>BSBN01000078.1:6270000-16270000 GCA_027924645.1 Cunninghamia lanceolata
TCAAGAACGTCTGCACTTTATCAGCTTATTAGAATTCTTCTGTTCTTCATCCAGAACTTCAAGAACACGGTCTATCATCACTATCATAATGAAAAAGGTGCTTTTGGACCTTCAAACCATGAACAAATCTAGTTTTCACTTCACACAAACTTCTTCAACACTCTCTCCAATCTGCAGAATGAGATAATGCAATTCCGGAGCTCACTGGACCAATCTGTGACACTCTGTCACCACTGAACACCAGTCAGAACCGGTTCTACTTGAGCGATCATAACTTCTTCAGATCTTCATACAGACCTCTGAAATCTTGACTAGAACATGTCAAGCCTCAAACTACAAACCCTTTAAACCACATCCTTTGATCTTCATCTTATCTTGGACTTTTACCTTAATGTCATCACTGTTCTTCACTATTCCTGATTGAGACTAATTTCCTTAATATCCTTAGTACACAGCTCATCCAACCCTTCTCATTAATGCAATATGAGTATGTTGACATCAATGACAACACTGGTTATCCTCATACTTGCAACAATCTTCCCCTTTGTCATTGATGGCAACATATGATGTGAAAAACCATCAAGACAAGAATGTCTCCTTTCTGTCACAGCTCTCCCTATTAGCAACAACTCTTCACATGTCTTCTCTTCCTTTACTACTCCCCCTTTGATGATCAACCACTTGTTTTTCACATGTCTTCTCTCCCCCTTTGACATCAATGGCAAAGGGATCATACTTGTAATTCTAACACATTAGAATCATACCAGCTACTCTACCTGAGTAGCAGCTCCCATCAATCCGGATCACAAGATATGACTATGATATCCACCGGACTGATGCACATCAGTGCATCCTAGTTCATCACCGGAGGGGCAATAACCCCTAACTTCTCCCTGAGATACTCAAAAGAGTCCTTAGGAAGAGGTTTAGTAAAAATATCTACAAGCTGATCCTTGGAGGGCACATACTCCAATCTGACTTCACCCTTGTTCACTTGCTCTCTCAGAAAGTGAAATTTGATAGATATATGCTTGGTCTTAGAATGCAACACTGGATTCTTAGAAATATTTATTGCACTTGAATTATCACAAAAAATTATGCTAGGCTCCTCATATTCTACTTGAATATCTCTTAGCATTTGCTTCATCCACAAAAGTTGAGTGCAACTTCCTGCTGCTGCAATGTATTCTGCTTCAATTGTAGACAGGGATATTGCCTCTTGTTTCTTGCTTAGCCAAGAAACCAACCTTTTTCCCAAAAAGAATGCTCCTCCACTTGTACTCTTCCTATCATCCACATCTCCTGCCCAATCTGCATCTGTATATGCATGGAGAGAAAAATTATGATCTCTAGGATACCATAGACCATACTCAACTATTCCTTTTAAGTACCTAAAAATTCTTTTGATTGCCATGACATGAGATTCTTTGGGATCAGCCTAGAATCTTACCACAAGACCAACAGCCTGCATTATATCTGTTCTAGTTTGAGTGAGATACAATAATCATCCAATCATTGATCTGTACTTTATCTGATCTGTCTTATGAGAGTCATCATCTTTGCTCAACTTACATCTGGCAGCCATGGGAGTGTTCATTGGGTTTGAATCTTCCATTCCAAATTTCTTCAATAGTTCTTTCACATATTTGGTCTGAGAGATAAAGATTCCTTTCTTTGTCTGAGTAATTTGCAGACCCAAGAAGAAATTCATTTCACCGAGCATTGACATTTCAAACTCACTCTTCATTTGATTTGAAAAGGTTTTACACATACTGTCTCTTCCTCTAAAGATGATATCATCAACAAATACTTCAACAATCAAGATGTTTCCATGATCAATTTTGAAATATAGGTTACTATCAGCAGTACCTTTGTTGAAACTAATTTTCAAAAGATGTTTGTCCAGCCTTTCATACCATGCTCTTGGAGCTTGCTTTAGACCATATAGTGCCTTCTTTAATTTGCAAACCATATCACAATGCTCAGATAACTGAAATCCATCCAGTTGTTCAATGTACACCTCTTCTTCTAGGTCACCATTTAGGAAGGCAGATTTGACATCCATCTGATACACTTTAAAATCTTTGAAGGCAACAAATGCAAGAAATAGTCTGACTGCTTCAATTCTTGCCATCGGAGCAAAGGTTTCCTCAAAATCAATCCCTTCTATTTGAGAGTAGCCTTTACAAACTAATCTGGCTTTATTTCTGATTACTTCACCAACTTCATTTAGTTTGTTCCAGAAGACCCATTTAGTTCCAATCACATTCTTGTTACTAGGTCTAGAAACAAGATCCCAAGTGTGGTTTTTCTCAATTTGCATCAACTCTTCCTCCATTGCTTTGGTCCAATTTTCATCATTGCATGCTTCATTTATTGTCTTAGGTTCAATCTTTGAAATCAGACAACATTCATCTAAATTTTGAGCAATTTTCCTTCTAGTTTGCACACCTTTGCTTTTGTCACCTATGATCTGATCTTCAGAATGGTTCAGTCTTACATACCTTGGAACTTTGGGAGTTTCTTGCACTTCTACTTCTTGATCAAGCTCATTCAGACCTATCTCTTCTTCCTGATTTACCGGATTAGTCTGAATCTAACTTTCAGAAGAGGATTGAGCTCCTTGAGCCACAACACCATCTTGATCATCTTCATCATACTCATAAAACCTTGAGGGTTTCTCTATTCCCTCATCAACCATCACATTTGTACTTTCTATCATCTTTCTTAGTCTCTTGTTATAACACTGGTATGCTTTGCTTTGAGTGGAGTAACCCAAGAAAATTCTTTCATCACTTCTAGCATCAAACTTTCCAAGATCTTCATCTCTTTTAATGTAACATTTGCTACCAAATACTCTGAAATATCTCACAGTAGGAGTGATGCCAAACCAAAGTTCATAAGGAGTCTTACTGGTATTGCTTCTGATTTGAACTCGATTGAGAGTACAGACTACAGTGCTGACAGCTTCTCTTCAAAACATCTGGGGAACATTTGCTTCCATCATCATTGTCCTAGATGCTTCCTGGATGGTCTGGTTCTTTCTCTCTACTACTCCATTTTGCTGTGGAGTCCTAGGAGCAGATAACTGTCTCTTTATACCATGCTTCTCACAAAAATCTATGAATTCACCGGATGTGAATTCACCACCTCTATCAGACCTCAGACATTTCAGTTTTAATCCAGTTTGATTCTCTACCATAGCCTTGAAAATTTTAAACTTCAAAAGCTTCTGATTTCTCTTTCAGAAAGGTAACCCACATCATCCGGGAATGGTCATCAATTAGTAACATGAAAAATCTATCACCTTGCATACTCTTGATTCTTGTCGGGCCACATAGATCAGTATGAACTAGTTCCAATAATATGGTAGAGGACTGATCCTTGCTTTTGAATGAGACTCTGCTCTGTTTACCCAGCTGACATTCTTTGCACAAACTGTTTGTAGGTTTTACCAATTTTGGAAGATCTCTTACAGCCTGAGTATTGCTTATCTTGATGATGTTATCAAAATTTATATGACACATCCTTCTATGCCATAACCAACTCTGATTAATTTGAACAAACAGACAACTTTTACCAGCACCAACCAAGTGGAAGATATTACCTTTAGTTTGAGTACCGGATGCAATCTTTGTTCTGGATCTTTCAAAGATTTTGCATTTTCCATCCTTGAATCGGAGATCATAGCCATTGTCCACCAACTATCCAACACTGAGAAGATTGTGCTTCAAACCTTCAGCATACAACACATTACCAGTTTTGTTTCTTCCATTAAAAGAAATAGTTCCTCTTCCTCTGATTCTACCAACTAAATTATCACCAAACTTTACCACTCCTCCTTCATACCTTTCCAAATCTAAGAACTTGTTCTTGTCACCTGTCATATGGTGAGAGCATCCACTATCAATAACCCAATCATCCTTATCTTCAACTTGGGCAGCCAAAGCTCTTTCTACAACCTTATAATTGACAGATTCAGAGGACATTGGATCTTCTTCCTTGATGGCAATAAATGCCCATTCATTTCTGAATTTGTTTCCTATCTCTGATTCATCATCTGTTACTCCTTCATTATCATCTTCTTCATGAACATAATAAAAATTCTTTTGGAACCTTTGTCTGTTAGAATTTGACCTTTTAGATCTTTCCAGACATCTTGAGGCAAAATGACCAATCTTATTGCAGTTGAAGCACTTAAAGGGTAATTTTCCTTCATACTTACTGGATCTTCTTGGCAGTCTCTTTGCAATGAGGGCTTCAAGTTGAGCTATTTCTGCTTCTTCTACTTCTATGTCTCTTCTTTCTTGATCATACCATGACAGCTTCCTTGAAGAGTTTTCTCCCGGATTAAAACTTTATTTACCTTTCACAGAGGCACTGGCTTTGAATGCAGATTCAATCTTGGGGGGATCATCTCCAAACTCAATCATTTCAAATGCAACCAGTTTGCTAGCCAATTGGTCTCTTGTGACAGTTGTATGGGCTCTGAATTCATCAATGGCAGCAACCTTGATTTTGTAGGTAGCAGGAAGGGATCTGAGAATTTTGCCAACAATCTCATTTTCATCTAAAACTCCATCAGCATTCCTAATTCCACACACCATCTCATTTACTCTTGGCATAAAGGTAGTGATATTTTCATCATCTCTCATTTTTAGTCTTTCAAATTTTTCTTTGAGACTCTGCAACCTTGCACTCTTCACATACTCATCTCCTTCATGCGGAAGTTCCAGTTTAATCCAGATCTCATAGGCAGTTGGTAGGTCAATGACATTTGAGAGCTTTGAGTCAGTTAATGTGCTTAGAAGAGCCTCTTTGGTCCGTAGATTGTTTTCAGCATCTGTGATTTCATTTAGAGTTGTCAGACCACCCTGTGGAGGTACATATGCTTTTGTGACCATGGACAAGTACACCTTTCCCATACACTCCAAGTGACATTTCATGTGACCTTTCCAAAGAGAGAAGTTGGTTCCATCAAACTTTGGACTATCCTTCTTGTATGACGACATCCTGGATCTCCTCAAGTGATTAAGCCCCTTTTAGAGGAACCTAGCTTTGATACCAATTGTTAGATTTAGGGCACACAACTGAGAGGGGGGCTGAATTAGTTGTGCAAAACTTGCATCTAATTCAAAACACTTACTCCTCTTTGTTATTTAATAGCATATCAATTAATCACTCATGAAAGCATAAAGCATAAACATCAGAGCAAATACACATCAACACATGAGGCACCAAGATTTTGACGTGGAAAACCTGGTTAAGGGAAAAACCATGGGGTGATTAACCCAAGGATTATTCTCTATTAGAAGAATAAGAAAAATAGATGGCACATGCCAATTAGGGCTCACTGCCTGAGCACACTGCTCACAAGAGGCACACTGCCTACAAGAGACACACTGTCTACAAAGGAACAAGTATCACAAACTTGAATTGGAGATTGACATCTTTAACATGCCTGGATCAGTTCCATTTAAGCCCAAAAACTCTTGCTGTACCTTTCACACTTCTCTTCGCTATGCCACACTCATCACCTCAAGTCACACTTCAAAATGAATTCACAATCCCTTATTTATACAAGGCATCAACTTAGGAACAATCATCTAAGTCGGCAAACACCTACAAGAACATTCACAAGACGTGTAATACATCCAGTCGGCCAGTCTCAAGAAGAACACCAATATCCATGGTTATTCTTCAAATGCAAACTCTAACTTCAATGTGGACCGCCAATAAGAATTGTACATGATCCAAAGATCACCAAAACCTTTCTTGAGTCATCAAGAACATCCGTACTTTATCAGCTTACTGGAATTCTTCTATTCTTCATCCGGAACTTCAAGAACACAGTCTGTCATCACTGTCATAATGAAAAAGGTGCTTCCTGACCTCCAAACCATGAACAAATCTAGTTTTCACTTCACATGAACTTCTTTAACACTCTCTCCAATCCGTAAAATGAGATAATGCAATTTTGGAGCTCACCGGACCAATCTGTGACACTCTGTCACCACTGAACACCTACCAGAACTAGTTCTACTTGAGTGATCATAACTTCTTCAGATCTTTATGCGGACCTCTAAAATCTTGACTGGAACATGTCAAGACTCATATCTACAAACCCTTTAAACCGTATCCTTTGATCTTCATCTTATCTTGGAATTTTACCTTAATGTCATCACTGTTCTTCACTATTCCTGATTGAGACTAATTTCCTCAATATCCTTAGTACATAGCTCATCCAATCCTTCTCATTAATGCAATATGAGTATGTTGACATCAATGACAACACTGGTTATCCTCATACTTGCAACATATTTATTAATTTAAATTGTATACATATAAATAGATAAACTCTTTAAATGATATAAATAAATCAAATTAAATTCAACTTATATAATTCTATAAAATTTAAGTCAAAAGAATGTATAAATATATGGCTAACTTATGCAATTCAAATGAACATATTGTAGAAACAAAATTCACATATTTATCTAAGCATTAAACATCAATCATAGCCATTAACCATATAATGCTCAACATGACTAGTAACCATATAACGATGCATAGATAAAGCCACTCAAAAATGCAATATGACATGAAGCTAAGTGAGTGTGTGCATGCATCAGGGTTATCCATCATGCCAACTCTTTCCTTGTAAGTAGAACATTTCTAGCTCAACCATGTTCTCGTCTTCAACATTCTTCCTGCACTTAGTTGCACTTAGATTTCCATGAATAGGTTAGTCTTTATATAGGGTCATCCCACAATAATGGGTTACATTTTTTGGCCAAACTTGACATTGAAATCAACATTTTGAACTAAATTTTCACTTTTTGACACCTATAGCTACTAAACTATTAGGAATTTGAAGATGGTGTGAACTAGTGATTTGTGAGACTTTGTTCGTAGATTCTAAATATATATTTTACAAAAAATTTAGAGTTAAATTGTAAAAAATTTGTATCTCCTTTGATAACTAGTTTTTAATAGTAAACATTTTTTTAAAGTGACGTGTATTCCGTAGCACATAACTTTTTTTCTACAAAGAATAAAATTCTAATTCTTTTGAATTTAGATTGGTAACACCGATATATAGGGTATGCATTTGGTTTCATAATGTTTTGTTGAATATTTGTTTTAAATTAAGTTTTGAAGTCAAACTAATTATAATTTAGACATAGCGTATTCCGTCAAACATAACTTATTTTGTATGTATCAAAAATTAGTTTTTCTTTTTCTATTGAAACAAGGACATCAATACCTAGGGCATAGCTATTTTCTAGAATTTTTTTTTCACTAATTTACTAATTTTCCATGTGTGTAGAACAAAGAACTTAATGTCTGGTGAAAAACCTATATTCACAAGAAATAAAAAAATTATATAATAATCAAATTAAATATATTTAAAATCATACTTTTTGGGAAGCTTATAATAAGGACTACATACTTGCAAAACATAAATTTTAAATGAATTCATTTGATCCCCCAAATGGTAAATCAAAAGTAGTTTTTTATCAGCATTTTGATAGGCATAGAAGAGACTCCATTATAGGTATGGTTTAAAACTAGTGAGGTTCTATCCAAGGGGGTTTGAATCTAAGGAAGTTTGATCAAACCCTCTTCAATTAAAATCTTTTAAATGGAACTTTTCAAGGCTTAAATCATTATATTTTCTAAAAATATGTGATTTCAGCAAAAATCAGGATGTCCAAGAAAGTGTAACCCATTATTGTGGTAGCACCTTATAATCATAGCCAAAGAAAGACAAGCTATACATCTATTATCTTAATAATAATTGGTCATCAATCGACTTTAACATTTTTATGCATTTTAAATATCAACTATTTTGCTTTTCACACACGTGGAATCAGTCAATAGTAAAACAATCATAGTACAAATCACCCATAATTTAAATTATAAATAAAGTCTAAAATGAGATGTGACAATAGGAAGAGACATCGTCCCGATGTCTTATTACACAAATAATTGAATAATAATAGCATCTCACTATAACAATCAAAGTATCAATAAAGTATCATCAAATCAAACAAAAGTATCTCTACTATGCAAAAATAAAAGAATCTCTGCTAAATCCTCAAATGAGAAAAAGGACAGGTGATCTCCTCTACATTCTCTCAAGTGTCACTATCCACAAAACATTAGTCCCATTGGACCTTATAATAAATATATCTTTATTAAGGACTTAACATTGCGTATATAAAAAAACTGAGTAGGCTCCTCTAGCACCACTCCTAGACCTAGTCAATACATCAATACACATGGCACACATACCATCCAATTGCATCCATTCTAACTATAAAGTACTCAATCTATCAAAAAAGTTACATGAAGTAAATAATCAACTTAATTACATCATCTCAAGTAAAAGGTAAATCTCATAAACATTAATCAATGAAAGTAATTACATCTTACAAATTACATGCTTAATCTAGGTGTTAGCACTATAAAATAATATACAATGTCCACTGGCGTTCATGCCATAAATCATTCAATGATAATTACAAGTTACAATAATCATGTATAACACAAGAATAATAATTCAACAAACTCTTAAGTTGACACAAACCCACATGGTCCTCTTGCGAGCTGAGAGACGATAACATGACTCAAGCACTTTTCTGCCCAACCATGAAGCAATTACACCTCCCTAGATCCCTTCATAACATGAAGGAAACCCAACCCTGTACAAAATGTCCAGCAACCTGGAAACAACTGGCAAGAGGGAAGACCCGATGCAACCTAATGTCTAAGTGCAAATCTAAATGATGATATGCAAATGTCTCACAATAGGATGTGGCAGAGATATATATAAATAAAGTTTTACTAGACAAATATTCATCTATTTCAATGAATTCTCCTCTTGGCCAAGCATATAAAATAGTTTAAGGTCAAATCTTGAAAAGAGGAAAAACCATCTCTGATATTCCACAGTCGGCATCCTAGCCTAAAAGCAACCTAGCATACATAACAAGAACAAGAAGAAAATTAATTCTCTTATATGCCCATTCAAGAATCATATCTAATGCAAGAAGATAACTCAACCCTAATGCACCCATTTTCAAGAATCAGATATGAGCACGAAGTAAAACATTCTGAACCGAATAGACATAAGTAATGATATTAAGAAAGATCGATATCTATAGTTTCGAGTACAATCATGGTTTTGGTGTTTCAAGCTTTGATAAAAACATAAGGCAAAAATGTCAAGTGGAGTAAAGTGTGCATTTCACAAGTAGATATTCATACAACTTAATTATACATAAGTATGAATAAACAAGGTTTTCTATTTGTCGTTAATCACAGTTTGCGTGTCTCCTAGTATCAAGTTTACATTCATGGGCTGATAGATTGTGCCAAAAACAACTACAAAGATGAACTTGTTCTAATATTGATCATCATACAATATTATATCTATTTTATTCATATATATAAGGTAAGAGAATTTCTTTGACGATATCAGAAGTACTAAAAGAAATTCACATAGATCTTTTAACCCCTTGCATGTAGACACTCAACAAGGAAAAGTCCATAAAGATAGATATAAATTTCTAATGACTATGGAATGAGACACATTTTAAGGAAGAGAGTCGAAGAAAATTAAAAAAAAAAGATTAAAGGTTGTTTGATAAAAGCAAATCCTGAAGGCTGCTTAAAAATAAAAAGATGGCCAATCACTTTAAACTTTTAAAAGCAAAATTAGTTTGAATTATAAGATTGGATCAGAGTAAAACAAAAACACTAAACAGAAAATATGCTAAAGCCCAGAAGTAAGGCAAGGTTATACTTTAACTACCTTTCCAAGATCCAGAGGTTGTTGAAAAGGTTATGCGATGTGATACAAAATTAACAGATAGACAACTTCTACAGGCAAATATTTTAAACATCAAGACTGGTCGACTCAAATACGTGAATGGTCAAACACACCTCTATAGGTTGATATGAGATCTTTTAAGGGCTAGATCTAGATTGAGTGGCCGCTAGGATAAGGGCCAAAAGTGGATTCAGGGAGTTAAGGCGCTGTAAAAATAGTTTGAAAAACTAAAGAATATGGATGATGAGAGTCCATTAGATTGCTCAGGGAGGCCCATTTAATATGAAAATCTGATTGCTTAAGTACTAAGGAAGACCATTAAATATACAAGAGATTGATGATCAGAATTAAAGAAGGGTCGACAAAAGAAGATTTGAAGTTTCTTTCAGGGATCAACATGACATTATTTAGCTATAAAGATGGACACTATAAAGCTAGCCACTATAAAGCTGGCCATTCAAGTTTTCAATAGGGCTTATTATTGGTTTATACAGGCCAAACAATTTTAGAAAAAAGCAAGCATAGAAACTAACAAAGACATTAATAGAATCATATAGTAATTATATCATGCTTGCCATTTACTAACTAAAATGGATGACAAGAAAGGAAAATAAATTAGGGAGGAACCTATTTTTTTATTACTCCACAACCCCATATTGATCTTTTGATTGATAAGAAAACTCCCAATTCCTCAGTCCTACTTTCTTTCCTCTCAAATTTCCTGTATCTGCTCTTCTTTTTTTAATCTTTGTAGTTATCTGTCCTTTTTTTTCTAAAAATCTTCTTGATTTTAAATCTCTACACCACCTCTAAAACTGGCATGGCCTGAACTGCTAGTCTCCTCTCTTTTTTTTAAACTCCACATGCCTTATATCGACATTTATTATCTTGGAATGCTTAATTTCCTTTAGTTTAGTCTTGATAACTCTACTTTTCATGCGAATGCATAAGGCTCTTCACTAAAAGTTAAGTCTTATTTCATATACTTAAGTGTTAATTTTTAATAGTTTAAAAAAAAAACTTTATCTCCTCCATAAAAATATATGCTATATCTCTTAAAATATATATAACTAACTTTATTACTTTTAGATTTAGTAAAAGTCATCTACTATTTTTAACTTTTTCACATGTATTTATTTAAAAGAGATATAATATTATTTCTCACTCCTTACATGTTTGAAGACATATTTACAAGTATTTATTATTTATATATATATATTTTACTTTCATAGTATATATGGATAATTAGCATATTACTTAATATAATTGCATCATTTATAAATAAAAAAATAACTCAAGCAAGAATACCAACTCTATTAAATTTAGTTTACTTATTTACTTGAATTTTATTTTATTATTTTTAGATTTCTAGGTATCATATATATATATATATATTTAATTAAGAAAAGATGAAAGTTTCATAATTTCAATCATAATTGTCTAAATTTAATTATAATTATATTAATGGACTCACATTTATATAATTAAAATAATCCAATAGGGAATTTATTCAATAATCCTTACGTTTGTTTAATCAACCACAGTGAACAAGAGATATTCATCAACATGGGTTACTATCCTCTACGAAGAAGGAAAAACTCAGTAAATATATGACGTAAATCAAGTATATCTAAAGCATATCAGATAGTCACGCCCACCCAAAAGCTCAAATTTTTTTTTCCACAACCAATCAATGAAACCAAACCACATGCAAGATAACTAGAAAATGCAGTATGACTACATGTGTGTGTGTAACATTGGCGTCCATCTTGTCAGTTCTTGCTAAGTTGCTAGATAGCTCTACCTCAGTCATGTTCTCATCCACATTGAGTACCTATGCTCAGTCGCACTCCAAATCACATTAATAGGTTAGTCCACAAAATCCATAGCTAAAGCAACATAATTCACTCATAGTAACTAGGTATTCATCAATTACAACCATTTTACCTGTTAGGGTTACACAATTAAACAAAGAAGTAAAACCATAGAGATAACAACCAATAGTAAAATGAGTCACAAAGTTTGAGACGTGACATCCTTCCCCACTAGGAAGAGACATCATCCCAATGTCTTATCACACTCATACTAAATATTAAAAGTATATCACTATAACAATCAAGTATCAATAAGTATCATCAAATTGAACAAGTATCTCTACTATGCAGAAAGAAAAGATTCTTTACTAAATCCTCAAATAAGGAAAAGATTGCACTAACAAGTAAAGGAGATAGATTACATTTTATTTTCAATACAAGAATGTATTCATAAGTGTTATACAATCAAATTTCATTTCATCTTTCTAAAGTACAATAACAGAGCACCTGGAAGTAACAATATACATATTTTTCAGTAATGGCCTTTCTCCTTACCATTCATTTGAGTTCAATGATGAAATAAAACTATTAGCATGAACAAGTAAATCTAATTCAGTCATCCTTGACCACCATCAACTATCTGGTCATCTACTGCGTTGAAGGACAAGAACATGGTTTAGGTGCTTTTTTGCCCAACCACGATGCTTATGCTTCCCTGGTATTCTTCAAACTGAAGAATACCCAAGCCTACTCGAAGGGCCTAGCAACTTGTAAACAAGTGGCAGGGTGGAATTTAGTGCATGCCTATTAACCTACATGTATCCTAGCTAGAATGCAGCATCACATTAATAGGATATGGTAGGGAAAATATAAATGTATAAACTAGGCAATCAAACCATCTATTTCAATGGTACATATGTCTGTTTCAACGTCAAAATAACTTTGGCCAAAGTCTTTACCGATTAACGTTGTGTAGGTTTTGAAAAAGAAAACCTACTTCCCTGCTTCACCATATTCAGTACCCATCCTGGAACGCAACTTCCCCAAAAAAATACAAGCATAGAAAATAAATAGTCATTCTCTTTTCAACATAATTTACAACATAATCAAGCTTATTTTATGCATACAAGAATACAAGAGTAAACAAAATATATGTTTCTATTTCCATTTCATTGATAGATGAGATTTTAATACATGTATATAATCCAACACATGATACAACTACCACTCAATTGTATTCATTCTAGCATAAGGATAATAATCACATCTTTAATGCATGCCAAATGAGGCATAAACCAGTTCATTATAGATACATACAAGCATGAATCAACATCACAATGCACATGTAATCTCATGGTACAACAAAAGATTAGTCCTCCAAACCAACACTAGGTTGAGATCACAAAACAACAAAACAAATCTCCAAAGGTGCACCAACTAGGTCATAACTAACCATTGTACATACAACTCTTTTGAGACTACACCACTCCATCCTCCAATTGCTACTATAGGGTGAAGTTGCTCTAGCCAAAAGGTGTAACAAACACATGCAAGTCAAGTCCAAAAAAACTTAGGACCACAACTTTGCTAGGATAACCTCTCAAGCTATCAACTAAGTCTAAGGAAACTCACAAGGCTACCATACCCATTCTTAAGGATAATTACAAACAAAAGATTACTCTCTCAACAGTCTTTCTTTAGGCGCTACCTACAACAAAAGAACTCAAGGCTCAAGGATGGCTAACTTAAAAAATTATAGGCCCCTCTACTGCACCTTCATCTTGACCAAAATCATGCCTCAACTCTAGACATGGTTTCTCTAAATGAGGTACTTCCTCATGTTTCACCATAAAAGAGAGGGTTTCTCTAACACTCAATCTCTATACTACCAAAGCTAGGATCAACCAGATAGGTTCTTAGAGGGAAGAATCTAACCACACCTTCTAACATGTTAGGAATGCATGTTTAACCCTTCTCTTTACTTTGTTAGTATATTGATGTTGGACGCATATGCTTTGTAAGTTGTCCCGTGAGTATATTGTATTATCCCACATTCATGGGGAGTAATAGTTGTTTAGATTAGACTTAGTATATAAGTACATGTTGAGGCCAATGAAGGCATCCACGAATTTATTGTATTGACCTTGCTCAAAGGAGGTTGCCCCCTCGAAGTGGCCTACGATTAATAAATTCCTTTTGTGTTTTTGCTATTTATGTTATTCGTGAATTTTTCATTATATTGTTGTAGGAGGTTCCTCTCATCTGGTATCAGAGCGCTTTCTTGGGCTCGTTGTGTGGAATTTCTACCAATTTTTTTTTCCACGGTGGCCTCTAGGCACAATGATTATTTCAGTAGTTCTTTTTTTACATATGTATTGTTCATTTCAATTGCAGGTTCAGATCAGGGAATAATCCCTATCCACTTAACTGTGGGAAGTGATTGGGCATAGCCCTAAAACTTAGTGTGAGGAGTACCATAGGAAACCTAAAGTAGCTGGCCCATTGAGAGGACCTACCAATGAAAAGGGCAATGGCCCCTACCTAATTGATTAGTTCCCATCTATGAGGTAAACCAAGAGCTGTCGTTTGTGGTAAAGTGGTTATCAATTTTACCTGAGTCGTGGAGTGAGGGCTACTGCTCCAATATGCAAGTCATTAGACAACATTGGTAGCCAAGTGAATTATCTGAACCTTTAGGAAGCTAAACATACTTGGGGCCCATATATATTTCTAGCTGACAAATCACAGATTGAATCTGTCCAGAGCTATTTGTAGATCCCGTTGCAGATAGTTTCCAAAAAAAATTATTAAAAAAATCTATTTTTTTCCATATCTTCCTTGTTTTAGCTCCGTTTCCTCTAAAAATTCACTGGAACCCCTGAAATTCCATTTTGCATATTTCCTTCCTTGAGGACCTTATCCCAAATTCCACTTATCGAAGCCAAAAATCCCACATTTGTCTATTTTTAGGGTTAGCCATCACTTATTTGAATCTCACCCAATCACCTTCAAATTTTGCCATAGTGTTCATTTCCTATTTTTACTCCTTTGTACCTCTTGGATAAATTTTCCCATTCTTTCACCCTACTTCTAAAATCCCCATTTTCTGCTTCCCTGTCCCTCAGAAAGTGTCTAAAACCTAGTCAAACCCCAATTACCCATCAGAGTTTTTCCCAAATCCAAATTTTCCTTTACTAAAAAAGATTATTGTGAGGGGGAAAATAGGTTAATCCAATCAATGAAAACAAAACCCAAACATCAATGGAAGTTGAAAGCAAAGAAGATTAAAACAAGCACAAATGATATACTTACAACCTCTTTACCTATCATTTTCCATTGCTCACCTGTCTATTCTTGATCTTGATGGTGAAGCCCTCAGAAGCATTTTTACTCCCTTGCTTGTTGAAGATGACAAAGATAGAATGGCTATGATATTCGTGTGTTTGAAGATGAGCTCCAAGCACACTAACAAATGGATATGAGGTGCTTAAGGAAATGGGGGTGCCAAAGGCGCACCAGTATCTCTGCAGCATAAGTTTGCACAATGATCGATATATCTGAAATGAAGAGAAGAATAGTGTTGTATTTATAGAGATGTGTAGAAGAAGATCAATGGTTGAGGATAAAAGGGGAGATCAACGAAGGAGGATTGTTGAGGAATGTGCAACAAATGGGAGAAAGACATGTGTCATTCGAAAAGCAGCTTTGTGAAGTTAACTCTTCTCTTGATGAAGATGAGATTTGATTTTCTTAAATTAGAATTTATTTTTCTAATTTAAGAGAAAGTTTGCTTTAACAATACTTTAAAACTGCTTTTACTTTTGTATGACAAGAGGAAAGTATTTTTTAGAAGATAAGAATGATTTTTTGAAGATAATAAATGTATAATTAAATAAAGAGATTTTATTTAATTATTTTGTAGATAATTGAGAGAAATAAATAAAATATAGAAATATATTTTATTTTGTGGATATTTTGGAAGAATAAAATAAAATATAAAAGTATATTTTATTTAGTGGATATTTAAGATTTTATTTAAATAAAATTTGCATTTTATTTAAATTTGGAAGAATAAAAGATTTTAATTAAATAATTACAATTATTTAATTATTTAGAAGAATGAAGGTGATGTATATGAATTTAATTAATTAGATAAATGTGTTTATTTAATTAACTGAGAGGAAAATGAATCAGATAAATAAATGAATTTATTTATTTATTGATAGAAGAATGTGAATGATGAAATAAATATTTAAAATATTTATTTAAGTAGAGTCATGCCAATTTTAGGTGTATACAATTATGTTTTTATTTTTCTACCCATTCCCAAAAAAAAACTCCCATTTATGGTTGTCACCCACACAGGAGCAAAAATCATGGAGGATGAACTTGCAGCCCTCAAGACCAAACTCCAAGATCTAGATGAAAAAATTCTCGGCCTCAATCTTCAGCATTCAGCCATGAACAATAGATGGTAGCCAAAGTCTTCTACAGACACTAGGTTCTCTTCTTCCAGCAATTTTTGTGGGCCAAAAATTGATTTTCCTTGCTTCAATGGTGATGATCCGACTGGATGGATATACCGAGTAGAACAATATTTTAGTCTGCATAATACTTTTGATGTCAACAAAGTTCCCCTTGCATCCTTTCATTTGGAACATGAAGCCCTTCAATGGTTCTATTGGTACATCAAGGCTCATGAAGAGCCAAAATGGATAGACTTTTGCAAACTCATTTTGCAACGATTTGGCCCTAGTGGTATTGATGACTTCATAGGAGCACTCACTAAACTTCACCAAACTAGCACTATGAGAGAATATTAAACAGAATTTGAGAAACTAGCCAATCACATAGAGGGATTGTCTGATGAATTCTTCAGGAATTGTTTTGTTAGTGGTCTGAAGGATGCAATCCGATATGAGGTTAAAATGTTCTGTCCCAACACAATGATAGAAGCCCTAGGGTTGGCTAAGTTGGCGGAGGACAAGATCATAGCTCAACAGTGCTCCAAATCCAATTTTGTTCCATTCAGAAACATGGTTCCCCAAAGACCTCTAATCACACCAGCTCCTAGAACAACTCCTATCAAGCATTTGACTAAAGCAAAGATGTGGGCACGTAGAGAAAAAGGGCTTTGTTATAATTGTGATGAGAAATTCACTTGGGGACATAGATGTGGTGAGCAAAAGCTCTATCTCTTGGATGTGGATTCTCTACTTGCAACTAAAGTTTATGAAGATGCTCAGGATACAGTAGATGATCTGGTCAAAACTTAGCAGCTGCCTGTTAACCCTACTTCTCAAGAAGACCACCCAGAGATCTCTCTCCATGCTTTAGTAGGAGTCACCACCCAACATACCAGGTGGGTCAAGGGTTACTTCAAGAAGCTCCATCTTACAATACTCATTGATTCTGGTAGCACTCATAACTTCATTGACCCTCAGATCACCAAACAGGCTGATTGTTTTTTCCATCCTTGCTCTAGCTTTGAAGTCATGATTGCCAATGAGGTAAATGCAAGAAGTTGTGTCCACTTAAGGTGGAAGTTTCAGAGTTAGAAAAAAATCCGAAATTAGGTTAACCAAAATGGGATCCCACTTTTTATGAAACGGGATCCCGTTTTGGTTCAGTTTGCCGAGCCAAAAGCGGGATCCCATTTTCAAGAAACGGGATCCCGTTTTGAGTTCCATAAAAGGTTAATATTTTAACCTTTATGAAACGGGATCCCGTTTCAAAACGGGATCCCGTTTCATAAAGGTTAAAATATTAACCTTTTATGAAACGGGATCCCGTTTTAAAACAGGATCCTGTTATTTAAAATTTGAATTTTAAGTTCGGGTTTTGCTTTTTAACCCGGTTCGGGAAATGCTTTGGGGACCCGAACTTGACCTCTAGACCAGATTTGACCTCAACTTGAAGGTCCTATCAATGTCACAACAAAATAGTGACTTTGGGCATATATCTGAAGGTCTATTTTGCAGAATATTTTGACGAAATTAAAACCCATTATAGATGAGACAGTGTAGATTCCAAATATGTAAATTTTTTTACAATTGGAGTAATTTTTCTATTTTTTAATCAATTTCTGACGAAATAGGTCCATAAACTTGAACTATTAGGGTTTTTTAGTATTTTAATAACTTTTTATTAACATATTTTTTTGTAAAAAAAATTGTAGGAAAACGTACTTTAGACAATTCTTTTCAATTTAAAAAAAAAAATTTCAAAAAATGTTAAGTTTAGGTCATCTTATGCGTGATGTACACGATGATTTTTTAAAAGACCAAAAATGCCCAATAAAAAATTAATAAAAAAAAATATTCAATAAAAAATTACAAAAAAATATGGAAAACGTGCTTCAGTGAGTTACAAATATTTTCCCAAAAGGATTTTGAAAAATATGATTATTTAGGTCAAAATATGGATGACATACACGTACATGGTATAGTAAAAAAAAAGTGACTTTTAAACAGTGGTTTTTAGAAACACATATTCAAAATCACTTTCTATCATCTGGGTATTGAAAAACATTACATATTTGGAAACTAGACTCCGAGTACTACATTTTATATTTAGTGAATTTTTTCAAGATTCCACCGTTAAGTGCTTCAAATTTTTAGGTCAAATGTGACAAATTCTGAAAATCAGGGAAAACACTTCCACTTTTTGGCCAATAAGTGGACACAACTTCTTGCACACACCCAATGGGGGCACATTACCTTGCAAAGGGAAGTGTTGCAATGTGCATATCTCTATTGGAGATTATAACCTATGCTCCAACATGTTTTCCTTGCCCTTAGGTGGATGTGATGTGGTTTTGGACGCTCAATGCTTATGCACACTTGGACCCATCTTATGGGATTTTGCTGCACTTTGGATGCAATTTTTAGACAATGGGAAAAAACACACATTGAAGGGCTTACAACTAGGGTCTCTCAGCATCATCAGTTCACATCACATGGAAAAGCTCCTTAAGAAGAATTCACATGGTGTCATCGCTCATCTCCACTCCATTGAGATGCAACCATCAATGGTCTCCACTACTCCTTCAGATCTACAATAAATTTTGGATAGATATGCATGTGTCTTTGCTAAACTAGTGGGATTGCCACCTTCACGACTAGAGGACCACCATATTTAGTTCCTTCCTAGAAGCTTTCCTCCCAACATTAGACCCTACCACTACCTATTTCACCAAAAGACAGAGATTGAGATGCTCATTTGGGACTTACTGAAGCAAGGTATTATTCACCCTAGTACTAGTTCCTTTTCTTCACCAATTCTTCTTGTCTAAAAAAAATATGGATCATGGCGCCTCTGCATTGACTTCCAAGCACTTAATCACATCACAATCAAGGATAAGTTTCTGATTCCTTTTGTTGATGAGCTTCATGGTGCTCATTTTTTCTCCAAGTTGGATGTTTGTTCTGGGTATCACCAAATTCAGGTTCATGAGGATGATATCCCTAAAATGGCTTTCTACACACATGATGGCCACTATGAGTTTTTGGTCATGCCCTTTGGCCTCACTAATGCTCCGTCAACATTCCAGGCATTGATGAATAAAATATTCTAGCCCTACTTGCAGAAATTCATTCTGGTCTTCTTTGATGATATCCTCATCTATAGTAAAACATGGGCTGAGCATCTCCAACATCTGGATCTTGTACTACAACTTCTCTTTGATCATCATCTCTATGCAAAATAGTCTAAATGTGTTTTTGGCCAGGAGGAAGTAGAGTATCTCGGGCATATTGTTTTAGCCCAAGTGGTTCAAGTGGATCCTGAAAAAATAGAAGCCATGAAAAATTGTCCACATCCTCAGACACTCAAGAGCCTCCATGGTTTTTGGGACTGACTAGCTACTATAAAAAGTTTGTCAAGGATTATAGGAAGATTGTAGCTCCATTAATAGCTATGTTGAAAAAGGATGCTTTTATATGGACACATGCTGCTGAGTGTGCATTTGAAAAACTAAAACAAGCTATGTGTACTACACCTATTCTAGCTATGCCATATTTTTCTAACACTTTCACTATTGATAGTGATGCTTACGGCAATGGACTTGGTGTTGTTGTCCTTCAAGATGAACATCCCATTGCGTTCACTAGTAAATCCCTTTCTGGTAAGAATTTAGTACTCTCTACATATGAGAAGGAAATGATGGCTATTTTGCATGTAGTATAGAAGTGGTGGCCATACCTACTAGGGAAACATTTCTGCATCAAGACTGATCACCAGAGTCTGAAATATTTCCTAGAACAATGGGTCTCCTCCCTAGCACAATAGAATGGGTTAGAAAACTCATGGGTTATGATTATGAGATCACTTACAAGAAGGGTAAGGACAATATTGTGGCAGATGCTCTTTCTTGCACATTTGATGACCAAGCTTCTCTTTTAGCTCTTTCTATGCCTATGTTGGTAATTAAGGTGTCTCAACCTTGGTAATTCCTTGCATTATTTGTGTTTGTATATATTAATTAATTGCCTATGTTGTAAATAAATTGTAAATTCCATATTGTCATGTTGTGGGATGTGGCACGATGATGTGTCATCCTACATGGAAGATGACAACTTGTAATTTTGTCCTCACCTGAGGAGATAGGCATCCCACTTTTTGGTAGGAGCATTTTTCCATGTGTCAGCATCTTTCATGTTGTTTATGGGAATGTTTGACCGAAACGGTTATGACAGATTCCTATGACGAATCTATGGCATGTAAGAGTCAGAAATAGAAGCATGTAAGACAAGTGAAGACATGTATCATGAAGCATCTTTGAAGAAGTCTTATTTGGGTGTCCCAAGGTGGACAATGATATGTTGTAAGAGAATATGCTATTTATAGCCTGTGTATGACAGATTCTCTTACAGCTATAAGTTGTAACTGCTATGATAGATTCTATGACCATCATAAGTGTCGTAAGAGCATCTATCATGGCCCATTTTGGGAATTGGTGATCTCTTTAGGATGGGAGTTGTGGACAAGTGTTAGACACATTCTACAATGTTGACCAAGTGTCTTTAGGTGTGGGTTTTGGGCCATGAGGCCAAGTTGGACGCCCATCCCAAGATAGGTCCAATATTGCCTTGCATTTTCTATATAAATAGGTGCTTGGAGAGGGAGTTGTATCACAGGTTTACAGGTACTGTTATGCCGCTGGATTGACTCTAGATATGAGTGTCAAAGACCATTGAAGCTTGCATTGCAAGTGTATTGTAAACAACTTTCAGATTTGTTAATACATTGTGTAGGTTTCTGAGTTTGGGGTTTTTCACCCGATAAGGGTTTTCCCCACTATAAATCTTTGTCTCTCTTGTTCTATCTTCTTTCTAGTTCTTGTGTATTGCTGCAATATCTCATTTAGATGTTCTGTGTTACTGTAGTTGTAAGGATTAATTTGAATTTACATAGCCCTCTCCTCATTAAATTAGTGTAGGAAGTGATTTCCTTACACCTAGCTTCCTTTTAGCTGGTATCAAAGCCTGGCCAATTTTGGTCTTAGCTATTGGGTAGGTGTTTTTTGAGCTGATCTTAAGTTGAGTGGGAGTCTGTCTAGAGTATTATGAATTCTATTGCAGCAAGGAGATGGAAAGCACATCAGAAAAATTTGAAGTGGAGAAATTCAATGGCACTAATTTTGAGTTGTGGAAGCTCAAGATGGAAGACATGCTTGTTAACTGAGACCTTTGGGAAAGTGTTAACAGAACTAAACTAGCTGCAATGTCACAAGATGAGTGGGATCTAAAGGATTGGAAGGCTAAGGTCTCATAATACTTAGTCTTGCTGATTCTATTGTGTTAAATGTCCATGAGGAGAAAATTACAACCTTGCTTTGGAAGAAGTTGGGAGATGTGTATCAAGCCAAATCCCTGGTTAATAAACTTTTTTTTTGAGAAAGAAGTTGTATTCTCTTTGAATGGAGGATGAAGGATCCATTGCTAAACATATGAATGTTTTTAACATTCTAGTTGCACAATTGACATCTATTGGTGTTAAGATGGAGGAGGAGGATCGGTGTATGACCTTGCTGTTAGATGTCATTGCACCAAAAGATTGACCTGTTAATGCCTGATACAACCACTTGACTTAACCTGCATCGGAGGTGGTTAAGCCCTTGTCACAAACCATCGCAGTGCAGTGCTGAACAAGAAGACCAAGGGTCACACCTTGCAACAATCCCCCCAGTGCAAGCGCGGGGTTTGAACTTGTGACCTTAGCTCTGATACCAACTGTTAGATGCCATTGCACCAAAAGATCGACTTGTTAATGCTCGATACAACCACTTGACTTAACAAGCATAGGAGGCAGTTAAACCCTTGTCACAAACCACCGCAGCGCAGCACAGAACAAGAAGACCAAGGGTCACACCTTGTAACACTTGCTTTGTTCTTCTCCAGACTTGTGGGATCACCTTGTCATGGCTATTGGAAGCACCACACCCAGATTCAAAATGGATGAAGTGGTTTCTTTGCTATTATCTGAAGAGATACAGAGAAAGTCTTCTAATGCAGCCAAAGAGGCTCTTGCAGTTCGTGGAAGACCCAAGGAGAAAGGGAAAAATAAGGACAAGAAAGCTAAGAAGGGTAGATCCAAATCTCCTGGAAAGTCCAACACTATTTTTTGGAACTATGGTAAATCTGGGCATTTCTAAAAGGAATGCAAAGAAGAAAAGAAAAAGAAGAAGAAGACCCCAGATTCAGATTTTGACAAATCACAAGATGATGGTGATGCTTTAATCACAGCCCTAGCAACCCATGCATCTGATGATGTGTGGCTGATTTGCCATGGTGCATCATTCCACATGACCTCGCATCGAGACTGGTTCACTAAGTATGAGGAGTTTGATGGTGGAAAAGTGTACTTGGGTGATGACTCTCATCTAAAGATTGTTGGTTGTGGAAGAGTCTCTATATGATTCCCTGATGGTAGAGTGAAGTAGATCTCTGGGGTTATGCATATCCTAGGCTTAGCACGAAACCTGCTTTCTGTAAGTAGTTTGAATGATGATGGTGTGCAGATTGTCTTTTCAAAAGAAGGATGCAAGATGACTAGAGGAGCTATGATGCTTGCTAAGGGTACTAGGAGAGGTACTCTATTTTAGCTAGAGGCATGCATTTCACGATGTAATAGTTCTTCTGATTCAAGGAAGAGGGCAGCAATGACTTCATCCCCACCATTCGAATGAGCAGTTAAGAGATCTGTTGTTTCTAGTTCTGATGTTTATAATCATGTCTTGGAAGTTAAACTTCCTGCTGAAAAGACAATGTTATGGCATTAGAGATTTAGCCACATTAGTGAGAAGGGTCTGTGTACCCTAAAAAGTAAAAACCTCATTGAGGGGTTAGATGATTATAATCTTGAGTTCAAATTTTGCAAATATTGCATTTATGGGAAACAAAACCATGTTTAGTTTTATTCGAGTTCTCACAAGTCTTCTGGTGTGTTGGACCTTGTTCATTTTGATGTATTTGGTCCTATTAATATTCCTTTGTTATCAAAATTTGTATATTTTGTATCTTTCATAGATGATTACAGTAGAAGGACATGGATTTATTTTCTTAGAAGCAAATTTGAAGTCTATAGTAAATTTAAGGAGTTTAAGGCCTTTGCTAAAAATTAGACTGGTAAAAGGATTAAGTGTTTGAGAATTGACAATAGTGGTGAGGTTTGTTCTATAGAATTTGATAAATATTGCAAGGAATTTGGGATTGAAAGACATAAGACAACTCCATACACCCTGTAGCAAAATGGAGTTGCAGAAAGGATGAACAAGACACTGATGGAGAAGGCTAGGATTATGCTTAGTGGAGAATAAGGCATCTTCGTGTTTTTGGTTGTGAGGCATATGCACATGTGCTTAGGGAGAAGCAGTCAAAATTGGAGAACAAGGCTGTTAAGTGTATCTTCATTGGCTATGGTGTCAGTGTGTAAGGATACAAGCTTTGGGATCCTGTGGCTGAAAAAGTGTTGTATAGTAGAAGTGTCATCTTTAGAGAGCTTACACCTTCTTCCATTGTTTTACAGCCAGAAGAAAAATAAAAGAAAGAGGATGTTGTTCAGTTTCCTGCTACCCCTGAGAAGACTAAATAGAAAGACAATGTTGGACCTAGTTATAAGGAGAGATCTAGCAGTTCTGAAAGCTTAGATGAAGAAGATGAACCTCAACCTCAGCTCTTAAGGAGGTCTACATGGATAAGAAAGCAACCTGAAAGGTTTGGTTTTACATTGCTTGATTCTAGTTTTACTTTTTCTTTGCTTACTAATAGTGATGAACCTAGAACTATATCAGATGCTATGGACATGAAAGATGCAGGTTCCTAGAAGGAGGCCATGGAAGATGTAATGGCTTCTTTGGAAAAGAATCAAACTTGGGACTTGGTACCTTTACCTCTTGGATGGAAACCCATTAGATACAAATGGGTGTTCAAGAAGAAATTTGGTGTAGATGGCAGTGTTGAGAAGTATAAGGCTAGATTGGTTGTGAAGGGGTATTAACAAGTGGAGGGTATAGATTATGGTGAGATCTTCTCTCCCATTACAAAGATGACATCCATTCAATTCTTGTTGTCTCTTGCAGTAGCTTATGACTTAGAAGTAGAATAGATGGATGTGAAAACAACTTTCCTTCATGGTGATTTGGAGGAAGAAATCTACATGTCATAGCCAGAGCATTACATGGTGAAAGGTAAAGAAAATTTGGTTTGCAAACTTAAGAAATCTTTGTATGGTTTGAAGCAATCCCCTAGAAGATGGTACTTGAAGTTTGATGCCTTTGTGTTGTCTATTGCATTTGTGAGATCGAAATCAGATCACTCTGTAAATTATAAGTTTGATGGTGATCGTCTTTTCATTGTTGCACTATATGTTGCTCATTGGGAAGGGTAAGAATATGATTTCTAATTTTAAATCTCAGTTGTTAGCATAGTTTGAAATGAAAGATATAGGGGTAGCCAGGTACATTCTAGGAACAGACATCAAAAGAGACAAAACCAATAGAAAACTTTGGTTAAGCCAGAGTAAGTATGTGAAGACCATGTTGGACAGGTTCAGGATGGCAGATTGTAGACCATTGTGTGTTCTTGTTTCTTT
The DNA here is from genome assembly GCA_027924645.1 of Cunninghamia lanceolata. Taxonomy (NCBI): domain Eukaryota; kingdom Viridiplantae; phylum Streptophyta; class Pinopsida; order Cupressales; family Cupressaceae; genus Cunninghamia; species Cunninghamia lanceolata. The sequence continues at coordinate 6,294,745 of BSBN01000078.1, forward strand.
GGGGACAAAGTTGTCTATTGAGGATTGTCCACAATCTCCTAGTGAGGTGGAAGACATGAGCAGAGTACCTTATGCTAGTGTTGTTGGTAGTTTGATGTATGCTATGGTCTGTACAAGACCAGACATTGCCCAAGTAGTGGGAGTCATTAGTCAATTTTATGGCTAATCTTGGACGAGTTCATTGGGATGCAGTTAAGTGAGTGTTCAGATATTTGAGGGGTACTTCCAAGTATTCCATATGCTATCATGGTAATGTTACAGGACCTCCATATTCTGTTGATATTCATGGATTTGTGGATTCAGATTGGGCAGGTGACATTGACAGTAGGAGATCCACCAGTTCTTATGTGTTTACACTGTTTGGTGGTGCTATTAGTTGGATGAGTAAGCGACAATCTGTTGTTGCTTTGTCCACGACAGAAGCTGGGTATATGGTAGCAACTCATGCTTGTAAGGAAACCATTTGAATTAAGAGATTATGTTCAGATATTGGTGTTGATGCAGGTTAGATCACGATCAATTGTGACAGTTAGAGTGTAATTTGCCTTGCGAAGAATCTAACTTTCCATGCTAGAACAAAGCACATTGATGTTCAGTTTCCTTTCATGCAAGACTATTATGAAATGGTGAGCAAACATACACAAAATTAAACCATTATAGAATAATATAGTATTGTCTTCAGATGATTTTACAATGCAGTACATTGGCTTTTAAAAGCCTTGTTATTCCCGTATATAACTTCTTACGAGAAAGTAACTTCCCAAAACTTAACTTATAAACTAACATTTATTTAATATGCATAAACTAACAATGTAATATTATATACTATTATGCCAACATTCCCCCCCTTATTACATTGTTCCTGCAAAAGTACCAGGGGACCCCCCCTGAATGCTAACACACTCAACAAAGCTGATTACATAATATGAATACATATTTTATAGAAGATCTTCTCCCAAAGAACAAATCCTGAACCAAGCAAGGCTCCATCATGCTGTCTCGTCTACCCTCAGAAAGGCGTAGCTTTGAGCTGTGTTTTTGAGCTCTTTAGTACCAAGCTCTCAAATCACAGTCTTGAATTATTCGACAATGGACCCTAAGAGATACGATAGATCTCTGCCATGTTGTCTAGTGACCGCAAAAGGGTATAATTCAAGATCATATACTCTTTGAAGCTCGTTGGACAATAATCCATATTGAGCTCAACACCAAACCCCAAACTTGTCTCCAAAACAAAATCTTCACAAAACATACATTCTTCAAATCTGTCATCTCCGTCAGCATCAACAAAGAAAAATAAAACAACCAAAACCAAAAATGCTTCTCATGCAAAGCATCATCTCAAAGCAAGAAGCTAACTTGAGATGATGGAAAATCCTCCATCCTCCGATGCCGCCTACCTCCAATTTGATGTGGTTACACTTTATCCAATTGATGTTACATATGAGCCTTTGAAAACTCTATCATGTGTAGTATAAATGGCCCCAAGAGCACAAGCAATGTTTGATGTAGCCATGATAAAATAACTCCAATGTTTTCCACCATATTACTCAAAGGCCAAAAATAAATTCTTTAAATATTTTAAATGCCCTTAAAAAAAGGAAACTACTTATGTCTCCCTTTCATAAAATTAAATATCTTCATAAAAATTCTACTACTTATGTCTCCCCACTTTTCTTTCTTTTTAAAATAATACTGTTTAAAAGATGAAAAATCTCTCTCTTTTTAAAAACTTTTCCTTTTAACTTTCTCCCAAGAAAGGTAAAAACTTTTCACTGTTTGTTTTAAACTTCATGAAACATAAACTTATTTTACTTCTCACTTATGGTAAAAACTTTTCAATATTTGTTTTAAACTTCATGAAACATAAACTTATTTTACTTCTCACGTATGTCTTTTACCCATCAACACATCTTTTTTCTTTTCACATTGGCTCACATTTCATAAAGCATAACATTAATAAATTTCAGTCAATTTTTAAACTCACCCGAGGAATGTCTTCTATATGCTGCAATAATATATTCACAAGATGTTTCATTCTTTCATATGGGCAAACACTTTAACTGCTTTCACCAAACTTCTGTGCTTGGCATTCATGTAAATAAACTTGTTTTAACTCACTACGTAGTCTTTCAAAATGCCTCATAATGAATGCCAGATGCCTTTGACAAATGCCTCATCAAATCTTCAAGGCTTCAGAGGAATGTTCAATGCTTGACAACAGTTAATGCAGCAATTAAAAAAATTATGCTTAAATTTGAAAATTGTAGCGGCCAGCATCAAAATTCAATACTCCATAATTTAAAAATAATGGCACAACTCAGTCAAATTTACTCTTCCAAACATTGCACATCCTTTCAAAAATTCCAATACTTTAATAGTGTGCAGCACTTAGAAGTTCAACACCAAAATAAAATAGCAAACAAAGAGGATAATACTCTCCCCATAAGCAGCCTTCACTTCAATAGTTCTCCTAGTAGACACATCATCCATAGCAAACATCTCTCTATGTTGCAGACATAACTGTCTTCTTCAAGACCATTTTTCAATCATAGGCACAGAGATATAATCAATGCTCTGATACCATATTATGAAATGGTGAGCAAACATACACAAAATTAAACCATTATAGAATAATATAGTAATGTCTTCAGATGATTTTACAATGCAGTACATTGGCTTTTAAAAGCCTTGTTATTCCCGTATATAACTTTTTATGGGAAAGCAACTTCGCAAAACCTAACTTATAAACTAACATTTATTTAATACGCATAAAATAACAATGTAATATTATATACTATTATGCCAACAAAGACATGGTTGAGGATGGAAAGGTAAATTTGGAGAAGGTAGATACTTTGAAGAATGTTGCAGATGCATTGATAAAACCAGTGGGCACAGAGAAGTTCAGATGGTGTTCAAAGTCTATGGGCCTCACGGCCTATAGTAGTTAAATCATTTTATTCTATTGGCTCTTACAAGGTGTTCGACAAGTGGGAGAATGTTGGGAATTATGGTGTCTCAACCTTGGTAATTCCCTGCATTATTTATGTTTGTATATATAAATTAATTGTATATGTTGTAAATAAATTGTAATTTCCATATGTCATGTTGTGGGATGTGGCACAGTGATATGTCATCCTACATGGAATATGATAAATTGTAATTTTGTCCTCACATGAGAAGATAGGCATCCCACTTTGTGGTAGGAGCATTTTTCCATGTGTCAGTATCTTTCATGTTGTGTAAGGGAATGTTTGACCGAAAGGGTTATGATGGATTCCTATGACGAATTTATGACATGTAAGAGTCAGAAATAGAAGCATGCAAGACAGGTGAAGACATGTGTCATGAAGCATCTTTGAAAAAGGCTTATTTGGGTGACTCAAGGTGGAGTATTATTGCAAGTATGGGTTTAACCAGTGTTTTCATTGATGTCAACATACTCCTGTTGCACTAATGATAAGGACAGGATGAGCTGTGAGCTGAGGATATTGAAAAAATTAGTCTCAATCAGGAACAACGAAGAATAGTGATGACAGTAAGGTAAAAGTCCAAGATAGGATGAAGATCATAGGATGTGGATTAAAGGGTTTGTAGATATGTGTCTTAAGGTGGTCCAGTAGAGATTGTAGAGGTCTACATGAAGATTTGAAGAAGGTGTGGCGGTTCAAGTAAAACTAGTTCCGACAGATGTTCAGTGGTGACAGAGTAATACAGATAGGTCCGGTGAGATCCAGAAATGAAAGATCCTACTTTGCGGATTTGAGGGAGTGCTAAGGAAGTCTCTGTGGAGTGTTATCTAGATTAGTTCATGGTTTGAAGGTCCAGAAGCATGTATTCTTCTGTGACAGTAATGACAGACTGTGTTCTCAAGGTTCCGGATGAAGAAGAGATGGTTTTCAGTAAACAGATAAAGTGCAGATGCTCTTGGTGAGTCAGGATTTCTTGTAAAGATCTTTGGATCGTGTCCAGCCCATATTGGTGATCTACATTGGAGTTGGAGCCCACAATTGAAGAATAACCTTTGGATGATGATGTTCCTCTTGAAACAGGCCGATCGGATGAGTTATCCATCTAGCAGACAATCTTGTGAATGTTTGCCAACTTAGATGATCATTCCTAAGTCGATGCTTTGTATAAATAAGGGATTATGAAGTCAGTTTGAAGTTGTCCTTGTGGTGATGAGTGTGGAGTAGCAAGGATGAGAGTGAAAGGTAGAGTACAAGTATTGGGCTTAAATGGAATTGATTCAAGCATGGTGAAGATGCTATTCTCCAGTTCATGTATGTGATATTTATTTCCTTGTAGACAGTGTGTCTCTTGTAGGTAATGAGCCTCTTGTGAGCAGTGTGCTTAGGTAGTGAGCCCTAATTGGCATGTTCCCTTTTATTCTTTCTATTCTTCTAACAGAGAATATAATCTTGGGTTAATCACCCCATGGTTTTTCGCTTAACCATGTTTTCCACATCAAAATCTTGATGTCTTATGTGTTGATATGTTTCTACTCTTGATTTGAATGCAATATAATTCATGATTAATATACTGCTAATCACTAAAAGGTTTTTACGTGTTTGAAGAGAGAAATTTTTATACAATTGATTCACCCCCCCTCTCAGTTGTATTCCCTAAGTCTAACAATTGGTATCAGAGCCAGGTTCCTCTAAAAGGAGCTTAACCACTTGAGGAGATCCAGGAAGTCGTTATAAAAGAAGGATAGCCTGAAGTTTGATGGAACAAATTTTAATCTATGGAAAGGTCGCATGAAGTGTCACTTGCAATGCATGGGTATGGCATACTGGACCATGGTTACAAAACAGTATGTACCTCCACAGGGTGGTCCAAAAACTACAAATGAAATCATAAATGCTGAAAGCAATCTATGGACTATAGAAGCCCTTCTGAGTGCATTATCTGATTCAAAGCTCTCAAATTTTATTGACCTACCAACTGCTTTTGAGATTTGGAAAAAATTGGAACTGTTGCATGAAGGAGACTAGTATGTCAAATGTGCAAGGTTACAGAGTTTGAAAGGGAAATTTGAAAACCTAAAGATGAGAGATGATGAAAATATTACTACTTTTATGCCAAGAGTAAATGAGCTTGTTTGTGGAATTAGAAATGTTTGTGGAGTCTTGGATAAAAATGAGATTATTGGCAAAATTCTCAGATCCCTTCCTACTTCTTACAAAATCAAGGTTGCTGCCATTGATGAATTCAGAGCCCATACAACTATCACAAGAGATCAATTAGCTAGAAAATTGGTTGCATTTGAAATGACAGAGTTTGGAGATGACCCCCCCAAGATTGAATCTGCATTCAAAGCCAGTGCCTTTGTTAAATGTAAACAAAGGTTTGATTCGGGAGAGAATTCATTAAGAAAACTGTCATGGTATGAAAAAGCAAGAAAAGATCTGGAAGAAGAAGAAGCAGAAACTGCTCAACTTGAAGCCCTTATTGCAAAGAGGCTGCGAAGAGGATCCAGTAAGTATGAAGGAAAATTGCCTTTTAAGTGTTTCAACTGGAATAAGATTGGTCACTTTGCCTCAAAGTGTCCGAAAAGATTTTCAAGACCAAATCCTAACAGATCAAGGTTCCAAAAGAATTGTTACTATGTTCATGAAGAAGATGATAATGAAGGAGTTACAGATGATGAATCAGAGATAGGAAACATATCCAGAAGTGATTGGGTGTTTATTACCATCAAGGAAGAAGAACCAGTGTCCTCTGAATCTGTCAATCATAAAATTGTAGAAAGAGCTTTGGCTACTCAAATTGAAGAAAAGGATGACTGGGTCATTGATAGTGGTTTCTCTCACCATATGACAGGTGATAAAAATAAGTTCATAGATTTGGAAAGGTATGAAGGAGGAGTGGTAAAATTTGGTGATAATTCTGCTAGTAGAATCAGAGGAAGAGGAACTATTTCTTTTGATGGAAGGAACAAAACCGGTAATGTACTATATGTTGAAGGTTTGAAGCACAGTCTTCTCAGTGTTGGATAGTTGGTGGACAAAGGCTATGATCTCTGGTTCAAGAATGGAAAATGCAAAATCTTTTAAAGTTTTGGAACACAGATTGCATCTGGTACCCAAACTAAAGGTAATATCTTCCACTTGGTTGGTACTGGTAAAAGTTGCTTATTTTCTCAAGTTGATCAGAGTTGGTTGTGGCATAGGAGAATGTGTCATGTGAATTTGATGTAGAGCATCTAGGACAGCAGAAGCATGGTTCAAAACTTCACATGCAAAGGTCTCTCAAGACTTACTATTTTCCTTAGACAGAGATCAAAACCTCTCATGAGGTAGGGTTCTAACTCACACTACACATTGTTCAAGACACAAGGTGAGAGGACTCCAACACACCTATCACCAAATGCTTAATTCCATCTAACATTTCCATACAACCCACTATGCAGGGTCTATAGGACAGCAGTCTCATAGACTATCATAACTTTGTTGTTCCATTAGGATAACAGCCACAATAACCTCCTTGGGATGATCTCCGTCACAAACTAATTCTCATACCAAATCTATAACATGCATTCATATCTAATGCCTTCATTTGCAAAGAAATAGCTCATCAAACTTACCTATTCCTTCTTGGTAGTGACTATCTCCAAGAGGACTATCAGAGACAGCCTAAGGTAGAATAGACTGTTATCTTAGAGAGAGATTATTCATACTCCCTATCATGAATCCATGGTTAGACCTAGGACTCTTCCCACCATTCTCCACACCTTCATTCACCAACATTCCACTTCCTCAGTCACTGATCACCACCCTCAAGCTACTGTCCTTCTCTAATCTTTTAATACATAGTTCTGCAGAGTCATTAACAAAACAAATTCACTCTACACCATTCTCCTACCTCCACATTCCTCACAAGCCCTAGCATTAGCTATCCTACAACCCATTCCACTAATTAGAAACAAAGAAGATCAGTGGAATGAGGAGAAACTCATCGGGCTACTCAGAAAAGCCCTAAATTAGGTTTTCAAACCCACTTCCAAATAAAGGAGAATTATAGAGATATAGAGGGGTGTCAAAAGAACAAACCAATTGTAAATGACAGTTAACTCACCCACCTAACTCTCCACCATAGACACAAATCACTACTCAGCCGTACAGGTACGGTGCATGCAGAAGAACGATTTTCATTGACTGTGACAGTAGGTTTAAGAGCAGTTTACTGTTCTACATTCATATCATTCTTTCCATTCAATATCAAGAGGCCAAACTTGCTTTAACAGATAGTTAACTCATCAACCTTCACCCCCAAGCACTCAACACTCCATGACAGAGCCGTACTGTACAGTAGTACGGTTCAAGTGCACATGAAAACTCAGAAAAAATGCAGAAAAGGCAGGAAACAGAGATCTTTTTGTTATTTCTTTCAAATTTATTAAATGTCTCTTTACAATCAACCTTTGCAGGCTTCAAATAAACCTCCTACATCATTTGGAGTGGTTGGGGGTCAATGCAACTACCCAACCATCGAGCTTTTTCTTGATTTTTAACTGCAGCATTAAAGATAGATTTAGTAACTGTCCATTCTTGGACTGCATTTTCTGTTCTTATGGTTTCATAATGCTTTTTAATATGTGGTTTAACCTTTGGACAAGGTTTCAACACCCTTCCAACCTTTGACATGCCTCTATAGGCTTACAAACATGAAGACTAAATGAGTTTAATGACTGTCCTATATGCCCCCACAAAGGCTTACATAAATGACTATCTCAAACTACCTATTACAACCTGATTGTCCTCCCTAGGACTACAACATGAAAATAGATACTAGCTATTTGGACATAGTCCCTTACAAGTATGGCTTTCAAGCCTCATTACAACATTTAATGCTCTCAAGGACCTTATTGAACCAGACAAAACAACTTGAAAATCAACCAAGTCCTGGATATCTTGGTGCTCCTGCTCCATACTCCCGGGGATGATGAAAACTCTTGTCCCAAGAGTTTGGGGATCTGCTCCAACCATTCTGCCATCATATTGGAATGTTCCTTTGACTAGGAAACATGAACTCTCCAAGAGTAATCTTCCTCCTTCTCCAACCTGCATGACTCCTATAAACAGTGTTAGAACCATAAAACCTGTTTTGGTGTTCTTGCCTAGGACCCTGCTACTGTAATGTTTCTGTTCTTCCCAACTTGAGGTTCTGAGTTATTCCTATCTATATTATCTATTGTTTGCCTTCCTTCTTCTGGCTCCTTATAGGACACTCAATGTCTCCAATCTTGACATAACTCAAGTCCCAAACTTGTTGTTGTTTAGGACTGTCTTCCACCTTCTGCTGCAACTGTTCCTGTTGTTTGCAATCATCCTTAACCTACACATTCAACTTCAATTTCTCTTGAAAACAAGTAGTAACATGTTCCTTCTTCTCTTCACAAGGTAAAGGCATCAGTTTGAACTTCTTACCATCTTTGTGCACCACATAGTTATTAGTATAACCATCATGAATTGTCCTTCTCAAATGCTGCCATGGTCTACCCAAAATAATATGCCCACATGTCATTGGAATGACATCACACAAAACATAATCCTGATATGGACCAATTGTAAAATCAACATATGCCTTCTTAGTAACCCTTACTTGCTACTCTTGACTCACCCAAGTAACATTATAAGGACTAGGATGATTAAATGTTTGCAATCCCAACTTATGCACCATTTCCCAAGAAACTAGATTATCATGAGAACCTGAATCTATAATCAACTTGCATATCTTTCCATGGCTTAAACAATTAGTTCTGAAAATAGATACCTATGGTGGTTGCTACATCTTGCCTTTTGCCACCATGAGCATTTCTCCAACCATCACTGGAGAGGCTGACGACATTTTTGGTTCTTTTGGCTTCTCCTCCTCTTGTGCCAAGTGAACTCTTCTATCCTTTCTCTTATCAGCATCATCCTTCTTAGGACATTTGAAAGATGTGTGTCCTACTTCATTGCAATGATAACATTTATTTGTAAACACTCTTCCTGATCCAAATCTACCTCCACCTCTATATCCACCTCTCTGATCTGTAGAAGACTCCTTACCCTTCTCATTGCTGTTCTATACTTCAGTAGTAGGTCTGCCCCTACCTCTGTATCCTCTACCACTACCTCCTTGCCTTTCTTGCTTCCTCTTCACCCTCTCTTCAGCCCTTATAGCTAACTAAAAATATTCTCAAAGTGATTTTGGTATGGTCAAACCAATCTCATCTTGCAAGTTATACCTAAGCCCATTAAGGTACCTTGCCACTTTCTCTTCTTTATCTTCCAATCCTCCTCTAATACTAAGCTTATGAAATTGCTCAGTATAGGACATAACATCCATGTCCTTTTGTTTTAGATTCTGCCTCATCCTCTTTGTTTGAATGGAGTAATCAGATGGAAGGAATTGATCCTTCATCATATCCTTCATCCTACCCCAAGAAATGATTCTTGCTGCACCTTTGGCCACTCTTTCTATTTGCACACTACTCCACCATGTAAGTGTTGTTCCTCTTAGTTTTGTTTTTGCAAATTTGATCTTCTTCTCATCATTCATCTCTTCATACTCAAAAAAAATTTCCAGGGCATCTATCCACCCTAATAGCTCTTCACTATCCATCTTCCCTTGATAGGTAGGTAACTCTATGTTTGCCTTTGTTCCACTTCCTTGGACTGCCTTCAATAATCTCACAAATTTCTTCTCTTTAGCATCCAACTCATCCTCAGGAGGATTCTCATATACCTCCTCATCTCCTTCTTGATCATCTTGCTCATCCCTTCTAGGATTCTTCTCCAATGCTTCCAATCTTGCCAAGATTGATGCATTCTCCCTTCTTACTTCCCTTAACTCTCTTTCCCTTGCAACATCCTGCTCTCTTCTATCCCTCAACTCTTTTTCTCTAGCCTCTAAGGCTTCTCTCAACTCATTGTTCTCCCTAGCCATTTGATTCTTAGGAGGCATCCTTACACCTCTCACAAACCCTTACTATTTCACAAGACCCTACTACACCCTCAAGGATCTACTTTATTTTCTCTAATACCACAAATGATGCAGAGCATCTAGGACAGCAGAAGCATGGTTCAAAACTTCACATGTAAAGGTCTCTCAAGACTCACTGTTTTCCTTAGATAGAGATCAAAACCTCTCATGAGGTAGGGTTCTAACTCACACTAAACATTGTTCAAGACACAAGGTGAGAGGACTCCAACACACCTATCACCAAATTCTTAATTCCATCTAACATTTCCATACAACCCACTATGCAGGCTCTGTAAGACAACAGTCTCATAGACTATCATAACTTTGTTGTTCCATTAGGATAACAGCCACAATAACCTCCTTGGGATGATCTGTTGATAACTGAGAGGGGGGGTGAATCAGTTATCCTAATTATTTCCCTTATTGAACTTTCCTCTTAATTGAAGCAGCATAAAATCAAACACAAAACATTAACCATGAAGTAAGAAACACATGACACAGTATTTTTGACGTGGAAACCCTGTTAAGGGAGAAAACCACGGGGTGATTAACCCAAGAATTATTCTCTGTTAGAAGAATAGGAAATTACAAAAATGGCACTTGCCAATTAGGGCTCACTGCCCGAGCACACTGCTCACAAGAGGCCCACTGCCTACAAGAAGACACACTGTCTACAAAGTGATGATAATCACAGTCTTGAACTGATTGGAAGCATCTGCATATGCTGGAGTTCAGTTCCGGTTAGGCTCAGTACACTGATCTGCTGCACTTCATCTTTCCTCTGTTCTTTGTTCTGCTATCTTTCACATACCGGATCCTTTTGCTACCTCTGCTCTTTCTCTAGACTTATTCACATATCTCTCACACTAACACACACTTCACAACTAAATCCATCCTCTATATATATCCGCACAAGTAGTTTCATCACCTTTCTAGTCGGCATCCGGAACAGTCTTAGTTTCTTACAAACTCTCATTCTGTCGGCTGAATCCTTCCTCACCAAGCAATGCGGATCAAGCATATACTTGTAGATATCATTAATCATGTCGGCCAAGCATGATTCATGCCTTCACAACCTCTGTCATCAGCAGTAACCCATCCGGAAAGCAGTCTGATACTCTGTCAGTCAGTTCTTCCTCTGTTTTCACTGTCTCTCAGGAATCCGGTACTCAACCATTCATATCTTTTTCCTTGTCCATCACCGGAGGCTAAATCCTTGGAATATACCACTCAAGGTAGTCCTCTTGACTTCCCCAAATCCGCACTGTACCAAGATACTTCCTCTGAGAGGTCCGGACCAATCTGTCGGACCTTGCCACATGCTCTGTTCTTCTTCACCGGACCACAACATTCTTTATTCTGACTTCCGGTAGAGACATATCATGTCTTGCGGATATGTGGGATGACCTTTGTTGCCATCAATGACAACAACCATGAATCCATATAGTGTCTCTTGCCAACAATCTCCCCCTTTGGCATTGATGGCAACACTTAGTGAAAAATGACTAAGTGTTTTCACTATGCTCCCCCTTTGCTGATGCTCTGTCTTTATATACAATTTCTGGAACTCCCCCTTAGTTGGATTCCTCATTTTTCACTGCTCTTCACTCCCCCTTTGACATCAATGGCAAAGGGTAGGGTCCGCATATCAAAATTTTCAAAAATTTCTTATACTTAGCCGCATATTTACATACTCACATATATTGAAGAATGTCTGCAAAGGATGTCTGTAATTGAATCATTTCGGTAGCCCAACTTTGCTTCATTCTGTCCAAAATTGAAATGTGACCACTTAACAAAAATGCAAACGCTTCTGCCCGCTTGAGATCTGTCGGATCTTTTGTTTGGGCGGTGGTCCTAGCATCACTGATGGCCTCATGCATGGTTTCCAACTTAGGGATTATAATCCTTCTAAGTTCTCCCATCCGGTTGGTGATGTTCTTCCTTTCCTTCTCAAGATTCTTTATTTCGTTCAAGACTGCAATAGTTTGACATTCTTGATTTATTATAGAGGAAGAGAGAGGATCAAAACTTTGAGATAAGCTTTGTAACTTATTCTGTTCCTCTTTTATTTTCTTGTCAAATGCTGCTGTTGCCTTTGACCAGGATATACAAAATTTGTAGATATCACCGCCATCCTTAAGAGCATTCTCTAAGCTCTTTATTCCAATGCTTACAATCTTTTTGTCTTTAGAGATTAATTCTAATATCTCTGAGAATCTCTTATCCAAAAATTCCTTCCGGACCTTTTCTTCAGCTAATTTTTCTAAAGAATCAAAATGTGTATCAACACTGCTGACTAAGGTTTTTAGATTACCGGAAGTGGAGGCTGTCGGATCTATCTGGATTGATGGCATGATCTTCACAAGTACTCCGGAAGCAGCCTCTATCAACTCACAGTCTTCCATATGAGACTTCAGGAGCTTTTCATTTGCCTTGGCATTTGCAAATGAAGCTATCTTCATTGTTTGTACCGGAGAGAGAGAGTCAAAATCAAATGGGCCTTTTAGAAGCTCCGGTTCATCAATCTCTAGAGTTTCTTTGCTCAAAAATTGTTGAACAGTTTGTGCAGTGTCTCTTGCCGGAGACAGATGTTTCTTCTCTTCTGCAGTCTTAGAACTGTCAACCTCTTTGTCCTTCACCACTGCTTCCTTCTCCTGTAATTGCTCTTCTTCTTTGGATCCGGAGACTGTAGGGGAAACCGGAGGAGAGATGCTAACTTGTTCATGGGCCACTTCTTCTGGAGCAGAGGGTCCCAAGTCCTCACTTGTCTGTTCAGGGCTCACTTCTTCCGGAACAGAAGATTCCAGATCAACAGCTATTTCTGCACCTAAGTCCTCTACAACAGGAAGATTGAACCTTTTGAAGGCCTTCCGGAGGATCTCTTCTGTTTCTTGAGCCACTTTGTCAGTCTCACCAAGCATGAGTTGATTCATCCTGGCTTTGCTTCTGAACTCATCTTTGCAGTCCTTGAAGATAATGTTCATTGTCTTGGGATCAATTTGAGGATATAGCTGAATAGCTATCTGCTCCCGGATCTCAAGATCTTTGGCATGAGCATTATTCTTTCTTACTTCCATTTCCTTCTCTAGGCTCTTAGGAATGAGAGATATGATCTCAATGAAAGCCTTATTGTATATGTTCAGATATTTAACTGTGGCTTCCTGCAGAGTCTTTTGGTCTGCCTCACTGAAGTCATCATAGGATTCAGTCATTGGTTGAAGGTTTCCATCCACTGTGACCGACTTGATTATGCTCTCTAGTGACAGAGTGGGCTTTTCAACAGTTACCTCTGCCATTTCCTCCTTGTCTTGGCCTGTGGAGGGCTTACCGGATCCTTTCTTTTTCTGTTTCTTTACTTCTCTTACTCCTTCATCTGATTCTGTCTCCTCTTCATCCTTTTGGCTTCCATAAGCCCTTGTGGCTTTTGCCTTTGATCTCTTACCGGATGCCTGGACTTCCGGTTTTGAACTTTTGGTTGAGGGAGGTGCAGATCTCTTTGTTGATCTGGTCCGGGTGGGAGCTCCAACCGGAGCACTTTCTTTGCTTTTCTCTTCTTCCTCGGCCTTCCTCCTCTTTTCCCGGCTGGCATCAAGTGCCTCCTTTGAGATGCCAAGACCTTGAGCAATGTGCTCTAATTCTTTTCTCACTTTTCTTTTGATCTCAGGTTCCCTGAGTTCTACATGTAATTTTATACTCAGCTCCTCAAAGGTTCCAAACCTTTCTGCCTTAGGATCTTTGGGCTGACTTAGCATGTGTTGAACATGCAGCTCCACTATCTGTTCATCAACTTCATACCCCATGGGCATGATCCAGACAGTCCTTGGCTCCACTGCCTCCATCAGGCACTGATCAGTGTCAACCATAAAGCACACTGAGTCCTTGTATTTCTCAATGAGAGACTGGGGAATTCTCTCTCTTGCTTGCATCATGCTCTGAAAGTTTTTGAAGTATCCCCATAGAGCTGAATTTCTCGCTTTTGCATCCCCAAGTCCATGCAAGTAGTCTCTTATCTGGACTGCAACAGGTTTGTTATTCTGCCATACCCATCCACTTGTTCCGGGTAGCTCATTCATGAAGTAGAAGAATAAACATACAATAAGAGTACCATACTTGAAGGAATTCTTCTTATCCTTCTTGATTTTCTGTATATTTTCCATTAATTGGCTTAGCAGTAGTTCGCAGAGGTCATATTCTGCATTTTTCCTTAGCATTTCAAAAGCAGTGTATACTGCAGTTCCGGATACAGAATTCTCCCTGCTGGAGTGATAGATCTTGTATCCTATTATCATTGATGCATATTTGATATCCGGATCCGAAATATCTTCAATGGTCATTGCCCTCTTGTCAAATTTTGATCCGGTGGCCTCAGTTACAATGTTGTTCTTGACAGATTTGAGGATAGGTACTCCTCCGGAAGAGTATAGGCCAGTTACTGCTCTAATTGCCTCTTTTGTGATCTTGCAGGGTCTATCTAGCCATAGAAAGTTGTCATGCATCCTGCTCAGTACATACCGGACCCATTCATCCTCTTCAAAACAGGGGAAATGAATAAATTGCTCAAATTGTTTCTTCTGAATATCCTTATACTCTGGTTTAAGCTCAAAGGCATTGTCAATCAGCTGCTTGTGATAGAGGTCTCTTAATTTGAAATCCCCAAATTCCTCAATGTTTGCATGTATGTAAACCCTAATGTCTTCGGTGTGTAAAACTCCGTGAGGAACACTAGAGAAGGCTCCTAGTGGGTCAACCTCCAATGATTTGTAGGGATGTTTCTTGAATGAGGGGCGAGGTCTATCGGAGATCTTAACTATGTTTGGAGTAGCCATTTTTCAAAGATTTGCAGTGAGGTAATGAAAAACGGAGAATACCTTATGCGCCTTCGGTTTGCACAGAGTGGTTGGATTGATTTCTTTATCCAATAGCTTCGGCAGGAGATCCTTGGTGTGCTTGAAGAACCTTGTTGCAGAGCTCCACTTTTCGCTTCTTCTCGAGTGCAGAATGAGCAAATGACCTTTGAGAAATCCCTTAAATTGCTCCGCGAACCCTAATACCTGTCTGCAATAAATGCTTGACCTACATCATTCCGGTTTGCCTTGTCTGGATAGCTTGGAGTATCCCGGATTAGTCCTGATCTATGGATATCATCCGGATCTATCAATCATGAATAAATCGAGGTGGCATATTACAAGATCATCTCAAACACTCTGTCCAATCCGCAGAACAAGATAGTGCATTTCCGGATCTTTCCGGACCTTTTTGTAATCCTTTATCATACCGGAGCATTTCCCTGAACAGGTCTTATTTGATCGATCATAGCTTCTTCATAACTCCATGCGGACCTCTGAAAACTTGACTGAAGTATCTCAAGACTCATATTTACAAACCCTTTGATCCGCATCTTGTGCAACATCCTGGCACCACTTGTTTGGCTGGGGGAACAAGATTTTCTTTGAGTCTCCCCCTGAGCCAGAGCTCACTTTTAATTTCCGGAAGAAATATCAGCACCAGAGTCTGGTGCGGATCCAACCTCTACATTCTCTGAACTTTTCTTCACCCAAATCTTGCTCATCTGATTCCTAACCTCATCCGCATTCATCTTTTGTTTACCCTTGTCTTGATTCTGATTATACACCGGACCTCTTTTGTCCTGATTCTTGTTTCTGCAGACTTTAGCATTATGACCGGACCTATTGCAGATTTGGCAAATAACATTCCTTTGCATATTTGACTGATATCCTCTTGATCTGCATTGATTAGCCCTATGACCTATTCTATTGCATGTGAAGCATCTACCTTTGAATGATTTGTTTACTTGCATAATTCTACATTCATGGGATTTGTGTCCATACCTTTTGCAGTTGAAGCACTGTCCGGAGAAGGATGAATTATTCTGATTCATTCTCATTCTGCACTGATTAGCTTTGTGACCAAAGTGGTTGCAGCTGTGGCAGTATCCATTGAAGGATGGATATCTTTGAGCATTTGGCT
Source organism: Cunninghamia lanceolata (assembly GCA_027924645.1). NCBI lineage: Eukaryota > Viridiplantae > Streptophyta > Pinopsida > Cupressales > Cupressaceae > Cunninghamia > Cunninghamia lanceolata. The sequence goes on from BSBN01000078.1 coordinate 6,310,711, forward strand.
ATCTTACCGGAGGTCTTCTAGGCCTGCTCCTTGGATTTTCTGATCCAAGATTCTTCTGACCGGATCTGGAGCTTTCTCCTTTCTCATATCCCAAGCCATACTTGTCATCTGTCCTCTTTTGACTTCCAAGAAGAACTTCAAGTTGAGCAGAACTTATCTTGAATTTCTCTTTATATTCATTTGCTGTTTGAAGGTCTCTTTTGAGAGAGGCAATTTGATCCTCAAGTTTTCCTTCATTATCTTTGGCATCTTCAAGATCAGATTCAAGGTGTCTGATAATCCTGTCCATCTGGTGGCATTCTTCTGATTTTTCTTTAAGAGATTGTCTTAGATTGTCTTCAGCCTTTCTTTTTTCTTCAATCTCTTGAGTAAACTTTATAGTTCCTGATTCCATTTCATGTCTTAACATAATGACTTCTTTTGATAACTTTTCACATAACTTGGTTTGCTCAGTCAATTCCTCATTAGTATTGCTTTCTTCACTTTGTCTTGCCAACTGTTGAAGCAGCTCCTTTCTCTTTTTCATAGAGAGACTTAATTTGTCTTTTAATTCTCTCATGAATTCATCAGCCTGTTTGAGTCTTTCCTTTAATTCACTGACTTCAGAATTTGACTGTTCAAGATCCTCAAGGGCAGTCTTGAGTTGCTCCCTTAAACCATATGCATCCATTTGAAATCCCAGATCTTCCTCAAGCTGTTAGGCTCTATTAGGAGGAACTTAGCTCTGATACCAATTGTTGATAACTGAGAGGGGGGGGTGAATCAGTTATCCTAATTATTTCCCTTATTGAACTTTCCTCTTAATTGAAGCAGCATAAAATCAAACACAAAACATTAACCATGAAGTAAGAAACACATGACACAGTATTTTTGACGTGGAAACCCTATTAAGGGAGAAAACCACGGGGTGATTAACCCAAGAATTATTCTCTGTTAGAAGAATAGGAAATTACAAAAATGGCACTTGCCAATTAGGGCTCACTGCCCGAGCACACTGCTCACAAGAGGCCCACTGCCTACAAGAAGACACACTGTCTACAAAGTGATGATAATCACAGTCTTGAACTGATTGGAAGCATCTGCATATGCTGGAGTTCAGTTCCGGTTAGGCTCAGTACACTGATCTGCTGCACTTCATCTTTCCTCTGTTCTTTGTTCTGCTATCTTTCACATACCGGATCCTTTTGCTACCTCTGCTCTTTCTCTGGACTTATTCGCATATCTCTCACACTAACACACACTTCACAACTAAATCCATCCTCTATATATATCCGCACAAGTAGTTTCATCACCTTTCTAGTCGGCATCCGGAACAGTCTTAGTTTCTTACAAACTCTCATTCTGTCGGCTGAATCCTTCCTCACCAAGCAATGCGGATCAAGCATATACTTGTAGATATCATTAATCATGTCGGCCAAACATGATTCATGCCTTCACAACCTCTGTCATCAGCAGTAACCCATCCGGAAAGCAGTCTGATACTCTGTCAGTCAGTTCTTCCTCTGTTTTCACTGTCTCTCAGGAATCCGGTACTCAACCATTCATATCTTTTTCCTTGTCCATCACCGGAGGCTAAATCCTTGGAATATACCACTCAAGGTAGTCCTCTTGACTTCCCCAAATCTGCACTGTACCAATATACTTCCTCTGAGAGGTCCGGACCAATCTGTCAGACCTTGCCACATGCTCTGTTCTTCTTCACCGGACCACAACATTCTTTATTCTGACTTCCGGTAGAGACATATCATGTCTTGCGGATATGTGGGATGACCTTTGTTGCCATCAATGACAACAACCATGAATCCATATAGTGTCTCTTGCCAACATGATCTCCATTACAAACTCATTCTCATACCAAATCTATAACATGCATTCATATCTAATGCCTTCATTGGCAAAGCAATAGCTCATCAAACTTACCTATTCCTTCTTGGCAGTGACTATCTCCAAGAGGACTATTAGAGATAGCCTAAGGCATAATAGACTATTATCTTAGAGAGAGATCTATTCATCCTCCCTATCATGAATCCATGGTTAGACCTAGGACTCTTCCCACCATTCTCCACACCTTCATTCACCAACATTCCACTTCCTCAGTCACTGATCACCACCCTCAAGCTGCTGTCCTTCTCTAATCTTTTAATACATAGTTCTGCAGAGTCATTAACAAAACAAATTCACTGTACACCATTCTCCTACCTCCACATTCCTCACAAGACCTAGTATTGGCTATCCTACAACCCATTCCACTGATCAGAAACAGAGATGATCAGTGGAATGAGGAGAAACTCATTAGGCTACTCAGAAAAGCCCTAAATTAAGTTTTCAAACCCACTTCCAAATAAAGGAGAATTACAGAGATATAGAGGGGTGTCAAAAGCTCAAACCAATTGTAAATGATAGGCAACTCACCCACCTAACTCTCCACCATAGACACAAATCACTACTCAACCGTACAGGTACGGTGCATGCAAGAGAACAATGATTTTCTTTGACTGTGACAGTAGGTTTAAGAGCAGTTTACTGTTCTACATTCATATCATTCTTTCCATTCAATATCAAGAGGCCAAACTTGCTTTAACAGATAGTTAACTCATCAACCTTTACCCCCAAGCACTCAACACTCCATGACAGAGCCATACTATACAGTAGTACGGTTCAAGTGCACATGAAAACTCAGAAAAAATGCAGAAAAGGCAGGAAACATAGATCTTTTTGTTATTTCTTTCAAATCTATTGAATGTCTCTTTACAATCAACCTCTGCAGGCTTCAAATAAACCTCCTACATCATTTGGAGTGGTTGGGGGTTGATGCAACTGCCCAACCATCAAGTTTTTTCTTGATTTTTAACTGCAGCATTAAAGGCAGATTTAGTAACTGTCCATTTTTGGACTACATTTTCTATTTTTATGGTTTCATAATGCTTTTTAATATGTGGTTTAACCTTTGGACAAGGTTTTAACACCCTTCCAACCTTTGACATGCCACTATAGGATTACAAACATGAAGACTAAATGACTTTAATGACTGTCCTATATGCCCCCCACAAAGGCTTACATAAATGACTATCTCAAACTGCCTATTACAACCTAATTGTCCTCCCTAGGACTACAACATGAAAATAGATACTAGCTATTTGGACATAGTCCCTTACAAGTATGGCTTTCAAGCCTCATTACAACATTTAATGGTCTCAAGGACCTTATTGAACCAGACAAAACAACTTGAAAATTAGCCAAGTCCTGGATATCTTGGTGCTCTGCACCAGAATTTTGATAATATCATCAAGATAAGCAATACTCAATCTATAAGAGATCTTCCAAAATTGGTGAAACCTAATAGCTTGTGTAAAGAATGTTAGTTGGGCAAGCTGAGCAGGGTCACATACAAGAGCAAGGAAGTGTCTTCTACTAAATTATTGGACTTAGTTCATACTGATCTTTGTGGTCTGGCAAGAATCAGGAGTGTGCAAGGTGATAGGTACATCATGTTGCTAATTGATGATTATTCCCGAATGATGTGGGTAACCTTTCTGAAAGAGAAATTAGAAGCTCTTGAGAAGTTCAAAATATTCAAAGCTATGGTAGAGAATGAAACCAGATTAAAATTGAAATGTCTGAGGTCTGATAGAGGTGGAGAATTCACATCCAGAGAATTCCTAGAATTCTATGAGAAGCATGGAATAAAGAGACAGTTGTCTGCTCCTAGGACTCCATATCAGAATGGAGTAGTGGAAAGAAAGAACCGGACCATCCAGGAAGCATCTAGGACCATGATGATGGAAGCAAATGTTCCTCTGATCTATTAGAGAGAAGCTATCAGCACTGTAGTTTATACTCTCAATCAAGTTCAAATCAGAAGCAATACCGGTAAGACTCCTTATGAACTCTGGTTTGGCATTTCCGCTATTGTAAGGTACTTCAGAGTCTTTGGTAGCAAATGTTACATCAAAAGAGATGAATATGTAGGAAAGTTTGATGCTAGAAGTGATGAAGGAATCTTCTTGGGTTACTCTACTCAAAGCAAAGCATACCGGTGTTATAACAAGAGACTGAGAAAGATAATAGAAAGTACAAATGTGAAGGTTGGTGAGGGAATTAAGAAACCCTCAAGATTTTATGAACATGATGAAGATGATTAGAATGATGTTCTAATTCAAGGAGCCCAAAACTCTTTTGAAATTCAGATTCAAACTGATCTGGAAGAAGTGTTAAGTTTGAATGAGCCTGATCAAGAAGCAGAAGTACAAGAAACTCCCAAAACTCCAAGGTATGTAAAACTGAACCACTCTGAAGATCAGATCATAGGTGACAAAAACAAAGGTGTGCAAACTAGAAGAAAAACTGCTCAAAACTCAGATGAGTATTGTCTGATGTCAAAGATTGAACCTAAGATAATAAATGAAGCTTGCAATGATGAAAACTGGACCAAAGCAATGGAGGAAGAATTGATGCAAATCGAGAAAAATCACACCTGGGATCTTGTTCCTAGACCTAGAAACAAGAATGTGATTGGAACTAAATGGGTCTTCCAGAACAAACTAAATGAAGTTGGTGAAGTAATCAGAAATAAAGCCAGATTTGTCTGCAAAGGATGTTCTTAAATAGAAGGAGTTGATTTTGAAGAAACTTTTGCTCTAGCAGCAAGAATTGAAGCAGTTAGATTATTTCTTGCATTTTCTGCCTTTAAAGATTTCAAAGTATACTAGATGGATGTCAAGTCTGCCTTCCTAAATGGTGACTTGGAAGAAGAAGTGTACATTGAGCAACCGGATGGATTTCAACTATTTGATCAGGGTAATATGGTCTGCAAGTTGAAGAAAGCACTGTATGGACTGAAGCAAGCCCCAAGAGCCTGGTATGAAAGATTGGATAAACACCTTTTGAAGATTAGTTTCAACAAATGTACTACTAACAGTAATTTGTATTTCAAAATTGTTCATGAAAACATTTTGATTGTTGAAGTATTTATTGATGATATCATTTTTGGAGGAAGAGATAGTATGTGTAAAACTTTTGCAAATCAGATGAAAAGTGAATTTGAGATGTCCATGCTTGGTAAAATGAATTTCTTTCTGGGTCTGCAAATCACTCAAACAAAGAAAGGAATCTTCATTTCTCAGACCAAATATGTGAAAGAATTGTTGAATAAATTTGGGATGGAAGACTCAAAAACAATGAATACTCCCATGGCAACCAGATGTAAATTGAGCAAAGATGATGATTCTCCTAAGGTTGATCAGACAAAGTATAGGTCAATGATTGGAGGGTTGTTGTATCTCACTCAAACTAGACCTGACAGAATGTAGGTTGTTGGTCTTTTTGCTAGATTTCAGGCTGATCCTAGAGAATCTCATGTCATGGCAATCAAGAGGATTTTTAGATATCTAAAAGGGACAGTTGAGTTTGGTCTATGGTATCCTAGAGATCATGTTTTCTCTCTTCATGCATATACAGATGCTGATTGGGCAGGAGATGTGGATGACCGAAAGAGTACCAGTGGTGGAGCATTCTTTCTGGGGAAGAGATTGGTGTCTTGGCTGAGCAAGAAACAAGAGGCAATATCTCTATCTACAACTGAAGTAGAATATATTGCAGCAACAGGTAGTTGCACTCAAGTTTTGTGGATGAAGTAGATGCTAAGAGATATCAGAGTAGAGTATGAGAAGCCTATCACAATCTTCTATGATAATTCAAGTGCAATAAGTATATCCAAGAATCCAGTGTTGCATTCAAAGACTAAGCATATATCTATCAAGTTTCACTTTCTGAGAGAGCAAGTGAACAAGAATGAAGTCAGATTGGAGTTTGTGTCATCCAAGGATTAGATTGCAGATATCTTTACTAAACCTCTGCCTAAGGACTCTTTTGAGTATCTCAGGGAGAAGTTAGGGGTTATTGCCCCTCCGGTGATGAACTAAGGTGCACTAATGTGCATCAGTCTAATGAGTATCACAGTCACATCCTGTGATCCGGATTGATGTTGGGAAGCTGCTACTCAGGGGGAGCAATAGTTATATTTTTGAAATGGTGGATTTGCAAGTATGTGCCCTTTGCCATTGATATCAAAGGGGGAGAGAAGACATGTGAAAAAAAAGTGGTTGATGATCAAAGGGGGAGCCGCAAAGGGAGAGAAGACATGTGAATGGTTGTTGCTGATAGGGGGAGTTGTGACAGTAAGGAGAAGTTCTTGTCTTGATGGTTTTTCACATCATATGTTGCCATCAATGACAAAGGGGGAGATTGTTGCAAGTATGGGTCTAACCGGTGTTGTCATTGATGTTAACATACTCCTGTTGTACTAATGATAAGGACTAGATGAGCTGTGAGCTGAGGATATTGAGAAAATTAGTCTCAATCAAGAATAGTGAAGAACAGTGATGACAGTAAGGTAAAAGTCCAAGATAGGATGAAGATCAGAGGATACGGATTAAAGGGTTTGTAGATATGTGTCTTAAGGTGGTCCATTAGAGATTACAGAGGTCTGCATGAAGATCTAAAGAAGGTGTGGAGGTTCAAGTAAAACTGGTTCCGACAGATGTTTAGTGGTGACAGAGTAATACAGATAGGTCTGATTAGATCTGGAAATGAAAGATCCTACTCTGTGGATTTGAGGGAGTGCTAGGGAAGTCTCTGTGGAATGTTATCTAGATTAGTTCATGGTTTGAAGGTTTAGAAGCATGTATTCTTCTATGACAGTAATGACAGACTATGTTCTCGAGGTTCCAGATGAAGAAGAGATGGTTTTCAGTAAACAAATAAAGTATGGATGCTCTTGGTGAGTCAGGATTTCTTGTAAAGATCTTTGGATTGTGTCCAGCTCGTATTGGTGATTTGCATTGGAGTTGGAGCCCACAATTGAAGAATAACCTCCAGATGATGATGTTCCTCTTGGAACAGGCTGACTGGATGAGTTATCCACCTAGCGGACAATCTTGTCAATGTTTCCTAACTTAGATGATCATTCCTAAGTCAATGCTTTGTATAAATAAGGGATTGCGAAGTCAGTTTGAAGTTGTCCTTGTGGTGATGAGTATGGAGTAGTGAGGAGGAGAGCAAAATGTAGAGTAGAAGTATTGGGCTTAAATGGAACTGATTCAAGCATGGTGAAGATGCTATTCTCTAGTTCATGTATGTGATATTTATTTCCTTGTAGACAGTGTGTCTCTTGTAGGTAGTGAGCCTCTTGTGAGCAGTGTTCTTAGACAGTGAGCCCTAATTAGCATGTACCATTTTATTCTTTCTATTCTTCTAATAGAGAATACAATCTTGGGTTAATCACCCTGTGGTTTTTCCTTTAACCAGGTTTTAGACATCAAAATCTTGATGTCTTATGTGTTGATGTGTTTCTGCTCTTGATTTGAATGCAATATAATTCATGATTAATATACTGCTAATCACTAAAAGGTTTTTAAGTGTTTGAAGAGAGAAAGTTTTATACAACTAATTCACCCGCCCCCTGTTAGTTGTATACCCTAAGTCTAACAAGTATGACATGTTCTAAGAGAATATGCTATTTATAGCCTGTGTATGACAGATTCTCTTACAGCTGTAAGTTGTAACCGCTATGACAGATTCTATGATGGTTGTAAGTGTCGTAAGAGCATTTGTCATAGCCCATTTTGGAAATAGGTGACCTCTTTGGGATGGGAACTATGGACAAGTGTCAGGCACATTCTACAATGTTGACCAAGTGTCTTTAGGCATGGCTTTTTGTCCATGAGGCCAAGTTGGATGCCCATCCCAAGATAGGTCCAATATTGCCTTGTATTTTCTATATAAACAGGTGCTTGGAGAGGGAGTTGTATCACAAGTTTATAGGCACTATTATGCTACTGGATTGACTCCAAATATGAGTGTTGAAGACCATTGAAGCTTGCATTGCAAGTGCATTGTAAACAAATTTCAGATTTGTTAATACATTGTACAGGTTTATGAGTGTGGGATTATTCACCCAATAAGGATTTTCCCCACCATAAATCTTTGTCTCTCTTCTTATGTCTTCTTCTTGGTTCTTGTGTATTGTTGCAATATCTCATTTAGATGTTCTATGTTGTTGTAGTTGTAAGGATTAATTTGAATTTGTATATCCCTCTCCTCATTATATTAGTGTAGGAAGCGATTTTTGCACACCTAGCTTCCTTTCAGCCTATTCCAAATTGGTTGGAATCTATCCAGCAGGGCTATGTCAATGACTCTTCATTATCTCAAATCATCCAACAGTTGGCGAATAACCCTTTTGTTTACTGCATTGCTCTTGGGATGGTACTTCTTTGAGATACAAGGGTCATCTGGTCCTTCCCTAGAGCATGGATCTTCAACAAGCTGTCTTCTATGAACTCCATGCTTCTCCATTGGTAGGGCACTCTGGGTTCCTCAAAAATTATGAATGGGCATGGCGTAACTTATTTTGGAAGGGAATGAAAAGGACAATTCAACAGATGATGGTTGAATGTGATACCTTCCATTGCAACAAGGGTGAAAATACACTCCTTCCTAGATTGCTCGAACCCTTGCCCATCCCTACATGGATTTGGATAGATATTTTATGGATTTCATTGAGGGGCTCCCTAAATCTAGATGGAAGATAGTGATCTTGGTTGTGGTTGATCACCTCTCCAAATATAGTCATTTTTGTTCCCTCATCCATCCTTATACCGCCTCCTTAGTCGCACAAATTTTCATGGACCAGATCTTCCATCTTCATGGCATCCCTTCTTCCATTCTCTCAAATAGTTATGCAACTTTCACCAGTAATTTTTGGACAGAACTATTTTGACACACTGGCACCAAACTGAAGATGAGTTTAGGGTATCACCCACAAATAGATGGTCAGACTAAAGTTATCAACAAATGTTTGGAAACTTATCTTTGTTGCTTCACTTCAGAACAACAGTATCAGTGGGCAAAGTGGCTCCCTCTTGCTGAATGGTGGTACAATACCTCCTACCACACTGCATCTAAAATGACTCCATATGAAGCAGTCTATGGTCAGGCCCCGCTAGTGCTCCTTCCATAAACCCCTAGCAGTTCACTAGTTTAGGAAGTTGACATGGTTCTCCGAACCTGAGATCAGATTCTTCACATTTTGAAGGACAATCTTCACATGGAAAGAAATCGAATCAAACAACAAGCCGATCAGCACCATTCCGAGCACACTTTTCAAGTAGGTGATATGGTTTTTCTTCATCTACAACCATACAAGCAATCATCCCTAAAACTCAAAGGGTGTCATAAGCTGGCTCCAAAGTTCTATGGGCCATATAAGGTTGTTCAAAAGATTGGATTAGTTGCTTATAAATTGGAACTTCCTCCTTCTCACGTTCATCCAGTATTTCATGTCTCTTGTCTAAAGAAATGTCTTGGCACCAACATCATAGCACAAACTGCTTTACCAGAACTGGATAATGAAGGATCCATCATTTTGGAGATGGAGGCAATCCTTAACAGGCACACTCATCAGCTTCACTCTTGATCCATCACAGAGGTATTAATTCAGTGGCACAAAATGCATCCAGAGGATGCTACATGGGAACCACATCTTTAGATTCAGTAATAATTTCCACATCTTAAGCTTTGAGGACAAATCTTTTCTAAGAGGGAGGGGATGTTAGGAACCTTTGTTTAACCCTTCTCTTTACTTTGTTAGTATATTGATGTTGGACACATATGCTTTGTAAGTCATCCCATGAGTATATTGTATTGTCCCACATTCATGGGGAGTAATAGTTGTTTAGATTAGACTTAGTATATAAGTACGTGTCAAGGCCAATGAAGACATCCACGAATTTATTATATTGAGCTTTCTTAAACGAGGTTGCCCCCTCGAAGTGGCCTGCAATCAATAAATTCCTTCTATGTTCTACTATTTCTGTTATTTCGTGCTTTTTTCATTATATTGTTGCAGGAGGTTCCTCTAATAACAACACATACACTTCCTTCAAGCAAGAGTTAGTAACTTGTTACTCCCTAGGATTGTTCCTAAGGTGTCCATAACACACCAACAAGGTGCAAGACTACTCACAACACCACTTCAACTCTTAACTAAGATAGACCAAAAGGTCAACAACTTCTTCAAACAAGAATTGCATCCCTTCTAGCATCAAGCTAGGAAACCTCCAACTACTAAGGAAAAACTCTAGAAGCAACCCAATTCCCAAGGTTGGAAAACTCAAAAGTAAAATGACAATTATTATACCATAATATATACATTACATGCTTATGCACTAAGGTTCCATCTCACCCTACGCTATGTCAAAACATAAGCATAGTTATGAAACTCTCGAACAAAGGACACACCAACACAACACTCTCCAAAGGCAAGATTCAATCTAATGAGCTCTCTACATAACTCGTTTCACATAGACAACATTTAATTTCATACAAAGTTTAACTCATATCAAGTGATCCATAGTGACATAAAAATGCATTTTTGAACTTCCTCAACACTTTAACCAATATTCATTGCATCTAATAAAATTAATGTATTCAATCTACCAAAGCTCTAGTAACACGCATGCTACGAAATAGTATATTCTCTGCATCCTACTCCCTTATACAACCTATCAGAGGCCCATCATGGACATGATAGAAAACATAACATGATTGATGTAGAGCTCCAAGAGATTTATACAAACTCCTAGAAATCCACTGTCACGATACTCCCTTCTATCAGCAACACATTAAACTATCGGCTCAGTCAAGAATTCTCCCGCAGATGCACCAGTCACTCCGATGACTTATCATACCGATAAACTCTCCATCGGTGACACTTTCAGTTGTCACCCCAATCGGCAAGAACACATACAATCAACAACTCCCTATCACCGGTCCTCTTCACTGCTATTACCAATCATTCCTTGTATCCGTAGACAGATATCCTTCCAACATACCTTCTAGTTACCACCCCGGCTGGTCACCCTTTGTACCATATGAAATGTATGTTTTCATTGTATCTTCACAACATAGAACAGTGGTATGTGATTGCTGGATACACACAAACTGGTACTCGCATACAATAGCGATATACACATGAACTGTCCACAGCATACAAAAGTGGTATACACAGGAATTGTATATCCAATATGTTTTATCCTTGTATCTTCATAACATGCATTTCCAACATGTTTTCACACCCAATATACTTTGCAATATATACATAGACTATATATCTGACATGCAAATGTAGTATATACACAAAATGCTTTCACATACAACTCTAATACACACACACACTGCCTGCGACATATAATTGACGTATATACATAAAATGTATATTTGAACCTCTCTTCAACAAACCCCGCAATCTCCTTATTGTCAAACTCTAGCACCACATATTGGTAGGCCCTCTATTATAGCATTTTGGCCACAGATTGGGCCCGTTGTTCAACTCTACCAAAACCACGAACCAAAAAGGAAGAAACAAAATGGGAACTATTGTACAAAACCCATTCCACTAATTTCTTAGAAATCCACTAGTGGAATGGTTTTAATCGTACATCTCGACAACAGAAAACTAAGTTAAGTACAAAACTATTCTATACAGATAATATACACAGAATAATTTGATGTACAGAGTATTTACACAGAATCTAGACTTTGTAAAACACAACTGATAGAATTTCTATTTCTTCATTCCAGGTTCATACATTTGATAATTTCAGAAGGTGGAATGCGAACTATTTTTACCACCACCTCCGTCTATTTTTTCTATGCAACTTCCCTGTTCTGATTTTGCTTAAACCAAGATTATAATAAAAAACCCTAACTAATTACATGACACCTATTTAGCATAAGACATAAAAACACCTAATGATATGACACATTGAGTTAATCATCCACATACCCCAAATGATGTCCAAATTAGCTTATTTAGGATGCTAAATTTGTGACCCCAGTTCTCATGGTGGGGTCATGTTTATAAACATGAAATGTTAACACAAAATGCTACATGACAACATGGAATGCATAAAACATATTAAACCTTATTCTTCTCCCTCAGAGGTATATTTATCTTGTTGAAGGGGTACTCCTACACCATACTCCCCAGGAGAAGAGATCTCAAGTCCCTTTGAGATCAGAGTTTGAAGGTCTACACCATTATTGGTGATTTGATCTTTAGTCATCCAAACTGCCTCTAAATCAGGTTTCCCGTGCCAAGCCACCAAGTACTCCATGTGCTCTTTGTTCCTGGTCTTCTTTGTCACTCTGAAGTCTAATATCTTCTTCAATTTTGGTGGATCATGCTTAGGATTATCATCATCTGCTGCACCCTGCAATGGTTCCTATTCTACATCTGCATTCTGCTTGTATGGAGTTAAATCACATACATTGAAAATGGGTGACAATCCAAGATCAGGAGGAAGTTGGATCTATAAGCATTCTATCCATACTTCTTCAAAATCTGACATGGTCCAATCTTCCTCTGCATTAGCTTGGTATATTTACCTTTTGGGAGCCTCTCCTTCTTCAGATTAACCCACACCAAACTTCCAACATCAAATTGTACATCCCTCTTTTTCTTGTCAACATATGCTTTGTACTTTAATGTAATCTGTTGGATTTGGGTCTTAACTAGATCATGCACCTCTTTGATGGCTGATGCAAAAGCTTCTCCATCTGCACTAATAGACTCTCTTATAGGCAGATCTCTCAGCTCCAAAATACCTCTTGGATGAATACCATATACTACCTAAAAAGGTGACTTCCCTGTACTCCTATTAATGGTGTCATTATAGGTAAATTCTACTTGTGATAGAATGTTATCCCACTTCTCTCCATGCTACCTTGTCAAACACCTTAACAGATATCCCAATGAATGGTTAACAACTTTAGTCTGCCCATCCATTTGAGGATGGTAGGCTGATGAGAAGGATAAATTTGTTCCAAGCTTCTTCCAAAGAGTCCTCCAAAAGTGGCCAATAAATTTCACTCCAAAAATGGCCAATAAATTTCACATATCTATCTGACACTATGCTCAATGGCAATCCATGTATCCTTACTATCTCTTTGAAAAATAGATCAGCAACAGATGAAGCATCACAAGTAGTTTTGCATGGCAAGAAGTGTGCCATTTTACTAAATCTGTCTACTACAACAAAAACACTGTCATATCCCTTCCTTGTCCTAGGCAAACCTAATACAAAGTCCATGCTTATGCTCTCCCACAGCCTAGAAGGAATGGGTAGTGGCTGATACAAACCTGCATTAGTGGATCTTCCTTTTGCCTTTTGACATATCACACATGCCTCCACAAATTTCCTCACATCTGATTGCAACTTGGGCCAATAGTAATGCCTCTTCACAAGATCAAGAGTCTTATCTAGACTAAAATGTCCTCCCATGGCCCCACAATGTTTCTCCCTAATGATATTCAGTCTCATAGAACACCGTGGAATACACAATTGTCCACCCTTGAAAAGTAATCCATCTTGGGTTAGAAATTCAGAGAACTCAACATGATATTTGTCACCAAAGGAAGTACATACCTTATAGTTTTTTCCAAAGTCTTCATCAGTATCATACATGGCCTTCAAAGAGTCAATGCCAACACTCTCCAGCTGAATCTAGTTGATGGTTAGAACCCTCCTACTTAAAGCATCTGCTACTTTATTCTTAACCCCTTTCTTCTGCTTGAGTGTGAAGGTGAAATCTTGCAAAGTCTCCACCCACTTCATGTGCCTATGGTTCAGTTTCTCTTAACTGTTTATGAAACTAAGGGCCTGGTTATCTGTGAACACTATGAATTCTTTTGGCATCAAGTAATGCCTCCACTTTTTGAGTGACTGTACTAGAGCGTACATCTCCAAATCATATGATGAGTATATCTTCTTTGAATCGTTTAGTTTCTCACAAAAAAATGCAATAGGCCTACCTTCTTGACTGATTACTACTCCAATTGCCCTGTGGCTGGCATCATATTCTACCTAGAAAATCTTGTTGAAGTCAGGAAGTACAAGGACTAGCTGCTCTGCCACCTTCTTCTTCAATGTTTCAAATGAATCATCTGCCTCCTTTGTCCAAGTGAATCTGCACTTCTATCCTCCTTTTATGGTGTCAAGCATGGATGCACAAACATGACAAAACCCCTTTATAGACTTCCTGTAGAAGGTTGCTAACCCATGGAAACTTCTAACATCATTCAAGGTTTTAGGAGTTGGCCAAGACAATATGGCACTTACCTTCTCTTGATCCATTTTCAGTCTATTATGTGAGATGACAAAACCTAAATAGATGATCTCTTCCTGCATGAACAAACACTTTGCTAGGTTGATTATTAGCTACTCTTCATGTAACCTTTGGAGGACCAAGTCTATATGGTTGAGATGCTCTTCCCTCATATTACTAAAAATTAGGATGTCATCGAGATATACTATGACAAATTTTCCCATGAATTCCCACAAGACCTCATTCATCAACCTCATAAAGGTACTAGGGGCGTTGGACAAACCAAAATGCATGACCTTCCACTCATATAACCCCTCATTGGTCTTAAATGTAGTTTTCCATTCATCTCCTAGCCTAATCCTAATCTGGTGATAGCCACTCTTTAAATCTATTTTTATGAAATATTTAGCACCCCCCAAGCAATCAAGCAAATCTTCTATCCTAGGGATTGGGAACCTATACCTGATTGTTATCTTGTTGATAGCCCTTGAATCAGTACAAAGTCTCCTAGTGCCTTCCTTCTTTGGTGCTAGTACAGCCAATACTGCACATGGGCTTAAACTTTTGCCAATTAGGCATGTCTCCAGCAATTCCTCAATCTGCCTTACTACCTCTACATTTTGTTCTGGGGTAAGCTTGTATGCTGCTTTGTTTGGAAGTATAGATCTAGGGATCAAATCTATACAATGACTGATGTCTCTTATAGGTGGTAGGGATCTTGGTATTCCATCAGAGATGATGCCTTGGTACTTGTCCATTAGCTCTTGGACAGCTGGATCTATGAACCTTTGCCTCTTCTCTCCCTTGACTTCCTGCTACTACTCCTTAGTCACCTTTAAGCATGGAATTAGAGCATGTGTATGTTGTGAAGATACAATGAAAACATACATTTCATATGGTACAAAGGGTGACCGGCTGGGGTGGTAACTGGAAGGTATGTTGGAAGGATATTTGTCTACAGATACAAGGAATGACTGGTAATAGCGGTGAAGAGGACCGGCGATAGGGAGTTGTCGATTGTATGTGTTCTTGCTGATCGGGGTGACAATTGAAAGTGTCATCGATGGAGAGTTTATCGGTATGATAAGTCATCGGAGTGACTGGTGCATCTGCAGGAGAATTCTTGAGTGAGTTGATAGTTTAATGTGTTGCTGATAGAAGGGAGTATCATGATGGTGGAGTTTTGGGAGTTTGTATAAATTTGCTCTGCATCAATGATACATGACCAACAATTTTAAAACATTCAAGCAAAGCCACCAATAATAAATAAATAATAAATTTGAAATAAAATAAAAATGTCAATTCCAACAAGGAATAAAATGTGCACAATTTCAATAGTAAATCAAACATGACCATCAAGGTGACAAGATAAACAAATATCAAATTTTGATGGCTATACTTATTCATAAATAAGAATAATATGTAATGTTGTTCCTTACAATGTTTAGATAAATTACCAAGTCAAATGAATGAAATATTCAAAATTCAAAAGTTCCACACTACATGAACTACGTGACTAATTCTAGTCACTAGAGAGGGAGTATGATATTACACTACACCTGTGTCCCAAGATGAGGCGAGTGAGAGAATGCACTTAATCACACCAAATAAATGAGTCTTCTAAGACTCCAACACATCTATAACATGAGATCATTTCTACCTAACCGTACAAACATCATTCAATGATGCAAGCAAGAAAGGTTGCATCCCATTCAAGGGAATCATAATTATCAAGCAAAGACATGCACAGTCATACACTAGCAAACATCTAGTAACCAAGTTTAAGCTAGGGCAAAATCACATTCACAAACCAAGATATCTAAACACATCAATCTCACCAAAAAGTAGTAGTTAACATTCCCACCAAACAAGGATTCACCAAGCATATGGATAATGCATTATTGCAACATTCAAATGAGACAAAGTTCCTTCACAATGTGATAACAAACATTCTAAATACACACTAAGTAACGATAAATTCACATCTCAAAGTCCCAAGATATAGGGTTTGCTAATTCACTCAAGATTCTAACACATCAACATCACAAGGACTATGCAAATGACCCTTTTCACACCCGTTTTTCCTTTTTATCTTAAACAATGTAATGTAATAAATAGACCCAGGTTCCCACATGAATCCAAGGGAAGAATGCAATCTAGGAATAAGTCATTACCCTAAATGATCTATCTAGCAATGCAATGCAATACTATCTTTCCTACAACAACATAATGAATCCATACTCAGGGACATGCTCTCAATAAGACAATGCAATATACATTGCAAGCAAGCATTAACCATTCACCAGGCATAGGCAATTATTAAAATATGACAAGCATATGATCAAACATCCTCTTTTGCATACTAATGTATAACTCTTAAAAGAGTGAACCAAGTTTAATCATACTCAAGAACATAGTATTTTCTTTCACACAAGGTTCTCATAACTCCACTATCAAAAGTGGTCACACAAGAATGAACATGACCCTTCAACGGTCACTCAAGCACTCACAGACACCGCAAGGGTTCATGCCAAGAATTTGGAACATCCAGAAGAAAAACACACATAAGTAACTTCTCTACAACCACTAGGGTCTACCTAAACTTGAAACAATGTATTCCTCACCACACACATGCAAGGAAGGCATAACAAAAGAAGCCACATGTTACTCACTGCATGCCAACACACAAGGACCCACACATGCTTGAACAAACTGAGCAACACACACCCCAGAGCTCCCAATGTTGGAACCCTGCTCTGATACCAAATGTAAAGTATTCAATCTATCACAAAAAGTTACATGAAGTAAGCAATCCACTTAATTACATCATCTCAAGTAAAAGGTAAATCTCATAAACAATAATCAATGAAAGTAACTATATCTTACAAATCACATTCTTAATCCAGGTGTTAGCACTATAAAAGAATATACAATGTCCACTAGAATTCATTTCATAAATCATCCAATGATAATTACAAGTTACAATAATCATGTATAACATAAGAATAATAATTCAACAAACTCTCAAGTTGCCACAAACCCACATGGTCCTCTTGCGAGCTGAGAGAAAGAAACATGACTTAGGCACTTTTCTGCCCAACCATGAAGCAATTACACCTCCCCAGATCCCTTCATAACATGAAGGAAACCCAGCCCTGTATGAAATGTCTAGAAACCTGGAAACAATTGGCAGGAGGGAACACCCGATGCAACCTGATGTCTAAGTGTAAATCTAAATGATGATATGCAAATGTCTCACAATAGGATGTGGCACAGATATATATATAAATAAAGTTTTGCTAGACAAATATTCATCTATTTCAATGAATTCCCAACTTGGCCAAGCATATTAAAAAGTTTAAGGTCAAATCCTAAAAAGAGGAAAAGTCATCTCTGATATTCCACATTCGGCATCCTAGCCCAAAAGTAACCCAACATACATAACAAGAACAAGAAGAAAACTAATTCCCTTATACACCCATTCAAGCATCATAACTAATGCAAGAAGATAACTCAACCCCATTGGACCCATTTTCAAGAATCAGATATGAGCAAGAAGTAAAACATTCTGAACCGAATAAACATAAGTAATGATATTAAGAAAGATCGATATCTATAGTTTCAAGTATAATCATGGTTTCAATGTTTCAAGCTTTGATAAAAACATAAGGCAAAAATGTCAAGTGGAGTAAAGTGTGCATTTCACAAGTAGATATTCATACAACTTAATTATACATAAGTATGAATACACAAGGTTTTCTATTTGTCATTAATCATGGTTTGCGTGTCTCATAGTATCAAGTTTACATTCATGGGCCAATAGATTGTACCAAAAACAACTACAAAGACGTACTTATTCTAATATTGATCATCATATAATTTTATATCTATTTTATTCATATATAGGGTAAGAGAATTGCTTTGATGATATCTGATGTACTAAAAGAAATTCGCATAGATCTTTTAACCCATTGCATGTAGGCACTCAATAAGAAAATGTCCATAAAGATATTAACTTCTAATGACTATGGAATGAGGCACATTTTAAGGAAGAGAGTCGAACAAAATTTTTAAAAAGGATTAAAGGTTGTTTGATAAAAGCAAACCCCAAAGACTGCTTAAAAATAAAAAGATGGCCAATCACTTTAAACTTTTAAAAGCAAAATTAGTTTGAATTATAAGATTCAATCAGACTATTTAACAAAAACACTAAATAGAAAATATGCTAAAGCCTAGAAGTAAGGCAAGGTTATGCTTTAACTACCTTTCCACGATCCAGAGGTGGTTGAAAAGATTATGCGATGTGACACAAAATTAATACATAGGCAACTTCTACATACAAATATATTAAACATCAAGACTAGTTGACTCAAATACATGAATGCTCAAAAACACCTCTACAAGATGATACCATATATTTTAATGGCTGGATCTAGATTGAGAGGCCGCTAGGATAAGGGCCAAAAGTGGATTCAGGGAGTTAAGGTGCTGTAAAAATAGTTTGAAAAACTAAAGCATAAGGCCGATGAGAGACCATTAGATTGCTTCGGTAGGCCCATTCAATATGAAAATCTAATTTCTTAAGAATTAAGGAAGACCATTAAATATACAAGAGATGGCTGATTAGAATTAAAGAAGGCTCAATGGAAGAAGATTTTAAGTTTCTTTCAGGGATCAACATGACATGGAATAGGATATTTAGCTATAAAGTTGGACACTAAAAATCTGGTCGTTCAAGTTTTCAATAAGGCTTATTATTGGTTTATACAGGTCGAACAATTTAAAAAGAAAAAAATCAAGCATCAACAACTAACAAAGGTATTAATGGAATCACACGTAATTATATCATGCTGGACATTTTCTAACTAAAATAGATGACAAGAAAGGAAAATAAATTAGGGAGAAACCTATTTTTTTATTTTTTAAACAAGAAAAGGTGTGTGAACACCCATAGATTAACGAGATTAAAAATATTATAGAAAATGTGGTCTTAACCATGTCCAGGAAGGCAAATAAAATAGCAAAGAAGGCCCTTAGCAAACCTGATAAAACAAAGTTTAAACATTAGAATAGTCCCCCTTACATGGGGAAAACTTAAACCGGAGAGACACACTAACTGCCACCACTGAGAAAGGAGAAGTAGAAGGAAACAAAGGCCCCACACCATGACCATCTACAATGATAAAGTAGAAAAACACCACTAAAAGAGAACCGAAGAAACGAAAACTAGTCGTGACCAAAAACCAGTAGAAAACAAAACCTCCCTTAGGAAAAAACTACCAGAACATCTCTCGCCACCATCATCACAAGAGCTGTCAACCTCCAACACCAGACCACCAAAAAACACACAACCCAACACCACACCCTCACGCCGCTGCCAGAGCTGCAGGAAGATTATGCTCATCTAGTTTGACCACCGCAATTGGCTGGACACCTCCATTAGGGTCCTCCAAGGTATACTAGGGCACTCGTGGTGCTAGATCGGGGCCGTGGATCCTTAAAAACTGGATGGCCGAAAAAACATCCTTAACCTTCTTAGCTTTTTTCTTAGTAATTAGAAAACAATGAGACTGTAACACATCGTCAATTTCATCACTGCACAGGGATTTTAAACTGAGTTGCAAGGCCCGGTAAATAGCTTGCTGCAAAGTAAACATACACAGAGAGGCAAGATTAAATATCCCCCCAATTAGAGCGTCTCCCTGGTCTATACTGTAAGCAGCTACCATCGTTTCCAACCTGTCAACAGTGTAAATGTTTTTGTAGAATAGGCCTGAAGCTAGAGCATGTACAAACTCGCCATCCATGACAAGGTCCATAATATTAGATAGAAGCTAGGAGACCACATCTGAATAGTTTAAAACATGGCCCTCATAACCTCTTATCCAAGCATGCCCAACGATGTTCCTGACTGCAAATTGTATGAGAGTGCAGTCCCAGTCAAGCAGTGTCATCAGGTCTGCCGATTTAACCCTACCCCTAATCTCTGGATCCCAATCAAGGGCTGGGAAAAAAAATCTTTGATTGAGACATGTGTCATCCATGGGATCCTATTGCTAAGAAGAGAGAGAAACCTGAGCGGAGTATCTAGAGGGAAAGAGACCCAACAAAAGGAAATGCAGAAAAAAAAAGAAGGCAACTAGAAAATAATAGTTATCTTCCTTTGTCACTACAAACAACCCGTAAGTAGTAAAAATTAAGACAAGCTGGCAAAGGACAGCAGTAACATCAGGGGGTTAGAAGGCACCAACGATATGATTTAGGGAGCACCTCGGGAAGAAGACCACCATAGGGAACTTATCGCGCGTCTTCTGCAGGCACTTCCCATCATACAGGATGAAGCCGTCAAGGTATAAGAGAGCCCTTAATTAATAAGTGCAGTTAAAGATTATCACCTCCCCTTAAGATAGTGTAATAAGAAGTAGGATTTGTAATCTCCACCTACCCACCCAAATAGTTGGAAAAGCACAAATTAGTCTCGGATCACTGAACTTCATGTGATCTAATCAATCCTCTTATACAGACTTGTCAGAGGCTGGTGTTAAGGAATTATGGCACAATTAATTAAATGGACAGATCATGGCAGAGGATCATTGCTGGGCCAAGCTAAATTCAAATCTAGCAAGAGCCTATCACATCTTCCATCTCAATTGACAAAAGATTTGACAAGGTGAATGATTGGTACCCCGACTTGAGACCAAACTTATTTCTTTAGTGACAAGTGTTTGAGAACACATAGACCTGGCCTCCTTAGTATAGATCTAAACACCCTCCCTTAACCTTGAAATCCAACCATTCTATTTGCAGTCAAACTGGGAGTCTTGTGGGGCATAAGTGCCAATCTGTAAACCATTTATGGCAAGGTGGAAGTAGATGAAACTTAGAGAAACTAGAGAGATGATATCAAGGCAAACCAAATTCAAACCGAGAGAGTGCCTAACACTTCTTCCATCTCATGCGCTAGAAGATTTGATAAGATGTTTGATTGGTTTTGATCTCCAGGAAGGAATAAAATAGATGGACTTTCTTGCCCAACGGATAGATTAGCTAACAGGTCCACCACCTTATTGTCTTCCCTTAGTGTGTGTGAAATGAGATAATTATCTAATTTATTCAAGAGAATGATGGCATGTTGTAGAATATAGTTGAGTTTCCAGTTGTCTAAACCTCTTCCTTTAATAGCATTGATCACTATCAGAGAGTCACCCTCAATCCACACACTTTTAATGCCTTTTTCAACTACCAGTTGTAATCCATGGACTAACACCCATGCCACCACCTCACTATTGGTTCCTATTGGTAATTTGGACAATTTGGCTACAATCAGAGAACCATCCTCTTTTCTAATAACACATCCTGTGCCTGAAGGACCTAGATTTCCTCGACATGCTCCATTAAAATTTAACTTGAAGAATGAAGGGGAGGGTGGGATCCATCTGACTTGTTCTCTTTCTGAAACATTCTTAGAGGCCCCTAAGAAACCACCTAGGCCTAGCTTACTCACTCACAGCTAGAGTGATATAGTTGCCACATCCCATTTGGACCACACTAAATTCCTGGGGTCTGTGCGTCTAAAAAAAGAAACCAACTAGTTGGAAATTGCCACTTCTAGTTTGTCGTAGACCTGACTCACAGAACTTGCTTCCTTTCTGAAAATACGGACATTCCTTTCCCACCATAAATGCCGAATAATCATTGAGGGGCCTATGTCCCATAGACATGCCAAATAAGAATTAACAACTGGATGAGGCCAATTCCTAAACATTTGGAGCAAAGATTTGGATAAAGGGCTAGACCAATTTAGTTTTCTAAGGAACTAGAGCTAGCATTCTCTACTAAAGGGACATTGTAGTAGAAGATGATCTATGGACTCTTCCACACCTCCACATAGTACACATGGAAAATTTGAGCCGAGCCCCAGCCTTTTGTTTCAATCTCTTGTCAAAATTTTATTATGAAGCTCACACCAAGCAAATGCTCCTACTTTAGGAAGTAGAGCATTTCCCCAACATAGGTTTGAAGGCCATTCTGTAGAAGCTTTGTTCATACAAACTTTGTACCCCTCTCTGACTGAATAGAAACCTGATTTTTACCCCGTCTAGGCCACTTCATCATCCACATTGGAAACAATTACCAATTTCTTACTTAGAATTTGATTAAGCAACAATTTATGAGCCCTTGGAAAGATACTGTCGGGTGCTCTTCGAAGCTACTGAGACTAAAGTCCCAGCCCTTGTCACAATCCAATAATCTTTAACGTTGGTCCCCCAACATGATTGAAGAAATAATCTAGCATCTATAAGATCCCTCCTAGAAGCCAAAGGCAGCCCACCTCCCCAAGAATCAAACTAGAAATCAGCCTTTTCACTGTTGTGGATTATCCAGATCAGATTGGGCTGAAGTATATCTCTACTTCTGATGAGGAAATTCCAAATTGTTGATCCTTTAGAAGCATTTTTAACTGTGAAAATTCTCTCATTATCAAAAGTGTCCAGATATTTTACTTTCATGAGTCTTACCCATATAGTGTTAGGTTTCACGTACATGTTCCATGCCAATTTGGCACCCAAGGCTTGATTTTGTATGTCAATATTGAAGATTCCAGCCCCTCCTTCATCTTTAGGCTTGCACACCTTGTCCCATGCCAGTAGATGGATTTTCTTCTCTTGCAGAGTACCTTTCCATAGAACTTCCTGAATACCCCATCTATCTTAGAAATGATACCTTTTGGAATGTGGAAGACCAACATCATGTAAACAAGCACCACAAATAGGACTGCTTTTATCATCACAATTCGGCCTGCCAGTGACAAACTATGCCCTTTCCAACTAGAAAGTTTTGTATTTAGGTTTCTTATAACTTTATTCCATTAATCATTTATGTATCTGCCATTGAAGAGAGGAAGACCTAGGTACCTTCCAGGTAATGACTGTATATCTAGGTTAAGGATGCCACGAATCTCATTCTGAAGTTGAAGAGGCACATTTTGAAAAAAAACCATAGACTTGTTAAAATTGACCAATTGTCCAGAGATTCGGCAATACAACTTAATTGTATTCATCATGATTCTGGCTTCTTCAATTGAGGCATGACCAAAGAGTATTGTGTCATTTGCAAAAAGTGCATGCATGAAGGGTTCTTGAATCCCTTTAATCTTAATGTCTTTCCATTCTAACCTTCTCTTAGCTTCCTTTATTGCCCATGTGAGTGCCTCTGTCATAAGAATAAAGAGGTAGGGGGATAAAGGATCCCCTTGCCTCAAGCCTCACGAAGGTTTGAAAGTTTCTGACTCCTTACAATTAATAAGAACTGAAACCTAAAACCCTGAGACACATGAAAAAATCCATTTTACCACTTCTTTGGAAAACCCTAATTGCAGCAGGATAACTAGAAGGAAACTCCATTCCACTCTATCATAAGCCTTGGACATATCTAGTTTAACCACCATAGCTGCCTCTTTCTCTTTATCAACAGAATGTAGTATTTCATGCATTAAAATAGCACCCTCCATAGTCTCTTTGCCTAGGACAAAGCCCCCCTACTCAACTAAAATTAATTCAGGCATGAAATTAGACAGCCGCTGTGCTAGAGCCTTGGAGATTATTTTGATGAAGTTACATAGTGAAATTGACCTGAAATCTTCAAATGTTGATGCAGAGGCATCCACACTATAACCTTCGCATGTAGCATGAATGTCTGCAGACCAACCTCATCATCATCATCTTCGCCATCATCATCATATTCCCTAGAACTACCAACATCATCATATTTTGGCTTTACTCTGTCAGCATCATGTTTCTTAAAACCAACAGCATCATCATAGTGCGGACGCTCGCAATCATCCTCCTGCCGACTACTATTCACCTCCGCTTTCCTTCTAACATGATCATCATGATGTTCAGCGGGCGCACACATCCTCCGGTTGCACTGTTCATCGGGCTCCGAACTCCATCGTCATCATCATATGCAACACTTCCTTCGTCAGCAGGATATTCAACATCCGGTTGTTCCAAATATCCTGATGACGTTCACCTTCAACAACTTGCCTTCGACGCTCCACTGCCCGACGATACAAGCAACAACATCATGATATAAATTATCCAGTTCTCTTCGAAACCTCCTGATGATGATGTTAACACAACTTCCTGCTACGGACTTCCGCCGATACCTTAGCACTTAACGACGGCAGGATAAACTCGCATAAGGGGGATATCTCAATATCCTGATGATGATGACATCATATCCTGATGACGATGACGTCACCCAATATCCTGATGACCTTCTCAACACTTAGCCAAAAACACGAACTTTCTCTTCCGCATCTACTCGCGATATGCGGATGTTTGGCACTTCCGATATGATGATCCTGATGCCGATACACTCCTCGGCTCCTCCTGCTGATGATCACCCCGACGAACTCACACTTCATGCAATCGACAACATCATGTTCATCTTCACTTATCCGGATGACGATGTCCGAACTGTCTGCAGGATATTTGCAGAAATATCCTGATGATGCCGTCTTGGCGAACTTCTTCAGTTAGCGAAATCTCACTTCGCCGATCCACCAGGGATGACCCGATCCAACCTCAGGGTGATCTTCCAACTCCAGTTTATCAACTTGAACTTCTCAACTTGACCTAGCACATGTGGATGCTAGGGTCTTCAACATCTCTTGACCGCGATCCTGCACACCTGCATGCAAACAGAAAACAACCTACAATCTAACCTACTGTACATTGCCATTCCACCGATCAGATGAGTCAACCGGTGGAATGGATCAGTATATCCATGAAAACCTCTCAATCCAGCAATCGATCAAGCAATGAAATGCAACAGAGGATGAACACAAACAGGAATACTTTATTCGATTTCAAAAGATGCAACTACCATATGATGTTCCTCTCGCTCTGTCTCACTCTCGCAAAGCCTGATCGATGATATCTGTCTGTCTGTTCAATATCAAACGATCCTCATGCTTATATAGATTTGCCTACGAGTACTACTGACCCGACTCCAAGCGGCTGGGAACTCTCCAAGCGGCTGGGAGATCCCACCGAACATACATCATGACAGCTGTTATAACTAACTAGCTAAAAATAGCAAAAGCCTGGTCAGCATGATCTTATCATGATCAGCGTGACATTATTACATGCAATTGGTCTAACAGACCTTCTTGGAAATACAACCAAGACCTAAACTACTAACTGCCTCATCCAGACCAGCTGTCAGGTAGGTGCTCCTGCACCATACTCCCCAACAGAAAAGAACTCATGTCCCATGAGTTTAGCATGTGGAAGTCTTCCACCTTTACACTTTGCTTTGTCAGTCGTCTGACCTGCTCCAGCTTTATCTGCTGCTGTCTCTTGGCTGCTCCAAGACTTCTGAACTGTAACTTACTTTCTGGCAAGTAAATCATCATGCCTGTTGATGTAGGCCTTCTTCTCACATACCCTGTGTTTGTCAGATTGCCTAACCAGAACCTCTGGCTGAACTGCCTCTGTGGTGTTCAACTGTACCTTTCTTTCAATCTTCATAGGACAAGCAATAGTCCCAACTATGACAACATCCTTGTCATTCTTCTGAACTGGTGGCTGTTTGCACCCCTGTTTCTGAACCTGCTGCTGACCTCTGTCAGTCACAACTGAAACTTTCTTCAGCTTGTTGTCTGTAACAACTCCTTTCTCTGCAGTGTCCTGAACTGCCTTCATGCCTGCTCCTCTAGGCATCTGCACAAACTCCTTCTTTCCCATTAAAATGATTTGAGCTGCCTTCTGTACTGCAGCTTTTGCCTGCAATGGCATCAACTTAATAATCTTCCCATCCTTCTTGATGGTGTAGGTATTAGCATACCCATCATACAGTACCCTTCTGTCAAATTGCCATGGTCTACCTAGCAGTAGGTGACAACATTCCATAGGCAATATATCACACAAAATCCTATCATGATATGGCCCAATCTGGAAATCCACATATGCTTGCTCAGAGACAAAAAGTGATTGCCTATCACTCACCCAAGATGCCTTGTAAGGGTGTGGATGTGGAATCCTTTCCAACTTCAGTTTATCCACCATCTCCTGAGATACCATGTTGTCTGTTGAACCAGTATCAATGACAACCTTACATACTTTACCTTTGCTCTTACATGTGGTTTTGAAAAGAGCTCTTCTTTGCATCATATCCTTTGATGCCTGCAAACTTGTTTTCCTTAACAGCAGTGATTCTCCACTCTCTGGATATCCAAAATTCTCAGGACCTTTGTTTGAACTCTGTGCACTTTCCTCTTTCTCTTCTTGCACAAGTTGTACTCTCTTGTCACTTGTTCTATCATTTCTGGATGATGAACCTTTGTTTTCTGGACATTTGAAAGATGGATGACCAAACTCTCCACAGGTGTAACACTTTCCTGAAAATGTAGTAGAACCTCTACCACCTCCAAATCTTCCTCTATTACCTTTCCATCCACCTCTGAAATCAGACTGTCCTTGTCCTTTACCAGTGTCTTCCTGACCCTCATTGGTTTGCTTATGTGCAGGGGCTGTTCCTCTTCCCCTATTGTTTCCTCTTCCTCTCATGGACTTATCATGTCCTCTATTCAGCTTTTCTTCAATCCTGATTGCCATTTGATAACAATCTTCCACATTCTTAGGGTTAGCTAAAACTAACTCATCCTGTATGTTAAACCTCAAACCAGCCAAGTACCTAGCCACCTTTTCTACCTCATTCTCATGATGACCAGATCTCATACTCAACAGATAAAATTCCTCAGTATATGATTTCACATCCCTGTCTTTCTGCTTTAAAAATTGCAGCTTCTTAAACATCTGGATTTCATAATCCCTTGGCAAGAATTTACCCTTGATCCTTGCTACCATCTTATCCCATGAAGTGATCTTAGACTTCCCTTGTTTCCTTCTCTCAGATTGTACATAATCCCACCATACCAAAGCGTGACCTCCTAACTTGGTCTTTGCAATCTTTACCTTCTGATCCTCAGCAACATCTTCACATTCAAAGTGATTATCTAGTGCAGCAATCCAATCTAACAACTCATCTTCATTCAAGCTTCTAGTATACTTGGAAACATCAACCTTTACCTTAGGTTTTTCACTCTGTACTGCCTTTAACAGTTTTGCCAATCTCTGGTCTTCAGCATCCAGATCTTCAGCTACCTCTTCATACTCTTCAACAGTATCTGCATCTTCTTCAGACTCACTGTCTTCCACTTCCCTCTTTTTGTTCTTTTCCAGGGCTGTCAGCCTGGCTTGAAGTGCTTCAGTAAGCTCCTTCATCTTCCTCATCTCTCTAGCATGTTTCTCCTTTAGTTCCTGCAACTCCCTTGCAGTACCACTACCTTTAGGAGGCATTTTGTCAACCTCACAATCAACACACAACTCAACCCTATCTCTCCCTCTGCCCTTTCGGTGACAGAATCAACACACAACAGCCCAGACCTTTTGCTGGGCTCTGATACCACTATGATGCAGAGGCATCCACACTATAACCTTCGCATGTAGCATGAATGTCTGCAGACCAACCTCATCATCATCATCTTCGCCATCATCATCATATTCCCTAGAACTACCAACATCATCATATTTCGGCTTTACTCTGTCAGCATCATGTTTCTTAAAACCAACAGCATCATCATAGTGCGGACGCTCACAATCATCCTCCTGCCGACTACTATTCACCTCCGCTTTCCTTCTAACATCATCATCATGATGTTCAGCGGGCGCACACATCCTCCGGTTGCACTGTTCATCGGGCTCCGAACTCCATCGTCATCATCATATGCAACACTTCCTTCGTCAGCAGGATATTCAACATCCGGTTGTTCCAAATATCCTGATGACGTTCACCTTCAACAACTTGCCTTCGACGCTCCACTACCCGACGATACAAGCAACAGCATCATGATATAAATTATCCGGTTCTCTTCGAAACCTCCTGATGATGATGTTAACACAACTTCCTGCTACGGACTTCCGCCGATACCTTAGCACTTAACGACGGCAGGATAAACTCGCATAAGGGGGATATCTCAATATCCTGATGACGATGACGTCATATCCTGATGACGATGACGTCACCCAATATCCTGATGACCTTCTCAACACTTAGCCAAAAACACGAACTTTCTCTTCCGCATCTACTCACGATATGCGGATGTTTGGCACTTCCGATATGATGATCCTGATGCCGATACACTCCTCGGCTCCTCCTGCTGATGATCACCCCGACGAACTCACACTTCATGCAATCGACAACATCATGTTCATCTTCACTTATCCGGATGACGATGTCCGAACTGTCTGCAGGATATTTGCAGAAATATCCTGATGATGCCGTCTTGGCGAACTTCTTCAGTTAGCGAAATCTCTCTTCGCTGATCCACCAGGGATGACCCGATCCAACCTCAGGGTGATCTTCCAACTCCAGTTTATCAACTTGAACTTCTCAACTTGACCTAGCACATGTGGATGCTAGGGTCTTCAACATCTCTTGACCGCGATCCTGCACACCTGCATGCAAACAGAAAACAACCTACAATCTAACCTACTGTACATTGCCATTCCACCGATCAGATGAGTCAACCGGTGGAATGGATTAGTATATCCATGAAAACCTCTCAATCCAGCAATCGATCAAGCAATGAAATGCAACAGAGGATGAACACAAACAGGAATACTTTATTCGATTTCAAAAGATGCAACTACCATATGATGTTCCTCTCGCTCTGTCTCACTCTCGCAAATCCTGATCGATGATATCTGTCTGTCTGTTCAATATCAAACGATCCTCATGCTTATATAGATTTGCCTACGAGTACTACTGACCCGACTCCAAGCAGCTGGGAACTCTCCAAGCGGCTGGGAGATCCCACCGAACATACATCATGACAGCTGTTATAACTAACTAGCTAAAAATAGCAAAAGCCTGGTCAGCATGATCTTATCATGATCAGCGTGACATTATTACATGCAATTGGTCTAACAGACCTTCTTGGAAATACAACCAAGACCTAAACTACTAACTGCCTCATCCAGACCAGCTGTCAGGTAGGTGCTCCTGCACCAAATGTCTAGGGAGAATTTAATTTTGGGATGAGCATTAGACATGTTGACTTGAATTCCTTGAGGAAATTCCTATTTTTCCTTGATTCTACAATTGCCAAAAAGACGTCTCTGCTTACCATGTCCAAGCAGTTCTGAAAAAAATTCTGGTCCACCCATTCGGTCCCGAGGCTTTCTCACCCGCCAAAGAGAAGACCACTGCTTTAACTTCTTCTATGGAGAATTCTTTCAATAAATCCAAATTGTGATTATCCTTAACCAGTTTAGGAACAAAGTTACAGATATTCTGATCCCTTGGCTCTTCAGGAATTGATTTAGAGAGAAGATTTCCAAAGAAAACTTTTACAGCAAAGAGAATTTCTATTGGTTTTGTACATACATGCCCATTTTCCAACTGAATTGACTTAATAGAATTTGCGCAATCGTGCACCTTAGCTGAGAGGTGAAAAAAAGAAGTATTTTTGTCTCCTTCCTTTAGCCATAATTCCTTCAATCTTTGCCTCCAGAAAATTTCTTCTCTTTTTAAAATCTCTTCCAACTCAGCTTTGAGTTGCTTCTCCCATTGAAAGGAGTAGACATCCATACCATTTTTTATTATAAGATCTGCCAGAGATCTCATCTCTTTCTATAATATGGATTTTTCTACAAAAATGTTAAGGAACTAGGACTTGTTCCAAACCCTCACCTTATGCCTTAGGAATTTTAGTTTACTTACTAACTGAAACATGTGAGAACCATTCAAAAATGGGCTTTGCATCCACCAAATTTTGACTTTTTCTATAAAGGAGACATCTCTGAATCACATTGTCTGAAATTTGAACTTCTTCTTTCTAGGTAAGGAATTACCTCCTATTCTTAATCTGACTGGGAAATAGTCTGAGCCCACTAGTGGCTTCAGATTGATCTTTTGATTGAGAAGCAAACTCCAAATTCCTCAATCCTACTTTCTTTCCTCTCAAATTTCCTGTGTCTGCTCTTCTTTTTTGATCTCCATAGTTGTCTCTCCTTTTTTTTTTCCTCAAAATCTTCTTGATTTTAAATTGCTACACCGCCTCTAAAGCTGGTGTGGCCTCAACTACCAATCTCCTCTCTTTTTTTTTTAACTCGGCATGCCTTATATCATGCCTTATATCGGCATTTATTATCTTCAAACACTTAATTTCCTTTAGTTTAGTCTTGATAACTCTACTTTTCATGTGAATACATAAGGCTCTTCACTAAAAGTTAAGTCTTATTTCATATACTTAAGTGTTTATTTTTAATAGTTTAAAAAAAAAAAAAACTTTATCTCCTCCATAAAAATCTACGCTATATCTCTTAAAATGTATATAACTAATTTTATTACTTTTAGATTTAGTAAAAGTCATCTACTATTTTTAACTTTTTCACATGTATTTATTTAAAGCAGATATAATATTATTTCTCACTCCTTACAAGTTTGAAGACATATTTACAAGTATTTATTATTTATATATATATTTTTACTTTCATAGTATATATGGATAATCAGCATATTACTTAATATAATTGCATCACTTATAAATAAAAAAATAAATCAAGCAAGAATACCAACTCTATTAAATTTAGTTTACTTATTTACTTGAATTTTATTTTATTATTTTTAGATTTCTAGGTATCATATATAGATATTTATTATAATATATATTTAAGTAAGAAAATATTAAAGTTTCATAATTTCAATCCTAATTGTCTAAATTTAATTATAGTTATATTAATGGACTCACATTTATATAATTAAAACAATTTAATAGGGAATTTATTCAATAATTCTGACGTTTGTTTAATCAACCATGGTAAACAAGAGATATTCGTCAACATGAGTTACTATCCTCTATGAAGAAGGAAAAACTCAGTAAAGATATGATGTAAATCAAGTATATCTAAAGCATATCAGACAGTCACACCCACCTAAAACCTCAAAAAGATTTTTTCACAAGCACTCAATGAAACCATACCACATGTAAGATAACTAGAAAATGCAGTATAACAACATGTGTGTGTAACATCGGGGTCCATCTTGTCAGTTCTTGCCAAGTGGCTAGACACCTATACCTTAGTCATGTTCTTGTCCTCAGTGAGTACCTATGCTCAGTCACACTCCAAATCACATTAATAGGTTAGTGCTCAAAATCCATAGCCAAAGCAACATAATTCATTCATAGTAGCTAAGTATTCATCAATTACAACCATTTACCTATTAGGGTTACACAATTAAACTAGGAACTAAAACCATAGAGATAACAACCAATAGTAAAACAAGTCACAAAGTTTGAGACGTGATACTAACATAAGGATAATAATCACATCTTTAATGCACACCAAACAAGGCATAAATCATAGTTCATCTAGACATATACAAGCATGAATCAACATCATAATGCACATGCAATCTCATGATAATATAATATCAAAAGGTCATCCCTCCTAACTAACACTAGGTTGAGATTTCAAAATAGTGAAACAATCTCCAAAGGTGCACCAACTAGGTCAATGTTGAAGTCACAAGACAATTGAGAAGGGGGTGAGTCAGTTGTATCAAAAACTTCAAACCCTCATAAACAGGATCACATCCACATTAGTTCACTTAAACTCTTAATCTGCTATGAAGATTAAACATGAAAAGTAGACAACATAAACTTAAACATATCAACACCATGAAAAAGAGAACACCAAATTTTTACATTGAAAATCCTAAAAGGGAAAAACCATGGTGAGGATTAGCTCATAATATAAAATAGTAGCAATACTGAATTAAAAGAGGCTCACTATCCAAAAGAAAGAATGCTCACTATAAGTGGACTCACTACCCACTGAGAAAGAAAGAAAGAAGAGAAGGGTGGCTCACTACCAAGATTTGAACTGATGTAATTGCATCACACCTATGCATGGAGTTCAGTTTCAATGAACCTCAATATACACCACATCACAAACAACACCTTTGTAGCATCACTAAAAATTGTAGACACCTTCTGCTCACTGGATCTAGTAGCCTAAAACATGAAAGATCTTGCTACCTTGATCAATTTCACATCATTCACATCATCCCCCTCACACACACACACACATCCATGAATCCTTGCACTAAATAAGACACCAACAACTCAGTCAAAAGGGTAGGCTTCTAACTAATTTGTCTTCTAGTTGCAACTCGGGGACTTACCACCTCACGAGAATCCAGTAAGCCACTTAAGGGTTTGACCACTACTAGTGGTACTAACAAATACCTCACGTAAATGTGGGTAGCTTGCACTTTTGGATTGGGAATGTATGACTAAGGCTAATGGCAGTTTAAACTTGGCTTTCGCCTTATCTATTTATATAGCCGCCCGAGGGAAATGCTACTTTGGGTTGTCAATGAGTTCTCCTTATGGATGTGTCTCAAAGGTAGGCCTAGTCTAAAGGGTTACAAAAGCAACACAAGTAAATTCTTTTGATCTCCAAGTTCATACTAGGATACGAGGACAGAGCATACACATTTACTTGGTCACACTAGCACATATTCATTGACCTTTAGAAATTAAATGTGGGGTGTGATTTATGCAAATTTTTGGAAGTTCTTTTAATTCCCAAGATCACTTAGAGTGCGAGGGAAGAGCATACACACTTCACAACATAAAAAAAACAACCAAACAAAGAAGACAAATGATGCAAGTTTGTTGTTCATTTTAGCCCCAATAAAGGTGACAAAATGCAATTTGTTGTTCATTTTAAACCAATCAGTGTGAATATGTAGATTTTTATTCTTTTTAAGCTAATGAATGTGAATATGTAAATTGTTGTTCCTTTTAACCCAATGAGTGAAAATATGCAGATTGTTGTTCTTTTTAACCCAAATTGAAGTGTTCCTAATTTAACCAAACACACCCATGAATAAATACTTCGAATAGATTAGTGGTTTCAAGTAAATATCTTCTCCAAATGCCACAAAGCTATAAATTAGAAATCAGTAGCATAAAATCTCATATCAAAGTGTGTACAATCAAAAAAATCAAGTGAAATACCCTCTTTGCAAGCCACCAAGACAAAAGAGCCAAGAAATCAAATCTAGAAAATATATGAAAATTTTGATCAGTCACAAAAAAACTAACAACATCATTAGAAAATTTAGGATATTCTAAGTAGTTTTAAAAAAATTCGTTGAAATACGATGAAAAATTCCAAAGATATTCGTGTTTGAAGTTGTAAATAAATGTTGACTTTGACCAAAATTTTACCTAATAAAATAACATTGTTAGCTAGAACTAACCTTTCCATTGCGAAACTGGGCGAACCAGCTCTCCAACGAGTCCTCGTTTGTGAATTTTTGACTTCGTATGCCTGAGTTATGGTAAAAAGAAAAAAATTACCATTCTAGGGCTTGAAAGGGAAGAAGGCAGACCTGACCGTTTAAAAGCTAACCATTAGCTATTACTATTTTCCTAGTCACATGTGACTATTAGACCATTGGTAGTTATAGTTAATATTACTGGCCTAGATTAGCCCCTGGTCAGTCATATGACCAGGGGCAGGGCAGATTAAAAAAAAAATAGAGAAAAGGGGGCTCGTTGGCCCCTGCAGTCACTGATATGACACCCCCCCAAAAAAAAGCTTTAAAAAAAACAAAACAAAACCACAAAATGATCCAAATTCAGGAACAAGGCACAAAGGGGGCCAATGAATTAGGGCATGGATGCACAGGGCCCAAACCACAAACGGTTAGGGTTTTAGTGAACTTTCGTAGAAGGGAAAAACCACTCGCAATGGTGATAGGGTTAAGGTAAAGCAAAGGGGCATCGACTATTCCCAAAGGGACCGTGACAAATGCAAAAGGGGAGGTGACGATGGTGTTACTAGAATGGCGATAGGGTATTGAGGGATAAGGAGGTAGAGGAATGACGAAAGGAAAGGGATGAGCTTAGGTGGAAGATTTTCAATGAGTGTGCACAAGAGACCTCCGGGTGTAGTCGATGGGATATGAGGTTTAGGGTTCAAGGGAGGTGACAGGGCCAGTGCTCGAGAGGTGAACAAATGAAAATGGTGGTGATAGGGTGAGTTTCAGGTGGCGAGACAGCGAGTTTAGGAGGATAAGGGTGTAAACTAGGTTTTGGCACGCTTAGTGTTTTAAAAGATGAAGCTAACAACTTGGAAGCAGACAATTAGGGTTTTTTGATAGGTGTAGTTACGGTTTCAATAAATATAACCTATCACAAATAAAATTTACCACATGTAGCAAATGATATTCAACCAAAATCTAGAACTTGCAAACAAAATTATAAACAAGAATTTCACCTACAACACCGAAGTATAACTCCGATGGTATTGTAGACTGTACGGTGGGTCTATACCATATGGATCTATACGGATCCATACTATATGCACTATGCCATAAAACAATTTCAAAAAAATTCAATAAAATTATAGTGACTAAAACCTAAAAACTTTTATATCAAATTTCATCTGCGAGGCCTCCCAGACTCAACAGTGAGGTCCGTTTTAGGCCTGAGATCAACCTACAGAACCTGACTTTAAAAAAATTACACAAAATTACTTGATTCACATCAGGTTCACCAAAAGGAGTTGGGAAAACACTATCAAACTGTTTAGTGGAAAAATGGATTCTTTAATCTTTTGTGGGTTAGATGTTTAAATCCGCCTCTCCACTATACATTGAAGGATCTAGGGTCGAATGGCAAGCATTATCATACCCTAGAGTCACTTTCAGATGTAGGGAAATTTGGATTAGGAAATTAATTATCAATTTTTCATTCTTCTATACTCAATTGACCATTAAAACCTTAATTAAGCAAATACAACAACAAATTAATGAATTCTAGAAAAACCTCTTGTAGACAAGAGTAAAGTACCAAATTACAAAATACCTATTTTCAGGGTTCCGAAGTAGAATAGTCGAGGACACTGGAGCGGGCGCCCAAGTCCAACGTACCTACTTTTTCAGGGAATCTGGACCTCCTTCAGACACTGATCAGCCCTGTGACTTCCATTTTCTAGAATCAGTCTGTAAAGGACACTGGAGTGAGCGCCCTAGCCCCAGAATTGCTCCTTTGTCCGTCTTTTCTTTAGATCCTGAATTGCTGATGTCTTTCCAACCTTCCTGCAACTTGACTTTTCCCAGATGCGACACCTATAACCTGTAATCACAAGACTTGGTTTGGGGATTGTGGTGTTTAGAGGTTTGCCTCAATAAAGCCCCGAAGGACAGTTAAGTTTCTGAACACCGTTGTCAGCCAAAGAGGGCATGCCCTTGTGAGCCAAAAGCCAAAAACCAAAGGAATCACTAATAAAAACACAATGATATGTCACCTTGTAGTGAAGCTTTCATGGAGGAAGATACTCTTCATGCCATGAAGGAATTGATGCTCAAATCTGCAAATATCAATACACAAAACACACAAGTCTCCTCTTGCAACATAATAGAAAGCCTTGAATCACCTTGAGAATGCCTAGAGTTCACAATAACATTCTAGTTTACAAATGAATGCCTACATTTGCTTATATATGCATCTATAAGCACTCTCGCCAAGATATTTGAAATTCAAACTTACCGTGTTGGCAAAGTGGCCCAATAACGGTCACTAATTGACACCTAGAAATTGAGGCTATCCTAAAATAGGGTAGGACTAGGGCGCGAGCGCCCAAGTGCTCCCCCCCTATTTTAGGAAAATATGAACTAAAATGTCCTTAATGCATGCTAAAGACATGAGAGCTAAACCTTATGAGGGAAAAGCCCCCAAGGGGATATTTTCTGATGTCACATTTAGCCCCCACTTTAATTTATGTATGAACACGAGGTCCATACATGCATTAAAGTAAGGTCACAAACACAGCAAACACCCCAAGCATGGAGAAGACACGCCAATCACATAGAAAACATTAATAGGCATGCAAAACATGGAGAAGATAGTTACAGTTATGCAGAACACAGAGTAGATAGTTAGTGCATGGAAGACACATTAATGCATGGAAGACATAAATGATATCTTTTCTTTTCTTTTTCTCATATATATGAAATGCAAATGCAAGTACTGGAAAGTAAAGAAACCTCCCAAAATGTAGGAAGCACTACTCAATGGAGTTGGTCTTTGCATATGGGGCAACACACATGCAATACATGCAAAACCTCCCAAAATGCACGAAGTACTACTCAACAGCGCTCGTCTATACATATGGGGAAACAAACATGCCATACAAAACAAGCATGCCAAAACACACACACTTGAAGACATGAAGAAAACATGATAGACAAGCGATGGTGTGTTCCCTATTTCTAGGCTCATCACCATCTTAGGCATATTACACGCACACACCGACGATTGGCCTTTACCATAACAATCGCCTAAGACACGCTTAAGGGTTGAGTTAGTCACAAAACCATCCCCTCCTCCGCAAAGGACTATTGAAAATGATAGGATGATGCAATCTGTTCTGAGAAATATCTTGTCCCCACCTCTACAGAGGGCTTATGAAAAAGGATATACTCGATATCCTGCCTCCGCAGAGGGCTTATGAAAAAGGATATACTTGATATCCCACTGCCGTAGAGGTCTTATATGATTGATTGATTGCAAACAAGCTTAGGATGCATGATGCACTACTCTGGCATAGGTCTATGCATCTAAGGTCAAACACATTGCTAACATCTATAACAGATAGCTTACCTTATATGCCCCCACCTTAAGGTGGTTGATATCAATTATCAATATCAAGCATGTTGAGGTAGGAAGAAAACACACAAGGGAACACCAACTTTCGCAAAGCCATGCCCCCCAGAGGTGACATGTACTTTACGATCGCCAAATGTTCCCACAAACACATCCCTGCAAGAAATGTGTTAGTGTCTACAACATCATGATAAACAACAACATCAATGCATATTATTAACCACACAAAGAGCCAAGTTTATAAAACAAATTTAGAGTTCAAGGATAACTAGGGGCTATATCACGAAGCTCTCCGAATCGAGTACCGCCAAGGCCAGATTCAAAGGAAAACAAAGGTGCATGGAGCAGCAGTATTGTTAAGGTTTGTTAATGCAATAGAAACATCATAAAATTCACTATGCAGAAAGCATGAGTGCTTCCACTAGCCAATCGTCGGATAAGATATACAACCCCATCATCATATTAGCAACTAAGTCCAATTTTTGATTGCTCTCGAAAGGGACACTAGGTCCGCATCAGTATAAATGTTTGTCTTCATCCACTCGCTAGATGGAAACACTAGAGGAAGGGAAACAATAAATAAGAGAGAAGAAACAAGTGTTGTAGGGATAGTCACGTAGGAGGGTGCCCCCAAGTCACCAACCACGACGCTATGTATGTAAGACACAACACTCAACAATGAAATCAGAGAGAGGCAATTAGAAGGATGATGATACAAATAGAAGAAGGTCACAATAGAGGCGGTCTCCTAGTATCCTGAACCTTACGGGAGAATCTGAGGTCATCCCAGGAGGGCTAAACAACATATAACACATCATGTGGGAAGCACATTACGATAGAAATAAAAATTTATAGATACTTACTTGTAGGGCCCCTGTCGGGATAGAAATTGTCTATAAGCAAATCGTTGTCATCATTGTACCATTCCCTAATGATGGCGGATAGTGGGATATAAGGTACCATAGCCAAGTTCATATCTTGTTCATCATGTTGTTCATCATTAGGATTGTCTTTGTTTGGTTCAATGTTAGGATCGATGTTTTCTTGTTGAGAGGCAAGGTTTATGGCATATTCTTGTCCTCTTCTCCTTCTTTCTCTTGCTTTTCTATTTTGTTTTGTTTTACCACTTATCTTTTTTAAGATATGGCTATTCTCCTTCATAGGTTTGTACAAATTAGAAGATGAAGCACTAAGATCAAACCTCATTTGTTGCAGTGGAGCACTTGGTTGTTGACAATGATCTCCTGATCCTTGTAAGGATTTTGGGGGAGCAACCTCAGCATAGGGACTTTGTCCTTTTGGTCTAAAGTTCCCTTCACATGTGGGTTGTTTCTCTTTTGTCATTTCTTGTGTAGGAGGATGAGGTACCCGATGTAATAGTTTTGCCTTGTAATTTCTATAGCTCAAGAATGTAAAGTCCGTTTGTAGCTCTAATTTGTCGCTAGTGTGTTTGTTACAAAAGTAATCCAATGTGAAGTGTTGCCGTGTAATCAAAGGTTTGTATGTATAGACACCGAAAATTGTCTAGATCTTGTTTACACATGACCTTGTATGTCTTTTCCCTAGGTCCTGGTTACACAACACAGTGTCGACATGACCTTGTATGTGTTCCCCTAAGTCCTAGTTCATCCAAGCTTAATCACATTTATCTAACTTAATCATCTTCCTAATTAATTAAATAAACCCACTTTATTTAATTAATCCCACTTGATCACATTCCAATTAACTAAATAAGTCCCATTTGTTTATCTAATAATCCCCCTTCACATGTCTCACATAATTCAAATTAAAAATTTGAATAAACCCCTCACCTCTCATCACATTGTAGCACATGTCATATGTCTCCATCTTCCACTTAATATGCCTTCACATGTCAATCTAATTCAAATATAATATTTGAATTAGATTCCCCTTCACACACTTGTCATGTGACTACAATCTATCTTTGAGTGGGAAACCCTAATCCAACCCTAATTGATCTTGACCATCCATATCCTTCAACATAACTCTCAATCACAACCATCCATTTGAATCTACCTTTTTCTATAAAGGTAGCCTCTCTTGAGCCATTTGGAACAAATCTTCTTTTAGTATCCACATGCTATCAAAATTTCTTCTCAATCCCTCATCCATCTATCTTGCATTCATCCAATCATTCATCTATCCATCCCTATCTCACCGTTATGTTGCAAAATCAAGCAACCAACATTCATCTATTTGGGTAAAGGTAAAGTGTTTTGGGTGCAACACTCTCAACCCTATCAATGGATTGTGAGTTGATATGAGATTAAAAAAAATAATTCCATCGCCGCCTTGGTGTCCACTCCTCTACCATTTCAAACCCTCTGCACCTCTGTTAAAGCCCTTCCCCCACCACCACCTCTACATTCTCCCCGTTGAGCCTTGTCTTGCCACCATTAAACCCTATCGCCGCCCCTACATCTCAGTCGCCACCCTCAAGGTTTTCTCTGTCACCCACATTAAAACCCTACACTGCCATCAAGCCCTAAACTCCACCTTTTTCTTTTGTAGCCACCACCGATGTTGAAAAAACCTTAACTGTCCCCCATCGCCATTAGCTTTTTAAAATCCTCTGCCAGTGCCAACACAACTCCCCTACCACTCCAAATCTATGACCTCCACTTGCCTTCAATTATCGTCTCCTCCCTAACTCCCTTGAACGACTCCCCACCACCTACCCTCAGCCTAGTCGCCACCCATAGATTATTTAGTCACCGTTATCTCTTAAAACAATTGTTGACCTAACTTCAAACCCCAATTGTATTTTTTACCTTAACATTTCATGGTTAGTAGTGGCAGTCAGTGTTTCTAGCACCTCTACGATTGGTGAGGGCTTAGTCAAATACATGATCATTGGTGGGGGGAGATAAACCCCTCGCCTTCTTTTCATTTTTGCAGACATTTTAGCCCCGGTCACATGATCGACCAGGAGTTCACATAGACCTTAACTGTCTAAGAAGATAACCACTAGTCTTGACTAGACTGCCACATGTGAACATGGAGAACTAAATAGTTAATGGTTAGTGTAACAGTCAGCTAGCCTTGTCTTGTCTTCGTAAGCCATAGAGGGGCATTTTTTTTCAAATTCTCATAACTTGGTCATACGAGGTCAAAATCATGTGTGGGAGGACTCACTAGAAAGCTAATCCAGAGAACTATGTAGTGGTAGAGAAATTTTTAGGTGACTATATCATTTTACTAGTTTTCTATTAGTCAAAGTCAAACTTACATGAAAACTTCAAACAGGCATAACTTTTGCGTTTTTCATCCTTTTTTCATGAATTTTTTTTTTAAATTGTATATAATTTCATCTAGAATCTGTTCATGCCATCCAGTTTTCTATATCAGTTCTTTTTTCATTATATTTTATCATATTCTCAATTTTCACATAAAGGTCTTCTTGGCTAGTCTACTTGCTTCTTTCTCAATTTTGTGGCTTGCAGGTGACCTTACAGGGCTGGACCAACATTAGCATCAAAATCTATAGCAGCTTGGGATAGTGAAAAAATTAGGTGTATCCATGTCATCATTCATCTCTTTCATTTGATCAATCATAATATTATTTGCAAACACACTTCAATTTGGGACATAAAATGAATCATTGTTTGCATCACACATTCAATTTGGGTTTAAAACAAATATTGCTTTAGCAATCACATAAAAAAAAAAACTGGGCTAAAATTAACCATTATCTTCAATCACACATCTTGACTTTGGGTTAAACAGGAACAAGTGCCTTCATTGCTTGGTGAAGTTGCATGTGATTAGTGTGTGTATGCTCTTCTCATGCACTTCATGCCATCTGATAATCAAAAACACATCTTATCCATTCATATTCACACCTCACATTTCATTTTCTAAGGGTTAATTCACAAGGGTGAGTGTGAATCAAGTGTGTGTGTGTATGCTCTCTCCTCGCACCACAAGGTGATCTTGGAGATCAAAAAAACCTCACTTGGTTCACTTTTGTTTACCCTTCTTAGGAGGCCTGCTTGGAGACACACCATTCCAAGGGATGACCTCATTCGAGGCTGAATCGAAAGACACCCTCATTTGGAGTTGGAATCTTGTCACTCTTGGCTAAGCCCCAAAGAACTTTATACATTTGGGAAGTGAAGGTGAAGGGTGGGTTACCCCTTTCCCCCATCTGTGTGGCAAGATTTTGCTTTCAATTCCTTAGTCAACTTCGTGTAAACATAGCCTAAGACCTAGTTGGCCATACCCCACTTGACTACTCATAGGGTTTGTTGATGTGTCTTCTACATGTGCTTGTTTAATCATCATTACATTCATTCAAATTCAAATTCAAATTTGTTTATGTGTCTTACATGAGTGAATCATGTTTGTACATGTGTGATCATTTGATTAAACATTACCGAATCAAGCTAAACATCAAACACATAAAGACAAGTCATTCAACTCATTCTTCCAACACATTCAAATCCAATCACATTCATCCTAATCACCCATTTTTAGCCACTTCATTCCTAATCATATCCAAGTCACCATAATTCAAACTCTAATCATATCTAAATCATCATCCTAATCAATCCAATTCATACAATCTTGTCATTCTTAATCATATCCAAATCATATCCTCATCCTAATCATCATCAAATCAACATCATCCTAAT
This sequence comes from Cunninghamia lanceolata, assembly GCA_027924645.1. Classification (NCBI taxonomy): domain Eukaryota; kingdom Viridiplantae; phylum Streptophyta; class Pinopsida; order Cupressales; family Cupressaceae; genus Cunninghamia; species Cunninghamia lanceolata. Next base: position 6,352,288 of record BSBN01000078.1, read on the forward strand.
CAATCCAAATCACCCAATCTTGTCACTCCACATCAACATCATCCTAGTTATTATACATCATCCAATCATTCCAAGCCAAATCACATCCTAACTACTTTCATCCCAATCCAAATCCATATCAACCCAATCAAAAATCAAGACCTTAGTTGATCATTATCAACTGTTACCCAAACTTTCTTGAGATCATTAGTCTATCTTAAGTAAGTCAAAAATCAAATCAATCCAATCAACCCTCTATTACTTAAGTGTCATTAGTCTACCTTAAGTATAGAGAGCCATCTATCAAAAAAGAAAAAAACAAATCAAATTATCCTAAGGTCTTGAAATTTGATCCCAATCACCCACTATCCATTTCATCCTATACCTTTCCAACAACATGGATCCTTCAACCTCATAGCAACCTTCATCATATCAATATAATCCACCCACTTATCATGTCCTTACTACATCACCTAATCCCACTTCATCATCCTACTGAGGCTATTCCATATCACCTTATCCAACATCTTTCCATAACAATGCCACATCCATACTACAAATCACCCTCATTATTCCTAGCAACACCCCAAATGCAAGTACTTCCATAAGTCTACCATCCAATGATCCTAACTCCATTACCATCATATCCCAACTACTTTGTCAACAAACCTCCAACATCAACCAATGTCCACAACAATGAACCTCACAAGACCTTTCAGCTACAAGTCCTATCATGCCACCTCATCACCAAACCTATTCGAATGGAAATCAAATGTCCTTACAAGAACATCAAGCAAGTCCAAATGGCCCTATGTACATAAATCAAGAAAGTCCAAGTCATCTTATGCAAGCCCTAAAATCCTTTGACAAGGGAGAAACCAACCTAGCAAGTGCCTCCTTTGAGTCACCTTCACCATCCAATCATATGCCAACACATGAGCCAACTAGTCCCATCGCAACACCTTTATCAATCCCTTCATCTCCTTCATCACCTTCATCCCCATGTTCCACTAATCCTTCATTAAAAGGTTCCATGGAGATAATTTTAGAGAAATTGGTCCAAGCAAATTTTATTGAGCTATACCCGTTCAAAGCATATTCTCCATTTATGATTAAACCTAGAGGGTATAATGAAAACCATTATTGTGCTTACCATAGGTATAGGGGCCATACCATATCCACTTGTGTCCAATTTCAAAGATTAGTCAAGAACCTAGAAGATGGTGGTAAGATTGTTTTGGATAAAACTAATCCCTCTAATTCCATTATCTTTCCATCTAGCCCAAATACTAATCCCATTATCCATCCAACAAATCCTAATCCTAAGCCTTTAACTTCCACTATTATCATCCATCCACTATATTTCCCATTCACCCTTACCCTTGCAAATGATGTTATCCATTGGCTATTAACAAGGAATAAAACATTTCCATGTCATCAAACACCTATTCTTGAGCATCCCCATGAGCCCTTAAACACTTTGTCTAGTCTTCTAACCCCGCCCTATGATCTACAAGCTATAAAGATTATTAAAGAGCCTTCCATTTCCATTGAAGAAAACCAAGAGTTATGTCAAGAGCATGATCCTAAGCATGAAGAAACAATAGCCCCTAAATCTAATCAAGATCAAATCATCCCCATCCAATCTATCCATAACATGTACCTTCTTTATGATCAAGATGATACCTATGAAGAATCTATCCATGAGCACCTTGATCCTATCCATAATCCTATAATCCATGAGCAAGACATCCAAATTTCTCCTAGTCATCCTCCATCTAGCCCAATTCATGATCCTACACCTTCCACTTGTCATGATGAAATATGTGCCTCCAAAGCAAACATAGAAGATCAAACAAATAATTTGGATCCCAATTAACATAAGAAAGATCCTAATGATCCTTCCACATCCACCATTGATCTCATTTCAAATCCACCATATCCTACTAGTCAATCCACATTCATTCATGAGTGTTCCTCCTTAGAACACCAACAACCATTATCCATTTTACCTTCTCCATCCAATAATCAACTCAAGTCTAGTATCCAAACTACACCTAGTCCTATAGTCAATATCATGCTCCAAAACATGAACTACCAAGGCAAAGGTTTAGGCCTACATGAACAAGGCATTTTGGAGCCAATCCATGTCAAGGTCCCTCCTCGCTCATTTGGCCTTGGATACACACCCCAAAGTCAAAAATCTAATGATGTTGGTACTTCCTCCACACTTCCTAAATCCACTTCTTTCCATCATAAACCCCGTCATATTCCTAAAACATACGTTGCCATTCCACCTCCCTCATCCTATAAATGTCAAAAGCATGTGACCATTCACCTTCCACCATCCACTTTACCTCCACTCCTTCCAACTCCTAATATCCCTCCATCCACTTTGCCACCATTGCTACCAACACCCCCTTACCCAACCATTCATAAGTACCCTTACAATCCTAATCATGACCAACAAATGCACACATTGTTTAAACATGAAGCTTCTACTCATTCCACTCATTCCACTTATTCCACCAAACCCATGGGATTCCTAAATAAAAATATGGATGCCTCTACCCATAAAGTCAAAAATCCTAAGGGTCCTAATGCCTTAGGAAATCAATCCAAAAATTCAAAGAAAAATCCATTCAAAAAGCTATCCAAGCCCATATTTTGACAAGAAAAGTCCAAAATCAAAATGGTTTGGGTCCCTAAGCAAAAATCAAGCAAATCAAATGAGGCATCCACCTCTCAAAAATCCCAACCATCCTCATCCCTCCATTCCATTCCAAAATATCAAATTTCTCCATCCCATAGGAAAAGAAAAAATTAGAAAAATACTAAGTCTATGTGGGTTCCAAAAGTCCTATATCATCCATCTCCTAAGCAAACATCACCATTGCTTCCTACACCACCATCCAATTAAAATCTTCCATATTTAACATGGTGTGTGCAGCCGTTGGTCATGATTCCTTAACATACCTCCATCACTCCATCTTTCACTCATTATCCAACATATTTCCCCCATCACCTTTCTATGGTCCATGCTTTTGCATAAGTCCTACATAATCCACATCATAATCCACTTTCACCCCTACATAATACACTTTTCATCCCTAGATAATCCACATCATAATCCACTTTCACCCCTACATAATCCACATCATAATCCACTTTCTACCTTATCCATCTCATTTTCACGCAATCACCTTTCCAACATCGATGAGCATAATGACTTGACATGGTCCATTTGTGATGACATCCTTCTCTAATAGGACTATAAAATTACATGGAACTAGACACTTGAGTCCCACAAATCCATATCCCTCTCTTTCCCATTCAAAAATTAAAAAAGTCAAAAAAGTAAAAAAAAATTCAAAAAATAAAAAAAGTAAAGAGAAATCCCTTCGTCCAATGGTGAAAACCTAGTAAACTGGTGCCTTGGATAAGTACCATGATGAAAACCTAGCAAATAGGTGTCATGTGTAGGTTGATCTTCTATCTCACTTACACTTGGGGGAACCTTGTCTCATCCTATATATCATTTTCATATCCTATCCATTGCATACACATTCCTATCATATCAAACCCATCCATTCACCCTTCCTCTTTTGATCTTGATAAAGATATGGGGGCAACAATGTGAAACATGTTTTGGATATCTCTTGATGTACCTCATCCCATCCAACCCATCCTATCATTACCCTATTGCCATTACCCATTTTTCCATCCTTTCCAAACAAACCCTATCATCCAAGTCATAAGCTTTTCCATGTCAAATCATATCATCCTATTGCCTTAAGAATTGTCTTGAAAAATCCTAAGTCTACTACCTAGACTAGGGCATGTTATTCCTATGAAACATAGTCCTTGGAGATCACATCCTTGCTCTCTTACACATACATCCATTCCATTCCATAGCTTATCCTTTTATCCTATCCATTTATCATGATCCTTTCATCCATCTACCATCACCCATCCTTTTGTCCATCCATCCTTGCATCTAGACTTGGTTTCCCCTTGTCATTGGTATCAAGCACAAAGGCTACCCAAATTGTATATCTATTGACATTTCAAAAAATTCAAAAAATCAAAATATCTCAAAAACCCAAAAAAATCAAATATTTAAAAAAAAATACAAAAAAAATTTAAATATCTAAAAAACACATAAAAATGAAAACATTTCAAAAATCCCAAAAAAATCAAAACATTTCAAAAAACCCAAAAAAATCAAAATATTCCCAAAAAACAAAAAAATAAAAATACAAAAAACACAAAAAAAATCAAATATTCCTAAAAACAAAAAAAAAAAATTAAAATATTTCAAAAAACCCCCAAAAAATCAAATATCCCCAAAAATCCAAAAAAAAAAAAATCCAACAAAATCCAAGCAATAAAACCATTCCACATCAAATCATGAAAATCACATTCTTCCAATTAAATCAATCCATCATCAAATCCATCAAAACAAGTTCAATCACATCATCAAATCAAGCCAATCTATCAATCATCCAATCTATCAAACAATCAAAAGCAAATCAAGTAACATCATTCAATCAATCCAACTCAATCCATCACCTGATCAATCCATCCACCTTCATCATTACCATCAATAAAACACAAATCAGAACTACATCTCATCTCTATCATTAAGTGCCTTGATGCCATGGACACAGGTATGTAGGCAATCTAGTGTATGAAGGAAGTATCTAGATTCAGGCACAAGATGATATTCCTCTTTCTTCGTTCATCATTGTTCTATCATCTATCTTCATCACTTCATCAATCAATTCTTCAATCACTTCATCAAATCAATCTTCATCAAATCGAGTCTTCATCAAATCCAATCTTCCATTCATCCTTATCATATTTTTCAAAGCAATGACCCAAATGCAAGCCATCATTTATCCATACCAATCAAGTTAATCAATCTTGTCAAATTATCCAATTGCAATCAATGGTCTTGATCCTAATATTGTTGCAAGCCAAATCAATCAATCATCATCATCATCATCATCATCATCATCATCAATGGGATATATCGTTCCCACATCCTTGTGTCGATCTAGGGATATATCATTCCCCGCAATGACAACACTATCATCAAATCAATCAAACAATCAATCATTGGTTTACAGCTTGACATGGGCAATACCTTGTTTATTTTTTTTTATCATTTGTGCATGCTTGCTTGCTTGTGTGTGTTATTATTTTCAACTTGCATTTGTATCTGAATCCAACCCAGCTAATATTCATATCTTGTATCTAGACAACGTTGTATTACACTGGGGTACGAGACACGTCGTCACCTTGGTCCTTATACCTTGGTACATAACGTCTTGTGCTATATCAAACATCATGGTTTCTCACCTTCATTGCAGCATAACGCATCCATCTCTTCTTCTATCCATTCCTTTATCTTTTTCCATTCCTTTCATTTTGAGAGCATACCCGTGTTTGTCCAACCTGCCTATCCTCTCGAGGGGGCATCATCACCCTATCCTTTTCTTCTATCTGTTTCCATAACTTCTTTGAAATGATGTTACTCAACATAAATCTTATTATCTCGCAACATCATCTCAAAGAGGGGCAAATGTAGACACTAAAAATTGTCTAGATCTTGTTTACACATGACCTTGTATGTCTTTGCCCTAGGTCTTGGTTACACAACACATTGTTGACATGACCTTATATGTGTTCCCCTAAGTCCTAGTTCATCCCATCTTAATCACATTTGTCCAACTTAATCATCTTCCTGATTAATTAAATAAACCCACTTTATTTAATTAATCCCACTTGATCACATTCCAATTAACTAAATAAGTCCCATTTGTTTAGTTAATAATCCCCCTTCACATGTCTCACATAATTCAAATTAAAAATTTGAATAAACCCCTCACCTCTCATCACATTGTGACACATGTCACATGTCTCCATCTTCCACTTAATATACCTTCACAAGTCAATCTAATTCAAATATAATATTTGAATTAGATTCCCCTTTATTCTCCATCACACACTTGTCATGTGACTACAATCCCTCTTTGAGTGGAAAACCCTAATCCAACCCTAATCGATCCTGACCATCCATATCCTTCAACATAACTCTCAATCACAACCGTCCATTCGAATTTACCTTTTTCTATAAAGGTAGCCTCTCTTGAGCCATTTGGAATGAATCTTCTTCTAGTATCCACATGCTGTCGAAATTTCTTCTCAATCCCTCATCTATTTATCTTGCATTCATCCAATCATTCATCTATCCATCCCTATCTCACCATTTTGCTACAGAATCAAGCAACCAACATTCATCTATTTGGGTAAAGCTAGAGTGTTTTGGGTGCAGCACTCTCAACCCTATCAATGGATAGTGAATCGATATGAGGTTTGCATTTGTTATCATTTCCTTCATGTCAATTTTTCATAATTTTAGTATGTATTTCAATGGATGGCATGCACTTGTCCATTCAAAGGAAATTTAACACATTTATAAATAGTTGAAGGAACCACTTTCATAACTTTTAACCAAGGGATCCCAAGTTTTATGTCAAAGGTATTAGAATCAGGAGTAATATCAAACCATTGCTCAACATGCTTCTCAAATAGAGTTACTATTAATGATATCTTACCCAGTGGTTTCTTTAAAGCTCCTGCATGTGTCTTAATCATCAAGTTCGAAGGACTATAAGGGCCTTGTATTAATTGAATCAAAAAAGGAATTTTTTAGTGGAAACATTAGTCATGCAATTAGGATCAATCAGAATTCCCTCCACATTATTTCCCATTATCTGAACGGTGATGTAAATAGGTCCTTCGGAATCACCGATTGTTCTATCATGAGGAGTGAAGACAATTTCGAGTTCGGGAGCCTTTCTTTTCATGTAAGGTCTAGGAGGGAACCTATTGTTTCTGTTATGATTAGAGGCCATGATTTTATGCTCAAAGTAATGTCAAATCAGATTTTGAAATCTTTTCAAAATTGGTGCAAAAGGTAAGAGCAAAAGTAGCCAAAAATGCTTGATTTTTCGATGCTTTTGAATGAAAATGAATGAAACAAAGAATTCTATGAGGATTTTATTCAAGGGAGGAAAGTTATACGAATTATATAAGTCCAAAAAAGTAGTGTAATCACTCTCAACACACTCTTGATGCAAATCCAAGATAATGCCAAGTCAAAATATAGTGAAAATATGTCAAAATTAGCACTTTTTTCACCAAAATTCAATGCAAAAGAGCATAACAAAGGGTGTTGTGAGGAAAATTATGATTGAAAGAAAATAATATCAGTAATTACAGCCACTTTGTTTTAAAACACCCAACACAACATGATTTTAGTGCAATTTAAGGTCAAACCCTAGTGAAATATAGCAAAAATAGGCTATTTTTCATGGTTTTTCAACTTCAAGATCTAGAAAAAGAGGTGTTGTAATTAATTTCAGGAGGGAAAGCAAAGAATACCTATAATATCAGTCACCTCAATCCATAAAATGAATCACAACATGCTTGGAGTGCAAACTAGGTCAAACACTAGGGCCAAAATAGCCAAAATGTGTAGTTTTTCACCAATTTTTCACTACAAGAGCCCATAAAAAAGGGTGTTATGAAGATTTTTATGAGGGGAAGAAAATTATTACCTTTATAATTGAAAATAGAGAAAAAATATCTTTCACAATACACTTGTAGTGTAAGTTTATGAAGTCGATAAGGCCAATTTTAGTGAAAATTGTCATTTTTAAAGCCCTAGGTTTGAATTTTTGAGACAAAATGCTATGAGAATGATTTGAAGTTTGATTTATGATGTAAATTACACAGTATTAGATCTGAAAATAATTTCCAAGATTAATTATGCAAAATTCCCATGCAAATTTTATGAAAATGCACCAAAATTGCTAGTTTTTGTTGAAATTTTCAATGCAAAAATGCAAATAAATTAAATTTAAATGCAAATTCACACTAAAATTCAAGACTACAGACAAATAAAAATTTAAATGACCCCCTAAAATCAGTAGAAAAACCTGATAAAAGATTTTGCCTATAAACCCTAGATTTTGGAGCCCTAGATTTTGGAATTACTAGGTTATCTAAAAATTATCAAAATTTCCACAAAACCCTAGCAATTAAATGATGAAAATGCAATGCAAAATCTTGAATTTTTGTATTTTTCTATAATTTATATCAGATCTTATGCAAAAATCATAAATTAGGAAAAATTAGAAAGAATTGACAAATTTAGTAAGCCCAACAATGCAATTTTTGTATTTTTCCAATTTTTCAACTTTTTTGAAATTTTCTCAATGCAATAAGGTAAATAACCAAATGAATGAATGAAATCACACAAAATATGTAGACAAACACTTAGAAAGTTACAATTTAAGTTCAAATGCATGGGTTCACCAAAATGTTTAGTGGAAAAATTGATTCTTTAATCTTTTGTGGGTTAGATGTTTAAATCCATCTCTCCACTATACATTGAAGGATCTAGGCTCGAATGAAAAGCATTATCATACCCTAGAGTCACTTTCAAATGTAGCAAAATTTGGATTAGGGAACTAATTATCAAATTTTCCTTCTCTTATGATCAATTGACCATTAAAACCCTAATTAAGCAAATACGACAAGAAATTAATGAATTACAGAAAAATCTCTTGCAGACGGGAGTAAAATACCAAATTACAGAATACTTGTTTTCGAGGTTCCAATGTGGAATAGTTGGGGACATTGGAGTGGGTGCCCAAGTCCAAGGTACCTACTTTTTCAGGGAATCTGGACCTCCTTCAGACACTAATCAGCCCTGTGACTTTTGTTTTCTGGAATCAGTCTATAGAGGACACTAGAGTGAGTGCCCTAGTCCTAGAAGTGCTCCTTTGTCCATTTTTTCTTCAGATCCTAAATCCCTGATGTCTTTCCAGCCTTCCTACAACTCCACTTTTCCTGGATGTGACATGTGTAACCTGTAATCACAAGACTTGGTTCGGGGGTTGTGGTGTTTAGAGGTTTGCCTTAGTCAAACTTCAGAGGACACTTAAGTCTCTGAACACCATTGTCAGCCAAAGAGGGCATGCCCTTGTGAGGCAAAGGCCGAAAACCAAAGGAATCAATGATAAAAACACAATGATATGTCACCTTGTAGTGAAGCTTTCATGGAGGAAGATGCTCTTCATGCCATGAAGGATTTGATGCTCAAATATGCAAATATCAATACATAAAACATACAAGTCTACTCTTGCAACACAATAGAAAGCCTTGAATCACCTTGAGAATGCCTAGAGTTCACAATAACAATCTAGTTTACAAATGAATGCTTGCACTTGCTTATATATGCATCTATAAGCACTCCCGCCAAGATATTTGAAATTCTAACTTACCGTGTCGGCAAAGGGGCCCAATAATGGTGACTAACCAACACCCAGAAATTGAGGCTGCCCTAAAATAGAGTAGGACTAGGGTGCAGGCACCCAAGTCCTGCCCCTATTTTAGGTAGGGTATAGCTCAAGGGGTCCTCCTAGGTCCTATTTGCCATGGGACTTAGGTCTCATTCCATCGGGATGCTAAAATATGAACTAAAATGTCCTAAATGCATGCTAAAGACTCGGGAGCTAAACCTTATGAGGGAAAAGCCCCTAAGGGGACATTTTCTGACGTTACACAAACATGTAAAAAATTAGTGACAAAAAAACCCTAGCTCCCAATGGAGTACAACCTAGCTACAAAATCAATCAAATAAACAACAAATAACTAAGATTCTCAGATAAATGTTGACTAATCTCTATTGTCCTCCTCAATCTCACATAATGTTCTCAGATTTTGTAGATTTCCAATGATCATGAGAAGCTCAAATGTACAACAAATTTTAGGGTTGTGTTATTTTGAAAATGGCTATAAAAAGATGTTTTATAAAAGAGCATGTTTGAATGGAGGGTCCAGATTTAAAGTTTACTAGGGAGAAAAATGAAGGGTGGAGATCAATTAGGGTTTCCCTCCACTACAAGATAAAAGTGAATTTAAAATGCAAAAATATGATGAGGTGTGAGGGAATTCAAATTAAATAAATTTTTCCAATTTATTTAATTTATTGAGATAATGCATGTGAAAAGGGGATTTTGTCAATTAGGTTAGGGGGTATTTAAACAAATGTTTATTTTTTAAATTAAATGAGTGAAGGAGACATTTGGAAAGTGAATAATTAAATAAATAATTAATTAAAATTAAGTATTTAGTTATAGAGGAAAATAGGGAAAAATAGGCAAATGATTAAAAAAAAAATTATTTAATCATAGGTCAAAGTGGAGAAAATTGAATTGATTAAATAATTAAAATTATTTAATTAATAGTTAAATATGGAATTTGGAAGAAAATTGACCTGAAAATGGCGTTTGCAAGATGAGGACATTTTTAGGTGTCTACACCTTTCACAGTATTGGGTTGGCTATGTATAAACTATATAGGCAATGCACATATTAATATTTTTACTTTCTACCAATTCTACTTGATTAAAGTTGAAGTCACAACTAGTTAAACTTTTCCCTTTTATATAGGAATCCTTCTTGTTAATGTGCTAATTAAATCTTTGTAATCTTTGGTGTAAATTGTAATTTTATGTTATCTTTGAATTAATTCATAGATTTCATAGGATGGAGATCAATTGTTTTTTTAATAGGTTTCTAATTACTCTCAAATTATTCTTTTTGCAACTAGTTGATATTGGGAGCATAAATCTATGTTGATATCTATGATAGGTAAAAATCAGGTTGATAAGATCAAGCATAGCCATGAAAACCTATCCCTACCATCATCAAAGAAGCTAATCTAAATGAAATTAAAAGCATGCAATTCAAGAACAATATCACCTAGATTGTATGATTCCTTGTTTATGATGTGGATTGCTTCTTCAACAATGAATAATTATGAAGATAAAAGCTGCCATAATGGATGGATGATAATGATAATAAGCTCAATGGATGCTAAAATGCTCAATATGCTTAAGATGATAATGTAGACGCTATATGAATACTGGATAGATGTAGTATGGAATGAGAGCGTGTTTATATAGAACTCAACCAAAATCAATCAACGGTAGAGATTTGGTGGCTATGTGAATGGCTAAGATTAATTGATAGTTATAGATGAATGTGTAGATGATAAGTGGAGGGAAGATAAGGCTTATGTGTGACCATGTACATAAAAAGTACTACATGTGAAAGATATTAAATAAAATATGTAGTACGACTTATCTTTTTAAATGAAAGAGGCACACATTTTAGCTCATTGAAGATAAATGATAAGAGGAATTAATTAAATAAATAAAATTTATTTATTTAATTGGAAAGTGGGCTTATGGATGGAATTTTAATTAAACAAATAAGATAATTAAATAATTAAAGATTGTTTAATTATAGCTTAGAGGAAATAGCTAATGAATTAATTAAATAAATATAAATTTATTTAATTAATAGAAGAAATAGGTGAGGGATATTGCTCAAGTGTGTTAGACAAATGCAGATTATAAATAATATGATATTTGAATGCTAATGATAATTAGGTCAATTTTGGGTGTCTACATTTTTCCCCTCTTTGATATAATGTTCATTAAAACGTTGAGTCAAAGAAGATACGATAATTCACTTGATAAACAAGGTGATGCCCCAGTGTAACTAGTAGGTGATGCCTCCTCGAGAGGTAAGCCAGGCTGACTAGGAAGGGCTGGGTTGACTCATGATAAGATGAAAGGTTTGAAAAGAAGGTTGAGACAGAGAAAATGGGGGTTGGGTGGGAGAGAAATGGGATGGTATAGCAAAATTAGGGTTTGGACAAGGGCTATAAATAGGTCCCTCAAGGGAAAATAGGCTCATTTATGCACAGTTGTGTTCAGTAGCTATAGAGATCTAGAGCTCCTTAGAGGTGTTGTGCGATGAGAGTTGGAGAGCTATCAGGATGGTGATTCCATGCAGAGATCATTGTACCGAGTGAGTGAGGACACATGGACGACCAGAGGGAGCAAGCATACCAGTATGTATTGAAACTTTTTCTAAAAGCATGATTTTTGTAGGCTAGAAGCGTCATAAATGTACACACGTCACCAAAAGTGACTAGGTTAGAGGCTAGGTAGTTCAGGTCACTTGCGGGCTAAAAGTGGTCGCTTAGGGTAGATTAGGTCACATATGGGTGCGGCTTAGTCACTTATGGGGAAAGTGAGTTGCTTATGGTTGGCTAGAGGAATTAGATATGAAAAATGCGCATATGGCTAGAATAGGTCACTTATGGAAGAAAAGAAAATGCTTATATAGAAATAGCTCACTTTTGAGGGATAGGCGAACGCATATGGCAAGTAGATCGCTTATGGGAAAATAGCATGTCCATGTAGTGTTTGAAGTCACTTGCATTCAACAGTCACACACATAGGGTAAATAGGTCACTTGTAAGATAAAAGTATGCGCATATGGTAAAATGGTTCGCTAATGTACAAAAAGATAGCGCTTATAGAAAAATGGGTCGCTTACAGTAGAGATATGCAGGTATAACATGCAAAAGGAAATTTTGATAGCACAAAGACTGATACAGTGAGAGAAATGATGTAGGATATACTACCACCATTGTTATCACGAGAGCCACATCCTAGAGATTTGTGATTGGTAAGATTACTAGAAGTAGATGAGCGGCTAGTGCTAGAGATCCTCAGATTAGAGCATGTGTCAAGGCTAGAGCTAGTGTAGGCACATCAAGGACTGATGACATTGATGATGGAGCGATGGAGGAGTGAGCACAGTTCGTTCTTGTTGCTGACAAGAGAGGCAACTATCACCTTGGAGGATGTGTTTCAGATTCTGCGAGTTCTGATTGATGGGGACCAAGTAGATTATGATCCAGATATGGGTCCAGCTGCATTTAGGAGATTATTTAGGGCACCCGACATTAGAGTGGAGGGCTCAGAGATTCCCATGACAAGGATGGAGGATCTATGTGATAGGCTATAGTAGGTAGTGGTGGCAATTAATAGACGGCTAGGTGGAGATAGGTGAGCTAGAGGTTTTCTAGTGGGATGGGGGATAGTTGTTGGTAGGTGGCGACTGATCAGGAAAGTACTGTACCCTAATTTTTGTAACCAACAAAAAGGCTTGATAAAAGTGGCTAAGGGTTAGGGTTTTCATATATTGTATTGTAGCATTTGTAGTGGTATTGAGTTGTAGGGATTGCTGATTGTAATCGGTTTGATTTACTGGATAATAATATTGGACTCTCTGTTTGGTGGATGTAGCTCGAGTTTGGGTGAACCACGTTAAAAAGTGTCTCTCGTTGTTATTATTTCTATGTATTTCCATTCCTCTGTTTAATCTTTATTTGCATTTAATTGATATCTTCTGTCGGCTAACCCTAACAAGTGGTATCAGAGTGGGTTGTGTTCGATTATTGTCTGTAGGAAAGTCTCACAGTTGAGTGGGAGCAATGGCAGACGAGGGTAAATTGAAGGTTGATAAATTCAATGGGCAGAACTATCAGTTATGGAAGATGCAGATGGAGGATTACCTCTATCAAAGGGATTTATGGATGCCGTTGGAAGGAGTATCCAAGAAACCGGCAACAATGTTTGATGAGGATTGGAATCTTCTTGACAGAAAGGTAGTGGGAACCATTCAGTTGTGCCTGGCACCATCGGTGGCTTCAATATAACGGAAGCGAAGACAACAGATGGTCTAATGAAAGCTTTGGCTAAATTGTATGAAAAACCCTCAGCCTCAAATAAGGTATTTCTCATGAAGCATTTGTTTAATTTGAAAATGGTTGAAGGTGGATCTGTGACAGGTCATTTAAATGAATTTAATATGATTGTCAGTCAAATGACCTCTTTAAATGTAAAATTTGATGAAGAAGTTAGAGCTCTCTTGATATTATGTTCATTGCCTGAAAGCTGGGATAGTTTGGTAATGGTGGTTAGTAACTCTGTTTCTGGTTCAAATACCCTAAAATTTGATGATGTTATTGGTGTTATTCTGAGTGAGGAAATTCATAAGAAAAGCTCAAGTGGATCTACATCAGGCAATGTTTTGAATGCAGAAAGTAGGGGCAGATCAAAGGAGAGAGGAAAAGGTTCTAGAGGTCATGGGAAGTCACGAGGAAAATCAAGGGACAAAAGATCCCAAACTAGAGGATAGAAGGATTGCTGGTACTGTGGGAAACTAGGTCATCTGAAGAAAGATTGTTGGTCTCAGAAAAATAAAGGAGGAGATAAACAAGAAGGCAATAAGGAAGCAAATGTGGTAAGTAATAAATCTGAAGATGATGCTTTGATTCTTTCCCTAGATAATGCTGATGATTCATGGGTTTTAGATTCAGGGGCCTCATTTCATGCTACGCGCCATAGAAGTTATTTTCTTGATTATGTCCAAGGGGATTTTGGGCTAGTTTATTTGGGAGATAACGAAACCTGTCAGATTGTTGGAAAGGGAATAATCAAGATTAAGTTGCAGAATGGGAATCATTGGCTACTACAAGAGGTAAGACATGTTCCAAGGCTCAGTAGGAATTTAATTTCAGCAGGGCAGCTAACTGAACAAGGTTGCACTATTACATTTACTAATAAAAATTGGAAGGTTTCAAAAGGTGCCTTAGTAGTAGCAAAAGGTGTGAAAGTAGGCACCTTATATCTTTGTACAGGTCATACTGTTCCTTCTACTTTAGATGTTACAGAGGAAAAACAAACAGGTTCAGGAATAGTTGTTGCAGGTTCGCAGGAAGAGAGTGGAAAAGTTGTTGCAGGTTCTGAAACAACATTGTGGCATAACAGACTTGGGCATATGAGTGAAAAAGGTATGAAGGTACTTCATTCTAAGAAAGATTTACCAGGTCTGAAATGTATTGATATGGATTTCTGTGAAAGTTATGTGTATGGAAAACAAAAGAGAGTCAGTTTTCTCAGAGATGGGAAGCAAAAGAAAAATGAAAAATTGGAGCTTGTGCATACATATGTATGGGGACCAGCTCAGGTATCTTCTCTCGGTAGCTCTCGGTATTATGTTACATTCATAGATGATGCAACTAGGAAGGTCTGGATTTATTTCCTTAGACAGAAATCTGATGTATTTGAAACATTTAAGAAATGGAGAAGCTTGGTTGAGAATGAGATAGGTAAAAGATTAAAATGTCTCAGATCTGATAACGGTGGTGAGTAGTGCAGCAAAAAATTTGAGAATTATTGCTCCTTTAATGGAATTCGTAGGTAGAAAATGGTTCCAGGGACTCCATAGGAAAATGGAGTGGCTGAATGCATGAATAGGACAATAATGGAGCATGCAAGGACCATGAGATTGCATGCTAGGCTGCCTTTAAACATGTGGACAGAGGCTATCAACACCGATGTATATTTAATTAACAAAGGTCCTTCAGTTCCTTTGGGCTGTGGTATTCCAGAGGAAGCATGGATAGGTAAGAAGGTGAGTTATTCTTTTCTCAAAACCTTCGGATGTGAAGCATTTGCACATGTAGATTCTGAAAATAGAACCAAGTTGGATGCAAAATCAAAAAAGTGTACCTTTGTTGGATATGGCATTGATGAATTTGGTTATAAGCTTTAGGATTTTGAAAATCAAAAAATTGTGAGAAGCAGGGATGTCATATTCAATGAGAAGATGTTGTACAAAAATCAGTTGCAGTAGCATGAGAAGAAAGCAAAAGATTATGTGGTGCTAGATGATACTCCAAATAGTGATGTTCCAGTGGTTCCTCATGCTCCGCAATAGCAACCAGAAATACCACAAACTCCAGTGAATGTTATACGGTCAACAAGGCTAAGTAGACCTCCTGAAAGGTTTTCTCCCTCTTTATATTCTATTTTTTTAACAGATGCTGGTGAACCAGAAGGGTATGATGAAGCTATGCAGGTGAATACACAGGTTCAGTGGGAGCTTGCCATGAAAGAAGAAATGGACTCCTTGCTGAAAAATCAGACTTGGGAATTATGTAAGTTACCTGTAGGTAAAAAGGATTTACCAAACAAATGGGTTTACAGGCTGAAAGAGGAAGATGGAGGTAAGAAAAGATTTAAGGCCAGGTTAGTTGTAAAAGGATTTGCATAGAAACAGGGCATTGATTTTGATGAGATATTTTCTCCAGTTGTCAAGATGACTTCTATTCGTACTATTTTAAGTATTGTGGCTGCTGAAGATTTGCATTTGGAACAGCTAGATGTGAAAACTGTCTTTCTCCATGGTGGTTTGGAGGAGGAGATATACATGGCACAACCATAGGGATTTGAGGTCAAAGGTAAGGAGAAACAAGTGTATAGATTGAAGAAGAGTTTGTATGGCCCGAAACAAGCACCTCGGCAATGGTATTTGAAATTTAATAGTTTTATGGCTGAGCAAGGCTACAACAAGTGTAATTTTGACCATTGTGTTTATTTTAAGAGGTTAGATAATGACAGCTACATTATTTTATGTTTATATGTTGATGACATGCTTGTAGCTGGGTCTAACATGGATCACATCAGAGAGTTAAAACATCAGTTATCACAGTCATTTGATATGAAGGATTTGGGGGCAACAAAACAAATCCTTGGTATGAAAATTTGCAGAGATAGGAAGAACAGAAAATTGACTCTATCTTAGGCTATTTATGTTGAAAAGGTGTTGCAGAGATTCCATATGGAGAATGCAAAAGCTGTCAGCACACCTTTGCCTAGTCATTTGAAATTGACTAAGGAGATGTGTCCAAAAACACCAGAGGAAGAAGAAAAAATGTCCAAGGTACCATATGCTTTAGCTGTAGGAAGTTTAATGTATGCCATGGTGTGCACAAGACTGGATATTGCACATGCTATCGGAGTCGTTAGCAGGTATATGAGTCATCCTGGATTTGAGCATTGGAATGCGGTAAAATGGATTCTTAGATATTTGAGAGGTACATCTAATAAACACTTATGTTTTGGGGGCTCTAATACTGATTTAGCAGGTTATGTAGACTTAGATTTGGCAGGGGATATTGATACCAGGCGGAGTACTACAGGTTATGTCTTTATTGTAGGTGGAACATCGGTGAGTTGGATTTCCAGTTTGCAAAAGGTGGTTGCTTTATCCACCACAGAAGCAGAATATGTAGTTGCAACAGAGGCAAGCAAGGAGATGATATGGCTGCAATCTTTCCTGAAAGAATTGGGTAAACAACAGGCTAACAGTTCTTTGTATACAGATAGTCAGAGTGCCATACATCTTGCAAAGAATTATGCCTTGCATTCAAAGACCAAACACCTACAGTTGAGGTATCACTATATTCGGTCGGTGTTGGATAATGGACAGTTAAGGCTGGAAAAGATACATATAGATGAAAATCCAGCGGATATGTTTACAAAGGCTGTGACAAGGGAGAAGCTGAGCTCCTCTTCAGCTTCAATTGGTCTTCTAGACTAAAAATAATAAAAATAGAATAGTAGAGTCCAGGGTGCTTATTTCTAGTAGGAGATGCATGCGCAGTGGTGTCGTTCAGGCTCAATCTCCAAGTGGGAGATTGTTTGGTGTGGAGCCTAATCAGTCTCCAAGTGAGAGATTGTTGGTAGGTGGTGACTGATCAGGAAAGTACTGTACACTAGCCATGTATCCTCACTGGGGTTCTGGGCCAAGATAAAAAAATCCTATTTTTATGACTGACATAAGAAAACCCTAATTTTTGTAACCAACAAAAAGGTTTGATAAAAGTGGCTAAGGGTTAGGGTTTTGATATATTGTATTGTAGCATTTGCAGCAGTATTGAGTTGCAGGTATTGCTAATTGTAATCAGTTTGATTTACTGGATAATAATATTGGACTCTCTGTTTGGTGGATGTAGCCCGAGTTTGGGTGAACCACGTTAAAACTTGTCTCTCATTGTTATTATTTCTATATATTTCCATTCCTCTGTTTAATCTTTATTTGCATTTAATTGATATCTTCTGCTGGCTAACCCTAACAATAGTGATGGAACGGATGTTCTCCTATGGGATGAGATATGCATGGGTTGAGTGTGTGCTTGGGTAGCTATATCGTTATCTGCATGACTGTACATACATGTTTGGAGCGAGTATGTCAGCTGGAGTTACAGTTTTGAATGTGTGGGCATATGAGCACATCCTAGTGATGAGACAAGATGGATGGGTAGCTAGAGCTGCAGGCAAGCCGTATACTAGGATGTATATGGGAGATTTAACCTATTGGCAGCAACGAGGAGTTGTATATTGGAAGCGGACACTAGATGAGGTAGATAGGTTTGTTTGGAGGCCATGGCTCATATACAAGAGATGGGATAAGGAGGATGTAGAGCTTGTCTATCCTAGGCAGGCTAGATACATTTTTGGACATGGAAGATATATCATAGAGCGGCATTTGCCCGAGAGGGTATTGAGGTAGTTCAGCTTACCGTAGGGAGCACCAGTGGGAGATGTTATTTTTGGGAGAAGATGATAGGAGGTGTTTGATTGGGGGCCGAAGATTGTGGTGGACACATCTTTGGTAGAGAGAGATGGGCTATAGCCAGTTATGTGGCCGTGGAGATAGGGACCTACAGATCAAGGGACATTGCCAAATTATGATACATATTGGGTGACAGCTAGACTGACTCGACTGACAAGGGTGGGAGAGATAGGAGAGATTGGTATGGAGAGACTAGTGAGGAGGAGATGATGACCAGCTCCACCAGTATAGGTAGTTCTGTTGGTAGCTCCAGGGATACAGGTGCAGGGACAGGGTCATGTGCAACCACAGGTGTTGGCACAACCAACAACACAGATGATAAGAGATGATGATGTAGGTATACAACAACTAAGGTGGAGGGTTAGGGAGGAGAGGAGATGGAGGTAGCGGGCACATATGAGGTTGGGGAGAGTGGAGATAGACTACCATCAGGTAGTGATAGGCTTGCGACATGTAAGAGCATAGGCTCGTACATACCAGGCACAACTGCAGGTAAGAGCATAGGGAGGTGATGGATAGGATGATGGTAGCCTTGCTAGGTTGATGGGAGAGAGGGATGCAGCTATGCAGCAGGTGCAGCTAGTTACTACTAAGAGGGATGCAACTTTATAGTAGATACAATCTATTAGAGCTTAGTGGGATGTGGTGGTACAACAGGTGCAATTGGTGAGAGTTGAGAGAGATACAGTTGTGCATCAGTTAAAGGTGATGACAATGGAGTGAGATAGAGCTATAGCTTCTTTGGGGACAGATGGGGCCATGATGTACTTTGCTACACAGCTGAATCAGGCACAGAGTGCATGGAGGAGAGCATAGGGTGAGACTGAGTACTACAGAGGCTTGTACCATGGAGTAGTACCTGCAGAGCAGAGATAGATGAGTTACAGGAACAGGTCAGGGGGTTTAGCTTCTTAGAGGATAGGTGATTCATGATTTGTGGCTTCAGTTATGGGACCTCCTAGAGATGGCAGGCCAGGTGCAGGACCCAGTGGAGGTGGACAGGGTGAGGGGGCTGCCAGTAGTCACTAGGGCTACCTTGTTGTATTTGTTGTATATTATTGTATCATGATGAGGCCTATGGGCTAATTGTACATATATTCTTTGATGGCTCATGGATGGCCCAAGTTATATTTGTAGACACTTGTATATTGACACATGTGTATATATATAAATGATGGCTTTGGTTCTATGTGATTATGGATGCACTTATGACATTATGATGGTTATGCATTTTTGTATTTTCATGGTTTATTTGGATGTTTATGCAAATGATATGAATATGCAAATGGAAATAATGTTAATGTATTATGCTAATGATAATACAAATAGATAGATGGTAATGATATGATATGGACTTATGCTTATATATATGGTAATGATATGATATGTCTAACACACTTGTTTTGCATGATAAGGGATGTAGAAAAGGATAATGGAGGAAAGATTGATCTTGGTTGAGGACTACATAGGGATATTATAGAATGAATAGATGATATAGCATGGCAGATTTTGAAAGTAATTGCTCAAGAATTAAAAGAAATGCAATCCTTATGTTTGATATAGCATGTGGATGTTATGCACCAGGGTATAGAAGACCAAGGTGTCAAGATATCCAATGCAAAACTAACATACTACAATCTTGTCTTAATGTATGAGGTCAAGATGTTGAACCAACATACACAAGATATGAATAATAGATAGTGTTTTGAGATAGACTTTGACGTTACAAGCAATGGTTTGAGATTATCTCCACTACACATAGTGATACCTTGCTGGTTATATGTATGGAGCTAGTCTTAGCATAGAATAGTCTCAAGTGCTAAGAGACTGTTTAGCTTCTTAGATGCTAGAGATATTGATATGTAAGATGCTAACCCCAACACATACAAGATACCCATACGCATAGGAAGAGAAGAATATCATCCCGCAGACACAGCATACAAAAGCAATATGACCATGCCCCATTCCTTACTTCATCGCAACATACCAAGATATGATAGATCAAGGCAGTCTTGATTAGGCTTAAGAAAGGGACAAAAGATAAATCAAAAGATAAAACAAAAGATATTGTCATCATTTTCTCTTGCCAAATTTAAGTGCTCTTGGATGGATTTAAGCTGGCACCTTGTTGAAAGGAAAGCTTCATCCTGTTGAAGGATAAAGATGTTGATAAAATGCTATAGTAGATGTTGGCTTAAGGCATGTGGACAAATAACTTCTGGCTTATCCCTGATTGGTCAAAGTGCTTGACCTTTCACTGATACACATAGTCTGCTTCTTGCTTGAGCTGGTCAAAGAGAAGAAGATGAAAGATGAAAGAAGATGAGGATGGGGTGGATCCTCTGTGCTTGAGTACTGGATACATCCTTCGTATTCCAGACTACCTACATACCCTATGTCCATGGGCTCAAAGCACATTTACGAGAATGATGAGACATGATGAATATGTAGTTCTGGGTTCATTGATGATGTAAGTGATGAAATATAGAAGAAAGGGAGATAAAAGATCAGAGGATGATTAGAAGAAAGATGAAAGATGGGTGATGAAAAGAAGGCTATCGTCTTTGCCTGAATTAGAGTGCTTCCTTCACATCTTAGATTGCCTACATACCATGTAAGCACGAGATCAAGGCTTTAACGATAAAGCTGGTGATGTAGTTCTTGATTATTATTGATAGTTGATGTCAAAAAATCAACTTTATTGCTTGGAGTTTTACGATGTTTTGATTTTTTTGAATTTTGATATGTTTTGATATTTTTTGGTGATGTTTGAGCTTGGATTGATTATGAAGATGTTGGTCCTCATTTGAAATGTTTGCCATGTTTGAAGTTGGATGTGTGCTATGTTTAAAGTTTAAGGTTTGTTGTATTATGAGTTTGGGTGTTTGTTGTGTTATGAGCTAGAGCTATAAGTATCCACTTCCAAATAAGGCTTAACAAGTGCCCCCAGTGTGGGATGAGGTTTATTATGGAGAAACTACGATGGATGCGGTCATGTTGAAAAGATGCTAAGGTACCAAATGATATAATTACCCCAATGAAATCTAAACTACAAAAGCTAGCAGGGTAGAGGTGAGGATGGAAAGGCTTTATTTATTATGGATGGACAATGATGTTTGTACAAGGCAACATGCAGATTATGATAAGGATTATGTAGGATAGATGGCGAAGTATGCTATGAAAAACTGTGATCAAAATAAACTAAGCAGATGATGGGAGCTAGTAGCTACACATAGCGCTTGTTTGCCAAGTTTTCACTATGGTACTTATCCAAGGTGCCTGTTTACTAGGTTTTCACCAAAGGATGAATTATTTATCTTGTACTATTTATTTTTTTGTTATCCAAAGCACCACAAAGTGGTTTTCACTATTGTATGGATTTTTCTTTTTTTCAAAATAGATGAGATTCATGGATAGAACATCTTGAGATGAATGTTGTTGACTGGTTCATCCAAGGGAATGCCTTCAGGTGTTGAGAGAGTGTATGCACCTAATCCGTAAACTGATGTGATTACAAAAGGACCAACCCAATTAGGTTCAAACTTGCCCTGTTTCTCACGATGTTGCTAATTTCTTTGATTTTGTTTAAGGACAAGATCTCCAACTTGAAATCTGTGTTCTCTAATTTTCTTGTTGTAGCTACAATGTAGACGATTTGGATAGACTTGGAGATGGTTAAGTGCTGAAAGACATCATTCATCTAATAGCTCAAGATCATGGAGTCTAGATACTCGATATTCTTCATTTGAAATAGTATGCTATAAAGATACTTGCAGCGAGGGGATCTCAATCTCAATAGGTAGGATAGCTTCAATGCCATACACAAGAGTATAGGGTGTAGCTCTAGTTGGATTTCTGATACTTGTTCTATAAGCCCATAATGTAGGATTAAGTTGTAGGTGCCAATCATGACCAGCTTCATTGATTGACTTTTTGAGGATCTTGATAATTATTTTGTTAGAAGCCTCAAATTGGCCATTACTTTGAGGATAATAAGGTGTAGAGAATCAATGTTGGATATGGAACTTGTTGCAAAGATCTCTAACCTCTTGGTTCTTGAAAGGATGACCATTATCAGTGACAATGGCTTGAGGAACTCTATACCAGAAAATGATATAGTGTAGGATGAACTTAGATATTTGCTTTCTAGTAACATAAGTCATTAGTATTGCTTCCACCCACTTTGTGAAGTACTCAATGGCAGTTATGATAAACTTATGGCCATTTGACAAAGTAGGATGGATTTTACCTATGAGATCAAGTCCCCACTGCAAAATGGCTAAGGAGTAAAAAAGGCTAAAGTTCATGTGTTGATGCATGTATTGAATCTCGATGTTTCTAACATTGTATACATCTCTTTCCAAATTGTTGTGCATCTTTTTCCATAGTTGGCCGATAGTATCCAACTCATAGAAGTTTCTTAACAAGACTAGGGCCAATGGAATGCAATCCATAGACACCTTCATGTACTTCACGTAAGGAAACATTTGCTTCCTTGAAATCAAGACATTTAAGAAGGATACCATCAAGACTCTAGCGATATAGGGTGTCTCCTATGATAGTGTATCAAGAGGCTCGACAAATAAAGGTGTTTCATTGGGTGTTAGATAGTTGAAATAGAAAGGTTTGATTGTGGAGATACTCGTATATGTCCTCATACCAAGGTGAATTGGGACCAACAATATCACATATAAGCTCAAACTGTGGTACTTCAAATGTTGGGATCAGAAGTTCTTTAACCATAAACTCACACTTATGTGTATTAGATGGCATATCTAGAAGAGATCCAATCATAGCCATGGCATTTGCTACTTTGTTTTGTATCCTTCGAATCTATTCAAAGGTGATAGTGTCAAAATATATCTTGAAATCATCAACCATTAGTTTGTATGGAAGAAGCTTCTCATCTTTTGTTTGATACTCATCTAAAACCCATCTGATAGCCAATTCAAAATCACTAAAGACATGTAGCTATTTGATAGCCCATTGTATTGCCATGTGTAATCCTGTGATTAAAGCTTCATATTCTGCTATATTGTTAGTACATGGAAATGCAATTCTGTATGATTTAGAGATACAATCTCCTTGAGGGGTAACAAACAATATCCATGCTTCTGATCCATGTTGTGTGTATGATCCATCAAAGTATAGTTACCATAATATTGATGAAGTTAAGTTGAACAATTCTTCATCAAGAAACTTTGGACGTATTGGATGAATATCTGTGACAGGGGCTGCGGCTAACTGATCAGCAATACCTTGTCCTTTTATTGCCTTGTGATCTACATAGTGTATGTCAAATTCACTTAGGATCATAACCCATTTTGCTAATCTTCCCATAAGGATTGCTTTGGAGAGAAGATATTTGAGAGGATCAACATTAGATATGAGCTTTGTTGTTTGGTTCAACATACAATGTCGCAACTTTTGAGAAGCAAACACCAATGCTAAACATGCTTTTTCCATAGATGAATAATTAATTTCATATCCCATGAGAGTTCTGCTAATGTAGTAAATGGCTTACTCTTTTCTTGAATCATCATGCTAAGCTAACAGGGCACCCAATGCTGTTGTTGTTGAAGATATGTAGAGCAATAGTGGTGGATCAAGTATAGGAGGTACTAACATAGGAGGTGCTGCTAGATATTCTTTTATTTTATTGAAGGCCTATTGACACTTCTCATCCCACTTAAAAGGTTCACCCTTGCGGAGAAGATGTTGAAAAGGATGACACTTGTCTGCTAGTTGTGAGATAAATCTGCTAATGGATTGTAACCTTCCTTGTAGACTATGGAGCTATTTGAGATTTGTTGGCAGAGACATTTCCATGTTAGCTTTTACTTTGTTAGGGTCCACTTCTATTCGTTATCAAGACACAATGTATCCCAACAATTTTCCAGATGTTACGCCAAATACACAATTTTTTAGATTTAGTCTGACTTGATACTTCTCTAGTTGATCAAAGATTTACGCTAATACTTGTAGATGTCCTTCACTCATCTTGGATATTCCTAGAATATCAACATAATCTTCCATGATAGTGTGAAAAAGGTCATAAAAGTAACTATCATGGCTAGTTGATAAGTAGCTCCAGCGTTCTTGAGACCAAAAGGCATTACAACCCAGCAATATGTACCCCATGGACAAATGAATGATGTCTTGTCTCAATCTTCCTCTACTATTCTGATTTGGTTATATCCTAAAAATCCATCCATCAAAGATAGCATTTCATGTCCAACTATGAGATCTACAATGTTGACTATGCTTGGTAGTGGAAAGTCATCTTTAGGGCATGCTTTATTAATATCTCTGAAATCTATGCAACAACGAACTCATCCATTAGGTTTTTCTATAGGTACCAAGTTTGAAACCCATTCTAGATAATCAATAGGCTTTATGAACTTTTCTTCTAAGAGCTTCTAAATTTCTATCTTAACCAATAGAGCTACTTGCAGATGCATTTTGTGCAATTTTTGTTTGACAGGTTTTGCATTATGAGATACTGCTAAATGATGTACCACAAGTGATGGATCTAGACCTGGCATGTCAGCGTAAGTCCATGCAAAATTAATAGCTCCTTTTATGAAAAATGCTATGAAATCTTTCCTTTCTTGCTCTGATAGTGATGCTGCCAAATATGTGATGTTTGGGTTCTCTTCTGTGCCCATGTTCATATCTTGTGATTTTTCAACTAGCACTGTTGATTTCTCATGATAATCAGTGGCAACAGGAAGATCAAATCCCTCACCCTCGGGTTCCTCAAAGAGGTTTTCACCCTCAGATACATCCTTTATTTTTACTTTTTCATGGTCAAGAGGCACCTTTAAGTTTTCACCTAGTGACCTATCTTTTTTTATCTTATTTAGTTTCACTTTTGCGATTGAGGGATTTGATACTTAAGCCAAAATATTCTAGTTTAGGGAGATCCATCATGAAGCCTGCTTTGTGATCACCCAATGGAATGCCTTATTGTAATCCCTTGAATTCAATAATGGCTTCATCATTTTCAAATGTATCCAATATCGGTGCCCCCTATTGGTCCCAATTGACAAGGTCAAGATATACGAGTGAAAGGGTAATGGATGAAGGGTTTCAACTAGATGAGGTTGTGGAGATCATGAAGATGGAGTTTTCTTGAAAAAGGTTAGTAATATGAAGGGAGGAGTCATCGATGGTATCTATATTAGAAGTCTCTCCTACCGAGGAAGGTCCAGCTTCCATATCATAAATACACTTAATGTCTTTGGAAAGTGGTACCTTCGAATGATAGACAAGGCCTTGTTTATTAAACTTCTTAGAAACAACAATAGGTTCAATAGGTCCTTTCTCCTGTGATCCCAATCCACCATGTCCTTTGTGGCCCATGTTCTTAATGATGCGAAACCCATTGTTATATCTCTCCACTTCAAGTTAGACTTGGTCATTCTCATTGTAGAATATCCAAGAGTTGATGTCATCAATGTCTTCATCATCCAGGAATCTGTCTTTAATGAACACTATGGGTGGAGCTTTTATAATGGCTATAGATGAAGATGCTTTGGATATAGAAGGTTTGCCATGAGATTTGGGATACAAGATTCTTGCAATGCATACTCACCCGGGCCATGTTTAGTGTACTTGATACGGATATTGGAAGTGGCTTTGCTAGATGATGGTTTGAGTAGGGTAGATGGATGTACATAAGATGAAGATGGATATGCTTTGGTGTTGATAGGAATGCAATTAGGGCTTTGATATTTAGCTTCAAAAGCATGACAAAATTCAAATGGATTAGGATCAGCATGGATAGTAATTTCAACACCGTTATGTGTAAATTTAAGACATTGATGATATGTAGATGGAACTACTTTGAGGGCATGGATCCATGGACAACAAAGGATGATGTTATAAGGAAGCTCAATAACAAGGACTTGACAATGAGTGTTAGTAGTGACTAGCCCAACTTGAATAGGCAAGTGAATAATCGCTTCAGTATCTCTCTCAGCATCATCATATGCCTTGATAGTAATGACCTTGGAAGTGTCAACATCTTTCTCAGAGTATCCCAATTATTTTATTAATTTTAAGGAACATATATTAAGACTAGCTCCACCATCCACTAAGATTCATTTGATACGACATTGGTTGACAAACAGTTCTATGTGGAGGGCTTCATTATGTGATGGGTTGATGGAGGGCTGAAGATCTTTGTCAGAAAAGGTGAGATGGCATGGGGCTGCAATGCTATCTATCATAGATTGGAATTGAGTGGTATAGATATGTTTGGGCATAGAAGATTCTTGTAAGGCTTTGTCAAGGATAGATTAGTGGGTAGGGGATATGTGAAACAAATCAAGAATGGAAATATGAATAGGTGTTTTGCTAAGGTGATCAAGGATATTGTAGCTGGAGGACGGTCGAGGAGAATGGACAGGTGCTCCTTGAATGGTAACGCGACCTCTTCAGGTAGTCACAGTGCAGTCAGGTGCTTTGCCTTGGATAGTAATAGGAGCAATTTGGGCTTGGTCAATGCGGCCAATCGTGGATGACTCATAATTATATTGAATGGCATTCCCAGTATGAGGATTACTTGGTTTTTCATGAGATGGAAGTGGATTCTTGAAAGCATCTAGATCATTATTTGATGTCGGTTGTTGTGTAGGTTGGGATGTTGGAGGTGTGATTTTAATTAAACCTTGATTGATGCAATCTTGAATAACATGCTTTAAGCACATACAACCATTGTTTTTATGTCCCTTGACTCCATGATAGTTGTAATACTCATTTTCTTTGTACCAAGGAGCTTTGAAGAGCAGTTTACCATTGGGTGGTGCATCTGGTAACATGCTATCTCCTACTTGGAGAAGCTTTCTAAAGACAACTTTCATAGGTTCTGCTAATGGTGTGAATTGTCGTCGAGGATTTGAAGTTTGTCATTGTCGAGTTCATTGAAAAGGTTGAGTTGCTGTAGATGCGGCTTGAATGTTAATAGGAGCTTTCATTATTTGTATGTTCTTTGTGTCTACAACACCATCATTAACAACATTCTTGGTCTTGTTCTAAAAGTGAGATTTATCATTGGAGTTTTGAGGATTATCTTTGTTATCTCAAAAAATCTTGATAGTGCCCTTGGAAATTAAAGCGCATTCAATGATGGTTCCTTTGGAAACAAGTTCATCAAAGGTACTAGCACTTTGCAATTGTAGTTGGAATGAAAGCTCAAGATGAAGATTTTGAACAAAGATGTCAAGCTGTTGTTTCTTAGCTATTTCCCATGATAGTTTTCTAGCCATATTATTCCATCATTAGGTAAATGAAGAGAAAGGTTCACCATTGCATTGTTTATTGTTGACAAGGTCATTCATGTTCATTTCATGTTCAATGGTGAAAGCAAAATGTGATCAGAATTTATTTGCTAGTTTCATAAAAGATTAAATACTTGGAGGTAAATGAGAGAACCATTCAAGAGCTTGTCCCACTAAGCTTCGGGGAAATAGTCTCAGAAGATATGTATCATCTTGAGCAACATTGAGACATGCAACAAAGAATGATCTAAGATGGTCTTCCAGATTTCCTTTTCCTTTGTACTTGTCAAATTGTGGAATTTCAAAGTGTGGCAGAAAAGGTGTCATATGAAGTTACTTGTCAAATGGATAAGTGCATATGTCTTCCAAGGAAAATGTCTTCTTGCTTTGTCCTACCGCTTTGTTAATCATTTGTTGAACATCTGCTGGAGAAAGATGTTGTTGTTGCAAAGGGGGTTGTTCGTTCGGAGGTGCAGTGTAATATGATGTATATTGTGGTTGTTGTTGTAGGATATACAAAGCCATGACCATTTGTTGAGGTTGCATACTCACAATATATGTCATAGGATTAGTATGTGACACATATGTGTTTGAAGATTGATGTCCATGAGACGCAAGTGGTGGTTGAGTATATTGCGATGGATTAGCGCCAAAGGTTTGCATCACATGGGAAGTGGAAGATGGATTGGCGTTGATCAATGGTTGTGAGTTTGAAGTTGGATTTGTGATATGGTAAGTGATGGAAGGATTGTTAGATGCGGAAGAAGGATGGACATTTGGGTTTGTAGTTTGGACAACATGAGGATTGGTATGTGTCGTATGTTGAGTGACGATGGATAATACTTGAGTAGTATAAGATGGATTGATGGTTTGTGAAGGATTATGGGAGGATGGTTGAAATGATGTAAGTTGATCAACATAAGAGACCGCAGTGCTAGGATTAGCTTGTGAAACAATAGGCAGGTCACTCATGTCAATGAGACTAACATTCAGGTTGTATGGTGTATTGGATGGATCTGCAAAAATTGTGGAGACAATATCAGCAGTGATAGGAATATGGGATGTGGTTTCCACATGTGATGCAATGGGAGTAGTGGATTGAAATGGTTATAAAGTTTGGATAGTTTGTATTGTGTGGATAGCTTGGGAAACTTGTGGAGTATGGGATATGTAGATAGCTTGTGGCATGTGAGGAGTTTACACTTGGGCAACATGGATATCTTGTGTTACTTGAGATCGAGATACGGTCACGGTAGGAGAAGGTGTATGTTGTGGAATATGGAAAGGTGGAATGTTCAGATTTTGCAAAAGCAAAGGAAGTACATTAGTCGAGGTGATAAAAGGTTCTAAAGTGTACTCTGAACTTGGTGGGTTGAATGAAGTAACAATAGGTAATGAAAAGGATGAGTTGAAAGGTGGATTTTGTAATATGGTATGAGATGGTGTGGCTATAGTGGATGGTCCCTTTGCAACAACAACAGGAGTGCTTGGATCATTCTATCAAATAGCGGATATGTCAAAGTCTCTTAGTAATTTGGCTCCCATACGTGCTAATTGCAAGAAGTAGCAATTAGGATCAGATAAAACAAGCCTCTCGAATTGATCCCATACATGTGTATCTCTAAATTCTCATAAGTCTTCTTGGGATTGCTCTTCATAAGTTTCCAAAAAATGTTTGAGGTTGTACTTGTTGTGAGGATGACTCTCCAATAGTGTATCCATCGGGCACAAACATGTGAGAAGGCATGTCGATTGTAAAATGAGTTGCATCTCTAAGGGGCGTTGATCTAGATTGTTGCATCTTGGTTTCCATCTCAACTCATAGTTTTGCTTCCATTTCAGCTCTATATTGGCTCCTAGTTTGAGGCATGATTGTTGATGTTGAAAGTTGGACTTTATCTTGCAAGGTTTGAGACCTAAAAGGTGATGGTTTACAAATTGTTTGTTTGGTTGTTGGTTTTCTTTTCTAGTTTGTTGTTTTCTTTGTTGTTGGGTTGCTTGGTTGATGTTGCTAGTTGTTTGGTTGTTGGTTGCTAGACTTCCCTAGAGGATAGCTCACACACTCAAAGGGAAAAGCATGGTTGATGTTGTTGTTTGATGATATTGCTAAGGCTAAAGCCAAAAGATGATGTTTTTCTGATGTTGGGTTGATTGTTTGATGTTTGGTTTGTTGATTTGAGGTCTCAAGAGGATGGAGAGTCCACAAAGTCCAATTGTTTGTTATGCGTAAGATAGGAAACAAAGTTTAGGAGTCTACAAATGATTGAAAGTAGGTCTGAAAGCTAATGCTGAAGCTAAGCAAACTAGAAATGTAGCTGATTTGGCTAAGTTGCTGAGATTTACTGATATTTAGCTAGAGGTGACAGGTAATAGCTCAAATGTGACACAAAAAAGATCAAAAGTGACTAGAAATAACTCAGAAGTGATCTAGTTTTTGTTCAGGTGATAGGCTATAGCATTAACCAGAGGTGAGCTAGCTTGTTATAGGTGAGCAATTTTGATTCAAAGGTGATTTTCTATTGGTTAAAAGTGACTCAGTTTAGAGCAAAGGTGAGCAGCTGTTGTTCAAAAGTGATTGGGTTTAATCAAGAGGTGGCTAACTGTTGTTTAAAAGTGATCTAAATGTCTGTAAGTGGTCAGTTAAGGCTCAAAAGCAGTTTGTGTCTGTAAGGGAATATGTTTGAATTATGTTTTTGACAAGAAAATAGTGATTTCAGTCACTCACACTCACAACAATCACAAACTTGTACAACCTAGGCTAGGAAAGGATTGTATTTGTTGAGCCCCCTGGCCATGCTTATTCAAACTAGATAGCTTCAGGATCTTGGTAGCACTGGCTTGTCTCCACAGCACTCACTGCTCACGCATACCAAGATCTAGGTTTCCCAAGGCTTGTCCCTCCACCAAACCTTAAGATTGTCTATGCTATTTCTACTAAGAACCATGTGGATTGGGGTAGCTTCAAAGGTCCCACCTTTTTCGTCAACAAATAGAGGGTTTTTGGCTACTACACAAGGTTACTAGTAAGGGCATCCGTTCAGGTGGCTATACGTGTGGCAGTGCTACTCTCTGTTATGGAGTCTCCCAGCCTTCAAGGGTTACACCTTGGAGGGTTTTGGGGGAGGTTGGTTGTCGGTATAACACAACAACACCTATTTTTTGTGGCTTTCGACACAAACACTTTTCTTATATAGAAGTTCAGAAGGACTTGGCTTTAGCCCATTACCGCTTGGGTCGTACCCCTTCTCACACTAGAAGGCAAGCCCTCTAAAGATAATAACAAGTTCTCATGAACCCAAGATCCATTTGATAGGAAAGGGGAGAGGATACTTTTTCTATTAAATTTGGGTTACAAACATGCACATTCAAGCAATCAAAAAAGATAAAGCAAGCATAGAGCAAACAATGATTCTTTTTAAGCACCAAGCCCAAATGTTCCTAAATTAGTGATAAATCACAAGTCTTGGACTGATTGAAGATGCAACAGATATGTTAGTAGTTTGATAACCTTATTTTCTTGGACAATTGATAAGATGTTGTACAAATACCCAATTAGTAACCAAGAAAACTAAATTGCAAATGATAAAGACAGAAAGTGACACAGTTACCAGAGGCAATCAACTGTTGATCAGAAGTGATCTGTATTCTGCTACAAGAGAAATGTTACTAGTTAGAGGTGATGTCGGTAAACCCAAATGCAAACTACTAAAGCTTAGAAGCAATGTAGAAAAGTAGCACGCGACTGATTATAGGTCATAAGTGACTCAGATCTGCAAAAAACAAGATAAAAATAAAAAACCCTGGCTTTACAGAAAGTGGTCTAAATAGCTAAAAGTGATCACTGTTAGGTTAAAAGTGATGAAAATCTAGACATAAGCAACCATTGTTCTCTCAGAAGTTATCACAGAAATGATAAAAGCATTTGGTTTCAGCTTAAAAGTGATGCGTGTAATTAGACAACTAGTGTTCGCTCAGAAGCGATTGAAACATGCCATAAGTGCTCAGAAAATATGATCTTCACAAAAATAACTTCAAATAACAAATTTAATCAAGGACGTGGGTCCTACTAGGTGTGCCAAAATGTGATTAGTAAAAATCAGATTGATAAGATCAAGCATAGCCATGAAAACCTAACCCTACCATCATCAAAGAATCTAATCTAAATGAAATCAAAAGCATGCAATTCAAGAACAATATCACCTAGATTGTATGATTCCTTATTTATGATGTGGATTGCTTCTTCAACAATGAACAATTACGAAGATAAAAGATGCCATAATGGATGGATGATAATGATAATAAGCTCAATGGATGCTAAATGCTCAATATGCTCAAGATGATAATGTAGGCGCTATATGAATACTAGATAGATATAGTATGGAATCAGAGGGTGTTTATATAGAACTCAACCAAAATCAATCAACGGTGGAGATTTGGTGGCTATGTGAATGGCTAAAATTATTTGATAGTCATAGCTGAATGTGTAGATGACAAGTGGAGGCAAGATAAGGCTTATGTATGACCGCGTACATAAAAAGTACTACATGAGAAAGATATTAAATAAAAGATGTGTACCACTTATCTTTTTAAATAAAAGAGGTATACATGTTAGCACCTTGAAGGTAAATGATAAGAAGAATTAATTAAATAAATAAAATTTATTTAATTAATTGGAAAGTGGGTTTATGGATGGAATTTTAATTAAATAAATATGATTTATTTAATTAAAATAGATAGAAATAAGATAATTAAATAATTAAAGATTGTTTAATTATAGGTTAGAGGAAATAGCTAATGAATTAATTAAATAAATATAAATTTATTTAATTAATAGAAGAAATAGGTGATAGGGACATTTCTTAAGTGTGTTAGACAAATGCAGATGATAAATAATGTGATATTTGAATGCTAATGATAATTAGGTCAATTTTGGGTGTCTACAATATCTCTTTGGCTAAGAGTCAAGGATTGAAAGATATCCATTCCATAAATCTAAGTTGATATCTCTTTGGCTAAGAACTAAGGATTTAGGGGTATCCATTACATAAATCTAAGTTGATATCTTTTGGCTAAGAGCCAAGGATTGAAGGGTATCCATCCCGCTAGATTTACTTGGGACATGATCCCAACCTCATCTTTGCACCTTTAGGGGGATTAAACCTTGGTGGATTCTATAATCAAGGAACATATCATCACCCTCACCAATTGTGCTCAATCAACTGAGCTACAAAACTTTAGTGAGATTTTCTTTTTATCTTTCTAAAGATTTTCTAAGTTATATACATTTTACTTATTTTATTTAGAAGATAAAATTATGTTTTGTTTCGCTTATAAATTTAGGTAAGGCACCTAGGAGCTACAAAAAAGAGTATTTCTATTTAGATATTAGTAGTTAGGAGCTCACTAGATTCATTCTAATTTTTCTAACCATCCTAATTTGTATACTACAACATATTGAATAGATCTAATGAGAGAAATTGACTTTCAATGCTCGATATATTTAGCTTTCCAGGGAAAGGGTGATTGGGTCATCCTTCAAGTCTTGGAGGCCCCTATCCATCCTTTTCACACAAAGACAAAAAAATATACACACCCTTCTTAGGTGTGATGACATTTGAGTCAACAGAGATTCCAAGTTGTGGTCTTGAACAAACTTCCATTGGCCAATAACCCTAGGGATAGAAAGTGTGTTATGTGTGTGAATTGTTTTCAAATTGTGATTAAGACCTGTGGAAATTTGGGGTTGAATAGACCCAAAACATACACATATGCTCCCCAAGTCAAGAATCATAGCCAAACTAAATGTTGAGTGTATTCTATGTGTGATGTGTTTTCTGATTTCTCAAACAAATTGCCCAAAAAACATAGAAAAAATACACCACAATCATAAGGAAACTTTTGAGCATCCACCTTCCCTATCAAACTCAAATTGTAATTGTGTCAAAATATCTAAGACTTTCATATTCTATTAGACCATCCATTTCATTCCCTTAGGTTTAGGTTTCATCCTATAGCTAGCCCATTCCAATAAATTGCATTTATCTCACTATAGGTTATCACAACTAACCCATCTCTTTTCTAGGAAACCATTAGTTTCAATTTTCTCTTAGGTTGATAAATAGGAGAAATCATCATACTTCACCCCAATCATAGTTACAAACTTGGATTATACAAGACCTTGTCATCTCTTTCATAATCAACCAAACAAGTTGGGATTAGTACTCACAAGTCTAGCCTAGGTTCATCTTTTTACAATCAACATATGTGTCTCAACTCATAAGTCTAGTTTGAGCTCACTCTAATCATTATTCTCTTCAACATTATCATTTCAAGGTCTTGAAAAATCCAACTAGTACTTTGATAAGGTCATAATTTGACATTAGTATCCCTTTGATCAAACTTCTTAAAAATTGGAACCTATTGGCTTCTAGCAAATCTTTAGTCTCACTCATCACCTTAGGCCTAGTTGCATTCTTGTCATCCCTATATTCCAAAAATTTCCAAAAAAAAACATTAGCATAGAACATCTTCACTTTGCATTGCCAACTTTAGTTGCATTTATCCCCACGTCTCCATGAACACTAGTATAGTGCATTGTAACTTTACATTACCACTCTTAGTGTCATTAAGCATACTTATATCCCAAAAAATACAAAAAACATTACACAGTGCATTCTCACTTTGCATTACCATCCCTATCTTATCCCAAAAATACCAAAATATATAGTATCTACTACATTTTGCATTGCCATCCATAGGTCATCCCGATTTCCCTCATCTAGCAAGTCTTTTATGGTGGAAACATGGCTGCAAAAGAAAAGAAAGAGAGGGGAATCCTTAGATCATCCCCTCGATAATCCTACAAACACAATGAGCTTTGAAACCTCATTTAATGGGCAACATGGACCTCCCTCTGGAACATGCCAAATCCCTTTGAGAATCTCCTTTTCAAGAAAACAATCAAGGGATTACTCAACAAGAAATTGAAGAAGCCTCCCAAGATCCTAGAATGTTGTGCAGCATAGATGAAATGATAGCTGCTAATGCTCATACCTACCTCATGTGTCTCTTACAAACTGGCAACAAACTTCCCATAGGGGTAGATATCAATGTAATTGTAGAATCATCACCGAAAAATATCACACAAGGCCAATGTCAAGCAAGATCATCCACTAGCTACACAAATCTGACACAAGAACATGCCTCCATTCCCATAGGACAAATGTTACAAGATTCCATAATCTCCCATGTGACTCCCACATTTGACACCAACAATGCGAATGTCATGTTGTAACCTTTGAATTTTGCAAACCCCTTTTCTTCAATAAACATGAATCAAAACAAAAGAACGTGAAGGATGCACATAATGACCTCACAGGTACACACACATGGGGTCCATACCACATCAAATGCAACATGAACCTTCAGCCTCAAATGAATACCAACTTAGGCAATCAAAACATGGACCCCCTTGGTCAAAACAATAACACCATACCCAATGTGAACATGAATGTTGGGACTACACATTTGAAGCAATGTTTTGAATCATCAATATGTAGGCCCAAATTATCAAAATAGTAATACCATACCCAACACTTACACAAACATTGGTACCACTCAAAATCACACCTTGAATCATCAAAACATTGCCCAAAATCATCAACATGTGTCACACCTAAATGTCAATCAAAATACTAGTGCATCACATCAAAATACCCATTTCAATCCCTTACAACAACAAGTGGACCTAAACACCCTTTTCCAAACAAATCCTAACGACTTCCAAAACCTAAATCCTACAAATGCTTCATGCCACTTTCAATACATTAATCCAAATACCACATACATACCCAACAATCAAAACCTAAAAGCATCTTCATCACACACTCCCCTCAACACATATATCAATACACTTGTTACAAATTTGGGATCCCAAAACATGTTGACATTAAACATGGGTAATCCATACCAAAATGCATGGTCCACAAAGGCCATGCACACATCATTGGCTTCCTTCGAAGTCTTGGAACACAAGATACAAACACTAGAACAATGCTTCTCAAACATGCAAGTCTCTACCACAACAAAGGCATATTCCATGGAACATTTATGTCCTTATCCTTTTAACAAAAGCAAATTTACATGCCACCTTTCCCACCAAATTACAATGTGCCTAACTTCAAAAAATATACGGGAAAAGGGAGTTCCATACAAATTGTGCAAGAATTTCACACAGCATGTCTTGAGATTGCATATGAGCACACATATTTGATGAGATTATTTCGAAGGAGCCTTGCAAGCCAAGACCTTGAGTGATTTGTATACCTTCTCATGGGGATAAGGATAGGGACCAAACTTGTAGATAAATTCATATCTCATTTCTCTTATAACATCAAGATGGATGTGAATGTCACTGGCACCTTATGCCATACAAGACAAGAATATGGGGAAACATTCATCTCCTTCTTCCAAAGGTGGAGAAGCCTAGCTAGAAAATGTCTGTGCAATATCCCCGAGAACCAATTACTACCAAATTTTGTGGAAAACCTTAACAAAGAGCTCATGCACCAATTGCAAATCCATTGTTGCACCTCCTTTAGAGAAGTCATTGAAAAGGGAACAACCATCGAGAAATCCCTCATAGCTAAGGGTACAATCAAAATTTTCAACAAGAACAAAAACACTCAAAACCCGTCCTATGACAAGAATAAGTATTGGTCTCGAAATAAGAATGTCACCAATGATGGGGTCATAGACACAAAGGCTATCAATAGGACTGGCCCCATTCTCAAAATCAAAGCACCCCTAATGCAAAATAATCAACCCACTATTCAACAACAACCACAACCACAACAACAAATGGCTAATGCAATTCAAAGCAACTGAAGAAGATATCCTCATAGGATTAATAATTGTTGGTGAAACTTTACACCCCTAATAGTTCCTGTGGAGGCAATACTAAAGAAGTTGTTATAGTCCAACCGCATCCAATTACCAGACGTCAAACCATATGACCTAGCCTTTAAACCTCCTTCATAGAATGATGACTTTGGTTACTATCACCGAATCAAGGGGCACAAAATGTCCAATTTTTATA
This sequence comes from Cunninghamia lanceolata, assembly GCA_027924645.1. Classification (NCBI taxonomy): domain Eukaryota; kingdom Viridiplantae; phylum Streptophyta; class Pinopsida; order Cupressales; family Cupressaceae; genus Cunninghamia; species Cunninghamia lanceolata. Next base: position 6,389,073 of record BSBN01000078.1, read on the forward strand.
AGTTGAAGAAGATCATACAAGACTTTATAGATCGAGTGGATGCCATTATAGATAACCACAAGGCTCCTCTAATATTGATCACATTATCTTTCAAGACCCTTTACAAAATCATGAATTGGGAAAAGCCTCCACCTCGAGAACCAAGCCACATGACCATGTCAATTACACAACATCGCTTATGAATACACCATTAACAGTATCCATACATTTAGTGATAACATCTCCATGATCACCATCAAGTCCCATTCTAAGTGTGTCGTCACCACTCGTAGGGCAAAAGTAACACTACAAGGTGCCCCATCTAATTCAGCCAATCCATCTAATTCACAACCAAAGGCCCAATATACTCTCTTGGACCACTTGAAAAAGACTCTGGCCCAAATATCCATCTTCGAGCTACTTAGCCTATACCTAAAGCATAAGTCCATTCTAGACAAGGGTTTGTTGGAATCTTCCATCTCCATGGACCTAAATGTCAATCAATTCCAGGCCATGGTGGGGCACTTAGCTACCTCCAACCATGTTACTTTCACTAAAGATGATGTATCCTCACACTGACCTAATCACAACAACCCACTACAGCTCTAAGTCTTCATTAACAAGTACAAGATTAGATAGGTCTTGGTAGATGGTGGAATTGGGTTAAATATATGTCCTTTAAAGTTTAGTAATGACATTAGGATACTCGGAAGCATGTGTGGACCCAACCAAAAGAATTGTCATCAAAGCTTATGACAATGCTGAACATTTCTTCAAGGGGGTGATCTCACTCCCCGTAAGAGTTGGGCCCGCCACTCTCAATATTGTATTTCACATCTTGGATGTTGAACTTCCCTACAATCTCATCCTTGGCCGACCATGGATTTGTTGGGAACAAGGTAGATAACTGAGAGGGGGTCAATCAGTTATCTCAAAATTTCCTTAACTTTCTTTTCTTTTTGTATCTTAATAATTAGTGTTGCATCAAAACATCAAAGCATATGTAATCATAAGAAAATAAATAAAATCAACACACATAACATAAGGATTTTTACATGGAAACCCTGTCAAGGGAAAAACCATGGGGTGACTAACCCAAGATTGTATTCTCTATTAAAAGAATAAAGGAGTACAAAATGGCACTTGCCAATTAGGGCTCACTTCCCGAGCATACTGCTCACAAGAGGCACACTACCTACAAGAGACTCACTATCTATAGAACTTATAAAAGATAATAAAGTGTTTGAACTGATGAGAAGCATCTACAAATGCAAGAGGTCAGTTCCAGTTAGGCACAATACATTGATCTGATGCACTTCATCCTTCCTCTGTTTTAATGTTGTTGCTCTGTCACATATAAGACTTGAATTATTGCTCTCACACTTATCCCTTCTCTTCTTCGCACTTTATTTTATCACTTGTTCACCACACACACCTACATACTGGAATCCATCTAGTATATATATAAATATATATCTGCATCAAGGATTTCATCAACTTTCTAGTTGGCAACAAGAACACTCAAGATATTTGCAAGTTACTGATCTGTCAGTTGAATCCATACTTGATTTGTGATGCGTATCAAAAACATAGGCATATATGTCATTAATCATGTCGACCAACAATGTATGATCCCACAAATTGCTTGATCAACACCTTTTACTCATCCGGATTGAAGTCTAATACTCTGCCAGTTAGTTCTTCCTCTATCTGCTCTGCTTGACTGGAACCCAACACTCACATGCTCATATCTTTTCCTTGATTTATCACCAAAGGCTAAATCTCTGGAGTACAGTAATCATGATACCCCTCTTGACTTTCCCAAGTCCGTAACTTACTAAGTTACACCATCTGAGAGATCTGGACCTGATTGTCAGACCTTGTTATTACTCTGTTCTTATTCACCTGATCAAAACATTCTTCAATCTGACTTTTGGTGAAGGCATATTATGTACTGCAGATGTGTGGGATAGACTTTGTTTCCATTAATGACAACACTTATGAATCCACACAGTGTCTCTTTCCAACAATCTCCCCCTTTGTCATTGACGGCAACACTTAGTGAAAAATGGCTAAGTGTCGCAGTAACTCCCCCTTGGCTGATGCTCTGTCTTTTGCACTATTTTTACCGGAGCACCCCCTTAGATGGATTCCACATTTTTTACTACTCCTCACTCACCCTTTTACATCAATGGCAAAGGGCGGAATCCACATACCAAAATTTGCAAAAATTGTCCTATATATGGCCACATAAGTATATATATAATATACTTAAGTATATCCGCAAAAGTAGTCTTCAGCTATACAAACTCTATGGCCCAGCTTTGCTTCATCCTATCCAAAATGGAGATGTGACCACTCAACAAAAATGCATATGCTTCTACCCTTCTTAAATCTACCAGATCACTAGTCCGGGCTATGGTCTGAGCATCTGTCAAGGCCTCATGCATTGCCTCTAGCTTAGGGATAATTATCCCTCTGAGTTCACCCATTCTATTTACTCTGTTCTTCTTTTCTTTGTCTAGCCTCTTTATTTCATTTATGATGAAAATAGCCTAGCATTCTTGATTCATTAAAGATGTAGTAAGGGGATCAAAATTCTGAGGTAGACTTGACAGTTTTCCTTCTTGTTCTTTCATTTTCTTCTCAATGTCTTTTGTCACCTTGGCCCAAGATAAACAGAATTTATATATGTCCCCACCATCTTTAAGAGCATTTTTAAGGATCTTTATTCCAATGTCTAGGGTCCTCCTATCATTAGCAATCAATCCTTGCACTTCAGTGAATGTTTTTCCTAGAAACTCCTTCCAGACCTTTGCTTCTGCCAATTTCTTTAGAGATTCAAAATGAGTGCTAATAGAATTTACCAAAGATTTCAGGTTATCAGATGGTGAGGCCTAATGATCCTTTTGGAAGGATGGCATGATCTTTTCCAGCATCTCGGATGCAATCTCCAACAGGTCATAGTCTTCCATGTGAGATTTCAAGAGTTTTTCTTTTGCTTTGGCTTGAGCAAAAGATGCTATTTTCATTATCTGAACTAGGGAGAGAGAGTCAAAATTCAGTGGCCCTTGAAATATCTCAGGTTCATCTATCTCCATCATTTCTTTTTTTAAGAAGTTCTTTACTACCTCTACAGTGTCTCTTGCTAGTGATTGAGTCTTCTTTTCTTTTGGGATATTAGAACAGTCATCATCAGTCTTTTGTGCTTGTTCTTCTTCTTATCCCTTAACCTCTTCTTCTTGAATTACCTTCTCTTCTCTTCTATCTTCTCCTTTAGCTTCAGAGTATGGAATGTTTGTAGTGGGATCTAGAGGAGAGATGTCACTGGTGTTTATTGCTTCATTAACTTCCTCTTCTGAAACAGAGGAATCCAAGTCCTTAGACTTCTCTTCATCTATTTCTTTTGATCCTTCTACATCATTATCAGAAGATTCTTCATTGGTTACATTTAATCCTTCAACATCCATGGTAGAAGGTTCTTCAACTATTTCCTCTATAATAGGAAGATTGAATATTTTCAAAGCATTCCAGAGGATATCTTTTGTTTCACTTTCTACTTGGTCAGTTTCTCCAAGCATAAGTTTCTTCATTCTTGCCTTACCCCGGAACTCATCCTTACAATCCTTAAAAATCATGTCCATTTGTTTTGGAGTGATAGAAGGATAAAGCTCAATCATTATTTGTTCCTGAATCTCTAGGTCTTTTGCCTTTGCATTTTCTTTTCTTAGTTCAATTACCTTTTCTAGACTCTTAGGAATTAATGATATAATTTCAATGAAAGCTTTATTGTAAATGTTTAGGTACCTGGCAGTAGCTTCTTCCAAAATTCTCTTGTCAGTATCACTGTATTCATCATAGAACTTTGTTACTGGCTATAGGTTCCCATCCATAGTAACTACCTTGATGATGTCATCAATGGAAAGAGTGGGCTTTTCAAAAAATTCCTTTGCCTTTTCTTCCTCATTTTTACTAGTAGAGAATTCCCTGGATATTTTCTTCTTCTTCATTTTCTTGATTTCCTCATCAGATTATGTTTCTTCATCATCCTTAAGGCTTGTATATGACCTTGTGGCTTTGGTCTTCATCCTTTTTTCCCTTTTTCTAGATGTCTTGACTTCTGGTTTGGTAGCCTTTGAGCTTTTAGGAGTGGTAGATGTAGAGCTTTTGGAAGATCTAGTCTGGGAGGAGGCTTGTATTAGAGTGTCTCCTCTCTTTGCTTCTTGTTTCTCTTTCCCAGCCTTCTCCATCTTCTCTCTATTTGCCTCCACAACCTCCTTTGATAGGCCAAATCTTTTGGCAATTTCTTCAACTTCCCTTCTTACTTTCCTCTTTATTTTTGGCTGTCTTAACTCAACATGTATTTTTACACTTAGCTCTTGAAAGGTTCCAAACCTTTCTGCCTCAGTGTCCTTGGGCTAGCTCAGCAGATGTTGAATATGAATCTCCAATATTTTTTCATCGACTTCATATCCCATAGGCATTATCCACAAAGTCCTTGGCTCAACTGCCTCCATTAAACATTGGTTAGTGTTAACCATGAAGCACACTGTGTCCTTGTACTTCTCAACTATGGATTGAGGTATTCTCTCTCTATCTTGCATCATGCTTTGGAAGTTCTTAGAGTAACCCTAGAGGGTTGTGTTTTGAGCTTGAGCATCACCAAGTCCATACATATAATCTCTAATCTAGATAGCAACTGGTTTATCATTTTGCCAAACCCAACCACTTAATCTAGGTAGCTCATTCATATAATAGAAAAATAGACATAGTATTACACATCCATATTTAAAGGAATTCTTCTTATGCTTTTTGATCTTTTGTAGGTTTTCCAATAGTTGATTTAGAAGAAGTTCACATAGGTCATAATCTGCATCTTCCCTCAACATTTGATATGCACCATAGATTACTATGCCAGACATAGAATTCTCCCTGCTCGAATGATAGATTTTGTAACCAATTATCATTGAGGCAAACTTGACATCTAGATCAGTGATGTCATCTATAGTCATTACTCTTTTGTCAAATATAGATCCGGTGGCTTTAGTTACTGTCTGGTTCTTCACAAATTTAAGTGCAGGTAACCCACTGGATGAATGCAGTCTAGTCACTCCCCTGATGGCATCTTTAGTTTTCTTGAAGGGCCTCATTAGCCACATGAAATTATCATGCATCCTACTTAGGACATACCAGACCCAATCATCTTCTGCAAAACATGGAAAATGTATGCAATGTCTGAAGTGTTTATCCTAGAGGGCCTTGAATTCAGGTTTAAGTTCAAAATTTTCATCTATTAGTTGTTTGTGATAAATATCCATCAATTTTGAGTCTCCAAATTCTTCAATGTTGGCATGGATATAAACCCTAACATCTTATACATGCAATACTCCATGCGGAATGCTAGAAAATGCACCCAAAGGATCAACTTCTAGAGATTTATAAGGGTGTTTCTTGAATTTAGGTCGTGGCCTATTAGCAATATTAACAACCGTTGGTGTAGCCATTTTGTAAGAGATTTAGAGAGAGATTTTCATAATAGAAGTACCTTTTCACACTTTAGGGTTTGAAACAAGAGCTAGTACAAATCAGTGGTTGAATTCATTTCTGATCTTGTAGAATCTTTGTTGCAGAGCTCTTCTTTTCTTCGTGAGTGCAAGTGCAAATAATGAGTGAGGGAACCCTTTTATCCTTGCGCAAACCCTAATTTCCTTTTGTAATAAATGCACAACTTAAGTTATCTGGTTGCCCTATTTGGAGAGAGATCTTCTTGAATCACTATGCTGAAATAAAAATCATTGTCAATGAGGATTGACAATGTATCTTCTTTTCTTCAATCATGCCATGGGTCCACAGATCAAAGCATTTCAATTCTAAATCATACCAGATCTGTTTATGAAATTATGCTTTACCGGATAGCTATTAGAACTGGATTAACTTGAGCAATTATAAGTCTTACAAAACTCCAGGCAGATCTTTCATATTTTGACTGAAGATTATTTGGAGGTTTTTCTAAGAGCCCTTTAATCCGCAGCATCAGATGTTTACTCAATGTGCCAAATTTAGTCACTAACTTACTAGTTGGGGGAAATTATTTTTCTCTATGACTCCTCCTAAGCCAGAGCTCACCTTTTTAGTTTCTGGAAGGAATATCAGCACTAGATTCTGGTGCGGATCCATCCCCAATATTTTCTGTACTCTTCTTTACCCAAATCTTACTCATCTCCTTTTGAACTTCATCTGCATTCACTTTACCTTTTCCCTTATCTTGTTTCTGATTATGTTGCACCGAACCTTTTCTATCCTAATTTCTGCTTCTATAAAATTTGGCAATATGACCAGATCTACTGAAATTGTAATAGACAACATTTCTTTGCTTATTTGATTGACATTCTCTTGATCTATATTGATTAGCCATATGTCCTATTCTATTGCATGCAAAGCATCTACCATTGAATGAATTGTTTATTTGCATATTTTTGCATTCATGAGATTTGTGACCATACCTTTTGTAGTTGAAACATTGTTTGGAGAAGGATGGATTATTTTGATTCATTCTCCTCCTGCACTGAGTTGCTTTATGACCAAAATTGTTACAATTGAACCAGTATCCATTGTAAGATGGATATCTTTGAGCATTTGGTTACCTTATCGAAGGTCTTCTAGGCCTATTTCTTTGATTTGTTGATCCAAAGTTCTTCTGACCGAATCCAGAGCTTTCACCTTTCTCATATCCCAAGCCACACTTATCATCTACCCTCTTTTGGCTTTCAAGAAGAACTTCAAGTTGGGCTGAGCTTATCTTGAATTTCTCTTTGTATTCATTTGCTACTTGAAGATCTTGTTTAAGAGTGTCTAACTGATTCTCAAGTTGTTCTTCATTGTCTCTAGCTTCTTCAAGATTAGATTCAAGATGCCTGAGTATTTTGTCCATTTTGTGGTAGTCCTTTGTTTTGTCCTTGAGGGATTGTTTTAGATTATCTTCAATCTTTCTTTTTTCTTCAATTTCTTGGGTGAATCTCATAATCCCTGATTCTATTTCATGTCTCACCATAATGACTTCTTTTGACAGCTTCTCACATAGCTTATTTTTCTCATCTAGATCTTCATTAGTATCATTGACTTCACTCTGATTGGCTAATTTTTTAAGTAGTTCCTTTCTCTTTTTCAGATAGATACTAAGTTTTTCTTTTAGCTCTTATATGAAATCATCAGCTTGTTTGAGTCTTTCTCTCAAATTATTGACTTCATAGTGGGATTGTTCAAGATCGTCTAGGGCAGACTGAAATTGTTCCTTCATACCATATACATCCATTGAGATTCCCAGATCTTCCTCAAGCTGTTAGGCTTTGTTCAGAGGAATTTGGCTCTGATACCAATTGTTGGAAACAAGGTAGATAATTGAGAGGGGGGGTGAATCAGTTATCTCAAAATTTCCTTAACTTTCTTTTCTTTTTGCATCTTAATAATCAGTGTTGCATGAAAACATGAAAGCATATGTAATCATAAGAACAAAAATAAAATCAACACACATAACACAAGGATTTTTACATGGAAACCCTGTTAAAGGAAAAACCACGGGGTGACTAACCCAAGATTCTATTCTCTGTTAAAAGAATAAAGGAGTATAAAATGACACTTGCCAATTAGGGCTCATTGCTCGAGCACACTGCTCACAAGAGGCACACTACCTACAAGAGACTCACTATCTACAGAACTTACAGAAGATAATCAAGTGTTTGAACTGATGAGAAGCATCTACAAATGCAAGAGTTCAGTTCCAGTTAGGCACAATACACTGATCTGATGCACTTCATCCTTCCTCTATTTTAATGTTGTTGCTCTGTCACATACCAGACTTGAATTGCTACTCTCACACTTATCCCTACTCTTCTTCACACTTTATTTTATCACTTCTTCACCACACACACCTACATACTGGAATCCATCTGGTATATATATATCTGCATCAAGGATTTCATCAACTTTCTATCCGGCAACAAGAACACTCAAGATATTTGCAAGTTACTGATCTGTCAGTTGAATCCATGCTTGATTTTTTATGCGTATCAAAAATGTAGGCATAGAAGTCATTAATCATGTCAACCAATAATGTATGATCCCACAAATTGCTTGATCAACACCTTTTACTCATCCGGATTGAAGTCTGATACTTTGTCGGTCAGTTCTTCCTCTGTCTACTCTGCCTAACTGGAACCCAACACTCATATGCTCATATCTTTTCCTTGATTTATCACTAGAGACTAAATCTCTAGAGTACAGTAGTCATGATACCCCTCTTGACTTTCCCAAGTCCACAACTTACTGAGTTACACCATCTGAGAGATCCAGACCTGATTGTCAGACCTTGTTACATACTCTGTTCTTGTTCACCGGATCTAAACATTTTTCAATCTGACTTCTGGTGAAGGTATATTATGTACTACTGATGTTTGGGATAGACTTTGTTGCCATCAATGACAACACTTATGAAGCCACACAGTGTCTCTTTCCAACATGATCCATACCATGAAGTTTGTACCATCCACCTACCACTAATGCATTAAATTCCCTTACAATGGCACAGAGATCACCATACCTGGTGATCCCAATGGTTTCCAATACTGTAGCCACCTAAGAGAAGTTCCACAACATCAAGTACCTGTAAATAGGGGAATTTCACCCTCCACCTCATCACATTATGTTAATCCATCCACCTTATCAAAAACCACCATCACCTTCATTTTGTAACTTAACCCTAAAGTTTAGATTCAAGACAAAGGATGTGGGGAATGTAAGATCGAAGGCTCATAATACTTGTTATAGTCATGGTAGGAGGGTTCATAGAATGAACTGTATGGACCATGCAGCAAGAGTAAACACAATGGAAACAACTCAAAGAAATGGAACAAATGTAGATTTAGTTATTCAGTATGCCAATGAATTCAAATACAGATTGGCCAGCAACATGCAGGATTAAAATTAGGGCTCACAGGTCTGATTACATACATGTGCAAGATAAATCTTTAAAGATCCTTCACATAAAATCTAAACTATCAATTATCACTATGTGAACTACTATTTTTCTAGGGATCTATTACATCAATATATCATCTCTGAACCAATAGATTCCTCTGTGTCAGCCAAGGATGGTCACAAACTCCAATAAAGAGCCGTAACGTGTACACAGATAGGTCGGACCTAAATGCATAAAACACTTCATCAAATGAATGGAATAACATGCGGATCCTCAGGGGAGGTCAGCCACAAACCAAAGATCGTTGAATGATGTGACATTAGGTTCTGCAAGTCAAGGAATGCTCTACAAGTCTTCTCCTTCTACTGATTGTCTGAGATTGTTAGGATGCTCTACTCTAAGAAAATAGTCAATCTTTTGATAGTGATATCTTTCTGGTAACTGATCCAAGTGCTCTGAATTCTAGATATGATGTATATGAATGAGTCTAGATGCTAAATCCATATCTGTAAGGTGTGAAATACAACTACGGTAGAATACCAGACCAAAAGTTGAAACTACTTCTGACTGAACTGCCTAAACTAAACTAGAAAATGAAAGAAATAAACTAAAATGCAAACAAACTGAAATGCAAATTTTTTTATTGATGCAAGATTGCTCTTGAACAAGGGATACTCCTACATCAAACATCCAGGGTTATTGAAAAAGTGAGTCCCTCACTTTGCTGGGGCTAGGGGAGAACCAAGACGGTCAACCTTACCCTGAGAAATCCATAATCAATCTTCTTTCAACTTCACAAGATATTCTTTGTATTGTCTTCCTCTAGTGCTGCATCCAACTCTGCTATCCAAAATGCCTTCAATCTACTTTGGTGCTTGTTGTGGTAACTACTTCCTCAAGCCTTCATCCATGTTGTCACTGAACTCTACTTCATGATACTAAAAGAGGGTCTACAATGTTGAAAATAGGTGATATGTCCAAGGTCTCCAGTAATTCCACTTCATATGCATTTCTTGAATCAAATTTTCTGAGTATCCTACAAGGTCCAAACTTCTTCATCTTCAACTTGTTATATGTCCCAACTAGAAATCTTTATTTTCTCAAGTACACCATCACTTCATCTCCCACTTCAAATTCCTTATGTCTTTGATTCTCATCTACCTTCTCTTTGTATTTACTATTGATATTCTCCAAATGCTTATTCACCTAATTATGCACTATCTTCATATGATCTACAAATTATTCTACTTATGTACTTCTCTTTTCTTCCATACTAATGCCTCTCAATTCTACAACTCCTCTAGGTGTTACTCCGGTAACAATCTCAAAAGGTGTTCTTCTCGTACTCCTATTACTGAATTATTGTATGCAAACTCTGCTTGTGAAAGAATCAAATCCCAACTTCCAGTTTTGTCTCCAACCAAACATCTCAATAAGTTTCCCAAACTCCTATTCACTACCTCTGTCTCTCCATTAGTCTGTGGATGAAAAGTTGAACTAAACTTCAAATCTGTCTTCTTCTTCCAAAGTGTCTTCCAAAAGTATCCAACAAACTTTATATATATGTTTGAAACTATACTCTTAGGTAATCTATGCAATCTTATAATCTCCTTGAAAAATAGGTCAGCTACATGCACTGCATCAGTTGTCTTCTTACAAGGTATGAAATGAGCCATCTTTGAAAATCTATCAACCACTACAAATATTGAATCATGTCCACTCTGTGTCTTCAGCAATCCCATTAGAAAATTCATGCTTATGTCTTCCCAAGGTCTCTTCGGTACTCTCAAAGGTTTATACAATCTAGTATTCTAAATATTCCCTTTTGCATCTTGACAAACTCTACAGCTCTACACAAATCTCTAAACATCCTTATGTATCTGAGGCCAAAAGTAGTTTTCACTTACCAAAGCCACTATCTTATCAATGCCAAAATGTCCTGCCAATCCACCACTATGCTTCTCCTTGATCAAATTATCCCTCATTGAACTTCTAGGTATGCACAACTGAATTCCTTTGAACAACATATCATCTTCAATGAAATAGTCTAACCACTTACTCCTATCTGTCACAACAGGTTCCTTAGATGATTTCCAAGGTTCTACAAAATTAGTGTCTCCCTCATACATATTCTTCAATTCATCAAAACCCAACACTTCAACTCTCATCTCTATCAACAAGTTTCTTCTCCTACTTAATGCATCAACAACTTTGTTTGATTTTCCACTCCTATGCTTCAACACAAAAGTATAACTCTGCATGAACTCTACCCATCTCATATGTCTTTGATTCAACTTACCTTGACTATTCAAATATTGCAAAGCTTGATGATCTGTATACAACACAAACTCCTTAGGCAACAAGTAATGTCTCCACTTCTTCAAGGCTTGAATTATGGCATAGAATTCTTGATCATAAATTGAATATCTTCTCCTTGAATTATTCAACTTCTCATTGAAATATGCTATAGGTCTACCTTCTTGACTTAATACTCCTCCAATTACATTTCCACTTGCATCACATTCAACTTGAAATACCTTATTGAAATCTGGTAATGCCAAAATAGGTTGTTATGTCACTTTATGCTTCAACAACTCAAAATATTTATCTACTTCTGATGTCCACTTAAAATCTTTTCTATCACCTCTTATTATCTCTATCATAGCATTACAAACTGAACTAAAATTTCTAATGAACTTCTGGTAGAAACTAGCCAATCCGTGGAATGATCTAACTTCTCCAATGTTCTCTAGTGTAGGCCATTAAACAATTGCTTTCACTTTCTTAGGGTCCATCTTCAATCCTTCCGTAGAAATAACAAATCCAAAATATACTAATTCTTCCTTCGTGAAACTACACTTCTTGATGTTTATCATCAATTTCTCTTCTCTTAGTCTCTGCAAAACTTTTCTAATATGCTCCGGATATGATTTGTCACCTCCAGGAAGTGTCCTACCTCTCTGAAATTTACCTCCTCTGCCTCTTTGTCTCTAATCATGTATCTTATTCAACTTCTCTTCAACCTTCAGGGTAAAATGATATGCTTCTTCCAAAGATGTCATCCTTACCAAGCTTAGTTCCTCTTGAATGTTTAATCTCAGTCCATTGATGTATCTAGCCACTTTTTCCTTGTTTGCTTCAATATGTCCTATCCTTATGATCATTTTATGAAATTCTTCATTATACTCCATTGATTTCTCCTTTTGTCTAAGGTTTTGCAATCTCTTGAATAGATCCCACGCATAGTCAGCAAGTATAAATTGATTCTTCAACTTTGTCACCATCCTATCCCATTTTGTAATCTTTTCTTTTCCTCTTCTATTTCTTTCCACCATATAGCAACACGTCCTTTCAACTTTGTCTTTGCAAATTTCACCTTCTCCAGATCTTCCATCTCTTCATATTCAAAGTATTCTTCCATGTCATTTATCCATTCAATCAATTCTTCAGGGTTTAAATTACTAGTAGAATTTGGCACATCAACTCTAAGTCTCTTTCCAATCTTTGAAATAGCTCGCAACATCTTCACTTGATTTGATTCTTCTTCTTCATCACCTCTTAGGGTTTCGCCAGTTTATTTAGCAAATTGAAATTCTTCTTCCTCATTACTTTCAACATTAGGTCTTGGTGTCAATCCTATTTGCCTATCTTATTCAACAGTATCCAAATGAATTTGCATTATTTTCATCATCTCCATCATCTCATTCATTCTTCCATCCATTGTTCCAATAGCAGCAACTCTCCTCAACAACATTCTTCCTAGGATCAAGTGCAAACTACCACAAGTTTGGTGATCGGGCTACAAGGTGACAACTACCTCTCAATCAGTGATCAGTTGTGACACAAGTAACTTACCTCAATTCATCGATCTATCCACAACAAGATCTTATGGAATTCCCTCACCAACTTCGCTCAATTCACTCCCAAAGATTCAAACTTTCGCTCAGATACCACTTGGTGCAGTCATGGTAGGAGGGTTCACATATTGAACTGTCCAGACCATACAGTAAGAGTAAACACAATGGAAACAACTCAAAGAAATGGAACAAAGTAGATTCAGTCATTTAGTATGCCAAAGAGTTCAAATACAGATTGGACGGCAACATGCAGGCTTAGAATTAGGGCTCATAGGCCTGATTACATACATGCGCAAGATAAAGCTTTGAAGCTCCTTCGCACAAAATCTAAACTATCAATTATCACTCTGTGAACTATTGCTTTCCTAAGGATCTATTACATCAATATATATCATCTCCAAACCAATAGATTCCTCTGTGTTGGTGAAGGACGGTCACAAACTTTAATGAAGAGCTGTAACATGTACACAGATAGGTTGGACCTAAATGCATAGAAAACTTCCTCAAGTGAATGGAATAACATGTGGATCCTTGGGGGAGGTTGGCCACAAACCAAAGATCATTGAATGATGTTTCATTAGGTTCTACAAGTCAAGGAATGCTCTACAAGTCTTCTCCTTCAGCTGATTGTCTGAGACTGTCAAGATGCTCTACTCTGAGAAAATAATCAATCTTCTGATAGCGATATCTTTCCAGTAACTGATCCAAATGCTCTAAATTATGGATATGATGTAGATGAATAAGTCTAGATGCTAAATCCAAATCTGCAAGGTGTGAAATGCAACTGTGGTAGAATACAAAACCAAAAACTGAAACTGTTTCTAACTGAACAACCTGAACTAAACTTGAAAATGAAAGAAACAAACTAAAATGCAAACAAACTAAAATGCAAATGTTTTTGGTTGATGCAAGATTTCTCTTGAACCAAGGATGCTCCTACATCACTACATTAGCAAGCTTCCGACATCACCAAGGTCTCATGAAAAACCTAGCCCAATCAAACTTATGTAGACTATTTCCGTCACCCCCACCACTTTCACAAAATGGGGAGAACTTAGCAAAGAGGTTGTGACATCTCTAAGTGGCTCTAGAAAGAGGAAGAAGAGGTCGAGCATGTACAATTTCCATGGAATGATATGGAAAAGGGTACAAATTTGTAAAACAACAAGGATATGATGGGCATAGTGGTTTGGGGCATAACAAAAATGGGAGAATAGAACCCATTCAACCGACCATGTGACCTCGTAACAAGGGGCTAGGGTATACACCGTGAAGAGAAAGCACTCCTAGTACTATGTTACTTTTGGGTAGGGATTCAAATGCTTCCAAAAACATCGAGACATCAAGAGACCTTCCTGAACCCAAGCCCGCATCTTCCCAACCACACCTACTTGATGGTGAAACCTGGATTAACATCTTCTGGGATCCTGAAAATACTTCCATTTGTACCATGAACCCCATAACCATAAGTTACATTAACCCCGATGATGGCTTGCCATTAGTCCACCCCAAACTCATAGATTCGGATCAACAAACTCCACCTAGCTTATATTTATTTGAGAATGACGAAGCTATTGCTGAGTTCATGGGATGTCATGAAGGAATACCTCAAGGGGATCACAAGGTTAGCTACATCATGGATCTTGACAACACTACTTATTTAAGATAATCCACTCCACCTTCTAGTCGCAAAAGTGAAAAAGAAATAGGAAAAAGGTCTCTAGGGGAAAATTGAAAGGTGCCTCTTGACCATGAAAAAGTAAAAATAAAGGATGTATCCGAGGGTGAAAACCTCCCTGAGGCACCCGAGGATGGAGGGTTGGAAGTATTTCCTATCACGCAAGAGAGATCACCACTACTAGTGGAAAAATCTATTGAAACTAACCTCGGTACAGAAGAAGATCCCATGATTATTCATTTTGTTGAGTCATTAATAGAACAAGAGAAGCCCAAATTCCAAGAATTTTTCTTAGCAAGGCAAGTCAATTTTGCTTGGTCATATGCTAATATGCCCAAGCTTGATCCACAATTTGTCTTACATCACCTACCACTGTTACCAAATTCTAAACTGATAAAGTAGAAATTAAGAAAAATGCATCCACAAATCGCACTCTTAGTAAAGGTAGAATTGAAAAAGTAACTCGACGTGGGTTTCATTAGACCAATAGACTATCCAAAGTGGGTATCTAACCTTGTACTAGTCATAAAACCTAATAGCCAGATCAAAATCTATGAAGACTTTTGGGACCTGAACAAGGCATGTCCAAAAGATTATTTTCCATTGTCAAACATACACATTATAGTCGACCTTACCACTAGATTGGAAATACTCTCATTGATGGATGGTTACTTAGGATATAATCAAAGAAGGATAGGTCTGGAAGACCAACACAAAACTTCTTTCTCATGTCCATGGCGCACATATTGTTGGATTGTCATGCCCTTTGGCCTCAAAAATACAGGAGCTACGTACCAAAGAGCAATGACAACCATCTTTCATGACTATATGCACACATGTAAGGAAGATTATGTCAATGACTTACTGGCAAAATCAGTTACCAGAAGCACTCATTTGGATGTGTTGGATAAGATCTTCAATTGGTTGGAAGAGTACAAAGTCAGATTAAACCCTAAGAAATGTGTGTTTAGGGTTACATCAGGCAAATTGCTAGGTTATATTATCTCTCACTGAGGGATAGATGTTGATCCCACTAAAGTGAAAGCCATCATGGATATGCCTCCACCAACAAGTCTCAAACAACTATGCAGTCTACAAGGCAAATTATAATCAATCAGGAGGTTCATTGCTCAACTCACTGACAAATACCACTTGTTCCAACACTTACTCTACAAAGGGGTACCCTTCGTATGGACTAAACATTGCTAGGAAGCCTTTTGGAAGATCAAAGATTATTTGTTGTCACCACTAGTTCTCATGCCTCCAATACCAAGAAAGCCCCATTTATTGTACATATCAACAATGTCTTAAGTATTGGGGGCACTTTTAACACAAAATGATGAAGGAAAAGAATGGGCAATCTATTACATCAATGGGAAATTAATCGGGTATGAGCTAAATTATAGTTCCATTGAGTGCGCTTGCCTTGACGTAGTTTTTGCCACCAAAAATTTGTGACATTATATGTTGAGTCATCAGACAAAACTAATCGCAAAGATTGACCCCCTAAAGTACTTACTCAACAAGGTAGCCTTGACAAGATGGTTGGTTAAATGGGTTAGATATTAAGTGAATTTGATATAGAGTATGTTGATCACAAAGCAATAAAAGGACAAGTGATTATAGACCAATTGGTAGAGATACCTACCACAGTAGATCATCCTTTGGTTGCAGATTTTCTAGACAAATCAATCTTTGTTGTAGAAATTCCCAAAACATGGACATTATTCAATGATGGCTCCTACAAAAACCACAACCTAGGCATAGGCATTCTGTTCATTACCCCTCAAGGAGATGCCATCCCTAAGGCATTTAAGATAGCCTTTCCTTATACAAATAATATTGTTGAATACTAGGCATTGGTCATAGGACTATGAATGGCTATCACCTGGAAAATAAAGACATTGCAAGTCTTCGACAATTCAAAGTTCATCATCAAGTAGGTCAACAATTAATACGACACAAAAGATGAAAAACGCATGCCATATATAAGAAAATGGTCAATAGTTTCATGTTGTATTTTGACATAGTGGTCTTTGATCAGATTCCTAGGGTTCATAATAGAGCATGTGATGCAATGGCAAGGATTGGATCTCTCTTGGATATTCTAAAAAATGCACCTCAATTTGAGTTCTTGGTGGAACAACTCCTGGCCCCACCATTGATGACCTTAAATCTGATCTAGTGTGTGAAATTGTTGGTCCCACATCTCCCTTGTATCATGACATCTATACATATCTACATGACCAGATACTCCCAGCTAACCTATTGGCCAATCAACGCAAATCCTTGATACACTAATCTGCTAAATATGTCATCATCGGTGACACCCTCTACTTTCACGGATTTGTAAATACCATCCTACTATATCTCGACACCAAGGAAGCAAAAATGACCCTATGTGAAGTACATGAAGGTATATGCAGGGATCGCTCTAGTGGTCCTACTCTAGCTAAAAGGAACATAAGAGCTAGATACTATTGGCCCACCATGGATAAGAACACCTATCACTTCACCAAAAAGTGCAGACAATGTCAGATACATGGAGATCTTGTGCATGCATTTGCTTAAGACTTTCAACCATTTACATCTCTGTGTTCATTCTCTCAATGGGGACTCAACCTCATGGGAAAAATCCATCCCACCTCCGCTAACAACTACAAATTCATCATCACCGCCACTAAATATTTCACAAAGTGGATTGAGGGCATCCCCGTGACATACATCCTTGGTAAACAGGTAGCCGAATTCATCCACATCATATGCCAGTATGGTGTGGCTCAATCTATTGTCACAAACAATGGTCACCCCTTCAAAAATCAAGATGTCTGTGAACTATGTAAAAGATTCGACATCCAACACCATTTTGCCACTCCAAATTATCCCCAAGGCAATAGTCAAGCTGAGGCACCAAATAAAACCATTTTAAAAATCCTCAAGGAGACTATCAATGACATTGGTTGTGACTGGTACATTCAACTCAATCCCGCCTTATGGGCATACTACACCAGAATTTGTACTCTGACTGGAGCCACACTATATTCCCTTTTCTATGGTTCTGAAGCCATCCTGCCCATTGAGGTTGAGTTACCTTCCGTGAGAGTATCACTGAAGCAATTTGTGGATGACAAAGACTACAGAGTATCCAAACTACATGAGCTCAAGCTATTAGATGAAAGAAAGAAGAATACCTAGTACTCTTGCAAGCATATCATAACCATCTCTGACACAATTACAACAAAAGGGATAGAGTCTGACAATTCAATATGGGAGACTTGGTCATGAAAGAGAACCCCAAAAATCAAATGGAATGGGAGAAGCTGGGAAAGTTTGAACCAAACTGGTTGGATCCCTATATTATCACAGCTGCATATGGATCGGGAGCATATCAACTTGCTACCCCCAAAGGTGAACCACTATCAAATCCGATCAATAGCATGCACCTTTGAAGATATTATACCTAAGTCAAAAAATTACAAGAATAAAAAAGTACAAAAAAAATACAAGAAAATTAAAAAATCAAAAAAGCAATAAAAAAAGTAAAGAGACATAATTCGTCCAAAAGTGAAAACCACTTTGGTGATGCTTTGGATAAGTACCATGGTGAAAACCTAGCAAATAGGAACCATGTGTAATTAACTTTGGCTCCATTGTCTACCATCACTCTACCTTGTCTTTCACTTTCCACACTAAATCCTACATAATCCACACTGTAATCCATGTCATAACCCATAATAAACCGCATTGTCCTTTTCGTGGCCTAGAAATAAATTGGCATTTAGTGTCTTCTTGATTTCCCCAAACACCTTGTTATCATCCCATCCCATCTCATCTTGGTCATAACTTTATCCTATACCTAACTGGGGGCAATTCCTAATTCTACAAATTGGTATTGGAGGACACCTTGCTTATTCTCAAAAATCCAAAAAAATCAAATATCTCAAAAATCCAAAAAATCAAATATCTCAAAAACCCAAAAAATAAAATATCTCAAAAATCTAAAAATAAAAAAAATTTCAAAAATCCAAAAAAAAATCAATCAAAAACCTTTCTCAAAAATCCAAAAACATCAAAAACAACAAAGCTCACAAAAAATCAAATAGCCAACCAAAACCCCAAGCAATAAATAGTGTTAGCCCACCTTGTCGAACTACATGACCTCTAAGATTACACCCCACCCTTAAGTCTTAGGTCACATAGAGTCCACCTGGTTGAACTACGTCGTCTCTACACTTTCACGTAGGCAAGGCCATCTGCGATGAGCCCTTGAGATATTAGGTCGGTCCCTTAGGGTCTGTTGACTCAACTATCATAATAAGTCATCCTTTGGTTAGATGGAAACTTTAATTAGACCAAAACAGTCTGTAGACACCTAAAAATGTCTTCTACCATCTAACCAACTCCATACAACCCTAAACACACCAATTTCCCTTCTAACCAATTAATTAAATTTTTATTTTGATTAATTAACCCTTTCGTTTTCCAAATTCACACCATTCTATCGCCAAAATTAAACTAATTTCATTAATTCAATAGTCCAAACCTTAGCCAATTTATTTAATAAATATGTAATATTTATTAAATCAATTTCCCCTTTTTCACTAAATCCAATTAATTAGTTAAAACCATGTTAACTAATTAATTCAGCCTATAATTAACCTATCCCTACCCTAGACAATTAAATAGCTATTATTTAATTGCCTACCCTAGCCTACCTCATCCTAGCCCTACGATTAATTAAATAAAACCCCTGTGGGGAAGGGTGTTAAACAAGGTTTGACCATCCAAATGAAGGGGTTAGGATTAATTAAATAAAACCCCTGTTTAATTAATCCTAACCCCTTCATTTGGGTGGTCAAACCTTGTTTAACACCCTTCCCCACATCCTCCAAATAAAAAATTGAATTAAATCCACATAAGTCAATTTTTTACTTAAAAACATCCCACATCACATTTATTTCTCCTTACAATCCCATACTCATTTATTTCCTCTCTTTGCCAAATGAATTTTTAATTCATTTACATTCCCCCATATGAATCTTTTATTCCAAAATAATCCTTCACCCCCATGCTCATTAAATAACCCCTTTTCCCAAAATGAATAAAAGAATCACTTTTATTCCTAGCCCTCCATTCATTCAAGATTGAATCTAGGCCCTCCACATCACTTTTATCCTCCACCATTGATCTTCCAAATCAATCTCCACCCTTGGATCAAAATCCCTTCCAAAAATCTATAAATAGAACCTCTCCCAAGCCATTTTCATCATCCAAGTTTATGCAAAGTTACCATGCCAAAATAACTTTTGAGCTAGAATAGTGAGTTCCAACTTTGAGTAGCATTTCACATTTCAATTCATTGTCTAGGGTAATCTTTGTCAAGGGGCTTGTTTTGGGTGCAAAGGCTCCTTCCTCCCTTGATGGGATTGGGTTTTCTTGTAAGGTGCGGCGCCATCCTACCCTCGTAGTGACCCCATCACTGGTTAGTTTCAGTGCCATTTCCTATTTTGGCGCTATTTTTGCGCAGCACATTTCCATTCATTCACTCACTCACATTTCTTTTTCTCATTGATCTTCCTACCATTTTCAGTGTTCATTTGCTCTCAGTTTTCATAGAGATATTGAAATTACAAGGGGAGATTATGCCAAAATTTTTATTAGAGGTCTAAATATGCATTTTAGCTTTGTTTTTATCTTGTTTTTCATTTACTCAGACTAACAAGGCTAACAAGACATCAATTTTTCTATCTGACCCTTTGTGTTGTGTAGAAGAAATCACTTTTTTGTAGGTCAGACGCGCCCAGTGCTGTATTAGCGCTATCACCTAGATCGGCGCTATCCATGGGATAAACAGACTCTTTGGAAAGTTGAACAGTGGCACTTTCCTATATATATCAGTGCTATCTTCTGTTGTGTCATGTTCCACTTGATGTATTAGCGCAAAAATGTGTATTAGCACTTTTATTGTAATATAGTAGTGCTATCTGATGTTGTGTCACTTTCATAGTATTTAATTAGTGCTATATGTTTAATTAGCGCCATCTGTGTAAGTCGGGTTGTTCTGCCCACAGTGGCGCTATTTCATATCTGTTTTAGCGCTATTTTGAAAACTTACTTTTCTGTCCTTGTAGGTACTGACAAGTTTGTTGCAGGTCATATTGCAGGTACTAACAAGCTTTTTGCAGGGTGGTTTGATTTCTAGTTAGCAAACACTTTGATTTTGCAACTTAAAATGAACCCTTTTGCATGTTAGTTAGTCAAACATTTCGATTTGGTGCAATTAAAATTGAACAATCAGACTTTTGTGTGTGTGTGTGTGCCCAAACATTTAAATTTGGTGTCCTAAAATTTACATTGTGTGCCAACAACAACAATCCAAACACTTCAATTTGGGCTTTAAAAAGAACCACAACTTGCATAAATTGAAAGCATTTTGGTTAAAAAGAACAACAACTTGCATTTTTCACGCATGTAATCAAGAAAACCAAAATTGTGTGAAGTGTTTTGTGTTTTTTTTTCTTGTGGTGTGAAGAAGCATATGCTCTTCCCTTGCACCATTTTTGGTGACCTTGGGAATCAAAAGCTTCTCACTAAACTTGCATTAATCACACCCCATTTAATCCAAAGATCTAAAAATGAACCATGTTTAGTGTGATGCAATCATAGAAGATACATATGCTTTCCCCTTGCATCTTTGAATGAACTTGGGGATCAAAAGATTACTTTTGTAAACCTTAGAGGGCCTGCCACCCCGCTTCAAAAGGTGGGAATGACCCAAGCGACATCAAGCTAAAGGCAAGCTCTTCTAAGCCACTATATAAAATAAGGCGTTTGGGATGAAAGTCTCAAGCGACAGGTGTTGTTGTGTTATACCGATAGCCAACCTCCCCCAAAACCCTCTAAGGCGTAACCCTTGGAGGCTGGGAGACTCCATAATGGAGAGTAGCGCTGCTACATGTATAACCACCTAAACGGATGCCCTTACTACAAACCATTGTTTAGCAAGCCAAAATCCTTCTATTTGTTGGCGCAGAAGGGAAACCTTTGAAGCAGCCCTGATTCATGTGGTTCTTAGCTGAGGTAGCAGGGATAATCTAAAGGTTTGGTGAGGGACAAGCCTTATAAGAAACCCGGATCTTAGTATGCATGAGAAGTGTGTACAATTGTAAGGAGAAGCCGGTGCTACCAAGATCCTAGAGCTACCTGCTCTGAATAGGCGTAGCTAGGGGATTCAACAAATACTATCACATTCTCACCTTAGGTTGTTCAAAGTGCTTGTTAAATAAAATCACACATCTTTTTACAAAAAAAAAGCAAAATCTTGATTATTGTGTGATTATTGTGTTTGAATTATTTGCAACAACTTTGCCAAGAGAAAAACCAAATCATTTGATCACATTCCAAACAAAGAAAATCCAAAATTGCAATAAAAAATCTATCTTTTTAGGACATTGACAAACACTGTCTTGTTTTAGCGCCATATTTGTCTGATTGTGGCGCCATTTCACCTATGGATTGGCGCTATTCTCAGATTGAATTGCCTTAAATAGAGACCTATCCATTTGTGAGCCTCACCATCTTCTCTGCCATAATCCATAGTCACATCCCAAAAATCTGATAAATAGTACATCCATTTTCTTCAAAATTTTCCAAAATCACACCTTCTCTTTGACCTTAGAGAATTAATCACCACCATTGTTGGACCCCTTTGCTACATCAAACCCACCTCATTTTCATATCCACCTCATCTTATTCACATACCTTTTGTACCAAAACCAAAATCCTTGTCATAAGAAAATCGTTCCCAAAAATCCCCAAAAATCTCCCAAAATCAAAACATCATCAAAATCTGTCATCCTTTTGAGCTAAAGTTAGATCTTGATTTCATCCTTCCAATCACATCTTACTTGGAAAGTCAATAGTCTACCTTCCAAGTGAAATCATTATCCCTCTTTGCGCAAGGTCATTAGTCTACCCCAAACAAAGAAAAACATCCATTTGTGCAACCACAAATCTAGGTCCTACCTAAGCTCAATTTGTTGACTATCAAAATCATCCACATCAAAATCAAACATCAACAAAATCTCTTCAAAACAAACGTCATCCATCACCTATCTTTTGGTCCAAAAATTGTGTAGAAAATCAATATTGCCTATCTATATCACCCTAAGGTTAAAACCTTTAGACAGACATATTGATCTTCCACCACATCCTCTCTCCTACTCCATCTCATTACTACATCCATCTTTGGGTCTAACATAATCAATCAGATTCTCTAAGGTCTCCATCCCCATCTTACTCTACTTCTAGAAATCAACTCCATATACGTGCATGCCCATCACGAGATCACAAAGCAAAAAGAAGCAAGAAATGGCAGAACATTGGCAATTTAGCTTGCCTAATACCGATAGTAACAACATACCCATCTATCAAACACACGACCCTCCTACATACTCTTACCTCCCCCCATATGGTCCCAATGAAAATCTCTTCAGTTACTTACGACAAACACAACCATCACCACCCCTACCACCACCAACACAAAACGTCCCTATCATTTCCCAAGATGACCTAGATGTCTTGAGCTTTACACAAGACGCTGATAACATGGACCTACTTGATAAAATCTTAAGGTCAGACCCAAGTAGATATCTTGATCATCTTCTCAAAATTGGTGCTCAACTTCCCCCCATCACGACATCATCACAACCATCCACCTCTACAATTGTCCCTACCCCATCAAATACCCAAGCATCTACATAACATACCCAACCCACCATCTCTCAAACGTCAACACCTACTATATCTACCACCTCCACAATCTCAACCGCTACCACATCTACAATTCCCACATGTACCGCTATCCCTACCATCTCCCAACCCATTGTCACTTCCACTACCACAACTACCATAAACCCTTCTGCTTCACAAATCACCATGGGCATACAAGGCAACATCACGCAAGCAAGTACCTCCACGAGTGTGCCCCCACCCAAGCCTCAAACCATTGCATACCTATGATAATTATTCTCACAAACACCTCGCAACACATCTAACCAATCCAACATCCACCTACCCAACATCAATCCATCTAATGTCAACTACCCACATAATCCCATAAATCAACATAATCCGAATCTCCAAATACTGCCACATGTCCTCCAACAACTTTACGCGCATCAATAACATCAGGCACCAATCAACCAAAACACCAACACGCAATACCAACAGCTCAATCAAACACATCCCCAATATCAAATCCCACCCCATCTCCAACATCTCACCAACCAACAGATGTACATACAACTACCACAAGATCTCACAACCGTCCTACAAGGCTTAATCCAAAAGGTAGATGACCTACAAACTAGGGGCAAGATAAAGCACTATTCCTTTGAGGACATTTGCCCCTACCCATTCGATTGCACACTATATATGCACCCTTTCCCCAAGAACTTTGAGACACCTAAATTCAACAAATACAAGGGAAAGGGAGACCCTAGGGACCACCTTAGGGAGTTCTATATCGCTTGCTTAGAAGTCTCCAATAATGACACCTATCTAATGAGACTATTCCCAAGAAGCCTTGGTGGTCAAGCTGCTGAATGGTTCGAACATCTTCCTCCAGGCATTAGGACTTTCCCTGAGCTTGCGGAGAAATTTGTAAACCACTTCTCCTACAATTTCAAGCATGAAATGTCTATGACAGACCTTTGCAACACCAAACAAAAGAATGGAGAAGCCTTCGCTTCCTTCTTGCAAAGGTGGAGAAGCTTAGCAAGCAAACTCACATGGCCCATTCCTGAAAAACAACTCGTCACCATGTTCGTAGCCAACCTCAATTAGGAATTACGGTTTCATCTACAAATACTTTGTGCATCTACCTTTGAAGAGGTCATCAACAAAGGCACCACCATTGAATGAGCCCTCATTGCCAAAGGCTCCATCAAACTGTACGACCACAAATCCAACAACAACTACTACAAATCCAATAACAACACCCCCAATACCAACAACAATGCCAACACACAATCAAATGACAAATCACGTTATTGGGGGAAGAACAAGAATAATCTAAACGATGGCATCACGGATGGGAAAGCCATCCAACATATACAAAACCAAACACCTGTGCATACATATGCAACAAATGTAAATAACTAGAGAGGCCCAACTAAACCATGCAAAGCATGCAGACAATTCACACCCTTAGGGGAACCTGTCAAAGACATCCTTGACAGATGTCTCAAGGAAAATTTGATAATGCTCCCACCTCTTAGACCCTGTCAAGAGAATGAACTAAAAGCCACATGGTACAATGAGAATGACTACTGTGAATACCACCGCGTTGCGGGTCATAAAACAGCTAACTGCATGCAACTAAAACATTGCATCCAAGACCTTATAGAACAAAATCTAGTCAGTCTTGATCACGGTACCCAGCCATCACCAAACGCCAATCTAGGAGCTTACAAGATCCCCTACCTAATCATAACAAAGCCTCCTCGTCCAACCAAGCATATAATGTCACCCCACCACCTATGTCTTACGACTCTATCATAGGATGTATAGAAGCATCATCCCATCATGTCAAAACAATCACCATTTGGGTTGTGTATCCATCCGCACAGCCCTCCCACTGAACAAATGCTTGCATCCACATCAGATCCCTTACCTCCTCATCCAACCACACGTCCATCACCTACCCACCAGTATAACCTCCTAGAACACCTAGGAAAGACACCCACACAAATCTTCATCCTCGAGTTGCTCTGCACATCTCCACTCCATAAGGACGTCCTCGATAAAGTGCTCTTGCAAACACAAGTCCCTGCCAACTTGAATGTAACTCAATTCCAAGCCATGGTAGGACACATCACCGCACCCCACCATCTCACCTTCTCAGAAAAGGACCTACCCACCTCCAACCACATACATAACGACACCCTGCACATCGAAGTCCGCATCCACAAGCACACCATTAAAAGAGTCTTAATAGATGGTGGCTCTGGCCTCAACATATGCACTCTAAAACTCCTAAAACACTTGGGGTACTCTGATATGGTTGTCGACACTAGCGAGTGCATCACGATCAAAGGCTATGATGACACTGAATGGCTCTCTGAAGGCACTATCAAGCTTCCCATACAAGTGGGACAGAAAATATTGGAAACTAAATGTCAGGTTCTTGATCTCGACCTCCCCTACAACATCCTTCTCAGTAGACCATGGATTCATGCCATGCAAGCCATCCCATCCACCTTCCATCAATGCATCAAATTCCCTCACAACAACATAGAAGTCACAATCTATGCCGACCCTCGCCCCTTCCAATACTGCAGTTTTTTGGAAGGCCACAACCAAACATTCTACCTATATAATAAAGCCACTATTGAAACCAATCCAACAGCATCAAACTCATATGTCAACCCTGCAAACATTGCCTCCACTTCATCCCAAGCACCTCCACCACCTGAGGTCTAGATCAAACTATCCGACATGGGATGTGGGGAATATGACCTACATGGCACCTTTTGTGTGGGCACATTACCCAATCCTAAGACATTTGGCATCCCAAAAATAGAGGCAGCTAATATGATGCAGAGTACAACCCAGTTGAAGCGTAAGAACCCGGTCAAAGCCCCTTTGGAGCCTACAAGACAGTAAATAGAGAATATATCGGCAAGACCTTTGAATTGTCTCACCGAAACATACACACTCTTGCCTATCGGCAAGACAGTCCACCGTCAGTCAAGTTAAAACCTCCTTCACTAATGCATATTTCTCCCCGATGAGCCTTCCATCGGCAGGACCACAGCAATGTCTCGCCAAAATATACAAACCCATTAAACCAATGAACAGGTTCAATCCGGTGGTTCAAAGGCGAGGTTCAACACTGAGGTTCAATCGGCGAGGTTCCACCTTCTCCTTCGGTGAGACTTCTAACTGTCGGGTTGAACCATTGGTTCAATGGCGAGGTTCAACGCCGAGGTTCAATCGGTGAGGTTCAACCTTCTCCTTCAGCGAGACTTCTAACTGTCGGGTTGAACTGGTTCAACGGCTAGGTTCAACACTGAGGTTCAACGCTGAGGTTCACATGAGACTAAAAATACACTCCTTCCTTACTGTCGGCAAGACATTTCCTTTTGACTCATTGAAGTAGTTCTCCTCTTGCCTATCGGTATGACCTGCTACCGTCGGCCCATTGTTGAAATCTTCCACTGATGCCTCCTTTCTCACCGATGACCTTAACTCTATTAGCGAGACCACTTATCGTCGGTGCCACCTTTCTCCCTTCTGCCGGTATCTCATGTCCCGCCGAAACTCCTACGCCAACCCCTTTCGGCCAGACTTCCCTACAGCTCACGCTGATGACTTGAATGCAAAATACACCCACAGGTTATCTATTACAAACAATAGACACTCAGAACTAGTGCCTTCTCACCATTCAACAGCAAAGCATCAAATCAATATACACTAGACATATACACCAATGTAAATTGTAACAACAAAAGACACTGAGAGATTACTTGAAGTGGTTCTGCAATTTTAGCCTTCCATACCTAGAACGAATAAACAAAGATGGGGAACTAATCTACAAATCCATTCCACTGATTTCCCCAAAAATCTGCTAGTGGAATGGATTTATCCAATTAATTCGACCACAGAGACACAAAACTATATTCTATACAGACCCTACACAGAAGAAATGTCTACACAGAGTATCTACACTAAATATTTACATAGTATTCAGAATCTGGAAGGAAAAAACAACAAATTGCAGAACTTCTATGCTTTTTTGATGTTCAGAAATTACATTTTTGACTGTTCAGAGACCAGACCCAAAAACTACCACCGTCCCCTCTACAAAAGGTTTTCCCCTTTTTATCTTTTTTTATATGAGGGACTGACATTCCCCTCTATTTCTGGGATTTGATTTTTTCAAAATTATAGGTGGAAACCCTTAATCTATTACAAATGACATCTGTTTTACATAAGACAACAAAACTCTTAAAGCTAAGACACCTTGCTTAACCTCCCCTTAATCCAAGCTATCAGAAACTTCATACAGAAAATGGTAACATTACATTATAAACAGGAAATGCTAACATTGGATGTTACATTTGAAGATGCTATAAATAACATGAAATGTTAAATTAAAGTTAGTCTTCTTCTCCTTCCTCTTGTGTATATTGGTCCTATTGAAGGGGTGCCCCTGCACCATACTCCCCGGGAGAAGAGATCTCAAGCCCCTTTGAGATCAGAGTTTGGAGGTCTGCACCATGCTTTGAAATCTGGTCAGCAGTCATCCAAACTGCCTCTAAATCTGGTTGTCCTTGCCAAGCCACCAAATACTCCAAGTATTCTTTGTTTCTGGTCTTCTTGATCACTCGTGAGTCTAAGATGTGGTTCAACTTTGGTGGATCATGCTTCGGAATGCCATCAGCTGCTGCCTGCAATGGGTCCTGTTCTACATCTGCATTTGGTTTGTATGGAGTCAAATCATAGACATTGAAAATTGGGACAATCCAAGATCAGGAGGAAGTTGGATCTCATATGCATTCTATCCACACTTCTTTAAAATTTGACATGGTCCAATCTTCCTCTGCATTAGCTTGGTATACTTACCTTTGGGGAGCTTCTCCTTCTTTAGATTTACCTAGACCAAATCTCCAATTTCAAACTATAAATCTCTTTTCTTCTGGTCAGCATATGTTTTGTATTTCGTTGTAGCCTGTTGGAGTTGTTGCTTAACCTGATCATGTACCTCTTTAATAGCTGAAGCAAAAGCTTCACCATCTGCACTAATAGGCTCTACTACAGGTAGATTTCTCAGCTCCAGAATACCCCTTGGATGAATTCCATACACTATCTAAAAAGGTGACTTTCCTGTACTTCTATTCATGGTGTCATTATAAGAAAATTCTGCTTGTGGGAGGATATTATCCCATTTCTCTCCATGCTATCTAGTTAAACACCTCAGTAGGTTACCCAATGAACGGTTAACAACTTCAGTCTGCCCATCTATTTGAGGATGGTAGGTTGATGAGAAAGACAAATTTGTTCCCAGCTTTTTCCAAAGAGTTCTCCAGAAGTGGCCAATAAACTTCACATCTCTGTTTGATACTATGTTCAATGGTAAACCATGTATTCTCACTATTTTGTTGAAAAACAAATCAGCGACATATGAAGCATCACAAGTGGTTTTACATGGTAAGAAATGTACCATTTTACTGAATCTGTCTACTACCACAAAAACACTATCATATCCTTTCCTTGTCCTAGGCAAACCTAGTACAAAATCCATGCTTATGCTCTCCCATGGCCTAGAAGGAATGGGTAATGGCTGATACAAACCTGCATTTGTGGATCTTCCTTTGGCTTTCTGACATATTACACATGCTTCCACAAATTTTCTCACATCTAACTGTAACTTAGGCCAATAGTAATGCCTTTTTACAAGATCAAGAGTTTTATCAAGACCAAAATGTCCTGACAGAGCCCCACAATGTTTTTCCTGAATAATATTTAGTCTCATAGAACATCTGGGAATACATAGTTGTCCACCTTTGAAAAGTAATCCATCTTGGATCAGAAATTTAGAAAACTCAACATGATATTTGTCTCCAAAAGAAGTACATACCTTATAGACCTCTCCAAAGTCTTCATCATCTACATACATTGTCTTCAACGAATCAATCCCAACACTCTCTAATTGGATCTGATTTATGGTCAGAACTCTCCTGCTCAAAGCATCTGCTACTTTGTTCTTAACCCCTTTCTTGTGCTTGAGTGTGAAAGTGAAAGCTTGCAAAGTTTCCACCCATTTCATGTGTCTATGGTTTAGTTTCTCTTGACTGTTTAAGAAACTGAGGGCCTGATTATCTGTGAACACTATGAATTCTTTGGGCGTCAAGTAATGCCTCCATTTCTTAAGTGACTGGACTAGAGCATACATCTCCAAATCATAGGATGAGTATCTCCTCTTGGCATCATTTAATTTCTCACTGAAGAATGCAATAGGCCTATCTTCTTGGCTAAGTACTGCTCCAATGGCAATATGACTTGCATCACATTCTACTTGAAAAATCTTGCTGAAATCAGGAAATGCAAGAACTGGTTGTTCTGCCATCTTCTTTTTTAACGTTTCAAAAGAATTATCTGCCTCCTTTGTCCATGTAAACTTGCACTTATGTCCTCCCTTTTTAGTGTCAAGCATGGGTGCACAGATATGACTAAATCCCTTTATAAACATCCTATAAAAGGTTGCTAATCCATGGAAACTTCTAACATCATTCATAGTTTTGGGTGTTGGCCAAAACAATATGGCACTTACCTTTTCTGGATCCATTCTCAGTTTGTTATGTGAGATAACAAATCCTAAGTAGATGATTTCTTCCTGCATAAATAGACACTTTGCTAAATTTATCATTAGCTGCTCTTCATGCAACCTTTTGAGTACCAAGTCTACATGGATGAGGTGTTCTTCCCTCAGATTGCTGAAAATTAGGATGTCATCTAGATATACTATGACAAATTTACCTATGAACTCTCTCAAGACCTCATTCATCAATCTCATAAAGGTACTAGGAGCGTTGGATAAACCAAAAGGCATGACCTTCCACTCATATAACCCCTCCTTTGTCTTGAATGCAGTTTTCCACTCATCACTAGGTCTAATCCTAATCTGATGATAACCACTCTTTAAATCTATTTTGGTGAAGTATTTAGCACCTCCTAAACAATCAAGTAAATCTTCTATCCTAGGGATTGGAAACCTGTACCTAATTGTTATCTTGTTGATAGCCCTTGAATCAGTGCAAAGTCTCCAAGTGCCTTCCTTCTTTGGTGCTAGTACAGTCGGTACTGCACATGGGCTTAAACTTTTGCCAATTAAGCCTGTCTTCAACAACTCTTCAATTTGTCTTGCTACCTCTGTATTCTGATCTGGAGTGAGCTTATATGCTGCTTTGTTTGGAAGTGTAGATCCTGGGATCAGATCTATACAATGGCTGATGTCTCTTATAGGTGGTAGGGAACTTGGCATCCCATCAGAACTAATGCCTTTGTACTTGTCCAATAGCTCTTGGACAGCTGGGTCTATGAATTTTTGTCTCTTTTCTCCCTTGAATTCTTTCTGTTGTTCCTTGTTTACCTTTAGGCAAGGAATTAGAGCATATGTATCTGCTCCTTCTTCTCTTATCTCTTTCATGAATTGTCTTCCTTCTACCATCATCACTTTAACCTCTTTTCCTTTTGTCTCCACCTCCATCTCCATTAATGGTATCAATTCTATCACCTTACCATTCTTGGTGATGGTGTAGGTGTTCCTAACTCCATCATGGTATGCTTTTAAATCATACTACCATGGTCTTCCAAACAGGGGATGACAAGCATCGATCTTGGCAATGTCAAACAATAACCTATCCTTGTATGGGCCAATTTGAAATTCTACCCAAGCCTGTTCTTCTACAACTATTTGCTGTCCTTGGGTAAGCCATGAATTTTTATAAGGGCAAGGATGTGGCAGTCTTCTAAGCTTTAATTTTTCTACCATCTCAATGGATACAAAATTTTTAGTAGATCCAGAGTCAATCAGAACTTTGCATACCTTTCCTCCTGCCTTGCAAGTAGTTCTGAAGAGAGACTTCCTTTGTGGAGGTTCTTTTCCAGGCACTTTCATGGTGGTCATTGCTCTCCTAATCATCAAAGATTCTCCATTCTCAGGATACCCATAACTGCTAGGAGCATTCACACTTTGAATTGTGCTTGAGCTTGCTACACTCTGACAATCAGATTCTTGGATCAGATTGTTTCTCTTTTCTCCTATTGAACTTGTTGCCTTTGTTGGACATCTGCTGGCTATATGGCCTTCTTGGTTGCAATTGTAACATCTGATAGGTCCTCTACCCTGAGATCTTCCCCTACAAGGTGGTCATCTACCCCTGAAGTTTCCCCTTGGATTGTAGCTTCCTCCTTGGTTCTGGCTATTATCTCCTCTACTGGTCTCTTGGTTGGATTCATTCTGGTATCCAAATCCTCTACCTCTAAAAGGACTTCTTCCTCCTCTCTGCTGTCTTCCTCTAACTCTATGATTCTGCTCATGCCTTCTCTTTAGTTTTTCTTCCCCTTTGAGTGCTAACTGATAGCACTTTTGAACTGTATCTGGATTATGCAGATTTAAGTCTTCCTGGATGTTAAGTCTCAATCCATTGAGGTATCTTGCTAGCTTCTCTTCCTCATCTTCCCTTACCTTTGTTTTTACACACAACTTCATGAATTCTTCTGTGTATGAGCTGACATCTAGCTCCTTCTGCTTCAAATTATGTTTTCTCTTATGTAATTGGATATTGTAATCCAATGGAACATAGGCCTCTTTCACCAATACCATCATTCTCTTCCATGTTGTAACTCTATTCTTTCCCTCTTTCACCCTATCATCTTGGATGAAATTCCACCAAGTCAGTACAGCTCCTTCATTTTGGACTGAGCCATCTTCACTCATTGGTGTTCTGGTATTTCTTCTGTCTCAAAGAAATTATTCAAGCAGTCTATCCACTCCATTACTGAATCAGGTTCCATTTTTCCTGCAAACACTGGCAGGTCCATTTTCACATCCATGGTCCTTCTTTCCATGGACTTGAGGGCATTGAGTAAGGGTCTCTGGTCTGCAGGAACCTCTAGCTCTTCCTGCTCTGGGGTCTCCTCTTCATCCCCATCTTCTCATTCACCAAAGTTTTCTTCCCCTCTCTCCACTCTTTCCCTCAACTTCTCTAGTTCTTCCTTCAATGCCTGATTCTGAGCTCTATCGGCTCTACTCTCTGCTATTTGCTTCTTCACCAAGGCTGTCAATTCAGCATTGGTCATTTTTACTGGAAGAGTGTCCGAGGCTTCTCCTTCCAACATTCTGCTTTCTCCTTCTACTACTAGATGGAACAAATAACTTCAGAAATGAAAATTTCACACTAACCTTTCTCAAAGCTTTCTCTAGCTCTGATACCACTTGATGCAGAGTACAGCCCAGTTGAAGCGTAAGAACCCGGTCAAAGCCCCTTTGGAGCCTACAAGATAGCAAATAGAGAATATATCGGCAAGACCTTTGAATTGTCTCACTGAAACATACACACTCTTGCCTATCGGCAAGACAGTCCACCATCGGTCAAGCTAAAACCTCCTTCACCAATGCATATTTCTCCCTGATGAGCCTTCTATCAGTAGGACCACAACAATGTCTCACCGAAATATACAAACCCATTGAACCGATGAATAGGTTCAATCCAGTGGTTCAAAGGAGAGGTTCAATGTCGAGGTTCAACCAGTGAGGTTCCACCTTCTCCTTCGGTGAGACTTCTAACTGTCAGGTTGAACCATTGGTTCAACGGCGAGGTTCAACCTTCTCCTTTGGCAAGACTTCTAACTGTCGAGTTGAACCGGTTCAATGGCTAGGTTCAACACCAAGGTTCAACACTGAGGTTCACATGAGAGTGAAAATACACTCCTTCCTTACTGTTGGCAAGACATTTCCTTTTGACTCATTGAAGTAGTTCTTCTCTTGCCTATCGGTATGACCTGCTACCATCGGCCCACTGTTGAAATCTTCCACCGATATCTCCTTTCTCGCCGATGACCTTAACTCTATCGGTGAGACCACTTATCGTCGGCACCACCTTTCTCCCTTCTGCCAGTATCTCATGTCCCGTCGAAACTCCTACGCTAACCCCTTTCGGCCAGACTTCCCTACAGCTCATGCCGATGACTTGAATGCAAAATACACCTGCAGGTTATCTATTACAAACAACAGACACTCAGAACTGGTGCCTTCTCGCCATTCAATAGCAAAGCATCAAATCAATATACACTGGACATATACACCAATGTAAATTGTAACAACAAAAGACACTGAGAGATTACTTGAAGTGGTTCTGTAATTCTAGCCTTCCATACCTAGAACGAATAAACAAAGATGGGGAATTAATCTACAAGTCCATTCCACTGATTTCCCCAAAAATCTCCCAGTGGAATGGATTTATCCAGTTAATTTGACCACAGAGACACAAAACTATATTCTATACAGACCCTACACAGAAGAAATGTCTACACAGAGTATCTACACTGAATATTTACACAGTATTCAGAATCTGGAAGGAAAAAACAACAAATTACAGAACTTCTATTCTTTTTTGATGTTCAAAATTACATTTTTGACTGTTCAGAGACCAGACCCAAAAACTACCACCGTCCCCTCTATAAAAGGTTTTCCCCTTTTTATCTTTTTTTATGCGAGGGACTGACATTCCCCTCTATTTCTGGGATTTGATTTTTCCAAAATTATAGGTGGAAACCCTTAATCTATTACAAATGACATCTATTTTGCATAAGACAGCAAAACTCTTAAAGCTAAGACACCTTGCTTAACCTCCCCTTAATCCAAGCTGTCAGAAACTTCATACAGAAAATGGTAACATTACATTATAAACATGAAATGCTAACATTGGATGTTACATTTGAAGATGCTATAAATAACATGAAATGTTAAATTAAAGTTAGTCTTCTTCTTCTTCCTCTTGTGTATATTGGTCTTGTTGAAGGGGTGCCCCTGCACCACAATACAGTCATCATCAAGTGCAAACCCTCGCCAATCTTCGAGAAGATGCATCTCCTGGATCAGGATGTACTTGAAGATATCTCATCTTGGCTTTACAAGGATGAAGAGCCTGATCAAGACGCCCCCACAATCCCAACAGAAATCTACGACAAAGGTTCTGAAATTGTCAAAAGCATGGGCTATAAAGGACAAGGCGGTATTGGCTTTAATGAGCAGGGAATCGTAGAACCGCTGCAAGCAACGAGAAACCCCTATACTCAAGGGTTAGGGTATGGACAACCATAATGCATCCTTGCTACCGGCGAATGTATCTTAGCCAAGGTCACTATGGTCTCCTTAGACGTCGACAACGTTAATGAAACGGGCCTTCAAGACTCCTTTAGTCACTTCACCGACTTCTTCGACTCATCCATTTGTACCATCTACTCAATTACCACTCTCACTTCACCCTCCAATGACCTACCACTAGTTTACCCTAACCTCATTGATTGGGACCAACGGGGACCTCCTGTCTTCGACATCACACCTAACGATGAGGCCATCGCTGAAATGATGGGGGTAAGAGATCAGTTTCCTTTGGGAGATCATCGAGCAGGATACATAATGGAACTCCACCCAGATGCCTATTTCAAGGAGACAACCCCTGCTTCTAGTCACAAAAACACAAGAATAAAACATGGATCTGATGGTGAAAACCATTCTACGGTAGTATCAAATCCCAAAATAGTAAAAACAAAAGATGTATCTCCTGGTGAAAACCTCCACGAGGTGCCAGGAGATGGAAGCATGGGCCTCTCTAAGGTAGACAAAGTCTATCCAGACAGATCACCCATCTTGGTAGAACCAGCTCAGGAAATGAATCTTGGGACAGAGGAAGAGCCAAAAATCACATACAGAGCAGAATCTCTCAGCATACCAGAATAGGAGAACTTCTTGTCCTTCTTCACACGTAGAAATTGCAATTTTGCATGGACCTATGCAGACATGCCAGGGCTAGATCCCGCTTTGGTGGTCCATCACCTTGCAGTATGCCCTGACATGAAACTAGTCAAATAGAAGCTCAGAAAAATGAATCCTTAGGTGGCTCTCCTCGTCAAAGTAGAGCTAAAGAAATTACTGGATGTTGGGTTCATTCACCCAATCAATTATCCTAAATGGGTTTCAAACCTTGTACCAATTGCTAAACCAGATGGCTAAATCTATTGTTGCACTGATTTTAGGGATCTCAATAAGGCCTGCCCCAAAGATGACTTCCCACTACCAAACATCAACATGATAGTGGATCTCATGATAGGATATTAAATGTTATCCCTCATGGATGGTTTCTCAGGATACAACCAGATTAAAATCACTGAAGAGGATCAGCATAAAATGACCTTCATATGTCCATGGGGAACATACTGCTGGGTGGTAATGCCATTCGGCCTGAAGAATACAGGAGCCACCTATCAAAGAGCTATGATCATCATCTTCCATGACCTCTTCCACCACGTCATGGAAGACTATGTGGACGATTTGCTAGGAAAATCAAAGACCAGAGAAGAACACTTAGATGTGCTGGCCAAGATCTTTGATAGGTTAGAGAAATATAATGTCCGTTTGAATCCAAAGAAATGCGTCTTCGGCGTCACCTCAGGAAAACTTCTGGGATACATAGTCTCGAGAAGACGAATTGAAGTTGATCCTGCAAAGGTCAAGGCCATCACCGAGATGCCACCTCTAAAAACACTGAAACAGCTACGAAGCCTGCAGGGAAAACTCTAGTCTCTCTGACGATTCATTGCCCAACTTGCTGATAAGTGCCAACCATTCTAGCATCTACTCTGAAAAGACATAGCTTTCATCTAGAACACCCAGTGTCAGGACGCCTTTGACCAACTAAAGGAATACCTGGCTAATCCTCTTGTGCTAACTCCACCAAGGCAAGGCAAACCCCTCCTACTTTACATCTCCACAATAGAGACAGCTATCAGAGCCTTGCTAGCACAACTCGATGAGCAGGGGAAAGAAAGAGCCATCTACTATATCAGCTGCACCTTGATCTCATATGAGCTCAATTACACACAAATTGAACAAGCATATCTAGCCCTTGTCTTCACGTCACAAAAGTTAAGACACTACATGCTTAATCACAAGACCAAGCTCATTGCTAAGATTGACCCACTGAAGTACCTGCTAAACAGAGCCACTCTTACTGGCAGAATGGCTAAATGGGTCATGATTCTCATGGAGTTTGATATAGAATACACTGAGAGAAAGGCCATCAAAGGGCAAGTAATAGCAGATCAACTGGCTGAAGTACCTATCCTAGTAGAACATCCTACAATAGCGGAGTTTCCTGATGAAGCTATCTTGACAATCACACCAACCATAGACACATGGAAGATGTATTTTGATGGATCATACACTCACAGAGGCTCGGGGGCAGGCATCCTATTTGTTACCCCTCAAGGCGACACAATTCCTAAATCCTTTAAGATCACATTTCCATGCACCAACAACATAACAGAGTATGAGGCCCTCATCATAGGTCTCCACATGGCCATCCAATGGAAAATTAAAAAGCTAATTGTGTATGGCGACTCTCAACTCATCATCAGGCAGGTCAATAATGAAAACAAAACCAAGGATGAAAAGCTCCTCCCCTATAAGAAGATGGTTGATGATTTCAAAGACTGCTTCAAAGACATCCATTTCGAACAAATCCAAAGACTCAAAAACAAAGCAACAGATGCCATGGCAACTATCAAATCTCTGGTAGACATGAAGAAGGACAGCAAGAAATGTGAGTTCCTGATTGAAGAACTCCCCATCCCAGTATACGATGTTCCTCAATCCGAACTAGTGTGTGAAGTCATTGGTCCCTTATCTCCATGGTACCAAGAAACATACTTATACCTCCACAACAACATCCTCCCCCTAATTTGTCCACCTCACAAAGAAAATCATTCATCCGTCGAGCCTCCCGATTCATCCTTATAGGCGATACATTATACAAAAGGAGTCTTGATGGTACGCTTCTACGATGTTTAGATTCTAGGGAAGCTGAAGTAGCCTTGGAAGAGGTACACGTAGGCATCTGTGGGGCACATTGAAGCGGACCCACTCTTTCCAAAAAGATCCTTAAGACCAGATATTATTGGCCCACAATGGAACAAGATTCCCATAGGTTTATCAAGAAATGCCTCCCATGTCAACAGCATGTCAATCTCATCCATGCACCAGCACAGGAACTATAACCGATCACAATGTCATAGCCTTTCTCACAGTGGGGACTCAACCTCGTAGGGGAAATACATCCTCCATCCCCCAATGGCCATAAGTTCATTATCACCACTACCGAATACTTCACAAAGTGGGTGGAAGCAATACCACTCACCTTCACCACAAGTATCCAAATCCCAAAATTCATCCTCCGCTATATCATCTACTGATATGGTATCCCCCATTCCATTGTCACCAACAATGGAAAGCCCTTCAAAAACCAAGAAGTTTGCACCCTGTGTGAAAAATTTGACATCAAACATCACTTCTCCATACTGTATTACCCCCAAGGAAATGGTCAAGCAAAGGCTTCTAACAAAACCATCCTCCACATTCTCAAGAAGATAGTCAATGAAGTTGGTCATGACTAGCACCTCCAACTCAACCCTACCCTATGGGCCTACCGCACAAGCATCTGCACTCCTACAGGAGCCACCCCATTCTCACTAGTATTAAGATCTGAAGCCATTTTACCTATAGAGGTCGAGCTCCCATCTCTGTGAGTGTCCTTGCAAAACATTATCTCTGAGGAGGACTACCACGTCGCAAGGTTGCATCAGCTAGAACTACTGGATGAGAAATGCCTGAATGCATTTAATCACCTATAGGCATACCAAAACCACCTCAGAAGAAGCTACAACAAAAGGATCAGAAATAGAAAATTTGAGGTAGGTGACCTTGTCCTAATGGAAAATCAGAAGAACCTGCAAGAGCATCCTAAGCAAGGAAAGTTTGAACCTAACTGGCTAGGACCTTATGTCGTCACCGCCGATTATGGGTCAGGAGCTTATCAGCTTGCAACACCTAAGGGGCAACCTCTAGATGAACCAATGAACATCCTGCATCTCAAGAAATTCTATGCATAACCCATCTAGTACCCTAAGTTAAAAATTTTTAAAAAAAATTTTAAAAATCAAAACCACCAAAAAAATCAAAAAATCAAGAAAAATCAGAGTGCAATAAAAAACTTCCAATGGTGAAAATCACTTCGGTGACGCCTTGGATAAGTACCATGGTGAAAACCTATTCCAGGCGCCATGCATAGTGGCCAGTTCTACCATACTAATAAGTCCTCTTTCCATTACACCGCTCCATATCTCACACATTCCATGGCTTGGAATTCTGAAACATCAAGTCCTATCGCCCAACCCATCCTATCCCATCTCAAGGCCAACTCAGGGAATGAGGATCCTTATAGGCTCCCTTTGTACATATAAAATCAAAAAAATCCAAAAACATTGCAAAATCATAAAATACAAAACAATATAAAATATAGAAAATCCAAAAAACAACACATCTCATCGCAATCATCAAACGCACATCAATCTTCATCACATCAAACCCATCCCACACCATTCCCACATCATCAAGTTTTACTAGAACTACATATTCACTTCACCCGCATCTTAAAAGTACCTTGATCCCATGGACATAGGGTATGTAGGTAGTCTGGAATACGAAGGATGTTTTCAGTACTCAGGTATATAAGATGCACCCATCCAACCCATTCAGATGGTCCGCATTCACTGAGCTTTTTTGGGATCTAATAAATGATACACACACTATGTATACGCTTGAAACATGCCCCCTAACGTAAAAATCATCAATCAACATACCAACTATAATCCTACATATGGCTAGACTATTCTTTTGCCCATCTTCCAAAAATTCTCCAATCAACACCAACGGATCTGCGTCCTAGGATATATCTTTCCTATAATGCACAAAAATATATCATTCTATCATCACGTCTCTTGGCAAGAGCACATGAAGGCTATTTGTATCTTTTTGTTGGTCTTTTTGATTATTGATTTTTATCTTTTTGTCTCACTCTAAGTCATCTCCAAAGCTACCTTGATCTCATTATATCATGGTAAGTAGCGGATAGCACCTGGAGTAGACATAGTCATTGTTTTTGCATGTTGTGCTTGTGGGTTGGTTTCGTTACTCCAAGAATAATATTCATATCTTGAAGTCCAGGTCAATTCTAGCATGATGTGTCCTATTTGCATATACAGGCATCAAAACCTTATATACATTATTCGCACTCATCGCTATGAGTCCCCTTCCTAGACTAGGCAAGATTATACTACCTTGGGCATGCATGAAATCAACCTATTGTATGTGGGTCTAGTCCATGCAATCATGGGGTATACATCATCACCTAGGTCATTTCATACCTTTGTGAACTGTATCCTACATTGCTACATTAAACTAAGAAATGCTCTCAATTCATCTTTTGCAACTACTGTTACTAGCTCAAAATCACCATCCCAATCACTCAGTCAACTATCCCATCTCGGCCTAGATTTGATAATCACTTTCCCCATCCACCCCCCCAATCTAATTCCCTCACTAACCCCATTCCCCCTCTATATCTCCATGTTGATGATGATGTTCGTCATAAACAAAAATAGAATAAAAGTTACACAACAACCTTTACTCATCTTGAAAGATATGATGAATTCAGAGAATTCATGATCCCAAGTCTCCGTTGATTAGTTCATAATCTACTGACGTTACTCAGTGGTTGATGTGTGTTGCTGTTTTCCATTTCAAGGGGCCTTACGTATTTTGGTTGTTCCTGCAAAATTCTTCAATATTCCTCCAAATATCTTGTTCTGTATGTCTGCCCTACATAAATCTCCAAATTATTTTACGTCTGCACTATGAATTTACTCAAATAATGTACCTACAGGTGGATATTTGCATGATTTCTACCATTATTTGTAAATCTTTGCATGATATTTTCAACATTACATGCATTTAGCTCAAAATATGCTAAGGATTTTCAGTTACCTACGAGATGTCAACATATTTTTCTATTTCTACTTATTATTTATCATGATTTGCAATTATGGAAGTGAATTTATGAAATTAAAATGAGAAAAAGGGTTAAAGAATGAGATTCCCAAAACTACTTGACTTAGATCACTGATCCACATACATACTCTCATACGTGCAATGAAAAGAAGGAAACTAGAATCATACTTCACCAGGACATTCCACAAATCTACATGATCCAGTGCAAATCTTCAAAGGAAAAGTTAATAACAACATGTAATGAAATGAAAGCGCTTCTATTTGAACACATCATTCACCAGTACATATCCAGAAATCAACTTGAAGATTACGTAAGGTTTACAATCAGGATGTAATCTGAAACTTCATCTTCATTCAGTATGCTTAAGAACAAGTACATTTACAAAGATCTGAAGAAAGAACCTTGACATTTCAACAATTCAGTCCTCATTAGTCTCGGCAATTCGATCTCCTATATTGGCTTGGTCTAATTTTTAATAAGTGACCTCCCCTATCTATATGTGTATCTCTTTATGACAAGTTCTGGCCCTTATATAGGACAAAAGCCAGAAAACAGTTACATTGATCCAATGATCAAGATCCTCTCAGAACAAACAACGGTCCATTTGAACAACACGTGCCTTGCCAGTTGGCACTCATACAACTAGCATAGAATATTCCAACATCTTTAATTTGGTCCATCCTCCAGTTGGTGAACAGTACGTTTGACAATATCCTCCTTAGTTTCTGGTCATGTTGCCTCTATGTGCAACTCTACAATATAGTTTAGCTATATCTCCATATAGCTCTAATATCCTGCAATAGACAGACAAGAATTAAGTATCATCATTTAAAACTAGCAGGAAGATGAAAAAATACATTAAAACTAGACTGAATGTGCAAACACAGGATATCAGGTTCCAAATTTGTGAAAAATGCACATTAAATGCATATACAAGGCTTAAAATAATTGGGTCAACCATTGTTGACCAATATCATGCTATCGGGCTCCAAAAAATAACTTTAAAATCCATAAATCTACTTTCCCGCCCATTTCCTTGCATATCAGGTGTTAAATTCTCACACATATGCCCTTTTGTACATATCGAGTTCTATATCGTGCACATACAAATGGTCAAATGTACAAGGGATTAGCCATTTTTAAATTTCCTTTCACATCCGCGCCTTGTACATTTATCGGGTTGCATATCATGATCATGCAAGTGCAAAACATACAAGGAATTTACTATATCTAACTTTCATTTGGCGTCCGACACTTTGTATATCATGCATCACATATCACCTTTGTATATCAGGTCATACAACAAAGCTACATACAAAGATTCTTGTATGTGCACCTCGGATTCCAACTATTTTATAAACCGCAGTTTATTCGTCTTCAATCCCGACATGTATAATGCAACGTATATCGGGTGATGAATCTGCATATACAAGCACTAAAAAAATATACAAGAATTTTCCTGTATTTAACTTCCACTTGGCATCCGGCGCTTGTATGTATATTTCTGCAATGTATGTTTGAACATACATGCCAGACACATTCAATGATTTAATCACCTTTTATATGATTTCAGTTCCGCTGCATGTTTAAGTTTAATGCATATCGCAATGTATGCATAAACATACAATCGCGAAACATACAATGAACTTTTTCTATTTAATAACCATTTCAATTCCAGCTTTGTATATTATGTATTGTATGTTTCAAACCCTACATACAAGGCATCGGATATACAAGCATTTAATCTCATTTAATAACCATTTCGAATCCGCCATTGTATCCAATGCGCAATGTATATACAAGAACTTTTCCTTGCTTAATGAAAGTTTCAGTTCCGGAGGTTGTATAAAGTGTTGTATATCGACATTTGTATGTAAGAACATACAAACCGAAAATATACAACGAATTTACCACATTTCATAAACCCTTCGATTTCGACTTGTATACGGGTAATGTATGTGACAATATACAAGCCGCCCTCATGCAACGAATTTTCATCTTTTAATAAACCTCTCGAGTCCGAAGTATGTATCTAAACTTGTATATCACCTTTGTATGTAAGATAGATACATGGATAAAATACAATCGGCGGACTTAACTTAGCATCCACTATAACTCTGAATCCTACCAGATCCGGACATGCGTACTAATATGAAACACATTAACAAATATGACCTCGCCGTTGATGAATATCACCCCCCTGATTGAAATGACGTCACCATCATATATTCTTCGTAGCACGGGGATGAGATGATGTCAACATCATATTAGCGCTAGGGTGATATTTGTAATATTAGGTGATATTTTAAAATGTAACCCCCCTAGGAAAATCAGGTTGACCAGAACTTTGACTTGCCATAACTTTCTCATTTGGTTGAATTTTAGGGTGATGTAAAAGGAAAACTTGCATGTAATTTCATCCTCTTTCACATGGTAAGCCTTTTGAGGACAAATTCAGACTTTGGAATTTGGCTCAGATTTCAAGATCACAAATATACCTGACATTAGGCCTATGCATACTGACTGATATTGCTTTTACCATTACCGCCCAGAGCACAAAAGCAAGGGAACAAGCTAGCAAAGTTGGGTCCCTATTTTGCTAATGCAAAATGGGGTGTGTTGTGTAACCACACAACACTCCACTTAACACATCCTGAACCAAAGCAAATCTCCCCTCAATGACATGGCATCTTCTGACCTAACAATCCTCTCATCTCCCCACCGCCAACCGCTAGATGCTCCCACTCCTATTCTCTCCCCACTTATTTCCCTTTCCCATAGCCTCACCACTTAGGGTTAAACAAAGAACATCATGTGTATCAGGACTGGATCATCTCACCTATCACCTAGTTTGCATACCCCCTATCACCTAAACTGCATCTAGCATATCATTTAGCTACATGTCATGATCATTTAAGTTGCATATCATCTAGGTCATTTTAATCCATTTTGCATATCATTTAGGTACATTTAATCCATTTAATTTTGCATGTCATTTAGGTTCATTTTAATCCATTTTTCATGTCATTTAGGTTCATTTTAAATCCATTTTACATATCATTTAGGTCATTTTAATCCATTTTGCATATCATTTAGGTTCATTTTAATCCCTTTTTGCATGTCATTTAGGTTCATTTTAATCCATTTTACATATCATTTAGGTCATTTTAATCC
This sequence comes from Cunninghamia lanceolata, assembly GCA_027924645.1. Classification (NCBI taxonomy): domain Eukaryota; kingdom Viridiplantae; phylum Streptophyta; class Pinopsida; order Cupressales; family Cupressaceae; genus Cunninghamia; species Cunninghamia lanceolata. The sequence continues at coordinate 6,432,429 of BSBN01000078.1, forward strand.
ATTTTGCATGTCATTTAGGTTCATTTTAATCCATTTTGCATGTCATTTAGGTTCATTTTAAATCCATTTTACATATCATTTAGGTCATTTTAATCCATTTTGCATGTCATTTAGGCTCATTTAATCCATTATACATATCATTTAGGTCATTTTAATCCATTTTGCATGTCATTTAGGTTCATTTTAATCCATTATACATATCATTTAGGTCATTTTAATCCATTTTGCATGTCATTTAGGTTCATTTTAATCCTTTTTGCATATCACTTAGGTTCATTTTAGAATCAGTTTAAAATACATACTAGTTAGGATCATTCCAAATCATTTAAGTTAAATTGCATTAACAACTGATAGCTTGCATAATAATTAGGTTCATTCTAGAATCATTTAGTTACACATTATACATCACATTTCATATCATCTCATAAACCACTTAGTCACATTACATCATCATAATAAATACATTTAATAATAAACATCTAACTGCATATGCATATTTTCATACATAAACATACATTTCCATCTTAAATGCATCCATAAAATCAAAAAACATCATCACATAAACATAACACATCCATAGCATATAAAATACATAAATAAATACTGCATCCATCACATAAGCATCATCATATAAAATCACCACAAAAAATGTACATCGCTCATATATGTATACAAAAAATAAAGTGTCCTGATACAAAATGCCTCCAAGGGCTAACATGATATGACTATCACATGGACGATCCTCTCTCCAAAGGAGTGGGGGACCCTGACCCTAGTCGAGGCTGTGATCCTATCGGCGGCTATGGCTGCGGCTGTGGCTGTATCTGCACCTGTGGACCCTACTGTGGCACGTGTGAGGGAGGAGGCATCATCTGCTGAATGAACTGAATAGATCTCGATCTATGTGATCTCGATGCCCCCGATCTGCTGACCTGGCTGTAGCTCGGTGCTCGCTGCTCTGTTGGCATGACCGCATAGTACAGCCCCCGATAATACTCCATCTGCCCCCTAGTCTCTGTCAAGTCTCCTTGTACTTGAGACATCTAAACCTGAGCCTGGGATAGTTGTGTCTGCATCAATGTCAAAACCGGGGCTAGCCCAGCACCTGACACCTGTAGACTACCCACTGTAGTCTTTGCTTGCTAAGCCCTAGCAAGTGCTGTATCCCACTCTCTGGTCAACACCTCTACCTCACCCTGAGCCTGGGCTAACTGTGCTTGTAATGCTGCCACCTATCCATCTATCCCATCTAATAAGGCCAGTGCCCCCCACAACTGCACTAACTCTGCATCTCGGCCCTCTAATGCCTCCTATAGGCTCACCACTTGTGCTCGTAGGGTCTCCATCTCCTCCTCATCCCGTTGCCTCCGACGAGATGTAAGCCTCTCACCCTCAGCCTCTCCAACTGTACCTAAGGGACCTGCCTACTACCCTCCCCCAACTGCCTGCTGTTGTGCTACCTGTGGTGGGGGTAGATCACCCCTATCCACCCTTGGCTATCCTCCATGCTGCTGAGGCCCTCTAGGCTGTCGCCCTACTCCAACCTGTACTTGCTCAATAGGAACCTACTACACAGGTACTTGCTGCCCCACCTGCCCCTGTCCTGCTGCCACTACTGCCAGCACATCTATCAGTTGGCCATTCCTACCAACCACTCTCTCGTCTCCATCATCTCCAACCTCCACAAGGAAGTCCTCAATGATCAACTCCCCCTCCTCCACGTGATCCTCCCCATCTGAGTCGTCTCCACCATCTGAACCATCACCCCCTGAACCTACTGCCTCTGCTGGATTTGTGAACTGAGTAGGCCAATGCATATGCCACCATATATCATAGGCAGCCGTAGTCCCTGCATCCCTCACTGTGCTCCTCCAATGCCATTGCACTGGCCGTAGAGCTACAAAATCTGCTAGGGTGGCCTGTGGCTATATGGCTACAGGCCAATAGGCTGCATCTTGAGGTGTCTACACAAATATCACCATTTGTTGCAGAGTGTCCTGTACCAAACCAAACTGCTACATAACCCGCAAAGGTAAATACACATCTATCATATGGTCTCTTCGACCCATCAGGTACCACTGCTGAAATGCAAAAGGGAGATGAAGGTCATCATCTGGCCATAGATCTACACCGATGTATGGTCGCTGGGTCACACTAATCACATCATCTAGCATCCTCCTCCAATGCCGCACCTACCCAGTATGCGTGTACTCTACATCCCAATATAAAAACACAAAGGCCTCAAACTACCGTCGATAGTAACCACATGTCGGCCTCATGACTGGGACATGCTCCCAGATCCATACATGAAGCAGAGTGACTCCAGCGGATAACGTTCTATCATGCAGATAGGTGACTGTATGCATCTCATGATATAACTACCCTAGCATAGCTTATCCCCATGCATAGATAGTCTCATGGATCACCATCCCCTCTATCATCACCCCCAACCAACTGGAAAACCCCTGCCTTGCCTGTCAGGCATCACAACCCCTCCAATCAACACACAAAGGAATAAGGCAAATAGATCTGCACCCGCAGCTAGTGTCCCCTCATAGTCCATCTCCCTCCCATTCAGAGAGAGAATAAGATGATCCACACCAAACACCTTGACTAATGCACTCTGCCCTCTCCTCATGTCATATCTAACACGCCGGCCCCAGATAGGTAGCTTGAGGATGCGATAAACATCCTCAAGTGTGATGGTAATCTCTCCAGTAGGCAACAAAAAACTGTAGGTTTCAGAGCGATACTGCTCCACCATCGCTGTCATCAGAGCTCTATGAGCTCACAAAACGGGCATCAAGGACACCATCAGAAGCCCCAATCTCGCCAGTCGATCCTGCGTCGCATCATCAAAACCGTCAAACAGTGCCATCACAGATGGAACTCATCACTCACGTGACTGCAATATAAATCACTCTGTATCTTGCATATGCAACATTAGGGTTAGATGTCAACCTATCTATTTCTAAACCAACCTTTTTCTTCTAAGTGTCTAACAAGCCAGCATCAGGTGGCATGAAAGTAGACAACTCCTTGTGCCATTTTTAAAATGGTGCTAAACTTTCCTCCAAATGGCGCTAATACAGACAATAACACCACTGCACATAACTCTTTGTGCCAATCCAAAAAATCATGCTACTGCATGCTATCCATCACGCCATTTCTCCAAATGGTGTCACTATTCATCTTGGTGTTATTCCACCCAATGACACCGATTTACCCAATAGCACTAATCTAGCCAATAGCGCTAATACACATGATAGCAATAAAACTCAGCATAGCGCTACTTCCAAGCATGGTGCTATTCCAAAGAATAGCGCCACTTTAACCCCAATTTGGCATTAAAATGCCAGAATCCTATTCTTCCTTGTATGGCGCTATTCCGGACGATAGCGCTAAAACACCTACCTAATGGCGACAAACCGCCCTAACCTTACCCAGGCAGATAGTGTCAATCCAGATGATGGTGCTAATCCACCTTGCCGTTGGCGCTACGTGCTCCAACCCCAAATCCCAAAACCTAAAAAATGCACGTAAAACAAGAAAATTACAAAGTCAGGGTTAGGCCCTACCAGGGGTCCAGTGCTTGGTGCCCGACCAAACTCTCGGAACTGCTCGGAGATGTGTCGAAGTTGTGGGAACTACGGGTTGCAGTTAGCCATCTCTCCTTTGTCCTTTCTTCTCCAAAGTCAAAAGTGTGCAAATGTGGCACTCTAAGGGCCCACTTTGCCTAATATAGTGGGCCATGTCATACCTCCCCCCCTTGTTTTCCCTCCAGGGTGCAGATCTCAGCCTTTTTTCTCCGTTTTTCTTCCTATCATCATCTTTTTCTATCACCTATCCAACCTTCACTCCTATCACATCCTTTTTGAAAACTCACCTGGAAAAATTTTATTTTTCCCGCCGACCTCTCGAGGGGGCATCCCTTATCCATCTCATACCTGCCCGATAGCTAGGGCATATTTTTCTTCGACCTGACGCCACTTCCCTCCTAGGTCCAGATGGCATGTCAAAGAGGGGAAATGTAGACACCTAAAAATGTCTTCTACCATCTAACCGACTCCATACAACCCTAAACAAACCAATTTCCCTTCTAACCAATTAATTAAATTTTTATTTTTATTAATTAACCCTTTCGTTTTCCAAATTCACACCATTCTATCCCCAAAATTGAACTAATTTCATTAATTCAATAGTCCAAACCTTAGCCAATTTATTTAATAAATATGTAATATTTATTAAATCAATTTCCCCTTTTTCACTAAATCCAATTAATTAGTTAAAGCCATGTTAACTAATTAATTCAGCCTATAATTAACCTATCCCTACCCTAGACAATTAAATAGCTATTATTTAATTGCCTACCCTAGCCTACCTCATCCCAGCCCTAGGATTAATTAAATAAAACCCATGTTTAATTAATCCTAACCCCTTCATTTGGGTGGTCAAACCTTGTTTAACACCCTTGCCCACATCCTCCAAATAAAAAATTGAATTAAATTCACATAAGTCAATTTTTTATTTAAAAACATCCCACATCACATTTATTTCTCCTTACAATCCCATACTCATTTATTTCCTCTCTTCCCCAAATAAATTTTTAATTCATTTACATTCCCCCATATGAATCTTTTATTCCAAAATAATCCTTCACCCCCGTGCTCATTAAATAACCCCTTTTCCCAAAATGAATAAAAGAATCACTTTTATGCCTAGCCCTCCATTCATTCAAGATTGAATCTAGGCCCTCCACATCACTTTTATCCTCCACCATTGATCTTCCAAATCAATCTCCACCCTTGGATCAAAATCCCTTCCAAAAATCTATAAATAGAACCTCTCCCAAGCCATTTTCATCATCCAAGTTTATGCAAAGTTACCATGCCAAAATAACTTTTGAGCTAGAATAGTGAGTTGCAACTTTGAGTAGCATTTCACATTTCAATTCATTGTCTAGGGTAATCTTTGTTAAGGGGCTTGTTTTGGGTGCAAAGGCTCCTTCCTCCCTTGATGGGATTGGGTTTGCTTGTAAGGTATAACCTTGTGTTTATTGCATATTGTTTAGTATTTTCACCTTATTTGCATATCTAATCTACATAATCAATCTTACAAGAAACACAGACTTCAAACCAATCCCAAAATCAACAAGACAAGCTACCCGGTTAGCCAAACAAATCAAATGCCTAGTGTTGATCTGACATCACTATCAACTATCACATTTCTTACATGGAATGGGGAATCGTTGAAACTAGGACTCTATGCCTTATACGACATGTGTCATTTCTGAAATCAGACATTAACAATCAACACATGCCAATCATCTAACAACTTGTGGCATTCTCAAAACTAGACAACATGTCCTATATGAGATGTCACAATCCTATCACTTGCATTATACAGGTGGTCACATTGCCGAAACTAGACTTAACATCTTATACAGCATGCTTCCTATCTTGAAACTAGGCCTTACTCATCCATTCATAATCAAGCAAAAACAAACAAACACATATCACTTAACACACGATCTAATGGTTATGGACTCTGTTTGTCTAGTCTGTCTTATTTTACTAGATTGTTTTTAGTGTTGTTCTTATGCTTCTCAAGGAAGTCCCTAAGTGATGAAGAGAAGCGAGGATAGAGTGAGACCTTTTTCTTTGATTTTTGTTTGTGGTTTGTCTTGGCAAAATGACTAGGGCAACTAGGTTCCTTGTGTGTGATCAGGATTCCATTAGGCATGAATCAAAGGCATCCTATGCATGGGAAAGAATAAATGCTTCCTTGCATCAGGACTTGTACACCTCAAGGTTATCTCATTGCATGTTCCGACAAGGTACCGCAGTTACTAGTCTGGGTCAAGCATTCCTTATTTCTTACGTGCTTGTTTCACAAAGGACCACACTTTACACTTTAACTTATGACTTGCCACCGTGTCTGTAGTCCCTTGACATAATAATTTCTATGATCATAAGCAGAAATTATGAGTAAGAAGCTCAAAAATCTATCAAAGAAAAATCTCATTCCATTCTTCTAGCCAATCTTCATTCCTCCACCATTGCTCTCTCATGTATTCATTTCTTCTATTCATTCTACCATGCTAGCATACTTTTGGGAAATTTCCCAAATTTTTAGAATTTTTTTAGAAAATTTGACAAATTTCCTAAGGGGGCAAATGATCTCGCTTCATCTGGGGCATGCTGGGGCATGTCTAGGGCATATTTTTAAATTTTTCTGACACAATGTCAAAATTGACATTGTATCAAAGAGGGGCAAACTGTATACACCTAAAAATGTCCTCATCTTGCAAACGCCACTTTCATTTCAATTTTCTTCCAAATTCCATATTCAGCTATTAATTAAATAATTTTATTATTTAATTAAGTCAATTTTATCCTCTCTAACCTATGATTAAATAAATTTTATTTATTTAAATCATTTTCCTATTTTGTTTAAATACCCCCTCACCTAATTGACAAAATCCCCTTTTCACATGTGCATTATCTCAATAAATTGAATAAATTGGGCAAACTTATTTATTTTGAATTCCCTCACACCTCATCATATTTTTGAATTTTCAATTCACTCTTGTCTTGTAGTGGAGGGAAACCCTAATTGATCTCTACCCTTCATTTTTCTCCCAAGTCAACTTTAAATTTGGGCCCTCTATTCAAACATGCTCTTCTATAAAACATCTTTTTACAACCATTTTCAACATAACACAACCCTAAAATCTATTGTACACTCTCCAACATCTTGTTGTTCATACATTTGAGTTTCTCATGATCATTGTAAATCTACAAAATCTGAGAACACTATGTGAGATTGATGAGGACAATAGATGTTAGTAGACATTTAGCTTAGAATCTGATTTATTTGCTATTTATTTGATTAATTTTGTAGCTAGTTTGCACTCCATTGGGAGCTAGGGTTTGTTGTCATTAATTTTCTGCATGTTTGATAGTGTTTTACCAAACTCAAAAGAAAACAAATTCACTGCCCATAGTTAACCAATTGAAAACATTGCCTGGACCTCCATTCTTCAATCTCCTAATTTCAAATATAATAATCTCACCAATCAAATTCCTAGTGATTAAGTTGTTTCTGCATGATAATGTAGTCAATGGTGTTTAGTGTAAAGTTGGATTTTGTTAATCTTTTGTTGTTTAGATGTTAAATCCCTCCTTTCCACTTAATATTCAAGGATCTAGGGTCAAGTGGTGAGCACTATCATACCCTAGGTCACTGTGAGATGAAGGGAAACTTGGATTAGGGAATTAATTATCAATTTTTCCTTCTCCTATGTCCAATTAACCATTAAAACCCTAATTATGCAAATACGACAACAAATTAATGATTTAGGGAAAAATTTCTTACAAATAGGAGTAAAATACCAAATTACAGAGTACCTGTTTTTAGGGTTTCGAAGGGGAACAGTCGGGGACACTAGAGTGGGCGCCTAAGTCCGAGGTACATGCTTTTTTGGGGAATTTGGACCTCCTTCCGACACTGATCAACCCTATAACTTCTATTTCCTAAGGTTTGTCTATGGAGGACACTGGATCGAGCATCCAAGTCCTAGAAGTGCTCCTTTGTCTAACTTTTCTTTAGATCTTGAATCCATGATGCCTACCAAGCCTTCCTACAACTCCACTTTTTTCAGATGCGACACCTGTAACTTGCAATTACAAGACTTGGTTTGGGGGTTGTGGTGTTTAGGGGCTTGCCTCAGTCAAGCTCTAGAGGGTACTTAAGTCTCTGAATGCCGTTGTCAGATAAAGAGTGCATGCCCTTGTGAGGCAGAGGCTAAAACCAAAGGAATCAATGATGAAAACACAATATTATGTCACCTTGTAGTGAACCTCTCATGGAGGAAGATGCTCTTCATGCCATGAGGAAATTGATGCTCAAATCTACAAATATCAACACACAAAACTTACAAGTCTACTCTTGCAACACAATAGAAGCTTTGAATCACCTTATGAACACCATAACTTTCTAGTAATCATCTATTTGAAATCTAGTTTCTAAATGAATGCCCAAACATGCTTATATATGTAACTACAAGCATTCCCGCCAAGATATTTGAAATTCAAACTTACCGTGTTAGCAAAGGGACCTAATAACTGTCACAAACTGACACTCAGAAATTAGGGCTGCCCTAGAATAGGGCAGGACTAGGGTGCAGGCGTCCAAGTCCTCCCCCCCTATTTTGGGCAGGGTACAACTCAAGGGGTCCTCCTAGGTCTAATTTACCATGGAACCCAGGTCTCATTCCATTGGGATGCCAAAATATGAACTAAAATGTTCTAAATGCATGCTAAAGACCTGGGAGCTAAACCTTATGAGGGAAAAGCCCCCAAGGAGACATTTTTTGATATTACATTTAGCCCCCACTTTAATGTATGTATAAACGCAAGGCCAATACATGCATTAAAGTAAGGTCACAAATAGAGAAAACACACCAAGCATGGAGAAGACATGCCAATCACATAGAAAATAGTAATAGGCATGCAAAACACAGAGAATACAGTTACAGTTATGCAGAAGACAAAGCAAACAGTTAATGCATAGAAGACACATTAATGCATGGAAGATAGAAATGATATCTATTATTTTCTTTTTCTCATATATATGAAATGCAAATGTAAGTACTCGAAAGTAAACAAACCTCCTATAAAATAGGATGCACTGCCTGAGGGTGTATGTCTCAGTATATATGGGGTAACACACATGCAAGACACGTAAAACCTTCCAAAATGCAAGAAACACTACTCAAGGGTACTGGTCTCTGCATATGGGCAACAAACACGCCACACAAAACAAGCACGCCAAAACACACACACTTGAAGACATAGAGAAAACACGGCAAACAAGCGATGCAGTGTACCTATTTCTAGGTCCAACACCATCTCAGGCACATTATAGGCACACATCGACAATTACGCTTCGCCACAACAATCGCCGAAGACACGCTTAAGGGTTGAGTTAGTCACAGAACTGCTCCCCACCTCCATAGAGGACTTTTGAAAATGACATGATGATGCAATCTGCTCCAAGAAATACACCATCCCCACCTCTACAGAGGGCTTACATGGTTGATTGATTGATTGTGAAAAAACTCAGGATGTATGATGCACTACCCTGAGGTGCAAGTCTTTGCATCTGAGGTCAAACACATTGCTAACATCTATAATAGATAGCTTACCTTATATATGCCCCCACCTTAAGGTGGTTGATATCAGTTATCGATATCAAGCACATTAAGGTAGGAAGAAAACACACAAGGGAACACCAACTTTTGCAAAGCCCATGCCCCCCGAAGGTGACATGTAATTTATGATTGCTAAATGTTCGTACAAACACATCCCTGCAAGAAACATGTTAGTGTCTATAGAATCATGATAAACAACAACATCAATGCATATGATTAACCACACAAAGAGCTAAGGTTATACAACGAATTTAGAGTTTGAGGATAACTGTGGAGTTATATCACAAAGCTCTCTAAATCGAGTACCACCAAAGCCAAATTCAAAGACAAACAAAGGTGCATAGAGTAGTAGTATTGTTAAGGTTTGTAAATGCAACAGAAACATCATCAAATTCACTACACGGAAAGCACGAGTGCTTCCACTAGCCAAGCATCAGATAAGATAAACAATCCCATCGTCATTTTAGGAACTAAGTCCATTTTTTGATTGCTCTTGATAGGGCCACTAGGTCTGCATTAGTAGAAATGTTTTTCATCATCCACCCGCTAGGTGGAAACACTAGAGGAAGGAAAATAATAAGTAAGAGAGGAGAAAACAAGTGTCTTAGGGACAGTCACGTAGGAGGGTGCCCCCATGTCACCAACCACAACACTATGTCCGTAAGACACAACACACAACAACAAAATTAGAGAGAGGCAATATAGAAGAATGATGATACAAATAGAAGAATGTCACAACAGAGGCGGTCTCCTGGTATCCCAAACCTTATGAGAGAATTTGAGGTCATCTTAGGAGGCCTAAACAACACATAACACATCACGGGGAAAGCACATCATGAGAGAGATAAAGGTTTAGAGATACTTACCTCTAGGGCCCCTGCCAAGCTAGAGATTGTCTATAAGAAAATCATCATCGTCATCTTCCCACTCCCTAATGTTGGAGGATAGTGGGACATATAGTACCATAGTCAATTTCATATCTTGTTCATCATGTTATTCATCATTAGGATCATCTTTGTTTGGTTGAATGTTAGGATTGATGTTTTCTTGTTGAGAGGCTAGGTTTATGGCATATTCTTGTCTTCTTTTTCATCTTTCTCTTACTTTTATGTTTCTCTTTCTTCAACCACTTATCTCTTGTAAGATAGGGCCTTGCTCTTTCATAGGTTTTTACAAATTAGAAGATGAAGCGTCGGGATCAAACCTCATTTGTCGCAGTGGAACATTTTGTTGTTGACAATGACCTCTTGATTCTTGTAATGATTTCATGGGAGGAACCTTAGCATAGGGACCTTGTCCTTTCGGTCTAAAGTTCTCTTCACATGCAGGTTGTTTCTCTTTTGTCATTTCTTGTATAGGAGGACTAGGCACTGGATGTAATAGTTTCACCTTGTAATTTCTATAACTCAAAAATGTGAAGTCTATTCGTAGCTCTAATTTGACATTAATTTTGTTGCAAAAGTAATCCAATGTGAAGTGTTGTTGTGTAGTTGAAGGTTTGTATGTATTTTGATGAATGACATGCACTTGTCCATTCAAAGGAAATTTAACACATTTATAAATAGTTGAAGGGACCGCTTTCATAACTTTTAACCAAGGAATTCCAAGTTTTATGTCAAAAGTATCAGGATTGGGAGTAATATCAAACCATTGTTCAACATGTTTCTCAAATACAGTTACTAACAATGATATCTTACCCAGTGGTTTCTTTAAGGCTCGCGTATGTGTCTTAATCATCAAGCTCGAAGGGCTATAAGGACCTTGTATTAATTGATTTGAAAAGAGGAATTTTTCAGTGGCAACATTAGACATATAATTACGGTCAATAATAGTTCCCTCCATGTTATTTCCCATTATTTTCATGATGATGTAAAGAGGTCCTTCAGAATCACCGATTGTTCTATCATAAGGAGTGAATACAATTTCAGGTTCGGGTGCTTTTGTTTTCATGTAAGCTATAGGAGGGAACTTATTATTTTTATTTTGATTATAGGCCATGTTTATATGCTCAAACTAATGCAAAATCTAATTTTTGAAAGCCTTTCAAAATCGGTGCAAAAGACAAGAGCAAAAACAACCCAGAATGCTTGATTTTTCGATACTTTTCAATGTAAATGAATGAAACAAAGGGTGTTGTGAGGATTTAATTCAAGGGAAACAAGTTATATGTCTGATATCAGTCCAAAACAGAAATATAATTACTCTCAACACACTCTTGATGGAAATCCAAGATAGTGCCAAGTCAAAATATAGTGAAAATATGTCAAAATATGCACTTTTTCACCAAAACTCAATGCAAAGGAGCATAAAAAAGGGTGTTGTGAGGAATATGATGATGGAAAACATATAATATCAGTAATAACATCCACTTTGTGCCAAGATATCCAACACAACATGCTTTTAGTGCCACTTAGGGTAAAACCCTAGTGAAAATATAGTAAAATATGCGATTTTTCACAGTTTTTCAATTCCAAGACCTAGCAAAAGGGGTGTTGTAAATAATTTTAGGAGGTACAGAAAATAATATTAATATCATTCACCTCAATCCATAAAATTTATCACAACACGCTTGGAGTGCAAACTAGGTCAAACCCTAGGGCCAAAATAGCCAAAATGCGTAGTTTTTCACCAAATTTTCACTACAGGAGCCCGATAAAAGGGTGTTGTGAAGCTTTTTATGAGGGAAATAAAATGATTACCTTGATAACAGAAAAATAATTCCAAAATAATTTTCACAACACACCTATGGTGCAATTTTATAAAGTCGATAAGGCCAAATTTAGTGAAAATCGTTGTTTTTGAAGCCCTAGGTTTGAGATCTTGAGACAAAATACTATGCAAATGTTTTGAAGTCTGATTTATGATGAAAATGACTTATTATTAGATCTAAAAATGATTTTCAAGCCTTAGCATGCAAAATGCCCATGCAAATTTAATAAAAATACATCAAAATTGCTAGTTTTTGTTGAAATTTTCTATGCAAAAATGTAAATATTTTAAATCTAAATGTAAATTCATACTAAAATGTCAGACTACAGCCAAATGAAAATTTTAATGAGCCTATAAAATTAGTAGAAAAATCTGATAAAAGATTTTGTCTACTCACCCTAGATTTTGGAATTATTAGGTTATATAAAATTGTCAAAATTTCCACAAAACCCTAGCAATTAAATGATGAAAATGTAATGCAAGATTTTGAATTTTTGTATTTTTCTATAATTTATTTCAGATCTGATTCAAAAATCATGAATTAGGAAAATTTAGGAAGAATTGATGCAATTTAGTAAGCCAAACAATGCAAATTTTTTTGTATTTTTCCAATTTTTCAATTTTTTTGATTTTTTCTCAATGCAATAAAATGAATGACTATATGAATGAGTGAAATCAATCAAAATATGAATAAAAACACTCAGCAAGTTTCAATTTAAGTCCAATAACATGGGTTCACTAAAATGTTTAGTGTAAAGTTGGATTTTTTTCATCTTTTGTTGTTTAGATGTTAAAATCCTCCTTTCCACTTAACATTCAAGGATCTAGGGTCGAGTGGTGAGCACTATCATACCCTAGGTCACTATGAGATCAAGGGAAACTTGGATTAGGGAATTAATTATCAATTTTTCCTTCTCCTATGTCCAATTGACCTTTAAAACCCTAATTATGCAAATACGACAACAAATTAATGATTTACAGAAAAAGCTCTTGCAAACAGGAGTAAAATACTGAATTACAGAGTACTTGTTTTCAGGGTTCCAAAGTGGAACAATCAGGGGCATTGGAGTAGGTTCCCAAGTCTAAGGTACCTACTTTTTCAAGTTATCTAGACCTCCTTCCAACACTTATCATCCCTGTAACTTCTATTTCCTGAGGTCTGTATGCAGAGGACATTGGAGCGAGCACCCAAGTCCTGGAAGCTCTCCTTTGTCTAACTTTTCTTCAGATCCTAAATACCTGATACCTGCCAAGCCTTCCTACAACTCCACTTTTTTTAGATGTGACACCTTTAACCTACAATCATAAGACTTGGTTTGGGGATTGTAGTGTTTAGAGGCTTGCCTCAATTAAGCCCTGGAGGACACCTAAGTCTTTGAACACCATTGTCAGATAAAGAGTGTGTGCCCTTGTGAGGAAAAGGAAAAAACCAAAGGAATCAATGATGAAAACACAATATAATGTCACCTTGTAGTGAATCTCTCATGGAGGAAGATGCTCTTCATGCCATGAAGAAATTGATGCTCAAATCTGCAAATATCAACACACAAAACATACAAGTCTACCCTTGCAACACAATAGAAGCCTTGAATCACCTTGAGAACACCATAGCTTGCTAGTAATCATCTAATTGAAATCTAGTTTCCAAATGAATGCCCAAATATGCTTATATATGCAACTACAATCATTCCCACTAAGATATTTAAAATTCAAACTTATCGTGTCGGCAAAGGGACCTAATAACGGTCACAAACTGACACCCAAAAATTGGGGCTGCCCCAAAATAGGGCAGGACTAGGTGTGGGCACCCAAGTCCTCCCCCCTATTTTGGGCAGGGTACAACTCAAGGGGTCCTCCTAGGTCCAATTTGCCTTGGAACCCAGGTCTCATTCCATCAAGATGCCAAAATATGAACTAAAATCTCCTAAATGCATGCTAAAGACCCAGGAGATAAACCTTATGAGGGAAAAGCCCCCAAGGAGACATTTTCTGACGTTACAAGTGGTTCAGTTGCAGTAGTTAGAAAAAGGATCCAACTGAATTGGGCAAAGAAGAAAATGTAAACAAAGAATACAAGGAGATAGAATAATTCCTTTTCATTCATATACAAAAATTACATTAAAAAATGTTTACATACAAAAAATTAAGAGTTATGGCTCTGTATTTACTCCATACAACAAACTGCACACCTTTCTAGATCTCTCAAAGCTAACTGGGTTGATTCTATGCAAGTTCTAGAATTTTTTGTTATGATAATTTCTAGAACTCTTTCCACTGTCCAAATTTTAGAGATCTGGAGCTTTCTGCTTACTGTGCAATGTTTTGTGTTTCTATTTAAAACTTTTGGAGATCTAGAGCTCTACTATCTATCCAATATCCCCTATTATTGTAGGCTCTTCATCTTCTCTCTGTCTAATGACTTCTCCTCCTTCTAAACATTCTAGTGGTACCTATCTAGGTTTTAGGGTTTTGAGTCAGTTTTATCAAGTGTTTCCATTATTTCCCCTTAAAACCCTAAGTCTTGCAGTTATACCTTTACTTTATGTTATAATCCATCATTGACCACCTAGCCTAGGTTTTTGGTTGTTTAAGTTATGACTTGATGTCTTTAATATCGTGAGTTAACTAGCCCCGAGACCTAGTGTTTACCTTTTGTTTCCTGTCGAAGTCATGTTCATATAAAGTTCTTAAGTCCTAAGTTGATGCAAGGGCCGAAAGGTGCCACATGGTAGGATATTACAAGCCTGCAGCCCACCGATGCTGATGTCATATCTGCACCGCGCGGCTGCGAAATAAGGATAGGTGTAAAGTATATCATGGCCTATGGCCATAATATCAAGAATGAAGCAGATTTTTCCAGGTGTCGAAGGATGATGTGAAGAGGTGGGGCCAAGGAGGATTGGATAGTAGTGCAGTGTTGCAAAAGAATCTTGCCTATAGGAAAGATTCTATGTGCGGTTGCAAGATGATGACACATGGTCCATTCTTAGGAGGAATGAAAAGGCTTGAATAAGGGGATACACATGAAAATCTTATTGCATTCCTATAAAACCAAAAGGAGCTGGCGCACTTGGTACTGCATTACTGAGGCATGATGCCATGTGGCCATGTAGGAAAAAATGGAAGAAACGTGAGCAAAAAGAGTGTCTGAGATGGAGTAATTTGCTTGGTTGTTGGATTTTCACGTATAGGGTTTAGATTTTCAAATACGATGGTTGATTCATAGTTGTTGATCTCACAGTTTGAATATTCGATCGACGGTCCAAGTTCAAACTTTCTGTGTAGACATTTGGTGCCACCCTTGTGTCACAAATTTACAGTAATGGCAGAAGTGACATGTACTAATGAGGCAAGCCCTAATCTTTAAGAGCAATTAAAGAAGAAGGTAATTGTTTTTTCATGGTAATTTGACAAGCACGAAGAAAATTCCTGAATGTAGCGAGCATTTGGTTAAAGAAATATTGAGATTTCGAGCTTCTACAAAATAAAACTAGTAAGTTAATCCTTGCTAGTTGTGTCTATTTCAATTGAAGTTGTGTCTTGTTTAAAATGTTTTGAGCATTACTAGAAGAGAAAAACCCTAGTTTGGAAATGGAATTGTTTCTAAATGAGTCAAACTAGTCAACCTTAACCTTGAAAAAAAGGTCTGGATGAAGATTTGATGATTCAGTTGCCTGGGTCTTCAAGAAGGCCCGTAAATGTGCATGGTCTCGGTGGGTTGAATGATAGACTATTAGACCTATGATCTGGATGTTGGGATGCTCAATTACCTATGCCAGGATGGATCCTATTTAAACATTGGGATGATAGAAGAGAGTACAAGGCCACTATTTGTAATGCTTAGAATCTAGATTTGGTGAAGTTAATGTGCCCTAATGTGTTTATAAACCCAAATTTTGTGAGAGCAGTTGTACAGAGGTATGATCCTGGGTCAAGGGTTATCAGGGCAATAAATAATACAATTATGATTAGGACCACAAAGGCCTCCATTGAAAGAGTGTTTGGATTAAACCCTACTACCAGCAAGAAAATTGATCACAATTCTTTGAGGGATGAATATAAGAATGCTCGGCATGCATACAAAACTTTCAAGTTGAGTACAAGTCAAGGGGCATTGATGGAAAATTGGTTAAAATCTCAAACAAGGAAGATGAACCCTTTGATGTATCACACTTTATACATTACTTTGTGAAGACATATCATACTTTGTGTCATGTGTTGGGAATGGATGCATTAGATAAAATGCCAGTCTCAATGATGATGATGGCTTCTAATGTAAAAGATATTTCTTCAACAGAACCCTTTGACTATGCCACTTACATAATAGATAAAATACATAATCAACTAATGAAGATTAAGAACAATTTGTATATTGTGGATGCAAAAGTGGAGTTTAATTGGTATTCATTCATGTGCCATATGTTTTTACATGCTGGATCAGGAATGTGGCATCAAGGTTTGCATGTTAGAGAAGTTGACCATGAAGGTACTCCATTCCCTATCTAGATGTGGACCTGTATGATAGATATGCACTATACATATATAGGTTATGTAATTTTTGAGGAGCATTTTGTTAGAAATCTATTGGGTTTCTTGGAGTCTGAATGGGAAAGGGTTCCAAAGGATGTGTTGGATTTTTTGAGACCACTGGATAGGACCCCTAGGTTGGAAATTCAGCACAACTGAGGAGATTGGTTTTTTGCATACTCATACTACATACATCATATTTTGTGGGAGCAAGGTTTCCCCATATATATTGCCAAAATATGTGATAAAGAGAATTGCATATTTAGAAATCATCAAGTAATTAAATGAGTCAGACAAAGAGCATCTGAGATTGCAAAAGAAGGGGTCTTTCTTCCCCACTTGTATCAAGTTTTATGACTTTTGGGACACTAATAAGGATGCTTTGGAGCAACTTGAGTCAGTATTGGTAGTTTATAGGATGGGGTTGGAATAGCCAAGGTTGTTTGACCTAGAAGGATTCATTAATAGAGTGAGGCTTGGGATCAAAAGGCCCCAATTGACCCACCAGGTCTTATTCGATGAGGATGTAGTAAGAAATTTTGCCACAATGGAGGAAATTCATTTTTTGAGGGGAAGATGGGAATAAATAATGGAAGGATAAATGATGAGAACTAATCTTAATCCTTGCATATCCAGGAGCATTTGCAGATGAGAATGACCCCATAATAATAATTTGGAGAATTTTGGCTCATGCATAAACTCTGATCACAGAAGCTCCTCTAGGAGAAGAGAGACCTACATATAATCCAAGAAGCTTAGGTAGGGCATATAGAAGAGGAAATGACTCTCCTGGCTCACCTTGAGCTAAGAAAGTAAAAATCATTGACTTGGAGCATGAAGAGGAAGTAGAATAGATAGACTTGGAGGAGGAAACCAATGAACAAGAACAAGAAATTTTGCAACAGGTGAATTCACTTGTGACAATAAGGCCTTATGCCTCCCCTGATAATAGATTAAGCAAATCACTTGCTGGTAATCATGTGGATACACAAGACATCAGAGTGCTGGCTTGTACACAATTCATGGAAGATGATGCCTTTATCAATACCCAAGAATTTAAGGGGTATGTGTTGAAAGTAAGGAATGAAGAATTTCATAAGAGGGTAGAGGAAGCCAAGAGAGGAGATGACCCAGAAAAATATAAAGAAATAACTCAGAGAATGTTGAATGAAGTAGGCCAAGCCATCAGTGGAATGATCCTTGATGAAGGAAGATCCTTGGTGGAAAAGAATGGTCTGATGCTACTTCCACATTGGACTCTAGCAAATGCAATTACTTTTGACATTGTCCAGATAATGGGCATATATATATAAGAAGATCAAGTAGATAAAGCACTCTCTAGTGCAGGATTTAATCCTAAATTTGAGACCCTAGCAATATAGGCATTGGCCCCAAACAATAATAAGCCAAGGGTGGGTCTAGGAGAATTAATAGGTGATGTAATAATAAAGAGAGTGTCAGACACTCCAGTTCCTCAACTTGCAAGCTTGTGTGTTCATACAACCCAATTTGCTAAGGTTGTCACAAATAAATTACAAAAAGATTATGATGAGCTATTATTGAAATATGGGCAAGCCATGTGAGAATTGGATAAATGTAAGGAGAAAATGTTGTTGGCTCTAGGCACTTCACTAGGCACTTCAGCTCAAAGTGTTCCTGCTCTTGTAAATATTGTAGAATCAATCCCAATAGACAAATATGCATTGTTCTCGAAGTTTAAGGAGTTGAAAATGTTGGCAACATGGTCAAGAGACACTTCTATTATGATGGAGATTCAATGTTGTCATTGATAGCAACAACTAGAGATGATTGGAGATAGTTCTTGAGACACGTTGTACATAGTGTTTTTGGTTAGGTAAGAATAACTTAGTCAAAATGACTAAGTGTTGGGAATTCATTAAGTCAGTAACAAAGATTTGATTGATACTCCTCCATAGATGAAGACTTTGGTTTCCAGTTCTGGTATGTAGGATATAATTGTTTGATGATATTATATTCCAAGATCCATATCTTGACAATCTCTGGAAGTCTAATGTAAAATACCTAAGTCTAGGTAAGAAGAGTCTAATTATAAACAATGTAGATCACCTGAGTATTTTGGTCCACATTCCTCTAGTATTGATTGTTTCGATGTGTAGTTTGGTGGTGTTGTAAACATGCATGAAAATGATCTAATTCCATATTTGTAAATTCTAAAGTTCACCAGAAGATCATCTACAAGCTTCCAAGTACCAACATTCAGTTTGACAGTGTTTCACAAAGACAGAGTCATTAGTTCAGAAATTTGCATCTCGCCATATAAGAATATTATGATCTACAGTTATGAAGGTATGATTGGTGATGTCTAATGAATGTTTGATATGAATTTTGGAGTCCCATGAGATCCACATTAGAAGTTGTGATATGATAGACAACAAGGTTAAGAATATACTTAAGAATGAAGTTTACTCTCAGTTAGATAGTCCGCATAACTTCATGTAAAGAATTCAAGCCAACAGAGTATGAGCTTTTTGTGTACATGCTTCCTCATTGGCAAGCTGGCCAGTTTTTGGGTTAGATACTGTTGCGCGTATTAATACCTAATGGATTTCAATATGATGAGAAGTGATAGTTGTGAATGTGAGATACTACTCTAAACTTGTGATACGAAAAGTATAGTAAAAGTGCAGTAGGCAGAAGAACAAAATATATGTGAAGCAGAGTAGAAAAGCAGGGCAGATATAATGAAGACCTTTGAATCTGTATTTTGAGCTATCATTAGAACTACATTCTAGCATTTTGTAGATGCATTTGTAGTAGTCCTTTCTTGGTAGTGATCCAACTTTTCTCTATCTTCTCTTCTCTATGGCAATGAGTCTATTGCAGTGAGCACTTCTTTGGATAGTGAATCCTTGGGTAGTGATCCCTTAGGCAGTGACCCTTATTGTAATCCAATTTTGATATCATAATATATTGTGAGCTAACACTCACCATGGTTTTTCCCTTTTTGGTTTTCCACATAAAAATCTTGGTGTCTGTGTTATGACATTGTGGTTGCTCTTCTTATGTTTATTTTGATTTCATATTATTGAATTTCGTAAATGGATTAAAGAACATGTGAAAGAAAGGCTTCATAGGATACTGATTCATCCCCCCATCTCAGTATTCCTTATGTTTAACAATTGGTTTCATAGAAAGGTTCCTTGGAAGAAGCCTAATAGCTTAAGGAAGATCTATGAAAGTTTATTCATGGTAGCTAGAAGGTATCTTGCTCCATGCAGTGTCACAATTGATGATTACACATATGTCAGTAATCAAGAACTAAAAATGGCTCTTGAAGATCTTGATAAGTATGAAGTAGATATTCGGGATTTGAAGGAAAATGTCAAAGAAGTAGATGCATGCATCTTGAAGCAAAGAGAGCAAGTTAAGAGATCAAAGGATAGGAGTAGAGAGATAAGTGAACAATTGAAAGAAGTAAATGAAACCCTAAATGATTTATCAATGCTGATTGAAGAGAAAGAAAAGGCTAAGGAGCATTGAAATCAAGTTTTGAAAAACAAGTTTGAAGAATGTGAAAAATTGGCAAAAGATGTTGTGCTTCTGAAATTTGATCTGGAAGTTACTAATAACTATAAAGAAAAGTTTAAACTAAGTTTTACAAAGCTTGATGAGTTGATTGAAAATCAGAAAAGTCTAGATGATAAACAAGGTTTGGGTTTTGAAAGAGGAGAAAGTTCCAAATCAAGAGAAGTTAACACGGAGATGAGGAGAGTCAAAGGCAACCAGGTCAGGAATTAGATAAACAGACCTATAAGACCTCTGGTTAGGTAACCAAATGCTCAAAGGTATCATCTTTCAATGGTTATTGTTTTAAATGTAATAAGTTTGGTCATAAGGCTACTCAATGTATGACTAGAAGGAATCAAAATGTTCCATCATTCTTCAGTCAATGTTTCAATTGCAAGAAAATTGGTCGTAGATCAAATGAATGCACAAGTCTGGTAAGGAATGGTTTTAACAATGTAAGAAATACTCAATCTTTGAATGGAAAGTGCTTTACATGCAATAGATTTGGGCATATAGATAACCAATGCAGATCAAGAATGAATCTAATCAATGGAAGATATCAAGGACAATGGAATATTGTTTGCTACAATTGCAATAGACCTAGACATGTTGTAAAATTCTACAGAAGCAAGAATGTGAAAAGAAACCATTCTGTAGAAGAAAAGAAAATAGAGTAGAGGGAAGATAAAGGAAAGAATAAGGTTGATCTAGCTCAAACCAAGAAGGAAATGAGAAAAATATGGATCAAGAAGAATGTAAATGAAGTCAAGGATGGATCTACACCAGCCTCTGGTGCAAATACTTCCTCTAGGAAGTAAAACGGGAGCTTTGGCTCAAGGAGATCTTTTATTAAATATCTTGATCCCCTAGCTAGTTAGTGGGTACTAAGATCCAGCATTAAGGTCTGAGTTAGAGAAGTATTGAATGAATCATTTGAAGAAGAAACTGGTAGAAAAAGATCTAATGTGATACATTGCAGAGTAATCTTGATCGACTGTGGTTGACAGTAATGATTGATAACTTTTTTTTTGAAAATAGCATTTATGACGATTGGGTTTTGGTAAACAAAAGGTAAAAAGAGTTACATGGGAAGGATTAATCACTTTACATCTGGGTTTTCAAGCGACCAAGGAGATCAAAAGCATAACCCCAAGTGACTTCAGGAATTTCTAGCGATTCAAAGTAGAGGGAAACCTAATTTTGGCAAAAAAGTATTTGCGATTTGAAACCCTACTATGAACTTATTTAAATTATTAACGAAATGGAGACACCACATGTAATCAATATCACTGAGAGACCTTGACCAAAATTCAAGAAACAACCCTTCAAATCTACGCAAGTTGACGCTGATGGTGTATTTTTAGAAGTACCCTATGGTTTAATGCATGAGGAAGACATTAGGGCTTACATCCATGTTGCCCTAGATGAACACAATGATAGCAAACTTGGGGACTTGTATCTAAATCATCTGTGTGATGAAGGATATGAATTGAAAGAGGAATACAAGCCCTTGGAGAAGAAGAAACTCGTGCAATGCATAGACATTCATACTTTTGTAGAAAATGAATGGGTCTGCTATGTATTGAGAAGAATTCATGATGAGTTTATGTGGCTTAACACACCCTTCATGATTACAAAAGAGGCTATAATGGCTATTATAGGATTGAATTCTACTGGAATAGTACCTGTGTTGAAATCTATGAAAAAGAACATTGTGACGGAAGCCATAGGTGCTTAATTCGACAAGAGGGCATTGCAGGTTAACATAATTGTAGACCATGTAGTTAGGTTTGCATCGATGCTGATTGGTTACAAGATATACTTAATAAACTAGGAGAACTTTGTCTTCGATACAACCATTTACACCGCCTATGAGATGGTTAAGAAGAATGTAAATTATGACCTCTGTGAGTTGCTCCAGCAACAACTAATGGAAAATCTGAAGAAGACCAAGGAGCACAAGTATCCATTCAAATTTGGTGCATTAATCATCTACATATTTTTCTATTTCATGTAAGAATTACCAGATATGAAGTTGATCTGGTCTAGTAGCCAACTAGTTGCCATACAAATCAGAAATCATTTAAATAGCATAGGAAGTTGTGATACACAGAATGCAGCCCTATGGGGCTATTTCAAGAACTTTCAAAAGTCCATGCAATTTAGGCAAAGGATACCAAAATCAATAGTTGAAAAATACAAAAATGATATATGTTTCATTGTCAACAAAGATCAATGCATGATGGAAGTTGTGGAGCCAAGCACAGTTTGGATCCTTCCAATGAGTTATGAAGTAGCTAAAAATGTGTTGAATGGATATGTTGAGCTCATGTTAAGCAAATCCAGGGACACTACAGTAGAAAGATTTGGCACTTATAGGAACGATCAGTAAAATTACATGTGGAATTAAGAAAACCTAAAACTCAAAAGAAGGTCAAGAAAATGGTGGAGGAATTTGCCCACAGTAAGGGGTTCACAAAAGAAAAAATTTCTAAAACAAGACCAAAAGTAGAAGCTGCAAGAGCAGCTCAAGAGAAGAAGCAAAATGAAACAGAAAATGCTCCGAAAGAGCCTAAAAGGAAAACAAAGGAGCCTGTAGTAACAAGGAAAAGAAAAAGAAGTTCAACTTCTACTCAAACTACTACTGCATCCTCCGGTCCCACACATTATGTGAGTGTGGAAGCACCTATAAACGAATCCACTCCAAAAGAGCACAAAAGAATGAAAACCAAGGGGAAAAGAATGTATTTTATGTGTTGGAGCTGATGATGAGGAAACGAAGACAGAAGTAAAGAAAATGAAGACCAAGGCCAGTGAAGTCTCAAAGAGAAAAAAGGACAAACCCTCCAATAAGAACAGAAATAAGAAAAATCTAAGGCAAACAAAACCTAAGAAAGCATAAGATACAATAAATTTGGAAGATGTCCTAAATCCTATGGAAACACATGGCAATCTAAATCCTATAGCAGATTTGTATGATGAGTATAATGATGTAGACAAGAATATCATTAAAACTATAGTGATCAAATTTCTGGAAATGTTTAACGAAACCCTCCTTGAGGTAATTACATATCTACCTGATAGCCTTGGCAGTATCATGGCTGCTAGAAAAGAAGCAGCAATGACCAAAGACTTCGAATTAAGAGAACATGCCTTGATACAACTATGTCCATATATAATAGATGAAGAGAAAACAAAAGTCAGCAAGGTAATTGGAGGAAAGTTTGACATAAAAACAAGGACAAATATTTTGATGTATGGAGATATAGAGAAGTTGGTGAAGGACATAGAGCAAATAACTCTTCATTTCCTAAAAGAACTCAACATCCCAATAGTCTATGACAAGGAGGAAACAAATGTTGGTGATTAAAATCCTCTTCTAGAAGTCAGTCTTGAGAAAGATTTGAATCAAACAAAGACACCTCTGGTAATCCCCAAGGAAGGATGAAGAGATGAAGGAACAAGAAGAGGATAATACTTTTGAGAATGTTGAAATCCCTCTAGAGAAAAAAGTAACTAGTGATCATGAAGAGAAAGAAGGAGATAAGACTCTAGAGGATATTGAAGTTCCCCTAGAGCAAACTAATAATGTTGACCAAGGGAATCAAGAGGATGAGCAAGCCAAGAAGAGCCCTTCTCTAGAACATAAAATTGATGAGCACGAAGCTATCAATCAAGATCCTCCGGAGTAGAACAAAGAGGAAGAATTGTCCTATGATATGCCAAGAGACACTGTTGCAGTTGCAAAAGACCCTGTTGACTCTGTTAGAGAATTTTTTGGAGAAGTAGAAAGAAGCATAGATTTTTAATTCACATGAGATGTTGTAAGGACCAATAAACCTAGCCTCAATGTCACCTCCGTAGAAGTTCAAACTAGTATCAATTGTTCAAGCCAAAGATTAGGAAGAAATTCTAAGTTCTCATATTTAGGACAACGAGCTCATTGATAAGGCATCTGATGTTTTGGAGAAATTGATGCCTAGAGTATAGAAAGACACAACTCTGACACCATCTGAGAAACTCAAAAAGATCATAAATTCTATAAGTTGAACACTGGTGGCACTCATCTAGGGTTAGGGTTTTAAAATTGAGTCTATAACTCTTTGTTTCTATTCCTTTGAAGCCCTCAAGCCCTAAGATTTATTGTCCCTCAGCCTCTTGCATTTTATCTTTTAATGTTGCGTTGACCTCTTGTGACGGGTTTCTAGTTGCTTAAGTTACAACCTTATGTCTTCCTAGTCATAAGTAGCCAGCCCCTTCTCCCTAGTGTTACCGCTTGTGGCCCATCACAATGAAGACATTTGAGCCTTAAGTCTTAAGAAGGGCCCAAGGGTGCCATGTGGCTGCTTATCGTAGCATTGCGTCACCTTTATGATAATGCCACCGATCCTCTGTGCAACCATGACTGGGTGCCAGCTGTCGAGAGGAATGTGGTTTACAACCTTTTAATTAAGAATTCCAAGAAACAAGTCAAGGGTTGCCAGGTGTCAGAGTGAGAAAAGATCTGCAGAAGGGATGAGATCCATCAGTCGCACATCGTCGGAAGGTGAATCTGACTGGGAGGAATATTCTCTATGCTGGTGCGACAAGGCTACATGTGGCCAATTCTCATTTAGAGGAGCATGGGGCAAATGGATATGAGACACGTGGATGGCTTGGCATGATCGCGTAGAGCTCAAAGGTGGTGGCCCATTTTCAACTACGATGTCGTGAGATGGTGCCACATGGCAGGATCTAATGGAGAAAGGAAAAGTCAGCGATAGGAAGACCTCTTGTGTGGTGCAATTTCTTTGGCGGGGGACTTTTCAATGGTGCCAATTTGGAATTTCAAGGTGTGATGGGAACCCATCAATCGTGATTAAGCATAGGACAGGCCCGGATCAACGACCAAGGTTTAAATTTGAAGCGGTTGTCTATCAGCTTAATTCCTACCTATTTCTACTCTGAGATGATGAACCTACTACACGGCCATAGACTAAAACATTGAATCTACACATCTGATCAAGGAAAAGGTTGCTCAACCAATGGATCTTCAGGGATTTTCATCAGAACTCTGACTACTTCATCTGTGAAATTTAATGAGATCGAATTATTTATTTGAGAATCTGTAAGGATGGGAACTTTTCATTTAGGGAGTCTGTCAGGAGGTAGATGGTCGGTAGCTTGTTGCTTCCTTTAAAAAGGAATCCATGGCCATTCTATAGGGTATTGTAAGTTGGTTGGGTCTTCTCTTTTGACTCTGAATACAAGGTATTCACATCTTAGAGGGCATTTCTTGTTGCAGTCTTGGTTCCTTCTATAGTGCAAAGGTATTCTTTGTTTTGTAAATGATAAATTTATGTATAACAATATTCTTTTCATATTAAATTAAATGAGAAACACCTCATGTGTGTGTGTTGTTTATGATTGTCTCCTTTGATGTTATTATTTTTCCTCTGAATGAGGTTATTAAGGATTTCTGAGTTCATCAATCTACATATGTTGTATTGTATGTCTGGTTTCTTGCATCTACTCAAGAAGTGGATTAAATCTACTTTAGACCAGGTCTAGGGAAACGCGGGTGATGTCAAAGGATTTGTAAAGTATGGTCATAGGAAATACTCTTTCTGGGACATATTGTTGTTAGGCAGTGATATTTTGTGTTGAGTCCTCTGGATATTAGCTTCTGTTGTTATATAGCAACATTTATATTCATGGGTTTGACTATGTTGCCTTGGTAAGGCACTAGCCTGGGGATCTGCTTGTCCTAGGGGTCTAGGAAAGTCCCACAACTTCAATCAAAAAATCACTTCAAGATCTCAACCTCTTAATCTATAGGAATAGGGTTAGGATATTGCATGCTCTTAGTTTTAATAAGTGTAAAGAGCCCAAGAATATTGTCAACTTTGGTTCATCTTGCAGATCTTGGTATATAAGTGAGAGCATTCTACCTGGTGTTGTAAAGTTAAATCCTTTTGTTTTAAGCTGGTCAATGTTAAATCTTTCTTAGGGAATACCCTCCTAGGTGTGGAAGAACCTAAAGTGAAGGGGGGCCATGTGCAAACAGCCTCTCGTCTCTATTGGCTGAATCATGCAGTGAGCTTGTTGATAAGAAGTGGCAAACCTTTAGGGTCTACTACTTGCTGATTTAGAAACCAATAGAACTGGTGACTCCACTGGGGACTATTGTCAAAACTTTATGTGGAGTCTCTGAAGTACCAGTGCCAACATGTGTAGAGTTTGCATAAGAGCAGTGATTTATTTTCCCTTTTGGAGGGTGGAAACTCTGCATATTGTTATTGTAGCATAATCAAATAAGGACCATGTGGTTCTATGCTATTGTAGTGAATCTAGAAAATAAAGGTACCTTCTTGCTGGTTTGTCCTTTGTGGAGGTGACGACTCTATCATTCGAACATGTCTAAAGCAACAGCAATTCTAGGTATTCCATCTTTGCATTCAAAATGATTAGGATAGAGTAGCAATCTTGGTTGTGCTCTCAGAAAAGGCCATTTTTTTATTGAAAGGTATAAAGCCCTGAATTTCAATGGAATAAATGGTTACCAGAATGTTGTCCCCAATAAGGTTAGGAAGCGTTTGCCTAGATATAGTGGAATAAATTCTGAATTAGCAAACAAACATCTGCAAAAATTTTGTGATTTAGTAGAAGATTATGAGATTGAGGCTGAAGATGTGGTAATGAAGCTTTTTGTTCAATGTTTAAAGAATGATGCTAGGTTCTAGTTTTCAGACTTGCCTGTGTGTTTAGTTTCTTCATGGGTAGATTTAGAAGATGCATTCCTAGAACAGTTTGGTGAAAAAACTAATGTGACATC
This sequence comes from Cunninghamia lanceolata, assembly GCA_027924645.1. Lineage (NCBI taxonomy): Eukaryota > Viridiplantae > Streptophyta > Pinopsida > Cupressales > Cupressaceae > Cunninghamia > Cunninghamia lanceolata. Next base: position 6,459,242 of record BSBN01000078.1, read on the forward strand.
ATTAATCATACAATTAATGAATATTCAAAAGAGGATCATGAACTAGTTCTAGCCTTTAATTTGAGGTTTGTTAAGATGTTCAAGCACATTCCATAATACATGAGACCTAATGATGTATTGTGCTTGACAATTTATCTAGTTGCATTCGATGAAGAAATGAGTTATCTGTTGAGAGATAAGGAACTAGCCACACTTCACCAAGCTTATAAATTTACTATGGAGATTGAAAATAATCAAACATATGGAATGCCAATAGGGTTCATGATTGCAAGTTTTAAAAAAAGATACATTTCAAGAAGCTGAGTGTAGTCATGATTTGATGCATGAAGAAACTGCTGCAATAAATGTGGGCACATCCTACAATGATGGGAACAAAGATTCCAGTCAACCTCTAGAAGAGAAATTTGCAGATGTAGAATGCCTTTCAGATGATGAAATGAAAGATGTCTATGAGGATGCATCCAGCAGCAATAGGCATATCCTAGCTGATCATGAATACTTATATGAGGTGGATATGCAGAGCTTCACTCTAAATACAGAGGATATTGACTCAAGGAGCAACAAGAGATGTGAATACTCAGATCCATGCCTTTCAGATGATGAAAAATATCTGAAGACTAAATATGAGTGCTTCCTTGAGGATGATGTCCTCCTCTACAATGCAAAAATTGAAGTGTTTGATTGTCAGTGCATTGGTAGAGAGGGAAAAGAAGATCAGTATTTAGATGTGAATAAACCAGTTGTAGATGTTCATGTTTATGGGGATAGCATTGGTTGTAAGGGTAACTATGATGCTGCTAATCGTGGGCTATACTCTGAATTTTATGTGCCTTCTCTTGAAACATTCTAGATGGAATTTAATGATAATATTGTTGAGCACAATGATGATGGATATCTAGGATTATGTGAGTATGAAAAATTGCTTGTACCTGAATATTGCTTGTTTGGTACAGAGGAGCTCTTATTGTTCGAAGAAAGGAAAGATTCAATTGCCTTTCCAAGCAAAACTAATGACTCATATGATGAAGACAGTCTACAACTATGGACATCAAAACCAAACCAATTCTACTGTAGATTTGTTGAAGGAAAAAAGAAAAGAAACATAATCAACAACAAGATAGAGTGCTATAGTCAGCTTAGAGTTTTCAAGCTTCGCTTGAAGAAATCAGAAGAAAACATGGTATTTGACAAGGGGAAGTACTCGTTCTTCCTTTTTGGTGGCTCTGGGCTACCAAATAAAATTCAAAAGTATGATTTGTGATGTAGGTTGGTGCAGTGTTCGACTCTGTGGGCCAATAGGTATGGCACTTGGTCTGCATTCCAGATATTTGAGGCTCTCACCATGCCTGCAAGAGGCATGCATCCCCAACCAAAGCCACTGGTGGTACTCATATGGGGTTACTATTCATTTGAAGCCCTAAATCCCTACGCTCTATTGTCCCTCAGCCTCTTGCATTTTATCTTTTAAAGTTGCATTGATCTCCTGTGGCAGGTTTCCAGTTGCTTAAGTTACAACCTTATGCCTTCCTAGTCGTAAGTAACTAGCCCCTTCTCCCTAGTGTTAGCACTTGTGGCCCATCTTAGTGAATAAGTTTGAGCCTTAAGTCTTAAGAAGGGCCCAAGGGTGCCATGTGGCTACTTATCGCAGCGTCGTGCCGCCTTTATGATGATGTCACCGATCTCCTGCGCGACCGCAATAGGGTGCCAGTTGTCAAGAGGAATGTGGCTTACAACCATTTAATCAAGAATTGCAAGCAATAAGTCAAGGGATGCTAGATGTCAGAGCGAGAAAAGATCTGTAGAAGGGCTAAGATTTGATAGTCCTGCATCATCGCAAGGCAAATCTGATCGGGAAGAATATTCTCTGTGCTAGTGCGACAAGGCTACATGTGGCTAGTTCTCATTTGGAGGAGCATGGGGCAAATGGATATGAGATAGGTGGATGGCTTGGAGCAGTCACACAGAGCTCAAAGGTGGTGGCCTATTTTTTGGCTACGATGCCTCGAGATGGCGCCACGTGGCAGGATTCAATGGAGAAAAGAAAAGTTAGTGATAGGAAGACCTCCTACATGGCACAATTTCTTTGGTGAGGGACTTTTCAATGGTGCCAACATGGAATTTCAAGGTGTGATGGGAACCCATCAACCGTCTATTAAGCACAGGACAGGCCTGGATCAACGTCAAAGTTTTAAATTTAAAGTGGATGTTTGTCAGCTTAATTCCTGCCTATTTCTACTATGTGATTGATGAACCTACTACATGGCTGCAGACTAAAACATCAAATCTACTCATCTGATCGAGGAAAAGGTTGCTCAACTGGTGGATCTTCAGGGATTTTCATCATAAATCTAACTACTTCAGCTGCGAAATTTAATGAGATCCAATTGTTTATTTGAAAATCTATAAGGATGAGACCTTTTCATTTAGGGAGTCTGTCAGGAGGTAGATGCTCGATAGCTTGTTGCTTCCTTTAAAAAGGAATCCATGACCATTCTATAGGGTATTGTAAGTTGGTTGGGTCTTTTCTTTTGACTCTGAATACAAAGTATTCACGTCTTGGAGGGCATTTCTTGTTGCATACTTGGTTTCTTGTCTAGAGCAGAGGTATTCTCTATTTTGTAAATGATAAATTTCTATTTGACAATATTTTGTTCAGATTGAATTAAATGAGAAAAACCTCGTGTGTGTGTTGTTTATGACTATCTCCTTTGATGTTATTATTTTTCCTTTGAATGAGGTTATTAAGGATTTCTAAGTTCTTCAATGTGTATATGTTGCATTGTATGTCTGGTTTCTTACATTTGCTCAAGGAGTGGATTAAATCTACTTTAGACCAGGTCTAGGCAAAATTTGGTGATGTCAAAGGATTTGTAAAGTATGGTCATAGGCAATACTCTTTCTGGGACATATTACTATTAGGCAGTGATAGTCTATGTTAAGTCCTCTAGATATGATCTTCTATTTTCATACAAGAACATTTACATTCATGGGTTTGACTCTGTTGCCTTGGTAAGGCATTGGCCTGGGGATCTGCTTGTCCTAGGGGTCTAGGAAAGTCCCAAAACTTCAATCACAAAACCACTTCAAGATCTCAGCTTGTTAATTTGTAGGAATAGGGTTAGGATATTGCATTCTCTTAGGTTTAACCAGTGTAAAGAGCCCAAGAATATTGCCAACTTTGGTTCATCTTGCAGATCTTGGTATATAAGTGAGAGCATTCTGCCTGATGTTGTAAAGTTAAATCCTTTTATTTTGAGCTGGTCAATGTTAAAACTTGCTAAGGGAATACCCTCCCAGGTGCAGCAAAACCTAAAGTGAAGGGGGGGCATGTGTAAAAAGCCACCTGTATCTGTTGGCCGAATCATGCAGTGGGCCTGTTGATAAGAAGTGGCAAACCTTTAGGGTCTACTACTTGCTGATTTGGAAACCAACGAACATATTTTGAATCCTTTGAAAAAGTTGCAGATATTAAGGTTAGGAAAGAAATAAATGATAAAAGGCTAGTTGAGCTAAAGGATAAGTTAGCCAAGGATACAATTCTATTAGACAATAGCATCAAAAACATAGATATTTCTATTAAGGATGCTAGTGATATATACAAATTTTGTTTAAAATGGCTTGAGACAACAAAGGAAATGAAGGAGAAAATAGATGACTTGGAATTTCAACTAACAAAAATCTCAGAAACTTTTGATCTTGCATCTGACTCCATCAGCAACAAAAGGTAGAAATTGAAGGCATTCATGCTAAGATAAGCAGTCTGCAGAATAAGAAAGAGGCCACTAAGAGTAGAATGTGCCAAGTTAGAGAAGTAATAGAATCAAAGATTGAGTCTATGACTAGTCTTCTAGCTGAGGCAACAAAGGTAAAGGCAATAACTGATGTGCCTACCATAGTAGACAAAGCAGAGGAATTAGTGTTTTAAGTGAATGGAAACATTCAAATTTTTGAGTAGTGTCAAGGCCAAATGGGATGAAGAAATTGCTCAATTGAAAGTTATCTTCTCAGACATCCTCTCCACTTTCTAATAAGTAAGCTTTTGATTACACCTGTACATATGTGGACAAGTATAACAATTTTGCAATTTTGACACCATTTTGTTACTTGTACATACACCTTTTCCATTGATGTCAAAGGGGGAGAAGAAGAACTAGTGAAAAATGTCAAAACATCTTAAGGGAAGAAGAAAAATAGAGCGTGTATATAGTAAGGGGAGAAGTGTGAGCATTTTTCACTAAGTGTTACCATTAATGACAAAGGGGGCAATTGTTGACAACATGGTCAAGAGATACTACTGTTATGATGGATTTTTAATATTATCATTGATGGAAACAACTATAGATGATTGGAGACAATTCTTGAGACAAGTTGTACATGGTGTTTTTGGTCTGGTAAGAATAACTTAGTCAAATTAACTAAGTATTGGTAGCTCATTAAGTTAGTAACAGAGATTTGATGGATACTCCTCCACAAATAAAGACTTTGGTTTGTGGTTCTACTATGTTACATATAATTGTTTGATGATATTATATTCCAAGTTTCATATCTTGACAATCTCCAGAAGTCATAATGTAAATTACCTAAGTCTGGGTAAGTAGAGTCGAGTTATAAATAGTGTAGATCACCTGAGTAATTCGGTCCGCATTCCTCTAGTATTGATTGTTTCGATGTGCAGCTTAGAGGTGTTGTAAACACACATGAGAAGGATCTAAATCCATATTTTCAAATTGTGACATTCACCAGAAGATCATCTACAAGCTTCCAAGTACCGGCATTTAGTTTGACAATGTTTCACAAAGATAGAGTCATCAGTTCAAAGATTTGCATCTCACCATATAAGAATATTACAATCTATGGTTATGAAGGTATGATTGGTGATGTCTAATGAATATTTGATATGAATTTTGGAGTCCCATGAGATCCACATTAGAAGTTGTGATATGACAGACAACAAGGTTAAGAGTATACTTAAGAATGATGCCGACTCTCAGTTAGATCATTATGCGGTGAAGATATATTTCTTAAATCATTATTCTAAGTTCTTTTAATTTATGGGTCCATACCTATATGAAGATCCTTGAAGGTTTTCATTGGTCCAGACAACTTCATGTAATGAATTCAAGCTGAAAGAGTAGGAGCTTTTTGTGTACATGCTTCATAATTGGCAAGCCGACCAATTTTTGGGTTAGATCTTGTTGCAGATATTAATACCTAATGGATTTCAGTGTGATGAGAAGTGATATTTGTGAATGTGCAATCCTACTTCAAATTTGTGATGTGAAATGTATAGTAAAAGTGCAAAAGGTAGAAGAACAAAGTATATGTGAAGTAGACCAAAAAAGCATGACAGATATAAAGAAGACCTTTGAATCTATATATTGAGCTATCAATGGAACTACATTCCAACATTTTGTAGATGCATTTGTAGCAGTCCTTTCTTGGCAGTGAGCCACCCTTTCTCTATATTATCTTCTCTATGGAAGCGAGCCTATTACAATGAGCACTTCTTTGAACAGTGAGCCCTCAGGTAGTGAGCCTTTTTGTAACCTAGTTTTGATATCATAATATATTTTTAGCTAACACTCACCATGGTTTTTCCCTATTTGGGTTTTCCACGTAAAAATCTTGGCGTCTATGTGTTATGACTTTGTGGTAGCTCTTCTTATTTTTATTTTGCTTTCATGTTATTGAATTTGGTAAATGGATTAAAGAACATGTGAAAGAAAGGTTTCATAGAATACCGATTCACCCCCCTCTTAGTATTCCTTGTGTTCAACAAAAAGAAGAGGTAAAGAGTTTGAAGGATGAGAAAAAGAACACTATAAGAGAAATTATCACAAATTTGATCAACCATGGGTTATCCAAGATCATAGCCAGGGTTGATGACACATGGATGTCTTATTCAAATTTGAAGACAACCTTAGATAAACATGTGAGGCACAAGGAAAGCCTAGAAGACATGTGTAGAGTGTGGTTACCAAGAACTAGAGAGATAAGGGAAGTTCATAGATGTTCAAGGGTTTTGCCTAATGCTCCAGCAGAAATAAAATTAACCCTAGATATGTTAATTTTATTGGAAGAGGTAGTGGCTTTCCAGCTTAAATTGGATAAGGTTTTAAATGAGAAAAGACAATCAATTGATAATATAGATAAAAATATTATGCCGAGTATATTGGAGGAAGATGGACAAATAAAAAGTTTAGACAAATGGAAGGCTGGTTTTGAAAGTATAGCTGGCCAACTCATAACTTCCAATTGTGTAGATAGTGACCCAAGCATGAAGATTCTAAGTTCTACACTCGATAAGCTACATGTGTTGGAATTGAATTTTGATATATTTTTTAAGGAAACAAAGATTTTATTGGGTGCAAGGTATATAGGGCATAATGAAAAAAAAGCAAAATTGTTTCCTTTCCAATGGCCATCAGAGAAATCATGTGCAGCCTCGGTAGAGAAGTATGGATAAATGTGTCCAAGATGAACAAGGAGCCAATCATGTGATATTTCTTCTTCATCATTGGATAGATCATCCCCAACAATTTTTTGTTATCTCCAAGATAAATTGTATAATTGTCATTTCTCTTTCATATGTAAGTTGAATTAGTTTGCCAATGCCTATGGGCAGTGGCTTGTAATGTAAGATTTTGTAATAGACATATGGTAACGAGTTTTTGAGTACCATGTCCTTGTGTCTATAAAAGAGAATGTTGTACTACTTTGTAGGAGGTTGTTGGAAGATTTGGGAAACTTTGTTAATGAAATATAGAGCAATTCTAAGAGGTTGTCCATATGTTGAGTTGTAAGTTTCAGTTTCTTACATTGTTGAATGTATTTTCTCTATAAGAATTTTTATCAGTTTCATATTGCAATATATGAAAAATGCCTCTGAGAATGTTTTTCCATCAATTGTCTCCTGTGTTGTTTGCATTTCTCTTTTGAATGAAGATACAAAGGGTTTTTGAGTTCTTGAATATACATTTGCTATATTACATGTCTGGTTTATTGCTTCTGTTTAAGGAGTAGATTAAAATGCTCTGAGTCAGATATGGAGAGATGTGTTTCGCAAAAAGGATATTAATAAGAAGAATTATTGAAAATACCCATTCTTGGATTGTTTTCTATAAGATAGGAACATAGTAAATCCTCTGAAACTGAATGTTTGTGATGCTTATGAGAAGTAATTTGCATTTGTAAGGAATTGACTCCAAACCCTAGGATTGGCATCAATCAGAGTTGGGCTTATTTTCGCAAAATACCCATAATCAAACAATCACATACATTAAAAGGAATAACAAATCAACTTGTTAGCTTTTAAGAGTAGGGTTTAGTTTCATGTTCTCTAAGTCATTTAACGAAGTAATTACCAAAGCTAGACAACTTTGAAGTGATTATATAGTTTTTGTTTTCACATAGGAGAAAATATCTGCTTTAGTTGTCGATATATGATGAAATAAGGATTTGTCATATAGATATTGAAGTAAGGGAATACCCCCTAGGTCTAGTAGAGCCTGAAGTGTAGAGGAGAACAAAAAATTGTCTCTTATTCATTTGCCACTGACCTAAGAATCTTGAGCATAAAAGATGACAAATTTTTAGGGAAACTCAAACCATCAGTTGGGAACACCAATAGATTGGCAACTCTACTGGGGAATTGACAATATAAAGAACCCATAATTCAATCTGAAATCCCATTTTTGGGTGGCAACTCTGAATTTATCTCCCAGTCAGTGATATTACAATTTGCATGCAAGGAAGAAGATCCCTACAAAACCCTTTGTTTCAAGAGCAACCAAAAATGATCTATAGATAAAAAAGGGAAACAATCAATCAAACCAAGAAGGGTCTCTAAATCCTCAAAATAGTGGCAATATCCATGTTAATATTGGGTCTCCTAAAAAACAACATTTTTTAGCTACAGAAGCTAGTATCTAGGAGATCTATGAGAAACAACAATGTGATAGGCTGATGTTATGATCTGATATCTTTCAAGAACATCCTTTTATGAATCCACTTGATAGGCTTAAAGATATAGAACCACCAAAGGTTACAAAGAACCCCAATAAGATTAGACCATCCTCATCAATGCAAAAGGAGGAGTTGTTAGAAGAAGTCAGGAACCTTAAGACTGAGATTGAGTACTTGGAAGCTCTAAAAATAAGGGATGAGATGAGACTTAGGGTTGAGGCTTTAAGGACTACTTACTAGAATGCAATTCCAACTATAAATAATACAAACACAATTTCTAATCAATGGGTCAATAATGTTCCAAACTAGAATAATAATCAGGATATACTAGGTAATAATCAAGGCCTTGATCAACATGCAAATCAGAATCTATGAAACAATCAAAGGAAGAATGCCAATAATAACAAAGAACCTTAGAATAATGTAAGAAATTTAAATGCACATGCCCATGGTAATGTGAATTTGAATGCTAATGCAAATCAAAATCAAAATACATTTGGTAGGAGGCCTATTCAAGTCGAAAGATATAAATAGCTTGATTTTACTGGTATCCCTGGGTACCCTAATCCCACTGATAATGACATCAGGATAGAATTGCCCAAGTTTTTAGGTAATAATCCAATAGCTGGTGAGGATTGTTTGAAATCTTTTTTGAATTTAATGGATAATTTTGAAGTTGAACATGAGGATGCTTTCATGAAGTTGTTCATGCAATCTCTGGTAGGATGATGCAATGCAAGGGAGAGGTATAAGACTATTGATACCATATTTCACAACTATGGCTCTAACAAGAAACTCTTCACAAGGTTCACTAGCAACCTCCTTAAGACAATCTCCTTCTTCAAGACACAACCTTGTGTTTCTAACTTCTCAAAACCAAAAAAGACTTCCAATGGATTTACCTCACCTCAATGTATCAAACCAAACTAGACCAAAGCCTCAACCAAGTCCTTGAACTCCAACTGTTGTTTGTTCCTTCACAAGCCATCCAATTCCTTGTAGCCCTATTTCAGAGGCTTTTTCAACATAACTCCCACAATACTCTACCAAGCCAAGAACCAAAAGGCATTTAAGATACCCATTAAGCCATTACAAAACATATCTCAAAATCACATTAGGTCACTTTGGACCAAACCCACCAAAACAATGCTGCTACGCTACTACCAGCCCTCCAATTAGGTCACTTTTACAAATCAACCCCTCTTCAAACTCTCTGTCAATCAAAAATTTTCATAAATAGTCTTAGGTCATCCTCCAAATCCATAAAACCAATAGGTTTTATGGCTTGGAACCTTCATTATAACCATATTTTGCAAAACCCTTGTGTTTAGGCCTTTCTAGGCTTGTTTCTAGGAGGGTTTAGTGAAAATCCCTACTCCACACTCTTTCAGACCTTCCCAATAGCTCAAACATGCTTGAATATGTCTGCCTATGCTTTCCAAACTCTTACAAGTCCTTCAACAATGCTCCTTTTGCAAACCCACACTCCTAGCCACTCTTTTCATGTCAAAAAGTCAAAAAATACAACTAGGGCAGTTTTAATAAATCGACTATAAAATGCTCAAAACTTCATGAAATTAGACCCAACCAGTTGTAAATGAAATTAGATTAATTCCTCTATCCAAAAATATCAATTTTAGGTCATAAAACATCCATACAAATAGATAGTATTCTCTGCAAAATGACTATTACTTGAAAAATATGGAAATTGCAGTCATAAAACCAACCATAACTTTCATAATATTTAATGAAAATGAATGAAACAAAATGAAAATGAAAGAGGATACTTAGTAATATCCAAAAAATCCAATTTCATCTCATGTATGGGCCGTACAAAGCCATACTATAGCAGAAAATAATGAGAAAATATAGAAAACAGAGTTTTGGGACAACAAACAGGGTATATTTTGATTTTTATTATTCTTCTCCACTTTGCACGACTACCCACACCTTAAAAAATGTTTACAAGGCCTTTTATAGGTATTTCAAACTTGACTCATCAACTTCTAACTATCTTCTAATGCCCTAGAGCCAAAATGACCCTTCACCTTCCATACATTGCACTTTTGCAATTTTAGCAATTTTATAATTTGTATGACAACTTCTACATTCTTTTCATTTTTGACATAAAAAATTAAAAATTGACCTCCTAATCATATTAAAATGACCTCTAAGACCTTGTTACAAGGTTGAGACACCAAAATTGAATCAAATTTCAAAATTTCTTCATCAGAGCATAAGATTGTCAAGGTGGTCCTGCACCATACTCCCAGCCAAATGAATTTCAAGCCCTCTTGAATTTGAAGTTGTCCACCAATCTTCATCCTTTGCATTCTCTACCTCTGATTAACCTTGAAACTTCTTTCAATGATCTTCATCTTCACCTTAGGTTTGAAATTATCCATACAATATAGTCCTCTTCTTGCCTTGTCAACTTGGATCAGCATCTCCATGCTCTAGTTTGTCTTCATTAGCTTCATCCATTTGCTTCAACCTTGTTCTTCTTCTTCATCCACTATAAAATAGCTCTCACTTTGTCCCTCTTCTTTCATCTTGACCTTTGGTCTATCCCCCATCAAAATCATTATCAAAACAAGGACTGTTGCACACTTGAATCTATTCCACCATACATTCACTTTCACCTTATCCTTTCTCTTCTCAACCACCTTAATGTTCTTCATCTCCATGCAATCAGACTTATCAACCTCTGTCATGGCAGAATATGACTGCTACTCAACCAATTTTGTCATCTAAGGAAACTCTCTATCCTTACCACATCAACATTACTCTTCTCCACTTCATTTGGAGACTTCAGAAACACTTTGTCTTTGGCCTTCTCTTGGCCTATCTCTGTCAACTTTCCATCTCCACCTCCTTAGGTGACTGCATCTTCCCTTTTCTCTACAAACTCTTGCACTAACCTTTGCCTTTCTCCTTGGCTCACTCTACTCTCTATTTTCCTGTCCTGAACTAGACTATTTTCCTTTGCCAACACTATATTCTCAGGTTCATCAACTACTTGCCCCATCCATGGACAATGTATTTTATCCATCATCCTTTCAATTTGGTTATTTTCCCAAGGTTGTCTTCCCACAACCAAATCACTCTTAACCATTTCTATATCAAGTTTCAAACTCTTATCCTTACCTTCTACCTTTGTCATCTTGACATCTTCAAGCCTTAGAACAGCTTCACACTCTTCGCCGTCTCTTGACACAATCTCATTCTTGAACTTACCTGTTTGCTCTTGTCTTCCACCTCTTGCTTTCATCTCTATCTTTAAACCATCTGCCCTTAATACCACTATAATTTTAGTCTTCCTCATCTCTGTTATGATAGTACCTATCTGCCCCTTGTCTTCTTTTACTTTTAATAGACAATTCAGTGTCCCTATGATGATCTCTACCTCTAAAACCTCTCTGTCATTAGGTCTTCCATCTTCTTTTCTATCAAACATCTGCTACACTTTATCCTTTTTCCTAATAAATGGACAAATGACCTCTCCTATTGTGACCTTGTCAGGCCAATCTTGTCTTTCCTTAGGCAACTCTCTTGCATTGATTTTATCTCTTCCTCTCATCCGGGTTTCTGCCCCAAGAATTTTCTTCACACAAACCTTTGTATCAGGTCTACTTATCACTATCTTGACAGTATTTGACTGTCCTGCACCGTATTTTTCTTTCTTTTGCCAAAATCTAATCTCTCCTTTGTCTTCATCTTACTGTCCAAACTTGTCTTTAACCTTCAAGGTCATTTCACTTTTGACCTTCACTATCTTAGTCTTCTTCACCAACTCATTATCTTCTTTCCTCTTCAACTTTGCATCCCTGTCTATATTTGTTGTCTTAACTATTTCTTTCTTGTTAGTGGATGCACCCTCACTATACTTGTCTACCTCATGCCTTATAAACTCTTTTCTTCCCTGCATTAGTACCCTTTCTTTCTTGTTCTCTACCTGATCCTTTTCCACCAATGGAATCAAAGTAAAAGAAAGTCCATCCTTCATAATTTGATAACTATTATGCCTTCCATCATACAAAGAAAATCTTTCATATATCCATGGCATTCCCAATAACAAATGACATGTGCTCATAGGTACAACATCACACAAGATTCTATCTTTATATGTACCTATTTGAAACTCAACCCAAGTTTGCTCCTTGACCAACAAAGTATACTCACCATTAAACCAAGAAACAAAATAAGGTGATTCATGAGGAGTCCTTACTAATTGTAACTTATCAAACATTTCTTGAGACACCAAGTTATCTAGGCTACATGAATCTACCATCATAGTACATACCTTACGTCGACACTTGCAGGTGCTTTTGAAAAGTGCATTTCTTTGTGTTGATTCTCTACTGTCCTTTGCCATGTCTTGTCTTTACAACTTCCAACTGTCCTTTTATGTAACCTTCAATCAATCATCTTCAAATATCTACTAACTGAGCTTTGATACCACTTGATGTAGTGCAAGGGAGTGATATTAGACTATTGATACCAAATTTCACAACTATGGCTCTAACAAGAAACTCTTCACAAGGTTCACTAGCAACCTCCTTAAGACAATCTCCTTCTTCAAGACACAACTTTGTGTTTCTAACTTCTCAATACCAAAAAAGGATTCCAATGGACTTATCTCACCTCAATGTCTCAAACCAAACTAGACTAAAGCCTCAACCAAGTCCTCAAATTCCAATTGTTGTATGTTCCTTCACAAGCCATCCAATTCCTTGTAGCCCTATTTTAGAGGCTTTTTCAACATAAATCCCACAATACTCCACCAACAAAAGAAACAAAGGGCATTTCAGATACCCATTAATCCTTTACAAAACATATCTCAAAATCACATTAGGTCACTTTGGACCAAACCCACCAAAACAGTGCTGCTATGCTGCTACCAGCCCTCCAATTAGGTCACTTTTACAAAGCAACCCCTCTTCAAACTCTCTGCCAATCCAAAATTTTCATAAATAGTCTTAGGTCATCCTCCAAATCCACAGAATCAACATGTTTTATGTCTTGTAACCTTCATTATAACCATATTTTGCAAAATCCTTGTGTTTAGGCCTTTCTAGGCTTGTTTCTAGGAGGGTTTAGTGAAAATCCATACTCCACACTCTTTCAGACCTTCCCAATAGCTCCAACATGCTTGTATATGTTTGAATATGCTGTCCAAACTCTCACAAGTCCTTCACCAATGCTCATTTTGCAAACACACACTCCTAGCCACTCTTTGCATGTCAAAAACTCAAAAAATACAACTGGGGCAGTTTTATTAAATCGGCTATAAAATACTCAAAACTTCATGAAATCAGACCCAAATAGTTGAAAATGAAATTAGATTCATTCCTCTATCCAAAAATATCAATTTCAAGTGATAAAACATCCGTACAAATATGTACTATTCGCTGCAACATGACTATTACCCAAAAAAGCTAGAAATTGCAATCACAAAAACAACCATAACTTTCATAATATTTAATGAAGATTAATGAAACAAAATGAAAATAAAAGAGGAGACTTAGTCCTATCAAAAAAATCTAATTTCATCTCATGTCTGGTCCATACAAGGCCATATTATAGAAGAAAACAGTGATAAAATATAGAAAAATAGAGTTTTAGAACAACAAATAGGGTATATTTTGATTTTTATTGGTCTTCTCCACTTTGCACGACCACCCACACCTTAAAAAATGTTTACAAGGCCTTTTATAGGCATTTTAAACCTGACTTATCAACTTCTAACTACCTTCTAACGCCCTAGAGTGAAAATGACCCTTCACCTTCCATACATTACACTTTTGCAATTTTAGCAATTTTACAATTTGTATGACAACTTTTACATTCTTTTCAATTTTGACAAAAAAAATTAAACATTGACCTCCTAACCATTTGAAAATGACCTCTAAGACCTTTTTACAAGGTTGAGACACCAAAATTGAATCAAATTTCAAAATTTCTTCATGGAAGCATAAGATTGTCAAGGTGCTCCTGCACCATAGGAGATGCTAGGGAATGGTATAGGAATTTTCTTGATCAGAGTATTTCATCATGGGATTATTTCATGTGGATCTTTAGAGAATAGTATGGGGATAAGACTGATCCCAGTTTCATTATAAATAAATTCACTAGCATAACTAAAGGGTCAAATGAGCCTATTCCTGATTTTAGTGCAAGGTTTGCTAGGATACTGAATAAACTTCAACCTCATATGAGACCAAATGAACCTATGTGCATGGTTTTGTACACAAATACTTTTGATGGAAAAACAACATATGAATTGAGAGACAAGAGTCTAGCTACTCTGAGAGATGCTTTCAGGATTGCAACCAATATTGAGAATAATAGAAAAGCATCCGATAAAGGAAATAGAAGGGATGATGTCAAAACATTACAAAATCCAAACAATAGAGCTTAGAATACTCAGAGTAATGCTTTCACATCTGAGGACAAATGGGATAAGCTAACAAATGATTTTAAGCACCTAAGTTATAAACTTGCAAGAACAGAGAAAGGACTGGGCCCTAAAAAGCATAATTATCAGAGACAAGAAAAGAGACCATATTTGCATGATATGCCATACAATACAACTGGCACAATAGTAAGCCCATCATGAATAATACTAATAATCAGAAGTCTCAATATGGTAAGGAAACTCCTGATCCACTAAAGAAAAATGTCAATGTTGTTGAGGATACTCCTTGGTGTATAGCGTGTCAAATGCCTCATTCATCATGACAGTGTATGATTGCTCAGTATTTCCATAATAATGCTTACAATGAATGTAATGAATCCCACTATTCTAAAGATGACAATGTTAATATGCTTTTTACTAGTGGGGATTATTCTTTTCCCAATGAGGTTGATGCAGATACAGATGTGGTTGAAAAAGGTATCATAAGGAGCAAGTTTGTCAGTAGATTTTTTCAGATGAAGAGGATAAAGATCAGTAGGTTTATGTCTAGGATTCACATATTCCAAGTGTAAATTTAAGGAGATCTGATGAGGAGATTAGAGCCCTAACAACTACTGTAGTGGCTCAATTCAAGAGAAATTATAATCTTAGGAGAAGGGCTCAAACTGGTGATTCTAGTCAACTAGGAAGCATATTTGTGAAGCAACCTCAGAATAATTTAAAAGGGTTTGAATCATAGAAGAAATAGAATAATGAAAGTAAGGACTCTAAAGAAAAGTCAAGTCATAGTGGCATAAGTTTAGAAAGTAAGGCAACTCAGAATGATATAAACGTAAGAGTTTCAATGGGGTAAGCAACAGTCAAAATGCCACATGTACTAAAGCTGGACATACTCATGTAAGAAACATAAATATGGGTCAAAGTACAACTGTTATACAAAATTATGTCTGATTTGACATTACTTAGGCATTATCCCAAATAAAGGTTTCTGTCCCACTACTTAAGATGTTGAAAATTTAATAATATAGGAATAAAGCACTTTTTTTAATTTCAAGTATACTTGATCAGCTAGATCAAGCTGCCAAGGATCATGGGAAAGGTCAAGAAAGGGATGCTAATGAAGAAGATATTCATGAAGTGTATTTGGAAACAACCCTAACAAAATGTCCATCACAGGTAGATCCATTTTATGTGTCTCTTATCATCAATGGAAAAGTAATAAGGAATTGTATGCTTGATTCAAGTGCATCCACAAACATCATGCCTTTGGTTGTCATGGAACAAGTTGGGCTGAAAATAAATAAGGCATGTGGTAAATGCTTTGTATGGATGCAAGGGAGGTGCTAGTTATTGGAATCATGAAGAATGTAGATTTCATGCTTGTTGCTTATCCTAAAAAAACTATACTATGAATGTGATTGTGGTTGACATCGAACCAAAATATGGAATGTTGCTATCCAGAAGGTGGGCAGCATTGATTGGGGGAAGTATGCAATTGGATTTGTCATACGCTATGATTCCTATGAATGGTAGGGATGTTAAACTGAATAGAGAGGAATGGGCATTGGATACCATTGAAGAGTTTGAGTCAGTTGATCAGGTGTGTTTTGTTGATATTGATTGTGACAACTTTCAGGTGGTGCCTTATAACTAGAATATAAAGAAGAAGGAACCCATTGATGATGAACTAGAAAGATTGAAGGATCAAGAAGGGCTTTGGTCTATGTATTTTAATGGTGCATGTTGAAAGGAGGGCTCTAGTGCTAGAGTAGTGTTTGTTTCCCCTACTAGTAAGATATTTGAATTTTCTTTCCTTCTAAAATTTGGGTGCACAAATAAAATTGAAGAGTATGCAACTCTTTTGTTGGATTTAAATGTTGCAATTAAGCATGGGATCAAGTTACTAAAGGTGTTTGGTGATTCAGAATTAATTATTTCTCAATTGAGACGAAAGTATGATTCTAAAAACAAGAGGTTGAAACAAAACAAGCATGCAGTTTGGGATAGTGTGGAATTGTTTGATGCATTTTCTATAAATTGGGTAGAAAGGTCTAGGAATGTTTTGGCAGACTTCCTAGGTAATGTTGCAATCAAGCCAGATGACATCACATTGGTAGACAGTACACATATTGAGGTCAAAGTTAGACCTACAGTCCTAGATAACATATGTAGCTAGCATGTTTTTGAAGATGACAAGGACCTATTGAGATTTTTACATTGTATTGATGAGTATGGAAATCAGGAGATAGATTTTAGAACTTTGTGGAAGTCATAGATGCAAAGGAAACCCTATTTGGAAAAGAGATCATATAGCTTAAGACTAATAAGATTCCAAAAGGATTGGTATCTTTAGAAAGAGCATTTGATAACAGAGATCAGTTTGTTGCTAAGACTTCTTCCACAAACAAGAAGGATTTAGAAGAAATAAACTTGGGTACAAATAATGCTCCAAAGAAAGTCTACATTGGGAAGCAACTTAAGCCACACATAAGGGCACTGTTGATTGCATTGTTGAGGAAATATAAGCATGTCTTTCCATGGTTGTGTGATGATCTGAAGGCCTACAGAGAGGATCTCTTTCAGCATGAGATTCCTTTGAAGCCTGGGGCTAAGCCATTTAGACAGAGGCAAAGGCCCATCAATCCTACTTTCACCCCAAAGATGCCAGAAGAGATTATGAAGATCAAAGATGTTGGAATCATAAATCCCATAACACACTCCACTTGGGTGTGAAATCTGGTCCCAGTCAGAAAGAAAAATGGAGACATCAGATTGTGTGTGGATTTTAGAAAATTGAATGTAGAATCCTTGAAGGATAATTATCCACTGCCCAACATGGAGACTATGCTCTAGAAAGTCATAGGATGTGAACTTGTATCCATGATGGATGGGTTTTTTGGCTACAATCAGGTGAAAGTTAAAGAATAGAATAGTATAAGACTGCCTTCACAACTCCATGGGGGACATATATGTATGTTAGGATGCCATTTGGACTAATAAATATTGGGGCAACATTTTAGAGAGCCATGGATGTTGCATTTGTAGGGCTAATTTATTCAATATTGGTGGTGTATCAAGATGATTTGACTACTTATTCTAAAAAAGAGGATCAACTTTATATGCATTTGGAGAAGATTTTTATCAGAGCACTGGAATGTGGCATTTCATTGAACCGTAAGTAATGTGCCTTTGGAGTGACTGAAGGAAAACTCTTAATGCATATAGTCTCAAAGGATGGAGTCAGAATTGATCAGGAAAGGGTTTCTACAATTGATAGAATCCAAATGCCCAAAAATGTGAAAGGTAGTCAGTCATTTTTTGGACAGATCAACTTTGTCAAAAGATTTGTTACCTATTTTGAAGAAATTACCAAATAAATATCCAAGATGACGAAGAAAGGTGAGGTTGTAACATGGAGTGATGAAACAATTAATCATTTCAAAACATAAAAGAAGCTATCAAAATTGCCCCTATTTTGAAGTCTCCTAACTTCACTAAGCCATTTAAGTTATTTTCTTTTACTTCTTTTCATACAATTACTGCATGCTTGTTACAAAAAAATGATGATGGATATGAACAACCTATTGCTTTCTTTAGCAAGTCCTCACAGGTTGCAGAGCTAAAATATGACAGAATGGAAAAGCAAGCTTATGCTTTGGTCAGGGTCGTGAAGAATTTTAGACCCTATTTAGTTGGAGCTCAAATTGTAGCTTATGTTCCCCACTATGCAGTAAAGGATATATTCACACAAGAGGTAATAGGGAGATAGTGTAGGTGGATTAATAAGATACAGTAATTCAATATTGACATATAGATCACCAAGATGGTAAGGGGACAAGGTTTGGCAAAGTTGATGGTAGAGACAAATCTAGAGGCTTGTCAGGTGAATGTGGTTGAAGATCATATTCAAGAAGAAATATGTAGTGTACATCAATCTGAGTGGTACAAAGACATTGTCCAATACTTGCAAGACATGAGTTGCCCTCCTCACTTCAATGATAATCAGAAAAGGACATTGAAGCTGCAAGCTAATAAGTATGTCATTATTCAAAGAGAGTAGTATTGGACAAACCCTGATAGTGTGCTACTTAGATGTGTAGATCAAGATCAAGCTACAAATATATTGATTGACATGCATAAAGGGGTGTGTGGACATTCCATGGCTAGAACTACTACACACAAGATTCTTAGGTCAGGATACTAGTGACCAACACTATTCTCTAATGTATACAAAATGGTGAGAACTTGTGAATCATGCTAGAGATTTTCAGGAAAGATGAAGGATGTTGGTGCATTGCAACTCAAAATGGTGATAGTAGATGCTCCATTTCAATAGTGGGGAATAGATTTTATTGGAGAAATAATAGAGAAGTCAAGTGGTGGACATAGTTGGATACTTGTTGCTACTGATTATTTTACTAATTGGATTGAAGCCATCCCAACTAAAAAAGCCACAAGAAAAGTTATACTAGAGTTTTTTTTGGAGCACATAATCATTAGATTTGGGGTACTAGCTAAGTTGGTGACAACCAATGTAATGTGTTTTAGGTAAGGAGAATTTGTTGATTTCTGCAATAACTCTAGTACTAATCTATCATATGCAACACCATATCATCCTCAAGGCAATGGTTAGGCTAAGTCCAGAAACAAAAGTTTGATGAAGATAATCAAGAGGATTATTGATAGAAATAAGAGGGCATGGGACTCTAAGTCAAAGTTATCACTATGGGCTAATAGAGCTACTATTAAGAAGGCCACTAGTAAGTCTCCTTTTGAATTAGTGTATGACCTGGAGGCAAAGCTTCCAATAAATAATCTCCTACCAGTTTACAAGTTCAAACAGGAAAATGGAGATGACATAGAAGATCCAATGAAAGAAAGGGTAAATCAATTGGTTGCATTGGATGAGTTAAGGAGAGAAGCACAAAGAACCAATATGAAGAGGCAATAGAAGGTGAAATACTTATTTTTTAAAAGGGCCTCAGAAAGGAAGTTTCAGGTGAATGACATGGTTCTTGTATGGAATACTAGGAGCCAGGATAAAGGCAAGCATGGGAAATTTGAGGCTTTATGGATTGGTCCATACCTGATAAGCAACACTCATGGAGAGGACTCATATTTTCTCCAAGATCTCGATGTTGAATTTAAGGAATTGCCTATGCATGGAAAATTCCTGAAACCCTACTTTTCATAAGTAGGTTATTTTCTATGCACATTGCAAATAGGTTGTATATAGTTGTATATATTGTATATATTTGTATAGTTGCCTTTTGTGTCTTGTGTATGTTGTTATTCTGGTCTGCTCCCAGAGTTTTCTAGTCCTCACTATAATGCTATAGATTACACATCCCCAACAAGAGCCAATGGTGGTATCTATCTAGTTTTTAGGGTTTTGAGTTAGTTTTATCAAGTATTTCCCTTATTTCCCCTTAAAACCCTAAGTCTTGTGATTATACCTTTACTTTATGTCATAATCCATCGTTGACCACCTAGCCTAGGTTTGCAGTTGTTTAAGTTATGAATTGATGCCTTTAATATCATGAGTTAACTAGTCCCAAGACCTAGTGTTTACTCTTTGTTTCCTGTAAAAGTCATGTTCTTATAAAGTTCTTAAGTTCTATTTCTATGCAGGGGCCCGAAGGTACCACATGGAAAGATATCGCAAGCTTACAGCCCACCGATGATGATGTCATATCTCCACCGTGTGGCTGTAAAATAAGGATAGGTGTAAAGTATATCATAGTCTATGGCCATAATATTGAGAATGAAGCAGATTGTGCTAGGTGTCAAAGGATTAAGTGAAGAGGTGGGGCTGAGGAGGATTGGATGATAGCATAGTGTCATAGAAGAACCTTGCCTGCAAGAAAGATTGTATGCACGGCTACGGGATGATGACACGTGGCCTATTCTCAGGAGGAAAGAAAAGGATTGAATAAGGGGATACACATGGAAGGCTTAGCTTGCTCCTATGGAACCAAAAGGAGGTGGCCCACTTTCTACTATGTGGCTATGGAATGATGCCATGTGGCCACATAGGACAAAAAGGGAAGAAAAGTCAGCAAAAAGAGCATCCAAGATGGAGTAATTTGGCTGGCTATTGGATTTTCACATAAAGGGTTTATATTTTCAAATCCGGTGGTTGATTCATAGTTGTTGATCTCATAGTTTGAAGATTCTATCGATGGTCCAAATTCAAACTTTCTATGTACACGTTCGGTGCCACCCCTGTGTCATGAATTTGTAGTAATGGCCGAAGTGACATGCAGTAATGTGGCGAGACCTAATATTTAAGCCCAATTCAAATAGAAGGTAAGGGTTTTTTCAAGGCATTTTCATAAGCACAAAGAAAATTCCTGTGTGCAGCAAGCATTTGGTTGAAGAAATATTGAGATTTCAAGCTTTTGCAAAATAAAACCAGTAAGTCAATCCCTTCCAGTTGTGTCTATTTCAATTGAAGTTGTCTTTTTAAAAAAAAATTGTGCATTACTAGAAGAGAACAACCCAAGTTTGGAAAAGGAATTGTTTCAAAACGAGTCAAACTAGCTAGCCTTGAACTTCAAAAAGGGATTTTGTCAAAGATTTGATGATTCAGCTGCCTGGGTCCTCGAGAAGGCCTATAAATGTGCATGGTCCTAGTGGGTCGAATGATAGACTATTAGACCTATGCTTTGGATGTCGGGATACTCAATTACTTGTGCCAGGATGGATCCTATTTAAACATTGGTACAATAGAAGAGAGTACAAGGCCTCTGTTTGTAATGCTTGGAATCTAGATTTGCCGAAGTTAATGTTCCCTAATGTGTTTATAAACCTATATTTTGTGAGAGCAGTTGTACAGAGGTATGATCTTGGGCCAAGGGTTGTCAAGCCAAGAAATAATGCAATTATGATCAAGACCACAAAGGCCTCCATCACAAGAGTGTTTGGCTTAAACCCTGTTGCCAGCAAGAAAATTGATCTTAATGCTCTGAAGTATAAATATAAATGTGCTTAGTGTGCTTATAGAACTTTCAAGTTGCCCAAGCACAGCTCAAGGGGCATTGATGGAAAATTGGTCAAAATCTTAGACAAGGAAGATGAACCCTTTGATGTGTCACAGTTTATGCATTACTTTATGAAGACATATCATACTTTGTGTCATGTGTTGGGAAGGGATGCATTAGATAAAATTCTAGTCTCAATGATGATGATGGCTTCTAATGTACAAGATATTTCAACAATAGAACCCTTTGACTATGCCACTTACATAGTAGATAAAATGCATAATTAGCTGATGAAGATTAACAACAACCTGTATACTGTGGATGCAAAGGTGGAGTTTAATTGGTATTCAATCATGTGCCATATGTTTTTACATGTTGGATCGGGAATGTGGCATCAAGCTTTGCATGTTAGAGAAGTTGACCATGATGGTACTCCATTCCCTATCCAGATATGGACCTATATGATAGATATCCACTGTATAGATGTAGATTATGAAATTTTTAAAGAGAATTTTGTCAAAAATATATTAGGTTTCTTGGAGCCTGAAGGGTTAAGGGTTCTAAAGGATGTGCTATATTTTTGAGACCACTGGATAGGACCCCTGAGTTGGGAATTCATCACAACTAGGAAGATTGGTTTTTGCATACTCATACTACATGTATCAGAGTTTATGGGAGTATGGTTGCCCCATATATATTGCTAAAATATGTGCCGAAGAGAATTACATATTTAGAAATCATCATGCAATTAAATGAGTTAGACAAAGAGCATCTGAGATTACAAAAGAAGGGGTCTTTCTTCCCCACTTCTATCAAGTTTTGTGACTTTTGGGCCACTAATAAGGATGCTTTGGATCAACTTGAGTTATTATTGATAGTTTACAAGATGGGGTTGGAACAACAAAGGGTGTTTGAACCAGAAGGATTCATTAACAGAGTAAGGCTTGGCATCAAAAGGCCCCAATTCACCCACCAGGTCTTATTCGATGAGGATGTAGTAAGAAATTCTGCCACAATGGAGGAAATTTATTTTTTGAGGGGAAGGTGGGAAGCAATAATGGAAGGAGAAAGGATGAGAAATAATATTAATCCTACATATCCAGGGGCATTTGTAGATGAGAGTGACCCCATAATAAGAATTCAGAGAATTTTGGCTCATGTAGAAACTGTGATCACAGAAGCTCCTCTAGGAGAAGAGAGGCCTGCATATTATCCAAGAAGTTCAGGTAGGGCATACATAAGAGGAAATGAATCCCCTGACTCACCTCCAACCAAGAAAGTAAAAATCATTGAATTGGAGCATGAAGATGAAGTAGAATTGATAGACTTGGAGGAGGAAACTAATGAACAAGGAAAAGCAATTTCCCAATAGGTGAATTCACTTGTAAGAATAAGGCCTTATGCCTCCCTTGATAATAGATTAAGAAGATCACTTTCTGGTAATCATGTGGATATAGAGAACATCAGAGTGCTGGATTGTACACAATTCATGGAATATGATGCCCTTATCAATACCCTAGAATTTAAGGGGTATGTGTTGAAAGTAAGGAATGAAGAACTTCATAAGAGGGTAGAGGAAGCCAAGAGAGGAGTTGACCCTGAAAAGTATGAAGAAATAAATTAGAGAGTGTTGAATGTAGTAGGTCAAGACATCATTGGAATGACCCCTAATGATGGAAGAGCCTTAGTAGCAAAGAGTGGTCTGATGCTACTTCCACATTGGACTCTAGCAGATGTAATTGCTTTTGACATTGTCAAGAGAATGGGCACAAATATATTAGAAGATCAAGCAGATAAAGTACTCTCTGGTGCAGGCTTTATCGTAAATTTGAGACTCTGGTAATATGGACATTGGCCCCAAACAATAATAAGCCAAGGGTGGGTCTAGGAGAATTAACAGGTGATGTAATAATAAAGAGAGTGTCAGACACTCTATCTCCTCAAGCTGCAAGCTTGAGTGTTCATACAACCCAATTTACTAAGGTTGTCACAAATAAATTGCAAAAAAATTATGATGAGTTGTTATTGAAATATGGACAAGCCATGTCATAATTGAATAAATGTAAGGAGCAAATGTTGTTGGCTCCAAAAACTTTAGATCAGAGTGTTCCTTCTCTTGTGGAGACCACAGAATCATTTCCAACATACAGATAGACACTTCTCTGGGAGATTAAGGAGTTGAAAAAAGATGTAAAGAATTTGAAGGATGAGAAAAAGAACACTATCAGAGAAATGGTCACAAATTTGATCAACCATACGTTATCCACTTGATCATAGCCAGGGTTGATGACACATGGATGTCTTATTCAAATTTGAAGATAGCCTTGGATAAACATGAGAGGGACAAGGAAAGCCCAAAAGACGTGTAGAGTGTGGTTACCAAGAATTGGAGAGATAAAGGAAGTTTACAGATGTTCAAGGTTTTCCCTTGATGCTCCAGCAGAAATAAAATTAACCCTAGATATGTTAATTTTATTAGAAGAGGTAGTGGCTTTCTAGCTGAAATTGGATAAGGTTTTGAATGAGAAAAGACAATCAATTGAGAAAATAGATAAAAATATTATGCCAAGTATAATGGAGGATGGTGGAGAAATAAAATTTTTAGACAATTGGAAGGCTGATTTTGAAACTATAGTTGGCCAACTCATATCTTCCAGTTGTATAGACAGTGACCCAAGCATGAAGATTCTAAGTTCTACACTCGATAAGCTACATGTATTGGAATTGAATTTTGAGATATTTTGTAAAGAAACAAAGATTTTATTGGATGCAAGGTATACATGACATAATGAAAAAATAGCAAAATTGATTCCTTTACAATGGCCATCAGAAAAATCATGTGCAGCCTGGGTAGAGAAGTATGGATAAATGTGTCTAGGATAAACAAGGAGCCAATCATGTGATTTAGCTTCTTCATCATTGGATAGATCATCCACAATAGTTTTTTATTATCTCCAAGATAAATTGTATTTTTCTCTTTTCTCTGTCATATGTAAGTTGAATTAGTTTCCCATTGCCTATGGGTGGTGGCTTCTAATGTAAGATTCTATAACTGACATATGGTAATGCATTTTTGAGTACCATGTCCTTGTGTCTATAAAAGGGCATGTTGTACTACTTTGTAGGAGATTGTTGGAAGATTTGGGAAATTTTGATAATGAAATATAGAGCAATTCTGAGAGGTTGTCCATATTTTGAGTTGTAAGTTTTAGTTTCTTGCATTGTTGAATGTATTTTCTCTATAAGCATTTTTATCAAATTCAGATTGCAATATATGAAAAATGCCTCTGAGCATGTGTTTCCATCAATTGTATCTTGTGTTGTTTACATTTCTCTTTTCAATGAAGATACTAAGGGTTTCTAAGTTCTTGAATATACATTTTCTATATTACATGTCTGGTTTGTCACTTATGTTCAAGGAATAGATTAAAATGCTTTGAGTCAGATATGGAGAGATGTATTTTGCAACAAGGATATTAATAAGAAGAATTCTTGAAACTACCCATTCTTGAATTGTTTTTTGTAAGATAGGAACATAGTAAATCCTCTAAATCTGCATATTTGTTATGCTTATGAGAAGTAATATGCATTTGTAAGGAATTGACTCCAAACACTAGACTTAGCATTGATCAGAGTTGGGATTATTTAAATCACAAAATACCCACAATCAAATAATCACATACATTAAAAGGAAGAACAAATCAACTTGTTAGTTTTTAGGAGTAGGGTTTAGTTTCATGTTCTCTGAGCCATTAAATGAAGTAATTACTAGAGTTAGCCAACTTTGAAGTGATTATACAGTTTTGGTTTGCATATAGGAGAACATATCTTCTTTAGGTGTCATTATCTGGTGAAATAAGGATTTCTCATATAGATATTAAAGTAAGGGAATACCCCCTAGGTCTAGCAGAGCCTGAAGTGCAGAGGAGAAAATACAATTATCTCATGTTCGTTGGCCACTGACCTAAGAATACTGAGCATAAAAGATGGGAACTTTGTAGGGAAACTCAGAACATCAATTGGGAACACCAACACATTCCTCTATTCATTCATTTTTGTCTTTGATGACTTCACAAACAATGTTGCCCATTTCAAAATCACCTACCAAAATAAATTTGTTGCTAGAATGCAATAATTGGCACAATGAATGTTTGACGTGGCCAAGGGGGAATGATCTTAATAGATCTCTTCTAACAAATACAATAGATGGCCACTCAAGATTAGTATTTCTAACACTCCCCATTAATCTCCAACCTTTATGAGTTTTTATCACAATTCTACATTTTTGGCGCTTCCTTGTCTAAAGATGTTCTATCCTTACAAAATTGTGGTTTTGGAGCTCTTCTATTTTTTCAAAATTAAATTTCTGAGCTCGTTCTTTCCAAAGCTAAAGTTCCAGACCTATCCTATCTAGACATGTTTCATTTTCTAGAGATATCTGGTCTAGTCCTGTTCAAAGTTCCAAATATGTCTGAGATTATCTTTCAAGAACTAAAAGTTTTGGAGATAACCCTTCTAGGGCTAAAGTTTTCAAAGATTGTTTGAATTTCCAAAACTAAAGTTCTAGAGCTAACCCTTCTGGAGCTAAAGTTTCTGGAGATTTGATGAAGGGGGTAAATCATAAAACACATAACAACAAAAATAGAATAGAAAAAAAAAAGAATATTTCTTTATTGATCTAGGCAACTCATTACATTAAAGAAGCTCAGTTACAATCAGAGGACTCAATCCTCCATAGGCTACAACACACTAAAGCTACACATCACCAGGCTCTGGAATCTTCTGCCTTATGTAAACCCAAATTAGCTAGGGTTTCTATTTTCCTACCTATTCTTGACTCCACACTTGCCCCCTTAACTCTACTACTACCCAGGGTTCCTAAAATAGTCATAAAGAACACTTTTTGGTGGCCTCCAACTAAATTTCAAAAATTGCAACTCCCTCCAAAATTAGGTCAAATTCTGGGAAGCATAACTTTTGATCTGGATGTCCAATTGACAAACAGTTTTAAGCATCGGAAAGCTTACGATGTAAACTACAACACCAGAAATCCGTAAATAGATTTTAGTCAACTTTTTGGCATGTTATGGGATGTTTTAGTGCCTCATCTATCATTTCAAAAAAATTTAGGGGCTTTTCAGAAAACAAAATTTTTAATATCTTTCAGCTCACAAATGATCTTTGCCTGATTCCTTTGCCAAAGGTCTTATATTTCTATTATATAACTTTCTATAAGTTTTCATTTGAACCCATACCCAAATGAAAACTTTCCTAGAATGGCAGGTAAACTTTTCAAAATTGGCAGTTTGCTATTTTTAGCAGTTTGGAAAAAACTTAAAGTCCTACATCATTTTTCAAAAGATTATGGAACCAAAAATACTAATTATGGAAAGAAATGAAAACATCTGTAATGATTTTGAAGCAACATCTTTTTGGGTGATGCAAGATTGCCCTTACACCACTAGATCCTCCTGCATCAGACACCCAGGGTAATTTGAGAAGTGACCCTGTCACATCTTAGGTGTTTGTGTGAGGAAAACCCAAACAGTCGACCTCTACCTTAGATCACCAAGAAGAATCTTTAATAGGCCTTCCTTTCCATTTCACTAGATATTCTTCATATTGCTTATTCTAAGTACTTCTCCCCACACGGCTATCCAAGATCTCTTCTATCTCCTGTGTTGAAGTAGATGCCGGAATACTCCACTGTTCTTTTGTTGGTCCATCCTCTGTGCCACCTTCATGATATTCTGTTAAATTAGCAATGTTGAACCTGTTACTGTCCAAAGTAATAGGTTCCAAACAAGCTTTCCAAGCCTCTGCAAAATCTGGATCTTTAGGATACAAACTTTTGAGCTCATCAAACCCAAAAACCTCTATCTTCATTTATGTCAACAAATTTTTCCTTCTATTCAAGGCATGTGTAACTCTGTTGGACTTCCCACTCCTGTGCTTCAAAACAAAAGTATAGCTCTGCAAAAACTCAACCCATTTTAAGTGCCTTTTATTTAACTTTCCTTGACTATTAAGATATTGCAAAGCCTGATGATTAGTATATAAAATAAAATCTTTTGGCAACAAATAATGTCTCCATATCTTCAAAGCTTGAACTATTGCATAAAACTCCTCATCATAAACATAATACTTTTTCTTGGCATCATTAATCTTCTCACTAAAATAGGCAATGGACTTACCTTCTTGAATTAGAATAGCTCCTATACCACTACCACTAGCATCACAATCTACCTAAAATACCTTATTGAAATCTAGAAGTGCCAAAACAGGTTGTTCTATGACTTTTTGGTTCAATGTATCAAAGCTCTTATTTACTCCTTTAGTCCATCTAAACTCTTTTCTATCCCCTCTCATTGTCTCAGTTAGGGGTGCACAAATGCTACTAAAATTTTTGATAAACTTTCTGTAGAAACTTGCCAAACCATGAAAAGATCTTACCTCAGAAGCACTCCTTGGCATAGGCCATTCAATGATAGCGCTCACCTTCTCTAGGTCCATCTTAAGACCTTTCTCTAAGACAACAAATACCAGGTATACCAACTCCTTCTTTGAAAAGCTACATTTCTTCAGATTAATCAACAACTTCTCCTCCCTCAGCTTGTCCAAAACTCTTTTGATTTGCATCATATGCTCATCCCAAGTCTTACTAAAAATTAAAATATCATCTAAATAAATAATAAAAAAACATCCTAAAAATTCTTTCAATACCTCATTCATGAGCTGAATGAATGTGCTCGGTGCATTGGTTAGCCCAAATGGCATGACTAAAAACTCATACAAACCTTCTTTGGTTTTGAAGGCTACCTTCCATTCATCTGCTCTGATTCAGATCTGGTGATACCCACTCTTTAGGTCAATCTTCATGAAGTACTTGGCTCCACTCAAACAATCCATGATGTCATCCATTCTTGGCAATGAAAATCTATACTTGATCGTGATCTTATTGATGGCTCGAGAGTTTGTACACATCCTCCACTCTCCATCCTTCTTTGGTGCTAGTACTACAAGTACCACACATGGACTTAGGCTCTCCCTTATCAGTCCCTTCCTTAACAACTCGTGAACTTGTCTATTCAACTCTTCATTCTCTACTGGAGTCATTTTGTGGGCTGCCTTATCTGGCAAACTGGCTCCTGGTATCAAATCCATTTGATGACTTATCTTCCTCACTAGTGGTAAACCTTCTGGTACATTATCAGAGATAATGTCTAGAAATTCTTCCAACATATCTGAAACTTCTGTTGGTACATCTTCACATTTCTCTTGACTAATCTTATGAATCAATGCAAAGCAATGAAACTCATGCTTCATACCCTCCAAAACTTTTCTACCATCTACTAAGAAAATTTTGGCAGTACTACATACCTTTTCATCCACCTCCTTCAAGGCCTTCAACTTATGACAAACTCCATCCTTTGTTAGGGAGTATGTGTTTGCACGACCATCATGGACAGCACTCCTATCATATTGCCATGGGCTCCCTAATAACATATGACATCCATCCATCGGTATGATGTCACACAACAACTCATCATGGTAGTCACCAAACTTGAACTTCACTAAACACTGCTCATTGACCAAATCTCTATGGTCCTTTTGCAACCATGCAATCTGATATGGATGTCGATGCTTTCTTCTTGGCAACTTCAACTTTTCAACCATATCCTCTAAAACAAGATTATCAGTACTTCGACTATCAATAATAATATCACAACACTTACCTTCACATTTGCACCTTGTGTAGAATAAACTCTTCCTCTGATTGGGTTCTTTCTCTTCATTCAACAAAGTTCTTCTGACAACTAGGGTTTCTCCACTTTTAGCATCTTCAGAATGCTCAGACTACACATCTTCATCTACATATTCAACTCATGCATTACCTTCAGTTCTTCTATTTGTCCTTCCTTGATGTTGCAGACACTCGTATGCTCAATGCCCTTCTTCTCCACATTGGAAATAGGTTCCTCTCAAACCTCCTCTTCTGGGTCCTTGCCCAAGTTGTCCTCTTCCTCTTCCTCTTTGCTCACCATTATTCTGGTCCCTAGGGTGGTATGCATTATCTCCTCTTTGATTTTGACTTGTGCCAACTTCTTCACATCTATTAGGATCTTCATCTCGTCCTCCATAGGACCTTCCACCAGTCCTTCCATCTTGACCTCTTCCCCTTTGTTTGTTTTTGAATCTTTTATTTATCTTCTCTTCCACCTTCAGGGCAAATTGGTATGAATCTTCTATGGTGGTCATTCTGACCAGGCTCAATTCCTCTTAAATATTTGGCCTTAACACATTAATGTAACGGGCTACCTTCTCCTTGTTGGCCTCTGCGTGACCAGTTCTGATAGTAATCTTATAAAACTCCTATGTATACTCCTTAATATACTTGTTACCTTGCTTCAATCCTTGCAGCTTCTTTAGCAACTCCATCTCATAGTCCATAGGAATGAACTGATTCTTCAGTTACTCCACCATCCGATCCCATTTGGTGATCCTTCCTTTTCCTCTTCTATTCCTCTCTAACTGGACCTCCTTCCACCAAATATTTATATGGCCCTTCAACTTTGTTTTTGCAAACTTGACCTGATCTGGGTCTTTCACATCTTCATACTTGAAATACTCCTCCATGTCATTGATCCAATAAATGAATTGATCTAAATTCAAATCTCCAAAATATGTAGAAACTTCAATCTTGGGTCTCTTTCCAATCTTAGAAATAGCCCTGAACAGCCTAACTTCTACAGGATCTTTTGCAGCTTCTTGTTCTTCCTCAGATAGGTCTTCTTCAGCTTCATTGTCGCTCTCTTCTCTTATTCTTGGCTCAAACCCTCTTCGTAGCTCCTCTTGCAATGCATCAATTTGCCTTTGTAGGGCTCTAAAACCCTCTTCCATCAAAGCATTACTACCAATATGATTTCTTCGTGGAGGCATCTTGATCTCTGTAGCAAACCGACAACCTCAGGTCCTGGTGCAAATTGTCTCAGGGTCGGCGATCTATCTACACACTCAAGAACCCTTGCTCTGATACCACTTGATGAAGGGGTGAATCATAAAACACACAACAAAAAAAATAGAACACAAAAAATAGAATATTTATTTATTGATTTGGGCAAATCATTACATTGCAGAAGATCAATTACAATAAGAGGAATCAATCCTCCATAGGCTGCAACACACTATAGCTACACATCACCAGGCTCTAGAATCTTGTACCTTATATAACACCAAATTAGCTAGGGTTTCTGTTTTCCCGTCTATTCTTGACTCCACACTTGCCTCCTTAACTCTACTACTGCCCATGGTTCCCAAAATAGTCATAAATAACACTTTTTGCTGGTCTCAAACTAAATTTTGAAAATTGCAACTCCCTCCAAAAGTAGGTCAACTTCCGAGAACCATAACTTTTGATCTAAGTGTTTGATTGACAAACAGTTTTAAGCCCCAGAAAGATTATGATGTGAACTATCACACTGGAAATCTGTAAACAGATTTCCATGAACTTTTTGGGATGTTATGGGATGTTTTAGTGCCTCATATCTCCTTTCAAAAACTTTAATATCTTTCAGCTCACAAATGATCTTTACATGATTCCTTTGCCAAAGGTCTTATATTTCTGTTATGTAACTTTCTGTAAGTTTTCACTTCAATCCGTGCCCAAATGCAAACTTTCTTAAAATGGCAGGTAAACTTTTCAAAACTGGTAGTTTGCTATTTTTAGCAGTTTGGAAAAAACTAAAAGTCCTACATCATTATTCAAGAGATTATGGAACAAGAAATACTAATTATGGAAAGAAATTGAAACAACTACAATGATTTTGAAGTAACATCTTTTTCGGTGATGCAAGATTGCCCTTACACAACTAGATGCTCCTGCATCAGACACCCAGGGTAATTTGAGAAGTGACCCTGTCACATCTCATGTGTTTGTGTGAGGAAAACCCAAATGGTCAACCTCTTCCTGGGTAAGTGCAAGAAGATGGGGGGCCAAAAAGGGGTCTTAAGTGGCCACTTTTTTTCTGAAATTAGGAAATACTGGCCTTGGATGACAAATTGAGCATAGTTACACTAAAAATTTGGAGATGCAACCAAAACAATGTTCGTAGTGCTCCGAGTCTACTTTCTAAACTACTATTTTTTTTTGAAAATGACATAGATTAAGGGGTTCAAAAGAGGGAGCCACAGAAATTAGTGTTGTTTCTATCAAAAAAACATAACATAGCATGTTTTGTGGCTCCCTCAAAAGGTCAACTTTTTTTTGGTATTTTTAAAATCACTTTGGTGAGAAATTAGCTAATAGCATGTAGTTTATGCCCAATTTTTTTAATAATTTTTTTATAAATATTTGATTTTTTACTAATTTTCAAAGTGGACACATCCTAAAAAATAGAATTTTGGCCATGCTACCCCTATAAATTTTGAAAACTAATTGAAAATCATTTTTTTCTTTTTTTAATATTTGTAGAATGGAGTCTAGTTTCTAAATATGTAATTTTTTTGAAATTTCAATGAATAGTTAATTTACAATGAAAAAAAGACCAAACAGTGGTTTTTGCCCAAAAATGGACACGCAAACAAAAGAAATTAAAGATGAAAAGTTTAACATTGTTAAAATGTGAAAAAAATCACATCATTAAATAGCTAAGAGAAAGCCTAACATTACCCAAGTGTTCGATTTGTTTGATGTTAAAACATGTACAAATCTGAGGGTTAGCATGAACGAAATTATGTGAAATCTTGAAGAATCTAGAAAAACACATCTATGACTGTTCAAAAGGCACTCCAAGCCTTTGGGTTGGAAATCCAAAGTAAATCCCAAGCCCAAGGCTTGGGATTCCCAAAGAAAAACATAACACGAGCACTCGCATTATGTTTTGCTTTGCATTTTTTCTTTTCCACAAGTCTGTTGTTTGTCATGTTTGACATAATGCGAGTGCATTATAACGTGCTCACGTTATGTTTCCCTTAAATTTTTTTATGTTCAAGGCTATTAATCATGTATGCCTATATGTATGTATGTATGTATCTATGTATGCCAATATGTATGTATGTATGTATCTATGTATGCATATATGTATGTATGTATCTATCTATGTATGCCAATATGTATGTATGTATGTATGTATGTATGCATATATGTATGTATGTATGTATGTATGTATGTATGTATGTATCTCTATATGCCAATATGTATGTATGTATGTATCTATGTATGCCTATATGTATGTATGTATAGTGTCGAGGGCAGAGGAGGGTAGAGATGGGAGTGAGCCAGATAGAGGAGGAGAGGGGTGGATAAGGATTGAGTGATTAAGGTTTAAGGTTGAGAGTTGAGTGTTTAGGGATAGGATTTAGAGTTTAGGTCTAAGGGATTAGAGTTTAGGACATTGAGGGATTAAGGTTTAGGGTTGAGGCTTTAGGGATAGCGTTTAGGGTTAAGGGTCGAGGGATTAGGTTTAAGGTAGAGTGTTGAGGGTAGAGGGATTAGGGATTAGGGATTAGGGTTTAGGGTTTAGGGTTGAGACTTTAGGGATAGCATTTAGGGTTAAGGGTCGAGGGATTAGGTTTACGGTAGAGTGTCAAGGGTAGAGGGATTAGGGATAGGGTTTAGGGTTGAAGATTTAATGATTTAGGGTTGAGGCTTTAGGGATGAGGGTTAAGGGATTAGGATTTAAGATAGAGTGTCGAGTGTCGAGCGTGTAGGGATAGGTTTTAGGGTTCAAGTTTTAAGGGTTAAAGGTCGAGGGATCAGAGTTAAGGGTTGAGGGATTAGGGTTTGACATTGAGGGTTGAGTACATTGAGGTTCAAGGGTTAAGGGTTTCAGGATAGGGTTGAGGGTCGAGGGATTAGGGTTAAGGGATATGGTTGGAGGGTTTAGGGATAAGGGATTAGGGTTTAAGGTATAGTATCGAGCCTGTTGAGGGTCTAGGAATAGGGATAACATTTAGGGTTTAGGGATGAGGGATTAGAGTTGAGGGATGATGGATGACAGATTATGGTTCAGGGATTAGGGTTTAGGGATAAGGTTTAGGGTTAGGGTTGAGGGATTAGGGTTTAAGGTATAGTGTTGAGGGTTTAGGGATAGGGTTTAGGGTTGAGGGATTAGAGTGAAGGGTTGAGGGATTAGGATTTGACGTTGAGGGTTGAGGGTTGAGGGTTTAGGGTTTAGGGATAGGGTTGAGCATCGAGGGATTAGAGTTAAGGGTTGAGGGATTAGGGTTTGACGTTGAGGGTTGAGGTTCGAGGCTCAAGGGTTTAGGGATAGGGTTGAGGGTCAAGGGATTAGAGTTAAATTAGATTGTCGAGGGTGTAAGGATTAGGGATAGGGTTGGAGGGTTTAGGGATAACAGATTAGGGTTTAAGGTATAGTATCGAGTCTGTTGAGGGTTTAGGAATAGGGATAGCATTTAGGGTTTAGGGACGAGGGATTAGAGTTGAGGGATGATGGATTAGGGTTGAGGGTTGAGGGATTAGGGTTTAGGGATAAGGTTTAGGGTTGAGGGTTGAGGGATTAGGGTTTAAGGTATAGTGTTGAGGGTTTAGGGTTTAGGGATAGGGTTTAGGGTTGACGGATTAGCATTTAATGTCAAGGTTAAGGTTAGAGTGTCAAGGGTAGAGGGATTAGGGATAGGGTTTAGGGTTGAAGGTTTAAGGATTGAGGGTCGAGGATTTAGGGATGAGTGTTTAAGGCTTAAGATATAATGTCAAGTGTTGAGGGTTTAGGGATAGGGTTTAAGTTTTAAGGGTTAAGGGTTGAGGGATAGGGATTAGGGTTTAAGGTATAGTGTTGAGGATTGATGGTTTAGGGATAGGGTTTAGGTTTGAGGGATTAGGGTTTAGGGTTGATGAATTAGGGTTTAATGTTGAGAGTTGAGGGTTGAGGGTTGAGGGTTGAGGGTTGAGGGTTGAGTTTGAGGGATAGCGTTAATGGTCAAAGGATTAGGGTTAAATAAGAGTGTCGAGGGTAGAGGGATTAGGGTATAAGGTATAGTATCAAGCATGTTGAGGGTCTAGGAATAGGGATAGCATTTAGGGTTTAGGGATGAGGGATTAGAGTTGAGGGATTAGGGTTTAGGGATGAGGGATTAGAGTGAAGGGTTGAGGGATTAGGATTTGACATTGAGGGTTGAGGGTTTAGGGATAGGGTTGAGGGTTGAGGGATCAGAGTTAAGGGTTGAGGGATTAGCATTTGACATTGAGGGTTGACGGTTGAGGTTTGAGGGTCAAGGTTTTAGGGATAGGGTTGAGGGTCGAGGGATTAGGGTTAAAGTAGAGTGTGGAGGGTATAAGGATTAGGGATAGGGTTGGAGGGTTTAGGGATAAGGGATTAGGGTTTAAGGTATAGTATCGAGTCTATTGAGGGTTTAGGAATAGGGATAGCATTTAGGGTTTAGGGATGAGGGATTAGAGTTGAGGGATGATGGATTAGAGTTAAGGGTTGATGGATTAGGGTTTAGGGATAAGGTTTAGGGTTGAGGGTTGAGGGATTAGGGTTTAAGGTATGGTGTTGAGGGTTTAGGGATCGGGTTTAGGGTTGAGGGATTAGAGTGAAGGGTTGATGGATTAGGATTTGACATTGAGGGTTGAGGGTTTAGGGTTTAGGGTTTAGGGTTTAGGGATAGGGTTGAGGGTTGAGGGATTAGAGTTAAGGGTTGAGGGATTAGGGTTTGACATTGAGGGTTGAGGGTTGAGGTTCGAGGGTCAAGGGTTTAGGGATAGGGTTGAGGGTCGAGGGATTAGGGTTAAAGTAGAGTGTGGAGGGTATACGAATTAGGGATAGGGTTGGAGGGTTTAGGGATAAGGGATTAGGGTTTAAGGTATAGTATCGAGTCTGTTGAGGGTTTAGGAATAGGAATAGCATTTAGGGTTTAGGGATGTGGGATTAGAGTTGAGGTATGATGGATTAGGGTTGAGGGTTGAGGGATTAGGGTTTAGGGATAAGGTTTAGGGTTGAGGGCTGAGGGATTAGGGTTTAAGGTATAGTGTTGAGAGTTTAGGGATAGGGTTTAGGGTTGAGGGATTAGAGTGAAAGGTTGAGGGATTAGGATTTGACATTGAGGGTTGAGGGTTTAGGGATAGGGTTGAGGGTTGAGGGATCAGAGTTAAGGGTTGAGGGATTAGCATTTGACATTGAGGGTTAACGGTTGAGGTTCGAGGGTCAAGGTTTTAGGGATAGGGTTGAGGGTCGAGGGATTAGGGTTAAAGTAGAGTGTGGAGGGTATAAGGATTAGGGATAGGGTTGGAGGGTTTAGGGATAAGGGATTAGGGTTTAAGGTATAGTATCGAGTCTATTGAGGGTTTAGGAATAGGGATAGCATTTAGGGTTTAGGGATGAGGGATTAGAGTTGAGGGATGACGGATTAGAGTTAAGGGTTGATGGATTAGGGTTTAGGGATAAGGTTTAGGGTTGAGGGTTGAGGGATTAGGGTTTAAGGTATGGTGTTGAGGGTTTAGGGATCGGGTTTAGGGTTGAGGGATTAGAGTGAAGGGTTGATGGATTAGGATTTGACATTGAGGGTTGAGGGTTTAGGGTTTAGGGTTTAGGGTTTAGGGATAGGGTTGAGGGTTGAGGGATTAGAGTTAAGGGTTGAGGGATTAGGGTTTGACATTGAGGGTTGAGGGTTGAGGTTCGAGGGTCAAGGGTTTAGGGATAGGGTTGAGGGTCGAGGGATTAGGGTTAAAGTAGAGTGTGGAGGGTATACGAATTAGGGATAGGGTTGGAGGGTTTAGGGATAAGGGATTAGGGTTTAAGGTATAGTATCGAGTCTGTTGAGGGTTTAGGAATAGGAATAGCATTTAGGGTTTAGGGATGTGGGATTAGAGTTGAGGTATGATGGATTAGGGTTGAGGGTGGAGGGATTAGGGTTTAGGGATAAGGTTTAGGGTTGAGGGCTGAGGGATTAGGGTTTAAGGTATAGTGTTGAGAGTTAAGGGATAGGGTTTAGGGTTGAGGGATTAGAGTGAAGGGTTGAGGGATTAGGATTTGACATTGAGGGTTGAGGGTTTAGGGTTTAGGGTTTAGGGATAGGGTTGAGGGTCGAGGGATCAGAGTTAAGGGTTGAGGGATTAGGTTTTGACGTTGAGGGTTGAGGGTTGAGGTTCGAGGGTCAAGGGTTTAGGGATAGGGTTGAGGGTCGAGGGATTAGGGTTAAAGTAGAGTGTGGAGGGTATAAGGATTAGGGATAGGGTTGGAGGGTTTAGGGATAAGGGATTAGGGTTTCAGGTATAGTATCGAGTTTGTTGAGGGTTTAGGAAGAGGGATAGCATTTAGGGTTTAGGGATGAGTGATTAGAGTTGAGGGATGATGGATTAGGGTTGAGGATTGAGGGATTAGGGTTTAGGGATAAGGTTTAGGGTTGAGGGTTGAGGGATTAGGGTTTAAGGTATAGTGTTGAGGGTTTAGGGTTGACAGATTAGCATTTAATGTCAAGGTTAGGGTTAGAGTGTCGAGGGTAGAGGGATTAGGGATGGGGTTTAGGTTTGAAGGTTTAAGGATTGAGGGTTGAGGCTTTAGGGTTGAGGCTTTAGGGATAATGAAGAGGGAACAGATAATTAATTATGTCATTGTGTTGAGGCAAAAAAGAAACTGGAGGCCTCTGTTACAGATGGAGAAAACATTGAATACCCTACAGGCTCAGTGGTTATTAGTGGAACATGGCTTAGAAGGTACCCACATAAGAGTGTTAATATTTGGCTATTTCAGGATTTTGACATGCATCGGAAGATTCTTCATTACTTGAACCTTGTCATGGCATCCAATGTTCATTTGATAAAGTATCGGGGTAGACCTTTAAACAAAATCTTGTGGAAGGTGCGTGAGTCTGACCATGAAGCAATACTTGACACAATAAAGAGTAGAGCATACCCATATGGTTCATTGGATTAATTTGTATTCACATTGATTTTGTAAAGTCATGTTACATTGAGTTGTAAGTATGCACATTAATTTGTAAGGTTTGTCTTTTTTTAATTTCCTCCTGCATTTTTACACATATACATATTTTTACATCATCATGTTATGTATTTTTGGTGTCCTGCTCTTGATGCGACTAAACTCATAACTCACCCTACTTCCTCTAGAAACCATTTGATGATCTCTCCAACACTCTGGATCCAAGGCACCCAATCATGATGATGACCTACATACCATTCTCCCAAGGCACTCATAATGAATGAAAAGAAGACCAAGGGCGCCCAATCTTAATAGACTTATTTCTTTCAATTTTGATGATCCAAACTCTTGCAAAATGACATCCACTTTCATGCCTTTAGATCTTCCTTCACATACAGGGCACCAAATCAAGTTCAAAAATCTACATAAGGGTGCCAAAATGGATGAAAGGAGACATGAAATGCGCCTTAGGACTCCATGCTAAGGTTTGAGCCATTAAAGTCTCTTGATATTAGGCGCTCATGATGATGAAACTTAGAGCTTTTTCCTTTCCTAGGTACTCATCTAAGATGTTTGAATGATAAGGAGTACCTCGACCTCTATAATGTATATTGGGCACCAAAATCAAGGTGATTTTAAGTCACTTTGAGTCATGTTGCAAAAAAGTGTCAATGTTGTCAAGTTGCACAAAGCAACTTTTGCATTTTTTGTGTCCTACTCCTGATGCGACCAAACTGACTATTCCAATGCATCTGGGTGGGTACATTAGGCTAGGCATGGTCCTATTTTTCACCCAAACATGTCGAAATAGTCTGAGCTACATTGTACCGACGATATCCCTGAAGAGTCCAAAGTGCAAAAAGGTAGCAATCTTTGATGAGATGTTACTAAAAAACTGTCACTAAAAAACATTCTATCTAAGGCAACATGATCACATAGAGTGCCTCTACAATAAACTCTCTCTGGTTTTTAGATATCTGAGGCATTTACCCATGGTGAAAGGTTTTCTGCTGCCCCAAAAATTGTCAAAAGGAGGCAGTGTAAAGTTGTGAAGGGGTGTAACTTTCATCCTGCTCCTGATGTGACCAAACTGACTATTCCAATGCATCCGGATGGGTACATTTAGGCTAAGCATGGTCCTATTTTTCACCCAAACATGTCTAAACAGTTCGAGCTACATTGTACCGACGATATCCCTGAAGAGTCCAAAGTGCAAAAAGGAAGCAATCTTTGACGAGATGTTACTCGAAAACCGTGTCACTTAAAAACATTTTGTCTAAGGCAACGTGATCAAGTAGAGTCTCTATAATAACCTCTCTCAGTTTTTATATCTCTGAGGCATTTTCCCGTGGTGAAATATTTTCTGCTGCCCCAAAAATCATCAGAAGGAGGCTGTGTAAAGTTGCAAAGGATTACAACTTTCATCCTGCTCCTGATGTGACCAAACTAACTATTCCAACATCTATGGATGGGTACATTTAGGCTAGGCATGGTCCTATTTTTCACCCAAACATGTCGAAATAGTCCGAGCTACATTGTACCGACAATATCCCTGAAGAGTCCAAAGTGCAAAAAGGCAGCAATCTTTGATGAGATGTTACTCAAAAACTGTGTCACTTAAAAACATTCTGTATAAGGCAACGCGATCATGTAGAGTCCCTCTACAATAACCTCTCTCAATTTTTTATATCTCTAAGGAATTTGCCTATGGTGAAAGGTTTTCTGTTGCCCCAAAAATCGTCAGAAGGAGGTAGTGTAAAGTTGCGAAGGGGTGTAACTTTCATCCTACTCCTAAATCGACCAAATTGTCAGTTCCAACGTGTCTGGATGGGTATATTTAGGCTAGGCATGTCCTATTTTTCACCCAAACATGTCGAAACAATCCGAGCTACATTGTACCGACGATATCCCTAAAGAGTCCAAAGTGCAAAAAGGTAGCAATCTTTGATGAGATGTTACTCAAAAATTGTGTCACTTAGAAACATTCTGTCTGAGGCAATGTGATCATGTAGAGTGCCTCTACAATAATCTCTCTTAATTTTTTATATCTCTGAGACATTTGCCTGTGGTGAAAGGTTTTTTGCTACCCCAAAAATCATCAGAAGGAGGTAGTGTATTAAGTCAGGATGAAAGCCTATTCACTCTAGGTGCCAATCTCAAGTTGCACAATCATGAATGGGCACCTAGAGAAATAAGGCACTACATCATGGTTCCAGGACCTTGAAATGGTGCCCAAGCATGTAGGAGGAATTTTCAAGGAGCCAGAATGTTTTTGAAACTCTAAGGAACTAGTCTAAAGACTCTATGGCACCATCTTGATACCATTGAGTCAACTTTGGAACTCAAACATATTGAAACAAGGTCTAGGAAGCTAGGCGCCATCTCTTGCTAGTTCAACCTCTCAGATGTGCCAACATTGGAAAGACTCTTAATGAGCACCTAAGTTTGAATTGATCTTGTGATTGAAAGTTTGGTGATGTATTGGTACGAGATGATCTTTAGTTGAAGCAATCTAAGTTCCAGGAAGGGTTTAGAAGTTATCAACCTCTTCACTAAGTTAAGCGCACTTTACAAGCTTTCTTACCCAAGAGTTGGACCTCATTAAGACAAGGCACATCTTAACCTCTGGGACTTTTCCAAAGAAGCCCTTCAGTTTATTAGCACCTTTGGACCTTGTTTTGCATTCTGAAAGAGAAGGCGTACTTTGGAGGCATTTCTAACCCAGATTGATGCCTAGGTATAGTCATCTCTCTAGAGCATTACAATGTGTTTTAAAATGAAGGAGGACATTTCATAAGTTGGGGAATTGATCACTGAAGACCTTGGAGTGTTTGAATTACTCTAAGCAAGAAGGTGCATTTCCATGGAGTAGCATACTCTAGATAGCACCTAATGCCATCAAGGCACAATTCCACCCTCACTTTGGTGCCTATCATCAAGAAGGGGCATTGGGCATTCCTTGAACAGTTCTGAGCATTTGAAGTTTGTGAAATCACCAAGGAATGTTGGGTGCCATGTGTATCCTCAACAAACTTGAGTTTGCACCTAGACAAGTTGGCACTTATTCATGTTTTAACTTCCCTCTTGAAGTACCTAACTTGGGAAAAAGTTATCTTGTTGTTAGTCAAGTGTTTGATGTATTTTGGAGACTTCAAAAGACTTCCTCTTGCTAGGCACTCTTCTTGGCAACTACAACCTTCAACTGGCGCCTAGATCCTAAAGAAAAACACTTAGACTTAAATTTTCATGCACTTTGACTTCAAGGCACCAAAACTAGTAGGAACATATTTGGGGAGAAACCACGCTGATAAAAGTTGGGTAAATTTAACCTCCGAGTCTGATTAGGCTCCATATAACAACAATATTTATATCATGTCCCTTTTCTTTATGAAACAAGCAGTATGTGTCAAGTCATAGGGATAACACTTTGGTCCTTAGAAATTTCTCTATGACTTTTGATAAGATTATCTACTATTATGTGGATGCTTGATAGTATTATCTTGATCCATTGGACTAGTGTGGCTATGAGGTTGGAAAGTGTTGCAACCTCCATCCTTTAAACTTCACCTTGTTATGGGTTGTTTTGAGTATTTTCACTTTCTTTATCTTCAAGAATATTTTCTAATGATACACGATGTCTCATAGATCATTCAACTTGATAAACAACATGGAGGGATTCTCATGCCTCCTATACTTCTTGCAAGTTTCTTTATAGATAGATCACATCATTGTCCATCTAGGTGGTCATTTCCCTAAATATTATGATAAGATAATCCTGTTAATGAACTTTGGATTGAATGAGAATCAACATGCTTTGTCTTGACTAGAATAGTTGGGATGGACAAAAATCTCTTGATTCTAGGTTGGGTTGTTAAAGTTCAAGAAGTTTTGGTGTCTAATGCCCTCTAAATCTAAATATTCAAAATCATAGTGGTTCAATAAGTTACAACAAATAGTCAGGTAGACAATAGACTATAAGGAACAAGGACTACACATGAATCTAAAACAACACCAGTCAATAAGGACATCACAAGTAACTCAACATTACTTCCAGAGGCGTCCACAAAAACAAAGGGGAGAACACAACTAGAGAATACTAGACTATAGTAGGGATGAGTGTCTGATGCAGAGCATACAGTGGAAGCATAGAATTATCAACTTTTGAACCTTCGAACTCACTATTGGTGAGACAACATACCATCGGTGAGCTTAAAATTTCATCAGCCGATAGGCCGATGCCACCATGACTCTGTTTGATTTCACTTCTAACAAACATCCCATCATTGACTCTTATCGGTCAGACAGACCACTATCGGTGACTTTATATCCTTTCACACCGATGTCTTTGTCACTTTGATATGAGACTCTAAGTCCC
This sequence comes from Cunninghamia lanceolata, assembly GCA_027924645.1. Classification (NCBI taxonomy): domain Eukaryota; kingdom Viridiplantae; phylum Streptophyta; class Pinopsida; order Cupressales; family Cupressaceae; genus Cunninghamia; species Cunninghamia lanceolata. The sequence continues at coordinate 6,500,882 of BSBN01000078.1, forward strand.
TCACCTATCGGTAGGACTTAATATCATCGGCACACTCAAAAACTCTTCTACCGACACACCGATACGACCAACTCTTGACGTCAATACAAGGTTCTTTTGCTGGCAAAGGGCGCCTAGGCTTACAGGGCTCAATTTGATGTATTTATTGAAAGCTCAAGGTGAATTGATGCTTATTGAAAATGCCACTTGGTCCTTCATTTGTATTATAGGCGCCATTTCCTATTGACTTATATACTTCTCCTCATGCAAGGGTGCCATAATGAAGTGGTTTAGACAATAGGTGCGCTTCACTTACTAGAGGCTTGTTCTGCTTCCACCTTAGGCATACTTTTATGGTGGAACAGGTGTCAATGGGCACCTTGTCTTAAATGAATGCTCTCTCTAAGTTGGGCGCCCTTTTGAGGCTTTATGAGTTGCAAATTGCGCCTTAACCCTTCATCCTTGTTTCTCAATGTTTGAATGTTTAAGAAAGTCTCCTTTAGGCACTCATCTTAATGACTTTTTCTCATGGTGCAATCATCCTAATGACTTGGATATTCATCCTAGTGTTTCAGGATATCAGGCTACCAGACTTAGTCATTTTCAGGATCTCAAACATAAAGAATAACATGATGATTCATTTTTTTGTATTGCATATAGTTGACATTCTATGCTACTCAAAGAATATTAATATTTTCTGTTGAACATGATGATTCATTTTTTTTTTTAAATACAACTTTTATCTTTTAGTTCCAAAATGAGGTTTAGGTGATACTTGAATAACAATAGCTAGCTTATTGGATCAACAAACATCATATGTAATACAATTGGACTTTAAATATTTGAAGTAGCCATCTACAAATATCCATTCAAATGTGGATTTATAATGCAAGTATGGATGCCATCAATAAAAAAGATTTGTATTAACCAAATATCCATATAGGCATACATCAATATCTATTGATATAAGTATAACATATATACAAAATAGCCATATACGCTTACAAGAATGCCATATAAGCATACAATGTCAACTATATACAATACAAAATATATGTCCACAAATGCCATATAGGCATACAACAAAGGAACACAATAAAAAGTCATTCCCCTCTGGTTGGTGAAGAGAATAGATCACGGGCAGCCTTTGATCTTCTAAGGGATGGAGACAGGCATGTGGGTGGTCTACTACGAACCCAAGGGCTATTCCTCCTATTTAGTTCTTCTTGCATCTTTACCTGTTACAATAAAAAGTATAGACATTAATATATAGAAATTACATATTATAAAAAATGAAACATTTAACAAAATAATCACTTACCGCTAACATATAATCTATCTCCTCACTTGTCTCAATAGAAGGAATAGGCCGTGGTGATGTCATGTCCTATAGAAACCATCCAGATAGAAATTAAACTTCAAATCAATAATCTTTTGATTTTTAAAAAATAGACAACTATAACAATGAATGTAAATTGAAATTTACTAATCTGCCTCATACCCTTGTCAATGCCATGGAGCTATGAATCACAGAGGCCACACCCTGCTCCATTGCCCTATGAACATGGGTAGGTGTCTCTATAGCCTGCATCATTTAGAAATAAAACAACATTATTCAATTACGAAAACTATAATAGTGATGCAAATCATGGCTCCTAACATACACACACGTTCATCTAAACATGGAAGTACACACAATAAAGCACACAAGTCACATAAAAAAAATCTAGTAAGTACAATTCATTCATTAAACTATTTATTTTATTACCTCCGTAAAGCTTTGAAGTCCACCTCCGCTGGTAGGTGTTGTCATGAAATCTACAGTATTAACCTATTCAACATCCAAAATCAGATATTAGAATACCATTCATATAACGATGCTATTCACATGTAATATTTATAATTGTTTACTAGTTACATACCTCGACAGTAGATGATCTAGTGTAAAATGCAGGTGGAGAACCACTGAAAACTGCATCGATGCTATGACCCTAAAATTTCATTAAAATCATCAATTTAAATTAGTTAATCTTGCATTTCAAAAATAAAATTTAATAAATTAAATTCAATAAACTTGCTAATATTTACTTGAGTATTAAGGCCGAAAGTCTCACTCAGGAGGGTATCTGTCATCACCATCTGCTCAGCTGTAGATGTAGCCTGTGCACCTGCGTCCTGACTATCCACAGGGTCGTAACCACAGGCTAACCTGCAAGTCTGACAAGTATGGGGTGGGACCCTGCTCCTCCCACTATCTCCCAACCCACTCTGTGTTGTAGGACCGGCATGCTCTATGATGCTTTGGGTCAAGGCACTAATGGACTAAAGTGTATTGACCTCAACACTCTCCTTCATAATGGAAGGGATAGAAACATGCTCATGGGCTGGTCTACTGATTACTTGTCTCACTACCCACTGTGGGTCAAGACGTGCCCCTGGTCTATCTTGTGCTGACCCCCCACCTCTACCTTGGAAGTCCCACATATCAAAATAGTTTGACACTTTATTGAGGAAAAAATCGCAGTAGAGTTTCCTCAAAAAGTATTGCAGGACCTCATTATTATTGCATGGAGGATGGTCAAACACCATCCACCACCTCTGCCTAAAATTGTCCCTTATCGCTTGGTTGTTGGACCAATGGATAGGGAACCTCTTGCATGTAATGGGTGGAGGTTGATTTGTTTGTGGGTTTGTGAAAATGGAACACAAGTTTAATTTTGTGATTTGTAATTTTTTCACATCTTGGTATGACAGTTTGTCTGCATAATAATCTCTAAACTCTCTCCTCTTATCTTCCAACTAGTTATTTGCTTGCTAATTGAATCTACATTTGATAACATAGATTCAAGAGATTCAGCAAGCATGGACCTATGCAAGGTTGAAGTGGAAGGATCTTTCAACCTTGCAATTATATCTTTAATTTTTTTTTTGTTGTTTTTAATTTGCCCCATTATATTTTCTTGTGTTCCAGAGGCATGTCGAGGAATGGATGAAGGAGGTTGTTGTTCTGCAGGTATTTTCTCCTCAAGATTTTGTGGATTTTGAGGAGGAGGAGGAGGAGAAGGTGCATTAACATTTCCTGACAATGAATGAAATATGCATCAAAAATCAACTAAAACCTACCTATTTAGAAATAAATTCAAACAAAAAATCAAATATAACTCACTCCTTTGGCATGCTCAATGTCGTGGCGACATTTTGGCAACGAATCGATAAGGTTTTTGTGTTGAATGGAGTTTTGCAAAATGCGAGCGTGCTTTCTAGGGTTTGCAGGCTGCAGACATAGAGGAGAAGAAAGAAATGAAATGACATCAGAAACCTTTTTTTTTATTTATAGCAAGTCACAACGTGCTCGCATTATGGCTTGGTTTTGACGAGCCTTAGGCTCATCATTACCAAGCCATAATACAAGTGTGTTATAATGCACTCACGTTATGACTTAATTTTTTTAAAAATTAATTTGGCTACTTTTTAGCCCCCCATCTTTTTGCACTTACCCTCCTTAGATAACCAAGAAGAATCTTCAATAGGCCTTCCTTTCTATTTCACCAGATATTCTTCATATTGCCTATTCCGAATACTTATCCCCACATGGCTATCTAAGATCTCTACTATCTCCTCTGTTGAAGTAGATGTCGGAATACTCCACTATTCTTCTATTGGTCCATCCTCTATGCCACCTTCATGATATTCTATTAAATCAGCAATGTTGAACACATAGGAAATATTTATCCCACTCGGCAGTTTCACCTCATATGCATTTCCTGAAACATGCTTGTTCAGGATTCTGCATGGTCCAAATTTCTTCATTTTTCAACTTATGTATGTTCCAATTGGGAACCTTTCTTTTCTCAAGTGAACCATGACTTCATCTCCTACCTGGAACTCCTTATATCTCCTCTTCTGATCTACCTTAGCCTTATACTAAATATCCAGATCCATACTAATATCATCCCATGGCTTCTTCGGTACAGGTAATTACTGATATAGCCCTATATTCTAACTTTTTCCTTTTGCCATCTGACACACTCTACAACTCTGCACAAATTTCCTCACACCCTGTTACAACCATGGCGAATAATAATTTTCACCAATGATAGCAATGGTCTTATCTCGACCAAAGTGTCCAACTAATACTCCACTATGCTTCTCCTTAATCAGGTTCTCTATCATGGAACTCCTTGGAATGCACAATTGGCTTCCTCTAAATAACATGCCATCTTGGATTATGAAATCCAACCATTTTGTCCTGTCCAAAGTAACAGGTTCCAAACAAGATTTCCAGGCCTCTACAAAATTTGGATCTTCACAATACAAACTTTTGAGCTCATCAAACCCAACAACCTCTAACCTCTATCTTCATTCTGTCAACAAATTTTGCCTTCTGCTCAAGGCGTCTACAACTCTATTGGACTTCCCACTCCTGTGCTTCAAAACAAAAGTATAGCTCTACAAAAATTGAACCCATTTTAAGTGCCTTTGATTTAACTTTTCTTGACTATTAAGATACTATAAACCCTGATGATCAGTATATAAAACAAACTCTTTTGGCAACAAATAATGTCTCCATTTCTTCAAAGCCTGAGCTATTGCATAAAACTCCTGATCATAAATAGAATACTTTTTCTTTCCATCCTTAAGCTTCTCAATAAAATAGTCAATGGGCTTACATTCTTGACTAAGAATAGCTCCTATACCACTACCACTAGCATCACAATCTACCTGAAATGCCTTATTGAAATTTGGAAGTGCCAAAATAGGTTGTTCTATGACTTTCTGCTTTAATGTATCAAAGCTCTTGTCTGCTCCTTTAGTCCATCTAAACACTTTTCTATCCCCTCTCATTGTCTTAGTTAGGGGTGCACAAATGCTACTAAATTTTTTCATAAACTTTCTATAGAAACTTTCCAGACCATGAAAAGATCTTACCTCGAAAGCACTCCTTGGCATAGGCCATTCAATGATAGCCCTCACCTTCTCTGGGTCCATCTTAAGACCTTCCTCTGAGACAACAAATCCTAGGTATACCAACCCCTTCTTTACAAAACTACATTTCTTCAGATTAATCAACAACTTCTCCTCCCTCAGCTTCTCCAAAACTCTTCTGATTTGCATCATATGCTCATCCTAAGTCTTACTGAAAATCAAAATATCATCTAAATAAACAATAACAAAACTTCCCAAAAAATTTTTCAATACCTCGTTCATGAGCTGCATGAATGTGCTTGGTGCATTGGTTATCGCAAATGGCATGACTAACCACTCATACAAACCTTCTTTAGTTTTGAAGGTTGTCTTCTATTCCTCTCCTTCTCTGATTTAGATCTGGTCATACCCACTCTTTAGGTCAATCTTCGAGAAGTACATGGCTCCACTCAAACAATCTGTGATGTCATCCATTCTTAGCAATGGAAATCTATACTTGATCGTCATCTTATTGATGGCTTGAGAGTCTGTACACATCCTCCACTCTCCATCCTTCTTTGGTGCTAGTACTACAGGTACCACACATGGCATCAGGCTCTATCTTATCAGTCCCTTCCTTAACAACTCATGAACTTGTCTATTCAACTCTTCATTCTCTGCTAGAGTCATTTTCTAGGCTACCTTATTTGGCAAACTAGCTCATGGTATCAAATCTATTTGATGACTTATCTTCCTCACTGGTGGTTTGAAATTCTTTCAACATATCTGAAAATTCTTCTGGTACATCTTCACATTTCTCTTAACTCTTCTTAGGAATCAATGTAAAGCAATGACACTCATGCTTCATAGCCTCCAAAAATTTTCTACCATCTACCAAGCAAACTCTGGCAATACTACATACCTTTTCTTCCACCTCCTCCAAGGGCTTCAACTTATGATGAACTCCATCCTTTGTTAGGGAGTATGTGTTTGCACGACCGTCATGGACAGAGCTCCTATCATACTACCACGGCCTTCCCAATAACATATGACATGCATCCATCAGTATGATGTCACACAACACCTCATCATGGTAGTCACCAATCTTGAACTTGAATAAACACTTCTCATTGACCAAAGCTCTATGGTCCTTTTGCAACCATGCAATCCGATATGGATGCAGATGCTTTCTTCTTGTCAAGTTCAACTTGTCAACCATCTCAAATGAAACAAGATTATCAGTGCTTCCACTATCAATAATAATATTATAACACTTACCTTCATATTTGTACCTTGTGCAAAATAAACTCTTCCTCTGATTGGGTTCTTTCTCTTCATTCAACAAAGTTCTTATGACAACTAGGGTTTCTCCCCTTTCAGCATCTTCATCTACATGTACAACTCATGCATTACCTTCAGGTCTACTATTTGTCCTTCCTTGATGTTGTGGACACTCATATGCTCAATGCCCTTCTTCTCCACATTGAAAATAGGTTCCTCTAAAACCTCCTCTTCTGGGTCCTTGTCCAGGTCGGCCTATTCCTCTTCCTCTTTGTTCACCATTGTTCTGGTCATGACGATGGTATGTATTATCTCCTTTTTGATTTTGATTGGTGCCAACTTCTTCACTTCTCTTTGGATATTCATTTCAGCCTCCATAGGACCTTCCACGAATCCTTCAATCTTGACCTCTTCCCCTTTGTTTGTTGTTGAATATTTTATTCACCTTCTCTTCCACCTTCAGGGAAAATAGGTACGCATCTTCTATGGTGGTCATTCTGACTAGGCTCAACTCTTCTTAAATACTTGGCCTTAACCCATTAATGTAATGGGCTATGTTCTCCTTGTTGACATATGCATGACCGGTTCTAATAGTAATCTTATAAAACTCCTCTGTATAGTCCTTAATAGAAATGTTGTGTATGAGGAAAATTGACTATGATAAACTAACAAAATCAAAAACCAATAACATAAAGAGAACCAATCTAAATAAAAGCCATTACTAATAAATCAATAAAACATGAAAGCTTTTACCGAGATTTGTATTGTTCCCTTTGGATGAATGTGGATTGCTCAATAGTGCTGCGAAACCATGGTTGCAACAAGCAAGTAAAGTGCTCAAAGATCAATGTCAAAAGATCGTAAGAGTGCTTAAGAAGATCAATGTCAAAAGATCGTAAGTTTGCTCAATCGATGCAATGTATGCTCAAAGCGTTGTTAAGTATGCCTGAGAATAAAATTGAAGAGAGAGAGGCTTAATGAAGGAGATGAGGGGGGTTTATATAGGTTTCAAGGAAGATCAATCAACGGTCCAGATAATTCAGAAGAATCAATGGAGGAGAACAGTTGAGGAATGTGCAATGAATAAGAAGAAGACAAGTGTCACACTTTCTTTTGCATGAGAGGAGTTATCAAGAATAGAAGAATGAGTTAAAGCAATTAACAGAATGTAATAGTCAGTTAAGTGGTTTAAAACAAGAAGAAAAGATTTGCATGAGAATTAGAAGATATTTAACTTTATTAAATATTAGAAATATTTAATTGCATGAGCAAGAAAGCTTGAGTTATATTAGAGATAACTCAAATTTAGAAGAAAAAGTAATTTAAATAAATAATTGATTTATTTAAATTTAGAGAAGATATTTTGGAAGAAATAATTAAATAATTAGAATTATTTAATTTAGAAGATTTAGAAAGCAAATTAAATAAATAAATTTATTTAATTGTTGTGCATGATTTTGGAAGAATGATTTTGATTTAATTAAATAATGTAAGAATTATTTAATTGTAGATAAGATAGAATTTGTGATGAATTAATTAAATAATTGGATTTATTTAATTAATGTGGATTTGATTTTTGGAAAGAGGATAATGATCTAATTAAATAATTAAAATTATTTAATTGTGGAAGACTAATAGAAGAATTTGATGATTTTAATTAAATAATTAGATTATTTAATTAATGTGTGAAATGTAGGGGATTAGGAAGAAATGACGAAATGTAAGTGATGCGGTGACTTGGTCATTTTAGGGTGTCTACATTTTGCCCCTCTTTGATGCGATGCAGTTTATAGCGTTGCGTCAAAGAAAACAATAGTTGAAGACATGATACAATTTTTTATGCCCTAGTGTAGCTAGTTGCCCCAGTGTAGCTGGCGTAGGGTGCCCCCTCGAGAGGAAAGATAGGGAAGTGATAGAAGAACTGTGTTAACGCTCGACTAGAAGATTTTGTCGGAGACAGATAAGGTTGGGTTGATGATAGATAGAAGAAAGTGGAGATAGAAGAGAACATGATAGAAAATACTATTGATCGATCCTTGTTGGAAAATTATATAAGGCCATGGGTAAATGGATGGGTAAATGAATGAGCTTGTTGCAACGGTTTCACAAATGTTTATAAAGAGCAATCCTTATTTTTGATATAGCACGTGGATAGTTTGCCACGAAGGTATAAAAGACCAAGGTGCTGTAATATCTGAGTGTGTGGACGTTGACTCTGCAAGCAAGTGGTTTGAACTTAGATCCCTTAGACATAATATAACCTTGTTGTACATGTGAATGAGCCATAGTCTTGAACATAAAATAAACTTCAATACATGCAAATGCAAGAAGAGTATTAAATATGTAAGATGCTAGGTCGTAACACACACAAGATAAATATGATGTTAAGAAAGATACTAAAGATCATTCCTCAAACACAACACACACAAAAAGAAATGACTATGCCCCCAATCCGTCCTGCATCGTAACATACCAAGATTATAGATAAATTAAGGTAGCCTTGAATAGGTATTGGAAAAGGAACAAAAGATAAACCAAAAAAACAAATTGACTGACTTACAAAGTAAAGATACAGCCAACATATTCTCTTGCCAAAGAGGTTGTTCAGGATAGATTGGATAGGAAAGATAACAGCCTTATCATAGGAAATCTGTGTATGTTAAAGGGTACTATCTACCTAAAAAGACAATGTCTCGCTGCAGGAAATGCCACATGTCGCAGGAGACATGTGTGTTGATTTTGACAATGGAACATTCTACAAAAGACAAGCTTGTGGATCTGGTGCTTTAGTTAAGCTAGACATAGCTGATGGTGGCAATCAGAATAGCTGGACAGTAGATGACTCTGAAAGAAAGCTGCTTTGCTTCAGGCTTTGTTAAGGACTTTTGCTTTGAAAGGATGCACTAGCTTGCTGCTTGAGTTAGTCAAGTCGAGGCAGATAGATTTTGAAACATGGAAGATAAGAAAGGCGACAGTGCTAATGGATTGAAATGGGTGGAGAATGATGAATCGTATGTGCTTGAGTACTAGATACATCCTTCATATTCTAGACTGCCTACATACCCTGTATCCACGGTATCAAGGCACATTACGAGGAAAGGTGAATGTGATAAATATGTAGTTCTGGATAGAGTGATGAAATGGATCGAGGTGGAAAGGAGGGGATCTTATGTACCTGAGTACTAGAAACTTCTTTCGTATTCTAGACTGCCTACATACCCATATCCATGGGATCAAGGTACCTTAAGATTGAGAAGAAATGATATGTAGTTCTGGTTGGAGGTGATGATGTAGAAAAAGTGTTGAGAAGATAACAACCTTATCGTAGGAGCGATGTGTCCGTTAAAGGGTGTTACCTGTGAACAATGAGAAAGAGATTGAAGTGTGTGTTGCGAACCACAAACAAGGAACCAATCCTAGACCTAAGTTAAGGAAAGAGTTGCCCCCATTCTGGTAGAGGAAACTGTATGGGTGACTGCTGAAGAAGACACAGAAAGCTTTGACCTAGGACAAGATAGTGTTAACTGTAGACACAGATCAAGATGTAGGATGACGATGATGGACATTGACAAATTTCCAAGCTATACTAGATAGGGAGATGGAAATGCAAACAAGGTCAATGGTTTTATTATGAATGGATGGAAAGGCGTGCTTTGTGCACTAGACATGGAGTGGACAGGACTCGATAGATGATGGATGCTAACTCTACACATAGCGCCTGTTTGCCAGGTTTTCACTATTGTACTTATCCAAGGTGCCTATTTGCCAGGTTTTCACCAGAGGACGGATTTTTTTTTTTTTTTGGATTTTTTGTTGTTTTTTTTAGAATACTCTGAGGATTAGGCATATAACTTCTTGAGATGGACACTGTTAAGTGGCTCATCCAGAGGAATACCGTCAGGTGTAGCTAAAGTATAAGCTCCTGATCCATATGCTGCTGTCACAATAAAGGGGCCTAACTAGTTAGGCTCAAACTTGCCCTTCTTTTCTCGATCTGCTTGATTTCTCTGATTCTCCTTAAGTACAAGATCACCAACTTGAAACCATATTTCTTTGATCTTTTTCTTGTAATTACGTCGGAGGCAGTTTTGATAGACATGGAGATGATTAAGTGCGGCAAGGCGCCTCTCATCTAAGAGTTCTAGCTTAGCTAATCTGGAAGTGCGATACTCTTCTCCACCGATCAGGTCCTGCATGGATACTCTGAGGGATGGGATCTTGACCTCTATAGGTAGGATGGCTTCAGAGCCAAAGACCAAGGCATATGGTGTGGCACAAGTTGGTGTTTTGATACTAGTGCAGTAGGCCCATAGGGCGAGATTGAGTTGTAAGTGCCAATCACGACCAGCTTCATTGACTGTTTTCTTGAGGATTTTGAGAATTGTTTTATTGGAAGCCTCAGCTTGGCCATTACTCTGCAGATAGTAGGGAGTTGAAAAGTGATGTTTGATATTGTATTGTGTGCACAAGGCACAGACATCTTGATTCTTGAATGGTCTCCCATTATTAGTGACAATGGTTTGGGGAATACCATACCGGCATATGAGGTAGTTTAGGATAAACTTGGCTATTTGCTTACCGGTGATATAGGTCATAGGAATGGCTTCCACCCACTTCATGAAATATTCAGTGGCAGTAATGATAAACTTGTGGCCATTAGAGGAGGAAGGGTGGATTTGTCCTACGAGGTCGAGACCCCATTGAGAAAAAGGCCATGGGGTTGTCACAAGTTGTAATTCATGAGCTAGTGCGTGAATCAAATCTCCATGCTGCTAGCATTGCAGACACTTCTTAGCAAATTGTGCAGCATCTTGCTCTATTGTAGGCCAGTAATAACCTGTTCTGAGTATCTTCTTAGCAAGATTAGGACCGGTAGAATGTGCGCCATAGACACCTTCGTGTATGTCTCGTAAGGTAGCTTCAGCTTCTTCTGCGTTAAGACATCGTAAGAGGATACCATCGAGACTTCGGCGATATAGTGTATCACCCAGAATGATGTAACGGGAGGATCGACAGATAAAGGTTTTGCGTTGGGTGGATGATAGGTCAAGGGGAAAGGTTTTGTTCTTGAGGTATTCATAGATATCTTCGTTCCATGGGGAATTGGGACCAACAAGTTCGCAGATGATTTTAGTAACAGGAACATCGATGGCTGGTATCAACAATTGCTCGATCAAGAATTCATACTTCTGTGCATTTGCAGGCATGTCAATCAGTGACCCTATAGAAGCCATAGAATCCGTAGCTTTGTTATGCTCTCTTGGAATTTGCTCAAATGTGATGCTAGAAAAGTGTGGTTTGTAGGCATCCACTAGTTGCTTGTAAGGGACCAACTTTTCATCTTTTGTTTGGTACTCATCTGTGACTTGGCGAATGACTAGTTGTGAGTCTCCATAAACCTGTAATTCTGTGATGTCCCATTGAACTGCTGTGTTGAGACCTATGAGGAGTACTTCATACTCGGTAATGTTGTTGGTGCAAGAGAATGCAAGCCGATATGACTTTGGAATGTAGTCATTTTGAGGTGTGATGAATAAGATACCAGCCCCTGATCCATGCTGTGTGTAGGAACTATCAAAGTATAACTTCCACATTATGGAGTTGGAAAGAGTGAATAGATTCTCATCTGGAAAGTATGCTACCATAGGGTGTGTATCTTGCATAGGTGCTTTTGCTAGTTGATCTGCTAGAACTTGTCCTTTGATGGCTTTGCAATCCATATACTCGATGTCAAACTCACTAAGGATCATGACCCATTTAGCTAATCTGCCTGTAATAGTTGCTTTGGCTAGTAGATACTTCAAGGGATCAATTTTGGCTATCAGATTTGTGTGTTGGTTCAACATGTAATGCCACAACTTTTGGGAGGCAAACACTACTGCTAAACAAGCTCTTTCCATTGGTGAATAATTGAGCTCATATCCCACCAAGGTTCTACTGATATAATAAATTGCATGCTCTTTCCTGTTTCATCATTTTGTGCTAGAAGGGCCCCTAGGGCCAAATTTGTAGTGGAGATGTATAATATTAAAGGTTTGTCCACAATTGGTGGAACCAATACAGGAGGTGTAGCCAAATACTCTTTAAGTTGATCAAATGTTGCGTGACACTTGTTGTCCCATCGAAATGAGACATTCTTTCGGAGCAAGTGTTGAAATGGTTGACATTTATCTGCTAGCTGTGAGATGAAATGCCTGATGCATTGCAACCTTCCCTGAAGACTCCTTAATGCTTTAAGATTCTTTGGTGGAGGCATCTCCACTATATCCTTGACTTTTGCTGGATCTACTTCGATGCCTCTACGAGATACAATATATCCCAACAACTTTCCTGATGTTACACCAAAGACACACTTCTTTGGATTGAGTCTTACTTGGTATTTCTCGAGCCTGTCAAAGATCTGTCCTAGAACCTGTATGTGATCTGCCCTAGAAGATTTAGCTAGTATGTCATCCACATAGTCCTCCATGATGTGATGAAAGAGGTCATGGAATATCACTGTCATTGCTCTCTGATAGGTTGCTCCTGCATTCTTTAGACCAAAAGGCATGACACACCAAAAATAGTTACCCCATGGACAAGTGAAGGTTGTTTTATGTTGATCTTCCTCTGCTATCCTTATCTGATTGTAGCCAGAGAATCCATCCATGAGAGAAAGCATCTCGTGACCTGCTGTCAAGTCCACTATAATGTCAATGTTCGGTAGTGGAAAGTCATCTTTAGGACAGGCTTTGTTTAGATCTCTAAAGTCATTACACATGCGGATGCGCCCATTAGGTTTAGACACAGGTACAATGTTTGAGACCCAATCTGAATAGTCAATTGGTTGTATAAACTTTGCATCTAACAACTTTTGTATTTCCACTTTCACTAAGAGAGCTATCTGGGGGTGCATCTTTCTCAACTTTTGCTTGACTGGTTTAACCTTTGGATCAACTGTGAGATAATGGATAACTAGCTTGGGGTCTAGCCATGGCATATCAGCATAGGTCCATGCAAAGTTGATGGTTCTCTATAAGAAGAATGTGTTAAGGTTCTTGTGCTCTGTTTCTGATAATGATGCCGCTAGGAATGTGGTATTTGGGTTTTGCTCTGTGCCAAGGTTTATCTCTGTAGAATCATTCACTAGAAGAGCTGACTTCTCTTGATACTTAGATGGTAGGGGAAGGTCAAATCCTCCATCCTCAGGTGCCACAGTTGGGTTTTCACCTTTGGATACATCCTTTGTTTTTACTATTTTGTGATCGGGAGGTGCCACAATGTGGTTTTCACCTAGAGATCTTTATTTATTTTCACTTTTGAGACAGGAGGATTTGGCATTCTCACCAAAATAAGCTGTTGGCTCTAGTTCCATTACAAAACCTACTTTATGATCGCCAAGAGGGATACCTTCCTGAAGTCCCATGAACTCAGCTAGAGCTTCGTCATTCTGAAATACATCTATTATGGGGGACCCTTGTTGGTCCCAATCGATAAGTTCAGGGTAGACAAGTGTGACATTCTGGGTGCTAGTGGTGGAAGTTAAAGATACAGAGGATAGTGTAAAAATGGAGGATTCTATGAAGAGGTTGGTCATATGGAGGGAAGAGTCATCGATGATATCCTCTGTAGACGTCGAATCAGCGGGAAAAGTGTCGGCTACCTTGTCGAGGATATACTCGATGTCCAAGGCGTGCGGTACCTTCTTACCAAATCCTAATCCCTTCCTATCTAGCTTCTTTGTCACAACAATGGGTTCCATAGTTCCTGTTGTGATGTTCACAACACGCCCCATTATGCTCCTTAGCAAAATGGGGACCCCTGCTGATGTTTTGCTTTTTGCTTCTGCTTGTGTTTTTCTGCTTTCTGGCGGTTTGGTAAAATGAAGGTCAGGTGCATCATCATCATAATATTGGATCAGGTTGGTCATCATCATGAGGTCAGTTTGTCAAAGTTCATATTTTATTTCTGTGACCTCATATTTAGAAAGAGCTTGAAATTCCATGCAGGTTTGCCTTTTACTTCACTTGAAAATTCATCCATATGTGAAAGTTATGCACAGTCAAAGTTTTGGTCAAACCTGATATTCGCAGGAGGATCATCAAATTTTTTATATCCTAAGTCATGTTGTCAAGGTCATCATGATCTTGGTCTATCACCTGATAAAAATCATGCAGTCGCAATATCCAGATGTCAATCTTAGGTGGTAGTTCCCTTTACCCGTCAATTGGCCTTATGCGCATTATGCAGCATCATGATATTTTTTAGGAGGGTCATATGTTATAAACTCGGTTTTGGTTACATGAAGAACATCATCATCATCATATTTGAACCCCCCCCGATAATATCCTGAGGTTCAAATATCATGATGACATCAACTTTAAGTCAAGGTAAGTTCCCCCGTCGAGCGGTCTTTGTATCACGAGCATCATCATGATATCTTTGCATCGTCTAAAATTAAAATATCATGCTGATAATATAAGATCACCCTGACTTAGAAAATTCATCATCGGCATATTTGCATGCACGTGTTATAAACCTATCGGAGGCTCATCATCATGATATTTGCTGAACCTCGCTAAGATGATGATGACGACTTCATATCATCCTGATCTTTCACAAGAGGGTCATCATCATGATATTTGCTGAACTTCGCTAATATGATGATGACGACTTCATATCATCCTGATCTTTCACGAGGGTCATTCGCTGAAATTCGCTAAGTGATGGAGACATCATCATGATATTCGATAAAGAGGATCATCATCTTCATATCCTCCTGATCTCCGGTTAGCGAAGTATCATGATGATCACCCTTCCTTTTGAAGAGGTCGATATTGCATTTCTCAACAGCATGATCATATTTTACAATATCACCCTAGCGCAAACATCATGATGACCTCAACTCATCCTTCTGCTCCGAAGATGAAATATGATGATGACGTCATCATGATAATTTGATGAGGAACATCATCATCGTATTTTTTATCCTGTCCTATTGTCAAGATCATCATGATCTTGTTTGTTCACCCGACATTTCGCAAAGTCCTCCTGCTGATGAAGTAAGACCTTTTGCAAATATGATGATGATCATCATCATCACATTTTCCCTTCGACAGGATATTTTCCAAACATGATCCGGTTAGCGAAATATCATGATGACGTCAGGTTCTAAGTTTAACGAAGGCTCCAGATATCATGATGACGTCATCCCGATCTGATAAACGAAAAAGTAAATATCCTGATGATCATCATCATCACATTTTCCCTTCGGCAGGATATTTTCCAAAGTTTGACAGAAGCCCCAAGTATGATGATGATGTCTTATTCTAAATTCGACAAAAGCAAATATCCTGATGATCATCTTCATCATGCTGATCTTTCGAGAGGGTTGCCTTGGCCGCAAAGGGGTCGTATGATCATTCATCATCCTGATCATGCTCCTTAGGTGACCCGATATCACAATTATCCCCTGACCTTAACTGAACATGATGATGACGTCATCCTTAGCATTTCAATGAAGCCCGAATATCATGATGACGTCACCATCATCTTCCTTTCCTCGGCAGCATGATCATATTCACATCCTCCTATTCTTCTTCAACATGATGATGATGATGATGTTATTCTTTTCTCCAATATGCAGAAGCGAAATATCATGATGACGTCATCTGGACCTTCGGAAAGGAGAGCATCATATTTCTAGAATATCATGATGATGAAGTGAATGTCGGCCAACATGTTTTTTGACACGCCGATAGCGATGGTCATCCCGATGGGCGGGAAATAAAGCGGTGGAATTTTAAAGTGTTTTTTTTGGCGCCTGTGGCATTCTCCCGGTCAGCGATAGTTGACCCGATCAATTTTGAGCAGTCTGAACGCATTTTGGACGCGCTTGAGGAGTATTCTGGATCCGATTTCCACCATCTTGCGCAGTCACCTGGATTTAAATGCTTATTTTAATTTCCTGCTGCTTATGTGATAAATGTAATACTTATTGCTTGTCTTGTCTTGCAGGCTTGCAGTTGAGGAAGCAGCTGGAAAGTCAACACAGTGACCTCATGGAGGCAGAAGATCTGATCTCAGGAGCAAGAAGATAAGGATGAAATGTGAAAAGTCAAGGCCATTCAAGTGAAGAACAGAGTTGCAGCTGAAGGTATTACTGCAACAGACAAACAGAAGTTATTACCCAGCTGCCGGAACTTCTCAGAAGGGGCAATATTTCGCCCAGATTTGACACTGCTTAGAGATATTTTTGAGAACTGGTTCACCTGTATTTATTGCTGTAACCAGGGGTTTGAACCAGGGGTTTAGTTAGGTTTTTGCTATAGTGAGGACAATCAGAATGTCTTTATATTGTGCCTCTCTACACTATAATAGTACACACAGGGATTTTAGGATTTTGCCAGAATTGTAGAGCCTTTCTGGGCATAGTTTAGAGTAGAAGAAGGAGGTCGCCTGTTGTCTGCAGTAAGGTGCGCGTGGAATGTCTGGCTGCCTTACTGTATCTATAAAGCTTGTAAGTTCTCTGTAGTATGATCAATGAAACTAAGAGTCATTCCTACATTGTAAATCATGTATGACTATTCGTTTCTAATACAATAGAATCTAGAGTTTTGCATCTATCTTCTGAGTGTTCTCCTGCCCTTCTTTGTGTTTTGAAATATCTTCTTTGAGAGCTTGCAATTTTAAATGTATGTTTGTGAAAATGCTCAAAACTTGCATTTAAGGTTTTTACTGTGGATTTGATCAGATTACTGTGGTATTTACATAGTGCATAATAGAAACAATTAGATCCTTCAGTAGATTAAATGAGGTATAGAGTAGATCTTTCTAACTTTTCCCAACCCATCTGAAATATTTAGCTGAAAACGTAGAAATCTAAAGGAAATTGTCTCAAATTTGAAGAAGCACACATAACAGAGCTATAAGTAGACAGTTTTCATAAACAGATAAAGAAGAAAGCTGCAAAGATTCAAGAAAACCCTCTAAAACTTGCAGCATAGTAACACTTGTATGCAAATAAACAAAATACTTGTTGAAATCTATGACCTTTTTGCATATTCTTAGTCCAGTAAACCACCAAACAAACCTAAACTACGTAAGGCCCCTTGAACATTACAGCTTCACATTGACCAACTGAACTTGACCAACCGAACCATTGTAGACTTGGGATTAGTTGAATCACCAAATGATTCCTTCTTGTCTTTCAAGTATAGTTTCAGTTCATTATATGTGAATTTTAACTTATTGTTATGATTGCATCAAAACAGTCATCAACAGTTTTCTGGCGCTAGAAGGAGGGCTAGAAGGCTGTATATTGTAATCATCAACAATTTTCTGGCGCTAGAAGGAGGGCTAGAAGGCTGTATATTGTAATCATCAACAGTTTTCTGGCGCTAGAAGGAGGGCTAGAAGGCTGTATATTGTAATCATCAACAGTTTTCTGGCGCTAGAAGGAGGGCCTGATTTGGTTTAGGGTTAAAATTTTGAGTTTTAAATGTCATATTCTGAGATATGTTAGATATCATAAAATCTCAAAGGCCTAAAAAGTTGAAAGAGGGTCCCATTTTTTAATGGACTCATATAGGGACAGTTTTCAAGTTGACATTCCTTCATTTCAGAAAGCTTTGAATAACCAGCTCTATCCTAAAAATTTATATAGCTATGGTTTATTTGGAAGGTGTAGGATACATAAGTCCACAGAGCATGGTGAGCTTAATTGTCTAGCTTTCCTTACAAGATTAGATTTACATTTGAAAGGACTAATCTCTCTCTCAGATGTGTATAAGGCTGAAAGTTGGCAGGGAAATGAGGAGATTATTGAGCGACAGAAGGATGCAGCATCAACAGTCATTAACTGTGTAGAGGATACAAAGATGGAACCAATGCTAAGAATAAAGGATAGTAAGATCTCTTGGCAGGAATCATGTGATGGTAAGAAAAAAAATCTGTCTTTTCATCAGGATCCGGCTGTGATTAAAGTTAGTGAAAAGTACAAATATCCTAAAAAATACAGAGAGGAAATCACAGCTCATGTCCCTTTTCTAGATAATAAGCAAAAAGGATTTAATGAAAAAGAAAAGGAAAGTGAGGTTCATCTTGATACATTTGATAAATATATAGAACTACTAAGGAATATTTGTCAAGAAGAAACCTCTGGGTCTGACCTGAAAAGTTTTAACGAACATGATTTGGCAAAGAAATGTAAACAAGCATTGGCAAAATTAAAATGCACTAAAATTGATAAGATCCCTACTGTAGAAACTAGTGAAGTCATAGAAAAGAAAGTAAATCCTAGTGTTACAACTGACTTCTTTGAATTAAATGATCAAAATCAAGATTGTTGCAGGTCAATAAGATTAGACTCTTCACTAAATGACAAATGTGAGTCATCTGATGAACAATTCTTGAAAAAAGAAGATACAGAGGATCATGGAGCTGCTGTACACAATTAGACATCACCCCCATGCTATGTTGAAAATAAAATAGGGGAGTGCTCCTGTCAATCAAAGGATGTTGTCCCACCTTTACTCTCAAGTGATTTAGAAATGATTAATTTCTATATATCAGATGATGATGAGGATACTTACTTAAGTGCTGATGTGCAGGGAACTAATGAGAACATTGAGAGGTTTGCTGAATTTGAGGATAAACTGAACATCCAGAATGAAGGAACAAGGCTGGATGAAGATGAAGAAATGATACATCTGGAGTCATTCATCTTTCAACTTGAAAAAGGACTAGACATAGAGCTGGGCAATGAAAATGCAGAGCTAAATGAAAAGCCAGCTATTAATAAACAAGTGTGTTCCACAGAGCTAAAGGCACATCAGGTTGTCTCTTTCCTTTCCTTAGGAAATAATGATAAATGCTATTTTGATTATGGAAATTCAAGAGATAGGACATGCTTATGGATTAATCATAAACCTGATGAGCTGCCTCAGTTATTAGTCATTAAGAGCCATTCTGATAAACACAATGAATCTAGAATACCAGAATTTTTTTCAGAATTCAAAGATAAATCTGCTATGATGAGGACCATAACTAGTACCCTGTTACTCCTGCACAACCTAAAGAAATATGCAAGTAGGGGTGTTCTTGGGTCTTTTTTCTGGGTTTCTGATTACCTCGTAGAGGCTTGTATATAGTCTGGTAGGGGTAGTTGTTTTTGTTTTTGTGTTCTTCTTTTGCTATTTTCTTTTTGGGTTTGTTGTCTGTATAGTTCCTTTTTGTTTGTTTTTGCTTTTTGTTTCTTTCTGTTTGTACAGTTTTTTCTTTTGTTGTGTTGTTTGTACAGCCTGTTTGTTTGGTTTGTTTGTTGTCTCCTCAGCAGGGATCTTTATTTTACTGTAGAGTATTAAGGAGCAAAACTAGCAACCATTCAAAACAGTATATAATTTAGGATATTCAGGTTAACCACTTGCAATTTACACATAACCTGTCACTGTCATGAATGTAGAGAGTTGTTCATCTTCTGAAGTTTTGTATTCAATAAATGTGATTGAGAATTCGAAGCAGGTTTCTCACGATGACACACCTAAAATCCTTGGGTTTGTTGAACCTACCAGTGTAGATATTAGGTGAAAAATCAGAGGTCACCCTTGCTACCATTACAATTCTCAGCTTAATTTTAGCAAGTGCCCACTCCTTGCATCATGAAGTTACAAATTGCTATATCTTATGAAATCTTTCAAAATTAGAAAGCAAAAAAAAAAAAAAAATGAATAAAGCGGATTATACTGAAAATCCAGATTAAGCCATCTAAGTAACTCTACCGGGGCTATGGACGCTCACTGGCAGTGGGGCTCTACTTAGGAGAATTGTAACGATAACCTTGCCGGGGCTATAAACGCTCGCTGGCAGCAAGGCTCTATTCGGTCGGCTATGAGGGAATATCCTCACCTACGTAGGCTAATGTCAGTCACTGGTTTGTTCAACCGATCTTCAAGATGAGGATAATTAATCACATGCACACAACTAAACTAAAAATAGAAATTCATGCATCTTTATTGAATACTTTGAGTCTCAAGCTGAATAGTAATTTGCAAGAAAGATAGTTGGAAGTTATGAGTTCATTTCATCTAGTTTCCTTGAACACTCTGAATTTAATTGTTTTGTTTTGGTTGCTAGTTGTTGTGATGTTCACAACACGCCCCATTATGCTCCTTAGCAAAATGGGGACCCCTGCTGATGTTTTGCTTTTTGCTTCTGCTTGTGTTTTTCTGCTTTCTGGCGGTTTGGTAAAATGAAGGTCAGGTGCATCATCATCATAATATTGGATCAGGTTGGTCATCATCATGAGGTCAGTTTGTCAAAGTTCATATTTTATTTCTGTGACCTCATATTTAGAAAGAGCTTGAAATTCCATGCAGGTTTGCCTTTTACTTCACTTGAAAATTCGTCCATATGTGAAAGTTATGCACAGTCAAAGTTTTGGTCAAACCTGATATTCGCAGGAGGATCATCATATTTTTTATATCCTAAGTCATGTTGTCAAGGTCATCATGATCTTGGTCTATCACCCGATAAAAATCATGCAGTCACAATATCCGGACGTCAATCTTAGGTGGTAGTTCCCTTTACCTGTCAATTGGCCTTATGCGCATTATGCAGCATCATGATATTTTTTAGGAGGGTCATATGTTATAAACTCGGTTTTGGTTACATGAAGAACATCATCATCATCATATTTGAACCCCCCCCGATAATATCCTGAGGTTCAAATATCATGATGACATCAACTTTAAGTCAAGGTAAGTTCCCCCGTCGAGCGGTCTTTGTATCGCGAGCATCATCATGATATCTTTGCATCGCCTAAAATTAAAATATCATGCTGATAATATAAGATCACCCTGACTTAGAAAATTCATCATCGGCATATTTGCATGCGCGTGTTAGAAACCTATCGGAGGCTCATCATCATGATATTTGCTGAACCTCGCTAAGATGATGATGACGACTTCATATCATCCTGATCTTTCACAAGAGGGTCATCATCATGATATTTGCTGAACTTCGCTAATATGATGATGACGAATTCATATCATCCTGATCTTTCACAAGGGTCATTCGCTGAAATTTGCTAAGTGATGGAGACATCATCATGATATTCGATAAAGAGGATCATCATCTTCATATCCTCCTAATCTCCGGTTAGCGAAGTATCATGATGATCACCCTTCCTTTTGAAGAGGTCGATATTGCATTTCTCAACAGCATGATCATATTTTACAATATCACCCTAGCGCAAACATCATGATGACCTCAACTCATCCTTGTGCTCCGAAGACAAAATATGATGATGACGTCATCATGATAATTCGATGAGGAACATCATCATCGTATTTTTTATCCTGTCCTATTGTCAAGATCATCATGATCTTTTTTGTTCACCCGACATTTCGCAAAGTCCTCCTGCCGATGAAGTAAGACCTTTTGCAAATATGATGATGATCATCATCATCACATTTTCCCTTCGACAGGATATTTTCCAAACATGATCCGGTTAGCAAAATATCATGATGACGTCAGGTTCTAAGTTTAACGAAGGCTCCGGATATCATGATGACATCATCCCGATCTGATAAACGAAAAAGTAAATATCCTGATGATCATCATCATCACATTTTCCCTTCGACAGGATATTTTCCAAAGTTCGACAGAAGCCCCAAGTATGATGATGATGTGTTATTCTAAATTCGACAAAAGCAAATATCCTGATGATCATCTTCATCATGCTGATCTTTCGAGAGGGTTGCCTTGGCTGCAAAGGGGTTGTCTAATCATTCATCATCCTGATCATGCTCCTTAGGTGACCCGATATCACAATTATCCCCTGACCTTAACTGAACATGATGATGACATCATCCTTAGCATTTCAATGAAGCCCGAATATCATGATGACGTCACCATCATCTTCCTTTCCTCGGCAGCATGATCATATTCACATCCTCCTATTCTTCTTCAACATGATGATGATGATGATGTTGTTCTTTTCTCCAATATGCAGAAGTGAAATATCATGATGATGTCATCTGGACCTTCGGAAAGGAGAGCATCATATTTCTAGAATATCATGATGATGAAGTGAATGTCGGCCAACATGTTTTTTGACACGCCGATAGCGATGGTCATGCCGATGTGCGGGAAATGAAGCGGTGGAATTTTAAAGTGTTTTTTTTTGGCGCCTGTGGCATTCTCCCGGTCAGCGATAGTTGACCCGATCAATTTTGAGCAGTCTGAACGCATTTTGGATGCGCTTGAGGAGTATTCTGGATCTGATTTCCACCATCTTGCGCAGTCACCTGGATTTAAATGCTTATTTTAATTTCTTGCTGCTTATGTGATAAATGTAATACTTATTGCTTGTCTTGTCTTGCAGGCTTGCAGTTGAGGAAGCAGCTGGAAAGTCAACACAGTGACCTCATGGAGGCAGAAGATCTGATCTCAGGAGCAAGAAGATAAGGATGAAATGGGAAAAGTCAAGGCCATTCAAGTGAAGAACAGAGTTGCAGCTGAAGGTATTACTGCAACAGACAAACAGAAGTTATTACCCAGCTGCCGGAACTTCTCAGAAGGGGCAATATTTCGCCCAGATTTGACACTGCTCAGAGATATTTTTGAGAACTGGTTCACCTGTATTTATTGCTGTAACCAGTGGTTTGAACCAGGGGTTTAGTTAGGTTTTTGCTGTAGTGAGGACAATCAGAATGTCTTTATATTGTGCCTCTCTACACTGTAATAGTACACACAAGGATTTTAGGATTTTGCCAGAATTGTAGAGCCTTTCTGGGCATAGTTTAGAGTAGAAGAAGGAGGTCGCCTGTTGTCTGCAGTAAGGTGCGCGTGGAATGTCTGGATGCCTTACTGTATCTGTAAAGCTTGTAAGTTCTTTGTAGTATGATCAATGAAACTAAGAGTCATTCCTACATTGTAAATCATGTATGACTATTCGTTTCTAATACAATAGAATCTGGAGTTCTGCATCTATCTTCTGAGTGTTCTCCTGCCCTTCTTTGTGTTTTGAAATATCTTCTTTGAGAGCTTGCAATTTTAAATGTATGTTTGTGAAAATGCTCAGAACTTGCATTTAAGGTTTTTACTATGGATTTGATCAGATTACTGTGGTATTTACATAGTGCATAACAGAAACAATTAGATCCTTCGGTAGATTAAATGAGGTATAGAGTAGATCTTTCTAACTTTTCCCAACCCATCTGAAATATTTAGCTAAAAACATAGAAATCTAAAGGAAATTGTCTCAAATTTGAAGAAGCACACATAACAGAGCTATAAGTAGATAGTTTTCATAAACAGATAAAGAAGAAAGCTACAAAGATTCAAGAAAACCCTCTAAAACTTGCAGCATAGTAACACTTGTATGCAAATAAACAAAATACTTGTTGAAATCTATGACCTTTTTGCATATTCTTAGTCCAGTAAACCACCAAACAAACATAAACTACGTAAGGCCCCTTGAACATTACAGCTTCACATTGACCAACTGAACTTGACCAACCGAACCATTGTAGACTTGGGATTAGTTGAATCACCAAATGATTCCTTCTTGTCTTTCAAGTATAGTTTCAGTTCATTATATGTGAATTTTAACTTATTGTTATGATTGCATCAAAACAATCATCAACAGTTTTCTGGCGCTAGAAGGAGGGCTAGAAGGCTGTATATTGTAATCATCAACAGTTTTCTGGTGCTAGAAGGAGGGCTAGAAGGCTGTATATTGTAATCATCAATAGTTTTCTGGCGCTAGAAGGAGGGCTAGAAGGCTGTATATTGTAATCATCAACAGTTCCTTGATTCTATTTCCCAAGGCCACCTTTGCCTTTATAGCCCATGTTTTTTACTATTCTTAAGCCATTGCCGTATTGCTTGACTGGTATTGTGACTGGTTCTTTCTCCTTATAGAGCCAAGAAGAAATATCCTCAGTAGTTTCCTCTTCCAATAACCGTCCATGTTGGAATTGGGTTAGGAATGTTGGGGGAGGAATAGCTGCTTTTTTGGTTACTTTGGCAATGGGTGGTTGGCCGTAAGATTTTCGAGATAAAGGCATCCGCCCTACACAACAAGATTTTGAGATATCATAAGTGCCAAAGCCTATTTCTCGGATGCGAGCTGTGATCTCAGGTAGAGGATTTGGGTTACTTGTAGAGGCTTGCGTGAGAGTTGCAGGGTCAACATATAGTGGCAATTCAATGGCTTTGTCATTTTTAGGCACTTGGTTGCAATTCTTATAGCTTCCTTGCAAGACACGGCAAAATTCGAAAGGATTGGGGTCTCCTGGGATAGTGATCTCCGTACCATTGTATGGGAACTTTAGAGACTGATGCTATGTGGAGGGAACAACTTTCATTGCGTGGATCCATGGGTGGCCTAGGATAATGTTGTAAGGCAACTCAATATCAAGAACTTGACACCTGGTTTCAAGCATGACAGGGCCGAGTTGTATAGGCAAGTGGATAACACCTTCAGAGTGGCGTTCAGCATCATCATACCACTTGATTGTAATACTATGATCAGTGTTGACATGATCCTCAGATTGTCCCAATTGCTTTAGTAACTTTAAAGAACAGATGTTGAGACCAGCACCACCATCTATGAGTATGCGTTTGATTTTGTGCTTATGGATGAGGACCTCAATATGAAGGGCATCATTGTGACATGGATCATGGGATGGGAGATCTTTCTCTGAGAAGACCACATTATAGGGTGAGGCAATGTTACCTACTATAGCTCAAAAATCTGCGACCACTATTTTGTTAGGAACTGAAGACTCTTGGAGGGCTTTTTCTAGCACCACTCTATGTGCAGGTGATGACCGTAGAAGGTCCAAGATAGAGATTTGTGCTGGCATTTTCCCGAGATGTTCGACAAGATTATAATCAGATTGAGTCAGAAGACTGGGTGTAGGACCACGAATGGTGACATGACCACGACAAGCTATAACAGCGCAATCCATAGATTTGCCTTTGATTGTGAGGGTAGACACTCGACTCTCTTCAAAATGACCTACAATGGAATCAAAGGAAGTGGAAGCATGATTGATACCTTTACCTCTATCCTGAGGAGGAGGTGGACCATGATGAGGGAATGGTTCCTTGTACATATCGAGATCTTTGTTTGTGTTTTGAGCCACTTGTTCATTCTCAAAAGTGATTAGGTTGCTGTCGATGAGATTTTTGGATTAGGTGCTTGAGTTTCATGCACGATGTAGTTCTATGTCCTTTGCTCTGATGGAATTCATAGTATTCATTTTCTCTATACCGCGCAGTTTTGTAAACCGGTTCACCATATGGGGGTGCATCTAGTAAGGTGATGAGTCCTTTCTATAAAACCTATTGTAGGACCGACTCCATAGGCACTCCCAAGGGAGTAAATTGACATCGTGGAGGGTAATCTTGTTGAGGTCGCTCTTGTTGTCGTTGTTGCTGATTTTGATACGGTTGCTGCTGTTGTTGCTGTTGTTGAGATGGAGCTTGACTTGGTTTGGAGAGTTGCAGCGGTGTCTACAACGTTTGGACATGTTTAGAATCAACCACCCCATCGTTGACCACATTTTTGTTCTTATTCCAATATTTGGGTTTATCATTTGTCTATTGATGAGGAGCGTTGTCTTTTGTTTCTTTAAAGATTTTGACCACACCCTTAGCAATGAGGGCCTTCTCAATATTGATTCCTTTGTATGTGATTTCATCAAAGGTTGTAGCATTGAGAATTTGCAAATGGAAACCTAACTCTTGGTTGAGGTTTTGCACAAATATGCTAATAAGCTATTTCTCAGGAATCTTGAAAGGGAATTTGCTAGCCATTTGTCTCCACCATTGAAGGAAAGAAATGAAAGTTTCCCCATTTTTTTGTTTGTTGTTGCATAGATTAGTCATGGAAATCTCATGCTCTGCATTGTAAGAAAAGTGGGTGGTAAACTTCTCTGCTAGCTCATTGAAAGACTTGATACACATGGGTAAGTGTGAGAACCATTCTATAACTTGACCTCCAAGACTGCGAGGAAAAAGATGCATAAGATATGTGTCATTATGTGAGACCTCGAAGCAAGCAAGATAGAATTCCCTAAGATGGTCTTTTGGGTCACCTTTTCCTTTGTATTTATCAAACTTGGGAATAGTGAAATTTTGAGGAAAAGGGATCATTGGTAATGACTGATCAAAAGGATAAGGACACACTTCATCTAAAGAGAAGGTCTTTTTGGTGTGGCCAAACGTAAGATCAGATAGCTACTGTTGAACTTCTATGATTTTTAGCTCCATAGTCATGGGAGGGGTTGGTAACATCTCCTGTTGTCCCAAAAGTGGTTGGTGTTGCCCATACGGAAGATTATAATGTAAGCCATGCACAGTGGTGTTATAAGGGTCGTAAGATTGATTGGGATCATACGGGTTGTACGTTTGGTTCAGATTGGGTTGGAATTGGAGGTTTTGACTTAGCAGAGGTGGAGGTGGCGCTAGGTAAGAATGTTGGCTTTGTGATGGTTGAAGAAAAGTATTGGGTGGAGGAAAGCTAAAGTGCATTTGATTAGGTTGTGATGGCGGCACATAGCTTTGGGAAACCTGATATTGGGAATGTTGAGAGTGGCTAGGTAATGTGTGAAAGAAGTTGAGCGAAGATGAATGTTGTGGAGGAGGGGCATAGGTAGAAGTGATTTGTGATGGTTGGGGTTGATTGAGGATGAATGTAGAAGAATGTTGTGGTTGGGGTTGATTGAGGATGAGAGTAAAAGAATGTTGTGGTTGGGGTTGCATGACTCTAATTGGTTGAGAGACATGAAGGTGTGATGATATAGGAGGTGGTATTTGTTGAGACCCTTGTTACATGGCTACATAATTGTTCCCCAGATTGTAATTTGGTGGGAAACCTATCCGTGATGGGGTAACCAAGATTCCACTTGTGATTGGGGTGGACACTTGAGGAGGTGGTTGCATATTTGATCGAGCTAAGGTGGCTTGCTTAGCTAACTCTGCTTGACGTTGGAGAGTTTCTTGTTGGTTGTTATAGATCTCCATAGGAGTCAGAAGCGGTGAAACAACCCTCTCTCTTGTTGAGTTTTGATAGAGGGGATTCCTATACTGCAAGCTCTGTTCAGGTAAAGGTGTGGTCACTATTGACATGGTTTGAACTGCTTGTATGGTATCTTGGGTGTTGTTGTTCTCCTTGAGAGTGGATAAATCAAAATCTTGAGGTAACTTGGTGCCTTGCTCTGCAAGCAAGCGAAATAAATGATCTTGGTTCTCACTGAGGATTTTGTCAAAGGTGGCCATGATTCTAGGCTCTTGTATGATTTCATCAAGATCTTGCCCATCTTCTTGAGAGGATTGACCTATTTCAAAGTGTCGCTCTTCTTGAGATGGGATTTGCTCAATAGTATATCTTTGTGGCACAAAATCTGGAGGCAAGCCAGTGGTATACTGAGGTGTACTTACCAAAGGGACCCTACCCTCTTGAGGATTGCTTGGTTGGTCAATGTGCAGCATGTTCGGAGAGTTGATTGGTTTTGCCGCAGGTGTACTAGGAGTTACCTTGGGAGTAATGTTGAGACAACCAAATTGTGGTGTGCGAGGAGGTGATTTGTGCTTCCTAGGGCCAACTTGCTTGGACTTCATAGTTTGCTGGAGCCTAGTGATTACCATGGGATACACTAGGACAAAAGGTAATGCTGGGATTCTGCGAGGTGCTTTGAGAAATGGACAAACTCTGATGCACAAAGTACTGGACCAAAAGCACTATACTATTTGACCAGTGGTGCAGGACTATGTGACTAAAAGCGAGCTACTGTGATACCAAAGGCGATGAACTGAGCTACCAGAAGTGAGTTACTGCTATGCCAAAAGCGAGCTACAGTGACCAAAAGCGAGCTACTGTTATACCAAGGGCGCTGAAGTAGAGTTTTGCCAGAGGTGAGTTACTGCTATGCCAAAGGCGATCTACTGTACTGCCAAAGGTGAGCTGCTATAATACTAGGGGTGCTGAAGTAGTGTTTGATGCTTCTAAAAGGCAAAATTTTGATAGATTGGTTCTATTTTTGATTGGATTTGTTTGGCAAGAGAGAATACAGCAAACAATGTTGGCACAAACAAAGGACTGACACAACAGATAGTGTATGTTCGAGGCTCCAAACAAGCCCAATGTTTCCACAGGTATAAGATAATTGCAATCAATAACAAGCACTTTTTATCCCTAGAGACAAGGTTTCATTGTAGTAGATCAGCTCACAGCTTAATACTCCGTTGATAAAAATATCATTCCATAAAGGTGTCAAATATTTTGTATCTTTGTGAGAGATGATAGGTAGGGATATCTCACCCTCCCCTTGGAAAGCTCAAGTAGGTCACAAGAGCTTTTTGGCCAAGGGAATACTATCTCTTCTCAAGGGAGCCAATGGTGAGTATCTTAAGGGCTTAAATCGATTCCCCTTGCACTGATGATTACTGCAATGTTCGGAGGTAGGTCGGGTAGTCTCTATCTAAATGGTTCTTAGTAACTTTGAGGGACCAACGCCTTACGAGCAATGCGACAAGCTACTAAAAGCTTTAACCAATCCTACTAAGAGTATCAAACACTTCGCTCAATGTGAAAATTATTTCCACAAAGAGCTAGTACACCTCTTTTTAGTTTGGCACCACAAGGTAAGGCTAACGTCGGTTAGGACTTGGCTTTCGCCTTATCCCTCTTATATAGCGGTTGAAAGGAAAACTCCGCTTAGGGTCGTCCCTTTTGGATGAAGCGCAATCCAAAAGTAGGCCCTTCTAAAGGAAGTACTAAAAAAGTAAGAGCAAGCACATCAAACAAAGGTTCAATTGTCCCATTATAAAAAAAAAAAATAAGGTGCAACTAAATTAGGCACACACAAATTTGTAGTTGTCAATTGTCACTTATGAAATTGAAGTGTTTGGCATTCATGTCCATTGTCCCTTAGAAAATTGAGGTGTTTTCACATACATGTCCATTGTCCCTTAAGAAAAGCAGTATGTTCCTAAGACTTAATTTGCAAAGAAAATGATTTGTTTAATTATCCCTTTAACAATGCAATGTGTTTCTAAGACTTAGTGAGATAAAACAAGTTTTCTTCAATGCTCATCCTGCATGAACATGTAAAAAACACCTATTTTCTCTGTGTGAGTAATAAGAAGCTGCAACAAGTCAGTTAGTTCCACCAAAACCCACAAGTTAGCAAAAACAAATCAATTTAACCAAAAGCGCTACACTATCTCACCGAAAGCGCGTCACTCTGCTACCAAATGCGCCGAACTATGTTTTCAACAGTGCTGTGATGCAGATCAGAAGCATAAAAGAATAATACCAGAAGCACCGAAAAATATCCAGAAGCGCTGCACTGTGTTTCTGAAAGCGCTGTGATACATACCAGAAGCGTAAAAAGATAATACCAGAAGTGCCGAACAATATCTAGAAGTGCTGTACTGTGTTTCCGAATGCGTGATATTGTATAGCCAAATGCACTGTGCTGTCTTAGATCAGAAAAAAGTTAGCTTTGGTCAAAATAACCAGATCCAAATGGGATTCCATGATTGATCTATTATTCTAAGAAGTAGTATCTGAGAGATCTGTATCGTGAATTGCAGAAAATCTAGAAGGTGTAGTAACAAATAGGTTTAACTCAAATATCAAAGATATCCCTAAATAAGTCAGCTTAAGAAGTATCAAAAGTAGGTTTGAAAGATAAATACAATAGCTTGTCAGACAAATCCACAAGATATGTAACAAGAAAACCCTGCAAAAACATGAAACGAAGTCAGAAACCTAATTTAGCCAAAAGCGCTTAACGATACTACCGAACGCGCCGTTCTACTATACCAAACGTGTTGCTCTGTGCTGCCAAAAGTGCCATAGTGTCCCCAAGGGTGCTATACTGTGCCTCTAAGAGCGTAAAAAAAAATATTGCCAGAAGCGCTTTTATGAGTCAAATGCATTGTACCGTACTATAACTTCAAAAAGAATCAATTTCTCAAAGAAAAAGTACGATTAGTGGGTCCCACCAGGCGTGCCAGAATGTGTATGAGGAAAATTGACTATGATAAACTAACAAAATCAAAAACTAATAACATAAAGAGAACCAATCTAAATAAAATCCATTACTAATAAATCAATAAAACATGAAAGCTTTTACCGAGATTTGTATTGTTCCCTTTGGATGAATGTGGATTGCTCAATAGTGCTGTGAAACCATGGTTGCAACAAGTAAGTAAAGTGCTCAAAGATCAATGTCAAAAGATCATAAGTTTGCTCAATCGATGCAATGTATGCTCAAAGCACTGTTAATTATGCCTGAGAATAAAATCGAAGAGAGAGAGGCTTAATGAAGGAGATGAGGGGGGTTTATATAGGTTTCAAGGAAGATCGATCAACGGTCCAGATAATTCAGAAGAATCAATGGAAGAGAACAGTTGAGGAACGTGCAACGAATAAGAAGAAGACAAGTGTCACACTTTCTTTTGCATGAGAGGAGTTATCAAGAATAGAAGAATGAGTTAAAGCAATTAACAGAATGTAATAGTCAGTTAAGTGGTTTAAAACAAGAAGAAGAGATTTGCATGAGAATTAGAAGATATTTAGCTTTATTAAATATTAGAAATATTTAATTGCATGAGCAAGAAAGCTTAGTTATATTAGAGATAACTCAAATTTAGAAGAAAAAGTAATTTAAATAAATAATTGATTTATTTAAATTTAGAGAAGATATTTTGAAAGAAATAATTAAATAATTAGAATTATTTAATTTAGAAGATTTAGAAAGCAAATTAAATAAATAAATTTATTTAATTGTTGTGCATGATTTTGGAAGAATGATTTTGATTTAATTAAATAATGTAAGAATTATTTAATTGTAGATAAGATAGAATTTGTGATGAATTAATTAAATAATTCGATTTATTTAATTAATGTGGATTTAATTTTTGGAAAGAGGATAATGATCTAATTAAATAATTAAAATTATTTAATTGTGGAAGACTAATAGAAGAATTTGATTTAATTAATTAAATAAATAAAATTTATATAATTAATGTCGAATTTAGGAGATTTAGAAGAATTTGATGATTTTAATTAAATAATTAGATTATTTAATTAATGTGTGAAATGCAGGGGATTAGGAAGAAATGATGAAATGTAAGTGATGCGGCGACTTGGTCATTTTAGGGTGTCTACACTTGTTACCTTGCTTCAATCCTTCTAGCTTCTTCATCAACTCCATCTCATAGTCCACAGGAATGAACTGCTTCTTCAGTTTCTCCACCATCCAATCCGATTTGGTGATCTTTCCTTTTCCTCTTCTATTTCTCTCTAGTTGGACCTCCTTCCACCAAATATCTACATGGTCCTTCAACTTTCTTTTTTGCAAACTTGACCCGATCTAGGTCTTTCACATCTTCATACTCGAAATACTCCTCCATGTCATTGATCCAATCAATGAGTTGTTTTGGATTCAAATCTCCAGAATATGTAGAAACTTCAATCCTGGGTCTCTTTCCAATCTTAGAAATGGCCCTCAATAGCCTAACTTCTGTAAGATCTCCTATAGCTTCTTGTTCTTCCTCAGATAGCTCTTCTTCAGCTTCATCATTGCTCTCTTCTCTTATTCTTGGCTCAAACCCTCTTCATAGCTCCTCTTGCAATGCATCGATTTGCCTTTGTAGGGATCTAAAATCCTCTTCTATCAAAGCATTCCTCCCAATATGATTTCATTGTGGAAGCATCTTGATCTCTACAGCAAACCCACAACCTCAGGGCCTGGTGTAAACTGCCTCACGGTCGGTGATCTGTCTATACACTCAGGAACCCTTGCTCTGTACCACTTGATGAAGGGGTGATTCATGAAAAACACAACAACAAAAATAGAACATAGAAAATAGAATATTTCTTTATTGATCCTGGTAACTCATTCCATTATAGAAGCTCAATTACAATCAAATGAATCAATCCTTCGTAGGCTGCAACACACTACAGCTACACATCACAAGGCTCTAGAATCTTCTACCTTCTGTAACTCCAAATTAGCTAGGGTTTCTGTTTTCCTACCTATTCTTGACTCCACACTTTCCCCCTCAACTCTACTATTGTCTAGGGTTCCCAAAATAGTCATAAATAACACTTTTTGGTGGCCTCCAGCTAAATTTCAAAATTTGCAACTCCCTCCAAAAGTAGGTCAACTTCCGAGAAGTATAACTTTTGATCCAGGTGTCCGATTGATGTACCATTTTAAGTATCGGAAAGCTTGCGATGTGAACTACCACACTAGAAATTCATAAATAAATTTCTATCAACTTTTTGGGATGTTATGGGATGTTTTATTGCCTCATATATCATTTCAAAAAATTTCAAGGGCTTTTCAAAAAACAAAAACTTTAATATCTTTCAGCTCACAAATGATCTTTACCTAATTCCTTTATGAAAGGTCTTATATTTCTATTATGTAACTTTCTATAAGTTTTTTCTTTAATCTATACCCAAATGCAAACTTGCCTAAAATGGCAAGTAAACTTTCCAAAACTGGCAGTTTGCTATTTTTAGCAGTTTGAAAAAAATTGAAAGTCCTACATCACTATTCAAGAGATTATGGAACCAGAAATACTAATTATGGAAAGAAATGAAAACAACTGTAATGATTTTGAAGCAACAACTTTTTGGGTGATGCAAGATTGCCCTTACACTACTAGATGCTCTTGCATTAGACACCCAGGGTAATTTTATAAGTGACCCTATCACGTCTTAGGTGTTTATGTAAGGAAAACCCAAACAGTCAACCTTTTCCTTAGATAACCAAGAAAAATCTTCAACAAGCCTTCCTTTTCATTTCTCCAGATATTCTTCATATTTAATGTTCCAAGTACTTCTCCCCACATGGCTATCGAAGATCTCTTCTATCTCCTCTATTGAAGTAGATGTCAGAATACTCCACTGTTCTTCTGTTGGTCCATTCTCTGTGCCGCCTTCATGATATTCTATTAAATCAACAATGTTGAACACTGGGGCAATATTTATCCCACTCAGCAGTTCTAACTCATATCCATTTCTTGAATCATGCTTCTTCAGGATTCTGCATGGTCCAAATTTCTTCATTTTCAACATATTGTATGTTCCATTTTGGAACCTTTGTTTTCTCAAGTGAACCATGACTTCATCTCCTACCTGGAACTCCTTATATCTCCTCTTCTGATCTACCTTAGGCTTGTACTGAATATCCAAATCCATACTAATATCATCCCATGGCTTCTCCAGTAAGGGTAATAGCTGATATAGCCCCATATTCTGACTTGTTCCTTTTGCGATCTGACACACTCTGCAACTCTGCCCAAATTTCCTCACATCATGTTACAACTATGGCCAATAATATTTTTTACCAATGATACCAATGGTCTTATCTCGACCAAAGTGTCCAGCCAATCCTACACTATGCTTCTCTTTAGTCAGGTTCTCTATCATGGAACTCCTTGGAATGTACAACTGGCTTCTTCTAAACAACATGCCATCTTGGATTATGAAATCCAACCATTTTGTCATGTCCAAAGTAATAGGTTCCAAACAAGCTTTCTAGGCCTCTGCAAAATCTGGATCTTCACGATACAAACTTTTGAGCTCAGTAAACCCAACAACCTCTATCTTTATTTCTGTCAACAAATTTTACCTTCTATTCAAGGCATTTGCAACTCTGTTGGACTTCCCACTCCTGTACTTCAAAACAAAAGTATATCTTTGCAAAAACTCAACCCATTTTAACTGCCTTTGATTTTACTTTCCTTGACTATTAAGATACTGCAATGACTGATGATCAGTATATCAAACAAACTCTTCTGGCAACAAATAATGTCTCCATTTCTTCAAATCTTGAACTATTGCATAAAACTCCTGATCATAAACATAATACTTTTTCTTGGCATCATTAAGCTTCTCACTAAAATGGGCAATGGGCTTACCTTCTTGACTCAGAATAGCTCCTATACCACTACCACTAGCATCACAAGTTGTTCTATGACTTTCTGCTTCAATGTATAAAAGCTCTTGTCTTCTCCTTTAGTCCATCTAAACTCTTTTCTATCCCCTCTCATTATCTCAATTAGTGGTGCAGTAATGCTACTAAAATTCTTGATAAACTTTCTGTAGAAACTTACCAAACCATGAAAAGATCTTACCTCAGAATCACTCCTTGGCGTAGGCCATTCAATGATAGCCCTCACCTTCTTTGGGTCCATCTTAAGACCTTCCTTGAAGACAACAAATCCCAGGTATACCAACTTCTTCTTTGCAAAATAACATTTCCTTAGATTAATCAACTTCTTCTCCATCAGCTTTTCCAAAACTCTTCTGATTTGTATGATATGCTCATCCCAAGTCTTATTGAAAATCAAAATATCATCTAAATAAAAAATAACAAGATTTCCCAAAAATTCTTTCAATACCTCATTCATGAGCCGCATGAATGTGCTCAGTGCATTGGTTAGCCCAAATCACATGACTAACTACTCATACAAACCTTCTTTGGTTTTGAAGGCTATCTTACATTCGTCTCCTTCTCTGATTCAGATCTGGTGATACCCACTCTTTAGGTCAATCTTCGTGAAGTACTTGGCTCCAATCAAACAATACGTGATGTCATCCATTCTTGGCAATGGAAATCTGTACTTGATCATGATCTTATTGATGGCTTGAGAGTCTATACACATCCTCCACTCTCCATCCTTCTTTGGTGCTAGTATTGCAGGTATCGTACATGGACTCAGGCTCTCCCTTATCAGTCCCTTCCTTAGCAACTCATGAACTTGTTTGTTCAACTCTTCATTCTCTGCTGGAGTCATTTTGTGGGCTCCCTTATTTGGCAAACTAGCTCCCGGTATCAAATCCATTTGATGACTTATCTTCCATACTGGTGCTAAACCTTCTCGTACATTATCAGAGATAATGTCTTGAAATTCTTCAAACATATCTGAAACTTCTACTAGTACATCTTCACATTTATCTTGACTAATCTTAGGAATCAATGCAAATCAATGACGCTTATGCTTCATACCCTCCAAACATTTTCTACCATCTATCAAGTAGATTCTAGAAGTACTACATACCTTTTCTTCCACCTCCTTCAAAGGCTTCAACTTATGACAAACTCCATCCTTTGTTAGGGAGTATGTGTTTGCACGAACGTCATGGATAGCACTCCTATCATAGTGCCATAGCCTCCCCAATAACATATGACGTGCTTCCATCTGTATGATGTCACATAGTACCTCATCATGGTAGTCACCAATCTTGAACTTCACTAAACACTGTTCATTGACCAAAGCTCTATGGTCCTTTTACAACCATACAATTTGATATGGATGCGGAGGCTTTCTTCTTGTCAACTTCAACTTGTCAACCATCTCCTCTGAAACAAGATTATTAGTGCTTCCACTATTAATAATAATATCACAACACTTACCTTCACATTGCACCTTGTGCGGAATAAACGCTTCCTCTATTTGGGTTCTTTCTCTTCATTGAACAAGATTCTTCTGACAACTAGGGTTTCTCCCATTTCAACATCTTCAGAATGCTCAGACTGCACATCATCTATATGTACAACTCGTGCATTACCTTCAGGTCTTCTATTTGTCCTTCCTTGATGTTGTAGACACTCGTATGCTCAACGCACTTCTTCTCCACATTGGAAACAAGTTCCTCTGAAACCTCCTCTTCTGGGTCCTTGCCCAGGTCAGCCTCTTCCTTTTCCTCTTTGATCACCATTGTTCTAGTCACGAGGGCAATATGCATTATCTCCTCTTTGATTTTGACTGATGCCAGCTTCTTCACTTCTCTTTGGATTTTCATTTTGGCCCCCACAGGACCTTCCACTAGTCCTTCCGCCTTGACCTCTTCCCCTTTGTTTGTTGTCAAATCTTTTATTCATCTTCTCTTCCACCTTTAGGGAAAACTAGTACACATCTTCTATGGTGGTCATTATGACTAGGCTCAACTCCTCTTGAATACTTAGCCTTAACCCATTAATGTAATAGGCTACCTTCTCCTTGTTGGCCTCTACATGACTGGTTCTAATAGTAATCTTATAAAACTCCTCTGTATACTCCTTAACAGACTTGTTACCTTGCTTCAATCCTTGCAGCTTCTTTAGTAACTCCATCTCATAGTCCATAAGAATGAACTGCTTCTTTAGTTTCTCCACCATCCGATCACATCTGGTGATCTGTCCTTTTCCTCTTCTATTGCTCTCTGACTGGACCTCTGTCCAACAAATATTTACATGGCCCTTCAACTTTATTTTTGCAAACTTGACCCGATTTGGGTCTTCCACATCTTCATACTTGAAATACTCCTCCATGTCATTGATCCAATCAATGAGTTGTTCTGGATTCAAATCTCTAGAATATTTAGAAAATTCAATCCTAGGTCTCTTTCCAATCTTAGAAATGGCCCTCAATAGCCTAACTTCTGCAGGATCTCCTACAGCTTCTTGTTCTTCCTCAGATAGCTCTTCTTTAGCTTCATCGTCACTCTCTTATCTTGTTCTTGGATCAAACCCTCTTTGTAGCTCCTCTTGCAATGCATCAATTTGCCTTTGTAGGGCTCTAAAACTCTTTTCCATCAAAGTATTCCTCCCAATACAATTTCTTCGTGGAGGCATCTTGATCTCTATAGCAAACCCATAACCTCAAGTCCTAGTGCAAATTGCGTCATGGTCAGTGATCTGTCTACACACTAAGAACCCTTGCTATGATACCACTTGATGAAGGGGGTGAATCATAAAACACACAACAACAAAAATAAAACATAGAAAATAGAATATTTCTTTATTGATCTAGGCAACTCATTACATTACAAAAGCGCAATTACAATCAGAGGAATCAATCATCCAGAAGCTGCAACACACTACAACTACACATCACCAGGCTCTAGAATATTCTACCTTTTATAACCCCAAATCAACTAGGGTTTCTATTTTCCTGCCTATTCTTGACTCCACACTTGCCCCCTTAACTCTACTACTGCCCAAGGTTCCCAAAATAGTCATAAATAGCACTTTTTGGTGGCCTCTAGCTAAATTTCAAAATTTGGAACTCCCTCCAAAAGTAGGTCAACTTCCGGGAAGCATAACTTTTGAGCTGGCTATCTAATTGACAAACTATTTTAAGCGTTTGAAATCTCGTGATGTGAACTATCATGTTGGAAATTAGTAAATGGATTTCTGTCAACTTTTTGGGATGTTATGGGATGTTTTAGTGCCTCATATATAGTTTCAAAAATTTTCAGGGGCTTTTCAAATAAACAAAAAACTTTAATATCTTTCAGCTCACAAATGATCTTTTCTTGATTCCTTTGCCAAAGGTCTTATATTTTTGTTATGTAACTTTCTGTAAGTTTTTGCTATGCCCAAATGCAAACTTTCCTAAAATGGCAGATAAACTTTCCAAAACTGGCAGTTTGTTTTTTTAGCAGTTTGGAAAAAACTGAAAGTCCTACATCATTATTCAAGAGATTATGGATCCAGAAATATTAATTATGGAAAGAAATGAAAACAACTGTAATGATTTTGAAGCAACATCTTTTTGGGTGATGCAAGATTTCCCTTATACCACTGGATGCTCTTGCATCAGACACCCAGGGTAATTTGAGAAGTGACCCTATCACATCTCAGGTTTTTATGTGAGGAAAACCCAAACAGTCAACCTTTGCCTTAGATAACCAAGAAGAATCTTCAACAGGCCTCCCTTTCCATTTCACCATATATTCTTCATATTGCCTGTTTTGAGTACTTCTCCCCACATGGCTATCCAAGATCTCTTCTATCTCCTCTTTTGAAGTAGATGCAAGAATACTCCACTGTTCTTCTGTTGGTCCATCCATTGTGCCACCTTCATAATATTTTATTAAATTAGCAATGTTGAACACAGGGGAAATATTTATCCCACTCGGCAGTTCTACCTCATATGTATTTTCTAAATCATGCTTCTTCAAAATTTTGCATGGTCCAAATTTCTTCATTTTCAACTTGTTCTATGTTCCAATTGGGAACCTTTCTTTTCGCAAGTGAACCATGACTTCATCTCCTACCTGGAACTCCTTATATCTCCTCTTCTGATCTGCCTTAGCCTTGTAGTGAATATCCAAATCCATACTAATATCATCCCATGGCTTCTCCAGTACAGGTAATGGCTGATATAGCCCTGTATTCTGACTTGTTCTTTTTTCCATCTGACACACTCTCAGACTCTGCACAAATTTCCTCACATCATGTCGCAACTGCGGCCAATAATAATTTTCACCAACAATAGCAATTGTTTTATCTCGACCAAAGTGTCCAACCAATCCTCCACTATCCTTCTCCTTAATCAGGTTCTCTCTCATGGAACTCATTGGAATGCACAACTAGCTTCCTCTAAACAACATGCCATCTTAGATTATGAAATCCAACCATTTTGTCCTATCTAAAGTAACAGGTTCCAAACAAGCTTTCCAGGCCTCTGCAAAATCTAGATCTTCACGATTTAAACTTTTGATCTCATCAAACCCAACAACCTCTACCTTCATTTCTGTTCACAAATTTTGCCTTCTGCTCGAGGCATCTACAACTCTGTTCGACTTCCCACTCCTGTGCTTCAAAACAAAAGTATAGCTCTATAAAAACTCAACCCATTTTAAGTACCTTTTATTTAACTTTCCTTGACTATTAAGATACTTCAAAGCCTGATGATTAGTATATAAAACAAACTCTTTTGGAAACAAATAATGTCTCCATTTCTTCAAAACCTGAACTATTGCATAAAACTCCTAATCATAAACATAGTACTTTTTCTTGGTATGATTAAGCTTCTCACTAAAATGGGCAATGGGCTTACCTTCTTGACTCAGAATAGCTCCTATACCACTACCACTAGCATCACAGGTTGTTCTATGACTTTCTCCTTCAATGTATAAAAGCTCTTGCCTTCTCCTTTAGTCCATCTAAACTCTTTTCTATCCCCTCTCATTATCTTAATTAGTGGTACAGTAATGCTACTAAAATTCCTGATAAACTTTCTGTAGAAACTTATCAAACCATGAAAAGATCTTACCTCGGAAGCACTCCTTGGCATAGGCCATTCAATGATAGCCCTCACCTTCTCTGGGTCCATCTTAAGAC
Organism: Cunninghamia lanceolata; assembly: GCA_027924645.1. Lineage (NCBI taxonomy): Eukaryota > Viridiplantae > Streptophyta > Pinopsida > Cupressales > Cupressaceae > Cunninghamia > Cunninghamia lanceolata. The sequence continues at coordinate 6,540,178 of BSBN01000078.1, forward strand.
CTTCCTCGAAGACAACAAATCCTAGGTATACCAACTTCTTCTTTGCAAAATAACATTTCTTTAGATCAATCAACTTCTTCTCCATCAGCTTCTCCAAAACTCTTCTGATTTGTATGATATGCTCATCCTAAGTCTTATTGAAAATCAAAATATCATCTAAATAAAAAATAAGACTTCCCAAAAATTCTTTCAATACCTCGTTCATGAGCCGCATGAATGTGCTTAGTGCATTGGTTAGCCCAACTCACATAACTAACCACTCATACAAACCTTCTTTGGTTTTGAAGGCTGTCTTCCATTCGTCTCCTTCTCTGATTCAGATCTGGTGATACCCACTCTTTAGGTCAATCTTCATGAAGTACTTAGCTCCAGTCAAACAATACGTGATGTCATCCATTCTTGGCAATAAAAATCTATACTTGATCATGATCTTATTGATGGCTCGAGAGTCTATACACATCCTCCACTCTCCATCCTTCTTTGGTGCTAGTACTACAAGTACTACACATGGACTCAGGCTCTCCATTATCAGTCCCTTCCTTAACAACTCGTGAGATTGTTCAACTCTTCATTCTCTGCTGGAGTCATTTTGTGGGCTGCCTTATTTGGTAAACTAGTTCTTGGTATCAAATCCATTTGATGACTTATCTTCCTCACTGGTGGTAAACCTTCTGGTACATTATCAGAGATAATGTCTTGAAATTATTCCAACATTTTTGAAACTTATACTCGTACATCTTAACATTTCTCTTGACTAATCTTAGGAATCAACGCAAAGCAATGACACTCATGCTTCATACCCTCCAAATTTTTTTTACCATCTACCAAGCAAATTCTGGCAGTACTACATACCTTTTCTTCCACCTCCTTCAAGGGCTTCAACTTATGACGAACTCCATCCTTTGTTACTAAGTATGTGTTTGCACGACCGTCATGGTCAACACTCCTATCATACTACCACAACCTCCCTAATAACATATGACATGAATCCATCGGTATGATGTCACACAACACCTCATCATGGTAGTCTTCAATCTTGAACTTCACTAAACATTGCTCATTGATCAAAGTTCTATGGTCCTTTTGCAACCATGCAATCCAATATGGATGTGGATGCTTTCTTCTTGTCAACTTCAACTTGTCAACCATCTCCTCTGAAACAAGATTATCAGTGCTTCCACTGTTAATAATAATATCACAACACTTACCTTTACATTTGCACATTGTGCAGAATAAACTCTTCCTCTGATTGGGTTCTTTCTTGTCATTCAACAAAGTTTTTCTGACAACTAGGGTTTCTCCCCTTTCAGCATTTCCAGAATGCTTAGACTGCACATCTTCATCTACATGTGCAAGTCGTGCATTACCTTCATGTCTTCTATGTGTCCTTCCTTGATGTTGCAAACACTCATATGCTCGATGCCCTTCTTCTCCACATTGGAAACATTTTCCTCTGAAAGCTCCTCTTCCGGGTCCTTGCCCATGTCGGCCTCTTCCTCTTCCTCTTTGCTCACCATTGTTTTGGTCATGAGGGTGGTATGCATTATCTCCTTTTTGATTTTGACTGGTGCCAACTTCTTCACTTCCCTTTGGATCTTCATTTCGGTCTCCATAGGACTTTCCACCAGTCCTTCCGCCTTGACCTCTTCCCCTTTGTTTGTTGTTGAATCTTTTATTCATCTTCTCTTCCACCCTCAGGAAAAACTGGTACGCATCTTCTATGGTGGTCATTATGGCTAGGATCAACTCCTCTTGAATACTTGGCCTTAACCAATTAATGTAATGGACTACCTTCTCCTTGTTGGCCTCTGCATGATCGGTTCTGATAGTAATGTGATAAAACTCCTCTGTATACTTCTTAACAGACTTGTTACCTTGCTTCAATCCTTGCAGCTTCTTCAATAACTCCATCTCATAGTCCACAGGAATAAACTACTTCTTCAGTTTCTCCACCATCCAATCCCATCTAGTGATCTTTCCTTTTCCTCTTCTATTCCTCTCTAACTAGACCTCCTTCCACCAAATATCTGCATGGCCCTTTAACTTTGTTTTTCCAAACTTGACCCGATCTGGGTCATCCACATGTTCATACTTGAAATACTCCTCCATGTCATTGATCCAATCAATGAGTTGTTCTGGATTCAAATCTCCCAATTATGTAGAAACTTCAATCCTGGGTCTCTTTCCAATCTTAGAAATGGCCCTCAATAGCCTAACTTCTATAGGATTTCCTACAACTTCTTGTTCTTCTTCAGATAGCTCTTCTTCAGCTTCATCGTCACTCTCTTCTCTTGTTCTTGGCTCAAACCCTCTTTGTAGCTCCTCTTACAATGCATCGATTTGCCTTTGTAGGGATCTAAAACCCTCTTCCATCAAAACATTCCTCTCAATATGATTTCTTCATGGAGGCATCTTAATCTCTGCAGCAAACCCACAACCTCGGGTCCTGGTGCAAACTGCCTCATGATCGGCGATCTGTCTACACACTCAGGAACCCTTGCTCTAATACCACTTGATGAAGGGGGTGAATCATAAAACACATAACAATAGAAATAGAACACAAAAAATAGAATATTTCTTTATTGATCTGGGTAACTCATTATGTTATAGAAGCTCAATTACAATCAGAGTAATCAATCCTCCACAGGCTGCAACACACTACAGCTACACATCACTAGGCTTTGGAATCTTCTGCCTTCTATAACCTGAAATTAGCTAGGGTTTCTGTCTTCCCACCTATTTTTGACTCCACACTTGCCCCCTTAACTCTACTACTGCCTAGGGTTCCCAAAATAGTGATAAATAACACTTTTTAGTGGCCTCTAGCTAAATTTCAAAAATTGCAACTCCCTCCAAAAGTAGGTCAACTTCCGGGAAGCATAACTTTTGATCTGGGTGTCGGATTGACGAACTGTTTTAGGTGACAGAAACCTCGCAATGTGAACTATCACACAGGAAATATGTAAATAGATTTCTATCAAAATTTCAAGATGTTGTGAGATGTTTTAGTGCCTCATATCTCATTTCAAAAATTTATAGGGGCTTTTCAGAAAATAAAAACTTTAATATCTTTCAGGTCACAAATGATCTTTATCTGATTCCTTTGCCAAATGTCTTATATTTCCATTATGTAACTTTCTATGATTTTTCACTTCAATCCATGCCCAAATGCAAACTTTCCTAAAATGGCAGGTAAACTTTCCAAAACTGGCAGTTTGCTATTTTTAGCAGTTTGGAAAAAACTGAAAGTCTTACATTGTTATTCAAGGGATTATGGAACCAGAAATACTAATTATGGAAATAAATTAAAATAACTATAATGATTTTTAAGAAACATCTTTTTGGGTGATGCAAGATTGCCCTTACACCACTGGATGCCCCTGCATCAAGATTTTCTAACTTTCTAGAACGAAAGTGCCAAAGTTATCTATGATGCCAATAATATCTCTTAGGCATTCAAATGAGTCTTTTGATAATGAATTTGTTAAAATATCAATGAGATGTTGCTCTGATACCAATATGTTGGAGAAATGAATCCAACTAAAGTGGGTAAAGAATAAAACGAGGACCAAGGAAACAAGGAGACATAAATTTTTTTTTTGCATTCACGTTCAAATTATACATTAAAAAATGTTTACATACAAAAAAATCAGATCTATAGCTATGTATCTACTCCATAAAACAAAATACACACCTTTCTAGAGCTTCCAGAGATAACTGGGTTGGTTCTATGCAAGTTCAGAAGTTATGGACTATTATACTTTCCAGAGATCTATCCTCTATTCAGATTATGAAGATCCTAATCTTTAATCTTTCTATGCAATGCTCTGTGTTGTTGCTATAAACTTCCTATTATCTCCTCCTGCCATTTTCCTAAATGGGGTAAACTACTAATACCTAGAAAAGATCTAGGGTTTCTTCTTCATTTCCTAAAAAGCTAGGGCTTTCCTGAATACATAGTTAGCTAGGGTTCTATCACTGCACGCCCAAAAACTATAGGGATCTAAAATTGAAATCCTAGAAAACTTAGGGCTTTGATACCAATCTATTGGAAAATGGATCCAACTAAAGGAAGCAAAGAAGAAAATAGAGACCAAGAAGACAAGGAGATAAAATAATTCCTTTTCATTGATATACAAAAAATACATTAAAAAATATTTACATACAAAGAACTCAGAGCTATGGCTCTGTATTTAATACTCCATACAACAAACTGCACACCTTTCTAGAGCTTCTGGAGGTAACTGGGTTGATTCTGTGAAAGTTCCAGAGTTCTTGTCTATGAAAATAAATGGAGCTCTATCCACTATCTAGATTCTGGAGATCCAAAGCTTTTTTCTTCCTGTGCAATGCTTTGTGTTGTTGTTACAAACTTCTAGAGATCTGGAGCTATGCTCTATGTCCAATATCCTCTATTGTTGTTGGTTCTTCTTCTTCTCTCTGTCTGTTGACTTCTCCTCCTCCTTCTGAACATTCCTCTATTCATTCCTTTTTGTCTTTCATGCCTCCACAAAAAATATCGCCCATTTCAAAATCACCTACCAAAATAAATTTGCTACCAGAATGCAATAACTAGGACAAAGGATGTTTGACATGGTAAAGGGGGAATGATCCTAATGGATCTCTTCTTAAAATGCATTAAATGTACTGGATGGCTTCTTAATATTAATATTTCTCTAACAGTAGCTACATTTCTTAATTAAGGGGTTGAAAGAGTTTAACCATTAATATGAACATATGCATGTATAACCTAGTTGGTAGTGTCATCAAATAGAAACACTTAGTGCAATAACAAATTTTAAGGGAAAATGGGGCACATGAGATCTTTGTGCAAGCATAAAAAGCTACACTATCAAAATAATAAACATAGTAATTACCCATCACCATCATTGAGTTGAATGTCTATCTTTTCTTAAACATTGAAGAACCTCATGGCTGATGAAGCTTCTTTCTCAAGTTCACTCTTTTCAAGCTCACCTTCTTTTAAATCTACAAGATGTTTTGGAGAATTAAAATCTCTTGATTACCATACTAGGAAATTATTGAGATTATTAAATCTAATTATCCAGGATTCTTTTGGAGTCCCCATCTTGTCTATCAATTCTAGTATTATGTTCTCAAGAATATCAACTTTATCTTTAACATGGCTAATCCTTGTAACTACATTTTGTACATCATCTAGAGTACTCCATATTGAAAATTCAATTTTTTGATTTCTAAAGTTGACAATCTTCGTATATAGTCATTACCTATTAGCACGCTTGCTAAAATTCTAAAATGGTATCGAGGGTTGCGAATTTATGGATAATATCCTAGAAAAACATTCATCATTGATTAGTAGAATCTTTCATTCACATATTTGATCACACACATCATTAATCTTATTTTCACTAGGTGTAAATACACAACATCCAACATTCTTTTTTCTTTATTTTGATCTTGTTAAATCAACCTAGGGGCTTCACTACTTCACTATCATTGAGGAATTTGATTACTCTTCTCTCTATACATAGGAAGATTGGACCAAAGGAATGATTAGCACAACATTAATCAAAGACCTATATATATATATATATATATATATATAATTTTGTGTTGATTGAAATCACACTACTTCTAGGATAAAATTACACTAGTCAAACCAAATCATGGGTGTGATCAAATCTAAAGCCTTGAGAATTTATTGATCTATTTGTGATAGGTTTCTAATCATAATTCTAGTTCTAGATTATATTTCTAAATTCTCTATCACGTTGTCAAAACAATAAACATCCACATCAATCCAATTACTATGTAAGCCCTCTAATCTTTCTCATTTTCATTTATCATCTATTTATCTAGATTAGTATCTCATATCTTACTGGCTAATTTAATTTAAGATCTAATTATTATGTATTGCCTTATCATTAGACATCTAAATTAATATGAGGTGCTTTATTTTCCTTAAATTACTAATATCTATATTACTATTGTAAGGGTGAAAAATGCATCCCTGGCACTTTTTTCCCCATTCATTTTGGACTCACCTTAATCGTTATTCCTACTATAATGGTCCATTATGTGTGATAACCAAAATTTGACTCAGACACAACATGGGTGAATCAAACTCCAAAAACTACATGCACTACACGCTTGCTAAAGGGATCAATCAAATCACTCCTACCTTCTAGGGAAAGCTAGCTAACCGAGGTTAATTTGGACTAGTTACTCTCTTCACGTGGAACAAGAGCATTTTGGGTAAGAGTGGAATTGTTGTGTTATATGTTTGATCATTGAATTGTTGATTTTGTGTACCTCATGATGAGACTAAGGATTTCCTTGATGTTTTCTTATGTTTGTTGTTTGATTTAAAAATATTGTTTCTATGCCCCGTAATGAAACCAATGGCTTCCTCGATGTTTTAATTTTTAAGAAAAGTTGAAAGTTGTATACCTCATAGTAAAATTGAGGGCTTGAATGATTGAAATATTTGAATGTTAAAAATGAATTTCTAGTGAAATTAATCCTAAATGAATGTATACACTTTTTTTCCCAATTGTGATTTTGATGATCTAATTACTATTAAAAGGAAAAGTTTATGCAAGTTATATGAATTTTGCTAATGCAATATAACTATGTTTTTGTATGTTTTTAAAGTTTTGAAGCTTCTAATATAAATTTTTAACTATGAGCTCTAAGGAAAATAGAAAATTTATTCTAAAAAGTAAATAACTCTACTCTAACTTTATCCTATCAAGAGAAAGACAAGACAATATTTTACTTCCTCAAGAGAAAAATGTGAGCTAATTACTAATAAAGCAATAAAGAACCTATAATAATGGGCACCAATGCTAGGACATGTCCTCAAAGCTCCTATAACAACTATATCCTCCTCTGCAACAATGGGGTCATCCTCTTAGTGATAGGGATAAAAAGGGGTATGTAAGGGAGTTGAAAATGGATTAGAAAAAATAACAAATTTGAAGGGAAAATGGGGTACATGTGATCATTGTTGCATTTATTAAACAATCTTATAAGGTTTCTTACTTAAATTTCAATTGCATTTAATTAGGTACATATATCTCAAATCACATTATTTGATTAGATCTTTATAGCATTTATTTAACCAATTTAACCAAGTTTTTTATATTAAATCACAATAGCATCTACTAAAAAATCCATAACACGTACTACAAAAACACATAACATGATGATATCAATTCAAAAAGATAAAATCTCATATATATATATATATATATATATATATATATATATTGACATTTTGTACATGATGAACCTAGAAACAACGATATTCATTGTGTCTAGGTTCATCATATACAAAATGTCGCATATAAACAAGTACATATTTACAATCAGCCATCCTCTGTGAAATCTTAAACCCTTAATCCCTGGTGGTGGCTACTGTATAGATGAATCCTACTAGGAAGCTACAGATCATGAATGACTATGGCTACTCCTTTGTAGTCCCCGAACTATATCCTTGAGCTCAATTACCTTCGTCGTCAAATCCAGAACTTGTTTCTGTAGCTGGGAAACCTAAGCTCATAGCTGGCTCATCTCGTCTAGTAAGCTATAGACCTTGGGGTGGTCTAACCCTGTGGCTAGCATACTATGTGCATCTAATCATGACTGTAGAGCGTACAATCTCCTGACAACATCATCTACTCAGTGCTAGCCTAGTCTCTCTCAGAAGTAATAGCGATAACCTATGCAACAGATAGATCTCTATCTACCTAGGTCTCCTTAGAGGTAGCTCTAAGTTATGCAACAAGCTCAAAAATACCTATGTGCCTCACACTAGACTGCAGTGACATGTAACTAGCCCACACTGGTTGTGCGAGATGTACATTAGGTACCATCTTTGCCAAGACTTGACCTATAAAGTTGAGCCATGCTCAAGTGCCAACTACAAAATCAAAATAATAATCATGTCAAATCTCTCATCAGGCATCATATATCAAATCAACATAAAGTAAACATCTAGTTTTCTACTCAAATCATAAAACATAAATCAATTATTACCTAGGTCTCCATCCTCCCAGTCAAGATTGGTAGGGATTATCTCTGTGTCGCTGGGACCTATGGGGGCATGGTAGTAGCTACTCTACTTGACTTCATCTCTCGGATCAACAAGGCACACTTCTTGTAGTCATAAGTAGTTGTGACACTTGATGTTGAAACCTAGGAATATCCTCTACATAGCCACTACCCTCCTCTTTGTGTCGGCACCTCCCTGGTATTTGTGGCACTGGTGCCTCCTCTCACCTCCTCCTCCTCTCCCTCCTCCTCCTCCTCCTCCTCCTCTCCCTCATTCTTTTCTCTAGATCACTTTCTCATATTATTCCCCTTATAAATATTTAGACTGACACTTTTCATTTTATCCTACAAGATGATTTTATTTATCTGACAAGTCGTTTTGAAATATACAGCAACTAACACTATGCGTTGCAGATTCATAAGTTAGGGTCTTCAAACTCTCACTTGGCAACAATTTGTGTCCTCTATATTATCCTTTCGGGTAGCCTTTGCATGCTTATTTACTCTCAGTACTTTATTTCCTATACTTTAGCATGCATGTGCATGTAGTGTCATGTGCCGACTAAAGTGGGGGCTAAATGTAACATCATAAATTGTGCTTGCCCACAATTTCATGCTACATTTTATACTCACTTTAGTGTTTATGCCTCTAGTGTGTTTTAGAATCATTTCTAGCCTTAGCCTTACCCTCAACCCATGAGAGGTACCTTGGCATTGATTTGACCATTTTCGCTTTCCATATCTAGAAATAGTAAAAATGTCTAAATCATGGTGTTGTCCTAAGTTTATTAGACCTTTTAAGAATTACATTTTATTAAGAATCCAGTGCTAAGCATGGACATCTACACCACGTGTAGGTGTTCCAATAGCCTTTGTCATTCTTCATATTATTTTTAGAAGTTGTCTTTTCATTTGCGTGATTCACCGATGATTTCCGTCATTCTTATATGTGACCAAATAACTCTTTGCCTTGATTTTTCATCCTTGCTCTCTCTCTATATAAGCAAGTGGATTTGTCGTTGCAAAGGATTGATTTTTTTTCACAACAAAGCTCTATCAAGATTGAGATTGATTTCAATTTCATGAACAACAAAGCTCTATCAAGATTGAGATTGATTTCAATTTCATGAACAAATCTCTACAAATATTGAGATTACAACACCATTGAAGTTTATTATATCAAGCTCTATCATGCCTTTGCTGTCAAATCTCAATAGACTCCCAAAGACTCCCATTGAAACCATTTCCTATCGAGCAACTTTCAACTCCTTGCTAGAGGTGATAAAGTTTAAATAGTTCTTGGTGTTTGTGTTTTCATCATTTACAATCCTATTGAATATTATTACACATCTTTCATGGGTTGAAGACACACATCTCTAATTTATCTCTTGCACATAGGGATATTGTGTAAATATGTTCTAAGTAATTGAGTAGGATTTAATATATTTGAATATTACATTTATTTCTTGTCACTTCTCACCACTATTATAGATATACATAAAGTACAAGAGAACACACTCTTATCATTTATCAATCTGGCTATTGTTGAGGTGGAAACACTTAAAATAGGGTTTTACTAAGGCAAACTCCTATATAGCCCAACCCATTTCCCCTTTTTTGTGCATTTACAGGTCACTTCTAGAAGTTTGTCAGCCTGAGGAAAGACTAGAAAGGTTGACATGGAGGTCAAGAATCAAGATCTATGTTGTATTGCACTATACAACCAATAGCACTATGCACTGGCGTCCTAGATAGCATCTTCCATACTTTGGTGCCAAGTTCCTTTCTAACCTACTTTTTCATTTATGTACTCTATTATGTAAAATAATTCTTCAATTTTTGTAATTAATTAAATTAGTTAGTTTAGTAGCATCATTTCCATTCCAATAGCGACAAATGGATAGGATCTAGAAAACCTTTCTCTTCCTTTTGGGATAACAACAAGGTAGACATCTTCAGTGATTCTTATCCTAATGTTGGGTAGAAGATTGATCTGATTATGTGTAGATTAATTAGAACTAATTTTTATACTTCACACATATCTACAAGTACAAATATATAAAATTGAATCTCAAGGAAGAATAAACAATTATGTTTATCTTCAAGAATATAATGAATCTCATAATAACTTTAATAGAGCACCAAAAGATCAATTCAACATAACTATGAATTTCACTATTATATTCACAGTGACTCTCATATGAGTCAAACATTACTAGATAATAGTAATTGATAGAATAAGATTTATAACACTAAACAACTTGTAAGTCATATTCAAATGAACTTTAATCTCTAAGTTCATAGACCCTAAAATGGCTGATAGAAATCTAAAGCTTAAGTTCAAATAGTAAAAATAATGAACTCAAGAGCATACAACAAATATTCTCCTGCTCAAAGAATAAAACAATGAATTCAGTTACAAAATTATACATAGTTATGACTCAAGGTTTATAATTGCTGAAGTCACAAAAGTTACAACAGTTGAACCACAATGCCACATTATGGTGTATGATGAAATTTGACACATTTAAAGACACAAAACTTACTTAGTCAAGGCCCAAATTCCACACAAACAATACACATATGTTCATTGTTTAGACATAAGTGTGAATAAACACAAACCATATATGATATTAACCCTATGACTATGGTTTAATTCAACACAGTCAATACACAATTTAGCCATAATGATAAGGATACCTGGTGTAATATAGTCTAGTCTTAATAACAATACAATGACTATGAAAATACTAACACAATCATGCCACAATAATAACACATTTGGCTATGAAGTAAATACCACATCCAAGCCAAAAGAATCACTTTTTGTTATTGAATAGATAACACATTCGTGCCATATAATAAATCACAATAGCCAGAAAACTGATAATGCAGTCAATCCATAAGGTCCTCAATGACTGTGGCTAAAATAAAACATAGTAGGTGTACAATATAATACACATTGACTAGGAAAGTATTAAATCTCAATTCGAGGCTCAATACTTCTCATTAGTTGTGAAGAGTTTATCATATAGATGAGGTTCATAGTTTTCACAATGATTCACAATTAATAACCCTTGGTTTGTCTATATATGATAACACTAGTTTATATATATATATATATATATATATATATATATATATATATATATATATACACAAACACACACACACAAAGAGAGAGAGAGGAAACAAATAAACATTTAAATATCTTCTTTAAGATAAAGCATTCATAGCCACATCATTGCATTGGCCTATGAACCAAATCAAATATATCTCTGATAAGGACATAGTGAAAACATACCAATACACAAATGATTTTCCTTCAAATTTGCAGTATTTGCCTCCTTGTTGTCGCCTCCTCTTTTTCCCTAAGTTGTTCCCCTTCAAATTGTTCTCCTCTATTCATTATGGGTTTGATTTCCATAACTAACTAAAATCTCTCCAAGTCACTAGATTCCTACCTAAATCCCTTCCGCTTTGCCTTCTCCTTTCTAGAAAAAACTGGAGTAATGTTTGCACTAAGGGAGATACAATGGGATGTCATTCCCACTCCCTGGTCACTGTACTCCTGCAATAAATATATTAAATGCATTGCAACAGTTCACTAACTCCACTTCATGGAGCTTACTCAAGCTCAAAGATATGAAAATTAAAATCTTTGAAAATCACAAATATAAATACTATTATTATATATATAATTTAAATATCTATACTTTTTCAATTAGAAATAAATCACTTGCAAGGTGAATTATATCTATTTTTTCAATAATTCAAAAGTGATAAAATAACAGTTAAATAGTTACGAAAAGGAAACAATCAAAGTCTCATGGATGCAACCTAAATGAGATCAACCACACTGACTTAGAGATGACCCAAAGCAATGGATCAACTATGACATGGGTCACACTAATGTTAAAACAAGAAATTGACTACATCATCATATGATGATAATGCTACTATGCAAATTACTGACATACTATGACACCAAAAGGTATCCAAATATAAAGACAATGACACTATACTTGAGTGTGTGTGAGTTCACAAGGCATGTTGTCTCGACCATTTTACCTAATTTAATTCTCTCTCTCCAATGATACTCTCCCTCATCCACAAGATGTAAAAATTATTTTACTTTGTCCACCTCATTAGCAATCATAATAGTTAGTTCATTTTTTTTCAAAAGGTGGTAAGCCACCCATATATTGAAAAAAGAAATGCTTATACAATGGGACACAAGGAATATATCACCTGGCAATATATACCAAAAACTAAACTACTAGAAAGACCATAGGAAGAGGACCTAAGCACCCAAAAAAGAAAAAGTCCCAAAACAAAACATTAAAAGAAAAGCATTTACTCACCACCCAACCCCAAAGTATCCACCACCTCACTGGTCTCGGCTGTAGGCTCACCATCAACCATTTAATCCAGCTCATCTTCTATGTTAGAATCCTCCATTGGCTGATCAAGATATTTGGGAAGGTGAGGAGCAAGGTCCGCCACATGGAGGCAAAGGAATCTAACTTGAACACCTCCTTGCATCTCAGCCTCGTGCGTCTTGGCACTGAGATTGCGTGTCCCTTCAATGCCCTCTCTAATTTGTTGACACGGCCACATTCGACCTATAGATGCAATCTAGTGCCCTTGAGGAACGGAGTAGGTGGATAGGGAATAATATTATTATATTTAGAATATTATTATAATATTATATTATAATGATATATTTAATCTATATAATATATTCTATATTAATTGTAAATATAATTATATTATATATTATATTTAGAATTATAGTTAGAGGTTAATATTAAGGTTAACGTTACTATTTAGGTTAGAGTTAGAGTTACAATTAATCTAATAATTAATCTATTTATTAGAATTAGGGTTAGGGTTAGTATTAATGTTAGGATTAAGGTTAGGGTTAGCGTTAGAAATATGATTATGGTTTAAATTTGGATTGGGATTATGGTTAGCAACAAAAAGTAAATATTTATCTTATTTTTATTGGTGAAAATTGACCTTTAACTCTTGAAGTGGATGATATTTAAGTACAACCTCCAATTTTAGGGGAAAGACTTTTTCAAATGTAAAAGAATGAAGTGCTTGTGTTTTAAATGTAAAATAACTTCATTTCACAGGTCCAAGCTTGAATATATTTGCCTCCATGTAGATTAGTCAGTTGAAAGTGAGACACATTACCATGCTATCATTTTTGTAGTGTTATTTTTAAGTTAATTTGCAATTATAAGTTTTATGTAATCATTTTAAGATGTGTCAAATTTTTTAAAAATAATTTTAGTTTATGTAGTTTGAGCACTTTTAATGTTGCTCGTGAATTCCTAAACACTAAAATGACTTAAGATTATGATTAAGGAATACTCTTGACATCTATATTAATAAAAAGAAAAAAATGACCACTTGATTAAATTTAAGCATGTCAATAAAAAATTAGGAAATCTATTATCAACAAATATGTCTTACTGAAATATTGTTTTTATTAGATTTATTAGTATGCCTCTAATTTGTTATATGATTGTGAAATCTTCATTGATATTGAGATAGTTAATAAAGAATGTCATTATTAATATTATTTTTTATTTTGTAAAATAAATTTATTGAAAACACACATTAATCATAGCAATTGGCTCAAGTATGCTTAATTATGATAAGAAATTGTGAAATGAATATTACTAATACATTAAGAATAGTTTGATAAAAAATACTTTATTTTGACAAATAGCAATTATGTTGGTTGCTTGGAATATAAAAAATATTGTTAATTATACCCTACTAATATTTTAGTAATTTTTATCAAACTATTCTTAATGTATTACTAATATTTATTTCACAATTTCTTATCATAATTAAGCATACTTGAGCCAATTGATATGATTAATTTGTGTTTTCAATAAATTTATTTTACAAATTATTAAATTTTACAATAATTATAATTATAGTTTAAAATAAATTGATTAAAAGGTAGATGGATCCATCTCCCCCTACTTTAGTTAAATATAACTATACTAGTATTTAATTATATCATATAACATGTAAGCCATTAATTAAATCAATATATAATAATATTATATTTATGTTATTATATTTTTATAATAATTATAAACAATGTTTATAATAATAAATATAATAGTACATATAGTAATAAATATAATAAATAAAATCATTTAATTATACTTATAATATTATTATAAATTAATTATAATTATTATATTATTATAATATTATATTTTAATTATAATCATAATTATTATAATATTATTATATTATTATTATAATAATATAAATAATTATAATAATGATATCAAAATAATTACAATATAATAATATAATTATATAACTAATATTATAATAATAATAATAATATAATGCCAAATAAAAAAAAGTAAAAATGGAGCGACAAATTGCAGAGCGATAAAATGCATAATGATAAAATGTAGAATGATAAAATGTAGAGCAGGCAGGATGAAATGTAGAACAGATTCAAAGGAGAGATTGATGAGGGCATCTACCAGCAAATCATGAGTGCATTTGGCATCTAGAAAGGTGGGGCAGAGGAGTGGACAGAGAAGGCCAAAATAACCAACACACTGCAGGAGATCTATGGAGAAGGCCAAGAAATCAAAACCCTCAAGGATGAATGCGCTACCACAATCCAGGATTCTGCCATCCAAGGCAATGGGACAAGGGCAAGAAAATAATTTTCAGCAAAGAAATCTAGGTGCACAATGGAGAGGTGGGAGAAACCCTAGAGGAGGTGGTCATTGATGGGATTTTAGGAAACAAAACCCCCACCCCAAAAATAACATGTATTGAAGGTGTGAAGATAACAGAGATGGCCCAATGGAGATAGAATTCAGCAAAGCAATAGAATTAAGTGCAAAAAGGATTCAGAATCAAGTTCCAAAATTGGAAAGTACAACACTGATGATCAAATGGTTTAGAAAAAACCTAAACTGGGATAGCCTTAAATCCTGGTGGCATGGAAAATGGGGAGAAGGTCTAGAGTTCAAGCTGCGTACGAATGATTTTTTTGCAGTGATCTATCCTTCCTCGGAGATTAGGGATCAAATAGAAAATGGGGTATGGATTTTGCATGGATGCAACTTCTATATTTGTCAGTGGAAGGATGGGTTTGATCCCACTTCGCATCACATTGAAACCGTTCAGGATTGGTATGCTTTGCCTAACCTACCCTTAGAATATTGGGATCCAAGGATACTAGAAGAAATAGGAAATGGTATGGGAACTTTTATTTTGCACAGTGGAAAGGACTAATTCAGAAGGAACTAGATCGCATGTGAGGATGTGTGTAGCTAACAGTCTGGATAGGAGAATTCTAAAAGAAATTAAGATTTCATCAAAAATACATGTATGGACGCAAACCTTAATGCATGTCTCCTTCACAACAGACACTTTGGTAAAGATTGTAGGATGGAGAACCCCAAAACAATCAATGGAGAATCCAATACAAAGAAAAACCTCACAATCTTTGAACAAGCAGATTCTACAACTAGATGAAGATGATCAACAATTAGCAGAGGAAACTTAGCCTCAACATCCTGAAATGGAGCTACAAGCCGAATCAAAAATAGGGGAGGGTTTGGAAGATAATAGGAGTATACAAGTCCTAGATTAGAAACTATCTCAAGAAATTGAGATGATGGGGATAAAAGTAAGAAGGGAGGATTTAGATTCCCTCATTGATGTGGGAAATGAACTAGCAAATCTAGCAAATGTGCCTAAGAATGGAGAAATAGAAATAAAAAGCAATGAATGTGAAGATTGGTTGGGAGAGCAAGAGATAGAGAATCTAGAAAATGATGCATTAGTGGAAGAAGAGGAGATTCCAAGAAAAGTCTTAAACACTCCCCCTCTAATAAAACACATAATAGGGGAAGCTAGGGCTCAGAAATAAGGAGCCAAGTCAAAACCTCTCCAGATTGTAGAGAACACAGAGGAAAGGGCAGGATTCCAAACAAGGAAAAGTTGAAGTGGGATGGGGAGGCAACAATCCAACTAAAAATAAAATCAATGCTTAAAGTAGGGAAGGAGGAGACCCTTCCTAAACAACAATGAGGATCATTACTTGGAATGTTAGGCACCTAAATGCCCCTAACAAAAGATGCCTACTTAGGCATCATTTGAATAATCTGCATCCTGATATTTGTCTGATACAAGAATCAAAATTAGGAGAACAAGAAAGAACAAATTTAGGTTTTAAAATGAGAAGCTGGAAAATTCTAGGAGTCAACTCGGATGGAGCATCAGGAGGTTTACTCAAATTATGGAAACCTCAATCATCAATGGTAGAAGAAGTGGCTACGAGCAATAATTGGCTAGCATGTAAGGTAAGGAGTCTTGCCTCAGACGTAAGTTTTCTTTTGGTAAATGTTTATGGGCCAAATAATTACATTCAAAAAAGAGTCTTATGGAATGAACTAGATAAAGTTTGTAATCTCCTAGAATTTGAAGTATGTATATTGGGGAGGATTTCAATGCAATATTAAAAGAAGATGACAAAAGAGGTGGATTTGAGAGAAAACTACAATCCCAACTAGACTTAGAAAGTTTTGTGGATAGAAACATGTTATGCAACATTCAAATGGGGAGAGGGCAATTTACGTGGACAAACAAAAGGTTGGGCTTTTGCAACATAGTAGAGAAGTTGGACAGATTTTTGTTCAAGGGAGATTTTAGTCAATTCCCCTATACTCTTGATGACCATATGCTCTCGATATCCAGATCAGAGCATTACCCAGTGGGTTTGGAAATATTAGGGGAAAGGGACCCAGTGAGATGTCCTTTCAAATTTGAAAACATGTGGTATAAAGATAATGATTTTATGGACCTAATTAAAGATTGGTGGAATGCTACTCATCTAAATAGATCCAAAATGTTTTACATTACTACAAAACTGAAAGTAATCAAAGAAAATTTAAAGATATGGAAGAAAGAAAAATTCAAAAACATTTTTTAAGAAAAGAAGTAGTATGAAATAACCTTGAAATCTCTATCTGAAAAGATTATTAAGGAAGGAATGGACAACCAAAGTTACATAGAAGAAAAAGAATTGATGCTGAAATTGAACAACATATTGGTAAAGGAGGAAATTTTCTAGAGACAAAAGTCTAGGGAAGTATGGCTAAAATCAAGAGATAGGAATACAAAATTTTTCCACAATGCAACAAAAGCAAGAAGAGAGGCAAATACAATAACAAGGATAAGAGACAAAGATGGAAGATTGTTGTAGAAAGTAGAGGATGTAAAACATACCATAGTGGAACATTTTTAGAACCTGCTAAATGATGCAGAGGCATCCACACTAAAACCTTGACATACAGCATGTATGTCTAACACTCTTCATCATCATCATCATATTTCCCTTAACACTATCAGCATCATCATATTTTCTCTGCCGACCGATATCCTCCTGCAGACAAACCTTTGACCTTTCACCTGTCAGCAGCATCATCATATTCGGCTATCAGCAGCATCATCACATTCGGCAAGCACAATCATCCTCCTGACGATCACTGTTCATCTTACCGCCAAACTCTATCTTTAGCATCATGATGTTCAACATCATGTTCATCAGCAGGATATAAAATATCCTGTTCCTCCCATATATCCTAATGACGACACTTCATGCACCTTTCCTTCGATGCTTATGTCACCCCGATATCCTGATGACGATTATCCTGATGACGATGATGTCACATGCAGTTCCTTCAATATCCTGCTGTCAGCCAAACTTAACATTATCGGCCCGCGATGGTTTTATCAACCCGATCTTCTACCTTATGCCGATACGCTCCTCCTCGGCAACACCTGATGATGATCACCCCAATGCACATTCACCTTATGCAATCTACTAAATCATGCTCACCTCCATCTATTCGGATGACGCCCGAAGTAACTGCAGGATATACACAGAAATATCCTGATGATGCTGTTGCGATGAATTTCCAAACTTAGCAAATTTCGATCCACCGAACCTCCTGAGGTGACCCGATCTACTTTCAGGGTGATCTTCCAGACTCTAACAACCAACACGACCTAGCACATACCCATGCTAGGGTTCTCAGCACCTCTTGATTGCGATCCTGCAAACATACATGAAAACAAACACAAAATGTAGACTAAATCCTAAACTACTGTACATAGCCATTCCACCGATTCGATGAATCAACTGGTGGAATGGATCAGTGAATCCATGAAACCACCAGAACAGCAACTCGATTAAACAATGGAATCCAAACAGAGAATTGACACAACAGGATCTCTTTATTGATTTCAAAAGATGCAAATACAATATTCAGTCTCTCCCTCTGTCTCACTCTCTGCAAAGTCTGATCGATGATCGATGATATATAATACTAACCGATCCTCATGCATAAATAGGATTTCCTGCAAGTACTACCACTCAATTCCCAGCGGCTGGGAGCTTCCAAGCGGCTGGGAGGATCGAACCGGACATACAGCATAACAGCTGTCCTAACAACCTAGCTAAAAATAGTAAAGTATGGTCAACATGACCTTATTACATGCATTGGTCTTATACGACCTTCTTGGAAAACATTAACAAGACTCAAAACAAACTAACTGCCTCATGGAGGCCAGCTGTCAGGTAGGTGCTCCTGCACCATACTCCCCAACAGAAAAGAACTCATGTCCCATGAGTTAGGTTGTGGAAGTCCTCCACCTTTACACTTTGCCTTTGCAGTGTCTCGACCTGTTCCAGCTTTGTCCTCTGCTGGCTCTCGGCTGCTCCAAGACTTCTGAACTGTAACTTGCTTTCTTGCAAGTAAATCCTCATGCCTGTCAATGTAGGCCCTTCTCTCACATACCTTGTGTTTGTTAGGTTGTCTGACCAGAACCTCTATCTGAACTACCTCTTGAACTTCTGTAATGTTCAACTCTGTCTTTCTTTCAACCTTTATAGGACAAACAATAGTCCCAACTATGACAACATCCTTGTCATTCCTCTCAACTGGTTGCTATTTGCAAACCTGTTTCTGAACCTGCTGCTAACCTCTGTCAGTCACAACTGAAACTTTCTTCAACCTGTTGTCTTTAACAACTCCTTTCCCTGCAGTGTCCTCAACTGCCTTTATGCCTGCTCCTATAGGCTTCTGCACAAATTCCTTCTTTCCCACTAAAATGATTTTGGCTGCCCCCTGTGCTGCAGCTGCTTCCTGTAATGGCATCAACATAATAGTTTTCCCATCTTTCTTGATGGTGTAGGTATTAGCATACCCATCATACAGTACCCTCCTATCAAATTGCCATGGTCTACCCAACAGTAGGTGACAACATTCCATGGGCAAAATGTCACACAAAACTCTATCATGATATGCTCCAATCTGAAAATCAACATATGCCTGTTCATAGACAAAAAGTGATTGACTATCACTCACCCAAGATGCCTTGTAAGGGTTTTGATGTGGAATCCTTTCCAAATTCAGTTTATCCACCATTTCCTGAGATACCATGTTATCTGTTGAACCAGTATCAATGACAACCTTACATACTTTACCTTTGCTCTTGCATGTGGTCTTGAAAAGAGCTCTTCTTTGCATCATATCCTTTGATGTCTGCAAACTAGTTCTCCTTAGCATCAATGCTTCTCCCTCCTCAGGATATCCATAACCGTCAGGAACTCTATCTTGTTGATAAGTGTGTGAACTTTGCACACTTTGCTCTACTTTCTCTTCTTGCACAAGTTGTACTCTCTTGTCATTCATTCTATCACTTCTGGATGATGAACCTTTGCTTTCTGGACATTTGAAAAATGGATGACCAAACTCACCATAGGTGTAACACTTTCCTGAAAATGTAGTAGAACCTCTACCACTTCCAAATCTGCCTCTATTACCTTTCCATCCACCTCTGAAATCAGACTGTCCCTATCCTTTACCAGTGTCTTCTTGACCCTCATTGGTTTGCCTTGTTGTAGGGGCTAATCCTCTTCCCCTCATATTGTTGCCTCTTCCTCTCATGGACTTATCTTGTCTCCTATTCATCTTTTCTTCAATCCTGATTGCCATTTGGTAACAATCCTCCACACTCTTAGGGTTAGCTAAAACTAACTCATCCTGTATGTTCAATCTCAAACCAGCCAAGTACCTAGCCACCTTTTCTACCTCATTCTCATGATGACCAGATCTCATACTCAACTTATAAAACTCCTCAGTATATGCCTTCACATCCATTTCCTTCTGCCTTAAAAATTGCAGCTTCTTAAACATCTGAATTTCATAATCCTTGGGCAAGAATTTACCTTTTATCCTTGCTACCATTTTATCCCATGAAGTGATCTTTGACCTTCCTTGTTTCCTTCTCTCAGATTGTACATAATCCCACCATACCAAAGCATGACCTCCTAACTTGGTCTTTGCAATCTTTACCTTCTAATCCTCAGCAACATCTTCACATTCAAAGTGATTATCAAGTGCAGCAATCCAATCCAGTAACTCATCTTCATTCAAACTTCCATTATACTTGGAAACATCAACCTTTACCTTAGGTTTATCACTCTACACTACCTTTAACAGTTTTGCAAATCTCTGGTCTTTAGCATCCAGATCTTCAGCTACCTCTTCATACTCTTTAACAGCATCTTCATCTTCTTCAGACTCACTGTCATCCACTTCCCTCTTTTTGTTCTTCTCCAAGGCTACAAGCTTGGCTTGAAGTGCTTCAGCAAGCTCCTTCATCTTCCTCATCTCTCTGGCATGTTTTTCCTTCATCTCTTGCAATTCCCTTGCAGTACCATTACCTTTCGGAGGCATTTTGTCAACCTCTCACTCCTCTACCTCTGTCCTTTCCAGTGACAGAATCAACTCTACCTCTGCCCTTTCGGTGACAGAATCAACACACGACATCCCAGACCTTTTGCTGAGCTCTGATACCACTATGATGCAGAGGCATCCACACTAAAACCTTGACATACAGCATGTATGTCTAACACCCTTCATCATCATCATCATATTTCCCTTAACACTGTCAGCATCATCATATTTTCTCTGCCGACCGATATCCTCCTACAGACAAACCTTCAACCTTTCACCTGTCAGCAGCATCATCATATTCAGCTATCGGCAGCATCATCACATTCGGCAAGCGCAATCATCCTCCTGACGATCACTGTTCATCTTACCGCCAAACTCTATCTTTAGCATCATGATGTTCAACATCATGTTCATCAGCAGGATATAAAATATCCTGTTCCTCCCATATATCCTGATGACGACACTTCACGCACCTTTCCTTCGATGCTTACGTCACCCCGATATCCTGATGACGATTATCCTAATGACGATGACGTCACATGCAGTTCCTTCAATATCCTGCTGTCGGCCAAACTTAACATTATCGGCCCGCGATGGTTGTATCAACCTGATCTTCTACCTTATGCCGATACGCTCCTCCTTGGCAACACCTGATGATGATCACCCCAATGCACATTCACCTTATGCAATCTACTGCATCATGCTCACCTCCATCTACTCGGATGACACCCGAAGTAACTGCATGATATACACAGAAATATCCTGATGATGCCGTTGCGATGAATTTCCAAACTTAGCGAATTTCAATCCGCCAAACCTCCTGAGGTGACCCGATCTACTTTCAGGGTGATCTTCTAGACTCTAACAACCAACACGACCTAGCACATACCCATGCTAGGGTTCTCAGCACCTCTTGATTGCGATCCTGCAAACATACATGAAAACAAACACAAAATGTAGACTAAATCCTAAACTACTGTACATAGCCATTCCACCGATTCGATGAATCAACCGGTGGAATGGATCAGCGAATCCATGAAACCACCAGAACAGCAACTCGATTAAACAATGGAATCCAAACAGAGAATTGACACAACAGGATCTCTTTATTGATTTCAAAAGATGCAAATACAATATTCAGTCTCTCCCTCTGTCTCACTCTCTACAAAGTCTGATCGATGATCGATGATATATAATACTAACCGATGCTCATGCATAAATAGGATTTCCTGCGAGTACTGCCACTCGATTCCTAGCGGCTGGGAGCTTCCAAGTGGCTGGGAGGATCCAACCGGACATACAGCATAACAGCTGTCCTAACAACCTAGCTAAAAATAGTAAAGTATGGTCAACATGACCTTATTACATGCATTGGTCTTATACGACCTTCTTGGAAAACATTAACAAGACTCAAAACAAACTAACTGCCTCATGGAGGCCAGCTGTCAGGTAGGTGCTCCTGCACCACTAAATGATTGCGAAGGCTCCAACCTCTTAGCCCAAAGGGAACTTTTGGAATACATTCAAAAGATGATAATGGATGATCAGAATGACATGCTAAACAACAAATTCACTTAAGAAGAAGTCAAAGCATCACTTTACCAGCTCCATCTAGATAAGGCTCCACACCCAGATGGTCTTCTAGTGGGTTTTCTCCAAAAGTGTTGGGATATAATAAACAAAGATGTAATGGAAGCACTAGAGGAATCCAGATCCTTAGGAGAACTTCTCAAGGAAATCAATAACACCTTCATATCTTTGGTCCCAAAAAGGAGAAGCCCAAACTTTTGGATGATTTCAGGCCCATTTCTCTATGCAACACCTTTTATAAAATCCTTGCTAAAATAATGAAAAACATATTAAAAAGGCTCCTCCCAGACTTAATATCAAAAGAATAGATAGGGTTTGTATCGAATAGATCAATTTTGGATGGGGTCATAATTGCTTAGGAGGCTATACATTCAATCCAAAGATTAAATAAGCAGGCAATGCTAATAAAACTAGATAGATCAAAAAGGCATATGATTGTGTCAATTGGCATTTTCTCTTCAAAGATTTGGAAGGGTTTGATTTTAACAAGAAATGGCTAGATGGATCTTTAATTGGATTCCAAGCCTGATATATTCTGTGCTGATTAATGGAACTCCAGAGGAGTTTTTTAGTGTATCCCATGGACTGAGACAGGGTGATCCAATTTCTCCCTTCCTTTTTATAATAATGGCAGAAGCCCTCAAAAGATCAATCACCAAAGCTTGGAAAATGAGGAATATCAATGGAATTTAAGTTACTAGTGGAGTCTCAGATGTTACCCATCAGTAGTTCGCTCATGATACCATGTTGTTCAGAAAAGCATAGGTCAAGGAAGCTTAGAATTTTAAGATAATTCTTAATAAGTATATAGCAGCTTCAAGACAAGAGGTCAGTCAAGAAAAATCAGAGGTATTCTTCTTTAATAATGTAGAGAGATTGGAAGAACAAATCCTTCACACCCTTGGTTTCAAAAATGGTTCTTTGCCATGCAAATACCTAGGCATACCATTAGCTAAAGGTATTTGTCTTGGAAACATTTGGAATAATTTGATGGAGAATGTAAGCAATAAGGCAGTCTCATGGAAAAACATATGGCTTTCTTGGGGTGGTAGACTCATCAAACTCAAATTGTTGATCTTAGCCCTTCCAACATATTTAATGTCCTGTCTCCCTCTCTCAAGCAAAGAAAGTAAAGAACTAAATAAGAAGATGAAAAATTTATTTTGGAAAGGATCTTCTAAGCAATTTAAGTATCCTCTAATCAAATGGAAGCAAATATGTGAGAGAAAACAACAGGATGGAATGGGCTTGAAAAACATGTTGTTACAAAACAAAGCCCTTGGAGCCAAGCTTGTTTGGACAATCTATACCAACCAAAAACTAAAATAGGTAAAAAAATAAGTGAAAAATATCTAGATGAAGGAGAAGATAGTATTTTCACCTCTATGGAGCTGCTCATAGGGTCTAGAATTTGGAATTTCATATGATACTGTAGGGATCTCATATTAGATTATCGTTCATGGGAGAAAAGGAGTGGGGATTCAGCAAACTTTTGGGAAAACTCATGGCAAGGATTACCTAAGCTGGAAAACATAGATGATTTGATTAATGTCAGAAGGATAACAAAATAGGTATGGGAGGATAAGGTAAGAAACTATTTAATACCAATTTTTCACAACAGAATCTTAACAAAAAAATGGAAAAGTCCACAAAATCTAGGTCTAAGCCAAGCAGAAGTGGAAACCTTTGATAAGTTGATTAAAAATAGAACAATTTGCTACAGACAGGGGGCAGTACACTTTGCATTGGGTTAGATCTCCCAATGGATCCTACAATGTAAAAGAAGGGTATAAAAAGATGACTAAAAGCCAAGAGGTTGTGGCAAAGATTCCAAGGGATTTGTGCTGGAATGCTTACTACCTTCCAAAGGCAGGGGTCTTTTTATGGGTAGCCTCACAAGGTAGAGCTCTAACTATAGATAGGATGGAAAAATTAGGCTTTGAGGGTCCTTCAAGATGCTGTCTATGCAAGGAGTCTATAAAAGATGGTGATCATTTATTTCTCAATTGCCCTTTCTCCAATCAATGCTAAAATTGGCTAATGGACAAACTGCTTTGGAAAACAACAATGTTGAAAGGGTTGACAGATTGGCTCATGGGATGGCTGAGCTTGAATAAAAAAGCTTTATATCATAAATTGTGGTCTATCAGCCCCTCATTTCTAATATGGAAGCTTTAGAAAGAGAGAAACAAAAGACTCTTTTAGGATAAAGAGATGCCCATCTACTATGTCCAAAATAAGATAGAAGATAGCATAGTCAAGGTAATCAACTCAAAAATAGGAGAATCAAGGTTGTCAAAGTATTCTTTCATTGATTGGGATGCCAAGATGTGAGTTGGATGGCAAGGTCTAATCTTACCACCCATCAGCATGGAAGGTGGACAACAAACAGAATCTAAGAGAAGGAATTCCAATTGGCCCCCCCTCAGATTTTGAGTGGTTCAAGATGAACTTCAATGGGGCTTCACATGGAAATCCAAGAAAATTAGGAGAAGGTTGCATAATTAGAGATTGGAATGGTAAAAGTATCCGTAGAATAGCAAAACCCTTGGTAGATGGGATAAACAATGAAGCTAAACTGGAAGCACTGATATTGGGGTTAAGATTGTGCCATGAGATGAAACTTAAAAAAGTCACCATTGAGGGAGACTCCCTTTTAGTCATCAATGGGCTTCGAACTTGGAGAATGCAAAACATGAAATTAGCCGCAAAACTAGAAATAGCTTTGAACTTGATGGACAGATGTAAGAAGGTAGCAATCAATCATATTTATAGGGAGGCCAACTCAGAAGATGAATCTCTTTCAAATTAGGGGACAGATGGAACAAGAGTAAAAGACTTGGATCCCCCCGAGTAGAGATTTAAGGTGGAGGGGCAGGCACCCTATCCATTGGAGTATGGAAACATTGACACCTAGCTAATGCTAGACATTTGGCAAGTGAGGAATTTATCAATAAAAAGTCTCAAAGAATGTTAGGAAGGAAACGTGGATGTTCCCCAAGATCATTAAACTAAAGTCCCGACACATATATGCTAGGCTTAGAACTCAAGAGAACTCAATTACTTCCCCTCTTTACACAGAGGTGATCAAATAATGATGGCGTCTGTATGGCTTCTCACTGCGAAAAGATCTAGATGGGGACAATTTTTATTATTATCAATCTACATTCTTTTAGGTAGAAACCAGACCATCTCTATCTTTTCAGAATGAATTTTCTCGGTGCTAATGGTAGGGGGTTAAGGCTTCATAGTATGAATTTTAGTTGAAGGTATGGTGAATTTGGGGGTGGAAACACCTATTCATCTAGAAAGTTCAGCCCAGAAAATGGCATTCAAAGATGGCATCACTAACCAAACGCTAAAAAGAGTGTTGTGTCTGCATGATGGTCTTCTGTTTTCAACATTGAAGATAATCTTGGGCAAAGATTTCCTTTGTGCAGGGGAATTCTATCTAGTTGACACCCATATTTCCTCTTAGTTTCTGGTGGCTATCCTTGATGCAGGGGTGTCGAAAGTAGAGGCCAGAGTGTTGATGCTGATGTTGTTCAGGGCTGAGCTACTTTGTGGCCTCGACAAGACTCTAGGAGCGGTGATTCTAGGGGTGGGAACCCCCCATCCCAAAGACATCCCCCTATTGGAGGATCCTAACAAGGTTGTGAAAATCCTCCCTTTCATTCTAGATATGAAGGACTTGATTCTAATCGACCACAGGGAGAAAGTGGTGAAGGAAACATCTTATTTGAAGAAAATGCTGAGTTTAGGGGAGGTGAATGGAGACTTTGAGTGGGTTCATGAGATCCAAACCATGGCAATGGAGCTTGGCTTTATGTAAGTCTAGAGACTCTGTGAATTTTTTGTCTGCCTCTTTGTTTTCAGCTTTACCAGTTTAGGGTATAAAATCCTCTAAGGTGGTAGTAAGAAGTTCTCTATAGATCTTATGTCAAGGCATTATCTCTTTCCATAGGGGCCAAATTTAGGTAAAATACTAACCCTACAAGGTCATTTTGTAGTATCCATTATAGTTCTATATTAATGTTGAGGTTGTAGGAAAACAATCTATGACCACCTGCTATGTATCAGAATTTCTATATCAATATAAATTTTCTTCTTTATGGATAAAAAATAATAATATAATACCAAATAGAAATCCCAGAGTATATAATAATATTTTAAAAAATTATAATATGTTGTATGCTAAAATAAAATAGTCCTAAATATAAATATAAAGTTTATCTTCATGCATTTGAGGTTAGCTTATCTATAAAATGTAATAATTATATTAAGTTTTTTGCATGAATTTTTAAGGGTGTGAGAACATTTCTAGAATAATTTGTCACACATCATTAATCTCGTTTGTTGCCGCCATCCGTAATTATCAGAAATCTCATTTGTGCCAGCCGTGTAGTATTAATGGGGGGATGGGAGCCATCCATGCCCCCATGCATTTTTTGGGACTGCTTAGCCTTTGCCCTTTGAGGAGAGACTTTTGGCAGACTCTAGCTCTAGTGCCTATAAGTGACACCTTTTCATTTGTCTCTCGGTTGCTACGTTCAAGCCATTTTTATTATTTGGTGTTTTCTCTGAGTCCCCAAGTCACATCAACTAGAATCCCCTGTTATGAGCATGTCGATTTGTACTTTCAAGTGGCCTCTTCCTCCAAATAGCCTAAATGAAATGACCTGCATTTACTCCCTTGATGTGCCGTGATCTTCCTTAGTCTTAGGGACCTCATTCACTTGCTTGAAGGCTCTCTTCATGCAGATGTAGTACATGTCCTTCATAAATGCTTGTTAATGCCAGATCTACCATCCCTTCTCTTTTGTAGCTTGTTTCATACATAGTTGAGTTGAACTCCTAATGGCACTGGCACTACCTCCATGTCTATTTAATTTGTCTTCACTCTTATGCTACTGTGCTTTCGGCTTCCACTCCTCTGTTTCATTCTCACCTTATCTTGAAGGTTACTTTCCTTCCTGATTGTTGTGTTTCTTTTCCCATTCACCAAAGCATCCTTCAATGGATTTGTGGATCCCTAATCAGAGAATATTCATTCAATAGGTGGAGGGTGAACTACACTCCATGGAGCCATAAATTCCATCTAGCTGGAGCAAGTTTTTCAAATGGAATGTGACTCAATTGAATTCGTCATTCGATGAATCCTCAAGTATTATCTTTTCCAACCAGCAAATAGATAGGTTTCAGCCTCTTTGCTTGTGGTGACTTTCCGTTCAAATATATTTTATCTTGCCCAAGAGTAGGAATACTCATTTGCTATAATTTCTACTTTTGTGAAACTAGTTTATCTTTCTGCTTCCAAATGGCGTAGATCAGTTGTTGTGTACGATTTTGAGGAAGGTGATGCATTAATTGGGGGAGTGTTTGACTAGGAGTACTTGTGCTCATTGAATCACACAACCTATGTGTATACAGGGCTGCAGAGAGGCCTCTGACTCAATTGTTATAACAAATTCAATAGGTACCTGAATGCCCACACCTTTCAGCTAGTGGGAGGTATGGCAAGGAGATCCAAGGAGATATTCAATGTGATTCATTTTCTGCACTCCCATGCATCTGATAGAGCACATGGGCCTCCTCGGACTCCTGGCACCTCTCTTCATGCCATGCCCTTTCCCATCCCTTTGTTAGAGGATGAACATGACTCCAATTCAGGTTAGTGATCTGGTCGTCTTTTGTGTTTTGTGTTGTTTTTTGGTTTACCAAACGAATGTGAAGCTATGTTTTGGCTGTGGTGGTGGTGTCTGTGTGGGTTGATGTTTAGTTCCCTTAGTTTCCAATTTTGTATTATCTGAGGTTTTGGTCAAGTTTTCAAGCCTGCGTGCTCGTTGTTTTTTGGTGTCGTGAGTTGTCCAACTTTCGGTAATTTGGGATACTTTCTCAATTTTTTTGGGTGCTCTAGTTGTTTCTTCTATCGGTGGTAGACTTTTCTGATCCTGATATGTATACTCTTTTATATCTTAATATAATTATCTAAGGGTTACCCCCTCTTTATTTTTTAAAAACAAAAATTAACAAAAATACATTCAAACAACTATCTTAAACTATTTTAATTTGTTTATGAAAAATTTTCTTTTTAATATTAAATAACTATATATCGCTTTAAGAAGACTGTTTGGGAGCAGGTATTTGCAAGGCCACAAATGTTAAAGTAAAATCCATGTATTCAAACTCCTATACACAACATGAGATCTATAATTAGAATGTCAGTGTCCCCTCATCTCCAATGTCTTCTTTTCATGTATCACTTTTAGAAGTTTGAAAGGAAGCTAGGTGTGTAGAAATCGCTTCCTACACTAATCTAATGAGGGGAGGAGAGTGTAAATTCAATTTTATCCTAACTATTACAGAAACATTAAACCATTATCATGAGATATTGCAGCAAACACATAATATTGAAGGTGAGACAGAAGAAGAGAGACATAAGATATACGAGGGGAAAACTATTATCAGGTGAAAAACCCCACACTCTAAAATCTGCACAATGTATTATCAAAACAAAGAATGTTTACAACAAACTTGCAATGCAAGCTCTTAGGAGTCTTTGACTCTCATATCTGGAGACAAACCAGGAGCATAACAGTACCTGTCAAACCTGTAATACATCTCCTCCAAGCACCTGTTTATATAGAATATACAAGGCAAAATTGCCTCTATCTTTGAATGGGTGTCCAACTTGGCCTCAATTCCCAAAAGCCATGCCTAAGGAGACTTGGTCAACATTGTAGAATGTTTCTGACACTTGTCCATATCTCCCATTCCAAAGAGGTGGCTTATTTCCAAAATGGGCTATGCCAGATGCTCTTACGACTCTTAAGACTATCATAGAATCTATTGTAGAAGTTACAACTTACAGCTGTAAGAGAATCTATCATACATAGGCTATAAATAGTATATTCTCTTAAAACATGTCATAGTCAACCTTGGGACACCCAAATATGCCTTTTTCAAAGATGCTTCATGACACATGTCTACACCTATCTTACAAGCTTCTATTTCTGACTCTTACATGTGATAGATTCTGTCATAGGAATCCGTCATAACCGTTTCGGTCAATATTCCCTTACACAACATCCAAGATGCTGATACATGACAAATTACTCCCACCACAAAGTGGGACACCTATCTCCTCATGTGAGGACAAAATTACAAGTTGTCAACTTCCATGTAGGATGACACATCACCATGCCACATCCAACAATATGACAATATGGAATTTACAATTAATTTACAACATAGGCATTGAATAAATAAATACAATCATAAATAATGCAAGGAATTACAAAGGTTGAGACACCTTAATTCCCAACATTCTCCATGTTAGGGTTAGCCGGTAGAAGATATCAATTAAATGCAAATAAAGATTAAACAGAGAAATGGAAATACACAGAAATAATAACAACGAGAGACAAGTTTTAACGTGGTTCACCCAAACTTGGGCTACATCCACCGAATAGAGAGTCCAATATTATTATTAAGTAAATCAAATTGATTACAATCAGCAATCCCTGCAACTCAATATCGCTGCAAAATGCTACAATACAATATCAAAACCCTAACCTTTAGCTGCTTTTTATCAAGCTTTTTGTCGGTTACAAAAATAGGGTTTTCTTATGTCGGTCAATGAAAAATTAACTCCCGGTGCATTATAAAATAATAAAAAACCATGTGAGGCTGCCCCCAAACCCCCGCAAGGGGTACTGCCCCTTGACCCCATAGGAATTTGGGGGGAAACCGCACCAATAAAAGTGGGGTAAATATAACCTCCGAGTCTGATTAGGCTCCATATAACAACACTCCCACTTTTTGAACACCTTGTAAGAGCTAATAGAATAACATGATTTAACTGCTATAGGCCGAGAGGCCGATAGACTCCAAAAACCATGTGAACTTATATGTGCCCACTGGCTTCGTCAATGCATTTGCAACATTCTTCAAAGTATCTACCTTCTCCAAATTTACCTTCCCATCCTCTACCATGTCTCACACGAAGTCTATCACAACTGGTCGTAATTTGACTTGCATCAACACCAATATCTGAATACAATCTCTTAAACCAAATGGATTCGTTACAAGCATGAGTTGTAACAATATACTCAGCTTCTATAGTGGAAAAAGAAACCACAAGTTGTCACTTACTCATCCAACTAATCACACCACCAAACATTGTTAACACATATGCACTGGTGGATCTCCTGCTTTCAATGTCACCTGCCCAATCAAAATCCACAAATCCATGAATACAAATTAAATGCGGAGGTCCTATAGCATTGCCATGATAGAAAATGGAATACTCAAAAGTACCCCTCAAATATGTGAACACTCACTTAATTGCATCCCAATGTACTCGTCCAGGATTAGCCATAAACTGACTAAGGACTCCCACTGCTTGGGTAATGTCTGGTCTTGTGCAGACCATAGCATACATCAAACTACCAACAACACTAGCATAAGGTACTCTATTCATGCCCCCACCTCACCAGGAGATTTCAGACAATCATTAACTGACAACTTTCTCCCCAATGAAACAAGAACATTTACTGGTCTACAATCTGCCATGCTAAACCTGTCCAACACGGTCTTCACATACTTACTATGGCTTAACCAAAGTTTTCTATTAGTTCTGTCTCTTCTAATTTCTATTTCAAGAATGTACCTGGCTGCCCCTAAATCTTTCATTTCAAACTATGCTACCAACTGAGACTTAGAATCAGAAATCATATTTTTGCCCTTCCCAATGAGCAACATATCATCAAGATATAATGCAACAATGAGAATACGATCACCATCAAACTTATAATACACACAGTAATCTAATTTCAATCTCAGATAACCAATTGACAACACAAAGGCATCAAACTTCAAATACCACATCCAAGGAGACTTCTTCAAACCATACAAAGACTTCTTAAGATTGCAAACCAAAGTTTTTGTACCTTTCTCTATGTAATGCTCTGGCTGTGACATGTAGATTTCTTCCTCCAAATCACCATGAAGGAAATATGTCTTCACATCCATCTATTCTATCTCTAAATCATAAGCAGCTGCAAGAGATAACATAAATCTAATGGATGTCAGCTTTGTAACGAGATAGAAAATTTCACCATAATCAATTCCCTCCACTTGTGAGTACCCCTTCACAACCAATCTAGCCTTGTACTTTTCAACACTGCCATGTACACTAAATTTCTTCTTGAACACCCATTTACAACCAACGGGTTTCCATCCATTAGGTAACGGCACCAAGTCCCATGTTTCATTCTTTTCCAAAGAAGCCATCTCATCCTGCATGGCCTCCTTTAAGGAACTTGCATCTTTCATGCCCATACCCTATTTCACAGTTCTAGGCTCATCAGTGTTATAAAGTAAAGCAAAAGCAAAACTAGAATAAAGTAATGAATAACAAAACCTAACAGGTTGCTTTCTTGTTCATGTAGACCTCCTTAATGGCTGAGGTTGAGGTTCTCCTTCTTCTTCACTTTTAGAGCTGCTAGAGCTCTTCTCTTTATCAGGCCTCATAGGGTCTATCTGTTTAGTCTTCTCAGGGGTAGAAGGAAATTGAACCACATCTTCTTTCTTTTTTCTGACTCTTCTGGCTATAGAACAATGAAAGAGGGTGTTAGCTCTTTGAATATAACACTTCTACTATACAACACTTTCTCAGTCATGGGGTCCCAAAGATTATATCCTTTCACACTGACACCATAGCCAATGAAAATACATTTAACAAACTTGTTCTCCAACTTAGGCTGTTTCTCCCTAGGCGCATGTGCATATACCTCACAACCAAAACCATGAAGATGCCTTATTGAAGGCTTCCTACCAGACCACACCTCCATAGGTGTTTTGCCAACAAGAGATGATGTAGGAGATCTATTTAGCAAATAGAAAGCAGTGGCAACAACTTCAGCCCAAAACTTTTGTTCTAGACCAAATCCACTATGGATACTCCTAGCCTTCTCCGTCAGTGTCATGTTCATCCACTCTGCAACTCCATTTTGCTGCGGGGTATATGGAGTTGTCTTATGCCTTTCAATCCCTTGCTCTTTGTAGAACTTATCAAACTATGCTGAACAAAACACACCACCATTGTTAGTTCTCAAACAATTAATCTTTTTACAAGTCTAATTTTTAGCAAAGGCTTTAAACTCTTTAAATCGACTAAAGACTTCAGTCTTTCTTCTGATAAAATAAACCCATGTCCTTGTACTGTAATCATCTATGAAAGATATAAAATATACAAATTTTGAAATTGAAGGAACATTAACAAGACCAAACACATCACAATGAATAAGATCCAATACACCAGAAGACTTGTGAGAACTAGAGTAAAACTGAACACGGTTTTACTTTCCATAAATGCAATGTTCGTAAAAGTCAAACTTGAGATTACAATCATTTAACCCCTCAACAATGTTTTTATTTTCAAGGTACGCAGACCCTTCTCACCAATGTGGCCATATCTCAAATGCCATAACATAGTCTTTTCATCAGGAAGCTTAGCTTTCAAAGCATGTGCACAACCATCAGAACTGATTACAACAGATTTCTTCACTACATGTTTAGATGGTGGGTATGAAGTGATAGAAACTCATTTCCTTGAGTCAGAAGAACTATTGCACTGTGAAGTGCATGCCTCTAGCTAAAACAGAGTACCCCTCTGAATACCCTTCGCAAGCATCATAGATCCTCTTGTCATCTTGCATCCATCCTTCGAAAAGACAACCTACACACCTGCATCATTCAACATACTTACAGAAAGTAGGTTCCGTGCAAGGCTTGGAATGTCCATAACTCCAGTGATCCCCTTCACTTGTCCATTAGGTAATTAGATTGAGGCTCTTCCATGACTAACAATTTTCAGATGAGAGTCATCACCAAGGTACAACCTTCCACCATCGAACTCTTCATATTAAGTAAACTAGTCTCGATGTGAGGTCATGTGGAATGATGCACCAGAATCAATCAACCACACATCATCAGATATATGGGTGGCCAGGGCTGCGATGAAGGCATAACAATCATCTTGTGACTTGTCAGAATCTAAATTAGGAGCTTTTTTCTTCTTTTTCTTCTCCTCTTTGCATTCATTTTGGAAATGCTTAGTTTTACCACAGTTCCAACAAAGAGCCTTGGACTTTCTAGGAGATTTAGATCTCCCATGGGATTTGGATCTACCCTTTTCACCTTTCTTGTCCTTCTTCTTCCCATTCTCTTTAGGTCTTCCACGAACTGCAAGAGCCTCTTTGGCTGCCTCAGAAGACTTTCTCCACATCTCTTCAGATAACATCAAAGATACAACATCTTTCATCTTGAAGGTGGTAGTGGTACTTCCGATAGCCATGACAAGATGATCCCATGAATTTGGCAAAGAACAAAGTATCAATCCTCCTCCAACATTTTCACACCCACATATGTCAACTATCCAACAATCATGTTGAAAGCATTCATGTGATCTGCAATAGATCCTACATCTTCCATCTTCAGAGAAAACAATTTCTTTTTTAGAAAAAGTTTGTTTACCAAGGACTTGGCCTGATAAACATCACCCAACTTCTTCAAAAGATGTTTCGTGCTCTTCTCTTCATGGACATTCAACAGGATAGAGTCAGCTAAACAGAGTCTTATGAGACCCTTAGCCTTCCCATCTTTGAGGTCCCAATCAGCCTATGACATTGTTGTAGGTTTCACACCAGACACCATTTCCCATAGGTCATGATCAACAAGTAGGTCCTCCATCTTCAATTTCCACAACTTGAAATTAGTGCCATTGAATTTCTCAACCTCTAACATTCCAGATGTGGTTGCCATATCCTTATTGCAATAAGATACAAAATACTCTATACAAGACTCCCACTCAACCTAAGATTAGCTCAAAAGACCCCTACCCAATAGCTAAGACCAAAACTGGCCAGGCTCTGATACCAACTGAAAGGAAGCTAGGTGTGTGGAAATCGCTTCTTACACTAATGTAATGAGGGGAGGAGACTGCAATTTCAATTTTATCCTAACTATTACAACAACATTAAACCATTAACATGAGATATTACAGCAAACACATAAAAGAGAAGGTGAGACGGGAAGAAGAGAGACACAAGATATACATGGGGAAAACCCTTATCAAGTGAAAAACCCCACACTCCAAAACCTACATAATGTATTATCAAAACAAATAATTTTTACAACACACTTGGAATCCAAGCTCTTAGGAGTCTTCGACACTCATATTTGGAGACAAACTGACATCATTATAGTACCTGTCAAACCTCTAATACATCTCCTCCTCCAAGAACCTGTTTATATAGAATATACAAGGCAAAATTGCCTATATCTTAGAATGGCCATCCAACTTGGCCTCATAGCCCAAAACCCACACCTAAGGACACTTGGTCAACATTGTAGAATGTTCCTAAAACTTGTCCATAGCTCCCATTCCAAAGAGGTTGCCTATTTCCAAAATGGGCTATGACAGATGCTATTAGGACTCTTAAGACCGTCATAGAATCTGTCATAGCAGTTACAACTTACAGCTGTAAGAGAATCTATCATACATAGGCTATAAATAGTATTTCTCTTACAACATGTCATAGTCCACCTTGGAGCGCGCAAATATGCCTTTTTCAAAGATGCTTCATGACACATGTCTACACCTATCTTACAAGCTTCTATTTCTGACTCTTACATGTCATAGATTCTATCACAGGAATCCATCATAACCGTTTCGGTCAATATTCCCTTACACAACATCCAAGATGCTGACACATGGTAAAATACTCCTACCACAAAGTGGGATGCTTACCTCCTCATGTGAGGACAAAATTATAAGTTATCAAGTTCCATGTAGGATGACACATCACCGTGCCACATCCCACAATATGACAATAAGGAATTTACAATTAATTTACAACATAGGCATTGAATAAACAAATACAATCATAAATAATGCAAGGAATTACCAAGGTTGAGACACATTAATTCCCAACATTCTCCCACTTGTCGAACACCTTGTAAGAGACAATAGAATAATAGGATTTAATTGCTATAGGCTGAGAGGCCTATAGACTTTGAACACCATCTAAACTTTTTTGTGCCCACTAGCTTCGTCAATGCATCTGCAAATTCTTCAAAATATCTACCTTCTCCAAATTTACCTTCCCATTCTCTACCATGTCTCGCATGAAGTGAAACTGTACATCAATATGCTTTGTTCTAGCATAGAAAGTTAGATTCTTTGCAAGGCAAATTGCACTCTGACTGTCACAACTGATCGTAATTTGACCTACATCAACACCAATATCTAAACACAATCTCTTAAGACAAATGAGTTCCTTCCAAGCATGAGTTGTAGCCATATACTTAGTTTCTATAGTGGACAAAGCAACCACAAGTTGTCACTTACTCATCCAACTAATCACACCACCAAACATTGTGAACACATATGCACTGGTGGATCTCTTGCTATCAATGTCACTTGCCCAATCAGAATCCACAAATCCACAAATACAAACTGAATGCGGAGATCCTGTAGCATTTCCATGATAGCAAATGGAATACTCGAAAGTACCCCTCAAATATTTGAACACTCGCTTAATTGCATTCCAATGTACCTGTATAGGATTAGCCATAAACCGACTAAGGACTCCCACTGCTTGGGCAATGTTTAGTCTTGTACAGACCATAGCATACATCAAATTTTCAACATCACTAGCATAAGGTACTCTGCTCATGTCCTCCACCTCACTAGGAGATTTCAGACAATCATTAACAAACAACTTTGTCCCCAATGAAATAGGAACATTTACTGGTCTACAATCTACCATGCTAAACCTGTCCAACACAGTCTTCACATA
Source organism: Cunninghamia lanceolata (assembly GCA_027924645.1). Lineage (NCBI taxonomy): Eukaryota > Viridiplantae > Streptophyta > Pinopsida > Cupressales > Cupressaceae > Cunninghamia > Cunninghamia lanceolata. The sequence goes on from BSBN01000078.1 coordinate 6,576,482, forward strand.
CTTACTCCAACTTAACCAAATTTTTCTTTTTGTTCTATCTCTTCTAATTTCCATTCCAAGAATGTACCTGGCTGCCCCTAAATCTTTCATTTCAAACTATGCTACCAACTGAGACATAAAATTAGAAATCATATTTTTTCCCTTCCCAATGAGCAACATATCATCAACATATAATGCAATAATGAGAATACAATCACCATCAAACTTATAATACACACAGTGATCCGATTTCGATCTCAGATAACCAATTGACAACACAAAGGCATCAAACTTCAAGTACCACATCCTAGGAGACTACTTCAAAAAATACAAAGACTTCTTAAGCTTGCAAACCAAATTTTCTTTACCTTTCTCTATGTAATGCTCTGACTGTGACATGTAGATTTCTTCCTCCAAATCACCATGAAGGAAAGTTGTCTTCACATCCATCTGTTCTATCTCTAAATCATAAGCAGCTACAAGAGATAACAAAAATCTAATGGATGTCAGCTTTGCAATGAGAGAAAAAATTTCACCGTAATCAATTCCCTCCACTTGTGAGTACCCCTTCACAACCAATCTAGCCTTGTACTTTTCAACACTTCCATCTACAATGAATTTCTTCTTGAACACCCATTTGCAACCAATGGGTTTTCCTCCATCAGGTAAAGGCACCAAGTCCCATGTTTTGTTCTTTTCGAAAGAAGCCATCTCATTCTCCATGGCCTCCTTCTAGGAACCTGCATCTTTCATGCCTATAGCCTCTTTCACAGGTCTAGGCTCATCACTATTAGAAAGTAAAGCAAAAGCACAACTAGAATCAAGTAATGAATAACCAAACCTATCAGGTTGCTTTCTTTTTCATGTAGACCTCCTCAATGGCTGAGTTTGAGGTTCTACTTCTTCTTCACTTTCAGAGCTGCTAGAGCTTTCCTCATTATTAGGCCTCATAGGGTCTATCTATTTAGTCTTCTTAGGGGTAGAAGGAAATTAAACAGCATCTTATTTCTTTTCTGACTGTTCTGGCTATAGAACAATGGAAGAGGGTGTTAGCTCTCTGAAGATAACACTTCTGCTATACAATACTTTCTCAGTCACAGGATCCCAAAGCTTGTATCCTTTCACACCAACACCATATCCAATGAAAATATATTTAACAACCTTGTTCTCCAACTTAGACCATTTCTCCATAAGCACATGTGCATAAGCCTCACAACCAAAAACACCAAGATTCCTTACCGAAGGCTTCTTACCAGACCACACCTCCGTAGGTGTTTTTCCAACAAGAGCTAATGTAGGAGATCTGTTTACCAAATAGTAAGCAGTGGCAACAACTTCAACCCAAAACTTTTGTTCTAGACTAGATCCACTAACCATACTTCTAGTCTTCTCCATCAGTGTCCTATTCATCCTCTCTGTAACTCCATTTTGTTACGGGGTATATGGAGTTGTCTTATGCCTGTCAATCCCTTTCTCTTTGTAGAACTTATCGAAATATGCCAAACAAAACTCACCACCGTTGTCAGTTCTCAAACACTTAATCTTTTTACAAGTATAATTTTTAGCAAAGGCTTTAAACTCTTTAAACCGACTAAAGACTTCAATCTTGCTTATGATAAAATAAACCCATGTCCTTCTAATGTAATCATCTATGAAAGATACAAAATATATAGATTTTAAAATCAAAGGAACATTAACAAGACCAAACACATCAGAATGAATAAGATCCAATACACTAGAAGACTTGTGAGAACTAGAGTAAAACTTAACAAGGTTTTGCTTTTGGGTAAGTGCAAGAAGATGGGGGGCCAAAAAGGGGTCTTAAGTGGCCACTTTTTTACTGAAATTAGGAAATACTGGCCTTGGATGAGAAATTGAGCATAGTTACACTCAAAATTTGGAGATGCAACCAAAACAATGTTCGTAGTGCTCCGAGTCTACTTTCTAAACTACTATTTTTTTTGAAAATGGCATAGATTAAGGGGTTCAAAAGAGGGACCCACAGAAATTGGTATTGTTTCTGTCAAAAAAACATAACATAGCATGTTTTGTGGCTCCCTCAAAAGGTCAACTTTTTTTTGGTATTTTTAAAATCGCTTTGGTGAGAAATTAGCTAATAGCATGTAGTTTATGCCTGATTTTTTTGATAATTTTTTGATGAATATTTGATTTTTTAGTAATTTTCAAAGTGGACACATCCTAAAAAATAGAATTTTGGCCATGCTACCCCCTATAAATTTTGAAAACTAATTGAAAATCACTTTTTTCTTTTTTTAATATTTGTAGAATGGAGTCTAGTTTCTAAATATGTAATTTTTTTGAAATTTCAATGAATAGTTAATTTACAATGAAAAAAAGACCAAACAGTGGTTTTTGCCCAAAAATAGACACACAAACAAAAGAAATTAAAGATGAAAGGCTTAACATTGCTAAAATGTGAAAAAAATCACATCGTCAAATAGCTAAGAGAAATCCTAACATTACCCAGGTGTTTGATTTGTTTGACGTTGAAACACGTGCAAATTTGAGGGTTAGCACGAATGAAATTATGTGAAATCTTGAAGAATCTGGAAAAACATGTCTGTGACTATTCAAAAGGCACTCCAAGCCTTTGGGTTGGAAATCCAAAGCAAATCCTAAGCCCAAGGCTTGGGATTCCCAAAGCAAGACATAACGCGAGCGCGTTATAATGCACTCGCGTTATGGTTTGCTTTGCATTTTTCCTTTTAGCAAGTCTGTTGTTTGTCATGTTTGACATAACGCGAGTGTTATAATGTGCTTGCGCTATGTTCCCCTTAAGTTTTTTTATGTTCAAGGCTATTAATCATGCATGTATGTATGTATGCCTATATGTATGTATGTATCTATGTATGCCAATATGTATATATGTATGTATGCCTATATGTATGTATGTATGTATGTATGTATGTATCTATGCCTATATGTATGTATGTATAGTGTCGAGGGCAGAGGAGGGTAGAGGTGGGAGTGAGCCAGATAGGGGAGGAGAGGGGTGGATAAGGATTGAGTGATTAAGGTTTAAGGTTGAGGGTTGAGCGTTTAGGGATAGGATTTAGAGTTTAGGGATAAGGGATTAGAGTTTAGGACCTTGAGGGATTAGGGTTTAGGGTTGAGGCTTTAGGGATCGCATTTAGGGTTAAGGATCGAGGGATTAGGTTTAAGGTAGAGTGTTGAGGGTACAGGGATTAGGGATTAAGGTTTAGGGTTGAGGCTTTAGAGATAGCATTTAGGGTTAAGGGTCGAGGGATTAGGTTTAAGGTAGAGTGTTGAGGGTAGAGGGATTACGGATAGGGTTTAGGGTTTAAGATATAGTGTTGAGTGTCGAGCATGTAGGGATAGGTTTTAGGGTTCAAGTTTTAAGGGTTAAGGGTCAAGGGATTAGAGTTAAGGGTTGAGGGATTAGGGTTTGACGTTGAGGGATCAGAGTTAAGGGTTGAGGGATTAGGGTTTGACGTTGAGGGTTGAGTACATTGAGGTTCAAGGGTTAAGGGTTTCAGGATACAGTTGAGGGTCAAGGGATTAGGGTTTAATGTATAGTATTGAGCCCGTTGAGGGTCTAGGAATAGGTGTTGATGATTGTTTTGATGCAATCATAACAATAAGTTAAAATTCACATGAAATGAACTGAAACTATACTTGAAAGATAAGAAGGAATCATTTGAGATTCAACTAATCCCAAGTCTACAATGGTTCGGCTGGTCAAGTTCAGTTGGTCAATGTGAAGCTGTAATGTTCAAGGGGCCTTATGTAGTTTAGGTTTTTTTTGGTGGCTTACTGGACTAAGAATATGCAAAAAGGTCATGAGATATGTCAATACTTTTCATTCCTTTGCATAAAAGTGATACTGTGTTGCAAGTTTTAGATGGTTTTCTTGAATTTTTTGCAGCTTTCTTCTTTATCTATTTATGAAAACTATCTACTTATAGCTCTGTTATGCATGCTTCTTCAAATTTGAGACAATTTCCTTTAGATTTCTATGTTTTCAACTAAATATTTCAGATGGGTTGGGAAAAGTTAGAAAGATCTAATCTATTCCTCATTTAATCTACCGAAGGATCTAATTGTTTTTGTTATGCACTATGTAAATACCACAGTAATTTGATCAAATCCACAGTAAAAACCTTAAATGTAAGTTCTGAGCATTTTCACAAACATACATTTAAAATTACAAGCTCTCAAAGAAAATATTTCAAAACACAAAGAAGGGCAGGAGAACACTCAGAAGATAGATGCAGAACTCCAGATTCTATTGTACTAGAAATGAATAGTCATACATGATTTACAATGTAAGAATGACTCTTAGTTTCATTGATCATACTACAGAGAACTTACAAGCTTTACAGATATAGTAAGACAGCCAGGCATTCCACGCACACCTTACTGCGGACAAACAGGCGACCTCCTTCTTCTACCTCTAAACTATGTTAACTTGCTGTATGTTCCTAAAAGAAAATTCTGTTGTAGCCACTGTTGTTTTCCTAAAATCCCTGTTGTCTTCCTAAAATCCCTGTTGTTTTCCTAAAATCCCTGTTGTTTTCCTAAAATCCCTGTTGTAAAGTATTACAGTGTAGAGAGGCACAATATAAAGACATTCTGATTGTCCTCACTACAGCAAAAACCTAACTGAACCCTTGGTTCAAACCTCTGGTTACAGCAATAAATACAGGTGAACCAGCTCTTCAAAATATCTCTGAGCAGTGTCAAATCTGGGTGAAATATTGCCCCTTCTGAGAAGTTCTGGCAGCTAGGTAATAACTTCTGTTTGTCTGTTGTAGTAATACTCTCAGCTGCAACCTTGTTCTTTACTTGAATGGCCTTGACTTTTTCGCACTTCATCCTTATCTTCCTACTCCTGAGATCAGATTTCCTTCCTCCATGAGGTCACTGTGTTGACTTTCCAGCTGCTTCCTCAACTGCAAGCCTGCAAGACAAGACAAGCAATAAGTATTTCATTTATCACATAAACAGCAGGAAATTAAAATAATCATTTAAATCCAGGTGACTGCGCAAACTTGTGGAAATCGGATCCAGAATACCCTCAAAACGCGTTCAAAACGCATTCAGACCGCTCAAAACCCATCGGGTCAACCATCGCTGACCTAAAAAATGCCACGGGCACCAAAAAATGGTTTAAAACTCCACCGCTTCATTTCCCGCCCATCGGCATGACTATCGCTATCGGCGTGTCAAAAAAAACATTTTGGCCGATATTCACTTCATCCGCATGATATTTTGGAAATATGATGCTCTCCCTTCTGAAGGTCCAGATGACGTCATCAGGATGTTTCGCTTCTGTGTAATGGGGAAAAGAACAACATCATCATCATCATCATCATGTTGAAGGAGAAAAGGAGGATATGGAATATGATCCTGCTGCTGAGGAAAGGAAAATGATGGTGACGTCATCGTCATATTCGGGCTTCATTAAAATGCAAAAGATGACGTCATCATCATGTTCAGTTAAGATTAGGGGATAATTGTAATATCGGGTCACCTAAGGAGCATGATCAGGATGATGAATGTAATACGACCCCTTTGCGGCCAAGGCAACTCTCTCGAAAGATCAGGAGGATGATGATCATCAGGATATTTGGGGCTTTTGTTGAACTTAGAATAAGACGTCATCATCATATTCGTGAACCGGATCGTGCTTTGGAAAATATCCTGCCGAAGGGAAATGTGATGATGATGATCATCATCATCAGGATATTTGCTTCTTCGTTTATCAGATCGGGATGACGTCATCATGATATCCGGAGCCTTTGTTAAACTTAGAACATGACGTCATCAGGATGTTTTGCTAACCGGATCATGTTTTGGAAAAAAAATCCTGCCGAAGGGAAATGTGATGATGATGATCATCAGGTTATTTGCAAAAGGTCATTCTTTCTCGGCAGGAGGACTTCACGAAATATCGGGTATACAAACAAGATCATGATGATCTTGACAACAGGACAGGATAAAAAATATGATGATCCTCCTCATCGAATATCATGATGACGTAACCATCATATTCCGATCGGAGCATGGGGATGAGTTGAGGTCATCATCATATTTGTGCTTAGGGTGATATTTAAAATATGATCATGCTGTTGAGGAATGGAATATCACCTTCTTCTTAAAAGATAGGGTGATCATCATGATATTGCAAAAAGGAGATCAGGAGGATGAAGACGTCATCATCATCTTAGCGAAATTCAGCAAATATCAGGAGGATGATCCTCCGATAGGATTTTAACATGCGCATGCAATTATGCCGATGGTGGATTTTCTAAGTCAGGGTGATCTTTTAATATCAACATGATTTTATAATATTAGGTAATGTTAAAATATCAGCATGATGCTCGGGATACAAAAGACCGCTCGACGGGGAAAACTTACTATGACTTAAAGTTGACGTCCGGATATTTGAACCTCAGGATATTATCGGGGGGGCGTTTCAAATATGATGATGATGTCTTATACAGCAAAACCGAGTTTATAAAATATGAACCTCCTAAAATCATGATGCTCATAATGCGCATAAGGCCATTTGACAGGTAAAGGGCACTACCACCTAAGATTGACGTCCAGATATTGCGACTGCATGATTTTTATCGGGTGATAGACCAAGATCATGATGACCTTGACAACATGAAAAAAATATGATGATCACTTGCGATTATCAGGTTTGACCAAAACTTTGACTGTGCATAACTTCCACATATGGACGAATTTTCAAGTGAAGTAAAAGGCAAACCTGTATGGAATTTCAAGCTCTTTCTAAATATGAGGTCACAGAAACAAAATATGAACTTTGACAAACTGACCTCATGATGATGACCTACCTCATCGAATATCATGATGATGATGCACCTGACCTTCATTTTTACCAAACCGCCAGAAAGCAGACAAACACAAGCAGAAGCAAAAAGCAAAACATCAGCAGGGGTCCCCATTTTGCTAAGGAGCATAATGGGGCGTGTTGTGAACATCACAACAACTAGCAACCAAAACAAAACAATTAAATTCAGAGTGTTCAAGGAAACTAGATGAAATGAACTCATAACTTCCAACTATCTTTCCTACAAATTACTATTCAGCTTGAGACTCAAAGTATTCAATAAAGATGCATGAACTTCCATTTTTAGTTTAGTTGTGTGCATGTGATTAATTATCCTCATCTTGAAGATCGGTTGAACAAACCAGTGACTGACATTAGCCTACGTAGGTGAGGATATTCCCTCATAGCCGACCGGATAGAGCCTTGCTACCAGCGAGCGTCTATAGCCCCGGCAAGGTTATCGTTACAATTCTCCTAAGTAGAGCCCCACTGCCAGCGAGCGTCTATAGCCCCGGTAGAGTTACTTAGATGGCTTAATCTAGATTTTCAGTATAATCTGCTTTATTTATTTATTTATTTATTTTTTTGTTTTCTAGTTTTGAAAGATTTCATAAGATATAGCAATTTGTAACTTCATGATGCAAGGAGTGGGCACTTGCTGAAATTAAGCTGAGAATTGTAATGGTAGCAAGGGTGACCTCTGATTTTTCACCTAATATCTACACTGGTAAGTTCAACAAACCCAAGGATTTTAGGTGTGTCATCGTGAGAAATCTGCTTCGAATTCTCAATCACATTTATTGAATACAAAACTTCAGAAGATGAACAACTCTCTACATTCATGACAGTGACAAATTATGTGTAAATTGCAAATGGTTAACCTGAATATCCTAAATTTTATACTGTTTTGAATGGTTGCTAGTTTTGCTCCTTAATACTCTAAAGTAAAATAAAGATCCCTGCTGAGGAGACAACAAACAACCAAACAAACAGGCTATACAAACAACACAACAAAAGAAAAAATTGTACAAACAGAAAGAAACAAAAAGCACAAACAAATAGAGGACAAGCTATACAAACAGCCAACCCAAAAGAAAACAGCAAAAGAAGAACTGTACATTATCCACAGCACTTTATATTAAGAAAAAGGGACTGCCCCCCCTTTACCTCAAGCCTGGAAGTAGTGTTTCAAATGCTGGCCATTAACTGGTAATGGCACATCCTCTCCAGTCAAGGTCTTAAGTCTAAAGGTGTTATCTCCTATTATTTCTGAGACTTGTAATGGACCCAGCCATAATTTATCGAATTTTTCATGGCTTCCTTTCTTTTCATGTGCTTTGTCCCAGCATAACACTAAGTCTGATATCCTAAATGTTTTGACTCTTGCCCTTTTGTCAAACCACCTCTTAACAACTGCTTGGTGTTTGGCAAACTTCTCGAGGGCTTGACCTCTTTTCTCCTCTAGTTGTAATATTTGCACTATTCTGGCTTCCCTATGGTTATCAAAGCCTAGATATTCATTGGCAAACTTCCAGGTTGGTATTCTCAGATTAACCAGAAGTATGGGATCAGTCCCATAAACTAAGTGATAAGGTGTGCTACCTAAAGCTATTTTAAACTTGGTCCTGTCTACCCATAATGCATATCTTAACAGAGTATTCCACTCTCTAGGACTTTTGGCAATTAACCTCTTGATTATGTCTAATAAAATTTTGTTTGTTGATTCAGCCAGTCCATTACCTTGAGGGTAATAATTTGAAGAAAACCTTAGAATAATCCCATATTCAAATGCCCATTTAGAAAATTTTAAAGAAGAGAAAGCAGGGCCATTATCACATACCAATGAATAGGGTGTTCCAAACCTGGTGATAATGTTTTCTTCAAGGAACTTGATAACTACCTCAATTGTGGAAAATTTGCAGCAAGTGGCCTCAGTCCACCTTGTATAATAGTCTGTTACCGTCAATATAAATTTGTGTCCTGCAAAAGATGGGGGATTGATGACTCCGATAAAATCCAAGCCCCACTATGCAAACGGTCTGGATTCGATCACAGGTTGCAGTGGATTGGCCAGATTTCTCCCTTTGTCTGCTGCAGTCTGACAGGTGTGGCAACTTCTGATGTGACTCTTAGTATCTTTAAACATAGTGGGCTAGTAATAGCCCGCTCTCAGTATTTTGTGTGTTGTAGCTAAATGGGAACCATGACCGGTTCCATACTTGTCATGTAGTTTTGTCAACACTTTATCAGCTTCAATTCTGTTTATGCATCTCAGGTAAATTCCATCATGGTTCTTCCTGAATAGAAGACCTCCTTGCACCATATAATTTTGTGCCTTAATCTTCAAAGCTCTCCTCTGAGAAGCCTTCATCTGGCTTGGGTACTTTCCAGCTATTAGGAAGGTGCTTAAATCATCGTACCAGCCTGATGTGTCTTGAGAATTCAATACATACTGTTGTTTTATCAGATTTGGATCCATGTTTGCTATTGTCTGCACCAACGCCTACCCTCTGACCATCTTTGCGGGAATGATCTCCATGTCAAATTCTTGTAGTGTGGTGATCCATTTGGCTCTTTTTTCTCCAGGCTCGTTTTGCATCAGCAACATTTTTACTGCTGCGTCTGGTACTATGGCTTTAATCTGGCTGCGCAGAATATAATGTCTAAATTTTTTCACAGCCTTCACTAATGTGAATGCCTGTCTTTCGATATCTAGATATCTCAGCTGTGCATCCTTCAGAGGCGCACTCATAAATGCTATGGGCCTCTCTTCATTATTTTCACCTTTCTGTGTCAAGGCAGCCGCGACAGAATGAGAAGATGCAAAGGAGTAGATGTAAAACGGGCATGTGTAGTCTAGACTTGCCAATACAGGGGCATTAGAAATTGCCTCCTTGATATCTTCAAATGCGGCTTTGGCCACTGGCGTCCATTCCATCTGTGTAACTTTCTTTAACATGGCATTCAACGGCTGCACGATCTCTGCAAAACCAGTTATAAACTTCTGAACAAAGTTAATTTTACCAAAAAATGATTTCAATTCTTTCCTACTGTTTGGTATTTGCAAATTTTTTATGGATTCTATTCTATCCAGATCAATTGAAATTCCATTTTCAGAAATGACATGGCCTAATAATTTTCCTTCAGTTACGCCAAATATACATTTCTTAGGATTAAGGGAAATCCCATACCTTTCACATCGCTGGAGTACTTTTCTGAGGTCCTCAGCGTGGGTGGATGCATCCTTGGAATACACAGTTAAATCATCCATATACACAACAATGCATTTACCTGATAATCCACGAAAAGAAACGTCCATGGCCCTCTGAAAAGTGGCACCTGCATTAATCAGACCAAAAGGCATTCTTCTATAAGCATAATTTCCCCATTTGCAAGTGAAGGTGGTTTTTAGTCTATCTTCTCTATCAATTAAGACCTGGTTATAACCTGAAAAACCATCTAAAAAAGACATCATCTACTGCTTGCAGTACTTCGTCTATTGGGGGCAAAGGATAATTATCCTTTTCAGAAGCCTTGTTTAAATTTCTAAAGTCTACGCACAACCTGATGTCTCCGTTTTTCTTCCTCACTGGTACTAAGTTAGCTACCCAGACAGAATGTCTGACTGGGAAAATTATTCCAGCGGATAGTAATTTTTTAACTTCCTCAAAGATTAAAGGCTCTAGAATGGCATTTACAGGCCTCTGTTTCTGCCTAAATGGTTTGACTTCTTTTCTTAAAGGTATTACGTGAGTTATGATGGACTCATCAAATGTTTTCAAGTCTTCATAAGTCCATGCTATGACATGTTTATATTCTTTCAGAACATCCAGAACCTCTTTTCTAATTTTCTCAGAGCAAGCTTTCCCAATTAGTACATTTTGCAGATTTAGCTCAGTCCCTAAGTTATGTAAATCATACTTACCCCCTTCTGTTTTGGGTAAGTCTTTCTTTCTTATTACTCCGTCGAAGTCAAAGATGTGTTCTAATTCAATTACTCCTTTTGGCAAGAAGTTGCTCTTTAAGTTGATCATATCTTCTTCGTCCCATGTTACTTCAGGCCTTTCTTGTTCATCAATAATTTGGGTCTCAAATGCCTCATTACAAGTCAGAAAATTAATAATTTGCTGATCCTCTCCAAATACCTGGAAGTGTGTAACGTTGTCTGGTATACTGGGCACGTTAACTAGCTCAACAGCAAATCGTCTTAATCCTGACAGTGTCAATGGTTCTAATGTACTAGCAGCAACTGCTAACGCATCTGGCCTGTGGTTCAGCTCTCTAGGAATATGCTCTATGTTAAAAGCATCAAACGAACCCATTAAACCCCATACTCTATGTCTGTAACTAATCATTTTCTTATAATTGCAGGCATATAGTTTCCTCACTTGTCTGACTACTAATTCAGAGTCTGAAAATACTCTGATGGTTTTTACCCCTTTCTTGATGGCCATGACAAGTCCTAAAATTAGGGCCTCATATTCAGCAATATTGTTAGTGCAGGAAAATTGTAATCTATATGCTGCCAAATGTGATTTACCTTGAGGATTTATGAGTTCAATACCTGCGCCTACGCCCTGTTTTGATTTGGACCCATCACATTTTAACGTCCACATGCCATCTTTACTTTTTTGATCTTTTACCTTGGCATACTTTGTCCCTTTTATTGTCTGTGGGGTGTTATCTTGTTTATTCATGGGTTTTTCCGTTTGGTTATCTTGCATATGTGTGTTTTTAGTTTGCAACTCAGAAAGATAACTACCCTTGTCCTCTATTTCTTTTCCTAAATCTGGAATCAAAGCATCTATATTATCCTGAACATATCTCTGTGTCGGATCAGGATTCTCGTTTTTCTCTTGTGGCTCTACCCTCCCTATGCACTTTTTGTATTCATATTCAATGATGTCTTTGCATATTTCACAATTCTCCTCAGAATGTTGCCTATCATGGACTCTACACCTATTTTTATATAACTTACATTGGACTGGGAGATTGTGTGTAACGCACTCTTCCACCTCTCGTCTAATGGCACGACCAAATTTGTCTATTGCATTGTTTTCCTCATCTGAAGAATTTCCGTCAGACTCAATGAATAGTGCCGTTCTATTGTTGACACACTTCTTTCTAATGTTTAACATCATAATCTCTTCAATCTGCATCCCATTGTTGGTAATTCTATAGACACCTGGTTCAATAGCAGCATATAATATTTCATTAGTTCGATTATATTCTGTTATCATATGTTTCATTCTGGGCTCTGCCTCTATTCTGATCTGGTTTGGGATGCCTCTCCACGGCAACCACATGTGTGAAAAGTCAGTAGCCATATATCCATTTAATGTCTTGGACCAATCCCTACTTAGCAACATTCCATAATTTACGGGTATATCCACTACTTGAATGTCAATGATTTGGCTTACCCTAGGGTCTGAAGCTAATTGCACTTGTATGTTCATGAGTTCTCCTATCACACTAACCTCGGTCTTATCTAATTGTGTGACAACCTTGGTAGATTTGGTGGGAGTCAGCCCGAGAGTTTTACATATTCCTAAGGGCATTACGTTGGCTGAAGCACCAAAATCTACCATGCAATTGTGTATATTCTTCCCACACAACCTAACAGTTAACAAGAAAGGTTGAGTATCCCTCTTATCCGCATGTATTACCACATTTGTATTGGAAGGCTACTCAACTTTCTTACCCTTCTCCTTAAGTCATGAATCACTATTAGGAACAGTTATATCAGCAGACACCTTGTTTGTTATGGATGTATCCAGGGATTTTAAAAAAGCATTTCTGATCCCTGGGGTCTTCAATAATTCATTTAGAGGTATACTGACCTTAATTTTCTTTATTTCCTCTAATAAGTAATTCATTAATCTTGTTGTCTCTATTGCTTCTGTCTTACTTGTTTGATCCTTTTGCACTGTTGTTCCATTATTTGCGTGCTGACTAGCTTTGAGTGTGGCAGGATTGTTGCTAGCATTCTGATCCGGGGGTGTATTGATGTTATTCGGGGGAGTGGAAGTGGTGAAAGGTCCTCCCGGCCTAGGGTTGTTCCTCAAATTGTAGGTGTGGCTTTTATTTGTCTGTTGAAAGGCCTGTACCTCTTCTGTTTCATTTAATATCTCATTTTCAGATTCAAAAGGAAACTGAAAAGCATTTAACACAAAGGCTGATTCAGGATAAAGACTTTCACAACAGTATGGTTCATCCTCTAGCAATTCATCCTCTTTCTCTTCTGCAGTTGCAAAGGTAAATGTTTCTAAGATTAATGCTGTGTCATATTCTGAGGGTACTACCTCATTACCCTTAGGAATGAGAAATTCAGAGGTAGGAGGCTGTACATCTATGTTGAAAATACTAGCTGCCAAGTGGAACTGTGGACAGTCGTACTCAGCATGGGCATTGGTATTGTGAAATCTGCACCAATTTTTGGGTGTTGTACTGGCCATTTGTATGCTAGTTGTTTGTTTTGCACCATGATTATCTGTATTCTCAAAAGGAGAAGCCAGAGTACCGTTGTTGGGCCCCGTGTTCCATGTCTTGGGTGGCCTAGGTTGATTCTGGTTTTTGTTATTATTGCCCCAGGTCCTATTATCTATCACTGGCCCCCTATTTTGCATTGGTTGCCCCTGACTGGGGCCTTGATGCTGATTGTAGCTTTGGTTCTGATTGTACTGCTGATTTTGATTGAGACTATAATTCTAATTTTGGCCTTGGTTGTGATTTTGATGTGGATTGTAGTTTTGGTTGCTTCTTCCATAGAGGTTCTCATTTCTTAGCTGTGTCACTTCGGTTGTCAATCTTTTCAAATGTGCAGTAATTTCTTTGATTTCTTCCCTATCCTCTTGTGCTTTTGCCACAGTTACATCCCTAGGAAGTTGGAAGAAAGGCTGACCATTATTTTGACTGTTATTAGAAGTACTAGCCGTGTAAGGAGTTATAGCCTGGATTGGAGTAGGATTATACACAGGTGTGTAAGAAGGAATCGGATTTACTAGTGGAGCATGCTGCACAGGGACTCCATTCCATGGGTGTGCCTGATTCTGCACCCCAAAATTTCCTCCATTGACAAATGGACTATAAGTTGTATGCCTCATTTCTTGGTTCACTGAGGCTGCCTCTTTATAGGCTTTGGATATTGAATCTATGTCAAGTTTTCTTTTGACAAACATGGCAGTTAAAGGATCCAAGGCAGCATAGTACATAGCCAACAAGGGAGCATCATCTATGGTATAAGGGGCTACTAGCCTAGAATAGGCCTTTTGAAATCTGTCATTGAAATTATCAATTAGCTCTCCCTCACCTCGTTTTATAGCAGCGAATTTATGATACAAAGCGCAAGGGTCAATGGGTCCTCTAAATCTTGACAGAAATGCTTCTTCCATAAGTGCCCAGGAAGAAATGTAACCATTGGGTAAGTTTACGTACCAACTAGAGGCCTGCTCATTAAAGGTGTAAGGAAACAATCTACACACAACATCCTCGTGCTCTAACATAGCCCTAAAACATGCTTCCTTAAATATTCTAATATGATCTTCTGGGTCCTAATGCAACTGGTATTTGGGACATATCTTTTCCGGATTTTTTGGCATCTCATGATAATCATTGAAGAGTATGGGAGAATTGACATCGAAATAAGCCATTGCAGGTGTTTGAGCTTGACTTGAACTTGCAGGCATACCTGGATTGATTAGTGGATTAGGATTTAGAGGAGGATTGAGACCTCCAGGAGTGCCTGAACCAAGATTTAAAGATCTGAACAGTGATCTATCAGGACTTACAATACTACGGATGTTAAAAGGTGACCCAGGAGGTGTTCCAGACGAACTTCCCGCTTGCGATATTTTTGGATTCCAAATTAAAGGGTTTTTACTTCGCCTTGTATCAGGTAGTTGCTCAAATATATCTCCTGAACTGGATCTAGACCTAGTCACTCTATTACTGTCGTTAGCCAGTTTGAAATGAAACCTAACTCAGGAAGGCCCTCCTTCTAGCGCCAGAAAACTGTTGATGATTGTTTTGATGCAATCATAACAATAAGTTAAAATTCACATGAAATGAACTGAAACTATACTTGAAAGATAAGAAGGAATCATTTGAGATTCAACTAATCCCAAGTCTACAATGGTTCGGTTGGTCAAGTTCAGTTGGTCAATGTGAAGCTGTAATGTTCAAGGGGCCTTACGTAGTTTAGGTTTTTTTTGGTGGCTTACTAGACTAAGAATATGCAAAAAGGTCATGAGATATGTCAATACTTTTCATTCCTTTGCATAAAAGTGATACTGTGCTGCAAGTTTTAGATGGTTTTCTTGAATTTTTTGCAGCTTTCTTCTTTATCAATTTATGAAAACTGTCTACTTATAGCTCTGTTATGCATGCTTCTTCAAATTTGAGACAATTTCCTTTAGATTTCTATGTTTTCAACTAAATATTTCAGATGGGTTGTGAAAAGTTAGAAAGATCTAATCTATACCTCATTTAATCTACCAAAGGATCTAATTGTTTCTGTTATGCACTATGTAAATACCACAGTAATTTGATCAAATCCACAGTAAAAACCTTAAATGTAAGTTCTGAGCATTTTCACAAACATACATTTAAAATTGCAAGCTCTCAAAGAAAATATCTCAAAACACAAAGAAGGGCAGGAGAACACTCAGAAGATAGATGCAGAACTCCAGATTCTATTGTATTAGAAACGAATAGTCATACATGATTTACAATGTAAGAATGACTCTTAGTTTCATTGATCATACTACAGAGAACTTACAAGCTTTACAGATACAGTAAGACAGCCAGACATTCCACGCACACCTTACTGCAGACAAATAGGCGACCTCCTTCTTCTACCTCTAAACTATGCTAACTTGCTGTATGTTCCTAAAAGAAAATTCTGTTGTAGCCACTGTTGTTTTCCTAAAATCCCTGTTGTCTTCCTAAAATCCCTGTTGTTTTCCTAAAATCCCTGTTGTTTTCCTAAAATCCCTGTTGTAAAGTATTACAGTGTAGAGAGGCACAATATAAAGACATTCTGATTGTCCTCACTACAGCAAAAACCTAACTGAACCCCTGGTTCAAACCTCTGGTTACAGTAATAAATACAGGTGAACCAGCTCTTCAAAATATCTCTGAGCAGTGTCAAATCTGGGCGAAATATTGCCCCTTCTGAGAAGTTCCGGCAGCTGGGTAATAACTTCTGTTTGTCTGTTGTAGTAATACTCTCAGCTGCAACCTTGTTCTTTACTTGAATGGCCTTGACTTTTTCGCACTTCATCCTTATCTTCCTGCTCCTGAGATCAGATTTCCTTCCTCCATGAGGTCACTGTGTTGACTTTCCAGCTGCTTCCTCAACTACAAGCCTGCAAGACAAGACAAGCAATAAGTATTTCATTTATCACATAAACAGCAGGAAATTAAAATAATCGTTTAAATCCAGGTGACTGCGCAAACTTGTGGAAATCGGATCCAGAATACCCTCAAAACGCGTTCAAAACGCATTCAGACCGCTCAAAACCCATCGGGTCAACCATCGCTGACCGAAAAAATGCCATGGGTGCCAAAAAATGCTTTAAAACTCCACCGCTTCATTTCCCGCCCATCGGCATGACTATCGCTATCGGCGTGTCAAAAAAAACATGTTGGCCGATATTCACTTCATCCGCATGATATTTTGGAAATATGATGCTCTCCCTTCTGAAGGTCCAGATGACGTCATCAGGATGTTTCGCTTCTGTGTAATGGGGAAAAGAACAACATCATCATCATCATCATCATGTTGAAGGAGAAAAGGAGGATATGGAATATGATCCTGCTGCTGAGGAAAGGAAAATGATGGTGACATCATCGTCATATTCGGGCTTCATTAAAATGCAAAAGATGACATCATCATCATGTTCAGTTAAGATTAGGGGATAATTGTAATATCGGGTCACCTAAGGAGCATGATCAGGATGATGAATGTAATACAACCCCTTTGCGGCCAAGGCAACCCTCTCGAAAGATCAGGAGGATGATGATCATCAAGATATTTGGGGCTTTTGTCGAACTTAGAATAAGACGTCATCATCATATTCGCGAACCGGATCGTGCTTTGGAAAATATCCTGCCGAAGGGAAATGTGATGATGATGATCATCATCATCAGGATATTTGCTTCTTTGTTTATCAGATCGGGATGACGTCATCATGATATCCGGAGCCTTTGTTAAACTTAGAACATGACGTCATCAGGATGTTTTGCTAACCGGATCATGTTTTGGAAAAAAAATCCTGCCGAAGGGAAATGTGATGATGATGATCATCAGGTTATTTGCAAAAGGTTGTTCTTTCTTGGCAGGAGGACTTCACGAAATATCGGGTATACAAACAAGATCATGATGATCTTGACAACAGGACAGGATAAAAAATATGATGATCCTCCTCATCGAATATCATGATGACGTAACCATCATATTCCGATGCTCGCGATACAAAAGACCGCTCGACGGGGAAAACTTACTATGACTTAAAGTTGACGTCCGGATATTTGAACCTCAGGATATTATCGGGGGGGTGTTTCAAATATGATGATGATGTCTTATACAGCAAAACCGAGTTTATAAAATATGACCCTCCTAAAATCATGATGCTCACGATGCGCATAAGGCCATTTGACGGGTAAAGGGCACTACCACCTAAGATTGACGTCCAGATATTGCGACTGCATGATTTTTATCAGGTGATAGACCAAGATCATGATGACCTTGACAACATGAAAAAAATATGATGATCACTTGCGATTATCAGGTTTGACCAAAACTTTGACTGTGCATAACTTCCGCATATGGATGAATTTTCAAGTGAAGTAAAAAGCAAACCTGCATGGAATTTCAAGCTCTTTCTAAATATGAGGTCATAGAAACAAAATATGAACTTTGACAAACTGACCTCATGATGATGACCTACCTCATCGAATATCATGATGATGATGCACCTGACCTTCATTTTTACCAAACCACCAGAAAGCAGACAAACACAAGCAGAAGCAAAAAGCAAAACATCAGCAGGGGTCCCCATTTTGCTAAGGAGCATAATGGGGCATGTTGTGAACATCACAACAATAGGGATAGCGTTTAGGGTTTAGGGATGAGGGATTAGAGTTGAGGAATGATGGATGATGGATTAGGGTTGAGGGATTAGGGTTTAGGGTTAGGGCTGAGGGATTAGGGTTTAAGGTATAGTGTTGAGGGTTTAGGGATAGGGTTTAGGGTTGAGGGATTAGAGTGAAGGGTTAAGGGATTAGGATTTGATGTTGAGGGTTGAGGGTTGAGGGTTTAGAGTTTAGGGTTTAGGGATAGGGTTGAGGGTCGAGGGATCAGAGTTAAGGGTTTAATGTTGAGAGTTGAGGGTTGAGGGTTGAGGTTGAGGGATAGGGTTAATGGTCAAGGGATTAGGGTTAAATAAGAGTGTCGAGGGTAAAGGGATTAGGGTTTAAGGTATAGTATCAAGTTTGTTGAGGGTTTAGGAATAGGGATAACATTTAGGGTTTAGGGATGAGGGATTAGAGTTGAGGGATGATGGATTAGGGTTGAGGGTTGAGGGATTAGGGTTTAGGGATAAGGTTTAGGGTTGAGGGATTAGGGTTTAAGGTATAGTGTTGAGGGTTTAGGGATAGGGTTTAGGGTTGAGGGATTAGAGTGAAGGGTTGAAGGATTAGGATTTGATGTTGAGGGTTGAGGTTTTAGGGTTTAGGGTTTAGGGATAGGGTTGAGGGTTGAGGGATCAGAGTTAAGGGTTTAATGTTGAGAGTTGAGGGTTGAGGCTTGAGGCTTGAGGTTGAGGGATAGGGTTAATGGTCAAGGGATTAGAGTTAAATAAGAGTGTCAAGGATAAGGGATTAGGTTTTAAGGTATAGTATCGAGTCGTTGAGGGTTTAGGAATAAGGATAGCATTTAGGGTTTAGGGATGAGGGATTAGAGTTGAGGGATGATGGATTAGGCTTGAGGGTTGAGGGATTAGGGTTTAGGGATAAGGTTTAGGGTTGAGGGTTGAGGGATTAGGGTTTAAGGTATAGTGTTGAGGGTTGAGGGTTTAGGGATAGGGTTTAGGGTTGATGGATTAGCATTTAATGTCGAGGTTAGGGTTAGAGTGTCTATGGTAGAGGGATTAGGGATAGGGTTTAGGGTTGAAGGTTTAAGGATTGAGGGTTGACGCTTTAGGGATGAGGGTTTAAGGCTTAAGATATAGTGTCAAGTGTTGAGGGTGTAGGGATAGGGTTTAAGTTTTAAGGGTTAAGGGTTGAGGGATAGGGATTAGGGTTTAAGGTATAGTGTTGAGGGTTGATGGTTTAGGGATAGGGTTTAGGTTTGAGGGATTAGGGTGTAGGGTTGATGAATTAGGGTTTAATGTTGAGATTTGAGGGTTGAGGCTTGAGGCTTCAGGATTGAGGTTGAGGGATAGGGTTAATTGTCAAGGGATTAGGGTTAAATAAGAGTGTCAAGGGTAGAGGGATTAGGGTTTAAGGTATACTATCGAGTCTGTTGAGGGTTTAGGAATAGGGATAGCATTTAGGGTTTAGGGATGAGGGATTAGAGTTGAGGGATGATAGATTAGGGTTGAGGGTAGAGGGATTAGGGTTTAGGGATAAGGTTTAGGGTTGAGGGATTAGGGTTTAGGGTTTAAGGTATAGTGTCAAGGGTTTAGGGATCAGGTTTAGGGTTGAGGGATTAGAGTGAAGGGTTGAGGAATTAGGATTTGACATTGAGGGTTGAGCGTTTAGGGTTTAGGTTTTAGGGATAGGGTTGAGGGTCAAGGGATCAGAGTTAAGGGTTGAGGGATTAGGGTTTGACATTGAGGGTTGAGTGTTGAGATTCAAGGGTCAAGGGTTTAGGGATAGGGTTGAGGGTTGAGGGATTAGGGTTAAAGTAGAGTGTGGAGGGTATAAGGATTAGGCATAGGGCTGGAGGGTTTAGGGATAAGGGATTAGGGTTTAAGGTATAGTATCGAGTCTATTGAGGGTTTAGGAATAGGGATAGCATTTAGGGTTTAGGGATGAGGGATTAGAGTTGAGGGATGACAGAATAGGGTTGAGGGTTGAGGGATTAGGGTTTAAGGTATAGTGTCGAGGGTTTAGGGATCAGGTTTAGGGTTGATGGATTAGAGTGAAGGGTTGAGGGATTAGGATTTGACGTTGAGGGTTAAGGGTTTAGGGTTTAGGGATAGGGTTGAGGGTTGAGGGATCAGAGTTAAGGGTTGAGGGATTAGGGTTTGACGTTGAGGGTTAAGGGTTGAGGTTCGAGGGTCAAGGGTTTAGGGATAGGGTTGAGTGTCGAGGGATTAGGGTTAAAGTAGAGTGTGGAGGGTATAAGGATTAGGGATAAGGCTGGAGGGTTTAGGGATAAGGGATTACTGTTTAAGGTATAGTATCAAGTTTGTTGAGGGTTTAGGAATAGGGATAGCATTTAGGGTTTAGGGATGAGGGATTAGAGTTGAGGGATGACGGATTAGGGTTGAGGGTTGAGGGATTAGGGTTTAGGGATAAGGTTTAGGGTTAAGGGTTGAGGGATTAGGGTTTAAGGTATAGTGTCGACGGTTGAGGGTTTAGGGATTAGGTTTACGGTTGAGGGATTAGAGTGAAGGGTTGAGGGATTAGGATTTGACATTGAGGTTTGAGGGTTTAGGGTTTAGGGATAGGGTTGAGGGTCGAGGGATCAGAGTTAAGGATTGAGGGATTAGGGTTTGATGTTGAGGGTTAAGGGTTGAGGTTCGAGGGTCAAGGGTTTAGGGATAGGGTTGAGGGTTTAGGGATTAGCGTTAAAGTAGAGTGTGGAGGGTATAAGGATTAGGGATAGGGTTGGAGGGTTTAGGGATAAGGGATTACGGTTTAAGGTATAGTTGTTGGCAAGAGACACTATATGGATTCATGAATGTTGTCATTGATGGCAACAAAGGTTATCCCACACATCTGCAATAAATGATAAGTCCTCACCAGAAGTCAGATTGAAGAAGTGTTGAGGTCCGGTAAGCAAGAACAAAGTAGTCAGTAAGGTCTAACAGACAGGTCTGGATCTCTCAGTAGAAGTATCTCAGTGAAGTGCACATTTGGGGAAGTCAAGAGGAGTATTTTGACTGATAGATTCCAAGGTTTGAGCCTCCGGTGTGAAAAGGATAAAGAGATATGAATGCTTGAGTGTCGAGTTCCCAAGTGACAGTGTGAACAAAGGAAGAACTGACTAGCAGAACATCAGACAAGTATTTTGGATGTGTTACCGATGATGGAAAAGGTTCTTAAGGCATCAGTTATGTTTGGCCAACATGAGTGATGACTTCTACAAGTATATGTTTGATCCGCATTACTTGATATGCAAGGATTCAGCCGACAAATTAGAGTTTGTGAAAACATTGACTATTCTGAGTCCTGACTAGAAAGGTGTTGAAATCACTTTTGCGGATATATATACAAGATGGATTTAGTTATGAGATGTGTTTTGGTTATAAGTGATGTGTGAAGAAAAGTAGTAGAGCTGAATAAAAGAAGAAAGGAAGATCCGGTATGTGAAAGAAGAGTAGCATAAAAGAAGAGGAAAGATGAAGTGCAGCAGATCAGTATACAGAGCCTAACTGGAACTAAACTCTAGCATATGTTGATGCTCCTTATCAGTTCAAGTATTGTATTACACTCTTTAGAAAATTGTAGACAGTGTGTCTCTAGTAGGCAGTGTGCCTCTTGTGAGCAGTGTGCTCGGGCAATGAGCCCTAATTGGCAAGTGCCATTTTGTACTTCCATTCTTCTAACAAAGAATACAATCTTGGGTTAATCACCCCGTGGTTTTTCCCTTAACAGGGTTTCCACATCAAAATATTGTGTAATGTATATTTCTATTTCATGGTTATGTTTGCTTGTTTGATTTGATGCTGCACTAATTATTAAGAAAGTTTAGAAAGCTGAAATAATTAAGATAATTGATTCACCCCCCCTCTCAGTTATCAACAATTGGTATCAGAGCTAAGTTCCTCCTAAACAGAGTCTAACAGCTTGAGGAAGATTTAGGAATCCAAATGGATGCATATGGTTTAAGGGAGCAACTCAAGACTACCCTTGATGATCTTGAGCAGTCAAACTCCGAAGTCAATGAATTAAAGGAAAGACTCAAATAGGCTGATGATTTTATGAGAGAACTAAAAGACAAGTTAAGTCTCTCTATGAAAAAGAGAAAGGAGCTACTTCAGCAATTGGCAAGTCAAGGTGAAGCAAATGATGCAAATGAAGATCTGAAGGAGAAAACCAAGTTATGTGAAAAACTATCCAAAGAAATCATTATGGTAAGACATGAAATGGAATCAGGAGTTATAAAGTTTACCCAAGAGATTGAAGAGAAAAGAAAAATTGAAGATAATCTAAGACAATCTCTCAAGGAGAAATCAGAAGATTGCCACAAGATGGATAGAATTATCAGACATCTTGAATCTGATCTTGAAGATGCTAAAGATAATGAAGAAAAACTTGAGGATCAAATTGTCTCTCTCAAAAGGGATCTTCAAACAGCAAATGAATATAAAGAGAAATTCAAGATAAGTTTTGCCCAACTTGAAGTTCTTCTTCAAAGCCAAAAGAGGGTAGATGACAAGTGTGGTTTGGGATATGAGAAAGGAGAAAGCTCTGGATTTGGTCAAAAGAATTTTAGATAAGAAAATCTAAGTAATAGACCTAGAAGTCCTCCGGTAAGGTAGCCTAATGCTCAAAGATATCCATCCTTCAATGGATACTGCCACAACTGCAATAACTTTGGTCATAAAGCTAATCAATGTAGAAGGAGAATGAATCATACTAATACATCCTTCTCCGGACAGTGCTTCAACTGCAAAAGGTATGGTCACAAATCTCATGAATGTAGAAATATGCAAATGAACAATTCATTCAATGGAAGATGCTTTGCATGCAATAGAATGGGTCATATGGCTAATCAATGTAGATCAAGAGGATATCAATCAAATATGCAAAGAAATGTTGTCTACCAAATTTGCAATAGATCCGGTCATATAGCAAAATTCTATAGAAGCAAGAATCAGGATAAAAGAGGTCCGGTATATTACAATCAGAATTAAGATAAGGGAAAACAAAAACTAAATGCGGATGAAGTTTGAAGTGAGATGAACAAGATTTGGGTGAATAAAAGTACAGAGAATGTAGGGGATGGATCTGCACCAGACTCTGGTGCTGATATTCCTTCCGAAAATTAAAAAATGAGCTCTGGCTCAGGGGGAGACACAAAGAAAACCTTGTTCCCCCAGCTAGTCAATTCGTGTCAGAACTGGCACAAGAAGAGTTGTGGATTGAAAGGTTCATAAAGGAAACATCCAAAAAACTATGGTTAAGATTTGGAAGATCCGCAAGAAGATTTGAAGAATCTAATCCTACCAGAATTGATCCGGTAAAATAGTCTTCTGGTGAAAATAGATTCTTTACAAGTATGGTCTGATATGATTCAAACTATGGTGTCTTGATCTACAAATAGATCAAATGACTAATAAAAGGATGATAGATAATCACTACTCCTAGAATAACTTCAAAATCTATCTCAGTGATCCGGAAAGGTTTTTGTCTCTGAATAAGACAAACAAGGCAAACTGGAATGAATTAGGTTGCGCATTTATTGCTGAATGAAAATTAGGGTTTCTTAGAAACAAAAGAGTTCATTCACTCATCATTTGTACACTCACATGTGAAGAAGAGAGAAAAGGAGCTCTGCAACTACTTCTCCCAAGGATCAAGATGATTCTTCATACATCTCAATCCAAATTTCATTGTGTGCCCTAAACAGTGTAAAAGGTATTCTTCGTTCTTGATATTTCTTAGTAAGATTCCTTGATGATGGCTACTCTAAATATAGTAAAGATTTCTGATAGACCTCGCCCCATATTTAAGAAGCATCCATACAAATCTTTGGAGGTAGATCCCCTAGGAGCCTTCTCTAGTGTTCCGCATGGTGTTTTGCACACATAAGATATTAGGGTTTACATACACGCTAATATTGAAGAATTTGGGGAATCAAAATTAGTGGACATCTGTCACAACCAATTGATAGACAATGCTTTTGAGCTTAAACCAGAATATAAGGGCATCCAAAAGAAACATTTTGATCAGTTCATTCATTTCCCCTGCTTTGGAGAAGATGAATGGGTTCGGTATGTGTTAAGCAGGGTACAAGACAACTTTCTATGGCTTAACAGAACTTGCAAAATTACCAAGGAAGCAATTAGGGCAGTAACTAGTTTACACTCCTCTGGAGGAATTCCTGTCCTCAAATCTGTCAAAAACAACAATGTAACTGAGGCCACCGGATCAAAATTTGATAAGGCAATGACCATTGAAGATATTACTGACCCGGATATCAAGTATGCATCTATGATAATAGGATACAAGATATATCATTCCAGTAGGGAGAATTCAGTATCTGGAACTGCAGTATACACTACCTATGAGATGCTGAGAAAGAATGCAAAATATGATCTCTGTGAACTTCTCTTTAGCCAATTATTGGAAAACATACAGAAGATCAAAAAGGACAAGAAAAACTCCTTTAAATATGGTAAACTAATAATATGCCTATTTTTCTACTTCATGAATGAGCTACCTGGATCAAATGGATGGGTATGGCAAAATGACAAATCGCTAGCCATTCAAATCAGAGATTACTTGCATGGGCTTGGGGATGCTAAAGTAAGAAATATAGCCATGTGGGGATATTTCAAGAATTTTCAGAACATGATGCAGGTTAGAGAAAGGATTCCACAGTCTCTTGTTGAGAAATACGAAGACACAGTATGTTTTATGGTAGAGACTGATCAGTGCCTAATGGAGGCAGTAGAACCAAGAACTGTATGGATCATGCCCATGGGATATGAAGTTGATGAACAAATTATGGAGCTGCATGTTCAACACATGCTAAGTCAGCCAAAGGATCCAAAGGCAGAAAGGTTTGGAACCTTTGAGGAGCTGAGTGTAAAGATTCATGTCAAACTCAGAGAACCAGAGATCAAGAGGAAGGTGAGAAAAGAAGTAGAAAATGTTGCCAAAGGTCTTGGCATCTCAAAGGAGGCACTTGATGCCCACAGGGAAAAGATGGAAAGGGCTGAGGAAGAGAAGAAGAAGGCAGAAAAGAAAAATGAGGAAAGTGCTCTGGCAAAACCTTCCACCCAGACCAAATCATCAAAGAGATCTGCACCTATCACTGCCAAAGGCTCAAGGTCATCAGAACTGGAAGCACAATCATCTGGCAAAGGAGAGAAAAGAACAAAGACAAAAGCTACAAGAGCCTATGCTAGTCAAAGGGATGAAGAGGAGACTAAATCTAATGAAGTCAGGAAAATGAAGAAAAAGAAGAAAACATCTGGCCAACCCTCTACTAGACAGAAGGAAGAAGAAAAGACAGAGGAATATGTTGAAAAACCCACTCTTCACATTGATGACATAATCAAATCAGTCACAGTGGATGGAAATTTTCAGCCAATGGTTGAGTTCTATGATGATTATGGTGAAGCAGATCAGAAGATATTACAAGATGCCATAGTCAAGTATCTAAATATCTACAACAAAGCATTCATTGAAATTATATCTCTGATCCCCAAAAGCTTGGAGAAGGAACTAGAAATAAG
This sequence comes from Cunninghamia lanceolata, assembly GCA_027924645.1. Classification (NCBI taxonomy): domain Eukaryota; kingdom Viridiplantae; phylum Streptophyta; class Pinopsida; order Cupressales; family Cupressaceae; genus Cunninghamia; species Cunninghamia lanceolata. Next base: position 6,601,943 of record BSBN01000078.1, read on the forward strand.
AAAGAACAATGCCCAAGCCAAAGACATAGAAATTTGAGAACAAATAGCAATTCAGCTATATCCTTCAATCGACCCCAAGACAATGAATATGGTATTCAAAGATTGTAAGGATGAGTTCAAAAGCAAAGCAAGGATGAATCAACTTATGCTTGGTGAGCCTGACAAGGTAGCCAAGGACACAGTCTCTAAAAGTCCTTCAAAAGATTTAATCTTCCTATTATAGAGGATTTGGGTACTGACCCCTCGACTACAAATGTTGTAGAAGAATCTATTGAGAAAATGTCAAAAGAGGTGGGCCCTGAACAGACTAACATTTCTCCTCCGGTTTCCCCTACAGTCTCTCGATCTACAAGAGAAGAAAGAATACAGGAGAAAGAACCAGAAGTGAAGGACAAAGAAGATGACAGTACCAAGGCTGTAGAAGGAGAGAAAGCTCCAAAAGATAGTTCTGTGACTGCAGAAGAAAAGAAAAATCTGTCTTCGGCAAGAGACACTGCAGAATCAGTCAAGAACTTTTTGATAAAAGCAACTATGGAGATTGATGAACCGAAACTATTAAAAGGGCCATTAAATTTTGACTCTCTATCTTCGGTGCAAATAATGAAAATAGCTTCATTTGCAAATGCAAAGGTCAAAGAGAAACTACTGAAATCTCACATGGAAGACTGTGAGCTTATAGAGGCAGCATCTGAAATGTTGGAAAAGATCATGCCATCTTTTCAAAAGGATCCCACAGTCTCTTCCTCTGGTAATCTCAAAACTCTAGTCAACAGTGTTAGCGCACATTTTGATTCTCTAGAGAAGTCAGCTGAAGAAAAGGTCTGGAAGGAGTTTCTGGACAAGAGACTCTCTGAAGTATAGGGTCTGATAACAAATGATAGGAAAGTTATGGATATTGGGATAAAGAGCTTGGAAAATGCTCTTAAAGATGGCAGAAATATGTAAAATTTTGCTTATCTTGGCCCACAGTGACCAAAGATATTGAGAGGAAAGTAAAAGAACAAGAGGATAAACTATTAAGTCTGTCTCAAAGTTTTGATCCTCTCTCATCCTCTATAGCTAATCAAGAGTGTCAGTCTATTACAATCACAAATGCAATAAAGAATTTTGAGAAGGAAAGGAAGAACATAATTAGCCGGATGGGTGAACTTAGAAGGATCCTTGTCCCTAAGTTAGAGGCCATGCATGAGGCCATAAGTGAAGCTCAAATCACAGCACCAATGATCCAGCAGATCTACAAAGGATAGGTGCATTTGCATTCCTATTGAGCGGTCATATTTCAATTTTGGACAGAATGAAGCAAAGTTGGGCTACATAATTTATTCAATTGAAGACAACTTTTGCAGACATACTTAAGTATATGTAAGTATGCCATATGTATATACTTATGCGGCTAAGTATAGTTGAATTTTTGAAAGTTTTGAAATGTGGACCCTACCCTTTGCCATTGATGTCAAAGGGGGAGTGAAGAGTAGTGAAAATAGAGGAATCCAAAAAAGGGGGAACTCTGAAAAATGTATATAAAAGTAGAGCGTCAGCCAAGGGGGAGCTTAGTGTAAACACTTAGTCATTTTTTCACTAAGTGTTGCCATCAATGCCAAAGGGGGAGATTGTTGGCAAGAGACACTATATGGATTCATGAATGTTGTCATTGATGGAAACAAAGGTTATCCCACACATTCAGAATACATGATAAGCCCTCACCGGAAGTCAGATTGAAGAAGTGTTGAGGTCTGGTAAGCAAGAACAGAGCAGTCAGTAAGGTCTGATAGACAGGTCCAGATCTCTCAATAGAAGTATCTCAGTGAAGTGAGGATTTCGGGAAATCAAGAGGATTATCTTGACTAATAGATTCCAAGGTTTGAGCCTCTGGTGTGAAAAGGATAAAGAGATATGAATGCTTGAGTGTCGGGTTCCTAAGTGACAGTGTGAACAGAGGAAGAACTGACTGGCAGAACATCAGACAAGTATTTCGGATGTGTTACTGATGATGGAAAAGGTTCTTAAGGCATAAGTTATTTTTGGCCAATGTGAGTGATGACTTCTACAAGTATATGCTTGATTTGCATTACTTGATATGCAAGGATTCAGCTGACAGATCAGAGTTTGTGAAAAGATTGACTATTCCGGGTGCCGACTACAAAGGTGATGAAATCACTTTTGTGGATATATATATACAAGATGGATTTAGTTATGAGATGTGTTGTGGTTATAAGTGATGTGCGAAGAAAAGCAGTAGAGCTAAATAAAAGCAGAAAGGAAGATCCGGTATGTGAAAGAAGAGCAGCATAAAAGAAGAGGAAAGATGAAGTGTAGCAGATCAATATACAAAACCTAACCGGAACTGAACTCTAGCATATATTGATGCTCCTTATCAGTTAAAGTATTGTATTACACTCTTTATAAAATTTTAGATAGTGTGTCTCTAGTAAGCAGTGTGCCTCTTGTGAGCAGTGTGCCTCTTGTGAGCAGTGTGCTCGGGCAGTGAGCCCTAATTGGCAAGTGCCATTTTTGTACTTCCATTCTTCTAACAGAGAATACAATCTTGGGTTAATCACCCCGTGGTTTTTCCCTTAACAGGGTTTCCACATCAAAATATTGTGTAATGTGTATTTCTATTTTATGGTTTTGTTTGCTTATTTGATTTGATGCTGCACTAATAATTAAGAAAGTTTAGATAGGTGAAATAATTAAGATAACTGATTCACCCCCCTCTCAGTTATCAACAATAGTATCGAGTCTGTTGAGGGTTTAGGAATAGGGATAGTATTTAGGGATTAGGGATGAGGGATTAGAGTTGAGCGATGATGGATTAGGGTTGAGGGTTGAGGGATTAGGGTATAGGGATAAGGTTTAGGGTTGAGGACTGAGGGATTAGGGTCTAAGGTATAGTGTTGAGGGTTAAGGGTTTAAGGATTGGGTTTAGGGTTGAGGGATTAGAGTGAAGGGTTGAGAAATTAGGATTTGATGTTGAGGGTTGAGGGTTTAGGGTTTAGGGTTTAGGGATAGGGTTGAGGGTCGAGGGATCAGAGTTAAGGGTTGAGGGATTAGGGTTTGACGTTGAGGATTGAGGGTTGAGGTTCAAGGGTCAAGGGTTTAGGGATAGGGTTGAGGGTCGAGGGATTAGGGTTAAAGTAGAGTGTGGAGGGTATAAGGATTAGGGATAGGGTTGGAGGGTTTTGGGATAAGGGATTAGGGTTTAAGGTATAGTATTGAGTCTGTTGAGGGTTTAGGAATAGGGATAGCATTTAGGGTTTAGAGATGAGGGATGATGAATTAGGGTTGAGGGTTGAGGGATTAGGGTTTAGGGATAAGGTTTAGGGTTGAGGGCTGAGGGATTAGGGTTTAATGTATAATGTTGAGGGTTGAGGGTTTAGGGATAGGGTTTAGGGTTGACAGATTAGGGTTTAGGGTTGACAGATTAGGGTTTAATGTTGAGGTTAGGGTTAGAGTGTTGAGGGTAGAGGGATTAGGGATAGGGTTTAGGGTTGAAGGTTTAAGGATTGAGGGTTGACGCTTTAGGGATGAGGGTTTAAGGCTTAAGATATAGTGTCAAGTGTTGAGGGTGTAGGGATAGGGTTTAAGTTTTAAGGGTTTTAAGGAAAGAGAGGAAGGTCAAATATTCTACAAGAAATTATGTTTGGATGGCACATGTCATTGTTGTGGTGGCTTGCAACATTTGCCAATATGTGAACATATGGAAAGAACACATGTGGTTGCAAATGAACTAGTAGAGTTTGGCAAGTATAAAATAGTGGCATACAATACAAAAGATGGTAAAAAAGCAAAGAGGTGTGAATTGGTTATTGAAAAGATTCCAGTGTATCAGTTTATGCCTATATTTCATGACAACATAGTGTATGAGTATGCAAGACATGCCCATAGAGCTTGATGGTTGGACTTGCAATTCAAGTTATGCAAGGACACATTTCTGGTTGGTAGCATTGTTTCAGTCATTGACTTTGCAGAGAACTACAGTCTACAGCCACAGCATGAGGTGCAATCACAATATTACAACTCCACACAGGTTTCTATATTTGTGCACATCGCATTCATTCATGTGAATGATAGTATAGAGGATGACAGAAAGATCATAAGGGAATATAATTTCTATATTAGTGATGATCGAACGCATTCTACAGAGTTCGTGCAAGGTTGCTTTCAGGTGTTCTACAATGATTTGGCTAGAAGGGGCATATCATTTAGTCAGCATATCATACGGTTAGATAACTGTGCGTCACAATTCAAGAACTCACAGAATTTCTATTAGCTAAGTAGGAGGCATAATTTTACAGGTATTCAACATATGTGGAACTTTTGTGAGGCCGAGCATGGAAAGGGGGAGCATGATGGTGCATGAGCATGTATCAAAAGAGCCATAGCATGAGAAGAGTTAAAGTATAAAGACAATGCGAAGTTGACAGATGCAAAATTGATTGTCGAGTGGTGTAATGCTTCCATGGGTCCAGGTAATGAAGGTAAGTCTTCAGTTCATAGATTTTTTGGTTGATAGATGATACTAACATTGCACCATATGAGGATTGTTGTACACTGACAGGATTAAATGAGATGCACTCTTTCAAAAGCTCAATTGCAGGTTCATGGAGTATCCATACACGAAAGATGTCATGCTTTTGTTCTTTCTATACAATTCAAGTCTGGGATGAGTGCGAGTCAAAGGAGTGGGTTGACGAATGGCAGTTAAGTTATCTTAGCCCACTTGACACGTATCGACCCCCGACGGTACTGGAACTAACACAGATGGAATCATCAATTGACTTTGAGCACATATTAGATTTAGTTCAACTAGGTAATAAAGGGCATGTATATGCATCTAATTTCATCTAGTTCAACCAGGTAATGTCATCTTACTTTGTAGTGTTTTTGTAATGTTGACTAATTTCATCTAATTTGCTACACATATCAATGTAGGGCATGTATATGCAGTTATTGCAAATGAAGATAATGAAGAGAGAACAGATTATTACTTATGTCGTTGTGTTGAGGCCAAAAAGAAATTGGAGGCCCCTGTTACAGATGGAGAAAACGTCGAATACCCTACAGGCTCAGTAGTTATTACTGGAACATGGCTTAGAAGGTACCCACATAAGAGTGTTAATATTTGGCTATTTCAGGACTTTGACACGCATCGGAAGATTCTTCATTACTCGAACCTTGTCGTGGCATCCATTGTTCATTTGATAAATTATCGGGGTAGACCTTTGAACAAAATCTTGTGGAAGGTGCGTGAGTCTAACCATGAAGCAATGCTTGACACAATAAAGAGTAGAGAAGACCCAGATGATTCATTGGATTAATTTGTAAGTATTCACATTGATTTTGTAAAGTCATGTTGCATTGAGTTGTAAGTATGCACATTAATTTGTAAGGTTTGTCTTTTTTTAATTTCCTCCTACATTTTTACACATATACACATTTTTATATCATCATGTTATGCATTTTTGGTGTCCTGCTCCTGATGCGACCAAACTCATAACTCACCCGACTTCCTCTAGACACCATTTGATGATCTCTCCAACACTCTGGATCCAGGACGCCCAATCATGATGATGCCCTATATACCATTCTCCCAAGGCGCTCATAATGAATGAAAAGAAGACCAAGGGCACCCAAGCTTAATAGACTTATTTCTTTCAATTTTGATGATCCAAACTCTTGCAAAATGACATCCACTTTCATGCCTTTAGATCTTCCTTCACATACAGGGTGCCAAATCAAGTTGAAAAATCTACATAAGGGTGCCAAAATGGATGAAAAGAGACATGAAGTACGCTTTAGGACTCCATGCTAAGGTTTGAGCCATTAAAGGTTTGAGCCATTAAAGTCTCTTGATATTAGGTGCTCATGATGATGAAACTTAGAGCTTTTTCCTTTCCTATGTGCTTATCTAAGATGTTTGAATGATAAGGAGCACCTCAACCTCTATAATGTACATTGGGCACCAAAATTAAGGTGATTTTAAGTCACTTTGAGTCATTTGGGGTCAGTTTGAGTCTTTGAGTCATGTTGCAAAAAAGTGTCAATGTTGTCAAGTTGCACAAAGCAACTTTTGCATTTTTGGTGTCCTACTCGTGATGCGACTAAAATGACTATTCCAACACATCCGAATGGGTAAATTTATGCTAGGCATGGTCCTGTTTTTACCCAAACATGTCGAAACAGTCTGAGCTACATTGTACCCACGATATCCCTAAAGAGTCCAAAGTGCAAAAAGGCAGCAATCTTTGACGAGATGTTACTCAAAAACTGTGTCACTTAGAAACATTCTATCTGAGATAACATGATCATGTAGAGTGCCTCTACAATAACCTCTCTCAGTTTTTTATATCTCTGAGATATTTGCCCGTGGTCAAAGGTTTTCTGCTGCCCCAAAAATCATCAGAAGGAGGCAGTGTAAAGTCATAAAGGGGTGTAACTTTCATCCTGCTCCTAATGTGACCAAACTAACTATTCCAACGCATCCAGATGGGTACATTTACGCTATGCATGGTCCTATTTTCACCCAAACATGTTGAAACAGTCCGAGCTACATTGTACCGACGATATCCCTAAAGAGTCCAAAGTGCAAAAAGGTAGCAATCTTTGACGAGATGTTACTCAAAAACTGTGTCACTTAGAAACATTTTGTCTAAGGCAACGTGATCATGTAGAGTGTCTCTACAATAACCTCTCTCAGTTTTTTATATCTCTAAGGCATTTGCCCGTGGTGAAAGGTTTTCTGCTGCCCCAAAAATCATCAAAAGGAGGTAGTGTAAAGTTGCAAAGGGGTGTAACTTTTGTCCTGCTCGTGATGCAACCAAACTGACTATTCCAATGCATCTGGATGGGTACATTTACACTAGGTATGGTCTTGTTTTTCACCCAAACATGTCGAAACAGTTTGAGCTACATTGTATCGACGATATCCCTGAAGAGTCCAAAGTGCAAAAAGGTAGTAATCTTTGACGAGATGTTACTCAAAAACTATGTCACTTAGAAACATTTCATCTAAGGCAACGCGATCATGTAGAGTGCCTCTACAATAACCTCTCTCAGTTTTTTATATCTCTGATACATTTGCCGGTGGTGAAAGGTTTTCTACTGCCCCAAAAATCGTCAGAAGGAGGCAATGTATTAAGTCAGGATGAAAGCGTATTCACTCTAGGCGCCAATCTCAAGTTGCACAATCATGAATGGGCACCTAGAGCAATAAGGCACTACATCATGGTTCCAGGACCTTGAAATGGCCCCCAAGCATGTAGGAGGAATTTTCAAGGAGCCAGAATGTTTTTGAAACTCTAAGGAACTAGTCCAAAGACTCTATGGCACCATCTTGATACTATTGAGTCAACTTTGGAACTCAAACATATTGAAATAAGGTCTAGGAAGCTAGGCACCATCTCTTGCCAGTTCAACCTCTCAGATGCGCCAACATTGGAAAGACTCTTAATGAGTGCCTAAGTTTGAATTGATCTTGTGATTGAAAGTTTGGTGATGTATTGGTGCGAGATGATCTTTAGTTGAAGCAATCTAAGTTCTAGGAAGGGTTTAGAAGTTATCAACCTCTTCACTAAGTTAGGCACACTTTACAAGCTTTCTTACCCAAGAGTTGCACCTCATTAAGACAAGGCGCATCTTAACCTCTGGGACTTTTGCAAAGAAGCGCTTCAGTTTATTAACACCTTTGGACCTTGTTTTGCATTCTGAAAGAGAAGGCACACTTTGGAGGTATTTCTAACCCAGATTGATGCCTAGGTATAGTCATCTCTCTAGAGCATTACAATGTGTTTTAAAATGAAGGAGGACATTTCATAAATTGGGGAATTGATCACTGAAGACCTTGGAGTGTTTGAATTACTCTAAGCAAGAAGGTGCATTTCCATGGAGTAGCATACTCTAGATAGCACCTAATGCCATCAAGGCACCATTCCACCCTCACTTTGGTGACTATCATCAAGAAGGGGCATTGGGCATTCCTTGAACAGTTCTGAGTGTTTAAAGTTCATGAAATCACCAAGGAATGTTGGGTGCCATGTGTATCCTCAACAAGCTTTAGTTTGCACCTAGACAAGTTGGTGCTTATTCATGTTTTAACTTCCCTCTTGAAGCGCCTAACTTGGGAAAAAGTTATCTTGTTGTTAGTCAAGTGTTTGATGTGTTTTGGAGACTCCAAAGACTTCCTCTTGCTAGGCCTCTTCTTGGCAACTACAACCTTCAACTGGCGCCTAGATCCTAAAGAAAAACACTTAGACTTCAATTTTCATACACTTAGACTTCAAGGCACCAAAACTAGTAGGAAAATATTTGGGGAGAAACCATGCTGATAAAAGTTGGGTAAATTTAACCTCCGAGTCTGATTAGGCTCTATATAACAACAATATTTATATCATGTCCCTTTGCTTTATGAAACAAGCAGTATGTGTCAAGTCATAGGGATAACAATTTGGTCCTTAGAAATTTCTCTGTGACTTTTGATAAGATTATCTACTATTATGTGGATGCTTGATAGTATTATCCTGATCCATTGGACTAGTGTGGCTATGAGGTTGGAAAGTGTTGCAACCTCCATCCTTTAAACTTCTCCACCTTGTTATGGGTTGTTTTGAGTATTTTCACTTGCTTTCTCTTTGAGAATATTTTCTAATGATACATGATGTGTCATAGATCATTCAACTTGATAAACAACATGGAAGGATTCTCATGCCTCCTATACTTCTTGCAAGTTTCTTTATAGATAGCTCACATCATTATCCATCTAGGTGGTCATTTCCCTAAATATTATGATAAGATAATCCTATTAATAAACTTTGGATTGAATGAGAATCAACATGCTTTGTCTTGACTAGAATAGTTGGGATGGAGCCTGTGCACCTGCGTCCTGACTATCCATGGGGTCATAACCACAGGCTGACCCGCAAGCCTGACAAGCATGGTGTGGGACCCTACTCATCGCACTATCTCCCAACCCACTCTGTGCTGCAGGACCGGCATGCTCTATGATGCTCTAGGTCAAGGCACTAATGGACTGTAGTGTATCGACCTCAACACTCTCCTTCACAATGGAAGGGATAGAAACATGCTCATGGGCTGGTTTGTTGATTACTCGTCTCACTACCCACTGTGGGTCAAGACGTGCCCCTGGTCTATCTTGTGCTGACCCCCCACCTCTACCCTGGAAGTCCTGCATATCAAAATAGTTTGGCACTTTATTGAGGACAAACTTGCAGTAGAGTTTCCTCAAAAAGTATTGCGGGACCTCATTATTATTGCATGGAGGATGGTCAAAAACCATTCACCACCTCTACCCAAAATTGTCCCTTATCGCTTGGTTGTTGCACCAATGGATAGGGAACCTCTTGCATGTAATGGGTGGAGGTTGATTTGTTTGTGGGTTTGTGAAAATCGAACACAAGTCTAATTTTGTAATTTGTAATTTTTTCGCATCTTGGTATGATAACTTGTCTGCATAGTAATCTCTAAACTCTCTCTTCTTATCCGTCCAACTAGTTATTTGCTTGCTAATTGAATCTACATTTGATAACATAGACTCAAGAGATTCAGCAAGCGTGGACCTATGCAAGGTTGAAGTGGAAGGATCTTTCAACCTTAGAATTATATCTTCAATTTCCTTTTTGTTGTTTTCAATTTTCCCCATTATATTTTCTTGTGTTCCAGGGGCATGTCGAGGAATGGATGGAGGAGGTTGTTGTTCTACAGGTATTTCCTCCTTAGTATTTTGTGGATTTTGAGGAGGAGGAGGAGGTGCATTAACATTTCCTGACAATTAACGAAATATACATCAAAAATCAACTCAAACCTACCTATTTAGAAATAAATTCAAACAAAAAAATAAATAAACTCACTCCTTTGGCATGCTCGATGTCATGGCAGCATTTTGGTGATTAATCGATAAGATTTTTGTGTTGAATTGAGGAATCCAAAATGCGAGCGCACTTTCTAGGGTTTGCAGACCACGGGAGTTGTGGAGAAAAAGAAATAAAATGAGATGCAAACCCTTTTTTTTAATTTATAGTACTTCATAATGCGCTCGCGTTATAACACGAGCGCATTATGGTTTGGTTTTGATGAGCCTTAGGCTCGTCATTACCAAACCATAACGCGAGCGCGTTATAATGCGCTATTGTTTTTTTTTTAAACCATTTGGCCACTTTTTGGCCCCCCATCTTTTTGCACTTACACTTTCCATAAATGCAATGTTCACAAAAGTCAAACTCAAGATTACAATCACTTAACCCCTCAATGAAGTTTTTATTTTTTAGGGTACGTAGACCCTTCTCACCAATGTGGCCATATCTCAAATGCCATAACATAGTCTTTTCAGTAGGAAGCTTAGCTTCTAAAGTATGTGCACAACCATCGAAATTGGTTACAACAGATTTCTTCATTGCAAGTTCAGATGGTGGGGATGAAGTGACAACAGCTCATTTCCTTGAGTTAGAAGAACTATTGCACTGTGAAGTGCATGCCTCCAGCTGAAACACAGTACCCCTCCGATTACCCTTCACAAGCACCATAGATCCTCTTGTCATCTTGTATCCATCCTTCAAAAAGACAACCTACACCAAGGTACACCCTTCCACCATCAAACTCTTCATATTTGGTAAACTAGTCTCGATGCGAGGTCATGTCGAATGATGCACCAAAATCAATCAACCACACATCATTAGATGCATGGGTGGCCATGGCTGCGATGAAGGCATCAGCATCATCTTGTGACTTGTCAAAATCTGAATAAGGAGCTTTCTTTTTCTTTTTCTTCTCGTCTTTGCATTCCTTTCAAAAATGCCCAGTTTTACAATAGTTCCAACAAAGTGCCTTGGACTTTCTAGGAGATTTGGATCTCCCACAGGATTTGGATCTACCCTTTTCACCTTTCTTATCCTTCTTCCCTTTCTCTTTGGGTCTTCCATAAACCACAAGAGCCTCTTTGACTGCCTCAGAAGACTTTCTCCGCATATCTTTAGATAACTGCGAAGATACCACATCTTCCATCTTGAAGCTGGTAGTGGTGCTTCCAATAGCCATGACAAGATGATCCCATGAATCTTGCAAAGAACAAAGTAGGGTTATGTATCGATCCTCCTCCAACATTTTCACACCCACAGATGTCAACTGTGACATGATCATGTTGAAAGGATTCATGTGAGCTGCAATAGATCCTCTGTCTTCGATCTTCAGAGCAAACAACTTCTTTTTCAAGAAAAGTTTGTTTACCAAGGACTTGGCCTGATAAACATCACCCAACTTCTTCCAAAGATCTTTCGTACTCTTCTCTTCATGGGCATTCAACAAGACAGAGTCAACTAAATAGAGTCTTATTAGACCCTTAGCCTTCCAATCTTTGAGGTCACAATTAGCTTGTGAGATTTCTCTAGGTTTCACATCAGACATCGTTTCCCATAGGTCACAATCAACAACTAGGTCCTCTAGCTTCAATTTCCACAACTCAAAACTAGTGTCATTGAATTTCTCAACCTATAACCTTTCGGATGTTGTTGCCATCTCCTTGCTGCAATAAGATATAGAATACTCTACATAAGACTCCCACTCAATCTAAGATTAGCTCAAAAAACCCCTACTCAACAGCTAATACCAAAACTAGCTAGGCTCTAATCTAATGAGGGGAGGAGAGTGCAAATTCAATTTTAGCCTAACTATTACAACAACATTAAACCATTAACATGAGATATTGTAGAAAATACATAATAGAGAAGGTGAGATAGAAGAAGAGAGCAACAAGATATACGTGTGGAAAACCCTTATTAGGTGAAAAACCCCACACTCCAAAACCTGCACAATGTATTATCAAAACAAAGAATGTTTACAAAAAACTTGCAATGTAAGCTCTTAGGAGTCTTCGACACTCGTATCTGGAGAGAAACCAATAGCATAACAGTACCTGTCAAACTTGTAATACATCTCCTCCTCCAAGAAACTATTTATATAGAATATACAAGGCAAACTTGCCTCTATCTTGGAATGGGCGTCCAACTTGGCCTCATGGCCCAAAACCCATGCCTAAGGAGACTTGGTCAACATTGTAGAATTGCCCTGACACTTTTCCACAGCTCCCATTCCAAAGAGGTGGCCTATTTCCAAATGGGCTATGACAAATGCTCTTACAACTCTTAAGACCGTCATAGAATCTGTCATAGAAGTTACAACTTACAGCTGTAAGAGAATCTATCATACACAGGCTATAAATAGTATATTCTATTACAACATGTCATAGTCCACCTTGGGGTGCCCAAATATGCCTTTTTCAAATATGCTTCATGACACATGTCTACCCCTGTCTTACAAGCTTCTATTTCTGACTCTTACATGTCATAGATTTTGTCATAGGAATCCATCATAATCGTTTTGGTCAATATTCCCTTACACAACACCCAAGATCCTGACACATGGAAAAATACTCTTACCACAAAGTGGGATGCCTATCTCTTCATGTGAGGACAAAATTACAAGTTGTCAACTTCCATGTAGGATGACACATCACCGTGCCACATCCCACAATGACAATATGGAATTTACAATTAATTTACAACATAGGCATTGAAAAAATAAATACAATCATAAATAATGCATGGAATTACCAAGGTTGAGACACCTTAATTCCCAACAAAGTTCGTGTCCAAATTCATCACTTAATTCTTTAATGCAACCTTCTAAATAGTTGCTCGATTGTTGAAAGATGTTGTCTACAAACTTGTTCACATCTACATTAAACACCTTTCTCCGCTACGAAAGCAATGAAAATGTGTAAGGTCAACTATGTAAAGAACTATCATACTTATTTATTATTTTAATTTTTTGTAATTTACTTCTTCTATCATAATTTAACCTCTTGCATGGTTGGTCACGTGTGACTAGCATAGCTTTGTCTAAGGACCTACATAGCAATTATTTATATCAGGTATATAGTAAACTACATGCCACCAATAGTAACAATAAAATATGGAGAGATGTTAGAACACTAACCTTGCTTCAGTCTCAGTAACAAAAAAATAGACCTAAAATTAAAACAAAAGTGAACAATATCAAATAAAGTTTATTAGAGTTTACAAAGAAAAAGATTTATTTGGATTGCATCAATGTTGCCCTACTTTTGGTCCTTATCCCTTTGATAAGTCCTTGTTTAAAATATTGGTGCTTTGCCTTCCCTTGGTTCCTAGTTAGTCACCTCCTTTTGCCTTTAATCAGCCATTTTATATTTCCTCGAACCTAGTCAGTAGTGTTAATGTGTTTTTTATGGCAGTACCAGTATTAGAATAAAATACTGAGTATTCTATCCTCTCTTGAACAAAGTATCTCAAATGCTAAACTATGTGATCAAATGAGATTACTCCAAGGTTTCTTCAATGTCATGTCTTGACGTGCACATGGATAGACTCAATGGAATGATGTGATTTTTCTGGTAATAAAAAAGGGACATATGCTAAATTAATCCTTACTTATCGATAAAATCTATTCCTTACTCCTTAGGTTTGTGAACGAAAGGAACTTTCTTCAATATACCTAAAAATAATAATAAAAGGAAAGGATTAGGAGAAATCTAATCTACTCCTAAGGACAAAGAGATAATGAATAATACTTTGATAGACAAATTCCTTCAAACCAAGCTTCGTTTCGCCATGAGAACAATAACTACACAAAACTAGTGTAATCTTTAAAATTAATGAAGGATTTTCATATTGCAAATATGCACTCAAATACCCACAACTGGCATAACTTGAACAAATATCCACAATCAAACTATTGTAAAATGGGGTTTAGGCTAACTTTGCATTGTAGATTACAATTAACAAACCACAAAAAGTATCAACAAAGGAATTCATCAAATATCTTCACATTAATCCACCATATCAATGAACTTCAACTAAAATTTATTTAATTTTCTTTGAATCATCTTTGACAAATCGGAAACCATGCTAACATCCCAAAAAGAACACAAATTCGCAAGGCTTCAATGAGTACGTATTGATTTTGGTAGTATCTTTACAACAATTTCACAATAGTCTCTTAGACTTTTCAAAAGCTTCTACTCTAAAGAGAATATCCTTAGCATCTAAGTTACATCCAACTACTAACTCTCCTTTTACAAATGAAGAGAATGAGCCTTATATAGAGGTCAAAATTACAGCCAAGGGCCCAGATTGATTCTAGAATCAATGGCCGAGATTATGACAACAAAACCCTAATGGAAGGTAGTTACAACTACCTCCACTTTTGACCAATGAAATATCAACAACACATTATCTTCTAGAAGGGTGCCTCCATTATGTCTTTCCTTGGTGGCCAAGTTCATCGAATATCGACTTGTTGATGTGGCATACTCTAATTGGTTTAATGATGACTGGATGCCACCTCAGCATATTCTGAACAATTGTCTCTTGAGTGTACTTTGAACTTGGGATTTTTGTCTTCATGTTGCATTTTATTTGGATTCTAATGTTGGCATGTACTTCCTTGTACATAATTTTGACTTCATGACATTAATCTTTGATTCCCTTCTCATCCTTGAATTTCCATGGATTGACCTTCTTTTGATGTTGGATTCCTCGACACTGGATTGGAAATGCATCTCATCCCATGGATGATCTTGATGCTAGCCTTCCTTGTATCATTGAAGTATCTTGAAAGGTTAAATCCTTCATCTTCCTTTGGTATTCATATGTAGTCCTCTTGTTATTGTAAGTAGTCTCCTCCGGCATTGGAACTCCTTGATGCTTGAGATAGTCTCCTTGTTGTTTCTCGAATCGATTTGATCATCCTTGAGCACCATCTTCATGAAAGTTATCCTTGTCCTCAATTACTACAAAACAAAGAAAACCTCGAGTAGTCATGGTGAATAAAATCCTTTAATGTAATGCAATAAGAAGGTGAAACATGAATAACCTTGCATGATTCAATAAAAAATACACAATTTTGATCAATTTCACTCACAAATTCTTGAATAAATGAAGGATTTTCTTCATTTTTTCTTGCAATTAATCCAAACTGGGCTGACCTAGGCAAGGAATTTCACAATTTTCATATATTTCTATTGAATTTGAACTTTTTTGTGCTCAAGGTTAGTTAAGAATTTAGGTGAACTTTTATGTTCATCATGAATTTTTTTCCTAATCTTGGATTTTCTCTTATCATTGGATTTATCTTAAGTGCAACTTTCAAAGGGTGGCGGATTAGTACAAAGTCACACATTTGGTGAAGTTATGGATAAATTATTGGTCTCATATTTCACTTACTTGTGGATTAATTCCTTGATTGGATGTTTGAGTGGATTATGAAAAATTCCATGTCACACTTTCCTTAGGTCGCATGTTTTATGATGATATGGAATTATCTTTGATCACACTTTTCCTTGTGTTGGATTTAATCCTTAGTCATACCTTTTTCCATATTAGGGATTTCACACTTTGGAGGGTGTTAGGGAATTTCTTCTTGAGTACAAGTTTCATCTCCTTGTGGAATCTCTCCGAGGTCACAAATTTCACTATGCCATGGAATTTTGCACTTTTTGCCTTGTCTTGGATAAATTCCATGTTCCAACTTCACCTTGTGAAATCTCTCCAAGTCGCATTTTTCACCTACTTGCATATTTTTCAATGATCACACCTTGGAATCTTGGATTTTTCCTTATTTCACATTCCAAGTCATGGATTTTTCCTTATCACACTTTTCATTATGCCTTGGATTGTTTTATCCTTGTATTATTTTTCGTTGTCACACTTTTCACCTTGACATTGATTTTCTATCCTTGTCACACTTTTCACCTTAACATAGATTTCTATCCTTGGATTGTTTTATACTTGTTGCACTTTTCACCTTGACATGGATTTTTCTATCATTGGATTATTTTATCCTTGTTGTACTTTTCACCTTGATGTGGATTTTCTATCCTTGGATTGTTTTATCCTTGTCGCACTTTTCACCTTGACGTGGATTTTGTGAATAGGATTATGAAGGTCCTTGCTTGAGAGTATATTTAAAAATATAATTAAGTATATGTTTACTTTAAATATTTTGAAATATATTGTTAGGATGTTTGAGATAGGTCCTAGATCCTAATGGAGAAATATTTGAATAAAATGTTTATTAATATTAAATGTAGGATACAATCCAAGTATAAATATTATGTGGGAAAACTACCAGTAACATAACTACCGGTCTGTTTATATGAAATAAATCATAACTACCGGTAAGTAATGGTAGATAACAATGTAATACTCTAACATGCCCCCCTTATTACATTGTTCTTGAAATAGTACTAAGGGACCTCCCCTGAATGCTAATATACTCAACAAAGTTGATTACATAATATGAATACATATTTTATAGAGGATCTTTTCCCATAGAACAAATCTTGAACCAAGTGTGGCTCCATCATGTTGTCTTGTTTACCCTCGAAAAGGCATAGCTTCGAGCTGTGTTCTTGAGATCTTTAGTCCCGAACTCTCAAATCACAAAGTCTTGAATTATTTGACAACAATCCCTACAAGATATGACAGATCTCTATCATTGTTTAGTGACTGTGAAAGGGTATAATTCTTGATCATATACTTTTGAAGCTCGTTGGACAACAATCCATATTAACCTCAACACCAAATCCCAAACCTGTCTCCAAAACAAAATATTCACAAAACATACATTCTTCAAATCCATCAGCATCAACAAAGAAAAGCAAAACAACCAAAACTAAAAACGCTTCTCATGCAAAGCATCATCTCAAAGAGAGAAGCTAACTTGAGATGATGGAAATTCCTCCATCCTTTGATGCCGCCTACCTCCAATATGACCATGTTACACTTTAACCAATTGATGTCTCAGATGAGTCTTTCGAGGCCTCATCAGGAATAGAAAAGATGGCCCTGAAAGCATAAGCTATCTTTGACATATGTTTGTTCATGATGATAATGTCAAATTGATCCAATGATAGACCCATACACTAATCAATTTTATATCTCCAATAGCCTTCAATAATTTTTACCTTATTACTCCAAATAAAAATATAAAAACTCTAGAGTTTCACACTACCACAGTCCTCTGAACTATAATTTTTCTACTATTTCCTTTTATTTCCTTCAACAGTTTCTATCATTTTCAATTTGGCTTTCTGTACCTTCCTTCTCCTTGACCCCACTTTTATTTCCTTCCAAAATAAATGAATCAAATCTTTTTTTTTCTTGATGGAGATAAAATGGTTACAATCTTTCAACAATTCATCCACAACAAAAGAGAAACAATAAAGAACAATTCCTCAGAATTAATAGAGACAAATCAAACCAATAATGAAGAGGCACAAATCACTAGCCTTCAAACTTACACATTGCCTTTGTTATGAATCATAGATGAACTTCCCACATGATTTCCATGAAAATCTAATGCATAAGAGTAACTGTGTGTCCACTTATGAGGTTGGAAATTGTTTGATGCATAACAGTTAGATATTCTAGTCTTCAACAAAATGTGATACGAAGAATAACAAAATCAGCACGAGAATCTCAACTTCAACAAGTTTTTCATGGATTTCTTCAATGATCTCTTATATTGTCCTCAACTCTCATCATCAAATCACAACATAAAGTATGAAAAAAAAACATGAAACAAACCAGTAAATCTTCTATTAATGCATTCAACCCATGGCCTGTGCAGGGATCTTTGCTAGAGTCTACACTACTCATGCCTCCTTTTATTCTAACATGCCATTGTAAGTTGCGCCATTGGAGGTTCTATTTCTTTTTCATATTTCACACCTCCTCATGTTGGTTTTCATCTAAATTCTGCAATGATTCAAGGAAAGATTATTGGCAATGTTGTCACTCCCTACACAGAAATACACACCAAAACTTCTATAAATATCAACAAACACACATTTCATACTGGAAAACTCATATTGCTCTCTCACAACATAGGATCACATATTTCTCTGATACCATATAATGGACAAATATCTGAATAAAATGTTTATTGATATTAAATGTATGATACAATCCAATTATAAATATTATGTGGGAAAACTACCAGTAACATAACTATCAGTCCAATTATATGAAACTGATCATAACTACTAGTAAGTAATGATAGATAAAAATGTAATACGCTAGCATATCCATGAGATTTAACATGCAGATTCTAGATTTTTAAGGATCCACCAGATTTTAGACTTAGTTTTTCAGGGTTTTAGGACATCAGACTTAGTCAACTTTAGGGTTTCAGGGACATACATTAGGGTGAAGCCATATGGACTCCTTTGTGAAATATCTATCCCTTAGGCCAATTTATTCAATCATCTCATGGACTTTGAGTTGAGAGTTGAGTGGATCAATACTACCAAACCAACAAACTCAGAGAAAACCAAAACCCTAAAGTAAAATGAAGATAGAAAGCAAGAAAAAAAGGGGGTCCCCATTTGCAATGGGGTGATGTGTGGAAACGGACCACAACAAGTAGGTTTGTCCTTTTCTGAATCTACTTAATTAAAAGCAAACATTTGAAAATATTCCCTTAAGTTTCACTATCAGCCATTTTTGTACTCTGTAAACCAAACTTCTTGCTTTTACTAGTCAATTTGAAGGTTCGCTAACTTCTATCTCTTGCCGATGGTTTTGTCTCATAACTTCATCAACTAATCTTTGTGCTAATGGAGAATAAAGCTCAAAAGTTTCCAAAGTTAAAAGTTTCACTAGTTCATCAATGACTGATATTGCCCACAAAGAGATATTAGCAAACAAACTTGAAATTGGCTTAAAGTTTAGGTCATGAAATTGTTAGTTCGCCGATGAATCATATCACTGATGAAAGGTACATAGAAGATTCTAATTTTCAGAAACTAACGGGGAAATGATATCACCCAAGGTCATAGTTCATGAAACAATTGTTTTGCCTACATATCCTACAACCAATGAAGAATGTTTTCATGAAGAAATGAAGAAACCTTTCATCCACTAGTTCATAGAATGTCAATTTCACTAATCAAGGAAAATCACTACCAAGTTTTATTGCAGAGGTTCACCATTTATATGTTTTGGTGACAACCCAGGAATGAGTATATGTTAGGGATGATTCATTAATTACACATTACCATAATTTCACAATATAAATTGGGTTTTGTGTTGTTACTCAAGCATAATGTTACCAATCCCGAAATTACGGTGGCATTGGAGATTTAAGAGATCAATCCTACTTCATGGTTATCTTGGTGCATTCAGGTCAGTTTTTCCAGCCTGATAATATGGTATATTTTGAATCTATGTTTGGGAAAGTCAATGTACTACAAAGAGTTTTCATGACCAGCTTAAAATATACCGCTCATAATACTTCGATAAAATTCTTTTTTCTTGAATTCCTATCATTCCCTTTTGGAAGCATTCAACTTTTTAGTGTGGTGGATAGTCAATTTTGCTAAAATAAAGTACAAATACCAAGGATACGATGTATCTTCCATAATTGAAAATGAACTAGCCATGATTAGAGATACAGAGCTAGGGCATGCTGACTTGATTGACTTTTGGATGAGAATGTAATACCCTAGAACAATTTAGTTGAGCAAACATTTTCAAGTAGTCTTGCCCATGTAGCTGGATTCCCCCTGCAGTCCAGTGTCCTGACTTAGTATTTTCTTGTGTGGAGAAATATCATATTGAGTCCTGTCAGGTGATTGGGGTAGACAGTGAAGTGATAGTGAAACTTGATGCGGAAACCATTAATGGTGTTTTTAGACTACCAATACATGACCAATATGTTGATATGTCAAGACAAACTAGCTAGGGTTATTATTTAGATTGAAAGAATTAGTGTCGAATGTACATTAGAAAGTCCTCATTAGTTAAAGAAAAGAAAAGAAAATCTCAAATTCCTATGAATTTGGTGAGAGCCCACTTCAAGCAAGATATCTATGACATGATCACTTTACTACACAGGGTTGTGGGAGATAAAGATGCCAATGAATTTGTAGAATGGATGTGTTAGTTCATCTTAGTTATGTGCACTGGTTCTCAAAATATTGACTTGTCAAGAATGATTGGTGATCATCTGGATGATCAATTGAATAATTTTCACAAGAGGAAATAGTTTCATATGTGTTCATATCTTTTCTATCTTATAGCAAGCATGCAAAAAGTATGGTCTGGTTTGAAAATGTGTGGTGTATATAATGATAAGACCCAAATATATGATTATTACCTTCAATAGCAAGAGGAGGTTGGGAATAAAGATTATAGATGAGTGAATGATTCTTTCTTGATGCACAATGTGAAGAGGATCATTGGCAAGCCTGGGATTAGAATAGCTGAAGCTGCCAAGTTGGTAATGCAATTTGGAAGTTTTTATATTGAGTTTAATAGGTTCTCTTACATCATAATTGGAGGTTTCGATCAGGCCCCTTATAAACTTCCTAGATATGTTTTAGAATATCTTGTGATTTTGGAAGTATGTAGACAAATGGCAATTGCTTGCAAGAAGTATCATGACTATAAGAAGAAGGGGTACCCTTTCCTTGTCAAGCTAACTCATTTTCTTGCAAGACTCATGAAGATGTAAGGATTGTTGATAGGATTCTTTTGAAATTTAATTTTCACTTATTTGTGCCAAGATCATACTTTGATAGTAAGAACTTTGTAATGAACAATTTGTATACTTCTCTCTCTTGGGCATAAACCTCATTTACAAGATTATTGGGAGGATTGTGTTTATGAGTATGAGATTATAAGGCAATACTGAATGAGACTCACCATTGACTACATAAAAGATTTCAACTTGGACTGACATCTCTCTGGTGTTATTGATGATTTTTTAGATATGATTGATGAGGGTTACTATATTCTGAAATCAAAGCCTATACCTAAGGTAATATGGTATGAAAATGAAATCACTGATCTTTTCATTAGAACCTCCTTTATATTTGAGAAGACCCAAAGATGGTTAGACTCTAAGATCACTAAGAAAATAGTAGGGGAATCCTTGCATAAAGAGCATATTGCAGGTGAACAAGATGCAACTGAAGGGTAGAAATCCTTGGGACCATCCATGAATATACCTACAACTAGAGCTGAAGAAATCTCATAGGAAGGAGATGGTGATGAGGATAATGACCCAGAGAAGAGGGAAAAATTGAAGACACGGTGTGAGCAAGACAATGAAGAACCAAGGAGGAAACTTGAAGTGAGAAGGCCACCTAAGAAAAGTGATGAGGATGTATCACATACAGATCAGTGAGTAGAGCAAGAGCCCCCCTTTAGCTTTATTCAAAAAGGTAAGACTCTCATGCCTTCAAGTACCTCAACTCCTCAGTAGCAGGACATCACATATGATATTGCAGATGATGTGCCTAACACTCCCACTAATGCGCTCAACTAGTTCTTCCTCCACCTACTTGCCTAAAAGAAACCATCAGCAAGAAAAGAAAGTATACAACTATATATTTTTTATTTGAAGTAGAAGAACTTCTTCTTTTTCCTTTTCGGCGAAAGGGCTGTTTAGTTTTATAAATTAGGGGAACAATTTTTGTATAGAGATAGAAATATTTCATTGAAATACTTTGAGCTTCAAATTTTAGTAACCATAATACAAAAGAACCGTAGGCTTTGAGTCATCTTATTTTGTTTATCATGGATGCTACATTATGTTGGAATTTTAATATCTTTAGATACTAAAGAAAGATTTTCATATGTGTTGCATAAATAGTTAGTACCCTACCTCATTTTAAATTTTTGCATCATCAACTTGTTCTGTCGTATGTTAGGCTCTAATATGTTGGTGGTTTCCTTTAAGATTCTTCCTTATTAACATTGGTTGTCCTCTATTCCTTTTTTTAGAAAGACCGGCTATTGATCTCCTATCTGTAATCTACTTTTCATTTTTAATTATTAGTGTTTTGTTCATATATTGGGAAAAACACTCCTTTTCTACTTTCAGGTAAAAAGCTTGCACATCCATTTTTGTTAGGTTTGTTTTATAAAGGAAGTTGCTCCTTTTCAAATGCAGAGAGCAATTACAAAATCACAATTGTAATTGACTCAACTATTGGTACATTTGTTGCTTTCATGGGCAAATACATATTTAGAGTTAGGCGACAAATCCCTTTACCAATAATCAGTAATATAAAAAATTTCAGACCTCTATAATCTTTTAATTTTTTTAAAGTCTTAGAAGATTTTTTATTGACATACCACTTGGTATTGACTTGGCAATGGGTCACAAATAACATGGCTAGATTTAGGGCCTAAATTTGATCGTCCTATGGTCATAAAATACAATCAAAATTTTAAAATGATTGTATCATATGAAAGGAGAGATTTTGGATAGATTGTCCAAATTTATATAGAATTGTAATGATATATATTGGTGCAGGAGCACCCCTTCAACAAGATAAATATGCACAAGAGGGGGAAGAATAAGGCTCTAATATGTTTTAGATATTTCATGTTACCATGTAGCATTTGTATGTCATTATCAAATGTAGCATTTTGTGTTGATATTTCATGTTATAATATCTCTCTTCCCGAAGCCAGTATTTAGCATCATAGATAATAGCAGGTAGTTGGGTTATGTGCAGGATTAAATCTAATGTGTCGTATTCTCTGATGTTTTGCTGTCTTATGCAAAACAGGTGCCGTGTGATTAATTAAGGCTTTTTGTTATAATCTTGGTTTATGCAACATCCCAAAAATAGAGGAGAGAGAAGTCGGTAACAAAACAAGGAAGGTGGTCAAGGAAAGTGAGTCTTGAACCTTCAGAATTATCAAATAATTGAATCTCTGTAATCAGCTTGTGTTCGATAAAGTTGGAATGAAGAAATAGAAATTCTATGAATTGTGTCCTACCAATTCTGGATTTTGTGTAAATTCCCTATATAGCAAGTCATTTTGTATATTATTTGTATAGAATTGCTTTGCATTTAATTTAGTTCTCCTATGGTCGAGATGTACGATTAAATCCATTCCACTGGTGGATTTCTGTGAAATTAGTGGAATGGATTGTGTATATTAGTTTTCTGTTTGTTTTCCTTTTCGTTCAATGGGCATGGCAGAATAGGAATCACAGAATCCATTATAGAGGAAGTTATCGGCAGAAAATGCAAATATACATTTTATGTATATCTGTCAATTGTATGTCAGGGATGGTCTATGAATATATCGCATTTGCATGCGAGCAACCTCCCATGTATATGCTATGAAGAATGGTCTGTATAAAAGTCTTTTCAGGTTAAGTTTATGATTGTTAGTCGAATATACAAATAGTGTGTATATCGCTAATGTACCTAAGCATATTCTGTGTATATCCTGCAACTGCATGTAAAGGTCCGTCACCTGTGTATATCACCAAAGCATATTCTGTGTGAATTCTTGTGTCTATCGAAAGTGTTTGAGGAGATACTTTTTTTGTGTATACGTTCATTGTATGCCATAGATAGTTTGTGAGTATATCGCTATTGTATGCAAGTGTCAGTTTGTGTGTATACTGCTATTGTATATCGCAGATTGTATATTGGAATGTACATTCTTAATGTGCATTTCGTGAGGTGCAAGTGGTGACCGGTTGTAGTGGTCAAAGTGGGTGAAGATACAATGGGTTATCGGCAATAGAAGGTTAGATAGTGTATATACAAGCCGAAGTCATTGGTGTGAGAAGAGTCATCAGGTGGACAAAACTATGTGGAGCTGACAGTATGTGTTCATGCTGATCGGAATGACAACTGAAAGTGTCACCGATAGAGAGTTTATCGGTATGAGTCTTATCCTCGGAAGATGAGAAGAAAGCTATGCTGATGATAGGAAGTCTGAGCGATAGTGATAAGTCATCGGTGTGCGTGGTGCATCGATGGTAGAATTCTTGAGTGAACTGATGGTATAAGGTGTGGCCGATCTATAGAAGATTTCGGTGAGACATTTGTATGTTGTTGCCGATATTGACATGATTGACATTTTGAGTGTGTGTGTTTCCATTGTGTTTCCGCTCTGCATCATAGTGGTATCAGAGCAAAGGAGTATCCTTTGGGTAGAAGAAGAAGAAAAGATGTTAGATGAAGAGGGGTGTCAAGAGTACCCAACAAAGATGACCAACTCTGAGTTGGCAGCCTTAGTACGAAAGCAAATGGTAGAGAGTAGAACAACTTGGGCTCAGAATTAGGCTTTGAAAGAAGAGGTAGAGAAGTTGAGGGATAGAGTAGAGAAAGGAGAAGAAGATTTTGGTAAGTGAGAAGATAGGGATGAAGAGGAGATCCCTAAGTAGGAAGAGATAGAGGTTCCTGCAGACCAGAGACCCTTACTTAATGCCCTCAAGTCCATGGAGAGAAGGACCATGGATATGAAAATAGACCTGCCAGTGTTTGCAGGAAAAATGGAACTTGATTCAGTGATGAAGTGGATAGACTCCTTGAATAACTTCTTTGAGACCGAGGAAATACCAGACCACCAAAGGGTGAAGATGGTTCAATCCAAAATGAAAGGGGCTACACTAACTTGGTGGAATTTCATCCAAGATGACAGGGTGAAAGAAGGAAAGAATAGAGTTGTAACATGGAAGAAGATGATGGCTTTAGTGAAGGAGGCCTATGTTCCATTGAATTACAACATCCAATTACATAAGAGGAAACAAAACTTGAAGCAGAAAGAGTTAGATGTCAGCTCATACACAGAAGAGTTCATGAAACTATGTGTCAAAACAAAGGTAAAGGAGAACGAAGAAGAGAAGGTGGAAAGGCACCTCAATGGATTGAGGTTTACTATCCAAGAAGACATAAATCTGCATAACCCAGAGACAGTCCAGAAGTGCTATCAATTGGCACTCAAGGTGGAAGAGAAATTCAAGAGAAGACAAGAATAGAACAGTAGAGGAAAAGGGAGACAGCAGAGGGGAGGAAGAAGTCCTTTCATAGGCAGAGGAAATGGATTTGGATTCCAAGGTGAATCAAACCAAGAGAGCAACAAAGGAGACAACAGTCAAACCTAGGGGGAAGTTACAATCAAAGAGGAAACTTTAGGGGCAGAAGACCATCATTCAGAGGGAGATCTCAGAGCAAAGGACCTATCAGGTGTTACAATTGCAATCAAGAAGGCCATATAGCTAGCAAATGTCTAGGAAAGGCAACAAGTTCAATGGGAGAAAGAAAGATAAATCTAATCCAAGAATTTGATTGTCAAAGTGTGGCAAGCTCCAACACTTTTCAAAGTGTGATTGCTCCTGATAGTTATGGATACCCTGAGAAAGGAGAATATTTGATGATGAGGAGAGAAATGACCACCATGAAGGTGCCTGGCAAAGAACCCCCACAAAGGAAGTCGCTCTTCAGAACTACTTGCAAGGCAAGAGGAAAGGTATGTAAAGTTCTAATTGACTCCGGATCCACTAAAAATTTTGTGTCATTTGAAATGGTAGAAAAGCTTAAGCTTAGAAGACTGCCACATCCTTTCCCATACAAAATCTCATGGCTCACCCAAGCTCAGCAAACAGTTGTGGAGGAACAGGCTTGGGTGGAGTTTCAAATTGGACCATACAAGGATAGGTTATTGTTTGACATTGCCAAGATGGATGCTTGTCATCTCCTATTTGGAAGACCGTGGTAGTATGAATTGAAAGCACACCATGATGGAGTGAGAAGCACATATTCAATCACCAAGGATGGTAAGGTGATAGAGTTACTACCATTGATGGAGAATGAGGTAGAACCAAAAGGGAAAGAAGTCAAGGCGATGATGGTAGAAGGCAAACATTTCGTGAAAGAGATAGTAGAAGAAGGAGCAATGGCATATGCTATAATTCCATGCCTAAAAGTAAACAAAGAACAGCAGCAAGAAGTCAAGGGAGAGAAGAGGCAAAGGTTCATAGATCATGTTGTCCAAGAGCAATTGGACAAGTACCAAGGCATCATCTCTGATGGAATACCAAGGTCCCTACCACCTATGAGGGACATCGGCCATTCCATAGATCTAATCCCTGGATCTACACTCCCAAACAAAGCAGCTTACAAGGTTACCCCAGAGCAGAATACAAAGGTAGCAAGATAGATTGAGGAATTGTTGGAGACAGGCCTAATTGGAAAGAGTTTAAGTCCATGTGCAGTACTGGCTGTCCTAGCACCAAAGAAAGAACGCACTTGGAGGCTTTGTACTGATTCAAGAGCTATCAACAAGATAACAATTAGGTATAGGTTCCCAATCCCTATGATAGAAGATTTCCTTGATTGTTTGGGGGGTGCTAAATATTTCACAAAAACAGACTTAAAGAGTGGCTATCATCATATTAGGATTAGGCCAGGAGATGAGTGGAAAACTGTATTTAAGACTAATGAGGGGTTATATGAGTGGAAGGTCATGCCTTTTGGTTTTTCCAACGCCCCTAGTACCTTTATGAGGTTAATGAATGAGGTCCTGAGGCAATTCATAGGTAAATTTGTCATAGTATATCTAGATGATATCCTAATTTTTAGTAATACAAGGGAAG
Source organism: Cunninghamia lanceolata (assembly GCA_027924645.1). NCBI lineage: Eukaryota > Viridiplantae > Streptophyta > Pinopsida > Cupressales > Cupressaceae > Cunninghamia > Cunninghamia lanceolata. Next base: position 6,628,406 of record BSBN01000078.1, read on the forward strand.
AGCACCTCAACCAGATAGACTTGGTTCTCAAAAGGTTACATGAAGAATAGCTAATGATCAACTTAGCAAAGTGCTTGTTCATGCAGGAATAGATCATCTACTTGGGATTTGTTATTTCACATAACAAACTGAAAATGGATCAAGAGAAGGTAAGTGCCATATTGTCTTGGTCAACTCCTAAAACCTTGAGTGATGTTAGAAGTTTCCATGGGTTAGCAACCTTTTATAGGAAGTTTATAAAAGGTTTTAGTCATGTTTGTGCACCCATGCTTGACACCATAAAAGGAGGACAGAAGTGCAAATTCACTTGGACAAAGGAGGCAGATGATTCATTTGAAACATTGAAGAAGAAGGTGGCAGAACAACCAGTTCTTGTACTTCCTGACTTCAGCAAGATTTTTCAAGTAGAATGTGATGCCAGCTACGTAGCAATTGGAGCCGTACTCAGTCAAGAAGGTAGGCCTATTGCATTTTCAGTGAGAAACTAAATGATGCAAAGAAAAGATACTCATCATATGATTTGGAGATGTATGCTCTAGTATAGTCACTCAAGAAATAGAGGCATTACTTGATGCCAAAAGAATTCATAGTGTTCACAGACAATCAGGCCCTCAGTTTTATAAACAGTCAAGAGAAGCTGAACCATAGGCATATGAAGTGGGTGGAAACTTTGCAAGCTTTCACTTTCACACTCAAGCATAAGAAAGGGGTCAAGAATAAGGTAGTAGATGCTTTGAGTAGGAGGGCTCTAACCATCAATCAGATCCAATTGGAGAGTGTTGGCATTGACTCTTTGAAGGCCATGTATGATGCTGATGAAGATTTTGGAGAGATATACCAAGTATGTACTTCCTTTGGTGACAAATATCATGCTGAGTTCTCTGAATTTCTGATCCAAGATGGATTACTTTTCAAAGGTCGACAGTTGTGTATTCCACGGTGTTCTATGAGACTGAAAATCATTAGGGAGAAACATTGTGGGGCCATGGTAGGACATTTTGGTCTGGTTAAGACTCTTGATCTTGTGAGGAGGCATTACTATTGGCCCAAGTTATAGTTAGATGTGAGAAAATTTGTGGAGGCATGTGTGATATGTCAAAAGGCAAAAGGGCGATCCACTAATGCAGGTTTGTATCAACCACTACCCATTCCTTCTAGGCCATGGGAGAGCATAAGCATGGACTTTGTATTGGGTTTGCCTAGGACAAGGAAGGGATATGATAGTGTTTTTGTTGTAGTAGACAGATTTAGTAAAATGGCAGACTTTTTACCATGCAAAACCACTTGTGATGCTTCATATGTTGCAGATCTATTTTTCAAAGAGATAGTAAGGATGCATGGATTTCCATTGAGCATAGTCTCCGATAGAGATGTGAAGTTTATTGGCCATTTTTGGAGGACTCTTTTGAAGAAGCTTGGCACCAACTTGTCCTTCTCATCAACCTACCATCCTCAAACAGATGGGGAGACTGAAGTTGTTAACCGTTCATTGGGAAATCTGTTAAGGTGTTTGACAAAACAACATGGAGAGCAGTGGGATAACATCCTACCAAAAGTAGAATTTTCCTATAATGACACTATCAATAGGAGTACAGGGAAGACACCTTTTCAGGTGATATATGGTATTCATCCAAGAGGTATTTTGGAGTTGCGAGATCTACCTATAGGAGAGCCTAGTAGTGCAGATGGAGAAGCTTTTGCATCAGCCATTAAGGACGTGCATGATCAAGTCAAGAACCAGTTTCAACAAACTACATTGAAGTACAAAACATATGTTGATAAGAAAAAGAGGCATGTACAGTTTGATGTTGGAAATTTGGTGTGGGTTAATCTGAAGAAGGAGAGGCTCCCAAAAGGTAAATATACCAAGCTAATGCAGAGGAAGATTGGACCATGTCAGATTTTAAAGAAATGTGGGCAGAATGCTTATGAGATCCAACTTCCTCCTGATCTTGGATTGTCACCCATTTTCAATGTATGTGATTTGACTCCATACAAGCCAAATACAGGTGTAGAACATGAACCCTTTCAGGATGCCGTAGATGATGATATTCCTAAGCATGATCCACCAAAATTAAAAAGGATATTAGACTCAAGAGTCACAAAGAAGACAAGGGACAAAGAATACATGGAGTACTTGGTAGCTTGGCACATGAAACCTATTTCAGAGGCAGTTTAGATGACTGAAGATCAGATTCCAAAATATGGTGAAGACTTTCAAACCCTGATCTCAAGTGGGCTTGAGATCTCTTCTCCCAGGGAGTATGGTGCAGGAGCACCCCTTCAACAAGATAAATATGCACAAGAGGGGGAAAAATAAGGCTCTAATATGTTTTAGATATTTCATGTTACCATGTAGCATTTGTATGTCATTGTCAAATGTAGCATTTTGTGTTGACATTTCATATTTCAATATCTCTCTTCCTGAGGCCAGTATTTAGCATCATGCATAACAACAGACAGTTGGGTTATGTGCAGGATTAAATCTAATGTGTTGTATTCTCTGATGTTTTGCTATCTTATGCAAAATAGGTGCCGTGTGATTACTTAAGGCTTTTTGTTATAATCTTGGTTTAAACAACATCCTGAAAATAGAGGAGAGAGGAGTCGGTAACAAAACAAGGAAGGTGGTTGAGGAAAGTGAGTCTTGGACCTTCAGAATTATCAAATAATTGAATCTTTGTAATCAGCCTATGTTCGATAAAGTTGGAATGAAGAAATAGAAATTCTGTGAATTATGTCCTACCAATTCTAGATTTTGTGTAAATTCCCTGTATAGCAAGTTGTTTTGTATATTATTTGTATAGAATTGCTTTGCATTTAATTTAGTTCTCCTGTGGTTGAGATGTACGATTAAATCCATTCCACTGGTGGATTTCTGTGAAATCAGTGGAATGGATTGTGTATATTAGTTTTCTATTTGTTTTCCTTTTTGTTCAATGGGCATGGCAGAATAGGAATCGCGGAATCCGTTATAGAGGAAGTTATCAGCGGAAAATGCGAATATACATTTTATGTATATCCGTCAATTGTATGTCGGGGACGGTCTGTGAATATATCGCATTTGCATGTGAGCAACCTCCCGTGTATACGCTATGAAGAATGGTTTGTATAAAAGTCTTTTCAGGTTAAGTTTATGATTATTAGTCGAATATACAAATAGTGTGTATAATGCTAATGTACCTGAGCATATTCTGTGTGTATCTTGCAACTACATGTAAACATCTGTCGCCTGTGTATATCACCAAAGCATATTCTATGTGAATTCTTATGTCTATCGAAAGTGTCTGAGGAGATACATTTTCTATGTATACGTTCATTGTATGTCGTAGACAGTTTGTGAGTATATCGCTATTGTATGCAAGTGTCAGTTTGTGTGTATACTACAATTATATATCGCAGATTGTATATTGGAATGTATATTGTTAATGTGCATTTCATGAGGTGTAAGTGGTGACTGACTGTAGCGGTCAAAGTGGGTGAAGATACAATGGGTTACCGGCAATAGAAGGTTAGATAGTGTATATACAAGCCGAAGTCATTGGTGTGAGAAGAGTCATCGGGTGGACAAAACTATGTGGAGCCGACAGTATGTGTTCATGCCAATCAGGGTGACAATGGAAAGTGTCACCGATGAATAGTTGATTGGTGTAACGGCAGTATATCAGTCAGAGTCTGTAAGCGGCTGCCGATAGGGTTGTGTGTTGCCGATGAGGAGTTCGGAGAGACAAGAAGTTTCGGAGTAACATTTCAAAGGGAGGCCGATGATATAATGTTTGGCCGATGCATAGGAAAGTATCGGTGTGAAGGAACCATCGAGGAGACAATAGATAGTGAGGCCGACAAGGCAAGTTAGGCCGACAAGGAAAGAGTGCAAGAGTTTCGGTGAGACATTTGAGATCTCTTGCCGGTATTGTAGAAAGTAACATTGTGTTTATATTTCCACTGTGTATCGCTCTACATCATATATATTTGAATTATATATAATTTTACTTATACTAAGATATGTCATAGTATTTTAAGGGTACCTTTGAATGAATAACCAACATAAAAAAATTGCTTGACAGACAGGATTGACCATCAAGTTTAGTCCTTTGAGCCTAGATGATATTTTTTCTTTGACACTTTCTATTTTGAAATCTTTAAAAATATCCAAAAATTTCCACTTTTTACCTTTTTAATTAAGAACTCCTCAACATACAAATAAATTTTTTTTAAAAAAAAAAACCTTATAAATTGGCAACGTCTATGCACATTTGACCATATTTATTAATTAATTGAAATTCACATATCACTTAAATAATAAATAAGGTCAAATGTGCATCATGGGGTTGGATAGACAATTCGTAAATGCACTAAGGCTTATTTGGTGTTGATCATCCTTAAGCCTGCAGAGAATTGGCATTCCAACATTATTAAAGAGTTCTATGCTGCGAAACATATTGTAAGTTAAAGACATTTCAGCAATTCATTATTATCAAACTTAAAACATCTTAACAGCACCCAAAAGTAGTTCAAATCAAAGATAGGAGCAAGGACTGCTGTGTGAAAGCGAAGGAACCAAATTGCAATGAACAACTCTTTGCATCTAATCTGCAACCTCTTTGGCACCGTGTAGGAGTGACCCCTGATAGTCCTTTCAAGTTCATTTATGCGGCCACAAACCAACCCTTTGCATCTTCCTATATAAGCATTCATAAGCCTGTCTAGAGTGTAGCTGGTGCATGGGAAACAGACTTCCAACCCACGCGTCGCCTACCAGAATATCATAGTTTAGCAAGGCTTCTTTCCAGTGGTCAATGCTAAACAGCCTCTTGTTCATTAACCCCATGCCAATCGGGAGGACAAAGTTTGCGTCGAGCAACATCCATTAGATTTGAAAGAAACATAGATACAACCTTAGACCACCTCAATTCATGATCGGGGGAGCCATCGAGCCACCTCTGATTGCAAACACTTTGAACTGCAAACTGTGAAAGCGTGCAATCAATCTGGAAAATCTAGTTCAAATAGACAATAGATTCGCTCTACGAGCCACCTTAACTTAAAGCTTTGTTAAGCATGAGAAACATTGGCATTCAGATTTGCCATTATTGTAAAGTCTGCAAAATTTAAGAAAGCAAGTTAGCACTGCAAACGGATATGTCAATCATTCTATTCCTTATCCTTTGAAAAAAAGCTAGGACATCATTTAAGAAAGTTGGGGCCATGGATATATAATGGATAAGAGAGATTTCAATATCCTTCGTCATACTAAAACAGTCTATGAGACTCATATTACAAAGCACTGCTGAAGTAGTGAGAGATTGCTATCAGACATAACTCTGTAATTTGCTACTTGTTTGTTTTCCTTAAGTTTGACTTTTCTAGTGATGATAGATAAAATAAATAGTCATGAAAACAATTGGTGCTATGAGTTTTCCATTATGTTTACATCTAATTTCCCTTTGCTTGTTTACCTTTGTGTTCCAGAAGAAAATGTGGGAAAATGAGGAAGACCGTATATTCAAAGCAATTATAACTTCTTGATTTGCCTAAGTCTTATGACCCTTTAAAAATGCTTGTAGTTCAATGAAATGACTAAAGTTATCTAGGAGGAATTAAATATTGTAGACAGAAAATGAATCAAACTATTGAGTCGGGAATCAAATTCTAAGTTAGATTAGGCCTTGTAACAAAGTTGAAGAAATTAAATTTATATTACTTGATCATTGAGATTCAGAGAGACGATAGAAAGATTTTATTATGGTGAAATATAATTTATTTATATAAATAAATAAGTTGAATGAAAGGTTATTGAAGACATAAATATTCAATAATAATATTGTAAAAAAGAAAAATTGTATATTTCACTCTTTCATTTTTATGTTTCAATGTTATTTTTTTTGGATATTGTTAATGTATTTTGTTAGTATATAATTTTTTTTGGCATACTGAATAAGCTTAATTTTGAATTTAATATTATGTTTAATTCTCCATTCCATACCAACAACAATGTAATTCCCAAAACTTTTTCCTTCCTAGACTAGAGCATACATGTACAATCTGGTCCTCTAGAATAGATTGTGGGTATGATCTAGTCCTCTAGATTTAAAAGTTGAAATTCTCAAGATTCCAAAGCCAACAATTCCAAGATATAGTCTTTACCTATGAGGTTCCATGTCAAAATATTCAAATTACATGTCTAAGGTTGTGTAGTTAAGAATATCAAACCTATGATACTTTAATCGTCATTGACTAGTAGTGTCTTACATTCACATATTTGGTGAGGGTCGTGTCAAAAGTTTCAAATTACATGTCTAAGGTTGTATAGTTAAGAAAATCATCCTAAGACACTTTAATCATCATTGACTAAGAATGTCTTACATTCACATATTTGATCACATGTGCCATTATTCTCAATTTGCATCAAGCACAAATACTCACTATTTAACATTCTTCATTTCTCCATTTTGATCTTGTTAAATCAACTTAGAAGGCTGCCTAATTTGCTTTGACTCCCTCTTATACTATGGCAAAAGTAAAGTATGTATTAATAGATTAAATCTCAAAAACTAATGATGGTTAGTCTTAGTGTCCTATGACTGCATAGAAGGAAGGGTTGTGGTAATTTGTCCCTCCCCATTAGTTTTGTATTTTGGTCCTGTTATGTTTGCGTCATATGTGTTGAAAGTTTTTTTTGGTGGCAACAATGTGTATATCTCATATGGACTTACCAGGTTGTGACAGTATAATAGGAAGAAGTTAGATATATGTTGTGTTGATTTTTTTGCTAACGTCGAAAATCAATTTCTCTCATTAGATCTATTTAATATGTTGTAGTATGTATAATAAATTAGGATGGTTAAAAAAATCTGAATGAATTTAGTGAGCTTATAGCTACTAGTATCTAAGTAGAAATACTCTTTCTTGTAGCTCTTAAGTGCTTTACCCAAATTTATAAAGTAAAAAACATACTTTTATCTTCTAAATAAAAATAAATAAATGTATATAACTTAGAAAATATTTATAAAAATAAAAAGAAAAATTAAAAATTCAATTTTAATGTTCCTTAAAACCAACTGAACTCACCAAAGTTATATTAACATGTCCATGTATAACCTAGTTGGTAGTGTCTAGACAAGGGGAATGTTGAAAATCTAATGGATAAGTTAAGCCTTCTAGAGAAGGCAACAAGAGCAAGGATCTCTAAAGCCAAATCAACTATGCTAAGTTGGGAAGACGAGAAGCCTAACTGGTGATCTACAGTCGGGGGTTCCGAATAGGATTGTAAAGTATCTAGGGATACTTTTTGTGGTGAACCCCAACCTGAAAGACATGTGGGAGTGGGTGAAGAGTAAAATTGAAAAAAAAAACTGAATGGCTAGAACAAACATTATCTTTCTTTGGCTGGTAGAGCTCAAGTGTGCCAGAAGATTCTTGCCTCTTACAATATTTATTATGATTCAGCTTGGCCTTTTAGCAGTTATCAAGTGGAAGAGATTAAAAAATGATCTGAAAATTTCTCTGGTCAGATGGTATAGGGAACAATAAAATGCATTCAATCAGATGGGAAGTCTGTTGCTTGGATAAACAAGAGTGCGGACTTGGTTAAAAAGCTTGAAACAATAGAGCCTAGCCTTAGCAACTAAATGGATCTGCAAAGCACTAACAGGTGAAGAGCCTTGGAAGATTTTAATCAGAAATAACATTAAGTTAGTCGTGCCAAAAAAAGGGCCAAATCTTGGAAAGTCATGCCTCTATGTGACTTAGTCTTTGGTAGATTTTCAATCTCCCCTGCTGGCTCCAAGGTATTTAAGAGTATTTGGAAAACCTGGGGGACTTGCATAGGAGACATTATTAAGAAATGGAATATTGATAATGAACTAATGAGATCTTCCTTTCAAGATCTATTTGGTGGAATGTGTTTCATAACAACAAGCCCTTAGCCCTACTGCAGGGTTGCTCTGCTAAGGCTTGGAATTATAAAGGTATATTTTCCTTTCATAAAATCCTAAAGGATGGACAGCTTAAAAAGTTGGGAATCTCTTAAGAGCAGATTTGACCTACCTCTTTCTCATAAAAAAACTTATGACTTAATTATAAAGAACATAGTAATTCCTATTACTAATTTCAAAGTTGATAACAAAGTGCAAGAATGGCAAGGCCTAAAAACTAACGCCCTTGCAGGTATAAAAGCAAAAGAAATCTACAGACTTCTTGACAACCCGTTGAACCTTGCAGGCATTCTCAACCAGGGTTGGAAAGTAAACCTAAATAACAATAATTGGAAGCAGATCTTTAGGCACAGTAAAAATCCTCTTATCTACAGTATTTATAAAAAAATCAGATTCTGTAATGCATATCTTCTTTGAATGTCTCTTTGCCAAGGAAACCTAGAATATGTTTAAGGTAAATGATAATAAAAGATTAGAAATTATTATGGGAAAAGTTCAAAGTTTTGGAAAAATTAATAACTTGTTTTGGCTGAATATCAATTGAAATTTTATGGTTTTTATTGAAAGTGAGAAATAAAGAAATTCACCAACGCTGTAGAAGGGATCTTACTGAGACATTTAGAAGACTCACACTTCACTCTGTTTATGTGCAGGTGTCGATCAATATATAGGCTTCTAAAGAAAAATTTAAAAAATTATTGGAGGAAGGCATGATTGAGAGCAAGAATCAGGAGGTGGCTTTCCCAAAATAGTGGCTGCACCATAGAGACGTAAACAATCCAGAAAAGAGTGGATTTATGAACAGTAGAGATGGTGTGCATAAAAGAATTGGTCACAGCAGAAAGGAAAAAGAGAACTGATAAAAACTTGGACAGACTTTGTGTTTATGGACCTTCAAACCTTTTGTATGTAATCAGAAATTAAGAAACAACAAGCCAAATTAAGAAACAGCAGTCTGTAATGCCTCCTGGGGGCTGTACATTCTATGTAAAGTTTACTATTATGAATATAAAAAAAACTGATCTCACCAAAGTGTTGTAGCTCAAATGGTTGAGCATATATCAGCTTAGATTCATGCTCCCAATATCAAGAGTTAAAAAAAAAAATTTGAAAATAATTAGAGACCTATGCAAAAAAATTGATCTCCATCCTATGAAATTTATGAATTAATTCAAAGATAGCATCAAAGTACAAATTACACCAAAAAGATACCAGCTTAGATTCATGCTCCCAATATTAAGAATTACAAAAAATTAATCTGAAATAATTAGAGACCTATTAAAAAAAAAATTATTTCTATGATATGAAATCTATGAATTAATTAAAAATAACATAAAAGTACAAATTACACCAAAGATTCATTGCATATATACAGCAAAGATTAGAAAGATTAGAAAGATTTAATTAGGATATTAACGCTGCTCTATAAAAAGGAAAAGTTTAACTAGTCGTGACTTGAACTTTAATCAAGTAAAATTGGCAGAAAGTCAAAATATTAATATGTGTGTTGCTTATATAGTTTATGCATAGCCAACCCAATACCGTGAAACGAATCAAACTCACTGCCCACAGTTAACCAATTGAAACATTGCCTGGACGTCCATTCTTCATTCTACTAATTTCGAATAGAAAAATCTCACCAATCAAATTCATAGTGATTAAGCTGTTTCTGCAAGATAATGCAGTCAGTGGTTCGGTGGTTCGGTTGCAGCTACATTGCTGAATTAAGGGGCTGAAAGAGTTTAACCAGTAATATTAACATGTGCATGTATAAACTAGTTGGTAGTGTCATTGAATAGCAAACACTTCAGTTTTTTTTGTATAGAACCCTACAAGAGCACAGAAAAGTAGTTACAACGTTGAAGGAAAAATTGGAAATTCCAATCAAAATCTAACTGAAATAAAAGCAGTGTGATCTTGACGTTTTAATAGAAAAATCTCAGATCCAAAATAAAAGATAAGTTGAAACCAACCAAATATGATTCAGTTGTAGAAGGCTTAGCAGAAACTATTAATTGTGACCAAAAAAAATAGGACAAATATTTAAGTTATGATATTTAAGTAGAGTATAAATGTTCATATAATCAAATTAGTGTTGAGTTGTTTGTAGCTTCGATTAGATAACGTACTTAATATATAAGGTGTGTTAAAATAAATATCAATAGCATGATCGAATGATACATTACCAAAGTATAAACATAGTCTGCATTCTAAACAACGATTAGTAATTGTTAACATCGGTGAAACTGACTTCATTAGACACGGTGACAAAGTCACAGATGTGACTCCTACAGTCACTAACATATATATATCAATGTCTTTGCCCAGCAATACTATGCATCGACACAAAAATCGGAAGTGTATGAGAAGTAGAAATTGCATCTGAGAAAACAAAAGATAGTAATAAATTAGACTCTGCAATACAAATATCCAACTTTCAGAAAATATCCAAATCAGAGATTACAAGTTTGATTTGAATTTACATGGTATCAGAGCCACGTTAAGTAGAATCCAGGCAGATAATCGAACTTGAAAAATTCAGAGTTAATACATCTCCTTTCTCAAATGACAGCAGCAATCCGATTCAAAGATAGATTGGAAGGAGGAAATAACTTCTCATCATGGAAATTTAGAATTATGATGATACTAAAAGAAAACAAAGTTGATTCATTTGTGAGAGAAAATAAAATGGAACCAGAGAATGATCCTGATAAAATGACATGGATTGAAGGAAATGAGAAAGCCATAAAAATCATAGTTGATGGAGTTAGAGATCATATCTTGCCGATTCTGACAAAACATGAGACTAGATATCATATATTTAAGTCACTTAAAGGCAATTATGAAATTAATAACTCCAGCAGAACCTTAGCCCTAAAGAGAGAAATAAATCATATAAGTATGAACAAAGGAGAATCTATCAATGCATACTTTATGAGAATATCTGCACTAAGGGATCAACTATCAACACTTGGGTAACAAATTGAAAGCAATGAACTAATACTTATTGCTCTAGATGGTCTCCCAAATTCCTGGGAGACATTTGTTCAAGGCATTAGTGCAAGGTCTAAATTTCCAAAATTTGACCGCCTAAGATCAGACTGTCTTCAAGAAGAATCTAGACAGACAAAGAAAGGGTCAAAACAAAAAAATATAGATGAAGTCCTTCATATTCTAAATACAAACTCTCAATAGAAAGAGAAGAAGAAACACTTCAAGAAGAGGAAAAATTATCACAGGAAAGGTTCATTCAAGAAAGACATTTCTCGCATCCAATGCTTCAAATGTGACCAATATGGACACTATGCAATCGAATGTCCTGATAGAACCAAGCAACAAGCATCTTATGCCAAAATAAAGGAGCATGAATCCGAGAAATATGTATTCTACTCTGCACTTTCAAACCAAGTATCAAATAAATCCAACACCTGGGTTATAGATAGTGGTTCATCAAGACACATCACAGGGTTCAGGGAACTACTAGACACCATGGTAGAAGAGACTGATGAAGAAGTAACAATTGGAGATAACTCTATGCATCCAGTCAAGGGTGTTGGCACATGTACTCTCAAATTAAAGACTGGTATCTCCATCCAACTTACTGGAGTATTATTTGTCTCAAAAGAAATCTAGTCTCCATATCTGCACTTGAAGATAATGGATATAGGGTGACCTTTATGGATAGCAAAGTATTGGCATGGCCAAAGAATTCTACTATTAAGAAAGTCAAAACCATAGGTCATAGACAAGGGTACTTGTACGAGTTATGTACGGAACCAAATCTAACCCTAATTCATGAAATTGTAGACTCCAATGAAATATGGCATAGAAGACTAGGACACCTAAATTTCTGTGCCCTATCTTCCATGGAAAGACTAGTTACAAGGTTACCCAAACTCACACAAATGTAATTCAGGGGTATGCAAGGGGTGTACCTTAGGGAAAAATACAAAGGGGTCCTTTCAAAATAGTTCTAGCAAAACAAATAAAGTATTAGAACTAGTCCACTCAGATTTATGTAGACCCATGTCTGTACCCTCCTTAGGTGGGTTTCTATACTATGTAATCTTCGTTGATGACTTCTCTAGAAAGAGATGGATCTATTTTCTTAAATGTAAAGAATCATAGGAAATCTGTAAAAGATTTAAGGAATTCAAATCCATTACTGAAAACTCTTCTGGGAGAAAAATCAAAACCTTAAGAACAGATAATGGGAGTGAATACACTTCAGACATTTTTAAAGACTTTTGTAAAAATACTAGGATTAAGAGGGAGTTCACTGTACCTTATAATCCTCAATAAAATGGAGTTGCAGAAAGAAAAAATAGAACCATTGTAGAAGGTGCTAGGGCTATGCTGCTTGATCAGAATATAGACACTTCTCTTTGGGCAGAAGCATCTAGTACTGCTATCTATATACAGAACAGATGTCCTCACTCTCATATTGATAACAAAACTCCTGAAGAAGCTTTCACTGGCACAAAACTGAAAAAGGGGCAGTAACATCTTGATTGATTCAATAATGAAGAAAGATACAAGACACAGTTAAATACTGTGATAATATAGTTATGCAACATCGTAACCATCAGACAATTAAAACTGAAGACAATTAAAACTGAACCAACCGAACAACCACCAAACTGAACAATGTATTATGCTAACATTCCCCCCCTTATTACATTGTTCCTACAATAGTACCAAGGGAACCCCCCCTTAATGCTAAAATACTCAACAAAGCTGATTACATAGTATGAATACATATGTTATAGAAGATCTTCTCCCAAAGGACAAATCCTGAACCAAGCGAGGCTCCATCATGCTGTCTCGTCTACCCTCGGAAAGGCATTGCTTCGAGCTGTGTTCTTGAGCTCTTTATTCCCAAGCTCTCAAATCACAGAGTCTTGAATTATTCGACAATGGCCCCTAAGAGATACGACAAATCTCTGCCATGTTGTCTAGTGACCATGAAAGAGTATAATTCAAGATCATATACTCTTTGAAGCTCACTGGACAACAATCCATATTGAGCTCAACACCAAACCCCAAACCTGTCTCCAAAACAAAATCTTCACAAAACATACATTCTTCAAATCTGTCAGCTCCGTCAGCATCAACAAAGAAAAACAAAACAACCAAAACCAAAAATGCTTCTCATGCAAAGCATCATCCCAAAGCGAGAAGCTAACTTGAGATGATGGAAAATCCTCCATCCTCCGATGGTGCCTGCCTCTAATATGACCATGTTACACTTTAACCGATTGATGTCTTGGATGAGTCTTTGGAGGCGTCATCAGAAATATAAAGGATGGCCCCGAAAGCATAAGTGATCTTTGACATATGTGCATTTATGATTAAAAGATCATAATGTCAATTTGCACCAATGATAGACCCATACACTAATCAACCTTATATCTCTAAGATATTATTAAACATTCATCAAATTAAGCCTTCAATAATTTTTACCTTATTACTCCAAATAAAAATATAAAAACTCTAGAATTTCACACTACCATGGTCCTCTGAACTATAATTTTTCTACTATTTCCTTTTATTACCTTCAATGGCTTCTATCATCTACAATTTGGCTTTCTATGCTTTCCTTTTCCTTGACCGTACTTTGATTTCCTTCCAAAAGAAATGACTCAAATCTTATTTTCAAACAATTTTCTTTGATTTGCCTTCAATTATTGGTGTCTTGCTCACTCAAATCTCCCTTTTGATTTTTTATGGAGATAAAATAGTTACAATCTTCTAACAATTCATCCACAGCAAAATAGAAACAATAAAGAACAATTCCTTATAATTAACAGAGACAAATCAAACCAATAATGATGAACGGACTTATGTATGCTGTAATGGTAATATTCCAAGAGACGTTTTCTCATTCTTTCATTTGGTCAAAGACTTCCTTCATGTGTAACGGCTGCATATTTAGATGGCGCTAAACATCCATGATTCCTTTTAAATTCGAAAAAAAAATAATATATTATGCTTTGAAGATTTAACTTCTACAATAAAATGAACTTTTATAAATGGAGTAAAACTTAAGTCTCCTCTCTTGAAAAGCGCATATAAAAACACCCCCAATTTTGTTTCCGTTGGCTTATCTCCTAAAAAAAAAATTTCCTTCCTCCCTTTACCTCCAAGCATATAATATCAAAAGATCTTCATACTTTTTTTAATAGATGTATGCAACCTTCATGTCTATGTGCCTTGCTATGAATTTTGAGATGGTTCCAAATAGAATATATAAACACAATTCAATGCCAACAATTATTTTCATTTGTTTTCAATGTTTTTATCATACTCACATACCTTTATCAAAAGGTTTAAATTGCTCTTCTACACATATCTAAAACGCCTCCCTCAACAGCATTCAAACGACCTTCATGTAGCAAAGACCATTGACTCTCACAGTATTTTAAATGCCCAACAGTAGTTTAAACAGCCAGCATAAGAGTGTAGGCACCCAACAAGAAATTACACGGCCCAATGTTCTCATTTCATTCAAACAGCAAACTTCTTAAGCCAATAGAAATTTGATGATCAATTTATTCATTGCAGATTTTCACAGCACAGAATCATGCAAATGCTTGGATACCAAATGAAAAAATATAGTTATGCAATGCAACATCGTAACCATCAGACAATTAAAACTGAAGACAGTTAAAACAGAACCAACCAAACAACCACCAGACCGAACAATGTATTACGCTAACAAAAACCAAACATTAGTCATTTAAGGATATTTGGTTGTCATGTTTACATTCATGTGCCCAAAGAGAAAAGAACTAAGATAGAACCTTCTGGGAGAAAAGGCATCTTTGTAGGCTATAGTGAAACATCAAAATATTATAGAATATATATACCTGGTTAAAGACAAATTGAACTAAGCAGAGATGTAATTTTTGAGGAAGACATAGCTTTCAAAAGAGCCAGAAATTATATTGAGTCAGAAATTCAAACTTCCAACTCAGGCATAGAAGAGGATCCTACACCTGAGTTTCAGAGGGAGTATTCTGAGGAAGATGAAAACCATGAACAAATCACATCACTAGAAAATCTCAAGAAAAGACCACTCTGGTCCATCAAAATAATGGAAAAAGCTAAAAATTATGCCGCTCCATCAGGGACTTTTAGGGAAAGCACAAGACCTAAGAGATTCTCTAGTTATGTAGCTTTAATGAGTGAATCCATTAAATCAGAACCTTCTAGTGCTATAGAAGCTCTTAAGCAGCAAGTATGGAAGGATGCCATGACAGAGGAGTATCAATCCATCCTGAAGAATGATGTATGGGATATAGTACCTAGACGAAAAGGGAAATATGTTGTTTCTTCAAAATGGCTCTTTAAAATCAAACATGCTACAGATGGCAGTGTAGGGAAATACAAAGCAAGATTTGTGGCTAGAGGATTTTCACAAAAGGAAGGAATTGATTACGATGAAACCTTCACTCCAGTTGCTCGATATACATCAGTCAAGGCAGTTCTAGCTATTGCAGCAGCCAAAGGGTGGAAAGTCCATCAAATGGACGTAAAAACTACTTTCTTAAATGGAACCATCGAAGAAGAGGTTTACTTAGAGCAACCTGAAGGATTTGAGATTCACAATGTAGGATCCCATGTATTTAAATTAAAGAAATCTCTATATGGACTTAAACAAGCCCCCAGAGCCTGGTATGAAAGAATTGATAGTTACTTCTTGAGATTATGCTTCTCAAAGAATGATGCAGATCCAAATCTCTACTTCAAACAAAGCAAAGGTGATATGTTAATATTGATATTATATGTTGATGATCAATTGATTACAGGAGAAGATCACCTTATTGATTAGTGTAAGAAAGATCTAGCTTCAGAATTTGACATGAAGGACTTAGGTCTATTACACTACTTCCTTGGACTGGAAGTATGGTAGAAATCACACTGTATTATTCTAAACCAAGGGAAGTACACAATTGATATATTAAAAAGGTTTGGTATGATGGAATGTAGACCTATATCTTCCCCCATGGAAACAAATCTTCATAAATTGAAGGAAGCAACAACAGATTCTCCGTTGGCAGATCCCAGTCTTTACAGACATATAATTGGATCTTTGATGTATTTGGTCAATACCAGACCTGATATCTGCTATGCTATAAATGCCTTAAGTTAGTTTATGTGTGAGCCCAAGGAGATACATCTTGTGGCTGTGAAGCATATAATGAGATATCTTTAAGGTACTCTAAATTATGGCTTAAAATATGAAAAGGTTGACTTAGATCTACATGGATTCACAGATTCAAATTGGGCTGGAAGTGTAACTGACCGGAAGAGCACCTCCGGATGTTGTTTCAGTTTAGGGTCAACAATGATATCGTGGATCAGTAAAAAATAGTCATCTGTTTCTCAGAGTTCTACAGAAGCCAGATATATTGCAGCTTCTATGGCTGCTAGAGAGGCATTATGGCTTAGAAAATTGCTTGTGGGATTATTTGGTAAACCTTTGAAACCAACTATCATCCACTGCAACAATCAAAGCTGTATTAAGCTATCTGTGAATCCAGTATTCCATGATAGATCTAAACACATTGAGATTCCTCATCACTATGTGCATGATATGGTGGAAAGGAATGTGATTTAGTTGGAGTATATTAGTATAGGAGATCAAACTGCAGATATTCTTACCAAACCACTCCTCAAGGTGAAAGTTGAATACTTCAGGAAAAATCTTGGTATGATTGAAATGTAAAATTCTAATTGATTTGTACTAATATATTAAATATGTTTAATGTGTAAACATCTTGTGTCATATGTGTGACTCTATGACATTATGGGCCTACGCATTTTGTGTTTATTTCTAAAAGGTGACAATCTTTTGGATAATCTACACTTGTACCTAACATTATAAGGTGATGATCTTATAATGTTCATTAGACTGATATCATGTGACTTGATATTGGTATGAATCATGGAGTTATCATGATTAAGTTATGGTAGACATTATGTGACTTAATGTCGGTGCACATACCATAACTGGGATATATAAGGAGAATGTAATGTTCTTGAGTATAGTATATTTTTTAGTATCACGAGGTAGGTGATGCTACGTATCACGAGATAGGTGATACTATATATCGTGAGTTATGTGATATTAAATTACTTTGAGTAATTCATTACAGACCAGATAATTGATATTCACAAAGATTATTGTCATATTGTTATCTTCCCGAGCTAAGAGGGAGTGTTGAGTTGTCTGTAGCTTCGTTCAGATAACGTACTTAATATATAAGGTGTGTTAAAATTAATATCAATAGCATGATCGAATGATACATTACCAAAGTATAAACATAGTCTACATTCTAAACAGCGATTAGTAATTGTTAACATCGGTGAAACCGACTTCATTAGACACAGTGACGAAGACACACCTGTGATAGGCGTGACTCCTTGAGGAGCCATGTCTATCACAGATGTGACTCCTACAGTCACTAACATATATATATCAATGTCTTTGCCCAGTAATACTATGCATTGACACAAAAATTGGAAGTGTATGAGAAGTAGAAATTGCATCTGGGAAAACAAAAGACAGTAATAAATTAAACTCTGCAATACAAATATCCAACTTTCAAAAAATATCCAAATCAGAGATTACAAGTTCGATTTGAATTTACAATTAGCAAAAACACATTCAAACAACTGTTTAAACTATTTTAATGTGTTTATGACAATTTTTCTTAGATAACTATATATCACTTTCAGAAGATTTTTTGGGAACAGGTGGTTGAAAGCCCACAAATGTTAAGTAAAACCATGTATTCAAACACCTATACACAACATAGATCTATTCTTGCAATGTCAATGTCCCCTCTATCTCCATTGTTTTCTTCTCATGTATCAGTTTCAGAAGTTCATGTCCAGCTTCATCACTTAATCCTTTAATGCAACTTTCTAAATAGCTGGTCGATTGTTGTTGGAGCTCGTCTACAAACTTGTTCACATCTACATTAAACACCTGTCTCCACTGCAAAAGCAATGAAAATGCATAAGGTCGACTATGTAAAGAACTATCATACTTATTTATTATTTTAAACTTGTGGTGTGACTAGCATAGCTTTGTCTGAACACCTACATAGTAATTAAAACAGTAAACTACATGGCACTAGTACTAATGGTAAAATATGAAGGAGAGATGTTAGAACACTGACCTTTCTGCAGCCTCAGCAATAAAATATCGACCTAAAATTAAAACAAAAGTGAACAATATCAAATAAAATATAATATAATTTAAGATTCTAGATTTATAATAAATGTTTGAAAGCTTTCGATTAGAGTTTGCAAGGAAAAAGATTTTATTGGATTGCATCAGTAATATAAAAAAATTCAGACCCCTATAATCTGTTAACATTTTTGAAAGCATTTAGGATTAAAATTTTTTAGAATTTTATTTTAATTAACATACCACTTGGCATTGAGTCACAAATAAAATGGCTGGATTAGATTTTTTGGTAATTTTTATCTTCAAATCTTTAAAAATATTAGTAATAATCTATATTATTCTCAAAACAACCAAAATCTTTGTACTTTTTACCTTTTTAATAGAAAACTCTTCAACATTCAAGTAAATTAACAAAAAAAAAAAACAAAGAAAAAACCTTATAAACTCAACCAGGTTTACTTGGCATTTATCATCCTTGAGCTTGAAGAAAAATGACATTTCACTATTATTGAACTAAAACAAATCAACCTTTTGAGTCATAAAAAAATTAATTAAAAGTTAAGCATCAAACAAAAGAATAACAGAAGAGAAATAATAGAATACCATATATTGGCTTGCCAACGGCCACGGACATCAGTGACTTCAATGAATCGGCCACTTTTTCTACCCCTGCTGCTCCTACCACTATCATTTATGTTAGGCTTTCCATGAGATGTCTGAGGGTTAGGGTTTTCCATGCCATTATTACCACCACTTCCTGCAACTGTGTCTTGATCAAGCCTCACTCTACTGAGATTGATTAGCATCGTTGCTGTGTGTTCAATATCATCCAATTCACAAGAATTCTCCTTGTGATTTTTCCTTTTTCTACCACTAAGCCTCACCTCAGCATTAGGATCTGCTATCTCAGAAGCAGTACTACACTGAGCTTTGACTTCAGCATGAGAAATATTGGCATTAAGATTTTCCATTATTGCAAAGTCTGCACAATGTAAGAAAGCAAATTAGCACTGCAAACGGATATGTCAATCATTCTATTCCTTATCCTTTGAAAGAGAGCTACCACGTCGCTTAAGAAAGTTGGGGCCAGAGATTTCAATATCCTTCATCATACTAAAACAGTCTATGAGACTATCATATTACAAAGCACTGCTGAAGTAGTGAGAGATTGCTATCAGACATAACTCTGTTCTTTTCAACTTGTTTGTCTTTCAAAGTTTGACCGTTCTAGTGATGATAGATAAAACAAACAGTGATGAAAACAATTGGTGCTGTTAGTTTTCCTTATAGTCAAAATGATTTGTCTAAGTCTTATGACCATTAATGAAAAGTTATTGAAGAAATAAATATTGAATAATAATATTGTAAAGAAGTGTATGTTTCACTCTTTCATTTTTATGTCTTAATGTTATTTTGTGGATATTGTTAACATATTTTCTTAGTATATAATTTATTTTTTAGGTGTAGTGAATAACCCTAATTTTAAATTTAACATTGTATTATGTTTAATCTTCCACTTCATACCAACACTAATGTAATTCTCAGGATTTCTTCTTTCCTAGACTAGATCATACATACAATCTTGTCCTCTAGACTCGATTGTGGGCATGATCTAGTCCTCTAGATTTAAAATTTGAAATTCTCAATTCTAAAGCTAACAATCCTAAGATATAGTTATTACCCATGAAGAGGATAAATGTTGGATGATTTTATCTTTACCTTTCTTCAACCAAGAGGGTACTAATTGGGATGTAAATTCCAACATTTTTTCTAAATTCCAACATTTATCTTCTTCATGCCCATTTTTATCACAATGCTCGAACAATGCAATTTTCTCTTACCTTTACTATGGAAGTACAACTCTTCTTTTCTTTTCCCTTTGGATTTTTCTTTCCACCATGCTACTATTCATTACCCTTGTTGCAAGTGAAAGGAAATCCCTTCTTATCCAACTCAAGATAGTCTACTTGGGCACAAGCCTCATCAATATTTTGGGGTTTGGCCCTGAGGACTACAATTTGTATATGATTAAACAAACCTCCCACATAAGTAATCAGCACCTCATGCTCCATGATGTCCTTCCCAAGCTAAAGTGCTCTTTTTATTCTCTTGTAGGCTTGAAGACTTTTCCCCTTTTCTCGCTTCAAATGATGCCACTGCATCAATTATTGTTCTTCATGGGAAATAGGGTAAAACTACTTCTACAATAGCTCCTTAAAATTACCACTTGGAAATTGGTACGACTTTTTAAATTTCCAAAGTGTGAGCATAACTCCCATACCATGAGAGAGCATGCCTAACAAGTTTCAACCTTATGAAAGAAGTCTCTGGTGATTTGGAGACATTTGATAAAGGCTAAAGTAAACCTCCAAATTGTGAAACCCATTGATTGAGCTATTTTGCACTGATTTCACCATCATTGAGTTGAATATAATTTTACCATCATTGATTTGAATGTAATTTCAGCATCGTTGAGTTTAAAGACTATCTTTGCTTCAACTTTGAAGAACCTCACAAATAATGATGCTTCTTGCTCAAGTTCAATCTTTTCAAGATCACCTTCTTTTAAATCTACAAGATGTATTATAGAATGAAAATCTCTCAATTATCATTCTAGGAAATTGTCAAGAATATGAAATCTATCTATCCAATATTCTTTTTGACTCCTATCTTTCCTATCAGTTCTAGTATCATGTTCTCAAGAATATTAATTTTATCTTCAACATAGATAATCCTTGCAACTGTTGTTGTGAATAAATTTATCACCTAACCGTTTTAACCTTGTGTAGACAATTCATATTATTTAACTATTGATTAGTTAAATAATATTCACATATCACACATAATTCACACATCTTAAGTTAACTTAGTGAGTCTACTAGATGTTTCTAGTTGTTGATATTTGTCATCTTATCCTATAGTTGTCACATGTCATAGTCAATGAGAGTTGTCCCATGACTACAACATCCCACATTTCATCATTGTCTTTATATGCAAGGCATATCATGTACATTGTAAGAACAATCTTGTAATCTTTTGCATTTATTTATAGAATAGAATTATTCTCTCTTTTGATCTCTCTTGTGCTTTCACGAAGTCCTAGATCCTATGTGGCTCCAATCATAGCCAACTCTAACATGGTATTAGAGCTCTAAATCACTTTGTGTTAGTTGTTTTTTGAGAGATCTTGAGTACAATTCATGGTGGATCTTGATAGTTGAGTATGCCCTTCTCTTGCATTGAATGATGACCTAGAGATTCAAAAAGACTTAATAGAAATACCAGATTTGTGAGGTTTTCCTCTTTGTAACCTTGTATTGTAGGATCATTTTGGAGTGTGTTGACTACAAATCTAAGCACACCATTGTGTTCAAGAGGTCTGAGATAGTCAAGGTTGCCTCTTGTTTCATCTAGATCAGACATCAGAGGCCAAATCTATGAGGGTTTGAAGTTGGGAGGCGCATGTCTAATCTAACATGTACTTGATCTTTTGGAGCACTTTGAGTCAACTCTGACCCTACCATCATGCTCAAGAAGTCCAAAAACGCCAAGGTTGACTATCAATTCGTCAAAATTGGTAAAAATTTCAGCAAAAGGCAAAAAAAATTGCCCCTCGGCCGTATGGAATCGTGCAGAGAATCTCTACAAAATATTCCATAGGCATTAGGGCATATTCCTATGTTGGCGCATGTGGCATCGCGTAGTACCTATCAGGTAAAATAACTATCTAAAGTATATGATGATGATGATGATTCTATGAAGCATCCTATTCCTCCTTTAGTTGAATGTTCAAACACCTTGGATATCACTAAGGAAGTGAAGACCCTTGATCTTCCTCCTTGGGCTGAATGTTCAAGTACTTTGGACATCACTAAGGATGTGAAAACCATGAATTGTTCTCCTTTGGTTACATGTTCAAACCCCTTGGATGTTACTAAAGATACAATCATCAACAATTCTTCTAACAATAGTTTACCTTCCCTTCATTCCAATGCTCTTCTTCTAAAAGACAAAGCATTGATTAATGAAGAAAGACCTCTCACATTAAATCCTTTAGGGATGGATGTCAACCTTAAACAATATACAAACAATGTTAACTCAATCATCACTAATAGACTCATCCCACCCACTAAGGGGATAGTGGATAAGTGTATTAATGTTCCTAAACTCATCGTACATGGGCCACCTAATGTGCATCCTCGTTTCAAATAGGTGATTACAGTTCAAGATGCTCCAACACTACCTAGACCCCCAGGTTGCATTCTCAATTTTCCAAAACAAATTACTCAAGGAAATCAAACGTATCAAAATGTGTTGTAACAACCCTATGACAATGTGGTTTCTCACAAATATAATAGTCAAAATAATAAACAAAGTAAACAATGATCGAACATTCTAATCACTTTACCAACTTCTCAACCTATGCTTCCTCAACCACCTCCTTTTACTCATAAAGGTGGTCATGATTATGATCTTGTTGAGCAGCTTCATGCTACTCCAGCTAAGATCTCTTTTTGGGAACTCATACAAACATCCCCTACATATCATGGAATGCTCCAGGAAGCTTTTACAAAAGCTGATTGTACCACCCATTGTTAAGCCTAATGATGTAATATCTCTGTTAGATTGTATGCATGTGACTAAAACGGATATTCTGTTTCAACAACATAAGTTACTGTCAATCGAACTTCAAAGTCAACATGGTCCTCTTCTAATCTTTGTCACAATTACCAAAAAGTTGATAAAGAGAGTTATGATTGACAATGGATCGACTCTTAATGTTTGTGGTATTGATTTGTTACTGTTACCTATTTGTGCCTCTAGGCCAAATAGGCAATGTGGACGTTGATATTTTGTCAGATGATGGTCATTATTAGTCATAAAGGGTTTGTCTTGTGTTTCAAAACATGTAAAGTTAAGGTGTCTTGTTATGATTCTTCGATTCCAATCAAGTTGTAGGAAGTATTGTTATGTCTTATGTCCCAAATATTATGTAAAGGGTCTTATAGGAGTTATGAGTGAGTGTTTTGAAGTGTTTCCTACATTTTGACTTGTCAAAAGCTTTCTTTCATGTGTGAAAGGCATACATAGACGTTGCATATGCATGTAAATAAGTCAAAGGTCAAAAAGAAATTAGTTTCCCCACATCTGAAATACCTTAATGTTGTCAAAAAGGCCCGTCCATTTTGAAGGAGGGAAGAGCTTTCGAGTTTTGGTTATGAGTTTGGTTTAGGACTCTGAGTTAGGTTTTGAGTCAGTTTGTTGTAGGGTTAGGTTAGGTCTTCAGAATCTTTGTTAGTGCTAGATTTTGTGTTAGCAGTTCTTCTCTATTTTTCCTTGTTCTCCTTAGGGTTTGCTCGATAGGTTTCAACAAGATTTCTATGTGACATAGCTCCGCAGACCTTCATCAAGACAGAAAGATGCAAAGTCCCATAGTTGTAAAGTTAGAGATGGTCATGATGCTAGTAACAAGGTCTTCAAAGGTCAAGAGATCTACATATTGAAAATGAGGAAAACACGCTTGAACACTAAGTTTAAGACTACATACTGCATGCTCTGGAAGGTATGGTCGTGTATTTATACCACGAACCTCTATGAGGGGAATGAAAGACTAAATTCTAATGAAGAAGTCTACAAGAGCTTGCAGGGTCTCACAAAAAAGGTTAAACATATCAAGAGCAGTGGAGGAGTCTCTTAGCATTGTTGATAAGGGAGTTGGCAGGAGATGTAAAACACAGGGAGCAGAAAGCATGAAGAAAGAGAGTAGGTTAAAAAGTTTCAAGCCTGTCAAGGAACCCTGAGATTTGCATCCTCAATCTGAAGGTATACTTTCAACATTGTGAATCATGTGTGTGAAGACAGAAGTCTGTAACTCCTAAAGTATGACAACCATCATTAGATATAAAAGGTAACAAAGCTCTATCAGGTAAAAGATGACTATCATAGTCATCAGCACGCAAAAGAGAACAACAAAAGAAGGCCATGGTGGACTGTGGAAAGAGCATGTGAGGTGTTTAAAAGAACATGAAAGAGCAGTATATTAGCACAATCATGTTATGGACATTTGGTAACAGTCATATAAAGAATGTGAGAACGAGAAAGGACGATGCAGTCAAAACAGATAAACAAGAACAATCAAGTGCAAGGTAACATAAGAATTCATGATTTTAGGCTACAGACATGTCTGTTACCCTTTACTTCAAGTTTGTAAATGATTCTTGAACATGTTTTTGACCTAAACTGTCCAATACAAATAGATGTCTGTCTGTTTTGCTTGTTTGTGAAGATTTCACCAAATGTTGTGGAAGAACCATTCAAAGGTCAGCAACGTATGAAGAGGAATCTGATAGCATACCCCTGAAGGCTTTGTCTCAAAACCTATAGGTCATTATACCATTTAGAGGACAATGTCAGCTATTAGAGGTCTGTATAGTTCTTGGGAGAATTTACACAATCAAAATGATTCTACACAAGCTTTCATAAACTCTGCAGTCACTAAATGAAGCTTTACCACCATCTACAAACCCTGTAAACCATGAAGAAGTTGTATAAGGGTTATGACACTTGCCTAAACCTCTAGATACCTAATACAAACCTCTGCATATCATAGAATGTCTATCAAAAGGTTTATGAGAAGTCTACAGAGTCTCATCAGGCGTCACAAGTATTATATAAGATCTCGAAAACCCAACAAAACCCTATTATGTCTTAAAGAGTGTGCTCAAGAGTCTAATACATTGTCAAGAGTCAAAGGATCTATCAAACCTTGTTTGAACCCTATTCAAGGTTTGTTAAACTATCATGAGGGTCAGTCAAACTATATAAAAGCCTACAGAGTCTACACAAGTTATTAGGGTCTGTCAAGTCCATCTAAGGCCTGTGTCTTCACTTTTAAGCTTCATCCCCATTTTGAAGCCGTGACAAGCTTACTACAGGTCAGATAAGTCTTTTACAAGGTCTACAAATCAACCAAGGAATCTTCATGAAACCCTACAGGCTTGAATAGGAATATGGAAGGAGAAAAGGAAATGAAGTCCAAAGTAGCATGCACAGGGAGAAGGAGATCTAGGGTAGATGCAGAAGGCACCAAATGGATAGATTACAAATAGGGTAGGGTGCATTTACTTAATGAACAGGGGTATCATCATGGAGTGAAGACGCAGACATCTGTCAAACCATTGTGAAGTACTTTAAGGTGTTTTAAGGATTTATATGGCCATTAGATAACTGATGAAGTCTTTTCAAAAAGTCTTAAGGAAAAAAGTGTTTAGAGGATGTGCTCTAAAAATCAAAACAGTAAAAAAGCATGGGGATTTGGAATATGAGTAAGGGTTTGACAGTCTAAAAGGAACCTGTCTAGGGTTTACAGAGCTTAGGGGACTGTTTACCTTAAAAATGGTCATAATAAGGACTATCATAGCCAATCCAAAGGTACAATCACTTAAATGTTTGAAGAAGGTCACTTTTTACACCATGGCAGCTTTCACAAAATAGTCCAATGACAAGAGACAGTGAAGACAAGTAAGGGCAACCAAAAGACAGTCAGCAATCATAAAGATAATGACTGTAACAACAGTCACAAAACAATCACAATGACTGTGTTGAAGGTCATTAGAAGGGAATAATCTAAAATGACTGTTACAATGTGTCATTCCCCATTCCTAGATATTATTTAAATTAAAGATTTAAATATAATAGAGACATAAAATATAATTAAAAGCAAAAATATTAAAATGAAAGGAATGCAATTTGAATGCTGTCCGACCTTAGTATGGAATTCAAATTTAAAGGTGAGCATTTAAATTGTTTGTTGGTCGACTTAGAAATGCTTTCTCATTATGGACGATTTCCTCCTAAGGTGCCTCATATATATAAAGATTTTGTCTTATTCAAAATAGATATGTAGTGGTGTGATTTCTTATTAAGAGGCAGCGGTTGGTTTAAAGGAAGAGTTATGCATTTTTCGAAGGACAATGATTCTTATGTGAAGGTATGTGTTGTGACATTTTCACACATCGCTCCATTGCAAATGGGGACCCCCTCTTTTTTTTTTTTGGTTTGGTTTTAGTCTTGCTTTGATCTTGTAGTTTCTTTCTTGAATCCATGAACCTAGGAAAGAATTTCCAAGCACTTAGCTCACAAGGAATATTAAGAGTGCTTGAAGTGGTGAAGAAAAGAGTGATTTTCCTAAGGATGAATGAAACCCTAATTATCATTCCTTGATCAAAACTGATCAATCCATGACAGAAGTCCACCATTTCATGCAAGAGGTCCTAATCCTTCACTCTGTCCATAGTTCTAATCCAAGAGTTTCTATCCATATTTCCAGTCCAGGAGTCCCTATCCATAGTTCCAATCCAAAACTCCAATCTAAAAGTCCAATCTAGTTTCCAGTTCCAAGGTCTATCCGGAATCCTATTCGATTGTTCCTATCCAAGGTCCTGAATGCCACAAAGCTTGTCATTCCATGTCAGGGTTCATCATTCCATTGGGAAATCCTGAATTCCTGACTTTGAAACACAGAAAATTCTAAAACACAACTCTAGGAAATCTTTACCAAATTTGGAAAATCCTTGTCAAAACCATGAAATCCTAACTCTAGAATAGAAGTTCTTAGATAAAACCTCATAAGAAGCTAAGTCCAAATCCATGGGAATGGCAGATGTACACCTCAAGAATTCACAACTCAGGATTCCTTGACACCCTATAATGTACGCCCAAGGAACAAGATTCCATGACACTGGGAAAATTACGACTGTGGTCTGGAAGGAATTCTTCGACGGTGAAAATTCCAAGACCCATCCTAAAATGCATCTTTGGCCTGGATAGGATTCCTCCATAGTGAAAATTCTAGAACCTCTGGAAAAGTGCAACTCTGGTCTGGAAGGAATTTTAGGATGAAAGATTCTTTAACACCAGTGGAAATGCACTCACGAACAGGATTCCTTGACATGATGGAATTTGTGCACATTAGAACAATTCCCTACAGTCATGGAAAATGTGCATAGGAAGGAATTCCAGGATTAAAGATTCCTTGATGCCAGTGGAAATGTGCTCAGGAACAAGATACCAAGACTCCAACAGAATTGTGCCACTGCTCAAGGAGGAATTCCTGGACAAGAAATTTCATGATAACAAAATCCAAGACCCCCTAAAATTGCACCACTGCTCAAGGCAGAATTCCTGGACAAGAAATTCCATGATGACAAAATCCAAGACCCCCTTGAAATTGCGCCACTACTCAAGGAGGAATTCCTTGACAAGAAATTCCATGATGACAAAATCCAAGACCCCCATGAAATTGTGCCACTGCTCAAGGAGGAATTCCTAACTAGCAAAGTTCCATGACACCCTAAAATTTGTACCCTAGGTCTTTGAGGAATTCCTAATAGGCAAAATTTCTTGACTTCCTGAATTCCTTGACCTCGCCAAACCCTCACCAAGGAATCCAGGACATGAAAGGATTGTCCACAACTTGCCCAGTTTTGTGCCTTGGATAAGGAAGAATTGCGTCACAAAATCTGTGCCAACACCCAAAGTGCACCCTAAAGTAACGAAGAATTCCAAGCACGAAGAAATCCATTCCAAGTGAAAGACTCCATACCATTGAGAAAATTGTGACCTTGGTCTGGCAGAAATTCTAGGATGAGAGATTCCCTGAGAACAGTGAAATTGTGCCTAGGAATAGGATTCCCCAAGACCATGGAATATGTACCCACAAGTGAAAATTCCAGAACCCAGTGGATGCATCCTTAGTCTTGGAGGAATTCCTGACACTGAAAATTCCAATACCTACCCTAAAATTTGATTGTGGTCTTGGAGGAATTCCTGACAGTGAAAATTCTAGAACCCAGTGGAAAATGTGCCCTTAGTCTTGAAGGAATTCCTGATAGTGAAAATTCTACAACCCAGTGGAAATGCACTCAGGAACAAGATTCCTTAACACCATGGAATATGCGCTCAATAGGGAAATTACCTTAGGTCATGCAAATGCACCTAGGAAGGAATTCTAGGTTAGAAGATTCCTTGACTCCATCAAATTTGCACTCAGGAACAAGACCTACTTGACATGAGGGAATTTAAGCTCAGAAATAAGATTCCTTAACACCATGGAATGTGAACTCTAGCATAGGGAAATTCCAATACATGCTCAAGATTGCACCAGGAATGAAATCCACGGAGTGACCTTCAACTCAGGGAAAGACTCTCTCAATTCTTCCAAAGGTGAAACAATATGTAACTTAGTGAAAGCCTAGCTCAAGGATTCATCCAAGGCTCCTAGTTAGGGTTCATGGATTCCATCCTCAATAGGCCCAAAATTGCAAAAATCCTCAAGGACCTTAAAAAAGGGCAAATTAAAAGGGAGTGAAATGAATGACTAGGATGAGGAAATAGTCCTCAAGGATAAGGATTCCCTAACGACAAGGAATCATTGACCTCATCAAATTTGTGCCCAAGTCAAGGAGGATTCCGTGACAAGACAAAATCCCTGACAACCTTGAAAGTGCGGTACCGCTTGGGGAATAAGACAAAAATCTAGGTTGGCCAAGCCAAGTCAGCCATGAGGAGAGGAGGTTTGGATGCCTATATAAGGAGGGCACGTAAAATCATTTCCAAACCACTCCAAAACACTCATTCAAGAGCAGAATTCTTTAGGAGGGAATAAATTTCCCATAGGAGATCCATGACCACTTGGAATCTATGCCTAGGATGAAGAAATCCAGTTTAGTGTCTCAAATGCCCCCTACCTTGGAATTTTACCCTGTTCACTCTGGAGAGTGCCCAGTCCCTGTCTGGTAGTCCTGGAATGAAGGGAAAATTAGTCTAAGTGGGAAGAATGCTGGAAAATGGAGAAAATCTTGGTTTATTCAAGAATTTGGAATGAAATTGATCAATCATGCAAGTTTCTTCTATGGCTTATCTTAGTATTGCATTGCATTTAGAGATTTTGTGCATTATGACTACTCAAGGTTTCCCTTGTTTTGCAAGAATCCAAGACGAGGATAAGTTCCATAAAGAGGATGTTCAAGGATGATCCAAGGCAATCAGGATGAATGCAGAGACTTCAAATGCCGGAGAAGATGACTATTTCAAGGGTCTAGGAGTTCTAATAACAAGAAGACTACACAGGCATACCAAGGGAAGAATAGGACATCACTCCTTTCTAGTGTCCACCTTTCTCCCTCTCACACCCAACATGATTAGTACAAGGAAGGCAACATCAAGGATTCCATTTCTAGACAAGAGGATCAATCCTTGTGTTCGGACAGGAAAATTTAAAAATTTCCTGTATTGTCACTTCTCCATATTTGACCAAATCATTAAACATTTCCCCCAAAAACTCTTGATAAAATTGATACATCCAATAAAAGGTCCATGACAAAACAATATAAAGGGCTTAAATTTCATACTATCGGCAAGACTTTACATTGCTTATGCCGATCAATGTAAAAATAGTTGAAGTAACTATCGGTGTGAAAACAAGGATCAAAGAGAAGTTTTCAAAGGTCGTTGATGGAGGAAACTATACCGATAACCTTTCGTCGAGAAGAAAGTCTATTGGTCATACCGATCGGTATGACTAAAAGCTATTGGGTAGGACTTCGAAGATCATCCCGATGGTATACATCATACCGATAGGTATTTCGGTGAAACTCTCATTGAACATCCCACAGAATTAAAATGAATGGTGGTCATCGGAAAGAAATGAACGTCGGAGAGAAAGGTTTATGAGTCCCCGATACCTTGATGTCTTAGTGAATAACAAAAAGGCATTTTGGCATAGCTCACACCGATGTGTGTGATAAATAAGAACCATCGACAAAACTAAATAGGTCGGAATGAAACTTATATGTCTCACCAACTCACAAGTCACAACGATAAAAGTGTCGGTGACACTTCGTCAAGTTCTTGCTGATAAAGAGTATAAAATAGCCATTGGAGAGATAACCATGATCGGGTGACTTAAAAAGGATTACCCTGATGACATATCTCACCCCGATAGAAGTAAGGATTACACTCACTCATCGGTAATATACTTTGAAAGTTTTTCTGATCCAGGATACAAAGGGCTATCGGGAAGACGACGACGCTCGGGTAAACATAAATATGTTATCCCGATGGCCTAGATCACCCCGATAACAATGATAGTCACATGCATCGACGAGACTCTCACTGATAGTCATATCGGTAACACTTTACCTATCAAAAAGTAATATCAATTACATAGCGATGAGAGAGGTCATACCAATGGCAATTGTGCCCACCTTCACGTCGGATAAAGTATAGACATCTCCTGTCGATATGCCTTAATACAGTGTCAAATAGATAATTGAAGGGTTACAGCAACTGATTGTTCGTGCCATAATGAGATATTAAAATCTCCTAGACATTATGAAAATCATGCTGAGGAAAGGAGTTATGATGATGTGACATTTCACAACGACGAAGGTTTGAACTGCTCAAAACAATTAAATGCAAACGATGATGAAATCTTCCAAGATCATTATCAACAGAGTTGTTTGAGAAGAGACTACAGGAGAAACTTGAAGCGCAAATAGAGGAATTCGATCACAGCCACCAACGATAGGTACATATATACGAACCTCTATGTTGTAACCTGTAATTTGATTTTCTGTTGAGAATTGAAAATGGAGACTCCTGGAAAGGGAAAAGGTAGAAAATCAAAAGGGGATACAAGAAAACCTACAAAACAGAAAATTGATAAAACCCTTGAGGAGAAAACAAAGGATAGAAAGCTCAATCAAGATTTGATTGACCAATTGCCAGGGTCAACTCCCAAAGCCAGAAGATCTACTCAACTTAGGGCAGAAGTAGAAAAATTAGAGGACAAATGTAAATATCTAGGGAACATTTGGACCCCAATCAGAGGGTATGAACTTTTCAAATTCCACCACAACAGAAGATTTAGAAATTCTCCAGTATCAAACCCATGACATTTGAACTTGGGTAAATTAGTTGTGCTTGATGTGTTCTTGAATGTTGAACTCCTCCAACTTGTTGCTAAACAATATAACCCAAGTCTGAAGGCTATATGCAACCCACAAGGGGAACCTATTATACACTTGTCAAAAAATGCCATCTGCGAAGTATTCAACTTGGATGACTTATGCACTATCCCCATTATTTATGAGGATTTAGAAAAAGAATACTGGAGAATGGATACAACTTACAATGGATGGAGGTTGCCTATTCATTGGCCTAGAGCTGAGGGAGAATTGGTGCCGCTCAATGAGGATGATGGTCCTCCTTTTCATGTATCAATATTTGAACCCTACATACAACATACCTATTATTCTGTTCGCCAGGTCCTAGGAGCAGAGGTTCCTGAATTCATGACAATTCCTTTGATGGTCATAGCCACGAACATTCAATGCCACAATGCAAGGCAATTTGATTATGCTGCTTATGTTGTTAATAGAATTGACTCTGGCCTGACTGTAATAAAAAACAATGCCCCAACTGTTTCTTTTGAGCATTACTCCCTTCTTATGCACATAGTGCTATATTATGGCCAGGAAGTGGGGTTATGGCCAACTGAATTTAAGGTTGTTCCAACAGACCAGAAGGGGTAGAGGTTACCAATACAGATATGGACCAGGGTTTGGGATAGCAGATATGCCCATTCCAGCTATGTACAATTTGAAGAGTATTTTGTAAAAATACTGTATAGATATTTCAGTCACCCCTGTGAATATTCGATCTCAAATGAGATAAAGAAGTTTCTTAGACCAAAAGATTTTGGTGGTCCTCCCACTGTTATTCATAATTGGGAAGATTGGTATTGCTTTGAAGATGCCACCATGATTAGAGTGTATGGTTTTGAAGACACTCCATTTATCTTACCCAAAACTATCCCTAACAGAATTGCCTACCTAGAAATAGTTAGGCAAATGCACTGTTCAAATGTAATGCATTTGAGTTCCCATGATAAACAATCTTTTATGCCTAGTACTTTGTGTTTTGGGGATTTCACTATGGTCTCTAAAGAAGGTTACAGTCTCATCTTGGATAAATTGATGCATTACAATATGAGGTGTGCTGAGGTGAGAAAAGGATTTGATCCTGAGGGTTTTATTGACTCTTCTCAGAGGAGGCAAAACCTCAATGGCTACACACATATCCCCTATCCACATGATGATGTCATCAGAAACCTTGAAGAGGCTGAGGTGGAATTGGTCGTGGAACAATACAACAGGAACCTGGATGAGAAAAGAAAATAGATGGCAAAAATTGAGGTAGTATCTTCTGGAGATGAAGAACCAGCAGGGCAAAAGAAGCCACAGGACAAGACAACAAAAATGTCAAAAAGAAAAATGCAACAATATCAGCCTCCTGTCATAACACATGATGAGGAGGGGTCTGCTGATGAAGACCCACGTCAAATAGCTTATGATTCTTTTATTTCTGATGACAAATTCATTCATTCAAAAGAGTTTAAATCATTTTTGTATAAATGCAAAGGGAAGGAAATCAGAGAGACAGTAGACGATGTCTCTGCTAACAATGAGAGGCAATTACTCGATATGATGAAAACAACAGTGGATAATGAGCTGCAGGATGACCCCTAGCAAGGGTAGACAGTTACTCAAAGATGCATGGGTAATGATTTTTCCTGGCCTTGATTTAAATTCTGCTCTAGTCTTTGACAGTTTTTTGAATAATACAGATGATAAATATAAACTCACTCCAGAAGGTGTAAATGAAGTATATATGGGCACCAAATATAATAATGATGAAAACTCATTAATGATATGGGCCCTGTATCCTCCCCACAAAAAGACAGCTATTATAGATACTAAAAAAACTTTTGGCCATGTCATGACTCTGAAGGCAAGGGAGATTGATCCCTTGATAACTGCAGACATTGGCATCAACGTTGCAAAGTTGAATAAGGCACAGGCTCAGATGTTGATTAAAGAAAGAGATGCATATAAACTGAGCTGTGAAAGGTTGACAAAAGAAAATGATTATTTAAAAGATGCTGTCAAGAGCACCTTCGGGGGATCAACAAAGAGGTTAACCCAAGGCGAAAGTTCACAAAGTACCCAAGCACTATTCTTAGATCAAGCAACACAAATTTAGATGGATACACTTGTTACAGTACTACAGAGTAGGCATGCCAATATGGTGCATTGGTTAAACCAATTTTGGGATAACTATTCTCAAAATTACAAAGCAATTCTAGAACATGAAAGGCTCAAAAAAAGACTGCAAGAGAAATTGAATGAGATAGAAGGTAAAGATGCTTCCAACATTGTAGGTACCTCCAATGCAAAAGAATTGATTGAGCAACATCAGAAGTACTATGATCAACTTAAAGCTGATGCCAAAGAATGTGTTGAAGCTTCAAAGGTAGGAGTGCCTACATTACTTAAAAATGATAAAGAACTAAAGAGCAAAGAAGAATGGAGCAGTGATTTTCAAGCTATATTACACGAAGCTTTGGGAGCTCTCAAGGACAAAGATTCTGCATCCGGGGAAGCCTGCAAACATTTAGAAGAGATGGTCACAATGGATGTGATTACAAGGAATGCTATCGAATTTATAGATTCCCACCATAGCCAAGAGTACCTGGACCATGTTGCTAAAATTTACTTATGGTTGAATAGAGCCTAATCGTGGTTATGTTGTAATTGTTAATCTTGTTAATTTCCCAAAAGACTTATTGAAGAGTTATGTCTCTTCACAAGAATATCTATATAAGTTCAAACATTTGGTGCTGAAAAGATGATCAGTAGTAGAATATAATATATACAGTTTACAATGTTCTCAAAAGACCATGTTGCAAGTTTGTTATTGAAGAAGTAAATTGGAGTTCTCTAATCTTATGGTTTTATTCTGGCATCAATTGTTTGTTAAAATTACTCAATTGTGTGGTTGTCTCCAGTTCTATATTTCCTTGTTATTGAGATTAATATATCAAGTATATATTTAATTTGTCAATACACATTTGCTGCAGCTGTGTGGTTTGATTAATTGGTTTCCATAATAGGAATTAAAATCCTCCTGATCAGTCACAGTAACCTGGAAGTATTAGTTTGGAGTACTAAGAAGAGCCATATAATTAAGATTGCCATTCTATCTCCACATTGATATTATCTGTCATCTCTTGCGTATTTCACTCAATTGGTTCCTTCAAGAAAGGATTAAATTACCTTCTAGTGAATAACAAGAAATTAGATCATATTGGTTGGATCATTAAAGAAGAGTCTGTCAATCATCTCTTTGCACGTTTATACAAGTTATAAACTAGAATTGTGCCAAACAATTAGAATTAGTACCCACTGTTGATGTTTGTTTTTCGATAAGTCAACAATAGAGTAAAACACTAGAGTATCCCACTCTCTCTTGAATAAAGCCTCTCGAATGCTAAACAAAGTGATCAAACAAGACAACTCCAAAGTTCCTTTTCTTATGATTTGCAGTGGATAACTCAGTGATTACATGTAATCTTGCTGATAATCACAAAGGGACTTACGCAAACTTCTTCATACACTTAGCTTATTTCTCCCTTCAGTGTGGATGATGTATCAATAATGAAGAAAAGATAAAAGATGAAAGTTTAAGGAATCTAATCTGAGGTCAATGAAGCAATGATGATGTTTGAATAGACAAATCCTAACGAAACCTAACTCCACTTCGCCAAGGATGCCTACAACTACATGAAATTGGTGCAATCTCCTAAGGTAAACGAAAGGTTTTCAAATCATGAAGGCTTATACAAGCACCCATCAAATGGCATAGCTCAAACAAGCATCCACAATCAAACTTATGCAAATTAAGCTCAGACTAGCTTTACACAACACTTCACCAACGACGAATGTTAAAAGCATGAGCTAGGAGTTGATCAAATATTCAATACAAACATACATTACATCAAAGAACTTCTAATCTACTTCTAATCTACTTGAAACATCTTTCCATTTCATCAAAGTACAAGAAACCATGTGATTCCACAAGACAACACTTAAACACCAAGCAAACTCCAATGTCCTTTGCATTAATCTTGAGAAATATGTACAACAACTTCAAGTCCTCTCAGGAAATTTTGAGAGTCTCTTCTACCCTACCTCTAAAATATAATGACTACTAACTACTCTCTATATTTACAAATGAGGCAACAAGGCCTTTATATAGAGGTCCAGAAATACAATGAACAGCTCAGATTATTTCATGTAGCCAAGGGCTCAGATCATGCCACCTCACAGGTAGTTACAACAACTTTCTATTTTTAGTACAAAAGAGAGAGGCAATGAAGGCACATTTTCCAATGTGATAAGGTAAGGTGAAAACATTTAAAACATCTTTCACATAGGTGTCCCTTTGGCTTCTTTTATTAAATGATACATTAAATATAGTTGAAATGATGTATACTCGCTAAATAAGTGCCACCTCAGCATACTTTGAAAATTGTATCATCTTGTAGTGATGTATTCAATGTGATTGCTTTTGATGATGAATACTTGAGATGTCTGGAAATGTATCTTGTTGATCTTGCCTTGTTCATTCTTCTTGTAGACTGGATGTATAATACTTGTTGCTTCACTTGACTTTGTAATGTTTCTTCTTCTTGTAGGATGTAGATATGAATGATCTTCTTTGATAATACTCCTTCTTAAAGAATAGAGTAGACATATGATGATAATGCTTCCTTCATGTAAGAGTAGGAGACTCTATTGGACTTGAAAATTGTAAAGTCTTGAAGCTTGGATGGATGAATGCCCTAGAACACTTGATGGAGCATATGAAACTGAATGTGAGCCTCTTAGAATGATGCTTCCTCTGCAACTTGAAGGTGATTCAAGCACTTGCTCTTGATGATCATAATGTAGTTGATGAAATGATTCCTTGAAGACGACCTTGAAGTACTCCACATGATAACTCTTCCTTGAAGATGAATAACTTGAAGTAGAGTAGATGCCTTAAGGAATCTTGATGAAGATGATGTCCTCTAGATGAATGTCTTCTAGATGACCTTAACATGAGGCCATTGAATTTCAACACAAAATATTCCAATTCAATGATTCCTGAAGGAGGCCCTTTGGAGTATCCACTTGATGCCTTGAAGCTATGACTGATGAAGATGAAGTAGTGCACTTGGCATGTTGACCTTGAAGTAGCCCTTTGGAGTGTAGATGATAACACCTTCCTTGGATGTGGAGTAGATAAAGCTTGATGAATCTTGAAGATTGGGAGAACTTGACTTGAAGCTTGGATGGATGAATGTCTTCGAACATGATGCCATTGATGAAGTATACTTGAATTTGATGTGATCTAACATGATGTCATTGATGTTTCCTCTACAATTTGAAGGTGACTTAGGTGCTTGTCCTTCAGATGATTCCTTGTCTTCATCAACACTCCTTCTCTCAATGATGCAACTTGATGATGATCTTGAAGTGATCTCCAAAGGGTGGCTAGCATGATGCTTCTTCTTGCAATGACAATTTCTTGACTTCACTCCTTGGATGAAGGTGACTCCAGACTTCTCGCTTGAAGGTGACTCCTTGTATAACTCCTTAGCCTTGATTGATGATCCTACAAGACAAGATAAACAATATATCAATCACTTCATAAGACAAGAATCACTTAAAACATATAATAATCCATCCTCAAGCTTAGGCACTTATACATGTGAAAAGAGGACATCAATTTAGTCCCACATTCATAATTTCAAATGATTTCTAGCAATTGTAATGGTTTAAAAAAAGTCAATCCCCTATAAGGTTCACTCAAAATGTATCTTTCAATGCAAATTCTTCCTTAGGCGCTACAAATGACTAAAATGATAAGGAAGGGCACCTAGGATTGATAATTTTTTGATAAGGTTGTAAGGTGGCCTTTGATGATGTTATCAATTCTAATTTTGATATCCTTCAAGACTTATATTCACCCTTATAAACTTGCATCATTTTATAGCTTGAAGATTAGCAATTTGATGGCTTCAAAGGAAATCACTCCACACTTAGGTGCCAGAAATGTATTCTCTCCAACCCTCCATCTTCTAGGCACTCAAACTTGATGTCTTGAGTAGAAATAGGTGCTTAATCTCCAAGATTTAATCTCTCTCTAAGGTGCTAATAGTTGATGAATTTAACAAGTGCACCTTGAATCCTTTACCCCAATTTAGCCATTTTTGTAGGTCCTTTCCACAAGGCGCTCATGCTTAATGACTTTGGATACAATTTCAATCTAGGCGCTCAATTACTGAGATCATTAGGTGCAACTTACCCTTAGGTGCTCATGAAGGTATGGAGAAACAAGTCAAGGCGCCTAACTTCATGACTTCATAATTATCACCTTAGATGATTTCAAACAATTAGAATAGCATAAAAGGATTTCTCTTCTCAAGGCGCCTACTTTTAGGCATGAATTTGATTGATTTTCCCTAGGGCACCTATCTAGATGGCAGAGGTAGGAATGGGCGCCTTTCAATTTGACCTCCACTTGCTATTTTTGTGACTCCAAACATTTAAATCTTGACCTAGAATTGTTTATTTCATCTAGGCGCTGAAACTCATATCCCCAAACATTCTACTTTCTACGTGCCAAAATGGACAATCTTAGATAAGAAAAGGTGCCTCACTTTGATCTCAACACTTGTGCATATCCTTAGGCACTATCAACCACTAGTTAAACCTCATCTCACATCAAGGCACCCAACATGACTAGAGCAACAAGGAATGGGTGCCTAAACTCATCCACCTCAACCTAAGGCGCAATTTGATGATCATTTGGACATAGAAAGGGCGCCCAAACTCTTGAATCATTCCTTTGTCAAATCTTTTGATGTTTGAGGCCTTTTAAATCAATTCCAATCAAGGCACCATGTTGATGTGTTTGAAAGTTGATTTTCCTCTAGGTGCACATTGAAGTCTCCACCTTAGGCACACTTATGGGTCTTTGCAAGTGGGAAAATTGTGCCTAAGTACTAGAGAAAATTCGTGCCTAGAAATGTAACTCGCCAAGGTAAGGTTTATTGAAAAATATATTTAAGTATCTCAACTTATACTTTAAATATTTTTCAATATACCTTTCAGGATGTTTGAGATAGGTCTCAGATCCACTAGATTTAACATGTAGATTATAGAATTTGGAGGATCCATTAGATTCTAGACTCAGCCAATTTTTCAGTGTTTCAAGATTTTAGGCTACCAAACTTAGTCATTTTCAGGATCTCAAACATACATCAGGCTTGGTCTCAGTGTTCATTATTTGGATTGATAGGGCTTAACTTGGCATGTTAGATCAACTTTGGAAATCAAATAGACTACCTCCTTGAAGGTGCCTAAACTCTATCCTCAATGCACGAGAATGAAGTGATCTTGATGAAAAATGTACCTAGAAGTGGAAATGAACTTAGAAACAATCTTGGAGTTCTAACTCCTCAGGGTACTCAAAATGGACAAATTAAACTGCTTTCTAACTCAAGGCACCCAAATGGTATCATTTAAGAATGAAATGGCGCCTAGACTTATAGGGGGTTGTCTTGTCAGATTTTCAATGTTTCAGGCTTCCCAATATCAATTTCAATCAAGGTGCCCTAGTTTACTCTCTCCTTGCTTAAGGCGCACATTTGGGATTCTGCAAGTGGACAAAATGCGCCTAGCTTCCTGGAGTGAATTTGCGCCTAAATTCCTAGAGTGAATTTGCGCCTATATTTGGAAGTCGTAGAGGGTAAGGTATATTAAAAAATATATTTAAATATAAGTCTCTGATAGGTCTCAGATCCACCAGATTTAACATGCAGATTCTAGATTTTTGAGGATCCACCAGATTTCAGACTTAGCCAATTTTTAGGATCTTCAGGATTAGGATACTAGACTTAGCCATTTTCAGGATCTCAAACATCAGGATCAGGGCATCAAGGGACTACAGGACTCAAACACCACTGACTTCATCATGAAATAGCTCTAAGACATCATCAAAACTTCATGCAAAGCATCAGAACTCAAAAAAAAGGGGGGGTCCCCATTTGCAATGGGGCGATGTGCGATTTGGTCACAACACCCACTATAAGCCACTAGTCTTAGTCCTTCATTTGACTCTGTTACCCAACA
Source organism: Cunninghamia lanceolata (assembly GCA_027924645.1). Classification (NCBI taxonomy): domain Eukaryota; kingdom Viridiplantae; phylum Streptophyta; class Pinopsida; order Cupressales; family Cupressaceae; genus Cunninghamia; species Cunninghamia lanceolata. The sequence goes on from BSBN01000078.1 coordinate 6,667,627, forward strand.
AGGCATTGGTCTTATTTCTATTCATCATTTAAAATTCACCTTGATATTGCTTATACAATTTATACCAACCACTCATTAGATATAAGAATTAGTTAGCAAGTTTTCATCTATCCTCCACCATATGCCATTGTAGATAGATTTAATTAGTCAATACATTTACATTTAGTCTGCCTTAATTCCCAAGGTTCACCCACCTAGGTCTAGTAGGACCTAAAATGTAGGAAATCATCAAACCTTGAAGGTTGATTTTGTCAAGTTAGTTCAAAAATGTTGCTAATCTAAGCATAGAGCCTGGCATACTCTTAGGATTAGCGACCTGCATTTTTGAGACCTAACACCTTGAAAATCCAAGAACAAGGGTACAGTGCACCATTCATCATGAGGATCAAGTTTGGCATCAAGAAGAACGAGAATCCATGCTGAGGATAAGGAATTCCAACTCAGGAATATAGGACAACGAATTTCATTCGAAGGCAAGGAAATCCAACTCATGAAGAAATTTCATTCTAAGACCCTAGGGAAAATGCGCCCCTACTCAAGGAAGGATTCCTCCACATGAAATTCCAAAACAACCTTTGAAATGTGAAATCTGACCTCCCAGAACTGGTGACTTGGAAAAATCCAGAAGAATATGGAATATGTGCTGGAATTCAAAGGGAAATGCAACACAAAGATAGAATTCCAATTCCAAAGTACCCAGCACAAGGACAAAATTCCAAGTCTAAAGTTTACTTAAAGGATAGGACAAGGTGGCGCCCTAGGATAGGTGTCAAATTTTCATTTGCCAAGAGTGGTGGCAGCCTCACCTACCTCCTCATTAGCGTTTTACTTGACCTAATTCTAGGAGTGGATTCCAAGGAAATCTGATTTCCCCTCCCCTTTATTGTACTTTTGGATGCCTATATAAATAGTAGACATGATATTTCCATAGTCCATGATATATAGAATGAATCTTTTAGAGAAAACTGTGTGTAGCTTATTTGGATCGACGTTTCAGATCACACTCCGTGATCCATCATCAGGAAGAAAAGAAGAGAAAATGTGAGTTACAATTTTAAAGATGAACAACTTAAAAAGGAGAGAGGAGGGGGGGCATGGAGTACAACACTAGTTAAATGATTAAAGAGAGAGTAATCAAAGATAAAAAGAGAAGAAATAAAGGATTACAACTAAAGAAGGAAGGAATTAAAAATGTAATCAAATAAATATTTGAAAAATATAAAAAATGCCAATATATATAAAGAAACAATATAAAAATATATATAAATATATAACAAAATACTTCTCAATAAAAACATATAAAAATATATCCATATAAATGAATATAAATATCTAAATAGAACTCAATGAATATATATATAAACATATAAATATATAACAATATATATGTATGTATAAATATATATAAAAACATAAATATTATTATAAATAAATACATAGGAATAGATATAATTATTCAAGTATATAAACATATATAATTATATATATACACAAAAGGCCTATACATATAAGGCTTAAATAATTATATATAAACAAATAAATATATCTCAATATAAATATATATGAACATATAGATCCATATAAATAATTATAAATAACTTACTACAATTTTATATAAATATATATAAACATATAAATATATATCACTATGTTTGTATGTATAAATATATGTAAATACATAAATATTAGTATATGTAAAAATATAGGAATAGATATGAGTAAGAAAGAATATAAGTATAAGTTTTAGATATATATATAACAAGTTAGTATCTAAATATATGTATATAAGAGTCAAAAAGAAAACCAGAGGAGATCACATAGGAGAGAGAAGACTAGGGGGAAATGTAAGGGGAGCTACAAACCAAAACAAGAGCTAAGAAAGATAGTACGCAAAACAAAAAGAAATGCCACAATATATATGAAAATATAAGCAGCGTATGTATATATCCTTATATATATATACAAGAATGGAAGTATCATATATAAATATACACAAATAATAAGAATACATAATAAAAATAAGCCTGAGGGTTTATGAAAATAAGAGTACATATTAGTATATTATAAATATAAGAAGGTGTATATATATATATATATATATATATAAGTATCTATGTCAAAAAATATAAGCATAAGGAGAAATAATAAAAGCATACACATATATATGTATCAACACATAAGAATACAAGAGAGGAGCAAGAAACACAAGAGCCCAAAGTGACAAGGGAGAGAGGAAGGAAAAAGGAAAGTAAAGATGAAAAAGATAAAAAAGAGTCAAGGAGGAAAAAGAGGGGCAAAAGAGAAAAGCAATAAGAGTTAGAAGAGGGTGAGGGAACATGAGGAAGGGGAAGACTAGGGAAAGGGGGTGGAGGAAGGTTGACAAAGGTACAACGAGAGGTTAGGAGGAGGGTTCGAGGAGAGGCGCAAAGAAAGGAAAGAGGGAGGAAAAGAAGGGGAAGAGCAGGGAGAAATTGAAGGATGAGCAAACAGGTAGAGAAGACCAAGGAAAGAACAAAGGAGAGGCAAAGGGAGATCATGGGTTAGGTCTAGAGGGAATTTAAGATGGGATGCCAGGTATGGTTCAACTTCCATCCCTCATCCCTATTTAGGTTGGTAGGGTTGTTTCTGATGAAAATAGCCTCTTTAAGTTTTCTTTTGAAGAAGTTGTCTTCTTTGGCTAGGACTTGGGTATCCTCAAGGCGAATGTGGTGTTTGGTGTAACAGCAGTGTTCTGCCAAGGTAGATTTTGAGACTCTTTCATGTCTGCTATCTACGCAGTGTTCTTTGATTCTCATGCAGATAGATCTACTGGTTTCACCAATGTAAGGGGTGCCATAAGAGCAATCGATTTTATAGACTCCTAAGTTAAGGAGAATGTCACTAGAATCTTGGGTTGATGGGATAAGGTTTCTAATGGTGGAAAGAGGTTTGAATGCACATTTGAGCCCTTTCTTGCAAAGGATTCTGGCGATCTTGTTAGAGATACCTTCAATGAACAGAAGGGTGGCACCAAACATAACCAAGTTGGTTTTAGTTGGAAAGAATTAAGAGCCAATTCATCAAAGTGCTCCATGTAAAGGTTGGCAATGACTCGAGAAAGAGGGGAACTCATGGTGACTCCATCAGATTGCTCATAAACCACATCTTGGAAGGTGAAGAACATGGATTTCAAGCACAATTCAACAAGGGAAGTGATTTTTGTATTGGTTTTCTACCTAACAAGTAAGATGGAGTCTTGAAGAGGGACTTCGGTGAAGAGGGAGACAACATCAAAGCTGACTAAAATGTCCTCATCATTAACTCTCTTGTCTTTGATGAAGTCAACAAAATGGGCTGAGTCCTTAATGAAGGAAGAGGACATAAAAATAAGAGGAGAAACTAGGGGCACCTGTCTAGTGGTGGAAGGAGCCACATGATCAAATGATGTTTGAGGATAGTCTTTTCTTAGGAAAGTAAGGATTTAGGTGAGGGTCTAGGGTTTGGTGGAGAAGAATTTATGGAAAATTTGGAGGTCATTAAAATTGACATGAATAGAAGAAGTACAAGACATGGCTAAGGATAAATGGTAGGCTCATAATAGGATAACCAGGACTATGATGATGAAGATGGAAAGAAAAGTCAACAACAATAGTATGATATAGGGATAGAATTAGAAAAAAAAGAGTACTACAAGTAGCAAGACGAAAGTGAGGACATAGTGCAAAGTTAACATGGCATGAACTCTCTTGGAAGACTAAGCATGGACTATAAGAAGATTGAACTAGCTGGATCTGTTAGGCTCACCAAATGAAAGAACCTTAAAGGTTAACCTTAATTACGTAAGGTTATTTTTTAGTGTGGTTGTTTGTGTAACAATGTGTAAATTAATGTTACCTATTGTGACCTAATCACACATCACCCCATTGCAAATGGGGACCCCCCCTTTTTTTTTGAGCTCTAATGTCTTAAGTATGTTTCATGATGAAGTCAGTGGTGTTTGAGTCTATAGCTTCATAGTAGAAATCATAATATCCTGATGCATGTTTGAGATCCTAAAAATGACTATGTCTGATATCCTGATATCATAAAATCTTGAAAAATTGACTAACTAAAATCTGGTGGATCATCCAAATTCTAGATTTTGCATGTTAAATCTGGTGGATTCGAGACCTATCTCAAACATCCTAATGATATATTGAAAAATATTTAAAGTATAAGAAATTCAATCTTCCAACTTATTTTTCAATATACCTTACCCTGAGGAATACTGAAAATGGCTAAGTATTGAAGAGGAGTGCAAAATCTTGATCTAGTGCGCCGAGACATGAAGGGAGCGCAAAATCTTGATCTAATGCACCACTTTCAACCGGAGCATAAAATCATCAACCAATGTGCCCCATCCAATGTACCATTCTTGTATGAGGTTGAAGCAAAGTTTAAGAAGAAAAAAAAAATCCTCATCTCTTGCGCTCCATCCAATGTGCCATGATGAGGTGTGGTCAGATTCAAGTTTTTTGAAGGAGTTTGAAAAAGGAACAAAATCCTTAACCAATGCGCCACATCTACTGTGCCATATGTGATGTGCCTTGTTAAGAGAAGGAGATACAATGATGATTTTAGAAGACATTTCAACCAAACAACAAATTTTTGATCTAATGCACTCACTTTAAAAAGGTTTTAACTAAGGATTTTTGACAAGTTTCAAGGGAGATTCAACATCATCAACCAACACCTTTCAAGACGATTTAAAAAGCTCAACCAATGCGCCACATCTGCTGCGCCATATGTGATGTGCCTTGTCAAGAGGAGATAAGGATGATTTTAGAAGGCATGTTATTCAAGCATCAAGATGCTCATTCAATGCAATCAAGGTAATACGCTAGTTTGATGGAGAAATTGTTAGTTGCAAGATAAGGATTCAAGATGCCCATCTAATGCGACCTATCCAGTGCACCCAATGAAGTAGGAAGATTTTGTCTTAAATTTGAAAAATAAGAAGCACTCAAAACATGAATCCAATGCGCCTGAACTAAAGCACCATTTTTGAGGGCAAGGTAAGATGGATTTTTGAGGGGACGATGGAAGAAAGATCAAGAAGCAGATCTCTTACGCCTCAACCAACGCGACCACCTCAAGATAGGGACAAATGTAAGGTAAGGTGGAGTTGTAAGGCCTTTTCAAGAAGCGATCAAAATGAGGATCTCTTGCACCCCAACCGTTGCACCAATTTTGAGAAGGAAAGTTAAGTCTTGAATGTCATTTGAAGATGATTCAAGATCCTCAACCACTGTGCCCTATCCCATGTGCCCAAATTAGATGGATTCTAGTGAAGTTTAAACAAGCATAAGGAGATCCAAAAACCCCCCATCTAAAGTGCTTGATCCAATGTGCCATGTATACAAAGGTAAAATGAAGGTTTTAATGAGTCTTAAGGAGAGATTGGAATGTTCAACCGATGCGCCACATCTAATGCGCCACTACTAGGGGGGGTTAATTTCAAGTTTCAAGTATGATTTCATCCGGAGCCCAAGATGATGATCCCATGCGCCCTATCCAATGCACCATGATGAGGGATCTATATTGAGTGAAAGGGAGTGATTTTAAGGGAGAACAAAATGATGATCCAATGCGCCTCAACTAGTGCACCTAAGATAGGAAGCTTGTTAAGTGAAAAAGATGAACTCAACCCAAGTCTAAAATCCTTATCCATTGCACCAATATCAAGAGGATCTAAAATACACATCTAGTGCGCCAAAATTAACAAGAAGTCAAATTTTTGAGCAAGTGCACCTTGTCTAATATGTGGTGTAATTCAAGCTACACGAAGAAACTTTAACCAGAGCATGAAATTGTCAACCAGTGCACCACTTTGGATTGTGGTTACATTTGACCTTTATGACCATTTTTAGCAAGAATTCAATTTGACATCTAATGTGCCTAGGCTTAGAAGGGTTAGAAATTATTTGATAATGATTATTTTGTGTTATAAAACCAAGGATTGATATTGCTTCTTTATTTGTATTGCAAGAACTTGGATTGAGCTAAGAACTTGTGCTAGGAGCTAAGTACTTAGAGTCATCTACAAGAAAGGGATGATGCTAAGAGGAGGTCGCTACGAGGAAACATCATGTAGCCACTCTAAACGGCCACTTCAAGATCATCGTGTTGGAACACTTCATCAATGGCAGCATGTCAAAGACACTTCATCCATCTAGCTTCATGTTCTCTCAATCTTCAAATCTCCAGAAGAAGTCTCTTACTTCAAGCTATGAAAGAAGAATCATTATCATATCTACACTACTACTCTCCGGGAAGTATCATAAAGGAAGATCATTCATATACCCTACAAGAAGTAGAAATTATTCAGAGTTAGACAAATGAGCTACATACATGTCCACTTTACAAGAAGATGAGCAAGGCAAGATCTACAAGATGCATTCCCAAACATACAAGTTCATTCAAAGAAGGCTTCACAAGATGATACAATTTGGGAATATGCCCACAAAAAAAATTGAATAAACACTTGGAATCCATAAGAGTTGCTGAGATGGCACTTATGTGGCATGTACATCATCATAAAGCCAAAGATGTTTCACCACATCATTTCATTGCAATCTTATCATCTTGGAAAGCATGCCTTCATTGCCTCTTTTATGTACTAAAAATAGCAATTTGTTGTAACTACCTGCCTTGTTGGCATAATCTAGTCCATTAGCTTTGCCAATCAATACAAGCCATTCATTGTAATCCTGGAGTTCTATATAAAGGCCTTGTTGCCTCATTTGTAAAGTTAGTAGTTGACAGAAATAGTTTGTAGGAGTAGAATCGAAGAGACTCTCAAAATTCTCTGAGATCGCTTAAAGTTTCTGTAAATATTTCTCAAGATTAATGCAAAGACATTGGAACTCATTTGGTGTTAAGTGTTGTCTTGTGGAGTTACATGGTTTTTTGTATTTAGATGAAGTGGAGAGATGTTTCAAATTAGATTAGAAATAGATTAGTAGATCCTTGATGTAATGTATGTATGTATGGAATATTTGATCAACTCCTAGCTCATGCTTTTAACATTTATCACCAGTGAAGTGTTGTGTAAAGCTAGTCTAAGCTTCATTATAATTTGCATAAGTTTGATTGTGGATGCTTGTTTGAGTTGTGTCATCCGATGGGTGCTTGTATAAGCTTTCGTGATTTGAAAACCTTTCACTATCCTTAGGAGATTGCACCAACTCCATGTAGTTGTAGGCATCCTTGGTGAAGTGGGGTTAGGTTTATTTAGGAGTTTGTCTATTCACACATCATCATTGCTTCATTGAGCTTAGATTATCTTTCCTAAACCCTTATCCTTATCCTTTTACTTTTCTTTATTATTGAAACCTTGTACATATGTCATCCACACTAAAGGAGAAATAAGTTAAATGAAGTATGAAGGAGTCTGCGTAAGTCCCTTTGTGATAATCAGCAAGATCACATCAAATCACGTAGTTCATCCATCACAAATCATAAGTAAGGAACCTTGGAGTTACTTCATTGGATCACATCGATTAGCCTTTGAAGACATTTATTCAAGAGAGAGTTGGATACTTAGTATTTTACTCTATTGTTGACTTGTCTAAAAACAATCATTAACATTTTTGGTGCTAGAAGGAGGGCAAGACATAGATATTCTCCATTTCAAGGAGAGAAACAAGATACTCCAAAGTGGTGGATTGAATTTTGAAGTGAGATTTGATGGAAAGATTGGAGATTTCAAGATCTCTCTTATGTCAAAAATTTTTAAAAAGTAGAAAAATCAAAAAATACAAAAAAAAAGTAAAAATCAGAAAAACTAAAAAATATAGATATGGATTTCTCAAGATGTTCAAGGCAGTTCAAGGTGGATCATTCTCAAAATGATGTTCTTAAGCTTTGGTGGAATTTGAATGCACAACTTCATCCTAAGAGTTTGAGTGACTTTACATCAAGGGAAGGATGTAGAATTCATGACACTAATGGACACGATGAGCTATACTGCATGACATTTTTATCAAGGATGGAATTAGCATTGCAAGGGAAAATTTCTTTTTCGTAGGTACATGAGCCAATTGTTCCTATAAAGGTGATTCTCGAAGTTTTATTTGATGAGAGAGAATTCTTCACAAGCTTCAAGGGAATGATCAAGAAAAGATTGAGCATTGAGAAGGACACAGCTCATTTAGAACTCACCTATTTATCTTGTCAGGAAGCTATTCATTAGGTCAAGGAGCAATTGAGGTTGGAAGAAGAATCCAAAGTACAATTGAAATTAGACAACTTGTGGAGCAAATGTCTTCAAGAAATTAATTCACCACCTAAAGGCAAAATGGTTCCCTTGTTATTCAAAAGTGAAGACATCATGAATAAGATTGATAATCAAGTGGAGAGTCAATTTGCATACCTTCTTCCATGCAAGAACGACCCTGCTGAAGTTGAAAAGGAAATAGAGGATATTCAAACAAAGGCAAGTGATGAACGAGATGTTGATTCCTTGATCATAGAAGAAAATAACTTGAGTTCATTGCAAGAAGAGAAATTCCTTGACAAACACTCATTCATGCTACATAGGGAGATCCTTGAAAGTGAGTTGCATGAAGTACAGAAAGAGTTATTGGAAGATAGTCAACTAGATACATTGCAAGAAGCACTCCAAGCCATCATCAAAGATTCATCAAATGAATAGAAATTCGAAGGGGTGCTCGATGCTCCCATGAATTAAGTACAATGAGAGTTCCTGCCAAAGTCATCCCAAGATAAACAAGTTGATGAAATGAAGATCAAGGTCGACAAGCAATTCGAATCAATGCTAGGCCTACTACTAATAATTCAAGCAGAGCTAATGCATGTTGCAGATGCAAGTGGGATGATCCATCACCAACTTCAACCTCCGGACATATTGGTATATGACAAGCATGAATTTTTACTTCTGGACAAAGACCATCAGGTTGTATCTCTCCTTGCTCTTGATTGGAAATATTTTGAATTTGATGCTTATGAATTTCCAAATGACGAGTTTGAAGAATATGAGTTCGATTATGGAAATTCAGGAAAAGCAACTTGTGTTTGGATAAATCATGGTCCTTTTGAATTGCCACAATTGATAATCTTGTGCGAAATTTTGTCTGAATATGAGAAATGTATTGTGCAAGATCTTTTTTCTGAATTCAAAGATAAATTTGCAAAACTTCATCCATTCACTCGCACATTGTTTCTCTTGTTCATTCTAAGAAATCATGTTAGGGAATGTATATACTTAGGTGTCCTGGGTTGCATCCCTCAGTTCCTTGCACATAGCTAGGTTAGAGTGTTTTCATTTCATGTTGTGTTTTAGAGTAGATTTGCTCCCTTGAGGTCATTTGACTCAAGTGTTGGTTTGTCCTTAGTCTTGCTTTCATGTGGATTGTTTGTGGTTTGCTTTCCTTAGCTTAGACATTTGTTCTCCTTTCATAGAGTGGTTGTTTTCTTTCCTTAGTTGTTGTTGTTTTCTTTTCATAGGTGTTACTTGCTTAGTTTAGTTGGTTTGTCATGTCGGGTTTCCTATTTGTAAGAAGGTGATGTTATCTTAAACACACACTCTAGTTTCAATTCGTGATAGTATGTTAGTTCATTTCTTAGACATCCATTCATGAAAGTCTTAGAGTTGGAAGATGTTTTTCTTTCAGTTTATCATCTTGTTAGACTTTGAATTTGACTTGGTAGTTAATCATATATTGTGTCTTGACACTGTTATCCTTCGATCATAATGTTTTAAAATGCAAATCTAAATTTTATGAGTTCTTATGTGTTCCTTTGAGAAACGTGAGTCAAGACTGATGGATTTCCCATGGATCCCATCATTAATGTCAGATAGCATGACTGCTTACTCTTGGGAGATGAATCATTTGTTTGGTATTGCTTGAAGTATTTCAAGGTTTTATACTTTACACATCTCAATGAACTTGAAGTTGCTAGGAAAGTCTTTGTGAGCCTAGATCAAGTACAAATCTCAAGGTAATTCATGTTTCTACTCCACTCCATAATAAACATTCAGCATACTTCCATTCATTTCATTCTTCTTATCACCCCATTCGAACATAATAAAAGCCTCCATCCACTTTGCATTTTCCATCAAATAATGAATTCAAGTATGACATCTAAATCATATCTATGTATAGTCTTGTTGTTCGTCATATACTCCAAAAGGATAAAGTTAATGTCCTTATGAATGAAGTATTTGTAGTTCATCCATGTCAATGTCTATTTGTATAGCCTTGGTCACTGCAAGGTAAGTAAGGTCATGATGTTGGTATTCCATCCATTCCACATAAGTCTCTTACTTTCCATTATCCACTTCATCATTCCATTGAAATTCTAGAAGCATGTAACTGTCCATACCTTCTGCCCTTCATCTTTCTGTCATTTTATCCGTTTCCATTCACCCTATTCCTTCATCCATCTACCTATTGTCTAATCACGATCAATGAATGTGAGTGTCATCTAAACAAGGAGCTTGCAATCCCTCCGTCCATCCCATATTTTCATGAAATAAATATTTGGATGCTTTTACCTATCAAGTAAAGAAATTCCTGAAAATCCAAAGATCCTTATGCCTCAGAACATAAATGCATCAAATCAAGGCATACTTGAAGCTATTTCATTCCATGTTTTCAAGATAAGATTCAGGGTACTTAAGTTCAAGAAGCCAAACCCAAAAGAGGTTTCCGCATCTAGTAAGTCTGTTTCCATCCATTCCATTCTGTTTCTATTTCATCTAAAATTCCAAATTTCTTCATCCCAAAAAATAAAGTTAAAGCAAGAAAAGTCCAAGTTCTTGTGGGTTACAAAGTTACCATTTTACCTGTTCTTTAATCACTGATCTTGTCCCTTTACTCATTTCCCTTCAATTTGCAAGCTTCGAAGTTAAGTCGATATGAACAAATGTTGATTTATGGTTTCATTCCATTCACTCTACTATCTTCCATCCATTTCCATTTCTTGTCATTCAGCATATTCCATCATTCATCTGGTTTATGTTTGAATACCCTTTTCACTTATCCATTTTATATAATCCACATCATAATACATTGTTTCCATTCACCTTATTGTTTTGTCATTTCCTGCTAACATCCGTAAGTATTATAATGACTTGGCATGGTTCCGTATTGACTATCGAGTTGTCCACAGAATTAGACTCTTGAGTTCCTTCATTCATTACTATGGTTAAAACATGGTAAACAGGCACCGTGTGTAATGGTCATCCTATTTCAAAAAAAGGAAAAGAAAAGAAAAGAAAAAATGGAAAAAAAATAGTAAAGAAAAAAATCTTTCGTCCACTAGTGAAAACCACCTCTGGTGGCACCTTGGATAGGTACCATGATGAAAACCTAGCAAACAGGCATCATAGTAGAGACACACTGTCTTATTTCATTTCCACTATCACTCCATTCCATGTCATTGCATATCATCATTGACCATTTCATCTGTATATGTATATGTCCGTCTATCTACTTGCAATGAATTTACCTAGCTTGAGATGGGTGAGCTTAGATGATCCTAGTTTTTAAGGGACAGAAACAAACACAAGTGTCTGCACTTGAATCCTCAAATATGGATAGTCACGCTGGCAATTGGTTTTGATACTTTCATTAGGTAGTTTTGTTTATTTGATCTAGTGTATGGGTGTACATGGAAATGTTGAAACTTGATTTTGTTTATCTTTGGAACATTTAAGAAACTATTTTAATTGAAACCTATCTTTAATCACACATCCAGATGTAGTGTCTTGATCCAATCTATGATTCTTTGCCTTTTTGAGTTTGTCATCTAGCTAGTTGATGGGTTGGCGAGGAACATCTAAAGTTTCTGAGTCTAGATTGAGTCTTTGTCTTTGAAATGTTCAGGAACATTTATTCAGATTGGTGCTAGATGTTGTGACCTAATCACACATCACCCCATTGCAAATGGGGACCCCCTTTTTTTTGAGATCTAATGCTTTGCTGAGTCTATGATGATGTCTTAAGTATGTTTCATGATGAAGTCAGTGGTGTTCGAGTCTATAGCTTCATAGTAGAAATCATAATATCCTGATGCATGTTTGAGATCCTGAAAATGACTAAGTCTGATATCCTAATATCCTAACATCCTGAAAAATTGACTAAGTCTGAAATCTAGTGGATCCTCCAAATTCTAGATTTTGCATGTTAAATCTGGTGGATTCGAGACCTATCTCAAACATCTTGAAAGGTATATTGAAAAATATTTAAAGTATAAGAAATTCAATCTTCCAACTTATTTTTCAATATACCTTACCCTGAGGAATACTAAAAATGGCTAAGTACTGAAGAGGAGTGCAAAATCTTGATCTAGTGCGCTAAGACATGAAGGGAGTGCAAAATCTTGATCTAATGCGCCACTTTCAACTGCAGCATAAAATCATCAACCAATGCGCCCCATCCAATGCGCCATTCTTGTATGAGGTTGAAGCAAAATTTAAGAAAAAAAAAAACATCCTCATCTCTTGCACTCCATCCAATGCACCATGATGAGGTGTGGTCAGATTCAAGTTTTTTGAAGGAGTTCAAGAAAGGAATAAAATCCTTAACCAATGCACCACATCTACTATGCCATATGTGATGCACCTTGTTAAGAGAAGAAGATACAATGATGATTTTACAAGACATTTCAACCAAACAACAAATTTCTGATCTAATGCGCCCACTTTGAAAAGGTTTTAACTAAGGTTTTTTGACAAGTTTCAAGGGAGATTCAACATCATAAATGAACACCTTTCAAGGGGATTTAAAAACCTCAACCAATGTGCCACATCTGTTGTGCCATATGTGATGCGCCTTGTCAAGAGGAGATAAGGATGATTTTAGAAGGCATGTTATTCAAGCATCAAGATGCTCATTCACTGCAATCAAGGTAATAGGCTAGTTTGATGGAGAAATTGTAAGTTGCAAGATAATGATTCAAGATGCCCATCTAATGCGACCTATCCAGTGTGCCCAAGGAAGAAGGAAGATTTTGGCTTCAATTTGAAAAACAAGAAGCACTCAAAAGATGAATCCAATGTGTCTCAACTGAAGTACCATTTTGGAGGGCAAGGTAAGATGGATTTTTGAGGGGATGATGGAAGAAAGATCAAGAAGTGGATCTCTTGCACCTCAACCAATGCGACCACCTCTAGATAGGGACAAATGCAAGGTAAGATGGAGTTTTAAGGCCTTTTCAAGAAGCAATCAAAATGAGGATCGCTCGCGCCCCAACTGTTGTACCAATTTTGAGAAGGAAAGTGAAGTCTTGAATGTCATTTGAAGAGGATTAAAGATCCTCAACTACTGTACCCTATCCCATGTGCCCCAATTAGATGGATTCTAGTGAAGTTTAAACAAGCATAAGGAGATTTAAAAACCCCCCATCTAAAGTGCTTGATCCAATGCACCATGTATACAAAGGTAAAATGAAAGTTTTAATGAGTCTTAAGGAGAGATTATAATGTTCAACTGATGCGCCACTACTAGGGGGGGTGAATTTCAAGTTTCAAGTATGATTTCATCTGGAGCCCAAGATGATGATCCCATGCGCCCTATCCAGTGCGCCATGATGAGGGATCTATATTGAGTGAAAAGGAGTGATTTTAAGGGAGAACAAAATGATGATCCAATGTGCCTTAACTAGTGTGCCTAAGATAGGAAGCTTGTTAAGTGAAAAATGAATATAACCCAAGCCTAAAATCCTTATGCATTGTGCCAATATCAAGAGGATCTAAAATACACATCTAGTGCACCAAAATTAACAAGAATTCAAGTTTTAGATCTAGTGCACCCTATCTAATATGTGGTGTAATTCAAGCTACATGAAGAAATTTTAACCAGAGCATGAAATTGTCAACCAGTGCACCACTTTCGATTGGGGTTACATTTGAGTTTTATGACTTTTTTTAGCAAGAATTCAATTTGGCATCCAATGCGCCTAGGTTTAGAAGGGTTAGAAATTGTTTGATAATGATTATTTGGTGTTATAAAGCCAAGGATTGATATTGCTTCTTTATTTGTATTGCATGAACTTTGATTGAGCTAAGAAGTCATCCTATGAGCTAAGTGATTAGAGTCATATACAAGCGAGGGATGATGCTAAGAGGAGGTCGCTGCAAGGAAATATCATGTAGCCACTCCAAAGGGCCACTTCAAGATCATCGTGTTTGAACACTTCATCAACAACATCATGTCAAAGACACTTCATCCATCTAGCTTCATGTTCTCTCAATCTTCAAATCTCCAGAAGAAGTCTCTTACTTCAAGCTATGAAAGAAGAATCATTATCATATCTACACTACTACTCTCCAAGAAGTATCATAAAGGGATATCATTCATATACCCTGCAAGAAGAAGAAATTATACAAAGTTAGACAAATGAGCTACATACACGTCTAGTTTACAAGAAGATGAGAAAGGCAAGATCTACAAGATGCATTCCCAAACATACAAGTTCATTCAAAGAAGACTTCACAAGATGATACAATTTGGGAATACACCCACAAAACAAATTGAATAAATAGTTGGAATCCATAAGAGTTACTGAGATGGCACCTACGTGGCATGTACATCATCATCAAGCCAAACATATTTTTCCACATCATTTCATTGCAAGATTATCATCTTGGAAAATGTGCCCTCATTGCCTTTTTTATGTACTAAAAATAGCAATTTGTTGTAACTACCTGCCTTGTTGGCACAATCTAGTCCATTGGCTTTGCTAATCAATACAAGCCATTCATTGTAATCCTGGAGTTCTATATAAAGGTCTTGTTGCCTCTTTTGTAAAGTTAGTAGTTGATAGAGATAGTTTGTAGGAGTAGAATAGAAGAGACTCTCAAAATTCTCTAAGAGCGCATGAAGTTGTTGTAAATATTTCTCAAGATTAATGCAAAGACATTGGAACTCACTTGGTGTTAAGTGTTGTCTTGTGGAGTTACATGGTTTCTTGTATTTCAATGAAGTGGAAAGATGTTTCAAATTAGATTAGAAATAGATTAGTAGCTCCCTGATGTAATGTATGTATGTATTGAATATTTGATCAACTCCTAGCTCATGTTTTTAACATTCATTTCCGGTGAAGTGTTGTGTAAAGCTAGTCTATGCTTCATTATAATTTTTATAAGTTCGGTTGTGGATGCTTGGTTGAATTGCGCCATCCGATGGGTGCTTGTATAATCTTTCATGATTTGAAAACCTTTCACTATCCTTAGGAGATCACACCAACTCCATGTAGTTGTAGGCATCCTTGGTGAAGTTGAGTTAGGTTTATTCAGGAGTTTGTCTATTCACGCATAATCATTGCTTCATTGTCCTTAGATTAGCTTTCCTAAACCCTTATACTTTTACTATTCTTCATTATTCAAACCTTGTATATATGTCATCCACACTAAAGGAGAAATAAGTGAAATGAAGTATAAAGAAGTTTGCGTACATCCCTTTGTGATAATCAGCAAGATCACATCAAATCACTGAGTTCATCCATCACAAATCATTAGTAAGGAAACTTGGACTTATTTCATTGGATCACATCGATTAGCCTTTGAAGAGCTTTATTCAAGAGAGAGTTGGATACTTAGTATTTTACTCTATTGTTGACTTGTCTAAAAACAATCATCAACATTACCTAAGGATAAATCTAACTATACTAACATTTTAATATCCATGAGAGCTATGACAAACAATACAACTTGGACACGTGTAGGACTTGGAAAATGGAAAACACTAAGTATTAAATGTGGAAAACAATGAAAAAGTGGTATTAGTTGTACCTATGTAGAGAAGCAGTCTGTATGAAATATGCTTAGAATTATGCTCTATATCTATTTGTGAAATTTGGAGGTGATTGAACCTAAAGGTTATGTCCACCATATGCAAAATAGCCTACCTAATGGGTATGTGGGGAGAGAGAGAGAGAGAGAGAGAGAGAGAGAGAGAGAGAGAGAGAGAGAGAGAGAGAGAGAGAGAGAGGGCAAGAAATTGTAAAGGAAAAGGAAAAATAGGAAAGCTACGAATAGGATTTAATTAGGAGGTAGATACGAGAGATAGTGAGAGAGAGAGAGAGAGAGAGAGAGAGAGAGAGATTTGAAAAAGTAGAAGTGTAGAGTCAAGGTGCAATTTTGCCAACTTAATTTTATCTTAACATTCCAAAAGTCTTACATGATTAAAGGTAATGTTAATCTATTTGGTGGAAAAGTAGAACCTTCACAAAGTTGTAGATGGAAAACATGACTCCACTTCCCAAAATCTCGTAAGTATATAAATGAAGGTTTTGAAAAAAATTATGCATCATTAATGCAAAATCCTAATGCACTCATGCACAAGCTTGTAAATTGCAGTGAAGTTCAACATCCCGATGCCTCATAAAGTTCCACAACATTCATTTACCAAAAGACCAACTATTATGTGTAGACTTTTCTTCTATTTGCATACATTTCGAAAAAGAACTTACAAAGTGCCAACATTACAATGCATAACATAATGAAATTTGTTTAAAAAGTTTAAAAAATATTCAAACAAATGTAGTCGACTTGTATATAGCCAAACTCCATTATCTTTTCTACTATCTTATTTACTTATAGCAAAGGAATGGTACATGGGCATCCATCCAAAGAATAATGATAGGGGGATTCTTATTAAATAATATATTTGGTAACTTTCTAGTAAATATTTATAAAAACTATGGAAACATAGACAAGGCATTGCTAACTATTTGACAGAATGCCTCAAAAAAATGTGATTTCATAGACTACCATGATTATAGGAAATGTAGAAAATGGATCTAAAAATGGACATTACAATGTTGTTATCAATGCTCTTTACAAAACTTAGAAAATAGACAATCCTTTTCGATCATAGATGAAATAAGATGCAATGGTCATAAGAATATGGTGGGATATCGATAGACCACCTTTTTAGCATTTTACACAAAGCTAAAGATGAATTCTTATGACCATTGCAGGATATCGATAGACCACCTTGAGAGAGAGAGAGAGAGAGAGAGAGAGCAAAACAGATATCCGTTTTGGGCAACCTAAAATGAATATCCATTTTGTAATACATAAAAAAGGAAAAATGGTATTTTAACAAAGTAAAACAGATACCTGTTAATAACAGATATCCATTTTGCTTCATTTTTGCCTTGTATGTAGGCTTGGGGCTCTTATATTTGACTTCCCTCAATTCTAATGTTTTTACAAGTTTCACTCTCTTCTCTGAACTTCACCATTCGTGTTGACAACTTTTTTTTATGCAAAATTGATAAAACGAAAATGGTTTATAGAGGAAATTGTTAGCTTTCTAAAAATATAAGATTTTCTTGATTATCATTTTATTAAATAATTATTAATAATTTTCTATATAGTGTGTGTCTGAAATCCTGATCGACACACTAATTGGAAAACATCCATAACTTTCAAACCATTTCACCTTTTTCAGATTTGAAAGATGTGTCACACTCTATGCTTCATTGGCTATAGGTTTTAAAAAAATGAATTTCAATTTTTTTTTCTCTAGTTAGATTGGCTGGAAAATTACTTTTTAGTTTTTAAAAAAAGTCACAATAAAAAAAGCATAACTAAAAATTTTATTGGAATTTTTTTTAAAAAAAATATGTGTCACATCCGAGCATGAGTCATCTACTTATTTTGAAAGTTTCACAAAAAGAATAAAAATTTGCTCATAGTTAGGTTGGCTGGAAAGACACCCACTTTTTATTTTAAAAAAAAAAATTCAATAGCTGTTCATTGAAATATTCATTTTTCATTAAGTAAAGTTAGTTTTTTTTTTTTTATAGTAACCCATAAACTAGATTCAATTCTCTACAAATTTTGTTCTTACATCTTTTTCAAATTGTGTAGATAATCCAATCAAATTTTCACATGAACTTGATTAAGTCTAATTTTTTGTATTTTCATTGCCACTTAGAGGTATAGTTTGGCCCATCATGATCCTGCACATACCCATAAAGGGTTTGTCTTTTGTTTCAAACTTCTAAGGTTAAAGGTGTCTATTGATGATGTTTTTGTGACAACACAACAATAGAATAAAATACTGAGTATCCTATCCTCTCTTGATCAAAGCTTCCTCAATGCTGAATTATATGATCAAACAAGAATGCCCCAAGGTTCCTTTGATGTCAGGTCTTGACTAGTATGTGGATAGGCTCAGTGAATAAATGTGATCTTACTGGTAATCACAAAGGGACTTACGTTGAATTCCTCCTTTCATGGATGAAATTTCTTACTCCTTGGATGTGAATGATTGGAACTTCTCCAATCAAACTTAAAAGAAATATCAAATGGAAAGGGTTAAGAAGGCTAATCTAAGGACAATGAAATTATGAACAACGCTACGATAGACAAATTCCCTTCCAAAACCTAGCTTCGCTTCATCATAAGAACCAACAATTATACGTAGCAGGTGCAATCTCCAAAGGTAATCATATGATTTTCATATTATAAACATTCATCCAAATACCCATAGCTAACACGATTTGAACAAGTATTCACAATCGAACTAAAGCAAATGTGGTTCAGGCTAACTTTGTAAAATGACGTATCTTTGAAAAATCATGAAAAGTATGAGCCAAAAAGGAATTCATCAAATATCTCAACATATACTCATCATATCAATGAGCTTCTAATCTATTCTACTCTATTTGGAAACAAATCTCAATCATCTTGGAGACAATGGAAACCATGCTAACATTCCAAAAATCACAAGATCACCATGAAACATTCAACAATGAGCTTGCATTAATCTTGAAGTGTATCTTTACATCAATCTCTCAGAATTTCTCTTTGACAATCTTTGAAGAGTCCCCTCTACTCTACTTCTACTCAACTTTCTAATTCTAATGATCCTCTTTTCTAATAATCTTACAAATGAGAGAAGTGAGCCTTATAAAGTGCTCAAGATTTACAATGAAGGGACCAGATTGATTTTGAAATCAATGGCCAAGATTATGCCACATAGGTAATTTGTTACAAGAATTACTATTTTTAGACAACAAGAGAGGTAATGAAGGCACGCTTTCTAAGATGATAAAGAAGAATAAAGAATCTATGGAGCATCTCAAGGTGGGCGAAAACTTTAAGTTGTTATTTGTGTGCATACATTGAATAAAGATGAAGGAGGTGAAGAAAGATGATAAGGTCGATAACATGTTCATGCCACCTTAGCTTTGAGCAAACTAGTTTGATCTTCAATGCGTTCACACTGCTTGTAATATTTTCCCAAATTATGGATATTTTGAAGTAGTCTTTGATTTCAGATTTTCAACTCTGGAACTTGAAAATGAATCCCTAGAAATGAACTTCTAGATGGACGTTCTTCTTGTAATGCTAGATTTTTGGACATGCAAGGTGGAATGATCTTCTTCCTTCACTCCGGCAATGAAATTCTCCTCTGGAAGTGGGATGATGGCAAACTTGATGATGTTTAACGAAGTGCAATATTCTTCCTCCACTCTAGTGATGTTGCCTCCTTGAATGTAAAGTGAATGAGCTTGATGATACTTTGATCCTTTGGATGCTCCTCTTCATGCTTGCCTCAAAAAGCTTTGATCCTTCCTCTTGGTCTTCATTCATGTAGATTTTCTCCAAGTTGGTATTGTTCTCCTTCAACACTCGCCGCTCCATCATCAACCTACAAGTGAAAACACTTTAAGTTAGTATGTTAACATGATACATGATATAAAGGAAATTTAACAACTAAATTTAACATGAATGTGGGATAAATAATCATGATTTAACACACTTTACATATATTTATCCTAAATTTCTTGAGTTGAATGCAAGGAGAACATATTAAACCTTAAGAATTTGGCATTTTTTGATATTTTCTTGAGGGTGGAAATTCCTCCTTGGTGAGGAATTTGCACCCTAGTAAGGGCTCATAATGCTCTTTAATAAGGATTTTCCTCTATTTTCCTTGGCGCATACTTCACTTGCATTTCTTTTACTTTACTCACTCCTTAGTGAAATCTTAAAATTTCTCAATCTTCTTCTTAGACTTTCTTTTGGAATCATCCTTGGAGTTGTTGATTTGAGCAAAATAGAATGGAATTGGGAGGGCACATTCTCCTCTTTAATAAGGATTTTCCACCTTTTTTTTTGGAGTGCATAATCCTCTTTAGTAAGGATTTTCCTCCTTTGCAAATCACAAATTTTTCTAAGTGTTCAAATGACTTCGTCAAAAGGATTTCCAAAAGTTTTCAATGTTCAAATCCTCGTTGCATGATTATCTCTAATTCCAAATGCCTCATTCCTCAGGGTGAAAAATGCTCTTTGGTGAGGATTTTCCCTCATTTACAATTAGATTTTTTTCTTTCAAACTTTCTCTTATCTTTGATGAATTTATCAAAAGTTTTAAATTATTTTCATTGGATCTCCATGAATTTTGAAATGAATGTTGCATCCTTGAGTTGAACAAATTTTCTCCAAAAATGAAAGGAGACTAGAAGGGCACATAATCCTCTGTGATAAGGAATTTCATTGATTTTGAATTTCCCATAGTTGGTCAAATTTTCCAAAAAGATCTTGGGCGCATAATGCTCTTTGATGAGGATTTTCCGCCATTTGCATGACACTTAGTCAATTTTTAGAACTTTCCATTTCTTTCAACTTCCATAAGCCATTTCATATGATCTCCACATGCATTTTCATGAATTTGACTAAGGAGGGAAACAATTAATTATCTTAACTCCAAAAATGAGATCTTCTCCCTGGGCACAAAATGATCATTGGTGAGGATTTTTTGCCATTTGCATTTGATACTTAGTCAAATTTCCAGAAGATCTTATCTGTTTCCTTCAACTTCCAACTTGACATAATTTCCTCTTCCATTTCATGGATTCAACTAAGGAGAGTAGTATTTAATCATCTCGACTCTAAAAAATGAGATCCTCTCCCTGGGTGCAAAATGCTCTTTGGTGAGGATTTTCCACCTTTTTTTAGGGTGTGTAATCCTCTTTGATAAGGATTTTCCGTTCAATGTCCAAGACTTAAACTTTTTTGCCTGATTTTGAAGGTGAAGATCCCTGGGTGGAAGTATATATACTTTCAATATTTTTGAAATATACTTTTAGGATCTCAAAACATTAGACTTTAGGATATTAGACTTAGTCAATTTCAGGAGTTCAGGGCTCATTCATTATTTTCATGGAGGAGACTAGTTCAAACAACACTTCCAGACCTACAAACTCAAAGAAAACTAATACCTAAAGCAACACGAAGGTAGAAAGTGAAAAAAAAAAAAAAAAAAGAGGGGTCGCCATTTGCAATGGGGCAATGTGTGATTAGGTCACAACAATGTCTTGTTATGATTCTTCGACTCCAATCAAGTTGTAGGAAGTATTATTATGTCTTAGGTCCCAAAATTGCTCTTGTATTGTGTAAAGGGTCTTATAGCAGTTATGAGTGAGCATTTTGAAGTGTTTCCTACATTTTGACTTGTCAAAAACATTCTTTCATGTCTAAAAGGCATACATACACGTTGCATATGCATGTAAATGAGTCAGAGGTAAAAAAGAAATTAGTTTCCCCATGTCTGAAATACCTTAGTGTTGTCAAAAAGGCCAGTACAATTTAAAGGAGGGAAGAGCTTTCAAGTTTTGGTCATGAGTTTGGTTTAGGACTCTAAGTTAGGTTTTGAGTCAGTTTGTTGTAGGGTTAGATTTGGTCTTTGGAATCTTTTTTAGGGATAAGTTTTGTGTTAGCAGTTTTCTATTTTTCCTTGTTCTCCTTAGGGTTTGCTTGACAGGTTTTTGGCAAGATTTCTACGTGAGACAGCTCCACAGAGCTTCACCAACGCAGAAAGATGCAAAGTCCCATAGCTGTAAAGTTAGAGATCTATATATTGGAAATAAGGAAAACACACTTGAAGACTAAGTTTAAGACTGCATACTGCATGCTTTAGAAGCTGTGGTCGTGTATTTATAGCACGAGCCTCTGTGAGGTGAATGAAAGATTAAGTCTAGTGAAGAAGCCTACAGGAGCTTGCAGGGTCTCACAAAAAGGTTAAACATATCAAGAGCAGTGGAGGAGTCTCATAGCATTGTTGATAAGAGAGTTGGCAAATGATGTAAAGCATAGGGAGCAGAAAGTATGAAGAAAGACAGCAGGTTAAAAAGTTTCAGGCCTGTCAAGGAACCCTGAGATTTTCATCCTCAATCTGAAGGTATACTTTCATCATTGTGAATCATGAGTGTGAAGAGAGAAGTCTGTAACTCCTAAAGTATGACAGCCATCATCAAATATAAAAGACAACAGAGCTCTATCAAGTAAAAGAATGAATATCACAGTCATCAGCACACAAAAATGAACAGCAAAAGAAGGCCCTGGTGGACTGTGGAAAGAGCATGTGAGGTGTTTAAAAGAACATGAAAGAGCAGTATATCAGCATAGTCATGTTAGGGACTTTTGGTAATAGTCATAAAGAATGTGAGAAAGAGATAGCAGGGAGCAGTCAAAACAGATAAACAAGAACAGTCAAGTGCAAGGTAACATAAGCATTCATGATTTTAGGCTACAAACATGTCTGTTACCATTTACTTCAGGTCTAGAAATGATGCTTGATTAGGTTTTTGACAAAAACTGTCTAATACAAAAAGATGTCTGTCTCTTTTGTTTGTTTGTGAAGATTTCGCCAAATGTTGTGAAAGACCCATTCAAAGGTCACTAACGTATGAAGAGGAATCTGATAACATACCCCTAAAGGATTTGTATCATAACCTATAGGTCATTATACCCTTTGGAGGATTATGTCAAACATTAGAGGTACCTGTATAGTTCTTGGGAGAATTTAAACAATCAAAATAAGTCTGCATAAGCTTGCATAAACTTTGCAGTCACTAAATGAAGCTTGACCACGATCTACAAACCCGGTAAATCATGAAGAAGTTGTATAAGCGTTATGACTCTTGCCTAAACCTCTGGATACCTAATACAAACCTATGCATATTGTAGAATGTCTATCAAAAGGTTTAAGAGAAGCCTACAGAGTCTCACGAGGCGTCACAAGTATCATATAAGATCTAGGAAACCCAACGAAAGCCTATTAAGTTCTAAAGAATATTGTCAAGAGTCTATTCCATTGTATAGAGTCAAAGGATCTATCAAACCTTGTTTGGGCCCTATTCAAGGTTTGTTAAACTATCATGAGGGTCAGGGAAACTGTATAAAACCATACAGGGTCTGCACAAGTTATTAGGGTCTGTCAACTCCATCTAAGGCCCGTGTCTTCACTTTTAAGCTTCATCACCATTTTGAAGCCATGACAAGCTTACTACATGTTAGATAAGTTTGTTACAAGGTCTACAAATCAATCAAAGAATCTTCATGAAGCCCTATAGGCTTGACCATGAATATGGAAGGAGAGAAGGAAACGAAGTCCGAAGTAGCATGCACAAAGAGAAGGAGATCTAGGGTAGATGGAGAAGGCACCAAATGGATAAATTATAAATAGGGCAGGGTATTTACTTCATGAACAATGGTATCATCATGGAGTGAATATGCAGACCTCTGTCAAACCATTGTTAAGTACCTTAAGGTATTTTAAGGATCTTTATTGCCATTACATGCCTGATGAAGTCTTTTAAAAAAGTCTATGGAAACAAGTGTTTAGAGGATGTGCTCTGAAAATCAGAACAGTAATAAAGCATGAGGATTTGGAATATGAGTAAGGGTTTGACAATCTAAAAGGAACCTGTCTAGAGTTTGTAAAGGTTAGGGGACTGTTTAACTTAAAAATAGTCATAATAAGGACTGTCATAGCTAATCCAAAGGTACAGTCACTTAAATGTTTAAAGACAGTTACTGTTTACACCATGAAGGCTTTCACAAAATAGTCCAATGACAAGAGATAGCGAAGACATGTAAGGGCAGCCTAAGGACAGTCAGCAGTTATAAAGATAATAACTTTAACAACGGTCAAAAAATAGTCACAATGGCTATGTTGAAGGTCATTAGAAGGAAACAGTCTAAAATGACTGTTACAATGTTGAAGAAGCTATCCTAAGGAACATGGATAGTCCATCATCAAAGAAATAGAGTCATATACACTTCATGACAACAATCATATGAAGACTATGATGGCAGTTCATCAGTGAGAAGAGAGTGCAGTTTCCAAGTAGCTGACAGTGAGAATGAATAAACATTATGGCATTGACAAGCTACCAGACATTGACAGGGGACAAGAAACAATGACAAAGGTATTACCACTTCAGCAACAAGCATTTTTGTCATCCTAAAAGGGTCAAGACCTGAAGAAATAGACCAAATGGAAGTATGTTGAAATACACACTCTGTATTTCAACGAGAGGGCAGAACTGAGAAATAGAGTCTCCCATCAGCTTCAAAGGCTATAAAGCTTAGTCTAAGGACATCTACAAGTTGTTTTAACCCTGTTGAAGACCCAGCCGAGGTAGTGGGTCAAGTGACAAGTGTTTTTAAGCCTTTATGATGTAGTTTTGGGTAGTTTAAGGACTCCAAAAGTAGCTCAACTCTTTCCATATGCCCTATTGTTGTGCAAAGTGGAAGTTGTTGGCAGTTTGAAATCTTTTATGAGAAGATGGGTGACAAGGACAGTAGCTGGAGCAATTTGTGGGCAGTTTGAGTGCATGTAGTGGCCATTTTGAGCACTTTCCAAGCATATAGGAATAGTTTGGAGACACATGGAATAGCTAGAAGACATTTTTCAAGCATCTAGGAGTATGGAGTCAACATCAAACTAATACTCTTCTTGGACATCCAAAGTAGGTTGACCAACTTTTGAGCATTCATTTTTTGTATATTCTTTCCAATGTTTGTGCTGAGATATAGGGCCCTTAGATTTAGTTTTTCACCAGTTCTTTCATGTTTTTGAGCTATAAAAAGCAAAAAAATAGATATTATAACTCAGTCTCAACTGTAGAACAACATGTTGTAATACATTTTCAAGTAAGTAAGACAGTTTTTAGACTCATCCTTGATGTAAGAAAGACCATTACTCAATAGAATCATAAAAGTTACCTTCTTTATGTGTTGTTTCATGGTGCATATGAGCAAATGATATATGCTTTATTGTGTTTTAGTTAGTAAACCTTCAAAACAAATCTTTATCAATCACCTATATGCAAAAAATATATACTTTCATGCAGGTTGTAAGCTATGCAAAACATGTATACAACTTTTGAGTTGTGAAAACTCTACTTTTCCTTCTAAATAGTAAATTACAAGTCTCCTCCTTAAAAAACACTTATGGATGAAGTATAAAATCAAAAGTTGTGCAACATAACCAATGATTTTGTTAAAAATTGTGTGTCAAAACATAAAGTATAGGTCATTTCAGTTTGGTTCATCACCTCTATAGACATATAATGTCATTTTAGTGTCCTTTCTCTCCTTTTTACTCACAAGACAACAATACTTTAAGTCATTTTAGGTGAAGTACTAAGGGAAACAACCCTTTCTGGAGACTCACTCCTATCTATGACCAACCCACAGGATCTAGAGTCTTTCCATGCTTATCAACTGAGTAATGGAGTCTGAAAATTACTCTCTAGGGTGCACTCAAGAGTGATAACAGTTACACAAAATCAAGGTTCATACATCTTCAATTAAACCAGATAAAATTAACATTCGTATCTTTGATAATGTTGGCAGACAATCCATGGTTACCATAACTTTACCCATAAAGGTTGGACCCGTGACATTATCTACTCTTTTCCATGTCATGCCTGGTACACTTTCCTATAATATCATTCTTAGTAGACCATGGATTGATGCCATGGGGGTAGTTCTATCTACCCTTCATTGATCAATAAGGTTTATTTACAAAGGTAAACCTCACACCATTGAAGCAAATCCAAAGCTGGAAAGTTGTTTACAAATTGAAACACAAAAACAAGTTATCAATCATAAGACTCTAAATAATTTAAAAGTTGATTCAGCAATACCTCTTTCAACAGATAATGTTGTACAATATTCAAATTCAAATATAATTTTGAGTGATGATTGGGGTTCACTAGACTTTACTCCTACCTTTATAGGGGAATATAAACTCAATAATGTTCAAACATCAAAAGTTGCATTGATCTCATCTAAGCAATTTTTGGAACTACCTAAGAAATTTAAAGTTTATTTAGTAGAAAACAAAGGCAATACTTTCACTACACTATGGACTATGAGACTTGTGAGGCCTCACCTTCCTCTAAAAAGATGGAGTCTCTTTATGGTCGTGGATTTCAAATCCTTTAGAAACATTACTACTACGTAGGAAATGGTTGCGGTGTAAACCAACAAGGAATCAAGGTCCCCTTAGAAGTTGTTGCACATAAATCTTCTACTGGCATTGGATACTTTTCATAGAAGCCCTCCAAATCCCACTATCATCCTGCTCTTAATGTTAATGCAATATATCCTATGATGATAGACATGGATTGTTTGACATCAAATATTCCATTTAATTAGGTAAGCATTTTTCCCGCATCAATCCACACTTGTTGTAGCACCTATTCTCATTACTCTCAAGGGTGGTATCCTCCTAGATATATATATGTTTATAGTATTCTATTGTGTTCTCTTGTGTTGTGTTAAATGTACTTTAGGCATCCTTGGATGACCCTTGATACTCTTTAAGATCAAGGATATAAGGAGACAGCCTCCATTATATTACTTCTATTTGTTTCTCTATTCTTCTATTCTCCTCTCTCTTATTGTAATTATTGTGTGTGGTGCCTTGGGGCCATAACATGGTGGAGGCTGTCTTGGGGGCATCTTCCCATATTGTGAACCTAGTTCACCTTTGTCTCCTCTCTCATTTTTAGTGTTTACATTCTTCAGTGGCTCTACTAGTTAGTAGATGATGAAAACATACAAATACTGCTAAGGACTGTGTATCCCTACAAGAAGAACAAAATGGACCTAGTCCATATATGAAGATGGGGTTGATATATTACCGACGCTTGACTAGTAGAATCCCCTCGTGTTTTGATTTGTATTGTGAATTTTTTGTAACAAACCTTTGAAATAGTCTAAATTTGCTTCTATGCACTTTGGATTATTTTGTATCTCATCTAGTAGCTACGCTCAGTTATGAGATACCTACACTATAACCTCGTGGCTATACTTGGTCCCGAACCCACAAGTGTAGCCTTGGTCTATTATGTGATATGTTTCTGTATAGATTTCGTGAATTGATTTGGTTGTTATCTTCGAGTATGATTTTCTAACAAAAGCTTATATATTGTTGATTATGTTAGAAAATGATAATGGTATGTTTGTGGGAACATTTAGTGATCATGGCACATGTCACCTTTGGGGCATAGGATTTGCAAAAACTCTTGTTCCCTTACATGTTCGCACTTTACCTTAAATGTGCTTGATACCAGAAAATGGGATCAACCACTTTAAGGCGGGGGCATATATCATGGTAATTGCTTGGATATTTTAGATATTGATAAATCATGTTTGCGTACACTTCCTTTTCATTGTAAGGCATCTCCATGATGCGGGTGCGGTGGTGTACTTTGATCTTTTGTGTATACCTCCTTTTCACTATAAGGTATCTCTGTGATGTGGGTGGGTTTATATACTTTGAGCACACGCTTCCTTTTCATTGTAAGGCATCTATGGATATGGATGGGGTTGCATTTTTATATCCCTTATGTGGAAGGTGGGATGGTGTAACTCTTGAGTTAGTTGCATAACATTTTAACAATCCTCATCGTGAGGTGGGGTTGGACCTTGAGTTATTCACTCTTAAGCATGCCTTTGGTAGTTGTGGTAGTGTAGCTCAACTATCAAGTGTGTTTGGCACATCTTAGATAGTGGAGCGTAGCGATGAGATCCTCCTTATTGCCCATGTTTGTTGTGTATATGACGTATAGTGTGTTGATGACTCACTCAATGATGCTCATGTATTCCATGTATCTTCCACATGTTTTCCCTACGTGTCTAACATGTATTGCGTGTTTTATGTGTGTTTTACGTGTTTTCTAATGGTGGTGCATAGCGATGAGATCCCCCATCACCTAGTTAGGGCTATATACATATAATTGTTTAATCATGTCTTCTTTGTGTATTGCATTCTTCACTATCTTCTTCATTTATTGCGTGCTTCCTTACTATATTCACCATGTCTTATGTGACTTTTTGAGTGTTTTCTTATATTTGCCTAATCTTGGTGGCTAGAAATGGTCTTTCAAACTTAAGGTGTGTCTTTATTCTTGTGTCTAATGTGTTTGATGTGTTTTGATATGCTTCGACTATACTTTAATGCATTTACTGAATCATAATATCATACACACATTAAAGTGGGGGCTAAATCTTACGGAGTAAAAAGTGGACACGTACGTTTTTTACCTCTTAGTTTAGCTCCTAGATCCCCATGTTGACATTATACAAGCCAAATATTCATCCCGATAAGAAATCCCCCGAAACCCATGTCAAATGGGAACTACAGGCCCATTTAATCCCTTACCCTAGACCAAAAAGGATCCTTGGGACTTGGGCGCCCTCACCCAAGTCCTCCCTGATTGGTCAGGATAGATTTCAAGGCATGTTGGCATAGGACATTTAAACGGATCTCTTCTTCTCGGCTCTTTCATTTAAATTTATGAATGTTAGCGGGAAATCATATATAACTATGCCCCATGTGCTCCATATAAGAATACATGAAGAAAATCACCCAAAGAGAAAGCTTTGAAGCTTTGCAAAAACTAAAACTAAAAGAAATAAACTAAGAGACTCAAAAGCCAATTAATAATCTTGATGAAGCTTGTGAAGAATATTGTGATCTTCTCAATGAGAAGAGGATTTCTTGATTTCTATGAGATATCTAAACTATGAAGATATCTAAACTAAAACATGAAAGAAAAAGGCTCAAGGTCTTTGAAGAAGCTCATAAAGAAGATTTTGTGAATGAAAGTGATGATAAATAATGAAGAATGAAGGGGTATTTATAAGTAGAAATGAGAGAGAATAGAAGAGGAGATAATATTAGAATAAATAGTTATTTCAAGAAAAATGGAAACAATTCAATAAATAGACAAATAGATAAGAAGAAAACTAAAGGAAAACAAGAGCAAACTCAAAGAGAAAATGGAAACAATTTATAAGAGATAAGATTTGATCATGAGTACACAAAGGAAAGAAAGTGAGAAAAAGGATGAGTTGACATGAAAAATTTTGAGGAAAAATGGGCCTAAACTCATAAAGAAAAGCTAAAATCATCGTGTATCCAAAAATGAGAGGGTCACCTCTTTTGCCATTTAGGGCCAATCAGGTGACCCAAAGACACTGTGGGGTGACCCATAAGAACTATGGAGTGACTCAAAAGCATTATGGGGTGACACAGAATATGAGGATCTTAAATGGCTTGTTAGAAAAATGTGAGGTTTGGAAACTGATGCAGAGGTAGGAGGATCACAATTTAACTCAACCAATCATTCAAGGAAACGTTACAAAATCCTTTCTCTTAAACATGCTTTGCTTACTTTGCAATAACACAAACTATGAAATCATCAACAAAACAACTCAACCATGCCAACTAATGCAAGAGGTAGGAGATCAAACCAATAACTTCTCTCTCAATCACTTTACTCATCCAAAGCATAAACTCATAAGCATGGTATTTTGGCACATCTCATGAATATAAAAGACTTCAAAATGGCATTGTGTTCAACTTGACTATAACAGTCCTACATTGTCATGATAGGACAGTGTAGATAAAAGACTCAAACATTTATGATTTTTAACAAATGCACATTGAAAGGGGTCCCAAGGAATCTTTAACACCATTTCCAATCCATCATACTTACAATGAACCTTTTATTTCAACAACTAAACACAAGAACTCCCACTGTTACTGTCATAACCGTCTGCAAACACATTGAAAACAGTCCTAGGGCATCATTGCTTTGATAGCAAACTTCATTCTTTTTTTATCTGCAACTTTGGAATATAAAAATATATGTTAAAATGAACCTTTTCACCAATTTTTAGACCATTCCACCGTGCCAATTGAGAGAAACACAATTTTGACTACTTGCTGTCCACCCTAAGAGGGTTTCAGACCTGCACTTACAAAAATGATCATAACTTCTGCAAATCTTCATTAAATTGAACCAAACAAAAAACAAATGAAACTAGATTCATTTATCCTTCTTTTCCTTTTGGTTTGAAGCCAATATCAGTCCGTACAAGGACATACAACACGCTGCTACAGGACTGTTACAGGGAAAATCTGGGAATTGCAGCCACAAAAACATTCATAACTTTCATTCTACTCCATGAAATGAAGTGAAACAAAGACCAAAATGAACTAGATTCATTACACTTTCAAACCAAACCAATTTTAGGCTCATTTATGGTCCATACAGACCGTACCATATCAAAGAACAGGGATAACAGTGTTCAAACTCAGAATTTTCATTGGTTTCCTACCTTCATTTCATTACATATTCATTTTTCCCAATCCCCTTCCCCAAGATTCGACCATACAAGGGTATTTAAACCATTTATAAGCCTAACCAACCACCTACAACTGTCTAACTTCCTCATATGACCTTTCATCTTCTTATTTTTGCATTTTTGCAATTTTAACAATATGACAACTTAGACAATTTTTTCAATTTTTGAAAAAATGAACTCATAATCACCTAATAACCTATTGAATGACTCAAACATGTTAAATATGGTCTAAATGACCTTATGACATGACCCAAACACCATGTAAAACAAATATTTACAAAAATGGCCTCATGGAGGCATGAATTCCACTAGGTGCTCCTGCACCATACTCCCGGAGAAAAGAAAATTCAAGTCCCATTGAATGCTGGGCTGCTCTTTCTTTCTAATCTTCCAATTCTTTTGCGACTTGTCCTTCCTCTTTGTAACTCTTCTTGGGTCCTTCTTCCTCTTTTTCTTCTTGTGTCGTCTTTTATCCATCATCTTTGCAAATTGTAGATTCCAAAACTCTATTTCTTGTACATATGGTTCAGTATCAGTACTTATGTCTTCATACACCTCTTCTTGTTTCTTATAGCCTGCACATACATAATCCAATGAAAAGTTAGAAACAAAATATTGAGACTTTGAGGTCTCCTCCTTGCCTCCTTGCATTACAAACTCCTCTTCAACCATGTCCTTCAAGACCAACTGCTGCAACTTGCTACAATTAATAGCTTCATTGTTTCCACCTATAACAAATTCTCCACTCATTCCAACCTCACTCTCAATGGCTGCAAACTTGTCCCATAAATCCTCTTCTTCATCCATCTTAACATTATCATCCTTTTCATCATCAATATCTTCCTCTATTGCTGCTTGCCTTGCTTGTCTTCTTCTTCTTCTTTGCATAATCTTTCTAATGGGCCATTGCACCATTCTACTTAATGGCAAATGCCAACTGCTCCATTGATGTAGTTCCCTTTCCATTCTTTCTATGGTTTGTTTCAATTCTCTAATCTTTTGGTCAAATTCCTCTTGCCTTGCCTTCTCTTTTTCCTTCTTTCTCATTTCTTTTACTGTCTTCTCATCTTTTCTCTTTTTCATCTCTTGCCTCATATTTGATACCTCCTTACCTTGCAAACTACCATTCACTACTCTCCTAAACCAATCCATTTTCTCTTTACTCAAGCAAGCTTCTCCTTGCTTCAACTTCTCTAGCCTCACCTAGGTATTTCCTTTACCTAGTCTTTTGGCCAACAACCAGGTTCTTTCTTGACCTGCACACAACCACAAAACACAAAACCAACTCTCTGCCCAGACCTTTCTAGGCTCTGATACCACTTTGATGCAGAGGTAGGAGGATCACAATTTAACTCAACCAATCATTCAAGGAAACGTTACAAAATCCTTTCTCTTAAACATGCTTTGCTTACTTTGCAATAACACAAACTATGAAATCATCAACAAAACAACTCAACCATGCCAACTAATGCAAGAGGTAGGAGATCAAACCAATAACTTCTCTCTCAATCACTTTACTCATCCAAAGCATAAACTCATAAGCATGGTATTTTGGCACATCTCATGAATATAAAAGACTTCAAAATGGCATTGTGTTCAACTTGACTATAACAGTCCTACATTGTCATGATAGGACAGTGTAGATAAAAGACTCAAACATTTATGATTTTTAACAAATGCACATTGAAAGGGGTCCCAAGGAATCTTTAACACCATTTCCAATCCATCATACTTACAATGAACCTTTTATTTCAACAACTAAACACAAGAACTCCCACTGTTACTGTCATAACCGTCTGCAAACACATTGAAAACAGTCCTAGGGCATCATTGCTTTGATAGCAAACTTCATTCTTTTTTTATCTGCAACTTTGGAATATAAAAATATATGTTAAAATGAACCTTTTCACCAATTTTTAGACCATTCCACCGTGCCAATTGAGAGAAACACAATTTTGACTACTTGCTGTCCACCCTAAGAGGGTTTCAGACCTGCACTTACAAAAATGATCATAACTTCTGCAAATCTTCATTAAATTGAACCAAACAAAAAACAAATGAAACTAGATTCATTTATCCTTCTTTTCCTTTTGGTTTGAAGCCAATATCAGTCCGTACAAGGACATACAACACGCTGCTACAGGACTGTTACAGGGAAAATCTGGGAATTGCAGCCACAAAAACATTCATAACTTTCATTCTACTCCATGAAATGAAGTGAAACAAAGACCAAAATGAACTAGATTCATTACACTTTCAAACCAAACCAATTTTAGGCTCATTTATGGTCCATACAGACCGTACCATATCAAAGAACAGGGATAACAGTGTTCAAACTCAGAATTTTCATTGGTTTCCTACCTTCATTTCATTACATATTCATTTTCCCCAATCCCCTTCCCCAAGATTCGACCATACAAGGGTATTTAAACCATTTATAAGCCTAACCAACCACCTACAACTGTCTAACTTCCTCATATGACCTTTCATCTTCTTATTTTTGCATTTTTTGCAATTTTAACAATATGACAACTTAGACAATTTTTTCAATTTTTGAAAAAATGAACTCATAATCACCTAATAACCTATTGAATGACTCAAACATGTTAAATATGGTCTAAATGACCTTATGACATGACCCAAACACCATGTAAAACAAATATTTACAAAAATGGCCTCATGGAGGCATGAATTCCACTAGGTGCTCCTGCACCAGAAACTCAATTTGGGGGTTCAAGAAGATGGTTAAGGAGGAGAGAACACAAGGGACGTGTACCAAGAGTGAAACTACTAAGAAGAGTGTAATCCATGTTTACGTGGTTGTGATTAGGAACTTCTATACCATAATTAGACTATCACGTAGGTTTGACATGATTTTGGTACTTATAGTGTGCATTTGGCATATTTCTACAAGAAAGTTACAATTATGTAAGCCTTGACTGAACCTAACTCCACACATCGTCGAAAGGATCTAAATGTAATATGTAGATTCCATATTCCTTGTCATGGATCAAACCAATAGGTGTATTACTAAAACCTAGTTTAGAGCTAAAATTGTGGTTTTGACCTCTAAATTTATAAATTTAAATTTAAACATGGGCCCAAGCCAACTGAATCCAACTATTACTCATTGACTAAAATGTGAAATATTAAAATTTACACACTGGAGTGTTATATTAAAAGCTAAATCCTAATTAATTTTGATCATCTAGGACTTATCAAGAGGAGACACCTACACTTAGCATCTGCCTTAAAAAAGTATTTAGCATCTGCCTTAAAAAAGTACTTAGCATTATTAGCTACACGTATTTTTCTTGGCATATCTTCCAACTTGTGCAAAATCACTAAATGAATCCAAGGGTTTGACTAAGGCAAAATAGGAGAACAAGTTGCCTTCCATCTCTAGCACAAAAAACCTACCAGTGCTTATTAGAACCACCAGGTTTAGATATTAGAGGTAAAAACATTTCTAAATATTTAATACAACAAGTATAAATTTGCACGAAAAGGTTGAATCTGCAAGAAAACTTTAAAATTACAAGTGCGGGAATTAAATCTACACCTACAAGATTAAGTCAAAACAAATAAAAAAAATCTTGATCTACTTACATTGTGCAAGGTATGGATCCATATAACCATCTTCAATTTCTTGATGACACTTTTTTTTATGGGAAACACCACTCTTGAGGAAGCTATTGCTCTTAGGTGAGCTCTTTACATTTATATCAATGTGTCTAGGTAAATTTTGAATGAACAAAAGTATCAAGTTTTCTTCCATATGAACCCCCATCTTCAAGAAAAAATTGTTAATGTACTTCATTTCAAGGATGCTTATCCTCCTTTCAAATATTATATTATAGAAAATGTTGTCATTGATGTCAAAGAGACAGTTAGGAGATTGTTTGAATAGTTTTCCACGATATATGGACGAGATTGTCAAAGAGATCGTCATTGGTGTCAAAGAGCTTGTTGTGGAGATTATTGCAAATGTTTTTATTAATATCATTGTATGCAAGGAGTAATTGATGTTAAGAATTTCACATTATACATTCTCGTTGGAGAGATATGTGGGCATTCCTGTTGGATAGATTGTGAAAGTGAAAAGCTGACTTAGAGATATGTGGATTTTTAAAGTGAAAGATTTAAACATAATAAAAATTCTATGATAGAAATGTTGGAGTAATATATAAGATACATGGACCGACCCATATTCCTTGGCATAAAAAATAAATTCAAATATAAATTTCCTTCAAGTGGTCGACCATAAGAAGGATTTTATGAATTAAAAGACAAGATACATATTAAAATGTGGAGCAGTTAACAAAGAAAGAATCCAATGAATTGTTTAACTAAGACAAAGATGATATAAAGGATGATGTGTGAATAATACAAAAAGAGAAGGAGGTGTGATGAAAGACTTGTAGTGCTTAGTATATAACAAAATAAAGTAGCGATTATTATTTATCAAGTGTTGCGCTTAATTCTTGAAGAGTAATCTCCTTTGAGCAATGATTCATGTGAAGAAGTATAAGTTAAATCAAAAGTTGTGTCTATTATGAATAGTCACCCTTATTCATAGAGACATCTTCATTGGATAGTATATAAAAGGGCTATGAAGGTATGTTTGAAAAGTAAGCAATAAAATGAAATATATCTAATGTGAAGAGAAGATTGAAAAGAGAAAAACCAGAAAAATGAAGTGCAAATCAGACTTATATTAAATAGATGAAGGGGATGTTGATATGGTGAAAAAAGAACAAATGATACATCATTAGAGAGCAGAAAATTTGAATGAAGACATAGCCATATATGTGGTCATATGTTAAAGGAAGATTGTGCATGACTACAATCATATTTGTGAAAGGAATTGGTGGTTAAGTTAGGTCAGATTTGTGAAAAGAGGATTGTGTGAAGTGTGTGATTAGATTTGAAGGGAAGGAACTGTGTGATCAGATTTGTGAAGAAAGAAAGTGTGTGATTAGATTTGTGATAGAAGAAAGTATTTGTGTGTGTGAACCTAATTTGAAAAGAAAAGACTTACATCATACAGAATCAGAAATAGTAATCAGTTTTGTGAGAGAAGGTTATTGTGTGGATTGTAATCAGATTTGGAAGAAGAATATTGTATGAGTTGTGATCATATTTTTGAAAGGAAAATCCTATGAAGAAGAATACTATATCAGCCATTAAAGGATTAATAGGTTGGAGCCTATCAAATAGAGGTTGGAGCCTCTTACTGGGTTAGAGCTCAACTTGTGTGGGGGTTGGAGCCTCGAGTAGGTTGGTACCTGTTGATGATTGTTTTTAGACAAGTCAACAATAGAGTAAAACACTAGAGTATCCCACTCTCTCTTGAATAAAGCTCTTCAAAGGCTGAACAATGTGATCCAGTGAAGTAACTCCAAGGTTCCTTTTTATGATTTATGATAGGTTAACTCAGTGATTACATGTGATCTTGTTGAGAATCACAAAGGGACTTACGCAGACTTTTTCATACACTTAGCTTATTTCTCCTTTTAGTGTGGATGACATATGTACAATGTTTAGATAATGATAAAAAGTAAAAAAGGAAAGGGTTTAGGAAAACTAATCTAACGTCAATGAAGCAATGATGATGTTTGAATAGACAAACTCCTAAAGAAACCTAACTCCACTTCGCCAAGGATACCTACAACTACATGAAGTTGGTGCAATCTCCTAAGGTTATGCGAATGGTTTTCAAATCATGAAGTCTCATATAAGCACCCATAAGACGGCACAGCTCAAACAAGCATCCACAATCGAACTTAAGCAAATGGAGCTCAGACTAGCTTTACACAACACTCCACCAGCAATGAATGTTAAAAGCATGAGCTAGGAGTTGATCAAATATTCAACACAAACATACATAACATCAAAGAGCTTTTAATCTACTTTTAATCTAATTTGAAAAATCTCTTCATTCAATTCAAGATACAAGAAACCATGTGACTCCACAAGATAACACTTAACACCAAATGAGCTCCAATGTCCTTTGCATTAATCTTGAGAATTATTTACAACAATTTCAAGCCCTCTCAGAGAATTTTGAGAGTCTCTCCTACTCTACCCCTACAAAACCATATTTCTAGTCTATTGAACTACTCACTACTGATTTTACAAATGAGGCAACAAGGCCTTTATATAGTGTCTAGATTACAAAGAACGGCTTAGATCATTTCATGTAGCCAAGGGCTCAGATCATGCCACCTCAGTAGGTAGTTACAACAACTTTCTATTTTTAGTACAAAAGAGAGGCAATGAAGGCATGCTTCCCAATGTGATAAGAATAAGATGAAATCATTTAAAACATCCTCCACATAGGCGTCCTTTGGCCTCTTTTATTAAATGATACACTGAATGCATTTGAAATGTTGTGGCTGATTATGATTGAATGATGATGTGTGTATTCTACTTAGATGCCACCTTAGCATATTTGATGAATTCCCAACTTGTATCATCTTGCATGATGTCTTTGATGGGATTGCTTTGATCTTGAATGCTTAGGATGTATCTTGTAAATCTTGCCTTGTTCATCTTCTTGTAAACTGAATGAATACATGTTGCTTCACTTGCATGACTTCGTGATGTTTATTCTTCTTGTAGGATACATGATGATCTTCTCTGGATGATCCTTCATGAAGAGTAATGTAGTAGATGATGATGTTTCTTTATTCAAGATATAGAGTAGATGATCTCTCTTGGACTTGTTGATTCAGGAGGAACTTGAAGTTGAATGGATGAAGTATCCTTGGAATGATTTGATGAAGGAACATATGAAACTTGATGTGAGCCTCTTGGAATGATGCTTCCTCTGCAACTTGAAGGTGATTCAAGCACTTGCTATTGATGATCCTGAAGTATTGTGGCATGATGACTCTTCCTTGAAGTTGAAAGAACTTGAAGTAGAGCGAATGCCTTTGGAAGTCTTGATGAAGATGATGTCCATTGGATGGATGTCTTCTAGATGATCTTAACATGATGCCAAAGAATTCCAACACAAGGATGATGAAAGGTTCCAATTCAATGATTCATGAAGGAGGCCCTTTGGAGCAACTACTTGCTTATCTTGCAGTGATGATTGATGGAGAAACTAGTTGATACTTGAAGTGATCAAATGGGATATCCTTGAAGTCACTTCTTAGAACAACTACTTGATGTCTTCTTTAAGATGGCAACTTGCTGACTTCACTCCTAGCATAAAGGTAGTTCATGTTGGCAAGAGACACTATATGGATTCATGGTTGTTGTCATTGATGGCAACAAAGGTCATCCCACATATCCGCAAGTTATAATGTGTCTCTACCGGAAGTCAGAATAAAGATTGTTGTGGTCTGGTGAACAAGAACAGAGCATGTGGCAAGGTCCGACAGATTGATCCGGATCTCTTAGAGGAAGTGTCTTGGTGCAGTGCAGATTTGGGGAAGTCAAGAGGACTACCTTGAGTGGTATATTCCAAGGATTTAGCCTCCGGTGATGGACAAGGAGAAAGATATGAATAGTTGAGTACCGGATTCCTGAGAGACGGTGAAAACAGAGGAAGAACTGACTGACAGAGTATCAGACTACTTTCCGGATGTGTTACTATTGATGATAGAGGTTGTGAAAGCATGAATCATGTTTGGCCGACATGATTAATGATATCTACAAGTATATGCTTGATCCGCATTGCTTGGTGAGGAAGGATTCAGCCAACAGAACAAGAGTTTGTAAGAAACTAGACTGTTCCGGATGCCGACTAGAAAGGTGATGAAATTACTTGTGCGGATATATATAGAGGATGGATTTAGTTGTGAAGTGTGTGTTGTTGTGAAGATATATGCGAATAAGTCCAGAACAGAGTAGAAGTAGCAAAAAGGATCCGGTATGTGAAAGATAGCAGAATAAAGAACAGAGGAAAGATGAAGTGCAGCAGATCAGTGTACTAAGCCTAACCAGAACTAAACTCCAGCATATGCAGATGCTTCCAATCAGTTCAAGACTGTGATTCTTATCACTTTGTAGACAGTGTGTCTTCTTGTAGGCAGTGGGCCTCTTGTGAGCAGTGTGCTCGGGCAGTGAGCCCTAATTGGCAAGTGCCATTTTTGTAATCTCCTATTCTTCTAACAGAGAATAATTTTGGGTTAATCACCCCGTGGTTTTCTCCCTTAACAGGGTTTCCACGTCAAAAATACTGTGTTATGTGTTTCTTATTTCATGGTAATGTTTTTGTGTTTGATTCAATGCTGCATCAATTAATAAGAAAGTTCAATAAGGGAAATAATTAGGATAACTGATTCAACCCCCCCCTCTTAGTTATCAACAATTGGTATCAGAGCGAAGTTCCTCCTAATAGAGCCTAACAGCTTGAGGAAGATCTGGGATCTCAAATGGATGCATATGGTTTAAGGGAGCAACTCAAGACTGCTCTTGAGGATCTTGAATAGTCAAATTCTGAAGTCAATGAATTAAAGGAAAGACTCAAACAGGCTGATGAATTCATGAGAGAATTAAAAGACAAATTAAGTCTCTCTATGAAAAAGAGAAAGGAGCTGCTCCAACAGTTGGCAAGACAAAGTGAAGAAAGCAATACAAATGAAGAATTGACTGAGCAAACCAAGTTATGTGAAAAGTTATCAAAAGAAGTCATTATGTTAAGACATGAAATGGAATCAGGAACTATAAAGTTTACTCAAGAGATTGATGAAAAAAGAAAGGCTGAAGACCATCTAAGACAATCTCTTAAAGAAAAATCAGAAGAATGCCACCAGATGGACAGGATTATCAGACATCTTGAATCTGATCTTGAAGATGCCAAAGATAATGAAGAAAAACTTGAGGATCAAATTGCCTCTCTCAAAAGAGACCTTCAAACAGCAAATGAATATAAAGAGAAATTCAAGATAAGTTCTGCTCAACTTGAAGTTCTTCTTGGAAGTCAAAAAAGGACAGATGACAAGTATGGATTGGGATATGAGAAAGGAGAAAGCTTCGGATCCGGTCAGAAGAATCTTGGATCAGAAAATCCAAGGAGCAGGCCTAGAAGACCTCCGGTAAGACAGCCAAATGCTCAAAGATATCCATCCTTCAATGGATACTGCCACAGCTGCAACCACTTTGGTCACAAAGCTAATCAGTGCAGAATGAGAATGAATCAGATCAATTCATCCTTCTCTGGACAGTACTTCAACTGCAAAAGGTATGGACACAAATCC
This sequence comes from Cunninghamia lanceolata, assembly GCA_027924645.1. Lineage (NCBI taxonomy): Eukaryota > Viridiplantae > Streptophyta > Pinopsida > Cupressales > Cupressaceae > Cunninghamia > Cunninghamia lanceolata. The sequence goes on from BSBN01000078.1 coordinate 6,707,299, forward strand.
CATGAATGCAGAATTATGCAAGTAAACAAATCATTCAAAGGAAGATGCTTTACATGCAATAGAGTAGGTCATATGGCTAATCAATGCAGATCAAGAGGATATCAGTCAAATATGCAAAGAAATGTTATTTGCCAAATCTGCAATAGGTCCGGTCATAATGCTAAAGTCTGCAAAAACAAATATCAGGACAAAAGAGGTCCGGTGTATAATCAGAATCAAGACAAGGGTAAACAAAAGATGAATGCGGATGAAGTTAGGAATCAGATGAGCAAGATTTGGGTGAAGAAAAGTTCAGAGAATGTAGAGGTTGGATCCGCACCAGACTCTGGTGCTGATATTTCTTCCGGAAATTAAAAAGTGAGCTCAGGCTCAGGGGGAGACTCAAAGAAAATCCTGTTCCCCCAGCCAAACAAGTGGTGCCGGATGTGGCACAAGATGCGGATTAAAGGGTTTGCAGATATGAGTCTTGAGATGCTTCAGTCAAGATTTCAGAGGTTCGCATGGAGTTATGAAGAAGCTGTGATCGATCAAATAAGACCTGTTCAGGGAGATGCTCCGGTATGACAAAGGATTACAAAAAGGTCCGGAGAGATCCGGAAGTGCACTATCTTGTTCTGTGGTTTGGACAGAATGCTTGGGATGTTCTTGTAATATGTTACCTCGATTTATTCATGATTGAAAGATCCGGATGATATTCACAGATCAGGACTAATCCGGGATACTCCAAGCTATCCAGACAAGGCAAACCAGATTAATGTAGGTAAAGCATTTATTGCAGACAGATATTAGGGTTCGCGGAGCAATATAAGGGATTTCTCAAAAGTCATTTGCTCATTCTGCACTCAAGAAGAAGCGAATAGTGGAGCTCTGCAACAAGATTCATCAAGCACACCAAGGATCTCCTGCCGAAGTCATTGCATAAAGAAATCAATCCAATCACTCCGTGCAAATCAAAGGCGCATAAGGTATTCTCCGTTTTTCATTACCTCACTGCAAATCTTTGAAGAATGGCTACTCCAAATATAGTTAAGATCTCTGATAGACCTCGCCCCTCATTCAAGAAACATCCTTACAAATCATTGGAGGTAGATCCACTAGGAGCCTTCTCTAGTGTTCCTCATGGTGTATTGCATACGGAAGATATTAGGGTTTACATCCATGCGAATCTTGAAGACTTTGGAGAATCAAAACTGATGGATATCTATCACAAACAATTGATAGATGACTCCTTTGAGATCAAACCTCAGTATAAAGCCATCCAGGACAAACACTTTGCACAGTGCATTCATTTCCCCTGTTTTGAAGAAGATGAATGGGTCCGGTATGTACTAAGTAGAGTACATGACAACTTCCTATGGTTGAACAAGCCCTTCAAGATCACCAAGGATGCAATTAGGGCTGTAACCGGTCTGCACTCATCCAGTGGATTACCTGTTCTCAAATCTGTCAAAAATCAGACAGTCAGTGATGCAACCGGATCCAAGTTTGACAAGAGAGCTATGACAGTTGATGATATCATTGAACCGGATGTCAAATTTGCAGCTATGATAATTGGTTACAAAATCTATCACTCCAGTAGGGAAAATTTAGTACCAGGAACTGCAATCTACACAGCCTATCAGATGTTAAAGGAGAATGCAGACTATGACTTGTGCGAACTTCTAGTAAACCAACTCTTTGAAAATCTGCAGAAGATTAAGAAGGACAAGAAAAACTCCTTCAAATATGGCAATCTGATCCTTTGTCTCTTCTTTTACTACATGAATGAGCTTCCCGGATCCAGTGGATGGATATGGCAGAATGACAGACCGGTTGCCATTCAAATCAGAGACTATTTGCATGGACTTGGGGATGCAAAAGCAAGAAATACAGCTCTATGGGGTCACTTCAAGAACTTCCAAAGCATGATGCATGCAAGGGAAAGAATACCCCAATCCCTTGTTGAAAAATACAAAGACACAGTATGCTTCATGGTAGAAACAGATCAGTGTCTGATGGAGGCAGTGGAGCCAAGGACTGTCTGGATCATGCCTATGGGGTATGAAGTGGATGAACAGATAGTAGAGCTGCATGATCAACACATGCTAAGCTAGCACAAAGATCCCAAGGCAGAAAGGTTCGGAACCTTTGAGGAACTGAGTGTAAAGTTACATGTAGAACTCAGGGAACTGGAGATAAAGAGGAAGGTAAGAAAAGAAGTTGAGCATATTGCTCAAGGCCTAGGCATCTCAAAAGAGGCACTTGATGCCAGCCGGGAAAAGAGGAGGAAGGCTGAGGAAGAAGAGAAAAGTAAAGAAAGTGTTCCGGTTGAAACTCCCACCCGGACCAGATCATCAAAAAGATCTGCACCTCCCTCAACCAAAAGTTCAAAACCGGAAGTCCAGGCATCCGGTAAAAGATCCAAGACAAAAGCCACAAGGGCTTATAAAAGCCAAAAGGATGAAGAGGAAACAGAATCAGATGAGGGAGTAAAAGAAATAAAGAAGCAGAAGAAGAAAGGATCCAGTAAACCCTCCTCAGGACAAGACAAGGATGAAATGGCAGAGGTATCTATTGAAAAACCCACTCTATCTCTAGAGAATGTAATCAAGTCGGTCACGGTGGATGGAAACCTTCAACCAATGACTGAATTTTATGATGACTTCAGTGAGGCTGACCAAAAGACTCTGCAAGAAGCCACAGTCAAATATCTGAACATATATAATAAGGCTTTCATTGAGATCATATCTCTTATTCCTAAAAGCCTAGAAAAGGAATTGGAAGTAAGAAAGAACAATGCTCATGCAAAAGATCTTGAGATCCGGGAGCAGATAGCTATTCAGCTATATCCTCAAATTGATCCCAAGACAATGAACATAATCTTCAAGGACTGCAAAGATGAGTTCAGAAGTAAAGCCAGGATGAATCAACTCATGCTTGGTGAGACTGACAAAGTGGCCCAAGAGACAGAAGAGATCCTCCGGAAGGCCTTCAAAAGGTTCAATCTTCCTGTTGTAGAGGACTTAGGTACAGAAACAGCTGAGGACTTGGAACCCTCTGCTCCAGAAGAAGTGGGCCCTGAACATACAAGCATCTCTCCTCCGGTTTCCCCTACAGTCTCCGGATCCAAAGAAGAAGAGCAATTACAGGAGAAGGAAGCAGTGGTGAAAGACAAAGAGGTTGACAGTTCCAAGACTACAGAAGAAAAGAAACATTTGTCTCCGGCAAGAGACACTGCACAAACTGTTCAACAATTTTTGAGCAAAGAAACTTTAGAGATTGATGAACCGGAGCTTCTAAAAGGCCCATTCGACTTTGACTCTCTCTCTCCGGTACAAACAATGAAGATAGCTTCATTTGCAAATGCCAAGGCAAATGAAAAACTCCTAAAGTCTCATATGGAAGACTGTGAGTTGATAGAGGCTGCTTCCGGAGTACTTGTAAAGATTATGCCATCAATCCAGATAGATCCGACAGCCTCCTCTTCCGGTAATCTAAAAACCTTAGTCAGCAGTGTTGATACACATTTTGATTCTCTAGAAAAATCAGCTGAAGAAAAGGTCCGGAAGGAATTTTTGGATAAAAGATTTTCAGAAGTATTAGAATTAATCTCTAAGGATAGGAAGATTGTGAGCATTAGAATAAAGAGCTTAGAGAATGCTCTTAAAGATGGTGGTGACATCTACAAATTTTGTATATCCTGGTCAAAGGCAACAGCAGCAATTGACAAGAAAATAAAAGAGGAACAGGACAAGCTACAAAGCTTATCTCAAAGTTTTGATCCTCTCTCTTCCTCCATAATAAATCAAGAATGTCAGACTATTGCAGTCTTGAATGAAATAAAGAATCTTGAGAAGGAAAGGAAGAATATCACTAACCGGATGGGAGAACTTAGAAGGATTATAATCCCTAAGTTGGAAACTATGCATGAGGCCATCAGTGATGCTCAGACCACCGCCCAAACAAAAGATCTGACAGATCTCAAGCAGGCAGAAGCTTTTGCATTTTTGTTGAGTGGTCACATTTCAATTTTGGATAGAATGAAGCAAAGTTGGGCTACAGAAATGATCCAATTGCAGACATCCTTTGCAGACATTCTTCAGTATATGTGAGTATGTAAATATGCGGCTATGTATAGAAAATTTTTGAAAATTTTGATATGCGGACCCTACCCTTTGCCATTGATGTCAAAGGGGGAGTGAGGAGCAGTGAAAAATGAGGAATCCAATTAAGGGGGAGTTCCGGAAATTGTATATAAAGACAGAGCATCAGCAAAGGGGGAGCATAGTGTAAACACTTAGTCATTTTTCACTAAGTGTTGCCATCAATGCCAAAGGGGGAGATTGTTGGCAAGAGACACTATATGGATTCATGGTTGTTGTCATTGATGGCAACAAAGGTCATCCCACATATCCGCAAGTTATAATGTGTCTCTACCGGAAGTCAGAATAAAGATTGTTGTGGTCCGGTGAACAAGAACAGAGCATGTGGCAAGGTCCGACAGATTGATCCGGATCTCTCAGAGGAAGTGTCTTGGTGCAGTGCGGATTTGGGGAAGTCAAGAGGACTACCTTGAGTGGTATATGCCAAGGATTTAGCCTCCGGTGATGGACAAGGAGAAAGATATGAATAGTTGAGTACCGGATTCCTGAGAGACAGTGAAAACAGAGGAAGAACTGACTGACAGAGTATCAGACTACTTTCCGGATGTGTTACTATTGATGATAGAGGTTGTGAAAGCATGAATCATGTTTGGCCAACATGATTAATGATATCTAAAAGTATATGCTTGATCCGCATTGCTTGGTGAGGAAGGATTCAGCCGACAGAACAAGAGTTTGTAAGAAACTAGACTGTTCCAGATGCCGACTAGAAAGGTGATGAAATTACTTGTGCGGATATATATAGAGGATGGATTTAGTTGTGAAGTGTGTGTTGTTGTGAAGATATATGTGAATAAGTCCAGAACAGAGTAGAAGTAGCAAAAAGGATCCGGTATGTGAAAGATAGCAGAATAAAGAACAGAGGAAAGATAAAGTGCAGCAGATCAGTGTACTGAGCCTAACCGGAACTGAACTCCAGCATATGCAGATGCTTCCAATCAGTTCAAGACTGTGATTCTTATCACTTTGTAGACAGTGTGTCTTCTTGTAGGCAGTGGGCCTCTTGTGAGCAGTGTGCTCGGGCAGTGAGCCCTAATTGGCAAGTGCCATTTTTGTAATCTCCTATTCTTCTAACAGAGAATAATTTTGGGTTAATCACCCCGTGGTTTTCTCCCTTAACAGGGTTTCCACGTCAAAAATACTGTGTTATGTGTTTCTTATTTCATGGTAATGTTTTTGTGTTTGATTCAATGCTGCATCAATTAATAAGAAAGTTCAATAAGGGAAATAATTAGGATAACTGATTCACCCCCCCCCTCTCAGTTATCAACAGTTCAAGCTTTTCCTTCTTTCTTGACTCCTTAGCTTCATCTTGTATTTCTATAACACAAATAGAGAAACAACATCAATCCCTTTTGATAACACATAATACATAAGAATCATTACCAGCATTTCTAATCTAGGCATATGAGTCAAGGACTTTGATGTTTAGCTTGAATGATGTCAAAACTTTAACTAGACTTCACACCAAGATGGCGCACTAGATTGAAAAATTCTGATCTTCCTTGAGCTGGCGCACTGGATCAAATATTCATGATCTTCTTCAAATGATGCCAACATATTACACTTCTAAGTTCTCCTTGGTATTTTTCTATGAGGGTAGCGCAGTAGATAGGAGGTTTAGACCTTTATCAAATGAATCTTATTTCCCTACTCTCTTCTGTAACTTTAGGCACATCAGATAAGGGTAATGATTTCTTCTTTAAAACTTAAGTCTTCTTCTTATATGTGACGCTGCAGATGGAGAGTTTGGGATCCTCTTTGGATGGTGCAAATCAAGATGTTAAGATCTTTTCTTGCCCAACCTTTTCCTCACTCTTGGCACACTAGATAAAGGTTATAAAATATTCCTTCTACTTGAATTACCCTTTGGTGCATTGGATGAGGTGTTTGAAATCCTCTTGATACTTGATTTATAACACTTAACTTGATCATCATTTAATTGTGGATCATCATTTAATTATGGCGTAGTAGATAGAAACTTTGGATCTTGAACTCCTTTGACTCCCATCATTACAACAACTTTCCCTTCATTTACTTCCATGGCGCATTGGATCCTACTTTTGAAATCTTCCTCTACTTGGATTACACCTAGCAAGCTCCCTCTACATGTGGCGCATTAGATGGAGAGTTTGGGATCCTCTTCTATCATCTCCCCTTTTTGGCACATTGCAATAGGATTTCAAGTTCTTCCTGAAATATATGTCTTGGATCAAACTTTTACATCCTCTAAGGGCTAGCGCATTACTTCAAGATTTCAAATCCTTTAGAAAGGTGTTGAAAATTGAACTAAGATAACCTTCAAAAAATAAGCACATTTAATCCAGGTTTGGGTTTTTTCTTGAAATTTGCCTTGAATCTCCCATGAAATTGGTGCATTTGATCAAGGTTTGGAATCGTTTGCTTTTTGCAAGACTTAAGGTGCATCAAATCAAGAAGCCAATCCTCTCTTCACGAATCATTAACCTAGCGCAATAGATCAAGTGTTTGAAGTCTTCTAGAATGAGGTGCATTGGTTTGAATGTCATCTTCAAAATCCTCAAAAAGTTTCACTCATTTTGGCGTATTTGATTGGGCGCATTGGTTGAGTCGCAAGTGATCCACATTTTATTTTTCGGTCGAAAGCACATTTTGTCAAGGTTTTGCGCCAATCCTACATCCTGTCGCACTAGATCAAGATTTTAGATCCTCTGGAATAGTTAGGCATTTTTTAGGGTCTCTCAGGGTAAAGGTATATTGAAAAATATATTTAAATACCTTTCAGGATGTTTGAGATAGGTCTCGAATCCACCAGATTTAACATGCAAAATCTAGAATTTGGAGGATCCACCAGATTTCAAACTTAGTCAATTTTTCAGTGTTTCAGGATTTTAGGCTACCGGACTTAGTCATTTTCAGGATCTCAAACATACCTCAAGATGGGTCTTAGCGTTCATCATTTGGATGGAATTTGATCAAGACTCTTCATTACTGCAAGTTCATACTCCAAATAAGACCTCCAGTTATAAAGCAAAAACCTTCTAGGAGAGAGACTTATTGTTGGATTGGCAGAGGAAACGGACCTAAGACATCATCCAAAACCAAATGCAAAGCATCAGAGCTCAAAAAAAGGGGTCCCCATTTGCAATGGGGTAATGTGTGATTAGGTCACAACAGTACCAAAAATCATATCAAGTGGAGATTGGATTCTCTAGTAGGTTGGAGCCCACAAGCAGAAGAAGAAGATCAATCTATAATATATAGGCAATATCTTTCCATGGTTTTCTCCTAAAAGGGTTTCCACATAAATCGTGTGTTCTCATTGTGTTCTTAATTGCTAGATCTTGCATATGTCTAGTTGATGTGATTGATTGAGTTTGGAAAAGTAAAAATTTATATTATACTAATTCACCCTCATCTCAGTATAACCATGTGCTCATCATGGGTACCCCTATTTTTCCTACTTGCCTTGGGAAAAAGACTGGAATGTTCTATTGGATTATGTTTAACTTGTCATATCAGCCATTGGACACATAGATAACTCTCTTTGGCTAGTTGTATACTACTTCTTAAGGCTATTATTTAAGCTCTCCAAGTTTATAGATTTATGGCTCTTGTGACTCCAAAATGCATCCTTTGTGATTTGGACATAGAACAAAAAAGTTTCTTTGGGAAGGAAATTTAGAGAAAATGAAATGACATTTGGTTAATTTTGGGGTAAAATTTGTCAACCTAAAGAGAGGTGGATTAGGTATTGTTGATTTGTTTTTTATGCACAAGGTAACATGCAAAATAAAATACTAAGGTATTCTATCCTCTCTTGAACAAAATCTCTCAAAGGCTAAACTATGTGTCCAGTGAGACAACTCCAAGGTTCATTATTCATGATTTGCAATGGATAGACTCAGTAGTTTGATGTGATATGTTGTTAACACAAAGGGACTTATGCACGATTTACTTCTTCACTCACTCGACTTATTACTCCTTTTCGTTGATGGAAACCTCCTAATTCCATGATTACAAATATAGAAAAAAGATAAGGGTTGAGAGAGAATCTATGGTACTCTTAAGGACAATGAGACAATGAATGATGCCAAGATAGACAAATTCCTTAATAACAAGCTCCACTTCGCCATGATGAATTCAATAACTATGTAGAACAAGTGCAATCTCCCAAGAATGACTAAGGATTTTCATATTGTAGACACGCATTTGAGTACCCACAACTGGCATAGCTTAGACAAGCATTGACAACTGAACTATTGCAATAAATGAAGGTTTAGGTTAACTTTGCACAATGATTTGCCAATGACAAACCATCAAAAGAATGAACCTTAACCACTACATGGATTATATATACCATACTTATGGCATGGATGCCATCTCAAGCCAACTTAACTACCTATATAAAACTCTATAAATGATCATATAACTTAACAAAGGGCTATGCTACCCATAACTTTGCCACACATACAATAATGCATGATATAGGTTATGTGCATAACATCATGGAAAGTAAATAGAAAAAGCTGAAGCAGGCAAGTATGAAGGTGGCGCAATTTCCAGTTGCACCTGGAAATTTCATTTTTGGTCGCAATTTCCACCCTACTATGGAAATTGTGACTTTTCTTCCTTCGCATGTTTTTTTTTTACTTTCAAACTTTTCCACTCACTTGGCATGGAATTTTTGAGCAATTGCAAATAGATTTCAATGGATTTTCATGAATCTCAAGCGATTTTTAGAAGGTTTCAAGTTGAAGTTTTCATTTCGAATCACAAGTGAGTGCATTTTCCACATACCCTCTGAATTTGTGCCATTTTGGTCCATTTTCCTCATACCACTAGAAATTGTAATTTTTTCTATGTTTCTTGTTCATTTTCATTGACTCTTTCATGATCTCTTTGCAACATTTTGAGGTTTGTTTTGATGACTTTCAAAAGATTGAGATGGAACTTCATCATGAATACTTGATATAACGTGATTTCTTCATAACCCTTGAAGTTGCACTTTTTAGTCACACTTTCCTCATGAGCATGGAATTGACGATTTTCTAGTTCATGCTCAAATTTGCACCATTTCATGATGTCTTCTAATGATTTTCAAAATGTTTTTCAAATGGACTTCAAGAGTAATTTCAATATTGTGAAGTTTAATTTTGATTTTTTTGAGTTGAAATTGAAGTCTTATCTTATAGGCGCAATTTCCACCTATGAGTGGAAATTGCGACTTTCTCCATGTCATTCCCAAAAATGTGACTTTCATGATATCTTGACACCTTACATTTACGTTTATAATGATTTCTCCACGAAATTTGATGCCTTCCTTAAGAATTTTTTATCAATGGTCAAGGGTTTATTGATTTTCATTTGAACCTTGAGATCTACAAGGTGGCACAATTTCTACCTTAGAGTGAAAATTGTGAAATTTCCATTAGCCATCAAGATTTGTGCTTTTTTTCTTCATTCCATGGTAGCATTTCCTAAGGTTTTGTCACTGCTTTTTATAGTGTTTCTTGCTAAGTCTTTGGAGAACTTCTCAAATTTGCAAGGATTGGGAGCCAAATCCCCCTAGGTGCAATTTCCTCATGAGCATGGAATCTGTGCTATTTTGGAGCAATTTCCTTATATCATTGGAAATTGCAATTTTCCAATACTTAGTCATTTTTCAGTACTTGAAATCTTGTATATTTCAAAATATATTTAAGTATATGTCAAATTAAATATTTTGAAATATACTTTTAGGATGTTTGAGATAGGTCTCAGATCCATGAGATTTAACATGTAGATTCTAGATTTTTGAGGATCCACCAAATTTTAGACATAGTTAGTTTTTCAAGATTTCAGGATTTTAGACATCAGAACATCAGACTTAGTCAAATTTTCAGTGTTTCAGGGACATGCATCAGGGTGAAAGCATATAGATTCCTTAGTTGAATATCCATCCCTTAGGCAATTTCTTCAATCACTTCATGGATTTGAGCAAGAACTTTGCAAAACTTGGACAAATCAATACTACCAAACCTACAAACTCAAAGAAAACTTAAACCTTAAAGCAAACCCACGACAAAAAGTGAAAATAAGGATGGGTCCCCATTTGCAATGGGACAATGTGTGAAAACATCACAGTAGGTATGACATCTTCTCTCTTTAACAATATCACTCTTTCTACCAAATTATATTGGAGATGGTGTGTGGAGGAATAGGATTTATGGGGGATAATTATTAAGCTCAAGCATCTGAATTTGGAAAATCATGCTTCCATTTCTAGGATGCCAACCCTTGGCAATGGTTCCAATATTTAGAAAACAATGAAGTTGGATAGTAATCTGATTAAAACTATTATTTTTTAGATTGTAAGAAAGGGTGACCTTACTCTTTTTTGGGATGATGCGTGGGACCAACACAATTGTCTTTGTGTGGAATTCTCTTTTCGAATAAAAAATTAAATGTGTTTTTAGTTGTTGGAATTATATTTCTAATTTTCAGTATGAAGTCATGCAAGATGGTGTGAGGATTTGGAAATGGAAATCTAAAGATCTTTGGCTGGGTCAACAATTCCCTCTTCATGTTAACCATTTAATTCATATTTAGCATCTCAAAAGGTCTCTTTGGATAACATTCAGATATCATTGAATGGGGTTTGAAAGATTATGTGATTTACACAATGCAAACTGGTTATAAAACACTTTTTGACATAAAACTGGTTATGTTGTCCAATCTCATTATTAAAATGGACAAAAACTATAGAACAAGATAATCTACTTGTAAAAAAATATAATCAAATAGAAGTATCTAACTTTTAAATTAAAAAATTGGGCATGCTATCTACTGTCTAGGTGAAATTCTACTGTAACGAACTAAGCCTCTTAATTATAAAATCTACTTATTCATTATTTGCTCTGAGATCCTGTGAAACCTTACCATGTTTTACTATTTAATGGATAACGCAAATTATCATAATAATACCCTTTGAAAGCAAAGTAAATTTCGAAAACAATTACATCTGCATTCTTTTATGATATTTGCTGTGTTTAAGTCTACTTACGATTGACTGTTTCCTTCAAGCATAGTGTTACAACTATACGTTGTGTGTAAAGCAAGGCAAGGCAGCTATTATTTCTACACTCTTTAATATAATTTTGCTGTTCCTTACTTTAGTTTTATCCCAAGCTTCTTTTACATTTAGGTTTTACCATGTTTACATCTAGATTTGTACAGTGCATCTGCTAAAGATTTTAATGAATTCAGAGAGAACCAGAGATTATACAGGTTGAAACACGGCTGCTTTTATGACTTCAACAACATTCATAATACTCAGGAGGAGAGAATATATTTTACAGCCATACAAAGGAATGAAAAAAAAAAAAAAAAACTCTTGACTTAATGTTGTGAGGGATTCTTGAGGAAAATACCAGATAAGAGAGATTCTACAGCTCTATCCCTTCCTGTTGAGAATGTTGCTACACTTGAAATCACTTCTTCTTTCTCAATAAGAATCTCTATTTTCTAATATATGTTATTTTTTTAAAAGTTATTTTATTTTATTTTGGAATTATTTATATATGGACACAAATTTTTATCTTTATTTAATTCATGTTTAATCAAAAAGCTTTTCTAACTAAATTTCCTTAAATAAAGGTTTTCTCCAACTCAACTATGTTAAAGAAAGATTTATTTAGTGGCTTAATTTATTTTGGAAAAATTAAATTTGTAATAAGAAAAATTAGTGAAAAAAAGAGACAAATCTAAAACATATATTAATTCAAGGGCTTGATGAAAAACCATAGATTATGAATGTAGGGCTCCCTTGAATTATCTTTACTAGAATCAAAATTTAAAAATACAAATTTAAGGAAAATATAATTATAGATCCGGCTAACTAATTTTGGGTTCAAATTATGTAAACCCAAGTTTTCCAAAAGAAGGCTAGTAAAATAAATATATATTTAGTTTTTTTTAAATATTTACATGTTATATTTTTAATGCTGAGAGGCATTCTACAATGGCAAAAAGGGGTGGAGTGTAATCACGTGAGTGTGTTCAAAAAAACTATTCCCTGTTACCTTAAAATTGACAGCCATTTACATGTCAAATTATTAATATTTAATTATAAATATAATATAATAGACAATTAGAAAATAAAATAAAATCAATTTTTTTAAAAGGTTATGGGTTAATAAAAAAAATATTTTGATTTCTTAATTTGAGTTTTTTTTAATTGGTTAATTATAATTGAAAAATTGATGGACATAGGGTTGAGTGAAAAAAAATATCAACATATATCAATTTGAAGTAAAATAGAATCACTTAAAGTAAATAAAAGAACTTCAAATTAATATTGGAATTTAATATTAAAATTTAATAATAAACATAATATTTCCAAAATAATGAGGTAAAACAAAGATATGCCATCATCAACACTAGAATGAAAGAAAATAAAATTCAAAAATCTGTTGGAAAATCAAAACATTATTTTGTATGGCTTTAATTTTCTCAAAAAAATGTTACAAAATAGAACATTGCTTTATATTATTAAATGAAAGAAAATGTTAGAAATAATTAAATAATTAACCAAAATTATTTATGGTTCTAATGTGAAGTATTGATATCTCTTGGCATTTTTTTAGATATATGTATTGAAGATATCTATACTAGTCATCATTAATAATATTCGATTTAATTTTTGTAGTGTCTCTTTTAATGCCATGGAGTGTAATGGCATGATCCTGTTAACACAAACTCTTACCTTCTACCTTAAATTTGATAGTACTATGTCAAAATATTAATAGTTAATAACTAGTATAGATATCTAGGATAGATATCTTAAATAAATCTATCTAAAAAAAATTATAAGTTGTTTTATTTTACATTAGAACTATTTTATTTACTATATACATGGAGACATATTTTATTGTATCTAATTTTTTATTTTGTTTATGCTAAAAATTATAATTTAATTATAAAATTTTATAGTTAATTATTTAAGGCCTATATCTTCACTCAACCCTATGTACATCAATTTTTCTAACTATAATTAACAAATAAAAAGCATCTCAAATTAACAAATCAAAATATAAATTAGAAAATATCTCAAATTGATATCTTTGATAACAACATATCTTTGTTTTTATTTTTTATTTTCTTATTTTGGATTTATATTATTAAAGTATTAAATATTAATATTTTGGCATGTAAATAGATTTCAAATTTAAGGTAAAAAGAAGAAGTTTTCCTTAACACACTCATGCCATTACACTCCACCCCTTGCTACCATTGTAGAATGACTCTTGACATTAATAATCATAACATAACAAACATAAATAAAATTTTATAATTAAACTATATATATTAAATAAAATAGTTGTAATGTAAAATAGAAAAACTCAAAGCAAATAAAATAACTTCAAATTTATGTCTTAGAATTTTTTTTAGATAGATTTATTTAAAATATCTATACTAGTTTTTGTTGGGATTAACCAAGATCAACAAGTAAGTATACGTCCACAAGCTATTTGCACACACAATAAGCCAAATAATATTGTCAAAAGATGAACAAAATGTACATAGAAGTCTTGCTTAAATAGGTAAGGATGAGGAAGTGAGATGGTTGAACACAACAACTAAGCAACCCTCCAAATATGCAACAATTGTCTAGCCGAAGTGACACATGTTTGAGCAAGTGGCAAGTTTGCATGTAATAGGTGTCTCACAAATATGAGTACACATGTCTTCACCACATGAAGTGAGATGAACTCTAAAATAGCTAACTTAAGTTAAGTGTGAATAGGACTTACCTAGAGAAGTTAAAATATTTAATTAGATAGATAAAGAACATTTTCACACTAACACTCCCTTAAGTGCAACTTAAGGAATAGTGAAATAATGATGGATTCTGCTACTAGGCCATGTTAGGTACCCATGTACAAAGCAATCTCTCATAAGGTGGAAAAAGAAATAAAACCTAGTGAGAAAAAACTTTTCTCCAAAAAAGAAATAATAAAATTGTACAAGTGAATAAGAAGAGGATCGGAGGATTCAACATGACCCCTCAAGGACTACTTCTATCACTAATGTATGATAAATGTTCCCCCATAGACAATAAAATTGACAAGGTGTACAAAAAACCCAAAGGTGATAGTCCTACAATCCCTACAAGATGCATGTGTGGAATGCCAATTGCATGCCATGTGGCTACAATCCAAATCCCATGTGAAGTCTTGCTATGAAGAATCTCTGGAAGCCTTCTATGAAGCCTCTATGAACTCTATAGAAGCAACTAATATCAATGTTATGGTGCAACGAATCTAGATGCAAGTTCTCAAGGAATCAACTATAGATTCACATATAGCAACAAGTGATGGTGGAGATGATATGGAAGTATTATGGAAACAACTCAATATGTGAAAAACATGTTGAAGGAGAAATGGAGGTTCCCTTGACATAATTATATGGAAGTGCTCTTGACACAACACAACGGAGATGCTCTTGACACAACTCAATGTGTAACACCCCGCCCTAAACACCTTAGAGAAAAATTACATTTACGCTATATGCAACAATTTTTTTTTTTTAAAGTGAATAAAATATCCAAGTAATGTTAACATAACTGATTATACCATTTAAACTTACAACATGTTCTATAAGGTTTCAAGGCCGCATTACTTACAAATTAACTAACATAACTTAACATACATTACTAATATCGGTAACTAATCTAAATCCATCGCACAATTAAATAACATTTTCATATTTATTGCATGTCTTCATGATCAAATACATAACTGTAATGTGTTTCTTAGACATAAGTACATCATTACATTATTTGCAATGGCATCTTCTGACTACATCAAAACTACATATACATCTTCTTCAACTGGTACACGAACAATTGTCTGAAACTGAGATAATTCTTTTCTGCATATGAACTCTAACAAGGGATAACCAATGGATAAGAAAGCTCTTCCACCCGACCATGTGGAACCCTAAGGTCCACCTCCCGAGCTAGGAGTTAACATGAGGTCCCAAATGACAACAGGCTTACTAATCCCATACAATTCAATTAAGGTACTATAGTCAATACTACAACTCCTTCCCATCACCAAGTATAAACACTCAATTTCACCTCTATATGCCCATTCTGAACTAGAATCTGATTACACTAACTCTTTAACCTTATTGATTGATTTACCCTCAAATGGTAATCTTATACCAGAATTAAACATACAACTAATTACCCTATCACATAATTTAATCATCCCAATACTAAAATTGCAATAATGGTGCCTTATTATTAAGTTTGGACATTAATCTATATTTTTTTTTGTTTAAATTAATAATTTAAATAATAATAATAGTAATAATACTGAAGTAATAATAATGTTAATAACAACAATGTAATAAACTATAATTTTTTTTATTTGTTCCCTTGGCGTTCTAATTTCCATGCAAATGTAATCTATTATATTGTGAGAACTCGTAAACATCCATATTTGAATGGAATGTGAACAGCTTTGCAAAAAAATGTAACTGAGGTGTAAAATTGTTATTGACTGTTTTACCCCTAAAATGGATGATATTTTCTTAAAATAATGACTTTTGGCAGCATCCCTCAAACTTACAAATTTGATAATATTGACAGCACCAAACATTAAATAGTTTTTTTCTCTCTCTATTGATGTCTCAGAAAAAGCAATAATTCTCAGGAAAAGACAACTGGATTTGTTGAATAGACTATTTTTGGTTTCTATTGGCGGTCTTTCTATACCCAGCGCCTAAATGATTCTCATCACAGTTGTGCAAATTTCCTAATATGACAGTATGACTACAATGTTACATGATTGTGGAAGTATATCATCGGCCTTCAAAATCCTAAATCCGATTCTATTTTCTTTTAAGAAGACCGTTGAACTTACAATACCCGGTACGATTAGCAGCCAACAAACAGCGATCTCTAAGCATTGAAATAATTGCAGGATATAACCACTATGTAAATAATTACAAACCTCAGCTACCTATCAGAGGAATGCAATCCTAAGACTGCATTGTTGGATCTGAAAGAGCTCATTAGAACAACAATCAAAGGAATGGGATAATTACAGAATCTATGTAAAATGGATTAGTTGCATAGGCAGTGATCCATCTAGAAAAATGCCATATTATAGCGCAGACATTTTTAATGATTGCAGGTTATGTAAATACTATGAATGCAACGACTTCAGGGAATGGTGCAGTGTTGACATTGATCCAGATGTTAGCCGTCAGAAGAAGAAATAAGACAATGTCTCATGTAAATGATTATATATAATTTAACCTCTGTTACTTGTGATTTCACTGAGTAATTACTTAACCATTTAGTGTTGACTAAATCCTACAACCGATTATCATTGTGAGAGCAGCGTTGGTTTAGAAACATGATTGCTGACAGATGAGACAACGTAATGCATTGATTGTTGCAAGGCTTAAAAAAAAGGTCTAGCAGTTATAATTTGCAAACGCCAATCCAAAGTCTATTTCTACTTTCTTTTTCTAGATACGCGGTTTTGGGGTAAAACTCCAAATGTTCTTTATAACTTCCAATGATGCCAGAAACACAGAACAAGGAATGGTTGCTGCTTATCCAAATCGATAGCTTAGAACTGTTATAGATTTCAGTGCTGACTTGATAATAGTTTAATGGCTAAAAGGATAAGAAAATTGCAAAGGGAAATACATTGTTGAATTTGTGCAAGGAGTTTACAAAGAACGGTCTAAAGGGGCCTTAATGAGACGTCTAAAACTGTATCATCATACCTATCAACTAAGTGCCGATCTAAGAGAGCATCCCAAAGTGCTTACAGAAAAACACCCTCAATGCCAGGTTGAAGTCCATTATAGATAAAACGGCCAAGGGTAAATGTTGTTCCACAAGAATACACGGTTCTATCATTAAAAGAAAAGCAAGTTACCTCACAGGTTTGTGGCGGTCTCATCTAGAAGTATCTCATAAACAACTACTAAGGCGCTACCCCTAATTAAAACCCAATGAAAGCTGTAGTGCCCCCTCATTGTTTGGCTTGTGAAAGTGGTAGTTCTGCATTACTCTCAGTCAGTCGGAGGCAGTTGTTAATCTTTCATTTCATTGATATAGTTCGGAGACATTTGATTAGTAGGTTATGATTTATGTTTATTTTGATCTTGATGAACGATGTTCGAATGACATATTTAGGCATGGGTTTTGATTTATGATGGCATTACTAAGATTCCAGTTATGATGCGAATTAATATTATCATGTGTCATTTGAATTGTGGTGGTTGAATTCAGATAAAAGTTGTTATGATATTGTTTCAAGAGCAGAGACGGTGTAGTACTACTCGCTTCGAGTACCCTACTACACCGTGATTCTCTAACTCTCTGTGTGTGTTGACATATATGTGTTTGAATTTATACAACCAATTGCTCGGATGTAAGCTGCAGGTATCGAACCTTGACTCCACCTAATATAGCAGGTTCGAGCAGGTTCTTACACCAATGGGTATCAATGATGGGAGATAACGCGAGGTCTATTCCACTAGGTCGGTCCTTGTCTTCTGTGGTAGTCTTGAGTCAGGCTGTGATGCTTGGTCCTTCCCTTTTTATGTTTGGTTATCTTGTGTCTTGGAGTATCATCGCGTCATGTTAATATTGCTCATGTGTGGTTGGATAATACTTTAATGAATTATTATTAACTAATACTGCTTCTATTATGTTTATTTGATAATATTTGTTTGGATTAGAACTTGGATTGACACCTTGGTTAAATTTTATAATAATCTAGAATTAATTATCTCCTACCCAAGGATATTTATGTCATAAATTAGAGTTACTGGTAATTATTAGTGTATATTTTGTATAGAATAATTTTGCTATGTGAAATAAATGCCTTGAGTTGTCAATTTGAAGTTGGGAGATTTGGAATCTCTATTATTAGTAAAATTTTAAATTTCCAGAGGAGTGGGTTGCTGGGTAATGGATGCATGTCTACATTAATTTTATGAGTTGAACCATTTTTATATGGGGAAAATTTTGTTGGGAAGGGAGTTGGAAAGAGCATAGAGATATTGGGGAGAAGAATAGAGAATTTGGTTGCAGGAGTTGGAGAAAGTTTGAGGTGGGACTAAGTTTTGAGTATGTGATTTGTCTCTCTTTGTGAATTTACAATTGTTGTAGCTGGTAAGTTATATTTTATTGCAGCATGTTCTATGTGTGAAACTAGCATGTCCTGTGTGTGAAACTTGCATGTAACTTGGAATTAATTGGAATTTAAATTATCCTTGTGTGCCCTGTGAGGTCGAATGTTGCTCCAATCTATGTAGATTCCTCCAAGACGGATTCTTCTGGTTTAGCCTTCATCTTAATCCTTTTGAAATCATTAGCTCAATCATCTATAACCCTGCATTGTGATCTCAATCCTTTAAAATAGATGACTCAGTGTTAATCTTTTATCAAACTCTTGTCCCTGTCGTTTTTGCATTTTTATCTCACATTTCTATCTCTTTTATAGAGGTGAAATGCCTTGCAAGAAGTGGTTTGGTCTTCACATATATTTTCCTTGGCAACCTGTTAGTGCTTGCAACCATTGATTTGGTTCTCATATTATTCATGTTTCCTTTTTACCTTGAATGCCTCGCTTTTATCTATGTAACCCTGATGAAGATCTTGTGCCTCCAACACTACTTCCTCTAGAAAGTTACCCTACAATCACGTCTAGGAATTTGACCAAATCGTGTTAAGTTTTCTTCACAATTTTCTTCAATCTATTATAAAAATTTCTTGTTGGCTGAAAGATACCATTTAATTCATCTTTTGAAATAGTTTTAAAACTCAGTTTGAAGCTATGGTTTTATTCCTTAGAAATCAATTTAACTATATGGTAATTCACACAAATTGTATTACCTGAGCAATAGAAGTCTCTGATTGCATGAGTATGTTGTTGTAGACTGAGAAAAATCTCAATTTTTGCCTTTGATCATACGGCATAGGAGATCCCATCCTTATTGTTTTTCCTGTAATTAAATTTCTGCTCATTCTTTTTCCTCTATGACAAACCTCTGCTCATTTTTTGTCTATGACAAACTTAGACCATACGGTTGTAGGAGAAATCTGATGCAAATTAATTTTTTTAGTTTTGCTGCCCTCTCTTGGGGACATTGTATAGCAGCTGCCGTACAGCCCTCTCCTTGCCTTCTTTTAGATGAAATTTGTTGTTCTTAATTCTCTTGTAAATCTACAATTTATGTGAATCATTGGCCTCTTCCTTGGTTTCTCTGGATCTTATTTTGTGCCTGAAATTTCTGGTTCTTACCTTTCCTTTAAGCTTGCAACATTTGTGAATTGTTGGAATTCCTCTTTGACTTCTCTGTATCTTGTTTGAGCTTGAAAATTATTTATAAAAAAAAAAATATGTGATTGCATCTTGCTTGAGCCTGAAATATATTGAATAAAAATGATGTGATTGCATCTTGTTTGAGCCTGAAATTTATTGAATAAAAATGATGTGATTATACCTTGTTTGAGCCTGAAATTTATTGAATAAAAATGATGTGATTGTATCTTGCTTTGAATCTGAAATTTATTTAATGAATACCATAGGATAAAAATCTTGAAATTTATTTCAATTTGAGCTCATAGAAAAAAAAAAAAAAAAAATTGTTGTGTTTGTTTTTAAATAGAATGCTTGGAGGAGATCTTGTTTGTAGGGAAACTTCTAAATTGTGATTGTAGTTTGGATTTATTAAGTCAATATTAGAGAGAAGTTGATTTTAGAAGGTTCATTTGTTAGTAAGGTATCATTTTAGAATTTAATTTATTTAATTAATGTTGTCTTTTTTTTTATATGCAAGAAGTTTAATAAATTAAGTTTTTCTCATTTTATTAAATATAATTTTGCTAGTGTTATTCTCTAATTCGGTTATTTAGAAAATTGTAATTTTAGAATATATTTAATGGAAAGAAGTCTTTTTTTTAGAAATAGATATTATGGTAGTTGCTTTTATTAGAAATCTTAAGTGGTAAAATAATAGATGGTAATCCATGATCATAGGAAAATACATAAGTTTGATTTGATATTATAAGTGGTTAATTGTTAGGAAATCTTATAGGTTATAGGAGTTGTTTGAAATTGTAGATGCTTATTAATAATTTATGCTTATAGTTATTGTTTTAGAAATTGGAAACTATTGGAAAATTGGAATAGGAAAAATGTATTTATGCATAGTTAAAACAATATTTTAAAAAAATATATAGTATTTCTTGTATTCAAGTGATTGTTAGGTTCTTGAAATATATTGTTCTTGGGTTATAACATAATGGTGTGTAATGTTAGATATTGTTTTAAATTAGTTGTAAATCAAATTATTATTCTTTCTTCTAGTCTCTTTTAGGAATAAAGGACTGGACTTATACAAAATAAATGATGAATGGAAGTTTATTATTTTTGAAAGAATTTATATAGTTATAGTTGTTTCTTGTTACTAAATTTGGTGGTTTTAGAATATGGAATTAGGTGTTTGTATAGAATCTTTGTTAGTGAGTTCAGTGGTGCCTCATTTGAATATAAATAGATGTATACACTTTCCTTTTATATATGCTTATTGGTAATTCTCTACGGTATCAAGTTAGTTAGAAATTCAATGTTTTGATTTGAATTAGAAAGTGGTTATATGTATGTAATTTTAGAAGATCTATTCATGAATGATGTTGTAGCATGTCGTTAGGAGATATTTATGCTTTTGGGAATGGGATGTTTAAGAAACAATGTAAAGCTGGTAGTTTAAGTTTGTAAGGGTATGTGAAGGTTTAGATTAGCAGTTGGGGGTAAATAGTCTATGGATGTGTTCACTAGAAATTGTAGATTGGAAGATTCTTGATGGAAAAGTTGTGATATTGGAAAAATATAAATTACAGTTGTTGATTATGATTGTAATTGGTTTAATGTTAAAGAAAGATTTTGCTTATTGTAAATAAGTACTTATAGATGTTTTAATTAAAAATGGTAAGTGGCAAATCCTGAATGGTAAGTTACACTATTTAGGTTTATAATGATTTGATTTATGGGATTATTATATGAGCTTGTGTTGACTTTTGTTTATAAAAGGATGTTTGGTTTCTAGTTCACCTTCCTTGCCTTATTAATTCCTAGAATGGTGAAGTTTTTCTATTCGTGTTAACTTGATGTAAGTTGATTTCTTGATTGAATCTGGAGTCCTTTGAACCTCTTTGCTCGACCTCCTCCTTGGTCCTATCTTGTGTTTGTATTGGAGTATTATGTTACCTTGGGGTGGAGTTTGATCTATGTAGGTTTGTTGTGAAGTAGGAATCTTGTGTGATGTCATGGCCACTTGTTGTCAATGTGGAATTGTTGACCTTGTTTGATTATGGTTTCGTTGTCTTTGGTTGTACCTGACTCCAGAGGTGAGATGTCTTGATCTTTGGTCCAGATAGTGGCATGTCAATGTAGTTGGATATCTGGATTTTCGTATCTTGTAATGATTGGGAAATGGTCTCTTGGATTTAGCACTTGGTTTCTAGATTGTTTTGCTTCAAAATTTTGGAGGGAATCTAAGGACTTATTGTTGTGGCCTAGTGAATGGCGTAAGTTATGGCTCAGATCTGATTGGTGACTTTTACCTTCATGTTATGGTAAGTATGATTGATCAGAGAACGCTAAGGGAGTGGCTTTCATGGTGGGTCCGGTGCCTAGTGAGAGGCCACCTAGGTAACCCCATGGAAGTTGTAAGTATGTGGAAACTTAATAACTTAATCAAGAGGGTTGGGTATTAAAACACTTAACAAGATAAGTAAGAGACCTCACCCATGGCTTGAGTGCCCTTACAGGCCAAAGATGGGATGAGAAGGCCTGGTTGGCAAGGCTGACCTCCTTGTCTCCATGAGAGGACCTGCCGGCTCCGCATGTGTCACCCTATGGGGCTGGTGCCTAGAGAGAGGCTGCCAGGGTAACCATAGATGGGGGCCGGCTTCTAGTGATTGATAGCCTAGATAACCCATGCTAGGACCATGCGATAACACTCTCCTCATGCAGTTCAGTTGTTTCTTTTTGGTTGTACCTCTGGAATGATGTCTTGTCTTGTGCAGTTTTGTTGATATGGTAAGTTGTTTCAAGTCTGTTGTCATTTGGTTATTTTAGATGTTGTTCTTTGGCTTGGTGGAATCCTCGTCGTTATCTCCTAGCTCAGAGGGGTGGACCTTAGGGTTCCACATGGTTGGGAGGTAGAGCTATACATTGGCCTTTTTGGAGATTCAGTTCGAGTCCTGTGCAGAGGTGTTCCAGTTCCAGATTGCTTCTAGCCTCAGAGATGTTGTCTACTTTCAGATATATTCTTTTGTAACCGACATGATCGGTCTTGTATTCTTGCATTGTTACTTGTATATTAACTATCTTGCAAATGTGGAAGTTGACCTTATCTGTAGCAGCAGTATAACGTATATCACTTGTGTGGTTTTGAATTTGTATTCACTAATGCAGTTATGTTTCCCTAGAGGAGTTGAATGTGCACTTTTCTTTATGTTGTGTATTATGATATCTTGGTTACTATGTTCACATTTACTTGTTTAAAAAAAAATTATTTCTAGAATTTTGCTCTTGTTTGTCTAACTCTCTAGGGTTGCATGACGAGGCATTACATTTGCTATCAGAGCCAAGTTTAAACACTGGGTACTCTGGTTACAATTAAGCCCATTATGTGACCTAGTGCTTAAACTTTGTAGATTAACTGTATCCTAGGTTGTAACACTGAGACCTTTGGATTGTTGTTGTTGCCCTAGGTTAAACAACTTTGTCATTGTAGTGAGTTGGTAAGAAAGTTGATGAGTTTATAGACTTTCTCTTTAAGAAATGAATGCTTTATGCTACTTAAGTGTCTGCTATGTTCTTTCTCCTTCTTCTCTGGAAATGTAATGTTACATTTAACAATATGTTCTCCCTGCATGTTAATGCATCTAATTTTCTGGTGGCATCATGCATCATGAGTTATGTTGTTATGTGATGTTGACATCTTTACATGGTTGCTTGAAAATCTATATCTAACCTCTAGATGGTCATGATCTCTTATGGAAGAATTGTTGTAATCATTGTATATGCCTATGTAAGAACTGTATGCAGGAGATCAAATGAGAGCTTGAGTTGGGCCTATGAGATCAAGTATGTGGTAAGGTAAGTTTGAATTATTCCTATATGTGACATCATATATTCCTTTTATATCTTCTTACATAAGGAAGCAATTGCATATTTCTGTAGTTTAGTAGAAAGAAATGGTATTGTATTAAAGATAGAAGTTGTGTAGATAAGAGGATGTAGTTAACATAATTGTTTGAGTGTTGGTGTACATTCTCTAACACATTCTGGAACTTATGTTCTTGAGTGTTGTGTAGCGGATACTCCCTTTTTGTGGCTAAAATTAGTCACACCGTGATGTGAACTTGATGTAATTTAGTTGTTTTGGAAATTTTGACAGTTGTTTCATGTGTAGTTAGAGGGGTTAACAATGAGTTTTCTTTCTTTGAACCTACTTATGTCAGGAATGGTCACCAAGACTTTTTTCTTTTTCTTTATTTTTGAATTATTGAAATTGTCGGCACTTTGTGACTTAAGTTGGATTTGATTGTTTTTCCATGTGGGTTTGTATTTATTTTTAAATTTTCTTTGGTGGAACTTCTAAATGTTGGATTCTGTTGGCCCCACTTTGTGGTAAGTGTTGTTCTTATCATGTTCATTTCGAACCTCTGATAGTATGTTCAAGGGAGGACTCCATGGAGAATTGCACTTTGTGTGGTTGGTAATTAGTAGAAATAGAAATGAGATATATTTTTCCTTAGTTGTATGAGACTGGCATTCTTTAGATTGTATGAGGTTTCAAAAAATGTGTAATCAGATATAAGTAGATCACAGGATGCACCATAAAGGTAAAGAATAGATGTTCTTCTTGTCTTGTGAACAATTGTAGAATATAGATGAGAATGTTGGCAATGGCATATGGCAATATTAATATAATATGTTTCTACCCTAATTTGCGACTTCTAGGAGTAAGTCAAGTTTTAGGGGGGGAGGATGTAGTGCCCTCTTGTTGTTTGTCTTGTGAAAGTGGTAGTTCTGCATTACTCTCTCTCAGTCGCAGGCAGTTGTTAATCTTTCATTTCATTGATATAGTTCAGAGACATTTGACTAGTAGGTTATGATTTATGTTTATTTTGATCTTGATGAATGATGTTCAAATGACATAATTAGGCATGTGTTTTGAGTTATGATGGCATTACTATTATTCCAGTTATGATGCGAGTTAATATTATCATGTGTCATTTGAATTGTGGTGGTTGAATTTAGATAAAAGTTGTTATGATATTGTTTCAAGAGCAGAGACGATGTAGTACTCGCTTCGAGTACCCTACTACACTGCGACTCTCTGACTCTTTGTGTGTGTTGACATATATGTGTTTGATTTATACAACCAATTGCTCGGATGTAGGCTGCAGGTACCGAACCTCGACTCCACCTGATATAGCAGGTTCGAGCAGGTTCTTACACCAATGGGTATCAGTGATGGGAGATAATGAGGGGTCTATTCCACTAGGTTGGTCCTTGTCTTCTTTGGTAGTCTCGAGTCAGGCTGTGATGCTTGGCCCTTGCCTTTTTATGTTTGGTTATCTTGTGTCTTGGAGTATCGTCGCATCGTGTTAATATTGCTCATGTGTGGTTGGATAATACTTTAATGAATTATTATTAACTAATACTGCTTCTATTATGTTTATTTGATAATATTTGTTTGGCTTAGAACTTGGATTGACACCTTGGTTAAATTTTATAATAATCTAGAATTAATTATCTCCTACCCAAGGATATTTATGTCATAAATTGGAGTTACTGGTAATTATTAGTGTATATTTTGTATAGAATAATTTTGCTATGTGAAATAAATGCCTTGAGTTGTCAATTTGAAGTTGGGAGATTTGGAATCTCTATTATTAGTAAAATTTTAAATTTTTAGAGTGGGTTGCTGGGTAACGGATGCATGTCTGCATTAATTTTATGAGTTGAACCATCTTTATATGGGGAAAATTTTGTTGGGAAGGGAGTTGGAAAGAGCACAGAGATATTGGGGAGAAGAATAGAGAATTTGGCTGCAGGAGTTGGAGAAAGTTTGAGGTGGGACTGAATTTTGAGTATGTGATTTGTCTCTCTCTATGAATTTACAATTGTTGTAGCTGGTAAGTTATATTTTATTGTAGCATGTTCTGTGTGTGAAACTAGCATGTCCTGTGTGTGAAACTTAAATGTAACTTGGAATTAATTGGAATTTAAATTATCCTTGTGTGTCCTGTGAGGTTGAATGTTGCTCCAATCTATGTAGATTCCTCCAAGATGGATTCTTCTGGTTTAGCCTTTGTCTTAATCCTTTTGAAATCATTAGCTCAATCATCTCTAACCCTGCATTGTGATCTCAATCCTGTAAAATAGATGACTCAGTGTTAAGCTTTTATCAAACTCTTGTCCTTGTCGTTTTTGCATTTTTATACCCTTGTCCCTGTCATTTTTGCATTTTTATCTCACATTTCTATCTCTTTGATAGAGGTGAAATGCCTAGTAAGAAGTGGTTTCGTCTTCACATATATTTTCCTTGGCAACCTATTAGTGCTTGCAACCATTGATTTGGTTCTCATATTATTCATGTTTCCTTTTTACCTTGAATGCCTTGCTTTTATCTATGTAACCCTGATGAAGATCTTGTGCCTCCAACACTACTTCCTCTAGAAAGTTACCCTGCAATCATGTCTAGGAATTTGACCAAATCGTGTTAAGTTTTCTTCATAATTTCCTTCAATCTATTATAAAAATTTCTTGTTGGCTGAAAGATACCGTTTAATTCATCTTTTGAAATAGTTTTAAAACTCAGTTTGAAGCTATGGTTTTATTCTTTAGAAATCAATTTAACTATATGATAATTCACACAAATTATATTACCTGAGCAATAGAAGTCTCTGATTGCATGAATATGTTGTTGTAGACTGAGAAAAATCTCAATTTTTGACTTTGATCGTACAACATACGAGATCCCATCCTTATTGTTTTTCCTATGATTAAATTTCTGCTCATTTTTTTTCCTCTATGACAAACCTCTGCTCATTTTTTGTCTATGACAAACCTAGACCGTACGGCTGTAGGAGAAATCTGATGCAAATTAGTTTTTTTAGTTTTGCTGCCCTCTCTTGGGGACATTGTACAGCAGCTGCCGTACAGCCCTCTCCTTGCCTTCTTTTGGATGAAATTTGTTGTTCTTAATTCTCTTGTAAATCTGCAATTTATGTGAATCATTGGCCTCTTCCTTGGTTTCTCTAGATCTTATTTTGTGCCTGAAATTTCTGGTTCTTAGCTTTATTTTAAGCTTACAACTTTTGTGAATTGTTGGAATTCCTCTTTGACTTCTCTGTATCTTGTTTGAGCCTAAAAATTATTTTAAAAAAAAAAAATATGTGATTGCATCTTGCTTGAGCCTGAAATATATTGAATAAAAATGATGTGATTGCATCTTGTTTGAGCCTGAAATTTATTGAATAAAAATGATGTGATTATACCTTGTTTGAGCCTGAAATTTATTGAATAAAAATGATGTGATTGTATCTTGCTTTGAATCTGAAATTTATTTAATGAATACCATAGGATAGAAATCTTGAAATTTATTTCAATTTGAGCTCATAGAAAAAAAAAAAATAATTGTTGTGTTTGTTTTTAAATAGAATGCTTGGAGGAGATCTTGTTTGTAGGGAAACTTCTAAATTGTGATTGAAGTTTGGATTTATTAAGTCAATATTAGAGAGAAGTTGATTTTAGAAGGTTCATTTGTTAGTAAGGTATCATTTTAGAATTTAATTTATTTAATTAATGTTGTCTTTTTTTTTATATGCAAGAAGTTTAATAAATTAAGTTTTGCTCATTTTATTAAATATAATTTTGCTAGTGTTATTCTCTAATTCAGTTATTTAGAAAATTATAATTTTAGAATATATTTAATGTAAAGAAGTCTTTTTTTTAGAAATAGATATCATGGTAGTTGCTTTATTAGAAATCTTCAGTGGTAAAATAATAGATGGTAATCCATGATCATAAGAAAATACATAAGTTTGATTTGATATTATAAGTGGTTAATTGTTAGGAAATCTTATAGGTTATAGGAGTTGTTTGAAATTGTAGATGCTTATTAATAATTTATGCTTATAGTTATTGTTTTAGAAATTGGAAACTATTGGAAAATTGGAATAGGAAAAATGTATTTATGCATAGTTAAAACAATATTTTAAAAAAATATATAGTATTTCTTGTATTCAAGTGATTGTTAGGTTCTTGAAATATATTGTTCTTGGGTTATAACATAATGGTGTGTAATGTTAGATATTGTTTTAAATTAGTTGTAAATCAAATTATTATTCGTTCTTCTAGTCTCTTTTAGGTATAAAGGACTAGACTTATACAAAATAAATGATGAATGGAAGTTTATTATTTTTGAAAGAATTTATATAGTTATAGTTGTTTCTTGTTACTAAATTTGGTGGTTTTAGAATATGGAATTAGGTGTTTGTATAGAATCTTTGTTAGTGAGTTCGGTGGTACCTCATTTGAATATAAATAGATGTATACACTTTCCTTTTATATATGCTTATTGGTAATTCTCTACGGTATCAAGTTAGTTAGAAATTCAATGTTTTGATTTGAATTAGAAAGTGGTTATATGTATGTAATTTTAGAAGATCTATTCATGAATGATGTTGTAGCATGTCATTAGGAGATATTTATGCTTTTGGGAATGGGATGTTTAAGAAACAATGTAGAGCTGGTAGTTTAAGCTTGTAAGGGTATGTAAAGGTTTAGATTAGCAGTTGGGGGTAAATAGTCTATATCGATAGTAACATTATGTAATTAAGGATATTTATCCTATTCTCATGGATGTGTTCACTAGAAATTGTAGATTGGAAGATTCTTGATGGAAAAGTTGTAATATTGGAAAAATATATATTACAGTTGTTGATCACGATTGTAACTGGTTTAATGCTAAAGAAAGATTTTGCTTATTGTAAATGAGTACTTATAGATGTTTTAATTAAAAATGGTAAGTGGCAAATCCTGAATGGTAAGTTACACTATTTAGGTTTATAATGATTTGATTTATGGGATTATTATATGAGCTTGTGTCTGCTTTTGTTTATATAAGGATGTTTGGTTTCTGGTTCATCTTCCTTGCCTTATTAATTCCTAGAATGGTGAAGTTTTTCTATTCGTGTTAACTTGATGTAAGTTGATTTCTTGATTGAATCTAGAGTCCTTTGAACCTCTTTGCTCGATCTCCTCCTTGGTCCTATCTTATGTTTGTATTGGAGTATTATGTTACCTTGGGGTGGAGTTTGATCTATGTAGGTTTGTTGTGAAGTAGGAATCTTGTGTGATGTCATGGCCACTTGTTGTCAATGTGGAAGTGTTGACCTTGTTTAATTATGGTTTCGTTGTCTTTGGTTGTACCTAACTCCAGAGGTGAGATGTCTTGATCTTTGGTCTAGATAGTGGCATGTCAATGTAGTGGGATATCTGGATTTTCGTATCTTGTAATGATTGGGAAATGGTCTCTTGGATTTAGCACTTGGTTTCTAGATTGTTTTGCTTCAAAATTTTGGAGGGAATCTAAGGACTTATTGTTGTGGCCTAGTGAATGGCGTAAGTTATGGCTTAGATCTGATTGGTGACTTTTACCTTCATGTTGTGGTAAGTATGATTGATCAGAGAACGCTAAGGGAGTGGCTTTCATGGTGGGGCCGGTGCCTAGTGAGAGGCCACCTGGGTAACCCCATGGAAGTTGTAAGAAAGTGGAAACTTAATAACTTAATCAAGAGGGTTGGGTATTAAAACACTTAACAAGATAAGTAAGAGACGTCACCCATACCTTGAGTTCTCTTACGGGCCAAGGATGGGATGAGAAGGCTTGGTTGGCAAGGCCGACCTCCTTGTCTCCATGAGAGGACCTGCCGGCTCTGCATGTGTCACCCTATGGGGCCGGTGCCTAGAGAGAGGCTGCTAGGGTAACCATAGATGGGGGCCGGCTTTTGGTGATTGATAGCCTGGGTAACCCATGCTAGGACCATGCGATGACACTCTCCTTACGCAGTTCAGTTGTTTCTTTTTGGTTGTACCTCTGGAATGATGTCTTGTCTTGTGCAGTTTTGTTGATATGGTCAGTTGTTTCAAGTCTGTTGTCGTTTGGTTATTTTAGATGTTGTTCTTTGGCTTGGTGGAATCCTCGTCGTTATCTCCTAGCGCAGAGGGGTGGACCTCAGGGTTCCACATGGTTGGTGGCAGAGCTATCCATTGGCCTTTTTGGAGATTCAGTTCGAGTCCTGTGCAGAGGTGTTCCAGTTCCAGATTGCTTCCAGCCTCAGAGATGTTGTCTACTTTCAGATATATTCTTTTGTAACCGACGCGATCGGTCTTGTATTCTTTTATTGTAACTTGTTTATTAACTATCTTGCAAATGTGGAAGTTGACCTTATCTGTAGCAGCAGTATAATGTATATCACTTGTGTGGTTTTGACTTTGTATTCACTGATGCAGTTATGTTTCCCTAGAGGAGTTGAATGTGCACTTTTCTTTATGTTGTGTATTATGATATCTTGGTTACTATGATCGCATTTACTTGTTTAAAAAAAAATTATTTCTAGAATTTTGCTCTTGTTTGTCTAACTCTCTAGGGTTGCATGACGAGGCATTACAAAAGCATAATCACCTTGTTTAATGCCTCAGATATCAAATTGACTAATTCTAAGATTAAAATGCCATCCATTTTAAGAGGTTAAATAAGAATAGAGTAATGCAAGATTCTACTTAATGGCACAGACCTAACAATCCACCATGAATCTGTCCTTTGAAAAGGAATAAACACAGAAGGATAGAATGATCCGACAGAAACAATTCAATCAAAAGGAATCCATTTGCAATGAAAGAACAATCATCATGAACATGTACAGATTTAGAAAGACAATCAAAAGAAGAATCAAGCAATCTAAAGAACATGGCTGCGACGTTCAAATTAAGAAACCCATTTCAACTGATGCAGTCCAAGCATCCTCCCCGTTTTTCCTCTCCCCCCGCAATCCTTCTTTTTCCCCTTTTTAAAACCCTCCTCTTCTCAGATCCAATAAAAGTCCGTTATTCCATAATGAGGGTTTTTAATTAATTAAATTAAACTATTGCAACTACCCAACTATACAACTCAAAATAAATAATTTTTATTTTATTAATTAAATCTTTTAATTTTACAACTAATTTATTTAAATATTCAAAGCACATAATATTATATTTAATAATATAAAGTTTTCTTATAGCTGTTAATCCATAATTTTACTTCCCATTGACTATAATTTATTTACCGCAATTATTAACAATTATCGACATTAATTAATATATTTAATTATCAACCTTATATTTTCTGTAAAATAATTGTATTTAATGCACAATTCTCCCTTACACACAAAAACATCTTCTGACCTAGTAAGACATCAGGGTGTAGCATCACCTGTTGCAAATCATGATCAAGCAACAGACAATGACCACAAAGGTAAACTGACGACTAGACAACAATGACAGGGGACCCCATGTTAACTCAATACAACCATTCCATTTGCGAAGGCACGCTCAGACCTGGTAAATCAGGTGGAGTCAGTGCCTAGTACCTGCATCCTACAGCAACCGCATGATTAAACATAACAAGATATATATCCACATGTGGTCATATAGTGAATGGAAATCACAGTGGGGTAGGGTACTCGAGAGCGAGTAGTATGACACTGTTCCATTCACATTCCTATATAAACAAATCACTAAAAGATTTCTGGTTACTTATTAACAACATAAAACAATCAATTATCTCACCATCAAATATAGCAATTAACATCGAAACATCTGAAACATCTAATTGTGAAGCATAAAATAACAGAATCCAATATCAACAACTGTTATCATAATGATTAGTTCCATAGTCAAACTAACAAATAACAAGGAATCCATCATCAAATGATCTAAGATACTATCAAAATGTCAAATCCTAATAAGCAACCATCAATCAGATAGACGACAAGGTGAGGGGCACTACATCCTCCCCCCAAGGATCAGGCTTACTCCTGGAAGCCTGCAAACAAATAAGGATATAGCTCTCGCATTCGGGATGTATCTTCCTAGGTAGCTGAAGTCTCATCACTAGGATCCCATTGGACCCTTACCTGCTCTATGACTCTGTCCCTGAGAGCAAGTCTTCTGTGCTCCAAAATGCCTACGGGCTCCAAAGCTAGCTGCCCGTCCTCTACTTGTAAGGCATTCCAATCAAGGACATGAGAAATATTTGGATGATAGGGTCTAAGAATAGAAACATGAAATACATCATGGATGTGTGACAAGCTAGGCAGCAAAGCAAGACAGTATGCAATAGGACCAATTCTCTCCAAAACCTCGAATGGCCCTACAAAGCGTGGTGCAAGCTTAGAGCCTTTTCCGTAATGGATCGGACTCTTTCGCGGACGCACCCACAAGAACACCTGGTCACCAACTAAAAATTGACGATCAAGCCTATAAGCATCTGCATATTTCTTTTGCCTATCCTATGCTGCCACCAGATGCTCTCTAATGCGATCAACCTCCTGCTCCATCTCTTGGAGCATCTGAGGTCCAAGGAGAACCCTATCCTCAGGACGATCCCAACTCAGTGGGGTATGACAAGGACGACCATAAAGAGCCTGAAAAGGAGACATGCCAATAGAACTATGGTACCCATTATTGTACGCAAACTCCACCAAAAGCAAATAATCTTCCCAATGGTTTTGCTGATCCATGACATACATTCTGAGCATATCTTCGAAGACCTGATTGACTCTCTCAATTTGCCCATCAGTCTCCGGATGATAAGCTGAACTGAAGTTTAATTGAGTCCCCAATGCATGCTGAAGGGATGTCCAAAGAGCTGAAGTAAACACTGGATCACGATCCAAGATAATCTTGCGAGGAATTCCATGCAATCTGACAATGTCCTCCATAAAAATTTTGGCTACAGATGAAGCATTATATGAAGATCGGATAGGAGAAAAGTGTGCTACTTTCGTAAGCCTGTCTACAGTGACCATTATTGCATCATAACGATGAGATGACATGGGTAGACCAACTATAAAGTCTATAGAAATGATGTCCCATTTCCATTCCGGAATTAGATGTGGCTGAAGAAGACCTATGGGATGCTGATGTTTCGCCTTAACCCTCTGACATTCTAGACATCTCGAAACAAAATCAGCAATATCCCTCTTCATTCCAGCCCAAACATATATCTAACGGAGGTCTGCATACATCTTCTTGACACCTGGATGAGTAGCATAAGGTGCCCGATGTGCCTCAGTCATGATTAAGGTATGAAGACCCTCTGTAGAAGGAACATAAATGCGACCTAAATGCCGCAAGAGACCATCAGACTCGATAGAATATCCAACATATCTACCCTCCAAGGTTCTACCAAACTCAACTTCTGCTTTCACTTCCTGATACCATCTATCTGTAGGGAGTACTACAAGGATCTATCCTCTCAAATCCACTCCAAGAGTGATTGATGAAAGTTCAAGTTTCCGCCGATTGAGAGCATCTGCCACCACATTTTCCTTACCTTGGATATATTTTACCTCAAAATCATACTCACAAAGAAACTCCATCCACCACCTCTGTCTCGCATTTAGATTTGGTTGTGTAAAAATGTACTGTAAACTTCGGTGATCACTGTGTAGCTCGAACCGATGCCCCAATAAGAAGTGTCTCCATCTCACTAATGCATGCACAACAACAGCTAACTCTAGGTCATGTGTAGGATAGTTCAACTCGTGATCTTTGAGTTTGCGGGACTCATAGGCTATCACACGACCCTCCTGCATTAAGACTGCTCCTAACTCTTCCAAGGATGCATCAGTACATACCACAAAATCTCCGGCAGGATCAGGCATTGCTAGAATGGGTGCACTAGTCAACTGCTCCTTAAGAGTCTGAAATGCTGCTTGACACTGTTCTAACCAAAAGAACTTCTTTCCTTTTCACTGAAGAGAAGTTATAGGGTGAGCTACCTTTGAAAATCCCTACACAAATCATCGATAATAGCCTGCTAAACCCATGAAGCTACGAACCTCTGAAACATTGGTGGGAGCAGGCCAATCCATGATGGCTTGAATCTTTGAAGGATTCACCGCAATACCCTTGTCAGAAATAACATGTCCCAAATATTTCACTTCTGTTTGGAAGAAATCACACTTAGCTAGATTTGCATATAACTGATTTTCTCTTAAACACTGCAGAACCTATTGCAAATGTTCCTCATGCTCCTCCATAGACCTTGAGTAAATCAATATATCATCCAAAAATACAAGAACAAATTTATCGAGATAGGTGCGAAATACACCATTCATTAGATTCATAAACACAGATGGTGCATTCGTCAACCCAAAAGGCACAACAGTGAACTCATAATGCCCGTAACAGGTACGAAATGCTGTCTTGTGGATGTCAGCCTCAAAGATGCGTAACTGATGATATCCTAACTTTAGGTCTATCTTTGAAAACACCTTAGCCCCCTTGATCTGATCAAAAAGGTCATCAATTCGTGGCAAGGGGTATCTGTTCTTAACAGTTACCTTATTAAGTTGCCGATAGTCAATGCACAACCGCAGAGATCCATCCTTTTCTTCACAAAAATAACTGGTGCTCCCCATGGAGAGACACTAGGATGAATAAACCCCTTGGCTAACAACTCCCCTAGCTGCAAGCAAAGCTCCTTAAGCTCCTGAGTAGTCATCCGATATGGAGCTCATGAAATAGGTTCTGCTCCGGGAACAAGGTCTATCTTAAAATCAATATCATGCTTAGGTGGCATTCCCAGAATATCACTAGGAAGATATCTGCATACTCCTTGAGAATAGGATGATCATCGAGGGATGCCTCCCTATTCTCCTCAAAATCTAATTCATTAACCATTACGGCAAACAACTTGCATCCTTGACGCATACATCTCTTCAACTGCATGGCAGAAATCATATGCAAAGAGATGGGTCTCTGAATACCAACCACTTCTACCTCACTGCCAGATTCATCAACGCACCTCACTAACTTGTGGTGACAATCTATCACTGCTTGATGAGCATCCAACCAGTCCATACCCAACATTATGTCGTAGGATCCTAGGGGTATAATGCGAAGATCCACCATTGTAGGTAAAGGATATATCCTCAACTCACAATCAAACACCAGAGAGTCTACTGTTACCCTCGATCCAGAGGCCAATTCCACCTGCCACTTAACATCTTGCTTTGCTACCACCAACTGGCAACGCTGCACTATAGAAGGGGAAATGAAAGAATTTGAAGCACCCAAGTCGAAAAGAATAGAAACTGTAATACCTCGCAAGACACCTGTAGTCTCCACAACGGTGCCTTGATGCTCTACTTGGCAATTATCTACCGCCGCAAACACCCTATGTGACCTGCCTACATCTCCCATAGTTGGCTCTGAAGCTGCGGGCCTCTGACCAAATCCTGTAGTACTCTTACGCGGACACTGCTTGGCAATGTGGCCCTACTAGCCACAAGAGAAACATCCTATTCCCCTACCAAAACCTCCACTGCCTACAGGGGCACTCAACTACTGAAAACTTTCTCTACCTGCTGCTGACTGTGTGCTCTGAGTTGGCTGATCAGGATGATGACGTTTATTTCTTAGCCAACTCTGATCTTTCTTAGACTGGAACCTATTACTCTGCAGAGACTGAGGGTGCTTTGGTTTCGTAAGGGAAAATTGATGCTGTTGTCCACTCTTAGAAGGTACATAATGACTCCTCAAGTTACCCATTGTATGGGAGTGACCACCTCGAAACCTAGAACCTGCTTGAGAATCACTACCAATCTACACACCTGTATGTCCCCCTAAAGCCATGGTCAAGTTCTCCTCCACCAGTCGAGCCTTCTCCACTGCCACCTCCATGGTCTTTGGCTCGAAAACCCGAACTCCTCCACTGATGCATGCATTCAGACCTCTAATAAAATGCTGAACCAACATGGCCTCATCGTTTCCAATGCCTGCATACTACTTGAGTTCATAAAATTTGCGCTCATACTGTTCCACTGTCATGGCCATCTGTCTCAATCCATGGAACTCGTCATCTCGCCTTTGCTTCCAGTGGTTTGATAGAAATTGAGCTCTGAACCTCTCTAGAAATAGTTCCCAAGATACTGTGCCAATATCTAGATGCAACTTCTGTTCCTCTAGTCGCCACCATGTAGAGGCGAAACCTCTAAGATGCATGATGGCACATCTTGCCTTAGTGTTGCTACCATAAGGATGCATAGCAAAACACCTCTCCAAATCAATTAGCCATGTCTCTGCCTCCATACCGCTACCAGACCCATCGAAAGTAGGAGGACAAGCTCTCATAAGATCTCGCATGTGGCCTACAAGAATAGCTTCTTGTTCAGCTGTGGTTTCTCTCCCTCTAGGAGATCGTTCTTTATCTCTCACTTCTGACTGATCCCTCTCCTGCCTGGGACCTAGACGAGCAAGGACCTCTTCAAGAAGCTGGCGTAGCTGAGCACCCTCTGGCTAACCCTGACTCTCCTAATTCTCGCCCCCACCTTCTTGTGTACTTTCATGAGGGGAACTAGGAGGAGGGCTATTAGTGCCCCCTCTCCCACGTCCCCTACCTCGCCCACATCCTCAACCTCGACCCCTAGGCATCTCCCTAACTGCACACCCAAGAACAACTTCAGGTTGCTAGGCAAGGACTACTAATCAAAATATCTTTCAGAGATTAAGCAACTAATATAGCTTAATGCGCTCATATAAACCCAGAGTACCCAGTGTTAGAAACCTAGCTCTGATACCAGATGTAACGCCCTGCCCTGAACACCTTAGAGAAAAATTACATTTACGCTATATGCAACAATTTTTTTTTTTTAAGTGAATAAAATATCCAAGTAATGTTAACATAACTGATTATACCATTTAAACTTACAACATGTTCTATAAGGTTTCAAGGCCGCATTACTTACAAATTAACTAACATAACTTAACATACATTACTAATATCAGTAACTGATCTAAATCTATCGCACAATTAAATAACATTTTCATATTTATTGCATGTCTTCATGATCAAATACAGAACTGTAATGTGTTTCTCACACATAAGTACATCCTTACATTATTTGCAATGGCATCTTCTGACTACATCAAAACTACATATACATCTTCTTCAACTGGTACACGAACAATTGTCTGAAACTAAGATAATTCTTTTCTGCATATGAACTCTGACAAGGGATAACCAATGGATAAGAAAGCTCTTCCACCCGACCATGTGGAACCCTAAGGTCCACCCCCCAAGCTAGGAGTTAACATGAGGTCCCAAACAACAACAGGCTTACTAATCACATGCAATTCAATTAAGGTACTATAGTCAAAACTACAACTCCTTCCCATCACCAAGTATAAACACTCAATTTCACCTCTATATGCCCATTCTGAACTAGAATTTGATTACACTAACTCTTTAACCTTATTGATTGATTTACCCTTAAATGGTAATCTTATACTAGAATTAAACATACAACTAATTACCCTAACACATAATTTAATCATCCCAATACTAAAATTGCAATAATGGTGCCTTATTATTAAGTTTGGACATTAATCGCCTTTTTTTTGTTTAAATTAATAATTTAAATAATAATAATAATAATAATAATAATAATAATAATAATAATAATAATAATAGTAATAATACTGAAGTAATAATAATGTTAATAACAACAATGTAATAAACTGTAATTTTGTTTTATTTGTTCCCTTGGCGTTCCAATTTCCATGCAAATGTAATCTATTATATTGTGAGAACTCGTAAGCATCCATATTTGAATGGAATGTGAACAGCTTTGCAAAAAAATGTAACTAAGGTGTAAAATTGTTATTGACTGTTTTACCCCTGAAATGGATGATATTTTCTTAAAATAATGACTTCTGGCAACGTCCCTCAAACTTACAAATTTGATAATATTGACAGCACCAAACATTAAATAGTTTTTTTGTCTCTCTATTGATGTCTCAGAAAAAGCAATAATTCTCAGGAAAAGACAACTGGATTTGTTGAATAGACTATTTTTGGTTTCTATTGGCGGTCTTTCTATACCCAGCGCCTAAATGATTCTCATCACAGTTGTGCAGATTTCCTAATATGACAGTATGACTACAACCTTACATGATTGTGGAAGTATATCATCGGCCTTCAAAACCCTAAATCCAATTCTATTTTCTTTTAAGAAGACTGTTGAACTTGCAATACTTGGTGCGATTAGCAGCCAACAAACAGCGATCTCTAAGCGTTGAAATAATTGCAAGATATAACCACTGTGTAAATAATTACAAACCTCAGCTACCTATCAGAGGAATGCAATCCTAAGACTACAGGGTTGGATCTGAAAGAGCTCGTTAGAACAACGATTAAAGGAATGGGATAATTACAGAATCTATGTAAAATGGATTAGTTGCATAGGCAGTGATCCATCTAGAAAAATGCCATATTATAGGGCAGATGTTTTTAATGATTGCAGGTTATGTAAATACTATGAATGCAATGACTTTAGGGAATGGTGCAGCGTTGACATTGATCCAGATGTTGGCCATCAGAAGAAGAAATAAGACGTCTCATGTAAATGATTATATATAATTTGACCTCTGTTACTGGTGATTTGACTGAGTAATTACTTAACCATTTAGTGATGACTAAATCCTACAACCGATTATCATTATCAGAGCAGCGTTGGTTTAGAAACATGATTGCTGACAGATGAGACAACATAATGCATTGATTGTTGCAAGGCTTAAAAAAAAGGTCTAGCAGTTATAATTTGCAAACAACAATCCAAAGTCTATTTCTGCTTTCTTTTTCTAGATACGTGGTTTTGGGGTAAAACTCCAAACGTTCCTTATAACTTCCAATGATGCCAAAAACATC
This sequence comes from Cunninghamia lanceolata, assembly GCA_027924645.1. NCBI lineage: Eukaryota > Viridiplantae > Streptophyta > Pinopsida > Cupressales > Cupressaceae > Cunninghamia > Cunninghamia lanceolata. The sequence goes on from BSBN01000078.1 coordinate 6,745,503, forward strand.
GAACAAGGAATGGTTGCCGCTTATCCAAATCGATAGCTTAGAACTGTTATAGATTTCAGTGCTAACTTGATAACAGTTTAATGGCTGAAAGGATAAGAAAATTGCAGAGGGAAATACATTGTTGAATCCGCGCAAGGAGTTTACAAAGAACGGTCTGAAGGGGCCTTAATGAGACGTCCAAAACTGTATCATCATACCTATCAACTAAGTGCTGGTCTAAGAGAGCATCCTAAAGAACTTACAGAAAAACACCCTCAATGCCAGGTTGAAGTCCATTATAGATAAAACGGCCAAGGGTAAATGTTGTTCCACAAGAATACATGGTTCTATCATTAATAGAAAAGCCATTTACCTAACAGGTTTGTGGTGGTCTCATCTAGAAGTATCCCGTAAACAACTACTAAGGTGCTACCCCTAATTAAAACCCAATGAAAGCATAATCACCTTGTTTAATGCCTCAGATATCAAATCGACTAATTCTGAGATTAAAATGCCATCCATTTTAAGAGGTTAAAGAAGAATAGAGTAATGCGAGATTCTACTTTACGACACAGACCTAACAATCCACCATGAATCTGTCCTTTGAAAAGGAATAAACGCAGAAAGACAGAATGATCCGGTAGAAACAATTCAATCAAAAGGAATCCGTTTGCAATGAAAGAACAATCATCATGAACATGTACAGATTCAGAAAGACAATCAGAAGAAGAATCAAGCAATCTAAAGAACCTGGCTGTGACTTTTGAATTAAGAAGCCCGTTTCAACTGTTGCAGTCCAAGCATCCTCCTCGTTTTTCCTCTCCCCCCGCAATCCTTCTTTTTCCCCTTTTTAAAATCCTCCTCTTCTCAGATCCGATAAAAGTCCATTATTCCATAATGAGGGTTTTTAATTAATTAAATTAAACTATTGCAACTACCCAACTATACAACTCAAAATAAATAATTTTTATTTTATTAATTAAATATTTTAATTTTACAACTAATTTATTTAAATATTCAAAGCACATAATATTATATTTAATAATATAAAGTTTTCTTATATCTATTAATCCATAATTTTACTTCCCATTGACTATAATTTATTTACCGCAATTATTAACAATTATTGACATTAATTAATATATTTAATTATCAACCTTATATTTTCCGTAAAATAATTCTATTTAATGCACAATTCTCCCTTACACACAAAAACACCTTCTGACCTAGTAAGACATCAGGGTGCAACATCACCTGCTTGCAAGTCACGATCAAGCGACAGACAATGACCACAAAGGTAAACTGACGACTAGACAACAATAACAGGGGACCCCACGTTAACTCCATACAACCATTCCATTGGCAAAGGCACACTCAAACCTAGTAAATCAGGTGGAGTCGATGCCTAGTACCTGCATCCTGCAGGAACCGCATGATTAAATATAACAAGATATATATCCACATGTAGTCATCTAGTGAATGAAAATCGCAGTGGGGTAGGGTACTCGAGAGTGAGTAGTACGACATTGTTTCATTCACGTTCCTATATAAACAAATCACTACAAGATTTCTGGTTACTTATAAACAACATAAAACAATCAATTATCTCACCATCAAATATAGCAATTAACATCAAAACATCTGAAACATCTAATTGTGAAGCATAAAATAACAGAATCCAATATCAACAACTGTTATCATAATGATTAGTTCCATAGTCAAACTAACAAATAACAAGGAATTCATCATCAAATGATCTAAGATACTGTCAAAATGTCAAATCCTAATAAGCAACCATCAATCAGACAGACGACAAGGTGAGGGGCACTACACAATGTACCCCCCATAATGTAATATTTCTATCCCCTTGAATTTTTGGCACTTTATAACTATAGTGCATAAGCAATTCTAATTGGAACGAAAAATGACACTTTATAATGATAGTTCAAAATCACTTCTAATAAATCAAACGTGAAAAATTATTCACTTTCTAAAAGAATGACTCTTGATTTTGAGTTGTCAATAAAAAATACAATAATTTCAATAGTTGCCTATGTTACAAAAGAATGAAAAAATGTATGAAAACAATGCAATTTCTAAATCGTCTCTACATTGCTTTGTCAACATTGGAGCCACCTTGCCATCAACTATAAGAACACCAAATTTTGTCTCTATGGGCAAAAGTTATGGAAAAATGAAAAAACAACCTCCTTCGACATGTTGAGAGCACCTAGCAATCTCTATTTGCCATAAAAAATAATGTTTTCTCCAGTGGTTTATTGTTGGTGGTCACATTGGATGCTAGCAGTCATCAATTGATGTTGTGGTTACAAGAAATTCTAGTGGTTTGAAATGGAAACCACTAGTGGTTACAAAGAAAGCTAATGTTACAAATAAAGTAACATTAAATTTTTACCAAATAAGTGACTTAAAAATCATAAAATTTTACCACAAATTTATTGGGCAATATTAACAATTTGCAAAACATCCTAACAATACAATGCTACATGTAAAACTTGTTATTGTATATATTTCATATATATTATACACTTAGGCATAAGCCTACTTAGGTGAGCCTTTATACATGTCAAGGTTGTTGGGTAGTTAGGAGTGGGGTCATCAAATTCCCACTAAACTAACCATTCACACTAGTTTGTAGGAGTCTTTTCCTCAACTACTAACTACCTTTCTTTTCCTATATATGTACTTGTCTTCTCCAACTTATAATGGCAGATTTGGTTGGTCTTACATACATTTACATGCTTTGCATTGTTTGCAATCTTCTGTGCTTGTTTGTTATCTTCTTGTTCATTGGGAATTCCCACATGGTAACAGAGTGGTAGGAGGACTTCAACAGACTGTAAGATTGTTGTTTGCATTGAAATTGTATTTTTTGTCTGATCTTTGTGTTCTTTGTGTGGAGGAATTTCTCTATAGTTTGTTTGACCTATGCCTCTATTGAGGGTTTGAAGAGTGATTTTTTCTGCACAAGAGACTGGACATCAGAGGCGAGCTGTGAGGTCAGAGGTCTGAAGGTGATGTAAGGTTGCGGGCCTCAAAAAATAGGCCGCGGGCCTCAAGCAAGGTCACACCTGCCTGCAAAACCAAGCCGCCAACCTATAACAAGAGGTGGCACCTATAGCAGGAGGCTTTGGGCTCCATTGGAGCAGCGAATCGCCCTGTTTTCACACATTTTTGGGCTCGTGAAACCTCTGTTTGAGCATACGAATCCCTTGTTTGAACCCCCAAATCAGTCATTTAGAGCTTTTGTGACGCAGGGCAAGCTTTTTGTGAGGTGTCATGAGCATTTTGTGACGCAGGGCAGCCACCCAACAAACAACAGAGGCCACCATTTCTTCCCTTGCCCCTCTACATATATTTTTTTTCTTCTATCCTAATTTGCCCTAAATCAAGAGGGCATGGCCTCAGGTAGTCAATGTAAATTTTTTGTCTTTTTAACTTAGCATAGGCAATTTGTCAAAAGTAACTGTCTACATGAACTAAGTTCTAAACACAATAAAGATATAAACAAAATAGGCTATATAAAAAAAAAAAAAAACATTTAAAATTATGTTTTTTTACAAACGGGGTCCTTGGAAATAGGGAAAATTGCTTTGAAGAATTTTGGTTTGTAATAAACCCTTGGAAATAGGGAAAATTGCTTTGAAGAATTTTGGTTTGTAATAAACCCTTGTATTTTCACTGGACGAAGACGAAGGGTGAGGTTCGGTTTGGCAAGAGGCTAATACCCCCTAAGTTATAAAGTGCCTAAAATGGGGGGTCACCTAATCAAGAGGGTTGCCTATTGTGTTGATTTCTTTTGTCTAAAGGAATAAACATGTTCTAAAATCATGAGGTATGAAACTCACTCTTATATAATTAAACTAAACAAGGGAAACTATAAGTCTTGGTGTGATGGCATCCTCAAACATTTCAGGTTCCATAATCTCAGAAGGCTAAGTGGTTTAATCATCATGATCACATTGTTGGATTGATAATTTTACATATTCCAGATGATGCTTTGTATTCCATCATGGATATTGATTGTCCACATGCATTATCGATCAAAATTTGGGAGATATATGGAGACTCCAATGTTTCTCCATTCCCACATGATCCGCTTTGATCACAACTGACATCCCAACCATGATACAGAAATAGGATGTTCCATTGACATAGAAGAAGTCATCACTCCTATTTATTCATCAGATTCCAAAGTCGCTTCATCAAAAGCTTCTAGCGTTTCTTTGCAACAGGATATCAGTCTTCCTAACATTGTTGATTGGGACAGATTTCTACCTGACATCACTTATTTGTTTGTAGAGTCTCGCATTACTGACATGGAAGCACACATTGAGAACATCAGTGTTGTCTTCGATGACAATTTTGATGAAACTGCATTGACATTGTCCTCTTCAGATATTCATGCTCTACATCATCCTATACATGGTTCTGGATCGTCATCATCCTCATCTATTGGACATGCACTTGATTTGATTATGTCATCCTTTGTCATCGACATGGGGACACCTGAGCACTCTTCGAAGATATTGATATGGGTATCATCATCCTTGGATCAACTTCAACATGATTCAAGATCATACATACATCTTCTTCTATGGGAAGATATCCGGCATCTTTAGGTGGTTTCATTTCTTCCCAAGGGACAAAACATTGTTCGGCATTTTTGGATCTACATCTACATCTACATCCTTTGTTGACTATCTAGCCTCACTGCAGCAATACATGTACTATGGGGAGAATCCTATATTGTACTTAGTGAACTTAAAGTAGTACTTCTTCACTTGTATAATTTTCTCTCTTTAGAGGGTAGTTTTTTTCTCACAAGGCTTTCTACTTTTCTCAGTTTAAGAGAGATTGTATTGTTCTTGAGTACCTCATCAGACCGAGTTGCCAAAACCCAATTTCATATTTGCATTGTACATGTGTACCTCACCATGCTTTGTAGCCGAGACCCATTTCATTTGTGCCCACCTAAGCTATTCTTAAGGGGGGTGTTAGTGTATATATTTCATATATATTATACACTTAGGCATAAGCCTACTTAGGTGAGCCTTTATACAATCTTGACACATGTTAAGGTTGTTGGGAAATCAGTAGTGGGGTCATCAAGTTCCCGCTAAGCTAGCCACTCACGCTAGCTTGTAGGAGTCCTTTCCTCAACTAATATCTAAATTTCCTCACCTATATATATGTACTTGTCTTCTCCAACTTATAATGGTGGATTTGGTCAGTCTTGCATACATTTACATGCTTTGCATTATTTGCAATCTTTTGTGCTTGTTTTTCATCTTCTTGTTCATTAGGAAATCCCACAAAACTAACATTGGATGCTACTACTGTGTTAACAAATGTCATGGCGAAAAAAATGTGACCAAGTCAAACTATGCAAATGAAAGTGTGAGCAACCTTCTAGACAACAAACAAAAAACTGAAAGAGGACTTAAAACCAAAGGGAAATGTCAACCTAGAAAACATAGCAACCTAAAAGCATAGATCAAACTACCAAATACTTGGCATTAGAGAATGGTGGCTACATAGCACAATAGAACCTTCAACCTATGATAATTTCTACTAGGTGACCATCAAAACCTGAATGGAGACCGTGGTAATTTCAATAAACAACAAACCAAAATAGAAATGCTATCTACAACAATGAAAAAAAAAACATTGACAAAACCAAAGATCTTGGAGATTCTTGAGATCTTCAATGACGACAAGAAACCTAGCAACAATGGTTGAAGATTGAAAGTCATTGAAACTCTGGTGCCTGGTAAGATCTCCAATGATCAATTGATGAAATGGTGTGGACAACTATTTGAAAGAGGTGACCTTTCAAATAAAAAATAATGACTACAAAAAAACTCAACAGTGTTGAAACCTTTCAATGGAGATCTGGTAAAGGATTTTTGACAATGACCTAAAACAAATGACCCTACACTGAGACAACTTTGATCTAGAGGAGAAAATCTATTGAAACCACTAGTAGATATGAAAAGACCTTGGCCTAGAACCTTTGAAATCAAATGGCACTAAGACTTTTAATGACAAGCTCTCCCAAAAAAATTATCATTTGTTGAAGTTGTAGATCTTGATGGGGAAGACCAGTGGATTTACAAAACCTTTACCTTCTTGGAACAAATGTGACCACAACCCAAGGAATTAAGATTTGAAAAAAACAAAATAGCATCCTGTCACTATTGAAATAGTACATGAATAGTTTGAAACCCTTAGAATCTTTCACAAAACACACAAACACAGGAAGAGCACAAAAACTAGGTGAAAAAGCATGCCCTTGAACCTAAAATCTCACCCAAATTTGTTAGATAACCTACAAAATATTGATTTTGCAAAAAAATATTTGCATTTTCAACAAAAATTTCTGTACAATTCCATATAGCCATACCAACGTATTGTACAAGGGTGGGGGCTAAAACAATTTTACAAAATTTTGCTTACATCAATTTTGACAAAATGATAGGGTATTTTTGTCTATCTCAAGCCTTCCAGACTCAATAGTGATCTCTGTTTAGTTTTACAAGAAACTCTTGACTAGGCTAGGTGCGGGATTTTCTATAAAGGGGAGGATTTTTTTATCATGGCTCTTATACCATGTTGGCATTAGCCAAGATCAACAACAAAGAATACAACCACAAGCTATTTGCACACATATTAAGCCAAATAATATTATCAAAAGATGGATAGAATGTATATAGGAGCCTTTCTTTACCAGGAAATGATGAGGAGATGAGATAGTTGAACATAATGACTGACCAACCCTCCAAATGTGCAACACTTGTCTATCTCAAGTGACACATGTTTGAGCAAATGGCAAGTTTGCATGCAATGGGTGTCTCACAAATATGAGTACACATGTCTTCACCACATGATGTGAGACAAAGTCAAAAATAAATAAGTAAAACTTAAACTAAGTGTGATTCACCACATGATGTGAGACAAAGTCAAAAATAAATAAGTAAAACTTAAACTAAGTGTGAATAGGACTCACCTAAACAAGATAAAAGCTAACTAGATAGATAAAGAACATTTTCACACTAACAATCTCAACATTTTTTTAAACATGTGTGGCTATGTTTTGGTTTTTATTTTACTTTAGATTTAATTTATTTTACTAAAGCTATTCTATTTGCTATATATTTTATCTATTTTAAAGTAAAGATTTTTGTATTTAAAAATAAATGTGGGCTCTAAATCATTGTTCTTTCATATATTCTTTCTTATATATAGCAGATTATAGTGTAAAATCTTATGGATTGTATTAGAACATTTAACTATTATTATTGTTTAAGTAATATAAAATTTAATTACCAAATTTTTTATAATATTATATGATGTTAATAGTACCATGTTTGTGTTTCCTAAATAACTCTGTAAGGTTTCAGGGGTTTTTTGCTTTGGAAGCCAGTTTGGATGGTTGCAGGTAAACAACTTATAGGCACCTGCTTGTAAACATTTCCTTCTGATCAATACAAAACTCTATATTTATGAATAAAAAAAAAAATAGTACCATGTTTGTGTATGGGATGTGGTAAAGTGGCTAAGGCCACTTGGTTTTCATGATGGAGATCGAGGTTCAAACCTCCCCGATGACATGTTATCTAATTTTTTTATAATATTATATGATGTTAATAGTACTATGTTTGTGTATGGGATGTGGTAAAGTGGTTAAGGTGACTTGGTTATCATGATGGAGATCAAGGTTCAAACCTCCCTGATGACATGCTATCTATGAATTGCATGTATTCGTTGTTCTACAAAACCTGAGGCACAAGAAAAAGGATAGAAGGGACAAAAGAGAGAGGTCAAAAGTTTGGCTAGAAATCGGCAAAAGACTATGGTAGATTAACAAAAGAAAGGAGAGAGGAAAAAAGGAAGAGGGAAGAACAAAATAATAGAAATAGGTTTAACAACTCAACCAGGTCAATGGCTTAAAAGGAGACAATTTGGAGAAAAGTAGAACCCAAAACCCTACACTAGGGTTAGACCAAAATTCTTCCCCTTTAAAATTTAAATTGTGGAGACCAAAGGATATAGAATATAAGGCCCTAAAAAAAAGATACAAAACCAAATTCAAAATAAAAAAGAAAGACATGGACAAAATCAAGAAAAGAATTATCATATAAATGTCATATTTATTCAAAACAAATAGGAACTAGATAATACAAATGTAGCGCCATAAATTGTTTCTCCTTACAATTTCATGCTAGTTTTAGCACTTGTTTTATCATGTGTGCTTATCTCTACTTGCAATGTGCCTATTTAAATATTTTTTCTAAGAAACAAGGTTAATTCCCTTGTAAACAGGCCTTTTGAGGACAAAATTCACTAGGACACTAGTGCCCCATGCTAGCGTCTTGACCATTGGTGCTAAAGAATTTGAACTTGAATGTTGGTCTTGTTACCTTGAGATTCATATATATAGACAACCCTCTTTCCCTCATTTAGAGAGGAAAGGAAAGGAATGAATGAAAAATAATACATGATCAATCTATCAACAAAAGCTCTCTACAACTTCTAGGATATGCATTCTCTCTAGCGAAGCTCTCTTCTTGTAAAGATTATTATTGTTATTGTACTAAAACTTGCAAGTATTTGAGGAAGCTTCTTCCTTATCCATTAACTCCTTACATGTCATTTGTGTTGTGACATCAATCTGACAAGGGTTTCATGTTTATGGTAAGACCATTTCATTAAATTTGTTTAGTATAATATTTATCAGTTGTTTTGACTCTGTTCATCACGAACATACACTCTTTATCATCATCATCATCATTAATATTTTGGAGGTGGCAACACCAACATGGGGTTTGATTGAGGCAAGGCCCCATACAACACAACCATTTCCCCTTTTGCATGTGTGCGGATTGCAATAAAGGGTTTTTGACACACAATTCAGAGTGCTCACACACAGTGGCAGAAAACGTGCCTTCACCCACCCATGGTGGGACCTCCATTCACCTCTTCATAGGCACGAATAGGCCTATTGATAGGTGCCACCTTTTAAATCACCCCCAGACGCAAATTGAAATGCCTTTGTTTCACCGAAATCGCCCATATTGGCCTGTCAATTGGTCTGTTTCTAACACATCAAGGAAGAATGATGCCCGTCAAGTTTGATCTTACATAGAGAAGCACTATTCATGGTACAAAATGTCACATTTGCTGACATAAGAAACTAGCGGGGTGATGTCAACAAGGGGGCCAATTCAAAACGTAATTTCTTGGTCACATGGGGTTTTAGCCCCTAGTCGTGCATAACCCAAGGGGGCTTATTTTTTCTCCTCTTTCCATTTTTCTAATCCAACAAATTTGTATGCAAATTAAATTCTCAAAATCTAATTTTTTTGGTTCTCAAGAAGGATTTTTTTTTTGTAAATGCAAAAATTGCAAGGCCTATAAATTTTACAAATCAACTTGAAATCGAGTGCTTCTTTTTGCAAAAGTGGATGCTTTTTGTCACCGATCGAACTAGCCTAAAATTGCACTAAAATTATAAAGTGCCTATTTACGCTATTTTAGGGTGACCTAATGCACTCCTTCTATAAAGTGCCAAATTTGGGGGGGAAATACATAATTAAGGGGGGTCTTGTGTGTTTATTTTCACAAGGCAATACTTTATAAAGTGTTCACTTTAAGGGGGGAAATTAAGCAAATCACACAGTCAACTTATGAAGTGCCACATTACATAAAGTTTAATTAGGGATCTAACTAATCTGGGTTGCCTAATGTGCTAATTTTTATTGTCTAGTCAAACTAACTTGTTCTAATCATGGGATATGAAACTCACTCTTCTGTAATCAACCTAAACAAGGGAAACTATAAGTCATGGTGTGCAGGTATCCTGAAACACCACAGGTTCCATAATCTCATACCTCATCTATATGGACTTGTTCCTGAACCTAGTCAACAATCTTAGATGGGTAAGTGGTTTAATCATCGCGATCACATTGTTAGATTGATCAGTTTACATATTCTAGATACCGCTTTGTATGCCATCATAGATATTGATTGTCCACATGCATTATGGATCAACATTTGGGAGATATATAGAGACTCAAATGTTTCTCCATTCCCACATGATCCTACATTGATCACAACTTACATCCCTAATCATGATACAAAAACAAAATGTTCCAGTGACAGAAGAATTCACCACTCTTACCATTGCTTCATTAGATTCCAGAGTCACTTCTTTCAAAGCTTCTGGTTCTTCTTTGCAACAGGATATCAGTCTTCCTAGCATTACTGATTGGGACATATTTCTACTTGACATCACATGTCCATGTTTAGAGTCTCTCATTACTGACATGGAAGCACACATTAAGGACATTCATGTTCTCTTCGATGACAGTTTTGATGAAGCTTCATCTCCACTATCCTCTTTAGATATTCATGCTCTACATTGTCCTGCACATGGTTCTGGATCCTCATCATCATCATCTATTGCATATGCACTTGATTTGATTATGGCATCCTTCGACATTGACATGGAGACACCTGAGCACTCTTCGAAGGTATCGACATGGACACCATCATCCTTAGATCAGATTCAATATGATTCAAGATAATACATACATCTTCTCGCATGGGAAGATATCTTGCATCTTCAGGTGGTTTCATTTCTCCCCAAGGCAAGGAACATTGTTTAGCGTTCTTGGATCTACATCTGCATCCTTTGTCAAATATTTAGCATCACTATAGCAGGACATGTATTATGAGGGGTCTCATAGACCTATCATTTTCTCTCCTATGGGGAGAATCTTTTGGGGGGCTTTCTAAGCATTTCTTTCTTCTCTTTTGGAGGATAGTTTTTTCCCACAAGGTTTTCTATCTTTCTCTGTTTCTAAGAGATTTGTATTGTACTTGAGTACCTTATTAGGATACATGGCTGGGACTCTTTTTTTTTTTGAATTGTGCATGGGTACCTCACCAGGCAGATAGCTAGGACCCATTCTTCATAAATTGACCTAAGCTATGTTTAAGGGGGGTTTGGTGTATACCTTTAATCCTAGGCATATACACATTTTCTTTAACCATAGTTAGGCATATTTCCCACATGTACTTTGAACTCATCAAAGTAGTTAGTCATTTTGGAGAGGTGTCGACTTGCATTGACACCTCATGCTATCTTTGTGGGTGGTTTCTCGCCATCACTTCATGTAGAGGAGTCTTATCCTCATTTTGTGGAGAATTGAGTACCCACACTCGCCTATTTATACATGTCTCTTTTGTGAATACAAATGGTCGATTCATCGTAAACTTGTGTGCTTATTGTTTATTCTATGATCTTGTTTTCTAGAAATACATTTATAGAACGTATCCCAAAGTAGGAGGTAATAACAACAACCTTTGAATATTTTCATCCAATATCTCTATGCAACATAGTTGGCAAGATCTTATCTAAAGAAATAGTAAACGAGTTGAAATTTTTTTTGCTAGAAATAATAGAAAAAGAATAGTATGGCTTTTTTCTTGGATGGTCCATATTAGACAAGGTGATAATAGCTTAAGAAGCTTTACATTTGAAAAATACTACTAGGAGAAGAAGTATGACTCTAAATTTGGATATAAAAAAAGCATTTCATAAGAGTGGATTAGAGATTCTTGTTGAAAGTTATAGAAAATTTTGGTTTTTGCAAACAATGGTTAGACTAGATTTTTAGTCTAATAGACAATCCATGAAATTCAATAGTAGTCAATGGTAGTCCATAGGGTTTCTTTGAAACAATGCCTCAAAAAATGGAATAGAGATCATTTTAAGAACATCTTTGAAGAAAAAAGACATTAGAATAATGGATGGAAAAAACAAAAGAGACATTGTTTTTCTCTTTCACTAGCTCCTCTTCCAAAATTTCATTTCATACATATGTAGGTTATTAAAAACAATTCAATTAAATGTCCATTTTATCATAAAATAAGTCTTCAACAGATACCCCAATAGTGTTTATAAGTAGTGATCTCCATTGCACTCTATGCATCTAATTCTACAAAGCTAACATCATAGTGTAGATTGCCAAATATTTAAAACAAAAACAAACAAAAAATTATTTTTGTCCCAGAGTATGTAGAGACGGTGTTGAAAAGGTTTAACATGCAGAATGCAAAAGAAGTTAGTACACCTTTGCCTAGTCATTTTAAGTTGACTAAGGAGATGCGTCCAAAGACACAAGAGGAGGAAGACAAAATGTCTAAAATACCATATGCATCAGTAGTTGGCAGCTTGATGTATGCAATGGTATGTACAAGGCTAGATATTGCACATGCAGTGGGACTTGTAAGAAAGTATATGAGCAATCCAGGAATGGAACATTAGAATGCGGTAAAATGGATTCTCTAATATTTGAGAGGTAGTACTTTAAAGAAACTATGTTTTGGAGGAACAAATTCTGCTCTAAAAGGATATGTTAACTCTTATTTGGTGGGTGATATTGATAGTAGGAGGAGTACTATAGGGTATGTGTTTACTGTAGTAGGTATTGCACAGTCAGTTGGATTTCAAGGCTACAAAAGGCTGTTACACTTTCAACCACTGAAGCTGAGTATGTTGCTGCTATGGAGCTAGCAAGGAGGTGATTTAGTTACAACATTTTCTGTAGGAATTAGGGCAACAACAAGAAGATAACCCTTTTTACACTGATAGCTAGAGTGCCATTCATCTTGCTAATAATCCATCTTTGCGTTAAAAAACTAAGCACATACAGCTCAGATACCACTTCATCAGATCAATTTTGGAGGGTGGGCAGTTGATGTTAGAGAAAATTCACACAAGTCAGAATCCTGCCAATATGTTCACAAAGGTAGTTACATGGGAGAAATTAATTTCCTCATCAGTTTCCATTGCCCTTCATGACTGATAATGGTGGACATAAGAAACCAGCCAGGCCTGTAATCTAGTGGGAGTTGCAAGTGGAGCGATGTCGTCGAAGATCAATCTCTAGGTGGGAGATTGTTTGGTGTAGAGCCTGATCAGTCTCCAAGTGGGAGATTGTTGGTATGTGGTGACTAATCATGAAAGTATTGTACACTAGTTAACCAACAAAAGAAAATTGACATTGCAAAACCCTAATTCTAGAAGCTTCTAAAAAGCTTGTTATAAGCAGCTAGGATGTATGTTATGGTGATATTTTCATGAGATTGTAATTTGTTTTGCACTGGATAATAAAATCATTGGATGGTTGAGTTTTTGTGGATGTAGCCCATATTGGGTGAACCACATTAAATTTTTGAGTTGATCTCTTTTGTGTTATTCCTCATTGTTATATTTGGGTAATTTAATCTGCATATAATTGTTAGTGTTTATTGCTTTGATCTACCTAAATCCTAACAAGTAGAAGAGAAGTCTGACTAGATTATAAAACTTTAGGTGGCACTCAGCGACTTATCTTCCCTAGCCAAAAATGTCAAGAGGATCAAAAATCTGAAGGAAGCAATCTAAAATACGAGTGAATAAAAAAATGAGTGATCAAAATAAGAGTATTGAGAAAAGTGAAAATTGATAAATCAAATTATTGCATATCAAAAGTTTCAAAAACATTCATTTTCATGAAAAGTTAAAAATCCAAAAAAAATGAGAAAATCAAGTGAAGCATTCTAGAAAATACAAAAAAAGGAGAAAAAACAAAAGATAGATACAAAAAAAAGAGTGAAAGAGAGAATATTGTTGAATGTTCTTACTCTTGGGTGGAGATCAGTCTAAGCTCAAAGCTTCAAGGGTGACATTCTAACAGAGAAAATAAAAAAGAAAGGTACAAAGCACACACATGCACTAGCTGAGAAAAGCGAAGAGTCTAGTATTCTTTAGGACCATTTTCTATCTAGGGACCCTTGTTCTTTCCCATTTATCCTTTACCTCGAGTCTATCTTTCTTGCCATCGAAGATCTAAGTCTAGCAAACATCAGTAGAATTTGTTACTTGTCTAAGTTGAAAGCTTGTCAAATTGTCTTGTCTAGATAAGGATCAGTGTTTAGCCTTTAGCAAAGCTCTAATTTAGAAGCACTCCATTTCAATTCCCACTCCCCACTTGAGTTCTAAATCCCTATCTCACAGACTTGAATAGGTCTCAAAAACTAAGCACATAAAATTCAGATACCACTTCATCCAGTCAGTTTTGGAGGATGGACAGTTGACGCTAGAGAAAATTCACACAAGTCAGAATCCTGTCGATATGGTCACAAAGGCAATTACATGGGAGAAATTGATTTCCTCATCAATTTCCATTGGCCTTCATGACTGATGATGGTGGACATAAGAAACTAGCCGGGCCTGTAATCCAGTGGGAGTTGCAAGTGGAGCGATGTCATCGAAGATCAGTCTCTAGGTGGGAGATTATTTGGTGTAGAGCCTAATCAGTCTCCAAGTGGGAGATTGTTGGTATGTGGTGACTGATCATGCAAGTATTGTACACTAGTTAACCAACAAAAGAAAAATGACATTACAAACCCTAATTCTAGAAGCTTCTAAAAAGCTTGTTATAAGCGGCTAGGATGTATGTTATGGTGATGTATTCATGAGATTGTAATTTGTTTTGTACTAGATAATAAAATCATTGGATGGTTGAGTTTTTGTGGATGTAGCCCATATTGGGTGAACCATGTTAAATTTTTGAGTTGATCTCTTTAGTGTTATTCCTCATTGTTATATTTGGGTTATTTAATCGGCATATAATTGTTAGTGTTTATTGCTTTGATCTACCTAAATCCTAACAAGTAGAAGAGAAGTCTGACCAGATTATAAAACTTTAGGTGGCACTCAGCCACTTATCTTCCCTAGCCAAAAATGTCAAGAGGATAAAAAATCTGAAAGAAGCAATCTAAAATATGAGTGAATAAAAAAATGAGTGCTCAAAATAAGAGTATTGAGAAAAGTGAAAATTGATAAATCAAATTATTGCATATCAAAAGTTCCAAAAACATTCATTTTCATGAAAAGTAAAAAATCCAAAAAAAATGAGAAAATCAAGTGAAACATTCTAGAAAATACAAAAAAAGGAGAAAAAACAAAAGATAGATACAAAAAAAAGATTGAAAGAGAGAAGATTGTTGAATGTTCATACTCTTGGGTGGAGATCAGTCTAAGCTCAAAACTTCAAGGGTGACATTCTATCAGAGAAAATAAAAAAGAAAGGTACAAAGCACACACATGCACTAGCTGAGAAAAGAAAGGAGTCTAGTATTCTTTAGAACCATTTTCTATCTAGGGACCCTTGTTCTTTCCCATTTATCCTTTACCGCAAGTCTATCTTTCTTGTCATCTAAGCTCTAAGTCTAGCGAACATCAGTAGAATTTGTTACTTGTCTAAGTTGAAAGCTTGTCAGATTGTCTTGTCTAGATAAGGATCAATGTTTAGCCTTTAGCGAAGCCCAAATTTAAAAGCACTCCATTTTAACTCTTGCTCACCACTTGAGCTCTAAATCCCTATCTCACAGACTTGAATAGGTCTCCTATACCAGAATAACCTACAATACCCTACATTACAAATCATATTAAAGAGCAATCATATTGTTTGTTCCACAATACATTCATACCAAAATCAGAAAAAGATTTATGAAGCAATAAATTCAATGTCATAACTCATGACATTCAATAGAAGTAAAAGTTTCATTTCAGCATTGCCTATGTTATTACATCTTCATATCGTCACCTGCATTCATATATTCTGAAAAAGACAAAAACAAATTGCATCATCCATATGTGATCATCTTAGGTATGCATTCTCATAAGAAAAATAAAAGCTCTATCCAACCATATGTACAAGAGAGAAAGTGAAGTACAAGATGTCGACTAAAGATATGTATGGGTCTCATCAATTAGGTCTTGTCACACTAAGTGTGACAGAATGTCTGAGCACAAGTCACTCCAACAAGTCAAAAGAACAATACTATGGAGTCAAGTACACAAGTTTCCCCATGCAAGGGGGCAAGGGTAGAGATCCTTTCAATAAATATAGGTCTTCCAAATACCTCAATGAGTGTCAAATCAAATCTTTACAAAATATCTAGAAAAACCATAAAAATTAGAATAAAATGAAAATAACCTTAAAAATTTGTAAAACATAAAAAATCCTTAAAAATCAAATATGTTCTTCAAAATTTGCAATAAAAGGAGAATCTCTTATCCTCCTCTCTAGCTTAGCATGTGTTCTATTTATTTTAGGCATCTCTCTTGCATTTTTTTTGCATGCATTCATTCCTACAGGTCTCACCGACAAAGGCAAACAACTAGTCAAACTCACACGATCTATGTAGTCAAACAAATCAAAAGAACAATGCTGTGTAGTGAAGTACACAAGTCTCCCCATGCAAGGCAGAAATGGTAGAGATCCCTTTGATAAATATAGGTTTTCCAAATACCTCAATGAGTGTCAAATTAAATCTTTGCAAAATCTCTAGAAAAGCAATAAAAATTAGAAAAAATCAGAAAAACCTTAATAATTTGTAAAAGATAAAAAATCTTTAAAAATCATATATGTTCTCCAAAATTTATAGTAAAAGGAGAATCTATTCTCCTCCTCTCTAGCTTAGCATGTGTTGTATTTATTTTAGGCATCTCTCATCCATTTGTTTTGCGTGCATTCATTCCTATAGGTCTCAGCGACAAAGGAAAACAACTAGTCAAACTCACATGATCTATGGTATGTTCGTCATTACAATTTTCATTATTCATTTTGATATATTCAGATGTTGGACTAATACTAGTTATTGCAGGTACAATTGCAAAAAAATCAACATGTAAGGCCTAGTTTGGGAATGGTACCTACCTTTCATGTAGACTATTGTCTATGAAGGGGCAAATATGTAAGCATAAAAATCACGTACAACCTCTACGAGGACCCCTGTGATGATATATAATCCTTGTCACATACATGTAAGTGTGAAATAACATCTTCTAATCAGCAATTCTCTTGGTGACATGTCTTTTCTTTCATCTTGTATTCTTCATCCTTTGTCGTTTTCTCTCTCTCTGTTGTCGATGCTTTTTGACACTTTTGGACACTTATCGATTTGCATTTTCTAAGCTTGTGACCTTGTTCCTAAGCCTTGTATGTGTCTTGTAGGTGATTTTTCAGCTTTCCCCAATGTTTTTCACCTTCTCCACCCTCTAAAAGAATTCTAGAGGTCCCCTTAGCCATCTCCCACTTTCAATTTTTAGTTTCACTCAACCAATCCAAATCTCCCCCTATTATATCCAGATCTCTCACCAGGAGATCTTAATTTGCAAGTGGAGATTTGTATTCTTATACATGATTGACCTATTTCTGGAGGAAGATCCCCTCCTTTTCATCTCTTCTACCATCTCCCATCAAACATTTTCACCCAGACCCCTTTCTTTCTGGATCTACCATCGGGCAACCCTAGTGAATCAGGATCTCCCCTTGGGCAACCCCAAGCAACCCATGGGTGACCTACGGATGACATTGTCATGTTTCTAACTACATAAAATATATGAGTTACTAACTCGAGTAAGCTCCACTTTCACCCACATTTTTCTTCCTATTTGCATGGATTTTTGAGCCTAATATGGAATTGACTATTTCATGCACCCACACATGCATAATTAACTCCATTTCATCTTTAGATAACAATTCATGCACTCCCATGCATTCTTTTAACTCCTTTTCTTCTACAGTGATAAGTTATCATTGCTTCATCACTCCCAAATTAGTTGAGTTCACTGGGTAATCAATCTAGTTCACCCCCCCAATCAATCCTTGTTAACTCTTCAATCAAATTGAGTTAACTTCTCAATTGATTCCACCTCTCATCCCTTCTTTAAACCTATAAATACCCCTCACCTCTTCATTATTTCCCAAGTTGAGCAAGTTGGAGTATATTGTTCTCATCTTCACAAGCTTTTTCAAGCTTCTTCATAGCCTTTGATCCTCTTTCTTCATTTCTTTCTTTAGTTATTCAAAGATTCAAATCTTTCATTGTTGCGTAGCTTCAAAGCTCTTCCAAGGAAGCAATTTCATTGTTGACATGGCTCTTGCAAGTTATTTCTCTCCACATTCAGCATGCTCATGCTCATAGAAGACGAAGGTGCCTTTTGTTTATTCATTATTCATCAAGCTTTCACATAAAGCTCATCATGCACCCATATGCTAGTCAAATCAATCCATCATGGTCATTAATAGCTCTCATTGAGCTCTCTTTGCAAACCTTCTAAATCTTCTTTCTCTTCTTTTTGTCATCTTATCGCCAAGAGGTCTCCCCGTTGCTACAAGAGGATACGAGGATTCCATCAAGGAGTTTTGAGGGTAGTGAATGCTTACAAGTCTTCTTTATTTCATGTTCCTCTATGCTTTTTGTCAATTGGTAGTAATTAGATAGTTGAAATCACTCTTCGGATTAGTAATTTATATCTTTTTCCTTGATAGAATAGTTAGATCTAGAATTCTAGAGTAATTTGCATTCATAGTATAATTCATTTACTTGTAATTTCCTTTCCTAGATTAAATCATTTCAAAACATTCAAAAATGCCAAAAACATAGAATAATTGCATTAAATAAAATTCATTGTAGTTGCATTCATCTTTCCATTCCTAGATTAAAAAGCAACTTTTCTTTCCAAAAACACTAAAAAACACAAAAAAAGTTTTGTATTTCATATAGTTGCATTCATAAAATATCAAGAAAAGACCCAAAACATTAGGCACTTAGATAATTTGCAAACCCTTGATATCATCACAAGGTCAACAAAAGTGAACACATAATCCAACCTTAGGTCAAATCAATCCCTTGGCCTAGTCAAGGATAGCCAACATATGCCTATCTCTTGTCTCAGCTCACGAATGTGCCTAGGATCAGGAGGTGAGTGGGTGAGGGCAATCCTCGATGAGATAGAGGAAATCCATCCAAGACCACAACATGATTCACTTATCTTACAACAACTAGAAGCATTTAGAACACTTCAAATACAACAAGAAATCATTCGATGATTTGAAAGAGAACGTCAACGTGAACAAGCCATCAACGAAAATAACAACTTATCCATGCAAAGGTGGAATACCAGAAACCCTAATAGGAGAAGATTAACTAGTGACCCTTCGGGTCATAGGATTATCTTTACGACAATGATCATTGAACGACACATCTATATAAGCACACAACAACATAGCTCTCAGGACATGCTGACCCCTCTCGACAAAGTCTAACTCTCCAATGAGCCAGACCACCCCCTATCTCACATCCTCTCGACTAGCTACTTCCATCAGAGCGAGAGTGACATGGCAGTTTGCCCCATGGCAAGGAGGGAAGGGTTTGTGTGTGTGCCAAAATCTAACTTGATAGCCCCAAGCAACTAAGGTCACAATTTTGAGTGTACATTTACTGAGGAGGAAATAAAACAAGTTGTCACACAACTACATCCAGATAAAGCTCCTAGCCTAGATCACTTCCAAGTAACCTTCTTTCACAAATGTTGGAATATTGTTGGCAAATATATTTGGTTAGAAATACAAGAATCAAGAAACAAATGAACATTTTTTCAAGATTTAAACAATATATTCATCGCACTTATACCAAAGTAGGAGGCAATAACAAAAGTCTTTGAATATTTTTGGGCAACATCTCTATACAACATAGTTTTCAAGATCTTATCTAAAGCAATAGTAAACAAGTTGAAAACTGTTTTGCTAGAAATAATAACAAAAGAATAGAATGGTTTTTTCTAGGATGCTCCATATTAGACGAGGTGATAATAGCCTAAGAAGCTTTACATTTGATAAATACTACTAGGATAAGAAGTATGACTCTAAATTTGGATATAAAGAAAGTATTTGATAGAGTGCATTAGAGATTCTTGTTGAAAGTTATAGAAAATTTTGGTTTAAATGCAAACAATGGTTAGACTAGATTTTTAGTCTAATAGACAATCCAAGATATTCAATATTAGTTAATGGCAATCCATAGGATTTATTTGAAAGAATGCTTCAAAAAATGGAATAGAGATCATTTTAAAAACATCCTTGAAGAAAAAGAGACATTAGAAGAAAGGGTGCAAAATATAAGTGAAGAGATAATCCATAATGGGATGAATCAGGAAAGATATAAAAGAGAAAAAGATTTAATGGATTGATATTTAAAATTTTTGGCAATGGAAGAGATTTATGGAGATAAAAATTAAGGGAAATATAGTTCAAATATGGGGAAAAACACAAAAAAAATCCACAACTCCACAAAAGCTTAGAAACTGCATAGCAAAGTTATAAGGATAAAACTAAAAATGGCTGAACTAATAGATGAGGACAAGAAAATCAAGGAAGAAGTTGTTCTCTACTTCAGAATCTTATAAACAATTAGGAAGGGTAAGATTTGAAGCACCAAAAGAGGATAATGGAAAAAATACCTAAATTGGTAAATAAGGATCAAAACCATTTTCTAATGAATCCTTTTACTAATGAGGAAATAAAACAAGTTGTCACATAGCTACATCAAGATAAAGCCCCTAGCCTAGATCACTTCCCAGTGAGCTTCTTTAACAAATGTTGGAATATTGTTGGCAAAGATATTTAGTTAGCAGTAGAAGAATCAAGAAATAAAGGAACTTTTTTGAAAGATTTAAACAATACATTCATAACACTTGTCCGAAAGAAGGAGGTAATAAAAACAACCTTGAATATTTTCCACCAATATGTCTATGCAACATAGTTTACAAGATCTTGTCTAAATCAATAGTAAACAAGTTAAAAATTTGTTTGCTATAAATAATAGCAGAAGAATAGAGTGGTTTTGTTCTTGGATGCTCTATATTAGACAAGGTGACAATAGCCTAAGAAGCTTTAAATTTCATAAATACTATTAGGAGAAGAAGTATCATTCTAAAATTGGATATAAAGAAAGCATTTGATGGAGTGGATTAGAGATTCTTGTTGAAAGTTATAGAAAAATTTTCCTTTTACAAATGATGGTTAGACTAGATTTTTAGTCTAATAGACAATCCAAGATATTAAATATTAGTTAATGGTAGTCCATAGGGGTTCTTTGAAAGTATGCCCCAAAAATTGAACAAAGATCATTTTAAGAACATCCTTGAAGGAAAAGAAACATTAGAAGAAACGATGCAAAATGTAAGTGAAGAGGCAATCCAAAATGGGATGAATTAGGAAAGCTATAAAAGAGAAAAAGATTTAATGGATCAGTATTTAAAGATTTTGGCAATGGAAGAGATTTTTGGAGACAAAAATAGAGGGAAATATGGCTTAAAGATGGGGAAAAAAACATAAAAAATTTCCACATCTCTAAGAAAGCTCAGAAAATGCATAACAGAGTTAAAAGGATAAAATTAAAAAATAGTGAAATAGTAGAGGAGGAAAATAAAATCAAAGAAGTTGTTCTCTACTATAGAATCTTCTAAATAATCAAGAAGGGTCATGTTTGAATCACCAAAAGAGCATCATAGAAAATATACCTAAATTGGTAAATAAGGATCAAATCTATTTTCTAATGAGTCCTTTTACTAATGAGGAAATAAAATAAGTTATCAGACAACTACATCTACATAAAGCTCCTAGCCTAGATCACTTCCAAGTGACCTTCTTTCTCAAATGTAGGAATATTGTTGGCAAACATATTTGGTTAGTAGTAGAAAAATCAAGAAAGAAAAGAACTTTTTTGAAAGATTTAAACAATTCTGTTGGTGTATACCTTTAATCCTAGTCGTATACACATTTGCTTTAACCGTAGTTAGGCATATTTTTGACATGTACTTTGAACTTGTCAAAGTAGTTAGTCATTTTCAAGAGGTGTCAACTTGCATCGACACCTCACTCTATCTTTGTAGGCGGTTACTCACCACCACTTCATGTAGAGGAGTCCTATCCTCATTTTATGGAGAATCTGTAACGCCCCACCTTGAACACCTTAGAGAAATTCACAGTTATGCTATATGAAACAGGAATTTTTTTTTTAAAGTGAATAAAATATCAAAGTAATGTTAACATAACTAATTACACCATTTAAACTTATGACATATTCTCTAAGGATATAAGGTTGCATTACTTACAAATCAACTAACATAATTTAACATACATACCAACATCAGTAACTAAATCTAAATCTAATGCACAATTAAATAACATATTCATATCCATTGCATGTCATCAGATAATATAATCTTCATGATCAATTACATAACTGTAATATTTTTTTTTCCTTACACATAAGTACATCGTTACATTATTTACAATGCCTTTTTCTTTTACTACATCAAAATTACATACCATATGAATGATCTGATACACAAGTCTGGTACAAGATATACACATACATCTTCATCAGCTGGTACAAGAACAACTGTCTGAAAACTGAGATAAATCTCTTCTGCACATGAACTTCAACAAGGAATAACCAATGGATAAGAAAGCTCTTCCACCCGACCATGTGGAACCCTAAGGTCGATCCCCCGAGCTAGGAGTTAACATGAGGTCCCAAACAATAACACTCAGGTAGACAAAAGACAAACATGAATGAAGGATAACCAAACTCCAATACAACACATGAAAAATAACATAAACATCACAACACAACTTCTAGAGGCAACACATAACATATGTGGAGAGACCATACAAAGAATGCTAGGTTGTAGTAGGGAGAGTGGCATTGCACAGTCCTAGCATGGGTTACCCTGGCAGTCTCTCACTAGACTCCGCCCCCCATCTATGGTTATCCTAGCAGTCTCTCACTAGACTCTAGTCCCATAGGGTGACACATGTGGAATCGAGCTTCCTTTCGTGAGGACAAGGAAGTCAATCTTGTCGACCAGGCTTTCTCTACCCATCCTTAGTCTAAATGAGCACTACAAGCCTGGGAGAGGAATCCATTTATCTTGTTTAATGTGAAATCTACCCTTAACCCCCTAGTTCATTTTAGGTTATCACTTGATTAATCTACTTTCAATGGGTTACCCTGGCGACCACTTTAGGTGCCGGCCCCACATTGAAAGCCACTCTCCTTCCTAACACCTAGTAAACCTTAACCATCATACAAGGCATTATAACAATACACATACATGTTCACTGGAAGGCATAAACCCTCTTGCATTACAAACAGAATCGTAACACCAATTGTTATCCATCGCTTATAGCATTACAACACTTTACTCTTTTACAGATTCCAAGTCTCTCCATACGACAATTACAACAAAATGGATATAAGATAATCACAAGTGGTTAAATATCTCATCTAGAAAATATTACTTCACAAAACACATAATCAACTTAACCAATACTTCATTAAACTTCATACTAACTAAAACCACATGTTCGTTATAACATCACAATACAAAAACATCTATCCACATGTCACATGTACTCAACTATGACAACTAAGCCTCTGGAATTCGAGTTTGACCACTCACAATTTGACTCATTATGACAACACAAATACTTAACTCATACAGTTCAATGCAGTTCTAAAGTTAACACTACAATTCCTTCTCCGTTCAATGTACATGACTTTGTAATAAAATCAACAGTGTATTACATTAACTCTTTTAATCAAACTAATTAAATGCAACAATTAAATTAATACATTACAACTAATTATCTAAATATTCTTCATTTTATTTCAAAAGATAAATTACTAAATAATTTACAACATTTCATTCATAAAAGAATCACTTAATACAATTATACTATTTAATTCCTACTTATCATTACGACACTCTCATGATCCTATCAACACAATCCATTCTAAGAGAATTTTTTGACTGAACTACATTATTTAGTTTGTGCTAACCTCATTCAAGATATACGTTTACAACTATTTGCCCCATCATGTTTAGTAGCCATTACAATACATATCTTCCAACCACCTCGAATGGATTTCTTTCGACTTGAGAATAATCTAACGATTTAACCAATAACGCTTCAACCGAAAACAAATTATGATAACAAATTGTCTTACCGACCAATTTACCATTTCCAATGATAAAAAGAATATGCTGACGATATTTGTGATAAGAACATCTTGGGAAATGATTTTATCAATGGTGATTTCATTCTAACGGGATGGTCATTCGTCACTTGGTAGTTGCATTTGTTTCCAAGGCATTCCCGTTTTCACGTAGATGCTCCAAATACAACTATTTCGCAAGTAGACCTATCGAATTGCAAGAAAGATCTTGAATGATTTGGCATATATCGTAGAGGAGGTGTAAAATTGTTATTGATTGTTTTACCATTGATGTGGATGATATTTAATTAGTCTAATGACTTCTGGCAACACCTATCCAACTCCTTCGAACTTGCAATTGATTTAATTGATGGTAACACTTCAATAGTTTTCTCTCTCTAACCAAATATCCCACGAAGGCGATGGTCACAGAAAACAGAGGCAAAAAGGTTTGAGGAAGGACATTTTATAGGTTCCAAGGCATTCTCAATACCTAGTGATTTGCCAATGAATCCAACTGCTGTGCAAATCTCCAAACCAGAAGGTATGAGAACAACGTTACATGATTTTATTTCTGACGGTGGTTAATAGATTACAAACTCTTGCAGATTACAATAGCTGATTGCTGTGTGTGCATGATGATTTTCCTTGACAGCGCTGGCCCTACATTGTGCTATCACGATCAATGAGATGTCTGTTATATCTGCACTGGTTGTATGGATTGTTTTTAAGCAAACGTTGACTATAGTGGAGGTACAAACTTGTGCGCTCAACTAAGAACAACACTCCAGAGGAATGGAACGATTGCAGGATAAAACAATAATGGATTTGTTGCAATGACTTTAAGAACTTTCCATAATGCGCACTGTGGTTGTCATCTAAATTCTATAGAGAACTACTTGAGATGTAACCATATAGTGAATCTAATGTGATGCAATGGTCGCTGGTATACACAAAATGGCGACTAGCTGAAAACAACGATCTAATGGGAATGACTGTAGAATATAAGCAAAATGGAATAGTTGCAAAGGCAGCGATCCAATCTAGTTAGAGCACCCAGACATCTTTGTAAAGAGATTAATTGCAGTTTATAAACAATGTGAAAATAGATTCTAGGGAGAGTACAACGTTTGATCGTTGGTTACAAAATGTTGACCATCAGAAATAATAAGACAACATTCCATAAAAGGAATGTATCCAGGTAATATACAAAAGATTGTATAAAAATCAAGTCTCTAAACACAGTGATTTGACAGGGTGGATCACCCTATTGACAGACATCTTTGCTCTCACTAGTAACATGTAGTCATATTGTTAAAACCCCACATAGAGTTGACGTGGTAGAACAAAAGCTATTAGGCACTGACAAAGTCTTTGTTTGCTCATTGTCCATACTATAAATTAACTTTGATGGCTGATACTGCTTATGGAATATTTTTTTAAGACTATTTTTATCCATTTTGCCATTGCCCTTGAAAGTTATGACAGCCA
Source organism: Cunninghamia lanceolata (assembly GCA_027924645.1). Lineage (NCBI taxonomy): Eukaryota > Viridiplantae > Streptophyta > Pinopsida > Cupressales > Cupressaceae > Cunninghamia > Cunninghamia lanceolata. The sequence goes on from BSBN01000078.1 coordinate 6,770,904, forward strand.
AAAATTGAAGAGCAAATATCAAACATCGAATTGTCTTTCTAACATGTACGGTTTTCCTATGTTGGCACTTCCTTAACAACTCTCTCAAATGTGGTTTGTTTCAGCCACTCCATAAAGGTATCACTCAGACCAATACAAGAAGCAAATACACGATCAAAGTCTATTTCTGTTTTAAATGCTAGATGCCAGGTTTGACAACAGTCCAAAGCATCGCAAATCTAAGAATTGCTGCCATTTTTACAAATTGATAGTTGAGGACTGATAAGTTGCAGTGCCGAATTGATGTTTAACAGAACAGTTAAATGGCTGAGAGAGGATAAGAAAATTGACAGAAGGAAATACATGGTTGAGTCTGCGCAAGGAGCGATCTGAGGGATCTAAGAAGACGTCTGACTTGTAAGTTCATAACCTATCAACTATATGCTAGACTAAGATTGAATGCCAAGGATCTTGCAGAAAAACTCCCTCAATGCTATGAAGAAGTCCATTGAAACTGAATGATTGCAGTAGTGACAGAATGATTCAGCAAATGGAGTAGGAGGAAACTCAGAATACATAATTAATTGCGAATTGAAATAAGTCTTGAAGTAGAATTTCAATCTGAGCAATCCATTTAGAATAAAAGAACAATCAAGACCAATATTGACAGTTTCAGAAATAGGGGAAAGAAATCAAACATTTAGAGGAACCTAGCTGTGACGTCGAATCGAGAATTCCGTTCCAACCGCTGCAGACCAAGCTTCTTCCCAGTCTTCTTCTCTGCTCTCCTCCTGCAATCCTTCCTCCTTGCAATCCCCTCTTCTCTTTGCAAATTCCCCTTTTCATCAAACAAACCCTTCCACCTTGTAAGGATACGACACGCGATCCTATGCCTCTTCCCCCTCAATATATATATTTTTTATTATTTTAATGATTCCAATAGTTAATTATTATAAAAATTTATGATTTTTATTAATATTTATGCCTCATTCCAAATAAATTTATTCTTTTATGAACAACCAACTATATTTTTATTAATAAAGTTGTAACATTGCATCTCTCTATAAATTTTACATCTCGATTATAATTTATTTTATCAATTAAATTGTAAATCACGAATTACAACATGACTTGCAATTAATTTATTTATTTAAATATTCATTGTAAATAATATTATATTAAACAATAGAAAATTTCTTACAACTTTATTTAACACTTTTACTTCCCCTAAAATAGTAATTTATTTACAAGTATACTCAATTATCGACATTTATATTTTTCTGTATAATAATTCTTTCTAATGCACAACACTACCTTACACACTTAGACACCTTCTAACCTAGTTAGACTTCAAGGTGTAACATTACCTGTCTGCAAGTCATGATCAAACAATAGACAATGACCACAAGGATAAACTGACAACCAGACAACAATGACAAGGGACCTCATGTTAACTCCAAACAACTATTCTATTGGCGAAGGCACGCTCAGATTTGGTAAATTAGGTGGAGTTGGTGCCTACTACCTGCATCCTGCAGCAAACGCACGGTTAAACATAACAAGATATATATCCAGATGCAGTCATTTTGTGAATGGAAATCGCAGTGGGGTAGGGTACTCAAGTGCGAGTAATACGACACTGTTCCATTCACGTTCATGTATAAACAAATAACTATATTAAACAAGATTCCTAATTACTCATCAACAACATAAAACAATCAATTATCTTACAAGGAAATATAGCAAATAACATCCAAGCATCTGTATCATCTAATATACTAATCAACTTGTAAGGCATAAAATAATAGAATCCAACATCAACAACTGTTATCATAACAATTAGGTCCATAATGAATTAACAAAATAACAAGGAATCCATCATCAAATGATCTAAGATACTGTCATAATGTCAAATACTACTAAGCAAACATCAATCTAACAGACGTCAAGTTGAGGGGCACTACAGAATCGGGTACCCACACTCACCTATGTATATATGTCTCTTTTGTGAATACAATTGGTCGATTCATTACAAAATCATGTGCTTGTTGTTTATTCTATGATCTTGTTTACTACATGGTATCGGAGCCTTCTATTATAGCTTTGAGCCAACTTTGCTCGCTGTGCAAATTATCCCCATTATGTCGAAGCTCAATTTGTGGGGTGTTGTTTTTTTGGATTTGTTTTGTTTTTATCTATTAACTGTGTTTGTTTGTGTGTATAGGAGGAGGGGTTAGATGCTTTTTGAAAGAGACTACAAAGTTATTTTATCTCCCATAGAAGGGCCGATGGCCATAGGAGGAGAAGGCCCATATTCGGGCTCAACACACCTGAGAAACACCCTTTGAAGGGCACTTTTCCCTGCGAAAACAAGTGCATTGTCTCACAGTTCAGAGTGCTCACACACAGTGGCACAAAAAGTGCCTTCACCCACCCATGGTGGGACCTCCATTCACCTCTTCATAGGCATGAATAGGCCTATTGATAGGGGCCGCCTTTTAAATCACCCCTAGACGCATATTGAAATGCTTCTATTTCGCCGAAATCGCCCATATTGGCCTGTCAATTGGCCCGTTTCTAACACATCAAAGAAGAACGACGCCTGTCAAGTTTCATCTTGCATAGAGAAGCACTATTCATGGTGCAAAATGTCACATTTGCTGACATAAGAAACTCGCGAGGTGATGTCAACAAGGGGGCCAATTCAAAACTTAATGCCTTGGTCACATGGGGTTTTAGCCCCTAGTCGTGCATAACCCAAGGGGGCTTATTTTTTCTCCTCTTTTCATTTTTTTCCTCCAACAAATTTGTAGGCAAATTAAATTTCCAAAATCTGATTTTTTTTGTTCTCAAGAAGGATTTTTTTTTGTAAATGCAAAAATTGCAAGGCCTATAACTTTTGCAAATCAACTTGAAATCAAGTGCTTCTTTTTGGAAAAGTGGATGTTTTTTTGTCACCGATCTAACTAGCCTAAAATTGCATTAAAATTATAAAGTGCCTATTTATGCTATTTTAGGGTGACCTAATGCACTCCTTCTATAAAGTGCCAAATTTGAGGGGGAAATACATAATTAAGGGGGGTTTTGTGTGTTCATTTTCACAAGGCAATACTTTATAAAGTGTTCACTTTAAGGGGGGAAATTAAGCAAATCACACACTCAACTTATGAAGTGCCACATTACATAAATTTTAATTAGGGATCTAACTAATCTGGGTTGCCTAATGTGTTGATTTTTATTGTCTAGTCAAACTAACTTGTTTTAATCACGGGATATGAAACTCACTCTTCTGTAATCAACCTAAACAAGGGAAACTATAAGTCATGGTGTGAAGGCATCCTGAAACACCACAGGTTCCATAATCTCATACCTCATATGTATGGACTTGTTCCTGAACCTAGTCAACAAACTCAGAAGGGTAAGTGGTTTAATCATCATGATCACATTGTTGGATTGATCAGTTTACATATTCCAGATGCCACTTTGTATGCCATCATGGATATTGATTGTCCACATGCATTATGGATCAACATTTGGGAGATATATAGAGACTCAAATGTTTCTCCATTCCCACATGATCCTGCATTGATCACAACTTACATTCCTAATCATGATACAGAAACAAAATGTTCCAATGACAGAAGAATTCATCACTCTTACTATTGCTTCATTAGATTCCAGAGTCACTTCTTTCAAAGCTTCTGGTGCTTCTTTGCAATAGGATATCAGTCTTCGTAGCATTATTGATTGGGACATATTTCTACTTGACATCACTTGTCTTTTTGTAGAGTCCTGCATTACTGACATGGAAGCACACATTAAGGACATCAGTGTTCTCTTCGATGATAGTTTCGATGAAGCTTCATCTCCATTGTCCTCTTTGGATATTCATCCTCTACATTGTCCTGCACATGGTTCTGGATCCTCATCATCATCATCTATTGCGCATGCACTTGATTTGATTATGGCATCCTTTGACATTGACATGGAGACACCTGAGCACTCTTTGAAGGTATCGACATGGGCACCATCATCCTTAGATCAGATTCAACATGATTTAAGATAATACATACATCTTCTTGCATGGGAAGATATCTTGCATCTTCAGGTGGTTTCATTTCTTCCCAAGGGAAGGAACATTCTTTAGCGTTCTTGGATCTACATCTACATCCTTTGTCAAATATTTAGCATCACTATAATAGGACATGTATTATGAGGGGTCTCATAGACCTTCTATCATTTTCTCTCCTATGGGGAGAATCTTTTGGGGGGGCTTTCTAAGCATTTCTTTCTTCTCTTTTGGAGGATAGTTTTTTCCCACAAGGTTTTCTATCTTTCTCTGTTTCTGAGAGATTTGTATTGTACTTGAGTACCTTATTAGGCTACATGGTTGGGACTCTTTTTTTTTTTTGTATTGTGCATGGGTACCTCACAAGGCTTATAGCTGGGACCCATTTTTCATAAATTGACCTAAGCTATGCTTAAATGGGGTTTGGTGTATACCTTTAATCCTAGGCATATACACATTTTCTTTAAACATAGTTAGGCATATTTCCCACATGTACTTTGAACTCGTCAAAGTAGTTAGTCATTTGGAGAGGTGTCGACTTGTATTGACACCTCGTGCTATCTTTGTTGGTGGTTTCTCACCATCACTTCATGTAGAGGAGTCTTATCCTCGTTTTGTGGAGAATTGAGTACCCACACTCGCCTATTTATATATGTCTCTTTTGTGAATACAATTGGTCAATTCATCGCAAACTTGTGTGCTTATTGTTTATTCTATGATCTTGTTTTCTACAAATACATTCATAGAATTTATCCCAAAGTAGGAGGTAATAACAACAACCTTTGAATATTTTCATCCAATATCTCTATGCAACATAGTTGGCAGGATCTTATCTAAAGAAATAGTAAACAAGTTGAAATTTTTTTTGCTAGAAATAATAGAAAAAGAATAGTATGGCTTTTTTTCTTGGATGCTCCATATTAGACAAGGTGATAATAGCTTAAGAAGCTTTACATTTGAAAAATACTACTAGGAGAAGAAGTATGACTCTAAATTTGGATATAAAAAAAGCATTTGATAGAGTGGATTAGAGATTCTTGTTGAAAGTTATAGAAAATTTTGGTTTTTGCAAACAATGGTTAGACTAGATTTTTAGTCTAATAGACAATCCATGAAATTCAATAGTATCAATGGTAGTCCATAGGGTTGCCTCAAAAAGTAAAATAGAGATCATTTTAAGAACATCTTCGAAGAAAAAAAAGACATTAGAATAAAGGATGGAAAAAACAAAAGAGACATTGTTTTTCTCTTTCGCTAGCTCCTCTTCCAACATTTCATTTCATACATATGTAGGTTATTAAAAACAATTCAATTAAATGTCCATTTTATCATAAAATAAGTCTTTGACAGCTACCCTAATAGTGTATATAAGTAGTGGTCTCCATTGCACTCTATGCATCTAATTCTACAAAGCTAACATCATAGTGTAGATTGCCAAATATTTAAAACAAAAACAAAACGAAAAAAATTCTAGAAACTAAAAACAAAACCTTGTTCCTTCATTATTAGTGCAAGTTTGACATGGTACACATTATTAGTGATCTCCATTGCTTTGAAGGTATGCTAGGATGGACATAGATGTAGTTAAGAACAATGTCAAGGGCCTTGCTAATTATAAGAGCTATGTGAGTGAGAATGCACAAAATCATCAAACTATTAGAGGTATGTAAGGGGTGGATCATGCATTAGTGGGTGTAGTAGTGTGGGTACAAGCTATGGTAGAGGTAGGATAAATATCCATGTTAGAGGATTGATAATTTATGATTTGAGGTAAAGTGATGATGAGATTTCCATTAAGTGATGGAGGTAATAGATAATCAATAATAGTCTAAGAGGTATGACAAGTTATGTGTATGGTGGAAGATTGAGTAGATGTAGAAAACTCATCAAAAGATTCCATAATGGGAGGCAAATAGAGAATTAAAGAGGAAGATATTGTGGTAGTAAGAGGTGAAGCATCGAGTATGTAATAATAAGGAGTGGAGATGGAGGAGTATGATAGGCTTGAGATATTTGTGTTGATGGGAATAAGTGGTGGAGGGAGAGCTAAGGTAGATGAAGGTGTAGGAATGGAAGAAGTCATATGAGAGTAAATATAAGGGAATGCGCTAGTGTCATAATAAATGGTTTCCAAAGTGTCTCTAAAAGTAAAGGGAAAATCATATGTTGATGTTATACTATCTAATATAGATAAAGAAGGATCATGTTGTCGAATAGGAGTGTAAGAAGATGAATTAGATGAGACACATAATGAATCATCATGTGATGAGGAAGATATGCTATAGGAGCAAAGTTGATTCATCGTGACCTATACATTATTATGGTTTATTTATAGATTGAAATCAAATTAAATTAAAACATATCTGCAAATTCACAAATTTATTAGCTATTTCACCAAGTAAAGGGATGTGAAACAACATTAGAAATATCTAACCATAAATGACACAAAATCTACATAAAAGTTTATATAAAATTACATATTGAATCTAGAATGTGCAAAAATGGTTAACCTAACATAGGAAAAATATAATACAATTAATCCAAACAAAAGAACTATACAAAATGGCAAAGGTAATTGTGAGACCTCTTCTCCCATTTTTTGTTGGTCAAGCATCTTTCCATTTACTTGAAGTGTTCCTCACATTTTTTGTTTTTCTCTTTCTCTAGCTCCTCTTCAAACATTTCATTTCATACATATGTAGGTTATTAAAAACAATTCAATTAAATGTCCATTTTATCATAAATAAGTCTTCGATAGATACCCCAATAGTGTATATAAGTAGTGATCTCCATTGCACTCTATGCATCTAATTCTACGAAGCTAACATCATAGTCTAGATCGCCAAATATTCACAACAAAAGAAAAACCAAAAAAAAATTCTAGAAACTAAAAATCAAACCTTGTTCCTTCATTATTAGTGCAAGTTTGACATGGTGCACATTATTATAGTGTGAGCCTATTTTTTAGATCACTTCATTTAGCATTACCAATAATCTCCACCATAATATTTTGCCCATTTAAAATGATGGAAACAATTCACATCTCTCACAACAATTTCTCTTGCAACAATCTTGGAGATAAATTTCATTGCAGTGTGGAAATCAATACATACTCGAAGGTTCTTAACAACTCTAGTAGTTGTTCTAGAGAACGCGTCTAGCAAATTAAAAGCAATTGCCAACTTTTCACTATGGTGGTAGAGAAATGATTTTTTTCCTCCTTTTCCACATCACTAAGTAAATGTCTTGAATATGAAAAATATCCTATTGCCTTCATCTCCCAAGCCAATTTCTCCAACTTTGCATAGATCTCCCATGTTTGTGGATGTGACCTATCTCCTACACAAAAAGCATGCCAATTTATGGCCTTTAATCCAACTACATCTAGGGATTTTTTAATTCCTTTTATCTTTTATCAATCTCCTTATCATTTGAACCTCACAACACCTACCGACTTCTGCATACATGTTTGAGAGAACATAAGTCACAACATTTTTTGGATCCAAATAAAAAAGCAACATCATTGTAAATACTCCTAAGCCTATATCAATATGTGATATGTAGGCACCAACAAAACACATCTACACAACCACCAAAGGTTTAATTGTCATCTTACTAATAATGTTTAGGGTGTCCTCAAGATACCCAACACGAGCAAGAAGGTCAACCACGCACATATAATGACCAATTGTAGGTGTAATACAATAAGAGTTACTTGTGTGATTAAAGTATGTACAACCCTCATCCACTGGTTGCATGCACATAGAACACAAGCAAAGCTTAGAATGTCAGGATATGTTCTAAAGTGCTTCATTAATTTAAACATTTTGAGAGCATCCTTGCAAAATCCATTTTGTGCATATCCTGCAATCATCTCATTCCATGAGACCACATTTCTTTGGGGCATTTTGTCAAGCAGTTCATGTGTCTTGTCTATGCTCTCACATTTTCCATACATAGTAGGAATGAATTTTCCATAGTCCATCACATTAGGTTTGTAAGAATGCTTTTGGATCCAACTGGGAGTATTTTTGAATCGACATTTAAGATCAGACTCAGTGATCCATCATCAAGAATAGGAGAGTTTGTTGATGATGGATCACTGAGTGTGATTTGAAATGGTGATTCAAAAATACACGTAGTTGAATTGTAACATCTCACTACGTAACCCTGAAGGGTAAGAGCCAAAAGGGGACAAAATAATTTTTTTTGTTTGGTATAAGTAGACAACATACACATATTTGGTTGCCAATATGATAGATCGAGAGCATTCATTTTAAACACAAAAGCAAATGTTCCTAATCCCATCTGATATAAACATGAATCCATAATCAACATAGTACAAGTGGATCTGATGCCCACACCGGAATCTGTAAAGCAATTAAGGAACGTCACATTTCTTCTCATTAAATTCAATGATTACAACTTCTCTCTTAAGATAGTACAAATACATACCTGCATATACAATTACAATGATATATTCCATAATATGATACAAGTACATAACATAGTCTTGAATATGATACAACGATAGAATGGGTACAATAACTGAATGAAGTAATGGAGAGAGAGCTCATCTCTAACTAGTGCTCCAAAACCTGTTCGTCAGTCCCCAATGGTGGTGGCAATGCCTCCCAACCATGTGGACTCATAAGAGACACCCCACCGTGCTCGCAGATAGACACAAGGCCCAAATGGATGAACAACAAGGGGATACAAGATGGCCAACACTCACATCAGACACAGAGCAGACACGGAGAATAGTGCATATAGTCAAAGTCATAATATAGGTGTACTCATCCAAGTCATAGGTCGGGTACTACTCACGACTGCTAAGGTGCTAGATATTAGAGTGCAATCATATGGAGTGTCATCATGTGTGCTCGAAGGGATGGCACCACATGGAACCAAGCACTCCTCTCATGTAGACGGGGAGACTCAATCGTGCCCGAATCCACGTCCCGCAGACGGATGACTCGATGCCCTGCAGACGGATAGGCCTTCTCGTTACATCCTTAGCCTTTACAAGTACTCAAGGCCATGCACGAGGTCTAATTATCTTATTAGTGTTTTTACCCCAATGTTTTTATTTAGTTATCACTTATTAATGTAACTCTACTACTAGTTCCCCTGGCAGCCACTTACAGGCCCCGGGCTCGTAGAGAGCCACTCTAGATAACCACTCTAATGCCTAGACATCTCGTTTGACTAAACGAGGCATCCAAAGAGACTAAAAACACTGATTTATAAATTTAAAATAATAAAGGTGAAAAATAAGATCTACAAGACCAAAACGCTCAATGGTAGTGTAATTTGTTGAAAACAACCTTTTGCTAGTTAGATCATTTTTTTGTAATAACTCCAGTGACCCCAATTTGGTTACTCTTCACAAGGGATAGCAAGGATATTATAAGAAAAGCATGGAAAATGACATTGTGAGTCTACTCACAACATAGAAATACATATTGTCTACCATATATAACATAACTAAACAACAACTTAAAAAGACTTACAAAAAGTTATTCTGAATTGTTTTTCCTCCTACACAGATCGTTGTTCATAGAACATAGATCATTACTCCTAAGAAATTTAGTGCCATTTCATTCTTTAACACAAAGATGGGGGTTTCCACAAGGCTTGCAATTAGCGAGGAATGACCGTAATGATCAAAACAGAGGCCGTCCAAGTTTCTTTTAAGAAGAGTTGAAATGGATTATAAATCAAAGTCATTGTATAACAAAAGGGTTACATGGGACTTAGATCTTTGCAATCTTTATGATGGTGTCCTAGCCTTATTGTATGGTTGCACATTATTTCACTATAAAAATTGACCTGTCTATTTTCTCTAACTCAGAAACCAGAAATTGCCTGTGTTTTTTTTTTAAGACCGCTTTTAATCTAAAGAATAATAAAATAGATCTGTATTTTAACCATCCATTGCAGGTAAGAGGCAATATAGAAATCTTGCATCTAAAAATATTTCTGGCGTATCTACTTTAAAATGGCAGCGATGGGGTTTTAGTTTTTCTGTGTTTAATGGAATAGCAGAAAGCATAGTTTAGTTTTTTGTGTTAGGAAAACAAAAGACTGAGGTAAATACCTCAAATCTGGCCGCGCTACCCTTCAAAGCACCTCAACCTTGCAAATTGATATGCTTGCCTGGGATATCTTTTCCTTCCAGTGCTTCATTTCCCTCTCCGTTTCTCTTTTTTTGTTTTGGTTCTGAGTTCTTAAGAGCCTTTGAAAGAGGTGTTTGACCCTCCAGAAGAAGGGCAACCCTTCACCAAAACTGAACGGCTAGTATATCTCCCCAATGAGCTGCATTGGTAACTCTATGTAAGGGCTTGAATGGACATGATTCTCACGCTCTAGGAAAAATGGATTAAAAGTCACAGTGGCCTTGCTCAAAGTGCCAAACAGCACAATTCCAATGGCTGTCATGGTAAGAAGCACCAGAAACACATCTCTCACGATGTTATTGTAAGGAGCCATCATTACAATGCTCTGTTTTCTCATTGCCAAATCCATCCCTCATTCATTTCAAATTTATCTATCAACCAACTTTTTCCAATTCACACCAAATTGGTCCTTATAAAATAGGAAATGCATGAATAACTACTGGAAATGAACCATTAGCATATTCTTCCTAAGACTCCAACCACGCCTCTTCCCTTCACCAATTTTTCACACCAAAATAATCTCCTACACAACAATCAAACCGTTCACCTATATCACCAAGATATTTCTACAGCATTTAACATTTTTACCCACCTCATGGCACGATTTCCATCTCCTTGTTCTCTGATTTTTTTTTTGTTTTTTTTTTAAAGCCTCCTCCACATATGCATTGACTACCTTTCTTCATTCGTATGCCTCCCATAGAGATTTTTTGCATTTAATGGTTATCATCCTCCCTAAAACGTGTTGCCTCTTCCCAGAGACTGCGTCCTCTTTGCATCTACCTCGGGAGATATTTCACACCAGCAATAACTCTCTGCCACCTCACCATGCCACGACTTCCACTGCATATCAGATCTCCTCCCCTCTACAAGATATTTTGGTGCATTAATTCTTTACAAACCTTCTCTAAAAGCCATCTGGAGCGTTGTTACATGAATCCAGAGGCACGCTTACAAATTTAATTTTCTATATATGTCTACCAAAGCATTTCCAACAATAAAATTTGACAAAAATCCCTCTTCCATTATGCTTTGATGGATGTCCATACCTGTTCCAAAGCTCCCATTTTGGCACAGGCAGTGAGGACGCTGGCTTTACAGCTACCAATTTCATTTTCTTGAAAGTTTCTAAAGCTCCGTCAACAAATCCATTTTGTTCATATCCTGCAATCATGGCATTCCATGAGACCACATTTCTTTGAGGCATTTTGTCAAACAGTTGGCGTGCCTTGTCTATGCTTCCACCTTTTGCATACATGTCTACCAGAGCGGTTGCAACTACAACATCTGACAAAAGTCATCTATCCTGTATGCTTTGATGGATGTCCATACCTTGCTCCAAAGCTCCCATTCGGGACAGGTTGGGAGGATGCTGGCAAATGTTGTAGAGTTTGGCTTTAAACCTGCCAATTGCATTTGCTCGAAAGTTTCTAAAGCCTTTTCAGCAAATCGATTTTTTGAATATCCTGCAATCAAGGCATTCCCTAAGAAGTTGAAAACACATTTCTTTGAGACATTCTGTCAAACTGTTCACATGCATTGTCTATGCTTCCACATTTTGCATACATGTCTACCAGGGCAGTTGCAACTACAACATCTGACAAAATTCCTCTATCCTTCATCCTGTAATGGAAGTGCATACCTGTTCCAAAGCTCCAATTTTCCCACAAGCAGGGAGGATATCGGAAAAGGTTGAGGGGTTTGGCTTTACACCTGCCAATTGCATTTGCTTGAAAGTTTCTAAAGCCTTTTCAATAAACCCATTTTGTGCATATCCTGCAAGCATAACATTCCATTAGACCACATTTCTTTGAGGCATTCGGTCAAACAGTTCACATGCCTTGTCTATGCTTCCACATTTTGGATGTATGTCTACCAGAGGATTTCCAATATCTGACAAAAATCCTTTCAAAGCAATTGATGGATGTCCATACCCTCTCCAAAGCTCCCATTTTGGGACAGGCTGGGCTGGAAGTACACTCGCAAATGTAAACTGATCGGATCGCATGTTGCATATGGTGAAACAGTGCGACGCTATCTCATTTTTTATGGATCAAAAACCTTACCAGCATCTCCAAAACTTCTGCAGCGCGAGAACTTCCACGGTGAGTTGAGTTATGCGCGGGCGGTTGATGGTTAACTGGGCGGGAGAAACAGTTTTAAAAAACTCAACTTTACCGTATGCTGAAGGGTGATGGAAGGAGAGATCGTAGGCACGGCATTGGTTGAAGAAGAAGTTTTCAAGGAAATCGCTGCCAAGGAAATCGTAAGAATAAGTTTTCAAAGGTTTTGAAGGATTGTTCAAGGCCATAGCCGAAGCGCCGGAAAGGAAAACGAAGTATCATCGCATAAAAAAAGGATATGAAATAGCGGCTGAAGCTGCCAGCAAATAAAAGAAGGGAAATCGAATGATGAAAGATAGCAGTGTTAAGGAATCATTGGAGGATTTTTTCTTGAGATAAGCAGGAGTTCAAAGATTTTAAAGATACTGAGATACAAAGGGAAATATAGCTACCAATCTCAAATCTATTAGTAGTCAAACAAAAAAAAGGTTGCAGTTAAAGTCAGAGATACAATCTATGAAGGAAGTCTTGGGTGCAGCCACCAAAAAAAGACAAAGAAGAGTTTGAAGCAAAATCATCGAAAGGAGGAAATCGTAGCAGAAGACTGCAGGAAGAAAATGTATTTGATATATAATTGCATTCAAGCCAAATGCGACATGGATTTTCTCGAATGGATTAATGGTGAGAGAACGGATTAAGCAGGCCCACATGTGCCACCTAAACGGTCAAATATATACAGCTGATGGCTTACAGAACAGCTCTTTTACAGAAGAGTTTTCCTGGTTCTTCCTCGAGATGGACGGAAGGGTTTCAAGGGCAACGGCGTTTTTCTCATTCTATTTTAAAAAAACCAGACTTGCAGGCACATGGACGACAGCCTACAGGAAGGAAGGTGTGGTTCCATGATGGGTTATCAAGTAACAGAAACAATCTGATATTTCCCAAAAAAGAAGTCGCCTTCACATTTAGGGCCCCTTTGGAGTCTCAGCGAGCTGCTTTTAAGGAATTTCAAGCTAGGAAAGCTGGTTTCAGGGATAGAGGCAGGGTAGGCCCGTTTCTGTCAAGCCCTCACCAAAAAGGTATGCGAGGGATGGACTTTCAAAAGAGGAGAGGACCCCATTTCCATCACTATCATAGACATCGGGAAAAGGAAAGATTTGTCTCAAAGGCAAAAAAGATTTGGGTTCCAGTCATAAAGAATGTCACACGGCGAAGTGAGCAAAAGGATATAGCCCTCACCCAGATGGAGGAAAAGCTCAGAGTTAAAACTCGCTACCTGATGGAAACAGCTGTTATAGGTAAAGTGATGTCTCCTCATTTCTCAGTACAGGATCTTATAGATTGGCAGCATTCTAAGTGGGGGGATTTGGTTGATTTTTGTGAGCTGGGTAACGGCTTTTTTTGCTTTGTGTTCCCGGATAAGGAGGAAAGAAATAATATTCTTTCTTAGAAAATATGGAAGTTTAACCAAACAGTGATTTGCTGTCAAGAATGGCGCCCAAACTTCCATGTAGGGAAAGAACAAATCCCTTTGATCCCTCTCTGGGTCCATCTTCCGTATTTGCCGATGGAATATAGAGAAGTTGAAATACTGACATGCCTTGGCAACTCCCTGGGGGTGTGTCAGGAAGTGGACATCCCCAAAGTAAATCTAACTTCTTCTACCGTGAGAATCCGAATTCTTATAGAGGCCAAGGAATTATTGCCCAAAAGACTCAAACTGGATTCCATTCAAGGGCCTTGGCTTCAAGAAATTTTACTACAAGATGGAGTAGACTCGGATGATCTTGACAGGCTCCAAGACTTTCTTACTTCATAAGCAAACCCGCCCAAGCAAGGACGAGTCTTGGATTTTCAGAGGGAAGTTCTCAGCCCAGCCTCCCTAGCAGAGTTGGTGATAGAGGAACCTGGTATGGGTAGTACGGATGCCGTTCTATTGGGTTCTCAGTTTGAAAATGCCATAGTTCCAGTCACGGTGAGTGAGTCTACAAAAGAACTACAGGTTGTGATTGGGCCTACGGAGGGTAAAGACCAGCTTGCTAAGGTAAATTTACCTGCAGAGGCTGGAAATGAGGAACAAGACACCTTCTCAGAGGAGCCTGAAGAAGTGGAGCCAACTTCTCAGGAAGGATTTTACCCCAAAGCAGCATCAAAGGAGACTCCCAAGCATGTTACTAGTTGCCTTTCCCCTTTTAGGGAGGAAGAGGACTTCCTGAATTGGGAAGAGGACACCCCTCTGAGAGAAATGAATCGTTTTACTCCAAAGGATCAGAATGTTCCTAAGGAGAGAGAAAACGAGAAAAATGACTTCTCCATGGATTTGATTCAGGACAATGAAACGTTGAGAGAGCTCTTAGATCAGGTAGTGACAAAGGTGGCAACCAATGTGATGGAGGAGATTGCAGATGAGGTTCTTCAGGAAGATCTAGAGAAGGATGAGAATAGGCCGCTAGGCCTGATTCACACAAGTATGAGAAGCCCTTTAGCCAAAGGTATTTCTACTCCGATCAGGAAAAGCTCAAGACAGAAGCAGGTGAGGCATAGCAAAGACGTGTCAAGTGGGTCAAACCTTCAGGTGCCTAGAAACTCAAGCAGGAGGAGAGTAAGCTACTCTCCTCAGGAGCTATGAAGCTACTTATGTGGAATGTTAGGGGACTTAATGCCCCTAACAAAAGGAGCCTCATCAAATATCAAATTGATGAGGATAGAGCTGATATAATCCTGTTACAGGAGACCAAACTGTCCCCAGAGTCATTTGAACTTTTTTCTAAGAGTTGGCGAGATTGGAGTTTTGCGAAGGTGGATGCACGAGGAGCGTCAAGAGGTCTGGCCATAGGTTGGAGGAATCATATTCAAGCCTTGGAGGTGGTGGAAAGGAATGATAATTTCCTAATAGGTAAGTTTCCTACACTTATTAAGGGAACTGACTTGTGGATTGTGAATGTATATGCGCCTGTTGATTTATCTCAGAAGAAACTAGTGTGGGATAACCTGTCTGCTTGGTTAAGGAAATTGAAATGGAGCCCCTTCATCTTAGGGGGTGATTTTAATTCCATAATAGAGGAGGAGGGAAAGCTAGGGGGTATTACCCACCCGCCCAGATCTTAGAAGGACTTCAAGGACTTTATAAATAGTAACCTTCTGTTCGATTGCATTCCTAATAATGGTGCTTTTACCTGGATGAACAGAAGAAAAGGCTTTCTTCAGATAGCAGAAAGGTTGGACAGATTCCTCCTATCTCCAAAATGTTTTAATCTCCCAGTCAGCTTTGATGCAGAAATACGGCCTTGGATAGGGTCTGATCACTACCCAGTCAGGCTCTCATTAGGAGGACTTAAGTTTCCAAGCAAGAAGGCATTTAGGTTTCAGTCTATGTGGTTCAGAGACACTTCCTTTATGGACAATATTCAAACCTGGTGGAAAAACATCCCGTTCGTGGAAGGCTCTCGCATGTTTCAGCTTGCAAGTAAATTAAAATTCTTGAGGCATAGGATTATGGTTTGGAATAAGAATCATTTTCGCAATATTTTTTCAAAGAAAGCTAGAATACAGCAAGAGCTAAAAGGACTTGCAGATCTCATAATAAATAGAGGCACGGATCTTTCATCTTTTCAAAAGGAGAAGCTATTGAAAGCCGAGTTGGAAGAGATTTTGAAAAGGGAGGAAATCTTTTGGAGACAGCGTTCTAAGGAGCTATGGCTGAAAGATGGTGACAAAAACACCTCCTTCTTCCATTTATCAACCAAGGTGAGAGCTGGTGCAAATTCTATTAAATCTATTCATCTAGGAAATGGATAGATCTGCTTGGATCAATCAGACATTCTCGCTGCAGCTCAAAATTTCTTTGCAGATCTCCTTACCAGTCCGATATATCAAAGGGAAAAAGGGCTGCAGGTTTGTTCTTTCATTCCTAAGTTAATCAAAGAAAATCATAATAGGGAGCTTTTGAAACCTTTCACTTTAGATGAAGTGAAGTCTACTGTGTTCTCCTTGGTGGGAGAGAAAGCGCCTGGCCCGGATGGATGGACGGGACTTTTCTTTCAAAAGTGTTGGGATACGATAGGAAGGGATGTCTTTTTGGCTGTGGAAGAATCCAGAAAAGCTAAGAATGTGCTCAAGGAATTCAAATCGACTTGTATAATGCTTATCCCCAAATCAGGTTTCCCTCAGACTTTTGAAGACTTCAGGCCTATCTCCTTATGTAATTTTATTTATAAGATAATTTCAAAAGATTTAGCGATCAGATTATCCCCCCTGATGAAGGAGTTGATTTCTAGTGAACAAGGGGGCTTTGTCCCAGGTAAAGAGACCATGGAGGGCGCCATTCTCACTCATGAAATATTGCATTCGGTGAACAAGGATAAGCAAAAAGCCATGATAGTGAAATTGGATATGTCCAAGGCTTATGACAGAGTGAATTGGGGCTTTCTCATTGATATTCTTTTGCAAATGGGGTTCTCCAAAGAAGTGGTTAGGTGGATCAATTCCTGCCTTTCAGGTTTTAGAGCTTCAGTGTTAATCAATGGACAGGAGTCCGGTTTCTTTGAACCTTCGCGAGGATTAAAACAAGGCGATCCTCTTTCTCCTTATCTTTTTATCATCATGACAGAAGCCCTTACATGGTCCATAAAGGAAGCAAAGAGGAAGTCAGACTAGCAAGGCATTAAAATTAGAGGTATTCATGAGCCCTACACTCATGCTTTGTTTGCTGATGACACAATTCTTTTTGGTCAAGCCTCGCTTCGGGAAGCCAGATCAATGATGAACACAGTCCAATCATATTGTTATGCTTCAGGACAATTAGTGAACTTTAAGAAATCCATGGTTTTCTTTCAGAATGTCCCACTGCTTCTTCAAAAGCTGATTCAAGTCACCCTCAATCTTGAAACTCAGGTTCTTCCAGGAACTTATCTTGGTCTTCCCTTGTTTATGGGCAGATACAAAAATAACCTATGGGGTAAGGTGCTAAAGAACTTGAATTCTAAACTGGCTAAATGGAAAGGGCGGCATTTGTCCCTAGCAGGGAGAATAGTTTTGATCAAAGCAGTTTTGTCTGCGGTGCCAGTCTATATGATGTCGGCTTTCCACATTCCAAAAGGCATTATTGTTAAAATTGATGGGTTATGTAGGAAATTCCTCTGGCAGGGCTCCCAAGAAGAGAAGAAAATACATCTATTGGCCTGGGATAAGGTTTGTAAACCCAAGGCGGAAGGAGGATCTGGAATTCTAAACATTCAAGCTCAAAATCAAGCACTTGGGGCCAAATTGGTGTGGAGTATGTATTCTAAGCCAAATGCCATGTGGGTTAAGTTAATGAAAGCCAAGTATCTGGATTCGCTGGATAATGAGAGGATTTTCACAGTGCAAAATCCTCCTAAGGGGTCAGCTATTTGGAATTTCTTAGTAAGAAGTAGAGACCTTCTCCAACCTAATCTCTCGTGGATCATCCATAATGGTGAAAAGGCAGACTTCTGGTTTGATTCTTGGGGTGGGGGGGCGCCGTTGTTAGGGTTTCATGAGCTTTCTGAGGCGCGAATTTTTCTTCAATTAAATTGGGGTTTTAAAGTCAAAGATTACTGGCAGGTGTTAAGGGAGGGAACTTTAGTTACAGTTGCCTGGAAAGGATTTCAGGATTGCAACTTCCCTAGCTATCAAAAAGTACTCCTCAGTCGACTTCTTGGTAAGAGGTTAGTGCTTGTCTCTAGCTTGGAGGATGAAGTGACATGGACTGTAGCAGCTTCAGGGTGCTATTCAGTTAAGGAAGGATATAAAATTGGCATGCAGAAAGTTTTGTCAGATTGGCCCTCCAAGCTGTGCTGGGGAAAGTCAATTCTTCCTAGAGCTGGAGCCTTCGCCTGGTGTGCACTCCATAATAAAATTCTCACAGGCGATCGAATCAAAAGACTGGGCTTGGGTTCCAATTTCCTCTGCGTGCTTTGTGGCTGCGAGGAAGAATCTCTAGATCACATTTTGCTTCAGTGCCCCTTTAGTAGAGTATGCTAGACCTGGTTCTGCAGGAAGTTAAAATGGACTAGTCCTATTTCCAAATCTTTATTCCTTATGTTCAAAAATTGGCCCCTTTTGTTCGGCAACTCTGCATTAGCCTGTCTATGGGAATTGGGACCTTCCATGGTCATCTGGCATATCTAGTGGGAAAGGAATTTGCATATTTTTAGGAAGGAAGCAAGTTCCACGTCTCAGGTTTGTGCCAAGCTCGAAGCTGCTCTTTCGGATCAGGTAGTGACCCACCTCAGATCCATTAACCCTTCCAAGTTGGTTTGGTCTAAATGGGATGAGGAAATCATATCGCTTTGGCCTTCTATCAGATTTATGGGGCTTGGATCTATCACAGGACCTGCTAAGATGGCCACATGTAGAGACTAGGTTAAATGGATGCCACCTTCTTCTCCTTTCTATAAGATTAATTTTGACGGGGCATGTCGCGGCAATCCTGGTCCCTCCGGAATGGGATGTGTCAGTAGAGATTCAAATGGTGATCTGCTTGCAGCTAAGGCAATCAAGTTACCCCCAGGCACTAACAATGAGGCAGAAGCATGGGCTCTAGTGCATGGACTCAATCTGGCTTTGGAAAAGGGACTAAGAACCGTGTGGATAGAGGGGGATTCCCTGATTGTTATAAACGCCATCAAAGGTAGAGGCTTAGACAATTGGAAGTTGAATTACATCCTCAGCTTGGCCAAATCTCTCCTGTGCAAACTTGATAATTTTATCATTTCCCACACGCTGCGTGAAGGTAACAGGGTGGCAGACTTCTTAGCCAATGTAGCATTGGACAATGAGAATGCTCACGTAAACTTCCCCTCTGACGATCACCATCTGACTAGTTGCTTGCACTCTATCCTGTGCGCTGACATGGAAGCCGAGTAAGCCTTGTGCCCCTATCAGGCCTTAATCTCGCCTGTCCACATGTAAGGTCGAGGTGTCCCTTCCCAGGCTACTGGTGTTGATTTGCGTTGAGTTGGGGGACTGCCTCATTTACTTTTGCATTTACTGTGAGGGAAGGACGTCTGACACTCTGTAGGGACGTTGGATTGGGTTTTAATAGTGGGATCGAGTGTATTTAGATAGTTCCAGTCTTCTCACTTGTCCTGCCCGCATGAGAAAGATTGCGAATCTGTTTTCATTGTATGTTCATTAATAGCTTTTACAGTGGCAGGTCTCCCTGGTTCGATTTTATACTTTGACGGCGCAATGGCATCTCCGTCCCGAATGCTCCGCTTTATATAGGACACGTGGCTACTGTTTCCGGCCTTTCTATTAGCTGGCTGTGTACTTCTCTAGCTTCATGTGTGGCTGACGCAAACGACTTTATTATTCGTCGCCAGCCCTCAGTTTCATTTGGCTAGCTTTTCTTAGTCTCTGTAGCTCTAACTTCTTTCAAGGCTTTGTCTTCTGGCGCTTGGTGACGGCGGATACGCGGCTAAACCAGAGGTTGTTTTTTCCTTCTTTGGACTGGGAACTGGAGATAAGGGGGCGCGTGAAGGCAATCAACTTTATGACTCTGATTGATTCGGATTGCACTCTTATTCAGTTTGCTGTCCGGAATATTGTGGGGCATGCCTGGATCAGGGGATTTGAGGGTCACGTCCTAAACTATTCAGACGTTGTTTCGCAGCTTCTCTCCAACATAATGGATCTTGTGATGGATGGTGTTTATGTCCACTCTCTCGTGGCAGGTTTGTTCTTCAAGAACATTTATATGGTGGAACGATGGGAGTTGGCAGTAGCTAATTATAAAATGGACCAAGGCGACGCCCTCATCGGTGGGATTTTTAACCTCACTTCCCTGCGGAATTCCCCCCCTCAGCAGGATCCATGCTTCGGACCTAGCCCCGGGAATGCCTTTTTACGCACTGTCTGAGGTGGAGGAGGGTGGCCAGTCTGCGCCTTCTATGGAGATGGACGCACAAGCTCTGCCAGCTGCTCTACCAGCGGCGTGATGTCTCTCGTGGGGTTCGTGGTTTTTGTTCAGATGTTTTTGCTACTGGTGGTCCTTTGTTGGCTGCGGTGTGCTGCGGGGGTGGTGGGATTCCTTTTTTGTGGCTGGGTGTGCATGGGTAGTTGGTGGGCTGTGTGTATGTTCGATCGGCGTCTGTGTGGGGGTGGCTCTAGCGTATTCCTCGGCAGCGTCTGGCGTGGCTGGTTGGCTGGTTTGGTTTTTTCCGCTTTTGCTTTGGTGGTGACTTCGGGTGCTGTGGTTTGTTTTCCTCGGGGGTTTTCTAGTTGCCCGTCTGCGTAGTGGTGGCCTCAGTGGTGTTCGAATGGGTGACATTTACTCATTTGTGTTTCTTTTTGTTAATTTCTGCGATGGCTTGGGTTGGTTTTGGTTTTCACTGTTGTGTTTTATTCCTCTGGACTGGGCTTCGGCCATGACTTCTGTAATATTTTTAATATATCTTAATTTACGGGTGTTCACTCCCCTTTTTCTGTTTAAAAAAAAAAAAAAATGTATTTGATTGGACAGCAGCCAAAACCTTAAAAAAGGAGAAATTGTCAAAGAAGGATCACAGAATTCAAGTTTGAAGACTGCTGTAGCAGAAGATTAGATTGATTTGCAAATAAGTACCTAAAGAAAATCACATTAGGGTTTTTTAACACAAAGAGGTTGCAGAAGGCAGTTAGCAAGGAATTGGAAAGTCTGAAGACATCGCGCAAGAAGTGAAGGCCCACGAAGCCGCTGAAAAACAAAAGCAGTATCGCTGTAGCAACAGCCTACTGCAATAGCACGACGAAAGAATATGTCAGCAATGGAGAATTATTTTCAAAATAGAGTTGTATGTAGATCAATTGTAAAAATATTATGGAAATAGAGTTTATGAATCTTAATTAAGGGGAGTGTTGGTGATTAATTTTCTTAATTAATTAAAAACACAAAAATAGTAATTATAGTAATTAGAAATGTCTAGAATAAATTAGTAAGGGTCTTGTAGTAAGTTTATAGAAACAATAGATATGGATTAGTAATTTTTTAGAGGAGTTAATATAAGGATTTGAAGCTTCAAAATAGTTACGAAACATTAAATATTGTATATTATATTATTTGAGAAGACCTCTATAAATAGAGGTATCATGGAGTGCATTTCTTAACAAGCAATAGAAATTGCTTTGCTCACCATAGCTTTTTAAATGCTATGTGCATTACTATATTTGTGTATTTTGGATATGATTCATATTTGTGTCTTGTGGATTTCATATCCACCACCAACAATTTTATCATTATCAAAGTGCCATACAAATTTCTAATAATCCAACTTTTCATGCTAAAATAAAACATTTGAAAATTGATATTTATTATATTCAAAATCATATTCAAACTCAATTTGTTAATCATTCAAATAAGCATTCTTGACATCCATTTTATGAACAAACAATTAACAGAAGTCAAATTTTTTTTGAAAATGAATAGACTACAAATATAAACATTACTTTCAAATTCCTTTCACTACTTACCTCTTCTATAAATCTCATGTCATAATCTGTTTCAGGATAATTTAACTTTCTCTCAGCTGACATGCGGGTAACTAGAATAGCTTTGTCCGAAGACCTGCATGCTAATAGTTTGGATCGCATAAGTGGCAATTACCTTAACAAAAACATATTAAAGACCTGCATTGGAATAGTTTGGATCACATAAGTGGCAATTACCCTAACAAAAAACATATTAAAACATTTGGGAAATAGTTTTTTTAGAGTACTAACCTTGGTGCAGCTTCAGCAATGAAATAGTAACCTTAAAATAAAATAAAAAATAAAGAGTTATGAGTATCCATTATAATTTTCTCAAAGTTTTAGGCATAAGTTTTTTTTAATGATTGAGCACATAAAATAGTGTAGACTTCTCTAATCCATTGGAGTTCAAATTTTAACCGTATTTCCTGTCAATTATTTTGATCCAAACAGTGACTTATATAAGTCACAAATTCTTTTTTACCTGTTATTTCTTTGGAATATTTAAAAAACATTAAATACCATATTCATAACCATAAAACAACAAATGTCTTCCTCCTGTCATCATTTTATATAAAATATCTTTAACTTTAAAGTAATAGAAATTTGAGAAGCTATATGCACTCACCAAGGTGTATTTGACAATTTTCTTTCTTAAGCCTGTCAAGAAATATAGCCCAACTTAATTAGATCCCTATTTTATGTAATAAATACAAAAATCAATAATAATAGTCCATATTTATTGAATACAGATCATATTCACAATGCACACAAGATTTTCAAACAGCTTTACAGTCCCACTAAATAACCTAAAGAGGAGACACATTGTGATAATCATGGAAAATCGTAAATGTTTTTTTGGGTGATCAATGAATTATTCAGATAGACTACCACAGAAGTAGTGCACAACAAAAAGAATAGACTATCATATATTGGCTTCATAACGTCCACTTCTCTGGTAATCACAGGCTCCAATGGCTTGGCCTTGTTTTTCTAGGCCTACCTCTCCCATCATTGCCATCTGATTAGCCTGACGTCTAACTCTTTTACCATTATCATTTCTATCAGCCCTTTCATGAGAGACCCTAGTTTTACGGTTTTCTATGCCATTGTCACCAACACTTGCACCATGATGGCATATGTCTTTCTAACATTCTCTCTTCTAATGCTGAGCAGCACTTCGGCTTCTGGTTCATCTACATCCTTCAATTAAAAATAATTCTTCTTTTGCTTTATATATTGTCTACCAGAACCTCTCCAGATAGAAAACCAGCATTAGGGTTTTCTATCTCAATAGGGGAACCAGACAGGGCTTCAACTTGAGCATGGCAAAGCCTGATATTAGGATTTACCATTTGAGGGTGACTGGAACTGATGTTAGGTCCAAGTTGAACATGACCTGCATGATGGGTATCCTCCTCTGGCAATTTACTACGTTTAAATACCACTGGCCTGTGTTTAATCAGTGTGAGAGACACAATTATCCTGTTTTGCTCATCCTGTGATGTCCATGAGTAAAATGCATTGTAATTAGAATACTCGTCGAATACGATAAAAGGAAAGAAGAAATTTCAACTACTTACAGTGAAGAAGACATCGCTACTAGCATAGAATGGTTTGGTTGTATCATTACTAGAAGAGGCCATTATTCCAAAGGCTGCACAATGTAAGCAAACAAGTTGATACTGAGCTGCTTTTCTGTAAAGTATATTCCCTTGTGAGCGAAGAACATAGAACGAGTCATAAACAAATATTACAAAATATAATTTATTTTATCTTCCAAAAGAAATTAATTAAAATGATTAATAAGAAAACTTAGCCTTGTATAAAGAAAGGTTATAATTAATTATATAAGAGATACAGCATTTCGACAATTTCTGATAGTAAATAATAGTAACTAATAGAGTGTTTTTTGGATTATATTATGTGATTATCATTCAGATGAAGAAAAGATGAAGAAAAGTTAATACCTTCAGATAATGGGATAGAACAATAAAGAGTCATAATAGTAGTAATCATGAGGTAAGGTGGCGAGCTCCTAGACTCGTGAGGTACAAGGTGACAGGTAGTCTTTATTTCAAGAAGGTGGAGTATTGTAGAAGGCAATTTGCCTTTCTCGAGAAGTGTAGACGACAGTTTTCTCTGCTTTAGCCTTTGTTGTGCATGGTCTTTGGGTGCAGTGATGGATTATGGGGGATTGGGTGCTCGAGTTCAAAGGGAAAAGAGGTGAAGGCTCAAGCTGCCCGACGCAGGCAATTAGCCACTCTGTTTTTGACAAATCGGTGGGTGGTAGGATGAAGAGAAGGTACACTCCGAGGAAGAGAATGCAGAAGATCCCAGTTGAGGCAGTTCTGGAAGGGTTTCTGAAATATATTGAGAAGGATATAAAGAATCCTATTATGCGTGAATGGTTGTTTAGGCTTCTTAAGGTTGCCTTGTGGTCGACGGCCAGGAGGGAATCAATGTCCGTGAAGCCATGTCTCACCTACTGCTTGGCCCAGGAACATCCAAAGGCGGCTGTCTAATGTGTTTAGAGTAGCACAATCCATCATGGTGGCAACTATGTTGTCTGTGGCTGCTGCCTTGGTGTTGACACATGAAGATTTGGTGGAGACGTCTAATCCGGCAGGGGAGAACCATGAAGCATCGCTGGGCCACTTGCATGAAATCCTACTAAACGTCCTAGAAACTAGGAAGATGATGGAAGGAGTAGTTGCAAAGCTCGAAGTTTCCATTCTAGCTCAACCTAAACCTCTGTACAGCTATGCCTATGATGAAGAAGGAATTGTCATGTGATGAAGAAGGAATTGTCGTAGAGGAGGGAGATGCAGATATAGGGTAGTTTTTGTTGTTTAAGCTTTGTTTCCTTTTGGGATGTCTGTGTTAGATGTATGGTGAAGACTTTATGTTTTTAAATATATGTAGTGAGGAATTAGGGCCAAGCTAATTTTCCCTACTCCTCTATTACAGACTTTGTTAGGCAGGAGGTTAAGGACATATGTTTTTACTGTTGTTACAGACTAACGGGCTTGGCCCTAATTTTGAAGGATCCCTGCTCCCATAAACCAGGGTTAATATATCAAAAAAAAGTTAATACAAAAATGTAGATTACAATATTTGTTACTTAAATGGAAGAGAAGAGGGCAAACAACTTAACAATAAAGAAATTAAGTTAAGTGAAAATCAGATCCTATAAAATTATTATAAAGGAAAAGAAAACATAAAGAGGGAGAGTCAAGAACAAGAAAGGGTTTTGGGACCCCTTCAAAACCTGCTTTATCCTTAATGAAAAATAATATACTCACAACAATCTAAAAATATAATATAATAGAAGTCTAAAAAAAACCTTGACTCTGAAAAAAAAAAAAAAAAAAAAACATAGAGATCTAATATAATAAAAAAAATACAATCATAATATAACTATATCTAGCTTACCTATCATTTAGATGTAGGGAAACCTTATTTGGGCACTATCCAAGTGACTGGTAGGAGGCCAAATTCCAAACCCTCCTGGCCAACCTCCAAAAGTGCAGGGAAAACATATCTCAAGTCTAGACATTGAAGGTGACTCACATATTTGTATCAATGCTATCACAAGAAGGAAAATTATAAACTGGAAATTTAAGAATATTGTGGAATCTGTTTGAAATTGTCTATCTGCAATTGTAGATTGCACTATGGCTCATTGTTATAGAGAGGTGAACAAGGAAGCAAATCATCTAGTAAATTTTTCTTTCACACAAGCCATTGAGGTCTTTGGCTCTTCTTTGGATCTCTGGGGGCTTTAAGATCTCGCGCACCATCAAAGACACTAATACTGGGCACCCTTGTCCCAATAGGGCATGTTATTTTCTGCATATTTTTTTTCATGGGAATGGTTCTTTAACCGTATTTATACATAAAAAAACAAACTAGTATATTTATCTTTAGAAAAATCTATCTAAAATAGGTCGAGAGATATCCTTTGAGGTGCCTATTTTTCTAATTGCTTGAATATGTTTTATGGTTTTATTTCAACATGTTAATTTTCTCTTTTTTTATTTGATTTCACTAATAAAATATAAGTATAAATATTATTTTACAACACTATATTAAATGCTAATAAAATATAGTTATAAAATATTATTTTAGGGACTATATTTTTATAAAATAGCAATGATACTTTTTTGTTTCTAAAATAAAGAATTGTTTATCATTTTAAATTTGTAACTATCATATTTGCAAAAGTAAATTCATAAGGAAAATTTTATGCTAAAAACTGTAACCCTATTTTGGTGTGGAGAGATTTGACATGTCTTGAGTAAATAAAATTGAAATCCCAGAAATAATCTAATTTCATTAAATAAAATAACACTAAAATATTTCTTTAATTATAAAAGTAAACTTTACAAAACCTATAAAATAACAAGAAAATATTTCTTTAACTATAAAACTAAACTTTACATTTCTTTAATTATTCTTTTGCATTTTTTATTTGATTTTATATGTTTATTTATATAAATTATTTATTTTATGTCTGCTTTGTTATGTGCATTTATTTAATAAAAAATATGTCGGCTTAGTTACATATATGTTAATTATATATTTTAAATTTAAAATATTTCTTCATAATTTAAAAAAATATATGTCATCTCTATTTAATTTTAATGTAGACCGTTAGAGTCATAACTTTAATGCCACTTTATAAGCATAACAAACAATATAAAGTTGGAGACCAATGTTTTATTCCCCGAAAGACATTTGTAGTTTATTTGCAACAAGTTGGTTCCAAAAAAATTATTTGTGGTAGTTGTAGCTACATTAATTTCATGTACAAGAGTTGGACCCTTTCAAAAACCCATCAAAAACACTTACCCGTAAATAAAAAACAAACAATATAACTAAACAAAATAAAACCATATTATTATTATTAATACTCAAATGCAAAATAACACAAAGCATCCACAACTAATAGCAGACCATCCGCCAAAATGAGTTGGTCTCAAAAAAAAAAAAATCTGTTTGTTTGTTTGTTCATTTCAATTATTTCTCTCAGGAAATATAGAGCTCTAAATTCTTAAAGTTCATTAAAAAATTTGAGACTACAAATATATTCATTTTTTTTGTTTTTTTTACCTGTTCTCTCAAACAGACCAACCAAGCATGAGTGTAAAATATTTTATTCTCTAATTCGTACATTAAATATACTACTAGAGATATCTTAAATACATCTGTCTACAAGATCCTCAGAGATTTCAGTTTCAAGACATCTATATTGAAATTGTTATTGAGAATAGATGGGCCCCTTGAGACTGATATCTCTTGGCATCTTTTAGATAGATGTATTTAAGATATCTATGTTAGTTTATATCTAAAGTATGGTAAGAGATATCCTTTTGGAGGTGTCTATTCCACCTATGTGTGGTAAATTGATTAAAAAAAAAAGGAAGGATATTTTTTAAATATATGTATGCTAGTAGCATCCGTACAACAAGCTTAATACTATATATTATATATTTTATGAATTATTATAATTATATAATTATATAATATTATAATATAGGTTAGATATATTATTTGTAACAACTTGTTTTGACCGAGTTTTGTTTTGAGAGGGCCGTGGCATGGCAAGCTCCCAGGAAAATGGGTGTAGAAAATATCCGGGAAGTGAGTGAGAATTGAATGCGGCAAAATATCTTTTGAGGGTAGCGTAGGGGATTGGAACTAGATGAGTCAACACCTCATGTCAGAGAGGCTTTAAAAACCATCAATGAGTGATTAGATAGAGGGGGTCACGGCTATTAGGTGGGGAGTTGGTTTTAATGCTGCAGATGAAAATAGCTGAGCATTAGGTGAATGAATTGATGGCTTGGGATGGTGGACATCCACTCAAAAACTTGCTGGAACACCCACAATTTCCCCATTCGCATTTTTGGGTATATATTGTTGACGGAATTGGTTTAGTATGCTACTAGCTTGCGAGACTCTAAATTTGGTGGGAGGTAAAACACAGAAGAAACTGAGGATGCAATAAAAAAAAATCTGTCATAGTTTTGGGGTGGATTTTTTTTAAAAAAGAGAAGACTCAACATTTACGGAGGAAAGGAGGAGTGCAAACTAGTCTGAAGTAAGTAATCATACTGCAAGAGTGAGGAGCACTGAAGGGAGTGTGAGGTGTCTGGAGGGGAGTGCATTTGTATTAGAGGTATTTACCTCTGTCTCTGTTTTTCCAGCACAAAAACTTAATAAACTTATATATGTTTGCTTTTGTTTCCATTAAACTCAGAAAATTTGAAACAACATTCTACCACAAAGAAACTAAAATATGCTTGCTAAGATTTCATGATGCACAGAGAATCAAAACCCCATTAAATGGTTTATGGCATCGATAAGATAACATTTCTAAATTTTTGGGAATGCCTATTTCAGAATGATATCTATTTGACTATTTTGTTTGGTTGGCCTTTGTGTTTAGCCAAAAGCACTGCATAGATGGTCACAATGCATTTGTACGATTAGACAAAAATAAGTGTGTTTAATGCGGTAGTTCCCTTCGATTGGTTAGGTAGTAAGATATAGATGGGATCTTACCTAATTGGTTTTTGTTAATTATTAATTTAAAATATTATAGCACGTATCATGACTCGTGAGTCATGAGGGCCCTGAATATTTTAGAATTTTCATTTCTCCGTCAGTTAAAAATTTTAAATATACAATTTTTGATAATGTTATTGTCTTCTCATAGTCTCACTAAATCTAGTGCACTATAGTCTGTGTTGTTTGTTCTTTGAGCAAAATTACCATATGGTATTTAGTAATTGTTGGTTTCTAATTTGTTTATATTTACAATAGAACTCATGGTTTTTATCAAGGCTTAAATTCGACAGTTGTATAGCTATATTTAGATATTTTAGCTATAAAATACAACTAAATTTTTGAAATAAATGAAAGAAGAGATTTTGGACAAACTGTCAAAATTTATGTATAGGATTATGATGAAACCTTTTTTTTTATATACGATGACCCCTCCATAGAGAATTTCATTATAGCTCTTAAACAAATTGATTGCTGCTCTGTTTTGATTATTATAATCAGAAAATTAATATCTCTATTTTGTTATTATCTTAAACATTCCTATTTTTGTCATGATTAAAGTGGTAGACAATACGCAAAATAGGCTGTGCGAAGACTTGCAATGCCTCTTGTCATGCTTTTTCTATTATCCATGCATACCTTTGTGAATTGTGACCAAATTGGGGCCACGAGAATGATTACACAACTGATCTAACCAGCAAAAGGCTATTTTCAACATATTACACTGCCCATGAGAGTTTGGGTCTTGTAGATCATATTTTTCATCTTTACTAGTTTAAATTTATGACTCAGTGTTTTTAGTCATTTTGGGTTCCTCGTTGGTTACATGAGATGAACTAGGTCTAGGCATTAGAGTGGTTGTTTGGAGTGTCTCTCTACGGGCTCGGGGCCCGTAAGTGGCTACCAGGGGAACTAGTAGTAGAGTTATAGTAACAAGTGATAACTAAATTAAAACATTGGGATAAAAACACTAATAAGATAACTAAACCTCATACATGGCCTTGAGCGCTTATAAAGGCTAAGGATGTAATGAGAAGGCCTATCCATCTGCAGGGCGTTGAGTCATTTGTTTGCGGGGCGTGGATTCGGGCACGATTGAGTCTCCTCGTCTGTATGAGAGATACTTGGTCCTGTGTGTGCCATCCCTTCGAGCAAATATGATGACACTCCATATGATTACACTCTAGTATCTAGCACCTTAGCAGTCATGAGTAGTACCTGACTTATTACTTAGATGAGTACACCTATAGTATGACTTTGATTGTATGCATTGTTCTCCATGTCTGCTCTGTGTCTGATGTGAGTGTTGGCCATCTTGTATCCCCTTGTTGTTGTTCATCCATTTGGACCTTGTGACTATCTCTGAGCACGGTGGGGTGGTCTCTTAGGAGTCCACATGGTTGGGAGGCGTTGCCACCACCATTGGGGACTGTCAAACAAGTTTTGGAGCACCAGTTGGAGATGATCTCTCTTTCCATTACTTCATTCAGTTATTGTACCCATTTAGTCCTTGTATCATATTAAGGACTATGTTATGTACTTGTATCATATTCTAGGATATATCATTGTAATTGTAATTGTAGTTATGTAATTGAGCTCTCTTAGGAAAGAAGTTGTAATCGTTGTATTTAATGAGAAGAAATGTGATGTTCCTTTATTGCTTTATAGATTCTAGAGTGGGTATCAGATTCACCTTTATTTTATGCTTATGGATTCATGTTTTTATTAGATGGGATTAGGAACATTTGCTTTGGTGTTTAAAATGAATGCTATCGATCTATCATATTGGCAATTGAATATGTGTATGTTGTCTACTTATGTAAAAAAAAAAAAATTATTATTATCTAGTCCCCTTTTAGCTCTTACCCTTTGGGGTTACGTAGCAGGATGTTACATTATTATAATATATTATATATTGATTATATATAATATAACCCTAACCCTAACCCTAACCCTAACTATAATTCTAACTCTAACCTTAACTCTACTCTTAGATCTAGTTAAACCTAATTTTATTTCTAATTCCAACCCTTATCCCAACCCTAATTATAACCATAGTTATATATAGATAGAAATGAAAATGTCTTTTGGTGTTATATTATAACTATAACCCTAACCATAATGTTTATGCCAATACTAACCTAATTGTAACCCTAATGCTAACCCTAATTCTAATCATAGTTTTAACCCTAAGTCTAACCTAAACCCTAACTCTAACCCTAATTCTAATAACCATACTTTTAACTCTCACCCTAAATCCAATTATAATTCTAATCTTAATTTTATCCCTAACACTAATTCTTACCCCAATACTAATTCTAAGCTACTAATTCAAACCCTAATTCAAGTCTAAATTTTAACTATAACCCTAACCCTAACCTTAATCCTGATAGTAATGCTAACCCTAACTCTAATTCTAACTCTAACTATAATTTTAACCCTTACGGTCTTAATTCTACCCTTATATATGTCCCTATATAATATAATATGTATGCTATAATTGTATATTATATAACCCTAGCCCTAACCCTAATATTAATTCTGACAATAATTCCAACCCTAAGCCTAATTCTTTTCCCACCCTAATTCCAACTTGAACCTGAACCTTAACTCGAACCCTAATTGGAGGCCTAACCTCTAATTTGAACCCAAATTGTAACTGTAACCGTACCCCTAACATTAACATTGACAATAATTCTAACACTAATTCTACCCCTAGATCTACTTAACTCTAATTTTATTCCTAATTCCAACTCTAATCCTAACTCTAGTTCTAACCATAATTCTATATGTATATGACCTTTGTTATTTTATTGAAACTATAACCCTAACCTTAACATTCACCCTAATTCTAACCGCAACCATAACCCTAATTCTAATCATAGTTCTAACTCTAATTCTAACCTAAACCCTAACCCTAACCCTATTTCTAACACCAATTCTAATGACAATCTTAACCCTAATTCTAATCATAATTGTAACTATAACCTAAATCCAATTATAATTCTAATCTTGATTTTATCCCTAACCCTTATTCTTACCCCGATACTACTTATATTACTAATTCAAACCCAAATTATAACTATAACCCTAACCCTAACCTTAATTCTAATAGTAATTCTAACCCTAACTCTGATTCTAACCCTAACCGTAATTCTAACCCTAACAATAACCCCATATCTATCCCTAACCCTAATTCTAACCCTAAACCTCATTCTAACCCTAACGCTCATTATATCACTAAGATTAATTCTATCCTTAACTCTAACTCTTATTCTAACTCTAACCCATGTCATGAAACTCATTCATCACCTGAATATTAGTGTTCCATTGTCCCACATTGATAATATTTAAAAGTCAGATTGCATCACATGGAATTGACCCCTGAATTTCAAAATTTAAAACATGATTTTCTTAACTCTTGCCCATTTTCTTTCCCACCATGAGCTAACTTTGTACACATTTTGTGTGATATATCACTTTTAGGGTCTTAGATATTTGATTTTTGATGGCATTATCTTTTTTTAGAACTTTTGAGGGACTATATTTTTTTATTGGTAAGAGGAGCTATTTCTAGCCCAAAGCTGGAGGTCACAAGGGGGAACTCCTCCCCATCAACTTAATCAGCTTAGAAACCACATATTCAACTTAGAATGTTATTATATTTCTTGGAAGTAAATGTAAAAATTAGAAAAATAGCATACCACTTCAAGGGGGTGACCTCCAATAATTAGAAAATAATAGGTGAATTCAATATTAGATGATATGATGGTTTGAGAGAGTTGTTGGTAGGTGGCGACTGATCATGCAAGTACTGTACACTAGTTATGTATCTCATAATTTTCCCTAAGCCGACATAAAAAACCCCTATTTTTGTAACTGACATAAGGATTGATAAAAGCAGCCAAGGGTTAGGGTTTATGTTGATATTATATTGTAGCATTTGCAATAGTATTGAGTTGTAGGAATTGCTGGTTGTAATCAGCTTGATTTACTGGATAATAATATTGGACTCTCTGTTGGTGGATGTAGCCTAAGTTTGGGTGAACTATGTTAAAACTTGTCTCTCACTGTTATTATTTTTGTGTATTTTTTATTCCTTTGTTTAATCTTTATTTGCATTTAATTGATATCTTCTGCTGGCTAAGCCTAACAAGTGGTATCAAAGCGGGTTGTGTTCAATTATCATCTGTAGGAAGGTCTCACAGCTGAGTGGGAGCAATGGTGGACGAGGGTAAATTGAAGGTAGACAAATTCAATAGGAAGAACTATCAGTTATGGAAGATGCAGACAGAGGATTATCTCTATCAGGAGGATTTATGGATACTGTTGGAAGGAGTAGCCAAGAAACTCATAACAATGACTAATGAGGATTAGAATCTTTTTGACAGAAAGGCATTGGGAACCATTCGGTTGTGCCTAGCACCATCGGTGGCATTCAATGTAATAAAAGTGAAGACAACAGATGGTCTTATGAAAGCTTTGGCTAAATTGTATGAAAAACCCTCAGCCTCAAATAAGGTATTTCTCATGAAGTGTTTGTTTAATTTGAAAATGATTGAAGGTGGATCTGTGATAGATCATTTAAATGAATTTAATATGATGACCAATCAATTGACTTCTATAAATATAAAATTTGATGAAGAAGTTAGAGCTCTCTTGATATTATGTTATTTCCCTAAAAGCTGGAATAGTTTGGTAATGGCAGTTAGTAACTCTATTTCTGGTGCAAATACCCTGAAATTTGATGATGTTGTTGGTGTTATTCTGAGTGAGAAAATTCATAGGAAAAGCTCAGGTGGATCCACTTTAGGCAGTGTTTTAAATGCAGAAAGCAGGTGCAGATCAAAGGAGAGAGAAAAAGGTCTTAGAGGTCATGGGAAGTCACAGGAAAAATTAAAGGATAAGAGATCCCAATCTAGAGGATAGAAGGATTGCTGGTACTGTGGGAAACCAGGTCATCTAAAGAAAGATTGTTGGTCTCAGAAAAATAAAGGAGACAAACAAGAAGGCAATAAGGAGGCAAATGTGGTAAGTAATAAATCTGAAGATGATCCTTTGATTCTTTCCCTAGATAATGTTGATGATTCATGGGTTTTAGATTCAGGGGCCTCATTTCATGCTATGGCCCATAGAAGTTATTTTTTTGATTATGTCGAAGCAGATTTTGGGCTAGTTTATTTGGGAGATAATGAATCCTATCAGATTGTTGGATAGGGAAGAATCAAGATTAAGTTGCAAAATAGGAATCATTAGCTACTAAAAGAGGTAAGGCACGTTCCAAGGTTCAGTGGGAATTTAATTTCAGCAACGAAGCTAGCTGAAGAAGGTTGCATTGTTACATTTACTGATAAAAATGAGAAGGTTTCAAAAGGTGCCTTAATAGTAGCAAAAGGTGTGAAAGTAGGTACCTTATATCTTTGTACAGGTCATACTGTTCCTTCTACTTTAGCTAGTGCAGAAAAAAAACAAACAGGGTTAGGAATAGTTGCTGCAGGTTCGTAGGAAGAGACTGAAATAGTTGCTACATGTTCTGAGACAACACTATGGAATAACAAACTTGGGCATATTAGTGAAAAAAGTATGAAGGTACTTCATTCTAAGAAAGTTTTACCAGGCCTAAAATGTATTAATATGGATTTCTGTGAAAGTTGTGTGCATGACGAACAAAAGAGAGTTCATTTTCTAAAGGATGGGAAGCAAAATAAAGATGAAAAGTTGGAGCTTGTGCATACAGATGTATGGGGACCAACTTAGGTATCTTCTCTTGGTGGCCCTCGGCATTATGTTACATTCATAGATGATTCAATTAGGAAGATTTGGATTTATTTCCTTAGGTAGAAATCTGATGTATTTGAAACATTTAAGAAATGGAGAAGCTTGGTTGAGAATGAGACAGGTAAAACATTAAAATGTCTCAGATCTAATAATGGTGGTGAGTATTGCAATAAAGAATTTGAGGATTATTGTTCCTTTAATAGAATTTGTAGGCAGAAAATGGTTCCAGGGACTCCACAGGAAAATGGAGTGGTTGAACGCATGAATAAGACAATAATGGAGTATGCAAGGACCATGAGATTGCATGTTGGGCTGTCTTTAAATATGCAGGCAGAGGCTGTCAACACCGTTGTATATTTAATTAACAGATGTCCTTTAGTTCCTTTGGGCTGTGGTATTCCAAAGGAAGCATGGATAGCTAAGAAATTGAGTTATTCTTTTCTCAAAACCTTCGAATGTGAAGCATTTGCACATGTAGATTTTGAAAATAGAACCAGGTTGGATGCAAAATAAAAAAAGTGTACTTTCGTTGGATATGACATTGATGAATTTGGTTATAGGCTTTGGGATTTTAAAAATCAGAAAATTGTGAGAAGCAGGGATGTTGTATTCAATGAGAAGGTGTTGTACAAAGATCAGTTGCAGTAGCATGAGAAGAAAGAAAGAGATTGTGTCATGCTGGATGATACTCCAAATAGTGATGTTCCAGTGGTCCCTCATGCTCCGCAACAGCAACAAGAAATACCACAAACTCGAGTGAATGTTAGATGGTCAACAAGGATAAGTAGACCTCCTGAAAGGTTTTCTCCATCTTTGTATTCTATTTTGTTAACCGATGCTAGTGAATGAGAAGGGTATGATGAAGCTATGCAGGTGGATACCAACGTTCAGTGGGAGCTTGCAATGAAAGAAGAAATGGACTCCTTGCTAAAATATTAGACTTGGGAATTATGTAAGTTGCCTACAGGTAAAAAGGCTTTACCAAAAAAATGGGTTTATAGGTTGAAAGAGGAAGATGGAGGTAAGAAAAGATTTAAAGCCAGGTTAGTAGTAAAAGGATTTGCACAGAAAAAAGGCATTAATTTTGATGAGATTTTTTCTTCGGTTGTTAAGATGACTTCTGTTTGTACTGTTTTAAGTATTGTGGCTGCTGAAGATTTGCATTTGGAACAGCTAGATGTGAAAACTGCTAAAGGTTATGTTTTTACTATAGGTGGGACAGTAGTGAGTTGGATCTCACAGTTGCAAAAAGTGGTTGCTTTATCCACCATAGAGGCAGAGTATGTAGCTGCAACAGAGGCAAGCAAGGGGATGATATAGCTGCAATCTTTCATGGAAGAGTTAGGCAAACAACAAGCTAATAGCTTTTTTTATACAGATAGTCAGAGTGCCATACATCTTGTAAAGAATTCTACCTTGCATTCAAGGACCAAACACATACAGTTGAGGTATCACTTTATTCGGTCAGTGTTGGATGATGGACAATTAAGGCTGGAAAAGATACACACAGATGAAAATCTAGCAGATATGTTTACAAAGGTAGTGATAAGGGATAAGCTGAGCTCCTCTTTAGCTTTAGTTGGTCTTCAAAATTAAAACAATAAAATCAGAACAACAAAGTCTAGGGTGCTTATTTCCAGTGGGAGCTGTACGCGCAGCAGTGTCGTCTAGGATCAGTCTCCAAGTGGGAGATTGTTTGGTGTGGAGCTTGATCAGTCTCCAAGTGGGAGATTATTGGTAGGTGATGACTGATCATGCAAGTACTGTACACTAGTTATTTTCCATGAGCTGACATAAAAAAAACCTTATTTTTGTAACCGACATAAGGCTTGATAAAAGTGGCTAAGGGTCAGGGTTTTTGTTGATATTGTATTGTAGCATTTGCAACGATATTGACTTGTAGGGATTGTTGGTTGTAATCAGTTTGATTTACTGGATATTAATATTGGACTCTCTATTAGTGGATGTAGCCCAAGTTTGGGTGAACCATGTTAAAACTTGTCTGTCGTTGTTATTATTTTTGTGTATTTTTCATTCCTTTGTTTAATATTTATTTGCATTTAATTGATATCTTCTGCCAACTAACCCTAACAAGTGGTATCAAAGCGGGTTGTGTTCAATTATCATCTGTAGGAAGGTCTCACAGTTCAGTGGAGCAATGGTGGATGAGGGTAAATTAAAGGTAAATTGAGGGTAAATTCAATGGGCAAAACTATCAGTTATGGAAGATGCAGATGGAGGATTATCTTTATCAGAAGGATTTATGGATGTTGTTGGAAGGAGTAGCCAAGAAACCAGCAACAATGATTGATGAGGATTGGAATCTTCTTGACAGAAAGGCACTGAGAACCATTCGATTATGCCTGGCACCATCAGTGGGATTCAATATAACAGAAGCGAAGACAACAGATGGTCTGATAAAAGCTTTGGCTAAATTGTATGAAAAACCCTCAGCCTTAAATAAGGTATTTCTCATGAAGTGTTTGTTTAATCTAAAAATGATTGAAGGTGGATCTATGACAGATCATTTCAATGAATTTAATATAATTACCAGTCAATTGACTTCTGTAAATGTAAAATTTGATGAAGAAGTTAGAGCTCTCTTGATATTATGTTCTTTGCCTGAAAGCTGAAATAGTTTGGTAATGGCAGTTAGTAACTCTGTTTCTGGTTCAAATACCCTAAAATTTGATGATGTTGTGGTGTTATTCTGAGTGAGGAAATTCATAGGAAAAGCTCAGGTGGATCCACATTAGGCAGTATTTTGAATGCAGAAAGCAAGGGCAGATCATAGGAGAGAGGAAAAGGTCCTGCAGGTCATGGGAAGTAACAGGGAAAAACAAAGGATAAGAGATCCAATCTAGAGGATAGAAGGATTGCTGGTACAATGGGAAACTAGGTCATCTAAAGAAAGATTGTTGGTCTCAAAAAAATAAAGGAGACAAACATGAAGGTAATAAGGAGGCAAATGAGGTAAGTAATAAATCTGAAAATGATGCTTTGATTCTTTCCCTATATAATGCTGATAATTCATGGGTTTTAGATTCAGGGGCCTCATTTTATGCTACATCCCATAGAAGTTATTTTCTTGATTATGTCCAAGGGGATTTTGGGCTAGTTTATTAGGGAGATAACAAACCTTGTCAGATTGTTGGAAAGGGAAGAATCAAGATTAAGTTGTAGAATGAGAATCATTGGCTACTGAAAGAGGTAAGGCACATTCCAAGGCTCAGTAGAAATTTAATTTTAGCTGGGCAGCTAGCGGAAGAAGGTTGCATTGTTACATTTACTGATAAAAATTGGAAGGTTTCAAAAGGTGCCTTAATAGTAGTAAAAGGTGTGAAAGTAGACACCTTATATCTTTGTACAAGTCATACTGTTCCTTCTACTTTAGCTATTGCAGAGAAAAAACAAATAGGTTCAGGAATAATTGCTGCAAGTTCACAGGAAGAGACTTAAATAGTTGCTGCAAGTTCTGAGACAACATTGTGGCATAACAGACTTGGGCATATGAGTGAACCAGAAGGGTATGACGAAGCTATGTAGGTGGAAACCAAGGTTCAGTGGGAGCTTTCAATGAAAGAAGAAATGGACTCCTTGCTGAAAAATCAGATTTGGAAATTATGTAAGTTGTTTGCAGGTAAAAAGGTTTCCCAAACAAATGGGTTTATAGGCTGAAAGAGGAAGATGGAGATAAGAAAAGATTTAAAGCTAGGTTAGTAGTAAAATGATTTGCACAGAAAAAGGGCATTGATTTTGATGAGATTTTTTCTCTGGTTGTTAAGATGACTTCTTGTGATTAGGAAAATCCAATTGAAGGTGAAACACAAACTAAAATGAATAAAAACAAGATAGTTATACCTCAAGAAGAAGACCCAATCTCATCAAAGAGAAAGAGCTTTGCACCCAAGAGCTCCTAGATAAGATATACCCTAGTTGATGAATACAATGTGAAATGCTCTTATTGTAATTGCAACTCACAAGCTAGCTCATTAGACATTTGGACATGGTAACATTACTTGAAGATTGGATCCTAAAATGGGTTGGAGGATGAAGTATTTATAGAGATTTTGGAGAGATTTTGATCCAAGGGTGGAGATTGGTTTGGAAGATCAATGGTGGAGGATGAAAGTGATGTGGAGGGCCTAGATTTTATTTTGGATGATGGAGGGCTAGGAATAGATATGAATCTTTTATTCATTTTTGGGAAAAGGGTGAATTAAATGAGGTTGGGTGAGATGGATTATTTGTGATTTAAAGATTCACATGGGAAATGTAAAATGAATTAAAAATTTATTTGGGAATGAGTGGACATAAATGAAGCATGGCATGGGTAAGGGGTTGTAAGAGATTTAAATGTGATGTGGGATTTATTTAAATAAAAAATTGACTTATGTGGATATATTCTAATTTTTTATTTGGAGGATGTGGGGAAGGGTGTTAAGCTGGATTTGAGCATCTTAATGAGAGGTTCAAGATTAATTAATTAAGGTTGTATTTAATTAATCCTAAGGCTAGGATAAGGTAGGCTAGGGTAGGTAATTAAATAATAGCTATTTAATTACCTAGGGTAGGGATAGATCAATTAATAGGCTGAATTAATTAGTTAAACATAATTTAGCTAATTAATTAGATTTAGTGAGGAGAGGGAAATTGACCAAATAAATATTGCATATTTATTAAATCAATTAGCTAAGGTTTGAGTTATTGAATTAATAGAATTAATTCAATTGTTAGGCGTAAAATGATGAAGTAAAATAGGTGATGAAGGGATAATTAATTAAATAAAAATTTAATTAATTGATTAGAAGGGAAATTGGTATGTTTAGGGATGTCGGGGGTCGGTTTGATGGTAAAGACATTTTTAGGTGTCTACATTTGCCCCTCTTTGACATGGTGTCAGGACCTAGGAGGGAAATGGTGTCAACTCAAAGAAAAATATGCCCTAACTGCCGGGAAGGAATAAGATGCGTGAGGGATGCCCCCTCGAGAGGTCAATGGAAAAAAATAAAAATATTTTTTAGGGTGATCTCTCGAAAGGATATAACGGGAGTGAAAGTTGGATGGAGGATGGAAAAAGATGATGGCAGGAAGAAAAATGGAGGTAAAAGTTGTGATCTGCACCCTGGAGGGGAAGAAGAGTGGTCAGAAGGATGACATGGCCTATTATATTAGGACTAGTGGGCTCTAAAGATGCCACATTTGCACACATTGAACTCTTGAGAAGAAGGAGTGAAGGAGAGATAGCAGAGCGCAACCCCCAATTATTTCAACTTCGACACATTTTTTAGCAATTCTGATCATTTGGTAGGGCACCGAAGGCTGGACCCTAGGTAGGGCCTAACCCTAACTTTGTGATTTTTGATTTTGTCACATTTTTTGTGTTCAGAAATTAGGGTTTAGGAATGGTGGCGCTATTGTGAGGTCACGTAGTGCTAAAAGTATGCGGATTAGCACCATCCTCTGGATTGGTGCTATCCGCTTGGGTAGAATAGGGGTCGATTGGTACCAAATACTTAGCATTTTGGCACCATCATCTATATTGGCGCAATGTGCGCAGGGGTTAGGGTTTTTGCATTTTCGCGCCAAATAGATGCTAGGATAGCGCTATGTAATTGAATAGTTCTATTTTAGGTAGTGGCACCATATTTTGTTTTGGCGCTATGAATAGGATCAGTGCAATATGTGATATATGCGCTATCGGGAGAATTGGCACTATTCTGTAGATTAGCACCAAGTGGTCGGCTAGCACCATTTGTTAGAATGGCACTAAGTATCTTGCGCAGTAGTGCTATGTGTGAAAGTAGCACAAAGTGTCTTCCATAGTGGCACTATTAGCTGTAATAGCGCCATGAGAAGTAGTAGCACCATTGTTAACAATGGCGCAAAGTATGGTCTGTGTTGGTGCCAAATGATTGTGGCTTTTGAACATTAGAAGAAAGGGGTTGATTCAAAAGAAGATAGGTAGATTTCTGACTAGAAAGTTGTGGATGTAGGATCCAGGTTCATTTATAGTGTCCTCGCAGGAACGACGCGTGCCATCTATGATGGCACTATTTGACCAGTTTGACGATGCCACCTGGGCCTGACTAGCGAGGTTAGGG
Organism: Cunninghamia lanceolata; assembly: GCA_027924645.1. Taxonomy (NCBI): domain Eukaryota; kingdom Viridiplantae; phylum Streptophyta; class Pinopsida; order Cupressales; family Cupressaceae; genus Cunninghamia; species Cunninghamia lanceolata. The sequence goes on from BSBN01000078.1 coordinate 6,811,117, forward strand.
CTTCTGACAGTTGCGTCGATGCTAGTGCTATGAGCTCATAGAGTTCTGATGACCATGGTTGTAGAGAGCGGTACCAGCCGGAGACCTGTACATTTTTGCTTCCTACAGGCAAGATTACTATCACTCTTGAGGATGTTTATTGCATCCTCAAGCTACCTGTTCACGGCCGTCAGGTCACATATGACACAAGGAGGGGACAAAGGCCCTTGATCAGAGTTTTTGGCCAAGATCACATTGTTTTATCAGTTAATAGGATGGAGATGAGTTATGAGGGGACACTGGTGGCGGGTACAGATCCCTTTGCCTTATTCCTATGCACGTTGATTGGTGGGGTAGTGATGCCCGATAGGAGGGGCAGGGGGTTTCCGGTTGGATGGGGAGAGGTGATTGAGGGGATGGTCTGACATGAGACTGTGTATGCCTGGGAACCAGCGATGTTAGCGCAACTCTATCATGAGATGCACACAGTTGTCTATCACTATGATGCAGCTCTATCAGCTAGGGTTACTCTTCTGCATGTGTGGATTTGGGAGCATATCGCAGTCACTCAGCTGAGATGTGGGTATTATCGCCATCCATTTAAGGCCTTTGTGTTCTTATATTGGGATGTTGAGTACACATACACTGGTAAGGTTCAGTATTGGCGGTGAGTGCTAGATGATGTCATTCGGGTGACCTGGCGGCCTTATGTCAGAGTGGAGCCGTGGCCAGATGATGATATACACATCGTTTACTTTTCAGCAGCGATACTTGATAGGTCAAGGAGACCATATGATAGACATGTATCTATCGTCATGAGTTATGCGACAATTTGGGTTACGACAAGATGTCCCACAACAGATGGCTATTTTCGCACGAACCCGTCGAGATGCACGTTTTTGGCCTACAGCCATACAATCCCAGGTCGCTCTAGAGTATTTTACGGCTTTGCAGCCGTTGTAGTGGGATTGACAGAGCATGGTCAAGGATACAGGCACTACTCTTGCATATGATACATTGTGGCAGATGTGGTGACCGATGCAGTTCACTGATCTAGCAAAGGAGGTAGTCCCTGCGGAGGAGGCGGCAGGATCAGGGGATTAGGATTCTGAGGATGATGGGGATGATGATTCCGATGGGGATGATTTCCTAGAGGAGGGTGAGGAGATCATTACAGATTACCTCATGGAGGTTGAAGGGGATAGAGAGGAGAGGGAGATTGGGAGGGATGGGTAGCCGATAGATGTACTAGCAATGATGGCAGTTGGACAAGTGCCCTAGCAACAGGTGAGATAGCAAGCACCTGTATAGCAGGTGCCTATCGAGCAGGTTCTGATTAGGGTGGTGCAACAGCATGGAGGGCCACGACGACATGGGAGACAACTGAGGGTGGACAGGGGTGCTCTACCCCCACCGCAGGTACCGCAGCAGTAGCAAGGCAGTAGGCAGAGGCAGGCCCATCAGGGGCAGGTGGGGAGGCAGAGGAGGTTTGAGGGCCTACATCTCATCGGTGGCCTCGTGGTGAGGAGGAGGAGATTGAGACCCTGTGGGCACAAGTAGCCATCCTGCAAGAGGCTTTGGAGAGCTGTGAGGCAGAGTTGGTTCAGTTGCAGGGGATAGTGGCTTTATTGGATGGCTCAGATAGACAGGTGGCTGCATTGCAGGCATAGTTAGGCCAGGCTCAGGGTGATATAGCAGTTTTGACCAGAGAGCGGGATGTGGCACTTGCAAGAGCACAGTAGGAAGAGACTACAGTGGGTAGTTTGTAGGCTTCAGGTGCTGGTATGGCCCCAGTTTTGACATTGATGCAGACACAGTTGTCCCAGGCATAGACATAGTTGTATCATTTATAGGGATAGCTATCTCATGTATAGGGATAGTTAGTGGAGGCCAGAGGACGGATGGACTATTATCAGGCCCTATATCATGCGGCAGTGCCTGCAGAGCAGTGTGCACCGAGCTATAGTTAGGTTAGTGGATCCTGGGCATCTAGATCACATAGATCTAGATCAGTTTAGTCTGTCCAGCAGGGGATGGGTCCTCTGTCACATGTGCCCCAGCACATTCCACAGGTTCAGGTTTGGCCACAGTCACAGCCATAGCCACCAACAGGACAGCAGCCACCACCAGGGTGAGGCTCTCCTAGTGCATCAGAGAGAGGACCCTCTATGTGATAGTTGTATCATGTTGGCCCTCAGAGGCATTGTATCAGGACATTATATTTTTTGATGTGTATATATGAGCGTGTACATTTTTGCGATGATGATATATGATATGATGTTGTTTGATGGCCTACTTGTTTATTTATGATGCTCTATTATGATTATGATGATGCTTATGTTGATGGATGCAGTATGCTTTGTGGATTTATGTTTATGCAATATATTATGTTGATGTTATGGGTGTACTTATTAATGTATCATGATGGATGTAATGATGGTTTACTTGTTTTGATATATGCATGGTTTGTGATTTATGGACTATGATGTATAATGCAAATAAATGTTCAAATTAATAAACATCTATTATGGATGTAATGCAATGGAAATGTATTTTTATCTAAATAAACACATGTTATGTATGGAAGATAATTATAAAATGTAGCTAAATGATTATGGCTTGTGATTATGCAATGTAACTAAATGATTATGCTATGTAAGTAAATGCAACTAAATGATTATGAGATGATATATGGAATGCAATGTGATGATAAATGATTTTAAAATGCACCTATGATATGCAAATTAAATGATATGTAAGATGCAAACTATAGGAAAATATGAACCTAATGAGATGATATGCAAAGATTCTAAAATGAACCTAAATGATTATGCAAATTAAATGATTATGATATTAAAACTAAATGACTCTAAAATGCACTTAATGAAATGCAAATTAAATGATTATGATATGGAAACTAAATGACTCTAAAATGCACTTAATGAAATGCAAATTAAATGATTATGATATAGAAACTAAATGACTCTAAAATGCACTTAATGAAATGCAAATTAAATGATTATAATATGGAAACTAAATGACTCTAAAATGCACTTAATGAAATGCAAATTAAATGATTATGATATTGGGATGCAAACTAGGTGATATGCGAGATGCAAACTAGGTGATATGTGAGATGATTAAGTCTTGATACACATGATGTTCTTTGTTGGACCCTGGGTGGTGGGGCTGTGTGATAGGGGAATAGGTGGGGAGAGGATAAGGGTGGATGGATGGGTTACAGGTATGATTGGCTATGGCTAGATTGGGGGGGGGGGGGTGGGATGGTTAAATGAGGGAGTTGCTAGATCAAGAAACATCACGTCATTGAGGGGGGGGTATGATTTGGTTTGGGATGTGTTGCATGAGAATAAGTTGGAGGAGTGGGATTAGTGAAAGGATTTGGTAAGGTGAGGGGGGGGAGGGTAGGTGATTATGAAATCTAGGCCTAGATGGTATAGTTGATTAGGATGATGATTTGAGCTAGTAACAATAGTTGTATAACATTAATTGAGAGCATTTCTTAGTTTACTATAGCAATGTAGGATATAGTTCACAAAGGTATGAAATGACCTAGGTGATGATATATATCCCACGATTGCATGGACTGGACCTGCAAACAATAGGGTGTTTTCATGCATGCCCAAGGTAGTATAACCTTGCCTAGCCTAGGAAGGAGACTCATAGCGATGAGTGCTAATAGTACATATAAGGTTTTGATGCATGTATATGCAAATGAGGCACATCATCCTAGAACCGACCCAGGCTTCAAGATATGAATATTATTCTTGGAGTAATGAAACCAACCTACAAGCACAACATACAGAAACAATGACCGCGTCTACTCTAGGTGTTGTCTGCTACTTACCATGATATAATGAGATCAAGGTATCTTTGGAAATGACCTAGAGTTAGACAAAAAGATAAAAATCAATAATCAAAAAGACCAACAAAAAGATACAAATAGCCTATGTGTGCTCTTGCCAAGATACGTGTTGATAGGATGACAAATTCTTGTCCATTGTGGGAAAGATATATCCTAGGACGCAAATCGGTTGGATTTTGTTGGATAATTTCTGAAAGGTGGGCAAAGGGATAATCAGGCAATGTGTAGGATTATAGTTGGTATGTTGATTGATGATTTTTGCGTTAGGGACCATGCTTCAAGTGTATACTTAGCTCAGTGAATGGGGACCATCCAAATGGGTTGGATGGGTGCATCTCATGTACTTGAGTACTGGAACCTTCCTTCGTATTATAGACTGCCTACATACCCTGTATCCACAAGACCAAGGTACTTTCAAGATGCGGGTGAGATGAATATGTAGTTCTGGTATGACTTGATGATGTGGGAATGGTTTAGGATGGGTGTGATGTGATGAGTTGATAGATGTTGATGGTCACGAGTTACAGTGAGAGTGATGTATGGGGGGTGATATTTTATTATTTTTAGATTTTGATGATTATGTATTGTTTTTGAAATTTTTGATTTTGTGTTGTTTTTGGATTTTTTGATTTTGTATTGTTTTTGGATTTTTTGATTTTGTGTTGTTTTTTGATTTTTTGATTTTGTGTTATTTTTGGATTTTTTGATTTTGTGTTGTTTTTAAATTTTTTGATTTTGTATTGTTTATGGATTTTTTGATTTTGTGTTGTTTTTGGATTTTTTGATTTTGTATTGTTTTTGGATTTTTTGATTTTGTGTTGTTTTTAGATTTTTTGATTTTCAGCTATACAAAAGGAAGCTTACAAGGATCCTCATTCTATGAGTTAGCGTTTGGATGGGATACTGTGGGGTGGGTGATAGGACTTGATCTTTCAGAATTTCAAGCCATGTGATGTGTGCAATATGGAGTGTTGCGACAGAAAGAGGACTTATTAGATGGTAGAACCAGCCGCTACTCATGGTGCCTAAAACAGGTTTTCACCATGGTACTTATCCAAGGCATCACCGAAGTGATTTTTACCATTGGAAGTCTTTATTGCACTCGGATTTTTCTTGATTTTTTCAATTTTTTGATTTTTTCTATTTTTGATTTTTTGATTTTTTGATTGGGGTATTCGATGGGTTATGCATAGAATTTCTTCAGATGTAGAATGTTCATAGGCTCATCCGGAGGCTACCCCTTGGGTGTTGCAAGCTGGAATACTCCTAATCCATAGCTGGCTATGATGACATAAGGCCCTAACCAATTGGGTTCCAACTTTCCTTTCTTAGGGTGCTCTTGCAAGTTTTTCTGATTCTCCATAAGGACAGGGTCACCTAATTCAAATTTTTGGTTTCTGATTCTCTTGTTATAGCTTCTTTTGAGGTGATTTTGATAGGCCTGTAGGTGGTTCAACACACTCAGATGTTTCTCATCCACTAATTCTAGTAGATGCAACCTCACGACTCGGTATTCTTCATCATTGATTATGTTTTGCAGGGATGCCCTTAGGGATGGGAGCTCAACCTCAATAGGTAAAATGGCTTCAGATCCAAAGACTAGGGAAAATGGAGTGGCTCCTATGGGGGTGCGGATGCTTGTACGATAGGCCCATAGGGCAATGTTGAGCTGGAGGTGCCAGTCATGGCCAGCTTCATTAACCATCTTCTTTAGAATGCGGAGGATAGTTTTATTGGAAGATTCTGCTTGACCATTTCCTTGAGGGTAATATGGGGTGGAGAAGTGGTGTTTGATTTCAAATTTTTCACACAAAGTGCAGACTTCTTGGTTCTTGAATAGTTTTCCATTATCGGTGATGATGGAATGAGGGATATCATAATGACATATGATATAATGGAGGATGAACTTTGGATATCTGGGTGCCAGTGGTGATGGTGAGTGGTATTGCTCCCACCCACTTAGTGAAGTATTTAGTAGCTATTATGATGAATTTATGGCCATTGGATGATGGTAGATGGATTTTCCCTATGAGTTCAAGTCCCCACTGTGAAAAAGGCCATGGCATCGTGATTGGTTGCAATTCATGTGCTAGCATGTGAATGAGATCTCCTTGTTGTTGACATGGTAGGCATTTCTTGATAAACCGGTAGGCATCTCGTTCCATGGTTGGCAAATAGTATCCAGTCCTCAGGATCTTTTTAGCAAGAGTAGGTCCACTTGAATGTGCCCCACAGATGCCTGCATGTACCTCTTGCAAGGCCACTTCAGCTTCCCTAGAGTCTAAACATCGTAGAAGCGTGCCCTCAAGACTCCTTTTGTATAGGGTATATCCTACAAGGGTGAAGCGGGAGGCTCGGTAGATGAAAGGGTTTTGTTGTGAGGTGGATAGGTTAGGAGGGATGATGTTATCATGGAGATATATGTAGGTTTCTTGATACCACGGAGATAGGGGACCAATGGCTTCGCACACTAGCTCTGATTGAGGAACATCTTATGCTGGGATAGGGAGCTCTTCTATCAGGAATTCACACCTCTTATTGTCTTTCTTCATGTTGACCAGGGATCCAATGGTGGCCATGGCGTCTGTAGCTTTGTTGTTCAGCCTTGGGATTTGTTCAAAGTGGATGTCATCAAAATAGTCTTTGAAGTCATCAACCATCTTTTTATAAGGTAGGAGTTTATCATCCTTGGTCTTGTACTCATTGTTTACCTACCGGATGACCAGTTGAGAGTCTCCATATACTGTCAGCTTCTCAATTTTCCATTTGCTTACCATTCAGAGACCTATGATAAGGGCCTCATATTCTACTAGGTTGTTGGTACATGGGAATGTGATTTTGAATGACTTGGGGATTGTGTCACCTTAAGGGGTAACAAACAGGATGCCTGTCCCCGAGCCTCTCTGTGTGTAGGATCCATCGAAGTACATTTTCCATGTTTCTGTTGCCGGTGTGATTGTCAAGATGGCTTCATCGAGGAACTCTACTAGAGTAAGATGCTCTACAGGAATGGGTGCTTTAGCCAGCTGATTAGTAATAACCTATCCTTTGATGCCCTTTCTCTCAGTATATTCAATATCAAATTCAGTAAGGATAATGACCCATTTTGCCATTCTCCTAGTAAGAGTAGCTTTGTTTAGCAGATACTTTAGTGAATTGATCTTGGTGATGAGCTTTGTTTTGTGATTGATCATGTAGTGTCTTAGTTTTTGTGAAGTAAAGACTAGAGGTAGACATGCTTGTTCAATTGGCATATAGTTTAGCTCATAGGAGATCAGGGTGCGGCTGATGTAATAGATGGCTCTTTCCTTCCCTTGGTCATCGTGCTATGCTAATAAGGCTCCAATAGCTATCTCTATTGCTGAGATGTATAATAAGAGGGGTTCTCCTTGCCTTGGTGGAGTTAGAATAGGGGGATTAGCTAGGTAATCTTTTAGCTGATCGAAGGTAGCCTGACACTAAGTGTTCCAAACAAAAGCTATATCTTTTCAGAGTAGATGTTGGGACGGTTGGCATTTATCAGCAAGTTGAGCAATGAACTGATGAATTAACTGGAGTTTCCCTTGCAGACTTCTCAGTTGTTTTAGTGTTTTCACAGGAGGCATTTCAGTGATAGCCCTGACTTTTCTAGGATCTACCTCAATTCCCCTTCTGGAGACTATATATCCCAAAAGTTTTCTAGAGGTGACCCCGAAGACACATTTCTTTGGATTTAGGTGAACATTGTATTGCTCCAATCGGTCGAAGATCTTTGCCAATACATCCAGGTGTTCCTCCCTTGTCTTTGATTTTCCTAGCAAGTCATCCACATAGTCTTCCATGATGTGGTGGAAAAGATCATGAAAGATGACTGTCATGGTTCGCTGATACGTGGCTCCAGCATTCTTTAGGCCAAAAGGCATTACCACCCAACAATACGTTCCCCATGGACATATAAAGGATGTCTTATGTTGGCCCTCTTCTATGATCTTGATTTGATTATACCCTGAGAAACCATCCATGAGGGATAACATCTCATCTCCTACTGTAAGATCCATTATGTTGGGTAGCGGGAAGTCATCTTTCAGGCAAGCTTTGTTAAGATCTCAGAAGTCGGTGTAGCAGCAGATTCAGCCATCTGGTTTGGCTACTGGTACTAAGTTGGAAACCCATTTAGGATAATCAATTGGGCGAATAAACCCAACATCTGGTAGTTTCTTTAACTCTGCCTTGACTAGGAGGGCCACCTGAGGGTTCATTTTTCTGAGCTTCTACTTTACTGGTTTTGCATCAAGGCATACTGCAAGGTGATGAATGACCAAAGCAAGATCAAGCTCTGGCATGTCTACATAGGTCCACACAAAATTGTGATTTCTATGTTTAAAGAAGGCTAAGAAGTTTTCTTGCTCTACAGCGCTGAGAGATTTTGCCCTGAAAGTGATTTTTGGCTCTTCTTCTGTCCCGAGATTCATCTCTTGGGCTGGCTCTACTAGGAAGGGTGATCTATCTGGATATACCTTATCTATCTCAGGAAGGGCCATGCTTCCATCTCCTAGTGCCTCATGGAGGTTTTCACCAGGAGATACATCTTTTATTTTTACTTTTTTGAGATCTGACACTGCCACGGAACAGTTTTCACCATCAAATCCATGTTTAATTTTTATATTTTTATGACTAGAAGCAGGGGTTGTCTCCCTGAAATAGGCAGCTATATCGAGTTCCATGATGTGTCCTTCTCTATGATCTCCCAGGGGGAAGTGATCTCTAACCCCCATCATTTCAGCAATGGCTTCATTGTTTGGTGCTACGTCGAAGACAGGGGCTCCCCGTTGGTCCCAGTCTATGAGGTCCAGGTATACAAGGGGTAAGTCATTAGATGACAAGGCTAGGGTGGTGACTGTGTATATGGTGCATATGGATGAGTCAAAGAAATTGGTAAAGTCACTAAAGGAGTCTTGATGGCCTGTTTCGTTGATACTATCAACTTCAAGGGAAACCGTAGCGACCTCGACTAAGATACATTCACTGGTAGTGAGGATACATTATCGTTGACCGTATCCCAACCCTTGAGTATAGGGATTTCTTGTCACCTAGACTGGTTCCACGATCCCTTGTTCATGAAGGCTGATACCGCCTTGTACTTTATAACCCATGTTTTTGACAATTTTTGACCCTTTACCATAGATTTCTATTGGTATGGTGGGAGCTTCTTGCTCAGTTTCTTCATCCTTATATAGCCAAGATGATATGTCTTCGAGCACATCCTGATCAAGGAGATATTTCTTCTCAAAGATATGTGATGGTTTACACTTGATGACGACTGTGTTGGCTACTTCTGTCTTTGGGATGCCAAACATTTTAGGATTGGGTAATGTGTCCACACAAAAGGTACCATGTAGGTCGTATTCCCCACATCCCATGTCACTGAGCTTGATCTTGACCTCAGGCGGTGGTGGTGTTTGGGATGAAGTGGCGGCAATGTTGGTGAGGTCGATGTATGAGGTGGAAGTTGTAGGATTGGCTTTAGTAATGGCTTTGTTATATGGACAGAAGGTGTGGTCATGGTCTTCCAAGAAATTGCAATATTGGAAGGGGTAGGGATCAGCATAGACAGTTACTTCGATGCTGTTGTGAGGGAACTTGAGGCATTGATGGAATGTAGAGGGGACCTCTTACAAGGCATGGATCCATGGTCGGCTGAGAAGAATTTTGTAGGGAAGATCAAGATCAAGGACCTGACATTTTGTTTCCATTATCTTCTGTCCCACTTGAATAGGGAGCTTGATAGTGCCTTCAGATAGTCATTCGGTGTCATCATACCATTTGATTGTTATGCACTCACTGGTGTCTACAACCACATCTGAGTATCCCAAGTGTTTCCATAATTTAAGAGTGCATATGTTTAGGCTGGAGCCACCATCTATTAAGACTCTTTTGATGGTATGCTTGTGGATGCAGACTTTGATGTGTAAGGCATCATTGTGTAAGTGTTCAGAAGCGGGAAGATCTTGTTTTGAAAATGTGAGGTGATGAGGAGTGGTGATATGACCCACCACGGCTTGGAATTGATTCACATTCAGGTTGGTGGGAACTTGGGTTTCCAAGAGTGCTTTGTCAAGGACATCTTTGTGGAGAGGTGATGTGCGGAGTAGCTCAAGTATGGATATTTGTGCAGGGGTCTTTCCTAGATGTTCTAGGAGTTTGTACTGATTGGTAGGTGATGGACGTGTAGTTGGACGAGGGGGTAGGGGGTTTGATGTGGATGCAGGCATTTGATCAATGGTAGGGGCTGTGCGGATGGATACGTGACCACAATGAGTTGTGACGGTGGAATTAGGTGCTTGTGCCTGAATGGTGATTGTGTTGACATGGTGAAAAGATGGTTCTATCCGCCTCACAATAGAATCATAGGATGTAGGTGGTGGGGTGACATGGTAGGCTTGATTGGATGAGGAGGCTTTGTTATGGCTGGGCAATGGATCCTTGTAATCCTAGATTAGCATTAGGTGATGGTTGGGTGGTTTGGTCAAGGCTAACTTGATTATGATCTATAAGGTCTTAGACGCAATGCTTTAATTTCATGCAGTCAGCAGTTTTGTGACCCACAATGCGATGCTAGTCGTAATAATCATTTTTGTTGTACCACGCAACTTTGAACTCATTCTCTTGATGGGGTTTAACAGGTGGGACCGTTATCAAACCTTTCTTGAGACATCTATCTAGGATATCCTCGATGGGTTCCCCTAAGGGTGTAAATTACCTTTGAGGTCTGTTTTGCTTAGTTTTCCCCCTTGGGTTATTTACATTGGCAATATATGTATGTGCGGGTGTTTGATTCTGTACATGTTGGATGGCTTTCACATCCGTAACGTCATCGTTCAAGGTGTTGTTTTTCTTTCCCCAATAGCTTGTCATTTGATTGTGTTGGCATTGTTGTTTGTATTGGGGGCGTTGATATGGAGTCTATTGTTGTTGTTGGACTTGTAGTCATATAATTTGATTGAACCCTTAGTGATGAGTGCTCATTCTATGGTAGTACCTTTGTCGATGACTTCTTCAAAGGTAGACACACAAAGGATCTGTAAATGGAACCCTATTTCCTGATTGAGGTTGGTCACAAACATGGTGACTAGTTATTTTTCAGGAATTGGAGAAGGGAGTTTGCTTGCTAAGCTTCTCCACCTCTACAAGAAGGAAGCGAAAGATTCTCTACTTTTTTGTTTTGTTTTGCAAAGGTTTGTCATAGATATCTCATGTTTGAATTTATAGGAGAAATGGTTTACAAATTTCTCCGTGAGCTCACGGAAAGACCTAATGTCTGGGGAAGATGTACGAACCACTCAGCGGCTTGACCACCGAGGCTTCGTGGAAATAGTCTCATTAGATATGTATTGTTGTTTGAGACTTCTAAGCAAGCGAAGTAAAATTCCCTAAGATGATCCCTAGGGTCTCTCTTTCCCTTGTATTTGTCCAATTTGGGTGTTTCAAAATTCTTGGGGAAAGGGTGCATGTACAATGTCTGATCAAATGGATAGGGACAAATATCCTCAAAAGAGTAATGCTTGCATTTGCCCCTAGTTTGTATATCATCTACCTTTTGAATCATGGCCTATACAATAGTTGTGAGATTCAAGTTTGTTGGCAGTTGAGGTGTGTAGGTTTGCTGATGGATGAGATGTTGGAGATTGGGTGGGTTTTGATGTTGGAGATTTTGGGAGGTCATGTTTTGGTACAGTGGGTTGGTGTTTTGGTTGAGTTGTGCGAGATGTTGTTGGTAAGCATTGTTTTGTTGAAGAATATGGGGGGGTATTTGAGGATTGGGATTGTGTTGTGTTGATGACACTACGGGGTTTTGTAGATAGGTGAGATGAGATGGATTGACATTGGATTGGTTGACGTTGGATGGGTTGACATGAGATAGATTGACATTAGATGGGTTGGTCGTGTTGTAAGGTGGTTGTGAATAGAATTGTCTTATGTAAGCTATGGTTTAAGGGTTGAGTGGAGGCACAGTCATGGAGGCACTTGTATCTATGAGGTTCCCTTGGATGCCTAAGGTGATTTGTGGAATAGAAGAGTGTATGCTAGTTGTGATTGTGGATGTGGTGACGGGTTGGGAATTGGTGCGATTGGAACCAGTTGTCAGAATCGTAGATGTGGTAATGTTAGAGCTTGTGGTGGTGGTAGATACGATGGGAGTTGATGTTTGTGGGACAATAGGTTGGGTGTTTGATGTAGATGGTTGGGAGGATGTGGTAGGATTGATGTTAGAGGTGGATGGTTTGGATGAGGTTGTGTTATGGGTTAGTTGGGCACCAATTTTGAGGAGGTAGTCAAGATATCTATTTGGATCTGACCTTAGGATTTTGTCAAGTAAGTCCATGCTATCAGTGTCTTGTGTAAAGCTCAAAACATCTAGAGCATATTGGGATATGGTGGGGACATTTTGTGGTGGTGGTGGTGGTGGTTGCAAGAAATGGAAGGGATTTTCATTGGGATTATATGTCAGAATTTGAAAGACCGTAGGTGGGTTGTATGTTTGGTTGATTGGTAGGTTGCTGTCATTGATATTAGGCATTCCTATGCCATTATATTGTCTGGATTCTGCCATTTCTTGATTCTTCTTGTGTTGTGATCTAGTTATGGGCATGCAAGTGTATGGATTTGATTTTAGAGATGGAGTGAAATGGGGATGGAGACCTTAGAGAATTTGGATTAAATTGTTGGACCCAAAGATGTATGTGGTAGTGAGATGGAGTAGAGAAGAATATGTAGGGGTGATTGTAGTGTGATGAAAGATAGATAAGTCTTCAAAAAGATGTTAATCTAAGGGTGATAAGAATGGACGGTATTTACTTTTTGTAGAAATTTGGACCAAAAGGTAGATGATGGATGATGTTTGCTTGAGGATGGTTTGATGGAAGAGATTTTGATGTTTGATTTTGATATTTGATATGAGAGATTAGGATTATGGTTTTCAAAAGGATTTGATGGTCAACAAATTGAGCTTAGGTAAGATCTAGATTTGTGTCACACAAATAGATGTTTCTCTTTGTTTGGGGTAGACTAATGACCTTACACAAAGAAGGATGATTATTTCACTTGAAAGGTTGACTAATGACTCTCCAAGTAAAATATGATGTGAATGATGAAATCTAGATCTAGCTTTAGTTCATAGTGATGACAAGTTTTTTGGTTGATGATTTTTTTTATGGGTGTTTTGACTTGGAAAATTTTGGATATGTTCTTAGATTTTGGAATGACTTTTTGTGACAAGGATATTTGTTTGGTCCAAAAGGTATGGAAAGATTAATGAGGATGAATGGAAATGAAATTGAGTGGATTATGATATAGCAAAGGGTCCAATAATAATAATGATTGATTCTCTAAGGTCAAAATGAAGGTATGATTTGGAAATTTTGAGGAGAAAATGGATGGGGTACTGATGGATTTTTGGAAGGTGAATATGGATTATGGCAAAGCAGGTCCTAAAGATCACAATAGAATTTTCTCTAGTCTCAGGCAAGTCAATCTGCAAATAGCTCCAATCCACAGGTGAAATGGTGGGGAAAATAGATAGAGATGGCGTTGAAATAGGGCAGTGTTGGTTGAGGCTCTGAAAAAGATAGATTTTGATGGCAAATTTGGATTTGTTTTGATATGAAGTTTGATCAAATGATTCTTATTGTCTCTTGGCAAGTTTCTTGAAAACAATTTAAGCACGATAACACACAATAACTAAGATTTTGTTTGTGAAAAGATGTGGGATTTTCTGTAACAAGCACTTTGCACAACCTAAGGCAAAGATATGACAGTATTTGTTGAATCCCCTAGTTGCACCTATTTAAAGTGGGTAGCTCTAGGATCTTGGTAGTACTGGTTCCTCCTTACAATTACACTCACTTCTCATGCATACCAAGATCCGGGTTTCCATGAAGGCTTGTCCCTCACCAAACCTTAGGATTGTGCCTACTACCTTGGCTAAGAACGGCATGAATCAGGGCCGCTTCAAAGGTTTCCCTTCTGTGTCAACAAATAGAAGGTTTTTGGCTTGCTAACACAAAGGTTTATAGTAAGTGCATTCATTTAGGTGGCCATATGTGTGGCAATGCTACTCTCTATTATGGAGTCTCCCAGCCTCCAAGGGTTACACCTTGGAGGGATTTGGTGGAGGTTGGTTGTCAGTATGACACAACAACACTTGTTGCCTGTGACTTTCATCACAAACACATTATTTTATATAGCGGATCGAAAGAGCTTGGCTTTAGCTTGTTGCCACTTGGGTCGTTCCCACCTTTCGAAGTGGGGTGGTAGGCCCTCTAAGGATTAACAAAAGCAACACAACCAAAAAAATACTTTTGATCCCCAAGTTCATACAAGGATGCGAGGGGAGAGCATACATATAGTTTGTGCTTGCATCACACTAACCAAGGTTCATTTTAGTTCTTTGGATTATGTTTGAGGTGATTTATGCATTGTGAAAAGCTTTTGATTCCCAAGGTCACCAATGGTGCGAGGGAAGAGCATACACTTTTCACACTACAAACAAAATCATGAAAACACTTCACACAAATTAGATTGGTTTTCTTGTTTATATGAGTGAAGAATGCAGATTGTTGTTCTTTTTAGTCTAATGAGTTTATTGATGCACTTTGTGGTTCTTTTTAGAGCACAAAATCAAAATATTTTGTAGAGTTGTTGGCAAGCACTTGTGAATTTTAGAACACCAAATTCAAATGTTTGTTCTAAACTAAGGCACACACAAATATTTGTTTGTTGGTTGTTGATCAATTTTTATTGCACCAAATCAAAATGTTGTTTAAGCTAACTTGCAAGGGTTCTTTTTAATTCCCAATTGAAGAGTTTGTTTTAAACTAAAGATAAACACCCTGTAAAAACTTGTTAGTGGCCACAAAATGATGGTGCTGACCTGCAAACAACTTATCAATCCCTGTACAGAATGCAAAGTTAGTCTCTAAAAATGGCGCTAAAATAGAGACCAAATGGCACCACTATAGACTGCAATGGCACTACTGACAGAAACCAACAGAAAAAGCTGACACCCTGACAAATAGCACTGACTTACAAAATGGCGTTAGAACAAAATATAGAAGGTGCCAGAATAGAATATAGCGCCAAAATAATATACAAAAGGCATTGAAACATGAAATAGCACTAATATGACATACAGAAAGTGCTAAAACAAACAATAGCGCTAATATGACTCTAATAAGGTGCCACTACTTGTGCGGTTGAAGGGTCCGGCCATAGTTGAAAGTAGTGCCGCTCTAGTTTCTGATAGCACCGATATGAGCCTAAACGTGTCCATCCTACAAAACAGAGGTGTTCCTAACCAAGATAGAGGGTTAAACTACACAGACCAAGGGTTTGTTAGTCTTGTTAGCCCAATGAATGGAAAACAAGACAAGACAACCGAAAATGTATGTTTAGTTCTTAAAATTTTTTTGGCATAACCTCCCCCTCTTGGTTCAAGATTCTTACAAAAATAGAGAGCAAATAACCCTATAACACAGCAGGAAGACTAGAAATTAGATAGATTTTTGAGTGAAAGTTGAGAGGGAAAAGGCTCTACAAAATAGCGCCAAAACAGTAAATAGCACCAAAATAGTAAATAGCGCTGAAATACGCCAAAGATAGCGCCATTGCGCAAGGTAGATAGCACTACACCTGTAAAAACTCATCTCAAACATAAAAAATCACAAAAATTTGATTAGATATGGACCTTGTGGGTCCCACCGGGCATGCCAATGTGATTAGGAAAATCCAATTGAAGGTGAAACACAAACTAAAATGCATAAAAACAAGATAGTTATACCTCAGCAAGAAGACCCAATCTCATCAAAGGGAAAGAGCTTTGCACCCAAGAGCTCCTAGATAAGATATACCCTACTTGATGAATACAATGTGAAATGCTCTTATTCTAATTGCAACTCACAAGCTAGCTCATTAGACATTTGGACATGGTAACATTACTTGAAGCTTGGATCCTAAAATGGGTTGGAGGATGAAGTATTTATAGAGATTTTGGAGAGATTTTAATCCAAGGGTGGAAATTGGTTTGGAAGATCAATGGCAGAGGATGAAAGTGATGTGGAGGGCCTAGATTTCATCTTGGATGATGGAGGGCTAGGAATAAATATGAATCTTTTATTCATTTTTGGGAAAAGGGCGAATTAAATGAGGTTGGGTGAGATGGATTATTTGTGATTTAAAGATTCACATGGGGAATGTAAAATGGATTAAAAATTTATTTAAGGATGAGTGGACATAAATGAGGCATGGCATGGGTAAGGGGTTGTAAGAGATTTAAATGTGATGTGGGACTTATTTAAATAAAAAATTGACTTATGCGGATATATTCCAATTTTTTATTTGGAGGATGTGGGGAAGGGTGTTAAGCTGGATTTGACCATCTTAATGAGAGGTTCAAGATTAATTAAATTAGGTTGTGTTTAATTAATCCTAAGGCTAGGATGAGGTAGGCTAGGGTAGGCAATTAAATAATAGCTATTTAATTACCTAGGGTAAGGATAGGTAAATTAATAGGCTAAATTAATTAGTTAAACATGATTTAGCTAATTAATTGGATTTAGTGAGGAGAGGGAAATTGACCAAATAAATATTGTATATTTATTAAATCAATTGGTTAAGGTTTGAGTTATTGAATTAATAGAATTAATTCAATTGTTAGGGGTAAAATGATGAAGTAAAATAGGTGATGAAGGGATAATTAATTAAATAAAAATTTAATTAATTGATTAGAAGGGAAATTGGTATGTTTAGGGATGTCGTGAGTCAGTTTGATGGTAAAGACATTTTTAGGTGTCTACACTTCTATTCGTACTATTTTAAGTATTGTGGCTGCTGAAGATTTGCATTCAGAATAGCTAGATGTGAAAACTGCCTTTCTCCATGGTGATTTGGAGGAGGAGATA
Organism: Cunninghamia lanceolata; assembly: GCA_027924645.1. Taxonomy (NCBI): domain Eukaryota; kingdom Viridiplantae; phylum Streptophyta; class Pinopsida; order Cupressales; family Cupressaceae; genus Cunninghamia; species Cunninghamia lanceolata. The sequence goes on from BSBN01000078.1 coordinate 6,827,917, forward strand.
TACATGGAAAAAACCACAAGTATTTGAGGTCAAAGGTAAGGAGAAAATGGTGTGCAGATTGAAGAAGAGTTTATATGGCTTGAAACAAACACCTCGGCAATGGTATTTGAAATTTGATTATTTTATGGCTAAGTTAGGCTACAATCAGTGTAATTTTGAGCATTGTGTTTATTTTAAGAGGTTGGATAATGACAGCTACATTATTTTATGTTCATATGTTGATGACATGCTTGTAGCTGGGTCTAACATGGATCACATAAGAAAGTTAAAACAACAGTTAGCACTGTCATTTCCTATGAAGGATTTGGGGGTAGCAAAACAAATCCTTGGTATGAAAATTTGTAGAGATAGGAAGAACAAAGAATTGACTCTATCTTAGGCTGATAATGTTGAAAAGGTGTTACAAAGATTCTATATAGAGAATGCAAAAGTTGTCAGTACACCTTTGGTTAGTCATTTAAAATTGGCTATGAAGATGTGTCCAAAGACACAAGAGGAGGAAGAAAAAATGTCTAAGGTACCATATGCTTCAGCTGTAGGAAGTTTAATGTATGCCATGCTATGCACGAGACCAGATATTGCACATGTTGTAGGAGTCATAAGCAGGTATATGAGTCATCCCGGATTGGAGCACTGGAATGCAGTAAAATAGATTCTCAAATATTTGAGAGGTACATCTAATACACATCTATGTTTTGGGGGCTCTAATACTGATATAGCAGGCTATGTAGACTCAGATTTGCTAGCAGATATTGATACCAGGCAAAGTACTACAAGTTATATTTTTACTGTAGGTGGAACATTAGTGAGTTGTGTTGGTGATTGTTTTGATGCAATCATAACAATAAGTTAAAATTCACATATAATGAACTGAAACTATACTTGAAAGATAAGAAGGAATCATTTAAGATTCACTTAATCCCAAGTCTACAATGGTCAGGTCTTGACCTGTTGGTCAAATTCAGTTGGTCAATGTGAAGCTGTAATGTTCAAGGGGCCTTACGTAGTTTAGGGTTTCTTTTTGGTTTACTAGACTCAAACTATGCAAAAAGATCATAGATATCAACAAGTGTTTTGTTCATTTGCATACAAGTATTGCTATGTTACAAAGCTATGAATGAGTTTTCTGGGTTATTATAGCTTTCTTCTTTATATATTTATGAAAACTTGTCTACTTTTAACTCTGTTGTTCATGCTTCTTCAAATATGAGATAAATTTCCTTCAATTTTCTACGTTTTAAGCTAAGTATTTTTAGATGGGTTGGGAAAAGTTAGAAAGATCTAATCTAAACATCATTTAAATCTACCAAAGGATCTAATTGTTCTGTTATGCACTATGTAAATCATACAGCAATTTGATCAAATCCACAGTTAAAACCTTAAATGCAAGTTCTGAGCATTTTCACAAACATACATTTAAAATTGCAAGCTCTCAAAGAAAATATTTCAAAACACAAAGAAGAGTAGGAGAACACTCAGAAGATAGATGCAGAACTCCAGATTCTATTGTATTAGAAACAAACAGTCATACATGATTTACAATGTTGGAATGACTCTTAGTTTCATTGATCAAATTACACAGAACTTACAAGCTTTACAGATACAATAAGGAAGCCAGATGTTCCATGCACTCCTTACTGCAGACACAGGTGACCTCCTTCTTCTACTTCTAAACTAAAAGGTCCCTCTATTCTAAATGTTACTTCTACAAATTCCTGCTGCTACAAATCTCTATGTAGCCCCTGTGTAAGTATTACAATGTATTAAGGCACAATATATAGACTTTCTGATTGTCCTCAATACAGCCCAAAACCCTAATGGTTAAGCAATGGTTCACACCCCAAGTTATAGCATTAAATGGTGCAGAACCATTTTTCCAAAAATACCTCTAAATATGTGTCAAATCTGGGCAAAAATATGCCTTTTTCTGAAACCCTAGTAGCTCAGAAGTAAATTCTGCAACCTACTTGTCATTATGTTTTATCTGCACTTGGGTCTTCTCATTGATGTCCCTTGACTTTCTACACTTCATCCTTATCTTCTCTTTGCTTCTGAAATCTGATTCTCCTCCCAGGACGTCATCGCCATTAAGTTTCAGCTTCTCTCCCTCTAGCTGCAAACTTGCAAAAATAGATTAGCAATAAGTGTCATCATTATTAACTAATGAGAAACAAAATACCTATTAGATCCAAGTGGGGCTAAGCCAAAATCATGGCTATTGGGTCAAACCTGCAAAAAAATGTGTTCATACTGCGCAACTGTGTCAAAAAACCTACCGGGTCAACCATCGCAGACTAGAAACAATGCAAACGTAGGGTCAAAGTGTGTCAAAACCCCTAAAAAACCTATCGCTAAACGCCTGTCGCCTATTGGCCCCAAAAAACCATCATCAGCGGGCCCTGAAAACTACCCACCGACTTCCTGTGTCTGGCCAAAAAATGGCCCTTTATCTTCCTTTATTAGAAACGGTGCCCTCAGAGAGTGACATGTGGTGCGTTCTGCGCGAGGGGCTTATGAAACTGTTGCTTTGTGTGGAGGGCGACATGTGTCGCCACCTGTATCGCTGTTAGGGGCCACTGAGAAACCTGTGGAGGCTCTCCCGAAACCATTTGAAACTCTCGTGGAAAGTGACACTTGTCACTCTCCACGCGACTGTTGCGACCCTTAGAAACTTTATGGAAACTTTTGAAACTACCTGCGGAAGGCACCACGTGGCATCTTCCGCGTCATTGCTGAAACCCTAAGGGGCCCAGTGGGTCATACTTCAGAGTGTGACACTTGTCACACTCTATGGGGCCATTGAAATTTGTTTGAAACTCTAGAAACTACCATGGAAGGCACCATGTGGTATCTTTCGCGCAGCTGTTGAAACACTTAGATACTCTTAAGAAACCTTCGGAAGGACCCGCAGAGTGTGACACTTTAAGAAACTGTTTAGAAACTTTATGGAGGGACCTGCAAATAGTGATAAGTGTCACTTTCCACGCGACTATTTAAAAACTTAAGGAACTTCTCGAAGGGACCACGGAGAGCGACACGTGGCGCGCTCTGCGGAGGCGTTGAAACTTTAAGAAACTATTTAGAAACAATGCAGAAACTTTTAAGAAACCTGCGGAGAGTGACACGTGTCACGCTCCGCGCTGCCTGTGAAACTTTAAGGAACCCTCTACAGCTCTTTGAAACTTTAAGGAAACAATCACAGAATGCGCCACGTGGCATCTTCCACGCAGCTTGGAAACTGTTAAGAAACTTGCGAAGGCTGTGGACTTTTTAAATTTAAAAGGGGCTATGGTGGAAGGTGACAAGTGGCACCTTCTGCGCAACTCTGGGAACTCTTTGAAACTATTGGGAAACTCATGCAGAAGGCACCACGGGGCACACTCCGCGTAGCTGCTGAAACACTTAGGAACACTTTAACGAAACATTTGAAACTTTGAATTATTTAAACCTGATAGCGCATTTTACCAAAATGGGCATAACTTGAAAAATATGAAAAATTTTAAGATGGTTCAAAAAACAACCCTAGCTCATTTTTGACAAGGAATCCAACCATACCATGCACTAGCACTCAAAATGCATTTTCTCACTAATTTTATCAAAGTTTACAAATTTCACTCTCTTTTCCCTTACCACCAAGGACAGACCCACAAAACAGAAGCAAAAAGCAAAGCCACAGCAAGGGTCCTTATTTTGCTAAGGAGTAAAATGGAGCATGTTGTGAACATCACAACAACTAGCCACCAAACAAAACAACTAAATTCAAGGCATTCAAGAAAACTAGATGAAATAAATGCATAACTTCTGACTATCCATCTTGTAAATTATTATTCAACTTGAGACCTAAGGCATTCAATAAGGGTGCATGAATTTTTATTTTCAGTTTAATTGTGTGCACATGATTAATAAGCCTCATCTTGAAGATTGGTTGAACAAACCAGTGACTGATATTAGCCTACATAGGTGAGGATATTCACTCATAGCCGACCGGATAAAGCCTTGCTGCCAGTGAGCGTCTATAGCCCCGGCAAGGTTATCGTTACAATTCTCCTAAGTAGAGCCCCACTACCAGCGAGCATCTATAGCCCCGGTAAGGTTACTTAGATGGCTTAATCTAGATTTTCAGTATAATCCGCTTTATTTATTTTTATTATTTTTTATTTTCTGATTTTGAAAGAGATTTCACATGATATAGCAATTTGTGGCTTCATGATGCAAGGAGTGGACACTTGCTAAAATTAAGCTGAGAATTGTAATGGTAGCAAGGGTGACCTCTGATTTTTCACCTAATATCTACACTGGTAGGTTCAACAAACCCAAGGATTTTAGGTGTGTCATCGTGAGAAACCTACCTCAAATTCTCAATCACATTTATTGAATATGAAATTTTAGAAGATAAATAACGCTCTACATTCATGACAGTCACAAAAGGTTATGCATAAATTGCAAACGATTAACCTGAATATTCTAAATTTATACTATTTTCAATGGTTGCTAGTTTTCTCCTTAATGCTCTAAAGTAAAATAAAGATCCCTGCTAAGGAGACAACAAACAAACCAACCAGACAAACCGACTGTACAAAAAGCAAAAAGCAGAAAAAAAAGGACTATACAAACAGGCTATACAAACAACACAAAACAAATAGAAAGAAACTATACAAACAGCCAACCCCAAAAAAGAAAACAGCAAAAGAAGAACCGGACATTACTTACACTATATTACACCAAAACGGATTGCGCTTTACCTCAGGCCTGGAAGTAGTGTTTTCGATGTTGGCCATTAACTGGCAATGGCACCTCTTCTACAGTCAAGGTCTTAAGTCTAAATGTATTGTCTCCTATTATCTCTGAGACTTGTAATGGACCTAGCCATAGTTTATCGAATTTTCCATGGCTTCCTTTCTTTTCATGTGCTTTGTCCCAGCACAACACTAAGTCTGATATCCTAAATGTTTTGACTCTTGCCCTTTTATCAAACCACCTCTTAACAACCGCTTGGTGTTTGGCAAACTTCTCGATGGCTTGACCTCTTTTCTCGTCTAATTGTAACATTTGTACTATTCTGGCTTCCCTATGGTCATCGAAGCCTAGATACTCATTGGCAAACTTCTAGATTGGTATTCTTAGATTTACTGGAAGTATGGGATCAATCCCATAAACTAAATGATAAGGTGTGCTACCTAAAGCTATCTTAAACCTGGTCCTATCTACCCATAATGCATATCTTAACAGGGTATTCCACTCTCTAGTACTCTTTGCAATCAACTTTTTGATTATGTCTAATAAGATTTTGTTCGTTGATTCAGCCAGTCCATTACCTTGAGGGTAATAATTTGAAGAAAACCTTAAAATGATCTCGTATTCAAATGCCCATTTAGAAAACTTTAAAGAAGAGAAAGCATGGCCATTATCACATACCAATGAATAGGGAGTTCCAAGCCTAGTGATGATGTTTTCTTCAAGAAACTTGATAACTACCTCAGTTGTGGAGAATTTGCAGCAAGTAGCCTCAGTCCACCTTGTACAATAGTCTATTACCGTCAGTATAAATTTGTGTCCTGCAGAAGATGGGGGATTGATGACTCCAATAAAATCCAAGCCCCACTGTGCAAACGGTCTTGATTCAATCACAGGTTGTAGTGGATTGGCCTGATTTCTCCCTTTATCTGCTGCAGTCTGACAGGTGTGGCAACTTCTAATGTGACTCTCAATATCTTTGAACATCGTGGCCAATAATAGCCCGCCCTCAGTATTTTGTGTGTTGTAGCTAGATGGGAACCATGGCCGGTTCTGTACTTGTCATGTAGTTCTGTCAACACTTTATCTGCCTCAACTCTGTTTAGGCATCTCAGATAAATTCCATCATGGTTCTTTCTGAATAGAAGACCTCCTTGCACCATATATTTTTGTGTTTTAACCTTCAAAGCTCTCCTTTGAGAAGCTTTCATTCTATTTGGGTACTTCCTAGCTATCAAGAAGGTGTTTAAATCATCATACCAGTCTGATGCGTTCTGGGAATTCAATACGTACTGCTATTTTATCAAATCTAGATTTGTATTTGCCATTGTTTGCACCAACGCCTGCCCTCTGACCAGCTTCATGGGAATGATTTCCATGTCAAACTCTTGCAGCGTGGTGATCCACTTGGCTCTTTTTTCTCCAGGTTCATTCTGCATCAGCAACATCTTTACTACTGCGTCTGGCACTATGGCTTTGATATGGCTGTGCAGAATGTAATGTCTAAATTTTTTCACAGCCCTCATTAATGCAAATGCTTGTCTCTCAGTGTCTAGATACCTCAACTGTGCATCCTTCAGAGGTGCGCTCATAAATGCGATGGGCCTTTCTTCATTGTTTTCACCTTTCTATGTCAAGGCAGCCGCGACTGAATGAGAAGATGCAAAGGAGTAGATGTAAAACAGGCTTGTGTAGTCTGGACTTGCCAATATAGGAGCATTAGAAATTGCTTCCTTGATATCTTCAAATGCAGCCCTAGCCACAAGCATCCATTCCATCTGCGCATCCTTCTTCAACATGGCATTTAACGGCTGCACGATCTCTACAAAACCTGTGATAAACTTCTGAACAAAGTTAATTTTACCAAAAAATGATTTCAACTCTTTCCTACTCTTTGGTATTTGCAAATTTTTTATGGATTCTATTCTATCCGAATCAATTGAAATTCCATCTTTAGAAATGACATGGCCTAATAATTTACCTTCAGTTACGCCAAATATATATTTCTTAGGATTAAGGGAAATCCCATACCTTTCACATCGCTTGAGTATTTTCTTGAGATCTTCAGCATGAGTGGATGCATCCTTGGAATACACAGTCAAATCATCCATATACACAACACTGCACTTACCTGATAATCCACAGAATGCAATGTCCATGGCTCTCTGAAAAGTGGCACCTGCATTGATCAGACCAAAAGGCATTCTTCTATATGTATAATTTCCCCATTTACAAGTGAAGGTGGTTTTTAGTCTATCTTCTCTATCAATTAAGACTTGGTTATAACCTGAAAAACCATCTAAAAAAGACATCATCTTTGCCCCGTTTACTGCTTGCAGCACTTCGTCTATTGGAGGTAGAGGATAATTACCTTTTCAGATGCTTTGTTTAAATTTCTAAAGTCTACGCATAACCTGATGTCTCCGTTTTTCTTCCTCACTGGTACTAAGTTAGCTACCCAGACTGAATGTCTGACTGGGAAAATTATTCCAGCAAACAGCAATTTTTTAACTTCCTCAAAGATTAAAGGCTCCAGAATGGCGTTCACAGGCCTTTGTTTCTGCCTAAATGGTTTAACCTCTGGCCTTAAAGGTATTACGTGAGTTATGATGGACTCATCAAATGTTTTCAAGTCTTCATACGTCCATGCTATTATGTGTTTATAATCTTTCAGAACATCTAAAACCTCTTTTCTAATTTTCTCAGAGCAAGCCTTCCCAATTAGTACATTTTGTGGATTTTACTTTGTCCCTAAGTTATGTAAATTGCACTTACCCCCTTCTATTTTGGGCAAGTCCTTCTGTCTCATTACTCCATCGAAGTCAAAGATATGTTCTAATTCAATTACTCCTTTGGGTAAGAAGTTGCTCTTCAAGTTGATTATATCCTCTTCGTCCCATGTTATTTCAGGCCTTTCTTGCTCATCAATGATTTGAGCCTCAAATGCCTCAATACAAGTCAGAAAATCAATAATTTGCTGATCCCCCCAAATACCTGAAAGTGTGTAACATTGTCTGGTATACTGGGCACATTAACTAGCTCAACAGTAAATCATCTCAATCCTGACAGAGTCAATGGTTCTAATGTGCTAGCAGCAACTGCTAGCGCATCTGGCTTGTGGTTTAACTTTCTGGGGATATGCTCTATATTAAAAGCATTGAATGAATCTATTAAACCCCATACCCTATGTCTGTAACTAATCATTTTCTTGTAATTGCAGGCATATAGTTTCCTCACTTGTCTGACTACTAATTTAGAGTCTGAAAATACTCTGATCGTTTTCACCCTTTTCTTGATGGCCATGACAAGTCCTAAAATTAGGGCCTCATATTCAGCAATATTGTTAGTATAGGAAAATTGTAATCTATATGCTGCCGGATGTGATTTACCCTGAGGAACTATGAGTTCAACACCTGCACCCGCGCCCTGTTTTGATTTGGACCCATCACATTTTAACGTCCACATGCCATCTTTACTTTTCTGACCTTTTATCTTGGCATGCTTTATCTCTTTTATTACTTGTGAGGTGCTGTTCTATTTATTCATGGGTTTTTCTGTTTGGCTAACTTGCATATGTGTATTTCCATCTAGTAAATCAGAAAGACAACTACCCTTGTCCTTTATTTCTTCCCCTAAATCTAGAATCAAGGCATCTACATCATCCTGAACGTACTTCTGTGTTGGATTAGGATTCTCATTTTCCTCTTGTAACTCTACCCTCCCTATACATTTTTTGTATTCATATTCAATGATGTCTTTGCATATTTCACAACTCTCCTCAGAATGTTGCCTATCATGGACCCTACACCTATTTTTATACAATTTCAATTGGACTGGTAGATTGTGTTTAACGCATTCTTCTACCTCTTGTCTAATGGCATGACCAAATTTGTCTATTGCATTGTTTTCTTCATCTGAAGATTTCCATCAGACTCAATGAATAATGCTGTCCTATTGCTGACACATTTTTTTCTAATGTTTAACATCATGATCTCTTCAATCTGCACCCCATTGTTGGTAATTCTATAGACACCAGGTTCAACAGCAGCATATAATATTTCATTAGTTCGATTATACTCTGTTATCATGTGTTTCATCCTAGGCTCTGCCTCTATTCTAATCTAGTTTGGGACACCTCTCCAAGGTAGCCACATATGTGAAAAGTTAGTGGCCATATATCCATTTAATGTCTTGGACCAATCCCTACTCAACAACATTCCATAATTTACGAGTATATCCACTACTTGAATATCAATGATTTGGCTTACCCTAGGGTCTGAAGCTAATTGCGTTTGAATATTCATGAGTTCTCCTATCACGCTAACCTCAGTCTTATCTAATTGTGTGACAACCTTGGCAGATTTGGTGGGAGTCAGCCCGAGAGTTTTACATATTCCGAAGGGCATCACGTTGGCTGAGGCACTAGAGTCTACCATGCAATTGTGTATATTCTTCCCACACAATCTAACAGTTAACAAGAAAGGGGGAGTATCCCTCTTATCGGCATGTATTACTACATTTATGTTGGAAGGGTGCTCAACTTTCTTATTTTTCTCTTTAGGTGGTGAATCTCTATTAGGAATAGTTATATCAGCAGAAACCTCGTCTGTCATGGATGTATCCAGAGATTTTATAAATGCATTTCTGATCCCTGGGGTCTTCAATAATTTATTTAGAGGTATACTGACCTTAATTTTCTTTATTTCCTCTGACAAGTAACTCATTAATCTTGTTGTCCCTATTGTTTCAGTTTTACTTGTTTGATCCTTTTGTACTGCTATTCCATTATTTGTGTTTTGATTAGCTTTAAGTATGGCAGGATTGTTGCTGGCATTCTGATCTGGGGGTGTATTGAAGTTATTCGGAGGAATGGAAGTGGTGAAAGGTCCTCTTGGCCTAGGGTTGTTCCTCAAATTGTAGGTATGGTTTTTATTTGTCTGTTGAAAGGCCTACACCTCTTCTGTTTCAGTTAATACCTCATTTTCAGATTCAAAGGGAAACTGAAAAGCATTTAACACAAAGGCTGATTTAGGATAAAGATTTTCACAACAGTATGGTCCATCTTCTAGCAATTCATCCTCTTTCTCTTCTATAGTTGAAAAGGTAAATGTTTCTAAGACTAATGCTGTGTCATATCCTGAGGGTACTACCTCATTACCCTTGGGAATGAGAAATTTAGAGGTAGGAGGCTGGACATCTATATTAAAAATGCTGGCTGCTAAGTGGAACTGTGGGCAGTCGTGCTCAGCATGGGCATTGGTATTGTGAAATATGCACCAATTTTTGGGTGCTGTACTAGCCATTTGGATGCTAGCCGTTTGTTTTACATCATGATTATCTATGTTCTCAAAAGGAGAAGCTAGAGTATTGTTGTTGGGCCCAGTGTTCCATGTCTTGGGTGGCCTAGGTTGACTTTGATTTTTGTTATTATTGCCCCAGGTCCTATTACCTATCACTGGCCCTCTATTTTGCATTGGTTGCCCCTGGTTAGGGCCTTGATGCTGATTATAGTTTTGGTTCTGATTGTACTGCTGATTTTGATTGAAACTATAGTTCTAGTTTTGGTCTTGGTTGTGATTCTGATGTTGATTGTAGTTTTGGTTGCCTCTTCCATACAGGTTCTCGTTTCTTAGTTGTGTCACTTCGGTGGTTAACTTTTTCAAATGTGTAGTGATCTCTTTGATTTCTTCCCTTTCCTCCTATGCTTTTGCCACAGTTGTTTCCCTAGGAGGTTTGAAGAAAGGCTGACCATTATTTTGACTGTTATTGGAAGTGCTACCCGTGTAAGGAGTTATAGCTTGGATTGGGGTAGGACTATACACAGGTGTGTAAGAAGGAACCAAATTTAATAGTGGAGTGTGCTGCATAGCGGCTCCATTCCATGGTTGTGCCTGATTCTGCACCCCAAAATTCCCTCCATTAACAAATGGGCTATAAGTTGTATGCCTCATCTCTTAGTTCACTGAGGCTGCCTCTTTGTAGGCTTTGGATATTGAATCTATGTTAGGTTTTCTTTTGACAAACGTGGCAGTTAGAGGATCCAAGGCTACATAGTACATAGCCAACAAGGGATCATCATCCATAGTATAAGGGGCTACTAGCCTAGAGTAGGCCTTTTGAAATCTGTCATTGAAATTATCAATCAGCTCTCCCTCACCTCATTTTATAGTAGCCAATTTATGATACAAAGTGCAAGGGTCAATGGGTCCTCTAAATCTTGACAGAAATGCCTCTTCCATAAGTGACCAGGAAGAAATGTAACTGTTGGGTAAGTTTACATACCAGTTAGAGGCTTGTTCATTAAAGGTGTAGGGAAACAGTCTACACACAACATCCTCGTGCTCTAACATAGCCCTAAAACATACTTCCTTAAATATTCTAATATGATCCTCTAGATCTTGATGCAACTGGTACTTGGGACATATCTTTTTTGGATTTTTGGGCATCTCATGATAATCAATGAAGAATATGGGAGAGTGAACATTGAAATAAGCCATTGCGGGTGTTTGACCTTGACCTGAACTTGTAGAAATACCTGGATTGATTGGTGGGATAGGATTTCTAGGAGGATTAGGACCTCCAGAAGTGCCTAAACCAAGATTTAAAGATCTGAATAGTGATCTCTCAGGACTCACAATACTATGGATGTTAAAAGGTGACCCAGGAGGTGTTCCAGATGAACTTCCTGCTTGTGATATTTTAGGATTCCAAATCAAAGGGCTCTTACTTCGCCTTATATCAGGTAGTTGCACAAATATATCTCCTGAACTGGATCTAGACTTGGTCACTCTATCACTGTTATTAGCCAGTTTGAAACAAACCCTAACTCAAGTCAGGCCCTCCTTCTAGCGCTAGAAAACTATTGGTGATTGTTTTGATGCAATCATAACAATAAGTTAAAATTCACATATAATGAGCTGAAACTATACTTGAAAGATAAGAAGGAATCGTTTAAGATTCACTTAATCCCAAGTCTACAATGGTCAGGCTTTGACCTGTTGGTCAAATTCAGTTGGTCAATGTGAAGCTGTAATGTTCAAGGGGCCTTACGTAGTTTAGGGTTTCTTTTTGGTTTACTGGACTCAAACTATGCAAAAAGATCATAGATATCAACAAGTGTTTTGTTCATTTGCATACAAGTATTGCTATGTTACAAAGCTGTGAATGAGTTTTCTGGGTTATTACAGCTTTCCTCTTTATATATTTATGAAAACTTGTCTACTTTTAACTCTGTTGTTCATGCTTCTTCAAATATGAGACAAATTTCCTTCAAATTTCTATGTTTTAAGCTAAGTATTTTTAGATGGGTTGGGAAAAGTTAGAAAGATCTAATCTAAACATCATTTAAATCTATCAAAGGATCTAATTGTTTTGTTATGCACTATGTAAATCATACAGCAATTTGATCAAATCCATAGTTAAAACCTTAAATGCAAGTTCTGAGCATTTTCACAAATATACATTTAAAATTGCAAGCTCTCAAAGAAAATATTTCAAAACACAAAGAAGAGTAGGAGAACACTCAGAAGATAGATACAGAACTCTAGATTCTATTGTATTAGAAACAAACAGTCATACATGATTTACAATGTTGGAATGACTCTTAGTTTCACTGATCAAATTACAGAGAACTTACAAGCTTTATAGATACAATAAGGAAGCCAGATGTTCCACGCACTCCTTACTATAGACATAGGCGACCTCCTTCTTCTACTTCTAAACTAAAAGGTCCCTCTATTCTAAATGTTACTTCTACAAATTCTTGCTGCTACAAATTTCTATGTAGCCCCTGTGTAAGTATTACAATGTATTAAGGCACAATATATAGACTTTCTGATTGTCCTCAATACAGCCCAAAACCCTAATGGTTAAGCAATGGTTCACACCCCAGGTTACTGCATTAAATGTTGCAAAACCATTTTCCCAAAAATACCTCTAAATATGTGTCAAATCTAGGCGAAAATATGCCTCTTTCTGAAACCCTAGTAGCTCAGAAGTAAATTCTGCAACCTACTTGTCATTACATTTTATCTGCACTTGGGTCTTCTCATTTATGTCCCTTGACTTTCTGCACTTCATCCTTATCTTCTCTTTGCTTCTGAAATCTGATTCTCCTCCCAGGATGTCATCGCCATTAAGTTCCAGCTTCTCTCCCTCCAGCTGTAAACCTACAAAAATAGATCAGCAATAAGTGTCATCATTATTAAACAATGAGAAACAAAATACCTATTAGATCCAAGTGGGGTTGAGCCAAAATCGTGGCTATTGGGTCAAACCTGCAAAAAAATGCGTTCATACTGCGTAACTGTGTCCGAAAACCTACCAGGTCAACCATCGCAGACCAGAAATGATGCAAACGTAGGGTCAAATTGTGTCAAAAACCCTAAAAAACCTATCGCTAAATGCCTATCGCCTATCGGCGCCAAAAACCCATCATCGGCGGGCCTTGAAAATTGCCCACCGACTTCCTGTGTCTGGCTGAAAAATGGCCCTTTATCTTCCTTTATTAGAAACAGTGCCCTCAGAGAGTGACACGTGGCATGTTCCGTGTGAGGGGCTTATGAAATTGTTGCTTTGTGTGGAGGGTGACACATGTCGCCACCTGTGTCGCTATTAGGGGCCGCTGAGAAACTTGCAGAGGCTCTCCCGAAACCATTTGGAACTCTCGCAGAAAGTGACACTTGTCACTCTCCGCGCGACTGTTGTGACCCTTAGAAACTTTATGGAAACTTTTGAAACTGCCTGCGGAAGGCGCCACGTGGCGTCTTCTGCATCATTGCTGAAACCTTAAGGGGCCCGGTGGGTCATACTTCGGAGTGTGACACTTGTCACACTCCATGGGGCCATTGAAATTTGTTTGAAATTCTAGAAACTACCGCGGAAGGCACCACGTGGTGTCTTCCGCGCGGCCGTTGAAACACTTAGAAACTCTTAAGAAACCTTCAGAAGGACCTGCGGAGTGTGACACTTTAAGAAACTGTTTAGAAACTTTATGGAGGGACCTACGGATAGTGACAAGTGTCACTTTCCATGCGACTGTTTAAAACCTTAAGGAACTTTTTGAAGGGACCGCGGAGAGCGACACGTGATGCGCTCTGTGGAGGCGTTGAAACTTTAAGAAACTGTTTAGAAACAATGTGGAAACTTTTAAGAAACCTGTGGAGAGTGACACGTGTCATGCTCTGCACTGCCTGTGAAACTTTAAGGAACCCTCCATAGCTCTTTGAAGCTTGAAGGAAACAATCGCGGAATGCGCCACGTGGTGTCTTCCGTGTAGCTTGGAAACTATTAAGAAACTTGCGACTGCCACGGACTTTTTAAATTTAAAAGGGGCTATGGCGGAAGGTGACAAGTGGCACCTTCTGCGTGACTTTGGGAAGTCTTTGAAACTACTGGGAAACTCATGTGGAAGGCACCACAAGGCATGCTCCGTGTAGCTGCAAAAATACTTAGGAACACTTTAACGAAACATTTGAAACTTTGAATTATTTAAACCTGATAGTGCATTTTACCAAAATGGGCATAACTTGAAAAATATGGTGAATTTTAAGACGGTTCAAAAAGCAACCCTAGCTTATTTTTGACAAGGAATCCAACCATACCATGCACTAGCACTCAAAATGTATATTCTCACTAATTTTATCAAAGTTTGCAAATTTCACTCTCTTTTCCCTTACCACCAAGGACAGACCCACAAAACAAAAGCAAAAAGCAAAGCCACAGCAGGGGTCCCTATTTTGCTAAGGAGTAAAATGGGGCGTGTTGTGAACATCACAACAAGTTGGATCTCACAGTTGCAAAAAGTGGTTTCTTTATCCACCACAGAGGTAGACTATGTAGCTGCAACAGAGGCAGGCAAGGAGATGATATGGCTGCAATCTTTCATGGAAGAATTGAGCAAACAACAAGCTAACAGTTCTTTGTATATAGATAGTCAGAGTACCATACATCTTGCAAAGAATTCTACCTTGCATTCAAAGACCAAACACATACAGTTGAGGTATCACTTTATTCGGTCGGTGTTGGATGATGGATAGCTAAGGTTGGAAAAGATACATACAGATGAAAATCCAGTGGATATGCTTACAAAGGTAGTGACAAGGGAGAAGCTGAGCTCCTCTTCAGCTTCGGTTGTTCTTCAAGACTAAAACAATAAAATTAGAACAATATAGTCTAGGGTACTTATTTCTAGTGGGAGCTGCACGTGCAACGGTGTCATCCAGGATCAGTCTCTAAGTGGGAGATTGTTGGTAGGTGGCGACTGATCATGCAAGTACTCTACACTAGTTGTTTTCCATGAGCCAACATTAAAAAAACCCTATTTTTGTAACTGACATAAGGCTTGATAAAAGTGACTAAGGGTTAGGGTTTTGGTTGATATTGTATTGTAGCATTTGCAACGGTATTGACTTGTAGGGATTGCTAGTTGTAATCGGTTTGATTTATTGAATAATAATATTGGACTCTCTGTTGGTGGATGTAGCCTGGGTTTGGGTGAACTATGTTAAAACTTGTCTCTCGTTGTTATTATTTCTGTGTATTTTTCATTCCTTTGTTTAATCTTTATTTGTATTTAATTGATATCTTCTGCCAGCTAACCCTAACAAGAGTCTCCTCTCTTTCTTATTTATATGCATAAGTATGTAGGGACACACCCTTTCACCCTAACTAAGCTATCTTAAGGAATAACTAAGGCTAATACATGAAACTATTAAGGTTAAGCATACCACAAGTGCTTAACTTATTATAATAGAAGGATAGAATATTAGGAACCTAACACTATCATGGTTAAGCATGCCACAAGTGCTTAACTTATTACAATAGAAGAATAGAATATTAGGAACATAACATGCCCATCCCCTTAAGAAAAGCATTATCTTCAATGCTTAGCAACTTTGGATGTTTTTGTATGAAATGTTCATCTTCCCATTTTGCATCCTCCATTGGTAGATTCTTCAACTTAATTAAGAATTCTAAGATGGCCCTATTTCGCAACTATTTTACTCATTTTTCAATAATTGCTTGAGGTTCCAAAATAAACTTCCCTTCTTCATCTAGCTCAAGTAATTCTATTTGAATTGGAATATTATTACCTATTACTTTCTTTAGATGTGAGACATGAAAAATATGGTGAATTTTGGAAGGTGGAAGTTCCAACTTATAAGCTGCTACAGTTCCTATTCAATGTATGACCTTATAGGGACCATGAAATTTGGGTGCAAGATTAATGTTCTTATGTTGCTAAAGTGATATTTGTTTATATGGTTGCAACCAAAGGAATACCCAATCTCCCTCCTCAAAATGCCTCTCACTGCGATGTTGATCTGCTTGTTGTTTCATCCTATTTTGTGCCTTCACTAAATTCTCCTTAAGGATTTATAATATTTCTTGTTGGTGTCTAGTATGATCCTCTATTGCATGAGCTTTGGAATGAGATTGTAAATAAGTAGTAGATGGTGGTGGGTAGCCATAAAAAGCCTCAAATCGAGTCATCTTTGTTGATGTGTTGAATGTTGTGTTATACCACCACTCTGCTAGTGGTAGCCATTTAGACCATTGTGTTTGTTTGTAAGAGGTGAAACAATGTAAATATCCTTCCAAACATTTATTCACAATTTTTATTTGGCCATCTAATTGTGGATGATAAGATGAACTATGTGCTAGTTTTGTACCCCATTCCGCAAACAAGTTTGTCCAAAAGATGCTGGTAAAGATAGAGTCATGATCACTCACTATTATTTTGAAAATGCCATGAATCTTTTGTATATTTTCCATGAATACTTTATCCATAGTACTAACATGAAATGGATGAGAGAGTCCACAAAAATGTGCATACGTAGTGAGTCTATCCACAACTGCTAAAATTACATCAAGATTATTTGACTTTGGCAACTTTGTAATGAAGTCCATTGATATTTTGTCCCAACATTGTGTTGGAATTTTCTTTACATCCCCCTTAAGGCCCTCCCAAAATAAATATTTCTTTATATGATGATAGGTCTTTAAAAACCCTGAATGTCCTCCTATTGGCGAGTCATGCATTTTAGACAATATACTATCTTTCAACTAAGAATTTCTGCACAAAAAGAGCCTATCTTTGTACCATAAGGAATCTCCTTTCCAAACATACTTATCTAAAGAAGATGAGTCATTTTGAAGTTTTTGAATCATCTTCTTTATTAGAGGATCATGTTGGCACTCTTCTCATTGAACTTCTAACCACTCATGTTGCAATAGCGAAATGACACAAATCATTGCTTCCTCTACTTCTTGTCGAGAAAAGGAATCACCTACAATATTGTCCTTACCTTTTTTGTATATAATTTCAAAGTCATACCCTAAAATCTTGGTAACCAATTTTTGTTACTCTTCTAAAGATAGTCAATGCTCCAAAAAGTATTTTAGACTCGAGCATGATCTCTTTTGATTTTGAAATGCCTTCCTATTAAATATTGACGCCAGTGTTTCACAGTATGAATGCTAGCTAGCAATTCTTTCTCATATGTGGGCCTTACCAAGTTTTTTTCCTTTGAGTTGTTGACTTAAAAATGCTAAGGGACTCTCTTCTTGCATTAATACTACCCCAATACCATACCCAGAAGCATCACATTCTACCACAAATGTCTTAGAGAAGTCTAGGGTAGCTAACACAGGAGTGGAAATAAGAGCTTCTTTTATTTGTCGAAATGCTTGGGTGGCTAGTTCTGATCATGAAAAAGAGTCTTTCTTCAATAATTTTGTTAGGGGTATTTCTATACGACCATAGTTATGTACAAATATTCTATAGTATCCTGTTAGACCCAAAAATCCTCTCAAACCTTTGATATTTTTAGGTTTTGGCCATTCTTTTATAGCTGCAATCTTCTTACGGTCCACTGTAACACCCTCATGTGACACCACATGTCCTAAGTATTCTACATCTTTCACCCCAAAGACACATATGGATTGTTTTGTATAGAGTTGATTATCTTCCAATAACTTCAAAACCTTTTGTACATGTTCCAAATGTTCTTCCCATGTTTTACTATTGATGAGAATGTCATCAAAGAATACCAAGATAAATTTTCAAAGAAATGGGTGGAACACAAAATTCATGAGGCTTTGAAAAGTTGATGGGGCATTTGTAAGGCCAAATGGCATCACTAAGAATTCATAATGACCCTTATGTGTTCTAAAGGTAGTCTTAGGTATATCTTCTTCCTTTATTTGAATATGGTGAAATCTTGAATGTAAATCTAACTTAGTAAAGAAAACTGCACCATTCAATTCATCTAATAATTCATCAATAAAAGGAATAGAAAACTTGTCCTTAAGAGTGACCTTATTGAGCTCCCTATAATATATACACATTCTCCATGACTCATTCTTTCTTTTAACCGTAACCACTAGAGCTGAACAAACACTTTTACTAGGACGAACAATTCCTGAATCCAACATTTCATTAACTAGTTTTTCAATTTCTATCTTCTATTCATAT
The DNA here is from genome assembly GCA_027924645.1 of Cunninghamia lanceolata. Lineage (NCBI taxonomy): Eukaryota > Viridiplantae > Streptophyta > Pinopsida > Cupressales > Cupressaceae > Cunninghamia > Cunninghamia lanceolata. The sequence continues at coordinate 6,846,128 of BSBN01000078.1, forward strand.
GGATAGCGATAAGGTCTAATGTTAGGAGGGATACTTGCTAGTATTAATTCAATGGCATGATCATGTTCTCTAGTTGGAGGTAGACCCTTGGGTTCCTGAAAAACTTGTTGATGGTGTTGAATGATCTTTTTGAAGTTCTATTGGATGTTGAGTTTTCACTTCTTGTGCTTCTACAAAATGTAGTTGTGCTATTATGCCATAAGAACTTTTCTTATGTAATTTTTCCATCATATGGGAGCTAATGATTTGACTTGGTGGTGATTTTACTCCTATAAGTTTATATTTTTGTCCATTTACACTAAAAGTCATGAATAATTCTTGAAAATAAAAGGATATTGTTCCTAACTATTTAAGCCATTGCACTCCTAAAACTACATATGCTCCTCCAATTGGGATAGCAAACATTTCTGAATCTAGATGATAGTCTCCATTTCAGAGTTTTATGTGGTCACATTTACCACCACAAGACAGTTGTTTCCCATCTGCTATCATGACATGAAAATTAGAGACTAGATAGACAAAACAATTGAGCTCATTAGCCAATCTTCTATCAATAAAGTTATGTGTACTACTTATATCAACTAACAGTATCACCTTTCTCTTTTTTATATAACCAAATAACTTGAGTGTTTGTTGTGTGCTTGTTCCATTCAATGCATGTAGGGAGATAGTAGCACTTTCTTCCTCCTCTAAATGTGCATGTTCAAGTTCCATATTTGGTTCCTTTATAGCTACTTCTCCTTCTTCAATCTTATTCTCAATAATCATTAATCTCTTCTCATTATTACCACACTTATTACCCCTAGACCATTTTCTATCACAGTATGAAAATAGACCTTTTTCTCTTTTATCTACCTCTTGTTGAGGAGAGAGCTTAGTAATTTGTCTTGGGTTAAAGAGATTGGCTCCATTGTTGTTAATAGGATTAGTCGTATTTCTATCTTTCCATCCTATAGTTTGAACTTGAGTGGATTTTTTGATAGTGAGGTTTTGTTTTTCAATGTGTAATGCTTTTTGTGTAGCTTTTCTAACTATAAGAGGTTCCAAGAAATGAACATCATGTTTAATTTAGTCCTTAAGTCCATTGATGTATAGTTGTAGCCTCTGATAAGGTGTCACATCTTGAGTTCAAATTGTTAATCTCATATGCTTAGCATTATATTCAGCTACAAACCCTATTTGTTTTAAATTTTTTAGTTGGGTAAAATAGCTTCCCTTCCATGGTTGCTCATAATGGGCTACTACGTCATTTGTAAATTTTTCCCAACTAATTATTTTCCCTTACTTTTCACTCACCATCCATTGGTACCATTGGTAAGGTTCATATTCTAAATGTAGTGAGGCTATGTTAACCCTCGCATTATCTGTTATATTATGGAGTTTAAAATACTGTTCCATGAGAATTATCCATGAAGTTACATCTGTACCATCAAACTTACGGATGTCAATGTTGGGTGGGTTTAATTTTGGACTTTGAAAAGGTTGTCCTATCCCTTGGTTTTGTCTATTAGGGTTGTACCCACCTTGAGGGTTTTGTTGGGGCTTTAATTCTAACAATAAGCCTTCTTTAAACTTTTCAAAACCCTCATTTAATGATGTTACAAGTGGGTAATATAAATTACCCTTAATATAATTTAGTACTATTTTACATCTTGGTGGAATTGGTTCTGTGATTATAGGTGGTGGACAATATTCTTTAGATTAAAAAAATTCCTCTGATCCTAAACATGACATGGTTTTTGATGTGTTTGTATCTTGAACTCTAGATTTTTCTTTATTAGGTAATGGAGGATAGTATCTAGTGCGAGTTGTAACCATAAAATTTTAGAACATGGGCTATGACTAAACTTGATGTTTGTCTTTTTACCCAAAATTTTGACCACTAAATTATAGATTTTTATATAATAATTTATAAATAAATAAACATCCATAATTTAAAAAATAAATAAATAAATTATGGCATATAAAGAAGAATAATACAATATTTTGACCTAACTTTGATCACTAAACTACTAACTATATTTTATCTTTAATAATAAAATTCAAAGAACTGACCCAATCTAATTTTTTATAACCTTTCCAAAAATGTAATTTTTTTAAAAAAATTCCAAAATTTGCAACCTGTAGAGCTAAATACTAAAAAAAAAATTACAATAGCTTGCGTTAAATGTATGATAGAAGTCTGAGTTTTTACCTGGAAGCTTACCTACCACATACCTGAAAACCTAGAAAAAATCAGGTCCAAATTCGCAATGGATTGAAAGTTATGGTGGAAACAAAAATCTTGGCCCAAATCGTAGCTCTAATACCGCTTGTTATGATATTTCTTGTAAGTAAATGTAAAAATTAGAAAAATAGCAGACCACTTCGAGGGGGTGACCTCCAATAATCAGAGAATAATAGGTGAATTCAATACTAGCATACCTATATTTAAAAAAATATATCTAAAGTACGCCGAGAGATATCCTTCTCAAGGTGCCTATTCCACCTTTGTGAGGTATATTGATTAAAAATAGGCACCTCGAGAAGGATATCTCTCGGCGTACTTTAGATATATTTTTTTGAATATAGGTATGCTAGTAGCATCCGTAGCGGCAAGCCCAATTATAACTCTATTATATAATTATAAGAATATATTATAATTATATAATATATTATATTATAATTATAATTATATTAATTATATAATATAATATATAATTATAATTATATATCTAACCTATATTATAATATCAAGGTTATGGTTTTAATCTAATTAAATTTATGGTTATGTTCATAGAAATATATGCTAAGTGTAATGTTAGCACAACTTGTCATAATTGTATCAATAACGATACCCTAATTCTATCCTAAATTTGAAATGTAACTCTAACTCTAATTCTATCCTATATTTGATATGTAATCCTAACCCTAATTGTATCACTAACCTTAATTTTATGCTTAACCCTAATCGTAATTTAACTCTAACCCTAGTTCTAACTCTAGGGTTTTGGCCTTATATATTTGCCCTAATTATAACCAAACCCATAACCCTAATTCTATACCTAAACCTAACCCACACCCTAATTCTATCCCTCAACCTAATTGTAAACCCAAACCTTTGGTTATATATATGCCCTGATTGTAACCCTAATTTGAATTGTAACCCTAAACCTCATTCTATTGAGAACCTTAATTTTATGATCCTTAACCGTAACCCTAATTTAACTCTAACCCTAATTCTAGTTCTATTGTATTTTTACTTATATATTTTCCCTAATTATAACTAAACCCATAACACTAATTCTAACCCTAATGTAATGCCCCATCATGAAACCCAAGAGTGCTAGACTAAAAGTGCAAAAGTTACGGGAATAATTTTTTTTTTGAAAGCAAGATAGTGCAAGGTCATAGCATATAACACGAAATTACTCTTCTAACAACTCTAGGGCAACATAACTGCATTAATGATAGAAAAATAAAAACTACAGAAGCAATAACCATCACACTAATAAAATAGTTACAAATGACTATTGCTGTGACAAGAAAGATTAATTACAGAGTCTCAGTACAGGATTACATGATTACAAGATTATAAGACCGATCATGTCGGTTTACCAAAGAATACATAAGAAAGCATACAACTCTGAAGAAGGAAAGCGAACTAGATCTGGAACACCTCTGTGCGGAACTCAAACCATATCTCCAAAAAGGACCAATGGATAGCTCTTACCACCCAACCACGTGGAACCCTAAGGCCCACCCCTCCGAGCTAGGAGATAACATAAGGTCCCACAACAATGGACAGTCAGGTAGATAGAGGACTAAGGAACAAGGACAACGCATGACTTCCAACCACACAAGTCAATATCATAAACAACACAACAGTACTTCTAGAGGCAACACATAACACAAAGGGGAAAGTACAACTAGGGAATACTAGGCTGTAGTAAGGAGAGTGTCATTGCATGGTCCTACATGGGTTGCCCTGATAGCTCTAGCTAGACACCGGCCCCCATCCATGGGTTACCCTGACAGTCTCTCTCGCTAGGCGCCGGCCCCCATCTATGGTTACCCTGGCAGCCTCTCTAGGCATCGGCCCCATAGGATGACGCATGTGGGAATCAACCTTCCTTTCGTGATGACAAGGAAGTAACTCTACCAATCCAGGCCTTCTCCCCTCATCCTTAGTCTGAACTAGCACTACAGGCATGAGTGAGGAACAAAACATCTTATTATCTTGTTAGTGTGAAAACTACCCAACTCCTAGGTATTTTATTATGTTATCACTGAATTACCAACTCCCAGTGGGTTACCTTGGTATTCTCTCTCTAGACACCGGCCCCCGCCTGGAAGCCACTCCCTTACCTACAACTAGGAACCCTGCACAACAAGCATAGCAAGACATCACAACAACGGGGATACGGAACCATGCAAGGCATTGACCATCTTGCATAACAACTATCCTTAAAACCCCAAGTATACATAACAATTGCAAGGCATCAATCATCTTGCAACCAATCACAACATAACGAATCACCAAAGCAAGGTATGGGTCCTCTTGCTCCACCATTTCAACCATAACAAGGTGTAGTCCAGAGCAAGGCATGGGTCCTCTTGCTCCACCAAAATTCAATCCTTTTCACAGACCAACCAAGAATTTAAAACAAGCTCACCACGATAGGGAACCACAACCTTCAAGAAGAGCTCAACAACAAGGATTCAAGACATAACAACAGGTCTAGATATACTGAGCAAGGCATTATCCCACTTACACATTTGTTAAAATCATACAACCCATAAGCAAAGAGAAGTCAACATCACATAAAACCAAAACATGCTTAGTTTTTAACAAGATTGAATTATCACAAGGGTCAACTCACAACAACCTCTCCTAGCCTTTGGAATCAACTTTCACTAGACACCACGGTAACACAACAATTCCACATCAACGCTTACTCTTAAATGCACAACTCCTTCAATTAGACCAATCCAATAAACATACTCTAAGTGCTATATATAAAATGACATACTAATCATGGGTCTTCGAAACAGTACCCTACTCATAAGATGCCCATGAATCATAACAACATTCACTTCATTTATTCTACTGTTCCTTGTAACAAGAAGATATCAACAGCAACATAATCCATTATACCAAAAGGGATCCATGGACGTGGACTTCATTAAGCAAACGAAATTGTACTCGTCAACAACCACCCATCTTATAACAAAATTAGGTTTACTTAGACACAAAATTGACTATATGATAATGCCGTTAATAATGTCGTTAAGCAAATTAACGTTATCCATTTTCAACATAACTTGCACATTTAACTAACTAAATAGGATTAGTCGCTCAAACTATATTAATTGCATTCAAGGAGACATAACACTATACAAAAATACTTCTTCTTGTTATACAAGAATAATTTAATTTCCAAGGCATAGACTATGGTTATCCAGTTGAGGCTTCCTTACCCTCGATATAGAATTAAATAAAATGCGAGGATAAAGATATCGTTATATATCGAAATGAATAAGTATAAAACTATAATGCCTATAATGTAAATTAGGTAAATATCTACTAACATTCTTTATTGTGTTCCTTTCGAACTATAGACAAATCAAATGGTCCCATCGGATAACTTCAATAATTTAATTCAATTAAATCACTTAACTATGAATTTGATTAACAATTGTCTTTAAACGACAATCTAATACAAGACATATATGCAAGAATAGCTCATTACCCTAATCAATTAACTGATTTGATGACTTAACCGAACCAACGAAGGAATTGCATTTATCATTAAAATAAATAATAATATTATTATAAAGTTTAGACAATTAACTATTCACTTTCTCATCTTGAGATAATAATCACAATAATAATAATAATAATACAATTACGATAGATTATTTAATAGCATATATTTTTTTATACATTAAATATGTTTGTAAATAGATGAAAATTCCCTTATACAAATTAATGTAATCACCTTAATGTCTCAAATTTATATAATTACGTCTATCAGCAAATTTCTCGAAAACGTGCCTATCTTCAGGTAGAAAAAGTATTATTTCTAGAGGTCTTAAGGCTTCTCAGATTATTTCACCACCAACTATATAGCTCTGTAATGGTGAAAACTAAAAAGCATATTAGTGCACACTCGTGACCATGGGGATAAGAGAGATTTGGAGTGAAATGTATTAACTGCTGAAGTGTAAGATCACTGCCTGTAGTTCTTTTGAACGAGTACAAAACATTGAATCATATCATATATTTCTGCTATATGGAGGGTACTGTATTACAAGTGTTTATTCCATCTTACTGAGGTAATCATAGTGATGTTTGCATTGAATTTGCACTGAATATATAAATCAGTCATGAAATAAGGATAGTTCTGAGTTCTGCACAATTAATAGTTTCGAGGAGATATTACAGTGGTCAGATATTGTGCTTCAGAACAGAGAAAGGCATTGTATTTAATTGCATGATGTGACTCCACGGATATCAGATAGTATTGCTGTTCATTGTTATCCAATTAAATCTGAAGGTATCAAGTACGGTGATCCTATTTCTCAACCTAGTTGTAGCATCAGATCTGTGTGAGTTTGCTACTGAACTAGCTAAGGACATTACAAAAGCAATGATTTTACATATAAATAAATATTAGGCTTCAATTACGAATATATTTTAGTATCATCTCTAAGGAATGGTAACAAGAAATTCAACCATACAGCATATACATCAAATCTATCCAAATATAAACTACAGAAAAGAATATCCATACCAGTCAGCAAACTCACTCCAAAAGAAATCATGGATTGCACGTCCAACTTCTCCATAGGAAAACCTTTCATAGCTTGATGTGACTAAATCGATAAGTTCATGAAGTTTTGTGACCACCCAACGCTCACTCAAACAAAGGCCTAAAACTGAACCCTCTTTATCAAACTTTCAGTCCCTTATTCCATTCCAAGCAGAGGTATCAGACTCCGTAACTAGCTCATGTTGCAGCATCTGATCAGGGTGGACATTAATGTACTTCTGAACTGTTCCTTCCATACCATCTTGAATTTGAGAGGCAAATGACTGGCATGTCATCCTATATGAGTTGTAGCCGTGGATTGATAATATTCAGTGTATAAACTTCTGTTAGTCTAACCTTTCCAATGCTAGAAGGTTTATAGCAGACCAAAGGGAATTCACAGGAAAGGCAATCTTTGACGACAAGTTGCCAATATCTTCGAACACCTTACTGCAAGTAGTCAGGATTTGCATACATCTCAAAGATAAATGTTGGTTGTCTGCAGGAGTCTCCCAGTACTTCCATCGCAACTTCTTACTTTTGGTAAGATATACCTGTAATGCCCCTGAGAATCACGTACAAGACCATGAAGATACACATACGAAAATGGTGGTCTACCAGTGAATTCAATACCCATCATGACCATTCTTGCCACCCAGAAAAATAGTATATCATGCCCAGTTTCTAACACAGTTGTTGGATAGAAGCGCAGAAAGTCTTCTGATCTCTTGTTGGGCCAGCCAAGAGTGCTGAATGGCCAGAGTCCACTTGAAAACCATGTGTCAAGGACATCAGAATCTTGCTCTAAGTGAACCGTTTCACTATATCTTTCAAGAGCCTTTCTATATGCCTCTGCCTCACCACGGGCAACAATGTATTCCCCTTCTCTTTCCTTGACATGCCAAACAGGAATGCGATGGCCCCACCAAGGTTGCCGGCTAATACCCAGTCTTTGATGTTTGAAAGCCACTGATTGTAATGGTCTTCTGCCGAAAACACTTTGCAGGAGGGACGTCTTCCCTACGCCGCCCATTCCAACCACGGCCATGACAGGAGCGGCCCCCCGGTCATCAGTCGGCGGAGGACATCTTCCACCTTGGGCTTCCTCGCCACCGGTCGTGAATCCTTCCCCATTACCCTCGTTCTCCTCCACAACACATTCTACCATGTACGCGTGCAGGGTTGGTCGGGATGAGTCCGATTCCTAACCAGCTTCCCGAGCAGCATGTTCCTCTCGTATGTCCACTCCATCCCCCGCAATATCTTCGACTTTCTTTCCTATTCCAAGGAATGCCTTTCTTAGACAAAACAAGGGCCTCGATCACCACGCTCACATCCTCTAGCTCGCCCTGTTATGGCACCCTCTCAGACCTTCGCTCCTTTAGAGGAGGCTTAATACGAGGGGAATCTGTCAGATGTCGCAGTTGCAAGTGCCACGTCAAAACTCTACAGCCTTCACCGAAAACTATGCAGAAAATTCAATGAAGAAGGATCTAAACACAAATTATCTCTTGAATGATTCCAGATTGCGATTAATTTTCTTTGTAGCACGAATTGTGTGGATGAGATTAGAAGTTCTCGGTAATGGCACAATAGCATCTAGGCGGCAATCGATTTGGTTGGCAGCGATCAGACGCTTTTGTTTTCCGTGTGCTCCAATCTTGCAATCGTCCCCCTCATCTTAGCACAAAGATAGCCAAACAACGTAGAGCGACTAGACAAGTCTACAACCATACTTAAATATGACCCCTAAGTCCAACTATAAAAGCACTTGTACGATGACAGAGTGGAAGGATTAAACTTGGAGGTGGGAAATGAAGGTTGCAGGACACGCATTATACAAGCTTAGAAAATATTTGTTTTCACTTGCAACAAGATAACTTGAATATAACATTTGAATGGTAAGCTTGTTGGCAGAGGCGAGTACGCTTTCAAATCACGATGATCGTTACCACTACCAATCACTGCACTTCGTCGTAAACAACAAGCAAGAGTCCCGCAAAACCTAATCTAAGAAACATTCATTATCATGCAAAAGAATTAAGGTCCAAACTACGTTTTAAAACTCGCAAATAAATTAGAGCTCACCACATGGACTCGAGTGGCATCGGTCTCTTTTCCCAATAAAATATGCATAGAATTTGGAGAACAAGTTATTCGTTCTTCGGCAATTTCACTTCTCCGAGCCTCCAATACAAATCCCAAGGAAGATCAGGGGAAGCAAGCTACTGCTAATGTCAATCCTATGGTTGACCAGGTGCACCTAAACATAGAATTTTGTAGGAGTGGTGAACTTTAAGTGTTTTGACTGCCATACTTGCTTTCTCTAAGCATCTTGAACTAGGTAATTAACAGTTACTATTTAAAACCTAATCAACTATTAATAATAAATAAGGATAACATGATGTAACCCTATTAATTATCATAGTGGATCCAATAATAACATGACTCTCTAACGAAATCTGGGCATACAACCTAGCCCACTGAGCAGGACAACCATCAGAAACTAAATCAAACATGTTCACAAGCCAGGCCAAAACATACTTAGCCCACAAGTTCCACCAAATATAAATCAATTGCAAGACCGACATACCAACAGAACTGACAGGTTGACTAGACAAGACCTGCATCCTGACTGAGGATTATGGTTTGGGATGTGGGACCTTAAGTTATCTCTGAAACAACAGATCCATTGGGTTCAAGGCACGCTCAGACCTATTAATTCAGGTAGAGTCGATGCCTGGTACCTGCATCCTGCAACAAATGTCACGGTCAAGCATGTATAGATGCATATAAGCTAGCACTAAGTGGAAAAAGAAGTCGCAACATCGCAGGGCACTCACAAGTGAGTGATACGACATCATCCCTTCCACGTCATATCAATCTAGATTAGCTCAATCATAACCAAAGCAAATCTATCTCTTAAACTGAATAGAACCCTACACTTAACATACAAGTGCAGGAAATCATAAGTGTCAGAAGTACCATCATCACAAATAAATCTAACAGAATTAGCAACATGAGATCCATTCAATATAAAACAATTGTGGTAAGATCGACATCATAAACAAAGGAATGCAAAACAATATCAAAGCCTGCATCATTAGTGCTGCAATAGAGGTTATCAACAGAACACATTATCTTTCATATGAAACCATACATGGATGAAGCATCTACCTATATTGAACAACATCAATTGTTTACCTTACCTTGCATATGCCAGTTATTTTACCTTCACCTTCATCTGCCTTGACCGGTTCACCTATACATCCAAGGTGCAAGCGGAGGGGCACTACACCTAAACCTAACCCTAACCCTAATTTTATCTCTAACCCTAATCCTAGCCTAATCATAATTTTGATCCTAAGACTAACCCCAACCCTAATCGTAATTCTAACCCTAACCCTAACTAAATTTATAACCCCTACCATAATTATATTCATAACCCTAATTTTGAACTTGGTCATAATTCTATCCATAACCTAGCCCTAATTATAACTCTAACCCTAACCCTAATTCTAACTCCAACCCTAACAATTTTTTTGTTATAAATATTTTCCCTAGTTGTAAACCTAATTCTAATCATAACCCTAACTGTCATTCTATCCCAAACCCTATTTCTTTCATTATCGCTAACTCTATCCCTAATCCTAACCCTAATTCTAACTATAATTATAACCAACCCCATAATTCTATCCCTAAACCTAATTATAAACCCAACCCTTTAGTTATATATGCCATGATTGTAAGCATAATTTGAACAATAACCCTAAACCTCATTCTATTGGTAACCTTAATTTTATCGTTAACCCTAACCCTAATTTAACTCTAACCCTATTTCTAGTTCTATTATTTTTTACTTATATATTTTCCCTAATTATAACTAAACCCATAACTCTAATTCTATCTGTAAACCTAAACCTAACCCTAAGACTAACCCCAACCCTAATCCTAATTCTAACCCTAACCCTTATTCTAACCCTAACCCTAACTAAATTTCTAGCCCCTACTCTAATTATATCCCTAACCCTAATTTAACTCTAACTCTATTATTTTTACTTATATATTTTCCCTAATTATAACTAAACCCATAAAACTAATTGTAACCCTAAACCTAACCCTAACCCTAATTTTATCTCTAACCCTAATCCTAGCCTAATCATAACTTTGATCCTAAGACTAACCCCAACCCTAATCATAATTCTAACCCGAACCCTAAGTAAATTTATAACCCCTACCCTAATTATATTCATAACCCTAATTTTGAACTTGGTCATAATTCTATCCATAACCTAGCCCTAATTCTAACTCTAACCCTAACCCTAATTCTAACTCCAACCCTAACAATTTTTTTGTTATAAATATTTTCCCTAGTTGTAAACCTAATTCTAATCATAACCCTAACTATCATTCTATCCCAAACCCTATTTCTTTCATTATCACTAACTCTATCCCTAATCCTAACCCTAATTCTAACTATAATTATAACCAACCCCATAATTCTATCCCTAAACCTAATTATAAACCCAACCCTTTAGTTATATATACCATGATTGTAAGCATAATTTGAACAATAACCCTAAACCTCATTCTATTGGTAACCTTAATTTTATCGTTAACCCTAACCCTTATTTAACTCTAACCCTATTTCTATTTCTATTATTTTTTACTTATATATTTTCCCTAATTATAACTAAACCCATAACTCTAATTCTATCTGTAAACCTAAACCTAACCCTAAGACTAACCCTAACCCTAATCCTAATTCTAACCCTAACCCTTATTCTAACCCTAACCCTAACTAAATTTCTAACCCCTACTCTAATTATATCCCTAACCCTAATTTAACTCTAACTCTATTTTTTTTACTTATTTATTTTCCCTAATTATAACTAAACACATAAATCTAATTCTATCTCTAAACCTAAACCTAACCCTAAGACTAACCCCAACCCTTTAATCCTAATTCTAAACCTAACCCTAACTAAATTTCTAACCCCTACTCTAATTATATCCATAACCCTAATTTTGAACCTGGTTGTAATTCTATACCTAACCCTAAACCTCATTCTATCAATAACCTTAATTTTATCCTTAACCCTAACCCTAATTTAACTCTAACCCTAGAGTTCTAGTTCTATTGTTTTTTACTTATATATTTGCCCTAATTATAACTAAACCTATAACCCTAATTCTATCCCTAAACCTATAACCCTAATTTATCCCTAACCCTAATTCTAACCCTAACCCTAATTCTGACCCTAAGAATAACCCCAACCCTAATCCTAATTCTAAACCTAACCCTAACTAAATTTCTAACCCCTACCCTAAAATATTCATAACCCTAATTTTGAACCTGGTCGTAATTCTATTCCTAACCCTAACCCTAATTCTAACTCTAATCCTAACAATTTCTTTTGTTATAAATATTTTCCCTAATTGTTATTCTATCCCAAACCTTATTTCTTTCACTATCCCTAATTCTATCCCTAACCCTAACCCTAATTTTAACTATAATTATAACTAAACCCATAATTCTATCCCTAAACCTAATTTTAAACCCAACCCTTTGGTTATATATATGCCCTGATTATAACCCTAATTTGAATTGTCACCCTAAACCTCACTCTATCGGTAACCTTAATTTTATCCTTAACCCTAACCCTAATTTAACTCTAACCCTAGTTCTAGATCTATTGTTTTTTACTTATATATTTGTCCTAAGTATAAGTAAACCCATAACCCTAATTATATCCCTAAACCTAACCCTAACCCTAATTTTATCCCTAGCCCTAATTGTAACCCTAACCCTAATTCTAATCATAACCCTAACTATAATTCTATCCCAAACCTTATTTATTTCACTACCCCTAATTCTATCCCTAACCCTAACCGTAATTCTAACTATAACCCTAACTTTTTGTTTTATATATTTTCCCTAATTATACCACTAATTCTCATCATAACCCTACCCTTAATTGTAGCCCTAACCCTAACCATGATTCTACTGCCAACCCTTTGTTTATATATATTAGCCCTAATTCTAACATAAATTTGATTTGTAACTCTAACCGTAATTGTATCACTAACCTTGATTCTATCCTTAACCCTAACCCTAATTATAACCCTAATTCTATTCCTAACTATAACTATAATTCTAACTGTAACCCATACAATTTTCTAGTTATAAATATTTTCCCTTTAACTATATCCTAATTCCAATCATAACCTAACTGTAATTGTATCCCTAACCCTAATTCTATCACTAATCATAATTCTATCCCTAACCCTAACCCTTTAATTCTAACCCTAATATTTTTGGATATATATTTGCCTTAATTGTAACTCTAATTCTAATTGTAATTCTAACCCTAAATGTAGCCCTAACCATAATCGTAATTCTAATCCCAACACTTTGGTTATATATATTTGCCCTAATTCTATCCTAAATTTGAATTGTAACCCTAACCCTAATTCTATCACTAACCTTAATTCTATGCTTAACCCTAACCCTAATTTAACTCTAACTCTAGCTCTAATTTTAATTTTAATTCTAATTCTAATTGTAACCCCAATTATAACCATAATCCTAACCCTAACCTTAATTCTAACTCTAATTATAAACCTAATCCTAACCTAATTCTAACCCAACCCTAACCTTAACAATAATTTTAATCCTAACCCTTACCCTATTTATAAAATTGATATATGTAAATTATTTGTGAAGACTTCCCCTTGACACACTTTCCAAAGTGGACCTAGAAGAGGCAATAATTAATTATAAGAAGAGGGAATAATTAATTAATTTAATTATATAAGTCCATAATATTAAGTCTAAGAAAATCATGCAATATAATTAAAACCAATAAATTCTAAAAATTAAAACTTAATTTTAAGAGCATGTAAATAATTTAAAACTAAATAAATTCATAAAATTAAATTTAAATTTAAAATGCATGTTTGTTTTTTCTAAAATTAAAACAATTGTTATAATGACTTGGATAAGTCATCTATTTTTTTTAGTAAACTACAAAAACCAATTAATTTAAGTTACCAATTAAATTAAAAAACAAAAGCAAAAACAAAAACTTAATATTAGTAGAGATATCTAACATAGATTAATAAGTTTGAATATTTAAAACTTAACATTCAAAATAATTTAACTCAATTCATAAATTCATTTAATAATTTCATGATTTTAATAAATTAACACTATTGGTGCTCATAATTTAAAAAATAATTAAATTTCTAAATATTTATTATACATTCCTAAATAAATTCTTAAAAAATATAGCATTTGTTGGATAACCATACCACAAGTTACTATATAGCAAATTAATCCACCACTTTATTTGAAATAATTGAAATATAAAAGTTAGAGAAATGAAATAATAAAACTAAATAAAACTCACAAATTAAATGTAAATTTAAATAGCATTTTTCTCAAATATAATGAGACATAACTATAAATTTAAAATAAATATTGTATACTTTAATATTAAATTTACTATTATCATTTTAACATATTATATGTAACAATTCTAATAACATAACTTATACTTTTAAAATATAGCTTAAAACTTATACTATACAAAACCTCATATTAAATTTGATATATATTATATACACCATATTATTAATTTAACTAAGTGATGCTATAAACCATTTGACTTTAACCATTGGAGATTAATTTAATTTTAAATTCACAATTATAAAAACAATTTGTATTTTAAACATCATACAAGATTTTCCCTAAAATTCTAATTTAACTACTGCACATTAATTTAAGTTTGAAAGAGATCACTTAGAAAATAGGGAGTTGTGGAGCTCTAATTTTGGTAACTATTAAAACTTACCAAAATGATATAAAAAACATATAAAAACTCTAGTTTTACACTACCTCAAATTTCTTCTTCTTAGTTTGCATGGAGGGTTGCACAATGAAAGAAATTGGAATGGAGGTGTTTTACAAATTATTTTAACTATTTTATCAATTTAGTTGTGCAGCTGCAGGATTCACTGGGAAGATGGTATGCATGTAGGTTAAGAGGAAAATTATCAAAACAAATTTAATAAATTACAGGGGTGGGTGTATGTATATGTGTGTGTATATATATACTGTATGCTATCTTTTTAAAAATTTAGAATACTCTTTATAAAAATACAAAAACATTGATTTTTTAAACTATTTTTATTCTATGTTGTGCTTTTATTTAAAATAGAATGTAGAGTAAAGTCTTTAAAAAAAATTAAAATACTTTTATAAAAAAATAAAAGCATTGATTTTTTAAACTATTTTTACTCTATGTTGTATTTTAAAAAAATAGAATGTAGAGTATTAAAGTACATTGTAATTGTTATTTTGACACTTTAAGATAACATTATAATATTATAATATGATATAATATTATAATATATTATTATTTAAAATAGAATATAGAGTAAAGTCTTTTAAAAAAAATTAAAATACTTTTATAAGAAAATAAAAGCATTGAATTTTTAAACTATTTTTACTCTATGTTGTATTTAAAAAAAATAGAATGTAGAGTATTAAAGTCCATTGTAATTGCTATTTTGACACTTTAAGATAACATTATAATATTATAATATGATATAATATTATAATATATTATTATTTAAAATAGAATGTAGAGTAAAGTCTTTTAAAAAAAATTAAAATACTTTTATAAAAAAATAAAAGCATTGATTTTTTAAACTATTTTTACTCTATGTTGTATTTTAAAAAAATAGAATGTAGAGTATTAAAGTCCATTGTAATTTCTATTTTGACACTTTAAGATAACATTATAATATTATAATATGATATAATATTATAATATATTATTATTTTTATTTAAAATAGAATGTAGAGTAAAGTCCATTGCTATTTTGACACTTTAAGATGACATTATAATATTATAATATGATATAATATTATAATATAGTATTATATTATAATATGATACAATATTATAATATATTATAATATGATATAATATTATAATATTATATTATAATATTATAAAATAATATAATATATTATAATATAATGTGATACGCCTTTGATCAATTTCTGCAATTCTATTCTATTATATTATATTAAAATGAAATACTTTTTGAAAAAAAAAATCTTGCAGCCCTTTGATCAATTTCTTCTGCAATGCTATTCTTTTATGTGAATATGTGTCCTTTCATATGCCATTTATGTAACGTTTCTTTTCATGTTAGTGGATATGCCATTCTGTCCATCCAATAATATATTTTAAATTAGGGAATCTTAATTGGTATTTTTAATTTTTTTTACATCAATTTTGTTTTATGATTTTTGCTTACAGAATCTTAATTGTTTACGGGAATCTGAATCTTTCAGCCGTTGCTGCCACTGTAGGACACCTCTCAGCGTAATTAGATGATATGATGGTTTGGGAGTCTTTTCTCTTTCTTATTTACATGCATAAGTATGTAGGAACACACCCTTTCACCCTAACTAAGCTATCTTGAGGAAAAACTAAGACTAATACATGATTCTATTAAGGTTAAGCATGTTGCAAGTGCTTAACTTATTATAATAGAAGGATAGAATATTAGGAACCCAACATAGAAGCCACATGCTACCAAGAAGGGAGCAAAGAGAGACCAAAATACAAATTCAGTCATTCAGTCATGGAGTAAACACAATAGAAACAACTCAAAGATATGAAGAAAATGTAGATTCAGTCGTTCAGTATATCCTAGTATTCACATATAGATTGGTTGGCAACATGCAGGCTTATAATTAGGGCTCACAGGCCTGACTACAAAGTATCAGAATATGCACAAGATATAGCTTTAAATCTCCTCCGCAAAGAATTCAAACTATCAGCTATCTCTATTGCATGAACTACTTTCCTAGGCATCTATTACATCAATATATATCATCTCCAGAACATAAGTTTCTTCCGCATCAGCCAAGGAAGATTACAAATTCTAATGAAGGGTTGTAACGTGTGTACATAGATAGGTTGGACCTAATTGAGTAGGACTCCTCCACAAATGAATGGAATGAAGTGCAGATCTCAAGGAAGGTTGGCCATCAACCAAAAAACATTGAATGATGTGTCTTTAAACTTCGCAAGTCATGAAATGCTCTGCAAGCCTTCTCCTTCAGCTGATTATCTGAGACTATCAGGATGCTCTATTATGAGAAAACAATAGATCTTCTGATAGTGATATCTTACTAGTACCTAATCCAAATGCTCTAAAAATTGGATATGATGTGCATGAAAATTTAGATGCTAAATCTAGCTCCACAAGCTATGAAATCTATCTACGGTAGAATGCGGACCAAAATATAGAAACTACTACTAACTGAACTGACTGTACTGAACTAAAAAATGAAAATAAACAACTACAAACAAAATGAAATGAAAATATTTTTGGTTGATGCAAGATTACTCTTGAACCAGGGATGCTCCTACATCAGGACACTAGGTCCGTATCAGTATAATATGTTTTTCATCATCCACCAGCTAGATAGAACCACTAGAGGAAGGTAAACAATAAATCAAGAGAGAAGAAAGAAGTACCTTAGGGACAATCACATAGGAGGGTGCCCCCAAGTTAGTAACCACAATGCTATGTCCATAAGACACAACACACAACAATGCAAATAGAGGAGAAGCAATATAGATGAATGATGATACAAATAGAAGAAGGGTCACAATAGAGGCGGTCTCCCTATATCCTTGACCTTACAAGAGAATCAAGGGTCATCCCAAGAGGCCTAAACAACACGAGAGGGGAAGTCACATAAAAGAGCTGATAATGCTATGACATAGGTGACCACCAAGGTTAGAAATACTTACATGTAAGGACAATCTAATTAAAGGTTGTTGTTGTCACAAAGAATTGCACCCAAGTTGGAGAGAGTCCAAGCATTCTAACAACACAATGGGAATGATTTCAAGGTGTGGAACCTTACAATATAAGATCAGACCTCTAGAGAAGGCTGGTTCTACATTCTAAGACTAAAGATCAAAGAAATTAACTAAACCTAGTGCTAATACTATAGGGGAAAAGGGGTACGAAGAAACTTAATGGAAATAAAGGTGATGCACCAGATTTAATGAGTAGTAGTAATCTTGGAAGAGACACAACAAATAATCTCAATCACAAGGGAAGGTTCACATAGACTTATAGAATTGATTGAGGCTTTGGGATGAATGCCTAACCTATAAAAGGGCCATTTTACTCATAGAATAGATCACAGTTTCAAATAAAAAATAGAAATTAGAGTATAAGAGAGGCAAAATATTATGAATATATTGATTATGAAGGCCAAAATCTATTACAATAAAAAATAACTTATAGCATGCAAAGACACAGTATAGCCAATCAAATTCATGGGTGGATTAACTAGAAGACAATAGAGGCCAAGCTATAAGCACAGTGAGTCAAATTCTAACAATCCTGAATTGCTCTAAGAGGTCTGACTACAAGGAATTCAATAGCATAATAACCCAAACATTACTAACTCCTCCTTCTACTAAAGATTACAATGCTTTATATATCAAATCCTTATGCAGAGAATGTTGAGGTAGGCCCACAGGACCCAAGATCACCAATGCTATCATTAATGCAATGTCAGGAACAAATGGTGATGGGGAGAGAACCCAAGCCTCTGCTAGATCTGCATCCTAAGAAAGATTTCCCACATGCAAGAGAGGACAAAGCATTGAAGAAGAGAGCTTGAAAGTCATCGTAGACTACAAAAAGATTTTCCACGGAGCCACCAAAGTCCCTTCACATTGGAGAACCGAGCCACTCCACTTGAATTTCGTCTACATAGCTCACCAACTTGAATGAATGCCTTTGGTGCCACCGGAATTCTTAAAAGCCCTGAGTTTAAATCAAATCCATTGGATGAACAAACAATTATAAGATTGATGACTTTGATTCGTGTTGCATAACACTTTCCTTTCAATTCTACATTGAGGCTTGTTGACCTAGCATATGTGGCGCTAAGTGTATAGGTGAGTCATTCTCTTTTAATAGTTGTCAGTGGGTAAGGGGCCACTTGAAATTTCTGGAAGAGAAGGTGCTAGCATGCCACGTGTCAACATCTTGCAGTTGCGCACAAAATCTTTCCTGCAGACAAGATTCACCCACAACACCACAATACCATCCGATCTTCAACGCTGCAGCCCTACCCCTTCGTTTCATCCTTCAACACTTGGTACAATCTCCACCATTCATCCTGAATCAATAATTCTATGGCCATACGTCATGATGCACTTTACACTTGTCCTCATTTTGCAACTGGGAGGAAGGAATGTGATGTTAGCTTAGGTGGTCTATGGCCTTGCAATATCCTTCCATGTGGCACCTTTGGGCCTTGCTGCTACCTTCGGAGAGAAGAGGAAAGAGTGAACTAACAACCTCTAATGAAATAACACTTAGTTGCCTTTGTGAAGAGAAAAGAGGACAGAGTTTATCCTTCCCACCTTTCACCTTCTGACTTCCATAAGGAAGGGAGAAGATGAAAAATCTAAATTTTGAGAGTCTGAAAAAGATTGAATACTTAGGAAATTAAGGCAAAGGAGAAGAATTTGAAGGTAGGAAGGATGAAATGCTGAAGACCAAAACTCTAAACTCTGAATGTATGACAACATGGAAAAACACAAGGCAACTTAGGATTTTTGAGACTTAGCCAATTTGGGTAGTTTTTCCTTCCATTCAAGAAGGGGAAACACCAAGATTTCATGGATCTTAGACTATTTGGCCAAGGGGGAAAATAAGATAACATTTTGGTGACATCTCAGGGGTGTTTTTCTGCTAAACAATAGACTAGTGGCCTTACACATCCATTGGACACAAAGTCAAAAGAGATTGCAACAAGAATAGAGGAGCTAGAACAACTAGGGCAAGCTACAAAGGCAAAACAAAAAAACAAGCAAGCATGTATCCTTCTAATGAGAATACGGTAGAGTGCAAGGGCACTTATTGAAAGGAAACCTAAAATAGAAATGAAGCTAACCTACACCTAAACTAACCAACCAAAAATGACCTTAAAGAAATCTATTAACTAGTTCTTCAAAATAACTACCATTTATCAACAACTTACAATGTTTTCCATGCTTGTGGGTAGTTAACAAGAGATGGGGAAGGAGTTGACATAAGAAAAATTGTTGGAGCACTCCCCCAAGAATGGGGATAAACTCACCTATCCACCCAAATTGATTGTTGATGCTACTACCAAGAGGTCAATAAATGGGCTGATACCACTCATTTTGATGCTCAACTTCATGCTTAGAGGTAAGCATGACAAGTGGTGACTCTTCTTGATGTCTCTCCAGCTAGGATAGATGCTTGATAGGACATCCGCTTCAAATGACATGTAAATCAACAAGATTGATATCATGCCTCTACTCTAATTCTTTCTCCTCTTGCTGGTCTAAATGTTCTGGCTCCTGATTCTACTAGAAGTATGGTTGGCCCCACCCTTGGATCAAGATGCTCATGATGTTCCTCCTCAAAGGATGCTAGCTTGATGTCACAACTTGAGCAAAAAATATATATCTCATCCTAAAAGAGGTCTTCCAACTCTTCGAAGCACATAGGAATGAGAAGATCCACCCTGGCTTCATTAATTTCTACATTTTCTGGAACAAGGCTACTTGCATGCTCCTTTTCATGATCTAGAGCCTCATTATCATGTTTGGCTTCACATTCCAGCAACCTATCATCAGTCTCAATATCCCCATGCTACTTTGGAATTGTTGGCATCTGTCTACCCTCATCATTTTCAATGTAGCTAGGTAGTTCATGAAAAAAGGAAGCATCATCCACTTGCCAATTCAAGAACACACATTTAGCTTGCATTTTCCCTTGTCCCACCATAGCCTGCTGGCTAGATCTAATCCATTGTTTTGGGACTGCTAATGGATTGCATGTTAGGCACTGATCATAACCTTGAGTTGAGTTGCTCTAGGATGGAACAAGAATGCATGATACTTTACTTGTAGTCACTAAGCCTTTGATGGAATTCAGGGACCTAATATAGCCCAGTTGATTTTGACCTTGACTGTTCCTCTTACGAGGTTGTCTACTTGATTGATAGGTGTTAGTTCTAGGGATTGGTGCCATAACTAGCTAAATGACTGGGGATTCTAGAAATAATGGAATTGGAGGCATGGGGGCAATCTTTCTAGCTAGAATCAAACAATTTTCTTTCCTAATAGCTACCTTGTAAGCATTAGGTAACACATCCCCTCCTAGAGACTAGATCATGACAGCGATATCATTGTTCAGGGATCTCAAACAATACAAGAAGGTAGCATTAGGGGAAGGCCTCACCAATGGTGGGATTCTCTACCAGGTTTTTTGGAATCTAAAATTAAAATCCACCATGAATTCATAGGGAGCCCTTTTTATAGTGGGTAGCTACTCTATTAGTGACAAGGGGTCACTCTATTCTTCAAAATGCTTATAGAGCCTTTCTCCTGATTCATCCGAGTCATGATTTGAACTTGCAGATAACCCCCTGTACCACTCAAGAGATTTTCCTTTCAAGGAAGAAGCAAGGAGCCTTCCTGCAACATTGTCTTGGGTAAGACTGTGAACAGAGCATACATTGGCAATGTCTTGGATATGCTCAGTAGATGTGGTGGAGTTTTCACCAATGAAAAAGGGAATAGCCTTCAGAGCTGAAACAAGGATGTCATCATATTATACAAGGTTGAGAGGGCTTCCACCATTAAAGGCCACAAATGGTCTATTTCTTGGCAAGGCCATGACAGTGGTGTGAATATTATGATGATATAGGGGAGCCTATGCTCGATGGATGGAAAAGGCCATGACTTCCATAATAGCTTGACATACTAGAGCATTGAAAAGTAGAGTTATATCAAAATTTTCTTTGAAAACAAGGGGAACAGGTCTACTTTGGAGACTCAAAATGTACCAAAAGGGAGTCGTCAACTAATTTGAGATGCTTCTAAAACTAGCTAGATCAAGAATACCACTGAAATCCTGATCCTTGGAGTTCTTTAAGTGCCTGGACTGACTACACCAGTAGATTTGTTCAGTGGAGTCACCATGGTGTTTGAAGAATGCCTTGAATGACAAGATGCATTAAAGAACACACCAGATCCTTCAACAAATGATAGATCTCATCAAGCTAGTCCCACCAGGCATGTGAGAAACTGTTGTCACATAGAATTTCACCTAGCTTATAGAGAGTCCAAGCTTTTTAATGACACAATGGAAATGATCTCAATGTGTGGGACCTTACAATATGAGATTAGACCTCTAGAGAAGGCTAGTTCTTCATTCTAAGCCTAAAGCTTAGAGAAATTAATTAAACCTAGTGCTAATATACTGTAGGGGAAAAGGGATAGGAAGAAACTAAATGGAAATATAGGTGATGCACTAGATTTAATGAGTAGTAGTAATCCTTGAAGAGACACAACAATAATCTCAATCACAAGGGAAGGTTCAGACAGACTTATAGAGCTAATTGAGGCTTTGAGATGGAGACCTAACCTATAAAGGAGCCATTTTACTCACAAAATAGATCACAGTTTCAAGTAAAACATAGAAATGAGACCATAAGAGAGGCAAAATATTGTGAATATATTGATTATGAAGTCCAGAAACTATTACAATATAAAATAGCTTATAGCAGGAAAAGACATACTATAGCCAATTACATTCATGGGTGGATTAACTAGAAAACAACAGAGGCCAAGGTACAAGCACATTGAGTCAAATTCTGATAGTCTTGCAATTGCACTAAGAGGTCTGAATACAAGGAATTTGGTAACATAATAGCCCAAAAATTACTAACTCCTACTAAAGATTACAATAATTTATATATCAAGTCCTTGTGTAGAGAATGCTAAGGTAGGTCCATGGGACCCAAGATCACCAATGCTATCATCAATGTAGAGTCAGGAGCAAACGGTGATGGGGACAGAACCCATGCCTCTGGTAGATCTAAATCCTAAGAAAGGTTTCCCACATGCAAGAGAGGGAAGAGCATTGAAGAAGAGAGCCCAAAAGTCATCGCCAACTATAGAAAGTTCTGCCACCGAACCACCAAAGTACCTTTGCATTGAAGAACCGAGCCATCCCCCTTAAATTTTGTTTGCAGAGCTCAACAACTTGAATGAATGCCTTTGGTGCCACTAGAATGGTTAAAAGATGTAAGTTTAAATTAGAGCCATTGGATGAACAAATGGTTATAAGATCGACAACTTTGATTTGCGCTGCATTTTCCTTTTAATTCTATGTTGAGGCTTGTTGACCCAACGTACATGGTGATGAGTGTATAGGTGAGTCATTCTCTTTTTATAGCTATTGAAGGGTAAGGGCCCACCTGAAGAATCCAAAAGAGAAGGCACTAGCATGCCACATGTCAACTTCTCATGGTCGCACATAGAATCTTTCTCACAGACAAAATTCACTTGCGACACCATGCTACTATCCAGTCTTCAATGTTGCAGCCCTATCCCTTCATTTCATCCTTTGAAACTTGGTGCAATGTCCACCATTCAACTTGAACCAATAATCATGTGGCCATAGGTCACGATGCACTTTACACTTGTCTTCATTTCACAGCTGCACGGAAGGAATGTCACGTCAGCTTAGGCAATTTGCAAGATTATGATATCCTATATGTTGTGACCTAATCACACATCGCCCCATTGCAAATGGGGATCCCCTAGCTTTTTCTTAGGTTTAGTTTAGTTTTCAAAGCTTAACCTTAGGTTCTGGTTCAAAACACATGCAAATGGGATGTAAGATGGGTCAGACACATGTCATGCCTTAGAATTTTTCACAGGACACTTTGAATGATCAATGCAAGAGTTTGTAAGGTATAATCCAAGCTCTGCCTCCAAACCTGCCCCACCTGGGCGGCTTGGGTAGGGAGTCATGGATTCAATCTCTTATAGGTACATCTCTCTAGTCAGAGTCTCCAGATGAGCCTTAGGAGGATTGATATGAAAGTTTACAATGGTTTTGGACATAAGATTGATGAACTTCAAGGTAGATTTCATGAGTCTAAATGCATTTTAAGGAAAAATCCAATGGTCACCTCTGAAGCGGCCCTACCTGGGTGGCCGCAAGAGGGGGTCTTGGACTCTGTCTCCTTCCACATGAAACTCTCCACATACTACCTCTAGGACCACTCAAGGGTGTAGATGGCACAATTTGTAAGTTTACTTGATCAAACATGAAGGAGGTGACACTCAGAAGGTGAAATGATCAGGTTGAATTGAATGAAATGTTTTGAGTATGAAAATCCTAGGGTGCTATCCAAACCTGATCACCCTAGGTAGTTTCACAGGGTGTCCATGGATGATGTCTCCACCAGGTGACACTCTCTAGATAGTACTTTCAAATCCACTCTAGGAGGAAAACAGTTTAAGTTTTGAGGTTTTTCATGCATAGAGCACTGAGATATGATGATTTGTAAGAAAGTTTTATGAGTTTGAGTGAAGTCAAAGTTACATTCTAAATGTCACTCCTCAACCCACTCTACCTAGGCGGCTTTGGCATGTAGACATCGATGATGTCTTCACCACCACATGGATCTCTCCAGACAATACTTACAATCCCGCCCTAGGAGAGAGTGAGCAAGTTTTGAAGTGTTCAAACACTAAGCATTAAAAGATGATGAAATTCCAATCGAGACTTCAAGGTTTGAAGGCATCAAGTGAGTTTTAAGTTGAAATCCAAGGGTCACCTCTAAATCCGTCCTACTTGGGCAGCCTCAAGAGGTCCTTGTGGATTGTATCATCTGCCACATCAAGCACTCCAAATATTACCTTCCAAGCCATCTAGGGTGAAGAAAAACATAAATTGCAAAGTTTGTTTGATAAGTATGATCAAGATGATATCACAAGGATGAGATAGTCAAGTTGAAGGAGTAAGAGGATTCTAAGTGTTGAAAATCCAAGACCTACTCTCAAACCCTCCCTACCTAGGCAGACTACAGAGGTGAGCTTGGAGTTTTGGTGTCTAAGCATTGCAACTACTCTATCTTGACTCTCTAACTCATCATGACGCTTCATATCCTTGAGAGGATCATTCAAAGAAAGGGAAGTTTGAAAAATTGGCTAATTCTTAAGGAAGTTGGAAAGAGAGATCTTTATGAGGAGAGGAATGAACCTTAAGTGAAGGAATCCACACCCTACCTTCCAAGCTACCCATGCTAGGTGGTCTTGAGTTCTATACTAGGATAACTCCACCTCCTCCACATCACACTTTCTAGACACCACCCTCAAACCCGCTCAAGGAGAAAACCTATCAAGTTTGCAATATTTTGAGTTGAAGTGCAAGGAGTTCATGAAGATTTGATGAAAGTTCATAAGTTTGAAGGTATTTTAAGGCATTTTGAGGAATAGTCCAAAGGTCACCTCTAAACCTGCCCTACATGGGTGGCCTCAATAGGTGCCCATGGACTGTGTCTTGTCCCACATCAAACATTCCATACACTACTTCTAAAATTGCTCAAGTGAAGACAATGAAATTTGCAAGGAGAAATCAATGAATGGATGAAAATGAATCATTTCATAGGTGAGGCAATCAAGTCTCAAAGAGTACAAAGTGCTATAAGATATAAAAACCATGCATAAACTCTCAGGACCATCTTGTTAAGAGACTGCTACCATCATGCATCATCTCTAGATCATTCACTCCATACACTCACCCTACATCCGCCCATGCTTCTAAGAGTTTTACATAGCACTTCAGGAGGTTAAACCATTAATAACACAAGTGAGGAGCCTTGATGTTGTCAAAACCAAATTTAAAAAATGCTTAAGTGATGAAATTCCTTACACCACCTACAATCCCGCTCATGCTAGGTAGCTTTAAGCCCTTCATCCAGACAAGGTCATGTCATCACATGACACTCTCCACCTACACCCTTCAAACCCGCCCTAGGTTGGTGCTCTAAGCATCAAGGCATGGAATTTCTCCTGACTAGGCTGACCACATCTTCTAGGCTGACCTACCTTGAGAAAGGACAGCATTTGATATTAAAGGAGGTTTATTTCTCCCATTTTTCATAAAATTCAAAACAAATTTAATTCTGAACTGCAGTAGAGCAGACCTTCTTACCAAGGAGCAACAGATTTTCAAGAGGACAAGTAAAAAATTCAAGTGTCTTCAAAAAGTCAAGTCTTCTAGAATTCTAATTTTTTCAAATTTTCTAAGCTATGCTATTTTTAAAAGCATTATTTTTGTCCCACAGACATGAGGAGATAAGAAAGATGTTAAGAAAATCCTTATTTTAAGTGTCACATCATCCTTTTAACACCTATATTCTTCTCTTATAGGAGGAGGTAGATGATGAATACCAAGGAAAGACAAGCCTTACTCAAAAGTGATAAGCAAGGAGTCATGGCAGAGACGAAGATCATGTCCAAGTGGAGGAGCGTGACTGACACCAACTTGGGTCACATTGACATGGAGGAGATCAAGAGAGAACTCTACAAGGCAACCCACTCAAAGGTCATCCATGAAATTCTCCGCAATGGAATCGTCCAAGCTGCATGCTTTTTGCCTACCTTGTCGAGTGCCGAGCTCATGTGGGAATGTGCTAGTCATTACAACCAAGACACTAGATGTATTTAAATGTCCTATGGAGAAGTCTTAGTTCACTTGAGGAGGGAGGCCATCACCAAAATGTTCAACATCCTGAAGTATAGGAAGGTCACTATCTACACTCGAGAGCAAGCTCAAAGGGTGTTTGAAGGAGTGAGAAGTGATTGTAAGCAAGAGATAAACATCAATTGGGTAAAGCAACCAAGAAGTCATCATAGAAAGTTGCCGAAGAAGCTTCATAAATCAGATTTCATCACAGAGTATGGCTACATGGTGATCTTCTTGAACAGAATCATGGGTTGTCAACAATCATGAACATTCAATGTGTGGAGTTCTTATTCATGTAAGAGATCATCAAGGGTGAGGTGATGATTGATTGGGCCAGCATCATAAGCAACAATATTCATTAGCAGATGATCAAGCTACAAGAGACAAAGACTTTCTACATGAGCTCATATGTCATCTATATCCTCACGATGTGTGGAAGATATGATGGATTGAATTACGGAGGTGATGTAGGATATGGCCCCGGACAACTCAGTGTGTATGATTGCTATCCATAGTTGTAGCTAAAGTCTATAGGGCATTACAAATGTGTGAATGATGCATTCTTCATGTTTATCATAGGGAAACTTCAAGGAGATATGCATGAGAGATTATCGAAGGATGCAAAGAGACTGATTGGCAAATTTGGATGATGGTACATCTAATTTCTGAAGTTCACCTACTTGAGGATCCAAGGATTTTCATCTTATCCTTACTACTTTCCGAGGTATCCTACTGACAAGATAGTACTACTGGAGGTGATGAGGCAAATGTTGGCTTGGGACAAAATTTAGAAAGATAAGAAGAAAGCCAGAATTAGTTTCCCAATTGGAGTTGGAAAATTAGAGACTTGTCCAACACTGCAAGCTACACAACATTCAGAATATGAACTCCAAGCTTACAATCTAGTGCTTCATGACATGAGTCGAGACCACTTTGATCAATTCAACATGATTCGAAAAGCATTTGAGAAGAGGTTTAAACACTAAGAATGTCTAGAGGATCACTAGACAGATGCAGTTGATGATGAGCACATTAGATAAAATAGATGTTTGAGAATGACATGGGATTTGGTGAGGTCATGTAACGTAATGCCTATTCCTAATCAGCTAGAAGATATCGAAAAGTTTCTCATGCAAAAGATGTTTGACAAGGAAGGACCTATCACTATCAATTGCGCTTAGAGAGAAGTGGGTCATGATGATTGGATATAGCGAGTTATACATATCACAAAGAAGTATGCAGATCGTCATGTTCAGAAATTTAAGGATGCAAACAAGGATCTCACATACGATTTGATGGGAGGAGTCGACTTGTAGCAATCACAAGAGGTGGATGATAGTGAATCTAGCAACAAACACCATAGTGAGTCTAGTGGATATAGTGTAAGCTCTAGAGAAGAAGCTCATCCTAGCAAGAGGAAGTATCTAGATGACTCACGTGGAAAAAATAGTCAGAAGGAGATAAAGTTGAGTTCAAAATCTGAGACTAGTACCTCTTCTAGATAGGGAGGTGGTCCTTCTCAAGATATGAATGTGATATTAGTAGTGGAGAATGAAGAAAGAGAAAACCAAGGAGCTCCATAGACATTAGATCAAGCAAACATACATGAGATTCTCATTGAAGAAGTCCGATCAAGTCCCTCCAAGGATCAAGAAGTTGTTACACATGAAATAGATATGCACATTGAAGTGTTTGATGAGGAAGCATCATCATCAAAGTCAAAAGCTAGAGATCAAGAACAAGGTGTTCAAGAAGATTTGTTTGCCTTGCCAGATTGGTTGATGAAGAGAGTAAAGGAGACTTCAGTCATAGAAGTAGCATATGAGGTTAACATACAAGAGTTGTTAGGTAGGACAAGGCAAGATAACAGAAAAGAAAAGGTGACTAGACTCTCCAAGATTACAAGGGATAGTTTTGGGTCAAGGAAAGTACACATTGCAGTGCCTACGGTAGACAAAACAATTAATGACATTGTTCCTAAAGAATATAATGTAACCACTATGGATTTGGGACCAACAACAAAAGAGCAAGAGTTTGGAGAATTGGAGGAATCAATTTTAGTGGTCAAAGAAAGATGGAGGCGTGAAAGGGTAATGAAGGGGGTAAATCATAAAATGCACAACAACAAAAATTGCACACAAAAAATAGAACTTTCTTTATTGATTTGGATAACTTATTACATTACAGAAGCTCAAATACAATTAGAGGAATCAACCCTCCACAGGCTGCAAAACATTATTGCTTCCTCTCATAAGACTCTAGAATCATCTGCCATCTATAACCCCAAATCTACTAGGGTTTCTATTTTCCTACCTATTCTTGACTCTACACTTTCCCCCTTAACTCTACTACTACCCAGGGTTCCCAAAAATGGTTATTAATAGCCTTTTTGGCGGCCAACAACCTAATTGTAAAATTTGCATCTACCTCCAAAAAATAGGTCAACTTATGGGAGCCATAACTTTTGATCCAGGTGTCTGATTGACTAAGTGTTTTATGCGTCGAAAAGTTCACAAAGTGCTTTACGTACTAAGGATAGGCCCTACCAGTTTTAGCCATTTTTGGGCCTGTACGGGGCCCTTTAGTGCCTCAAACCTGAGTTTGAATAATTTTTAGGCATTTTTCAGGAAACAGAAACTTTAATATCTTTCAGCTCGCAAATGATCTTTGCGTGATTCCTTCACCAAAGGTCTTATTTTTCAGTTATGTAGCTTCCTGTAAATTTTCACTTCATTTCGTACCCAAATGCAAACTTTCTAAAAATTATAGGTTGCTATTTTTAGCAGTTTGGAAAAACTGAAAGTTCTACATCATTATTCAAGTGATTATAGAACCAGAACCACAAATTTTGAAAAGAAATGGAAAGAACATCAACAATTTTGAAACACATCTTTTTTTGTGTGATGCAAGATTGCCCTTACACCACTGGATGCACCTACATTAGACACCCAGGGTAATTTGAGAAGTGACCCTATCACGTCTCATGTGTTTGTGTGAGGAAAACCCAAATGGTCAACCTCTACCTTAGACAACCAAGAAGAATCTTCAACAGGCCTTGTTTTCCATTTCACTATATATTCTAAGTACTTCTTCCCACACAGCTATCGAAGATCTCTTCTATCTCCTCGGTTGAAGTAGATGCCAGAATACTCCACTGTTCTTCTATTGGTCCATCCTATGTTCCACCTTCATGATATTCTGATAAGTTAGCAATGTTGAAAACAGGGGAAATGTTGATCCCACTTGGCAGCTCTACCTCATATGCATTTCCTGGATCATGTTTTTTCAAAATTCTGCATGGTCCAAATTTCTTCATTTTTAGCTTATTGTATGTTCCAATTGGGAATGTTTCTTTTCTCAAGTGAACCATGACTTCATCTCCTACCTAGAATTCCGTATATCTCCTCTTTTGATCTGCCTTAGCCTTGTACTAAATATTCATCTTATTGATGTGCTTTTTCACCTCTTCATGTAAATTCTTCATGTGTTCTGCAAAGTCTTCATCCTCGGCACTTGTCTTTTCTCCTTTGTCCAGATTCCTTAACTCTGAAGCATTTCTTGGAATATTCCCATATACAATCTGGAATGGTGATTTACAAGTGCTCTTATTGACAGAATTGTTATAAGCAAATTCTACCGATGGTAAAATCAAATCCCATCCCTTGGGCTTATATCCTACTAAGCATCATAGCAGGTTACCCAAACTCCTATTCACCACTTCGGTCTATACATCAATCTGTGGATGGTGTGTAGAACTGAACTTCAAATCTGTCTTCAACTTCTTCCACAATGTCCTCCAGGAATAACCAACAAACTTGGTATCTCGATCTAAAACTATGCTCTTTGGTAGACCGTGTAATCTCACCACCTCCCTGAAAAAACAATTCAGCAATATGAACAACATCATTAGTCTACTTACAAGGAATGAAATGTGCCATCTTCGAGAATCTATCCACCACCACAAAAATGGAATCATGTCCTCTTTGTGTCCTTGGTAAACCAAGAATAAAATCCATGCTAATATCATCACATGGCTTCTCTAGTACAGGTAGTGGATGATATAGACCTGTATTCTGACTTGCTTCTTTCACCATCTGACATACTCCACAACTCTGCACAAATTTCCTCACATCCTGCTGCAACTGTGGCCAATAAAAATTTTCACCAACAATAGCAATGTTCTTATCTCGACCAAAGTGTCTAGCTAGTCCTCCATTATGCTTTTCCTTAATCAGGTTCTCTCTCATGGAATTCCTTGGAATGCACAATTGGCTTCCTCTAAACAACATGCCATCTTGGATTATGAAATCCAACCATTTTGTCCCATCCAAAGTAACAGGTTCCAAACAAGCTTTCCTGGCCTCTGCAAAATCTAGATCCTCAGGATACAAACTTTTGAGCTCATCAAACCCAACAACCTCTATCTTCATTTCTGTCAACAAATTTTGCCTTCTGCTCAAGGCATCTGCAACTCTGTTGGACTTCCCACTCCTATGCTTCAAAACAAAAGTATAGCTCTATTAAAACTCAACCCATTTTAAGTGCCTCTGGTTCAACTTTCCTTTACTATTAAGATACTCTAAAGCCTGATGATCAGTATATAAAACAAACTCCTTTGGCAATAAATAATGTCTCCATTTCTTCAAAGCCTCAACTATTGCATAAAACTCCTGATCATAAATAGAATACTTTTTCTTAGCATCATTAAGCTTCTCACTAAAATAGGCAATGGGCTTACCTTCTTGACTCAAAATATCTCCTATAGAACTGCCACTAGCATCACAATCTACCTAAAATACCTTGTTGAAATCTGGAAGTGCCAAAATAGGTTGCTCTGTGACTTTCTTCTTCAATGTATCAAAGCTTTTATATGCTCATTTAGTCCATCTAAACTCTTTTCTATCCATCTCATTGTCTCAGGTAGGGGTACACAAATGCTACTAAAACTCCTGATAAACTTTCTATAAAAACTTGTTAAACCATGAAAAGATCTTACCTCTGTGGCACTCCTTGGTGTAGGCCATTCAATGATAGCCCTTAATTTTTCTGGGTCCATCTTAAGACCTTCCTCTGAGACAACAAATCCCAAGTATACCAACTCCTTCTTTGTAAAACTACATTTCTTTAGGTTAATTGGCAACTTCTCCTCCCTCAGCTTCTCAAAAACTCTTCTGATATGCATCATATGCTCATCTCAAGTCTTACTGAAAATCAAAATATCATCTAAATAAACAATAACAAAACTTCCCAAAAATTCTTTCAATACCTTGTTCATGAGCCTCATGAATGTGCTCGATGCATTGGTTAGCCCAAATGGCATGACTAACCACTCATACAAACCTTCCTTGGTCTTGAAGGCCGTCTTCCATTCATCTCCTTCTCTAATTTGGATCTAGTGATACCCACTCTTTAGATCAATCTTTGTGAAGTACTTGGCTCCACTCAAATAGTCCATTATGTCATCCATTTTGGGCAATGGAAATCTATACTTGATCGTGATCTTATTGATGGCTCAAGAGTCTATACACATTCTCCACTCTCCATCTTTCTTCGGTGCTAGTACTGTAGATACCGTACATTGACTTACACTCTCTCTTATCAATCCCTTCTTCAACAACTCCTGAACTTGTCTGTTCAACTCTCCACTCTTTGTTGGAGTCATTCTATGGGCTGCCTTATTCGACCAACTAGCTCCTGGTATCAGATCCATTTAATGACTTATCTTCCTCAGTGGTGGTAAACATTCAGGTACATTATTAGAGACAATATCTTGAAATTCTTCCAACATTTCTAAGACTTCTGCTGGTGCATCTTCACATTTCTTTTGGCTAATCTTAGGAATCAATGCAAAGGAATGACGCTCATGCTTCATAGCCTTCAAAAATTTTCTACCATCTACCAAGCAAATTTCGGTAGTTCTACATACCTTTTCTTCCACCTCCTTCAAGGGTTTCAACTTATGACGAATTCCATCCTTTGTTAGGAAGTATATGTTTGCATGGCCATCATGGATAGCACTCCTATCATACTGCCATGGCCTCCCTAATAACATATGACATGCATCCATTGGTATGATGTCACACATCACCTCATCGTGGTAGTCACCAATCTTGAACTTCACTAAACACTACTCATTGACCAAAGCTCTATGGTCCTTCTACAACCATGCAATCTGATATGGATGCAGATGCTTTCTTCTTGTCAACTTTAACTTGCCAACCATCTCCTCTAAAACAAGATTATCAGTGCTTCCACTGTCAATAATAATATCATAACACTTACCTTCACATTTGCACCTTGTGCAGAATAAACTCTTCCTCTGATTGGGTTCTTTCTCCTCATTCAACAAAGTTCTTCAAACAACTAGGATTTCTCCCTTTTCAGCATCTTCAGAGTGCTTAGATTGCACATCTTCATTGACATGTGCAACTTGTGCATTACCTTCAGGTCTTCTATTTGTCCTTCCTTGATGTTCTAGACACTTGTATGCTCGATGTCTTTCTTCTCCACATTGGAAATAGGTTCCTCTGAAACCTCCTCTTCCAGGTCCTTGTCTAGGTCTGCCTCTTCCTCTTCCTCTTTGCTCAGCATTGTTCTGGTCACGAGGGCGATAGGTATTATCTCCTCTCTAATTTTGAATGGTGCCAGCTTGTTTACTTTTCTTTGAATCTTCATTTCATCCCCCATAGGGTCTTCCACCAGTCCTTCCTCCTTGACCTCTTCCCCTTTGCTTGCTGTCAAATATTTTATTCAGCTTCTCTTCCACGTTCTGGGAAAACTGGTATGCATCTTCTATGGTGGTCATTCTAACCAGGCTCAGCTCTTCTTTAATACTCTGCCTTAACCCATTAATGTAATAGGCTACCTTCTCCTTATTGGGCTTTGCATGGCCTGTCCTGATAGTAATTTTATAAAACTCTTCTGTATACTCCTTAACAGACTTGTAACCTTGCTTCAGTTCTTGCAGCTTCTTCAGTAGCTCCATATCATAGTCCACAGCAATGAACCTCTTCTTCAGTTTCTCCACAATCTGATCCCATCTGGTGATCTTTCCTTTTCCTCTTATGTTCCTCTCTAATTGGACCTCCTTCAACCAAATACTGGCATGGCCCTTCAACTTTGTTTTTGAAAACTTAACTTGATTTGGTTCCTCCACATCTTCATACTTGAAATACTCCTCCATGTCATTGATCCAATCAATAAGCTGTTCCAGATTCAAATATCCAGAATATGTAGAAACTTCAATCTTGGGCCTCTTTCCAATCTTTGAAATGGCCCTCAACAACCTAACTTCTACAGGATCACCTGCAGCTTCTTGTTCTTCCTCAAATAGCTCTTTTTCAGCTTCATCTTCACTTTCATCTCTTCTTCTCTACTCAAACCTATTGTGATGTTCACAACACACCCCACTTTCCCCCTTTAGCAAAATGAGGACCCCTGCTGTGGCTGTTGCTTTTGCTTGTGTGTGTTTTGTTTTGTTTGGTGGTAAAGGGAAAAGAGGGTTAAAATTGTAAACTTTGTTAAAACTGGAGAAAAAATTACATTTCAGTACTAGGGCATAATATGGTTTGATTCCTTGTGAAAAATGAGCTCGGGTTGCTTTTTGAATCACCTTAAAATTCGCCATATTTTGCAAGTTATGATCATTTTGGTAAAATGTACAAGGGAAGGGTTTGTTGTTTGTATGTACAAGCTTGCTTGTATATCGGGTTGCTTATACAAGGCCCTTTGTATGTAAGTTCACTTATATACCAAGGCCTTTGTATATCGTTGTTCATAGATAGGGTCATTTGTATATGCAAAGGGGTCATTTTTATACTTAGTCACATTTACAATCACTTTCATATACAAAGTCGATTGCATATCCTTTTACTTGTATGCATTTGGTAAGAAATTTATGCATACATGCAATATGGACCTGAAATGGTTTAGAGTTAAAATAAAAGATGTTTTAAAATCTGTGGCATATATTGTACTTTTGTATGTTTGGCAGGTTAAACATACTGGGGAAAAGTGCATTTGGTTTTATACAACGCGGAATCCAAAGGTTATAAACCAGGGTTAAATTGTTGTATATCCACGGGCTTGAAACATACAAAGCATATATACATCACGCGAACTCGATGGACTTATCAAAAGGAGTTAAGCCTTTGTATATTTTGTACAATGTATGTTTCAACATACAAAGTCAATATGCAATGACTTATACAAGGGGCGGACCTGAAATAGCTATGAAATAATGAAAAGTGCTTGTATATTTCGCGCCTTGTATTTTAATACATACAAGGCAAATTTGTGAGGGGTTTTAAATCTGATATAAACAATGCATCAAACTCTGTATACATCAATAGATACATTATTAATAATACAAAGCCGCAGACTTGAAAAGTTACGAAATGGAGTCAAATTGTTGTATGCTTCGGACTTGTATATTAATACATACATTAGGTGATGCATACAACGCAGAACCAAAAAAAGAAAGTAAAATCTGATTAAATACTTGTATCACGTCCAAATTGAATATCTAAAAGATACAATTCATTTATACATTGTGCGGAGCTGAAACATTATGAAATTGAGTTAAGTCCATGTATATGCCCGCGCTTGTATATATGTTTCAAAGCATATATTGCAGTAAACATACAAGCCAGAACCCAAAAGAAATTAGAATCTGATGGATACATTGTATCAAATCTGGCTTGTGTATCAAGGATACATTGTGATATGCATTTCATTATGCATATAGGCCAGATTTCAAAGGAGAATTCAATATGGAGAAATCATTGAATATGTTGAGCGCATGCATGATCGATAACATACATTGTTTTGCATACAAGGTGGAATCAAAGAGAAATTAAAATCTGGTTAGGCGCTTGTATGAAAGTTTGAATGTATATTTAGAACATACTTAGCCGATGTGCATGGCATGCATACAAGCTGCGGAACTGAAAAGATTGAAATCCGATTAAATGAATGTATCACGCTCAGCTTGTATATCAGAAAATACAAAGATTTAAACAAAGAAATAAGCGGGAAAGTGAAGCGATGAAATTTTGAGGCCGATTTAGGGCCCGAATACATGTTTCTGGTCAATGATGGTTGACCTGACCAGTTTAACATTAACTATGCATTTTGGACGTGCAATTTTCATGATTTTAGGGCCCGATTTCTATAATTAGACAGTCACGACTGGATTTAATAAATGTTTATTTTCCTACAGGTTTATTAGATGAAATAAGTATTTATTGCTGGTCTATTTTTGCAGGTGTGCAGTTGAAGAGGGAGCTGAAACTTGATGATGATAACATCATGGAAAGGAGATCCAATCTGAGGAGCAGAGGAAGATAATGATGAAGGGCGAGGAAGTCAAGGGTCTTCATTGATGAAGATAAAATGCAACTGAAGACATCATTGTAGCAGACAACAAAAGTTATTATTGCGCTGCTAGGGTTTCCAGAAGGGCATATTTCACCCAGATTTGACGTATGCTTAGAGATATTTTGGGAGACTTGTTCTCCAACATTTATTGCTATAACTAGAGGCTTGAACCAGGGGTTTTAACTAGGGCTTTGAGCTGTATTGAGGACAATCAAGTCTATATATTGTGCCTCTTTACACTATAAAATTTTACACAGGGGCTACATAGGGATTTGTAGCAGCAAGAATTTTGTGAAAGTAGCACCTAGCAAAGCATTTAGGAGTAGAAGGAGGTCACCTATGTCTATAACAAGGAGTGTGTGGAACATCCTGCCTCCTTGCTGTATCTGTAAAGCTTGTAAGTTTTATGTAATTTGCTCAATGAAGCTAAGAGTCATTCAGACATTGTAAATCTTATATGACTGTCTGTTTCTAATACAATTGAATCTAGAATTCTACATCTATCTTCTGAGTATTTTTTGGCTCTTCATTGTGTTTGAAACATTTTCTCTTAGAGCTTGCAATCTTAAATGTATGTTTGTGAAAATGCTCAGAACTTACATCTAAGGTTTTTGTCTATGGATTTGATCAAATTACTGTATGATTTACAAAGTGCATAACAGAACAATTAGATCCTCTATTAGATTGAATGAAGTTTAGTGTAGATCTTTCTAACTTTTCCCAACGCATCTAAAATACTTAGCATAAAACATAGAAGTTTGAAGGAAATTTGTCTCATATTCGAAAAACATAAACATCAGAGTTGAAAGTAGACAATTTTCATAATATTGAAGAGAAGAAAGTTACAATAATTCAAGAAAAAATCATTAGAAGCTTTGCAACACAGTAACACTTTTATGCAAAAGAATGAACAACATGCCTTTTTTTATGATCTTTTGCATAGTTTGAGCCCAGTAAACCATTGAGATACCCTAAATCACGTAAGGCCCCTTGAACATTACAGCTTCACATCAACCTACTGAATTTGCCCAACAGGTCAAGACCTGACCATATTAAACTTGGGATTAAGTGAATCTTAATCGATTCCTTCATATCTTTCAAGTCAGTTAGGTTCATTTTATGTGAATTTTAACTAATGTTATGACTGTGTTAAAACAATCATCAACAGTTTTTCTAGCTCTAGAAGGAGGGCCCCGTTTGAGTTAGGACTTGTTTCAAGTAGAGCTAGCTCATAATAGCAGTAGAGTGACTAGATCTAAATCAAGTTCAGGGGATATATTTGTACAATTACCTGATATAAGGTGAAGTAAGAGTCCTTTGATATGGAACCCTAAAATAACTCACCCAAGAGGCTCATCGAACACACCTCCTAGATCACCTTATACTATCCATAATATTGTGAGTCTTGACATTTCTGCATTCAGATCTTTAAATCTTGGTTTAGGTACTCCTAGAGGTCCTAGTCCTCCTAGAGATCCTATCCCACTAGTAAATCTAGGTATTTCTATAGGTCCAGGTCAGGCACAAGCACCTACAATGGCTTATTTCAATGTTCATTCTCCCATAGCGTTCACTGATTATCATGAGATGCCCAAAAATCCTAAGAAGATATGTCCTAAATACCAGTTACATCAGGATCCAGAAGATCATATTAGAATATTCAAGGAGGCATGCTTTAGGGCCAGATTAGAGCACGAGGACGTTGTGTGTAGATTGTTTCCCTACACCTTCAATGAACAAGCCTCTAACTGGTATGTAAACTTACCCAATGGCTATATTTCTTCTTGGTCAGTTATGGAAGAAGCATTTCTATCTAGATTTAGAGGACCCATTGATCCTTGCATCTTGTATCACAAATTAGCTACCATAAAAAGAGGTGAAGGAGAGTTGATTGATAATTTCAATGACAGATTTCAAAAGGCCTACTCTAGGTTGGTAGACCCTTACACCATGGATGATGATACCTTGTTGGCTATGTACTATGCTACCTTGGACCCTTTAACTACCATGTTTGTCAAAATAAAACCTAACATAGATTCAATATCCAAAGCCTATAAAGAGGCAGCCTCGGTAAACCAAGAGATGAGGCATACAACTTATAGCCCATTTGTTAATGGAGGAAATTTTGGGGTGCAAAATTAGGCACAGCCTTGGAATGGAGCCCCTATGCATCACACTCCGTTATTAAATCCAATTCCTACATACACACCTGTGTATAGTCCTACCCCAATCCAAGCTATAGCTCCTTATACAAGTAACCCTGCTAATAACAGTCAGAATAGTGGTCAGCCTTTCTTTCGACCTCCTAGAGATACAACTGTGGCAAAGGCACAAGAAGAAAGGGAAGAAATCAAAGAGATCACTGCACACTTGAAAAGATTAACCACCGAAGTGACACGATTAAGAAATGAGAATCTTTATGGAAGAGGCAACCAGGGATACAATCAAAATCAGAATTATAACCAAGGCCAAAATCAAAACTACAATCAGAACCATATCCAAAATAACAGCCAAGGCCAATATTCAAATCAAAGCAAAAACTATAATTAGCATCAAGGTCATAACCAAGGGCAACTAATGCAAAATATAGGGCCAGTGATAGATAATAGGGCCTAGGGTAACAATAACAAAAATCAAAATCAGCCCAGGCCACCCAAAGCATGGAACACCAGACCAAACAATGGTACTCTAGCTTCTCCTTTTGAGAATACAGATAATCATGATGCAAAACAAATAGTCGGCATCCAAATGGCCAATACATCACTAAAAAATTGGTGCAAATTTCACAATACCAATGCCCATGCTGAGCTTGACTGTCCATAGTTCCATTTAGCAGCCAACATTTTTAATATAGATGTGCAGCCTCCTACTTCTGAATTTCTCATTCCCAAGGGTAATGAGGTAGTGCCCTTAGGGTATGATACAACTTTAGTTTTAGAAACCTTTACCTTTGCAACTACAGAAGAGAAAGAGGATGAATTGTTAGAGGATGAACCATATTTCTATGAAAATCTTTATCCTGAATCTACCTTTGTGTTAAATGCTTTTCAGTTTCCCTTTGAAACTGAAAATGAAGTATTGACTGAAACAGAAGAGGTGCAAGCTTTTCAACAAACAAATGAAAACCACACCTACAATTTAAGGAATAACACTAGGCCAGGAGAACCTTTCACCACTTCCATCCCTCCTAACAACTTCAATACACCCCCAGATCAGAATGCTAGCAACAATCCCACCATACTTAAAGCTAATCATCATATAAATAGTGGAACAACAGTACAAAAGGTCCAAACAAGTAAAATTGAAATAATAGAGACAACAAGATTAATGAGTTACTTGTCAATGGAAATAAAGAAAATTAAGGTCAGTATACCTCTGAATGAATTATTGAAAACCCTAGGGATCAGAAATGCTTTTATAAAATCTCTAGATACATCTATGATAGATGAGGTTGCTGCTGATGTAGCTGTTCCTAATAGAGATTCACCGCCTAAAGAGAAGGGTAAGAAAATTGAGAACCCTTCCAATACAAATGTAGTAATGTATGCTGATAAGAAGGATGCTCCTCCTTTCTTGCTAATTATTAGATTTTGTGGGAAGAACATACACAATTGCATGGTAGACTCTGGTGCATCAGCCAATGTAATGCCCTTAGGGATATGTAAAACTCTAGGGTTGACCCCCACCAAATCTGCCAAGGTTGTCACACAGTTAGATAAAACTGAGGTTAGTGTGATAGGAGAACTAATGAACATTCAGATGCAATTAGCTTCAGACCCTAGGGTAAGCCAATTTATTGACATTCAAATAGTGGACATACCTGTAAATTATGGAATGTTGCTGAGTAGGGATTGGTCCAAGACATTAAACGGATATATGGCCACTGATTTCTTGCATATGTGGCTACCTTGGAGAGGTGTCCCAAACTAGATTAGAATAGAGGCAGAACCCAGGATGAAGCATATGATAACAGAGTATAATCGAACTAATGAAATATTATATGTTGCTATTGAACCTAGTGTTTATAGGATTACTAACAATGTGGTACAAATTGAAGAGATCATGGTGTTAAACTTTAGAGAAAAACATGCTAGCAGTGAGACAACATTATTCATTGAGTCTGATGGAAATTCTTTGGAAGAAGAAAATAGTGCAATGAACAAATTTAGTCATGCCATTAGACAAGAGATGGAAGGATACATTAAACAAAATCTGCCAGTCCAATGTAAACTGTATAAGCACATGTGTAGAGTTCACGATAGGCCACATTCTGAGGAGAGTTGTAGAATGTGCAAGGACATCATTGAATATGAATACAAAAAATGTACAAAGAGAGTAGGACTACAAGAGGGATATGTGAATCCTGATCAACCACAGAGGTACTTTCAGAGTAATGTGGATGCTCTGGTTTCAAATTTAGGAAAAGGAATAAAGGACAAGGGTAGTTGTCTTTCTGATTTACAAGCCAAAAATACACATATGCAAGTTGACCAAATAGATATACCCAAGATTAAATAGGCCAACACCTCACAGGTGATAAAAGGGACAAAGCATGCCAAGGTAAAAGGTTAGAAGAGTAAAGATGGCATGTGGACACTAAAATGTGATGGGTCCAAATCAAAACAGGGTATGGGTATAGGTGTTGAACTCATAGATCCTCAGGGTAAATCATATCTAGCAGCATATAGACTGTAGTTTTTCTGTACTAACAATATTACTAAATATGAA
Organism: Cunninghamia lanceolata; assembly: GCA_027924645.1. NCBI lineage: Eukaryota > Viridiplantae > Streptophyta > Pinopsida > Cupressales > Cupressaceae > Cunninghamia > Cunninghamia lanceolata. The sequence goes on from BSBN01000078.1 coordinate 6,886,669, forward strand.
GCCTTAATTTTGGGACTTGTCATGGCCGTCAAGAAAAAGGTGAGAATGATTAAGGTATTTTTAGATTCTGAACTAGTAGTCAGACAAGTAAGGAAACTATATGCATGTAATTACAAGAAAATGATTTATTACAGACATAGGGTATGGGGTTTAATAGATTCATTTGATGCTTTCAACATAGAGCATATCCCTAGAAAACTGAACCATAGACCGGATGCACTAGTAGTTGCTGCTAGCACACTAGAACCTTTGACACTGTCAGGATTGAGGCAATTTGCTATTGAATTAGTTAATATTCCCAGTATCCCAGACAATGTTATGCACTTTCAGGTATTTGGAGGGGACCAGCAAATTATTGATTTTCTGACTTGTAATGAGGTATTTGAGGCTCAAATCATTGACGAACAAGAAAGGCCTGAGATAATATGGGACGAAGAGGATATAATCAACTTAAAAAGTAACTTCTTACCCAAAGGAGTAATTGAGTTAAAGAAAATCTTTGACCTTAATGGACTAGTAAAACAGAAGGACTTGCCTAAAATAGAGGGAGGTAAGTGTGATCCATACAACTTAGGAACAGAGCAGAATCCCCAAAATGTACAAATTGGAAAGGCCTGTTCTGAGAAGATTAGAAAAGAAATTACAGATCCCCTAAAAGATTATAAACACGTTATAGCATGGACGTATGAAGACTTGAAAACATATGATACGTCCATCATAACCCACATGATACCTTTGAGACCAGATCTTAAACCATTTAGGCAAAAACAAAGGCCTGTGAACGCCATTTTAGAGCCTCTAATCTTCGAAGAAGTAAAGAGGTTATTGTTTGCCAGAATAATTTTCCCAGTCAAACATCAGCCTGGGTGGCTAACCTAGAACTAGTAAGGAAGAAAAATGGAGACATCAGGTTATGCATAGACTGTAGAAATTTGAACAAAGCATCTGAAAAGGATAATTATCCTCTACCTCCAATAGACAAAGTGCTGCAAGCAGTGAACGGGGCAAAGATGATGTCTTTTTTAGATGGTTTCCCAGGCTATAACCAGGTCTTAATTGATAGAGATGACATATTAAAAACCACCTTCTCTTGCAAATGGGGAAATTATGCATATAGGAGAATGCCCTTTGGTCTGATCAATGCAGGTGCCACTTTTTAGAGAGCCATGGACATTGCATTACGTGGGTTATCAAGTAAGTGCATTGTTGTGTATATGGACGATCTGACTGTGTATTCCAAGGATGCATCCACTCACGCTGAAGATCTCAGGAAAATACTTAAGCAATGTGAGAGGTACAGAATTTCCCTTAACCCTAAGAAATGTTCATTTGGAGTAACTGAAGGTAAATTACTAGGGCATGTCATTTCTGAAACTAGAATATCGATTGACCCAGATAGAATAGAATCAATAAAAAATTTACAAATACCAAACAGTAGGAAAGAGTTGAAATCATTTTTTTGTAAAATTAACTTTGTTCAGAAGTTCATCATGGGTTTTGCAGAAATCATGCAGCTGTTGAATGCCATGTTGAAGAAAGATGCACAAATAGAGTGGACACCTGTGGCTAGGGCTACATTCGAAGATATCAAGTGGGCCATTTTTGACGCCCCTGTACTGATAAGCCCAGACTACACAAGGCTATTTTACATATATTCCTTTGCATCCTCCAATTCAGTCGCCACTGCCTTAATGCAGAAGGGTGTAGACAATGAAGAAAAGCCCATAGCTTTTATGAGCGCGTCGTTGAGGATGCACAACTGCGATATCTAGATACTGAAAGACAAGCATTTGCACTAATGAGGGCTGCGAAGAAATTCAGGCATTATATTTTGCATAGCCAGATCAAAGCCATAGTGCTAGACGCAGCAGTAAAGATGCTTCTGATGCAAAATGAACCTGGGGAAAAGAGGGCCAAATGGATCACCACGCTGCAAGAGTTTGACATGGAAATCATTCCCATGAAGCTAGTCAGAGGGCAGGCATTGGTGCAAACAATAGAAAACATAGACCCAGATTTGATAAAACAACAGTATATACTAAATTCCCATAACATATCAAACTGGTATGGCGATTTAAACACTTTTCTGATATCTAGAAAGTACCCTAGTAGGATGAAAGCTTCTTAGAGGAGAGCTTTGAAGATTAAAGCACAAAAGTATATGGTATAGAGAGGTCTTCTATTTAGGAAGAACTATGATGGAATTTATTTGAGATGTCTAAATAGAGCTGAGGCAGATAAGGTGTTGACAGAACTGCATGACAAGTATGGAACTGGCCATGGTTCCCATCTAGCTACAACACACAAAATATTGAGAGCAGGCTACTACTGGCCCATGATGTTCAAAGATACAGAGAGTCACATTAAGAGTTGCCACACCTGTCAGACTACAATAGATAAGGGAAGAAATCAGGCCAACCCATTACAGCCTGTGATTGAATCAAGACCATTTGCACAATGGGGCCTGGATTTTATTGGAGTCATCAATCCTCCATCTTCTGTAGGACACAATTTCATACTGATGGTGATGGACTACTGTACAAGGTGGATTGAGGCCACATGCTGCAAGTTTTCCATGACTGAGGTAGTTATCAAGTTTCATGAAGAAAACATCATAACCAGGTTTGGAACTCCCTATTCATTGGTATGTGACAACGGCCCTACTTTCTCTTCTTTGAAAATTTCTAAATGGGCATTTGAATACAGGATTGTTTTAAAGTTTTATTCAAATTATTACCCTCAGGGTAATGGATTAGCTGAGTCTACAAATAAAATTTTATTAGATATAATCAAGAAGCTAATTGCAAAGAGTCCTAGAGAGTGGAATACCTTGTTAAAGTATGCATTTTGGGTAGATAGGACCAAGTTTAAAATAGCTTTAGGTAGTGCACCTTATCATTTAGTTTATGGGATTGATCCCATACTTCCAGTAAATCTAAGAATACCAATCTGGAAGTTTACCGATGAGTATCTAGGCTTTGATAATCATAGGGAAGCTAGGATAGTACAAATGCTACAACTAGATGAGAAAAGAGGTCAAGCCATTGGGAAATTTGCCAAACACCAAGCAGTAGTTAAGAGGTGGTTTGATAAGAGGGCAAGAGTCAAAAAATATAGGATATCAGACTTAGTGCTGTGCTAGGATAAAGCACGTGAAAAGAAGGGGAGTCATGGAAAATCTGACAAACTATGGTTAGGTCCATTACAAGTCTCAGAAATAATAGGAGACAACACATTTGGACTCAAGACCTTGACTGGGGAGGATGTGCCATTACCAGTTAATGGCCAACATTTGAAACACTACTTCCAAGCTTGAGGTAAAAGGATAGTCCATATTTTGTGTAATATAGTGTAAGTAGTGTACAGTTTTCTTTTGTTGTTTCCTTTTGTAGGTTAGTTGCTTGTACAGTTTTGTTTTGTTTCTTTTTGTTTTGTTGTTTTTGTTTCTATTTTTGTTGTTTGTATAGTCTGTTTGTTTGGTTGTCTGTTGTCTCCTCAGCAGGAATCTTTGTTTTCCTTTAGAGTATTAAGGAGCAAGCTAACAACCATTGAAAATAGTATAAAATTTAGAATATTCAAGTTAATCATTTGCAATTTAGGCATAACTTGTTGTGACTATCATGAATGTAGAGAGTTGTTTAGCTTCTGAAATTTTGTATTCAATAATAGTGATTGAGAATTTAAGGGATGTTTCTCACGATGACACACCTAAAATCCTTGGGTTTGTTGAACCTACCAGTGTAGATATTAGGTGAAAAATCTGAGGACACCCTTGCTAACATTACAATTCTCAGCTTAATTTTAGCAAGTGTTCATTCCTTGCATCATGAAGTTACAATTGCAATATCTTATGAAATCTCTTTCAAATATTAGAAAATATAAAATAAATAAATAAATAAATAAAGTGGATTATACTAAAAATCCAGATTAAGCCATCTAAGTAACTCTACTGGGGCTATGGATGCTCGCTGGCAGTGGGGCTCTACTTAGGACAATTATAACGATAACCTTGCCAGGGCTATAGATGCTCGCTGGCAGCAAGGCTCTATCTGGTTGACTATGAGGGAATGTCCTCACCTACATAGGCTAATATCAGTCACTAGTTTGTTCAACTAATTTTCAAGATGAGGATAATTAATCACGTGCACACACTTAAACTGAAAATGAAAATTCATGCACCCTTATTGAATACCTTAGGTCTCAAGTTGAATAATGATCTATAGGAAAGATAGTTGGAAGTTATGAATTTATTCCATTTAGTTTCCTTAATGCTTTGAATTTAATTGTTTTGTTTGGTTGCAAGTTGTTGTGATGTTGACAACACGCCCCATTTTCCCCCTTTAGCAAAATGAGGACCCCTGTTGTGGCTATTGTTTTTTCTTGTGTGTGTTTTGTTTTGTTTGGTGGTAAAGGGAAAAGAGGGTTAAAATTGCAAACTTTGTTAAAACTAGAGAAAAAATTATATTTCAATACCAGGGCATAATATGGTTGGATTTCTTGTGAAAAATGAGCTAGGGTTGCTTTTTGAACCACCTTAAAATTCGCCATATTTTGCAAGTTATGATCATTTTGGTAAAATGTACAAGGGAAGGGTTTGTTGTTTGTATGTACAAGCCTGCTTGTATATCGGGTTGCATATACAAGGCCCTTTGTATGCAAGTTCACTTGTATACCAAGGCCTTTGTATATCGCTATTCATATACAAGGTCGTTTGTATATGCAAAGGGGTCATTTTTATACTTAGTCACATTTACAATCGCTTTCATATATAAAGTCGATTGTATATCCTTTTACTTGTATGCATTTGGTAAGAAATTTATGCATACATGTAGTATGGACCCGAAATGGTTTAGAGTTAAAATAAAAGATGTTTTAAAATCCGTCACATATATCACACTTTTATATGTTTGGCAGGTTAAACATACTGGGCAAAAGTGCATTTGGTTTTATACAGCGTGAAATCCAAAGGTTATAAACCAGGGTTAAATTGTTGTATATCCGCGGGCTTGAAACATACAAAGCATATATACATCATGTGGACTTGACGGACTTATCAAAAGGAGTTAAGCCTTTGTATATTTTGTGCAATGTATGTTTCGACATACAAAGTCAATATGCAATGACTTATACAAGGGGTGGACTTGAAATAGCTATGAAATAACGAAAAGTCCTTATATATTTCATGCCTTGTATATTAATACATACAAGGCGAATTTGTAAGGGGTTTTAAATCTGATATAAACAATGCATCAAACTCAGTATACATCAGTAGATACATTATTAATAATACAAAGCCGCGGACTTGAAAAGTTACGAAACAGAGTCAAATTGTTGTATGCTTCGAACTTGTATATTAATACATACATTGGGTGATGTATACAACGCAGAATCAAAAAAAAGAAAGTAAAATCTGATTAAATGCTTGTATCACATCCGAATTGAATATCTGAAAGATACAACGCATTTATACATTGTGCGGAGCTGAAACATTATGAAATTGAGTTAAGTCCATGTATATGATTGTGCTTGTATATATGTTTCAAAGCATACATTGCAGTAAACATAACAAAAGAAATTAGAATCCGATGGATACATTGTATCAAATCCGGCTTGTATATCAAGGATACATTGCGATATGCATTTCATTATGCATACAGGCCAGATTTCAAAGGAGAATTCAATATGGAGAAATCATTGAATATTTTGAGTGCATGCATGATCAATAACATACATTGCTTTGTATACAAGGTGGAATCGAAGAGAAATTAAAATCTAGTTAGGCGCTTGTATGAAAGTTTGAATGTATATTTAGAACATACTTAGCCGATGTGCATGGCATGCATACAAGCCGCGGAACTGAAAAGATTGAAATCTGATTAAACGAATGTATCATGCCTAGCTTGTATATCAGAAAATACAAAGATTTAAACAAAGAAATAAGCAGGAAAGAGAAGTGATGAAATTTTGAGGCCGATTTAGGGCCCGAATGCATGTTTCTGGTCAACGATGGTTGACCAGACCAGTTTAACATTAACTATGCATTTTGGATGTGCGATTTTCATGAATATAGGGCTCGATTTCTGTAATCACACAATCATGACTGGATTTAATAAATGTTTATCTTCCTGTAGGTTTATTAGATGAAATAAGTATTTATTGCTGGTCTATTTTTTTAGGTGTGCAGTTAAAGAGGGAGCTAAAACTTGATGATGATGACATCATGGAAAAGAGATCCGATCTCAGGAGCAGAGGAAGATAAGGATGAAGGGCGAGGAAGTCAAGGGTCTTCATTGATGAAGATAAAATGCAGCTAAAGACATCATTGTAGTAGACATCAGAAGTTATTATTGAGCTTCTAGGGTTTCTAGAAGGGCATATTTCACCCAGATTTGATGTATGCTCAGAGATATTTTGGGAGACTTGTTGTCCAACATTTATTGTTGTAACTAGAGGTTTGAGCCAGGGGTTTTAACTAGGGTTTTGAGCTGTATTGAGGACAATCAAGTCTATATATTGTGCCTCTTTACACTGTAAAATTTTACATAGGGGCTACATAGGGATTTGTAGCAGCAAGAATTTTGTGAAAGTAGCACTTAGCATAGCATTTAGGAGTAGAAGGAGGTCTCCTATGTCTGCAACAAGGAGTGTGTGGAACATCCTGCCTCCTTGCTGTATCTATAAAGCTTGTAAGTTTTATGTAATTTGATCAATGAAGCTAAGAGTCATTCAGACATTGTAAATCTTATATGACTATCTCTTTCTAATACAATTGAATCTAGAATTCTACATCTATCTTCTGAGTGTTTTTTGGCTCTTCATTGTGTTTGAAACATTTTCTCTTAGAGTTGCAATCTTAAATGTATGTTTGTGAAAATGCTCAGAAGTTACATGTAAAGTTTTTGTCTGTGGATTTGATCAAATTGTTGTATGTTTTACAAAGTGCATAACAGAACAATTAGATCCTTTATTAGATTGAATGAAGTTTTGTGTCGATCTTTCTAACTTTTCCAAAGCCATCTAAAATACTTAGCCTAAAACATAGAAGTTTGAAGGAAATTTCTCTCATATTCGAAAAGCATAAACAACAGAGTTGAAAGTAGACAATTTTCATACTATTGAAGAGAAGAAAGCTACAATAATTCAAGAAAAATTCATTAAAAGCTTTGCAACACAGTAACACTTTTATGCAAAAGAATGAACAACATGCCTTTTTTTTATGATCTTTTTCATAGTTTGAGCCTAGTAAACCATTGAGAAACTCTAAATCACGTAAGGCCCCTTGAACATTATAGCTTCACATCAACCTATTGAATTTGCCCAACAGGTCAAGACCTGACCATATTAAACTTGGGATTACGTGAATCTTAATCAATTCCTTCATATATTTCTAGTCAGTTAGGTTCATTTTATGTTAATTTTAACTACTGTTATGACTGTGTTAAAACAATCACCAACAAAACCCTCTTTGTAGCTACTCTTGCAATGCATCAATTCGCCTTTGCAGGGCTCTAAAACCCTCTTCTATCAAAGCATTCCTCCCAATATGATTTCTTCATGGAGGGATCTTGATCTCCACAGCAAACCCACAACCTCAGGTCCTAGTGCAAACTGCCTCACGGTCGGTGATCTGTCTACACACTCAGGAACCCTTGCTCTGATACCACTTGATGAAGGGGGTAAATCATAAAACACACAACAACAAAAATCACACATATAAAATAAAACTTTCTTTATTGATTTGGACAACTTATTACATTACAAAAGCTTAAATACAATCAGAGGAATCAACCCTCCACAAGCTACAACACATTACAACTTCCTCTCACAAGACTCTCGAATCATCTGCCATCTGTAACCCCAAATCTGCTAGGGTTTTTATTTTCCTACCTATTCTTGACTCTACACTTTCCCCCTTAACTCTACTACTGCCCAAGGTTACCAAAAATGGTTATTAATAGCCTTTTTTGGTGGCCAACAACCTAATTTCAAAATTTGCATCTCCCTCTAAAAAATAGGTCAACTTCCGGGAGCCATAACTTTTGATCTGGGTGTCCAATTGACAAACTGTTTTATGCGCCAAAAATCTCGCAGAGTTCTCTACACACTGGGAACCCTCTCTACTAGTTCCATCCATTTTTGGGTCCGTACATGGCCGTTTAGTGCCTCAAACTTGAGTTTGAATAATTTCAGGCATTTTTTAGAAATGGAAACTTTAATATCTTTCAGCTCAGAAATGATCTTTGTGTGATTCCTTCGCCAAAGTTCTTATTTTTTAGTTATGTAGCTTCTTGTAAATTTTTAGTTCATTCCATGCCCAAATGCAAACTTTCTAAAAATAACAGGTTGCTATTTTTAGCAGTTTGGAAAAACTAAAAGTTCTACATCATTATTCAAGCGATTATGGAACCAGAACCACAAATTTTGAAAAGAAATGGAAAGAACATCAACAATTTTGAAACACATTTTTTTTGGGGTGTTGCAAGATTGCCCTTACATCACTGGATGCTCCTGCATCAAAGGGAAAGAGTAAACTGATTGGAAAAGGAAAATATCACCTTCAAGCAATATATTTAGCAGTTGATGAATCCAATCCGATAGCGTGAAGGGACGTCTACTCCACCTCCCATGCTTTCATAAGAATTAGTTGCTCAACTAGAGGGTATGAGATCATAGTCTCAAGAACTGAAAAACTAGATAGGGAGAGTTAGAAACCAATAGATAAATTCATTGATGAACTTATCCAAAAGTATGAAACTGTTGCTCAGTTGCTAGAAAGACTTCAAGCAGTTTTAGCAGCATGTTCCAAATTTGATGGTGTCAAGAGAGAATACATGCCACATTTGGAAGATTTGGTGAACACTCCACTATCAACATTCATAAAGGGAGGAGTAGTTGAAGAAGGTTTATCGTATGATTTCTCTACTTGGTACTTCATTATGTACATAAGACAACAGCTTCTTGACAAGGTTAAAATGGATTGTGTTCGAGTAGATAGTGTACTCTAGAGGGCTCATAATAAGATAGTTGGTGTGATGGATGATATGTGTGATCTCTCAGGAGACATTGCGATCCATGATGTGAATAATTACATACATTCACATTACTTCAACACTACTCACTTCATTTCTAGTGAACAACTGAACAACATCTACTCCTTGATCTCATTCATTGGTGGAAAGTAGGTTGGTATAGCTGAGTGGGAGAGGACAATTGATGAGCATACACAAGATGTGATAAAGGAAGAAGAAACCATTAGGAATGTGCCAAGTGTGCTAGTTGTTGACATGGTGAAGATTGTTCCAAAGTTCATGGCATTGGTTGAAAAGAATAAACATAAGAAAGAAATGCCACGTGGATAGTCCACATAGGTGCCAAGGTGTTACCTTGAAAAATGTGCCTCTATTGCTTCTTGTATATTTCCAATAATAGAAAGTTGTTGTAACCACCTTTGATGTGGCATGATCTCGGCCATTGAATCCAAATTGATCTTGGCTATTCATTGTATTTTGAGGTCTATATAAACCTCATTCCTCTTCATTTTGTATAATGAGTTTTGAGCTAATTAGAGTTGTTGCTAAGACATTGCTGAGATTAATACAAGTTTATTGTTGAGCTATTCATGGTGATATTGTGTTCTCTCTACAAGTTGAATGGTTGCTAAGTACTCACTCGCATTAGATGTTTTAACTTAGTTTATTTTCATTGAAGTTTGTTAGTTTTAGATCATGGAAGTAATTATCTTTCAATTTATTGGTGAAATATCTTTATGTTCATACCTTTTATGATTTGTCGCTAGCAAGTTGTAGTGTAAGGTTAGTCTGAACACATTACAAGCTTCACTTTGATTGCCCATAGAGCAATTTGGAAACCTTTCGCTTATCCTTAGAAGATTGCATCACCTTTGTGGAGTTGTTGTCTCATGGTGAAGCAAAGCATGGTTGATATTTCCATGAATTGATGATGATATCTTGCACCTAGATTAGATATTCTTTGTAAACCCACACCTTTTGCACATTTTTGAAAAATATTGTTAGAAGTAGGATCAAGAGTTGTACTGTCATATCACATGTGCGAGTGTAAATGGTATTTTCCTGTCATTGAATAGTGAGTGTAAGTCCCTTTGTTGAAACAACAAATCACATCTTCACTAAACAAGCTATCCCAAATCAAGAATTAAAGATAAGGAACCATAGAGTCTACTCATTTGATCACAAAGTTCATCATTTGAATGATTTTGTTCAAGAGAGGATAAAATACATGAGTATTTTATGTTGCGTTGTCTGCACAAGGAAAACACATCAATAGAATTGGTGCTAGAAGGAGTGCTAGCACTCTACAGGTTGTCATAAAAGAAAGAAAGTTCATGCTGGATCGAATCAGTTCATTTTCACCACCTAGGCACCAGAGGATTTTAAGGTCTACACCAGGAGCATCCAAAGATTTGGTTGAGTTGGGGTTTCCAACTAAGTCCAAAAGAGGCAAGAAAGTGCATTCATCAAGGCAAGGATCTTCAAATGGAGGACAATTCCAAATGCCTCCACCACAAAACCCATCCATGGGAATTGTTCAACCAAGTGCTACGTAAGTAATCTCTCAAATAATTCCAACAAGAGTCACCCAAGCAACTCCACTTCAGCAAGGAGTTACGTAAGTGGTACAGTTCAACAACCTAACATTCCAATGGTGGCCTAGCCCCTGCCAATTGTTTCTCCTCTTGGAGCTTTCACAAATTATAATGATATGCCCAAGAATCTTGAACACTTCTGTACTAAATTCTACATCAACAATGTGAACCAAACAGCAGAGGAACACATCAAGATTTTTGAAGACACTCTGTCAAACAAGAGGATTATACATGAAGACGTAGCCTGCAAGTTATTTCCATATACACTTGAAGGAGATGCTACCTTTTGGTATGTCAACCTACCTGCTGGATCTATCACTAGTTGGCAACAGATGAAAGATGCTTTCTTAGAAAATTTTAGAATTCTTATTACTCTAGCAAAGCTTTATAAGAAATTTATCGAAGTAAGAAGATAGGAGCATGAGCCTATCGCTACTTTCAACCACAGGTTCCAGAAGGCTTATTTAGGACTACAAAGTCCATATGATATCAATGATGCAATGGCAAAGGAGATTTATTATGTAGCTGTTGATCGGGTCACTTCCATGTTTGTGAAGAGAACAAGAGCTCCGCCTACAACTTTAATAGAAGCCTATGCTGAAGCCATCAAAGTGAATATTGATTTGGTGATGGACACACCTGGACCTCTCAATCACATAGGGTATCCAACAATGCAGAATCAAATTCAGGGGATCAACCAAGCATTGGCCCATCACACACTAGTCATGAATCTGGTTCCTGCGCCTACTAATGAATTGGTATTGCATCTTGGGGTGCTTGTTTCACAAGCTTTGCCTGCCAAACTGGTATATTTGCAAGGGTCATCATCATCTTCCACCAAGACTCAAGAGGAAAAGGAAGAAATGAAAGAATTGATAGATAAAGTCAAGAAGTTGTCAATGGAAGTCACTCAATTGAGAAATCAAAACAACTATCTACAAAATATGCAAAGGAACTTTCAAGCAAGCCAAGGTGGAAATCAAGCTAATCTAGGGAACTATTAGGGATATAATCAAGGGTTTCAAGGAGCAAACCAGGGCTACCAGAGGCAAAACAGGACATGGAATACATCATCTAATAATCGCAATGTCCCTTCACCTTTGGAGAATAATCTAAATCCAGAAACCAAACCATCTGACAAAGTGTTTCTGGTGGAAGCAACCTTGTCGAGCTCGTGCCGACTGCATAATACAAATCAACATTCTGAATTGCAGTGTCTTGAATTTAAGATTGCCACTAACATCTTCCAGAAAGAAATGCAGAATACACAATGCCAGGAAGCTCCTCCACCAATTTCTAGCTATGAAATCATTCCCACATCTAGATATGATCAAGGTTTGATGATTGAAGATTTTGTATTTCCTCCAATGATGGACTATTACATGAGGGATTATAATGGAAAATTTCCACCAGCTTCAACAAATGGGCCAGCAGAGGACCTGACCTATTATCCTCCATTCAATGGTAATTATCCACATCAAGAAACGGGCAAGGTACAAGCTTTCCATAAGATAGCTCGAAATCCACCAATGAGGGTATATCAAAGAAATTATCAAGCACTAGATCCTTTGACTACTTCTACACCTCTGAATAATTTCAGATTCATCAGAGTATAGATAGAGAGATCCTGCTAAAAGAACCCTGCCAAAACACAATGTTTCACAGCCGGATGCTGCACAAAAGGTTAGTGCCCCTAGAAATGAAGATTCCAAAAATGACCTCAAGATGTTAAGTCAATGTATTTTAGAAGAGGTTAAAAGGTTAAAATTAGCTTGCCATTTATTGAATTAATGAAAGTATCTAAGATATGAGACACCTTTTTGGGAAGTCTAAGTGATAATGCTATCAAGAGTGGAAATCATAACACTGCAACTCCATCAAGTACATCCGCAGCTAGTTTGTCTCATGCAAATGTTTCTTAGAATACTAATGTAGCCCATTCAGAGTCTATGTAACCTCAAGAATAGCTGAATGCAGTCTATGTAGTGTAAAATTTGTCAGACGCGAGCAACGAAGTACAAGCCAAAGCTTCACCTAAAAAGGAGGAACCAACAAAGGATGTTAGTACAATAAAGAGTCAAGATTCTAAATCCCATTCAAAAATGTTGGAAGATTCAAGTTTCATTGCTCCAAAGAAGAAGTTAGTAGTATTTTATCAAGGAAAAGATGAGCCTACCCCCTTTCTACTTTCGGTGAGAATTTTTGGTAAATTGTTCTACAACTGTTTAATGGACTCAGGAGCTTCAAGTAATGTAATGGAACTTGCTATATGTAAGAAACTTGGTGTGGTGCCAACACAAATGACAAGGAAGGTTACGTAATTAGACAAAACTGAGGTTCCAGTTGTTGGTGAGCTACATAACATTCACATGCAGCTGGCAGCTGATCCCAGGGTTCATCACTACATAGATATATCAGTAGTGGATATCCCTAAAGGATATGAAATGTTGTTAAGCAGAGACTGGTTGAGGAAACTCAATGGGTATGTATCGACTAACTTTTCACATATGTGGCTATCATGGAAAGGACTACTGAACAAGATCAGGATAGATAGTACTCCTAGTTTGAAGTTGACGATCACATAGTATGGTGAAGATAACGAAATTCTTTTTATGGAGTCTAACCTTGGTGTATACAAGCCTAAGGTAGAAGAGATTTTGATGTTACAAAGTTCAATTAAGAGTTTGGTAGAAAATGAGCATGGCACTTCCTCTGATGAAAAAGATGAGGGCATGTTCAAAAACTTTAGGAACTTTGTGTTAAGAAATAACCAACAAAGTTTAGAGCTTGGAGGATATGCTGGGATATAAGATTTGCTACTACCCAATTGGTGTCAAGTACATAATGCATTTCACTCTAAGTTCACCTATGAGATGTGTAAAGTAGCCTTGGAACAAATCAAGAAAAGAGTACCAGAAGTAATGAGGCTAGAGATACCCAAAATCCCAAAGGTAGAAGAGTTAGCTTCAAGCGAGTCTTCGACAAATGATGGAAATTCCTCAACTTCAGATGAAAGCTCTCAAGAAATAGCTACTGAGACAAAGAAAGATATGGATGATGAGAGCGGACAAAGTTCAAAGCAAGAAATTGATCAAGTATGGACATTAAGGTTTGATGGATCCAAATCCAAGCAAGGATCTGGAGCCAGCTTTGAATTAATCAGTCTAATTGGAGAAGGCTACTTGTCATCATTGAGGTTGCAATTCCCTTGTACAAATATTGTTGCTAAATATGAAGCTTTAGTATACAGATTGCTCCTCACTATTCAAAAGAAAGTAAAGTTTTTACATGTTTTTGGAGATGCTGAGGTCATTATAAGACAAGTTAGAAAATAGTATGTTTGCCATGATAAGAGATTAAAAAGGTATAGGAAAAGAGTATGGGATATTTTAGAAATTTTTTATGCTTTCAATATTCAATCCATTTATAGGTCCAGGAATCAAGTAGCAAATGCATTGGCTCAAGAAGAAGGTTCATTGGAACCATTATCAATGCAAGGATTAAAGAAATTTACAGTTGAATTGACATCAGTTCCTTCGGTTCCAAACAATATTACAAACTTCCAAGTTTTTGAGGATGATAAGCATATATTGGAGTTTCTAATGAATTATGGCATATTCACAACTCAAGTCATTGATGAAGGAGAAGTTAAAGAAACAGAGTTTGATCTAGACAGGATAATGAATTTGAAGAACAATACCATCCCAAGAGGAATGAAAGAACTAGAGAGGCTTTGTGATATAGATAGATTGAGTGCTCTTCAATCTCGCAGAGAAGAAGGGAAGAAGGTGATATGATAAATTTGGGAATAGATGAAGATGTTAAGAATGTTTTTATAGGGAGAGTCTATACACCTAAAGAATGAGAAAGCATAATTAAAGCTATGAAGGAGTTTTGAGACATAATTGCATGGGGATATGAAGACCTCAAGACATATGACACTTCTATTATCATGCATACAATTCCTCTAAAGCCCGAAAGTAAGCCTTTTTAGCAACCTCAAAGGCCGGTCAATCCTTTGTTAGAACCAATTATCTATCAGGAAGTGAAGAAGCTGTTGTGAGCAAGAATAATTTTCCCAGTACGACACTGCACATGGGTCACCAGTTTAGTCCCTATCAAAAAAAAGAATGGTGAAATAAGATTGTGCATGGACTTTAGAAATCTTAATAGAGTGTCAGAAAAGGATAATTATCCGTTACCATCACTTCATGAAGTCCTAGAAATTGTCAACAGTTCTTAGATGATGTCCTTAGACAGATACTCATGGTACAACCAAGTTATGGTTGAAGAAGAGGACTGTTTGAAAACAACTTTTACCACAAAATGGGGAATCTATGCATACAGGAGAATGCCCTTCAGTCTAATCAATGCTAGTGCTACTTTTTAGACGGCTATGGACATCACTTTAAGGGACATTGTTGGAAAATGCATAGTCATATACATGGATGATCTTACAGTTTTTTCGAAGAAGAGAGAAGATCATGTTGGACATTTGAGGAAAATATTTGAAAGATGTAGACAATATGGTATTTCTCACAATCCGAAGAAGTGCATTTTCAGAGTCACAGAAGGTAAGTTGTTGGGTCATGTAATTTCTGAAGAAGGTATTTAAATTGATCTTGATAGAGTAGAAGCAATTCAAAAGGTTAGCTTGCCTACAAGTAAGAAGGAATTGAAGTCTTTCTTTGGGAAGATTAAATTTGTAAGGAAGTTCATTACTGGGTTTGCAGAGATCGTCAAACCACTTAATGAGATGTTAAAGAAAGATACAAAGATGGACTGGACTCCGTAAGATACAAAAGCATTTGAAGAAGTCAAACAAGTAATTGCTACTACTCCAGTTCTTATCAGTCCCAATTACACAAAGCCATTTTATTTATATACTTTTGCATCAAATCACACTTGTGTAGGAATTTTGACACAAAGGACAAATGAAAGGGATGAACATCCCATTGCTTTTATGAGTGCCCCATTCAAAGAGGCTGAGTTGAGATATCCATGTGTAGAGAAGCATGCTTATGCTCTAGTGAAAGCCATCAGAAAATTTAGGCATTATATTCTTAGAAGCAAGGTTTACGCCATAGTTCCAGATGCGGAAATCAAAACTTTGTTGATGCAAAATGAGCTTGGCAAGAGAAGAGGCAAGTGGGTCGCCATCATACAAGAATACGACATAGAGATATAACTAATGAAATTAGGAGGACAAGCACTTAGCAGACAATAGTAGCTCAAGGGCTGGGTCTGGTACAACAAGCATATGTGTTAGAAGATGTATCACTAGATGAGTGGTATGATGATATTGTATACTATTTGCTCACATAGAAATGCCCTCCACATATGAATCCAATGCAAAGAAGAGCATTAAGGTATAGGTCTTAGTGTTATATGCTACAAGGAGTAGTCTTGTTTTGGCGCAATCATGGAGTTTATCTAAGATGTGTCGTAAAGGAAGAAGCAAAATAGATTATGGAGCAGTTCCATGAGAAGTTTGGCACTTGTCATGGAGGTGGACTAGAAACAACCCACCAAATCTTGAGGGCATGATGTTATTGGCCTTCCTTGTTTAATGATGAACAACAACATGTCAAAACATGTCATACTTGCCAAGTAGTTGCTTCACATGAGAAGAATCCTGTAATGCCGCTTCATCCTGTGATCGAAGTAAAACCTTTTTCTCAATGGGGTCTTGACTTTATTGGTATGATTAATCCACCTTCCTTGGCACAACACAGGTATATTCTGACCCCTACAGACTATTGTACCAGATGGTCTGAAGCTTATGCATTAAAACTTTGCACTTCTGATATTGTGATAAAGTTTCTTGAAGAAAACATTATCATGAGTTTTGGGTGTCCACATGCACTTGTTTATGATAATGGGCTTGCTTTTACTTCGTTAAAATTTTCAAACTGGGCTTTGAAGTATGGTATCACGCTAAAGTTTTCATATAACTATTACCTGCAAGGGAATGACCTAGTAGAGTCCACAAACAAGAACTTGTTAAATGCAATAAAGAGACTATTGGACAAGAACCCAAGAGATTGGCACACCCAACTGAAGTTTGCCCTTTGGGCAGACAGAACCTGAGTGAAATCCTCCCTAGGTACTTCTCCATACCACTTGGTCTATGGCTAGGACCTGATCTTTCTTGTACAACTGAGGATCCCAACGCTTCAATTCATACAAGACTACATGGATCA
Organism: Cunninghamia lanceolata; assembly: GCA_027924645.1. NCBI lineage: Eukaryota > Viridiplantae > Streptophyta > Pinopsida > Cupressales > Cupressaceae > Cunninghamia > Cunninghamia lanceolata. The sequence continues at coordinate 6,903,496 of BSBN01000078.1, forward strand.
GGATGAAAGAGTTCAGACTAGGATTTCACAACTTCAACCCCTGGAAGAGAAATGAGACACAGCCTTAGACAAATTCATCAAACATCAGGGGGTTGTGAAACATTGGTTTGATCGACAAGCAACAGTAAAATCTTTCAGGATTTCAGATCTAGTTTTGTATTGGGATAAAGCACATGAACGTAGAGGAGATCACAATAAGTTTGATTACCTTTGGAAAGGTCCATACCAAATTACAGAAATATTGGGAGAAAATACTTTCAAGTTGAAAACTTTGACTGGAGAAAACATACCATTGCCCGTCAATGAGCAATACTTGAAACATTATTTCCAAATCTGAGTTCCTAGAGGGAACTTTTCTTGTATATAGTTAGATTAGGTGTTTCCCATTTTTTGTAGTTTAGTTTTCCTTATCTTTTTTTTTAAAGTGCTTTAGTTTGTTTTAGATTTAGTTGTTAGTTTAGTTTGCTTTGTTTTAAGTTTTGTGTTTTAAGAGTTTTGCTTTGCTTTAGTTTTTTTTGTCATTCAAGGGGTTTTCATAATGCATAGGGTTGATTAATCTTTGAACACATTTTGGTTGACTTCATGAAGTTATGTTAAGTTCATTGCTTGTATAAATGTCCATGAAATTCTTTAAATCGAAAGGTAACTTTCTTTAGTTTATCTTTTTACTAAGATTTGTACTTGACTCAAGAATGGAATCATATATTGCATCTGGACATGGATATCTTTGATTGTGAGTTTAAAATGTTTAATCTTAAAATGAATGCTTCATTGCTTTCTTTTGATAAACATGCATCAGATGGATGGATCCATTGTGTATTCCATTGCTAGTGTCAGATAGCATGACTATTTGTTTTTAGGAGAGGAGTCAATTATTCACTATGGCTTGAAGTATTTTGATATCTTATATCTTACATACTTGAGATCTTAAAAGTCACCAAGAGAGTCTAGATGAGCTTGAATTAAGTGAGATAGTTCATGGTTCAATCTCACTCCATTACATTGCATTCATTTGTGCTATTTCAGCCCATCACTCCACATACAGAATAAAAGCCTACATTCCATGATAAGCATTCTTGTATTCCTCCATTTCATTCATTACTTCATTTATGCAATAAAGCCTCCATCCATTCCACTCATTCCATCAAATAACGAACTTGACTCTGATGTCCAAATCCTCCATATAGTCCTTTTTTTTTCACCTCAAACTCCCAGTAATGAGTCATCAGGATAAAAGTTTGAGTCCTCTATGAACAATACATTTGGAATCTATCCATGTCAGTATCCGCTCAAATGACCTTAGCCACTGGACAGAAAGAAAGGTTAAGATGTTGGTATTCCCATATGTCCTGCTTAAATACAAATCCATTGTTTTCATTATCCACCTATTATACATATTATTTTCCCATTCCACCTTCATCACTATCCAAAGTCCAAAAGCATATGACCACATACCTTTCACTATCTATTTCCTTTATCCATCTCCATTTATTGCAGCCTTCATTCCTTCACCCATTTCCTAATCATGATTAATGAATGTAAGTGTCATCTGAACAAGAAGCTTGCAATTCCTCCACCCATCCCATAATTCCATAAAATATAAATTTGGATGCTTTTACCCATCAAGCAAGTAAATTCCTAAGAATCTTATAAATCTTTATGCCTCAGAACACAAAATGCTATAAATTCAAGCACAGTTTATTCGAAGACTATGTCATTTTATACTTCCAAAATAAAAGAGCCAAAGTAAAAGTCTAGGTACTTAAGTCTAAAGTTCCTCCAAAGCATCTGTCATCATTCATTCCATTCCATCTAAAGTTCTAAGTTACTTCTGTTGGCAAGAGACACTATATGGATTCATGGTTGTTGTCATTGATGGCAACAAAGGTCATCCCACGTCATGATATATCTCTACCGGAAGTCAGATTGAAGATTGTTGTGGTCCGGTGAACAAGAACAGAGCATGTGGCAAGGTCCGACAGATTGGTCCGGATCTCTCAGAGGAAGTGTCTTGGCACAGTGCGGATCTGGGGAAGTCAAGAGGACTATCTTGAGTAGTATATTCCAAGGATTTAGCCTCCGGAGATGGACAAAGAAAAAGATATGAATAGTTGAGTACCGGATTCCTGAGAGACAGTGAAAACAGAGGAAGAACTGACTGATAGAGTATCAGACTACTTTCCGGATGTGTTACAGATGATGATAAAGGTTGCGGAGGCATGAATCATGTTTGGCCGACATAATTGATGATATCTACAAGTATATGCTTGATCTGCATTGCTTGGTGAGCAAGGATTCAGCCGACAGAACTAAGTTTGTAAGAAAATAGACTGTTCCGGATGCCGACTAGAAAGTTGATGAAATTACTTGTGCGGATATATATAGAGGATGGATTTAGTTGTAAAGTGTGTGAAGTGTGTGAAAGGATATGCGAACAAGTCCAGAGTAGAGCAGAAGTAGCAAGAAAGATCCGGTATGTGAAAGGATAGCAGACTAAAGAACAGAGGAAAGATGAAGTGCAGCAGATCAGTATACTGAACTTAACCGGAACTGAACTCCAGCATATGCAGATGCTTCCAATCAGTTCAAGACTGTGATTCTTATCACTTTGCAAGACAGTGTGTCTTCTTGTAGGCAGTGAGCCTCTTGTGAGCAGTGTGCTCGGGCAGTGAGCCCTAATTGGCAAGTGCCATTTTTGTAATTTCCTATTCTTCTAACAGAGAATAATTCTTGGGTTAATCACCCCGTGGTTTTCTCCCTTAACAGGGTTTCCACGTCAAAAATACTGTGTCATGTGTTTCTTATTTCATGGTTAATGTTTTGTGTTTGATTTTATGCTGCTTCAATTAAGAGGAAAATTCAATAAGGGAAATAATTAGGATAACTGATTCACCCCCCCCCTCTCAGTTATCAACAATTGGTATCAGAGCCAAGTTCCTCCTAATAGAGCCTAACAGCTTGAGGAAGATCTGGGATTTCAAATGGATGCATATGGTTTAAGGGAGCAACTCAAGACTGCCCTTGAGGATCTTGAACAGTCAAATTCTGAAGTCAGTGAATTAAAGGAAAGACTCAAACAGGCTGATGAATTCATGAGAGAATTAAAAGACAAATTAAGTCTCTCTATGAAAAAGAGAAAGGAGCTGCTTCAACAGTTGGCAAGACAAAGTGAAGAAAGCAATACAAGTGAGGAATTGACTGAGCAAACCAAGTTATGTGAAAAGTTATCAAAAGAAGTCATTATGTTAAGACATGAAATGGAATCAGGAACTATAAAGTTTACTCAAGAGATTGAAGAAAAAAGAAAGGCTGAAGACAATCTAAGACAATCTCTTAAAGAAAAATCAGAAGAATGCCACCAGATGGACAGGATTATCAGACACCTTGAATCTGATCTTGAAGATTCCAAAGATAATGAAGGAAAACTTGAGGATCAAATTGCCTCTCTCAAAAGAGACCTTCAAACAGCAAATGAATATAAAGAGAAATTCAAGATAAGTTCTGCTCAACTTGAAATTCTTCTTGGAAGTCAAAAGAGGACAGATGACAAGTATGGCTTGGGATATGAGAAAGGAGAAAGCTCCGGATCCGGTCAGAAGAATCTTGGATCAGAAAATCCAAGGAGCAGGCCTAGAAGACCTCCGGTAAGACAGCCAAATGCTCAAAGATATCCATCCTTCAATGGATACTGCCACAGCTGCAACCACTTTGGTCACAAAGCTAATCAGTGCAGAATGAGAATGAATCAGATTGATTCATCCTTCTCCGGACAGTGCTTCAACTGCAAAAGGTATGGACACAAATCCCATGAATGCAGAATTATGCAAGTAAACAAATCATTCAAAGGTAGATGCTTTACATGCAATAGAATAGGTCATATGGCTAATCAATGCAGATCAAGGGGATATCAGTTAAATATGCAAAGAAATGTTATTTGCCAAATCTGCAATAGGTCTGGTCATAATGCTAAAGTCTGCAGAAACAAGAATCAGGACAAAAGAGGTCCGGTGTATAATCAGAATCAAGACAAGGGTAAACAAAAGATGAATGCGGATGAAGTTAGGAATCAGATGAGCAAGATTTGGGTGAAGAAAAGCTCAGAGAATGTAGAGGTTGGATCCGCACCAGATTCTGGTGCTGATATTTCTTCCGGAAATTAAAAAGTGAGCTCAGGCTCAGGGGGAGACTCAAAGAAGATTCTGTTCCCCCAGCCAAACAAGTTGTGCCGGATGTGGTACAAGATGCGGATTAAAGGGTTTGTAGATATAAGTTTTGAGATGCTTCAGTCAAGTTTTCAGAGGTCCGCATGGAGTTATGAAGAAGCTGTGTTCGATTAAGTTAGACCTGTTCAGGGAGGTGCTCCGGTATGATAAAGGATTACAAAAAGGTCCGGAGAGATCCGGAAGTGCACGATCTTGTCTTGCGGATTGGACAGAGTGTTTGGGATGTTCTTGTAATATGTTACCTAGATTTATTCATGATTTAAAGATCCGGATGATATTCAGTGATCAGGACTAATCCGGGATACTCCAAGCTGTCCAGACATGGTAAACCGGAATAATGCAGGTGAAGCATTTATTGCAGACAGATATTAGGGTTTGCGGAGCAATATAAGGGATTTCTCAAAAGTTATCTGCTCATTCTACACTTGAGAAGAAGCGAATAGTGGAGCTCTGCAACAAGGTTCATCAAGCACACCAAGGATCTCCTGCCGAAGCTATTGCATAAAGAAATCAATCCAACCACTCCGTGCAAACCGAAGGTGCATAAGGTATTCTTCGTTTTTCATTGCCTCACTGCAAATCTTTGAAGAATGGCTACTCCAAACATAGTTAAGATCTCTGATAGACCTCGCCCCTCATTCAAGAAACATCCCTACAAATCATTGGAGGTAGATCCACTAGGAGCCTTCTCTAGTGTTCCCCACGGAGTCTTACATACTGAAGATATTAGGGTTTACATACACGCAAACATTGAGGAATTTGGGGAATTCAAATTAAGAGACCTCTATCACAAGCAACTGATAGACAATGCTTTTGAGCTCAAACCAGAGTATAAGGGTATCCAGAAGAAACAATTTGAGCAATTCATTCATTTCCCTAGCTTTGAAGAAGATGAATGGGTCCGGTATGTACTGAGCAGGATGCATGACAACTTCCTTTGGCTAGATAGACCCTGTAAGATCACAAAAGAAGCAATTAGAGCAGTAACTGGTCTATACTCTTCCAGGGGGGTACCTATCCTCAAATCTGTCAAGAACAACGTTGTAACTGAGGCCACCGGATCAAAATATGATAAGAGGGCAATGACCATTGAAGATATTTCGGATCCGGATATCAAATATGCATCAATGATAATAGGATACAAGATCTATCACTCCAGCAGGGAGAATTCTGTATCCGGAACTGCAATATACACAGCATATGAAATGCTAAGAAAGAATGCAGATTATGATCTTTGTGAACTACTACTAAGCCAATTGATGGAAAATGTACAGAAAATCAAGAAAGACAAGAAGAACTCCTTTAAGTATGGTACTCTCATTGTATGTCTATTCTTTTACTTCATGAATGAGCTACCCGGAACAAGTGGATGGGTATGGCAGAATGACAAACCTGTTGCAGTCCAGATAAGAGACTATTTGCATGGACTTGGGGATGCAAAAGCGAGAAATACAGCTCTATGGGGATACTTCAAAAACTTTTAGAGCATGATGCAAGCAAGAGAGAGAATTCCCCAGTCTCTCATTGAGAAATACAAGGACTCAGTATGTTTTATGGTTGACACTGATCAGTGCCTAATGGAGGCAGTGGAGCCAAGGACTGTCTGGATCATGCCCATGGGGTATGAAGTTGATGAACAGATAGTAGAGCTGCATGTTCAACACATGCTAAGTCAGCCCAAAGATCCTAAGGCAGAAAGGTTTGGAACCTTTGAGGAGCTGAGCGTGAAATTACATGTAGAACTCAGGGAACCTGAGATTAAGAGAAAAGTGAGAAAAGAAGTAGAGCACATTGCTCAAGGCCTAGGCATCTTAAAAGAGGCACTTGATGCCAGCCGGGAAAAGAGGAGAAAGGCTGAGGAAGAAGAGAAAAGCAAAGAAAGTGCTCCGGTTGGAGCTCCCACCCGGACCAGATCAACAAAGAGATCTGCACCTCCCTCAACCAAAAGTTCAAAACCGGAAGTCCAGGCATCCGGAAAGAGATCAAAGGCAAAAGCCACAAGGGCTTATGGAAGCCAAAAGGATGAAGAGGAGACAGAATCAGATGAAGGAGTAAGAGAAGTAAAGAAACAGAAAAAGAAAGGATCCGGTAAGCCCTCCACAGGCCAAGACAAGGAGGAAATGGCAGAGGTAACTGTTGAAAAGCCCACTCTGTCACTAGAGAGCATAATCAAGTCGGTCACGGTGGATGGAAACCTTCAACCAATGACTGAATCCTATGATGACTTCAGTGAGGCAGACCAAAAGACTCTGCAGGAAGCCACAGTTAAATATCTGAACACATACAATAAGGCTTTCATTGAGATCATATCTCTCATTCCTAAAAGCCTAGAGAAGGAAATGGAAGTAAGAAAGAATAATGCTCATGCCAAAGATCTTGAGATCCGGGAGCAGATAGCTATTCAGCTATATCCTCAAATTGATCCCAAGACAATGAACATGATCTTCAAGGACTGCAGAGATGAGTTCAGAAGTAAAGCCAGGATGAATCAGCTCATGCTTGGTGAGACTGACAAAGTGGCACAAGAGACAGAAGAGATCCTCCGGAAGGCCTTCAAAAGGTTCAATCTTCCTGTTGTAGAGGACTTAGGTGCAGAAACAGCTGCTGATTTGGAATCTTCTATTCCGGAAGAAGTGAGCCATGAACAGACAAGTGAGGACTTGGGACCCTCTGCTCCAGAAGAAGTGGCCCATGAACAAGCAAGCATCTCTCCTCCGGTTTCCCCTACAGTCTCCGGATCCAAAGAAGAAGAGCAATTGCAGGAGAAGGAAGCAGTGGTGACAGACAAAGAGGTTGACAGTTCTAAGACTGCAGAAGAAAAGAAACATCTGTCTCCGGCAAGAGACACTGCACAAACTGTTCAACAATTTTTGAGCAAAGAAACTCTAGAGATTGATGAACCGGAGCTTCTAAAAGGTCCATTTGATTTTGACTCTCTCTCTCCGGTACAAACAATGAAGATAGCTTCATTTGCAAATGCCAAGGCAAATGAAAAGCTCCTGAAGTCTCATATGGAAGATTGTGAGTTGATAGAGGCTGCTTCCGGAGTACTTGTAAAGATCATGCCATCAATCCAAATAGATCCGACAGCCTCCACTTCCGGTAATCTAAAAACCTTAGTTAGCAGTATTGATACACATTTTAATTCTCTAGAAAAATCAGCTGAAGAAAAGGTCCGGAAGGAATTTTTGGATAAGAGATTTTCTGAAATATTAGAATTAATCTCTAAGGATAGGAAGATTGTAAGCATTGGAATAAAGAGCTTAGAAAATGCTCTTAAGGATGGCGGTGACATCTACAAATTTTGTATATCTTGGTCAAAGGCAACAGCAGCAATTGACAAGAAAATAAAAGAGGAACAGGACAAGCTTCAAAGCTTATCTCAAAGTTTTGATCCTCTCTCTTCCTCTATAATAAATCAAGAATGTCAGACTATTGCAGTCTTGAATGAAATAAAGAATCTTGAGAAGGAGAGGAAGAACATTACCAACCGGATGGGAGAACTTAGAAGGATTATAGTCCCTAAGTTGGAAACTATGCATGAGGCCATCAGTGATGCCCAGACCACCACCCATACAAAAGATCCGACAGATCTCAGGCGGGCAGAAGCTTTTGCATTTTTGTTGAGTGGTCACATTTCAATCTTGGACAGAATGAAGCTTAGTTGGGCTACTGAAATGGTTCAACTGCAGACATCCTTTGCAGACATTCTGCAGTATATGTGAGTATGTAAATATGCGGCTATATATAGAAAATTTTTGAGAATTTTGGTGTGCGGACCCTACCCTTTGCCATTGATGTCAAAGGGGGAGTGAGGAGCAGTGAAAAATGAGGAATCCAACTCAGGGGGAGTTCCGGAAATTGTATATAAAGACAAGAGCATCAGCAAAGGGGGAGCATAGTGTAAACACTTAGTCATTTTTCACTAAGTGTTGCCATCAATGCCAAAGGGGGAGATTGTTGGCAAGAGACACTATATGGATTCATGGTTGTTGTCATTGATGGCAACAAAGGTCATCCCACGTCATGATATATCTCTACCGGAAGTCAGATTGAAGATTGTTGTGGTCCGGTGAACAAGAACAGAGCATGTGGCAAGGTCCGACAGATTGGTCCGGATCTCTCAGAGGAAGTGTCTTGGCACAGTGCGGATCTGGGGAAGTCAAGAGGACTATCTTGAGTAGTATATTCCAAGGATTTAGCCTCCGGAGATGGACAAAGAAAAAGATATGAATAGTTGAGTACCGGATTCCTGAGAGACAGTGAAAACAGAGGAAGAACTGACTGATAGAGTATCAGACTACTTTCCGGATGTGTTACAGATGATGATAAAGGTTGCGGAGGCATGAATCATGTTTGGCCGACATAATTGATGATATCTACAAGTATATGCTTGATCTGCATTGCTTGGTGAGCAAGGATTCAGCCGACAGAACTAAGTTTGTAAGAAAATAGACTGTTCCGGATGCCGACTAGAAAGTTGATGAAATTACTTGTGCGGATATATATAGAGGATGGATTTAGTTGTAAAGTGTGTGAAGTGTGTGAAAGGATATGCGAACAAGTCCAGAGTAGAGCAGAAGTAGCAAGAAAGATCCGGTATGTGAAAGGATAGCAGACTAAAGAACAGAGGAAAGATGAAGTGCAGCAGATCAGTATACTGAACTTAACCGGAACTGAACTCCAGCATATGCAGATGCTTCCAATCAGTTCAAGACTGTGATTCTTATCACTTTGCAAGACAGTGTGTCTTCTTGTAGGCAGTGAGCCTCTTGTGAGCAGTGTGCTCGGGCAGTGAGCCCTAATTGGCAAGTGCCATTTTTGTAATTTCCTATTCTTCTAACAAAGAATAATTCTTGGGTTAATCACCCCGTGGTTTTCTCCCTTAACAGGGTTTCCACGTCAAAAATACTGTGTCATGTGTTTCTTATTTCATGGTTAATGTTTTGTGTTTGATTTTATGCTGCTTCAATTAAGAGGAAAATTCAATAAGGGAAATAATTAGGATAACTGATTCACCCCCCCCCCTCTCAGTTATCAACAACTTCATCCTATGAACCAAAATAAAAAAAGAAATTCTAAGTTCATAAAGGTCATGAAGGTATCATTACTAGTTATCATCCATTCATGTTCCCCATTATACATCCCTTTCCCATTTGCAAGCTTCAAAGTTTAGTTTGGTACATATAGACGTTGATTGTGATTTCACTCCATTCCATTCATCCCAGTACTCCATCACTACCTGGTCTATGTTTGGATATGGCCATTTGTCTATTTTGCATAATCCACATCATAGTCCACTATCTCCACTCACCTTTGTATCATTCATATCCTATCTATCATTCCTTGAAAACATCGGTGAACATACTAACTTGACATGGTTTTGTATGGACTATCATTTTGTTTTCCACGGAATTAGATTCTTGAGTCCTTCCTATCTATTACCATGGTGAAAACCTGCCAAACATGCACCATGTGTAATTGCCATTATTAAAAAAAAAAATAGTAAAGAGAAATCCTTTCATCCATAGGTGAAAACCACCTTTGGTGGCGCCTTGGGTAAGTACCATGGAGAAAACCTGGCAAACAAGCATCATGCGTAGAGACACTTTGTCTCATTTCATTCCAGTCCATTCCATATCTTTCCCAACCATTTTATCTGCTCCGCTCATGTACCCACTTCCCTTCATTTGCCCTCCATGAACTTGAGAGCTTAAGACAGGTGAGATCCTTGGAATATAGATGGTCATGCTGGCTGTTGGTTTTGATTCTAGGATTAAGTAGTTGTGTCTATGCAGCCTAGTTTGTGGGTGTACTCAAGGATTTTGAATTTATGATTCTTGTTTATCTTTGGAATACATGAATAAATTTAAATGAAATGCTTATCTTATGAAACAACAGAGATGAAAATTCTTGATACAATTCATGCTTCTATTCTTCTTTTGAGTATGTTTCTTAGTCATTAGATGAACTTGATGAAGTTATATTGAAGATTTTGGGTGTTGAATGAGCCTTTATTCTTGAAATGTTCAAGAACATTTCTCTCATGGAGTCGCCATATGTTGTGACCTAATCACACATCACCCCATTGCAAATGGAGACCTCCTAGTTTTTGCTTAGGTTTAGTTTGGTTTTCGACTCATAAACTTAGGTTCTGGTTCAAAACACATGCAAAAGGGATGTAAGATAAGTCAGATAGATGTCATGCCTCAAATTTTTTCACAAGACACTTTGAATGATCAATGTAAGAGTTTATAAGGTATAATCCAAGCCCTTCCTCCAAACCCATCCCACCTGGGTAGCCTAGGTAGGGAGTCATGGATTCAATCTCCCGCAGGTACATCTCTCTAGTCAGAGTCTCCAGATGAGCCTTAGAAGGATTGATATGAAAGTTTGCAATGGTTTTGGACTTAAGATTGATGAACTTCAAGGTAGATTTCATGAGTCTAAATGCATTTTAAGGAAAAATCCAAAGCTCACCTCTAAATCTGCCCTACCTGGGTGACCTCAAGAGGGCGTCTTGGACTCTGTCTCCTACCACATGAAACTCTCCACATACTGCCTCCAGGACCGCTCAGGGGTGTAAATGGCACCATTTGCAGGTTTAATTAATGAAATATGAAGGAGGTGACACTCAGAAGGTGAAATGATCAGGTTGAAATGAATGAAATGTTTTGAGTATGAAAATCCAACGGTGCTATCCAAACCCACCCATCCTAGGTGGTTTCATAGGGTGTTCATGGATGATGTCTCTAGTAGGTGACACTCTCTAGACAGTACTTTCAAATCCACCCTAGGAGGAAAATAGTTTATGTTTTGAGGTTTTTCATGCATAGAGCACTGAGATATGATGATTTGTAAGCAAGGTTTATGAGTTTAAATGAAATCAAAGGGACATTCCAAATCTCACTCCTCAACCCGCTCTACCTAAGTGGCTTTGGCATGTAGACATTGATGATGTCTTCACCACCACATGGATCTCTCCAGACAATACTCACAATCCCACCCTAGGAGAGAGTGAACAAGTTGTGAAGTGTTTCAAACACAAAGCATTAGAAGATGATGAAATTCCAATGGAGACTTCAAGGTTTGAAGGCATCAAGTGAGTTTTAAGTTGAAATCCAAGGGTCACCTCTAAAGCTGCCCTACCTGGGCAGCCTCAAGAGGTCCTTATGGATTGTACCATCTGCCACATCAAGCACTCCAAATATTACCTTCCAAGCCACCTAGGCTGAAGAACAACATAAACTACAAAGTTTGTTTGATAAGTATGATCAAGATGACATCACAAGGATGAGGTAGTCAAGTAGAAGTAGTAAGAGGATTTTAAGTGTTGAAAATCCAAGACCTACTCTCAAACCCGCCCTACCTGGGTGACCTAGAGAGGTGAGATTGGAGTTTTTGTGTCTAAGCATTGCAACTACTCTATCTTAACTCTCTAACTCATCATGATGCTTCACATCCTTGAGAGGATCATTCAAAGAGAGGAAAGTTTGAAAAATTGGCTAAGTCTTAAGAAAGTTGGAAAGATAGATTTTCATGAGGAGAGGAATGAACCTTAAGTGAAGGAATCCACACCCTACCTTCCAAGCTGCCCATGCTAGGTGGCCTTGAGCTCTATACTTGGATAACTCCACCTCCTCCACATCACACTTTCCAGACACCACCCTCAAACCCGTTTAAGGAGAAAACTTATCAAGTTTGCAATATTTTGAGTTGAAGTGCAAGGAGATCATGAAGATTTGATGAAAGTTTATAAGTTTGAAGGTATTTTAAGGCAATTTGAGGAATAGTCTAAAGGTCACCTCTAAACCCACCCTACATGGGCGGCCTCAGGACATACCCATGGACTATGTCTTGTCCCACATCAAACATTCCATACACTGCTTCTAAAACTGCTCAAAGTGAAGACAATGAAAATTGCAAGGAGAAATTAATGAATGGATGAAAATGAATTATTTCATAGGTGAGGAAATCAAGTCTAGAAGAGTGCAAAGTGCTATAAGCTATACAAGCCATCCATACACTCTCAGGACCACCTTGTTAAGAGACTCCCACCATCATGCATCTTCTCTACATCATTCACTCCATACACTTGCCCTACATCTGCCCATGCTTCTAAGAGTTTTACATGGCACTTAAGGAGGTTAAACCATCAATAACACAAGTGAGGAGCCTTGATGTTGTCAAAACCAAGTTTAAAAAATTCTTAAGTGATGAAATTCCTTACACCACCTCCAATTGTGCCCATGCTAGGTAGCTTTAAGCCTTCATCAGGACAAGGTCATGTCATCACATGACACTCTCCACCTGTACCCTTCAAACCTGCCCTAGGTGGGTGGTCTAAGCATCAAGGCATGGACAACACTATAAAAACAATAATTTCTCCTGACTACGCCAACCACATCCTCTAGGTTGACCTGCCTTGAGATAGGGAAGCATTTGATATTAAAGGAGGTTTATTTCTACTATTTTTCATCAATTCAAAACAAATTTAATTCTGATCTATAGCAGAGTAGACCTTCTTCACCAAGGAGCAATAGATTTTCAAGAGGACAAGTCAAAAATTCAAGTGTCTTCAAAAAGTCAAGTCTTCTAGAATTCTGATTTTTTTTTCTAAGGTATGTTGTTTTAAAAAGCATTTTTTTTTTCCCACATGCATGAGGAGATAAGAAAGATGTTAAGAAAATCCTTATTTTAAGTGTGACATTAGCCTTTTAACACCCATTGTCTTCTCTTGTAGGAGGAGGTAGATGATGAATGCCAAGGAAAGACAAGCCTTGATCAAAAGTGATAAGCAAGGAGTCATGCCGGAGACGAAGATCATGTCCAAGTGGAGTAATGTGAGTGACACCAACTTGGGTCACATTGACATGGAGGAGATCAAGAGAGAGCTCTATAAGCCAACCCACTATAAGGTCATCCATGAGATGCTCCGCAATGGAATCATCCAAGCTGCATGCTTTCTGCCCACCTTGCCAAGTGCTGAGCTCATGTGGGGATGTGCTAGTCATTACAACCAAGAGACTAGATGCATTGAAACATCTGATGGAGAAGTCTTAGCTTACTTGAGGAGGGAGGCCATTGTCGAAACGTTCAACATCCTGAAGCATAGGAAGGTCACTATCTACACTCAAGAGCAAGCTCAAAGGGTGTTTGAATGAGCGATAAGTGATTGTAAGCAAGAGATAAATGTCAATTGGGTAAAGCAACCAAGAAGAAGCTTCATAAATTAGATTTCATCACAGAGTATGGCTACATGGTGATCTTCTTGAACAAAATCATGGGTTGTCAACAATCGTCAACATTCGATGCATGGATGTTCTTAATCATGCAAGAGATCATCAAGGGTGAGGTGATGATTTATTGGGTCAACATCATAAGCAACAATATTCATGAGCAGATGATCAAGATACAAGAGACAAAGCCTTTCTACATGAGCTCATATGTCATCTATATCCTCGCGATGTGTGGAAGATATGATGGATTGAATTGCGGAAGTGATGTAGGATATGGCCCTGGACAACTCAGTGTGTATGATTTCTATCTGCAGTTACAGCTAAAGTCTATAGCCCATTACAAGCACGTGAATGATACATTCTTCATGTTTATCATAAGGAAGATTCAAGGAGGTATTCATGAGATTTTATCGAAGGATGCAAAGAGATTGATTGGTAAATTTGGATGATGGTACATCCAATTTTTGAAGTTCACCTACTTGAGGATCCTGTAGACAACAAAAATTGACCTAATTATAATTAGCATTCAAATATTACATTATCCACCATCTGCATTTGTCTAACACACTTGAGCAATTTCCCTAACACTTATTTCTTCTATTAATTAAATAAATTTATATTTATTTAATTAATTCATTAGCTATTTCCTCTAAGCTATAATTAAACAATCTTTAAATATTTAATTATCTTCTTTCTATCTATTTTAATTAAATAAATCTTATTTATTTAATTAAAATTCCCTTCACAAGCCCACTTTCCAATTAATTACATAAATTTTATTTATTTATTTAATTCCTCTTATCATTTATCTCAATGAGATGACATGTGTGCCTCTTTCATTTAAAAAAAAAAAAAGTGGTACTACATCTTTTATTTAATATCTTTCACATGTAGTATTTTTTATGTACATGGTCACACATAAGCCTTATCTTCCTTCCACTTGTCATCTACACATTCACCTATGCCTATCGATTAATCTTAGCTATTCACATAGTCACCAAATCTTCATCGTTGATTGATTTTGGTTGAGTTCTATATAAACACCCTCTTATTCCATACTACATCTATCTATCATTGATATAATGTCTACATTATCATCGTGAGCATATTGAGCATTTTAACATCCATTTAGCTTATTAGCTTTATCATCCATCCATCATGGCATCTTTTATCTTCATAATTATTCATTGTTGAAGAAGTAATCTACATCATAAACAAGGAATCATACAATCTAGGTGATATTGTTCTTGAATTGCATGCTTTTGATTTAATTTGGATTAGATTCTTTGATGATGGTTGGGTTAGGTTTTCATGGCTATGCTTGATCTTATTAACCTAATTTTTTACCTATCACATTTTGGCATGCCCGGTGGAACCCAACTGGTAACGGGCTAAAGCCAAGTCTTTCCAAACTACTATATAAGAAAAGTGTTTGTGTCGAAAGCCACAAACAATGGGTGTTGTTGTGTTATACCAATAGCCAACCTCCCCCAAAACCCTCCAAGGCATAACCCTTGAAGGCTAGGAGACTCCATAACGGAGAGTAGCACTGCTACACGTATAGCCACCCGAACGGATGCCCTTATTAGCAACTTTTTGTAGTAGCCAAAAACCTTCTATTTGTTGACGCAAAAGGTGGGACCTTTGAAGCCTCCCCAATTGACGTGGTTCTTAGAAGAGATAGCAGGGATAATCCTAAGGTTTGGTGGGGGGACAAGCCTTGAGAAACTCAGATCTTGGTATGTGTGAGAAGTGTGTGCTATGGAGGGGAGCCGGTTCTACCAAGATCCTGAAGCTATCTACTTTGAATAAGAACAACCAAGGGACTCAACAAATATAGTCCTTTCCTAGCCTACGTTGTACAAGTTTGTGATTGTTGTGAGTGTGAGTGACTGAAATTACTATTTTCTTGTCAAAAACACAATTCAGACATATTTCTTAATAGACACCTTTGAGCTTAAATTGCCCACATACAGACAATTAGATCACTTTTAAACAACAGTCAGTCACCTTTTGCCTAAACTGGATCACTTTTAAACAACGGTCAGTCACCTCTATTCTAAATTGTGTCACCTTTGATCAACAGTAAATTGCTTCTGAGTCAATACTGATTGCCTATAGCAAATTGGCTTACCTCTGGTTAATACTATAGCCTATTACCTAAACCAAAACTAGATCGCATTTAAGCTATTACTAGTCACTTTTGGCCTTTTCTGAGTCATATCTGAGCTATTACCTATAGCTTGTGGTCAATTACCAGCAAATCTTAGTGACTCAGCTGAATCAACTACACTTCTAGCTTGCTTAGCTTCAACATTACTTTCAGACCTATCTCTGATCATTAGCAGATACCTGGACTTTGTCTCCTACTTTGGGCTTACCAACCAATCATACTTTGTGAACTTTTCATCTTTTTGAGATCCCAAACTAGTAAACCAAACATCAATCAATCAACCTGATCAATCAGCAAAACATCATCTTTTGACTTTAGCTTTAGCAACATCAGCAAAACAACAATCTTAGAAAACAACTTTTCCCTTGAGTGTGTGAGCTATTCTCTAGGGAAGTCTAACCAACAACAAAGCAACCAAGCAACCCAACAACAAAGCAACCAAGCAACCCAACAACAAAGCAAACAGCAAACCAACAACAAAGCAACTAACAACCAACAACCAAACAATTAGAAAACCATCATCTTTTGGATCTCAAAACCTTGACAAGCTAAAGTTCAAGTTTCAACATCACCAATCATGTCTCAAACTAGGAGCCAATATAGAGTTGAAATGGAAGCCAAATTGCAAGTTGAGATGGAAGCCAAGATGCAACAATCT
The DNA here is from genome assembly GCA_027924645.1 of Cunninghamia lanceolata. Classification (NCBI taxonomy): domain Eukaryota; kingdom Viridiplantae; phylum Streptophyta; class Pinopsida; order Cupressales; family Cupressaceae; genus Cunninghamia; species Cunninghamia lanceolata. The sequence continues at coordinate 6,919,789 of BSBN01000078.1, forward strand.
AGATCAACACCTCTTAGAGATGCGACTCAATTCATGACCGGTATGCCTCCTCACATGTTTGTGCCCCATGGGTACACCATTAGAGAGTCATCCTCACAACAAATGCAACCTCAAAAGTTTTTAGAGACTTATGAAGAACAATCCCAAGAAGACTTATCAGAATTTGGAGATACACATGTATGGGATCAATTCTAGAGACTTGTTTTATCTAATCCTAACTGCTACTTCTTTCAACTTGCCTACATGGGAGCTAAATTACCAAGAGATTTTGACATATCCGCTATTAGAGAGCATGATCCAAACACTCTCACTGTTGTTGCAAAGGGACCATCCACTATAGTCAAACCATCCCATACCATATTACAAACTCCATCTTCCAACCCATCTCTTTCATTGCCTATTATTACTTCATTTGATCCATCATGCTCAAAGTACACTTTAGAACCTTTGATAACTCCAACCAATGTACTCCCTTTTATTTTGTAAAATCTAAACATTCCACTTTTCCATGTTTTCCAACATACTCCTTCTCCCAACATGATCGTTTCTATGCCTCAAGTAACACAAGATGTCCATGTTGCCCAAGTGCAAACTCCTCAAACATCACAAGCTATCCCCATGTCCCATATTCTACAAGCTTCCCAAGCTATCCAAACAACACCAACAGTCCAAGCTTCACAATCGTCACAATCCGCTATCCCCATTGCATCACATGTGGACACCACATCCCATATTTCTACCGCTGCTAATATGATCTCCACTATCTCCACTAATCCATCCAATACATCATACAATCCCAATGTTAGTCTCATTGACATGAGTGATCCACCTATTGTTTCTCAAGCTAATCCTAGCACTACAGTCTCTTATGTTGATCAACTTATATCCGTTCCATCATCTTCTTAAAATCCTTCACAAACCATCAATCCATCTTATACTACCCAAGGTTTGCCTATCGTCACCCAACATATGAAATATACCAATCCCCATGTCATCCAAAATACAAACCCAAATGTCCATCCTTCTTCTGCATCCACCAATCCTTCCATCACTTACCATGTCACAAATCCAACTCCAAATTCACAACCATTGACCAATGCTAATCCATCTTCCACTTCCCATGTGATGCAAAACCTTGGTGCTAATTCATCACAATATACCCAACCACCACTTGTGTCTCAAGGATAGCAATCCTCAACCACATATGTGTCACATACCAATCCTTTGACATACATTGTGAGTACGCAAGATCAACAAATGGTCATGGCTTCATATATCCCACAATAGAAACCTCAATATACATCATACCATGCTTCACCTCCCAACCAACCACCCCCTTTACAACAACATCAATTATCTCTAGCGAATGTTCAACAAATGATTATCCAAGCAGTAGGACAAAGCAAGAAGACATTTTCCTTAGAAAACATATGCACTTATCCATTTGACAAGTAACTTCATTTGATACCTTTTCCGCCACACTTTGAAATTCCACATTTTGACAAATACAAAGGAAAAGGAAATCTGGAAGACCATCTTAGAGCATTCTTTGTGGCATGTCTTGATGTTGCTCACAATGATACATATCTTCTAAGACTATTTCCCCAAAGCTTATCAGGACAAGCTCTTGAATGGTTCTCTCATTTACCTCTGGGAATTAAGTCTTTTGCAGAGTTAGCAAATAAACTTTGATCACACTTTGATTTTAACATTGAACATGAAGTGAACATCAATGACCTTGTCAACAATAAACAATGCAATGGTGAAGCCTTCTCTTCATTTACTCAACGATGGCGTTACATGGCTAGAAAACTATCATGGGAAATACTTGAAAAATAATAGCTCGATATGTTTTTTCAAAATCTCCATCCTGAGATGTCATTCCAACTACAATTGCAAAGTGCTAGCACCTTTGATGAACTTGTTTCCAAAGGAACCATCATTGAGCGAGCTTTAATTGCTAAAGGCACTATCAAGATTTTTCACGATAACAAAGACTATCCTCAAAATTCCAACCATAAATCTCACTTTTGGAACAAAAACAAGAATGCTGTCAATGACGGTGTTATAGATGCAAAGATCATACAAACTATGAAAGATCCTATCAACATTCAAGCTGCTTCTACAACAACTCAACCTTTTCAACAAACTCGACAATGACAAACTTCAAATCCTCATCGACAATTTACACCATTATTGGAACCTATGGAAGTTATCTTTTGAAAGCTTCTCCAAGTGGGCGATATTATGTTACCGGATGTACCACCAAATGGTGAACCACTCTTCAAAGCTCCTTGGTATAAAGAAAATGAGTATTGCGATTACCATAGAGTTAAAGGACACAAAACGAATGGTTGTATGTGCTTAAAGCATGGTATCCAAGATTGCATCGATCAAGGTTTAATAAAAATTACACCTCCAACAACTCAACCTGCACATCAACCAACATCGAATTATGATCTAGATGCTTTCAAGAATCCACTTCCATCTCAAGACAAACCAAGTAACCCTCATGCTAGGAATGCCATTTAGTACAACTATGAATTATCTACTATTGGCCGCATTGACCATGCTCACATTTCTACCATTATCATCCAAGGAAAGGCACCCGACTACACTGTAACTACTCAAAGAGGTCATGTTACCATTCAAGGAGCACCTATCCATCCTCCTTGACCATCCTCTAGCTATAATATCCTTGATCACCTTGGAAAAACACCTATGCACATTTCCATTCTTGAGTTGCTTTGCATATCCCCTACTCACAAAGTTATCCTTGACAAAGCGTTACAAGAATCTTTGGTACCCAACGATATTGATATCACACAACTCCAATCTATGGTCACTAGCATTGCAGCCCCTTGTCATTTAATCTTATCTGACAAAGATCTTTGGCCCTCCATTCATCCTTCACACAACGAAGCCCTCCACATCGAAGTGTTTGTCAAACAATGCCATATCAAATGAATCTTAGTGGATGACAGAGCTTGTCTTAATATATGTTCCTTGAAATTAATAAAATAATTGGGATATTCTAAGAAATATGTTGACACTTCCAAGGTCATTACTATCAGAGCATATGATGATGCCGAGAGAGCTACTGAAGGGATTATTTACTTGCCTATCCAAGTTGGTCCGGTCATTACTAAAACCCGTTCTCAAAGTCCTTGATATTGAGCTTCCTCATAACATCATCCTTGGCCATCCATGGATCCATGCCCTCAAAGTAGTTCCTTCTACATACCATCAGTGTCTGAAATTTCCACATAATGGTGTTGAGATTATTATCCATGTTGATCTCAATCCATTTGAATTTTTTTGTGCCTTTCAAGCTAAATACCAGAGTCGAAACCACATTCCTATCAACATCTAAGCATACCCATCTTCATCATATGTAGATCCATCTGTCCTACTCAAGCCATCATCTAGTAAAGCTGCTTCCAATCTCTGTATCAAGTACACTAATCATGGCCCTAGTGAGTACACATTGCAAGAATATTGTTGTGTGGGCACCCTTCCCTTGTCTCCTAAATCTCATGGCAAACCCTCTACATCCAAGCCCTCTTCATCTGTAGTTGTCATCAAAGCCCCACCTACAGTATTCATTAAAGGTGGATTCATAAATGATGAAGACATTGATGATATCAACTCTTGGATATTCTTTGATGAGAACGATCAAGTCCAACTTGAAGCGGAGAGATATAACAATGGGTTCCGCATCATAAAGAACATGGGCTACAAAGGACATGGTGGATTGGGATCATAGGAACAAGGACCTATTGAACCCATTATTGTGCCTAAGAGGTTTAATAAGTAAGGCCTTGGCTATCAGCTGGAGGTACCACGTTCCAAAGACATTAAGTGTATTTTTGCTATGGACGCTGGACCTTCCTCAATAGGAGAGACTTCTAGTTTGGATAACATCGATGACTCCTCCCTTCATATTACCAACCTTTTTCACGAAAATTCCATCTTCATGATTTCCACAACCTCCTCTAGCCATAACCATTCATCCCTTACCCTTTCATTCATATATCCTGACCTCGTCAATTGGGACCAATAGGGGGCACTAATATTAGATACATTTGAGAATGATGAAGCTATTGTAGAATTCATGGGCTTACGACAAGGCATTCCATTGGGTGATCACAAAGCAGGTTTCAGGATGGATCTACCTAAACTAGCATATTTTGGTGGAAGTATGAAATCCTTCAGTCACAAAAGTGAAATAAACAAAATCAAATAAAATAGGTCACTAGGTGAAAACCGAAAAGCACCTCTTGACCATGAAAAAGTAAAAATAAAGGACGTATCAGAAGGTGAAAAACTCTTTGAGGTGCTTGAGGATGGGGGATTTGATCTTCCTATTGCCACTGACTATCACGAGAAATCAACAGTGCTAGTTGAACAATCACAAGACATGAACTTGGGTATAGAGCAGAATCCAAAGATCACTTTTTTGGCAGCATCACTATCAGAGCAAGAAAGAAGAGACTTCATAGCATTTTTCATAAAAAGAGCTATAAATTTTGCATGGACTTATGCTGACATGTCGGGTCTACATCCATCACTTGTGGTGCATAATCTAATAGTATCTCCTAATGCAAAACCTATCAAACAAAAATTGTACAAAATGCATCTGCAAGTAGCTTTATTGGTTAAGGCAAAGATTTAGAAGCTATTAGAAGCAAAGTTCATAAAGCTTGTTTATCATCCAGAATGGGTTTCAAACTTGGTACCTATAGAAAAACCTGATGGACGAGTTCGCTGTTGCATAGATTTTAGAGATCTAAACAAAGCATGTCCTAAGGATGACTTTCCACTACCAACCATAGATAATATCGTAGATCTCACAGTTGGACATGAAATGCTATCTTTGATGGATGGATTCTTAGGATATAACCAAATCAAAATAGTAGAGGAAGATCAAGATAAAACATCAATCATTTGTCAATGGGGCAGATACTATTGGGTTGTAATGCCTTTTGGTCTCAAGAATGCTGGAGCTACTTATCAACGAGCCATGACAGTTATTTTTCATGACCTTTTTCACACTATCATGGAAGACTATGTTGATGATATCCTAGGGAAATCCAAGATAAGAGGACATCTACAGGTATTAGCACAAATCTTTGATCGACTAGAGAAATATCAAGTCAGATTGAACCTAAAGAAATGTGTATTTAGAATAACATCTGGAAAACTGTTGGGATACATTGTGTCTTGACGAGGATAGAAGTGGACCCAGCCAAAGTAAAATCTATCATGGAAATGCCTCTGCTAGCAAATCTCAAGCAACTTCATAGTCTACAAGGAAGGATATAGTCCATCCATAGATTTATCTCACAATTAGCAGATAAATGTCATCCTTTCCAACATCTTCTTCACAAGGGTGAACTTTTTAAGTGGGATGAAAAGTGTCAACAGGCCTTTGACAAAATAAAGTAATATCTAGCAACACCTCCTATGTTAGTACCTCCTATACTTGATCGCCCATTATTGCTCTACATATCTTCAACAACAATAGCATTGGGTGCCCTTCTAGCTCAACATGATGATTTAGGGAAAGAACAAGCCATCTACTACATTAACAAAACTCTTGTGGGATATGAACTTAATTATTCATCTATGGAAAAAACATGTTTAGAATTAGTATTTGCTTCCCAAAAGTTGCAATATTATATGTTGAACCAAACAACAAAGCTCATATCTAATGTTGATCCACTCAAATATCTTCTCTCCAAAGCAATACTCACATAAAGATTAGCAAAATGGGTTATGATCCTAAGTGAATTTGACATACAATATGTGGATTGAAAAGCCATAAAATGACAAGTCATCGCTGATCAATCAGCTCTAGCACCCATCACAGATATTCATCCAATATATCTAGAATTCCCTGATGAAGGATTGTTCAACTTAACTTCCCCAATGTTGTGGAAACTATATTTTGATGGATCTTACACACAACATGGATCAGGAGCAGGGATATTGTTTGTTACTCCTCAAGGAAATTGTATACCCAAATCATATAGAATTGCATTTCCATGTACCAATAACATAGTAGAGTATGAAGCTTTAATCACAGGATTACGCATGGTAGTACAATGGGCTATCAAATAGTTACAAGTCTTTGGTGACTCTCAACTGGTTATCAAAGAAGTCTTAGATGAGTATCAAATAAAATATGAGATGTTTCTTCCATAGAAGGTAATGGTTGATGATTTTAAAAAGTACTTTGACAATATCATCTTTGAGCAAATTCCAAGGCTACAGAACAGAGTAGCAAATGCCATGGCAATGATTGGATCCCTTCTAGACATGCCATCTAATATACATAAATGTAAGTTTCTGGTTGAAGAGTTTCTGATTCCATCATTTGAAGTACCGCAGTTTGAGCTTATATGTGAAATTGTTGGTCCCAATTCACCGTGGTAGGAGGACTTATACAAGTATCTTCGCAATCAAACCTTTCCATTCCAACTATCTAACACCCAACGCAAAACCTTTATCCGTCGAGCCTCTCGTTACACTATCTTAGGAGACACCCTTTATCACCAGAGTCTTGATGGTATCCTTCTTAGATGTCTTGATTCTGAGGAAGTGAAAGTGGCCTTACGTGATGTACATGAAGGTGTCTGTGACTCGCATTTTGCTGGCCCTTGTTTTGTTAAGAAACTTCTATGAGCTAGATACTATTGGCCAACTATGGAAAAAGATTCACAACAATTTGTAAAGAGATGTCTACAATGTCAGAAACATGGAGATTTAATACATGCACTAGCACATCAACTTCAGCCTATCACTACTCCATGGCCCTTCTTCCAGTGGGGACTTGATCTCATAGGTAAAATCCATCCTACTTCATCAAATGGTCATAAGTTCATTATCACCGCCACTGAATATTTTACAAAGTGGGTGGAAGCCATACCAATGACTTATATTACTGGCAAGCAAATATCCAAGTTCATCCTACACTATATCATTTGCCGCTATGGAGTTCCTCAAGCTATTGTTACTGATAATGGTCATCCTTTCAAGAACTAAGAGGTTAGAGATCTTTGTAACAAGTTCCATATCCAGCATCGATTCTCTACTCCTTATTATCCTTAGATCAATGGCCAAGCTGAGGCTTCTAACAAAACAATCCTCAAGATTCTAAAAAAGACAGTCAATGAGGCTAGTCGTGATTGGCATTTACAACTCCATCCTGCATTATGGGCATATAGAACAAGTATCAGAACTCCAACTGGAGCTACACCTTATGCTCTTATGTATGGCACTGAAGCTATCTTACCTATTGAGGTCAAGATCTCCTCACTACGAGTATCTCTACAACATACCATCTCAGAAGAAGAATATTGAGTATCTAGAATCCATGATCTTTAGCTACTAGATGAATGGCATCTTACAACACTCAACCATCTCCAAGTCTGTCAAAACCATCTACACCATAGCTATAACAAAAAAATGAGAGAACGAAGATTTTAAGTTGGAGATCTTGTCCTTAAAGAGAATCAAAGGAATAAGCAACATTGTGAGAAACAGGGCAAGTTTGAACCAAATTAGCTTGGTCCTTTTATCATCACAACAGTTTATGGATCAGGTGCATACACTCTCTCAACACCTAAGGGCATTCCCTTAGATGAACCAGTCAACAGCATCCATCTTAAGAAGTTTTATCCATGAATCTCAGCTATCCCATAAAAAAAAATCCATCCAATAGTGAAAACCACTTTGTGGCACTTTAGATAACAAAAAAAAATAGTATAAGATAAATAATCCGTCCTTTGGTGAAAACCTGGTAAACAGGTGCCTTGGATAAGTACCATAGTGAAAACCTGGCAAACATGTGCTATGTGTAGTGACCAACTCCCATCATCTGGTTAGTTTATTTGATCACCACTCTTCTTAGCATACTTCACCATCTTATCCTACATAATCCATATCATAATCCACATTTCATCTTGTACAAATATCATAACCCATTTCTCCATAATTAAAGGCCTTTCCATCTTCACCTCTGTCAATGCTATCTATCATACTTTAGACATTGTTGGGATAACTATATCATTTGGCACCTTAGTATCTTGTCTTTACTTGCCCTCCATTGCCGTTTCTCCACAATAAACCTTATTCGACACTAGGGGCACTTGTTAAACCTTATTTGGAAGTGGATATCGCTAGCTCTAGCTCACAACACAATGAACACCTAAGATCATAACACAGTAAACTTTCAACTTCAACCATAGCATGCATCCAACGTCAAACATGGAAAACATTTGCAACCAGGATTTGTATCTTCGCAATCAATTCAAGCTCAAACATCATTGAAAACATCATCAAAAAACATCAAAACATCACAAAAAATCTAAGCAATAAAGTTGATCCTTTCAACATCCACCATCAGCGTAATAAGCAAGAACTACATCGCTAGCTCTATCGTTAAATCCTTGATCCTATGGATATAGGGTATGTAGGCAATCTGAGATGCGAAAGAAGCACTCTCATTCATGCAAATACAATAGCTCCTTTTTTATCATCCATCTTCCATCTTTCTTCTAATCATCCTCTGATCTTTCATCTCCCTTTCCTCTATCTTTCATCACTTACATCATCAATAAACCCAGAACTACATACTCATCATGTCTCATCATCATCATCAATGTGCTCTGATCTCGTGGACACAAGGTATGTAGGCAGTTTAGAATATGAAGGAAGTTTCTAGTACTCAAGCACAAATGATCCACCCCATCTTCCTCATCTTCTTTCGTCTCCCATCTTCTACTCTTTGATCAACTCAAGCAGGAAGAAAACTATGTGTATACTGAAAGCTCATGCACTTTAACCAATCAGGGATAAGCTAGAAGCTATTTGTCTGCATGCCTTAAGACAACATTTTCTATAGCATTTTATCAGCATCTTTAGCCTTCAATAGGATGCAGCTTTCCTCTCAACAAGGCGCCAGCTTAAATCCATCCAAGAGCACCTAAATTTGGCAAGAGAACGCGATGACAATATCTTTTGTTTTATCTTTTGATTTAACTTTTGTCCCTTTTCTATGCCTAATCAAGACTGCCTTGATCTATCATATCTTGGTACATTGTGATGAAGTAAGGAATGGGGCATGGTCATATTGCTTTCATATGCCATGTTTGCAGGAGGATCTTATTCTCTTCCTATGCGAATTGGTATCTTGCACGTGTTGGGATTAGCATCTTACATATCAATATCTCTAGCATCTAAGAAGCTAAATAGTCTCTTATGCACATGAGACTATTTTATGTCAAGACTAGATCCATACATATAAACAGTAAGGTGTCACTATGTGTAGTGGAGATAAGCTCAAACCATTTCTTGTAGCATCAAAGTCCATCTCAAAACACTAGCTTCTATTCATATCTTATGTATGTTGGCTCAACATCTTGACGTCATGCATTCAGACAAGATTGTAGTATGCTAGTTTTGCATGGGATATCTCGACACCTTGGTCTTCTATACCTTGATGCATAACATCCATATGCTATATCAAACATAAGGAGTGCATTTCTTTTCATTTTTGAGAAATTACTTTTAAAGCTGCCCATCACACCATGTATCCATTCCATTATCCACTTATATAGTCCTCAACCAAGATCAATCATTTCCATCATCCTTCTTCCACATCTCTTATCCTGCAAAACAAGTGTATTAAACATATCATTATCATTACTATAGCCCCTGTCTAAACCCTAATTCTTCTATACCAAAGCCTACTTTCTTCTAAACCATCTGAATTTCTCCCATCCAACCCTTGGTTTTATTCATGTCAACTTTGTTTCTAGCCTTTCATCTTATCACAAGCCAACCCAACCTTTCCTAGTTAGCTTGGTTTAACTCTAGAGGGGGCATCACCTACCAGTTACACTGGGGCATCACTTTGTTTATCAAGCAAATCATCGTATCTTCTTTGACACAACGCTCTAATGAACATTGTATCAAAGAGAGGCAAAATGTAGAAACCCAAAGTCAACCTAATTATCATTAGCATTCAAAATATTGAATTATCCACCATCTGCATTTGTCTAACACACTTAAGCAATTTCCCTAACACTTATTTCTTCTATTAATTAAATAAATTTATATTTAATTCATTAGCTATTTCTTCTAAGATATAATTAAACAATCTTTAATTATTTAATTATCTTCTTTCTATCTATTTTAATTAAATAAATCTTATTTATTTAATTAAAATTCCCTTCACAAGCCCACTTTCCAATCAATTAAATAAATTTTATTTATTTAATTAATTCCTTTTATCATTTATCTCAATGAGCCAACATGTGTGCCTCTTTCATTTAAAAAAAAGATAAGTGGTACTACATCTTTTATTTAATATCTTTCACATGTAGTACTTTTTATGTACATGGTCACACATAAGCCTTATCTTCCTTCCACTTGTCATCTACACATTCACCTATGCCTATCAATTAATCTTAGCCATTCACATAGCCACCGAATCTCCACTGTTGATTAATTTTGGTTGAGTTCTATATAAACACCCTCTCATTCCATACTACATCTATCCAGCATTCATATAGCATCTACATTATCATCCTGAGCATATTGAGTATTTTAGCATCCATTTAGCTTATTAGCTTTATCATCCATCTATCATGGCAACTTTTATCATCATAATTGTTCATTGTTGAAGAAGCAATCCACATCATAAACAAAGAATCATACAATCTAGGTGATATTATTCTTGAATTGCATGCTTTTGATTTCATTTGGATTAGATTCTTTGATGATGGTAGGGTTAGGTTTTAATGGCTATGCTTGATCTTATTAACTTGACTTTTTACCTATCACAGATCCAAGGATTTTCATCTTGTTCATACTGCTTGCTAAGGTATCCTATCGACAAGATGGTACTACTGGAGGTGACGAGGCACCTATTGGCTTGGGACAAAATTTAGAAAGATAAGAAGAAAGACGTAATTAGTTTCCCAATTGGAGTCAGAAAATTGGAGACTTGTCCAACACTGCAAGTCGCACAAAATTTAGAATATGAACTCCAAGCTTACAATCTAGTCCTTCATGACACGAATCGAGACCACTTGGATCCATTCAACATGATTTAGAAAGCATTTGGGAAGAGGTTTAAACACCAAGAACATCTAGAGGATCACTGGACATATGCAGTTGATGATGAGCACATTAGAGAAAAGGATGTTTGAGAATGACATGGTATTTGGTGAGGTCATGTAACATAATGTCTATTCTTGATCAGTTAGAAGAGACTAAAAATTTTCTTGTACAAAAGATGTTTGACAAGGAAAGAGCTATCACTATCAATTGGGATGAGAGAGAAGTTGGTCATGATGATTGGATACAGAGAGTCATACATATCACAAAGAAGTATGCAGATCGTCAAGTTCAGAAACTCAAGGATGCAAACAAGGATCTTACAAATGATTTGATGGGAGGATTTGACTTGCAGCAATCACAAGAGGTGGATGATAGTGAAGCTAACAGAAAAAACCATAGTGAGTCTAGTGGATATAGTGTAATCTCTAGAGAAGAAGCTCAGCCTGGCAAGAGGAAGCATCTGGATGACTCATGTGGAGAAAGTAGTCGAAAGAAGATAAAGTTGAGTTCAAGATCTGAGACTAGTACCTCTTCTAAATAGGGAGGTGGTCCTTCTCAAGATATGAATGTGACATCAGTAGTGGAGAATGAATAAAGAGAAAACCAAGGAGCTCCACAGACATTAGATCAAACAAACGTACATGAGGTTCTAGTTGAAGTAGTCCGATCAAGTCCCTCCAAGGATCAAGAAGCTGTTACACAGGAAATAGATATGCACATTGAAGTGTCTAATGAGGAAGCATCATCATCAGAGTCAGAAGATAGAGTTCAAGAACAAGGTGTTTAAGAAGATTTGTCTGCCTTGCCAGATTGGTTGAGGAAGAGAGTAAAGGAGACTAGACTCTCCAAGATTACAAGGGATAGTTCTGGGTCAAGGAAAGTACACATTACAATGCCTATGGTAGACAAAACAATTGATGACATTGTTCTTGAAGAATATAATGTAACCACTATGGATTTAGGACCAACAACAAAAGAGCAAGAGTTTGAAGAATTGGAGGAATCAGTTTCAGTGGTCAAAGAAAGATGGAAGCGTGAAAGGGAAAGAGGAAACCAATTAGAAAAGGAAAATATTACCTTCAAGCAATATATTCAGTAGTTGATGAATCCAATCCGGCAGCATGAAGGGACATCTACTCCACCTCCCATGCTTTCACAAGAATCAGTTTCTCAACTAGGGGGTATGAGATCACAGTCTCAAGAACTAAAAAGATGGATAGGGAGAGTTAGAAACCAAATAGATACATTCATTGATGAACTTATCCAAAAGTGTGAAACTGTTGCTCAGTTATTAGAAAAACATCAAGCAGTTTCAGCAGCATGTTCCAAATTCAATGGTGTCAAGAGAGAATACATGCCACATTTGGAAGATTTGATGAACACTCCACTGTCAGCATTGATAAAGGGAGGAATAGTTGAAGAAGGTTCATCATATGATTTCTCTACTTGGTACTTCATTATGTACATAAGAGAGCAACTTCTTGACAAGGTTAAAATGGATTGTGTTTGAGTAGATAGTGTACTCTAGAGGGCTCATAATAAGATAGTTGGTGTGATGGATGATATGTGTGATCTCTTAGGAGAGGTTGCGATCCATGATGTGAAGAATTACATACATTCACATTACTTCAACACTACTCACTTCATTTCTGGTGAATAGCTGAACAACATCTACTCCTTGATCTCATTCATTGGTAGAAAGCAGGTTGGTATAGCTGAGTGGGAGAGGACAATTGATGAGCATACACAAGATGTGATGAAGGAAGAAGGAACTATTAGGAATGCACCAAGTGTGCCAGTTACTGACATGGCAAGGATTGTTCCAAAGTTCATGTCATTGGTCGCAAAGAATAAACATAAGAAAGAAATACCACATGGGTAGTCCACATAGGCACCAAGGTGTCACCTTGCAAAACATGCCTCTATTGCTTCTTGTATATTTCTAATAATAGAAAGTTGTTGTAACCACCTTTGATGTGGCATGATCTCGGCCATTGAATCCAAATTGATCTTGGCCATTCATTGTATTTTGAGGTCTATATAAACCTCATTCCTCTTCATTTTGTATAATGAGTTTTTAGCTAATTAGAGCTATTGCTAAGACATTCCTGAGATTAATACAAGTTCATTGTTGAGCTATTCATGGTCATATTGTGTTCTCTTTGCAAGTTGCATGGTTGATAAGTACTCACTCACATTAGATGTTTTAACTTAGTTTATTTTCTTTGAAGTTTGTTAGTTTTAGATCGTCGAAGTCATTATTTTTCAATTTATTGGTGAAATCTCTTTATCTTCATACCTTTTATGATTTGTCACTGGCAAGTTGTAGTGTAAGGTTAGTCTGAACACATTACAAGCTTCACTTTGATTGCCCATAGAGCAATTTGAAAACCTTTAGCTTATCCTTAGAAGATTGCATCACCTTTGTGGAGTTTTTGTCTCATGGCAAAGCAATGCATGGTTGAGATTTGCATGAATTGATGATGATATCTTGCACCTAGATTAGATATTCTGTCTAAACCCACACCTTTTGCACTTTTTTGAAAAATATTGTTAGAAGTAGGATCAAGAGTTGTATTGTCATATCACCTGTGCAAGTGTAAATGTTATTTTCCTTCCGCTGAACAGTGAGTGTAAGTCCCTTTATTGAAACAACAAATCACATCTTTGCCAAAAAAGATATCCCAAATCAAGAATTGAAGATAAGGAACCTTGGAGATTACTCATTTGATCACAAAGTTTAGCATTTGAGTGATTTTGTTCAAGAGAGGATAAAATATGTGAGTATTTTATGCTGTGTTGTCTGTGCAAGGAAAACACATCAACACTACCATGTGGCAACTTCGGGCCCCACTACTGCCTTTGGAGAGAAGAGGAAAGAGAGAACTCCTAACCTCCAATGAAATAACACTTAGTTGCCTTTGTGAAGAGAAAAGAGGGAGGAGTTCAGACTTCAGACCTTCTACCTTCCACCTTCCAAAAGGAAGGGAGAAGAGAGAAACTTTGAATTTTGAGAGTCTAAAAAATATTGAGTACTTAAGCAATTAAGGGGAAGGAGTGGAGTTTAGATGTAGGAAGGATGGAACACTAAAGACCTAAACTCTGAACTCTGAAATTCTAACATGGAAAAAAATAAGGCAACTTAGGACTTTTGGGACTTAGCCAATTTGGGTATTTTTACCTTGCATTCCAGAGGGGGTAAACACCAATATTTCATGGATCTTAGACTATTTGGCCATGGGGCAAAAAGAGGATAACAGTTGTCAACAATCAAATCATCATCTTCCCAGTCTTAAATGTTAGAGGAAAGTGGGACATAAGGTACCATAGCCCAACTTTTATTCTTATCTTCAAATTGTCCATTCTTAAGATCTTCCTGGTTTGATTCAATGTTAGGTGAGATGTTTTCTTGTTGATATGTGTTTCATTGGGAAAATTCTTGTCTTCTCTTCCTCCTTTCTCTTGCTTGTCTATTTCTTCTTGTCTTACTATTTATCTCTTTTAAAATAGTGTCTTGTTCTTCCATAGGTTTTTGTGTTTTAGACGAGGAAGCACCATGGCCAAATCTCATTTGTTTTGGTGGAATGTTTTGCTCACGATGACTACCTCCCGATCCTTGTAAGGATGGTAGGGGAGGAAGCTCAGCATAGGGCCCTTTTTATTTTGGTCTAGGATGCTCTTTGAATGCGGGTTGTTAGTCGCTTATTGTTTCTTGAATAGAAGGACCAGCAACTTGATGCAATAATCCTATTTTGTAGCCTCTATAGCTCAGGAAGTTAAAATTTGTCCATAGATCTGGTTCTAGTTCAAATCATTCCCAAAAGTAATCAAGGCTAATGTGTTGTCTTGTAACCAAAGGTTTATACCTATTCCAAGGGATAGTATGCACTTGTCCATTCAAAGGAAATTTTACACAGTTATAAATTGTTGAAGGGACAACTTTCATAGCCTTTAACCATGGGAGTCCTAATTTTATGCAAAAAAGATCAGATACGGGGACAACAACAAATGATTGTTCTATGGATTTCTCAAATACAGTAACCAATAAAGATATCTTCCTAGAAGTGTTTATAATGGTTCCCTTATGTGTCTTAATCATCATGTTTGAAGGGTCATAGACGCCTTGTATCAAACCATGTGAATAAAGGAATTCCTTCATTTCCACATTAGTCATGTAATTATGATCTATAAGGGTTCCATCCATAGGATTTCCCATTATCTTCACAGTGATATAAAGGGGTCCTTCAGTGTCTCCAATTGTTTTATCATGAGGTGTAAACACAATTTTGGGTTGAAGGACCTTTCTTTTCATGTAAGGCCTAGGAGGGAACCTAGGCTTATTTTTGCAATTAGAAGCCATGTGTATATATTTTAAAATCAATGCAAAATTAAATTTCAAAAGCTTTGCAAAGGTTATGCAAGAAACAAGTGCAAAACTATATGTGTGAAAATAAACAAAAATGCTTGATTTTTTAACTTTTTTCAATGCAAATGAATTAAAGAAGAGGTGTTGTAAGAAAATTGATGAGGGAAACAAAGTAATATGTCTAATATCAGTCCAATAAACTAACAATATCTTTCACAACACACTTTTGATGCAATCCTATAATGATGACAAGTCAAAACCTATTGAAACTATACCAAAACATGCACTTTTTCACCAATTTTCCATGCAAAGGCCCAATAGAAAAGGTGTTGTGAGAAATTTGAGGAGGGGAAGTAGATTATAACCTTGATAAAAGCTAATTAATTCATAAAAATCCTTCACAATATGTCTATGATGCAATTCCAGAGAGACGATAAGGCCAAATCTAGTGAAAATGTAAGGTTTTCAAACCCTAGACATGAAAGTTTGCAAGAAAGGAACTATGATGAAACACTACAGTTAGAAATCAGTCCTAATATGTGTTTTAAAAGGGTAGTAAAATCTGAAACAATATTTTGACTACAACTCCTAGCTAATACAAAACTAGGTTTTATGAAAAAATGCACAATTTCAAGCAATTTTTAACAATTTAATCATGAAAATGCAATGTAAATGAATGATCAATAATGAATTTCTATAATTTTAAATCATATATAATAAAAATGACAGAAATTAAATGAAATTAAATGCAACTAATTCCCAATATTTGAAAATGCAAGCTAAAAATGCCAATTTTTTCAAATTTTTTCAATTTTTTAATTTTTTTGTAATTTTTCAAATGCAATTAGATGGAAATAAAATGAATGAATGAAAGTATGAAGTAAAACAGTTAGAAAGGTGAAAAATTCATTAAAAATATGGGTTCACCAAAATTTTTAAGTGTAAAAAGGAGGGGTTGATGAGTTGTTTGATTTTAAGGGTTTATGTTGATCCTCCTTTCACCACTAAATGTTCAAGGACATTCAACCGAGTAGAGAACTCTACTGTAGATCTCCTGTCACTTGGAACATAGGTGAAGATTGGAATTGTGTGAATATGTTGTTCAATTAGGTCTAATTATGCTCAAAACCCTAATTTTGTAAAATCATAAACAAACAGACAAATTACAAAAAATGATCACACACAAAGATGTCAAATGAAAATCAAATACATACCAAATTTTTAAGTTTGGTGTGCAGAAAAGTTAGGGACTAATGAGCGGGTACCCTAGTCCAGTGTACCTATTTTTGCCAGGACCTCTGAAGAATGTCTGCAACCTAATCTTGTTGTCATAGAGATTTCATTACTTTAGAATCCAGAGGACCAATGAGCAGGTGCCCAAGTCCAAGTCCTAGTTTTTTTCTCAGATCTACAATTTCGACAGTCTGTAATGCCTTCCTGGAACTCCACTTCTTTCACTTTTGAAACCTATAACCTGTAATCATAGAAAAGTGGGTTTGGGGTTGTGGTGTTTAGAGGCTTGCCTCGGTCAAGCCCCAGAGAGACATTCAAGTCTTTTGAACACCATTTTCAAATAAAGAGTGTGTATCCCTATGAGATAGAGGCAAAATCCAAATGATAAATGATAGAAAACACAATAGATATCACATTCTAGTGCAGATCTCACAGAAGAATGATGCTCTTCATGCCATGAGGAGATGGAAACAAATCTATAATTACAAACACAATAATAACACAATACTACTTTGCAACACAATGAAAGCCTTGAATCACTTTAACATAAGCTCATAAATCAAAAGTGTCGGCATAGGACCTAATAACGGTCATATAACCAACGCACAAAATAGGTCCTGACCTAAAATACGGTAGGACTGGGGCATGGGTGCCCAAGTCCTCCCCCTATTTCAGGTAGGATTCATGATAAACACATCCCCTAGGTCTCATTTGTTATAAAACTTAGGGGTTTCTTCATCAGAAGTCATCATTAACATGAAAGATGATCTAAATACATTCTAAAGGACCCGGGAACTAAACCTTAGGAGGGAAAAACCCCCAAGGGGACATTTTCTGACATAACAAATACCAAATCTAAAACACCCATGGCAAGATGGAATAACAAAAGATTAAGGGAATTAAGGAAGATCAGTGAAATTATACTAATCGGAATGGAAATAAGTAGGGAAGAGAGATAGAAATAGACTCAGGAATGTCAAGGAAGATACCACAAAAGAATGGAAAAGGTGGGAGAGTCAAGTAGAAAACGCACAAGGAAAGTCACTAGTTGGTTGCAAAAAGAATTTTGGTAGACATCATGGAACAATTCACTAAGACATTCAGTATGTTTATAAGTCCTTAATTTCCTTGGCCAACTTTACAAGTTTAGATTGGAGTAGTGGTGTTGATGACAATAAATTTACATGTGTATGTTTTTAAGCTTAGTTCAATCCCCATTATGTTGAGGAACAAAAAGAAAACAACTACTTCATTGTCTTTTTGTCTTCTTGTGATGCAGAGTATAGAACAACAAAGGAAGGAGTCAAAGAAGTTATTTCATTCATAAAAAACTTATGGGATCTTGACAGTGTCCACCACTATGCTATTATCATATTTTGTGATAATCAAAGTACCGTACAAGTTTATAACAATCTAACTTTTCAAACTAAAATTAAACATTTGAAAATTGATGTTCATTACATTCAAAATGGTATTCAAGATCAAATTGCTAATCATTCAAATAAACATCCTTCACATCCATTTTATGAACAAACAACTAACAGTTCTAGTCACAAATTTTGAAAGTGAATAGACTACAAATATAAACATTACTTTCAAATTCCTTTCACTACTTACCTCTTCTATAAGTCTAGTGTCATAATCTATTTGAGGATAATTTAATTTTCTATCAGCTGGGATTGGATAACTAACATAGCTTTGTCTGAAGACCTGCATGGTAATAGTTTGGATCACATAACTGGCAATTACCATAACAAAAACATATTAAAACAATTGGGAGATAGTTTTTAGAGTACCAAACTTGTTGCAGCTTCAGTAATGAAATAGTGACCTTAAAATTAAAAAAATTAAGAGTTATTATAATTTTCTAAAAGATTTAAGCATATAAGTTTTTTTTAAAGATTGAGCACATAACATAGTGTAGCCTTCTCTAATATATTAGAGTTAGTTCAAACATTTAAAATAACATAGGAAAATGTTTAACCAAATTTCTTGTCAATTATTTTGATCCAAACAATGACTTATATAGGCCACAAATATTTACTCAAATCTTTCTTAGGTTATTTCTTTGGAATATTTAAAAAACATAAAATACCATAAATTTGTAATGATAAAACAACAAATGTCTTTTTCCTATCATCATTTTCTAGAAAATATCTTAACTTTAAAGTAATAGCAATTTGAGAAGACCAAGCATATTTGATGTTTTTCTTTCTTAAGCATGTCAAGAAATATAGCCCAACTTAATTAGATCCCTATTTTATATAATAAATACATAAATCAATAATAAGAGCCCACTTTTATTGAATACAAAACATATTCACAATGTACACAAAACTTTCAAACATATTTACAGTCCCACTAAATAACCTAAAGAGGAGACACATTATGGTAATCATAAAAATTGTAAATTTGTTTTTGGGAGGGTGATCAATGAATTATTTCACTAGACAACCACAAAAGTAGTACACAACAAAAAGAATAAAATTTACCAAGTATTGGCTTCATAACGTCCACTTCTCTTGTAACCATAGGCTCCAATGGCTTGGCCTTTTTTTCTAGGCCTACCTCTCCCATCATTGTCATTCTGATTAGCCTAACCACTAACTCTTTTACTATTATCATTTATATCATCCCTTTCATGAGAGACCCTAGTTTTAGAGTTTTCTATGCCATTGTCGCCAACACTTGCACCATGATGGCATATGTCTTTTTGAACCTTTTCTTTTAATCCTGAGAAACACTTCAACTTTAGGTTCATCTTCATCCTTCAATTCAAAATAATTCTTCTTTTGCTTTTATATTTGTCTACCATAACCTCTCCAGATAGAAAACCTAGCATTAGGGTTTTCTATCTCAATAGGGAAACCAGATAGGGCTTCAACTTGAGCATGACAAAGCCTGATATTATGATTTACCATTTGAGTGTGACTGGAACTATTGCAGTTCCAACTTGAACATGACCTACATGATGAGTATCCTTCGCTAGTAATTTACTGCATTTAAATACCACTGGTTTATGTTTAATCAGTGTGAGAGACACATTTACCCTTTTTTCTTCATCCTATGATGTCCATGAGTAAAATACATTGTAATTAGAATACTTGTCCAATATGATAAAAGTAAAGAAGAAATTTCAACTACTTACAGTGAAGGAGACATCACTGTAATTATAGAATGGTTTGGTTGTATGGGCTACATAGTGACCTTCAGTATCATTACTAGAAGAGGCCATTACTCCAAAGGCTTCACAATGTAAGCAAACAAGTTGATACTGAGCTTCTTTTCTATAAAGTATATTCCCTTGTGAGAGAAGAACATAGAATGAGTCATAAAAAAATATTACAAAATATAATTTATTTTATCTTCAAAAAGAAATTAATTAAAATGATCAATAAGAAAACTTAGCCTTGTATAAAGAAAGGTTATAAATAATTATATAAGAGCTATAACATTTCTACAATCTATGATAATAAATAATAGAGTTTTTTCAACGTATTAGATCATACTATGTGATTATCATTCAGATGAAGAAAAGTTGAAACATAAATATAGATTGCAATATTTGCTACTTAAAAGGAAGAAACATGTGAGAGGGAAGGGAATGATAAATGATAGAGAGGGCAAACAACTTAACAATAAAAAAATAAAGTTAGTCAAAACTAGATCCTATAAATGTTGGTGTATATTAAGCTTGCTTAGGAGTACATATTTAGGAGTCTATGTTTAGCCTTGAGCTATACTTGCCATGCCTAGGTTAGCTTTGTCTAAGCTAAGTGGTTACTTTTCCTATTCTTGGAGCACCACTATTCTTAGTTAGCTTTTCCTATTATTGGCTCTATTATTCTTAGTCGATTATGTCCTATACGTACTACATCTTGAAAGCTAATTCATAATTCCATTTATTGATTTGTGTCTATTTTTTTGTATTCTTTGCAGAACGTTCGATTGTTCATATCTCACGGCTCTACCAAATGCTACCATTCAACAAGTTGATCTTTCTCACTTCCACATGGTATTGGAGCTTGTCTTGCCTGGAACAGTTGTAAGGTAAATTGCACTGTTACTTTGAAAACATTGTTTGCATAATAGCATTTTTTGCTCGATTATTGTGTATTCTCTCTCCACATTTTGGTGAAGAAGGCGATTAGACCATGTGATCTGGGTCAACTATTTCTTTATGGGCATTTCAAACCCTTGGAAGCGTGAAAGACAGAATGAATCACGACTGGGAGAAAGTTTTGTTTGGAAATTTAGGCTCACGGCCTCTACAGAATGTCTACAGCCTCATTCTTGGCCCGTAGCCTCCACATAAGGCCCATGGCCTGTGTGTGAGTCCTACGGCCTTCTCTTAAGCAACATGTATTTATTAAAGGATGTGCTTTTTGTTTGCCAAGCCTCTACGCCTCCTAAAAGTGCCTAAGAACCTGCATCGAAGGCATCAATTTTGAACAATTTGCAAAAGATGTCTATTTTAAACCCCAATTTGGAAAGCGATTTGGTGGTTGAATGTGCCAAAGGCATCAAAATTTTCCTGCGGTAAAGTGCCAAACTTCTACTCGAAATCTACTCATGAAAAAAATACCAAAACCCCTTCTCCAAACATGCCTTTATCGACTTTGTTCGCAGATCAAATCAATTCTATTTGGTGCGCTGAGGCATTCATCACAGGTGCCCCATTTTGCAGGTTACTACCCCTGTGGGAAGGTGTCTCAAGGTGTCTCTATAACCCATGTTTGGCATCTCAACCACTGCTATTTGCAAGGCCATTGGCAGCTGTTTGCAAGGTCGTTGGCAGGGCGTGAAGGGTTCTTTGCAGGGCATGAAAAGTTGATATAGAGGCACTTGATTTGCCTGATTGGGCATCTAATAGAAGGTACAGTAGGATATTTGATATAAGGCGTCCAAATTGGCCTCTAGGTGTGTGTTTTTTTTGTAGGGGAAGGCATTCAAATCTGCACGGGAAGGAGCAACGTCCAAGTCTATGAAGGGGCGCACTACTCAGCTCTTTGCTTTTCTAAGTTTGGCCTAAAGCACATAAACAGAGGTTTGCTTTTTTTGCTAAAAATAGGAGGCCTTTTTTTTCAGCTTGGAGGAGCTTTTTTTTAGATATGAGTGCTAATTTTATTCCCGAAGGCATGTTTTTTGCATGTAGATTATTATTAGGCAAAATAGAAAAATATTGTAACTTTTCATTGGTTGCTCAAAATTGAGAGTCAATTTTTTTTATAAAAGTGAATATTCTATCTAGCTTGATCTATTGGAGATGATATCGCATTGTAATTATAAAGTGTCCTAGTTCATTTCAATTGGATTCATCTAAAGAACTACATTATAGAGTGTCAATTTAGGGGGAATTATACACATTATTTTGTAATCAGTGAACTAAGATAAAGTTCCAAATTTGGGCAGGTTCATCATGAATTCCGGTATTTATTTCTATCCTTTTGTTGTCACAATAAACTCATATAACTATTTGTCTTGGAAACAATAGATAAAGAATCACTGTCTTGAACAATATCTATTGCCTTATCTCCTTGGACTCATTCCTGAGCCAAGTGACTATAAATAGAAGAATAAATGGTTTAACAAAACAAACATGGTCTACAAACTAATAGGTCTTACTATTTATATGGATATTTTACATCATATAGAATACACTGAGTGCCATTTCATTGCTTGGACCATCATCCGACAATTGTATGGAGATCTTGATTCTTCTTCTGAAAGTGATATTTCTGTGGATAACCAAGCTCTTGTGAATGATACCGAGACTTCTATTTCCCCTTCATGTGTGGACACATCCTCATGGTCCATGATCATTCTATTTGGTTGAAATACATTGGTACCCCATCTATAGTTGAGGACACTCCTTCAGCCCCTGTTGTTTCATCAGTTATCAGAGTCATTTCTTCGAGAACTTCTAGTGATTCTTTGCAGTAGGCTCACATTCATCTTCTTGATTCACCTCATTTTAATATATTTCTACCAAACATTCCTTGTTTGTTTGTAGAGTCCCACATTTCAGATCTTGATGACACTTTACAAGATTTCATCCTTCTATTTGATGATAGTATATACACCTACTATTAATACATAGTTCAGGCTTCACCAAAGGCTTCCAGTGATTTTTCATAGGACATCTCATGGAATTTTCTTTGTAGCCACATGGTATGCAGTGATATTCCACATCCTTAGATCAATTCTTTAGATCTTGAACTTCATAAGTTTTTACATGATTTTGAGAGGTCACTTACTTCAGTTAGGCCTAAGCCTCCTAATTTGATTGACTCATTTCATTATTACCATGATGACATTTGAGCAGTATTTTGAGATAGGATACATCATGAAACTTACGACCTCACCTTGCTTCTCTTAGTTGGAGTTACTTCAGCATTCACCATTAGATTTGTTTCTTTCCAAGGGGAGAAATGTCATTTGCCACAAATGGATCATTTTCAACATTCATACACGAGCATTCTCTTCTAGCATAGGAGCTACTTCATTATGGGGGGTTACATAGTTTCTTTCTTTCTCCTATGGGGGGAGTTATCTACAATATCAAAATCAGAGCAGCATGGTTTTAGGATTAGTGTAGAGTTATCATCTTCGAGGAGGCTTCCTAGTCCTCTTCTTTTATCTTTTTCTGTCTTTTTGGAGGGGAGTTTTTCCCATGTGGTTTTCTCTATTTTTCTATGTAATGTTGGAAAATGTCCCCTTGGGGGATTTTCCCTCATAAGGTTTAGCTCTTGGGTCTTTAGAGTGCATTTAAGACATTTTAGTTCATATTTTAACACCCTGATGGAATGAGACCTAGGTTCCTTGGTAAATAGAGCCTAGGTGGACCCCTTGAGCTATACCCTACCCAAAATAGGGGGAGGACTTGGACACTAGCGCCCTAGTCCTGCCCTATTTTGGGGCAGCCCTAATTTCTAGGTGTTGGTTAGTGACCATTGATATGTCTTTTTGACAACACGGTAAGTTTGAATTTCAAATATCTTGGTGGGAGTGCATGTAGATGCATATATAAGCATGTGTAGGCATTCATTTGTAAACTAAATTATGTTCATGTGATTTTCACATCGTAAAGGTGATTCAAGGATTTCATTGTGTTGAAGAGTACACTTGTATGTTTTATGTGTTGATATTTGCAGATTTGAGCATCAATCTCCTCATGGCATGAAGAGCATCTTCCTCCATGAGAGCTTCACTACAAGGTGACATAATATTGTGTTTTTATCATTGTTTCCTTTAGTTTTTGCATCTTCCTCACAAGCGCATGCACTCTTTGTTTGACAATGGTGTTCAGAGACTTAAGTGTCCTATGCAGCTTGACTGAGGTAAGCCTCTAAACACCACAAGCCCCAAACCAAGTCTTGTGATTACAGGTTACAAGTGTCACATTTGAGAGAAGTGGAGTTGCAGGAAGGAGTGGCAGGCATCAAAGTTTTAGGATCTAAAGAGAAGTCAAACAAAAGAGCATTTCCAGGACTAGGGCACCCATAAAAGTGTCCTCCATAGATAGATTCCAAAAAAATAGAAATTACAAGGCTGATCAATGTCGGAAGGAGGTCCAGATTCTCCAAAAAAGTAGGTACCTTGGACTTGGCTGCCCGCACCATTGTCCTTGACTATTCTATCTCAGAACCCCAAAAATAGGTATTCTATAATTTATTATTTTACTCCCGTCTGCAAGAGCGTTTTCCATCTTTCATCAATTTATTGTCGTATTTGCATAATTAGCATTTTAATGGTTAATTAGACATAAGAGAAGGAAAATTAATATTTAAATTCCCTAATCTAAGTTTCCCCACATTTACAAGTGACATAGGGTATGATAGTGATCGCTACTTGACCCTAGATCCTTCAATGTATAGTGGAGAGGCAGATTTAAACACCTAAACATTAAAACATTGACAAATCCAATTTTCCACTAAACATTTTGGTGAACCCATGTTTTTGGACTTAAATTGCAACTTGTTGAGTGTTTGTCTTCAAATTTGGTGTGATTCCATTCATTCATTTGGTCATTTACTTTATTGCATTGAGAAAATTTCAAAAAAAATTGAAAAATTGGAAAAATACAAAAAAATTGCATTGTTTGGCTTACTAAATTGCATCAGTTCTTCCTAAATTTTCCTAATTCATGATTTTTTCATCAGATCTGATATAAACTACATAAATATTTTAAAAATAAAAAATTTACATTTCATTTTCATCATTTAATTGTTAGGGTTTTGTGGAAATTTTGACAAATTTATATAACCTAGTAATTCCAAAATCTAGGGTTTGTAGGCAAAGTATTTTATCAGATTTTTCTACTGATTTTAGAGGCTCATTAAAATTTGAATTTGGCTGTAGTCTTGCATTTTTTGTGTGAATTTGCATTTAGATTTTAATTATTTCTATTTTTACATAGAAAATTTCAACAAAAACTAGCACTTTGGTGCATTTTGCTTAAATTTGCATGGGCATTTTGCATGTTAAGGCTTCAAAATCATTTTTAAATCTAAGAGTAAGTCAATTTAATCATAAATTAGACTTCAAAGCATTCACATAGAATTTTATCCCAAGATCTCAAACCTAGGGCTTCAAAAACAATGATTTTCACTAAATTTTGCCTTCTCGACTCTCTAAACTAGTAGATTCTTTCTTTCCACTGTTGTTGCTTATGATCAGGAGGTTGAACAAAAGGATGTGAAAACATCATTCCTTAATGGTGATTTGGAGGATATTTATATGACACAGCCAGAGCACTACATGGTGAAAGTTAAAAGTAATTTGGTTTGTAAATTGAAGAAATCTTTGTACAGCCTAAAAAAAGTCCTAGGACATGGTACAGGAAATTTGATACATATGTGTTGAGTTTGGGATTTTAGTGTTCTAAATCTAATCACTATGTTTATTATAAATCTGATGGTGATCATTTCCTATTATTGCATTATATTTTGATGATATGTTATTTATTGGTAAAGGGAAATGAATGATTTCAGAACTAAAGTCTCAACTCGCAGATAAATTTGAAATGAGAGATCTTGGTGCAGCTAAACACATTATTGGGATGGAAATAAGAAGAGATAGAGTGAACAAAAACCTATGGCTTGGCCATAGTAAGTATGTCAATTCAGTTTTACAGAGGTTTAACATGTAGGATTGTAGACCATTATGTGTTCCTTTTATAGTTGGAATGAAGTTATCTCCTTCACAATGTCCAACATCCTCATCAGAGATGGAAGACATGAGCAGAGTGCCTTACCAGATTGTAGTTAAAATTTTGATCTATGTTATGGTCTATACTATAGTAGACATTGCCCAAGTAGTGGGAGTTCTTTCCAGATATATGTCTAATCTTGGTATAGTTAATTGGGATGCATTTAAAAGAGTCTCCAGATATTTCTGGGGTACCTTAGAGTGTTCCTTATGTTATCATAGTAATTTGATAGGAGACATACATTCTATTGATATTCATGGTTATGTGGATTCAGACTGGGTATGTTATGTTGATAGTAGACGATCCACTAGTTCTTATGTGTTTACTTTATTTGGTGGTGGAATTAGCTAGATGAGTAAGAAACATACTATGGTTTCTTTGTCCACTATCGAAGCTAAGTATATAGAAGCTACTCATACTTGTAAAGAAGTCATTTGGCTTAAGAGACTGTGTTTAGATATTGGAATAAAACAAGGTGCAGTGAAAGTTTATTGTGACACTCAAAGTGCAATCTTCCTAGCTAAGAACCCAATATTTCATGTCAGGACCAGACACATTGATGTGAAATATCATTATGTTAGAGATATGGTCGAGGATGGAACAGTGAAGCTAGTTAAGGTAGAGATTGTGATGAAGGCTACACATTCATTAACTAAGCATGTGAGCACAGAGAAGTTCAAATGGCATTTGGAGTCTGTGGGCCTCTCGGCCCCTAGCAATTAAATCATGGAGTTGATACTCCCTTTCCTCTTGCAAGGTGTTCCATGAGTGGGACAATTTTAGGAAAGGCGTCTCAACCTTACAACTACAAAAGGTTCTATTCTTCTCAATTTTGGTCTTTTCGAATACCCTTTATCTTGAAGAATGGTTTAGAACTTTCAATGTTTCTAAAAGGGGCTAAAAATGACAGGGCTTACTATTTTAAGTAAGTTTATATTTGAGCATGGATGGACCTAGAATTTTCTCAAAAGGTATAGAAATGCCAAGTAAACATCTTGGGTGAGTTTTGACTCAAGATCATACCTAGATTGCAAGATAATAAAGTTTCTATTTTTTGAAACTCCCAGAAAAGTTTCAAACTTAGATGTGAGGCACTTAGAAGTCCCTAAATACACTAAAAGTTGTCATAAATGGTGAAGTAAGTTATATGTGATATATCTCTTCATGATCTTTTTGATGCATCAAATGATTCATCAATCAGACACCCAAATCAAAAGTTATGGCCTTTGGAAGTTGGGCCTCCCATATTGGGAGATGTGAAAATGTGTTGGACACTTAAAAGGCATGAAAAGGGGAGATTCACACATGTTGGTGTGTTATTTAGCACATCAAAACACATCTTTGATTGGAGATAATTTGGGTGCCACTTTTGGGTAGTTTTATCTCATGGTTTTGTAATTACCGTTGATGGTTTACTACATTGTATCTCCTACATATCAGGAGCTTGATATGGAGGTTGTGTGTAAGAGTCTTATATATGTTGAGTTGCCTCTGGATCTCTAGCTAGTTATACTTTAGTGAAAGATTTCTTTGCAAGTACATTGCAATCTTCTTGATTCCTTAATAATATATTAGGCGACTTTGGAATGTGAGGTTTTTCTTCCAAAAGGGTTTCCCCATGTAATTATTGTGTTGTTGTAAGATTGCTATTTGTATTTATTTCTGTAACTATTGTAAATATATGAAATGTTCTTCATATACCTCCCCTCACGATTAGTGTAGGATGTTTTTTTGCTACCTTAGCTTCCTTACATGGCAGAGGCAAATGATGATGTCCTAGAGGAGTGTCTATCTATTATTCTTATTGCTCCTCTTCCTCTTATTGTCCATCATGTTGCAGAAGAGTTATTTTCTCATTCTTATTCTTTTTTGTCCTCCTCCTGCAATGCTTCATATGCTTTCTTTGTTATCTCCTATGCTTCCTCCTATAATTTCCTTTTCACTTGTTCTATTATGGCTATCAGGGTATCCACCCTTTGTTTTGTATGCAATTATGTGGCCTACATTTGTGCCAATCTATTTCTTTTCTGTTGAGATAATTGAGTCTATCTCATCTATGGATTTTTTCCTGATTTGTTCCTCTATTCCTAGGGATATCTCCCTTCTTTTCCTCATTACATCTATTAGCTCTTGAGGGAAACTCTCCATGATTTCCTCAAGTTACATGTCACTCTTCCACATGTAACTTATTACTACCCTTTCTATTATTTCCTTATTCTCTAGACAAACTTGATTATACATCTTTGTTGTATCTTTTATAAGTCCATGGTGTTGGATGGAACTAAACACTTCTTCTAGGATCATTATTGGATCCTCTTCTTGTTGTTGCTCTTTTTGTCCTTCTTCTTCTACACCCCTCATTGTAACTTTGGCTTTTTTCTTCTACGGTAGTTTGCTTACTTCATCTTGACTTCCCTCTCCAGCTCCCTTTTCTGTAGATACCTGTATCATGCTTCTCTTTACCCCTTTCTTCATTCTCCTTGTGGCTTTCTTCTCTACACTCAATTGTGGGATAATTTTTTATGCTTCTTATGTCTTTGATTCTTTCCTACTTTGTTGCAGAGTGGACACAGTTTGTGTCAATGACTCTGGTTCTGCTACTATTTGTGTGCTTGTGCTTGCAAATTTTCTTCTCCCTGACCTCCTAGGTTGTGGAGTCTCATTTGTGCTAGCCTATGGTAATGTTGCACTAGGCTATGATAGTGATGTTCTAGTCTGTGGGGTTGATGAATTTGATTGCTGTGGAATTCTCCACTTTTCATGTAGCTTCTTATTTTTCTTTATTTTCTCTTCCTCTTTTTTTTGTTGTTTATCCATAAACTCAATATATGTCCAAAATCTCTTTGCAATCGGATCCTTTGGTTTGCTCAATAGATTTTGGGCATTGGCTTGTATCCCTGTCTTTGTAACTTCATTGGGTATTTTAGGTATCCATCATGTCTTAGGCTCTACAGTCTCCATATATTTATAATCCTTATCTACCATGAATGTTATCTAATTTATTTATTACATAACTGATTCATAAGGGATCCTTTACCTATCTTTCATTTTGGTTTGGAAGGCCTTGAAGAACCCCCAGTATGCGGTAGTGAATGATGGTTTATCTTTGAACATTTTTTCATGTGTAATTTGCTCAGCAACTAAGATGTTTGTTTGTCATATCTTTCTTCCATACTTGGGTAAAGCATTCATGAAGTAGAAATCAAGGCATATGATGAGTGTTCCATACCTAAGTTTATAATGTGAGCTCTTTGTTTTCTATAGATTCTCTAGTAGTTTCTCCCTTAGCACTTCACACAAGTAGAAGTCCTTCCCATCTACAACCATTTGATATGCAGTGTGTGTTGGATTAGGTCCGAACAACTGAGAGGGGGGGTGTGAATCAGTTGTCACTTAATTTATACTTTTCTTACTTTTATTCTTCCTTGACAACAAATAATCAAATCAATGATATAAACATTTTAGCACTTAACAACAATACATGAGCAGGAACATAAATAACACATTTGACACCAAGATTTTTGATGTGGAAACCTAGTTAAGGGAAAAATCATGGTGGGAGTTAACCCACAAAAATAATACCCTGTTAAAAGTATTTTACAAATGTGAATGCACATGCATTTAGGCTCACTGCCCTGAG
Organism: Cunninghamia lanceolata; assembly: GCA_027924645.1. Lineage (NCBI taxonomy): Eukaryota > Viridiplantae > Streptophyta > Pinopsida > Cupressales > Cupressaceae > Cunninghamia > Cunninghamia lanceolata. Next base: position 6,949,369 of record BSBN01000078.1, read on the forward strand.
GTCACTGGTCAAATGGAGGCTCACTGCCTACAGAAAAGATTACAAGAGATTTACAGAGAATTTGTACTAGGAAAATGCATCTGCCAATGTTGGAGATCAGTTCTAGTTAAGTACAAATACTAATTTTATACACTTCATCTTTACTCTACTCTTCTTACTATTCTACCTTCATTTGGATCTTAGATTTCTACTCCTTTCACATTTACTCCATGATCGCAACACACACGCTCAAAACATCCACAACAATCAGCTATATATATATATATATCCTTGTCTTCAATTGCAATCACTTGCCAGTCGGCAACACTTAGGACTTTTATGAATGCTCTTCTATGTCAGCTAGATCCATACACCAATTATTTATGCGTACCAAAAATAACACATTTAGATCATCATACATGTCGGCCACTAACATTATATCTCATACAAAAGTCATCAAAACACTTCTATTAGGTCTGGACAAGGATTTGACATAAGTCGTCCTGTTCCTCACTGAACTGTTCTGTCATAATAGGACCCAGTATTCAGATTCTCATAACTTTTGATCCCTTTTTCACCGGAGGCTAAAAAATTGGATTTAGATTGTCCTGGTGTCCCTTTACACTCCTTCAGATCTACAACATATAATGATTAACTAGAGAGATCTGCTAACCAAAATACTGGACTCTGCTATATGCTCTATTTCAGGCTCCCAGACTTAGATTTCCATTCTAACTTTCGATATGATTAGATATTGCACTACGGATGTGTGAAACAATCTTAGTTTCCATCAATGACAATAATTATCAATGCTAAGTAGTGTCTCTTGCCAACAATCTCCCCCTTTGGCATTGATGGCAACACTTAGTGAAAAATGACTAAGTGTCTTGTGCAACTCCCCCTTTGTTTGTACATTCCTACACTTCACTTATTCTGGTGCTCCCCTTTGCTGAATACCTCATTTTTCATTGCCCTTCACTCCCCCTTTAATATCAATGGCAAAGGGTGGCATCCGCAAACCCAAATTCTCCAAAATTTCTATATACATTGTTGCATATGTACAAGTAATCATTAAGTTCTATTCACATGAACTTGAGAATGTCTACAAAACTGGCTTTTATTTGCACAAGTTTGGAGGCCCAAGTATTCTTCATTCCTTCCAAAATTGAGATGTGCCCATTTAACAAAAATGAGTATGCTTCTATCTGACTGATCTGATGGAACACTGGTCTGAGGGTGAGTGCAGGATCATGATGGGCCAAACATTACCCCTAAGTGGCAATCTAAATGTGAAAAATAAACTTAAGTAACTTCATGTCAAAAATTGAATGAGTTATCTACACAATCTAGAAATAAGGTCTAGTAATAAAAGTTGTAATAAATTGAATGTAGTTTATGGGCTATTAGTTTTTATTTAAAAATTTTAAAAATAGTTTGGTGAAAATTGGATATTTCAATGAAGCACTACTAAAATTTTCAAAAAACGGTAAAAAGTAGGTGTCATTCTGGCCAACCTAAGTATGAGAAAAAGATAATATTTTTCCTCCATGATTTGGATTTAATTAAAGGACACATGGACAGATGTGATGCATATATTTTTGAATTTTTAAGTAAATAAATAATTATTTATGAATTTTTTACTGTGACTTTTTTAAAATATTAAAAATTAATTTTCCAGCAAACGTAACTTGGTCAAAAATATATGAAACTCAAATTTTTATAATTTTAATGTATACCCAATAAATCCTAGAATATGACACATCTTTTGGATTTAAAAAAAGATTAATATGTTGAAAGTTATGGATGTTTTTCAATATGTATATCTATTAGAAATCAAACATAGCGTATGTAGAAAATGAATAATAAATACCTATTAAAATTATTATGAGGCATATATTATATTTTTAGAATCTTAATAGCTTCTTCTAGAAACCCTTTTCATTTGATTAAATTGAGTTACAAAAAAGTCTGTTAGCTTCAAGGATGAAATTGAGGAAAATTTTAGGATAACACTAAATCGGTGGTTTTGCAAGTTTCTTTGAAAAGTTTTGGGACTCCCACATGCCTAAATATGAGGTAATCCTAAAGAATTATTGGAGGGAATCCATATTTAAGCTAGAAATATTAATATCCTTTCCATCCAAATCTAAATATTAGTCTAAATATTAGTACTTTTTCATCCAACAAGTTTTTTCTCTATTGCCACTATTTGGCCCATCATGATCTTGCACTCACCCCTGAATTGCAATCTGAGCTTCAGATAAGGCATCATACATTGTCTCTAACTTAGGGGAAATTAATCCCTAGAGCTCACACATTCTTTTCATGATGTTTCTTTTCTTTTTGACAAGTTTCTTTATTTCCTCAGTCAAGTTTATTACTTGACATTCTTGACTTATGGGCGAAACTATTATGGGATCAAAATTTTGAGAGAGATTTGACAATTTTTGTTCTTGCTCCTTTATCATTTTCTCAATACCCTTATTAACTTTGGGCCATGATAGACATAATTTGTACATATCACTTCCATCATTTAGAGCATTCTGAATACTCTTTATGCTTATACCAAGTATTCTTCTATTATTTTCTATCAGGTTCTTTATTTCACAAAATTTCTTATTGAAAAATTCTTTCTGAACTTTTAGCTCCACAGACTTCTCAAAGAACTCAAAATGTGAATTTACTAAACTTACAAGATTCTTTAGATGTCCAGAGGGGGAATCAATTTGATTCTTCTGATAGGTTGGCATTAATTTCACCAAAAGTCTGGTTGCGAGCCCTAGTAACTCATTCTCCTCCATGTGGAACTTTAACATCTTCTCTCTAGCCTTTACTTGGGTGAATGATTCTATTTTCATCATTTGAATTGGAGAGAGAAAATCAGGATTGGCTAGACCTTGGAGTAGCTTAGGTTCATCAAGTTCAATCATTTCTTTATCAAGAATAACTTTTGCTACATCTGCAGTGTCTCTTGCAACCATTCCAGACCCATCCTTTTGTTCATTTGATTTCTCAACATTTGCACCATCTTCTTCTATCTTATTTTTCTTTGCTTTTTCTTCCTCTTTCTCTATTTTATTCTTCTCTATGATCTCACTAGAGGGACTCTTTCTTGTTTGCTCACTACTTTCTATCTGATCCAGAGAGCTCTATGTGGTAGCAGTTTCCTCTTCCTTTTCAAATGTATCAGGTGGATTAGGAGTATCTCTTGTATCTAATATTCCTGTGTCCTTCTGATTTGCTTACTCTATTTCCATAATAGAGGCTTCACCCAATTCAGATTGTTGCTCAATGATGTTCTCTTCTTCACCATCCAAAATTTCTTCTGTGACTATGGGAAAATTGTGCTTTTTCAATGCTTTTAAAAGAATTTCTTGAGTTTCTTCAATGATTTCACTTGTTTCTCCAAGCTTGAATTTGTTCATTCTTCTTTTGCTTCTAAAGTCATCCTTGACTTCTTTGAATATCATATCTATTTGATCAAGAGAAATCTGAGGACATCAATTTATTAGCTCATGTTCCTTGATTTCCATGTCCTTACTCTTGGCATTTTCTTTTCTCAATTCCAAGATATTTGCCAAACTTTATGGCAACTCAGAAGATATCTCAATTAGTGCCTTGTTGTAGATATTGAGATATCTAGTAGTTGCTTCCTCCAACACCCTTTTATCCACATCACTGTATTCATCATAGAATTCAATCATGGGTTTTAGATTACCATCCACAGTGACCAATTTTATCACATCTTCCAAAGAAAGTGTGGGCTTCTCAATATATTGCTCATATGCTTATGTTTTTTGCTTTTTGCTAGCCCTTTTTCTTTTGGATGACCTTTCTTTGGTTACTTTTGTAGTTTTTGTTCTGGTGGCCTTTAGTTCCTTGATTTTAATGTCAGAATTTGTATCATCTTCTTCTTCTCTTATGCTTTCATAGGTCTGGGAAGCTTTTGTTTTCTTTCTTTTCTTCCCTTTTTTAGATGGTTTTACTTCTAGTTTTGCAGGGGTAGCATCAGAGCTCCTAGTATTTCTTGAAGTGGAAGTGGGTTCCACTGGAGCACTTGTTTGTTTCTTATCTCGTTTCTCTTTTTCAACTTTTTCAATTCTTTCTTTGAATTTCTTCACAGCCTCCTTAGTTAGGCTGAGATTTTCAGCTAACAGGTCAACTTCTTTTCTTACTTTCTGGTGCAGGAGCACCCCACGAAGACTAGGGTCTTATGCAATTTATGCATTTTCTGTATTAAATGTAATAAGGTCTGTTTGACCAGACTTGTCATTGGTGTTTGTAATTCAATTTTTGTTTGTAATCCCTAGGACACTTATCGAGCTGTCATGATAAGGTTGTTAGTTGTTAGAAGTTTGTTATCCCTCCCAGCTACTTGGAATTGTCTCCCAGCCACTGGGAATCAAGTAGGTACCACTATTGGAAAGTAGTTAAATACCTCAGCTCAGATCGATTAGAGATATAGATGGATATAGATAGATTAAGATAGATTGAGATTTTTGCAAGAGACTGAGAAGTTCTAAAGTTGTGAAATCAGGTATCTGTATCAATTTCTGGAAGCAATAAAAGAAGATCCTATTTTGTGTTCGATTTCCTTATGTAGTCAATTTTCTGGTTTGCAACTGAGATGGGTTCTTTAATCCATTCCACCGGTTGATTACTTCGTAATCGGTGAAATGGCTATATATATTAGATTAGGTTTTTTGTTTTGTTTCTGTGCATTTTGTTTTCATAGGATCGAGTGTTGCAGCATGCTGAGATGAACCCTAGCATCATCATGTGCTAGGTTGTGAAAGTTAGAAAATCTATATGTTTGTGGAGAACCGGTTTGGTGAAGCCGCGCGGGTTTTAGTCGTGCATAGCGACGTCGCAGATAATTAAAATTTCTGTGTTTGAACCATTTCCAAAGATTCAATGGGTTCTCGGTTCAACGGTGATAGTAGATAGTACATCAGGTTCCACAGTTGATTGAAGTCAGACGAAAAAGTCTTCATTTGAACCTTTGGTGAAAGGTTCAACGGTTCGCAAGTAAATCGGGTTCATTTTGGCTCGATAAATGCTTGTAAGAAGTTTAGTAAAGCTTTGAAGGAGTTTTTGAATTGGTTAAGTGTTTGATTGAACCTTTGAACTGGTTCAACAGTTCAAAGGGTTCAACGGTTCAACCGACTGTTTGGTTCAATTGTTCAGCAACGGAGACAGTGCTAAGGAGCTAGCGATAGTTGAACCATTAGTTGAACTGGTTCAATGTTTCAATGGTTCAATGGTTCAACGATTTAGTCAAACTGATGGGTTCCTGTGGTTCAACAGTACAATTGTGAGTTGCAAATAACACTTTAAACTAAGTAATTGAATCGATAGTACTGGTTCAATGGTACGATTAGCTCATAGGTTCACCCAAAGCAAAATACACATATTAGCGTGAGGAGTTTTAGTCTAGCCGATGGAATGGATTTCACCGATGGAAAAACACACACAGAAAATTGTATGTTAGCAACTGACTAAAAATTAGTTTGCCACGATCTGCTGCCTACTCTGGATCATAGTGGTATCAGAGTGAAGGTTGTATCTTTTGGGAAGGAAAAGCCAACAAAATGTCAGAAGGAGAAGGGTCAGAAGAGTACCCAGCAAGGATGACCAACACTGAACTGGCTGTCCTAGTAAAGAAGCAGATTGCAGAAAGCAAAGCAATTAGTGCTTAGAATTAGGCATTGAAAGATGAGTTGGAAAGATTAAGGGACAAAGTCAGAAGGGGAAGAGATTCTGGTGAACGAGAAGATAGGGATGAAGAGGATATCCCTAGGTAGGAAGAGATAGAGGTTCCTGTAGACTAGAGACCCTTACTGAATGCCCTCAAATCTATGGAGTGAAGGACCATAGATATGAAAATTGACCTGCCAGTGTTTGTAGGAAAAATGGAACCTGATTCAGTGATGGAGTGGATAGACTCCTTGAACAATTTCTTTGAAACAGAGGAAATACCAGACCACCAAAGAGTGAAGATATCTCAATCCAAAAGGAAAGGAGCTACACTAACCTAGTGGAATTTCAACCAAGATGACAAGGTGAAAGAAGGAAAGAACAAAGTTGCTACGTGGAGGAAGATGATGGCTTTAGTGAAGGAAGCCTATGTTCCATTGGATTACAATATCCAATTACATAAGAGGAGACAAAATCTGAAACAGAAGGAATTAGATGTCAGTGCATACACTGAAGAGTTCATGAAACTATGTCTCAAGACAAAGGTAAAGGAGAATGAGGAAGAGAAGGTAGCTAGGTATCTCAATGGGTTGAGATTTGCCATCCAAGAAGACCTAAATTTGCATAATCCAGATACAGTTCAGAAGTGCTACCAATTAGCACTCAAGGTGGAAGAGAAACTAAAGAGAAGACAAGAACATAACAATAGAGAAGAGGAAGACAACAAAGAGGGGGAAGAAGTCCTTTAAGAGGCAGAGGAAATGGATTTGGATACCAAGGTGAATCCAATCAAGAGAGAAGCAAATGAGACAACAGTCAAACTCAAGGGGGAAGTTATGATAAAAAAGGAAACTTTAGGGGAAAAAGACCACCATTCAGAGGAAGATCTCAGGGCAGAGGTCCTATCAGATGTTACAATTGCAATCAGGAAGGCCACATAGCCAGTAGATGTCTAGAAAAAGCAACGAGTTTAGGGGGAGAAATGAGGACAAATCTGATCCAAGAATCTGATTGTCAAAGTGCAACAAGCTCCAACACTTATCAAAGTGTGAATGATACTGTCAGATATGGGTATCCTGAGATAGGAGAAGCTTTGATGATCAGGAGAGCAATGGCCACTATGAAGGTGCCTGATAGAGAACCCCCACAAAGAAAGTCTCTTTTCAAAACTACTTGCAAGGAAGGAGGAAAGGTATGTAGAGTTCTGATTGACTCTGGATCTACTAAAAATTTTGTGTCTATTGAAATGGTAGAAAAGCTTAAGCTTAGAAGGCTACTACATCCCTGCCCATATAAGTTCTCATGGCTCACTCAAGGTCAGCAAACAGTTGTAGAAGAGCAAGCTTCGGTAGAGTTTCAAATTGGACTATACAAGGATAGATTATTGTTTGATATAGCTCAGATGGATGCTTGCCATCTCCTACTTGGAAGACCATGGCAATACGATTTGAAAGCCCAACATGATGGAGTTAGAAACACCTATTCAATCACCAAGGAAGGTGAGAAGATAGAGCTACTACCATTAATGGAGAAGGAAGTAGAATCAAAAGGGAAAGAAGTCAAGGTGATGATGGTAGAAGGCAAATAGTTTATGATAGAACTAGCAGAAGAAGGAGCAGTTACATATGCTCTAATTCCATGCCTAAAGGTGAACAAGGAGCAGTAGCAAGAAGTCAAGGGAGAGAAGAGGCAAAGGTTCATAGACCCTGTTGTCCAAGAGTTATTGGACAAATACAAAGGCATCATCTCTGATGGAATGCCAAGGTCCCTACCACCTATGAGGGACATCAATGATTGCATAGATCTAATCCCTAGATCTACACTACCAAACAAGGCAGCATACAAGTTTACACCAGAACAGAATGTAGAGGTAGCAAGACAGATTGCAGAATTGTTGGACACGGGCCTAATTGGCAAAAGTTTAAGCCCATGTGCAGTACCAGCTATACTAGCACCAAAGAAGGAAGGCACTTGGAGACTTTGCACTGATTCAAGGGCTATTACCAAGATCACAATCAGATATAGGTTCCCCATACCTAGGATAGAGGATTTGCTTGATTATTTGGGAGGTACCAAATACTTCACAAAAATAGATTTGAAAAGTTGCTATCATCAGATCAGGATTAGGCCAGGAGATGAGTGGAAAACAACATTTAAAACAAATGAGGGATTGTATGAGTGGAAGGTCATGCCTTTTGGATTGTCTAATGCTCCTAGTACATTTATGAGGTTGATGAATGAGGTCTTGAGAGAATTCATAGGCAAATTTGTCATAGTATATTTAGATGACATTCTGATTTTTCAGTAATCCAAGGGAAGAACACCTCAAACATATAGACCTAGTCCTCAAAAGGTTACATTAAGAGCAGTTAATGATCAACTTGGACAAGTGTTTGTTCATGCAGGAGGAGATCATCTACTTGGGTTTTGTCATCTCACACGGCAAACTAAAAATGGATCAAGAGAAGGTAAGTGCCATATTGTCTTGGCCAACTCCTAGAACCATGAATGATGTCAGAAGTTTCCATGGGTTAGCAACTTTTTATAGGAAGTTTATAAGATGGTGTAGTCATGTCTGTGCACCCATACTTGACACCATAAAAGGAGGACAGAAGTGCAGATTCACTTGGACAAAGGAGGCAGATGATTCATTTGAAACATTAAAGAAGAAAGTGGAACAATAGCCAGTCCTTACACTTCCTGATTTCAATAAGATTTTTTAGGTTGAATGTGATGCAAGTCACATGGCAATTGGAAGAGTACTCAGTCAAGAAGGGAGGCCTATTGCATTTTTTAGTGAGAAACTAAATGATGCTAAGAAGAGATACTCATCCTATGATTTGGAGATGTATGCTCTAGTCCAGTCACTCAAAAAGTGGAGGCATTACTTGATGCCAAAAGAATTCATAGTGTTTACACATAATCAGGCCCTTAGTTTCATAAACAACCAAGAGAAGCTAAACCATAGACACATGAAGTGGGTGGAAACTTTGCAAGCTTTCACCTTCACACTCAAGCATAAGAAAGGGGTCAAGAATAAAGTAGCAGATGCTTTGAGCAGGAGGGCTCTCACCATAAATCAGATTCAATTGGAGAGTGTTGGTATTGATTCCTTAAAGACTATGTATGCTGATGATGAAGATTTTGGAGAAATCTACAAAATATGCACTTCTTTTGGAGACAAATATCATGTTGAATACTCTAAATTTCTGATACAAGATGGATTACTATTCAAAGGAGGACAATTGTGCATCCCACGGTGTTCTATGAGACTGAACATAATTAACGAGAAGCATTGTGGAGCCATGGCAGGACATTTTGGTCTGGATAAGACTTTGGATCTTGTGAAGAGGCAATACTTTTGGCCAAAGCTATAGTCAGATGTCAGAAAATTTGTGGAGACATGTGTGATCTATCAGAAGGCAAAAGGAAGATCTACTAATGCAGGTTTATATCAGCCATTGCCCATTCCTTCTAGACCATGGGAGAGCATAAGTATGGATTTTGTGTTAGGTTTACCTAGAACAAGGAAGGGATATGACAGTGTTTTTGTGGTAGTAGACAGATTTAGTAAAATGGTACATTTCTTGCCATGCAAAACTACTTGTGATGCTTCATATGTTGCAGACCTATTTTTCAAAGAGATAGTGAGAATACATGGATTGCCATTGAGCATAGTGTCAAATAGAGATGTGAAGTTTATTGGTCATTTTTGGAGGACTCTTTGGAAGAAGCTTGGAACCAATTTGTCTTTCTCATCAGCTTATCACCCTCAAACAGATGGCTAGACTGAAGTGGTCAATCAGTCATTGGGAAATCTGCTTAGATGTTTGACAAGACACCATGGAGAGAAATGGGATAACACCCTGTCACAGGCAGAATTTTCTTATAATGACACCTTCAATAGGAGTACAGGAAAGTCACCTTTTTAGGTAGTATATGGTATCCATCCCAGAGGTATTTTAGAGTTAAGAGATATACCTACAAGAGAGTCTATTAGTGCAGATGGAGAAGCTTTTGTAACAGCAATCAAAGAGGTGCATGATCAAGTCAAGACCCAACTCCAGCAAACTACTTTGAAGTACAAAGAATATGCTGATAAAAAGAAGAGAGATGTATAGTTTGATGTTGGAGATTTGGTATGGGTTAATTGGAAGAAGGAAAGACTCCCAAAAGGAAAATATACTAAGCTAATGTAGAGGAAGATTGGACCATTTTAGATTTTGAAGAAATTTGGATAGAATGCTTATGAAATCCAACTTCCTTCTAATCTTGTATTGTCACCTATTTTCAATGTATCTGATTTAACTCCATACAAACATAATGCAGATGTAGAATAGGAACCACTGCAAGGCACAGCAGAAGATGATATTCCTAAACATGAGCCACCAAAATTGAAGAAAATTTTAGACTCAAGAATGGCAAAGAAGACTAGGAACAAAGAGTAAATGGAGTACTTGGTAGCTTCGCAAGGGAAACTTGATTCAGAGGTGGTTTGGATGACTGAAGAACAACTCATCAAACAGGGTACAAATCTTCAAACTCTCATCTCAACGGGACTTGAGATTTCTTCTCTCGAAGAGTATGGTGCAGGAGTACCCCACGAAGACTAGGGTCTTATGCAATTTATGCATTTTCTATATTAAATGTTATAATTTTGTTTGACTAGACTTGTCATTGGTGTTTGTAATTTGGTTTTTGTTTGTAATCCCTAGGACACTTATCGAGCTCTCATGATAAGGTTGTTAATTGTTAGAAGTTTGTTATCCCTCCCAGCTACTTTGAATTGTCTCCCAACCGCTGGGAATCAAGTAGGTACTACTGTTGGAAAGTAGTTAAATAGCTCAGATCAGATTGATTAGAGATACAGATGGATACAGATAGATTAAGATAGATTGAGATTTTTGCAAGAGACTGAGAAGTTCTAAAGTTGTGAAATCAGGTATCTGTATCAATTTCTAGAAGCAATAAAAGAAGATCCTATTTTGTGTTTGATTTCCTTGTGTAGTCAATTTTCTAGTTTGCAACCGAGATGGGTTCTTTAATCCATTCCACTGGTTGATTACTTCGTAATCGGTGGAATGGCTGTATATATTAGATTAAGTTTTCTCTTTTGTTTCTACGCATTTTGTTTTGACAGGATCGAGTGTTGCAGCATGCTGAGATGAACCCTAGCATCCTCATGTACTAGGTTGTGAATGTTAGAAAATTTGTATGTTTGTGGAGAACTGGTTTGGTGAAGCCGCGTGAGTTTTAGTCATGCGTAGCGGCGTCGCAGATAATTAAAATTTATGTGTTTGAACCGTTTCCAAAGATTCAATGGGTTCTCAGTTCAACGGTGATAGAAGATAGTACATCGTGTTCTAAAGTTGATTGAAGTCAGACGGAAAAGTCTTCGTTTGAACCTTTGGTGAAAGGTTCAACGGTTCGCAAGTAAATTGGGTTCATTTTGGCTCGATAAATGCTTGTAAGAAGTTAAGTAAATCTTTGAAGGAGTTTTTGAATCGGTTAAGTGTTTGATTGAACCTTTGAACTGGTTCAAAGGGTTTGATGGTTCAACCGACCATTTGGTTCAATCGTTCAGTGACGGAGACAGTGCTAAGGAGCTAGCGATAGTTGAACCATTTGTTGAATCAGTTCAATGGTTCAACGGGCCAGCGGTTCAATGGTTAAGTCAAGCTGATGGGTTCCTGTGGTTCAACAGTACAACTGTGAGTTGTAAATAACACTTTAAACTAAGTAATTGAATTGATAGTACTGGTTCAATGGTACGATTGGCTCAGAGGTTCACCCAAAGAAAAATACTCATATCAACGTGAGGAGTTTTAGTCTAGTTGATGGAATGGATTTCACCGATGGAAAAACACACACAGAAAATTGTATGTGGTTCTCTGATCTCAATATGCATCTTTAAACTCAATTCCTCATATGTCACAAATCTTTCAACCATTGTGTCTTTAGGCTTGCTTAAAAGATGTTGAGCATACACGTCCAGAACTCTCCCATCCACCTCATAACCCATTGGCATTATCCATACTATTCTTGGCTCTACAGATTCCATCAAACATTGATCAGTATCAACCATGAAGCATATTTCATTTTTGTATTTTTCAACAATTGAATTAGGGATTCTTTCCCTTGTGTGCATTATAATCTAAAAATTCTTAAAGTAACCCCATATTGTAGTTTTCTAAGCTTTGAAATCACCAATGTTGCGAAGATGATCTCTGATTTGAATGGCAACTGGCTCATCATTAGTCCAGTGTACACCTATTACCCTAGGTACCTCATTTATAAAGTAGAAGAATAGACATAGAACCAATGTACCATACTTGAAAGTGTTTTTCTTATCCATCTTAATTTTGTTCAAATTCTCAATCAATAGAATTTGTAGCAATTCACACAAGTCATAATCAATATCTTCCTTCAGCATCTTGCATGCAACATATATGGCTATTCCGGAGACATAATTTTCTCTGCTTGAGTGGTAAATCTTGTACCCAATTACCATAGAGGCGAATTTGACATTCGGTTCTATTATATCATTGATGGTCATTGCTCTTCTATCAAACTTGGCACCGGTAGCATCAGTCATTGTCTAGTTTTTCACAGCCTTCAGCATGGGTAATCCACCAGTTGAGTTTAATCCAGTTACTATTCTAATAGAATCCTTGGTAATTTTGAACGCTTTGAACAACCAAATAAATTCATCATGTATCTGACTTCAAATATATTAGACCCATTCATCCTCATCAAATATTGGGAACCCCATGATCTAGATGAAGTGTTTATCCTGTAGTGCCTTATATTTAGGTTTAAGTTCCTGATTTTCATCTCTGAGTTGTTTATCAAATAGGTCTACATACCTTGAATCTCCAAATTCATCTATGTTTGCATGAATATAAACCCTAATGTCTTCAAAATGAAGCACACCATGCGGAACACTTGAAAAAGCACCTAACAGGTTGACTTGTATTGATTTGTGAGGATGCTTCTTAAACTTGGGTCAAGGTATTTCAGTAGTGTCAACAACATGAGGAGTAGCCATCTCAACAAATTTTAGATTCAAAGCTTCACAGAGAAGTACCTTTTTCTTCCGCGGAGTTGGAGATGAATGTAATTGCTGATTGAATTTGGTCTTTATGTCTTAGTCTCTGGATTTTTAGCTTGAATGCTCTTCTTCTTATTTCCTCCAAATGCAAAGTGATTCAAATGTGTGAACAAGTAACCTTTTATCTTTTGAAACCCTGATTTGGCATTGTAATAAATGCATTACCCTAACTTTATCCGGTTATTCCATTTTTGATAGTTCTTCAAGAATCACTCCATAAGTTCTCATAACATCTTTTCTTCCTAAAATTCTTCCAACAGTTCTAAACAAAAATCTCCTCTTTATTGTGCTAGATTTAGGCACCCACTTATTGACCAGGGGAATTTGATGTTCAATGCATCTCCCCCTGAGCCAGAGCTCCTGACTTAATTCCTAGAGGAATTGTCAGCACCTGATTCTAGTGTGGACCCATCATCATTGTTTATTGTATCTTTCCTTACCCAAGTCTTGTTCATTTTGCTCCATATCTCATCCACATCAATTTTTCTTTTTCCTTTGTCTTGTTTTTTCTCATCTGGTCTTCTATTTGCCGGACCTCTTCTTCCATTGTTCCTATTTTTGTAGAATCTTACAATATGACCAGATTTATTGCAGTTAAAGCACACAACTTGATTTCCTCTTAATCTGCACTGATTAGCCATGTGTCCAAACCCATTGCAAACAAAACAATACCCATTGAAAGAATTGCTAATTCCTCTATTGTTAGCATTATTCATTATCATATTTCTACATTCATTTGATCTATGACAATACCTTTTACACTTGAAGCATTGACTAGAGAAGGATGGACCATTTTGATTTACTCTGTTTCTGCACTGAGTAGCTCTATGACCAAATTTATTGCAATTGAGACAATTTCTATTGAATGATGGATATATCTGAGCATTAGGCTATCTCACGGGAGGTTTTCTAGTTCTATTTCTCATATTCCCTGATTAAATGTTTCTTTGACTAGATTCAGAGCTTTCACCTTTCTCATAACCAAGATCATGCTTGTCACCACCCCTTTTTTAACTTTCAATTAGTGCTTCAAGTTTAGCTGAGGTTATCTTGAACGTCTCCTTATGCTTATTTGCAATTTCTAGGTCATGTCCGAGAGTGATAATCTATCTTTCAAGTTTTCTTTCATTGTCTCTACTTTCTTGTAGATTAGATTCTAGGAGGCCAACTATCACATCCAATCTGTAGCATTCTTCAGATCTCTCTTTCAGATTTTGATTTATCTCTTCTTTATCTTTCTTCCTATTTTCAATTTCCTTGGTTAGTCTCATCACCCTAGCTTCCATCTCATGTTTTAGGAGAGTAACTTCTTTAGCTAACTTTTCACATTCCTTTGTCTTCTCATTCAGGGCCTTGTCTTCATAATGCTTCCCCAGTTGAAGAGGTTGCTCCTTTCCTTTAGCATTGGATTTGTTCAAATTTTCTTTTAAAATCTCAATGAAATCTTTAGACTTTTTGAGGTTATCTTGCAGCTCTTGAACATCTACATTGGACTACTAAAGATCATCTAGTGCGAGATTGAGTTTCCCTTGAAGATTATATTCATCCATTTTACTGCCTTCCTAGATCTTCCTTAAGCTCTTAAACTTTTTCAAAGGAACTTAGTGTTGGAACAAGGTGGATAACTAAGAGGGGGGGTTGAATTAGTTATCTTCAATTATTTAACTTTCTTTTCTTCTTTAACAATTAGTGTAGTATCAAAACATTTAAGCATACATGAACATGAGAGCAGAAAAGAAATCAACACACATAACACAAGGATTTTTACGTGGAAAAACCTGTTAAAGGAAAAACCACGGGGTGACTATGCTGGCAAGAGACACTATGTGGCTTCATTGGTGTTGTCATTGATGGCAACAAAGACCATTCCACACATCCACAGGACATAGTGTATCTTTACTGGAAGTCAGATTGAAGGATACTTGGGTCCAGTAAGTAAGAAAAGAGCATGCAGCAAGGTTTGACAGTCAAGTCCGGATCTCTTAGAGGAAGTATCTTTGCAAAGTGTGGACTTGGGAAAGTCAAGAGGAATACCTTAACTGATAGACTCCAGGGATTGAGCCTCCGGTGATGAAAGAGTGAAGAGCTATAAGCATCTAAGTATTGAGGTCCGGTTTGGCAGAACAGACAGAGGAAGAACTGACTAACAGAGCATCGAAATTATTTCGGATGAGATATTGATGATGATCAAGGTTCTTAAGGTATCATCCATGATTGGCCAACATGTTAGATGACTTCTATAAGTATCTCCTTGATTTGCATCACTTGGCAAGCAAGGATTCAGCTGACAGTCTAAGAGTTTGGGAAAATATTGACTATTCCAAATGCCGACTAGAAAGACGATGAAATCCTTTGTGCGGATATATATACCAAATGCATTTGGATGTGAAGGGCTGTGTGGTGTGATAGTAAAGTGCAAAGAAAAGTAGAAGAGTAGTGTGAAGATGGTAAGACAGGTCTGGAATGTAACAGGATAGCAGGACCTAAGAGAGTAAGAATGAAGTGCAGTAGATTAGTATATTGAGCTTAATTAGAACTGAACCTTAGCATATGTGGATGCTTCTCATCAGTTCAAGTATCTAGTTTTCTTATATAAACTATTGTAGGTAGTGAGCCTCTTGTGAGTAGTGTGCTCGGGCAATGAGCCCTAATTGTCAAGTGCCATTTTGTATTTCTATTCTTCTAACAGAGAATACAATCTTGCGTTAATCACCCCATGGTTTTCTCCCTTAACAGGGTTTCCACGTCAAAAATATTGTGTCATGTGTATTTCCATTTCATGGTTATGTTTTCTTATTTAAATTAATGTTGCATTAATTGTCAAGAAAGTTCAGAAAGATGAAATAATTAAGATAACTGATTCACCCCCCCTCTCAGTTATCAACAATTGGTATCAGACCTAAGTTCCTCCCAAAGGAGCCTAATAACTTGAGGAAGATCTGGGAACTAAAATGGATGTGTATGGTATGAGGGAGCAACTTCAGTCTGCCCTAGATGATCTTGAGCAATCAAACTCTGAAGTCAGAGAGTTGAAGGAAAGACTCAAACAGGCTGATGATTTCATAAATGAACTAAAAGGGAAACTAAGTATCTCTATGAAAAAGAGAAAAGATCTACTTCAGTAATTAGCAAGTCAAAGTGAAGACAATGGTACAAATGAAGATTTGAAGGAGAAAACCAAGTTATGTGAGGTCATTATGGTAAGACATGAAATGGAATCAGGAGTTATGAAATTCACCCAAGAAATTGAAGAGAAAAGAAAAACTGAAGATGATCTAAGACAATCCCTCAAGGAGAAGTTAGAAGATTGCCACAAAATGGATAGAATAATTAGGCATCTAGAATTTGATCTTGAAGATGCTAGAGATAATGAAGAAAAACTTGAGGATCAAATTGACACTCTTAAAAAGGATCTTCAAACAACAAATGAATACAAAGAGAAATTCAAGATAAGTTCTGCTCAACTTGAAGTTCTTCTTGAAAGCCAAAAGAGGGTAGATGACAAGCGTGGCTTAGGATATGAGAAAGGTGAAAGCTCTGGATCCGGTTAGAAGAATTTTGGATTAGAAAGTCCAAGGAACAGGCCTAGAAGATCTCCGGTAAGGCAACCTAATGCTCAAAGATATCCATCCTTCAATGGATATTGCCACAACTGCAATAACTTTGGTCATAAAGCTAATAAGTGCAGAAAGAGAATAAATTAGACTAATACATCCTTCTCTGGATAGTGTTTCAACTGCAAAAGGTACAGTCACAAATCTCAAGAATGTAGAAATAAGCAAATAAACAATTCATTCAATGGTAGATGCTTTGCATGCAATAGAATGGGACATATGGCTAATCAATGCAAATCAAGAGGATTTCATTCAAATATGCAAAGAAATGTTGTTTTCCACAATTGCAATAGATTCAGTCATATTGCCAAATTCTGTAGAAGCAAGAACCAAGACAAAAGGGGTCCGGTGCATCATAATCAGAATCAAGACAAAGGAAAAGGAAAAGTAAATGCGGATGAAGTTAAAAGTGAGATGAACAAAATTTGGGTGAAGAGAAGTACAGAAAATGTAGAGGATGGATCCGCACCAGAATCTAGTTCTGATATTCCTTCCAGAAATTAAAAAATGAGCTTTGGCTTAGGGGGAGACACAAGGAAAAACATTTTCCCCAGCCAGTTAATTGGTGACAGAATTGGCACAAGGAGAGTTGCAGATTAAAGGATTCTCAGAGAAACATCTAAATAAACTATGGTTAAGTTATGGAAGATCCACAAGATGTTTAGAACAAGATCGTTTCAGTTCATCAAGTCATTCGAATAAGGAAAACAAGGCAAACCAGAATGATTTAAGTTGAGCATTTATTGTAGCTTGGTATTAGGGTTTGCGGAGCAATATAAGGGTTTTTCTTATTAAACATTTGTTCATTCTACATGTAAAAGATGTTAGGGCATATATTCATGCGAGTATTGAAGAATTTGGGGAATCTAAGCTAGTCGATATCTATCACAAGCATTTGATAGATGACTCATTCAAACTCAAAACCCAGTATAAAGCTATCCGGGACAAACATTTTGCACAATGCATTCATTTCCCCTATTTTCTGGAAGATGAATGGGTCCGGTATATCTTGAGCAGAATGCATGACAGCTTCATGTGGTTGAGCATGCCATTTAAGAGCACTAAGGATACCATTAGGGCAGTAACCGGATTACACTCAACAGGTGGAATGCCTACACTCAAATCTGTCAAAAACCAAATTGTCAATGAAGCTACCAAATCAAAGTTTGATAAAAGAGCAATGACTATTAAGGATATCACAGATCTGAATATCAAGTTTGCATCAATGATAATTGGGTATAAGATATATCATCCCAGCAGGGAGAATTCAGTATCTGGAACTACTATATATACAGCTTATGAAATGTTGAGGAAGAATGTAGACTATGATCTTTGTGAGCTCCTTCTGAACCAACTCTTGGAGAATCTACAGAAGATAAAGAAGGATAAGAAGAATTCTTTCAAATATAGTGGTTGTATACTCTACCTATTCTTTTATTACATGAATGAGCTTCCTGGATCTAGTGGCTAGGTATGGCAAAATGATAGACCAGTAGCCATTCAAATCAGAGATTATATACATGGGCTTGGTGATGCCAAGGCACAAAATATAGCTCTCTGGGGCTATTTCAAGAATTTTTAGAGCATGATGCAAGCAAGTGAGGGAATCCCCCAATCTTTAGTTGAAAAATATAAAGATACAATATGCTTTATGGTAGAAACTGATCAGTGCCTAATGGAGGTAGTGGAACCAAGAACAGTGTGGATCATGCCTATGGGGTATGAAGTGGATGAGAAAATTGTAGAGCTGCATGTTTAGCACATGCTATGTCAGCCAAAGGATCTTAAGGCAGAAAGGTTTGGAACCTTTGAAGAGTTGAGTGTTAAAATCTATGTGGAGCTACGTCAATCGGAAATGAAGAGAAAATTGAGAAAAGAAGTTGAGAACATTGCCAAAAGATATGGGATTTCAAAAGAGGCACTTGATTCTAGCAGAGAAAAGATGGAAAGGGTAGAAAAAGGAAAGAAAGAAGCAGAAAAAGAAAGTGCTCTGGTAGAAGCTTCCTCCTGGACCAGATCCTCTAAGAGCTCTGCATCTGCCACTGCAAAGAGCTCAAAGGCATCTAAACCGAAAGCAAAATGATCTAGTAAAGTGAAAAGACAACAAAGACAAAGGCAACAAGGTCTTACATCAGTCAGAAGGATGATGAAGAGATCAAGAAGATGAAGAAAAAGAAAGTATCCAGTGAAACCAAGGAGGCAGAGATAGAAGAGTTTGTTGAAAAGCCCACTCTATCATTAGATGATGTGGTTAAAGCAGTTACTGTGGATGGGAACCTGTAACCAATAACAGAATTCTATGATGCATATAATGATGCAGATAAAAAGATCTTGGAGGAAGCCACAGTCAAATACTTGAACATATACAATAAAGCATTTATTGAAATAATTTCTCCAATTCCTAAAAGTTTAGAGAAGGAACTTGATATGAGAAAAGAAAATGCCAAGGCTAAGGACTTAGAGATTAGAGATCAGATACCTATCCAACTCTATCCCTCAATTACTCCAAAACAAATGGATATGATCTTCAAAGATTGCAAGGATGAGTTTCAGAGTAAGGCTAGAATGAATCAGCTCATGCTTGGAGAAACTGATAAGGTGGCAAAAGAAACAGAGGAAATCCTTCAGAATGCCTATAAAAGATTCAATATTCCTATTGTAGAGGATTTAGGTGATGATCTCTCAGGAATAGATAACAAAGAAGAATTCATTGAGAAAATGTCAGAAGAGGCAAAGGATACAGGTGAAGAAAAAGAAGCAAATATCTCATCCGATTTCCCCTGCAGATTCTGGATCTAAAGGAGAAGAAAGAGTAATCAGTCAAGAAGTAGAGGAGAAGTAAAAAGAAGATGTCAGTAGTAAGGCTACAGAAGAAGAGAAAACTCCAACAGAAAAGGCCACAGATGATAGTGGTAAGGCTACAGAAGGGGACAAAACCCTGTCACTAGCAAGAGACACAGTAGAAGCAGTAGAAGAATTCTTAACCAAGGAGATGATGGAATTTGATGAATCGAAACTTCTTCAAGAACTGCTCAATTTTGACTCCCTCTCCCTAGTTCAAACCATAAAGCGAGCATCCTTTACTTTGGCAAAAGCAAAAGAAAAACTCCTAAAGTCTCACATGGAGGATTGCAAGATTATAGACATTGCATCCGGTGTACTGGAAAAGATCATGCCATCTTTTTAGAAGGATCCCTCATCCTCCTCATCCGGTAATCTCAAATCTCTAGTAAATAGTGTTAGCACACATTTTGATTAATTAGAGAAGTCAGCAGAAGATAAGGTCCGAAAAGAGTTTTTGGTAAAAAGATTATCAGAAGTACAAGGGTTAATAACCAATGATAGGAGAGTTATGAATATTGGGTTAAAGAGCTTAGAAAATGCTCTCAAAGATGGTGATATTTACAAATTTTGTTTATCCTGGCCTAAAGTGACCAAGGACATTGAGAAGAAGGTAAAAGAGCAAGAGGATATAGTATTAAGTTTATCTCAAAGTTTTGATCCTCTATCGTCCTCCATAGTAAATCAAGAGTGTTAGACTATTGCAGTCATAAATGAAATGAAGAAGCTTGAGAAGGAGAAGAAAAATAGAATAAGTAGGTTCAATGAACTTAGAAGAATAATTATCCCTAAGTTAGAGGCCATGCATTAGGCCCTAAATGATGCTCAAACCACAGACCAGACCAGTGATCCGACAGATTTGAAGAGGGCAGAAGCTTTTGCATTCCTGTTGAGGATCACATCTCAATTTTGGATAGGATGAAGTAGAGTTGGGCAACATAAGTTGTATAATTAAAGAACACTTTCGCAGATATACTAAAGTATATGTAAAGTATAACTGGATAATATACTTATGCGACTAAGTATAGATTGAGTTTTGAAAATTTTGGTGTGCAGATCCCACCCTTTGCCATTGATGTCAAAGGGGGAGTGAGGAGCAGTGAAAAATGTGGACTCTAGCTAAGGGGGAGCTCCAGTATAGTGTACAGTAGATCAGAGCATCAACCAAGGGGGAGTGTTGTATAACACTTAGTCATTTTTCACTAAGTGTTGCCATCAATGCCAAAGGGGGAGATTGTTGGCAAGACACACTATGTGGCTTCATTGGTGTTGTCATTGATGGCAACAAAGACCATTCCACACATCCGCGGGACATAGTGTATCTTTACTAGAAGTCAGATTGAAGGATACTTGGGTCCAGTAAGCAAGAACAGAGCATGCAGCAAGGTCCGACAGTCAGGTCCAGATCTCTTAGAAGAAGTATCTTTGTAAAGTGTGGACTTGGGAAAGTCAAGAGGAATACCTTAACTAATAGACTCCAAGGATTGAGTCTTTGGCAATGAAAGAGTGAAGAGATATAAGCATCTATGTATTGAGGTCTGGTTTGGCAGAACAGACAGAGGAAGAACTGACTAACAGAGCATCAGAATTATTCCGGATGAGATATTGATGATGATCAAGGTTCTTAAGGTATCATCCATGATTGGCTGACATGTTAGATGACTTCTATAAGTATCTCCTTGATTCGTATCACTTGGCAAGCAAGGATTCAGCTAACAGTCTAAGAGTTTGGGAAAATATTGACTATTTCGGATGCTGACTAGAAAGAAGATGAAATCCTTTGTGAAGATATATATACCAGATGGATTTGTATGTGAAGGGGTGTGTGGTGTGATAGTAAAGTGCGAAGAAAAGCAGAAGAGCAGTGTGAAGACAGTAAGACAGGTCCGGAATGTAACAAGACAGAAGGACCTAAGAGAGTAAGAATGAAGTGCAGCAGATCAGTATATTGAGCTTAATCAGAACTGAACCTTAGCATATGTGGATGCTTCTCATCAGTTCAAGTATCTAGTTTTCTTGTATAAACTATTGTAGGCAGTGAGCTTCTTGTAAGTAGTGTGCTCGGGCAGTAAGCCCTAATTGGTAATTACCATTTTGTATTTCTATTCTTCTAACAGAGAATACAATCTTGGGTTAATCACCCCATGGTTTTCTCCCTTAACAGGGTTTCCACAACAAAAATATTGTGTAATATATATTTCCATTTCATGGTTATGTTTGCTTATTTAAATTAATGCTACATTAATTGTTAAGAAAGTTCAGAAAGATGAAATAATTAAGATAACTGATTCACCCCCCCTCTCAGTTATCAACAGACTAACCCAAGATTGTAGTCTATGTTAAAAGAATGGAAGTACAAAATGGCACTTGCCAATTAGGGCTCACTGCCCGAGCACACTGCTCATAAGAGGCTCACTGCCTACAAGAGACTCACTATTTACAAGGTATATAGAAAGTAACCAGGTGTTTGAACTGATCAGAGGCATCCACATATGCTGAGGTTTAGTTCTGGTTAGGCTCAATATACTGATCTACTGCACTTCATTCTTCCTCTGCTTAGTGTTGTTGTTCTGTCACATACCAGATTTGTATAGCTGCTTCCACACTATTCTCTGCTTTTCTTCACACACACTATTACACAAGACACACCTTCACATCAAAATCCATCTGGTATATATATCCGTACAAAGGATTTCAACATCTTTCTAGTTGGCATCCAGAATACTCAAGATTATCCCAAACTCTGGTCTATCGGCTGAATCTATGCTTACTAGGTGATGTGTATCAAAAAGATAGTTATAGGAGTCATCAATCATGTCAGCCAACCATGAATGATCCCTCAAGAAACTTGATCACCATCAATTTCTTATCTGGATTAAGGTCTGATGCTCTGCTGGTCAGTTCTTCCTTAGTCTACTCTGCCAAATAGGAACCCATCACTTAGGTGCTCATATATTTTCACTCTTTCATTATCGGAGGCTCAATCTTTGGGATGTAGCAGTCATGGTACTCCTCTTGACTTCCTTAAGTCTGCACTTTACTGAGATACTTTCTCTAAGAGATCTGAACCTGATTGTCAGACCTTGTTGTATGCTCTGTTCTTACTCACAGGACCAAAACACTCTTCAGTCTGACTTCTGGTAAAGACCTATTATGTGTTGCGGATGTGTGGGATAAACTTTGTTGCCATCAATGACAATAATGATGAAGCCACATAGTGTCTCTTGCGAATAATCTCCCCCTTTGTCATTGATGGCAACACTTAGTGAAAAATGACTAAGTGTTATAACAGGCTCCCCCTTGGCTGATGCTCTATCTTATGTACAATTTTACCAGAGCTCCCCCTTAGCTAGATTCCACATTTTTCACTGCTCCTCACTCCCCCTTTGACATCAATGGCAAAGGGTGAAATCCGTACACAAAAATTTGCAAAAAGTAACCTATACATAGCCACATAAGTATATATACAAATTATACTTACATATACTTAAGTATATCCACAAAAGTGGTTTTCAGCTAGACAAATTATGTTGCCCAACTCTTCTTCATTCTGTCCAAAATTGAGATGTGACCACTTAACAAAAATGCAAAGGCTTCTGCCCTCTTTAAGTCTGTCGGATCACTGGTCCGAGTTGTAGTTTGAGCATCAATTAGGGCTTCATGCATTGCCTCTAACTTAGGGATAATTATCCATCTCAGTTCACTCATTCTGCTTGTTCTATTTTTCTTCTCCTTCTCAAGCCTCTTGATCTCATTTATAATGGCAATAGCCTGACACTCTTGATTCATTATGGATGAGGTGAGAGGATCAAAACTCTGGGATAAGCTTGATGGTTTACCCTCTTGTTCTTCCACCTTATTTGCAATGTCTGTTGTTACTGTGGACCAAGATAAACAAAATTTGTATAATTCTCCACCATATTTAAGAGTATTTTCTAGGCTCTTTATTCAAATATTCAGATTTCTCCTATCATTTGCTATTAGCCCCTGTACTTCAGACAATCTCTTACCCAAAAACTCTTTCCGGACTTTCTCTTCTGCTGATTTCTCCACAGAATCAAAATGTGTGCTAACAAAATTAACAAGAGATTTCAGATTACCAGATGAGGAGGCCGAAAGATCCTTTTGGAAGGATGACATGATTTTCTCTAGCACACCGGATGCAATTTCTATCAGCTCACAGTCTTCCATGTGAGACTTTAGAAGCTTTTCTTTTGGTTTAGCTTGAGGAAAAGATGCTACATTCATTATCTGGACTGAAGAGAGAGAGTCAAAATTGAGTGGTCCATGGAATAGCTCCAGTTCGTGTAATTCCATCATTTCTTTGGTCAGGAAGTCTTTAACTACTTTTGCAGTGTCTCTTGCTAGAGACAGAATCTTCTTTCCTTCTGCAGCCTCAGAACTGTCATTTGGGGTCTTCTCTGCTTGATCTTCTTCTCTTCCCTTTTTCTCCTCTTTTCTTGCTTCTCCTTCTATTCTGGAGTCTGCTGGGGGATCCAAAAGAGAGATGTTTACTTCTTCATGGACTTCCTCTTCCAGAATAGAGGAATCCAAGTCCTTAGTCTTTTCCTCACCTATCTCCTTTGACTCTTCTGGAGTTTTCTCAGTAGAATCTTCCTTTTATGCACTTAATCCTTCGACATCCATGGCAGAAGGTTCATCATTTATGTCATCTATAATAGGAAGATTGAATCTTTTATAGGCATTCCAGAGGATGTCTTCAGTCTCTTTTGCCACTTGATTAGTTTCTTTGAGCATAAGCTTGTTCATTCTAGCTTTGCTCCGGAACTCATCCTTGCAATCCTTGAAGATCATGTTCATTTATTTTAGAGTGATGGAAGGATAGAGGTGAATAGCTATCTATTCCTGAATCTCCATATCCTTTTCCTTGGCATTGTCTTTTCTGAGTTCAAGTACTTACTCTAAACTTTTGGGGATTAGAGAGATGATTTCAATGAATTCTTTATTACATATGTTTAAGTACTTAACTGTAGCTTCTTCCAAGATCCTTTTGTCTGTGTCACTATACTCATCATAGAATTATGTCATTGGTTGTAGATTCCCATCCACAGTAACTGCCTTAATGATATCATCAATGGAGAGTGTAGGCCCTTCCACAAATTCTTCTGCTTCTTCTTTGTTTTTGGTGGCAGATGATTCCACAAAAGTTTTCTTTTTCTTCTTCATTTTCTTAACCTCCTCATCTATCTCTATCTTTTCATCATCCTTGTGGCTTGTGTATGACTTTGTGGCCTTTGTCTTTGTTCTCTTCTCTCCTTTTCTAGATGTCTTTGCTTCCAATTTTGAGGCTTTTGAGCTCTTAGAGGTGGTAGGTGCAGAGCTCTTTGAGGATCTAATCTAGGAGGGGGCTTGCACCAGAACACTTTCTTTTTTTGGTTCTTGTCTCTCTTTTCCTACTCTTTCTACCTTCTCTCTATTGGCATCAACTGCCTCCTTTGATATGCCATATTTCTTGGCAATTTCCTCTACTTCCTTCGCAACTTTTCTCTTTATTTCAGGTTGCCTTAGTTCAAAATGAATTTTCACACTCAATTCTTGAAAGGTGCCAAACCTTTCAGCCTCAGGGTCCTTAGGCTGACTTAGTAGGTGTTGGACATGTAGTTCCAAAATTTTCTCATCCACCTCATAGCCCATTGGCATAATCCAGACTATTCTGGGCTCTACTACCTCCATTAGGCATTGATCAATGTCTACCATAAAACACACTGTATCTTTATATTTTTTAATTAATGTCTGAGGAATTCTTTCTCTGGCCTACATCATACCTTGGAAATTCTTGAAATATCCCCAGAGAGCTGTGCTTTGAACCTTGGCACCACCAAGCCCATACATATAGTCTCTTATTTGTATGGCCACAAGTCTGTCATTTTGCCATACCCAACCACTGGATCCGGGTAGCTCATTCATATAGTAAAAGAATAGACATAGTATCAAGCCACTGTACTTAAATGAATTCTTCTTATCCTTCTTTATTTTCTATAAATTCTCTAACAGTTGGTTCTGGAGAAGCTCACAAAGATCATAGTCAACATTTTTCGTTACCATTTCATATGCAGTATATATAGCAGTTCCGGATACTGAATTCTCCCTGCTAGAGTGATAGATTTTGTAACCAATTATCATAGAGGCAAACTTGATATCTAGATCTATGATGTCTTGTATTGTCATTGCCCTCTTGTCAAATTTTGATCTGATAGCCTCACTTATAATTTGGTTTTTAACTGATTTGAGATCAGGCAACCCACCGGATGAGTACAATCTAGTTACTACCCTAATGGCTTCTTTTGTGAGCTTCAATAGCCTCATCAACCACATGAAGTTGTCATGCATTCTTCTCAGAACATACCGAACCCATTCATCTTCTATAAAATAGGGGAAATGGATGTAATGTCCAAAATGCTTATCCCAGATGGCCTTGTATTAGGGTTTAATTTCAATTGTTTCATCTATTAATTCCTTGTGATGGATATCCATCATCTTGGATTCCCCAAATTCCTTAATGTTTCCATGAATGTATACCCTAACATCTTCTACAGCAGAACCCCATGCGGAATGCTAGAGAATGCACCTAGGGGATCAACTTCTAGGGATTTGTAAGGATGTTTCTTAAACTTAGGGTGTGATCTATTAGTGATTTTAACAATATTTGGAGTAGCCATCTTTCACAGGATTCAGAGAGAGATATTCAAGAGCGGAAATACCTTTTATGCTTCTAGGGTTCATGATAAGAGCTGAAAAGATTGTTAGTTGAATCAAATTCTGTGGTTTATCCTTGAGAGGGTTGAAGCAATCTTTTTTGCGGAGCTTTTTCTTTCTTCTTCTCGAATGCAAATGTGCAAATGATGAACAAAAGAACCTTTTTATTTCTGCACAAACCCTAATTCCATTTTGCAATAAATGCACAACTTAAGTCATTCTAGTTGCCTTCTTCTCCTTGTCCTGAGAGAGATCTTTCCAGATCACTGAGATGTTCTTAGAGTTATTCTTGGTGATTATTGACAATCTATCTTCCTTTCTCCAATCATTCCATTTATCTGTAGATCAAGATATTTCAATTTTTGAATCATACTAGATCTAACTGTGAAAATCTTACTTTTACCAGATGACTGTTAAACCAAATCAATCTTGGATGATTAATGTCTTCAAAACTCCTTGTGGATCTTTTATATTTCTACCAAGGGTTATTTAGATATCTCTTTTGAGAACTCTTCAATCCATAACACTCCATGTGCCAATTTTAGGCACCAATTAACTAGCTGGGGGAAATTGCTTTCTTTTGTGACTCCCCCTGAGCCAGAGCTCATCTATTTAGTTTCTGGAAGGAATATCAACACCAGATTCTAGTGCGGATCCATCCCCAACATTTTCTATACTTCTCTATACCCAAATCTTGTTCATTTCCCTTTGAATTTCATCCACATTCACTTTTCCTTTTCCTTTGTCTTGATTTTGGTTATGATGAACCAGACCCCTTTTATTCTAATTCTTACTTCTACAGAATTTTGCAATATGATTGGATCTATTGTAGATATAGTAAATAACATTTCTTTACATATTTGGCTGATATCCTCTTGATCTACATTGATTATCCATATGTCCCATTCTATTGCATGCAAAACATATACCATTGAATGAATTGTTTATTTGCCTATTTCTGCATTCATGAGATTTGTGATCATACCTTTTGCAGTTGAAACACTATCTGAAGAAGGATGAATTAGTCGGATTCATTCTTCTTTTCAACTGAGTTGCTTTATGACCGAAGTTGTTGCAATTGTAGCAGTAACAATTGAAGGATGGATATCTTTGAGCATTTGGTTGCCTTACCAGAGGTCTTCTAGGCCTATTCCTTGGATTTCCTGATCTAGAGTTCTTCTAACTAGATCCGGAGCTTTCACCTTTCTCATATCCCAAGCCATGCTTGTCATCTACCCTCCTTTGTCTTTCAAGAAGAACTTCAAGTTGAGTAGAGCTTATCTTAAATTTTTCTTTGTATTCATTTGTTGTTTGAAGATCCCTTTTAAGAGTGTCTATATGATTTTCAAGTTGTTCTTCATTATCTCTAACTTCTTCAAGGTCATATTCTAGATGTTTGATTATTCTATCCATTTTTTGGTAGTCTTCTGACTTCTCCTTGAGAGATTGTCTTAGATTATCTTCCATTTTTATTTTCTCTTCAATTTCTTGGGTGAATTTCATAACCTCTGATTCCATTTCATGTCTTACCATAATGACCTCTTTTGATAGCTTCTCACGTAACGTGTTTTTCTCATTCAGATCTTCATTAGTATCACTGGCTTCACTTTGACTTGGTAATTGTTGAAGAAGTTCCTTTCTCTTTTTCATAGAGATACTCAATTTTTCTTATATTTCATTTATGAAGTCATCAGCTTGTTTAAGTCTTTCCCTCAGGTTATTGACTTCAGAGTGAGATTGCTTAAGATCATCTAGGGTAGACTGAAGTTGTTCCCTCATACCATACATATCCATTGAGATTCCCAGATCTTCCTCAAATTGTTAGGCTCTGTTTGGAGGAACTGAGCTCTGATACCAATGTTGGAATAAGGTGGGTAAATGAGAGTGGGGGTGAATTAGTTATCTTCAATTATTTAACTTTCTTTTCTTCTTTAACAATTAGTGTAGTATCAAAACATTTAAGCATACATGAACATGAGAGAAGAAAAGAAATCAACACACTTAACTAAAGGATTTTTACATGGAAAACCCTGTTAAGGGAAAAACAATAGGGTGACTAACCCAAGATTGTATTCTCTATTAAAAGAATAGAAGTATAGAATGGCACTTGCCCATTAGGGTTCATTGCCCGAGCACACTGCTCACAAGAGGCTCATTGCCTACAAGAGACTCACTGTCTACAAGGTATATAGAAAGTAACCAGGTGTTTGAACTGATCAAAGGCATCCACATATGCTGAGGTTCAGTTTAGGTTAGGTTCAATATACTGATCAACTACACTTCATTCTTCCTCTTCTTAGTGTTGCTATTCTGTCACATACCAGATTTGTATAGCTACTTCCACACTAATCTCTAATTTTCTTTGCACATACTATTGCACAACACACACCTTCACATCTAAATCCATCTGGTATATATATCCGAACAAAGGATTTCAACATCTTTCTAGTTGGCATCTAGAATACTCAAGATTTTCCCAAACTCTGGTCTATTGACTGAATCCATGCTTACTAAGTGATGCATATCAAAAAGATAGTTATAGGAGTCATCAATCATGTCGAACAACCATGAATGATCCCTCAAGAAACTTGATCACGATGAATTTCTTATCCAGATTAAGGTCTGATGCTCTGCCAGTCAGTTCTTCCTCAGTCTACTCTACCAAATAGGAACCCATCACTTAGGTGCTCATATCTTTTCACTCTTTCATCATCGGAGGCTCAATCTCTGGAATGTAGCATTCATGGTACTCCTCTTAACTTCCCCAAGTCCACACTTTACTGAGATACTTCCTTTGAGAGATCCGGACCTGATTGTCAGACCTTGCTGCATGCTTTAGTCTTGGTCACTGGACCAAAACAGTCTTCAGTTTAACTTCCGGTAAAGACCTATTATGTTCTACAGATGTGTGGGATAAATTTTGTTGCCATCAATGCCAACAATGATGAAGCCACACAGTGTCTCTTGCAAACACTTAGCTCTGATACCAATTGTTGGATTAGGTCTAGACAACTGAGAGGGGTGGTGAATCAGTTGTCACTTAATTTATACTTTTTCTTACTTTTATTCTTCCTTAACAACAAATAATCAAATCAATGATATAAACATTTCAGTACTTAACAACAATACATGAGCAGAAACATAAATAACACATTTGACACCAAGATTTTTGACGTGGAAACCCGGTTAAGGGAAAAACTACAGTGGGGGTTAAGCTACAAAAATAATACCCTGTTAAAAGTATTTTATAAATGGGAATGCACATGCATTTGGACTCACTGCCCTGAGCTCACTGCTCAAATGGAGGCTCACTACCTATAGAAAAGATTACAAGAGATTTATAGAGGATTTGAACTAGTAAGAGGCATCTGCCAATGCTGGAGACTAGTTTGGGTTAAGTACATATACTGATTTTATACACTTCATCTTTACTCTGCTCTTCTTACTATTTTTCCTTCATTCGGATCTTAGATTTCTACTCCTTTCACATTTACTCCATGATCACAACACACACACTCAAAACATCCACAACAATCGACTATATATATATCTTTGTCTTGAATTGCAATCACTTGCAAGTCGGCAACACTTAGTACTTTTATGAATGCTCTGCTTTGTCAGCTAGATCCATAGACCAATATTGATGCGTACTAGAAATAACACATGTAGATCATCATACATGTCAGCCACTAACATTATATCTCATACACAACTCATCAAAATGCTTCTATTGGGTCTGCATATGGATTTGACATAAGTCAGCCTATTCTTCATTGAACTGTTCTGTCATAATAGGACCCGGTATTCAAATGCTCATAACTTTTGATCCCTTTATCACTGGAGGCTAAAAACATAGATTTAGATTGTCCTAGTGTCCCTCTACACTCCTCCAAATCTAAAACACACAATGATTAACTAGAGAGATCCACTGACCAAAATATTGGACTCTGCTATATGGTCTATTTCAGGCTTCTAGACTTAGATAGATTTCCATTCTGACTTCCGGTATGATCAGATACTAGTGGAACAATCTTAGTTTCCATCAATAACAACACTTATCAATTCTAAGCAGTGTCTCTTTCCAACAGTGTGGATGGTCATTCTAGTCATAGAATCCTCATGGTTTTCACAATGAATTTTATATGTAATCCCCATAAATATTTTTTATTGTTATTTAGAGCACTTACATTGTATTAAGGAAAAGCATAATAGAATGTATAAAGGGATAGAGGAAATTGCTAGGGCCATGAAACTTGAATTGTCCATTGGTTCCTTTACAATAGATTCTCACTACTATGAGGACATGGTGGAGGAGGATCTAGTGGAAATTCATCCTCCCCCAAAATATACACGAAGTGTAATAAATGTAAAAAATTGTTATAGGGATACTTTGGGGCTGCATAATTTTCCTTGACCCCTCTTATACTATGGAAAAAGTAAAGTATATATTAATAGATTAAATCTCAAAAACTATTGATGGTTAATCTTAGAGTCTGGTGATTGTATATAAGGAAGGGTTGTGGTAATTTGCCCCTCACCATTAGTTTTGTATTTTGGTCATGTTATGTTTGCATCATATATGTTAAAAGGTTTTTTGGTAGCAACAATGTGTATATCCCATATGGACTTACCAGGTTGTGACGATATAATAGGAAGAAGTTAGATAGATGTTGTGTTGATTTCTTTTCTAGCATTGAAAGTCGATTTCTTTTCTAGCATTGAAAGTCAATTTCTCTCATTAGATCTATTCAATATTTTGTAGTATGCATAATAAATTAGGATGGTTAAAAAAATAGAGTGAATCTAGTGAGCTCCTAACTACTAGTATCTAATTAGAAATACACTTTTTTGTAGCTCTGAGGTGCCTTACCTAAATTTATAAGAGATAAAGAACACAATTTTAACTTCTAAATAAAAATAAGTAAAATGTATATAACATAGAAAATTTGTAGAAAGATAAAAATAAAATCTCATCAAAGTGTTGTAGCTCAATTGGTTGAGCACAAGTGGTGAGGTGATGGCATGTTCCTTGATTATACCATTCACCAAGGTTCAAACCCGCTAAAGGTATAAAGATGAGGTGGGATCGTGCTACAAGTAACTTTGGCAGAATGGATACCCCTCAATCCTTGGCTCTTAGCCAAAAGATTTCATATTACATTTAATTAATGGATACCCCTCAATCCTTAGCTATTAGCCAAAAAGATATCAAAATAGATTTATGGAATGGATAGCACTCAATCCTTGGCTCTTAGCCAAAGAGATGTCAACTTAGATTTATGCTCCCAATATCAACTAGTTGCAAAAAGAATAATCTGAGAGTAGTTAGAAACCTATTCAAAAAAACAATTGATCTTCGTCCTATGAAATCTATAAATTAATTCAAAGATAACATAAAAGTACAAATTACACCAAAGATTACAAAGATTTAATTAGCATATTAGCAAAAAGGCTTCCTATATAAAAGGGAAAAGTTTAACTATTTGTGACTTCAACTTTAATCAAGTAAAATTAGTAGAAAGTCAAAATATTAATGTGTGTTGCCTATAAAGTTTATGCATAGCCAACCCAATACTGTGAAATGAATCAAACTTAATACCCACGGTTAACCAATTGAAAATATTGCCTGGACATGTCTCCATTCTTTAGTCTTCTAATTTTGAATAGAATAATCTCAGTAATTGAATTCATAGTGATTAAGTTTTTTCTACATGATAATGCAGTCAGTTGTTTGGTTGCAGCTACATCGCTAAATTAATGGGCTAAAAGAGTTTAACCAATAATATTAATATATGCATGTATAACCTAGTAGGTAATTTTGTCAAATAGCAAACACTTAGTGTAATAACAAATTTGAAGGGAAAATGGGGCACATGTGATCTTTGTGCAAGCATAAAAGGATACACTATCAAAACAATAAACATAGTCATTGTTGGTGTAATTAAATATTTAATTACACTTTATTAGGTTGACTTAGGTCTAATTTTAGTCTTAGTTTATTCTTAACTTATATTAGGGTCTTTTAACTTACAAATATAAAAGCAAGTTCTCACATGTAATTCAATAAAAAAACTCCAATTCATTAATTGCATCCAATATTGTACAAATTCATCCTCTTTGCTTTTTCTCTTGTAAAAGGTAAATTCTAGGTTTTGTAGGTGATCGTGATCACTTGAGTTAATTAGTGACTCTCACATGGTATTAGAGCTCTAGATTTGCAAGCCCCTTCTCAAATCCAAAGACAAACTCAAGCAAGAGCCATTTGTTGGGTGTGTTTCTATGCAAAATAGAGTCTTCCATTGGATTCAAAGTAGATTTAGAGTAGTTGAAATAGTCAGATTAGCCTTTTATTTGGCTTGATTTGAGCTTCGTAGGATAGATTTCCAAGGGTTTCAGTAGGTGCTTTTTTTCTCAGGGTATGGAGGAAAGCTAATATTCAGAACATTTTCAGCCAAATCTGATCCTGCCATCACACTTAGAATGTCCAAAACCCTTAAGATCGAATGTCAAATCATCAAAATTAGCCTTAGGATCATTTGGGGCGTAAACAATTACAAGGAAAGTCATACAGTCTCCCCAACATGCATATTGACGTGACTGTAGAAAAAAATTATTTATTTTTCCTTAATGTAAAAGTTTTTTTAAAAAAATTATATTGAAAAAATATATATTTAAATTTTTTTGAAAAAAATTTGAAAATTTTGAAAAATAAAAAAAATTCTTGGGTAGCCCAGGCCCCTGTGCAAAGTACGTGTTGTATGGTACTTGTGATATAGAGTACCTGCTAGTAGGTGTTGTGCCTTGTACACATGCCCCATTCAAAAATGGGGACCCCCTTTTTTGATTTGGCTTAGGATGTCAATTAGATCTTTTTCATCTCCCAAGTGGATAAGTGGTCAAAGTGCATTTTGACCTTGATTGAATGATGATATTGAGCAATCACTTCAGGAGTCTACTAGGTTGGATTTTTATATCCCTTTTGATGGCCTTGAATTGCCCTTTTATGCTAAATTGCCCTCCAACTGACCTTTGCGCCAAATTTCTATATGTCCGACCATTGCACTGATTTGCCTTCCAACTGACCTGACATTAAAATCCTTTGTCACCAACTCCAGCGCTAATTTTTCTTCCGACGTATTTTTTTGCTAAAGTCAGTCATCTCTGACTTGCACTATATCATTCGACCACCGACTTGGTCAGACAAAGCCAAAATACTTGCAAGTCGGAAGGACCTTAAAAGCCCGTAAACTATGTAAGTTGAGCCTGCAAGTAATAGCGCTGAAAGGAACTCTCACTGACCAGGTTCGTCACATCCTTTTTCCCCGCCAAGTTTGAGGAAAGGAGAAACTACGCCGAAACCCTAATTTGACAACCGTACATGGTGCATTAATGGTGATTTGGCCAAGGAATAAAAGAGGTAAAACCCCGTAAGCCTTGAAAGCTATCTTTACACTAATAATCCCTTGCACCGACCTTGCGCTAAATGACCCTGTCTCTGACT
The DNA here is from genome assembly GCA_027924645.1 of Cunninghamia lanceolata. Lineage (NCBI taxonomy): Eukaryota > Viridiplantae > Streptophyta > Pinopsida > Cupressales > Cupressaceae > Cunninghamia > Cunninghamia lanceolata. Next base: position 6,982,829 of record BSBN01000078.1, read on the forward strand.
TGGTCGGACACCCTGAATTTCTCCACAAAATCGGTGACATCCCAAAGTCTTGCTAAGTACAAGACATCAGATTTGCACTAAAAATGATCCCTTCCAACCCTACCTTTAACACTCTCCCACCGACTTGGTAGGTTAACTTCAAAACTCGTGCAAATCAGACCGAGCTAAATCCCATGCAAATGTAATACAAACGATCTCAAGGAAACTTGTGCTAAAACAAGACCCACTAACCTAACAACTGATAGAAGGTTAGTGACCTTTAAAACATGCGCAAGTTGGTAACAATCAAAATATGCGAAAATGTTAAAAATCATGAATAGTAATAAAACCTTGACTCAGACAAGCCCGTTTCTCCCGTTGAGGTTGGTAGACCCTAATTTCAACACTTTTCTGCCTACAAGTCGGATGACCCTAAAATAGCACAAATCATGCAAAATGAGTATCTTTCAAAGTTTTTTCAGAGGGAATAGAGTTAATGTTGTAATGCATAGATAATGATGATTTTCATGAGATTTATTACAACATTAAATGTTTCTTTGCATGTATTAATGATGATTGTTATAAGTGCAATAGTGATAACTGTTAGATTTGAGATTCTTTAAAAGGGTATATCAGTAGTACTAGCAGATTTATTAAAATTCATCTTAAACATAGTTGTGTATGAAAGGATTTCTCAAGGTGTCAAACTTATAAAGTCCAGTCCTGTAGACTAAATGACTACCCGAGCCCAAGCTATGAAGTATGAATTCAAGGGAATCCCTCCAGAGACCAAGATTCACTCTGGGTGGAGTGATGTAGGAGATATAGACCTAGGTCACATAGACCTAGATGACTTTAGATTGAGGATCTTTAGTACAAACCCAACTCCTAGGGCTAGAGTACTCAGGGACAGTGGTATGTCACAAGCTGTTGCCTTGCCCACCTCAGTGCAATGTATAGAATTGATGGCAACCTATGCAGATAGGTATGATGTCATGACAAGAACAATCCAAACAACCAATGGGGATATCTTGGCTAATTTAAGCCCACCCTCTCTAGCTGAGACCTTTGATATTACTTGGCACAAGGTTATGACTATGTGAGACAAACAAGAATCAGAGGAGACCTATAACAAAGATGTAGAAGGATGCAGAAAGCACATGAACAACAATTGGGCCAAAAATAGAAGGTCTATTCTCAGCAAATTTCCCCAAGTACTATACAGGAGTGATTTCCATGATGAAATTGGAGATTTAGTAACTTTCCTAAGCAGAATATATGGTCTGCCTACAGCTTCCACTTTTGAGGGGTGGATGTTTGTTATCATCATTTAGATATTGAAAGGGACTAAGTTCCACTAGGCCCAAATCCTTAGTGACAATATTCATGAAGCCTTTAGCAACTTTAAGGATAAGAGATACTTCAGATGGACATCTTATATTGTTTATGCATTGGCAAGAAGAAATCACTATGTTGGGTTGTCTAAGATTGGAGAAGTTAGGAATGATGAACAAACCCAGGTAAATGTATATAACTGTTACCCACAGCTGACCTCTTCTCAATCTTTGATACATTTCAAAAGGGTAAATGATGCTTTTACAATGTATATAACTAGAATGTTGCAAGGTAACATAGCCTTGAGGATTTCCACTGAGGCAATGAATGAAATAACTAAGTATGGCAGATGGTACATCTAGTTTGAGAAATTCACATATTTAAGAGTGCAAGGATTCACTGGGATGGCTTACAAACTTCCCAGTTATCCCGATGACAAGATAGTGCTTCTAGAGTTGTTTAGACAATTAATACCCTATGCCGAGAAGCTCAAGCACTTGCATAGAACCAATGTTTAGTTTCCTATTAGGTTTGGCAAGGGGAACTATGCATGCCCTGCTTTAGCATCAGCAGAGCATTCTGACAAGGAGCTTCAACTCCTCAACTTACACTATTACACTGCAAGCGATCATTTTGATCCAAATAAGCTGATGGAAAGATTCATGAGTAAGAAGCTATTACATAAGATACATATTGAAGATTTTTGGGCCAATTGCGCAGATGATTATGATATTATGAAGAAGGCACATTCAAGGCTGCCTCTAGATTTTATTAAGAAGTTCCACATTATGGCAGTACCAGACCAGCTACAAGATGATGAAAGTTTTATAGTTAGAGGGTTGTGGGAGGTTCAATACCATCAGCCTATTCCATTATCAAATTGGGCAAATCCAAAAGAAACATCCTTGGATACTATTCTAAGAGAACCTATTAGATTGAGCAAAGCCTGGGTAAGAGGTTAGGTGGGTACTTTAGAAGGATAGAGAATACAACTCATTTATATAGCCTTGGAATCAAATAAGGACTCCAGAGGAGAAGAGGATGAGCCAATCAATGTCACAGATGAGGCAGAACCAGCTTAGAAGTAGAAGTTAGATAGTGAAGAGCATACATCACTAGCTGAGAAAGTGAAGAAAATTAAGAAGCCATTTGTAAGGCCTCCTCCTAAGAAAGATCAGCATCCCTCTACTAGAATAAGAGCCTTCAAGAAAAGAGACATGCCAAGTAGCCCTGGGGAAGGTTCTAAGTCCAAGAAAGAAAATGTAAAAGAGGTAAGTAAGGAGGATGATACAACAAAGAAAGATTCCAGTCCTCCAACTTCCTTGTCACCTGCTACCCAAGGTATTAGCACTGTTGCTGCTACCACTGCCACTTCTTCTTCTATCACTTCTTCTACTGCTACATCCACTTTACCTATAACCTCATCTCCCATAACTCAAGAGACATCCCTTGTCACCTCTCTTACCTCTACCATTGCAGCTACTTTATGCTCACTGGCAATTTCTTCCAATACCTCTAGCAGTCCTATCTCCTCCATTGTCACTACTTCATGCCCCTCTATCACTACACCTACATCTTCTACTTCTTCCACTCAATTACCCTTACCTCCCATTTCCACCATCCTTTCACCTCCTCTCCCTCTACCTTCACTACCCTTTCCTTCACCTCTTGTCATCTCTTCCTCCTTATCGACAGTATTAGCTAATCTGACGCAAGTCAATGTGCCTCCCCTAGCCATATCTTTTGTTGTTCCTATTTCACAAATGCCTGTAGATTCTTTGGTCATGCCACTGCTACCTGGGATTGAGAAAGTATGTGCAGAGTTGGGATGCATGAGCCTAAAACAACACTTGAGGAGGAGAAAGATGTATTGGTTGAAGTAAATTATAAGGACTCCCATGAACCTTTGGTCAATGTTGAAGTCATTGATGTATTTGATAGTCCTCTAGATAAAGGTCAGATAGAAGAAGTTTTCAAGTAGGCTCAAGAAAGTATAATGGTAAATCTGGAAAACATGGCCCAAGAAGAAGAAAAAGAAGAAGAGATAAACACAGAAAAGAATGAGGAACTAGAGCAAGAGAAGAAATCACTCAAAAAGCTGGCTATAATTGATGGTGACAGAGCCACTGAATTGAATAAATCTTCTGCACCTGCATGGATGCAAAGTAGAATAACATATCCTAAACCACAAGTGAAAATAATGCAACTAGATTTCAGTACAATTTTCTCACAAGCTTAGAAGCCTAAGAAACAAAAGAAGGACAAAATATAGTCTAGAATCTATAAGGATGAGTTAGCATCAAGAATTTTAGAAATAGAAGTCCCACAAGTTGATACAGCAAAAGAACAAGTCAGGGCAGAAGATTACGTAATATCTACAGTTGATCTAGGACCACCCACTTGTGCTCAAAGAGTGGATAATTTCAAGGAATTAGTCACACCAAGTTTGGAGTAATTAGACAAGGATTAAATGTCCAAGAAGGATTTGAAGCAGCAGAATGAAGAACTTCACACGTGCCTTTAGTTTTTGGTTAAGCCAGTAGATGCAGGAGGAGATATAAGGACCATACCTACTTTCCTATCTACTGATGAAATGGCCAGATTGGGCGAGGTAAGATCCAAATCCTAAGGTACAGAAAAATGGCTATTAAAGGTTTTTGAGATGGGATGTGAAACTATTAACGCCTCTACTCAAGCACACAAGAAGCTAGTAGAATTGCAAAAGAAATGGAAACATTTGCACGAGGAATGTGACTCCTTCGATGAATATTATTCACATATGTATCCTCAGACAAAGAGCATTAGGGATTTTCCTGCCCAGACTCTAGTCGTGGAGAATATTTTGACTAGGAATCAGCTGCCTAAGGCCATTGAATGGTATCAATAGCTGCTTTTAAGAAAAGAAACTTTCAAAAATATAAAAGAAGCATATAAGCTAGCCAATGAGGAGCTATGGTCGATCATATATGATATCAATGATTCTTTAAAGAATTTCCTAGAAGCATCCTATGATGATTATGCCCCATTGGATATCGAAAAGTGTAAAGATAAGTTACATAAGGTGATTTTTGAAAATGCCAAGCTCAGTATGGAGGATACGTTAGACAAAGTAGGCGACCTCAAGGCTAAATTCAAAGTGTTTCAAGAGGCAAGTGTAGAAATAGAGAAAATATATGGTAAATTCAGTCAGGAACTGGAGATGTTCGACTACTGAATCAATCATTTGAAGGATCTAGATCCATCAGAGATTAATCCTGCACTTGACGCGTGGCTGACTTACCATAAAAAGCTAGCTGGTGAAGACAATATTGATTTAGATGAAGAATCCTAATATTATTTTGAATATTTTTAAGGATGTGACTCTATTTGTCTTTTCTATGCTTCTAAAATGTTCTTTTCTACTAATATATTGAGTTGACTAGTCAAATTGACTAGATTCAATGTATCTGGGGGCTATTTTTCATCTTTCCCATAGAAGACAAAATGTAATCCGAGGATTGATGTGAGCTCTTACAATCATATTTATTGATGTAATCTAGACTGTCAGTGTCGAGTTAATCTCCACCATTCATTTGAAAACTCGGTATGCTGCTTTTCTATATAAAGGGCTGCCATTTCCTTTGTTTTGTAAGAGAGATTTTGATGCCGAATTGTTGACTCTATGCCATTTGAAGTAATCCAAAGCAAGTTTCTATAGTAATTCTAAGAATTTGTGTCTTGTGTTGGCTCATTTTGATTTTCATGGTTTGTTTCTTGCTCTCCCATAGTTAGTTCGTTGTGCTTTATAATGTTCATGGGTTGATGAAGTGTCTGATTAATACTCTAAGTCAATACTTTTAGTTATTTATTAATGGTAGATAGCTATGTAAAATTAGTCTGGGCTGATTGTTTGTGCTAATATTCAATTGCATTCCACAAGTTAAGTTGCACCACTTATTGGGTATTTGACAAATGAATGTAATCTAAAAATCTATTGACTTCAATTGAAGATAGCACCATTTTCTGTAGCACTGTAACACCCATTTCAATTTGGTAAATCAGGAAGCTGGTTAAAAGTTTTAGAGTATTTGTTTACTAAATGTAAACTATGAATTGTGAATGTCACTTAGGATTCCTCTCAAACCCTAACCTTGTACATTTTATTTAAACCATCGTTAGATTAGGAATTCCAGTAGTATTTTACATTATTTTATCAGCTGAAAACCACAAAAGGGTTTATGTGTGTTTGTTGTCCCAAACTTGAAAATCTATAGATTGCATGTAACACCCCTTGTAGGCACAGCTAGAACATACCAATTGAGAAATTCCAAGGAAGCTAAGACCTAGCTATATTATCCTTGGAGTAGTCTTACCTAGGGTAGGATACTTTTCAAGAGATGTGTGAAACTAGCAATCACACCTATGTTTCTATGTGCTAAAACCACCATAAATAGAATTGGTGCTAGAAGGAGGGCAAACTATTGTCCTCTATTTAAAAATCAACAAGTTTGGGGACCAAATAGAGGCATAGTAGATCCAGCTCAGCTGGAGAAGAGTTGCTATCTCTAACAAAATTTAGACAAATAAGAAGGGATCAAGGGATACCAAGAGCCCCAAGGAACACAGCTGTAGCTCCCTTTAATCCTCCCAACATGGCCTTCTTTGTAGGAAATAATGAGTCTCCTTTTCTATTCAATGATTACCATGATATGCCAAAGAATCCAGATAAGTTTTGTTCAAAGTTTAGAGTAAATGATCTAGATAGGATTGCAGATGAGCACATTAAAATCCTTGAAGCTAACATGTTCATGTTGCAAGTATAGTATGAGGATGTGATATGCAGGTTGTTCCCTTATTCTTTGTAGGATGAAGACTATTATTGGTTTGCTAACCTCTCTGTAACATCCATAAATTCATGGCTAAACCTTAAGAATGCTTTTTTGGATAGGTTTCATATGCCTACCACCCCAGCTGGTCTTTATCGATCTTTTGTAGAAATCTGTCAGGGTGAAGGAGAGATGATAAGTTCCTTTAATAACAGATTACATAAAGCTTTCAATCATTTGCAAGCCCATTACTCTATAGGTCAGGCTGTTGCCTTGCCCATTTACTATGTTGTCCTAAATAAACATACATCCATGTTCGCAAGGAGAGATGACCCAATCCTTGCTACTTTAGCTCAAACATATTCTGCTGCTGTCACTATGAGTACCCAACTAGGACAAACAAGCTTTGGTCCATTGAACCATATGGGACCTATTGCCATGCCAAATGAAATACCTATGATAAACCACACGTTGGCCAATCATACTCCTGTGATGAATCTGTTGATAATTGAGAGGGGGGGTGAATCAGTTATCTTAATTATTTTAACTTTCTATTCCTCTTTAACAACTAGTGCAGCATCAAATCATATAAGCAAGCATAACCATCAAAGAAGAAATAAAATAATTACACATAACACAATATTTTTGACATGGAAAACCCTGTTAAGGGAAAAACCATGGGGTGACTAACCCAAGATTGTATTCTCTGTTAAAAGAATAGAAGTACAAAATGACACTTGCTAATTACGGCTCACTACCTGAGCACACTGCTCACAAGAGGCTCACTGCCTACAAGAGACTCACTATCTACAAGGTATAAAGAAAGTAACCAGGTGATTGAACTGATGAGAAGCATCCACATATGCTAAGGTTTAGTTCCGGTTAAGCTCAATACATTGATCTACTGCAGGTCATTCTTCCTCTTCTTTGTTAATGCTGTCCTGTCACATACTGGACTTGTATTTCTGCTTTTATTCTCTACTTTTATTCACACCACACAACACACCACACACACCTTCACATCTAAATCCATCTGCTATATATATCCACACCAAGGATTTCAACATCTTTCTAGTCGGCATCTAGAATACTCAATATTTTCCTAAACTCTGATTTGTTGGCTGAATCTTTGCATACTAAGTGATGCGTATCAAAGAGATACTTATAGAAGTCATCAATCATGTCAGCTAACCATGAATGATCCCTCAAGAAACTTGATCACTATCAATTTCTCATCCGGATTAAGGTCTGATGCTCTGTCGGTCACTTCTTCCTTAGTCTACTTTGCCAAACAGGAACCCAACACTTAGGTGCTCATATCTCTTCACTCTTTCATCACCAAAGGCTCAATCTTCAGAATGTATTAGTCATGGTACACCTCTTGACTTCCCCAAGTCCACACTTTTCTGAGAGACTTCCTCTGAGAGATCCGGATGTGATTGTCAGACCTTGCTACATGGTCTGGTCTTGGTTACCAGACCAAAATACTCTTCAATCTGAGTTCTGGTATAGACATACCATGTCCTGTGGATGTGTGGGATGGACTTTGTTGCCATTGATGACAACATTCATGAAGCCACATAGTGTCTCTTACTAACAATCCCCCCCTTTGGCATTGATGGAAAAACTTAGTGAAAAATGACTAAGTGTCACACTACAATCCCCCTTGGCTAATGCTTTGTTCTAAAGTACACTTTTCCAAAGCTCCCCCTTAGCTAGATTCCACATTTTTCATTACTCCTCATTTCCCCTTTGACATCAATCGAAGAGGGTAGAATCTACACACCAAAATTCCCAAAAATCCAACTATACTTAGCTGCATAAGTATATATACATGTTATACTTACATATACTGAAGTATATCTACAAAAGTTGTCTTCAACTGGAAAAATTCTATTGCCCAACTCTGCTTCATCCTATCCCAAGTTGAGATGTGACCACTCAACAGGAATACAAAAGCTTCTAGCCTCTTTAGATCTGTTGGATCACTGGTTTGGGCTATGGTCTGAGCATCTATTAGGGCCTCATGCATGGCCTCTAATTTAGGGATAATTATCCTCTAAGTTTACCCATCCTATTTATTATATTCTTCCTTTCCTTTTCAAATTTATTTAGTTCATTTAGAATGGCAATAGTCTGACATTCTTGGTTTATTATGTATGTGGTGAGAGGATCAAAATTTTGAGATACACTTGACAATTTATCCTCTTGCTCTTTCACTTTCTTCTCAATATCCTTTGTCACTTTAGACTAGGATAAACAAAATTTATATATTTCTCCACCATCTTTAAGAGAATTTTCTAAGCTCTTTATCCCAATATCCATAGTTCTCCTATCAATTATTATTAGCCCTTGTACTTCAGAGAATCTCTTACCCAAAAATTCTTTCCAGACTTTCTCTTCTGCTACTTTCTCTAAAGAGTCAAAATGTGTATTAACAGAATTAACAAGAGACTTTAGATTACCAGATGTGGAGGCCAAAGGATCCTTTTGGAAGGATGGCATGATTTTCTATAGCACACCAGATGCAATCTCTATTAGCTCACAGTCTTCCATGTGAGACTTCAGGAGCTTTTCTTTTGCTTTGGCTTGGGAAAAAGATGCTACCTTCATTGTCTGGACTAGAGAGAGGGAGTCAAAATTGAATGGTCCTTGAAGTACCTCCAATTCATCTAATTCCATCATTTCTTTTGTCAGGAAGTCTTTAACTGTTTCTGCAGTGTCTCTTGCCAGAGATAGAGTTTTCTTCTCTTCTACAGCCTTAGCACTATCACTTGTGGTCTTCTCTGTTTGACCTTTTTCTCTTCCCTTGACTTCTTCTTCTTGATTGATTCTCTCTTCTTTTCTTTCTTTTCCTTCAATTCTAGAGTCTACTGGGGGATTCGGAAGAGAGGTGTCTACTTCTCCATGGACTTCCTCTTCTGGAACAGAGGAATCTAAGTCCTTAGTCATCTCTTTATCCATCTCTTTTGATTCTTCTACATTTTTCTCTATAGGATCTTCCTTTGATGTACTGAGTCATTCATCATCCATGACAGAGGGTTCATCATCTAAGTCCTCTATAATAGGAATATTGAATCTTTTATAGGCATTTCAGAGGATATCTTTAGTCTCTTTAGCCACCTAATCAGTCTCTCCGAGCATAAGCTTATTCATTCTAGCTTTGCTCTAGAACTCATCCTTGCAATCTTTGAAGATCATGCTCATTTGCTTTGGAGTGATAGAGGGATAAAGCTGAATATTTATTTGTTCCTAGATCTCCATGTCTTTTTCTTTGGCATTATCTTTTCTGAGTTCAAGTACTTTCTCTAAACTCTTGGGGATTAGAGAAATGATTTCAATGAATGCCTTATTATATATGTTTAGGTACTTAACTGTGGCTTCTTCCAATATCCTTTTATCTGCATCATTATACTCATCATAGAATTTTCTCATTGGTTGCAGATTCCCATCCATAGTAACTACGTTGACTACATCATCAATGGATAGAGTAGGCCTTTCAACAAACTCTTCTGCCTTTTCTTCCTTGCTATGACTGGTAGAGGGTTCACCGGATGTTTTCTTCTTCTTCTTCTTCTTCATTTTCTTGATCTCTGTATTAGATTCTGTCTCTTCATCATCCTTCTAGCTAGTGTAAGACCTTGTGGCCTTTGTCTTAGTTCTCTTCTCTCCCTTTCTGGATGTCCTGGCTTCTAGTTTTGAGGCTTTTTGACTCTTAGAAGTGGCTGGTGCTAAGCTTTTGGAGGATCTAGTCTGGGAGGGGGTTTGCACCAGAGCACTTTCCTTTTCTGTTTCTTACCTTTCTTTCTCTTCTCTTTCCATCTTCTTTCTATTGGCATCAACTGCCTCCTTTTATATTCCATGCCTCTTGGTGAATTCTTCTACTTCCCTTCTTACTTTTCTCTTGATCTCAGGCTATCTCAGTTCAACATGAACTTTTAAACTCAACTCTTGGAAGGTCCCAAACCTTTATGTCTTAGGGTCCCTGGGCTGACTCAGTAGGTGTTAGATGTAAAGCTCTAGGATTTTCTCATCAACCTCATACCCCATTGGCATGATCCACACTATTCTAGGTTCCATTGCCTCCATCAGGCATTGATTAGTGTCTACCATAAAGCACATTGTATCCTTGTACTTCTCAACCAATGATTAGGGGATTCTTTCTCTGGCTTGCATCATACTTTGAAAGTTCTTGAAATAGCCCTAGAGTGCTATATTCTATGCCTTGGCATCACCAAGCCCATGCATATAATCTCTGATTTGTATGGCTACTGGTCTATCATTTTGCCATATCCAACCACTAGATCTGGGTAGCTCATTCATGAAGTAAAAGAACAAACACAGTATTAGCCCACCATACTTGAATGAGTTCTTCTTTTCCTTCTTGATCTTTTGTAGGTTTTCCAACAGTTGGCTTAGAAGAAGCTCACAAAGATCATAATCTGCATTCTCCCTTAACATCTGATAAGCAGCATAGATTGCAGTACTGGATACAGAATTCTCCCTGCTAGAGTGATATATCTTATAGCTAATTATCATCGATGTAAACTTGATATCCGGATCAGTGATATCTTCTATAGTCATTGCTCTCTTGTCAAATTTTGATCTGGTAGCCTCACTCACAGTTTAGTTTTTGACTAATTTGAGAGCAGGAAACCCACCAGATGAGTGTAATCCGGTTACCGCCCTAATTGCATCCTTGGTTATCTTGAATGGCCTCATCAACCAAATAAAGTTGTCATGCATTCTACTCAAAACATACTGGACCCATTCATCTTCTGCAAAATAGGGGAAATGGATGTAATGTCTGAAATGCTTATCCCGGATGGCTTTGTACTGAGGTTTGAGTTCAAATGATTCATCTATTAATTGCTTGTGGTAGATATCCATCAGCTTGGATTCCCCAAATTCTTCAATGTTCACATGAATGTATGCCCTAACATCTTCTACATGTAAAACCCCATGTGGAATGCTAGAAAATGCGCCTAGGGGATAAACTTCTAGGGATTTGTAGGGATATCTCTTGAATTTAGGTCACGTCCTATCAATGATCTTCACAAAATTTAGAGTAGCCATCTTTCAAAGGATTCAAAGAGAGGTTTTCAAGAGCAAAAAATACCTTTTACGCTTCTAGGGTTCACGATATGAGCCGAATCAGATTGCTAGAAGAATTGACTTCTGCGGTTGATCTTTGACAGACTTGAGATAATTTTTTTGTAGAGCTCCTTTTTCTCTTCTTCTTGAATGCAAATGTACAAATGATGAACAAAAGAACCCTTTTATTTTTGCGCAAACCCTAATTCCATTTTGCAATAAATGCACAACTTAGGTTATTTCGGTTGCCTTGTTTTCCTTGTTTCTAAGAGAGATCTTTTTGGATCACTGAGATGCATCTAGAATGATAACTTACAAAGTATCTCCCTTTCTCCAATCATTCCATCTAACCACAAATCCAAATATTTCAATTTTGAATTATATCAGATCTAACTATGAAAGTCCTACTTTTACCGGATAACTATCAAACCAGATTAATCTTGGAAGCTTAACCTTTTCAAACTCCTTGTGGATCTTTCATATCCTTACCAAGGGTTATTTAGATGTTTCTCTGAGAGCCCTTTTAATCTGCAACTTTCCATGTGCCAATTGACTGGCTAGGGGAAATTGTTTTATTTTGTGACTCCCCCTGAGCCAAAGCTCATCTATTTAGTTTCTGGAAGGAATATCAGCACCAGATTCTAGTGTGGATCCATGCCAACATTTTTTGTACTTCTCTTTACCCAAATCTTGTTCATCTCCCTTTGAATTTCATCCACATTCACTTTTCCTTTTCCCTTGTCTTGGTTTTGATTATGATGCACCGGACCCTTTTTGTCCTGATTCTTACTTCTGCAGAATTTGGGGATATGACCGGATCTATTGCAATTTGAGTGAACAATATTTCTTTGCCTATTTGACAGATAACCTCTAGATCTGCATTGATTAGCCATATGTCCCATTCTATTGCATGCAAAGCATCTACCATTGAATGAATTGTTTATTTGCATATTTCTACACTCATGAGATTTGTAACCATACCTTTTACAGTTAAAACCTCATCCGGAGAAGGATGAATTAGTCTAATTCATTCTTCTTCTGCACTGATTTGCTTTATGACCAAAGTTATTACAATTGTGGCAGTATCCATTGAAGGATGGATATCTTTGAGCATTTGGTTGCCTTACTAGAGGTCTTTTAGGCCTGTTCCTTGGATTTCCTGATCCAGAGTTCTTCTGACCGGATCTAGAGCTTTCACCTTTCTCATACCCCTAGCCTTGCTTGTCATCTACCCTCTTTTTGCTTTCAAGAAGAACTTCAAGTTGAGTAGAGCTTATCTTGAATTTCTCTTTGTATTCATTTGTTGTTTGAAGATCCCTTTTAAGAGTGTCAATCTGATTCTCAAGTTGTTCTTCATTATCTCTAGCTACTTCAAGATTAGATTCTAGATGCCTGATTATTCTATCCATTTTGTGGTAGTCTTCTGACTTCTCCATGAGAGATTGTCTTAGATCATCTTCAATTTTTCTTTTATCTTCAATTTCTTGGGTGAATTTCATAACACCTGATTCCATTTCATGTCTTACCATAATGACCTCTTTTGATAGCTTTTGACATAACTTGTTCTTCTCATTCAGATCTTCATCAGTATTATTGGTTTCACTTTGACTTGCTAGTTGTTGAAGTAGTTCCTTGTCTCTTTTTCATAGAGATACTCAATTTCTCTTTTAGTTCATTTATGAAATCATCAACTTGTTTGAGTCTTTCCTTTAAGTCATTGACTTCAGAGTGAGACTACTCAAGATCATCTAAGGCAGACTGAAGTTGTAGCCTCAAACCATACATATCCATTGAGATTCCTAGATCTTCCTCAAGTTGTTATGCTATGTTAGGAGGAACTTAGCTCTGATACCAATTGTTGATAACTGAGAGGGGGGTAAATCAGTTATCTTAATTATTTTAACTTTCTATTCTTCTTTAACAACTAGTGCAGCATCAAATCATATAAGCAAGCATAACCATCAAAGCAGAAATAAAATCATTACACATAACACAATGATTTTGATGTGGAAAATCCTGTTAAGGGAAAAATCACAGGGCGACTAACCCAAGATTGTATTCTTTGTGAAAAGAATAGAAGTACAAAATGGCACTTGCCAATTAGGGCTCACTGCCTAAGCACACTACTCACAAGAGGGTCACTGCTTACAAGAGACTCACTATCTACAAGGTATAAAGAGAGTAACCAGGTGATTGAATTGATGAGAAGCATCCACATACGCTGAGGTTCAGTTCTAGTTAAGCTCAATACACTGATCTACTTCACTTCATTCTTCCTCTTCTTTGTTGCTATTGTCCTGTCACATACCGGACCTATATTACTACTTCCAAACTATTCTCTAATTTTCTTCATGCCACACAACACACCACACACACCTTCACATATAAATCCATCTGGTATATATATATATGCACCAAGGATTTCAACATCTTTCTAGTCAGCATCTAGAATACCCAATATTTTCCCAAACTCTGATCTGTCGGCTGAATCCTTGCATACTAAGTGATGCGTATCAAAGAGATACTTATAGAAGTCATCAATCATGTCAGCTAACCATGAATGTGTTGGTTATTGTTTTGATGCAATCATAACAATAAGTTAAAATTCACATATAATGAACTGAAACTATACTTGAAAGATAAGAAGGAATCATTTAAGATTCAATTAATCCCAAGTCTTCAATGGTACTGTTGGTCAAATTCAGTTGGTCAATGTGAAGCTGTAATGTTCAAGGGGCCTTACGTAATTTAGGGTTGTTTGTGGTTTACTAGACTCAAACTATGCAAAAAGATCATGAGATATGTCAATACTTTTCATTCATTTGCATAAAAGTGTTACTGTGCTGCAAAGTTTTAGATGGTTGTCTTGAATTATTGTAGCTTTCTCCTTTATACACTTACAAAAACTGTCTACCTTTGACTCTGTTGTGCATGCTTCTTCAAATTTGGGACAACTTCCTTTAGATTTCTACGTTTTCAGCTAAATATTTCAGATGGGTTGAGAAAATTTAGAAAGATCTAATCTACACCTCATTTACTCTACCGAAGGATCTAATTGTTTTGTTATACACTATGTAAGTCCTACAGTAATTTGATCAAATCAACAGTAAAAACCTTAAATGCAAGTTCTGAGCATTTTCACAAACATACATTTAAAATTGCAAGGTCTCAAAGAAAATATTTCAAAACACAAAGAAGAGTAGGAGAACACTCAGAAGATAGATGTAGAACTCCAGATTCTATTGTATTAGAAACAAAGAGTCATACATGATTTACAATGTTGGAATGACTCTTAGTTTCATTGATCAAATTACAGAGAACTTACAAGCTAACCTAAACTAAGCTAACTTGCTGTGTTTTCCTAAAATCCCTGTTGTAGCCCCTGTTGTAAAGTATTACAGTGCAGAGAGGCACAATATAAAGACTTTCTGATTGTCCTCACTACAGCAAAAAAAACCTAACTAAACCCTTGGTTACAACAGTAAATGTAGGTGAACCAGTTCTCCAAAATATCTCTGAGCAGTGTCAAATCTGGGTGAAATATTGCCCCTTCTGAGAAGCTCTGGCAGCTCAGCAATAACTTATGTTTGTCTGCTGCAGTAATGTTCTCAGCTGCAACTTTGTCCTCCATTGGGTAGCCCCTTTTGACTTCTTCACACTTGATCTTTATCTTCCTGCTCCTGAGATCAGATTTCCTCTGTGATGTCACTGTGATCAAGTTCCAGCTACTTCCTCAACTACAAGCCTGCAAAACAAGACAAGCAATAAGTATCACATTTATTAAATGAATAGCAGGAAACTAAAATATCTATTTAAATCAAGGTGACTGTGCAAAAAAATGTGGAAATCGGGTCCAAAAAACCCCTAAAAACGCGCTCAAAATACATACAGATTGCTCAAAACCATCGAGTCAACTACCGCTGACCAGAAAATGCCACGGGCGCCAAAAAAAGTGTTTAAAATTCCATCACTTTGCCCTTTTCCCACCCATCAACATGATACACACTATCGGCGCAAGTAAAAACTTCTCTGCCAATCATCGTTGTTTGGTCGATGGCCTTTTGTTTCCCTTCCATCGGCGTGATACAAAACTTCTCTGTTGATTTCCATTGTTTGGCCAATGTGCATTATCGGCATGACCTCCTTTTTTTATCGGGCTGACCCTGCCCATCGGTGAGTTGTAAACTAGATTGGCCGATGGTCGTTATTTGGCCGATGGCCTTTTGTTTCGCCTCCATCGGCATGACGACTGTCCATCGGCGAGCCCCAAATGTTTCACTCCGATTCCCATTGCTACGTCGATAGCCCTTTTTCCCTCTATCGGACTGACCCTGCCTATCAGCGAGACCAAAATCACAAAGCTTTGAACCATTGAACCATTGAACCTTTGAGAAAAGGGTTCAAGCGGATGGTTCAATGCGGTGGTTCAACGATACCGACTGGATCATATAGATGAGCAAAGGATCCGCCTACGGAAATATGGAACTTAAGCCCATGAACCATTGAACCCTTGAACCATTGAACCCCGCCATAAAGTATGAGCAGATGGTTCAACGATATATCACTTATGCAAGGTAACTGCATGACATGACTTGTTAGAAGAAAATGAACTTTGAACCTTGAACCATTGAACCTTTGAGAAAAGGGTTCAAGTTCAAACCGAAAGTTCAAAGACGTTATATAGAACAACAGTTTGGCTTTTGAGACACTTTTGGACATATCAAACGATTTGAATCCCAAACCATTGAACCTTTGAGAAAAGGGTTCAAGCGGATGGTTCAACGCGGTGGTTCGAACCTTAAAAAAACTTTGCCAATGAATAAATAATGGCGACCCAAAAGGTAACAAAGTGCGCCGATGTACCTTTTTCTGCCAAATAGACAAATGTGAGATACAGACTGGAACCCAGACAAAATTCCCTTTAACCTGAAACCACCAAGTACGTATATTTCAAAATTTTAAATGAATGCCAACAAAGAAAAAGGCAAACAACTGACTGTTTATCATGCAAAACCTGATAGTACATTTTACCTAAATGATCATAACTTGCAAAATATGATGAATTTTAAGACGGTTCAAAAAGCAACCCTCACTCATTTTTCACAAGGAATCCAACCACAACATGCATCGGTACTGAAAATGCAATTTTCTATATTTTTAACAAGGTTTGCAAATTTGACTCCCCTTTTCCCTTACCTCCAAACAGAACAACACAAGCAGAAGCAACAGCAGGGGTCCTCATTTTGCTAAGGAGCAAAATGGGGCGTGTTGTGAACATCACAACAACTAGCAACCAAAGAAAACAATTAAATTCAAAGTGTTCAAGAAAACTAGGCGAAATAAATTCATAACTTCTGACTATCCTTCTTGCAAATTACTATTTAGCTTGAGACTTAAGGTATTCAATAAGGGTGCATGAACTTCCATTTTCAGTTTAATTGTGTGCACGTGATTAATTATCCTCATCTTGAAGATTGGTTGAACAAACAAGTGACTGACATTCACCTACATAGGTGAGGATATTCCGTCATAGCCGACCGGATAGAGCCTTGCTGCCAGCGAGTGTTCATAGCCCCGGTAAGGTTATCGTTACAATTCTCCTAAGTAGAGCCCTACTACCAACGAGCGTCTATAGCCCTGGTAGAGTTACTTAGATGGCTTAATCTGGATTTTCAGTATAATCCGCTTTATTTATTTATTTATTTATTTATTTTTTAATTTATTTTTTTTTATTTTCTAATTTTTTGATTTTGAAAGATTTCACAAGATATAGCAATTTGTAACTTCATGAAGCAAGGAGTGGACACTTGCTGAAATTAAGCTGAGAATTGTAATGGTAGCAAGGGTAACCTCAGATTTTTCACCTAATAGCTACACTGGTAAGTTCAACAAACCCCAAGATTTTAGGTGTGTCATCGTGAGAAACTTTCTTCGAATTCTCAATCACATTTATTGAATACAAAATTTTAGAAGATAAATAACTCTCTACATTCATGACAGTAACAAGTTATGTGTAAATTGCAAATGATTAACTTGAATATCCTAAATTTTATATTGTTTTGAATGGTTGCTAATTTGCTCCTTAATATTCTAAAGTAAAATAAAGATTCCTGCTGAGGAGACAACAAACCAACCAGACAAACAGGCTGTACAAAAAGCAAAAAAAGCAGAAAAAATTGTACAAACAAAAACAAAACAACAAAAAGAAATAGAACGAAACTATACAAACAGCTAACCTAAAAAAGAAAATAGCAAAAGAAGAAAAGAAAACAAAAACAACTACCCTACCAAACTATATACAAGCCTCTACAAGGCAAACGGAAACCCAAGAAAAGACCCAAGAACACCCCTACTTGCATATTTCTTTAGATTATGCAGGAGTAACAGGGTACTAGTTATGGTTCTCATCCTAGCAGATTTATCTTTGAATTCTGAAAAAAATTCTGGTATTCTAGATTCATTGTGTTTATCAAAATAGCTCTTAATAACTAGTAACTGAGGCAGCCCATCGGGTTCTTGACTAATCCATATGCATGTCCTATCTCTTGAATTTCCATAATCAAAATAGCATTTATCATTGTTCGCTAAGGAAAGGAAAGAGACAACCTGATGTGTTTTTAGCTCTGTGGGACATGCTTGTTCATTGATAGCTGGCTCTTCATTCAACTCTGCATTTTCATTGTTCGGCTCTATGTCTGGTCCTCTTTCAAGTTGAAAGATGAATGACTCAAGATGTATCATTTCTTCATCTTCATCTATCTTTGTTCCTTCATTCTGGATGTTCAGTTTATCCTCAAATTCAGCAAACCTCTCAATGTTCTCATTAGTTTCCTGCACATCAGCACTTAAATGAGTATTTTCATCGTCAGAATCTGACATACAAAAATTAATCATTTCTAGATTACTTGAGAGTAAAGGTGGGAGAACATCTTTTGATTGACAAGAATACCCCCTGTTTTATTTTCAACATGGCATGGGGGTGATGTCTGATTGTACACATCAGCTCCAAAATCTTCTATATTTTCAATTTTTAAGAATTGGTCATCAACTGACTCACATTTATCATCCAGTGTGGAGTCTGCTTCTATTAACCTAGAACAATCCTGAACTTGGTCATTCAATTTAATGAAGTCAGTCATGGGATTAGGATTTACTTTCTCCTCTATGACTTCATTAGCTTCCATAGTAGGGATCTCATCAATTTTAGTGCACTTTAATTTTTTCATTTGCCCACATTTCTCCTTTCCATAAAATGACTCAAGGAAAGATGTTCTACTGTCTTTACCAAAAGAATTAGGATCAGCAATAAAAACCTTATCCTGACAAATGGTTTCCTCTCTACAAGATTTAAAAGATTTATAGTTGCACTCCCCTTTTCCTGTATTAGGAAGTAGAGACCTACTATCAATCCCACCATATTATGACCTAAGAAAAGATGCCCTGATATCATTCCCTTCCAGAATTGATTTATCTATTGTATTTTCTAACCATCTATTAGTTCCTAGTGCCGTATTAGCTTGTTGCTGCAAAATTTCTTTTTCCTGCCAGTTTTCAGCCCTGAACACATCTGAAAAAATAATTAGTCCTTTCAAATATGAATCTATCCTAGTGAGGAACGTTAAACATTTAAGTTCATTGTGTTCAATAGTCCAGTGTATCCTGCAACAACTGGACAAACCAAAATTAGATAAACTTTGAGAATAAAACTGTTCATTCAAAGCTCCCTAAAATAAACGACTGTTAACTTGAATACTGTCCCCATATGAGTCCATTGAAAATGGGACCTATTTTTCACCCTTTTAGGCTTTTGAAATTTTATGAGATCCAACATATCCCAGAACATAGCATTTAAACTCAGAAAATTAACCCTAAATCAAATCAGCCCTCCTTCTAGCGCCACAAAACTGTTGGTGATTGTTTTGATGCAATCATAACAATAAGTTAAAATTCACATATAATGAACTGAAACTATACTTGAAAGATAAGAAGGAATCATTTAAGATTCAATTAATCCCACGTCTACAATGGTACTGTTGGTCAAATTCAGTTGGTCAATGTGAAGCTGTAATGTTCAAGAGGCCTTACATAATTGAGGGTTGTTTGTGGTTTACTGGACTCAAACTACGCAAAAAGATCATGAGATATGTCAATACTTTTCATTCCTTTGCATAAAAGTGTTACAGTGCTGCAAAGTTTTAGATGGTTGTCTTGAATTATTGCAGCTTTCTCTTTTATACACTTATGAAAACTGTCTACCTTTAACTCTGTTGTGCATGCTTCTTCAAATTTGGGACAACTTCCTTTAGATTTATATGTTTTCAGCTAAATATTTCAGATGGGTTGAGAAAAGTTAGAAAGATCTAATCTACACCTCATTTACTCTACCGAAGGATCTAATTGTTCTGTTATGCACTATGTAAATCCTACAGTAATTTGATCAAATCCACAGTAAAAACCTTAAATGCAAGTTCTGAGCATTTTCACAAACATACATTTAAAATTGCAAGCTCTCAAAGAAAATATTTCAAAACACAAAGAAGAGCAGAAGAACACTCAGAAGATAGATGCAGAACTCCAGATTCTATTGTATTAGAAACAAACAGTCATACATGATTTACAATGTTGGAATGACTCTTAGTTTTATTGATCAAATTATAGAGAACTTACAAGCTTTACAGATATAGTAAGGAAGCTAGACATTCCACGCACACCTTACTGCAGACAAACAGGCAACCTCCTTCTTCTACTTCTAATCTAAACTAAGCTAACTTGCTATGTTTTCCTAAAATCCTTGTTGTAGCCCCTGTTGTAAAGTATTACAGTGCAGAGAGGCACAATATAAAGACTTTCTGATTGTCCTCACTACAGCAAAAAAAACCTAACTAAACCCCTGGTTACAACAGTAAATGTTGGTTAACCGGTTCTCCAAAATATCTCTAAGCAGTGTCAAATCTGGGCAAAATATTGCCCCTTCTGAGAAGGTCTGGCAGCTCAGCAATAACTTCTCTTTGTCTACTGCAGTAATGTTCTCAGCTGCAACTTTGTCCTCCATTGGGTAGCCCCTTTTGACTTCTTCGCACTTGATCTTTATCTTCCTACTCCTGAGATCAGATTTCCTCCATGATGTCACTGTGATCAAGTTCCAGATACTTCCTCAACTGCAAGCCTGCAAAACAAGACAAGCAATAAGTATCACATTTATTAAATGAATAGCAAGAAACTAAAATATCTATTTAAATCAAGGTGACTGTGCAAAAAAATGTGGAAATCGGGTCCAAAAAACCCCTAAAAACGTGCTCAAAATGCATACAGATTGCTCAAAACCATCGGGTCAACTACCGCTGACCAAAAAATGCCACGGGCACCAAAAAAAGTGTTTAAAATTCCATCACTTTGCTCTTTTCCCACCCATCGGCGTGATACACACTACCGGCGCAAGTAAAAACTTCTCTGCTGATCATCGTTGTTTGGCCGATGGCCTTTTGTTCCCCCTCCATCGGCGTGATACAAAACTTCTCCACTGATTTCCATTGTTTGGTCGATGTCCATTATCGGCATGACCTCCTTTTTTTATCAGGCTGACCCTACCCATCGGCGAGTTGTAAACTAGATTGGCCGATGGTCGTTATTTGGCCGATGGCCTTTTGTTTCACCTCCACCGGCATGACGACTGTCCATCGGCGAGCCCCAAATGTTTCACTCCGATTCCCATTGCTACGTCGATAGCCCTTTTTCCCTCTATTGGAATGACCCTGCCTATCGGCGAGACCAAAATCACAAAGCTTTGAACCATTGAACCATTGAACCTTTGAGAAAAGGGTTCAAGCGGATGGTTCAATGCAGTGGTTCAACGATACCGACTGGATCATATAGATGAGCAAAGGATCCGCCTACGGAAATATGGAACTTAAGCCCATGAACCATTGAACCCTTGAACCATTGAAACCCGCCATAAAGTACGAGCGGATGGTTCAACGATATATCACTTATGCAAGGTAACTGCATGACATGACTTGTTAGAAGAAAATGAACTTTGAACCTTGAACCATTGAACCTTTGAGAAAAGGGTTCAAGTTCAAACCAAAAGTTCAAAGACGTTATACAGAACAACAGTTTGCCTTTTGAGACACTGTTGGACATATCGAACCATTTGAACCCTGAACCATTGAACCTTTGAGAAAAGGGTTCAAGCGGATGGTTCAACGCGGTGGTTCGAACCTTAAAAAAACTTTGCCAATGAATAAATAATGGCGACCCAAAAGGTAACAAAGTGCGCCGATGTACCTTTTCTACCAAACAGACAAATGTGAGATACAGAGTGGAACCCAGACAAAATTCCCTTTAACTCGAAATCACCAAGTACGTATATTTCAAAATTTTAAACGAATGCC
Organism: Cunninghamia lanceolata; assembly: GCA_027924645.1. NCBI lineage: Eukaryota > Viridiplantae > Streptophyta > Pinopsida > Cupressales > Cupressaceae > Cunninghamia > Cunninghamia lanceolata. The sequence continues at coordinate 7,004,433 of BSBN01000078.1, forward strand.
AACAAGGAAAAAGGCAAACAACTGACTGTTTATCATGCAAAACCTTATAGTATATTTTACCTAAATGATCATAACTTGCAAAATATGATGAATTTTAAGACGGTTCAAAAAGCAACCCTAGCTCATTTTTCACAAGGAATCCAACCATAGCATGCATTGGTACTGAAAATGCAATTTTCTATATTTTTAACAAGGTTTGCAAATTTGACTCCCCTTTTCCCTTACCACCAAACAGAACAACACAAGCAGAAGCAACAGCAGGGGTCCTCATTTTGCTAAGGAGCAAAATGGGGTGTGTTGTGAACATCACAACAACTAGCAACCAAAGAAAACAATTAAATTCAAAGTGTTCAAGAAAAATAGGTGAAATAAATTCATAACTTCTGACTATCCTTCCTGCAAATTACTATTTAGCTTGAGACTTAAGGTATTCAATAAGGGTGCATGAACTTCCATTTTCAGTTTAATTGTGTGCACACGATTAATTATCCTCATCTTGAAGATTGGTTGAACAAACTAGTGACTAACATTAGCCTACGTAGGTGAGGATATTCCCTCATAGCCGACCGGATAGAGCCTTGCTGCCAGCGAGCGTTCATAGCCCCGACAAGGTTATCGTTACAATTCTCCTAAGTAGAGCCCTACTACCAGCGAGCATCTATAGCCCCGGTAGAGTTACTTAGATGGCTTAATCTGGATTTTTAGTAGAATCAGCTTTATTTATTTTTTTATTTATTTTTTTGTTTTTTTTTTAATTTTCTAATTTTCTGATTTTGAAAGATTTCACAAGATACAGCAATTTGTAAATTCATGAAGCAAGGAGTGGACACTTGCTGAAATTAAGCTGAGAATTGTAATGGTAGCAAGGGTAACCTCAGATTTTTCACCTAATATCTACACTGGTAAGTTCAACAAACCCCAGGATTTTAGGTGTGTCATCGTGAGAAACTTGCTTCGAATTCTCAATCACATTTATTGAATATGAAATTTCAGAAGATAAATAACTCTCTACATTCATGACAGTAACAAGTTATGTGTAAATTGCAAATGATTAACTTGAATATCCTAAATTTTATATTGTTTTGAATGGTTGCTAATTTGCTCCTTAATATTCTAAAGTAAAATAAAGATCCTTGCTGAGGAGACAACAAACCAACCAGACAAACAGGCTATACAAAAAGCAAAAAAAAAAGAAAAAATTGTACAAACAAAAACAAAACAACAAAAAGAAACAGAACAAAACTATACAAACAGCTAACCTAAAAAAGAAAACAGCAAAAGAATAAAAGAAAACAAAAACAACTACCCTACCAAACTATATACAAGCCTCTACAAGGCAAACAGAAACCCAGGAAAAGACCCAAGAACACCCCTACTTGCATATTTCTTTAGATTATGCAGGAGTAACAGGGTACTAGTTATGGTTCTCATCCTAGCAGATTTATCTTTGAATTATGAAAAAAATTCTGGTATTCTAGATTCATTGTGTTTATTAGAATAGCTCTTAATAACTAGTAACTGAGGCAGCCCATCGGGTTCATGACTAATCCATATGCATGTCCTATCTCTTGAATTTCCATAATCAAAATAGCATTTATCATTGTTCGCTAAGGAAAGGAAAGAGACAACCTGATGTGTTTTTAGCTCTGTGGGACATGCTTGTTCATTGATAGCTGGCTCTTCATTCTATTCAGCTCTATGTCTGGTCCTCTTTCAAGTTGAAAGATGAATGACTCAAGATGTATCATTTCTTCATCTTCATCTATCTTTGTACCTTCATTCCGGATGTTCAGTTTATCCTCAAATTCAGCAAACCTCTCAATGTTCTCATTAGTTTCCTGCACATCAGCACTTAAATGAGTATTTTCATCATCATAATCTGACATACAGAAATTAATCATTTCTAGATTACTTGAGAGTAAAGGTGGGAGAACATCTTTTGATTGACAGGAATACCCCCCTGTTTTATTTTCAACATGGCATGGGGGTGATGTCTGATTGTGCACAGCAGCTCCAAAATCTTCTATATTTTCAATTTTTAAGAATTGGTCATTAACTGACTCACATTTATCATCCAGTGTGGAGTCTGCTTCTATTAACCTGCAACAATCCTGAACTTGGTCATTCAATTTAAAGAAGTCAGTCATGGGATTAGGATTTACTTTCTCCTCTATGACTTCATTAGCTTCCATAGTAGGGATCTCATCAATTTTAGTGCACTTTAATTTTTTCATTTGCCCACATTTCTCCTTTCCATAAAATGACTCAAGGAAAGACGTTCTACTGTCTTTACCAAAAGCATTAGGATCAGCAATAAAAACCTTATCCTGACAAATGGTTTGCTCTCTACAAGATTTAAAAGATTTATACTTGCACTCCCCTTTTCCTGTATTAGGGAGTAGAGACCTACTATCAATCCCACCATAATATGACCTAAGAAAAGATGCCCTGTTATCATTCCCTTCCAGAATTGATTTATCTATTGTATTTTCTAACCACCTATTAGTTCCTAGTGCCGTATTAGCTTGTTGCTACAAAATTTCTTTTTCCTGCCAGTTTTCAGCCCTGAACACATCTGAAAAAATAATTAGTCCTCTCAAATATGAATCTATCCTAGTGAGGAATGTTAAACATTTAAGTTCACTGTGTTCAATAGTCCGGTGTATCCTGCAACAACTGGACAAACCAAAATTAGATAAACTTTGAGAATAAAATTGTTCATTCAAAGCTCCCTAAAATAAACGACTGTTAACTTGAAAACTGTCCCCATATGAGTCCATTGAAAATGGGACCTATTTTTGACCCTTTTAGGCTTTTGAAATTTTATGAGATCCAACATATCCCAGAACATAGCATTTAAACTCAGAAAATTAACCCTAAATCAAATCAGCCCTCCTTCTAGCGCCAAAAAACTATTGGTGATTGTTTTGATGCAATCATAACAATAAGTTAAAATTCACATATAATGAACTGAAACTATACTTGAAAGATAAGAAGGAATCATTTAAGATTCAATTAATCCCAAGTCTACAATGGTACTGTTGGTCAAATTCAGTTGGTCAATGTGAAGCTATAATGTTCAAGGGGCCTTACATAATTGAGGGTTGTTTGTGGTTTACTGGACTCAAACTATGCAAAAAGATCATGAGATATGTCAATACTTTGCATTCCTTTGCATAAAAGTGTTACTGTGCTGCAAAGTTTTAGATGGTTGTCTTGAATTATTGCAGCTTTCTCCTTTATACACTTATGAAAACTGTCTACCTTTAACTCTGTTGTGCATGCTTCTTCAAATTTGGGACAACTTCCTTTAGATTTCTACGTTTTCAGCTAAATATTTCAGATGGGTTGAGAAAAGTTAGAAAGATCTAATCTACACCTCATTTACTCTACCGAAGGATCTAATTGTTTTGTTATGCACTATGTAAATCCTACAGTAATTTGATCAAATCCACAGTAAAAACTTTAAATGCAAGTTCTGAGCATTTTCACAAACATACATTTAAAATTGCAAGGTTTCAAAGAAAATATTTCAAAACATAAAGAAGAGCAGGAGAACACTCAGAAGATAGATGCAGAACTCCAGATTCTATTGTATTAGAAACAAACAGTCATACATGATTTACAATGTTGGAATGACTCTTAGTTTCATTGATCAAATTACAGAGAACTTACAAGCTTTACAGATACAGTAAGGAAGCCAGACATTCCACACACACCTTACTACAGACAAACAGGCGACCTCCTTCTACTTCTAATCTAAACTAAGCTAACTTGCTATGTTTTCCTAAAATTGCTGTTGTAGCCCCTGTTGTAAAGTATTACAGTGCAGAGAGGCACAATATAAAGACTTTCTGATTGTCCTCACTACAGCAAAAAAAAACCTAACTAAACCCCTGGTTACAACAGTAAATGTAGGTGAACCAGTTCTCCAAAATATCTCTGAGCAGTGTCAAATCTGGGCGAAATATTGCCCCTTCTGAGAAGCTCTGGCAGCTCAGCAATAACTTCTGTTTGTCTGCTGTAGTAATGTTCTCAGCTGCAACTTTGTTCTCCATTGGGTAGCCCCTTTTGACTTCTTCGCACTTGATCTTTATCTTCCTGCTCCTGAGATCAGATTTCCTCCGTGATGTCACTGTGATCAAGTTCCAGCTACTTCCTCAACCACAAGCCTCCAAAACAAGACAAGCAATAAGTATCACATTTATCAAATGAATAGCAGGAAACTAAAATATCTATTTAAATCAAAGTGACTGTGCAAAAAAATGTGGAAATCGGGTCCAAAAAACCCCTAAAAACATGCTCAAAATGCATACAGATTGCTCAAAACCATCGGGTCAACTACCGCTGACCAGAAAATGCCATGGGCACCAAAAAAAGTGTTTAAAATTCCATCGCTTTGCTCTTTTCCTGCCCATTGGCATGATACACACTATCAGCGCAAGTAAAAACTTCTCTGCCGATCATCGTTGTTTGGCCGATGGCCTTTTGTTTCCCCTCCATCGGCGTGATACAAAACTTCTCCGCTAATTTCCATTGTTTGGCCGATGTCCATTATCGACATGACCTCCTTTTTTTATTAGGCTGACCCTGCCCATCGGCGAGTTGTAAACTAGATTGGCCGATGGTCATTATTTGGCCAATTGCCTTTTGTTTCGCCTCCATCGGCATGACGACTGTCCATCGGCGAGCCCCAAATGTTTCACTCCGATTCCCATTGCTACGTCGATAGCCCTTTTTCCCTTTATTGGACTGACCTTGCCTATCGGTGAGACCAAAATCACAAAGCTTTGAACCATTGAACCTTTGAGAAAAGGGTTCAAGCGGATGGTTCAATGCGGTGGTTCAACGATACCGACTGGATCATATAGATGAGCAAAGGATCCACCTACGGAAATATGGAACTTAAGCCCATGAACCATTGAACCCTTGAACCATTGAACCCCGCCATAAAGTACGAGCGGATGGTTCAATGATATATCACTTACACAAGGTAACTGCATGACATGACTTGTTAGAAGAAAATGAACTTTGAACCTTGAACCATTGAACCTTTGAGAAAAGGGTTCAAGTTCAAACCAAAAGTTCAAAGACGTTATACAAAACAATAGTTTGCCTTTTGAGACACTTTTGGACATATCAAACCATTTGAACCCTAAACCATTGAACCTTTGAGAAAAGGGTTCAAGCGGATGGTTCAACGCGGTGGTTCAAACCTTAAAAAAACTTTGCCAATGAATAAATAATGGCGACCCAAAAGGTAACAAAGTGCGCCGATGTACCTTTTTCTGCCAAACAGACAAATGCGAGATACAGAATGGAACCCAGACAAAATTCCCTTTAACCTGAAACCACCAAGTACGTATATTTCAAAATTTTAAACGAATGCCAACAAGGAAAAAGGCAAACAACTGACTGTTTATCATGCAAAACCTGATAGTACATTTTACCTAAATGATCATAACTTGCAAAATATGATGAATTTTAAGACGGTTTAAAAAGCAACCCTAGCTCATTTTTCACAAGGAATCCAACCATAGCATGCATTGGTACTGAAAATGCAATTTTCTATATTTTTAACAAGGTTCGCAAATTTGACTCCCCTTTTTCCTTACCACCAAACAAAACAACACAAGCAAAAGCAACAACAGGGGTCCTCATTTTGCTAAGGAGCAAAATGGGGCATGTTGTGAACATCACAACAGAATGATCCCTCGAGAAACTTCATCACCATCAATTTCTCATCTGGATTAAGGTCTAATGCTCTACCCTTCAGTTCTTCCTCAGTCTACTCTGCCAAACAGGAACCCAACACTTAGGTGCTCATATCTCTTCACTCTTTCATCACTAGAGGCTAAATCTCTGGAATGTATCAGTCATGGTACACCTCTTGACTTCCCCATGTCTATACTTTGCTGAGATACTTCCTCTAAGAGATCCAGACCTGATTGTCGGACCTTGCTACATGCTGTGTTCTTGGTTACCAGACCAAAATACTCTTCAATTTGACTTCCAGTATAGACATACCATGTCTTGCGGATGTGTGGGATGGACTTTGTTGCCATCAATGACAACATTCATGAAGCCACACAGTGTCTCTTACCAATAGAATCTAATTCTAAACCCAACTGCAATGCAAGTTTTAGTGATCCACCTAGGCAATCCAGTAGCTGAAATGCCTCTAGCACAAATGCCTTTCCTGCAATCTTTAGAAACAGCCAAAGCCAAAGAGGACATAGAAGACATCAAAAAAATAGTTGAGCAAATGAAGAAGCTAACTGCATAGGTTACCCACCTCAAGAACCAAAATTCTTATCTACAATAGAAGGGACATAATCAACCACATTTTTAGAACCAACAGTACTCCCAGAATCAAAATCATAACCAATATCAAAATCAAAACTTTCAACAATGGCCAAACTGATCTTGGAACACTAGACTGAACAATGGAGGATTGTCATTACCCTTGGAAAATTAGAACAATGATACCAGGTCCCCTGATCGTGTGATGTTAGTTGAAGCAGCTTTGTCCACTTGGTGCAAACTGTATAACACAAATGCTCACTTTGAACTAGACTACCCAGAATTTTAGATCGCATCCAGTATCTTCTAGATGGAGATTCAAAATGTTGAAACTCAGGAGACTCCACCAATAGGGTATGAAATTGTTCCCTCTCAGAGGTATGACGCTGCTCTAGTTCTTAATAGTTATACATTTCCATTCCAAGATGATAATCAACCTGAGGAAGAAGAGTCTGAAGAAGTCAATGCATATCAATAGTATAATAAGACTCCTTACAACTTGAGAAGTAGAAAGCCTAAAGGCCCTTTCACCACCTCCATCCCTCAAAATAGCTATCAGATCCCACTAGATTCAAAAGCTTCTAATAACCTTGAACCCCCGAAAGTCACCCATCAACTAGTATATCAGGGTGCTACTATTGCAGAAAATTCTCAATGATCTGACATAATGGAAATGGGGCAGTATATAGCTGAGGAAATCAAGAAAATGAAGGTTAGTCTTTCTGTGTACAAGTTACTTAAAATACCTAAGGTTAGGACATCTTTCTTCCAAGATATGGGTGTTGGCATCAAAACTGATTATGTACCAAATGAGAATGTCACCAAAGATAGCATTGATAAAGGGAAAGAAAGAGTACATGTGACTAATGTGGAACAAAAGATGACACTGTATAAAGATAAGATGGAAAGTCCTCCTTTCCTCTTAACACTCATAATACTCAATAAGAACCTTCATAACTATTTAGTAGACTATGGTGCTTCCACAAATGCAATGCCATTTTCAATATGTAAAGCACTTGGGCTCACTCCAGCCAAGTCTTCTAGAAAAGTGCCGCAATTAGATAAGATTAAAGTGAATGTAGTAGGTGAATTGTATAGGATACACATGTAGTTGGCTTCTTATCCTAGGGTGCAACAATAAATAGATATTCAAGTAGTGGATATTCCAGATCAATATGGCATGCTTCTAAGTAGAGATTGATCTAGGACTTTGAACGGTTACATGGCAACTGACTTTTCTCATATGTGGCTGCCATGGAAAGGATTGGCCAACTAGATATGTATTGAAAGGGAACCTAAGATGAAGCATATGATTACAGAGTACAATCAACCCAACGAGATTCTATTCTTAGAAGTTGATTTGGGAGTTTATTTTCTACATGTCAATCAGTTAGAAGAAATCCTTATGCTAATTTTCTTAAGACCCTCTAAACCACCTAGAGAAAAACCAAAAAGTACAGAAGCATACATACAATTAGACTAAGGAGATTCTTTAGAAGAGGATGAACCAGGGATATTTGAAGGGTTCCATTATTTCATGGCCAAATTCATACAGGATCAAACTATTGTTGGAAAGCAGGTTCAAATGGAAGAGTTATTACTACCCAACTGGTGCCGCATACATGATACATTGCATTCTAAATTTACTTGTTAGCTATGTCAAGAGGCAGTGAAACAAGTACAAAGAAAATTGAAGGTCCCCATTATTCTGAAAAAGGTAGCAGCTGTTGAAAAGAAGGAAGAACTAGAGCCTCTGCTTGATAAGAAGAAATCAATAAAACAGAATGATAGCAGCAGAGATTTTTTCTTATGGACTTTAAGATTTGATGGCTCAAGATGCAGACAAGGGTCCGGAGTAGGAGTTGAATTAATCAGCCCCACTGGGAGCTCATATTTGGCATCACAGAGACTGCAGTTTCCATGCACAAACAACACCATTGAATATGAAGCATTAGTGCAAGAGTTGCTACTAGCACTACAAAAGAAACTTAGAATTATCTAGGTATTCAGTGATTCTGAATTAGTGGTAAAATAAGTAAGAAAGTAGTACTCATGTAATGATAAGAGGCTGAATAGGTATAGGAATAGAGTCCGGGATTTGATAGAATACTTTGATGGTTTTAACATCCAATTGATCCCAAGGAGGCAGAATTATGTTGCAAATACTCTAGCTCAGACAATAAGTACATTAGAGCCAATGCCTATGACAGGATTACAGAAATGCTTTGTTGAATTTGTTGCTACCCCATCTGTACCTGATAATGTTACCAATTTCCAAGTTTTTGAAGATGATCAACACATAATTAACTTCCTTACTTCATCTGATGTTTTCACTGCTCAGATAATAGATGAAGAAGAAATGGATCCTGCTGAAATGGATTTAGGAGTACTAAACCTAAAAACAAATATGATTCCATAAGGAATAGTGGAATTGGAGATATTGTTTGATGCAGACAATTTAGGAAACCAAAGGAAATAAGGAGAATCTCTAGGGGGAAAGTGTGACCCGTTTAACTTGGGAACATAAGAAAATGTTAAGAATGTGTTCATTGGAAAAGTTAGTACTGAAGAAGAAAAGACAGGAATCATACATGCATTAAGGGATTACCATGAGGTTATAGCATGGAGCTATGAAGATCTAAAGACATACAATACCTTGATCATCATACACACCATCCCATTGAAGCCAGGAGGAAAGCCATTCAGACAAAGGCAACGGCTAGTGAATGCTCTACTGGAACTGCTAATTTTTTAAGAAGTTCAGAAGATGCTATCAGTAAGGATAATATTCCCAGTGAGACATTCCGTATGGGTAACAAATTTGGTTACAGTCTGAAAGAAAAATGGAGAAATCAGGCTTTGTGTTGACTTCTATAACTTAAACAAAGCATCTGAAAAGGATAATTACCCACTACCTTCTTTGAACAAAGTGTTATAGATTGTTAATGGGTCCTAGATGATGTCATTCTTGGATGGGTATTCTGGTTATAACCAGGTGATGGTATAATATGAAGATAGATTGAAGACATCCTTCACCTACAAATGGGGCATCTATGCATATCGCAGCATGCCATTTGGTTTAATAAATGCTGGTGCCACTTTGCAGTGTGCAATGGACATTGCTTTTAAAGGATTAGTTGGAAAATGTATTATCATCTATATGGATGACCTCACAGTATTCTCAAAATGGTGAGAGGATCATGTAGCAAATTTGAGGAAGGTGTTGTAGCGATGCAAAGATTGTGGTATATCACTTAATCCCAAGAAGTGCATCTTTGGAGTAACTGAGGGGAAGTTGCTGGGACATGTGATATCTGAGCAAGGAATATCTATTGACCCAGATTGGATCTAAGCAATACTCAAAGTACCTCCCCCAGCCAACAAGAAGGAGCTTAAGTCATATTTTGGTAAGATCAATTTTGTACGTAAATTCATCACGGGATTTACTGAGATTGTTTGACCTCTTAATGCCATGCTGAAAAGAGATGCTAAAATGGATTGGAATACAGAAGCCAAGGCTACCTTCACTGAAATTAAACAAGCTATAGCCAATGCACTTGTCTTGGTAAGTCATGATTATACTTTATCGTTTAAGATATACTCGTTTGCTTTCAAACATACTTGTGCTGCAATGTTGACATAGAAGAGATCGGTTGATGATGAAAGGCCCATCACTTTCATCAACACTCCATTGAAAGACACAAAGTTCAGGTATCCAAATGTGGAAAAACAAGCATACACTCTAGTAAAGGTAGTCAAGAAATTATGTCATTACATCTTAAGAAGTCAAGTAATTGCCATAGTCCCAGATGCAACAGTCAAAGCATTATTGATGCAAAGTAAATTAGGAGAAAGAAGAGTGAAATGGGTCACCATATTGCAAGAGTTTGACATAGATATTCAACCTATGAAATTGGTAAGAGATCAGGCCCTGACTAGAACAATAGCTGAAGTGGGACCAGGCCTGGTCTCCCAGTAGTACCTGTTAGAAGATGTTTTGAAAGATGAGTGGTATGGAGATATCATATTATACTTACTCAATCAACGCTGTCCACCATAGCTGAATTCAATTCAAAGGAGAGCACTCAGACTAAAGAGTAGCAATTACATGATAAAAGGATCAGTCCTTTACAAGAAGAATCATGAAGGCATCTATCTAAGGTGTTTGGATAAGTCAGAGGTCAATCAAGTATTAACTAGCTTTCATGAGAGATTTGGGACAGGTCATGGGTCAGCCCACTCAACAGCTAATTAGGTTCTTAGTGCTAGATATTATTGGCCAACTCTGTTCAAAGATGCATATTCATATGTAAGAACTTGTCATATATGCCAGAGTGTTGCACATAGAGAGCGACACGTAGCCATGCCCTTGCAACTAGTGGTGGAGGTATGATCATTTGCTCAGTGGGGCCTTGACTTTATCAGTATGATCAATCTATCTTCTTCTATAGGCCACAGGTATATTCTGACTACTACTAATTACTGCACCTGATGGTCTGAAGCAATAGCTTGTAAGCAATGCACCATAGAGGTGGTTATTAAATTTTTTGAAAAAGATATTATCACTAGATTTAGTTGTCTATTTGCTTTAGTCTGTGATAATGGCCCTACCTTTTCATCATTACATTTTTCTAATTGGGCATTTGATTATGGGATTACTCTTAAGTTCTCATCTAATTATTACCCACAAGGGAATGGGGTAGCTGAATCAATGAACAAAAATCTACTTGAGGTCATTAAGAAACTATTAGACAAAAACCCTAGAGACTGGCATACCCAGCTTGAGTTCGCCTTATGGGCTGATAGAATCCAACGCAAAGTAGCCTTGAGCACATTGCCTTATCACCTAGTCTATGGGATTGAACCCATCTTTCCCATTCACTTGAGGATCCCCATGCTACAATTCATGCAAGACTACCTTGAAACTAATGATTAATTGTCCTCTAGGTTAGCCCAATTACTGCACCTTGAAGAGAAATGAGATGCTGCTATAGAAAACTTTGCTAAACATTAGGGAGTCATAAAATGATGGTTCAACAAAAGAGCTAAAATCAAAGCCTTCCGTATTTCTGATTTGGTCCTATGTTGGGATACAACGCATGAGAAGAAAGGAGAACATGGTAAATTTGATAAAGTTTGGTTGGGCCCATATTAGATCTATGAGATCCTTGGAGACAACACATATCGACTCAAGAGCCTTACTAGTGAGGAGCTTCCATTACCTATCAATGGCCAGTTCCTAAAGCACTACTTCCAGGCCTGAGAGGCAGTCATGTCTCATTTTAGTGTACATAGTTAGGGGTTTGTTTTGTTTGTTTAGTTTAAGTTTCCTTTACTTTAGTCTTGTTTTCTTGCTTTTGCTTTTCGTAGTTGTTAGGTGCTTTGCTTAGATTAGTCATCCTTTTGGTTTTGCTTGCTACGCTTGCTTTTTAACGAGGTCTTTTATTTTTATGTTGTGGCAGTTGTGTGGACCTGTAAGTGCATCTTTGATGGGTGAATGGTTGTGAGTTTTCCTTCAAGAAGCCAAGGTTTCCACTTAGTTTTGCTATGGGTTCCATTGTTATGCCAGGGAGTATGGTGTCTATTCATTGGAAATGAGTCATTAGTTGGTGCACCTGAAGTATTTTTTAACGATATATCTCTCACTTTAAATGATCCTTAAGTAGGTAGGCAAGTTTGAGTGATCTTGTGTTAAGTAAAACGGTTGACTTCCTCTTCTACCACATGCACTATCAATCAAGCAAGAAGGAAGGTGACACTAAGTGTTGCTAGCCTATAGTGGGTAAAAATAAAAGGTGTTTGTTCAACAGCAAACCTGTTATAGTGGAAATAAAAGAGACTACCAATTGAAAATTCTCACAAAGGTACTATCTAGAAATGATTACCATCAAATGCCATCATACCAAAAAACATTATCTATCATTTGTTCTTCTTAAAGCTCATCACATTCCAAAATTTGAGCATTTCTTGGTGGTAGAATGATCTAAGCTTCCTAACTTGTCGTAGGAGATCTTGGATGAGCTTAGTTGCCAAAGGACGGAAATGAATACAATTGCACACACTCAGGTTTCTAGGATGTGGATGGTTGCACTAGTTAGTGATCTTGGATTCTTTGATAAGGTACCTTACTTTTTCATTTAATATGTGGGGAACACAGAGGTTCTAGGTTCAAACTAAATGTTTATCGTTGGAATGCTCGGGAGCATTTCCCAGTAGAGTCACCATTTGTTGTGCCTCATACGCATGCCCCATTCAAAAATGAGGACCCCCTCTTTTGATTTGGCTTAGGATGTCAATTAGATCTTTTTCATCTCCCAAGTGGTTAAGTGGTCAAAGTGCATTTTAACCTTGATTGAATGATGATATTGAGAAATCACTTCAAGAGTCTGCTAGGTTGGATTTTTATATCCCTTTTGATGGCCTTGAATTGCCCTTTTGCACTAAATTGCCCTCCAACCGACCTTTGCGCCTAATTGCTATCTATCTAACCGTTACACTAATTTGCCTTCCAACTGACTTGGCGTTAAAATCCTTTGTCACCAACTTCAGCATTAATTTTTCTTCCAACGGACTTTTGTGCTAAAGTTAGCTGTCTTCAACTTGCACTATATCATTTGACAATCGACTTCGTCAAACGAAGCCAAAATGCCCACAACTCGAAAGGACCTTAAAAGCTTGCAAACTACACAAGTTGAGCCTGCAAGTCATAGTGCTGAAAGGAGCTCTCACCAACCAGGTCCGTCGCATCCTATTTCCCCGCCAATTCTGAGCAAAGGAGAAACCATGCTGAAACCCTAATCTAACAACCATATGTGGTGCACTAATGGTGATTTCACCAGGGAATAAAACAGGTAAAATCCCACAAGCCTTGAAAGCTATCTTTATGCTAATAATCCCTTGCACTGACCTTGCGCTAAATGACCCTGTCTCTGACTTGGTCAGACACCCTAAATTTCTCTACAAAATCGGTGACATCCCAAAGTCCCGCTGAGAAAAAGGCATTAGATTTGTGCTAAAAATGATCCCTCCTGACCCTACGCTTTAACACTCTCCCACTGACTTGGTCAGTCAACTTCAAAACTCACACAAATCAGACCGAGATGAATCTCGTGCAAATGTAATACAAACGATCTCAAAGAAACTTGCGCTAAAACATGACTGACTAACCTAACAACCGATAGAAGGTTGGTGACCTTTAAAACCCACGCAAGTCGGTAACAATCAAAATTCATACAAATGTTAAAAATCATGAATAGTAGTAAACCCTTGAGTCAGACAAGCCCGTTTCTCCCACTGAGGTTAGCAGACCCTAATTTCAGCACTTTTCTGCCTACAAGTCGGATGACCCTAAAATAGCGTAAATCATGCAAAATGACTATGTTTCAAAAAAATTTCAAAGGGAATAGAGTTAATGTTGTAATACATAGATAATGATGATTTTCATGAGATTTCTTGCAACATTAAATGTTTCTTTGCATGTATTAATGATGATTGTTATAAGTGCAATAGTGATAACTGTTAGACTTGAGTTTCTTTAAAAAGGTATATCAGTAGTACTAGCAGATATATTAAAATTCATCTTAAACTTAGTGGTGTATGAAAGGATTTCTCAAGGTGTCAAACTTATAAGGTCTAGTCCTGCAGACTAAATGACTGGCTGAGTCCAAGCTATGAAGTATGAATTCAAGGGAATCCCTCCAGAGACCAAGATTCACTCCGGGTGGAGCAATGTAGGAGATACAGACCTAGGTCAATAGACCTAGATGACTTCAGATTGAGGATCTTTGGTCCAAACCTAACTTGTAGGGCCAGAGTACTCAGGGACAGTGGTATATCACAAGCTGCTACCTTCCCCACCTTAGTGTAATGTGTAGAATTGATGGCAACCTGTGTAGAAAGGTATGATGTCATGACAAGAACAATCCAAAAAACTAATGGGGATATCTTGGCTGATTTAAGCCCACCCTCTCTAACTGAGAATTTTGATATTCCTTGGCACAAGGTTATGACTATGCCAGACAAAAAAGGATCAGAGGAGACCTATAACAAAGATGTAGAAGGATGCAAAAAGCATATGAATGATAATTGGGCCAAAAATAGAAGGTCTGCTCTCAGCAAATTTCCCCAAGTACTATACAGGAGTGATTTCCATGATGAAATTGGAGATTTAGTAACTTTCTTGAGCAGAATATATGGACTGCCTATAGCTTCCACTTTTGAGGGGTGGATGTTTGTTATCATCATTGAGATATTGAAAGGGACTAAGTTCCATTGGGTCCAAATCCTTAGTGACAATATTCTTGAGGCCTTTAGCAACTTTAAGGAGAAAAGATACTTCAGATGGACATCTTATATTGTTTATGCATTGGCAAGAAGAAATCACTATGTTGGGTTGTCTAAGATTGGAGAAGTTGGGAAGGATGAGCAAACCCAGGTAAAGGTATATGACTGTTACCCACAGCTGACCTCTTCTCAATTTTGATACATTTCAAAAGAGTAAATGATGCTTTTGCAACGTATATAACTAGAATGCTGCAAGGTAACACAGCCTTGAGGATTTCCACTGAGGCAATGAATGAAATAATTAAGTATGATAGATGGTACATCCAGTTTGAGAACTTCAAATATTTAAGAGTGCAAGGCTTCACTGAGATGGCTTACGGACTTCCCAGGTATCCCAATCACAAGATAGTGCTTCTAGAGCTATCTAGACAGTTAATACGTTGTGCCGAGAAGCTCAAACACTTGTATAGAACCAATGTTTCGTTTCGTATTAGGTTTGGCAAGGGGAACTATGCATGCCCTTCTTTAGCATCAACATAGCATTCTGACAAGGAGCTTCTGTTGATAACTGAGAGGGGGGGGGTGAATCAGTTATCCTAATTATTTCCTTTATTGAACTTTCCTTTTAATTGAAGTAGCATAAAATCAAACATAAAACATTAACCATAAAACAAGAAACACATGACACAGTATTTTTGACGTGGAAACCCTGTTAAGGGAGAAAACCACGGGGTGATTAACCCAAAATTATTCTCTGTTAGAAGAATAGGAAATTACAAAGATGGCACTTGCCAATTAGGGCTCACTGCCCGAGCACACTGCTCACAAGAGGCCCACTGCCTACAAGAAGACACACTGTCTACAAAGTGATGAGAATCACAGTCTTGAACTGATTGGAAGCATCTGCATATGCTGGAGTTCAGTTCCGGTTAGGCTCAGTACACTGATCTGCTGCACTTCATCTTTCCTCTGTTCTTTATTCTGCTATCTTCCACATACCGGATCCTTTTTGCTACCTCTGCTCTTTCTCTGGACTTATTCGCATATCTCTCCACACTAACACCCATTTCACAACTAAATCCATCCTCTATATATATCCGCACAAGTAATTTCATCACCTTTCTAGTCGGCATCCGGAACAGTCTAGTTTCTTACAAACTCTCATTCTGTCGGCTGAATCCTTCCTCACCAAGCAATGCGGATCAAGCATATACTTGTAGATATCATTAATCATGTCGGCCAAACATGATTCATGCCTTCACAACCTCTGTCATCAACAGTAACCCATCCGGAAAGTAGTCTGATACTCTGCCAGTCAGTTCTTCCTCTGTTTTCACTGTCTCTCAGGAATCCGGTACTCAACCATTCATATCTTTTTCCTTGTCCATCACCGGAGGCTAAATCCTTGGAATATACCACTCAAGGTAGTCCTCTTGACTTCCCCAAATCCGCACTGCACCAAGACACTTCCTCTGAGAGATCCGGACCAATCTGTCGGACCTTGCCACATGCTCTATTCTTCTTCACCGGACCACAACATTCTTTATTCTGACTTCCGGTAGAGACATATCATGTCTTGCGGATATGTGGGATGACCTTTGTTGCCATCAATGACAACAACCATGAATCCATATAGTGTCTCTTGCCAACAATCTCCCCCTTTGGCATTGATGGCAACACTTAGTGAAAAATGACTAAGTGTTTTCACTATGCTCCCCCTTTGCTGATGCTCTGTCTTTATATACAATTTCCGGAACTCCCCCTTAGTTGGATCCCTCATTTTTCACTGCTCCTCACTCCCCCTTTGACATCAATGGCAAAGGGTAGGGTCCGCATATCAAAATTTTCAAAAATTTCTTATACTTAGCCGCATATTTACATACTCACATATATTGAAGAATGTCTGCAAAGGATGTCTGTAATTGAATCATTTCGGTAGCCCAACTTTGCTTCATTCTGTCCAAAATTGAAATGTGACCACTTAACAAAAATGCAAACGCTTCTGCCCGCTTGAGATCTGTCAGATTTTTTGTTTGGGCGGTGGTCCTAGCATCACTGATGGCCTCATGCATGGTTTCCAACTTAGGGATTATAATCCTTCTAAGTTCTCCCATCCGGTTGGTGATGTTCTTCCTTTCCTTCTCAAGATTCTTTATTTCGTTCAAGACTGCAATAGTCTGACATTCTTGATTTATTATAGAGGAAGAGAGAGGATCAAAACTTTGAGATAAGCTTTGTAGCTTATCCTGTTCCTCTTTTATTTTCTTGTCAAATGCTGCTGTTGCCTTTGACCAGGATATACAAAATTTATAGATATCACCGCCATCCTTAAGAGCATTCTCTAAGCTCCTTATTCCAATGCTTACAATCTTCCTATCCTTAGAGATTAATTCTAATATTTCTGAAAATCTCTTATCCAAAACTTCCTTCCGGACCTTTTCTTCAGCTGATTTTTCTAAAGAATCAAAATGTGTATCAACACTGCTGACTAAGGTTTTTAGATTACCGGAAGTGGAGGCTGTCGGATCTATCTGGATTGATGGCATGATCTTTACAAGTATTCCGGAAGCAGCCTCTATCAACTCACAGTATTCCATATGAGACTTCAGGAGCTTTTCATTTGCCTTGGCATTTGCAAATGAAGCTATCTTCATTGTTTGTACCGGAGAGAGAGAGTCAAAATCAAATGGACCTTTGAGAAACTCCGGTTCATCAATCTCTAGAGTTTCTTTACTCAAAAATTGTTGAACAGTTTGTGCAGTGTCTCTTGCCGGAGACAGATGTTTCTTTTCTTCTGCAGTCTTAGAACTGTCAACCTCTTTGTCTTTCACCACTGCTTCCTTCTCCTGTAGTTGCTCTTCTTCTTTGGATCCGGAGACTGTAGGGGAAACCGGAAGAGAGATGCTAACTTGTTCATGGGCCACTTCTTCTTGAGCAGAGGGTCCCAAGTCCTCACTTGTCTGTTCAGGGCTCACTTCTTCCGGAACAGAAGATTCCAAATCAGCAGCTGTTTCTGCACCTAAGTCCTCTACAACAGGAAGATTGAACCTTTTGAAGGCCTTCCGGAGGATCTCTTCTGTTTCTTGGGCCACTTTGTCAGTCTCACCAAGCATGAGTTGATTCATCCTGGCTTTGCTTCTGAACTCATCTTTACAGTCCTTGAAGATAACGTTCATTGTCTTGGGATCAATTTGAGGATATAGCTGAATAGCTATCTGCTCCCGGATCTCAAGATCTTTAGCATGAGCATTATTTTTTCTCACTTCCATTTCCTTTTCTAGGCTTTTAGGAATAAGAGATATTATTTCAATGAAAGCCTTATTATATATGTTAAGATATTTCACTGTGGCCTCCTGCAGAGTCTTTTGGTCGGCCTCACTGAAGTCATCATATGATTCAGTCATTGGTTGAAGGTTTCCATCCACCGTGACCGACTTGATTATGCTCTCTAGTGACAGAGTGGGCTTTTCAACAGTTACCTCTGCCATTTCCTCCTTGTCTTGGCCTGTGGAGGGCTTACCGGATCCTTTCTTTTTCTGTTTCTTTACTTCTCTTACTCCTTCATCTGATTCTGTCTCCTCTTCATCCTTTTGGCTTCCATAAGCCCTTGTGGCTTTTGCCTTTGATCTCTTACCGGATGCCTGGACTTCCGGTTTTGAACTTTTGGTTGAGGGAGGTGCAGATCTCTTTGTTGATCTGGTCCGGGTGGGAGCTCCAACCGGAGCACTTTCTTTGCTTTTCTCTTCTTCCTCGGCCTTCCTCCTCTTTTCCCGGCCGGCATCAAGTGCCTCCTTTGAGATACCTAGGCCTTGAGCAATGTGCTCTACTTCTTTTCTTACCTTTCTTTTAATCTCAGGTTCCCTGAGTTCTACATGTATCTTTACACTCAGCTCCTCAAAGGTTCCAAACCTTTCTGCCTTAGGATCTTTGGGCTGACTTAGCATGTGTTGAACATGCAGCTCCACTATCTGTTCATCAACTTCATACCCCATGGGCATGATCCAGACAGTCCTTGGCTCCACTGCCTCCATTAGGCACTGATCAGTGTCAACCATAAAGCACACTGAGTCCTTGTATTTCTCAATGAGAGACTGGGGAATTCTCTCTCTTGCTTGCATCATGCTCTGAAAGTTTTTGAAGTATCCCCATAGAGCTGTATTTCTCGCTTTTGCATCCCCAAGTCCATGCAAATAGTCTCTTATCTAGACTGCAACAGGTTTGTCATTTTGCCATACCCATCCACTTGTTCCGGGTAGCTCATTCATGAAGTAGAAGAATAGACATACAATCAGAGTACCATACTTAAAGGAATTCTTCTTATCCTTCTTGATTTTCTGTATGTTTTCCATTAATTGGCTTAGTAGTAGTTCGCAGAGATCATATTCTGCATTCTTTCTTAACATTTCATAAGCAGTGTATATTGCAGTTCCGGATACAGAATTCTCCCTGCTGGAGTGATAGATCTTGTATCCTATTATCATTGATGCATATTTGATATCCGGATCGGAGATGTCTTCAATGGTCATTGCCCTTTTGTCAAATTTTGATCCGGTGGCCTCAGTTACAATGTTGTTCTTGACAGATTTGAGGATAGGTACTCCTCCGGAGGAGTATAGGCCAGTTACTGCTCTAATTGCCTCTTTTGTGATCTTGCAGGGTCTATCTAGCCATAGAAAGTTGTCATGCATCCTGCTCAGTACATACCGGACCCATTCATCCTCTTCAAAACAGGGGAAATGAATAAATTGCTCAAATTGTTTCTTCTGAATATCCTTATACTCTGGTTTAAGCTCAAAAGCATTGTCAATCAGCTGCTTGTGATAGAGGTCTCTTAATTTGAATTCCCCAAATTCCTCAATGTTTGCATGTATGTAAACCCTAATGTCTTCGGTGTGTAAAACTCCGTGAGGAACACTAGAGAAGGCTCCTAGTGGGTCAACCTCCAATGATTTGTAGGGATGTTTCTTGAATGAGGGGCGAGGTCTATCGGAGATCTTAACTATGTTTGGAGTAGCCATTCTTCAAAGATTTGCAGTGAGGTAATGAAAAACGGAGAATACCTTATGCGCCTTCGGTTTGCACGGAGTGGTTGGATTGATTTCTTTATCCAATAGCTTCGGCAGGAGATCCTTGGTGTGCTTGAAGAACCTTGTTGCAGAGCTCCACTTTTCACTTCTTCTCGAGTGCAGAATGAGCAAATGACCTTTGAGAAATCCCTTAAATTGCTCCGCGAACCCTAATACCTGTCTGCAATAAATGCTTCACCTACATCATTCCGGTTTGCCTTGTCTGGATAGCTTGGAGTATCCGGATTAGTCCTGATCTGTGGATATCATCCGGATCTTTCAATCATGAATAAATCAAGATAGCATATTACAAGATCATCTCAAACACTCTGTCCAATCCGCAGAACAAGATAGTGCATTTCCGGATCTTTCCGGACCTTTTTGTAATCCTCTATCATACCGGAGCATCTCCCTGAACAGGTCTTATTTGATTGATCACAGCTTCTTCATAACTTCATGCGGACCTCTGCAAACTTGACTGAAGTATCTCAAGACTCATATCTACAAACCCTTTGATCCGCATCTTGTGCCACATCCGGCACCACTTGTTTGGCTGGGGGAACAAGATTTTCTTTGAGTCTCCCCCTGAGCCAGAGCTCACTTTTAATTTCCGGAAGAAATATCAGCACCAGAGTCTGGTGCGGATCCAACCTCTACATTCTCTGAACTTTTCTTCACCCAAATCTTGCTCATCTGATTCCTAACCTCATCCGCATTCATCTTTTGTTTACCCTTGTCTTGATTCTGATTATACACCGGACCTCTTTTGTCCTGACTCTTGTTTCTGCAGATTTTAGCATTATGACCGGACCTATTGCAGATTTGGCAAATAACATTTCTTTGCATATTTGACTGATATCCTCTTGATCTGCATTGATTTGCCATATGACCTATTCTATTGCATGTGAAGCATCTACCTTTGAATGATTTGTTTACTTGCATAATTCTGCATTCATGGGATTTGTGTCCATACCTTTTGCAGTTGAAGCACTGTCCGGAGAAGGATGAATTATTCTGATTCATTCTCATTCTGCACTGATTAGCTTTGTGACCAAAGTGGTTGCAGTTGTGGCAGTATCCATTGAAGAATGGATATCTTTGAGCATTTGGCTGTCTTACCGAAGGTCTTCTAGGCCTGCTCCTTGGATTTTCTGATCCAAGATTCTTCTGACCGGATCCGGAGCTTTCTCCTTTCTCATATTCCAAGCCATACTTGTCATCTGTCCTCTTTTGACTTCCAAGAAGAACTTCAAGTTGAGCAGAACTTATCTTGAATTTCTCTTTATATTCATTTGCTGTTTGAAGGTCTCTTTTGAGAGAGGCAATTTGATCCTCAAGTTTTCCTTCATTATCTTTGGCATCTTCAAGATCAGATTCAAGGTGTCTGATAATCCTGTCCATCTGGTGGCATTCTTCTGATTTTTCTTTAAGAGATTGTCTTAGATTGTCTTCAGCCTTTCTTTTTTCTTCAATCTCTTGAGTAAACTTTATAGTTCCTGATTCCATTTCATGTCTTAACATAATGACTTCTTTTGATAACTTTTCACATAACTTGGTTTGCTCAGTCAATTCCTCATTTGTATTGCTTTCTTCACTTTGTCTTGCCAACTGTTGAAGCAGCTCCTTTCTCTTTTTCATAGAGAGACTTAATTTGTATTTTAATTCTCTCATGAATTCATCAGCCTGTTTGAGTCTTTCCTTTAATTCACTGACTTCAGAATTTGACTGTTCAAGATCCTCAAGGGCAGTCTTGAGTTGCTCCCTTAAACCATATGCATCCATTTGAAATCCCAGATCTTCCTCAAGCTGTTAGGCTCTATTAGGAGGAACTTAGCTCTGATACCAATTGTTGATAACTGAGAGGGGGGGTGAATCAGTTATCCTAATTATTTCCTTTATTGAACTTTCCTTTTAATTGAAGCAGCATAAAATCAAACATAAAACATTAACCATAAAACAAGAAACACATGACACAGTATTTTTGACGTGGAAACCCTGTTAAGGGAGAAAACCACGGGGTGATTAACCCAAAATTATTCTCTGTTAGAAGAATAGGAAATTACAAAGATGGCACTTGCCAATTAGGGCTCACTGCCCGAGCACACTGCTCACAAGAGGCCCACTGCCTACAAGAAGACACACTGTCTACAAAGTGATGAGAATCACAGTCTTGAACTGATTGGAAGCATCTGTATATGCTGGAGTTCAGTTCCGGTTAGGCTCAGTACACTGATCTGCTGCACTTCATCTTTCCTCTGTTCTTTATTCTGCTATCTTCCACATACCGGATCCTTTTTGCTACCTCTGCTCTTTCTCTGGACTTATTCGCATATCTCTCCACACTAACACCCATTTCACAACTAAATCCATCCTCTATATATATCCGCACAAGTAATTTCATCACCTTTCTAGTCGGCATCCGGAACAGTCTAGTTTCTTACAAACTCTCATTCTGTCGGCTGAATCCTTCCTCACCAAGCAATGCGGATCAAGCATATACTTGTAGATATCATTAATCATGTCAGCCAAACATGATTCATGCCTTCACAACCTCTGTCATCAACAGTAACCCATCCGGAAAGTAGTCTGATACTCTGCCAGTCAGTTCTTCCTCTGTTTTCACTGTCTCTCAGGAATCCGGTACTCAACCATTCATATCTTTTTCCTTGTCCATCACCGGAGGCTAAATCCTTGGAATATACCACTCAAGGTAGTCCTCTTGACTTCCCCAAATCCGCACTGCACCAAGACACTTCCTCTGAGAGATCCGGACCAATCTGTCAGACCTTGCCACATGCTCTGTTCTTCTTCACCGGACCACAACATTCTTTATTCTGACTTCCGGTAGAGACATATCATGTCTTGCGGATATGTGGGATGACCTTTGTTGCCATCAATGACAACAACCATGAATCCATATAGTGTCTCTTGCCAACAGCTTCAACTCCTCAACTTACACTATTATATTGCAAGGGATCATTTTGATCCAAATAAGGTGATGGAAAGATTCATGAGTAAGAAGCTATTCCATAAGATACATATTGACGATTTTTGGGCCAATTGCCTAGATGATTATGAGATTGTGAAGAAGACACATTCAAGGCTATCTTTGGATTTTATTAAGTTCCACATTATGGCAATACCAGACCAACTACAAGATAAGGAAAATGTTATGGTTAGAGGGCCATGGGAGGCTCAATACCATCAGCCTATTCCATTACCAAATTGGGCAAATGCAGAAGAAAGCTCCTTGGATACTATTATGAGAGAACCTATTAGATTGAGCAAAGCCTGGGTAAGAGGTCAGGTGGCTGCTTTACAAGGACATAAAATACAACTCATTTATATAGCATTGGAATCAGATAAGGACTCCGAGGGAGAAGAGGATGAGCCAATCAATGTCACAAATGAGGCAGAGCTAGCTGAGAAGTAGAAGTCAGATAGTGAAGAGCATACATCTCTGGCCGAGTAAGTGAAGAAAATTAAGAAGCCATCTGCAAGGCATCCTCCAAAGAAAGATCAACCTCCCTCTAATAGAAGGAGGGCCTCCAAGAAAAGATACATGCCAAGCAGCCCTAGGGAAGGTTCTAAGTCCAAGAAAGCAAAGGTAAAAGATGTAAGTAAGGAGGATGATACAACAAAGAAAGATTCTAGTCCTCCAACTTCCTTGTCACCTTCTACCCAATGTATTAACACTATTGCCACTACTATTGCCACTTCTTGTTCTATCACTTCTTCCACTGTTGCATCCATGTCACCTATAACCTTAGCTCCCATAACTCAAGAAACATTACTAGCCACCTCTCTTACCTCTACCATTGCAGCTACTTCCTACTCACTGGCAATTTCTTCCAATACCTCTAGCAGCCCTATATCCTCCATTGTTGCTACTTCATGCCTCTCTATCACTGAACCTACATCTTCTATTTCTTCCACTCAATTACCCTTACCTCTCATTTCCACCATTCTTTCACCTCCTCTCCCTCTATCTTCACTACCCTTTCCTTCACCTCTTGTCATCTCTTCCTCCTTATCGATAGTTTTAGCTAATCTGATGCAAGTCAATGTGCCTCCCCTAGCCATATCTTCTGTTGTTCCTATTTCACAAATGCCTACAAATTCTTTGGCCATACAACTATTGCCTGGGTTTGAGAAAGTATGTGCAGAGTTGGGATTGCATGAGCCTGAAACAACACTTGAGGAGGAGAAAGATGTATTGGCTGAAGTAAGTGATAAAGACTCCCATGAACCTTCAGTCAATGTTGATGTCATTGATGTATTTGATAGTCCTCTAGATAAAGGTCAAATGGAAGAAGTTTTCAAGTCAGTTCAAGAAAGTATAATGGTAAATCTGAAAAACTTGGCCCATGAAGAAGAAAAAGAAGAAGAGATAAACATGGAATAGTATGAGGAACCAGAGCAAGAGCAAAAATCACTCAAAGAGCTGGCTATAATTGATGGTGATGGAGCCACTGAATTGAATAAATCTTCTGCACCTGAAAGGCTGCAAAGTAGAATTGCATATCCTTAGCCGCAAGTGGAAATAATGCAGCTAGATTTGAGTACAATTTTGTCACAAGCTCAGAAGCCTAAGAAACAAAAGAAGGCCAAAATACAGTCCATAATCTATAAGGATGAGTCATGATCAAGAATTGCAGAAATAGTAATCCTGCCAGTTGATACAACAAAAGAATAAGTCAGGGCAGAAGATTCCGTAATATCTACAGTTGATCTGGGACCAACCACTTGTGCTCAAAGAGTGGATGATTTCAAGGAATCAGTCACATCAATTTTGGAGCAATTAGACAAGGATGAAATGTCCAAGAAGGATTTGAAGCAGCAGAATGAAGAACTTCCCGCGTGCCTTCAATTTTTTGTTAAGCTAGTAGATGTAGGAGGATATATAAGGATGATACCCACTTTCCTGTCTACTGATGAAATGACTAGATTGGGCGAGGTAAGATCCAAATCCCAAGGTATAGAAAAATGGCTATTAAAGGTTTTTGAGATGGGATGTGAAACTATTATTGCCTCTGCTCAAGTGCACAAGAAGCTAGTAGAATTGCACAAGAAATGGAAAGATTTGTGTGAGGAATGTGACTCCTTCGATTAATATTATTCACTTATGTATCCTCCGATAAAGAGCATCAGGGATTTGCCTACCTAGACTCTGGTCATAGTGAATATTTTGACTAGGAATTAGCTGCCTAAGGCCATTGAATGGTATCAACAGTTGCTTTTGAGAAAAGAAACATTCAAAAACATAAAAGAAGTGTATAAGCCAACCGATGAGGAGCTATGGTCAATCATATACAATATCAATGAATCTTTAAAGGATTTCCTAGAAGCATCCTATGATGATTATGCCCCATTTGATATCAAAAAGTGTAAAGATAAGTTGCATAAGGTGATTTTTGAAGATGCCAAGCTCAATATGGAGGATACGTTAAACAAAGTAAGCAACCTTAGGGCTGAATTCAAAGCATTTCAAAAGGCAGGTGCAGAAATAGAGAAAATATAAAGTAAATTCAGTTGGGAACTAGAGATGTTTGACTACCAGATCAATCATTTGAAGGATCCAGATCTGTCAGAGATTAATCTTGCACTTGACGAGTGGCTGACTTACTGTAACAAGCTAGCTGGTGGAGACAAAATTGATTTAGATGAAGAATCTTGATATTATTTTGAATATTTTTAAGATGTAATCCCATCATAATTGTAAATTGCTGTATTCGGGGCAGCATGTGACTCTATTTTGTCTTTTCTATGCTTCTAAATGTTTTTTTCTACTAATATATTGAGTTGACTAGTCAAATTGACTAGATTCAATGTATCTGGGGGCTATTTTTCATCTTTTTGATAGAAGACAAAATGTAATCTGAGAATTGATGTGAGCTATTACAATCGTATTTATTGATGTAATCTGGACCGTCGGTGTCGAGTTAATCTCCACTGTTCATTTGAAAACTTGGTATGCTGCTGTTCTATATAAAGGGCTGCCATTTCCTTTGTTTTGTAAGAGAGATTTTGATGCCAAATTGTTGACTCTATGCCATTTGAAGTAATTGAAAGCAATTTCTATAGTAATTCTAAGAATTTCTATCTTGTGTTGGCTCATTTTGGTTTTCATGGTTTGCTTCTTGCTCTCCCTAGTTAGTTAGTTGTGCTTTATAATGTTCATGGTTTGCTAAAGTATCTGATGAATACTCTAAGTCCATACTTTTAGTTATTTGCTGATGGTAGATAGCTATGTAAAGTTAGTCTAGGCTGATTGTTTGTGTTAAAGTTCAATTGCATTCCACAAGTTAAGTTGCGCTGCTTATTGGGTATTTGACAAATGAATGTAATCTAAAAATCTATTGACTTCAATTGAAGATAACACCATTTTCTACATCACTATAACACCCATTTTAGTTTGGTAACTCAGGAAACTGGTTAAAAGATTTAGAGTATTTGTCTACTAAAGGTAACCTATGCATTGTGAATGTCACTTAGGATTCCTCTCAAACCCTAACCTTTTACATTTTCTTTAAACCATCATTAGATTAGGAATTCCAGCAACATTTTACATTATTTTATCAGCTAAAAACCACAAAAGGGTTTATGTGTGTTTGCTGTCCTGAACTTGAAAATCTATAGATTGCATGTAAGACCCCTTGTAGGCACATCTAGGACATACCAACTGAGAAATTCCAAGACAGCTAAGACCTAGCTGTATTATCCTTGGAGTAGTCTTACTTAGGTTAGGATACTTTTCAAGAGAGATGTGAAACTAGCAATCACACCTACGTTGCTACGTGCTAAAACCACCATCAATAGTAGGCCCTTAGGACCTTGTGCCATTTCAGGGATGTGGTCCCTTAAGGATTTTGCAAACCCTTTTTAGGGTCGCAGAACCCCATTAGTGGGACTACATGGAGCAGGTGGGGCATTAACCCCTCCACCCTAAATTAATTTTTTTTTAAATTTCAATAAAATAATTCATTATTTTTTAAAAAAAAATTATTAAAAAACATGCAAATGATGTTGTACCTACCTTGAAATCTGTGTCCACCATTGGTGGTTTTTTTAGCAAGGGACCTATATTTGGTTTTTTTTCTTCTAAATTTATCATAAGGCTTTTATCTGGTAGACACCTACTTCTGGAGGTTTCATCAAATCTGGCAATTTCACTAAATTTGGTGGAGTTTTGTTTTTTTGCCAAATCCACCCCTCACCATTGGCAGTTTCTATTTTGTACCTAATCTTCAAATGCCATTATCTTGGCCATACAAAGGTTTTTTTTAGTGCAATTATTTTTGAAATTGGTAGAATTTCATGATCCTTGCAGTGGTGCAGATGGTTTTTATTTTGAGTTTCTAGTTTTTTTCTAGATTTTTGTTTTCTCAGTGTTGTTGTTGTGTAGTTCTCATTTTGGGAACTTCAATGGGCCATATCTTAGGTGTACAGACTCCTTTTTGGGTCCCATTTTTTTGAAAGTGTGTGATTTTCTATGTACTTTCCTATTGTGCTATCAGTTTCCTTTCATTTTGTAGTAGAATTCTATTTTCAACATGTGGTATTTTTTGGACATTGTTTGCTCCTATTGTAAGCACTAGCTAAGTTGCAAACACACAACTTGTCAAAAAATCAATTTAATATGTCATACCTTACTTGAAATTTTTTGATTTACATTAGTTCATACTTCAGATTGAGAGCCTATGGTTAATGATCTTGTATCTTGCATCAGATTCTCATTGGGTCACATCTCAGTTTGATGGCCATTCATTATGGTTAATGTTCCAGAATCATCATGGTACTTGTTCTTATGGATCAGTTTTAGTCACATTTTAGCATCAATAGTTGCAGCTTCTTCATCTACTTTCTAGAGTTTCACCAGACCTTCTCTATTCTTCCTCTGTTGTGGAGGAGGGCATTCATGCTTGTACTTTTGTGATGGATTCAGTTCTTGGAAGGTCTTAGTGTTAGTCATTCTTCCATCACATGTTAATGTAGTTATTTTTTTTTCTCTCTTTTGGAGAGGAGTTTTCTCCCACTGGGTTTTTCTTTTTGTCTCCACTTTATAATAGATTCTTGTTGTACATGGGTACCTTAAATGGCCTTGTAGCTGAGACCCATCATCATCCTTGCATTAGTTGCATGTTTTCATTTATCCCTAAGTTGCACATAGGGGGGTGTTGGTGTAATTAAATATTTAATTACACTTTATTAAGTTGACTTAGGGCTAATTTTAGTCTTAGGTTATTCTTAAGTCATATTAGGGTTTTCTAACTTGCAAATATAAAACCAAGTTCTCACATGTAATTCATTAAAAAATCTAATTCATTAATTGCATCCAATATTGTTTAAATTCATCCTCTTTTCTTATTTCTCTTGTAGAAGGTAATTCCTAGGTTTTGCACGTGATCCTGGTGGCTTGAGTGAATTAGTGACTCTCACAGTCATTACCCATCACCATCATTGAGTTGAATGTCTATCTTTGCTTCAACTTTGAAGAACCTCATGGATGATGATGCTTCTTCCTCAAGTTCACTCTTTTCTAGCTCACCTTCTTTTAAATCTACAAGATGTTTTGGAGAATGAAAATCTCTCGATTACCATACTATAAAATTATTGAGATTAATCTACCTTGCAACTAGATTGTGTACATGATGTAGATTACTCCATATCAAAAATTCAAAATTCTCAATTCTAATCATTATCCCTACTATAATGGACCGTTGTGTTTGATAACCAAAATATGACTCATACACAACATGGGTGAGTCAAACTCCAAAGACCACATGCACTGCACCCTTGCTAAAGGTGTGAATTGAATCACTCCTACCTTCTAGGGAAATCCATCTAGGTGAGGATGATTTGGAATAGTTACTCTCTTCATGTGGAAGAAGAGCATCCTAGGTGAGATTGGAATTGTTGTTTTGTACAATTGAATGCTGAATTGTTGATTTTGTGTACATCATGGTGAGACTGAGGATTTCCTTGATGTTTTCCTATGTTTGTTGTTTGATTTGAAAATATTTTTTCTATGCCCCACAATGAAACTGGGGGCGTTCTCGATGTTTATTTTTGAGCAAAAGATGAATGTTATATGCCTCATGGTAAAATTGAGGGCTTGAATGTTTGAAAGATTTCAAAGTTTAAAAAAAAAATTGAATGCAATTAATCCTAAATGAATTTGCACACTTTTTTTCCCAATTTTTATTTTGATGATCTAATTACTATTAAAAGGAATAAATTAGGCAAGTTATATGGCTTTTCCTAATGCAATATAACTATGTTTTTGAGTTGAACCCCTCACTCCTAAAGCCCTCATTCCTGTTAGGGTTGAACCCCCTCAGTCACCTAATTCTGCCCAGAAGAAGGTTAAACCAAATATAATAATAGAAATCACCACTGCTTCTTATGCCACCTCCATAAAGACTGGAAAGAAAAATTCTACTGTGGCCAAAATCCCTAAACCCACCATGGAAGAAATTACTCCCAAATCTCCTATGATGACCCCTGCTAAATGAAAAATTTTACAAGGCAACCCTACCCAGGTGACCCACAAAAGAAGAAGCAAGGTATACTTGAGGAAGAGAGTGGCACTGATAGTGGGATTAAGGCTACTATGGTGGTGGAGGAGGTTATCTTAGAGGAGGGAAGAGAGGATTCAAATAGTGCTAGTGATGAGGACTATATTATCACTAATTGCAAACCTAGAGTGTCGTTGACCAGGAGGTCGATGAGACTCGCAACCAAGCCTACCTCTACTCCCTAGAGGAGGGATGCTTCGACAGTGGAAGTTGATACTATGGAGCTTCAGGTTGACAAATGGTCTACAAGAAAGAACAAGCAAGATTTAGTGGAGCTGTAGAGGGATAAGAGTTCTGAAGATAAAAACAAGATGGTTTCTGTTGAGCAACAGGGTGTGGATTTAGAGGGTAACAATAAAATGGATGTCAGAATTAGTCCAGGCAACTTAGAGGGGGGGGAATCAGTTGTCCCTAAACTTTATCAATTTTTACACTTTTAATCTTCTTTCTTGATTTACAAACAGATTAATGATGTAAACATTTAAGCATGAATCAACACATGAGTAGAAACAACATGAACACACAATACCAAAATTTAGAACATAGAAAACTAGGTTAAGCAAAAACCCACGGTGGGGGTTAACCCACAAAAAATGCATATACTGTTAAAAGTACCTGAAAAAATAAAGGGCACATTCCTTTAGGCGCACTGCCCAAAGATCACTGTTCAAAAGAGGCTCAATGCCTACAAGAAATTATGATTTACATAGAAATAATGAACTAAGAAATAGCATCTACATTCATGCCTAATTCAGTCCCTTTGAAGACTCACAAACTTCTACTCAATCCCTCATCACTTCTTCATTACACCTTCATCCTTTGCTTCTTTTGTTCCTCTGCTCCTTCACCCTACTCTGCTTTTTGTACCTTTCTTACGATTTTATCATTTTCACACAAGGACACTTTTCCACAACTCATCAACAAGTATTTATATGCGTCATCAACCTTGGAATGATTATCAATGTCGGCTAAGAACTGGGAAGAACAACAACCTCAAAGAAGAAATCTTCAACAACAAGCTCAAACTTCAATGCAAACCTTCAGCATAGTAGCCACATGATCCAAAGACCTCCACAAGCACATTGAATTCACCAATAACATCCACTCTATACCAAATTACCAAAATCATTTGTGTCTTCCTCTAGAACCTCAAGAACACTGTCTGCCATGACTGTCAAACTAGAAAGAGAGCTTACGGACCTCCAAACCACTAACCACTAGAGTTGATGATACACATTGACTTCCCAAACATGTCTTTAGATCCACAGACAATAATATTTCACTGTGGAGCAATCTGGACCAACTTATTGTCACTTTGTCTCTTCTGAATACTACACAATCTAGTTCTACTCAGATGGCCATAACTTCTTCAAATCTTCATTGGGACTTTTCAATTCTTAACTGGAGCAACCTCTGACAATCCTTTATGCAACCATATGGTCCGTGAACATTGAATCTTCATTAATTTTCTTAATATCCTCAATATTCCAGTCTCCTGAACAGGCAACAAAATAAGGCATAGTTGACACCAATGACAACAAGAATATGTTCACATCAATGACAACACTGCTTAGGCACATATTTGCAACAATCTCCCCCTCTGTTATTGATGGCAACATGTGAAAAATTAATTCAACCATCATGACATGAACTTCTCCCCCTGACTTCTGCAACCACTTTCTTTATTGCTCCCCCTGTCATCAATAATTAGTTTTTTACATGTCTTCTCTCCCCCTTTGACATCAATGGAAAAGGACACATATTTGCAATCTTTACTCCCCCTTTTTATTTCATACTGATCTCCAACATTTGTATACTGACTACTCCTTAGAGTAGTATCTTCTCAACATCAATCCGGATCTCTAGACATGACTGAGAATTCCACCAGATTGATGCACATAAGTACATCTTAGTTCTGATCAGGAGGGGTAATAACCCCTAACTTCTCTCTGGGATACTCAAAAGTATCCTTGGGAAGAGACTTAGTGAAGATATCCGTGATCTGATCTTTGGAAGACACAAACTCCAACTTGACTTCATTCTCATTTACCTTCTCGCTCAAGAAATGAAACTTGATAGATATACGCTTTGTCTTTGAATGCAACACCATATTTTTTGAGATGCTTATTGCACTAGAATTATCACAAAAAATTGTGACTAGCTCCACAAACACAATTATGATGTCCTTCAACATTTACTTCATCCACAAAACTTGAGTACAATTATTTGTTGTTGCTATAAACTCTGCCTCTGCAGTAGACAGAGATATTGCCTCTTGCTTTTTTCTTATCCAAAAGACCAATCTTCTTCCCAAGAAGAATGTACCACCACTAGTACTTTTCCTATCATCCACATCTCCTGTCCAATCAACATTTGTATATGCATGACAAGTGAAGTTATCATCCTTTGGATACCACAATCCATAATCAATTGTCCCCTTGAGATATCTGAATATTCGTTTGACTGCCACAACATGGGATTATTTTGGATCAACTTGAAATCTAGCAACAGTTCCAATGACATTCATGATGTCAAGTCTGGTATGAGTTAGATAGAGTAATCATCCAATCATTCATCTATACCTTTTCTAATTTTCCTTTGGGGAGTCATCATCTTTACTTAACTTGCATCCGATTACCAGAGGTGTACCTACTGGCTTTGAGTCTTCCATTCCAAACTTCTTCAATAATTCTTTCACATACTTGGACTAAGATATGAAGATACCTTTATCTGACTAAACAATTTGCAGACCTAGAAAGAAATTCATCCCACCAAACATTGACATCTCAAATTCACTTTTCATCTAATCAGCAAATGCTTTGTACATACATCAATTTCTACCAAAAATGATATCATCAACAAAGACTTCAACAATCAGGATGTCCTCATGATTAATCTTGAAGTAAAGATTACTATCGGCAGTACCTTTGCTAAATCCTATCTTAAGCAAATATTTATCCAAACTTGCATACCAGGCTCTTGGGGCTTGCTTGAGTCCATACAAATCTTTTCTCAGTCTATAGACCATATTTCTCTAATCATACAATTGAAAACCTTTTGATTGTTTAATGTAGACTTCTTCCTCCAATTCTCTATTTAGGAATGCAGATTTGACATCCATCTGATAAACCTTAAAATCTTTGAAAGTAGTAAATGCAAGAAATAATCTTACTACTTCTATTCTTGCCACTGAAGCAAATATTTCTTCAAAATCAATTCCTTCCATTTGAGAATAGCCTTTGTAGACCAACCTTGCTTTGTTTCTTACAAATTCACCATCTTCGTTTAGTTTATTCCAGAAGACCCATTTGGTTCCAATCACATTTTTGTCCTGAGGTCTAGGAACAAGATCCAAAGTGTGGTTCTTTTCAATTTGCATAAATTCTTCTTCCATTACTTTTACCCAGTTTTCATCATTGCAAGATTCACTCACTGATTTAGGTTCAATCTTTGAAATAAAACAAATCTCTTCTTGATCTTCAACAACTCTTCTCCTAGTTCGAACACCTTTATTTCTATCTCCTATGATTTGATCTTCAGGATGAGTCATTCTTACATACCTGGGGGTTTTGGGAATTGCTTGAACTTTTGTTTCTTGGGCTTGTTCCTCAACTTTTGCACAATCTTCTTGAGTTACTGGGGTTTCTAGATCAATCTAGATCTGAGTCTGAGCTTGGACTTGCCTTCCTTGACTTTGACTTTCATCTTGATCATCTTAATCGTATCCACAATATCTAGAGTGTCCTTTTCTATCATCAACTCTAACATTAGCACTTTCAACAATCCTTTTCAACCTCTTGTTAAAGCACTGGTAAGCCTTACTTTGAGTAGAGTATCCCAAGAATATTCCTTCATCACTTCTTGCATCAAACATTCCCAAATCCTCATCTCTTTTGATATAGCATTTATTGCCAAAAACTCTAAAATATCTGACAGTAGGAGGATGACCAAACCATAGTTCATAAGGAGTCATACTAGAATTGCCTTTGATATGCACCTGGTTAAGAGTGTAGACAATAGTACTCATAGATTCTTTCCAATAAACTTCAGGAACATTTATTTCCATCATCATGGTCCTGGTAGCTTCTTGAATGGTCTGGTTTTTTCTTTCTACAACTCCATTTTGCTGAGGAGTCCTAGGAGCAAACAACTATCTTTTTATGCCATGCTTTTCACAGAAGGCATAAAACTCACTAGAAGTAAATTCTCCACCTCTGTCAGATCTCAGACACTTCAATTTTTCACCAATCTCATTTTCAACCATTACTTTGAACACCTTAAACTTGTCAAGAGCTTTTGATTTTTCTTTTAGGAAAATTATCCACATTATCCAGGAGTAATCATCAATCAGCAACATGAAATATTTGTCTCCTTACACACTCCTAATTTTAGCAGGACCACAAAGATCAGTATGTACCAGTTCCAATCATCCACTTGAAGCTTGTTCCTTACTTTTGAATGAAATTTTGTTCTATTTACCCAATTGACATTCTCTACATATGCTATTAGGTTTCACAAGTCTTGGAAGATCTCTTATAGCCTGAGTTGAACTTATTTTGACATTGTTATCAAAATTCACATGATAAATCCTTCTATGCCATAACCAATTTTGATATGTCTAAGAAATCAAACAACTTTTTCTAGAACTACTTAGATGAAAGATGTTACCTCTAGTTTGAGTACTAGATGCAATTTCAGTTCTGGAGCTCTCTAATATTCTATATTTTCCATCCTTGAATCGAAGATCATAACTCTTCTCAACCAACTATCCAACACTGAGAAGATTATGTTTCACTCCTTCCACATACAGAACATCATTTTTGATTCTTCCAAAACTCTACCTACATTTTTGATACCGGTCACAAGTTCATTTACTTTCTACATGTTGGAAGTAATGTTTTCATCTTCACTCATTACCAATCTTTCATATTTACCCTTCAGACTTTGTAGCTTGGAAAATTTAACATATTTTTCACCTTCATATATATTTTCCAACTTATTCTAAATTTCATGAGTAATTTTCAAATCCAGGACATTTTCCAATTTGGTATCAGTCAGGGCACTCAACAATGCTTTTTTGGCTCGAATATTGTGTTCAACATCTCTGAGTTTGTCTATAGTTGAAAGTCCATTCTTCAGAATCTTATATGCATTCTTGGTTATTAACCAAAATGCTTCACCCATACATTTTAGATGACACTACATGCCTACTTTCTAGAATGAGTAATTTGTTCCATCAAATCTTGAACTTTCCTTTTTGTAGGACGACATCTTGGATCTCCTCAAGCGGTCAAGCTTCTTTTAGAGGAACTTGGATCTGATAACAATTGTTGGAATTAGTCTGAACAACTGAGAGGTGGGGGGTAAATTAGTTGTCCCTAAACTTTATCAATTTCTACACTTTTAATCTTCTTTCTTGATTTACAAATAGATTAATGATGTAAACATTTAAGCATGAATAAACACATGAGCAGAAACAACATGAACACACAACACCAGAATTTTTAACATGGAAAACTCGGTTAAGGGAAAAACCACGATGGGTGTTAATCCACAAAAAATGCATACCCTATTAAAAGTAATTAAGAAAATAGAAGGCACATGCCTTCAGGCACATTGCCCAGAGCTCATTGCTCAAAAGAGGCTCACTGCCTACAAGAAATTATGATTTACAAAGAAATAATGAACTGAGAAATAACATCTACATTCATGCTTGATTCAGTCCCTTTGAAGACACACAAACTTCTGCTCAATCCCTCCTATCACCTCTTCATTACACCTTCATCCTTTGCTGCTTTTGTTCCTCTAGTCCTTCTTCACCCTGCTATGCTTTTTGTACCTTTCTTAGGACTTTATCATTTTTGCACAAGGACACTTTTACACAACTCATCAAAAAGTATTTATACGCTTTATCAACCTTGGAATGATTATCAAGGTTAGCTAAGAATTGGCAAGAATGACAACCTCAAAAAAGAAATCTTCAACAACAAGCTCAAACTTCAATGTGAACCTTCAACACAATAGCCACATGATCCAGAGACCTCCACAAGCACATTGGATTCATCAATAACATCCACTCTATACCAAATTACCAGAATCATTTGTATCTTCCTCTAGAACCTCAAGAACATTGTCTACCATGACTGTCAAACTAGAAAGATAGCTTGCGGACCTCCAAACCACGAACCACTGGAGTTGATGATACACACTAACTTCCCAAACATGCCTTTAGATCCGTAGACCATAATAGTTTACTATGGAGCAATCCAGTCCAACTTACTATCAATCTGTGTCTTTTGAATACTATAAAATCTGGTTCTACTTAGATGGCCATAACTTCTTCAAATCTTCATGTGGACTTCTCAATTCTTAACTGGAGCAACCTCTCAAAATCCTTTGTATAGCCATATGGTCCATGAAAATTGAATCTTCATTTATTTTCTCAATATCCTAAACATTCCAGTCTCCTAAACAGGCAACAAAATAAGGCATAGTTGAAACCAATGACAAAAAGAATATGCTGACATCAATGACAACACCACTTAGGCACATATTTGCAACAATCTCCCCCTTTGTCATTAATGGTAACATGTGATGTGAAAAACTAATTCAACCATCACGACAAGAACTTCTCCCCCTGACTTCTATAACCACTTTCTTTATTGCTCCCCCTTTCATCAGTAATTAGTTTTTCATATGTCTTCTCTCCCCCTTTGACATCAATGGAAAAGGGCACATATTTGCAATCTTTACTCCCCCTTTTTATTTCAGACTTATCTCCAACATTTGCATACCGACTACTCCTTAGAGTAGTATCTTCTCAATATCAATCTGGATCTCAAGATATAACTAAGAATTCCACCAGACTGATGCACATAAGTGCATCTTAGTTTTGATCAGGAGGGGTAATAAACCCTAACTTCTCTCTGAGATACTCAAAAGTATCCTTGGGAAAAGGGGAAAAAAGGAATAGATAAAAATAAGAAAGGTGGAAAGAAGACCAGTAAAGACAAATAAATTGGAACCCTTTTAGCTAGACTCAGTGATCTAGAGTAGAAGTTCAACATTCTAGATAAGTTCTTAGCTAAAGTGATGCATAGGTCTACCACTACTCTGGTAGTATTTGAAGATGAGGAGCTTACGGGCCAAGGGAGGAAGGACAAAAAACTGAAAGAGTACTAGGATGTTTACCAGTTCTTGGTTGATAATTAGGATAAGATGTTCGGTTAGACTTTAGAGGCTGGGTTTGCTACCAGTCTGCTGTCTGTCTACTATGTCTATGGTTTCCTGTTGGTTTTTATCTTTCTATTTTATCTACTTAAACTATGATGGTTTTGTTAAACTGTAATAGTTTTTGAGGTGCCTTTTTGGCTGTTCTGTATTGGGATTGACACCCTTTTATGCCACTTATCTTATCAAAAACAATGTTTTTGAGTGTTTTTCAAGTTTTGAAGCTTCTAATATAAATTTGTAGCCACAAGGTCTAAGGAAAACAGAAAATTTATTGTAAAAAGTAATTAACTTTACTCTAACTTTATCTTATCAAGAGAAAGAGAACACAATATTTTACTTCCTCAAAAGCAAAATGTGAGCTAATAACTAATAAAGCAATAAAGAACCTATAATAATGGAAGCCAATGCTATGATATGTCCTTAGAGGTCCTATAACAACTATCTCCTCCTTTGCAGTAATGGGGTCCTCCTCTTAGTGATAGGGATAAAAAGGGGGATGTAAGGGAGCAAAAAATAGCTTAGAAACAATAACAAATTTGAAGGGAAAGAGGACACGTGTGATCATTGTTGCATTTATTAAACAATATTATAAGGTTGTATACTTTAATCATAATTGCATTTAATTAGGTACATACATATCAAATCACATTATCTCATTAGATATTTATAGCATTTATTTAAACAATTTAACCAAGGTTTTTAAATTAAATGAAAATAGCATCTACTAAAAAAATTGATAACACATACTACAAAAACTCATAACATGATTATATCGATTCAAAATGATAAAATCATATATGTTACTGGATGTGGAGGAAAATATGGTTATGAAGGAATTCAAAGGTATGTGGTTGCCATTGAAAATGTCAATTTGCAAATCATGGAAGATGTACCGATTCTGTCAGATTTCAAAAGTCGAGAAATTTCAAAAGAATGTAGTTATTGCCAAATTTATTGGTATTTGACCTTCAATCAAAAGAATAAAAAGTGGATTGATCGCAAGTGGCTAGGAGTCAAGCTTGAAGTGAGTTTATTGGCACTAGGGTTTCTGCAGATTGTTTTCCAGTTAGAATATGAAAGAGATAATATATTGAAGGGTGGGTTGTCGTTTATGGGTAATACAGGTCTATACATTAGGACTTGGGAGTTGGCTTTTGATCCATGCAAAGAAATGATCAGGAAGGCTCCAATTTGGGTTAGAATATATAAGCTTCCACAAGAATTATGGATAGAAGAAATCTTCAAACTAATTGTGGACTCACTTGGAATATGCATTTTGAGTTTAGAAGCTTCGCAATAGGGAAGGGTGGCCTCCTATGCTAGAATTTGTGTTAAAATTAATTTAAGCAAATTGATCTAACATGCCAGAAAGTTATCCTCAACAATTGTAGTGTGGCTTTAGGAGCTGGAGTATGAGTGTCTCCCTATCAAATGCTTTAATTGTTGGAGGGTTAGACATTTGGCAAGGAATTGTGAATCCATGGAAGCTGGTGGGAGAAGTAGCAGAAATGATGTCAAGGGGAGTCAAAGTCTCCTCAGGGAATGAAGAAGGAAAGAAGAATTGGTAATCTAATTTTAAGAGATACATAAATGGGAGGCAGAGATGTTGAAATCCCTAGGAATCCAGATCCAGAGATTGAATTAAAAAATGTGGAGGTGGGGATTATAGGGATGGGTTTGGTGCTGGGGGAGAGATTACAAGTGGGGATATAGGATGATAGTTTGTGACAAGATAGTGGGGGAGGAGTCTTGGAGGCTTTGCATAATTTGAACACTCTTTCACAAGACAGGTCGGTGGAGCCCATACATAAGTCACAAAAAGTGGATTAGCCACAAAGGTTTGTTTGGACAAGGAGGCTGATGAAGATGACAAGGAAAATGATTGGAAAATTATCGCCAGAAGTGGAAAAAGAGGAAAAACCAATGTCATTATGGATGCTGGTGGTGTAACAACCCAATTCTAAAGAAAGACTAAAATCAAATATTTATCATGAGATAAAAACACATTAGGTTAAAAAGATAGAACTTCATTTTTTTCATTTTTTTTTGGAATAATATCAAAGAATCAAGATACATCAAATAATTTAAAATTTCATTTCTAAAATATATAACATGTTATAATTTACAAAGTTGACATTCTAACTTTTCAATTACAATAATCTGCAATAGATAAAGTTTTGCATAACTTTTAAGAAACACATTTCACATATCCAATGGGTATGCTGCATCTAGATTTTGACATCCATATTGCAAGCCTCGACATTCTTCTTCTTGAGAGAGAGTGAGAGGGCATCTTCTGAGTGCTTTACCTCCAACTGCAGACTGGTGTTGCCCTACACATATTCCAATTGCAAGTGGCCCTACACTTCATGAAGAGTATAGGCATAAGGTAAGCAATGATTATTTTCCATCCAAGTACTGGTGTTGTATCCTACATAATGATATTGATCATACAACCCTAGATATAACCTCTAGCTATGTATGATCATTCTGACAGGTTATACAATCTAGATATGGTGAACCGACAATGCACGCAGAGATGTATGCATTACTTTTGCCAACGATTCGATATTAATAGATCTTCACAATGAACATTGTCGTAATGTCCACCCACCCACCAACTCGACTTAGATACTATCATATCCTGTAGTTTGACTTGGTCAACTAGGTTTAACTATAGAGTTCTATTTAGCTCAAATCTACTCTTCCCGACTTAGATTTTCCAAACACCGTCATTATTCCAAAGACCTTATCAAATGAGTATCTACACTTGGGTATCTCCTTGCATCCTTGCAACATCTAAGATCCATGACTTATCGACACTTATAACTTAAGTCAATTTATAAACAATTAAATAGGCTTTTATACCAAAAATAAACATTATTGTTTAGGAATATATTTCCTTTTGACACGTAAATAATCATAATTAGGGTACTAGCCCCCTTCATTGTCGATCCATAAAGTAATCATAAAGGCATATTAAATAATATTACCCTACTAGGTCAAACTAGGGTTTTTCTTTCCTTTTACATGACAATGGAATACCAATCATTCAATTCTAGAAAGAATAGTGTTTAAGTAAATTATTATCCTTAGTCTTCTTTCAACTAAAAAGGCCATTTCAAACTTCAAAACAAGACTACTTTAAAATATAAGAGATTACCTCAATAACAATAATGTCAAATGGTTCAACTCCAAGTCTAAACTTTGCCTAAGTTTAGTTTGATTATAAATCGTTGATGGTCTAATTCCATTTGCTACCCATTTGAATTATGTGTCTAAGTTTCTTTTTCTTATACAAAATAACCTATATTGAAAACAATAAAAAATATCAAGTGTTTCATCTAAACCTTATGTAGAGAAACATCTCCCTCGATGCACCCTAAAAGTAAAGTTTCATTCATAGAGATAATATTTATTAGAACTAAATTGTTCTCTATGATAATAAGAATACTTTTACCATAGTATCCTATTACATGCAAGTTCTGCTTTGTCATTAATGTACTGTATAACACAGAGAATTACGGCACAAAGAAGACATAAAGATATGCCTAGAATAGTTTATACAATAAACATATGACTATTTCACACTGAATCCCACAATATAAAAAGAGTATAAAGACATAAATAACCTTCATGGCTAATGTCATACATAACCTATTCTGAATGATCATATGTTTATGTAACAATTCCAACACTTGTCAATACAAACATTTTACAAAGTCACTGACTATATTTTCCATACACTTAAGCATAAATAGATATGTCTAAGTTCTCCTACTTAGAGATACAAAGTTTTGACTCAAAAGCAATTCAAGAAAGTGAATAAAACTATGTACATGTCATATAACTAAAATGACTTCACATAAGGAAAGAACCTGATATGATTCCTCGAAGATCTATGTTCATCCTTATTGATTTCTCTCCCTTCCTTTTCTACTCACTATGTCTTTCTTTTGTGATGGCTAAATTTGTTTCCTTGAATCGACTCAACTTATTCGAGAAAAAGAACTTCAACACCAACTATACTATGACATCTAATATAAGTTCTCTCCAGAGTTATGAACACTCTAATCTCCAAGATCTCAAGGTCGTACTCATAGTAATACTCAAGCTATTCTCACTTGACATAGAACTAATATAAATATCCTTCACTATATTGTGATTTTCTTGTATGTGCTGCATTGACACTCCCTAATCTCTATTAAAACAAGCCTCTAACCTCTGTTGTCACTATGTTGTTGTCTCTACATAATATCAAAGATATTGTTTTACAATAACAATCTTCTCCCCCTTCTATCCCCGATCACCAACTCTAAAAACTTTCCTAAGAAGAGCAAATTCATTCCTCTCTGTCAACTCTATAAAGATTTTAAAAGATTTCTCACTCAGCTCACTGTTAACTTTCTCCTATCCTTCCTTTCTATGTCGTGCATGCCCCCATTTCCCTTAACATAGTCTCTTTATTGACCAAAAATGTCATCCTCCCATAATGACCACCACTATCTTCTCATAAAGACTCAGTTACAAAAATGTTATTCAGACTCCTAAGCCATGGGAATCTCCAAAATAAGTGCCTCTATTTGCTCATTGATCAAGCATACAACACAAGGAGAACATGTGTAATAAAGCCCCACTCTCTCAACAAAAAACAACTCATAAAAAAGGCATAGAATACTCTTTAGTTAGTTAAGAAGGAATAGCCCTTTTGTAGAAAAGGTGGTTATTATTTAAAATTGGCTAACAACCTCTAACCAATTTCCCAAGAATAGTAAAAAGTAGAATATTAACTAAAATAAAGAATAAATATTAATATCAATATGAATTAATAATAATTTGATGTAATATTTATGTAGGAAGCATGATTGGGTCGAGTTCATAGCCCCTTCACGTATACTAACTTATCATGTCATTTTTGTTTTGACTTCAACAAAATATTGGATGTTAAAACTATAAACATGAAACATGCTAACAATATAACCAACTACATCCTGAAGATGCAAATGTGTTCTCTTTTATGACATGTTCAACATAAAGTTGCATTAGTCATAAAATGACTATCGTTCTTCCTCGACAACGTCGATTTCACAAAACGTCAAAATTGACATGACAAGACATCAAAAGGATTCTAAACAACATCGACAACTTGTTGAGTTGATCAACAAAATAAAAACACTTGAATGAACATGACTTACCTCAATCAACATGGGTTACTAACTAAAAGTACACTATACTCAGATGGCAAATGAACAGTTCATAACCACAGGTCTATTCTCCTCTCCTCTCTCTCTCTCTCAGAGTAATCAAAACCTATTTTCCTGCATACATCTTGCAATCACCAGATCATGATTAGTGTATCATTACTCCATTCATAAATATTATGAATAACATATCAAATTCTCATAATGTAAATTATTGAATAATTCAATCACATGCATTATACTTAATCACATGAACTGATATATAATGAAATCAATGATTTTCTCTAACATTATATCATAATGTCTTAACATATTTCCATAAATTCAATTCTATTCATGTAAAACTAAATAGTAAAAAATCAAATCCAAAATTAGGTATGCAACATATCTCTTCCCTAAAGATTCATCGTCCTCAATTATTCAAAGTATCAATACAAAATTTAAAATACATTTTTGTTTAACTATGAAAATCATTGTAAACTTTCCATACATCATATTACCCTCTAGGTATTGGTCCCATTGGAAATTCCATTGAATAACCTCTCTATCGTGCAAGAAGAGCTTGTGAACTTCAAGTATTTAAGAAGCTCAGCCATGACCACTCCTAGGTCCTGTACTTGTAAAACATTCTAAGAATATAATAATCATCTGTTATATACATTTTTCAAATACGAATCATAAAAATCATTATACCTCCTAGTAATAACTGATATAGATTTATTATGTAATCAATCGAATTGTTAACTTCAATAATTTCAAAGAGTCCTTTATATTTAGAAGTTGGTTTGGAATACATTTCATAGTTTATGAAACTTTTCTAGGGTTTGACTCTTAGAAGAACTTTTCTTCTCTAACTAATAATTTTCATAGTGTACACTTGGCATCTATGCAACTTTTCTATCTATTATTAGCTTCTACCAATCTTTTCTGATCAATTTGATCTGTTCATCCATTTCTGACAACAGTTCTGAACTAATGCTAAGCCTATCTTCTCGCTTACCTAGCTTATAGGAGTTTGGCTTCTTCTTCTATCCAATGTTTCAAATGGAGTCATCTTGATAGCAGAATGATAGGAATTGTTATAAGCAAATTCGGGACCAGTGGTAGGTACTCTTCCCACTTATTTTGCTGATCCATGCAATATATTCATAACAAATCCTCTAAAACTTGGTTAGCTCTTTCAGGTTGACTATATGTTTTAGGATGATAAACTATACTCACATTAAATTTAGTTCATAGTGCTGAGAATAAGGTTTTGCAAAACCTTAACATCACGTGTGTATCTATATTCGAGATAATCTTTTAAGGAACTCCGTGCAATCTAAACACTTTTTGAACAAATTTGTGAGCTAATACTGGCGTTCCCTTAGATAAACTTCCTGGTATGAAATGTGCTACCTTTGTGAGTTTATCTACCATAACTAATATTGCATCATGTCTCTTTCTAGACATTGGAAGACCTTAAAAAAAACCCATACTTATGACATGCCACTTCCATTCTACTATATCATGTGAATACAAAAATCTTGCAGGATGTTGATGTTCTACTTTAATTCTCTAGCATTCTAAGCAACTTGCTGCAAATCTTGCAATATGATTCTTCATTCCTTTCTAGAAATAAAGAGGTTTTACATTTTCTAAGAGTTTTTTTACTCCTGTATGTCCTGAGTATGTTGTAGAATGAACTTCTTTCCACACAAGATTTCTTAATTCAACAGAATTAGGAACATACATTCTTCCTTTGTATCTCAACAATCCATCAGAATTGAAATGAAACCCATCATACCTTGAATCTTTAGGATTTGCCATAAGAGCTTGGTTGACCTACTCATAGTATTCATCACCTAATAAATTTTGCAACACTAAATCCTTAAAGTTTGCATGAATAGAGAAAATTGAAGAAACATGTCTCCTTCGACTCAAAGCATTGGCTACTCTATTCTCTTTTCCTTTTATATAACTTATCTCAAAGTCATAGTCAAATATCAATTCCAACCATCTCCTTTGTTGAGCATCAAGATGAGGTTGAGAAAATATGTACTTAAGATTTTGATACACTGACTTCAGTAAAAAAGTTTTCCCCAACAAATAGTGACACCATACTTGCAAAGCATGGGTAACTGCTACTAGTTCTAACTAATGTGGATCATAATTTTTCTCATAAGCTTTTATCTTTCTTGACTCATAGGCTATCACTCACCCATCTTGCATAAGCACACCCCATAATCCTTCTCCAGAGGCATCAGTTATTACCTCAAACTAACCTTCGTAATCATGAAATTCCAAAATTGGTGTTGTTAATTTCTCTTTTTTTAATAGATCAAGTGCCTCCTGACATTTATATAATCAAACAAATTGTTTCCCTTTTCTTGTAAAGTAGTGATTGGACTTGCAATTTTGGAGAAATTCAAAAGAAACTTTTTGTAGTATCCTACTATACCTATAAGGCTATGCACTTCATGCACATTCTTGGGTATAGGCCAATCTAGGATAGATTTTATCTTTCCTAGATAAATAGATATTCCTTTAGAAAAAAATATGTCTTAAATACTGAATCTCCTTCTACTTAGAAAGATTTCCATATAACTTATAGAACAAATAAGAATATCATCCAGAAAGACTTTAACAAACTTATCCAAACAATATCTAAACACAATGTTCATCAGGTTCATGAATACGGTAGGGGTATTCCTAAGTCCAAACGATGACGCTGTAAACTCGTAGTGCCCATATCTTGTTTTAAAAGATGTTTTGTGGATATATGTATCCTTCAATTTCAATTGATGACATCCTAATCACAAATCAATCTTTGATAACACATAAGCTCTACATATTTGATTGAAGAGATCATTTATATGTGGTAATGGATACTTATTCTTTATCATTGCTTTATTGAGCATATGATAATCAATACACAGATGCAAAGTTCCTTCTTTCTTTTTGACAAAGATAACTGGTGCACCCCATGGTGAAACACTAGGTCTAAACAAACATTTAGCTAGCAATTCTTACAATTGGGCCTTAATTCCATTAATTCCATA
Organism: Cunninghamia lanceolata; assembly: GCA_027924645.1. Lineage (NCBI taxonomy): Eukaryota > Viridiplantae > Streptophyta > Pinopsida > Cupressales > Cupressaceae > Cunninghamia > Cunninghamia lanceolata. The sequence continues at coordinate 7,049,138 of BSBN01000078.1, forward strand.
TTAGTCATATGGTAAGGTGCTTTTGATATAGGCTTAGATCGTGGTTTAATATCAATTGCAAAATCAAAGACTCTTTTGGGTGGTAGTCCTTGAAGTTCCTTTGGAAAAACATCCTGGAAGTCTTGAAGAAAAGGATAACTTTCCTCAAAAGACACACTTTGCCTTCCAAGACTTTCCTCAATTTGTTCCATTTCTACTGCAAAGAGTTGACACCCTTTTCATCTAGTTCTTTTTAATTACTTTGTAGAGATCGGACTAATCTTGACCTCTCTTTGTATACCTTGGAAAAAGTCCTTATTTCCCACATCGTCTAAACACTCAACTATTTTTTTAAAATAGTCAACCTTGGCTCTATGTTTCCACAACCAACTCATTCCTAAGATAACATCATAGGAAGCTAAGTGAGCTACATACATGCTCACCTTTTAGAGTTTCCTTGATCTCACACCTTCTTTTTAAAGTTACCAAGTCTCTACAGGTTGGTTTCTGTAAACATGGTTAGGTTTTGTTCCAAGTTGTCCATGAGATTAATGCATGGGTTATTCTCTTCTTGACTCTCACCCTGGTTTGTTGTATGAATCATGTTGTCGTAACAAATTGGTACAAAACAATCTCATCTTTATTATAGTTTATTCAGGAGTAACTACATCATTATCAAAACATAAAAATGACTCAAAGGTCATAATCAAAAGCAGTGTATTCATCTGATTCTCTATTAGATACATGATCAAGAGGTGCATATCCTTCTAATTTACTATTAGACCTAAGTATAATAATTTTAGAAGATGGAGGTATGCGAGGGTCTCTTCTAATCATAGGTGTATCAACTAGGGGTGAGTAAGCTATGATCCAAGTTACCATCTTACCTGCCTCTAAGATTTCCTTCTTCAGTCATTTGATTCGAGTTATGGCATTATTGAGAGTTTCAATATCACTTAGCCATATATCATTTTCAATATTGGTTCCCTCAATGGTTTTAGTTATGTCTTCACGCTCTCTCTTAGCTTTTAGGTAGTGCCAATTTTTGATAATTGACTTCCTGCCAGTCATCTTGAGTCACACCGTCCTAGCACATAAAGTCCAAACATTAGCTATCTACTTAATGCTGATTAACAAGTTAGCATAGTGGAATCATAAGTGCTAGTGTTGAACCTGGTTGCTTTGATACCATATGCAACAACCCAATTCTTAAGAAAGACAAATAAAATATTTGCCATGAGATAAAAACACATAAGGTGAAAAAGATATGATTTCTTTTTTTTCCCTTTCTTTTGTTTTGGAATAATATCAAGGAATCAAGATACATCAAATAATTTAAAATTTCTTTTCTTAAATATACAAAATTTTATAACTTACAAAGTTGACATTTTGACTTTTCAATTACAATAATATGCAATAGATAAAGTTTTGCATAATATAAGAAACACAAGTCACATATCTAGTGGGTATGCTGCATCCAAAATTCTAGCATCCTTATCGCAAGCCTCGGCATGTCTTTTATTGGAGAGAGAGAGAGAGAGAGAGAGAGAGAGAGAGAGAGAGAGAGAGAGAGCTTTACCTCCAACCATAGACTGGCGGTCCCCCACACATCTTCTAATTAGAAGTTGCCCTACCCTTCATGAAGAGTATAGATATAAAGTAATCAACAATTATTTTCCATCCAAGTACTAGTGTTGTATTCTACATAATGCCATCGATCATACAACCCTATATAAAATCTAGATAAGTATGATCATTTTGATAGGTTATGCAATCTAGATACAGTGATTTGACAATGCACATAGAGACATATACATTACTTTGGCCAAAGATTCAACATAAATAGATGTTCACAATGTATGTTGTCATAATGTCCACCCATCCACCAACTCAACTTGGATACTATCACATCTTGTAGTTTGACTTGGTCAAAGTTCTAGGTTTAACTATAGAGTTTAATTTAACTCAAATCTAATCTACCCAAATTAGATAGATTTTCAAGACATCGTCCTTGTTCCAAAGACCTTATGGAATGACTATCTACACTTGGGTATCTCATTACATCCTTGCAACATCTAAGATCCATGACTTATCAACACTTATTACTTAAGTCAATTTATAAAAAATTAAATAGGATTTTATACCAAACATAAACATTATTGTTTAGGAATATATTTCCTTTTGACAAGTAAATAACCATAATTAGGGTACTAGCTCTCTTCATTTTCGATCCATAAAATAATCATAAAGGTATATTAAATAACATTACCCTACTAGGTAAAACTAGGGTTTGTCTTTCCCTTTAAATGAGAATGAAATTTCAATCATTCAATTCTAGAAAGAATAGTGTTTAAGTAAATGATTATCCTTTAGTCTTCTTTCGACTAAAAAGGTCATTTCAAACCTCAAAACAAGACTACTTTAAAATATAAGAGATTACCTCAATAACCATAATGCCGAATGGTTCAACTCCAAGTCTAAACTTTGCCTAAGTTTAGTTTGATTCTAAATGGTTGATGGTCTAATTCCGTTTGCTACCCATTTGAATTTTGTGTCTAAGTTTCTTTTTCTTATACAAAATAAGCTATATTGAAAACAATAAAAAATATAAAGTGTTTCATCTAAACTTGATGTAGAGAAACATCTCCCCTGATGCACTCTAAAAGCAAAGTTTCATTCATAGATTTAATATTTATTAGAAATAAATTGTTCTCAACAATAATAAGAATACTTTGTCCATAGTACCCCATTACACGTAAGTTCTACTTTGTCATTAATGTACTATATAATACAGAGACTTATGGCACAACAGAGAGATAAAGATATGCCTAGAATAGTTTTGGATTTGGTCTGGACAATTGAGAGCGGGGGGTTAATTAGTTGTCACACAAATTAAACTTTTTTCCCTTTCATCTACTTATAATCAAATTAATGATATAGACAATTGAGCATCAATAAATAACACATGAGAAGAAATAGAAATAACACATTTGACACCAAGATTCTTGACGTGGAAACCCGGTTAAGGGAAAAACCACGGTGGGGGTTAACCCACAAGGATTGTACTCTGTTAAAAGTATTAAAAAGAGGAATGCACATGCATTCGGGCTCATTGCCCAGAGCTCACTACTCAAATAGAGGGTCACTATCTACAAATGATTACAAGAGAATAACATAGATTTTAAACTAATGAGAAGCATCTACTAATGCATGATTTCAGTTCTAGTTAAGCACAAAACACTGATCTTACACATTTCATCTTTACTCTTCCCGGTTTACTGCTCTGCCTTCATCCAAATCTTAGATCTTTTCTCTTTTCACCTTTACTTCATATTCACAATACACACACTAAATTCATTCAAATACATTGGATATATATATCCGCATCCTGATCTTTAATTACTTTTCAGTCGGATTCAAGAACACTTAAAACTTTATTGAATGCTCTGCTCTGTCAGCTAGATTCATGCGTAACTTGAGATGCGGACCAAAGCTTGCACTCACAAATCATCAATTAGGTTGGCCACTATCACTAGTCATCACTAATTGTCCAATCAACAACTTCCATACATCCAAAACCAAGATTATTTACAAGGTCAGCCTATTCTTCTGTCTGCATTGTCAAACTGTTAACCCAATACTCAGAAGCTAATAAGTTTTTAATCCTTCATCACTGAAGGCCAAAACTTGGGATTTAAATTATTCTAACAATACTTATGACTTCTATAGATCCATAGCAAACTATGATGTACCATTGGAGAGATTTAGACCAAGATACCGGACCCTGTCACACACTCTATTCTTGATTTCCCGGACTTAGACAAATCTTCAATATGATTTCTGGTATGGGCAAATTCTGTAATGCAGATGTATAGTAGAGACTTAGTTGCCATCAATGATAACACTTATTATATCTAGCAGTGTCTCTTGCTAACAATCTCGCCCTTTGGCATTGATGGCAACACTTAGTGAAAAATGACTAAGTGTCTAAATAACTCCCGCTTTGCTTGTTCTCCATATAGTTGTTCACACTACTTTCCAGTGCTCTCCCTTTGTTGGATTCTTCATTTTTCACTGATCTTCACTCCCCCTTTGACATCAATGACAAAGGTTGGGATCCGCAATCACTACTGATGCAAAAATTCTGTATACATGCCCGCATATGTACAAACAATCCATATGTTGTATTTACATATATTTAAGGATATCTACAAAAGTACTCTTTAACTATACAAATTAAATGTCCCAACTTATTTTCATACCATCCAAAATTGAAATGTGTCCACTCAGTAGAAATGCATATGCTTTTGCTTTCCTTTGATCTGAAGGAACACTTATTTGGGTAGTACTTAGGGCCTCTGACAAAGTTTTAAACATTGTTTCCAACTTAGGGGCAATCAGTCCCTAGAGCTCACCCATTCTTTCCATAATGTTCTCCTTTTCCTTGATAAGATTCTTTATTTCATTTGTTAGGCTAATTGCTTGACATTCTTGGCTCATCAGAGATACTGTTAATGGATCAAAACTTTGAGATAGGTGTAGCAGCTTTTTCTTTTGCTCCTTTATCTTTTTCTCAATATCCTCTACTATTTTGGGCCATGATAAACAAAACTTATATACATCACCACCATCCTTAAAAGTATTTTCAGTACTCTTTATACCAATATCAAGTGTTTTTCTATCACTATCTATAAGACCTTTTAGTTCACTAAACCTTTTATCCAAAAATTCTTTTTGAACCTTTATTTGGGCTGACTTCTCAAAGGACTCAAAATTTGTATTTCTAGAATGTACAATATTTTTCAAATTACCAGAAGGAGAATCAGATGTATTTTTATGATATGTGGGCATGATCTTCTCTAGTGTCCTAGATGCTAGGCTTATCAACTCATTGTCTTCTATGTGATACTTTAGTAATTTCACCATTGCCTTGGCCTATGTGAATGATGATATCTTCAGTATTTGATCCAGAGAGAATGTCATAATTGATTGGTCCTTGTATTAGTTCCAGCTCATCTAACTCTAGCATCTCCTTGCTGAGAAAACTTTGTACTACATTTACAGTGTCTCTTGCCACACTTGCTATTTTAGATTTATTCCCTTGTACTTTATTAGTGGCAGCAACTGAACTGTTTTGCTTTGGTGAATTGTCACCATCTTCTTCTACTAGATCTTCTTTTCTCTCTACCTCTTCCTCTTCCTTCTCTTTCTCCTTTTCTTCTTCTTTCTCCTAGCCCTTTCTAGATTCATCAATGGCAAGAGGATATGGAGGATCATGGCCATCATTTGCTTCTTCTATCAGCACTTTCTCTCCTTCTTCTTGCACTTCCTCTTCCAGAATAGAGGAGTTTAGAGTTTTAGTCTGTTTCTTATTTCCCTTTAATCCTTCACCATCCATGTCTGAGGACTCAATTTCTACATTTACCTCCTCTAAAATAGGAAGATTATGCTTTTTCAAAGCACACCAAAGAATCTCTTTGGTTTCCTCTGCAATATTGTCTATCTCCCCTAGCATAAGCTTATTCATTCATTTTTGGCTTTCGAACTCATCCTTGGCTTCTTTAAGTATCAAGTTCATTTGCTTTGGAGTAATTTGGGGGCATAATTGTATTAATGTTTGTTCTCAAATCTCAAGATCCTTGCTTTTTGCATTGTCTTTTCTCATTTCCCAAAAAAAATCAAGGCTTTTTGGTATTAATGAACATATCTCAATAAGAGCCTTGTTGTAGATATTCAAATATCTTACCATTGCTTCCTCAAATACTCTTTTGTTAGCATCACTATAGTCATCATAGAATTCTTTCATTGGAGCCAAGTTTCCATCCACAGTAACTGATTTAATAATGTCATTTACTGAAAGGGTAGGCTTTTCTACATATTCCTCTGTCTTGTACCTCTTGCTTTCCCTTTTTCTTCTAGAGGGCATCTCCTTGGATATCTTGGCTGCTTTTGTGCCTATGGCTTTTAGTTATTTGATATGAATAGAAATTGGCTCGTCATTAGTCCAGTGCACACCTTTTACCCCATGTACCCAATTCATAAAGTAAAAGAATAGACATAGAACCAATGTACCATACTTGAAAGTGATTTTCTTATCTTTCTTGATTTTGTTTAAGTTTTCAATCAATTGATTCTACAACAATTCACACAAATCATAATCAACATTCTCCTTTAGCATCTTGTATGCAACATATATGGTTGTTCTAGAAAAAAATTCTCCCTTCTGGAGTGAAAAATCTTGTAACCAATCACCATGGAAGCAAACATAATATCTGGTTTTATGATGTCATTAATGGTCATTGCTCTTTTGTCAAACTTCACACCAGTTGCATCTGTAACAGTTTGATTTTTTAAAGATTTTAACATGGGTAATCCACCAGTTGAATTCAACTCAGTCACAATCCTGATAATGTCTTTGGTGATCTTGAGTGGTTTTAGCAACCATATAAATTCATCATGCTTTCAGCTCAAAACATATTAGACCCACTCATCTTCATCAAAAGTTGGAAACCTGATAACCTGAATAAAGTGTTTATCCTGTAGTACCTTATACTCAGGTTTAAGTTCATGATTTTCATCCCTAAGTTGCTTCTCAAACAAGTCTACATACCTTGAACCTCCAAATTCATTTATGTTTGCATGAATATAAACCCTGATATCTTCAACATGAAGCACACCATACAGAACACTTGAAAAAGCACCTAACAGGTTGACTTCCATTGATTTGTAAAGATGCTTCTTAAATTTGGGTCAAGGTCTTTCAGTAATGTCAACAACATGAGGAGAAGCCTTCTCAAAATATTTTTGATTGAAAGCTTTATTAAGAGGTACCTTTTTCTTCCGCGGGTTTAGGGTTGATCAATTTCTGGTTGAATTTGCTCTTCATTCTTCAATCTCTGGATTTGCATCTCAGAAGCTCTTCTATTTGTTTCCTTGGAAATGCAAAGTGGTTCAAATGCATGATCAAGTGACCTTTTATCCTTCACTAAACCTAATTTTACATTGTAATAAATGTGCTTCCCTAATTTCATCCGGTTACTTTGTTTCTTGAACTATTTTTATGAATCATTCTGCAAATTTCCATATTAACATATTTTCTTCTGGAATTCCTTCCAAATGATCTGAAACAATTGAAGATCTCTTTTCTCACTGTGCCAGATTTAGGCATCCACTTACTGACTAGGGGAATTTGATGTTCAATGTAGCTCCCCCTGAGCCAAAACTTCTAATTTAATTTCGGGAGGAATTGTCAGCACTAGATTCTGGTGCGAACCCATCACCATTGTTCATTGTCTCTTTCTTCACTAAAAACTTGTTCATTTCACTATGTATTTCATTCACATCAATTTTTCTTTTGCCTTTGTCTTGTCTCTGCTCATCCGGTTTTCTATTTATCGAACCTCTTCTTTCATTGTCCCTACTTCTGCAAAATCTTGAAATATGACCACATTTATTGCAATTAAATCACACAACATTTCCTTGTTTATAAACTTGATTTCCTCTTGATCTACATTAGTTAGCCATATGTCCAAACCAATTGCAAGAAAAATAGTAACCATTGGAGGAATTGTCAATTCCTCTATTTTTAGAATTATTCATTATCATACTTTTGAATTCATTTAATCTATGACCTTACCTCTTACACTTGAAGCATTGACCGGAGAAGGATGGACCATTTTGATTTACTCTGTTTCAGAACCAAGTAGCTCTATGATGAAATTTATTGCAGTTGAAACAACTTCCATTGAATGATGGATATCTTTGAGCATTATGCTATCTCACTAGAGGTTTTATAGTTCTGTTTCTCCCATTCCTTAGTTGAAAATTTCTCTGTCTAGATCTGGAGCTTTCACCTTTCTCATATCCAAGACCTTGCTTGTCAACATCCTTTTTCTATCCTTCAATTAGTGCTTCAAGTTTAGCTGAGCTTATCTTGAACTTCTTCTTATATTCATTTGCAACTTCTAGGTCATGTTTGAGAGTGATAATTTGTCTCTCAAGTTCTCTCTCATTTTCTCTGCTTTCTTGAAGATTAGATTCTAGGAGACCAACTATTCCATCCAATCTGCAAGATTCTTCAATTCTCTCTTTCAGATTTTGATTCATCTCTTCTTTAGTTTTATTCCTCTCTTCAATTTCCTTGGTTATTCTCATCACCCCAGATTCCATCTCATGTTTTAGGACAATAACTTCTTTAGCCAACTTTTCACATTCCTTTGTCTTCTCTTTCAGGGCCTTGTCTTCATAATGATTTCCCAGTTGAGGAGGTTGCTCCTTCCCTTTCTCATTAGATTTTCTCAAATTTTGTTTTAAAATTTCAATGAAGTCTTCAACCTTTTTGAGGTTTTCTTGCAATTCTTGGACTTCAACTCTGGACTGCTCAAGATCTTCTAACCTCGAAGGTTGTACTCATCCATTTTTATTAACTTCCCAGATCTTCCTCAAGCTATTAAATTTTTTCAATGGAACCTTTCTCTGATACCAATTTTTGGATTTGGTCTAAATAATTGAGAGGGGGGTGAATCAGTTGTCACACAAATTAAACTTTTGTGCCTTTCATCTACTTATAATCAAATTAATGATATAGATAATTGAGCATTAATCAATAACATGAGCAGAAATAGAAATAACACACTTGGCACCAAGATTTTGGATGTGGAAACCTGATTAAGGGAAAAACCACGATGGGGGTTAACCCACAAGGATAATACTCTGTTAAAAGTATTACAAAGAGGAATGCACATGCATTCAGGCTCACTGTCCAGATCTCACTACTCAAATAGAGGCTTACTACCTACAAATGATTACAAGAGAATAATAGAGATTTTGAACTGATGCGAAGCATCTACTAATGCATGATTTTAGTTTCATTTAAGCACAAAACATTGATCTTACACATTTCATCTTTCCTCTGCCCAATTTACTTTGCCTTCATTAGAATCTTAGATCTCTACTCTTTTTGCCTTTACTTCATATTTCACAACACACACTAAATTCATCCAAATACATCAGATATATATATCCACATCCTGATCTTCAATTACTTTTCAGTCAGCTTCAAGAACACTTAAAACTTTATTGAATACTCTGCTCTATCATTTAGATCCATGCATAACTTAAGATGCGGACCAAATCTTGCACTCACAAATCATCAATCAAGTTAGCCACTATCACTAATCATCACTAATTTCCCAATCAACAACTTCCATGCATCCAAAACTAAGATTATTTACAAGGTCAGCCTATTGTTCTTCTGTTTTCTCTGTCAAATTGTTAACCCAATACTCAGAAGCTAATAACTTTTAAATCCTTCATCACCAGAGGCCAAAACTCTAGATTTGGATTATTCTAACAATGCTTATGACTCCTGCAGATCTATAGTAAACTATGATCTACCATTGGAGAGATCTAGACCAAGATACTGGACCCTGTCACACACTCTATTCTTGATTTCCTGGGCTTAGACAAATATTCAATCTGATTTCTGATATGTGCAAATTATGCAATGTGGATGTCTAGTAGAGACTTAGTTGTCATCAATGACACCTAGAAGTGTATCTTGCCAACAAATAGTTTATACAATAAACATATGACTGTTTCACACTAAATCCAATGATATCAAAAGAGTATAAAGAAATAAATAACTTTCATGGCCAATGTCATACATAACCTATTCTGAATGAGCATATGTTTATGTAAAAATTCCAACACTTGTGTCTGACACAAACATTTTGCAAAGTCACTGACTATATTTGCCATACACTTAAACATAAATAGATATGTCTAAGTTCTCCTACTCAGAGATACAAATTTATAACTCAAAAGGCATTCAAGAAAATGAATAAAACTATGTGGATGTCATATAACTAAAATGACTTCACATAAGGAAAGAACCTGATATGATTCCTTCACAATCTATATGTTCATCCTCGTGGAGTTCTCTCCCTTCCTCTGCTACTCGCTATGTCTTTCTTTTGTGATGGATAACATTGTTTCCTTGAATCAACTCAATTTAGTCATGTAAAGAGATTCAACACCAACTATACTCTGACATCTAATATAAGTTCTCTACAGAGTTATGAATGCTCTAATTTGCAAGATCTCAAGGCCATGTTCATAGTAATACTCAATCTATTCTCACTTGGCATAGAGCTAATATCAATATCCTTCACTATTCTATGATTTTCTTGTATGTGCTGTGCTGACACTCCCTAATCTTTGCTAAACCAAGCTCTCTAACCTTTTCTATCACTACATTGCTATCTCTACATAATATCAAAGATATTGTTGTACAATAATAATCTTCTCCCCCTTCTATCCCCAATCACCAACTCTAAAAAAATTTATAAGAAGAGCAAATTCATTCCTCTTTCGACTCTATCAATATTTTAAAAGATTTCTCACTCAGTTCACTATTAACTTTCTCCTATCATTCCTCCCTATGTCGTGCACTCTCTCATTTCCCTTAACAGAGTCTCCTTATTGACAAAAACCATCATCCTCCCATAATGACCACCACTATCTTGTTATAAAGACTCACCTACAAAAAGGTTATTCAGCTTCCTAAGTCATGGGAATCTCCAAAATAAGTGCCTCTATTTGCTCATAGATCAATTATTTAACAAATAGAGAACATTGTAAATAAAGACCCACTCTCTCAAAAAATAACTACTTGCCAAAAGGCATATAACACTCTCGAGTTAGTTAAGAAGGAATACCCCTTCTATAGAAAACGTGGTTATTATTTAAAATTGACTAACAACCTCTAACCAACTTCCTAAGAATAGTAAAAGACATAATATTAACTAAAATAAAACATAGATATTAATATCAATATTAATTAATAATAATTTGATGTAATTGATTGGGTCGAGTTCATCTCCCCTTCACGTATACAAGCTTATCATGTCATTTTCATTTTGACTTCAATGAAGTATTTGACATTAAAACTATAAACATGAAACATGCTAACAATATAACCAGCTACGTCCGAAAGATGCAAACGTCATCTCTTTTATGATGTGTTCAACAAAAAATTATTTTAGTCATAAAACAACTATCGTTCCTCCTCAACAATGTCGATTTCACAAACATCAAAATTGATGTGACAAATATCAAAAGGATTCTAAATGACATTGACAACTTGTCGAGTCAATGAACAAACTAAAACCACTTGAATGAACATGATTTACCTCAATTGACATGGGTTACTAACTGAAAGTACACTATACTCAGATGGTAAATGAAAAGTTCATAACCAAATGTCCATTCTCCTCTTCTCAGAAGATATTGTCTCTCTTTCTTAGAGAGTAATCAAAAATTGTTTTCATACATACATCTTGCAATCACCAGATCATGATTAGTGTATCATTAGTACATTCATAAATCTTATGAATAACAAATCAAATTCTCATAACGTAAATTACTAAATCATTTAGTCACATGCATTATCCTTTGTTGGTGTATAACTCCTATGGTTTACACTAACTCAATCATAGTTAGGTGAATTCCAACACATACTATTTGAAATTGTCAAATTTCTTGGTCATTTGGAAGATGTGTCATTCCAATGGACACCTCACCGCTATTCTCTAGGGTAGTTGTGCTATTCATATGGTTTGTAAGTCACCACCTATCCTTGTTTTGTGGAGAGTCAGGTATCCAAATTCTCCTATTTATATCTTCGTATTTGTTAATACATTTGTTCATTTTCACTTGTAATCTCATGCTTGTTGTATCTCTGTGATCTTGGATGTTTCTACATGGTATCAGAGCTGGTGTGGTTACCCTCAAGTCAATTTTCTCATTGTTCGAATCATTTTCATTAACAACAGGTTTTCGTCTCTGTGAGATCTCATTTTCTTTCAATTTTTTATTATCATTTAACAGTAATCCTGTGTGTTCGTTGTGAGTTTTGAACTCCCCATAGAGGGTATTATTTCAACACCACTGAAAGGCCATCAATCGTCATGTGTTTGTGCACATGGTAGGAAGTCTTAATGCCATCCATTAGTATGCATTGCATTTTTTTGAAGCCTCATTGGAGGCCATTATCACATAGGCTAGCACACATCATGAGAAGGCTCTGATCAGCCCCGAAGTCAACAAAGGTCACGCCTCACATAGAGGCTCTATCAACCTCTATCTACACATCATCGTCCTCTCACAAGCGGATGAGATGGGCTTGTTTGGTGCCCTGGACATAGTCCACACAAGATCTAAAGCCTTCAACAACCTCTTTGTGCACCCCTCAAAAGTACCACAATTAACTCCACTGTGTGGAGTCTCTCTGCCATAGTACCTTGACATGGTAGCATCCTCTCTACATGTCACCCAAAGTAGTTCAAATTCCAGCAAGAAAAGTGGCTCAGGAAGCCACATTTTTTACTGAGTCTTTGATTGCAACAAGTGTCAAGTTTATTAACATAGAAGGTGGTACTGTTCATTCAAATTTGTGGGCCTTTTACTGATGTAAGAAACTAGGGGGTGAGGTCATCAAATAAGGGGGGAGCCAATTTTTTATTTATTAGCCCTTGGTCATTTGGGTTAATAAGCCCCTGGTTGCGCTCCAGCATGGGAGGTAAACTTTTGCCTCTCCACAATATTTTTCATTAAAAATTGTATGCAAAATTTATTTTCCTAGCACATTGGAAATTTTTTTCAGGTGTATTATTTGTTAATGTAAAATTTTCAAAGGGTCATAACTTTTGAAAAACAACTCAAAATTGAGTCATTCTTTTTGTAAAAGTGGTTATTTTTTCATTCCTGATCCAACTAACATGATATCACACTACAATTAAAAAGTTCCTGATCAGGCTATTTTAGGGCGACTCAAAGCACTTATTCATTGCACAATTTGAGGGGAAAAACAAACTAAGGGAGCAATTCAATCATATGTGTAATATGATGTCAATGCACTAAACTATAAAGTGCCAGTTTAAGGGGGTATCAAGGAAGAGTGCTAAAAAACACTCAAACTAAAGTGCCACCTTAAACTTAAAACTAAGCATTAAGGAGTCTAAATTGCACTATTTCACCACTCAAAAAGGGTAAAAAGGTAATAAAATGGCACCGTCAAAATAGAAGTCAATAGATGGGTCCTTAGTTCAATAGTGGGTGATCACATGTCACCTTTCATTGAATTATTTGTGAGAATCAAACCTTGCAATACTTACAAAATACTCATGAACCAAGTCTATCATGATGTTCTTGGCAAAGGGACTGTAAAATTGGGAAATGGTTTTGTACATACTATATATTACGTTTCTAATTTATTCAAAAATTACCTCTCAGTGTATGCACTCATAGATTCTGAAAAGACAGTTGAGTTCACATCTACATCAGCCCTCATTCGAGAATCCAAAGATCAAAAACTTGTTGCAGTAGGCAAGGTTTGTCACTTTGACTGCTACTTCATCTTTTCATATTTTACATCTATTGAAGAAGACAATTAAGATGAAACTTTAGAGCCAAGTCTCAGCTCACAGCTTAGCTCAGTTGGTTCCATATAGTAGGTTGATTGAACTCCACTAGCATCTTTGTTTGTAAATACACTCATGTAGTGTCACGTAATTAATAGTGTAAATGGAATTGGGAAATTGTACTCACACTAATCTATAAACTGTAATGGGAGATTGTAACAATGACAACTTGAATTACACAAATTCTTATCTCATTTGCATATCACTCAATAAACATCCTTGTCTTCAGTTTGGTCAAAATATTTCTTAGACCCACATCCTGGTCTTCATCCCTTGATCATTACCAACTTCAATTAGTTTTATGAATGATATTGTTTATAACGTCGACATACTTTAGGAGTTCCTAATATCTACTTTGGAATTAGCATCATTATCTTTTGGGGGGCTATCTAAGCCTTTCTCTCTATTTTCTTTCTTTTTCAACGATAGTTTTTTTTCCCACAGGGTTTTCTTCCTTTCTCTGCCTTTTGAGAGATGCATTTGTACATGGGTACCTAGTTAGGTGCATAGCCAGGACCCATCTTTCATAAACTCACCTAAGCTATGCTTAACGGGGGGTGTTGGTGTATAACTCCTATAGTTTACACTAACTCAATCATAGTTAGGTGAATTCCAACACATGCTATTTGACATTGTCAAATTGGTTGGTCATTTGGAAGATGTGTAATTCCAATGGACACCTCACCGCAATTCTCTAGGATAGTTGTGCTATTCATATGGTTTGTAAGTTGCCACCTATCCTTATTTTGTGGAGAGTCAGGAATCCAACATCTCCTATTTATATCTTCGTGTTTGTTAATACATTTATTCATTTTCACTTGCAATCTCGTGCTTGTTGTATCTCCACGATCTTTGCAGTTTCTGGATAGTTAATCACATGAACTGATATATAATGAAATGAATGATTTTCTCTGACATTTCATCATATTGTCTTAACATTTTTTCCATAAATTCACTTCTATTCACATAAAAGTAAACAGTAAAAATCAAAGTGAAAATTAGGGATGTAACTGGTGGTCCTATCTTAAGAGGTAGGAAGATAGATGTGAGTAAGGAAGCAAACAACTATGATGGATGTACAGAAAGGTACCTAGGACATGTGATGTTCACAACATGCTCCATTTTACCTCTTAGCAAAATGAGGACCCCTAATGTGGTTGTTTCTTTTGATATGTGTGTGGTCGTACTTGGTGGTAAAGGGAAAAGGAGGTAAGTATTATGAACGATGTGGAAAATTGAAAAATACCTAACATTAGGTATAAAGAAGAAGTAGTGAATTTGTTGTGAAAAATGAGTAGGGGTTGTGTTTTAAACCAGTGAGAAATTCTGAGTATTTTGTGAGATACGCATTTTTGGTAAAATGCATCATTTTAGAGGTTTGTATGTCATATACAAATTTGTTTGTATATGAAGTCTTTGTATAGGTTGAGTGGGGTACAATCAATTTTTTGTATCTTTGGGATTGCATACATGTGTTAAGAGTTTGGCCCCTTTGTTTACTAACTGGACCCGATAGGTGTTCAAGCCGAATGAGTGAAGTCTCAGGTCCGTGTTGTATATAGGTTTGTATGTATGTTCAATTATAAGTGCAATCTATATACAAGAAGATATGCATGCACAGACCCGAGGTAACTATACAATACAATTTACAAAATTCAAAAGGGATACTTTCCATGGTTTTGTATGTTTGTATGTTTCAACTTTGCATCTTTAAGATACATACAATTACGAATTCCAAAGATTATTTAAATCTGATATAAATGATACATTGTTTCTTGACACATTCTGGGAAAGTATGCAGTCGCTTGCTATACATGCACAGACTTGAAAAGATTATGTAAAGCCATTAATGAAAGTCAAAAGTCAACTATGGTTGTATCAAACATTTGTATGTATGAGTGATTGTATCTAAAGGCAGATACAATTATCATTTCTTTAAAGAGACAAAAGCGGGTAAGTAAAGCGGGGCCCATAATGGTATCTCATCATTTTATGTTGCATATACAAAAGAGAGATACAAAAGAGAGGTACAAAAGTTGAAAAGGTAAAACTTGATGCAGATTTCAGAAGGTGATAAAATAATATTAACACTCTTGTATGTATGAAAGATTGTATACATACAATCTCGATATACAAAAAGGTAAAAAATGCATTGTTGGAAAGTAAAAGGGAAGTAGAGTGAAACTAAGGTATCGATTGAATTTGTATAAGGGTTTATATCTATTTTATGTACATTGCGATATATAAACACAAGATACAAAGATGAACATGAAGTAAAGTGTAACATTATTTTATAACCCATTACATATTTCAACTTGTATATTAACGATATACAAAGAGACATACAAAAAAATGATATACAAAGTCTAAATGCAAACGGTAGAGTATTAACAGATACAATGTTCAAAATCGAAGGTTAAAATAGAGAGCTAAGTCCATATGTTGCATTGAATGCAACATTTAATGTAGAACTAATAGGGAAAATGATAAACTTAAACATGTTAGGGTTAAGTAAGGATTGTTGTCTTTTATAATTTCATCGTGAAAGCTAAAATTGCAGAGAAAATAGATTATTGCATAAATTGCATAGACAGTCCATAGCTGAATGAAATTTTAGAACGGAAACAGCTTAGTAAAAATGGTACAGTGGGTCAATGCTCATTAAGTTAAGTTGTCACCAAAATAGGTATTTATCTTAAACACCGTTACAATTTAGTTAATCTGAAATGCAAATTAGTTATGAGTAATTTCGTTAAAAATGCAAGTAAATGTCAAATTACTGTATCTGATTAAAGAAATTGACTGATTTTGTTAAGTAACATGAAATATAAAGTGAGAAAAGACAAAAGGGATTAGGGTAAATGTAAAATGTAAGAAATTCATGGTAAAACCCTAAGAAGATGAAGTAAAACTAGAAGTTAAATATGCAACTTTTCATACAAGATGGCTCCTAAATAGAAGAGAACTGATCCTGTGGGTGAGGAGAAGGTAAAAGTGAAGAAAGAGAGAAAGCCATGGAAGGAAACAAAAAAGGGAGGAATTGCCTATGCACAAAGGATATCAATCCATGATTAGCAAGAGCAGGGTCGTGACCGATACAAGCATAGGATCTTATGATGCAAAGGATGTTCTTCAAAGGATTACAACATTAGACGCTACCCTTGATATGAAGTGCATTTGGGATAGAGGATTGTACAAAGCTGCAGGGTTCCCATTAGCTACGGAGGCTAAGGATCTTGTTTTGGAGTGCATAAAAAGATATGATCAAAATACCAAGAGAGTAATACATGAAGACCGGGTTATTGCAAATTTGTCCACAAAAGGTATAGCAAGGATGTTTGGTCTAGAGATTCAAGAGAAAATGGTGGATATAGACATAGACCAATATACAAAAGATTTAACCACAATGAGAGAGATTGCAACAACAAAATGTTCTATAGTTGGTACAATGTAGAAAACAAAGCTAAGGTTGTAGCAAGAGTACCAAAGAACCTTCACATGATAGATTTTAAAGAGGAAATACATCTAATGATTATAATGCTAAGTAGACTAGTGGGGTTGAGAGATGCAACAAAATGTGAACCATGGATGTTCACTATTATTCAATTTATGAGGGAAGCAAAAAAGGTGGATGGGCAAATTCACTAGGCTAAGGATATAAGTATAGCCATATGGAAACAAGCTATGTTAAGAAAGAAAAAAATGATGTCATTTTATTTGTCATCATATGTGTTGTATTCCTATGCATCTATGATTTAGCCATACATAATTGGGATTAATAGAGTTGGGACCATGGGAAATGGTCCATATCAGAAATTAGTGTATGATCATTATCCAGATTTGTAAGAGGATAATGCATTGATGAAATATGCCTTAGTAAATAATGTGTTTTAAACTTACATGGTTAGAGTTTTGACTAGGGAAAAAGATAACATGTTATCTAAAGAAGGAGAAGACACTATTGGGCCTCACAGCTCATGGTATATATAATTCCCCAAATTTACATATATCAGAACTAAATGGTTTGATGTGAAGCCATTCATGTTGCCTTGGTATCCATCAGACAAACTGGTTGTATTGGAAGTTTCTAAACAGAACTTGATTACATTTAAGATGTACAAAAAGAAAGGTGGCAGAGGAAATATCAAGCTCCCTTGGGCACTTGGAAGATATTATTGTTACAGTGAAGAGGTAGCTGGGTACTTAGAAAAGTAGTTAAGATACTATGGTTTTGAAGAGTTTGGGTTAGCAAGATGCTTTGATCCTTTCCATAGGATCCAGAAGCATATTGATCCTAAATATAAACATCAGGTGCATATTGAAGATTATTGGCCAATCTATAAGAATGACAAAGAAGTACAAAATAGAGCTCATCAAAGATTGATTGTAGAGCAGATGAGGATTATGGGAGAAATCAATGTGCCTTTGGAAATTGATGATGATAACAAGTTGTTACATCATAGTTATGAGAATGTAAGGCATGTTCCTATTAGTGAACCTGATTGGACTGAGTCATGCGAGACATCTTTGGATGCATTGTCTAAACCAGTTATCATATTTTCTAAAACATGTTTAAAAGATCAAATAGAAGAACTCAAGGCTAAAGGGATTCTACTTACACTTCAGAAAAAGGGTAAGAAAAGGGAAAGAGAAGATCAAGATAAGTTGCAGTGCTTTTATGAAAAGAAAAGAAGAATTGTAGAAGCTCAAATTAGTGAAAAGGATAAAAATACAACCTTAATGGATCCTTATGCTTTGGGAGTTACAATAGCAGTACCTTTAGGGACATTCATGGATGTAGATTCATTAGGACACAACATTGGTATAGATCAGACTCAAACTATTGAGAAACCAACAGGACAAATAATTATGAGGGCCATAGCAGTTGAAACCTCAAAAGGACAAACACTAGTACAGGATGAGGTTATAGGTGCTCAATAGGTGGGTACTAAGTTAAGTGGCATGCATAGTGAGTCCACATCTAAAGAGAAAAGACAAAGATATGTCAAGGTTAAGAAAGAATTCACTGAAGAGAAGCTGTAAGAGTCAAAATTTCATGAAGTCAAAAAAGTAAGTGAGATGGTTAATGTGGAAGATGACAGTAGTGATAGTGAAGTTAGGGAAGTGGATCCTAGTGTAAGAGGAGAAATTAGAAAAGATGAAGAAGAGGTAAGTGAATATTCTGATAAAGGAGAAGAATGAGATACTCAAGTTTGTATGGACACAACACAAGGCCCACAGTCAGAAGAAGAAAATGTACAAGGCAAGTTAGAAATAGTTGATCCTTTTGGTACACTGGTGCCACCTGAGATTATAAAGGAAGTACAAGATGCGGCACAACAAATAGAGGAATCTGAGAAAGTGGAAACACGAGAAAAGGTTGTACAAGAAATGCCAGTCCAAACTAAATAGGAAACAAAGATAAATGTTTCTAGTTTCTGATGTCCTAGATATTCTGAATATGTATAGTGAACAAAGTGAACAAAAAGAAAATATAGAAGGAAAGAACACAAAAGCAAACTTGAGAAAGAAAAAGATGTAGAGGAACTGGATAAAGTCATAGGTTCATCCTCATAGGTAGAACAAAGAAATATGCCTAAAAAAGTACAAGTACAAGTTGAAACAATAAGAGAATCAGAGGGGATATCAAGTAATCCTGAAGAAAACTTGGAAAACACAGAGAATGTTTCTAAGGATAACTATGAGCATGAAGAACAAAAATAAAGTACGGATGGAGAAAATATACAATAGAATGATAAAGAGGAGGAAGAACAAAAGGAATCCTCAGAAAAAGAGAACCTAGAAGATTAGGAGGGAGGGGACACTAAAGAAGAAGAAAGTAATGATGATGTAGAATCACAACAACATGATGATCCACTTGTTCTAGTGCATGGTCCTCAACCTCAACCACTTCAGTAACAATAAGAACAACACATGGAACAAGTAGAAATGGAGAAACTTCAGGAAGAGGTGATAAATGAAGAAAAAATAGAAGAAGTTACCAAAGAGGCTCCAACCTAGTTAGGCTCTGAGGTCAGAAAAGAGAAGGTAGAGGTGCAATTAGTACCCATTGATATCAAGAGTTTACTGGGTGGTTCTACACCATAGAAGGAGAAGAAAAAATCTAGAACTATATCATCCATTAAAAGAGGTCCTTCTGGATCTAGAATTCTAGATCTGGCTACACCACAAAAAGATAAATCCAAAGGAGAAATGACTGTGGATGATTATAAAATACTTAATCTAGATTTAGGCCACATGAGTAGGGAACGTGTTCACATAAATGAATGGGAAGATATAAACAAGGCCACTGCTGAAATATTAAAGAAGGATAAAGATAAACATGATTATTTGAAGGGACATATTATCTAGTTGCAATAATTCATTAGGGGGGTGTTTGATCCCAATGCCACAATACTAGAATTGCCTATTGAAATGGTAATGTTATCAAAAGATGAAGTGAAAGAGATGGAAAATAAAAAGACTGAAGATAATATTTTTGAGAAATGGTTTAGAGAATTTATGTAGAAACAAGAAGTGACAAAGCAAGCAATGACATGTTGGGATATGGCTTTGGTAGAAAAGAACAAATGTAATGTTATTTTACACAGTTCTTAGTTTAGAAAGGAAGAATGCATATTATAATTGAAACAACTTGAATAAATGGAGGAGAGAGTAGAAGAATTGATAAATGAAGGAGTCATTACTCCTCGAATGGCTAACCAATTGCCACAAGCAAGGTTTGAATTAAAATTTGAAGAAGACATTTTTAAAAGTTGTATCATAAGTACTAGGGACCTAGAAGAGGTCGTTGATAATATGATAAGGGTACATATGAAAATAATAGAAAAACTAATTGGGCATGAATGCCTAGAAGTACCAGCATATGGCTTAGAGAAAGCATTGAAGGAATTTAAGGCCATATTTTCACCATGCTTGGAGAACCCTGCAGTACATCTTAGTACAGAGATGGTTGATTCAATAATAGAAATGAAGGATACGATCAAGAAGTATCATAAAAGGGTTGAAGGTTTGGTAAAATAAGAGAAGAAGTTGAAAGAAGGAATCAAAGTATAGGAGTACACATGGACACAAAGTCAATAAGGTGATTGTACTTTCATCAAAGGAGTGACAGGCAATTTTGTAGAGTACTTGAAAGAGTAGAAACATATCAAAAGGAGGATATGCTAAATAAGAAAGTGTTTGAAGATTATCATTGGCTAAGAGTCAAAAAATAGGAAAAGTCAACATGTTATCTTTTATTTTGGAAAGATTCCAAAAGCATCCTTTGAGCTGAGTAAAGATACCATCAGGATATTTTGAGAATGGTTAGGAAATGATGCCTACTATTGATCTTGAGGATTTAAATATTAACTGTTGGATTGAGTTTGTAACCATAGTAGGAAGGAAGCTTCAAAATCTATATAAGAAGCTCTACTACTTGTATCATAACACAGAGGGATTTTGAATTTTAGCTATAAGTTGTGATTTGGTAAGTGTTGCAATAGAGAGGATGTTTCATTAGTTTAGAAAGGAAGTTGCCTATGTCTGCATTTAGGAGTGAAGGAATGTCCTATCGCCTTTGTGTATCTATGAAAACATTTGTAATTTTTCTCATAATTTGGATTAATGCAATATAAGTGACTATTACATAGTAAATTTTGTGTGATTTTATACTTGAAATAAAGGTAAACTTAGGATTCTACATCTATCACAAAGTGTGTTCTAAATCTGACTTTTATTTGATGTATTATTCTATAAAAGATTGCAATCTCTCATGTATGTTCATGAAAATGCTCAAGACGTTATATGTGTAGATTTAATTGTGTTGAATTTGTTGAAATTATTGTATCTTTTCAGTATGTGAGTGACAGAACATTTAGATTTTATTTGATTGTTTCTAACTAAATCTTTTCTAACTTTTCTAAAAAAACATCGCAAATAATTAGCTTTAATGCAAAAATCTGAAGGAAATTATCATACTTCTGAATAAAGAATAAGGAATTGCAGTGATCTTTTGCAATTTTCATATAAATTTGAAAGGCAAAGTTTGTTTTACTGAAATTCATGCTAAGCTTTGTGATACAATAGTCAATTTATGTAAAAAAATGAATACTTTGTTGATATTTGAAACAAGTTGCATAATTTGAGGTCCAGTGAGTCTTTGATTACTTTAATTTGTGTAAGGCCCCTTAAACATTATAGCTTCACATCAACCTGCTGAATCATCCACAAGGTCAAGACCTGACCATACAGAAACTTGAGATTAAGAATTCTTAGTCAATTCTTCATATCTTCCAAGATAGTTAAGGTTCCTTTGTGAATTTTAACTTCTATTATGAATGTGTAAAAACACTCATCAATAGTTTTTTGTTCTAGAAGGAGGGCCTGATTAAAGTTGAAGTAGGATTTGAGCAAAACTGGGTCATAACAGTGATCGAGTGACCAGATCTAGGTCTAGTTCAGGAGATATTTTTATGCAATTACCAGACAGAAAATAGAATAAGAGTCATTTAATATGGGATCCTAGAATATCACACGTAGGAGGCTCGTCTGGAACTCCTCCTAGATCACCTTTTAACATACATAATATAGTGAGTCCTAACAATTCTTGCTTTAGATCCTTAAATCTTGGTTCAGGTCCTCCTAGAGGTCTAAGTCCTTTTAGAGGCCCAAGTCCTCCTTTAAATCCAGGTACTCTGAGAGGTCCTAGCCCACCCCGTGGTCCTACAATGGCATATTTTGATGTCAATTCCCCTATAACACTTAGTGATTATCATGAGATGCCAAAGAATCCTAAAAAGATCTATCCTAAATATCAATTGCATCAGGATCTAGAAGATCATATTAGGATATTCAAGGAAGCATGCTTTAGAGCCAGATTAGAACATGAGGATGTGGTGTGCAGGTTATTCCCTTATACCTTCAATGAGCAGGCTTCTAATTGGTATGTCAACTTGCCAAATGGTTATGTTTCTTCTTGGGCACTCATGGAGGAGGCATTCTTGTCTAGGTTTAGAGGACCAATCGATCCTTCTACCTTATATCAAAAATTGACAGCAATTAAAAGAGCTGAAGGGGAAGTTATAGGCAATTTAAATGATAGGTTCCAGAAGGCTTTCTCTAGGTTAGTCACTCCTTATACTAAAACTCCTAAGGCCATATTAGTAATGTATTATGCAGTTCTACATCCATTGACTGTTATGTTTGTCAAGAGAAAGGTTGCTATAGATACTATATCAAAATCTTATAAAGAAGCAGCCGCTGTAAACTAGGACATGAGACAAGCGACATACAATCCTTTTCTAAATGTAGGAAATCTTGGGATGCAGAATCAAGTACAACCATGGAATGGAGTTCTAATGCATCATACTCAATTTTTAAATCCAGTTCCTACATATACACCAGTGTATAATCCTTCCCCCATCCATGCTATAGTTCCTTACACAGGTAATAATACCAATAATAATCAAACTAATGGTCAGTCTTTCTTCTAGCCTCCTCAAGATACATTTGTGCCAAAGGCACAAGAGGAGAGAGAGGAAATAAAGGAAATTACTGCACACCTAAGAAGATTGACCACTAAGATGACACAATTGAGAAATGAAAATTTCTATGATAGAAATACTTAGGGATATAGTCAAAACTAGAGACAAAATTATAGTCAAGGTCAAGGTTCAAGTCAAAATTAGAATTATAACCAAGGACAAAATCATAATAAAGGAGAAGGAATGCCAAATAGGGGACATAATGAGGATAACAAGGCTTGGGGTAATAATAACAGAAATCATAATCAACCTAAGACATCTAGGACATGGAACACGGGACCAAATAATGGTAATCTGGCATCTCCATTCAAAAATCTAGGCAATCAGGAAATGAAACAACTAGCTAGAATTCAAATGACTAATGTCGCATTAAAAAATTGGTGCAAAATTCATAATACAAATGCACATGCTGAGCTTGATTGTCCTCAATTTCAACTTACTTCTAGCATTTTCAATGTTGAAGTACAAGCTCCTACATCTGAATTTTTTATTCCTAAAGGGAATGAGATAGTACCTTCAGGATTTGAATCTACTTTAGTTTTAGAAAGTTTCACCTTTGTAACTAGAGAAGAAGAAAATTAGATAGTCGAAGATGAAGCTTATTTTTATGAGAGTTTGTATCCTGAGTCAGCCCTAGTGTTGGGTGCTTTTTAGTTTCCCTTTGAAACTAAAAATGAAATATTATGTGAAACAGAGGAGGTGCATGCTTTTCAACAGTCTAATAAGAATCACCCTTATAATTTGAGGAGCAACACTAAGCCTGGGGGTCCTTTCACTACCTCAACCCCTCCTAACAATTTCAATACTCCTATAGATCAACATGCTAGTAATACCCTACAATTTTGAAAGCCAATCATCAGAAAACTAGCAGGATAATAGCACCAAAAGTTCAAGTAGGGAAAGAAGAGTCTATGGAAATAGTGAAATTAATGAACTATTTCTTTGAAGAAATAAGAAAAATCAAAGTTAGTGTACCTCTGTATGAGTTATTGAGAAGTCTAGGGGTAAGGACTACCTTCATAAAATCTTTAGATACATTTGTGGAAAAAGAAACTTCTATTGATATAGATGGTCCTAGTAGAGATGCACTGTCCAAAGATAAAGGTAAGAAAATAGAACAACCTTCCAAGACTAACATGTTGTCATGTATGTAGAAAAGAAGGAAGCTCCTCCTTTTTTGTTAACCATAAGAATGCTGGGAAAAAATATACATAATTGCATGGTAGATTTGGGAGCCTCAGCCAATGTAATGCCCCTAGGAATATGTAAAACTTTAGGGTTGGCTCCTACCAAATCTACTAAGTTTTTTACTCAATTGGACAAAACTAAAGTTAATGTGATAGGTGAGTTGATGCACATCCAAATATAATTAGCCTATGATCCTAGGGTAAGCCAATTTATTGATATCTAAGTGGTAGATATACCAGTTAATTATGGTATGCTATTGAGTCGAGACTGGTCTAAGACATTGAATGGATATATGGCCACTATTTTTTCGCACATGTGGTTACCCTGGAGAGGTGTCCAAAATCAGATTCAGATAGAAGCTAAGCCTAGGATGAAACACATGATTACATAGTATAATAGAACAAATGAGATATTGTATGCCTCTATTGAACCAAGTGTTTATAGAGTTACAAACAAGGGAGTGCAAATTGAGGAAATACTGATGTTAGATTTTAAGACAAATCTTGTTAGTAAAGAAGCACTTGTATTCTTTGAGTCTGATTCTATGTCTTCTGATGAAGAAAATAATGTTGTAAATAGCTTTGGCTAGATTATAAGATAGGAGATAGAAGAGTACATTAAACAACAATCTCCAATTCAGTGTAAATTGTACAAAGGTTTGTGTAGAGTTCATAACACTTCACACCCTGAAGAGAATTATGGAATGTGTAGGGATATCATAGAATATCAATATGGAAAATGCATAAAGAGGATGGGACAGCAAGAGGGAAGGTCTATTCCTGATAAACCAGAGTTGTGTTTTCTTAATGATATAAATGAGCCAATCTAGGCTTTGAAGGGAGAAACAAGAACGAAAAATGTTGATTATTCTGTTTTACAAATTGAAAATGCAAATATACAGGTAATCTAGAATGAGGCACCTGGAGATAAACAAAATGTTCCAACATAGGTAACAGATAAAGTAGGGTATGCTAAAATAAAAGGTCAATGTCAAAAGAATAAAAGTGGCATTTGGACATTAAAGTGTGATGGATCTAAGTCTAAGCAAGAAGCAGGAGTTGGGGTTGAGCTCATTGATCCAAGTGGTAAATTAGTTTTAGTGGCATATAGGCTACAATTTCCTTACACTAATAATGTAGTAGAGTAGGAGGCTCTAATTTATGGGCTTGTTATGGCCATTAAGAAGAAGGTAAGAATGATCAAAGTTTTTTTTGATTTTGAGTTAGTGATTAGACAAGTTAGAAGACTATATGTGTGTAATTACAAGAAAATGGTTAGCTATAGGCACAGAGTATGGGATTTGCTTGAATCATTTGATGCCTTTAACATTGAGTATGTTCCTAGAGAACTGATCCAAAGACTAGACACATTAGCAGTTGTTGCTAGTGCATTAAAGCCTTTAACATTGTCAGGTTTAAAAAGATTTGTTGTTGAGTTGGTCAATATACCCAGTATACCAGACAATGTCACTCATTTCCAAGTATTTAAAGGAGACTAACAAATTGTAGACTTTCTCACTTGTCATGAGGTTTTTGATACTCATATCATTGATGAACAAGAAAGACCTGACATATCTTGGGATGAAGAAGACATAGTAAACCTTAAAAGTAATTTCTTATCCAAGGGGGTAATAGAGTTGGAGAAGATTTTTGACTTTGATGGAGTAGTCAGACAAAAAGATTTGCCAAAAACTGAAGGGGGTAAATGTGATCCCTTTAACCTGGGAATAGAACAAAGTCCACATAATGTGTTGATTGGAAAGGCTTGCTCTGAAGAATTAAGAAAAGATATTGTTGAGGTTTTAAAAGACTATAAACATGTAATAGCATGGATATATGAAGATTTTAAGACTTATGATATGTGCATTATAACTCATGTGATACCTTTCAGACTAGGAGTAAAATCATTTAGGCAAAAATAGAAGCCTATGAATGCCATTTTGGAGCCTTTAATCTTTGAAGAAGTTAAAAAACTATTGTTTTCCAGAATAATTTTCCCAGTGAGACGTTCAACCTGGGTAGCAAACTTAGTACCCGTAAGGAAGAAAAATGGAGACAATAGATTATGTGTGGACTTTAGAAACCTAAACAAAGCATCTAAAAAAGATAATTATCCATTACCCCCAATAGATAAAGCACTGCAAGAAGTAAATGGATCCAGGATGATGTCTTTTTTAGATGGATTTTCAGGGTATAATCAGGGTTTAGTCAACAAATAAGATAGGTTGAAAACTACATTTACCTACAAATGTGGCAACTATGCATACAGAAGAATGCCTTTTGGTTTAATTAATGCAAGTGCCACCTTTCAGTGAGCCATGGACATTACATTTCGTGGACTGTCAGGTAAGTGTATTGTCATTTATATGGATGATTTAACTATATATTCTAAAGATGCATCCACTCATGCAAAAGATTTGAGAAGAGTGTTCTAAAGATGTGAAAGGTATGGAATTTCTCTCAATCCCAAGAAATGTTCTTTTAGCATAATAGAAGGAGAATTGTTAGGGCATATCATTTCTAAAAATGGGATATCAATTGATCCAGATAGAGTTGAAGGGATTAAAAAGTTGCAATTACCTAATAGTAAAAAAGAATTGAAGTCTTTCTTTGGTAAAATTAATTTTGTTAGCAAATTTATTACAGGATTTGTAGAGATTGTGCAACCATTGAATGCAATGCTAAAGAAGGATGCAAAAATAGAATGGACACCAGTAACTAAGGCCGCATTTGAAGATATTAAGCAAGCCATTTTTGATGCACCAGTGTTAGCAAGTCCAGACTATACAAAACCATTTTACATTTATTCTTTTGCATCTACACATTCAGTTGCAACTGCTTTAACACAAAAGGGAGAAGAGAATGAAGAAAAATTGATTGCTTTCATGAGTGCCCCTTTGAAGGATGTACAATTGAAATATTTGGACATAGAGAGGCAAACGTTTGGATTGGTAAGGGTAGTAAAGAAGTTTAGACATTACATTTTACAGAGTCAAGTGAAAGCAATAGTACCTGATGTAGCGGTGAAGATGTTATTAATGTAAAATGAGCAGGGAGAGAAAAGAGCCAAATGGATCACTCTATTGAAAGAGTTTGATATGGAAATTATCCCCATGAAATTGGTCAGAGGTCAGGCATTAGTGAAAACTATAGCTAAAACTGACCCAATTCTGGTGAAACAATAGTATGTATTAAATGCTAGTGATGCATCAGGTTGGTATGATGATCTAAACACTCTGCTAATATCTGAAAAGTATCCAAACAAGATGAAGTCTTCTTAGAGGAGAACCTTGAAGATAAAAGCACAAAGATGTATGGTACAAGAAGGTCTTTTGTGCAAAAGAAATCATGAGAGAATATACTTGAGGTGTTTGAATAGAAGTGAAGCAGATAAGGTACTGTTAGAGTTGCATGATAAATATGGAATAGCTCATGGTTCCCACTTGGCTACTACTCATAAGATCTTGAGAGCTAGTTATTATTGGCCCACCATGTTTAAAGATATAGAGAATCATGTTCGAAGTTGTCATATATGTCAAACTACAATAGATAAAGGTAGGAATCAAGCTAATCCATTACAACATGTCATTGAGTCTAGGTTGTTTACACAGTGGGGCTTGGATTTCATTGCAGTCATTAATCCTCCATCATCTATTGGACACAAGTTTATATTGACAGTGATAGACTATTGCACCAGGTGGACAAAGGTAACATGCTGTAAATTCTCTACTACTGAGATCGTCATCAAATTTCTTGAAGAAAATATCATTACAAGGTTTGGAGCTCCATATTCTCTGGTATGTGACAATGGCCCTGCCTTCTCATCTTTAAAATTTTCAAAATGGGCATTTGAATATGGTATACTTTTAAAGTTTTCTTCAAATTATTACCCCCAAGGTAATGGTTTGACAGAATATACTAATAAAATCTTGTTGGATATCATCAAAAAACTAATTGTAAAAAACCTAAAATAGTGGAATACCCTGATGAAGTATGTGTTGTGGGTATTTAAGATGAAGTTTAAGACCACTTTAGGTAATGTACCTTATCATTTGGTTTATGGGACTGATCCCATATTGCCAGTAAATTTGAGAATACCTACTTGGAAGTTTGCTAATGAATATCTAGGCTTTGATGATCACAGAGAGGCTAAGTTAATCTAGATGTTGCAATTAGAGGAGAAAAGAGATCAGGCTATAGATAAATTTGCTAAACATCAAGTGGTAGTTAAAAGGTGGTTTGATAAAAGAGCAAAGGTAAAAACATTCAAAATATCAGATTTGGTGTTGTGTTGGGATAAAGCACATGAAAAGAAAGGGAACAATGGAAAATTTGACAACTTGTGGTTGGGTCCACTACAGGTCACAAAAATAATAGAAGATAATACATTTAGGCTCAAAACCTTAATTGGGGAAGATGTTCCATTACCTGTTAATGGTCAGCATTTGAAACACTATTTTCAAGCTTAAAATATAGGGTTTGTCCTATGGTGTATCATATTGTAAAAAGTGTACAGGGTGTGGTTTGTTTTGTTATTTTCTTGGGTTTGTTGTTTGGTTGGTTTGTTTGTTGTGTTTCCTTGGCAGGGATGTTTGTTTTGATTTGAGGCATGCAGGAGTAGATTAACAACCATTGAAAGCAACAGAATTTTTTAAAAAAGGTTCAGGTTAATCATTTGAAACTTATGCATAACTTGTTGTGACTTTCATGAATGTAGATAATTGTTTGGCTTGTGAAATTTTTTATTCAATAACTATGAATTGAATATTCAAGGGAGGTTTATTACGATGACACACCTAAAATCCTTGGGTTTGTTGAATGTACCAGTGTAGGTGTTAAGTGAAAAATCAGAGGTCACCCTTGTTACCATTGCAATTCTCAGCTTAATTTTAGCAAGTGATCATACATTGCATCATGAATTTACAATGATAATATCTTACGAATGTTTATGTTACACAAAGTTATAAATATAAAATGGATTTTATTGAAAATCCAAATTAAGCCATCTAAGTAACTCTATCGGGGCTATAGACGCTTGCTGGTAGTGGGGCTCTACTTAGGAGAATTGTAACGATAACCTTGTCAGGGCTATAGATGCCTGCTGGTAGTATGGCTCTATCTAGTTGACTATGAGGGAATGAAATCAACTATGTAATTTAACACCAGTCACTAGTGTTTTCAACTCATTTTCAAGATGAGGATTATTAATCATGTGCACACACTTAAACTCTATTGGAAAGTTCATACACCTTATTGAATACATTGAGTCTCAGATTAAATAATGGTTTGCATATAAGGAAGTTGGAAGTTATGAATTTATTTCATTTGGATTTCTTTAATGATTTAAATTTAGTTGTTTTATTTGGTTGCTAGTTGTTGTGATGTTCACAACACACCCCATTTTACCTCTTAGCAAAAAGAGGACATATACTGTGGCTGTTGCTTTTGATCTGTGTGTGGTTGTGCTTGGTGGTAAAGGGAAAAGGAGGTAAGTATTAAGAACCATGTGGAAACTTGAAAAATACCTAGCATTAGGTATAAAGTAGAAGTAGTGGTGAATTTGTTGTGAAAAATGAGTAGGGGTTGTTTTTTAAGCCAGCGAGAATTCCTAGTATGTTGTGAGATACGCTTTTTTGGTAAAATGCATCATTTTAGAAGTTTGTCATATATAAATTTGTTTGTATATGAAGTCTTTGTATAGGTCGGGTAGGGTACAATTAGGTTTTTGTATCTTTGGGATTGCATGCATGTGTTAAGAATTTGGCCCCTTTGTGTACTAATCAGACCCGATAGGTGTTCAAGCTGAATGAGTAAAGTGTCAGGTCCATGTTGTATATAGGTTTGTATGTATGTTCAATTATAAGTGCAATATATATACAAGAAGATATGAATGTACAGACCCGAGGTAAATATACAATGCAGTTTACAAAAGTGAAAAGGGATACTTTCCATGGTGGTGTATGTTTGTATGTTTCAACTTTGCATCTTTAAGATACATACAATTATAGGTTCCAAAGATTATTTAAATCTGATATAAATGATACATTGTTTCTTGACACATTTTGGGCAAGTATACAGTTGCTTGATATACATGCATAGACTCAAAAAGATTATGCAAAGCTGTTAATGAAAGTAAAAAGTCAAATATGATTGTATCAAATGTTTGTATGTATGAGTGATTGTATCTAAAGGCAGATACAATTATCATTTGTTTAAGGAGATAAAAGCGAGTAAGTAAAGAGGGGCCCATGATGGTATCTCGTCATTTATGTTGCATATACAAAAGAGAGATACAAAAGAAAGGTATAAATGATGAAAAGATAAAACTCGATGTGAATTTCGAAAGGTGATAAAATAAGATTAACACTCTTGTATGTATGAAAGATTGTATACATACAATCCCAGTATACAAAAAGGTAAAAATCCATTGTCGGAAAGTAAAAGGGAAGTACAGTGAAACTAAGGTATCGATTGCATTTGTATAATGGTTTGTATCTATTTTATGTACATTGTGATATACACACAAAAGATACAAAGTTAAACATGAAGTAAAGTGTAACATTGTTTTATAACCCATTGCATATTTTAGCTTGTATATTAACGATATACAAAGAGACATACAAAAAAATGATATACAAAGTTTGAATACAAAGGGTAGAGTATTAACAGATACAATGATCAAAACAAAAGGTTAAAATAGAGAGCCAAGTCCATATGTTGCATTGAATGCAGTATTTAATGTAGAACTAACAACCAAAATGATAAACTTAAACATGGTAGGGTTAAGTAAAGATTGTTTTCTTTCATAATTGTATCGTGAAAGCTAAAATTGCAAAGAAAACAGATTATTGCATAAATTGCATAGACAGTCCATAGCTGAACAGAATTTTAGAACGGAAACGGCTTGGTAAAAATGGTAAAGTGGATCAACGCTCATAAAGTAAAAGTGTCACCAAAATAGGTATTTATCCTAAATGCCGTTGCAATTTAGTTAATCTAAAATGCAAATTGGTTATGAGTAATTTTGTTAAAAATTTAAATAAATGTAAAATTAATGTATCTAATTAAAGAAATTAACTGATTGTGTTAAGTAGCATGAAATCTAAAGTGAGAAAAGACAAAAGGGACTAGGGTAAATGTAAAATGTAAGAAATTCATGGTAAAACCCTAAGAAGATGAAGTAAAATAGGAAGTTAAATATGTAACTTTTCATACAAGATGTCTCCTAAATAGAAGAGAACTGATCCAGTGGGTGAGGAGAAGGTAAAAGTGAAGAAAGAGAGAAAGTCACGGAAGGAAACAAAAAAGGGTGGAATTGCCTATGCACAGAGGATATCAATCCATGATTAGCATGAGTGGGGTCGCGACCGATACAAGCATAGGATCTTATGATGCAGAGGATGTTCTTCAAAGGATTAAAATATTAAATGCTACCCCTGATATGAAGTGCATTTGGGATAGAGGATTGTACAAAGCTGCAGGGTTCCCATTAGCCATGGAAGCTAAGGATCTTGTTTTGGAGTGCATAAACAGATATGATCAAAATACTAGGAGAGTAATACATGAAGACTGGGTTATTGTAGATTTATCCACAGAAGGTATAGCAAGGACGTTTGGTCTAGAGATTCAGGAGAAAATGGTGGATATAGACATAGACCAATATACAAAAGATTTTAACAGCAATGAAA
The DNA here is from genome assembly GCA_027924645.1 of Cunninghamia lanceolata. Lineage (NCBI taxonomy): Eukaryota > Viridiplantae > Streptophyta > Pinopsida > Cupressales > Cupressaceae > Cunninghamia > Cunninghamia lanceolata. Next base: position 7,081,021 of record BSBN01000078.1, read on the forward strand.
GAGATTGCAAGAGTAGGATTTTCTATAGTTGGTACAATGCAGAAAACAAACCTAAGGCTGTAGGAAGAGTACCAAAAAACCTTCAAAGGATAGATTTTAAAGAGGAAATACATCTAATGATTACAATCCTGAGTAGACTAGTGGGGTTGAGAGATGCAACAAAATGTGAACCATGGATGTTCACTATTATTCAATTTATGAGGGAAGCAAAAAATGTGGATGGGCAAATTCACTGGGCTAAGGCTATCAGTACAGTCATATGGAAACATGCTATGTTAAGAAAGAAGGAAATGATGTCATTTTATTTGTTATCATATGTGTTGTATTCCTGTGCATCTATGATTCAACCATACATAATTGGTATTGATAGAGTTCGAACCATGGGAAATGGCCCAAATCAAAAATTAGTGTATGATCATTATCAAGATTTGCAAGAGGATAATGCATTGAGGAAATATGCCTTAGTAAATGATGTGTTTTATACTTACATGGTTAGATTTTTTACTAGGGAAAAAGATAAGAGGTTATCTGAAAAAGGAGAAGACACTATTGGGCCTCATAGCTCATGGTATATATAATTCCCCATTTTTACATATATCAAAACTGAAGGGTTTGATAGGAAGCCATTCATGCTACCTAGGTATCCATCAAACAAACTGATTGTATTGGAATGTTCTAGACATAACTTGAATACATTTAAGATGTACAAAAAGAAAGGTGGCAGAGGAAATATCAAGCTCCCCTGGGCAATTGGGAGATATTCTTGTTACAACGAAGAGGTACCTAGGTACTCAGAAAAGGAGTTAAGATACTATGGTTTTGAAGAGTTTGGGTTACCAAGAGGCTTTGAACCTTTCCGTAGGATCCAGAAGCATATTGATCCTAAATATAAACATCAGGTGCATATTGAAGATTATTGGTTAGATTGTAAGAATGACAAAGAAGTGCAGAAAAGAGCTTATCAAAGATTGACTATAGAGAAGATGAAGGTTATGGGAGAAATTAATGTGCCCTTGGAAATTGAGGATGATAACAAGTTGTTACATCACAGTTATGAGAACGTAAGGTGTGTTCCTAGTAGTGAACCTAATTGGACCCAGCTGTGGGAGACATCTTTGGATGCATTGTCTAAACCAGTTATTACATTTTCTAAAACATGGTTAAAATATCAAATAGAAGAAATCAAGGCTAAAGGGGTTGTGCTTAAAATTCAAAAAAAAGGGTACGAAATGGGAAAGAGAAGATCAAGATAAGTTGCAGTGCTTTTATGAAAAGAAAAGAAGAATTGTAGAAGCTAAAATTAGTGAAAAGGATAAAAATTCAACTTTAATGGATCCTTATGCTTAGGGAGTTACAATAGCAGTACCTTCAGGGACATTCATGGAGGTAGAGTCATCAGGAAACAACATTGGTACAAAGTGGACTCAAACTATTGAGAGACCAACATGACAAAGAATTATCAGGGCCATAGCAATTGAAACCTCAAAAGGACAAACACTAGTACAGGATGAGGTTATATGTGCTGAACATGTGGGTACTAGGTTGAGTGGCATACACAGTGAGTCCACATATGAAGAGAAAAGATAGAGATATGTCAAGGTTAAAAAAGAATTGACTGAAGAGAAGCTGCAAGAGTCAAAATTTCATGAAGTCAAAAAAGTAAGTGAGATGGTTAATGTGGAAGATGATAGTAGTAACAGTGAAGTTTGGGAAGTGGATCCTAGTGTAAGAGGAGAAATTGGAAAAGATGAAGAAGAGGTAAGTGAATATTCTGATACAGGAGAAGAACAAGATACTTAGGTTTGTATGGAGACATCACAAGGCCCAGAGTCAGAATAAGAAAATGTACAATGCAAGTCAAAAATAGTTGATCCTTTTGGTACACTAGTGCCACCTAAGATTATAAAGGAAGTGCAAGATGTGACACAACAAATAGAGGAATCTGAGAAAGAGGAAACACCAAAAAAGGTTGTAAAATAAACACCAGTCCAAACTAAAGAGGAAACAAAGATAAATGTTTCTAGTACTGATGTCCTAGATATTCTAAATACGTATAGTGAACAAAGTGAACAAGTAGAAAATATAGAAGAAGGAAAGAACACAAAAAGCAAACCTGAGAAGGAAAAAGATGCAGAGGAACTAGATAAAGTCTTAGGTTCATCCTCATAGGTAGAACAAATAAATATGCCTAAAAAAGCACAAGAACAAGTTGAAATGGTAAGGGAATCAGAGGGGATATCAGGTAGTCCTGAAGAAAACTTGGATAACATAGAGTGTTTCTAAGGATAATAAAGAGCATGAAGAAAAAAAGAAAGTATGGATGGAGAAAATATACAATAGAATGATAAAGAGGAGGAAGAACAAAAGGAATCATCAAGAAAAGAGAACCCAAAAAATGAGGAGGGAGGGGACACTAAAATAGAAGAAGATAATGATGAGGGAGAATCACAACAACATGATGATCCACTTGTTCCAGAGCATGGTCCTCAACCATAACCACCTCAGCAATAACAAGAAAAACACATGGAACAAGGAGAAATGGAGAAACCTCAGGAAGAGGTGATAAATGAAGAAAAGACAGCGGAAGTTACCAAAGAGGCTCCATCCTAGTTAGGCTTTGAGGTCAGAAGAGAGATAGTAGAGGTGCAATTAGTACCCATTGATATCAAGATTTTATTGGTTGGTTCTACACCACAGAAGGAGAAGAGAAAATATAGAACTATGTTGGCCATTAAAAGAGGCCCTTCTGGATCTAGAATTCTGGATCTGACTATACCACAAAAGGATAAATCCAAAGGAGAAATGACTGTGGAGGATTATAAAATACTGAATCTAGATTTAGGCCACATGACTAGGGAACAACATATAAATGAATGGGAAGATATGAACAAGGCCACTACTGAAATATTAAAGAAGGATAAATATAAACATGATTATTTGAAGGGACGTATTGTCCAGCTGCAACAATTCATTAGGAGGATGTTTGATCCCAATGCCACAGTACCAGAATTGCCCACTGAAATGGTAGTATTATCAAAAGATGAAGTGAAAGAGATGGAAAATAAAAAGATTGAAGCTAATACTTTTGAGAAATGGTTCAGAGAATTTATGTAGAAAGGAGAAGAAGTGACAAAGCAAGTAATGACATGTTGGGATATGGCTTTGACAGAAAAGAACAAATGTAATGTTATTTTACACAGTTGTTAGTTTAGAAAGGAAGAATGCAGATCAGAATTGAAACAACTTGAAGAAATCGAGGAGAGAGTAGAAAAATTGATAAATGAAGGAGTCATTACTCCTCGAATGGCTAACCAATTGCCACAAGCAAGGTTTGAATTAAAATTTGAAGAAGACATTCCTAAAAGTTGTATAATAAGTACTAGGGATCTAGAAGAGGTCACTGATAATATGATAAGGGTATATATGAAAATAATAGAAAAACTCATTGGGCATGAATGTCTAGAAGTACCAGCATATGGCTTAGAGAAAGCATTGAAGGAATTTAAGGCCGTATTTTCCCCATGCTTGGAGAACCCTACAACACATCTTAGTACAAAGATGATTGATTCAATAATGGAAATGAAGGCTAAGATCCAGACTTATAAGAAAAGGGTTGAAGGTTTGGTAAAATAAGAGAAGAAGTTGAAAGAAGGAATCAAAGTATAGGGTTGAAGGTTTGGAGAGTACTTGAAAGAGTAGAAATATATCAAAAGGAGGATTTACTAAATAAGAAAGTGTTTGAAGATTATCATTGGATAAGAGTCAAAAAAAAGGAAAATTCCACGTGATATCTTTTATTATTCAAAGATTCCAAAGGCATCCTTTGAGCCGAGTAAAGATACCATCAGGATATTTGAGAACGGTTAGGAAATGATGCCTATTGTTGATCTTGAGGATTTAAATATTAACCGTTGGATTGAGTTGGTAACCGTAGTAGAAAGGAAGCTTCAAAATCTATATAAGAAGCTCTACTACTTGTATCATAACACACATGGATTTTGAATTTTAGCTGTAAGTTGTGATTTGTTAAGTGTTGCAATAGAGAGGATGTTTCTTTAGTTCAAAAAGGAAGTCACATGTTGTCTTCATTTAGGAGTGCATGGAATGTCACGTCTCCTTTGTGTATCTATGAAAATATTTATAAGTTTTATGGTAATTTGGATTAATGCAACAAAAGTCACTATTACATTGTAAATATTGTGTGATTTTATACTTGAAATAAAGGTACACTCAGGATTCTGCATCTATCACAGAGTGTGTTCTAAATTTGACTTTTATTTGATGAATAATTCTCTAAAATATTGCAATCTGTCATGTATATTCATGAAAATGCTCAGGACATTATATGTGTAGATTTAATTATGTTGAATTTGTTCAAATTATTGTATCTTTTCACTACATGAGTGACAGAACATTTAGATTTTATATGATTGTTTTTAACCTGAATCATTTCTAATTTTTCTAAAAAAAATTGCAAATAATTAGTTTAAATACAAAAATCTGAAGGAAATTGTAATACTTCCAAATAAAGAATAAAGAATTGCAGTGATCTTTGGCAATTTTCATATAAATTTGAAAAGAAAAGTTTGATTTACTGAGATTCATGCAAAGATTTCTGATACAATAGTGAATTTATGTAAAAGAATGAATATTTTGTTGATATTTGAAACAATTTACATAATTTGAGGTCTAGTGTGTCTTTGATTACTTTAATTTGTGTAAGGCCCCTTAAACATTACAGCTTCACATCAACCTGTTGAATCATCCACAAGGTCAAGACCTAACCATACATAAACTTGAGATTAAGAATTCTTAGTTAATTCTTCATATCGTCCAGGACAGCCAAGGTTCCTTTGTGAAATTTAACTTTTGTTAGGAATGTGTAAAAACACTCGTCAATAGGACACCCTTAATTAATTTGTAAAGAAGGGAGGCAAGCACCTTTGTGGTTCAGTTAAGAAATGAAGGTAATCAGTTGGAATGTCTATGGCCTAAATGTCCCAAAGAAACCTCCTAGTTAGGTGGGTAATTGAGGTTGAGGCTCTTGATGTGTGTCTCTTGCAAGAAACCAAGATAGATAAGGTAGGTATGGTGAATCTTATCTATAGACTTGTTGTGTGGTTACACAACATGCCCCATTTTGACTTGGCAAAACAGGTACCCAACTTTTTGTTTGGCTTATTCTGTGCTTTCTGGTAGTTTGGTAAAAGTAAGTCATGCAGATCATCATGCAAGAAAGGCTAGGTAAGTCATCATCATGAGGTCAATTTGTCAAGGTTCATATTTCATTCCAATATCCTCATTTTTGAATAGAGTATCAAATTCCATGTAGGTTTGCCTTTTACATCACCCTGATATTCATCAAGATGTGAAAGTTATGAATGGTCAAAGTTTAGGTCAAACCTGATTTTTCCAGGGGGAGGATCATATTTCGTAACATCAGTCATATTTCAAAAGGTCAGCCTGATCTAATACATCACCTAATAAATCATGCGGTCCAAATATCTAGATGTCAATTTTAGGTGACAGTGACCTTTACCCATCAGCTGCCTTATGTTTCCCGCGAGGATCATATTTCGCAATGTAACCCAATATTTCTTAATATCCTCCTGACTCGAAATATCCCCCTAAGCCATTATCCTGATGATGTCATTTAAGTCCAATAAACAAAGAAACTAACATAATGATGACATCATCATCATTTTTACCTCTCAGGGGGCATATTTCTTGAACATGATCCTGCTCGTATAACATCCCGATGACGTCATGATGCATTGCCGATACAATGAGTTATTATCTGGATGACATCATCCTAATATTCTGAAAAGGAGAAGCATAAGTTTATCCAATCATCATCATCTTTGAAACATCACCCGATGTATCGAAATATCCTCCTGATGTACTAAACATAACCAAAGGGTGAGTTGGTCACCCGATCTTGTCACGATAGTTTTTCCTCTCGAAGAGGATGATCACATTAAACTCGAGATGATATTTGTGAATATCATCTTGTTATTTGAATATCATCCTGTCATACGAATATCACCCCACTCCCTTTGCCGCCATTAACATTTAATGCACGTAGACATGGTAGGTAGTTCCCGCCGACCCCAAAGCCTGATGAAACAGCTGGCGAAATCCTGACTTTCCATGTAGAAAATTAACGAATAAAATCCAATATGTCAGGGTTTGCCCTAATTTCACCCTAAGCGCATGGTTAAAAGGTGAATTCACCATCATTTCAGTTCTTACCTTGTGATAAAATTGTTTTTACAGAGCACCAGCGTCCATATCCTCATATAGGTGATAGTCAGACGAACCGAGCTTATAAACAGGAGGAAGTGCGTGATCATTAGCAGAATTAAGAGCACTTTCAGAAGTCCACTAGTATAAAGGAAATTTGCATATCTAGGTAAGTAAATTAAACCTTCATCATGTTGTTTCTGTAATAGTCAGGTATGGTGTTATTAATCTGAAGTCTTGGTTTATGCACCCCCATGATAAGTTGATGTTGAATAAATACAATAGGCATGATGGTTAGTAGAGATAATTGTTATCTACATGCATGTGAGTATCCATTGTAAGGCAGGATTTTGTTAATTGTAGGCATCCATGGCTGATAAGAGGTTGGCTAAGTGTGAGGCTAAATTCAGTAAGCCCATGTTTTCATCTCAGAGGGGCATCCTGTTCAAACATGGCGCAATTACAGATACCCATCATGGGAATACTAATTTGGAAGCCTGGTCAGCTAGGTTAAATGATCAGAAGAACAGAAATCTTGTGCTGGATGCCGTATTCATGTCTGGAATGTGGCATGCTGCCGGTTTCCCATACTCCATGGAGTCTCCAGAGCTAGTTATCGAGTGTGCCCGGAACTACAACCCAGAGACCCGGCAGGTGATGAAGCATGGAAGGATATATGCAGACCTATCCATCAAGGGTCTCTCCCAGACATTTGGACTGCCATTGGGTAGGAAGGTCAATAGTGTGGACCTGAAGAAATCAGAGAAAGAGTATGAAAATAACAAGAAACAAGCCAGGAAAAACATGTACCAATGGAGGGCTAAGAACAACACATATCCTGCAGCCGCCAAACTTCCTGTACACTTATTCAAATATGATTTTAGTGATGAGTACCAATACATGATTGCACTATTGAGTAGAGTCAAAGGCCAGCCTGATGCTGGTAGTTTTAAAGATTGGATGTATGGTGTGATCATGATGTGCATATATTCAAACATCAAGCCATTGTGGGGCCAACTAATAAGTGATGCTCTGCATGAATAGCTGATGAACCTAGGAGGTTCAAATTGTGCTTTCTATATGACATCATACATTGTCTACTCCTGGGCTTACAAAGGCACATTTGATGCAATGGTTATAGATGGAAAAGTCACAGGCACAATTAATGCTGTACATATTTGGGATCATCATCCCCAGCTGCAAAGAACCAATTACCTCCAAGATTACAAACTAGTAAATGATGCATTCTCTATGCATCTAGTCAGAACCATGGAGGAGGACAAAACAAAATGATTGAGCATGGAGGCTCAAGAGATAATCTACAGGCATGGAGCCTGGTATATACAATTTGCCACATTTTCCTACATGAGGATTGAGGGTTTTGAAGGAAATCCCCTCATGCTGCCAAGGTATCCCACTGATGCAGTGATATTGATGGAATTTATAAGGCAGAGCTCCACAATGTTGAAAACATATAAGGATGCCTGGAAGCTGCCGCCAATTTTGTTTCCAGTCACCATTGGCTGGTACATGTGTCCCGATTCAGAGAACATCAAGAAGGTGATGGTCACCTTGAATAAAATGAAGTTGCAGCCTTTTCCACTGATAAGACCATATGATCCTTATGGCAGGATACAGAAAATAATAGGAAAGCCTATTCACCAAAGGCACCTAGAAGACTTCTGGGCTGACTGTGAAGATGAAGTAGAAGCAAGAAGAAGAAGATATCAAAGGCTAACACTGAATCAAATCATAACCTTTGATTGCATCCCCATCCCTCAACAATTGAAGAAGGATGATGGCAGGATAATTGCAGATGAGTATGAGGAGAAGAAGATATATAATGATACCATCTCTGCACCTGACCTCACCATACAGGAGGATATATCCTTGGACCCCTTCATTTCCAGGACCATACAGCTAACCCAAGCCTGGGTTGATGAACAGATAGAGGCTTTGAAGAAGAAAGGTGTTGCCATTACTGTGGACAACAAAAAGAAGGGGCAAGATATTCCTGATGGGGAGTATGATGACTTCATAAATGAGAAAAGAAAGTCTAAGGGAGATAGACTCCCTCCACAACAACAACAGAGCAAAAGACCCCCAAGGGGCAAGAAAATAGATAATGAACCCAAAGGGGTTATTATTGAAAGGACAGTGTTCATAGCTAAAGAAGCAGCAGGATCAGGATCAGGATCAGGATCCACATCACCTCCACGAACAAGAAAACAAAAGTCCAAGAAAGGAAAGATAACAGAGGCTGGAATTATTGAGACCCAAGAAGAGGGTCAATCCTCAAGAAAACTAGATGAAGAGGATATCCTCATGGAGGAAGAGCCTGAAGAAGAAGAGGCCCCTTTGTTATTTAAAAGGAAGAGAAGAACTCCATAGGTGGTGGTATCTACCCCACCGAAGAGACCAAGAACCTCCATGAGAGGTGAAATAAGACAATCCCCTACATTGTTACAAGGGGTAGGTAGTGAAGTGCATAGGGAACTTCAGCACAATGTTCCACTTCCTACCATCATCAAGTTCAAGACTGAGCTTGTAGAGGACCAGATGAAAGATACCTCCCAGGCACATGCACAAGGTCACGTCTCACTAGAGGAGACAATAAATTTGTCTGATGATGAAGTTGTGAAGGAAGTGGCTTCACAAAAGATGGAAACCCTTGCTGTAGGTACACACATGACCCTTCACAAGACTCCACCAGTTCAAACTATACTAGATGAGATAAAGCAAGTGGAAACAGAAAAAGAAAAAAGCCCAAAGAGGATAGCTCAAGAAATGGGGCTAGATACATTAATTGCACAGGTGACAAGTCCTGTAGTGGTAGACTTGACAGAGAAATAGGATGTGAATCCTGAACATCCAGCAGGATCACCTGGTAAAGGGCAACCTACAGAAGAAGTGAAGATGGAAGAATCAAAGGGCCATACTTCAGAGATAAGTCAACAAGATACATCAGTAGAGCCTACTATAGTAGAAGTTTAAGAAAAGCAAGCTGATGAGAAAGAGGTAATAAAGATCCTGTTGCTATAGTTCAAGAAATAAGTAGTATAGGTGCAGAACAAGTTGTGGTTACAAAACCAACACCAGCACTTAAGGAGACTTCCGAAGTATCCACTACTGTGAATGTTCCTCAGTAAGAGGAAAAGTTGAAAGTGGATGAGGTGATAACAGAAAAGGATCATGATCATCATGATCAACGTATAGATACATCACAAGATCCTCCACCTCAGGAAGATGCTCCTCTAGAGAAAGAAGTTCCTCAACAGGAGGATGTGCCACAGGATCAACATCAAAGCGAGAATCATGAAGAAGAACTAAGGAAATCACCTTCTCCATCACATCTGCTGACAGAAACAAGAGATAAAGGTGAACATTAGGATGATGTAGAGAAACATGATCAGGTACCTCCGTGGTTGGAGAAAGAGGTAATTGCAGAGGTAGAATTTGAAATTCAAGAATTTGATGTATCTACCTTATTCTCTGAGGATATAATAAAAGCTAAGAGGAAGGCCAGAATGACTTTGGCCATTAAGAGGGATCCAACAACTGGGAGAAGGACTGCACAGATTGCAGTACCTACTGTAGAGAAAGAAAAAGGTAAAATTACCTTAGATGAGTTTTAGATCAGCACAGTGGACTTAGGATTTGCCAATGAAGACCAAGAGGGTCAAGAAGGCAAAGATATTATTGGTTCTTTGATTCAGAAAGTGAAAAGAGAAAAGGAGAAAAATAAGCAACACAAAGAGCACATTGCTCAGTTGCATGCCTACATAGGAAGGCTGACTAATACTGAAGATACTTCAACTGAATATGCAGTCCCATTGACTGCTATTTCTCAAGAGGAGGTGAATAAATTAGATCTCATGAAACATGAGGCATCTATACTAAGGAAATGGATGTTATCCACATTGGATAATGCTGAGGAAGTGGTAAAGGCCTCTTTGAAGAGGTGGAATACTCTCAGTGACTCCAGGTCAAGAGTAGATAAATTGCAGATGTAGACAGGCAAAAGGTCTTACAAATTGGAAAAGATATTGGACATCCTAGGAGAAATAAGGAGGATAAATCCTCAGTTGCTTATCAACAAATAGGTACTGAACAGTAATACTACCTTATTGGTTGATATATGGTATAAAGACATTCAATTTGAATGTGGAGTACTTAAAAGATGCAATAATAAACTGAGAGATATCAGCATGAAGTTGCATGATTTAATGTCTGTTGAGGCAGAAATGTTGGAAACACTAGAAGGAAAAGTGGAAGGGAAAGTAGAAAATCAAGATGAAGAGTTTGCCATCAAGGCTTTACATAGCAACTTCCAATCAGTAGTTGATGATCCACTTGTTCACTTGACAGAAGAAGTCATAGATAAAATAATGAGAATCAAAGTCAAGATGGAAAATTACAATGAGACGCTGCAAAATAGGAAAGACAAACTGGACAATAGTAGACACAAATACGAGGCACACAAGCACACCATCATCAAAGTAAAGACTCGGGATGGTGGAGAAATAGATAAAATTGTGCAGTTATATGAATAGATCCAGAGCAGCATGCAACCTCATATGCGAAGTCATCATCATTAGGATGATGAAAGTTCAGGAAGTGATGCACATGAATCAGATAAGGTAGATGATGATGCAGCATAAAGTAAATATCATCATCGAATACTTAGTGAATAAGTATTTTTAGATAGTTGCCAGCTGGCAACTTGTGCCATTTTGATAAGGTTCACATAGTCAAAGGGAAATCTTGACTGTAGATATTCATAGACAAATCAAGATCGTTGATCTTCTTGTAACGGATTCCTCACCTTGTTCTATAAAAGGTACTGGAATGCCTCTTTTCTATTATTTGAAACTTAATTAAAATCCGTCTGCTGAAATATTCAGGGCTCATTTCAAAACTTTTTGTATACATTTATATCTTTGCATACTTAATGAAGGAGAAGATTTGTTTGATTACAATTCATAGTAAATCTTGAGTAATCAGTGTGTGAATTTTGGATATATGCTGTGATTTGCTGCGTCCCTTGGAGTGCATATCAGTTTGCATATGTTGTCTTCATACCTTTCCTTTGAAGTTAGCATTGACTGTACCTAGTTGTGGAATGTCCTGGTGAACATATGGTTTGATTTCTTCTCTTCATGACTGTATCTGATGTATATGTGGCTCAATAGCTGAAGGTTCAACTTTAATTTGAAGTATTTCTTTCAGTTTCTTTCAATTTCAGAGCATTTCACCATCATAATTGCAAATAACTGATAATCTCAAGCAAATAACACAAAATATGTGGACATCTCGTAGATAATTGAAAATATTTAGCATATTTCAAGCTCAAGCATGTATAATTGAAAATATCATGCAAAGATTTGAATATAACTGCATCATTTAGTCAAACAACTATATAAAATGACCTCTCTGTGAAGAATCTTTGCAGAAATAGTGTCATGATGATGAACTTCATGTAAGGCCCCAAAATGGAAACAGCAACACACATCAACCTCTGAGTAATGTCAGACGATTAAGACCTAATCACCAAAGACTTGGGATCATGAATTCTCTAAATTCATCGTATCTTTCAAGATGAATAAAGGTTAATGTGTACTTTTATTCTATGCTTGTTTGTGACTAACATCATGACCAACAAGACTCTGGAAGAATGGAGAAGCTTTGCAGTTGGGGCTAATGGAACAATGGGTGGCTTAGTTGTCATGTGGAATAAGAATAGCTTTTCAGGCTTCGACTCCTTGGCTGATGATCATGTGCTTTCTATTGGCCTTAGATATCTGCAAGGGAATGAGGCAATTATGATTACAAATGTGCATGAACCCAATCTTGAAAGAGATCGAGTAAAATGTTGGGATCTCTTGAAATCCTTTAGAGAGACACACCCCATAGATAATTAGATTATTGGTGGAGATTTTAATGCCACCATTACTTTAGAGTATAACAAGGGGGGCATGGGTGTTGGCAATTCTGGCTCTGCTAGTTTCAGGAATTTGTGTGAGGAGATTTCACTAGTGGATATTACTTCTAAAGTTGGCTGGTTCACTTGGTCAAATAGGAGGATTGGGGAATATAATATTTTGTGTGGAATATATAGGTTTTTAGTCAATTTTGATTGACTCCTATCTCTAGTGTAGTTTTTTCTTGAAGTCAATGAGTTAGGAGGCTCTGATCATTGGATGATTCATTTACACTATTTTATTTGTCAAAGGCCGAAGGGTATCCCCTTTAAATTAGAGGATTTTCTATTTGAGCATCCAAATTTTCAAGGTGCTTTGGAAGGCTGGTGGGGGCAGGAGGTAAAAGGGAATAAGTGGTATGTGATTTACAAAAAGCTACAAGATATTAAACTTAAGGTCAAGGATTGGAACAAAGAGGTTATGGGGAATCTTTTTGATGCAAAATTAAATGTCGAAGATGAGATGGCAACAATTGAGAAGGAGATTGCCTTGAATGGGATAACACTTATAAACATGGAAAAGGAGAAGGACAAGATTAATGAGCGAGCAATCGTCTGTTGTGAATGGAAGAAATTTTTTAGCCCCAGAAGTCTAGGGTTAGTTGGATGAAAGCGGCAGATAACAATACTATATTTTTCTACCTCTCCACAAATGTCAGGAGGAATCAAAATAAGATTCTCAAGCTTTGTCTCCCTGGTGGCTATGTTTGAGAGGATGTTAAGGCTATCAGAGTAGTAGTAGATCCTTAAAAAATATGATAGGAGAAGATGAGGAGAGAAATATAGATGCCTAGATAGAATTTCTGAGTAATATTCAAAGACTTGTGGACAATTCAAAAAAAGAAAAGTTGATATCCCCTTTCTCCAAGGAGGAGATTAAGTCTATTGTCTTCTCTCTGGGGATGATGAAGGCACCTGGTCTTGATGGCTTTCAGTTTGGCTTTCTTTAAAAATTCTAGGAGGTGGTGGGTGATGCCTCTAGGAATTCCATAGCTACCTGTGCATACTCTGTGTTGTTGCACACAAAACCTTAGACTATTCTCTGTAATATTCTCCTTCACATTCCTTTTTTCGCTACAGGCTTTTCTTCTCTCTGTCTTTTTCTCTCTATTCCCCACTGTAACATTCTTCCTTTTTGTCTTTTCTATTTCATGCCATAAGCTGGCACTCAAACAAATTCAAAATGACCTACCATATTAACTTTTGGCAGGCAAACAGTTGGAGGGGTGAAATTTGCAAGATCCCCAAAAACTAACGTAGGGGCTGGCATATTAATTGTTGACTAAGGATTATAATAAATTCCAACAATTTGAATAGAGATAAATCACTTTCAAGGTGAATTATATGTATTTTTTTTTTATAATTCCCATGTGATGAAATAACAACGAAAAGGAAATGATGGCACACACCCCTTGTAGGCACCTAAAAACCCACTAAAATGAGCAAACAAGTGGACAAGGAGGGGTTGTGTTGCTGTAAGTGCCTCACACAACCTTTACAAAGGTCTACACACGTGTTGCAAGCCCAATAATCAGGTTTAGAGGGATAAAAACACTAGCAGAGACACAAACTAAGTTGCTGCCAAAAATAGACTGTTGTTGCGAGTAGCTGCAACAATGGTTGTAGGTGACTATTTGCATAAAAGACTTTAAACTTACAAATGAAAGCCCAGACTTTTAGAGCATCAAATTTATATGAAATTTCTTATAATAACCACACACAGGGATAAAAGTTATGAAAAGGAAATATTATATTAACTTTAAAGCTCAAGTTCTTACACACTTATATATGCATTTACATAAATATTTACAGAATAAACTCCCTCTATCATTCCTCTTTCTTTCTTTTTGTCCTCTTGTTGTCTTCTACAGGCCTCTCTTACTACTTCAGAACATTCCTTTTCTGCTATCTTCTGATATTCCCTATTATCCTCTTCTATTCCCTTGTCTTTTTGTTGTTTCAACCTCTTCTTCCTTTTTTTCTCTCCTCTATTTTTCTATTGTTGTATTCTTCTTCTCCAAACTGTCCAAAATCTGGAAGGTTCTCTCCCAAAAAGTCTCCAAAAATCCTGCCTAGAAATACTGCAATGTTCAAAACCTATCACAAATGCCTCCACCTACCAGTTTTTGAGTTCAAAAACTCTTGCTCAGTTACTCTTTTCATTTCTTTCATCGTGTTGCTCATTAAATGAGCTCACGGGAGGTAGTTGTTTTCTCAAATAAAATAAAAATCCAAATTTAAGATTTAAAACCCTACTACTTCCTTCACATGGCATCAACAGAGGGAAAAAATTTAAAACAAAATGATGCCCCTGCATCAAACTACCGGGCTAGAAAGATTTGTGAGCTCCTTCTTACTATATAAAACTTTGTGTTATTGTGCTAACTAGAGTGATTCCATCTCTGTTGGGCTTAACCATGTTGCATTCTCCACTAGTCTACCCTTCCATTTCACTAAATATTCACTGTACTCTTTGCCCCTTGTCTTCCTAATCACTCTTGAATCCAAAATATCTTCAATCTCCTGTTGTGCTTTCATAGGTATCTGCTCCTTCCATTTTTCTAGTAATGTCTTCTCTTCTTCTTGCAGTTGTGATGTCTCTCCCTCATGATAGGTATATAAATTAGAAACATTAAAAATTGGAGAGATTTCCAATCCTTTAGGTAGCTCCAACTCATAGGAATTTGATGAAAACTTGAACTTAATGACCTTGCATGGTCCAATCTTCTTCCACTTAAGTTTGTTGTAGGCATGGTGGGGAAACCTCTCCTTTCGTAGGTGTGCCAATACCATATCTCCCACTTCAAAATTATTTTCTCTCCTTTATTAAATCAACCTTCTCCTTATACAGTTGGCTACTCCAACTAAGTTTTTCCCTCACTTGTTGGTGTAAATATTGCATATATTCGGCAAACTCTTCTCCTTCAACACTTCTCTTATATCTCTCAGTATTTGCAAGCTCCCTTAATTCTGAAATACCTCTAGGACTATGCCCATAAACAATTTGAAATGGAGTCTTACCTATGCTTTTATTGACTAAGTCATTGTATGCAAACTCATCTTGAGGCAATATCAAATCCCATTGCTTAGGGTTGTCACCAACTAAACATCTTAACAAATTCCCTTAGCTCTGATTAACAACTTCAATTTGTCCATCTGTTTGAGGACATGATATGTAGAACTAAACATTAAATCAGTCCCTAATTTCTTCCAAAGTGTCCTCCAAAAATGTCCTACAAACTTAGTATCATGGTCTGAAACTATACTTCTTGGCAAACCATGCAATCTAACAACCTCTGTAAAGAACAAATTTTCTACATGTGTTGCATCATCCATCTTCTTACATGCTAGAAAGTGAACCATTTTGGAAAATCTATAAACAACCACAAAAATAGAATCCTTACCTCATTGTGTTCTTGGTAGTCCAAGAAGAAAATCCATGCTTACATCTTCCCATGGCTTCTTTGGTATGGGTAATGGTTGATATAGGCTTGTATTTTGACTCCCTCCTTTGGCATATTGACAAATTTGACATCCTTGCACAAATTTTCTAATTTCTACCCTCATCTTTGGTAAAAAATATCTTTCACTAAGCTGTGCCATTGTTTTATCAGCTCTAAAATGTCTAGCTAAAGCACCACAATCTTTTTCTCTTATTAAATTCTACCTCGTTGATTATTGTGGTATGCAAAGTTATTGTCCTTTGAACGACAGTCCATCTTGTATAAAATAATACATCCAAGGTGTACTATCCACACTAGTAGGCTCCATACAGTTGTCCATGCATCCTTATAGTCCAAATCATCCTTATACAACTCTTTCATAACATCAAATCCAACTACTTCAACTCTCATTTTAGTTAACAATGTTGCTCTTCTACTCAATGCATCTGCTACTTTATTTGAACTCCCACTTCTATGATTGAGAACACAAGTATATTCTTGTAGGAATTCAACCCACTTCATATGTCTTTGGTTCAACTTGGTTTGACTATGAATGAATTGCAAAGCATGATGATCTGTGTAGAGAATAAACTCCTTTGGAAGAAAATAATGATGCCACTTGTTTAAAGATTGCACAATGGCATAAAATTCTTTATCATAAACAAAATACCTCTTCTTAGTATCATTAAGCTTCTCACCAAAGTAAGTAATAGGTATGCCCTCTTAACTTAGAACTACTCCTATGGCTGTCCCACTTGCATCACAATCCACTTGAAACACTTTTGCAAAATCGAGCAATGCTAACACCGGTTCCTCAGTGACTTTCTTCTTCTAAATCTCAAAACTTTTATATGCCGCTATTATCCACTTAAATTCTATCTTATCTCCTCTAATAGTTTCAATTATGGGTGCACATATGCTACTAAAATTTTGAATAAATCTGTGATAGAAACTTACTAAACCATGGAATCTTCTAGCATCATGTACACTCCTAGGTGTTGGCCATTCAATGATAGCACGTACCTTTTCTAGATCCATTTGCAGCCCTTGTTAAGAGATAGCATACCCCAAGTAAACTATTTTCTCCTTCATAAAATTGTACTTTTTCAAATTTACCAATAACCTTTCTTCCTTGAGCCTTTGTAAGACTTGACTAATATGTAATAAATGCTCTTCTTTGTTGCTGCTAAAAATTAGAGTATCATCAAGATAAACAATCACAAACTTCTGCAAAAATGGTTTCAATACCTCATTCATTAACCTCATAAATGTGTTGGGTGCATTTGTTAACCCAAAGGGCATTACTAACCACTCATACAGTCCCTCCTTGGTCTTAAAAGTAGTCTTCCACTCATCACCCTCTCTTATCCTAATTTGTTGATATCCACTCTTTAAATCAATTTTTGTAAAATATCTAGCCTTTCCCAAATAGTCCATGAGATTATTCATTCTTGGTAAAGGAAAATGATATATTATTGTTATTTTGTTGATGGCTCTTGAGTCCGTGCACATTCTCCATTCACCATCCTTCTTTGGTGCTAACATAGCTAGTATTGTGCATGGGCTAAGGATTTCTCTAATTAGCCCTCTTTCTAATAGCTACTACTCTTCTTTGTTCACTTCTTCATTTTTTGCTAGTGTCAACCTATAGGTAGCCTTGTTGGGTAAACTTGCCCCTAAAATCGAGTCAATATGATGGCTAATTCTCCTCATAGGTGGTAGTCCTTCCGATAAATCCTTGGACACAATTTTAGCAAACTCTTCAAGCAACTCCTTTACTTCTAAAGGCATGTCACTATTGTCCTTTACTACATCTACTTGTATCTCCTTGGGAACTATTAGAAAATATAAATTTTCCCTTTTACTCTCTTTTAAGAATTGTTTCCCTGTTACTAGCAGTGTTCTTGGACCACTTTCCACCTCTTCTTCTTTAGTTACCAATGGCATAAGAGTGTGTTTTCTTCCATTTTTCTCCAAGGTGTAAGTGTTTTCTCTTCCATTATGGATTTATTTTCTATCAAACTGCCATGGACTTTCCAAGAGTAAGTGACATACATCCATGGGCATGATATCACACCACACCTCATCTTCATATGTGCCTATTCAAAAATTCACAAGGCATTGTTAATCAACCAAGACTTGGTGCCCTTTTTGTAACCATGACACCTTGTAAGGGGTAGGGTGAGCTATCCTTTTTAACCCCAACTTATCCACCATTTCAACATAAGGGTGGACCTATTGTCTTTCAAGATAGCTCGCTCACTATGAAGAAAGCTAGAAATATAAATTTTATGCATGCAGCTATGGAGTAGAATCGGTTAGAGTAGCAGAAGATTGAACAAGAAAAGACTT
Organism: Cunninghamia lanceolata; assembly: GCA_027924645.1. NCBI lineage: Eukaryota > Viridiplantae > Streptophyta > Pinopsida > Cupressales > Cupressaceae > Cunninghamia > Cunninghamia lanceolata. The sequence continues at coordinate 7,099,039 of BSBN01000078.1, forward strand.
CTTCTGATGAATCTTTCATTGTTTTCACTAATGAGCTTCCTTATTTTGTGGAAGATGATGAAAATATTTTAGAAATATCATATAGCAAGAAAGAGGTTGTTGTTGGTTGTGTTGCATTCCCAGTTGATTATGAGCATGATGTGTATGAAAGGGATGCTGATTCAAACCTGACACCAAATCCTTTGCATTTTGATTCATTTGAAAAGTTTTCTAATGTTGCTTATAAGATGAACGAAAGTAGAGTATAGAGGTCACAAGGAGAAATTCTTCAGTTGCAAAGACACAATGCCCAAGTTTCATTGGAGAAAGCACTGCATGAGGAGGAAGAATCAGTCTCTTTGTTCAATTAGCTACCTGGTTTTATTGAGCCAAAAGAGGAAAGCATGCTCATACCAAAGGTAGCAATTTCTAAGTAGCATGAGGATCCTCAACAATCTGGTGAGTTGTTGATTAAAGCTGAGAAACCTGATAGAGGGGTCTTGAATCAAGTAGAAGGGTGTGAAGGTAAACCCATCATGGAACTTACACAACCGACTGAGAGCCGCTATAAGGTAAAAATTAGTCCTCTTTCATAAAAAATCCAAGAGGAATGCGATGAAGCTTTGCTTTGGGATGACCTCAAGATTTTTCTTTCAAATTTAAATGCCAAATAGTCATCTTTTGAAACAAAATATGTGGAACAACAGGTTGAAGAGATAAAAGGGGGTGTTGAAGCTCAGGTCTTGACTAATTTATTTGTTGAACTTCCTTTAACTATTAGTATTGATAAAGAGAATGTATATTAACTAACACAATTATCAAGTTCTGAGAGAAAAATGATGAAAGCCATTTAGACAAGGGATTGGTTAGTGAGCGGGTAAATGAGAGCATGCATATTTTGGATAGTCAAGAAATTGATGTACATGCAAACATTCTTCAAATTGAGCGAAAGCATGACACTACTTTTCAAGGTATGGCTCTTGATATTTTTCCAATCTCTCAAGAAACTAGTTAGGAGGATACCTCAGAGCCTAATGTGAATCAAGAAACTAATGATGGGATTGATGAAGTTTTGTGTACTAGTATAACCGATGAGTTATATGCAAGGTTGCGTGACATGTTTTAAAATAATTTCAATCATAAAAATGAGATTGAAATAGTGGGTGACCAAGGAACCAATAATAAAAGATCAAGATTTATCCTTTCAATAGGATGTCCAAATAGAGATTTAGCCAAGAAGGGTACCACTAAGATACAATCAGTTGCCAATGATCTAAATGATAAAATTGTATCCTTAGAACAACAGACCCAACTCATCTATTCATTCCAAATTAGCCGTATGTTTGATCAAGCTCAAGAGGTGAGTGAGTGATCAAGGGGGTAAATCACAAAACACAAAATAACATATATTGAACTCAGCAAATAGAACTTTCTTTTATTGAACTGGGCAACTCATTACATTATAGAAGCTCAATTACAATTAGAGGATGAATCATCTACTGGCTACAACACATTACAGCTTTCCCCACCTCAAGAATCTAGAATCTTTAGCCTTCTGTAACCCTAAATCAGTTAGGGTTTCTGTTTTCCCATCTATTCTTGACTCTACACTGGCCCCCCTTCACTTTCCCCCTCCTAGGGTTCCCAAAAATGGTTATTAATAGCCTTTTTGGTAGCCAACAACCTAATTTCAAATTTTGCATCTCCCTCCAAAAATAGGTCAACTTCCGGGAGCCATAACTTTTGATCCGGGACTCTGATTGACAAACCGTTTTATGCGTCAGAAAGCTCGCAGAGTGCTCTACGTGCTAAGAACCAGCTCTACCGGTTTCGGCCATTTTTGGGCCCGTACAGGGCCGTTTAATGCCTCAAACCTGAGTTTGAATAATTTTCAGGCATTTTTCAGGAAACGAAAACTTTAATATCTTTCAGCTCACAAATGATCTTCATATGATTCCTTCACCAAAGGTCTTATATTTCCGTTATGTAACTTCTTGTAAATTTTGACTTCATTCCGTGCCCAAATGCAAACTTTCTAAAAATAGCAGTTTACTATTTTTAGCAATTTGGGAAAACTGAAAGTTCTACATTATTATTGAGGCAATTATGGAACCAAAAACACTAATTATGGAAAGAAATGAAAGAAACTACAATGATTTTGAATTAACTTCTTTTTGGGTGATGCAAGATTGCCCTTACACCACTGGATGCTCCTGCATCAGTGAGTTTGGCTATATTCTTCATGAAGCATTGCAACAACTTGTGGGGTATCTGTTTGTTTCCCACTTCTTATCAGTAGTTCATGATCTTGCAAAACATCATATATTCTATAGAAAAGGCATCTACTTCACCCAACCAGTGAATGGGTTTGTTTGACCAACTTCTTTGGTTGATTAGAGTGGGTTAGAGTTAGTGTTTTCCATTAATAAGTGCTTTATGCACATTCTTTTCAGTTAGTTTTGTTTCCCTAAGTGTTGTTGCACATGTTTTCTGGCAACAAGGGTCTTCTAGTTTGCTTTTAATTTGGTTTGGTTTAATTTTTTGTTGTTGTTTGGAGTGGTTTGTAGTGCTAAGTTTCAATTTTTCTAAGTTTGAGAAGAGTAGAGTATGACTCAATGCCCAATGGACAATTAAGGCAACTGGTCTTGATGCTTAGCAGGAAAGCATATAGCAGAAGTTGCCAGAAATGTTACAAATTTTTCACCTACAGCTCAAATTGGTAGAGCTGATATATATATTTTATCTTAAGATGAAAGATTATTAATTTTTTCTGAGATAATTTTTTTGCATAGTTTAGTTTATCATCGTTATAATAGAGAAGAGAGAAAATTAGTTCATCATTCATTGCATTGCAGAGTATTCATCAATCATATAAGTTATTTCATTTCATTATAATGATCATTCAATTTTACAAATGAGATACAAGTGGAATAAACATTGTATTGAAGGAAATCAAGACAGATCAAATATCCCACACAAGCCATGGGAATAGCTAAACTAGTACAAATGTAGGAAATACACTATGCATCTAGAAATAAGAAGGGGAAAGAGAATATCCATCATTTCCTATTTGAGGTCTTGGTTTGATCTTCATTTGCATCTAGGTACTCCTCACTCTGATCTTTGAATAAAATTGTATCATGACAATAAGGATTGTTAGAGCTCTGGCTATGGTTTCTTATGTGCTTATCAATAGAGACATAATACATTGCCTATGATGCACTAAGCCAGAAGATCAAATCATCCATATGCAAGAGAGATTGAAGAGATGAACATCATTGAACTTCATTGTTTTTTAAGCTAATAGGTTTGTTTCCTATCAAGGTATAGAAGAAGTTATGAAGATATTTTAGCATGTGGTGCAAAGTGGGCTCCCACAAGGTTAGAGCCCAGTATGGTACCCTTGAATCTCAAGGGGAATGAAGCAGGAATACATACTCATAATTGTTCAAGTAAAACATTTCAACTAAAAGAATGCTACATCAAGTTAGTGCATGATCTTTAAGCTCAATGTCATCTATGGTTGTCATTTTAGAGTGATTTGGAGTGAGAACCATCAATGAGCATTGTGCTCTTCACAAGGCTACCCAATGAGGGTTGAAACCGAATAAAGGTATTTTCAATATCAGAATATCTATTCACTATCATTACATCTTTTGTTGTTACAATATCCTATATTGCCTTTTATATGCATTCAAATCACTATTTTGGGACAACAAAAGTCATAGAATAGCTTTAAGAATAAAATAAGATGCCTCAAACAGTGAATGACAGAGCCATTACCATTGTGTATAATATAGTATGTATGAGAATACATTTGAAATGGTATAGTAAACTGGAACAGTGAGAGAGTATGCCATGTTACAGGTTGAATAAGATAATCATGCTACTACAGAATAATATGAGCATGGAAATTGCATTTTTTAGTCTAGAGATAGTAATAAGAAGATGGAGTTTCAATGCTCATATTTATCTACAGGAGGTAGCACATGAAGAAATGATATACATAGAGTGTCCATGCTAGCCAGTGAAATGAAAAGAGTTAAAGCCATTTAATATGGTATGAATACAAATACATTTGGTATAAAGACAATGATAGGAATAGCAGAGGTATAGAAACAAATTGGCATGAATATTATTATACAAAGCTCAAATGGAGCAGCAATGAAATGAGCCCATAATCTATTGAATCTCATCAAGTATTATGTTTTGTAAACCAGAAAAGATAAGTGAACTGCTGAGGAACAGTAATATCTTGTGGTCACATGTAAAGAAGAACATCAAGGTCATTATTCATTAGATGTTCTTATTCCTGTGATAATCCTTATGTTGCTACCAATAAGACAAAAGGTTTAAGTACAAGGAGCCATAGTCTAAGACATGGTCCATACACAGATAATACTCAAATTAGAAGACTGTGGTCATACTTCACAAGAATAGTATCATTTTGTCATGGCTCAGGCTTGAACTTTTTAATTAGAACAAATGAAACAAGTTCTCTGCACACAAAAAAGAAGGATATAGAAAATATCATGGGTTCCTAGGAATAGCCAAAGGGTACATTTTCTTCAGAAGAATAACAAACCCTTATCATATGTTGCAAACCCTTATCATATTTTGTATAGACAATTTTGCCTTCTATAAAGTGTATGGATGATTTAAAGGACAGTGTGTGATCCATGAGGGTTTGGCAATATTTAGAAATGATGGAGTATGTGCCATATCAAGACATGGCCTAGTGTATTACTTGTAAAAAGGTTGTTTTTTTAATTTTAGAAATGAAATATATAGTATGGAGTAGTCACGGCATGTTGTGCCTTGCACACATGCCCCATTTTGCCAAATGGAGACCCCCTCTTTTTCTTTGGCTTGAAGTCTCAACCTTTCTGCCTTATGATGATGAGAAGGTGAAATTGTACTTAGAATGCATGATTTGCTTCAAATTTTAGTTCTTGGCATGTTTGTAGTGATTTGATGTCATACATGATTGATTTGGAAGTGTCTTGAGTGCTCTTGTGCTTGAGAAATAGCCATTTGTTGCCTTTTGCGCTAAAATTGGGTGTTACTGTATTTTGCTCCAAAATCCCATGTCACTGGATATTGCCCTTGAGATTGCTTTCGTAGGATGTGTCATGTTGAAGTTCTTAGTTTCCAGATCTTACAGTTGTAAAATCATGTGAAATTCCACTAGATTTCACTAAGGGGTCCATGTGTTTTTAGCTTGATACATGTTCCTGAAGCCCTGATTTGGCTACGTCTTAGACCCTGAAAATCTTGAAAAATGGCTAAGTTTGAAATCTAGTGGAACCTCAAAATTCTAGAATCTGTATATGAAATCCTATGGATCTGGAACCTATCACAAATATCCTAAAAGTATATTTAAACTTATACTTAAATATATTTTAAAATATACTTTCACCCTGTCCAATTCAAAATCTGGTGCTAAAAACAGCCTCTACTACACTTTGCACTAAAAATGACCCCGACTGCCTTTTGCAATAAAATTGCCTTCTACCAACTTGTACTGAAATGACCTTTCACTAATATAAATTGTGCAGAATGGTCAGTGCTAAAACTCGCGCAGGTCAGTTACACTGAAAATCCCCGCCAATGAAGTTAGCGCTAGAAATAGACCTCACAAAGCTGTGTTAAAAACTGCCTTCACTGACTTTAGTCGGTCGCACCTAAAATCTACACTAAGGTTAGTTGGACCCCAAATCAGTACCAAAACCATTTTAAACTAAAATTGCACCTCACAGACCTGCACTAAATTTGACATCCACCGACTTTTAGTCTGTGACACCTAAAACCCACGCTTTTTGGTATTTTGGGCCAAAAATTGAGTTTTTCAAGGAGCAAATTGGATTTTCTTGATGGATTTGAATTGCATATATATTTGTCACATCATGATAAACATTTTACCAGGTTTGTGTGGATTTTTGCATGTTTTACGACAATTAATGCCATTGCAATTAAAAAGTCCGTGACCCCCAAAACTCCCATTTTTTTCAGAAAGGCTAGAAAAACATGAAATTAAAGTTTGCAAATGGATCCTAATGACTGTAAAAACTTCCTAGATCAATATATTGGCCAAATGGGTAATTGAAAATGGTAAAAAATACAAAAAATCATGCAAAAAATCATGCAAAAAATCACTAGATTTATGAAGTTGTCTATAAGGAAGCAACATTGACAATGAACTATTTTTGACTGATCCATGACTGCAAATGGACATGTTTTGATCTAAATTGATCAAAAATGACTTTTTATGATGAATTTGGTGCTTGGTCTTGTTTATTGTAGGTCTAAGAACATAAAGGAGCCAACTGGAACTATCTTAGAAGGATGAACATACAGAGGTACCCTGTTGATTCAGAGATGTAGAATCAACATTCTATCAACCAAATTGCTATTGCACATGCAAAAGGAAGTCAATATAATGTCCAAAATGATAAAGATGAGTCTCAGGAGCTGAAATACATAGAAGATCATGCCAAATCACTGTTGTTCCTATAGATCCAGTCCAATGTCTAAGTGATCTAGTCCGGGGGTCATAACTCCTAGCTATTTTATTAGAATTCAAACTTCTTGGACTCATTGGAAACATAAACTAATTATCTAGTTTGAACTGCCTGGCAAAAAGTTTCGAGCCCCCATTCCACTCCGAAGGCCTCTGAAAATGCAATTTACTATGATGTAGAAAATACCAAAAATTATATTTTCGATCTTTTCCAAAAAATATGACTTAAATGACCCTAGACGAGATCACCAAGACATGTATACATTTGTCCTAGCAGTCCAGTCATCAAGAATCATTTCAGCAAGCATCTAGCTGCATATACCTTCACCAAAATACTCCTTTTCATCCAGTCAGCACTTGGAATCCTGTGAATCCACATCAACTCAAGTTTTCAAGCATTGTGTGACTCTATTTTGGCTTTACTAGGCCTTCAAAATTGACTTTTTATCATGTGCAACGAAATGGGTATCCATTTTATCTAGATTCAATGTATTTGCAAGCTATATTTTGTCTTTTTCGTACAAGGCAAAGGCAAATCTAAAAATGTAACAAACATATGTATCTCATTAAATGCCATGTAATCTGGACCATTGGTGTTGAGTTAATCTCCACTGTCCATTGAAAAACTCGGTATGGTACCTTGTCTATAAAAGGGCCATCATTTTCTCTCATTTGTAAGTAAGATTAGATACTGAATTATTGAGACTACTAAATTGTGATCAATACAAACCAAGTTTTGTAGGTTGCTGGGAATTTGTGTTCTTGTGTTGTCCTCTTTGGTTTTCATGGTTCATATCAATCTAAATTTAATTAGTTGTGCTTTTGCAATGATGGGTAAATGTTAAGATATCTAATGAATACTTTGGTCCATACTATTAGTGCTTGCTGATGGTAAGTTGCTATGTATAGTTATCTTGGGCCCTATCATTGAACATAGTTCGATTGCACTCCACTAGGTAAGCTGCACCATTGTCTGGGTGTTTAATGAGTGAATGCAATTTGAAAATCATAAGAACACTTTGAAGATTACATCATTTTTTGCAACATTGTGGGTTTTCTATCCTAGTGAAACAAGGAATGGTTTATTGAAAGTATTTGTCTATCTACAGTATCTTACCCCTTTGTTACTGTCACTTAGTATCTCTTATCCCTTCTCCCTCTCCTTTTTCTTTTGCATTTTATTTGTATCAAGTTTGGTAAGTTAGGTTATAAGCACCATTTCATTACCCATCTGCTGGAAAATTTTAGACTTTACAGTCTGAACCACTAGAGTTTCTGTATATACATTGCTGCCATCTTCCATAAACCCTGTATTTCGTGTAAGACCCCTTGTTGGCACAACTAGACATTCCACTAAAGTTATTCCATGCAAGCTAAGACCTAGCTGTAGAAACCTTGGAGTAGTCTTACCTAGGGTAGCATATTTTTCAAGAGAGGTGTGATACCAACAATCATACCTATGTTGTTGAGTGCTAAAACACCCATCAATAGAATTAGTGCTAGAAGGATGGCTGAACCTAGATTTTATGCAGGCTTTCATCTTTTTTGGTTCATTACACATGCTGAAATGAAGTACATGTACAGGAAATTTTGATCCAATGGATACACAGAAGGGTTTCAGTCGTGAGACTCTTTCATTCTTCAGAACACTATCACATCAGTCATGTCATGAAGAGAATTTCCAAGTTGTCATCCCACTTTTTAAAGAAGGATAGATAGGCAGATCAGAGTGAAGTATCCTCCATGAACACTGCTTGATTTTAATTCACCTCAGGTCTGCACTGTACATCCTAGATAGCTGCATGACAAAATTGACTGTTTCACTTTTCTCAAAAAAATGGATTTTATTTGAAGGGATTGCTTCCTATTCTTGAAGTTTACAAGCCTGAAGCAAGATGTGGGTATGACAAACATATTCAGAGTAAGACCTCACAAGGATTTGCAAAATGGATGGATGCATATGCATATGATCATGTCTCAGTTGAATGCATCCAAAAAGTTGAGGTTGTTGAGGCTATAAGTCCACCATTCATAGTTGATCATAGTAAAGAGGGTGGTCTATATATGGAAAAAATTCAAGTTGTTCATCAAAGCATATATCTAGATAATGATGGTAGTCAATGCTTGTGGTCTATAGGTCAACCAACTAAGGAATATATAGTCCCATTCAAGTTAAAACCTAGTTTTCATCTATTGGACTTTGAAAATATAGTCCAAGCATGGTTGAATCCTAATTCTCAGTCACAGGACAATGAACAGAGTAATGCATAAGATCAGATTTCTACTACTAAGAATATTGACAAGATAAATGATAAATCAAACTTGATGAGCAATCGTGTTAAGGATGTAGATCAGCAATCACATGCTTCAAAAATATCAAGCTTTAAGACTAAATTTGCTGCTACAGAGGTGGAGAACAACAGTCCATTTCAGACTGCTGATAGTTTAGAGTTAGAACAATAGGTTGTTCAAATTAGAAATATGCAAGAACAAGAAGAAATCTTTCCTCTAGATGAAAAATAGTCATGGACAGCAATGCAAAAAATTGTTCTATTTGACATATCTAAGATACAATCAGATTATCCAGAGAAAAGTAATTGAATTCCTGACTATGTCAGCTCATTATCCCATCATAATCATTCATGTTGAGCTGATGCAGTTGCTCCAATAGTGTTTTTAGCTAAGACAGATGAAAAAAATTAGGATCATGCAGTACTTCAAGGCAACATTGACATCATGGATCAAACCACTCAAGAAGCAAGAGACCTTGTTGCTACTGTAGATAATGAACTTGTAGTCCAATATCAAACACCAACTAAAACACAAGGGTTGTTGACTAATACAGAGGAAATTTTTTTTGAACATATGACTGATATGGATGAAGAAGATTTGAGTATATTATATGTCCCAATTGTTGATCCTGTTTACACATACAATGAAGAAGATCTCCACATGGTTGATGATGATCCAATGATAAGAAATGAAAGTATAAGTCTACAATCTAAGAATAAAAATCAAACTGTCATGCAAAGTGATGGCTTGGAAGCATTTTCATGTCAGTCACTTGATCACATCATTGAGTTGATATCAACAATGAGCAAGGATATGCTGCTGCATGGGAATTCACCGCATATGTCAGAATTTGCTTTCGCCAATTCATGCAGAGTTCATCTAGGCAATCCACATTCTGAAGAAGGTTGTCCAAACTTTGTGTTTGCTTGGGAGGTTGCTATAGCATTCAATAATCCAGAGGTACCTGATGCACAAGACATGATCTGCCACGAGCTAAGTCCCCCTAAAGATGAGAAGGTATTTGGTACAATGCAACAAGATGATGAACTTGCATCTCTGACTAACAATACTGCAAATCAGGTTGTATCTTCCCTTTCTTCACTTAGTTTTAGTAGTTATCAATTTGATTACGGTGATTTAGGTAAGACAACTTGCATCTAGATTGATCATGGCCCTAATGAATTGCCCCAACTACTAATTCTACATAACCAATACCACGAACATGAGCCCAGCCTATCCATACCTCACTTTCTAGAGTACAAAGATGAATTTGCTAGACTTAGGACATTGACCTACACCTTGTTACCTCTGCATGTCCTAAGAAATAAATCATGAGGGAGTGTTAATACTTGTCCAAAGCTTTTGTACATAGTCTTGCTTGTTTTTAGTTAGGTTTTACTTAGTAGTCTACTTTTCTAGTTTAGGTTCTACTTTTTCTTTTCTTTAGCTGTTAGTTGCTAATTGTTGCTTTCCCTAGCTGTTAGAGTAGTTTACTTTTCTTGGGTTAGTTGCATGTTTGCTTTTCTTTTTGCTTATGTGCTTGCTTTGCTTGGGTTCTCCATTTCTCGAATGTGGTGGTAGTTGTGCAGACTTGCAAGTGCTTCTTTGTTGGGTAAGTACTTTGGAATATTTCTTTGAGAAGCCAAGGTTTCCGTTCAAGTCTTCCTGTGGGTTCCACTAATATATCAAGGAGTATGATGTCTGTTCATTGAAAAAGAGTCGTTAGTTGGTGCATATGAAGTATTTTCTAACCATATATCTCTCACACTTTAAACAATCTTGAGGTAGCTAAGTGAGTTTGGGTGATCTCGTGTTAAGTAAAAATTTGGATCCCCAATTTTACCACCAACACCAATTTTGCAGATCCAGATGAGGGTGGCAGGTGGTACTAAGTACTGCTAGCCTATTGGGTAAAAATAAAAGGTATTTTTCAACACCGGACCCATTACAAAGTATCAATGTGAAGATTATCATTTGAAGACTCTCACATGGAGACTGTTATCTAAAAATTATTAGCATTAGATATCATCAAAGGCATTATCCAAAAAGAATATCATTGCAGAAGAGTTGTTACTAGAAGAATCATCATTTGCTTCTATCAAGGCTCATCACATCTCAGCATCCAAGCATTCTCCTGGTGGTAAAATAGTCCCAACTTCATAGCTTAGCATGAAGGATCTTAGGTAAACCTAGTTGCCAAGGGATGGGAATGAATGCAATGGCACACACTTAGGTTTTAAGGATATGGATGGTTACACTGGTTTGTGGTCTTTGATTCTTTGATAAGATATCATGTTTTCTTGTCTAGCATGTGGGAAATACAGAGATTCTAGGTTCAAACTAAAATTTTATCATTGAAATGCTCTGGAGCATTTCCCAGCAGAGTCACCATTTGTTGTGCCTTGTACACATGCCCCATTTTGGCAAATGGAGACCCCCTCTTTTTCTTTGGCTTGAAGTCTCAACCTTTTTGCCTTATGATGATAAGAAGGTGAAATTGTGCTTAGAATGTAGGATTTGCTTCAAATTTGAATTCGTGGCATGTTTGTAGTGATTTGATGTCATACGTGATTGATTTGGAAGTGTCTTGAGTTGTCTTATGCTTGAGAAATAGCCATTTGTTGCCTTTTGTGCTAAAATTGGGTGTTACTATATTTTGCTCCAAAATCCCATGTCACTAGATATTACCCTTGAGATTGCTTTTGCAGGATGTGTCATGTTGAAGTTCTTAGTTTCCTGATCTTACAGTTACAAAATCATGTCAAATTCCACTAGATTGTACTAAGGGGTCCATGTGTTTTCACCTTGATACATGTTCTTAAAGCCCTGATTTGGCTAAGTTTGAAACCCTGAAAATCCTGAAAAATGGCTAAGTCTGAAATCTGGTGGAACCTCAAAATTCTAGAATCTGCATATGAAATCCTATGGATCTGGAACCTATCTCAAATATTCTGAAAGTATATTTAAACTTATACTTAAATATATTTTGAAGTATACTTTCACCCTGGCCAATTCAAAATCTGGCACTAAAAACAACCTCTACTGCACTTTGCGCTAAAAATGACCCCGACTGACTTTTGTGCTAAAATTGCCTTCTACCGACTTGTACTGAAATGGCCTTCCACCCACATAAATTGCACAGGCCAGTCAATGGTAAAACTTAGGCAGGTTGGTTGCATTGAAAATCCCCGCCAATGAAGTTAGCGCTAAAAATAGACCTCACGAACCTACGTTGAAAACTATCTTCACTGACTTTAGTCAATTGGACCTAAAATCCGTGCTAAGGTTAGTTAGACCCCAAATCAGTACCAAAACCATTTTGCACTAAAATTGCAACTCATGGAGCTACGCTAAATTTGACCTCCACCAACTTTTAGTCCGTGACACCCAAAACCCGCACTTTTTGGTATTTTGGGCCAAAAATTGAGTTTTTCAAGGAGCAAATTGGATTTTCATGATGGATTTGAATTGCATATCTATTTGTCACATCATGATGAACATTTTACGAAGTTTATGTAGATTTTTGGCATGTTTTACGATAATTAATGCCACTCCACTTGAAAAGTCTGTGACCCCCAAAAATCCTACTTGTTGCAGAAAAAGCTAGAAAAACATGAAATTAAATTCTGTAAATGGATCCTAATGACTGTAAAACTTCCTAGATCAATATATTGACCAAATGGGTACTTGAAAATGGTAAAAAATGTAGAAAATCATACAAAAATCACTAGATTTATGAAGTTGTCTATAAGGAAGCAACATTTACAATGAGCTATTTTTTACTGAACCATGACTGCAAATGGACATGTTTTGATCCAAATTGATGGAAAATAACTTTTTTATGATGAAATTGATGCTTGGTCTTATTTATTGTAGGTCTGAGAGCACAAAGGAGCCAACTGGAACTGTCTTAGAAGGATGAATATACAGAGCTACCCTGTTGATCGAGAGATGTAGAATTGACATTCTATCAACCAAATTGCTATTGTACATGCAAAAGGAAGTCAATATAATGTCTAAAATGATAAAAATGAGTCTCAAGAGCTGAAAGACATAGAAGATCATGCCAAATCACTGTTGTTCCTATAGATCTAGTCCAATGTCTAAATGATCCAGTCTGGGGGTCATAACTCCTAGCTATTTTATCAGAATTCAAACTTCTTGGACTCGTTGGAAAGATAAACTACTTATCTAGTCTGAGATACCTAGTGAAAAGTTTTGAGCCCCCATTCCACTCCGAAGGCCTCCAAAATTACAATTTACTACGATGTAGAAAATACCAAAAATTATATTTTTGATATTTTCCCAAAAATATCACTCAAATGACCCTGGACGGGATCACCAAGACATGCATACATCTGTCCCAGCAGTCCAGTCATCAAGAATCAGTCCACCAAGCATCTAGTTGCATATACCTTCACGAAAATACTCTCTTTCATCCAGTCAACACTTGGAATCTCGTAAATCCACATCAGCTCAAGTTTTCAAGCATCATGTGACTCTATTTTGGCTTTATTAGGCCTTGAAAATTAACTTTTCATCATGTGCAACCAAATGGGTATCTATTTTGTCTAGATTCAATGTATTTTCAAGCTGTATTTTGTCTTTTTCATACAAGAAAAAGGCAAATCCAAAAATGTAACAAACTGATATATCTCATTAAATGCCATGTAATCTGGACCATTGGTGTCGAGTTAATCTCCACCATCCATTGAAAAATGTGGTATGGTGCCTTGTCTATAAGAGGGCCAAATTGTGATCAATACAAAGCAAGTTTTGCAGGTTGTTGGGAATTTGTGTTCTTGTGTAGTCCTCTTTGGTTTTCATGGTTCATATCAATCTAAATTTAATTAGTTGTGCTTTTGCAATGATGGGTAAATGTTAAGATATCTAATGAATGCTCTGGTCCATACTATTAGTGCTTGCTGATGGTAAGTTGTTGTGTATAGTTAGCCTGGGCCCTATCATTGAACGTAGTTCAGTTGCACTCCACTTGTTAAAGTGTGCCATTGTCTGGGTGTTTAATGAGTGAATGCAATTTGAAAATCATAAGAATCCTTTGAAGATTGCATCATTTCTTGCAACATTGTGGGTTTTCTATTTTAGTGAAACAGGGAATGGTTTATTGAAAGTATTTGTGTATCTATAGCGTTTTACCCCTTTATAACTATTACTTAGGATCTCTTAGCCCTTCTCCCTCTCCTTTTTCTTTTGCATTTTATTTGTATCAAGTCTGTTAGGTTATGTTATAAGCAGCATTTCATTGCACATCTGCTAGAAAATTTTAGACTTTGCAATCTGAACCACTAGGGTTTCTACATATGCATTGCTGCCATCTTCCATAAACCCTACATTTCGTGTAAGACCCCTTGTTGGCACAGCTAGACATTCGACTGAAGTTATTCCATGCAAGCTAAGACCTAGCTGTAGAAACCTTGGAGTAGTCTTACCTAGGGTAGGATACTTTTCAAGAGAGGTGTGATACCAACAATCATACCTACATTGTTGATTGCTAAAACACCCATCAACACGGCCCAACTAAGTCAAACCTAGTTGGGGTTTCATATTGAAATCATAGTCATAGAAGGTAGATATAAATTTTGGATAGTTTCAATAAAAAATGCTCAGGAATAGATATATGGCTGCAACCTCCCAAATGCAGAAGACTTTTCTCATAAATCTTTCATAGAATACCAAAATCTAAGTAAATATTTCTAGGTTCGACCAAAAGAAAGCTACATAAAATGACGAGATAGGGAAGTCGATGAGCTTACCTTTGCTTCTAAGAGGAGACATATCCATAGAGTTGTGGGTTTTTCCACTTTTCTTGCCTTCATTTTTTCCCTCGAATGAGCTCTGGAATAGATCATTCATAGTGGCTCAGAACAGAGATAAAAAAAATGCATAATATGTAGCCACAGTTGTAGCTAAGAAAGCTAGTAATCTTCAGAAAATAGAGGAAAATGATAAACATATGTGTTATAGAGGAAACCTACCTTTCATTTTTGTGAATATTCATCAATAAATATGCTCAAAGATAGCAGAGGAGTCGAGGGTTTGCCTCAGACCCTAACTACCATGGTAGCAATAGAACTTTGTTTCAAAAAGTTGCAAGTGTGAAATGAGCCCAAGAAACTAGGGCTGGGCCTATTTTGTGGTTAGGTTTTTAATCAAGCCCTAGGTTGATGGTGATATTGTCACATCAATTTAATTTTTTCAAAGCTTCACTAATACTCATCATGGTATTATAATTCACCTTGTTTTTTCCTAGTCTTCATAACTTAGAGCATCACATGCCTTTAGGTGCCCTTTGAATATTCATTGCCTAGGCATTGTGCTTTAGAAGGCTTTTATTCCTTTTTCGAAGTTAAGTCATGGCTCATATGCTTTAGGATATGTTTGTAGAGCCAGATAGAAGATAAGCCTTAGAGTCTTTTTATTTTTGCAAATATATTTAATATGCCTTGACATATTCTAATGATTTTTATAGAAAATCATATGTGTGTAGAGTGTATAGTCTTGGCATAATAAAATCAAGCCTTGTATTTTATTTTGTTTTAAAATCAAATCAGGATCAAATCGAGAAAAGGACAAAACTACAAATCCATGTAAAATGATATTTAAAGTGATATTTTATAAATTGCTTTAAAATATTTGTTATTATGCAGTTAAAACAGAGATAATCTAGGCAAGATCTTGTTTTGGATTTGATTTTTCTTCTAGGCAAAGTTAGACAAAATAGGACAAATTGGAGCTTTAATTGAGAAGATCAAGCTTTATTTTAAGTGGATTTTGGTGGGACCACCTGATGCATCTTTTTGGCATCTTCTATTTTCAGTATGGAGACTTTTTAGAGGGGCTTTTGACAATTTTTTTGTGGATTCTGAAAATGATTTGGAGGTAGGCTTTTAGAGTGTTTTTTGGCATTTTTCCTATTATTTCCATCTTGGAAAATTAGAGGATATATTTGAGAAAAAAACTTAATTTCTCTCAGTTTTGATTATGATTTCTTTCTCTCTTGTTTACTTGTAGTTAGTATTGTAAACATCTTGAACTCAGATTCTCAGTTTCTACTCCTTTAAGTTTCAATAGACTAGCAGAATTCTCCTTCTCATACCTTCTAATTTGTTTTGTAGTCAATGCTTTGATGTTCAATTGTGATTCAATTTTTGAATCCTTTTCCTATGTCTCATTATTGCAGGATTGAATGCGAAAGGTTTATGTAATGCAGGTTGCATGTTATGTTTAGTCTGGTTAGTGGATTGAAGTTGTGATTAAACATCTATTTGTCCTTCATGAAAACCTCTAGCTTTTGAGCGTTCATGCAAATTATTTATGTGTTGCATTGTTTTAGTGAAATTGTGAGGATAAAAGGCTTGTAAGGTTGATTTTGAGTCAAGATAAAATTCTGGTAACATATCCTTAGGTTTTAGAATTTAATTTTTAGTTATCTTCTTAACCCTTTCCTCATAAAGTCTTTTAGAATAAGTGATTTACTAGGGGAACCAGCCCACTCTGGAGGTCCACTCCATGTTTAGGAAACCTACAGACCTAGGAGTGTTCCCATGTGTCAATAGGTAGCTAAGTTGATAGCTTAACACATGGTGCATATCTGATTGATAACAATAACAAAGTTCAAGAAATTAAATTTATATTACTTGATCATTAAATTTCAGAGAGAGGATAGAAAAAATGTTATTATGGTGAAAAGTAATTAATTTATATAATTAAATAAGTTGAATGAAAGGTTATTGAAGAAATAAATATTCAATAATAATATTGTAAAAAACAAGAGTGTATATTTCACTCTTTCATTTCTATGTTTCAATGTTATTTTTGTGGATATTGTTAATCTATTCTCTTAGTATATAATTTATTTTTTTGGCATAGTGAATAATGCCAATTTTGAATTTAACATTGTACTATTGTAATGACCCCTTAATATGCAACCAATTTTTTTTCTTTTTAAAATGAGATCTTAATACAATCATATACTATTATCATGACTACTCTAAAACTGCATAGATATGATTGGAATACATTCATAGTCTATAGGCCTACACAAGGAGTTTTAAGTTAAACACTTACAACCTAGTTGAGCTTTTACAACATTAATACATGATATAAATATGTAACAACACTAACAGAACATGCAGAAATTCAAAACAACAGTTGAAAAGTTCCATTAATTTATTCATATTCATCATACAACCAACAAAAGGAGGTAAAACTATTCTAGTTATCCACCTATTGCATCTCATATGCCCATTTAAATTCTTGCCCCCTGGAATCCAAGTTACATGTTCAATCATTATCCAAAGTACTCTCTTCCTACTTTTCATAGAAAGCATAATCTAAACTTGCAATGATGACCCATCAATTTTGCAGCATTACTAAGGAAATGTGAGTAATGAAATGCCATAATGAATAATACTCACATGAGTACTACCTTAAATAAGATAGCATGAAGAAGGTGGTTGTTCACATCAGAGAATCAGTCACCCTCTAGCCTCTAGAGTGCATGGTCAATCCTACCTTAAGGATAAGAATTCCCTATGCCAACCCTCCAATAGACTCCAAGATCCACAAAGAGAGATGATTGTTCATGCCAAGGCTTTTAGACTTAGGTAAGTACTGAGATATGATATCTAGATTTAAAAAGGACTTCTATTATTATATTGGCACAAATAGACTAGCAATGATGAGAGTAAGAAAGAACTAGAACTATCACCTAAAACAACTTGGTCTTTTGAGCTTAAACTTCAAACTGCACTAGTATGACTTTCCACTATTCTCAAAAGCTATAGAATAGTAATTAATGGCATCCTTCACCCACATGCCACTAGATCTAGGACCTGTATGCTATTGGTGATAGCCATTCAAGCCTAAGAAGTCCCTGACATTGTTCACCGGTATACCTGGGTGATAGCCTACTATATTTGGATATTGCCATATCACTCTACCTACAAAGCACGCTCCCTGACTACTGTCAAGATGGAGCATCGATAATCTTATCTTCAAGAGGGTCATAGGATTTACAAGTTGTTGATCACCACAGAAGGAGTGGAACTACTATGTTATAGGAGTAATCCATTCCACCTAGATCTATGCCCTCATAGAGCCCATACTCCAACCGTCATGTGTTTCCATAGAGGATGATAGTTGTATCTGGCTTGTTTTGTAAGTGGACTAAGCTATCCTAGAGTTAGATGAACAAGACAAGCCATATAGTTCACCTACCTTTGGTCTTGACCTGTGACTTATGGTGTCTAGCTTCATATTAGGAGTATATAACCAATTTCGTTTTCATAGATAACTTCTTTCTACTGGTACATATATATATATATATATATATATATATATATATATATATATATATATATATATATATATATATATATATATATATATATATATATATATATACTATGTGACTTGACCAGGTCTTACTTCCGTATCTCACTGAATTGTCTTTGCATCGTAAGGGATTGACATGTTTTTAGCTTGTTGATATTCATGTTAAAGAATTTAATCATTAATTACAACCTAGCTGTCCCAATTTTCTGCCAGCACTCATCATACAAACATTCAAGGAGTTCCAAAGCATATGACAATAGGTGTATAGCTGCATAAGTCACAATCTAGAAATAGGGTACTACATGTGCTAAGTTAACCAAGAAAAAGAACCACACCATCTATAATCTTGTCAACATGATTAAAGAATCTCTTTGGCTATGTTTGTAACATGCTACATAATACCAAATCAACTAGAAATAGTTGAGTATATAACTTTTATTATTGCTATACTATTTGCAAAGAAGTCTAAACGAAACATGGAGCCAAAATCTAAGAGATGTGGCTACATATGGACCTTTATTATTGCTATCCACTTGTAAAAGAGGACCAAGAACAAAGTGCTAATCCTTTACTTATTAAAGTTGATCTTTTGGTAGGCTAGCAACCACGTCATAGAATTCTACCCATAGTTTTTAATAGGGTTATGAAATAAATAATAGGAATTACAGATGCAAATATGAAATGAGAGGCATTGTTATCCTCTCTCTACAGACAAATTTAAACCCTAGTACGCAAGAGATTAATTTATATACTTTTAGAAGTTTCATGTAACCTAGGGCAACTCATTATGACCTAGCATGGCATTTTATAATCTACTTCTGTTGAGACATTTTGTCAAACAGTTCATAGGTATTGTCTAAGTTTCTTTTTATTTTATTTTGTCATACTAATATTAAATATTAGTACCATTTTCTCTACTCAACCTTACAAATAACTTTGAAATGGAATGTCAAGCTTGATAGAGGTTATTAGATTGAATAAATAACAGCATATAGATATATAACTATCAACATTCCCTCTTATCCCTGTTGTAGTTGTGTGAAGAAGAAGAAAACACAACTCTAAGAAGGAGTAGTAAGAGTAAATGTGAGAAGTTGCTAGAAATGCATCTATAAAAATTACAGTAGTTGCCATGGACTGAAATGAAGTTTCCCTACACTCATTTACCTTCTGCCAATTTGTTTTTGGTTGGGACTACTATGCTGGTTAGGGTTTTTAGGAAAGAATATAAACCACAAATGATTAAATACATTTTTTAAAATTTGTTCAATCTAGACAAGCTAAAACCTATGAGTTTATGGAAAGAAGAAAAATCAAGTGCTACATTTAAAATTTCTTTTCCATATTACTAGCATTTGTTATCCCCTATGGCAACCATACCAACAAACAATGCAAATTTATTTTTAAAGGCAATGGGTAGAAGGAATAAACCTATCCTTAAGCAAGAAAAAATACTCCAGGTAGCTCACCCTCAGGAAAACAACCTCCAAATTCTACCTCCTTTCTAAACGCCTCTCTGCTCTAATGAAAAAGATTGATCCAAAATTCCTCCCCATGCCTCTATACATCCACAGTTTCCCATCCTTCCCAGTCTTGTTCGTCAATTGTCTTCCTATTTTCTAAGAGTGCATGGGCATAGGATTTATTGTTGAGGTAAGGGTTCCAATTTCCTCCATCAAGAGAGCTGACCAGATAATAAATATTTTTGACCTCCTCACCTTCTGGCTATAGCATTCCTGTAGAAACCCTACGCCTCTCTCTTGCTTCCTCTTCTCATTTTTTTTGACTTCAACAATTTCATTTTTTTGTTTTATTTTCTTCTTAAGTTTCTTATATCCCCTTTTATTTGTTTACATGGGATTCTTTTACTTGCCTTATTCTTTCATTTTCTTTTCTTTTCAATTTAATGGATTATCTATTTAGGTTTAATAATAATTTAAATCAACACTATAGGTAATAATAGTATTACTTATAATCATAATATGACTTATAATAATTTATATCTTTAATAATTTAACATTCAATGTATTAGAAAGGACATCAATAATAATTATCATTATTACTCTATAATTATAATTATTATAATACTTCCTTAAAAATTATATATATATATAATCTATTTCACAATTACAAATCTTATTACCACTATTATGAACTATCACGCCATAAGCTGAAACTCACAATATGATCCAAAATTGGTGTTAATGGAAATATATATTGAATGAAAAGTATTTAGAAACTAAGGTGCATGAGGTAAGAATTACTTAGCAAGTGGACTCAACTAGAACCTTTAACTCCACAAGCAACAGACAACACTGACTAGGGATTGGATGAGTCATGAGATTAACAAGTGTTTCGGCAATGTTGACATTAGAGTCATTCTCAATTTATGGATCCACAGAGTCCACTCCACCATGCACCCTATCACCTGCACACAAAACATTGTTCCTCAGAACATTCATAATATAATTAGTCTAGGTTAGATGAAATATAGCCAAATATATCTATATAGAAATTAAATGAAAAACATAACTAGATTTCATATGCATACATCACAATTAACTATTTAAAGTTCATTAACTTAAGTATACACACACACACATAGAGTTAATATTACGTTTCAAGTCCCCACCACTAGTCCAAATTACATCAGGACTACGAGGCTTTAGAATGGGTTCATACAGGATGTGACATCATCCTCCCCTTAGGATTAAGCTAGCTCAGCTTAGCTAAAATATGTATGGATATTCTAGTGTAATTATATTTTCATCTTCCCTGGTAACTCCTTGCTCCCCATACTAGTCCCAAAGGACCTTAACCTATGGTATTTTTCTTTTGCATAGTTGTATGTTGTACCTGTCTATGATTGCAAGTGGTTCGAGGTGGATATCTTTAGCCTCTTCTACCTGTAGTGCTCGCCAATCAATTACATGTGTGGGATCAACAATATATTTCTTAAGCAGCGATACATGAAACACATTGTCAATGAGAGAGAGAGATGGTGGAAGATGTAGTCTGTAAGCCACATGGCTAATATTTTCAAGTTTCTCAAATGGTCCAATATAGTGAGGGGATAATTTGGTAGCCTTCCCAAAATTTATTGAACTTTTCTAAGGTTTGACATGAAGAAACACTTTCTCTCTAATTGCAAGTTCTCTTAGTGTTCACTTAGCATCTGCATAACTCTTTTGTCAATCTGTCACTTCCTTCAACTTCTCCCTAATGATCTTTATCTACCTATGATATTCCTAAAGTAGTCTGGGTCTAATGGTTACATGGTTGTCCAAACTATCCCATCCTATCAGGGTTCTGCACTTCCTTCCATAAAGTGCCTTGAAAGGGGCCATTTGAATGGAGGAATGGTTGGATTTATTGTAAGCAAAATCAATTAGGGGTAAATACTCTTCCCATTTCTTGGGTTGATCCATTACATACAAAGCATATCCTCCATAACCTGATTAACTCTTTCTATCTAGCCATCTATTTTAGGATAGTAGGTAGTACTAAAATTGAGTTTAGTACCAAGAGTGGTCATGAGGGCTGTCAAAAATCTAGAAGTAAATACTTTATCCCTATCAAATATAATCACTTATGGCATCCCATGCAACATGACTACCTCTTTTATGAATCATTTTGCTAAAGTTGGACCTCATCCTTAATATTACGAAGTATGAACTGTGCTACCTTCATTAATTTATCAACTATGACCAAGATGCTATCATATTAGTGTCAAGTTTCAGGCAATCCTATCACAAAATCCATTGAAATCACTAACCACTTGTGCCAAGGCAACTCATGGGGGTACAATGTTCCTGCTGGATGGCAATGTTCAGCCTTGACCCACTGGCATTCTAGGCACATTGCAACAAAATTTAATAATTCATTTTTCATTCTTGGCTAAAAATAACGAGTTTTCAAACCTGCATACATCTTAGTTACTCCTGGATGTGCTTGGTAGGGCACATTATGGCTTTCCTCAAGGATTTTTGTTCTAAAGTCTCCTTCTTTAGGTACATATATTCATTGTTGATAATGTGAGATATCATCATCTCCGAAATGATACTCTGTTGCACCAATCCCTTGCTAAAGGTCTAGCCTTGTTTGATAACAAAGGGATCCTTTTCTTGCATCTGCTTAATACTTTAAGGCATGTTGAACTTTAATTGAGTGATTGCGGCTAGTCTGGCTCTACGACTTAAGGCATCAACAACCTAATTCTCCTTACGCTTAACATAAGAAATGTCTGTCTCATAGTTACTTAAGAATTCCAGCCACCTTCTTCGTCTAGGATTTAAGTCAGGTTGTGTGAATAAATATTGGAGCCCTTTGTGATCAATATTCAATTTAAATGGTCTCCCCACTAAATAATGCCTCCAGACCTTCATGAGTAGGATAATTGAGTTCATAATCCTTTAATTTTTGGGATTCAAAAGCAATCACCTGCCCATCTTGCATCAAAACTCCACCTAACCCATCTAACAAGGCATCTATCCATACTATGAATTCCTTTTCTAGATCAGGTACTTGCAGAATTGGAGTGGTGGTAAGTGCTTCCTTCAACTGCTGGAAGGCATTTTCACACTTTTTAGTCCACTCAAATCTCTTTCCTTTTCACTAAAGGGATGTTATGGGGTTAGCTAGTTTAGAAAAGTTCTCCACAAACCTTTTGTAGTATCCAGCCAATCCCCTAAAGCATGTTACCTTTGATACATTCTTAGGATTAGGCCAATCTACAATTGCCTAAATTTTGGATGGATCCACTAAAATTCCTTCAGCTGAGATAATGTGTCTAAGGTAATGTATCTTAGGCTGGAAAAAGGAATACTTGGTCAATTTCCCACACAATTTATGCTCCCTCAACCTCTGTAGGACAATTCTTAGATGCTCCTCATGCTCCTACAGATTCTTGGAGTAGATCAGAATTTCATTTAAAAATATCAGCACAAATTTGTCTAAGTAGTCATGAAAGACATGGTTCATGAGGCTCATAAAGGAAGATGGAGCATTTGTTAAGCCAAAAGGTACCACTAAAAATTCATAGTGGCCATACCTAGTTCAGAAATCTATCTTTAGAATATCCTCTTCCTTGATCTAGTGCTGATGCTATCCAGACCTTAGTTCTATTTTTGAAAAGGTTGTGGCTCCCTCCATTTGATCAAACAAATCATCAGTTCGAGGAAGGGGGTATCTATTTCTGATGGTTACCTTGTTCAACATTTGATAATCAATGCACAATCTTAGAGTCCCATCCTTCTTGATGAACAACACTGGGGCTCCCCAAGGTGACACACTAGGTCGTATTAACCCTTTCTCCATTAGATCATGTACCTACATTTTAAGCTCCTATAATTCAGTAGTATTCAATCTATTAGGAGCCCTTGATATAGGCTCTACCCCTGGAACTAGATGAATTGAAAAGTCAAATTGTTGCTTAGGGGGTAAGCCTAGCAATTCTTCAGGAAAGACATCATTAAATTCTTGAATAATATGATGATCCTTAATATTAGGAAGTAGATCTTCACTACCTTCTTCAATATTTACCATATATAGTTTGCTTCCCTTTCTTATAGCTCTCTTGACTTGCATGGCTGAAATCATTCTCACAACTAATGGTCTTTGAATTCCTTGGAGTACTATCGATCTTCTTTGGTCATGTAAGCATTCAATTATTTTGTTATAGTAATCCAATTTTGCTTGGTGTATCCTAAACCAATCGATTCCTAGGATCAAGTCGTAAGACCCTAACTTTGTGACTAATAGATTAACCTTAGTTTTTGTGATGGCCTCCTCTCAGGCTGAAATTTACCCATTGAGTCTTACCAGACCCAAACTATACCTCCATCTCCTCTCGACTAAGATTTTTAAATCCCATATTACATGTTTTTAACACCTGAGATGAAATAAAGCTATCAGTTGCCCCTAAGTCTACTAGAATATAGATGGATTATCCATGAAAAGTACCATGTAACTCTATGAGTGAAGCTTGGTTGTCAGCTTAGGGGCTATCCATAGCTATGTAAATTCTAGCAGGAGGCTTGGTGGATTTATCTTGATTCCTTGGGCACTCATTTTTTTAGTGGTCACCCCCGCAAGTCCAATATCCTCCCACTGGACCAATCTTTTTTACTTCCCTATCCTTAGGAAAGATAGTTTGTGCTACTTGTTTAGATGGTCTCTATCATTTTCTTTCACTGCCTCTGGTTTCTGCTAATTCATAACTTCTTTTAAATCCTTTGTTCCTTTTAAACTTATCCCCTGCCTTCTTTTCTAGTGTAGTTTTCTTAAATTCCTTACTTTTGTTGTCAGAGTGGTAAGAGGTATAAGATTTTTATTTCTTCTTTTGCTTACTCTTTTGCTTCTCTTTAGCAACTAGGGCTATCTCCACTACTTAATTTAGGCTCTTAGGACATGATAACTTAGTTGCATACATGAGGTTCTTATTCAAGCCCAAGATAAACTTATTTACACGGTCGTCCTCTTCCTTCATGTAATGAACATGATGGAGTAAAGCCATGAATTTAGCCTTATACTCAGAAACTATCATCCTTCCTTGGTACAGTGAATGGAATTTAGTCAAATTTTTATCCTGATTGTGGGTGGAAAGGTATTGCTTGTAAAATTATGTTACGAACTTGTCCCAAGTCAGCTGATGCAATTCATATTTTTTAATTTCTAGTAGATGGTCCCACCATAAAGATGCTTCCCCTTCTAGCTGATAGATGGCGATTTGGGCCTTTAGTGTTGGAAGTCAAATCTAATAACCCAAAATATTTGTTCATTCTAATTAACCAAGCTTCTGCAGCATCCCCACTACCTGTTCCATCAAACTTGGGAGCTTGCATTTTCTTTAGCTCCCTAATCAAAGGGTCCTTTCCTACCCTTTGTTGTGGCTCTTCTAATGAGAAGCTATGGGTAGTAGCCTTGGACCTATGTTGGTGATCTTGGTCATTGTTGGTTCCTAGGCCAATGTTATAATTCATTTCTTTCTCCTTTTGTCACATTAATTCTTCAATCTATTGCTCTTAAGAAGATATTTTTCCTTGAAGGGCATTCAACTCAGCCTGTAATTGCTCATGTACCATTGGTTGTGAGGAGTTTTGCAAGTATGGGCCTAACTGATGTTGTCATTGATGTCAACATACTCCTATTGCATTGATGTCAAGGATTGGATGAGTTGTATGGTGAGGATATTGAGAAAATTGGTCCTATCAAAAATAGAGAAGAATAGTGAGGACAATGAAGCTCTATGGAGTAAAGATCCTAGCCAGATGAAGGTCATAGAATGCACATCAAAGGGTTTGTAGATATGTGTCTAAAGATGATCTAGTCAAGATTTGAGAGGTCTGCATGAAGATTTGAAGGAGTTATTAACATAGGAGTAAAACTAGTTTTGGTAGCTGTTCAGAGGCAACATAGTGACACAAATAGGTCCAGTGAGATCCAGAAATGCAATATCTTGTTCTACAGATTTGGTGGCATGTTTAAGAAGCCAATGTGAATTGACAACTTAATTGGTTCATGGTCTAGAGGTCCACAAGCAATTATTCTAAATGTGACAATGATGATAGACTATGTTCTTGAGGTTCCAGATGAAGATGTGAATGATTTCAATAAGAAAAAGTAGTGTGGATGTTCTTGGTGATTCAGGCAAGCTTGCAAAGGTCTCTATATTGTGTCCAGTTTGTGTTGGAGGTCTGCATTGAAGATTGATCTCATAATTGAAGATTTACCTTCGGGTGATGGTGTTCTTCCTAATTTTGGCTGACTGGATGTTCTACACATGTTGCGGATGATCTTGAAGATGTTTTAGGAAGCATGGTGTGTTCCTCGAAGAAGATTGAAGTCCCAGATATGTGTGGCCTACAGGGTAGTGGCACGCATTAAGTTTTTGTAATAAGTCAAGTTGTATTTGTAATTGCTCTGTAATAAAATAAAGTATGTGTTGTGCTGACTTTGATGATCTTTCCAAAGTTGATGTCTTGTATAAATAAGATTTGTGAAGTCATTTCAAAGTATCCTTGGTCATGATGAGAAAGTGGTAGAGAAGAGAGGAGT
Organism: Cunninghamia lanceolata; assembly: GCA_027924645.1. Taxonomy (NCBI): domain Eukaryota; kingdom Viridiplantae; phylum Streptophyta; class Pinopsida; order Cupressales; family Cupressaceae; genus Cunninghamia; species Cunninghamia lanceolata. The sequence continues at coordinate 7,125,242 of BSBN01000078.1, forward strand.
AAAAAGTAGAGTAGAAGTGTTGAACTAAAATGGAACTGTCTCTAGCATGGTGAAGATGCTAATCTCTAGTTCAAGTATGTAATATTTATATTATTTTATAGACAGTGTGTCTCATGTAGGTAGTTGGCCTCTTGTGAGCAATGTGCTCAGGCAATGAGCCCTAATTAGCAAGTGCCATTTTTGTTCTTCTTATTCTTTTAACAGAGAACACAATCTTGGGTTAGTCACCCCATGGTTTTTCCCTTAACCGGGTTTTCCACGTCAAAATCTTGGTGTCATATGTGTTAATGTGTTTTTGCATTATGCTTCCATGATTAAATCATTATTATGTTGTAGAATTATAAGAAGGATTTAAGTGTTTAAAGAACAAAAGTTTTTGGTGACAACTGATTCACCCCCCCACCCCTCTCAGTTGTCTATCCTAGAACCAACAATTGGTATCAGAGCTAAGTTCCTCTAAAAGAGATTAACTACTTGATGAGATATAGGATGTCTTCCTACAAGAAGAATAGTCTGAGGTTTGATGGAAAAAATTACACTCTTTGGAAAAGCCACATGGAATGTCACTTGTAATGTATGTGAATTCAATATTGGACCATGACTATAAAGAAGTATGTTCCTCCAAAGAATGGTCTGACAACTACAGATGAAATTAGAGATGCTAAAGATAATCTTCAAGATAAAGAAGACTTACTAAGTGCCTTATCTGATTTAGAGCTGACAAATGTTATGGATTTAAAAACTACATATGAAATTTGGTCAAAGCTATTGACTTGACCAAATCTTACTTTCGTATCTAACTAAATTCTATTTGCATCACAAGGGATTGACATGTTTTTAGCTTATTGGTATTCATGTTAAGGAATTTAATCATTAATTACAACCTAGCTGTCCCAATTTTCCACCAGCACTCATCATACAAACATTCAAGGAATTCTAAAGCATATGACAGTAGGTGTACAACTGCACAAGTCAAAAGGTAGAAACAGGTACTACATATGTTAAGTTAGCCAAGAAAAAGAACCACACCATCTATAATCTTATCAATAGGATTAAAAAATCTCTTTCACTATGTTTATAACATGCTACATAACACCAAATCAAGTAGAAATAGCTGAGTATATAACTTTTATTACTGCTGTCCTGTTTGCAGAGAAGTCCAAAGGAAACATGGAGCCAAAATCTAAGAGATCTGGATGCATATCGACATTTATTATTATTGTCCACTTGTAAAACAAGATCAAGAATAGAGTGCTAATCCTTTACTTATTAAATCCAGTCCTTTGGTGGGCTACCAATCACATCATAGAGTGGTACCCATAATTTTTTAAATTTTTATGAAATAAATAATAGGAATTACAGCTACAAATCTGAAATGAGAGGTGCCATTATCCTCTATCTACACGCAAATTTAAACCCTAGCAGGCAAGAGATTAATTTATATACTTTTAGAAGTTTCATGTAACCTAGGGCAGCTCATTATGAACTAGCATGGCATTTTATTATATCCTTCCCTTGAGACATTTGGTCAAAGAGCTCATAAGTATTGTCTAATCTTCTATTTATTTTATTTTGTCATACTAATAGTAATATTGGTACCATTTTCTCTACTCAACCTTACAACTAACTTTGAAATGGAATGCCAAGGTCAATAGAGGTTATTAGATTGAATAAATAGCAGCATATACATATATAAGTATCAACATCCCCTCTTATCCCTGTTGTAGTTGTGTGAAGCAGAAGAAAACACAACTCTAAGAAGGAGTATCAGGAGTAAATGTGAAAAGCGACTAGAAATGCATCTATAAAAATTGTAGTAGTTGCCATGGACTGAAATGAAGTTTCCCTACACTCATTTACCTTCCCCCAATTTGTTTTTTGTTGAGACTACTATGTTGGTTAGGATTTTTAAGGAAGAATATAAACCACAAATGATTAAATACATTATTTAAAATTTGTTCAAGTTAGACAAATTGAAACCTATGAGTTTATGGAAAGAAGAGCAATCAAATACTATATTTAAAATTTATTTTCCATATTACTAGCATTTATTATCCCCTATGGTAGTCATACTAGCAAACAATGTAAATTTATTTTTAAAGGCAATCGGTAAAAGGAATAAACCTGTCCTTAAGAAAGAAAATTCACATGAGGTCACTCACCCTCAGGAAAATGACCTCCAAATTCTACCTCCTTTCTAAACACCTCTCTTCTCTAATACAAAAAGACTGATACAAAATACCTCCTAGTGCCTCTATATTTCCACAGTTTCCTGTCCTTCCTAGTCTTGTCCGTCAGTTCTCTTCCTGTTTGCCAAGAGTGCATGGGCGTAGGATTTATTGTTGAGGTATGGGTTCCAATTTCCTCCATCAAGAGAGCTGACTAGATAATAAATATTTTTTTCCTCCTCACCTTCTGGCCATAGCATTTTTGCAGAAACCCTATGCCTCTCTCTCACTTCCTCTTCTCATTTTTTTGACTTCATCGATTTCATTTTTTTGTTTTATTTTCTTCCTAAGTTTCTTATATCCCCTTTTATTTGTTTTCATGGGATTCTTTTAATTGCCTTATTCTTTTATTTTATTTTCTTTTTGTTTTAATTGATTATCTATTTGGGTTTAATAATAATTTAAATCAACACTATAGGTAATAAAAGTATTACTGATAATCATAATATGACTTATAATAATTTATTTCTTTAATAATTTAACATTCAATGTATTAGAATGGACATCAATAATAATTATCATTATTACTCTATAATTATAATTATTATAATACTTCCTTAAAAATTATATATATAAAATCTATTTCACAAATACAAATCTTATTACCACTATTACGAACTATCACCCCATAAGCCAAAACTCACAATATGATCCAAAATTGGTGTTACTAGAAAGATATGTTGAATGAAAAGTATTTAGAAACTAATGTGCACAAGGTAACAATTACCTAGCAAGTGGACTCAACTAGAACCTTTAAGTCCACAAGCAATAGATGAGACTGACTAGGGATTGGATGAGTCTCGAGATTAACTAGTGTTTCAGCAAGGTTGGCATTAAAGTCATTCTCAAATTATGGATCCATAGAGTCCACTCAACCATGCACCCTATCACCTGCACACAAAACATTGTTTATCACAACATTCATAATATAATTACTTTGGGTTAGATGAAATATAACCAAATATATCTATATAGAAATTTAATGAAAAACATAACTAGATTTCATATGCATACATCACTATTAACTATTAAGAGTTCATTAACTTAAGTATACACACACAGACACTTATACACACACATAGAGTTAATATTAAGTTTCAAGTCCCCACCCCTAGTCAAAATTACATCAAGACTATGAGGCCTTAGTATGGGTTCATACGAGATGTGGCATCCTCCTCCCCTTAAGATTAAGCCAGCTCAACCTAGCTAAAATATGTCTAGATAGTCTAGTCTAATTACATTTTCATCTTCCCAGGTAGCTCCTTGCTCCCCATACTGGTCCCAAAGGACCTTATCTTGTGGTATTGTTCTATTGCGTAGTTGTATTTTCCATCTGTCTATGATTGCGAGTGGTTCAAGGTGGATATCTCTAGCCTCTTCTACTTGTAGTTCCTGCCAATCAATTACATGTGTGGGATCAACAATATATTTCTTAAGCAATGATACATGAAACACATTATGAATGCAAAAGAGAGATGGGGGAAGATCAAGTCTGTAAGCCACATGGCTAATATTTTCAAGTTTCTTGAATGGTCCAATATAGCGAGGGTATAATTTGGCAGCCTTGCCAAATTTTATTGAACTTTTTTGAGGTTTGACATGAAGAAACACTTTCTCTCCAACTGCAAGTTCTCTTAGTGTTCACTTTCCATATAAATAACTCTTTTGTTGATCTGTCACTTCCTTCGACCTTTCCCTAATGATCTTTCTCTATTTATCATATTCCTAAAGTAGTCTGGGTCCAATGGATACATGGTTGTCCAAACCATCCCATCCTATGGGGGTTTTGCGCTTCCTTCCATAAAGCACCTCGAAAGGGGTCATTTGAGTGGAGGAATGGTAGGAGTTATTGTAATCAAACTCAATTAGGGGTAAATACTCTTCCCATTTCTTGGGTTGATACATTACATACAAAGGATTGTTACTAAATTATGGTCACACCTAATTTAGTTAGACCTGATTTGCAGTTGTTTCAAAAGGAGCAAAAGAAAACTTTTAAGTTATTACAATCATTGAATATTTGATGTCCTGACAAGAGGAAAATAATGATCAGTTGTCATGATAATCCAACAGTCCAATCAAGACTGTCAAACCATCATGACAAGTGAGTGTCCAATATCAAGATATCAGACAGTCAAAGAAGAACAGTTGATCGGACTAATTTTATCTTCCAAGTTATAAGACAATTTGATTATTCAAGTGATCATACTTTAGTGTGAAAGAAAGGTATTCATTTGAACTATCATTTCATATCATATTTTGAACATACATTTAGTTGCAGTTATTCTATCCTATGCATTGATTGAAGAGGAAACATACATAAATCAATTGCATAAGGTAAATTAATTGATCATGTTTAAAAGAAGTGCTTAAATGTGTCCCACACAAGTCGTGGGAGTGACTAAACTAAGCAATGCAAACATACGCAAGCTATAGATCTGATGATAAAAGAAATGGAAAAGAATACATGAGAATATTAAATATCCGTCATTGCCTTTTGTCTGAATGTTGATGCTCTTGTTGGTGACTAATCTTCATATCTTCATCTTCAGCTCTAGTCATGTCAGTGAACCTACAAAAAAAATTGTGGAAGATCCTGTTAGAGCTCCAAATATTTAAGATTATCATATGCTTTTATCAAACAGACATATGAACTTGTACAACATCATGCATTTCATATGAAGGAATCAAATCAAACATGTGCAATACATTAGATCATCATGAGAAAGATCAATCAACTTCACAAAGGTATGTTTTTAAGCTAACTTGTTTGTTCACTGTGCAGGTATAGGAAAAGTAATTTTTCTGATTTGAAGACTTTAAAACATATGGAGAAAATGTGGCTCCCACAAGGGTTGAGCCCAGCATGTTTCCCTTTTTCTATTCATTTGAAAAGGATATCAGAATGAAAGATAGGATGCATCATTTAATATATATCATGCATCATAGAATCAACTTGCAGAAGAGTGTGTCATCATGACAAAGATAAAAGGAGTAGTTGCTCCTATAAACTACATGTTCACTTTGATAATAGTTCAATTAAATTAGATCAGACATATTCAAATTGCCTCATTACAGATCACAAATAGATCAATGTTTTAGAATCAACTTGCCAATATGCAGAATTTAGAAATGCAACTATGAAAAGGTACTTTTCTTTATTTCTACTATCATTGGAATGCTTTATTGCTGCAATAATTCATGCTACATTCATCCAAATAGCTCAAGCATTGTAAGATCAGACATTAAGAGGTCATTGAACATACAAAATTTAATGAAGAATCAGATGAATGGATCTTTGTCATGGCTGTCATAAGTAAATTAGATAACAACATTACAAGCAAAAACTTGTGTTAAGTAAACAATCAGTTGAAATAGGGAACAAGACTGTCATAAGTAATCATTGAGAAGACCCAGTTGAAGTATAGGTTTACATATCACAAGATTATAAACTAACATTAAGACATGTTCATGATAGTATTGCTACTATGATACCCTTTTCAAGACATATATTAAGATGAATAATGCCAAATAGAAGTATCAGAACAGTAATGCTTGATAAGACATGCTTTGTAGTATGAATTAAGTGAGAGCATACATGAGGTAGCTTAAAGAGAACATATGGCATTCATATAAAGCTTCAGAAAGTTAAAACATCTTTCATCACGTCAAGGTTCAGGTCCTCAATGACTGGAGCACTTCAACATAAGAAGTTGATGTCACTTTTGAATCATAAATGTTAAAAACAAACTGCCTCAGCAATATTAGATAATGATACAAGAGAATGTGCCCATTAAGTTCCTTGAGAAAGACAAGTGAGAATGAACAGTTGATAGGAGTATTTGATAGAATGTATTCTACATGAGTTCAAAGTACTCAGCTATAGGTAGAGATAAAAAGAAACAACAATCATGCTTTTGAGTGTTGAAACATTGTTTATATGATGCTTAGGAGCTAATGTTGAAGACTAATCATATAATTGCATGATGCACTCAACTACAATGACAGTCACAAGAATAGAACAAGAAGATGCTACAAGGAAAGCAATTATGTGCTAAAAATGTGAAAAACCCTCTTTAGAGTTCATCAAACCCTAATGCCATTTTGTCATCTGCAGAGTAAAAGAACACAAGAATGTGGTAAAGGCACGACCATAATAGAGAGTAGGTATCTTATCAAAAATCAAGGATACCCAGTTTCGAAACTTTAAACCCTTGTGCTATTTTTACATCTACAATGAAGAAAGGGAAAGAGAGCACAATAATGAAGTTGGCCATGGTCAATAAAGCCTCTATGAAAGAGAAAATTATTAAACCCTTGACATTAAGTCGAAAACCCTCAATGTTTTGCATCTACAGTCAATAAAAAGCTATGCATAGTCATAGCTACAATAGAGACTTCATTTTTTGTAAGAAAATGAGATACCCACTTCACCAGATCAAAGACCCATATCTTATTTTTGTCACAGTAAAAAGAAATTATACACAAGTAAGTTGAATAGAAGAAGAAATATGAAGCTCACCTTGTTATTTATAGAAGGAAGAAGACACTGGCCACGACCTTATTTTTGTATCAAAACCTCAGGATACAAGTTATAGGTTGCAAGACAAACACAAAGAAACAAAAGATTTTTCAAGAAAAAAAAACAATGTATGCACAAGCTCATAGCCATAGCCATTTGATGGAAGAACAACTACAGAAAAAAGTAAAAATGCTAGTCAAAATCTTGTATAACATGCTCACCTTGTTCCAAGCTTGATTTCGACACAAAAATGCCAAGGATTCAACCACCAAAGTCCAAGAAAATGAAGGAGAAAACCAGAGAGTCTCAAACCCTACGTCGGCCAAGTGATGATGTTGCAGAACCAAAACAAAAAAGAACAAAATGTAAAATGAAGTAATCTTTAGGGTTCTCTTGTTTGGTTGATAAAACATTCTTTTCAATTTTTGTTTTGACTTAACAAAATAAAACATCATTACCTTATCCGAATGCACCGGGGGTCAAGACTTCAACCTTGAAGTTCCTAGTGATCATGATTCAAAAGGGCTGACAACACATAATACTTATGCATTTTATTTTAAGAGTCAATGGTCAATATCATTATAAGATAAGGTTCATTGCCTTGAGAAATCTTTAATCCCTTTATTTTATAAAGGTTGACTAGTGATATGATCAAACATGGTCGAAGGTGCTCTATGCCTTATCAAGTAGGACAAAGGTTAGAGATTCCTCATTATCATACATGGTGGCCGATTAGGGTCAAAGAGAATCTTTTATACCTTATGTATTTTTCACATCAAAGGTCAAAGGGAGGAACATCATATGAAGACTTAGTATGCATAATGAAGTGGCAGATTTATGGAGAAGGTAAATTTTTCTATGGTGAGAAAGGTACTTTACATGAGGGTAATATGAAGACAAAATAATGCATACAAGACGGTAGGAGCATGGATAGGGTCATTTACCTTATAAAGGTAGGGAGTAAAATTTTTGCCTTAATGCATGTGAATGCAACTAGATGATTTGTTTTCTTACATGGAGGCATAAGGATATCTTTTCTTTCTCTTAAGTCCTATTTTGCATCAAATCAAGCAACTTGAGAAAATTAGGCAAGTGTAATTGGAGAGATAAGGTATTTATTTTCTTCATCTATCATGCATAGATTTACAACTAAAATCAATGTAAGTAAATAATAAAGTAATATTCTACAAATTACTTTATAATTTTTTACAAGTTGTAAATTCATAGAAAATAGAACAAAGTGTAACTAATAGTAAAGTAATTATCACTTAATTACTTTATTATTCACTCACATCAATTTTGCAATGCAAAATCATGCAAAATAGATGAGTTGAGTTAACTGAGGTGATTTAGAGACTTTTGCATGATTTAGGGAGTAATTTGAGGAGTTTTGGTCAACTTCTTGGTCAAACATATGGAGAGGATCAACTTGGAGCTATTTTTGCTCAATTTGTGATAGTTTGGACCCTTATTTTTAGGGATTTATTGGTTTACTCGTGGATCACATTGTAGAGATTATTTCTAGAGAGGTAGTTAGCTACAGTTCTATTTTTCATGCCTCTTGGAGAGAGCAAGCTATATATTGTAAAGAAAAACTTAGTTTTTGCTAGTTCTTAGATTCTTTTCTCCTTTACACATTGAAAGACAAGAGGTTTTGTAACTCATTTTTTTCAAGTTCTTGCCTTTTTGCTCTTTACACTTAGAGAGAGAAGAGGGTTTTGTAACTCATTGATTATTGATTTAATAGAGATTATAGCAGGTTACAGGTTCCCTTTTTTTGTCTCTCATGCAATATTTTCCTACCAAGAGTGGTCATGAGGGCTGTCAAAAATATGGAAGTAAACAGTTTATCCCTATCAAATATAATCACTTCTGGCATCCCATGAAACCCTGACTACCTATTTTATGAATCTTTTTGCTAAAGTTGAAGCATCATCCTTAATATTATGAGGTATGAAATGTGCTACCTTGGTTAATTTATCAACTATCACCAAGATGCTATCATGTTGGTGTCAAGTTCTAGGCAATCCTATCAAAAAATCCATTGAAATCACTGACCATTTGTGCCAAGACAACTCATGGGGGTACAATGTTCTTGCCGGATGGCAATGTTCAGCCTTGACCCACTGGTATTCTAGGCACTTTGCAACAAAATTAAATACTTCCTTTTTCATTCCTAGCCAAAAATAATGAGTTTTCAAATTTGCATATATCTTAGTTACTCCTACATGTGCTTGGTAGTGCACATTATATCTTTCCTCAAGGATTTTTGTTCTAAAGTCTACTTCTTCAGGTGCATATATTCGTTGTTGATAACGTAAGATATCATCATATCCCAAATGATACTCTGTTGCAACAATACCTTGCTGAAGTTCTAGCCTTGTTTGCTGACAAAAGGGATCCTTTTCTTGCATCTGGTTAATACTTTCAGGCATGTTGAACTTTAATTGAGTGATTGCAGCTAGTCTAGGCCTAAGACTTAAGGCATCAATAACCCAATTATCCTTACCCTTAACATAAGAAATGTCTCTCTCATAGTTACTTAAGAATTCTAGCCACCTTCTTTGTCTAGCATTTAAGTCAGGTTGTGTGAATAAATATTGGAGCCCTTTATGATCAGTATTCAATTTAAATGGTCTCCCCACTAAATAATGCCTCCAAACCATCATGACTAGGATAATTGAGTTCATGATCCTTTAATTTTTGGGATTCAAAATCAATCACCCACCCATCTTGCATCAAAATTCCACCTAACCCATCTAACGAGGCATCTGTCCATACTACAAATTCCTTTTCTAGATTACTTGCAGAATTGGAGCAGTGCTAAGTGCTTCCTTCAACTCTTGGAAGGTATTTTCACACTTTTTAGTCCACTCAAACCTCTTTCCTTTTCCCTAAAGGGATGTTATGGGGTTAGCTATTTTAGAAAAGTTCTCCAAAAACCTTTTATAGTATCCAGCCAATCCCATAAATCTCGTTACCTCTGATATATTCTTAGGAGTAGGCAAGTCTACAATTGCCTAAATTTTGGATGGATCTACTGAAATTCCATTAGCTAAGATAATGTGTCTGAGGTAATGTATCTTAGGCTGGAAGAAGGAACACTTGGTCAATTTGACATACAATGTATGCTCCCTCAACCTCTGTAGTACAATTCTTATATGCTCCTCATGCTCCTACAAATTCTTGGAGTAGATAAGAATGTCATCTAAGAATACCAGCAAAAATTTGTCCAGGTAGTCATGAAAGACATAGTTCACGAGGCTCATAAAAGGCATATGGAGCATTTGTTAAGCTAAAAGGTACCACTAAAAACTCATAGTGGTCATACCTAGTTCAGAAAGCTATCTTCAGAATATCCTCTTCCTTGATCTAGAGCTGATGGTATCTAGACCTTAGGTCTATTTTTGAAAAGTTTGTGGCTCCCTCCATTTTATCAAACAAATCATCAGTTCAAGGAACAGGGTATCTATTTTTGATGTTCACCTTGTTCAACATTCAATAATCAATGCATAACCCTAGAGTCCCATCCTTCTTCTTGATGAACAACACTGGGGCTCCCCAAGGTGACATACTAGGCCATATTAACCCTTTCTCCATTAGATCATGTACTTGTATTTTAATCTCCTATAATTCAACAATATTCATTCTATAAGGAGCCATTGATATAGGCTCTGCCCCTAGAACTAGATCAATTGAAAAGTAAAATTGTTACTTAAGGGGAAAGCCTGACAATTCCTCAGGAAGGATGTCATGAAATTCTTGACGAATGGGATGATCCTCAATATTAGGAACTAGATCTTCGTTACCTTCTTCAATCTTTACCATATATATTTTTCTTCCCTTTCTTATAGCTCTCTTGAGGTGCATGGCTGAAACCATTCTCACAAATAATGGTCTTTGAATTCTTTGGAGTACTATCAGTCTTCCTTGGTCATCTAAGCATTCAATTGTTTTGTTATAGCAGTCTAGTTTAGCTTGGTGTGTCCTGAACCAATCCATTCTTAGGATCAAGTCGTAAGACCCTACTTTTATGACCAATAGATTAACCTTAGTTTTTGTGATGCCTAAATCAATTTCTTCTCCTCTCAGGCTGAAATTTACCCATTGTGTCTTATCAAACCCAAACTATACCTCCATCTCCTCTTGACTAAAATTTTTAAATCCCATATTAATTTTTTTAACACCTCAGGTGAAATAAAGCTATCAGTTGTCCCTAAGTCTACTAGAGTAGAGATGGGTTGTCCATGAAAAGTACCTTGCAACTTTATGAGTGAAGTTTGGTTGTTAGCCTAGGGGCTATCCATAGCTACGTAAATTCTAGCAGGAGGCTTGGTCGATTTATCCTGATTCCTTGGGCACTCATTTTTGTAGTGGTCACCCCTACAAGTCTAACATCCTCCCACTGGGCCAATCTTCTTTACTTCCCTATCCTTAGGAAAGCTAGTTTGTGCTACCTGTTTAGATGGTCTCTGTTGTTTTCTTTCACTGCCTCTAGTTTATGCTGATTCATAACTTCTTCTAAATCCTTGGTTCCTTTTAAACTTATCACCTTCCTTCTTTTCTGGTGTAGTTTTCTTAAATTCCTTCCTTCTGTTGTCAAAGTGGTAAGAGGTATAAGATTTTGTTTCTACTATTTCTTGCTCTTTTGCTTCTCTTCAGCAACTAGGGCTATATCCACTGCTTGATTTTGGCTCTTAGGATGTGATAAATTAGTCGCATATATGAGGTTCTTATTCAAGCCTACAATAAAATTATTTATGTGGTCCTCCTCTTCCTTCATGTAGTGAACATGACAAAGTAAACCCATGAATTTAGACTATACTCAGAAACTGACATCCCTCCTTGGTGCAGTGAATGGAATTCATTCAATTTTTGATCTTGATGGTGGGCAAAAAGGTATGCCTTATGGTATCATTTTACAAACTTATCCCAAGATAGCTGATGCAATTCATATTTTTTAATTTCTAGCAAATGGTTGCACCATAAAGATGCTTCCCCTTCTAACTGATAGATGGTGATTTGGGCCTTTACCGTTGGAAGTTAAATCTAATAACCCAAAATATTTGTTCATTCTAATTAACAAGCTTCTGCAGCATCCCCGCCGCCTATTCTGTCAAACTTGGGAGCTTGCATTTTCATTAGCTTCCTAATCAAAGGGTCATTTCCCACCCTTTGTTACGACTCTCCCAATGAGAAGCTATGGGTAGTAACCTTGGAACTATGTTCATGATCTTGGTTGTCATTGGTTCCTAGGCCAGTGTTATGATTCATTTCATGCTCCCTTTGTCTCATTAATTCTTCAATTTGTTGCTCTTGCAAAGATATTTTCTCTTGAAGGGCATTTAGCTCAGCCTGCAATTCCTCAGGTACCATTGGTTGTGAGGAGGTTACACATTTGTTGGCTCTAAGTATTTCAGCCAAAGTTAGACTAGATCTTCACCCAGTTGTCCTCTTCATTATCTATAGGTATATCTAAACTGCAAGACAATTATAACAAATTTACCATTTATTTACAACCTTCATCAAATTGTTTTAAACTCATGTAATGTAGAAATCTAGAAGTAACTCTTTCATTTTAAAATATTTCAAGCATCCAAGAGTGAAACTAAAGTTCCCTTTTAACAATTATAAGGCATAATTACTTTGGTAGTTCTTCATTAATAGAGACTAATTACATAGATATCATTACTTAGATGCCATTACATAGAAGTGTTGATAGATGTTATTACATAAATGCCATTACATAGAGGCATCGATAGATGCTCTTACAAAGAGGCAATGATATCTAATTACTACTATATCATTACTACATATAAGTTCTTTGACAATAGGAAGTTCCTCTTCCTCGGGCTCTTCCTCCTCAGAAGTTTCCATATCTGTAGATAGTTTAGGGTGCACACGGTCGAATTTAACAATCACTTCTTTTGAAAGTGTTGGTGCATTACATCCAGAACTAAAAGGAAAATATCTTTTAGCAGATGGTTTGGGCTTTCTTACTGAAGGTCGGTTCAACTTCAGTGGGTTTACATTTTTAGAAGGTCTAGTGACTTCCTTGCCCTTCTAAATTTTTAGATGCTTAATGGTTATCACCTGGGTCTCAGAACAAGTCATTGTTTCAAGTTCTATGTGATGTAATGTCATAGCAAGATCTACAAAACCCACTGTGGTCTTGTGTTGGGGATGTGGTTTTCTAGAGGCTCCCTTCTATCCTTTCTTCTTGTGACCCATGGATGCATAATCAAAACAAACAATTTAGCACATGCAGAAAAAGTGGGCTCCATAGACCTAGGGTTGGAAACTAGGCTCTGATACAAATTTAATGACCCCTTAATATGCAACCAATTCTTTTTTCTTTTTAAAATCAGATCTTAATACAATCATATACTATTATCATGACTACACTAAAACTACATAGAGATGTTTGGAATACATTCGTAGTCTATAAGCCTACACAAGTAGTTTTAAGTTAAACTTTTATAACCTAGTTGAGATTTTGCAACATTAATACATGATATAAATATGTAACAACACTAAGAGAATGTGTAGAAATTTAAAACAACAATTGGAAAATTCCATTAATTTATTCATGTTCATCATACAACCAACCAAAGGAGGTAATATTATTGCAGTATCCACTTATTGCATCTCATAAGCCATATTAAATCATTAGCCAATGTACTCTCTTCCTACTTTTCATACAAAGCATAATTTGAAATTGTAATGATTACCCATCAATTTTGCAACATTATTAAGGAAATGTGAATAATGAAATGCCATAATGAATAATACTCACCTGGGTACTACCTTAAGTAAGATAGCAAGAAGAAAGTGGTTGTTCACATCAGAGGATTAGTCACCCTCCAGCTACTAGAGTGCAGAGTGAATCCCACCTTAAGGATAAGAATTTTCTATCCCAACCCTCCAATAGAATCCAAGATCCACAGAGAGAGATTATTGTTCATGCCAAGGCTTTTAGACTTAGGTAAGTATTGAGCCATGATATCTAGCTTTCAAAAGGACCTCTATTACTATATTGGCACAAATAGACTATCAACCATGCAAGTAAGAAAGAACTAGAACTAGCACCTAAAACAACCTGGTCTTTTGAGATTAAACTTCAAATTGCACTAGTATGACTTTCCACTAATCTCAAAAGCTACAGAATAGTAATTAATGACATCCTTCACCCAGATGTCACAGGCTCTAGAACCTGTATGCTACTGGTGATAGACATTCAAGCCTAAGAAGTCCCTAGCATTCTTCACTAGTATACCTGGGTGATAGCCTACTATCACTGGATACCACCGTATCACTCTACCTACAGAGCATGCTTCCTAACCATTGTCAAGTGAGAGCATCGATAAGCTTATCTTTAAGCAGGTCATAGGATTTACAAGTTGGTGATCACCACAGAAGGAGTGGAACTACTATGTTATAGGAGTAATGCATTCCTCGTACCTATGCCCTCGTAGAGCCCATACTCCAACTGTCATGTGTTGTAATAGAGGTTGGCAATTGTATATGACTTGTTTTGTAAGTGGACTAAGCCATCCTAGAGTTAGAGAAACAAGACAAGCCATATAGTTCACCTACCTATGGTCTTGACCTATGACTTATGGTGTTTAGCTTCATATTAGGAGTAGCTAACCAATTTTATTTTCATACATAACTTCTTTCTACTAGTACTCATCATACAAACATTCAAGAAATTCCAAAGCATGTGACAATAGGTGTACAACTGCACAAGTCACAAGCTAGAAACAGGGTACTACATGTGTTAAGTTAGCTAAGAAAAAGAACCACACTATCTATAATCTTGTCAACAGGATTATCTATTTGGCTATGTTCATAACAGCCTACATAATACTAAATCAAGTAGGAATAGATCAGTATATAACTTTTATTATTGCTGTCCTATTTGCAAAGAAGTCTAAAGGAAACATGGAGCCAAAATCTAAGAGATCTGGATGCATATGGACCTTTATTATTGTTGTCCACTTGTAAAACAAGACCAAGAACATAGTGCTAATCCTTTACTTATTAAATCTAGTCCTTTGGTAGGATACCAACCATGTCATAGAATGGTACCCATAATATTCTAGAGGGTTATGAAATAAATAATAGGAATTACCGCTACAAAACTGAAATGAGAGGTGCCATTATCCTCTTTCTACACACAAATTTAAACCCTGGTAGGCGAGAGATTAATTTATATACTTTTAGAAGTTTCATGTAACCTAGGCCAGCTCATTATGACCTAGCATGGCATTTTAATCTTCTTCCCTTGAGACATTTTGTCAAACAGTTCATAGGTATTGTCTAAGCTTCTATTTATTTTATGTTGTCAGGCTAATAGTAAATATTGGTACCATTTTCTCTACTCACTCTTACAACTAACTTTCAAATGGAATTCCAAGCTTGATAGAGGTTATTAGATTGAATAAATAGCAGCATATACATATATAACTATCAACATCCTCTCTTATCATTGTTGCAGTTCTATGAAGGAGAAGAAAATACAACTCTAAGAAGGAGCAGCAGGAGTAAATGTGAAACACTACTAGAAATGCATCTATAAAAATTGCAGCAGTTGCCATGGACTTAAATGAAGTTTCCCTACACTCATTCACCTTCCCCCAATTCATTTTTGGTTGAGACTACTATGTTGGTTAGGGTTTTTAAGGAAGAATATAAACCACAAATGATTAAATACATTATTTAAAATTTGTTCAAGCTAGACAAGCTGAAACATATGAGTTTATCGAAGGAAGATCAATCAAATACTACATTTAAAACTTCTTTTCCATATTACCAGCATTTGTTATCCCCTATGGCAGCCATACCAGCAAACAATGTAAATTTATTTTTAAAGGAAATGTAATGTCCCCTTGTCACAATTCAAAATTCTTTTATCCTTGTTCACAAATTGTAACTTGCAACAAAAGAACATTAGTCTATTTTCATTTAAAGTCAACATATATAATTCACACATAGAACATTGCTTTACCATTTCTATGATTAATTGCCAATTCATAACTTAGTTCATCATTGATTTCTATTACTATGCAAATCACTATTATTCATCTATGATCATTTTCTATGCATATCACTATTATGAATTCATAGATACTTTCAATGCATATCATTATTGCTAATCTTATGATTGATTTCAATGCCCATTATCTTTCGTTCACATTTCACAAGTTAATCTTATGATCATGATTCATATGCCTTGCATATCATTGACATTTCATATGTTACTTTCATGATCATCATCAATATGCTTTGCATATTCTTATCATGACATTTCACATGATCTATGCTTTTCATCAATATACAGTGCAATCTATTTATCTATTCATATGTCATTTGTTAACAACATATGGGAGATTAGAGGAGAGTTACCATTATCCACCATGGGGCTCTAATGTCTCTATTCTTAGACTCAATGTGGTATCCTTAATACCTTAGAGTCAAGGCCTCCATGAGACTCCTTGGTACTCTTATGATGCCTTACATCAAGTAGCGAAGGCCTATACATCATTATTCTTGCACTATGGGTACCTTATACCACATGTGACAAGGCCTCCTTGTGATATACATCCTTTGCACTATGGGTACCTTATACCTCATGTGATAAAGGCCTCTATAATACCGATGAGTGGCCTCTTGGTACTTTCCCTTTCACCTCTCATATGAGGTTATCAAATCACATAGCATTATACATAATTGTTTACAAGATATATCTTTTGAATTATTGCATACTAGATATATTATAAATGATCATTCTATATGACTATCTACATTTCATTATTCCTGATGATTATATCATCATGGATAATGGAATGTACACATTGCATTACTAAGAATGGATATGCATAAATCAAAGTTATCATGATAGATACATTTATGAGAACAAACATATGATTGTTGTTCATAAATCAGACTTATCATAATTGATACATTTATGAGAACAAGCATATGACTATTTATAAATTAGAGTTATCATAATCGATACAAAATACATTATCATGAGCAAATGAATACGACTGTATACACATTACATTATCAATGATTGACTGTATAAGACTAAATGTTATCATGAATAAAACTGAAATATCATTTTCTTCATACCTGTGCTAGTATGACAGCTAATCAGACAAAGAGAATAAGAATAATATGAAGATGCTTACATGCTATTGTAAACTGGACTACAGCCTTGAAAGATATTCTATTATGAATTAATGATAATATCCAATGCTTGGATCGATGCTTGGAAGAGTTAAGAATTACTTGCTATTGCTTCCATCCGTACCTCAATATTCAGATGTATCTTTCTTTATGTTAACGATGATCCCATGACCAATGTCCAAATTCTCCTTTTATATCTTTGACTAGTTGCATCTTATGATAAGTCAAATCTCTTCATGGTCTGTCGTTGTCTTAACTATTACTCTAATCATCAATGGTGCTCCTTAATCATTGTTGGCTTGCTATTTGGTTTATTCCACATAAGTGCTCTATTAGCGCTACCTTCCTAATTGTATTTCTTTGCAATGATTAGTAAGTGTTTAGTCATTATGTATCTTTTAATATTTATGACTATGTTTAATGATCACTGTCAATGGTAAATTGTTTAGTGTAATCATTGTAAGTTATAACATTTAAGGAAAGCACTTATCTTCATGCCTTCGTCTTATAAGCTCTTCCTCAATGGGATCATAGGCCATAAATTATCTTATGCACTCTTCGACCCTTATATGATGGATTTGTCTTTTAACCATCGAATATTACTAAATTAAGATAAATTGTCAGCGATTAATGATCATTCTTGACATACTTATAAGATGAAGTTGATCATGTAATCATTGCCTCTTTATTAGAGGAGTGACCTTCATGAGGTAATTGGTTGCTTTCTTTGTATTTATGGCCTTAGTATAAGGCAAGGCCATTTTTATTATATTGGTATTATATAATAAAAATAATTATATTTAGATATATTATTTTTTATTTATTTAATATGATATATATCTTTATAAATATATTATATATTAAATATATAATAGGATTATTTATTTTTTATTTATTAAATATTATATATTAATGAACATATATGTATTTATAACTATAACCATTTATATGGGGACATGACAGCCCTCCCCACTTGAAATTGCTTGTCCTCAAGCAATTCCTATTCCTTTGGGATACTCGATTTTAAGATCAATTTTCTTTCCTTCTTTTATTTGACGTTGTTTCATTTTCTTCTTGAATTTCTATATTGTGTGCTTGAGCTCTTTTCCCACACTTATGTCTAGCTTCCTATTTCTCATTAAATTTAATACACATGTTTCCTTTTGCAAAATATTTACACTTGTGTTCAGGTTTCCACGCTTCTCTGCAATCAAAACAAAGGTTCTTTACTTTTAGTTCTTCACGGTCCTTGTACGGAAGATATGGTTTCTCGTGTCTCCTTTCATTCCTTAGGCAAATATGTCTTGATTTCCACATTTCTCCACAACTACGACATGGATTCTTATCATAATTTTCTTTCTTAGGGAGGGGTTTAGTGGAAGATTGCGAGGATTGGGTTTTCTCTAATTACATGGCCATATCTATGGCATCATCAAGTGTAGCTAGTTTGAGGGCTCCTACTAAGCCTTGTAGTTTCTTATTCAATCCTTCTATGAATAGGAATGTAAGTCATTCATTGTCAATTCCCATGATGCGTATGGCTATCTTCTAAAATTCATTGATATATTCATCCATCATTCCTTGTTGCCTTACATGGGTTATACATGGGTTAAATCCTTGAAATCTTGTTGCAGGTGTCATCTCTCGAATTTCTTGATAAACTTCTTAGAGAACTCTACATAAGACATGATAGAATCATGACCTTGGGTATGTTTCCCATTATGCCACCATTCATATGCTAATCCTTACAAATGTAAGATGGAAAATTGGAGTGCATCTTTCTCTGTCATAGGGTTAAGTGAGAAGTAGTCATTTAGCTTTTCGAGCCATCCATGTGGTGTAACCTTATTTGTCCCATAAAAATTAGGGAGGTTTACTTTGTTGGTTTTATGTTTTAAGTCCTTGTTAGGAGGTCTTCTCTCCCTTCTTACCATTTTATTCCTTCTACAATTGCTATAATCATTAAATGATACCACTCTCCTTACCTCCAGAAGGAAAGATGACATAGGAATACTTGGATTTGATGAAGTTGGGTTGTTCTCCGCATGATTGGATCCTATGTCTCTTGCATTTGTAGAGTTTGGCTGATCCATGGTGTTACCCACCTTTTGAAGTGCCTCTAAGAACATTTGAGTTGTCTTTTCACCTTGATCCATCATGGCCTTGCTGATTCTTTCGTTATGTTCCATCATGGGCTTGGTCATGGCTTCCATGAATGCCATCATTTCATTGTTCATTTTTTCTTCTAGAAGTTGTTGGTTCCTTCTAGTGTATGCTTGCATAAAACTATCTCATAGGATGACAGGAACAATGGCTCTAATACCAATTGTAATGTCCCCTTGTCACAATTCAAAATTTTTTTTTCCTTGTTCACAAATTTTAACTTGCAACAACAAAACATTAGTCTATTTCATTTAAAGTCAACATATATAATTCACACATAGAACATTGCTTTACAATTTCTATGATTAATTGCCAATTCATAATTTAGTTCATCATTAATCTTTATTACTATGCAAATCACTATTATTCATCTATGATCATTTTCTATGCATATCACTATTATGAATCCATAGCTACTTTCAATGTATATCATTATTGCTAATCTTAAGATTGCTTTCAATGCCCATTATCTTTCATTCACATTTCACAAGTTAACCTTATGATCACTATTCATACGCCTTGCATATCATTAACATTTCATATGTTACTTTCATGATCATCATCAATATGCCTTGCATATTCTTATCATGACATTTCACATGATCTATGATTTTCATGAATATACATTGCAATCTATTTATCTATTCATATGTCATTTGTTAACAACCTATGGGAGATTAGAGGAGAGTTACCGTTATCCACCATGGGGCTCTAATGTCTCTATCCTTAGACTCAATGCAGTATCCTTAGTACCTTAGAGTCAAGGCCTCTATGAGACTCCTTGGTACTCTTATGATGCCTTACATCAAGTAACTAAGGCCTATACATCATTATCCTTGCATTATGGGTACCTTATACCACATGTGACAAGGCCTCTTTGTGATGTACATCCTTTGCACTATGGGTACCTTATACCTCATGTGACAAAGGCCTCTATAATACCCATGAGTGGCCTCTTGGTACTTTCCCTTTCAACTCTCATATGAGGTTAGTAAATCACATAGAATTATACATAATTGTTTACAAGATATATCATTTGAATTATTGCATACCAGATATATTATAAATGATCATTCTATATGACTGTATACATTTCATTATTCATGATGATTATATCATCATGGATAATGGAATGTACACATTGCATTACTAAGATTGGCTATGCATAAATCAAAGTAATCATGATAGATACATTTATGAGAACAAGCATATGACTGTTCATAAATTAGAGTTATCATAATTGATACAAAATACATTATCATGAGCAAATAAATATGATTGTCTACACATTACATTATTAGTGATTGATTATATAAGAATAAATGCTATCATGAATGAAACAGAAATATAATTTTCTTCATACCTGTGCTAGTACGACAGCCGATCAGACAAAGAGAATAAGAATAATATGAAGATGATTACTTTCTGTTGTAAACTGGATTGCAACCTTGAAAGATATTCTTGTATGAATTAATTATAATATCCAATGCTTGGATCGATGCTTGGAAGAGTTAAGAATTACTTGTTGCTGCTTCTATCTGTACCTCAATATTCAGATGTATCTTTCTTTATGTGATCAATGATTCCATGACCAATGTCCAAATTCTCCTTTTATATCTTTGACTAGTTGTATCTTATGATAAGTCACATCTCTTCATGGTCTATCGTTGTTTTAACTATTACTCTAATCATCAATGGTGCTCCTTAATTGTTGTTGGCTTGCTATTTGTTTTATTCCACATAAGTGCTCTATTAGCACTGCCTTCCTAATCGTATTTCTTTGCAATGATTGGTAAGTGTTTAGTCATTATGTATCTTTTAATATTTATGACTATGTTTAATGATTGTTGTCAATGCTAAATTGTTTAGTGTAATCATTGTAAGTTATAACATTTAAAGAAAGCACTTATCTTCATGCATTTGTCTTATATGCTCTTCCTCAATGGGATCGTAGGACATAAATTATCTTATGCACTCTTCAACCCTTATCTGATGGCTTTGTCTTTTAACCATTGAATATTACTAAATTAAGATTAATCACCAGCATTCAATGATCATTCTTGACATACTTATAATATGAAGTTGATCATGTAATCATTGCCTCTTTATTAGAGGAGTGGCTATCATGAGGTAATTGGCCACTTTCTTTGTATTCGTGGCCTTAGTATAAGGCAAGGCCATTTTTATTATACTGGTATTATATAATAAAAATAATTATATTTAGATATATTATTTTTTACTTTTTTAATATGATATATATCTTTATAAATATATTATATATTAAATATATAATAGGATTATTTATTATTATTGATTAAATATTATATATTAATGAACATATATGTATTTATAACTATAACCATTTATATAGGGACATGACAGGCAATGGGTAAAAGGAATAAACATGTCCTTAAGCAAGAAAATTCACTCCAGGAAGCTCACCCTTAGGCAAATGACCTCCAAATTCTACCTCCTTTCCAAATGCCCCTCTGCTCTAATGAAAAAGACTAGTCCAAAATGCCTCCCCAAGCCTCTTTATTTCCACTTCCTATCCTTCCCAATCTTGTACGTTAGTTCTCTTTTCGTTTTCTAGGAGTGCATGGGCGTAGGATTTATTGTTGAGGTATGGGTTCCAACTTCCTCCATCAAGAGAGGGACCAGATAATAAATATTTCTTCCCTCCTCACCTTCTGGCCATAGCATTCCTGCAAAAATCCTACGCCTCTCTCTCACTTCCTCTTCTTATTTTTTTTGACCTGAACAATTTAATTTTTTTTGTTTTATTTTCTTCCTAATTTTCTTATATCCCATGTTTTTATTTTCATGGGATTCGTTTACTCGCCTTATTCTTTCATGTTGTTTTCTTTTCCTTTTAATGGATTATCTATTTGGGTTTAATAATAATTTAAATCAACATTATATGTAATAATAGTATTACATATAATCATAATATGGCTTATAACAATTTATTTCTTTACTAATTTAACATTCAATGTACTAGAATGGACATCAATAGTAATTATCATTATTACTCTATAATTCTAATTGTTATAATATTTCCTTAAAAATTATATATATATAATCTATTTCGCAATTAAAAATTTTATTACTAGTATTACAAACTATCACCCCATAAGCCGAAACTCACAATATGATCCAAAATTGGTCCTATGGGAAAGACATGTTGAATGAAAAGTTTTTTTGAAACTAATGTGCATGAGGTAATAGTTACCTAGTGTTGGTTTACATATTTTCCATCTAACTCTATATTCTTTCATCCAAACAAATGACAAATGTAACCACAATTGAGTCGGTAATAATGATATTTTATCACCAACTCTCTGCTTAGTTTACAAGGTGGCAGCTACCTTCAATTGCTATTCAACGAATCAAAAATCTATGATGCTTTTAACCAGAAAGAAAAGAAAGGAAATGCTTTTAACCAGAAAGCTTCGAAAGGAAATTCTCATAAAAATAAATGAAACAATACTCATAGAAGCTCAAAGATTTCAAATAATAATAATTGAAAAGAGAAGATTTTGAATTATGATCACCATAATATATCCATTCAAAGATAGATATCCATAGCAATGAAATCATCAACTGAATTCTCCAATATAAAGAAAGATCACCACAAATATGGCATTGAACATAAGCAGGATGATAGTTCAAACACTATAACACAAAGATCATATAAGCTCAAACTATTCCAACCGTGTATCTTTTCTATATATTGAAGTATAAAAAAATAAACGTACAAGATATCTAACTAAATTGAGAAAAACAAAGTTTGCCCAACCAGAAAGTTGTTTTCTTTGTTCCATCTCACATATTTATAAGCATAAAATAATACTTGTCTATTGAAAGATGAACAGTTTCTTGAAGACAACCGTTTTTATAAAATAAAGTCTTTTAAGTTTTGCCAGATAACTTAAAAAAGCATAAAGAAATAGATTCAATTCACCACCCATTTATTTTCTTTGGGGTCTTCAACACTCTCCACTGCTTGATCTTCTGCCATCTTCTCTCACACCTTCAACCTCAACTTGTACTCCTGATACTTTGTAATGATAGCTATAATACTTTTGCTCCCTGGAACGGTGGTGTTCTACAACCTGGTTCTAAACTTGGCCAAGTTCTTAGTCACTCCTGCCATGGTTTCTTGTATCATTTCATCCCTGTTTCTGTAACCATTAAGATAAACTTGCATGTAGCCTAATTTACTCAACGATTCACTAGAAACAATCTCAGGATCAAGAAGCTCACTATAAAGCAAATCTTTAACTTCTTTGATGATATCCTTGGGATTGCGTAGGTTTTCTTTGAAGTCATCTAAGATTTTTACTTCAAATGTATTGCAGTCACTTTGAATACCAATCGTTAAATACAGGTATTCTTGCAGAGCCTTGTTAATATGATCAATAAGATTATCATACATATTAAGCTTCCAGTCTAATGAGTCAACCTAGGACAGATCAATTTCACGGGGATCACTTGCCAAATTTTCTCTTGTGAGTATTATGGAATCTAGAGCTACTAATTTAGAAACTTCCCTTGAAAGCACATAAGTACTTCCTTGTTCTTTCCTCACCTGTTGAAGCTCATTGATCAATTCTTTTCTCTTATTGTGTATAAGAGAATAACTTTGTATCATTTTAGTCAAGAAAAATAAAATATCACAAGACAATTTTTCCACCCATTCATTGGCAGCCCTAGCAAAATTTTGACCTTATTTAATTTGTTTAACAATATTTGTATTGATCCCAATAACTTCTGAGTTCAGAGATTCCTGAGGAGAAGGTATCACTATTAATTGGATGAATTGGCTTAAAGACAAGATTTGAGATTGAAGTTTTATGTTCTCTTTTCTCTCATCCTTAGCCCTTTTAATCAAAACATTAACAAAATAATTTGTATGGTATGACTCTCCCTCAAGAGTGGAAGGGCCGAAGTCAATATGACTTATTTTATAATCTACCTCATTTATATCATTTTCATTCAAATCTTTAATAGGATCAGCAATCTCCAATACCTGATGGCCAGAAGTAGCATCGTTTATCATCTTGGACATTCTCCTATTCTTAGGCTTTGAAGTTCCTTCCAGAAACTTACAACAGTATCAATTTCTTTAGCCGTGGTGGGAACACTTTTCCTCTTTTTCTCTATCACCTTTTTTAGATAGCTAGGAGAGGAAGTTGCTGCGGTAGAATTTAGATTATCAAACACAAAATTATTTTTATCTTCCAATGGAGGAGCAATAGGAACTTCTTCATTATTAGGAGAAGAGGACACATCAAGAAAATTAGGGAAAGAGCTATCGTTAACAATTGAATAAAAAATGGGATCGGGATTTGAAAGGAAGCTAAGTGTGTAGAAAATGCTTCCTACACTAATCTAATGAGGAGAGGGATATAAAAATTCAAATTAATCCTTACAACTACAGAAACATAGAAAAACTAACAAAGATATTACAGCAATACACATGAACCAGAAAGAAGACAGAAGAAGAGAGACAAAGATTTACGGTGGGGAAAACCCTTATCGGGTGAAAAACCCCACGCTTAGAAACCTGTACAATGTATTAACAAATCTAAAATTTGTTTACAATACAGTTGCAATGCAAGCTTCAATGGTCTTTGACACTCGTGTCTAGAGTCAATCCAGCAATATAAAAGTACTTGTAAAACCTATGATACAACTCCCTCTCCAACCACCTGTTTATATAGAAAATACAAGGCAATATTGGACCTATCTTGGGATGGCCGTCCAACTTGGCCTCATGGCCCAAAACCCACTCTTAAGGACACTTGGTCAATATTGTAGAATGTTCCTGACACTTGTCCACAACTCCCATCTCAAAGAGGTCACCTATTTCAAAAATGGGCTATGACATATGCTCTTACGACACTTACGACCATCATAGAATTTGTCATAGCAGTTACAACTTACAGTTGTAAGAGAATCTATCATACACATGCTATAAATAGTATATTCTCTTACAACATGTCATAGTCCACCTTGGGGCACCCAAATAAGCCTTTTTCAAAGATGCTTCATGACACATGTCTTCACCTGTCTTACATGCTTCTATTTCTGACTCTTACATGTCATAGCTTCGTCATAGGAATCTGTCATAACCATTTCAGTCAAACATTCCATTACACAACATGAAAGATGCTGACACATGGAAAATACTCTTACCAAAAAGTAAGACACCTATACCCTCATGTGAGGACAAAATTACAAGTTGTCATCTTCCATGTAGGATGACACATCACTGTGCCACATCCCACAACATGACAATATGGAATTTACAATTTATTTACAACATAGGCAATTAATTAATATATACAAACATAAATAATGCAAGGAATTACCAAGGTTGAGACACCTTAATTTCCAACATTATCCCACTTGTCGAACACCTTGTAAAAGCTAATAAAATAACATGATTTAACCACTATAGGCCGAGAGGCCCATAGACTCCAAACACCATATGAACTTCTTTGTGCCCACTGGTTTCGTTAATACATTTGCAACATTCTTCAAAGTATCTACCTTCTCCAAATTTACCTTTCCATCATCAACCATGTCTCACATGAAGTGAAACTGAACATCAATGTGCTTTGTTCTAGCATGGAAAGTTGGATTCTTTGCAAGGAAAATTGTACTGTGACTATCACAACTGATCGTGATCTGACCTGCATCAACACCAATATCTAAACAAAATCTCTTAAGCCAAATGGCTTCCTTACAAGCATGAGTTGATGCCATATACTCAGCTTCAATTGTGGACAAAGCAACAACAGGTTGTCACTTACTCATCGAACTAATAGCACCACCAAACAGTGTAAACACATAAGCACTGGTGGATCTCCTGTTGTCAATGTCACCTACCCAATCTAAATCCACAAATCCATGAATATCAACAAAATGTAGAAGTCCTGTAACATTACCATGATATCATACATCAAACTACCAATAGCACTAGCATAAGGTACTCTACTCATGTCCTCCACCTCACTAGGAGATTTTAGACAATCCTTAATAGACAACTTTGTCCCCAAAGAAACGGGAACACACAATGGTCTACAATCTGCCATGTTGAACCTATCCAATACGGTCTTCACATACTTACTCTAGCTTAACCAAAGTTTTCTATTGGTTCTATCTCTTCTGATTTCCATTCCTAGAATGTACCTGGCTTCCCCTAAATCTTTCATTTCAAACTGTGCTGACAACTGAGATTTAAAATCAGAAATCATATTCTTACCCTTCCCAATAAGAAACATATCATCAACATATAGTGCAACAATGAGAATACGATCACCATCAAACTTATAATACACATGGTGATCTGATTTTGATCTCACAAATCTAATTGACAACACAAAGGCATCAAACTTCAAGTACCATCTCGTAGGGGATTGCTTCAAACCATACAAAGACTTTTTAAGTTTGTAAACCAAATTTTCTTTATCTTTCACCATGTAATGCTCCATATCACTATGAAGGAAAATTGTTTTCACATCCATCTGTTTTACCTCTAAGTCATAAGCTGCTGCAAGAGACAACAAGAATCGAATGGATGTTAGCTTTGCAATGGGAGAGAAGATCTCACCATAATCTATACCCTCCACTTGTGAATACCCCTTTGTAACCAATCTAGCCTTATACTTCTCAACACTACCATCTGTACCAAATTTCTTCTTGAACACCTATTTGCATCCAACGGGTTTCCATCTAAGAGGCAAAAGCACCAAGTCCCATGTTTGATTCTTTTCCAAAGAATCCATTTCATCCTCCATGGCCTCCTTCCAAGAACCTACATCTTTCATGTCCATAGCATCTGATACAGTTCTAGGTTCATCACTGTTAGTAATCAAAGCATAAGCACAACTAGAATCAAGCAATTTAAAACTAAACCTTTTAGGTTCCTTTCTTATCCATGTACACCTCGTCAAGAGCTGAGTTTGAGGTTCAGCTTCCTCATCTGAGCTTTCAGAGCTGCTAGAGCTCTCCTCATCATTAGGTCCAACATTGTCTTTCTATTTAGTCTTCTCAGGGGTACTAGGAAACTGAACAACATCCTCTTTCTTTTCTTTTTCTTCTAGTTGTAAAATAATGAAAGAAGATGTAAAGTCTCTAAAGATGACACTTCTGCTATACAACACTTTTTTAGCCACAGGGTCCCAAAGCTTGTATGCTTTCACACTGACACCATAGCCAATGAAGATATACTTAACAACCTTGTTCTCCAATTTTGACCACTTCTCCTTAGGCACATGTGCATATGCCTCACAACCAAAAACATGAAGATGCCTTATTGAAGGATTTCTACCAGACCACACCTCCATGGGTGTCTTTCCAACAAGAGTTAATGTAGGAGATCTATTAACAAGATAGCAAGCAGTGGCAATAGCTTCAGCCCAAAACTTTTGTTCTAGGCCAGCTTCAATGAGCATACTCCTAGCCTTCTCCATCAATGTCATGTTCATCCTTTCTGTAACTCCATTTTGATGTGGGGTGTATGGAGTTGTCTTATGTATTTCAATCCCAAGTTCCTTGCAATATTTATCAAATTCTATAGAATAGGACTCACCACCATTGTCAATTCTCAAATACTTAATCTTTTTACCAGTCTTATTTTCAGCAAAGGCCTTAAACTCCTTAAACTTACTATAGACTTCAGATTTTCTTCTGAGAAAATAAATCCATGTCCTACTATAATCATCTATGAAAGATACAAAATATACAAATTTTGATAACAAAGGAACATTAATAGGACCAAATACATTAGAATGAACTTGAGGTCCAATACACTAGAAGACTTGTGAGAACTCGAATTAAACTAAACACAATTTTGTTTCCCATATATACAATGTTTGCAAAAGTCAAACTCAAGATTACAATCATCTAACCCCTCAATGAGGTTTTTATTTTTCAAGTTATGTAGACCCTTCTCACCAATGTGGCCAAATCTCTTATGCCATAACATTGTCTTTTGAGTGGGAAGTTTAACTTCCAAGGCATGATTACAAACATCAAAACTAAAAACAACAGATCTCTTAACTACTCATTTAGATGGTGGGGATGAAGTGACTTCTACCCTCTTCCTTGAATCAAAAGAACTATTACATTGTGAAATGCATGCCTCCAGTTGAAATAGAGTACCTCTCCTAGTACCCTTAGCAAGCACCATAGCTCCTCTAGTCATCTTGCATCCTTCTTTCGAAAAGACTACCTACACACCTACATCATTCAAACTACTTGCACAAAGCAAGTTCCATGCTAATCCTGGGATATGCATAACCCCAGAGATCCCCTTCACTCTACCATCAGGAAATTGGATAGAGACTCTTCCACAACCAACAATCTTTAGATGAGAGTCATCACCCAAGTACACCTTTCAACCATCGAAATCCTCATACTTAGTAAACCAATCTCAATGTGAGTTCATGTGGAATGACGCACCAGAGTCAATCAGCTACACATCATTAGATGCATGGGTTTCTAGGGCTGCGATGAAAGCATCACCATCATCTTGTGATTTGTTGGAATCTAAATTTGGGGTCTTCTTCTTCTTTTTCTTTTCTTCTTTGCATTCCTTTCAAAAATGCCCAGATTTACCATAGTTCCAATAGATAGCCTTGGACTTTCTAAGAGATTTGGATCCACCTTTCTCAGCTTTCTTGTCCTTCTTTATCCCTTTCTCCTTGGGCCTTCCATGAATTGCAAGAGCCTCTTTGGCTGCATCATAAGACTTTCTCTGCATCTCTTCGAATAATAGTGAAGAAACCACTTCATTCATTTTGAATGTGGGTGTGGTGCTTCCAATAGCCATGACAAGGTGATCCCATGAGTCTGGCAAAGAACAAAGCAAGGTCATACACTGATCCTCCTCCTCCTCCATCTTACACCAATAGATGCCAATTGTACAACCAACATGTTAAAAGCATTCATATGTTCAACGACGGATCCTCTGTCCTCAATTTGAAGAGAATACAACTTCTTTCTTAGAAAAAGTTTATTAACCAGGGATTTGTCTTGATACACATCTCCCAACTTCTTCCAAAGCAAGGTTGTAGTTTTCTCCTCATGGACATTTAACAACACATAATCATCAAGACTAATTCTTATGGGACCCTTAGCCTTCCGATGTTTGAGATCCCACTCATCTTGTGACATTGCATCTAGTTTAGTTCCATTAACACTTTTCCAAAGGCCTCGGTCTACAAGCATGTCTTCCATCTTGAGCTTCCACAGCTCAAAATTAGTGCCATTGAATTTATCCACTTCAAATTTTTTGGATGTGCCTGCCATATCCTTGCTGCAATAGAATTCATAATACTCTACACAAAGTCCCACTCAACTTAAGATCAGCTCAAAAAACTCCTACCCAACAGCTAATACCAAAACTAGCTAGGCTCTAATACCAACTAAAAGGAAGCTAGGTGTGCAGAAAATGCTTCCTACACTAATCTAATGAGGAGAGAGATATGCAAATTCAAACTAATCCTTACAACTACAATAACATAGAACATCTAACAGAGATATTACATCAATACACATGAACTAAAAAGAAGACAGAAGAAGAGAGACAAAGATTTACAGTGGGGAAAACCCTTATCAAGTGAAAAACCCCACACAAAAACCTACACAATGTATTAACAAATCTGAAAGTTGTTTACAATACACTTGCAATGCAAGCTTCAATGGTCTTTGACACTCGTGTCTAGAGTCAATCTGGTAGCATAACAGTACCTGTAAAGCCTATGATGCAACTCCCTCTTTGAGCACCTGTTTATATAGAAAATGCAAGGTAATATTGGACCTATCTTGGGATGGGTTTCCAACTTGGCCTCAGGGCCCAAAATCCACACCTAAGGACACTTGGTCAACATTGTAGAATGTTCATAACACTTGTCCACAACTCCCATCCCAAAGAGGTTGCCTATTTCCAAAATGGGCTAGGACAAATGCTCTTACGACACTGACGACCGTCATAGAATCTGTCATAGAAGTTACAACTTACAGCTATAAGAGAATCTATGATACACATGCTATAAATAGCATATTCTCTTACAACATGCCATAGTCCACCTTCGGGCACCCAAATAAGCCTATTTCAAAGATACTTCATGACACATGTCTTCACCTGTCTTACAGGCTTCTATTTCTGACTCTTACATGTCATAGCTTCATCATAGGAATCCATCATAACCATTTCAATCAAACATTCCCTTACACAACATGAAAGATGCTGACACATGGTAAAATTCTCCTACCATAAAGTGGGATGCATATCGCCTCATGTGAGGACAAAATTACAAGTTGTCATCTTCCATGTAGGATGACACATCACTGTGCTACATCCCACAACATGACAATATAGAATTTAAAATTTATTTACAACATATGAAATTACTTAATATATACAAACATAAATAATTCAAGGAATTACCAAGGTTGAGACACCTTAATTCCAAAGAGGATTCACTGCCATAGTCTGGACATTCCTTTTTCTCACAAGAGGACTATTTGATTGCATACTGATTTCAATTTGAGGGCATCATTGGGCCTTTCACCATCACCCCCTAATTGTGAATTAGAAATAGATTGTGACACATCATGTAGTCATGTGGAACTCTGCATAGTAGAACTTTACAGTATTTTCTATCCAGTAGCCCTTGAGATACATGATTCGTGAGGTGAACCTGCATGTCCACGCCACTTACCAACCAGCCAATTCTCAGTCCTCTTGATCGCTAGTGCAGAATGAACATTAATATCCACAACCTCCTTCCCAGACCAATTTATTCAGGGAAGGGGTTTTGACAACAAGCTTTGGTATTCTACATCAATTACTGTAGAATCCTCCTCAGCTTTTTCTAGAACATGAATGGGTAAACCTAAAGCTTGTATTTGACTTATAGTAAGTCTCATGTAACTTCTTCTTAGAACATCACAGTCATCTGTACAATCTTCCAAGAAATCTCCTAGGCTCGAATAATGCTCATATGAGCTAGAACCATAGAAGTTCTGTTTATGTAGCATTTGTTGTTAAAGTGTTGTCTCAAAGACAAGGAGTGAAGACTAAATTTGGCCAATGCATATTCAGCCCCTTTCACAACATCTTTATTTTTACAAGAATAAACTGACAAAGACAAAGGAAAAGTGTAGCCTTTCTTCCTCATATTCTAGTATTTAACATTTACAACAATCATCTGTCTACAGACCTCCAAAAAGATGATATAGTTGTTCGAGTACCAAGGCAAATTGGTTGGGGATGACTCATAACCTCCTAGTCTTAGGTAAGTGAATCTATCAAATTAAATATGAAAACTCCCAAATTGCATAACCATAGAAGCAGCCTCAAGGGAAATCCTCATTTTAGGATTACAATTCAACTTTCTTACTAAAAACATAAAAAAGGCATCATTAACTCAATGAAAATCCTTCATCCAAACATCCTTTGTAAACTGAGGAAAATAAACATACACAACTATATCTTGGGTTAGAGACCCATGTGGCCTCAACTCGGCCCAAACAACCTCTTGACTAGCTATAACATATACCAAATAAGAGCACATGTGAAATGTAGAGGTCCTTTGAAACTTCAACAGTTGTTCGTTTAGGTGATGGCTTATCATTTTAGCCCAATCAATAAACTGACCTTCACTACATATCAACAATATAAAATGACACATCTAGAATTCAAAAGAGATAGCATCCTCACTACCTACCACACGGTGCAACAAAGTGATAATATTTCAAATTTTGTCTTTAAAATGTGCTCTTTTAAGTATAGAGGGTAGCTGAGACTTACCCCTTTTTTCTGACTTTAGCCAGTTGCGTGCAATATAATTTCTGCATAATCCTTCATTCTCCTCAAAGAATTCCACACCCAGGGCTACAGACATATCTTCATATTTTTCCTACCTTGGTATCTTCAATGCGTGAGAAATAGACTCAGGGTCAATTCTCACAATCACCACTCCTTCCTTAGTCTTGATTTCTAAAGTCTCAGGGTCATATCTCTCTATGCATGCAACAATTAAATCTTCATAGCACACTGAAATAGGGAAACCTGCTGCATGAGCCAGACCACTCTATAGAATTTTTGCCACGAATGGTGATTTGTCCTCTTGCTATAGATGAGACCAGAATTCTGCTAAGTCTATGTGTCTGAGCTCAGTGTCCTTCACTTTAGACCAATTACTTTCAATTCCAGAGTGGGAGGAAACACCCTAAAATTTGAATTTCATCACAGCGACCAAGTACCAGAGATGAAAATAAAGTACAATAGGAATGACAATTCAGGAGAGGAGGAAAATAGGTAAAACACTTACATGATTTTGCTGCATGGAGTGAAATGACATGCAGTTATAGCACCCTTGCCGTTCTTTTAAATGTGAAGCTGACATGGTACCATTTCCGCACCTTGAGAAATTAACCCAAAGATTTACTCATTTCCTAAAAATTCTCTAAAGGACATTTCATACCGACAGTGTTTAATGCTTTAATTGATCATTAATTGCCTTGATTTTTAGTTCATCACTTAACTGTCGCTGGATTGCTAGAAATGAGAACTTCAGAACCTTAAGTCGCAAGGTATAAAGTTAGGAAAACCTGCAACACAACGATAACAAAGGGAAGCAAGTGGCTACAAAACATAACATAAAGAGCATAGGGTTGCGGGATCGTGGGGTTCTGAAACTCCAGAACCTAGCAATATGGTTAGAAAACTTGGAGGGACAGCAACTAGATTAGGAAAATTAGAGTATCAGCAACCTCAAATCTTTTCTAAGGCACATGGTAAAGAATCATAATCTTTGGGACTTAGAAAATAGAATAGGACAAGAATGAACAATAAAGAAGAATGAGACTTAAAAATGAGAAAGAGGGTAACAATTGGCTCTGAATGGGGACAAGGACCAATGGGACGCAGAGAATCTAAAAAAACATGGCCTAAAGCCTTATTCATTGGGCAATAGAGGGAAAGCAACAAAACAAAGAAAATGGAAACTATGGTACAAGACGAAGACTTAAGACTCCTACCAATCAAATAATTTCAAATATTGCCCATGATAGGCAAGAGGTAGAGGAGTACCATCTGGATATTCAATTAAGAAAGAATTATCACCAATAATCTGTTTGATCAGAAAGGGACCTTTCCATATTGAATCAAACCTTTTATGTGCACCTTTTCGTTCTTTCCTTTTATCCTAGAGGAGTACAAAATCTTCAACCACAAATTTTCATTCCTGGCTCTTTTATCAAAGATTTTCTTGACCATCTATTGGTGTTTGGTGATTCTATCCACAACTATTTCTCTTTCTTCTTCCAATTTATTTAGATACATGATTCTTTTCTCCAAGGTAGACTAGAACTCTTCATTTTCTATGGCTTTTTCTAAATTCAATGCTGAGAGTTCCAAAGAAATAGGGATAGTACTGTTAATACAATAAAATAGCTAGAAAGGGGCCTATAGCTCTTTTATATGTGATCATGTCTACCCAAAGAGCATCGTATAGCTTCTTATGCCATCTTCTTTGTCCTTCATATACCAGTTTCTTGATAATAGAGATCAAATTCTTATTGCTAGATTCAACTTGTCCATTACCTTGGGGGTAATAATTAGACAAATGTCCCAGGATGATACCATGTTCATAATAGAAAAGAGAAATCTTAGAAGATGAAAAAGAGATAGCACTATCTGTGATTATCTTTCTTGGGATACCGAATCTTATTACAATATTCTCTTTTAAGAAATTGCACACCACTTCTCAAGTAGTTTTTCTTACTAGGATTACTTCTACCCGTTTGGTAAAATAATATGTGGCAGTAAGAATGTGTCTGCATCGAGCACTTCATTTAGGATTGATAGGACCAATAAAGTCTAGGCCCCATTGTTGGAATGACTCATCAATTACCATAGGTTTCAAATGCAGTGCTGCTAGATGAGGGCGACCAGTGAACTTGGCACACTTTTCACATTTGCATACCCATTGTTGAGCATCTTTAATTATACTTGGCCAATAAAAACATTGTCTTAGGATCTTAAAAGCCATCATAGAGGTAAAAAACTGACCACCACAGGCTTCATCATGGAAGGCTTTCATAAGTCTCCTTTGTTGTTCCTTATCGACACACCTAAGAAATGTCCCATTGGTGAGATGTCACTGTACCTCATCATTTAATCTATTTTTCAGATGTCAATAATCTAGGGGTTGTGTCCTCGGCTGTTTGCAACTAGGGATTCTACAGTTATCAGTTTTCCTAATAATCTAAACTGCTTCTACTAATTTGAAAAGATTAATCTATCTACTTACTAAATGAACTTAAGAAATGCTGAAACAGAATAAAACAAGAAATTACTTAAATCAATCTTGAAAACAGTAACATGCATCTATCTATCAGAATCAATAAATACTTTTCATAGCAAAATCTAAAGTAATAAAGCAATAGTACTAGCCTTCCACCTTTGGTGGTGAGAGTGGGCCCTTGCTCCACACCCTTGGGGCTAAAGGCTACAGTAGAAAATCAGCACAAAACAAGATCACAATTAGATCTAATCCAACTCATTCACTCTGCATTCATGAAAATATTGCTAACACAGAACTAAGATTACCGAGAATCAGAATAATTCAATCATTGTATATTTCTTTTGCTGTTTCTACAAGTATATATCAATAGAGTGATCACATATCACTTAACCTATCTATCAGTTCTTCTATGAGATGATATCCATCTCTTTATTACAATATCTATTTAACTATGAAAGAAAATCATGCAAATAAAAGTAGACTTGAGTGGAATAGAAGTCCACTCAAAATCTAAGTCTGAGTCTTAATAGATTTGGGCATTGAGGCCCTGAAAATAAGGATATTGAATCTGTTCCATCCGTAACTCATGCAAAAACTTTGAAAAGATAAAACTTCAGCAGTTTAACTAAAGATGACCTGTCATCACTCAGGTGATGATTTGAGTGAAATGAGGGGTATTATGACCACTGTTGAGAGTGCTTGGTTAGTGGCTTATGCTAGAAATATGACCTACTCTCAAGAGGCACCGAAGATAACTGTTCCTGTCTGCAGCTTTGGAGATATATCTGTAGCTCCGGAGATACTGTAGCTTTCTGTGTTCAGCTCCGGAGATGCTCTAGACTCCCACAGAGCTCCAGAGAGGCTTTCCTCATTTCTTCAAAACTTCAGGTGTCATGGCACTTTAGTCTTGTCTCTGGAGATCATTGAAGACTATCTCTGGAGATGCACAAAATTGTTGTTCCTAGCATCTACACCTATTGAATCAAAAAGAGATAAGTTTTATGCATTTTCCATCAATTCCATGCACATTAGTCACTCAATAGAAAATTATAATCTTAAGTAATCTATCTCAATTTATCATAAAATAGAATGATCTTGCTAACTTGATTGGGTGCATTCATTAGGAAAGATGGACTCAGGAAGGGGAAAAAGAGAGGCAAAAAAATGTATTTCATAAGTGTAACTTGGCACTCATCATCCCCCCATACCTAAGGTTTTGGCAGGTCCTCCTGCTTCTCACATTCTGGATTTATTCTGGTGAAGCAGCTTGTCATTTAGGTTATAATCCTAGGCATAGGTGGTCCAAGTTGTTCGGTTGATATTACCATTGCCTCTGTACTCATCAACCTACTTCATCCAATCCTACAATTTTTCATCTTCCATCTATTCTTCCCAGACAGGGAGTGGCTCAATTATTAGAGGGCGCCTGCACCATCCACCTATCCAGTCCTGCTTATGGTTATCCATTAGTTTGGATATCAACTTTCCCTTTCTCATGAATAATATTAAGTTTGCAAGGGTGACCACCTCTCTCATTTTCTGCTCTAGGGTCAAAATATTCCATCTCCTCTTTGCTATAACAACTACTAGATTTGTTGAATTGATCATGAAAAGACCAAAATTGATGGAGCATTCCTGCAAATTTTTCAGGTATAATGGCAAAATTTTGTTCTTATTATCAAGATGATAGATAAGGGACCTGAATTTGATCCTAAAAGCACCAGGGTTGGGACATTCCTTCCTGATAAAAAGATCTATTTTTAAATCCTTCTTGAGATGAGCTTCCATCCTTTTCTTCAGACTGCCTGTCTTGAGGGTCCTCTTGGGGTTCCTCTGCTTCTGCTAGCACCAATGAAGGTCCAGCCTTATCCTCATATGTTCTAAGTCCCAGGAGTACCTCAGCCAGGAGGGCAGTATCTTCTCAGCTTGTGAGAGTTGTCTCTACCTTTTAGTTCTCCATAGAAGAAGGGGGGCAGGTGACTCCAGAGCAGGTCTCTCTTCCTCAGAATCTGAGGAAATAGTAAAATTTTGTATATATTCTATCTCTGAAGCACATGATGGTTCTGAAATTGGACTCTGCGGACGAACAAATGGTGATGGGGAAATTTCTCTTTGTTTTCTCTTCCTGACTAGAGTGATCTCATCTGAATCATGAGATGGATCTTCAGCCCACCAGGTTCCCTCTATTCTCTGTCCTGACCTTCCCTCTATTAATTCCTTAGGGTAAGATTCCTTAGTTATTTTTCTCCTAACTGAGCGAGTCATGTAGGGGGTTTGTCTAGGAGCAAGTTCTACAATTTCTTTGCCTTTCCTCCTTTTATTAGGAACAGGGGCTGCAGATGAAGTTGCCTCCTGTGAGGGCTTCTTTCCTTTGTGAACAGCTATGGAGGAGGATGAAGGCTCAGTTTCCTCTTCTTGGTGGGTAGGAGAACTCTCACCTCCTAGCTGTGCCATCTCTAGTGCTCTATTCTGGGGATTCTGCTCAAGAAAGTGTTGCCACAATTCCTCCCCATTGGCTTGAGACAGAAAGTGGTGTTTAACTATTAGAAAGATGAGACCATGATGTTTCATGGGATCCTTATTTTGCTGATATTTCTCTGCAGTTGCCCTATTGGTCGAATACAAGAAATTGGGAATGTTTATGCTATACTCAGGGTGTCTATTTCCATGTCTTAGAAAAATTAGCATTTTCATGATTGTCCCTAAAACTAGAGAGAATTGACCATCACAAGTAAATTATTTCATTAACTAGGTGGCAACAGATCCCCAAGGGTTTGGGAGTGTGGACCTTAGAATTACTTTGACTTCATTTTTATTCGAATGTAATTGAGTATCAGGTTCACCACGAATAGAGAAATTTTTAATCAAATCAATGTATAAGGTTTTCAAGTGGTAAAACCTCTCACCTTGTTCGGGAAGTCTAGAAATGTGGCTGATAGTGGCTGAGGAGAAATTGATTTGTACTCCTTTGATAGTTGTTTGATTGCCCCTTAAATTTCTAAGGAATTCATCCACAACATCCTCCTGAAACCCTTCAAATTTTTCTAGGAAGTCTAACCATCCTGCAGCCCTTAGAATGTTTGTTGTAGCTTCATCCTGTAGAAGGCCTGCAGCACTTTCTGGCTCAGACTTCTTCTTGACCCCCATTGCTGAATTAATTCCACCTTCTGTGCTTAATTCCTCACCTCCTCAATCTACAGTCTAACCTTTCCTCTTATCTCTTTAGGCTCTGGAAGAGTGTTCAATTTTCTCTGTAGGCTCTGGAGGACTATTTAATTTGCTCTATAGACTCTAGAGGACTGTTTAATTTGCTCAATTCTTCAGGGTACTTCAGAATGAGGAATGTTATGTTATGTTTCTCAACTTAGGCTTATGAAGATTAGTTAGAGTATGAAGGCAGTCATAAATGTGACAGAATGCCAAGACACTCCGGAGGCAAAGTGATAATATGGCACAGATAGCGGCATGTGTGAATTTTAGGAAGGAAATGATGGCAGGAGGTCGTGGCATCATAGCAGCACCCAAAAATAGAAAGACAAGACAATTGCTATTAATGATTAATTAAAGATAGAATTACCTAGATAAGTTTTAATGATGAGGACGATGTACACGACAGAGATGCTGCATCATTGTTGGAGACTGCACACGTCGTGGCACATGAGCAGCTTTTGGTGGCTGGAGATGACGTCCATGACTCCGTTGGCACGCGACCTGAAATCATTGCGCTGAGTGGTTTGAGAATCCATGTTCCTTGGGTGATGTTAGCGCTAGGTTTTGAATACCACTTCAATTGATGTGCATATCAATTAAATTTATTTTTGTGATAAAATAGAGGATGAGTCATGATGACCTCATCATATGATGTGTCTACTTTACCACTTGGAGAGGTGGGTCCCCTCTCCTATTATTTAGATTGACTCCTTTATTGATAGAGCACCGGAGGTGCTCCTAGTTGAGAAGTGATGGAGGTTCTCCTTGTTGGAAAGCACTAGAGGTGCTCCTTATTGAGAAGCGCCAGAGGTGCATCTAGTTGAGAAGCGCCAGAGGTGCATCTGGTTAACTCTTGGTACCTGATTATCTCCAGAGCTCAGTTGTTTGCAACTATCCTAAAGAAGGGAACCGCCATTTACTGGTTTTCAACTCCCTTGGTCGAGAAAGATAGCCATTTACTAGTTTTCCATCTTTCTCTATTTTTTTTATATTATTTTTTTGTAGAAGGCCGCCATTTGCTGGTTTTCAACCTTCCTTTTTTTTCTTTTTTTTAGAAGGCAGCCATTTGCTAGTTTTCAACCTTTTTTTTTTTAATTCAACACTATGACAGAGGAGGTATCCCCTGTATCAAAGCACAAATCATTAAAAAACTCCACTTTAGTAGATGGTCTTTTGTAGAGCCTAATTCGGTTACCATTTACTAGAAATGTATCTGTATTTCCATCAATAGGTTGCAATGATACTGTTCCATTTTCAAAGGCTTCCTTGATTTGATAAGGACCCATCCAATGAGTTTGCAATTTCCCTTTGAACTTCTCGAATTTAGAATCATAAAGAAGAACCCAATCACCTTGTTGAAATGTCCTCCTTTTGATGTGTTGGTCATGCCATTGCTTCCTCTGATACTGGACCAGTTCTGTTTACTGAATGGCCTCTGTTTGAATTTCATCCAACTCATTGAGCTGAAGAATTCTATTTTGTTGAGCTATAGACAATGGTAGACCAATATCCAATGCAGTTTTAAGCATTTGGAGTTCAAATTCTATAGAAAAAATAGGCTTTTTCCCATAAACTAATTCATATGGTGAGAACTTTGTTGTGCACTTCCAAGTGGTATTGTAAGCCCAAACCGCTTCAGGTAATCTGCTAGCCCAATATTTTCAAGTTCCCTATTGGTTACTTCTACCTACCCATTCACTTGAGGATGGTAAGGTAAAGATTTTCTGTGCTTAACTTGATATAAATCTGTGAATGCGTTGATTACCTATGAAGTAAACTGAGGTCCTCTATCTAAAATTATTGATCTTGGGGCTCCAAACCTTAAGAAAATCTTATTGTAAAGGAAATCAGCAACTTTTTCTTCTCTTGCAAATTGTAATGCTTGAACCTCAGTCCACTTAGTAACATAGTTTGTGCATACTAGAATGTATTCATTGCCTGATGATGGTGGGAAAATTAGTCCCACAAAGTCTAAACCCCACTGCTCAAATGGTTCCATCATGATTTGAGGATGTAGTAACATCTCCTGGGTAAAGGTTTGCTGTCCCATCCTTTGGCACTGGTCATAGTGCTGTACATACTTCTTTGTATCTTTACGAAGAGAGGGCCAGTAGTAACCAGCTCCAAGGATCTTGTGGACTATCCTATGGAAAGAGTAATGGCCACCAGATGGTTCATCATGACATGCTCTCAACACATCAAAAATCTCATCAGCCTTTAAAAGAATGAAATCATGACCACATTTAAATAGTAAACCATTCAACTATTTATAATATAAACTTTCTTTAACCAAATGTTCTCTTTGTTTTGATGTAAAATGAGATGGATACAAGCTTGTAACTAAAAGATTAGCTATGTCAGAAAACCAAGGTGCAATAGAGGATATAGAAAAAAGATGTTCATCTGGGAACTTGTCCTCCACTGGTTGGTTTTCTCCTCCTGTATGCAATCTTGACAAAAAATCAGCAGCCAAATTAAACTTTCCTGGATTATCAACTATGGTAATATCAAATTCCTGCAATAACAATAACCACCTAATGATCCTTGCACCTACTACTGGTTTATTCATTAGGTACTTGATGGCTGCATGATTAGTGTGCACAAATATCTTATATCCAGTTATGTAATGCCTGAATTTGTTTATAGCATAGATGACTGCCAAGAATTCTTTTTCAGTTGTGGTGTAATTTTTTTTTGCAAGGTTAAGGTTTTTGCTAATGTAATAAATGGCATGGATACCTTCTCCTTCCTCCTTTTGTCCTAAAACTATCCCAATGGACTCATTTGAAGCATCAATCTGTATGTGAAATGGTAAAGTCCAATTAGGTCCTCTTAAAATTGGTGTGACAGTAAGCTTCTTTTTCAAGGTTTCAAATGCTGATTGACATTCTTTTGTCCATAGAAATTCTATGTCTTTATTAAGTAGGGTAAACAGGGGGGCTATTATTCTACTGAAATTTTTCTATGAATCTCCTATAATAGCCTGCATGACCTAGAAAACTTCTAACATCTATCTGATTTTTAGGTGAAGGCAGATGTGTAATCACTTCTATCTTGTTTTGATCCACTTTGATCCCCTTTGCTGAAATGTAGTGTCCTAAAACAATTCCTTCCTCTACCATCATAAAGCACTTTTCATGGCTAAGGGATAATTGATTTTTCTGACAACATTTCAGTACTTTCTTAATGTTTGTGAGAGCTTCTTCAAAATTATCCCCATACATAGTAAAGTCATCCATATATACCTCCATGCATTCATTAGCTAGTTCAGTAAATATAGCTAAAACAAGTCTCTGAAATGTAGCTGGGGCATTGCATAGTCCAAAGGGAAAAACATTGTAAGCAAAAGTTCCCCAAGACCAGGTGAAGGTGGTTTTGCCTTGATCTTTAGGTGCTACTTGAATTTGATTATACCCACTGAATCCATCAAGAAAAGAAAAATACTTTCTCCCAGCAAGGTTGCCCAGAACTTAGTCAATGAATGGTAAGGGAAAGTAGTCCTTCTTTGTGGCCTTGTTGAGTTCTCTATAATCAATACACACCCTCCATTTCCTATTCTTTTTAGGCACTATGACAAGGGGTGAGACCCATTGACTATCTAAGATTGGATATATGAACCCTGCTTGAAGTAATTTTTGTATTTCAGTTTCGATAATATCTTTTAAAGTAGTATTGAATCTTCTCTAGGGTTTTCTGACAGGTTTAATATCCTCACTGTATATATGATGGGTAAAAATCTCAAGAGGTATGCCTTTCATATCTTGGTATTCCCAAGCAAAAGATGTTGAATGGGAAATCAGAAGTTGGATGAGTTTTTCTTCCTGATTGGCTGTTAACTGAGTATTGATATTAAGTGTTTTTTCTGGTAGAATCATGACCTATTTTGTGATTTGATCCATAGATGTAGTTAATCCATACATTGGAGTCATGGTATTGAGAGGACAAGAATGTGGAAGCAACATATAAAAAGTGGCTAAGTCTCTGTAAAATGTTTCCCCACAAGGAATGATGTTAGTGAGGGTATAATGAGAAGAAGTAAGAAGTTCTCTCTTAGAGTCTTGGGCGAGTTCCATCACATCCTCATTGATTAGGATGTGAGTAATGTCTTCTGTTGTATCATAGTATATTTCTTCTTCTAATTCTCCCATATGTTCCCTGATGGTTACCATAGCTATTGAGGCACTGTTGTCATTGTTTTCTGGCTCATCCACCCATACTCTTCCTATATAATGCATTGATGGTTTAGCTGGAGGATACAGAGATATTTTATTCAGATCTATCCCATTAGAAATGACCATATCCCCAGTTCAACAATCAATAGATGTTGTTGTTGTAGCCAACCATGGTCTTCCTAAGATTAGTGGATAAGTATTTCTATGGTTTCTAGGTTCTAATATCAGGAAGTCCACTGGAAATTCCCATGAATCTATCACAACTAGTACATCAGTGATTACTCCTTTTGGAACACCTACTGACTCGTCAGCAAGTTGAAGAATTGTAGTTGAGGATTGGATACCTGATAGAGCTAATTTGTCCATTGTGTGGACTGTCATTACATTAATTGTTGCTCCCAAATCAACCAGAACATTTGAAATTTCTACCCCTACGATGAAAATAGTTATGACAGGGTTTCTAGGGTCTCCATATTTTGGAAGAAGAATTTCTCCCATCAATAGATCCAGTACTTTTCCTTCCAACTGTATTGTGGAGGGAAAGTTTTTCTTCCTACCCTACATTTTGATACAATGCTATTTAATAAATTGATTTAGTTCTAAAACATCTCTGATTGCCTGGAGAAGGGGAATTTAATGTTTAGTTGCCTAATTTCTTGTAAAAGTTTTGATTCTAGGTTGGTTTGGATTTGTTTTTGTAAGATCTTTTTCTGGGGAACATTCAATTTAAGTCATTATGGGTATGGTGCTAGTTTTTCCATCTCTAAAGCATCTCTAGAGCTCTTGTTAGAATTGTGTCCAGGAATGTTCTCCGGAGTCGGTCTTTTAGGAGCAACTCTGGAGTTGTCCAAGGATAATTCTTTGAGCACTTTTTCGTTAGTAATCTCCTCTGGGGGTTGAGTAGAGGAATTTTTAGGTTCCTCATCATTAGTTACTTCAACTATAGTTGGAGGAGATGGTCTTGGG
This sequence comes from Cunninghamia lanceolata, assembly GCA_027924645.1. Classification (NCBI taxonomy): domain Eukaryota; kingdom Viridiplantae; phylum Streptophyta; class Pinopsida; order Cupressales; family Cupressaceae; genus Cunninghamia; species Cunninghamia lanceolata. The sequence continues at coordinate 7,168,026 of BSBN01000078.1, forward strand.
AATGCTTTCCCAGAACGCAGCTGGAGATTATTTGAATGTATAGCATTAATTCTAGCTAGATTTTCTTACTTTGTCATGTAAACAGCTGCTCCCTATTTATTCTGTGGGTTTTGTATAGGCTGAGCTGGTAAAGATGGTTGGCTGACTGGTTCATTTTGTGCTTGACCTTGTGTGTTGGAGGGTCCAGTTAGTAAAGCTTGTTGTTGAGGTTGGAAATGTCTAGGTTGTCCCTGGTATTGTTGATTATATCCCTGTTGAGAACCCCATTGAGGTTGCATGTTTTGTGATCCAAACTATGGTGGCCACTGTTGATTTCCTCAAGGCTGATTTTGCCAATTTTGGTTTTGCCAATGTTGATTTGGCCAATCTTGTTTTTCCCTAAGGAGGATTATTTTGAGGCCCATGCCAAGTTGGATTCCACTAATTATTTCCCCAATTAGAAGGACCCTTGTAAGAAGTCTAGTTTGGATAGTGATTGTAAGGAAAATTCCCAGCTTGTTTTTGTTCCACATTGTTCAATTCCTCTTGTATTACAACATTCTTCTTACTCACTCTTTTCAAGGCTAGAAGTTGACTACATTGACTAGTAGGATGTTGCTTATCACAGATCCAACAAATCTTTGATTTGTCTAAAGGGCATTCTCTCAACAGATGTTTGTTTCTACACCTAGGACAATAGATGGAGAGTGGTTCAGTTGCTCTGTTTTGATCAGTTGCTCTAGTTTTTGCCTGAATCCCATCCAATGTGGTATTTAATTGGACTAAAATATCTTTTTTTAGATTTGTAATCTCTTCGATTAACTATCCTATTTCATTCCTCCCTTTAAAAGTTTTGGATGACCTCACTCCATCTTAGGTTCGAGAATAGTTCTTGCAGAGTTCTTCTATATCAGGTATTTCTATTTTGTTGATGTTCCCTTTTCCCATCAGATCCAGTGCCTGTTTTGATTCTTTATCCAATCCTTTTACAAACAGGGTTTTGGCCAAGGAGTGATCTACTAAGTTACCATACCTTCTCAAGGCAAAATTAAACCTATCCACATAGTCCTCTAAGGACTCTTCCTCTCCCTGCCTAATTTTAAACAATTCTTCATTTTTATTACTAGATCTACAGTAATCTTGGTATTTTTCCAAAAACTTTGTTTCCATCTGACCCCAAGAATGGATAGAATTCTGGGGTAAACCCATAAACCATCTCATCACAGAATCTTTCAGAGTTGAAGGGAACAGTTTCAATTTCTGGTTACTTCAACTATAGTTGGAGGAGATGGTCTTGGGAATGCTTTCCTGGAACGCAGCTGGAGATTATTTGAATGTATAGCATTAATTCCAGCTAGATTTTCTTACTTTGTCATGTAAACAGCTGCTCCCTATTTATTCTGTGGGTTTTGTATAGGCTAAGCTGGTAAAGATGGTTGGCTGACTGGTTCATTTTGTGCTTGACCTTGTGTGTTGGAGGGTCCAGTTAGTAAAGCTTGTTGTTGAGGTTGGAAACGTCTAGGTTGTCCCTAGTATTGTTGATTATATCCCTGTTGAGAACCCCATTGAGGTTGCATGTTTTTTGATCCAAACTGTGGTGGCCACTGTTGATTTCCTCAAGGCTGATTTTGCCAATTTTGGTTTTGCCAATGTTGATTTGGCCAATCTTGTTGTCCCTAAGGAGGATTATTTTGAGGCCCATGCCAAGTTGGATTCCACTAATTATTTCCCCAATTAGAAGGACCCTTGTAAGAAGTCTGGTTTGGATACTAATTGTAAGGAAAATTCCCAGCTTATTTTTGTCCCACATAGTTCAATTCCTCTTATATTACAACATTCTTCTTACTCAATCTTTTCAAGGCTGGAAGTTGACTACATTGATCAGTAGGATGTTCCTTATCATAGATCTGACAAATCTCTGATTTGTCTAAAGGGCATTCTCTCAACAGATGTTTGTTTCTACACCTAGGACAATAGATGGAGAGTGGTTCAGTTGCTCTAGTTTTTGCCTGAATCCCTTCCAATGTGGTATTGAATTGGACTAAAATGTCTTTTTTCAGATTTGTAATCTCTTCCATTAACTATCGTATTTCATTCCTCCCTTTAAAAGTTTTGGATGACCTCACTCCATCTTAGGTTCTAGAATAGTTCCTGCATAGTTTTTCTATATCAGGTATTTCCATTTTGTTGATGTTCATTTTTCCCATCAGATCCAGTGCTTGTTTTGATTCTTTATCCAATCCTTTAACAAACAGGGTTCTAGCCAAGGAGTGATCTACTAGGTTACCATACCTTCTCAAGGCAAAATTAAACCTATCCACATAGTCCTCTAAGGACTCTTCCTCCCCCTACCTAATTTTAAACAATTCTTTATTTTTATTACTGGATCTGAAGTAATCTTGGTATTTTTCCAAAAACTTTGTTTCCATCTGATCCCAAGAACGCATAGAATTCTGGGGTAAACCCATAAACCATCTCATCATAGAATCTTTCAGATTTGAAGGGAACAGTTTGAGTTTCTAGTTATCTGATCCATAATCATAAGTCTAGTAGACTACTTTGAATTCAAACAAGAACTAATCTGGATCCTCAGAAGAAAGTCCTCTAAAATTTGGCAGGTGTGTTGGTGAGATATTCTTCATAGGAACATTGTCTCGAGTAGCCAAAATAATAGGATATTAGAAGGTTCTTGGAACCTGATTTTCCTCTTCCCCATGATTATCATTTTCCATGTTTAGTACTGGTTCTTCTCCTTGAGGTTCTACGAAATTAGGTTCTATTAATGCCTGAAACTTTTGTTGTAATTCCTAGATATAATTGGCAAGTGGAAGATTTGGAGGATGTAAGGGATTATTGTTCTGAGTTGCAGCTTCCAAAGTAGGCTCTAGGTTTCTCTGCTCAACAAGATCTTGTACCAGCCCACTACTTTCCCCTATGGTTTGTTGTTGGGGTGTCTGCTTTATATATCTTCCTTTCAAGTCTCTAGCTCTAACCATACAGATCTATCCTAAAAATTGTTTTAACTTAGTTTCCCTAATTAACACAATACTTCCCTGGCAATGGCACCAAAAATGGTGAGATGTCATTGTACCTCATCATTTAATCTATTTTTCATATGTCAATAATCCAGGGGCTGTGTCCTCGGCTGTTTACAACTAGGGATTCTACAGTTATAAGTTTTCCTACTAATCTGAATTGCTTCTACTAATTTGAAAATATTAATCTATCTACTTACTAAGTGAACTTAAGAAATGTTGAAACAAAATAAAATAGAAAATTACTTAAATCAATCTTGAAAACAGTAACATGCATCTATCTATCAGAATCAATAAATTCTTTTCACAGTAAAATCTAAAGTAATAAAGCAATGGTACTAGCCTTCCACCTTTGGTGGTGAGAGTGGGCCCTTGCTCCACACCCTTGGGGCTGAAGGCTACAGTAGAAAATCAGCACAAAAGAAGATCACAACTAGATCTAATCCAACTCATTCACTCTGCATTCATGAAAATATTGCTAACACAGAACTGAGATTACCGAGAATTAGAATAATTCAATCATTGTATATTTCTTCTGTTGTTTCTACAAGTATATATCATAAGAGTGATGACATATCACTTAACCTATCTATCAGTTCTTCTATGAGATGACATCCATCTCTTTATTACACTAGCTATTTAACTATGAAAGAAAATCATGCAAATAAAAGTAGACTTGAGTGGAATAGAAGTCCACTCAAAATCTAAGTCTGAGTCTTAATACATTTAGGCATCGAGGCCCTAAAAATAAGGATATTGAATCAGTTCCATCCGTAACTCATGCAAAAACTTTGAAAAGATAAAACTTTAGCAGTTTAACTAAAGATGACCCATCATCACTCAAGTGATGATTTGAGTGAAATGAGGGGTATTATGACCACTACTGAGAGTGCTTGGTCGATAGCTTATGCTGGAAATATGCCCTACTCTCAAGAGGCACTGAAGATAACTGTTCATGTCTGCAGCTCCAGAGATATGTCTATGGCTCTAGAGATATGTCTGTAGCTCTAGAGATATGTCTGCAGCTCCAAAGATATGTCTGCAGCTCCAGAGATACTATAGCATTCTCTGTTCAGCTACAGAGATGCTCCAGACTCCCGCAGAGTTCCAGAGAGGCATTCCTGATTTCTTCAAAACTTTAGGTGTCATGGCACTTTGGTATTGTCTCTAGAGATCATTGAATACTATCTCTGGAGATGCGCAAAATTGTTGTTCCTGGCATTTACACCTGTTGAATCAAAAAGAGAGAAGTTCTCTGCATTTTCCATCAACTCCATGCACATTAGTCACTCAATCAAAAATTATAATCTTAAGTAATCTATCTCAATTTATCATAAAATAGAACGATCTTGCTAGCTTGTTTGGGTGCAGTCATTAGGAAAGATGGACTCAAGTAGGGGAAAAAGAGAGGCAAAAAGATGTATTTGATGAGTGCAACTTGGCACTCATCACCCATCAACCCCTTTCTTATATAAATTTCCTTCCCAAAGAACATACTGTTGGCAAGTATGAGGTGAGCCAGTGTTGTCATTGATGTCAACATACTCATACTGCACTGACAAGAAGGATTTGATGAGCTTTGTGCTGAGGATATTGAGAAAATTAGCCTCAGTCAGGAACAGTGAAGAACAGTGATGAGAAGAAGGTAAATATACTGTATAGGATGAGAACCGGAGGATGCGGATTAAAGGGTTAGTAGATATGAATCTTGAGATGCTACAGTTAAGATTTCAGAGGTCCGCATGAAGATCTGAAGGAGTTATGGCTGCCGGTATAGAACCAGGTCCGGCAAGTATCCGGAGGTGACAGAGGATCACAAAAAGGTCCGGTGAGGTCCGGAATTGTATTATCATAATCTGCGGATTGGAAGGAGTGTTTGAGATGTCCTTGTGATGTGTCATCCTGATTTGTGTGTGATTTGGAGGTCCGGAAGTACCTCCTGCATTATGACAGTGGCGACAGACTGTGTTCTTGAAGTTCCGGATGAGGAAGACAAGAGATCCCAGTAAGCAGAGGAAGTGCGGATGTATCCGGACATTCAGACAGACTTGTGAAGGTTCTTGAATCATGTTTAGGTTGTGTTGTTGGTCCGCATTGATGGTAGAGCCCAGAATTGAAGTTATTCTTCCGGATGAAGTTATTGCTCTGTTTAGCCGACCGGATGAGTTGTTCATCCTGCGAATGTTCTTGTGATAGCCGACCGGATGTGTTATTCATCTTGCGGATACTCCTATGGTTGTTTGCCGACTTAGATGCTTGTTCCTAAGTCGATGTCTTGTATAAATAATGATTTGTGAATTCATTTCAGGGTGTGGCATGTGGATGAGCAGGATATAGCGAAGAAAGGTGCGAAAGGCAGAGCAGAGATTATTGGGCTTAATTGGAACTGATCCGGACATAGTAGAGATGTCATTCTCCAGTTCAAGACTGTGATTTTTATCACTTTGTAGACAGTGTGTCTCCTTGTAGGCAGTGGGCCTCTTTGTGAGCAGTGTGCTCGGGCAGTGAGCCCTTATTGGCATGTGCCATTCATTTTTCCTTATTCTTCTAACAGAGAATAATTCTTGGGTTAATCACCCCGTGGTTTTTCCCTTAACCGGGTTTTCCACGTCAAAATCTTGGTGTTCAATGTGTTGATGCTTATCTGCTCTTGTGTTTATGTATTGTGCTTCCATGAATGATTATTTGATATGCTGCTAACTAACAACAGAGAATTAAGTGTTTGAAAGAGAACAAGTTCTATACAACTGATTCACCCCCCCCCTCTCAGTTGTATGCCCTAGATCCAACAATTGGTATCAGAGCCAAGTTCCTCTGATAGGAGCTTAACCGCTTGAGGTGATCCAGGATGTCGTCATACAAGAAGGATAGTCCGAAGTTCGATGGAACCAACTTCACTCTCTGGAAAGGTCGCATGAAGTGTCATTTGGAATGTATGGGAAAAGCATACTTGGCTATGATTTCAAAACCCTATATACCCCCACAAGGTGGTCCGACAACTCCAGATGAAACCACAGAAGCTGAAAACAATATGCGGACCAAGGAAGCTCTTCTAAGCACATTGAATGACTCAGATCTCTCGAATGTCATTGACCTACCAACTGCATATGAGATCCTAACTAAACTGGAACTTCTGTATGAAGGAGATGAGTTTGTCAAAAGTGCAAGGTTGAAAAGTCTGAAAGGGAAATTTGAAAGATTGAAAATGAGAGATGATGAAAACATTACTACCTTTATGCCAAGAGTAAATGAGTTGGTATGTGGAATCAGAAATGCTGGTGGAACTCTAGATGAAAATGAGATTGTCTGCAAAATCCTAAGATCCCTTCCTGCTGCCTACAAAATCAAAGTTGCTGCCATTGATGAATTCAGAGCCCACACAACAGTCACAAGAGAACAACTGGCTGGCAAACTAGCTGCATTTGAAATGATCGAGTTTGGAGATGATCCTCCCAAGACTGAATCTGCTTTCAAAGCCAGTGCCTATGTGAAAGGCAAACAGAGATTTGATCCGGGTGAAAACTCATCAAGGAAAATGTCATGGTATGATCAAGCAAGAAGAGACATGGAAGAAGAAGAAGCAGAAACAGCTCAACTTGAAGCCCTCATTGCAAAGAGACTGCCAAGAGGATCCGGTAAGTATGAAGGAAAACTACCCTTTAAGTGTTTTAACTGCAATAAGATTGGTCATTTTGCCTCAAGATGTCCGGAGAGATCTGCAAGATCTAATACTCACAGACAAAGGTTTCAAAAGAATTGCTATTATGTTCATGAAGAAGATGACAATGAAGGAGTAACAGATGATGAATCAGATCCAGGAAGCAAATCCGGAAATGAGTGGGTGTTTATAGCCATCAAGGAAGAAGATTCCTTGCTCTCTGAATCTGTCAATCACAAAGTTGTTGAAAAAGCCTTGGCTGCTCAAGTGGAAGAAAAGGATGATTGGGTTATTGACAGTGGATGCTCTCACCATATGACTGGTGACAAGAATAAGTTCTTAGACTTGGAAAGATATGAAGGAGGAATGGTAAAGTTTGGTGACAATTCTGCTGGCAGAATCAGAGGTAGGGGAACTATTTCCTTTGATGGTAAGAGCAAAACAGGTAATGTACTATATGTTGAAGGATTGAAGCACAATCTTCTCAGTGTTGGTCAGTTAGTGGACAAAGGCTATGATCTCCGGTTCAAGAATGGAAAATGCAGAATCTTTGCAAGCTCCGGAACTGAAATTGCATCCGGTACTCAGACAAGAGGTAACATCTTTCATCTGGTTGGTTCAAATAAAAGTTGTTTGTTTGTTCAAATTGATCAGAGTTGGTTATGGCATAGAAGAATGTGTCATGTAAATTTTGATAACATCATCAAAATAAGCAATACTCAGGCTGTGAGAGATCTTCCAAAGTTGATAAAACCTACAAACAGTGTGTGTAAAGAATGTCAGTTAGGCAAACAAAGCAGAGTCTCTTTTAAAAGCAAAGATCAGTCTTCTACCGGATTGTTGGAATTAGTACATACTGATCTATGTGGTCCGACAAGAATCAAGAGTCAGCAAGGTGATAGATATTTCATGTTGTTAATTGATGATCATTCCCGGATGATGTGGGTTACCTTTCTAAAAGAAAAATCAGAAGCTTTTGAGAAGTTCAAAATCTTCAAAGCTATGGTGGAGAATCAAACTGGATTGAAACTAAAGTGTCTAAGGTCTGATAGAGGTGGTGAATTTACATCTGGTGAATTCATTGACTTTTGTGAGAAACAAGGTATAAGGAGACAGTTGTCTGCTCCTAAGACTCCACAGCAGAATGGAGTAGTTGAGAGAAAGAACCGGACCATCCAGGAAGCTGCTAGGACAATGATGTTGGAAGCAAATGTTCCTCAAATGTTTTGGAAAGAAGCTATCAGCACTGCAGTCTACACTCTCAATCGAGTTCAAATCAGAAACAACACCGGTAAGACCCCCTATGAACTTTGGTTTGGCATCACTCCTACTGTGAAATATTTCAGGGTATTTGGTAGCAAGTGTTATATTAAAAGAGATGAAGATCTAGGAAAGTTTGATGCTAGAAGTGATGAAGGAATTTTCTTGGGCTACTCCACTCAAAGCAAAGCATACCGGTGTTACAATAAGAGATTGAGGAAGATGATAGAAAGTACCAATGTAAAGGTTGATGAAGGAATTGAGAAGCCTTCAAGATTTTATGAATTTGATGAAGATGACCAAGATAGTGTTCAAGGAACTCAATCCTCTCCGGTGAAACAGAGTCAGCCTGATCCGGTAAATCAGGAAGAAGAGTTAGGTTTGAATGAGCCTGATCAAGAAACAGCAGTACTGGATACTCCCAAAATTCCAAGGTATGTAAAACTGAATCACTCTGAAGATCAGATCATAGGTGACAGAAGCAAAGGTGTACAAACTAGAAGGAATATTGCTCAAGATCAGAATGAATGTTGTCTGATTTCAAAGATTGAACCTAAAACAATAAATGAAGCCTGCAATGATGAAAATTGGACCAAAGCAATGGAAGATGAACTGATGCAAATTGAGAAAAATCATACTTGGGATCTTGTTCCCAGACCTAGAGACAGGAATGTAATTGGAACCAAGTGGGTCTTCCGGAACAAACTAAATGAAGCTGGTGAAGTAATCAGAAACAAAGCTAGATTGGTCTGCAAAGGCTACTCTCAAATAGAAGGAATTGACTTTGAAGAGACTTTTGCTCCGGTAGCAAGAATTGAAGCAGTCAGATTACTTCTTGCATTTGCTGCCTTCAAAGATTTCAAGGTATATCAGATGGATGTCAAGTCTGCCTTCCTAAATGGTGATCTGGAAGAAGAAGTCTACATTGAACAACCGGATGGATTTCAATTGTCTGATAATAATGATATGGTCTGCAAGTTGAAGAAAGCTTTGTATGGATTGAAGCAAGCCCCAAGAGCATGGTATGAAAGGTTGGATAAGCATCTTGTGCAGATTGGATTCAACAAAGGTACTGCTGACAGCAACTTATATTTCAAAATTGATCATGAAAACATTCTGATTGTTGAAGTGTTTGTGGATGATATCATTTTTGGAGGAAGAGATAGTATGTGTAAAACTTTTGCAAATCAGATGAAAAGTGAGTTTGAAATGTCTATGCTTGGTGAAATGAATTTCTTCTTGGGTCTGCAAATTACTCAAACAAAAGAAGGGATCTTCATCTCTCAGACCAAATATGTGAAAGAATTGTTAAAAAAATTTGGTATGGAAGACTCAAAGCCTATGAACACTCCTATGGCAACCGGATGTAAGTTAAGCAAAGATGATGATTCTCCAAAGGCAGATCAGACAAAGTATAGATCAATGATTGGTGGATTGTTGTATCTCACTCAAACTAGACCAGATATAATGCAAGCTGTTGGTCTTGTGGCAAGATTCCAGGCTGATCCTAGAGAATCTCATGTTATGGCAATCAAAAGAATTTTTAGATACTTGAAAGGGACAGTTGAGTATGGTCTATGGTATCCTAGAGATCCGGATTTCTCTCTTCATGCCTACACAGATGCAGATTGGGCAGGAGATGTGGATGACCGGAAGAGCACTAGTGGTGGAGCATTCTTTTTGGGGAAGAGATTGGTTTCTTGGCTAAGCAAGAAACAAGATGCAATATCTCTGTCTACAACTGAAGCAGAATACATTGCAGCAGCAGGTAGTTGCACTCAAATCTTGTGGATGAAGCAGATGCTAAGAGACATCAAAGTTGAATATGAGGAGCCTATTACAATTTTCTGTGATAATTCAAGTGCAATTAATATTTCCAAGAATCCGGTATTGCATTCTAAGACTAAGCACATATCTATCAAATTTCACTTTTTGAGAGAACAAGTAAACAAGGAAGAAGTCAGATTGGAGTATGTTCCCTCCAAGGATCAGATTGCAGATATCTTTACAAAACCTCTTCCCAAGGACTCTTTTGAATATCTCCGGGAGAAGCTAGGGGTCATGGCCCCTCCGGTGATGAACTAAGATGCACTGATGTGCATCAGTCCGGTGGCTATCACAGTCATATCTTGTGATCCGGACTAATGGGGAGCTACAACTAAGGGGGAGCAGCTGGTATTATTCTGATGCATGAGAGTTGCAAGTATGAGCCCTTTGCCATTGATGTCAAAGGGGGAGAGAAGACATGTGAAAAACAAGTGGTTGATGATCAAAGGGGGAGCAGCAAAGGAAGACATGTGAAGAGTTGTTGTTGATAGGGGGAGCTGTGACAGAAAAGAGAAGTTCTTGTCTTAATGGTTTTTCACATCATATGTTGCCATCAATGACAAAGGGGGAGATTGTTGGCAAGTATGAGGTGAGCCAGTGTTGTCATTGATGTCAACATACTCATACTGCACTGACAAGAAGGATTTGATGAGCTTTGGGCTGAGGATATTGAGAAAATTAGCCTCAGTCAGGAACAGTGAAGAACAGTGATGAGAAGAAGGTAAATATACTGTATAGGATGAGAACCGGAGGATGCGGATTAAAGGGTTAGTAGATATGAATCTTGAGATGCTACAGTTAAGATTTCAGAGGTCCGCATGAAGATCTGAAGGAGTTATGGCTGCCGGTATAGAACCGGGTCCGGCAAGTATCCGGAGGTGACAGAGGATCACAAAAAGGTCCGGTGAGGTCCGGAATTGTATTATCATAATCTGCGGATTGGAAGGAGTGTTTGAGATGTCCTTGTGATGTGTCATCCTGATTTGTGTGTGATTTGGAGGTCCGGAAGTACCTCCTGCATTATGACAGTGGCGACAGACTGTGTTCTTGAAGTTCCGGATGAGGAAGACAAGAGATCCCAGTAAGCAGAGGAAGTGCGGATGTATCCAGACATTCAGACAGACTTGTGAAGGTTCTTGAATCATGTTTAGGTTGTGTTGTTGGTCCGCATTGATGGTAGAGCCCGGAATTGAAGTTATTCTTCCGGATGAAGTTATTGCTCTGTTTAGCCGACCGGATGAGTTGTTCATCCTGCGAATGTTCTTGTGATAGCCGACCGGATGTGTTATTCATCTTGCGGATACTCCTATGGTTGTTTGCCGACTTAGATGCTTGTTCCTAAGTTGATGTCTTGTATAAATAATGATTTGTGAATTCATTTCAGGGTGTGGCATGTGGATGAGCAGGATATAGCGAAGAAAGGTGCGAAAGGCAGAGCAGAGATTATTGGGCTTAATTGGAACTGATCCGGACATAGTAGAGATGTCATTCTCCAGTTCAAGACTGTGATTTTTATCACTTTGTAGACAGTGTGTCTCCTTGTAGGCAGTGGGCCTCTTTGTGAGCAGTGTGCTCGGGCAGTGAGCCCTTATTGGCATGTGCCATTCATTTTTCCTTATTCTTCTAACAGAGAATAATTCTTGGGTTAATCACCCCGTGGTTTTTCCCTTAACCGGGTTTTCCACGTCAAAATCTTGGTGTTCAATGTGTTGATGCTTATCTGCTCTTGTGTTTATGTATTGTGCTTCCATGAATGATTATTTGATATGCTGCTAACTAACAACAGAGAATTAAGTGTTTGAAAGAGAACAAGTTCTATACAACTGATTCACCCCCCCCCCTCTCAGTTGTATGCCCTAGATCCAACACATACGTACTAGATTTTAGTTTTAGGTTTCTTTTTTCTTTGGCTAATAAGTGAACAGGATAATCACCATAAGTCCAAAAATATGAGATATCTAAGAACCACTCATCAAATGTACTGGTAAAAAGGACCAAAGGCAATCACTCTTCATCAATGATTTCATTTTTTGCAATCAGTTTACATAGACCCTTACCCCTTATTCGATTAGTAGTTCTGATGTCTACATCATATTCCTAAACTTTCGTTATCCAAGTCCCCCATTTATTACATCCAATTTCTTGCTATGTAAGAATACTTTTAATGACAGTTTCAAGAACAAAAACTATGGTATGTGAATGTAGAATATAGAACCTAAAATTTTTCAAATCTCTAACAACGCATAGGCATGTTTTTCAAGAGGTGTGTACTTAAGCTCATAGCTTTTGAGAGGGGTGCTCATAAATGAAATAGGGGCTTCAATGCCTTGCTCATTTTTCTACATTAAAATGGCTAATAAAGTGTGTTCTAATGCATAACAATATATAATGAAGTCTTTATTGAATTTAGGACATACCAGTGTAGGTGAATTTGCTATGGCAATTTTTATATCTTCAAATGCCTTCTTTCCTTCACTACTCCACTTGAAAGTTGGGTGATTCTTCATCATTTCAGCTATGGGCCTTGTCAACTCGGCAAACTCAGGTACAAATCTCAGCTTTCAACATCTTATCTATGTCATTGAAGATGGCCTCTGCCACTTTTGGGTTGTAAGTTTGTTATTTTTTCCTATAAGGTACAGTGCCAGGTTTTAAAGGTATCTTATGTTGTAATTCTCCATTCCTAAACTTTTTCAAATCAACATAACACCATGCAAAAACATATTTATATTTTGTCAACAATGAGATCAATTTTTCCCTTTCCTGAGGAGAGTAGCATTTTCCTATGCACACTACTTTGGGATCTTCATGTGTGTCAATATTTAAATGGTCATAATTAGAAGATGATTCAATATTGACCTTATTCTTTAGTTTTAAACATTGATCATGTCTATTGAATAAATCCTCCAGAGAGACTAAACCTTTAGGTATATTGTTTCCTTTTAATTAGATAAATTTAGTGTTCTCTTGGCCATGTGTATTGACATATCCATTTGTAACATCATTGCTCACATTCTTACTTCCTTCAAAGAAGATATTAGCAAAAGCTTCATCCTTTTCAAGGAATGAAATAATTTGCCTATCACTGTTGAACACTTGCCAATGGTTTACATTATTAGGGACATTGGGTTTATCTTTAAAATTATGGTGAGGTAATAATAAAGATCTAGAAAAAACTAATGATTCAACTCTTGTGTTAAGGTTTCTAGGTACTGCTTCAATAGAAAAAGCATCAAAATCTTCAACACAATCCCAAACCCTATTTCTGTAATGCCTCAGTCTACCATTTTTCATAGAATATGTTTTCTTGACTTGTTTAACTATCAACTATGCATCTCCTCTAGCCCTCAATTGTTTTATTTTGCCTTCCCTGGCTAAGGCTAAACCAAGTAGAAGAGCTTCATATTCACCAGTATTGTTGGTGTTCTCAAATTCCAATTTGTAAGCAGAAGGAAAAATATAACCATCTAGGGAAACAAGTACAACCCTTGCTCCAAAGTCAGCATGAGAACAACCTGCATCAAATTCTAGTGTCCACAACTCATTTTGTAAATTAGGGCTAATAAGGCTCAAACATTCTTCTTCTATGGAAGTACACATATAAGTACCTAGCCCAGTCTCAACAAATAAGATGTCTGCCCTAGGATCTCTAGACTTTAATACTGTGAACTTGGCTTTAGACTCCAGATTAAGATGTACTTTCTTTCCTTCTAGTTGTATTAAAGAATGAGACCAATCCATTTGTATCTCCCCTCCTAAGTCTCTGCAAAAACTCCTACTCATAAGCATGCCATAACTGGCGGGGATGTCAGCAACAAGGATAGTCAACTTCAATCTTTTTTTGGGGAAGATAGCCAAAGAAACTTGTGCATCTTTTATTTATCCCAAAATTGGAACTTGTGAGCCATCCATTGAAAAGCATTTACCATGAGAAGTATAAGACAACCCTAAAGCTCTAGCCACTTGAGTAGGCATTACATTATCAGAAGCACCAGAGTCATTGACACAATTACTCAATCTAAAACCAACTATGTAAAGAGACACATAAAAAGGTTCTAGCTTAGAGAATGGATCCTGCTGACCTAATTCTTTTTCATATAGATTTTGGGACACTTGTTCATTAGTAGGCATCTTATTCTAATTAGACACTTGGGCATTACTCTGAGAGGGGGAGGGTTCTTGTCTGATATATTTCACTAGCTAGTCCAACTTGGATGGGTTGAGTCTGAGATACTTAGCTTGGGAGATCTGGATTTTGGTATTCTTACATGACTAAATCATATCAAATGAACTAGTAACAATAGTATTAGGGGAAGGAACAAATGGTACCTCTAAAAACACATTCTTGGAGGCAATGTTGTCAGGTTTCTTAGGACTAGAAGCATGTTGCTTGGATAGAAGGTACTTTGGAGTGAAAGATGAACCATTTGTCTGTGCCTTAGAGTCTGCCCCTCTCTGGGTCTATTGTCCTCTAGTGAAGACTGCACAATTAGGATCAATCTCTGTGTAAACATCTTCTCCTGCTCTAGCATTTGGCTCATACTCAAAGAAATTAACACTTGCATCATAAGATGGACCAGGTTCTTCTACATACGGCACTTCAACTTGTTCATTGGTAGAAAGCATTTGCATGAATCGAACCATCTCCAGGCAAGTGGACCCATCATGATCTGTAGTCAAATGAAAATTGCACATCATGTTGCCTTTACTGGAAGGTGTATTCTCAATAGCTAGCCTTTGTGTGGGTCCAATTAAAGGCAAATTTTTATTGTGACCACTTTGATTGCTATAATCCTTCCGTGGTATATCTTGGTAAGGTGCCTGAAAATGTCCTTTTGGCATTTGCCACTTTATGGTTATTATATCATTTGCCAATCTTTGTATGACTGGATCAGTAGAATTCACACCAAAAGGTTTACTAGTTTGTAATTCTATTGTCCACTTTCCCGCTATGATCAAATCATCTTCTATAGATATGGCTCTCCCTTGAGCTGCAGCTACGTCAGCGGCCCCTTCTCTTTTGATAGTGAAACTAACATTTGGTGGAAGGGTATTGATAAAGAAACATTTTAATAGATCATCTCCTAGCCTCATGTTGTTAGGAATTCTATTGTATAACTTGTCAAATCTGGCAACGAATTCCCTCATTGGCTCTTGTATCTCTTTTTTCATTGTGGCTAACTGCGTGACCAGAGTTTGTTCATTCTCATCAGACTTGAATCTGCTTTCAAATTTTACTTTTAAAACATGCCAACCATTAATAGAGCCATTAGGGAGATGATAAAACCAGTCAGTAGCAACATCAGTTAGGGATTCTACAAAAAGTCTCACAACTACATCTTCGTGTTGTACAACAAGAATAGAAGAGGCAACAAAGAAAGCTTGCAAATGTTCTTCTGGGGTGACTTTTCCATCTCCATTAAATTTAGGTATAATTTTCCCTAACCCCTTAGGTAAATCATGCAATTGGACTCCAAGATTGAGTGGGCCTTTGGTGGCTCCCCATGGAACAGGTGGAGGATGAGCAATGATAAGTGGGTTTTGTATGGGGAAATTTACTTACAAAGGGAGGTTTACTCCATGCAAAAGGAGAGCTTGACAAGATGTGGATGATGTACTTGGAGAGGTTTGACTAGGTGGAGGGAATGAGGTTCTAGTAATAGACCTGACCTTTCAATTAGGTGGAAAGGAAGAAAAGTTGATAGATTCTAGAAATGCAAAATCTTCATTGAGGATTCTCTTCTTTCTATCTCCCCTAGTATATCTTTTTGAAGCTAGATTTAGATAATAAAACTTGATAAAAATAGAGTCACCAACTTCACTTACTGATTAGCTCATGAAAGATTTTGTTGATTGTCTAACTGGTTCCTCTGATTAACCCTCTAGTTTCTGCACCTATTGTTAGGAAGTGCTAGAAACGGAAACATTCTTTCTCTTCATGGCACATGTACAACACCTTCAATAACAAAAATTATTTGAGCATTTTTAAAATCTCTGGCATTCTCCCTTACAACTTCACCGATTTCTTCTTCTTCTTCCAATACTTCATTAACTTGATGGTATTGCCAGTTAGTCCTTCTATGTTGCCAGGCAAGCAACCTCAATCCAGTAATGATATCTTCCTGATCACCTATAATCCAATCAACATTGGGTTAAATAATAGGAGCATTGCATCTTTGAAGAACCATTAGAGCAACTCACAATACATACTAAACAATTATAGAGTCCCCAATAGAGTCACCAAAAATCTATTGGTTTACAGATTTGCCATCTAACTCTATATTCTTTCACCCAAACAAATGACAAATGTAACCACAGTTGAGTCGATAATAATGATATTTTATCACCAAGTCTCCGCTTATTTTACAACGTGGCAGCTACCTTCAAATGGTGTTCAATGAATAAAAAATCTATGATGCTTTTAACCAGAAAGCAAAGAAAGCAAATGCTTTTAACCAGAAAGCTTCAAAAGGAAATTCTTATAAAAATAAATGAAACAATACTCATAGAAGCTCAAAGACTTTGAATAATAATAATTGAAAAGAGAAGATTTTGAATTATGGTCACCATAATATATCCATTCAAAGATAGATATCCACAACAATGAAATCACCAATTGAATTCTCTAATATAAAGAAAGATCGCCACAAATATGACATTCAACACAAGTACAATGATAGTTCAAACACTATAACACACATATCATATAAGTTTGAACTATTCCAACTGTGTATCTTTTCTATATATTGAAGTATAACAAAATAAATGTATGAGATATCTAACTAAATTGAGAGAAACAAAGTTTGCCCAACTAGAAATATGTTTTCCTTGTTCCATCTCACATATTTATAAGCATAAAATAATCACTATCTTTTGAAAGATGAACGGTTTCTTGAAGACAATCATTTTTATAAAATAAAGTCTTTTAAAGTTTTGCCAGATAACTTAAAAAAGCATAAAGAAATAGATTCAATTCGCCACCCCTTCATTTTCTTTGGAGTCTTCAATGCTCTTCACCGCTTGATCTTCCACCATCTTCTCTTGCACCTTCAACCTCAACTTGTACTCCTGATACTTTGTAATGATAGTTGCAATACTTTTGCTCCTTAGAATGGTGGTGTTCTACAACCTGGTTCTGAACTTGGCCAAGTTCTTAGTCACTCCTGCCATGGTTTCCTATATCATTTCATCCATGTTTCTGTAACCATTAAGATAAACTTACATGTACCCTAATTTACTCAATGATTCACCAGAAACAGTCTCAGGGTCAGCAAGCTCGCTTTAAAGCAAATCTTTAACTTCTTTGTTGATATACTTGGGGTCGCGTAGGTTTTCTCCAAAGTCATCTAAGATATTTACTTCAAATGTATTGGAGTTCCTTTGAATACCAATCATTAAATCTAGGTAATATTGCAGAGCCTTGTTAATCTGATTAATAAGATTATCATAAATATTAAGCTTCAATCTAATGAGTCAACCCAGGATAGATCAATTTCACGGGGATCAATTGCCAGATTTTCTCTTGTGAGTGTTATGGAATCTAGAGCTGCTAATTCAATAACTTCCCTTGAAAGCACATAAGTACTTCCTTGTTCTTTCCTCACCTGTTGAAGCTCATTGATCAATTATTTTCTCTTATTGTGTATGAGAGAATAACTTTGTATCATTTTAGTAAAAAAAAAAAAAATATCACAAGACAATTTTTCCACCCATTCATTGGTAGCCCTGGCAAAATTTTGACCCTACTTAATCTATTTAACAGTATTTGCATTCATACCAATAACTTCTGAGTTCAAAGCTTCCTGAGGGGAAGGTGTCACTATTGACTAGATGAATTGGCTTAAAGACAAGATTTGAGATTGGAGTTTTATGTTCTAATTTCTCTCCTCCTTGGCCCTTTTAATCAAAACATTAACAAAATAATTTGCATGGTATGACTCTCCCTCAATAGTTGAAGGGCCCAAGTCAATATGACTTATTTTATAATCTGCCTCAGTTATATCATTTTCATTCAAATCTTTAATAGGATCAGCAATCTCCAATACCTTATGGCCAAAAGTAGCATCGTTTATCATCTTGGACATTTTCCTAGCCTTCTTAGGCTTTGAAGTTCCTTGCAGAAGCATAGCAATAATATCAATTTCTTTAGCCGTGGTGGGAACACTTTTCCTCTTTTTCTCTACCACCCTTTTCAGCCAGCTAGGAGATTAAGTCGCCACAGTAGAATTTACATTATCAGGTGTAGATTTATTTTTGTCTTCGAATGGAGGAGCAACAAGAATTTCTTCATTATCAGGAGAAGAGGACCCATCAAAAAAATTAGGGAAAGAGCTATCATTAATAATTGAATCAAAAATGGGATAAGGATTCAACGCCACAGTTTGAATATTCCTTTTTCTCACAAGAGGACTATCTGATTCACATACAGATTTCAATTTAAGGACATCATTGGGCCTTTCACCATCACCCCCTAACTATGAATTGGAAATAGATTTTGACACATCATACGATCGTGTGGAACTCTGTACAATAGAACTGTGCACTATTTTCTGTCTAGTAGCCCTTGAACTACCTGATTCGTGAGGTGAACCTACATGTCCATGCCACTTACCATCCAACCAATCCTCAGTCCTCTTGATCACTGGTGCAGAATGAACATTAATATACACAACCTCGTTCTCAGACCAATTTATTTGGGGAAGGGGTTTTGACAGCAAGCTTTGGTATTCTACATCAATTACTTCAGAATCCTCCTCAGCTTTATCTAGAACATGAATGAGTCTCATGTAACTTCTTCTTAGAACATCACAGTCATCTACACAGTCTTCCCAGAAATCTTCTAGGCTCAAACAATGCTCATACGAGCTAAAACTATAGAAGTTCTATTTTATGTAGTTTTTGTTGTCAAAGTGTTGTCTCAAAGACGAGTGAAGATTTAATTTGGCTAGTGCATATTCAGCACCTTTCGTGGCATCTTTATTTTTACAAGAATAAACTGATAGAGACAAAGGAAAAGTGTAGCCTTTTTTCATCATATTTTGGCATATAACATTTATAGCAATCATCTGTCTACAAACCTCCAAAAAGAAGATATAGTCGTTCAGGTACCGAGGCAACTTGGTTGGGGATGACTCATAACCTCCTAGTCTCAAGTAAGTGAATCTATCAAATTGAATATAAAAAATCCTGAATTGCATAACCAGAGAAGCAACCTCAATGGAAATCCTCATTTCAGGATTACAATTCAACTTTCTTACTAAAAACATCAAAAAGGCATCATTAACTTGGCAAAAATCCTTCATACCAACATCCTTTGTAAATTGAGGAAAATAAACATACACAGGTGTATCGGGGGTTAGAGATCCATGTGGCCTCAACCTGGCCCAGACAACCTCTCGACTGACTATAACATATACCCGATAAGAGCACATGTGAAATGTAGAGGTCCTTTGAAACTTCAACAGTTGTTCATTCAGGTGATGGCTTATCATTTTAGCCCAATCAATAAACTGTCCTTCACTACATATTAGCAATATAAAATGACACATCTAGAATTCAAAAGAGCTAGCATCCTCACTACCCACCACATGGTGAAACAGAGTGATAATATCTAAAATTTTGTCTTTAAAATGTGCTCTTTTTAAGTGTAGAGGGTAGTTGAGATTTACGTCTTTTTTCTAACTTTAGCTAATTGTGTCCAATAGAATTTTTGCACCATCCTTAATTCTCCTCGAAGAATTCTGCACCCAGGGCTACAGACATATTTTCATATTTTTCTTGCCTTGGAATCTTTAATGCATGAGAAATAGACTCAGGGCCAATTCTCACAATCACCACTCCTTCCTTATTCTTGATTTCTGAAGTCTCAGGATCATATCTCTCTATGTATGCAACAATTAAATCTTCATAGCACACTGAAATAGGGAAACTTGCTACATGAGCCAGACCACTCTATAGAATTTTTTCCATGAATGGCAATTTATCCTCTTTCTGTAGATGAGACTAGAATTCTGCTAAGTCTATGTGTCCGAGCTAAGTGTCCTTCACTTTAGACCAATTACTTTCAATTCCAGAGTGGGAGGAAATACCCTGAAATTTTAATTTCATCACAGTGACCAAGTACCAAAGATAACAACGGAGTACAATAGGAATGACAATTCAAGAGAGGAGGAATGCAGGTAAAACACTTAAATAATTTTACTGCATGGAGTGAAATGACATGCATTCATAGTGCCCTTGACGTGCTTTTAAATGTGAAGCTGACATGGTACCATTTTCGTGCCTTGAGAAATTAACCCAAAGATTTGCTCATTTCCCAAAAATTCTCTAAAGGACATTTCATACCGACGGCCTGTAATGCTTTAATTGATGATTAATTGCCTTGATTTTCAGTTCGTCACTTAACCATCGCTGGATCGCTAGAAATGAGAACTTCAGAACCTTAAGTCGCAAGTTATAAAGTCTGAAAAACCTACGAGATAGAGATAACAAAGGGAACCAAGTTGCTACAAAACATAACATAAAGAGTGCAGGGTGGCAGGATCACGGGGTTTCGAAACTCCAGAACCTAGCAATATGGTTAGAAAACTTGGAGGGATAGCGACTAGGTTAGGAAACTTAGAGTATCAGTGACATCAAAGATTTTCTAAGGCACACAGTAAAGAATCATAATCTTTGGGACTTAGAAAATAGAATAGTACAAGAATGAACAATAAAGAAAACTGAGACTTAAAAATGAGAAAAGGGGTAACACCTAACAAGTGGACTCAACTAGAACGTTTAACTCCACAAGCAACAGACGAGACTGACTAGGGATTGGATGAGTATGGGGATTAACCAGTGTTTTAACAAGGTTGGCATTAGAGTCATTCTCAATTTATGGATCCACAAAGTCCACTCCACCATGCATGCTATCACCTACGCACAAAACATTGTTCCTCTCAACATTCACAATTTAATTAGTCTGCGTTAAATGAAATATAGCCAAATATATCTATATAGAAATTAAATGAAAAACATAACTAGATTTCATATGCATACATCACTATTAACTATTCAAAGTTCATTCATTTTAGTGTACACACACACATAGAGTTAATATTATGTTTCAAGTCCCCAACCCTAGTCCAAATTACATCCAGACTATGGGGCTTTAGAATGGGTTCATACGGGATGTGACAACTATGTTTAATCCATCACTCCATACCAATCCCAATGTATTTCCAAAGACTTTTTCCTTCCTAGACTAGAGCATACTTGCAATCTCATCCTCTAGACTAGATTGTAGGCATGATCTAGTCCTCTAGATTTAAAAGTAGAAATTCTCAATTCCAAAGCCAACAATCCCAAGATATAGTAGTTACCCATGAAGTTTTGTGTAAAAAATATCAAATTACATGTCTAAGGTTGTGTAGTTTAGAATATCATCCCAAGACACTTTAATGGTCATTGACTAGTAGTGTCTTATTTACATATTTGATCGCATGTGCCATTAGTCTCAGTTTGGATCAAGCACAAGTACTCACCATCCAACATTCTTCATTTCTCTATTTTGATCTTCTTAAATCAACTTAGGGGTCCATGTAATTTGCCTTGACCCCCACTTATACGATGGAAAAAGTAAGGTATCTATTAATAGATTAAATCTCAAAAACTAATGATGGCTAGTCTTAGTGTCCTATGACTACATATATAGAAAGGGTTGTGGTAATTTGCCCCTCCCATTAGTTTTGTATTTTGGTCATGTTATGTCATATATGTGGAAAGGTTTTTTGGTGGCAACAATGTGTATATCCCATATGGACTTACTAGGTTGTGACAATATAATAGGAAGAAGTTAGATATATGTTTTTTGGACATTGTACGCTCTTGTTGTAAGGACTAGCTAAGTTGTAAACACACAACTTGTTAAAAAAATACTTTAATATGTCATATCTTGCTTGAGGCATTTTGATTTACACTGGTTCATACTTCAAATTGAGAGCCTATGGTTAATGATCTTGTATCTTGCATTAGATTCTCATCGAGTCACATCTCAGTTTGATGGCCATTCATTATGGTTAATATTCCTAAATCTTCATGGTTAATGTTCCGGAATGTTAATTTCTTTTCTAGCATTGAAAGTCAATTTCTCTCATTAGATCTATTCAATATGTTGTAGTATGCATAATAAAATAGGATGGTTAAAATAATTAGAATGAATCTAGTGAGATCCTACCTATCAATATCAAAGTAGAGATACTATGTTTTTGTAACTTCTAGATGCCTTACCCAAATTTATAAGCCATAAAACACACTTTTATCTTCTAAATAAAAATAAGTAAAATGTATATAACTTAGAAAATCTTTATAAAGATAAAAAGAAAAAAAAAAGTTTAATTTTAATGTTTGGTAAAACCAACTCATTTCACCAAAGTGTTGTAGCTCAATTGGTTGAGTCTAATTGGTAAGGGTGATAGTATGTTCCTTAATTACACCATCCACCAAGGATCAAATCCCCAAAAGTGCAAAGATGAACTTGGGATCATGCCCCAGCCAACTTTAGCAGAATGGATACCCCACGATCCTTGACTCTTAATCAAAGAGACAAAATTAATCTGAAATAGTTAGAGACCTATTCAAAAAAATTGATCTCCATCCTATGAAATCTATGAATTAATTAAAAGATAACATAAAAATTCAACTTACACCAAAGATTTAAATTGATCTCCATCCTATGAAATCTATGAATTAATTGAAAGATAACATAAAAATTCAACTTACACCAAAGATTTATGAAATCTATGAATTAATTGAAAGATAACATAAAAGTTCAACTTACACCAAAGATTCATTGCATATATACATCATGGATCGTGAAACGAATCAAACTCAACCTACATTCTTCAGTCTCCTAATTTCAAATAGAATAATCTCACCAATCGAGTTTCTGCATGATAATGCAGTCAGTGGTTTGGTTGCAGCTACGTTGCTGAATGAAGGGGCTGAAAGAGTTTAACCGGTAATATTAACATCTGCGTGTATAACCTAGTTGGTAGTGTCGTCGAATAGCAAACACTTAAATTATTTTGTATGCTATTCACATGAAACCATACAAGAGCACAGAAAAGCAGTTACAACGTTCAATGAAAATGGATAATTCCAATCAAGAACTCGCTGGAAAAAACAATTGCGATCTTGACATTTTAATAAAAAAATCTGGGATCTAAAACAAAAGAAAAGTTCAACCCAACCAAATATGATTCAGTTTTAGAAGGTTTTGTAGGTTGTAGCTTCTTATAGGCAATAGTTAATGTTATTCACATGTAATAAATTTTATTCATCAATAAATTGATAGTCAAAAGTCAATTTTGGCCAATAAAAAAAGGACAAAAAAAATTAACTGATAATATTAACATCTGCATGTATAACCTAGTTACTAGTGTTGTCGAACAAACACTTAAATTCTTTTGTATGCTATTCACATGAAACCATACAAGAGCACAGAAAAGCAGTTACAATGAACAAGAAAGCGGATTTGAGAGAAATTTGAGGAGAGGTGCGGGGTAGGATAAGAGGAAGAAGGGAAGAAAAAGGAAAAGCAAGGAGAGAGGAGAGAGAGGGGGAGAAGTAGAGACAAACCCAAGGAGAGGCAAGGACGAGGATAAAAAAGGGTGAGCACGGGAGGGGAATGAAAAAGGAAAATCCCAATCAAAAACTCCTGGAAAAAACCATTACGATCTTGACATTTTAATAGAAAAATTTGGGATCCAAAACAAAAGAGAAGCTCAACCCAACCAAATATGATTCCGTTTTAGAAGGCTTTGTAGGCTGTAGCTTCTTATAGGCAATAATTAATATCATTCACATGTAATAAATTTCATTCATCAATAAATTGGTAGTCAAAAGTTAATTTTGGCCAATAAAAATAGGATAAATATTTACTAATTGATTTTTAATCATTAATGTAGATAGTGTTTAAATATAGTGCAAATGTTCATATAATCAAATTAGCAAAAGCATATTCAAACAACTGTCTTAATCTATTTTAAGTTGTTTATGATAGTAGATAACTATTTATCACTTTCACAACATTTTAAAACAATTGAAAGAATTTTTGGGAGGAAGTGGTTGCAAGCCCACAAATGTTAAGTAAAACCCATGTATTCAAACACCTATACACAAAATGAGATCTATTCTTGCAATATCAATGTCCCCCATCTCCAATGTTTTCTTTTCATCTATCAGTTTCAGAAGTTCATGTCCAGCTTCATCACTTAATACTTCAATGCAACCATCTGAATAGTTGCTCGATTGTCGTTGGAGCTCCTCTACAAACTTGTTCACATCTACATTAAACACCTTTCTCCACTGCAAAAGCAATGAAAATGCATAAGGTTGACTATGTAAAGAACTATCATACTTATTTATTATTTAAACTTGTGGTAACTTACTTCTTCTATCCATTTCATGTCATAGTCTGTTTCAGGATAATTTAACCTCCTGCATGGTTGGTCACATGTGACTAGCATAGCTTTGTCGGAGGACCTGCATAGTAGTTATTTATATCAGGGATACAGTAAACTACATGCCACCAATACTAATGGTGAAATATGAAGGAAAGATGTTAGAACACTGACCTTGCTGCAGCCTCAGTAATAAAATATCGACCTAAAATTAAAACAAAAGTGAACAATATCAAATAAAATATAATAGAATTTAAGATTCTCAATTTATGATAAATGTTTGAAAGTTTTGGGTTAGAGTTTGCAAAGAAAAAGATTTATTTGGATTGCATCAGTAATATAAAAAAATTCAGACCCTTGTAATCTTTCAACTTTTTGAAACGATTTAGGATTGAAAAATTTTAGAATTATTTTTATTAACATACCACTTGATATTGACTCGATAATGGGTCACAAATAACATAGTTGGATTAGATTTTTTTGGTAATTTCTCTCTTCAAATCTTTAAAAATATTAGTAGCCTATATTATTCTCAAAACAACAAAAATCTTTCTGTTTTTTAACTTTTTAATAAAAACTTCTCAACATTCAAGTAAATCAACGAAAAAAAGAAAACCTTCTAAACTCACCAAGCATTGCTTGGTGTTTATCATCCTTAAGCCTGCAGAGAAATGGCATTCCAATATTATTAAAGAGTTCTATGCAGTGAAACATATTGTAAGTTAGACACTTCAACAATTCATTATTATTGAACTCAAAACATTAACCTCTTGAATCATAAAAATAACCCACAAAGATATGGAATCACCCTAAATATATGACACACAAAATGACCTGAAAGATTGATATAAAAATCTTTTGCAGACATTTTTCTTGAAGAAAGATATAATGTTCACTGTATTATTTTTTAATTAAAAGTTAAGCATCAAACAAAAGAATAACAGAAGAGAAATAATAGAATACCATATATTGGCTTGCCAACAGCCACGGACATCAGTGACTCCAATGAATCGGCCACTTTTTCTAGCCCTACTGCTCCTACCATTATCATTTATGTTAGGCCTTCCATGAGATGTCTTAGGGCTAGGGTTTTCCATGCCATTGTTACCACCACTTCCTGCAACCGTGCCTTGATCAACCCTCA
Organism: Cunninghamia lanceolata; assembly: GCA_027924645.1. Taxonomy (NCBI): domain Eukaryota; kingdom Viridiplantae; phylum Streptophyta; class Pinopsida; order Cupressales; family Cupressaceae; genus Cunninghamia; species Cunninghamia lanceolata. The sequence goes on from BSBN01000078.1 coordinate 7,193,373, forward strand.
CTTTACTAAGATTGGTTAGCATCCATGCTACGTCATTATCACTCAATTCACAAGAATTCTCCTTGTTATTTTTCCTTTACCTACCGCTAAGCCTCACCTCAGCTTTAGGATCTGCTATCTCAGAAGCAGTACTAGACTGAGCTTTAACTTGAGCATGAGAAATATTGGCAGTAAGTTTTTCCATTTTGTAAAGTCTGCACAATGCAAGAAAGCAAGTTAGCACTGCAAACGGATATGTCAATCATTCTATTCCTTCTCCTTTGAAAGAAAGCTAGCACATCACTTAAGAAAGTTGGGCCCATGGATATATATCCTTCATCATACTAAAACAGTCTATGAGACTATCATATTACAAAAGCACTGTGAGAGATTGCTATTAGACATAACTCTGTTCTTTGCAACTTGTTTGTCTTCCTAAGATTGACCTTTCTAGTGATGATAGATAAAACAAACAGTGATGAAAACAATTGGTGTTGTTAGTTTTCCTCTGATATTCCTTTGCTTGTTTTCCTTTGTGTTCGAAAAGAAAATGCTGGGAAAATGAGGAAAGACCATATAGCCAAAATGATTTGCCTAAGTCTTATGACCATTAAAGAATGCTTGTATTCCAACGAAATAACTAAAGTTATCTAGGAGGAATTAAATATTGTTGACAGAAAATGAGTAAAATTATTTAGAAGGAATCAAATTCTAAGTTAGATTAAGCCTAGTAACAAAGTTAAGAAATTAAATTTATATTACTTTGTCATTGAAATTCAGGGAGATGGTAGAAAGATTTAATTATGGTGAAAAATAATTTATTTATATAAATAAATATGTTGAATGAAAGGTTATTGAAGAAATAAATATCCAATAATAATATTGTAATGAAGTGTATGTTTCACTCTTTCACTTTTATGTTTTAATGTTATTTTTGTGGATATTGTTAACATATTCTCTTGGTAAATAATTTATTTTTTAGGTGCACTGACTAACCTTAATTTTGAATTTAACATTGTATTATGTTTAACCTTCCACTTCATTCCAACACCAATGCAATTCTCAGGACTTCTTCCTTCCTAGACTAGATCATACGTGCAATCTCAACCTCTAGAATAGATTGTGGGCATGATCTAGTCCTCTAGATTTAAGATTTGTAATTATCAATTCCAAAGCTAACAATCATCATTGATTATTAGAATCTTTCATTCACATATTTGATCACACACATCAATCTTAGTTTTCTTTAGGTGTAAATATTCAACATCCAACATTCTTTGTTTCTTTGTTCTGATCTTGCTAAATCAACCTAGGGGCTTCATTGTCATGAGGAATTTGATTACTCTTCCCTCTGTACATAGGAAGATTGCACCAAAGGCACAATTAGTACAACATTAATCATAAACATATATATACATTTAATAAAAGATTTTGTAAAGATTTGCAATGAAAATTGTGTTCAATGAAATCACACTACTTAGGACAAAATTACACTAGTCAAAGCAAATCATCGGTGTGATCTAATATGAAACCTTGAGAATTTCTTGATCTATTTGTGATAGGCTTCTAATCATAAGTATAGTTCTAGATTCTATTTCTCAATTCTCTATCACACTGTACAAACAATAAACATCCACATCAATCCAATTACTAGGTAAGCCCTCTAATCTCTCTCATTTTCATTTATCATCTATCTATCTAGATTAGTATATCATATCTTACTACTTAATTTAATTTAAGATCTAATTATTATGTATTGCCTTATAATTCCATTAGACATCTAAAATAATGTAAGGTGGTTTATTTTCCTTAAAATACTAATATCTATATTATTATTGTAAGGGTGAAAAGTGCATCCCTGACACTTTTTTCCTAATCATTTTTGACTCACCTTAACCATTTTCCCTACTATAATGGTCTATTGTGTGTGAGAACTAAAATGTGACAGAGACACAACACTGGTAAGCCAGACTCCAAACAACACATACATTGCACCGTTGTTAAAGAGGTCAATTGAATCACTCCTACCTTTTGGGGAAATCTAACTAGGCGAGGGTGATTTGGACTAGTTACTGTCTTCCATCGAAAAAGAGTATCATGGGTGATAGTGGAGTTGTGTTGTATGTTTGAGTGTTGAATTGTTGAGTTTGTGCACATCATGATGAGACTAAGGGTTTCCTTGATGTTTTCCTATGTTTGTTGTTTGATTTGAAAATATTGTTTCTATGCCTCATAACAAAACTGGGGGCTTCTTCGATGTTTGTTTTCAAACAAAAGTTGAATGTTGTATGACTCATGATGAAATTGAGGGCTTGAATGTTTGGGACATTTGAATGTTAAAAATGAATTTATTGCAGTTAATCCTAAATGAATGCATACACTTTTCTTTTCCCAATTTTGGATTTTGATGATCTAATTACTATTAAAAGGAAACTGTATGCAAGTTATATGACTTTTCCTAATGCAATATAACTATGTTTTCATGTGTTTTCCAAGTTTTGAAGCTTCTAATATAAATTTGTAACTTCTAAGAAAAATAGAAAATTTATTCTAAAAAGTAAATAACCGTGCTCTAACTTTATCGTATCAAGAGAAAGACAAGACAATGTTTTACTTCCTCAAGAGAAAAATGTGAGTTAATTACTAATAAAGAAATAAAGAACCTTATAATAATGGGCACCAATGCTATGATATGTCCTTAGATGTCCTATAACAAATGTCTCCTCTATAGCAATGGGGTCCTCCTCTTGGTGACAGGGATAAAAGCGGGGATGTAAGGGAGTGAAAAATGACTGAGACACAATAATAAATGTGAAGGGAAAATGGGGCACACGTGGTCTTTGTACAAGCATAAAAAGATAGAGGGGATACTAGATGCATAAGCTTGGGTAAGGCAAGAATACATGAAAAAAATATCCTAGAGAGAAAGCTTTGAAGCTTTGCAAAAACTAAAACTAAAAGAAATAAACTAAGAGACTCAAAAGGCTATGAAGAAGCTTGAAGAAGATTGTGAAGAATATTGTGATATTTGTCAATGAGAAGAGGATTTCTAGATTTCTATGAGTTATCTAAACTATTAAGATATCTGAACTAAAACTTGAAAGAAAAAATCTCAAGGTCTCTCAAGAAGCTTGTAAAGAAGATTTTTCCAATGAAAGGGATGATAAACAATGAAGAATACATGAGTATTTATAAGTAGAAATGAGAGGGAACAGAAGATGAGATAATATTAAAAGTAGTTATCTTGAGAAAAAATGGAAACAATTCCATGAATAGACAAAGAGATAAGAAGAAAACTAGAAGAAAACTAAAAGAAAACAAGAGTAAACATAAAGAGAAAATGGAAACAATTTATAAGAGACAAGATTTTCTCATGAGTTCACAAAGGAAAGAAGGTGAGAAAAAGGATGAGTTGACATGAAAAAATGTGACAAAAATGGGCTTAAAATCAAGAAGAAAAGCTAAAATGAGTTAATTTGTTCATCCAAAAATGAGAGGGTTGCCTCTTTTGTCATTTAATGTCACTTGGGTGACCTAAAGACACTATGAGGTGACCCATAAGCACTATGGAGTAACCCAAAAGCATTGTGGGGTGACCTAGAATAGGACAATCTAAAATGGCTTGTTAGAAAAATGTGAGGTTTGGAAACTCATTTTGGGGGTTCAAGAAGATGGTTAAGGAGGAGAATACGCAAGAGACATGCACCAAGAGTGAAACTACTGAGAGGACTGTAAGTCACATCTATCAAGTTGTGATTAGGAACCTCTTTATCATCATTAGACTATCATGTAGGCTTGACATGATTTTTGTACTTACAGTGTGCATTTGGTAAATTTCTATAGGAAAGTTACAATTAACTAATCCTTGATTGAACCTAACTCCACATATCCTTGAAATGATCTAAATGCAATTTGTAGATTCCCCATTCCTGTCTTGGATCAAACCAATAGGTGTAGTACTAAAACTTGGTTTAGAACTATAATTGTGGTTTTGACCTCTAAATTTCTAAAATTAAATTTAAATATGGGCCCAAGCCAACTGAATCCAACTATTACAAGCTGACTAAAATGTGAAATATTAAAATTTCCACACTAGAGTGCTATATAAAAGGCTAAATCCTAATTAATTTTGATCATCTAGGACTTAATCAATAGGAGACATCTACAACTAGCATCTGCATTAAAAAAAGAACTTAGGATTATTATCTACACCTATATTTTGCTTGGTTTATCTTCCAACTTGCGCAAAATCATTAAATGAATCCAAGGGTTTGACTAAAGCAAAATAGGAGAACAAGTTGTCTTCGATCCCTAGAACAACAAAATCTAGTAGTGCTTATCAGAACCACCATGTTTAGATATTAGAGGTAAACACATTTCTAAAGATTTAAGAGAGCAAGTTCAAATTTTTACAAAAAGGTTGAATCTACAAGAAAGCTTTGAAATTGTGGGAATCAAATATACACCTGCAAGATTAACTCAAAACAAATAACAATAAATCTTGATCCACTTACATTATGCAAGGTATGAATCCACGTAACCATCTCCAATTTGTGGATGTCACTTTTTTGATGGGCAATGCCACTCTTGAGGAAGCTATTTCTCTTAAGTGAGCTCTTGACATTTATATCAATGTGTCTAGGTACCTCTTGAACAAAATTATCAGGTTTTCTTCCATATGAACCCTCATGTTCAAGAACAAATTGGCAATATACTTCATTTCAAGGTTGCTTCTCGTTCTTTCAAATTTGGGTACCCCTATTTCTCCTACTTGCCTTGACAAAAAGACTGGAATGTTATGTCAGATTATGTTTAACTTGTCATATCAGCCATTAGACACATAGATTACTCTCTTTCACTAGCTGTATAGTCCTCCTTAAAGCCATGATTCAAGTTCTCCAAGTTTATAGATTTATAGCTCTTGTGACTCCAAAAGGCATCATTCATGATCTGGACCATAGAATGAGAAAGTTTCTTTGGGAAGGAAATTTAGAGAAAATGAAATGACGTTAGGTTAATTTTGGGGTAAATTATGCTAGCCTAAATAGAGAGGTGGATGAGGTATGACATCTCTCCTTAGCAATATCGCTCTTACTGCCAAATTATATCAGAGATGGTATGTGGAGGAATAAGCATTATGGGGGATAATTCTTAAGTTCAAGCACCTGAATGGTAATCTGATTAAAACTGGTCTTTTTTAGATTGTGGGGAAGAGTGAGCTTGCTGTTTCTTAGATGATGCATGGACCAACACAATCATCTTTGTGTGGAATTCTTTAACCTCCATGAATTAAAATATAAATTTGTTGGAATTAGTTGGAATTATGTTTCTGGTTTTCACTATAAAATCGTGCAGAATGGTAGAGGATTTGGAAATGGAAATCTAAAGATCTTTGGCTAGGTCAACAATTCCCTCTTCTGGTTAACCATTTAACTCATATTTTAACATCTCATAAGGCCTCTTTGAATAACATTCAGATATCCAGATATCCTTGAATGGGGTTTGTAAGAGTATGGGATTTACACAACAAACTGTTTATAAAACTCATTCGACAGAAAACTGGACGGAGGAAAACTACGAAACAAGATAATCTACTTTGAAAAAACTATAAGCAAATAGAAGTACTTAACTTCTAAATTAAAAAATTGGGCATGCTATCTACTGTCTAGGTCAAATTCTACTTTGACGAACTAAGCCTCTTAATTATAAAATCTATTTAGTCATTACTAGTTCTGAGATCCTGTGAAACCTTGCCATGTTTTGTGTAAAGCAAGGCAATGCAACTATTACCTCTACACTCTTTTTTATAATTTTGCTGTTCCTTACTTTACCTTTATCCCAAGCTTCTTTTACATTTAGGTTTTACCATGTTTACATCTAGGTTTGTACAGTGCATCTACTAAAGCTTTTAATGGATTTATAGAGAACCAGAGATTATACAGGTTGAAATACAGCTGTTTTTATGACTTCAACAACATTTATAATACTCAGAAGGAGAGAATATATTTTACAACCATAGAAAGGAATGAAAAAGAAAAAGTAAAAAATCTTGGCTTTATGTTGTGAGGGATTCTTGAGGAAAATACCAGATAAGAGAGATTCTACTGCTCTATCCCTTCCTGTTGAGAATGTTGCTACACTTGAAATGACTTCTTCCTTCTCAATCTTCGAATGTATGGTTTCTAAATTCTCCGAAGGGTACTTTCACTCTTAACAGACTTAAAATAAAAGTCTGTATTTTCTAATATATTTATAACAGATCTCCTCAAAAAACCTGAGCTGTCGGCCTACGATGAAGAATCTTCTTACACTACCACGCCGTCATTATTAAATTACAAGCTGTCATTATTAAATTATTACCGTTTTCAATACCTACTCCAAATGAAAGTTTAGGTTGTAGGAAGAATAGCTTGTGACACGTATAGGTTGGCAAGGGTTTAATAACCATTAAAAAGATAAAATTCAAAGTTTATTAAAATTTTAATTAATTGTAAAAACATGGGTTTTATATTTTATTAACTAGAATAGATATTTTAAATACATTTATCTAAAAGAAGTTGAGAGATATAGTTTGGAGTTATGTTATTTTCTTAAAAGTTATTTTATTTTATTTTGGAATTATTTATATAAGGACACAAATTTTTACTTCTATTTAATTCTTGTTTAATCGAAAAATTTTTCTAATTAAATTTCCTTAAACAAGGGTTTTCTACTACTCAACTAGATTAAACAAAGATTTCTTCCTGCAAAAGTTAAATCAAAAGATATTGAGTGGCTTAATTTACTTTATAAAAATTAAATTCTTAATAAGGAAAATAAAAAAAGAAAGACAAATCTAAGGAAAATATTAATGCAAGAGCTTCCTTATATTATTTTGACTATAATTTAAATCACAGAAAAAAAAATTCTAAGTCAAAAAAACCTTAGTTTATGAATGTAGGGCTTCCTGAAATTATCTTTACTAAAACTTAAATTCCTAAAAAAATATTAAAAATACAAATTTAAGGAAAAAATTAATATAGATCTGGATAACTAATTTTGGGTTAAAATTATGTAAACCCAAAGTTTTCCAAAAGAAGGCTAGTAAAATAAATATATATTTGGTTTTTTTTAATATTTATATGTTATAATTTTATGTTTAATAATGTTCAATTTAATTTTTGTAGTACCTCATTTAATTTCATGGAGTGTAATGGTATGAGCCTGTTAAAAAAAACACATACCTTTTACCTTAAATTTGATAGTACTATAGTCAAAATATTAATAGTTAATAATAAGCAAACATAACAAATATAAATAAAATTTTATAACTAAACTATATATATTAAATAATATAGTTGTAATGTAATATAAAATAACTTCAAATTAATATCTCTTGGAATTTTTTAGATATATTTATTTAAAATATCTATACTAATTTTTGTTGGGATTAGCCAAGATCAACAAGCAAGAATACAACCACAAGCTATTTGTGCACACAATAAGCCAAGCCAAAAGATGAACAAAATGTACATAAAAGTCTTGCTTAAATAGGTATGGATGAGGAAGTGAGATGGTTAAACTAACAAAATGTACATAGAAGTCTTGCTTAATTAGGTAAGGATGAGGAAGTGAGATGGTCAAACACAACAAATAAACAAACCTCCAAATGTGCAACACTTGTCTAGCTCAAGTGACACATGTTTGAGAAAGTGGCATGTTTACATGTAATAGGTGTCTCACAAATATGAGTACACATGTCTTCACCACATGAAGTGAGACAAAGTCTAAAATAGGTAAGTAAACATAAGCTAAGTGTGAATATGACTCACCTAGACATGCTAAAAGATAATTAGATAGATAAAGAATATTTTTACACTAGCACCCCCCTTAAGTGCAACTTAGGGAGTAGTGAAACAATGATGGGTCCAACTACTAGGTCATGTTAAATAGCCATGTACAAAGCAATCTCTCATAAGGTGGAAAAAAACACCAAAAGGCAATAATCTCGCAATCCCTACAAGATGCATGTGTGGAATACCAATTGCATGCAATGTGGCTACAATCCAAATTTCATGTGAAGTCTTGATGTGAAGAATCTATGGAAGCCTTCTATGACTTGCCTCTATGAACTCTATAGAAGCAACTAATATCAATGTTCTGGTGCAACCAGTCTAGATGCAAGTTCTCAAGGAATCAACTCTATATTCACATGTAGCAACAAGTGATGTGGAGATGATGTGGAAATGTTCTGGACACAGCTCAATATGTGAAAAACATGTTGAAGGAGAAATGGAGGTTCTCTTGACATAATTCTAAGGAAGTTCTCTTAACACAACACAATGGAGATGCTCTTGACAAAACTCAATGTACCCCCCATAATGTAATATTTTTATCTCCTTAAATTTGTGCCACTTTATAACTACAATGCATAATTTAAATTTTAATTGGAATGAAAAATGACGCTTTATAATGATAGTGCAAAATCATTTCCAATAGATCAAACATGAAAAATTATTCACTTTAAAAAAAATGACTCTCGATTTTGCGTTGTCAATCAAACGATACAATAATTTCCATAGTTGCCTATGTTATAAAGGAAGCAAAAATGTATGAAAACAATGCAATTTCTAAATTGTCTTGACACTACTTTGTTAGCACTAGAACCAACTTCTCGTCGACTATAAGAATGTCAAATTTCATCTCCATGGGTGAAAGTTATGGCTTAATGAAAAAAATAGCCTCCTTTGGCATGTTGAGAGCACCTAGCGATCCTTGTTTGGCATAAAAAATCAAGTTTTCTCTAGTGGTTTATTGTCAGTGTTCACATTGGATGCTAAAAATCATTATTTGATGATGTGGTTACATGAAATGCTAGTGGCTTGAAATGGAAACCACTAGTGGTTACAAAGAAAGCTAATGTTACAAATAAAGTAACATTAAAATTTTACTAGATAAGTGACTTAAAAATCATAAACTTTTACTACAAATTTATTGGACAATATTAACAATTTGTAAAACATCCTAACAATACAATGCTAGATGTAAAACTTGGTTTTGTATAGATTTTATATATATTATACACTTAGGCATAAGCCTACTTAGGTGAGCCTTTATACAATCTTGACACATGTAAAGGTTGTTGGGTGGTTAGGAGTAGGGTCATCAAGTTCTCACTAAACTAACCACTCACAGTAGTTTGTAGGAGTCTTTCCCTCAACTACTAACTACCTTTCCTCACCTATATATATAGGTGTCTTCTCAAACTTATAATGGCAGATTTGGTTGGTCATGCATAAATTTATATGCTTTGCATTATTTGCAATCTTCTGTTCTTGTTTGTCATCTTCTTGTTCATTGGGAAATCCCACATGGTATCAGAGTAGGAGGACTTTAGTAGGCTGTAAGATTGTTGTTTGCATTGAAATTGTATATTTTGTCTGATCTATGCTCTTTGTGTGGAGGAATTTCTCTACAGCTTGTTTGACCTACGCCTCTATGGAGGGTCTGAAGAGCATTTTTCTGCACAAGAGGCTGGAGGATAGAGGCTAGGTGTGAGATCTGAGGTCTGAGGGAGGCATTTTTCTATTGTTTCTGGTCATGGTAGTAAGGTTACGAGCCTCAAAGAACAGGTTGTAGACCTATAAAACCAAGCCACCAGTCTATAACAAGAGGTGGCACATTTAATAAGAGGCCGTGGGCTCCATTGGAGCAGTGAATCACCCTATTTTAACACTTATTTGGGCCCGTGAAACCTTTTTTTGAGTAGAGGAAACCCCTATTCGAACCCCCAAATCAGATGTTCAGAGCTTTTGTGAGACACGACAGGGTTTTTGTGAGACATCCAGAGCATTTTGTGACGCAGGGCAGCCGCCCAACAAACAGAAGAGGCTGCCATTTCATCCCCTGCCTCTCTTCATATTTTTTATTTTTTGCTTCTATCATAATTTGCCCTAAATCAAGAGGGCGTGGGCTTCAGTGGTCAATGTAAATTTTATTTTTTTTACCTTACAATAGGTAATTTATCAAAAGTAATTGTCTATGTGAACTAATTTCTAACAAAAAAACATTTTAAATTATAATTTTTTACAAAGGGGGTTCCTTCCAAATAGGGGAAATCACTTTGAAGAATTTTGGTCTGTAATAATCCCTTGTATTTTCACCTGACGAAGATGAAGGGTGAGTTCTGGTTTGGCAGGGGGCCAATACCCCCTCACAATTGAAACCATTGTAGTCTTCAATCTGTTTCAACTCCAATGAATGGTTGGATGGCTAGGCTACCTCTTGCCATATACATTTTTTTCTTATCAATGCAAATGCATTAAACTAGGTCATTTATGGGAAATTAATTTTGTAATAACTTTTGCTTGGTAGCTCGAAAATGAGCACCATCTTTTACAAATATTAATGTTTTTTATTTTCCACACATTGTACCTACTTGCGTTGTAAAATGGACTAAGTTATAAAGTTCTAAAAATGGGGGGGTCACCTAACCAAGGGAGTTGCCTATTATGTTGATTTCTTTTGTCTAAAGGAATAAACCTATTATAAAATCATGGGATATGAAAGGCTCACTCTTCTATAATTAACCCAAACAAGGGAAACTATAAGTCCTAGTGTGAAGGCATCTTGAAACATCTCAAGTTCTATAATCTCATATCCTATCTAAATGAACTTGTCCCTAAACCTGGTCAACAATCTCAGAAGGCTAAGTGGTTTAATAATTGTGATCACATTGTTGGATTGATCAGTTTACATATTCCAGATGATGCTTTGTATTCCATCATGGATATTGACAATCGACATGCATTATGGATCAAAATTTGGGACATATATGGAGACTCTAATGTTTCTCCATCCCCACATTATCTCACTTTGATCACAACTCACATCCCTAATCATGATATAGTAACAGGATGTTCCATTGAAATAGAAGAAGTCATCATTGCTACTATTGCTTCATTAGATTCTAGAGTCGCTTCTTCAAAATCTTCTGGTGGTTCTTTGCAACATGATATCGATCTTTCTAGCATTGCTAATTGGGATAAATTTCTACTTGACATCAATTATATGTTTGTAAAGTTCCGCATTGTTGACATGGAAGCACAAATTGAGAATATCGATGTTCTCTTCGATGAAAACTTCAATGAAGCTGCATCAACATTGTCATCTTCAGATATGCATGCTCTACATTATCCTACACATGGTTCCAGATCGTCATCATCCTCATCTGTTAGGAATGCACCTAATTTGATTATGGCATCCTTTGGAATTGGTATGGGGACCCCTGAGCACTCTTCAAAGACATCAACATGGGTATCATCATCCTTGGATTAGTTTCATCATGCTTCAAGATCATACATGCATCTTCTCACATGGGAAGATATCCTGCATCTTCAGGTGGTTTCATCCCTTTCCAAGGGAAGAAACATTATTTGGCATTCTTGGATCTACATCTGCATCCTTTGTCAATTATCTAGCCTCACTACAGCAGGGCATGTACTATGGGGGGTCTCATAGACTTTCTATCATTTTCTATCCTATGAGGGGAATCCTATATTGTACTTAGTGAAAGAAGTAGTACTTCTTCACTTGCATAATTTTCTCTTCTAGAGGGTAGCTTTTTACCTGCATGGTTTTCTACCATTCTCCATTTATGAGAGATTGCATTATTTTTGGGTACCTCATCAGACCTAGTTTCCAAGACCCAGTTTCATATTTGCATTGTTCATGGGTACCTCACTATGCTTTGTAGCCGGGACCCATTTCATTTGTGCTCACCAAAGCTATCCTTAAGGGGGGTTGTTAGTGTATGTATTTCATATATATTATACACTTAGGCATAAGCCTACTTAGGTGAGCCTTTATAAAATCTTGACACATGTGAAGGTTGTTGGGTTGTTAGTAGTGGGGTCAAGTTCCCACTAAACTAGCCACTCACACTAGTTTGTTGGAATCTTCTCCTCAACTACTACCTACCTTTCCTCACCTATATATGTACTTGTCTTCTCCAACTTATAATGGTGGATTTGGTCATTCTAGCATACATTTACATGCTTTGCATTATTTGCAATCTTCTATGCTTGTTTCTCATCTTCTTGTTCATTGGGAAATCCCACAAAACTAATATTTAATCCTACTATTGTGTTAACAAATGTCATGGTGAAAAACCTGTGACCAAGTCAAACTATGCAAATGAAAGCGTGAGCAACCTTGTAGACAACAAACAAAAAATTGAAATAAGACTTGAAGCCAAAGGGAAACGTCAACCTGGAAAAAAATAATGACTTGAAAGCATAGATCAAACTGCCAAATACTTGACGTTAGGGTATGGTGGCTACATGGCACAACAAAACCTTCAACCATATGATGATTTTGACTAGGTGACCACCAAAATGTGAACGAAGATGTGAATGGAGACCATGGTAATTACAATAAACAACGAACCAAAATGGAAATGCTACCTAAAAAAATGAAAAAAACATTAGAAAAACCAAAGATCTTTGAGATCTTCAATGATGACAACAACCCTAGTAGCACTGGTTGAAGATTGAAAGTCGTTGAAACCATGGTGCCTGGTAAGATCTCCAATGATCAGATGATGAAATGATATGGACAACTGCTTGAAAGAGGTGACCTTTCAAATCAAAAACCACAACTACAAGAAAAAATCAACAACATTGAAACCCTTCAATAGAGATCTAGTAAAGGATTTTTAATAGTGGCCAAAAACAAATGACTGTGCACTAAGACAACTTTGATATGGAGGAGAAAATCTGTTGAAACCACTGGTAGATGTGAAAGGAGATGGGCTTGGAACCTTTAAAATAAAATGGTGCTAAGATTTTTAATTACAAGCACTCCTGAAATTGCATCTCATTTGTTGAAGTTGTAGATCTTGATAGGGAAGACCATCAGATTTACAAAACCTTGACCTTCTTGGACCAAATCTGACCACAATCCAAGGAATTAAGATTTGAAAAGAACAAAATAGCATCATGTCATGGTTGAAATTGTCAGTAAGCAGTTTGAAACCCTTAGAATCTTCCATAAAACACACAAACATAGGAGTACAAAAACCAGGTGAAAAAGCATGCCCTTGAACCAGAAATGACTTCAATGGAGCCAAAATAGGCTGATTAGGCAACAAATCTCAAATTTTACCTAGAATATCACCCAAATTTTCTATATAACCTACAAAATATTGATTGTGCACAACAATATTTGCATTTTCAATAGAAATTTTTGTACAATTCCATACAACCATACTAATGTACTATATAGGGGTGGGGGCTAAAACAATTTTACAAAATTTTGCATGTGCCAATTTTGACAAAATGATAGGCTATTTTGTCTATCTCGAGCCTTCTAGACCCAATGGTGATGTCTGTTTGGCTCTACAAGGAACTCCTGACTAGGCTAGGTGTGGGATTTGCTATAAAGGGGAGGATTTTAATTGCATAGCTCTGATACCATGTTGGCATTAGCCAAGATCACCAAGAAAGAATACAACCACAAGCTATTTCCACACATATTAAGCCAAATAATTTTGTCAAAATATGAATAGAATGCATATAGAAGCCTTGCATAACTAGGAATGGATGAGGAGGTGAGATGGTTGAACACAATGATTGAGCAACCCTCCAAATGTGCAACACTTGTCTATCTCAAGTGACACATGTTTGATCAAGTGGCAAGTTTTCATGCAATAGGTGTCTCACAAATATGAGTACACATGTTTTCACCACATGAGGTGATACAATTTCTAAAATAACTAAGTAAAACATAAGCTAAATGTGAATAGGACTCACCTAATCAAGCAAAAAGCTAACTAGATAGAAAAAGAACATTTTCACACTAAAAATTTTAACATTTTTAAAATATGTGTGGCTATGTTTTGGGTTTTATTTTAATTTAAAGTTAATTTATTTAACTAAAGATATTCTATTTGCTACATATTTTATCTATTTTGAAGTTAAGCTTTTTGTGTGTGTGTGTGTATATATATATATATATGAAGATTATAGTGTAAAATCTTATGGATTGTATTGGAATATTTAAACTATTATTATTGTTTAACTAATATAAATTTTAATTACTAATTTTTTATAATATCATATGATAATAGTACCATGTTTGTGTATGAGATGTGGTCAAGTGGCTAAGGCCACTTGGTTTTCATGATGGAAATCAAGGTTCAAACCTCCCCAAAGACATGATATCTATGAATTACATGTATGTATTGTCGCCACTTATAATTTCATGCTAGTTTTAGCACTCGGTTTAGCATGTGTGTTTATCTCTACTTGCAATGTGCCTATTTCAATACTTTGCTAAGGAACAAGGTTAGGTCCCTTGTAAATGGGCATTTTAAGGGTAAAATTCACCAAGGCACTAGTACCCCATGCTAGCGTCTTGACCATTGGCGCTAAAAGAATTTGAACTTGAATGTTGTTGGCTTTGTTGCCTTGAGCAACACACCTTGTCGGCCTTACCCAATCGAGCCCTCAAAAAGTACTTGGGACTCATATATAAACAACCCTCTCTCCCTCAATTAGAAAGGAAATGAAATGAATGAACGAAACTTCTAGGATATGCATTCTCTCTAACAAAGCTCTCTACTTGTAAAGATTATTATTGTTATTGTACTAACACTTGCAAGTATTTTAGGAAGCTTCTTCCTTCTCTGGATCAACTCCTTGTGTGATTTGTGTTGTAACATCAATCCAACAAGGGTTTCATGCTTATGGTAAGGAAATTTCATTAAATTTGTTTACTGCAATCTTTATTAGTTGTTTTTCCTCTGTTCATCATGAACATACACTCTCTATTATCATCATCATTGTTGTTGTGGAGGTGGAAACAAAACCACAAGGTTTGACGAAGGCAAACCCCTATACAACACAATAGAGGGTTTCCAACATTAAGGAGTGACAAGAAGATGAAGGAATTGTTAGTTTCAAGATAGACAACTGAGAGGGGGGGTGAATCAGTTGTCCCAAAACTTTCTTCCTATTAATCACTTAAATCCTCTTTGTAATTCAACAGCATAATAATAAATCAATCATGGAAACATAATGCAACAATTCAAGAGCAGAAACATATTAACACATATGACACCAAGATTTTAATGTGGAAAACCAGGTTAAGGGAAAAATCACGGGGTGACTAACCCAAGATTGTATTCTCTATTAAAAGAATAAGAAAAATGAAATGGCACATACCAATTAGGGCTCACTGCCTGAGCACACTACTCACAAGAGGCCCACTGCCTACAAGAGACACACTGTCTATAGAATGATAAATATTACATAATTGAACTGAAGAATAGCATCTTCACCATGCTTGAGTTAGTTCCATTTAAGCCCAATACTTCTAGTCCACCTTTCGTTCTACTCCTCTCTACCACACTGTCATCTTTGCCAAGATGCTTTTGAAATGAATTCACAACTCTTATTTATACAAGACATTGACTTAGGGATAATCATCCAAGTTGGCACAGTTTAAAATACAACTTGACTAATTACAAAAGACTTCATGTGGATCATCACACTGTCGGCCGCATAGATTTGGGACTTCAATCTTCTTTTAGGAATATGCCATGCTTCACAGAACATCTTCAAGATCATCCACATGTTGTGTAACTCATCTGATCGGCCAGACATAGGAAGAATATCATCATCCAGAAGTAATTCTTCAATTACAAGCTCAATCTTCAATGCGGACCACCAACATGAACTGGACATAATCCAAAGACCTCCACAAGCTTGCCTGAATCACCAAGAACATCTACACTACTTCTGCTTACTAAAATCATTCTCTCCTTCATCTGGAACCTCAAAAACACAATCTGTCATCACTATCATATTGGAATAGATGCTTGCAGACCTCTAGACCATGAACCAATTGAGTTGTCAATTCATACTGACTTCCTAAACACTCCACCAAATCCGCAGAATAAGATATTGCATTTTTGGATCTCACCAGACCTATCTGTGTCACTCTATCACCTCTGAACATCTGCTAGAACCTATTTTACTCAAGTGGCCATACCTTCTTCAAATCTTCATGCAAACCTCTCAAATCTTTATTAGATCATCTTAAGACACATATCTACAAGCCCTTTGATACGCATCCTCTGATCTTCATCTTAGATGGGATCTCTACCTTACTATCTGCACTGTTCTTCTCTGTTCCTAATAGGACTAATTTTCTCAATATCCTTACCATTCAACTTATCCAATCCTTGACATCAATGCAATAGGAGTATGTTGACATCAATGACAATAGCGGTTAGGCCCATACTTGCAACAATCTCCCCCTTTGTCATTGATGGCAACATATGATATGAAAAACTATTTTAACCATCAAGACAATAACTTCTCCTCACTGACTGACATAACTCCCCCTATCAACACTAGCCATTCACATGTCTTGTCTTCCTTTACTGCTCCCCCTTTGATCAGCAACAACTTTTTGTTTTTCACATGTCTTCTGTCACCCTTTGACATCAATGGCAAAGGGCATATACTTGCATCACGCAGAATCATACCAACTTCTCCCCCTAAGTAGCAGCTTCCCATCATCAATCCGGACCACAAGATATGACTGTGAGATCCACCAGACTGATGCAAATCAGTGCACCTTAATTCAGAACTAGAGGGGTAATAACCCCTAACTTCTCCCTAAGATACTCAAAAGAGTCCTTAGGTAGAGGTTTAGTAAAAATGTCTACAATCTGATCCTTGGAGGGCACAAACTCCAATCTAACTTCATTCTTGTTCACTTACTCTCTCAAGAAGTGAAACTTAATGGATATATGGTTTGTCTTTGAATGCAACACTGGATTTTTTGATATATTTATTGCACTTGAATTATCACAGAAGATTGTGATAGGTTCCTCATACTCCACTTTGATGTCTCTTAGCATTTGTTTCATCCACAATACTTGAGTGCAACTACCTACTGCTGCAATATATTCTACTTCTGCAGTGGACAAAGATATTGCCTCTTATTTCTTGCTCAGCCAAGAAACCAATCTTTTTCCGAAAAAGAATGTTCCACCACTGGTACTCTTTCGGTCATCCACATCTCCTGCCCAATCCACATCTGTATATGCATGAAGAGAGAAATCATGATCTCTAGGATACCATACACCATACTCAACTATCCCTTTTAAATATCTAAGAATCCTCTTGATTGCCATGACATGAGATTCTCTAGGATCAGCTTGGAATCTAGCAACAAGACCAACAACATTCATAATGTCAGGGCTAGTTTGAGTAAGATACAATAGTCCTCCAATCATTGACCTGTACTTTTTCTGATTAGCCTTAGGAGAGTCATCATCTTTTCTCAATTTACATCTGATTGCCATGGGAGTACTCATTGGTTTTGAGTCTTCCATCCCAAATTTCTTCAACAATTCTTTCACATATTTGGTCTGTGAAATGAAGATTCCTTTCTTTGTTTAAATGATTTGTAGACCCAAGAAGAAATTCATTTCCCCAAACATGGACATCTCAAATACACTTTTCATTTGATTTGTAAAAGTTTTACACATACTATCTCTTCCTCCAAAAATGATATCATCAACAAACACTTGAACAATTAAGATATTGTCATGATCAATTTTGAAGTATAAGTTACTGTCAGCAGTACCTTTGTTGAAAGTAATCTTCAAAAGATGCTTATTCAATCTTTCATACTAGACTCTTGGGGCTTGTTTGAGACCATACAGTGCTTTTGTCAACTTGCATACCATATCACCATGATTAGACAATCGAAGTCCATTCGGTTGCTCAATACATAAATCTTCTTCCAAGTCAACATTCAAGAAGCTAGACTTGACATCCATCTAATATATTTGGACGTCCTTGAAGGAAGCAAAGGCTAGAAATAATCTGACTACTTCAATTCTTGCCACTGGAGAAAAAGTTTCTTCAAAATCAACTCCTACTTGAGAGTAACCCTTGCAGACCAATCTGGCTTTGTTTCTGACTACGTCACCATCTTCATTCAGTTTATTCTGGAAGATCCATTTGGTTCCAATCACATTCTTGTTTCTCGGTCTGGGAACAAGATCCCAAGTGTGATTTTTCTCAAGTTACATCAAGTCTTCCTCCATTGCTTTAGTCCAGCTTTCATCATTGCATGCTTCATTCAATAATTTTGGTTCAATCTTTGAAATCAGACAATACTTTTTTGAGTCTTGAGCAATCTTTCTTCTTGTTTGAACACCTTTTCTTTTATCACCTATGATCTGATCTTCAGAGTGATTTAGTCTTACATACCTGGGAATTTTGGGACTTTCTCGCACTTTTATTTCTTGCACAGGTTCATTCAAACTTGTCTCTTCTTCCTGATTCTCTGAATCAGTCTGGATCTGAATTTCATAAGGGGCTTGGACTTCTTGGACCAAAACATGATTCTGATCATCTTCATCATATTCATAAAACCTTGAGGGTTTTTCAATACTTTCATCAACCTTCACATTTGTACTTTCTATAATCTTTCTCAACTCTTGTTATAACACCGGTATGCTTTGCTTTGAGTAGAATAACCCAAGAATATTCCTTCATCACTTCTAGCATCAAATTTTCTAAGGTCTTCATCTCTTTTAATATAACATTTGCTACCAAAGACTCTAAAGTACTTCACAGTGGAAGTGATGCCAAACTAGAGTTCATAAGGGGTCTTACAAGTATTGCTTCTGATTTGTACTCGATTAAGAGTATAGACTGCAGTGCTTATAGCTTCTCTCCAATAGATCTGAGGAACATTTTCTTCCATCATCATGGGATGCTTCTTGGATGGTCCAGTTCTTTCTCTCCACTACTCCATTCTGCTGTGGAGGCCTTGGAGCAGACAACTATCTTTTTATCCCATGTTTCTCATAGAATTCTATGAACTCACCAGATGTGAATTCTCCACCTCTATCAGACCTCAAACATTATATGTTTAATCTGGTTTCATTCTCTACCATAGCCTTGAATATTTTGAATTTCTCAAGAGCCTCAGATTTCTCTTTCAGAAAAGTCACCCACATCATTCGGGAGTGGTCATTAATTAATAACATGAAGTATCTATCACCTTGCAGACTCCTGATTCTTTCTGGACCACATAGATTAGTATGTACCAAGTCAAACAATCCAGTAGAAGATTGTTCCTTACTTTTGAATGTGACTCTGCTCTGCTTACCCAACTGATATTCTTTACACAAACTATTAGTAGGTTTCACTAGTCTTGGAAGATCTCTTACAGCCTGAGTGTTGCTTATCTTGATGATATTATCAAAATTCACATGACACATTATCCTATGCCACAACCAACTCTAATCAATTTGAACAAATAAACAACTTTTACAAGTACCAACCAAGTGGAAGATATTACCTTTCGTTTGAGTACCGGATGCAATCTCTATTCTGGAACTTTCAAAGATCTTACATTTTCCATTTTTGAATCAGAGATCATAGCCTTTGCCCACCAACTGTCCAACACTGAGAAGATTGTGCTTCAGATCTTCAACATACAGTACATTACTGGTTTTGTTCTTTCCATCAAAAGAAATAGTTCCTCTACCTCTGATCTTGCCAGCATAATTATCACCATATTTTACAACTCCTTCATATCTTTCCAAATCTATGAACTTATTTTTGTCACCTATCATATGATAGGAGCATCCACTGTCAATGACCCAATCATCCTTTTCTTCAACTTGGGCAGCTAGAGCTCTTTCTACCATTTTATGATTGACAGATTCAGAGGGCATTGGATCTTCTTCCTTGATGGCAATAAACACCTAGTCACTTCCGGATTTGTTTCCTATTTTTGATTCATCATCTGTTACTCCTTCATCATCATCATCTTCATGAACATAGTAACATTTCTTTTAGAATCTTGATCTGTTTGGATTAGCTCTTGAAAATCTTTCCAGACACCTTGAGGCAAAATGACCAATCTTATTGCAGTTGAAACATTTGAAGGGCAATTTTCCTTCATACTTACCGGATCCTCTTGGCAATCTTTTTGCAATAAGGGCTTCTAGTTGAGCTGCTTCTGCTTCATCTTCTTCCAAATCTTTTCTTGCTTTTTCATACCATGATAGTTTCTTTGAAGAGTTCTCTCTCGGATCAAACTTTTGTTTGCCTTTTTATAGAGGCACTAGCTTTGAATGCAGATTCAGTCTTGGGGGGTGCATCTCCAAACTCAGCCAATTCAAATGCAGCTAATTTTCCAACCAATTGATCTCTTATGATATTTGAAAAAGATCTAAATTCTTCAATGGCAACAATCTTGTATTTGTAAGAAGCAGGTACGGATCTAAGAACTTTGGTAACAATCTCATCTTCATCCAAGATTCCACCAGCACATCTAATGCCACAAACAAGCTCATTTACTCTTGGCATAAATGTAGTGATATTTTCATCTTCTCTCATCTTTAGGTTTTCAAATTTTCCTTTTAGACTCTATAGCTTGGCACATTTGACATACTTGTCTCCTTCATGCAGAAGTTCTAATTTTTCCCAAATCTCATATGCAGTTTTTAGATCAATAACATTTGTCAGCTCTGAATCAGATAAGGCACTTAGTAGAGCTTCTTTAGCCTAAAGATTGTTTTTAGTATCTCTAATTTCATCTACAGTTCTTGGACCATTCTATGGAGGAACATACTTCTTTGAAGTTATGATCCAATATTTTATTCCCATACATTACAAGTGACATTACATGCAGCTTTTTCAAAGAGTGAAATTGGTTCCGTCAAACCTCAGACTATCCTTCTTGTAGGAAGACATCCTAGATCTCCTCAAGCAGTTAAGCTCCTTTTAGAGGAACTTAGCTTTGATACCAATTGTTAGTTTCAAGATAGACAACTAGGAAGGGGGGGGGTGAATCAGTTGTCCCAAAACTTTCTTCCTATTAATCACTTAAATCCTCTTCGTAATTCAGCATCATAATAATAAATCAATCATGGAAACATAATGCAACAATTCAAGAGTAGTAACATATTAACACATATGACACCAAGATTTTAACATGGAAAACTTGGTTAAGGGAAAAACCACAGGGTGACTAACCCAAGATTGTATTCTCTATTAAAAGAATAAGAAGAATGAAATGGTACATGCCAAGTAGGGCTCACTGCCTGAGCACACTGCTCACAAGAGGCCCACTACCTACAGGAGACACACTATCTACAGAATAATAAATATTACATACTTGAAATGAAGAATAGCATCTTCACCATGCTTGAGTCAGTTCCATTTAAGCCCAATACTTCTACTCTACCTTTCGCTCTACTCCTCTCTGCCACACTCTCATCTCTGCCATGATGCTTTTGAAATGACTTCACAACTCTTATTTATAGAAGACATTGACTTAGGGATAATCATCCAAGTCGGCACACTTTAAAATACAACTTGATTAATTACAAAAGACTTCATGTGGATCATCACACTGTCAACCACACAGATTTGGGACTTCAATCTTCTTTTAGGAACACACCATGCTTCACAGAACATCATCAAGATCATCCGCAGGATGTGTAACTCATCTAATCGGGTAGACTTAGGAAGAATATCATCATCTGAAAGTAATTCTTCAATTACAATCTCAATCTTCAATACAGACCACCAACACAACTTGGACATAATCCAAAGACCTCCACAAGCTTGCCTGAATCACCAAGAACATCCACACTACTTCTGCTTACTGAAATCATCTCTCCTTCATTCAGAACCTCAAGAACATAGTCTATCATCACTGTCATGTTGGAATAGATGCTTGCGGACCTCCAAACCATGAACCAATTGAGTTGTCAATTCATATTGACTTCCTAAATCCTCCACCAAATCCACAGAGCAAGATATTGTATTTCTGGATCTCATCGGACCTATCTATGTAACCTTTGAACATCTACCAGAACTGGTTTTACTCAAGTGCCCATACCTTCTTCAAATCTTCATTCAGACCTCTCAAATCTTTATTGGATCATCTTAAGACACATATCTACAAACCCTTTAATGCACATCCTCTGATCTTCATCTTAGCTGGGATCTTTACCTTACTGTCTTCACTATTCTTCTATGTTCTTGATAGGACTAATTTTCTCAATATCCTCAGCATACAACTCATCCAATCCTTGACATCAATGCAACAGGAGTATGTTGACATCAATGACAACACCGGTTAGGCCCATACTTGCAATAGGAACATGTGCAGATATCATCAAACATAAGTGAAAACCATACAAAACCCTAAGGACTCTAGCACCCCACACTAGTGTCCTACCCAATCAGCTCATACTTTTGATTCCAGGTTCCATCTAATCTGCTCCTTTATGATCTACTCTTGTTTTTGGAAATTATAACAATCATATGCACTTTTGCCTAGTCAATCAATTAGGTCTTCACATTGCTTAGTTTAATCAACCCACTTGTTATCAAATTTTCATCTTTTCAATAAAGGATTAAAGCCCCCACCAACATAGCTTGGCTCTTCTCTAGGGATGACAACCAAGCATAGAGTCATTCGAGGCTTGTGTTCCAATGTTTGATAGGAAAGATTGATCTAGTTACTTCATAATTGATTAGGTCATCTATTCCCCTCTAACATTTTGGTGAACCCAACATGCTTGCAACATTCTTTGTCTTTGTTGTGTTTAATTAGTTGATTGATTTATTAGGCACTTCTATTGTATATCTTATTTTATCTTGTTTATTTAGTTTACAAATCAAACACTTTAAAAATAAAATTAAATACATAAAAAAACTTTATTTCTTCCAACATATCATCAACATATCTGTCTTGTCATCACTTTTCTTCTTTCTATCGCTTCATAGGACCACATGAGTGTTGTAGAACTTGTAATTACTTTATGCACTTCATGACCTGGTGCTCTGAATATGAGGTCCATGTAAGAAGTTATCAAATTGTAATGGGTTCCTATGACTTAAGTAGCTCCAATGTTTCAACATTGGAACCTGAATTCACTAACTTATTCATCTTAGGAAGTTCTAAAATGCAACTATCTTTAGATTACATTCCCACCTTGTCAATGATATATGAGACACAACCTTCTCATGATTATCTTGAGATAGACAACTTTGAGGCCCTATTCCTTAGGCCCAAATTTAGGAGCTAGATAGAGAGCTAGCTAGTTTCTAGTAATTCTTGGGCACATATTGGACCTCAAGTCACATTAACTAATTTGGTTCATTGTAAGCAAGGAACAAAAGTGAAAGTGACTAACTTTATAGGGAACTACCAAGCCCTCATCTCTCAAATCTCATATTCTCTACCAAATGTTGATGTGCAAAGGGTTAAATTCATTAGAAACCT
Source organism: Cunninghamia lanceolata (assembly GCA_027924645.1). Classification (NCBI taxonomy): domain Eukaryota; kingdom Viridiplantae; phylum Streptophyta; class Pinopsida; order Cupressales; family Cupressaceae; genus Cunninghamia; species Cunninghamia lanceolata. The sequence continues at coordinate 7,216,671 of BSBN01000078.1, forward strand.
ATATCAATATATCCGAAACAAAATATTATTCATGTTCTATCCTTCATTCATTCATCTCTGCATGGCTCTCCATGACTACCAACTGTCAGTCAACCAGTATGAGGGCTCTTCCTCATCGACTCCTATTGGCCAATCTGCGGACGCTACCCCACAATACCAATCATTTAAAAAAGAAATTTATTTTTTTATTAAAATTGACTCACTCTTCCGAAAATATTCAATCACAAGTTGTGGCTACAATACCTTATGTTCTAGCCCCCTACAAGTTTAGACCAAAGAAATGACACTTTTCCTAGTTTTTTAAATCTCTCCATTCCATAATGATGTATCTTCTTAATAACAACCTCGTCCAAATTCCACATATTTGTCCTGTTGACATTACCAAACTGTTATTCCCCTTCTTATTACTTGAAGGCCTTCTATCCATATCACCGAACATCATGACATTACACCAATCAATGCATGCATCTTAAACATGAAGTGAAAGGCCTCATCAACTCTAGTGTTATTCAGGTGGCCAATGAGAATAAAAAAGGAAATAAATTCATAGGTCCACTGAATCAAAACTTGCAAATTTACACAAATCCACTATCCTACCATGTAGCTAACCTTGTGGAACCATCTATCGATAGAGTACATACTTCCATAACTCCTAACCACCAAGATAAAATCCTAGACAACCTAGATTCCATGGTAGATGCTCGCACTCACTAAGAACAAGAAAAACTAGAGCTGACAATCTCCTTTACCCACATTGATGCCTCTATTCATGCATTTGATGGTACTCTATACATTACCACCAATATTAACAAACCCACAAGGGGAGTACTTGTTAATCCTATATACCTAGAAAATATAGTTATGGAAGAGTTCCTCTACTTACATGAGTTGTATTAAGATAAGTATGAGAAATAATAAATCCTATTCAGAGTGCATGGTAGTTCCACTCATGCTACTCTTGATGCATTGACCCTTTTTGTCCAGGTCAGACCAAAATTACTAGATGTGTCTTTTGCCATCATTCCAACTTTGGACCAATTTTGAGTGAAGTTGGGTCATCCATGGCTCACTTCCATGAAAGCAGTCCCGTCCATAATCCAATCGTAGGTTGTTAGGCCAAGGTTTGAGTCATTGAGTCTTGGGTAGTATTAGGCAGTCGATCAAATCTCCTCTATGAACTGGGAAGTGAGCCTCTCCAAAAATGAATCAAGTGAGTCAATCAACATGCAAATGAGGAATCATAGAAGGGTCAATTTGATGAACATGATATATTGAGAACACTTAAGTCAATCCCTGAGACTAGGAGTGATGAAATTTCATCAAAATTAAAAAACAAAGCAAATTGCAAAAATGGCTAAGTAAAATTTTAGCACAATTTCCATGCCATAGTGGAAATTGCATCAAAAAGCACAATTTCCAAGCATAGGTGGAAATTGCACCATTTCACTGGAAGGGCTTTAAAACATTAAATTTCATAATTTGTTTGCTAGGGATTGATTGATAGTTAGAAAATTTTGGTGTTTCATGTTCAAGTTTGATTGACATTTCATGTGAAAAACTAGAAAAATTGCTTAAGTAAAATTTTCACGCAATTTCCATGCCATAGTGGAAATTGTGCCAAAAAGTGCAATTTTTAGGCACCAGCAGAAATTGCGCCATTTCTTTTGGAGGTTGTTAAACAATAAAAATTGCACATTTTTCCTGATAGATTGTTGAAATCTAGCATTTCATGTTTAAATGTGGATTTAAATTTCATGTCAAAACTGGGAAAATAATCATCATCATCAAAAAGTGTGATTTCTAGGCACTAGTGGAAATTGCACCATTTCACTTGGAAAAAAAGCACAGTTTCTAAGTATGAGTGGAAATTGTAGCTAGAAAGATTTGATAGTTGGTTCTTGCAAATTTGAAAAATCTCTAAACAATCTCTGAGAAACATGAAAATCTTTGAAGAAATCTTGTGTAAAAGTATACAAAATCATTGAGGAAACTTAGAATGATATACCAATCATGAAAGTGGCACAATTTTTAGCATAAGATGGAAATAGCACAATTTTTAGCATAAGATGGAAATAGCGCAATTTCCACCCACAAGTGGAAATTGCATGAATAGAGTGTTCATAATTTTGGTTCAAAAATGAAAAATTCAATATAAATCCTTTTAAAAAATCACTTGAAATTCATGAAAATTCCACTGAAAATCATTGGAAATCACTAAAAAATACATGCCAAGGGAATAGAAAAAGTTTGAAGGTAAAAATGCATGCTAAGAAAATAGCAAAATTTCTATGCCATAGTGGAAATTGCCCCAAAAAGTACAATTTCTAGGCACCAGTGGAAATTGTTCCACCCACATTTACCTTGCATTCGATAAAAATTTGCCAATATAATGTAGATACATGCATTAAGGTAAAAGAAATTGACATGATGCTCCCATTATGAAATACTATGACTTGTGAATTTTCATCTTGTAGGTGTGAGAATCCAGAGGCAAGTTATGCATCTAAAGAAGAGGAGCATCCAGAGGATCCAGACATCATTGATTTCACCATCATCCTAGATCGAGAGGAGAACTTCATCACTAGAGTGAGAAAAGTCATCATCCATCTTGCAAGTTTTATCATCCAAAAATCTAGAAGATCACTTCCACACTCAAGGTTCTTCAATTTCATGCACCAAAAGAAGATCAAGAGAAAACATCATAAGGTACTCCAGGGAATTGTGCCCAAGTCATCTTCTCTACTTCAACATCTAGTGTTAGAATCATACACAAGCATCACAATAAAGAAAGAGGAATGAGCAAGATTATCAAGATATCCAAAATTACACTATGGAATGAAAAGATGACAATAAGGAGTGAAGAACAAGGAAAAGATTCCCAAGTTCCACGTTGAAAGCTATGGAAGTGAAAATCCAATTTTGAGACTTTGTGAAGAAAAGAACATAAAATTTGGGAAAATGCATCAAGAAGCACGATAAAGTATTGAAAATCTTGAAATTTGCTCAAAATGCTCAAGTGGCGTTCATACATCATCAGTCAATCATTTCTTTCTACGTCATCACGTCCATGTTCAATGTATATGCAACAAAGTCCAAGAGAAAGAGGGAGTACTATCTAGAAGATTCCTAAATCACTGAGGAAACTTAGAAAGGAATACCAATCATGAAAGTGGCACAATTTTTAGCATAAGATGTAAATAGCGCAATTTCCACCCACAAGTGGAAATTGCACCAATAGAGTGTTCATAATTTTGGTTCAAAAATGAAAAATTCAATATAAATATTTTTAAAAAATCACTTGAAATTCATGAAAATTCCATTGAAAATCATTTGAAATCACTAAAAAATACATGCCAAGGGAATAGAAAAAATTTCAAGGTAAAAATCCATGCTAAGAAAATAGCAAAATTTCTATGCCATAGTGGAAATTGCACCAAAAAGCACAATTTCTAGGCACCAGTGGAAATTGTGCCACCCACATTTACCTTGCATTCGATAAAATTCATCAATATCATGTAGATACATGCATTAAGGTAAAAGAAATTGACATGATGCTCCCATTATCAAATACTATGACTTGTGAATTTTCATCTTGCAAGTGTGAGAATCCAGAGGCAAGCTATGCATCCAAAGAATAGGAGTATCTAGAGGATCCAGACATCAACGAGTTCACCATCATCCTAGATCCAGAGTAGAACTTCATCGTTGGAGTGAAAAATGTCATCATCCATCTTGCAAGTTTTATCATCCAAAAATCTAGAAGATCACTTCCACATTCAAGGGTCTTCAATTTCATGCACCGAAAGAAGATCAAGAGAAAACATCATAAGGTACTCCAGGGATTCATACCCAAGTCATCTTCTCTACTTCAACATCCAGTGTTAGAATCATACGCGAGCATCACAAGAAAGAAAGACGAATGAGCAAGATTATCAAGATATCCAAAATTACACTATGGAACGAAAAGATGACAATAAGGAGTGAAGAAGAAGGAAAAGATTCCCAACTTCCACGTTAAAAGCTACAGAAGTGAAAATCCAGTTTTGAGACTTTGTGAAGAAAATAATATAAAATTTGGGAAAATGCATCAAGAAGCATGAAAAAGTACTGAAAATCCAAAAATTTGCTCGAAATGCTCAAGTGGCATTCATACATCATCATCCAATCATTTCTTGCCATGTCATCATGTCCATGTTCAATGTATATGCAACAAAGTCCAAGAGAAAGAGGGTGCACTATCTAGAAGATTCCTAGAGATTCCAATATGTCATGCTTATCACCTTGGGAAACATGCCTTCATTGCCTCTCTTTTTTAGGTACACCATTATGTCGACTATATTTTCATTTACTAGAAAAAGGCATACATGCCTTGTTGTCAAAATATCGGCTATTGGTTGCTCAAATTGATATTGGCTCTTCATTGTATTTTGAGGACTATAAAATGGCCTCCCTTCTATTTCATTTGCAAGGAATTGTTGTAGGAGAGAGTTGCTATAGGAGAGAGTAAAATAGAAAGTAGAGTAGGAGTAGAGTAGAGGAAGCTCTTCAAAAGTTGTTGGAGAGAACTTGACGTTGTTGTAATCACTTCCAAGATTAATATAGTTCTCATTGAAGCTTGGTGGTAATTGTGTTCCTTTCGAACGTGCAATGGTTTCTTATTCTTGAAGATAATATAGATGTGTTTCCAAGTAGAGTAGAATGATATTAGAAAGTTCATTGATATAGTGAATGCATTGTGAAGATATTTTGTGAATTCCCAGGTTCATAATTTGGATGGTTTGTCACTGGCAAGTCATTGTGCAAAGTTAGCCTGAACCTCAACTTATTGCAATAGTTCAATTTTTAATACTGGTTCAAGTTGTGCCAGCTGAGGGTATTTGAATGTGTGTTTGCATATGAAAATCCATAGTCATCCTTGGGAGATTGCACCTGTTCTACATAGTTGAATTCATCATGGCAAAGTGGAGCTTGTTATAAGGAATTTGTCTATCTTGGCATCATTCATTGTCTCATTATACTAGAAGTAGAGTAGATTCTCTCTAAACCCTTGACCTTTTTGCCTTTTCTTTGTAATCCTAGTTATAACTCTCGCAATATCATCCAATTGTGGAATTAGGAGGTTTCCATCCATGAAAAGGAGTAATAAGTTGAGTGAGTGAAGAAGTAAATCTAGCGTAAGTCCCTTTGTGTTAACAGGATGTCACATCAAACTACAAAGTCTATCCATTGCAAATCATGAATAATGAACCTTGGAGTTGTCTCACTAGATCACATAGCTTACCCTTTGAGAGGCTTTCTTCAAAAGAGGATAGAATACTTAGTATTTTATTCTACATGTTGCCTTGTGCATAAAAACACATCAATAGAATTGGCACTAGAAGGAGGGCATGATCAGTAAATACTTCGAGAATCACATTGCTTCATCTATTCGATGCAAAGAAAGATTTTACACCTTCTCCTATCACGCAAGATTCAACATAGAAATTTAGGATAAAGTGGGACAGAACATCATTGCTTCTTTATTTCAAGAAAGAAAGAAGATATTCCAAATTGTGGATAGGAACTAGAAAGTGAGCTTTCAAGGAAGAATCCAAGATTTCAAGATCTCTCTTATGTTGAAAATACAAAAAAAGTGAAAAAAAATCAAAAAATATAAAAAAAGAGAAAGGATGGATTTCTCAATCAATGATATGATGTAGCTTAGTAGGTATGATCCTCTAAGTGATAATCCAATTGTTCTTCAATATTGGTGGTATTTGAGTAGCTGGCTTTGGCCTAAAGATTTGAAAGACTTTATGTCAAAGAAAGGATTTAGAATTCATAATACCAGTCAACACGAGGAGATGAATTGTATAACATTTTTGTCAAGGATGGACTTAGAAGTGCAAAAGAAAATTTCTTTTTTAGAACTACATGAGCTAGTTATGTTTACAAAGGTAGAACTAGAAATTCTAGTTTGTGGCAAATCTTTTATGAAGCTCAAGGAAAAAGTAAAGAAAGAATTAAGTAGCAATAAGGATTTGTGCATAGACAATATTTTGTTCCAATGAGATTGGTGTAAGATTCATGATGCAAATCACTTAGAATTCACTTGTTCAACATGTTGGGAAGCAATTCACCATGCCATGAGAGAATTGAGATTTGAGGAACCATCCAGAGAAGAAGAAATTTCCACTCCATCTAGCAATGAAGAAGGCATGAAGAACCTTAGCAACCAATGTGACGAGTATGAATTTGAGTATCTTGTTCCGAAATATGTAGAGCACATTGAAAATAAAATAGTGAAAGCCTTAGAAGACATTCAAACATGCATATAGGATATTTAAGATATGGAATCAGGAATAGAAGAAGAAAGAAGTTCAATTTTATGGCAAGAGAAATAAATTTACAATGAGAACTCATTCATGTTACAAGAAGAGAAATTCCCTAGGAACATACATCCATGCTATATAGTAATATCCTTGAAAATGAGTTGCAAGAAGTACAAAAAGAGTTGCTAGAAGATAGTCAATTAGATGCATTACAAGAAGAACTTCAAGCCATCATCAAAGAGTCAACGAATGAAGAAAATTTTTGAGGAGCACTAGACACTTTCATACAAGAAATACAAGAGGAATTAATGCTAAAATTATCACAAGATGAACTAAATACTGCCATGGAAACTGAAATCAAATCGATGTTGAGCCCATTACTAGTAATTCAAAAGGAGCTTAAAGATGAAATGCAGCATGTTTCAAAGGCAACTGGAATGATCCATCACCAATGGCGACCTCCTAATGCATGCATGAAAGATGAGCAATATTCATTTGAAGACGAAGAACACCAGGTTGACTCTTTCCCTACTATTAATTGGAAAGATTTTGAATTTAATGATTATGAATTTCTAGATGATGAATATGAAGAATATGAGTTTGACTATGGAAATTTACGAAGAACAATATGTATTTGGATTAATCATGGTCCCAATGAATTGCCACAATTGATAATGTTGACTAATTTTTTTTTCTGAATTTGAAGATTGTGTGGTAAAAGAATGTTATTCAGAATTGAAGGATAAATTTGCCAAAATGAGGACCATCACATGTGCCTTATTGCTTCAATTCATGCTGAGAAGTCATTCAAGTTCATGTATATATTTGGGTATTTTGAGTCATGTCTGCTCTTTGTACATAGTTAGAGTAGGTTTTCATTTTTACTATGTCATAATTTAGAGTTGTTGTCCTTGACGTCATTTGACTCAAGTTTTGTTTTCCATAGATTAGTTTCCTTTCATAGTTTAGTTTTTAGCTTTAGGTTTCCTTTTGTGGGATCTCAATTTGTGAGAAAGGTGATATACTTCATAATCACACTTTGGCAACATTTTTCTATATTATGTTAGTTCATTTCTTAGACAATTATTCATGAAATTCTTAGAGTTGGAAGATCTTTTTCTTTCAATTTATCATCAAGTTAGATTTTCTACTTGGCTTAGAAATTAATCATATATTGTATCTTGACACCACTATCTTTTGATTATAATCTTTTTAAAATAATAAATCTAAATTTTATGAATTCTTATGTCTTCCTTTGGGAAACATGGGTCATGACTGATGGATTTCCCATGGACTCCATCGCTAGTATTGAATAGCATGACTGCTTTCTCTTGAGAGAAGTGTCAGATGTTAAGTGTTACTTGAAGTATTTTGAGATCTTATACATTTACCTATCTTAAAGATCCCAAAGTTTATATGTAAGTCTTTGTGAGCTTGGATTAAGTGAAAATCTTAAGGTAGTTCATGGTTTCACTCCATTTTATTATAGAAGCATTTCCACATACATCCATCTCTCCATTCGACCCATTGCTTCATATATATGATAAAAGCCTCCATCCACTTTGCCTTCTCCATCAAATAATGAACTCAAGTCTAGTGTCCAAACAACACATAGTCCTAATGTTCATCACATACTCCAGAAGATGAACTATCAAGGTGAAGGTTTAGGGCCTCCATCCATGTCAATAATTCTCTACACTCATATGGCCTTGGGTATACATTCCAAAGTAAGCAAGCTCAAGATGTTGGTATTCCATCATTTCCACCATTTCCCATCGTTTTCCATCATCCATCCATTATATACTCCACTTTTGTTATCCCACAAATTCCAGAGGCATACAACCTTATACCTTCCACCATCCATTTTGCCTCCACTTTTTTTAACTCCCATCATCCAATCCTTCATCCATTTGTCCTAATCATGATCAACAAATGCATGCATCATCTAAATGAGAAGCTCTCACCCCTCCACCCATCCCATAGATTCAAAAATCAAACATTTGGATGCCCTTACCCTTGAAATAGTAAGAAAATCCTAAAGATATTCATGCCTTAGTGCACAAATGCAGAAGTCAAAGTAAATTACATTCAAAGTGCTATCTAAGCCCATACCTCCAATAGAGAAATCCAAAAAGAAAATTTTTGGGTACCTAAGCAAAAGAAGCTAAATAAAAAATAGCACCTGCATCCAATCAATTCTATACAATCCTCTCCCATTCACTCCATTCAAAATATCTATTTCATTCCATTTGAAGCTTCAAATTCCTTCATCCCACAAGCAAAATAAAAAAATATCATAAAAAATTCTAAGTTTATTTTGGTCACGAAGTCACTACATCATCCCTTTCCCAAGTGAACACCTCCTTTGAATGCCAAGATTCAAAGTTCATTTTGGTATGTGTAGGCGTAGATCATGGTTCCATAAATTTTCTTCCATTTCATATTGATATGTCCACTATTGAGTATGTTTTTGATTTGCATGTTGTGGATGTAAGTGGGATGATCCATCACCAACTTCAACCTCTAGACCTATTGATAAGTGATGAACAAGAATTTCCACTTGAGGATGAAGACCACTAGGTTGTATCTCTCCTTGCTTTTAATGACAAAGGTAATGAATTTCCAAATGGTGAATTTGAAGAATATGAATTTGACTATGGTAATTTAGGAAAGAGAACTTGTATTTGGATTAATCATGGTCTATTTGAATTGCCATAATTGATAATCTTGTGCAAAATTTTGCTTAAATACGAGAAGTGTATTGTGCATGATGTTTTCTCTAAATTCAAAGATAAATTTGCAAAACTGCGAATCATCACTTGCACATTGTTAGTTCTATTCATTTTGAGAAACCATGCCAGGTCATGTATATATTTAGATCTTTTGAGTTGTGTCTGCTCTTTGTAAATATCTTTGTTAGAGTAGGATTTCTTTTTTTTGTTGCTTTAGTTTAGATTTGTTGTCCTTGATGTCATTTGACTCATGTTTTGTTTTCAGTAGTTGGTTGTTTGCGTTAGGTTTCCTTTTGTGGGATCCTAATTTATGAGAAAGGTGATATACTTCAAAATCACACTTTGGTGTGATTTTGGTATATTATGTTAGTTCATTTCTTAGATAATTATTCATGAAATTCTTAGAGTCAGAAGATCTTTTTCTTTTAGTTTATCATCAAGTTAGATTTTGTACTTGACCTAGAAGTTAATCATATATTGTGTCTTGACACTACTATTATTTGATTATAATGTTTTAAAATAATAAATCTAAAATTTATGAATTCTTATGTCTTATTTTGAGAAACATGGGTCATGACTGATAAATTTCCCGTGGATTCCATTTCTAGTGTCAAATAGCACGACTCCTTGCTCATGGGGGATAAGTCGGTTGTTTAATATTACTTGAAGTATTTTGAGATATTATACCTTATACACTTTAAAAATCTTGAAGTACCTAAGGGAGTCTCTGTGAGCTTACATTAAGTGAAAAATCTAAAGGTCCACCTTTGCTGCCATTAGAATTCCACACCTAGCTAGCTTAGTTATCAACGTAACTTGTGCCATCAAAAAGCATGTGTTGGAAGGGTAGCGGTACTACATTGTACTCTATCAAATTTAAGTTTAGTTGAAAATGAAACCAAAAGGAAAGAAAAGAAAAATTACAATCACACATTATAAATCAATTAGATGGACAATTGAGTAATCTTTATTGGGGCTATGGACGTCTGACCGGTAGTGGGGATCTTCTCAAGTGGAATTACGAGACAAACCCGTTGGGGCTCTAGACATTCGCTGGTAGTGGAGCAATGTCTAGGTAGTTCATGAGGTGTGTAATAATCATGTACCTTAATGTAAAGGACCTTAGATGATTTTAGTTGTGAAGGGATGGGAATGAACACGTGCACACACAATTGGATTCTTGGAATATAGATAGTTGTGTTGGTAGTTGGTTTTGATTCCTTCATCATGTAGTTATGTTTACTTAGTCTAGTGTGTGGGTGTACATAAAAAGTTTGAAACCTAATTTTTGTTTAACTTAGGAATGCTTAAGAACCTTATTTTAATTGAAATCAATCTTTAACCACACAATAGAAGATGAAGTATCTTGATCTAATTTATCATTCTTTTCCTTTTTGATTGTGTTTTCTAATTAGTTGATAAGTTGGATAGAATTATCTGAAGGTTCTAAGTATGGATTGAGTATTTTTCTTTGAAATGTTTAGGAACATTTATTCAGATTGGTGCTAGATGTTTTGACCTAATCACACATCGCCACATTGCAAATGGGGACCTCATCTTCTTTTCTGGTTTCTGGCTTTGTTTTTCTTTACGTTTTAGATTTCTTTGAGTTTGTAGGTTTGGAAGTATTGATTTTCCCATGTCTCATCGAGTTCTTTCTCAAGATCTTTGTGGAAATTGAAGAAATTTACTAAGTCTGGTGTCCTGAAGTCTGATGTTCTGAGATCCTAAAAACTGGCTAAGTCTAAAATCTGGTGGATCCTTAGAAATCTAGAATTTGCATGTTAAATCCCATCAATTCAGAACCTATCTCAAACATCATGGCAGTATATTTCAAAATATTTAAAGTATAGGAAATTTAGGGGAAAAAGTTTAAGTCTTGGATCTTGAGTGGAAATTCCTTTCTTGTGAGGAGAATGCACCCATGATGAGAGGAAAATCCTCACTAGTGAGGAGAATGCGCCCTAATTGAAGTCCTTTTGATCATGCTCCTAGGTAAATTTCACGAGAATCCATTTCAAAATCATTTGAAAATCCTCGCCAAGGAATAAAGAAAGTTGAAAAATCCACATCAAGCATGAGAACAAATTTCATGCTAGTGAGGAGAATCTTCCGTAGTGAAGAAAAAACTCCTTCTGAGCATGCACAATGCACCCTAGGAAGAGGAAGTTCATTGGCTTAAGGACTGGGAGTTGCATTCTAAATCATGAACAATTTGTTAAACACTTAGAAAATTTTGAAGAAATTCAAATGAATAGTGGAAAATCCTCACCATGAGAACAATGCACCCAAGTGAAAGTTCTAACTATGCAAAATGCACCAAAATTAGTTTAGAGATTGTGAAGTCAAAACAATGAAATGTTGCTCTCCTTAGTCAAAATTTTTGAAATCCATGTGAAAACCATGCAAAATTGCCTAAGAAAATTGAAACAAATGAGAAGACTTCGAAAACTGACTAAGCAGAAAAGGTGGAAAATGTTCATCAATGAGCATAATGCGCTTCAGGACAGTGGAGAATCCTCAACAATGAGGATGATGCACTCAAAAGGAGGAATTCTTATCAATGTGGAAAGTGCATTTAGATTTCATCATGAACTTCAAAGTAAATCCTTTAAGAAATCATTTCCACTATAAACAATTTGCAATTTAGAAAACGTCCTAAAAAGTTTTGAAAGTAAAAAATGTCTAAGTATGGCAAGGTCGCAAAATGTTCATCAATGAGCATTATGCACCCATCAAGAGGAGAAAGCATACACATAAAGGAAAACATCGACTCAAACATTCTAGCAAATTGATGCCATTTTATGACGATTTAATGCAAGGGCATTGAAAAAAAACTTGCTAAGGGTGTTGCAAAGTTTGAATGGATGATCAACACTGAGGTTTGAGGGAAATTGTTCATCAATGAACATTTCACTCTCACTTCGAGATATGCTTTCAAGATCAAATTTACTAAAACCACTTGAAACTCATTAAAGTACATAGGAATCATTTTAAATCCCTAAGTGTTCATGATGAAGAAGAGAAAGGAACCAAACTTGACAATAAAAATGCCGAAGTGTGGAGGTGATGAAATGAAGGAAAATGTTCATCAATGAACATTATGCACCCTATTGAAGATCTCATCTTTGGAGTCAAGACAATAGAATATTACTTTCCTTAGTCAAATCTATAAAAAAATATATCAAATTGCTTGAGAAAGTTGAAAGAGATAAGAAATTCTATGAAAATACCTAAGTCCAAAAGGAGGAAAATGTTTATCAATGAACATTATGTACTCTAGGAGGCTGCATCTTGTTCATCATCAAGAAAAATCTGCCCTTAGTGTCAAAAGAAAATTCGCTCTAAGCCAAGAGAGTAGTTGGCCTTAGGGAGAAAACTAAGTTCAAACCAAAGAGAAGTCATTTCTAAGGCTGACCTGCCTAGAAAAGTAAGTGTAAATTCTATATAAGGAGGATTCAATCTTCATTTTTTCATATTCAATTCAAAACTAAAAAGCAGATTTGTAGAGCAGAGCAACAGTGAATTGGAGCAAGAAATTCATCTAAGAAAGGGCATATTTCATCCAAAGAGCAAGGCAAGTTCACAGAGAGAAGAGTTTGTAGGGTGAGCCCTTCAAAGAAGAAGAGGATTTGTTCATTTTCCACCAAAATTTCAATTTGAAAACTCAGATCTGCAAAATAAAAAATCAAACTTAGCAGAATTTTCATTGAATTTAGTAAATAAATAATTAAGTTATTCTATGTTATCCTTACTTGAAATTTAAGTAGTTTTGGATAAGTGTATGAAAATTGTTTTAAAATTGAGTTTTATTTATCCCACATTCATAAGGAGAATGAAATTAGTTGTTGAATTCCCTTTATATCTAGTGTCAAGTCAATGAATTAACTTGAGAAATTTTCCACTTGTAGGTTGATGATATATGCTAAAGAAGCATGGAATGTTGAAAGAGAATGATGAGTCTATGTGTATGAAGATCAAGAGGAAAGATCAAAATATTCGGAGGCTAGTTGTCCAAAGGAGCATCCATGTCATGTCCCGATATTAAGACATCATTTAAATTAAAGATTTAAACATCTTGATTAAAAATGATGAAGTCTTTTCCACGAAATGCAGTGATTAGTCAATTCAAGTATTACAAATAATTTGGTATGTATTAATATTTAATACATATAACATTTAATGCTATCATTATATAAATATTCTAATAACGAGATATATTATATTATAAATTTGAAATTATTATAATTATAATTATGATAATATAATATATAAATATAATCATAAAATATAATTAATCAGAATATAAATATAAATAATAATATAAATAATACTTATTTAATAATAAATATGAAATAACCATAATTAAATATTAATTAAATACTAGCATATGATGTATTCTCTATATGGTTAGGCTTGTTGTAAGCACAAACCATATTTAAAAGAGTCAAAAAAATAAAGAAGCGATATAATTAAACAAGGAGACACAACCGTAAGCTAGCAGATATTTTCCAATCATCACATCTCCTTGGGCAATTAGAACCCTTCGTGGCTTTTAAAAAGGAAACCTTCCTCCTCACAAAGCATCAACTAGGATATATTTTCTTCTCTACATAACAAGGAAATAAGAAGGAGAAAAACATTGGTCAAAAGGGAAGACATTCAAATATACATAGATTAAATATTGAAGCATTCGCCAAGGAAGAAATTCATGGTATTATTCATCGATCAACGGTATTCAAGCATATATTCCTAGCAACCCGAACTACACCCAATCTGCCATAAGGAACTCTAAAGCACTGTCATACAGAGATAAACTCGCAGCAATCCAGAGATAATAGTGAAGCAATTATCAAATCCGACTTCCTTCCTTTTCCTATTTAAAGATCTATCACTGATCGAATCAGCATTATCCAGCCTTATAATATACAGGTATGGCTGCATATTTAATACTTCCTTTTTGCATGTTATTATTCTTAGAACTTAATTCTATAAGATGTGATCATAAATATATCATAATGAAAGTGCTGTAACTTATATGCAATCAGTCATAACAGTGTAATAATATGTTGTACACATTAACCTCATATGGGAAAGAATCAGAATAAAATGCCTAAGAGGTCATTCATGGGTATAAAGAGGCCTTTGTCACTTGTTAATACAAAAGGTATCCACAGTGCAAAGGATAGTAATCACGTAGAGGCCTTTCTCACATGCTGGTACAAAAGGTACCCATAGGGCAAAAGATAGGTGACATAGTGGCCTTGGTTACAATGGTGCAAAAGACATCATAAGTACCAGGGAATCTCATAGAGGCCTTGACTTTAAGATTACAAAAGGTACTACTTGAGTCTAAGGATAGGAGATAGAGCCCATGGTAGATAGTGGCAAGATTCATCCCATCTCTCTTATATGATGCTAATGAGTAACACACAAGAAGGAGATCGAAAGTATGAAATATATATTGATAGAGATCATGACTAAATAATAGAGAATGTGAAATCTCATGATAGAGAAAGTGAAATATATGAGAATAGAGAACTTAAGAGGGAACATGTGAAATACATAATGAAAATGACTATAATATAGTATTAAAAATGTGAATTGATAATGATCATAAGAATATGAAATAAAGATATGAAATGATAATTGATGTCGATCATAGAGATTATAATTATAATGTTCTTATGAGATTTGAATATTTCATATATAAAAGAGTTTAGTGTACTAATGTTCTCTTTTTGCAAGTTGAAATTTGTGAACAAGGTTGAGAGATTTTGACTTGTTGGACATTACAATCCAGAGGATCAAAGTATTATCAAGTTCATTTAGCTTACATCCAAAGAAGGCGTCATCACCAAAGTGGAGGAAGAATGATACACTTCATTGAAACATCATCAAGTTTGCCATCATCATACTTTGAGAGGAGAATTTCATCACTAGAGAGAAGAACTTCATCATCATCATCTTGCAAGCTCTCAAGCATCTGAAAATGAAGAAGATCACTCTACCTTGCATGTCCGAGAATCTAGCATCACAAGAGGAACATCTGTTCAAAGGTTCATTTCTAGGGATTCATTTTCATGTTCAAGTTTTTGAGGTATGCACCAAAAGATGAAGAGCAAGAACCATGAAATCTACTCCAAGAATACACATACATAACATCTTATAGCATCATCTAGAGTTAAATCCTGCACAAGAAGATGTGAAAAGAAACGAGTCAATCATCACAATTCCATGAATTCAATCAACACAACAAGAAATTTCCAAATTTCCCAAATTTACAAGTTCCAGAAGCTAAGTTCCAAAGGTGAAAATCCAAGAAAAATGATAAAATTTGGGAAATATTTTGAGTAATCTGAACACATAAAAGATTAAACTAGCTTACTCAATGTACGAAGGTGGCATGTACACATCATCAGTCCAATCATATCCTGCCACATCATCTGTTCACATTCAATGTATTTACAACAAGCAAGAGGCTAAAGAAGGCTCCTATCTAGAAGATTCCTAAGATTCCACTTCAATCTTATTACATTGGAAAATGTACCTTCAGTGACTATGAGTTTTTATGTAGACAAGTTATGTCAACTTTTAATTTTGCAAAAAATAGCAAGTTGTTGTAACTAACTTGTGTTGTCAAGATCTTGGCCATTGATTCCAAATCAATCTTGGCCGTTAATTGTAATTCTTGAGCACTATAAAAAGGCCCATTCTTATCATTTGTAAAAAGAGACGGTATTAGAGACTAGAAGTAGGAGAGTAGGATAGTGAGTAGAGTAGAGGAG
Organism: Cunninghamia lanceolata; assembly: GCA_027924645.1. Taxonomy (NCBI): domain Eukaryota; kingdom Viridiplantae; phylum Streptophyta; class Pinopsida; order Cupressales; family Cupressaceae; genus Cunninghamia; species Cunninghamia lanceolata. Next base: position 7,232,502 of record BSBN01000078.1, read on the forward strand.
ACTTCCTGAAGTCATTGAAGAGACATTGCAAAATTGTTATAAAAGAACTTCCAAAATCAACACAAGCCTATCATTGTTCTCATGGTGATTTGTGTGATTGTGGAATCTTAGTATGGTTTCAAATTCTTGAATATGATGGAGAAGTGTTTCCAAGTAGAGTAGAATTAGATTACAAGTTCATTGATGTAATGTTTATATGTTAGGATATTTGATGAATTCCTTCATGGTTCATACTTTTTGTGGATTTTCAAAGACAACTCATTTTGCAAAGTTAGCCTAAACTACATTTGCTTTAGTTTGATTGTGAATGCTTGTTCAAGCTGTGGCAGCTATGGGTGTTATGATGTGTGTTTACAATATGAAAATGCTTGAATTACCTTAGAAGATTGCACTGACTTCGTGTAATTGTTAGTTCTCATGGTGAAGTGAAGTTAGGTTTCGTGAGGAATTTATCTATGATAGCATGTTTCATTACCTCATTGCCCTTAGAATAGCTTTCTCAAACCTTGCCTTTTGCATTTTCTTTTGTAACCAGTTAGAAGAAGTTTCATTTCATAAGGAAGAAATAACATATTTGATTGGAGTAAGGAGTAAATTTAGTGTAAGTCCCTTTGTGAAGTTCAACAAATCACATCAACTACTAAGGCTATCCTTTTCAAAACACGAATTAGAAACCTTGGAGTTGTCTCATTGGACCACATTGTTTAGCCTTTGAGAGACTTTGTTCAAGAGAGGATAGAATAATTAGTATTTTATTATGAGTTTGCATGTGCATAAAAAACACATCAATAGAATTAACGCTAGAAGGTTGGCGAGAACAACGAATTGCTCGATTTGTTCCAAGTATACAAAACATATTTTGGTGTTTTATCATTAATCGATTGATCATCCATCACTTTTATGTATGCCTCTCCTCATGCTGCTCCATAGAATTCAGTAAGGAGGAGGTTGGAACAAAGAAATTCCTACATCTCAACTCAAGATAAAAGGGCATGAACAACGAATAACATTGCTTCTTTCATTCCAAGCACGTGAACGTACTCTAAATTGTGGAATTAGAACCAAGTGAGCTTTCAAAGCCAAATTTGATATTTTCTAGATCTCTTTTATGCTCAAAAATACAAAAAAAGTATAAGATGTCAAAAATCCAAATAGGTGAAAAATTGAAAATACCAAAAAAATAGGATGGATTTCTCAGGGCTTTCAAGGCAATTCAATGTGAATCATTCTCAAAATGATATTCTTCAGGTTTGGTGTACTTTGAATGCACAACTCTATCCTTAGAGTTGGGATGACTTTGCATCAAGGAAGGGATGTATAATTCACGACACCAATGGACACAAGGAGCTATATTGCCTAACGTTTTTATCAAGGATAGAATTAGCATTGCAAAGAAAAATTTCTTCTTCATAGGTACATGAGCCAATTGTTTCTAAAAAGGTGCTTCCCAAAGTTTTATTTGATGAAAGAGATTTCTTCATAAGTTATAAGGAAATGATCAAGAAAAGACTGAGCATTGAGAAGGATTTGCCTGTCGAAGACATGTTGATTCCCAGTGGATGGTGTAGGATTCATAATATAGCTCATTCAGAACTCACATTTTCATCTTGTTAAGAAGTTATTTATCAAGTGAAGGAAGAATTAATATTGAAAGAAGAATCTAAGGTACAATTGAAATTAGATGACTTGTGGAGCAAATGTCTTCAAGAAATCAATTCACCACCCAAAGAAAAAGATGTTCCCGTGTTATTCAATAGTGAAGATAGCACAAGTGAATTGGATAACCAAGTGGAATTCTTGTTTGTGTACCTTCTTACAAAAAAGAATTAACCTCCTATTGAGAAAGTTGAAAAGGGAATAGAAGATGTCCAAACAAAGGTAATTGATGAACTAATTGTTGATTCTTCCATCAAAGGTGAAAGTGATTTAAGACCATTGCAAGAAGAGAAATTCCTTGAGGAATATACATTCATGCTACTAGAAGAGATTATTAAGAGTGAATTGCAAGAGTTTTCAAGAGTCCTTGAAAGAGATGGTAATCATGAAGATATGCTACAAGCCATCACTGACAAGTCCAATAATGAAGAGCAATTCGGAAGGGTGCTTGATGCTTTCATGGATGAAATACAACAAGAGTTACTACAAAAGTCATCCCAAGATGAACAAGTTGAGGAAATGGAGGCCAAATATATAATGCAATTCAAATTGGTGTTGGATCTGTTGTTGAAAATCCAAGATGAACTTACAGGTGAAATGTTCCATGCTTCTAAATTTCAATTATTTTCACCTTTTCATATTGATATGTCTACTATCGATTATGTTGTTGATTTTCATGTTACGGGTGTGAGTGTGATGATCCATCACCAAATTTAACCTCTGAACCTATTGATAAGTGATGAACAAGAATTTCCACTCAAGGATGAAGACCACTATGTTGTATCTCTCCTCACTTTTAATAACAAAGATCATGAATTTTCAAATGGTGAATTTCAAGAATATGAATCTGACTATGGAAATTTAGGAAAGACAACTTGTATTTGGATTAATCATGGTCTATTTGAATTGCCACAATTGATAATCTTGTGTGAAATTTTGCTTGAATATGAGAAGTCTATTGTGTAGGATAGTTTTTTTGAATTCAAAGATAAATTTGCAAAACACTGAACCATCACTTGCACATTGTTACTTCTGTTCATTTTGATAAACCATGCCAGGTCATGTATATACTTATGTATTTTGAGTCGTGTCCACTCTTTGTACATAGCTTGCTTAGAGTAGGATTTTTTTTTTGTTGCTTTAATTTAGATTTGCCATCCTTGATGTCATTTGACTCAAGTTTTATTTTCAGTAGTTGGTTTTTTGCTTTAGGTTTCCTTTTTTCTATATTATTTTAGTTCATTTCTTAGACAATTATTCATGAAATTTTTAGAGTCAAAAGATCTTTTTCTTTCAGTTTATCATCAAGTTAGATTTTGTACTTGACTTGGAAGTTAATCATATATTGTCTCTTGAGACTGCTATCTTTTGATTATAATGTTTTAAAATGATAAATCTAACATTTATGAATTCTTATGTCTTCTTTTGAGAAACATGGGTCATGACTAATGGATTTCCCATGGATTCCATTGCTAGTGTCAAATAGCATGACTCCTTGCTCATGGGAGATAAGTCAGTTGTTCAGTATTACTTGAAGTATTTTGAGATCTTATACCTTATACACTTTAAAAATCCTTAAGTACCTAAGGGAGTCTCTGTGAGCTTACATTAAGTAAAAAATCTAAAGGTCCACCTTTGCCACCATTAGAATTCCACACCCAACTAGCTGAGTTATCAGTGTAACTTGTGCTACCAAAGAGCATGTGTTGCAAGGGTAGCGGTACCGTGTTGTACTCTATCAAATTTAAGCTTAGATGAAAATCAAACAAAAAGGAAAGAAATGTAAAATCACAATCACACACTATAACTCAGTTAGATGGATAATCAAGTAATCCTTAATGGGGCTATGGATGTCTAACTGGCAGTGGGGCTCTGCTCGAGTGGAATTGTGAGACAAACCCGTCAGGGCTATAGACACTCATTGGTAGCGGAGCAATGTGTAGGTAGTTCATAAGGTGTGTAGTAATCACATAGCTTAATGTAAAGGAGCTTAGATGATCTTAGTTGCCAAGGCATGGGAATGAACACATGCGCACACACTTAGATCCTTGGAATATGGATAGTTGTGCTGGTAGTTGGTTTTGATTCCTTAATCATGTAGTTATGTTTATTTGGTCTCTAGTGTGTGGGTGTACATGGAAATTTTGAAACCTGACTTTTGTTTAACTTAGGAATGCTTCAGAACCCTGTTTTAATTTGAAATCAATCTTTAACCACACAACAGAAGATGAAGTGTTTGATCCAATTTATGATGCTTTTCCTTTTCAATTGTGTTTTCTAACTAGTTGATAAGTTGGGGAGAATTATCCAAAGGTTCTGAGTATAGATTGAGTCTTTTTCTTTGAAATGTTAAGGACCATTTATTTGGATTGGCGCTATATTTTGTGACCTAATCACACATTGCCCCATTAGAAATGGGGAGCCCTATTTTTTTCTACTTTTTGGCTTCATTTTGCTTTAGGTTTTAGATTTCTTTGAGTTTGTAGGTTTAGAAGTATTGATTTGCCCTTGTCTCATCGATTTATTTCTCAAGATCTTTGTTGAAATCCAATAAATTGACTAAGTCTGATGTCCTGAAGTCTTATGTCCTAAGATCCTAAAAACTAACTAAGCCTAAAATCTGGTGGATCCTCAAAAATCTAGAATCTGCATGATAAATCCCATGGATCTAGTACCTATCTCAAACAACCTAGAAGTATATTTAAAAATATTTAAAGTATAGGAAATTCAATATCTGAGAATATACTTCAACCAGAACACTTCAAAATCAGGCGAAAAAGTTTAAGTCTTGGATCTTGAGCAGAAATTCCTTGCTTATGAGGACAAAGAGCCAAAGATGAGCAGAAAATCCTCACTAGTGAGGAGAATGTGCCCTAATTGAAGTTCTTTTGATCATGCTCCTAGTTGAATTTCAAAAGAATCCATTTGAAAATCCTCGCCAAGGAATAAAGAAAACTAAAAAATCCACATCGAGCATGAGCGCAAATTCCATGCTAGTGAAGAGAATCCACCCTAGTGAAAAAAAATCCTTTTGAGCATGCATAATCCACCCTAGTAAGAGGAAGTTGATTGGCTTAAGGAGTGGGCGTTACATTCTAAATCATGAACAATTTGTTAAACACAGAAAATTTCAAAGAAATTCAAATGAATAGTGGAAAATCCTCACCCATGAGAACAATGTGTCCAAGTGAAATTTATCTTAACTATGCAAAATGCACCAAAATTAGTTTGGTGAATTTGAATTCAAAGCAATGAAATGTTACTCTCCTTAGTCAAAATTTATGAAATCCATGTGAAAACATTCCATAAGAAAATTGAAAGAAATGAGAAGTCTTCAAAAGTTGACTAAGGAGAAAAGGTGGAAAATGTTCATTAATGAGCATTATGCGCTTTAGGAAAGTGGAGAATCATCAACAATGAGGAGGATGCATTCAAAAGGAGGAAATATCATCAATGTGGAAAGTACATCTAGATTTCATCATGAACTTCAAAACAAATCCTTTAAGAAATCATTTCCACTATAAACAATTTGCAATTTAGACAAAGTCTTGAAAAGTTTTGAAAACAAAAAATGTCTAAGTATGGCAAGGTCACAAAATGTTCATCAATGAGCATTATGCGCCTATTAAGAGGAGAAATCTTGCACATAAAGAAGAACATCCAATCAAACATTCTTACAAATTGATGTCATTTTATGAGGATTTAATGCAAGGGCATTGAGAAAAAAAACTCACTAAGGGTGTTGGAAAGTTTGAATTGATGATTAGCACTGAGGTTTGAGCGAAATTGTTCATCAATGAACATTTTGTGCTCACTTGAGATATGCTTTCAAGATCAAATTTACTAAAACCACTTGAACTCATTAAAGTACATTGGAATCATTCAAAATCCCTAAGTTTTCATGATGAAGAAGAGAAAGAAATCAAACTTGACAATAAAAAAGCCTAAGTGTGGAGGTGATGAACTGAAGGAAAATGTTCATCAATGAACATTATGCACCATATTGAAGATCTCATCTTTGGAGTCAAGACAATAGAATATTACTTTCCTTAGTCAAATCCATGAAAAAACATATCAAATTGCTTGAGAAAGTTGAAAGAGATAAGAAATTTTATGAAAATGCCTAAGTCCAAAAGGAGGAAAACATTTATCAATAAACATTATGCACTCTAGGAGGGCGCATATTGTTCATCAACAAGAAAAATCTGCCCTTAGTGTGAAAATAAAATTCGCTCTAAGCGAAGAGACTAGTCAGCCTTAGGGAGAAAACTAAGTTCAAACCAAAGAGAAGTCATTACTAAGGTCGACATGCCTAGAAAAATAAGTGTAAATGTTATAAAAGGAGGATTCAATCTTCATTAATTCATATGCAATTCAAAACTAAAAAGCAAATTTGCAGAGCAGAGCAACAACAAATTGGAGCAAGAAATTCATCTAAGAAAGGGCATATTTCCTGCAAAGAGCAAGGCGAGTTCACAAAAAGAAGAGTTTGGAGGGTGAACGCTTCAAAGAAGAAGAGGATTTCTTCATTTTCCACCAAAATTTAAATTTGAAACATCAGATCTCCAAAATAATAAATCAGACTTAGCAAAATTTTCATTGAATTTAGTAAATAAATAATTAAGGTATTCTATGTTCTCCTTGCTTCCAATTTAAGTAGTTTTGGATAAGTGTATGAAAATTATTTTAAAATTGAGTTTTATTTATCCCACATTCATAAGGAGAATGAAATTAGTTGTTGAATTCCCTTTATATCCAGTGTCAACTCAATGAATTAACTTGAGATATTTTCCACTTGTAGGTCGATGATATATACTAATGGAGTGTGTAATGTTGAAAGAGAATGATGAGTCTATGTGGATGAAGATCGAGAGGAAAGATCAAAATATTCGGAGGTGAGTTGTCCAAAGGAGCATCTAAAGGATCAAAGTATTATCAAGTTCATTCACCTTACATCCAAACAAGACGTCATCACCAAAGTAGAGGAACAATGCTACACTTCATTGAAACACCATCAAATTCACCATCGTCCTTCTTCTAGAGGAGAATATCATCACTAGAGAGAGAAGAATGTCATCATCATCTTGCAAGCTCAATCATCTGAAATGAACAAGATCACTCTACCTTGCATGTCCAAGAATCCAGCATGACAAGAGGAACATCCATCCAAAGGTTCATTTCCAGGGATTCATTTTCATGTACAAGTTTCAGAGGTATGCACTAGAAGATCAAGAGCAAGGACCATGAAATCTACTCCAAGAATACACATACATGACATCTTCCTACACCATCTAGAGTTAAAGCCTGCACAACAAGATGAGAAGAGAAATGAGTCAATCATCACAATTCCATGAATTACATCAAGACAACAAGAAATTTCCAAAGTTCCCAAATTTTCAAGTTCCAAAGGTGAAAATCCAAGAAATATGATAAAATTTGGGAAATATTCTGAACAGTGTGAACACAGAAAAGATTAAACTACCTTACTCAATACTGAGGTGGCATGTACACATCATCAGTCCAATCATTTCCTGCCACATCATCTGTTCACATTCAATCTATTTATAAAAAGCAAGAGGCTAAAGAAGGCTCCTATCTAGAAGATTCCAAAGATTCTACTTCAAGCTTATCATATTGGAAAACATGCCTTCATTTCCTATGAGTTTTTATGTACACAAGTTGTGTCAAATTTTAATTTTTCTAAAAATAGCAAGTTGTTGTAACTACCTTGTATTGTCAAGATTTTGGCCAATTATTCCAAATCAATCTGGGCCCTTGATTGTAGTTCTTGATCACTATAAAAAGGCTCATTCTTCTCATTTGTAAAAAGAGAAAGTATTAGAGATTAGAAGTAGGAGAGTAGGACATCAAGTAGAGTAGGGGAGACTTCTTGAGCTCATTGAAGAGACATTGTGAAGTTGTTGTAAAAGGACTTCCAAAATCCATACAAGCTCATTGTTGTTCTCATGGTGATTTGTGTGATTGTGGAATCTTAGCATGGTTTCAAATTCTTGAATATGATGGAGATGTGTTTCCAAGTAGAGTAGAATTAGATTAGAAGTTCATTGATGTAATGTTTATATGTTAAGATATTTGATGAATTCCTTCATGGTTCATACTTTTTATGGATTGTCGAAGACAACTCACTTTGCAAAGTTAGCCTAAACCACATTTGCTTTAGTTTGATTGTGAATGTTTGTTCAAGATGCACCAGCTATAGGTGCTTGGATGTGTGTTTACAATATGAAAATCCTTGAATTACCTTAGAAGATTGCACTGACTTCGTGTAATTGTTGGTTCTCATGGTGAAGCGAAGGTAGGTTTCATGAGGAATTTATCTATCATAGCATGTTTCATTACCTCATTGTCCTTAGAATAGCTTTCTCAACCCTTGTCTTTTGCATTTTCTTTTGGAGCTGGTTAGAAGAAGTTCCATTTCATAAGAAAGAAGTAAAATATTTGATTGGAGTAAGGAGTAAATTTAGCATAAGTCCCTTTGTGAAGTTTAGAAAATCACATCAACTACTGAGTCTATCCATTGTAAAACATGAATCAAGAACCTTGGAGTTGTCTCATTGGACCACATTGTTTAGCCTTTGAGAGACTTTGTTCAAGAGGGGATAGAATACTTAGTATTTTATTTTGAGTTTGCATGTGCATAAAAAAACACATCAACACCACCCAAAAGACAAAAAAAAAATAGTAAGGAGAAATCCCTTCGTCTAATTGTGAAAACCACCCTTGGTGGAACATTGGATAAGCACCATGATGAAAACCTAGAAAATAAGAGTCATGCATAGAGACACACCATCTCATTCCACCCATACATCCTATCACTACCATTACATAATATTTCATACCATCACTATCCATTATGCACGTATACACATACTTACATTACTAAGTCCATTCTTCCTCCCTCCATGAATCTACCTAGCTTAAGACAAGTGAAATTGGATGATGTTAGTTGCCAAGGGATGGAAATGAATGCACACACACACACACACTTGGATCCTTGGAATATGGATGGTTGTGCTGGCAGTTGGTTTTGATTACTTGATCATGTGTAGTTATGTTTATTTGGCCTAGTACATCGGTGTACATGGAAGTTTTGAAACTTAACTTTTGTTTGTCTTTGGAATGCTTAAAAACCCTATTTTTAATGAAACCAATTGTTAAGTACATAGAGAAGATGAAGTGTCTTGATCCAATTTATGATTCTTCTTCCCTTTTGAGTGCATTTTCCAACTAATTGATAAGTTTGAAGGGAATTATCTAAAGGTTCTGGGTATGGATTGAGTCTTTCTCTTTCAAATGTTTAGGAACATTTATTCAGATTTGCACTAGATGTTGTGATGCTTTTACATATTACCCCATTGTAAATGGGGACCCACCATTTTTTTTACTTTCTATCATCATAGGTTGTTAGGCCAAGCTTTAAGTCATGGAGTCTTGGGTTGTATCATACAGTTGATCAAGTCTCCTCTATGAACTGGGAAGTGAGCCCTCTAGAAATGAATCAAGTGAGTCAATCAACATGCAAATGAGGAATCACAAAAGGGTCAATTTGATGAACAGGATACATTGAGAACATTGAAGTCAATCCCTAAGACTAGGAGTGATGAAATTTCATCAAAATTGAAAAAATAGAGAAAATTGTAAAAAAATGGCTAAGTAAAATTTTAGCGTAATTTCCATGCCATAGTGGAAATTGTGCCAAAAAGTGTTATTTCCAAGCACATGTGGAAATTGCACCATTTCTCATAAAGGGCTTTAAAAAATGAAATTTCATAATTTGTTTGCTAGGGATTGATTGATAGTTGGAAAATTTTGGCATTTCATGTTCAATTTTGATTGACATTTCATGTACTGGAAAAATTGGTTGAGTAAAATTTTAGTACAATTTCCATGCCATAGTGGAAATTGTGCCAAAAAGTGCAATTTTCAGGCACTAGTAGTAATTGCCCCATTTCTCTTAGAGGTTGTCAAATGATAAAAATTGCACATTTTTCCTGATAGATTGTTGAAAGATAGCATTTCATGTTTAAATGTTGATTGAAATTTGATGTGAAAATTGGGAAAATAATCATCATCATCAGAAAGCACAATTTCTAGGCACCAATGGAAAATGCGCCATTCCTCTTGAAAAAAAGCACAATTTCTGAGTATGAGTGGAAATTGTGCCTAGAAAGATTTGACAACTGGTTCTTGAAAATTTGAAAAGTCTCTAAATAATCTCTGAGAAACATGAAAATGTTTGAAGAAGTCTTGTGAAAAAGTTTAGAAAATCATTGAGGAAACTTAGAGAGAAATACCAATCATGAAAGTGGCACAGTTTTAGCGTAAGATGGAAATAGCACAATTTCCACCCACAGGTGGAAATTGTACCAATCAAGTGTTCATTATTTTGGTTCAAAAATAAAAAAATTCAATTTAAATCTTTAAAAAAATCACTTTAAATTTATGTAAAATCTATTGAAAATCATTTGAAATCACTAAAAAGTCAATGCCAAGGGAATAGAAAAAGTTTTAGTGTAAAAATTCATGCTATGAAAATTGTGCAATTTCCATGCCATAGTGGAAATTGTACCAAAAAGTACAATTTACAGGCACCAGTGGAAATTGTGCCACCCACATTTACCTTGCATTCAATAAAAATTTTCCAATATCATGTAGATATATACATTAAGGTAAAATAACTTGACATGATGCTCCCATTATCAAATACTATGACGTGAATTTTCATCTTGCAGGTGTGTGAGAATCCAGAGGTGAGCTATGCATCCAAAGAAGAGGAGCATCTAGAGGATCAAGATGTCATTGAGTTCACCATCATATTGCTTGTAAAGGAGAACTTCATCACGAGAGTGAGAGATGCCATCATCTATCTTGCAAGTTTTATCATCCAAAAATCTAGAAGATCACTTCCATGTTCAAGGGTCTTCCATTTCATGCCCCAGAAGAAGATCAAGAGCAAACATCATAACATCTACTCCAAGGATTCACACCCAAGTCATCTTCTCTACTTCAGTAGCTAGTGTTAGAATCCTACATGAGCATCACAAGAAAGAAAGACGAATGAGCACAATTATCAAGAAATCCAAAATTATACTAGGGAATGAAAAGATGACAATAAGGAGTGAAGAACAAGGACAAGATTCCCAATTTCCATGCTGAAACCTCCAGAAGTGAAAATCCAATTTAAAGACTTTGCCAAGAAAAGAAGATAAAATTTGGGAAAATGCATCAAGAAGCATGAAAAAGTATTGAAAATCCAATTTTTTTCTTGAAATGCTCAAGTGGTGTTAATACATCATCATCCAATCATTTCTGTCTACATCATCACATCCATGTTCAATGTATATGTAAAAAAGTCTAAGACAAAGAGGGTTCCCTATCTAGAAGATTCCTAGAGATTCTGACATGTCATGCTCATCACCTTGGGAAGCATGCCTTCATTTCCTCTCTTTTTATGTACACCATTATGTCAGCTATATTTTTATTTACCAAAAATTGGCATATGTCCCTTGTCAAAATCTTGGCCATTAGTTGCTCAAATCGATCTTGGCCCTTCATTGCATTTTGAGGACTTAAAAATGGCCTCCCTTCTCCTTCATTTGTAAGGAATTGTTGTAGGAGAGAGTATAATAGCAAGTAGAGTAGTAGAGTAGACAAATCTCTTTGAATGTTTTGGAGAGAAAATGAAGTTGTTATAATCACTTCCAAGATTAATATAGTTCTTGGTGGCAATTTTATTGTTTTGGAATGTGACATGGTTTCTTATTTCTTTAATATAATCTAGATGTGTTTCCAAGTGGAGTAGAATGATATTAGAAAGTTCATTGATATATTGAATGCATTATGAAGAGATTTGATGAATTCCTAGGTTCATACTTTTGATGGTTTGTTGTTGGCAAGTCATTGTGCAAAGTTAGCCTGAACCTCAACTTATTGCAATAGTTTGATTGCTGACGCTTGTTCAAGTTGTGCCATCTGAGAGTACTTGAATGTGTGTTTGCAATATGAAAATCCTTAGTCATCCTTGGGAGATTACACTTGTTCTACGTAGTTGTTGAATTCATCATGGCAAAGTGGATCTTGTTATAAGGAATTTGTCTATCTTGGTATCATTCATTGTCTTATTGTACTTAGAAGTATAGTATATTCTCTATAAGCCCTTGACTTTTTTGTATTTTCTTTGTAATCATGGTTATAACTCTTGCAATATCATATAATTGTGAAATTAGGAGGTTTCCATTCATGAAAAGGAGTAATAAGTCAAGCGAGTGTAGAAGTAAACTTAGCATAAGTCCCTTTGTGTTAATAGCATGTCACATCAAACTATTGAGTCTATCCATTTCAAATCATGAATAATGAACCTAAGAGTTGTCTCACTGGATCACATAGTTTATCCTTTGAGAGAATTTGTTCAAGAGAGGATAGAATACTTAGTATTTTATTCTACATGGTTCCTTGTGCATAAAAAAACATCAACAATACCTCCATCTCATGTGTAATATTTGTGATATGCTCATATGTACTGTTACCCCTATATGTGTTTCTTGGTGTGTATTTTATTTGTTAGTTCTCTTTGGATGACCCTTGACACTCTTGTTAGCACTAGGATACAAGGAGAATGAACCTGTCATGACATTCCTCTTTATGTATCTTCATTCTTCCATTTGTTGTAAATACAATTGTAAATACCATGTTGACCCCAAAATTTTATTTTTCTTTCATGTAATATTTCTTGCTCAATCTTCATAGTTATACTAACTAGAGGATGATGACAATTATAAAAATGATTATACAATCATTCATATACTGACTCTCATCAAGTGGATCCCTATGTGCTATTGTATGATGTTTCTTGACTTATGTGGCACCATTTTGTAATGCTCGACATCATATCATGATTACACAAGCCATTTGTATCATTCCTACAGCGTCACCTCAGTTTTCCCATGTTGGGGGCAACCCTCTATCATGATGTAGCTTTTGGAGACATATCATTTGGACATATTCTTTGAAAAAACTTTTGTGCTTGTTTTTCATATATCGCTCTCTCTACCTTAAAGGCAATTAAGCTCCCAAATGGTGTTAGCAATTACATTAAAGTGGGGGCATACACTCTGCTATGTGCTTCACTTTGTTCACATACCATGTGGCTGGTCTTTCTATCACAACACCTTTTGATCATATTTGCAGCACTTTACTAGAGTTACCCAACAAACAATGCATTTTTCTTGGCCTATAATTTTTGATATTTTTGACAAGAAGCTCACCTAGTAAATTTATGGATCTTTCTAGCCTATGATGTTTTCATTTTCTACATGTTGACATGGAACTCATAGTTTAGTAAAACTATGGATCTTACTAGCCTATGATGTTTTCATTTGTTATACATTCATGATCACCTAGTAAACAATGGATTTTACTAGTTTGTGTCTCATGATGTGCATTTTGGTTTCATTCCTAGCATAACGTAACTTGGTAGCCCAATAATTATACCTTGTACATTCTTTTATTTTCCATGTATGCTTGATGTATGTTTGGATTTGACCATATTACTTTTCTAACTATAGTTGTTCTGGCATATAATATTCAGTCTCATCTAGTGTTTGGTAATTTTTAAAATATAGTTGTACATGTATATGTGTGATTTCTATGTTGTATCTTGCGTATGTGTAACCTCTTTATTTAATTAATGTATAGTCATAGAATCCTAAACATGGGAGTAATCATATCTCTCAACTTAGCAACATTCTATGTATTCAACATTTTGGTGACTTCTCCATACTTTAGGGTGTGTATGAACAAAAGTTAATACCCCTGCTAAAGTGGGGGCTAAACATTGCATCATAAATTGTCACCGATTACAATTTCATTCTTGGTTTAGCACTCACTTTAGTGTGTGTTTATCTCGGCTTGCAATGTGCCTATTTCAATACTTTATTAAGAAATAGGGTTAAGTCCCTTGTTAACAGGCCTTTCAAGGACAAAATTGGCCAATACTACTTGCCATGTGCTAACATCTTGACCATTGGTGCTAAAAGAATTTTTGTTGCCTTCAGTGACACACCTTCTCGGTCTTACCCAATTGGGCCCCCAAAACGTACTTGGTATTTATATATAAACAACTCTCTCCCCCTCATTTAAAGAGGAAAGGAAAATAATGAATCAAAAAAGATACATAATAAATCTATCAACAAAAGCTCTCTACAACTTTTAGGAAATGGATTCTTACTATTGAAGCTCTCTACTTGTAAAGATTAGTATTGTTATTGCACTAACATTTTTAGGTATTTGAGGAAACTTCTTCCTTCTCATCAAATCTTTGTGTATGATTTGTGTTGTGACATCAATCGAACAAGGGTTTCATGCTTATGGTAAGACCATTTCATTATATTTTTTACTACAATCTTTATTAGTTATTTTGCCTCTGTTAAGTGCAAACATACACTCCCTATCATCATCATCATCATCATCATCATCATCATCATCATCATCATCATCATCATCATTTCTATTATGGAAGTGGGAACACTAATGTGAGTTATGACTAGGGCAAGCCCCTATATAACACAACTATTTTTCTATTTATTCATGTGTGCATATCACAACAGAGGGTTTATGACATTAAGGAGTGATAGGAAGATGAAGGAATAGGTACATATATTGTCAGACATAAGTGAAGACCATATAGAATCCTTAGGACTCTAGTGCCCTATGCTAGTGTCCTGCCTAGTTAGCTCCTACTTCCAGTGCAAGTTACATTTGATATGCTCCTTTCTATGCTGCTAAATTGTTTTCTAGAAACTGTAACAGTTGTCTATAATTTTGCTCAATCAATCAATTAGGTCTTCATGTTTCCTAGTTTAATCAACCCACTTTTTATGAATCTTTCATCTTTGCAACAAGGGAATAGAGCCCCCACCAACATTACTTGGCTCTTCTCTAGGGACTATAACCAAGCATAGAGCTATTGGTGGCTTGTGTTCCAATGTTTGACATGAATTATTGATCTAGTTTGTTCATAATTAATTAGGTCATATTTCCCAATCGAACAACAAATTCCCATTTGAAAGATATGGCCTTTTTCATGACTTGGTAAAATCTTTGGTCTACTTGGGATCCAATACAAAAATGTTGTAAATAAAACTAGGGGCACAACATGATTATCCACAATCTACAAAGAGTGTTTTATCAAATTGAATGTGAATCATAGGCAAAAGAAGGAGAAATAATGAAAGGAGGTTCATGAACTTAATGGACAATGTGGGTTTCTACATAAAAGACTGGGAACTAGACTTCAACCTTCTAAAACATAAAATATCAAAAAATCTAACATGGATTGAATTGTATAATCTTCCTTCAAAATATTGGAATCCCTTGATACTTAAGGAAATAGGAAATCACATAGGGTCCTTCATACTGATGAATGAGAATATGTCATGTCACTTTTTCTGGATTGGACACCTCTAAGATCTACTTGGTTGAGCCTTCCACATATTCTTTGTTCTATTCCTTGGAGGGAGGCTAGCTTGCACTGGAGGGTTGACTTGGAGAGGTATTTTACCTTGGCCAACTTGGAGATTGCCTTGGCCGAATTGGACATTACTTGGGCCAACTTGGACATACTCTACAAGAGGCCGACTTGGCTAGTGGGTTTGACACTCATTCATATGCAAAAACAAATAAAGGAATAAATCTCAATCTAGGTCAACTTCACTTAGAATGTTTAGTGCCCATTTTCAATGTGAAAACAAATAAAATAACAAACCTAAATCTATCTAGGCCAACCTCCTTGAGGAACCTCTACCCAGCGGTCGAGAAAGGTAACCCAGTGGTTGAGAAAGGTATAAAAGCAAGTGTGGAACTTAACATTTGGATCATCATTCATCTTGTTTTATTCAGTCTTCTATAGATCAACATAAGGATTTAAGTCCTTTGTCTTCTATTGAGGTGATGGCCCCTCAATGTGGGATGGAGATGACACCATCCATGGATCATTAATACAAATCAACTTTGGAGAAGCATTTACTTGGGTAGATTGTGCAATAAGATTGGAGAAGCATCATCATTTTTGCAAGGTTTAATCAGATATGTAGCAAAAGACACCATTCTTGGTGTTGCAACCACAAAGAGAAGATAATGATCAGTATTTAGTGGAGCGAATGGTCTCAAAGGGTCAGCAAATGCCTTGGGAAGCCAGGGAATCCATTTTAAGGCTACTAGAAGACAAGCAAACCCCTTGGGATAGCAAAATATTAGCCTAGAGGAGCAGTGAATTACTTATTCAGGATAGCAAAGGGTTTAGGAAGTTATTACAGCTCATATACTTCAATTTTCACCTTGTATCAACCTTGGAATTATTGCTCTGTCATATGTATTTATTCATTTGAATGTAATCTTGGATCTACAAACATTGTATTAGTTGATTTGAAGAACATATATATATCTTAAATTTTCATTTTTGTTTATGTTTGATCATTGTGTGGCATTTGTGACTAAAATCTGAGTTAGGAACATCACAGTGGTATCAGATCCAAAGGTCTTGTTAGCCTATGGGTTTCTGAGAGATCATCTGTAGACATGGAAGATAGAAGACATGGCGGCACACCTAAAGAGAGAATGGAGCAAATATGGCAGGATCTTCTGAGGTCTAAAGAGAAGTTTCAGAGGATGTGCAGAACTTGGATGAGTAAGACAAACAACAATCAAGACTTATATAGGCCACAAGAAAGTATTCATGATATCAGGACAACAATAATATGGCATGGAGAGGATATAGCCTTAGTACTTAGATTGAGTGAAGAATTTCATAATCTTCCCCAGTGTGTTAAGGACAAAGTATCCTTCGAGATATTCATAGATATGCACCCTACAAATACATTTAAGACTGAATATGCAATAGAGAAGTTTCACAAGATAGCTGATGAGATGTTTGCATTGGAGGTTGTTAGGAATCTTGATGAGGAGTTCGAAGAACAAGCTTCTACCCCTGAAGAAGACACAGTCCCAATTCCACCACATGAGGACAAGGTTGAAGAAGTATCACAAGTTGAAGAAAACTTATCCATTGAAGACCGAGGTGAAGAGCAAGTATAAAGTGAAGACCAACCAGCCATGATTGAAGGTATGCATTCTTATGATGAGTCTAATAATGTCTCACCATCTTTTCGTCCTAATTCCTTTGGTGATGAGAATGGAGTGGAAAGTAGTTATGTTCATACACATAAACCAGAAAATTTAGTTTGTAATGAACAAGTTGAAGGGCCTGAGGACACTAATGATTCGCATGAAGAAGAATAAGAAATTCTCTTAGGTGACAACACAAGATATTCAAATGGAGTTGATCATGAGCCTATGGAATCACAAGGTTGCAAGGATCAAAGTATAATTTTAGATGACAAGATTGTACAAGCATTGACAAGACCTGATAGTACTCACACAGTTTTTGAAGTTTTAATATGGGAAGCACAACAGAAGGAAAAACACAATGGTATTTAGGCTGGAGTATCTCATGTATAGTTGTAGCCTATAAAAGAGGCAATTGAAAGGATGAAGGAGGAATACTTACAATTGCTCAAGGACAGAGACCAAACCACCAAGGTGATTGAAGAAAAGAACATGGAAATTGATAATCTTTGTGCACTACTCAGCATGGCAACCAAGATGGACACTACTAAGGAAGAAGAAGACTCTGCATATGATGATGTTCCATTACATATGGAAGATCTCATGGTAGTTGAGTCCACTTACTACTTTGATGGAGATCCCTTGCCCAAGCTCGACGATATCTTAGTCTTTACTCATGAGAAAGGAATTGAAGTGAAGCAGCAAGATCATGATAACAGATCAAAAGTACCCATTGAAGATATTGGGATTCATGAGCCTCAGCCATTGGAAGGTCAACTATGGGTTAATAAAGGTATGATTGTGACAGATCTAATCCACTTTGATCATATTCATAAAATGATAGCCGGTTTGTGTTGGAAGGTTCTAGGAAAGCATAGAGTAATTGAGGAAGACCTATATCTTGCTGACCTACATGAGCTCAAGGAGACTTTAGTAGCAGCCAAGTCCAATTACCTCCACTTGCTGGCTGATAGGGATCACCTTCTCACACTTGGCAAGATACATTTTGATGCTTTGAGAAGAAAAGAGGATGAGATGGATGAGCATTGTTTGGGAATGGCACACTCTTTGCCCTATACAAAAATTTAGGGACAACATGACACTCAAATGTTGGTGAAGAATGGACGCATGGATGAAAGAGTGAAAGATACTGAGGATGCCATAATTTGCATCCATGGGACTAAGTTAGTTACATATGCTTCTTCATTGGAGACTTTCCTTGGTCCTACCCTAGTTGATGGTCACCGAGTAGAGGAGAAAGAGGATATTTAGATATGCAAAAAAAACTTCCAAGGATATGAGGTATGGTCTGATTTTCTGAAGTATAACAACTGTGTTTTACCATCTCTTCACCATATCACTTTAGCCTTATGAATCAGCCATGGAGCATGTACTATCCGTGAAAGATATCAAGTTGAAGTGGCAATCCCAAGACACATGGATAGGTCTGATTTTCTGAGTTATAATAGCAGTCCTTTTCATCATCTCATATCAAACATAAGGATCAGTTTTGAGGCCTATGCCTTTCATGGAAAATCTTGTATTGGATTAGATTTGAATGGTGAAAATGGAAGAGTGTTATTGACAAGGCTCAAGGCGGATGAAGACACCATAGAAAGGTATGATAGAGAGTCTAATTTTCTGATTTGGAGAAGCAGTCCTTGGTACTTGCATGATCATCCATTGACAGCCTTCACACTTGAGCATGAGCTGTGATAATGGTATCTTTACATGATGACTTCCATGTCAAGCTAAGGTATGACTCTGAGTTCTTCAATTGTTCACTTCACATGGAGCTTATATCACATCTTACAGAGAGCCACGTCATGGGATATGATGATATCATTGTGCACACTCATATTATTAGAAAGCATGATTCATTTGTGAACCCTCATGAGGAGCACATAGCTACCTTATTCTGGATGCATACCATGGAGACTTCGTTGAGACATGCTAGGGTGGTACAACAAGGTCATGTCACTAAGTATGGAGATATTACGGTTGCTTTGAAGATGCTAATACATATGTACCAGCTAAGTTGTGTCATTCCAACCCTAGTTCATGAAGCTCTATTTTTCACATTGATAAGAGATGGCTACTACACTTCATGGTATGTTGACACTTCGCAGTTTGATGGAGATTTGGAGGCTACAGATAGTGGACCAGCCACTTACATCATGATTGCATTTGGAGAGGGAGTTATAATGGATTCCGTTTATGATTACTCTTTGATCTTTCATAGAGATGACACTAGTTTGGGAGCTACTATGACTTGGTGGATAACCAAGATTGCCCTTTGTTCATCCACAGAGGCACTTGCATTGCAGTACACCTTAGAGGTGTGGACTACTCTTGCATCAAGGTATGATGTTGTCATACTTTCTTTGGAGTTGTTAAGGGTTGGAGTTGGAGATATGTAACATACCCTCGTGCATGATGTTGCCTTGCATATTTGGAGGATAGACACTATTGCATGGTACATGGGTTTCATGTTGTTGGCATTTGCTTGGGCATTGTACTACCTCTTCATCCATGAAGAGTGGCATTTGGATGATACTTCTTGATTCTATGCCTTTGGAGGGATGGTTGGCTACCCTTTGGGGATTATTTTCAGCCAAGAGTTAGCTATCTCGGTTCACACTAGCCACCTTGGAGGAATTGTTTCACACTTTGAGGAACCTACATTGAGGATTTTGCACTTTGATGTGAGGCTGAGGGAGGTTTGGATTAGAGATCATACTATGGGATAGATTTTCATTTTCATATTTGATAGGATGATTTGGGATCCAAGTGGTGACATGATTGACACACTACTTCATTGAAGTGTTGATGAGCAGATCAGAGTAGCACAACAAAAATTTGGGGATCACATTCTTCATCACACTCCTAGATGGACCTTCTTTTGTATCTCAAGAGGTGGCACCTTGGGAGCATTGGAGGTCATTGTATCTGTGGTTACAAGCATGATTCATGAAGGATGCAACCACCAGTGGTTTGGGAGATCAGTGTCTAGACATACGAGCAGATATAGGTACTTGTCACTTGACATGATCTCACAGTATTTACCCTTGTCATTGATTGAGAATGAGCGGTTCCTGAGATGGGAGGACTATCATATCCCCATTTTGGGAATGGTCACCTATGGTCTCTGACCCGCACTTCATCCTACTCCGGGACAGTCTGAGGATCTCATGAGCTATGGGGATAGAGTAGCAACTGGACATACTACTTTTAGCATATCATCTTCTCTGTAGTCATTCACTTGGAGAGCTTGTCATAGGAGTTCAAGGTTGAGACTTGAGCTTCACACACACATGGATGTCATCACTTCATGGTACCTGGTTTGGATGATTCATTTTCTCTGGAGCATCACATGGTTTGACACTAGCATTTGGATTTCATCATTTAGGTACTTTGTATCAATACACCCTTGGTGCATTGAAGATTCCATCATTAGGTTTATTAGGGTGATGATGAATTTCACTTCTATGCATATGGCATCATCAGGACATGGTTGACTCAATGTACAACATAAACGCTTGTCATTTCTTGAAGACAAACAATCTTAGGGAGGGATGGTTTATCATGTCCCTTTTTTTGGATTGGACACCTCTAAGATCTACTTGGTTGAGCCTTCCACATATTCTTTGCTCTATTCCTTGGAGGGAGGCCAACTTGCACTGGAGGGCCGACTTGGAGATGTATTTTACCTTGGTCGACTTGGAGATTACCTTGGCCGACTTGGACATTACTTGGGCCAACTTGGACATGCTCTACAGGAGGCTGACTTGGCTAGTGGGTTTGATGCTCATTCATATGTAAAAACAAATAAAGGAATAAATCTCAATCTAAGCTAACTTCACTTAGAATGTTTGGCACCCATTTTCAATGTGAAAACAAATAAAATAACAAACCCAAATATGTCTAGGCCAACCTCCTTGAGAAACCTCTACCCAGCATTGGAGAAAGGTATAAAAGCAAGTGTGGAACTTACCATTTGGATCATCATTCATCTTTTTTTATTTAGTCTTCTACAGATTAGCATAAGGATTTAAGTCCTTTATCTTCTATTGAGGTGATGGCCCTTCAATGTGGGATGGAGATGACCCCATCGATGGAGCATTAATACAAATCAGCTTTGGAGAAGCATTTACTTGGGTAGATCGTGCAATAAGCTTGGAGAAGCATCAACACTTTTGTAAGGTTTAATCAGATATGTACCAGAAGACACCATTTTGGAGTTGCAACCACAAAGAGAAGATAAGGATTAGCATCTAGTGGAGTGAATGATCTCAAAGGGTCAGTGAATGTATTGGGAAGCCAGTGAGTCCATTTTAAGGCTGCTAGAAGACAAGTGAACCTCTTGGGACAACAGAATATCAGCCTAGAGGAGTAGTAAATTACTTATTTAGGGTAGCCAATGGTTTAGGAAGTTGTTACAGCTCATATACTTCAAGTTTCACCTTGTATTAGCCTTGGAAATATTGTTCTGTCATATGTATTTATTCATTTGAATGTAATCTTTGATCTACAAACATTGTATCAGTTGATTTGAAGAACACACACACACACACACACATATATATATATCTTATATTTTTATTTTTGTTTATGTTTGATCACTGTGTAGCATTTGTGGCTAAAATCTGAGTTAGGAACATCACAGAATACAAAAGGGAAATAATTTGGCCTATATGCTCATATCAGTGTATACCTAAATTTGGTAGAAATGCTTCCTCCATCAATCAAAATTCAATCAAGGGAAGAGTTTTGGAACAAAAAATTGAAATAGAAGGGCCAATAGAAAAAACCCAAATAGGAAGAAAAAATGGAACATGAATGATCAAAGAAAAGAAAGAGAAAACAAAAAAGTAGAAAACATTTCGCACATTGAAGAACCTAATATTGGGAAAATGGAGCAAAATCAAAAAGAAAATCATACAAAGGTTCTATATGGGAAAATAACAAGACGTGAAGTTTTCCAAAGGAGGGAGAGTCAAGGTATTTCCTAAAAAAAGATACTTTCAAATTAGTGTTAGAAATTTTGGGGATTACTATTGACATAAGAAACTATGATCCTTTTAGAGAAAAATAGAGGATATATATCAAACACTGAATAATAATAAGATTTAGAACATTACAAAAAATTTACAGTTTCAAGGAGATTATAAAACAAATAAATGACGAAGAAGAAAGGATGGGAATTTAGATCAACTCTTTAGATGATAGAGGAATGAGCCAATCAATGTCTAAAATAGACAAGCCTAATTATGGGGCGACAAAAAATAAAGGAAAGAAATCTAATAATGAATTACTGGTCAAAGATGGGGAAGCAAAAGGTCAAATGAAGATAAATATGATGCTGAGATCTAGGAATGGAATATCCCTTTCTATCGAGAAATGAAGATCACATCATGGAACGTTAGGGGCCTAAACACCCCTAACAAAAGATGCTTGGTTAAACGTCAAATGGATATATCAGATATTGATATATTCATCCTAGAAGAAATAAATTAAGAAAGAAGCAAGCTAAAATAATGGCTTACAAATTGAAAAATGGAAAACACACTTTGTTGGATCTATTGTAACTTTTCAAGGTATGGCTACCATATGGAAACCCTCAACAACCAACATGGAAGTCCTCAACCAAGATCAACATTGACAAGTAAATAAAATTGATTGTATATTTACTAATTTTCATTTTTTCTTGATTAATGTATATGGACCGGTTGTATGCACAAAAAAGAAAAAAAAAAGAATTTATCATAATTGTTAGATAATTTAATACTATATTAAATGATGAGGATCAAAAGGGGGGTGATAATGAAGAATCAAGCACAACTAGACTTCATATAATTTAGAACCAATGCAAACGTTCAAGACATAAAAATAGAGAATGGGTTATACATATAGACAAATCAAAGAATGGGCTTCAATAATATAGCTAAAAGACTAGATAGATTCATGTGTAGTGGTGATTGGGCCACCGTCCCCTATCATGTGAATCTAACATTCCTCCTATATTAGGATATGATCACTTTTCAATTCAACTCTTTCTAACAGAAGAACAAAAGCCAAAAAGATGCCCATTCAAATCTAAAAACATGTGGATGAGAGATCAAAAATTTGCAACCAGTATGAAAACGATGGGTTAAGGCACAATATCAAAGAGGATAAAAAATATTTATATTACTTAAGAAGCTATAATATGTGAAAGAATACCTCAAACGATGGAAGAGAGTTCATTTTAATAACATCCTTGAAGAAAAAGAGGCATTAGAAGAAAGGATGGAAAATCTAAGTGAAGAGGTAATCCAAAATGGAATGAATCATGAAAGGTATAAAAGAGAAAAAGACTAAATGGATAAATATCTAGAAATTTTGGCAATGGAAGAGATCTTTTGGAGACAAAAAATAGGGAATATGGCTCAAAGATGGGGAAAAAACATAAAAAATTTCCACAGCTCCACAAAAGCTCAGAAAATGCATAAATGAGTTATAAGGATAAAATAAAAAGCATGTGAACTAATAGAGGAGGACAAGAAAATCAACAAAGAAGTTGTTCTTTGCTTCAGAATATTATAAACAATTAGGAAGTGTCATATTTGAAGCCCCAAAAGAGCATCATGCAAAATATACCTAAATTGGTAATGTAGACACCTAGATTTGACTTTGTTGTCCATCTTAGTCATCTCATATCGCCTTGTCCTCCCCTTTAGCTAATCAATTAAAAAAATTAATTTTATTTATTTAATTTTCCCCTTTGTCTAATAATTAATTAAATAATTTTAGTTATTTAATTAATTATTTCCCCTAGCTTGTCTTATAATTAAAAAAATAATTTTATTATTTAATTAATTATTAGCTCCCACCTTTTCCCATAATTAATTAAATAATTTTAGTTAATTAATTATATTTTCCCACTTATCCAAATCTTGGCACAAAAATCTAAAAATCCTAGGCTGACCTTATGAGGATAGGTCTTATCCTTCCCTTAAGTTCTCTCACTTAATCTTGTCCATCCATCACCTTTTAATATTGTCCATCCATCCTTGATCTCTTGATCCATGTCTCATTTGATCTTAGCCATTGATGCCTAATTTAATCTTGGCCATTCAACCATTTGTCCTAGCTCAAATAAAATAGAACATCCTTTAAGTCATCTTTCCCCTGGAATATGTCATGATCAACAAGCTCAAATAACATTTTGAGAGTAATGTTATGCTAGTAATGTGAACAATAAACATTTATCCATATCATTATCAAATATCAAGGGAAACAAGGACTATTTTTGTAATATTGTTTCATTTCGTTTCGTTAGTTACTTGCTCTTGATGTGATGTTAAATATGGAGTAGGTTCATTGATGGATTTATTCCTTATTTGATTTCCATTTTGTACATATACAGGTAAATAAGGATCAAAAGCATTTTCTAATGAGTCCTTTTATTGAGGAGGAAATAAAATTGTTAGTGTAGGTTTTTATTTCTTGTTTGGGTTATTTATTTTCCCTATATTCCTAGGTTTTTCCTACACCTTTTATTAATCTTGCTTAGGTTAATAAGGAATGTCTTATTAGGTGAGTGGGTGATGAGGTGTTACCTTCCTACATGTGAGCATCCATTATGTATCTTGGGAAGATACTTTGCTATATTTAGTCCAATAGATGGTTGCTCATCATTGGTCAATGTTGCCACCTCCTCCCTCTCCTTGGTCTATATAAGCATGTTACCTAGCTTGTATTTTGTATCCTTTGCTTTTGCATCCTCTTAATGCCATTTTTCTTCTAGTATTTGCATTACTCTCATGGAGACTCACTTTGTGTATATATTTTGATCATGTATCATTTGCTTTCACAGTATTACATCTATCCCTTTGCACTATTTTTCTGGGTTATTAATCTTTTTAGATTCTAACATGGTATCAAAGCTTTTCTAGTGCAGAATAAATTGTAGTTTCCTTGTTTGAGGGATTCAGGGGGGCTAATAAAGCTTATTGTAGGTTTTTCCAAAAACCCAGTATGATTTTCTCTTCCATCTTTGGATAATCTGGAGAATAATTTTTTTTTGAAGGAAACATTATAATATTTGGGGTTTGCATATGTGTTTTGTGAGATCTGGGTGATTACAAATTTTTTGGTTATACGGACAACATTTCTAGCTATTTGAACGTGTCCAGGAGGCTCAAGAAAGTCAAGATTGGCTTTTGTTTCACCAAAATAGGGGATTGTTTGACACAATTGTGAAACAAGGGTTTTATGCTCAGATTTGGAAAATAGCTTTCAATTGGAGCATTTTCAAGCCAAAAAGCCCCTACCATTGCATCTGAGAGGCCTCACAGGTGAATTTTGATATTAAATTTGCTTGGTTTTGGTGCCGAGAGTCTGAAACGAAAAAAAAGTTGTTAGAGGCCATTTTGGCCCCCCACGACACATTTCTAGGCAAAATATTTGTAATTTCATGCAGTTTTTATTAAAAAAATCAAAATAAAAAAAATAAAAAAATATATTAAAGCACCTTAAATGTTGTGTAAAGTGATTACAACACTAAAACAAAAATAATAATATAAAAGGGGCTTCGACCCTCTAAGGCCTCGATCCCCATTAAAGGTTGCAAGCCCTTTTACAAGGGCCATAGACCTCAAGGGGAGCCTTTTGGCCTTTGATAGGTCATAGACCCCACATAGGGGTTGGGGCAAGCCTTTGGCTCCCCACCCTGTGGATTGGCCTATAAAGGCCTCCAACCTTCTTTAAATGGCTTGCCTAAAATTTGTCTGCCCCCACCATATACTTCAGGTTGGGCTTTGGTAATTATTTTTATATCTGTAAAATCTACCTATTCATCAGGCTTGTGTGCCTTGTGTGGTGTCTGTGGCAAATTTTATTAAATTCGCAAGTATATTTTTTAAGGAAAAAAACACTACTTTGGCAATTGATTTGGCAGTGCTCCAAAATAGTCTGACTACTTTTAGCTGGACGTTAACTACATTGGCGAAGTCTTAAACTATCTAGAGGAACTCTACACATGGTGGCACCACTAAAATTATCATATTTCCAAATCTGGAGGCAATTTTGGTGGAGATTATCTTTATGCTCATAGACCCCTCTCTATTGGAGTTTTTACTTTTGAGGGCAAACTTCCGAGGCCCCATTCTGGCTCATTTTGGCTCCATTTCCTAAGCTTCTTTTTTTATTTTGGCTATTTTTCCATGCTCTTAGCAGTGGTGCAGATGATTCTTGATTCTAGTGTACATATTTTCAAGAAATTGTAGATTGTCACTAGTGACATTGCATAGTTCCCATTTTTGAAACTCTGGAAGGTCAAAACTTTCACATATGACCTTAGATCAAGGAAATTATTATTTTTAAGTACATGATTTTTTTAGTAGATCATAGTGGTGTTGTTAGTTTAACTTGTCTTAGTTCCAATATTGTACTTTCAGCATACACCCAATCTGTGAGGGTTTTTTAATCCATTGAGATTAAGACCACTAAGTATTTCTTACTAGTGGCAGTTGTAAAAAACTAATTATAAAGTTCCAAATCATTTTTTCTTGGGGAAATTCTTTGATTTAGTGAAAAGGTGGGGTTGTCCTGTGTGTGTTCTCTTCTTTTCAACATTTGTTTTCTAGATTTCTTCATCATGGATCAAACAATTGGGCCCATCCTAACACTATACAACTAATTTGAATAGAAATCACTTATGACAATCTACTTAAGGAAAGATGGATTACAGAAGATAACAATGGGACTTAAAACTCAACCTACTAAAGTGGAAAATAAGCCTAAGTAGTTTAACAAATGTGATGAAGCCTACGGAACATTGTGTTTTTTTGTTTCTCCTAACTTACTTTTTCACATTAAGTCTTTGAATACACCAAATGACATCTAGACAAAGCTAGAAACACTATTTGGTACACAAGATTCAATGAGGGGTCATATGTTGGAAAATGAACTAATTAGTTTAAGTACAAGCAACTTCAACACAATCTAGGATTTCTTCACAAAATTAAAGTCACTAAGGCTGTAGTTAAAATAGTGTGAAATTGAAAAGAAAGATTAACAACTAATTCTCAGTATTCTCTCCAAGCTATGTTCAGAATATTTTCTGTTTGTTTCTACCTTCTATCCTAGTAAGTGTGCACTTGGTACACAATTTACCATGCCATCATTAGATGATTTTTCTATCTCTCTCACATGGGAACATGATAAGCTAATCCAGATGCGCACTATTAAGTCCTCTAATTCACATGCCCTAGCTACCAACCATGGCACAAAAGAACAAAAGGGACAAAGTAGTAACAACAAGAATAAGGATAAGAAACAAAAGAATAGCAAGGAGAAGAAGGATCAGATACTAGTTGCTTCAAAAGCAACCAATGAGACCCAACCTTCTAAGGGAAGCAAGCCTAAGAAAAAGAAGGTCTAATGTGCCTATTGTACAAGACCTGGTCATGATGAACATAAGTGTCTAAAGAAACAAACTGATCACTTGTCACAGATTCTTGAGAAGAATAATATTAGTGTTCCTGAGTCTATCAAAGAGAGTTTTAATGAGGGGTCTAACAAGCCAAATGAAAATAGCAAGGGGAAAGGAAAGAGCAAGGCCCTTGTAATGGTTGCTTCTTCACCATCCACTTGGGTTCTTGATTCGGGTGCTTCACACCACAAGGCTTCATCTAAGAAGGAACATGCATCTTTGGAATCATGTACTATGCCTTCTATTTTGATGGGTGATGACACTCCTATTAAGCTGTGTGGGAGAGGGTTTGTTGATGTGAGGGATAGCACATTCCATGATGTTCTTTGTGTGCCCTCATTATCAACTAATCTCTTATTAGTATATCAGATCACCCACATAGGTTCAAGCAAGTAGGTTGAGTTCACTCTTGATTTAGTGGAAATTTGTGAGTTGCATAGTGGTTCTACAGTTGTAGTTGGGAGAGTAAATCATCAATCATGACTCTATCTATTTTCTCACTTTAATCCTGATCCTCCATTTCCTATTTTTCTCACTTATTCTGATGATGTGAGTAGATTATGACATGAGTAGTTTAGCCATCTTAACTTTTTCTACTTGCAACATATCAACCAACAGAGCATGGTCATAGGGTTTCCTTCAATTTAGTTTCCAGGTGGTGTTCACCAAGGTTGTATTCTTGGTAAGCATCCTAAGGAAAAATTCGTCAAAGTTAAGGCATGGAGAGCATCACAAATACTAGAGTTAGTTCACAGTGATTTGGCTGGTCCATTTCAACATCCTTGTTTCAACAAGGCTAGGTATGTTCTAACATTCATTGATGACTTTTCTTTATATACTTGGGTAATCTTTCTCAAATAGAAGTCTAGGTATTTGATTACTTTTAGGAATTCAAGACTTTTCTAGAGAAGCAATATGGGAAAGCCATCAAAGTTTTACACACCAACAATGGTGGTGAATATGTCAACCATCGGTTTGAGCAGTTTTTTACTTCAGAGGGGATTGACTTGCAGCATCTAGTTCCATACAATCCTCAGCAGAATGGTGTTGTAGAATGGAAGAATAGATCCTTGAAGGAAACACTGAACTACATGATTCACTCCAACTCTCTTCTACCACATTATTGGGCAGAGGCCATTAACTATACTTGTTATATCCAGAATCATGTTCCCCACTGAGCCTTGAAGGGAGTCACTCCTTTTAAAGCTTGGAGCTGTTGAAAAATATCAATTAAGCACTTTTGAGTATTTAGTTTTCCTACATGGGCCCACATTCCTGTAGAGAAATGCAATGCCTTAGATCCACATAGTAGAACTTGCATATTTGTAGGCTATCCTGATGGTGTGAAAGGTTATCGATTGCTCCACCCTACTACACATGAGTTGTTTATTGAGAGGAGTGTTTAGTTTGAGGACTCTTCGAGCTCACTTTCTATCACTTCTCTACCTCCTTCTACTTTTCTATTAGAGTCACTTGGGCTACATGATAGATCTTTTGATGATTTAGATTCACCTGAGCAGTCTTCTACCTTTGCTTCTAATGTCGAGAGCAATTTAGAGGATGCACCTCCTTCCTCTCCTAGTCATCACTAGGAGGGTGATGATTCTTCTCCACATTCTTTGACTTTTGGTCCACTCTAGGCTAGAAAAATATTATAGTCTAGAGGTGATTAGGTTCAGGATCCATCAGACACCAAGTAGACTCGTTTAGAATTCTAGGATGCTCCACATGTCTTCATTTCTAATGCTTCAGATCCACAGTCCTTTCAAGAGGCTTTAGGTAATCCTGAGTGGGATACAACTATGTAGGAGGAGTATAACTTTCCTTGATGAGAAACCACACTTGGGATCTTGTCCCTCTTCCTAAGGGAAAAAAATGTGTTTGATGTAAGTGGATCTATTGGACAAAATTTGTAGCATATGGGTCGATTGATAAACATAAGGTTCACTTCCTTGCCAAAGGATTCTCCCAGGTTCCTAGGATTACTCTAAGACTTTTGTACTAGTTGCCAGAATGAACTCCATCTGACTTATTATTACCATTGTTGTAGCCAATCGTTTGGAATTACACCAGATGGATGTGAAGAGTGTCATTCTTCATGTTGACCTTAAGGAGGAGATCTACATGGAGCAGCCATAGTGGTTTGTTTAGGATTCTTCACTTGTGCACGATCTTTAGAAGTCTCTCTATGGCCACAAACAAGCTTCTCATGCCTGCTATGCCAAGATGGACTCCTTCCTTCTAACAAATGGGTTCACTCAGTGCCATTCTAATTCCAATGTCTACATTTTATAATAGGATGATTTA
The DNA here is from genome assembly GCA_027924645.1 of Cunninghamia lanceolata. Lineage (NCBI taxonomy): Eukaryota > Viridiplantae > Streptophyta > Pinopsida > Cupressales > Cupressaceae > Cunninghamia > Cunninghamia lanceolata. The sequence goes on from BSBN01000078.1 coordinate 7,262,083, forward strand.
CTCCTATTTTTGGTTATGTATGTTGTTGACTTGTTGATCGTAGGGAGTTCTTCATCCACCATTAGGGCAGTCAAAACTACTCTTCATGATAGGTTTTTGATGACTGATTTGGGCTTGTTGCATTACTTTCTCAAGATTGATATCTATCAATCTCCTTCCGTGGTCACCATCACACAATCCAAGTATGCTCTAGATTTTCTCTTGAGGTTTCATATGGCTAACTATAAGCCTGCTCTGATTCCTTTCCTTTCTAAAGTCAAACTTGAGGCTTAGTGTTCTTCACCATTTGTTGATGGCACTTTATATCGAAATCTTATTGAGAGTCTCATCTATCTGACTTATACGAGACCTAACATTTCATATGTTGTAGGCATGGTCTCTCGATTCATACAGGAGCCCCATGAGCTACACTAGAAAGAAACCAATTAGATACTTCACTACATTTAGGGTACTCATAGTTTTTGGATTCACTATGCAACAGACATTGATCTTGAGTTGGTGGGATACACAGATTCAGATTGGGTAGGTGATTCTCAGGATCACAAGTCTACTTCAGGTTAGAACTTCTCACTTGGTTTTGGTCATATTTCTTGGTCAAGTAAGAAGCAATCTACTATTGCTCTATCTTCTATTGAGGTTGAGTATCAAGGGGTTGTGAATGCTCCCATTGAGACCATCTAGCATCAGAATCTTCTCACTAAGTTTAGTATCCAGATCAGACAGCCATCAATCATAATTTTTAACAACCAGAGTGCCATTCAAATCTCATAAAATCCAATCCATCATCAGTGAACCAAACACATAGAGGTCCACATGCACTGCATCCAGGAGGTCATCCACAGAAATGTCATTGACCTATGCTACTATCAGACTTCTGAGTAGGTTGCTGATATCTTCACCAAACTCTTTAGTAAGAGCAAGTTCCTTCATTTGTGAGCTTTGTTGGAGGTGGAAGAGGCTTCATCATTTGGGAGGATTCATGCTCTCACTCAGATTCCTAACTCTCTCTACTCTCTCTATTAATCTTTTTAAATCCTAACTAAAACAAGTTGTCACATAGCTACATCTAAATAAAGTTCCTAGCCTAGATCACTTCAAAGTGAGCTTCTTTCATAAATGTTGGAATATTGTTGGCAAAGGTATTTGGTTAGCATTAGAATAATCAAGAAAGAAATGAACTTTTTTGAAATATTTTAACATTACAATCATAGCACTTATCCCAAAGGAGTTAATAAAAACAACCTTTGAAGATTTTCAGCCAATATCTCTATGCGACATAGTTTACAATATCTTATATAAAGCAATAGAAAATAAGTTGAAAAATCTTTTTCTAGAAAAAATAGAAAAGAATAGAGTCATTTTGTTCATGGATGCTCTATATGAGACAAGGTGATAATAGCTTAAGAAATTATACATTTGATAAATACTACTAGGAGAAGAAGTATGATTCTAAAATTTGATATAAACAAAGCATTGGATAGAGTGGATTAGACATTCTTGTTGAAAGTTATATAAAATTTTGGTATTTCAAAACAATGGTTAGACTATACTTTTAGTCTAATAAACAATCCATATATTCAATATTAGTTAATGGTATCCCATAGGGCTTCTTTGAAGGAATGCCTCAAAAAAGAAATAGAGATCATTTTAAGAGCATCCTTGAAGAAAAGGAGACATTAGAAGAAAGGATGGAAAATCTAAGGAAATAGGTAATCCAAAATGGGATGAATCAAGAAAGCTATAAAAGAGAAAAAGATTTAATGGATCAATATTTAGAAATTTTTTATGATAGAAAAGATTTTTTGGAGACAAAAATTAGGGGAAATATATCTCAAAGAAGGGAATAGAAAAATTAGAAAAATCCACAACTTGACAAGATCTTGGAAAATGTGTAATAGAGGTATAAGGATAAAATTAACAATTGGTGAACCGATAGAGGAGGACAAGAAAATCAAGGAATAAGTTGTTATCTACTCTAGAATATTATAAACAACTATTAAGGGTCAGATTTGAAGTACCAAAAGAGCATCATTAAAAATATACCTAAATTGATAAATAAGGATCAAAACCATTTTAGATAATGATTCCTTTTACTAAGGAGAAAATGTTGGTGTGAATAAGGGTTTTTTCCTAACTAGTTTAGTATTACTTAGTTAATTAACCCTTGTGTGAATAATTGATATTATTTAACTATTTATTAGTTAAATAATATTCACACATCACAGATAAGTCACATGTTAAGTTGACTTAATGAGTCTACTATATGTTTCTAGTTGTTTCTAGTTGTGTCTAGTTGTTGCTAGTTTGTGATAGTTGGCATCTTATCCTATAGTTGTCACATGTCATAGGATTAAGACAGTTCTCACATGACTACAGCATCCTACATTTCATTCTTGTCTTTATAAGCAAGGCATATCATGTACATTGTAACAATCTTTCGCATTCATTGATATAATAGAATTATTCTCTCATTTCATCTCTCTTGTGCTTTCATGAAGTCCTATATGTTGGGTAGATAACATCATAGCCAACTCTAACATAGTATCAGAGCACTAGGAAGAATCACTTTGTGTTATTCTATTTTTGAGAGATATCGAATGCAAATCATAGTGGATCTTGATAGTTGAGTATGATCTTCTCTTGCATCAAATGATGACCTAGAGAATTAGAAAGACTTGATAGAAAAACTAGATTTGGAGGGTTTTCATCTTTGTGGCCTTGTATTAAAGGTTTATTTTGGAGTGTGTTGCTACAAATTTGAACACACCAATGCGTTCAAAGGATTTGAGATAAGCAAGATCACCTTTTTTTCATCGAGATCGGATATCAGAGGCCCAATCTATGAATATTTGAAGTTGGTAGGTGCATGCAAGATCATGCATGTACTTGATATTTCAAAGTAGTTTGGGTCAAATCCAACCCTTCCATCACATTTAGGAGGCCCAAAACCCCAAGATCTACTGGCAATTCATCAAAATCAGAGCATAAAGGAAAAAACAATTTCTCCCTTTGTCATACAGATCACAAGGAATATTCCATACCTAAATCGAATCTTTGCATATGTCAGCAATTCTAGTTACAGTCTAATGTCCATCCATGTACACTGGTTAATAAAATTCATACGCTGACCAGTTAAAGAAATTATTTCGTAGGATTCTATTTTATCTCTATAGATAAAAGGTTTTAGTAGGTCTATTCTTGTGACAATCGGTACCCATGGTACGGAACCCCTACATAGATTACCCACGGGATCCTCTACAAGTGCCACATGGTGTCCTTGGCACCAAATCCATGGCGCAACTCAATATAAAATCAGTGGCATCTAGTTGCCGCCAGACAAAATCTCAGTGGTCTTTTCAAATAGGCTTAGTCAGTGGGTAATAGACCACCTATGATGTCCTTTCCTGATAGTTTATTAAAAAATCACTCGTAGCCACTTTGGTAGTTTAACACTAGCCGCCAACTGCAGTATAACCCAACAACAGTGAACATAAAACTGACACCAAGATTTGAACATCAGTGGGAGATTTTAGGGTTGGTAAACTCTAAACCACCAACCAAACCACTTCCATCCTAAAATCATTGGTTTCCCAATTTAGATGAGCAGTTTTGGCCTTAAAAGAGGGCATTTTCGGTAAAGAGACAATGATTCCAGAATATTCCAATGATCCATAGCATATACTGACAATTTTTTCTGCATTTAAGCCATTTCCTAGAAAGATTACATCATAATCCAACATCTATACACTTTTCCTGACATCTGTACCATGATGGAACTAGCATTTTGGTAGCTAATGTCATCTATCATGTACCCTTTGCTAACATCATCTTTCTAATCAGTGATGTCAGGATCTCGTATCCATACAAGGAATATATTGGCAGTATCTTCAGATTCTATTTACTGACATCAAAAATCTAGTTGTTGAAGTCAGTAACCCTTTTCCCAATTTGATCCCCCTCACCATTGAGATTTTTATTTTGGCCCTTGATCTTCAAAGGCTCATATATTGTTTATTTTTGTTCCATTTTTGGAGTAACTTTTCTTTTTTGTGGGCTAGAATTTCATAGGCTTCATAGTGGTGGAATAAGATTTTTATTTTGGTGTCTGGTTTTTCTAGAAATTACAGTTCTATCACTTGTACCTCAAGAGTTTGCATTTTCAAAACTTCAAAGGCTTCATTTCGGCTCATACGGTAACAGTTTTTAGTGAAATATTTTTTTAAAGTGCATAATTTTTTGACTACTTTCTAAATTTGATGTCAATTTGATCTAATTTTTCTCAAAAATTATACTTTTAGTTCTAGCTTAATCTTGGTTTTTACATTGTGCCAAAATCAAAAACCACTTTGTTGTTTTGGCTTGTGGCAATTATAATTAGACTTATAAAGTCCCACAATCATTTTACTCAACAAGCTTACACCATAATCTTGTAGTCATACACTTTTTCCGTCATCTGTACCATGATGATGTTATTATTATAGTAAGTGATGTGATATGTTGTATACTCTCCGTTGATGTCATCTTTCCAATCAATGACATCAGCATCCTAGTGCCATGCAAAGTATATATCAGTAGTACCTTTAGATTCTATTTTTCTAACGTCAGTAATCCACCTGTTGATGTCAGCAATGCTTTGCCCAATTTTGCTCCCCTCACCATTGAGCTTTTCATTTTGCCATCTTATCTTCAAAGGCCTCTTACAACATCTTATGATGCGTCATAACTGTCATAGATTCTAGTAAAAGAGTATCTAACCTCTTTCACCATCTTATGATTCCTGAATCTTGCCTCTTATAGCATCTTATGATGCATCATAACCGTCATAGATTCTAGTAAAAGAGTATCTTTCCAAGATAGGAACCTTGGCCTAAATATAGCAAATATATAACTAACATATCCGTCATATGCGTCATAGAATCATAGAATCTTATGACAACTTGCAACTGTCATAGATTCACTCACCAAACATTATGTCAATTGTCATACTTGCCAAAAATAGAATATTCCTTAAGGGAGCACGCCTATCCTCATTTACCATGAGTTTTTACATTTGCCAATAGTAAAAGTCACTCTATAATAACTTTCGGTGACTCCAAAATTACCCCTGCCAGTGAAACTAGTACATCTTCTCATGGATAATTACAAATTACATATAATAAATGAAATAAATACAATATTGGGATTTACAAGGTTAATGGCACCTTATCCCACCATTCTCCCACTTGACATTATACATTGTAAATCAACCCATAGGAAATCAAATGAAAATAATCAAGCACTAGAAACAAGGCCCATGGCCTCTCTGCACCACATGAACTTCTCTATGCTTACAAGCTTACTCAATGAATCTATAACATTCTCTTGACTGTCTATCTTCTTTAGCTCAATCTCTCCATTTGCAACCAACTCTCGAACAAAGTGATACTCAACATCAACATGCTTAGTTCGAGCATGATACATGGGATTCTTGGCCAAATAGATAGCACTTTGGCTATCGCAACTAATATGAATGATCCTGCAATCAAAACCAATACCTATACATAGTCTCCTCAACCAAACTGCCTCCTTAGAGACATAAGTAGAAGCCATATACTTTGCTTTTGTAGTGGACAAAGCAACTGTGGATTGCCTCTTACTCATCAAACTCACTGCACCTCCAAACAGAGTAAACACATAGCCACTAGTGGACCTTTGACTATCCAAGTCACCTGCCCAATCTGCATCAACAAACCCTGTATGTCCAAAGATTTATCAGCACTATCAATACCAAAATAAACCAAACAATGTTTAGGGGTACCTGTAAGATATTTAAATACCCTCTTCGCATAGTTCTAATGCTGTCTACCAGGGTTAGACATAAATCTTCTTAAAACACCCACTGCTTGGGTAATATCTAATCTAGTGCAAACCATTGCATATATCAAACTCCCTACAACACTAGCATATGGCACATTAGACATATTCTCAAGATCATCCTCAGTCTTTGGACACATATCTAATGAAATCTTAGTACCGATGGGTAAAGGAACTCTAAATTTGTTACAGTCCTACAAACTAAACCTCTACAAAATAGTATTCACATACTTACATTGTGACAACCAAAGCTTTCTATTAACTCTGTCCCTCTTGATCTCCATTCCCAAAATATACCTTGCAGCACCAAGATCCTTCATCTCAAATGCATTTGAAAGTTGGGCTTTAAGCTCACTGACCATACCCTTAGTATTGTTGAAAAACAACATGTCATCAACATACAAAGCAATAACCAGTATAGAATCATCAACACAATGAATGTAAACATTGTGATCCTCCTCACTTCTCACAAAACCCAATTTCAAAACAAATGAGTCAAACTTTTGATACCACATTCTGGGGGATTGTTTCAGACCATAAAGAGACCTCTTTAACTTGCAAACCCAATGTTCTTTTCCTTTTACCTCAAAACCTATAGGTTGTTGCATATAAATTTCTTCTTCAAGATCTCCATGCAAGAACGCAGTATTAACATCCATTTGTTCAATCTCCCAATCATAAGCTACAGCAATGGATAAGAGAAATCTATTAGAAGTCAATTTAGCAATAGGAGAGAATATCTCACCAAAATCAACTCCCTCTCTAGGAGTAGCCCTTAGCTGCTAGTCTAGCCTTGTACTTCTCCAATGACCCATTTGCTCCAAACTTCTTCTTGAAGACCCACTGAAATCCTATTTCCTTTCTTGCTTTGGGCAAACGAACAAGATCCCAGGTTTTACAAGAGTCTAAATTCATCATCTCCTCCTGCATGGCTGGCTGCCAAGACTCACTATCATCTACAAAAATAGCTTCCCTGTAGGATCTAGGTTCTTCATTAGTACTCAATAAAGAATATACAGAATGGAAATCTAGTGGTCTATACCTATCAACTGGATTCTGTTGTGTTGTGGATCTCCTCAAGGGTGGAGTAAGAGACTCTACTCGTTCTTTTGCATGATCATCTGTAACAACTTCTTCTATAACTATAGACTCATCTTCATCAGAACTAATCGAATCTTCTTCTTCTTCTTCACCACCCAATCCATCATTTTGTTCTTCTTTAGGTACATCTTACTGCTCTAAATCAAAGTGCACCTTCTTTACCTTTTCATCTTTTTCTTTTAGTTGCTCAGGTTCAGAAATAGCTCTAAGTTCCTTGAAAATAACACCTCTAGAAAAGATAATCATGTGGGTTAGTGGATTCCAAAGCTTATAACCTTTCACATTATCACCATATCCAACGAATGTACACTTTTTAGCCTTTGGATCCAACTTAGATCACTTTTTCTTAAGCACATGAACAAAAGTCTCACAACTAAAAACCCTTAAATGTGAAACAAAAGGTTTCTTACCTATCCACACCTCATAAGGTGTCGAATCAAGCTCCTTACAAGGAGATCTATTTATCAAGTAGCAAGAAGTACACACAACCTTTTCCCAAAAACATTTATCCAACTATGCATCACTAAGCATACTTTTGGCCCTTTCCATAATTGTTCGATTCATCCTTTCTACAACACCATCTATTGTGACGTATACATAATTATCTTTTGTCTAATTATACCTGCATGCTTGCAAAACTCATCAAATTCCTTAGAGCAATATTCCCCTCCATTGTTGGATCTTAATATTTTTATCTTTAAACCTGACTGGTTCTCTACTAAGACTTTGAATTCTTTAAACTTAGTGAAAACTTCAGATTTATGCTTCATAAATAAATCCATGTAAATCTAGATACATCATCAATGAAGGTTACAAAATAATAATATTTTTTGATAGATTCATTATCCACAGGTCCAAACACATCCTTGTGAATAATTTTTAATTTCTCTTTTGCTCTATTGCTTCCTAAAGGAAATGATTTTCTATTTTATTTACCAAACACACAATGCTCATAGAAATCAAAGTGCTCATCAGAATAAGAGAAATCATCTAACAATTCCTTATTCTTAATAGTTTTCAATACATTATTGCTTGTGTGGCCAAATCTACGGTGCCACAACATACATGTAGTTTCAGTAGTGGCCTCAGATACATAGGAGGCAGTACAAATTGTAGTGGCTTCAAGCCTAAACAGGTTCCTGAATCTCTTCCCTTTTGCTACCACCAAGTTCCCTCTCACCAATCTGCAGCCATGCTTGTCAAATGCCACATGCATTCCCATTTCATTGAACTTCGAAACTAAAATCAGATTTCTAGCTAATCTAGGAACATACAAAACACTAGGGAGGGTTTTAATCCTCCCATCACTGAAACACAACAATATTTTTCGTTTCCCAACAATCGGATTTATAGAGTTGTCACCAAGGTAGATATTACCTCCATCATATTCTTCATATGAGGAGAACAGTTCCTTATGTGGGGTCATATGAAATGAGCATCCTGAGTCAACCAACCAGTGATCATTAGAAACAAGATTACATGTAGAAAGTAAAACTTCTTCACCTGCATTTGAGGACTTATCTGAAGCACTCTCCCACTATTTCTTGGGGTTTCTACACTCCTTCATCACATGTCCCCTTTGACCGTAGTTCCAACACTTAACTCTATTCTTTTTACTAGGAGTCTTAGACCATCCCTTGGACTTGTCCTTAACCCCTTTCTAATCTCCTTTAGGTCCCCTTTCCTTAGACCTTCCCCTAACACTGAGAGCATCCCCTAAACTATCTGAACTCTTCTTCCTCAATTCATATGACAATAGCACTAAAACAAGAGTATCCAACTTCAGATCCACAAGGTTAGCAGTGATAGTAAGGATAACATTCTCCCAAGACTCAGGTATAGAACATAGAAGTAAGATACATTTATCTTCCTCACTAACCTCAACATCTACTAAATCAAGCTGACTCACCAATAAATTAAAAGAATTTAAATTCTCTGCAACTTACTCACCCTCTTTCATTTTCAAAGAACACAACTTCCTTTTTAAATAAAGTTTATTTACCATACTCTTGGCTTGGTAGATCTCACCCAACTGATTCCACAATTTGTGTGAGGTCTCTTCCTTCAACATACAATCTGAAAGACACAAACGGATGGTTCCCCATGCCTTGTTATCTAGTCTATCCCACTCATCTTGAGAGACATCATTAGGTTTCTTCTCTTTTTGGACAACCAACCACTGGTTTATTTCTTCCAACAAATCTTCCATTTTTATCTTCCACAACTCATACCATGTTCCATTGAACTTCTCAATGTCCATTCGAGAGGTTGATGCAATGGTGTTTATAGCCATAATAACAACACAAGATCTGCAAAACAAATGCAACAAAAGCTCCCACTACAGCTACAGCTTCCACACTACCACCCAAGAGTCAAAGTTGGCTAGGCTCTGATACCAAATGTTAGAAATGAAAGCAACACTACTTCAATAGAAATTTGATTCAATACAAATTTCTGCAATCTTTAACTGTGTTTTATTAATGGAGATTGTAACACAAAAATAGAACTATGCTTCACATAAATGCAAAATTAGAAATATGAACACATAACACAATATTTAACATGGAGAAACCCTTTAGAGTAAAAAACCCCACACAAGAAAGAGGCCCAATGTTTGTATTAATCTAAAAATGATTTACAATACAACAACACTTCAACTCTCTCCACCAGTCTTCAATCTGACAACATTCTGGTAGTACCTGAGAACCTAAAATCTATATTGTAACAACTAATACATGAAAAATACTTATAGAAACATTTTCTAACTCATCTTAGGCATCCACCTTCTCTCTCATGAGATTCCCCAACATACAAATATAAAATGCCATCTTACAGGCACCTTCCACTTGTCCAAAAACAACCATACAAAGGTTGGGTGCCCAAGATTAAATATGGCCTCTTACAACATCTTATGATGCGTCATAACCGTCATAGATTCCAGCAAAAGAGTATCTTTCCAAGATAGGAACCTTGGGCTAAATATAGCAAATTTACAACTAACATATCCATTATATGCGTCATAAAATCACAGAATCTTATGACAACTTGCAATTGTCATAGATTCACTCATCAAACATTATGACAGTTGTCATAAATGCTAAAAATAGTATATTCCTCAAGGGAGCACGCATATCCTCATTTACCATGAGTTTTTACATTTACCAATAGTAAAAGTCACTCCGTAATAACTTCCGGTGACTTCAAAATTACCGCTGCGAGTGAAACTAGTGCATCTCCTCATGGATAATTAAAAATTACATATAATAAATGGAATAAACACAATATTGGAATTTACAAGGTTAATGGCACCTTATCCCAACAAGAAGAACCTTGTTGAATGAGGAGAAAGAATTGGATCAGAGGAAGAGTTTATTTCACATAAGGTGCAAGTGTGAAGGTAAGTGTTGTAATATTATTAATAGGGTAAAAACACAAAGCAATGTCACACTTTTATAAAGGAAACGACCAATGCTAATCTAAATTTTTAACTTGAATCATTAAAAAGTGACATATACATTTTGAATTTTGAAATGATGTAAATTAATGAAATATATATTTTTTAGTGTATTTTATGTTTATATTTTTTATAAAAATTAGAAAATTATTTGAATACATTTTTTTTTTGTAAAATTGACACTCTAATATAGTTGCTGATAAAATGCTGAAAATTGAAGTTAAGTGGGATGTCACTCTTTTTATAGTAATTTTTTATTTTTTTTTCGTTCAAATTTTTTGTGTGTATTTATAACTTGAAACTTTAGTGCATGCATTTATTTTTTATGTATTTTGATAAACATATATTTTAAAATAAATATTAAAAGTTGTGTCTACTGAAAAATATTTTTTTTGATGCAACGTCGGCTTTTGTCTTCACTACTTATCCGAAATACGAAAAAAATTATATGATCTTGACATGGAATCTCTTCTCTAGTGAATCATATTTTTTTTAAAAAAATTTAATGAACTTTACTATTTTTTCTTGATAAGACAATCAACCTTATATTTTGATACTGATGAGCTATTTTTAGTAAAAATAAAAAAATAAAATATTAACATTAATTAGAATATTAAAAAAACCACATTTTTTAAAACTGCACTTACAAATCTACAAAAGGGTATTTTTAGATTTTGTTAAAAAATTATTTACATGAGTAGGAATTGTTGAAACGTCAACTTTTTTGAAATTTTGTATTTTTTTGGTAAATTGGCCTCCAAGTGGTGTTACATATTTATTTAGTGGACACTTCTAGTTGGAAAAATTGTTCCCATATCTAACTTAGATAAAATAAATCTCACTAGATGATATGTTTGAAAAAAAATAACTTTTAGTTAGAAATTTTTAAATTCACTTGCGCTGATAAGTTAGCCAAAAGTGTGACACAGTTCCCCATGATTGACAGTGGAAGCACTGGCAATCTTGTTTCAGAGGAGATGGTTAACAAGCTGAAATTGACAAGAAGGCATCCACATCCATATTGGATCATGTGGTTATAAAAGGACCATAGAGCTTTGGTCAATGAATAGTGTTTAGTCAAGTTTAATATTGGGGACTACCATGATGAGGTGCTGTATGACATCATACCGATGGATGTATGTCATATGTTATTGGGAAGGCCATGGTAGTATGATAGGTGTGTTCTCCCTGATGGCCATTTAAATGTTTATTCCCTGACAAATGATGGAGTTCATCATAGCTTGAATCCCTTGAAGGTGGTGGAAGAAAAGGTACATAGTACTGCAAGAATTTGCTTGGTAGATGGTAGAAAATTGTTGGAGGGTATGAAGCATGAGCGCCATTGTTTTGCATTGATTCCTAAGATCAGTCAAGAGAAATGTGAAGATGTACCCGTAGAAGTCTCAAATTTGTTGGAAAATTTTTAGGATATGGTCTTTGATAATATACCAGAAGTTTAACCACCGGTAAGGAAAAAAAGTCACCAAATGGATTTAATACCAGGAGCCAGTTTACAGAATAAGATAGCCCACAAAATGACTCCTACAAAGAACAAATAGCTAAATAGATAGGTTCATGAGTTGTTAAGGAAGGGAATGATAAGGTAGAGACTAAGTCTATGTACAGTAGCTACAACAAAGAAAGATGGAGAGTAAAGAATGTGTACAGATTCCTGATCCATCAACAAGATCACAATCAAATACATATTTCCATTACCTAGAATGGATGACATAATGGATTGTTTGAGTGGAGCTAAGTACTTCATGAAGATTGACCTAAAGAGTGGGTATCACCAGATCCAAATAAGAGAAGGAGATGAATGGAAGACATCCTTCAAGACAAATGAAGGTTTGTATGATAGGTTAGTCATGCCATTTGTGCTAACCAATGCACTGAACATATTCATGCAGCTCATGAATGAGGTACTAAAAGAGATTTTGGGAAGTTTTGTTATTATTTATTTAGATGATATTTTGATTTTTAGTAAGACTTGGGATGAGCATCTAATCCATATTAGAAGAGTTTTAAATAAGTCGAGGGAGGAGAAGTTATTCATTAATCTGAAAAAATGTAGTTTTGCAAAGGAGTTGGCATACCTGGGATTTGTTGTCTCAATAGAAGGTTTTAAGATGGACCCAGAGAAGATGAGGGCTATCATTGAATGGCCTATGCCAAGGAGTGCTATAGATGTATAATATCTTCATGGTTTGGAAAGTTGTAATAGAAAATTTATTAGAAATTTTACTAGCATTTGTGCACCTCTAACTAAGACAATGAGAGGGGAGAGAAAAGAGCTTAAATGGACTACAAGAGCAGCTAAGAGATTTGATACATTGAAGTAGAAAGTCAAAGAGAAACCTATTTTGACACTTCCATATTTTAATAAGGTATTTCAAGTAGATTGTGATGCTAGTGGTAATGCTATAGGAGCTATTTTGAGCTAAGAAGGTAAGCCCATTGCCTATTTCAGTGAGAATCTTAATGATGAAAGAAAAAGTATTATGTTTATGATTAGGAGTTCTATGCAATAGTTCAGGTTTTGAATAAATGGAGACATTATTTTCTGCCAAAAGAGTTTGTTTTATATACTGATCATCGGGATTCGCAGTATCTCAATAGTCAAGGAAAGTTAAATCAAAGGCACTTAAAATGGGTTGAGATTTTGTAGAGTTATACTTTTGTTTTAATGCACAGAAGTGGGAAGTCCTACAAAGTTATAGATGCCTTCAAAAGAAGGAAAATTTGGTTGACAAAAATGAAGATAGAGGTTATTGGGTTCGATGAGCTCAAAAGTTTGTATCATGAAGATCCAACTTTTGTAGACTCTGAAGACTTGTTTGGAACTTGTTACTTTGGATAGGACAAAATAGTTCCATTTCATAATCAAAGATAGTATGTTGTTTAAGGGAATCTAGTTGTGGATTCCAAGGAGTTCCATGAGAGAGAACCTGATTAAGGAGAAGCATAGTGGGGGATTAGCTAGACACTTTGGTTGAGATAAGACCATTGCTATTATTGGTGAGCATTATTATTTGCTGCAGTTGTAGTAGGATGTGAGGAGATTATTGCAGAGTTGCAAAGTGTGTTACATGGCAAAGGAACAAGTCAGAATATAGGGCTCTATCATCCATTACCTGTACCAGAGAAGCCATGAGATGATATTAGTATGGATTTTGTTCTTAGTTTACCAAGGACATAGAGAGAACATGATTCCATTTTTGTGGTCGTGGACAGATCCTTGAAGATGACAAATTTCATTCCTTGTAGGAGGACTAATGATGATGTTCATATTGTAAAGTTATTTTTCAAAGAGGTGGTGAGACTACATGGTCTACCTAAGAGCATAGTTTCAAATTGAGATACCATGTTTGTTGGTTACTTCTAGAGGACATTGTGGAAGAAGTTAAAAGAAATTTAAAGTTCAGTTCTTCACACCATCCACAGACTGATGGATAGACAGAAGTTGTAAATAGGAGTTTGGGTAACCTTTTATGATGCTTAGTAGGAGATAAGCCAAAGGGATGTGATTTGATTTTACCACAAGAAAAATTTGTTTACAATAATTCTATCAATAGGAGCACAAGTAAATCACCATTCTAGATTGTATATGGGAGTAGTCTAAGAAATGTTTTAGAGTTAAGGAAGCTAGACAAGGGAGATAACACAAGTGCCAAAGCTGAAGACTTTGCAGAACACCTAAAGAATTTGCATGAAGAGATAAGAAAGCACATTAATAAGATGAATATTTAGTACAAGGCTAAGGCAGATTAGAAGAGTAGATATAAGGAGTTTCAGGTAGGAGATGAAGTCATGGTTCACTTGAGAAAAGAGAGGTTTCTAGTTGGAACATATAAAAGTTGAAAATGAAGAAATTCGGACCATGTAGGATTCTGAAGAGGAATGATTTAGGAAATTCATATGAGGTAGAGTTGTAGAGTAGCATCAACATTTCCCCTATGTTCAACATTGCTGATTTAACAAAATATCATGAATGTGGAAAAGAGGATGGACTAATAGAAGAATATGTAATGTCCCCTTCTAGACTCATGGTTAGTCCATCATAGAGTTCCCATGGATTACCAGTTTGGTTAGGGAACTGGGGTTAGTTGGCCTTAGACATTGTGTCGATGGAGGGAAAGATGGTTCGAGTTCAGAGGATCTAGTTGGCACCTTTAGAGTTGGCCCAGTTGATCTTGAGCATTACTTACTATTTTTAGTAAGTCTAGGTTCAGTGTCATTTCAGGATTTTCAGACTGGGGTCAGAAGCGTTTCGTCAAAACCTTTCTGACAAGCTAAAGAATGTGGCATTTTGACACCATCTTCATATTTATTTTAAAGTCCAAAGTTCTATATAATAATTTATTGGGACTTTACAAATAAATATTCAATGGTCACTTTATAAAAATAAGTTATAACTTAAAAGTGACCCTCTAGGAGGTGGAAGCCCATGGGTGTCATAAGGGGATCAAAATTAAATAATAAAACAAATGCAAATTCCCTCCAAAAAGGGGCGTTGGATTTGGAGAGTTTATTAAAAGGTGTTGAAGGGCTCATTTGGTTTTAATGCTTGCTTTATGATATTTTCTTCTTGGGAGCTCTATTAGAGTTTTCTATTGTGAGGGTTTGAGGATTCAAACGAGAGGCTTGTAGAGACGAAAACCTCCATAGGTAACAATATTCTACAGGTGTGAGAGACCACCCAACAGTGCCATTGACGGTTGATGTATTCGGCATTCACATTGTACTTGCAATGGAGTCATTTGGAGGAGTTTTGAGCTGATTTGATATATAGCATTTCTCCATTATTGTTGAGTGCAATTTTTCAGAGGGTTTGAAGGTAGTTTATTGCATGGGCATTGTTCATAGCTATTGTTTGCATTTTTAGCCATGGTCATGCTACTCAAGGAGTAATGTGGGAGTCTTAGAGTATCATTTCCTCTTGTGGGTATCAAATATTTTACATTGTGTGAGGTGTTTAGAGTCTATTTATATTGTTGATATCATTTATAATCTCAATCTCATATTTTCTAGAGTTTGGAGTTATTCTGGCTATACCAAGTTGTTGGTGCACTCTCAGCACATGTACCAAGTTGCATTTCTAGATATGGGTATGTCACAGTAATTCATATTTGTCTATTCTGCTATCTGGGTCTTTGCTATTTTCTTTATATCTGTTGTACTTTTTCTATGTTTTCTCTCTATGCTTTATATTGTATGCTTTGGCAACACATCTGCAGAAAAACTTAAAACCCATTTTGCATTCTTCTCTCTAGTCTGAAAGAAAACAAAATAAAAAATTAAAATGACACATAAAAGCTCATTAAAAATACAAATAGGTACGACACATTACAATGTTATCAGAGCTATGATCTTGCCATCCTATGAGGTTGAAACAGGCATGTAGAAGTGAAAATGAGATATGTGACCAGTAGATATATATGCTTTCAGGAATACCAGAGCAAGGCAAGGAACATAGATTTCGCAGAGCAATCCAATACCACAGAGTGATCCATTTGAGTTAGATCCAGAGATAGTGGTAGCAGCTACAGAGGATGATTCCCTAGTGTCATGGATAAACCCATTTTTAGGTGAGATACCTCCATTTCCAGAGCATACAAGGGAGATAGGTGACAGGGAGATTGAAGAACCAAGGACATGGGATATCCTCAAGGACTTGGCTAGAGGTTAGCAATAGATCATGGTTAGCTTGGACAGGTTTCAGCAGACACTAAGAAGGCTTCTTGGCTGATTATTTCTTGAGCTGGATGAAGATGAGGAGAATACAGATCAAAACAAATACAAGAATGACCGAGGTAATGGAAATAGGAATGGTGACAGAAACATTGGTGATAGGAAGGGACACTAGTATCATGATGGAGAGGCTTTGGTGAATAACCGGGGTGCTACACAACTCACAGTTGCAGATAGACGATGCATTCTGACTTTCAGGCCAAGGGACGAGATACTCAATAGGGATGCTACATAGTTGGAGTTTCAGGAGGAGATCTTTAGGGATTGGGAGGCTTCCAGTGAAGGGTTTAGAGCTGAAATACCTTTCATAGACTACTCAGATCTCTAGATGAGACACAGACCCAGAGGAGGTAATAGACAACAGAACAATGAGCTATAGAAGAAGGTCAGGAAGATGACCTTACCATATTTTGATGGTTCAGGAAAAACTTCAGCAAGAGCATGGGTACAAAAGCTGGATAGTTACCTTCAGATCAACCCCATGCCAGAGACAAATGCCATCACATACGCAGCCTTACATTTGGAGGGTAGTGCGCATAAGTGGTGGAACAATGGGAAGGTGACTCTAGGACATGACCAGATCACATCTTATGTTGAGTTCACAGCCAGACTCATTGATAGGTTTCACAAGAAGGACCCGAAATTGTAGTTTAAGGAGCTGGCATAGTTGCGATAGAGTGGTTCAGTGGACTGGTACATTTCAGAGTTTCAAGATCTTTTGGTCATGGTTTTAGACATATCCGAGAGGAGGTTGATTGTGCTCTTTATTGATGGGTTGTCTGATCCTCTATGGATGGGTGAAGGGTTTAGACCCTATGTCATTGTAGGAGACCATGAAAAAGGATCAGGATATGGAGTCTTCAGCATGGAGAAGCAAATTTCAGAACAAAAACTTTCAGCATAGCAAAGAAAAGGATAGAGATAGGAGGCATGGGTACAAGGACTTAGGACATCAGCCAAATAAGAGTTCTTCCCGACTAGATGAGGATAAGATGAATGATCTTAGAAGGAAGAAACTCTTCTTTCACTCCAAAGAGCCTTGGGATCCTAAGCACAAGTGTGCTGCCCAAGGGAAGCCAAAATAGATTGAGTACTTCTCAGCAGATGAGTCTATAGAGTCGGACATGCATTCAAAACAACATACACAAGATGATGATTCAGGGACAGATGTTGTATCTGAAGTACCAGATAAGGATGAGGATACCTCCCTAC
Source organism: Cunninghamia lanceolata (assembly GCA_027924645.1). Lineage (NCBI taxonomy): Eukaryota > Viridiplantae > Streptophyta > Pinopsida > Cupressales > Cupressaceae > Cunninghamia > Cunninghamia lanceolata. Next base: position 7,279,454 of record BSBN01000078.1, read on the forward strand.
CCACAACCCACATTTCTAGCATTCAGAGAGAAGTGTCATTCAGGATCCGAGGAGTATTGGGTGGACAGATGTGCATTACCTTGTTAGACACATGTGCTACTCATAACTGCATAGATGAGGGCTTGGTTGCTAGGAGGGGGTTGCAGACAAAGGAGTTTGTAGGATTTAAGGTAAAGGTAGCCGATGGGTTTGTACTTGCACTAGAAGAATTCCCAACTTGATGATCTAGCTAAACCATTATACATGCTAGTCAGAGTTTTTTGTGGTTATCATGGGTGACATGGATGTTGTGCTAGGAATGAAATGGCTGCATGAGATAGGGGAGTTCACTATCAATTTGAGGACAATAGAAATGGAGTTTGAAGTGAACAAAGTTAAGCATGTGCTCAGGGGCATTTCAGATGGTGGATTGAGAGTTGTTTCTCTCAAGTGAATGGAGAGGTTGATTCACCATGATCAAGTACAATGGGTAGTAGAGATATTGGTGACGCCTAAAGTTGCAGAGTAGTAGAAATGTGAGTATCCCCCTGACATACAGGGTCTTCTAACTAAACACACCAAAGTGTTTAGTGATATTCCACCAGGTAGACCACCCGATAGGGGTATCAAGCATGTGATTGAGTTGGAGGAGGGTGCAAAATTGGTGATCACCACACCATACCGGCACCCAAAGAGATACAAAGATGAGATCAAGAAAGCTATCAAAGAGCTTCTCGGCATGGGACACATAAGGCCGAGTAAGAGCCTGTTTTCATCATTCATTATGTCAGTAAAGAAAAAGGATGGGACTCTTAGGATGCGCATTGATTACAAGGAACTCAATAAGAAAACAATCAAGAACATGTATCCCATACCCAAGATAGATGAGCTGATTTATGATCTACACGGGGCCTATTATTTCTCCAAGATAGACTTGAGATCTAGGTACCATCAAATTTGGGTCAGAGATGAGGATGTAGAGCAGACAACATTTAGGAGTCACTATGGGCACTTTGAGTTCGTAGTCATGCCATTCAGCGTGACTAATGCACCAGCTACTTTTTAGTCTTGCATGAATAGAGTCTTCAAAGAGCAGTTGAGGAGGTTTGTTCTGATATTTTTTTATGATATCTTGATTTATAGCAAGACATGTGAAGATCACTTGAAACACATTGACATTGTGTTCAGTATTCTGGAGAGGGAATCTTTATAAGCTAAGATGACAAAGTGTGAGTTTGGGATGACCGAGTTGCTATACTTGGGTCACATTATTAGTGTTGGTAGCGTGAAGGTAGACTTAGAGAAGATTCGGGCAATAGTAGACTGGCCACCACCAAAGAATCTCACTTAGCTGAAGGGATTCTTTGGATTATGTGGATATTACTATAGGTTTGTGAAGGGGATTTCTCAGTAAGTTGTTCCCCTCATAGATTTGACTCGCAAGGATGCATTTAGTTGGACAAGGGGTACATAGGAGTGCTTTGATAGATTCAAATAGATTATGAGTACATGCCCTATATTGGCCATACCAAATTTTTACAAACCCTTCGAGTTGTAGTGTGATGCTTTAGGAGAAGGCATTGGTGTGGTAATTATTTAGGACAAGCACCCAATAGCATTTGAGAAAAAGAAGTTGAGGGGTGTGGAACATAGCTATAGCATTTACGATAAGGAGATGTTAGCCATAATGCATGCATTGGCTAAGTTCAGACAGTACCTTGTGGGTAGCCAGTTTGTAGTCAAAATAGAACACAATAGTCTAAAACATTTCCTTTGCCAGAAAGAAAATGAGAGGAAACAAAAGTGGGTTAGCAAGTTACAGGCCTACGACTTTGACATTGTGTATGTCAAAGGAAAGAAAAATGTTGTTGCCAATGCTCTATCCAAGAGGCCGCATTTATGTGCAGTTGGAGCCACTGCAGATGATTGGAGGGAGATGATATCAGTTGAGTATGCAAAGGATGCATGGGCTACTGGGATAATTGATGGCACCATCAAGGATGATAGGTATATAGTGGTAAATGATTTAATCATTTACAAGAATAGGATCTTCTTGGTGTCAGGTTTTCAGATGAAATAGAAGGTTTTGAGGGCATTCCATGAATTGCCAATGGTAGGACACCCGGGGTACTTCAAAACTTATAAGCAGGTTAAAGAGAGGTTCACCTAGAAGGGCCTCAAGACATAGGTAATGCAGTATATGAGAGAGTGCCTGATATGTCAACAGAACAAACAGGAGCACTCATTTCCAAGAGGTGTATTGCGGCCCCTACCCATTCCTCATAGGAAGTGGATAGCATTTCTATGGACTTTATCACAGGTTTACCAAAAGTCCAAGGTAGGGATTGCATCTTTGTGGTAGTGGACAGGTTGACAAAGTATACACACTTCTTTGCCATCCCTACCACTTTCACTGCAGTACAGGTTGTAGATTTGTTCTTCTGTGAGGTATTTTGACTCCATGGGTTGCCTTAGAACATTGTCAGTGATAGGGACAATAGATTCCTTAATAATTTTTGGCAGGAGCTATTTTAGGTTGATAGGAATAGATCTCACCCCCAGTATGAGTTACCACCCCCAGACAGATGGTCAGACGGAAATAGTTAACAAATGGGTGGAAGGATACCTCTAAAATTATGTTTCAGGGTAGGAAAAGGCATGGGTTAAGTGGCTTCACATGGGAGAGTATTGTTACAATTCCACATACCACATGTCTATTTAGATGTCACCATTTATGGCTCTGTATGGGTATGAGGCACCGAGCTTTGTTGATTTGTTATTTTGTGATAGCAGAGTGCTGAAGGCCAAAGATCTTCTCCAGGAGAGTCAGGACATCATGAGGTCTTTGAAGGACAACATACAGAAGGCTCATAATAAGCAAAAGTAGTATGCAGATAAGCAAAGGACTGAGCTATCTTTTGAGGTTGGGGACATGGTGTATCTCATGTTGTATCCCTATAGACAGTCCACTCTCAAGAAGACTAGGGCAGAGAAGTTAAAGCCATAGTATTATGTACCTTTCAGGATCTCCAAGAGGATTGGAGAAGTGGCTTATGAGTTGGAGCTTCTAACAAGTAGTAGGGTACATAATGTGTTTCATGTATCTTGCCTCAAGAAGGCATTGGGGCATAATGTGACACCATCAATAGAGTTTCCCCCTCTTGATGAAGAGAGGAAGCTGATACTAGTACCCGAGGCTATAATTGATACTAGGGAAAGTAATTTGAGGAGGAGGATCATCAGAGAGTACTTGGTTAAATGGAAGAACCTTCTAGTGGAGGATGCTACTTGGGAGAATGAGCAGATATTAGAGCATCCTGACTTGAGATTGCTTGAGGCAAGCAATCTTAGGGAGGGCAAATTGTAATGTCCCCTTCTAGACTCATAGTTAGTCCGTCATAGAGTTCCCATGGACTAGTAGTTTGGTTAGGGAACTGGGGTTAGTTGGCCTTAGAGGTTGTGTTGGTGGAGGGAAAGATGGTTCGATTTCAGAGGATCTAGTTGGCACCTTCAGAGTTGGCCCAGTTGATCTTGAGTGTTACTATTTTTAGCAAGTCTAGGTTTAGTGTCAGTTCAGCATTTTCAGAGTGGTGTCAGAAGCATTTCATCAAAACCTTTTTGACAAGCTAAATAACGTGGCATTCTGACACCGTCTTCATATTTATTTTAAAGTCTAAAGTTCTATATAATAATTTATTGGGACTTTACAAATAAATATTAAATGGTTGCTTTATAAAAACAAGTTATAACTTAAAAGTGACTCTCTAAGAGGTGGGAGCCCATGGGAGTCATAAGGGGATGAAAATTAAATAATAAAACATATGCAAATTCCCTCCAAAAAGGCGCGTTGGGTTTGGAGAGTTTATAAAAAGGTGTTGAAGGGATCATTTAGTTTTTATGCTTGCTTTATGATATTTTCTTCTTGGGAGCTCTATTAGAGTTTGCTATTTCGAGGGTTTGACGATTCAAACCAGAGGCTTGTGGAGATGGAAACCTCCATAGGTAATGCAATTCTATAGGTGTGAGAGCCTACCCAACGGTGCCATTGACGATGGGCATATTCAATATTCACATTGTGCTTGCAATGGAGTCGTTTGGAGGAGTTTTGAGCTGATTTGATATATAGAATTTCTCCATTATTGTTGAGTGTAGATTTTCAGAGCGTTTGAAGGTAGTTTATTGCATGGCCATTGTTCATAGCTACTGTTTGCATTTTCATCCATGGTCGTACTGTACAAGGAGTAACGTGGGAGTCGTAGAGTATCGTTTCCTCTTGTGGGTATCACATATTTTACATTGTGTGATGTGTTTAGAGCCCATTTATATTTCTGATATCATTTGTAAGCTCAATCTCATATTTTCTAGAGTTTGGAGTGATTCCAGCTATACCCAGTTGCTGGTGCACTCTTAGCACATGTACCAAGTTGCATTTCTAGATATGGGTATGTCACAGTAATTCATATTTGGCTATTATGCTATCTGGGTCTTTGTTACTTTCTTTATATATATTGTACTTTTTCTGGGTTTTCTCTCTATGCTCTATATTATATGCTTTGGCAACACATCTGTAGGAAAACTTAAAACCCCTTCTGTATTCTTCTCTCTAGTCTGAAAGAAAACAAAATAAAAAAATTAAAATAACACATAAAAGATCATTAAAAAATACAAACAGGGACGGCACATTATAGAATAGTGCAGTATTTTGGCATCTACTTCAAAGGAGGAGACAGAAGAGATCTTGGATAGCCATGTGGGAAGGAGTACTTGGGATAGTCAATATGAAGAACACTTGCTGAAGTGGAGAGGAAGGCTTGTTGAATATTCTTTCTGGTTATCTAAGGCATAAGTGGATCATTTGGGGTTTTGCTCATCTGATGCAAGAGCATCCAGTGGTGTAAGGGCTATCTTACATCACCCAAAAAAAATGACGATTCAAAATTGTTGATATTGTTTTCATTTATTTTCGAAATTAGTATTTCTAGTTCCATAATCGCTTGAATAATGATGTAGAACTTTCAGTTTTTCCAAACTGCTAAAAATAACAAACTACTATTTTTTGAAAGTTTGCATTGGGGCACGTATGGAAGAGAAAATTTACAGGAAGCTTTGTAAATAAAAAATAAGACCTTTTGCAAAGGAATCATGCAAAGATCATTTTGTTGACAAAAAGATCTTAAAGTTTTTGTTTCTTGAAAAATGCTTAAAAACTAATCAAATTTAGGTTTGAGGCACTAGACGACCTCGTATAGCCCTGAAAATTGGAAAAATAAGCAGATCCATTTCTTATTGTGTAGATCACTCTATGAGCTTTCTGATACTTCAAACAACATGTCAATTAGACACCTGGATCAAAGGTTATGGCTCTCAGAAGTTGACATATTTTTGGAGGGAGATGCAAAAATTGAAATTTAGTCAGAGGCTGCCAAAAAGGCTATTTATAACCATTTTTGGGTATCCTTGGTAGTAGTAGAGATAAGGAGGAAAGTGTAGAGTCACGAAAAGGCAGAAAAACAAAAACCCTAGCAGATTTGGGGCTACAGAAGGCAACTGATTCTAGAGTCTAGAGATATGAAGCTGTAATATGTTGCAACCTGTGGAGGATTCATCCTCTGATTGTATTTGAGCTTCTGTAATGTAGTGAATTGTCCAGATCAATAAAATAACATTCTTTTTTCTATGTGGAATTTCTATTGTTGTGTGTTTTATCATTTACCCCCTTCATTAGAACTAATAGAATCTTCTAAACAATGAGGAAGGGTGAAGTTTGAAGCACCACAAGAGAATCATAGAAAATATACCTAAATTGGTAAATACAGATCAAGACCATTTTCTAATGATTCCTTTTACTAATGAGGAAATAAAACAAGTTGTCACACAACTACGTCCAAATAAAGCTCTTAGCCTAGATCACTTCCAAGTGACCTCCTTTCACACATGTTAGAATATTGTTGGCAAAGATATTTGGTTAGCAATAGAAAAATAAAGAAAGAAATGAACTTCTTTGAAAGATTTAAACAATACATTCATAGCACTTATCCTAAAGTAGGAGGTAATAACAAAAACCTTTGAATATTTTTGGTCAATATCTCTATGCAACATAGTTTGCAAGATTTTATCTAAAGCAATAATAAACAAGTTTAATATTATTTTGCTAGAAACAATAGAAAATAATAGAATGATTTTTTTCTTGGATGCTCCATATTAGACAAGGTGATAATAGCCTAAGAAGATTTACATTTGAAAAATACTAATAGGAGAAGAAGTATGACTCTAAATTTGGATATAAAGAAAGCATCTGATAGAGTGGATTAGAGATTCTTGTTGAAAGTTATAGAAAATTTTAGTTTTTATAAACAATAGTTCGACTAAATTTTTAGTCTAATAGGCAATCCAAGATATTAAATATTAATTAATGGTAGTCTATAGGGTTTCTCTAAAAGAATGCCTCAAAAAATGGAATAGAAATCATTTTAAGAACATCTTTGAAGAAAAAGAGACATTAGAAGAAAGGATGGAAAAAATAAGCGAAGACGTAATCCAAAATGGAATGAATCAGGAAATATATAAAAGAGAAATGATTTAATGGATCAATATTTATAAATTTTTACAATGGAAGTAAATTTTTGGAGACAAAAATTAGGGGAAATATAGCTCAAAATTAGGGAAAAAACACAAAAAATTCCACAACTCCACAAAAGCTTAGAAAATGCATAACACTGTTATAATGATAAAAATAAAAACTAGTGAGCTAATAGAGGAGGACAATAAAATCAAGGAATAAGTTGTTCTCTACTTCCCAATATTCTAAAGAATCAAGAAGGGTTAGATTTGAAGTACCAAAAGAGCATCATTGAAAATATACATTGTTGGTGAAAGACATGGCTACTAACAGATCCTACTGCAAGTCACCACAAAGGCTAGCTGGAGGATAGAGCCATGGGAGATAGAGTCATATTGGGAAAAGACACATCCGTATGTAATATATAGATAATACATAGTATTTACATGCAAAAAGATTAGAGATAAGAGAGTAAGAGTGAGTATAAGGCATAGACTTAGACGTTACAGATGTATATGATTATATAATAATGAATATATGTAAAGGAGTTATAAGGGTTAATCTATATCTATGTGTATATCTTGAATGCTTATATGTTTTCTATGTACCATGTGCTACAATTCCTTACTATTTCATTAGTATTCTCTCATGTATGATTGGGGTATAAACTAACTTTAGAGATCTAACTGAGGACTAGATTTCTAGGTTGGTCCCTTCCATTTCTTACCAACATTTTGTTCCATTGTCAGAACCATGAAAAAGGATAGTGAATAATAGAGAGGATGAAATAATAAAAGGAAAAGTGTGGAGTAATGGAAAAAGAGAAAACTAAAGTAATAGAAAAAAAATCATGATTTGTGGAGCATTCTCTTAGGTTCCGACCCATGTGACAGGGGGGCAAGTACTTAAGTGGATGACAAATGAAAAAAGGGAGGATATGAAAATATGTAACTCTTCAAGTTAAGTTGACCATGGGATACATAAGGATTAATTTAATACCAACTATAAAACACCCATGGCAAGAGGGGATAATAGAAGATTAAGAGAGATCAGTGAAATTATACTAACCAAAATTGAAATAAGTAGGGAAGAGAGATAGAAACAAACTCAAGAATGTAAGAAAAGATACCACAAAAGAATGGAAAAGATAGAAGAGTCAAGCAGAAAGCGCACAAGGAAAGTCACTAGTTGGTTGCAAAAAGAATTTTGGAATACAACATGGAACAATTAACTATGGCATTCACTATGCTTATAAGTTCTCAATTTCCTTGGTCATCTCTACAAGTTTAGATTAGAGTAGAGGTGTTGATGACAAGAAATGTACATGTGTATGTCTTTAAGCTTAGTTCAAGACCCATTACATTGAGGAGAAAAAATAAAACAATTGCTTCATTGTCTTCTTGTGACGCAGAGTATAGAGAAACAAAGGAAGGAGGAAAAGAAGTTATTTGGTTAAAAAAACTTATGGGATCTTGACATTGTCCAACAATCTACTTTTATCATATTTTTAGAGGAGTTAAGATAAGGATTGGAAGCTTCCAGATAGGCAAGAAACATTAAATATTATATATCATATTATTTGAGAAGACCTCTATAAATAGAGGCATCATGTAATGAATTTCTTATCAAGCAATGGAAATTGCTTTGATCACCAAGAAATAGATTTCTGAATTCTTTGTGCATTCCTATATTTGTGTTTGTGTATTTTGTGTGATTCATATTTGTGTGTCTTGTGGATTTCATATCCACCACCAAGTGGTATCAGAGCAAGGTTATTGGACAATAAGATTAATTCTGTTTGTAGGTTATCAAGTTGATTGTGCTCATTGTGTTGGCAGTTTGATTGAAAGCATGTCATTAAAATATTAGAGTACATAATTACTCTTGTGTTGAGAGCACTAGAAGATAATTGGAGCTGCATATCTAAAAAGGAATCATAGAGAAAACATTGTCTTTGATGGAGGTCACAAGAATTTTTTTGGGCTGCGGATAATAAGTGTCTAGGCTATTGTTGAAAGGAAATAAAGTCACAGCTTATATGAAGGAGAGAGATCAAGGTGCAGAGAGAAGAAAATAGAATCCACTAAAGAAGCATTTGTTAAAGATGCTAATAAAGAAATAGAGCCGTAGTTTTTTTTATGAAGTCTTGCCATTAAGGAAATTGCCACACAGGAATAAGAGGAAGATAAAGTTGCCACCAAAGTCAAAACACAGATCACAAAAGCTAGAAGTTTTAAAGGAGTTTTTCATTCAACTTTGAACATGATTCGTTGTTAAAAGCAAATTGCAAGGTTGGTCTTGTTTGTAGGAATCAATTCTCTTAAGAGACTGTGAGTTAGAAATTAAGTCGCAACTCCTTGATAAGCCATATATCTGTAAGAAGTCAAATTGGTAAAATCACAAGAAGGTTGTCATTTGCGAAAGCAAGGAAATATGGCACATAAATAGTAGTTGTTGAAGATCCAAGGTGATCAAGGAAGCTGAAGGTGCCGCATCCATTGAAGCCGGGCCAAAAGAAGGTTGTTTAAGTTTAAAGGTATATGTTAATAAAGAAGCTAGGGTTATCAGAGTCAAGTCAGATTATGTTGATAGTGTTTGCAGAAGGGTTTGTTAAAAATGTTTCTATCCATGAAGATTTTAGCCACTGAAATCATATGAATCAAATAGAAACTAGCGAACAAGAAAAGGAGAGACCATAGGCACCTCATTGGTTGAAGATACAACATTTAGTGAATCACTGGAATGGCAATCATAAGAATTTTTCAAAGGTTTTGAAAGATTGTTCAAAGCCGTAATTGAACTGCCAAAAAGGAAAAAAAAGTATCATTGCATAAAAAATGTGTATGAAATAGTAGCTCAAGCTACCAGTAAATAAAAAGAAGGGAAATCGAATGATGAAAGATGATGTAGGAACACCCAGTGGTGTAAAGGCAATCTTGCATCACCCAAAAAGATGTTGATTCAAAATCATTAAAATTATTTTCATTTCTTTCCATAATTAGTATTTCTAGTTTCATAATCACTTGAATAATGATGTAGGACTTTCAGTTTTTCCAAATTGTTAAAAATAGCAAACTGCTATTTTTAGAAATTTTAATTGCCATTTTTGGAAAGTTCACATTTGGTCATAGATTAAAGTGAAAATTTACAGAAAGATTCATAAATGAAATATAAGACCTTTGACAAAGGAATTAGGCAAAGATCATTGTGAGCTGAAAGTTATTAAAGTTTATGTTTTCTGAAAAACCCCAAAAAAATTTTGAAAGCAGATATGAGGCACTAAAATGTCCCATAACGCCCTGAAGAGTTGATGGAAATCCATTTACAAATTTTTGGTGTGATAGTTTACTTCACCAACTTTTTGATTCTTAAAATAGTTCATCAATCAGACACCCAGATCAAAAGTTATGCTTCCTGGAAGTTGACCTACTTTTTGAGGGAATTGCAAATTTTGAAATTTAGTTGGAGGCCAACAAAAATGGCTATTTATGACTATTTTCAAGAATCCTAGGGGTAGTAGAGTTAAGGGGGAAAGTGTAGAGTCAAGAATAGGTGGGAAAATAGAAACCCTAACTGATTTGGGGTTACAAAAGGTAGAGGATTCTAGAGCCTTGAGATAGGCAGCTGTAATGTGTTGCAACCTATGGAGAATTCATCTTCTGATTGTATTTAAGCTTTTGTAATGTAATGAGTTGTCTGAATCATAAAACAATATATTCTATTTTCTCTATGCAATTTTTGTTGTGTGTTTTATGATTTATCCCCTTTATCAAGAGGTATCAGAGCAAGGGTTCCTGAGTGTGTGGACAGATCGCCGACCATGAGGCAGTTTACACCAGGACTTGAGGTTGTGGGTTTGCTACGGAGATCAAGATGTCTCCACAAAGAAATAAATTGGATCAATGAAATAGAGGAATATTTCAAGTATGAAGATGTGGAGGACCCAGATCGGGTCAAGTTTGCAAAAAGAAAGTTGAAGGGCGATGCTAGTATTTGGTGGAAGGAGGTCCAGTTATAGAGGAATAGAAGAGGAAAAGGAAAAATTACTAGATGGGATCAGATGGTGGAGAAACTAAAGAAATAGTTCATTGTTGTGGACTATAACATGGAGTTGTTGAAGAAGCTACAAGGATTGAGGTAAGGTAACAAGTCCGTTAAGGAGTATACAGAAAATTTTATAAGATTAATCTTAGGAAAGGTCATGCAGAGGCCAACAAGGAGAAGGTAACCCATTACATTAATTGGTTAAGGCCAAGTATTCAAGAGGAGCTTAGCATGGTCAGAATGACCACCATAGAAGATGCATAGCAATTTTCCCTGAAGGTGGAAGAGAAGTTGAATAAAAGATTTGAAAGAAAGCAAAGGGGAAGAGGTCAAGGTAGAAGGATTGGTGGAAGGTCCCATGGAGGCTGAAATGAAGATCCAAAAAAGAGTGATGAAGCTGACACCAGTTGAAATTAGAGAGGAGATAATGGCTACTGCCCTCATGACCAAAACAATGTTGAGCAAAGACAAAGAGGAAGAGGCCGACCTGGGCAAGGACTTAGAAGAAAAGGTTTTAGAGGAACCTGTTTTCAATGTGGAGAAGAAGGACATCGAGCATATGAGTGTCCACAACATCAACATGGGACAAACAAAAGAGTTGAATGAAATGCACAAGTTGCACATGTAGATGAAGTTGCACAATCTAAGCATTCTAAAGATGCTGAAAGGGGAGAAACCCTAGTTGTCAGAAGAACCTTGTTGAATGAGGAGAAAGAACTAAATCAAAGGAAGAGTTTATTCCACACAAGATGCAAGTGTGAGGGTATGTGTTGTGATATTATTATTGACAGTGGAAGCACTGGCAATCTTGTTTCAAGGGAGATGGTTTGCAAGTTGATGTTGATAAGAAAAAAACATCCACATCCATATCAGATTGCATGGTTGCAAAAGGACCATAGAGCTCTGGTCAATGAACATGTTTAGTGAAGTTTAAGATTGCCAACTACCATGATGAGTTGATGTGTGATATCATACCGATGGATGCATGTCATATGTTGTTCAGGATGCCATCGTAGTATGATAGGTGTGCTATCCATGATAGTCATGCAAACACATATTCCCTAACAAAGGATGGAGTTTGTCATAAGTTGAAAGCCTTAAAGGAGGTGGAAGAAAAGTTATGTAGTATTAATAGAATTTGCTTGGTAGATGGTAGGAAATTTTTGGAGGGTGTGAAGCATGAGCACCATTGCTTTGCATTGATTCCTAAGATTAGTCAAGAGAAATGTGAAGATGTCCTAGTGAAAGTCTCAGATTTAATAGAGGAATTTCAAGATATTATCTCTGATAATGTACTGAAAGGTTTACAACCAGTGACAAAGATAAGTCATCAAATGGATTTGATACCAAGAGTAAGTTTTCCAAATAAGGTAGCCACAGAATGACCCTTGCAAAGAATGAAGAGATGAATAGACAAGTTTGGGAGTTTACTGAGAAATGTATTGATAAGGGAGAGACTAAGTTAATGTGTGGTACCTGCAGTACTAGCACCAAAGAAAGATAGAGAGTGGAGGATGTGTACAAACTCTCAAGCCATCGATAAGATCATGATCAAGTACAAATTTAGATTGCCTAGAATGGATGACATAATGGATTGTTTGAGTATAGCCAAGTGCTTCACAAAGATTGACTTGAAGAGTGGGTATCACCAAATCTAAATCAGAGAAGGAGACAAATCAAAGGTAGCCTTCAAGACAAAGGAAGGTTTGTACAAGTGGTTAGCCAATGCCATTTGGACTAACCAATTCACTGAGCACATTCATGCAGCTCATGAATGAGGTATTGAAAGAGTTTTTTAAAAATTTTGTTATTGTTTATATGATACGTGAAAATGGGATTAATCAAATCAATAACAAACCCAATACATCAATGAAATATGAAGATAAAAGGAGATTATAAGTTAAATAGAGAAGATACTCACAACCTTTTACCTTACGCCTTCCATTGCTCACCTTTTCTTTCGTGATCTAATGGAGATGAAATGACCCTCAGGAAGCTTGCTTCCTCACTTTGATTCCTCAAGATGACAAGGAGAAGTTGGCTAGGATACTTTCTTGTATTTGAAGATGAACTTCAAACACAAATGTGAGTGGATGATAATGAAGTGGTATGAAGATGGGGGTACCAATGGTGCGCTATATTTCCTGTAGCGTAAGTTTACTCAAATGATGGATATATGAAATAGAAGAAAAAGGTTGTGTTTATAGAGTTGTGTGAGAGAGGATCAACAATATAGAAGAAATAAGAAGATCAACGGAGGAGAATGTTCGAGAGAACATGTGCGAATAGAAGAAGGACATGTGTCATTCAAAATGAAGCTTTATTGAGTTAACTACTTTCTTGATGAGGATGAGTTTTTGTTTTCTTAAATTAGAATAGATTTTTCTAATTTAAAAATAAAGTTACTTTAACTCAGCTTTTACTTTTGTGTGACAAAGAAGATTTATTTTTAGAAGAAAATGATATAGATAAGAGTGGATGAAATACAAATGAAATAAATAAAATTTACTTCATTTATGTGCATCATGAATAAATAAATAAAATATTTAATTTTATTTATTTATAGAAGAAGGATGCAATAATTAAATAATTTAAAATTATTTAATCATTTGATGGAAAATAAAAGAATAAGAAAATTAATTAAATAAATAGAATTTATTTAATTAATTATGGAGAGGGAAGAAGATTTGATAAGATAAGATTAGATTTAAATTTTTGATAAAAGAGGAAATGAAAGGAGACAATATAGGATTTAAAAACATAGAAAGAGATTTGATTTTTTACTTTAATGGAAATAAATCCTAAAAAGATGAGAGGAATAATAGATGAAATATCTAATTAAATTAATTAATTAGATATGCATGAGTTGTAATTTTAGAAAGAAAGCAAGAAGATATTTTTAGAAGAAAGCAAATTAAATAAATAAATTTATTTAATTTATCTTGTGCAAAATAGAAGAATAAAATAAAATATTTAATTATATTTTATTTTAGAAACTAAGAGGATTTAAATAAGTTTAAATGATTTATTTAAATTTAGAAGAATGCGTGACTTAATTAAATAATTAGAAATTATTTAATTGTTTGGAAGAAATAAATTAAATAAAGGATTTTATTTAATTTGGACTTTAGAAGAAGTAATTAAATATTTTTGATATTTAATTAACTTTGAGAAGTATAAATTGAATAAATAAATTTAATTATTTATTTATTGATAAAGGAAATAGACTTAAATAAATATTAAAAATATTTATTTGGATAGAGTCGTGTCATTTTTAGGTGTATACAGTTTATTTAGATGACATTTTAATTTTCAGTATGACTTGGGATGAGCATATGATGCACATCAAAAGAGTTTTGGAGAAGCTGAGGGAAGAGAAGTTGTTGATTAATCTAAAGAAATGTAGTTTTGCAAAGTAGGAGTTGATATATCTAGGATTTGTTGTCTCAAAGGAAGGTCTTAAGATGGACCCAGAGAAGGTGAGGGCTATCATTGAATGGCCTATGCCAAGGAGTGCTATAGAGGTACGATCTTTTCATGGTTTGGCAAGTTCTTATAGAAAATTTATCAGGAATTTTAGTAGCATTTGTGATTCCCTAACTAAGACAATGAGAGGGCATAGAAAAGAGTTTAAATGGACTAGAGGAGCAAACAAGATTTTTGATACATTGAAGCAAAAAGTCATAAAGCAACTTATATTGGCACTTACAGATTTCAATAATATGATTTAGGTAGATTGTGATGCTAGTGGCAGTGCTATAGGAGCTATTTTGAGTCAAGAAGGTAATCCCATTGCCTATTTTAGTGAGAAGCTTAATGATGCCAAGAAAAAGTATTTTGTTTATGATCAGGAGTTTTATGCAATGGTTTAGGCTCTGAAGAAATGGAGACATTATCTCTTGCCAAAAGAATTTGTTTTATATACTAATCATCAAGCCTTGCAGTCTCTTAACAGTAAAGGGAAGTTGAACCAGAGGCACTTAAAATGGGTTGAGTTTTTGCAAAGTTATACTTTTGTTTTGAAGCACAGAAATGGGAAGTCTAACAGAGTTGTAGATGCCTTGAGGAGAAGGCAATTTTTTTTTACAGAAATGAAGATAGAGGTTGTTGGGTTCAATGAGCTCAAAAGTTTGTATCCTGAAGATCTAGATTTTGCAAAGGCTTGGAAAGATTGCTTGGAACCTATTACTTTGTTCAAGACAAAATGGTTGGATTTCATAATCCAAGATGGCATGTTGTTTAGAGAAAGCCAGTTGTGCATTCTGAGGAGTTCCACAAGAGAGAACCTAATTAAGGAGAAGCATAGTGGGGGATTTGCTACACCCTTTGGTCAAGATAAGATAATTTCTATTATTTGTGAGAATTATTATTGGCGACAAGTGCAGCAAGATGTGAGGAAATTTATGCAAAGTTGCAGGGTGTGTCAAATGGAAAAAGGAACAAGTCAGAATATAGGGCTATATTAGCCACTACCTATACTAGAGAAGCCATGGGATGATATTGGTATAGATTTTGTTCCTAGTTTACCAAGGACACATAGAGGACATGATTCTATTTTTGTGGTGCTGGACAGATTCTTGAAGATGACACATTTCATTCGTTGTAAGAAGACTAATGATCATGTTCATATTGCAGAGATACTTTTCATGGAGTGGTGAGACTATATGGTCTACCAAAGAGCATAGTTTTAGATCGCGATACAAGTGCTGAAGCTGAGGACTTTGTAGAACATCTAAAGAATTTGTATGAAGAGGTGAGAAAGCATATTAATAAGATGACTAGTAAGTACAAGGCTAAGGAAAATTAGAAGAGGAGATATAAAGAGTTTCATCTAGGAGATTAAGTCATGGTTCACTTGAGAAAAGAAAGGTTTCTAGTTGGAGCATATAATAAGTTAAAAGTGAAGAAATTTGGACCATGCAAAATCTTAAAAAATCATGACTCAAGAAATGCATATGAGGTAGAGCTGCGGAGTGGGATCAATATTTCATCTATCTTCAACATTGTTGATTTAACATAATATTATGAACGTGGTATAGAGGATGAACTAACAGAAGAACAGTGGGTTATTCCATTATCTACTTCAACAGACGAGATAAAAGAGATCTTGGATAGCCGTGTGGGAAGAAGTACTCGCAACAGACAATATGAAGAATATCTAGTGAAATGGAAAGGAAGGCCTGTTGAAGATTCTTATTGGTTGTCTAAGGTAGAGGTTGACTATTTGGGTTTTCCTCAAACAAACACTTGAGACGTGCCAGGGTCACTTCTCCAATTACCCTAGGTGTTTGATGCAAGAGCATCTAGTGGTGTAAAGGCAATCTTGCATCACCCAAAAAGATGTTGATTCAAAACCATTAAAGTTGTTTTCATTTCTTTCTACAATTAGTATTTCTTGTTCCATAATTTCTTGAATAATGATGGACTTTCATTTTTTCCAAACTGCTATTTTTGGAAAGTTTAACTACCATTTCTAGAAAGTTCGCATTTGGGCACGAATTGAACAAAAATTTTGTAGGAAGCTTCCTAAATGAAATATAAGACCTTTGTCAAAGGAATTCAGTAAAGATCATTTGTGAGCTGAAATATATTAAAGTTTTTGTTTTTTGAAAAGCCCCTGACAATTTTTGAAATCAGATATGAGGCACTAAAACATCCCATAACGCCCCAAAAAGTTGATTGAAATCTAGTTACAAATTTCTAGGGTGATAGTTCACTTCACAAACTTTTCAACGGTTAAAACAATTAGTCAATCGAACACTCGGATCAAAAGTTATCTTTCCCAGAAATTGAACTACTTTTGGAAGGAGTTGCAAATTTTGAAATTTAGCTGGAGGCCACCAAAAAGGGCTATTTATGACTATTTTTAGGAACCATAAGGGTAGTAGAGTTAAGGGGGAAAGTGTATAGTGATGAATAGGCAGGATAATAGAAACCCTAGCTGATTTGGGCTTACAAAAGGTAGAAGATTCTAGAGTCTTGAGATACAGAGTTGTAATGTGTTGCAACCTGTGGAGGATTCATCCTCTGATTGTATTTGAGTTTTTGTAATGTAATGAGTTCTACAAATTAATAAAAGAATATTCTATTTCTATATGCAATTTTTGTTTATGTGTGTTTTATGATTTACCCTCCTTCATCAAATGGTAAGAGAGGAAGGGTTCCTGAGTGTGTAGATAGATCACTGACTGTGAGGTAGTTTGCACCAGGACCTGAGGTTGTGAGTTTGTTGTGGAGATCAAGATGCCTCCATGAAAAATCATATTGGAAGAAATGCCTTGATGAAAGAGGGTTTTAGGGCCCTACAATGGTAAATTGATGCTTTGCAAGAGGAGTTACAAAGAGGGTCTGAGCCGAGAACAAGAGAGGAAAGTGAAGATGAAGCTAAAAAAGATTTATCTAAGGAAGAACAATAAGTTACAAGAGATCTTGCAGAAGTTAGGTTGCTGAGGTCTATTTGAAAGATTGGAAAGAGGCCTAGGATCAAGGTTTCAACCTATACTGGAGATTTCAATCTAGAACAACTTATAGATTGGATCAATGACATGGATGAATATTTCAAGTATGAAGATGTGGAGGACACAGATTGGGTCAAGTTTACAAAAACAAAGTTGAAGTGCCATGCTAGTATTTTGTGGAAAGAGGTACAGATAGAGAGGAACAAAAGAGGAAAAGGAGAGATTACCAGATGGGATTAGATGGTGGAGAAACTGAAGAAGCAATTCATTCCTATGGACTATGAGATTGAGTTGCTAAAGAAACTACAAGGGTTGAAGCAAAGTAGCAAGCCTGTTAAGGAGTATACAGAAGAATTTTATAAGATTAGTTTTAGGATAGGTTATGTAGAGGCCAACAATGAGATGGTATCCCATTACATTAATGGGTTAATGCCAAGTATTCAACAGGAACTGATCCTAGTCAAAATGAACACCATAGAAGATGCGTACCAATTTTCCCTGAAGGTCAAAGAGAAGCTAAATAAAAGATTTCAAAGTAAGCAAAGGAAAAGAGGTCAAGGTGGAAGGACTGGTGGAAGTTCCTATGGAGGTTGAAATGAAGATCCAAATAAAAGTGATGAAGCTAGCACCAGACAAAATTATAGAGGAGATAATTCCTACCACCCTCATGGCTAGAATAATGGTGAGGAAGAGGAAGAGGAAGTGGCTGACTTGGGAAAGGACTTAGAAGAGGAGGTTTCAGAGGAACCTATTTTCAATGTGTAGAAGAAGGACATTAAGCATATGAGTGTCCATGACATCAAGGTAGAACAAATAGAAGACCTGAAATAAATGCATGAGTTGCACATGTAGATGAAGATGCACAGTCTGAGCATTTTGAAGATGCTGAAAGGGGAGAAACCCTAGTTGTTAGAAGAACCTTGTTGAATGAGAAAAAAGAACTAGATCAGGGGAAGATTTTTTTATTTCGCACAAGATGCAAGTGTGAAGGTAAGTGTTGTGATATTATTATTGACAATGGAAGCACTAACAATCTTGTTTCAGATGAGATGATTGACAAGTTGAAGTTGACAAGAAGAAAGTATCCACATCCCTATTGAATTGCATGGTTGCAGAAGGACCATACAGCTTTGGTAAATGAAAAGTGTTTAGTGAAGTTCAAGATTGGGGACTACCATGATGAGGTGCTATGTGATATCATACCAATGGATGTAGGTCATATGCTATTGGGGAGGCCATGGCAGTGTGAGAGGTATGCTGTCCATGATCATTGTCGAAACACATATTCCCTAACAAAGGATAGAGTTCATCATAAATTGAAGCCCTTGAAGGAGTTGGAAGAAAAGGTATGTAGTACTACCAGAATTTGCTTGGTAGATGGTAGGAAATTTTTTGAGGGTATGAAGCATGAGCGCCATTGCTTTGCATTGATTCCTAAGATTAGTCAAGAGAAATGTGAAGATGTCCCAACAGAAGTCTCAGATTTATTGGAGGAATTTCAGGATATTTTCTCCGATAATGTACTAGAAGGTTTACCACCAATGAGGAAGATAAGTCATCAAATAGATTTGATATTAGAAGCAAGTTTGCCAAATAAGGCAGCCTATAGAATGACACCAACAAAGAATGAAGACTTGAACATACAAGTTCAAGAGTTGTTGAAGAAGGGACTGATAAGGGAGAGCCTAAGTCCATGTGCAGTACCTACAGTACTAGCACCGAAGAATGATGGAGAGTGGAGGATGTGTATAGACTCTCAAACCATGAATAAGATGGTGATCAAGTACAGATTTACATTGCCTATAACGGATGACATAATCGATTGTTTGAGTGGAGCCAAGTACTTCGTGAAGATTGACCTAAAGAGTGGGTATCACTAGATCTGAATTAGAGAAGGAGACAAATGGAAGACCACCTTTGATACATTTAAGGAGAAAGTCATAGAGCAACCTTTGATAGATTTCAATAAGGTATTTTAGGTAGATTGTGATGCTAGTGGTATTGCTATAGGAGTTGTTTCGAGTCAAGAAGGTAAGCCCATTGCCTATTTTAGTGAGAAGCTTAATGATGCCAAAAAAAGTATTTTATTATGATCAGGAGTTTTATTCAATAGTTCAGCCTTTGAAGAAATGGAGACGTTATCTATTGCCAAAAGAATTTGTTTTATGTATTGATCATCAGGCATTGTAGTATCTTAATAGTCAAGGGAAGTTGAACCAAAGGTACTTAAAATGGGTTGAGTTTTTGCAGAGTTATACTTTTGTTTTGTAGCACAGGGGTGGGAAGTCCAATAGAGTTGTAGATGCCTTTACCAAAAGAAAAAATTTATTGATAGAAATGAAGATAGAGGTTGTTGGGTTTGATGAGCTCAAAAGTTTGTATCTTGAAGATCAAAATTTTGTAGAGGTCTAGAAAGCTTGTTTAGAACCTGTTGCTTTTGATAGAACAAAATGGTTTGATTTCATAATCCAAGATGGCATGTTGTTTAGAGGAAGGTAGAGTTTATTCTGAGGATTTCATTGAAAGAGAATCTGATTAAGGAGAAGCATAGTGGGGGATTAACTGGACACTTTGGTAAAGATAAGATCTTTGTTATTGTTGGTGAGAATTATTATTGGTCATAGTTACAGCAGGATGTGAGGAAATTTGTTCAAAGTTTCAAAGTTTGTCAGAATACAAGGCTATATCAGTCACTACCTATACCAGAGAAGCCATGGGATGATATTAGCATTGATTTTGTTAGGGTTAGATGGTAGAAGATATCAATTAAATGCAAATAAAGATTAAATAGAGGAACGGAAATACACAGAAATAATAATAGCGAGAGACAAGTTTTAACGCGGTTCACCCAAACTTGGGGTACATCCACCAACGGAGAGTCCAATATTATTATCCAGTAAATCAAACTGATTACAACCAGCAATCCCTACAACTCAATACCATTGCAAATGCTACAATACAATATCTACCAAAACCCTAACCCTTAGCCTCTTTTATCAAGCCTTATGTCAGTTACAGAAATAGGTTTTTTTAATGTTGGCTCACAAAAAATAACTAGTGTATAGGACTTGCATGATCAGGCTTCACACCAAATAATATCCCACTTGGAGACTAATCCTAGATGACACCACTGCGCATGTAGCTCCCACTAGAAATAAGCACCCTAGACTCTGTTATTCTGATTTTATTGTTTTTAGTCTTGAAGACCAACCAAAGTTGAAGAGGATCTCAACTTCTCCCTTGTCACTGCCTTCGTAAACATATCTACTAGATTTTCATCTGTATGGATCTTTTCTAGCTTTAATTGTCCATCATCCAACACCAACCGAATAAAGTGATACCTCAACTATATGTGTTTGGTCTTTGAATGCAAGGTAGAATTATTTACAAGATGTATGGTACTCTGACTTTCTATATACAAAGAACTGTTAGCCTGTTGTTTGCCCAATTCTTCCATGAAAGATTGCAGCCATATCATCTCCTCGCTTGCCTCTGTTGCAGATACATACTCTACCTCTGTGGTGGATAAAGCAACCACCTTTTGCAACCGTGAGATCCACCTCACTACTGTTCCACCTACAGTAAAGACATAACCTGTAGTACTCCACCTAGTATCAATATTCCTTACCAAATCTGAGTCTGCATAGCCTGCTAAATTAGTATTAGAGCCCCCAAAACATAAATGTGTATTGGATGTACCTCTCAAATATTTGACAATCTATTTTACTGCATTCTAATGCTCCAATCCTGGATGACTCATATAGATGCTTACGACTCCTACAACATGTGCAATATATGGTCTTGTGCATACCATGGCGTACATTAAACTTCCTACAGCGGAAGCATATGGTACCTTGGACATTTTTTCTTCCTCCTCTAGTGTCTTAGGAAACATCTCCTTAGTCAATTTCAAATGACTAGGCAAAGTTGTGCTGACAAATTTTACATTCTCCATATGGAATCTTTGCAACACCTTTTCAACATAATCAGCCTAAGATAGAGTCAATTTTCTATTCTTCGTATCTCTACAAATTTTCATACCAAAGATTTGTTTTGCTGCCCCTAAATCCGTCATAGTAAATGATTGTGCTAACTATTGTTTTAACTCTCTTATGTGATCCATGTTAGACCCTGCTACAAGTATGTCATCAACATATACACAAAATAATGTAGCTTTCATTATCCAATCTCTTAAAATAAACACAATGGTTAGAATTACACCAGCTATAGCCTTGCTCATCCATAAAACTATCATATTTCAAGTACCATTGCTGAAGTGCTTGTTTCAGGCCATATAAAGTCTTCTTCAATCTGCACACCAATTTCTCCTTACCTTTAAACTCAAATCCTTAGGGCTGTTCCATGTATATCTCCTCCTCCAAATCACCATGGAGAAAGGCAATTTTCACATCTTGCTATTCTAAATGTAAATCTTTAGCAACCACAATACTTAAAACAGTACGAATAGAAGTCATCTTGACAACTGGAGAAAATATCTCATCAAAATCAATGCCCTTTTTCTATGGAAATCCTTTTACAACTAACCTGACTTTAAATCTTTTCTTACCTCCATCTTCATCCTTCAGCCTAGAAACCCATTTATTTGGTAAAGCCTTTTTACTGGCAGGCAACTTACATAATTCTCAAGTCTGATTTTTTAGCAAGGAGTCCATTTCTTCTTTCATTGCAAGCTCCCACTAAACCTGTGTATCCACCTGCATAGCTTCATCATACCCTTCTGGTTCACTAGCATCTGTTAACAAAATAGAATACAAAGAGGGAGAAAACCTTTTAGGAGGTCTACTTAACCTTGTTGACCGTCTAACATTCACTGGAGTTTGTGGTATCTCTGGTTGTTGTTGCCAAGCATGAGGAACCACTAAAACATCACTATTTAGAGTATTATCTAGCACTACATAATCCTTTTCTTTCTTCTCATGCTACTACAACTGATCTTTGTAAAACACCTTCTCATTGAATACAACATCCCTACTTCTCACAATTTTCTAATTTTTAAAATTCCAAAGCCTATAACCAAATTCATTAATGCCATATCCAATGAAGGTACACTTTTTTAATTTTACATCCAGCTTGGTTCTATTTTCATAATCTACATGTGTAAATGCTTCACATCTGAAGGTTTTGAGAAAAGAATAACTCACCTTCTTACCTGTCCATGCTTCCTCTGGAATACAATAGCCCAAAGGAACTGAAGGACCTCTGTTAATTAAATATATAGCGGTGTTGACAGCCTTTGCCCACATGTTTAAAAGCAGACCAGCATGCAATCTAATGGTCCTTGCATGCTCCATTATTGTCCTATTCATGCGTTCAGCCACTCCATTTTCCTATGGAATCCTTGGAACTTTTTTTCTTCCTTAGAATTCCATTAAAGGAACAATAATACTCAAATTCTTTTATGCAATACTCACAAACAATATTAGATCTGAGACATTTTAATCTTTTACCTATCTCATTCTTAACTAAGCTTCTTCATTTCTTAAATGTTTCAAATACATTAGATTTATGCCTAAGGAAATAAATCTATACCTTCCTAGTTACATCATCTATGAATGTAACATAATACCAAGAGCCACCAAGAGAAGATACATGATTCGGTCACCATACATCTGTATGCACAAGCTTCAACTTTTCATCTTTCTTTTGCTTCCCATCCTTGAGAAAACTAACTCTCTTTTTTTTCCATACACACAACTTTCACAAAAATCCATATTAATACATTTTAGACCTGGTAAAAATTTATTAGAATGAAGTACCTTCATACCTTTTTCACTCATATGCCCAAGTCTGTTATGCTATTGTGTTATCATAGAACCTGCAGCAACTATTTCAATCTCTTCTTGTGAACCTGCAACAATTGTTCCTAGACCTATTTTTTTTTCTCTGCAATAGGTAAAGTAGAAGGAACAGTATGACCTTTACAAAGATATAAGGTGCCTACTTTCACACCTTTTGCTACTATTAAGGCACCTTTTGAAACCTTCCAATTTTTATCACTAAAAGTAACTATGCAACCTTCATCAGCTAGCTTCCCTGCTAAAATTAAATTCCTACTCAACCTTGGAACATGCCTTACCTCTTGTAGTAGCCAATGATTCCCATTCTGCAACTTAATCTTGATTCTTCCCTTTCCAACAATCTAACAAGGTTCATTATCTCCCAAATAAACCAACCCAAAATCCCCTTGGACATAATCAAGAAAATAACTTCTATGGGGCATAGCATGAAATGAGGCTCCTGAATTTAAAACCCATGAATCATTAGCATTATCTAGGGAAAGAATCAAAGCATCATCTTCAGATTTATTACTTACCACATTTACCTCCTTATTGTCTTTTTGTTTGTCTCCTTCTTTATTCTTCTGAGACCAGCAATCTTTTTTCAGATGACCTAGTTTACCATAGTACCAACAATCCTTCTATCCTCTAGATTGTGATCTCTTATCCTTTGATTTTCCTCATGACTTCCCGTGACCTCCAGAACTTTTTCCTCTCTCCTTTTATTGGTCCCTGTTTTCTGCATTCAAAACACTGCCTGATGTGGATCCACCTGAGCTTTTCCTATGAATTTCCTCACTCAAAATAATACCAACAACATCATCAAATTTTAGGGTATTTGAACCAAAAATAGAGTTACTAACCGCCATTACCAAACTATTCCAGCTTTCAGGCAAATAACATAATATCAAGAGAGCTCTAACTTCTTCATCAAATTTTACACTTACAGAAGTCAATTGATTGGTAACCATATTAAATTCATTTAAATAATCTGTCACAGATCCACCTTCAATCATTTTCAGATTAAACAAACACTTCATGAGAAATACCTTATTTGAGGCTGAGGGGTTTTCATACAATTTAGCCAAATCTTTCATCAGACCATCTGTTGTCTTTGCTTCTGTTATATTGAATGCCACCGATGGTGCCAAGCACAACTGAATGGTTCTCAGTGCTTTTCTATCAAGAAGATTTCAATCCTCATCCATCATTCCTGCTAGTTTCTT
This sequence comes from Cunninghamia lanceolata, assembly GCA_027924645.1. Lineage (NCBI taxonomy): Eukaryota > Viridiplantae > Streptophyta > Pinopsida > Cupressales > Cupressaceae > Cunninghamia > Cunninghamia lanceolata. The sequence continues at coordinate 7,303,518 of BSBN01000078.1, forward strand.
GGATACTCCTTCAAACTGCCTCTGTAAATCCTTCTAATAGAGATAATCCTCTATATGTATCTTTTATAACTGATAGTTCTTCCTACTGAATTTGTCTACCTTCAATTTACCCTCATCCACCATTGCTCCCACTCAACCGTGAGACCTTCCTGCAGATGATAATCAAATGCAACCTGCTCTGATACCACTTGTTAGGGTTAGATGGCAGAAGATATCAATTAAATGCAAATAAAGATTAAATAGAGGAATGAAAATACACAGAAATAATAACAGCGAAAGATAAGTTTTAACGTGGTTCACCCAAACTCGGGCTACATCGACCAATAGAGAGTCCAATATTTTTATTCAGTAAATCAAACTGATTACAACTAGCGACCCTTGCAACTCAATACCGTTGCAAATGCTACAATACAATATCTACCAAAACCCTAACCTTTAGTCACTTTTATCAAGCCTAATGTCAGTTACAAAAATAGGTTTTTTTATGTCGGCTCATAGAAAATAACTAGTGTACAGTACTTGCATGATTAGTCACCACCAACCAACAATCTCCCACTTGGAGACTGATCAGGCTTCACACCAAACAATCTCCCACTTGGAGACTGATCCTGGACGACACTACTGCGCATGCAGCTCTCACTGGAAATAAGCACCCTAGACTCTGTTGTTCTTATTTTATTGTTTTCTGCCTAGAAGACCAATCGAAGCTAAAGAGGAGCTCAACTTCTCCCTTGTCATTGCCTTCATAATCATATCTGCTGGATTTTCATCTATATGGATCTTTTCTAGCCTTAATTGTCCATCATCCAACACTGAATGAATAAAGTGATACCTCAACTGTATGTGTTTGATCTTTGAATGCAAGGTAGAATTCTTTGTAAGATGTATGGCACTCTGAATTTATGTATACAAAGAACTGTTAGCTTATTGTTTGCCCAATTCTTCCATGAAAGATTGCAGCCATATCATCTCCTTGCTTGCCTCTGTTGCAGCTACATACTCTGCCTCTATGATGGATAAAGCAACCACCTTTTGCAACCATGAGATCCAACTCACTACTATCCCACCTACAGTAAAGACATAACCTGTAGTACTCTGCCTAGTATCAATATCCCTGCCAAATATGAGTCTACATAGCCTTGTAAATCAATATTAGAGCCCCCAAAACATAAATGTGTATTGGATGTACCTCTCAAATATCTAAGAATCTTCTTTACTACATTCCAATGCTTTAATCTAGGATGACTCATACTTTCTTATGACTCCTTCTGCATGTGCACTATCTAGTCGCATGCATACCATGGTGTACATTAAACTTCCTACAGCTAAAGCATATGGTACCTTAGATATTTTTTCATCCTCCTCTAGTGTCTTAGGACACATTTTCTTAGTCAATTTCAAATAACTAGGCAAAGGTGTGCTAATTAGTGTATAGTACTTGCATGATCAGTCGCCACCTACCAACAGATTTTGTTCTTCATTTACCAAGGACACAGAGAGGACATGATTCCATTTTTTTGGTGGTGGATAGATTCTCAAAGATGACACATTTCATTCCTTGTAAGAAGACTAATGATGTTGTTCATATTGCAGAGTTATTTTTTAAGGAGGTGGTGATACTACATGGTCTACCTAAGAGCATAGTTTCAGACCGAGATACCAAGTTTGTTGGTTATTTCTAGAGGACATTGTAAAAAAAATTGAAGACAGATTTGAAGTTCAGTTCTGTAGACCATCCACAAACTGATGGCCAAACAGAAATGGTGAATAGGGGTTTGAGTAACCTACTACGATGCTTAGTAGGAGAGAAGCCTAAGAGATGGGATAGGATTTTACCATAGGCAGAATTTGCTTAAAACAATTATGTCAATAGGAGCATAGGTAAATCATCATTTTAGATTGTTTGTGGGAGTAATTCAAGAAATGCTTCAAACTTAAGGAAGCTGGACAAAGGAGAAAAGACAAGTGCTAAAGCTGAAGACTTTGCAGAACATCTGAGGAATTTGCATGAAGAGGTGAGAAAGCGCATTAATAAGATGAATACTCAATACAAGGCTAAGGAAGATCAGAAGAGGAGATATAAGGAGTTTCAGGTAGGAGATGAAGTCATGGTTCATTTGAGAAAAGAATGGTTTCCAGTTGGAGCATATAATAAGTTAAAAATAAAAAAATTTGGACCATGTAAAATCTTGAAAAAGCATGACTTAGGAAATGCATATGAGGTAGAGCTATTGAGTGGGATCAATATATAATCTATGTTAAACATTACTGATTTAACAGAATATCATGAAGGTGTCATAGAGGATGGACCAACAGAAGAACACTGGAGTATTCCAGCATCTACTTCAACAGAGGAGATTGAAGAGATCTTGGATAGCTGTGTGGGAAGAAGTAATTGAAACAAGCAATATGAAGAATATCTGGTGAAATGGAACAAAAGGCCTGTTGAAGATTCTTCTTGGTTGTCTAAGGAAGAGGTTGACCATTTGAGTTTTCCTCAAACAAACATTTGAGACGTGATAGGGTCACATCTCAAATTACCTTGGGTGTCTGATGTAGGAGCATTCAATGGTGTAAAGGTAATCTTGCATCACCCAAAAAGATGTTGATTCAAAATCATTGAAGTTTTTTTTTTCTTTCCATAATTAGTATTTCTAGTTCCATAATCCCTTGAATAATAATGTAGGACTTTGAGTTTTTCCAAACTGCTAAAAATAACAAATTGCTATTTTTGGAAAATTTAACTGCCATTTCGAGATAGTTTGCATTTGTGCATGGATTGAAGCAAAAATTTACATGAAACTTCATAAATGAAATATAAGACCTCTGACGAAGGAATCAGGAAAAGATCACTTGTGAGCTGAAAAATATTAAAGTTTCCATTTTCAGAAAAGCCCCTAAAAATTTATAAAGTCAGATATGAGGCACTAAAACATCCCATAATGCCTCAAAAATTTGATGTAAATCCATCTACATATTTCCTTTGTGATAGCATAGTTTGTGAGCTTTCTGAAACCTAAAATGGTTCGTCAATCAGACACCCGGATCAAAGGTTATGCTTTCCAGAAGTTGACCTACTTTTGGAGGGACTTGCAACTTTTGAAATTTAGTTGTAGGCCACCAAAAAGGGCTATTTATGACTATTTTAGGGAACCCTATGGGTAGTAGAGTTAAGGGAGAAAGTGTAGAGTCAAGAATAGGAGGTAAAATAGAAACCCTAATTGATTTGGGGTTATAGAAGGAAGATGATTCCAGAGTCTTGAGATAGGGAACTATAATGTGTTGTAGCCTATGGAGGATTCATCCTCTAATTGTATTTAAGCTTCTGTAATGTAATGAGTTGTTCAAATCAATAAAAGAATATTCTAGTTTTTTTTTGCAATTTTTATTGTTATGTGTTTTATGGTTTACCTCCTTCATCAAGTGGTATCAGTTCAAGGGTTTTTGAGTGTGTAGACAGATCACCGACCATGAGGTAGTTTGCACTAGGACTTGAGGTTGTGGGTTTACTGTGGAGATCAAGATGCCTTCATAAAGAAATCATATTGGGAGAAATACCTTGACAGAAGAGGGTTTTAGGGACATACAAAGGCAAATCGATGCATTGCAAGACGAGCTGTGAAGAGGCTTTGGGTCAAGAACAAGAGAGGAAAGTGAAGATGAAGCTGAAGAAGGTCTATCTGAGGAAGAACAAGAAGTTGTAGGAGATCTTGTAGAAGTTAGGTTGTTGAGGGCATTTCAAAGATTGGAAAGAGGCCAAGGACCGAGGTTTCATCCTATTCTGGAGACTTGAATCTAAAATAGCTTATAGATTGGATCAATGACATGGAGGAATATTTTGAGTATGAAGATGTGGAGGACCCAGATCGGGTCAATGTTTAAAAAACCAAAGTTGAAGGGCAATGCCAGTATTTGGTGGAAGGAGGTCCATTTAGAGAGGAATAGAAGAGGATAATGAAAGATTACCAGATGGGATTAGATGGTGGAGAAACTGAAGAAGTAGTTCATTTATGTGGACTATGAGATGGGGTTGCTGAAGAAGCTACAAGGATTGAAGCAAGGTAACAAGTCTGTTAAGGAGTATATAAAAGAATTTTATAAGATTACTATTAGGACAAGTCATGCAGAGGCCAACAAGGAGAAGGTAGCCTATTACATTAATGGGTTAAGGCCAAGTATTCAAGAGGAGTTGAGTCTGGTCAGAATGACCACCATAGAAGGTGCGTACTAGTTTTTCCTGAAAGTGGAAAAGAAGATGAATAAAAGATTTGAAAGCAAGCAAAGGGGAAGAGGTCAAGGTAGAAGGACTAGTGGAAGGTCCTATGGAGTCTGAAATAAAGATCCAAAGAAGAGTGATAAAGTTGGTACCAGTTGAAATCAGAGAGGAGATAATGCCTACGGCCCTCATGACTAGAACAATGGTGAGCAAAGAGGAAGAGGCCAACTTGGGCAAGGACTTGGAAGAGGAGGTTTTAGAGGAACCTGTTTCGAATGTGGAGAAGGACATCAAGCATACGAGTGTGCAAGACAAACAAAAGACCTAAAGGAAATGTACAAGTTGTACATGTAGATGAAGATGCACAATTTAACATTTTAAAGATACTAAAAGGGAAGAAACCCTAGTCTTCAAAAGAACCTTGTTGAATGAGGAGAAAGAATGAAATAAAAGGAAGAGTTTATTCTGCACAAGATACAAGTGTGAAGGTAAGTGTTGTGATATTATTATTGACAATGGAAGCACTGACAATGTTATTTCAGAGGAGATAGTTGACAAGTTAAAGTTGACAAGAAGAGACCATCCACATTCGTATCGGATTGCATGGTTGGAGAAGGACCATAGAGTTTTGCTCAATGAATAGTGTTTAGTGAAGATCAAGATTGGGGACTACCATGATGAGATGTTGTGTGATATCATAATGATGGATGCATGTCATATGATGTTGGGGAGGCCATGGCAGTATGATAGGTGCGCTATCCATGATGGTCATGCAAACACGTATTCCCTAAAAAATGATGGAGTTTGTCATAAGTTGAAGCCCTTGAAGGAGGTGAAAGAAAAGGTATGTAGTACTACCAAAATTTGCTTGGTAAATGGTAGAAAATTTTTGGAGGGTATAAAAGATGAGCGCCATTGCTTTGCATTGATTTCTAAGATTAGTCATGAGAAATGTGAAGATGCCCTAGCAGAAGTCTTAGATCTGTTAGAGAAATTTTAGGATATTATTTTTGATAATGTACTAGAAGGTTTACTACCAGTGAGAAAGATAAGTTGTCAAATGGATTTGATACCAAGAGCCAGTTTGCTAAATAAGGAAACCCACAAAATGACCCTTGTAGAGAATGAAGAGCTAAAAAAGAAGTTTAGGAGTTGTTGAGGAAGGGACTGATAAGGGAGAGCCTAAGTCCATGTGCGGTACATGTAGTACTAGAACTGAAGAAAGATGGAGAGTGGAAGATGTGTACAGACTCTCGAGCCATCAATAAGATCTAGATCAAGTACATATTTCTATTGCCTAGAATGGATGACATAAAGGATTGTTTGAGTGCAGCCAAGTACTTCAAGAAGATTTACCTAAAGAGTGGATATCACCATATCTGACTCAGAGAAGGAGACAAATGGAAGACAACCTTCAAGACAAAGGAAGGTTTGTACAAGTGGTTAGTCATGCCATTTGGTCAAACCAATGCACTGAGAACATTCATGCGGCTCTTGAATGAGGTATTGAAATAGTTTTTGGGAAGTTTTCTTATTGTTTATTTAGATGACATTTTGATTTTCCATAAGACTTGGGAAGAGCATATGATGCATATCAGAAGAGTTTTGGAGAAGTTGAGGGAAGAGAAGTTGTTGATTAATCTGAAGAAATGTAGTTTTACAAAGGAGTTGGTATATCTAGGATTTTTTTTCTCAGAGGAAGGTCTTAAGATGGACCTAGAGAAGGTGAGGGCTATCATTGAATGGCCTAAGCCAAGGAGTGCTACAGAGGTACGATCTTTTCATGGTTTGGCATGTTTTTATAGAAAATTTATTAGGAATTTTAGTAGTATTTGTGCTCCTCTAACTGAGACAATTAGAGTGGATAGAAAAGATTTTAAATGGACTACAGGAGCAAACAAGAGTTTTGATACATTGAAGTAGAAATTCATAGAGCAACTTGTATTGCCACTTCCAAATTTGAATAAGGTATTTTACGTAGATTGTGATGCTAGTGGTAGTACTATAGGAGGTCTTTTGAGTCAAGAAGGTAATCCCATTGCCTATTTTAGTGAGAAGCTTAATGATGCCAAGAAAAAATATTTTGTTTATGATTAGGAGTTTTATGCAATAGTTCAGGATTTGAAGAAAATGAGACATTATCTATTGCCATAAGAATTTTTTTATATACTGATCATCAGGCCTTGCAGTATCTTAATAGTCAAGGAAAGTTGAACTAGAGGCACTTAAAATGGGTTGAGTTTTTGTAGAGTTATACTTTTGTTTTCAAGCAAACGAGTGGGAAGTCCAATAGAGTCACAGATGCCTTGAGCATAAGGCAAAATTGGTTGATAGAAATTAAGATAGAGGTTGTTGGGTTTGATGAACTCAAAATTTTGTATCCTGAAGATCTAGATTTTGCAGAGGCCTGGAAAGCTTGTTTAGAACCTATTACTTTGGATAGGACAAAATGGTTGGATTTCATAATCCAAGATGGTATGTTGTTTAGAGGAAGCCAATTGTGCATTATGAGGAGTTCCATGAGAGAGAACCTAATTAAGGAGAAGCATAGTGGGGGATTAGCTAGACACTTGGTTGAGATAAGACCATGCTATTGTTGGTGAGAATTATTATAGGATACAGTTCCAGTAGGATGTGATGAAATTTGTGTAGAATTACAGAGTGTGTCAGATGACAAAATGAACAAGTTAGAATATAGGGCTATATCAGCCACTACCTGTACCAGAGAAGTTGTGGGATGATATTAGTATGGATTTTATTCTTAGTTTACTAGAACATAGAGAGGACATGATTCTATTTTTGTGTTGGTGGACAAATTCTTGAAGATGGCACACTTCATTCCTTGTAAGAAGACTAATGATGATGTTCATATTAAAGAGTTATTTCTCAAAGAGGTGGTGAGACTACATGGTCTACCTAAAAGCATAGTTTTAGATCGAGATACCAAGTATATTGGTTTTTTTTGGAGGACATTGTGCAAGAAGTTGAAGATAGGTTTGAATTTTAGTTTTGCACACCATCCATAGATTGATGGACAAATGGAAGTGGTAAACAAGAGTTTGGGTAACATCATACGATGCTTAGTAGGAGATAAGCCCAATGGATGGGATTTGATTTTACCACATGCAGAATTTTATTACAACAATTCTATCAATATGAGCACAAGTAAATCACCATTACAGATTGTTTATGGGAGTAGTCCAAGAAATGCTTCAGAGTTAGGAAGATGGACAAAGGAGAAAAGACAAGTGTTGAAGCTAAATAGTTTGCAGAACATCTAAAGAATTTGCATGAAGAGGTGAGAAAGCACATTAATAAGATGAATACTCAGTACAAGGCTAAGACAGATTATAAGAGGAGATATAAGGGGTTTCAAGTAGGAGATGAAGTCATGGTTCACTTGAGAAAAGGAAGATTTCCAGTTGGAGCATATAATAACATGAAAATGAAAAAAATTAGACCATGCAAAATCGTGAAAAAGCATGACTCGGAAAATGCATATGAGGTAGAGCTGCTGAGTAAGATCAATATTTCAACTATGTTCAATATTGCTGATTAAATAGAATACAATGAAGGTGTCACAGAGGATGGACCAATAGAAGAACAATGGAGTATTCTGACATCTACTTCAATGGAGGAGATAGAAGAGATCTTGGATAGCCATGTGAGAAGAAGTACTTGGAACAGGCAATATAAAGAATATCTGGTGAAATGGAAAGGAAGGCCTATTGAAGATTCTTCTTGGTTGTCTAAGGTAGAAGTTGACTATTTGGGTTTTACTCAAACAAACACCTAAGACGTGACAGGGTCACTTCTCAAATTATTCTGGGTGTCTGATACAGGAGCATTCAGTTGTGTAAAGGAAAGATCTTGCATCACCCAAAAAGATGTTGATTCAAAATCATTGAAGTTGTTTTTATTTTTGGTTCCATAATCAGTATTTCTAGTTCCATAATCACTTGAATAATGATGTAGGACTTTTAATTTTTTCAAACTGCTAAAAATAACAAATTGCTATTTTTGGAAACATTAATTACCATTTCTGGAAAGTTTGCACTTAGGCACAGATTGAAGTGAAAATTTACAGGAAGCTTCATAAATGAAATATAAGACATTTGACGAAAGAATCAAGCAAAGATCATCTATGAGCTGAATGATATTAAAGTTTCCATTATTCAAAAAGCCCCTAAAATTTTTTGAAACTAGATGGGGGACTGAAACTTCCCATAATGCCTCAAAAAGTTGATGGAAATTTATTTATGGATTTCTACAGTGATAGTTCACTTCACGATCTTTCCGACGCTTAAAACAATTCGTCAATTGGACACCCATATCAAAAGTTATGCTTCCCTAAAGTTGACTTACTTTTGAAGGGATTTGCAAATTTTAAAATTTAGCTGGAGGCCACCAAAAATGGCTATTTATGACTATTTTTAAGAACCTTGAGGGTAGTACTATTAAATAGAAAAGTGCAGAGTCAATAATAGGTGGGAAAATAGAAACCTTCGCTGATTTGGGGTTACAAAAGGCAAAAAATTCCAAAGTCTTGAGATAGGGAACTATAATGTGTTGCATCCTGTGGAAGATTTATCGTCTGATTATATTTGAGCTTCTATAATATAATGAATTGTCTAAATTAATGAAAGGATTTTCTATTTTCTGTGTGCAATTTTTGTTGTGTGTTTTATGATTTGCCCCCTTCATCAAAAAATAGCAGCTTTAGGGGATCAATGGAAGTTTTTTGCTTGAAATAAGCAAGAGGTCAAAAGATTTTAAAGATGCTGAGATACAAAGGGCATTGTAGATGCTAGTCTAATATTTGTTAGTAGTCAAACAAATAAAAAGGTTACAAATAAAGTCAAAGATACAAGCTATGAAAGAAGTCTTGGCCACAGCCACCCAAAAAAGACATCTAAGAGTTTGAAGACACAATTTTCAAAAATAAAATCATTGAAAGGAGGAAATCATAGTAGAAGATTGCAAGAAGAATAGGTATTTGATTGAACCACAACCAAAACATATAAAAAGGAGAAGTTGTCAAAGAAGGATCACAAAGCTCACATTTGAATACTCTTGTAGCGGAAGATTAGATTGATTTTCAAATATTTATCTGTAGAAAATCACATTAGGATTTTTTAACACAAAGAGGTTGTATAAGGCAGTTAGCAGGGAATTGAGAAGTCTAAAGATATCATAGAAGAAGTGAAGGCCCACAAAGCCATTGAAAAACAAAAGCAATATCAATGTAGCAACAACCTAGTGCAACAACACGATGAAGAATATGTCAGCAATGGAGAATTATTTTCAAAGTAGAGTTGTTTTTCATATCAATTGACAAAGACATTATGGAAATAGAGTTTGTGATGCTGAAGCATTTAATGGTTGAAATTAAGAGGGATTGTCGGTGATTAATTTCCCGTTAGAACATCATTAATTATTGTATTTTGTTAATTAATTAAAAAGATAAAAGTTGTAATTAGAAATGTCTAGAAGAAACTAGTAAGGGTGTTGTAGTATGTTTCTAGAAAGAATAAATAAAGATTTGTAAGTTTCTAAAGGAGTTAGGACAAGAATTGGAAGCTTCCAGATAGACAAGAAGCATTAAATATTGTATATTATATTATTTGAGAAGACCTTTATAAATGGAGGCATCATTTAGTGACTTTCTTATTAAGCAATAGAAATTGCTTTGATGGCCAAGCAATAGATTTCTGAATGCTATATGCATTTCTGTATTTGTATTTGTGTAATTTGTATATGATTCATATTTGTGTGTCATATGGATTTCATATCCACCACCAACAATTTTATGATAATCAAAATGCCTTCCAAATTTCTAATAATCCAATTCTTCATGCTAAAATTAAACATTTGAAGCTCAATTTGTTAATCATTCAAATAAGCATTCTTCACATCCATTTTATGAACAAACAACTAACAGAATTCAATTTTTTTTAAAAGCGTATAGTCCACAAATGTAAACGTTACTTTAAAATTCCTTTCACTACTTACGTCTTCTATAAGTCTCGTGTCATAATAGGTTTCAGGATAATTTAACTTTCTGTCAGCTGGGATGCGGGTAACTAGAATAGCTTTGTCCGAAGGCCTGCATGGTAATAATTTGGATCACATAAGTGGCAATTACCCTAACAAAAACATATTAAAACATTTGGGAGAGAGTTTTTAGAGTACTAACCTTGCTGCAGCTTCAACAATAAAATAGTGACCTTAAAATAAATAAATAAAGAGTTAAGAGTATCTATTATAATTTTCTCAAAGATTTAGGCATATAAGTTTTGCTTAAAGATTCAGCATATAACATAGTTTAATTGGATTTCCGTCAATTATTTTGATCCAAACAATAAAGAGTTACGAGTAACTATTATAATTTTCTCAAAGATTTAAGCATATAAGTTTTTTTTTAAAGATTGAGCACATAACATAGTTTAACCGGATTTCCTGTCAATTATTTTGATCCAAACAGTGACTTATATAAGTCACAAATATTTACTCAAATTTTTCTTACCTGTTGTTTCTTTGGAATTTTTGAAAAACATTAAATACCATATTCATAATCATAAACAAACGTCTTCCTCCTGTCATCATTTTATATAAAATATCTCAACTTTAAAGTAGTAGCAATGTGAGAAGCTATATGCACTCACCAAGGTTTATTTGACAATTTTCTTTCTTAACGAATATTTAAAAAACATTAAATACCATATTCATAATCATAAAACAAACAAATGTCTTCCTCCTGTCATCATTTTATATAAAATATCTTAACTTTAATGTAATAGCAATGTGAGAAGCTATATGCACTCACCAAGGTTTATTTAACACTTTTCTTTCTTAAGCCTGTCAAGAAATATAGCCCAACTTAATTAGATCTCTATTTTATGTAATAAATACAAAAATCAGTAATAATAGCCCATATTTATTGAATACAGATCATATTTGCAATGCACACAAGATTTTCAAACAGCTTTACAGTCCCACTAAATGACCTAAAGAGGAGACACATTATGATAATCTTGGAAAATTGTAAATGTTTTTTTGGTAATCAATGAATTATTCCAATAGACTACCACAGAAGTAGTAAACAACAAAAAGAATAGAATACCATATATTGTCTTCATAACGTTCACTTCTCTAGTAATCACATACTCCAATGGCTTGGTTTTTTTTTCTAGGCCTGCCTCTCCCATAATTGCCATTCTAGTTAGCCTGAGCTCCAACTCTTTTACCATTATCATTTATATCAGCCCTTTCATGAGTTACCCTAGTTTTAGGGTTTTCTATGCCATTGTAACCGACACTTGCACCATGATGGCATATGTCTTTCTAACGTTCTCTCTTCTAATCCTGAGCAGCACTTCAGATTCTGGTTCATCTTCATCCTTCAATTAAAAATAACTCTTCTTTTGCTTTATATATTTGTCTACCAGAACCTCTCCAGAAAGAAAATCAAGAATTAGGGTTTTCTATCTCAATAGGGGAACTAGACAGGGCTTCAACTTGAGAATGACAAAGCCTGATATTATGATTTACCATTTCAGGGTGACTGGAACTGATGTTAGTTCCAACTTGAACATGACCTGCATGATGGGTAACCTCCTCTGGCAATTTACTACGTTTAAATACCACTGGTTTATATTTAATCAGTGTAAGAGACACAATTACCCTTTTTTCTTCATCCTGTGATGTCCATGAGTAAAATGCATTTTACTTAGAATACTCGTCCAATACGATAAAATGAAAGAAGAAATTTCAACTACTTACAGTGAAGGAGACATCACTACTAGCATAGAATGGTTTGGTTGTATGGGCTACATGGTGACCTTCAGCATCATTACTAGAAGAGGCCATTATTCCAAAGGCTGTACAATGTAAGCAAACAAGTTGATACTGAGCTTCTTTTCTGTAAAGTATATTCCTTGTGAGCGAAGAACATAGAACGAGTCATAAACAAATATTACAAAATATAATTTATTTTATCTTCAAAAAGAAATTAATTAAAATGATTAATAAGAAAAGTTAGCCTTGTATAAAGAAAGGCTATAAATAATTATATAAGAGATATAGTGTAATCTACAATTTATGATAGTAAATAATAGAGTGTTTTCAGATTTCTTTGAAAACACAGAGGATGCAGATGATCCAGAGGATGCAGGAGTGGATGAGGATGAAATCGTTTTGTAGATAGTTCTTCCGGGTGGATGCGGCTTGTGGGGAGGTTGCATAGTCTCTCTCGGTGGCTGGTGGTATGGGTGTATGTTCTTTTTTTTTTTTTGGCTTTTCTCTGATATGCTGAAGGTGGTTCTCTTTTTTGGGTTATAGTTCATGGCGTTTGGTATGTTGGGCACGTGGAATGTGAAGCCCAATTAGTAACGGCAAACTTCCTGTCCTCCTTTATTCTTTGTAACCGCTCTACTGCTATTGCCTTTTCTTGGCATCTAACTGCTTTTGTTCTGGGTCGTTATTTCTAGATGTAAGACGGTTGGTATGAGGAGTCTTTAGGATGTAAGGATAAACACTGCGGTTTGATAGTGATATACTGATATGTATGAAACATAGAGAGAGATGTATTGTATCTAAGAATAAAATGCCCTTCTTGTGGATGTAGCCAAGTACTAGTGAACCACGTTAAATCTTCTTGTTCTTTTGTGTGTGTGTTATTTTATATTCTTGTCTTTCTAAGCATTCGTTTGATCTTGCTGTTCTTATTTCTAGTTCTGTTACTCTGTTTTTGAATTTACAATTGGTATCAAAGCTCTGTGTGTAGCTCAGTCCAGGAGATAGTCTATGAAGTTTTTTTTTTTTGGAACCTGTACAGCAATCAAAATAGATGATTCAGAAAAATAGAAAATAGAGAAATTTACAAGCCAAAACTTTGGTCTTTGGAAAGTGCATATGGAGTCTTTTCTTATCAAACAAGACTTGTCACTCACCTTAATGGGGAAAACCAAAGGATAAGGTACTATGAAGGATGAAGACTGGAAAAAACTCGATATGAAAGTGAAGGCAACTATTTTTCTCTCATTGTCCAGCAATGTATTATTTAATGTCTCAATGAGAGTACTACGCAAGAGCTCTGGGAAAAGCTCTCCAGTATGTATCAATTGCTTCTGCTTTGAACAAGGTATTTATTATGAAGAAATTATATAACCTAAAAATGAAAGAAGGCAGGGTTATGTCCAATTATCTGAATGAATTTAACACTTTAGTTACTCAATTAGCTTCAGTGGGTATCAAGTTAGATCCTGAGATTAATGAAATTTTGATGTTGTGTTCTTTACTAAATAGCTGGGAAGGTGTTGTCATGGCTGTGAGGACTTCTGTAGTAGCCAAGACTACATTGGTTTTTGATGACGTTGCAGCTACTCTTCTCAGCGAAGACATGAGAAGGAAACATCAGGAACCCTCATCTGGCGATGCTCTTACAACTGTAAGTATAAACAATAGGGGAAGAAGCCATGACAGAGGTAGATACAACAACCGGAGAAGGTCACAATCTGGTCCACGATCGAAGTCTAGGGGCAGAACTGGTGCATGTTGGTTTTGTGGAAAACCTGGACATAATAAGAAGAACTACTGGAACTATAAGAAAGCTCAAGGCAACGTGAGCACAAATAATCAAGCAAACACTGCAAGTGATGGTGTTTTGGTTCTATTAGCTAGTGAAACAAATGTAGATTCATGGGTCCTTGATTCTGGTGCCTCTTTTCATGCCACTTCATGCCGTCAAGCTTTCACAAATTTTCAAGAAGGCACATTCAGTAAGTTGTTTCTTGGTGACAATAAAGAATGTGACATTTTAGGAAAAGGTGATATAATATTGAATTTGAAAAATGGAGACAAATTAACTTTCATGGATTTTAGATATGTACCCATGTTAAAAAGAAATTTAATTTCTGTTAGTCAACTTATAGGCAATGGATGAAATGTTAAATTTTCTCTTGATTCATGGAAAATTACAAAGGGGCCTTTAGTAATGGCAAGAGGAAAGAAGCAAGGTAATCTCTATATTCTGGACTGTTTTGATGAAGTGGGAGCTGCCTTGCTGGCTATGGATAGTGGGTCTGAAATATGGCACAAAAGGCTCGGTCATATGAGCCAAAAAGGTCTTCAAGTTATGCTTCAGCGCAATCAGCTTCCAGGCCTCAACTCCATCGATTTAGAATTCTGTCAACATTGTCTTTATGGCAAATAGTGCTGGACCAGTTTCTTGAGAACGGGGCATGACAAGAAAACTACTCCATTGGAACTTGTTCATTCCGATGTATTCGGTCCAACTCAGGTAACTTCTTTTGGTGGAGCAAATTATTTTGTAACCTTTATAGATGACTGCACTCGAAAAATTTGGATTTATATGTTGAACAGAAAATTTGAGGTATTTTCAAATTTTAAAATTTTTACGGCTTCTGTTGAAAATCAAATTGGGCATAAAATTAAATGCCTACTAACAGACAATGGTGGAGAATATTACTCTTCGAAGTTTGATTCATTTTGTGCAAACCATAGAATTCGACGGATAAAGACCATCCCGTATACACCTTAGGAGAACGGTGCAGCTGAGAGGCTAAATCACACGATACTTGAGAGAGCTAGATGCATGCTCTCCAATGCTAGATTAGGCAAAGAGTTTTGGGCAAAGGCATGTAATACTATTGTGTATCTCATCAATTGAGCTCCATCGTCCAGGCTAGATTTTGACATACCTGAGGAGACATGGCTTGGAAAATGAATTTCCTATCATCATCTGCGGGTGTTTAGCTGTGCCGCTTTTGTTCACATTCTGAAAGAGCAGAGAACTAAGTTAGATTTCAAGTCAAAAAGGTGTGTTTTTCTCAGCTATGGTGAAGATTAGTTTGGCTTTCATCTTTGGGATCCTGTTACAAAGACTATACTCCGTAGTCACGATGTTGTGTTTAATGAGAAGGATTTTCCAAGTTTGCAACCTTGCAATTCACCTCTGCCAGAATATGTTGATGTGGATTTGTTCAATAATGGCATGGTAAAACAATCCACCATCTCTTTCTCTCATCCAATTGTTACCTCTATACATTCTTATATCTCTGGAGCTCCTATTTCTTCAACTTCCATGCCTTCAGTTGGATGCACTATTCCCACCCAGTCAAGTGGTATGCCTTGCATTGTTGCTACGTAGCCTCCAAGTGGTCATTCACTGCCTTTAAATCTTTCTACACTGCCTATTGACTATTCAATGTAGCCAGTCCCTTCATTTAATCCAACACAGCCCCCAAATGCTTCTAAAGACAATTCGCTGCCTTCTAAAAGCTATACGTTGCCTTCACAAGTTACAACGCTGCCATCTTTGTCTCATGAACCACAACATTTGTTTGACAGGCCACTGCATGTGTTATGTCCCATGCAGCCTCCCAGTAGTTGTTCGTTGCCATTTACCACTTTAATGCTGCCCTCCCAAAGCACTTTGTTGCCTTCACATAGTTATTCACTGCCTTCCAATAGTCATACGCTGACCACACAACCTTCAACACAACCTTTGTTTGGACCGTCACTGCCTATTTTTGAACATACACTGCTACCTCTTGGTCAAACACAGTCTCATATTTCTCAATCGCTGCCAGTTTCTACCTCTCCAAACCCAGCTAAAACATAGATAAGAAAAATGTGGCAGGACAATGTGACTGGGCAAAGCACTCTAGGTGCACAAATACAGAGGCAGGGGAGCTTTTCTTAGGGGCCTCTACAATTAGAGGTTGATGATGTTCAACACTTACTATAGAGACTAAATCTGGACTCAAACATATAGCCAGAACAAGGTCCACACTTGAGGAGGTCTACCCATGACAAGAGAAGACCTACAAAATTGGATGACTATGAGTTATTGCTCTCTGATTATGCAGAGCCGCCAACTTATAAACAAGCCTGCAAGCATGAAAATGCAAACAATTGGATGGCAGTCATGAACCAAGAAATGGAGTCATTAAGAGTTAATCACACCTAGGATTTGGTTCATCTTCCACCAAATCAAAAGCCTCTCAAGAACAAATGGATTTATCATTTGAAAGACGAAGATGGAGGAAGAAAAAAGTACAGGGCCAGATTAGTCATCAAGGGATTTGATCAACAAAAAGGTATTGATTTTTCTAAAATCTTTTCTCCAGTTGTCAGAATGGATACAATCCATGTTGTGTTGGGTTTGGTAACCATTTGGGATTTAGAACTTGAGCAACTCGATGTGAAAACAACATTTTTACATGGAGACATTGATGAGGATTTATACATGGAGCAGCCTGAAGGCTTTGATCAACTAGTTAAGGAGCATTGATTTTGCAAGTTGAAGTAGAGTTTGTAGGGGCTGAAGCAAGCTCCAAGACAATGGTATTTAAAATTTGACCGTTTCATGACTCATAACAACTTTATTTGGTGCAAATCAGAGCCTTGTGTTTACCACAAGAACCTCAATACTGGTGAGTTTGTCATCCTTTTGCTCTATGTTGATGATATGTTAGTAGCTGGTACTAGTGTTAAGATTATTGCTCAGCTGAAGTAATAGTTAGCTCTTCATTTTTCCATGAAAGACCTAGGACCAGCCAAAAGAATACTTGGGATGTATATATTTAGAAATAGAAATAAAAGAGAACTTAGGTTGTGCCAAGCAAACTACATTTCTAAAGTGTTGGACAGATTTAATATGTCTCATACTAAACTAGTATCTACTCCTTTGGCTGATCATTTCTGCCTATCTTTAGCTGTGTCTGAAAAATCAAGAAGAGGAAGAACAGATGAGGTCTGTTCCATATACATTTGTAGTTGGTAGTATCATGTATGCAATGGTATGTACTCGTTTGGACATTGCACAAGCAGTTGTAGTTGTGAGCAGATTCATGAGTAATCTAGGCAAACTACACTGGCAAGCAGTTCAGTGGATTCTACGGTACTTGAAAGGTACTTCACATTTTTGTTTATGTTTTGGAGGTACTGAAATTCAGCTCTATGGTTATGTTGATTCAAATATGGCCAGAGATTTAGACAAACGTCGGTCTACCACTGCTTATATCTTTACATTTGCCAGGGCAGCCATTAGTTAGGTTTCTCAGTTGCAACAAGTTGTAGCTCTGTCATCCACCGAGGCTGAATACATTGCGCACTCAGAAGGAGACAAAGAAATGATATGGCTTGAACATTTGTTGACCGAACTGCGCTGTCTGAAATCAACATTTCCATTACATTGTGATAGCCAAAGTGCTATTCACTTGGCCAGAAATTCAGCTTTCCACAGTCGAACCAAGCATATTGACCTTCAATACCACTTTATCCGTCACGTTATTGATGAAGGCAAGTTACAGGTCACAAAGATTGACACAAAGGTCAATCCAGTGGATGCTTTAACCAAGGTTGTTCCTCGAGAGAAGTTCAAGTTCTGTAGATATTCTCTCAGTCTTGTTCCTCTGTGATACTGAATTTCATGAAGGGGATCTCTCTCATAGCAGCTTCATTGCTGATCCCATTGGTCTTCAAGTGGGAGATTGTTGGGCACGTGGAATGTGAAGCCCAATTAGTAATGGCAAACTTCCTGTCCTCCTTTATTCTTTGTAACCGCTCTATTGTTATTGCCTTTTCTTGGCATGTAATTGCTTTTGTTCTGGGTCATTGTTTCCATATGTAAGACAATTGGTATGAGGAGTCTTTAGGATGTAAGGATAAACGCTGTTGTTTGATAGTGATATACTGATATGTATGAAACAGAGAGAGAGAGATGTATTGTATCTAAGAATAAAATGCCCTTCATTGTGGATGTAGCCAAGTACTGGTGAACCACGTTATCTAACATCCCACTACGTAACCCTGAAGGGTAAGAGCCGAAAGGGGCAAGATAATTTTTTTTGACATAAGTAAACAACGCATCATATTCGGTTACCAATATAATAGATTGATACCATTCATTTTAAACACCAAAGAAAATGTTCCTAATCCCATCTGATAAAAACATAAATCCATAAGCATTAAATACAGTCAGATCTGATACCCACACCGGAATCCATAAGGCAATAAAGGAACATCACATTTCTTCTCATTAAATACAATGATTACAACTTCTCTTCTAAGAGAGTTCAATTACATAGCTGCATATACAATTAAAATGATATATTCCAAAATATGAAACAGGTACATAGCATGGTCCTAAGTATAATACAAAGACTAAACAGGTACAATAACTGAATGAAATGATGAAGAGAGAGATCATCTCCAACTAGCACTCCAAAACCTGTTTGCCGGTCCCTAATGGTGGTGGCAATGCCTCCCAACCATGTGGACTCCTAAGAGACCACCCCACCATGCTCGGAGATAGTCACTAGGCCCAAACGAATGAACAACAACAAGGGGGTACAAGATGGCCAACACTCACATCAGACACAGAGCAAACATAGAGAACAATGCTTACAGTCAGAGTCATAAAATAAGTGTACTCATCTAAGTCATAAGTGGGGTACTACTCACGACCGCTAAGGTGCTAGATACTAGAGTGTAATCATATGGAGTGTCATCATATGTGCTCGAAGGGATGGCACACACGGAACCAAGTACCTCTCATACAGACGAGGAGACTCAATCGTGCCCGAATCCACATCCCGCAGACGGATGACTCCATGCCCCGCAGACGGATAGGCCTTCTCATTGCATCCTTGGCCTAAACAAGCACTCAAGGCCATGCACGAGGTTTAATTATCTTATTAGTGTTTTACCCCAATGTTTTAGTTTTAGTTATCACTTATTAATGTAACTCTGCTACTAGTTCCCTTGGCAACCACTTGTAGGCCCCGGGCTCGTAGAGAGCCACTCTAGACAACCACTCTAATGCCTAGACCTTGTTCATCTCGTTTGAATAAACGAGGCATACAAAAAGACTAAAATCCCTGAGTTATAAATTTAAAATAGTAAAGGTGAAAATTATGATCTACAGGACCCAAACTCTCCTGGGCAGTGTAATATGTTGAAAATGACCTTCTGCCAGTTAGATCAGTTTTGTAATAACTCCAATGACCCTAATTGGTCACAATTCACAAAGGTATGCATGGATAAAATAAAAAAATGGCAAATGGCATTGCAAGTCTACTCTTAGCCTGAATTTTGGCATATTGTCTACCATATTTATCATAGCAAAATAAAATGCAAAGTACATACTTACAAAATGGGAATCTAAATTTCCCCCCTGCTAGTAGTTCTCCTAGGTTCTTGTATTGCATGGTAGAAGTTCTTAATAGAATTTACATGACTAAATTTTAGTGCATAAACCCATATTGCTACAACTAAAGTATTTTAGTGGCATAACATTTTTAAACTCAAAACGAAGGTTTCCACAAGGCTAGTGTTTCAGCCAAAATAAAATGACTGTGATGATCAACATAGAAAGGTGTTCAATTTCCTAAGAAGAGCTATAATAGATATCTATTAGAAGAGTGATCATATAACAACAAGGTTCCATGGTACTTAGATCTCTTCAACCTCTATCATTACACCCCTGTTTTCAGTATGACAGCCTTCATTATATTCTCTATAAAGAAATCGATCCCACATTTGACTAAAACATTATAATTAGAAAACATGGATCTTTCTTTGGAAACCCTTTTTATCTAAAGAGTTCATAAAAAGTTCTGTATGCTAAAATCAATTCAGGGGAAGTGGCTGTGTAAATATCTTGCATTGAAATAAATTTCAAGCATATAAGATTGATTCAGAAAAGAGGTTTTAGTTTTCTACTGCTTACTAAAAACATAAACTACATATTTTAATCCCTTTTTTATAGGTAGTAATGAGGTTTCAGATTATCAGTGGTTAATGGAGTCACAGCAATTATATTCTAGTTTTATAAATGCAGAAATGGGTTTTTGGTTTCCTGTGTATAAGGCTATCACAGCTAGTTTTATTTTAGTTTTGTGCTAAAAATAGATCTGAGATAAATACCTCTCACCCAGTCGCACCCCACTTCTTGCAAATTGAGATGCTTGCCTAGGTTATTCGCCTTTCTCTCCACTCACCTCAGCTCTTCAAAAAACTGATCGATGCTTGGACCATCTGCCTATTCAACCATGACAGTCATGAGAGTCATCTGCCTTCAATGAATTCAGGAAATACTAAAGGGAAGACTCCCTACAACCCTCATCACTTCGCCTGGCGATGCTGCTGCTTGCCTCGCTCTGCTAGAGACTAGCATAAAACTAATATGCATATGCTTGGCCCTAACATGCCTCACACCCTCAGCCCTTCAGGAAGTCTCTAGAATAGCCATTCGAAACAAGTTTCTACATGTGGATGACCCCATCCAACTAATCCGTAGTGTGGACTACAAATCATAACCAGCTTGCTCTAGTGTTGAGAGATGGGAACTTACAAGAGAAGCTACTCTGATATTCCCCCTAAATCTCTCGTTCTCTCTCTACTTTTCTTCTTATTGTCAAACCCTCACTTTTTTTTTGTTTTTAAGAGCCTCTGCCCATCCTCCATTGACTCCCCGTCGATCAGATATTTTCTTTTGTATTTAATGGTTCCATCCTCCCCAAAACATGTTGCCTCCTCTTGGAGACCACCTCCTCATCATCTACCCCTTAGAGATATTTCACTAGCATTAACTCTCTCTATACGTTGCCTCATGAGATATTTTATGCATTAAAAAAATCTACCAACTTCAATGCCAACGTAGCAAGACAAGGGGGTTGTTACATCCTACCCCCTAGGACTAGGCTTACTCCTAGAAGCCTGCAAATGTAAAAATGCATCCATAGCACACCCACTAGAGAAAGAAACTTGATACAATCAAAGGAAGCCAAGGAGAAAAATCTCAACAAATGGATTGGCAAACTACACATGACCATAAGGTAACCCAGACATTACTGTTAGGTAACCGGATGGTAAGGCAACAACATAGAACACTGCACTAGAATGGTACAATGGCTAGGGTAGGGTATAGGGAATAGGGCTAGTGACCATCTCCAGTAACCACCATCGTGGATAATAAGAGTACGCTCAGGCCTGTGAATCCAGGCGGAGTCAATACTTAGTACCTGCAACACTCCAAGCACATGTCAAGGTACCTGTGCATATATATACATCATATAGCCGAAGCAACATCAATCATGTAAGCGTGAAATCCATCATAAGTAATAATAATGTCCACATCATAATAGTATCAAGATTGCACATCACCTATGCCAATAGAAAATAATATCAAGCTGTGTAATCCAAAATAAAGTATGCAGTCACCCAAGTCCATCATGATAAGAAAAACATAATACGAACATAAGGGTCATTACATCCCCTAGAAGTCTGCAAAAAGATATGGATAAAGGTCTCTCATCCTTACCGCATCTTCCCAAGATGCTGAGGAATCACCATCAGGATCCCATTGGACCCTTACCTACTCTATGTCTCGACCCCTAAGGGTCAACCTCCAATGCTGAAGGATGCGTACGGGTTCCAAAGAAAGCTACCCATCTACCTCGACCTGCAAAGCAGTCCAATCAAGAACATGGGTCACATCAGGAATATACTGTCTAAGAATTGAAACATGGAACACATCGTGGATACGTGATAGACTCGGTTGTAATGCAAGGCGATAGGCAACAGGACCAATCCTCTCAAGGATCTCAAAAGGTCCAACAAAACAAGGTGCCAGCTTCGAGCCTTTCCCATAATGGATGGGGCTCTTTTGCTGATGAACTGTCAAAAATACACGGTCACCTACCGAGAAGTGGCGATCCAACCTATGGGCATCAGCATACTTCCTCTGCCGATCCTTAGCTGTAGCCAAATGCTCTCTGATCCATACTACCTATTGCTCCATATCCTAAAGCATCTATGGACCCAAAATAACTCGATCCTCTAAGTGATCCCAACTCAACGGAGTGCAACATGGCCTACCATACAAGGCCTGGAAGGGAAACATACCGAGAGAACTGTGATACCCATTGTTATAAGCAAACTCAACTAGGTACAAATAGTCCTCCCAACGAGACTGTCGATCCATAACGTACATTCGAAGCATATCCTCTAAGACATGATTAACCCTCTCCATCTGTCCGTCAGTCTTAGGATGATATGCAGAGCTAAAATTAAGTTGAGCTCCCAAAGCATGCTGAAGAGAAGTCCTCAAAGTTGAAGTGAACACTAGATCACGATCAGAAATGATCTTATGAGGAATACCATGTAGACGCACAATATCCTCCATAAACACTCGAGCTACAGACGCTGCAGTGTGGGAAGATCTCATGGGTGAGAAGTGTGCCACCTTAGATAACTTGTCCACTGTGACCATAATAGCATCATGACGATGCGAAGACATAGGTAGCCCCACTATAAAATCTAGAGATATCGTATCCCACTTCCATCCAGGGATGGAATGAGGCTGCAACAATCCTGCTGGGTGCTGATGCTCTGCCTTCACCCACTGACACTCAAGACATCGAGCCACAAAGTCAGCAATATCTTGTCGCAAACCTACCCAATGATACAACTATCAAAGATTGGCATGCGTCTTCGTGACACATGGATGAGCTGAATAGGGTGCACGATGGGCTTCTGATAAAACCAAGGAATGAAGATCACCACAATCTGGAACATAAATATGACCAAGATGTCGCAAAAGTCCATTAGGCTCAAGAGAGAACCCTGCAAACCTACCCTCAAGGACTCTCCCAGACTCAATCTCCGCTCTCACCTCCTGATACCAAGTATCACTAGGAAGTGACTCCAAAATATGGCTCCGCAAATCCACTCCAAGAGACAAGACTGAAATCTCATGTCTCCTCCTGCTCAAGGCATCCACAACAACATTCTCCTTACCTTGAATGTAGTGAACCTCGAAGTCATACTCACAAAGGAACTCCATCCAACAGTGCCACCGAGCATTCAAATTTGGCTGAGTGAAGATATACTACAAACTGCGATGATCACTATGTAACTCAAACTGATGTCCCAAAAGGAAATGTCTCCAACGTACAAGTGCATGGACAATAGCCGCTAACTCCAAATCACGGGTGGGGTAGTTCAGCTCATGATCCTTGAGCTTACGGGACTCATATGCAATCACTCGTCCCTCCTGCATGAGAACTGCCCCCACACCCTCCAATGAAGCATCGGTGCACACTACAAAATCACCTATAGTATCTGGTACTAATAGGATACGTGCACTCGTTAGCCACTCCTTAAGAGTTTGAAACCCTGACTCACACTGATCTGACCACAAAAACTTCTTCCCTTTCCGCTGAAGAGAAGTGATGGGATGGGCTACTGGAGAGAAATCTCTCACAAATCGGCGATAGGAACCCGCCAATCCCATTAAACTGTGAACCTCGGTCACATTCGTTGGTGCTGGCCAATCCACAATAGCTTGAATCTTAGAAGGATCCACTGAGATACCTTCTCCTGAGATGATGTGACCCAAATATCTCACCTCAGTCTGGAAGAACTCACACTTAGCCAAATTGCCAAATAACTGATTATCCCGCAAGCATTGCAATACTTTCCGCAAATGGCCTTCATGCTCCTCCATAGTCTTTGAATAAATCAAAATATCATCAAGGAACATGAGAACAAACTGATCAAGATAGGTGTGAAACACCCCATTCATCAAACTCATGAAAACTGATGGAGCATTGGTCAACCCAAAAGGGACAACCATGAACTCATAATGCCCATAATGTGTACGAAATGTTGTCCGATGAATGTTTGCCTCATGAATGTGAAGCTGATGGTATCCTGACTTCAGATCGATCTTGGAGAACACTTTGGCTCCCCTCATCTGATCAAACAAATCATCTATCCGAGGTAACACGTATCGATTCTTCACCGTCACTTTGTTCAACTGGCAATAATCAATGCACAAGTGAAGAGATCCGTCCTTCTTCTTCATGAAGATGATAGGTGCACCCCAAGGGGATACACTAGGACAAATGAAACCCTTCTCTAGTAAATCCTCTCACTACAACTACAACTCACCCAACTCCTGAGTAGTCATGCGATAAGGTGCCTAAGAAATAGGCTTCCCACCAAGAATGAGATTGATACGAAAGTCTATGTCGTGCTTAGGTGGCATGCCTAGAATATCACTCGGAAAGACATCTACAAACTCTTAAAGAATAGGATGATCATCAAGAGATACCTCCTGAATCCCACCCTCAGCAAGATCACTAACTGAAATAGCGAACATTTGACAACCTTTTCGCATGGCAGGCTTCAGCTGCATAGCTGAAATCACACGGAGAGAAATGGGTCTCCGAACCCCAACTAACTTAACACACTCCCCAACATCGTCAACACACTAAACTGACTTATGCCGATAATCTATACTAGCTAGGTGGGTCTCCAACCAATCCATGCCTAAAATAATCCCATAGGACCCCAAAGGCAACACACAGAGATCCACTGTGGTAGTGAAGGTGCCCAAATCCAACACACAACCACGAACAAGGGAGTCTATAGCCACCTTGGTTCCAGTAGCTAACTCAACCTGCCAACCAATGTCTTGCCTTGCCACCATGAGTCCACAACGCTCCACGAGAGAAGGAGAAATGAAAGAATCTAAAGCTCCTGAATCAAACAAGATAGATGTGGTAATCCCACATAACACACCTGACTACTCGACTACGATGCCCTAATGCTCAGCTTGACAGTTATCAATCACCGCAAAAACTCTATGTGATCTACCAGCCTCACCTACTGTAGGCTTTGAAGTAGCCTATCTCTGACTACCTCCAGCCAGTGATCTCTGAGGACACTGAGCAGCTATATGACCATGCTGCCCACATGCATAACAACCACCCCTGCCAAAACCTCAGCCTGAAAATGGTGCACGTGACTGCTGGGATCCACCACCCCTAGAACTCTACTGAGCACTCTAAAAAATCTGTGATGGACCACTCTGCTGCCTACTCTGAGAGTGATGACGCGAACGATCTCTAGAAAACAGAGTACCAGGATTCGGCCCACTCTGCTGAGACTGAGCAGGCCTATGCCTCTATCGCTGACCATGTCTAGAGGGTGCAATATGAGATCTGGATGGTCCAGCTCCCTGAGACTATGTACCCCGAGTAACTGATCCTGAAGGAGGGGCACTACCAATCTGAACACCTACCTAACCACCAAAACCTCTAGTCAAATTCTCCTCTATCAACCTCGCCTTCTCCACGGCAACCTTTAAGGTCTCTGGCTCAAACACACGAACACCACCACTGATATGGGCATTCAAGCCCCTGATGAAATGCTGTACTAGCATCAGCTCATCATCAGAAATGCTAGCATATTGCTTTAGCTCAAAGAAGTGGTGCTCATACTGATCTACTATCATAGTCAATTGACGAAGTTCATGGAACTCATCAGCACATCTCTGCCGATAGTAGTCTGAAAGAAATCATGCATGGAACCTCTCTTAGAATAGTCCCCATGACACAGAAGCAATGTCTAGGTGAAGTTTTTGCTCCTCTACTCTCCACCATGTAGATGCAAATCCTCTGAGATGCATAATGGCACATTGAGCTCTAGTATTGCTACTATAAGGATGCATAGCAAAGCATCGATCGAGATCGATCAACCAAGTCTGTACCTGGGTACCTATACCAAAACTATCAAAAGTAGGGGGATGGGCCCTAAGAAGATCCCTCATGTGACCTACAGTAACACTATCTCCATCCACCCTATCCGTCACAACAACTACTCTCGAATGATCTAGACTACGAGAACGCTCACGCTCAGCTCCAGCATCCTGACCATCCTGACAAGAAGGGTGTGACTCTGCCTCATGAGATACCTCCTAATGAGGTCCTAATCAGTCCAAAATCTTCTATAAAATAGCTAAAACATGAGCACCCCCAAGCCCTTCGGCTTGATTCTCAACACACGGTTCCTCCCGATGCTCACCCTGATTGCCCTGATTGCCCTGATTATCTTGATTA
The DNA here is from genome assembly GCA_027924645.1 of Cunninghamia lanceolata. Classification (NCBI taxonomy): domain Eukaryota; kingdom Viridiplantae; phylum Streptophyta; class Pinopsida; order Cupressales; family Cupressaceae; genus Cunninghamia; species Cunninghamia lanceolata. The sequence continues at coordinate 7,329,669 of BSBN01000078.1, forward strand.
CCCTGATTAGCATCATGCCGGGTGCTACTTCGAAGAATAGTGGTTATACCTCTAATTCTACCTCTGGCTGTACCCCTAGGAGGCATCCTAAAGAAACAAAGAACACATCAAAATAGATCATCACAAAGATGACCTAATCACCATACTAAGGCATGAAGGCATAACAACATGACTATAGAACAATATAACAAGCTCACGCCACACATGCCAAACACAACAAAACATAGAAGGCTCAAGTACACCAGAGCTCCCAGTGTGTGAACATGGGCTTTGATACCAGATGTAACATCCCACTACGTAATCCCAAAGGGTAAGATCCAAAAGGGGCAAGATAATTTTTTTTTTGACATAAGTAAACAACGCATCATATTTGGTTACCAATATAATAGATTGATACCATTCATTTTAAACACCAAAGCAAATGTTCCTAATCCCATCTGATAAAAACACGAATCCATAAGCATTAAATACAGTCGGATCTGATACCCACACCAGAATTCGTAAGGCAATAAAGGAACATCACATTTCTTCTCATTAAATACAATGATTACAACTTCTCTTCTAAGAGAGTTCAATTACATAACTGCTTATACAATTAAAATGATATATTCCAAAATATGGAACAGGTACATAGCATGGTCCTGAGTATAATACAAAGATTGAATAGGTACAATAACTGAATGAAGTGATGGAGAGAGATCATCTCCAACTGGCGCTCCAAAACCTGTTCGCCGGTCCCCAATGGTGGTGGCAATGCCTCCCAACCATGTGGACTCCTAAGAGACCACCCCACCATGCTCAGAGATAGTCACTAGGCCCAAACGGATGAACAACAACAAGGGGATACAAGATGGCCAACACTCACATCAGACACAGAGCAGACACGGAGAATAGTGCTTACAGTTAGAGTCATAAAATAGGTGTACTCATCTAAGTCATAAGTTGGGTACTACTCACGACTGCTAAGGTGCTAGATACTAGAGTGTAATCATATGGAGTGTCATCATATGTGCTCAAAGGGATGGCACACACGGAACTAAGTACCTCTCATACAGACAAGGAGATTCAATTGTGCCCGAATCCACGTCCCGCAGACAGATGGCTCCACACCGCGCAAATGGATAGGCCTTCTCGTTGCATCCTTAGCCTATACAAGCGCTCAAGGCCATGCACGAGGTTTAATTATATTATTAGTGTTTTTATCCCAATGTTTTAGTTTTAGTTATCACTTATTAATGTAACTCTGCTACTAGTTCCCTTGGCAGCCACTTGCGTGCCCCAGACCCGTAGAGAGCCACTCCAGACAACCACTCTAATGCCTAGACCTTGTTCATCTCGTTTGAATAAACGAGGCATACAAAAAGACTAAAATCCCTGAGTTATAAATTTAAAATAGTAAAGGTGAAAATTATGATCTACAAGACCCAAACTCTCGTGGGTAGTGTAATATGTTAAAAATGACCTTCTGCCAGTTAGATCAGTTTTGTAATAACTCCAATGACCCTAATTGGTCACAATTCAAAAATGTATGCACGGATAAAATAAAAATACGGCAAATGGCATTGCAAGTCTACTCTTAGCCTGAATTTTGGCATATTGTCTACCATATTTATCATAGCAAAATAAAATGCAAAGTACATACTTATAAAATGGGAATCTAAATTCCCCCCCCCCACCTAGGAGTTCTCCTAGGTTCTTGTATTGTGTGGTAGAAGTTCTTAATAGAATTTACGTGACTAAATTTTAGTGCATAAACCCATATTGCTACAACTAAAGTATTTTAGTGCCATAACATTTTTAAACTCAAAACGAAGGTTTCCACAAGGCTAGTGTTTCAGCCAAAATAAAATGACTGTGATAGTCAACATAGAAAGGTGTTCAATTTCCTAAGAAGAGCTGTAATAGATATCTATCAGAAGAGTGATCATATAACAACAAGGTTCCATGGTACTTAGATCTCTTCAACCTCTATCATTACACCCCTATTTTCAGTATGACAGCCTTCATTATATTCTCTATAAAGAAATCGATCCCCCATTTGACTAAAACATTATAATCAGAAAACATGGATCTTTCTTTGGAAACCCTTTTTATCTAAAGAGTTCATAAAAAGTTCTGTATGCTAAAATCAATTCAGGGGAAGTGGCTGTGTAAATATCTTGCATTGAAATAAATTTTAGGAATATAAGATTGATTTAGAAAAGAGGTTTCAGTTTTCTACTGCTTACTAAAAATATAAACTACATATTTTAATCCCTTTTTTATAGGCAGTAATGAGGTTTTAGATTATCAGTGGTTAATGGAGTCACAACAATTATATTCTAGTTTTATAAATGTAGAAATGGGTTTTTAGTTTCCTGTGTATAAGGCTATCACAGCTAGTTTTATTTTAGTTTTGTGCTAAAAATAGATCTGAGGTAAATACCTCTCACCCTGTCGCACCCCACTTCTTGCAAATTGATATGCTTGCCTGGGTTTATCACCTTTCTCTCCACTCACCTCAGCTCTTCTGAAAACTAATCAATGCTTGAATCATCTACCTATTCAACCATGACAGTCATGAGAGTCATCTGCCTTTAGTGAATTCAGGAAATACTAAAGGGAAGACTCCCTACAACCCTCATCACTTCACCTGACGATGCTGCTGCTTGCCTCGCTCTACTAGAGACTAGCATAAAACTAATATGCATATGCTTGGCCCTAACATGCCTCACACCCTCAGCCCTTCAGGAAGTCTCTAGAATAGCCATTCAAAACAAGTTTCTGCATGTGGACGACCCCATCTAGCTAATCCGTAGTGTGGACTGCAAATCTTAACCAACTTGCTCCAGTGTTGAGAGATGGGAACTTGCAAGAGAAGCTACTCTGATATTCCCCCTAAATCTCTCATTCTCTCTCTACTTTTCTTCTTGTTGTCAAACCCTCACTTTTTTTTTGTTTTTAAGAGCCTCTACCCATCCTCCGTTGACTCCCTGTCGATTAGATATTTTCTTTTGCATTTAATGGTTCCATCCTCCCCAAAATGTGTTGCCTCATCCTAGAGACCACCTCCTCATCATCTACCCCTAGGAGATATTTCACTAGCATTAACTCTCTCTATATGTTGCCTCATGAGATATTTTCTGCATTAAAAAAATCTACCAACTTCAATGCCAACGTAGCAAGACAGGGGGGTTGTTACACGCTAAATCTTCTTGTTCTTCTATGTGTGCTATTTTATATTCTTGTCTTTCTGAGCATTCATTTGATCTTGCTGTTCTTATTTCTGGTTCTGTTACTCTATTTTTTAATTTACATGGTACTCCTCCTGTGAGTTCTTATGCTTATTCTGGCCAGTCAGGGCCTTCTTTTGTGTCAATCTCTTTTTGAGATGTCGTTTGTGCAGCTATATGCCTAATGTATAAACTCAAATATTCTAATATATAGGTGGTCTATCACCTTTCTCATTAAAAAAAAAAAAAAGTGTTTTCAACTTGGATCATATTATCTTATTATCATTTAGATGAAGAAAAGTTAATACAGAAATGTAGATTGCAATATTTGTTACTTAAAAGAAAGAGAAGAGGTGAGAGTGAAGGGAATGAGAAATGATAGAGAGGGCAAATAACTTAACAATAAAGAAATTAGGTTAAGTCAAAACTAGATCCTATAAAATCATTATAAAATAAAAAAACATAAAGAGGAGAGACAAGAAAAATGAAGGGTTTCGGGACCCCTTTAAAACCTGCTTTCCCCTTAATGAAAAATAATATACTCACGACAATCTAAAAATATAATATAATAGACATCTAAAAGAAATCCTTGACTTTTGGGAGAAAAATAAAATAAAAACATACAAATCTAATGGAATAAAAAAATACAATCATAATGTAACTATAACTAGCATACCTATCTTTCAAGTGCAGGCTGCATTTTAAGAGATGATCAAGGAAACCTTATTTGAGCATTGTCCAAGCGACTGGTAGGATGCCATATTCCAGGCCATCTGGCCAGCGTCCAACAGTGCAGGGAAAAATAGATCTCAAGTTTAGACATTGGAGATGACTCACAGATTTGTATCAATGCCATCTCAACAAGGAATTTTCTAAACAGGAAACTTAAGAATATTGCCTGCAGAATCCATTTGGAATTGCTTGTTCTCAATTGTAGATTACACTATTGTTCACTATTATAGGTACTTGTATACCTATTTTTAGAAAAATGTATTTAAAATAGGTCCAGACATCTCCTTTGATGTGCTTGGAAGCAGATCAGGTACCGCTGAGGTCTTTAGGTCTTTCGCTCTTCTCTGGATCTCTGGGGCTGGATCTCTCACACCATCAGACATTGATGATTGGGAACCCTTGTCCCAATAGGGTATACTATTTTCACTAATTTGCTCCCTTTTTATTTGATTGCACTAATAAAATAAAGTTTTGCTCCTTTTTTATTTGATTTCACTAAGAAAATATAGTTATAAAATATTATTTTACAACACTATATTAAACCCTAATAAAATATAGTTATAAAATATTATTTTAGGGCACTATATTTTTATAAAATAGACATGATAATTTTATTTTTTGTAAAGATAAAGAATTGTTTATCATTTCAAATTTGTAACCATTATATTTGGAGAAACAAATTTATAAGGAAAATTTTATGTAAAGAACCCTAACACTATTTTGGTGTGGAGAGATTTGACATGTATTGAGTAAATAAAATTGAAATCCAAAAAAAATCTAATTTCCTAAAATAAAACAACACTAAAATATTTCTTTAATTATAAAACTAAACTTTACAAAGCCTATAAAATAACACTAAAATATTTCTTTAACTATAAAACTAAACTTTACAAAGCCTCCATATTTTTATCTATGTAGAACCCTAACCCTAGTTGAGTGTGGGGAGATTTGAAATGTCTTCCTAAGATATTAAAATGCAATGCAACATCGTAGTGAAAACAACAATAAATTAAAATTTACAAGAAACTCCTCCACATCCGACATCAGGTTTATGGCTGGAACAGGTACAGCTTTGGTAATATCTTTTCTAAGAAGAAATTCATCTCTGATAATCTTGAGGACATACAGCTTAGGATTGCCCAGGGGGATAGGTCTATGTCTTTGGCTACTTCTGAAGACAACCTCATTAAGGATTGGAAGGATATCATGTACAAGGAAGAAATTTTTTGGAAACAAAATTCCCGCATCCAATGGCTCAAAGAAGGGGATCGAAACACGGCCTTCTTTCATAAATCCGCCCTTAAGCATAGAAAATCCAATACTATATCTTCTATTAAATTAGAGGATGGTAGTCTTATTACTGGAGATGAGGAGATTGGAGATAATGCTGTTAGTTTCTTTCACAACCTGTTGTCGGAGTCTGGGCCAATTGATAACAATTCACTATCTGTCTCTCAACTGTTAGAAGAGATACCTTCTGTTTTGACTATGGAAGATAATGCTAACATTTTGAAAACTGTTATTGAGGATGAGGTCAGGGCTGTTGTCTTTTCTATGGGCCCGTATAAAGCTCTTGGTCCCGATGGTTTTCCTCTGGTGTTTTTCCAAGAATTCTGGGAAATCATTGGGTTTGAGGTCACTATTGCTGTTAAAGACTTTTTCAGGATTGGTAAGCTCCTCAGACAATTTAATAACACCTATATTGCTTTGATTCCAAAAAAACCCAACCATGATATGTTCAAGGATTTCCGGCCTATAAGCCTCTGGAACACCTTTTATAAAATTTGCACTAAGTTGTTGGTCTTCAGATTGCAACCTTATCTGGATAAGATCATTTCTCCCATGCAAAAAGGTTTTGTTCCTAGTAGGCAGATTTTGGATGCTATTCTTGCTACTCATGAGACTATCCATTCCATGGAAAAAAGTCAGATACCTAGCATGGCTCTCAAACTCGACATCTCTAAAGCTTACGACCAGGTTTCCTCACAGTTTCTGTTCAAAATTCTTTACAAATTTGGTTTTAATGATAAACTCCTCATTCTTGTCAAGGAAGTTGTTACTACTGCTAAATATTCAGTTCTTGTGAATGGTATCCCAAGAGGTTTTTTCTCCCCTTCTAGGGGGATTTGACAGGGAGACCCTCTCTCTCCCTACCTTTTTATTATGATTGCTGAGGTGCTAGGTAGATCCTTTCTAAACAAAGTCTCTTCTAAAGTTATCATTGGCATTAAACCTACCACCTCCCTTACTCCTATGACGATTCAACAGTTTGTGGATGATACTATTCTTTTTGGCATTTCTTCTGTGGTGGAGGCTTCTGCTTGGAAAAGGGTTCTGAATGAGTATGCTAAGGCTTCTGGGCAACATATAAATTTTTAGAAGAGTAATGTTTTTTCCTTCAATACTCCTGATGATCTTCAGAGAAAAATTGTTAAGATTCTTGGTTGTGCTGCTGCTAATCTCCCTTCTGTCTATTTGGGCCTACCCCTCACTATTAAAGATGTCACTCCTACCTTTTGGCACAACATTATTGAAAGAACTCAGAGGAAGCTCATGGGCTAGAAAGGCAAACTTCTTAGCAATGCTAGGAAACTTCAACTTTTATGAGCTTCCCTTCAAGGTATTCCCATGTACTTCCTCTCTCTTTTTAAGATGCCTAGATACCTAGCTGAAAAACTAGAACAGATACAAAGGACTTTTTTATGGACTGGTATGGAGGAAAAGAAGAGGATTTCTTTGGTCAAGTGGGAGCAGGTCTGCTGTCCTAAATCTCATGGGGGTCTTAACATCAGGACTGTCCAAAGCATGAATAAAGCTCTATTGTCCAAGGTAATGTGGAACTTCATCAACAAAAATAAAGATTGGGAAGACATAATGAAGGCCAAATATCTCAAAGATTCTGATAGCTACTCGGTTCTTCTTCATGAAGGTATTCCGCCTGGTTCTGCCATCTGGAATAAAATGCCAAAAACTAGGAGCATCATTAGGAAAGGAATGAGATGGAAATTAGGGGAAGGTTCTCTCATCAACTTCTGGGATGACCCTTGGTTAACTAATCATGGTCTCTCAGCCCAAGTTGATAATAAAGATATTGTTGAATTGGCCAAGCAATTTTTTGGCTCTAAAGTTAGTAATTACCTTACCCAAGACCATGGGCTTAAAAGGTGGAAGAATCTATTACAATGCACTAGGAATAACCCTGAGTTTCATAAAAAATTGAATATGGTTCAACAATTATTGATGGATATCAGACTCCCTTTATTCCCTCGGAAGGATGAACTCCTGTGGCATGCTAACAAAAAAGGGAGGTTCTCGGTAAAATCTGCTTACCTTCTGCTGGTGGAGGATGTCAACAAAGATGAGATATGGGAGAAAGTCTGGAATTGTAAAAGTCTTCCTAAAATCAACTTCTTTTGGTGGACTGCCACCCATAATAAAATTTTGACTCAGGATAATCTCCAACGTAGAGGGTTGCATCTTATTAACAGATGTGTTCTTTGTGGCAATCAAGAAGAAACTGTGGCACATCTCCTCATTCATTGTGACTTTGCCCATGAGGTCTAGAGCAGAATTATGGAAAAATTTGGTATACAATGGGTTTTTAACAGAGAGATTCGTGATTGTATCGCCAGTTGGAATGTTCCCCTTAGTCACCCTTGGTTGCGGGAACTGTGGAAGCAGACCCTTCCTTCTCTTGGGTGGGCCCTATGGAAAGAAAGAAACAATAGGATCTTCAGGGACACTCATAGGTCTCTGATGCAGGTTTGGATCTCTTTATTTAAGACTATTGTTGAAAATGTTTCTAATGCTAACATCAAACCTGCAGATCAACCTTTGACCAAACAGGATTCTTGGGTGGCTTCTAACTGGGGTTTGTTGAACCAAATCCTAGATTTTGATGATATGAAACTTCGGAAAAGACTTAATACTATTTGGACCCCGCCAGAGCCGGGTGGTTGAAACTTAATTTTGATGGTGCTACTAAAGCTAATGGATGCGCCAATGGGGGAGGTATATTTAGGGATGAACATGGTGATCTTGTTGCAACTTATGCCATAGGTCTTGGAAAGCATTCTAAGAACTTTGCTGAGGCTATGGCCCTCCTTTGGGGTCTCAAAGTGGCGATCTCTATGGGGATTAGCCATCTCCACATACAAGGTGACTCTAAAATCATTCTGGATGTGGTTACCAGTCTCTCTACTTGTGCGTGGAAGCTGAGTGACATTATTTCTGATATTCAAACCATTCTCCATGGCATCCCCAATGTCTCTTTCTCCCATACTTATAGGGAAGGCAACTCGGTTGCTAATGGTCTTGCCAACTTTGGGCAGGAATTTCAATTCTAGTGGGTTTGGCGCCAAATTAGTAGCATTCCTAGTCACATTGGAATGCTTATTCAAAAGGAGGAGAATGCTATTATTAATGATGTCCAATCAAGTGTTGAGTGATGAGGTGGCATGTTTTCCCAACCTGTCTAGGCTTATGCACAAGTCCCGTACGAATTGGCAGTGGCACCTGTACTCCCTCCAGGCGAACTTAATTTTCATTATTTCACTTGCACTTTGGAACTTAATGTTTCATGATTGGTGTTGGCTAGGTTTTATCCATATGAATACCACTTACTGGATTCCTCTGAAGGGTATTCTGCAACTTAATTGTCTTCTCCTATTGGGTATTGTAGTGTGGGCTTTCATCATGGGCGGTGAAAGAATTCGCACTGAACCTAACACCTGCAATGATTTCAAAGATAATGCCATTGTCTGGCATTACTACAAGGCAGGGGGCATAATTCTGTTCCTGGAATACCTTAATGAGCATGATGAATCGTTATCCATCTTGTGTGCTTCTTCATGGGTTGACAGACGGGTCACCATTGGCAGTGTTAGCTTTGAGTTTTCAGAGAAAAGTATTGCTAAGGTGACGGGCTTATCCCTTAAAGGCATTAAGTTGCCGAGAAAGAAGAGGGTTTCTGAAGCGCAGAACCAAAAGTTTTTCTTGGGTGACGGCGAAGAGTTGGTTCCCTACCAGGGAGGGTTCGAGAGGGCAAAGCTTCCTCAGCCATGGGAGGACATGTGCTTTTTAATTATGAAGTATTTCACTTTGGAAGGCTGCTATTCCAGGTTTTATTACTACCATCTTCCCCTGCTCAATCATTTTTGCAGAAAATTGGTTATTTGTTTCCCTTATTACTTGCTTTCTTCTTTAGAGCATTCGGTTAAAATGGTTCATAAAAATTTAACCTCTAGGCCATTGGAGAAGCCTGTGCCCCTTCACCAAGGCCTCATTCACAGGCTCTACTAGTTTCACTTGGCCCTGATGCCCCCTGCCACTCTCCATTACCTGGCTATGGAACCCTCCCCTAATACTCCGTCGGCTTCTATCAAATGTGATTCTCTTCACACTCCTGTGATTAATAGTCATGATGGCCCAACTTCGGCCTCTGTGGAAACTAATACCTGCACTCCAAGGTCTACCTCTACCCCTAAGAAGAAGGGCTCTGTTAAGTCTAGGAAGTGGCTTCATCGCCTCTCTGAGCTGGCTAAGGAAGCCGCTATTCTTAGCTCCCTCAAAGATAGTCAGGAGACCCCCAAAGGTGTTAACTTGTCTGCTGAGAATCCTGCTAAAAAGGCTAGGAAGGGCAAAGAGAAAAGCATTTCCATTGGTGTCAGACACTCTACCAGAATTACTGGGAAGCCAGTCCCCATGGTTAAACTCATAGACTACTCAGAAAGTAATTCTGAGGTTTCTTCTCATGGTAAGGAGGCCGATAGTGATGATTTGCATGAAATTTACATGGAGGATCCTGTTTCTGGGGGGTAGTTTGATGGCCATGACTCTCCGCAGAATGCTTACAGGGACAGCCCCGAGAATATGATGGGTACTGGTAGTGATAAGGAAGAGGTTGACCACCAGAGCCCTGTGGAGGCCCAGTATGATACTGGCGAAGGAGAGGGGAACTTTAATGACCAAAACCCTGCCGGTGCTGAAGAGGTGGAAGTGAACAGTCAGTCTGTCCCTGAAGAGGATGATGTCAGGGCTACTGCTGAGAATGACAATGTGAATGAGGACAGGGACAGTAGCTCTCTCTTTGCTGAAGTGACTCAGTGAAAGGACAAGATGGTGGCTCTGCAACTCAAGATGTCTACTCTTTGTAAGTTTATTACTCGCATGCTGTGCAGGTCTTCCATGATCAACTTAACCCTTTTGCAGGATATTCAACTTTTCTCCCAGGGAACCGACAATGACAGAACTCAGGAGTTGGACAAAATCTTTGAACTGCTTGCTAATGACTAGGAGGACTCTCTGTCCTAGTGTGTCTTCAGCTGCCCGGTTGTTGGTTTTTTGCTGTTGCTTACTTTCTGCCGTTTGTTAGCTGGTGTTTCCTAGGTTTTGTTTCCAGGCTCTTTTTGTTTTCTGAGCCTGTGCTTTTTCTTATGTAATCTCTGTTAAGGGTTCGACCCCTTGTTTTTGCTGCTTGATGTAATAAAAAACAATAAATTAAAATTTATTTTGCAGAAAACAAAATAAAATTAGCTGCACTTACCATTCAAATAACTTTTGCATTTCTGTCTTTGTGAGATGTAGCTGCAACTCTTACCTGGGGATAATTTTTCAATAATTTAATCCAAATGATACCAAGAACTTAATTATAATTTTAAAAGGAATTAATTGCTATAGTAAAAATATAAAAAAATGTCATTAAACTAAATATTAATTTTTTTTGTGACTTTGAAAGATTGAAGAACGCTAACCCTAGCTCTCATTAAACTAAACTAAATAATTTACCCTATTGTTAATGTTAGTGTATATATATTTGCATATATATTATACATTTAGGCATAAGCTTACTTAGCTGTGCCTTTACACAAACATGACACATGTCTCATTGAGGTGTCAAGGTTGTTGGGTGGTTAGGATAGGTGTCATGAAGTTTCCTATAAACTAGTCATTCATGAAGCAACTTGATGATCACTCTTAATTGTGGAGTCTCTCTCTCAACTAATAATTCCCTCTCCTCTCCTATATGTATTTGTTTATTTGCCTAATCAACTACTTCAAACTTGTAATCAGCACTTGTCTTTTCGATTCTTAGTCCTTATATGGTATCAAAGTAAGTTGAGTTCATTGTTGGTTCATTTGTTTTGAAGTCCAGCTCATCTGCGGTTGTGCGGAATTTGGCCGAATTGGCATCATCTCTACCTGCAGAGAATTGTGGTCGTCCAAGCAACCCCGTCCTTATTTTCTGCTCATGGGTAAGTGGCAGAAGTCAACACCTTTGTTTGAAAGCCCTCTGGCCAACATAGGGTTTTTCTGATCTCCTCCAGAGACGGATTTACTTGCAGAGGGAGAACGTCGTCTTTGCCAAGGCAAAACCAGGCGTTGCAAGGCAAGAACATACCCATGTTAAGGGTCGATATGGGCGTTTGGAGTCGTTGAGGTCGCGATGCAACCCACGAAAGGCATCATTTTTTCATGTGAAGAGGCTGACACCCTCGTTCTCTATGGTGAAGGGTACTGCCTAATGTGAAGGGGGCACATACCTCCTTAACCCGCAGATTTCTTTGTTTGGAGGCATCTATTTTTTGCACATTGAAATCTCTCTTTTTATAGGAACCTCTATTTTTTGTTTGATTTTTGTAGAAAGAAGGAAACTTGTTGAAAGCCTTTGCAAAGAGGCACAAGTAGCACATAGTTTGCATTTTAGGGATATTCCTACTCTGGGACACCCAAATCAATGGGTTTGAAAATAAAGGGCTGAGAAAAACCATTTCTTGGACTCTCGTCCTTTTTTGAAGGTTTTTATCTATGCAAAGAGGTGTCCTATTGAGAAGAGATCATTCCCTATTTGAACCATTTGTTGTTATGTGGCCAAGCCATGGGCTTGAAGGAGAAAGAGGCAAAAATCCTTGTAGATCTGATCGATTTGGTCAAGGTACCTCGATTTGAAGATTGCAGAGCTTTGTTTTTTGGCTTCTTCCTTCTTCCCCTACACATAGATCTAACCGCCATTGGCTGTCCCCTTTATTTTGTTTTTTCCCTTTTGCCCTAAATCATTCCCTTTGACTATGTTATGCCCTTACATTTTTGTTTTTTATGAATTATGCTTTCATATTTAAAACAAAATAGGCATTTAAAACAAACATTTAAAACTATGTTTTAAAATGGGTAATTTAAAATTAGGGCAGATTTGGATATTCCTTGCATTCCCTTCATATCCCTAATGTTGCTTTCTTCTTGTGTGTTATTTTAAAAGACTGAATTTAGGGGTACAAAATATAGAAAGGGGATTATCCATGTTTGGGCAAAACATTAGGTTCTTTTAAAAAATTTTAGTGTTAAATCAAATCTCTCTCAAAATAGGCTAAGTATTAGGGTATGATTTTTATCATCCTGCTTAGACCTATAACACTGCATGATAAAGTGGCTAATTTAAGGTGCGATAAATTAAGCAATTTAAGGCACAAAATCTTCAAGGAGGTGTACAACTGAATTCCTATGGCATCTTCAAACAATTTTGAGGTAAACAAATGGGTTCTTCACTCTGGTGCAATTGATCACATGTCTTCGTATCTAGATGTTTTTATGTCAATTGATCCTTCCAACACCTCCAAAATTTTGATTCATGATTGTTCTTATACTATTTGTGGACAAGGAACAATACAAGTAGGAAATGGATACATCCACAATGTTTTATTCATTCCTCGCTTGATAAGAAATCTACTTTTCGTGTATCAACTTACATGTTCAAATAAGACAGTTAAGTTCATAGCCACTACAACTTTAATTTAAGATTCTAAGAGTCAACAAATTGTTTCAATTAGGAAGATTTGTCACTTCTCTGGCAACTTCATATTTTCTCACTTTACATCTAGTGGGGATGATGCTCCTATTGCCATTTCAGAGTCTAGTGTTACTTCTCTACAAACTTCCTTCAGGTTTATCTAACAGGGTCTTTTGAACTATTTTTGATTGAATAGTTCTTTTATTTTGTTCTAGATTGGGTTTCGACTACACCTGTTGCTACATCAGAATTATGTGTTGCTTCTTCATGAACTTCCAAGAATTCTTCACAACATACTTGTCTTATCTGCTGATAGTACTTGCATCACTTTCTACATGAGATTCCAGAGACGCTTCCCAGTGAGCATCCAAAGATTATTTCTAGCAGATGTTCTTGCTCCCTTGCTACATTAGATTCTAGAGACACTTCATAGAGAGCATCTAGTGATTCTTTCTAGTAGGACATTATGTGGAGCTGTTGGTCAGAATTTAGAGAGTTTAGATCCTTTTCAGGGGGTGCCTTCTAGTTCTTCTTATCTCTCTTTTGGAGGGTAGTTTTTTCCACTGGGTTTTCTACCTTCATTTATGAGAGATTGCATTCTACCTGGGTACCTAATCAGGATTAGTTGCTGGGACCTAATTTTATATTTGCATTGTACGTAGGTACCTCACTAGGCTTTGTAGTTGGGACCCATTTCACATGTGCCCATCTAAGCTATGCTTAAGGGTGTGTTAGTGTATATAAATTTTCATATATATTATACACTTAGGCATAAGCCTACTTAGATGTGCCCTTACACAAACTTGACACTTGCCTCCTTGAGGTGTCAAGGTTGTTGGGTGGTTAGAATAGCTTTCACCAAGTTGCCTACTAACTGGTCACTCATGCTAGTTTATAGGGAGGCAACTTGATGATTACTCTTAGTTGTGGAGTCTTTCTCTCAACTAATAACTACCTCCACTCTCCTATATGTATTCTTTTATTTGCCTAATCAACTACTCCAAACTTGCAATCAACACTTATCTTTTTGATTCATAGTTTTTATAGGTAATTTTCTTTGTGGTTCTCAAAGATTTATTTATGCAAGAAAAATATTAAACAAATTATAATTTATAGGTTCCTTAATTTAAGTTGTACTTTAACTATAATTTTATTTTTATTTTAATGAGTAGCATGTAAATAGAATCAGACTAAATAATAGGCAATGGTAATCCAACCTTAATAAATAATATCATTCTATGACTTCATAAATTCATTTTGCAAGAAAAATACAAAAGAAGATGGTTGCATAGCCCCCTTACCAATTAAACTTGTCTCCTTATCAAACTTCTCCCAATTCAATTTTCTTTATTTTTATTTGATTTGATTTATCTCAAATTTATGTTTGAGTACTATCTATATTTATACACATTATTTTGTTGGCTATATTTTTATGTTCATTGATTTAATAAACTATGTTGGCTATATATTTATAATTATTTTTAAAAATATGTGTAGTTATTTAAAAAAAACTATGTTGGGTCTATTTTATTTTTATGTACATGGTCATTTATATGTCGATTCTTTAATCATTTTTACTACCACATTCACGCCATTACACTCCACCCCTTGTTGCTACTGTAGTTACACCTCTCGGCACAATTACATTATTTGTACATTTTCATTTGTCTTACTTATAAGAAATAAGGTGGCACTCTTACTTGAATGTTCACATTACAAAATATATTTTGTGTAAGGAAAAATATGGAATTAAAATAAAGGAGCAATATGCATCAAAGTACCTACTCCATTTTCAACATAACTCAAGAGCTAAAGTAGTGAAATAGAAATAATAAACAACATTACCTTAATAGTCATTATTGCAATGAAAATGATAGATATGTTCAAATGATATTTTATAATGCTTTGATATGTTGGTTGGTCACATTGATAACATAACTTTACATTCTGATTATGGATGATAATGGCTTAGTTGATGTTTTACTTATAGATGCTTCAATGATAGGATGAATGGCTAGGATTAAAAGGTGTAATGGATGGTTGAGATTTGATGAGATAACATTAGGGCAAGGATGGAGGCTTCTAGGTCATATCTTTATGTGAACGGTTAAAATTTAGAGATGTAGTATGAAATGAGTGGCTAGGATGAAAAGTTAGTTTGAATTTTGTGTAAGTGTCCAAGTTCAATGAATCAGTCTAGCCAACATTAGCTAGACATGTGACAAGGGGACAAGGATGAGGACAAATGGAAAATAATTAATTAAATAATAGAATTATTTAATTAATTATTGGAGAAGGATAATGTGGGAGGATAAATAATTAAATATAATTAATTTAATTGATTTGGCTAGGGATAAGAGTGGATTTAATTAATTTGGGAATTATGGTAAAGGGTTTAATTAAATAAAATTAATTTATTTGATTACCTAAATGATAGACAGAGACATGAAAGGGGCCTAGGAGAAATGTGTCTCAAGGTGACATATAGACAATTTTAGGTGTCTACATTTTTCTGCTCTTTGAGATGATGTTGTGACTAGAAGAAGTAACATCATTTCAAAGAAGATAAGGCATTGATGGAAATAGATGGAAAAGGATGGCCCAACCACTTAAAAGTGTGACAAGGGGGAATGATGTAGAGATGGGATGCCCCTAGAAGAGGATAGGTGGGTTGGAAGAATATGGGTAGACTCTCAAAGTGGATGAAAAATATGTTATGATGCATTATGTGAGAAACCATATAGTTTAATATAGCACTAGTTATTATGCACTAAAGTATAAAGACCAGGGTGATGATGTGTCTCATGTATAAAGGACTGACGTAAAAAAACAAAAGGTCACAAGCAAACATATACCTTAAGGCACTATGATATGGAAGACCATGATGTCATTTGTAGCACGAAGTTGCGAGGACTTGATTCAAATGCAAGATAAAAGGATAAACACACACAAGTAAGAAAACAAGAATGCATAAATGATTCAAAAACAAACAAGGTATTTCCCCTACCAAGATAAAAATTAATTATTGGTTGATTGATTGATTGATTGATTTGATGAATTTATTGATTGATGAGGATAGTGTTGTGGGAATGATATCTCAAGAACAACAAAAGGATTATGGAACAATATATCTTGTTGATGATTGATGATGTTTGATTAATTGATAAGGTTGACAACAAGGTTAGAACAAAACCAAGGGATGTTTTTTGGATAATTTGACTAGATTGCTTGACTAGATTGGTATGGAGTAAGGCTTGGCTTGCATTTGGTTTTTTGCTTGGATTTTTCGATGTCATGATATTTTTGGACTTTTTTTGGTATCATATGTGATGTTTTGATGTGATCTAGAGATGGTGGTATTAGAGTGCACTTGGATAGCCTTTTTGATAGATACAAATGACAAGGTGAAACTAGGTCTAGAGGCAAGGATGAAAGGAGAATAGGATGGATGGATGGGAGATTCATGGTGGATAGTTAGAGGATTTGAGGATGTGATCACAAAGTGCTATGTTGCATAGGAATTATATGCATCCACTCGAGATAGTATGCTCAGAACTCTGTCTTACAATGCTTGTAATGATAAGGGTGATAGCATTGGGTGGAAAGGATTGGGTATATCAAGAGATTTCTAAATCATTTTTCAACATTATGCCCCTATCTTTATCAAGCTCAAAGTAGGAGGGGAGGATGGGAAGATTCAATAGGATATGTATGTTGATATAATGAATGAAGATGATAGGAAAGGAAAGAGATGATAAGATGGATAGATGAGACAACTTGCTCCCAAGTCTAAGGTACATAGATAATCAATTTACACATGACACCCATAAATTGGTTTTCGTCATGGTATTTATGAAACTTAAAATATTGCATAAGAATAATAACAAGACAACTAGATCAAATAACAAGTATACCTCCCTTCAAAGAGAAGTTTACCTCATCCATCGAGCGTATCGAAGTGCACACAAGATCCAATGGATCTGCTCCTTCAATTCAAGTGTGTATGTGGATTGCTTAACTTAATAGTATAACATTGATGAGTGAAAATAGGGGAATGAATTTGACAACATAATTTTGCATCCAAGAAGTCTCTCCCATTTGGTTTGGAGAAGGGATTATTTATAGATTTTTTGATGATGAAGAAATAAAGATTTGATTTTGGAGATAGACATTTGTTTTTTTCTTTATTTGACAAAAGAGTAAATAAATCAGGTAGAAAATAAGATTTGAAAGAGTGGAGGGATTTGATTTTTATTTAAAAAGAAATAAATTTAGAAGAAGGCAAGATAGGATATGAGAGGATTATATAATCAATTTAATTAATTAACATGAATTTAAAAAGGGAAAGAAATTGACAATAAGGTGTTCATTGGATTTATTAATTAAATAAATATTTAATATATTTAATTAATATTGAATTGTGATTTAATTAATTAAATAATTATAAATTATTTAATTAATGCTAGGAAGTGGGAAAATTAACTTAATTAAATATTTAATAATTATTTAGTTAATGTGGAAGAATAAGGTAGAGTAATTTTAATAAAGATAGATGAAATTAACCAAATAATTAAGAACTATTTAATTAATGTGAAGGAATGGCAAATGAATAACTAAGTCGAGAAGTGAGGTTAATTTTAGGTGTCCACATTTTGCCCCTCTTTGAGATGTTGTGAAGTATCATCATTTCAAAGAAGTTTAAAACATAGTGGGTTGTTGGATAGAAGAAGAATTTGGTTTAGAAGAATATGATTGGATTAAAAATGATGATGCCCCAACTAGGTAGAATAAGTACTTAGTAGATTAATTAGTAGGTTCAATGATGCCCCCTCTAGAGGATGGGCAATTTGGAAGAATACGGGTGTGCTCTCGAAATGAATAGATGTAAAGAAAAAATGTTAGATAAAAGATGGAAAATTAGTGGAAGAAGAAAATTTGACAAAAATAGAAAAGATAAAAAGATGGATGCAAGAATGATAGATTTGTTATGATGATTAGTTATGCTAACTTGAGTTTAACAATCCTTTATTTAATATAAAAATGGAAGTTATGCACTAGGGTATAGAAGACCAAGGTAACAATGTATCCAATGCATAGAACTGGCACACAAACAAGGTCACAAGCAAATATATGTCATTGGCACCATGATATGGAAGACCATGATGTCATAGTGACAGTATGTTGCAAGGACTTATACAAATGAAAGATAAAAAAGACAATACACACAAGAAAGGAAACAATCATGTACAAATGATAAAAAGATAAACAAGGTTGTTGTCCCAGTCAAGTTGAAAACCAATGATTGATGGATTGATTTGATAGTGTTGCTGGCCATGCAAATCAACACTAGGATTGATTGATAAGGATGGATCTCTATACTTAAGTTAGATAGTCCTTAAGAAAGAGTTGATTGGATTTGATTGATGATGATGATGATCAAGTTTTTAGAAAGGCTTGGAACAAAACCTTTGGATACTTTTGGATGATTAGTGAGATTTCTTTGGTAGATGGACATAGATTAATGATGTATGTATTTAGATTTATTTCTTGGATTTTTGGTATATTTGATTTTTTTGGGACTTTGGGATACTTTGATTTTATTTTATTTTGGAATATTTTATTTTATAGGATGGCATTGGATTGTGGTTTGGATGGTCTTTTTGCTAGATACCAATGATAACGGAAAACTAGTTTGAAGGGTAAGGATGAAAGGATAGATGAATGGATGGATAAAATGATTGGTGATAATGCATAGAATGTATGGAATTTACAAGGTGGATGGATGGAGAGGTTTAGGATGGATTTCTAAGGACTACGTCACATAGGAATAACATGCCCCCACTCTAGATAGGTGTTACTTATGAGAAGGCAAGGTGATGTATATTAGGATGCATGATAGGGAGAATGTTGCAAGTATGTGCCTAATTGGTGTTGTCATTGATGTCAACATATCTTTGTTGTCATTGGTGTCAACTGTGTTCTATTCCATTACTTGTTTATAAGCCTTGTGCATTGAGGATATTAAGAAAATTGGCCTCTCTGAAAGAATCAAGTGAGTTATAGTGAATTGCAGCATAGACAAAGAGTTGTATGCTAAAGAATAGTATGGTAGATTACTCTAAATTTCCTTCTACTTTCAGATCTGGGTCTGTGGATTGGAATTTGTTCAAAGGTATATCTGAGGATGTTGCATTCTAGTTTTGTGCCCTCCACATAAAGATATGAGTGAGTTGTGTTCACCAGAGTGAAACCTATTTTTTCTATAATTTCAGTTGGGACCTGAGGAGAAAGTATTATGCTCCGTATTCCTCTGCAATAAAGTATTTTTCTCTACGGTTCTACAAGGAAGTCTAGGATGGTGATAAGTGCCTACAATTGAAGTGGTTCATGTTTTGGTGGTACGCAAGCTATCTTTCTTTTATGACAGTAGAAGACAGTGAATTTTATGTGTTGCAGTGTAAAGATACTATTGTTGAAGTGGCTAATGTTTGTGTAGTTGCTCCTAGTGATTATAACGTGCTTTTGGATGTCTCTTGATCATGTTCCTATCTGGACTTTGGTCCACGTTAAGAAATTGAGATTGTGTTTTAATATTGTTCACAGATAGTGTAACGTGGAACTAGTCTTATCTGACTTGGTTAATTCCAATTACTACAGAGATTCCTTGAAGATTGTGGAAGTGTATTTTGGCGTGGAAGAATGTGTCTAAGTCCTAGCTATGGTGTGGCATGATCCATATTTCATTTTCTTTTTATAATGTTGTTATAGTTCAGGACCTATTTTGTAAATGCTTGTAATGCTAACCATGGAGATTGATCCAATGGTTGATGATTGTAATGCCAACCTTGATGATCATTCCAAGGTTGTTGTAGTGTATAAATACTTGTAATTAATTCATGAAAAGTTGTTCTTGACCAAAAATGGAAAGATAATAAAAAAGGTCCAAAAGGCAGAGCAAAGAAGAGGCAAAGAGCAAAGTAGAGGAATAGTTGTACTTTAATCATAGACATAAAAAGGTGTTGATCATGGCAGTGTGTCTGGTAGTGAGCCGCTAGTAGGGTTTAACAGCCCTCAGGGTTTAACAACTCTTATTGTAATCTTGATAGGTTTAGGGTTGAGGCTGTGAGCCTGCTAGACCTAGTTGTTCTTCATGGCAGCGAGTCAGTATATTTAGGCCCATGGAGTGACTAAGCCTAAACATCATTATTTCAAGATTGTAAATATATATTGAGAGCTAATTCTCTCCATAGTTTTTCCCCACCTTGGGGTTTTCTATGTAAAATCTTGTGTCTCTTGTGTTTGATGTTGTATCTATGGTTGAGTTTCTGATTTCATGCACTCATTGTTAAATCATAATAATTGTGGATAAGTGACGAATGTTTAATTGCATAAAGTGTTTAAGTTTTCGTGACAACTGATTCAGCCCCCCTCCCCCTCTCAGTTGTTCAACGCATATCAACAGAGAATGCTTAGAATGGATGGGTAGACTTGGAGTATGTGAAGAGGTGTCCAAAGAAAGTTTTAGATATTTTGTGCATGTATTTATCAAGGCCAAAGGAGGAAAGGACAATGGGGTGATGTAATGGGATAGGTATGCAGATATAATGGATTAAGATGATAGGATAAGTATGTGGATATAATGGATAGGGCTTATAGAATAGGATGGAAATGATAGGATGTGTTAGATGAGACAACTTGCCCCCAAGTGTGAGGTGCATAGATAATCGTTCTACACATGACATCTATTTTCCAAGTTTTCACCATGGTATTTATCCAAGGCATCATCGAGGTGGTTTTCACCATTTGATAATTGATTTCTCTTTACTATTTGTTATTTGTTTTTCTATTTTTTCCTATTTGGATGGGATGGGCGGATTGGAGGAAATTGAGATTTGGATCGAGTGTGGGAACTCAAGCATTTGTTTCCAAGAGGATGTGATAGTGTCCCATTTTTTAATGGTTGCCTAAACTCAGAGTGAACCTCCAGACTGAGTTGGTTCTCCTAATGATTCTTCTAATCTGACTGGCTTGCTAAGGGAAAAGGTGAGAAGGTAACTGGAATCAAAACTAACTTAAATAGAATTCTAATCTATCTGATGTTTTTTACCCACAAACAACCCTTCAAACATAAACTTTCACAATTCCACCTAAATCCTACAATTCAAAAGTAATTTATATGAAGGTTCTCTCTAAACTCAACCTACAACTAGAATTATATGAAAACTTTGCATAATACTTTCATAATAATGAGACATGATAGAGGATAAAATATTCATTACCATAGTGAGACATCAAATCAATATTGCAATTATGAGGCAAAAGAAGTGAAATGGTAAGGCTCTGCTGTATTGGATTGGAAGGAGCACATGAAAACTGGTAAATACTGAGTCAAAAATAAGTCTACAAAATCTTTTCCCATGCTCAAGAGAGAAAAAACAATAATCTCCAACTCATGAGAAAGAGCTAATTGTCTCTAATATATCTTATCCAAAAGATCTCTAAGAGAAAAAGATGGAAAATCTACTAAAAATAGTGATGCAAATCCATTTTTGAGCTCCTCAGAAAAGCCAAAAAATAAGCCTTCAAATTAACTCCAAATAGGTTGCCAAAACTCTCAAAAAGCCCTCTAAGGTGATCCCACAAAACAAGATGCTTTGTCTGCCTAGAAAAAGCTCTATTTTTGTCCATATCTACCCCAAAAGAAAGCAAATCTAGAAAAGAATATTTGTTTTTCTTTATTTGTTTTATCTGCATATAAATAAGAATCACTAAAGCAATTTATAAAAACATTGCTTTAATGATGTTTCACAATGGATTGCAGTTTTATTCTCCTATTTTTTCTCTATTTGACTCTGATTTGTTTTTATTGCAAAAAAAAAAAAAATACAAGGCTTTATTTTTGTCAATTATATTACATCTGTCATGAATATTTGATTTTTCTATAAAAAAATCATAAAATATGAGGGCATAATATAAATAGTTTACAATAAAATTAAGCCTATGAGTGCTTGTTCTTCAAATGACCTACAACAATTTCTAAGGGCATGTGAACTTATCTCCAAAAGGGAACAAATAGGTTTCATGGCACTAAGGCATTTGGATTATTTTCAAAAGGGACTAAAAAGGGTTTTTAAAGGCATTAAAGCCTTAATATACTCAAATGGATCCCTAAGGTATCGACCACTCCTCTTAAGTCTTGGGACTTAGGCAAAACGTGAGATGAAGATAATACCACAATGAGTATTTGTTTTGCGCAATACAATGATTTCAAATGTGATAAAAATTGCCCACAATGAATTAGGGCAAAAGGAAACCCTAAAACAAAATACTATTCGCCCTAAAATATCAGGCTCATTTTGACTTGTGTCTTTTGGAAAAAAATGGTTCTCTATGTGGCCACCACTAGACTTAGGGTTTCGATGCAACTCTAGGCATTTTTTATCATTTCTAGTCAAACTTGAAAGGTAAACCTTCTCTGCATAGTTTGTATCTATTTCCTCTTATCTCTGAGACAATTTTGACTCTATCGATGCAGCTAAGACCATCCTTTCTGATGTAAAATGTATTTCCTATTGCACTTTTTGTCACTGTCTTTGCTTCAGGCCACCATGGAACTCTCTAAACTCATTGCAAAACAAAAGTCACGGATTCACTTAGAAACATGAAGGTCAGCTTTCAATGTGATGGCATTTGGTTTATTTTCTGTGTATTTTCTCTTCCTCTGAGGCAACAACTATATACATATTACTTGTCTATGGAACCTGTGTTTAAAACCCATAAGGGTTATAATGCCTGTGTGTAGAAAATAGACTCAAATACATGTATTTCCTATTCACTTGCCTTTATAAGGTCACGAATGGCATAATGTTTTGCATTTGTATTAAAAAATCTTCATTTTTGTCTTATATTTGCAACTTTTGTATTGAAACCCTCTACAGGTCGCAACTCTCTGTTTTCCTTTTATATTTAAATTTTATGCTCGAATTGGCCTAACTTGAGTTGACCCATGATAGAGAAATGGAAACTCTGTAAAAGGAAAACACTTCTTTTCTCTGGACCTTCTTCCATATTGTTGGGTCTCTCTCTCCGAATCAGCAAAGGGTTTGCCAGTTCCAATGCACAGGCAGATTCGGCCAACAAACATAGGAGGTTGCATGAGCTGCCTCCCCTTCACTTCTAGTTCTGCTGCATCAAGGAGGGTATCCCTATAGCTAAAGATTTAACCTTGACTCATCCAACATAAAATTTTAGCTTTTAGTTACAGGAAGAATACTCTCATTTCAGGACCAAGATTTGTGTGATGAATCACAAGCTTGACAGTGTTCTTGGACATATCTCACTGGTTAGGTATGAGAGTATGTGGGGGTCCTACTCCTACTCCCAAAAACTAACAGATTGGGGTTTTGAAATGATTTGTATTATGTTTTGGATGCAAGACAGGGGGTTTTGGATCATAACTACTACACAAGAAGTAGACTGGTGCCTATCTCAGGGCAAGGAGTCAACTAGACATACACAAGAGAATGATTTACACTGGCATTCAATTTTCAAGGGGTTAAGACTGGTATTTGCCTTACAAACATGAAATATACCAAGCCAATTTTTTCACTTTTCCAATTACAACTAGCAGAGCAATACATAATCGTTGAAGTTAGCAATTAAACCAAACGATGCGGAATTCAACTCTAACCAAGAATGTACACCAGGATGGCGTGATCATATGGTCAGAGGATCTCTATGCAATGCTGATAAAGGAACTCTAACCAAGAATGCACCTGATGATGACGAGCATATGGTCAGAGGGTCTTGATGCAATGCTGATATAAAGAACTCTAACCAAGAATGCGCCTGATGATGACGAGCATATGGTTAGAGGGTCTTGATGCAATGCTGATATAAAGAACTCTAACCAAGAATACGCCGGATGTCGACGAGCATGTGGTCAGAGGATCCCTACCAACTATTATGCTGAAATAACTCGACGTCAAGAATGTGCTTTCCAACCCGAAGTGGAATTGGAGCTACCATATGACGGAGATGCAAAGTATTATAAAGCAAATATGAGAAGAAGTATGAAGTGCTGATAGTACTACTGTTTAGCTTACAATAATTAGAGACTTCCAACCCAAATCAAATGATAGAAGTTAGCAAACTGAAATGACGGATCAGCAACTTTGAAAAACCAAACCAGCAACATAAAACCCTACAAAAATGCTCATACCTCACTCATTTCTCAACCAAATGACCTCAAATCTTATGCAATGCACTCCTATGACAATGGCGACCAAGCTACACACTAGAGACCACTCTTAAACCCAAGTATTTATTTAGCACACTTTCTAATGCACTCCAAAGAGGGGCAGCCTGGCAAGAAGGGCGATTTCCTTCTAGAAAATCATATTCTTCATAATAAAATATGCAAATTGGCACAATGGAGTGCCCAGCATAGACAAAGGGAAATATGAAATACCCAGAACAAATGTATTTTTATTTTCAAATTTATGAATGAAACTACAGATTCAGCCCTATTATCAGCAACTCCAAAAATGACAAAATGCAAATAACTGAACTATAAACAAAACTCAAGCTACAATGCAAACCTCACTACAAAAATCACTACTATCAGCAAACCTCTCCCTAGGTGCTATCTCTCAAGCATGAAGTGAGCCCAGGCTAGGAGGCATTCATTCCTCGAAGCAGTCCCAAAACCATTACGGCAGCATAACATTATCAAGATTTTGGATGCTGAAATGAGAGCACTCTTCCTCCTTTTATACTTTTCCAACTGGGAGTCTCTAAAATCCTCTTGCATACGGGATAAAACATGAGAGGGAAAATAATATAATCCTCTTCAATTCTTTTTCAATCTCAACATTAAGTCGTTGAGCCTAGGCACCAAGGTCCAATATTAAATAATAAAGTTTAATTTACGGACTTTAAAACGGAGGCCAAGATGATGTCAGAAACCAATGATCTATAGCTCGTTGGAAAGGTCTTGACAAGACGAATCCAACCCCACTCTCAAAATCCCGTTTTAGTGCCAATCCCGAACTTACTAAAAATAGTAAATTCTTGAATGTCGAGAAAAACACATCCCTATGAAGCTCTCTGAAAACCCAGAAAGAAACTGCCAACCAAACCACGTTCCACGAACAAAAGTAACCACCAAAACATGAAACCCCAATTTCAACCTCTGAGTAGCCTACGGGTCTCCAGAATAGGCCAACGGTCAACTGTAAAAGATCAAGCTAGAAAATGGAACATTACAAAACACCACCCAAGACTGAGTATTTAGCTGCCTCTACTTACAAATATCCTAACTGACATACATTCTTCTTCATACTTTGCCTAAAATAGTTTAATCCACTCCTTGAATGGAAGTTAGAGATCAAGCATGCAATACAGAAAATTTGTATCCTAGAATCTTAGAAACCCTTAACAACCAGATTCAGAAGAAGTAATGCATACAGCAAATGGAGACAAACAATTAAACACATGCCACACTGCATTTTTCATATAAAACAACAATGAAACTAAAAATATCTGCAAGGTGCACTCAAATGCAACTCATAACCTCACAAAAGAGATAGAACAACAAATAAATGCTCTGTTCTTCGTTATTTCCTCTAAAAATTGCCCAAGTCTTCAACTACCAGAAAAATGAGTCACACAATTCGTTATATAGAAAGAACGTGTACTCAGTAATTAATTACAATGGTCATTTCAAAATTTTGCCAAATACAAAGCACCTCAGAATGGTGGCCAAAACATTCAATGCAGCAAAGAATAAAAGAGAGAAAGAGCAGGTCAAATTGGGGGATGTGCCGCCGTTTGGAGATTTTTCATTAAAATGGTAGTTGGCCTGTTAATCCGTCAACCATACCTCTGTATTTCTATCATTAAATGGCCAACCTACCCACGGAATGTAGCAACTACGTGCTCTAAAATTCCTCCCGCCTAAAACGCGACAACAGATACAAGGAAATCCCTCCTATGACGTTTTTTTAATCAAGGCCATCGATTCCCCCTTATTGCTGAGATTTGTGGCTCCAAATCGCTTTGAAAAGTCCATCGGCCAATAGAATCACGCCACGCAGGCAACTTTTTGCATCGCTGACTTTTCCTTCTATTTTGCCATTTTTGCCCTTTGTATATGCAAAAGCATATACATACAACTGCCTTTGTCTATTCAAATCTTTGCATATACAAGATTGTATTTGCATACAATCAACCTTCATACAAGGCGAGAACCCCAAATTGTTATGAATGAAATTGAAATTGCATTCAGGTCCCGTGTTGTATCTTCATTCTTTGCATCTCACAATGCGCTATATACAACCCACGGACCCCAGCCACCTATCGGCCATAACATATTCTCCTTTCACGTCTGGGTTGTATCTCTTCTTCCTTGTACATCGGCCTTGTATGTCGCATATACAATGCGATCATATAAGCCAAACTATATAAAACCACACTTTGTACATTGCAAACGTGCATTTGACTCTTGTATGTGCAAACATACAATGTGGACATACAACTGGTGTGCCCGAGGCTTTATATCTTTTTCTTGCATATAGGCTAACATACAGTCTGCCTTGTATATTCCCTATGTATGCTCATCCTTGTATCTGCATCGGCCATCGGGGAGATCCTAAACTAAGCTGCTGATGACCTTGGTCATGCCGAAAGAACTTTTGTGTGTTTGCCGATGTACATTTCCATTTGCACTCTCTCTTTGTATGTTTCATCGGCCCATCAGAGAAACTATGGAATGATCTACCAATGAGACTTGTCATGGCGATGACCCCCTCATACATTCTTTTCCACTTGTATCTTGCCTTTGTACATTTCCTTTGTATGCTTTTTCCTTGTATCTTTCTCTTGTATCTGCCCTTTGTATCTTGGTGATGTATGTTTCGTTTGCATATCGCCTTTGTATGTCAAACATACATGCAAAATATACATTCAATCCTTTACATACAAGCATGGAATATTCTGGGAATCTGTGACATACAACAACTTTTGCACCCTCAGAATTACATATACAAGCCTGATATACATACAAAGATGCATACAACCATTTCTTCACTTTTTCAAAGGCCGATTGAACTTCCTCATGGGTCCGCCAATGTACATTTATACTTGCACATCCAAATGTATATACAAACAACAATGCATATACAAAGATACATACAAGCAACTGCATAGGCCGAAGGACTTAGAATTTTTTGGGTTTTCTTGAAAAGTGCCTGCCAATTTAGATGCTTGAAATCTGAATGTTTCTGCAGGCACTAACATTGGCTCTATCTGGGGATGCATGCCTCTTGTAGGTATGACAAGAACCATAGATCTCTAGGATGCAGACCAATGCCTTATCCATTGGGCACATAGAGTCAAACATTGCACCAACCTGCATCACAAATCACACCTTTTTTAAAATTTACTTGGTGGCCCAGGGCCACCAAAAAGGAAAAACTAGAATTTTCCTTTGTCAAATATCTGATTTTCTTTTGATTTCTTCAAATGAACCCGAAAAACAATTGGTTGTTTGCAGCACCCTACTTTGCAATTGGTTGTGTTGCTGCCCATTTTTCTTTCTTTAACAAATCTACAACAAGCTTCATCAGCATAGATTATCATCAGCTATAGAAAGTCATCATTGTATGAGTCACTGATGTTGCTTGAAAAAATAACAGACTCACATGAAACAAATGAATCCACATCAGAATTTTGCCCTTCTTCAAAAAATAAGAGCTCCTCTGTATTAAACAAACAATACTCAGGCACAAGCAACATCTCATAATCATATTCATTTTCATAAACATTTATATATCCATCATCATTGTTCTCAACAATTTTATCATTAATGTCCACTTGGAATGTCTCAAGAGAATGCATAAAAAGCTCAGAATGCAGCCCTTCATCAAAAGCTTCATAGTCACCCCTACAACCAACACTATCTCCAACTGTATGAGCACACACATCTGCAACTTGTTCATTCACATCTGAATAGTGACCCTATTTTTCCTCTTCACCAATGCACTGATGATCAATAGAAAAAGTTTCAACTTTTGGATTGTAGAGGTAGTCATAATCTTCAAGGAGGCACTCATACTTAGCATCCATATATATTTCATCATCTGAAAAGCTGACATATGCATCTGAATGTTGACAGTCACTAACATATTCACTATCATCCCTTGAATCTGCATCTTCTATATTCAGAGTGAAGTTTTGCATATCCACCTCATATAAATATTCAAGAATAACTGGGATATGCCTATTACTGCAAGACACAACTTCATGTATATCTTTCATTTCATCATTTGAAACACATTTTACATCTGCAGGCTTCTCTTCTAGAGGCTAATAACTATCTTTTTCTTCACTATTATAGGATGTGCCCACATTTTTTGCAACATCATCTTCATGTTTATGCATCACATCATGACTGCACCCATTGTTGTGAGATACATTCCCCTTTGCAAAATCATCTCTCAATGAACACACTGGGAAAGCTGAAATATATTCACTTTGAAAACTATTTTGAAAACTTGCAGCCATAAAACCTACTGGCATTCCATATTTCTGATTATTTTCAATATCCATAGCAAAATTGTAGGCCTGGTGAAGTGTAGCTAGTTCTTTATCTCTCAATAAATAACTCATTTCTTCATCAAATGCAGCCAAATAAATTGCCAAGCATAATGCATCATTGGGTCTCATATATTTAGAATCTGCTTGAGCAACTTAATAAATCTAAGATTAAAGGCTGGAACCCTTTCCTCATCTTCCTTTTGGATATTCATGAAATGTATGATCAATGAGGCCAAGTCAGATCTTTCACCAAACTGCTCTAGGAATGCAATTTCTAAATCTACCAATGAAGAAACTAAACACACAGGCAGGTCTAAAAACCAAACCCTAGCATCATCCTCTAATGATTGAACAAAGAGTCTCATTTCTACATCTTCAGCCTCTACCTCATAGTCTTCTATCAAATTACAAAAATTTTGTAAATGTTTGTTTGCAGACTCAGAATTTGATCCACTATATTTTGGCAAACATTTTCTAATCTTATTGGGAATAACATTTGGGTAGCCACTTATTCCATTGAAATATATGGGCTTATATCTATCAATACTGAAACTTCTTTGAGAGCACAAATAGGACTGCTGGTCTAAACTCATCATTATTTTTGAATCAAAAGATGAATACCTTGAAATATGTTGCAGCTTTGGATATGTTCAATCAACAGAGTCGCCACCTCCCACAGAGAGGACATAATATCAAGAAGGCACCATTGTTTTCTAGATTCATCATGCCAGCAGAGCACCACATGGTCATTCATTGGTATTGCTGCAACAAATTTATTGGAAACTAGGTTTTCTAGTCTTCAAATCACTTGACTCTTCCCCAGTAGAGTTGCCACTTTATTGGGGACTGAGATGGGCCAAAAAGATAACACCTTCAACTCAACTTCCTAGCAGAGTCACCACTTTGTTGGGTCTTTCTCTCTGAATCAGCAAAGGGTTTGCCAGTTCCAATGCATAGGCAGATTCGGCCAACAAACACAGGAGGTTGCATGAGCTGCCTCCCCCTAACTTCTAGTTTTGTCGCACCAAGGAGGGTATCCCTATAGCTAAAGATTTAACCTTGACTCACCCAACAGAAAATTTTATCTTTTAGTCACAGGCAGAATACTCTCATTTCAGGACCAAGATTTGTGTGATGAATCACAAGGTTGACAGTGTTCTTGGACATATCTCACTGGTTAGGTATGAGAGTATGTAGGGGTCCTACTCCTACTCCTACAAACTAACAAATTAGGGTTTTGAAATGAGTTGTATTATGTTTTAGATGCAAGACATGGGGTTTTGGATCATAACTACTACACAAGAAGTAGACTGGTGCCTATCTTAGGGCAAGGAGTCAACTAGACGTATACAAGAGAATGATTTGCACTGGCATTCAAGTTTCAAGGGGTTAAGACTAGTATTTGCCTTACAAACACCACCCAAGACTGAGTATTTAGTTGCCTCTACTTACAAATATCCTAACTGACATACATTCTTCTTCATACTTAACCTAAAACAGTTTAAACCACTCCTTGAATGGAAGTTAGAGATCAAGCATGCAATATAGAAAATTTGTATCCTAGAATCTTAGAAACCCTTAGCAACCAGATTTAGAAGAAGCAATGCATACAGCAAATGGAGACAAAATACTAAACACATGCCACACTATATTTTTCATATAAAACAATAATGAAACTAAAAATATGTACAAGGTGCACTCAAATGCAACTGATAAACTCACAAAAGAGATAGAACAGCCAAGAAATGCTCTATTCTTTGTTATTTCCTCTAAAAATTGCCCAAGTCTTCAACAACCAAAAAAATGAGTGACACAGTTCACTATATAGCAAGAACGTGTACTCAACAATTAATTACAATGGTCGTTTCAAAAATCTGCCAAATATAATGCACCTTAGAATGGCAGCTGAAACATTCAATGTAGCAAAGAAGAAAAGAGAGAAAGAGCAGGTGAAATTGGGGGATGCGCCGTCGTCTGGAGATTTTTCATTAAAACAGTAGCTGGCCCATCAATCCATCGACCATACCTCTGCATTTCTGTCATTAAATGGCCAACCTACCCACGGGATGCAGTAACTGTGTGCTCTGAAGTTCCTCCTGCCTGAAACGTGATGGCAAATACAAGGAAATCCCTCCTATGAAGTTTTTTGAATTAGGGTCGTCGATTCCCCCTTATCGCTGAGATATGTAGCTCCAAATCGCTTTGAAAAGTCCATCGGCCAATAGAATCATGCCACACAGGTGGCTTTTCCCATCGCTGACTTTTCCTTCTATTTTGCCATTTTCACCCTTTGTATATGCAAAAGCATATACATACAACTACCTTTGTATATTCAAATCTTTGCATATACGAGATTGTATATGCATACAATCAACCTTCATACAAGGCGCGGACCCCAAATCATTATGAATCAAATTGAAATTGCATTCGGGTCCTGCGTTGTATCTTCATTCTTTGCATCTCACATTGTATATTGCATATACAATGCGCTAGATACAACCCACGGACCCCAGCCACCTATTGGCCATAACATATTCTCCTTTCGCGTCGAGGTTGTATCTCTTCTTCCTTGTACATCGGCCTTGTATGTCGCATATACAATGTGATCATACAAGCCAAACTATATACAACCACACTTTGTACATTGCAAACATGCATTTGACCCTTGTATGTGCAAACATACAACATGGACATACAACTGGTGGGCCCGAGGCTTTATATATTTTGTTTGTGTATAGGCTAACCTACAATCTACCTTGTATATTCCCTATGTATGCTCTCCCTTGTATCTGCATCGGCCGTCGGGGAGATCCTAAACTGAGCTGCCGATGACCTTTGTCACACCGAAAGAACCTTTGTGTGTTCACCGATGTACATTTCCATTTGTACTCTCCCTTTGTATGTGCCATCGTCCCATCGGAGAAACTACGGGATGATCTGCTGATGAGACTTGTCATGGCGATGACCCCCTCATACATTCTTTTCCACTTGTATCTTGCCTTTGCACATTTCCTTCGTATGCTTTTTCCTTGTATCTTGCTCTTGTATCTGCCCTTTGTATCTTGGTGATGTATGTTTCCTTTGCATATCACCTTTGTATGTCAAACATACATGTAGAATATACATTCAATCCTTTACATACAAGCACATAATATTCTAAGAATCGGCAACATACAACCACTTTTGAATGCCCAGAATTGCATATACAAGCCTGATCTACATACAAAGATGCATACAACCATTTCTTCACTTTTTCAAAGGCCGATTGAACTTCCTCATGGGTCCGCCAATGTACATTTGCACTTCCACATCCAAATGTACATACAAATAGCAATGCATATACAAAGATACAAGTAACTGCATAGGCTGAAGGACTTAGAATTTTTTGGGTTTTCTTGAAAAGTGCCTGGGAATTTAGATGCTTGAAATCTGAATGTTTATGTAGGCACTAACACATATAATTTTACAAGCGTTCTAACCTTTTGGGTACAACAAAAATGTCTCTTTGTTGATACAAGCCCCTATCACTAGCACAAAATAGTCTTTCCTATTCATTTTCTGAGCACTTTATTTAAACTCACAAAACCCTTTTGCTGCATCTGAATTTCCATGGTAGGGTTTTGATATTTGTGTGAAAGAGAATAAACTCAAATACATGGAGTTTGTTTCAAGAGGCCGCGACCATATACATTTTTTCATTTGTTTCATAGCAGCAACTTTTGTTCAAAAATAACAAAAACCCAGAAGGGTTCAAGCATATGATTTTCTGAGATTGATTTTCATTTTATACTTGCAACTGAACCTTGCAACCCCAAAAAAGCCTTCTTTTCAAGTCACGGCTTCTTGTAATTGATGTTTTGTAGATGCTCCTTTTCTTGTAGCATGACAACATACATATGCACCCATGATGTAGACATATAAATGGTTTTACTGTTGTAGCATTACATACATACTGAAATCCCACTTTTATAACTGCACTTTGATGCTCATATGAGATGGCCCAATTGATGGAAATAACACTTTTCAAACCCTCTTTGCATTCACTTGAACAATTAAAGATGATCCAACACAATGCATATTACTTTGACATAATGTTGCAATTGTTATGTTGATGTATACACCTCCTGTAGATGACTATGGGTGTTGCAACCTCACTATTACCACCACTTTTATGAAATGCATCTTGAACTTTGTATATACCTTTAATGACAAGTTGACAGCATGACATGGCATTTATTTTGTTGTCCAGTTTCCTATATTATATGCATTTATATACATGCCATATTGAATGGAACTTCTTTACTTCACTATAGCATGGCAATATGCTTCTGTATCAGTTTGTATGTATTAATGGAACTACACATACTATTCTCTCATTTACACCATGTTGCGTGACTAAGTCATCTATTCCTCTGATGAAGATTTGATTCCTGCAACCTATGATGCTTTGACTATTGTACCTCTCTTGTTGCTCCAATATTTGATGATGTTTCTAAAGCATCTTGACTTACCTTTCTAATATATGACTATTTTATGTTAATAAGTGATTACTCCATTCAGCATGTACCTTACTGTAGCATCCTCTGACACTGAATCTTTTTGGAGATGATGCTGCCCCATCATGGATGCACTCTATAATGATATTATAAATGTTGTTTCCTTTCGTACTACCTGTAGTTGTATATGACATTGAAACTTCATGGTGAAACACCTTGTTGATAATTCTAAACTGATACATTCTATGCTCGGCATTTGATATGTGGCTAATCTTTAGGATTTAAATGATAATGATGTACTTCAAAAAGATAAATACATCATATTGTTATTGATCTGCCTTCTTGATAGCTACACCATTATCATGAGATGATGTAGTTCATGATTGATCTTGCATTCCATGGCATTTAATACTTTCACTTGCATCTATACCTTGCAAATTCTTTGATTGTCTGGTACATCTATGTATGACTCATTGGGCTGCATTGAATAAGCTTCATTGTTCATTAATGGTTCTCACTTCAAGTCACCCTGAACTGACAATCATGGATAGACATTGAACCTGAGACTCTTATAAACACTCCTTTCTCATCCCCCTTGAGACTGAGGGGCAGCATGTTGAGCTCTACCCTTGTGGGAGCCCACTTTACACCACATGTTGATATGTCTTCAAAACAACAATATAACTTTACCTATACCTACACATGAAATAGACATGTTAGATAAAACTAGTGAAGTACAATGATTGTTTCTTTTTTTTAATCTCTCCTACATGTGAATGATTTGTATTTGACTTAGTGCACTATAGGCAATGTATTATGCCTCTGTTGATAGGCACATAGGGAACTCATAACCGGAGCTTTAATAGCTCTCTTGACATCTTTGCAAGTTCCTATGAAGATTGGGAGCAAGGACAGAAGGCCGCCTTGGAAACCAAAGACACTAAACATGCAATGATGGTTGTGATCCTTCCCTTTCTATTTCCAGATGCATAGTATATTTCTTATATCTGTACTTGTTTAGCTATTCCACTACTTGTGTGGGACATTTGATCGATCATGTTTTTCATTCAATGCAATGTTTATTTCTTTTATGTATCTCATTTATAAAATAAATAATCATTGTAGTGAAATGAAATAACTTGTCTTTCAAGAAACCTTCTACAAATGAATGATAATATGAAAATTATGTCTTTGTTGAACAAGTGAACTATAACATAACTAAATATCTCAAACTCTCAAACTATGCAAACAAGATATTAGGCAAATGTTAAAACTTTCTCATCTAAACATGAATTAGATGTACTCTAGCTCTACCAATTTGGGTTGTAGAGAAAATTTGTAACATTTCTAGTGACTTCTGTTATATGCTTGTCTGCAAATCATCAGGACCAATTGTCTTAAGCTGTCCATTGCGTATTGAGTCATACTCTACTCATCTCAAACTCAGAAAACACTAAAACTCATATTTACACTACTCCAAATAGTAGCAGAAACAAAAGCAAACCAAACTGAAAACAATCTAGAAGGCCCTAGTGGCTTGAGAAACCTATGCAACAGCACTTAGGGAAACAAAAAAAACTGAAAGTAAATGTGCATGAAACACTTATTAACTGCAACACTACTCTACTTATGATACAAGGTAGTACTTATCTTTAGAGGCAATGTTTGAGGTGGATCCCATTAACTGGGATAGACAGTACCTCTCCACTTAACTTGGATAGCTGAAATGCATTGTTTTCCTTGCACTGTGTGATTACATAATGCCCATCCCAAATTGCATCAAACTTGGAATGCTTTCCAGGTCTACTTCTCAGTTCATTCCATTTCAAAACTAAATCATCATCAATGAAGTTGCTTGGTCTTGCCCTCTTATCAAAGGAACTCTTAATCTGAGCTTGATGGATTTCAAGCTTCCTTAAGGCTTCTTTCCTGGTTTCCTCCAATTCCATAAGGCTTGTGTGTTGTAATAAGGTCTCATTGACCACTCATGTTGTTTCATGTATTTACATGTCTAGGCCTAGAGCCACTTTTACTAGTCCAAGTGACTTAAGTTACATTTGTAATGAAATTCACAAAAGGCCAAACATGGTCATTTTGGGGGGCACCAAGAAGTTGGTCTTCCAACAGTTACAACCGGTTGGCCTTCCCCAAGTCAGGGGATACAAAGAGGGGGTACAGTTCGGCTCTAGGAGAGGGTGATGGTAAAAATATTGAAGCTGTGAATGAAATACATTTCTGTTCTATCATTTTGATCTCTTGCTATCTAATATTCAGAATCTGTGTAGAAGTACTATTGTTTTCCTTTGTAGAGTGATTATTTATGTTCTATATCATTGGAGTAGGATGTCGAATTGAAGTATTCCACTGGTGGATTTCTAAATAAATCAATGGAATGGCTTCTAGTTGTATAGTTTTGTTTCTGTTTATTTTGTCATTTGGTAGGATGGGGCAGAAGTTCCAAAAGATCTGTTGTTCACAGTGAGTTGCCTAGCATCACGATGTGCTAGGTTTGAAGGAGGTAGTGTGACCATGAAGTTGCGGAGTCACATAGAAGTTTCATCAGTGAGATAGAGACATATAAGAGGAAATATTGTTCACCAGGCCGATAAGAAGCATCTGGCCGAAAGTGCAAAGGTAGAAGAATCTCATATCGGAAGGAATTGGAAATTATCTCACCAAAGAGTGTTTCCACTAACTCATTGGAGTGGCTCGGTATATCAGAGAAGAAGAAACATATGTGTTGCTAACAAGGGGCATCGAGAAGACTCAAAGCAATCAGTACGACAATCCTAAGGGAAGCCAATAGTGTTTGGGGTGGCCGATGAAGAACCGAGACCCTTTTGGAGAGACATAAAGTGTTCTCTGGATGATAGTAGGATCGAGAGGACTTTGGTGTCAAGTAACGTCTCGCATGAAGACCGATGGCATTTGTGTAGCAATGGAAAGTTGAGACTCATGTCAGGAAGAAATTAGTATATCAGGAAGCTAAATTTTGAGGTGGCCGATGTTAGAAGTTAGGCCGAAGGCATAAAGGAAGGATTCGTCGCCAAGACTCCTGCCGATGACAAAGGATCAAGCATATTGGGCTAGTGTCAGAAGAGATCAAAGGGTCCCGTCGATACACGAAGGTTGGACCAATAGTGTTGAGGAAGCTATCACCATATCGGCATAAGTCATGAACGGGTCACGCTGATAGGATAGAGGATTGAAAAAAAAAATTGATAGAGCAAAGGGGAATTTGGCAGTTCCATCATGCACCTATGTACCATTTTTGTATCAGAGCTTTGGACATTCTATGTGTGACGTGCTATGAAAGATCTGTGTATGTCAGCAGACGAGAGTGAAGGAGAGGCTAGTGCCATGCCTCTGAAGGGAATGACCATTGAGGTGGCCAAGAAATTATGGGAGATGGAAGAGAAAATAAAAGCTGGGGTTAGGGAAGCACTCCAGGATGAATTGAAAACCTTGAGAAAAGGTAGGAAATTAGACAAGGAGTTTGATGAAGAAGAAGATGGGGAAGAGGAAACAACCCCAGAATAGGTAGATATATCTGCAGACCAAAAACAATTTCTAAAGGCCATAAGGACACTCGGTAAGGAGTCGTCTGAATCAAAAATGGAGATTTCGATGTTCAGTAGAAAGATGGACATAGATGAAGTCATTGAATGGGTCAAGGATTTGAACAATTACTTTGAGTACAAGGAGGTATCGGAGAATAAAAGAGTCAAGTTTGCAAAGATGAAATTGAAAGGTGATGCACTCACATGGTGGAACTACACCCAGGGAGAAAGGGTGAAGAGTGGCAAGAGCATGATCTCATCCTAGAGTCGGATGGTAGAGAGGATCAAGGCTCAGTTCCTACCCGCAAATTACGAAGTGCAAATATATAGGAAAATGCAGAATCTCAGACAGAAGGATGTGGATGTATCCACCTATACAGAGGAATTTTACAAATTGTCTCTAAGGTGTGGACTTGCTGAGGATGAAAAGGGAAGAGTTGCTAGGTATATTAATGGCCTAAAATATAGTATTCAAGATGAAATTACCATTCCGACACCCAAAACAGTGGACAAGAGCTTCCAACTGGCACTGAGAGTAGACGAGAAATTGAAAAGAAAAGGAGAACAGTAGAACAGAGGCAAAGGTGGAAGGAATTTTAGAGGTAGAAATAATTTTGGTGGTAGAAACCAGTTCCAAAAAAATCAAGGGGAGTCCAGTCAACAAGAACATAGTGGAGAATCTGGTTCCAGAGGGGGCTTCAAAGGAAGGAGGCCCAATGGAAGAGGTAGATTTGGTGGAATAGGTAGAGGTCCTAATGTCTTCATAGAAAGATGTTATAGTTGTAACCAAATTGGGTACATAGCAGGCAAGTGTCTAGAGAAAGCCTCAAGCTCTCATGCAGGAGAGAGAAGGAGCCAACTGGTTCAGGAAGAAGATTCTCAGAGTGTGACTTCACCTATGGGAAGCACAACTCCAGTACAAGATGGAGAGAGTCTCATGATGAGAAGAACAATGCTGAAAGTGCCACAGAACAAGGAACCACCCCAGAGGAAGACACTATTCAGAACTCTGTGTAAAGTTTCTGGCAAAAGGTGTAAGGTAATTGTTGATTCTAGCTCAACTAAAAATTTAATTTTAGTAGAAATGGTAGAGAAATTGAATTTGAAAAGATTGCCACATGTTAGTCCATACAAAGTGTCTCGGTTGAACAAAGGGCAACAAGTCTTGGTTGATGAACAAGTTTGGGTAGAATTTCAGATAGGGGAATATAGAGACAAACTGTTGTGTGATATAATTCCCATAGATGCATGCCATTTACTATTAGGAAGACCTTGGCAGTATGATGTACAAGCCCAGCATGATGGTAAATCTAATTCCTTTGTTATCACCAAGAATGGTAGATAGTATAAGATGGATCCTTTACCAAAGGAGGGTGTAGACAAGAATGTAGGCTCAAGTATCATGTTAGTGAGTGGGTAAGAGTTTCTCCATACTCTGAAAGAAGAGGGAACCCAGGGGTATGCTCTGATTTTGAAACCTATCTGATTTGTCTAAAAACAACATGGAAAAAGTCCCTAAGGAAGTGTAGGAATTGTTAGACAAGTATAAGAGTATCATGGTGGAGCATATGCCCAGTACACTACCCCCTGTGAGAGATGTAAGTCATCAGATTGACTTCATCCCAAGATCCACATTGCCAAGTAAACCAGCCTATAAAATGAAACCTAATCAGAATGAGGAAACTGCTAAACAAGTGCAAGAACTGTTGGATAAGGGCTTGGTGAAGAAAAGTCTTAGTCCGTGTGCTGTACCTATAGTTTTAGCTCCCAAGAAGGATGGCAAATAGAGGTTATGTACTGATTCGAGAGCCATAAATAAGATCACCATCAGATATAGGTTTCCTATGCCCCGAATAGAGGGCCTAATGGATTGTTTGGGTGGAGCTCAGTACTTTTCTAAAATTGATCTCAAAAGTGGATACCATTAGATCATGATTAGACAAGGGGATGAATGGAAGACAACCTTTAAGACTAATGAGGGTCTTTATGAGTGGGTGGTGATGCCATTTGGACTATCCAATGCTCCAAGCACTTTCATGCATCTAATGAATGAGGTATTGAAAGATTTTATTGGCAAATTTGTTGTTGTCTATCTTGACGATATTCTGATTTTCAGCAGGACAAAGGAAGAACATTTGCAGCATTTGGAACAGGTGTTGAAGAAGTTGCATGGGGAGAAACTGATGAACAATATGGAGAAGAGTGTCTTCATGAAGAAAGAACTCACATACCTTGGATTTGTGATATCCCAGGGCAATTTGAAAATGGATCCAGAAAAGGTAGATGCTATTATGTCTTGGCCAGGACCTAAAACTGTAAGTGATGTAGGAAGTTTTCATGGTTTGGCAACCTTTTATAGGAAATTCATAAGGGGATTCAGTCACATTTGTGCACCTATTCTGGATACCATAAAAGGAGGGTGGAAATGTAAGTTTGTTTGGAATAAAGCAGCAGATGAATCTTTTGAGATTCTTAAACAGAAGGTAGTAGAGAAACCCATTTTGGTTTTGCCTGATTTTAATAAGTTTACTGTGGAATGTGATGCTAGAACCTTGCGATTGGTGTTGTCATGAGTCAGGAAGGTAAACCTATTGCTTTCTTTAGCAAAAAGTTGAATGATGCTAAAAGAAAGTATTCCACATATGATTTAGAATTGTATGCAATGGTTCAA
The DNA here is from genome assembly GCA_027924645.1 of Cunninghamia lanceolata. NCBI lineage: Eukaryota > Viridiplantae > Streptophyta > Pinopsida > Cupressales > Cupressaceae > Cunninghamia > Cunninghamia lanceolata. Next base: position 7,368,719 of record BSBN01000078.1, read on the forward strand.
GCATTGAAAAAATGGAGACACTATCTCTGGTCGAAAGAATTCATTGTTTATACTGACAACCATGCTCTGAGTTTTCTAAATTCGTAGGAGAAATTAAACCACTGACACATGAAATGGGTTGAGCAACTCTAGGCATACACTTTTTCCATCAAACATAAGAAGGGACAAGCCAACAAGGTGGAAGATGCTCTGAACAGAAGGGTGTGCACTATATAGGAAATCTAGTTGCAAAGTGTGGGAGTGGATTCTCTCAAAAATATGTACTAGGATGATGAGGACTCCAAAGAGATATATGCAGTTTGTTCACAATTTTCAGATTCCTATCATTCTGATTTTTCTAAATATTTGTTGCAGCAAGGGCTACTATTCAAAGGCAGCCAACTATGTGTACCTAGGCGTTCCATGAGGGAGAACATCATAAAAGAAAAGCATTGCGGTAGTCTTGGAGGTCATTTTGGACTGGACAAGACATTGAAACAAGTGAGAAGGCTTTACTTCTGGCCTAAGATGCAAACAAATGTCAGGAAATTTGTAGAAACTTGTAGCATTTGTCAAAGGGAAAAAGGAACTTCATCCAATGTCGGTCTCTATCAACCACTTCCAATTCCGTAAAGGCCATGGGAGTGCATTAGTATTGATTTTGTTTTGGGTCTTCCTCGGACTCCAAGAGGTTTTGACAGTGTATTTTTTGTAGTTGATAGATTCAGTAAAATGGCTTATTTTGTGCCATGCAAATGTACCATTGATGCTTCACACATTGATGGTCTATTCTTTAAGGGATTGTTCGAATTCATGGTTTGCCATTGAATATTGTTGATGACAGAGATCCAAGTTTGTGGGACATTTTTGGTGCACTTTGTGGAAGAAATTGGGCACTCAATTATCTTTTACGTCAGCCTATCACCCTCAGACAGATGGACAAACTGAGGTCGTGAATAGATCACTAGGTAATCTTTTGATGTGTTTGACTAAACAACATCAAGAAGCATGGGATATGGTCATCCCACAAGCAAAATTTGCCTACAATGATTTTGTCAACAGAAGCATAAGAAACAATCTGTTTGAAATAGTGTATAAAATTCATCCGAGGGGAATTTTGGAGCTTAGGGACCTTCAGAACATGGAGAAGAGAAGTGCTCAAGGAGAGGATTTTTCTATCAACATAAAAGAAATTCATGATTCAGTAAAAGAAACTCTTCAAAGGTACACAGAGAAGTACAAAGAGAGAGTTGATCAAAGGAAGAGGGACATACAGTACAAGGTTGGAGATTTGGTGATGGGTTATCTAAAGAAGGAAAGACTTCCTAAGGGGCAGCCTACAAAACTTCTCATGAAGAAGATAGGTCCATGTAGGGTTGTACACAAATTTGGGCCTAATGCCTACAAGATTGAACTTCCTCCTAGATTATTAATTTCACCCATCTTTAATGTGGCAGATTTATTTCCATTTAGAGGAGCCAATGCAGTAGAGACAGGAGTAGAAGATGCAGAATAGATTTCTGATCTTCCATCCAGCCAGCCAGTTTAGTTGGAGTGTATTTTGGACACTAAAGTTCAGAAGAAGACCAAGCACAAAGTATACAAATAGCATCTAGTCAAATGGCGTGGTTTACTAGAAGAAGATGCCACCTGGATGAGCGAAGAAGATATCATCAAGCATGGAGTTACCATCGTAGACCTAGTTCCTCAAGGGACTTGAGTTCCGTCAACCCCGGGAGTATGGTGTAGGGGCACCAAAAATCATGTTGTGTGTTGTAATAAGGTCTCATTGACCACTCATGTTGTTTCATATATTTACATGTTGTCTAGGCCTAGAGCCACTTTTACTAGTCCAAGTGACTTAAGCTACATTTGTAATGAAATTCACAAAAGGCCAAATAGGGTCATTTTGGGGGGCACCAAGCAGTTGGTCTTCCAACAATTACAACCGGTTGGCCTTCCCCAAGCCAGGGGATACAAAAAGGGGGTTTGGTTTGGCTCTAGGAGAGGGTGATGGTAAAAATATTGAAGTTGTGAATGAAATACATTTCTATTCTATCATTTTGATCTCTTGCTATCTAATATTCAGAATCCGTGTAGAAGTACTATTGTTTTCCTTCGTAGAGTGATTATTTCTATTCTATATCATTGGAGTAGGATGTCGAATTGAAGCATTCCACTGGTGGATTTCCAAAGAAATTAGTGGAATGGCTTCTAGTTGTATAGTTTTGTTTCTATTTGTTTTGTCATTCGGCAGGATGGAGCAGAAGTTTCAAAAGATCTATTGTTTGCAGTGAGTTTCCTAGAATCACCATGTGCTAGGTTTTGAAGGAGGTAGTGTGACCATGAAGTTGTAGAGTCACATAGAAGTTTCATCGGTGAGACAGAGACATATCAGAGGAAATATTGTTTGCCAGGCCGATAAGAAGCATCTGGCCGAAAGCGCAAAGGTAGAAGAAACTCATATCAGGAAGAATTGAAAATTATCTCACCAAAGAGTATTTCCACTAAGTCATTGGAGTGGCTTAGTATATCAGAGAAGAAGAAATGTATATGTTGCCGACAAGGGGCATCGGGAAGACTGAAAATAATTGGCGTGACAATCCTAAGGGAAGCTGATAGTGTTCAGTGTGGCTGATGAAGAACTGAGACCCTTTCAGAGAGACATAAAGTGTTCTCTGGCTGATAGTAGAATCAGGAGGACTTTGGTGTTACAGTAACATCTCGCATGAAGACCGATGGCATTTGTGTAGAGATGGAAAGTTGAGACTCACATTGGGAAGACATTAGTATATCAGAAAGATAAATTCTGAGGTGGCCAATGTTAGAAGTCAGGGCAAAGGCATAAAGGAAGGATTTGTTGCCAAGACTCCTACCGATGACAAAGGATCAAGCTATTGTCGTGTTGGCATAAGTCATGAACAGGTCACACTGATAGGACAGAGGATTGAAAAAAAAATCTGACAGAGGAAAGGGGAATTTGGCGGTTTCGCCACGCACCTTTGCACCACTTACTACTAAAGGTTGTTCCTCTAGCAGCTCATGTTCTTTAATGAAAGTCAAAGTTGGTAATTATAGTAAACTAGGCAATCTAGCCTCCTTACCATAAGTAAGCACATATGGAGAACAACCAGTAGCTCTCTTGGGAGTGATCTGGTCAGCCCAAATAGCTAACTTCAACTTCTCGTGCCATGTCCTCTGGTTGTCTTCAATAGTCTTTTTGATGATCCTTATCAGGTTCTTATTGGTAGATTCTGCCTTCCCATTACCTTGTGGGTAATAGTTAGAAGATGTATTCAAAAAGATGTTATGTTTAACAGACCAATCTGAAATCCTTATACCAATAAAAGCTAAACCATTGTCAAATATAATTGATTTTGGTGTACCAAATCTTGATAGAAACTTAAAACAACAAATTCATTTACTTCTTTCAAAGCAAAAACATCAGTCCACTTGTGGTGCACACTTGAAGGTGGGTTTATTGGTCCAAAGAAGTCATGACCCCATTTAGCAAATGGCTATTCAACTTTGATAGGGTGTAGAGGTAAGGCTGCAAGCCTTTGTTTACCTGCAAACAATGAACACTTTTCACATCTTCTTACCGAAGAAAATGCATCCTTAAATAGATCTGGCCAATAAAAGCCATCTTGCATTATCTTCAAGGTAGTTGTCCTTGCTACAAAATGACCTCTTGAAGGTCCATTGTGAACCTCTTCTAAGAGTCTATCAACTTGATCTGGTTCAATGCATCTCAGAAACACACCATTAAAATCTCTACTATACAAAATACCTTCAATGATAGCATAAGGAGTAGCTTGTAACCTAAAATACCTTCTTCCTACCCTATCCAATCCTTTGGGGTATTCACTAGTCTGCAGATAGTGTATCATCTACTGCACCCAACTATTTGTAGGAGCTGGTATAGTGGCTGGTTCACTATTATTCAGCACTATTTCTACATTCTCTTCATGTTCTTGGCTGTGCTCTCCATTTCCAGCAAGCTGCTCACATAAACCCTTGCCCCTAATTAGGTTAGGTACCTTAATATTAACATCAAACTCCATAACATTTGTTATCGAACTAGCCCTTTTATCATTTATGTCTCTGTTAAGTAAAAAGCTCTTAATAGTTGGGTGGGCAACCATCAAATGAATTCTATTATTGGACATAAAATGTCTGAATTTCTTGAGGCTTGTAACAATAGCAAAAACATGCTTCTCAGCAAAAGAATACTTTACATCATAATCATGTAATACCTGGCTGAAAAATGCCACTTGTTGCTCCAAGTCTTCATCATTTTGCTCGTACAACATTACTGAAATGGTATCTATACCCCCAAAATCATATAAAATGAAATATTTCTCATACTTAGGATTAATGAGGCTAGGGGTAGTAGCAAGAGCTTCTTTGATCTGCTCAAAGCCTCTCTTTCCTTCCTTAGTCCAATTGAAAGTTATGTTCTTCTTTAGCATGGCAGTGAGAGGTTGTAACAAAGAAATAATGTTTGGAATAAATCTTCTCACAAAATTAATTCTACCAAGAAAGCTTTGCAAGCCTTTCTTATGTGCAAGCAGTGGTAAATCTAGAATTGCAGACACTCTTTTAGGGTCAATAAAAATACCATGCTTTTAAACAATATGGCCAAGGAGTTTATCTTCATGAATTGAAAATATGCATTTTTTGGCTTCAAGAAAACTTCAAACTCTCTACATCTCTAAAAAATCTGCTTCAAATAGTCAAAATGATCATTAGCATCCTTTGAAAAAACTATTATATCATCTAAATAGACCAGCACTATTCTATTCATAAGGCCATGGAAGGCCATATCCATTGCCCTTTGAAAGGTTGCCCTGGCATTGGACAAACCAAATGGCATCTTCTGGTAGGCCATGGTGCCCCACTTGGTTGTAAATACAGTTTTATATTGGTCCTCTTCCTTCACCAAGATCTAGTTATAGCCTAAATATCCATCTAACAAAGAAAATCTATCAAAACTAGAAACAATTTGCAACATTTGTTCCATTGAAGGAAGGGGGTAGTGATCTTGTAAAGATGCCTTATTGAGATCATCGAAATTGACACAAAGTCAAATTTCTCCATTCTTCTTTCTAACTAGTACCAAGTTGGAGACCTAGGATGTATGCTTTACAGGGAATATTATACTTCTCTCAATCAACTTGTTTAGCTCAGCGTTCATTAGATGCTCAAGTTTTGGGTTAAGGGGTCTTTGCTTCTGCCTAACAGGCTCAGTATTAGGCTCTAATTCAATGGTATGTTGGGCTAAACTAGGATCAAATCCCCTTAAATCCTTATATTCCCATGTAAAAATATTATAAAACTCTTGAGATAACTGAACAAAAGACTGATGTTGTATTTTAGTACATACCTTTCCCAATTTCAATAGTTTATCTTTGACTATCTCCACTGTTTCATAATGCTCTTGCTTCACAGACATGCTACATTTGTCTTTTGTAAATTGATCATCTAAATTAAACACTGATTCTAGTGTCACCAGTCCCTTGGGTAGCTTGTTAGATTTCAGTTGCACAATTTGATTATCAAATTGTTACTTGTACTTCTACTAATTTTTAGCTACAAATTCAACTTCTGCATTCAAAAAACTCACTATTTGCTCATTACTGTCAAAAAATTGCCAAGAAACACCATTTTCAGGCACAGACAGTCTAGAAACCACTTTCACATATGGTTGTACCTCTATGTTATGAATCTGATCTGAAATCTCAAACTAAGATCCCAAAGCAGAAAGCTTATATGCATATTTATTTTGATTTTTGGGAATTGAAAGTAGATTAAAAGCATCAAAATTTTCAATTGAGTCTCAAACTCGATGATTGTACTTTTTGAGCAAGTCATTCTTAGTAACAATTAGATTTCTAACTTGGTTTACAATCAACTCAGAATCACCATAAACTTGGATAGATTTTATACCCCTTTTTTGTGCCCACTCTAAGCCATGAATCAGGGCTTCATACTCAACCACATTGTTTGTGCAGCTGAAAGTAAACCTAAATGTTGCATAGTACTTGTCTCCTTGAGATGACACTAACATAGTCCCTACACCAGCTCCTCTTTTGTTCCTTGATCCATCAAAGTACAACTTCTAAAGCTGATTTTCTTCTTGTTTAGACTGACTTTGGTCCTTAATCAGATTAGGAATCAATGCATCAGGTTCCTATATCATATAAATACCTAATCCTACCTCATTAGTGTGACAGAAAGGGTCATCTTCATGATCTTCAGCTTCCCAATCATCCATACTTATATCCTCCATAGGTGCACTGGGATCTAGGGTCATGGATTGATCTTGCTTCCCATGGGTGATGTAGAGGTTAGCATTTATTGGGTTGGGGACATAGGGCTCAACATGATCCTTTGCAAGTGGTTTAAATTGTATGGTTACTTTCATACCATATCTTGTTCTAAAGAACAAACAGGACCAATCAGAAGATAAAAATCTACCTTATTTAGCAATAAATTCCTTAGAAAGGCAAATAAAAAAGTGAGGTGGCAAGTCTATGATATGAAGGTCCTGATGGATTGCAAAATTAGTACAGACATGCAAGGTAAGTGGTAAATTTCTAATTATCCTTGAAGTATTAACAGCAGACCCGTCCAATTGGACTACTTTTTGAGAGGGGTTCATAAACTAATCCCAATTTATTAGTTAGACTCTTGGGCATAATGGAACTGCTTGCTCCAGAATCTATCATGCAGTTATGAACAAGTTTGTCACCAATAATGAGACTTAGGTAAAAAGGAGGAGCTTTTACCTCTTTGGTTGGCTGTTCACTCTTAAATTCTGAGTTGTTGGCAAGTACAATCTTGGCCTTTTCTTGATTAGAACAATCAGAAATTGAAATTTCAGCCAATGCATCTTGTAACAAATTCCTTTGGCCAGGAATACGCAATGCATCCACTACTGACATATTCACTATAGCTTTCTTAAGGTGATCCACTATATTGAAAGATACATGACTTACCTTTTGTTGTCCTTTAACAATAGCAACATCATTCTGTCTTTGAAAAAGTTGTGATTGTACTTTGGACTAATCTTTTCTCGATACAGTTTGATTTCTTTGCTGAATTTGCAGCTCTGGTTTGTGCTATAGGAACAATCTGTGATGAAAAAGCTTGAAATTTGTCCTTGGCAAGTTGTTGTGGTACATTTATAGCTTGTTGTTCCAAGTCAACAACCCTCTTTTTTAACCTTGTGTTGGCTGAAACAGGTGTATTTTCCTAATTTTGGCCTTGAGGGTAACTTACACCATAGAAATCAGTATCTTGCTAGTTCATTAAGGCCACGTCAACATTATTTTGTTGAGCTGAAACTTAATTAGAGACAGTTCCTGAACCTGCATAACTATTTTTCACCATAAGAGCCTGATTCCTTACACCATATATACATGTAGCTTGGTTATGGGGTTGGTGACATGGATAACACCATTCACTATCTTGTGCCAAGTTGTTTTGAGTGGGTACAAGCTCTTTTAAAGTGCTAGTAACATTGGGATTATAGGATTGGAAGGGTCGAGGGTTATAATTTCTTCTTTGGCCCTGAGGATCTACATGGAAAGGTAGTTTATTTGGCTGATTAGACTGATACGGGGCTTGGTATGGCTTATGTTCTTGACTGATTTCCCTCTTGAAATTAACAAACTCATTCGCCATTTTTTTGGTGTGTTTTTAAGCTCTTGGAATTCTTGGACTGGAATAGTAGTTTCTTGGGCTGCAACCTAGTGTCCTATTGCTAGAATTGCTGGGACAATAGCCAAAGGGGGAACTGCCATGGGTACAGGTAGCTGGATCTCTATAAATATGGGTAAAGGAGGCCTTGGGTCTATTTTCCCTGCTTGGATAAGGCAATTTTCTGCTCTAACAACAATTTCAAAAGCATCGGGATGGGTATATTCACCCATAGATTGGATCATTACAGAAATTTCACTATTCAAAACCTTAAGATAAAACAAAAATGCATGCCTTGGTAAAGGCTTCACCATTGTGGGGATCCTATCCCAAGTCCTGTGAAATTGGTAATTTAAATCTGCCATGTGTTCATGGGGGCCCTTTTGATGGTGCTTAACTGCTCCAGTAATGAGAGGTGATCGGATTTGTCCTTAAAATGCTTGTGAAATCCATCTCCCAGTTGATCCCATGTTGTAATTGACTTCTTTGCAAGATCTCTAAACCATTACAAAGCTTTACCCTTTAGTGATGTAGTCAATAATTTGATTGCTATGTTTTCTTCAGGAACATTATGCATTGAAAATAGTGTTGCCACATCCTGAATGTGCCCAACAGCTATAGTGTGATCTTCTCCAGTGAAATATGGTAGTCCTTTGACGGTTGCAATTGGAATATCATCATGTTGGGGAAGTTGTAATAGGCTACCTCCATTAAAAGGTGCAAATGTGAACTACTTAGCCATTATGGGTAACTATACTATAAACACCAGACTCCTACTTCTTTGTAATGGAGTCAGAGGACCGAGTCTCGAAGGTGTTGATTTTGACCTCTTTGATGAATCAACTACTCTACTTGTTGTCCTACCCCTTTTTCTTGGTAGAGACAGCTGCAAATAGTCCAACGAATCAGAACTAGATTTGGTTTTCATAAGCTAGAAACACTAATTTGCATGTAAGACTAGAGAAACTGAGTCACTAGGTATATTGTAAAAAGCCTCCAAAGGCTAGAACACTGGTACATATACCAGAATAGCAACTTTGAAGATTGAAAAATGTCTTTGAAAACACTTTTAGAGTCCCACTGGGCTTACCAAAAACTGTTATCAATCAGATATGCACCCTATGTTAAGTTGTTCAACTTAATTATCTGTTGACACATGGGATCACTCCTAGGCCTGTGGGTTACCTAAACTCAGAGTGAACCTCCAGAGTGAGCTGGTTCTCCTAATGATTCTTCTAATCTAACTGACTTGCTGAGGGAAAAGGTGAGAAGGTAATTGGAATCAAAACTAACTTAAATAAAATTCTAATCAATCTAATGCTTTTTACCCACAAACAACCCTTCAAACATAAACTTTCACAATTCCAACTAAATCATACAATTCAAAAGAAATTTATATGAAGGTTCTCTCTGAACTCAACAGACAACTAGAATTATATGAAAACTTTGCATAATAATTTCACAATAATGAGACATGACAGAGGATAAAATATTCATTACCACAGTTAGACATCAAATCAATATTGCAATTACGAGGCAAAAGAAGTGAAACGAGAAGGCTCTTCTATAATGGATTGGATACACATGAAAACTAGTAAATACTGAGTCAAACATAAGTCTACAAACTCTTTACCTGTGCTCAAGAGAGAAGAAACAATAATCTCCAACTCATGAGAAAGAGCTATATTTCTCTAATATATCCTATCCAAAAGATCTCCAAGGGAAAAAGTTGGAAAAAACTCCTAAAAATAGTCATGCAAATCTATTTTTAAGCTCCTCAAAAAATCCTAAAAAAACCTTCGAATTGCCTCCAAACAAGGTGCTAAAACTGTCAAAAAGACCTCCAAGGTGATCCCACCAAACAAGATGCTTTGTCTACCCAGAAAAACCTCTATTTTTGTCGATATCTACCCCAAAAGAAAGCAAATCTAGAAAATAATATTTGTTTTGCTTTATTTGTTTTAACTGCATATAAATAACAATCACTAAAGAAATTTATAAAAATGTTGCTTTAATGATGTTTCACAATGGATTGTAGTTTTGTTCTCTTATTTTTTCTTGATTTGGAACCTATTGCTTTGGACAGGACAAAATAGTTGGATTTCATAATCCAAGATGACATGTTGTTTAGAGGAAGCCAATTGTGCATTCTGAAAAGTTCCATCAGAGAGAACCTGATTAAGGAGAAGCATAGTGGGGGATTAGCTGGACACTTTGGTCGAGATAAGACCATTGCTATTGTTGTTGAGAATTATTATTGGCCACAGTTGCAGTAAGATGTGAGGAAATTTGTGCAGAGTTGCAGATTGTGTTAGATGGAAAAAGAAACAAGTCAGAATACATGGCTATATCAGCCACTACCTGTACCAGAGAAGCCATGGGATGATATTAGTATGAATTTTCTTCTTAGTTTACCATGGACACAGAGAGGACATGATTCCATTTTTGTGCTAGCGGACAAATTCTTGAAGATGAAACAGTTCATTTCTTGTAAGAAGACTAATGATGATGTTCATATTATAGAGTTATTTTTCAAGGAGGTGGTGAGACTCCATGATCTACCTAAGACCATGGTTTCAAATCAAGATGCCAAGTTTGCTGGTTATTTCTGGAGGACATTCTCGAAAAAGTTGAAGACAGATTTGAATTTTAGTTCTGCACACCATCCACAGACTGATGGACAAACTGAAGTGGTGAATAGGAGTTTGGGTAACATCATATGATGCTTAGTAGGAGATAAGCCCAAGGGATGCGATTTTATTTTACCACATGCACAATTTACTTACAACAATTCTATCAATATGAGCACAAGTAAATCACCATTTCAGATTGTTTATGGGAGTAGTTCAACAAATGCTTCAGAGTTAAGGAAACTGGACAAAGGAGAAAAGGCAAGTGTTTAAGCTAAAGACTTTGCAGAACATCTAAAGAATTTGCATGAAGAGGTGAGAAAGCACATTAATAAGATAAATACTCAATACAAGGCTAAGGCAAATTAGAAGAGGAGATATAAGGGGTTTCAAGTAGGAGATAAACTCATGGTTCACATGAGAAAATAATTGTTTCCAGTTGGAGCATATAATAAGTTGAAAATGAAAAAATTTGGATCATGCAAAATCTAGAAAAAGCATGACTCAGAAAATGCATGAGGTAGAGCTGCTGAGTGGAATCAATATTTCATTTGTGTTCAATATTGTTGATTTAACAGTTAACCATGAAGGTGGCACAAAGGATGGACCAACAGAAGAACAGTGGAGTATTCCGGCATTTACTTCAATGGAGGAGATAGAAGAGATCTTGGATAGCCGTGTGGGAAGAAGTACTCAAAATAGGCAATATGAAGAATATCTGATGAAATAGAAAGGAATGCCTATTGAAGATTTTCTTGATTGTCAAAGGTAGAGGGTGACCATTTGGGTTTTATTCAAACAAACACTTGAGACGTGACAGGGCCACTTCTCAAATTACCCTAGGCATCTGATGCAAGAGCATTCAGTGGTGTAAAGGCAATCTTGCATCACCCAAAAAGATGATTCAAAATTATTGAAATTGTTTTCATTTTTTTCTATAATTAGTATTTCTGGTTCCATAATCACTTGAATAATGATGTAGGACTTTTAGTTTTTCCAAACTGCTAAAAATAGCAAACTGCTATTTTTGGAAAGTTTAACTGTCATTTCTGGTATGTTTTTATTTGGGCACGGATTAAAGAGAAAATTTACAGGAAGCTTCATAAATAAAATATAAGACCTTTGACGAAGGAATCAGGTAAAGATCATCTGTGAGATGAATGATATTAAAGTTTTTGTTATTCGAAAAGCCCATAAAAATTTCTGAAATTAGATGAGGCACTAAAACATCCCATAACACCTCAAAAAGTTGATGGAAATATGTTTATAGATTTCTAAAGTGATATTTCACTTCATGAGCTTTCTGACACTTAAAATGGTTTGTCAATTGGACACCCGTATCAAAAGTTATGCTTCCCATAAGTTGACCTACTTTTGGAGGGATTTGCAAATTTCAAAACTTAGGTGGAGGCCACCAAAAATGGCTATTTATGACTATTTTCAAGAAACCTAAGGGTAGTAGTGTTAAGGGGGAAAGTGTAGAGTCAATGGTGAGAAAAAAGAAACCCTGGCTGATTTGGGGTTATAGAAGGCGGAAGATTCTAGAGTCTTTGAGATAAGGGAGCTATAATGTGTTGCATCCTGTGGAGGATTTATCCTCTGATTATATTTAAGCTTCTGTAATATAATGATTTGTCTATTGTCTATGTGCAATTTCTGTTGTATGTTTTATTATTTACCCTCTTCATCAAAAGATAGCAGCATTAGAGAATCAATGGAGATTTTTTGCTTGAGATAGGCAAGAATTCAAAAGATTTTAAAGATGCCAAGATACAAAGGGCACTGTAGATGCCAATCTAATATTTGTTAGTAGTCAAACAAACAAAAAGGTTGCAAATAAAGTCAAAGATACAAGCTATGAAATAAGTCTTGGCCGCAGCCACCGTAAAGGAGGAAATCACAGTAGAAGATTGCAGGAAGAATATAGGTATTTGATTCGACCACGACCAAAACCTATAAAAAAGAGAAGTTGTCAAAGAAGGATCACAAAGTTCAAGTTTGAAGACTCCTGTAGCAGAAGATTAGATTGATTTGCAAATAAGTATCTGTAGAAAATCACATTAGGATTTTTGAACACAAAGAGGTTGTATAAGGCAGTTAGCAACGAATTGAGAAGTTTGAAGATATCGTAGAAGAAGTGAAGGCCCACAAAGCCATTGAAAAACAAAAGCAATATTATTGTAGCAACAATCTAGTTCAACAACACGATGAAGAATATGTCAGCAATGGAGAATTATTTTCAAAATAGAGTTTTTTTTTAGATCAATTGGCAAAGACATTATGGAAATATAGTTTGTGAATGCTAAAGCATTTAATGGTCGAAATTAAGAGGGAGTGTTGGTGATTAATTTCTCCTTAGAACATTATTAATTATTGTATTTGTTAATTAATTGAAAAGACAAAAGTTGTAATTAGAATTGTCTAGAAGAAACTAATAAGGGTCTTGTAGTATGTTTCCAAAATGAATGGATAATCTAGAGGAGTTAGGATAAGGATTGGAAGCTTCCAGATAGACAAGAAACATTAAATATTGTATATTATATTTTTTGAGAAGACCTCTATGAATAGAGGCATCATTTAGTGACTTTCTTATTAAACAATAGAAATTGCTTTGATTGCCAAACATTAGATTTCTGAATGCTATGTGCATTTCTGTATTTGTATTTGTGTATTTTGGATGTGATTCATATTTGTGTGTCATATGGATTTCATATGCACCACCAACAATTTTATGATAATCAAAGTGCCTTACAAATTTCTAATAATCCAACTTTTCATCCTAAAATTAAACATTTGAAAATTTATGTTCATTACATTCAAAATCGTACTCAAGCACAATTTGTTAATCATTCAAATAAGCATTCTTCACATCCATTTTTATGAACAAACAACTAACAGAATTCAATTTTTTAAGTGAATAGACTACAAATATAAACGGTACTTTAAAATTCCTTTCACTACTTACCTCTTCTATAAGTCTCGTGTCATAATCTGTTTCAGGATAATTTAACTTTCTGTCAGCTGGGATGCGGGTAACTAGAATAGCATTGTCCGAAGGCCTGCATGGTAATAGTTTGGATCACATAAGTGGCAATAGTTTTTAGAGTACTAACCTTGCTGCAGCTTCAACAATGAAATAGTGACCTTAAAATAAAAAAATAAATAGAGTTACGAGTATCTATTATAATTTTCTCAAAGATTTAGGCATATAAGTTTTTTTTAAAGATTGAGCACATAACATAGTTTAATCGGATTTCCTGTCAATTATCTTGATCCAAACGATAAAGAGTTACGAGTATCTATTATAATTTCCTCAAAGATTTAAGCATATAAGTTGTTTTAATGATTGAGCACATAAACTAGTTTAAACGGATTTCCTTGTCAATTATTTTGATACAAACAGTGATTTATATAAGTCACAAATATTTACTCAAATTTTTCTTACCTATTTTTTCTTTGGAATATTTAAAAAACATTAAATACCATATTCATAATCATAAAACAAACAAATGTCTTCCTCCTGTCATCATTTTATATAAAATATCTTAACTTTAAAGTAATAGCAATGTGAGAAGCTATATGCATTCACCAAGGTTTATTTGACGCTTTTCTTTCTTAAGCCTGTCAAGAGATATAGCCCAACTTAATTAGATCCCTAATTTTTGTAATAAATACAAAAATCAATAATAATAATAGCCCATATTTATTGAATACAGATCATATTTACAATGCACACAAGATTTTCAAACAGCTTTACAGTCCCACTAAATAACCTAAAGAGGAGACACATTATGATAATCATGGAAAATTGTAAATGTTTTTTGGGTGATCAACGAATTATTCCAATAGACTACCACAGAAGTAGTACACAAAAAAAAGAATAGAATACCATATATTGGCTTTATAACGTCCACTTCTCTGGTAATCACATACTCCAATGGCTTGGCTTTTTTTTCTAGGCCTGCCTCTCCCATAATTGCAATTTTGATTAGCCTGAGCTCTAACTTTTTTACCATTATCATTTATATCAGCCCTTTCATGAGAGACCCTAGTTTTAGGGTTTTCTATGCCATTGTCACCGACACTTGCACCATGATGGCATATGTCTTTCTAACCTTCTCTCTTCTAATCCTGAGCAGCACTTCAGCTTCTGGTTCATCTTCATCCTTCAATTAAAAATAATTCTTCTTTTGCTTTATATATTTGTCTACCAGAACCTCTCCAGATAGAAAACCAAGCATTAGGGTTTTCTATCTCAATAGGGAAACCAGACAGGGCTTCAACTTGAGCATGAGAAAGTCTCATATTATGATTTACCATTTGAGGGTGACTGGAACTGATGTTAGTTCCAACTTGAACATGACCTGCATGATGGGTATCCTCCTCTGGCAATTTCCTACGTTTAAATACCACTGGTTTATGTTTAATCAGTGTGAGAGACACAATAACACTTTTTTCTTCATCCTGTGATGTCCATGAGTAAAATGCATTGTAATTAGAATACTCGTCCAATACGATAAAAGGGAAGAAGAAATTTCAACTACTTACAGTGAAGGAGACATCATTACTAGCATAGAATGGTTTGGTTGTATGGGCTACATGGTGACCTTCAGTATCATTACTAGAAGAGGCCATTATTCCAAAGGCTGCACAATGTAAGCAAACAAGTTGATACTGAGCTTTTTTTCTGTAAAGTATATTCCTTGTGAGTGAAGAACATAGAACGAGTCACAAACAAATATTACAAAATATAATTTGGTTTATCTCCAAAGAGAAATTAATTAAAATGATTAATAAGAAAACTTAGCCTTGTATAAAGAAAGGCTATAAATAATTATATAATAGATATAGCATTTCTACAATTTATGATAGTAAATAATTGTGTTTTCAGATTTCTTTGAAAACACAGAGGATGCAGGAGTGGATGAGGTGGAAATCGTTGTGCAGGCAGTTCTTCCAGGTGATGGCGAAGCAGCTGTGGATCCGGCTGGTGGGGACGGTGTTGCATAGTCTCTATCGGTGGCTGGTGGTATGGGTGTATTATCATCTGTCTTTTAGCTTTTCTCTGCTATGCTGAAGGTGGTTCTCTTTTTTGGGTTATAGCTCATGTCGTTTGGCACTCCTCCTGTGAGTTCTTATGCTTACTTTGGCCAGTCAGGGCCTTCTTTTGTGTCAATCTCTTTTTGAGGCGTCCTTTGGGCAGCTGGTTGCTTGATGTGTAAACTCTAATATTCTAATATATAGGTGGTCGATCACCTTTCTCGTTAAAACAAAAAAAATGTTTTAACTTGGATCATATTATGTGATTATCATTCAGATGAAGCATAGTTAATACAGAAATGTAGATTACAATATTTGCTACTTAAAAGGAAGAGA
This sequence comes from Cunninghamia lanceolata, assembly GCA_027924645.1. Taxonomy (NCBI): domain Eukaryota; kingdom Viridiplantae; phylum Streptophyta; class Pinopsida; order Cupressales; family Cupressaceae; genus Cunninghamia; species Cunninghamia lanceolata. The sequence goes on from BSBN01000078.1 coordinate 7,384,408, forward strand.
AGAGCTGAGAGGGAAGGGAATGAGACTTAACAATAAAGAAATTAAATCAAGTCAAAACTAGATCTTATAAAATTATTATAAAAGAAAAAAAACATAAAAAGGGAGAGACAAGAAAAATGAAGGGTTTTGGGATCCCTTTAAAACCTACTTTCCTTTTAATGAAAAATAATATACTCACAACAATTTAAAAATATAATATAATAGACATCTAAAAGAAAGCCTTTGACTCATGGGAGAAAAATAAAATAAAAACATACAAATCTAATAAAATAAAAACTACAATCATAATATAACAATAACAATAACTAGCATACCTATCTTTCAGGAGCAGGCTACATTCTAAGAGATGAATAGAAAACCTTATTTGAGCACTTCCAAGTGACTGGTAGGAGGGCATATTCCAGGCCATCCTAACTGGCCTCCAAAAGTGCAGGGAAAAATAGATCTCAAGTCTGGACATTGAAGGACATTGAAGGTGACTCACAAATTTGTATCAATGCCATCACAACAAGGCAAATTCTAAACTGGAAACTTAAGATTATTGCGGAATCTGTTTAGAATTGCTTGTCCGCAATTGTAGATTACACTATCGCTCATTGTTATAGACAGGCGAAGAAGGAAGCAGATCATCTAGCAAATTTAGCATTCACCTAGGTACCGCCGAGGTCTTTGGGTCTCTGGCTCTTCTCCAGATCTCTAGGGGTTGGATCTCTCACACCATCAGACATTGATGATTGGGCACCCTGTCCCAGTAGGGCATACCATTTTTTTATAATTTTTTTTCATGGGAACTGTTTCTTAACCATATTTATACATCAAAAAACTTGTATACCTATCTTTAGAAAAATCTATTTAAAATAGGTCGAGACATTCTTTTGATGTGCCTATTTTTCAAATTACTTTACTATGTTTTTATTCTTTTATTTCAACACATTAATTTGCTCCTTTTTTATTTGATTTCACTAATAAAATATAGTTATAAAATATTATTTTACAACACTATATTCAACCCTAATAAAATATAGTTATAAAATATTATTTTAGGGCCCTATATTTTTATAAAATACTAATGATACTTTTATTTTTTCTAAAGATAAAGAATTGTTTATCATTTCAAATTTGTAACCAAAGTAAATTTATAAGAAAAAATTGATGTAAAGAACCCTAACCGTATTTTGGTGTGGAGAGATTTGACATGTATTGAGTAAATAAAATTGAACTCTAAAAAATAATCTAATTTCCTAAAATAAAACAACACTAAAATATTTCTTTAATTATAAGACTAAAGTTTACAAAGCCTATAAAATAACACTAAATTATTTCTGTAACTATAAAAAAAACTTTAGAAAGCATTCATATTTTTATCTTGTAGAACCCTAACGCTAGTTGGATGCTAGTTATTGTTATTGTGAAAATAACAATAAATTAAATTTCATTTTGCAAGAAAACAAAAGAAAATTAGTTGCACTTACCATTCAAATAACTTTTCCATCTTTATAGTATTCTTTTGCTTTTCTATTTGATTTGATATTTTTATTTAAGTAAATTATTTATTTTATGTGGGCTTTATTGTTATGTACATTTATTTCATAAAAACATATGTCGTTATATATTTTAAATTTAATTCAATTTAAATGATACCAAAAACTTAATTATAATTAAACTAAAATAAACTAATTTACCTGTAGTTATTTTTCTTTGCTAGCCTTCATTAAGCTAAAGTAAATAATTTACCCTACTATTAACTTTCTTATTTTTCTTTGTGGGACATTGGGATAATTTTCAATAATTTAATCCAAATGATACCAAAAACTTAATTATAATTTTTTAATGGAATTGAAAAATCTAAAAAAAAGTCATTAAACTAAATATTAATTTTTCTTGTGTGACTTTTCAAGATTGAAGAACCCTAAACCTAGCTCCCATTAAACTAAATTAAATAATTTACCCTCTTGTTAATGTTAGTGTATATATATTTTCATATATATTATACACTTAGGCATAAGCATACTTAAATGTGCCTTCACATAAGCATGTCTCATTGAGGTGTCAAGTTTGTTGGGCATTTAGGATATGTATCATCAAGTTACCCACTGACTAGCCACTCATGCCAGTTTGTATGGAAGCAACTTGATCACTCTTAACGTGTGTAGTCTTTCTCTCAACTAATAACTACCTCTCCTATCATATATGTATTTGTTTATTTGCCTAATCAAATACTTCAAACTTGTAATAAACACTTGTCTTTTCAATTCTTATTCCTTATATGTGTTATGTCAAAAAATGTCCCCTTGGAGGCTTTTCCATCATATGGTTTAGCTCCCAGGTCTTGTTTATGCATTTAGAGTATATTGCATGATAATTTGACATCCTGATGAGAAAACCCTAAAGTTTCATGGCAAATGGGATCTAGGGGATACAATTGACATAATTCTTGCCTGAAATAGGGGGAGGACTTGGGTGCTTGTGCCCTAGTCCTGGCCTATTTTAGGTCAGGACCAATTTTGGAGTGTCAGTTTATGATCATTATTTAGGTCCTATGCTAACACTATAAGTTTGAATTATGAAATTCTTATTGGGAATGTTTGCAGTTGCATATATAAGCATGATTATGTTATCATTTGAAAACTAGATGGCAATTGTGAACTTGATGCATTCTTGTGATTAGATCATTCAAAGTATTTATTGTGTTGTAAAGTAGAGCATTGTTATTATCTTTGTGTTTGCAGATTTGGCATTCATCTCCTCATGGCATGAAGAGCATCTTCCTTCCATGAGATCTTCACTACAAATTGATGTCATTCATGTTTTCAATCATTTATCATTTAGATTTTGCCTCTATCCTGTAGGGATACACAACGGTGTTCAGAAGACTTGAATGTCTCTCCAGAGCTTGAATGAGGCAAGCCTCTAAACACTACAACCCCCAATGCATTTTTCTATGATTGCCAGTTACAAGTTGTAGGAGAAGAAAAAGTGGAGTTGCAAGAGAGTAGTACAGACTATCGAAATTGTAGATCAAAAGAGAAAATAGAGACATCTAGACTAAGGCACCTGCTCATTAGTCCACTGGATCTCGCAATAGGAATATCTCTGGAATAGCAAGAATTGGTTGTAGACAAGATTCCTAAATCCTGATAGAAATGGTAGCACTGGACTAGGGCACTCGCTCATTAGTCCCTGACTTTTCTATTTTCTGAACTTTGAAATCTAGTATGTATTTGATTGTCATTTGATATCTCTGTGTGATAATTTTCTGTAATTTGTCTGTTTCCTTCCGAATTTGCATAATTAGGGTTTTGAGCATAATTGGACTTAATTGAAAAACAAAATCACATAATTCCAATATTCCCCTTTGTTTTGAGTGATCGAAGGCCTATAGTAGACACCCTACTCAGTTGATGTCCATGAATGTTTAGTGGAGAAAGGATGATTTACACAAACTAACAAAATCAACCCTAAACTAAATCTCCCTCATTTGTCCATACTAAACATTTTGGTGAACCCATATTTTTAAACTTTTTTGGACCTTTCTGAGTGTTGTGCTTCAAATTTACATTCATTTCATTCATTCATATCATTGTTCATCTTATTGCATTTACAAAATTACAAAAAAAATTCAAAATTTTGAAAAATTGGCATTTTTAGCTTGCATTTTAAAATAATTTAGATTAATTGGTATTGAATTTTGTTAGAGTAAATGCATATTTACTTAAGTTTTACTTAGGTAGACTATAGTTTAGTTGCATTTAACTAATTAGGGTAGTTGTGTTTCCCGTATCGGGAAGTTCCATACTTATCACCTATTTTCACGGCTTTTAAAAATCTGTACCATATGTAGATTATTCATCTCATTCTCAATGCATTTTCTCTTCGGTGAAATATTTTCTATCTTGCAAAGGTTTATTTTTGCAGTTGGTCATCCTGGGTGTGTTGCTCTCACATTGTATTAGAGCCACCAATCTGCGAATTCTTCCAGAGAGCTTCGGTCGGAGACTTTGAGATCGATTGGAGATCATTCGGCATTTGAAATTTTTTTTCAAGTTGCCTATTTTTTGTTTTACCTGGAACCTCTTCGTGTTAAATTTCTTGACCATGGCATTTGTTCCATTGTGGCGTTGTGGTGTGAGGAGATAAGTCATCAAAGTTCTTTTCGTGAGGTAGTGAAGGCATTTTTTTGGAGAAGAGGTGACAATTCTACAGCTCGAGTTCTCCTTTTTGGAGGTCAAAAATCATTTCCAGTACTACATTCCTTATGTGAGGAGGCATGAATTTCCTCACTATAGCCTGAAAAGGCCGTGTGAAGTAGAGTTGCCTGAATTTATGAACTTAGTTTTGTGCTATGATTTTTCTTTGCTGAGAGGAAGATCTCTTTGTGAAAGGAACATCTGCAGGAGTGCTGGGCATTTTTTTAGTAAACATATATACATATAATTTTGATCAGACTTTAATAGTTTGTAAAGTTTAAATCAAATATTTACCTAGGGTTTCATGCTATGTGTGTGGAGGTGGGCCCGTTTGGGCGATGTAGCAAACTTGATCAAAGCATCTTAATCTCACATTGGAGGCATAGAGATGTCCTTGGTACTTTTATAGCATGACACTCACATGGTTATTGTGAACAAAGGTTCACGTGTCCAAGTTGTTGATGCAGTGGACCCTCTGTGTACTGTAGAGTTGGTGACTGAGCCTTGTGGAGTGTCTGCCAAGTGGCCAAAAATTGATTGCGGGTCAAGATGCATAAATATATTTTTTTCTCAAATCCTTTTTTTAAAATCTGCTATTTGGTTGGAAAATTGGTGAAAAATAATTTCTCAAGGCTACATTTTTTGGAGGTTTTTATCAGTTGGTTTAATTTTGCCTTTTAGTGCTATCTTTGTCATGGATACTTCTGGAACCATTGAATTGTTAACTCCCCATAATTATCACACCTGGAAAATAAAAATACATAGATTGCTTCAGTCCCAAGGTCCGTGGTCCACTCTAAAAGCTACCCAACCCACTCTCACCAAAGAATATGAAATATTTGCCCATCAAAATAAATGTGACCAAGCTATGGGGTTGTTGAAGTTAAATTTTTTAGATAGTCTCCTTTTCCATATTGATAAGTTGGGTACACCCAAAGAAATCTGGGATAAGTTAGAAAACCTATTTGGTAAGGTTAGTGAGATCCATACATTGCAATTGGAGGCCGAGTTAAACTCTCTTATCCCTGAAGCATTTCCTACTATTGATGACTTCCTAGTGAAATTCAAATCAGTAAGGTCACAACTAGCAGGATGTGGAAAGGGCAAAATTGATAAGGAGTCCATTTTTTTTATTCTATCTAAGTTAAGAGGCCCTTTTGTTGTGTTTTCCTCTAGCTTTTACTCCACAATGGATGCCTTAGGTAGAGCATTCCAGATGCCCTCTTTTGAGACCTTCTATGATTGCTTAATGAGGGAGCAAGACAAACTTGTCTGGTTGGAGGGGGTCCCTAAAAATCATGCATTGGTTGTACATGGCTCACAGAGTAAGGGGAAGAAGAAACCTCAACCTAAAATAGAGTCAAATGAGACATCCACCTCTACAAAAGAAGAAAAGCCAAAGAAGTAGAAACTCATTTGTGTATATTGTAAAAAGAAGGGGCACGATGAGCATTATTATTACACAAAGAAGATATATGAGCTCTCCCACCTTCTTCAGAAAAACAATATCTCACTGCCATCTTCTGTGACTCCTACAACATCTACATCTTCATCTTCTCCATCCACCAAGCCCACACAGTCTTGTAGTACAGACATTACAAACAATAAAGAAGATAAGCACTACATGGGTAAGGGACATGCACTGGTCACTTCTATAGTTGATTCCCAGTGTGACAAATGGTTCCTAGATTCTGGTGCATCTTAGCACATGAGTTCTTCACCCTATCTTTTCATGGGTTTGTACCTTTTTGACACTTCCAAAATTTTCTTGGGGAACAATAAGTTGTTGGATGTTTGGGGGACATGCACTAGTGACGTTGGTGATGACTTCTTTTGGGATGTATGGTGCATTCCAAAGTTGCACACAAATCTTACGTCTATATACTAGATAACACATGGTGAAGTCTCTAAGATTGTGGAGTTTATATCTGATTATGTGTTTATCAGAGAAGCCAATTCTTGAAAACTCATTGCTATAGGTAATGCTGATCATGAGTCTAGACTATATAGCTTCTCTCACTTTGTTAAGGAGGATGACTATTTACCTCACACATCCTTGGCTAGTGTTGATAGTAATATTGGTTATCTACATTTTGGGGTACTTCAGACTCATGTTGATACTGTTCCTGTTACTTCAGAGGTTGAGTTTCCAGCCCAACAGACTACCTTTGATCCCATAGATCTTGTTTTCTTAGATGAGTACTTAGCAGGAATCTCTAATTTGTTTGTAGAGTCTCACCTTGTAGATTTGGGAGATTCACTTGAGGGGATTTCTCTCGTCTTTGATGACAGTTACAGCATGCCAGTTGATTCATTAAGATTGTTTTTGGAGGTTGACTTGGATGTGCCTTCTCTTGATCTGTCACATTTCTTGGTTGTGGTTGATCATGATCATGTGATGGATTTCTCTATTTGGAGACTTACTTCCCCTTCTCAGTTGGATATGGAGTGGTTCCTTCTTCATCTGGTGGACCTGTTTCTTCTTAAGGGAAGAGGTTTTGGTTGTAGACACTAGATCATCTTCAGTCTTCAGGCATCCTTCATCAGTATTGGAGCTTCTTCATTGTGGGGGGACTATATAGTCTCTCTCTTTCCCTCTTATGGGGGAGCATTGATTGTATATACAGGATGTATGTAGTACTTGGGGGGATGTGATTAAGTCCTCCATCCACCATGCATCATTTTTTGTTTTTATTCTCTCTTTTGGGGAAGGATTTTTTCCCACAGGGTTTTTCTCCTATTCTCTGGTTGTGAGAGATTTTTTTTTTGCATTGTAAATAGGTACCTAACATGGTTGTGTAGCTGGGACCCATATTACATCTTCATTCTCCCTAAGTTTCTCTTAAGAGAGGGTGTTAGAGTAAATGCATATTTACTTAAGTTTTACTTAGGTAGACTAGAGTTTAGTTGCATTTAATTAATTAGGGTAGTTGTGTTTCTCGTATTGGGAAGTTTCATACATGTCACCTATTTTTCACGGCTTTAAAAAGCCTATACCATATGTGGATTATTCATCTCATTCTCAATGCATTTTCTCTTTGGTAAATATTTTCTCTCTTGTGAAGGTTTATTTCTGCAATTGGTCATCCTAGGTGTGTTGTTCTCACAAATTTCAATAAATTTTGATCATTATCATCAAATCTGATTTTAAATATAGAAATTTTCCATTCACCATTCATTTAGATTGCATTTTCATGCTTAAATTGTTAAAAATTGCTTAACATTGTGTATTTCTCCATATAACCTAGTTTTGCATTAGCTACGGTTTGTAGTCAAAATCTTGTTTTAGATTTTACTACCCTTTTAAAAAAATCATTAGGACTTATTTCTAAATGTAGTGTTTCATCATAGTGATTTTCTTGCAAAATTTCGTGCCTAGGGTTTGAAAATCTTAATTTTTCACTATATTTTGGCCCTATCACCTCTCTAGATTTGCACCATAGGCATGATGTAAAGGATTTTTCTATACTAATTGGTTGTTATTAGGGTTATTATCTAGTTCCCCTCATAAAATTCTTTACAACACCATTTTATTGGGCTCTTACAGTGGAAATTTGGTGAAAATTTGCATATTTTAACTATATTTTCCCTAGGGTTTGGCCTAGATTTGCACTCCAAGCATGTTATGATGAATTTCATGGCTTTATATGACTGATATTACTACTATAATCTACTAAACCTCCTAAAATTCTTTACAACACCCTTTGTATTGGGTCTTTGAATTGAAAATTTGTGAAAAATTGCATACTTTAGTATATTTTCACTAGGTTTTGACTTGTCATCACCCTAGGTTTGCATCAAAGCATGTTGTGAAGGATATTATTGCTTTATTTGGCTAACATCAGATATATTATTTTCTTTCCCCAATCAATTTACTTACAATTCCTTTTCTTTCACTTGTTTGCATTGGAAAAAGTCAAACAATCAAAACATTTTGGATCTTAAACATATCTTGTTCCTTGCATTTGTTCTATTAGTTTGTGCATTGAGCATTGCATGATTTTGTATGAGTATTATAACTTGCTTACCTAATAAGAATATCCCTTTAATAAAAAGCATAAGACTCATGGGATCTAGTGCTTTCGAAGAAAATGATATTCCTACCTTTGAAAATCCATTGAATACATTCTTTACAAAAGGAGAGACACAAATTTTGCAAGATATTATACGCCATACAACCACTATGGATGATCAATTATTTCATGATGTTGAAGAAACTATTGAAGAAGTCACACATGTACCTGATGAGCAAATAAACAAGCTTGATAAAGAGTTATTAGATTTTCAAACATTTGTTGAAACTGAAAGGATAGTGGAAGGTCACATAAGAGAGATGATAAAAGAAGGACAAGATGGTATTAATGTCATTTGAGGTTTAACACATATTGTACATAATAATGTCATGACAGTGATTGAATGTGCAAATGGTATCAAAAACATATCGTCTCTGTCTCATACGCAAGGATCGACACCTATACCAACCACTAGAGCGTCTACATTTACATCAACAATTTTAACAACTAATTAAAATACTTGTAGTAATGCTACCATAGGTATTGGAGTATCTAATGGAACTAGTTCACAAAATTACAAATCTATGGGATTTAATTATCAGAACTTGGTTTCTAAGGGGACCTCTTCTAGGAATGCTTGTTCCCAACTACCTCTCCATCCCACCTATTCTCACCCACCTACTACATATAACTACTCACAACCACCTTCCACCTATCACTATGTCTAGCCACCATTGAACTATTCATAGCCTCTTCTTATAAAAAATTAGGCTGATTCACCTCCTCACTTTGGTTCTAATTCCTTGCAGCAAACCACATCTCCCAATGATGCTATCTTAAATAAACTTTTGCAAGGCATGACCTCTTTACAACAAAAAGTGACAAATTTGACAAATTCTTCACAATCTAATTTATACCAACTTATCATGCCCGTAATCCTCTATCTTATGCAATTTTGAGAACTCCTATGCCTGAGAGGTTTGAGATCCCTTGCTTTGAAAAATATGGTGGAAAATGTGATCATAATACTCTTGTGGCAGCATTCACAGCTATGTGTAGCGATTTCTACTTTAAAGAGGACTTGTTAGCAAAACCTTTCCCATGATCTCTCAAAGATACTACTTTAGAATGGTTTTTCTCTTTACCTCTGAATTCAATAAACTCTTTTTCATAGTTAATTGATCAATTTTTACAACATTTCCAAGAAAACATTGGACCTCAAGTGTCTTTGATTAATTTAGTTCATTGCATGCAAGGTCCAAAAGAAAAGTTAACTAAGTTTATTAGTCGGTATCAATCTCTTTATGCACAAATCCAATATTAGATGAAAGATGAGGATGTTCAAAAGGTGTTTATTACAAATCTACAACCTAACATCCGTGATAAGATCCTCTTGATGAAGTATAACTCCTTTCAACATTTATGCACCACCCTTCATGATTAACTTTCATCTAGTCAGTATGAAAACCAAAACTCATCGGCTCAAGTTGGTCAATCCATGAGTGGACCATCGTAAAACAACTTTAAGAGGAATAATAATAATAGTAGTTTAATCATGATTAATAGACTAAATTCGAATAACTTTTATCAAGTGTCTGCTCTCACTAATTTGAAGAAGGCACTGTATCAGCAAAGAAAGTTTACTCTGATATCTGAGTCTTATCATTCTATCATTAATCAAGCTATGAGTAATAATCTTATGAATCTTCCCCTGACTAAAACTTTGGATCCCAACAAACCTCAAGGACCTTACTTCGATGCTAATGCCTTTTGTCATTATCATCAGACATAAAAACATGATACTAAATGATGTATGTGTCTGAAACATGAAATACAAGACCTCATTGACTTGAATGTGATATAGGTATCAGGTGTGAATAACAATGGAAATAAGTCAGTTTCTCTTCCAAATCAGAATCTGCAAATCTTTACTAATCCTTTTCCTAAGCATACTAATAATAATATGATGGATCAGGGTATAGTGGAAGTAGATGATGATGATTACTTAGAATATGATGCATCATGGGCATAATAGAAGTGGATAAGGAAAAGTTGGATAACCCACCTTGTCCACGCAGAAAAGGAATTTATGATGAGGTTCCTCCTCTATTATCCTTACAAGGATCGGGAGATAACCAAAATACATCGGAAAAACAAATGGAACAACCAATACAAACAACTATATAAAAAAAACAAAAGAGTGAGATAGTGCAAGATGATTCTTATCACTATCGTAGACGAAACAACAATGAAAACTTGCTAAAAATTGGAAAAGAGTAAGATGATTATCATCAATTGGAAACAATAGTGGTTCTCCTCCTCACAAGAAACAAAAGGTCTCACTTACACAAGGATTTGAGAAGAAAGCATTACATGGATTTTTTGACTACAAACAAGACTCTCATAAGAACCACTTGACCTTTACATAAAACATGATCGAGTACCTCTCCAAGAGATTCGCAAGTTCTAAAATTTAGTACGATGGTATTTACAGGTAAGTATTTCTAACTTTATCTCTCATGATGTGTTAAGTGTTGTTTAGGCCTCCTAGGATGACCCTTGATTCTCTTGTAAGGTCTAGGATACTAGGAGACTGCCTCTGTTGTGACCCTTGTATTTGTATCATCATTCTTCTATATTGCTTCTCCTCTATTTTCATTGTTGTGTGTTGTGTCTTATGAACATAATGTTGTGGTTGGTGACTTGGGGGCACCCTCCAACGTGATTGTCCCTAAGGCACTTATTTCTCCTCTGTCGATTTATGGTTTCCCATCCTCTAGTGTTTCTATCTAGAGGGTAGATGATGAAAAAAATATTATACTGATGCGGACCTATTGTCCCTTTAACAAGAAATTAAAAATTAGACTTAGTTCTTACATGACAATGGGGTTGTTATATATTATCTGACGCTTGGTGAGTAGAAGCACTCCATGTAGTCTTGATGGTATCTTATTGCACTTACAAAACATAACAATATTGTTGCGCTATACACTTTGTCTATCTTGAATCTTGCATCATGCATTGTTGTTTATCATGATTATATGGACACTAGCACTTTTTCTTGAAGGAATGTGTTTGTGAGAACATTTAGCAATCATAATGTACATGTTACCTCTGTGGGGCATGGGCTTTGTAAAAACTCATTTTCCCTTGTGTGTTTTCTTCCTACCTTAATGTGCTTAATATCGATACCTGATATCAACCACGTTAAGGTGGTGGCATATATAAGGTAAGCTGTCTATTCTAGATGTTAGCAATGTGCTTGTTCTTAGGTATAGTCTTAAAGACTGGTGGCGATGAGTCCCTCCTACACTCTGATATTTTTCTGAAATCAACTTACAATCATTTAAGCTCTCTATGGAGGTGGGATATCACATCCTTTTCTTAAGCCCTCTGTAGAGGTGGGGATAGTGTATTTCTCATGGAGAGTGCACATCCTATCATTTTCTAAAAGTCCTCTATAGAGGTGGGGATTGGTTATGTGACTAACTCAACCCTTAAGCGTGTTTTTGGTGATTGTTGTGGTGAAGCCCAATCGTCGATGTGTACCTATAATGTGCTTGAGATAGTGATAAACCTAGAAATATGAACACTCCATTGCTCATCTACCATGTTTTCTTTGTGTTTTCCAAGTGTGTGTGTATTGCATGTTTGTTCCCAAGCATAGTCTTAAATACTGGTGGCAATGAGTCCCTCCTATGCTTTGGGATTTGTATGGTGTATTTGATTTGTATGGAATTCTTGATTTGTATTGCATGTTTGTTGCCCCATGATGCAGTTTAAAGACCGGTGGTGATGAGTCCCTCTTGCATTATGGGTAGTCTATTTACCTTCCTTGTACTTGCATCTGCATTTCATATATATGAGAAAAAGAAAAAGAAAATCATCATTGTCTTCACTGCATTCACTACATTCACTGTGTTTTACGTGTCTTCAATATTTTATTCTCCATGCCTTGTGTGACTGTAATTGTCTTCTCCATATTTTGCATGCCTATTACTTTCTTCTCTATGATTAGCATGTCTTCTATGTGATTGGCATGCCTTCTCCATGCTTGGCATGTTTGCTGTGTTTGTTGACCGTACTTTAATGCATATATTGTTCTTGCATTTATACATACATTAAAGTGGGGTCTAAATGTTATGCTGAAAAATGTCCCCTTGGGGGCTTTTCCATCTTAAGGTTTAACTATTGAGTCATGTTTATGCATTTAGAGCATCTTGCATGATAATTTGGCATCCTCATGAGAAAACCTTGAAGTTTCATGGCAAATGGGACCTAGAGGATGTACTTGACATAAGTCCTTCCTAAAATAGGGGGAGGACATGGGCGCCTGTGCCCTAGTCGTACCCTATTTTAGGACAGGACCAATTTTGGAGTGTCAGTTTATGAAATTATGAAATTCTTAGTGGGAATGTTTGTAGTTGCATATATAAGCATGATTAAGTTATCATTTGAAATCTAGATGGCGATTGTGAACTTTATGCATTCTTGTGATTAGAGCATTCAAAGTAAATTCATTGTGTTCTAGAGTAGAGCATTGTTATTGTGTTTGTGTTTGCAAATTTGGCATCCATCTCCTCATGGCATGAAGAGCATCTTCCTTCCATGAGATCTTCACTACAAGGTGATATCATTTGTGTTTTCAATCATTTATCATTTAAATTTTGCCTCTATCCCATAGGGATACACAGTCTTTATCTGACAACGGTGTTCAAAAGGATTGAATGTCTCTCTGAGGCTTGACTGAGGCAAGCATCTAAACACCACAACCCCAACCCATTTTCCCATGATTGTAAGTTACAGGTTGTAGGAGTAGAAAAAGTGGAGTTGTAGGAGAGTAGTACAGAATGTCAAAATTGTAGATCAGAAGAGAAAATAGGGACCTAGACTCGAGTGCCCACTCATTAGTCCTCCAGATCCCACAACAGGTAATTCTTTAGAACAATAGGAATAGGTTGTAGACAAGATTCCTAGATCTTGATAGAAATGGTGGTTCTGGACTAGGGTGCCCACTCATTAGTCTCTGACTTTTCCATTTTCTGAACTTCAAAATCTGGTACACATTTGATTGTCATTTGATATCTCTGTGTGTGATCATTTTTTATAATTTGTCTGTTTGCTTTTGAATTTGCATAATTAGGGTTTTGAGCATAATTGGACTAAATTAAACAACAAAATCACACAATTGCAATTTTCCCTATGTTCTGAGTGACCGAAGGCTTGTAGTAGACTCCCTACTCGGTTGAAGTCCTTGAATGTTTAGTGGAGAAAGGAGGATTTACACAAACTAGGAAAATCAACCCTAAAATAAATCCCCCTGATTTTTCCACACTAAACAATATGGTATTAGAGTAAGTTGAGTTCATTGTTGGTTCATTTGTTTTGAAGTCTAACTCATCTATGATTGTGCAGAATTCGGCTGAATTGGCCTCATCTCTACCTTGTAACACCCAATTTAGTTTTCACACTAAAAACTACGTTCAACCAAAGGTAATTTTTTAAAAAAATTTAAAAGAAGAAAATGATAATTATTTTTCATTTTAAAACAAAGAAATTCAATCATCAAATAAGTAATAATCATGAAATTATAAGTTACACAAAGGAGTTTATCCATCTACAATATTATACAATATGATGATAAATGTTATTAAGAACATTTTCAAAATAGAAACTTACAAAAGTCACTGCATCTCGATTGTCAACCATCCTAATTCAAGTCTCGGAAAGCCTCTGGAATATAGAAGAGAAAGTATCTTCAAGGAGCTTAACCTCCAACCACAGACCATTGGTCTTCCGTACTCCTTCCTACCCGGAAGTGGCCCTACCCTACTAAAAGAGGATAGACTTAGGATAACCAATGGTGTTAGCCATCTGAGTACTGGTGTTGCGACCTACATAACTTGTTATCATGTAATCCCCTAGATACCCTCTAGTCAAGCATGACCACTCCACAAGCTACGCCGTCTAGTCATGGTGAACTATCAATGCACTAGAGGTAGGTGCACTACCTTGGCAAAAGGATTTGAATATGATTAGTGTTGTGTCAACGCAAGTAGTAAGTTCACCCACGCCAACTTGACTTGAATTAATCGTAGTCCTACAGTTGCATATGTATAAGTATAATATAATGACCATGATAATCTTTTGATTTTTCAACTCATCATACTTTAACGCATGGTAGTTAGGTTAACTTCTCACTTTTGGGCTATTGGCAACATTTCCATCCATATGTTAGAGGAATGGGATTCTAGCTTACAAGTTAATCAGATAATGCTATTAGTTTATCGGTTGATCTTTAAGTTGGTCCTCTGTTCAAAATTATCCTGTCTAGAGAGGACACTAAACTAACAAAATAAGGTCGGAAGATGTTTAACAATAAACTAGTTATTGAGTTCAAGTAATCAAAGTCCTAGAGTTAAAGTTTGAGTACTCTTGGAAGTCTTCTTTGACCTATCAATTCCTCGACATAGCTTAATCTTTATATCATACTAAGCATTTAACAATCCTAACTCATTGTTTCTATTTGGAAGAAGAATGCATGCAAGTTTTAATTAAACACTTAACTATTGATCCATTGTGTCTGCTCTAAAACTTCATTACTTAACATGTTAGATAGTTTTAGACCAAATAACAATTCTATACCCTCTTTCAGTGACACATCGGCATGAATGATATTAAAGTAGAAAGAGTTATATTCATTATAAAAGATGATCTAAAACTAGATATCTTTTGCAACATGAAAGGAATAACTCTAAGTTTGACCAAATAATATAGATTCTTAACTTGTGGAAGACCAAGTAGTTACACAATCTACGACATACATTCCACACCAATGTTTCCCATTTTGTCAACGGAATTACACATTCTTTAAGTCTTTCATAAAACTACTTGCTTTTTGATATAACAAGACCAAATATATATATAGTTGGCAGGCCAACCAATGATGCTTCTAACTTCAACAAACATTAGACAACCACAGCTAAAGATATCTTTCTTGCTGACAGTCGACCAAGACTCAAACTGCAACGTACTCACCACATAACCCATTTATTTGTTATGATAAGTGGACATAGCTACACTATTTTAGTCGACCATCATAAGATGCTTTGAGAAAAAAAGTATGCTACTACTGTGAAGTTTAAGACTACGGTGTTGCTCAGGGAAATAACATTATTTTTGTTTCAAAAGAACTGTAAAACACAATTCTTTAAGTACGTACCCAGACAACACATCACATCATCAGTAAAACACTAAATTCCTTCTTATTACATGATGGTTCCATTCCTGTTATGGCATTCTAGTTTAATCATGACAGCGTGGTAAGAGAGAAGAGATGGAACCTGAAGGAAAGCTTCAGTGACTAATTAAAAACTGGTCCAAAGCTCATTCACTCCTCACCTGATCACATGTTCTTTCCTCTCAGCCTCCTGTCAACTTCTCTTCCCTGTTCTATCTCCCAAAAAGAAAACTAACTTCTCTCTAACTAATCCATGCCCTATCAACTTGGTAACTACTAATCATGGCTATCTATTTGCCTCCTTCCTGTGACCACTAACATAGAATTGGTTTTATCATCCACTAACTTCGCAGTTGATCTGCAAGGTGGAGCTATCAATTGACAGGGTGGTGGTTTCTGTTTTGGACATAATGCCACACTAACTCTAACAAACTCTTGGGCTTAGATCGATTGCACAACTTGGGATAATTGTTGAGCTGATGACCAATCATTTAAGTTTGAAGCTCAAGAATGAATAAAATGTTATGGTATTAAAGACATCATAATAGCGACTTTAGTGAAACCCTCCGAGCTATTCCCCGTTAACTAGCACCATTAAAGAATAAAAGAATTGTTCCTTAATAACTATTTAAATATAAATATGATTTTATATATTACCCTTACCACATGACCCATGGTATTACACTTGACGATCTCATAGCTTAAAAACTTTATTTAAACCTTTTATTATACGATGATAACCCACAATAGAAATAATTCTACATCCCAAGAAATCCGCAATTAAACATTTACATCATACGCTCATAGAGCTTTATGATGATGATGATGACGATTGCAGAGTAAACACAATATGAGGTTTGGGGTTCACTTTATGCACAACTTTCAACTTTTACGCTGAACTACTAAACAAGACACAACATACAACTCATTCTCAAGTGTATACATTTATATATATAAATATATATCGATCATCTGTAATTGGCGACATGATTCAGAATATTACGACACAGATGTCGATTACCCATACTCATCATGACAACTACAAAAGGAAGAGTGACCTATTGTTATAAACCTTGACATTCTCATCCAAAATTGACTTAACCCAAAATCAATACTTATCTCAAGGCATCTAGGTTTATCTACCTGATGTTCATTTTCAGTGGCAAACACCCATTGGTTATTCCAGATTCTATTCTCTCTTTCTCGAATATACTTTCTCTTCTTCTTTCTTCTTGGTGAACATGTTCCATCTATTCCTGCCATTAACAATCCCACATACAATTTGTGGTCAGAGGACCAATGTTCTGATCAAAACACATGTACATCGAATCATTTTATTTTCATATCAAAAAGAGATTTTAATTCATAACATTAGATTGATCATAATCAAGTATAAATCCATTATTTCATAAAATTAATCCTTTCTAATCATATTATCATTTTCTATGATGTTAAACATATTCACATGACTACACTATTTAAGAAAAAAGTAAATAGTAATACTGAATCCAAAAAGGGGATGTAACATATCATTCCCCTATAGATTCATCATCCCTGATGATTGAGTTTATCAAGCAAAATTTTTAACATAAAAACAAGCTTTTATAGCTTAACATTAATGTTTTTGAAAAGATAAGGAAATCTTTGGTGGATGTCATTATAGTCTTCCCAAGTGGCACTATCCTCGCCATATTGGTCCCACTGAATTTTGCATTGTAAGACCTCTCGATTACGTAATTGGAGTTTACACATTTCGAGTACCTTGAGTGGCTCGATCACAACCACTCCTGGCTCTTGTATTTGTAAAGAATTCCATTTAAGAATGTGGTCATTACCTAAAAAATATTTCTTTAGGTAAGAAACATGAAAAACATTATGCATTTTAGACAAGGCTAGAGGTAGAGCAATTTTGTACGCCACTAGATTGATAATCTCAAGGACTTCAAAAGGTCTGACATATCAGGGAGCCAACTTTGATGATTTACCAAACATGATTGAGATTTTATGGGGTTTCACTTGCAAAAGAACTTTCTCTCCAATAGAAAATTGTCTAGGCACCTGTTCACGATCTGCGTAACTTTTTTGCATGTCGTTGGCTTCCGCCAACCTCTTCCTAATCGTATTCACTTTTTCTTGCATATCTACTAGCATTTCTGGTCCAATGCTTATCCTATCTTCTAGCTTGTCCTAGCTTATAGGAGTTCTGAATTTCCTTCCATATAATGCTTCAAACAATGTCATCTTAATGGCAGAATGATGGGAATTATTATAGGAAAATTCAACAAGAGGTAAATACTGCTCCCATCTGTATTGCTGGTCCATGCAATACATTCTTAATAGATCCTCTAGGAACTAGTTAACCCTTTCTGTTTGTCCATTAGTTTCAGGATGATAAGTGGTGCTCACATTGAGTTTAGTCCCTAGTGTTGAAAATAAAGTTTGCCAAAATCAGGAGGTTATTCGAGCATCTCTATCGGATATAATCTTTTTAGGTACCCCATGCAATCTAATTATTTCTTGAACAAACTTACAGGCCAAAATATGAGCTCCATCCATCAAATTTCTAGGAATGAAGTGTGCTACTTTGGTTAGTTTATCTACTACAACCAAAATTGCATCATGTCTATTCTTGGACATTAGTAACCCTTGAACAAAATCCATACTAGCAACCTACCATTTCCATTCTAGAGTATCATGTGGGTATAACAATCTGGCAGGATGTTGGTCTTCTTCCTTCACTCTCTGACATTCCAAGCAACTTGCCACAAACCTTGCAGCATCGCTTTTCATTCCTTTCCAGAAGTATAACAGTTTGACATTAGCTAAAAGTTTTGTTACTCCTGGCTGTCTGGAATAAGGTCCACAATGTACTTCCTTCCATACAAAGCTTCTTAATTCTACAAAATTAGGAATGTAGATTCTTCCCTTAAATCTCATTAATCCGTCTGACTCACAATGGAATCCATCATATCTTGGATCTTTGGGGTTTATTTACAGAGCTTGCTTCACCTGTTCATAATATTCATCTCCAGGTAAAATTTGCAATACCAGAGCTTTAAAATTAGCATGAATCGAGATTATAGAAGCTATGTGTCTTCTTTTGCTTAAAGCATCAACTACTCAGTTTTCTTTTCCTTTTATGTAATTAATCTCAAAATCATAATCTGATATTAGTTCTAACCACCTCCTTTGTCTTACATTGAGATGAGGTTGTGTAAATATGTAACGAAGACTTTGATGATCTGTCTTTAGTATAAAAGTCTTTCGAAACAAATAGTGTCACCACATCTGAAGGGCGTGAATCACTGTCACCAGTTCTAAATCATTAGGAGCATAATTCTGCTATTAATTTTTCAATTTTCTTGATTCATAGGCTATTACACGCCCATTTTACATAAGCATGCCTCCTAACCCTTCTCCAGAGGCATCGGTAATACCTCAAATTGCCCTTCAGGATAAGGGACTTTCAGAATTGGTGCTGTTCTTAACTTTTCTTTTAATAAATCGAATGCCTT
Organism: Cunninghamia lanceolata; assembly: GCA_027924645.1. Lineage (NCBI taxonomy): Eukaryota > Viridiplantae > Streptophyta > Pinopsida > Cupressales > Cupressaceae > Cunninghamia > Cunninghamia lanceolata. Next base: position 7,403,363 of record BSBN01000078.1, read on the forward strand.
TTAACATTCACTTCTCCATTTCAGTAAGCCAAGCTTTTGTTGCATCACTAGTTTTCATTCCATCAAATTTGGGAGGAATAATCTTTTTCATATCCTTAGATAATTCCAGTGCATGTTTATCTTTTGTCTCCCTTTGAGATTCACTATTCTCTTGATTCTCAGTTGACGAGCCATGCTCTTGTTGCCTACTTTTACTCGGATTATTAGGATACTCATTTTCACCCTCCATATTCTCAGTTTCATTCACTTTCTTTTCCAATTTTCCCAACCTTTCCTTAGTTTTGGCAAGCATATTAAGAATTTTGTCCAATTTATTAGTGGAGTTAGTCTGAGAGTTGTGACCTTCCTGATCTTCTCTTTCACTAAACACTGATTGATCCATGTTTATTTGTTTTCTCACCTGATTTAGCAAGTATTAATCAGTTCTATGATTTATCATTTAGAATATTATCAAAACATTCAATTGCTCATAACCATATTTATTCTCAAGCAAAATTGTCTTTATTATATTTTGCACAACAGTATGTACATTCTTTAATGATAGACACATTTCAAATTTCACTCAGTATTTACAAGAGGGGTGTAACCTTTGGATTCATTGTCTGACACATATTCAGGGGGTGTATAACCCTCAGATTCACTTTTGGATGATAGTACAATGATTTCAGCTCTAGGTGGTATACGAGAATCCCTAGTGATCATTGGTACACTAATAGGGCTGGAATTGACCATAATTCAAGCTGCCATCCTAGATGTCTCTAGGAGTTCTATTTTCATTCATTTGAGTCATGATAGAGAATTGGCAAAAGTTTCCATATCATCTAGCCAAATGTCATTTTCATCATTCATTTTCTCAAAAGTCTTAATCATCGCAAGACGTCTCTGCTTAACTTGTATGTAACATTCCTTACTAGCGAAGGACTTCCTTGCAGTTTTCTTGAGATGTACAATCCTGGCACAGTAAAACAAATCATTGGCTACCTACATAATGTTGATTCTTAATCATCTTAGTGGACTCATCAGCCCTAGTGCTGAACCTAGTTAGCTCTGATAACATATGTAACACTCAATTTAGTTTTCACCCTAAAAACTATGTTCAACCAAAGGTAATTTTTTTTAAGTTTAAAAGCAGAAAATGAAAAATTATTTTTCATTTAAAAAAAAGAAATTCATTCATTGACTAATCAATAATTATGAAATTATAAGTTACACAAATGGGTTTATCCATCTGCAACATTATACAATATGATGATAAAAGTTATTAAGAACATTTTAAAAATAGAAACTTACCAAAGTCACTGCATCTCGATTGTCCACCATCCTAATTCAAGTCTCAGCAAGCCTCTAGATTATAGAAGAGAAAGTATCTTCAAGGAGCTTAACCTCCAACCATAGACCATCGGTCTCCTGCACTCCTTCCTACCCAGAAGTGGCCCTACCCTACTTGAAGATGATAGACATAGGATAACCAATGGCATTAGCCATTTGAGTACTGGTGTTGTGACCTATGTAACTTGTTATCATGTAATCCCCTAGATACCCTATAGTCAAGCATGACCACTCCACAAGTTACGCCGTCCAGTCATGGTGAACTATCAATGCACTAGAGACAGGTGCACTACCTTGGCCAAAGGATTTGAATATGATTAGAGTTGTGTCAACGCAAGTAGTAAGTTCACCCATCCCAAATTGACTTGAATTAATCACAATCCTATAGTTGCATATGTACAATTATAATATAGTAACCATGATAATCTTTTGGTTTTTCAACTCATCATGCTTTAATGCATGGAAGTTAGGTTTACTTCTCACTTTTGGGATCTTGGAGACATTTTCATCCATATGTTGGAGGAATGGGATTCTAGCTTACAGGTTAATCAGATAATGCTATTAGTTTATTAGTTGATCGTTAAGTTGGTCCTCAGCGTAAAATTATCCTGTCTAGAGAGGACACTAAACTAACAAAATAAGCTTGGAAGAGGTTTAACAATAAACCAGTTATTGAGTTCAAGTAATTGAAGTCCCATAGTTAAATTTTGAGTACTCTTGCAAATCTTCTTAGACCTATCAATTCCTCGACATAGCTTAATCTTTATTTCATACTAAGACTTTAACAATCCTAACTCATGGTTTCTATTTTGAAGAAGAATGCATGCAAGTTTTAATTAAACACCTAACTATTGACACATTGTGTCTACTCTAAAACTTCATTAATTAACATGTTCAACATTTTTAGACCAAATAACGATTCTATACCCTCCTTCGGTGACACATCAGCATGAATGGTATTAAAGTAGAAAGAATTATACTCATTATAAAAGATGATCTAAAACTGGATATCTTTCGCAACATGAAAGGAATAACTCTAAGTTCGACCAGCTAATATAGATTCTTACCTTGTTGAAGACCGAGCAGATACACAACCTACGACATACATTCCAAACCATTGTTTCCCATTTTGTTGATAGAATTATACATTCTTTAAGTCTTTCATAAAACCAATTACTTTTGGGATATAACAAGACCAAATATATATATATAATGGATAGGCCAGCCAGTGGCGCTTCTAACTTCGACAAAAAATTAGACAACTATAGCTGAAGATATCTTTCTTGCTGACAGTTGAGCAAGACTCAAACTGCAACGTGCTCTCCACATAACCCATTTATTTCTTATGATAAGTGGACACAGCTACATAGTTTTAGTCGACCATCGTAAGATGCTCCGAGAAAAAAAGTATGTTACTACTGTGAAGCTTAAGACTGTTGTGTTGCTCAAGGAAATAGCATTGTTTTTGTTTTAAAAGAAGTGTAAAACACAAGTCTTTAAGTGCATAACCAGACCACACATTACATCATTAGTAAAACACTAAATTCCTACTTGTTACATGATGGTGCCATTCCTATTATGGCATTCTAGTTTAACCATAATAGCATGGTAAGAGAGAAGAGATGGAACCTGAAGGAAAGCTTCAGTGATTGTTTAAAAAATTGTCCAAAACTCATTCACTCCTCACCTGATCACATGCTCTTTCCTCTTGGCCTCCTGTCGGCTTCTCTTCCTCATTCTATCTCCCAAAAACTATCTTTCTTTTTCTCTTAAGATAGTCCCAAAAAGAAAGATAACTTCTCTCTAGCTAATCCATGCCCTATCAACTTGGTAACTACCAAGCATGGCTGTCTATCTGCCTCCTTCCTGCGACCACTAACACATAATTGGTTTTATCTTCCACTAACTTCACAGCTGATCTGCAAGTTGGAGCTATCAATTCGCAAGGTGGCAGTTTCTGTTTTGGACATAATGCCACACTAACTCTAACAAACTCTTGGGCTTAGATCGATTGCACAACTTGGGATAATTGTTGAGCTGACAACCAATCATTTAAGTTTGAAGCTTGAGAATGAATAAAATGTTATGGGATTAAAGACATCATAATAGCGACTTGAGTGAAACCCTTCGAGCTATTGCCCATTAACTAGCACCACTAAATAATAAAAGAATTATTCCTTAATAACTATTTAAATATAAATATGATTTTATATATTACCCTTACCACATTACCCATGGTATTACACTTGACGATCTCATAGGTTTAAAACATTATTTAAACCTTTTACTATATAACGATAACCCACAATAGAAATAATTCTACATCCCAAGAAATCCACAATTAAACGTCTACATCATACACTCATAGAACTTTATGATGATGATGACGATTGGAGCGTAAACACAATATGAGGTTTGGTGTCAACTTTACGCACAACTTTTGACTGTTACGTCGAACCACTAAATAAGACAAAATATACAACTCATTCTCAAGTGTATACATTTATATATATAAATATATATCGGTCATTCATATTTGGTGACATGATTAAGAGTATTACGACATAGATGTCGATTACCCATACTCATCACGACAACTACGAAAGGAAGAGTGACCTATTCTTATAAACTTTGACATTCTCATCCAAAATTGACTTAACCCAAAATCAACACTTATCTCAAGGCAACTAGGTTTATCTACCTGATGTTCATTTTTTAGTGGCAAACACTGATTGGTTATTCTAGAGTCTATTATCTCTTTCTCGAAGATACTTTCTCTTCTTCTTGCTTCTTGGTGAACATGTTCCATCTATTCCTGCCATTAACAATCTCACATACAATTTGTGGTCAAAGTACCAATGTTCTGATCAAAACATATTTACATAAAATCATTTTATTTTCATATCGGAAAGACATTTTAATTCATCACATTAGATTGATCATAATCAAGTATAAATCCATGATTTCATAAAATTAATCTTTTGTAATCATATCATCATTTTCTATGATGGTAAACATATTCACATGACTGCACTATTTAAGAAAAAGTAAATAGTAATACTGAATCCAAAAAAAGAATGTAACATATCCTTCCCCTATAGAATCATCGTCCCTGATGATTGAGTTTGTCAAGCAAAATTTTTAACATAAAAACAAGCTTTTATAGTTTAACATTAATGTTTTTGAAAAGATAAGGAAATCTTTCATGGATGTCATTATAGTCTTCCCGAGTGGTGCTATCCTTGCCATATTGGTCCCACTGAATTTTGCATTGTAAGACCTCTCTATTACACAAATGGAGTTTACACATTTCAAGTACCCTAAGTGGCTCGATCAAAACCACTCTTGGCTCTTGTATCTATAAAGAATTCCATTTAAGAATGTGGTCATTACCTAAAAAATATTTCTTTAGGTAAGAAACATGAAAAACATTATGCATTTTAGACAAGACTGGAGGTAGAACAATTTTGTAGGCCACTAGATGGATAATCCCAAGGACTTCAAAAGGTATGACATATCAGGGAGCCAACTTTGATGATTTACCAAACTTGGTTGAGCTTTTATGGGGTTTCACTCACAAAAGAACTTTCTCTCCAATAGAAAATTTTCTAGGCACCTGTTTGCGATCTGCGTAACTTTTTTGCCTGTCGTTGGCTTCCGCCAACCTTTTCCTAATCATTTTCACTTTTTCTTCCATATCTACTAGCATTTCTGGTCCAATGCTTATCCTATCTTCTAGCTTGTCCTAGCTTATAGGAGTTCTGCATTTCCTTCCATATAATGCTTCAAACGGTGCCATGTTAATGGTAGAATGATAGGAATTATTATAGGCAAATTCAACAAGAGGTAAATACTCCTCCCATCTGTATTGGTGGTCCATGCAATACATTCTTAATAGATCCTCTAGGACCTGGTTAACCCTTTCTATCTATCCATCAGTTTCAGGATGATAAGCGGTGCTCACATTGAGTTTAGTCCCTAGTGCTAAAAATAAAGTTTGCCAAAACTGGGAGGTTATTTGAGCATCTCTATCGGATATAAGCTTTTCAGGTACCCCATGCAATCTAAATATTTCTTGGACAAACTTACGGGCTAAAATATGAGCTCCATCCATCAAATTTCTAGGAATGAAGTGTGCTACTTTGGTTAGTTTATCTACTACAACCAAAATTGCATCATGTCTATTCTTGGACATTGGTAACCCTTGAACAAAATCCATACTAACAACCTGACATTTCCATTCTAGAATATCATGCAGGTATAACAAATCCACAGGATGTTGGTTTTCTGACTTCACTCTGTAACATTCCAAGAAACTTGCCACAAACCTTGCAGCGTCGCTTTTCATTCCTTTCCAGAAGTATAATGGTTTGACATCAGCTAAAAGTTTTGTTACTCCTTGGTGTCTAGAATAAGGTGCACAATGTACTTCCCTCCATAAAAGGTTTGTTAATTCTACAGAATTAGGAACGTAGATTCTTCCCTTAAATCTCATTAATCCATTAGACTCAAAATGGAATCCATCATATCTTGGATCTTTGGGGTATTTTTACAGACCTTGCTTCACATGTTCATAATATTCATCTCCAGGTAAACTTTGCAATACTATATCTTTAAAATTAGCATGAATTGATATTATAGAAGCTATGTGTCTTCTTCTGCTTAAAGCATCAACTACTTAGTTTTTTTTACCTTTTATGTAATTAATCTCAAAATTGTAATTTGATATTAGTTCTAACCACCTCCTTTGTCTTGCATTGAGATGAGGTTGTGTAAATATGTAACGAAGACTTTGATGATCTATTTTTAGTAGAAAAGTCTTTCCCAACAAATAGTGTCGCCACATCTGAAGGGCGTGAGTCACTGCCACTAGTTCTAAATCATGAGGAGCATAATCCTGCTCATAGTTTTTCAATTTTCTTGATTCATAGGCTATTACATGCCCATTTTGCATAAGCATGCCTCCTAACCCTTCTCCAGAGGCATCAGTAATAACCTCAAATTGCCCTTCAGGATCAGGGACTTTCAGAATTGGTGTTGTTGTTAACTTTTCTTTTAATAAATTGAATGCCTTTTAACAGTCACCTATCCATACAAACTGCTTTCTTTTTCTCTGCAAATAAGTGATTGGGCTACCAATACTTGAAAACTTTAGAAGAAATTTCCTGTAATACCCGCCCAAACCCATAAAACTTCATACTTCTGAAACATTGGAAGGTACAGGTCATTCCATAATAGCCTTTATTTTAGCTAGGTCAACTGATAACCCTTCTGCTAATATAGTGTGTCCCAAATACTGCAGTTCTTTCTGAAATAAAGTGCATTTTGAGAGTTTCGCATACAACTTGTGTTCTCTTAAATGTTGCAAAATAATTTGAAGATGTTGTCTATGCTCCTAATTTTTGGAATATATCAGAATATCATCTAAGAAAACTAGGACAAATTTATCAAGGCAGTCTCAGAAAACATTATTCATGAGATTCATGAAAGCGGCTGGTGCATTAGTCAACCCAAATGGCAACACGGTAAACTCATAATGACCATATCTTGTTCTAAAAGTAGTCTTATGAATGTCTTCATCTTTTAACCTTAGCTGATGGTATCTAGATCTCAAACCTACCTTAGAAAATACTGCTGCACCATGTATTTGGTCAAACAAATCATCAATACGTGGCAGTGGATACTTATTCTTTATCGTTGCCTTATTTAGCATCCAATAATCTATACACAATCTAAGGGTTTTGTCCTTTTTCTTGATGAAAATAACTGGAGCTCCCCATGGTGATACACTTGGCCTAATTAGACCTTTAGTCAATAGCTCCTACAGTTGAGCCTTCAATTCCATAAGTTCGGTAGTGGTCATTTTGTACAGAGCTTTAGATACTGGCTCAAATCCTACTTTAATATCTATGGCAAAGTCAAAGGTTCTTTTTGGAAGCAAGCCTGGAAGTTCCTCAGGAAATACATCTCTGAAATTGTGAAGATAAGGGTATTTTCCTAAAAAGTTTGCTTCTCTAAAGCTTCCTCTACTAGGTCCATTTTGACTGCAAAAAGTTGACATCCCTTATGCCTAGCCCATTTTAATTGTTTTGATGAAATAGACAAGTGATCTTTATTTCCCTTTGAATACCCTAAAAATTAACTTTATTTCCTTTATCATCCAAACATTCAATTGTTTTATAAAAACAATCTACCTTGGCCCTATGTCTCCACAACCAATTCATTCCTAAAATGACATCGTAGGACCCTAAAGGTGCCACATATAAATTTACCTCAGTGGAAAAGTTTGAAATATCAATCTTAGCTTCGAACAAACATTGCTCTACTTGAGCATTTGAGTAATTTGTATATTCAACTGTCTACGGTTTTGACCTAAAACTAGCTCTTCTAGGAAATTTACTTAAGACTCTAGATGACACAAAATTTTCTGTTGCACCAGTATCAATCATAATAGAAACACAGACTCCAAATAAAGTACTTGTCATCTCAATGGGAGTAATTTGATACTAACCTTTTCGATTGTCAAGGGCAGAGTGAATCCTTTGCTGAAACGCTTCCTACTGTGAAGGAAGTATCGTGTTCCTATGCTGCCCATTCTATTTTTTATTAGGACAACGGTTGGCATAATGATCTCCACCACATGAAAAACAACCTCCAATTGGTCCTCTCTTCTCAGATGGTCTACTCATAGCATCAGCGTTCCTCTTAAAATTATCATTTTTCTTAAAGTCTTCATTTCTTCGCTCATTACCAAATCCTCCTTTATTTTTCTGATTTCCTTTATCATACCTGTTGTTTCCATATCCTTTATCATTCTTCTTTTTATACATTTGTTCATTGAAGTTCTTATCAAATCTCTTACACTTCTTTTCATGATAAGCAGAAATGGATTTGATCTTTTGTTCCTACTTAATTGCTTTCTCATACACTTGGTCCATTGTGTTTGGACCATGCACCTCCACCTCTCCTCCAATCTGAGGATTGAGCCTCATAATGAATTTCCTTATCCAAAATATTTCATCCTTTTGATACTGAGGAACATACTTCAACAATCTAATGAATTTTTCCACATATTCAACCACGGACAAATCACCTTGCCAAAGATTTTGGAAATCTGTTAGGTTTTGATCAAAGTAAAGTTGTGGTAGCCACCTTTTTTGAAAGAGTTCCACAAATTCATTCCATGTCACCTTCAAGGGGCTTAAATCTAGCTCCATCTTTTTGTTCATCCACCAGGTGGATGTTTCTCCCGATAGCTGATATGCTCCCAAAATTGCCTTTATAATCTTAGAATAATTTCTAATTTCAAAGTACTCCATTTCAGTAAGCGAAGCTTCTGCTGTATCACCAGTTTTTGTTCCATCAAATTTGGGAGGAATAATCTTTTTCATATCCTTAGATAATTCTAGTGCAAGTTTATCTTTTGTCTCTCTCTGAGATTCACTATTCTCTTGATTCTCACTTGACATGCTATGATCTTGTTGCCTACTTTTACTCACATTATTAAAATACTCATTTTCGCCCTCCGTATTCTCAGTTTCATTCACTTTCTTTTCCAATTTTCCCAACCTTTCCTTAGTTTCAACAAGCATATTAAGAATTCTGTCCAATTTATCGGTGGAGTTAGCCTGAGAGTTGTGACCTTCCCGATCTTCTCTCTCATTAAACTCTGATTGATCTATGTTTATTTGTTTTCTCACCTGATTTAGAAAGTATTAATCAATTCTATGATTTATCATTTAGAAGATTATCAAAACATATTAATTGCTCATAACCATAGTTATTCTCAAGAAAAATTATCTTTATTATATTTTGCACAACAGTATGTACATTCTTTAAGGATAGACACATTTCAAGTTTCACTCAGTATTTACAAGAGGGGTGTAACCTTCGGATTCATTGTCCGACACATATTCACGGGGTGTATAACCCTTAGATTTGCTTTTAGATGATAGTACAATGATTTCAGCTCTAGGTGGTATACAGGAATCCCTAGTGGTCATTGGTATACTAATAGGGCATGAATTGACCATAATTCGAGCTACCATTCTAGATGTCTCTAGGAGTACTCTTTTCATTCATTTGAGTCATGACAGAGCATTGGCAAAAGTTTCCATATCATCTAGCCAAATGGCATTTTCATCATTCGTTTTCTCAAAAGTCTTAATCATCGCAAGACGTCTCTATTTAGCTTGCAGGTAACATTCCTTACCAGTGAAGGACTTCCTTGCAGTTTTCTTGAGACGTACAAACCTGGCATAGTAAAACAAATCATTAGCTACCTGCATAATGTTGATTCTTAATCAGCTTAGTGGACTCATCAGCCCTAGTGCTGAGACTAGTTAGCTCTGATACCATATGTAACACCGAATTTAGTTTTCACCCTAGAAACTACGTTCACCCAAAGGTAATTTTTTAAAAAAAGTTTAAAAGCAGAAAATGATAAATTATTGTTCATTTTAAAACAATGAAATTGATTCATTGACTAATTAATAATCATGAAATTATTAGTTAGACAAAGGGGTTTATCCATCTACAACATTATACAATATGATGATAAAAGTTATTAAGAACATTTTCAAAATAGAAACTTACCAAAGTCATTGCATCTCAATTGTCGACCATCCTAATTCAAGTCTCGGCAACCCTCTAGAATATAGAAGAGAAAGTATCTTCAAGGAGATTAACCTCAAACCATAGACCGTCGGTCTCCCACACTCCTTCCTACCCAGAAGTGGCCCTACCCTACTCAAAGAGGATAGACTTAGGATAACCAATGGTGTTAGCCATCTGAGTTCTAGTGTTGTGACCTACATAACTTGTTATCATGCAATCCCCTAGATACCCTCTAGTCAGGCATGACCACTCCACAAGCTACGCCATCCAGTCATGGTGAACTATCAATGCACTAGAGGTAGGTGCACTACCTTGGCCAAAGGATTTGAATATGATTAGCGTTGTGTCAACGCAAGTAGTAAGTTCACCCACCCCAACTCAACTTGAATTAATCGCAATCCTACAGTTGCATATGTATAATTATAATATAATAACCATGATAATGTTTTGGTTTTTCAACTCATCATGCTTTAACGCATGACAGTTAGGTTTACTTCTCACTTTTGGGCTCTTGGAGACATTTCCGTCCATATGTTAGAGGAATGGGATTCTAGCTTACAGGTTAATCAAATAATGCTATTAGTTTATCGGTTGATCTTTAAGTTGGTCCTCAGTGTAAAATTATCCTGTCTAGAGAGGACACTAAACTAACAAAATAAGCTCGAAAGAGGTTTAACAATAAACTAGTTATTGAGTTCAAGTAATCAAAGTCCTAGAGTTAAAGTTTAAGTACTCTTGGAAGTCTTCTTCAATCGATCAATTCCTTGACATAGCTTAATCTTTATATGATACTAAGCATTTAACAATGCTAACTCATTGTTTCTATTTGGAAGAAGAATGTATGCAAGTTTTAATTAAACACTTAACTGTTGACCCATTGTGTTTGCTCTAAAACTTCATTACTTAACATGTTCAACAATTTTAGACCAAATAACAATTCTATACCCTCTTTCGGTGACACATCATCATGAATGGTATTAAAGTAGAAAGAATTATATTCATTATAAAAGATGATCTAAAACTGGATATCTTTCGTGGCATGAAAGGAATAACTCTAAGTTTGACCAACTAATATAGATTCTTAACTTGTGGAAGACCAAGTAGTTACACAACCTACGACATACATTCTACACCATTGTTTCCCATTTTGTTGACGGAATTAAACGTTCTTTAAGTCTTTCATAAAACTAGTTGATTTTTGGATATAACAAGACCAAATACATATATAGTCGGCAGACCAACCAGTGATGGTTCTAACTTCGACAAACATTAGACAACCGCAGCTGAAGATATCTTTCTTGCTGACAGTCGACCAAGACTCAAACTGCAACGTGCTCACCACATAACCCATTTATTTCTTATGATAAGCGGACACCGCTACACGGTTTTAGTCGACCAACATAAGATGCTCTAGGAAAACAAGTATGTTACTACTGTGAAGTTTAGGACTGTGGTGTTGCTTAATGAAATAGCTTTGTTTTTGTTTTAAAAGAAGTGTAAAACACAAGTCTTTAAGTGCGTAACTAGACCACACATTACATCATCAGTAAAATACTAAATTCCTTCCTATTACATGATGGTGCCATTCCTATTATGACATTCTAGTTTAATCATGACAACATGGAAAGAGAGAAGAGATGGAACCCAAAGGAAAGCTTCAGTGACTATTTAAAAAATGGTCCAAAGCTTGTTCACTCCTCACCCAGTCACATGCTCTTTCCTCTCAGCTTCCTGTCAGCTTCTCTTCCCCATTCTATCTCCAAAAAACCATCTTTCTTTTGCTCTGAAGATAGTCCCAAAAAGAAAACTAACTTCCCTCTAACTAATCCGCGCCCTATCAACTTGGTAACTACCAAGCATGGCTATCTATCTGCCTCCTTCTTGCAACCACTAAGACAAAATTGGTTTTGTCTTCCACTAACTTCACAGGTTATCCGCAAGGTGGAGCTATCAATTGGTGAGGTGGCGGTTTCTATTTTGGACATAATGCCACACTAACTCTAACAAATTCTTGGGCTTAGATCAATTGCTCGAATTGGGATAATTGTTGAGCTGACGATGAATCATTCAAGTTTGAAGCTCTAGAATGACTAAAATGTTATGTGATTAAAGACATCATAATAGCGACTTGAGTGAAACCCTTCGAGCTATTGCCTATTAACTAGCACCATTAAAGAATAAAATAATTGTTCCTTAATAACTATTTAAATATAAATATGATTTTATATATTACCCTGTTGGTGATTATTTTGATGCAATCATAACAATAAGTTAAAATTAACATATAATGAACTAAAACTATACTTGAAAGATAAGAAGGAATCGTTTAAGATTCACTTAATCCCAATTCTACAATGGTTCTATTGGTCAAATTCAATTGGTCAATGTGAAGCTGTAATGTTCAAGAGGCCTTACGTAATTTAGGGTTTCTTTTTGGTTTACTGGACTCAAACTATGCAACAAGATCATGAGATATGTCAATACTTTTCATTCCTTTGCATAAAAGTGTTACCGTGCTGCAAAGCTCTATATGGTTGTCTTGAATTATTACAGCCTTCCTCTTTATATATTTATGAAAATTTGTCTACTTTTAACTCTGTTGTTCATGCTTCTTCAAAGATGAGACAAATTTCCTTCAAATTTCTACATTTTCAGCTAAATATTTCAGATGGGTTGGGAAAAGTTAGAAAGATCTAATCTAAACTCTATTTAAATCTACCAAAGGATCTAATTGTTCTGTTATGCACTATATAAATCATATAGCAATTTGATTAAATCCACAGTAAAAACCTTAAATTTAAGTTCTGAGCATTTTCACAAACATACATTTAAAATTGCAAGATCTCAAAGAAAATATTTCAAAACACAAAGAAGAGCAGGAGAACACTCAGAAGATAGATGTAGAACTCCAGATTCTATTGTATTAGAAACAAATAGTCATACATGATTTACAATGTTGGAATGACTCTTAGTTTCATTGATCAAACTACAGAGAACTTACAAGCTTTACAGATACAATAAGGAAGCCAGATGTTCCACGCACTCCTTACTGCAGACAACAGGCAACCTCCTCTAAACTAAACTATGCCCAGAAAGAATCTACAATTCTGGCAAAATGCTAAAATCCCTGTGTGAGTATTACAATGTATTAAGGCACAATATATAGACTTTCTGATTGTCCTCAATACAGCCCAAAACCCTAATGGTTAAGCCATGGTTCAAACCCTAGGTTACAACATTAAATGCAGGTGAACCAATTTCCCAAAAATATCTCTAAATATGTGTCAAATCTGGGCGAAAATATGCCTTTCTGAAACCCTAGCAGTTCAGAAGTAAATTCTGCAACCTACTGTCATTATGTTTTATCTGCATTTTGGGTCTTCTCATTGACGTCCCTTGACTTTCTGCACTTCATCCTCATCTTCTCTTTACTTCTACAATCTGATTCTCCTTGTCGTGATGTCATTGCCATTAAGTTTTAGCTTCCTCTTCCAGCTACTGACCTACAAAAATAGACCAGCAATAAGTACCATCATTATTAAACAACAACTTTCGAAACACTTGTTAGATCCAAGTGGGGCTGAGCAAAAATCGCGGCTATCGGGTCAAAATCCCTAAAACATGCATTCATACCATGCCAAAAAACTTACCGAGTCAACCATCGCAGACCAGAAATGATGCATACGCAGGGTCAAAGTGGGCGGAAACCCTAAAAATCCTATCGCTAAATGCCTGTCTCCTATCGGCGCTAAAAAAACCACATCGGCGGGCCCTAAAGATTGCCCACCGACCTCCTGTGTCTGGCCAAAAAATGGCCCCTTATCTCCCTTTACTTGAAACGGCGCCGCGGAGAGTGACACGTGGCATGCTCCGCGCGAGGGGCTTTGAAACTTTTGCTTTATGTGGAAGGCGACATGTGGCAGCTTCCGCGGGACTCTCAAGATACTAAAAAATTGTTGTGAAACTGCCCTAGGGACACTTTGATTACCCTTGAAATTCTGACTCCCACAGATGAAGACACCTGTCGCCACCTGCGCTTCCTAGAAACTACTCCCAAAACCTTGAGACTCTCGTGGAAAGTGACACTTGTCACTATCCGAATGATCGTTGCAACCTTTAGAAACTGTTGGGACACTTGAAAACTTTTGGCGGAAGGCACCACGTGGCATCTTCCGTGGAGCTGCTTGAAACTATTGAGGGTCTCGCGGAGAGTGACACTTGTCACACTCCGTGGAGCCTTGCAAACTCCTTTGAAACTGCTGTGAAACTTTTTGAAACCATTGCGAAAGGTGCCATGTGGCGTCTTCCGTGAAACCTTTTGAAATACTTTAAGAAACTATCGGAAGGACCCGCGGAGAGTGACAAGTGGCACGCTCCGCGCTATTTGTGAAACCTTTAAGAAACCCTTGGAAACTTTTAGAGACTATGGCGGAAGGCACCACGTGGCGTCTTCCACACAACCATGAGACTTTTAAGAAACTATGTGGAAACTGTTGAAGGACCTGCGGAGAGTGACAAGTGGCACACTTCGTGCGTTTGTTGCAACTTTTAGGGGCTTTTACGGAAGGTGTCGCGTGGCGTCTTCCGCACAACTTTGAAACTGCTTAGAAACTATTAAGAGAATCCTGCGGAGAGTGACACTTGTCACACTCCACGCAATCATTAGAAACTGTTAAGACTCTTTAAAAGGACCCATGGAAAGCACTACTTGGCATGCTCCGCGGAACTTATGAAACTTTAAGAAACTGCTAAGACTCCTCCGCGCAGCTTTGAAACTTTAAGGGACTATTGTGGAAGGCACCACGTGGCACGCTCTGCGCAACACTTGAAACTTTTAAAGCGACTTCTTCAAAGGCCGTGGACTTTTTTTAAATTTAAAAGGGGCTATTGCAGAAGGTGACAAGTGGCACCTTCCACGCGACTGTTGAAACATTTAGAAACTGTTAAGAAACTTTTGAAGCTCGCAGGCGGTTTTAAATTTTTAAAGGGGCTTGCCGTGGAAGGTGACAAGTGGCGCCTTCCACGCAATCTTAGAAACTTTTTGAAACTTTTGAGACTCATGCGGAGTGTGCCACTTGGTACACTTCGTGTTGCTGTTTGAAACACTTAGGAACATTTAATGAAATATTTGAAACTTTGAACTATTTAAACCTGATACTGCATTTTACCAAAATGGGCATAACTTGAAAAATATGGCAAATTTTCAGATGATTCAAAAAGCAACCCTAGCTCATTTTTAACAAGGAATCCAACCATACCATGCACTAGCACTCAAAATGCATTTTCTCACTAATTTATCAAGGTTTGCAAATTTCACTCTCTTTTCCCTTACCACCAAGGACAGACCCACAAAAACAAAAGCAAAAAGGCCCAGCCACAGCAGGGGTCCCTATTTTGCTAAGGAGTAAAATGGGGCATGTTGTGAACATCACAACAACTAGCCACCAAACAAAACAACTAAATTCAAGGCGTTCAAGGAAACTAGATGAAATAAATGCATAACTTCCAACTATACATCTTGTAAATTATTATTCAACTTGAGACCTAAGGCATTCAATAGGGGTGCATGAATCTTCATTTTCAATTTAATTGTGTGCACGTGATTAATAAGCCTAATCTTGAAGATCAGTTGAACAAACCAGTGACTGATATTAGCCTACGTAGGTGAGGATAGTCCCTCATAGCCGACCGGATAGAGCCTTGCTGCCAGTGAGTGTCTATAGCCCCAGCAAGGTTATCATTACAATTCTCCTAAGTAGAGCCCCACTGCTAGCGAGCGTCTATAGCCCCGGTAGAGTTACTTAGATGGCTTAATCTAGATTTTCAGTATAATCTGCTTTATTTATTTTTATTTTTATTTTTTATTTTCTGATTTTGAACAAGATTTCACAAGATATAGTAATTTGTAGCTTCATGATGCAAAGAGTGGACACTTGCTGAAATTAAGCTGAGAATTGTAATGGTATCAAGGGTGACCTCAGATTTTTCACCTAATATCTACACTGGTAGGTTCAACAAACCCAAGGATTTTAGGTGTGTCATCGTGAGAAACTTGCTTCGAATTCTCAATCACATTTATTAAATATGAAATTTTAGAAGATAAATAACTCTCTACATTCATAACAGTCACAACAAGTTATGTGTAAATTACAAATAATTAACCTGAATATCCTAAATTTATACTGTTTTGGATGGTTGCTAGTTTGCTCCTTAATACTCTAAAGTAAAATAAAGATGCCTGCTGAAGAGATAACAAACAAACCAACCAAACACAGGAAAACAAAGAACAGAACAAAAAGGACTATACAAAAAGCAAAAAAGAAGAAAAAACTATACAAATAGAAACAAAACAACAAACAGAAAACAAAACTATACAAACAGCCAACCTAAAAAGGGAAAACAGCAAAAAAGAAAACAACAAAAAGAAGAAAACAACAAAAGAAAAGAAAGGAAACAAAACAACTACCCCACCAAACTATATACAAGCCTCTACAAGGCAAACAAAACCCAAGGAAAGACCCCAAAACACCCCTACTTGCGTATTTCCTTAGATTGTACAGGAGTAACAGGGTATTAGTTATGGTTCTTAACTTAGCAAATTTATCTTTAAATTCTGAAAAATATTCTTGTATTCTAAATTCATTGTGTTTATCAGAATAGCTCTCAATAACTAGTAACTGAGGCAGCCCATCATTTTCATGATTAATCCATATGCATGTCCTATCTCTTAAATTTCCATAATCAAAGTAACATTTATCATGGTTTACCAAGGAAAGGAAAGAGACAACCTGATGTATTTTTAGCTCTTTTGGACATGTATGTTTATTGATAGCTGGTCCTCCTTTTAACCTTGTGCTTTCATTATTTGGCTCCATGTCTGGTCTTACTTTTTCAAATTGAAAGATGAATGACTCAAGATGTATCATTTCTTCATCTTTATCCATCTTTGTCCCTTCATTCCGAATGTTTAGTTTATCCTCAAATTTAGCACACCTCTCAATGTTCTCATTAGTTTCCTGCACATCAGCACTTAAATGAGTATCTTGATCATCATAATCTGATATACAAAAATTAATCATTTCTAAATCACTTGAGAGTAAAGGTGGAATAACATCTCTTGATTGGCAGGAATACTCCCCTGTTTCATCTTTAATATGGCATGGGGGTGATGTTTGATTTTGCATAGCAATAGCATGATCCTCAGTATTCTTCATTTTCAAAAATTATTCATCTGATGACTCACTTTTATCATCCCGTGTGGAGTCTGATTCTATTAACCTGCAACAATCTTGAACTTGGTCATTTAATTTAAATAAGCTAGTCATGGGATCAGGATTTACTTTCCCCTCTATGACTTCAGTAGTTTCTATAGTAAGGATCTCATCAATTTTAGTGCACCTTAAAGTTTTCATTTGTCCACATTTCTCCTTTCCATAAAATGACTCAAGGAAAGACATTTTACTGTCTTTACCAAAAGCATTAGGATTAGCAATAAAGACCTTATCCTGACAAATGGTTTCCTCTCTACAAGATTTAAAACATTTATACCTGCACTCCCCTTTACCTATATTAGGAAGTAGAGACCTGCTATCAATCCCACCATAATATGACCTAAGAAAAGATACTTTGTTATCATTTCCTTCTAGAATTGATTTATCTATTGTATTTTCTAACCACCTATTAGCTCCTAGTGCTGTATCAGCTTGTTGCTCCAAAATTTCTTTTTCCTACCAGTCCTTAACCTTGAACACATCTGAAAAAATAATTAGTCCTTTCAAATATGAATCTATCCTAGTGAGGAATGTTAAACATTTAAGTTCATTGTGTTCAATAGTCCAGTGTATCCTGCAACAATTGGACAAACCAAAATTAGATAAACTTTGAGAATAAAGCTGTTCATTCAAAGCTCCCTGAAATAAAGGATTGTTAACTTGAAAACTGTCCCTATATGAGTCCATTGAAAATGGGACCTTCTTTTCACCCTTTTAGGCTTTTGAAATTTTATGAGATCTAACATATCTCAGAATATAGCATTTAAAACTCAGAAAATTAACCCTAAACCAAATCAGGCCCTCCTTCTAGCGCCAGAAAACTGTTGGTGATTGTTTTGATGCAATCATAACAATAAGTTAAAATTCACATATAATGAACTGAAACTATATTTGAAAGATAAGAAGGAATCATTTAAGATTCACTTAATCCCAAGTCTACAATGGTTCTGTTGGTCAAATTCAGTTGGTCAATGTGAAGCTGTAATGTTCAAGGGGCCTTACATAATTTAGGGTTTCTTTTTGGTTTACTGGACTCAAACTATGCAAAAAGATCATGAGATATGTCAATACTTTTCATTCCTTTGCATAAAAGTGTTACCGTGCTGCAAAGCTTTAGATGGTTGTGTTAAATTATTGCAGCCTTCCTCTTTATATATTTATGAAAACTTGTCTACTTTTAACTCTGTTGTTCATGCTTCTTCAAATATGAGACAAATTTCCTTCAAACTTCTACGTTTTCAGCTAAATATTTTAGATGGGTTGGGAAAAGTTAGAAAGATCTAATCTAAAATCTATTTAAATCTACCAAAGGATCTAAATGTTCTTTTATGCAGTATATAAATCATACAGCAATTTGATGAAATCCATAGTAAAAACCTTAAATGTAAGTTCTGAGCATTTTCACAAACATACATTTAAAATTGCAAGCTCTCAAAGAAAATATTTCAAAACATAAAGAAGAGCAGGAGAACACTCAGAAGATAGATGCAGAACTCCAGATTCTATTGTTTTAGAAACAAACAATCATACATGATTTACAATGTTGGAATGACTCTTAGTTTCATTGATCAAGCTACAGAGAACTTACAAGCTTTACAAATACAATAAGGAAGCCAGATGTTCCACGCACTCCTTACTGCAGACAACAGGCGACCTCCTCTAAACTAAACTATGCCCAGAAATAATCTACAATTCTGGCAAAATGCTACAATCCCTGTGTGAGTATTACAATGTATTAAGGCACAATATATAGACTTTCTGATTGTCCTCAATATAGCCCAAAACCCTAATGGTTAAGCCATGTTTCAAACCCTAGGTTACAACATTAAATGTAGGTGAACCAATTTCCCAAAAATATCTCTAAATATGTGTCAAATCTGGGTGAAAATATGCCTCTTTCTGAAACCCTAGCAGTTCAGAAGTAAATTCTACAACCTACTGTCATTATGTTTTATCTGCATTTTGGGTCTTCTCATTGATGTCCCATGACTTTCTGCACTTCATCCTCATCTTCTCTTTGCTTCTGTAATTTGATTCTCCTTGTCGTGATGTCATTGCCATTGAGTTTCAGCTTCCTCTTCCAGCTGCTGACCTGCAAAAATAGACCAGCAATAAGTACCATCATTATTAAAGAACAACTTTCGAAACACCTATTAGATCCAAGTGGAGCTGAGCAAAAATCGCGGCTATCGGGTAAAAATCGGCAAAAAATGCATTCATATCGTGCCAAAAAACTTACCGGGTCAACCATTGTAGACCAGAAATGATGCATATGCAGGGTCAAAGTGGGCGGAAACCCTAAAAATCCTATCGCTAAATGCCTGTCACCTATCGGCGCCGAAAAAAACACATCGGCGGGGGCCCTAAAGATTGCCCACCGACCTCCTGTGTCTGGCTGAAAAACGGCCCCTTATCTCCCTTTACTTGAAACGGTGCCACGGAGAGTGACACGTGGCATGCTCCACGCGAGGGGCTTTGAAACTTTTCCTTTATACGGAAGGCGACACGTGGCAGCTTCCGCAGGATTCTCAAGATACTAAAAAACTATTGCGAAACTGCCCCAGGGACACCTTGATTACCCTTGAAACTCTGACTCCTGTGGATGAAGACACCTGTCGCCACCTGCGTTTCCAAGAAACTACTCCCAAAACCTTGAGACTCTCATGGAAAGTGACACTTGTCACTATCCGCACGATCGTTGCAACCTTTAGAAACTGTTGGGACACTTTGAAACTTTTGGCGGAAGGCGCCACATGGCGTCTTCCATGCAGCTACTTGAAACTATTGAGGGTCTCACGGAGAGTGACACTTGTCACATCTGCGGAGCCTTGAAAACTCCTTTGAAACAGCTATGAAACTTTTTGAAACCATCGCGGAAACCGCCACGTGGCGTCTTCCGCGAAACCTTTGAAACACTTTAAGAAACTATGGGAAGGACCCGCAGAGAGTGACAAGTGGCACGCTCCGCACTGTTCATGAAACCTTTAAGAAACCCTTGGAAACTTTTAGAGACTATGGCGGAACGCGCCACGTGGCGTCTTCTGCGCAACCATGAGACTTTTAAGAAATTGTGCCGAAACTGTTGAAGGACCTGCGGAGAGTGACAAGTGGCACGCTCCGTGCATTTCTTGCAAGTTTTAGGGGCTTTTACGGAAGGCGCCGCATGGCGTCTTTCACACAACTTTGAAACGGCTTAGAAACTATTAAGAGAATCCTGTGGAGAGTGACACTTGTCACACTCCGTGCGATCATTAGAAACTGTTAAGACTCTTTAAAGGGACCCATGGAAGGCGCCACTTGGCACGCTCCGCGGAACTTATGAAACTTTAAGAAACTGCTAAGACTCCTCTGCGCAGCCTTGAAACTTGAAGGGACTATTGCGGAAGGCGCCATGTGGCATGCTCCGTGCAACACTTGAAACTTTTAAAGGGACTTCTTCGAAGGCCGCAAACTTTTTTTAAATTTAAAAGGTGCTATTGCAGAAGGTGACAAGTGGCACCTTCCGCACGATTGTTGAAACATTTAGAAACTGTTTAGAAATTTTAGCGGGGCACCCTTTGAAACTGTTAAGAAACTTTTGAAGCCCACGGGCGGTTTTAAATTTTTAAAGGAGCTTGCCGCGGAAGGTGACAAGTGGCGCCTTCCGCGCAATCTTAGAAACTTTTTGAAACTTTTGAGACTCACGTGGAGTGTACCACTTGGTGCGCTCCGTGTAGCTATTTGAAACACTTAGGAACATTTAATGAAATATTTGAAACTTTGAACTATTTAAACCTGATAGTGCATTTTACCAAAATGGGCATAACTTGAAAAATATGGTGAATTTTCAAATGATTCAAAAAGCAACCCTAGCTCATTTTTGACAAGGAATCCAACCATATCATGCACTGGCACTCAAAATGCATTTTCTCACTAATTTATCAAGGTTTACAAATTTCACTCTCTTTTCCCTTACCACCAAGGACAGACCCACAAAAACAGAAGCAAAAAGGCCAAGCCACAGCAGGGGTCCCTATTTTGCTAAGGAGTAAAATGGGGCATGTTGTGAACATCACAACATACCCTTACCACATGACCCATGGTATTACACTTGATGATCTCATAGCTTTAAAACATTATTTAAACCTTTTATTAGACGATGATAACCCACAATAAAAATAATTCTACATCCCAAGAAATCTGTAATTAAACATTTACATCATATGCTCGTAGAGCTTTATGACAATGAGGACGATTGGAGCATAAACACAATATGAAGTTTGGGGTCAACTTTACACACAACTTTCAACTTTTACACCGAACCACTAAACAAGACACAACATACAACTCATTCTCAAGTGTATACATTTATATATATAAATATATATCGGTCGTCCATATTTAGCGACATGATTCAGAGTTATCGACACAAATGTCGATTACCCATACTCATCACGACAACTACGAAAGGAAAAGTGACCTATTCTTATAAACCTTGACATTCTCATCCAAAATTGACTTAACCTAAAATTAATACTTATCTCAAGGCAACTAGGTTTATCTACTTGATGTTCGTTTTCAGTGGCAAACACCCATTGGTTATTCCAGAGTCTATTCTCTCTTTCTTGAAGATACTTTCTCTTCTTCTTGCTTCTTGGTGAACATGTTCCATCTATTCCTGCCATTAACAATCTCACATAGAATTTGTGGTCAGAGTACCAATGTTCTAATCAAAACACATTTACATCAAATAATTTTATTTTCATATTGGAAAGACATTTTAATTCATAACATCAGATTGATCATAATCAAGTATAAATCGATGATTTCATAAAATTAATATTTTCTAATCATATCATCATTTTCTATGATGTTAAACATATTCACATGACTGCACTATTTAAGAAAAAACTAAATAGTAATACTGAATCCAAAAAGGGGATGTAACATACCTGCAGAGAATTGTGGTCATCCAAGCAAGCATGTCCCTATTTTCTACTCATGGCCAAGTGGAAGAAGTCAACACCCCTATTTGAAAGCCCTCTGGCTGACATAGATTTTTTCTGATCTCCTCCAAAGATAGATTTACTTGTAGAGAGAGAGCATCATGTTTGCCATGCCAAAACTAGCCATCGCAAGGCAAGAGCATGCCCATGTTGAGGGTCGATATGGGAGTTTGGAGCCATTGAGGTCGAGATGCAACCCACAAAAGGAATCATTTTTTTCCTATGAAGAGGTTGACACCCTCATTCCCTATGGTGAAGGGTACTGCCTAGTGTGAAGGAGGCACGTACCTCCTTAAATCAAATTTCTTTGATTGGAGGCATCTAATTTCTACACATTGAAATCTCTCTTTTTATAGGAAACCTCTATTTTTTGTTAGATTACTATAGAAAGAAGGAAACCTATTGAAAGCCTTTGCAAAGAGGCACAGGTAGCACATAGACTACATTTTAGGGATTTTCTTGCTCTAGGATGCCCGAATCAATGGGTTTGACAACAAATGGCTGAGAAACACCATTTCTTGGAGGCTCATCCTTTTTTTGAGGCTATTTATCCATGCAAAGAGGTGTCCTATTGAGAAGAGATCATTCCCTATTTGAACTTGTTTATTGTTTTGTGGCCAAGCCATGGGCTAGAAGGAGAAAGAGAGGCCAAAATCCTTGTAGATCTGATTGATTTGGTCAAGGTACCTTAGTTTGAAGATTGTAGAGATTTTTTTTTTGTCTTCTTCCAACTGATGCCTTCTATCCCTATGCATAGATCTAGCCGCCATTGGTTGCCCCCTTCATCTTGTGTTTTTCCCTCATGCCCTAAATTATTCCCTTTGACTATGTTATGCCCTTACATTTTTGTTTTTTATGAATTATGCTTTCATATTTAAAACAAAATAGGCATTTAAAACTATGTTTTGAAGGGGTAATTTAAAATTAGGGCAGATTTGGATATTCCTTGCATTCCATTCATATCCCTAATATAGCTTTCTTCATGTATGTTATTTTAAAAAACTAAATTCATTGGGCATAATATCGTACTCAACTTATAAAGTGGCGATTTATGCTCCAATCACACTAATTAAAAAACACCACTAAGTACCACATTCGGGGGGAAAAAATACGCAAAGGGGATTATACATGTTTGGGCAAAGCATTAGGTTCTTTTAAAAATTGCTAGTGTTAAATCAAATCTCTCTTGAAATAGGCTAAGTGTTAGGGTGCGATTTTTACCATCCTACTTAGTCCTATAACACTACATGATAAAGTGGCTAATTTAAGGTGTGATAAATTAAGCAATTTAAGGCACAAAATTGTCAAGGGGGTGTACAACTAAATTCCTATGGAATCTTCAGAAAATTTTGAGGTAAACAAATGGGTTCTTCACTCTAGTGCAATTAATCACATGTCTCCTTATCTAGATGTCGTTATGGCAATTGATCCTTCTAACACCTCCAAAATTCTGATTGATGATTGTTATTATACTATTTGTGGACAAGGAATAGTACAAGTAGGAAATGGATACATCCACAATGTTTTATTCATTCTTGGCTTGATAAGAAATCTGCTTTTCATGTATCAACTCACATGTTTAAATAAGACAGTTAAGTTCATAGCCACTATAGCTTTAATTCAGGATTATCAAAGTGAACAAATTGTTGTAATTAGGAAGATTTGTCAGTTGTCCTGCAACTTCATATTTTCTCACTTTACATCTGGTGGGGATGATGCTCCTATTGGCACTTCAAATCCTAGTGTTACTTCTCTATGAACTTCCTTTGGGTTTGTATAACAAGGTATTTTGAACTTTTCTTGATTGAACAATTCTTTTCTTCTATTCTAGATTGGATTTTAATTGTACCTATTACTACATCAGAATTATGTGTTGCTTCTTCATGAACTTCCAAGAATTCTTGACAACATGCTTGTCTTCTCTTTTGATAGTACCTACATCACCTGCTAGATGAGATTCTAGAGATGCTTCCCAGTGAGTATCCAAATATTATTTCCAGTAGATGTTCTTGGTCCCTCACTACATGATATTGTATATACACTTTAAAGAGAGCATCTAGTGATTCTTTCTAGTAGGACATGATCTAGAGTAGTTGGTCAAAATTTAGATAGTTAACCCTCCTTAGGGGGTGCCTTCTAGTTCTTCTTATCTCTCTTTTGAAGGGTAGTTTTTCCCACTGGATTTTCTACTATTCTTCATTTATGAGAGATTGCATTGTACCTGGGTACCTCATCAGGCCTAGTTGCTATGACCCAATTTTATATTTGCATTGTACATGGGTACCTCACTAGGTTTTGTAGTTGGGACCCATTTCATTTGTGCCCACATAAGCTATACTTAAAGGTGGTTTTAGTGTATATATTTTTTCATATATATATATATATATATATATATATATATATATATATATATATATATATATATATATATATATCGTACACTTAAGCATAAGCCTACTTACATGTGCCCTTACACAAACTTGACACATGCCTCATTGAGGTGTCAAGGTTGTTGGACGATTAGGATAGGTGTCATCAATTTGTTTACTAACTAGCCACTCACACTAGTTTATAGGTAGCCAACTTGATGATCACTCTTATTTGTGGAATCTTTCTCTCAACTAATAACTACCTCTCCTCTCTTATATGTATTCACTTATTTTCCTAATCAACTACTTCAAACATGCAGTCAACACTTGTCTTTTTGATTCTTAGTTCTTGTAGTTAATTTTCTTTGTGGTTTTCAAAGATTTTCTTATGAAAGAAAAATATTAAATAAATTATAATATATAGGTTCCATAATTTAAGTTGCACTTTAACTATAATTTTATTTTTATTTTAATGAGTATCAAGTAAATAGAATAAGACTAAATAATATGCAATGGTGATCTAACCTTAATCAATAATATCATTGTATCACTTCATAAATTAATTTTACAAGAAAAATACAAAGGAAGATGGTTGCAAAGTGCCCTTACCAATTAAACTTGTCTCCTTATAAAACTTCTTCTCCCAATTCAATTTGCTTTATTTTTATTTGATTTGATTTATCTCAAATTTATGTTTGAGTACTACTTAAATTTATACACATTATTTTATTGGCTATATTTTTATGTTCATTGATTTAACAAACTATGTTGGCTATATATTTATTATTATTTCTAAAAATATGTGTAGCTATTTAAAAAAACCTATCTCAACTCTATTTTATTTTTAAATGTACATGGTCATTCCCTTAATGCCACTAGATAACTCCTCTCGGTATTTTTATATGTTGGTTCTTTAATCATTTTTGTTAACACGTTCACTCCATTACACTCCACCCCTTGTTGTTACTATAGTTACACCTCTCGACACAATTACATTATTTATACATTTTCATTTGTCTTACCTATAAGAAATAAGGTGGCACACTGACTTGAATGTTCGCATTAAAAATTTTATTTTGTGTGTATGGAAAACTATGGAATTAAACTAAAGGATAATATGCATAAAAGTACCTATTCCATTTTCAGCATAACTCAAGAGCTAAAGTAGTGAAATAGAAATAAGAAACAACATTACCTTAATATCCCTTATTGCAATGAAAATGATAGATATGTTCCAATGATATTTTATAATGCTTTAATATGTTGACTGGTCACCTTGATAAAATAACCTTACATTCTTATTATGGATGATAATGGCTTGGTTGATGTTTTATTTATAGATGCTTGAATGGTAGGATGAATGGCTAGGATTAAAAGGTGTAATGGATGGTTGAGAGTTGATGACACAACATTAGGACAAGGATGGAGGCTTCTAGGTCATATCTTTATGTGAATGGTTAAAAATTAGAGATGTAGTATGAAATGAGTGCCTAGGATGAAAAGTTAGGTCAAATTTTGTGCAAGTGTCTAAGTGAAATGAACCATGATAGTGAATAGATAGACATGTGACAAGGGGATAAGGATGAAGACAAATGGAAAATAATTAATTAAATAATAGAATTATTTAATTAATTATTGGAGAAGGATAATGTATGAGGATAAATAATTAAATATAATTAATTTAATTGATTTGGCTAGGGATAATAGTGGATTTAATTAATTTGGGAATTAAGTTAAAGGGTTTAATTAAATAAAATTAATTTATTTGATTGCCTAAATGATAGACGGGAACATGAAAGGGGTCAAGGAGAATGTGTCTCAAGGTGACATATAGACAATTTTAGGTGTCTACATTTTTCACCTTTTTGAGATGATGTTGTCACTAGGAGAGGTAACATCATTTCAAAGAAGATAAGGTATTGATGGAAATCGATGGAAAAGGATGGCTCAACCACTTAAAAGAGTGACAATGAGGAATGATGTAGAGATGAGTTGCTCCCTAAAGAGGATAGGTGGGTTGGAAGAATATGGGTAGACTCTCAAAGTGGATGAAAAATATGTTATACTACATCATGTGAGAAACCATATAGTTTAACATAGCACTAGTTATTATGCGCCAAAGTATAAAGACCAGGGTGACAATGTGTCTCATGCATAAAGGACTTATATAAAAAAACAAAAGGTCACAAGAAAACATATACCTTAAGGCACTATGATATGGAAGACCATGATGTCATTTGTAGCAAGAAGTTACAAGGACTTGATTAAAATGCAAGATAAAAGGATTTAAACACATACAAGTAAGAAAATAAGCATGCACAAATGATTCCAAAATAAACAAGGTATTTTCCCTTGCTAAGATGAAAATTAATGATTGATTGATTGATTGATGAGGATTGTGTTGTGAGAATGATATGTCTCAAGAACAACGAAAAGATGAAGGAACAATATATCTTGTTGATGATTGATGAACAATATCTATAAGCTAATTTCCATCATTAGAGATCCATCACTTGCACTTGGAGGAGTTGTTTTGATATTTTTATCAAATCTAAGCATGCTACAACCATATAAAGTTTATGACAGTTAGCTACAACAATCATTAGGATCTGATATACAGTGATATTGTATGCACATTGAGATCATATGAAGACTTACTAAGGCTGGGTTGATTAGTGGCATATCTTCCATCATTGCATCTTTGTTTGTATGAAGTTTGGACAACATTTGACACTCATTTTGTGAAGATATCAAGTCTGAGATATGACTGATATTATGACTGTAATTTCATGACAGTAGTACATTTTGTGATGTGATTCCATTCCCAATCAATAATAATGCAAGAAGTTTGATGGTTTTGATTTATGGTATTGATGTTTTAGATTGACTTGTGTAAGAAATCTTATCTAAAATTGATCAATATTTTCATTCATATATAATAAGGTCTCTTACAATGTATTATGAACATTTTTGCTAATATATAGAAGATTTATCTTTTTATTTAAGTTATGTGAATAACTTGGTTTTTACTTTAGTAATTTTAGTTTTTGGAATGTGTACTTTATATCTTTCTAAATCTCTCCATTCTGTAATGTTGTAGCTTCTTAATGACAAACTTATCCATCTTCCACCTATTCTCCTTGTTGACACTACCAAACCATTATCCTCTTCTTACAACGTGAAGGCCTTCTTTCAATATCACTGAACATCAGAGCATTATATCGAGTGATGCATGCATCTCAAGATTGAAGTGAAATACCTCATCAACTCTAATGTTATTCAACTGGTTGGTGAGAATGAAAAATGAAATAAATTTATAGGCTCACTGAATCAAAATTTACAAATTTACACAAATCCACTATCTTGCTATGTAGCTAACCTTGTGGAACTATCTGTCGACAGAGTGCCTACTTCCATAAATTCTAATCACCAAGAAAAAATCCTAGATAACCTAGTTTGCATGGTAGAGACTCACCCTCGCTGATAGAAAGCCAAACCCGAGCCAACCATCTGCTTCACCTACATTAATGCCTCTATTCATGTATTTGATGGTCCTCTTTACATTACCACCAAGATTAATGGTAAACCCACAAGGGGGGTACTTGTTGATCTTGTATGCCTAGAAAATGTAGTTACGGAAGAGTTCCTCTATGTGCATGAGTTGCATTGAAATAAGTACAAGAAATTAGAAATCTTAGTCAAAGTGCATAATAGTTCCACTCGTCTTACTCTTGATGGATTGCCCCTTTTTATCTAGATCAAACCAAAAGTCCTGGATGTGTCTTTTGTCATCATTCCAACTTCAAACTAATTTCATGTGAAGTTGGGTCATCCATGACTCACTTACATGAAGGCGGTCCTGTCTGTAATCCATATGTATCTAAAATTTCTATTTTAAGGACCAATTGAGCCTATTTGGCCTCACAATGATATTATATTTCTCTCTTATCATAAATTCAAAGCAAGACAAATTTCTCAATTCCTCCTCCCATGCTATCACAATGGCTACCTTTAGGACCCCTCAATCTTCTATGGTTGTGATAGTAGTTCACCCTATTCCACAAATAGTGGACGAACCACAACTTGAATCGAGAGTCCTTCCCCAATTTCAATCTTCTGGTTGAATGTACTACTAGGAGAAAATGTATGACTTTAAATTTGGATATAAAGAAAGCATTTGATAGAGTGGATTAGAGATTCTTGTTGAAAGTTATATAAATTTTTTGTTTTTGCAGACAATGATTAGACTAGAGTTTTAGTCTAATAGACAATCTAAGATATTCAACATTAGTTAATGGTAGTCCATAGGGTTTGTTTGAGAGAATGCCTTAAAAAATGGAAAAAAATATCATTTTAAGAATATCATTGAAGAAAAAGTGACATTAGAAAAAGGAGGAAAAATTAAGAGAAGAGGTAATCCAAAATGGGATGAATCAGGAAAGATGTAAAAGAGAAAAAGAATTAATGGATCAATATTTAGAAATTTTGGAAATGGAAGAGATTTTTTGGAGACAAAAATTAGGGGAAATATGGCTTGAAGAAAACACAAAAATTTTCTACAGCTCCACAAAAGCTTAGAAAATGTATAACAAAGTTATAAGGATAAAATTTAAAACTAGTGAACTAATAGAGAAGGACAAGAAAATCGAGGAAGAAGTTGTTCTCTACTTCACAATATTATAAACAATCAGGAAGGGTCAGATTTGAAGCGCTAAAAGAGCATCATGGAAAAGTGAGCAATACCCAGGTGTATTTGACACTTTTCTTTCTTAACCCTGTCAATAAATATAGTCCAACTTAATTAGATCCCTAGTTTATGTAATAAATACATAAATCAATAATAATAGCCCATATTTATTGAATAAAGGTCATATTCACAATACACACAAGGTTTTTAAATAGCTTTATAGTTCCACTAGATAACCTAAAGAGGAGACACATTATGATAATCATGGAAAATTATAAATGTTTTTTTTGGGGTGATTAATGAATTATTCCAATAGACTACCATAGAAGTAGTACACAATAAAAAGAATAGACTACAATATATTGGCTTCATAATATCCACTTCTCTGGTAATAAGAGACTCCAATGGCTTGGCCTTTTTTTCTAGGCCTACCTCTCCCATCATTGCCATTATGATTAGCCTAACCTCTACGTCTTTTACCATTATCATTTATATCAGCCATTTCATTAGAGACCCTAGTTTTGGGGTTTGGTATGCCATTATCACCAACACTTGCACGATGATGGCATATGTCTTTCTGAACCTTCTCTCTTCTAATCCTAAGTAGCACTTCAACTCTAGGTTCATCTTCATCCTTCAATTCAAAATAATTCTTCATTTGCTTATATATTTGTCTACCAGAATCTCTCCAAATAGAAAACCCATCTTTAGGGTTTTCTATCTCAATAGGGGAACCAGATAGGACTTCAACTTGATCGTGACAAAGCCTAATATTAAGATTTACCATTTCAGGTCAACTAGAATTGATGTTAGTTCCAACTTGATCATGACTTGCATGATGGGATCCTCCTCTGGAAATTTACTATGTTTAAATACCACTGGTTTGTGTTTAATCAGTGTGAGAGACACAATTACCCCTTTTGCTTCATCCTATGATATCCATGAGTAAAATGCATTGTAATTGAAATACTTTTCCAATATGACAAAGGGAAAGAAGAAATACCCATCCATTATGATAAAAAGAAAGAAGAAATTTCAACTATTTATAGTGAAGGAGACATCACTACTAGCATAGATTGGTTTGGTTGTATCGGCTATTAGAATATTGTGGTAATTTCTACCAGCTATAGGTTAGTTTTATTTTTTTATTTTTGTTAGCTATGTTTGGTAATTTCTAGAAATTTATTTTAAATGTAAGATAGCTATTGTCGGCTATTCTAGAACCTTCACACTACATCTAAACCTATCTATAAAAGAGTTGTCTATAAATCATTTTATGCAAGAGAAATAAATATTTATTTGATGCAATAGCATTGTTCATGGTTATTGTTCTCTATTTTCTGTTTCTTACTCTTCTGTCTCTACCCACCTATAAGTGGTATCGGAGCCATGTTTTTGTGAGATCTAGGGTTAAGGTTTAAACCTGTGTGAATGGTTTATCATATCATAGATCCAATGTGTGTTTTTTTTAGGTGATAGTGTTTCTTAGAAAGAAGTCTGTTATAGGAGAAAACAAAATAAGATCTGGAGTAAGGTGTAGGTTTTTGAAAAGGAAATCAAGTCGCTATTTTTGGAGGCTGCCAATCTAGAGATTGCTCATTTTTTAGCCATAGTTGTCAAGAAACCAAAACTAGAGGAAGCCAACAGAAAGGAAGAGATATTGCAGCCAAAAGGAGACTACAATCAAGAAAAAAAGGAGGAAGTTAGCCATACAAATTTAATCTATCGCAGATTACTCAAGAAGACCAAATCTAGGGTTTACAGATATTATTTATAGACATGGCATCAGATATTTTGCAACCTATAATTCTAATATTTTTTGCAAAAATTATGATAATTTGTCACACAAAATGAAATTGATAGTTTGTTCATAAGAGTTATCAAAGATAGTTGAAAAAGGTTACACAGAACCACTTGATGAGTCTACTTTTAGTACTGATGAAAATAATAAGCTTAGTGAAAACAAGAAAAAGAATATACTTGGGCTTTGCAGATAATTGGACAAAGATTGGATGATTCAATTGTTGGAAGGATTAAGCCAACCACTATAGCCAAGCAATCATGGGACATTCTAGAAATGACATATCAAGATACAAGTAAGGTAAAAGTTGTCTAATTAAAAGCACTTAGGAGAGAATTTGAAAACCTGCAAATGAAAGATTCTGATTTAGTAGATCAATTTTAAATTTGTGTTATGAATTTGGTTAATCAAATAAGGATGAATGGTGATGAGCTAACAAATCAAAAAGTTGTAGAAAAGATTTTAAGAAGTTTGCCTATTAAATTTGATGCTATTGTGGTGGAAATTAAGGAATCTAAGGATTTGTCAAAATATTCAATAGATGAGTTGTTTGGTTCCATAAAATCATGAGTGCAAGTTGAAAAGGAATAATAATACCTCATTGGTTAATGCATTCAAAGCACAAATGACATTTTCCAGAGGTAGAGGAAAAGGAAATTTAGGATTCAGAGGAAGAGGAAGAGGAAGAAATAATTACCAAAGAGAAGAAAGGAGTCCAGTTCTAGGAGGAAGGAGAAATCAAAGTTTTGATTCAAGCAGATGCAATAATAATCAAGCATCACAAATGCATGACAAATCAAATGTTCAATGTTATTATTGCAAGAAGTATGGTCAATTTGGAAATGAATGTCGATAGAAAGAAGTAGATATGGGAAAGCAAAATGCATCTTTTTTTTAGAGTAGTTCTGAGACATTGTTTATTACATGTCATGTAGCTCAAGAAAGTTCAAGTAACATTTGGTTTCTAGATAGTGGTTGCAGTAATCACATGACATGAAATAAAGATTTGTTTGGAAGTTTGGATACTTCAGTTAAATCAGAAATTAAATTGGGTAATGATAACATAGTTGAAGTCATGGGTAAAGGTGCAATTAATGTGGAACAAAGCTTGATAAGAAGATCATTCTTGATGTTTTTTGTACCTGGTTTGAAGCATAATCTAATAAGTGTGGGACAATTTATATTCAAAAGGGTTATAAAGTAGTTTTTAAAAATAATGTGTGCACTATACTTGGTATTGCTCCCAGTAATATGGTAATTGCAAAGGTTGAAATGACAAATAATAGAATGTTCCCACTTCATATGAAAAATGAAATGATGGAGGAGATTGAAGCAAGTTTCAAGGCATCAAGTCAAGATCAAGCATGGGTATGGCACTTGAGGTATGGTCATCTAAATTTTAAAGGATTGTGTTTATTGAAAAGAAAGGAAATGGTAAGAGGTTTACCCCCTATTGAGGCACCATTAAGTCCATGTGAAAGTTGTATTTTGGCTAAGCAACATAGAGAGTTTTTCAAAAGGATTGTCATATAGAGCATGGGCACCTTTAGAAATTGTGTATACATATTTATGTGGCCTAATGTAAACACCATCAGTAGGGGGGAACATTTATTTTCTAAAATTTATTGATGATTTTAGTAGGAAAACATTGGTTTATTTTCTCAAATATAAATTTGAGGCATTTGGAAAGTTCAAGGAGTTCAAAGCATTGGTTGAGAAACAAAGTGGCCTATCCATCAAGGTATTGAGATCAAATAGAGGAGGAGAATACAAGTCAAATGATTTTTTGGATTATTGAAGGTATCATGGAATAAAGAAGTTGTTTACTAGAAATTACACACTTCGGCAGAATGGTGTTGCAGAAACAAAGAATTGAATAATACTGGAGATGGAAAGAAGCATGTTTAAAGGCAAGAACCTACCTAATGAGTATTGGGTTGAAGCAGTATCATGTGTAGTTTATATCTTGAACAGACATCCAACAAAGAGTTTCAGGGACAAGATTTGACAACAAGCATGGAGTGCTAAGTATCATAGTGTTTCTCATTTCAAAATATTTGGTTGTATTGCATTTGCATATGTGGCCAAGGAAACAAGAAGTTGGATGATAAGAGTGAAAAAAGTATCTTTATTGGTTATGATGACCAATCTAAGTCTTATAAGTTGTTTAATCATATAATCAAGAAAGTCATTATAAGTAGAGATGTTGTGTTCAAAGAAGAAGAGTCTTGGGATGGAAGTATAGACAAGATAATTACAGGTGGTCTAACAATACCATATGATGATCAAGAAGGAAAAGATTAAGAAAACCAAGGAGATCGATCAAATGAACAACGAGGAACCCCATCAAGAAGTCCACAAGGAGATAACACACAAAGGGAAGTTGAACAAGGAGAATCATCAAGTCCACAAGTAAGTAACGACTCAAACCCTACACTTGCATCATTATTACCAAGGCTTAAAAGAAAGAAAACTAGAAGTTCACAAGAAATTTATGATCAAGGAGATATGATAGATTTGCAACCAAAGTTTGCTTTATTTTCTCAAGATCATATATATATTTTGAAGATGCAATTAAGCAAGAACATTAGATTAATGCAATGAATGATGAAATGGAATCCATTGGGAAGAATGATACATGGGAATTAGTTGATTTACCTAAGGATGTAAAGAATGCATAGGTGTGAAATGG
This sequence comes from Cunninghamia lanceolata, assembly GCA_027924645.1. Classification (NCBI taxonomy): domain Eukaryota; kingdom Viridiplantae; phylum Streptophyta; class Pinopsida; order Cupressales; family Cupressaceae; genus Cunninghamia; species Cunninghamia lanceolata. The sequence goes on from BSBN01000078.1 coordinate 7,437,113, forward strand.
GTTTATAAAACTAAGTATAAAGGAAATAGAGAAATTGATAAATATAAGGCAAGGTTAGTAGCTAAGGAATTTGCACAAGAATATGGAGTTGATTACAATGAAATATTTACTCCCATAGAAAGACTTGATACAGTTAGATTGGTACTAGCTATTACAACTCAAAACAATGGGAAGGTCTACCAAATGGATCATAATCAGGTTTCATGAATTGTTATCTAGAAGAAGAAGTTTATATGCAATAGCCACTTGGATATGAAGTAAAAGGATATGAAAACAAAGTTTACAGGTTGAAGAAGGCACTTTATTGATTGAAACAAGCACCAAGAGCATGGTATAGTGGATAAATTCATACATGATAAATAATGGATTCAATAGAAGTACTAGTGAGCATACTCTATACACAAAAGTCAATAAGCAAGGTCATATTTTAATTGTTTCCTCGTATGTTGATGATTTGATCTTTACATGAAGTCTTTCTATAGACATGTTTAAATCTATAATGACAAAAGAATTTGAGATGACTGATTTGGAATTGATGAAATATTTTCTTGGTATTGAAGTCACACAAAATGATAATGGGATTTTCATTTGTCAAAGTAAATATACAAAAGATGTATTGAAAAGGTTTAGAATGATAAATTGCGGTCCAATTTCTACTCATGTAGCAATAGGAACAAAACTAAGTAGAGAAGATAATGAGATGGATTTTGACACAACAATATTTAGAAAACTTGTTGAAAGTTTGATGTATCTCACAACAACTAGAGTGTATATCATGTATGGAGTTAGTTTGATTTATAGATTCATGTATTCACCTAAGAATTCACATTGGGAAGCTAGATAGAGAATACTAAGGTATATTGTAGGGACTATGAATTATGGCATATTGTATTCTCCTTCAAATAATTTTTAGTTGATTGGATATATAGATAGTGAATTTGCAGTGAGTATTGATGATAGGAAGAGTACATCTAGATATGCATTTCATCTTCGAACATGTGTTGTAGCATGGACATCAAAGAAACAACCTATAGTGAAAATTTCTTTAGCAGAAGCAGAGTATGTAGCAAGTACATCAACAACATGTCAAGTAGTATGGATGCAAAGAGTCCTGAAGAATATATTGCATGAGAAAGAAGAGTCTACTACAATCTATTGTGACAACAAGTCCACCATTGCATTATCAAAGAATCATGTCTTCCATAAAAAGACCAAACACATTATTTGGGAGCTGATAAACAATGGAGAAATCAATCTACAATATTGCAGATCTGAAGAACAACTTGTAGACATATTTACAAAAGCATTAGCACAAGAACAATTTGAGTATTTGAGGAGTCTTGGGTATTGTAAATATTTATGTAATTAGTGGTAGAAACAATCTCCACCAAGAAAAACTCCTGACAAAAACAATCAAGAAGGCCCAAAGGACAAGAGAATAGTTCCCTCCTTAAGTCACAACACAGTCCAATCAAGAGGAGAGTTCACAGTTCTCCTCAGAAAGCATGAGAATCCTCATTTCGAATGTTAGGGGCCTTAATGTCCCTAAAAAGAGAAACCTCATCAAGCTTCAAATTGATGAGGAAAAACCAAATATCATCATTTTTCAGGAGACTAAGCTTTCAAATGAAATTAATGATCAAGTCTTTAAAAGATGGAGGGGACCTTTGACTCAGTGGCTGCATGCGGTGCTTCAGGAAGGATAGTGATAGGTTGGATAAATCACCTTCAGCCATTGGAAGTGTTTGAAAAGAACAACCATTTCTTTATTGGTAAGTTTCCATCTTTGATCACATGCTCAAATCTTTGGGTTGCGAATGTCTATGCTCCTACTAATTTGGCCCAAAAGAGGTAGGTTTGGGGAAACCTTTCCCTATGGTTAAGTTATCTGAAAAGGAAGAGAATTCTTTTTGGAGGAGACTTTAACTCAATTCTAGATGATTCAGAGAAAAAGGGAGGCATTTCACATCCTCCTAGATCCTAGTAGGAATTCAAATAATTCTTAAACAAGAACCTTCTTCTAGACTGCATTCCTAAAAATGGGAAATAGACATGGACTAACAGAAGAAAAGACTTTTGCAAAATAGTTGAAAGGATGGATAGATTTCTTTTATCACCATAATGTTATAACTTCAATATTAGCTATGAAGCTGAGACCCTACCTTTGGTTGGATCGGACCATTTTTTGGTTAGGCTAAGAATTGAGCTTGATTCCTTACCAGGCAAGAAAATTAGATTCTAGACCTTGTGGTTTAGGGACCCCTCCTTCATTCAAAATATCCAAGACTGGTGGAAGCAAGCCCCTTTTGTGAAGGGCTCCCACATGTTTCAGCTAGTGAACAAGCTCAAATTTATGAGACATAAGGTATTGGATTTGAATAGATCCCAGTTCAGAAACATATTTGCAGAAAAGCATAGACTCCATTAGGAGTTGAGGACTCTGGCAGAGCACATCATTAGAAATGAAATGGATGCTTTGTCATATCATCTAGAGAAGAGCCTCCGAATTGAGATGGAGGTAGTTAAGAGAGAAGAAATTTTTTGGAGGCAATGATCAAAGGACTTATGGCTCAAAGAAGGGTACAAGAACACCTCCTTCTTCCACTTGTCAGCTAAAGTCTGTAAGGCTTCAAATTCCATTAAATCAATTCAAGTGGATGTTGATCAGTCCCTCATAGACATGGAAGACATTATAATTGCAGCAAGAGGCTTCTTCAGTACCCTTCTTTCTAAAAGCATCGTCCCTATTAGGGATGATGGCTCATGTCTTAACTTTTTTCCTAATTTTGTTAATGAACAACACAACCTGGAGTTGTTGAAAGAGTTTACTATTGAGGAAGTCAAAGCTGTTGTCTTTTCAATTCTAGGAAAGAAGGCTTCAGGCCCTGATGGATAGACTAGGCTTTTCTTTCAAAAATATTGGGACATAGTGAGTAGAGATGTCTTTCTGGCAGTGGAAGAATCAAGGAAATCTAGGAATATGCTCAAAGAAATTAAATCCACATATCTCATGCTTATTCCAAAAACAAAGTCTCCTCAAAGCTTTGAAGAGATCAGGCCAATTTCTCTTTGCAATTTCATATACATGATTATCTCCAAAGCCTTAGCATTTCGTCTAGCCAGCTTCCTGCCTAATCTAATCTCAGAGGAACAAGGTGATTTTGTACCAGGGAAAGAAACTCTAGAGTGTTTCAATTTAACCCATGAAAACCTTCATTCCCTCAATAAGGATAAAGAGGCAGCTATGATTATCATTAGATATGTCTAGGGCTTATGATAGGGTGGATTGGAGTTTCCTTTCATCCATGCTTAATAAGTTGGGATTTTCAAAAGATGTCATTAAATGGATCTCCTATTGTATTTCAGGCCTTAAGGTTTTAGTGTTAATCAATGGTAAGGAATCAGAGACATTCAAGCCCTCAAGAGGATTGAGACAAGGAGATCCAATATCCCCCTACCTCTTCATTATTATGTCAGAGGCTCTCACATGGGCAATTAAGGAAGCCAAACAAAAATTTGAATGGCAAGGCATCAGGCTTAAAGGTATTCAAGATTCCTATACACATGCTTTATTTGCTGATACCATCTTGTTCAAGCAAGCTTCAGTACATGAAGCTAGATCCATCATGAAAACAATTAACAAGTACTATCTTATCTCTAGTCAACTTGTCAATTGCCATAAGTCGGTGGTCTATATTTTTAATGTGCCTTAGTATTTACAGGATGAAATTAGTGAAATTTTAAGTTTTAAACTGCAATCCCTTCTAGTCAGCTATCTTGGTCTTCCCCAATTCAATGGAAGATATTAGAATACTCTATCGAAGAAAGTCTTGGGAAATGTGAATTCTAAATAAGAAAATTGGAAAGGCTGTAGGTTATCTCTTACAACCAGAATTGTGATGATTAAAGATGTGTTAGTTGCAATCCCAATCTACATGATGTCCATTTTTCAAATACCTAAAGGGATTAATTCAAAAATTGAAATGACCTATAAGTAGTTCTTGTGACAAGGCACATTTTAGGAGAAGAAAATTCACCTTTTGGCATGGGATAAAGCGTGTAAGCCTAAGGATGAAGGTGGAGCAGGAATACAGGATTTGAGTATTCAGAATCAAGTGCTAGGGGCTAAGTTGGCATGGAGTCTAAATAAAAATTCCAATTCAAAATGGGCTCGTCTAATAAGGCAAAGTATCCAGAGTCATGGGCAAATGAGAGAATTTTCATAGTTAAAAACCCACCAAGGGGGTCAGCAATATGGAACTTCATAATTAAAAGTAGAGACATCCTTCTACTGAAGTTGTCTTGGGTCATTCATATTGGGGAAAAGGTAGACTTCTCGAAGGTTTCCTGGGGTGGCGAGTCCAAGCTCTCAGGAAGGACAGACCTCATAGAAGGTAGAGTTTTCCTTTAGTCAAACTGGGGCTATAAGGTGAAAGACTACTGGTAGATTATGAAGATATGTAATTCAGTCTCCTTGGTTTGGAAGAGTACATGGGATTGTAAGTTCCCCAATGAATAGAAAGCAATCATTAGTCAACTTTTGAGGAAAAGAGTGGTGATTTTTTCCAACAAAGAAGATGAACTGATCTAGATGGGGTCTAAAATGGGATCTTACTTGGTCAAATATGGCTATAGGTCGGTAATGGACAAGGTAGATATACATTGGCTAACAAAACTATGTTGGAGCAATGCCTTATTTCCCAAGGTAGGAGCCTTCTCTTGGTGCACTCTTCACAACATGATCTTGACAGGAGACAGAATCAAAAGGTTAGGATTTGGTTCTAATTTTCTCTACGTCTTCTATGGGTGAGAAGAAGAATCAGTGGATCATGTATTACTACACTACCCATTCAATAGAGAATGTTGGCTCTGGTTCTTCAGGAAATTAAATTGGCTGAGCCCTTTCTCAAGGACCCTAAATCAAATGTTTAAGAATTGGCCACTCCTATTCACGGATTCCTTTTTTGCTTGCTTGTGGGAATTAGACCCATCGATGATTGTTTGGCATTTATGGAGGGAGAGGAATCATTGCATTTTCAGAAAGGAAGTTGCCTCTATGAAACATGTTTGTTATAAGTTAGAGGTATCCATCTCTGATCTAGTGGTGTCTAATGTTCGGCATTCATGTTCCAGGCAATCAATATGGTCAAAATGGGATGCAGAGATAGTGAAAAATTGGTCCCTAATAGGTAAATCTAGTGTTTGTGGATAGATTGGTGTTTGAAACTCAACTGTTAATAGAGATCAAGTCAAATAGATTCCCCCTACACTGCTTCTCTTCAAGCTAAATTTTGACGGAGCATGCATGGTAATCCTGGGCTTTTAGGTTCAGGTTGTGTCATTAGGGAGGATGGTTCTCTGCTAGCATCCAAAGCAACAAAGATTCCCAAAGGATCAAACACTGAAGCCAAAGCATGGGCCTTAGTGCATGGACTCCAATTAGCAGTCAAGATGGGTCTAAACAACATCTAGATCGAGGGTGGCTCCCTGATCATGGTGAATGCCATAAAAGCAAAAGGTTCAGACAACTAGAAATTAAATTATATCCTACAACATGCCATTTCTTTGATCAACAAGCTTGATAACTTTTTTTATTTCTCATACCCTCAGAGAAGGCAATAAGGTGGTGGACTTTTTAGCCAACTTAGCTATTGATGAAGACACCAAGGCTACAATCTTCCTACCTCAAGAGGTCTGAGTCAATCAAGCTCCTTGACCAAACTCCTTATAGATGACCTGGCATCGCTCCTCTCCAAGTAATATTGTCCAGTATAGGTGTATCTTGTTCGTTGGTCACTCCTCCCACTGCAGACTTTCTTGCAGATCTTTTTGTCATCCATTGGTTGAGCTTTAATTAGCTCACTCTGCTGACACGAGTGACCTAGGATACATTCGTTGGCCAGCTTCAGACTTTAAGCTGACTAGCCAGTTCATGTCTCTTCATTGGTTGGGTAGTTAGCTTTGGGGTTCAGGCTTCCTCTCTTAGTCATTTTCTCACTTGCTAATGTGATTTGCAGTTATTACTTCTTTTGATGGCTGCATTTGAATGATTGTGGCCTTTCTTTCTACTTTTAGGAGGCTTCCTTCTTTGACATGTCCTCATCTTTGTACTCAGGTTTTAATAGAAAATGTGCCTACAGATCTTCTCATTATTTTTTATGATCTCATGATGTCAGCAGTGTCACATTCAGGACAACTTTGGGATCCAAAACATCACTTTTAATTATCTTCTAAAGGATGATGCCTCGTCTATAAGGCAACACTGGCATACAGATCCCCATCAGTGTTTTTTTCTCTCTTATTTTAAGCTCATCTAACTGGTAGATACTCAGCTAAACTAGAGGCTCTTCTTTCCAGCCTTCAATTGGGAGCCCGAGATTAGAGCAAGGGTCAAATCTTCAGACTTGATTAATCTTCTAGATTGGGACTGCACTCTTATGCAGTTCTTAGTGTGAAATATTGTTGGGCACACTTGGATTAGAGGATATACGGATCGCATCCTCAACTACTCAGACATCTCTCGAACATAATGGATCTAGTTCTGGATGGCAACTATGTGCATGCCCTAGCCTCTAGTCTATTTTACAACAATATCTATACAATGGACAGATGGGAGACGGCGATGGCGGCTTATAACATGGACCAAGGGGATGTGTTAATAGAAGGCCTTTTTAATCTTAATACTCTGCATTCATCTCTCCCCCCACCAGGCTATCTACAGGGCTTTGCAATCTAGCCTAAAGTCCCGGAGTAGTTATGAAATTGACAACGAACTGAGCTCTTACAGTTTTCTCATCTCTAAGAAAAAGGCACAACGAATTAAGGAAGTCTTCACTGCCATCAGATTTCTTAGACTTCATGCACCCGTTATGGCGCCACGCATTCCTAGGTATGCTTTAAAAGATCCGGAGGAGGACAATAAACCTGCAGTTGCTACGGATTTGGACCCTGAATATGGCCTTGCTCAGGGTGGATCCTTGCACATGTTTTTTGGTTGCAGTTTAGCAGTCGATGGTCATCTTCTTATTTCATGTTTTGGCTGGGGGCTTTGGTTGTATGGACCTTTCACGCTTTTCAGGGATGCAGGTTGGTGGTGTGGTGCTAGTCTCCCTTACTTTATGTTCAGGAATTTGGGCAATTTTGCTTTCTCCGTTTGGTTTTATTTAAGCAATATCTGGTTAGGTAAGAACCGGTTTTTTATTAAAAACTGCTATATGATGGGCTCAGTTATGGGCTATGTTATGTTTTAATTCTCTGATTTGGTCTGGGCTTGACGCCCTTAAACTTCGGCATTTCTTTTATGCTTAATTGTAATCTATGAGTGTCCTAACATCTTTTTCTGTTAAAAAAAATAGTGGTAAAAATTATGGGGGAGTATTAGAATATTCTGGTAATTTCTACCAACTGTAGGTTAATTTTGTTTTTTATTTTTATCTGTAGTTTCTACAAATTTATTTTAAATGTAAGATAGCTATTGTTGACTATTCTAGAACCTTCACGCTACATCCAAACTTATTTATAAAAGAGATGTCTGTAAATCATCTTACGCAAGAGAAATAAAAATATGTTTGGTGCAGCAGCACTGTTCATGGTTCTTGTTCTCTTACATGGGTTACATGGTGACCTTCAATATCATTAATAGAAGAGGCCATTATTCCAAATGCTGCACTTTTATTTTTATGGGTAGTTTCTACAAATTTATTTTAAATGTAAGATAGCTATTGTCGGCTATTGTAGAACCTTCATGCTACACCCAAACCTATCTATAAATAGATGTCTGTAAATCATCTTATGCAAGAAAAATAAAGATATGTTTGGTGCAGAAGCACAGTTCACGGTTATTGTTCTCTTACATGGGTTACATGGTGACCTTCAATATCATTACTAGAAGAGGGTGCACTTCTATTTTTATTGGTAGTTTTTATAAATTTATTTTAAATGTAAGATAGCTATTATGGGCTATTCTAAAACCTTCACACTACATCCAAACCTATCTATAAAAGAGATGTGCATAAATCATCTTATGCAAGAGAAATAAAGATATGTTTGGTGCAGCAGCACTGTTCACGGTTATTGTTCTCTTAAATGGGTTACATGGCGACCTTCAGTAGCATTACTAGAGGAGGCCATTATTCCAAAGGTTGCACAATGTAAGCAAACAAGTCGATACTGAGCCTCGTTTCTGTAAAGTATATTCCCTTGTCAGTGAAGAACATAGAACGAGTCATAAACAAATATTACACAATATAAGAGTCATAAACAAACATTACACAATATAATTTATTTTATCTTAAAAAGAAAATTAAAATGATTAATAACAAAACTTAGCATTGTATAAAGAAAGTTTATAAATAATTATATAAGAGAGAACATTTCTACAATCTATGATAGTAAATAATAGAGTTTTCAACTTCTTGGATCATAATATAACTATAACTAGTATATATATTTTTAGAAAAATCTATTTAAAATAGGTTAAAAGATATCCTTTTGAGGTGGCTATTTTCCTAATTGTTTTAATTTTTTTTATGGTTTTATTTCAACATATTAATTTGTTTCTTTTTTATTTGATTTCACTAATAAAATATAGTTATAAATTATTATTTTACAACACTAAGCCCTAATAAAATATAGTTATAATTTTTTTTTCTAAAGATAAAGAATTATTTGAAGTAAATTTATAAGGAAATATTTATGTGAAGAACCCTAACCATATTTTGGTGTGGAGAGATTTGACATGTCTTTAATAAATAAAATTGAAATCCCAAAAATAATCTAATTTTGTAAAATAAAATAAAACTAAAATTTTTCTTTAATTGTAAAACTCAACTTTACAAAGCCTATAAAATAACACTAAAATATTTCTTTAACTATAAAACTTAACTTTAAAAGCCTTCATAGTTTTATTTATGTATAGAACCCTAACTCTAGTTGGATGTGGATAGATTTCAAATGTTCACCTAAGATATTAAAATGTAATGGTGCAACATCCCAATAAAAAGAACAGTAAATTAAATTTTATTTTGCGGAAAACAAAAAAAATTAACTGCACTTACCATTCAAATAACTTCTTCACTTCCATAGTATTCTTTTGCTCTTTTTATTTGATTTGATTTTTTTTTAATATACAAGTACATAACTATTCCATTTGATTTCATACTTTTATATATATAGATTATTTATTTTATGTGGGCTTTATTGTTATGTGTATTTATTTAATAAAAAATATGTTGCTTATATATTTTAAATTTAATTCTTATGTGCATTCATTTAATAAAATTACGTATGTTATATATTTTAAATTTAAAACAATTACTTTATAATTTTCATGTGGGTTAAATATTTTAAATTTAAAACACTTTCTTCATAATTTAAAATAAATATGTGGATTCTATTTAGTTTTTTTTGTACGCAATCACATTCATCCCCTTAATGCCACTGTATAACCATCTAAGTGTAACAAACAATATAAAGTTGGAGACCAAGATTCTAATCCCCCCAAGGACATCTGTAGTTTGTTTGCAGCAAGTTAGTTCCAAAAAAGTTGTTTGTGGCAACTGTAAGTACATTAATTTCATATACAAGAATTTGGACCCTTTCAAAAACACATCGATTCATAGCTCCTATCAAAAAGACTTTCAGATAAATAAAAAACAAACAATATAACTAAACAAAACAAAACTATGATATTACACTAAATACTGATGCAAAATAATACAAAGCTTCGACCATTGATAGCAGAGATCGTCCGCCACAATGAGTTGGTCTCAAAGAAAAAAAATCTGTTTGTTCATTTCAATTATTTCTCTGGCTCGAATTTGGCCGTTTTATGTGTTTGTTTTTTTACTCTTTCCTGAATTTGGTTCATCTGGCCAGAATAGGGCCTTTTCACTGTAATCTGTTTGATGGACACCTCATTTTTGGTGTTCTAGTTGTTTTCTGTATAAATTTTTTATATATCAATGGTATGGGTGATTTTTCACTTTTAAAAATAAAATAAAAATTTATTTCTTTGGCTCCAAATATAGAGCTCTAAATTCTTAAAGATATATTCTTAAATAATCTTAAAGGTGCCAAATTTTCCTGCTCGTCCATAGTAGCCGCCTCCTCCCGTTCAGTAGGTGCTCTGGGGAGTGTAAAATCTTTTACTCTCTAATTACTATAAGATTATTTATCGCCTTCTAATTTGTACGTTAAATATATTACATTTTTTTTCTCTAACAGAAAAAGGTTGCAGAGCAGCCATAGATTAATAAAAGAGTTTATAAATAGAGTATTGGTGAGTCCAGAACTAGACGAAAGCCAAAACATTAACAAGAACGGCCCTTAGAGGACCAGATTTGACAATATATTAAAATAGAAAAGGAAAGACCAGACTAAACTACATATATTTCTTCCATAATCTCTAAACTATTTCCTACTCACCCTACGCTTCAGTACATATAGCATTGTTCATGCTGACCTTCACCATATTCTGCTACTCACCTTTTCGACCAATTGTTATTTGAAAAAGGTATGTTCTTTCACCTTTCGACCAAGCTTTATTTTGAAAGGATGTCCTATCCTCAAAGGATATGATCATTTAATTTAGACTTCCTTCCGCCATTGTTAGGTACCTTAGCAATCATTCTCATCCTGAAAATTGGAAACATACAGTCTGGCTGACTATTTCAGCATGTCAAAGAAATAAAACAATCTCATGTGTGTTGGCAGGTAGGGGAGGTTTAAAGGCTGTCAAGAAAACTAATGCTACAGCAATGTATGGACAGCAAGAACAAACACAAAAGAGAGATAGAGACAATACACAAACAAACAGCAATATATATTATATTTTTCTCTTTCAAAATTACATTCAAAACTTCATACACATTCAATGGTAGAGCTGCTGCTCTATTTTCCTGATATGCCCCAATCATTAGAGCTGCTTATCATTCACTTCTCACTATTACAATATTCTCTTTCTACTGTCTTCTTTATGTTGTTCTCTTGTTTTCTACTAGAACATTTCTACTGCTGCTGCTGGCTTTTCTTTTTCTGTCTTTTTCTCTCTAACTCTTTGTTCTTCTATTGCTACAGGTTATCACTCTTACTCATCCAGTCAACTACTTTTTCCCTCCTATTTGTCTCATTCCTTGCAAGACAAAAGTGGCACTCAAACTTTTCTCTCAAATTCAAAACTACCTACCGAAATTAATGCTGGCAGGTGCAAACGGCTGGAGCAGATTTGAGGAGATCCCCAAAACTGATGCAGGGGCAGGCTGCAATAATTGGTCTGATGGAAGATTAATAACTGCCAACAATCCTCCTTAATCTGAAGTCAGATGTCATTCAACAATTTTCTTTCCAGAACTGATCTCTATAGTTATACCTTTGCATTTGTCTTTCTGGAGCATATTTTCGAAGCTATTTCTAACATTCTCGATCACCTCTGAAGCTCTTCTCGACATCTCTGGAGCACTCTATCTGCATCTCCAGAGATGACTCCCTACATCTTTGGAGCTCTATTTCTACATCTTTGGAGCATGTCCAGAGATGCACATACCTTCCAAAGTTGAACCTCTAGAGCTCTATTATTGTCTTTCTAGAGCTAAATCTCCAGAGCTATTTTTTTTCTGGGGCTTCACATCTACGGAGCTGTCAACAATGCCAAGCCTATCTCTTAGGTGTTCAAAGGAATATTTTGGCAATGCCTTTGTAAAAATGTCAGCGAGCTGCTACTCGGATCTGCAATATTGTAACTCAATCTCTCCTCATTCTACCAACTCCCTTATGAAATGATAACGGATCTTAATGTGATTTTTCATCTATGGAAGACTAGATTCTTTGTCAGAGCTGTTGAGGAAACATTGTCACAATGAATGGTTTTACCATCTTCTTGCTACTCATTCAAGTCTGCAAGGATCCTTCTCAGCAAAATAGCCTGACATGCTGCTGCATTTGCTGCAATATACTTAGCTTCTACTTTAAAGAGAGAGACAATGGGCTGCTTCTTAGATGCCCATGTTATTGAAGAAATAGTAAATGCTTTACTCATTTATTTGATGATATGTAGATACAAAAGAATGTATATAAAGTTTGAGGGAGTTGACAGTTAGAGATAGTTATATAGTTATACCAAACTACCAACCGAATCAAACTTATAATAATGTAATATGTCAACATTCCCCCCTTATTACATTGTTCCTGCAATAGTACCAAGGTACCCCCCTTAATGCTAAAATACTCAACAAAGCTGATTACATAATATGAATACATATTTTATAGAAGATCTTCTCCAAAAAAATAAATCTTAAACCAAGTGGGGCTCCATCATGCTGTCTTGTCTACCCTTAGAAAGACATAGCTTTGAGTTTTGTTTTTGAGCTCTTTAGTCCCAAGCTCTCAAATCACAAAGTCTTGAATTATTCGATAATGAACCCTAAGAGATACGATAGATCTCTGCCATTGTCTAGTAACCGCGGAAGGGTATAATTCAAGATCAAATACTCTTTGAAGGTCGCTGGACAACAATCCATACTGAGCTCAACACCAAATCCCAAACTTGTCTCCAAAACAAAATCTTCACAAAACATACATTCTTCAAATTTGTCAGCTCCATCAGTATCAACAAAGAAAAACAAAACAAATAAAACTAAAAATGCTTCTCATACAAAGCATCATCTCAAAGTGAGAAGCTAACTTGAGATGATGAAAAACCTCCATCCTCTGATGTCACCTACCTCCAATATGACCCTGCTACACTTTAACCAACTCATGTCTTGGATGAGTCTTTGGAGGCCTCATCAGGAATGGAAAAGATATCCTTGAAATCATAAGCAATTTTTAACATATGTGCATTCATGATGATAATGTCAATTTGAACTAATGATAGACCCATACACTAATCAACCTTATAGCTCCATAAACACACCTTTATTTTTATGAATAAAAAGAATATTTTCTTTCCTCCCTCAAAAAAGATATCTAAAACTCAGATAGTGTTTAGTGGATATAAAATGACTAGAATACCCCTTTTCACACATTTATATGTGATGGGGAATGCATAGCGGGAAACACAAATGGGTCACTATTTCCTTACAGTCGGAAAGACTTGACAAATGAGCTACCGATCTATCACCATCGGCTAGGCAACCACTGTCGAAAAGACTTTCCTAAGTCTCTCCATGACCAAACTCACACCGATAGCTCAACCGACTTTAACTTCAGCAAGACATCTTCTATCAGCTAAGTTTTCCATCCTCTTGCCAATTCTCTGATGGCGGTTAAGTTCCTCTCATCTTAACCGTGACGATTAACATGTTGGTTAGTCGTGACCTTATTGGCGAGACCCTTCTTGTCGGTGAAACTCTCAACTTGTCTCCCGATGCGCTGATGGTATTTACCTTCGGTGAGACTTAGTCTATCGGTGAACACTTGCAATCTTTGACTGATACGCCGATGAACCAACACCCTCAGCGAGACTTGTTCTGTCAGTGGAGCTTACTCCGGAGCAGTCGATACGCCAATCACTCCGATGTCACCTTTGACCTTCTCTCGTCGACATGACAATTACTATTGGCCACCTTAGGGTTTGCTATGCCAATACACCGATGTAGAGTTTACCTTCTCTTGAACCCTAGCACATGGAGATGCTAGGTCAACCTACTGTGCAACTCGCACTGTCTGGATCCTCTGTATCGCCGAACAGGAAAAACAAAACAAGAAGAAAAATAAATATTCATACAACAAAGCCATTCCACTAATTTTGACAAAAATTTTACTAGTGGAATGCTTCACATCGACATATTGCAACAACAAAAAGCACAGAAAGAATGGAAATCTATAGCTATACAATTAGCAGTTACAGGAAACAAAAATCAAATTGACGAAACATAATTGTTCTATTTCTTCTTAGCACAATACACTATTACATTCAACCTCTTCTCTTCGATTTGATTACAATATCATTATTTGGTTCATTCTTCTGGTTTTATAAACTCACCCTGAGAAAAACCAACTGATTCCAAGCGGCTAGGAGAAAAATCAACCGATTCCAAGTGGCTAGGAGACCAACCGTCTTGAGATTAACAATTTGACAAAATGTGACCTAGGTCACTTAGGACTTACAATCCTAAAAGACCTAAACTGAAAAATGAAAATGCATTGGTCAAATACACCTTATTACAAAAGAAAACAAGATTTTCTAGGTGCTCCTGCACCATACTCTCCGGGTGAAAGTTGTCTCAAGTCCTCTTAGAGACTAACTGCTGCAACTCACCACCCTGCTTTTTGATGTCTTCTTCTAGTATCCATGTGGCTTCTGAGTCTAGAAGTCCTTACCATTTGACTAAGTGCTCAAAATAGGTCTAATTTCTTGTCTTCTTGGCTATCCTACTATCCAAGATGCACTCCATCTTCGGTGGTTCCTTGGGTGGTAAATACTATACCCACTCTGCATTATCTTGGATAGAATCTGTTGTACCTTCTCCTGTATCAGGACTCTTATTTAATGTCAAATCAGCAACATAGAAGATAGGTGAAATAGCAATATCATCAGGGAGTTCAATTTTGTAAGCATTAGGACCATATTTCTCCAGAATCCTACAAGGTCTAATTTTTCTCATCATCAACTTGCTGTGGTTTCCCTTGGGTAGTGTGTTCTTGTTCAGATGAACTCTGACCATATCTCCTATTTGGTACTGCACATCCTTTCTTCTTTGATCCACTCTAGCCTTGATCTTCTGACTATTCTAGTGTAGAGTATCTCTGATTTGTTGATGGATCTCTTTCATAGCCTTTGCAAATGTATCAACATGTCCACTCCTTTTGTTTAAACCCTGAACATCTCGCAATTCAAAAATTCCTCTAGGATGACTACCATAGACAACTTCAAAAAGACTTAGACCTATACTTCTATTTGTAGAATCATTATAGGCATACTCTACTTGTGGGAGTACCACATCCCAACTACTGCCATGTTCACTTGTCAAACCTCTAAGCAGATTGCCTAATGACCTATTCACAACCTCAGTTTGGCCATTAGTCTGAGGATGATAGGCTGAACTAAAAGACAAATTTGTACCCAATTGTTTCCACAAGGTTCTCTAGAAATGTCCCACAAATTTGCTATCTCTGTCAAATACAATACTCAAAGGTAACCCATGAATCCTGAAAATTTTCTTTAAAAAACAAATGTGCAATGTAACTAGCATCATTGGTGGTTTTACAAGGAATAAAGTGAGCCATCTTGCTGAACCTGTCTACCACAACAAACACACTATCATAACATGTCTGTGTCTTGGGCAATCCCATCACAAAATCCATACTAAAACTTTCCCAAGGTCTGTTTGGTATGGGCAAAGGTTGGTACAGTCCTACATTGGTTGAGACCCCATTTGCTCTCTGGCAAATCATACAACTCTCAACAAACCTTCTGATATCAGATTGCAGCCTTGGCCAAAAGTAAAATCTTTTTACAAGATCTAAGGTCTTACTGAGCCAAAAATGTCCTCCTAAACCACCACTATGTTTCTCCTTCACTATATTATCCCTCATTGAACACTTAGGGATACATAGTTGACTCCCTTTGTAAATTCAAATCGAACTTAAAATCTCTGATTTAGATATTTTCTGAAAGTTGGATATTTGTATTGTAGGGTTTAATTTATTACTATCTTTTGTTTTCCCAGATGCAATTTCTACTTCTCATACACTTCTGATTTTTGTGTTGATGCATAGTATTGCTGGGCAAAGACATTGATATATATATATGTTAGTGACTGTAGGAGTCACATCTGTGATAGACGTGACTCCTCAAGGAGTCACACCTATCACAGGTGTGACTTCGTCACTATGTCTAATGAAGTCGGTTTCACTGATGTTAACAATTACTAATCACTGTTTAGAATGCATACTATGTTTATACTTTGGTAATGTATCATTTGATCATGTTATTGATATTTATTTTAACACACCTTATATATTAAGTACGTTATCTGATCGAAGCTACAAACAACTCAACACTCCCTCTTAGCTCGGGAAGATAACAATAACACAATAATCTTTGTGAATATCAATTATCTGATCTGTAATGAATTACTCAAAGTAATTTAATATCACATAACTCATGATATATAGTATCACCTATCTCATGATACATAGCATCACCTACCTCGTGATACTAAAAGATATACTATACTGGAGAACATTACATTCTCCTTATATATCCCAGTTATGGTATGTGCACTAACATTAAGTCACATAATGTCTACCATAACTTAATCATGATAACTCCATGATTCATACCAATATCAAGTCATATGATATCAATCTAATGAACATTATAAGATCGTCACCTTATAATGTTAGGTACAAGTGTAGATTATCCAAAAGATCGTCACCTTTTAGAAATAAACACAGAATGGGTAGGCCCATAATGTCATAGAGTCACACATATAACACAAGATGTTTACATATTAAACATCTTTAATATATTAGTACAAATCAATTAGAATTTTACATTTCAATCATACCAAGATTTTTCCTGAAGTATTCAACTTTCACCTTGAGGAGTGGTTTGGTAAGAATATCTGCAGTTTGATCTCCTATATTGATATACTCCATCTGAATCACATTCCTTTCCACCATATCACGCACATAGTGATGAGGAATCTCAATGTGTTTAGATCTATCATGGAATACTAGATTCACGGATAGCTTAATACAACTTTGATTGTCACAGTGAATGATAGTTGGTTTTAGAGGTATACCAAATAATCCCACAAGCAGTTTTATAAGCTAGACTGCTTCTCTAGCAGCCATAGAAGCTGCAATATATTTGGCTTCTGTAGAAATTTGAGCAACTAACGACTATTTTCTACTGATCCACGATATCATTGCTGACCCTAAACTGAAACAACATCTGGAGGTGCTCTTCTGGTTAGTTGCACTTCTAGCCCAATTTGAATCCGTGAATCCATGTAGATCTAAGTCAACCTTTTCATATTTTAAGCCATAATTTAGAGTACCTTGAAGGTATCTCATTATATGCTTCACAATCACAAGATGTATCTCCTTGGGATCACACATAAACTGACTTAAGGCATTTATAGCATAGCAGATATCAGGTCTGGTATTGACCAAATACATCAAGGATCCAATTATCTGTTTGTAAAAAGTGGGATCTGCCAACGGAGAATCTGTTGTTGCTTCCTTCAATTTATGAAGATTTGTTTCCATGGGGGAAGACATAGGTCTACATTCCATCATACCAAACCTTTTTAATATATCAATTGTGTACTTCCCTTGGTTTAGAATAATACAATCTGATTTCTGCCATACTTCTAGTCCAAGGAAGTAGTGTAATAGACCTAAGTCCTTCATGTCAAATTCTGAAGCTAGATCTTTCTTACACTGATCAATAAGGTGATCTTCTCCTGTATTCAATTGATCATTAACATATAATATCAATATTAACATATCACCTTTGCTTTGTTTGAAGTAGAGATTTGGATCTGCATCATTCTTTGAGAAGCCTAATCTCAAGAGGTAACTGTCAATTCTTTCATACCAGGCTCTGGGGGCCTATTTAAGTCCATATAGAGCTTTCTTTAATTTACATACATGGGGTCCTGCATTGTGAATCTCAAATCCTTCGAGTTGCTCTAAGTAAACCTCTTCTTCAATGGTTACATTTAAGAAAATAGTTTTTATGTCCATTTGATGGACTTTCCACCCTTTGGGTGGTGCAATAGCTAGAATTGCCCTGACTGATGTATATCAAGCAACTGGAGCGAAGGTTTCATCGTAATCAATTCCTTCCTTTTGTGAAAATCCTCTGGCCACAAATCTTGCTTTGTATTTCCCTATACTGCCATCTGCAGCATGTTTGATTTTAAATAGCCATTTTTAAGAAACAACAGATTTCCCTTTTGGTCTAGGTACTATATCCCATACATCATTCTTTAGGATGGATTGATACTCCTCTATCATGGCATCCTTCCATACTTGGTGCTTAAGAGCTTCTATAGCACTAGAAGGTTCTGATTTAATGGATTCACTCATTAAAGCTACATAACTAGAGAATCTCTTAGGTCTTGTGCTTTCCCTAAAAGTCCCTGATGGAGCGACATAATTTTTAGCTTCTTCCATTGTTTTGATGGGCCAGAGTGGTCTTTTCTTGAGATTTTCTAGTGATGTGATTTGTTCATGGTTTTCATCTTCCTCAAGATACTCCCTCTGAAACTCAGGTGTAGGATCCTCTTCTATGCCTGAGTTGGTAGTTTGAATTTATGACTCAATATAATTTCTGGCTCTTTTGAAAGCTATATCTTCCTCAAAAATCACATCTCTGCTTAGTTCAATTTGTCTTTGACCAGGTATATATATTCTATAAGCTTTTGATGTTTCACTATAGCCTACAAAGATGCCTTTTGTCCCAGAAGGTTCTAGCTTAGTTCTTTTCTCTTCAGGCACATGAATGTAAATGAGACAACCAAATATCCTTAAATGACTAATGTCTGGTTTTGTGCCAGTGAAAGCTTCTTCAGGAGTTTTGTTATCAATATGAGAGTGAGGACATCTATTCTGTATATAGACAATAGTACTAGATGCTTCTGCCCAAAGAGAAGTGTCTATATTCTGATCAAGTAGCATAGCCGTAGTACCTTCTTCAATGGTTCTATTTTTTCTTTCTGCAACTCCATTTTGTTGAGGATTATAAGGTACAGTGAACTCCCTCTTAATCCCAGTGTTTTTATAAAAGTCTTTAAAAATGTCTGAAGTGTATTCACTCCCATTATCTATTCTTAAGGTTTTGATTTTTCTCCCAGAAGAGTTTTCAATAATGGATTTGAATTCCTTAAATCTTTTAAGGATTTCCCATGATTCTTTACATAGTATAGAAACCCACCTAAGGAGGGTACAAACATGGGTCCACATAAATCTGAGTGGACTAGTTCTAATACTTTATTTGTTTTGCTAGAACTATTTTGAAAGGACCCCTTTGTATTTTTCCCTAAGGCACACCCCTTACATACCCATGAATTACATTGTGTGAGTTTGGGTAACCCTATAACTAGTCTTTCCATGAAAGATAGGAAACAAAAATTTAGGTGTCCTAGTCTTCTATGCTATATTTCATTGGATTTTGCAATTTCATGAATTAGGGCTAGATTTGGTTCCGTACATAACTTGTACAAGTACCCTTGTCTATGACCTATGGTTTTGGCTTTCTTAATAGTAGAATTCTTTGGCCATGCCAATACTTTTCTATCCATAAAGGTCACCCTATACCCATTATCTTCAAGTGTAGATATGGAGACTAGGTTTCTTTTGATGCCTGGGACAAACAATACTCCAGTAAGTTGGATGGAGATACTAATCTTTAATTTGAGAGTGCATGTGCCAACACCCTTGACTGGATGCACAGAGTTATCTCCAATTGTTACTTCTTCGTCAGTCTCTTCTACCATGGTGTCTAGTAGTTCCCTGAACCCTGTGATGTGTCTTGATGAACCACTATCTATAACCCATGTGTTGGATTTATTTGATACTTGGTTTGAAAGTGCAGAGTAGAATACATATTTCTTGGATTCATGCTCCTTTATTTTGGCATAAGATGCTTGTTGTTTGGCTCTGTCAGGACATCTAATTGCATAGTGTCCATATTGGTCTCATCTGAAACATTGGATGCAAGAAATGTCTTTCTTGAATGAACCTTTCCCATGATAATTTTTCCTCTTCTTGAAGTGTTTCTTCTTCTCTTTCTTTTGAGAGTTTGCATTTAGAACATGAAGGTCTTCATCTATATTTTTCTATTTTGACCCTTTCTTTGTCTGTCTAGATTCTTTTTGAAGACAATCTAATCTTAGGTGGTCAAATTTTGGAAATTTAGACCTTGCACTAATGCCTTGAACAAATGTCTCCCAAGAATTTGGGAGACCATCTAGAGCAATAAGTGTTAGTTCCTTGCTTTCAATTTGGTACCCAAGTGTTGATAGTTGATCCCTTAGTGTAGATATTCTCATAAAGTATGCATTGATAGATTCTCCTTTGTTCATACTTATATGATTTATTTCTCTTTTTAGGGCTAAGGTTTTGCTGGAGTTATTAATTTCATAATTGTCTTCAAGTGACTTAAACATATGATATGCAGTCTCATATTTTGTTAGAATTGGCACGATATTATCTCTAACTCCATCAACTATGATTTTCATGGCTTTGTCATTTCCTTCAATCCATGTCATTTTATCAAGATCATTCTCTGGTTCTATTTTGTTTTCTCTCACAAATGAATGAAATTTGTTTTCTTTTAGTATCATCATAATTCTGAATTTCCATGATGAGAAGTTATTTCCTCCTTCCAATCTATCTTTGAATCAGATTGCTGCTGTCATTTGAGAAATGAGATGTATTAACTCTAAATCTCTCAAGTTTGATTTTCTACCCAGATTCTGCTTAACTTGGCTCTGATACCATGTAAATTCAAATCGAACTTAAAATCTCTAATTTAGATATTTTCTGAAAGTTGGATATTTGTATTGCAGAGTTTAATTTATTACTGTCTTTTGTTTTCCCAGATGCAATTTCTACTTCTCATACACTTTCAATTTTTGTGTTGATGCATAGTATTGTTGGGCAAAGACATTGATATATATATGTTAGTGACTGTAGGAGTCACATCTATGATAGACGTGACTCCTTAAGGAGTCACTCCTATCATAGGTGTGACTTCGTCACCGTGTCTAATGAAGTTGGTTTCACCGATGTTAACAATTACTAATCACTGTTTAGAATGCAGGCTATGTTTATACTTTGGTAATGTATCATTCGATTATGCTATTGATATTTACTTTAAGGAGTCACATCTATCACAGATGTGACTTCGTCACCGTGTCTAATGAAGTCAGTTTCACCGATGTTAACAATTCCTAATCGCTGTTTAGAATGCAGACTATGTTTATACTTTAGTAATGTATCATTCGATTATCCTATTAATATTTATTTTAACACACCTTATATATTAAGTACATTATCTGATCGAAGCTACAAACAACTCAACACCCTTTAAACAAAAGTCCATCCTGCAATGTATAATCTAAAAATTCACTGTGGAAAGCATTGGCAAACTCACTGCATACCTTGTAAATATCCTTGAAATCTTGATCTTCTTCATACAATTCCTTAAGTAACTCAACACCCATGCTTTGTAGCTGCACTTCTTACACTGTCAACACCCTTCTGCTTAAAGCATCAACAACCTTATTGATTATTCCCTTCTTATGTTTGATGATGAAGGTGTATGCTTGAAGACTTTCCACCCACTTCATGTGTCTATGACTGAGCTTTTCCTGTCCATTCAAAAAACTAAGAGCATGATTGTTAATGTATACAATAAATTCTTTAGGAAACAAGTAGTGCCTCCATTTGTTTAGAGCTTGTACCATAGCATACAACTCTAAATCATAAGAGGAGTACTTCCTCTTAGCTTCATTCAATTTTTCACTAAAAAGGCTACTGGTCTGCCTTCTTGGCTCAACATTGCTCCTATGGCCAATCCACTTGCATCACATTCAATTGTCAAAACCTTATTAAAATTAAGTAACACTAAAACATGGAATTTAGCAACTTTCTGTTTTAGACTCTCAAAGCTCCTATCTGCTTCTCTCGTCCACACAAACTTCACCTTGCAACCACCCTTGATGGTTTCCAACATAGGTGCACAGATGTCATTGTAGTTCTTAATGAATTTTTGATAGAATGTGGCCCAACCATGGAAACTCCTTACCTCCCCTACTATCTTAGGTGTTGGCCAATTCAGAATAGCCTCCACCTTTGAAGGATCCATCTTCAAATCACCTTTGGAAATGACAAAACCCAAGTAGATCAACTCTTGTTTCATGAAATCACATTTGCCCAAATTTAACAACAACTTCTGGTCTTGCAGCCTCTTCAAGACTATTTCCAAATGTTTCAAGTGTTCTTCCTTGCTCTTGCTGAACACCAAGATATCATCAAGGTAGACTACCACAAATTTCCCTATGAATTCCTACAACACCTCATTCATCAGCCTCATAAAGGTGCTAGGGGCATTTGAAAGACCAAAAGGCATCACAAGCCACTCATACAACCCTTCATTGGTTTTAAATGATGTCTTCCACTCATCCCCCTCTCTTATCCTTATATGGTGATATCCACTTTTCAAGTCTATCTTGGAGAAATAAGTAGCACCTCCCAAACAATCCATTAGATCTTCTATTCTAGGAATAGGAAACTTGTACCTGATGGTTATCCTATTGATTTCCCGGGAATCAGTACATAATCTCCATTTCCCATCCTTCTTTGGGGCTAAGATAGTAGGTACTGCACATGGACTCAGGCTCCTCCTTATAAACCCTTTGTTTAGGAGTTCTTGAATCTGATTTGCTATGTCGTCATTCTACTGAGAGGTCATTTTATATGCTGCCTTATTAGGGAGTACTGCTCCTGGTATGAGGTCTATCTGATGGCTAATGTCTCTGACAGGTGGTAGGGAATCAGGTATATCTTTTGCAATCACTCCTTTGTAAATTTCAAGTAGATCTCTGACCTCCTTAAGTCCTACTTCTCTCACAATTTCCGTCTTTTCCCTCATAGGCTTCACAATCAAAGCGAAACCTACTCCACCACCTTCCTTTAATGTATCCATGAATTCTTTTTCTCCTACTAGAATTACACTAGACCCTACATGTTGTGGATCCTCTTCTACCAATGATTGTCTCCTATAAGTCACACCATCCTTTTGGAATGAGTAAGCATTCTTTTCTCCATCATGATGATCCTCTCTGTCAAACTACCATGGTCTGCCCAGCAGAAGATGGAAAGCATCCATTGGAAGGATGTCACACAAGATTTTATCTCTATACCCCCCAATACTAAATTCTACCCATGCTTGTTCATTAATGAGTATGTGCTGCCCCTTATTCAACCAACTGACTTTATATGGACTGCTATGTGGTATCTTTTCTAGATTCAACTTATTCACTACTTCCAAAGATATAATATTATCAGTAGAACCAGAGTCAATAATAACTTTACAAACCTTACCTTGGACCTTCTAGTTGATTCTAAACAAAGCCCTTCTTTGAGATGGTTCAGTCTGCACTAGTTCCTGTAGCAGCGTCCACTTGATCATCAGATTTTCTCCCATTTTTGATGTTAGATTCACTTCAAGAAATGTCACACTCCTTGCATCTTCTTGAATCAAAGTGGTTCTCTTCTCACCACCATGAGAAGTTGAGGCCTTCTCTGGACACTTGTATGCTGGGTGCCCTAACTGATTGTAGTTATAACATCTCATATTGGAGAACTTGGATCCTCTACCTGATCCATTTGTCCCACCTCTTTCATTAGACCTTCTTCTTTGGTAGCCTCCTCTACTACTTGAGTCTCCAGCTTGCTCTTCTTGGCTAGACTTGCCACTAGGCCTCTGGTTAGGACTTCTTCCTCCAAAACTACCTTTGCCTCTAAAATTTCTTCCACCTCTGCCTCTATTATTCTACTCACTCTTTCTCTTTATCTTCTCTTCAGCCCTTAAGGCCATTTGGAAACACTTGTTCACTGTTTCTGGTGCTAAGATGCTAATCTCATCTTGGATGTTCATCCTTAGGCCATTCAAATACCTAGCCACCTTCTTAGACTCTTCTTCTTGTCTCTTTGACCTGAGACTAAGTTTATGAAAATCTTGTGTGTATGCATTCACATCAAGGTTTCTCTATCTGAGGTTCTGCAATTTCTTATAAATCTACACATTATAGTCCAAGGGTAAGAATTGTGCCTTGATTTTGGTCTTCATCCTTTCCTAGGAGGTTATCATATGCTTCCCCTCCTTGAGACTCTCTCCTTACTCATAATTCCACCATGCAAGAGCAGATCCCTTCAATCTTGCCTTTGCCAACTTAACCCTCTTATCATAAGGGACTTCTTTGTATTTGAAATGATTGTTCAATGCCTCAATCTAGTCAATCACCTCTTCAGATTCCATACTTCCACTATACATAGGTAACCCATCTATGGTGTCCCTATTGACTGACTTCAGTGCATTTACAAATGCCCTTTGGTCTGCTGGTATCTCCTCTGTCCTCTTATTGGTTTCATCAATTTCTGTATCTCCTTCATTGCTGTCACTTTCATCTTCCCAATCTTTTCTTTTGGACTGCTTGAACTCTCTCGACTTGGACTCAAGCATCTCCTCATCAGCTTCTTGATGGCGTCCTACGACATAATTTTGGGAGGCATCCTCTCAGCCTCTATCTCGCTTTCTCTATCTAACATACACTATTCACAGACAACACCCAAATGCCAACACTCTTGTAAATCCTCAACTCGACTTGCCGCCCAAATCTTTTCAGGCTTTGATACCAATATGATGGGGAACGCACAACAAGAAGTGCAAATGGGTCTCTATTTCCTTACAGTCGGCAAGACTTGACAAATGAGCTACCAATCCATCACTATCGGTTGAGCAACCACCATCAAAAAGACTTTCCTAAGTCTCTCCATGACCAAACTCACACCGATTGCTCAACCAGCTTTAACTTCAGCAAGACATCTTCTATCAGCCAAGTTTTCCATCCTCCTACCGATGCTCCGATGGAGGTTAAGTCCCTCTCATCTTAACCACGCCGGTTAACACACTGGTTAGTCGTGACCTTATCAACAAGACCCTTCCTATTGGCAAAACTCTCAACTTGTCTCCCGATGCACTGATGGTATTTACCTTCTGTGAGACTTAGTCTGTCAGAGAACACTTGCAATCTTTGATTGATGTGCCAATGAACCAACACCCTCGGCAAGACTTGTTCCGTCGATGGAACTTACTCTAGAGCTGCTGATACGCTGATCACTCTGATGTCACCTTTGACCTTCTCTCGTCGGCATGACAATTACTATCGGCCATCTTAGGGTATGCTACGCCGATACACCAATGCATAGTTTACCTTCTCCCAAACCCTAGCACATGGAGATGCTAGGTCAACCTACTGTACAACTCGCATTGTCTGGATCCTCTGCACTGCCCAATAGGAAAAAAAACAAGAAGCAAAACAAATATTCATACAATGAAGCCATTCCACTAATTTCGATAGAAATCTTACTAGTGGAATGCTTCACATTGACATATTGCAACAATGAAAAGCACAGAAAGAATGGAAATCTATAGCTATACAATTAACAGTTACAGGAAACGGAAATCAAATTGACAGAATAGAATTGTTCTATTTCTCCTTAGCATAATACACTATTACATTTAACCTCTTCTCTTCGATCTGATTACAATATCATCATTTGGTTCATTCCCCTGGGTTTATAAACTCACCCTAAGAAAAACCAACCAATTCCAAGCAACTGGGAGAAAAATCAACCGATTCCAAGTGGCTGGGAGACCAACCGTCTTGAGATTAACAATTTGACAAAATGTGACCTAAGTCACTTAGGACTTACAATCCTGAAAGACCTAAACTAAAAAATGAAAATAGGATTTTCTAGGTGCTCTTACACCAATATGCAAGGTTTGTTGAATACTTACCCAACATCAACTCAGCATACATGTCTAGGATACATGCTAGATCTCTCCAAAACTTACATAATGATAGCTAACATCACCAGTCAAAGTAACTAATTTTTGTTCACTTGCAATAATGAAGATTGGACAACATATATAAGCACTTCTTTGAAATGATCTAAAGCTTCAAACTGGTTTAGCTACAGTTGCTTCACATGTCACTTGATCATAGGTTGACATCATTGTAAAATGTTCTTTAGAGATATCCAATACTAAGGATGCCTTAGAAACTCTTTCTTCCTATCCAAGTTGAACTCTTCACAACATTGACACAAATACCTCCTTGATTTTCTTTTTCAACACATCTTTTGTCTTTACACACAACACTATCAACGTTTTTAAATAATTTCAAAATTTTATGAAATGCTTCCTACACTTGCAAACCCAAACTCACATTTCTCATGCCATTTCCATTCATTAATGTGGCACTTACAAAAGCAGAAAGATTAATTAAAAACTTATAGTTGTTCTCAATGCTGTGGGCCATATTTAAAACCACTGTTCTTCGAGGCAATCCAACTTATTTCACCGATATGCATATCTTAGGATTTTTAATTGAAGATGATGCAGTGAATTAAAATGAACAAAAATAGGTCATAACTCAACATTCTACTTAGCAAACCTCTAACGCCACCATTACCATTCTCTCCAGGATTTAATGAATAGGAAGATGACAATGATTTAGAAACTGGAATTGACAGCAATTTGATCTTCAACACATTATTATTTAGAAACTGGAATTAACAACAATCTGATCTTCAACACATTATTATTTGAATACAATCTTCAGTGCTATTTCTTCACAGTGGAAAGAGCATTGAGTAGCAGGTCTGCTTGCTCTACAAGAACCATGAGAACACCACTTTCTATAGGCTTAGGAACATCTTCAAAAAATGTGTTATGAAGGTATGTAATGCACTATGCAGGAATATCTTCCACGATTCTCAACTTCCCATCATATCTTATGTATTAGTTGTTGTGCCTTCTATTCTATTGCCTACGTCCACCAGATTATACATTGTCTCCTTCACACATGGCACCAACCATATCAATGAACCACCTTTATAGAACCTTCAACAACGCAGCAATACATCTTTATTCATAGGAATAGAGATAGGTAATGCTCTTCACACAACAATCTACCACCCTGAGAGTTTGAGTCTTCTATATGCTGCAATCCATGAGGCATTGCCTCTCATCCTCACACAGACACAAGAATGAAGTACACTCTAATACCAACTAAAGAAATGGTAAATGCTTTATTCATTTATTTGATGATATGTAGATACAAAATAATGTATATAAACTCTAAGGGAGTTGACAATTAGGGACAGTTATATGGTTATACTGAACTACCAACTAAACCTAACCATAACAATGTAATATGCCAACAAATATCATGCCTGAACCCATGTGAAATACATAGCCGGATGTGCTCTTCCAGTCATCTACATTTCCTACCCAATCACTATACATGAAACCAGCCAACTGAAACTCATTAGAAAAACTATACAAGATGCCATAACCTGATGTGCCATTCACATATCTCAGGATCCTCTTTCCTACTTGCCAATGTGTGTCCTTAGGCTTCTCCCTAAACCTAGAAATTAGGCTTACAACATACATCAAATCAAGCCTAGTGGCTGTCAAGTACATGAGGCTTCCAACCATGCTCTTGTAGAGGGTTGGGTTTACTTCCTTTCTACTATCCTCTTTACTCAATTTGAGACCTATACCTATTGGTGTAGGGGAAGGTTTACTATTCTCCATTTTAAATCTCTTTACAATCTGTTTGGCATAGTTAGTTTGTGAAATAAATATGCTATGCTCTATTTGTTTCACCTCAATGCTAAGAAAATACTTTAGCAGACCTAAGTCTGTCATCTCAAACTCATTTTTCATTGTTGCTTTGAAATCAACAATGAAAATTAGATCATCTACATACAAAACAACAATCAAAATATTACCTTCAGCTGCTTTGATGTAAAGAGTGGGCTCACTGCTGCTTTTGCTAAAACCATTAGTCACTAAATATGAGTCTACTCTATTGTACCATGCCCTAGGTGCATGTTTTAGCCCATAAAGGGCTTTCCGGAGCCTATATACTTTGTCCTCTTTCCCTAGGACTTCATAGCTAGGTGGCTACTCTAAATACACTTCCTCTTTTAGCACTTCGTTCAAGAAGGTTGACTTTACATCCATTTGAAACACCTTCCACTTGTGTTGGACTGCTATTGATATGACTATCCGAACTATTTCTAGGCTTGCAACTGGTACATATGTCATAATCTCTCCCAGGCTATTGTTTGTACCCTTTGACAACTAGCCTTACCTTATGTCTTTCAATCTTTCCTTCTGTTTAGTGGAAAATTGGATCCGTTAATCTTTTGTTGTTTAGGTGTTTAAATCTGCCTCTCCACTTTACATTGAAGGATCTAGGGTCGAATGGCAAGCACTATCATACTCTAGAGTCACTTTCAGATGTAGGGAAACTTGGATTAGGGAATTAATTATCAATTTTTCCTTCTCCTATGCTCAATTGACCATTAAACCATAATTATGCAAATATGACAAGAAAATAATGAATTACGGAAAAAGCTCTTGCAGACGGGAGTAAAATGGCAAATTACAGAATCCCTGTTTTCAGGTTTCCGAAGCAGAACTGTCAGGGACACTGGAGTAGGCGTCCAAGTCCAAGGTACCTAATTTTTTGGGGAATCTAGACCTCCTTCAAACACTGATCAGCCATGTAACTTCTGTATTGTAGAATCTATCTATAGAGGACACTCGAGTGAGTGCCCTAGTCCCAGAAGTGCTCCTTTGTTTGACTTTTCTTTAGATCCTAAATCCCTGATGTCTTCCCAGTCTTCCTACAACTCCACTTTTCCTAGATGCACACCTATAACCACAAGACTTAGTTTGGGGGTTGGGGTGTTTAGAGGTTTTCCTCAATCAAACCCTAGAGGATACTTAAGTCTCCGAACACCATTATCCGATAAAGAGGGCATGCCCTTGTGAGGTAGAGGCCAAAAAATTAAAGGAATCAATGACAAAAACACAACGATATGTGACCTTGTAGTGAAGCTTTCATGGAGGAAGATGCTCTTCATGCCATGAAGGAATTGATGCTCAAATCTACAAATATCAACACATAAAATGCACAAGTCTACTCTTGCAACACAATAGAAATCCTTGAATCAACTTGAGAATGCCTAGAGCTCACAATAACAATCTAGTTTACAAATGAATGCCTACATATGTTTATATATGCATCTACAAGCACTCCCACCAAGATTTTAAAAATCAAACTTTATCGTGTCAGCAAAACAACCTTCTAATGGTCATAAACCAACACCCAAAAAATGGGGCTGACCTAAAATAGGGTAGGACTAGGCCGCGGGTGCCCAAGTCCTCCCCCATATTTTAGGAAGGGTACAACTCAAGGGGTCCACCTAAGTCCTATTTTTTTATGGGATTTAGGTCTCATTCCGTTGGGATGCTAAAATATGAACTAAAATGTCCTGAATGCACTCTAAAGACCTGGGAGCTAAACCTTATGAGGGAAAAGCCCCTAAGGGGACATTTTCTAATGTTACATTTAGCCCCCACTTTAATGTATGTATAAACGTGAGGCCGATACATGTATTAAAGTAAGGTCACAAACAAAACAAACACACCAAGCACGGAGAAGACATGCCAATCACATAGAAAACAGTAACATGCATGCATAGAAGACACATGAATGCATGGAAGACAGAAATGATATCTTTTTCTTTTCTTTTCTTTTTTCTCATATATATGAAATGTAAATGCAAGTATTGGAAAGTAAACAAACCTCCCAAAATGTAGGAAGCACTACTCGACGACGCTGGTCTTTGGATATGGGGCAACAGACATGCAATACATGTAAAACCTCCAAAAATGCATGAAGCACTATTCAAGGCGCTAGTCTATGCATATGGGGAAATAAACACACCATACAAAACAAGCACACCAAAACACACACACTTGAAGACATAGAGAAAACATGGCAGACAAGCGATGGAGTGTACCTATTTCTAGGTCCAACACCATCTCAGGCACATTACAGGCACACATCGATGATTGGGATTTGCCACAACAATCACCGAAAACATGCTTAAGGGTTGAGTTAGTCACATAACTACTCCCCACCTTTGTAGAGGAGTTTTGAAAATGACATGATGATGTAATCTACTATGAGAAATACACCATCCCCGCCTTCGTAGAGCGCTTAAGAAAAAGAATATGCTTGATATCCTACCTCCACAGAGGGCTTACATGATTGATTGATTGCAAACAAATTCAAGATGCACGATGCACTACTCAAGAGTGCAGGTCACTGCATCTGAGGTCAAACACATTGTTAACATCTATAACAGACAACTTACATTATATGCCCCCACCTTAAGGTGGTTGATATTAGTTATCGATATCAAGCACATTAAGCTAGGAAGAAAACACACAAGGGAACACTAAATTTCGCAAAGCCCATGCCCCCTAGAGGTGACATGTACTTTACGATCACTAAATGTTCCCACAAACACATCCTTGCAAAAAACATGTTAGTGTCTACAAGATCATGATAAACAACAACATCAATGCATATGATTAACCACACAAAGAGCCAAGGTTATACAACAAGTTCAAAATTCAAGGATAACTAGGGGCTATATCATGAAGCTCTCCGAATCGAGTACTGCCAACGCTAGATTCAAAGGCAAACAAAGGTTCATGAAGCAATAGTATTGTTAAGATTTGTAAATGCAATAGAAACATCATGAAATTCACTACACGGAAAGCACAAGTGCTTCTAGTAGCCAAGCGTCAAATAAAATATACAACTCCATCATCATATTAGGAACTAAGTCCATTTTTTTATTGCTTTCGAAAGGGACACTAGGTCTGCATCAATATAAATTTTTGTCATCATCTTCCTGCTAGATTGAAACACTAGAGAAAGGGAAACAATAAATAAGAGAGGAGAAACAAGTGTCTTAGGGAGACTCACGTAGGTTGGTGCCCCCAGGTCACCAACCACGATGCTATGTCTGTAAGACACAACACACAACCATGAAATTAGTGAGAGAGGCAATATAGAAGAATGATGATACAAATAGAAGAAGGTCACAACAGAGGTGGTCTCCTGGTATCCCAAACCTTATAGGAGAATTCGAGGTCATCCCAGGAGGCCTAAACAACATGTAACACATCACGGGGGAAGCACATCACGAGAGAGATAAAGGGTTTGAGATACTTACCTATAGGGCCCCTTCTAGGCTATAAATTGTCTATAAGAAAATCGTCATCGTCATCGTGCCATTCCCTAATGATGGAGGATAGTGGAACATATGGTACCATAGCCAAATTCATATCTTGTTCATCATGTTGTTGATCATTAGGATTGTCTTTGTTTGGTTGAATGTTAGGATCGATGTTTTCTTGCTGAGAGGCAAGGTTTATAGCATATTCTTGTCTTCTTCTCCTTCTTTCTCTTGCTTTTCTATTTTGTTTTGTTTTACCACTTATCTCTTGTAAGATAGGGCTATCCTATTTCATAGGCTTGTGCAAATTAGAAGATGAAGCACTAGGATCAAACCTCATTTGTCGTGGTGGAACACTTTGTTGTTGACAATGATCTCTTGATTCTTGTAAGGATTTCGAGGAAGGAACCTCAACATAGGGACCTTGTCCTTTTGGTCTAAAGTGCTCTTCACATGTGGGTCATTTTTCTTTTGTCATTTCTTGTGTAGGGGGACTGGGTACTTCAGTTTTATCCCAAAAGTAATTCAATTTGTAATGTCTTTCTTGAACCAAAGGTTTATACTTGTTCCAAGGGACGGTGATTATGCGGCCATCCATAGGGAATTTCAGACAATGGTGTATTGTTGACGGGATATCTTTCATTTATTTTAAGCCACGGATGTCCCAATTTAATGTGAAAGATGTTAGAAATGGGGACAACATCGAACCATTGTTCGATAAGCTTTTTGGATAATGTTACTAAGAAAGATATCTTACCCAAAGGCTTGATAAAGGTTCTCTTATGCGTTTTAATCATCATGCTTGAGAGATCATAAGAACCTTGAATTAGTTGATGTGAAAAGGGGAACTCCTCAGTGGAAATATTAGTCATGCAATTAGGATTGATAACAGTTCCATTCATAGGGTTTCCCATTAATTTCATAGTTATGTAAAGAGGTCCTTCTTTTTCTCTAGTTCTATCATGAGGAGTAAAGATAATTTCAGGTTCAAGAACTTTTCTTTTCATGTAATGTCTAGGAGGGAACCTATTGTTTCTATTATGATTAGAAGCCAAGCTTTTATGCTCAAACTAATGTCAAATCAGATTCTGAAAGCTTTTTACAATTAGTGCAAAAGATAAGAGCAAAAGTAGCCAAAAATGCTTGATTTTTTTATGCTTTTCAAATGCAAATAGTTGAATCAAAGTATGCTATGAGGATTTCAGTCAAACAAAGCAGGTTATATGTCTGAAATCAGTCCAAAATAGAAATAAGTTCACTCTCAACACACTCTTGATGCAAATTTAAGATAATGCCAAGTTGATTATAGTGAAAATATGTCAAAATAGGCATTTTTTTCACCAAAATTTAATGCAAGAGAGCATAACAAAGGGTGTTGTGAGGAAAATTATGATGAATAGAAAATAATATCCATAATTATAGCCACTTTATGCAAAAATATCCAACACAACATGCTTTTAGTGCCGCTTAAGATAAAACCCTAGTGAAAATATAGCAAAAATAGGCTATTTTTCACGATTTTTCAATTCCAAGACCTAGAAAAGGAGGTGTTGTAAGGAATTATAGGAGGGAAAGAAAATAATATTAATAATATCAGTCACCTCAATTCACAAAATTGATCACAACACACTTGGAGTGCAAACTAGGTCCAACCCTAGGGCCAAAATAGTTAAAATGTGTAGTTTTTTGCAAACTTTTCACTACAAGAGCCCGTTAAAAGGGTGTTGTGAAGTTTTCTATGAGGGGAAGAAAATTATTACCATGATAATAGTAAATTAATGCAAAAATATCTTTCACAACACACTTGTAGTGCATGTTTGGAGAGTCGATAAGGCCAATTTTTGTGAAAATTATCGTTTTTGAAGCCCTAGGTTTGAAATCTTGGGAAAAAAGCTATTTGAATGATTTAATGTATGATTTATGATGGAAATTAAATACTCTTATATCTGAATATGATTTTCAAGGTTAATTATGTAAAATACCCATGCAAATTTAATGAAATTCCACCAAAATTGCTAGGTTTTGTTGAAATTTTCAATGTAAAAATGCCAATAATTTAAATATAAATGCAAATTCACACTAAAGTACAAGACTACAGCCAAATGCAAATTTGAGTGAGCCTATAAAATCAGTAGAAATATATGATAAAATATTTTGCCTACAAACCCTAGATTTTGGAATTATTAGGTTATCTAAAAATTATCAAAATTTCCACAAAACCCTAGGAATTAAATGATGAAAATGCAAAGAAAGATTTTGATTTTTTTTATTTTTCTATAGTTTATGTCAAATCTCATGTAAAAATCATGAATTAGGAAAATTTAGGAAGAACTGACACAATTTAGTAAGCCCAACAATGTAATTTTTTTGTATTTTTCCAATTTTTCAATTTTTATTTTTCTTTTAAATTTTCTCAATGCAATAAAGTAAATGCCTATATGAATGAATGAAATCACACCAAATATGTAGACAAACACTCAACAAGTTGCAATTTATGTTCAAAGACATGGGTTCACCAAAATGTTTAGTAGGAAATTGGATTCATTAATCTTTTGTTGTTTAGGTGTTTAAATCTGCCTCTCCACTATACATTGAAGGATCTAGGGTCAAATGGCAAGCACTATCATACCCTAGAGTCACTTTCAGATGTAGGAAAACTTGGATTAGGGAATTAATTAGCAATTTTTCCTTCTCCTATGCTCAATTGACCATTAAAACCCTAATTATGCAAATACAACAACAAATTAATGAATTACGGAAAAAGCTCTTGCAGACGGGAGTAAAATGCCAAATTACAGAATACCTATTTTCGAGGTTCTGAAGTGGAACAGTCATACACACTAAAGCGGGTACCCAAGTCCAAGGTACCTACTTTTTCAGGGAATCTAGACCTCCTTCAAACACTGATCAACCCTGTAACTTCTGTTTCCAAAATATGTCTACGGAGGACACTGGAGTGAGTGCCCTAGTTTTGGAAGTGCTCCTTTGTCTAACTTTTCTTCAGATCTTGAATCCCTGATGTCTTCCCAATCTTCCTGAAACACCACGTTTCCCAAATGCGATACCTGTAACCTGTAATCACAAGGCTTGGTTTGGGGGTTGTGGTATTTAGAGGTTTGCCTCAGTCAAACCCCGGAGGACACTTAAATCTCTGAACACCATTGTCAGATAAAGAGGGTGTGCCCTTGTGAGGTAGAGGCCAAAAACCAAAGGAATCAATGATAAAAACACAATGATATGTCACCTTGTAGTGAATCTCTCATTAAGGAAGATGCTCTTCATGCCATGAAGGAATTGATGGTCAAATATGTAAATATTAACACACAAAACACACAAGTCTACTCTTGCAACACAATAGAAAGCCTTGAATCACCTTGAGAATGCTTAGAGCCCACAATAACAATCTAGTTTACAAATGAATGTCTACATATGTTTATATATGCATCTACAAGCACTCCCACCAAGATTTTAAAAATCAAACTTTACCATGTCAGCAAAACAACCTTCTAACGGTCATAAATTGACACCTCAAAATTAGGGCTGCCCTAAAATAGCGCAGGACTAGGGCGCAAGCACCTAAGTCCTCCCCCTATTTTAGGTAGGGTACAACTCAAAGGGTCCACCTAGGTCTTATTTTCTATGGGACTTAGGTCTCATTCCATTGGGATGCTAAAATATAAACTAAAATGTCCTAAATGCACTCTAAAGACCTAGGAGCTACACCTTATGAGGGAAAAGCCCCAAGAGGACATTTTTCGATGTTACACCTTCTACAGTAGACTTGGTCTTATAGACCCACTTAACTCCAATCACTTGTTTACCCTTGGGTAAGTGAGTTAGCTACCATGTGTCATTCCTCTCTATGGCATCCAGCGCTTCATCCATGGCCTTACACTATTTCTCTTCTTTCACAGCTTCTTCAAAGTGCATTGGATGACTACAATAAAATAATGCAAAATCTAAATTCTCATCCATATTAGCATACCTTGTGCTGTCATAAATCTCCTTCACACTCCTTGTCCTTAGTGGCATCAATGATGCGAGTGTAGGGTCTGAGTTACCTCCAGAACTGTTGTTGTTCTGACCTTCGGAGATACTGTACTACTGACCTCCAGAGTTGTTGCTCTATTGAACTCGAGAGCTTTAGATCTCTAAAGTTACAGACCTCTGGAGTTATTGATCTTTACAGCTACTATGCTGCTGTCCACCTCAGGAGCTACTCTATTGAACACCTCTAGAACTACTATTATCCAATGCTCTACAATAGTTTCTCCCCGAGCTACTACTCTCCATAGTTCCTCTAGAGTTGTTGTCCTCTAAAGCTTCTTCTTCTTCAAGGGGTATTGTGACTGAAATACTAGTGGTACTATCCACTGTTCCATCCCATGCTTCATTCTTGATGAACTCAACATCCCTGCTGATCCCAACCTTTTTGGTGATGGGATTATATAGTCTGTAGGCTTTTGACTCTTCACTATAGCCTACAAAGATACATTTTTCATGTTTATCATCAAATTTTTGGCTCTTCTCTTTAGGCACGAATGCATATGCCACACATGCAAAAATTCTCAGGTGTTCAACACTCTATTTGTTGTTTGTCCACTCCTCTTGTGGAATCCTATCACGAACAGCCTTTGTAGGACACTTATTCAATGGGTAAACCGTTGTTGCTACAACTTCACCCCAAAAATCATGCGATAGTCCTTTTGCTTTCAGCATGCTTGCTGCCATCTCTTGAATGGTTTTGTTTTTTCCTTTCAACCACTCTATTTTGCTGTGGACTATACCTAGTTGTAAATTGTATTTCTATGCCTTTATTCCTATAGAAATTCAGAAATTCCTTAGAGATATACTCTCCCCCTCTATCTATTCTTAGAGCTTTGATATAGTGGCCACTTTTCTTTTTAGCTGATGCCTTAAACCACTTAAATTTCTCAAAGGCTTCTGATTTGTTATTCAAAAAATAACCCAAATTTTTCTGCTGTAATCATCTATGAATGTCATAAAATAAGTATTTCCAGCCAAGGTGTGGATTTTCATGGGACCACACAAATCTAAGTGTACCAACTCCAGTGGTGCTTTTGCTCTCCTAGAATACCCTGATTGAAAGGGTTGTCTATGCTACTTTCCTAGAATGTAGGCTTCACATTTTCCATTGAGATTAACAATGTTTGGTAGCCCTCTAACCATGCCTTTCTTGGACAATAAACTCAAACTAGAAAAACATAAGTGCCCATACCTCAAATGCCACAATTTGGATGGGTCTTTGATGACTGTCCTAAAGGCAGATTGCAGTCCCACTATTGTGAATGCTCGAGATAGTACTGGGAATTATGCCAGAGATAGCGTCGGAGACTCTATGTGTATTCTAAGAGGAAACATTTTGTTTCTTGTCATTTGATTGCTGTAATTACTTTCTTACTACTTCCTTTGTCAAATATTATGCACTCTCCATTTTCCATCAGGATTTTATAACCATTTTGGACCATCTGTCCAATGCTCAATAGGTTATGTTTTATGCCAGGGGCATAATAAACATCCTGGATCACCCTCCTTTCACCATTCTTAGATTGAATGTTGACTGTACCTTTTCCCATGATGGGAACTTGCTCATTGTTTCCCATGTTTATTTTAATCTTGATGTTGCTATCTATGGAGGCAAAGAAGTTTTTATTTCCACTCATGTGGTTGATGAAATTGTTCTCTAAGTACCATAGTTCGTCACTACTCCTCTTAGCAAGGTTGCAAACAATAAAAACATTTGACTATTTTTTATTTTCAGCCTTATTCTCATTTACTACATTAGCATTTTGACATCCATGATCACATTGTTTCTTTCTACACTCACTAGCATAATGACCAAACTTATGATAGTAATAACATTGAACTGTTCTTCTTCTTTTCTTGATAGGTTGGCTATGAGCTACTTGCCTCTTCTTGGCTATTTGAAACTCCTCTTCTAGAGTTGCTTCTTCGTCTACCTCTTTTACCTCTACCTTTGCTATTTATTCCTCTTCCCCTACCTCTTGCATTGGTTTGAGTCTTGAAGGCTTTCTCAAGGGAAGGAGTAGATCTATTCAGCCGTTGGTCAGGGCTTTGTAGTGAACCCATCAACTCATCCACTATCATCTTAGATAGTGTTGTGATGTTCACAACACGCCCCATTTTGCTCCTTAGCAAAACGAGGACCTCTGCTGATGTTTTGCTTTTTGCTTCTGCTTGTGTTTTTCTGCTTTCTGGCGGTCTGGTAAAAATGAAGGTCAGGTGCATCATCATCATGATATTGGATAAGGTTGGTCATCATCATGAGGTCAGTTTGTCAAAGTTCATATTTTATTGCTGTGACCTCATATTTAGAAAGAGCTTGAAATTCCATGTAGGTTTGCCTTTTACTTCACTTGAAAATTCGTCGATATGTGAAAGTTATGCACGGTCAAAGTTTTGGTCAAACCTGATATTCGCAGGAGGATCATCATATTTTTTTATCCTAAGTCATGTTGATAGGATCATCATGATCTTGGTCTATCACCCGATAAAAATCATGCAGTCGCAATATCCGGACGTCAATCTTAGGTGGTAGTGCCCTTTACCCGTCAAATGGCCTTATGCGCATTATGCAGCATCATGATATTTTTTAGGAGGGTCATATGTTATAAACTCGGTTTTGGTTGTATGAAGAGCATCATCATCATCATATTTGAACCCCCCCCCCCCCCCCCGATAATATCCTGAAGTGCAAATATCATGATGACATCAACTTTAAGTCAAGGTAAGTTCCCCCGTCGAGCGGTCTTTGTATCGCGAGCATCATCATGATATTTTTGCATCGCCTAATCTTAAAATATCATGCTGATAGTATAAGATCACCCTGACTTAGAAAATCCACCTTCGGCATATTTGCGTGCGCGTGTTATAATCCTTCGGAGGGTCATCATCATGATATTTACTAAAGTTTGAAATATGATGATGACGACTTCACATCATCCTGATCTTTCACAAGGGTCATATTCGCTGAAATTCGCTGGGTGATGGAGACATCATCATCGTAATTCGTTAAAGAGGATCATCATGTTCATATCCTCCTGATCGCCTTTTTTGCAATATCATGATGATCACCCTATCTATTCAGAAGAAGTCGATATTGCATTTGTCAACAGCATGATCATATTTTATAATATCCTGAAGCGCAAATATCATGATGACCTCAACTCATCCTTGTGCTCCGAAAACGAAATATGATGATGACGTCATCATCATATTTTTATCCTGTCCTGTTGTCAGGATCATCATGATCTTGTTTGTTCACCCGACATTTCATGAAGTCCTCCTACCGATGAAGTAAGACCTTTTGCAAATATCCTGATGATCATCATCATCACATTTTCCTTCAACAGGATATTTTCTAAAACATGATCCGGTTAGCGAAATATCATGATGACGTCATGTTCTAAGTTTAACAAAGGCCCCAGATATCATGATGACGTCATCCCGATCTAATAAACGAAGAAGTAAATATCCTGATGATGATCATCATCATCACATTTTTCCTTCAAACAGTATATTTTCAAGCACGATCCGGTTCGCGAAATATGATGATGACGTCTTATTCTAAGTTCGACAAAAGCAAATATGATGATGATGTTGTTCTTTTCTCCAATATGCAGAACCGAAATATCATGATGATGAAGTGAAAATTGACTAACATGTTTTTTGACGCGCCGATAGCGATGATCATGCCGATGGGCGGGAAATGAGGCGGTGGAGTTTTAAAGTGTTTTTTTTGGCGCCTCTAGCATTTTTCCCGGTCAGCGATAGTTGACCCGATGAACTTTGGGCAGTCTGAACGCATTTTTTTTTTACGCGTTTGAGAGGATTCTGGATCTGATTTTCTCAATCTTGCGCTATCACCTGGATTTAAACACTTATTTTAATTTCATGCTGCTTATGTGATAAATGAAATACTTATTGCTTGTCTTGTCTTGCAGGATTGCAGTTGAGGAAGTAGCTGGAAAGTCAACACAGTGACCTCATGGAGGCAGAAGATCTGATCTCAGGAGCAAGAAGATAAGGATGAAGTGCGAAAGTCAAGGCCATTCAAGTGAAGAACAGAGTTGCAGCTGAAGGTATTACTGCAACAGACAAACAGAAGTTATTGCCCAGCTGCCGGAACTTCTCAGAAGGGGCAATATTTCGCCCAGATTTGACACTGCTCAGAGATATTTTTGAGAACTGGTTCACCTGTATTTATTGCTGTAACCAGGGGTTTGAACCAAGGGTTCAGTTAGGTTTTTGCTGTAGTGAGGACAATCAGAATGTCTTTATATTGTGCCTCTCTACACTGTAATACTTTACAACAGGGATTTTTAGGGCCTACAACAGGGATTTTTAGGGCCTACAACAGGGATTTTAGAAAAACACAGCAAGTTAGCATAGTTTAGAAGTAGAAGAAGGAGGTC
Source organism: Cunninghamia lanceolata (assembly GCA_027924645.1). Classification (NCBI taxonomy): domain Eukaryota; kingdom Viridiplantae; phylum Streptophyta; class Pinopsida; order Cupressales; family Cupressaceae; genus Cunninghamia; species Cunninghamia lanceolata. The sequence goes on from BSBN01000078.1 coordinate 7,476,430, forward strand.
GCCTGTTTGTCTGCAGTAAGGTGCGCATGGAATGTCTGGCTGCCTTACTGTATCTGTAAAGCTTGTAAGTTCTCTGTAGTATGATCAATGAAACTAAGAGTCATTCTTACATTGTAAATCATGTATGACTATTCGTTTCTAATACAATAGAATCTGGAGTTCTGCATCTATCTTCTGAGTGTTCTCCTGCTCTTCTTTGTATTTTGAAATATCTTCTTTGAGAGCTTGCAATTTTAAATGTATGTTTGTGAAAATGCTCAGAACTTACATTTAGGGTTTTTACTGTGGATTTGATCAAATTACTGTGGTATTTACATAGTGCATAACAGAAACAATTAGATCCTTATGTAGATTAAGTGAGGTATAGATTAGATCTCTCTAACTTTTCCCAACCCATCTGAAATATTTAGCTGAAAACGTAGAAATCCAAAGGAAATTGTCTCAAATTTGAAGAAGCATGTATAACAGAGCCATAAGTAGACAGTTTTCATAAACAGATAAAGAAGAAAGCTGTAAAAATTCAAGAAAACCCTCTGAAACTTGCAGCACAGTAACACTTGTATGCAAATGAACAGAATACTTGTTGAAATCTATGACCTCTTTGCATATTCTTAGTCCATTAAAACATCAAACAAACCTAAACTACGTAAGGCCCCTTGAACATTACAGCTTCACATTGACCAACTGAACTTGACCAACCGAACCATTGTAGACTTGGGATTAGTTGAATCTCAAATGATTCCTTCTGATCTTTCAAGTATAGTTTCAGTTCATTATATGTGAATTTTAACTTATTGTTATGATTGCATCAAAACAGTCATCAACAGTTTTTTGGCGCTAGAAGGAGGGCTAGAAGGCTGTATATCGCAATCATCAACAGATAGGTCCTTAGTCTCTTCAATGGTTATGACAATAGGGTCAAATCTAGAAGGTAGACTCCTTAGGATTTTCTCAACAATCCTTTGATCATCCATGGTTTCTCCATTTATCCTTAGTTGATTTATCATGGTAGAAACCTTAGTGTGAAAGTATGAAATAGACTCACTCTCCTTCATCTGCAGGGTCTCAAAATCTCTCCTAAACAGCTGGAGTTTCACTAATCTCACCTTGTCAGTTCCCTTATAGTTATTCTGTAATATTTGCCATGCCTGTTTTAAGTAGTTTGCTGCTGCAATGTGGGGAAAAATAGCCTCTGTCAAGGCTTCCTCAATTAGACTGAGGGCTTTTGCATCCTTCATTCTTATTTCCTTCAACTGGTTTCTTTTAGCATTAGATAGGGTTGCATAAGCTGTTGGGTCTATGGTGTCTATGAACCCATTGATGACCCACTCCCATAGGTCATTAGCAACCAATATTGTCTTCATCTTCTTAGCCCATATGTCATAGTTTTGCCCATCAAATGTAGGTGGCTGCTACCATCCTTTGCTATCCCCACCTGTCATGCTTCTCTAATCTAAGAAGGTTGATAATGCCTAGACAAACTAGGGCTTATATAAAACACCCACAAAAAGTTTCTAATTGCCTAGAAAAATAGGGCTCTGATACCACTTGTTGACAGGCAAGGGAGGTTTAAAGGCTATCCAGAAAACAAATGCTACAACAATGTATGGACAGCAAGAACAAACACAAAAGAGAGATAGAGACAATACACAAACAAACAACAATATATATTATATTTTCCTCTTTCAAAATTACATTCAAAACTTCATACATATTCAATGGCAAAGCTGCTCCTTTATTTTCCTGATATGCCCCAATCAGTGGAGCTGTTGATCATCCACTTCTCACTGCTGCAATATTCTCCTTTTGTTGTCTTCTTTCTGCTATTCTCTTGTTCTCTACTGGAACATTTCTACTATTGCTGCTAGCTTTTCTTTTTCTATCTTTTTCTCTCTAACTCTTTGTTCTTCTACTGCTGCAGGTTATCACTCTTACTCATCTGGTCAACTACTTTTTGCCTCCTATTTGTCGCATTCCATGCAAGCCAAAAGTGGCACTCAAACTCTTCTCTTAAATTCAAAACTACCTACCGAAATTAATGTTGTTAGGTGCAAACAGCTGGAGCATATTTGAGGAGATCCCCAAACCTAACTGGGGGGCAGGGTGCAATAAATGGTCTAACAAAAGATTAATAACTTCCAACAATGTGCTCCATTTTGAACTTGAATTTGCACATCAATACCAGCTCTTCAAACCATGTTCCTCTTCCCTATGACAAGCGTGCCTCAAACTAGTAGGCACATACCTCACCCTTGTAATGCCTCTTGAGCAACACTAAAATAATGTGAATGTCAAGGTCTGCTCTTGAGGTATTAGGCTGTGGAAGTCAAAGGAGTATTTAGGACTAAATATCTCTGAAATGATTCAGGCTATGATATCAATATATTTCTCTATTCTTCTTTCACTATCCTCCATCAGTATCGATGGAGTCAAATGTTCTAGTTCACCCTTTGCCACTACTCATAGCTCTACTCTAAAACATTGAAAAACTTCTTTGTTCATGTTTACAATGAATGATAAGGATGAACACCAACAATGGATAGTGAAAAATATATATAATCACAGTCAACACCTACAAGGAACCATCAAATATCCCTTCACTTTATTAGCAAGTATAAGCTTTTTTTAGTTATGGGGTTTTATGTTGGACTTTTTGCACGATACGTAGGTCTAGGAACAATCAATGGGGAATTGCGTCATGATGGAGCTGCAACGTTTTTCTGACAAGAGGTAATCCCAGGAGGCTTCCACTCCTAGACCAGCCACAACCTACATAGAGGGTACAAATCTATATTCTCATGTTGCCTACATGTACTGCTTAGTGGTATACCTACTCCTAGCAGCCCTCCCATTTCCGAGGGAGAGTTTCCTTCCCATTGGATTGATTGTTGCATTTACTTTAGAAGTGATTGGCTTTGGAATTGACAGCTCTTGTTTATTACGAAGGGTGGTGTTCATATCTCCAAAGATAGTAGAGATGAGGTGGAGGTTATTTCATTTATATGTGAATTTATTGCTTAGTCCCCCCTCTAGATTTTTAAAGAGGGAATTATGCAATTTCACACTCACACCATTTCTGCAGCCTCCTCTCTCTAGGATCTCTCTTTGGCTTCCTCTCAAGTGTCTATCTTGTTTGGTTTTTTTGTGCAGATGTGTAGGTCTAATGGAGGGAGAAGTAGTAATTTTTAGGTTTTCTTTCCAGCCCTACAATTGGGAACTAGTTGTCAAGGGTTTTGTGTTAATTCTTGATTTAAGTCAAATCTTTGAGGTTGATTGTCTACTCACTTAGTTTGTGATAAGACACATCTACAACCAAAGATGGTTAGATGGTCAACTTGAAAGAGAGATGAACTGGTCAGACGTGGTCTCAGTTTTCTTATCCAATCCATTAGACATTACCCTTGATGCCAAGTACATGTTACCCATATGTTACCCATAGCCATGGGAATGGCAAATAAGAAGCTCTTCAGCATGGACCACTGGAATAATGCCCTTCAAAAATATGATATTATGGTGGGAGATGCATGGGTTGGTGGCCTCTTCCCTATCCACCAACTCCATTCTTCCATGACCATGGAATTCCTCTATAGGACAATGCAGAGAGGATTGGGATGTGGGTGCATTAATTTGCTAGAGAGGGCTATTAAAGGTTATGCCTTCTCGGTGCCAAAGTGGATGAGGGTAAGGTGTAAAGAACTATTTGTGGCCATATGGTTCCTACATCTTCATGCTATGGATATGGCCCCTCATATTCCAAGGAATCTAGATAATATGGAGCCAGATTCTGATACCAAGGTGGAGCCAGATCAGAATAAGGATAATGAGATTAGGGTCAAGAGTAGTAGGGTGGCAGGCCCGGTGGATATGAGTGGTGGTTAGGTAGTGATTTGTTTACGATTTTTTTGGGTTTTTTGGTTTTTAGCTATACACACCCATCTATCTATGTATGTTAATATTGTATATCATCTTATCTATCAAATGTAATATTCCTGGTTAATTATGAACTTATATAACAATGTTTTTGAATTATTAATATAGTCTAGTGTTTATCACCTTTTAAAAAAAACTTTGTACTCTCAGTCTTTGAGTTTGAATGTTAAAAAAACCTTCACTGTGTGTAGATTACACCAACCATAGTCTAAGTATGAAATAGCTAAAACTTCTAAGGAGAATATTAATGACATTGTTGTTGTAGAGGTAGTGATTTAAGGTGGCGGTAATTCAAGATATCTCTCACATCAATAGTGGCATCAAGAGAAGCATGAAAGATAGCAAGCTATTGATCAATGACTTAATTTGATCAATCCTAGTTGGATCCATATATTCTTATCTAGAACCATTCATACCCATCATTTCCATCATCCTTTATAAACTATCCTTGCATTCAAACCTTTTTATTATTAACGTAGATATTTTAATAAATGCTCCAAGAAAGGATTGATACATACTTATCAATTTTGTAGTATTTTGAACCAAATTTGTCTTTACAATGCTATTTGAGTCCAACCCAAATGAAATGAACAAATTTAGAAACTGAAGCCAACAACTCTATAAAACTTGATTGTTATAGCGTGAAGTTTAGAAAATTATTCAATCTGTGTTGTTGAATGTTTTATGTCAATGTTGAATGGAGCTTGAACATGATATACTCATTAAATCTACCTTTATTACATTATCTCTCTTAAGTTATAGTTTCTTTCCCATGTGAAGTGGCAGATGTAAGAAGATTACGAAAACTAATTATATCAAGTCTGAAGTTAGGAATGAATGTGATGACTTTTGAAAACTAGTTAAAAATAGGATATTTAGAGTTTTCAAAATATGATAATTAGTTAATCCTAACATGGGTTAGTCACGGGGATTGCTATTCTCCCACCCTTCATGATGCAGAGGTAAAACGCAACGGGAGCTTACAAATGGGAAGGAGGAGTCATTAACACAATCGGCATGTTAAAATCCTATCAGCTTCTCATCATCATCATATTTCGGACGAGCATGAAATATCCTCCTGCTAACTACTGTTCACTTCCTTATCACCTTTCGCCTTTTGCCTATCAGCATCATCATGATATTCAGCAAGCACAAACATCCTCCTGATGTTCACTGTTCATCTACCGCCAACCTCTACTTTCATCATCCTGATGTTCAGCATCACCTTCATCAGCAGGATATAAAATATCCGGTTGCGCCGATATATCCTGATGACGACCGCTTCAAGCACCTTTCCCTCGATGCTTACATCACCCCGATATCCTGATGACGATTATCCTGATGACGATAACGTTACATGCAGCTCCTTCAATATCCTGCTGCCCGATATCCTGATGACGATTATCCTGATGACGATGACGTCACATGCACCTGATGATGATGTCATCCGGATATAAGATCCTTATATCTTCCGCAGCATGATAATGAATATCCTGATGACCCTTTCAATATCCTGATGATGACCTCTCCGGTACTTAGCCAAAAAAATGAACTTTCGCTCCTGCATGCGATAGCGATATGCGGATGATGAATACACACGAAAGATGATCGTGATGATGATATACACACTGAGTATATATCTGACTTATAACATCCTGATGCACTTGAAACATACAAACATCATCAGCTTCATAACCCGATTCGGATAGCGATATACTCACAGATGTCGATGCGATTCACTCCGGCTGGAAAAGCACATGCAGACCCCTGTATATCCGTCAGTTGCATACAAACGCATAGAACCGCACAATTTCACAAAGGAAATATGATGATCGGGTTGGATCACCTTCAGACCAAAACTTAACAGTTTATCTTTCTAAACCTAGCACATGAGGATGCTAGGCTGATTCACAGCATGCTGCCAATTGATCTCTCAAACAATGAAATGCACAAACAGAAAACTAAAATGCAAACTAAAATATCATACATGACCATTCCACCGATTCACAGGATCAACCGGTGGAAGGGTTGAAAGAATCCATCAACATGTAATCAGAATAGAAATCAAAACAAAAATAGCTGATAAACCAGATAATGCAATTGATGAGATCTTATTCAAATGAAACACAAATGTCCTGCTTCTACAATGGTTCACAATGTCTGGACTGATCTCTGGAACTCACTCAATCACCAGTACAACATAACACAACTACTACTCTGATACGATATGATCTAATCTTATGTCAAACCCTACTGGTCTGAGTTATTTATAGCAATATCCTACGAGTACTACCAACTCGATTCCCAGCGGCTGGGAGCTTCCAAGCGGCTGGGAGAGGACAGCGCATACTACCTGATCACGAACTCTAATTGCCTGCACACTCTCCTAGGCTGATCTAATACATATGCATTGGTCCAATGGACCTTATTACATTATGAAGTCAAACATACTAAAAATAGACTAATGTCCTGTCATGCGGACAATTAACCTATATCCTGTCTTGTAGGGGTGCTCCTGCACCACTTCAAATTATAAACTTTATATTTAAGCATAATAAAAGAGAATGAATGTCATAAAGTTCTTTATATAATATGGGTGTGTATTAATGCTTATATCATGGTCTTATCTTCTTTTGGATACATGATTAGGCCTACAAACAATTGGTTGTTCTCAATAAGGTAACGGTTTGTGGTTAGACATTGGTGGTTTGGTATGTTGAACCATATTTATTTTACATGTTTTGTTGTTTTCTATTTCATTCTTCAACAATTAGTGATTGTCCAAAAAAATAGACACATCCTACACATCCATTTTTCACTCATCTAGTCTTATTTACACATTTTTATGGAAGAAAGAATTAAGGATAAGAATCTAGGTCTTGATAAAATGACACGTGGAACCAATAATTGGAAAAAAGCTAATTTAACAAGGATGTGGCAATTTGTTCTGAATATCGAAATCAAAAAAATAAAAGGGCCACTCACCTAAGAAACATTAAAATAAAGACCACAATAATGGATATAGGGTATGGTTTGAATTCCAAATTGGACAAATGTTGATTGTGAGCTAGAATATGTGCTAGTTATGTTTTATAGTTAATGGTACTAGGTGAAGGATTAGTTTCTACATCAAAATCACATATCATCCTTTAAGATTACAAGAAAACATGATAACATTAGTATTAGGATATCCATACTACTAAAATTCCAATGCTAAATTAAGATGGAGATATTAAAGAGGAAAACATGGTAGCAACTATTAATAACAATTAAAGTCATAAGTGTAGATAAATTAAAAAGCATCAAGAGTTGGCATAAAAGTGTTTATAGATATAGGTCTAACACCAAGGGGGAGGTGCAAGATTTATAAGAGATTTTCAACATTATCTCCACCAAATAAGGACATTCAAGAGACTTCCCAATAAATGACAAAGTGATACATGTGTGGAGGAAGATTCATATTCATTAACATATGTTTCATGTTTTAGTAGTAATTATATAAAAAAAAATGAAGCTAATTTTTGCTAGGTTGGGTGATCATTGCATGTGACCATTTATCCACTACTACTCACTTACATAGTCATTCTATAATTAGCAATGAGGTGACTAGTAGTGTGAATTTTTTGAGATGTCACTCTCTAGTTAGTTGATTTAGTCTGTGGATTGGTAGATGGTGGGCCCACAACCCATAGGTCTTAGGATGATTTTTACCTTTAATATTGGTACACTATGACACTATTGTTGGGATGAGTTAGTTGGTACAAATAATATTTTTATAAGATGTGAAATTGATTAGTTTCCCTTAGGTTCAAAACTGGTGACATGTAAAATTTTAAGGGGGAGAGATAACCTCAAGAAAAGATAACTTCAATAAATAAAAATAAAAAATTGTAAAGTTGTACTAATTCTTCTCCATTACAAACAAAATCTAACAAGACCAAATATTAATAGATTCTAAAGAATCCTACTTTATAGGAATGATTCATAATATTTCCTCTCCCTATTTACCTCTAGTTATTTCCTTTTAAAGGAAATCCCCAACAATACTTATGGTCATCAATGTGAGGCTACCCTCTTTGTCCTAGCCAAATCATCAACTTAAAATTAATTGAACAAAAACTTCATCCCTGCATTAAAATAAAATTCAGTTAACCTAGTTCCTTATAAGGATTAGAGCTAATATTTTTCCATGAAGTGTTTTTTTGTAGGTGGTAACTATTTTCTACTATTCTTTTGTTTCTTAAGATGAATTGTAGGATTTCTTTTGTATCGTCTTTTGTTTTATTGTACTTTGTTATTGGATCTACCCAACCAAATAACGTTGTACATGTGTTCTATAAGTATTGTATAGAATTTATATCCTTAGAATGTTATATCATTAATTACCTATAAGTCTATGACAAAGAGATATACATTGAAAGATGATTTGACTAGATGACATTGTAACCTTGTTGGATTCAAAACTTGTCCCAAAAAATTGTTGTCAATGACTATTTGAAATAATATGAACTCTATTTGAGAGTAATTGTGTACTTGTTTCCATTCCATTGCATTTGGTATATGAAAAGGGGATATTCATGTAGTTTGAATGCATGAATATCATCTTCGAATGTATTTTTAATATATTGTACTTAATGATGAATGACTACATAGTATGGGATATGCATGTCATTCACTAAGTGATATATGATTACATGATAATACTTTTGTATATTTTATGTTGAAGTGATACCTAAAAGATTAAAATATTTATAATAAAGATAAGGTTACACATGAATGATCAAATTTAAAAGATTATTTGATAGGAGATTTATTATATACACTTGTATTATCTTCCCAAGTATAAATTCATGATCTCTTTCATGTGAAAATGTACAAGTATAGTTCTAATCATGTTATTGATTAACAAAGTATTTCTATGGGATTTAATTGTGCTTTCAATTAAAGAAGAATAGTTATATGGAAGATCTAAAATTTGAGAAATATGATTATACATTAACTAGATTCATTGTGATATTGATAATGTTACTTGACTAATTATTTTTGCTGGAAAATGTTGTAGATTCAACTTGTGCTATTGAGGACAACAACTAATTTACAGGGGGAGAAATGTTATGTGACTTTTTCTCCAAAATGGAAAAGTAAATTTTTTATGAATAATCCTCTAAAATTATAAGAGGATAAAGTTTATTTACCCGTTATAATTAAAAAGGAGATGGAAAATAAAGGACATTATGATCCTTTGGTTAAAAGAGAGATAAATAAAGAATAATTATGAAAAACCCCTTTTAAAAAGGAGGAGTTATTATGTTTATTAAACCATTATTAATGACAACCTTTGTGAAAAGGTGTGATGATTTAGAAATCACCCTTATAAGGTTATATAAGGCATTTGTGTGAGATTTAAAATAGGCATGGAGAACACTCAAGGAAGATAAGGAAAGAAAGGTAAGATATCATGAAGGAGAAGGATTATAGATTTGATAGAGGAAAGTATATAAGGAAGTATAGAGGAAAGTATAAAGTAAAATTATACAGGAATCAAAGGGTACAAAAGAGTGAGTATTAGGGTCTTTGGTTGGGTACTAAGCATTTAGAGAAGGGGCACATAGAGTGTGTCCAACTCGAGGTACAACATACACCCGAGAGTGCCCTAGCCAGGGTTGGGTTGGTTTTATATCATGAGGCATGGTTGGTTCTGTGTAAGAACTAGTTCCTCTGGGGTTGCTTCTTTGTTAGAAATAGACAGGACCTATGATCATTGCTTCAAGTGTTGTATAATAGTATCTTAGTGCTTCACAGATCGGCGATATATATTTATTATAGAAAATGCTACAAATGTGGTATTGATTAAATTATTGTTGCAAATTGATGTTATTAAAATTTATTGATGAAATATTTGACTGTACAATGTCATTTACTATGTTTGAACATTTATTCAATATATGGAAAATAGATTAATTTATTTCTATTTCAAATAATTTACCTTAAAGTGCATTAAATATTATATGAGGACTTCATAGTTGTTAATCTAAAAATAATAACTTTTTTGTAATTGAATGGTACTTGGGTGAAAAGAAGATTACACTCCATCTGTTGTGAGTTGTGGTAAGTTCTACTGATTGCCCTATACCTTGCCAACATCATCCCCACTTTTTGAAAATTTGTCTTGTCCTCAAGACATGTGACATCAGTTGCTGGGTAGGATATTTTTTAGATCACCTTGAGTTATTGTAGAGTTGTGTCTCATTGCTTTTTAGCCTACTACAATAATTGTATGTAGCCCTATATCTGTATGTGTATTATTTCTTCGTCAGCCAAACTAGAAGAGATCTAAATTTTCTGTGTCATTTGCTTAGCCTCTATTAACAACCCTATTAAGTGTGTAAACCTTAGACTGACTACTTCACTCTGCTTCTTGATCTATGCTTTGATTTGTTCCCACTGATCTTGAAGTTGTTACAGTTGTGTACAAGTATTCTCCACCTATGCCCATACTACCCCATTCATATCCTTCAGTGGATCATATGTCACTATAATTTATATCACTTGTGCCTATAGGTGATATATCTAGTCCTTGATGTTCTTTCTTGTAGTAGGACACTATCTAGAGAAAATAAGTAGAGGACATTAACTTCCCCTATTGCCTATTGCAAGTTCTTTATTTGGTTCTCTAGTTGGGTATGTGTTGTTGTACATTTCTTAGTGGCGTCTGTCATTCTTTTTTTGTCATCTTGTCTTTGACACGTTGCCTTATTTTTGTGTCTTGATATTGCATTTCTTCTTGTAGACTACTTACCAATTGCTTGAGTTATTGTGGTAGTGGTAATGTTGTGTCCCTTCTTGGATTTGGCAACTAATTTTGTATGGTTTTTATAGCCTCCTATCTAGTTGTTATGTATTGTCCACATGTTGTAAAATTTCCTATCTTTCTATAGCATGGAATATATCTCTCAACTCCAACTTCTGAATAGGTAGTGTCCCTGATACATTTACTTGAGATCCTAGCAATGGGTGCTATAATAGCTACGGTGATACTAGTGGTTGTGTTTGTTTTTGTTGAGCCAGGAAATTTTTAAGAGATTGAATGGTGGAGGCAATTGGTGATGTCCTAGATGATTGTGTATTTGCTGTTCTTATTGCTTCTTTTCCTCTTGTTGTTCATCATGTTACAAAGAGTTAATTTCTTGTTCTTGTTCATTTTTCTCCTCCTCCTGCAATGCATCATATACTCTCTTTATTATCTCCTCTATTTCCTCCTGTAGTTTCTTTTTTGCTTCTTCTATTATGGCCATCAAGGTATCCACCATCTATTTTGTACACAATTTTGTGGCTTGCATTTCTGTCAATCTATTTCTTTTCTGTGGAGATAGATGGGTCTATCTCATCTATGGGTTTTGCCTTATTTTTTCTTCTATTCCTAGGTCTTTCTCCCTTCTTTTATCTCTTGACGGAAAGACTCCTGATTTCCTCAAGTGAATTGTCACTCCTCCACATGTAACATTTGACTACTCTTTCTATTATTTTATTATTCTCCAAACAAACTTGATTGTACATGTCTATCGTAGCTTTTAGACTCGTCCAAGGTGTTGGATGGCATTAACTATTGCCTCCAACTTCATTATTGGATCCTCTTCTTATTGTTTCTCTATTTCTTCTTCTTCTTCTACATCCAACATTGTAACTTTGGCTTTCTTCTTGTGTGGTAGTTTTATTAATTCCTCTTGAGTTCCTTCTCTACTTCCCTTTTTTGTAGATACATGTATCATGCTTCTCTTTACACCTTACTTCATTCTTTTTGTGGCTTTCATCTCTACACTCAATTGTAGGATAATCTCTGATGCTTCTTCTGTCTTTGATTCTTTCCTACTTTGTTGTGGAGTGGACACAATTTGTGTCGATGACTAGTTCTGTTATTGTTTGTGTGCTTGTTCTTGCAAATTGTCTTCTCCCTGAGCTCCTAGGTTACGGAGTCTCATTTGTGCTAGCATGTGGTAATGTTGTGCAAGGCTATGATAGTGATGTGGTGGTTTGCAGGGCTGATGAATTCAACTATTGTGAAATTCCCCACTTTTCATGCAACTTCTTATTTTTCTTTACTTTCTCTTCCACCTCCTTTTTCTGTTGTTTATCTATAATCTCCTTATATGTCGCAAATCTCTCTGCATTCAGATCCTTTGGTTTGGTCAGTATATTTTTGGCATATGTTTGTATCTCTTCCTTTGTAACTTTATAGGGTAGTTTAGGCATCTAGGATGTCTTAGGCTCTACCACCTCCATTTACATATAACCCTTGTCTACCATGAATAATATATAATTTATGTATTGCTTAACTTATTCATAAGGGATCCTTTATCTATATTTCATTTTGGTTTGGAATACCTTGAAGAACCCCTAGTATGTGGTAGTGAATGATGGTTTATCTTTGAAAAAATTTCCATGTGTAATTTTCTTGGTAGTTGAGATGGTTGTTTTCCATATCTTTCCATCGTAATTGGGTAAAGAATTCATGAAGTAAAAATCAAGGCATATAATGAGTGTTCCATTCCTAAAGAACTATAATGTGAGATCTTTATTTTTTGTAGATTCTTTGGAGCAGTTGCTCCCTCAGCACTTCACACAACTTGAAGTTCTTCCCATCTACAAACATTTGACATACAATGTGGATGGTCATTCTAGTAACATAATCCTCATGGTTTACACAATAAAATTTATATGCAATCCCCATAATATTTTTTTTTTAGAGCACTTACATCCTATTAAGGAAAAGCATAATAGAATGTATAAAGGGATAGAGGAAATTGGTCAGGCCATGAAAGTTGAATTATCCCTTGGTGACTCTACCATAGATTCCCACTACTATGAGGATGTGCTGGAGGAAGATCTAGTGGAAATTCATCCTCACCCAAAATATATGAATTGTAGGAAATTTTAAAAATTGTGATAGGGATACTTTAGAGCTGTATAATTTTCCTTGACCCCTCTTATACTATCACAAAAATAAAGTATATATTAATAGATTAAATCTCAAAAACTAATGCTCATTAATCTTAATGTCATGTGAAAGTATATAATAAAGGGTTGTGATAATTTGCCCCTAACCATTAGTTTTACATTTTGGTCATGTTATGTTTACATCATATATGTTGAAAGTTTTTTTGGTGGCAACAATGTGTATATACCATATGGACTTACTAGGTTGTGACAATAAAATAGGAAGAATTTAGATATACGTTGTGTCGATTTCTTTGCTAGCACTGAAAGTCAATTTCTCTTATTACATCTTTTCAATATGTTGTAGTATACATAATAAATGCGGATAGTTAAAAAAATTAGAATGAATCTAGTGATCTCCTAACTACTAGTATCTAAATAGAAATACTCTTTTTTGTAGCTCCTAGGTGCCTTAGCCAAATTTATAAGAATAAAAAAAACATAAATTTACCTTTTGAATAAAAATAAGTAAAATGTGTATAATTGTTTCTAAATTTTGCTTGCAGCTCAATTTAGTAAGGCTTTAACAAGTAGTTGTTAAAAGGGGCAAAGAACTTTTTTTTATACATGAGCAATCCAATCAACATCAGCTATCTTGGTGAAGGATTTTCAATATTGATTTATTGGGATCATGTAACAATTCGAGTTGAGATGTTCCACAATCCAGATAAATCAATAAAATAGGCTTCATTAAGAAAGCGGACACTCAAAGGATATCAAGTTTTGAAGCTAAACTAATCTCTGCAGTTTATGTTTGAAGTATGTTATTGTTGTTGATTCAGTGCAAGACAGTGCAATTTAGAAAAGATGTATTAATAAACTATCAATTCTTCGTGACATAAACCTATGTTTCAAATAAGGTTTTAGTTGTTCCTTGTTATATAATTGATTCATAAAGAAAATAAGACATAAGTCATTACATAATATGAAATAGCTAATTATATTCAAAAGAAATGTTTAAGGTGTCCCACACAAGTCATGAGAATGACTCGGGAGAGATTCAACATAAGACTAAATTATACATCTAAAGAAAGAAAAGAGCATATGAAGAGAATAAGGACCCATCATTGCCTATGAATGAAGAATCCCAAGGTTGATCTTCAACGCCCTCCATCTAGTAAGCTCCAAAAATACCCATAGGAGATGGTCTTAGAGCTCGAGGTTCTAATTCTTTTCACATACAATAGCAACAAATATATAGTCTACTTTTATGAAGCATCAAATTCAGATGTTCAGTCATTACAAATATATATTCAAGAGATACAGATACTAGGTCAAAAGATAAATCCAGAAAGAGAAGCATCATGTCCTATAAATCAAGGTATGTTTTGTATTCTAACATGTTGAATGTGTAGGTTCAGGTAAAGTGTGATAAGATACAAAATTAGAGCATGTGGAGGAAATATGGCTCCCACAAGGGTTCAGCTCAGCATGTTGTTCTATTCTTAGCTAATTAGTTGTTTCATAGTGTTCAACAACCTTTTTAGTTATACAACATTGAAACAAGAAATCAAAGACAATCTACAAAAGTAGCTAGGTTATATGCTAAGAGCTATAAAGGAAAATAAAAAGCTATTAGGGATGGTGCCAATACAAGAAGGATGGAAGAGGTTTGATAGAGTTTTCATGATGAAGACATGAGGGGACATTCATCAAGGAGGACCCTGCAAGCATAGAAGCTATGTATAGGCATTGAAATAGGGATGACAATGTAAAGACTTTGAGCTTAAAAAATATTTTCTTACTGACATGAAGGGTAGTCCTTAGCATAGCATATTCCTCTTTTAGACATAACAATTAACAATCACATCCATATTATGGACAGTCATTTGTTGATAAAGGTTAAAAGTGGACAAAGGGATAGTATAGATGTATAGGAGGGTAGATCCTGAGAGGATGAACTAGTTCAATAGTTGAAACACCAAAGCATGTGCCAGAGCCTCTAAACCTGTAGGCATAGGACACCAATTGCAATACATGTATAGTGCCAGTGTCAAAAGAATATAGTCATAATGAAGCAGCCATTATGAAAGAAGCACAATACCAAATGCAGCCCAAGGACAACAAGATGTACCAATCCTTCATAGCATAAAAGGTAAGCACTGTCCTTTTTTTAAGCCCTTATACTGTTAGAAGTAAAAAATTGTGCAAGAGTCAAAAGTACAATCCTAAAGAGGAGTAGATGAAGGATGTATTAGAAGTATTCAAGGTATGTTGTTAGTTATAGATATGCATATGAGGTATACATAAATAAGTGACGGACTATTTGAAAGTTGTAGATATACAAAGATGAGAGCCTGAACAAATAATTTAGCTGGACAAAGTATCAATCTTGACAGAGAAGTATACCTTTAAGACTATCCTATCCACATTGAATTCATTATATATCTTAATAAGGAAAGAACATTAGGAATGAGGATTGTCATAGTTACCCCTCACTACTAGAGATCTATGGAAGAGCCTATTACTTGTCAAAGTAAGTAAAATACATCAGATCTCTTAGTTTACATGATTGTTTTCTCATAAACGAACAACATATACATTTATTATGCATAAGAGACTATGTTCTAGTAAAGACACAATGATAAAGATGATACTACTTTTCATAGCAACAAGGTAAAGCAAATAGGCAAATCTATAAGAGATAGTTGCAATCTTGTTTTGGAACAACAATCATAGTATTAAGTGTCAGATAGCATGAGAAGATGATAGGTAACAAATACAATATTCTATATTTAGCCAAGAATAGATAAACATAATTGAAGTGTAATTATTCAGTGAAAGCTACCATATATACAAAGAAGAGAACATAAGAATGTAGGCCCCTCATAGACAAAGGGTAAATGTGCTACAATCAAGATGAGAATAAAAAAGAGGAGACAGTTGATGCTGATTATCCTGATAAAGGGCTTCACTTTTTCTTTGAAAAGGTCAATCACTATTCCATGATCGTGGCATGCCACTGTGAAGGTAGAGGCTGGAAGTTTTGGGGAAATAGTAATTTTAAAAGAAAGCTTTGGGACCTCTCAATCTAGCTCAATCCTCTTGAAGTTCTTTCACTCAAACTTGATGATGGAGAGTCTTTTCAGTGGAGTAAGGTAACAACTTCCATTTATAATATTATATTGGGGAAACTATACTATGATCATTATGGAACGATGCGCATACAATGAAGTGGAGAATACTCTTGTAAGCTGAAATTTAAGGAAACAATCTATTATTGATCATAGACCACACCAGGTGCAAGGGTTTGTGCAAGATAGGAGTGGGAACAAGGTAGCTACATTAATAGGAAAGTAGGATGACAGTATGTATTTTTTTCTTGGTGATGTGACAACAAAGCCCAAAGGATATGACCCAATGTCTGAATCTTGTTTGCTATGGAAACAAAACAAGTCTTTAAGTAATAATAACATATATAACTTAATGCCTTTTGCAATAGGCCTTAATGAGTTAACACTGGATCTTAACAAAAAACTTCCATCAATGGAGTCAAGGCTAAGGTTGGATTAATGACATCTAGAAAATGGTGAAAATGATTTGGCAAATGTAGAAAGGTTGAGGCTGGAATAGTCACAACGACAGTCAAGGAAACTTTAAGAAAGAGGATGGCAACCATGGTGGTTCTGAAAAGTGAAATGAAAGGACACATATGAGTATATTATTGGGTACTGGGAGGCTAGAGATCAAAGTAAATGGGAAGGATTTCCTAATATTTTTGATCAGACAATTTTTGAGACTCCTATTGATTGAAATAAGGTTTCTTGCAATTGGAGGTCCAATGCTACCCATGTTCATTATAGGTAAAAATTCAAATTGACTATCAAATATTTTTTATGTAGCTGAGGAAACATCTCTATGGGGAATAAGAAACATTTCAGTTGGCTTGATGCCAACCTTTCCTTTTCAATGTAGAAGGATGATATGACCATACATATGTTTTTAACAATTTTTTAAGTAGCAAGCATAGATAGGAGGAAGAGGAAAGATCATAGAACCTTCACTGTGAAGATTTTTAGGGATAAGGAGTTTATCAATGGATAGAAACCATCGTATCTGTAAAGAATATGCTAGAAATGAACAAGAGCAACGAAATAAAGAGATATTTTCAACAGTTTCCTTGAATACAGAGCGTCTTGAAGATTCCATGCACAAAATGTACTAAAAATGACATGAAGAGAATCTTACTAGCAAAGCAGAGAGAAAAAAATTCTAGAGGCCTACAATGGCTTCAAGAAAACTTTCAAACGCTAGCAGCCTCAAACCCTTTGGCGGCGCGACATAGCATCCTTCAAAGAAACATAAAATGAAAATGAAGACATTTTAGGGTTCATTTTTCCTTTTGGCTAAGTGGCCTAGCTCAAGTATGGGCTTTTATGTCTTTATTTTATAAAAATTATTATTAGCCAAATGCCCTAGGGTCAAAACTTGTGCTAAGTATCAAACCTAGCAATCATGACAGGGGCCCGTGAGTTGGAGGATGATTTTTTGGGAGTCATAAGGTTAATAATAATGTTTTGTGATTATCACTGACTCTGAGCCTTAAATCAAAGAAAAAAATATTGCAAGGGGTCGATGATGCATGATGAAGGCATGAAGGTCAAAAGGAATCATAAGGGGTTTATGTTAGTTGTTTTTATTGACCAAGGGGGTATTAGAGAAATTGAAAAAATATGTAGATTTCCTTTGAGTTTTGCATGAGATTATAGAAAAATAAAATATGTAAATAAATATTAAAGTAGTGATATATAAATTACTTTAATATTTGTCATGAGAGTGCAAAATTGAACAAACACACCATACCTATTAAAGTTAGTCATAACTGACTACTTTAATATTTGTTCCAATTTTTTATCCTTTTTCCCACAATCATGCAAAAACTCAAGAGGAGTGATACTAAGACTGTTTCATCCAAACTTAGAGCAATAGAGTGTTTTTACTCGATTTATGGTCAAGCTAACCTATTTTTGGACTGCTTTTTCAGTTGACGAATTGAGAGGGATAGTTTGGAGCTATTTTAGTTGTTTCGGAGTAGTTGAGACCCTTCTTTTGAGGGAATTTCTATTGTGCTCGTGAGAGAGATATTTTGGAGTGGAGTTGAATGCAATTGACTTAGGACAGTCCGTTGGTGGTGCTTTTTTGTATTATAGAGGAAAAACTTAGTTTTTTCCCTTAGTTCTGGATTATATGCTTTTTTCTTGCACATTGCAGGAAAGCCATATAATTTTGTAACTCATTTTTTCTAGATTTATAGACAGCAACAGGTTTACAGGTTATATCCTTGTCATTTTTTGTAGTATTTTCCTTCTATTTGTTCAAAAGATTAATATTTACCTTCTCAGATCCATGTGGGTGTCTTCATGAAGGATTTTAATAGAATTAATGTGTTTTAGGAAATCAAAGCCTTTAATTTTCATCTCATTCATTGTTGTATATGCAAAAAGAAGAAATTCATATCACATATCTTAGGTTGTGCTTTTGTTTATTCTTCCTTCAAAGTTCTAAAACATAGTTTTCCTTCCCAAAAGACTGATAATCAAGCCTTCTTCTAAATTATTAATGTGGTTAAATTGCCCCCTTTACTGAGCTATGTGAACAGATTTTATTGAATAGATAGTTGTGAATTAAGTTGTCCCTTCTAATATCATTTGATTCATC
This sequence comes from Cunninghamia lanceolata, assembly GCA_027924645.1. Taxonomy (NCBI): domain Eukaryota; kingdom Viridiplantae; phylum Streptophyta; class Pinopsida; order Cupressales; family Cupressaceae; genus Cunninghamia; species Cunninghamia lanceolata. The sequence continues at coordinate 7,495,012 of BSBN01000078.1, forward strand.
ACCTTATAGAAGTAGCTTTTGCTTTAAACAGTTACACTTTTACCCTTTTCCCTCAAAATTCCATTAGTTTCTAGAAAACATTAAAAGGGGAACCAACCCATAATCTAGTGGTTCATTCTCACAAAAGGTCACCCACATCCTGAGTTTGATCCCATGTTGCACAGAATTTCTAAGTTTTACACTTAGCATTTAGGGTACAATCCAATGACAATAGTTTTTGGCACACCCAGTGGGACATATTGGACTATGTCAGTCCAAAACTATGTTCATATATCACTAATATTTAAGGTGTGTGGTAGTGATCTCAGCCTTTGGAGGTAAGAAATCAACACATCTTGCAACTCTGAGTGACATTTCTACTAGTTTCAGTATGATCAGGTGCTGATTTATTTCAAATATTTCTGAGTTTTGCTTGTTTTCAACTTTTGAATGAATAAGCATGTCTATGTTTCATGGGAACATGTTATATCATTCATCATATCATGAAAATGTTGTTAATTCACCCTCTTATCAGTGATATCAAAACAATCATACTATTGGTTTTAGTCCAAATTTCATGACTTTTTAAGAAAACGAACATGCTCAATATGATTACCACCTGCCCACCCATGCTTAAGTTCCATATTAGCCTATATTTGTTCAAAATCAGCCCCAAGAAACCCATTTTTTAAACTAGCAAGGCTATCAGCACGATCCAACTCCAAACTTTCAAGACATGAGTTTCAAGGATATAAGATTGTACTTCAAAAGGCAGTCGAGTGAGATTAAAGAAAATGAAGGGTATGAAGGAGATCAAGAATATGATTGGCAACAAAAAGAGTTGGCATATCAAGCCTATCTTCAGGAGCAAGAGCTAGAGACACAAATGATACAATTTTAGAGGGATATGCTTATAAAAGAGGAGCAGATGAAGCTTTTGTTTACTCAAACACAAAGGTATGAGGTCCAAATAGCTCCATTCATTCCAGATCAACTTATTCAAGAAGAAGTTTGAGAGCATAAGTTTCCATGTTTCAAGAAAAGTGAGCCTCTTAACCCTCCCAAGGTCAAGATTCCAAGTTTTAGAGATCCTTTATCATTGCAAGAAGCTATGTTGGCACAATATGAATTTGTTATTCTTCAAGACCAACCACTTGAAGAGCCTTTTTTCATCTAATTTAAACTCAAGAAAATCCCCAAGTTTCCCTATCAGATGAATCTGATTGTCCTATCACTATTTGCCTTTATAAGGGTGGACCTATTGTCTTTCAAGATAGCTCACTCACCATGAAGGAAGTTGAGAATATAAATTTAATGCATACAACTATCGAGAAATATCAATTAGAACAGAAGAAGATTAAATAAGGAAAGATATCTCAAGATGAATCTTTGTATGTTTTAACTAATGAGCTTCTTTGTTCTGTTGAAAATCATAACATGTTGTAACTCTTGTCTCAGAAAATTAGCTAGGACAACATGATGAAAAAGTAAAAGAGGCAGATCAATAAGAGCATTCCATAGTTTGGTTTAATGAATTACCTTCTTTCATGGAAAATTGTGAAGAAAGTGTAGAGGAGTACAAAGGTGAACCTTTTGTGGAGTCTAGAAGGTTTGATGAGAGCTGCCATGAGGTAAAAAACAATCCTCTTTTATCAAAAATTTGAGAAAAATGTGATGAAGATTCATATTGGAATGATCTTGAGTCCTTTGCATCAAACTTACATGGCAAACAAAATCAGGTTGAACATATTTTTGTGAAAGAAATAGAGGTTGAATCTCAGCATCTAGCTAATTTGTTTGATGAACTTCTTGAATTTGTAGATGAGAATCAAGATAACACATGCATACTGACATCAGTGCCTAGTTTTGAGGAACAAAGTGATGAAACTCATCTAGATTCAGTATGAGATAATAAGTTTGGTGAGAACATTTTCTCTAGTATCATAGACGGTTTTTTCTCTAACATTGATGATGATTTGATGCCATGTGAACCACTAGTATGTGATCAGCCTATTCAGGTGAAAGAAGTCATTTCTTCATTACTTGATGATTTATCAACATCTCCTTCCGATCCAGTTGAAATTGTGATAGAGGATGTAACAATAGATCTCAATCAAGAAACTAGGAGTATTAGCCAAAGGTTTATCCTTCCAAGAGGATGTCCAATCAAGGATTCAGTTGGCAAAGAGCTAAATAAGGAGACACATGCTACTATTGTACCCAAAGAGGAAATTACATCCGTACAATAGCAGAACCAGATCACCTATTCACCCCATAACAACAATATCTATGATTAGGTAACTTAGATGGTGAGTGGGTTTGTTTTTATTCTTTAGAGAGTTTTGCAACATTCTATAGGGTATATTCTTATGAATCATATCTTATCAATAATAAATCACCTTGCAGAACACCCTTTCTTAATCAAAAACAAAAGAGTTTTCCCAATACTAGTTAATGGTTTTGTTTGTGTTATCAATCAGATATGCACCCTATGCTAAGCTATTGACATAGCTATCTATTGAAACATGGGAACACTCCTAGGCCTGTAGGTTGCTCAAACTTGGAGTGGAGCTCCAGAGTGAGCTGGTTCTCCTAATGATTTTTTCCCAATCTAAATGTTTTGCTGAGAAAAAGGTGAGAGGATGAACTAAAATAGAACTTAAATTCTAACAGATGATACCTCTGAACTTTAATCTATCTGAATATTTTCACCCACAAACAACCCTTTAAACATAATCTTTGACAACCTCACCTAGAACATACGATTCAAAAATAATTTATATGAAGGTTAAATCTAAACACAATATATAACTTGGAACATATGGAATATCTGCACATAGTTTTACAATAACGAGATATAACAAACAATATAGTATTATAGTCACAATGAAACATCAAATCAAAGATGCAAATATGAAGCAAAAAGATGAAATAGGAAAGATCTGCTATATTGAACTGGAAGGAGTATAAGAAAATCTAAAACTGAGTCAAAGTCTATTTACAAACTCTTTGATTGTTCTCAAGAGAGAAGAAATGATGATCTCAACTGTGCCCGAGAAACACTAAGTTTTCTCCTATATATGCCTTCTAGAAAATCTCCAAGGAAAAAGATGAGAAAAGCTCCCCAAAATAGTCATCCTGATCCATCTTTGAGCTCCATAAAAAAACATTTAAAACTATGCATAAAATGTCCCCAAACTTGGTCTAAACGCTGCCAAAATCTTCTATCAAGTGGCCCCCACCAAAATCTCCTTTAAATAATGCTTTATTTGCTCAATAAAATGCTCAAATATGCCCAGATTTGTCTTACTTCACCCAGAAGAAAAAAATCAAATCTACAGAAAATTCTAGCTATATTCTCTTTACTTTAACTGCATAAATAACAAATATTTACAAGCAATTTATATAAACATTGCTTTAAATATTGTTTTTCCAATGGTTTACAGTGTTTTCTCCTAATTAATTTAAATTGGGTTCTTTACAAGAAATATTACAAGGATCATATATTTCTATTTTGGCATTTTGATTTTTCATAAAATCATAAAAAATTTGAAAAATAAAAGACCTTTGAGGTCTGCCCCTATTTGATTTTGCAAAGAATTCTAATGCACTCTAATGTTAACTTGCCCTCAAAGGTGACAAAGGGGACTAAACGCATAAGACCTAGGCACTTAAATATTCAAAGGGACAAAGATACTCTTAGGGTATTAGTCAAAGCATATGAAAATATATTCGATGTGATAAAATACCATCAAACTTAGGGCATTTTGCTAACCCTAATAAAAAACCATGATGCCCTAGAATCTCATCTCATTTCACACTTGACTTTTGATGGAAAAACTCTACATTCAGCTGCTGCCATGGATGAGGGTTTGGAGCCTGATCTTGCATCTCTCTGCCATTTCTGAAGGATTTTTTAATGACTCTTTACTAATTTTGAAAGGTAAGACTACCCTCTACACATATATGATCCATTCTTCTTTTTTTTTAGGCAAAAATTAGCCTTAATGGCTACGACTGTGTCCTTCTCTAATGCATCTTTTGTGTCTTTACTCTATATTTTCTTCTTCTCTATCTTCGTGCTACTTTGGATGACACTTCTAAGCTGATTTGAATTATTACAAAAAATAAAACTCGCAGCCTTCATGTTCTCATTCCTACTCAGAAACAAAAGGTAAGCTTTCCATTCATGAGCTCTACATACTCTTCTTCATCTTTCATCTTTGGCCATGACTATAAAAGCATGAAATGATTTCTTTTGTATTACTCTTTTCACCTGCATACTAGGTCATGACTATGGTGGCAAAACAATGGTCTTTTAAGAATTTTTGCTTGTTAAAGATGAACTCAAAACTAAATACTTTCTCTCTATATCTACAATTTTAGTTGAAACATGAAGTGGGATCAACTTTCTTATGAGAAAAAGAAATTCTCTCTGTTACTTCCCATGGATTTTCTAGTATCTCCAAGGTATTTATGACTCTCATAATGAAATACGATATCGGTTCTATCATTCTTGTGAATAAAATGCATCCTTTGGCTACTACCTTGTTGGCACAAAAATGATTTTTCTCCATTCATTCTCTATATGAAATCATACTTTTTCTTTTGTATCTAAAACTTGTCCACATATTATGATAAGGGTTTGTTAAAAAACACTCTCAGGCAGCTGTTCAAACTGGGTCCCCTCCATTTCCATGTCTCATCGGTGGCGCCATGAGTGTCTTTAGAATGTGTGCCTTAGTCATTTTCAGCCTCCATGGCATCTCTCATAGCTTTGAAATAATGGACTGTCTCCTTCATATTCAATTATAGATTTCTTCTTAACATTCGTCAGCTACCCTATATGCTTAACATTCCTTTGACTATGCTAAGGTCTCTTTGAATGTTATTTTATAGACTGGTTTTTCTTAGATTCTATGTGACAGTTGTATAATGTAATGCTTCTTTAGATTGAGTCATGACAATATTATGAACACAATCACTCTATATAACTACCTCTAGACTAAAACATGCATTCCTTCATGAAGATCTATGCTTATCATTGTGTCTTCACAGGTGGCTATCACATATATCTTGAATCATACTATAGTTGCACTTGGTTTTAAAAAGGCAGCAATTCATATTAGATAGGCTGACCCTGTATATGAAACCTTTCCTTATGAGCACTCCATGGATGTTTCTATGTATAGCATCGCCTATATGGCTATTCCATTCCATGCATTTTACTCACATGCCTACTGTAGGTTTTCTCCTTCCTAAATGATTGTCGTATTACATTTGTTTTGAATGTAGTTTGTTTGTTGCAGGACTATTACCCTTAACTAAATTGCTATCTTGCATAGCTTGTATGCTATCTCTGTTTCTATACTCACATGGCATAACCATCTCATTTAAATTTGTGGTAGCCTATATATAAATGGAAACTATATATATGTTGTCCTCCTATAAATAAAAATGGACATTGAAACTTTATTGCAAGTATGAGGTTAACCAGTGTTGTCATTGATGTCAACATACTCATATTGCATTGATAAGAAGGATTGGATGAACTATGCGCTGAGGATATTGAGAAAATTAGTCTCAATCAGAAACAGTGAAGAACAGTGATGAGAAGAAGGCAAAAGTACTCAATAGGTTGAGGATTAGAGGATGCGAATTAAAGGGTTTGTAGATATGAGTCTTGAGATGCTCCAATTAAGATTTCAGAGGTCCACATGAAGATATGAAGAAGTTGTGATCGATCAAGGAGAACCGGTTCTAGGAGATGCTCTGGAGTGACAGAGTGTTACAAAAAGGTCCGGTGAGATCTGGAAGTACATTGTCCTATTATGCGGATTGGAATGAGTGTTTGGGATGTCCTTGTGATGTGTCATCTCGATTGGTTCATGGTTTGGAGGTTTGAAAGTACCTCTTTCAGTTTGATAGTGGCGATAGGCTGTGTTCTTGAAGTTACGGATGAAGAAGAAAAGAATTCTAGTAAGTAGAGGAAGTGTGGATGTACCTGGTCATTCAAGCAAGCTTGTGAAGGTTCTTGGATATGTTGAGGTTGTGTTGTCGGTCCGCATTAGTGTTAGAGCCCAAAATTGGAGATATACTTCCAGATGAAGATGTTCATACTCAGGATGGCTGACTGGATGAGTTATTCATATTGTGAATGTTCTTATGGATAATTGCCGACTTAGATGATTGTTCCTAAGTCGATGCCTTGTATAAATAAAGGTTTGTGAATTCATTTCGAAGTGTGTCATGGAACGGATAAGTGTGGTATAGAGGAAGAGTGAAGGGTAGAGAAGAAGTATCTCGGGCTTAAATGGAACTGATCCAGACATGGTAAAGATGTCAATCTCCAGTTCAATTTGTAAAACTTATCATCTTGTAGACAGTGTGTCTCTTGTAGGCAGTGTGCCTCCTTGTGAGCAGTGTGCTTGGGCAATGAGCCCTAATTGGCATGTGCCATTCATTTTTCTTATTCTTCTAACAAAGAATAATCCTTGGGTTAATCACCCCGTGGTTTTTCCCTTAACCAGGTTTTCCACGTCAAAATCTTGGTGTCCAATGTGTTGATGTTTATCTGCTCCTGTGTTTATGCATTATGCTTTCATGAATGGTTAACTGATATGCTATTAACTAACAAAGAAGAATCAAGTGTTTGAAGTAGAAGCAAGTTTTTGTACAACTGATTCACCCCCCCTCTCAGTTGTGTGCCCTAGATCTAACAATTGGTATCAGAGCTAAGTTCCTCTGAAAGGAGCTTAACCGCTTGAGGAGATCCAGGATGTCGTCATACAAGAAGGACAGTCCAAAGTTTGATGGAACCAACTTCTCTCTCTGGAAAGGCCGCATGAAATGTCACTTGGAGTGTATGGGAAAAGCATACTTGTCCATGGTCACAAAAGCATATGTACCCCCACAGGGTGGTCCAACAACTCTAAATGAAATCACAGATGCTGAAAACAATCTGCGGACCAAAGAGGCTCTTCTAAGTGCATTGACTGACTCATAACTCTCAAATGTTATTGATCTGCCAACTGCCTATGAGATCTGGGTTAAACTAGAACTTCTGCATGAAGGAGATGAGTTTGTTAAGAGTGCAAGGTTGCAAAGTCTCAAAGGAAAATTTGAAAGACTGAAGATGAGAGATGATGAAAATATCACTACTTTTATACCAAGAGTAAATGAGCTGGTGTGTGGAATCAGGAATGCTGGTGGAGTTCTGGATGAAAATGAGATTGTTTGTAAAATTCTCAGATCCCTTCCTACTGCCTACAAGATCAAGGTTGCTGCCATTGATGAATTCAGAGCCCATGCAACTGTCACAAGAGAGCAATTGGCTGGAAAACTAGCTACATTTGAAATGACCGAGTTTGGAGATGATCCCCCTAAGACTGAATCTGCATTCAAAGCCAGTGCCTATGTGAAAGGCAAACAAAGATTTGATCTGGGAGAAAACTCTTCAAGGAAGCTGTCATGGTATGATGAAGAAAGGAAAGACATGGAAGAGGAAGAAGCAGAAACAGCTCATCTTGAAGCTCTCATTGCAAAGAGATTGCCAAGAGGATCTGGTAAGTATGAAGGAAAGTTACCTTTTAAGTGCTTCAACTGCAATAAGATTGGTCATTTTGCTTCAAGATGTCCAAAAAGATCTGCAAAGTCAAACTCTAATAGACAAAGGTTCCAAAAGAACTGTTATTATGTTCATGAAGAAGCTAATAATGAAGGAGTAACAGATGATGAATCAGAGATAGGAGACAAATCCAGAAATGAATGGGTGTTTATTTCCATCAAGGAAGAAGAACCAATATCCTCTAAATCTATCAATCATAAGGTTGTAGAAAGAGCTTTGGCTGCCCAAGTTGAAGAAAAGGATGATTGGGTTATTGATAGTGGTTGTTCTCACCATATGACAGGTGACAAGAACAAGTTCTTAGATTTGGAAAGGTATGAGGGACGAATGGTGAAGTTTGGTGATAATTCTGCTGGTAGAATCAGAGGTAGGGAAACTATTTCTTTTGATGGAAAGAGCAAAACTAGTAATGTACTGTATGTTGAAGGATTGAAGCACAATCTTCTCAGTGTTGGACAGTTAGTAGACAAAGGTTATGATCTCTGGTTCAAAAATGGAAGATCCAGGATCTTTGAAAGCTCCAGAACTGAGATTGCATCCGGTACTCAAACAAAAGGTAATATCTTCCATCTGGTTGGTTCTAATAAAAGTTGTTTGTTTGTTCAAGTGGATCAGAGTTGGTTATGGCATAGAAGGATGTGTCATGTAAATTTTGATAACATCATCAAAATAAGCAATACTCAGGCTATAAGAGATCTTCCAAAGTTGGTGAAACCTACAAATAGTTTGTGCAAAGAATGTTAGCTAGGTAAACAGAGCAAAGTCTCTTTCAAAAGCAAGGATCAGTCCTCTACCAGATTATTGGAATTAGTTCATACTGATCTATGTGGTCTGACAAGAATCAAAAGTATGCAAGGTGATAAATATTTCATGTTGTTGTTTGATGACCATTCCCAGATGATGTGGGTTACCTTTCTAAAAAAGAAATCAAAAGCCTTTGAGAAGTTCAAAATCTTCAAAGCTATGGTAGAGAATCAAACTGGATTGAAACTGAAGTGTCTAAGGTCTGATAGAGGTGGTGAATTCACATCCGGTGAATTCATAGACTTTTGTGAGAAGCATGGTATAAAGAGACAGTTGTCTGCTCCTAGGACTCCACAGTAGAATGGAGTAGTTGAGAGAAAGAACTGGACCATCTAGGAAGCTTCCAGGACAATGATGATGGAAGCAAATGTTCCTCAGATGTTTTGGAGAGAAGCTATCAGCACTGCAGTCTACACTCTCAACCGAGTTCAAATCAGAAGCAGTACCGGTAAGACTCCTTATGAACTTTGGTTTGGTATAACTCCTACTATGAGATATTTCAGAGTATTTGGTAGCAAGTGTTACATCAAAAGAGATGAAGATCTAGGAAAGTTTGATGCTAGAAGTGATGAAGGAATTTTCTTGGGTTACTCCACTCAAAGCAAAGCATACCGGTGTTACAATAAGAGATTGAGAAAGATGATAGAAAGTACAAATGTGAAGGTTGATGAAGGAGTTGAGAAGCCCTCAAGGTTTTATGAATATGATGAAGATGATTAGGATGGTGTTCTAGTTCAAGGAACTCAATCCTCTCCTAAAGGTTAGATTCAGACTAATCCGGTAAATCAGGGAGAAGTTTGTCTGGATGAGCCTGATCAAGAAACAGTAGTACAAGAAACTCCCAAAGTTCCAAGGTATGTAACTCTAAATCACTCTAAAGATCAGATCATAGGTGACAAAAGCAAAGGGGTACAAACAAGGAGGAAAATTGCTCAAAATTTAGATGAATGTTGTCTGATTTCAAAGATTGAACCTAAGACAATAAATGAAGCTTGCAATGATGAAAACTGGACCAAAGCAATGGAGGAAGAGTTGATGCAAATTGAAAAAAATCACACTTGGGATCTTGTTCCTAGACCTAGAAACAAGAATGTGATTGGAACCAAATGGGTCTTCCAGAACAAACTAAATGAAGTTGGTGAAGTAATTAGAAACAAAGCCAGATTGGTCTGCAAAGGCTACTCTCAAATAGAAGGAATTAATTTTGAAGAAACCTTTGCTCCGGTAGCAAGAATTGAAGCAGTCAAATTATTTCTTGCATTTGCTGCCTTCAAAGACTTCAAGGTATATCAGATGGATGTCAAGTCTGCCTTCCTAAATGGTGATTTGGAAGAAGAAGTATACATTGAACAACCAGATGGATTTCAATTGTCTGATCAAGATGATATGGTCTGCAAATTGAAGAAAGCACTGTATGGATTGAAGCACGCCCCAAGAGCATGGTATGAAAGGTTGGATAAGCATCTTGTGCAGATTGGTTTCAACAAAGGTACTGCTAACAGTAATCTATATTTCCAAATAGATAATGAAAACATCTTGATTGTTGAAGTATTTGTTGATGATATCATTTTTGGAGGAAGAGACAGTATGTGTAAAACCTTTGCAAATCAAATGAAAAGTGAGTTTGAAATGTCAATGCTTGGTGAAATGAATTTCTTCTTGGGTCTGCAAATTACCCAGACAAAGAAAGGCATCTTTATCTCTTAGACCAAATATGTTAAATAATTGTTGAGGAAATTCAGAATGGAAGATTCAAAGCCAATGAACACTCCTATGGCAACTGGATGTAAGTTGAGAAAAGATGATGACTCTCCTAAAACAGATCAGACCAAGTACAGATCAATGATTGGAGGACTATTGTATCTCACTCAAACTAGACCAGATATTATGTAGGCTGTTGGTCTTGTGGCAAGATTTCAGGCTGATCCCAAAGAATTTCATGTCATGGCAATCAAAAGAATTTTTAGGTAGTTGAAAGGAACAGTTGAGTATGGTCTTTGGTATCCTAGAGATCAGGATTTTTCTCTTCATGCATATACAGATGCAGATTGGGTAGGAGATGTGGATGATAGGAAGAGTACAAGTGGAGGAGCATTCTTTTTGGGAAAAAGATTGGTTTCTTGGCTAAGCAAGAAACAAGAGGCAATTTCTCTGTCTATGACTAAAGCAGAATATATTGTAGCAGCAGGTAGTTGCACTCAAATTTTGTGGATGAAGCAAATGCTAAGAGACATTAAAGTAGAATATAAGGAGCCTATCACAATTTTCTGTGATAATTCAAGTGCAATACATATTTCTAAGAATCTGGTGTTGCATTCTAAGACCAAGCACATATCTATCAATTTTCACTTTCTAAGAGAACAAGTGAACAAGGATGAAGTTAGATTGGAGTATGTACCCTCCAAGGATCAGATTGCAGATATCTTTACTAAACCTCTTCCCAAGGACTCTTTTGAGTATCTTAGGGAGAAGTTAGGGGTCATGGCCCCTCCAGTAATGAACTAGGATGCACTAATGTGCATCAGTCCGATGGATATCACAGTCATATCTTGTGATCTGGATTGATGATGGGGAGCTGCTACTAAGGGGGAGCAGCTGGTATGATTCTGATGTGTTAGAAGTGTAAGTATGAGCCCTTTGCCATTGATGTCAAAGGGGGAGAGAAGACATGTGAAAAACAAGTGGTTGATGATCAAAGGGGGAGTAGTAAAGGAAGAAAATACATGTGAAGAGTTGTTGATGATAGGGGGAGCTGTGTCAGAAAGGAAAAGTTTTTGTCTTGATGGTTTTTCACATCATATGTTGCCATCAATGAAAAAGGGGGAGATTGTTGCAAGTATGAGGTTAACCAGTGTTGTCATTGATGTCAACATACTCATATTGCATTGATAAGAAGGATTGGATGAGTTGTGTGCTGAGGATATTGAGAAAATTAGTCTCAATCAGAAACAGTGAAGAACAGTGATGAGAAGAAGGCAAAAGTACTCAATAGGTTGAGGATCAGAGGATGCAGATTAAAGGGTTTGTAGATATGAGTCTTAAGATGCTCCAGTTAATATTTTAGAGGTCCGCATGAAGATATGAAGAAGTTGTGATCGATCAAGTAGAACTAGTTATGGGAGATGCTCCGGAGTGACAGAGTGTTACAAAAAGGTCCGGTGAGATCTGGAAGTACATTGTCCTATTTTGTAGATTGGAATGAGTGTTTGGGATGTCCTTGTGATGTGTCATCTTGATTGGTTCATGGTTTGGAGGTCTGAAAGCACCTCTTTCAGTTTGACAGTGGTGATAGGTTGTGTTCTTGAAGTTCCAGATGAAGAAGAAAAGAATTCTAGTAAGTAGAGGAAGTGCGGATGTACCTGGTCATTTAGGCAAGCTTGTGAAGGTTCTTGGATCATGTTGAGGTTCTGTTGTCGGTCCACATTAGTGTTAGAGGCCAAAATTGGAGATATACTTCTGGATGAAGATGTTCTTGTTTAGGTTAGCCAACCGGATGAGTTATTCATATTGCGAATGTTCTTATGGATAATTGCCGACTTAGATGATTGTTCCTAAGTCGATGCCTTGTATAAATAAAGGTTTGTGAATTCATTTCGAAGTGTGTCATGGAGTGGATGAGTGTGGTATAGCAGAAGAGCGAAGGGCAGAGCAGAAGTATCTCAGGCTTAAATGGAACTGATCCAGACATGGTAAAGATGTCAATCTCCAGTTCAAGTTTGCAAAACTTATCATCTTGTAGACAGTGTGTCTCTTGTGGGCAGTGTGTCTCCTTGTGAGCAGTGTGCTCAGGTAGTGAGCCCTAATTGGCATGTGCCATTCATTTTTCTTATTCTTCTAACAGAGAATAATCCTTGGGTTAATCACCCCGTGGTTTTTCCCTTAACTGGGTTTTCCATGTCAAAATCTTGGTGTCTAATGTGTTGATGTTTATCTGCTCCTGTGTTTATGCATTATGCTTTCATGAATGGTTAACTGATATGCTATTAACTAACAAAGAAGAATCAAGTGTTTGAAGTAGAAGCAAGTTTTTGTACAATTGATTCACCCCCCCTCTCAGTTGTGTGCCCTAGATCTAACAACATGGCATAACCATCTCATTTAAATTTGTGGTAGCCTATATATAAATGGAAACTATATATATGTTGTCCTCCTATAAATAAAAATGGACATTGAAACTTTATGACAACATTCTCTTCTATTATTTCATAACTGGAATACCCATGATATATGAACCTTTATGTTTATATCAGTGTGTCTACACTTGCTCTGTCTTTCACTATAACATGGCATATTTACTTGCAGTCTAGTTCACTATACTATCAAATGTACCCACATTCATACCATATTAAATGGTTGTGACTCCTTTACCTCACTGTAGCATGGATATTCTTGAGTACAACTTGCAACTATATCTTCATGACATCAGTTTGATCACTCATATATGACAAGGATGCTCATTTTTTTACAATTGATACTTCCTTATAGCTGCAATATATATCTTGAGATAATGTAGTTCATGATTGAACTCACTTGGGTATACATTGAAGACTCCATAAAATTCCTTTCTCATGTTAGTGACTTGGCATAGATCACTATAGTTGCACCTATTTCATAGTTGTCAAACTGCTATCTTTTCTTCTTGCTCCATTATTTTCATTCATACCAGAAAGTTGTTCTATTGCATTTGAACAATAACTTGATACTCTATGGCTCTTGCTATTCCAATATTATGAGTTAAATGCATACAAATGATAGTACAATGATATTGTGACAGCAAATGATAATCAATAGATATTTTAATGTTGGTCATACTTGTACTTAGTTTCCTATTTCATTGATTTGTCTTGGACAATCTACTCACCACAGTCCATGGTTACCCCCTCATATTTTGAGCTGATGATCATAGAAGCGAAGTGACCTTCAAAGTTCTTGTACTCTATAAATTATTCATTTCATTTGAAATGCTCCCTTTTGCATAACATGAATAACTATCTTTATATCATTTCCCTTGAGATTCAGGAGTAGCACACTGAGCTCTACCCTTGTGGGAGCCCACTTTACACCACATACAGAAATGGTCTTCAAAATAGCAAATTGAATTTACCTATACCTACACATGAAACAAACACATTACTTTTAAAAACATTATTGCTCAGTGATGCTTCATTTCTCTTCATCTCCCACCTATGGATGATTTACTTTCTGATCTTGTACATCATATGCAGTATATTATGCTCCTGTTCTGTCTAATGAAGTATATAGAAAAGATAATATCATGAGCTCTAACCCTTCTTTCTCCATCACCACAGGTCTAGGTACATATTAAGCTTGGAAACAAAGAATAACTGCAAGGAGATCAAACTAACACCAACAAGCACAGGTAATGATTGATATGCCCTATTTTATATGCTTCATTACTTTCTTTACTTTACAGATGCATAGTAGATTGTGTTTGATGTACTAGTTTAGCTATTCCCATGGCTTGTGTGGGACACTTAATCTGCCTTGCTTTCATTCAATGTAATGTTTATTCCATTTTTACTTCATTTGTAAAGTTCAATGATCATTGTAATAAAATGAAATAACTTGTATCATTGATGAATACTCAACAAAGGATTAACTGATGAAAAAAAAATATTTTCTCCTCTATCATACAAAAGCATGATAAAAACTAAACCTTTCAAGTACCTCAACTATGCAAAACAAGATAACATGCAAATGTTAAAATGTTCTCATCTAAAATGAACTGAATGCACTCTAGCTCTACCAATTTGAGCTGTAGAGAAAAATTGGTAACATTTCTGGTGACTTCTGCTACATACTTGCCTGTTAAGCCTCAAGACCAATTCGCTTAACTTGTCCATTGGGCATGGAGTCAAACTCTGCTCTTCTCAAATTTAGAATACTGACTTAGCATTTCGCACTACTCCAAATAGCAGTAGAAAACTAAACCAAAATAAATTAAAAGCAAACTAAAAGGCACTGATGGCTAGAAAACATGTGCAGTAGCACTTACGGAAACAAAACTACTGAAACAAATGTGCCCTGAGCACTTATTAACTGAAAATACTAACTCTAACCTACTCTAACCAGCCAAAGAAGCTAGTCAAACAAAACCATTCATTGATTGGGAGAAATAACCTCCCCTCCTAACCAACCGAGGATGCCTCGTATGCTTACAAACTAGTGATAAGGAGTAAAAAACAAGAACACACCTTATAAATTGTTGTATTGCAACCTGGAGAGTACAACCAAAGGTTTGAATCCCTTGATTTTGTTCAAACATACCCCTGGTTTGTCATGAATGGGCAGGTTAAATCTGTTGCTTCTCAACTACAATCTCATTCTTAGGAGCACTAAATTTTTTTTGAAACTTACTGGTCACTTCAATGGTTAAATCTCTAATGGGGCATCCTCTCAAAAGGATGAAACTTGGACTTTCACTACTGGTTTGCTGATTAGGATTTGTTGCCCCTTCACCCTATTGATTTGGCTGCCCAAGGTAACCTTCTTCTACAGGTTGTTCCTATTGATCAACACTTTCCTCCTCCAAAGGTCTTGACATAACATCTAAGCATGAGAAGAAAAGCTCAATTTCATGTTGAAATAAATCCTCATCAGTTGAATCAGAATTGCTTTCATCTACATGTTCACAAATCAGCACCTTGTCTGAATATTCTACAACACTCTAATGATCAAGACTTGGCATAGATATGCTATTTTCATCTCCAACCTCAAAGATAGGAAGCTCATTAAACAAACTAACTGAAAGTTTTTCCACATTGTCTAAATTTACAAAAAAATCATCAAGGTCATCCCAAAATAAAATTTCATCTCATTCCTCTTGATTTTCTAATAAAAGAGAGCTATGTTTTAACTCATAACAGTTCTCAGCCAGCTACGTAAGTTCCATGATAGGCTTACCTTCATGTTGTTTTTCTTGATTCAAGGCCCCACTGTCAGATTGCTGAGCCTCAATCAACCACTCATCAAATTGTTGGGGATCCTCATGATGCTCTGAATCTGCTACCTTTCATATGACAGTGTTTTGCTCGTCTAGTTCAACAAAACCAGGTAACTAATCGAATAATGAAACTAATTCTTCCTCCTCATGTGATGTTTCCTCCAATGAAACATGAGCATTCTATCTTTGTAACTAAACAATTTCACCTTGTGACTTCTGTACCTTGCCTTCATTCATCCTATAAACAACATTAGAAAACTTTTGAAATGAATCAAAATGTAGAGGATTCAGTGTCAATCCTGAATCAACTCCCTTTTCATATGCATCATGCTCGTAATCAGCTCGGAATGTAGCATAAACAATAATAACCTCCTCCTTCACATTTTATCTTTCTAATTTGGTGGCACAAAAGGGGCTAAAAGAACCTTTAGCTGTTGGATAAAAAATTGGAATTCTAACTGGTTCAATTTTCACTACTTTTTTCTCCTCTTGATTTTGAATTGGTTTGTGATGTGAAGCTTTAACAAGGTTTGGCATTTTATAACTAGGATACTTAGTCCAAGAAGGTTACCATGGTTGTTTAAAAGTCTGATGATTTGCTACAAGCTATTGATACAACTGAAACTAAGGATTAATGGACTAGTCTTGAATGCAAACAAGCTCCTGAGAAAAATTAGAACTTCTAAAACTTGGGATTTTAATTTTATGGGGACTCTGTTTGCATTCAAAACTAGTCTCTTGGAGGGAAAAGGATTCTTCAAGTGACTGGTTTTGAAGCATAACAAGTTCAAACAGTACCAACCTAGGTTCTTGCAATTGTAAAGGATTTCTGAAACTGGGAATCTTGACTTTGGTAGGAATAAGAGGTTCACTTTGCTTGAAATTTAGAAGATTATACTTACAAACCTCTTCTTGAATAGACTAATTTGGAATGACAGAAGCTACTTGAACTTGATGCCTATGTGTTTGAGAGAGAAAAAGTTTCATCTACTCCTCTTTTACAGCTAGTTGTTGAGAGAGATACTCCTCAAATTGTCTCTTTTGAGCTTCCAGCTCCTGCTCATGAAGATAGGCTTGATAAGCCATCTCTTCTTATTGATGAATATACTCAATTTGCCTTTTGATCTCATCCATCTACTTGTTGTAGCCCAATAGAATATCTCTAAGTTTGATAATTCTAGAATTTGTAGGTTGATTGGAAGATCGTGCAGGGGTGGGTGGGTGGCAATTATGCTGGGCATGCTAGTTTTGAAGAGCCATGGAATTGGAAAAAAACAACATGATTGGTGTGATATGGTTGATAAGGAGCCCTATGGACAACATTTTCTTAGTATGGTGGTGGATATTCATACTGACTATGAAACTCTAACATTTTTACTCATATGAAAGCTAGAAAATAGAGTGAATTGATGATTTTTCATAACATGCCATCACTTGATCATATTGATACCAATAAACTTGAGCTAAGAGTTGCTAGATGTGTTGTTTCCTTACCTTGAAAGGTAGAGATTATTGACATACACACCAAATATCAATGATAAATGATCAAACTATTGGACCGAAATAGTCCAATCAATCCTAGCGGGTGTGCCAAAAACTTTTATCAATCAGATATGCACCCTATGCTAAGCTATTGATTTAGCTACCTATTGACATATGGGAACACTCCTAGGCCTATGGGTTGCCTAAACTTGGAGTGGACCTCCAGAGTGAGCTAGTTCTCCTAATGATTTTTCCTAATCTAAATGTTTTGCTAAGGAAAAGGTGATAGGATGAACTAAAATTGAACTTAAATTCTAATAGATGATACCTCTCAACTTTAATCTATCTGAATACTTTCACACACAAATAGCCCTTCACACATAATCTTTCACAACCTCACCTAGAACATATGATTCAAAAATAATTTATATGAAGGTTCAATCTGAACACAACATATAACCAGGATCATATGGAATATCTGTACACAATTTTATAGTAATGAGACATAACAAAGGACATAGTATTATGGCCACAATGAAACATCATATCAAAGCTTCAAATATGAAGCAAAAAGATGAAATAGGAAAGATCTGCTATATTGAACTAGAAGGAGTACAAGAAAATCTAAAACTAAGTAAAAGTCTGTTTACAATCTCTCTTCTTGGGCTCAAGAGAGAACAAATGATGATCTCAACTGCACCCAAGAAAAACTAAGTTTTCTCCTATAGAAGCCCGCCAAAAAATCTCGAAGGAAAAAGATAAGAAAATCTCCCCAAAATAGTCATCTTGATCCATTTTTGAGCTCCATAAAAAATCCTTTAAAAATGTGCCTAAAATGTTCCCAAATTGGGTCTAAAAGCTGCCAAAATCTTCTGTCAAGTGACCCCCACCAAAATCTAATTTGAAACATGCTTTATTTGCTCAATAAAAAGTTCAAATATGCCTAGATTTGTCTTACTTCACCCAAAAGAAAAAAAAATCAAATCTATGGAAGATCCTAGCTATATTCTCCTTACTTTAACTACATTAATAACACATATTTACAAGAAATTTATAGAAACATTGCTTTAAATATTCTTTTTACAATGGTTTGCAATATTATCTCTTGATTTATCTCAATTGGGTTATTTACAAGGAATATTACAAGATTCATATAGTTCTATTTTGGCATTTGATTTTTCATAAAATCATAAAAATTAGCCAAAAAAAAAGAACTTTGAGGTCTGCCCCCATTTGATTTTGCAAAGAATTCTAAGGCACTCTAATGTTAAATTGCCCTCAAAGGTGACAAAGGGGACTAAAGGCATAAGAACTAGTCACTTAAATATGCAAAGGGACAAAAATACCCTCGGGGTATTAGTCAAAGCATATGAAAATATATTTGATGTCATAAAATACCATCAAACTTAGGGCATTTTGCTAACCCTAATCACAAAACCATGATGCATAGAATCTCAGCTCATTTCACACATGACTTTTGATGGAAAAACTCTGCATTCGGCCACCACCATGGATAAGGGTTTGGAGCTTGATCTTGCATCTCTCTACCACTTCTGAAGGATTCTTTAATGACACTTTACTAATCTCGAAAGGGAAGACTACCCTCTGCACATATATGATCTAGTCTTCTTTATTTTTGAGGCAAAAATTGGCCTTAATGGCTATGACTGTGTGCTTCTCTGATCTATTCTTTATGTCTTTACTCTCTGTTTTCTTCTTCTCTATCTTCGAGCTACTTTGGATGACACTTCTGAGCTGATTTGAGTTATCGCAAAAAACAAAACTCGTGGCCTTCATGCTCTCATTCCTACTCAGAAACAAAAGGTAAGCTTTCTATTCACGATCTCTACATGCTCTTCTTCATCTTTCATCTTTGGCCACAGCTGTAAAAGCATGAAATGATTTCTTCTGTATTTCTCTTTTCACCTGCATACTGGGCCATGACTATGGTGGCAAAACAATGGTCTTTTAAGCATTTTTTCTTGTTAAAGATGAACTCAAAACTTAATACTTTCCCTCTGTATCTTCAATTTTAGTTGAAACTTAAAGTGGGCTCAACTTGCTTATGAGACATAGAAACCCTTTCTGTTACTTCTCATGGGTTTTGTTGTATCTCCTCTGTATCTATGAATCTCATAATGCAATATGATATGGGTTTTGTCATTCTTGTGAAGAAAATGCATTCTTTGGCTGCTACCTTGTTCGCACAAAAATGAGTTTTCTCCATTCATTCTTTGTATGAAATCATACTTTTTATTTTGTATCTAAAACTTGTCCAGATATTATGATAAGGGTTTTTTGAAAAACACTCTTGGGAATCCACTCAAATTGGGTCCCCTCCATTTCCATGTCTCATTGGTGGTGCCATGAGTGTCTTTAGACTATGTGCCTTAGTCATTTTTAGTCTCCATGGGATCCCCCACAGCTTCAAAATAATGGATTGTCTCCTTCGTATGCAATTATTGATTGCTTCTTAACATTTGTTAGCTACCCTCTATACTTAATGTTCCTTTGACTATGCTAAGGT
Source organism: Cunninghamia lanceolata (assembly GCA_027924645.1). NCBI lineage: Eukaryota > Viridiplantae > Streptophyta > Pinopsida > Cupressales > Cupressaceae > Cunninghamia > Cunninghamia lanceolata. The sequence goes on from BSBN01000078.1 coordinate 7,514,395, forward strand.
CTCTTTGAATGTTATCTTATGGACTACTTTTTCTTGGATTCTATGTGACAGTCGTATAATTTATTGCTTCTTTAGATTTAGTCATGACAAGATTATGAACATAGTCACTCTATATAACCACCTCTGGATTGAAACATGCATTCCTTCATGAAGATCTATGCTTGTCACTATGTCTTCATAGGTGGCTATCACATATATCTTTGAATCATACTATAGTTGCACTTGGTTTTGAAAAGGCAGCAATTCATATTAGATAGGCTGAGCCTGTATATGACACCTTTCATTATGAGCAATACATGGACATTTCTGTGTATAATATCACGTATATGGATGTTCCATTCCATGCATTTTACTCACATGCCTACTACAAGTTTTCTTCTTCTTGAATGACTATCTTATAACCTTTGCTTTGACTGTTGTTTGTTTGTTGTAGGACTATTACCCTAACTGAATTGCTATCTGGCATAGCTTATATACTATCTCTATTTCTATACTCACATGGCATAACCTTCTCATTTACATCTGTAGCAGCCTATATATAAATGGAAACTATATATATGTTGTCCTCCTATAAATAAAAATAGACATTGAAACTTTATGACAACATTCTCTTCTATTATTTCTGAACTAGAATACATATGCTATATGTACCTTGATGTTTATATCAGTGTGTCTGCACTGGTATGTCTTTCACTATGACATGGCATATTTAGTTGCAATCTAGTTCACTGTACTATCAAATGTACCCACATTCATACCATATAAAATTGCCGTGACTCCTTTACCTCATTGTAGCATGGATATTCTTGAGTACAACTTTTAACTATATCTTCATGACATCAGTTTGATCACTCATATATGACAAGGATGCTCATTTTTTTACAATTGCTACTTCCTTAGTAGCTGCAATATATATCCTTAGATGATGTAGTTCATGATTGAACTGACTTAGGCATACATTGAAGACTCCATAAAACTCCTTTCTCATGCCAGTGACTTGGCATAGATCACTATAGTTGCATCTATTTCATAGTTGTCAAACTATTGTCTTTTCTTCTTGCTCCATGATTTCCATTCATACCAGATAGTTGTTCTATTGCATTTGAAAATTAACTTGATACTCTATGGCTCTTACTATTCCAATATTATGATTTAAATGTATACAAAGGACAATAGGATGATATTATGACAACAAACAATAATCAATGGATATTTTAATGTTGGTCATACTTGTACTCAATTTCCTATTTCATTGATCTATCTTGGACAAGCTGCTCACTACAGTCCATGGTTACCCCCTCATCTTTTGAGTTGATGATCATACAAGGGCAATGACATTTAAAGTTCATGTACTCTATAAATTATTCATTTTAGTTGAAATGCTCCTTTTTGCATAACATGAATAAGTATCCCTATATCATTTCCCTTGAGATTCAGGGGTAGAATGCTGAGCTCTACCCTTGTGGGAGCCTACTTTACACCACATACTAAAATGGTCTTCAAAACAACAATATGACATTACCTATACATGCACATGAAACAAACAAATTAGTTTTAAAAATAGTACTGCTCAATGATGTTTCATTTCTCTTCATCTCCTGCCTATGGATGATTTACTTTCTGATCTTGTACATCATAGACAATATATTATGCTCCTATTCTGTCTGATGAAGTATATAGAAAATATCATATCATGAGCTCTAACTCTTCTCTTTCCATCACTGTGGGTCTAGGTACATACGAAGCTTGGACACAAAGAATAGCAGCAAGAAAATCAAACTAACTCCTACAAGCACAGGTAATGATTGATATGCTTCATTACTTTCTTTACTTTATAGCTCCATAGTAGAATGTGTTTGATGTATTGGTTTAGCTATTCCCACCGCTTGTGTGGGACACTTAATCTTCCTCACTTTCATTCAATGCAATGTTTATTCCATTTGTACTTCATTTGTAAAATTAAATGATCATTGTAATGAAATGAAATAACTTGTATTATTGATGAATACTCAACAAAGCATTAAATGATGAACTAAAATTCTTTTCTCCTCTATCATACAAAAGCATGACAAAAATTGAACCTTTCAAGTACCTCAACTATGCAAAACAAGATAACAGGCAAATGTTAAAACTTTCTCATCTAAAATGAACTGAATGCACTCCAACTCTACCAATTTGAGCTGTAGAGAAAAATTGGTAACAATTTGACAGTAACCATTGCTGGTTAGTATAAGTTAGGGTAAGTTTTCTTTCTAGTTAATAAATGTTGTTTGTACATCATTTACGTCTTTCAAGAAGTGCTATTGCATAGTTTGTTGGCCCTGTTCAGAGCTAGTCTGTTTGCTTTTTGTTTTGTTTTGCTACTATTTTAGGTCTGGAAGCTGAGTTACAGAGGCTTTTCTAAGTGTTTTAGGCAAGAAGAGACTCACATGCCCAATGGATATAGAAGGCTACTGATCTTATTTGTTTAGCAGGTAAACACCCATAAGAGTTTGCTAGAAATGTTACTAAATTTTGCTTGTAATTTAATTTAGTAAGGATTTACCAAGCAGTTGTTAAAAGGGGTAGAGAAATTTTTTTGATACATGAGCAATCCAATCAACATTGGATATCTTGATGAAGGATTTTTAGTATTGATTTATCAGAGTCGTGTAATAGTTCAAGTTGAGCTATTGCACAATCTAGATAAATCAATAAAAATAAGCTTCATTAAGAAAGTAGACATTTAATGGATATCAGGTTTCAAAGCTAAATTAGTCTCTGTAGTTTATGTTTCAAGTATGTTATTGCTATTGATTTAGTGCAAGAGAGTGCAGTTCAAAAAAGAGGTATTTATAAACTATCAATTCTTCATGATATAAACATATGTTTCAAATAAGGTTCAGTTGTTCCATGTTATGTAATTCATTCATAAAGAAAAGACACATAAGTCCTTACATAATATGAAATGGCTAATTATATTCAAAATAAATGTTTAAGGTGTCCCACACAAGCCATCGGAATGACTTAAAGATGCAACATAAAACTAAATTATACATCTGAAGAAAGAAAAGAGCATATGAAGAGAATAGGGACACATCATTGCCTGTGAATGACAAATCCTAAGGTTGATCAGGTGCATCTTCACCTCCCTCCATCCAGCAAGCTCCATAAATACCTGTAGGAGAAGGTGTTAGAGCTCGGGGTTCCAATTGTTTTCACATACAATAGCAACAGATATATAGTCTACGTTTATGAAGCATCAAATTCAGATGTTCAGTCATTACAAATATACAAGAAAATAAGAATGAATGGATGAATGAGAGATCCAAATACCAAATCAGTCGATAAATCAAGAAAGAGAAGCATCATGTCCTATAAATCAAGGTATGTTTTGTATTCTAACATGTTGAATGTGCAGGTTTAGGTCAAGTGCGATAACATATGAAATTACAGCATGTGGAGGAAATGTGGCTCCCACAAGGATTGAACCCAGCATGTTTTTCTATTCTTAGTTGATTAGTTGTTTCATAGTGTTCAACACCCTTTTTAGTCATACAACGCTAAAAAAGGAAATCAAATACAATGTACAAAAGTGGCTAGGATATATGCCAAGAGCTATAAAGGATAGTATAAAGCTATTAGGAACAGTGCCAGTACAAGGATGGATGAGGTATGATAGAGTTTTCATGATGAAGAAATGAGGGGACAGTCATCAAGCAGGACCTTGCAAGCATAACAGCTATGTATAGGCATTGAAATAGGGACGACAATGTAAATCCTTTGAGCTTAAAATGTATTTGCTTACCAACATGAAGGGCAGCCCTTAGCATAGTACATTCCTCTTTTAGACATAACAGTTAACAATCACATCCATATTATGGACAATCATGTGTTGATAAAGGTTAACAATGGACAAAGGGACATCATAGATATATAGGAGGGTAGATCTTGAGAGGATGAACTAGTTCAATAGTTGAAACACCAAAGCATGTGTCAAAGACCTCTATACCTATAGGCATAGGACACAAACTGCAATACATGTATAGTGCCAGTGGAAAAAGAATACCGTCATAATGAAGCAAACATTATGAAAGAAGCACAATACCAAATGCAGCCCAAGGACAAAAAGATGTAGCAATCCATCATAGCATAAAAGGTAAGCACTGTCTTGTTTTTGAAGCCCTTATACTGCCAGAAGTAAAAAATTGTGCAAGAGTCAAAAGTACAGTCCTAAAGAGGAGTAGATGAATGATGTATTAGAAGTCTTCAAGGTATGTTGTTAGTCAAAGAAATGCATATCAGGTATACATAAACAAGTGATAGACTGTTTGAAAGAAACATATATACAAAGATGAGATCCTGAACAAATAGGTCAACTAGACAAAGTATCAGTCTTGACAGAGAAGTATACCTTCAAGACGGTCCTAGCAACATTGCATTCATTATATATCTTAATAAGGAAAGAACATTAGGAATGAGAATTGTCATAGTTACCCCTCATTGCCAGAGATCTATGGAAGAGCCTATTACTTGTCAAAGTAAGTAAAATACATCTGATCTCTCAGTCTACATGATTGTTTGCTCATAAATGAACAACATATACATTTATTATGTGTAACAGACTGTGTTCTAGTAAAGCCACAATGATAAAGATGATACTACTTTTCATCGCAACAAGGAAAAGCAAATAGGCAAATCTATAAGAGATAGTTGTAGTCTTGTTTTGGAACAACAATCATAGTATTAAGTGTCAGATAGTTTGAGAAGGTGATAGGTAACCAATACAGTATTATGCATTCAGCAAATAATAGATATACATAATTGAAGTGCAATTATCCAGTGAAAGCTAATAGATATACAAAGAAAAAAACATAAGAATGTAGGTCTCTCATAGACAAATGACAAAGGTGCTACAATCAAGATGAGAATAAATAGGAGACATATGAGGCTGATTATCCTAATAATGGGATTCACGTTTTCTCTCAAAAGGTCAGTCACCATCCCATGATCATGGCATGCCACTGCGAAGGTAGAGGCTCAAAGTTTTTGGGGAATAGTAATTTTAAAAGAAATCTTTGAGGCCACTCAATCCAACTCGATCCTGTTGGACTCGATGTTGGAGAGTCTTTTCAGTGGAGTAATTTAACAACATCCATTTATAATATTATGTCAGGGAAACTGTACTGTGATGACTATGGAACGATGCACATATAAGGAAGTGGTGAAAACTCTTGTAAGCTAAAATTCATGGAAACAATCTATTATTGATTGTAGCCCACACTAGGTGCAAGGTTTTGTGCAAGATAGGAGTAGGAACAAGGTAGCTATATTAATAGGAAAGTAGGATGACAATATGTATTTTGTTCTTGGTGATGTGACAACAAAGCCCACAGGATATGACCCAATGTCTAAAGATTGTTTACTGTGGAAATGGAACAAGTCTTTAAGTAATAACAATAGCTACAACTTAACACCTTTTACAATAGCCCTTAATGAGTTAACACCAGATCTTAAGATAAAACTTCCAGTAACTGACTCAAGGCTAAGGCCAGATGGACGACATTTAGAAAATGGTGAATATGATTTGGCAAATGTAGAAAGGTTGAGGTTGGAATAGTCACAATGACAGTTGAGGAAACTTTAAGAAAGAGGATGGCAGCCATGGTGGTTCTAAAAAGAGAAAGGAAAGGACATAGATGAGTATATTGTTGGGTACTGGGAGGCAATACATCAATGTAAATGGGAAAGATTTCTTTATATTTTTGGTCAAATAGTTTCTGAGACTCCTATTGATTGAAATAAGTTTTCTTTCACTTGGAGGTCCAATGCTACCCATATTCATTATAGGTCAAAATTTAAATTGACTATCGAATATTTTTTATGTAGCTGAGGAAACAACTTTATGGGGAATAAGAAACATTTCATTTGGCTTGATGCCAACCTTTCCATTTTAGTGCAGAAGGATGATATGACTATATACATATGATTTTACAATTTTTGAAGTAGCAAGCACAGATAGACGGAAGAGGAAAGGTCATAAAACCTTCATTGTGAAGAGTTTTAGGGATAAGGAGTATATCAATGGATAGAAACCATCATATCTACAAAGAATATGCCAGAAATGAACAAGAACAATGAAATAAAGAGCTATTTTCAACATTTTCCTTGAATACAGAACATCCTAAAGAATCCATCCATAGAATGTGCTGAAATAACATGAAGAGAATCTTACCAGCAAAGTAGAGAGAAAAAAACTCTAGAGGCCTGTAATGGCTTCAAGCAAGCTTTCAAACCCTAATAGCCTCAAACCCTTTGGCGGCATGGTAGAGCATCCTTAAAAGAAATAGAAAATAAAAATGAAGATATTTTAGGGTTCATTTTTCCTTTTGGATAAGTGCCTTAGCCCGAGCATGGGCTTTTCTATCTTTATTTTACAAAAATCATTATCAGACAAATGCTCCAGGGTCAAAACTTGTGCTAAGTATCAATCCTAGCAATCATGATAGGGACCTGTGAGTTGGAGGATGATTTTTTGGGATTCATAAGGATAATAATAATGTTTTGTGATTATCATTTACTTTGAGCCTTAAATCAAAGACAAAATTATTGCAGGGGGTCCATGATGCATGATGAATGCATGAAGGTCAAAGATAGTTATAAGGGTTTTGTGTTAGTTGTTTTTATTGACCAAGGGGGTATTAGAGAAATTGAAAAAATATGTAGATTCCCCTTGAGTTTTTCATGAGATTGAAGAAAAAGAAAATATGTGAGCAAATATTAAAGTAATAATTTATAAATTATTTTAATATTTGTCATGAGAGTGCAAAATTAAACAAACACACAACACCTATTAAAGTTAGTCATAACTGACTACTTAATATTTAAATGAAAGTTTCTGGTTTAAACTATGTTGCCTTTTTTGCATTGACGTTTTGGATCACACTCCGTGATCCATCTCATTCTCTCTTTTTTTTTTTTCCTGATGATGGATGGATCATGGAGTGTGATCCGAAACATCGATGCAAAAAAGGCAACACAGTTTAAACCAGAAACTTTCATTTGACTATCATGGAAAGTGGAAACATCATGTTTACTACTTAATATTTGTTCCAATTTTTTATCCTTGTCCCAAAATCATGCAGAGACTCAAGAGGAGTGAAACTAAGACTATTTCATGCAAACTTAGAGCAATGGAGTGTTTTTCCTTGATTTATGGTCAAGATGAGCTATTTTTGGAGTGCTTTTTCAGTTGATTGATTGAGAGGGATAGTTTGGAGCTATTTTAGCTTGTTTTGGAGCAGTTGAGACCCTTCTTTTGAGAATTTTTCTATTTTTCTCATGAGAGAGATATTTTGGAGTGGAATTGATTATAGTTGACTCAAGAGAGTCCCTTGGAGGTTCTTTATTGTATTATAGAGGAAAAACTTAGTTTTTTCCCTCAGTTATGGATTCTATGCTTTTTTTCTTGCACATTGCAGAAAAGCCATACAGTTTTGTAACTCATTTTTTCTAGATTTATAGACAACAACAGGTTTATAGGTTATATCCTCGTCATTTTTTGTAGTATTTTCCTTCTATTTGTTTAAAAGATTAATTTTTACCTTCTAAAATCCATGTGGGTGTCTTCATGAATGATTTTGATAGAATTAATGTGTTTTAAACAATCAAAGCCTTTAATTTCTGTCTCATTCATTGTTGTATATGCACAAAAAAGAAATTCTTATTAGAAGTCTTAGGTTGTGCTTTTGTTTATTCTACATTCAAAGTTGTGAAACTTTGTTTAACTTCCCAAAAGACTGATAATCAATCCTTCTTCTGAATTATTAATGTGGTCAAATTGCCCACTTTATCAGCTGTGTAAACATATTTTATTGAAATGATAGTTGCGAATTAAGTTGTCCCTTCTAATATAATTTGGTGCATCACCTTATAGAAGTAGCTTTTTCTTTAAATAGTTACCGTTCTACCTTTTTCCCTAAAAATTCTATTAGTTTCTAAAAAACATCAAAAGGGGAACCATCACATAATCTGGAGGTTCATTCTCATAATAGGTCATCCACATCCTGAGTTTGATCCCATTTTGCATAGGATTACTGAGTTTTACACTTAGCATTTAGGGCATAATCCGGTGACAACAATAACTTAGATAATCTTTAGAAAGATAAAAATAAAATCTCACCAAAGTGTTGTAGCTCAATTGGTTGAGCACAATTGGTGAGGGTGATGGTATGTTCCTCGATTATACCATCCACCAAGGTTCAAATCCCCTAAATGTGCAAAGATGAGGTTTGGATCATGCCCCAAGTAACTTTGGCTGAATGGATACCCCTCAATGCTTGGCTTTTAGCCAAAGAGATATCAACTTAGATTTATGTAATGGATATCCCTCAATCCTTAGCTCTTAGCCAAAAATATATCAACTTAGATTTATGGAATGGATAACGCTTAATCCTTGGATCTTAGCCAAAGAGACATCAACTTAGATTTATGCTCCCAATATCAACTAGTTGCAAAAAGAATAATCTGAAAATAGATAGAAATCTATTCAAAAAAACAATTGATCTCCATCCTATAAATTAATTCAAATATAACATAAAAGTACAAATTACACCAAAGATTTAATTGGCATATTAACAAGAAGGTTGCCTATATAAAAGGGAAAAGTTTAACCAATAGTGACTTCAAATTTAATTAAGTAAAATTGGTAGAAATTCAAACTATTAATGGGTGTTGCCTATAGAGTTTATGCATAGCCAGCCCAATACCATGAAATGAATCAAACTCATTGCTCGTGGTTAACCAATTGAAAACATTTCTTGGACGTCCATTCTTCAATCTCCTAATTTTGAATAGAATAATCTCACCAATTGATTTCATAATGATTAAGTTGTTTCTGCATGATAATGCAGTCAGTGGTTTGATTGCAGCTACATTGATGAATTAAGGTGTTGGAACAGTTTAACCAATAATTTTTTTTAAAAGAAAGGTGGAGACTACTTTTATATATATATATATATATATATATATATATATATAGATATATATAGAAAAGAGATTACAAAATTTCTCTTAATAATGTTGGGTCGTAATTACAAAGACCTTTGAAACAATGAGTCAAAAAAAGATTAAAAAAAACATGTAAAAACATCGCCAATGAGACAGAGCAGGAGACCATTCAACATTCAAACAAAAAACAAACATCCTCCAACACAGTAGAACCACCACAAATTGCCACCGCTTACCCCTCCACCTTGGACACTTCACCACTAGATGCCTCCTCACCCATCACCTATGGCAAACCACCATGGCCTCTGGCTACTTTAAGCTAGGACTAGTTGGTATCTTCCATTTCCACCTCATCATCATCAACAATGCTAACCACTATCTCCTTAGGCATGTGAGGTGCCTAATTTGGAGCATGCCCTCGCAGGAACCTTATGGAAATGAAGACTTCACGACACCTGGTAGCCAGGTCCCCCAACAAATTTTACACGAGCCTTCAAGGATCTCTCTAAACCTACCATTCACCCACATGAGAGGCCCTTCTGTATTACTTGGAACAAATATTCAACAGCTAGGGATGTTTACAATGGCTCTATAGGAAATATGTCACTGATTAGAGCATCACCACTATTAATGTCATATCTAGCCCAAGCAAAATTCCATCCTTCAAGGTTGTAAATCTAACCCGCAACCAGTCTAATAGCTATATCGTGGACATAGTGGCTATCTTGCACTATGTCCATCATATCGGATAACAGTTACAACACCAAATCAGACCAATCTAGCCTTCTCTCCTTTCTCCCTTAAATCCAACATTGTTCGCAAATATTCCTAACTACAAATTACACAAGGGTGCAATCACTTTCAAAGACCAGACAAAAATTCATTATCCTTATACACCTAACTATCTGTGGCTCCCATTGAAATGGTGAGAATGATAAACACCAGTTGAAGTCACCATGCTTCATTAGAAATTCTATAAAAGGAAAACAACAAAGAGATGAAATATGCAATATCACCAAGAATGGTGAAACATAAGGAATTAGCATCGTAAATAGACTGGTAAGCTTGGTGACACAACCAATTGGTAATCCATCTAGCATCGTGTGTCATCCCCAAACTAGAAATTACATAAGCTCCACTTTCACTATGCTTAAATGAATTAGTGACAAAATAGGGAATAGTGCTATGGACGTGCACCTCCTTACAAAGCCTATAGCCATTAAGAGATATCTTCCAATCTTGGCCTTAAATGTCAGAGTAGAAACCATTTCCTTTCCATCATATCAGCTTAAATGAACATAATAATCATACTGGGCTCTTCAAGTAGTGAGCTTATATAATGAATAGTTAGATCGTCCTCACTAGGAGAGAGTGCCACGTGTTCCAAATTGGATTCAAATCGTCAACCATTAATGATAAAGATTATTTGATTAAGCCATCATTAAATCCTTTCTAGCTGTATCATTGTACACCAAGCCAAACATCCCATCCATTTTGCCTGAGCTGCCTGAGTTAAGTCACTATGACTGTGTGGAATTAAAGTAGGTCTCAAAGATTAGGCCCCTTTCTTGGGTTGGACATGACCAAGTATGTCCATCCAAGTAGATTCGGTCTAGTCATCTCCACTGAGGCGTAAAAGTTGCTAGTTGTGCCAGTTAGGCCATGCCATGCCACGACATGCCACCCCTCTGCCACCACCGCCATCTGCCATTTTGTGGATACCCGACTAGATAATAAAGTAATTGTGTTACCTAAGAACTAGAGGGTTGATCTTCCTCAATACACTTAAGTAGAGTCTCTGGGATTTTTACTTTTGAAGGATCGTAGGTAATCTCATCCTATGGTTCATCTATGCCTCTATTCTCTAGAAAATCTGCCACCTTATTAGCTTCTCCGTAACATTGTGAGACCTAAAAAGTTTTCAATTTATCCATTAAGGGCCATACTTGGATAAAAATATAACCTATTTTCTACTTCTCCATCCCCTTCATCTTTATGGCCCTAATAGTATTCAGTGAGTCACCTTCAATCCACATGTTTTGAAACCATTATCTATAGCTAACTAAAGTTCATGAAGAAGAGCCAAAGCTTCCGTTGTATTGTTAGTTCCTTCCAAAATATGCCTGACAAGCTAGGATTTCCACAGCTAACACCATCAAAGTTCAATTTGACAAATGACTTCATTAGAGGCAACCATTTAACTGTATTCCTATCTACCTTCTACTTGTTCTTTGAGTCGATCAATTCAACAAGGATAGTTCTAAGATTTTTCCAATTTTTGACCATCTTATAAATCCAACTAATCCAAGTAGAAGAAAAGCTTCCCAAACTAATAATATTTTCCTTAACAACCTTTGAAATAGCTATTTCCAATTCTTTGCAAACCTCTTGAACCAACTTCAAATTTTTCCTAAAAATTTTGAAGTTCCTCTCCCTCCAGATATGCCATATAATTATAGAAGGGCTAACTACCCACAAACTCTATAGAGTGCCTTTTGGATGTAGGATTGGAAAGCTAGTAAAAAATTGGAGAAAATTGTCTAGGAGTGGAGACATCAATTCAAGATTTTAGAAAAAGCCAATTCTAACATTCTCTACTGAAACTGCAATGTAAGAGAAGATGATCCAAGCTTTCTTCCATTTCTCTACACAACACACATTTGAAATTTGATCCTAGAGGCCATTTCTGAAGCCTATTTCCTATGAGGATTCGCTTGTGAAGTGCTAGCCAAGAGTAATCACCTGCCTTTGGTAAGACCTCATCTGACCAACATAAATGCATAGACCACTCTACAAAATGCATTGTTGTCAAAGATTGATACCCTTGTTTGACCTTATAATTTCTAGAACCCTCCATATTCTAGATTAATTCATCTTCCTATCCTATTAAAAAGACAATTTTGGATTTTAAAACTATTTTAAGAGTCTATTTTTTGTGTTGTGGAAAGTCACAATCTTCCATACTCCTCCATTTCACTTTACATGGAAGTAAAGAAAAACTTGGACAGTAGTAATCTCAAACTTTTACACCCCAATGAAGCTTTAGATAAGCTTTTTCTTCCTTCAAGTCCTTTCTTTCTGACAATTTGGGCCAATCATTCTAGGAGTCATCCTAGAAATGAGCCTTTGAACCATTATGAATGGTCCATGAAAGGTTGGGTAGAATCACTTCCCTGCTACAAATGATGAAATTCCACACTGATGATCCTTTCAATGGATTACTTACTATGAAGATCTGTTCTTTATCCATACTATCCAAGTATTTATTTTGCATCAATTTCACCCACTTCGATTGAGGCTTCGTGGTTTAACTAGTAATATTTTCATATGAATGTATAACCTAGATGGTAGTGTTGTTAAATAGAAAACACTTAGTGCAATAATAAATTTGAAGGGCAAACGGGGCACACGTGATCTTTGTGCAAGCATAAAAAAGCTACACTGTCAAAACAATAAACATAGTCATTACCCATCACCATCATTGAGTTGAATATCTATATTTTCTTTAACTTTTAAGAACATCATGGATGATGATGCTTCTTGCTCAAGTTCACTATTTTCAAGCTTATCTTCTTTTAAGTCTACAAGATGTTTTGGAGAATGAAAATCTCTTGATTAGCATACTAGGAAATTATTAAGATTATGAAATATACTTATCCAGGATTCTTTTGGACTCCCCATCTTGTCTATCAATTATAGTATCATGCTCTCAATAATATCAAGTTTATCTTCAACATAATTCATCCTCACAACTAGATTTTATACATGATCTAGAGTCCTCCATATTTAAAATTCAAAATTCTCAATTTTAAAGTTGACAATCTTACGATATAGACATGACCCATTAGCATGCTTCTCAAAAAATTTTAATTCTGTCTAGGGTTGTGAATTTATGGATATTATCCTAGAAAACTTTATTTATTGTTTAGTAGAATCTTTTATTCACATATTTGATCACTCAATGTCATTAATCTTATTTTTCAGTAGGTGTAAATACTTAACATCTGACATTCTTTGTTTCTTTGTTTTGATCTTGTAAAACCAACATACGAGCTTCACTATCATTGAGGAATTTGATTATTATTGTAAGGGTGAAAAGTGTATCCCTGGCACATTTTTCCCCATTCATTATGAACTCACCTTAATTGTTATTCCTACATTGTGTGTGATAACCAAAATATGACTCAAACACAACATAGGTGAGTCAGACTCCAAACAACACATGCACTACACCCTTACTAAAGGTCTTAATCAAATCACTCCTACCTTCTAAGGAAAACTAGCTAAGCAAGGGTGATTTGGACTAGTTACTCTCTTAACATGGAATTAGAGCATCCTAGGTGAGAGTGGAATTGTTGTGTTGTATGTTTGAATATTGAATTTTTTATTTTATGTACCTCATGATGAGACTAAGAATTTCCTTGATGTTTTCCTATGTCTATTGTTTGATTTCAAAATATTGTTTCTATGCCCTGTAATGAAACTAGGAGCTTCCTCGATGTTTATGTTTGAACAAAATTTGAATTGTGTATCCCTCATGGTAAAATTGAGGGATTGAATGTTTGAAACTATGAAAGTTTTAAATGAATTTGTAGTGCAGTTAATCCTAAATGAATACATACACTTTTTTCCTAATTTTAATTTTGATGATTTAATTACTATTAAAAGGAAAAAATTATCTAAGTTATGTGACTTTTCCTAATGCAATATAACTATGTTTTTGTGTGTTTTTCAAGCTTTGAAGATTCTAATATAAATTTGTAACTATGAGCTAAGGAAAATAGAAAATTTATTCTAAAAAATAAATAACTCTACTCTAACTATATCCTATTAAGAGAAAGACAAGACAATATTTTACTTCCTCAAGAGAAAAATGTGAGCTAATTACTAATAAAGTAATAAAGAACCTATAATAATGGGCACCAATGTTAGGATATGTCCTCAAAGGTCCTATAACAACTATCTCCTCCTCTACAACAATGGGGTCCTCCTCTTAGTGATAGGGATAGAAAGGGGGATGCAAGCGAGCGAAAAATAGCTTAGAAGCAATAACAAATTTGAAGTGAAGATGGGGCACATGTGATCATTGTAGCATTTATTAAACAATCTTATAAGATTGTTTACTTAAATCACAATTGGATTTAATAAACAATCTTATAAGATTGTTTACTTAAATCACAATTGTATTTAATTGGGTACATGCATCTCAAATCACATTATTTCATTAGATCTTTATAGCATTTATTTAAACAATTTAAACAAGTTGTTTAAATCAATTCACATTACCATCTAATCAAAAAATCCATAACACATACAAAAATTGGCACTATAAGAAAATGTGGCATATAAACAAGTACAGATATAAAATTAGCTATCCTTCGTGAAAGCCTAAACCCTCAAGCCCTGGTGGTGGTTACTGTATAAATGACTTGTGCTAAGAAGCTATAGATCATGAGTGACTATGACTACACAATTGTAGTCCTCGAACTGTACCCCTAAGCTCGGTCACCTCCATCCTTGAATCCAAAACCTGCTATTGTAGGTCAGAAATCTAAGATTGCAGCTGGCTCTTCTCATCTAATAATCTCTAGACCCTGGGGTGGTCTAACCCTATGGATGGCGCACCGTGTGAATCTAATTATGACTATAGAGCCTACACTCTTCTCACAACATGATCCCACTCAGCCCTAGCCTAGTCTCTCTCGAAAGTAATAGCAATAACCTCTATAGCGGATAGATCTCTATCCACCTAGGTCTCCTCAAAGGTAGCTCTAAGCCATGCAATGGGCTCAAAAATACTTATGTTCCTCCCACTAGTCTATAGTTGTCTATAACATGTCTAGATTGGTAGCATGAGCTACACATAGGTACCATCTCTGTCAAGGTGTGATGTCCCAATATTTCATGAAATACTGTGTTTAGTCAATATAAATGATAGAGATAATCGCGTATATACATATATATATATAATATTTAATAATGTTATTATATAAATTTATTTAATATAATATATAATATATTATTTAAAGAATTAACAAGATATATTACTAAATATAAATAACAAATATTAATATTAATATAGATATTAGTATAAAAAGTAATAAAAAAGTAACTCCATATAAAAAAAGTAACTTCATATAAATAAAATAAAGATACTAAAAAGGACAAAGGTGATATAAAATATAAAGAATGACTAATACCATAAGGGCTGCGCTCATCTTTAAAGAAGCAGCACCCATATATAAGGTGCAATTTGAGATACTATGTATTATTGTCTAAAGCACCCATATATATGGTGCGATTTGAGATACTGTGTATTATTGTTTAACAAGGCAGTTATGCATTGGTTACTAAAAACTAGTAATTCATTATTAAAGGTGCAGCGCCATTTACAAGGTTGTGATCCCTTAATAAATGAAACCTTAATAAATGAATAAGAATTATTTAAGGTAGAACTTCTATAACACTAATCAGGGATTATGTTTTATATGATAGGCAACTATTCATCTAGAAAAGATGTGACTAATAATAAAGTGAGGTATCTCTAAGAAGGAATCTCATCCTTTCAAGAGGCATATGAGTGGTATAAGTAAAGGAGAAAAGAGTATAAAGAAGATAAGAGGAGGTATCAAGGAATACATCTGATTTTAGAATATGCAAAGAAAAATAAATATATATTTGAATTAAAATTCAGATCTCCATAAATATAATATAGAAGGATATATAGAATAACATATAGAAATATAAATCAGTCACCCTCACATATGTATATATAGTAAGAGATTGGAATTATCAATCAATCAAGTCATATAAATAATTGTGACACAGCAAGAGGATATATTGTCATCCCTGATCTGAACTATATTTATTGATAAAGAGGTACTTATAATTAATTATCTTATTTAATTACAAGCAAACTATGTTGAGTTGCGTAGGGGTATAGAGGCAAGTAGGAAGGTTGATCCTTCCAGTCCACAAGAGATGATAGGTAGGAAGCATGCCCTCCATCATGCTCTCATCAAGTTATGTTAAAGGGATGATATGTAGGAAGCATGCCCTCCATCATGCCCTCATCAAGAGATCATAGGTGGGAAGAGTGCCCCCATCATGTCCCCATCAAGAGATGATAGGTAGGAAGTGTGCCTTCCATCATACTCTCGTCAAGATGTGATAGGTGGGAAGTGTGCCCCCCATCACACTCTTGAGCCTTGAGCTTGATCTTGGTAGGGTGTGCTACCAAGGTGGACATAAGAGGTGATAGGTAGGAAGTGTGGCCTTCATCATGCTCTAACTTGCGAGTATTCCTATGGGACTCATCTTATGATCGGCATGAGGATTGGATAACTATATGTTGAACTAAATATTATTTATGCTACATTAATTATGTTATGATGTATTGATTTCATTACTATATTCTAATTTATTGATCTTTAATATTGTTAATGCCCCTTTCTAGTAGTTATTCTTATGTGCAGGTTAAGAAATCTAGAATATCCTAATTGAATCGACCTATAAAGTCAAGCCATGCATGTGTTCTCACTACAAAATCAAAACAATAATCATGTCAAATATCTCATCAAGCATCATTTATGAAATCAACATAAAGTAAACATCTAGTGTTCTACTCAAATCATGAAACATAAATCACTTCTTACCTGGGTCTCCATCCTGCTAGATAGGATCAGTAGGGGTTACTGCCACATCATTGGGACCTATGGGGGCATAGAAGTATCTTCTCTGCTTGACTCCCCTCTCTTGGATCGGCTAGGTACACTGCTCACAATCATAGGTAGTCATGACACTCGATGATGAAGCCTAGGCCTCTCCTCCACAATGCCACTACCCTTCTCTTTTTTTTGGCACCTCCCTATTGTTGCTAGCACAAGTGCCTCATCTCTTCCTCCCCTCTCCTCCTCTTCCTCTCCTTAGAATTTTTTAGATAGACATTTTTCTTTTTACCCTGGAGGATGATTTTATTTATCTGACAACTAGTTTTGTAAGATGTGGTAACTAACACTATGTCTTGTAGATTCATAAACTGGGGGCTTCAAACTCTCACTTGATGATAATTTGTATCCTCTATTGTATTATTTTGGGTATCCTTGTCATGCTTATTTACTCTCAGTACTTTATTTCCTATACTTTAGCATGCATATGAACGTAGTGTCATACACCCGCTAAAGTGAGGGCTAAATGTAATGTCTTAAATTGTGATTACCCATAATTTCACACTATGTTTGGTACTCAGTTTAGTGTTCATGCCTCTAGTATGTTTTAGGATCATTTCCATCCTTATCCTTACCCTCGACCTATGAGAGATACCTTGGCATTGCTTTGACCATTTTCACTTGCCATATCTAGAAATAGTAAAAATACCTAAATCTTGGTGTAGTCCTAAGTTCATCAAACATTTCAAAAACTACATTTGTTAAGACTCTAGTGCTAAGCATAGATGTTTGTTCCATGTGTAGGCATTTCAATAGCCTTTGTCAGTCTTTATATCATTTTTAAAAATTGACTTTTCACTTGCGTGAATCACCATGATTTTCCTCATTCTATTGAAACCATTGCCTACTGAGAAACTTTCACCTCCTCGCTACGAGGTGATAAAGTTTCAATAGTTCTTGTTCTTTGTGCTTTGATCATTTACAATCCTATTGAATATTATTAGACATCTCTCATGGGTTGAACACACACATCTCTAATTTTACCTCTTGAATTGAGTATGATTTAATATATTTGATATTTCATTTCTTGCTTGTCGCTACTTGCCACTATTTTAGATATACATTGAGTACAAGTGCGCGCACTCTTATCATTTATCAATCTAGTTGTCGTTGAGGTGGAAATAATGAAAATGGGGTTTGACTAAGGCAAACTCCTATACAACCCAATCCTTTTACCCTATTCTATTCATTTGCAAGTTACTTTTAGAAGTTTCACAACCTAAGGAAAGACTAGAAAGGCTAACATGAAAGTTGAGAACTGAGATTTGTGTTGTACTACACTATACAGACAATAGCACTATGCGCTGGCACCTTGGACAATATCTTTTGTACTTTGGTTCTAGGTTCTTCTATGACCTACTTTTTTAATTTTTGTACTCCATTACGTAAAATAATTCTTTAGTTTCTATATTTGCTTAAATTAGTTAGTATAGTAGCATGTTTTCCATTCCAATAGTGACAAAGGGATAGAATTGAGATAAACTTTCTCTTCCTTTTAGGACAACAACAAGGTAGACATCTTTAGTGATTCATATCCTAATGTTAAGTAGAAGATTGATCTGATTATGTGTAGATTAATTAGAACCAATTTTTATACTTCACACATATCTACAAGTACAAATATATAAAATTGAATCTCAAGGAAGAATAACTAATTATGTTTATCTTCAAGAATATAATGAATCTCAGAATAAGTTTAATGGAGCACCAAAAGATCAATTCAACATAAGTGTGAAGTTCACTATTATATTCATAGTGACTCTCATATGAGTCAAACATTACTAGATAATAGTAATCAATAGAAAAATATTTATAACATAGAATAACTTGTAGGTCATATTCAAATGAACTTTAATCCCTAAGTTTGTAGACCCTAAAATGGATGATAGAAATCTAAACCCAAAGTTCAAATAGTAAAAATAATGAACTCAAGAGCATACAAAAAAATATCTCCTGCTCAAAGGATATAACATTGAATTCAGTGACAAATTTATGCACAGTTACTACTCAAGGTTTACAACTACTGATGTCACAAAAGTTACAATAGTCAAACCGCAATGCCACATTATGGTCTATGGTGAAATTCAAAACATTTAAAGACACAAAACTTACTTAGTTGAGGCCTCAATTCCTCACAAACAATTACACTATTTATTTTTAGATAGAAATGTGAATAAACACGACATAGTTGACACACTATGATTTAATTCAATATAGTCGACACAAATTTTAGTCATAATGATAGGGATAGGGTTTAATACAGTCCAGTCTTAATAACAATAGAATGACTATGGAAATACTAACACAATCATGCCACAATACTAACACATTTGGGTACGAAGTAAATACCACATCTGAGCCACAAAAAATATCACTTTTGGCTATGAAATAGATAACATGGTCATGTCATATAATAAATCATAATGGCTATAAAATAGATAACACAGTCAAGCCATAACATCCTCAATAACTATGGATAAAATAAAACACAATAGGTGCACAATATAATACATGTTGATTGGGAAAGAATTAAATCTCAATTCAAGGCTCACTACTTATCATTGGTTGAGAAGAGTTTGTCATACAAATGAGGTTCATAGTTTTCACAGTGATTGACAATTGATAACCCTTGGTTTGTTGAGAAAACAAATAAACCTTTAAATCTCTTCTCTAAGATAAAGCACTCATATCCACATCATTGTATTGGCATATAAACCAAATCAAATATATCTATGATAAGAACATTGTGAAAACATACCAATACACAAATGGTTTTCCTTCCTATTGAGACATGGACCAGCTAGGGCTCAAACCTAGGACCTTCCATTCACTACTAGAGTGCTCTACCACTGAGCTACTAGCCCCTCTTGGACTAGTCCACTGTCGGTCTAGGTGTGGCTTATTTCCAACACCAACACGCCCCCTTAAGCCACACCTCTAATGTGCTTGGGGCTCCTAGCCTAGGCCTGGCTCTGATACCATGTTGAGACATGGACCAGCTAGGACTTGAACCTAGGACCTTCCATTCGCTACTGGAGTGCTCTACCACTGAGCTACTAGACCCTCTTGGACCAGTCCATCGTCGGTCTAGGTGTGGCTTATTTCCAACACCAAAGCCTGGAAGCCTTATAAACTCTGTCTGCCTGATCTTCCCTAAAAAATCTTCCTCCTCGACACCAGAAGAGCTCTTGCCAGCATAAATTTGCCTAGATGGCTTAGTGGACACAACCCAATCTTCAAACTCCATATCAGTCTCACTAGTCATGCCACTTGACATTTCAAACTCTGCATTACTGCTTAAAATCCCAACCATGCTAGTAAAAGCCATATGCATGTTAAGATCAGCCATAAAGTTGTTTCACACATCCACAAACTCCTGGTCGCCATCATCTAGCTTAATCAAATTATCCTTCATGCCCACAAAAGCCTCATTTACAGTGCAAACCCTAACAAGACCATCAGAAATCCTAATGGAAGTGGGGTATTCTGAGTTAGAGTCATTAGAATTACCATTCCATGAATCACTAGAACTTTGATTGAAACCTCGATCCTAATTGCTAACCAATCCAAGATCTTTTTGCGATGAAGCCAAATGCTGCTCTTGCTGCCAAGCAATCCCTAATCTGGAAGATTCAAATTTAACCTCAGACCACACAGATCCCATCCTACCCACTGGCCTATATGAGTGCTCCTCTTGGTAATCCTTTTCACCACCACTATAGCGAGGAAAACTATCCAAAGGCTTACACTCATCCTCATCAAAATTATGACCAATGTTTACATAGTTCAGAAAATAGGATACCTTTTTCTCAAACCCTCGTTGTGGATTATTGCCAACCCCTGCCTACCTTTGGTAGAATCAACATCACAATTGCCAAGCTGCCCCATGCCATAATGCTCTGCCTCCTCTACAGCACTCATCCCACAGGGGTGCGTGGGCAGCATCATGCCCTCATCCTTGGACAACCCTAGAGCAACTCCGGTGTTAACACTGCCCTCTCCAGCACTAGAGCCCCCAAAACTTGGGTGGGTTCCATAACCAATACCACTCATAATGACTTTAGCAGGTAAATCATCTATTTGCATTGGAAAATTAAATCTAACATTTTTCTTTACAGACAGACCATTCCTTAAACACATTGTGTTTGAATCTACAACCTCTTGCTGCAACTAGAAAAGAGAAACTTCATTATCAGAAAAATAAAATATTTATTTTCCCTCTTCCTCTTCTCTAGACTGAGCCACAACACTTTTTATTTCTTGCATCTGCTCCATGTCGCTGCCAGGTTCCAACATACCAAGAAACTCCTCAATAATAGAATCACCTTCACCATTTAATTCATCTAAAAACATTTGATGAATAGCTCCCACTTCATTAGGACTCTCTTCATGGCCATGGCACATAGACATGAGAGCTTGAACCCAATCATCCCAGTTGGGACGCTTTTCCATATCTACTTCATCCATAATTCTGAAAAATTCTTCAGCGATATCCAAGGAATTGCTTCACCACCAAGCTTCTTCCCTTGGCTCTGATACCAATTGTTGATTTAAAACACAAAACAAAAAGAAAGAAGTTGCAAAAAAATAATAGAAGTGAAACAAAACACACAGAGATTTTAAAGTGGTTCACCAAAATATCTGGCTACATGCACTATGAACAAGAGAAACTCTCTTAATTAAAACTTTGTTTTTACATACACTTCGAGCGCTCTCTCACTCTCCAATTTCATCTCTAAACTTCATCTAACTCTAACTCTATATAAAGAAGATGCCAATAGAATATGGCTTTCACTGTGGAAGATAAACGGTTTTAAGAAGCTATAGTTACAAGAGGAAACTAACGCTTCATTCCTACACAACATATTCTCTGATTTTATCCAGACCACCATTACAAGATGAACTTGGCTTCACACGTAGCTTCACACATCCAATTTGCAGTGTCTCTGCCTCCTCCTTGTTTTTGCTGCCTCCTCTTTTTCCCTTGAGTTTTTCGATTTCCAATTGTTCTTCTCTACTCATTATGTGTTCTATTTCCATAACTAACCAAAATCTCTCCAAGTCACTAGATTCCTATCTGAATCCCTCCCACTATACCCTCTCCTTTCTCCACAAACCAAAGTAATGTTTACATTAAGGGAGATGCAATGGAATGTCATTCCTACTCCCTGGTCACAGTACTCCTGCGATAAATGCATTAAATTCATTCAAACTATGCACTAACTCCACTTCATGGAGCTTAGTTGAGCTCAAAGATTTGAAAATTCAAATCTTTAAAAATTATATATATATATATATATATATATATATATATATATATATATATATATATATATATATAGACTTCTTTGAATAGAGATAAATCACTTGCAAGGTAAATTATATCTGTTTTTTTTGATAATTTATGAGTGATAAAATAACAGTTGAATTGTTACCAAATGGAAACAATCAAAGTCTTATTGACGCAACCTGAATGAGATCAACCACACTAACTTAGAGATGAAAAGCAACAGTTGAATTGTTACCAAATGGAAACAATCAAAGTCTCATTGATGCAACCTGAATGAGATCAACCACACTAACTTAGAGATGAAAAGCAATGGATCAACTATGACATGGATCACACTAACCCAAAACAAGAAATTGACTACATTATCATACAATGACAATGCTACTCTGCAAATTACTGACATACTATGACATCAAAAGGTATCCAAATACAAAGACAATGACACAATATTTGTGTTTGTTTGAGTTCTCAAAGCATGTTGTCTCTCCAATTTACCTAATCCAATTCCCTCTCTTAGGTGATACTCTCCTTGTTTATGAGGGGAAAAAACTATTTCCTCTGTCCACCTCATTAAGAATCACAGTAGTTAATCTATTAACAACATTATGTATAATATCAAATAAATATTTTAACAACAATAATCATGAAAAAATATATATCCATTTCTGCATATCATAAATCAAAGTAATTTTTTCTCATCACATTCATCTGCTAAACACAGCATGATAATCATAATTCAAAATGCATAATCAAAACATCTAACTAATAATTAATTAAAAATAACATAATTAAGTTGTCCAAAAATACGGTGTCACAGTTAAGCAATTGAAAACATCGCCTAGACCTCCATTCTTCACTCTCCTAATTTCGAATAAAATAATCCCACCAGTCGAATTCATAGTGATTAAGCTGTTTCTGCATGATAATGCAGTCAGTGGTTTGGTTGTAGCTGTACATTGCTGAATTAAGGGGCCGAAAAAAGTTTAACAAGTAATATTAACATGTGCGGGTATAACCTAGTTGGTAGTGTCTTTGAAAAGAAAACACTTCATTTTTTTGGTATACCCTATTCACATGAAACCATACAAGAACACAGAAAAGTAGTTACAACGTTGAGTGAAAAAAATGGAAATCCCAGTCAAATCTAACCTAAAAAAAAGCATTGTGATCGTGACATTCTGATAGAAAAATCTCAGATTCAAAATAAAAGAAAAGTAAAGTTGAAACCAACTAAATATGATGTAGTTGTGGAATGCTTAGCATCTTATAGGCCATAATGAATGTCATTCACATGTAATGAATTTTATTCACCAATAAATTGGTAGACAAAAGTAAATTTTAGCCAATAAAAATAGGAAAAATATTTATTAATTGACTGTTTAATCATTAAAGTGGATGGTGTTGAAATAGAGTACAAAGATTCATCTAATCAAATTAGCAAAGACACATTCAAACAACTGTCTTAAGCTTTTTAATTTGTTTATCATTTTCACATCATTTTAAAACAATTGAGCACGTCCAGAAATGTTAAGTAAAATCCATGTATTCAAACACCTATACACAGCATGAGATCTATTCTTGCAATGTCAATGTCCCAAAAGCCATGCATTCAAACACCTATACACAGCATCAGATCTATTCTTGCAGTGTCAATGTCCCCTCCATCTCCAATGTTTTCTTTTCATCTATCAGTTTCAGAAGTTCATGTCCAGCTTCATCACTTAATCCTTTAACGGAACCTTCTGAATAGTTGTTCGATTGTCGTTGGAGCTCCTTTACAAACTTGTTCACATCTACATTAAACACCTTTCTCCACTGCAAAAGCAATGAAAATGCATAAGGTCGACTATGTAAAGAACTATCATACTTATTTATTATTTTAAAATTTTTGTAACTTACTTCTTCTATCCATCTCATGTCATACTCTGTTTCAGGATAATTTAACCTCCTGCATGGTTGGTCACGTGTGACTAGCATAGCTTTGTCCGAGGACCTGCATAGTAATTATTTATATCAGGTATACAGTAAACTACATGCCACCAATACTAATGGTAAAATATGAAGGAGAGATGTTAGAACACTGACCTTGCTGCAGCCTCAGCAATAAAATATCGACCTAAAATTAACACAAAAGTGAACAATATCAAATAATTTATGATATAATTTAAGATTCTCAATTTATAATAAATGTTCCAAAGTTTTGGATTAGAGTTTGTAAAGAAAAAGATTTATTTGGATTGCAACCCCTATAATCTGTTAACTTTTTGAAAGGATTTAGGATAAAATTTTCCTAGAATTTTTTTATGAACATACCACTTTTGACTTAATAATGGGTCACAAATAATATGGCTGGATTAGTTTTTTTTTTTTTGTAATTTTTTTGGTAATTTCTATCTTCAAATCTTTAAAAATATTAGTAACCTATATTATTCTGAAAACAACAAATATCTTTCTGCTTTTTATTTTTTAAACTCCTCAACATTAAGTAAATAAAAAAAAAATAATCCTTATAAACTCACCGAGGCTTACTTGACGTTTATCCTTCGTAAGCCTGCAGAGAAATGACATTCCAACATTATTAAAGAGATCTATGCCGTGAAACATATTGTAAGTTGGACACTTCAGCAATCTATTATTATTGAACTCAAAACATCTTTTAACAGCACCCAAAAGTTTTTCAAATCAACCTTTTGAGTCCCAAAAAAAAATTAACCCACAGAGATATGGAATCACCCTAAATATGAGACACACAAAATAACCTGAAAGATTGATATAAAAATCTTTGATTTTTCTTGAAGAAAGATATAGTGTTCAATGTATTATTCTTTTTATTAAAAGTTAACCGTCAAACAAAAGAAAAACAAAAGAGAAATAATAGAATACCATATATTGGCTTGCCAACGGCAACGGCCAAGGTCATCACTGACTCCAATGAATCGGCCACTTTTCCTACCATTATCATTTATATTGGGCTTTCCATGAGATGTCTTAGGGTCAGGTTTTTCCATGCCATTGTTACCACCACTTCCTCCAACTGTGTCTTCATCAACCCTCGCTTTACTAAAACTGATTAGTATACCAGCTACGTATCGAATATCATTCCAATCACAAGAATTCTCCTTGTGGTTTTTCCTTTTTCTACCACTAAGCCTCACCTCAGCATTAGGATCTGCTATCTCAGAAGCAGGACTAGACTGAGCTTTAACTTGAGCATGACAAATATTGGCATTAAGATTTTCCATTATTGTAAAGTCTGCACAATGCAAGAAAGCGGTTAGCACTGCAAACGTATATGTCAATCATTCTATTCCTTATCCTTTTAAAAGAAGCTAGCACATCACTTGAGAAAGTTGGGGCCATTCATATATAATGGATAAGAGAGATTTCAATAGCCTTCATCATACTAAAACAGTCTATGAGACTATCATATTACAAAGCACTGCTGAAGTAGTAAGAGATTGCTATCAGACATAACTCTGTTCTTTGCAACTTTTTCGTCTTCCAAAGTTTGACCTTTCTAGTGATGATAGATAAAACTGAGGATTCAGAAATGAATTCAGAAAAAAAACATGATTAAATCAACGTACAGCAAAGGGCATAAAAGATCTCCATACACAGAAATTACACAAAACAAAATATATTGTTGAATTGACTGTTCTCTGTGATACACTACATTCTGTCTGCTATGAAAAACAGAGATAACTCTAAAAAGAGCACACCAAAATATATAGCCACACACAACTAAAAATAATGAAAAACTACTCTATCACATGCAGAGGTGCGGAGCATGCACAGCAGCTAAAAATAACAAAAAATCCAAAAAGATTTGAATGCTGGATATGCACAAAGCATGCAGCACCCACTCCCTCTAAAAATAGATGCACATCAGTAACCGTAGCTGCAGAGCATCAATTACCAACATACTCCCCCTTGATGTTGAATGGGCTCACAATATAGTCTTGGAGCATCTGAAACTGAATCTTTGCGACTACCTTTGTAAAGATGTCTGCAAGTTGTTCTTGAGTCTTTATATACCTCAATTCTACTTCTTTCTTCTGAACCAAATCTTGAATGAAATGATATTTCAAATCAAAATGCTTTGTCCTACTATGATGGACAAAATTTTTGGCTAACTTGATTGCACTCATGTTATCACAAAAAAATATTGTAGGCTGAATCTGTTTCTCCTCAATCTCTTCTAGAATTTTTCTAAGCCATAATGCTTGAGTACCTGTGGAAGTGACAGCAATATACTCTACTTCTGTAGATGATAGAGCAACTGTACGTTGCTTCTTTGAACTCCATGTGACCAAACCTGAACCAAGTGAAAAACAATTGCCAGATGTAGACTTTCAGTCATCCAAACTACCTCCTCAATTAGAATCACTAAAACCAACAAGTTCAAATCTTTTAGAAGTGTAATAATGAATACCAAGGCTTGTAGTACCTTTCACATACCTCAATATCCTCTTGGATGCCTTCATATGAATTTCAGATGGCATTGTCATATACCTTGAAACTAGAGAAACTGAATAAGCAATATCTGGTCTTGTGTGGGTTAGAAACATCAAACTTCCAACAATACTTCTATAAGTTGTCTCATCAACTATTTCAGCACCATCATCTCTACACAACACAACCCTATCAGCAGTTGGAGTGGAGGCTGGTTTACAATCAACCATATAAAATTTTTTCAACATATCTTTTGTATACTTTGTTTCACAAATGAAAATTTCATCCTCACTTTAGTAAACCTCCATTCCTAGAAAGTATTTCATGAGGCCTAAATCTTTCATTTCAAACTCATTCATCATAGCAATTTTTAATTTATCCTTCATCTTAGAACTACTACCCATATACAATAAATCATCAACATACAAATTGACAATAACAATATTATTACCTTTTTGTTTGTAGTAGAGGGTAGGCTCACTTTTACTTCTCTTGAAGCCATTTTTCTAAAAATATCCATCAATCCTAGCATACCAAGCCCTTGGTGCTTGCTTGAGGCCATACAAGGCCTTCTTCAACCTATAAACCTGATGTTCTTTACCTTACACTTCAAAACCTTGTGCTTGTTCTACATAGACTTCCTCATCTAAGTACCATTTCAAGAAGGCACTTTTTACATCCATGTGATGAATCCTCCATTTCTTTTGAGCTGCTAGTGAAATCATCATTCTAATAGTCTCTAGTCTTCCTATTGGTACAAAAGTCTCTTCATAATCTATCCCATACCTCTGTGTGAATCCCTTAGCAACTAACTGCACTTTGTGTCTTTGAACACTCCCATCACTATTATATTTAGTCTTGTAGACCCATTTAGTACCAATCTTTTTCTTGTCATGTGGAAGCTCTGTAAGCTCCCAAGTATCATTCCTATGAATAGAATCTATCTCTTTTTGCATTGCTTGCACCCAAACATCATTAGTAGATGCATCTTCAAAAAATGATGGTTCAAAATCAGCTTGTGAAAGTAAAGCAAAATTTACGGTCTCACCTCTTGGATTCTCTTCATGTGCTTGTCCTATACTCCTTTGATAAATATCACTCAGACTTCTTATCTTACTTGTAGAACTAGAACTTGAAGCTGGACTTGCATTTGGAATTGAAGAACTAGATGAAGGACAACTTGGTGGAGTTGTAACAATTGAAACTGAAGTATTAGTAGGCTGCTCACAACCAATATCATCAATAATACCATCATTCAAAACAGATTTGGGCTTATCAACATGGTCTTTTTGATGACCATAAACTCTGCCTTCATAAAAAATCACATCTCTTGACACAACAATGTTGTTAGTGAGAGGATTATATAATCTATAAGCATTGCTTTGCTCACTATACCCAACAAAAATGTATGATTCATTCTTTGGATCTAACTTTTGTCTTTTTTGATCAGCTACATGAACATAGGCTAAACAACCAAAAACTTTGAAATGATTGAAATTAGGCTTTTTTCTCATACCAGGATTCATAAGGAGTCATATTGTCAAGTGCACTAGTGGGACTTCGATTGAGAACATATACTGCTGTAGCAACTACATCACCCCAAAAAACATTGCCCAATCCATTGGTTTGTAACATACTCCTTGCCATTTCCACCACTGCATGATTCTTCCTTTCAGCTACACCATTTTGTTGAGGAGTGTAAGAGGTGGTAAGCTGTCTTTTGATGCCATTCATATTGTAATAGTCCATAAAATCTTTTGAACAAAACTCTCCTCCATGATTAGTCCTTAAGCACTTTATGTTATAGCCACTTTCATTTTCCACGAGGGCTTTAAATCTTTTGAAATTGTCAAATGCTTCATCCTTGGTCTTCAAAAAATAAACCCAAGACTTTTGTGAATAATCATCAATAAAAGTAATAAAATATGATGACTTACCCAAACTCTTTGTTTCCTAGGACCACAAATATCAGAGTGAACTAGGATAATGGGCCCTCCATGCATTGTCTTTTGGAAATTTCTTTCTTGCATGTTTTCCTTTAGCACATCCTTCACACACCTCATTGTGCTCTTCAACTGTAGGCATACCATAAACTAAATCTTTTGATGTTAGTAACTTCAAACTATGAAAATTCAAATGTCCATCCCTAAGATGCCACAACCAACTTCTGTCTTCATATGCCATATTGGCAAGATTACTATGATGCTCCCTAAACTTCAATGGGAACATTCTATTTTTTGTCATAGGCACAACTGTAACAACCCTATTGCCTTAACTCTTATCATAGATGATACATTGCTGATTGTCAAACAACACCTTGTAGTTCTTTTCACACAATTGTCCAACACTCAATAAATTATGCTTCAATTGTGGAGTGTAATAAATATTATTCACACATTTCTTACCTTCTTTTGTATTTACCTCCATAGCTCCTTTAGCTGCAACCTCCAACAAGCTGAATTTTAGATTTGAAACTTTGATCCATTGTAGAGAAAAGCTCATGATTCCCTGACATGTGGTTAGAACAGCCTGAGCCTAAATACCAAACCTCTTTAGAACTATTTCCAGCTTTGTTATATGATAAGAATAAATTATTAGGAGAAGCCTCCTCATCCTCATTAGCATAATTAGCACTTCTATTGTTGTTACCTTCTTTTAATTTGCACTCCCTTTCAAAGTGGCCATACCTGTTACAATGATAGCACTGAATATTTCTCTTATCAAATCTGCCTCTACCTCTTCCTCTGTTTCCTCTTGAATAATTTTGATTCAATTCATGTCATTGGTTTCTTTTACTACTAGAACCTTCTTTTTTGTTCAATTTGTAATTTTGAAGAAAAAGCCTTCTCATCACTTTCTCCAAACGTATCTCTCAATCTTTCTTCATGAGACATAAGAGAGCCAACAAGCCGATCAAACTCAAGAGCAGTTAAATCCTTGCTTTCTTCAAAGATTATAGCAACATGGTTCCACCTTGGTGTTAAAGACCTCAACACCTTTTTAACCACAACCTCTTTATCCACAGTTTCTCCAAGTGTAGCCAATTTATTGACCACATCTTTTACTCTCACACAATAGTCACTCACACTTTCAGCTTCTTGCATCTTTAAATTCTCAAATTCCCTTTTCAATGTTTGTAGCTTGACAACTTTGACTTGATCACTGCCTTGATAAGCTTCTTGTAGAGTCTTCCAAGCATCCTTGGCTGTCTTTGCACCTGCAATTCTTGGAAACAAGCTCTTATCTAGAGCTGTTTGAATATGAAATAAAGTTAAAGAGTTCTTCTTCTTACTCTCCTTCTTGGATGTTCTATCATTTGTTGCAAGAGTGGTCCAATAAGTAGGCTCATCATAACCTATTTCTACAATTTCCCATTAATCTTTTCCTATCAAAAGAGTCATCATCTTGATACTCCAATATTCATAATCAGTTCCATTAAATTCAGGAACAGGGAAAGAGTTCAGATTTTCCATGATCAATTGTTAAAGAGATCACAAACACAAAATATTAAACCCATAATTTCAATCTCGCTCTGATACCAAATGAAGATTTAGAAATGAATTAAAAAAAAAACATAATTAAATCAACTTACAGCAAAGGGCACAAAAGATCTCCATACACAGAAATCACACAAAGCAAAATATATTATTGAATTGACTATTCTCTGTGATACACTACATTCTATCTGCTATGAAAAATGAAGATAACACTAAAAACAGCACACCAAAATATATAGCCATACACAACTAAAAATAATAAAAAACTGCTCTATCACATGCAGAGGTGCGAAGTGTGCACAGCACCTAAAAATAACAAAAAAATCTTAAAAGATTTGAATGCTGGGCATGCACAAAGCATGCAGCACCCACTCCCTCTAAAAATAGATGCACATCAGTAACCGTAGCTACAGAGCATCAATTACCAATAAAAACAAACATTGATGAAAACAATTGGTGCTATTAGTTTTCCTTTATGTTTATATCTAATATACCTTTGCTTGTTTTCCTTTGTGTTCTGAAGGAAAAATAATGCTGGGAAATGAGGAAGACAATATAGTCAAAAGTACTTATGATTTCTTGATTTGCCAAAGTCTTATGACCATTAAAGAATGCTTGTAGTCCTTGGACGAAATAACTAAATTTATCTAGGAGGAATTAAATATTGTAGACAGAAAATGAGTAAAATTATTTGGAAGGAATCAAATTTTAAGTAAGATTAAGCCTTGTAACAAAGTTGAAGAAATTAAACTTATATTACCTGATCATTGAAATTTAGGGAGATGATAGAAAGATTTAATTATGGTGAAAAATAATTTATTTATATAATTAAATAATTTTGAACAAAAGTTTATTGAAGAAATAAATATCCAATAATAATATTGTAAAGAAGTATATGTTTCACCCTTTCACTTGTATGTTTTAATGTTATTTTTGTGGATTTGGTTAACATATTCTCTTAGTATATAATTTATTTTATAGGTGCATTGAATAACCCTAATTTTGAATTGAACATTGTATTATGTTTAATCCTCCACTTCATAGCAACACCAATATAATTCTCAGGACTTCTTCCTTCCTAGATTGGATCATACATGCAATCTCATCCTATAGACTAGATTGTGGGCATGATCTAGTCCTTTAGATTTAAAATTTGAAATTCTAAATTCTAAATATAACAATCCCAAGATATAGTAATTACCCATGAAGAAGATAAATGTTGAATACTTTTATCTTTACCTTTCTTCAGCCAAGAGGGTGCTAATTGGGATGTAAATTCCAACATTTATCTTCTTCATGCCCATCTTTATCACAATGAGAACAATGCAATTTTCTCTTACCTTTACCATGGAATTACAAATCTTCATTCCTTTTCCCTTTGGATTTTTCTATCCACCATGCTAATATTCATTACCCTTGTTGCAAGTGAAAGGAACTCCCTCCTCATCCAACTCCAGATAGCCTACATGGCCACAAGCCTCATCGATATTTTGGGGATTGGCCCTGAGGAATACCATTTCTAGCTGGTTAAACAAACCTCCCACATAGGTAATCAACACCTAATGCTCCATGATGTCCTTCCCAAGGTAAAGTGATCCTTTTATTCTCTTGTAGGCTTGAAGACTTTTCCCTTTCCTTTCTTCAAATGATGCCACTACATCACATATTCTTCTTCATGGAAAATGGGGTAAAACTAATTCTACAATCCCTCATTAAAATTATTCCACTTGGAGATTGGTGCAATTTTTTAAATTTCCAAAGAGTGAGCATAACTCTGATACCATGTGAGAGAATGCCCAACAAGTTTCAACCTTATGAAAGAAGTCTCTTGAGTTGACCATCATTTCACCATCATTGAGAGAATGCACTAATTTCACCATCATCGAGTTGACTATAATTTCACCATCATTGAGTTTAATGACTATCTTTGCTTCATCTTTGAAGAACCTCATGGATGATGATGCTTTTTGCTTAAGTTCACTCTTTTCAAGCTCACCTTCTTTTAAATCTACAAGATGTCTTGTAGAATGAATTGTTGAGAGTATGAAATCTATCTATCCAGGATTATTTTGGACTCCCCATCTTGTGTATCAATTCTAGTATCATGTTCTCAAGAATATGAAGTTTATCTTCAACATACGTAATCCTTCCAACTAGACTATGTGCATAATGTACAGTCCTCCATATTGAAAATTCAAAATTATCAATTCCAAAGTTGGCAATCCTAGGATATAATCATTACCCATCAACATGCTTGCCAAAATTCTAAAATTGTGTCTAGGGTTGTGAATTTAGGGATATTATCCTGGAAAACTTTCATAATTGATTTGTAGAATCTTTCATTCACATAGTTGATCACACACATAATTAATCTTAGTTTTCATTAAGTGTAAATACTCAACATCCGAAATTCTTTGTTTCATTGTTTTGATCTTGCTAAATCAACCTAGGAGCTTCATTGTCATTGAGGAATTTGATTGCTCTT
This sequence comes from Cunninghamia lanceolata, assembly GCA_027924645.1. NCBI lineage: Eukaryota > Viridiplantae > Streptophyta > Pinopsida > Cupressales > Cupressaceae > Cunninghamia > Cunninghamia lanceolata. Next base: position 7,546,834 of record BSBN01000078.1, read on the forward strand.
CCCTCTATACATAGGAATATCGGACCAAAGGCACAATTAGCACAACATTAATCATAGACCTATATATATACATTTAATAAAATATTTTCTAAAGATTTGCAATGTCAGACTCCAAACAACACATGCACTGCACCATTGCTAAAGGTATCAATTGAATCACTCATACCTTCTAGGAAAAGCTATCTAGGTGAGGGTGATTTGGACTAGTTACTCTCTTGGCATGGAAGAAGTGCATCGTGGGTGATAGTAGAGTTGTGTTGTATGTTTGATTGTTGAATTATTGAGTTTGTGTACTCATGATAAGACAGAGGGTTTCCTTGATGTTTTCCTATGTTTGTTGTTTGATTTGAAATTTTTTGAAACTTACTTCTTCTATCCATCTCATGTCATAGTCTATTTCAAAATAATTTAACCTCCTACATGGTTGATCATGTGTGACTAGCATAGCTTTGTCCGAGGACCAACATAGTAATTATTTATCAGGTATACAGTAAAGTACATGCCACCAAATAAGGCAAATATCGACCTAAAATGAACGTAAAAGTGAACAATAAAAAATAAAATATAATAGAATTTAAGATTCTCAATTTATAATAAATGTTTGAAAGCTTTGGATTAGAGTTTGCAAAGAAAATGATTTATTTGGATTGTAACCACTGTAATCTGTTAACTTTTTAAAAGGATTTAGGATAAAAATAATTTTGAATTTTTTTATGAACATACCACTTTTGACTTAATAATGGGTCACAAATAACATGGCTGGATTATTTTTTAATTTATTTTTTGGTAATTTTTATCTTCAAATCTTTAAAAATATTAGTAACCTATATTATTCTCAAAACAACAAAAATCTTTCTGTTTTTTACTTTTTTAATAAGAAACTCCCCAACATTCAAATAAATTGAAAAAAAAAAAAATCCTTATAAACTCACCGAGGCTTACTTGACGTTTATCCTCCTTAGGCCTGCAGAAAAATGGCATTCCACCCTTATTAAAGAGATTTATGCAGTGAAACATATATTATGTTGGACACTTCAGCAATCTATTCTTATTGAACTCAAAACATCTTTAACAACACCCAAAAAAATTTCAAATCAACCTTTTGACTCCCCAAAAAACTCAACCCACAGAGATATGGAATCACACTAAATATGAGACATGAAATAACCTGAAAGATTATATAAAAATCTTTTGATTTTTTCTTGAAGAAAGATATAGTGTTCAATGTATTATTCTTTAATTAAAAGTTAACAGTCAAACAAAAGAAAAACAAAAGAGAAATAATAGAATACCATTTATTGGCTTGCCAACGGCAACGGCCACGGTCATCACTGACTCCAATGAATCGGCCACTTTTCCTACCATTATCATTTATGTCAGGCTTTACATGAGATGTCTTAGGGTTAGGGTTTTCCATGCCATGATTACCAACACTTCCTGCAACTGTGTCTTGATCAACCCTCCCTCTACTGAGATTGATTAGCATCCTTGCTGTGTGTTCAATATCATCCAATTCACAAGAATTCTCCTTGGGATTTTTCCTTTTTCTACCAGTAAGCCTCCCCTCAGCATTAGGATCTGCTATCTCATAAGCAGGACTAGACTGAGCTTTAACTTGAGCATGAGATATATTGGCATTAAGATTTTCCATTATTGTAAAATCTGCACAATGCAAGAAAGCAGTGCTACTTGAGCATGAGATATATGGGCATTAAGATTTTCCATTATTGTAAAATCTGCACAATGCAAGAAAGCAGTTAGCACTGCAAACGTACATGTCAATCATTCCTTATCTTTTAAAACAAAGCTAGCACATCACTTGAGAAAGTTGGGGCCATTGATATATAATGGAAAAGAGAGATTTCAATATCCTTCATCATACTAAAACAGTCTACGAGACTATCATATTACAAAACACTGCTGAAGTAGTCAGAGATTGCTATCAGACATAACTCTGTTCTTTGCAACTTGTTCGTCGTCCAAAGTTTGACCTTTCTAGTGATGATAGATAAAACAAAAATGATGAAAACAATTGGTGCTGTTAGTTTTCCTTTATGTTTATATCTAATATCCCTTTGCTTGTTTTCCTTTGTGTTCCAAAGGGAAAAAAATGCTGGGAAAATGAGGAAGACCATATAGTCAAAAGTAATTATGATTTCTCGATTTGCCATCTTATGACCATTAAAGAATGCTTATAGTCTAACAAAATAACTAAATTTATCCAGGAGGAATTAAATATTGTAGACAGAAAATGAGTAAAACTATTTAGAAGGAATCAAATTTTAAGTTAGATTAAGCTTTGTAACAAAGTTCAAGAAATTAAACTTAGATTACCTGGTCATTGAAATTCAGGGAGATGATAAAGATTTAATTATGCTGAAAAATAATTCATTTATATAAATAAATAAGTTATATAAAAGGTTATTGAAGAAATAAATATCCAATAATAATATTGTAAAGAAGTATATGTTTCACTCTTTCACTTTTATGTTTTAATGTTATTTTTGTGGATCTGGTTAACATATTCTCTTAGAATATAATTTATTTTATAGGTGCATTGAATAAGCCTAATTTTGAATTTAATATTGTATTATGTTTAATCCTCCAATTCATACCAACACCAATGCAATTCTCAGGACTTCTTCCTTCCTAGACTAGATCATGCATGCAATCTCATCCTGTAGACTAGATTGTGGGCATGATCTAGCTCTCTAGATTTAAAATTTGAAATTCTAAATTCCAAAGATAACGATCACAAGATATAGTTATTACCCATGAAGAAGATAAATGTTGAATACTTTTATCTTTACCTTTCTTCAACCAAGAGGGTGCTAATTGGGATGTAAATTCCAACATTTTATCTTCTTCATGCCCATCTTTATCACAATGAGAACAATGCAATTTTCTCTTACCTTTACCATGGAATTACAAATATTCATTCGTTTTCCATTGGGATTTACCTTTCCACCATGCTACTATACGTTACCCTTGTTGCGAGTGAAAGGAACTCCCTCCTTGTCCAACTCAAGATAACCTACTTGGACACAAGCTTCATCAATATTTTGGGGTTTGGCCCTGAGGACTACCATTTGTAGATGGTTAAACAAACCTCCCACATAGCTAATCAACACCTCATGCTCCATGATGTCCTTCCCAAGCTAAAGTGTTTTTTTTATTCCCTTGTAGGATTCAAGACTTTTCCCCTTTTCTTTCCTCAAATGATGCCACTACATCACTTATTCTTATTCATAAAAAATGGGGTAAAACTAATTCTACAATAGCTCATTAAAATTATTCCACTTGTAGATTGGTGCATCTTTTTAAATTTCCAAAGAGTGAGCATAACTCCAATACCATGTGAGAGAACGCCGAACAAGTTTCAACCTTATGAAAGAAGTCTCTGGTGATTTGGAGACATTTGATAAAGGCTAAAGTAAACCTCCAAATTATGAAAACCATTGATTGAGCTATTTGGCACTAATTTCACCATCATTGAGTTGACTGTAATTTCACCATCATTGAGTTTAATGACTATCTTTGCTTCAACTTTGAAGAGCCTCATGGATGATGATGCTTCTTGCTCAAATTCACTATATTCAAGTTCAACTTATTTTAAATCTACAAGATGTCTTGTAGAATGAATTGTTGAGATTATGAAATCTATCTATCCAGGATTATGTTGGACTCCACATCAATAATATCAATTTTATCTTCAACATACGTAATCCTCAGAACTAGATTGTGTGCATAATGTAGAGTCCTCCATACTGAAAATTCAAAATTATCAATTCCAAAGTTGGCAATCTGTTGTGACCTAATCACACATCACCCCATCATAGACAGGGACCCCCCTCTTTTGGGTTTGGCATTGAATTTGTCTTATTTTGGCAGTGATCTCTTATCCTGCTTTACTCAGTAATTTAGGATGTTCGCTCACAGTGCAATATTAGTGGACTTTAGCAAGTGAAATTTTAAGTTATGCTGAGCATTTTCAAACTTCCGCCTAAGCGGACATTTAAGGTCACCTTGCAAGATGTTCAATTTTCTAATCATTCATGACATCTCAAAATGTCTGCTTCAGGCAGACATTCGTATTCATCTTGCATTTCACTTTTCTTTTAACTTGCGTGACCGTTCATTAAATCCGCCTAGGCGCAGGTTGGCGATCTATTTGCAATGTATAAGATTTAAGGTATGCGTGGGCCCATGAAATGTCCGCTGGCTATTCCCATCTTCATGCACAATTATATTGGGGGTCTACTCGATGGTATCTATCTCTCACTTTGGCGGGGTTTAAAATTCATTCAAACCATGCATTGAGAGAGTGCTCATCATATCATCTCCACGTCACTTAGCATTACATGTTGAGCATCCAAAAACCCACCTCAAACGGACTTTCACGAGTCCTTCGCATTTCATACTCTTCATGTATCCTGCGCGATGATGAGAAAGGTCCGCTCTCTCCATTTATAATTGCTGACACATATCCTTTTGGAGATTTTGTAAATCATGATAGGATTTCACACTCGATAGCATTTTGAAGGAAGGTATGCAAAGCATGGCATAATAACTGTTCAAGCGTTCGAAGGAGTATGTATGGGAGACATCATAATGACCGCTCCATCTCAGGCATACTCATTTGCAATATGTATTTCATACAGAAAGAAGCGCATGTCCGTGATGATCTGGCAAGAGTAAATGTGAATGATATACCCACTCCAAGTACTTATTGGTGATTCATTTGCAGGAAGTTGTTTTTCAAATGAGAGGATCCGCTCAAAACAATTAGTGGTGATTATTTGCATCATTTTGAGAGCGCATGTAGGTATCACCATTTGCATTCTAAACACTATGCAAAGAGAATTCTGAGGGCCGCTCGGGAGCATGACTCTGCTTCATAGTTTACTTCTTCAAGCTTATACACATTGGCCTCATGAGTCTGCTCCAAGTTCACTTTTGAGTGGTGAATGCAAATAAGTTTATAGTACTCGCTCTAAGGCACACATTTCTGATTGCTTTAGGGTGCATGAAATTTCATAAGGTATCCAAACCTCCACCCAAGTGGACTTCTTGGGACACTTTGCAAACATGAGCAATAGGCATCACGCAGCATGATATTAAAAGTCCGCTTAGGCGGTCTTCTTGAGATGCTTTACAAACACAAATGCTGGACTAATGCAAATGTACATCACGAGTCCGCCTAGGCACTTCGACAAGGGTGGTTCATATTTCAAAGTATGCATGGGACGCGTGGACATCTGCTTGGATGCGGGGTATCCGTCAGAATTTAGATTTTCTTCATCAACAATCAAATTAATGCTCCAGGTGGTCATTAAAGGTTGATTTGCCTAAAATGGAAGCCTAAGGATATATTTACTTAGCCTGGCAACGTACCGTATTGGCATCATGAAGGATATTTTGAATCTCTTTAGACACGCATAATCATTTTGCCCAATATGCATCTAGCACTTGGATACCCACCAAAACGCACATTCAAGGAGATGTTTCAAACTTAGCAAATTTATTAAATATTCTGAGCATGGAGTTCTGATTGGCATGACATGATTACTCTTGAAGCATTTGAAGGGATATTTGTGCAAGGCATCATAATGGCCACTTCGTCCATGATAATCCAGCGAGAGTAAACATCTCTATATTTCTTCATCATGCGTAGGTGAAAGATTCATTGTTATATTTAGCATATGAAGTGCGTATTTGTTATTCACAGTGCACAGTAATGCTTAAGTGATTAACCATTGCATGAAGGTTGCAGTCCATTCTATCCTTGGCATCATATTCATTTGAATTCCAATATGTGGCTTAGGTCATAAGGCAGTATATGGTCTATTTTCGTGAGTGGGATGTTGGCAAAATCTTTTGAACCTTTCAGAAATCTCCATATGTCATTCATGTACCCACCACGTCAACTCAAGATATACATGCATAGTATAGGCATTTCGAAGCATAAGAGTTTGTCTTGATAGTCTGAGCATTCAAACTATAGATATTGCTTCATCGGTGATGTAAAAATCAGGCTTTGCTTGTCACATTAAGGTAGAGTGAAGAGCACACGTCATACAATTTAAAATCTTTCAATTTTTGGCTTGAGCATTGGCAACCAGTGGGGGGGTGTTTCATGATTCGAAATCAATATTTTTCACTGGCATTTGCAGATATAAGTTTAAGGTCAAAATTCGCTGTGGTAGGGATAAAGGTGTTTAAACGTAATGAAATGGCTTTACAATTGATGATCCTAATGTCCATGACACACTCATCTATTTCAGTTTCTCATTTCTAGTTTTTTTTAGAGGGGGCAGGATGTTTCTAAATTGCATATTTTAGTCCCGCATGTGTTAAATGGTGGAATTTTGTCCTTTTGCACTTTTTAAAGCATCATTTTAGTATGCTGATATAGGATATTTGTGCAGGTGAGCGATGAATGAAGAAGAAGAATGACAAGAGTCAGCACATGGGAAGGTTCAAAGAATGGAGTAGCGTTACTTGAGAAGGGTGGACATCATCGTCACATGAAAGAGACCCATACCAGATGATCAAGATCCAACACCAAAGTCATCATCAAGATCATCATTTGCACGAGAAAAAGAGAAATGGGTAGGTTCATCAAGCAATCCATGAATTATACATTCAAAAGTATAATTGCATGATCGACAACAACAAGAAATTCAACAAAATTCCCAAGTTTTCCAAGTTCGAAGCAGCCAAGTTCCAGAGGTGAAAATTTGAAGATTCGAAGACTACTCCCAAAAGATGACAAAATTTGGGAAGATATTCGGAGCAATATGAACACAAAGAAAATCAAACCAGTTTGTTCAATGTTGAGGTGGCACGTGCACAACATTGATCCAATCGCAGTCTGCCATGTCATCCGTCTGCATTCAATGTTCTAAAGATAGTAAATTTTTGTAACAGACTGCCTTGTTGTCAAAATTTGGGCCATCGATCCTCAAATCAATCCTGGCCATTCATGTAATTTTGAGGCCTATAAAAGTGCTCACTTCTTTCATTTGTGAAGGAGATTAGAGAGGGAGAACAAGAATCAAGTAGTAGGAGTAGATGCTGTTAGAGTAGAGGTAGATTAGAGGAGACTTTTCGAAATCATTGAAGAGACATATGAAATTGTTGTAAAAATGCATTTCCAAAATCAATACAAGCTCATTGTTGGTTCGCATGGTGATTTTGTGTGATTGAGGAATGTTAGCATGGTTTCTAATTTCTTGGTAGAGTAAAATTAGATTAGAAGTTCATTGATGTAATGTTTATATGTGGAGATAATTGATGAATTCCTTGGATGGTTCATACTTTTTATGATTTGTCGTTGATAAGTCATTTCGCAAAGTTAGCCTGAACCACATTTGTTTTCGTTCAGTTGTGGATGCTCATTCAAGCTACACCAACAGTGGGTGTTTGGATGGAGATTTGTAACATGAAAATCCTTGAGTTTCCTTAGAAGATTGCACTAACTTCATGTAGTTGTTGGTTCTCATGGCGAAACGGAGTATGGTTTTATGAGGAGTTTGTCTATCCTAGCATGTTTCATTATATCATTGTCCTTAGATTAGACTCTCTTAACCTTTTCTCTTTTACCTTTTCTTTTCGTAGCTGGTTATAAGAAGTTCCACTTCACAAAAAGGAGAATAACATATTTGATTGGAATAAGGAGTATATTCAACATAAGTCCCTTTGTGAGTTTTCAGCAAATCACATAAACTACTGAGTCTATCCATTGCAAGTCAAGACCTGACATCTGGAACCTTGGAGTTGTCTCATTGGATCACATCGTTTAGCTTTTGAGAGATTTTGTTCAAGAGAAGATAGAATACCTTGTTATTTTATTCTGAGTTTGCAAGTGCATAAAAAACACATCAACAAAATCCTAGGATATAATCATTACCCATCAACATGCTTGCCAAATTTCTAAAATTGTGTCTAGGGTTGTGAATTTAGGGATATTATCCTAGAAAAATTTCATCATTGATTAGTAGAATCTTTCATTCACATATTTGATTACACACATCATTAATCTTAGTTTTCATTAGGTGTAAATACTGAACATAAAAAATTCTTTATTCTTTTTTTTTTATCTTACTAAATCAACCTAGGGGCTTCATTGTCATTAAGGAATTTGATTGCTCTTCCCTCTATACATATGAATATTGGACCAAAGGCACAATTATCACAATTATCACAATTATTTTATATATATATATTCTCAAGATTTGCAATGTAAATTTTGTGTTGAATGAAATCACACTACTTAGGATCAAATTACACTAGTCAAATGAAATCATGGGTGTGATTTAATCTAAAGCCTTGAGAACTTCGTCATCTATTTGCGATAGGCTTCTAATCATAAGTCTAGTTCTAGATTGTATATCTCAATTCCCTGTCACACTATCAATACAATAAACATACACATCAATCCAATTACTAGGTAAGCCCTCTAATCTCTCTCATTTTCATTTATCATCTCTTTGTCTAGATTAGTGTCTCATATCTTACTTCCTAATTTAATTTAAGATTAAATTATTATGTATTTCCTTATCATTCCATTAGACCCCTAAATTAATGTAAGGTGGTTTATTTTCCTTAAAATACCTGTAATGGTTTAGTGTCTGTGATAACCAAAATTTTACTTAGACACAATGCTGGTGAGTCAGACTCCAAACAGTACATGCACTGCACCATTGCTAAAGGCATCAATCAAATCACTCATACCTTCTGGGGAAAGCTATCTAGGCGAGGGTGATTTGGACTAGTTACTCTCTTGGCATAGAAGAAGTGCATCCTGGATGATAGTAGAGTTGTTGTGTTGTATGTTTGAATGTTGAATTATGTTTCTGATTTTCAATATGAAGTCATGCAAGATAGTCTGAGGATTTGGAAATGGAAATCGTAAGATCTTTGGCTGGGTGAAAATTCCCTCTTCACATTAACCATTTAATTCATATTTACAATCTCAAAAGGTCTCTTTGTATAACATTTAGATATCTTGGATGGGATTTGAAAGATAATGGGATTTACACATTGCAAACTGGCTATAAAACTCTGTTGACAGAAAACTGGCTATGTTATCCAATATCATTACTAAGATGGAGAAAACTACAAAACAATATAATCTACTTAAAATATATATATAATGAAATAGAAGTAGTTAACTTCTAAATTAAAAAATTGGGCATGCTATCTACTGTCTAGGTCAAATTCTACTGTAACAAACTAAGCCTCTTAATTATAAAATCTATTTAGTCATTATTTGCTCTGAGATCCTGTGAAACCATACCATGTTTTACTATTTAATTGCTAACGCAAATTATCATAATAATACCCTTTGAAAACAAAGTAAATTTCGAAAACTATGACATCTGCATTCTTTTATGATATTTGCTATGTTTAGGTCTCCATACGATTGACTGTTTTCCTTCGAGGATTGTGTTACAACTATACATTTTGTGAAAAGCAACGCAATGCAACTATTACCTCTACACTCTTTGGTTCTGTATCAAATAAATCTTCCTGTTCCTTACGTTAGTTTTCTCCCAAGCTTCTTTTACATTTAGGTTTTACCATGTTTACATCTAGATTTGTACAGTTAATCTGCTAAAGTTTTTAAAGGATTCATACAGAACCAGAGATTATACAAGTTGAAACACAGCTGCTTTTATGACTTCAACAACATTCATTATACTCAGAATGAGAGAATATATTTTACAACCATAGAAAGGAATGAAAAAGAAAATGTAAAAAAAATCTTGGCTTTATGTTGTGAGGGATTCTTGAGGAAAATACCAGATAAGAGAGATTCTACAGCTCTATCCCTTTCTGTTGAGAATGTCGCTACACTCGAAATCACTACTTCTTTCTCAATCTTGGAATGTATGGCTTCTAAATTCTCCGAACGGTCCTTTTACTCTGAACAGACTTATAATAAAAGTCTCTATCTTTTAATATATTTATACCAGATCTCTCTAAAAAACCTGAGCAAATCTAGAAAGGAGAAAACAAGCTTAAATTCATTAACATATGAGCAGGAAAACAAGCTTATATTCATTAACATATAAGCAGGGCCTACGATGAAGAATCTTCTTACACTGTCAGGCTGTCATTATTAAATTATTACCGTTTTGAATACCTGCTCCAAACGAAAGTTTACGTTGTAGGAAGCATAGCTTGTGACAAGTATAGGTTGGCGAGGGTTCAATAACCATTAAAAAGGTCAAATTTAAAGTTTTTTAAAATTTAAACATAAATGAAAAATATTACGAACAATCTGGAAAGGATGTTGGAGATCAGCAAGTGCACCATACAGAAGAGGAGCTGAAGGAAGAACAGAAACCTCATCAAATGGATCCCCCCTACCCGCCATTCCTTTAAGTTAAATTTTGATGGGGCAAGTAGAGGCAACCCAGGCCCCTCTGGGACAGGCTGTGTCATCAGGCGGGAGGATGGCTCCATAGTGGCAGCGAAGGCTTCGAAAATAAACAAAGGAACAAACAATGAAGCCAAAGTCTGGGCCCTTGTTCACGGTATTCAGCTGGCCATTGCTTTAGCTATTAAAGACGTCTAGATCGAGGGGGACTCGCTTATAATTATCAATGCTTTGAAGTCCAAGGGTTCTGATAATTGGAAGGTCAATTACATCGTACAGCAGGCTGTCTCCTCCTTAGCAACTTTTGATAACTAACTTATTTCACATACTTACAAGAGGGAAATTGGGTGGCTGACACCTTAGCAAATTTGGCTATTGATCAATTATCAGACATGGAGGTCTTCTTTCCAGATCAACGAGATTTGCCTTGCCAGCTAGTGAACACTCTGAGATATGATATGGAAGGTTTGATGGTAAAGAGGGGGATTTCTCTCCCCCAAGAAGTGCTAGCTTCTCCTCTGACTGTTAAGGGCAAAGTGCCCTTATCATGCCCCAATAGGAGCTAAGAATGTGGGGATGGAATATCGGGGCGATGATCCAGGGTGGTATTGGTTTCTTTGTTTGTGGATCTGAGTTTTCTCCGCAGTTTTTTGGGGTGTTTGAGGTGGTGCAGGAGCATCTTGAGACCTGAGAATTAGGAGGAGTCCATGTATACTCTGTTGTGTCCATAGTGCCATCGGTGTGAAACAACTCTCGGGGAAGTTTTGTGAAGTTACACTGATCAACGGTGTCAAACCGACAGAAGGCGCATCGGTGGAGAATGGTTTAAATCTCGCCGAAGGTACATAGCACATCAGTATATCAGTAAAAGGATCTAAGGTCTTGCTGACGTTGGAGTCACACCGACGATGTTTGCCATCGGCATATCAGAAGGATAATTAAAGAGCTCACCAAAGGGAGTGGTCACACTGAAATTGAGTGTATTGGCACATCGGCTTGAGTTGAGGAGTGCGGTCCGAAGGTGCCATCGGTATATCGGCCAAGGTTCTTAAGTAGTTGCCGACAAACAAAGTCTTTTCGATAGGCGTGGAACACAGAGTCTCCATCGGGGAGACTCAAGAGTTCAGGGAGCTAATTAACATGGTGACCGACAGGGTATGTCAGACCAATAGGGTCAATGTCGTGGGAAGGTCTATCAGAAACAAGATGTCAGAGTCAGGGTGGCATCAGCCTATCGGCTAACGAATCTTTAAGCTCACCAATGGTGATGTCTCACCGATAGTGTAGATTTTTTGGTTTCCAAGGTTATAGGACCCTTTTATGGTGATTGGATAAGCCTATACATTCTGAAGCCGTTCAAGTTCATGCTATCAGATGGCAGTTTTGAAGTGTTACGAGGCTATGCATAAACGGCTATCTAGCACAGCAGATGTGATCTTTAGCTCCCCTTCAAAGTTCGGAGCCTTTAATCTTCTTTAATTCTTAGCCATCCTTCACCTATTTCTGATATGGCCATGTGTGTGGAAATTGAATGCAATGGGTTCCCGCAGAAATCTACCCCTTTTGGGAGCCGCCTCTTCTATCATCTCACTTATACCTAGTTTTTGCTGCATAAACAAATAACCAGCATAGTTGATGGGATTTTTAGCTCCCCTATAGAGCTCCGAGCCTTTAGTCTTCATTAATTCTTAGTCATTCCTCACCTAATTTTGACATGGCCATGTGTGTGGAATTTGAATGCAAGGGGTCACCGCTGGAACCTACCCTTATTGGGAGCCGCCTCTTCTATCACGTCACTTATATCATCCTATTCTGCAGTTAAGGTTGGTAGTTTTCTAAGTTATTTTTTTGCAGATGTTGTGGTGGCAGTGGTTGCCGATTGTGGTATTGCCCTTTCAGTGAATCTGTCCAAATGACTGGTGTTATGCGCCCTTGGGTTTTTAGTTCTCTCCCTTTATCTCATGGGTTGAGAAGCTGTGCTATGTTGCACTCTTTTTTTCTTTTAGTTTTCAATGTCCTTTTTAGGCCAGTTTAGGGCCACGGTTTTTTTTGGTTCTCATGAGATCCTTCGATATGGCTTGACTTTGTAAACTTCTTATTTAATATTATGGGTGCTCCATCACCTTTTTCTTTAAAAAAAAAAAAAAGGAAGAACACATGACAGGGATAGGGGAAGAGAATGACATTGAGGGTAACCTGTAGAAAACTGGGAACAAAGGTATATAGGGTAAAAGTGATGATCAAGGGGCCAATCTCCAGGACCTAGGGATGTAAAAAGAAATCTTTCCAAGAGGAGAATGATGAACTTCTGAGCTTTGCCAAATTTCATGAAGAATTTTACAAATAGGAGTTGGTTGCTGTTGAAACTCTTAAAGGTAATTGACCCTGCTGCTAATAGTATCTTGTATAGCTTTAATATTTAGGCCTGTTTAGCTGCTTTAGGTGTTTTTTTTGTCTTTTGACTGCTATCCTTCCATGTTTTATCTTTAGGGCAGCTTCTGATTGTAGGGTTTCGAGGCCCCTTCAAAACCTATTTTACCTCTCTAATAAAAAACTAGTATAGATATCTTATATACATTTACCTAAAAAAAGTTGAGATATATAAGGGTTTTCTGCAACTCAACTAGGTTAAACAAAGATTTCTTCGTGATCAGAGGGTGTTCAATTGCTTAAAGTATTTTATTAAAATTAAATTAATGATAAAAAAAATAAAAAAGAAACACAAATCGAAGGTAGATATTAATACAAGGGTTTCCTTGTATTTTTTTTTACTATTATCTAAATCACAGAGAAAATAAAACTAAAAATCTAAGGCAGAAAAAACATAGATTATGAATCTAGGGCTTTTTTGAATTATTTCTACTAAAACTTAAATCCGCAAAGAAAATTTAAAAATACAAATCTAAGGAAAAATTAAATATATATCAACACTTCAATTACCAGGGCTAACTAATTTTGGTGCACATTTTAGTCTGCAAAATCCACCATTTCTTCTGCCAAAGAAAAGTTATTTAAAGCCAATTTGATCTTCAAATTCTTTCTCCGTAAACCCGAAGTTTTCCAAAAGAAGGTTAGTAAAATAAATATATAGTTGTTTTTTTATATCTTTATATGTTATATTTTTATCTTTAATAAGGTCCAATTTAATTTTTGTAGTTAATGCCCACAGGCTATGGAGTGTAATGACGTGAACATGTTAACAAAAACTCTTTCCTTTTACATTAAATTTTATAGCCATTTACATGTCAAAATATTAATAGTTAATAATAAGTACAACATAAAAAACATAAATAAAACTTTATAATAAATATATATATATAGTAAATAAAATAGTTGTAATGTAAAATAAAATAAATCAAAATAAATGGTTTTTATTTTAATTTAAAGTTAATTTATTTTACTAGAACTATTCTATTTGCTACATATTTTATCTATTTTAAAGTTAAGGTTTTGTATTTATAAATAAATGTTGGCTCTAAATAATTTTTCTTTCAACTATTATTTCATAAATATAAATATAAATGTAAATATAAATATATATGAAGATTATAGTGTAAAATCTCATGAATTGTATTGGAACATTTAAACTATTAATATTGTTTAACTAATATAAAATTTAATTATTAAAAAAAATTATAATATTATATGATGTTAATAGTATCATATTTATAAGGGGAGACCATGTGGTGAAATGGTGGGGCTTTTTGTCTATAGTGCCAACAACCCAAGTTCAAACCTTGTCTTTACTTTGTCACTCTTTACTATGTCAACAATTGAGGGCCCCTATGATCAAACCTCGTCTTTACGGGGAATTCAGGACAGTAGTGAGAAATTGGGAAGGGAAGGTCCTTTGCAGAGATTTTAAGAGGCTTGGCCATGGAACCAACAATATGGTTGAGTATCAAGTGCTAATATTGGGACTTCAAGTAAGCATTTAGATGGGTCTAAGCAAGCTAGCAATAAAAGGTGGCTCAACATTTGTGATTAATGTGATAAGGGTGAGAGCACATCAAGTTTTGGAAATATAACACCATATTGAGATGGGTCTAAGCAAGCTAGCAATAGAAAGTGGCTCAACATTTGTGATTAATGTGATAAGGGTGAGGAGCACATCAAGTTTTGGAAATATAACACCATACTTGAAACGGTCACGGAGCTTTTGGGCAAGTTGGAACAATACACAGTTAACCATGTATTCAAGGAGGAAAATAAGGAGGTCGATGCATTGGACAACTTGCCAGTTAATTAGTTGGAGGAACAAGTTTTGAAAACACCACCTAGCATAGTGACACATGGTTTTCACTCTTACAGGATTCTTAATTATGGCATTTAATGTCTTGTCTAATGTATCCCACTCCACTATGATGATATGACATTCGAAGTAGGAGATAATAATGTTACAAACATTGAGAGCATCCTATTCCAGTGCATTCAGAGTTAAGATGCTTTTATTTGAAGTAAATAATTTCTTTGATGTTAATTATCAACAGTTTGAGCTCCAAAGCTATTAAGAAGCCATGGACACCTCGATCGGGCTTACTTGTTTGTAGATGCAAATGGCCTTTCTCGGGGAGGTGACTGAAAAGAGCCTTCAAAGCATTTTCAAAACCAGAAATGATATTCTACTTCTGGCAGTGCAATGGATTATGGGGGAGGATTTTTGTTGGTGGATCACCGATATAGAGTAAATAATGACGTTTCATCTATTTTTGTTGCAACATTGTTGGAATTCGGGGAATTGAAGGAGGATGTGGTAGTAATTGTGAATGTTTTAATAAAAAAGAGATTCTTGGGAGGTTTGAACAAGGTGTTAGCAATGACCAGGTATGGCAATGGTGTCCAACTTCTAGGTGATTTCCATAGGGCAAACCACAACAGAGATTTGATGAAATGATTTTCATTCCTTACTTCTAACAAGCCAGGGTCTTTTGTAAGGAGGCATCAGAAGGTGGAGAAAGCAATTGATTTCCTAAAGCAGATCTTGGGAATGAAGGAGGTAGATGGTATAGAATGGATACAATGTTTCATTGGCATCGAGTAGGAGCGGGCCGAAGGAGCAAGGTTACCAAATTAGTATATATGTTTGTATTTCAGCAATGCATAGGTGAATAGATAGTAGTAGTTCTTTCCTTTCCAGGTTTTTGTTTTAACCTAGGTTGACTCTATGTTAATAGAGATTTTATAAAAATGTATATACTATTTTTTTATTACTTTATAATACAGGGAGCATAACCCATGGATGCATTTATAGATAAAAAAATAGTACCATGTTTTTCAAATCATAATTTATTGTAAACTACAAATTGTTCAAAGTAAAAATAGCTCTACTCTACAAAATAAGTGGCAATGGAATTTGAAAAAGAAAAAAAAATGAGGCACATGAAAAAGAATAGAAGGAATTTTAAAAGCAAAAACATGAGGCAAAGAAAAAGATAGAAGAAACAAAATAGAGAAGACAAAATTTTCAGTAGAAATCGGCAAAAGACTATAGTAGATTAACATAAGAATGAAGAGAAAAACAAAGGAAGAGGGAAGAATAAAATAAAACAAATAGATTTAAACAACATAACCACCAAAGTCCTCATATAACAAACCATCTCACTAGGAATCAAGAAAACTTCTTTGCTTTCCATGACTGTTTAGGGTTTTTTTAGGGTTTTTGCTTTGGCTGCTTTCGGTGCCAATGGAGGCAGCTACCTTGGGCAGTACCTCTAGGGCTGTGATGGAGGACGCTCCGTCTAATGGATGGAAACAAGCGGTAACAGGGGAACCAATAGGGTCTTCTAAATGCATGACAGGTCTGCCTGTCAAGAAAGCTTCTGCAGATGGCACAGCTCTGGATATTCTGGATGGTCTGATTGAAGAAATCGTGGCAACCATGGATCTTGCTCTGGTAGGTAAATTCTTTTCCTTCTGTCCCAATATTGAGATGGTCTGAAAATGGGTTTTCTTCTCGGTGGAGAATTAAGGGTAGTGTGTCAGTCATTGCTATGGCAAGAGCTTTATTCCTTTTTAAATTCACCAGTAGGGAGGATATGATTGCTACTCTTGCTGGGGGACCCTGGCTTTATGGGTCACACTCGCTTGCTTTGTGCCAATGGAAACCTGGGTTTGACCCTAGCTCGGATCTCAATAAGTCTGCTCCTGTTTGGGTTCGATTACCTGGGTTTCCCTTGGAATTCTGGGATGAAATTTTTTTTTCTACTATTGGTAACTCTTTTGGCCAGTTTGTTACTGTGGACCACACTACCCATACTTAATCCTGCTGTGTTTTTGCTCACTTTTGTGTCAATGTAAAGATAAACCAAACCCTTCCTGTGTCCATTGAGTTAAACTCCAAATATGGGGTTTGGACTTAGCCAATCCTTTATGAAAATGCCACCACCTTCTGTCAAATATGCAAGAAGAAGGGCCATATAATGACTCAATGTAAAGCCAAGCAAACAGGTTGGAAGACTGACCCCCATAATGAGGTTGAGGACCACTCACAAACAGCTGTTACCTCTGACCATCAGGGAATGGAGGGTAATACGAAAAATGTTTTCCCAGATGACCATCCTGAACAGGCTAAGGATGAGAACAATTAGATGGTTTCGGGTAATAAGGATAATGCTTATCTAGAGGAGACTACTGAACCAATTCTGGACATAGGTTGTCAGAATGAGGTTTTAGACACCGTTAGTCATGCGGTCTGACAGAATTCTAGTGGGTGTGAGGAGGGAGAAATACAGGATCGATTGATCGATGGGGATGTTGAAGTTGATAAAGCCCTTGATCCACAGGCTTTATCAGCTGTTCCCATAGGCGCTAATGATCTTGAGTCAACTAGGAACCATGTGCTGGAAATAGGTGATCATATTGCTGATCCTTCATTGACAGTTGAAATTGGCCCAAGTGGTAGTGGGAATGACCCAGAGAGCTGGATTACCCCTAAGAAGAAGACTCGTAAAGGTAAAAAGACTGCTGATGTTGGCATTGACTCAAAACAAGGGAGACCAACCCTACGGGAAACTCGGCAAAGAGAGATTGCCAGGGAAATTGCCAGTGGTAAGAAGAAAACACTGGAGGTCCCTTCCCTCAAACCTTCGAAATGAGGATTTTATCCTGGAATTTGAGGGGTTTCAATAGCCCCTCAAAATAGTTCAAGGTCAAAAACTGTGTTCTGGAAAATAAATTAGACATTTTGCTCCTACAGGAGGTCAAGATGACTGAGGAAAACTTTAAGAAGATTGCTGATTACATATGGCCTAAGGCCGAGTTTTGTATTAGTCCTGCTATTGGGGCTTCTGGCGGGATTGTTACAATGTGGAACAGTGCAAAAATTCAGGGTTCCTTAGTGGCTTCTGGCAAGCATTTCCTGGTTATCAATTTCTCCTTGCCCTCTTTCAACTGGTATTTAATCAATATTTATGCTCCTAATACTAGAGTTCAGAGACAATCTTTATGGACTGATTTGAGTAGTACCCTAACCAAGTCCCCACACTCCAAATGGATGTTGGCTAGTGACTTCAACACTCCTTTGTATCCCTCTGAGAAATATGGTGGGAACCTTGATTACTCTGACAGCATGTTTGACTTTGCCGAGTTTATTAATGTTTGGGAATTGCTTGATGTGGAGCTGCAAAATCAGATTTTTACCTGGTCCAAAAGGAGACATGGGGATCATATGATCCAAGTTAAATTAGACAGGGTCCTTATATCGAGTAACTGGGACAATCATCATAATATGCAATTGCAGGCTTTTCCTTGAACCATATCTGATCACTGCCCTATTTTCCTTCATTGGCATGATCAATGTCCTCAGGGTCCTTTCCCTTTTTGATTTAAAGCTATGTGGATTAAGCATAAGGATTTCAGACAATTGGTGACCCAATGGTGGCAAATTCCTATCTAGGGTACTCCTATATTCAGATTAGTTAAGAAGCTTCTGCATATCAAACAAGAGGTTCATGGATGGAATAGATTCAGTTTTGGTCATGTGTTTTGGCAGAAGAAAACCTTAGCTAGACAACTTGAGGATATTCAGCAGCGGATTGCTCAAGGGGATGTTTCAGAAGATACTTCTAAGAAAGAACAAGATTTGATTTCGGATTGGAAGAATCTTATGTGCCGTGAAGAAGTCTTTTGCAAACAAAAATCTAGGGTTCAGTGGCTTAAGGAGGGAGATCACAATACTACTTTTTTTCATATTTCTGCCATGAAACATAGGAAGGCTAACTCCATCACAAAATTGTGCTTGGACAATGGTGATGTTATCACTAAGGACAATGAGATTGGGGAACAAGCTGTGTTATTTTTTTAGAACTTGTTGATGGAACAAGCCACTAGTGTTGATAGTGACAGGGCTACTAATCAGTTTATTGACAAGATCCTGTCTCATAACTGAGGAAGATAATTTGGAAATGCTGAGGCCTATTTTTGAGGAGGAGGTTCGTGTTGTTTTATTCTCTATGGGTCATTTTAAAGCTCCGGGTCCAGATGGCTTCCCTCCTATCTTTTTTCAGGAATATTGGAATATTGTGGGTGCTGATCTCACTGCTGCGGTTCGTGATTTTTTCAAAACTGGTAAGCTTTTAAAGCAGCTCAATAACACTTTTATTGTCCTTGTCCCTAAAAAGCTGAAACCCACCAATCTTTCTGATTTCAGACCTATTAGCTTGTGTAATACTGTCTATAAGCTTTGCACCAAAACCCTTGTCATGAGACTTCAACCTTTGCTTGATAAAATTATCTCTCCTTCTCAAAAAGATTTTATCCCAGGGTGTCAAATTTTGGATGCTGTGATCTCCACCCATGAAACTATTCATTCCATGGAGAAGAGCAGAATTCCTGGTATGGCCCTTAAGTTGGATATCTCTAAAGCCTATGATAGGGTCTCCTGGGATTTTCTGTTTCAAGTTCTTAGAAAATTTGGGTTTAATGACAAAATTCATCTCCTCATTTGGACGGCCGTCTCTTCCGCCAAATTTTCTATCTTGGTTAATGGGATTCCTAGGGGTTTCTTCTCCTCCTCGCGCGGACTCCGGCAGGGGGATCCCCTTTCTCCTTACCTGTTTATCATAAAGGCTAAGGCTCTTGGGAGATACATTCAAGCTAACGTGGTCTCTAAGCATCTTGTGGGCATTAAACCTGCTTCCTCCCTTGCCCATATGTCAGTGCAGCAATTTGTTGATGATACCCTTCTTTTTGGCATCTCTTCGGTGATTGAAGCTAGGAGATGGAAGAATATTCTAAACCTTTATGCCATCGCCTCTAGGCAAAACATCAATTTTCAAAAGAGTAATGTGTATTTTTTTAATACTCCCACTACTCTCCGTCAAAAAATCATCCATATTCTGGACTATGCTAAAGATGTTCTTCCTGCTATCTATCTGGGTCTCCCCTTTACGGTTAAAGAAGTTTCTCAAAATTTCTGGAATAGCCTTTTGGAAAGAACTCAACAGAAGTTGATTGGTTGGAAGGGAAAAGTCCTCAGTAGTGCTGGTAAGTTGCAACTTCTTCGGGCCTCCTTGCAAGGTATACCCACTTATTTCCTTTCTCTTTTCAAAATTCCTACTTCTTTTGCTGACAAGCTAGAACAAATTCAAAGAAAATTTTTATGGATGGGAGCTGAAGATAAACAGTGAATGTCCCTGGTCAGTTGGGACAAAGTGTGTCTTCCTAAATCCCATGGAGGTCTCAATATTTGAACCATACATAATATGAATAAAGCCCTGCTCTCTAAAATCAATTGGAACTTGATTCATCATCATAAAGATTGGGGAGAAATCATGCAAGCCAAATATTTACATATCACTGACTGGTCTAACTTCCTCCAGCAAGAAGGTCTTCCTAAGGGATCGGTTATCTGGAACAAAATGTTGAAATCTAGAAGTCTGCTCACGCAAGGGATCAGATGGAAATTGGGTAGTGGTATGGGTATCAAGTTTTGGACTGATATTTGGATAAAAGATAAGGCTCTCATCTCTCAGAGGGATCTGGGTGAGATTGCTGGCATTGCTACTTAGTTTTTTGGCGATAAGGTCAGTGATTACATGTCAAACAATAATGGTCACAGGAGCTGGAGAAATTTGTTGGATTGTTGTTCTCATCGCCATGATCTTGCCTCTAAAGCCCAGATGGTTCAAAAGTTGATTCAGGAAGTTAGAATTCCTCTTTTCCCTCGTGAAGATGAGCAATTTTGGTGGCTGGATAAGAATGGCCGATTCTCTGTTAAGTCTACCTATCACTTATTGGTCCCTGAGGTTCATAGAAAGGAGATATGGAGAAAAGTGTGGAACCACAAACTGGTCCCAAAAATTAACATGTTCTGGTGGGCCTCTGTTCATAACAAAATTCTGACCCAAGATAATTTGCAGAAGAGAGGTTTTACATTGGTCAACAGATGCTGTCTGTGCTATGAAAAGGAGGAAATAGTTTCTCATTTATTCTTACACTGTGACTTTGCTAGGGACATCTGGAACCTATTCCTCAGCAATTTTGGTATTCAGTGGGCTTGTAATTCTGATATCCAAGAAGTTATTAACAGTTGGTATCCTCCCTTTTCCCATCCCTGGCTTGTTGAGTTATGGAATCAAACTCTGCCGTGCTTGAGCTGGACTTTGGGGAAAGAGCGCAACCATTGGATTTTTAGGGATATTGCTAGAGATGCTTCCCAGGTCACTCATACTTTAATTAAGACTCTCTTGGAGAGTGTCACTATGACCCATATCCATATTGCGGAGAAACCTTTGACCCAGGAGGAAGAACAAATTGTGGCCAACTGGAAGATTCTCAATCATATTCCTGCTTATAACAATACCAAATTATTGCAGAGGCTTAACACTAGATGGAAGCCTCCAATTTCTAACTGGATGAAGCTCAATTTTGATGGGGCTTCTAAGCTAGATGGTGCAGCTAGTGGGGGAGGGATCATCCGTGATGATAAGGGGTGGATGTTTGCTGTCTATGCTGGAGGTCTGGGTTGTCACAGCAATAACTATGCTGAGGCTATGGCTCTTCTTTGGGGGCTTAAATTGGCCATATCCCTTGGTATTAGGAATTTGGATATCCAGGGAGATTCTAAAATGGTCATTGATGCCGTTACTAATGTGTCGAATGTTGTCATTTAGTTGAAAGACATTATTAGGGATATATAGCTTCTCTTGCAGAGGATTACTAATGTGCATATCTCACATATTTACTGTGAGGGAAATGGAGTTGCAGACGCCTGTGCTGAACTTGGACAACGATATTCAAATTGGAGGGTTTGGCACCAATTTGATCATCTTCCTTTAAATCTTAAGACTCTCATTCTTAAAGACATGGCCAGGTCTTGATGAGTCAGATGTGTTTGAAAGATAGCTCATACTGTCAGTTCCTTGGGAGGGGGCTGATGTGTTTTTTGAAGTATGAGTCCTCTCATACCTTCTCTACTGTCAACTCCACTCCATTCTCTCATAAGGTGAGCGAAGGGCCGGATCATCATGGCCTGTGCTGTGTAATTATGGTTAAGCATGGGATTGGCATTTGCAAGGCTTCCCATATTTATGAGATTGTGTACGATGTTATTACCTACATTATTACCCTCGTTCATGTTAGTAATTCTCCTGTAAAGACGACGGAGGAAACTTGGGGTTTCTATGGCATGCGCTGTAATTCTGCCATGGGAGGAGATAGAATTAGTACTGAACCCGTCTCATGCTGTGAATTTAAGGACAATTTGGTGGTGTGGCATTACTGCAAAGAGGTTGGGATTAGCCCCTATTTGGAGAGGCTTAATGGGTACAATGAAGCTATTTCTGAACAATTTGCGTGGTCTTGGCAGAACAGATGGGTTTCGGTGGGTGGAATCAACTTTGAAGTTTCTAAATGCATAATCGCTATGGCCACTGGTATGTCTACTCAAGGCTTGAAGCTACAGAGGAAAACTAAAATTGCGGACCTCTCTAGTCAAAAGCTCTTCCTCAGTGATGGCAAAGAATTAGTCCCTTACCAGGGTGGTTTTGACAGAGCCAACCTGTCGGAGCCATGGGACGCTATGTGTTTTATCCTCATGAAGTATTTCACCCTAGAGGGGTGCTTCACCAAGTTTTATAACTATCATCTCCCCCTTTTAAATCATTTCTATCGTAATGCTAAAATTAGTTTTCTATTTTATCTACTTTCTTCCCTTGAGCATTCCATCCTTAGGGTTAAGGTGAAACTGGCTAAAAACACTGCTAAGAAGCCTATCCCTCTTCACCAAGGCCTTATTCTCTGTCTGTATAATCACCATCTTGCCCTAGAACCCTCTAAGTCCATTCCAACTAATAGTGGGGAAGGGGAGCCCTCCTCTAACCCTAAGGATATTCTTGATGTTGATGAACCCGAGCCCTCCCCTGTTCCTATCAAGACTAAAAAAGTTTCCTTTTACACTCCTGCAGAAATTCCTATTGATACTCCGGGCCCTACTGCCATTATGAAGGGTAAAAAGCGGAAGGTTGCTGGTGAAATAAGCACTGGGAAGGCAGTGGTTGGGACCCCTAAAACTCTTGGTAGGACCTCGGTGGATCAGAAAAGTGATTCTTCTGCGAAGGTTTGTAGGGAGGGACTTTCCTCTGAAGTTCGGCGGTCAGGGTGTATTACTGGTAAATTGGCTCCTATAGCAAATCTCATTAACTATTCTGAGAGTAGTTCAGATGAATCCACTCGGAGGGAGGACGACAGGGATATGGAGATTCAGGACATATCTGGTGATGATGAAGACAAGCAGGGGACTCATGATACTGGAGCTACCACTGAGGATGTTGCTGACTCGGCTGGAAATGCTGACAAAGAGGGGGAAACATTCATGGAAGAGCCTGAGGATGCTATGGAGACTGATGATGGTCTGGGGGCTGATCTTGTGGGTCTACGCATTCGCATTGCGAAGCTGGAACAGAATCTCTCCATTGTGCTCAGGACCTCTATTCTCCTCAACCTCTCTGTGTTGAAGAATCTGGGGGTACATGTCAATGCTGACAATGACGATCTGGCTAAAAAAGTGGATGATATTATTAAATCTATGGTCTAGAAAGGAGAGGTGTTGCCTCCTTAGTTTTTGTTGTTATACTGCTGATACTCTGTTACTCTATTTTTATGACATTAGTTTTTAGCGGTTGGTTTTGCTGGTTATGCTGGAAATCTGTAATTGATGTATCTGCTATTTCTGGTTTAAGGCACTGTTGATGCTTGCTGCCTTCGGGCCTCTCTATTTTTTATAAGGGTTCGGCCCCTTGTTTAGCCGCCTTATATTATCAAAAACATAACCACCAATGGCTTAAAAGGAGACAATTTGTAGAAAAGTAGAACCCAAAACCCTACACTAGGGTTAGATCAATATTCTTCCCCTTCAAAAAATTAAACTGTGGAGACCAAACAAAATAGAATATAAGGCCCTAACTGACCAGATACAAAACCAAATACAATATCAAAAAAGAAAGACATGGACAAAATCAGGAAAAGAATTATCATATGTTGCTAGAGGAGTGAATAGGATCCCTTTGGGGAAACAAAAAATAAAGGAAACTTTTTAGAATATCATATTTATTTGAACCAAATAGGAATTAGATAATACAAATTACCCTTTAAAAGATATGGCCTTTTTCATGAGTTGGGAAAATCTTTTGTCTACATGGGATCAAATACAAAAATGGTGTAAAGAAAACTAGGGGCAGAACATGATTATCTACAATCTACCAATGTTATGTGAGTGTTTACCCAAAATGGAAAAATAAATCTACTTATGAATAACCCTCTGAAATTATAAGAGGATAAAGTATATTTACCCTTTATAATTAAAAGAGAGATGAAAAATAAGGGATATTATGATCCTTTTGGTGAAAATGGAGATAAATAAAGAATAATTATGAAAACCCCTTTAGAAAAGGAGTTATTATGTTTATTAAAAGAATATTAACGACAACCTTTGTGAAAGGGTGTGATGGTTTAGAAGGAACCCCTTAAAAGGTTATATAAGGCATTTGTGTGAGACTTGGAAAGGGCATGGAGAACACTCAAGGAAGATAAGGAAAGAATGGTAAGAAATCACAAAGGAGAAGGATTATAGATTTGACAAGCAGTGAGCATTGGAGAAGGGGCACACAGAGTGTGTCCAACTTAGGCTACATAGTACACCCAGGATTGTCCTAGCCAGGGCTTGTGTGTGCACTTGTGTTGAGCATGTTTTGTTGAACATGGCTCTGGAGCACTTGTGTGTGTTTGCTTTCTTAAAAATAGCTGAATGCTTGAGAAACACATGGTTGGTTCTAAATAAGAACTGGATTCCTCCTAGAACTGCTCACTTGTTGAAAGGGGGTTGAATCTGTAATATATTCTCCAGAGTGACATTTGGAAGAACTTCCAAGATCTAAAAGATATGTATCTATTCCTTTTTATGATGGAAAATAATGAAGTACTAAACTTATTTTTAATAAAAGCTATTGATGGGTTTTGATGTTAATATGATTATGTGATTATGTTATCTAATTTGTTTTGTAAATAATTTACATAAGAGTTCTTATTAAATTATCATCTATTGTAATTTACATTTGTAATTACATCTATTTTAACATCATTGAATATATTATTCTATCTTAAATCTAAATATTAACCATTTAATTATTAAATTGAGATTTAATTTACATTCTTTCTTAATAAATTTATCTTCAATAGTGTAAGAGAAAAATTAATTGTATTAGGAGAAAGGTTAATATTAGGTAAATTAATTCTTTTCCTTAGGTCAATGGATTTTATCATGATAAGAAATAGTGCTCTTACAAAAACACTATCAATACATGCATAATTGTTAATTTATCTTTTTTTATCCATTGATGTTGGAGGAAGTGGTTCTTTAGAGAGATTCATGTGATATTTTTAAATTTTCTTAGCCGTAAAACATTTCTTAGGTAGGCACGAAAAAATTGTGTCTCTAGGATGAAACATAAGTTTATTATACATAATCTATTTATTCTTCTCTAACTTTCTCAGTTCAAGGTAATTTGTTGCTTATGGAGATCTATTAAGGTGTACATGATATCAAGACCTTGATGATTAAACATTACATTAAATGTGAAACATAAAATTCCTTAGGTCTTTTTGATTTATATGTTCTAAAATGAGAAGGTACATAAGTATCATTACACTAAATAACAATAAACTTTGTAGTAAATTCTTGATTGTTCACATTGTTACATCCCCAATTTTGGCATTGATTTTACTATTTACTTTTACGTGAATAGAAGTGAATTTATGGAACATGATTTGACATTATGTTATAATGTTAGAGTAAATCATTGATTATATTAGATATCTATGCATGTGATTAAGTATAATGGATGTGATTAAATGATTCATTAATTTATGTTATGAGAATTTGATTTATTATTCATAAGATTTATGAATGGACTAATGATGCACTAGTCATGATCTGGTAATTACAAATTGTATGCAAAAAAATAGGTTTTGATTACTCTCAGAGAATTGAGAGAGTATATTCTGAGGAGAGGAGAATAGACCTTTGGCTTTGAATCGTTCATTTGTCATCTGAGTATTGAGTACTGTTGTCATGAAGGATTGTACCCTGTCAAGCAAGAAGCTCAACAATCCTGTGAAACATTGGATCACTCTCAGACCATGGGTTGTTTATGATGAGAATGAACCTCTAGAAGAGTTAGGTCCCTTTAAAAGCCCCTTAGATCTGATATATTTCGTGGAAGAGAGATAGAAGGATGATTAAATTAAACTGAAATTGATCTAAAGGGGTGATGCACTAATGATTATATCCTAACCTGCAATTTGATACTAGCATGTTCCTACAACTCAAATTGAACAATCTTATCACATAAATATTTCATAGAAAGGCATGAAATCAATCTACTTTTTGCTGAAGGAAAACCAATGCTCTCACAGCTTAAAAGTATAAGAATCATCCACACAATCTATAACCTGTGGTAAAATTTGCACTATTGTGTACTTGATTCAGTAGAACAAGATAGAAAACATAAAGGTTTTGATTTAAAACACACTAAATCTTTATCAAATCATTCACAAGACAAGACACCTGAATCTAAGAAGAACACCTAATTTTATTGGAAAATAGAAGGAAAACACTTCAATAACTATTAAATATGCTGAAAAGTAAACTATTGTTGTATAAAAACCTGTAAAATATATTCAGTTATGATACTGAATCTGTCTCTACAATGTGCAATGGCTAGACAAAAAGAAAGAACTAGGAAAAAAGCATAAGCTTTTCCTCCTATAATACAAAAATCTATCTCCAAAAGCAAAGGGAAGTGATCTCCTGTCTAACTGCAATCAACATGATGCATGAATAGGCTAGAAAAGACAACTCTCAGTTGCTAGGTGAGAAAGAGAAAATAACCTAAATATAAGAGCGCACAACTAATCCAAATTGAGCTATTCTAGCTTAGAACTC
The DNA here is from genome assembly GCA_027924645.1 of Cunninghamia lanceolata. Classification (NCBI taxonomy): domain Eukaryota; kingdom Viridiplantae; phylum Streptophyta; class Pinopsida; order Cupressales; family Cupressaceae; genus Cunninghamia; species Cunninghamia lanceolata. Next base: position 7,573,659 of record BSBN01000078.1, read on the forward strand.
CTCCTCCCAGGGTGTTTGACCAAAAGATTGCCAAAATAGGCCTATTTGACTCCAAGTCAAAAATAGAAGTAGAACCTCCTCTTGCATGAGTTTGATAGTTCAGTTTGTCTTCACTTTACTCCCTTGCATGATTTGAGGGGCAAAAATATATTATTTTTGAGAAATATTAAGGGTAATATGTTTGCATTCTTTTAGCTTAATAAGTGTTTTGCAAATATCTTCTTGGTTTTGTGAAACAAATATTAGGGGAATTTATAATTATTACCCTCAATAATTGTTTAAAATACAATATTTTTAGCTTTAACTCATGCAAAAAGGAAAAAAGGGTTTACATGATTTGTCCATTTACGCTCGAACTTCTCTTCCAACTTCACAAAAAAAATAAGTCTTATAATAATTGTAAGAGTTAATGTGATTTAGCAAGCCAGGATCACCTACAATCAAGACAACCCTCCACACAAAGATAACAGAGAAGAAATCCCAAAACAATGGAGCAAAGAATCTATACAAAGATCATATGAAGCTAAATGAAATACAATGAGTGAGCCTTGCTTATAAAGGCAAGGTGAGAGCTAGAAAGGTGGATTGGAAAGTAGAGATATTCCTACAACATGTGTCAATTAGAGGATGATAACTAATTGCACATGTGGAGGATAAGACAACTCACTCCAACTATCAACAACTCAACACACAACTAGACTCAACTAGACATCTAGAAGACTCACTAAGTCAACTTAACATGTGTGAATTATATGTTCACACCAACAACCCCACTTAAGTGCAACTTAGGGAGTAGTTGACTAAAACAAAGATGTAATGATGGATGGGTCCTGGCTACTAGGCCATGTTAGGTACCCATGTACAACAAATCTCAAGTGGAGAAAAGGAGAAAACCTCATGGGACAAAACTCCTCTCCAAAGCTGAGAATGCAAAAAAAAATGAAAGATGTGATGGAAGGAGGACTTAAGACCCCCCAAGAACAACATCCAACACATATATACAATCAAGTACCCCCCATAGGAGAGCAAGTGTGAGACTATAGGTCCCCCCCACAATGAAGTAGCTCCTATGTTGATGGTGAATGCCTAAAGAAGAATGCTGAAGAGAATACAAACCTTGCAAACAACATTCTTCCCCTTAGGAAGAAACAAGTCCAAAGGCTGATGTCAAAGAAACTCCATCACAAGGTATGAGGGAAAAAGCTTCATGATGTATTCTATCTCTAAAAACTACTCAAGTGTCCACATGTCACAACCAAAAGATGCCACACAATCAGGTGACAATCCAGGACAAGATGAAAACTCAAGATCATCAATCTCCAAAGACAAAGAATCCTCCGAATGATGCTCAAGATGCTCCAACTCAATGCCAAACTGTGACAAGTGAAGAGAAGATGAAGGTGTTGTCTCATCTGAAGTAGGATCAACTCCTTCAAAGAGGAGATGAATGTCATCAATGATGTCCTCCAAGTCATCAAGATAGGACTCACAAAACAAGTCTGAAATACCTGTCAAGTACTCATCCCACAAACCTGTATCTAGAAGACAAACAATATCCTGCTCAACCAAAGTGCATGAAGTTATGTCAATGCCAATCTTTGTAGAAGTAAAAGAAGGAGGAAGCTCAAAACTAGTCGTAGGAACCAAAGTAGATGCAAGAACACCAAGGTTCAAGTGACTAAACTTCTCCTTACAAACATGATTCACACTTGATGCATGAGTGTGAATATAAAACAATGGATCTACATCATCATCACAAACAAAATGGGAGAAAGTATACAAGCGAGATGCATGATCCTCCATCCCAACAACAATGATATCTCTGCTCTCCAAGTCCCGTATGATCACAGAATTAGGAGTGAACTCAACTATCTTCCCTGCACCACAATGAGTAATCTGGTAGATGGAAAAGAGATTGGTTGTCAAGGAAGGTAGACACAACACATTGTTGAATGTATTATGACCAACATCAATGTTTTCTTTGCCAATTGCATGCATGTATGTATTATTACCCATCAAAATAGGTGGTGAAGTACATGACTGAAATGAAGAGAACTTCCCCTGTGAAGATGCCATATGATGAGAAGCTCCAGAATCAAGAAGCCATCTCTCTGACTGTAGACTTGTAGAAGCAAAGAGCGCTTGTCCTTTTCCTTTGTCTATCCCATAAGCAATACCTGCTATCCATGTAGATGTAGATGATGATGGTGGTGAAGAAGAAGACTTGGGTAAAACTATTGTTCATGGAGAATACTCAATGTTATGTTTTTGAAGAAGTTGTGACATCTCTTTAAACTTTTTCTCATAACATTTAGTCTCATCATGACCTAATTTCTTACAATAAGAACACTTTGGCTTCTTCTTCTTATTGGACTCCTCTTTGGAAGAAGATTTAGGGGTTTTCTTTTATTCTTTCTCTTTCTCATTAGACTTTGAATCCTTTTGTTTCTTTTCCTTTTGATGTGAAACCTTAGGATCTTTTGTGCTTTGTGTTGCAACTGGAGCCTGTTTTCTAGGAGACTTCAATATGCCCATGTGTAGTAGCTTGGCTTGTTCTCTTGTGAGTTGTGTAGAAAAATCCTCAAGTGAAGGCATTGTAAACTTACTACCAAAGGCATCCATTGTAGTATAAAAGGTAGAAACATAAACTGAATATGTAGGACCCAATTTTGCAAGAACAGATAGAATCAATTGTTCATCTTCTTTCTCAAGACCACACTATTTGAGTTGCAACCTGAGAGACCTAAACTTGGTGAAGAAGTCTTCAATTTGATCAAAATCTTGAGGATTAAGTACAATTAGCTCATTCTCCAATTTAAACCTTTTTATTTTATGTTTCTTGCCAAAGAGATTGTCCAATGTTGTCCATATCTCATTTGGTGTTGTACAAGACTCATCATGAAATCTCAGATCTAGAGAAATAGAAAGACAAAGTGTGCCATAAGCCTCATCTCTTCTATCTAACCATTTTCTTCTCTCAGTAGCACCTATGGGTTCAGGATCTGTGCTTGATGTTATTCTATGTAACTTTTGTTTATACAATACATACTCCATGTTTTTCTTCCATTCAAGATAATTATATGGAGTTAAAAGTGGAAATTGAGGCACATCCATCATGAAAAAGAGAGACAATAAGACAACAACACCCCTTTACTATGTAAGAGAGCCCCCCCAATTTGTTGTGGCACTTTATGCATTTTACAATTGTCCTCAAGGGACCAAAATTGGGAAAACAAAAAAATATCTTAAAGAAGAAATCCAAGTGAGATTACAATCACTCACAATGATGTATTACAACAAACAAATCCTCTCAAAACAAATTTCACCTCCTCAAGTTTCAAAATGTCCAAGTTATCACTTAAATGCTAAAAAAATGACAAATGAAATAAAATAAACCTAGAGAAAAATATGAGAAAAATGCATGGACGGCTTTGTAGAGCTCGTCAATACATTTCCAATGCCGCTTAAATTACGATAATCGGAGTTTGTGGTAAAAAGTTATGAGCTCAGAGCTAAAAAGAGTGATCTGTCTTCAACCTAAAATAAATGCTATCAAACAGAAAACTCTATGAAAATAATTGATACCACTGCGAAGTGCTCTCTTTCAGCTTTCTGTTGATATCTCATTTTCCCAATTTTGACACCGTGGGCAAAAGTTATGCAAAAAGAAAAAAAAAAGCCCTACTTTAGGACTTTGAGGGGCAAAACAGACCCCCGAGAGGAATATTCCTTCTCCTGATAGAATATTCTCCTGTTGCAAAACCACTATTAGAAAAATAGAAAACAGTCTGAATAGGAAAAAAAAACTACCAATTTGCCCGCAAAACCACCGTCGAGGGAAAAAAATTGCTAGTCTGGGTGAAAACCACCAACTGCTAAACTTAGAAAACCTTGGCTTAGAAAATGGCCGATGATATCTTGATTTGACCGCTGCAAAAAGTTTGAAGTGGAGACCACCAAAGGTGAATCTAAAACCATTGATGACTGATTGTTTAAACCTGTGAATGTTGACGAATGAAGACTCTTGGTTGTAACAAAGATAACCGCCATACTTCAAGTGCCAACTGCAACCATTTGAAGTCTGCGAATATAGATTGAAAGGCTGCGGGGGTGGGAGGGTTACCCCTTCATGATGGAAATATTAATCCACTACTGCTAGAGATATGCGGAGACTATCAAGGGGAAAACTACTGACTGCCAATTGCAAAGTGAAACTGTTGGTGATATTGCATCCACTCGAGGCCGCCGGAAATGATTTGCAACCACCAAGTGTGAGACACACATGCGGTTTAGAATACTGCCAAGATCTTTGGAAGCCGATTGCAAAATTAACAGTGAAATTTGTTGGAAATTTAATCCTTCGTCAGTGTTCATTTAATGCTGACTACCCCCGCATCAGAACTAAGAGATCCTCCCATATCTCATCCTCAGCACCATTGGCCTGCCACATTCAATTCCGGTAGGTAAGTTTGAAATTCAAGTGTGTTTGAGCACCCATTTTGCTGGGTATGTTAGAAGAGACAAAAGAGAGGGAAATTGTAGGAGACAGAGAGGACGGAAGAGTTGAACCTACAACAGCAGAGGAATGAGAATGTTCCAGAAGAGAACAACACAGAACAACAGAAAGAGAACAACATAGAGGTTAGAAGGCTTACTGTGCAGCAGCACAGGCCACAAGTAGACAGCTACGGAGTTCCAGGCAGCTCCAGACAGATAGTGTGCAGCTCCAGAGACTGAGGCTGAGTAGGAAAATAGAGCAGCAGCTCTGATTGTAATTTGTATTTGAAGTTTGAATGTAATCTGGAAATAGAGGAAAATATATATAATATATATATATATATTGCTGTCATCTGTCTTTCTCTCTTTTGTACATTTGTTTTATGCTGTCCATCATACATTGCTGTAGCTTTTGTTTTTTTTCTTGGTGGTTTGTTGTCCTGCCTCCCCTTCTCTTGCCCTATTTTATGCCAACAAGTGGTATCAGAGCCCTATTTTTCTGGGCAGTCAAGTTTGTGTGGGTATTCTATAAGCCCTAGTTTGTCTAGGCATTCTCAGCCTTCTTAGTTTTGAGAAGCATTACAGGTGGGGACAACAAAGGATGGCAGTAGCCACCAAGTTTTGATGGGCAGAACTATGATATTTGGTCTAAGAAGATGAAGACCATTCTGGTTGCGAATGACCTATGGGATTTGGTCACTAATGGGTTCACAGACACCACAGACCCAGCAGCCTATGCAGCCCTAACGAATGCTCAAAGAAACCAGTTGAAAGAAACTAGGATGAACGATGCAAAAGCCCTCAGTCTAGTTGAGGCAGCCTTAACAGAGGCTATTTTCCCCCGCATTATACTAGCAAACTACTCTAAGCAAGCATGGGAAATATTGCAGAATAGCTACAAGGGAACTGACAAGGTGAGGTTAGTCAAGCTCCAGCTGTTTAGAAGAGATTTTGAGACCCTTCAGATGAAGGAGAGTGAGTCTATTTCAGACTTTCACACCAGAATTTCTACCATGCTAAATTAACTAAGGATAAATGGAGAAACCATGGATGAACAAAGGATTGTTGAAAAAATCCTAAGGAGCCTACCCTCTAGATTTGACCCTATAGTCATAACCATTGAAGAGACAAAGGATCTGTCCAAGATGACAGTGGATGAGTTGATGGGCTCTCTACAAAGCCATGAGTAGCGGTTGAGTAGATCCGCTCCTTCCCTTGAGCAAGCCTTCAAGGCTTAGACCAATGCAAGAGGTCGGGGACGAGGAAGAAACAGTAGAGGCAAAGGTCAAAGAGGTAGAGGAAGAAGCAACTCCGGAAGAGGAGTTTCAAACAACCAAGAAGAGGCAAGCAGCTCACAGCCAAGCTATCAAGGAATGAAGAAGAACAACAGTTCTAATCAGAGGTATGACAAAAGTAATATTCAATGCTATTACTGTCATAAGTTTGGTCATTATGCTAGTGAGTGTAGAAAGAAACAGCAAGACCATGGAGGCCAAAATGCTAATGTAGCAAATGAGAATAGGGCTGAAAATGAGAAACAGTCCAAGCTATCTATAGTGTACAACCTTGCTGAGAAGAGCAGCCCTAAAGTCTGGTACTTGGACAGTGGGTGTAGTAACCACATGAGTGGTAATGAAAACTTGTTTGCCTCCATTGACAGAAGTGTCAAGTCTGAAATCATGATGGGGAACAGCCAAAAGGTTCCTGTCATAGGAAGAGGCATCATCACAGTCCTTAGCAAACAAGGTGAGAAAATGCAGATCTAGGACATCTATTATGCCCTTGGCATAAAGCATAACCTACTAAGCATTGGACAGATGGTCCAAAATGGTTATAGAATCCTGATGGAAAATGGAGGGTGCACCATATTTGATAGAGGAGGTAGCAAGAAGGTCATTGCAGTAGTGCAAATGAAGCGAAATAGAATGTTTCTTTTGTCGCTGACCCCGGTGCCATCTCTGGCGCTAACTCTGGCGCTATCTCTAGCACAGTTTCCTGCACTATCTCCAGTGCTCACAGCAGTTGGACAACAAACCACCTTTAGGACAGTCATCAAAGACCCATCCAAACTCTGGCATTTAAGGTATGGGCACTTAAGCTTTTCTGGTTTGAGTTTACTGTCTAAGAAAGGCATGGTTAGAGGGCTACCGAATATTGTAGAGCCCGATGGAAAATGTGAAGCCTACATTTTAGGAAAGCAGCATAGACAACCCTTTCAATCAGGGTATTCAAGAAGGGCAAGAGCACCATTGGAGTTGGTGCATTCATATTTATGTGGCCCTATGAAGACCCCCACATTAGGTGGGAATGTATATTTTATGACCTTCATTGATGATTACACAGAAAAATCTAGATTTATTTCTTGAAGAACAAATCAGAAGCCTTTGAGAAGTTTAAGGAGTTTAAGGCATTGGCTGAAAAGCAAAGTGGCCACCATATCAAGGCCCTAAGAATAGATAGAGGGAGAGAGTACATCTCCAAACAATTTCTAAATTTCTGCAAGTATGAAGGCATTCATAAACAGTTCACTACCAGGTATACTCCACAGCAAAATGGAGTTGCTGAAAGGAAAAATAGAACCATCACAGAGATGGCAGCAAGCATGTTAAAGGCAAAGGGACTGTCAAATGATTATTGGGGTGAAGCTGTAGCAACAACAGTCTACCTATTGAATAGGTATCCTACAAAGGCCGTACGTGATCAGATTCCACAAGAGGCGTGGACAAATAGCAAATAGACTGTTGAGCACCTAAAAAATTTTAGGTGTGTGGCATATGCATTCGTACCTAAAGAGAAGAGGTAGAAATTTGATGATAAAGGTGAGAAATGTATCTTCCTAGGTTATAGTGAAGAATCACAAGCCTATAGCTATATAATCCCATCACCAAAAAACTTGTGATTAGCAGAGACATTGAATTCATTGAGAATGAAGCATGGGATGGAACGGTGGACAGCACCATGGGTATTTCAGTCACAATACCCCTTGAAGATGAAGAAGCTCTGGAGGACAACAGCTCTAGAGGATCTACAGAGAGCAGCAGCTCGGGGAGAAACTACCGTAGGGCACTAGAAAATAGCAGCTCCAGAGATCAGCAGCTCTAGAGGTCTGCAACTCTAGAGAACAATAGCTCTGGAGGACATTATAACAGCAGCTCCGGAGGTCAGTGCAACAGCTCTGGAGGTCATCAAAACTATAGCTCTGGAGGTCACAGTAGCAACTCCAAAGGTCAGAACAGCAGTAGCTCCGGAGGCAATTCAGACCCCACACTCGCATCATTGATGCCACGAGATTTATGAAAGCACAAGGTATGCTGATGATGATGAGGATTTGAATTTTGCATTGTTTTCTTCTAGTGATCCAATCTACTTTGAAGAAGCTGTGAAAGAAGAGAAATGGTGTAAGGCCATGGATGAAGAATTAGATGCCATAGTGAGGAATGACACATGGCAGCTAACTGATTTACCCAAGGGTAAACAAGTGATTGGAGTTAAGTGGGTCTATAAGACCAAGTCTACTGCTGAAGGAAAGATTGAAAGACATAAGGCAAGGCTTGTTGTCAAAGGGTACAAAAAACAACCTGGAAGAGATTATGATGAGACCTATGCACCAGTTGCAATGCTAGAAATAGTTTGGGCAGTCATAGCAATAGCAGCCCAACACAGGTGGAAGGTGTTTCAGATGGATGTAAAGTCAGCCTTCTTGAAAGGAGTGTTGAAAGAGGAAGTGTATGTGGAGTAGCCACCTATTTATGAAGTCCCAAGGAAAGAGGACAAGGTATATAGGCTCTGGAAAGCCCTCTATGGGCTGAAACAAGCACCTAGGGCATGGTACAATAGGATTGACTCATATTTGTTGAGCAATGGCTTTAGCAAAAGCAGCAGTGAGCCCACTCTCTACATCAGAGCAGCTGAAGGTAAAATTTTGATTGTTGTTTTGTATGTAGATGATCTAATTTTTACTAGAAATAGTGATCTTTTCATTGCTGATTTCAAAGAGGCAATGAAGAATGAGTTTGAGATGACAAACTTAGGTCTGTTGAAGTATTTTCTTGGCATTGAGGTTAAGCAAATAGAGCATGGCATATTTTATTTTGCAAACTAACTATGCCAAACAGATTGTGAAAAGGTTTAAGATGGACAATAGTAAACCTGCCCCTACACTAACAGCCACAGGTCTGAAGTTGAGTAAAGAGGACAGCAGCAGGGAAGTAAACCCAACCCTCTACAAGAGCATGGTTGGAAGCCTCATGTACTTGACAGCAACTAGGCCTAATTTGATGTATACTGTAAGCCTAATTTCTAGGTTCATGGAGAAGCCTAAGGACACACATTGGCAAGCAGGAAAGAGGATCCTGAGGTATGTCAATGGCACATTAGGTTATGGCATCTTGTATGATGTATCTAATGAGTTTATGCTGGCTGGTTTCACGGACAGTGATTGGGCAGGAAATGTAGATGACCGAAAGAGCACATCCGGCTATGTATTTCACATGGGTTCAGGCATGATATCATGGGCATCCAAGAAGCATCCCATTGTTTCTCTCTCTACAGCAAAAGCTGAGTACATTGCAGCAAATGCAGCAGCTTGTCAGGCTATTCGGCTGAGAAGAATCCTTGCAGACTTGTATGAGCAGCAAAAAGATGGTACAACCATTCATTGTGACAATGTTTCATCAATAGCCCTGACAAAGAATCTAGTCTTCCACGAACGAAGCAAGCACATTGAGATCCGCTATCACTTCATAAGGGAGTTGGTAGAACAAGGAGAGATTGAGTTGCAATATTACAGATCTGAGCAGCAACTCACTGACATTTTCACAAAAGCATTGCCAAAATATTCGTTTGAACACCTAAGGGATAGGCTCGGCATTGTTGACAGCTTCGGAGGTGTGCAGCCCTAGAAAGAAGATAGCTCCAGAGGTTTAGATCTAGAAAGACAGCAGGAGAACTCCAGAGATTCAACTCTGGAATGTATGTGTAGCTCCGAAGAGGCTCTGGAGATGAAGAAAAGAAACTCCAGAGTTACAAGAAGTCAGCTCCCAAGATGCAGATAGGGAGTTCCAGAGATGTAGAGGGCAGCTCCGGAGATGATGCAGCATGGTAGAAAGAGCTCCAGAGATCTGCTCTAGAAAGGCAAAGGCAAATGTATATCTCTGGAGATCAGTTCTGGAATGAAGATTGCAAATTGACACCTAACTTCAGATTAAGGGGGAGTGATGGAAATTTAATCCTCCATCAGTGTTCATTTAATGTTAATTGCCCCCATGTCAGAACTAAGAGATCCTCCCATATCTCATCCTCAGCACCGTTGGCCTACCGCATTCAATTCCGGTAGGTACGTTTTAAATTCAAGTGTGTTTGAGTGCCCATTTTGCTGGGTATGTTAGAAGAGACAAAAGAGAGGGAAAATGTAGGAGACAGAGAGGACAGAAGAGTTGAACCTGCAGCAGCAGAGGAATGAGAATGTTCCAGAAGAGAACAACACAGAATAGCAGAAAGAGAACAACAGAGAGATTAGAAGGCTTGTTGTGCAGCAGCACAGGCCACAAGTAGACAGCTATAGAGTTTTAGGCAGCTCTAGATAGATAGTGTGCAGCTCCAGAGACTGGGGCAGAGTAAGAAAATAGAGCAGCAGCTCTGACTGTAATTTGTATTTGAAGTTTGAATGTAATCTGGAAATAGAGGAAAATATATATAACAACACAGAATAGCAGAAAGAGAACAACAGAGAGATTAGAAGGCTTGCTGTGCAGCAGCACAGGCCACAAGTAGACAGCTACAGAGTTCTAGGTAGCTCTAGACAGATAGTGTGCAGCTCCAGAGACTGGGGCAGAGTAAGAAAACAGAGCAGCAACTCTGATTGTAATTTGTATTTGAAGTTTGAATGTAATCTAGAAATAGAGGAAAATATATATAATATATATATTGTTGTCATCTGTCTCTCTCTCTTCTGTACATTTGTTTTATGCCATCCATCATACATTACTATAGCTTTTGTTTTTTTTTCTTGGTGGTTTGTTGTCCTGCCTCCCCTGCTCTCCCCCTATTTTCTGCCAACAAAATTAGACATTGACCAGGTTTTAACAACTATTGCTGCCAATCTCAAATGAAAAATGCCGCAAAGATAAACTGAGAGTTTGTAGATCACTGAGGGTCGCAGATTTAAATATGCAGGCCATCAACCACTGTTGCCAAAAACAAGCTGACTGTAGTGAATATTCACTGCCTATAGTGAAGTCTTTTAGACCTACGAATAAAGATATATACGTCTGTTAACTACAAAAAATGGGTGAAAGACTGCTGGGTTCAACAAACTACTAAGACTGATGTTTGGGTGGAGTGAATACTCCCATTGGTGGAGTTGAAATGGAAACTGCCAACCGCTAGTAAAACTGTCAAGATCTAAAAACTTTTGCTGATTGAAGAGAACATGCCGATGAGATTTGAGGATTCTCGCTATTGAAACAACTTGTAACTAGTCGCTTGATTCACTGGGCCGTGGACCAAAACCGTCGATGAAATTGGATGAACTGTAGATAAAACAAAATGCCTGATGGTGGTCCAAGATGTTGCTGGAGATAACAATAAACCACCAAAGTTATCACAAGGCAAATGCCAGGAGATTTGTGAAAAACTACTCGATCTCACACAATACCGAAGGAAATAGATGAATGTCCATTGTTAATACATGGTCACTAAATTTCTAAAGGCTGCCAAACACAATTAAATGGAGATCACTGAAGAAGATGTGGCCACCACTGGTCTCTGATTCAGGCTTATAGACTACCGGATCTATATGCCTTCTACCGCTGGAGATCAGAGAAGACTGTAAACAGATGTCGACTGAAAGTTGGTCGACGTAAAATTGAAGATGACCACCGAATTAAGACTATAGATCTGCCAACTATTAGGTGATCATCGCCAAAAGCAGTGATCCATAGACCTCTAGTAAATGCCAACCAAATGCCGACATAAGTTTTTAACCACTATCTGAGCTAATGTAAACTCAAACCGGTGCTGCTATTACAAAAGTTGAAAGTAAGACCATATGATTGTATGCCACAAGCACGCAGATCTGATGCAGTCCTTGCACAATGTTGACGCAATGACAGTACGATTGTATGGATTTCGCCAAGACTGACTAGGGGTAAAAAAAATTTTGCCAAAATTTTTTATGACGAAATTTGATGTTTGGATAGCTGATTTATACTAATTTGGGCCTCCTGATCACGATAGTGATGTCTATTTTGCTCTAGGATGCTCCTAACACATAGCTCCCAGTAAAACCTCTCTAATCAGGGAAGGAAATTGCAAATTAGGGTCTAATACCATGTAAGAGTCAATGTGACTCAGCAAGCCAGGATCACCTGCAATCAAGACAACCTTCCACACAAAGATAATAGAGAAGAAATGCTAAAACAATGGAGCAAAGAATCTATACAAAGATCATATGAAGCTATATGAAATATAATGAGTGAGCCTTGCTTATAAATGCAAGGTGAGAGCTAGAAAGGTGGAGTGGAAAGTGGAGATATTCCTACAACATGTGTCAATTAGAGGATGATAACTAATTGCACATGTGGAGGATAAGACAACTCACTCCAACTATCAACAATTCAACACACAACTAGACTCAACTAGACATCTAGAAGACTCACTAAGTCAACTTAACATGTGTGAATTATATGTTCACACCAACAATAATGTCTTTTTCTATCCTTAGCCTATGAAAAGGCTTCTAACCATTCTTTGATTTTTTGACTTTAATCATATCCGTTCCCTTTTGTTTCCAAACACATATCATTTTATTTTGATTTCTAATGTTTTAAAAGTCTCTTAATAAAGTCAAAAGAGAAGAATGACCACCTTATGACTCCATGTCTCCATGGGCTTATGTATTCTTTAGTAGCATGATGACTTGAAAGTCACAGACGACAGTCTCCATTTGATTTATGATGATCTCTTTTCTTAACAAAGTTAAAGGGAGACTAAGCCAATCGGGATAGGGCACAAAAAGGTCGATCAAACCCTAAAAGAAATCATTTTTCTCTTATGCTTTTCATCTTCTTTGAAGTGATACGCTGCCATGAGGGCTTCTTAGCTCATTACAACTCCTGAAGGGTTTCTGTTACTTCCAATGACTCTTCTTACAACTTCTTATGGTAAGCAAGGTTCATCTACTTTTCTGTATAATAACTATGAAAATACTTCTCTTCACCTTACTGTTTCCTTCTACTTTCCACTAAAAACTACAAGACATTTATATTTCCTTGCCTTTTCTGTGGTTTTGATATATGGAAGAAGATACTTCATTGATTTTTTTTCTCCTCCTGTATGGTAAAACTTTGTGCTTTTGGATTTTTCCTCTTCTGTGACTCCATGGAAGTCTTTTAAAAAAGTATGAAAAGGCTCTGTGCTTTCCTTTTTGCTATATGAGATGGTAAAAAAACTTTATATGTTGTTTATGATGTAATCTTGCTAGGGCTTGAATGTGAAATGCATGTGAAGTTCTCTATTTTTTCTGCTCTTTACTCTTTTATATGATCCTGTAGCAACAATGACCCTTGCTTTCTCTGATACAAACTATGGAATGTGGTCCTGAAACTGTGGGGTTTTATGCATATTTCTTTGTATATGGTCTTTTATTTGAATAGTTAGTAAAGAGATCTTGGTGGACCCTCTACATAAGAATGCTTAAAACTAATTTACTATGGTTCTCTTTTCTGAAAAATTGAGGAAAAAACCCTTGTCTTACTGTAAGATGATTGAAAAGTGACTTTTTTGCTGCCTCTGCAAAATAAGACTACTTTCCTTTGATTATTTTGGAAACCCACATACTTGCATCGTTGCTTTCATGGCATAATTTATTCTTGGTTACAGATGTTTTTTAGAACCATATTGATGGACTTAGCAACTATCTCAATATTCCATGTATTGATTATGGTATGGGTCTTTTGTATTAGGAAGAATTTTGTTTCCTTTCTCACTTCTGAGAAATATGTAGGTTGCCCTATTTTTTGACAAAACCCTAATAGGGTTATATGGAAACTATGGCACCTTTGGAATAGCCATTGAAGGTCTTTTGTGGGAAAAGTGTGAAACCCCTATATCTGTCCCTCTGGGAAAATATGAGCAATGTTTTTTTGAAAAGAACAGTGAGGGCTTCTTTTATAAACTCTATTGTATTTCTTTTCCTCTCTTTTGAAAGTTCTAGAACAAAATCTTACTCCTTGAGGGCTCTGTTCTCATCATAAATATTGTTGTGACTATTCATTACTTGCAACCTTTTTGATGTTTCAATTGACTATTTGGTATGAACTAGTAAAATGCTACTATTTCTTTTGTTGTATGCTTTTATGACTATCCTCATGACTTATTTCTATCACTATCTCATTGTTTTTAGTCATCTTTGTATAATGTTGTCTCTTCATAGTGTTTGAATATCTCATTCCTCAAGCATTTATAATAGTCATAAACTACTATATGATGCAGAGATAAATGGTAATAGTTGTTGAAGTTCACTAGATCTCAAAGCTTCCTTTAAGAGGTATGCAAGATGTTTATTATCACAAGCCTACACAAGGCTTCTCAAGGAACTGACATAGCCCTAGACCACACATTGGTGTCCACCTTCACAGGCTATTTAGCTTCCCAAAGGTGAGTCACGGCTCTAACCAGCCTTTATACATAGTCCACCTCCTAGGACAACAATCTACCTTCAAGAACTCTCAACTACTACCAAACAACTCTACTAATCAAGATCTTTATACTATCATTAACAAATGTTTGTTTAGAACACAACCATCATCAGGTCACTAAGTGTTACACTTGCAAGGATAGAGAATAGCAAATTGCAGCATGGCTGTCATAAAAACAGGATTCTAGACTGGCTCACTCCTTATAGCCTAAGCATTGACTAAATCAGCATCCACTCCTCCACCAAAAAGGATCTAAACACTACATACACCTACCAAGGATAGGACCAACTTGAGGTCTTTGACCCAAAAGCTAAATTCTGTACTATACAGGATAGTGGATAGCAAATCTCTGTAAGACTGTCTTATGACAGTGCCAAAAGGAGACTATTTCTTGTAGCCCTTGAGAATGACTAACACAAGTATATCTCCTTAAACCTTCAAAAGGCAATAAGAATAATTTACATATTTCAATATCCATTATGGATTTATTCCTACTCTCCAAGTTGCAAAACCGTACAGTACTGTAGGCGTACAGAAACAACGAACTGTCTTTTCTTTGGTAGAGGCCTAACTTGAACGTAATGTGGAGGAAAATGCATCAACTCTACATGCCCCTGATCCACCAAACTCCTGCACTAGTCAATTTCCTCCTTCCAACACAAACTCCATCATGTATTTGTCAAAACAATTGATTGTTTTTATCTTCATGCTGCTATCCACCATTGGTTTCTCAACTAGTCATTGTTTTTGACTAGTTAGATACATGCCAAATGCTTTGGAGAGGAGTGTTCAACCTACAAGACAATAACAAGCATAAACTCTACCCTACCTTCCTCCATCCCACCAAGAAATGGGTGATCACCTTCAGAGGACAGAGGAAGAATGATTCATTTTCCCTAAAACCCTAGCTATGGAGGGTTTAAGACCAGTTTATACAAAATGAGTTGAAACTTCCTTCACAAAAGATGTCAAGAGATCTAATTAGATGCAAATGAAAGATATTTAGCAACCTTAAAACATTTTCCAAATTTTAGTTCATGAACAGTCCGTACCAGGCCATACAGAATGGCTGTCTTTAGAAAAAGAAGAAAAAACACTGTTTTTACTCCAAAAAAACTCCTCCTTCCATTCCTTCTTGGCATGTTTATATAATCAAAAGTTTTTGGAAAGTTCTTGGAACCTTTCCACTTCCATTCTATCCATACAACTGCCCATGAGAGGCATTGAAACGTTGGAACTAGCTTTTCTTAAAAAAACACTAAGTTTCAAGGGAGCATACCTATAAAATAGGCCTTCACTAACTTTATATTGGACTAGTCAATCAAATGACTAAGTCTTTATTACAAAACAAGAAAATGGCTCTCAAAGCCTTAGGAAAAACCAAAACAACAAGGTTACAAAATGATATAGTCAAAAAAATGACTAAAACTGAAGCTCCTGCACCATACTCCCCCTGTAGGAAGAACTCAAGTCCCTTGAGTTGCCAACTATTGAAGTGTTATGCCATGCTTCAAAATTTCTACTTTAGTCATCCAGGTGGCCTCTGAATCAGGAAGATCCTTCCATTTCACCAAGTAGTCATTATAGACACCTGTCTGAGTCTTCTTGACAACCTTGGAATCTAAAATGCACCCCAACTGTAAAGGTTTGCTTGGAGGCAAATCCTTAATCCAATTAGTATCTTCAACCACCACATCTGATCCACTTTCACCAGGCAATGGAGGTCTAAAAGGAAAAAGATCACAGACATTGAAAATTGGAGAGATACCAAGGCCAGATGGTAACTCAATCTCATATGCATTTGGACCGAATTTGTGCACTATTTTGTATGGTCCAATCTTGTTCATCAGGAGTTTAGTTGGCTGACCCTTTGGCAACCTTTCTTTCCTCAGATATGCCATAACTAAGTCACCAACTTTGAACTGTACTTCTCTTTTCTTCAAATCTGCCTTTTCTTTGTACTTTGTGACTGATTTTTCTAGTTGCAACTTGACTTGATGATGAACTATTTTCATGGAGGCAGAAAACTCTTCACCAAGTGCACTCCTTCTATCCCAACCTTGGAGATCCTTTAGCTCCAGTGGCCCTCTTGGATGAAAGCCATAAACTATCTCAAAAGGACTTTTACCAGTGCTCTTATTCCTTGAATAATTGTAGGCATATTCAGCCTGATTGATAACCAAGTCCCATGCTAAACCATGCTGCTTTGTGAGGCATCTTAGAAGGTTTCCAAGTGACCTATTAACCACCTCAGTCTGACCATCAGTTTGTGGATGGCAGGTTGATGAAAAGGACAACTGTGTGCCCAACTTCTTCCACAAGGTCGTCTAGAAGTGACCTACAAACTTAGAATCTCTGTCAGTTACAATGGATAATGGCAAACCATAAATTCTTACTACCTCTCTGACAAATAGACCTGCAACCAGAGATGCATCATTTGTGCATTTACATGGCACAAAATGAGCCATTTTTCTGAACCTATCAAGAATAACAAATACACTATCCACCCCTCTAGCTATCCTGGGTAACCCAAGCACAAAATCCATTCTGATACTTTCTCAAGGTCTGTTGGGAATGGGAAGGGGCTGGTATAGACCTGCATTTGAAGACACACCTTTGGCTCTTTGACAGATTGTACAACTAGCTACATACTTCCTCACATCTGATTGCACCTTTGGCGAAAAATAGAACCTTGTGACTTGTTCTAGTGTCTTGTCTAAGCCAAAATGTCCTCCTAAAGAACCATTATGCTTCTCCTTTATGATGTTGTCCCTCATGGAGCACTTAGGGACACACAACAAATTGCCTTTAAACAAGAGGCCTTCTTGCAAAACAAAATCTACATACTCTCCATGGAATGTGTTAGCCAGGTTCATACAAACATCATAAGCCTCTTTGAAATCAGAATCTTCTTTATACATCTCCTTTAAACAGTCAATACCCATGCTTTCTAACTAAATTTTATGAACAAGAAACAACCTCCTACTTAATGCATCAGCCACCTTATTAGAGACACCTCTTTTGTGCTTAATTGTGAAGGTATAAACTTGTAACTGTTCCATCCATTTAACATGTCTATGGTTCAATTTTTCTTGACTATTAAGAAAGCTTAAAGCATGATTGTCAGTAAACACAATAAATTCTTTGGACAACAAATAATGTCTCCATTTCTTAAGAGCTTGCACCATTTCATAGAGTTCTAAGTCATAGGTAGAATACCTTTGCTTGGCTTCATTCAACTTTTTTGAAAAAAATGCCACTGGATGTCCTTCTTGGTTGAGAATAGCACCAATAGCTTGCTGACTTGCATCACACTCCACAACAAACACCTTATCAAAATCAGGGAGTACTAAGGTAGGTAACTTAGCCACCTTTTTTTTCAACAACTCAAAACTATCATCAGCTTCCTTTGTCCACTGGAATCTACATTTGACTCCACCCTTGATGGTGTTGAGGATGGGAGCACTAATGTGACTGAAACCTTTGATAAACTTCCTATAGAAAGTCGCTAACCCATGGAAACTTCTCACATCTCCCACTATTTTTTGGGTAGGCCAACTGAGAGTAGCCTCAACCTTAGAGGGATCCATCTTCAAACAACCATTAGAGATGACAAATCCCAGGTATACAAGTTTAGTTTTCATGAACTCACATTTGTCTAAGTTGATCATCAACTTGTGATCATGCAGCTTCTCCAACACCTGGCCAACATGCTTCACATGCTCTTCCCTTATCCTGCTGAAGATTAGTATGTCATCAAGATAAACAATAACAAATTTACGAATGAATTCAACTAATACCTTATTCATCAGGCGCATAAATATACTTGGTGCATTGCTAAGACCAAATGGCATAACAAGCCATTCATAAAGACCTTCATTGGTCTTGAAAGCAATCTTCCATTCATCTCCCTGTCTGATCCAGATTTGATGATATCTAGATTTCAAATCAATCTTTGAGTAATAGCATGATCCTCCTAGATAATCCAAAAGATCTTCAATCCTTGGCATTGGGAATCTGTACCTTATGGTGATCTTGTTTATGGCCCTAGAGTCTGTGCATAGCCTCCACTTTCCATCCTTCTTAGGAGCAAGTACACTTGGAACTACACAAGGACTTAGACTCTTCCTAATCAACCCTTTCTCCAGGAGATCTTGAATTTGCCTTGCCACCTCTTCATTTTTCTATGGGGTCAGCTTGTATGCAGCCTTGTTAGGCAATGTAGCACCAGGTATTAAGTCAATTTGATGACTAATATCCCTCATGGGTGGTAAGGAGTTGGGAACTTCCTCTACCACAAGGTCTTGATACTTATCTAGAAGTTGCTGTACTTCCAATGGAATCTCCTATTTTTGTTCTTGCTGATCTGTTCCACTCTTGGGCTTCATGACCAAGGCATACCCCTGGTTGTCATTCTCCTTCAAGAGGTTTAGGAACTCCTTGCCATTCACCAACATGACACTGCTGTTATTTTCCTTCCCCTTGGGCTGCTCCAACATAGGATCCATCTTGAATGGTCTTCCATTCTTGGTGATGACATAAGTGTTCTTCTCACCATCATGTTGAGCTTTAACATCATACTGCCATGGGCGGCCAAGAAGCAGGTGACATGTATCCATAGGGATGATTTCACATAGCACTTTGTCCTTGTAGTCACCAATTGCAAATTCAACCCAAGTTTGTTCCTCCACCATGAAATTTTGGTTCTTATTCAACCAAGAGATCTTGTGAGGACTGATATGAGGCAGCCTTTTCAACTTGCACTTCTCAACCATCTCAGTGGATACCACATTCTCAGTAGACCCTAAATCCACTATGATTTTGCAAAGTTTCCCATAGGCTAGGCCTTGGGTTCTGAAAAGATTCTTTCTCTGAGGGGGCTCTTGCTTCAATGGCATCTTCAACATAGACCTTTTGATCATCATACTCTCTCCATCTAGAATAGGTGTAGCACTTCCCATTGGTGAATTCACACTTTCACAGTCTTCATCTTTCACTAACTCATTTCTCTTCCCATTGTCATGAGAGTTGCTGGTTTTCCTTGGGCATTTGTTCATTGTATGGCCAACTTGGTTGCAGCCATAACATCTTCCAGTGAAGACTCCTAGTCCTCTACCTCCTCCACCATTTCTGCCCCTACCATTAGGCCTTCTCCAACCTCTGAAGCCTCCTCTATGCTCTGTCTCAGGTTGTATTTCTTGCTAACTGTTATTTTTAGTTTTGTTGAACTGTCCACGACCAAAATTGCCTCTTCCTCTTTGGTTTCTACCACCTCTACCTCTGGCACTTTGTTCACCCTTCCTTCTCAACTTTTCCTCTACTCTGGAGGCCAATAAGAAACATTAATCCACTGTCTTTGGTAACACTAAGCTTATCTCATCTTGCAGATTGTATTTCAGTCCATTCAGGTACCTAGCCACCATCCCTTTTTCATCTTCATTATGATTGACCCTCATATTGAGTCTATGAAATTCTTATGTGTAGGCAGCCACATCCATGTCATTTTGTCTCAAATTCTAAAATCTCCTTATGATTTGAATCTCATAGTCAGGTGGCATGAACTTGCTTCTGAGCATAGCCACCATTCTACTCCATTTAGTGATGGGATTCTTCCCAATCTTCTCCCTTTCACTCTGCATATAGTTCCATCATACATGTGCAGAACCTCTTAGCCTTGTCTTGACAAACTTGACCTTTTTCTTGTCATTGAACTCCTTGTAATCAAAGAAGTTACACATAGCTTCTATCCAATTGGTGAGAACATCTCCATCCAACTTGCCATGAAAAGTAGGTACATCCATCTTGGGATTACCACTATCTCCATGAGCACCCTTAAGTGCATTCAAGAAGGCTTTCTGATCTGCAGACATATCCTGCTCTAGAGGATCCTCTTCTGCCTCTATTTCTTCATTTGTGTCAAAAGAACTTCCCTCTTCTTTGGTCTTGCCCTTAGACTTCTTCTCTTCTTGCAATTTTGCTTCTTGCAATCTTGCTTGTTGCAATCTTGCTTCAACCATCTCTTCCACCAACTTCTTGATGGCATCTTGACTCATTGTCTTGGGAGGCATTGTACTAGCCTCTGTTTCAATTTCCTCTTCTGACATACACTTGCTTTCAATTAGAATATTGGCTCTGATACCAATATGATGCAGAGATAAATGGTACTAGCTGTTGAAGTTCACTAGATCTCAAAGCTTCCTTTAAGAGGTATGCAGGTTATTTATTATGACAAGCCTACATAAGGCTTCTCAAGGAACTGACATAGCCCTGGACCACACACTAGTGTCCACCTTCACAGGCTATTCAGCTTCCCAAAGGTGAGTCACAGCTCTAACCAACCTTTATACACAGTCCACCTCCTAGGATAGCAATCTACCTTCAAGAACTATCAACTACTACCAAACAACTCTACTAATCAAGATTTTTATACTATCATCAAAAAATGCTTGTTTAGAACACAACCATCATCAGGTCACTAAGTGTTACACTTGCAAGGATAGAGAACAGCAAATTGCAGCATGACTCTCATAAAAACAGGATTCTAGACTGGCTCACTCCTTATAGCCTAAGCATTGACTAAATCAGCATCCACTCCTCTACCAACAAGGATCTAAACACTACATACACCTACCAAGGATAGGACCAACTTGAGGTCTTTGACCCAAAAGCTAAATTATGTACTATACAGGACAGTGGACAGCAAATCTCTATAAGACTGTCTTATGACAGTGCCAAAAGGAGACTATTTCTTGTAGCCCTTAACAATGACTAACACAAGTATATCTCCTTAAACCTTCAAAAGGCAATCAGAATACTTTACATATTCCAATATCCATTATGGATTTATTCCTACTCTCCAAGTTGCAGAACCATACAGTATTATAGGCATACAGAAATAGCAAACTGTCTTTTCTTTGGTAGAGGCCTAATGTGAAGGTAATGTGGAGGAAAATGCATCAACTCTGCATGCCCCTGATCCACCAAACTCCTACACTAGTCAATTTCCACCTTCCAACACAAACTCCATCATGTATTTGTCAAAACAATTGACTATTTTTATCTTCATGCTGCTGTCCACCATTGGTTTCTCAACTAGTCATTGTTTTTGACTAGTTAGATACATGCCAAATGCTTTGGAGAGGAGTGTTCAACCTGCAAGACAATAACAAGCATAAAATCTACCCTACCTTCCTCCATCCCACCAAGAAATGGGCGATCACCTTTAGAGGACAGAGGAAGAATGATTCATTTTTCCTAAAACCCTAGCTATGGAGGGTTTAAGACCAGTTTATACAAAATGAGTTGAAAGTTCCTTCACAAAAGATGTGAAGAGCTCTAATTAGATGCAAATGAAAGATATTTATCAACCTTAAAACATTTTCCAAATTTTAGTTCATGAATAGTCCATACCAGGCCGTATAGAATGGTTGTCTTTAGAAAAAGTAGAAAAAACACTATTTTTACTCCAAAAAAACTCCTCCTTCCATTCCTTCTTGGCATGTTTATATAATCAAAAGTTTTTGGAACCTTTCCACTTCCATTCTGTCTGTACAACTACCCATGAGAGGCAATGAAACGTTGGAACTAGCTTTTCTTAAAAAAACACTAAGTTTCAAAGGAGCGTACCTATAAAATAGGCCTTCACTAACTTTATATTGGACTAGTCAATCAAATGACTAAGTCTTTATTACAAAACAAGAAAATGGCTTTCAAAGCCTTAGGAAAAACGAAAATAACAAGGTCACAAAACGATATAGTCAAAAAAATGACTAAAACTAAAGCTCCTACACCACTATCTTATCTACTGCACCTCCTCAACAGTCCCTTGACTTCTCCTTGACTTTGTTTTTCTGTTCTTCATGTGAATGGATAAGATTGTTCCATGATATTTACAACTTCATCAATCGTTTTTTTCCCTATATTAGGATAGTCTGATGGTGATAGTTTGTCATTGATGTCAAAAGGAACATCAATCAAGAGTTGTTCATTTGGACAGAATAAGTGTTGTCAGTTGAGTTGGCTTGATTAGTGTATATCTTTCATATATAGTGTGGTGTCTTCAAGGATGTAGTAGCAGTATGTGGCAGGAATCAAGTTGTGATGGTAAGTTGCAGTGCATTTATGTTATTATGCTTCTTGTTCTTCTTGGTCATTTCTTTACACAAGAAGTTGAGTTGATGCAAGTTGTTAGACTCAGTTGATAATGATCATCATCCATGGTTGAGGAGAATTCAGATGAGTTAAATTTATCTCATTAGTTTGTCACATAAGGAAACAGGTAGAGGACATGTATATTCATTTAGTTCTTGAAAATTCAAGTTTATGAAAGGAGATTTGTTCTTGCACAAGCTTATGGTGGTCACATTGATGGTGATGAAATCATAGTATCTTGGTTGCTCTTGGTTAGGATGCTTCATTGTATTGTCTTCAAATCAAATTAGGAGTATAATGCTTTCATAATTATCTTGTGCTCACAAAGCTGATTATGATCAAAGTTTTCATAATGTATATGAGAACATATGTTTTTTGTTTTGATAACAAGATGGTATTGCTTCATGGTTGAGTCAGGTGATGCAAATGGTTTATGAAAGCAGGAAGTGTTTATAAATGGTGCATAACTGTGATCATTGAGCAAATGGATGTCAAGAAAATGGATGTCAAAGGAGGTAAATTACATACTCTACTAGAATTTTGTACCATGTGTAGAAAGATCATCAGTGGATCCTAATTAGAAGATAATATAATCATGGAGGAACAAATTCACTAAAATCCTAATCTCATCTTGCTTTGAAAATGCTTTAAGATCCATATTCACCTTAATTGTTGCTTAATTGTTCTAATTGGTCAGTGACTTGTTAATGCAAGTCATATCACTTACGTTTACCTCCTAAAGGGTCTTTGAGACATAAGCTTTACCGACCGGTTCACCTATTTTCCACCTCCTGCACTGGTTAATAAAGTCTTTGTTGAAAGAGCACGAATTGCTCATAGAAAAAGCATCAAATGTTTTTGAGATATTCGAAAGGAGAGCATGCTTTTTGGAATGCATCGAAGGGGAGTATGATTTAAAGAAAAAGGCATTCGATGTTATGAAGTGCATTCAATGGGGAGTAAAATAAATAATAACAATAAGATTATGTGTAGGGTGCGAACAAGCCATTTCAATTGGCTTTGGTTTTATTTTTTCTAAATATTAGAAACTTTTGGTTTTCAGCCTCCATGTCATATTTGTATGACAATTAAATAAGGTGATTTTTTATATGCAAAGCCACTGAATTTGTATGGGTTTTAAAAGTTAAAAAAAAAAGGAAAATATGTGGATTAGCCATAAAAGGCTTTGTTTCTAAAGTTTAGAAATTTTTTAAATTTCTATTTTATTTATTTTTTAAAAAGGTATGAGATCTAAAATGGGAAGTATATGAGTCTTTTAAGGAGTTTTTCAAGGAGCTTTTAAAGGAAATAGTTGATGCCTTTTTAAAAGCAATTTTTTGGAAAATCTTTTTTACTTTTCCCATACCATTGAAGAAATTAGTGAAGATTTTTTTTGAAGATACAGAGAAATGATTACAGAGCAAGAGGAAGATGAATGGTGTTTTGTTTTCTTATGATAGGTTGTGCAGGGAAGATCAAAAGATTGAAAATGAACAGATTGAAGGTTTCAAAAATATGAAAGATATTTGTTTAAAGAAGATATTCTTGCAGAGAGAAGTGAAATTCCAAGAAGTCCTATTGATTATAATTTTATTGCAGGATGTAATTGTTTATACAAGAAGAAGAAAATGAACAATCATGGGCATGAAGAGAAAATTAATTTCTTCTCATATGAAAAATGATTGTGTAGAATATGAAAGGTTTTTCAAATTGTATATAATGGTTTTTCAGGTACATTGACGGTGAGTGTGTGTAGAAAGGTATACAGAAATGAAGACATTTTCTACAACATTCTCTTGAAGAGAAAAGAAAGATGAAAATATGATACTGGGTATGTGATGAAGAAAGAGTGTTGAGTTATGCAGAGATAATCAGATGAATTGTTATGCAGGTGTGAATGAATTGAGAATTGAATGGAAACAGAGTATCCCTCTGATTTTGTTTATTATTTCTATTGGAGATTTGGTTTGCCAGTGAGGCACAGTATGCCAGTGAGGCTTATGGTCAGTGAGATCTTCCTATGCCAGTGAGGCTTGTGGTCAGTGAGACCTCTGTATATGTTAGTGAGACATTTGTAAACTTGAAGTTTTCATTTAAGCCAATGAGAAAGTTTGAGTGGTTTTTCTACCCAGGAGGGTTTTTCACTCGGTAAAAAGCTTGTGTCATGATTCTCATTGATTTCATCTGTGTGTGTGTATATTAATCATTTGATCATGATTTTTGTTTACATCTTTTATTATAAGTCTTGTGCATATAAAGTCAACAAATCATTAGTGTCCTCTCTATTTTTCTAGTAAGATAAAGTCATAATAAGTTGTAAAAATTTATACAACACTGATTCACCCCCCCTCTCAGTGTTGACCTAGACTCCTACACAGTCATCATAATAATTGCTTTTGGACTATTTGAAACATCACTTTAATTGAATATCATCCATTTCAATGGTTAAAGACTCAGTAGCAAGTTTACACCTCATTTACAACAAAAATGGTAAGTTCTTGTCCTATTTTCTTTTGCCCAGGCTAACTTTTTTTATGTTGGAGTGGATGATATTCAAGTGGGGCAAACTGAAATAGACACCTCCTTTGCATTGTTCCATTCTTTGACCTATTGCAGTCATCTAGAACTAATCTTAGACAGTCATGAAAGTCATCTAGAACTGATCTTAGACTGTCATGATAGTCATCTTCATTGGATTGTTCATTATTTCATCTCTACTCATTGTATATGACTATTCTTCTTTTTACCACAGTCATTCTTGATACTGATTGTCACTGCTACTACCTTTTGTTTTCTCCATATCATGTAACTAGCTTGATTTTATCATTACATTGATGTTTGTCTTTGACTGCTGATGCTAATTGCTCTTATCAAATGCAATTGGTTGTTCTTTAATATATATGTGGCTCTTTAGGCTGGCTTATTACCTTGTCATTGTGAAGGTGCCTTTACTCATGACTATTCATCACCCTTATTGTAGTAAAAGACTGTTCACTATGCCCAGTTGAGATACTATACTATCTTGAATCATTGCTTTCCTATACTTTTCACCATTTCATGCAAACATGTATCTTCTTCTTTCACTGTCTGGTCTATCTAGTGACTACACAACTTTTCCATGCTTGATAAACTTTCAACAACTTTCAGGAATATGCGTAAGGTAGTTTAATGAAAGTTTTGTATGACCTTATGACCCTCTTAGACTCCTAGAGTGATGAGTACCTTTTGTAGTCCCCTTGAGTATCTTGATTGATGATTGTCTCTGTATGATGGACTGCTCCACTTTCATGAGACAATCCCTCTCTCCTAGTGACTACTAAATATGATTGTTCCTTGATGATGGACATGACTATCCCTTGTATTATGACTATTCTACTAATAGTACTGTCACTTCATTATTACATTGCTACTCTATATGACTATTGATAGTCACCCCTTTTCTCTTTATCTTTGCATTGTACATTGTGTCTCATGACAGTCCTTACAACTTGTAATTATGACCATTGTCCTCAAATGTCATTAATGACTGGTCTTCAAGTACTTGTACCTGTACATCCAACAAACTAGTTAGAGAAAACATAGAGGCTTAGTAGCCCCTCATTTGATTTGTCTAATCTTTACTTTTACATCCTTTTATAGTTGTATGATTGCATTTGGGAGTTGTTGATCTCTCATATCTTCTTGATTAGATGTTTGTGTAAGATAACAAGTACATTCTAATATTATTGTATATGGAAGTGAAAAAGGGACCCTAAGCTCTAACATTCCTCCTCATTTTCTTTTGTAAGACATTTGAAGATATCAACGAGGGAACTGAAGATGATGTTGTCACTAGCATGATTCGTCATTCAGGCAATGATAGGTCCGTTTTTCCCTTTTATATGTTTTCTCCTTTTGTTTCAGATGTACTTACTCTCTTACATTACATCATATACAGTTAATCCCATGCCTTGTGTGGGAGCATATAAACACTTTTCTTCTCATAGAATATGAACAACTCTTTTATGCAGTGTTTTTTATATATTGCTTCTTCTTTGTGAATCAACTGCATAAAGATAAACTAAAAATGATTGCATGATATAGATGTTCATAATCGTGAATGGATTTAGAATTATTTGTGTACCTTTTTTCATTAAATAATGTATGAACTATAGAGAATGAACAATAGAAACAAACTGCAACACAATCTGCAACACGTAGATTAGATTTCCTTTCTCCTACCAGTCCTAGGATATCTCTTACTTTGTTGGAGTGTCCTTCCCATTTTATCTGGCTCATGTAGCAGCTCTAACTGAGCTGCTACATGATTCTAGTAATGGTTATCACCAGAATGGCCCTCCACTAGGATAGTAGGCCTTCTGGGGCTGACTAAGAATCTTGAACCTTCTTCTACTTTCCCCTTGAACCTATCTAATTCTTCAAAGCAGAAAAAGTAAATGTTGTTACAACCTAACCTAATTGGGCTAAAAAGCACAATTCAGTAACAAGTACCTTCAATTAGTAAACCCTTGACGATTGAGGCAAGTCATGTTTTCGAAAGTGGTTTAAGTTTGTTGGTCAACTTGACAAGTTGTCGACATCATTTAGAATCTTTTTGAAGTTGTGTTGTCAACCTTGTTGTTTTGTGAAATCAACATTGTTGATGTTCAACAATAGTTGTTTTGTGACTAGCACGACTTTATGTCAAACAAATCAATCTTTACGTAGTAAACAAGATCATGTTTGCATTTTCATTGGCGTGGTTGTGGTAGAACCATATAATTTTTTTCATGTTTATGGTAATTTTGTTCCCAACTCTATGTCACTTGATCATACGATTTCCAAAATTAGGCTTTCTCTGCTAAAAAAATCCTCTAAGTAAGCTGAATTTGCTAAAACCCTGAACCCTCATAGTATGAAGTCATGTAAACATCCACATTCAATCTAATTCTTCAGTGACTACTTATTTCATGTCAATATCCTTTAAAGTTTTCCTTCATGCCTTCCCACAATGTTGTTTACCGGCCCCTCGCCAAGCAGTTACCATCTGTAGCCCACACCTAGAAAAAAAATTATCTTAAAAAAGAATTGACCCAATTGACCATCCTTCTCCTAAAGTGGTAGAAGTAGTACACATGTCAAGGTCTAGTCCTACTAACCAATTTTTCTAGGTAGCGCCAGCGGATTCATTTCTGCCAATCCGCCCACAAAGAGATACAAAGGAAGCTAGCCTCAACGGAAATAGAGAAAGGGTGACAACTAGTCAAGGACCATCCAGGATGGCAAGGAGGTGGGTCCTAGGCATTACAAAATGATTTCTCTTTGATTCTGACATTCTTCCATACTCCACCAAAGGATTTTCTGAGTGACCATGAAATGACAGAATCTGGACGTGTGGCTTTCTGAGTGATGGGATCATTACATTAATGGCAAGGGTCTAACATGGCATGAAACATGACTGCTTTTTCAAGAAGTGTTCCATTCAATATTGAGATCCAACAGTTACCCCAATTCTATCAAGATCATATCCTTCATACGTAGAATGTCAGGTGTTGTCTTAATTACACTGCAAGGACTTCTCCTCAGGATCATGGCTGGAAAAGGCTATCCAGATGGCTAGATACTATTGAAAGAAGCAAGCAGTAAGGTTTGACCTAGAATAAGATCAAATCAGCACCATCAATTTGTACCAGCTAAGATTGAGATCAATGGCCTACATTCAAAGATATAACAGAAGGATTTGTTGGCACCGAATCTGACTAGGCTTCATTACAAAGCATTAACTGCTCAGGCATGTGAAGGGTCTCCATCACTGTTGCTTCTAAGGAATTTGATAATAGAATAATTTGGCTTATGCAAGATCAACCTTTGGAAATCTATGCCTCTACCATGATTGACATTTCACCTACTGTGTGATGAAATTTAATGTGATGACAGTGCTTAATTAGGGGAACCAAGACACCTAATCTGGAAAAATTCAATGCACAAAGTGATATTTGTAGTTATATAGAATTATGAAATCCAATCTTTCTGTTCACTTATGGTAATCTTTAAGAGATTTCTATTTATGGTAGGAAAGATTTGAAGTGACTAGAAAATTAATACACCATAGATGTGCAGATGTATGCTTACATCTAGAATTTCTATAAAAAGGCAAGTGCTGATGTTACCATTCATACTATTTAAAACATTCTGATAGTATGGCTTTCCCCTATTCTATAGGATTTTCCTCCTTGTTCTCATGGCTCTCAATCTATCCTTACAGAATTAGAAAGACCTGGAATTATCTCGTCTAGAATAGGTGTAGGGAAAAGTAGAGATTAGTAGCAGGGTCCATTGTAGCTCAGTGATTTCTTCTCCAATCTCTTATCTCATCTGATGGAGAGTTCTGAGGGGTATTCTTCCTTCTCTAGTAGTTCCTTATTTCTATGAATTGACAGATTCCCTTTTGAAGTAGAGACACTTCTTAGCTTCCTCTACCCCTCCCTTACATCTAATTTTCCTAATAGAGAATTAACTTTAGGTGTAAGGAGATTGTCCCCCGGAAAAAAAAGATAAGTGATATGAGAAGAATTGTTTCTATTGTTGTTGTTCTCTTGGCTTGGCTCCCAATACTTTTGAGGCCAGCCAGGTGTGGATTCCCCAAGTTTCTGCTTGATTGAAGTTGCATGATACTTCTAGACTTGGAGGGCAAAATCTCACCCATGCAATGGAACCTAGAAATAGTGAACGAGATCCTGTCATCTTGGGTTTCCTTTCAATATTGTTCCTTACACATTTTCTCATCCCTTGGTGTGCAGTTTGAAAAGGCAAAGCAACAAAGGCTCTCATTAAACACTTTGATGGCATTTTTGGAGTGTTTGGCTCTAATGGCCTCCTATAATGCATCCAACAACAAAGGTCTGGATCATTTTCCTACCAACATAGAAACAGAGCATAAAGTTATGAAGTGGTTACACTAGCCTCTTCTTGCAGCTACATCTGTTGGTTACAAAACAATTTTAACTTCTTTTCTCATAAGCCTGAAGCTTGTTGCTCCCTTATCTCTATAAAAGGGAATTTAGCTTATGAAAAAGCATTGGTTCGAGGTCATGTTTCCAAACTTAGTCTGAAATAGGGATCAATCTAGTCAAGCAGGAGTTGTAAATAAGTTTGTTTTCTATTAATAGAATTAGTTGTCTATTTTCAGGTTTCCATTTTGAGTCTCTTTTGATTTCTTCATAGAACTATCGAAGGCTATGATGCAAGTTACTAAATAGTTTATTTTACAAATATTGTTGAGTCTTGGAGTATACTATCTCCTACTTTATGCATACAATTTCACATTATGAATATATATTTGGTTAAGGATCATTTTTATTCGTTGTCATAGTGTTGAACCTATGGTAGCATATTTCTCTTATGGCATTTACTCAAGTAGTAATATAAAATTGCTATTAGAAAATATCAAATGTGATTCTAGTTTACAGGGATAACTAAGTATGGTTGAATCCAAAACTAGTAGAGTATCTTCAATGTAAGGCATTGTTATATCTTTACAGTAAACTAAGGTTTGTTACACCATAGCTTGTTTAGTTTTTATCATTTTAATCAATTTGACTCTTTGGCCCTTAGAAAGGCACTGATCTGTTCATGGATACTATACTGAACTTACACGCATTTGATTATCCTCAACAGATTTTAAAATCAATCCAAATATTTTCCTTTCCAGCAATAGGCTTTTAGGGTATTTATTTTGATTAAGTTAAGTGTTGGATGTTCCTCTACAAAGAATAGGATAAGATCTTAAAGAATCTAGCCCATTCCTTTACTTTATCATACATTCTTTCAAGCAATTTATGAGGAACATATCTATGATAGGAATAGTGTTGACAAGATAATATCTTAGGAAAACCCCATCCATTTGAGTAGAACATTGTTTTCCCTAAGAAAAGAAGACATTAGTTAAGGAGAAATAGCTAGAGAATTATAAATAAATCCAACTACAAAGGAACACACTTCTTGGTTTCATAGAGCCTAAAGTGCAGAAGAAGAAAAGGGGGATTGAGAAAGCCTTCTCTCCCTAATCTCCTATTCGTTGGCCAATCCCTCAAGGCATATCAATCATTAATAAGTGGTTGTTTTATAGATTTGCTACAAGAATCAGGTAGGGAATTTAAAAAAACCAACAGATTGGTGACTCTACTAGGGACTCTTGCATAAAACTTCTAAGTACTAAGTATAGTAGATTGTCATGGGTTTTTTAGAGTTTGCATAAAATTTGTGTTCGTTATTTTTCCCTAAATAGGTGGTGACTCTACCATATTTTGAGATAAATGAAAGACTATTACATGAAGTTCTATGCATTAGAATGTTCCATATAACTCTACTGTGAAACATGATTCAAAGGGGTTGATTCTAAAGAAGAATTAATATATTCCTCTATGAAGCAGAGGTGGAGACTCTATAAGAAGGGATCTAATGATGCCGTCTAGTGTTATTGATTTTTCTTGAAAATCAAAGAATAATTTGTACCAGAAGCAAAAAATTATTTTTAGGTATTTTACCAAGCTTCAAAATATTTCCTGAAAAGTTTAGAGATGTATAAATAGCAACCACACTTCTTTTATCAAAGTGGATTTGTCATGGAGAGATATAGGGCTATTAATTTCAATAGTATTTTTGAGTTTCCAAATCATATGCCTGATGAAGTTAGAAGTTAGATAACCAAGTTCAATAATGATAGATCCAAAGTAGCTAGCAACCATTTACACGAATTCTATGACTTAATGGGAGATTATGAAATAGATCATGAAGATGTAGTCATAAAGTTGTTTGTTCAAAATTTTAGGGGAGAAGTTAGAGATTGGTTTGCATATCTACCCAATCAGTCTATCTTTTCTTGGCAAGATTTAAGGTTTTCTTTTATGGAATACTCTAGGGAAAGAATAGATGTAGTTTCTTTAATTAAATAACTCATGCAAATTGAAAAGGAAGATAAGGAATCAGTCCCAACTTTCAATTTAAGATTTTTTAGAATAGTGAGGGAAATTACTAAAAATATTAGACCCAATGAGGCTATGTGTTTGATCATATATTTAGGTGCATTCAATAAAAAAGATAGTTATTGACTAAGAGATAAGAACCCTACTACTATGAGGCAAGCACATTCCTTAGCCATAAATATGGAAAATAATTTGAACCATGCAAAGAGAAAAGGTTGTGAGTTTATAGAAAATGGGTATCAAAGGAATAATGGATCCATTTGTTCCCCCATTTACCAAAGGGAAGATAAAATGGGCTATTCTAACAAACCCTTATCAAAACAATCAATCCATGGCACTCAGTCTACTAAAGGGGATAGGGACTCTGATCAAAATAAAGGATTTCTAAGGTTTTGTAATCGTACTGCTCATTTTTCCCCTTAGTATCAGAATAAGAGGAAATCCCCAGAGCCTTACAAAGCAGCTTATGAGGTACTAGACACCACAACACAAAAGGATATATCAATTAAGGAGGTTCCTTTGACTTATAAAAGAATGACAAGATGTGAAGATATATCCCTTGTTTGTGAGGAAATCTATTCTACATCAAAGTCTCCTAGGCAAGTAGCTTGTTTTGAGTCCGAATATCAGGAGGGATTGATCCTTGTTAATCATATAGAAAATAGTGACCAATTATTAGAATGCTTGCATCAAAATAGTAGGGGTTATGAATTAGATAATGATGTATGCTATCAGAGAAGTGATATTGGAGATTGTGCAGATGAAATTCATATAAGAGACAACCCATTATATGAGGGATCTATGGATTTATCAGTAAGAGAAGATATGGAGCCCTATAAATGCACAGAAAATCCACTATTTGAAAAGGATCATGAAGGAACTAATGAAGCAATATTGGTTCAAGATATAGAGAAATGTAGGGGGATAAGCACCGAGTTAATAGATCAGGATCTAAATTTTCAGCCTGGTAATGTCTCCCATTCCTATATTCATCATTAAGATGAAAAGCCATTTGAGAAGGTAGAAAATAAAAAGAAGAGTATTAGATTTCCATGGTGAAGCAGAATATGATTGTTTCAGATTTGATATTGATATAGGAGAATTTTAGAACTCCCCTACTACCAATTATAAAATGGATTATGATTGCTTCTATTTTTCAGATTTATGCAAAAGGCAGAAATTAGGAGATGATAACATTTTCACATGGTTAGAAATAATTGAACCATGTGTTGAATTTTTTTTTATGGCAATATATATCATTTATCCATGGTCCAGAATAGTGAAGGAAATCATGGAGAAAATAAAAATAACGGTCCAACAAGCTATCCAAGTATCTTTGTCAAGAGAAGGTTGGATTTCAATGAATTTTTCCAACGCAGTTTAATAGTCATTAGAGAATAGAATGTTTGATAGAGGTAGGCTGGGTTTTTTCTCTACATAATGACCTGGGGTAATTATGTGTTTGGTTTGCTCCTCTAGAGTTCTTTTGTGATCTCGCTCTATTCATAATAGAATAGGTGTTCCCAACTAGAGCCACTAATGGAACCATATAATTTTTTTCATATTTCTGGTAATTTTGTTCCTAGGTCTATGTCACTTGATCATAAGATTTCCAAAATTAGGGTTTTACTGCTTGAAAAAATGGTTTGAGTAAGTTGAATTTGCTAAAACCCTGAACCCTCAAAGTATGAAGTCATCAGTGACTACTTATTTCCTGTCACTATCTTTTAATGTTTTCCTTCATGCCTTCCCAGAATCGACCTACCAAAAACTTTATCTTAAAAAAGAATCGACCCAATTGGCATCCTTCTCCAAAAGTAGTAGAAGTAGTACATGTGTCAAGGTCCATTCCTACTAACCAGTTTTGGCAGGTGGCACTAGCGGATTCATTTTGATGAAGGGGGGAAATCACAAAACACACAATAACAGATATTGAACACAACAATAGAACTTTCTTTTATTGAATTGGGCAACTCATTACATTACAGAAGCTCAATTACAATTAGAGGATGAATCCTCTATTGGCTACAACACATTACAGCTTTCCCAACCTCCAGACTCTAGAATCTTCAGGCTTCTGTAACCCCAAATCAGCTATTTTTAGCAGTTTTGGAAAAATTGAAAGTCCTACATTATTATTTTGGATATTATGGAACCAGAAACACTAATTATGGAAAGAAATGAAAACAACTATAATGATTTTGAATTAACTTCTTTTTGGGTGATGCAAGATTGCCCTTACACCACTGGATGCTCCTGCATCAGAAACCCAGGGTAATTTAAGAAGTGACCCTGTCACATCTCAGATGTTTGTGAGGAAAACCCAAACAGTCAACCTCTGCCTTAGACAACCAAGAAGAATCTTCAATAGGCCTTCCTTTCCATTTTACCAGATATTCTTCATATTGCTTGTTCTGAGTACTTCTTCCCACACGGCTATCCAAGATCTCTTCTATCTCCTCCATTGAAGTAGATGCCGGAATACTCCATTGCACTTCTGTTGATCCATCCTCTGTTCCACCTTCATGATATTCTGATAAATCAGCAATGTCAAAAATAGGGGAAATATTGATCCCACTCGGCAGCTCTACCTCATATGCATTTCCTGAATCATGCTTCTTCAGGATTCTGCATGGTCCAAATTTCTTCATTTTCAACTTATTGTACGTTCCAATTGGGAACCTTTCTTTTCTCAAGTGAACCATGACTTCATCTCCTACCTGGAATTCCTTATATCTCCTCTTCTGATCTGCCTTAGCCTTGTACTGAATATTCATTTTATTAATGAGCTTTCTCACCTCTTCATGCAAATTCTTTAGATGTTCTGCAAAGTCTTCAGCTTCAGCACTTGTCTTTTCTCCATTGTCCAGCTTCCTTAACTCAGAAACATTTCTTGGGCTATTGCCATATACAATTTGGAATGGTGATTTACCAGTACTCCTATTGACAGAATTGTTGTAAGCAAATTCTACCTGTGGTAAAATCAAATCCCATCCCTTGGGCTTATCTCCTACTAAGCATCGTAGTAGGTTACCCAAACTCCTATTCACCACTTCAGTTTGTCTATCAGTCTGTGGATGGTGTGTAGAACTAAACTTCAAATCTGTCTTTAACTTCTTCCACAGTGTCCTCCAAAAATAACCAACAAACTTGGTATCTCGATCTGAAACTATGCTCTTTGGTAGACCATGTAGTCTCACCACTTCACTGAAAAATAACTCTGCAATATGAATAGCATAATTAGGCTTCTTACAAGGGATAAAATGTGCCATCTTTGAGAATCTATCCACCACCACAAAAATAGAATCATGCCCTCTCTGTGTCCTTGGTAAACCAAGAACAAAATCCATACTAATATCATCCCATGGCTTCTCTGGTACAGGTAATGGTTGATACAATCCTGTATTTTGACTTGTTCCTTTTGCCATCTGACATACTCTGCAACTCTGCACAAACTTCCTCACATCCTACTACAACTGTGGCCAATAATAATTTTCACCAACAATAGAAATGGTCTTATCTTGACCAAAGTGTCCAACCAATCCTCCACTATGCTTCTCCTTAATCAAGTTCTCTCTCATGGAACTCCTCGGAATGCACAACTGGCTTCCTCTAAACAACATGCCATCTTGGATTATGAAATCTAACCATTTTGTCCTGTCCAAAGTAACAGGCTCCAGACAAGCTTTCCAAGCCTCTACAAAATCTGGATCTTCAGGATACAAACTTTTAAGCTCATCGAACCCAACAACCTCTATCTTCATTTCTATCAACAAATTTTGCCTTCTGCTCAAGGCATCTGCAACTCTGTTGGACTTCCCACTCCTGTGATTCAAAACAAAGGTGTAACTCTACAAAAACTCAACCAATTTTAAGTGCCTTTGGTTCAACTTCCCTTGACTATTAATATACTGCAAAGCCTGATGATTAGTATATAAAACAAACTCTTTTGGCAACAAATAATGTCTCCATTTCTTCAAAGCCTAAACTATTGCATAAAATTCCTGATCATAAATAGAATACTTTTTCTTGGCATCATTAAGCTTCTCACTAAAATAGGTAATGGGCCTACCTTCCTGGCTCAAAACAGCTCCAATACAACTACCACTAGCATCACAATCTACCTAAAATACCTTATTGAAATCTAGAAGTGCCAAAATAGGTTGTTCTACAACTTTCTACTTCAATGTATCAAAGCTCTTGTCGGCTCCTTTAGTCCATCTAAACTCTTTTCTATACCCTCATTGTTTCAGTTAGGGCTGCACAAATGCTACTGAAATTCCTGATAAACTTTCTATAAAAACTTGCCAAACCATGAAAAGATATTACCTCCATTGCACTCCTTGGTGTAGGCCACTCAATGATAGCCCTTACTTTTTCTAGGTCCATCTTAAGACCTTCCTCTGAGATAACAAATCCCAGGTATACCAACTCCTTCTTTGCAAAACTGTATTTCTTTAGATTAATCAGCAACTTCTCCTCCCTTAGGTTCTCTAGAACTCTTCTGATATGCATCAAATGCTCATCCCAAGTCTTACTGAAAATCAAAATATCATCCAAATAAACAATAACAAAACTTCTCAAAAATTCTTTCAGTACCTCGTTCATGAGCCGCATGAATGTGCTTGGTGCATTGGTTAGCCCAAATGGCATGACTAACCACTCATACAAACCTTCCTTTGTCTTGAAGGCTGTCTTCCATTCATCACCTTCTCTGATACAGATCTGGTGATACCCACTCTTCAGGTCAATTTTTGTGAAGTACTTGGCTCCACTCAAACAATCCATGATGTCATCCATTCTTGGCAATGGAAATCTATACTTGATCGTTATCTTATTGATGACTCAAGAGTCTGTACACATCCTCCATTCTCCATCTTTCTTTGGTGCTAGTACTGCAGGGACCACACATGGACTTAGGCTCTCCCTTATCAGTCCCTTCCTCAACAGCTCTTGAACTTGTCTGTTTAGCTCTTCATTCTCTACAGGGGTCATTCTGTGGGCTGCCTTGTTTGGCAAACTGGCTCCTGGTATCAAATCCATTTGATGACTTATCTTCCTTTCTGGTGGTAAACCTTCTAGTACATTATCAGAGATAATGTCTGGAACTCTTCCAACATATCTGAAACTTCTGCTGGTACATCTTCACATTTCTCTTGACTAATCTTAGGAATCAATGCAAAGAAATGACACTCATGCTTCATACCCTGCAAAAATTTCTGACCATCTACCAAACAAATTCTGGCAGTGCTACATACCTTTTCTTCCACCTCCTTCAAGGGCTTCAACTTATGACGAACTCCATCCTTTGTTAGGGAATATGTGTTTGCACGGCCATCATGGACAGCGCTCCTATCATATTGCCAAGGCCTCCCCAATAGCATATGACATGCATCCATCGGTATGATATCACACAACACCTCATCATGGTAGTCACCAATCTTGAACTTCACTAAACACTGCTCATTGACCAAATCTCTATGGTCCTTCTGCAACCATGCAATCTGATATGGATGCAGATGCTTTCTTCTTGTCAACTTCAACTTGTCAACCATCTCCTCTGAAACAAGATTATCAGTGCTTCCACTGTCAATAATAATATCACAACACTTACCCTCACATTTGCACCTTGTTTGGAATAAACTCTTCCTCTAATTGGGTTCTTTCTCCTCATTCAACAAGGTTCTTCTAACAACTAGTGTTTCTCCCCTTTTAGCATTTTCAGAATGCTCAGAATGTGCATCTTCATCTACATGTGCAACTCGTGCATTACCTTTAGGTCTTCTATTTGTCCTTCCTTGATGTTGCAGACACTCATATGCTCGATGCCCTTCTTCTCCACATTGGAAACAGGTTCCTCTGAAACCTCCTCTTCCAGGTCCTTGCCCAGGTCTGCCTCTTCCTCTTCCTCTTTGCTCACCATTGTTCTGGTCACGAGGGCAGTAGGTATTATCCCCTCTTTGATTTTGACTAGTGCCTGCTTCTTCACTTTTCTTTTGATCTTCATTATGGCCTCCATAGGGTCTTCCACCAGTCCTTCCACCTTGACCTCTTCCCCTTTGCTTGCTATCAAATCTTTTGTTCATCTTCTCTTCCACCTTCAGGGAAAACTGGTACGCATCTTCTATGGTGGTCATTCTGACCAGGCTCAACTCCTCTTGAATAATCAGCCTCAACCCATTAATGTAATGGGCTACCTTCTCCTTGTTGGGCTCTACATGGCCTGTCCTAATAGTAATTTTATAAAACTCTTCTGTATACTCCTTAATATACTTGTTACCTTGCTTCAGTCCTTGCAGCGTCTTCAGCAACTCCATCTCATAGTCCACAGGAATGAACTGCTTCTTCAATTTCTCCACCATCCGATCCCATCTAGTGATCTTTCCTTTTCCTCTTATGTTCCTCTCTAATTGGACCGCCTTCCACCAAATATTGGCATGGCCCTTCAACTTTGTTTTTGCAAACTTAACCCAATTTGGGTCCTCCACATCTTCATACTCAAAATACTCCTCCATGTCATTGATCCAATCAATAAGCTGTTCTGGATTCAAATCTCTAGAATATGTTGAGACTTTGATCTTGGGCCTCTTTTCAATCTTTGAAATGGCCCTCAACAACCCAACTTCTACAGCATCTTCGGTAGCTTCTTGTTCTTCCTCAGATAGCTCTTCTTCAACTTTATCTTCACTTTCTTCTCTTGTCCTTGGCTCAAACCCTCTTCATAACTCCTCTTGCAATGCATCAATTTGCCTTTGTAGGGCTCTAAAACCCTCTTCTGTCAAAGCATTCCTCCCAACATGATTTCTTCATGGAGGCATCTTGGTCTTCGCAGCAAACCCACAACCTCAGGTCCTAGTGCAAACTACCTCACGGTCGGCGATCTGTCTACACACTTAGGAACCCTCGCTCTGATACCACTTGATGAAGGGGGGAAATCACAAAACACACAATAATAGATATTGAACACAGCAATAGAACTTTCTTTTATTGAACTGGGCAACTCATTACATTACAGAAGCTCAATTACAATTAGAGGATGAATCCTCTATTGGCTGCAACACATTACAACTTTCCCAACCTCCAGACTCTAGAATCTTCAGCCTTCTGTAACCCCAAATCAGCTAGGCTTTCTGTTTTCCCACCTATTCTTGACTCTACACTGGCCCCGTTAACTCTACTACCACCCAGGGTTCCTAAAATAGTCATAATAGCACTTTCTGGTGGCCTCCAGCTAAATTTCGAAACATAACTTTTGATCCGGGTGTCCGATTGACGAACCATTTTAAGCGTCGGAAAGCTTGCAATGTGAACTATCATGCAAGAAATTTGTAAATAGATTTCCATCAATGTTTTGGGATGTTATGGGAAGTTTTAGTGCCTCATATCTCGTTCCAAAAATTTTTAGGGGCTTTTTGGAAAATAAAAACTTTAATATCTTTCAGCTCACAAATGATCTTTTCCTGATTCCTTCGCCAAAGGTCTTATATTTACATTATGTAACTTTTTGGAAGTTTTTGCTTCATTATGTACCCAAATACAAACTTTCTAAAAATAGCAGGTACACTTTCCAAAATAGGCAGGTCACTATTTTAGCAGTTTTGGAAAAACTGAAAGTCCTACATTATTATTCTAGATATTATGGAACTAGAAACACTAATTATGGAAAGAAATGAAAACTACTACAATGATTTTGAATTAACTTCTTTTTGGGTGATGCAAGATTGCCCTTACACCACTGGATGCTCCTGCATCACATTTCTACCAATCTGCCCACAAAGAGATACAAAGGAAGCTAGCCTCAGCAAAAACATAGAAAGGGTGACAACTAGTCGAGGACCATCCAGGATGGCAAGGAGGTGGGTCCTGGGCATTACAAAATGATTTCTCTTTAATTCTGACATTCTGCCATACTCCACCAAAGGATTTTCTAAGTGATCGCAGAATGACAGAATTTGGACGCGTGGCTTTCTGAGTGATGGGATCATTACATTAATGGAAAGGGTCTGACGTGGCATGAAATGTGACCACTTTTTCAAGAAGTGTTCTGTTTGAGATTGAGATCTAACAGTTATCTGCTATTCCACCGAGATCATAACTTTGACCATAGCCTTCATACGGTGAATGGCGGGTGTTGTCTTCTACACTGCAAGAAGGACTTCTCCTCATGATCATGGCTAGAAAAGGATGTCCAGATGGAAGGATACTATTGAAAGAAGCAAGTAGTAAGTTTTGACCTGGAATAAGATCAAATCAGCACTGTCAAGTTGCACCAACTAAGATCGAGATCAATGACATAGATTCAAAGTTATAACAAAAGGATTTGTTGGCACTAAATCTAAGTAGGCTTCATTACAAAGCATTAACTGCTCAGGGGTGTGTAGGGTCTCCATCACCACTATTTATGAGGAATTTGATAATAGAATAATTTGACTTATGGAAGCTCGACCTTTGGAAATCTGTGCCTCTACCATGATTGACATTTCACTTGCTATGTGATGAAATTTGATGTGATGACAGTACTTAATTGGGGGAACCAACACACCTAATCTTGAAAAATTCAATGCAAGAAGTGATATTTATAGTTATGTAGAATTATGAAATCCAATCTTTCTGTTTACTTATGTTAATCATTAAGAGATTTCGCTTTATGGCAGGAATGTTTTGAACTGACTAGAAAATTAATACACCACAGATGTGCAGATGTATGCTTACATCCCAGAATTTCTATAAAAGGGTAAGTGCTAATGTTACCATTCATACTATTTAAAACATTATGACAGTATGGCTTTCCCCTATTCCTGTGTGCTTTGTTTCCTCCCCTATTTTGTAGGATTTTCTTCCGTTTTCTGATGGCTCTCGATCTGTCCTTACAAAATTAGAATGACTTGGAATTATCTCCTTTGGAATAGGTGGTGCAGGGAAAATTAGAGATTAGCAGCAGTGTCCATTGTAGCTCCGTGATTTCTTCTCTGGTCTTTTATCTCATCTAACAGAGGGTTCTGAGGGGTATTCTTCCTACTCCAGTAGTTCCTTATTTCTGTGAGTTGGTAGATTCCCTTATGAAGTAGAGAAGCTTCTCATCTTCCTCTACCCCTCCCTTACATCTAATTTTCCTAACAGAGCATTAACTTTAGGTGTAAGGAGATTGGCCCCCTAGATAAAACAGATAAGGGATAGGAGAAGAATTATTGTTGTTGCTGTTATTCTCTTGGATTGGCTCCCAATACTTTTGAGGCTAGCTAGGTGTGGATTCCCCAAGTTTCTTCTCAATTGAAGTTGCATGATACTTCAAGAATTGGAGGGCAAAATCTCACCTGTGAAATGGAACCTGGAAATAGTGAAGGAGATTCTGTCATCCTGGGTTTCCTTTTGATGTTGTTCCTTGCATGTTTTCTCATCCCTTGGTGTGTGGTTTAAAAAGGCAGAGCAATAAAGGCTCTAATTAAACACTTTGATGGCATTTGAGGAGTGCATGTCTCTAATGGCCTCCATCAATGCATCCGTCATCAAAGGCATGACTCTTTTTCCTGCCAACATGGAAATAGATCATATAGTTATGAAGTAGTTACACCAGCCTCTTCTTGCAGATGCATCTATTGGTTACAAAATAGTTGTTACTTATTTTGTCATAAGCCTAAAGCTTGTTGGTCCCTTATCTCTATAAAAGGGAATTTAGGGCTTATGAAAAAGAATTGGTTTGAGGTCATGTTTTCAGACTTAGTCTGAAATAGGGATCAATCTAGTCAGGGAGGAGTTGTAAATAAGTTTGTTTTCTGCTAATAGAATTAGTTGTCCATTTTCAGGTTTCCATTTTGAGTCTCTTTTCATTTCTTGATAGAACTATTGAAGGCTATGATGCAAGTTACTAAATAGTTTATTTTATAAATCTTGTTGAATCTTGGAGTATACTGTCTCCTACTTCATATATATAGTTT
Source organism: Cunninghamia lanceolata (assembly GCA_027924645.1). Classification (NCBI taxonomy): domain Eukaryota; kingdom Viridiplantae; phylum Streptophyta; class Pinopsida; order Cupressales; family Cupressaceae; genus Cunninghamia; species Cunninghamia lanceolata. The sequence continues at coordinate 7,614,903 of BSBN01000078.1, forward strand.
CACATTATGATTATATCTATTTGGTTAAGGATAATTTTTATTCATCATCATAGTCTTTCCTATGCTGGCATATTTCTCTTATGGCATTTCCTCAAGTAGTAATATAAAATTGCTATTAGAAAATATCAAATGTGATTCTGGTTTATAGGGATAACTAAGTATGGTTGACTCCAAAACCAGTAGAGTATCTGCAATGTAAGGCATTGTTATACCTTTACGGTAAACTGAGGTTTGTTACATCACAACCTATTTAGTTTTTATCATTTTAATATTTTTGACTCTTTGGCCCTTGGATAGGCACTGATCTATTCATGGATACTATATTGAACATATGCCCCTTTGATTATCCTCAAAATATTTTAATAGCAACCCAAATATTTTCCTTTCTAACAATAGGCTTTTAGGGTATTTATTTTGATTAAGTTAAGTTTTGGATGTTCCTCTGCAAAGATTATGATAAGAGCTTAAAGAATCTAGCCCATTCCATTACCTTATCATACATTCTTTCAAGCAATTTACGAGGAACATATATGTGATAGGAACAATGTTGACAAGATAATATCTCACAAAAACTTCATCCATTTGAGTAGAACATTGTTTTCCCCAAGAAAAGAAGACATCAGTTAAGGATAAATAACTAGAGAATTGGAAATAAATCCATCTACAAAGGAACACCCTCCTTGGTTTCACAGATCCAAAAGCACAAAGGTAGAAAAGGGAGATTGAGAAACCCTTCTCTCCAAAATCTCCTATTCGTTGGCCAATCCCTCAAGGCAGATCAATCATTAATAAGTAGCTATTTTATAGATTTGCTGTAAGAATCAAGTTGGAAATTTAAAACAACCAACAGTTTGGAAGAAATGTTAGCCTATTTCATGTTATAGTTATAACATCAAATATTTCATTTGTTGTCAAAATGAAATTGACGAGTTTTTCTTTTAGTTCATGAAAGGGAGATGAACTCAACCCATTCACATTTGTGTATAAGTTTATGTAAAAATATTGTTATTATTCCTATTGATATTAATATCTATGTCCATAGACTGTTATTATATGTAGAAATTTGAGTTGTTAGAACAGGTTTGATAGTAGATTAATTGTTAATGACCTCCATTATAATGAAGCATCCATTAATAACCATCTTTGATAACATTGAATGATTTTGAGAGAGAGTTGTTGTTGTGTGAGGAGTGGTAATTATTAACCACATACTCCTCTAACTTTGCATGTCAAACTAAGAGGCTTCGCGAGATAATTTAGTGGAGATACTCATGGCTTTTTGAATTGATTAACTATTTTAAGAGTGGTGTCTTTATGATAGAGAGTCATGGTTGGTTACGGTAGGGAATAACTCATTAGTAGAGTTAGGCAGAGAGGTAAGAGAGGTGGTTGTTTTTGGTGATAATAGAGATTCAAAAAGATCAATTTTGGGAGTAGAGTTTAGGAGAACATCAAGAGAGTCGAGAGAAGGAAAATCTTAGAATAGTGAAGGTTAGTTATCTTAGTTGATAAACACTATAAGTTAATAAGGAAAACCAATATCTGAGAATGGATCATTTCTTAGATGGAAATTAGCTCAAGAAGTTGAAGTGCACGTCGACAAAGTCTAAGTGTCAGTAGTTTTCTCAAGTATGAATCGTGCATATTCCTCATGATTCTCTTATTGCAAATTAGGTTACTAAAACCTATTATATATCAATAATTGTTTTTGGAGAATGTAGGCATTCCCTATGAAATGTTGGTAGTTATACGAGCCTTTAGACCATAGCTAAGTATATTAGAAGCTCTACTTGCATTAGAGAATTGTCGGTCGATGTTGCTCATCTTATTGTTTCTAGTTAATAATATAACCTTTCTTTTGCTAAGAACTTAGAGTCAGTGTTATCATCTCTTTAATAGTCGATAGTCATAGTATAATTTTAATGGTTGATACTTTTATATAAAGAATGTTAGCATAGCTCAATTTTTTGTTCTTCACAGTGAAAAAGGGCATGGTGTTCCTGTAGAAAAGGTTTTGTTTGAAACAAAACATTATTGTTAGTTATCTCTAGAAGATGGTTTCTATTTGTATATAGATAAATTCATTGAATAAATTTAGACAGATTTTAGGAATATTTAGATACAGAGGATGCTCTATTTAAACATTATAAACATATTCTTTTTATGTATGTATATATATTTCATAAGGCACTACCTGAGCAGATTACATATGACTTTATACACTTATCCTTTTCCATAGACTTCTTTATGGAGCAGTGCAAACAAGCAATACAGACTTATCCAAGTCTTAGGGTTCTTTGGTTATTGCATTCTTATGTTCTTATAAGCTACAAGTCTAATATACTCGTTGGGTGATAGAGGCTTCCTATTTTGCTGAAATCATATAGTTAGTAACAGTGAACAACTAGTGAAATATATAATATAGTCTTTGAGTAATTGAGAGGTTTTTGGTATTGATATTGTTCCAATGACTTCACTGGTTATATTTATATAAGTAGAACAACTTAGACAGTAAACTAAAGTTGATGGAAACATAAAATAAGTCTTTTTCAGGATACATCAAGTGAGATGGTTTTACTACAAGTTTAGATGAAAGTACTTATATACTATTGCTCTGACTTAGCTTATTTGTAAGAGCGAGTGACTCGGACATTGAAATCATGTGGATAGAAAATAAAATTTAGTTCCTCATCTTTTTGGAATTCAAACTAAAATTAGGAGAAGTTTAAACTTGAATTTGTTCCTTTAGCTTTATTTAAACTAAAGTATACTTCTATACTATAATCTAGTCAAGGTTTGTGAGATTTAAATGACCTCGTAGTTGGAATAAGACTAGAAGATAATCTCTTTCTTGCTATATTCTTACTTTATAAGATTAAGTTTTTTTGTTATTCCAATGTCATGGAAAAGGGAAAGACAAAAACCCTAGATTAACCCAATCAGGGAAAATCATCTAATTTACCCTTGTGGTTACATCTTGTCTTAACTATTTAGATCGACAATGAAAAGGTGAGTTCCTTATTTATGATTGTTAATAATATTTAGTCATAAAGGAGAATTTTCCTATCCATTTATGTTTATTCTTGGTATAAAAGAAAACCTATTTGGTTGTTTGTAAATGGACTTAAATTATAAGTGTCAATAAGTCATGGATCTCACATGTTGCAAGGATGCAAGGAGATACCCAAGTGTAGATAGTCATTCCATAATGTCTTTAGAACAATGATGGTGTCTTGAAAATCTATCTAAGTTGGAAAGACTATATTTGAGTTAAATAGAACTCTATAGTTAAACCTAGTTGACCAAGTCATACTGTAGGATGCGATAGTATCCAAGTCAAGTTGGAGGGTGGGTGGATATTATGACAACATTCATTGAGAACGTCTATTTTATATTGAATCTTTGGCCAAAGTAATGCATACGTCTCTACATTCATTATTAGATCACCATATCTGGATTGCATAACCTATTATAATGATCATACTTAGCTCAATCCTTAATGCAGACCACAAACGCAATAGGCATACAATCCAGAGACCTCCACAAGCATAATTAAATCAACAAGAACAACCGCACCACCTCAAATCACTAGAATCACTTGCATCTTCATATGGGAACATAAGAAAACTAACTGTCATGATTGTCACACTAGAAAGATTCCTTGCGAACCTCCAAACCATGAACCACTTGAGTTGAGGATACACACCAACATCCCAAACATACCTCTAGAACCGTAGACCATAATATTCCAATGTGGAGCAATCTAGACCAAATTCATGTCACTCTGTTACCTCTGAACAATTGTAAAACCTGGTTCTACTCCGATGGCCATAACTTCACCAATCCTCCATGTAGACCTCTCAAATCTTAACTAGAGCAACTTCAGACAATCCTCTACAAATCCCTTTAATCCACAGACTCTGATCTTTGTCTCTCTGGGAATGTAAAGCAATGTAATTTACTAAACTGCATTGTCTTCACTATCTCTGACAAAGATATATGTTGACATCAATGACAACACATCATAGGCACATATTTGCAACAATCTCCCCCTTTTTCATTGATGAAAACATATGATGTTAAAAATTGATTCAACCATCAAGACAAGGACTTCTCCCCCTTTCTCTTATCACACTTGCAACCACTTTCTTCACTGTTACCCCTTTCACCAGCAACTACTTCCAAGTTTTTCACATGACTTCTCTCCCCCATTGACATCAATGGCAAAGGGCACATATTTGCAATCATCTCTCCCCCTTTTTGTTTCTTAGATAAAACCAAACTAAACTCCTGAATTAACATATTGAGTACTCCCCCTGAGTAGCATCCCCTTAACACCAATCTAAATCACAAGATATGATTTTGAGTTCAACTGAACTGATGCGCACTAGTGCACCTTAGTTCTGAAAAAGAAGGGTAATAACCCCTAGCTTCACTTTGAGATACTCAAAAGTTTCCTTAGGTAGAGGCTTAGTGAAGATATCAACAATCTGATCCTTTGAAGAAACAAACTCCAATCTGACTTCATTCTTATTTACCTTCTCTCTCAAAAAGTGAAACTTGATGGATATGTGCTTTGTCTTTGAATGCAACACCAGATTCTTTGATATGTTTATTGCACTTGTATTTGTCACAAATATGTGCCTAAGCAGTGTTGTCATTGATGTCAGCATATCCTTGTTGTCATTAGTGTCAACTGTATCCTATTTTGTTGACTGTATATAAGACTGGATTGTTGAGGATATTGAGAAAATTAATGAGGATCAATGTATGCAGACCATATGGCTGAGTAGAAGATTGTCTGAAGAAGCTCCAGTTAAGTTTTGAAGGGTTTACATGAAGATTTAAAAAAGTTATGGCCATCTGAGTTGAACCAGTTTTGTAGTGTTTAGAAGAGATAGAGTGACAAGAAAGAGGTCTGGATTGTTCTGGATATGTCAAGTGATGATCTGTGAATCTAAAGGCATGTTTTGGAAGTCAGTGTGTATCATCCATTCAAGTGGTTCATGGTTTGGAGGTCTGCAACCAATCTTTCTAATGCCATAGTCATGACAGATAGTGTTCTTGAGGTTTTAGAGAAAGATGCAAGTGATTTTGATGACTTGGAGGAGTGCGGATATTTTTGTTGAATTCAATGTGTTTGTGGAGGTCTCTGGATCATGTGACTACTATGTTGGAGGTCTGTATTGAAGTTTGATCTTACTATTGAAGATTTCCCTCTTGGTGTTGATGTTCTTCCCAGTCTTGGCTGACCAGATGATTCAAGTATGTTGTGGATGATCTAAGAGCAATTCTTTGGAGTGTGGCATGTTACTGGAGGTAGATTCAAGTCTCAGATATGTTTGGCCGATAGTATAGTGATCTGTGTTAAGTCTAGCTGACCTTGATGTTTATTCCAAGGTTGATGAAGTATAGAAAGGTGTGTAGTTGAAGTGTGGAAAATCATCCTTGTGCAAAAATAATAAAATCAAAAGAAAGGATCAAAGGCGGGGCAGAGTAGAGGAGTAGTAGAAGAACAAGAGATGTCAAGGATGAAGAATTACAGAATAAGTATATGGGGCAGAGCAGAATTTTATGAAAGCATTTCATTGTAACTAAACTAGGCATGAAGTAGATGCTATTTATCAGTTAATTCTTTCTATACTAATCACAAATTCTATAGGCAGTGCGCCTTTCTTGAGCAGTGAGCTCTAGGTAGTGAGCCCAAAGGCATGTGCCTTCTCTTTTCATTTAAGTACTTTTAATAGGGTATGAATCTTGCGGGCTAACCCCCACCATGGTTTTCCCTTAACCGGGTTTCCATGTAAAAATTTTGGTGTTATGTGTGTTCAATCTATTTATGCTCTTGTGTTATTGATTCATGCTTAATTGTTTATTTGATTGAAAGTTGTAAAAGAAGGTTAAAAGTAGAAATGATTAATATTTGAGGGACAAATGATTCACCCCCCTCTCAGTTGTCCAGACTAATTCTAACAATTGGTATCAGATCAAGGTTCCTCTAATAGAAGCTTAACTACTCAAGGCGATCCAAGATGTCAACTTACAAGAAGGATAGTCTGAGATTTGACAGAACAAATTACTCTATTTGGAAGAGTCGCTTGCAATGCCATTTAGAATGCATGGGTGATGCTTATTGGGTGATAACCAAATATGAGTATAAACCTCCAGAAAAAGGTCCTTCCACTCCAGATCAAGTCAAAGATGCAAAAAATAACCTTCCAGCTAAAGAAGCCTTATTGAGTGCCCTGACTAATTTAGAAATGTCAAATGTCTTTGGATTAAAAACTGGTCATGAAATCTGGAAGAAATTGGAAAATCTTTATGAAGGTGATGAATATGTCAAATGTGCCAAACTACAAAGTCTGAGAGGAAAATTTGAAAATCTGAGGATGAGTGAAGATTAAAACATCATAATCTACATGCAAAATATAAATGAACTTGTGTGTGGTATCAGGTGTGCTAGTGGAACTTTTGAAGAATCATAAATTGTCACAAAAGTGCTCATATCGTTACCTGATTCATACAAACATAAGGTTGTTTCTATAGAAGAAATAAGGACTGTCTCAAAAGTTACAAGAGATCAGCTGGTTGGCAAAATTTTAGCTTTTGAATTAAGTGAGTTTGGTGATTCTCTTCCTAAGTCTGAATCTATATTTAAGGCCAGTGCATATGGAAAACAAAGATATGATCCAGGTGAAAACTCTTTAGCAAGGTCAAATAGATTTGGGAAGGTGAGGAAGGATCTTGAAGATGATGAAATTGAAACTGTAGATCTTGACGCTCTTATTGCCAAAAGAATGCCAAGAGGATTTTGTAAGTATGAAGGAAAGCTCCCATTCAAATGTTTTTCTTGTAATAAGATTGGTCATTTTACCTCAATATGTCCAGAGAGGTTTTCAAAACTAAACCCTAACAAATATAAAGGTAAGAAGAATTGTTAGTATGTCCAAAAGGCTGGAGAAGAAAGAGTCACAAATGATGAATTTGATCATGGAGGTGCCACTGAAGATGATGGGTATTCATTGCTAGAAAAGAAGAAGATCTGGTGTCTACTGATTCTGATAGATATGTAAATATGGAAAGTGCCTTGGCTACTTAGGTTGTTGAAAAGGATGAATGGGTGATTGATAGTGGATGTTCTCATCATATGACTGGTGATAAAAGTAAGTTTGTAATCTTTGAAAATTATGAAGGTAGATTTGTGAAATTTGGAGACAACTCAGCTGGTAGAATCTGTGATAGAGGATCCATCTCTTTTGATGGTAAGAACAACACAAATGATGTTCTGTATGTCGAAGGACTGAAGCATAATCTTCTTAGTGTTGGACAGTTGGTTGACAAGGGTTATAATCTTTGATTCAAGATGGTAAATGTAGAATCTTTGAAAGCTCTAGAACTAAAATTGCATCTGGTACACAAACTAGAGGTAACCTTTTTCAATTAAGTAGCTCTGGTAAAAGTTGTTTGATTGCACAGATAGACCAAAGTTGGTTGTGGCATAGGAGAATGTGTCATGTGAATTTTGATATAATTGTCAAGAGAAGTTCTACTCGGGCTATGAGAGATCTTCCAAGATATGTGAAACCTAATAGCATGTGTAGAGAACGTCAATTAGATAAATAGAAAAAAATATCATTCAAAAGTAAAGAACAATTTTGAAGTGGGCGATTGGAACTTGTGCATACTGATCTATGTGGTCCTGTTAGAATTAGGAGTATGCAAGGAGACATATATTTTATGTTGCTGATTGATGATTACTCCCGGATGATGTGGGTAACCTTCATAAAGGAAAAATTAGAAGCTCTTGACAAATTCAAAGTGTTCAAAGCTATGGTGGAAAATGAGATTGGTGTGAAGATAAAGTGTCTAAGATCTGACAGAGGTGGAGAGTTTACCTCTGGTGAGTTTGATACATTCTGTTAAAAACATGGAATAAAAATATAGTTATCTACTCCTAGAACTCCTCAGAAAAATGGAGTGGTGGAAAGAAAGAACCAGACCATTCAAGAAGCTGCTAGGACCATGATGATGGAAACAAATGTTCCACACGTTTATTGGAGAGAAGCTATGAGTACTGCTGTCTACACTCTCAACCGACTGCAGATCAAAGGCAATTCTTGTAAGACTCCTCATGAACTCTGGTTTGGTCATCCTCCTACTGTAAGATATTTCAATGTTTTTGGTAGTAAATGCTATATCAAAAGAGATGAGGATCTAGGCAAGTTTGAAACAAGAAGTGATGATGGAATTTTTCTGGGTTCCTCTACTCAAAGCAAAGCATATTTTTGAAAGTGCTAATGTCAGAGTTGATGAGAGAAAAGAAGAACATTCAATGTCTTGTGAATATGATTTAGATGATTAAGATAAAAATCCAAGTCAAGGAAGGCAAACTCAAACTTAGACTCAGATCGATATTGATCCAAAAAGCTCAGTAACTAAGAGGATAATGAAGAAGTTGAGGAACAAGTTCAAGAAATAGAGGTTAAAGCTAATCTCAAAACTCCCAGGTATGTAAGAATGAATCATCCTAAGAATCAGATCATAGGAGACAAAAATAAAGGTGTTTGAACTATAAAAAGAATTGCTAAAGATCAAGAAGAGATTTGTTTGATTTCAAAGATTGAACCAAAATTAGTAAGTGAAGCCTACAATGATGAAAACTGGGTAAAAGTAATGGAAGAAGAATTAATGCAAATTGAAAAGAATCACAACTCAGATCTTGTTTCTAGACCCAAGGAAAAAAATGTGATTGGAACTAAATGGGTCTTTCTGAACAAACTAAATGAAGATGGTGAAGTTGTAAGACACAAAGCAAGGTTAGAGTGCAAAGGATATTCTCAAGTGGAAGGAATTGATTTTGAAGAAACTTTTTCTCCAATAGCAAGAATAGAGGCAGTTAGATTATTTCTTACATTTTCTTCTTATAAAGATTTCAAGGTCTGTCAGATGGATGTCAAGTTAGCATTCCTAAATGGAGAACTAGAAGAAGTCTATATTGAGAAACTAGAAGCATTTTAGTTGTCTAATCAGAAAGATATGGTTTGCAGGTTAAGGAAAGCATTATATGGACTTAGACAAGCCCCAAGAGCCTAGTATGCAAGATTAGATAAGTATCTATTAAAGCTAGGATACATCAAAGGCACTACTAATAGTAATCTTTACTTTAAGATTTAGCATGAGAACATTATAATTGTTAAAGTATTTGTTGATCATATCATTTTTGGTGGAAATGAGATCATGTGCAAAACATTTGCTGATCAAATGTAAAGTGAATTTGAGATGTCCATGTTTGGTGAGATGAATTTCATTTTAGGTCTGCAAATCACTTAGTCAAATAGAGGTATCTTCATATCTCAGTCCAAGTATGTGAGAAAATTGTTGAAGAAGTTTGGAATGGAAGACTCAAAGGCAGTAAGTACACCTATGGTAACCGAATGCAAGTTGAGTAAAGATGATGACTCCCCTAAGGAAAATTAGAAAAGGTATAGATCAATGATTGGAGGACAACTCTATCTGACTAAGACCAGACCTGATATCATGAATGTAGTTGGACTTGTCACTAGATTCCAAGCTAATCCTAAAGAATCCCATGTTGTAGTAGTCAAGAGAATTTTTAGATATCTCAAAGGGACAATTGATTATGGATTATGGTATCCAAAGGATAATGACTTCACTCTACATGCTTATATAGATGTTGATTGGGCAGGAGATATGGATGATAGAAAAAGCACTAGTGGTGGTGCAATATTCCTAGGAAGTAGATTGGTTTCTTGGCTAAGAAAAAAGTAGGAGGCAATTTCCCTATCTATAGCGGAGGCAGAGTATATAGGAGTAGAAAATAATTGTATTCAAGTTTTGTGGATGAAACAAATGTTGAAGGACATTAGAGTTGTGTTTGAGAAGCCTATCACAATCTTATGTGATAATTCAAGTGCAATAAGTATCTCAAATAATCTGGTGTTGCATTCAAAGATAGAATGTATCCATCAAGTTTCATTTCTTGAGAGACAAGGTAAATGAGAATGAAGTCAAGTTGGAATTTGTATCTTCAAAGGATCAGATTGCAGATATTTTCACTAAGACTCCTCCCAAGGATACTTTTGAGTATCTTAGAGAGAAGTTAGGGGTCATTACCCCTCCTGATCAGAACTAAGTTGCACTAAGGTGCATTAGTCTGGTGGAGTTCATAGTCATATCTTGTGATCTAGACTGATGTTAAGGAGATACTACTCAGGGGAAGTAGTCAGTATCAAAATCTCGGGATCATAAAAGATTGCAAATATGTTCCCTTTGCCATTGACGTCAAAGGGGAGAGAAGTTCATGTGAAAAACTAGTTGCTGTTGAAAGGGGGAGTAGTGAAGAAAGTGATTGCAAAAGTGATAAGAGAAAGGGAGAGAAGGTTTTGTCTTGATGGTCAAATCAATTTTTCACATCATATGTTGCCATCAATGACAAAGGGGGAGATTGTTGCAAATATGTACGTAAGCAGTGTTGTCATTAATATCAACATATCCTTATTTCCATTAGTGTCAATTGTATCCTATTTTTCTGCCTATATAGAAGACTGGATTGTTGAGGATATTGAGAAAATTAATGAGGATCAATGTATGTGGACCATATAGCTGAGTAGAGGATTGTATGAAGAAGCTCCAGTTAAGTTTTGAAGGGTTTGCATGAAGATTTAAAAAAGCTATGGCCATCTGAGTTGAACTAGTTTTGTAGTGTTAAGAAGAGATAGAGTGACAAGAAAGAGGTCTAGATTGTTCCGAATATGTCAAGTGATGATCTGTGGATCTAGAGGCATGTTTTGGAAGTAAGTGTGTATCATCCATTCAAGTGGTTCATGGTTTGGAGGTCCACAACCAATCTTTCTAATGTGACAGTCATGACAGATAGTGTTCTTGAGGTTCCAAAGGAAGATGCAAGTGATTCTCATGACTTGCAGGAGTACAGATGTTTTTGTTAAATTTAATGTGCTTGTGGAGGTCTCTAGATCGCGTGACTACTATGTTGGAGGTTTGCATTGAAGTTTGAACTCGCTATTGAAGATTTCCCTCTTGGTGTTGATGTTCTTCCCAGTCTTGGCTGACCGAATGATTCAAGTATGTTGCAGATGATCTAAGAGCAATTCTCTGGAGTGTGGCATGCTGCTGGAGGTAGATTTAGTTCTCAGATATGTTTGGCCGATAGTATAGTGATCCACATTGAGTCTAGCCAACCTTGATGCTTATTCCAATGTTGATGAAGCATATAAAGGTGTGTAGTTGAAATGTGGAAAATCATCCTTGTGCGAAAAAAATAAAATCAAAAGAAAGGATAAAAGGTGGAGCAGAGCAGAGGAGAAGCAGAAGAACAAGAGATGTCAAGGATGAAGAATTAGAGAAGAAGTATATGGGGTAGAGAAGAAGTTTATTAAATCATTTCATTGTGATTGAACTAGGCATGGAGTAGATGTTATATATCAGTTAATTCTTTCTGTACTAATCACAAATTCTGTAGGTAGTGAGCCTCTCTTGAGCAGTGACCTTTGGGTAGTGAGCCTGAAGGCATGTGCCTTCTCTTTTTATTTAATTACTTTTAACAGGTTACAAATCTTGTGGGCTATCTCCCACCATGGTTTTCCCTTAACCAGGTTTCCACATAAAAATTCTTGTGTTATGTGTGTTCAATCTATTTCTTCTCTTATGTCATTGATTCATGCTTAAATGCTTATTTGATTGAACATTGTAAAAGAAGGTTAAAAGTAGAAAAGATTAATATTTGAGGGACAACTTATTCACCCCCTCTCTCAGTTGTTTGGACTAATTCCAATAGCATTATCATAGAAGATTGTAACAGGCTCTTCAAACAAAATTCTTATATGCTTCAACATTTGCTTCATCCACAAAACTTGACTACAATTACTTGTTGCTGCTATATACTCTACCTCTACAGTAGACAGAGATATTGCCTCCTACTTTTTTCTTAACCAAGAAACCAATCTCTTTCCCAAGAAAAATGCACCACCACTAGTACTCTTCCTATCATCCACATCTCCTGCCCAATCAGCATCATATATGTATGAAGAGTGAAATCATCATCCTTAGGATACCATAAGCCATAATTAGATGTCCCCTTTAGATATTTGAAAATTCTTTTGACTGCTACAACATGAGATTCTCTTGGATCAACTTGAAATCTAGCAACAAGGCCAACCGTATTCATAATATCAGGTTTGGTTTGAGTCAAATAAAGTAGTCCCCCAATCATTGATCTATACCTTTCTGATCTACCTTAAGGGAATCATCATCTTTACTCAATTTGCATCCAGTTATGATAGGTGTACTCACTAGTTTTGGATACTCTATTCCAAACTTTTTCAACAACTCTTTCACATACTTAGACTGAGATATGAAGATGCCCCTATATGACTGAATGATTTGTATACCTAAGAAGAAATTCATTTCACCAAACATGGACATCTCAAAGTCACTTTGCATCTGATCAGCAAATTTTTTACACATTCTCTCATTTCCACCAAAGATGATATCATCAATGAATACCTCAACAATCAAGATGTGTTTATGATCAATTTTGAAATAAAGATAACTGTCAACTGTGCCTTTGCTAAAACCTAACTTTAGCAAATACTTATCTAATCTTGCATACCAGGATCTTAGGGCTTGTTTAAGTCCATACAATGCTTTCCTCAATTTGCAGACCATATCTCCTTGATCAGACAGTGGGAATCTTTCTGGTTGCTCAATATAGACTTCTTCTTCCAACTCTCCATTCAAGAATGCTGACTTGACATCCATCTGGTAAACTTTGAAATCTTTGTAAGAAGCAAAGGCAAGAAATAATCTGACTGCTTCAATTCTTACCACTGGAGAAAAAGTTTCTTCAAAATCAATTCCCTCTACCTAAGAATATCCTTTGTACACCAATCTTGCTTTGTTTCCCACAACTTAACCATCTTCATTCAATTTATTCTAGAAGACCCATTTAGTTCCAATTACATTTTTATTTTCAGGTCTAGGAACAAGATCGCAAGTATGATTCTTTTCAATTTGTATTAATTCTTCTTCCATTGCTTTTACCCAACTTTCATCATTACAAGCTTCATTCATTGATTTCAATTCAATCTTTGAAATCAAACAATACTCCACTTGTTCTTTAGCAATTTTTCTTCTAGTTTGAACGCCTTTATTTTTATCTCCTATGATCTGATCTTTAGAATGATTCAACCTTACATACCTAGGAGTTTTGGGATCTTTTTGAACTTCTAATTCTTGAACTTGTTCATCAACATTTGCACTAGCTTCTTGAGTCACTGGATTCTCTGGGGAAATATGAATTTGAGTTTAAGTTTAAACTTGCTTTCCTTTATTTGGAATTTCATTTTGATCATCTAATTCATATCCACAAGACATGGAAGGTCTCTCCTTGCTTTCATCAACCTTGACATTATCACTTTCAACAATCCTTTTCAATCTCTTGTTAAAGCACCAGTATGCCTTGCTTTGGTTAGCATAACCCAGAAATATTCCTTCATCACATCTTGCATCAAACTTACCTGGATCTTCATCTCTCTTGATATATCATTTACTACCAAAAATTCTAAAGTATTTCACAGTAGGAGCATTACCGAACCATAGTTCATAAGGTGTTTTACTAGTATTTCCTTTAATCTGCACTCGATTAAGAGTGTAGACAATAGTACTTATAGTCTCTCTCCAACAGAGATGTGGAGCATTTGCCTCCATCATCATGGTTCTATCAACCTCTTGATTAGTTTAGTTCTTCCTTTCCACATCTCCATTCTGCTGAGGAGTCCTAGGAGTAGATAATTATCTTCTTATTCCATGCTTTTCACAAAATGCATTAAACTCACTGGAGCTAAACTCTCCACCTTTGTCAGATCTCAGACACTTTATCTTCACACAAATTTCATTCTTCACCATAGCCTTGAACACCTTGAATCTGTCAAGATCCTTTGTTTTCTCTCTCAAGAAAGTGACCCACATCATCTGGGAGTAATCATCAATCAGTAACATAAAGTATTTGTCTCCTTGTAAACTCCTAACTCTGGCCGGACCACACAAATAAGTGTGCACAAGTTCCAACAATCCACTTAAAAATTGTTCTTTACTTTTAAATGTAGCTCTATTATGTTTGCCCAATTGACATTCCTTACACATGCTATTAGCAGGTTTCACAAGCTTTGGAAGATCTCTCATAGCCTGAGTAGTACTTATCTTGACAATGTTATCAAAGTTTACATGACACATTCTCCTATGCCATAACCAACTCTGATCAATCTAAGCAATCAAACAAATTGTACCAGTACCACTTAAATGAAAGATATTATCTCTAGTTTGTGTACCAGATGCAATCTTAGTTTCGAAGCTTCCCAAAAATTTGCATTTTGCATCCTTGAATAGGAGATCATACCCTTTGTCAACCACTTGTCCAATAGTGAGAAGATTATGCTTCAACCCTTCTACATACAAAACATCATTAGTGTTATTCTTACCATCACGAGAGATGGGTCCTCTGCCACAGATTCTACCAGCTGAAATGTCTCCAAACTTCATAATTCCACATTCATATCTTTCCAAACTTACTGTGATTAGGAAATCCAAAATTAAAGGTGAAACACAAAACTAAATGCATACAAACAAGAAGCTATACCATGAAAAGAAGACCCAATCTCATCAAAGGGGAAGAAACTTTGCACCCAAGAGCTCCTAAGATATACCCTAGATAAGTGAAAACAAATGTGAAATGCTCTATCCTAATTACAACTCACAAGCTAGCTCATTAGATATTTTGGCATGGTAACATTACATGACAATTGGATCGATAAATGGGTTGGAGGATGTTGTATTTATAGGCATTTTGGAGAGGTTTTGATCCAAGGGTTGAGATTGATTTGGGAGATCAATGGTGGAGGATGAAGATGATGTGGAGGGCCTAGATTTCATCTTGGAGGAATGGAGGGCTAGGAATAAATATGAATCTTATATTCATTTTCTGGAAAATGGTGAATTAAATGAGTATGGGTGCGATGGAATATGTGAATTAAAAATTCACATGGGGAAGGGTAAAATGAATTAAAAATTCATTTGGGGATGAATAGACATAAATAAGGTATGGCATGGGTAAGGGATGTAAGAGATATTAATTGTGATGTGGGATATATTTCAATTTTTTATTTGGAGGATGTGGGGAAGGGTGTTAAACTAGGTTTGACCACTTAAATGAGGGGTTCAGATTAATTAAATATAGGTTTTATTTAATTAATCCTAAGGCTAGGATGAGGTAGGCTAGGGTAGGCAATTAAATAATAGCTATTTAATTACCTAGGGTAGGGATAGGTCAATTAATAGGCTAAATTAATTAGTTAAACATGATTTAACTAATTAATTGGATTTAGTAAGGAGGGAGAAATTGACCAAATAAATATTACATATTTATTAAATCAATTGTCTAAGATTTGAACTATTGAATTAATAAAATTAATCCAATTGTTGGGGATAGAATGATGAAAAATTAGGTGATGAAAGGATAATTAATTAAATAAAAATTTAATTAATTGATTAGAAGGGAAATTGGTATGTTTAGGGATGTCGGGAGTCGGTTTGACGATGAAGACATTTTTAGGTGTCTACATTTGCCCCTCTTTGACGTGGTGTCAGGTCAAAGAAAAATATGCCCCAGCTACCGGGAAAGAATAAGATGGGTGAGGGATGCCCCCTCGAGAGGTTGGCAGAAAAAATAAAAAAAATTTAGGGCGACCTCTCGAAAGGATGTGATGGGAGTGAAAGTTGGATAGAGGATGGAAAAAGAAGATGACAGAAAGAAAAATAGAGGAAAAAGGTTGTGATATGCATCCTAGAGGGGAAAAAGAGTGGTTGGAAGGATGACATGGCTTACTATATTAAGGCTATTGGGCCCTAAGAGTGCCACATTTGCACACATTGACCTAGTGAGAAGAAAGAGAAAAGGAGAGATGGCAGAGCGCAACCCCCAATTTCCATGACTCACACACATTTCCAAGCATTTCCGATCATTTGGCCAGGCATCGGAGGCTAGACCCCAGGTAGGGCCTAACCCTAGCTTTGTGATTTTTTTATTTTGTCACATTTTTTTGTGTTCGGGAATTGGGTTTTGGGATTGTGGCGCTATCGCAAGATCATGCAGCATGAAAAATAAGTGGATTAGCGCAATCCTCTAGATTGGCACTATCCTCTAGGGTAAAATAGAGGTGGATTGTCACCATGTGTTTAGTTTTTTGGCACTATCATCTGTAGTAGTGTAATGTGTGAAAGAGTTAGGGTTTTGGCATTTTAGCGCCAAATGGGTGTTAGGGTAGCGCTATGTCCTCGACTAGTGCTATTTTAGGTAGTGGCACTATATGTTGTTTTAGCGCTATGTAGAGGATCAACACAATATGTAAAATATGTGCTATCGAGAGAATTGGCACTATTCATTAGATTAGTGCTAAGTGGCAAGGTGGCGCCATTTGTGAAAATGGCACAAAGTGGTTTGCACAATGGCACAATTATCTGTAATAGCACCATGAGGAAAAGTGGTAGCACTATTATTAACAATGGCGCAAAGTATGGTCTGTTGTGGCTCCAAATGATTTTGGCTTTCAACATTAGAAGAAAGGGGTTCATTTGGAAAAAAGATAGGTAGATTTTTTACCAGAATTTTGTGGATACACGAGACAAGGTCTTTTATAGTGTCCTCACGGGAGTGATGCATACCATTTGTGATGGCACTATTTGACTAGTTTGATGATGCCACCTGGGCCCGACTAGCGAGGTTGGGACTCTTGATGGCTTCGTCGATGCCAGTGCTATGAGCTCATAGAGCTCTGATGACTACAGTTGTGGATCGGTATCGACCAGAGACTTGTACATTTTTGCTCATTACCGACAAGATTACTATCACTCTTGAGGATGTTTATCACATCCTCAAGCTACCTATTCATGGTCGTCAGGTGAGATATGACATGAGGAGGGGACAAAGGGCTTTGATTAGATTGCTTGGCTAGGATCACATGGCTTTGTTAGTAGATGACTGGGAGATGAGTTATGAGGGGTCACTAGCAGTGGGTACAAACCACTTTGCCTTATTCCTATGCACATTGATTGGTGTAGTGATGCCCGATAGGAGGGGGAAGGGATTTCTAGTTGGCTGGGGAGAGATGATTGAGGGGATGGTAGGACATGAGACCATCTACGCCTTAGGACCGGTGATGCTGGCGCAGCTATATCATGAGATGCATACAGTCATCTATCACTATGATTCAGCCTTATCAGGTGGGGTTACTTTGCTGCATGTGTGGATCTGCGAGCATATTGTAGTCACTCGACTGAGATGTGGGTACTATCGCTGCCCATTCAAGGCCTTTGTGTTCCTGTATCAGGATGCTGAGTACACATATACTGGATAGGTTCAGTATTGGAGACAAGTGCTGGACAATGTCATTTGAGTTACATGGCGACCCTATGTGGGAGTGGAGCCATGGCCAGATGATGATGTGCACATGCTGTTTACTTTCTAGCAGGGTTATTTGATAGGCCATGGAGACCATATGATTGACAAGTATCTACCATCATGTGTTATGCGATAGTTTGGGTTGCAGCAGGATACTCCACATCAGATGGCCATTTTTGCATGGACCCATCGAGATGTGCGTTATTGGCCTATAGCCATACAGCCGCGGGTTACCCTGGAGGACTTTGCGGCTTTGCAACCATTACAGTGGGATTGGCAGAGTACTGTCAGGGATGCAGGCACTACTCCTGCATATGAGACATGGTGGCAGATGTGGTAACCGACTTAGTTTAATGACCCATTAGATGAGGTAGTCCTTGCAGAGGAGGTGGCAGTTTCAGGGGATGAGGAGTCAGAGGATGATGGGGATCATGATTCTGATGGAGATGATTTCTTGGAGGAGGGTGAGGAGATCATTGCAGACTACATCGTGGAGGTGGGAGGGGATGGAGAGGAGAGGGAGATTGGGAGGAATGGGAAGCCAATGGATGTACTAGTAGTAGCGGCAGTTGGACAGATGCCCCAGCAGTAGGTGAGATAGCAGGTACCTATACAGTAGGTGCCTATTGAGCAGGTTTAGATTGGAGTAGTACGACGGCATGGAGGGCCTCAACAGCGTGGGGGACAGCCGAGGGTGGACAGAGGTGTTCTACCCCCACCGTAGGTATCGCAGTAGTAGCAGGCTGTTGCAACCGGGTAGCAGGTAGAGGTGAGCACCTCAGGGGCAGGTAGAAAGTCAGGGCTTCGAGGGTCAACCTCTCATCGGTGGCCTCAGAGTGGAAAGGAGGAGGAGGCTGAGACTCTGCGGGCACAGGTAGCCAGCTTGCAGGAGGCTTTGGAGAGCCATGAGGCAGAGTTGGTGCAGCCACGAGGGACAGTGACATTATTAGATGGTACAGATGGACAAATAGATGCATTGCGGGCATAGTTAGCCCAGGCTTAGGGTGAGATAGCCACTTTGACAGGGGAGCAGGATGTGGCACTTGCGAGAGCCTAGCAGGCAGAGGCTACAGTGAGTAGTTTACAGGCCTCAAGTGCTGGTATGGCCCCAATTTTGACATTGATGCAGACATAGTTGTCTCAGGCACAGGGATAG
Source organism: Cunninghamia lanceolata (assembly GCA_027924645.1). Lineage (NCBI taxonomy): Eukaryota > Viridiplantae > Streptophyta > Pinopsida > Cupressales > Cupressaceae > Cunninghamia > Cunninghamia lanceolata. The sequence continues at coordinate 7,633,550 of BSBN01000078.1, forward strand.
TTGTCAGAGGACAGTCGATGGGTAGATTATTATCAGGTTCTCTATCATGCGGCAGTGCCAGCAGAGCAACGTGCAACGAGCTATAGTGAGCTCAGTGGGGCCAGGTCATCTAGGTCACACAGATCTAGATCAGTTTAGTCTGTCCAGCAAGTGATGGGTCCTCCAACACATGTGCCCCAGCAGGTTCCATAGGTTCAAGTTTGGCCACAGCCATAGCCATAGCCACAGATAGGACCATAGCCACCACCAGGGCCAGGATCCCCCACTGCATCAGAGAGAGGGTCCTCTATGTGACATTGTATCATTTTAGCCCTTAGAGGCATTGTATCAGGACATTATATATTTTGATGGATATACATGAGTGATGTAGATTTTTGCGATGATGATATATGATATGATGTTGTTTGATGGCTTATTTGTTTATTTATGATGCTTTTATATGGTGATGATGATGCTTATGTTGATGGATGTATTATGCTTTATGGATTATATGTTATGGATGTGTGTATACAATGTATGATTTTTGATGTTATGGATGTACCTATTGATGTAACCCGATGGATGTAATGATGGTTTAGTTGTTTTGATATATGGATATTTGTGATCTATGGACTTATGATGGATAATACAAAATAAATGTTCAGATTAATAAACATTTATTATGGATGTAAAATGCAATACAATGGAAATGTATGTTTATCTTAATAAACACATGTTAGGTATGGAAAATATAGATATGCAACTAGATGATTATAAAATGTAGCTAAATGATTATGATTGTGATTATGCAATGTAACTAAGTGATTATTCTATGCAAGTAAATGTAACTAAATGATTATGAGATGATATATGGAATGCAATGTGAATGTGATGATTTATGATTTTACAAAGCACCTATGTGATTACAAACTAAATGATTATGATTATGATGTGCAATGTTAAATGATATCTAATGTGCAACTAAATGATTCTAAAATGGACCTAAATGAAATGCAAATTAAATGATTATGATATGGAAACTAAATAACTCTAAAATGCACCTAAATGAAATGCAAATTTAAATGATTATGATATGGAAAGTAAATGACTCTAAAATGCATCTAAATGAAATGCAAATTTAAATGGTTATGATATGGAAACTAAATGACTCTAAAATGCACCTAAATGAAATGCAAATTTAAATGATTATGATATGGAAACTAAATGACTCTAAAACACACCTAAATGAAATGCAAATTTAAATGATTATGATATGGAAACTAAATGACTCTAAAATGCACCTAAGTAAAATGCAAATTTAAATGATTATGATATGGAAACTAAATGACTCTAAAATGCACCTAAATAAAATGCAAATTTAAATGATTATGATATGGAAACTAAATGGTATGTGGGATCGAAACAAATTAGGTGGTATGTGAGATACAAACTAGGTGATATGTGAGATGCAAACTAGGTGATATGTGAGAGGATTAAGTCTTGATACACATGATGTTCTTTGTTGGACCCTGGGTGGTGGGGTTGTGTTATAGGGGAAGAGAGCGGATGGATAGGGTATGGGTATGATTGGTTGCAGCTAGATTTTGGGGGGGGAGTGGGATGGTCAATGAGGGAGTGGTTAGGTCATGACACCACGTCATTGAGGAGAGATACGGTTTGGTTTGGGATGTGTTGAGTGGAAATAAGTTAGAGGAATGGAATTAGTAAGGGAAGTTGGGAGGGGTCGGGGGGGTAGGTTAGGTGGTTACAAAATCTAGGCCCAGATAGTAGAGTTGAGTAAATGATTAGGATGATGATTTGAGCTAGTAATAATAGTTGCATAATATTTATTGAGAGCATTTCTTAGTTTACTATAGCTATGTAGGATATAGTTCACAAAGGTATGAGATGACCTAGGTGATGATATATATCCCACGATTGCATGAACTAGACCTGCAAACAATAGGTTGATTTCATGCGTACCCAAGGTAGTATAACCTTGCCTGTCCTAGGAAGGGGACTCATAGTGATGAGTGCTAATAGTACATATAAGGTTTTGATGCTCGTATATGCAAATGAGGCACATCATACTAGAACCAACCCAGGCTTCAAGATATGAATACTATTCTTAGAGTAATGAAACCAACCCACAAGCACAACATACAAAAACAATGACCTTGTCTATTCCAGGTGTTGTCTGCCACTTACCATGATATAGTGAGATCAAGGTAGCTTGGGAAATGACCTAGAGTGAGACAAAAAAGATAAAAATCAATAATCAAAAAGACCAACAAAAAGATACAAATAACCTTTGTGTGCTCTTGCCAAGATACGTGATAATAGAATGACAGATTCTTGTCCATTATAGGAATGATATATCCAAGGATACAAATCAATTAGATTTTGTTGGATAATTTTCAAAAGGTGGGCAAAAGAATAGTTAGGCCATGTGGAGGATTATAGTTGGTATGTTGATTGATAATTTTTGCGTTAGGGACTATGCTTCAAGTGTGTACTTAGTGTGTGTATCATTTATTGGGTCCAACAAGCTTAGTGAATGGACCATCCAAATGGGTTGGATGGGTGCATCTTATGTACCTGAGTACTTGAAACTTCCTTCATATTCCAGACTGCCTACATACCCTGTGTCCATGGGATCAAGGTACTTTCAAGATGCGAGCGAGATGAATATGTAGTTCTAGTAAGACTTGATGATGTGGGAATGGTTTAGGATGAGTGTGATGCTGAGAGCTGATAGAGGTTGATGGCCACGAGTTATAGTGACATTGATGTATGGGTGATTTACAGTGAACAGTTTTTGGATTTTCTTGATTTTTTGAATTTTTTATTTATGTATTGTTTTTAGATTTTTTGTATTTTTTGTATTTTTTGGATTTTTTAATTTTTGTATTGTTTTTAGATTTTTAAATTTTTTGTATTTTTTAATTTTTGTATTGTTTTTGAATTTTTTGATTTTCAACTATACAAAAAGAAGCTTACAAGGATCCTCGTTCCATGAATTAGCCTTTGGATGGGTGATAGGACTCGATGTTTTAGAATTCCAAGCCATGGGATGCGTGCAAGATGGAGTGTTGTGACAAAAAGAGGACTTATTAGATGGTAGAACTGGCCACTACACATGGTGCCTGAAACAAGTTTTCACCATGGTACTTATACAAAGCATCACCAAAGTGATTTTCACCATTGGAAGTCTTTATTGCACTCAGATTTTTCTTTATTTTTTTAATTTTTTTTTATTTTTTTTTAATTTTTTAATTGGGGTACTTGATGGGTTATGCGTAGAATTTATTCAGATGTAGAATGTTCATAGGATCATCCAGAGGCTGCCCCTTAGGTGTTGCAAGCTGGTATGCTCCTGATCCATAGCTGGCTGTGATGACATAAGGCCCTAGCCAATTGGGTTCAAACTTGCCTTTCTTAGGGTGCTCCTGCAAGTTTTTCTAGTTTGCCATGAGGACAAGGTCACCTACTTCAAATTTTTCGTTTCTAATTCTCTTGTTATATCTTCTTCTGAGGCGATTTTGATAGGCCTATAGGTGATTCAATGCATTCAGATGTTTCTCATCCAGTAATTCTAGCTGATGTAACCTTACGACTTGGTATTCCTCATGATTGATTATATTTTGTAGGGATACTCTTAAGGATGGGAGCTCGACCTCAATAGATAAAATGGTTCAGATCCAAATACAAGGGAATATGGAGTGGCTCCTGTGGGAGTGTGGATGCTTGTGCAATAGGCCCATAGGGCGGGGTTGAGCTGGAGGTGCCAGTCACGGCCTACTTCATTAACCATTTTCTTTAGAATGTGGAGGATGGTTTTATTTGAAGCTTCTGCTTGACCATTTCCTTGAGGGTAATATGGAGTGGAGAAGTGGTGTTGGATTTGGAATTTTTTGCACAAAGTGCAGACTTCCTAGTTCTTAAATGGTTTTCCATTGTTGGTGACGATGGAATGAGGGATACCATAATTACATATGATATAATGGAGGATGAACTTGGATATTTGGGTTCCAATGGTGAAGGTGAGTGATATTGCTTCCACCCACTTAGTGAAGTATTTGGTAGCTGTGATGATGAACTTATGGCCATTGGATGATGGTGGATGTATTTTGCTTACGAGGTTGAGTCCCCATTGTGAAAAAGGCCATGGCATCATGATTGGCTACAATTCTTGTGCCGGTACGTGAATGAGACCTCCATGCTGTTGACATGGTAGGCATTTTTTTATGAACCGGTAGGCGTCTCATTCCATGGTTGGCCAAAAATATCTAGTCATCAGGATCTTTTTAGCAAGAGTGGGTATACTTGAATGTGCCCCACAGATGCCTACATGTACCTCTTGCAAGGCCACTTCATCTTCCCTAGAGTCTAAACATCATAAAAGCGTGCCCTCAAGACTCCTTTTGTATAGGGTATCTCCTACAAGGGTGAAGCGGGAGGCTCAGCAGATGAAAGATTTTCGTTGTGAGGTAGATAGGTTAGGAGGAATGATGTTATCATGGAGATATAGATAGGTTTCTTGATACCATGGGGATAAGGGACCAATGACTTTGCACACTAGCTCTGATTGGGGAACATCATATGCTAGAATAGGGAACTCCTCTATCAAGAATTCACACTTTTTGCTATCCTTCTTCATGTCGACCAGGGACCTGATGGTGGCCATGGCATCCGTAGCTTTGTTGTTTATCCTTGGGATCTACTCAAAGTGGATGTCATGAAAATAGTCTTTAAAGTCATCGACCATCTTTTTGTAAGGCAGTAGTTTATCATCCTTGGTCTTGTACTCATTGTTTACGTGTCGGATGACCAATTGAGAGTCTCCATACACTGTCAACTTCTGAATTCTCCATTTGATTGCCATTCGGAGACCTGTGATAAGGGCCTTATACTCTACCATGTTGTTGGTACATGGGAATGTGATTTTGAAGGACTTGGGGATGGTGTCACCTTAAGGGGTAACAAACAGGACACCTGCCCCCAAGCTTCTATGTGTTTATGATCCATTGAAGTACATTTTCCATGTTTCTGTTGTCAGTGTTATATTCAAGATGGCTTTGTCAGGGAACTCTACTAGTCTAGGATGTTCTACAGGAATGGGTGCTTCGGCAAGCTGATCAGCGATAACCTATCCTTTGATGGCTTTTCTCTCAGTATATTCAATGTCAAATTTAGTGAGGATCATGACCCATTTTGCCATTCTCCTAGTAAGAGTAGCTCTATTTAGTAGATACTTTAGTGGATCAATCTTGACGATGAGCTTGGTTTTGTGATTGAGCATGCAGTGTCTTATTTTTTGTGAAGTAAATACTAGGGATAGACATGCTTGTTCAATTGGTGTATAGTTTAGCTCATAGGATATTAGGGTGTGGCTGATGTAATATATGGCTCTTTCCTTTCCTTGCTCATCGTGATGTGCTAATAAGGCTCCAATAGTTGTCTTTGTTGCTGAGATATATAATAGGAGAGGTTCTCCTTGCCTTGGTGGAGTTAGAATAGGGGGATTAGCTAGGTATTCTTTTAGCTGATCGAAGGTAGCCTGACACTGATTGTTCCAGACAAAAGCTATATCTTTTCTGAGTAGATGTTGGAATGGTTAACATTTATCAGCAAGTTGAGAAATAAACCAATGAATGGACTAGAGATTCCCTTGCAGACTTCTTAGTTATTCTAATGTTTTCAGAGGAGGCATTTCAGTGATGGCCTTGACTTTTGCAGGATCTACCTCAATTCCTCTTATGGAGACTATATATCCCAAAAGTTTTTTGGAGGTGAGCCCGAAGACACATTTCTTTGGATTCATGCGAACATTGTATTGCTCTAATTGGTTGAAGATCTTTGCCAATACATCCAAGTGTTCCTCCCTTGTCTTTGATTGTCCTAGAAAGTCGTCAACATAGTCTTCCATGATGTTGTGGAAAAGATCATGGAAGATGACAGTCATGGCTCATTGATATGTGGCTGCAGCATTCTTTAGGCCAAAAGACATTACCACCTAGCAGTATGTCCCCCATAGACATATGAAGGTTGTTTTATGTTGGTCCTCTTCTGTCAATGTTTGGTAATGAGAAGTCATCCTTTGAAAAACCATCCATGAGGGATAACATCTCGTGTCCTACCGTGAGATCCACTATCATGTCAATGTTTGGTAATGAGAAGTCATCCTTCGAGCAGGCTTTGTTAAGATCTCAGAAGTCAGTGTAGTAGCAGATTTGGCCATCTGGTTTGGCTACTGGTACTAGGTTGGAAACCCATTCAAGATAATCAATTGGTCAGATTAATCTGACATCTAGTAGTTTCTTCAGTTTTGTTTTGACTAGGATGGCCACCTGGGGGTTCATTTTTTTGAGTTTCTATTTCACTGGTTTTGCATCAGGGCATACTGCAAGGTGATGGACGACCAAAGTGGGATCAAGCCTTGGTATGTCTGCATAAGTCCACACAAAATTATGATTTTTGTGTTTGAAGAAGGTCACGAAATTTTCCTACTCTTTTGCACTGAGAGATTCGGCCCTAAAGGCGATTTTCGGCTCTTCTTCCATCACAAGATTCATCTCTTGGGCTGGCTCTACTAGGATGGGTGATCTGTCAGGATATACTTTGTCTATCTTAGGAAGGCCCATGCTTCCATCTCCTGGCACCTCGTGGAGGTTTTCACCAAGAGATATGTCTTTTTTTTACTATTTTGGGATCTGACACTGCCGCGGAGCAGTTTTCACCATCAGATCCATGTTTGATTTTCATATTTTTGTAACTAGAAGTAGGGGTTGTCTCCCTAGAATAGGTAGCCGTATCAAGTTCCACGATGTATCCTGCTCTGTGATCTCCCAGGTGGAAGTGATCTCTAACCCCCATCATTTCAGAGATGGTTTCATCGTTTGGTGCTACGTCGAAGATAAGAGGTCCTCGTTGGTCCTAGTCTATGAGGTCTGGGTATACAAGGGGTAAGTCATTGGATGAAGAGGCTAGGGTGGTGACTGTGTACATGGTGCATATGGATGAGTCAAAGAAATCGGCAAAGTCACTAAAGGAGTCTTGATGGCCCATTTTGTTGACATTATCGACTTCAAGGGAGACCATAGTGACCTTGGCTAAGATACATTCACCGGTAGTGAGGATACATTGTCATTGACCATATCCTAACCCTTGAGTATATAGATTTCTTGTAACTTGGAGTGGTTCCACGATCCCTTGTTCATGAAGGACAATATCACCTTGTCCTTTATAGCCCATGTTTTTGACAATTTCTGACCCTTTACCATCGATTTCTATTGGTATGGTGGGAGCTTCTTGCTTAGTTTCTTCATCCTTATATAGCCAAGATGATATGTCTTCGAGCACATCTTGATCTAGGAGATGTTTCTTCTCAAAGATGGGTGATAGTTTACACTTGATGATAACTGTGTTGGCTACTTCTGTCTTTGGGATGCCAAACATTTTAGGGTTGGGTAATGTGCCCACACAAAAGATATCGTGTAGGTCGTATTCCTCACATCCCATGTCACTGAGCTTGATCTTGACCTCGGGCAGTGGAGGTGTTTGGGACGAAGTGGTGGCAATGTTGGCGGGGTCGATGTAAGAGGTGGAAGTTGTGGGATTGGCTTTGGTGATGGCTTTGTTATATGGACAAAAGGTGTGGTCATGGCCCTCCAAGAAACTACACTTTGGAAGGGGCAGGGATGGGCATAGATAGTTACTTCCGTGCCGTTGTGAGGGAACTTAAGGCATTGATGGAATGTAGAGGGGACTGCTTGCATGGCATGGATCCATGGTTGGCCGAGAAGAATGTTGAATGGGAGATCAAGATCAAGGACCTGGCATTTTGTTTCCATTATCTTTTGTCCCACTTGAATAGGGAGCTTGATAGTACCCTTAGATAGTCATTCAGTGTCATCATACCCTTTAATTGTTATGCACTCACTAGTATCTACAACGACATCCAAGTACCCCAGGTGTTTTAGTAATTTAAGAGTGCATATGTTTAGGCCGGATCCACCATCTATTAAGACTCTCTTGATGATATGCTTGTGGATGCGGACTTTGATGTGCAAGGCGTCATTATGTAAATGTTCAGAAGCAGGAAGATCCTTTTCTAAAAATGTGATATGATAAGGTGTGGCAATATGGCCCACCATGGCTTGGAACGGATTCACATTCAGGTTGGTGGGAACTTGGGTTTCCAAGAGTGCTTTGTCAAGGACTTCTTTGTGGAGAGGTGACATGCGGAGCAACTCAAGTATGGAGATTTGTGCAAGGGTCTTTCCTAGATGTTCTAGGAGGTTGTACTGATTGGTAGGTGATGGACATGTGGTTGGACGAGGGGGTAGTGAGTCAGACGTGGAGGTGGGGGTTTGATCAGTGGTAGGGGCCGTGCAAATGGATATGTGGCCACAATAAGTTGTGACGGCACAATCAAGTGCTTGAGCCTGAATGGTAATTGTGTTGACATGGTTAAATGATGGTTCTATCTACCCTACAATAGAGTCATAGGATGCGGGTGGTGGGGTGACGTTGTAGGCTTGATTAGATGAGGAGGATTTGTTGTGATTGGGTCATGGATCCTTGTAAGCTTTGAGATTAGCATTTGGTGATGGTTGGGTGCTTTGATCAAGGCTGACTTGATTTTGATCTATGTGGTCTTGCACACAATGTTTTAATTTCATGCAGTCAGTGGTTTTATGGCCCACAATGCGGTGGTAGTCACAATAATCATTTTCATTGTACCACGTAGCTTTGAGCTCATTCTCTTGATTGGATTTAATAGGTGGGAGAGTTATCAAACCTTTCTTTAGACATTTGTCAAGGATATCCTCGATGAGTTCCCCTAAGGGTGTGAATTGTCTTCAAGGTTTGTTTTGTTTAGATTATCCCCTTGGGTTATTTACATTGGCAGTATATGTATTTGTGGGTGTTTGATTATGTACATGTTGGATGGCCTTCACATCAGTGATGCCATTGTTCAAGGTGTTTTTGTTCTTTCCCCAATAGCATAGCTTGTCATTTGATTGCATGTTGGTGTTGTTGTTTGTATTGGGGGCATTGATATGGAGTTTTTTGTTGTTGTTGTTGTTGTTGTTGTTGTTGGTGTTGGACTTGTCATATAATTTGATGGAGCCCTTGGCGATGAGGACCCTTTCTATGGTAGTACCTTGGTCAATGACTTCTTCAAAGGTAGATGTGTAAAGGATCTGTAGATGGAACCCTATTTCTTGATTAAGGTTGGTAACAAACATGGTGATTAGTTGTTTTTCAGGAATTGGCCAAGGGAGTTTCCTTGCTAAGCTTCTCCACCTTTGCAAGAAGGAAGTGAAAGATTCTCCATTCTTTTGTTTTGTGTTGCAAAGGTCTGTCATAGATATTTCATGTTTGAATTTATAGGAGAAATGGTTGACAAATTTTTCTGCGAGCTCAGGAAAAGACCTAATGCCCAGGGGAAGATGTGTGAACCACTCAGCAGCTTGACCACCAAGGTTTCTTGGAAATAGTCTCATTAGATATGTATCATTGTTCAAGACTTCTAAGCAAGGCAAAACTCCCTAAGATGATCCCTAGGGTCTCCCTTTCCCTTGTATTTATCAAATTTGGGCATTTCAAAATTTTTGGGGAAAGGGGGCATGTATAATGTCCAATCAAATGGATAGGGACAAATATCCTCAAAAGAGTAATGCTTGCATTTACCCCCAATCTGTATATCATCTTCCTTTTGAATCAAGGTTTGTACAATGCTCGTTAGATCCGGGGTTGGTGGTGGTTGTGGTGTGTAGGTTTGCTGATTGATGAGATGTTGGAGATTGGGTGGGATTTGATGTTGGAGGTTTTGGGAGGTCATGTTTTAGTACTGTGGGGTGGTGTTTTGGTTGAGTTGTGCAAGATGTTGTTGATAAGCGTAGAGTTGTTGGAGAATATGTGGAGGCATTTGGGGATTGGGATTATGTTGTCTTGATGATGCTATGGGGTTCTGTAGATACGTGAGATTGGATGGATTGACATTGGATGGGTTGACGTTGGATGGGTTGACATGAGATAGATTGACATTAGATGGGTTGGTCATGTTGTAAGGTGGTTGTGAATAGAATTGTCTTATGTAGGCTATGGTTTGAGGGTTAAGTGGAGGCACACTTGTGGAGGCACTTGTATGTGTGAGGTTTCCTTAGATGCCTAAGGTGATTTACAGAATAGAAGAGGTTACGTTAGTTGTGATAGTGGATGTGGTGATAGGTTGGGAGGTGGTAGGATTCGAGACACTTGTGGGAATCGTAGATGTGATAACATTAGAGCTTATGGGGGTGGCAGATACGGTGGGTGTTGATGTTTGAGAGATGATAGGTTGGGTGTTTGATGTAGATGGTTGGGAGGATATGGTAGGATTGATGTTAGAGGTGGATGGTTGAGATGATGTCGTGTTGTGGGGTGGTTGGGCACCAATTTTGAGGAGGTAGTGAAGATATCTATTTGGATCCGACTGTAGGATTTTGTCAAGCAAGTCCATGTTGTCGGCATCTTGTGTAAAGTTCAAGACATCTTGGTCATCTTGGCTATGGGTGGGTGGTTGTGGTGGTGGTGGTGGTTGCAAGAAATGGAAGGGGTTTTCATTGCGGTTGTATGTTGGGATTTGAAAGACCAAAGGTAGGTTGTGTGTTTGGTTGATTGGTAGGTTGTTGTCATTGGTATTAGGCATTCCTATGCCAATGTATTGTCTAGAGTCAGCCATTTCTTGATTCTTCTTGTGTTGTGATCTAGTTATGGGCATGCAAATTATGGATTTGATTTAGAGGTGGAGTGAAATGGGGATGGAGACCTTAGAGAATCCAGATTGATATGTTGGACCCAAAGATGGATGTGGTAGTGATATGGAGTAGAGAAAAAGATGAAGGCGTGATTGCAGTGTGATGAAAGATGATAAGTCTTCACAAAAGTGTTAATCTAAGGATGATTAGAGTGGACGGTATTGACTTTTTGCACAAATTTGGACCAAAAGGTAGATGATGGATGATGTTTTCTTTAAGGATGATTTGATGGAAGGGATTTTGATGTTGATTTTGATGTTTGGTATGAGATATTAGGATGATGTTGTGATAGGTGAAAGTCAGGTGTAGAAGATCAGACATAGTCATGAAACCCTAACCCTACCATCATTAAGGAATCTAATCTAAATGAAATCAAAGGATAATGCAATTCAAGCATAACATCACCTAGACCGTGCGATTCCTTGTTTGAGAGATGTGGACTGCTTCTTCAACAATGAACAATTGCAAAGCTGAAAGATGCCATGATAGATGATAAAAGCTCAAATGAATGCTCAGATGCTCAAGATGATAATGTAGGTGTTATATGATTGCTGGATGTCTCATATGGAGTGAGAGGGTGTTTATATAGGACTTAACCAAGATCAATCAACGGTGGAGATTCATAGGCTATGTGAATGGCTAGGATTAAAAGATACTAAATTTAGGTCTTATTAGTTGTGCATGTGAAGGATTTTAAATGAAAGTTGTATTACAACACATGATTAAGGGGAAATGGACAAGTGTTGAAATGTGATGAAAGGAGAGGAATTAATTCAAATAAAATATTTGAATTAGTTGGGGTATGAGTTGGATATTAATTAAATAAATTAAATTTATTTAATTAATAGGATAAATGAATAGGATGGGATAAGATATGAGGTGGAAATTAATTAAATAAATAAAATTTATTTAATTAATTAGCTATGAGGATAGGCTATGGGATTTTAATTAAATAAATAAAATTTATTTAATTAATTGGCTTAATGGATAGTGATTTAACAAGGTGTTACTAGACATGGACAAAGTTGGGACAAATTTGGGTGTCTACATTTTGCCCCTCTTTGATACAATGTTCGATAGAGCGTTGTGTCAAAGAAGATACGATATGCGTTCGATAAACAAGTTATGCCCCAGTGTAACTAGCAGGTGATGCCCTCTCGAGAGGTAAGCTAGGCTAACCAGGAAGGGCTAGGTTGGCTCTCGATAGAAGAAAAAGACTAACAAGAAGGCTGACATGAAGAAAAATGGGGGTTGTATGGAAGAAAATAGGCTGTGGCATAGAAGAATTAGGGTTTTGAGAAGGGCTATAAGTAGGTTCTACAATGGCAAATAGGCTCATTTGTGCTCATTTGTGCTCAGAAACTAGAGAAAACCAGAGCTCCTCAGAGTGAGAGTTGCAGAGCTATCAGGATGGTTATTCCACGCAGAGATCATCGTGCGGAGTGGGTGAGGACACATGGGCGACCAGAGGGAGCAGGCGCACTGGTATGTTTCAAAACTTTTCCCAAAAGCGTGTAATTAATAGCCTAAAAGCATAATTAATGCACACATGTCACCAAAAGCGACTAGGTTAGGAAATAGCAGGTTAAGATCGCTTATGTAGGAATAGAGAGCGCTTATAGTAGTCTAGGTCACTTATGGGCGCGGGTAGGTCGCTTATGCAGAAAGCGGTCGCATCCTGTCGGCGGAAAAACACAGTCGAAAATGCGCATTTAGAGCAAAAACACTCGCTTATGGGCAAAGAGCTATCGCATAGGGTAATACAGTGCGCATATGAAGGAAAGTAGCTCGCATAGGGTAGATAGTGCGCTTATAGGGCTAGAATAGTCACATATGCTTAGGTGGCTCGCTAAGAATGAAAAGGTAGGCGCATATAGGAAGTAGCTCGCTTTTAGGCAAAATAGATGCGCATATAGGATATAGCCCGTATAGAAAGCAAAGGTCAGCGCATGCGGTGGTTGAGCTCACTTTTAGTGGAACAGTAAGCGCATGTGCAAAAGAGCTCGCATGTAGGAAAAATAGGTGTGCATAGGGTAAAACTAGTCACTAATGAGCAAAAAAAGAGCGCATGTGGTAAAGTGGGATGCATATGGTAGATGTAGGATAAAATAGCAAATAGTTAAGTGGATTTTGATATGGATGACTAATGGAATGGACTGACAAGGATAAATGGATGATGCAGGATGTACTACCGCCATTGCTATCGCGAGAGCCACATCCGAGAGATTTGCAATTGGTGAGGCGGTTGGACGCAGAGGAGCTACTGGTGTTAGAGATCCTAGGCTTGGAGCATGTGTCCTGATTAGAGCCAGTTCAGGCACATCGGGGGCTGATGACAGCGATGGTGGAGCGATGGATGAGTGAGCACAGTTCATTCTTGTTACCAACAGGAGAGGCGACCATCACCTTAGAGGATGTGTTCCAGATTTTGAGGATTTCGATAGATGGGGAGCATGTGGATTATGATCCAGAGATGGGGCCAGCTGCATTTAGGAGATTATTTGGGACACCAGACATCAGAGCAGAGGGTTTAAAGATTCCGATGGGGAGGATGGAGGAGCTCTGTGACAAGTTACAGCGGGTAGTAGTGGTGATCATTAGATGGCTAGTGGGTGATAGGAGAGCCAGAGGTTTTCCAGTAGGATGGGGGACAGTGATGGAGGGCATGTTTTCATATGGCACAAGATATGCATGGGCAGAGTGTGTGTTGGGACAGCTCTATCATTATCTGCATGATTGCGCTTATATGTTTGGAGCAAGTATGTCAGCAGGAGTGACAGTTTTACATGTATGGGTGTATGAGCACATTCCAGTTACGAGACCAGAGGGATGGGTGGCTAGAGCAGCAGGAGAGCCATTTGCATGGATGTATAGAGGGGCTTTGACATATCGACAGCACCGAGGTGTGGTATACTAGCGAAGGAGATTGGATGAGGTGGATAGATTTGTGTGGAGGCCATGGTTGGGATGTGAGCACTGGGATGAGGAGGATGCAGAGCTTGTCTATGCTAGACAGGTGAGATACATTTTTGGACATGGCGTGTATATTATAGAGCACTATTTGCTAGAGAGAGCCTTGAGACAGTTCGGGGAGGCACAAGCAGTACCAGTAGGTGATGCCATTTTTGGGAGGACGAGACAGGAGGTGTTTGATTGGGGTCTGGAGGTTGTGGTGGAGATAGCTTTGGCAGAGAGAGATGGATTGCAGCCAGTAGCATGGCAGTGGGGACAGGGTCTTGTAGATGCCGACACATTACCAGATTACGATGTATACTGGGCGACAGCTAGGCCGACTCGGTTGACACGAGATGGGGAGATTGGAGAGATTGGGATGGAGAGGCCGGTTCGGAGGAGGCGACGACAAGCTCCACCAACACAGGCTATTGTGCCACCCACACTAGGGATACAGATGCCAGAGCAGGTGCCAGGTCAACCTACTATATTAGCACAACCTCAGGCACAGATTTTAGCAGGTGATGATGTTGGTATTCAGCAGCTGCGGAGATGGATTAGAGAGGAGAGGAGATGGAGGCAGCGAGCGCAGATGAGGCTGAGGAGGGTGGAGATGGATAGGCATCAGGCAGTGGTTAGTCTGCGGCATGCGAGATCACAGGCACAGACATATCAGGCTTAGCTACAGTTGAGAGCACAGGTGAGAGAAGGACAGGATGACGGTGCTCTAGCTAGAGTGACTGGAGAGAGAGATGCGGCTAGATAGCATGAGCAGATGATAAGGTTAGAGCGAGACACTGTGGTATAGCAGGTGAAGGCTATGAGAGTAGAGAGGGATGGTCTGTGAGCTGAGAGGGATAGTATGCAAGCAGAGAGAGATAGGGCGGTACAGCAGCTGCAGGGGATGACCAGTGAGCGAGACAAAGCAGTGGCTGTATTGGGGACTGATGGAGCTATGATGTACTTGGCTACATAGTTGACAGATGTACAGGCAGAGCTTCGGAGAGTGCAGGGTGAGGCTGAGTATTACAGAGGCTTGTACTATGGAGCTGTGCCGGCAGAGCAGAGACAGCCTAGCTTCAGGAGCAGGTCAGGGGCTTTGAGTTCACGGAGGTCAGGTGGATCTCGATCAGTAGCCTCAGTGATGGGGCCACCGAGAGATGGAGGACCAGGTACAGGACCTAGTGGTGGTGGTAGTCAGGGCAAGGGAGTTGCTAGTAGTCACTAGGGCTACCTTGTTTACATTGTATCATGATGAGGCCTAGAGCCGATTTTGTATATTCAGTCTTTCAGGGCTCAGCTTGTATTGTAGACACTTGTATTTTGACACACACACACACACACATATATATATATATGGCGATTTTGGTGATCTATATGATGTTGTAATGGTTATAATGTTGATAGTATGATGGTTATGCATGTTGTGTGGATTATATATGTGGATATTTATGCAAATGTTAATGAATGGTAAATGTGTGAATATGTAAATGGAAATGATATGGATAGACTTATGCATATAGATAGATGGTAATGAAAGGATAGATGATGGACTTATGTATGTCTAACACACTTGTTTTGCAGGAGCGGGAATATGGACAAAAGATGATGGAAATGATTGATCTTGGCTGAGTATGATGGAATGAATAGATAGGATGAATAGATAGGATGATGGGCAGCTTTCAAGTAATTGCTCAGAATGAAAAGAAATGCAGTCCTTATGTTTGATATAGCATATGGATGTTATGTACCAGGGTATAAGAGACCAAGGTGTCGAGATATCCAATGCGCAACTAGCATGTTACAATCTTGTCTGAACGCATGAGGACAAGATGTTGAGTCGACATGCACAAGATATGAATAACAGCTAGTGGTGGGCTTTGACGCTACAAGCAATGGTTTGAGCTTATCTCCACTACACATAATGATAGCTTGCTGGTTATATGTATGGAGTTAGTCTTAACATAGAATAGTCTCAAATGCATAAGAGACTATTTAGCTTCTCAGATGCTAGAGATATTGATATGTAAGATGCTAATCCCAACATGTACAAGATACCAATACGCATAGGAAGAGAATAAGATCATCCCGCAAACATGGCATACAAAAGCTATATGACCATGCCCCAGTCCTTACTTCATCGCAACATACCAAGATATAAATAGATCAAGGTAGTCTTGATGAGGCATAGAAAAGGGACAAAAGATAAATCAAAAGATAAAACAAAAGATATTGTCATCATGTTCTCTTGCCAAATTTTGGGTGCTCTTGGATAGATCAAGCTGGCGCCTTGTTAAGAGGAAAGCTACATCCTGTTGAAGGCTAAAGTTGTTGAGAAACTGCTATAGCAAATGTTGGCTTAAGGCATGCAGACAAATAGCTTCTGGC
This sequence comes from Cunninghamia lanceolata, assembly GCA_027924645.1. Taxonomy (NCBI): domain Eukaryota; kingdom Viridiplantae; phylum Streptophyta; class Pinopsida; order Cupressales; family Cupressaceae; genus Cunninghamia; species Cunninghamia lanceolata. Next base: position 7,649,677 of record BSBN01000078.1, read on the forward strand.
TTACTTTTGATTGGTTAAAGTGCTTGAGCTTTCAATATACACCCAGTTTGCTTCCTGTTTGAGCTAATCAAAGAAGAAGAAGACAGACGAGGAAAGAAGATGAAGAAGATGGGGTTGATCATCTGTGCTTGAGTACTGGAAACTTCCTTCGTATTCCAGACTGCCTACATACCCAGTATCCATGGGATCAAAGCACATTTATGATGAAGATGAGACATGATGAATATGTATTCAGAAGCAAAGCAAGGATGAATCAACTTATGCTTGGTGAGACCGACAAGGTAGCCAAGGACACTGAAGAGATCCTCCAGAATACATTCAAAAGGTTCAACATTCCTATTATAGAGGACTTGGGTGTAGAAACAGCTGTGGACTTGGAATCCTCTGCTCCGGGAGAAGTGGCCCTTGAACAGACTAGCAACTCTCCTCCAGTTTCCCCTACAGTCTCCGGATCCCAAGAAGAAGAGAAATTACAGGAGAAAGAAGCAGTAGTAAAAGAAAAAGAGGTTGACAGCACCAAGGATACAAAGAAAGAGAAGATTCCAATAGAGAAAACCACAACTGAAAGTGGTAAGAATGTGGAAGGAGAGAAAATTCCAAAGGACAAGACTGCAAAAGAGAAGAAACATCTGTCTCCGGCAAGAGACACTGCACAAACTATTCAAAAATTTCTGAGCCAAGAAACAATAGAGATTGATGAACCGGAGCTTCTAAAAGGTCCATTCAACTTTGATTCCCTCTCTCCAGTACAGACAATGATGATAGCTTCATTTGCAAATGCTAAGGCAAATGAAAAACTCCTAAAGTCTCATATGGAAGACTGTGAGTTGATAGAGGCTGCTTTCGGAGTGCTTGAAAAGATTATGCCATCAGTCCAGATAGATCCGACAGCCTCCTCTTCTGGTAATCTCAAAACCTTAGTCAGCAGTGTTGATACACATTGTGATTCTCTAGAAAAATCAGCTGAAGAAAAGGTTCGGAAGGAGTTTTTGGATAAGAGATTTTCAGAAGTACTAGGATTAATCTCTAATGATAGGAGAAATATGAGTATTGGAATAAAGAGCCTAGAAAGTGCTCTTAAGGATGGCGGTGACATCTACAAATTTTGTATCTCTTGGTCAAAGGCAACAGTGGAAATTGATAAGAAAATAAGAGAGGAACAGGACAAACTACAAAGTTTGTCTCAAAGTTTTGATCCTCTCTCTTCCTCCATAGTCAATCAAGAATGTCAAACTATTGCAATCACAAATGCAATAAAGAACCTTGAGAAAGAAAGGAAGAATATAACTAACCGGATGGGAGAACTTAGAAGGATTATAATCCCTAAGTTAGAAACTATGCATGAGGCCATCAGTGATGCTTAGACTACCGCCCAAACAAATGATCCGACAGATCTCAAAAGGGCAGAAGCTTTTGCATTTTTGGTGAGTGGTCACATTTCAATTTTGGATAGAATGAAGCAAAGTTGGGCCACAGAACTGGTCCAATTGAAGACATCCTTTGCAGACATTCTTCAGTTTATGTGAGTATGTAATATGAGGCTAAGTATAGTAAATTTTTGAAAATTTTGGTATGCAGACCCTACCCTTTGCCATTGATGTCAAAGGGGGAGTGAGGAGCAGTGAAAAATGAGGAATCCAACTAAGGGGGAGTTCCAGAAATTGTATATAAAGATAGAGCATCAGCCAAGGGGGAGCATAGTGTAAACACTTAGTCATTTTTCACTAAGTGTTGCCATCAATGCCAAAGGGGGAGATTATTGGCAAGAGACACTATATGGATTCATGGTTGTTGTCATTGATGGCAACAAAGGTCATCCCACATATCCGCAAGTCATGGTGTGTCTCTACCGGAAGTCAGAATGAAGATTGTTGTGGTCCGGTGAACAAGAACAGAGCATGTGGCAAGGTCCGACAGATTGGTCCGGATCTCTCCGAGGTAGTGTCTTGGTGTAGTGCAGATTTGGGGAAGTCAAGAGGACTACCTTGAGTGGTATATTCCAAGGATTTAGCCTCCGGTGATGGACAAGGAAAAAGATATGAATAGTTGAGTACCGGATTCCTCAGTGACAGTGAGAACAGAGGAAGAACTGACTGGCAGAACATTAGACTATTTTCTGGATGTGTTACTATTGATCATAAAGGTTGTGAAGGCATGAATCATGTTTAGCCGACATGATTAATGATATCTACAAGTATATGCTTGATCCGCATTACTTGATGTGCAAGGATTCAGCTGACAGAACAGAGTTTGTGAGAAAATAGACTGTTCCGGATGCCGACTAGAAAGGTGATGAAATTACTTGTGCGGATATATATGCACAATGGTTTTAGCTACGAGAAAAAAAGTTGTGTGATGGTGAATGCGAATAAGTGCAGAGCAGAACAGAAGTAGTAAGAAAGATCCGGTATGTGAAAGAAAAGTAGAATAAAGAGTAGAGGAAAGATGAAGTGCAGCAGATCAGTGTACTGAGCCTAACTAGAATTGAACTCCAGCATATGTAGATGCTTCCAATCAGTTCAAGTATTGTGTAACATTCTTTTGTAGACAGTGTGTCTCCTTGTAGGCAGTGTGCCTCTTTGTGAGCAGTGTGCTCGGGCAGTGAGCCCTAATTGGCAAGTGCCATTTTGTAATTCCTTATTCTTCTAATAGAGAATAATCTTTGGGTTAATCACCCCATGGTTTTCTCCCATAACAGGGTTTCCACGTCAAAAATACTGTGTCATGTGTTTCTCATTTCATGGTAATGTTTGTTTGTTTGATTCAATGCTGCATTGATTAATAAGAAAGTTCAAAAGAAGAAAAAATTAGGATAATTGATTCACCCCCCCTCTCAGTTATCAATAGTATATACCTATATGCACCTTTCAATATGCATTTAGTATGAAGCATTGATTATATCGGATTTAAATTTTTGCTGAATTCCGTGCAATATGTCTGCAATGTATGTACTGAAACATACAACAATGCAAAACATACAAGAACTTTTCCTTATTTCATGATACTTTCAATTCCGGCCTGCATGTACATACCCTTGTATGTTTACGAAACAAACAAACCTGCATACATACAAGGACTTTTCTATATTTAATAAACCCCTCGGTTCCGCAATATGCACAAAAACTTGTATATTGCCATTTGTATGTAAGATACATACAAAGATAAAATGCAACCGGTAGACTTATCATGAACATTCATTATAACTTTGAATCTTGTCGGGTCTGGACATGCATATTTAATATGAGGCATGTTAACTAATATGACCCCCCCTCTCATCAAATGGGATATGATGGTGACGTCACCATCATATCTGGGCTTCATTAAAATGTGAAAGATGACATCGCCGTCATATTGGTAAGATTAGGGGATGTTGAGAATATCAGGTCATGATTTTAAGATCGGGTGATGTTTAAATGTGACCCCCGCGAGTAAAAATGATCCCCCTTTTGACAGATCAGGATGACGTCATCAGGTCGATGACTTGGTTTTATCATTATATTACTATGATGCCATCACCATTTTATTGGATGGGGTGATATTAAGAATATCAGGTGATATTAGGAATATGACCCCTCCCAGGAATATCAGGTTTGACCAGAACTTTGACCTACCATAACATTCTCATTTGGTCGAATTTCAGGTGATGTAAAAGGCAAACTTACACATAATTTCATCCTCTTTCACATGGTAAGCTTTTTAAGGATAGATTCAGATTTTGGAATTTGGCTCAGATTTCAAGATCACAAATATACCTGACATTAAGCATATGCATATTGACTGACACCATTTTACCATTACCGGCCAGAGCACAAAAGCAAGGGAACAAGCCAGCAAAGTTGGGTCCTTGTTTTTCTAAGGAAAAATGTGGTGTGTTGTGTAACCACACAACAACTTGCCACCAAAGAAAACAACAAAATTCAAATAATTCAAAAGATGAGGATAAGTTAAAACATAAAATTCTAACTCCTATTAAGCATGAGCATCCTAATCCTTTCTACTAGTATCATGTTCATTAATACAACAATGAATTGATAAGGGATCAAGTGTGTGCACGTGATTCATATACTCATCTTGAAAGTGACTTGAATAAACCAGTGACTGGTGTTAGGCTACATAGTTTGGTTCATCCCTCATAGCCAACCGGATAAAGCCTTGCTACCAGCAGGCGTCCATAGCCCCAGCAAGGTTATCGTTGCAATTCCCTTAAGTAGAGCCCCACTGCCAGTCAAGCATCTATAGCCCCGGTAGAGTTGCTTAGATGACTTAATCTAAATTTCAATAAATCCATTTAATTAGTTTATTTATTTTATATTTTAAATTTAATTTCATAAGATATAGCAGTTGTAGCTTCATGATGCAAGGAGTGGTCACTTGCTGAAATTAAGCTGAGAATTACAATGGTAGCAAGGGCAACCTTTAGATTTTTCACTTAACACCTACACTAATATGTTCAACAAACCTAAGGTTGTTAGGTGTGTCATTGTGAAGATCACCTTGACTCAAGAAAAGTAGTATTGATAGATATGATACCATAGACCTGATCAAGAATACCTATACTGACATGAGTTACAACCTGTGTAAAAACTTATATCCAACTTTTGAATTCTAACAATTTCTAAAGTGTTCTTTAAGTAATAAGGTGCACCAGTTTCGCCCAACCAAAACAAAGGCTCAACAATGCAAAAACAAAAGCAACCACACAAAGAAAACTATACAAATAGCTAACTACCAAAAGGAAACAACAGAAAACAAAATTAAAAAAAAACAAGCAGACTGTACAAACAACTAACCTACAAAACTATATATACACTACTAGGCAAACAAAAACTAGAAGAAGACCCAAAGACACCTATATTTGCATATTTCTTTTGATTGTGCAGGAGCATCAAGGTATTAATTATAGTTCTCAACCTAGCAAATTTATCTTTATATTCTAAAAAATATTCTGATATTCTAAATTCACTGTACTCAATAGAATAACTCTTGATGATCAGCAACTGAGGAAGCTCATCATGTTCATGATTAATCCATATGCATGTCTTATCTCTCAAATTTCCATAGTCAAAATAACAATCAACATCATTTACTGTAGGAAGGAAAAATACAACTTGGTGTATCTTTGATTCTACAGTTGGACATGCTTGTTTGTTGACAGCTGATCCTCCATCTAACTTTATATTTTCATTGCCTGGCTGAATGTCTAGTCTCACTTCATTTTGAAGAATGTGTGACTCTTGATGGATTATTTCTTCATCTTTATCTAGCTTTGTTCCTTCATTCTGGATGTTTAGTTTATTTTCCAGTTCAGGAAACCTCTCAATATTTTCTTCAATTTCCTGCACATTAGCACATAAATGAGTATCTTTATCATCATAACCTGATATATAGAAATTTATCATTTCTAAATCATTTGACTGTAAAGGAGAAACAATTTTCAACTAATAAGAATACTCCCCTGTTTCATTTTCAAAATGACACCAGACTGGCATCTGATCATGTACAACAATTCCAAGGCTTTCTGCATCTTCAATTTTTAGGAATTGTTCATCAAATAACTCACATCTTCCATCTAGTAAAGTGTCTGGTTCCATTAAGATGCAACATTCTTGCATTTGATCATTCAATTTAAAGAAGTCATTTATGAAATCAACATTTATTTCCTTTTCTATGACTCCATTAGTTGCTATCATAGGAACTTTTTCAGCAGTAGTGCATTTAAATTGTTCTACCACCTGTTTACACTTCCTTATCAACTTATTTCTATCAAAACTGCTAAACTTAGATCCAGAAACATTATCCTGACAAGCATTTAATAATTTAATATATTTGTCTAGTGTATCAAGATCAATTTCATATTTATCTTCCCCTTCATCAAATCTTTTTTATTGATGGTCTAATCATGTGAAACAAGAAGTACTTTCTTCTCCATGATTTTCAAAAAATTCATACCTGCACTCCTCTTTTGAAGAACTCCTATCAATGTCACCATAAAAGGACTCAAGGAAAGATGTTTCCTCTTCTTTACCTTCTAGAACTGATTCAGCTATTGTATTTTCTGAACAACTCATGCTTACAGGTGTTGCATTTTCTTGTTGTTCCAGAATTTGAGTCCTCTCCAACATGACCAAGCAAGCTTCACAATCTCTTTCTGAATGTTCCTCATCATCTAATCTGCACCAGCTTTCAATCAAGACATCATCAGTGGATAAACCTAATATTTGACTACACTATATATTTCTTGACAAGTATAATTCAAAATCTTTAAAGCAGTCCACTTTAGTGTCTAAACAACTAATAACTTCTGGTGCTGCATCTACTTGTTGCTCCATAATCTCTTCATTTTCCTTCTAGACTTCAGCCTTGAACACATCTAAGAAAAATATTAATCCTTTCAAATATAGATCAAACCTTGTGAGAAAAGTTAAACAATTAATTTCACTGTGCTCTATAGTCTGGTGTATCCTGCAACAAGTAGATAAACCAAAGTTAGATAAACTTTGAGGATAAAGCTACCTATTCAAAGTTTCCTGAAATAAAGGAATGTTAACCTGACAATTGTCCTCATATGCATCCATCAAAATGAGACTCTATTTTCAATTTTTTTTGTTTTAGGATTTTAAAATTTTAATGAAATCTATCATATCTCAGAATAAAACTTTGAAAGCTCATAAAATTCAACAAATCTTTGAAGCTTTGAGCTAGATCCTTGCAAGGATACAACCCAAACCTCTCAGATAAGAGATATTTGTAGACATTCAACTCAAATGAAGAAATATTTATGTAACATTTGCAGAAATCCACAAGTTCCTTGTTCAAGCCCTCCTTCTAGCACCAATTTATATTGCGTTAGGAGTGAGGAGCCTGCAGATCAATTGCAAGATTTAAGGCAAGCTGCTATACAGAGGTAGGGGATATCACTTCAATTGAAAAGAATTTCTTCCCTGAGAAACAGCTCAGGCCCTCCTTCTAGCACCAATTTATGTTGCGTTAGGAGTGAGGAGCCTACATAAAATGAATGATGACTAAAGCAATGGTGTCTTTTCCCGTTCTTCCCTTCTTCTAATGCTAATTTATGTTACCTTTGGAGCGAGGAGCCTGCATAAAATGAATGATGACTGAAGCAATGGTGTCTTTTCCCATTCTACCCTCCTTCTAGCGCTAATTTATGTTGATGATGATGTTAGTCATAAACAAACATAGAATAAAAGTTACACAACAACCTTTACTCATCTTCAAAGATACGATGAATTCAAAGAATTCATGATCCCAAGTCTTTGTTAATTAGTTCATAATCTACTAATGTTACTTAGTGGTTGATTTGTGTTGCTATTAATCATTCAGGGGCCTTACGTTCTTCAGTAATTTCTGCAAAGTTCATCAGTATTTCTCCTAATATTTTGTCCTTTATGTTTGCCCTGCATAAATCTCTAACAATTCTACCTCTGCGCTATGAATTTACTAAAATAATGTGCCTATAGGCTGATATTTGCATGATTTTTACCATTATTTGCAATTCTTTGCATGATATTTTCAACACTACATGCATTTAGCTCAAATATGTTAATGATATTTAGTTATCTACGAGATATCAACATATTTCTCTATTCTGCTTATTATTTATCATGATTTTGCAGTTATGGAAGTGATTTCTATGAAATTAAAATGAGAAAAAGGGTTAGAGAATGAGATTCCCAAAATTACTTGACTAAGATCACTAATCCACATACAGGTTCCCATACATGTAATGAAGAGAAGAAAACTAGAATCATACTTCACCAGGACATTCCACAAATTTGCATGATCTAGTGCAAATCTTCAAAGGAAAAGTTGACAACAATAGGAAATGAAATGAAAGTGCTTCTATTTGAACACAGAATTCACCGTTACATATCTAGAAATCAACTTGAAGATTACGTAAGGTTTACAATCAGGATGTAATCTGAAACTTCATCTACATTTAGTATGCTTAAGAATAGGTACATTTACAAAGATTTGAAGAAAGAACCTTGAAATTTCAACAATTCAATCTCCATTAGTCTCAGCAATTCGATCTCCTATATTAAATTGGCTTGGTCTGATTTTAATGATTGACCCCCATTCCTTATGACAAGTTCTAGCCCTTATATAGGACAAAAGCCAGAAAATAGTTACAATGATCCAATGATCAGGATCCTCCCAAACCAACCAATGGTCCAGATGAAATACATGTGCCCTGCCAGTTGGCACTCATATAGCTGGCATAGAATATTCCAGCATCTTTGATTTGGTCCATCCTCCAGTTGGCAAACAATGCATATTTGACAATATCCTCCTCATTTCTGGCTCATGCTGCTTCTGCATACAACTCTACAGTTTTCAGCTACAATTCCAACATCCTACAATAAATAGATGAGAAATAAGCATCATCATCATTTAAAACCAGCAGGAAGATAAAATTTACATTAAAATTAGGCTAAATGTGCAAACACAGGTAATCAGGTTCCAAATCTGTGAAAATTACCCATCAAATACATATACAATGTTTAAAATGATCAAGTCAACCACCGTTGACCAAAATCATGCTATCGGGCTCCAAAAAACATAACTTTAAAATGCTATCGCTTTTCTTTCCTGCCCATTTCCTTGTATATCAGGTGCTAAATCATCATGCATACATAGGGTTGTATGTTATACACATACAAGCACAAAATATGGAAGGAATTCGCTGTTCTTTAACTTCTCTTCGAATCCGCACCTTGTACATTATCAGCTTGCATATCAGGCATATACATTGTGATCATGCAAGCACAAAACATACAACAAATTTTCAATATTTAATTTTCTAATCGCATCCGCTCATTGTACTTTAACTATATGTATCCTTGGATATACATCCGGGTATGCATACAATGAATTAAAGCAAATTTATAACATTTCAGTTCCGCTTTGTATAACAACATGCATATCACCCTTGTATATCGAGTACATACAAAGCACCATATACATCCAACAAACTTATCACTTTCATAAACCATATTTAACCCACTTTGGAATCTGCGATGTATATACCTATATGCACCTTTCAATATGCATTTAGTATGATGCATTGATTATATCATATTTAAGTTCTGCTCAATTCCGCACTATATGTCCGCAATGTATGTACTGAAACATACAACAATGCAAAACATACAAGAACTTTTCCTTATTTCATGATACTTTCAATTCCAGCCTGCATGTACATACCCTTGTATATCCACGAAATAAACAAACCCGCATACATACAAGGACTTTTCTGTATTTAATAAACCCCTCGGTTCCACAATATGTACAAAAACTTGTATATCACCATTTGTATGTAAGATACATACAAAGATAAAATGCAACTGGCGAACTTTTCATGAACATTCATTATAACTTTGAATCTTGTCGGGTCCGGACATGCATATTTAATATGAGGCATGTTAACTAATATGACCCCCCTCTCATCAAATGGGATATGATGGTGATGTCACCATCATATTTAGACTTCATTAAAATGTGAAAGATGATGTCACCGTCATATTGGTAAGATCAAGGGATGTTGAGAATATCAGGTCATGATTTTAAGATTGGGTGATGTTTAAATGTGACCCTCGCAAGTAAAAATGATCCCCCTTTTGACAGATCGGGATGACGTCATCAGGTCGATGAATTGGTTTTATCGTTATATTACTATGATGCCATCATCATTTTATTGGATGGGGTGATATTAAGAATATCGGGTGATATTAGGAATATGACCCCTCCCAGGAATATCAGGTTTGACCAGAACTTTGACCCGCCATAACTTTCTCATTCGGTCGAATTTCAGGGTGATGTAAAAGGTAAACTTGCATGGAATTTCATCAAATTTCACATGGTAAGCTTCTTGAGGATAGATTTAGACTTTGGATTTTGGCTCAGATTTCAAGATCACAAATATACCTAACATTAAGCATATGCATACTGACTGACACCGTTTTACCATTATCGGCCAGAGCACAAAAGCAAGGGAACAAGCCAACAAAGTTAGGTCCCTATTTTGCTAAGGCAAAATGGGGCGTGTTGTGTAACCACACAACAGTCTGCAAATTACACAAACAAAGAAAGGAATCTTCATATCACAGACCAAATATGTGCAAGAATTGTTGAAGAGATTTGGGATGGAAGATTTAAAACCAATGAATACTCCCATGGAAACCGCATGTAAACTAAGCAAAGATAATGAATCTCCTAAGGCTGATCAGAAAAAGTATAGATCAATGATTGGAGGACTACTGTATCTTACTCAAACTAGACCTGACATTATGAATGTTGTTGGTCTTGTTGCCAGATTCCAAGCTGATCCCAGAGAATCTCATGTCATGGCAATAAAGAGAATTCTTAGATATCTAAAGGGAATAGTTGAGTATGGTTTATGGTATCCTATCGATCATGATTTCTCTCTTCATTCATATACAGATGCGGGTTGGGCAGGAGATGTAAATGACCAGAAGAGTACCAGTGGTGGTGCATTCTTTTTGGGGAAAAGATTGGTTTCTTGGCTAAGCAAGAAACAAGAGGTAATATCTCTGTCTATTGCAAAAGAAGAATATATTGCAGCAGCATGTAGTTGCACTCAAGTATTGTGGATGAAGCAAATGCTAAGAGACATCAGAGTGGAGTATGAGGAACTATCACAATCTTCTGTGATAACTGAAGTGCAATAAATATATCAAAAAATCCAATGTTGCATTCTAAGACAAAACATATATCCATCAAGTTTCACTTTTTGAGAGAGCAGGTGAATAAGAATGAAGTCAGATTGGAGTTTGTACCCTCAAAGGATCTGATTGCAGATATTTTTACTAAACCTCTACCTAAGGACTCTTTTGAGTTTCTTAGGGAGAAGTTAGGGGTTATTACCCCTCTGGTTCTGAATTAAGGTGCACTGATGTGCATCAGTCTGGTAGATCTGATAGTCATATCTTGTGGTCTAGATTGATGATAGGAAGCTGCTACTCATAGGGAGTAATCTATATGATTCTAATTGATGCAAGCATGTGCCCTTTGCCATTGATGTCAAAAGGGGAGAAAAGACATGTGAAAAACAAAAGTGGTTGCTAATCAAAGGGGGAGCAGTAAAGAAAGAAAAGACATATGAATGATTGTTGTTGATAGGGGGAGCTATGTTAGTTAGTGAGGAGAAGTTCTCATCTTGATGGTTAAAACAATTTTTCACATCATATGTTGCCATCAATGACAAAGAGGGAGATTGTTACAAGTATGGGCCTAACCGGCCTTGTCATTGATGTCAAAATACTCATGTTGCATTGATGTCAAAGATTAGATGAGCTGTGTGCTAAGGATATTGAGAAAATTAGTCCTATCAAAATTAAAGAAGAACAGTGAAGCTCCATGAAGTGAAGATCCCAGCTAGATGAAGATAAGAGAATGCATATCAAAGGGTTTGCAGATATGTGTTTAAAGATGATCCAGTCAAGATTTGAGAGGTCTGTATAAAGATTTGAAGAAGTTATGGCCATATGAATAAAACTAGTTCTAACAGCTATTCAGAGGTGATAGAGTGACAGAAATAGGTTTGGTGAGATCCAGAAATGTAGTATCTTGTTCTGTGGATTTGTTGGAATGTTTACAAAGATAATGTGAATTGACAACTGAATTGGTTCATGGTCTGGAGGTCCCCAAGCATTTATTCCAATGTGACAGTGATGACAGACTGTGTTCTTGAGGTTTCAGATGAATATACAAATGATTTTAGTAAGTAGAAGTGGTGTGGATGCTCTTGGTGATTCAGGCAAGTTTGTGGGAGTCTCTAGACTATGTCATGTTCGTGTTGGTGGTCCACATTGAAGATTGAACTCGTAATTGAAGATTTACTCTCAAATGATGGTGTTTTTCCTAATCATGGCCTACCAGATGTTTTAAACATCTTGCGGATGATCTTGAAGATGTCCTGCGAAGAATGGCATTATCCTCAAAGAAGATTGAAGTCCCAGATATGTGTGGCTGATAGTGTGGTGATATGCATGAAGTTTTCTAATAAGTCAAGTTGTATTTGTGTAATTGCTCTGTAATAAAATGAAGTATGTGTTGTGCCAACTTGGATGTTTATCCCAAAGTTGATGTCTTGTATAAATAAGATTTGTGAAGTGATTTCACAGTATCCTTGGTGAAGATGAGAGAGTTGTAGAGAGGAGAAGAGTGCAAAGTAGAGTAGAAGTGTTGAGCTTAAATGGAACTACCCCAAGCATGGTGAAGATGCTAATTTCTAGCTCATGTATGTAATATTTATATTATTATTCTGTAGACAGTGTGTCTCCTGTAGGTAGTGGGCCTCTTGTGAGTAGTGTGCTCGGGCAGTTATCCCTAATTGGTAAGTGCCATTTTGTTCTTCTTATTGTTTTAACAAAGAATACAATCTTGGGTTAGTCACCCCATGGTTTTTCCCTTAACTAGATTTTCCACGTTAAATTCTTGGTGTCATATGTGTTAATGCATTTTTTCTCTTGAGATATTACATTGTGATTCCATGATTAAATCATTATTATGCTGTAGAAATATAAGAAGGATCTAAGTGTTTTTAGAAAGGAAAGTTTTTGGTGACAACTGATTCACCCCCCCTCTCAGTTGTCTTTCATAAAACTAACAGAAACAACATTTTGTAAAATTCCAACTATACCTTTCTTTCACATCCTCTAGACATGTTGATTTCTTCTTCTGTTATGTTTGAATCTATACCTGTATCTTCTATTTGATTTTGAATTTGTTCACTAACCCATTCTAGTGTGCAATCTTTGCCCCATTCCCCAAGTAGATCAGTGGGAAGTGGACTATTCCTTGGGTTCGATCTCTTAAATTGTCTCCTTGCTTCTAACACTTCTTCTCTCTTTTTATCATACAGATCAATCCATTTGTTCATAAAGTCCATGTGGTATAGAATGAACTTGTCAAGTATAGCACTTTTGTCTACACCTATTACATGTCAAAATGTTTATTTCAAACTCCAAATGTCATGTTGTTAATCTGACAAATATGTTATAGAGTAAATGAATGATTGCAAGAAATAAAACCACACTGATCATGAATTTACTTACTAATTTTCACTTGAACACCATTAGATTATGGTTTTTCTCCATCAATAATATCTGATGCTCGTTCTTCATCCCAGAAGCATGGCCCATCTTCAAAATCCTTACCATGGAATTCACATAGGAAGAAAAATGCTTCATTAAATACATACCCTTCAGCCATGCAACCCTCTGGATGTGCCTTTTGTTGGACATATCTTTTTAGAGTTTTCATATACCTCTCAAAGAAAAACATCCACCTTGTTGATACGACAACCACCAATTCAATGTCATCGAATAGGTGTATAAGTAAATGGACTTGTAGGTCCATGAAACTTGTAGGGAGCTCCTGCTCAAATACACATACAATTTCTGTAATTTCCTTCTTCCATTTTCGCACTTCACATTCGTGGATCTCCTTCGACATCACCCAACTAATATAAGAATAGTAAATTAGTATGAACCTTTAGTCAAAAAATAATATGCAATATAATATATCTATTTCTCTCACACATCAACCACATTCCTTGTAAATGCTGACAATCAACTTATGGCATTCTTTAAGTGAACTGTAAGACATGAATCCCCCCTAATTGCCAATGGCATGATATGCTATGAAACACATTTATGAAAAGGTCATTAGTATTTTTTTCTCACACAACATAATGATATCAAAATATATTTAGTACTTAATCAATGTTACTAGTAAATATTAAATGATGATATATAATACCTTCATAAAATTATGAAAATCATGTGTTTTAAATCATGTGATATGTTTATCAATTGTAAAAGCTTTAGCTAATGATGACCCATAGCTAGTACATGTCCTTATTGAATGGATGACATTTTCAAGTTGGTCTAGCTCTTTTTTTTTTCAAAATCCATGTAGCTTCTGCATATGTTTCATTTTCCCTATTTGGCCACAAATTTTTTCTATCAAATTTGGTACGTGAAAGAGCAATATTTCTCCTCGAAGACAAGGTGTCCTTCTCTTTGCCTGATATATGGTGAAATATAGAATCTAGGACATTTTTGAAGATGTGCATAGGATCTAATAGGTGAGATATTAATAGATCCTTCTAGTAAGGGAGCTCATAAAATATGGATTTCCTTTCCATTCCTTCTTGCATATTAACTACAACTTGTTCTGGTTCTTCAATTGAATCACCCCGATCAAAAAAATCCTCCCAACCTTTCAATTCAACATCTTCATACTTCTTAAGCCAATCACTTGGACCCATAATCATGGGAGGGCCTCTATTTTTAACTTTTCCATCAAATTGATTCTTTAGGTGATTTATAAACTTATGATCTAGTGGTAGAAAAACCCTATTGTTTGCGTAAATAAATTTATGTAGATCTTTAGAATACCGCCCTTGAAATTGTTCTACACATCTTGGACATGCAAATATCCCCTTTGTTTGAAGCCCTACAATTCAATAAGTAATGTTAATAAAATCAAAAAAATAGTATAAAACTAAGTATGAAAGTTGGGATGAAAATAAATTATGTGTAAATACGTAAATATTTTATCTTACTAGAACAAACACCAAGTCCTGGGAAATCATGAATAGTCCAACATATCACACCATACAACATGAAGGACCTATTTGATGGGGGACATGATATATCATACATTCTTATGCCTTTCCATAATAATTGCATCTCATCAGTAAAAAGCGCAAGATAAACATCCATGTTTTTAACTTGATGTTTTCCTAGAATAATGGGAGTCAGCATAAAGTGCTCCTTTCTAACACTCGTGCATGGGGGAATATCGTATACTATCAATCTGATTGGCCAAACACTATAATTTGAGCTCAGGAAAGAGAATGGGCACACTCCATCAATTGCAAGACCAAACCTGATACTACGGGATTCATCTTTGAATTTTCTTGATCATTTTTCCTCTATCTATTTCATTGCTTTAGAGTCGACTGGAATTCACATGAATCCATCTTTAATCCTATTCTTTGCATGCCAGTCCATCAATTGTGCAAGTGACTTGCAACGAAATATTTGTTGAAGTCTAGGTATAATTGGCATGTGACGTAAAACCTTCTTTGGAATTGTAGGACCTTGTACATCTATACGATATCTCTTCTCTTTGCATACAGGGCATGCTACCTTGTTTTGATATTCATCTTTATATAAAATGTAATCATTTTTACATGAATGAATTTTCTTATATTCAATCCCCAAATCAACCAACAACAGACGTGCCTCTCTGCAAGTTGATGGCAACACATTATCTTCAGGGAATATTTTAGTTTTTAGTGTCTTATAAGATTACTAGAGATTAAATCAATTGAATGCTTTGACTTATGATGAACATGTTTGATATGTCAATCTATACTAGGACTATTTATATACAATATGTGGTTTTAAAATCCCCTTAAACAAAATATAATCGAAGTTGATGAATGTTTACAAATTATGTACACCAATTGACAATTGCAAAGTAAGAAATAGATTTCAACTCACTTCAGTAGGGTAGTGAATCCTTTGTCTGACCAACAAAATAGTGACTGGATTTCTAATAATATTAATGTACATGCCAGTTTTGAGGTTCTACTTGCACCTGATTTGAACACGGGTGTCTTTGCTGCTTGCTTGATGGAGTCTTTCAGGTTGTTCTCATCAACATTATGTTGGTTGTAAGTACCCCTACTATCATCGTTACTGTCAAGCATATGATCATTACTTTCATCATTGTTTTCATCCCCAAAGAAATTGGTAAGCATTTCATTCAATCCTTCTTCATACACTACATTTTCACTATCATGATCATCATCATTAAGGCTAGGTGGCATGTCATCAGTGTGTTGATGCTTAAAATTGTGCTAATTCTAACACCAACATGGGAAGTTTCAGGAATGTGGGACTTGTGACCTGAAATGACCTCCAGATTTTAAAGAAGTTGTCTCTTCCTTATCTCAAATGTATTTTGGGAAAAAGGGATAGAAATTAAACAGAATCACAAATGCAATGAAAGAAAATTTAACTATGGCGATGCACCTGAATATGATTCATTCCTTAATACTAAGCACAGTGAAGCTATCTTTAGGATTCAGTTACATTAAAGAGTAAACAATGCATGATCAATGTAAAAGATGAAAACAAATAGAATCAAAGGCTCACAACTTAGAAGATTTTGCAATAACATAGAAAATATTAGCAAAGGCACAGAACTCAGTCTTCTTTTTAATTTTCCAGTCACATAAAAGGCACTGATACATGCACAGTTATACAAACTTTCTGAATTAAGAAAATAGAACAAAGGAAAATGATATTACTGGCCACAACACAGGTCTCAAAAACTTCTCGTAAATCTCTGATAACAATCTATATGCAGAAAACTCTGTCTCCCTCAATCTCTAATCTGGATCCATATTTATAGCATAGGACTGGCTCAAGATTGCTCGC
This sequence comes from Cunninghamia lanceolata, assembly GCA_027924645.1. Classification (NCBI taxonomy): domain Eukaryota; kingdom Viridiplantae; phylum Streptophyta; class Pinopsida; order Cupressales; family Cupressaceae; genus Cunninghamia; species Cunninghamia lanceolata. The sequence continues at coordinate 7,666,176 of BSBN01000078.1, forward strand.
ACGATCAAATCCCAATGGTCTAACTGAACTAGAACTTAACTGGAAGTGTTTGACAAAAGATATCTTTCGGATCTGAAACGGTTAGCTTCTCTACAAGCTCATTGGCTGAAACAGATACACGTAACACTCCTTCCTGTGAAACAGGTGAGGACACTTGGCAGCTTCCATGCTCTTTGCGACTATAAACCCTAAGACAAATAACATAGTCCACACTCTTTACTTGAAAATCCTTCATCTTTCCTGCAAAACAGGAACTTAGCACGTGGCAGCCTCTGCTGCAATTGAAACATATACGTGGCGACTTCCGCAACATTGAGAAACAAAACCCTTGAGACAGATGGTAGTGTCCGCACTCCTTACTTGAAAATTGTCTCATTCTTCAGGAGACACCAGAAAATGACACTTGGAAGTGTCCACGATACTTGCAAATAGATACATGGCGACGTCCGCAACATCATACTCTTTACTGTGTCTTTGTATTGGGAGTGCTCCACTTTTGACATCTGTCACAGTCCGCTGCCCCGAAACTCTATCACTTACCGAAAATGGGACCCACATCACTTCTTAACCGAGCGGCTTCAAAAGGGGACAGGGATAGATGGCACCTTCTACGCAATTACCAAGTGATATGTGGCAGCTTCCTTGGAACCTTGAGAAACTTTAGATACCTTTTGAGAGTCCTACAGAAAATGACACATGGCAGACTCTGCCTTGCCTTAGAAACACTATAGAAACATTTGGGACTCATTTAGATTCACGCGGAAGATGACACTTGGCACGCTTTGCTTAACTTTGAGCAACTCACTGGGGCCCACCACAGTCTTTACTTATCATTGAAACAAAAGGAAGAACCTGTGGATGTCGACACTTGTCACACTCCGTAGACATTACAAGAGACACACGGCACCTTCCACGTAACTTAAAGAAACTTATTGAAACCTTCTACAGCTGCCACTTGGCACCTTCTGCACAGAGAGAAACTTAGAAACAATGACCCACCACAGTCTTAGAAACATTAAAAGGGGCTTGAAACTCAACGTGGAAGATGACACATTGCAGCTTCTGCGTCAATGCAAAAAGACACTTGGCTTCTCCCGCAATAGTCTGAGACTTCTCAAAATGTGTCTCGGCTGATGACACATGGCATGTTCCACTCAACTTTGGGACTCAGGAAAAAACCCTTACTGTCAATCTTTGCAGAAAAAACTGAAACACGGCCACGGCCAAAACTGAAACTCACAGAAATAAAACTGGAACCCGGACAACCGCGCTGATACACTAAAATTGAAACAAAATGTAGAGTATTTTACTCTACAGTTCTTGGTGACCCTAAGGACTTTTGAGCCTGCTCAAAAATAATCCAAAGAATATAGAAAAGAATGTGTATAAAAAAAATTAGAGATTCTGTAAAGCCGTCTGATAAACAGACCATTTAGCATCAGATAGGCCCTGCTTATTTTGTAGATCTTGGAAAGCCAAATCGAGGTTGATGATGTCTCTGTGTGAAAACCTCTGCAAAACATAAACTGCAGCCTTCAGTTGGAACTTGAGCTGGGCCATGGGTATTAATACAACTTCTACTTCTTGCACTGATGAAGAATCTGTCAAACCTTTGAAAACTGACTGATCATTTTGTCTGGCTAACAATAAAGGCTTGATTTCATCAATCATCAGCACAATGTTACTATCAGGAAAAGGAGAGGGAAGTCCCAAATGTACCAGATCTTCAATATGCTTCTTCATGTCTTTTACTCCCTCTTTGACCACATCTAGGAGCTCTTTGCAATTAATTGCAGCAGAGTTGCAACTGAGAACTTCGTTCACCTTTTTTGCAGCAATCATTCTGTCACTAATCCTTGCTGCTGGTAATGTTTCATCAGTTGTGTCATACATCTTTTCAGTAGTAGTTGAGAATATAAAACTCTCAAGGAAACAGTGGATAGGGTGGCTTGAACTGAAGTCTCCACCTTTTCACACAATTGCTGTGCATTTAGCAAGAAAGTTAGAGAGGGTCTGAGCTGAGTAATCTCCTCAGAGATTCTTTTCCACACTGATACATATAGCTCCCTGACCAATTTCAGAACTCCTGCATTCTTTGGCCTATTAGCCAACTCAAGTGTCAACTGTTTTGATGTTTGTTGCTCAGCTTGAAGTTGGGCATGTATGGCAGCAACATTGTTTTGTTCATTCAGCAGCTTCTGCTGGAACTGTGTGACTTGTTGTAGGTTTTCCTGATATTTTTTGTGTAGTGTGGCCTTTTCCTGCCTTAGGGCTATCACTGCAGCCTTCACTTGTACTAACTCTTCTCTTAAAGAAGCATTTTGGTTCTATGTAGTCTGATGAATCTGACAACAAATAGTATTTTGCAACTGTTGATTGAGATTCTCTATTCCATCATTCTTAGATTTAAGCTTTGCAGCAAGGTTGTCTCAATGTGCCTTTTCTTGAGCTAAATCAGCCTCCACCTTCTACAACTTCTTTGATACTTTCAAATAATAAGTAGCTACAGCAGAAGTGGTTTCATTCAGTAGCTCGACCCTATCCTGTGGTATGAAAAGTGACATATCCATAGCCACTGGACTCATTGTATAATCCTGAGGCTACTTCTGCTTGTTTGGCCTAGCTACATTAGGTGACAAATGAGTCACAATTAGCTACTGCTGGATTGGGTCAAAGAGTGACCTCATGTGTGGTACAACCAGACCTTTATTATCTTTCTTCCGCTTTTTATCCATCCGAGCTTCCCTAGCCTTCTTAACAGTGTCTGCTTGAGCTTGGAAGGTAGGGGGAGAGGCAATATACCCACCCACAAAAGGATGACCCTGTGGCAAGCCATAGGGAATAGCCAAATGCTGGCTAGGGGGAATCTGGGGAGGTATTCTCTTTGGAAAAGAGGGGGAAAAGGGAAGTAATGAGGTGTCCTGTGATGACATGGCCTGAGTAGTAACGGGTGGGGCAAATTGGGAAATTGGCGCAACAGAGGTGGCAGGGACTAATGATGTTTGGACATTTGGGATTACCACCCCTATAGAAGAAGAAAAAGACTGAGAAGAAGAAGGAGAAGTAGCACATACCTAAGGAGCAATAGATGTACTCGGTGGTTGTTGCTATGAAGGCTCTACCTCCTCATCTGAATCAGGCTAAAGTTTCAGCTTCTTGTGTTTCCTTGGCCTCTCTTCTTCTTATTGTGCTTCCTTCTCTTCAATGTTTACCACTGCTGCTAATGGTAATTGCACAAAACTGGAAACCCCAATGGATGAAACTGCTAGAGAAGCTCTGGGTGGTGAGGATACCACATTCTGTTGTTTTTCTATGGCACTGAGAGATTGGGGCCATGGGGAAATAGGAACAGTTGTTGAAACATGTCCTGTTGCTTGCACGTCATGAGTGGATTCTGCTTCCCCTTCTGACTCTCCACCCTGTGTTTGAAATTTTCTTATATCAGGGCTAGAGACTGGAGAGGGATACCACTCGTCCCAAATGGACTCCCATTTTTCATCTGTGTCAACCTTGCCAAAAGAGTGAGTTGTCTCAGAAATTTCCTGCCTATAATTCCAATAGGCTTCTATTTTATCTGGCTTCCATTCCCTATCCTTTAATAAAAAGTCTCCCATGGCCTAGGCCCCTCAAAAGGTAAATCTATCAGTTCTACATATAAATCAGGAGTATCATCCTTAGGGTTTCTTCTGTCTTCCCAAAAGGGATGACCCTCATGCACAATTTTGGCACTGACCTTGTTGTCTTTAACCCATAAAGTTATGAAACTGCTTGGGTCATATTTCCATTTGTCTTCTATAAGAAAGAAGCCCAAGACGACTAATTTCCTTAGCAACAAGTGCTCAGCATCCCTGACCTGTAGGGCCATGTTTTTTCTTACCCACGGGATATCATACATTTTCTTTTTCTTCTTTTTAGTGCCATAGTCATTGTCGACTACAGACACTTGCCGGGTGACCTCTAGAAAAGCTAACCTAGGAGTCAAAATCTTAGGTAGCAGCATTGGCTCTCCATTAAAACCATGGACCCTAATTATGGTGTGGTGAGACCCAAAGAAATAGTCACAGAGAATAGGGCAATTGGCCATGAGGCCTTTGATGCTTGGTGTTAACCTATTTTCTACAGACTCAGGGCTTAGGTGGTAAAAAACAGGGACAATAAAAAGTTCCCAAAATTCATACGGGTCAGATGCTTCAGATAAGACATGTGTCCATGCGGACATAGGAATGGTCCTATTATGACTAAAACTTGGGTCATACATATTCAAATGCATGTATTGCGAAAAGATGGTAGGGTTTTGATATAACATGAGGTGAAACAAATAAGAAGAATACCTGAAAAACCCCTTTAGATTTGAAGTGGGTGAGTTGGTTGGCCATTGAATATGCAATCTACTCTAAGAAGTCCAGCTGAAACTCCTAAGACTTGTCCACGGTCTTTAATTTGAACAAAACGGCAATTTTCCAGTCATATACAGTAATGTCCTCCTTCATTCCAAAGATAAATGCCATCATAGACAATGCTTCCTGGCTAGCCTGAGTGAATTGTGTCCTTCCTATTGGTAGCACTGGCATTTGGGTGTTTTCATCTCCCAGCTGCAACTTTGAATTAAGAAACTTGAATTGATTATTGACATTTGCCCATGTTTTCTACATTTTGGCAATGGTAGGAAATGTGGCTATCTTGTCATGGTATAGGGCCAACATGTCCCTGATAGCCTTTGGTGTAATTTCCACCATGAAGGGACCCTTTTGTATGGTGCTTGAGGGCGCATGAAACAATTCTGCGCACATCTCAATCAAGTCAGAGCATAAATGTACACTTGGGACAATAAATTTTGCCAATTAAGAGGTCCATATCCCCATTCTGAATGTTTCAAATTGTCTAACCTTGGCCTTCTGGATACATCTTTGTTGTGCCCCTTCTCGCAGAGCTTTCCCAAGCTTTTGAAGGGTTGGGTCTGCGATACCGTCTGCGAAATCCTTCACCTTTGTTGGGTCAACCGAATAACCAACCTCGGGGACCCTAGTCCTTGGATAGGTCCTTAAGGGCTGTGTAGTGGCCGAAGCATATGATTTGCTGGTGAGAATCTTATCAATTGATTTGTAAATCCCAATCCCCTGTTGTGAAGATTGTGCCTCTGCCATATCTATGTCTATACTGGGAACTAGTGAACTTATTGTAACAAGGATGAAAGCTTCGCAACATAGAAGACACTTTTACTAAGCAGGTTTCACTAGGAATTCACAAGCAACAGGGATTTTCTTTGCAAAAGTGGAAACAAATGAGACACAGTTAAAACTTAACTCTTGATATTGTGATATTTAATGACACATTAAGTCTCATAAATGGCATTAAAGCTAGAAAACCATTTGTAAATCTTACGAAATTTGTATGGAACAGAGTGTCAGACACGTCATAAAAGTGGCTGCATACGGTGGTACCTTGGGGAATTTTGTGGATTGGAAAAGATTTAGTGAATGCGAGAGTTTCAAAAATTGAAGAGACTTGAGCCATGGCCACATGTTCATATAACACTTATTTAAAAGAAAGAGTGGGAAAATAAAGCAACAAGGAAAGGGAAACTAACTAACTATAATACACAGGGGAGACTGTCTAATTGAAATGCTTTAAGTAGATCCCATTTACAGGAATCTCCACAGGTTCACCCTCCATCGTTTCAAGCTCAAATGAATTTTGTTGCTTACAGGAACGAATCTTGAAGGGGCCGGTCCATAATGACTCAAACTTGCTATGTCGACCTAGCTTGGAGGCCTTCTCGTCCCACTTCAAAACAACTGAGCCTACTCCAAAATGGGGGTTTGAAGTCCTTTTATCGAAACATTCTTTGATTATTTTTTGGTGTTCCATTAATGACTCATGTGCTCTTTCCCTTTTTTCTTGAACCTCTAGGAGCTCGGCAAGTCTGACCTGCATGGGGCCATTCTATTCAATCTTAATCTATTTTAATAACTGGAGAGCAGGAATTTCCAAACTTAGGGGCATCATAGCAGGCTTGCCATAGACCAATTCATATGGGGACATTTTTGTCACTTGTGTAGGTGTAATTCTATTAGCCCAGAGTGCTATATTAAGCACTTTTTGCCACTCTTTGTGATGATGAGCCCCTATTCTCTTAATAAGTCTAATCAGATTCTTGTTGGTTGATTCTGCCAAACCATTACCCTGAGGGTAATAATTTGAGCAAGTTTTCAGATAGATTCCATATTTTAGTGCAAAATCAGATAATTTTGCTCCCAAAAATGCCTTAGCATTATCTAAAATTATGGTACAAGGGGGCCCAAAGCGAGCAGTGATACCTTCCAGAAAATCTAGGATCACCTTTTCCATTGCTTCCTTTAGTGGTACTACTTCGCTCCATCTAGTAATCTATAGCAGTTAGAATCCATTTGTGACCCATACTTGACACCAGATTGATCATTCCAATGAAGTCTAGACCCCATTGAGCAAAGGGTTCATCAACAATTATAGGACTAAGGGGCATTACTGCATTCCTTCTCTTCCCCACATAATACTGACAAGATTGGCACTCTTTGACCAGTTGATAATAGTCTGTAAATAAAGTGGGACAGAAGTAACCTGCCTGACTTATCTTTATAGCTGTGGTTCTTGTAGAAAAATGTCCACTTGAGACTCCATGGTGCATTTCATGTAGTATTCTTTGGGCTTCACCTTTCTCTATGCATCTTAAAAGTATGCCATCAGTATTTCTTTTGAAAAGAACTTGGTCAATTAAAACAAAATGGACCCCTTGCTACCTATAGTATCTCCTCTTGTCCTGAGAGAGTTTTTTTGGGAAAATCCCATGTTTCATAAACTAGATTCTGTTTGTGACCTAGGAGTTCTAATCAATTTCTTGTATCCTTAATACATTTTCTTTTTCTATTTCTTCAATTATCATTTTCTCCATGTCTTGGGCCATGTATTGGCATAGTCCCTTGCCCCTGACTAGCTTAGTGGGTCTGACCTCCACATCATACTCAAGGATCTTTGTTATCTAGTTTGCTCTTTTTTCAGTGATCTCACCTTCCATAATGTATTCTCTGACGCTAGGATGAGCCACAAGTATTAGAATCTTATTTCCTGTCACCATATGCCTGAATTTCTTGAGGTCTTTTACCATAGCATATGGCTATTTCTCCACAAAGTTGTATCTGGCTTCATACTCCCTAAGAGTCCTTGAGAAAGAGGCTATTGGGTGTTCTCCCTCTTGTTGATCATCTTTCTGTGTTAGGACAACAGCAACACTAAACTCTCCTCCATAGACATACATTATAAAAGACTTAGAGAAGTCTAGGTTCCTAAGTACTGGGGCTGTTGAAATTGCTCTCTTGACTTCCTCGAAAGCTTGTCTCCCTTCTGCAGTCCATTTGAACACTAGGTCTTTCTTCAGTAGAAGTGTCATTGGTCTTATTAGGCTTGCAAAGTCTAATATGAAATGACTGATGAAATTTATCTTTCCTAAGAAGGACTGGACTACTTTCTTATTTACAGGTAGAGACAGATTTACTATAGCAGTGACTCTTTCTGGATCAATAGAGACTCCATCTTTTGACACTATATGTCCCAGTAGTTTGCCTTGAGGTACTACAAAGATGCACTTCTTGGGATTCAAGGATATTCTAAACTCTTGACACTTCTTAAAAATAGATTCTAGATGATCAAAATGATCAACAACATTCTTGGAAAAAATAGTGAGATCATCAAGATAAATCAGAATGATTTTATTTATGAGTTCTCCAAATGCTACATCCATTGCTCTTTGAAAAGTGGCTCCAGCATTTAACAGGCCAAATGGCATCTTGGCATATGCAAACATTCCCCATTTGGTAGTAAATGTAGTCTTGTGTTGGTCTTCATCAGCCAACCAAATTTGATTATATCCAGAGAAACCATCTAGCAAGGAAAATCTCTCTGATCCAGCCACAGTCTGTCAAATTTGTTCCATAGAGGGCAGGGGATAGTGATCTTTTAGAGATGCTCTATTTAGGTCTCTAAAATCCACACAGAGCCTTATGTCACCATTCTATTTTCTGACTGGTACTAGATTGGATACCCAGGTTGAGTGTTTGATTGGAAAAATTATTTTAGATTCTAAGAGTTTCTGCAACTCATCCACCATTAGAGCTTCAATCCTTGGATTCACTGGCCTCTGCTTCTGTCTGATTGGCTTAGATCCTTCAGTCAATTCTATGGTGTGCTGAATGATGTCTCTGTTATAGCCATGAAGGTCTTCATAGGTCCAGGCTATTACTCTATCATATCTTTCACACAAGTCAATTAGTCTTTCCCTTTCCTATTGGGTTGTGGAATTTCCAATCTTTAGTTTTCTCCCTTCACTCACTTGTATCTCATAATAATCTTCTTTATTTGCTTGAAACCTCTTCTTCTCTAGGCTTACATCTTCTAGATCAAATAGGTTTTCTAAAGTAATCAAGCCTTTAGGAAGCTTCTTGGTCTTTAATTGAATAATTTGGTCTCCATATGCTTCTTCAATTTTGGGTTGCAATTGATCAGCAAACTCCCCTGACTATTGCAAAAATGAGAGTCCCTGAAAATCATTTTCAAAGACTTGCCAATTTTCATCATTGTCTGGGATAGTTGGCCTTACTATAACTTTGACTGACTCATTGTTGACTAATAGATCAGTTGCTAGGTCAAACTGTCAGCCAATCTATGCCATCCTATCTGCTTCAGAATTTTGGGTTCTAGGAACTACTTCAATATTGAAAGCTCCAAAATCATCTATTAAGTCCCAAATTCTATGTCTATAGGGTCTCATCCTTACATTTTTGGCTACTGACTTTTCTCTGATTTGTTTCACCACTAGTTCTGAATCTCCTTTGACTATCAGATTCTTTACTCCCTTTTTCTTGGCTAACATGAGCCCATGCACTAAGGATTCATACTCAGCATCATTATTAGTACAGGCAAACTAGAAACGGATAGCTCTTAAAATTTTTTCACCATTTGGAGCAACAAGACAAATTCCTGCTCCAGGACCATTCTTACTTCTAACCCCATCAAAATTTACAGTCCAGATTTCTGAGTCCTTTTCAGATTCTTGAGTCTGTGGTGTTTCTTCCCCTGAAACATTTGGGATTTCATGGTCTTCATCAAATATAACATAAGTGCCCATACCAGTAGAGTCATAATTTTCATATGGGTCACTTTGCATCATAGTCAACAACTGATTATTTTCCTCCTCTTGGTCATGTTGAGTCCAGTCACCTAACTCTTCAACAAAGACCCTTTCTTCTTTATTTAGCATAGCATGAGCTGCCTCAAATTTTGGGGTTGGTTCATTTGTGATGTGATCCTTAGATAATGACTCAAATAGTATTTTCATTTTTGTACCATATTTGGTTCTTAGGATGAGGTGAGACCAATCAAGTGACATATAACCTCCTATCTTGGCTATAAAATCTCTGGATAGACATCAACCAAAAATAGGAGGAATATCTATGACTACCACATCTTGATTCACAACTATATTAGGACAAGAATACAATTGCAATGGGGGTTGTTTAATTTTCCCTATTGTTTGCACCGATTTCCCATCCAGCTACATAACTCCTATAGTAAGTGGTTCATACTTTATCTTTAAAGCATCTGCTATTTGTTTAGGCATTACTGTAGTACTAGCCCTAGAGTCTATCATTGCATTATGTAACAATTTTTTCCCAACTATCAAAGTCAAATAGAAGGGCTCTGGTTTGGATTTGCCTACCTCTGGTGCATTGTTCAAAAGAGCTGTTGTCTGCAAAGGAACAGTGTCGTTGAGCTTTTCTTTATCAGCAGGTCCTCCTTTGGCACCAGTATGTTTAGGCACTGCTTGGCCCGGCAGAGCTTCTTGCAATAGTGTCTTTTGCTCAGGAATAGCTAACATGTCCCATATTGACATATGTGCTAGGGTCCTCTTCAGCTGATCCACCACATTCACAGGTCCTAGTGTTTGGGTTCTTGGATAATAAGGGTACCTTGCTTTTTCTTGAACTTGTCTAGAAATTACTTGGTTCTGCACTGGCTGAGGTATTTCTTGTCTAGCAACTATGTTTTGATGACCTTGAAATGGAGGGATCCCCATAACTTCATTATTTGTGACTTCAGGTTGTTCCATCGTCCTTCTCTTGGCTCTGGTGTAGTAATCTGATTGCACCAATGGCCTCTTGGAAGTAGATGCTTCATTCAAGAATACTGACTCTTCATCTTCAATCCATGAAAACAAAGCATGTTCAGGGGCTATTTCTTCTTCTTGCTATAAGGACATCCCTTGCATCTGAGCCACCAGGACTGAATTTTACTTACCAGGAGATTGGTAGGGTTGAGTGTCAGAAGTATTTGCAAATTTTCCATGTACTCTTCTTTGCTCTGCTATCTTTTACTGTAGATTACCCCTGGGACAGTCTCTAGGCATATGAGCACTATTACAAGGGAAACACCAGGCATTGGTGCCATCTGCATAATGCCCTGGGACAATCTCCCTATTTGGATTAGGAGGAATAGTCTCTAAGGGTGTAGGGACTGTAACTAATTGGTTCAATGGCTGAGGGTTAGTTTGCCTTTGAGGACCCTAATACTGATTTGGCTGAAACGGAGGTCTATTCCCTTGGTAGCCTTGATATTGGGGTCTAGGATAAGGATTCTACTATCTTTTTAGGTTAATTATCTCATTAGAAAATGTCCTTAAGATGCTCTTGACATCATCCATCTCAGATGACTAGACAGGGATAGCTGCTTTAGTAGGTTGTTGAGGAAATGTATACATAGACACAGGTGGGGCTATGGGATTAGGGGCTTCTTGAGGAAAAGGTAAGGTAATCTCTGGAAACATGGGCATGGGAAGCCTTGAGGGCAACTTTCCACCATCTATTAAATTATTTTCAGCTTTGACTACATAGTCATAGGCTTCTGGCAGAGTCTGACCTCCAAGTGACTCAATCATTACTGATATATCTAAATTTAGGGCTTTAAGATAAAATACTATAGCCATATCTGGTAATGGTCTTGCTGTAGCAGGAATTCTTTCCTAAGTCTTTTGAAATCTTGAATTGAAATTAGTCATTGCTTCTTGTGGTGCCCTTTTGATAGTAATCAATTGTTGCAACAGAGAAGATTTATCACCCTTTTCTTTAAATCTTGGAAAGAAAGCATCTCCAAGCTAATCCCATGTAGATATTGTATTTGGGGTCAAAGATCTATACCAGTCTAGAGCCTTCCCCCTAAAAGAAGCTACTAACAATCTTATAGCCACATTCTGTTGTGTGATCACATGTATTGCATAGACATCAGACACATCCTGTAGATGCTCTTCAGGTGTTTTGAAATCTTCCCCACTAAATTTGGGCAGAGCCTTCAGGGCATTTGCTAGAATAGGATCCCAAGTGGCTGGTGGTACTGGGAGAATTAGAGCACTGCCAGTGTTCCAATTCACATAATTCCTTGGGGCTATAGGTGCTCCCATGTTTGCTCTTGGTGTTGCTGTAAATTGATTGACTCTTCTTCTTGGATTAGTTATCAATGGTGGTAAAAGAATACCTGGGTTCACAGTAGATTGAGCTCTTGTTACAGGTCTATAGCTCTGACTTCTTGTAGCTCTCTGGTTCATACAGTCTTGATAGAAACTTCAAGAATGGTCCCACCAGGCGTGCCAAAAATTGATGATGCTTAAAATTGCACTGATTCTAACACCAACATGGGAAGTTTCAGGAATGTGGGACTTGCTACCTGAAACAACCTCCAAATTTTAAAGAAGCTGGCTCTTCCTTATCTCAAATGTATTTTGGGAAAAAGGGATAGAAATTAAACGAAATCACAAATGCAATGAATGAAAATTTAACTATGGCGATGCGCCTGAATATGATTCATTCCTTAATACTAAGCACAGTGAAGCTATCTTTAGGATTCAGTTACATTAAAGAGCAAACAATGCATGATCAATGTAAAAGATGAAAAAAATAGAATCAAAGGCTCACAACTTAGAAGATTTTGCAATAACACAGAAAATATCAGCAAAGGCACATAACTTAGTCTTCTTATTAATTTTCTAGTCACATAAAAGGCAGTGATACGTGCACAGTTATACAAACTTTCTAAATTAAGAAAATAAAACAAAGGCAAATGATATTACTGGCCATAGCACAGGTCTCAAAAACTTCTCATAAATCTCTGATAACAATCTATATGTAGAAAACTCTGTCTCCCTTAATCTGCAATCTAGATCCATATTTATAGCATAGGACTGGCTCAAGATTGCCCGCATGATCAAATCCCAACGGTCTAACCAAATTGGAACATAACTGGAAGTGTCTGACACAAGATATCTTTCAGATTTGAAATAGTTAGCTTCTCTGCAAGCTCATTGGCTAAAACAGATACATGTAACGCTCCTTCATGTGAAACAGGTGAGGACACTTGGCAGCTTCCATGCTCTTTCTGACTATAAACCCTAAGACAAATAACATAGTCTGGACTCTTTACTTGAAACTCCTTCATCTTTCTAGTAAAACAAGAACTTAGCATGGTAGCCTCCACTGCAATTGAAACATATACGTGGCGGCTTCCGCAACATTGACAAACAAAACCCTTGAGATAGATGGCAGTGTCCGTGCTCCTTGAAAACTGTCTCATTGTTCAGGAGACACCAGAAAATGACACTTGGCAGCATCCGCGGTACTTGCAAATAGATATGTGGTGATGTCTGCAACATCATACTCTTTACTGTGTTTTTGTATTGGGAGTGCTCTGCCTTTGACATCTGTCATAGTCCGCTGCCCTAAAACTCTATCACTTACCAAAAATGGGACCCACATCACTTCTTAACCAAGCAGCTTCAAAAGGGGACAGGGACAGATGGCACCTTCCGCACAATTACCAAGTGATACATGGCAGCTTTCGCGCAACCTTGAGAAACTTTAGATACCTTTTGAGAGTCCTACAGAAAACGACACATGGCGGACTCTGCCTTGCCTTAGAAACAGTATAGAAAGATTTGGGACTCATTTAGATTCACGCGGATGATGACACTTGGCACGCTCTGTTTAACTTTGAGCAACTCACTAGGGCCCACCATAGTCTTTACTTATCAATGAAACAAAAGGAAGAACCTGTGGATGTCGACATTTGTCACGCTCTGCAGACATTACAAGAGACACACAGCACCTTCCGCGTAACTTAAAGAAACTTATTGAAACCTTCCGCAGCTACCACTTGGTGCCTTCCACATAGGGAGAAACTTAGAAACAGGGACCCACCACAGTCTTAGAAACATTAAAAGGGGCTTGAAACTCAACGCGGAAGATGACACATGGAAGCTTCCATGTCAACACAAAAAGACACTTGGCTTCTCCCACAATAGTCTAAGACTTCTCAAAATGTGTCTCGGCTGACGACACATGGCATGTTTCACTCAACTTTGGGACTTAGGCAAAAACCCTTACTGTCAATCTTTGCGGTAAAAACTGAAACACGACCACGGCCAAAACTGAAACTTGCAGAAATAAAACTGGAACCCACACAGCCACACTGGTACACTACAATTGAAACAAAATGTAGAGTATTTTACTCTACACAGTGTATACGGATCTTATTATCTCTTCAAATTTCTTAGCTAATATTATTCTCTTCAGTAATGCTCTTTTCACCCTGGTATTGTTTAAAGGATGGTTTGGATCATCCCATCCAAATCTTAATAACCCAGTTGGATCTTGGGTATTAGTATGTGTTTCATCAACATCTTCTAGCTATAAAGAAATGCAAGCATTATTTAATGTTTGTCAATAATTGGATAAATCATAAATGTATCAATTTCAAAGAAATATAATCAAATATGGCTTAAAAAATAAAAATATTGGTTTTATGAACATATATACATCAATTGAATAATGGAACATTATTTTTAGACTACCTTTTAATACAATAATTTAAATAAAACACAATTTGGACAACATAGTTTATAAAACATCAATCCACACTCATTTATTATTCTTTGGTATTCTACCCTTAAGAACATCCTTAGGGAGACCTTGTTCTTCCCTCTTCTTTCGCACAGGAGTGCGTTTTAAGAAGGGGTAATCAATCAATAACTCATCCCCAATGGTAATGTCCATAATAGTCTCAACCATTATCAATCTATCAACCTCTCTTTCCATATCTCCATCTTTATCATTTATAACCTCAACAAATTGACAATTCAGTCTTATAGTAGGGTCCCTTCCTTACTACTATTTATAAATCTTACAATATTTTTCTATGTGTATGCACGTCTATCTATATACATAAGATGACCTCTATTCATTTATTTTCCACTTTCCAATTAGAGATGACGTGTATACATATTTGAATTTAGACCATATGCTGACATGCTAGGCTTATATTATGTTAGCCTTCTCCATTCACCACTATAATATGATGGACCATAATATGGCATTAATTTCCTACTAGTTTCTTCTGAATTGTTTCTATGTTTAGATCCCACATGTACATTTTGGACAATAAAGAGGCCTAGATTTGCTCCATGAATATTGGAGGGTCGTATCATATAGTTGTATCCCCAAAATTAAAACACCTCATACACTCTAGGTAGTTGTTGATCACTAGGCCAAACGCAATATAGTCGACGATCAAATGTTTCTTTATAAATTGATCTCAAAGTCAGGGGCAAGTCATCATCTCCATCACATTCATTCTCATAGGGTATGTAGTCCACCTTCCCCTTGTCTTTAAGCAAATTATGCATCTTTAAACCAGTTCTTGTTCTGTTGCTTATTTTCATCAATTCCTCATCTTCTGAGCTGGTATATTGGCACATATTTTTGTTAGTTGTTTCATCTGACAAATGATCATTGCCCTCTAGGCTAGAAGTCAGTGATCCAAGAAACTTTAAACCAAGAACTTTATTCTGCAAGTATCCATTAAGAAAAAAATTAGTTATTTAAATAATATAAAACAATGTTTAAACAAAGTATACATGTTATTTATATCAATTTGGAAAACTCCTTACTACAATTCCTATTGGATTTGAATCAATTGTAGGAAGCATACTACCGACTGGAAGCTCATCATATATGTAATGTCTTTGTACAATCACTTGTTTGAATTGTTTCTTTCCACAACATATAGAACATCCACAAACAACAATTTTCTCAAAGTATTCATCCCATGTACTATAGTCCTAACCAACCTCTTGTTCAGTGCAATCATTTGTTGTGTCTGCAGTATCCATTGTAATATCCTCTTCCACCCACTATCGTCTAAGTGATTTAACAGTTTTAGATCCATGTCCACATACATATATTTTTTATTTTCTAGTTGAATGCTCAGGCTCTGTATTTACTCCAATCTCCATCTAAAATAATCAACAACATGCATTAATAATGTGAAAAAAGATGGACGTATCACAAAATGCTATCAAATCATTTTTTCCTAAGGAAATTAGATTTGAGTACCCAATTTCCTATTTCATCCATTGTGTCCTCATTTGATATAACACGATCTATTGCCATGGCCTCATCTAGCCCCTATAATACACAACATAGTAAATAATGTTTAGTACACCAATTATATCATTTCAACGAATATGCTATCCAACACAAAACCTCACTTTAGTCATATATTTGACATATTGATATCATGTTTTGGCCATCCTAATTTTCAAAATTTTCCCTCAATCATAGAATCACATTTAATCACCATTCCTGTGCATTTTCAACCAATAAGTTTGACCTCAGAGGCCTCATGGACAAAAAAATGACTTTATCTCCTCTCTATTGTAGCATTTGTGAACTCATAAACACCTTCCTCCTTTGGTTGAGGTTGCTTTCTCTTTTTACCTCTATTGTATCTGCAAATTCCATTGACATATCTATTTCTACCCACTTTCCTCTCTACGATTTAGTAGTTCTATGTCGTCCATGTCCTCTCTCCATGGGCTCCTCTAGATCCTGCAATACACAACAATGACAATAGTCACATAACAACTATGCACCAAGAGAATATTCTTGAATTTATCTTGTTAATACACTCGCTTTTCATTAAGATGCACTATGAAAAACAAAATAGGACATTGCAACATTTTTCTCTTTAGAGAAAGTTTTTTCGTGAAATCTTGACAACTAGAGCTCAAATCTTATGATTACAAGATGACTACAAATTCACATAAAAAATACATGTATTTCATATTTGACTCTCCTTTTTCTTTTATGGGTCATTTTAAGACAATCTATATCTCTCCAAGTGGCCATAGAACCCTCAAAACTATCATAGAACCCTCAAAATAGTCTCAAAGAGTCTTTAGCACCAAAATTTTAAATTCTTGATGGAGGGAAGGATAATTTGGATGTTAATTTTGAAATCACATCATTAGATTTTTGTTAGGTTAATCCTAGCCATTGGATATTCTTTAATTATAGGGACATTATGTTATATTTCACCATTACCTTTCACTCCAAAATTAATGGTTTCCTTTGAAAAGAAAACCCTCCATTAGCTATCATAACCCCAAATATCTGTTGAAGCAAACTTAAACATTATATACAATTGTCATTGCTCATATTAAGCACCTACCTCCCTTCTTAGTGGTCCCACATGTGTGATGTATGTGAATGAGTCATATGGTACTTGTGCTACATGTTTAAAGTTTAAATTTTGCTCATATTGTTGGGAAAAGGCCCAAAAAGACCTTTGATTTTTGAGTTTTATACTCTATAACATGCATCTCCTTGATCTTTTCATCTAATCTATGACATGTTGTCTTTGCATTTCAATGACATCGATTCTTGAAAAATGACAATCCAGAGGTTAAAGAGACAAGTTGATACCTTACCTAAGTTGTCATGTTCTTGAAACCTTGTCACTATAAAGAGGAGATATCTAGAGAGTAATGTCACAAGGACATAACTAAGGCATGCACTATCATGAGCCATAGGGAAAACTTACTACACCATCCAAAACTCCATTTGAACTAGCTGTTATCAATAATTCCCATTATTGGGGACTATCATGAAGAAAACACCATGCATAGGACTGTCATAGCCAAAGTGGAGAGGATTGTCTAGTCATTGTATGACTGTCATAATAGCTAGTGGGTTAGTTACTATGCTTCAACCTAAAATAGGTTAATGCAAACATAGAATTGAAAATCACAATACCATAAGCACACTCCGTAAGCTGCCAATATATTCCCAATATCATGTCATCATGATAGTACGAGAAGAGTTGTTTGGCTTTTCCAAAGCCATATTAGTTGCATAAGGATTGTCACCAACCATCTGTGTAACATTGTGAAAGAGTGAGTCATTATTGAGCTAATCATAAGAGAAGCATGAAGTCAAAATGCTATCCTGGAAACAAGATATAGTTACTTATTATAAGGACAATCCAAATTTGGCGAGGTTACATTTTTATCAACTTTCAAGAAAAATACATCATTTTACACTGATTGGTACTAAATTAGGTGCACTTTACACCATATTTGGTGACCTAAATAGATTATATTTTTTGCCTAAAAGTCAGCGGTAAAGTTGACATTAATTGCTCTGACTATAGCACCGTCTACTATATCAAAAAAAAATCTTGCCTAAAAATACCCCAAAACAAAAAAAAAAAAAAAAAAAAAAAAAAAAAAACTTTAATATTGATTTTTGGTGTTCATTTTTTGTTTGGAGATCAAGTGTTTGGGTTGGAGTCCCACCTAAATTAATATATGAGAAATTGGATAATTACAGGACAAAAACATCGCGCAAAGAAAGGAGAAAAATGCCGCACGAAGAGATGAGAAATTCAATTTAGTTTTTGACACCATAGGTAAGGTTACAATTACAATAAAAAGTTTTTGTTCCCAAATATATTTTTGTTTCAATTAAATGGAGAGGATTGTGAAGAAAGGGTTGTAAATATTGTTTTGTTTACAGGTGAATCGTTCAAGTCTCATGTGGTTGCAAAGGAGGAGGGTAAAATTGTAGACATTGCATTATTTCCTCTGCATCCGAGAGTAGTGAATGCATTTTTCAAACCCCAATGCCCATGTTCTCTTATCATTACCATCAATACCTTTCTATGAACACAACTTTCTTACTTCCTTCCTAAAAAAGTAGTCGAGTGCTTTAAGACAAGTCGATTGTGAGGAAACTAAAATTAGGGCTTTCGAGACGAGGGTGAGCAAACTACAATAGAGGTTGGTTGAGACAATACGAGGAGATAGGGATTTTGAGATGACGGTGAGCAAACTAAAATTAGGTCGGGAACTATAGATTCCCTCCCAAGGCAGCAATTGATTCATAGGAAAATAGCTTCATGATTTGCTCTACAAAGTAAAGGTCAAAAACCTTGAGGAATATAGAAAAACTAGATGAAAAATTTCATACTTGGAAGTGTGTACTTTGTTTGCCTCCATAGACTAAACAAAAATAATTTGCCCTAGGTCACCTCAAAATGTCAACCAATAGAGGGAAGAGAGGAAAGGGAGCAAACTCTAGCCACAATGAGGTAATTCATTGTCAATTTATAGATTTGTAAATGTTTCCACTGTTTCTTTGATTTTTAGTTTTTAGTTTTTTATTTTTAAATTTAAAAGAAGAAATTTATTTTATAGGAGCATAATACTGACAAAGAAAAAGTGGTATTGGCTTCCATATTGGGGGTAGAGGCAGTGAACAAATTTGATGGTGTGGACTTGACAATGCTTGCTAGATACATAGAAAAATGATCTGGTAAAGCCCCTGAAACATTACAACCAAATCAATAGTGTCAAAGGGAATCAATTGATTCCCAAACTAGTCATGGATTGAGTAAAAGATCCAAGAGGAAATCAATAACAATAACCTCTAAGAATGTGGAACAGGGAACAAAGGCTTCCAATGTCCCACTGACTCCTGGGACACAGACTTCTTCAACCACTATGCCATGTTTTGCATGTTGCATTGGTACCTACAATACCAAGATAGAATACGATGTGGTTTCAGGGGATGTCCAAATGATGGATGTTGGAAAAACATTTCTGAATAGGTTGAAGGAATCATGCCTTCAATATTTCAAAGACCATCTACATTTTCCATTCTCAAAGATACCCATGCACCTGCAAAAAGCAGTTATCGAAGACATGGAGATTGAATTTGGTACAGGTTGGTCTGTAAAGAAGATAAAGCTATGAATGTCTCAAAACTGCAAGAGATTTCAGTGGAACCAAACAAAAAAGATAAAAAAAACTCCCTCCCGAGCAAAGGCTCAAAAAGAGTCCAATTGATGTAAGTTTCAAAGTATGGAAAGAGCTTGTAAAATCATATGACAAGTCTGATGCATGGAGGAAGTCTGACGAGGAGAGTATGCAGGTATTTGAATTTGCTCAGAAGATTATATAAAATTTATTAAATGGTTTTTGAATTTTATTTGTGCATAGTTAAATTGAATTAGTATATGTTTTAGGACAAGGCCTCCAAGGCTAGGCTTGACAAACTTTGTGCCACGCATCATAGTGGCCAAAAAGGTTTACAGGCCTTGATCTGTACATTTGTTAGTATATTTAATAAGTTAAATGATATATTTTTTTAATTTCCTAGGAAAAAGTAAATGATTGCATATTAATTAGTTTAACTAGTCCATGTGTCATGTTTTGATAGGAGGAGAAATATAGGCGGCATCCAAGCCAATTTGAAAAGGAAATGTTACAAAGAAAAAAGTGGACTGATTTTGTAATATGGATGGAGAACAAGGTATCAATAGTTGACTTTCAATAAATTAGTTGGATATTGTTGTGTTAATATGTCAATTTGAATTTCATGTGTTGAGTTGTTTATTGATGTGTAGGATGAGTTCTAAAGTGCTTCTCTGTTGGCCCTAGTGCCCTTAAATGTAAGATTTCTCTTAGATGACAAATAATTACTCTTATATCTTTGGTGGCCCTTCTTGGTTCCTTTAGGATCATAATGACTATACTAGTCTTGTGCTTACTTACAAAAAGTGGTCACAATTAACCTAATCTTGTGGTCATTATCCACAACATTTTGTGTGTGCTATGCTATCTCATACGCTTAAGTTTAACGGGCTAATAATGAATAAAAAACCCTTGTTTGCCTACCTCCAACTAATGGACTTGTTGGAACCTAAATTTTGCTACCATTTTTTGCAAAAAAATTAGGTTCCCATGATGAAAAATCTGACTACAACACTCAGAAATGCAGCTGTAGAATATACTTTAGTGGCCTACTTTGAAGGGTTATAATTTGAAGACTATTCATTTTTATGTCAAACCAGTTGGTAGGCATACTTATCTATCATATGTGAGTGGACATGCTTGATTTTAGCTTCCCACGATCAGATTGGACAAGGTTTTGCAGTGCCAAGTTAAAGGGTTCTGGTGGTATCTGGTGGTACCCACCTAGGGTTAGGGTTTTAAGTCAAGTCTGCAAGCCTATATTTTTATTCCTTTAAACCCCTTAAGGCCTTAAGTTTTCTTGTCCTTTGGCCTCTTGCACTTTATCTTTTAAAACTACATTGACTTCCTGTATTGAGGGGCAATTGTCTTGAGGTCTTCTTAGAGGGGTGATATGTGACTAGGGTATGAAGACTAGGACTTTGTATGTAATCTTAAGCCCTCCTTTCTAATTTGTTGGAAGCCTTCTTTAGTAATACATAAGGACTATCAAGACTCCTATGATAGTGCATTGGAGAGGCATTGAAATCACAAAGGAGATAAATGTTATTAGGCCATGACCCAATGGAGAAGGGATTGTCATAAAGAGCATTGCAGTGTTACCTTGTCATAGTCACAAAGGGGATAGTCTTTGTGGTGGTAATTAAAGTGACTAAGTTTACATCCACCTTCCTAGGGTCTGCAGAAATGCCTGAAGTTGAATATGCCTATTTAAAAGATCTTGCCATGAGTATTTTCCATGTTTTTACAAATGGAGACCTCCCCAATCCTCATCTCAAGTTTCAAATGCATAATGAAATGATGGAGGACAATCATAACTATCATAATAGTACATAACTGGGATTATGGTTTTTTTTTAAAAGCCTTATGTCTGTTGGAACTAAAAAATTTCACATTATTCATCTGCTAAGAATTCACCAAGTCTCCACATAATGTGACTAACGTCCCTTAGTTTTAAAACCAACCACCAAAAATTTGTGTGACAAGATCTATTTCAGAATCTGCACATAAACAATCTCATGAATATACTTAGCTCTCTGACCATAGCCTAATTATGACACTAAGTTATTTATATTGGCAAGACCTTAAGTAACTCACCCCAAATAGTAAAATACATTCTTGAAGTATAATGTGATAATTGGTGAGAGATGATTGATGTTAGAACGATCAAAATTTCATATGTCGAAACATCGGGAGACATTCTGTATGTATCACCGACGCATACGCATTGGTGTGAGTAGAACAATCAGAGTGAAATCCTAAAGTTACACAAAGCCTTTAAGTCACATCTACCAATGGCTCATCACTAGGAAGCAAACAATCTCTCCCTGACACATAATATTAAGACTATCGGTGTGACATATATAATCGAAATGAAATCCTTAAGCTTCCGCGACCACAAAAGTCACCCTTACACAAGAGACAAAAGGCTTTTGGTAAGACTCTCACTGATACGTTCTAATAAAAATGAGTGATGGAGATAAGATCATCGGGAAGACCTAACCCGTCGGGAGACTATCATATTCTCTTGTCGATGGAGATTGTCATGCCGATAAAGATGAGGTAACCCCTATCTGTCGGAGAAACACTCACAGATGCCAAGGAGAACATTTGCCACACCTGATCAAAATGACATAAGGATGAAAATTATATTATATCCCCAAAATCACAATAAAGGGTTGATAACTCTATGAAAAGAGTATTTCATGGAGACACCAATGCACCCTTGGCGACCAACCAGAAACATATGAAAGAAAATCACACCAAAACAATATGAAGATCAACAAAAGAATAAAATGGTCTCACTGATATTATAAAAAGAGCATCACCCTAACATTTTGAAATTCATGAATTCCCTGCATTTAATTCTGATGGCATCCATTAATGGCTGATTGAACATAATGCTATAAAATCCATTCTAATTCCCACTAAAATCAACACAAGGGTTGCAGACAGAGAAGAAGCAATTCACTGGGAATCAGGAGATTTGTGCAGAGCAGATACAGGTAGGTCCTTGAACTTTCTTTGATACAGTCAAGTTTTGGTATAAAATGGAAGGCTCCTCTGAAACAAAGAAAAGGCAACACACCAAAAAGAGCCAAACCAAGGGCAAAAAACAAAAAATTGAAACAGAGAAGGGAGAGAAAACACCAGAAAGGAAACTTAACCAAGATCTTGTGGACCAATTGCCCAGTTCTAGACCCAAGGCTAGAAGAACTGTACAATTGAGGGCAAATGTGGAAAAGCTTGAAGATAAATACAAATATGTCAGAAATATATGGACTCCTATCTGAGGGTATGAATTATTCATGATCACTATCACAGGAGACATAGGATGGAACCCATCTGCAACCCCTAGCAACTCAATTTAGCAAAATTAATAGTCATGGATGTTTTTCTCAATATAGACCTTTTGAAATTGCTAGCATACCATTATGATCCCGACCAAAAGGCCATATCCAATCTATAGGGAAAGCCCTTGTTTCATTTATCTAAAATGCAATTTATGAAGTTTTTGATTTAAATGACACATATAACACCCCTATCATACATGAAGCCCTAGAAAAGCAATATTTCAAATTGGATACCACATATAAGGGCTAGAGACTACCATTACATAGGCCATGGAATGAGAGGAATCTAGTGTCATTTGAAGAAGGGGATGAACCACCGTTTCATGTCGAGTTGTTCAAACCTTACCTGAGATACATATATTACTCAATGGAGCAGGTGTTAGGAACTGAAGTTCCAGAATCTATGTCCATAGTGCCCATGGTTATCTCTACAGATATCCAGTGCCATCATGCCAGGACATTTGACTATGCTACTTTTATTTTTGAGGAAATAGACCCAAGTCTGAAGGCCTTAAACAATAGTTCCCCCATAGTCAGCTTCAAACACTATTCTATTCCCATGCATATGGATTTATATTTTGGACAAGAATTGAATCTATGGCCAGAGCAGTTGAAAATTTCACAAATTGATAAAGATGATCAATTGCTGCCCCCACAATTATGGACCTCAATATGGGACATCAGGTTTGTGAATTCCAATTATGTTGACTTTGAATAATTCTTTGTAAAAACCCTGTATAGATTTTATGGCTACCCATGCAGTTACACTTTGTCAGAACAAATTAAAAGGTTTTTGAGACCCAAGGATTTTGATGGGCCATGTACTGTAAACCACAATTGGGGGGATTGGTATTGTTTTCATGATTGCACAATGATCAAAGTATACGGGTTTGAGGATACCCCTTTTCTGTTGCCAAAAATTATACTAGATAGGGTGGCATACTTGGAAATAGTCAGACATCTTGACTACTCAAATGTGATAAATCTCAATGCATATCATAAATAGTCTTTTATGCCAGTAAATTATGTTTTAGTGACTTTACTGTGTTAGCTAGAGAAGGTTATGATCTCAATCTTGATAAACTATCTCAATTTAATCTTGGGAAATCAATATAGAGAAAATTTTTGACCCGGAGGGCTTTATTGATTATGCTAGAAGAAGAAGCAAAAACTGAGTGGATATACTCATGTACCTTTCCCTCATGATGATGTAATCAAAAATTTGGAAGAAGTAGATGTTGAAATAGCCATTGATGAATATAATCAGAAAATAAGGGAAAGAAGAAGGGAAGCACAAGAAATTGAAGTGTTTTCCTTTGATAGTGAAGAGTGTGTGGCCTCTAAACCCCATGACTTTTCTGATACAATTTCAAAATGTAGAATTAAACCATACTAGCTCCCAGAAAGATGATTGGAAATTGAAGAAATAGGGGATAATGATGCTAGATAGGTTGCATATAAATCTTTTATTTCAAATAACTAGTTTATTCATACCCCTGAGTTCAGATCCTTTTTTTACAAACACAAGGGGAAGGCTATTAGAGAATCAGTCTTAGATGTTACACCAGACAACCAGACACAATTAATGAATGCTTTAAAAGTAGAAGTTGAAAAGGAAATGTAAGATATGACTCCTGAGAAAGGAAAGGAGTTGCTCAGAGAATCTGGTGTAATGAGCTTCTCGGGTCTTGATTTGAATTTAGCACTTGTTTTCGACTGTTTTCTGCACAATAATGATACAAAACCCAAGCTTAGTTCTAAAGGGGTTGTTGAAGTTTATACTGGAACAAAATACAATCTAGATGAGAAATGCCACATGATATGGGCTCTATACCCACCAAAAAAAAACCTTGCTTTCATTGACACTAAAAAAGCTTTTGGCCATGTTATGACATTGAGAGCTAGAGAAATGGATCCAGTAGTTACAACAGAACTTGGAGTAAATGTGGAAAAACTAAATAAAGCTCAGATTCATTTGTTGATAAAGGAGACAGATACCTACAAAATGAGTTGGGAAAGGTTGAAAAATGAAAATGATTTCTTAAAGGATTTAGTCCCTCTTAAAATGATTACATAGGCAGAAATCTCACAAGTCCAATCACCCTCAAAAGATCAAATGGCACAGGTTAGAATAGATACACTCACTATAGTCCTACAGAATAGGCATGCTCATCTGATGCAATGGATGGCTAAATTATGGGATATTTTCTCTAAAAAACAAAAGGTCATTCAAGAACATGAAAGACTAAATAACAAAATACATGATAAGTTACATAAAATATAAGGTAAACACACCTCTGATAGTGCAAGCACATCTGATGCAGACAATATTATTAAGCAACATAAGAAGTACCATGATAGACTCCAAGATGAAGTGAAAGAATGCATGGAGACTTCTTAGATAGGTGTACCTGTGTTACTCAAAAATGAGAAAGATTTGAAGAGCAAGGATGAATGGGTCAAGGAGTGTTAGGGAATATTAGATGGGGCACTAGAAATTGTAAAACATGAAGATTCGGCATCCAAGGAAGCTTGCTCACATCTGGAGAAGATGGTTTCAATAGAGGTGGACATTAGGGATGCCATTGAGTATGTAGAGACACACCTGAGCCAGAAATATTTAGGTCATCTTTCTCAAATCTACATATGGCTCAGTAGGGCTTAGTATTAAATGTATTTGTTTATTTTCATAATTTTGTTAGTTCTCAAAAGACACTATGAAGAGACATGGTCTCTTCACTAATATTGATATAAAAGTTAAAACATATGATGGTCATAAGATCATCGACTGATAGGTATCTCTCTTTAATTTGAAGAAGACTGTATATATTACATATAGAAAGAAGATATATTGTCAGTTATGTTTTAATTAAAGAATTTTAGTTACACATGTTTATTTTTTAAAAAACATTATGGAGCAGAATATTTCTACATGGTGATTTATTTCTGGTGTTCAACAGTTGTGTTAATTTTCATGATTATATGTTAGTGTGCTCTCTCCAAAGTGGTTCTATTGAATTATTCAAATTTACATTTGTCAGGGCATATTTGTTGTCACTGTGTGAAGTTCTTTGATTGGTTTCCAGTTGATGTGAATTAAAAATCCTTTCTAATAATTGACTTTAATTGGTTCTTGTCAAAGATTAAATCCTTTTGAAGAAGTTATTGTGATTGGTTTCCATCAACTCAAGAATTAAATTCCTTTCATAATTTCATAGTAATTCAAGGGAATATCGTTGGGATTATATAAGAAGAGCATTGTCACATACAAACCTGCACATTTGCAAAAGGTGTAAATATCCAAAGTGCCCAACTATTAGAGTTAAGCTAGGAGATAAGCTCACCAATCACATACATCTATTTCCATTCACTGACTCAAATAGCCCAATAGATTTAGGCACTAGTCTTACTCATTTTTATTAGTTGAACATATCCATTAGTTTTGTCTTAATATTGCTTATACAATTTATACCAAATTAGAACCATACCATTTTCAATCACTCTTCAGACATTAGAAGTAAAAAATAGGTAGTAAGTAATCATTTATTCTGCACCATTTTCCACTATGGGTAGATCCATCACTCAGCCAAGATCACACATCCATTTAATCTGCTTCATTAGTAAGGTGCACCCGCCTAGGTCTAGCAGAACCTGAAGTGCAGGGAGTCATCAACCCTATAGGTTAACTCCATTTCGTTAGTTCAAAAATGTTTCAAATCTAAGCATAGAGCCTGGCATCCTCTTAGGATTTGTAACCTGCATTTTTGAGACCTAACAGTGTCATTGACCTAATATTTATTTGTGGCAAGTATTCCAATAGTCTAAAGATTACAAATTGTTGTCATGAAAGGACTATCATAGTTAAGTGTGGTATAGTGATACAATTTCATCTTGGTTGAGTATTGTATAAATCCCAACCTATTTAAAATGCATGGGGTATTAGGGTGTGGTATCACTATATAGGTAACCATCAAGTGATTTCTTCAACCCAATCTTGGCCTATATAGTAGCCAGTGTGAAGTGCAAGATAGTGTTGTCCAAGAACCTTGTTACGGTCACAAATGAGGGCAGTCTTAGCTATCGTAACCATAGTTGGAATCCCTTGTTGTTATCATAACATACGTGACCTAAAACCATGACTCTATGAGTATGAGTTTTTTGAAAACCAAATTCGACAACCTTTGCCACCGTCCTCCCTGCCTGTGTCAAAATGGGAGTTTTGGAATAGGGTATGGACATCCATCAATACATAAAATATAGAGGAATTTTGTCAAATGTTTTAGTTGCAACTACCCTGTTAGACATGTATGCCAAATGTGGAATTTTGTCAAATGTTTTAGTTGCAACTACCCTGTTAGACATGTATGCCAAATGTGGAAGCGTTGACAAGGTACGTGAACTGTTTGACAGAATGCCTCAAAGAAATGTGGTCTCATGGACTGCAATGACTGTAGGATATGCACAAAATGGATTTGTTGAAAAGGCTTCAGAAATTTTTAAAAAAATGCAATTGGCTAGTGTAAAGCCAAATTCCACAACCTTTGCCAACATGCTCCCTGCCTATGTCAAAATGGGAGCTTTGGAATAGGGTATGGACATCCATCAATACATAAAGGATAGAGGAATTTCATCAGATGTTGTAGTTACAACTGCCCTGTTAGACATGTATGCAAAATGTGGAAGCATAGACAAGGCATGTGAACTGTTTGACAAAATGCCTCAAAGAATTGTGGTCTCATGGACTGCAATGACTGTAGGATATGCACAAAATGGATTTGTTGAAAAGGCTTCAAAAATTTTAAATTAAATGCAATTGGCTGGTGTAAAGGCAAATGTTCCACAATATTTGCCGACATCCTCCCTACCTGTGTCAAAATGGGTGCTTTGGAATAGGGTATGGACATACATCAATACATAAAGGATAGAGGAATTTTGTCAGATGTTGTAGTTGCAACTACCCTTTTAGACATGTATGCAAAATGTGGAAGCATAGACAAGGCATGAGAATTTTGACATAATGCCTCAAAGAATTGTGGTCTCATGGGCTACAATGACTGCAGGATATGCACAAAATGGATTTGTTGAAAAGGCTTCAAAAATTTTAAAGCAAATGCAATTGGCTGGTGTAAAGCCAAATTCCATAACCTTTAGTACCATCCTCCCTACCTGTGTCAAAATGGGAGCTTTCAACCAAGCAATTTGTAGCACTTAAGGTTATGTAATAGAATTTACAATTGATAGTTAAATTTATAACAATTTTTTTATATTATGTTTATTAGAATTGTTGCATGTTTTACATCATTGGAATGACATATTAGCTATAACTTTTTTGAAATTTTATTATGGTATGTGCACTTTGATATGATGTAATATGATTATGATTTCGTTTCATATGTTGGAATATTATATATATAACAGAAAAATAAATTATTGCATGAAATAAATAATAACTTTTTATTTTAAATATTTTTTTGCAGAACACGGGTCTTCCAGAAGATCAAGATGATCCTCCCGATAGAGATCCAAAATATGTTGGTTCTGGTACAGATCGCATGGTAGAGGATGATGATGAAACATATACAAAAGATACTGAGGCTGATGATGATGATGACGACGACGATGATGGCGATGATGATGATGATCACGATGGTGATGATGATGATGATCACGATGGTGATGATGGTGAGGCAGTTGCTCGTAGTAGCTAGTGACATTCATGATCATATAGACTGCATCATGGATCATTGTTGATAAATCATTATGATGCCTCTTTTTATAGTCGCTAACTATCATATGTATCATTTTCACGGCCTGCAGTGCCATATTAATGAGTTGTATCATAAATTTATGTATCATTTTGACTTATATTATTTGGACATGTATCATCTTGACTTGTATCATTTTGAGTTATGTAATTTATCAATTTTACTTATATCATTTGTACATGTATCATTTAGACATATTATTGATCTACTGGCATATTTGACTTTCACTTGTTTTAGTTATATATGATGATGATCTTATCCATATTGACTTGTTAATTTATATATATTGAAAGTGGTTGATAATTTTTGGATGGATATTTATTACGTATGATGATTTTAATTTACTTCTTAGGATAGATGTTGTAAAATTTAATTAAATTATAGATATTTGACTCACTTGTTTTAATTATAGATGATGATCATGTTATAATAATTATTTTGTTATTTAATCATATGAGTTAAATAATTAAATTGCTTACTTTATAATCATATGAGTTATTTAAAAGGCATGATATATTTAACTAATTAAATTGAAATAAAACATATTAAATTAATAAATGTAAGAAAAATAATAAGCATTTTTAGAAGCAACAAAAGACACAAAAATAGAAGCAAAATTAGAAGCAAAACTGGAAACAAAATTGGAAGCAACAGTGGAAGCAAATCTGGAAGTAAAATTTGAAGCAAAACTGGATGAAAAATTGAAAACCAAACTGGAAATAAAACTGGAAGCAAAACTAGAAGCAAAATTGGAAGCAAAATTGTAAGCAAAATGGGAAGTAAAATTGGAAGTAAAATGGGAAGCAAAAGTGGAAGCAAAACTAGAAGCAAAACTAGAAGCAAACCTGGAAGCAAAATTGGAAGCAAAACTGGAAACAAAACCAGAAGCAAAATTGGAAGCAAAACCGAAAGTAAACCCAGAAGCAAAACCAGAAGTGAAACTAGAATCAAAACTAGAAGCAAAATTAGAAGCAAAACTAGAAGCGAAACTGGAAGGAAAACCAAAAGTAAAATTGGAAGCAAAAGTGGAAGTAAAACCAGAAGCAAAACTATAAGAGAAACTGGAAGCAAAACTGGAGCAAAACTAGAAGCAAAACTGGAAGCAAAACTGGTAGCAAAATTGGATGAAAAATTGGAAGCAAACCTAGAAGCAAAACTAAAAGCAAAACTAGAAGCAAAACCAGAAGTAAAACTAGAAGCAAAAGTAGAAGCCAACCTGGAAGCAAAATTGGAAGCAAAATTCGAGGCAAAACTAGAAGTAAAACTAGAAGCAAACTTGGAAGCAACACAAGAAGTAAAACTAGAAGCAAAATCAGAAACCAAACTAGAAGCAACAAAATCTAGCGCTAAATCCGGCGTTAATCTTGCACCAAAATTCTGGCACTAAACCCAGTGCAAAACTTAGCACTAAATCCAGCATTAAAATCAGCGCTAAACCAAGCGCAAAACCCAGCGCAATAGTGAGATGCTATTGGGCACCGAGTTTTGGTCCGACAGAAGTGTCCAATTCATGGACTCAAATGCACTAAATTTTGGTGTTGTTTTAGGTGCTGATTGTCTGTTTTGTTGTAGTGACTTGAATCTGGACTTATACTTGAAACTGAAGAACTAGATAAGGGACTATTTGGTGGATGTATAGCACTTGGAATTGAAGTATTAGCTGGCTGTTGATGATCAATATCAGCAATAATACCACCATTCAAAATAGATTTAGACTTCTCAACATGGTCTTTTTGATAACCATAAACTCCCCGTTCATCAAAAATCACATATCTTGAAACAAGAATGCTATTAGTGTGAGGGTTATAGAACCTGTAAGCCTTACTTTGCTCACTATATCCAACAAAAATGCATGACTCACTTTTGGGATCTAATTTTTGTCTCTTTTGATCAGCCACATGAACATAGGCTAAACAACCAAAAACTCTAAAATGATTATCATTAGGCTTTTTTTCATACCAGGCTTCATAAGGAGTCATCATGTGAAGTGCTCTAGTAGGGTTCTGAGAATGTACACTGTTGTAGTAACTGCATCACCCCAAAAAGAATTGTCTAATCCTTTGGTATGTACCATACTCCTTGCCATTTCCACCATTGTACGATTTTTCCTTTCAGTTACCCCATTTTGTTGAGGTGTGTAAGTAGTGGTGAGTTACCTTTTGATGCCATTCATATCACAATAATTCCTAAAATCTCTTGAGAAAAATTCTGCTCCACGATCTGTCCTTAAGCATTTGATCTTACAACCTTTTTCATTTTCTACAAAGGCTTTAAACCTTTTGAATGTATCAAAGGCTTCATCTTTGGTCTTCAAAAAATAAACCCAACACTTTCGTGAGTAATCATCAATAAAAGTAATGAAATATGATGACTTACCCAAACTCTTTGTCTGCAAAGGACCACAAATATCTGAGTGAACCAATTGAAGTGGGTAATGGGCCCTCCATGCATTGCCTTTTGGAAATGACTCTCTTGCATGTTTTCCTTTAGCACAAACTTCCTTGTGTTCTTGAACCTTAGGCAAACCATAAACCAAAGCTTTTGAAGTGAGAAACATCAAACTATGAAAATTCAAATGGCCATAGGCACTACTGTAACCACCCTATTGCCTTGATTTTTATCATAAATTGTACATTACCGATTTTCAAATACCACCTTATAATTCTTCTCATGTAACTCCCTAACACTCAATAAATTATGTTTTAATTGTGGAGTGTAGTAAATATCAGTCACACATTTCTTACCTTCTTTTGTACTCACGTCCATAGCTCCTTTAGTTGCAACCTCCAAGGACTTGTCATCACCAAGCTTAATTTTAGATTTGAAACTTTTATCTATTGTAGAAAAAATCTCATTATTTCCTGACATGTGGTTAAAACAACCTAAATCTAAATACTAAACTTCTTTAGAACTATTTTCAGCTTTGTCAAATGATAAGAATAAATTACTAGGAGAATCCTCATCATTCTCATTAGCATAATTAGCACTTCTATTGTTATTACCTTCTTTTAATCCGCATTTCCTTTCAAAGTGACCATACATATTGCAATGATAACATTGAATATTTCTCTTATCAAATCTGCCTCTACCTCTTCCTCTTGGACCATCTCTTCATCCTTTGTTTCCTCTTGAAGAATTCTGATTTTGACCTCTACCTTGGCTTTGGTTATTTTTGGTACATGGGGTAGCATTTTCATTCTTTGTAATTTGTACTTTGGAAGAAAAAGCCTTCTCATTACTTTCTCTAGATGAATCTCTCAATCTTTCTTCATGAGACATGAGAGATCCAACAAGCTAATCAAACTGAAAAGTAGTCAAATCCTTGCTTTCTTCAATGATGATGGCAACATTGTTCCACCTTGGTGTTAGAGACCTCAACACCTTTTTTATCACAACTTCATTGTCCATAGTTTCTCCAAGAGTAGCCATCTTATTAACCACATCTTTTACTCTTACATAATAATCACTCACATTTTCACTTTCTTGCATCTTCAAATTCTCAAATTCTCTTTTTAATGTCTGTAACTTCACAACTTTGACTTGATCACTACCTTGGTAAGCTTCTTTTAAAGTCTTCTAGGCATCTTTAGCAATCTATGCACCTGTAATTATTGGAAATAGGCTCTTATCAAGAGCTATTTGAATGTGAAATAAAGCCTATGCATTCTTCTTCTTAGCTTCCTTCTTAGCTGTTCTATCATTGGCTGCAAGAGCATTCCAATCAGCTGGCTCATCATATCCTATTTCTAAAATTTCCCATAAATTTTTTCCTATCAAAAAAGTCATCATGTTTATGCACCAATAATCATAATCACACCCATTAAATTATGGGATTGGCAAAGAGTTGGAATTTGACATGATAAATTTTCTAACAAATTTACCTACTTTGATACCAAATGAAGATTTTTAAACAAATAAATATGACAACAAATTAACAAAGAACAAACAAACAACCATATATGCAGTAGCACAGAGAATAAACTTTTTCTTTCTATTGAAAAAAAACTCAGAGAGCTACAGCTCTTATTACAATGTATTTGCTGCAAAGGAAACTATAAAGAAAAAATAGAAAAAACAAACCAAAGATAGCATGTTTTACGTGCAATAACATGCAACAAAAAATATCGGAAATTTCCTAAAAACAACTAACAACTAAGAAAATAGAAACTGCTATCTACAGCATCAGTTATCCAACAATTAAGCTCTTTCTGCATGATAATGCAGTCAGTGGTTCAGTTGCAGTTGTACATTGCTGAATTAAGGAGCCGAAATAGTTTAACCAGTAATATTAACATGTACGGGTATAACCTAGTTGGTAGTGTCTTTGAATAGCCAGCACGACAATATACTGCCTATTCACAAGAGCAGAGAAAAGTAGTTACAACGGTGAATGAAAAAATTGGAAACCCCAGTCAGAATCTAACTGAAAAAAAAGCATTGCGATCTTCATGTTCTAATAGAAAAATCTCAGATCCAAAAATAAAAGAAAAGCTGAAACTAATCAGGCTTTAGCTTTCTGTAGCAGGCTTAGCAGGCTGTAGCTTTCTGTAGGCGATAAAGATTGTTACTCACATGCAATCAATTTCATTCACCAAAATTTATTGTTAAAAGTTAATTTTAGCCAATAAAAATAGGACAAATATTTACTAATTGATTGTTTAATCATTAAAATGGATAGTATTTAAATAAAATATAAATATTCATATAATCAAATTAGAAAAAACACATTTAAACAACTGTCATAGACTATTTTAATTTTAATTTGTTTATGACAATTTTTGTTTTTAATATTAGATAACTATATATCACTTTCAAAAGATATATTGGGAGTAGGTCTTTGCAAGCCCACAAATCTTAAATAAAACCCATATATTCAAACACCTATATACAACATGAGATCTATTCTTGCAATGTCAATGTCCCCTCGATCTCCAATGTTTTCTTTTCATCTATCAGTTTGAGAAGTTCATGTCCAGCTTCATCACTTAATCCTTTAATGCAGCCTTTTGAGTAGTTGCTCGATTGGTGAATGAGCTCGTCTACAAACTTGTTCTACAAACTTGTTCACATCTACGTAAAGAATAAATAAGTTTGACTATGTAAAGAATTATCATAGTTATTTATTATTTTAAAATTGTTGTAACTTACTTCTTCTATCCATCAAAGGTCATACTCCATTTCAGGAAAATTTAACCTCCAGTAAACTACATGCCACCAATACTAATGGTAAAGTATGAAGGAGAGATGTTAGAATACTGACCTTGCTGCAGCCTCAGCAATAAAATATCGACATAAAATTAACACAAAAGTGAACAATATCAAATAAAATATAATAGAATTTAAAATTCTGAATTTATAATAAATGTTTCAAAGATTTGGATTAGAGTTTGCAAAGAAAATGATTTATTTGGATTGCAACTCCTATAATTTGTTAACTTTTTGAAAGGATTTAGGATTAAATTTTCTTAGAATTTTTTTTTATGAAAATACCACTTGACATTGACTTAATAATGGGTCACAAATAACATGGCTGGATTAGATTTTTTTTAATTTCTCTTTAAATCTTTAAAAATATTAGTAACCTATATTATTCTTAAAACAACAAAAATATTTCTGCTTTTTACTTTTTAATTAAAAACTCCTCAACATTCAAGTAAATTTTAAAAAAGGAGAAAACCTTATAAACTCACCAAGTCTTACTTGGCATTTATCATCCTTAAGCCTGCAGAGAAATGTCATTCCAATGCTATTAAAGAGTTCTATGCAGTGAAACATATTATAAGTTAGACACTTCAGCTATTTATTAGTATTAAACTCAAAACATCTTTAACAGCATCCAAAAGTTTTTCAAAACAACCTTTTAAATCATAAAAAATTAACCCACAGAGATATGGAATCACCATAAATATGAGACACACAAAATGACCTAAAATATTGATATCAAAATCTTTCGCGGACATTTTTCTTGAAGAAAGATATAGTGTTCAATGTATTATTCTTCAATTAAAAGTTAAGCGTCAAACAAAAGAAAAACAGAAGAGAAATAATAGAATACCATATATTGGCTTGCCAACAGCCACGGTCATCAGTGACTCCAATCAACCGGCCACTTTTTCTACCGCTACTGCTCCTACCATTATCATTTATGTTAGGCTTTCCATGAGATGTCTGAGGGTTAGGGTTTTCCATGCCATTATTACCACCACTTCCTGCAACTGTGTCTTGATCAACCCTCCCTCTACTGAGATTGATTAGTATCCTTGCTGCGTGTCCAATATCATTCAAATCACAAGAATTCTCCTTGTGATTTTTCCTTTTTCTACCACTCAGCCTCACCTCAGCATTAGGATCTGCTATCTCAGAAGCAGTACTAGACTGAGCTTTAACTTGAGCACGAGAAATATTGGCATTAAGATTTTCCATTATTGTAAAGTCTGCACAACGCAAGAAAGCAAGCTAGCACTGCAAACGAATATGTCAATCATTCTATTCCTTATCCTTTGAAAAAAACCTAGCATATCACTTAAGAAAGTTGGGGCCATTATAATGGATAAGAGAGATTTCAATATGCTTCATCATATTAAAACAGTCTATGAGATTATCATATTACAAAGCACTGCTGAAGTAGTGAGAGATTGCTATCAGACATAACTCTGTTCTTCGCAACTTGTTTGTCTTCCAAAGTTTGACCTTTCTAGTGATGGTAGGTAAAACAAACAGTGATGAAAACAATTGGTGCTGTTAGTTTTCCTTTATGTTTATATCTAATATTCCTTTGCTTGTTTCCCTTTGTGTTCCAAAGGAAAATGCTGGGAAAATGAGGAAGACCATATAGTCAAAAGTAATTATGATTTCTTTATTTGCCAAAGTCTTATGGCCATTAAAGAATGCTTGTAGTCCAACGAAATAACTAAATTTATCTAAGAGGAATTAAATATTGTAGACAGAAAATGAGTAAAACTATTTAGAAGAAATCAAATTCTAAGTTAGATTAAGTCCTGTAACAAAGTTGAAGAAATTAAACTTATATTACCTGGGCATTGAAATTCAGGGAGATGATAGAAAGATTTAATTATGGTGAAAAATAATTTATTTATATAAATAAATAAGTTGAATAAAAGGTTATTGAAGTAATAAATAGCCAATAATAATATTGTAAAGAGGTGTATGTTTCTCACTTTCACTTTTATGTTTTAATGTTATTTTTGTCCATCTGGTTAACATATTCTCTTAGTATATAATTTATTTTATAGGTGCAGTGAATAACCCTAATTTTGAATTTAACATTGTATTATGTTTAATCATCCACTTCATACCAACACCAATGCAATTCTCGGGACTTCTTCCTTCCTAGACTAGATCATACATGCAATCTCATCCTTTAGACTAGATTGTGGGCATGATCTAGTCCTCTAGATTGAAAATTTGAAATTCTAAATTTCAAAGCTAACAATCCCAAGATGTAGTTATTACCCATGAAGAAGATAAATGTTGAATACTTTTATCTTTACCTTTCTTCAACCAAGAGGGTGCTAATTGGGATGTAAATTCCAACATTTATCTTCTTCATGGCCATCTTTATCAAAATGAGAACAACACAATTTTCTCTTACCTTTACCATGGAATTACAACTCTTCATTCCTTTTCCCTTTGGATTTTCCTTTCCACCATGCTACTATTCAGTACCCTTGTTGCAAGTGAAAAGAACTCCCTCGTTGTCCAAATCAAGATAGCCTACTTGGGCACAAGCCTCATCAATATTTGGGGTTTAGCCTTGAGAACTACCATTTATAGATGGTTAAATAAACCTCCCACATAACTAATCAACACCACATGCTCCATGATGTCCTTTCCAAGATAAAGTGCTCTTTTTATTCTCTTGTAGGCTTGAAGACTTTTCCCCTTTTCTTTCTTCAAATGATGCCACTACATCACTTATTATTCTTCATGGAAAATGGGGTAAAACTAATTCTACAATAGCTCATTAAAATTATTCCACTTGGAAATTGGTACAACTTTTTAAGTTTCCAAAGAGTGACCATAACCCCCATACCATGTGAGAGCATGCCTAACAAGTTTCAACCTTATGAAAGAAGTTTGTTGATTTGGAGACATTTGATAAAGGCTAAAGTAAACCTCCAATTTGTGAAACCCATTGATTGAGCTATTTTGCACTATTTTCACTATCATTGAGTTGAGTGTAATTTAACCATCATTGAGTTGAAATACTATCATTGCTTCAACTTTTAAGAACCTCATGGATGATGATGCTTCTTGCTCAAGTTCACTCTTTTCAAGCTCAACTTCTTTTAAATCTACAAAATGTCTTTTAGAATGAAAATCTCTCGATTACCATACTACGAAAGTGTCGAGATTATGAAATCTATCTATCCAAGATTATTTTGGACTCCCCCGCTTGCCTATCAAATCGAGTATCATGTTCTCAAGAGTATCAAGTTTATCTTCAACATATGTAATCCTTGCAACTAGATTGCGTACATGATCTAGAGTCCTCCATATCAAAATTTCAAAATTATTAATTCCAAAGTTGACAATCCTAGGATATAGTCATTACCCATCAACATGCTTGCCAAAATTGTAAAATTGTGTCTAGGGTTATGAATTTAGGGACATTATCCTAGAATACATTCATCATTGATTAGTAGAATCTTTCATTCACATATTTGTTCACACACATCATTAATCTTAGTTTTCATTAGGTGTAAATACTCAACATCCAACATTCTTTGTTTATTTGTTTTTATCTTGCTAAATCAACCTAGGGCCTTCACTATCATTGAGGAATTTGATTGCTCTTCCCTCTATACATAGGAAGATTGGACCAAAGGAACATTAACACAACATTAATCATAGACCTATATATATATATATATTTAATAAAATATTTTCTAAAAATTTGCAATGCAAGTTTTGTGTTGAATGAAATCACACTACTTAGGATAAAATTACACTAGTCAAACAAAATCATGGGTGTGATCTATTAGCCTTGAGAATTTCATGATCTATTTGTGATAGGCTTCTACTCATAAGTTTGGTTCTAGATTCTATTTCTCAATTCTCTATCACAATATCAATACAATAAACATCCACATCGATCCAATTACTAGGTAAACCATCTAATCCCTCTCATTTTAATTTATCATCTATTTATCTAGATTAGTATCTCATATCCTACTACCTAATTTAATTTAAAATCTAATTATTATGTATTGCATTATCATTCCATTAGACATCCAAATTAATGTAAGGTGGTTTGTTTTCCTTAAAATACTAAAATCTATATTATTATTGTAAGGGTGAAAAGTGC
Organism: Cunninghamia lanceolata; assembly: GCA_027924645.1. NCBI lineage: Eukaryota > Viridiplantae > Streptophyta > Pinopsida > Cupressales > Cupressaceae > Cunninghamia > Cunninghamia lanceolata. The sequence continues at coordinate 7,703,787 of BSBN01000078.1, forward strand.
ATCCTTGGCACTTTTTTCCCATTCATTTTGGACTCACCTTAATTGTCATGCCTATTATAATGGTCTAGTGTGTGTGATAACCAAAATGTGACTCAGACACAATGCTGGTGAGTCAGACTCCAAACAACACATGCACTGCACCATTGCTAAAGGCATCAATCGAATGACTCCTAACTTCTAGGGAAAGCAAGGTAGGAGGGTGATTTTGACTAGTTACTCTCTTCACATGGAAGAAGAGCATCCTAGGTGATAGTGCATTTTTTGTGTCATATGTTTGAATGTTGAATTGTTGAGTTTGTGTACTCATGATGACACTGAGGGTTTCCTTGATGTTTTCCTATGTTTTTGGTTTGATTTGAAAATATTGTTTCTATACATCATAACAAAAGTAGGGGCTTCCGCAATGTTTGTTTTCAAACAAAAAAAGAATGTTGTATTCCTCATGGTGAAATTGAGGGCTTGACTATTTGAAGCATTTGAAAGTTTAAAATGAACTTATAGTGCATTTAATCCTAAATGAATGCATACACTTTTCTTCTCCCAATTTTGGATTTTTGATGATCTAATTACTATTAAAAGGAAACATTTATGCAAGTTATATGTCTTTTCACAATGCAATATAACTATGTTTTTTTGTGTTTTCCATGTTTTGAAGATTGTAATATAAATTGTAACTACTCTAAGAAAATAGAAAATCTATTCTAAAATTTAAATAACTCTACTCTAACTTTATTTTATCAAGAGAAAAGACAAGACAGTGTTTTACTTCTGCAAGAGCAAAATGTGAGTTAATTACTAATAAAGCAATAAAGAACCTATAATAAAGGGCACCAATGCTAGGATATGTCCTCAAAGGTCCTATAACAACTGTCTCCTCCTCATAGAAATGGGGTCCTCCTCTTGGTGACATGGATAAAAAGGGGGATGTAAGGGAGTGAGAAATGGCTTAGAAGCAAAAATAAATTTGAAGGGGGGACATATGGTCTTTCTAAAAGCATAAACAGATAGAGGGGATACTAGATGCATAAACTTGGGTAAGGCAATAATACATTAAAAAAAAACTCCTAAAGAGAAAGCGTTGAAGCTTTACAAAAACTAAAACTAAAAAAATAAACTAAGAGACTTAAAATCCTATGAAGAATTTTGAAGAATCTGGTGAAAAATATTGTGATATTTCTCAATGAGAAGAGGTTTTCAATTTTTCTATGAGATATCTAAACTATGACGATATCTAAACTAAAACTTGATAAAAAAATGCTCAAGGTCTGAGAAGAAGCATGTAAAGAAGTTTGCGTATTAAAATGATGATAAACAATGAATAATGAAGGGGTATTTATAAGTAGAAATGAGAGGGAACAGACAAGGAGATAATATTAAAAGAAGTAGTTATCTCAAGAAAAAATGGAAACAATTCTATGAATAGACAAATAGATAAGAAGAAAACTAGAAGAAAACTAAAAGAAAACAAGAGGAAAATCAAAGAGAAAATGGAAACAATTTATAAGAGATAAGATTTGATCATGAGTTCACAAAGGAAAGAAAGAGAAAAAGAATAAGTTGACATGAAAAAATGTGAGGAAAAATGCACTTAAAATCAAGAAGAAAATCTAAAATATGACTTAATTTGTTCATCCAAAAATGAGAGGATCACCTCTTTCTCCATTTAGGATCACTCAGGTGACCTAGAGACACTATAGTGTGACCCATAAGCAATATGGAGTGACCCAAAAGCATTATCGGATGACCTAGAATAGGAGGATCTGAAATGGCTTGTTAGAAAAGTGTGAGGTTTGGAAACTCAATTTGGGGGTTCAAGAAGATGGTTAAGGAGGAGAAAACAAAAGGGACATGTACCAAGAGTGAAACTACTGAGAGGAGTGTAATTCACATCTATGTGGTTGTGATTAGGAACCTCTTTATCATCATTAGACTATCATGGAGGCCTAACATGATTTTGGTACTTAGAGTGTGCATTTGGCATATTTCTACAGGAAAGTTACAATTACCGAACCCTTGATTGAACCTAACTCCACATATCCTTGAAAGGATATAAATGCAAACTATATTTTCCCTATTCCTTATCTTGGATCAAACCAATAGGTGTAGTACTAAAACCTAGTTTAGAACTATAATTGTAGTTTTGGCCTCTAATTTCTAAAACTAAATTTAAACATGGGCCCAAGCCAACTAAATCCAACTATTACTGGTTGACCAAAATATGAAATATTAAAATTTGCATACTAGAGTGATATATAAAAGGCAAAATCCTAATTAATTTTGATCATCTAGGACCTATCAAGAGGAGACATCTACACTTAGCCTCTTCATTAAAAAAAAAATACTTAGCATTATTATCCACATCTGTATCTTTCTTAGCATATCTTCCAACTTGTGCAAAGTCATTAAATTATTTCAATGGTTTGACTAAGGCAAAATAGGAGAACAAGTTGTCTTCTATCCCTAGCACAAAAAAATCTACTAGTGCTTATAAAAACCACCATGTTTAGATATTAGAGGTAAACACATTTCTAATGATTTAATAGAGCAAGTTCAAATTTTCATGAAAAGGTTCAATCTACATGTGAAAACTTTAAAATTGCAAGTGTGGGAATCAAATCTACACCTACAAGATTAACTCAAAACAAATAACAATAAATCTTGATCCATTTACATTGTGCAAGGTATGGATCCACATAACCATCTTCAATTTGTGGATGACATTTGTTTGATGGGAAACTCCACTCTTGAGGAAGCTATTTCTCTTAGGTGAGCTCTTGACATTTATATCAGCATATCTAGTAACTCTTGAATGAACAAAAGTATCAGGTTTTCTTCCATGCGAACCCTCATCTTCAAGAACAAATTGTTAATATACTTCATTTCAAGGTTCCTTCTGCTCCTTTCAAACATTTGGGTACCCCTATTTCTCCTACTTGCCTTGCGAAAAAGACTGGAATGTTATGTCGGATTCTATTTAACTTGTTAGATCAGCCATTGGACACATAGATAACTCTCTTTGGCTAGTTGTATAGTGCTTCTTAAATACATTATTGAAGCTCTCCAAGTTTATAGATTTATGGCTCTTGTGACTCCAAAATGCATCCTTTATGATTTGGACATAGAATGAGAAAGTTTCTTTGGGAAGGAAATTTAGAGAAAATGAAATGACATTTGCTTCATTTTGGGGTAAAATTTGTGAACCTAAAGAGAGGCTTATTAGGAATGAGATTTTTTCTCCTTAACAATATCGCTCTTACTGCCAAATTATATTGGAGATGGTGTGTGGAGGAATAGGATTTATAGGGGATAATTCTTAAGCTCAAGCACCTGAATTTGGAGAATCATGCTTTCATTTCTAGGATGTCAACCCTTGGCAAGGGTTATCTTATATAGAAAACAATGAAGTTGCATAGTAATGTGATTAAAACTAGTATTTTTAGATTGTGGGGGAAAGGTGACCTTTCTCTTTTTTGGGATGATGTGTGAGACCAAAACAATCCTCTTTGTGTGGAATTTTCTAACTTTTTTTTATTAAAATATGAATGTGTTGAAGTTGTTGGAATTATGTTTCTGATTTTCAGTATGAAGTCATGTAAGATAGTGTGAGGATTTGGAAATGGAAATCTAAATATCTTTGGCTGGGTGAACAATTCCCTCTTCATGTTAACCATTTAATTCATATTTAGCATCTCAAAAGGTCTCTTTGGATAACATTCAGATGTCCTTGGATGGGGTTTGAAAGATAATGAGATTTACACAATGCAAACTGGTTATAAAACTCTGTTGACAGAAAACTGGTTATGTTGTTCAATATCATTTTTAAGATGGAGAAAAACTACAAAAAAAAATAATCTACTTCTGACAAATATAATCAAATAGAAGTATTTATTAACTTCTAAATTAAAAAATTGGGTATGCTATCTGCTGTCTCGGTCAAATTCCACTGTAACGAACTAAGCCTCTTAATTATAAAATCTATTTAGTCATTATTTGCTCTGAGATCCTGTGAAACCTTACCATGTTTTACTATTTAATGGATAACACAAATTATCATAACAATACCCTTTGAAAACAAAGTAAATTTCGAAAACTATGACATCTGCATTCTTTTATGATATTTGCTGTGTTTAAGTCTCCGTACGATTGACTGTTTTCCTTCAAGGATTGTGTTACAACTATACATTTTGTGTAAAGCAAGGCAATGCAACTATTACCTCTACACTCTTTGGTTCTGTATCAAATGAATTTTGCTGTTCCTTACTTTAGTTTTCTCCCAATCTTCTTTTACATTTAGGTTTTACCATGTTTACATCTAGATTGTTACAGTGCATCTGCTAAAGTTTTTAATGGATTCACAGAGAACCAGAGATTATACAGGTTGAAACATAGCTTCTTTTATGACTTCAACAACATTCATAATATTCAGAAGGAGAGAATACATTTTACAATCATAGAAAGGAATGAAAAAGAAAATATAAAAAATTCTTGGCTTTATGTTGTGAGGGATTCTAGAGGAAAATACCAGATAAGAGAGATTCTACAGCTCTATCCCTTCCTGTTGAGAATATTGCTACACTTGAAATCACTACTTTCTCAATCTTGGAATGTATGGCTTCTAAATTCTCCGAACGGTACTTTTACTCTGAACAGACTTAAAATAAAAGTCTCTATCTTTTAATATATTTATACCAGATCTCTCTAAAAAACCTGAGCAAACCTAGAAAAGACAAAACAAGCTTATATTCATTAACATATAAGCAGGGCCTACGATGAAGAATATTCTTACACTGCCAAGCTGTCATTATTAAATTATTACCGTTTTGAATACCTGCTCCAAATGAAAGTTTAGGTTGTAGGAAGCATAGCTTGTGACAAGTATAGGTTGGCAAGGGTTCAATAACCATTAAAAAAGATCAAATTTAAAGTTTTTTAAAATTTTAATTTATTTTAAAAATATGGGTGGAAACAGAAATGAAAGATATTAAGAACAATCTGGAAGGATGTTGGAGATCAGCAAATGCACCAAACAGTGCCGAAGGAATAAGAATCCTCATAGAAAAGTTGAAGAGCTGAAGGAAGAACACATGACATGGATAGGGGAAGAGAAAGATGCTAAGGGTAAGTTGCAGAAAAATGGGAACAAAGGTAAACAGGGTAAAAGTTATGATGGGGGGGCACGAGGTTCAGGTCTCGGGGAAGTAAAAAGAAATCTTTTCAAGAGGAAAAGATGAACTTCTTGGCTTTGCCAAACTTCATGAAGAATTTTACAAACATGAGTTGGCTAAACTCTTAAAAGTATGTGACCTTGTTGAGGGGCTCTGGGAGGATGGGTGTATGGTGGGCTATTGGATGTTTGCTGATAGAATCTCTTATAGTTTTAATATTTAGGCTAGTTTATCTGTTTTAGGTGTTTTTTGCCTTTTGGCTGCTATCCTTCTATTTTTTTTTATCTTTAGAGTAGCATCTGGTTGAAGGGTTTTTGAGCACCTTCAAAACCCATTTACCCCTCTAATCAAAAACTAGTATAGATATTTTAAATACATTTATCTAAAAAAAGTTGAGAGACATAAGGGTTTTATGCAACTCAACTAGGTTAAACAAAGATTTCTTTAGAGGGTATTCAGTTGCTTAAAGTATTTTATTAAAATTAAATTCGTGATAAGGAAAATAAAAAAGAAACACAAATCTAAGGTAATATTAATACAAGGGCTTCATTGTATCATTTTGACTATAAACTAAATCACAAAGAAAATTAAAATAAAAATCCAAGGACGAGCAAACATAGATTATGAATCTAGGGCTTCCTTGAATTATTTCTACTAAAACTTCAATCCCCAAAGAAAATTTAAAAATACAAATCTAAGGAAAAAATAAATATAGATTAAAAATGCAATTACCAAGGGCTTCCTTGTTAGTTTGACTATAATCTAAATCACAAAGAAAATAAAAATAAAAATCTAAGGCCAAGAAAACATAGATTATGAATCTAGGGCTTCCTTGAATTATTTCTACTAAAACTTAAATCTCCAAAGAAAATTTAAAAATACAAATCTAAGGAAAAAATAAATATAGATCAAAAGTGTAATTACCAGGCTAACTAATTTTAGTTCACATTTTAATCTGCAAAATCCACCAATTCTTTTGCCAAAGTAAAGTTATTTAAAGCGAAATTGATCTTTAAATTCTTTCTTCGTAAAAGTCATGTAAACCCGAAGTTTTCCAAAAGAAGGGTAGTAAAATAAATATATATATGTTTTTTTATATTTATATGTTATATTTTTATCTTTAATAATGTCCAATTTAATTTTCATAGTTAATGCTAAGAGGCTATGAAGTGTAATGGCCTAAACGTGTTAACATTTTTTTTTTCCTTTGATTTTAAATTTGATAGCCATTTACATGTCAAAATATTAATACTTAATAATAAGCACAGCATAACAAACATAAATAAAATTTTATAATTAAACTATAAATATATACTAAATAAAATAGTTATAATGTAAAATAAAATAACTCAAAATAAATGGTTTTTATTTTACTTTAAAGTTAATTTATTTTACTAGAGCTATTCTATTTGCTACATATTTTATCTATTTTAAAGTTAAAAGCTTTTGTATTTAAAAATAAATGTGGGCTCTAAATCATATTTCTTTCAACTATTCTTTTATATATATATATATATATATATATATATATATATATATATATATATATATATATATATATATGAAGATTATAGTGTAAAATCTTATGGATTGTATTGGAACATTTAAACTATTAATATTGTTTTATTAATATAAAATTTAATTACTTAAAAAAATTATAATATTATATAATGTTAATAGTACCATGTTTATAGGTGAAATAGTGTGACTTCTTGCCTATAGTGCCAACAACATAGGTTCAATCTCATGGGGTTGATCTCTACTGTGTCAACAATTGAGGGGCTCCCAAAATGATTTCCCTGTGACATGTGGGAATTCCGGACCGTCATGAGAAATTGGGAAGGGAAGGTCGTTTCTAGAGCTTTTAAGAGGCTTGGCCATGGAACTAACAATATGGCTGAGTTTCAAGTGCTAATCTTGGGACTTCAAGTAAACATTAAGATGGGTCTAAGCAAGCTAGCAATAGAAGGTGACTCAACATTTGTGATTAATGTAGTAAGGGTGAGGAGCACATCAAATCTTGCAAATATAACACCATACTTGAAATGGTCATGGAGCTTTTCGGCAAGTTGAAACAATACACAATTAACCATGTATTCAGGGAGGAAAATAAGGAGGCCGATGCATTGGCCAACTTGGCAGTTAATCAATTGGAGGAACTAGTTTTGGAAATACCACCTGGCCAGTGACACATGGGTTTCACTCTTGCAAGATTGGTAATTATGGCATTTAATGCCTTCTCTAGTCTGTCCCACTCCACTATGATGAAAGGACATTTGAAGTAGAATATAATAATGCTGAAAACATTGAGAGCATCCTATTCCAGTGCATTCGGAGTTAAGATGCTTGTATTTGAAGTAAATAATGCTTTGATGTTAATTATACATTGCTTGAGCTCTGAAGTTATTGAGAAGCCACATGTACACCCCGATCGGGCTTACTTGTCTGCATAGGAAAATGGGGTTTCTTAGGGAGGTGATTGAAAAGAGCCTTCAAAGAATTTTCAAAACCAGAAATGGCATTCTACTTCTGCTAGTGCAATGGATATGGGGGAGGATATTTTGTTGGTGGATCATCGATATATAGTAAATAATGACGTTTCGTCAATTTTTGTTGCAATATTGTAGGAATTCGGGGAATTTCGGAGGATGTGGTAGTAATTCTGAAGGCTTTGATAAAAAAGAGATTCCTGGGACGTTTGGATGAGATGTTAGTGATGACCAAGTATGGCAATGGTGTCCCACTTCCAGGTGACTTCCATAGGTTAAACAACAGTGGAGATTTGATGAAATGGTTTTCATTCCTTACTTCTAACAGGACGTGGTCTTTTGTAAGGAGGCATTGGAAGGTGGAGAAAACAATTGATTTCCTGAAGCATATCTTGGGAATGAAAGAGGTAGATGGTGTAGAATGGATGCAATGTTTCATTGACGTAGGAGCAGGCCGAAGGAGCAAGGTTCCCAAATTAATATATGTTTATATTTTAGCAATGCATAGGTGAATAGATAGTAGTAGTTGTTTTCTTTCTAGGTTTTTGTTGTCACCTAGGTTGACTCTATGTTAATAGTGTTTTTAAATGTATATACTATTTTTTTTATTACTTTATAATACAGGGAGAATCCCCCATGGATGCATTTACAAATTAAAAAATAGTATCATGTTTATCAAATCATAATTTATAGTAAACTAAAAATTGTTCAAAGTAAAAATAGCTCTACTCCAAAATAAGTGGCAATGGAATAAAAAAAATAAAAAATGAGTAATATCTAGTAAACTAGAAATTGTTCAAAGTAAAAATAGCTCTACTCTACAAAATAAGTGGCAATGGAATAAATAAAGCAAAAAATAGGCACAAGAAAAAAGATAGATAGAATTTTATAAAGCAAAAACTTGAGGCATAGGAAAAAGGATGGAATAAACAAGATAAAGAGGACAAAATTTTGAGTAGAAATTAGAAAAAGACTACAGTAGATTAACACAAGAATGAAGACAAAACCAAAGGAAGAGGGAAGAACAAAATAACAGAAATAGATTTAAACAACATAACTACCAATGGCTTAAAGGAGACAATGTGTAGAAAAGCAAAATCCAGAATCCTACACTAAGGTTATATCAAAATTCTTCCCCTTCAAAAATTAAATTGTGGAGACCAAAGGAAATAAAATATAAGGCCCTAACCGACTAAATACAAAACCAAATCCAAGATCAAAAAAGAAAGACATGGACAATATCAAGAAAATGATTATCATATGTTGCTAGAGGAGTGAATATGATCCCTTTGGGGAAACAAAAAATAAAGGAAACTTTTTAGAATATGATAATTATTTGAAACAAATAGGAATTGGATAATACAAGTTCCCATTTAAAAGGTATGGCCTTTTTTATGAGTTGGGAAAATCTTTGGTCTACTTGGGATCAAATATAAAAATGGTGTAAAGAAAATTAGGAGGAGAACATGATTATGCACAATCCACCAATGTTATGTGACTTTTTATCAAAAATGGAAAATGAAATCTACATATGAATAACCATATAAAATTATAAGAGGATAGAGTTTATTTACCCTTTATAATTAAATGGGAGATGGAAAATAAGGGTTATTATGATCCTTTTGGTTAAAATGGATATAAATAAAGAATAATTATGAAAACCCCTTCAAAAAGGGAGGAGTTATTATGTTTATTAAACCATTATTAATGACAACCTTTGTGAAAGGGTGTGGTTGTTTAGAAATCACCCCTTAAAAGGTTGCATAAGTCATGTTTGTGTGCTGCTTGGAAAGGTCATGGAGAACACTCAAGGAAGATAAGGAAAGAAAGGTAAGAAATCATAAAGGAGAAGGATTATAGATTTGATAGGCTATGAGCATTGGAGAAGGGGCAAACAAAGTGTGTCCAACTCAGGGTATAGAGTACACTCAAGATTGTCCTAGCCAGGACTTGTGTGTGCACTTCTATTGAGGATGTTTTGTTGAACATGGATATGGAGCACTTATGTATGTGTGTTTTCTGAAAGAGATCTGAATACTTGAGAAACACATGGTTGGTTTTGAATAAGAACTGGATTCCTGCTAGAAGTACTCACTTGTTGAAAGGGGGTTGAGTCTGTAATCCATTCTCCAGAGTGACATTTTGAAGAACTTCCAAGATAGAAAAGATAAGTACTGAACTTATTGTTAATAAAAGATATTGATGCATTTTGATATTAATATCATTATGTGATTATGTTATCTAATTTGTTTTGCAATTGATTTACTTAAGAGATCTTATTAAAGTATCACCTATTGTAATTTACATAAATGTTATTACATCTATTTTTACACCACTAAATATATTATTCTATCTTAATTGTAAATATTAATGATAACAAGTACAATACAATTAATTAATTACATAGGGGAAAAGTAGAGTTGTTATTATTAAATTGAGATTTAATTTACATTCCTTTAGTATTATGTAAATTATTTTTTTTCCTTAAGTCAATGGATTTTATCATAATAAGAAATAGTTCTCTTAGGAAAACACTATCAATACATGCATAATTGTTAATCTATCTTTTTGTATCCATTGATCTTGGAGGAAGTGGTTCTTTAGAGAGATTCATGTGAGATATTTAAATTTTCTTAGCCATAAAACATTTCTTAGGTAGGCACAAACAAATTATGTCTCTAGGATGAAACATAAGTTTATTATACATAAACTATTTATTCTTCTCTAACTTTCTTAGTTCAAATTAATTTGTTGCTTATGGATATCTTTTAAGGTGTACATGATATCAAGACCTTGATGATTAAACATTACATTCAATGTGAAATATAAAATTCCTTAGGTCTTTTAGATTAATAAGTTTTAAAATGAGAAGGTACATAAGTATCATTACACTGAATCACATTAAACTTTGTAGTACATTCTTGATTGTTCAAATTTATAAACATTTGTATAAATCACTCCTCATATTAAACTCCAAAGGATGTGCCTTCAAGTCATGTTTTCTTGTTTTTTTTATAGCATGCCCTTGCTTTTGTAATATTTCATAGAACTATCTACTATATTGTATATGGCTACCATAGTGGAGTTCTGTTGCATTGCTTAATGGCTTTGATTCCTTTCATTTATTTCTTACTTCTATGTCACTAGAAATAATTTTTTTTTATACATATCTTTCTTCCATAATCCCTAAACTATTTCCTACTCACCCTACGGTTCACTACATATAGCTTTATTCATGCTGAGCTTCACCATATTCATCTACTCACCTTTTTGACCAATTGTTATTTTGAAAAAAGGTATGTCCTTTCACCTTTCAACCAAGCTTTATATTGAAAGGACATATCCTATCTTCGAAGGATATGAACACTTAATTTAGACTTCCTTCCACCATTTTACACTCATTGTAGGTATAGTAGCAATCATTCTCATCTTAAGAATTTGAAACTTACACTCTGGCTGACTATTTCAACATGTCAAAGCAATAAAACATAGTCTCACATGCTCCATTTTGAATTTGAATTTGCACATCAATACCAGCTCTTCAAACCATGTTCTTCTTCCCTATGACAGGTGTGCCTCAAACTAGTAGGTAGACACCTCAACCTTGTAATACCTCTTGAGCAACACTGAAATAATCTACATGTGAAGGTCCACTCTAAAGGGAAGCTAGGTGTGTGAAAATCATTTCCTACACTAATCTAATGAGGGGAGGAGAGTGCAAATTCAATTTTATCTTTACAATTACAAATTATGTTAACCCACTAACATAGATATTGCATCAAACACCTACACAAGAATGTAAGACAGAAGAGGAGAGACACAAGATATACATAGGGAAAAACCCTTATCGGGTGAAAAACTCCACACTCCAAAACACAGGTCGAATGTATTCTGTAAACAATGAAGGTTACAATATAGTCACAAAGCCAATGCTCTTGCAGTAGTCTTTGACACTCATATCTGGAGATGATCTGGTAGCATAACAATACCTGTCAATCACATAATGCATCACCTCTCCAAAGCACCTATTTATAAATTAAATACAAGGCAAAAAATGGCTCCACATTGAGATGGGCGTCCAACATGGTCTCATGGCCCAAAACCCATGCCTATGGACACTTGTCCAACACTGTATGATGTTCCTAACACTTGTCAAGTCACCCCATCCCAAGGAGGTCATCTATTTCCAAAATGGGCTATGACAGATGCTCTTACAACTCTTGCAACCGTCATAGAATTTATCATAGCTGTCATAACTTAGAGCTATAAGAGAATCTATCATACATAGGCTATAAATAACATATTCTCTTACAACATGTCATAGTCCACATTAAGGTGCCCAAAGATGCCTTTTTCAAAGATGCTTCTCAACACATGTCCATACCTGTCATAAGATCTTCTATTTCTGACTGTTACATGTCATAACTTTGTCATAGGAATCTGTTATGACTGTTTCGATCAATATTTCCTTACACACATTCCTAGATTTTGACACATGGAAAAATATTGCTACCAATAAGTGGGACGCCTATCTCCTCATGTGAGGACAAATTTACATGTGCTCATATGCCATGGAGGATGACACATCACCGTGCCAACTCCCACAATATGACAACATAGGATTTGCATCCAAATTATACAATAGGAAATAAATAAATAAATACAATGAAATAATACAAGGAATTACCAAGGTTTAGACACCTTAATTCCCAACATTCTCCCACTTGTCGAACACCTTGTAAGAGCCAATAGATTTAACTACTATAGGCTGAGAGGCCCATAGACTCCGAGCACCATCTAAACTTCTCTATGCCCACTAGCTTCGTCAATGCATCTGCAACATTCTTCAAAGTATCTACCTTCCCAAAATTTACCTTACCATCGTCTACCATGTCTTGTACGAAGTGAAACTGCACATCAATATGCTTTGTTCTAGCATTGGAAAGTTGGATTCATCTCAAGATAAATCACACTCTGACTGTCACAACAAATCATAATCTATCCTGCATCAACACCAATATCTAAACACAATCTCTCAAGCCAAATGGTTTCCTTGTAAGCATGATTTGCTTCCATGTACTCAGCTTCTGTCGTCGACAAAGCAACCACAAGTTGTTGCTTACTCATCCAACTAATTGCACGACCAAACATAGTGAACACATTAGCACTGGTGGATCTCCTGCTCTCAATATCACCTACCCAATCAAAATCCACAAATCAATGAATACAAACTAAATGCAGAGGTCTTGTAACATTACCATGATAGCATATGGAATACTTGGAAGTACCTCTCAAATAGATGAACACTCGCTTAACTGCATCCCAATGTACCCATCTAGGATTAGTCATAAATTGACTAAGGAGTCCCACTACTTCGGTAATGTCTGGTCTTGTGCAAACCATAGCATACATCAAACTGCCAGCAGCACTAGCATAAGGTACTCTACTCATGTCCTCCACCTCACTAGGAGATTTTGGACAATCATTAACAGACAACTTTGTCCCCGATGAAATGGAAACACACAATGATCTACAATCTACCATGCTGGACCTATCCAACACGGTCTTCACATACTTTCTCTAGCTTAACTAATGTTTTCTGTTAGCTCTATCACTTCTAATTTCCATTCCCAGAATGTACCTGGCTACCCCTAGATTTTTCATCTCAAACCGTGCTGACAACTGAGACTTCAAATCAAAATCCATATTCTTACCATTCCCAATCAATAGCATATTATCAACAGACAATGCAATAATGAGAATGCGATCATTGTCAAATTTCTAATACACACAATGATCTGATTTCAATCTTAGATATCTAATCGACAATACAAAGGCATCAAACTTCAAGTACCACATCCTAGGAGACTACTTCAAACCATACAAAGACTTCTTTAACTTGCAAATCAAATTCTCTTTACCTTTCTCTATGTAATGCTCTAGCTGTGACATGTAAATCTCTTCATCCAAATCACCATGAAGGAAAGTTGTCTTCACATCCATCTATTCTACCTCTAATTCATAAGCAGTTGCAAGAGATAATAGGAAATGAATGGATGTCAGCTTTGTAACGGGAGAGAAAATTTCACCATAATCAATTCCCTTCACTTGTGAGTACCCCTTCACAACCAATCTAGCCTTGTACTTTTCAACACTGCCATCTACACTGAATTTCTTCTTGAACATCCATTTGCATCCAACAGGTTTCCATCCTTCGGGCAAAGGCACCAACTACCATGTTTTATTTTGTTCCAAAGAAGCCATCTCATCTTCCATGGCCTCCTTCCAGGAACCCACATCTTTCATGCGCATAGCCTCTTTCACAGTTCTAGGCTCATCAGTGTTAGTAAGTAAAGTAAAATCACAACTAGAATCAAGTAATGAATAAACAAACCTATCAGGTTACTTTCTCGATCATGTAGACCTCCTCAATGGTTGAGGTTGAGATTGTTCTTCTTCTAAGCTTTCAGAGCTGCTAGAGTTCTCCTTATCATCGGGTCTCACAGGGTCTATCTATTTAGTCTTCTCACGGGTAGAAGGAAACTAAACTGCATCCTCTTTTTTTTCTATCTGTTCTGGCTGTAGAACAATGGAAGGTGTTAGCTCTCTGAAGATAACACTTCTTCTATACAACACTTTTTTAGCCATGGGATCCAAAAACTTGTATCCTTTCACACTGACACCATAGCTAATGAAAATACATTTAACAGCCTTGTTCTCCAATTTAGACCATTTCTCCCTAGGCACATGTGCATATGCCTCACAAACAAAAACATGAAGATGTCTAATTGAAGGCTTCTTACTAGACCACACCTCCATAGATGTCTTACCAACAAGAGTTAATGTAGGAGATCTGTTTACTAGATAGAAAGCGGTCGCTACAACTTCAGCCCAAAATTTTTGTTTGAGGCTTGCTCCACTAAGCATAATCCTAGCCTTCTCCATCAATGTCCTATTCATCCTCTTTGCAACTCCATTTTGCTATGGGGTGTATGGAGTTGTCTTATGTCTCTCAATCCCTTGCTCTTTACAGAACTTATCAAAATCTTCCGAACAAAACTCACCACCATTGTCAATTCTCAAACACTTAATCTTTTTACTAGTCTAATTTTTAGAAAAGGCTTTAAACTCCTTAAACTGAGTAAAGACTTTAGTCTTACTTTTGATAAAATAAACCTATGTCCTTCTACTATAATCATCTATGAAAGATACAAAATATACATATTTAGAAATCGAAGGAACATTAATAGGACCAAACACATCAGAATGAATAAGATCCAATACACCAGAAGACTTGTGAGAACTAGAGTAAAACTGAACATGGTTTTGCTTTCTATATACACAATGTTCGCAAAAGTCAAACTCAAGATTACAATCATTCAACCCCTCAATGAGGTTTTTATTTTAAGGATTCTAAGACCCTTCTCACCAATGTGGCCATATTTCAAATGCCATAACATAGTCTTTTCAGTAGGAAGTTTAAATTCTAAAGCATGTGCACTACCATCAGAAAGTGTTACAACATATTTTTTCACTACTTGTTCAGATGGTGGGGATGAAGTGACTGTAGCTCTTTTCTTCGAGTCATAAGAAATATTGCATTGTGAAGTGCATGCCTCTAGCTGAAACAAAGTACCTCTTCGAGTACCCTTCGCAAGCACCATAGATCCTCTAGTCATCTTGCATCCATCCTTTGAAAAGATAACCTGCACACCTACATCATTCAACATACTTACAGAAAGCAGGTTCTGTGCTTGGCTTGGGATGTTCATAACCCCAATGATCCCATTCACTCATCCATCAAGGAATCAGTTTGAGACTCTTCCATGACCAACAATCTACATATGAGAATCGTCACCCAGGTACACTCTTCCACCATTGAACTCTTCATACTTCATAAACTAGTCTCGATTTGAGGTCATCTGGAATGATGTACCAGAATCAATCAACCACACATCATCAGATGCATGGGTGTCCAAGGCTGTGATGAAGGCATCACCATCATCTTGTGACTTGTCTGAATCTAAATTAGGAGAATTCTTCTTCTTATTTTTCTCCTCCTCTTTGCATTCCTTTCAAAAATACCCAATTTTCCCATAGTTCCAACAAAGAGCCTTGGACTTTCTAGGAGATTTAGATCTCCCATGGGATTTAGATCTGTTCTTTTCACCTTTCTTGTCCTTCTTCCCTTTCTCTTTAGGTCTTCCACGAACCACAAGAACCTCTTTGGCTACCTCAGAAGACTTTCTTTGCATCTCTTTAGATAATAGTGAAGACACCACATCTTCCATCTTGAAGGTGGTAGTAGTGCTTCCAATAGGCATGACAAGATGATCCCATGAATCTGGCAAAGAACAAAATAGGGTCATACATCCATCCTCCTCCATTTTCACACCCATAGATGTCAACTATGCAATGATCATGTTGAAAGCATTCATATGGTCTACAACAGATCCTCCGTCTTCCATCTTTAGAGAAAACAATTTCTTTTTCATAAAAAGATTGTTCACCAAGGACTTGGCCTTATAAACATCACCCAACTTCTTCCAAAGCTCTTTCGTGCTCTTCTTCTCATGAACATTCAACAGGATAGAATCAGCTAGATAGAGTCTTATGAGACCCTTAGCCTTCTGATCTTTGAGGTCCCAATCAACTTGTGACATTGATGTAGGTTTTACACCAGATACAGTTTCCCATAGGTCATGATCAACAAGTAGGTCTTCCATCTTGAGTTTCCACAACTTGAAAATAGTGGCATTAAATTTCTCCACCTATAATCTTCCGGATGTGGTTTCCATCTCCTTCATGTAAAAAGATATAGAATACTCTGCACAAACTCCCACTCAACCTAAGATTACCTCAAAAAACCCCTACCCAGTAGCTAGAACCAAAACTAGCCAGGCTCTTATACCGATTGAAAGGAAGCTAGGTGTGTGAAAATTGCTTCCTACACTGAGGGGAGGAGAGTGCAAATTCAATTTTATCTTTACAATTACAAATTATGTTAATCTACTAATAGAGATATTGTAGAAAACACATACACAAGAATGTAAGACAGAAGAAGAGAGACACAAGATATATGTGGGGAAAACCCTTATTGGGTGAAAAACCCCACACTCCAAAACATAGCTCAAATATATTCCATAAATAATGAAGGTTACAATACAGTCATAGAGCCAATGCTCTTGCAGGTGTCTTCAACACTCATATCTAGAGATGATCTGGTAGCATAATAGTACCTGTCAATCACATAATGCATCACCTCTCCAAAGCACCTGTTTATAAAGCAAATACAAGGCAAAAAATGACTCCACATTGAGATGGGCTTCAAACATGGACTCATGATCCAAAACCCATGCCTATGGACACTTGTCCAACACTGTAGGATGTTCCTAACACTTGTCAGGTGACCCCATGCCAAGGACGTCATCTATTTCCAAAATGGGCTATGACAGATGCTCTTACGACTCTTACAACCATCATAGAATATGTCATAGCTGTCATAACTTATAGCTGTAAGAAAATCTATCATACACAGGCTATAAATAGCATATTCTCTTACATGTCATAATCCATCTTAGGGAACCCAAAGATGCTTCTCGACACATGTCCATACCTATCATAGGATCTTCTATTTCTGACTCTTACATCTCATAACTTTGTCATAGGAATCTGTCATGACTGTTTTGGTCAATATTCCCTTACATACATTCCAAGATGCTGACACATGGAAAAATATTCCTACCACCAAGTGGGATGCCTATCTCCTCATGTGAGGACAAATTTACATGTGGTCATATGCCATGTAGGATGACACATCATCGTGCCAACTCCCACAATATGACAACATAGAATTTGCATCCAAATTATATAATAGGCAATAAATAAATAAATACAATGAAATAATACAAGGAATTACCAAGGTTGAGACACCTTAATTCCCAACACACTCTTGAGGTATTATGCCATGGAAGTCAAAGGAGTGTTTAGGTCTAAATATCTCTAAAAAGATTCAAGTTGTGATATCAATATATTTCTCTATTCTTCTTTCACTATCCCTTGTTAGTATCAATTGAGTCAAATTTTCTAGTTCACCCTCTACCACTAGCACTACTCATAGCTCTACTACAAAACACTGAAAAAGCTCTATCCTCATGTTTACAATGAGGATGATAAGGATGAACACCAACAATGGATAGTGAAAATATATATATAATCAGAGTCAACACCTACAAGGCATCATCAAATATCCCTTTACTTTGTACTCTTAGTCTTTGAGTTTCAATGGCGAGAAAACCCTGATTGTGTGTAGATGGCACCAAAAATAGTCTAATTATGAAACAACCAAAACTTCGAAGGAAAATATCAATGCTATTGTTGTTGCAGAGGTAGTGATTTAAGGTGGCGGTAATTCAAGACATCTCTCACATCAACAGTGGGATCAGGAGAAGCATGAAAGACAACAATCTATCAATCAATGACTTCATTTGAGAAATCCTATTTGGATCCATATATTCCAGTAAAAAACCATTCATAGCCAACATTTCCACCATTCTTTATAAACTATCCCTGCATTTTGTTGGATGTAATTAATTTCTAACCATGAGAACATAACCAAACAAAGTGGTCAACATAAGCATTTAAGGAAGAAGCTTCTCCCACCATCTCCCACCAACCTGTAGACCATTTTCATGTCATGTGCGTTGATTTTCAACCATGTGTTTTGAATGTGAATCCAATCCATATTCACCATGTCCAAAGGAGTCTAGATTGTTCTTAGACCTCTATAAATAGAGGCATTTGTAATTTGTTTCAATAAAAAAATAGAAATTGCAGCTTTTGTGTTTTTTGCTTTGTCTGTCTTCCTTAAGTCTGGTATCAAAGCTAGTTTATTTGATATGAGGTCTATATGAGGTAACAGCTGCAAAAGAAGAGTATACATTAGATTTGTCTGATAAACCAGAGGCTACCAAATTTGAGGTGAGTGATACTAAAGGAGACTCAATAGTTGATTTTCCCTCAAAGCAGAGCAATGAGTTGGAGATCCTATTGCAAGTATGTGTCTAATCAGTGTTGTCATTGGTGTCAATTTTGCTCTTATTTTGTTTATTTCTTGTATTAAGTGAGATGCTTTGTATTTACTTATGTAAATGATCTTGATGTTGAGGATATTGAGAAACTTAGCTTCTCCAGTAGAAATGGTTTGTTGCAGTGGAAATAGTGTATTGCATACAGAAGAACAATTCAGAAGAATGCTATGCATTTCATATAGGATGAATATCTTTGTTTACAAAATGGAATTTATTTAGAAGTATATCTGAAGATGTTATATTTTAGGTTTGACCTCCAGTATGAAGATTTGAGTGAGTTATGTTCACCGGAGTGAAAACTACTTTTCCTGTATGTTTGGTGGTGACATGGAGAAAGTGTTATGCTCCTCATTGAAGTATTTTGGTCTGCGGTTCTAGAGTTAACTCTAATTTGGTGTTATGTGCCCTCAACTCTGATGGATCGTGATATGGTGGTCCACAAGCTATCCTTTCCTTATGACAGTGGCCAACAATGTTGTTCTTATGCTCCAGTTTGAAAAATCTTCTTGACAGAGTGGTTGGAAATCGTACAGTTGTTTCCGGTGGTTACAATGTACTAGTGAATGTCTCCTAATCATGTTCCTACCTTTAGATTGGTCCAAAAAGAGAAAATAGGATCATGGATGAAGAATGTTCTTAGTAGACCTAGTGTTCTCACCAGTTTTGGCTGACTTGGTTGATTTCACTAATTATGGATATGCAGTGAAGATTGTAGAAGCATGTTGTGACGTGGAAGATTAGATTTGAGTCCCAACTAAGGCATGGCATGATCTGCATACATCTTTACATATTTTCCTTAGCTAAATTTGTATTAGGTCTAGACCTATTTTATGTATGAATGTAATGTTGACCTTGGAGATTGTTCCAATGGTTGATGAATGTAATGCCGACCTTGATGTACATTCCAATGTTGATGAATTGTATAAAAGCATGTAATGTAGCTGCGAAAAAGTGTGTGGAATGTGAAAATGAAGATATAAGTGCGAAGGTGTGAAGGAGCAGAGAAGAGAAGTTATATTGTGCTTCAATGGAACTGAACCCAGACATGGAGTAGATGTTACTTAATTAGTTCACCATTTTTTGTTAGTGGCCACCCTTTTGTAGTGAGCCACCCCTTGGCAGTGAGCTACCCTTTGGTAGTGAGCCATTCTTTGTAGTGAACAATTTAGGTAGTGAGCTGTGTAGGCAATGAGCCTCTATTTTTTGGTATTGTTATAACTCATATATTTTGTGAGCTAACACCCACCGTGGTTTTTTGCTCTTAGGGTTTTCCACATAAAAATATGGTGTCTACTATGTTGAATGTGTGATTGTGATTAAGTCTATGGTTTCATGCTTTCATGTTTAAATTTGATTATCAACAGTTAAGTATTTAATGGTTTGATATTCATATGAAGTTAAGTTTTTGTGACAACTGATTCACCACCCTCTCAGTTGTCCTGTGCATTTTAATAGATCAATGCCAAGGAAAGAAGGAGTAGTTGATCACAAAAGTATCAGCTATTAGAAATCCAAGTGCAATAAGAAAAAGAGGATTACCCAAGTCTTATATCAAGTATTGAGGTGCTAGGAAGGATAAAGATGAGTCATTGTTTTGCAGGTGATAAAAACAAAAGAGGAGTTGCTGGAACAAGGAAGAAGTCAAGAAACCATCAAGATCTAAACCCATAGAGTATAATAAAGCCTAGCAAAAGGAGGGAAATAATTCAAGTTGTGTTGCTGCTAAAAGGAAATTACAGAGATTAGTAAGCTGTTAAAGAAGAATGGAGTCGATAGCCTGCAAACACAAGACGCTGCCAAGCTGTTAAGGAGATTGCAGTCAAGAGGAAAATGACATCCAACAGTAGTATCACTCAGCCTCAGATTCCTATTTCTATTGGTAAGAATTATCAGTATTGGGCTATTAAAATAAAAACTTTTTTTTGTTCACAAGATGTTTGGTATTTGGTAGAAAATGGTTTTGTAGAGCCACAAAATCAAGTAGGTCATCAAGCTTTGACCAGAGCACAAAAGGAAGAGCTTAAAGAAAATAAGAAGAAGGATACAAAATATCTATTCTTAATTCAACAGTCAGTGGATGAGTCTATCTTTCCAAGGGTTGTAGAAGCAACTACATCAAAGAAGGCATGGGAAATTTTGTAGAATCTATCAAGGAAATATAAAGGTGAAAGTAGCTAAACTTTGATCTCTTAGAAGAAATTTTTAATATTTACAAATGAATGATTCGAAGTCTATAGATCAATTCTTGAGTCAGGTGATGCATATTGTGAATCAACTTACATCTAATGGAGAAGAAAATAATAGATCAAAAGATCATAGAAAAATTCTCAGGAGTTCACCTAATAAATTTGATTCTATAGTTGTATATATTGAAGAATGCAAGGATTTGACACAGTTATCAATAGATGAATTTGTTATGTCAGAAAAAGTATCCTTGGGGGCTTTTTCCTCTTAAGGTTTAGCTCTTCGGTCCCTTAGAATGCATTTAGAGCATCTTGCATGATTTTGATGACTCCCGATGAGAAAACCCTGATGTTTCATGGCAAATGGGACTTAGGGGATGTACTTAACATAAATCCTACCTGAAATAGGGGGAGGACTTGGGCGCCCGCACCCTAGTCCTGCCCTATTTTAGTTCAAGACCTATTTCAAAGTGTCAGTTTATGACCATTATTTAGGTTCTATGCCAACACCGTAAGTTTGAATTACAAAATTCCTAGCGGGAATGTTTGTAGTTGCATATATAAGCATGATTAGTCACTCATTTGTAAACTAGATGGAATCTAGATGGCAATTGTGAACTTGTGGCTTTTGTGAAAGTGATTTAAGGCATTCATTGTATTGTAGAGAAGACTTTTGTGTTGTTAATGTGCTTGTTTGTTGCAAATTTGGCATCCATCTCCTCATAGAATGAAGAACATCTTCCTTCCATGAGATCTTCACTACAAGGTGATATCAATTATGTTTTCTATCATTTATCATTTGGATTTTGCCTCTATCTTGCAGGGATACACAATCTTTATCTAATAACGGTGTTCAGAAGGCTTGAATGTCTCTCCGGGGCCTGACTGAGGCAAGCCTCTAAACACCACAAACCCCAACCTACTTTTCTATGATTACAGGTTAAAGGTTGCGAAAGTGAAAGAAGTGGAGTTACATGACAGTAGTACAAACTATCAAAATTGTGGATCAGAGAAGAAAATAGGGACCTAGACTCAGGTGCCCTCTTATTAGTCCTCTAGATCCCACAACAGTAAAATCTCTGGAACAACAGGAATAGGTTGCAGACAAGATTCCCACATCTTGAAGAAAATTGTGGCACTAGACTAGGGTGCCCACTCATTAGTCCCCAACTTTTCTACACACCAAACTTTGAAATCTGGTATGCATTTGGTTGTCATTTGATATCTCTGTGTGTGATCATTTTCCATAATTTGTCCATTTGTTTACGAATTTATGAAATTAGGGTTTTGAGCATAATTGGGCTTAATTTGAACAAAATATTCACACAATTCTAATCTTCCCCTATGTTCCAAGTGATAGGAGATCTATAGTAGAGTTCTCTACCCAGTTGAATGTCCTTGAATGTTTAGTGGTGAAAGAAGGATCAACACAAACAATTAAAATCAATCCTCTTCACTTTTAACACTAATCATTTTGGTGAACCCATGTCTTTGGACTTTTTGGAAGATTGGAGTGTTGTGCTTTATATTTATATTCATTTCATTCATTCATTTCATTGTTGATCTTATTGCATTTAAAAAATTACAAAAAAAAATTGAAAATTTTGAAAAACATTGGCATTTTAGCTTGCATTTTAAAATAATTTGAATTAGTTACCATTTAATTTCAATAAATTTCTATCATTATCATCATATCTGATTTAAAATACATAAATTTTTCATTCATCATTCATTTACATTGCATTTTCATGATCAAATTGATAGAAATTACATGAAATTGTAGATTTTTTCATATAAGCTACTTTTGCATTAGCTAGGGTTTGTAGTCAAAACCTTGTTTTAGATTTTACTACCCTTTTAAAACACACATTAAGACTTATTTCTAACTGTAGTGTTGCATCATACTAGTTTCCTTGCAAAATTTCATTTCTAGGGTTTGAAAACCTTGCTTTTTCACTAGATTTTTGGCCTTATCGTCTATCTAGATTTACATCGTTGGCATGTTGTGAAGGAATTTTCTCCACTAATTGGTTGTTATGAAGGTTATTATTTGTTTCCCCTCCTTAAATTATTTACAACACCCTTTTTATTGGGCCTTTGCATTGAAAATTTGTGAAAAATTGTATATTTTGGCTATATTTTCCTTAGGGTTTGACTTAAATTGGCACTATAAGTGTGTTGTGACAAATTTTATGGATTTAGGTGATTGATATTACTATTTTAATATTCTAAACCTCCTAAAATTCTTTACAACACCCTTTTTTATTGGATCTTTGCATTGAAAAGTTGTGAAAATTTACATATTTTAGTGTATTTTCACTAGGTTTTGACTTGTCATCACTCTAGATTTGCATCAAAAGTGTGTTGTAAAGGATATTATTGCTTTAATAGACTGATATCAGACTTATTAATTTCTTCGCTTCATCAATTTCTTTACAACACCTTTCCTTTTACTAATTTGCATTGGAAAAAGTTGAAAAAATCAAGCATTTTAGGTCATTTTCATACATAGTTTTGCACTTGTCTCTTACATAAATATTGAAAAGATTTTAAAATATTATCTTGTATACACTTGAAAGAATGTATTTGACATCATCTGATCATCTTTTTTTAAATCTTGTATTATCTTACATTCACATTGTGTGTCTCAACATAAAAACTTGAAGACACCTTCTTTGAGAAAATTTGCAAATTTACCTTGTGGTGATTGCATTACTTAACTTTTTTTACACTTTGGTTTGTTTTGGATCTTGTGTGTTTCCTTTATAACCTCCTTAATCCCTCAAACAATTGTTTAAAATGTTGAACTAATCTTGCATCTAAGGTACCTTTGAGCTCTTTTAAATTAGCATCATGGATACTTCCTTGGAAGCTCTATTTGCCTACATCATAGACATTGATCATTTCTCTAAATTTACTTATGAATATCCTCAAGTCTTCAAACAAATAGTATACATACATGATTTTGATCTTTCTATGTGCTCTACATATGAAATCCTTTGTTATATATATTTGATTTTGATAGCTTCACAAATCTCATGGGGATATATCCTTTGATATTATATGATCTCACTAAATTCATGAGAAATAACGTACTTAGTAGTGATGACCTCAATAGGTTAGATGAAACCTTAGATAACTTCATTTCTATTGGACATTCCACTATGCCTCGTATTGCTAATACATGTGATGATAACTTAGGTTTACCTTACGATCCCTCTTCCAACGTTTTCCTCCTCATGAGGACACTTGGATGCAAGAGGATGATTTCATTGACACATCTCTTAACATCATACCACCATCTCTTCCTTCCAATGCTCTCTTTGGCCAAGATGAAGCATTCATTAATGAAGAGCTCCCACCACCTTATTACAATGTTTTCTCTATCCAAGATGAAAAATTGGTGAATAAATAAGCTTCTCCAACCAAGAACATTCCATGGGTAGACAATGAGTTTTCATATAACAACACTAAAAACACTCTCCCTATCATAGTGTATGAAACCTCTATGGATCATACTATCAATCTTCCTCCTTTAGTTGAATATTCAAGTAGTTTGCACATCAGTAAGGAAGCAAAGAGCCTTGATCCCCTCCCTTTGGTTGAATGTTTAAATCCCTTAGATATCACTAAGGATGCAAAAAACTTGATTGCATATTCTTTCAACACTACTAGAGATACAATCAACAACATCTTACCTTCCCCTCACTCCTATGCTCTTTCTTCAAAAGATGTATCACTAGTGGATGAGGAAAGATCTCCTACATTAAAACCCTCATGGATAGATACTAAGACCACTCAAAACAAATCACTTCTTCCATATCTTAAGAACATAATACATACAACTCAACAAGAAAACATTCAACCTAACATTGAGAAAAATTTAGATGAACTTGACACTGAATAACTTGAAGACTTGAGAATAAAAGTTAGGCTATGGTACCTTATGTCCTACTTTCCTCTAACATTCGGGAGTGGGAAAATGATGGTAATTTGCTTGATGACAACACTTAGTTAGGTTATCCTTTAGATAAGTATTTATAACCCTTTACCTCTCATATTGTGTGTCCCTCATGATGTGTTATGTGTTGTTTAGGCCTCCTAGGATGACTCTTGATTCTCTAGTAAGGTCCAGGATACGGAGGGACCGCCTCTGTTGTGACCTTCTATTTGTATCATCATTCTTCTATATTGCTTCTCCCCTATTTTCATTGTTGTGTATTGTGTCTTATGGAGATAGCGTTGCAGTTGGTGACTTGGGGGCACTCTCCTACATGACTGTCCCTAAGGCACTTGTTTCTCCTCTATCAATTTATTGTTTCTCTTCCTCTAGTGTTTATATCTAGTGGGCGAATAACAAAAAACATACTATACTAATACGGACCTAGCATCCGTTCAGTGAAAAATCAAAAAATGGACCAAGTCCATACATGACGACGGGGTTGGAATATATATTATGTGATGCTTGGCTAGTAGAATCACTCTATGTGATCTTTATGTTGTCTTATTGCACTTAGAAACTATAACAATACTGCTACTTCGTGCACTTTGTTTGTCTTTGAATCTCACCTTGGTTACACTCAGTTTTGATATTTCTTTGGTATGACCCCATAGTTATACTCAGTCTCCAAATAATAGTGTAACCTTAGCTCTCTATGTGAATAATCATATGTATTATTGTTTATCATGATTATATGGATGCTAACACTTTTCTTGTAGGAATGTGTTTGTGGGAACATTTGGGAATCGTAAACTACATGTCACCTCCGGGGGACATGGGCCTTGCGAGAGCTCTTGTTCCCTTGTGTGTTTTCTACCTACCTTAACGTGCTTCATATCGGTACAAGATATCAACCACCTTAAGGTGGGGGCATATATAAGATAAGTTGTCTGATTTAGATGCTAGCAAAGTGTGTTTGTTCTCAAGTGCAGTTTAAAGACTGGTGGCGATGAGTCCCTCTTACACTCTAAGATTTCTTTGTGAATCTTGAAAGCTACTTCAATCATTTAAAACCTCTGTGAAGGTGGGATATTGTGTATATCCTTTTATCTTAAGCCCTCTGTGGAGGCGGGGATGGTGTATTTCTTGTCGAGAGTGTACATTTTGTCATTTTCAAAAAGTCCTTTGTGGAGGTGGAGAGTAGATCTGTGACTATCCAAACCATTAAGCATTTCTTCAGTGATTGTTGTGGCGAAGCCCAATCAATGGTGTGTGCTTTTAATGTGCATGAGATGGTAATGAACCTAGAAATAGGTATACTCCATTGCTTGTTTGTCATGTTTTCTCTGCGTCTTCTATGTGTGTGTATGGTGTGTTTGTTCCCAAGCATAGTCTTAAAGACCAGTGGCAATGAGTCTCTCCTATTCTTTGGTATTTGTATGGAATTCTTGATTTGTATGGCATGTTTATTCTTAAGTGCAGTCTTAAAGACTGGTGGTGATGAGTCACTCCTACACTCTGAGATATGTTTTATGTGTCTGTTGCCCCATATACAATTTAAAGACTAGTGGTGATAAGTCCCTCCTACATTTTGGGTTGTGTGTTTTCTTTCCTTGTACTTGCATCTACATTTCATATATATGAAAATGAAAATGAAAAAGAAAATCATCATTATTTTCACTGCATTCACTGTATTCACTATGTTTTGCATGTCTTCAATGTTGTCTTCTCCATGTCTTGCATGACTGTAATTGTCTTCTCCCTATTTTGTGTGTCTGTTGCTGTCTTCACTGTGATTGGCATGTCTTCTCCGTGCTTGGCGTGTTTACTCTTTTTGTTGACCATACATTAATGCATGTATTAGCCTTGCATTTATACATACATTAAAGTGGGGGCTAAATGTTATGTCAGAAAAAGTATCCTTGGGGGTTTTTTCCTCTTAAGGTTTAGCTCTCGTGTCCCTTAGAATGCATTTATAGAATCTTGGATGATTTTGATGACTCCTGATGAGAACACCCTGAAGTTTCGTGGCAAATGGGACTTAGGCGATGTACTTAACATAAATCCTACCTGAAATAGGGGGGAGGACTTGGGTGCCCATGCCCTAGTCCTACCCTATTTTAGGTCAGGACCTATTTCAAAGTATTTGTTTATGACCGTTATTTAGCATGAATTTTTGTAGTTGCATACATAAGCATGATTAGTGATTCATTTGTAAAGTAGATGGCAATTGTGAATTTGTGGATTTTGTGAAAGTGATTCAAGACATTCATTATGTTGCAAAGCAGACTTTTGTGTTGTTATTATGCTTGTTTGTTGTAGATTTGGCATCCATCTCCTCATGGCATGAAGAACTTCTTCTTTCCATGAGATCTTCACTACAAGGTGATATCAATTGTATTTGCTATCATTTATCATTTGGGTTTTGCCTCTATGCCACAAGGATATGCACTCTTTATCTGACAATAGTATTTGGAAGGCTTGAATGTCTCTCTAGAGCTTGACTGAGGAAAGCTTCTAAACACCATAGCCACCAAACCACTTTTCTATGATTGCAGGATACAGGTTGCGAAAGTGAAAGAAGTGGAGTTGCAAGAGAGCAATACAAACTGTCAAAATTATAGATCAAAGAAGAAAATAGGGACCTGGACTCAAGTGCCAACTCATTAGTCCTCTAGATCCCACAACAGTAAAATCTCGAGAATAGCAGGAACAGGTTGCAGACAAGTTTCCCAGATCCTGAAGAAAACTATGGCACTAGACTAGGACTCCCGCTCATTAGTCCACAAATTTTTTGCACACAAAACTTCAAAATCTAGTATGCATTTGGTTGTCATTTGATATCTTTGTGTGTGACCATTTTCCGTAATTTGTCTGTTTGTTTATGAATTTATGAAATTAGCGTTTTGATCATAATTGGGCTTAATTGAATAACATATTCACACAATTCCAATCTTCCCCTCTGTTCCAAGTGATAGGAGATCTATAGTAGAGTTCTCTACTTGGTTGAATGTCCTCAAATGTTTAGTGGTGAAAGGAGGATCAACTCAAATAATTAAAATCAATCCTCTTCACTTTTAACACTAAACAGAATTGATGGGATCTTTGTTAACACATGAATCTAGACTGAGTAGAAATAACAATACTTCTTTTGAGAATGCATTCAAGTATCAACTATCATTTTGTAGAGGAAGAGGAAGTTTAGAGGAAGAGGCATAGGCATAGGTGGAAGGAGAAACCAGATCAAGGTGAAAACTACAATCAAAACTACAATAGTAAAGGACGTGGCAAGAGTCACTTCCAGCAACATTCACAAAGGTTTGCTAAATCTAGCATTCAGTGTTATTATTGCAAATAATGTGGACACTATGCAAGTGAATGCAAGAAGAAACAAGGAGATATGGATAAGTAGAATGCTAATTACACAAATGAATGTAAATCTAATTCTGGAAGTTTATTCATTACATGTCATGTTCCTCAAGAAAGTGCTAGAGATATTTGGTTTTTAGATAGTGGATGCAGTAACGATATGATAGGGAATAAAGAAATGTTTGCTCGTCTTGATGATTCAGTAAAGTCAGAAATAAAATTGGCTAATGATAATAAAGTGGATGTAATGGGTAAAGGAGTAATAAATGTTTTAGAAAAAAATGACGAAAGAAGATTTATTCTTGATATTTATTTTGTACCTAGACTAAAGCGCAGTCTTTTGAGTGTTGGGTAGTTAGTACAGAAAGGTTATAGAGTATCTTTTGTGGATAATGTTTGCATAATACTAGACAAATTTCCAAATGACAGGTTGATTGCAAGAGTGCAGATGAACAAGAATCATATGTTCCCCCTTCAAGTTCAGTGCATCCAAGGAGAAGAGGATGTCAATTTCAAAACTATGTATTTATACCAATCATGGCTAGGGCATCTGAGGTATGAACATTTACATTTTGGAGGATTGAGTTTGTTACATAAGAAAAATATGGTGAAGGGATTGCCACCAATAGAGGACCCAAGTAGTTTATGTGAGAGTTGTGTTTTGGCCAAAGAACATAGAGAAATCTTTCCAGTAGGAGTTTCATATAGAGAAAGGGAATTATTGGAGCTAGTTCATAGTGATTTGTGTGGACCAATGCAAACTTCATCACTTGGAGGTAGTACTTATTTTCTAACCTTCGTTGATGATTTTAGTAGGAAGACTTGGATATATTTTCTCAACCAGAAATCTAAAGCCTTTGGAAAATTCAAAGAATTCAAAGCTATGGTGGAAAAGAAGAGTGGCCATTACATCTAGGCACTTAGATTAGATAGAGGAGGTGAATATATGTCTAATGAATTTCAAGATGTTTGCAGATATCATGGCATTAAAAGGCAATCGACTACAAGGTACACACCATAGAAGAATGGTGTAGCAGAAAGGAAGAACATAACAATCCTGGGGATGGCTAGAAGCATGTTGAAAGCCAAACATTTATCAAATGAATATTGGGCAGAGGCAGTAGCATGTGTTGTATATATTCTAAATAGATTTAATGCCCCACCAAGAAACCCCAAAGAATAGCTCAACTATGCTATACAAAAAGGACAATTTTTTTTTAAAGAAAAGAAATAACAAAGAAATGTAAATCATATTTATTCATAACATCACGTTAAGCTTATCCTCTAGGGTTTCACAACTGCATTACTAAAAAACTATTAATAAGATCTAACCAGCATTATGAATTAACTAACAACCATAGTTCATTCTAAATCTAATTGCACCAATTTCCATATTATAACATCAGATAAGTAATCATTAAGGTCCTGAATAAAGGATTACAAGTACATATACAATTCCCCTTTAATGAGGGTACACCATTACATTGCTTACAATATCACTTTCTTGATTACATTGGAGTACATACATCAAGATAATAGTACATGATTCTACTGATATACAAAACTGGAATATGAACATAAGTTTCTATCTCCTCAAAATAGAACAAGATCTGAAATCTACCACATAAGGTACATCCTTCTTGCATATGAACAACAACAAGGGGAACCAATGGAGATAAAAGCACAACCACCTGACCATGTGTTACCCTAAGGTCCACACCCCCCACCCCGCGTGCTAGGAGATAATAATAAGGTCCCACAACATGAAACAGTCAGGAAAACAACAGACTAAAATAAACAATAGGGTGAAACATGACACCAATCACCAAACTAATGACAATCATCACTTACACACTTAACTGGACCTCCAATGGTACTCACACAACCGAAGGAGAAAATAAACCTAGGGAGTGCTAGACTACAATAGGGAGGAGTGTCATCACATGGATTGATATGGGTTGTCTAGGTGGCCCTTCCTAGGCCCCTGTCCCCGTCCTGGGTTGTCCTGGCAGCCTCTCCTGATCCCCGACCCCCATACAAAGTCATGCGGAATCAACATACCCTTCATGAGGACAAAGTAGTTGATCTTGCCATTCCAGGCCTTATCATCTCATCTCAAGTCTAAATGAGCACTTGAGCCATGAGTGAGGCATAACGTTATCTTATTTAATGTGATAAAACTACCCAACCCCTTAATTCATTAATTAGGCTATCACTTGGTTGCCAACTTTCAATGGGTTATCCTGGCTAGTCACTTTGGGCCCCAGCCCCACATTGAAAGCCACTACCATACCTGCATCTAGAAGACCCTATATAGCAAGAAAGACGTAAAATGACAAGTATTCATATACAATGCAAGACATTTACCTCCTTGCATACAAAATCACAAGGGTCAACTCTAAAATCATTACCCCAAAACTTTGACAATCATAAACAAAATACTTCCTCTTTTACGAATACCAAGATCTCCCTCACTATCAAACACAATAACTTATTACAAGTTCAATACCAATAAATGATTCACAACATGCATGAAGGACTTTATAACCACATCATGATACATTTACAACATAGATTATACATCATCTCACATTATCATAAACCAGAATCCTTATACATAACAAGAGATATCATGCTCTAGTAACTTCATTATCTCAAGACACGTATCAACACAATACATGAAATCAAAATAAAAACATCCTAAGCCTTTGGAATTAAACCTTGACAACTTGCACATAGTCTCCCATTACAACCAATGAACTAACTTACTCTAGTTTCACTTAAATTATGCAATTCTTCTTGCAATAAATCAATTTTCTAAAAGCAATACTTATAAATCAAATTTTCAAATTCCATGTTTATAAACTTAATTCCAAACCTATTAATCACTTTTCAACTTAACAATATTATTACAAAGAAATTCTAGTAAAATCAATATTAAATTCATCAATAATAATTAACAACCATGTCAACTCTCATTTAATCATATTAAACAAAATATAGTAATGTCATTATATATATATATATATATATATATATATATATATATATATATATATATATATATATATACTTTCGTATAACAATAAATAAGATATCAGTCGTAAGGTTTATGCAATTTTGGTTAGATGGTTATGCAAAAGACTAAGGCATAGACAAGGTCTGTGAACTGTTTGACAGTCATCTCAAAGAGACATCATCTCTTGGATCGAAATGATTGTAGGATATGCATAGAATGGATTTATAGATTTAATAACAACAACTAAGATGGCATAGGAATGTATGTCACTAATTGATATATATCTCTTAATTGACAAACTGGGTAATGCTAATTTTTGGATATGATTTTCATAGCTAAGAGTTAAATCTTATAGAATTTTTTTAGAGAAACCCAGTTAAAATATATAGAGTTATTGGTGACACAACTAACTATTTTAACAGAGAGGAAATGACTGAGAGGTAGACAGTCACAAAATATTCATATCTCCAAAATGACAACTAGTAAGGTCGATTTTAAGATATGATTTAGATAACTAGGGCGTGCACCATATAAAAAATTTAGAGGAACCCAATTCATAAAATTAAAGTTATGGCCAATGCAACAAACTGTTAAAATAGAGATGAAATGGGTGATTATCAGTCAAAAAAATTCATATATCCAAAAAGACAAACTAGGTAAGGCTGATTTTCTGATATGATTTAGGTAGCTAGGTGGTTCACCATATATAAAAAACTTAGAGAAACCTAGTTTGCAAAAATAAAGTTATGGCTAATGCAACAGATTGTTAAAATAGAGATGAAATGGGTGAGAGATAGACAGTCACAAAATATTCATCTTTCCAAAATAACAAACTGGGTAAGGCTGATTTTTGGATATGATTTAGATAGCTAGGTCGTGCACCATATATAAAAAATTTATAGGAACTCAGTTTGTAAAAATAAAGTTATGGCTAACGCAACAGACTGAGTTTAGAATATGTAAAAGAGAATTCATAGAATAATATAAAGCTTGCATATTACAAATTCATTTCACTAAATCTAATGCAACAATAAACCAGTTTAATATCTCAGTCCATAC
Organism: Cunninghamia lanceolata; assembly: GCA_027924645.1. NCBI lineage: Eukaryota > Viridiplantae > Streptophyta > Pinopsida > Cupressales > Cupressaceae > Cunninghamia > Cunninghamia lanceolata. The sequence continues at coordinate 7,736,101 of BSBN01000078.1, forward strand.
CTGGAATATTAATTCTATCACTTCTTCACAAAATTTTCCATCTCGCATCCATTTTCCCCCCATGTCTTTTCTTCTGGAAGCTATGGTTTATGGTGCCAAAAGAAAAATTAAAACTTCCTTAGAGAGAGAGATCATGGAAACATAAAACATATCCTCCTCTTTTAAATGCATGCACCTTCCCCAACTTATATCTTCAGATTTCAAAATAAACTTGAGAATGCATAACCACCTCCATAATTTCTTCTAGAACATTCTCCTTATTAAAGGCAATAAATTTCATCTTTATTACTTCCTCTCAAAAAGTAGTTTCTTTCTACTTACTAAAATTAGTGTCTTACTCAAAAGACGCAATTATTTCTAAGATTCCCTCTATAATGACAATAAATTTGACCTTTAATACTTTCTTACAACATGCTATTTTAACCAGACAATAATCTCTCTCTGATTTTATTTATTTTAGAATTTGCTATATATATAAGTTTTTATGACAACTCATAAATATTATGAATTTATTTTTATTGCTACTAACAAAACATTTACTTGTTTATAAAATATTTTTATTTTAATTTTATCAATTACATTCCCGTTTTAATAACACTTTATTTTTCCTCATTATAATTATTATTATTTATTGACCGTAAAATACAATATAATATAATTTCCCATGAATTTATATTTACATAAAAGCATCTATAATTATTTATTTATCAAAAGTGCCTTCTTAACTTACTAATTTTATTTTAATGCAACAATTAACCAAAGCATTAATTAAACAATTCTAAAAAAAATTCAAATCCCAAATAATACCTGACACTATGCACAATCGAAAAGCATGACCACAACAACGGCAACTGACTATCATGCCCATACAGACAACACTGACTGGGTGCAAAACTGGGTACTCATCATTTTCAAGGATGATGGCTAACTAGGGGATCATATGTTATCTCAGTTCAATAGTTCCATTGGTTTTAAGGCACACTCAGACCTATCAATTTAGGTGGAGTCGATTCCTGATACCTACATGTAGCACACAATACGTTCAATGCACAAGTATAATAAATATCAAATGGTCACGGAGTGAAAGAGAATCACAACACCATCGGACACTCACAAATGAGTGGTACTACATTGTCTCTTTTCACACCATACAATAATCAGATCATCCTATAATACAAAATTAGTCACATAAAAATCAATTCTAAATTATGACAATCATAGTAAGATCAACATCATAATCACTTGAATGTAAAACAATGTTAGAGCATATGAATTATCAGTGTCGCAACAAGGATTATCAATAAAACATACTAACTATCATATGAAACCACACATGAGGATAATCGGGAATGTCACCAACATGAATGTAACATCTACCAACATCATATAATGTACAATATCAACTATGTAACATACCCTAAAAATTTCTATTATTTTACCTTCACCTTCATGCTCCTTAGCCAAACTATCTGCACATCCAAGATGAAAATGGAGGGGCACTACATCCTCCTCCCCTAAAACTTGACTTACTCCTAGAAGTCACAGACTAGGGTGGAAATGTAACATATTAGTATTACAATTTTCTATTGCCAACATACGCATCCATATAAATCAATTGTTCATAAGACAGGCACAATCATCCAATAAAGACAACAAGGACATCAATTCCTCACCTTAAGACATATCATGTGATCTACTTATAACCAATCACACATATTTTAAGAATTTCAAACAATTTAGGGAATTGCATTCACATATTAACAAGGAAAAATACATCTCAGCTCTTATTTCCACAATGGTTCCAACTAAATACCAAACATGCAAATAAAATTCTATGCAGAGTCCTCCCTTGTACATACTATTAGAGGCTCAAAATGAACATGATAGAAAGAACACTTAGCATGAAACAGGGCCAACAAAAGCAAACATTCAGAATAGCCACCATACAAATTAAAAAAATGCAAACCCAAGTGAGGAAATAATCAAATTCAATCTTAAGTCATAAAATGCTAGTAATTTTCAACAATAAATCAAGTATAAAGATAAAAGTTTGGTAACCACTCCTATTATAAGAGAGTTCAAAGAAAACAAATTCACTGTTAGCCCACCAACAACACATGAAGAAACTATAAAAAATTTCAAAACAACCAATATTACAAACAAATCCACACCACGGTGTGACTAATTTTAGCCACAAAAGGAAGTATCCACTACGCAACACCCTACGACTCAAAGTCCAGAATGCATTAGAGAATGTACATCAAATACATAGACAACTAATTTTTCTACACCTTCATATCTAAGCAACTTTTATACAAAAATTTAAGGTAACACAATTGCTACTTTTATACAAAAATTTTCTATCATTAATGCAGTACAGTTTCTTTTTTACTAAGATATGAACATATGCAATTACTTCCTTATGTAAGAAGATATTTATAGAGAGAATGTATGATATCACACACAAAAATAATTCAAAACTCTAATTGACTTACAGTATCACATTCATAATCTCATGGGTCCAACACAAGCTCCAATTTGATCTCCTACACATGGTTCTTACATAGGCATACACAATGATAACTTCCACAAAAAATGGTTCACATGAGGTCATGGCCAACAAGGAGCTAGATATTAGATTATCAATCAACCATGAAAAGATACCCCACACATGAAAACACCACATAACCACATGACTCACAATGCATGATGCCACTGAATAATTAAATCATTCCAATACTTACACATATACAAAAACAATGCAATTAACATTGTTGTCAATCAGATATGCACCCTGCTAAGCTCATAGAAGACTTAGCTACCTGTTGACACATGGAAACACTTTTAGGATATGGGTTTCCTATAGCAAGAGTGAATCTCCAGAGTGAGCTAGTTCTCCTTAAGATTTCATAATCTAATGACTTGTCTGAGAAAAGGGAAGAGGAATAACTGAAATGAAATTCTATTTTTTTTTTATCTAAAGATGGTCTTAAAAATCTAAATTTTAACCCACAAACAACTCTCAAGCCTGTAACCTTCTCAATTTCACCTAAGTCCAATAAATCCTAAAGTGCTTTGTATGAAGGTTTAATTAAAACACAACACACAACCTAGATTAAATGGGCAATAACTACACAAATTTCAATAACATCGAGACATAATCAGAGGATTAGACATCATAATCATAGTGAAAACATCAAATCAAAGTCATAAAGGATGCAAGAAATGTGAAAAATAAATGTTCTGCTATATTGAATTGAAAGGGGTACATCTAACTCTACAAAAATGTGAGCCAAGATCAGTTTACAAAGTCTCTGCATGTGCTCAAGAGAGAAGAAACAAGGATATCAACTGACTGAGAAAACTAGGTTTTTCTCCTATAAAATGCCTCCAAAAAAGCTCCTAAAATAGATAAAATAATCCATTTTCGAGCTCCATCAAAAAGATGATAAAAACAGCACCAAACTGTCACCAAACTAAGAATAGAAGATGTCAAACTAATTCTTTAGGAGGTCATCCCACAATATTGGGTTACATTTTTTGGCCAAACTTCACATTGAAATCAACATTTTGAACTAAATCTTCACTTTCTGACACCTATAGATGCTAAACCATTAATAATTTGAAGATGATGTGAACTAGTGATTTGTGAGATTTTATTTATAGATTCTAAATATATATTTTTTTAAAATTTGGAGTTAAATTGTAAAAATTTTTGTGTCTCCTTTGATAACTAGTTTTTAATAGTAAACAACATTTTTTAAAGTGATGTGTATTCTCTAGCACATAACTTTTTTTCTACAAAGGATAAAATTCTTATTCTTTTGAATTTAGATTGTGAACACCAATATATAGGGCATGCATTTGGTTTCCTAATGTTTTGCTGAATATTTTTTTTAATTAAGTTTTGAAGTCAAACTAATTATAATTTAGACATATCTGTATTCCGTAAAACATAATGTTTTCTGTATGTATCAATTTTTTTTTTGTTGAAACAAGGACATCAATACCTAGGGCATAGATATTTTTAAGAGTTTTTTTTACTAATTTACTAATTTTCTGTATGTGTAGAATACAGAACTTTATGTTCAGTGAAAAACCTACATTCACAAGAAATAAAAAATAAATATAATAATCAAATTAAATATATTTAAAATTATACTTTTTGGGAGGCTTATAATAAAGACTACATACTTACAAAACATAAATTTTAAATGAATTCATTTGATCCCCCAAAAGGTAGATCAAAAGTGTTTTTTTATCAGCATTTTGATAGGTGGAGAGGAGACTCCATTATAGGTATGGTTTAAAAGTAACAAGGCTCTATCCAAGGGGGTTTAAATCTAAGGGGGTTTGATCAAACCCTCTTCAATTAAAATCCTTTAAATGGAACTTTTCAAGGTTTAAATCATTATATTTTCTAAAAATATGTGATTTCAGTAAAAATGAGGATGTCCTAGAAAGTGTAACCCATTATTGTGGCAGCACCCTAGGTGACCCCACCAAAAATCTACTTTTGTCTACCCATAAAACCCCAGTTTTTGTCTTTATCTGCCTCTAAATAAAACAAATCAAAAAAAGAATATTTGATTTGTTTTTCTAGTTCTAATTTCCTAAGAATAGTTTGATTTTAAAGCAATTTATAAATGATCGCTTTAAAACAATCTTTATAACTCTAGCAGTTTTATTCTATCCCATATTGGATTTGATTTACAAAAGTTAAATCTCCATGGATTATAATTTGACAAGTTTGCATGTTTGATTTTTCCATAAAAAATTGTAAAAATAATTATGGGGATCATATGATATTTGGAAAAATGAAAACGCATGATGACTCATCTACATATGACTTGGGAATCTCTAAGGCACATGTGGTATGTGGACTTGTCTCATACCAAAAATGAAAGGTTTGCATATTATTCCAAAGGCACAAACTCCATCTCCAAGGGGTCAAATATGTTTGAGGCATATAATATTTTGAGGGAACCATGGGCTCGGCCTCTCACCAAGTCATGGGCTTAGGCTTCATTCTGTGGTTACTTAACACCACAAAGGCATTAATCTTGTGCCATAGAAAGAAATGAATGTGATAAAAATGCAATGTTTTGATTAGGACAAAAATAAACCCCAATGACAAAACAAACTATGCCCTATTGTTTCAGGCTCATTTTGACTCCGGCATTTTTATGGATTGGGATCTGCTACTGATGATGAAAGCGAGGGTTTCAAGCTGCAAACTTGGACTTCTCTAGAACGTTTGTGCTTGGCCTCAATGAATTTCTTGCAAATTTCAAAGGTAAACACTCTCTTTCAGGCATATGTGACTTATAGTTTGATATTCTTTGAATTCTTGATGTAGAATGGCTTCAACAACCATGGCTTGTGCATTATTTCTGATGGTTTGTTTCTATTTTATTCAAATGTCACCCTTCTCTGTCATTCTTCTACTGATATCGTGCCACCATGGCTGACTATATTGAACTACTTGAGAGGAAGGTGAAATTAAAACCAGTTGCCATCATTATGCATTTCCTCTAGCAAGGTAACATCTGTTGTCTATCACTGTATGTTTCATTTTCCATGGCATTTTGTTGATGAGCTCACCACTCTTTTCTGTATACTAAAAATGGGTATCAAACCTTTTAGAAAACAAGGTGTACTTGGCTATGGCTAGCATAATTTTTGAGTTTTGCATGCTTGGAATACTTCATTCTTCACCGTATATTTGTAACTCCTTTTGACTTGACTAAATAAGGACACAACTTTTTTTTGTTTGGCTTTGCTTGTGTTTTCTGCTTGTTGGCGGTCTGGTAAAAGTAAGACAATACAGATGATCTTGCATGAAAGGGACTGGGTAGGTCATCATGATGAGGCCATTTTTATCAAAGTTAATATATTTCATGACAATAGCCTCATGGTTGGAAAAGGTACAGAATTTCATGCAGGTTTGCCTTTTGGATCACCCTGATATTCCTTAGGGAACAAAAGTTATGATGAGTTAAAGATCTGGTCAAACCTGATATTCCGAGGGGAGGATCATATTTCTTAATATTAGTCATCTTATAAAAGATCACCCCGATCTAATATTATCACCCGATAAAATCATTTGCTCTGAACATCCAGACGTCAACTTTATGTGATAGCGATATCTACGCGACAAACAACATATATTTTGTGAGGATCATATTTTTGAATATCACCCAATATTTGAATCACCCTGTCGCAAAATATCACCCAAACCAATATCCTAATAATGTCATCCAAACCCAGTAAACGAAGAAATAAACATGACGATGACGTCACCATTCTTTTTTACCTCGCGGAGGTATATTTCCAAACATGACCCTTCCTACATAACATGACGATGACGTCATAGGGCCACAACGCTGAACTAAGCCATTATCCTGATGACATCATCCTGATATTTCTACAAGAGGTCATTTTAGTTTAGGGGATCATATTTGAACATCACCCGATATTTAAATATTAGCCTATCCTGCAAAGATCACTCTGTGCATTGCCACCATAACATTAAATGCACACAGATCTGGTAGGTGGTTCCCGCCAATTACAAGCCTGATACATACACATGGTGAGATCCTGAGTTGCCATACAGGAAATCCATGATTTTAAATAATTCATCCCTAAATTTTCCCTAATTTTACCCTAAAAAGGAAGTTAAAAGTGATTTACAGAATCATTTTACTCTTATCTTGCGATAAAACAAGTTTTTACAGAGCACAACTTGCAAACCCTCATAAGACTACCTGCAGACGCATATAGATTGTACCAGAATGGGATACATGAGCATTGCAGGTATTTGAATTCCTTTCACACAATTATCAGCATAATTAAGAGGATAAACACAACAGGTAAGTAATTGAAACCCTCTTGTTGTCGTGTTCTGCATATCCAGGTATCATGGTGTTTTCTGGTTTGAAGTTCTAAATTATCCATATCAAGATAAATGAGATATTGAAAGAGTATAATATGCATGATGAATAATGAAGATATGACGTATATGCATGCTTGTAAGATATCAATTATAAGACCAGTTTTGTTAATTATAGGCATCCATGGTGGATAAGCGGTTGGCTAAGTCCGAGGTAGAATTTCTAAAGCCCATTTTTGCTCAACCCAAGGGTGTCCAATTTAAATATGGTGCCATCACATATACGCACCAAGGAAAAATAGATCTGGCTACATGGTCAGCTAAAATGAGCGATGAAAAAGTAACAGCACCTTGCTGGATGCAGTCTTTATATCTGGAATGTGGAATGCAACCGGTTTTCCTTATTCCATGGAAACTCCTGAGCTAGTCATTGAGTGTGCAAGAAATTATAACCGACAAACAAGGAAGGTAGAGAAGCATGGCAAAGTATATGCTAATCTGTCTATAAAGGGTCTTACTACTACATTCAGTTTGCCATTGGGCCAACATGGATTTGAATAAATCAAAAATAGAATATGAGAATAACAAGAAGACTGCTAGGAAGAAAATGTACTAATGGAGGGTGAAGAATAGTCCTTATCTTGCAGCAGCTAAACTTCCAGTACACATATAAATTTGACTTTGACGATTAATCCCAGTACATGATAGCCCTGCTTTGTAGAGTGACAGGCCAACTTGATGCTGGAAGTTTTAAGGACTAGATGTATGCAGTCATCCTAATGTGCCTTTACACAAATAACAAGCCAATGTGGGCTAAGATGATAAGTGATGCTCTAGATGAGCAGCTGATGAACCTAGGAGGTCCAGATTGTTCCTTCTACATGACCTCATACATACTTTATTCATGTGCCTACAAGGGTACATTTGATGCATTGACTACAGTTGGGAGAATTGGTGGCACAACAAATGATGCACATAAATGGGATCATCATCCCCAGCTGCAAAGAGAAAATTGCCTCCAAGATTACAAACTAGTGAATGATGCATTCTCTATGCATCTGGTAAGAACAATGGAGGAGGATAGTACTAAAGGACTGAGCATGGAAGCTCAGGAAGTCATATACATGCATGGAGCCTAGTTTATTCAATTTACAACTTTCTCTTACATCAAAATTGAAGGCCTTGAGGAAGAGCCTCTCATGCTCCCAAGATACCCTACAGATGCAGTTGTCTTGATGGAATTTTTAAGACAAATTTCCACAATACTGAATGCTTACAAAGCTAACAACAAACTTCCACCAGTATTGTTTCCAGTTACAATGGGCTGGTATATGTGCCCAGATTCTGAGAATATTAAGAAAGCCATAGCTGGTTGAACTATGATGAATTTCCAACCATTTCCATTGACAAGATCATATGATCCATATGGGAGGATGCATAGGATCATGGGGAAGCCCATCCATCGAAGACATCTTGAAGACTTCTAGGTAGATTGTGAAGATGACGCTGAAGCAAGAATAAGAAGATATCAAAGGCTTACACTCAACCAGATCAAGACCTCTTATTACATTTCCATCCCAGCACAATTGAAGAAAGATGATGGAACGGTAATGCCTGATGAATATGAGGAGAAAAAGGTATACAATGATACCATCTTAGCACCAGATCTCACCATGCAGGAGGACATCTCCTTAGATCCATTTACAAGAAGGACATTGCAGCTGACCCAAGCATGGGTCAATGACCAGATAAATACACTGAAGAAAAGAGGTGCTGTCATCACGGTGGACAATAAAAGGAAAAGACAGGAGATTTTTGAAGATGAATATGATGATTTCTTGAATGAGAAGAGGAAGTCTAAAGAAGAGAAAGTACCACCTTCTGAGAAAAGCAAAAGACCTCTGAGAGGTAAGAAAATTGATGCTGAACCAAAAGGGGTCATAATTGAAAGAGTGATAATGCCAACTGAAGATGCATCAGCATCAGGACAGGTATTAACATCATCAGCACCAGGACAGGCATTAGCATCATCAGCACTGCCTCTAATGGATAAGAAAAATACTAAAAAGATCCAGAGGCCACCTACACAACCTACTGAAACATATGAGGAGGGTCAAGCCTCACATAAGCAAATAGAAGAGGATATTCCTCTTGATGAGGACCTAGAAGAGGAAGAAGAAAATGTTGAACTCCTCACTAGAAAAAGAAAAGCACCTCAAGTGATAGCAACTACACCTAAGAAACCAAGAACTTCAATGAGAGGTGAAATAAAACAAACCCCTATGATGCTAAAAGGGGTAGGTGGAGAAGTATTCAATAGGGAATTGCAGCATAATGTTCCACTTCCCACCATTGTAAAGTTTAAAACTAAACAAGCAGAAGAACAAATGAAAGAATTCTCTAAGGCAATTCAAAGTGGTCTAGTCTCATTAGATGAGACAGTCGACCTATCTAATGATGAGGTGGTGAAGGATGTAGCTTCACAAAGAATGGAAGTCTTTGCTGCTGGCACCCGGGTAACTCCATAGGGGACCCCATCAGTCTAGGCATTATTAGAAGAAATGAAGCAAATAGAATCAGAAAAGGAAAAGAGCCCGAAAGACATTGCACAACAAATAGGGCTGGATACCTTAGTGGATTAGGTGACGAGTCCTACAATTATAGATTTGACATATGTAGAGGATGTAAATCCTAAGGATACGGTAGGTGCCCCTGAGAAAGTAGAAAATATTGAAAAACTCAAATAGAAAGAAGAGGAGAGCAAAGCTCCAGGTGTGGGTCAGCAATAGCAGGATGCATCAGCTGAGCCCAAAGTAGTAGAAGTCCCACCAAAGGATAAAGAAGATAAAAAATATTAGGTCCTGATGACCACAAGGCTCAAGAGGTAATTAACATAGATTCGGAGCTAATTATAGTTACAGATCAGGTGGATGAGCCTAAGATAAATAAAATAACATCCAAAGATACTAACATACCTCAGGAAAAGGAAAATGCTAAGGTGGATGAGGTACCCATGGAGGAAGTAAAAGATCAGGATCATGATAAACATGTAGATGATCAGCAGGATCACCCTCCAGAAAAAGAAATTCCTCAATAGGAGGATATACCCAAAGATCACCTTCATGAGGAGCATCATAAGGAAGAGATAAGGAAATCGCCCTCCCCATCGAACATGATGGTGGATTAGAGAGATCAGGGTGATCATCATGATGATGATGGAGACCAATAGTGAAAGGATCAAATTCCTTGATCGCTCGAAAAAGAAATTGGCGCAGAATCAGGTATAGAGGCATGAGAGTTTGATGTATCTACATTATTGTCAGAAACCTTAATAAAGCCTAAGAGGAAGGATAGAATAACATCTGCAATAAGAAGAGATCCTGTTACAGGTAGGAGGACTGTACAGGTAGCACTCCCTACTGTGGATAAAGAAAAGGGTAAGATCACCCTGGAAGAATTCCAGATTAGCATAGTTGATCTAGGGTTTTCTAATGAAGACCAGGAGGGTCAGGAAGGAAAAGATATAATTGATTCATTGACCTAGAGGGTAAAAGAGAAAAGGAAAAAAATAAACAGCACAAGGAGCACATTGCTCAGTTACATACTTACATAAAGGGGTTAATTAACCCTAAGGATATATCAAGTGATCATGCAGTCTCATTGACTGCTATTTCTCAGGATGAGGTAAATAAATTGGATCTCATGAAGCATGAGTCATCCATAATGAGAAAGTGGATGTTATCCACATTTGATGAAGCAGAGGAAGTAGTAAAAGCCTCTTTGAAGAGGTGGAATTCTTTAGGTGTCTCTAGGAAAAACGTTGATAAATTACAGATGGAGATCAGGAAAAGGTCCATTCAGTTGGAGAAAGCTTTGAATGCCTTGGAGGAAATAAAGAGGATTAATCCTTAAGTTCTCATAAGTAATTAGGTATTAAATAACACTAATGCACTATTAATAGACATATGGTACAAAGACATCAGGTTTGAATGTGATGTGCTTAAAAGATGCAACAGTAAACTAAGATATATCAGCATGAAGCTACATGATATGATGTCGTTTGAGGCTAAAATTTTGGAAGAATTAGAAGGAAAGGCAAAAGGCAAGATAGAAAATCAAGATGAGGAGTTTGCCATAAAAGATGTACATAGCAATTTCTAGCAGGTAGCTGATGATCCTCTAAACCACCTGACAGAGGAAACTATGGATAAGATAATGAGGATCAAGGTCAGGATGGAGAATTATAACGAGACATCTAGCAGCAGGAGAAGTAAGTTAGAGAGCCTCCAAGGCAAATATCAAATACATAGGCATGCCATCATCAAAGCAAGAACTCAAGATGGTGGGGAGATAGAGCAGATAGTACAAGCATATGAAAGTATCTGGATATCCATGCAGATTCATATACAAAGAGATAGTCATCAGGAGGATATCGAAACTGATGAAAGCGATGATCATGATAATGGGAATGATGACAAAGAACCTGATGAAGATGTACCATAAAAGAGAACACATGCATCAGGTACTTAGGAAAATGTGAGTTGCCTAGATGGTTACTAGCTAGCAACCTGTGCCACGTGAAAAGAGTTGACTTGGTCAATGAAATGTGAACCACAGATCTTAATAGATAAATCTGGATCATAGATCAATTGTAACCGCTCCCTCACTTTGTTCTATAAAAGGTGCAGGGATGCCTCATTTTAAAATATTCAAAACTTCATTCAAATCTGTTTGCTGAAATATTCAGGGCTCATTTCAAAGTTGTTGTATACATATATGTTCTTGCATACCTAATGAATGGGAAGACTCTTTTGATTACAATCCATAATAAATCTTGAGTAATCAGTGTATGAATTCTTGATACATGTGATTTTCTATGTCCCTTGGAATGCATATCTACTTACATGTTTTGTTTTCATCCTGTTCCTTTGAAGTTAGCATCGACTGTATCTAGCTGTGGAATGTCCTGGTGAACATATGGTTTGATTTCTTCTCTTCATGACTGTATCTAATGTATATGTGGCTCAATAGCTGAAGGTTCAATATTAATTTGAAGTATTTCTTTCAATTTCTTTCAATTTCAGAGCATTTCATCATCATAATTGCAAATAGTTTACAATCTTAAGCAAATAATACAAATATGCAGACATCCCATAGATAACTGAACATGTTCAGCATATTTGAGGTTAAAGCATGTCAAAATGACAAATATCATGCAAAGATTTAAAGATAGTGCATTATTTGAAGCATATCTTGTGTAGAATAACTTTCTGTGCAACATCCTTACATGAAACATTATCTTACTGATGAGATCTACGTAAGGCCCCAAAATGGAAACAACAACACACATCAACCTCTGAGTAATGTCAGAAGATTAAGACCTAATCACCAAAGACTTGAGATCATGAATTCTCTAAATTCATCGTATCTTTCAAGATGAATAAAGGTTAATGTGTACTTTTATTCTATGTTTGTTTATGACTAATATCATGATCAACATAAATTGGCGCTAGAAGGAGGGCAATAAGCTAGAGGATCATCATCAGTACTTTAGGAGATGATAAAGATTGAAAGGTAATGCTTAGACTCCACTAAATTTTCAAGTTAGACGCAAATATTTGTTATCCTAAGCTTGTACATGCTAATCCTTTGTTAAGTTTTTGAGATTAACCATAAATATTGCAAGCTTTGCAACAGATCATCATGAATTTGCAGAAATAAGCCTTGTCTTGTGTAAATTTGCCCAAATCTTTGAGGTAAAAAGGTCAAAAACTTGATATCCTGATGTGTGTGACACATAACTTCAAGTATCACTTCATATTTGCAGTATCTCTGCAAATATTCTGCAAATATCCAGTCACTCTACTTTTCTAACCATAAATACCTTCCTTGCTGGTGAATTCCAACTGATCTTTACAATCATCCAGCCAATTTTCCTCAAAACTGAGAAATCCTGGCTCACAGGATAAATACTAGGTCTAGATCCACTGTAAATTTTGACGAACTACCTGTTAGGGGGTTCAGACCTAGAACTGTAGATATCCATCACACTCCAAGGTCTAGTACATTAGGAGCATCACCAGAGCCTCCTCCTATAACTCCTATTGGTTTACAAGTACCTTCAGGGTTATCTGTGACACCTCTTGTCCAGCCTCAACCCCAGGTCCAACCTCAACCGACCATACCATAGTTTCAACCTCCTCCAGTTGCAATGTCATTCTTTGCAGTAGAGTCACCTTTGACCTTTACTGCATATCATGCTTTACTAAAGAATCAGACAAACTCTGTCCAAAATATCATCCATATCAAGATGCAGATGATCATATCAGAACTTTCAAGGAAGCCTGCCATAGGGCCAGAATAGAGCATCAGAACGTTGTATGCAGATTATTTCCTTTTTCCTTAGGGGAAGAGGCTTATAATTGGTATAGTAGTCTTGGTTAGAGTTAAGTCAGATCATGGGCTATCCTAGAGAAAGCTTTCACTGATAGGTTCAAAATACCTATCGACCCTTCAATGAATTATCACTTATTTGCCACAATTAAGCGGTTTGAGGGAGAACCTATTGCCAATTTCAATGTTAGGTTTCAGAAAATGTTATCCAAGTTAGTCACTCCTTATGTTGTAACTGATGCAGCTGCTAGGAGTATCTACTATTCAGCTCTAGATCCTTTAGCTTCCATGTTCATCAGGAGGGCACATCTTGAAATCACAACTTTGACAGGAGCTTTCCAAGAAGCCATCAAAGTGAATTAGTAGTTAGTCCCTGCTCCTACACCAAACATAGCCTTTCCTACACTTCCTGGTTATCTAGGATATCCTCCCCAGTCACAATATAATGGAACCATGATGCCTCCAGTAGTAATTCCAGCACCTCTACAGATACCTCCATTGAGTATAATGCCACCTCCTAATGGAAATGGCCAGATGATGTAGTATCTTGGACAAGTTCAAACACCTCAGGTTATAGACCAGAATAATCAGAACAATAATGGATCCTCATTTTTCAAGCCTTTAACTGAAAATGTGGTAGCTAAGGTTCAGGAAGAAAAAGAAGAGATCAAAGAAATATCAGCTCAGCTAAGGAAGCTTACAACTGAGATCACTCATTTGAGAAGCCACAACTTCTACTCTCGGCCTAACTAGAATAGAGGCTATAACAATGATAGACCAAATTATCCTGATAGGGGGTACAACAACAATAATTTCAACAATAACATTGGTAACAACAATCCTCCTAGACAACCTAGAGTATGGAACTCCAAGCCAAATAATGGCTCCTTACCATCACCTTTAGATAATCAACCTCCTAGTGAAGCTAAACAGACTACTAGAGTCAATTTTGCTGAGGTAGCCCTCACCAATTGGTGTAGAATACACATTACAAATGCTCATGTCGAATTAGACTGTCCACAATTTAGAATTGCTGCTAGCACCTTCTAGACAGAAGTGTTTAATACTTCTGGAAGTCCACCCCAGGTAGAGGGAAATGAGATTGTCCCTTGTGGATATGACTCAGCATTTGTATTAGAAAGCTATACTGATAAGCCTTATCAGCAGACCATGTCATTTCAACAACATTACACCCAGACATGTAAAGAATCAGCCATGGCTTTTGAGTCAAATTATGTTTTCCCCTTTGAAGATGAGAATGAGCCATCAAATGAGACTGAAGAAGTGCATGCTTACCAACAACAATATCAGGGTAAGCACAATTATAACTTGAGAAATAATGCCAACAAACCTACTGGTCCATTGACCTCTTCCTTACCCCTGAATAATTTTAACACACCTCTTGATCCCAAGGCAAGTAACAATCTAGGATTTCCAAAGGTAAATGCACAGTATCTGTCACCACAGAACACAACATCAAAATCTTTAAGGATGCCTCATGAGTCTAATAAGTTAGTCACCTACCTGGCAGATGAGATGAAGAAGATCAAAATCAGCCTATCCTTGTCAGAGTTGCTAAAAACTCCAGCCATTAAAAAAGCATTTATGAAATCACTAGATGATCCTGCTCCTAAAGAGGATATTCATCCATTAGGTCAGTCTGGAGGTAAGGATCATGCTGTTAAAGATAATAATGTTAAAATTAAAGTCCCAACTACTGTCCAAGCTGTGGAGACTTCTCACATGACGTTGTATAGAGATAAAAGTGAATCACCTCCATTCCTCCTAACCATACGAATGTTTAGTAAGAACCTGCACAATTGCCTAGTGGACTCAGGAGCATCCACGAATGCCATGCCTTTGGCCATATGTAATGCTCTAGGGCTACATCCTGCCAAAGCATTAAAGAAGGTAACCCAACTAGACAAGATAGAGGTGAATGTAATAGGGGAGTTAACTCACATTTACATGCAGCTAGCATCAGACCCTAGGATTCAGTACTATATTTATATCCAGGTAGTAGACATACCTGATACATATGGAATGTTACTTAGCAGGGACTGGTCTAAAACCCTCAATGGATATATGTCTACTGACTTCAGTCACATGTGGCTACCTTGGAAAGATATACCAAACCAGATAAGGGTAGATGCTGAACCGAGAATGAAACACATGATCATTGAGTACAACAAAACAAATGAGATCATGTATGTAAATGTTGAACCTGGAGTATATTCTATTAGACCTCAAACTGTCAGAATAGAGGAGGTCTTGATGTATGATTTTCATGATGATCATGATCTTAATGATCATCCTCATGATGATAATACTGTAGTCTTAAGATCTGGTCATGATCATGGAGATGAAACAGAAGTAGATCATTTCAAAAGTTTTTAAATATACTTGTCTAAACAGGTAGAACACTGTCAATTATTAGATATACCTATTCATGACATTTTGATTGATGGTTGGTGTAGATTACATGATGAAGCACATTCTAAGAAAACTTGTGAAGCATGCATCAACATGATGGAGCTTGAGAAAACATACAGAGAAGCGTTATCATCATCATCAGAGGTAAGTTCTATATGTAGTGATGATGATCATACTGATTCTTGTTCGTCTACTACAGAAATAGGAGAAGATGAGAGTCAGAATGAAGATTTTATCCAGAACACAGAAGAAATTCTGGTCTACAATGAGAAGAAGGATAACAGAAATAATAAGGTCACCCCTGGGAGTGATTGTCTGATGGAGTCAGATTATGAACTATTTGATGAAGATAGAGGCAATAATTTGACCAAATTTGAGAAGTTTTTATCAGAGGAAATTAAAAAGATGATAGAATATGAGAAGCCTCCACAAGATACACTGACTGAAGGATGGTGTAGATTGCATGAGGCACCTCACTTAGAGACTGCCTGTTCACTATGCTTACATATTTTAAAGAGGCATATAGTGCCTAGTTCAGAAGATCATCCTTCTGGTGATGGATAGAAAGCAGATAGATCAGCTTCCCAGAAGAAAGGAAAGATGAAAACTGAGAAGGTTGAAATTCCTAAGTTAAAGTGGATATCAAGTGGTGCAGCTGCTAGAGCTACAAAGAAGAGAGAAAGCATAGCTAAGCCTCCTACTGAAGATAAATAGTGGATCCTTAGATTCAATGGATCCAAGTTGAAACAAGGTGCTGGAGTAGGAATTGATCTCATTGATCCATCAGGAAAGTCCTACCTAGCAGCCTATAGATTGCAATTTCCATGTACTAACAATGTAACAGAGTATGAGGCTTTAATACATGGGATATTGTTTTCCCTTAAGAAGAAAGTGAAAATTCTGCATGTCTATGGAGACTCAGAATTAGTGGTAAGACAGGTGAGAGGAATTTACTCTTGTAATTATAGGAAATTGTCTAACTACAGACACAGGGTGTGGGATCTGATTAAAGACTTTGACACATTTAATATCACCCACGTACCTAGAGAATAGAACCATAGAGCAGATGCTCTAGCCCAGGTTGCTAGCACCTTAGAACCTTTGTCTATTTTAGGTTTAAAGATGTTTTCAGTAGAACTAATATCGGTGCCTTCAATACCTGATAATGTTACTAATCTCCAAGTATTCGATGATGATCAGCATGTCCTTGATTTCATCTCCAACAGATATATATTTGATGCTCAGATCATAGATGAGAACAATGTGGAAGATCATGTTTGGGAAGAAGAGGAAATATTAGAGTTGCCTAACAACAGGATTCCCAAAGGTATGATTGAATTAGAAAGAGCCTTTGATTTGGATAATACGCTGAAGTAGAAGGATCTTCCAAAAGCTGATGGAGGACAGTATTCACAAGTGAATATAGGACAAAATGATGATAAGAGAAATGTCTTGATTGGTAAGGTTTGCACACCAGAAGAGTTAGAAGGAATAACTCAGGCACTCAAAGATTACATCCATATCATTGCATGGACTTATGATGAGCTGAAAACATATGACACATCAGTCATAACTCACACTATACCCCTCAAGCCAGATGCTAAACCTTTCAGACAAAAACAAAGGCCAGTCAATGCTTTTCTTGAACCAATAATTTTTTAAGAAGTCAAGAAGCTGTTGAGTGCCAGGATCATATTTCCTGTGAGGCACTCCACCTGGGTTGCTAATCTAGTCCCAGTGAGAAAGAAGAATGGACACATCAGGCTATGTGTAGACTTCAGGAACCTGAACAGAGCATCAGAAAAGGACAATTATCCTTTACCCTCCTTAGATGAAGTTCTACAGATTGTCAATGGAGCAAAAATGATGTCCTTTCTAGATGGCTTCTCAGGCTACAACTAGGTCATGGTTGACAAAATTGACAGACTGAAAACTGCCTTCACCACCAAGTGGGGGATTTTTTCTTATAGACGTATACCATTTGGGCTGATAAATGTTGTAGCAACATTCTAGCGAGTAATGGACATAGCCTTCGGAGGCTTAATAGGAAAATGCATAGTCATATACATGGATGACTTAATAGTATTCTCCAAGGAAAGAGGAAACCATGTAGCAGACCTCAGAAATGTATTGAAAAAATGTGAACAGTATGGAATATCCTTGAACCCCAAGAAATGCATATTTGGGGTGACAACAGGAAAGTTACTGGGCCACCTAATAACTGAAAATGGGATTATCATAGATCCTGACAGGGTGGGGTCCATTATGAAATTACAACTTCCAGGAAGTAAGAAAGAACTCAAATCTTATCTTGGTAAGATAAATTTTGTCACGAAGTTTATCACTGGCTTTGCTGAAATAGTTAGACCTTTAAATGCTATGCTGAAGAAGGATGCAAAGATTGAGTGGACATCAGAAGCCAAAGCAGCTTTTGAAGACATAAAGAGAGCTATTTCTAATGCTCCTATCCTCATCAGTCCAGACTACACCAAGGACTGTTGGCAAGAGACACTATATGGGTTTATGTATGTTGTCATTGATCGCAACAAAGGCTATCCCACACATCCGCAAGACATGATGAGTCTCTACCAGAAGTCAGATTGAAGAAGTGTTGTGATCTGGTAAGCAAGAACAGAGCAGTCAACAAGGTCTGACAGTCAGGTCTGGATCTCTCAAAGGAAGTATCTCAGTGAAGTATAGATTTGGGGAAGTCAAGACAAGTACCTTGACTAATAGATTCCAAGGATTTAGCCTCCGATGATGGAAGGATGAAAAGATATGAGCACTTGAGTATTGGGTTCCTGTTTGGTAGAGTAGACAGAGGAAGAACTATACCGACAGAGTGTCAGACCCAAATCTGGAAGAGATATTGCTGATGACTAAGTTTCTTGAGGTATCATTCATGATTGGCCAACATGATTGATGACTTCTTCAAGCATCTCCTAGATCCACATCACTTGGTAAGCAAGGATCCAGCTGACAGATCAAAGCTTGGGAAAATATTGACTATTCCAGATGCCGACTAGAAAGGTGGTAAGATTACTTATACAGATATTATACCATATGAATTGATATATGAAGGTGTGTTGTGTGAATGTGTAATTGTGTGAATAAAAGCAGAAGAGTAGTGGGAAGGCAGGAAGACAGGTCTGGAATGTGACAGGACAGTTGAACCAAAAGAAAGTTAGAATGAAGTGTAGCAGATCAGTTTATTGAGCTCAACCGGAACTGAATCTTAGCATGTGTGGATGCTTCTCATTAGTTCAAACATTATGTTATCTTTCTCTCTTGTAGGAAGTGAGCCTCTTGTGAGCAGTATGCTCAGGCAGTGAGCCCTAAATTGGCAGGTGCCATTTTGTACTTCTATTCTTCTAACAGAGAATACATTCTTGGGTTAATCACCCCGTGGTTTTTCCCTTAACTAGGTTTTCCACGTCAAAATTATTGTGTTATGTGTATTGACTTTGTTTCTACTTTCATGCTTGTTTTCTTTGATGCTGCACTAATTATTAAAGAAGAGCAGAAAGTTGAATAAATTAAGATAACTAATTCACCCCCCCTCTCAGTTATAAACAATTGGTATCAGAGCCAAGTCCCTCCCAATAGAGCCTAACAGCTTGAGGAAGATCTGGGAATTCAAATGGATGTGTATGGTATGAGGGAGCAACTTAAGTCTGCCCTTGATGATCTTAAGCAGTTAAATTCTGAAGTCAATGAATTGAAGGAAAGACTCAAACAGGCTGATTATTTCATAAAAGAACTAAAAGATAAACTGAGTCTCTCTATGAAAAAGAGAAAAGAGCTACTTCAGCAATTGGCAAGTCAAGGTGAAGCCAATGATACAAATGGAGATCTAAAAGAGAAAACCAAGTTATGTGAAAAGTTATCAAAAAAAATCATCATGGTAAGACATGAAATGGAATCAAGAATTATGAAGTTTACCCAAGAAATTAAAGAGAGAAAAAAATCTGAAGATGATCTAAGACAATCTCTCAAGGAAAAATTAGAAGACTGCCACAAGATGGATAGAATAATTAGACATCTTGAATCTAATCTTGAAGATGCTAAAGATAATGAAGAAAAACTTGAGGATCAAATTGTCTCTCTTAAAAGGGATCTTCAAACAGTAAATGAATACAAAGAGAAATTCAAGATAAGCTCTGCCCAACTTGAAGTTCTTCTTGAAAGCCAAAAGAGGGTAGATGACAAGTGTGGCCTAGGATATGAAAAAGGTGAAAGCTTCGGATCTAGTCAGAAGAATTTTGGATCAGAAAATCCAAGGAACAGGCCTAGAAGACCTCCGATAAGGCAGCCTAATGCTCAAAGATATCCATCCTTCAATGGATACTACCACGACTACAATAACTTTGGTCATAAAGCTAATCAGTGCAGAAAGAAAATGAATCAGACTAATACATCCTTCTTCGGACAGTGTCTCAATTGCAAAAGGTATGGTCACAAATCTCATGAATGCAGAAATATGCAAATAAACAATTCATTCAATGGTAGATTTCTTTGCATGCAATAGTATGGGTCATATGGCTAATCAATGCAGATCAAGAGGATATCAATCAAATATGCAAAGAAATGTTGTTTGCCATATTTGCAATAGATCCGGTCATATTGCAAAATTCTGTAGAAGCAAGAATCAGGACAAAAGAGGTCCGATACATCATAATCAGAATCAAGATAAGGGAAAATGAAAATTGAATGCGGATGAAGTTCAAAATGAGATGAACAAAATTTGGGTGAAGAAAAGTACAGAGAATGTAGGGGATGGATTTGCACTAGACTCTGGTGCTGATATTCCTTCTGGAAATTAAAAAGTGAGCCCTGGCTCAGGGGGAGACACTAGAAAACCATTTTCCCCCAACCAGTCAATTAGTGCCAGGACTGGCACAAGGAGAGTTGTAGATTAAAGGGTTCATAAGAGAAACATCTAAATAAACTATGGTTAAGATATGGAAGATCCGCAAGATGTTTAGATCAAGATTGATCTAGTTCTTCAAAGCATCCGAATAAGGCAAACCGGAATTACTTAGGTCGAGCATTTATTGCAACTTGGTATTAGGGTTTGTGGAGGAATATAAGGGTTCTTTGTATTAAACATTTGTTCATTCTATATTGAAGAAGAAGCAAAAAGGAGCTCTGTAACAAATTTCCTCAAGCCCATGAAAGATCATTTGCAGAAGTCAATTCATCCAGAAATTGATCTAGCTCACTCCGTGAAACCTAAAGGCGCAAAAGGTATTTTCTGTTCCTAAACACCTCTCTACAAATCTTTTTAAAGATGACTACTCTGAATATTGTGAAGATCACTGATAGGCCTCACCCCAAATTCAAGAAACATCCCTACAAATCCTTGGAAGTAGATCCCCTAGGAGCATTTTCTAGTGTTCTGCATGGTGTATTGCATACAGAAGATATTAGGGTTTACATTCATGCAAACATTGAAGAATTCAAAGAGTTCAAATTGAGGGATATCTACCACAAACAACTAATAGATGATTCATTTGAGCTCCAACCCCAATACAAGGCCCTCCGGGACCAGCACTTTGCACAGTGTATACATTTCCCCTGCTTTGTTGAGGATGAATGGGTCTGGTATGCCTTGAACAAAATACATGACAACTTCATGTGGTTAAATGGACCATTGAAGATCACAAAAGATGCCATTAGGGCAGTTACCAGTTTGCACTCATCCGGTGGGATACCTATTCTCAAATCAGTCAAGAATTAGACTGTAAGTGAGGCTACTAGATCTAGGTTTGACAAAAGAGCAATGACAATAGAAGATATCACTAATCCAGATATCAAGTTTACCTCCATGATCATCAGATACAAGATATATCATTCTAGTAGGGAGAATTCAGTACCCGAAACTATTATCTACACTGCTTATGAAATGTTAAGAAAGAATTTAGATTATAACCTTTGTCAGCTCCTTCTAAACCAACTCTTGGAGAATCTGTAGAAAATAAAGAAAGATAAAAAGAATTCATTTAAGTATGGTGGGTTAATATTGTGCTTATTCTTCTACTTTATGAATGAGTTACCTGGATCCAGTGGATGGGTATGGCAGAATGATAGACCAGTTGCCATACAAATCAGGGACTATTTGCATGGATTTGGTGATGACAAAGCACAAAACACAGCTCTTTGGGGTTTCTTCAAAAACTTCCAAAACATGATGCAAGCTAGAGAGAGAATTCCCCAATCTCTAGTTGAGAAATACAAAGACACCGTATGCTTTATGGTAGAGACTGATCAGTGCCTAATGGAGGCAGTGGAACCAAGATCAGTGTGGATCATGCCAATGGGGTATGAGGTGGATGAGAAAATCGTAGAACTGCATGTTCAACACATGATGAGTCAGCCAAAGGATCCCAAGGTAGAAAGGTTTGGAACCTTTAAAGAATTGAGTGTGAAGGTCCATGTTGAGCTAAGGCAACCTAAGATGAAAAGAAAGGTAAGAAAAGAAGTTGAAAACATTGCCAAAAGCCTTGGCATCTCAAAAGAGGCACTTGATGCCAATAGGGAAAAGAAGGAAAGGACTGAGAAAGAGAAGAAAGAGGCAGAAAAGCAAAGTGTTCTAGTAGAATCCTCCTCCTGGACCAGATCTTCTAGGAGCTCTGCTCCTACCACTGATAAGAGCTCAAATAAATCAAAACTAGAAGCAAAATCATCCAGTAAAGTAGAGAAAAGAACTAAGACAAAGGCCACAAGGTCTTACATCAATCAGAAGGATGATGAAGAGACTGAGTCAGATGAGGAGGTAAGGAAAATGAGGAAAAAGAAGAAAGTATTTGGTGAACTCTCTACCAGTGAAGACAAGGAAGAGATGGTAGAAGAGTTTGTTGAAAAACCCACTCTATCATTAGATGATGTCGTCAAATTAGTTACCGTGGATGGAAACCTTCAACCAATGGCTGAATTCTATGATCATTATAGTGAGGCTGACCAAAAGATCTTGCAGGAAGTAGCAGTCAAGTATCTGAATATCTACAATAAGGCTTTTATTGAAATTATATCTCTTATTCCCAAAAGCCTAGAGAAAGAGTTAGAAATAAGAAAGAATAATGCTATGGCAAAAGATCTTGAGATTCGAGAACAGATAGCCATTCAGCTTTATCCTTCAATTGATTCAAAGAAAATGAATATGATCTTGAAAGATTGTAAGGATGAGTTCCAGAGCAAAGCAAGAATGAATCAACTTATGCTTTGAGAAACTGACAAAATAGCAAAAGAAACAGAAGAGATCCTCCGGAATGCATACTCAAGATTCAACATTCCTATTATAGAGGACTTGGGTGTTGGTCCTTTGGCTACAAGTGTTGAAAAAGAATCTACTGAGGCAATGACAGAAGAAGTAATGGACACCAGTGAAGAAAAAGATAAGGACTTGGAATCCTCTGCTCTGAAAGAGGTGGCTCGTGAATAAACAAACATCACTCCTCCAGTTTCCCTTGCTGATTCTGGATCTAAAGGAGAAGAAAGAATAGAGGATAAAGAAAAAGGAGTGAAGGAAAAAGAAGATGATAGTACTAAGGTTACAGAAGGAGAGAAGACTTCAGCAGAGAAGACCATAGCTATTAGTGGTAAGAGTGTAGAAGGAAAGAAAGCTCCAAGATACAGCTCTAAGACTGCAGAAGAGAAGAAGAATCTGTCTCTGACAAGAGACACTGCAGAAACTGTCAAAGAATTCTTAAATAAAGAGACAATGGAGATTGATGAACTAGAACTTCAACAAGGGCCATTTAATTTTGATTCTCTTTCTCTAGTACAAACAATGAAGATAGCTTCATTTGCTAATGCAAAGGCTAAAGAAAAACTCCTGAAGTCTCACATGGAAGATTGTGAGCTAATAGAAGTTGCATCCAGAGTATTAGAAAAGATCATGCCATCTTTTCAAAAGGATCCCTCAGCCTCCTCATCCGGGAATCTCAAATCTCTAGTCAATAGTGTTAGCACACATTTTGATTCCCTAGAGAAGTCAGCAGAGGATAAGGTCCGGAAGGAATTTTAGGCAAAAAGATTATTAGAGGTACAAGGGTTAATAACTAATGATAGGAGTAATATGAATATTGGGATAAAGAGCTTAGAAAATGCTCTTAAAGATGGTGGGGAAATGTACAAATTTTGTTTATCATGGTCCAAAGTAACATTGGATATTGAGAAGAAAGTGAAAGAATAGGAGGACAAAATGACAACACTCTCTAAGAATTTTGATCCTCTCTCCTCTTCCATAATAAATCAAGAATGTCAGACAATCTTGAATGAAATCAAGAAGCTTGAGAAGGAAAAGAAAAATAGAATAACCAGGTTGGGTGAACATAGAGGGATAATTATCCCTAAGTTAGAGGCCATGCATGAGGCCATAAAAGAAGCTCAGATCACAGCCTGGACCAGTGATCCAACAGATCTAAAAAGGGCAGACGCGTTTGCATTCTTGTTGAGTGGTCACATCTCAATTTTGGATAGGATGAAGCAAAGTTGGGCAACAAAATTCGTCCAATTGAAGACAACTTTTGCAGACATACTCCAGTATATGTAAGTATGTTATATATATATATATTTATGTGGCTAGGTATAGTTGACTTTTTGAGAATTTTGGTGTGCAGACCCTACCCTTTGCCATTGATGTCAAAGGGGGAGTGAGAAGCAGTGAAAAATGAGGAATCCAACTAAGGGGGAGCTCCAAAAAATGTATATAAAAATAGAGCATCAACCAAGGGGGGGTATAATGTGACAGTCATTTTTCACTAAGTGTTGCCATCAATGCCAAAGGGGGAGATTGTTGACAAGAGACTCTATATGGGTTTATGTATGTTGTCATTGATGGCAACAAAGGCTATCCCACACATCTGCAAGACATGATGAGTCTCTACCGGAAGTCAGATTGAGGAAGTGTTGTGATTCAGTAAGCAAGAACAGAGCAGTCAGCAAGGTCTGACAGTCAGGTCTGGATCTCTTAGAGGAAGTATCTCAGTGAAGTGCGGATTTAGGGAAGTCAAGATGAGTACCTTGACTAATAGATTCCAAGGATTTATCCTCTAGTGATGGAAGGATGAAAAGATATGAGCACTTGAGTGTTGGGTTCCTGTTTGGCAGAGTAGGCAGAGGAAGAACTGTACCAATAGAGTGTCAGACCCAAATATAGAAGAGATATTGATGATGACTAAGTTTCTTGAGGTATCATTCATGATTGGCCGACATGATTGATGACTTCTTCAAGCATCTCCTAGATCTGCATCACTTGGTAAGCAAGGATCCAACCGACAGATCAAAGCTTGGGAAAATATTGACTATTCCGGATGCCGACTAGAAAGGTGGTAAGATTACTTATATGGATATATATACCAGATGAATTCATATATGAAGGTGTGTTGTGTGAATGTGTAATTGTGTGAATAAAAGAAGAAGAGTAGTGGGAAGGCAAGAAGACAAGTCCGAAATGTGACAGGATAGCTGAACCAAAAGAAAGTTAGAATGAAGTACAGTAGGTCAGTTTATTGAGCTCAACCGGAACTGAATGTTAGCATGTGTGGATGCTTCTCATCAGTTCAAACATTGTGTTATCTTTCTCTCTTGTAGGTAGTGAGCCTCTTGTGAGCAGTATGCTCGTGCAATGAGCCCTAAATTGGTAGGTGCCATTTTGTACTTCTATTCTTCTAACAGAGAATACATTCTTGGGTTAATCACCCCGCGGTTTTTCCCTTAACTAGGTTTTCCACGTCAAAATTATTGTGTTATGTATATTGACTTTGTTTCTACTTTCATGCTTGTTTGCTTTGATGCTGCACTAATTATTAAAGAAGAACAAGAAGTTGAATAAATTAAGATAACTGATTCACCCCCCCTCTCAGTTATCAACAAGGACTTCTATATCTATTCATTTGCTTTAGAACATACCTCTGCAGTGGTGCTAACTAAGAGGAATGAAGAAAAAGAAGAGAAACCTATAGCATTCATGAGCTGCCCTTTTAGAGATGCAGAACTTAGGTATATGGATGTAGAAAGGCAAGCTCTTGCTTTGGTCAGAGCAGTAATAAAATTCAGACATTACATTCTGAGAAGCAAAGTGATTTTTGTGGTGCCAAATGCAGCAGTGAAGATGTTGTTAATGCAGAGTGAGCCTGGTGAGAAAAGAGCTAAGTGGATCACTGTACTACAATAATATGACATGGATATCACACCCATGAAGCTAGTGAGAGGATAGGCTTTAAGCCAAATGATATCAGAAATTGATCCAAATATCACAAGTCAACAATATGTTATTAATAAGAAGGACAATGGAGAGTGGTACTCAGATATCAGGCACATCTTGATCACTAGAACATGTCCTCCTAGACTGTAGGCTTCACAAAGAAGAGCCCTAAAAATAAAGTCCCAGAAGTACATGATGAAAGCAGGAGTACTTTTCAATAAAATTATGAAGGAATATACCTAAGATGCCTAGAGAGGCCTGAAGCAGATAAAGTATTATCATAATTACATGACATGTTTGGAACAACACATGGGTCATCTTTGGCCACCACACATGCAATCCTTAGAGCAGGATACTATTGGCCCACAATTTTCAAGGATACTACTGAACATATTAAATGCTATAATGTATGTCAGGTTACCACTAACAGAGAGAGATATGCTGCTCAACCCCTACAGCCAGTGATGGAAGAGTGCCCATTTGAACAATGGAGCATGGATTTCATAGGACTAGTTAATCCTCCATCATCATCGGGCCACAGGTACGTTTTAACCATTACTGACTACTGTACTAGGTGGACTGAAGCCACTAGCAGCAAGACTTGCAGCGCTGATGATGTCATCAGATTTCTGGAGAGTAATATAGTCACCAGGTATGGGGTTCCCTATGCTCTGGTAAGTGATAACGGCTCTGCTTTTACTTCAACCAAATTGTCATGTTGGGCCTTTGATTATGGGATCATACTAAAGTTCTCATCTAATTATTATCCCCAAGGGAATGGATTGGCAGAATCCACTAACAAAAATTTGCTGAATATCATAAAGAAGTTAGTATACAAAAACCCTAGGGAATGGAATACACTTCTAAAATATGCCTTATGGGTAGACAGAACCATAAACAAAGCTGCATTCGGAAACTCACCTTATCATTTAGTCTATGGGGTGGATCACATCCTCCCTGTTAACCTAAAGATTCCTACCTTGTAGTTTGCCCAAGACTACCTAGGCATAGACAATAACCAAGAGGTCAGGTTGCTTCAGTTGATGCACCTATAAGAGAAAAGAAGTCAGGCAATTAATCAGTTTTCCAAACATCAGGCTGTTGTCAAATGCTGGTTTGACAAGAGAGCTAAAATTAAAGCCTTCAGGATATCAGATTTAGTCCTGATGTGGGATAAAGCCCATGAGAAGAAAGGAGGCCATGGTAAGTTTGATAAATTATGGATAGGTCCCTTCCAAATTTCTGAGATATTAGGAGATAGTACTTTCAGGCTTAAGAACTTGATAGGTGAGGATGTTCCATTGCCAGTTAATGGACAGTTCCTCAAACATTATTTCCAAGCCTAAGTAGCTTCATGTCAGTCATGTGTATCATAATGTATATTTGTATAGTTGTCTGTACAGTGTTTTGTTTTGTTTTTGCTTTGCTTGCTGGTTGAGTTTTGTTTTGGTTAGTCAGGATGATGTAGCTCATCACCCCAGAAAATAACAAAATTGTTAAGATTCAAGTGATGATAACACATTTATATATAGGTTGTGACCCACTTTGAGAAAGTCATCATGATCAGGTCTGTGATATCTTTTCATCAAGGTGCCTTTTCCTAACCAAAGTGATTTCTTCACAATGACTCACCTAACAGCCTTGGGTTTGTTGAAAATACAAGTATAGGTGCTAAGTGAAAAATCCAAAGGGACTCCCTTGCTACCAATGCAATCTCCAACCTAAAATAGCAAGTGACCATACCTTGCATTCTGAGCTTACATGATGACATCAGATATATGAAGTATAAATGTTAAAAAATCTAAAAGTATAATAAAATTAGGCCATCTAAGTAACTCTGCTAGGGCTATAGACACCTGCTGGCAGTGGGGCTCTACTTAGGGGGATTGTATAGATAACCTTGTTGGGTCTATAGACACCTGCTGGCAGCAAGGCTCTATCCAGGTTGGCTATGAGGGATGATCCCAAAATATGTAGCTTAACATCAGTTACTCATGTTTTCAACTTGCTTTCAAGATGAGGATAATTAATCATTTGCACACTATTGATCCTTTGTTAGCATTGTTACCATGAGGACATTTTATCACTCAGAAAGATTATGATGCTTATTCTTAGAAAGAGTTAGAATGCTATGTTAGAATGTGTTCACATCACTTGAATCATTGGAATTTTGGTGTTTTCTTTGGTGGCAAGTTGTTGTGTGGTTGGAGAACATGCCCCATTTTGACTTGACAAAATAGGGACCAAACCTTTTTTTGTTTGGCTTTGCTTGTGTTTTCTTCTTGTTGGCAGTCTAGTAAAAGTAAGACAATACAGATGATCCTGCATGAAAGGGACTGGGTAGGTCATCATGATGAGGTCTTTTTTTTCAAAGTTAATATATTTCATGACAATAGCCTCATGGTTGGAAAAGGTACATAATTTTATGCAAGTTTGCCTTTTGGATCACCCTGATATTCCTTAGGGAACAAAAGTTATGATGAGTCAAAGATCTGGTCAAACCTAATATTCTGAGGGGAGGATCATATTTCTTAATAGCAGTCATCTTATAAAAGATCACCCCAATCTAATATTATCACCCGATAAAATCATTTGCTTTGAACATCCGGACATCAACTTTATGTGATAGCGATATCTACCTGACAAACAACATCATATATTTTGTGAGGATCATATTTCTGAATATCACCCGATATTTGAATATCACCCCAATATTTGAATATCACCCTGATATTTGAATATTGCCCTATCACAAAATATCACCTAAACCAATATCCTGATAACATCATCCAAACCCGATAAATGAAGAAATAAACATGACGATGACGTCAACATCCTTTTTACTTCGCGGAGGTATATTTCCAAACATGACCTTTCCTACATAACATGACGATGACATCATAGGGCCACAACGCTGAACTAAGCCATTATCCTGATGATGTCATCCTGATATTTTGACAGGAGCTCATTTTAGTTTAAGGGATCATATTTGAACATCACCCAATATTTGAATATCAGCCTATCCTGCAAAGATCACCCCATGCCTTGCCGCCATAACATTAAATGCACGCAGATGTGGTAGGTGGTTCCCACCGATTACGAGCCCGATACATACACATGGCAAGATCCTGAGTTGCCATATAGGAAATCCATGATTTTAATCAATTCATCCCTATATTTGCCCTAATTTTACCCTAAAAAGGAAGTTAAAAGTGATTTACAGAATCATTTTACACTTATCTTGTGATAAAACAAGTTTTTACAGAGCACAGCTTGCAAACCCTCATAAGACTACCTGTGGATGCATATAGCTTGTACCAGAATGGGATATGTGAGCATTGCGGGTATTTGAATTCCTTTCACATAGCTATCAGCAAAATTAAGAGGATAAACACAATAGGTAAGTAATTGAAACCATCTTGTTGTCATGTTTTGCATATCTAGGTATCATGGTGTTTTCTAGTTTGAAGTTCTAAATTATGCATATCGGGATAAACGAGATATTGAAAGAGTATAATATGCATGATGAATAATGAAGATATGACGTATATGCATGCTTGTAAGATATCAATTGTAAGACCAGTTTTGTTAATTGCAGGCATCCATGGTAGATAAGCAGTTGGCTAAGTCTGAGGTAGAATTTCTAAGGCCCATGTTTGCTCAACCCAAGGGTGTCTAGTTTAAATATGGTGCCATCACAGATATGCACCAAGGAAATACAGATCTAGCTGCATGGTCATCTAAAATGAGCAATGAAAAGAGTAACAACACATTGCTAGATGCAGTCTTTGTATCTGGAATGTGGAATACAGCTGGTTTCCCTTATTCCATGGAAACTCCTGAGCTGGTCATTGAGTGTGCAAGAAATTATAACCCACAAACAAGGAAGGTAGAGAAGCATGGCAGAGTATATGTTGATTTGTCTATCAAGGGTCTTGCTGCTACATTTAGTTTGCCATTGGGCAAGAAGGTTGCCAACATAGATTTGAAGAAATCAGAAACATAATATGAGAATAACAAGAAGACTGCTAGGAAGAAAATGTACCAATGGAGGGTGAAGAACAGTCCTTATCCTACAATAGCTAAACTTCCAATACACTTATATAAATTTGACTTTGACAATGAATACCAGTACATGATAGCCCTGCTCAGCAGAGTGACAGGCTAGCCTGATGCTAGAAGTTTTAAGGACTGGATGTATGCAGTCATCTTGATGTGCCTTTCCACAGATAACAAGCCAATTTGGGTTAAGATGATAAGTGATGCTCTAGATGAGCAGCTGATGAACCTGGGAGGTCCAGATTGTTCCTTCTACATGACCTCATACATAGTTTATTCATGTGCCTACAAGGGTACATTCGATGCATTGACTACAGTTGGGAGAATTGGTGGCACAACAAATGATGCACATATATGGGATCATCATCCCCAGCTGCAAAGAGCAAATTACCTCCAAGATTACAAACTAGTGAATGATGCATTCTCTATGCATCTGGTAAGAACAATGGAGGAGGATAGAACTAAAACACTGAGCATGGAAGCTCAGGAAGTCATATATAGGCATGGAGCCTGGTTTATTCAATTTGCAACTTTCTCTTACATCAGAATTGAGGGCTTTGAGGAAGAGCCTCTCATGCTCCCAAGAGCCCTATAGATGCAGTTGTCTTGATGGAATTTATAAGACAAATTTCTAGAATACTGAATGCTTACAAAGCTAACAACAAACTTCCACCAGTATTGTTTCCAGTTACAATGGGCTAGTATATGTGTCCAGATGCTGAGAATATTAAGAAGCCCATAGCTAGTCTAACTATGATGAATTTCCAACCATTTCCATTGAGAAGATCATATGATCCATATGGGAGGATGCAAAGGATCATGGGGAAGCCCATCCATCGAAGACATCTTGAAGACTTCTGGGCAGATTGTGAGGATGAAGCTGAAGCAAGAAGAAGAAGATATCAAAGGCTTACACTCAACCAGATCAAGACCTTTGATTGCATTTCCATCCCAGCGCAATTGAAGAAAGATGATGGAACAGTAATGGCTGATGAATATGAGGAGAAAAAGGTATACAATGGTACCATCTCAGCACCGGATCTCACCATGTAGGAGGACATCTCCTTAGATCCATTTACAAGCAGGACATTGCAGCTGACCCAAGCATGGGTCAATGACTAGATAAATACACTGAAGAAAAGAGATGTTGTCATCATGGTGGACAATAAGAAGAAAATGCAGGATATTTCTGAAGATGAATATGATGATTTCTTGAAGTAGAAGAGGAAGTCTAAAGGAAAGAAAGTACCACCTCTTGAGAAAAGCAAGAAACCTCCGAGAGGTAAGAAAATTGATGCTAAACCAAAAGGGGTCATAATTGAAAAAGTGATAATGCCAGCTGAAGATGCATCAGCATCAGGACAGGCATTAGCATCATCAGCACTGCCTCCAATGGATAGGAAAAAAAATAAAAAGATCTATAGGCCACCTACACAACCTACTAAAACATATGAGGAGGGTCAAGCCTCACATAAGCAAATAGAAGAAGATATTCCTCTTGATGAGGACCTCGAAGAGGAAGAAGAAAATGTTGAACTCCTCACCATAAAAAGAAAAGCACCTCAGGTGATAGCAACTACACCTAAGAAACCAAGAATATCAATGAGAGGTGAAAAAAAGAAACCCCTATGATGCTAAAAGGGGCAGGTGGAGAAGTATTCAATAGGGAATTGCAGAATAATGTTCCACTTCCCACCATTGTAAAGTTTAAAACTGAACAAGCAGAAGAACAAATGAAAGAAGCCTGTAAGGCAATTCAAAGTGGTCTAGTCTCATTAGATGAGACAGTCGACCTATCTAATGATGACGTGGTGAAGGATGTAGGTTCACAAAGAATGGAAACCCTTGCTGCTGTCAACCGAGTAACTCCACAGGGGACCCCATCAGTCCAGGTATTATTAGAAGAAATGAAGCAAATAGAATCAGAAAAGGAAAAGAGCTCAGAAAACTTTGTACAGCAAATAGGGATGGATACCTTAGTGGATCAGGTGACGAGTCCTACAGTTATAGATTTGACATATGTAGAGGATGTAAATCCTAAGGATATGATAGGTGCACTTGAGAAAGAAGAAAATATTAAAGAACTCAAACATAAAGAAGTTTAGAGCAAAGCTCCAGGTGTGGGTTAGCAACAGCAGGATGCATCAGCTTAGCCCAAAGTAGTAGAAGTCCCACCAAAGGACAAAGAAGATAAAGAAATATCAGGTCCTGATGACCACAAGGCTCAAGAGGTAATTAACATAGATTCAGAGCTGATTATAGCTACAGATCAGGTGGATGAGCCTAAGATAAATAAAATAACATCCACAAATACTAACATACCTCAGGAAAAGGAAAATGCTAAGGTGGATGAGGTACCCATGGAGGAAGTAAAAGATCAAGATCATGATAAACATACAGATGATCAGCAGGATCACCCTTCAGAAAAAGAAATTCCTCAACTGGAGGATATACCCAAAGATCACCTTCATGAGGAGCATCATGAGGAAGAGATAAGGAAATCACGCTCCCCATCGAACATGATGGTTCATACTAGAGATCAGGGTGATCATCATGATGATGATGGAGACCAACAGTCAGAGGATCAAATTCGTCGGTGGCTCAAGAAAGAAATTGGCACAGAATTAGGTATAGAGGCACAAGAATTTGATGTATCTACATTATTTTCGGAAACCTTAATAAAGCCTAAGAGGAAGGCTAGAATAACATCTACAATAAGAAGAGATCCTATTACGGGCAGGAGGACTACACAGGTAGCACTCCCTACTGTGGATAAAGAAAAAGGTAAGATCACCCTGGAAGAATTCCAGATTAGCATAGTTGATCTAGGGTTTGCTAATGAAGACCAGGAGGGTCAGGAAGGAAAATATATAATTGATTCATTGATCCAAAGGGTAAAAAGAGAAAAGGAGAAAAATAAACAGCACAAGGAGCACATTTCTTAGTTACATACCTACATAAAGGGGTTAATTAACCCTGAGGATACATCAAGTGATCATGCAGTCCCATTGACTGCTATTTCTCAGGATGAGGTAAATAAATTGGATCTCATGAAGCATGAGTCATCCATAATGAGAAAGTGGATGTTATCCACATTTGATGAAGCAGAGGAAGTAGTAAAAGCCTCTTTGAAGAGGTGGAATTCTTTAGGTGTCTCCAGGAAAAAAGTTGATAAATTATAGATGGATATCGGGAAAAGGTCCTTTCAATTAGAGAAAGCTTTGAATGCCTTGGAGGAAATAAAGAGGATTAATCCTCAAGTTCTCATAAGTAATCAGGTATTAAATAACACTAATGCACTATTAATAGACATATGGTATAAAGACATCAGGTTTGAATGTGATGTGCTTAAAAGATGCAACAGTAAACTAAGAGATATCAGCATGAAGCTACGTGATATGATGTCGTTTGCGGCTGAAATTTTGGAAGCATTAGAAGGAAAGGTAGAAGGCAAGATAGAAAATCAAGATGAGGAGTTTGCCATAAAAGCTGTACATAGCAATTTCTAGCAGGTAGCTAATGATCCTCTAAACCACCTGACAGAGGAAACTCTGGATAAGATCATGAGGATCAAGGTTAGGATGGAAAATTATAACGAGACATCTAGCAGTAGGAGAAGTAAGTTAGAAAGCCTCCAAGGTAAATATCAAATACACAGACATGCCATCATCAAAGCAAGAACTCAAGATGGCAGGGAGATAGAGCAAATAGTACAAGCATATGAAAGTATCCAGATATCCATGCAAATCCATATACAAAGAGATAGTCCTCAGGAGGATATCGAAACCGATGAAAGTGATGATCATGATAATGGGAATGATGACAAAGAACCTGATGAAGATGCACCATAAAAGAGAACACATGGATCAGGTACTTAGGAAAATGTGAGTTGCCTAGATGGTTGCCAGCTGGCAACTTGTGCCACGTGAAAAGAGTTGACTTGGTCAATGAAATGTGAACCATAGATCTTAATAGATAAATCTGGATCGTAGATCAATTCTAACCACTCCCTCACTTTGTTCTATACAAGGTGCAGGGATGCCTCATTTTAAAACATTCGAAACTTAATTGAAATCTGTTTGCTGAAATATTCAGGGCTCATTTCAAAGTTGTTGTATACATATATGTTCTTGCATACCTAATGAATGGGAAGACTTTTTTATTACAATCCATAATAAATCTTGAGTAATCAGTGTATGAATTCTTGATACATGCTATGATTTGTTGCATCCCTTGGAGTGCCTATCTACTTACATGTGTTGTTTTCATCTCGTTCCTTTGAAGTTAGCATCGACTGTATCTAGCTGTAGAATGTCCTGGTGAACGTATGGTTTGATTTCTTCTCTTCATGACTGTATCTGATGTATATGTGGCTCAATATCTGAAGGTTCAACATTAATTTGAAGTATTTCTTTCAATTTCTTTCAATTTCAGAGCATTTCATCATCATAATTGTAAATAGTTGACAATCTTAAGCAAATAATACAAATATACAGACATCCCATAGATAACTGAACATATTCAGCATATTTGACGTTAAAGCATGTCAAAATGACAAATATCATGTAAACATTTAAAGATAGTGCATTGTTTGAAGCACATCTTGTGTAGAATAACTTTCTGTGCAGCATCGATATAGGAAACATTATCTTACTAATGAGATCTATGTAAGGCCCCAAAATGAAAACAACAACACACATCAACCTCTGAGTAATGTCAGAAGATTAAGACCTAATCACCAGAGACTTGAGATCATGAATTCTTTGAATTCATCGTATCTTTCAAGATGAATAAAGGTTAATATGTACTTTTATTCTATGTTTGTTTATGACTAATATCATGATCAACAAAACCCTAAGTCAGGTTCAAACAAAAGTTCATTTCTCCATTCCTTTCTTTAGTTGTGCTCACTCAAAATGGGTTTTTGAAGCTTTAAGGAAAAATGGCATATTTGGTAACAGTTGACATATGACATTTTGTGCAGTCTTTACATTTCTTCATGGCTTTAAATCACTATATATCTGCATAAAACTCATTGTATATTTTTCTATCTCCTTCTTCCTGTATCTTGCAATTTTTCCTTGATTGGGTCATTGATAAAAATACACTCTTTTATCATTTCTGTGTTGTGAAGGAAAGGTGCTTCAAAACACTTGAAAGCATGAAATGGATCTCAAATTCAGACTGCATCTTTTGAGTTAACCTATAGCGATACATTTTTGTGAACATCTTGTAGTTGATCTACAAACTATCACTCCTTTGTGTGTCCATGGCTATAGTCTTCAATAAGAATTTGAGTTTCTCCTTTTGATATACAATTGTTTATGTGGCCATGGGGTTACAACTGGCAAAAAACACCTCTGCATTTACTTTGTCATCTCATTCTTCTATAGATGCCTTTTGTGTTTTAACAGTTAAATAATGCATTTGGGATCTCCATTGGATGTGCTCTTTGTATTTGATGTCTATCATGACATACACACATGATATGACTATTCTATTTATTCATGCACTATTGATAGCATATAAATGCTCCTGTAGCATCAAATGATATTGAGATCATCTTCTTTCTGTCATTACTTTGACTGTATATGATTACTACATCCTTATATGGTTTTTCCTGCAACATGACAAATACATTTGGCACTTTTATCATATGCCATTTTGAATGGCAACACTTTTCCTATAGCATATATTTGATGTCTCAAACATAACAATACTATTGAATGATGACACTTGGCATTGCAATCTATTTCACTGTAGCTCTAGGAAAACATGATTTGTCTTCTTTCATTTATTGGTCGTTCTATTTGTCTCTTTCCTGCAGCACTGTCTGGTATAGTCTATCCTGGTCTCTCTATCATATAAGACCATCTCATGCTTAATAAGTGATTACTCCATATGATGAATGTCCCTCACTTCAAGATAAAAGTGACATGGCAGCATATGTTGTTCCTTGGTGGCTGTTCACTTGCACTTTTAAGTTTATTTAAATCATGCATAAAATGATATTTGTTTCTGATGTTATGTTATGACCAAAACAGTCATGTACTATTGCATGATACTATCCATTGGCAACTATTTGACATTCAAATGATGGAAATGTACTTGATGTTCTTAATTTCTCTAATGCATACAAATACCATGAAAGATATATAGATGAAATACCTATGAATTCCATTTTTTTGCAGGTTCATGTCAATGATCTAGAGCAGAGACAGAAGATAACTTTGAAGATTGAAGACCTTCAAGGAAATGATGGCTATGAACTTCTCTTTCTTATCCTTAGATCTATAGTATTTTCCTTATACTTGCATCTATTTAACTATACCCACGGCTTGTGTGGGACATTTGATATGTCATTATTCTTTTCAATGCAATGCTTATCCTTTTATGTATTTTAATTGTAAATGAATAATCATTGTAGTTAATGAAATACTTATCTCTCCTATGAATGTTCTGCAATACAGTGAATGATCTGAAATATTTTATTTTCTTGAACAACACAACTGAACTACAATATCACTAAAACACAAACAACTATGCAAATAACTTATAATAGAAGAATGTTAACCTTCAGTCTAAAAAATGAATTTGTTGCACCAGCTTTGCCAATTTTTGAGTTGTGGTAAAAAAATTCTAACAAACATAAAGATGGTATGTTGCTTCTACACCCATAGATAAACATAACCCCCAAGTATGATTACTTCACCAAACCAGAGAACACAAAACAACACTGGCCTTTCACAACACCCCACACAGAATGGGTATTGTGTAATACCCCTCATATTTTGGCTTGTGATAGTTGTTAGTTTCACATTTCTCTCTGTCAGTTCTGAGACAGTTGCTAGTCTTTCATTACATTTATACAGTTTTGAGACATTTAGATTAGTAGGTTATGGTTTATGTTTATTTTGATCTTGATGGACTATGTTCGACTTATATAGTTTAGACATGTGTTATGAGTTTATGATGACATTATTATTACTCTAGTTGTGATGAGTTTGACATGATTAGTAATAGTTTAATGTTATCATGTTTCATTTGATCTATTGATATATGAATTCAAGTAAAAGTGGTTATAGTCATGTTCAAGAGTAGGGATGGTGTAGTACTACTCGCTTCGAGCACCCTACTATGCCATGATTCTCTGACTCTATGTGTATTGACATATATGTATTTGATCATATACAACTAATTGTTCAGATGCCAGCTACAGGTACTGAGCCTCGACTCCACCTGATATAGTAGGTTTGAGTGGGATCTTGCACCAATGGGTATCGGTGATGAGAGATAACTTGAGGTTTATTCTGCTAGGTCAGTCCCAGTCTTCTGTTGTGGTCGTGTGTCATGATGTGATGCTTGGTCCTCGCCTCATGTTGTTGGTCATCATGTGTTGTGAAGTATTGTTGAGTTTTGTTTCAGTTATGTCTATGTGTTTGTCTTGGCAATACCTCAATATGTTAAAATTAATAGTGTTTTGAGTAGTCGTAAAATTTGAAATATTGCTTGAGTAAAATCTATTACTGACTAAATTAATTATTTTAATGTTTGATTTATTGTCATAATTTTTAGTATGGTTAATTATTATGTTGTTATTTAAAAGAATAATATTAGGTAATAAAGTAATGTCATGAGTTGTCGATTGTGAAATTTCAAGATTTGGGGAAATCTCTATTATTAGGAAAATTTTAAAATTCTCAGAGGAGTGGGATTTTGGGTAACGGATGCATGACTGTGATAATTTATGAGATGATCCATTTTTAAATTGGGGGTTTTAGTTTTGGAGATAGGGTTGGGAAGAGGAAGATAGATATTGGAAGAAAAACAAATAATTCGTTGCAGGAAATGGAGAAGATTTGAAGTGGGACTGAAATTTGGGTATGTGATATTGTCTCTCTATGAAAATTTACAATTATGTATCTTGTAATTTAAATCTTATTATAGCATGATCATCTTGTGTTATGTGTGTGAAATTTGCATTTCCTGTAGCTTGGAATTTAAATCTCTTTGTAGCTTGAGTCATCTTGTGCTCTGTGTGTTTGAATGTAGATGTCCCTAACCACGCTCTCACCTTGGGAATCACACCTTGTTGTTGTAATGTTTAAGCATTGTAGATTCTTCCAAGTTGTTCTTCTTAAATCCTTCTTGAAATCTTAGAGCCCAATCAACTATAATCCTTCAAAGTGATCTCAATCAAAAGAAAAATGGCCCATTTAAAATCTATTACCAATTTTTGGACCCATTCGTCCTTGGATGTCCTCTATGCCATAGTTCAGCCTCACCCAGCTTTAACCTTCTAAATGGTGACTCGTAACAAAGCCCTCTTGCTTTGAATCTGAAATCAATTAACCAAAATAGAATTTTATCTATGTTAGTAGCTACCTTCCCTTGCTTAAGAATCCTCTATGTCCGTTGTGGTGTCATCAGTGTGCCTTTATTCTTAAATACTTCTTAGGCCACCTTAATTTGTTTATGTCTTCATTGGCGCCCATTAGCACATCTTTTATCTAAGATTATTGTGGTACTTCTACCATGTTGGTTGGTGCTGCGCCACTTTCCATGGCAGGTTTTGCATAAAATAGCCTTTTAATGACTGCTAAAAGCACCTTCTCTGGCACATACCCAATTTACTAATCCATGGCTCTGTGAGAAGATTTAGGACATTTCTACTCCTTTTTTTTCACTCTGTTTATTTCGATGCTAGATCACCTTTTTCTTTCAACTTTCTTTGAAGTATTCTATTCCTCAAGGTTGGACCATCGATAGATCTTAGAAGGCTTTTGTTGCTTGAAGCATGACCCTTTTTGCTATCTTTTTTTTTACTACTGGCACCTAGTATGCAACTCCATTCCGTGGCAAGATAAACCCTCAATGCATTGCATTGATGCCATCCTAATGCCTAGACTGACCTCTCTGGTGCATCTCACCTTAGTCGATCCTGGCAGGTTGAGAGCTTTCAAAACCCTCTGATAATTTTAATCATTGCCTTTTATCTTCTTTAACCTTGGATCACCGGATACTCAAATGGTTGAAAATCATCTGTATGAGCGAGACTTCAAATGAACCCATCACAGGAATTTAGAATCTTCCCCTGTCAAGCTAATGTTATTGTTAGAAATCTGAACTTCATATTGTAAGTTTCTTTTTAAAACTCTTGGCAGAAAGAGATTTATGCCATTTCTAAACTCCATTTATATTTATATCTTTAAACTGTTAGCAATTGATTTGGCATGATTACGAACTTAATGTATACTCATTTTTTTTTAGCATTGATAATCCTTGTCACCGTGTTGTTTTAATTGAGTAAGGAAATAAATCATGTTTCATTTATTCACTTTATTAGGATAGTCATGCTATTTCATGTGTTATCTATTGGTGCATTTTAATTTTCTTTCCCTATTAGCATTGAATTAGAAGTTTTGATTTTTTTTTTTTAATTAAGATTTGAGTGAGTTAGGGGGTTAAGGGGAGTAGATCTAAACTATAGTGTTAATTATTTGATAAATTTTACTTCAATACTATAACTTCTTGGGTTAATGAATAGTTAGGATCATACCTTAGATTAACATCGCTACATCTAGTAGAGTATAGTTAATTCCATTGAGAATATTACGGAGCATAGACAATAATTTTATTGTTGTATCAAAACTAGTTATTAAACTAATATTTATATATTTATAGGAAAAATATATATATTTATAGTTGTTTTATTAGAATGTGTGGTTGGTAAAATGTTGGTGGAAGTTTATGCTTATAGTAAACATATGTATATATTTATAGTTTGTTTTTAGTAGAAAATGGTAGTTATTAAAAAATTAGATAGGAAATTTATATTTGGAGTTGTTTAGAAATTATTAGTTTCGTAAACTAGAATTTCTTTGAATGAAAGTTATAACCTCATATGTATTTCCATGTTTAAAGTTAAGAGGATATTGAATCTCATTTACTTGATTGTCTTCCTTGTCGTATTGAAATGCTTATTTTGGGTCATTGTATCTATTTGGGGTTTGAGTTCTATAGTTATGCTTTGGCTAAGTGTGAAGTGAAGTATCTAGAGAGATGTCATGATTACATTGCATCAAGGTGCGTAAGCATTGTCCATGTCAGGAAATAGTCACTTAAACATTGGTACTGTGTTCAATTTACCTAACTCTAGAGGTGTGGCTTCTTAGTTTTCGGTGCAACATTTGGCATGTCATTGTAAAGGGTTAATTAAATCAAGCTTTGTAATGAATGGGGAAAAGTTTTGTGGATTTGAACTTTATAACTATTTATGTAATGTGTTGGGTTGTGAAAAGATGGATGTCTAGTAGTTCCTTGTCCATGCATGTCATTGTTTCCAGATGTTGGCAAGGGGATGTTAGTTGTAGGAAGGAGAGTGGCTTCCATGGTGGGCCGGTGCCCAAAGTGGCTTCCTGGATAACCCCATGGAAGTTGTAATCAAGTGATAACTAAAAAATATATCTAGGTGGGTCAGGTAGTATTTCACATAACAAAGATAAGTATGTTGCCTCTCCCATGCCTTGAGTGCTCTCATAGGCTAAGGATGGGATGAGAAGGCCTAGTTGGCAAGGTTGACCTCCTTGTCCACATGAGAGGATGTGATGGCTCCTCATGTGTCACCCTATGGGGCCAGTGCCGGAGAAGGGTCGCCAGGATAACCATCGATGGGGACCAGCTTCTAGTGAGAGATAGCCTAGATAACCCA
The DNA here is from genome assembly GCA_027924645.1 of Cunninghamia lanceolata. Classification (NCBI taxonomy): domain Eukaryota; kingdom Viridiplantae; phylum Streptophyta; class Pinopsida; order Cupressales; family Cupressaceae; genus Cunninghamia; species Cunninghamia lanceolata. The sequence continues at coordinate 7,776,796 of BSBN01000078.1, forward strand.
TGTTAGGACCATGCAATGACACTCTCCTCACTGTAGCTTAGCTACTTCCCTCTTTATTTGTTTTCATTGTTGCCTCTAGAGTGTTGCCTTGTCTTGTGCAGTCTTGTTAATATGGTTGGTTGTGTCAATTCTATATCACTTTGGTTATATTTGTTGTTGCATCCTTCAGCTTAGTGGAATCCTCGTTGTTATCTCCTAGCTTAGAGGGGTGGACCTTAGGGTTCCACATGGTTGGGTAGCAGAGCTATCCATTGGTCTTCTTGGATATTCAGTTAGAGTCCAGTGCAAAAATGTTCTAGTTCTAGATTTGCTTTACACTTTTAGAATTGTTGTATACATTCATAAGTGTTTGATTGTAAACTAACATAATTGGTCTTGTAATCTTGTATTATAACTTTGTAAATTAACTATCATTACAAATGTTAATGTTATACTTATTTGTAGTGGTATGATGTATATCACTTGTCTTGTTAAGACTTTATGATCAACTGATGTAGTTATGTTTCCCTAGAGGAGTTAGAAGTGCACTTTTCTTTATGTTGTGTATAATGATATCTTTGGCTACTGATATTGCAATTTCTCGCTTCAAAAAAAAATTATTTTTGTAATTTTGCTCTTGTTAGTCTATCTTTCTAGGTTTGCGTGATGACACATCACATTTGGTATCAGAGCAAGGTTTAAACACAGTGTACTCTAGTTATACTTGAGCCCATTATGTGACCTAGTGCTTAAACTCTGTAGGTTAACTTATATCCCTATTGTATCACTTTCTAAATGTAATAAATTATCTTTTGGTGTTGTAGGTAGATGCCTTGAGGTAGGGGTCAAGGTCGTGGTAGAGGTAGGGGTCATGGGAGAGGTGGTGGAGGTACACCTCCTCCCAGCTCTCCTCATGAGAGTGCCCATGAAAGTGGGGGTCAGAATATGGAGGGTCAGGGTCAGCCTGAGGGAGCCCAATTGAAATAGTTACTTGAGGAGTCCCTTTCCTATTTAGGCCCTAGATAGGAGGTTGAGCAGCTTAGAGGAGGTCAAGAGGTAGATCAACCAGAACCTAGAGAGAGAGAGAGATCTCCTAGGTAGAGAGAGTTGACAGCTGAGCAGGAGGCCACACTAGCCAGCCATATGAGAGATGTTCTGAGGACATGCTCTCCCACCTTTGATAGAGCTGGTAGTGGTCTAGAGGCAAAGACTTGGTTATTGGATATAGGCAAGTGCTTCACCATGCATCCTTATGGCAGCAACACAAAAATTAGGTGTTCTATTTTACATCTTCAAGGGTTTGCTTCGACTTGGTGGCAGATAGAAGAGCAGAAGCTACATTTGGACATTAGTACTATTTCTTGGGAGTTGTTTTTAGAGAGATTTAGAGCCCATTTCCTATCGAAACATTGGATGCAGCGTCGCGTAGATGAGTTTCACGACCTTAGGTAGATAGCCATGTCAGTTGAGCAGTACAAGTGTGGATTCTATGAGTTCAAACAATATGCAAGTATCAGAGATGACGAGTCTATGTTAGTACAACATTTTATCAGGGGCTTGAATGCCCGGATTAGTGGAGGGGTTTGTGTATTCGAACCTAAGTCTATAGAGGTTGCCGTGGAGAAAGCTAGGTTAGTGGAGGAGAATTTGGCCATGGCAGTCATGGACATACAGGTGTGCATATTGGTAGTGCACCTTTTGCAGGAAATGGTTCTCGAGGTGGTCATACTCAGGCATCAGAATCTCATGCACCCTCAAAGGGTGGACAACAGCAGCAGTACTCTCAGTCCAAGCTGAAGAATTTGTAGCCACAGCAGGGTAGCAGATTTTAAAATAAGAAGAACCAGAATTGGCAGTGTGCTAGACAGGATCATGTTGATCGACCTACTCAAAGCACCCAGTCCAAATCGAGTAGGGGTAGTTTGTAGCAGTCTAGTACTTTTTAAGGTGTCCGTGGTTTTGGTAGAGGCACTAGGAGTTTCTCTTGTGGCCAATAGGGCCACATTTCTAGACAATGTCCTCAGAGGAGTGCTTCAGCGTTTGGACATCGATCGGTGGCCTCAGAGCCAACGGTTAGTGATGCAGGCAGATCGCATAGAGTCTTTGCGATGGTGAATAGCCGTCAGGTAGAGCATCAGGGCACCATGGTGGAGACTTCTGGTTTCATGCGAGGTATTGGTTTTTCTATTCTTTTTGATTTCGGTGCATCTGATTTGTTCATATCTCCTTCTCTTTTGGGGCATTGTGGCTTAGTGGCAACAAAGCATGATGAAAGGTGGCAAGTTGAGTTAGCTTCCTAGGCTAAGGTTGCAGTTGAGTCTGTAGTGCTTGGTCCTCTATCTTCTACTGTAGACCTTCGTATCCTACCCCTTGGGTCTTATGATATAGTTTTGGGGATGGATTGGCTGGAGGCTGATCATGCAGTGATCTATTGTCGACATAAGTCTGTTAGATGTGTGGATGACTCTAGTGCAGAGGTGGAGGTAGTAGGAGCTCATAGACCTATTTCCCTACGTATGATCTTCACTATGCAACTTAAAAGATGCATGTGTCAGGGATGTTAGCTTTGTGCAGTTTCTGTTAGTGACTTGGAGATGGAGGAGAGTCAAGAGGCATCTCTTGATGATCACCCACTTTTGAGGGAATATGCTGATGTCTTTCCCTTTGAGATTCTGGGGATGCCACCTAAGTGTGACATCAATTGTAAGATTGATCTTGTTCCCGACGCAGAGCCTATCTCACGAGCTCCATATAAGATGACCACTCAGGAGCTTGAGGAGCTCCAAATACAGTTGGAAGAGCTATTAGCCAAAGGATTCATTCGACTAAGTGTCTCTCCTTGGGGAGCACCTTAGATCTTTGTGAAAAAGAAGGATGGACCTTTGTGGCTATGTATCGACTATCGAAAGTTCAATAAGGTGACAGTGAAGAATAGGTACCCCTTGTGTTGAATAGATGATTTGTTTGACCAGATTAAAGGAGAAAATGTGTTTTCTAAAATTAACCTTAAGTCAAGATATCACCAGTTGCAAATATTTGAGGCAGATATTTAGAAAATAGTATTCTGCACCCATTATGGACATTATGAGTTCACAGTTTACCATTTGGGTTGACGAATGGAACTTTTAGTTTTAATGAGCCTAATGAATGGTGTTTTCCACACTTATCTCGATAGGTTTGTCCTTGTTTTTCTAGATGATACATTGATCTATTTGAGGACTATGGATGAGCATGAGGAGCATTTGCATCAAGTGTTGCAGTGTCTGAGCGAAAATCAACTTTATACCAAGTTGTCACACTGTGAATTCTTTCAAAAAGAGGTGAAGTATTTGGGTCATGTTATATCTGTAGAGGGTATTGCGGTGAATCCTTCAAAGATCCAAGCTTTTATGGATTGGCCTGCACCTACCAATGTTTCTAAGGTCAGCAATTTTATAGGTTTGGCAGGCTACTATCTTCGTTTTGTTATGGGGTTTTCGAGGATTGCCCATTATATTACTTCTCTTCAGAGGAAAGGGAAGAAGTTTGTTTGGTCAGAGCAGTGTTAGGCATATTTTCAGACCCTTAATAAGTAGTTGACCAGTGCACCAATATTAGCAGTTCCTAATCCTACTAGGGACTTTGTTCTATGTACAAATGCTTCTTTGGAGGGTTTAGGAGTAGTTTTGATGCAAGATGGTCACATGATTGCCTGAGTCTCACAAACTCAAGGATCATGAATTGAACTATCCCACCCATGACCTGGAGTTAGCTGCAGTTGTACATGCCTTGGTGAGGTGGAGGCATTTTCTCTTAGGGCATCGGTTTGAGCTGCACACTGATCATCGTAGCTTACAGTATATTTTCACGCAGCCAAACTTGAATGCAAGGCAAAGGCATTGGATGGAGTTCTTGTGTGAATATGACTTTGAGGTCAAGTATATTCAGGGAAAGGAGAATGTGGTGGCAGATGCTCTTAGTCATCTGAGACATGAGATCTTAGCGGTCTTTCTCATAGTTGACTTGAGAGGTTAGATTCTCGCAGCACTTCCTACCGACAGTTGGTACCAAGAGGTGAAATCTAAGATTGAGTCTGGTATACCTTTAGAGGGTAGATTCTCCGGTTACTCTCTTGAGCTAGATGGTCTTTTGCAACATTTGGGTTGTATCTATGTTCCTAGTTCTGAGGGTCTTCGTACCCTAGTGTTGTCAGAGGCACATCGGGCACCTTATTCTACTCATCTGGGTGTCAAGAAGATGCATGCAGATTTGTGTTAGTTGTACTTTTGGAGTGACATGAAGTGGGATATTGCTAATTTTGTGTCAAGATGTCTTGAGTGTTAGAAGGTGAAGGCAGAGCATCAGTACCCTATAGGTCTTTTGCAATCTCATTTGATTCTAGAGTGGAAGTGGGACATTATTTTGATATACTTCATTGTTGGGTTTCCAGTATTCTCTCATCGACACGATGCTATTATGGTCACTATGGATAGGTTGATGAAGGTAGCTCACTTCTCTCCTATCCATTCTTCTTACAATGCTACTACGGTGGCCAAAGTGTTCATGGAGGTCATTGTTAGACTTCATGGGATTCCTCGTAGAATCATCTCTAATAGGGATCTAGTATTCACTTCCACCCTTTGGACTTCTTTGCAGCATGCCTTAGGGACAACTAAACTTTAGTTCAGCTTACCATCCTGAGACTGATGGTCAAACTGAGAGGGTTAATCAGGTTCTCATGGATATGCTTAGGATGTATGTGATGGATTGGTAGAGTCATTGGGAGGACTACCTATACCTGGTGGAGTTTTCTTATACTAATGGATATCACAGTTCTATCGGCATATCTCCATTTTAGGCTTTGTATGGCCATCCTTTTAGGACCCCTTTGAGTTGGGATCATCTGGAGGATAGAGTCCTTCTAGGACTAGATATGCTTAGAGATATGGAACAGTAGGTTGAGAGGATTAGAGAGCATTTGGTGGAATCACAGGATAGATAGAAGAAGTATGCATATGCTTATAGGATCGATCGACATTTTTCATTTGGGGATCGGGCGTTCTTGCTTGTGTGACCATGAGAGAGTCCAATCCACTATGGAAAGGGCTCTAAGCTAGCAGCACACTTCATGGGAACTTTTAAGGTCTTGGAGAGGATCAGTCCTATTACTTATCATCTTTCTTTGCCGCCTACCCTTTCATGCATCCATGATGTGCTTCATGTTTTTGTAATTAGACCTTACCATCCAGATATTGCTCATGTTCTTGATTGGACTGCTCTACAGGTAGAGGATGGGTAGCTGGCTTTGGAGCCCATAGGCATTCTAAAGCACATGAGACTTGCTCTTAGGGGCAAAGACGTGGAGCAAGTCAGGGTCTACTGGGATCCTAATGACGAGAATTCTACTACCTGGGAGGATGCTTCTAGGATGAGAGAGTTATACCCTTACTTATTTGTAGGCTTCTAGGAGTAAGCCTGATTCTAAGGGGGGAGGATGTAATGCCCCTCGTATTTTGGCTTGTGATAGTTGTTAGTTTCACATTTCTCTCTATCAGTTATAAGACAGTTGCTAGTCTCTCATTGCATTTATACAATTCTGAGACATTTGGATTAGTAGGTTATGGTTTATGTTTATTTTGATCTTGATGGACTATGTTCAACTGATATAGTTTAGACATGTGTTATGAGTTTATGATGACATTATTATTACTCCAGTTATGATGAGTTTAACATGATTAGTAATGGTTTAATGTTATAATGTTTCATTTGATCTGTTGATATCTGAATTCAAGTAAAAGTGGTTATAGTCATGTTAAAGAGCAAGGACGGTGTAGTACTACTCGCTTCAAGCACCCTACTACGTCATGATTCTCTGACTCTAAGTGTGTTCACATATATGTATTTGATCATATACAACTAATTGTTCAGATGCAGGCTATAGGTACCGATCCTCAAATCCACTTGATATAGTAGGTTTGAGCAGGCTCTTGCACCAATGGGTATCAGTGATAAGAGATAACTCGAGGTTTATTCTGCTAGGTCAGTCCCAGTCTTCTGTTGTGGTCATGTGTCGTGATGTGATGCTTGGTCCTCACCTTATGTTGTTGGTCATCATGTGTTGTGAAGTATTGTCGAGTTTTGTTTAAGTTATATCTATGTGTTTGTCTTGGCAATACCTCAATATGTTAAAATTAATAGTGTTTTGAGTAGTCATAAAATTTGAAATATTGCTTAAGTAAAATCTATTACTAACTAAATTAATTATTTTAATGTTTGATTTATCATCATAAGTTTTAGTATGGTTAATTATTATGTTGTTATTTAAAAGAATAATATTAGGTAATAATGTAACATCATTGTCGAAGACTGTTTTGATGCAATCATAACAATAAGTTAAAATTCACATATAATGAACTGAAACTATACTTGAAAGATAAGAAGGAATCATTTTGAGATTCAACTAATCCCAAGTCTACAATGGTTCGGTTGGTCAAGTTCAGTTGGTCAATGTGAAGCTGTAATGTTCAAGGGGCCTTACGTAGTTTAGGTTTGTTTGGTGGCTTACTGGACTAAGAATATGCAAAAAGGTCATTGATTTCAACAAGTATTCTGTTCATTTGCATACAAGTGATACTGTGCTGCAATTTTTAGATGGTTTTCTTGAATTTTTTGCAGCTTTCTTCTTTATCTATTTATGAAAACTGTCTACTTATAGCTCTGTTATGCATGCTTCTTCAAATTTGAGACAATTTCCTTTAGATTTCTACGTTTTTCAGATAAATATTTCAGATGGGTTGGGAAAAGTTAGAAAGATCTAATCTATACCTCATTTAATTTACCAAAGGATCTAATTGTTTCTATTATGCACTATGTAAATACCACAGTAATTTGATCAAATCCATAGTAAAAACCTTAAATGTAAGTTCTGAGCATTTTCACAAACATACATTTAAAATTGCAAGCTCTCAAAGAAAATATTTCAAAACACAAAGAAGAGCAGGAGAACACTCAGAAGATAGATGCAGAACTCCAGATTCTATTGTATTAGAAACAAATAGTCATACACGATTTACAATGTAGGAATGACTCTTAGTTTCATTGATCATGCTACAGAGAACTTACAAGCTTTACAGATACAGTAAGGCAGCCAGACATTCCACGCGCACCTTACTGCAGACAAACAGGTGACCTCCTTCTTCTACCTCTAAACTATGCTAACTTGCTGTATGTTCCTAAAAGAAAATCCTGTTGTAGCCACTGTTGTTTTCCTAAAATCCCTGTTGTAGCCTATTACAATGTAGAGAGGCACAATATAAAGACATTCTGATTGTCCTCACTACAGCAAAAACCTAACTGAACCCCTGGTTCAAACCCCTGGTTACAGCAATAAATACAGGTGAACCAGTTCTTCAAAATATCTCTGAGCAGTGTCAAATCTGGGCGAAATATTGCCCCTTCTGAGAAGTTCCGGCAGCTGGGTAATAACTTCTGTTTGTCTGTTGTAGTAATACCCTTAGCTGCAACCTTGTTCTTCACTTGAATGGCCTTGACTTTTCGCACTTCATCCTTATCTTCCTGCTCCTGAGATCAGATTTCCTTCCTCCATGAGGTCACTGTGTTGACTTTCCAGCTGCTTCCTCAACTGCAAGCCTGCAAGACAAGACAAGCAATAAGTATTTCATTTATCACATAAACAGTAGGAAATTAAAATAATCGTTTAAATCCAGGTGACTGCGCAAAATTATGGAAATGAGATCCAGAATACTCTCAAAACGCATTCAAAACGCACTCAGACCGCTCAAAACCCATCGAGTCAACCATCGCTGACCGAAAAAATGCCACGGGCGCCAAAAAAAATGGTTTAAAACTCCACCGCCTCATTTCCCGCCCATCGGCATGACTATCGCTATCGGCGTGTCAAAAAACATGTTGGCCGATATTCACTTCATCTGCATGATATTCTAGAAATATGATGCTCTCCCTTCTGAAGGTCCAGATGACGTCATCAGGATGTTTCGCTTCTGTCTATTGGGGAAAAGAACAACATCATCATCATCATCATCATGTTGAAGGAGAAAAGGAGGATATGGAATATGATCCTGCTGCTGAGGAAAGGAAAATGATGGTGACATCATCGTCATATTCGGGCTTCATTAAAATGCAAAAGATGACGTCATCATCATGTTCAGTTAAGATCAGGGGATAATTGCAATATCGGGTCACCTAAGGAGCATGATCAGGATGATGAATGTAATACGACCCCTTTGCGGCCAAGGCAACCCTCTCGAAAGATCATGAGGATGATGATCATCAGGATATTTGGGGCTTTTGTCGAACTTAGAATAAGACGTCATCATCATATTCGCGAACCGGATTGTGCTTTGGAAAATATCCTGCCGAAGGGAAAATGTGATGATGATGATCATCAGGATACTAGCAAAAGGTTGTATTTCTCAGCAGGAGGACTTCACGAAATGTCAGGTGAACAAACAAGATCATGATGATCTTGACAATATGACAGGATAAAAAATATGATGATGATCCTCCTCATCGAATAACATGATGACGTCATCATCATATTTCGTCTTCGGAGCATAAGGATGAGTTGAGGTCATCATCATATTTGCGCTAGGGTGATATTGTAAAATATGATCATGCTGTTGAGGAATGGAATATCACCTTCTTCTTAAAAGATAGGGTGATCATCATGATATTGCAAAAAGGAGATCAGGAGGATATGAAGACGTCATCATCATCTTAGCGAATTTCAGCAAATATCATGATGATGACCCTCCGATAGGTTTTTAACATGCGCATGCAAATATGCTGATGATGAATTTTCTAAGTCAGGGTGATCTTATATTATCAGCATGATATTATAAGATCAGGTAATGTTAAAATATCATGATGATGCTCGCGATACGAAAGACCGCTCGACGGGGGAAACTTACCGTGACTTAAAGTTGATGTCATCATGATATCCAGATATTTGAACCTCAGGATATTATCGGGGGGGGGGGGGGGGGGGTTTCAAATATGATGATGATGTCTTTCATTCAGCAAAACCGAGTTTATAACATATGACCCTCCTAAAAATCATGATGCTCACGATGCGCATAAGGCCATTTGACGGGTAAAGGGCACTACCACCTAAGATTGACGTCCGGATATTGCGACTGCATGATTTTTATCAGGTGATAGACCAAGATCATGATGACCTTGACAACATGAAAAAAATGATGATCACTTGCAATTATCAGGTTTGACCAAAACTTTGACCGTGCATAACTTCCACATATGGACGAATTTTCAAGTGAAGTAAAAGGCAAACCTGCATGGAATTTCAAGCACTTTTTAAATATGAGGTCACAACAATAAAATATGAACTTTGACAAATTGACCTCATGATGATGACCAACCTCATCCTATATCATGATGATGATGCACCTGACCTTCATTTTTACCAAACCGCCAGAGAGCAGAAAAACACAAGCAGAAGCAAAAAGCAAAACATCAGCAGGGGTCCCCATTTTGCTAAGGAGCATAATGGGGCGTGTTGTGAACATCACAACAAGTAGCAACCAAAACAAAACAATTAAATTCAGAGTGTTCAAGGAAACTAGATGAAATGAACTCATAACTTCCAACTATCTTTCCTGCAAATTACTATTCAGCTTGAGACTCAAAGTATTCAATAAAGATGCATGAACTTCCATTTTCAGTTTAGTTGTGTGCATGTGATTAATTATCCTCATCTTGAAGATCGGTTGAACAAACCAGTGACTGACATTAGCCTACGTAGGTGAGCATATTCCCTCATAGCCGACCGGATAGAGCCTTGCTGCCAGCGAGCGTCCATAGCCCCGGCAAGGTTATCGTTACAATTCTCCTAAGTAGAGCCCCACTGCCAGCGAGCGTCCATAGCCCCGGTAGAGTTATTTAGATGGCTTAATCTGGATTTTCAGTATAATCTGCTTTATTTTTTTTTTTTTTTGTTTTCTAGTTTTGAAAGATTTCATAAGATATAGCAATTTGTAACTTCATGATGCAAGGAGTGGACACTTGCTGAAATTAAGCTGAGAATTGTAATGGTAGCAAGGGTGACCTCTAATTTTTCACCTAATATCTACACTGGTAAGTTCAACAAACCCAAGGATTTTAGGTGTGTCATCGTGAGAAACCTACTTCGAATTCTCAATCACATTTATTGAATACAAAACTTTAGAAGATGAACAACTCTCTACATTCATGACAGTGACAAATTATGTGTAAATTGCAAATGGTTAACCTGAATATGCTAAATTTTATATTGTTTTGAATGGTTGCTAGTTTTGCTCCTTAATACTCTAAAGTAAAATAAAGATCCCTGCTGAGGAGACAACAAACAATCCAAACAAACAGGCTGTACAAACAACACAACAAAAGAAAGAACTGTACAAACAGAAAGAAACTAAAAGCAAAAACAAACAGAGGACAAGCTATACAAACAGCCAACCCAAAAGAAAACAGCAAAAGAAGAACTGTACATTATCTACAGCACTTTACATTAAGAAAAAGGGACTGCCCCCCTTTTACCTCAAGCCTGGAAGTAGTGTTTCAAATGCTGGCCACTAACTGGTAATGGCACATCTTCTCCAGTCAAGGTCTTATGTCTAAAGGTGTTATCTCCTATTATTTCTGAGATTTGTAATGGACCCAGCCATAATTTATCAAATTTTCCATGGCTTCCTTTCTTTTCATGTGCTTTGTCCCAGCACAACACTAAGTCTGATATCCTAAATGTTTTGACTCTTGCCCTTTTGTCAAACCACCTCTTAACAACTGCTTGGTGTTTGGCAAACTTCTCGAGGGCTTGACCTCTTTTCTCCTCTAGTTGTAACATTTGCACTATTCTGGCTTCCCTATGGTTATCAAAGCCTAGATATTCATTGGAAAACTTCCAGGTTGGTATTCTCAGATTAACCGGAAGTATGGGATTAGTCCCATAAACTAAGTGATAAGGTGTGCTACCTAAAGCTGTTTTAAACTTGGTCCTGTCTACCCATAATGCATATCTTAACAGAGTATTCCACTCTCTAGGACTTTTGGCAATTAACCTCTTGATGATGTCTAATAAAATTTTGTTTGTTGATTCAGCCAGTCCATTACCTTGAGGGTAATAATTCGAAGAAAACCTTAGAATAATCCCATATTCAAATGCCCATTTAGAAAATTTTAAAGAAGAGAAAGCAGGGCCGTTATCACATACCAATGAATAGGGCGTTCCAAACCTGGTGATAATGTTTTCTTCAAGGAACTTGATAACTACCTCAGTCATGGAAAATTTGCAGCAGGTGGCCTCAGTCCACCTTGTACAATAGTCTGTTACCGTCAATATAAATTTGTGTCCTGCAGAAGATGGGGGATTGATGACTCCGATAAAATCCAAGCCCCACTGTGCAAACGGTCTGGACTCGATCACAGGCTGCAGTGGATTGGCCAGATTTCTCCCTTTGTCTGTTGCAGTCTGACAGGTGTGGCAACTTCTGATGTGACTCTTAGTATCTTTGAACATAGTGGGCCAGTAATAGCCCGCTCTCAGTATTTTGTGTGTTGTAGCTAAATGGGAACCATGACTGGTTCCGTACTTGTCATGTAGTTCTGTCAACACTCTATCAGCTTCAGTTCTGTTTATGCATCTCAGATAAATTCCATCATGGTTCTTCCTGAATAGAAGACCTCCCTGCACCATATAATTTTGTGCCTTAATCTTCAAAGCTCTCCTCTGAGAAGCTTTCATCTTGCTTGGGTACTTTCCAGCTATCAGGAAGGTGCTTAAATCATCGTACCAGCCTGATGCGTCTTAGGAATTCAATACATATTGTTGTTTTATCAGATTTGGATCCATGTTTGCTATTGTCTGCACCAGCGCCTGCCCTCTGACCAGCTTTGCGGGAATGATCTCCATGTCGAATTCTTGCAGTGTGGTGATCCATTTGGCTCTTTTTTCTCCAGGCTCGTTTTGCATCAGCAACATTTTTACTGTTGCGTCTGGTACTATGGCTTTAATCTGGCTACGCAGAATATAGTGTCTAAATTTTTTCACAGCCTTCACTAATGCGAATGCCTGTCTTTCGATATCTAGATATCTCAGCTGTGCATCCTTCAGAGGCGCACTCATAAATGCTATGGGCCTCTCTTCATTATTTTCACCTTTCTGTGTCAAGGCAGCCGTGACAGAATGAGAAGATGCAAAGGAGTAGATGTAAAACGGGCTTGTGTAGTCTGGACTTGTCAATACAGGGGCATTAGAAATTGCCTCCTTGATATCTTCAAATGCAGCTTTGGCCACTGGCGTCCATTCCATCTGTGCATTTTTCTTCAACATAGCATTCAACGGCTGCACGATCTCTGCAAAACCTGTTATAAACTTCCGAACAAAGTTAATTTTACCAAAAAATGATTTCAATTCTTTCCTACTGTTTGGTATTTGCAAATTTTTTATGGATTCTATTCTATCTGGATCAATTGAAATTCCATTTTCAGAAATGACATGGCCTAATAATTTACCTTCAGTTACGCCAAATATACATTTCTTAGGATTAAGGGAAATCCCATACCTTTCACATCGCTGGAGTACTTTTCTGAGGTCCTCAGCGTGGGTGGATGCATCCTTGGAATACACAGTTAAATCATCCATATACACAACAATGCATTTACCTAATAATCCACGAAAAGCAACGTCCATGGCCCTCTGAAAAGTGGCACCTACATTAATTAGACCAAAAGGCATTCTTTTATATGCATAATTTCCCCATTTGCAAGTGAAGGTGGTTTTTAGTCTATCTTCTCTGTCAATTAAGACCTGGTTATAACCTGAAAAACCATCTAAAAAAGACATCATCTTTGTGCCATTTATTGCTTGCAGTACTTCGTCTATTGGGGGCAAAGGATAATTATCCTTTTCAGAAGCCTTGTTTAAATTTCTGAAGTCTACGCACAACCTGATGTCTCCGTTTTTCTTCCTCACTGGTACTAAGTTAGCTACCCAGACAGAATGTCTGACTGGGAAAATTATTCCAGCGGACAGTAATTTTTTAACTTCCTCAAAGATTAAAGGCTCTAGAATGGCATTTACAGGCCTCTGTTTCTGCCTAAATGGTTTGACTTCTTTTCTTAAAGGTATTACGTGAGTTATGATGGACTCATCAAATGTTTTCAAGTCTTCATAAGTCCATGCTATGACATGTTTATATTTTTTCAGAACGTCCAGAACCTCTTTTCTAATTTTCTCAGAGCAAGCTTTCCCAATTAGTACATTTTGTTGATTTAGCTCAGTCCCTAAGTTATGTAAATCACACTTACCCCCTTCTATTTTGGGTAAGTCTTTCTGTCTTATTACTCCGTCGAAGTCAAAGATGTGTTCTAATTCAATTACTCCTTTTGGCAAGAAGTTGCTCTTTAAGTTGATCATATCTTCTTCGTCCCATGTTACTTCAGGCCTTTCTTGTTCATCAATAATTTGGGCCTCAAATGCCTCATTACAAGTTAGAAAATTAATAATTTGCTGATCCTCTCCAAATACCTGAAAGTGTGTAACGTTGTCTGGTATACTGGGCACGTTAACTAGCTCAACAGCAAATCGTCTTAATCCTGACAGTGTCAATGGTTCTAATGTACTAGCAGCAACTGCTAACGCATCTGGCCTGTGGTTTAGCTCTCTAGGAATATGCTCTATGTTAAAAGCATCAAACGAATCCATTAAACCCCATACTCTATGTCTGTAACTAATCATCTTCTTATAATTGCAGGCATATAGTTTCCTCACTTGTCTGACTACTAATTCAGAGTCTGAAAATACTCTGATGGTTTTTACCCCTTTCTTGATGGCCATGACAAGTCCTAAAATTAGGGCCTCATATTCAGCAATATTGTTAGTGCAGGAAAATTGTAATCTATATGCTGCCAAATGTGATTTACCTTGAGGATTTATGAGTTCAATACCCGCACCTGCGCCCTGTTTTGATTTGGACCCATCACATTTTAACGTCCACATGCCATCTTTACTTTTCTGATCTTTTACCTTGGCATACTTTGTCCCTTTTATTGCCTGTGGGGTGTTGTCTTGTTTATTCATGGGTTTTTCCGTTTGGTTATCTTGCATATGTGTGTTTGTAGTTTGCAACTCAGAAAGATAACTACCCTCGTCCTCTATTTCTTTTCCTAAATCTGGAATCAAGGCATCTATATTATCTTGAACATATCTCTGTGTCGGATCAGGATTCTCATTTTTCTCTTGTGACTCTACCCTCCCTATGCACTTTTTGTATTCATATTCAATGATGTCTTTGCATATTTCACAATTCTCCTCAGAATGTTGCCTATCATGGACTCTACACCTATTTTTATATAACTTACATTGGACTGGGAGATTGTGCGTAACGCACTCTTCCACCTCTCGTCTAATGGCACGACCAAATTTGTCTATTGCATTATTTTCCTCATCTGAAGAATTTTCGTCAGACTCAATGAATAGTGCCGTTCTATTGCTGACACACTTCTTTCTAATGTTTAACATCATAATCTCTTCAATCTGCATCCCATTGTTGGTAATTCTATAGGCACCTGGTTCAACAGCAGCATATAATATTTCATTAGTTCGATTATACTCTGTTATCATATGTTTCATTCTGGGCTCTGCCTCTATTCTGATCTGGTTTGGGATGCCTCTCCAAGGTAACCACATGTGTGAAAAGTCAGTAGCCATATATCCATTTAATGTCTTGGACCAATCCCTACTTAGCAACATTCCATAATTTACGGGTATATCCACTACTTGAATGTCAATGATTTGGCTTACCCTAGGGTCTAAAGCCAATTGCACTTGAATGTTCATGAGTTCTCCTATCACGCTAACCTCGGTCTTATCTAATTGCGTGACAACCTTGGCAGATTTGGTGGGAGTCAGCCTGAGAGTTTTACATATTCCTAAGGGCATTACGTTGGCTGAAGCACCAGAATCTACCATGCAATTGTGTATATTCTTCCCACACAACCTAACAGTTAACAAGAAAGGTTGAGTATCCCTCTTATCCGCATGTATTACCACATTTGTATTGGAAGGCTGCTCAACTTTCTTACCCTTCTCCTTAGGTGGTGAATCACTATTAGGAACAGTTATATCAGCAGACACCTTGTTCGTTATGGATGTATCCAGGGATTTTAAAAAAGCATTTCTGATCCCTGGGGTCTTCAATAATTCATTTAGAGGTATACTGACCTTAATTTTCTTTATTTCCTCTGATAAGTAATTCATTAATCTTGTTGTCTCTATTGCTTCTGTCTTACTTGTTTGATCCTTTTGCACTGTTGTTCCATTATTTGTGTGCTGACTAGCTTTAAGTATGGCAGGATTGTTGCTAGCATTCTAATCTGGGGGTGTATTGATGTTATTCGGAGGAGTGGAAGTGGTGAAAGGTCCTCCCGGCCTAGGGTTGTTCCTCAAATTTTAGGTGTGGCATTTATTTGTCTGTTGAAAGGCCTGTACCTCTTCTGTTTCATTTAACATCTCATTTTCAGATTCAAAAGGAAACTGAAAAGCATTTAACACAAAGGCTGATTCAGGATAAAGACTTTCGCAACAGTATGGTTCATCCTCTAGCAATTCATCCTCTTTCTCTTCTGCAGTTGCAAAGGTAAATGTTTCTAAGACTAATGCTGTGTCATATTTTGAGGGTACTACCTCATTACCCTTAGGAATGAGAAATTCAGAGGTAGGAGGCTGTACATCTATGTTGAAAATACTAGCTGCCAATTGGAACTGTGGACAGTCGTGCTCAGCATGGGCATTGGTATTGTGAAATCTGCACCAATTTTTGGGTGCTATACTGGCCATTTGTATGCTAGTTATTTGTTTTGCACCATGATTATCTGTATTCTCAAAAGGAGAAGCCAGAGTACCGTTGTTGGGCCCAGTGTTCCATGTTTTGGGTGGCCTAGGTTGATTCTAATTTTTGTTATTATTGCCCCAAGTCCTATTATCTATCACTGGCCCCCTATTTTGCATTGGTTGCCCCTGACTAGGGCCTTGATGCTGATTGTAGCTTTGGTTCTTATTGTACTGCTGATTTTGGTTGAGACTATAATTCTGATTTTGGCCTTGGTTGTGATTTTGATGTGGATTGTAGTTTTGGTTGCTTCTTCCATAGAGGTTCTCATTTCTTAGCTGTGTCACTTCGGTTGTTAATCTTTTCAAATGTGCAGTAATTTCTTTGATTTCTTCCCTATCTTCTTGTGCTTTTGCCATAGTTACATCCCTAGGAAGTTGGAAGAAAGGCTGACCATTATTTCGACTGTTATTGGAAGTACTAGCCGTGTAAGGAGTTATAGCTTGGATTGGAGTAGGATTATACACAGGTGTGTAAGAAGGAACCGGATTTACTAGTGGAGCATGCTGCACAGGGACTCCATTCCATGGGTGTGCCTGATTCTGCACCCCAAAATTTCCTCCATTGACAAATGGACTATAAGTTGTATGCCTCATTTCTTGGTTCACTGAGGCTGCCTCTTTATAGGCTTTGGATATTGAATCTATGTCAGGTTTTCTTTTGATAAACATGGAAGTTAAAGGATCCAAGGCAGCATAGTACATAGCCAACAAGGGAGCATCATCTATGGTATAAGGGGGTACTAGCCTAGAATAGGCCTTTTGAAATCTGTCATTGAAATTATCAATTAGCTCTCCCTCACCTCGTTTTATAGCAGCCAATTTATGATACAAAGTGCAAGGGTCAATGGGTCCTCTAAATCTTGACAGAAATGCTTCTTCCATAAGTGCCCAGGAAGAAATGTAACCATTGGGTAAGTTTACGTACCAGCTAGAGGCCTACTCATTAAAGGTGTAAGGAAACAATCTACACACAACATCCTCGTGCTCTAACATAGCCCTAAAACATGCTTCCTTAAATATTCTAATATGATCTTCTGGGTCTTGATGCAACTGGTATTTGGGACATATCTTTTCCAGATTTTTTGGCATCTCATGATAATCATTGAAGAGTATGGGAGAATTGACATCGAAATAAGCCATTGCAGGTGTTTCAGCTTGACTTGAACCTGCAGGAATACCTGGATTAATTGGTGGATTAGGATTTAGAGGAGGATTGAGACCTCCAGGAGTGCCTGAACCAAGATTTAAAGATCTAAACAGTGATCTGTCAGGACTTACAATACTACGGATGTTAAAAGGTGACCCAGGAGGTGTTCCAGATGAACTTCCTGCTTGCGATATCTTTGGATTCCAAATTAAAGGGCTTTTACTTCACCTTGTATCAGGTAGTTGCACAAATATATCTCCTGAACTGGACCTAGACCCAGTCACTCTATTACTGTCGTTAGCCAGTTTGAAATGAAACCTAACTCAGGAAGGCCCTCCTTCTAGCGCCAGAAAACTGTTGATGACTGTTTTGATGCAATCATAACAATAAGTTAAAATTCACATATAATGAACTGAAACTATACTTGAAAGATAAGAAGGAATCATTTTGAGATTCAACTAATCCCAACTCTACAATGGTTCGGTTGGTCAAGTTCAGTTGGTCAATGTGAAGCTGTAATGTTCAAGGGGCCTTACGTAGTTTAGGTTTGTTTGGTGGCTTACTGGACTAAGAATATGCAAAAAGGTCATAGATTTCAACAAGTATTTCTGTTCATTTGCATACAAGTGATACTGTGCTGCAATTTTTAGATGGTTTTCTTGAATTTTTTGCAGCTTTCTTCTTTATCTATTTATGAAAACTGTCTACTTATAGCTCTGTTATGCATGCTTCTTCAAATTTGAGACAATTTCCTTTAGATTTCTATGTTTTTCAGCTAAATATTTTAGATGGGTTGGGAAAAGTTAGAAAGATCTAACCTATACCTCATTTAATTTACCGAAGGATCTAATTGTTTCTGTTATGCACTATGTAAATACCACAGTAATTTGATCAAATCCACAGTAAAAACCTTAAATGTAAGTTCTGAGCATTTTCACAAACATACATTTAAAATTGCAAGCTCTCAAAGAAAATATTTCAAAACACAAAGAAGAGTAGGAGAACACTCAGAAGATAGATGCAGAACTCCAGATTCTATTGTATTAGAAATGAATAGTCATACACGATTTACAATGTAGGAATGACTCTTAGTTTCATTGATCATACTACAGAGAACTTACAAGCTTTACAGATACAGTAAGGCAGCCAGACATTCCATGCACACCTTACTGCAGACAAACAGGCGACCTCCTTCTTCTACCTCTAAACTATGCTAACTTGCTGTATGTTCCTAAAAGAAAATCCTGTTGTAGCCACTGTTGTTTTCCTAAAATCCCTGTTGTAGCCTATTACAGTGTAGAGAGGGACAATATAAAGACATTCTGATTGTCCTCACTACAGCAAAAACCTAACTGAACCCTTGGTTCAAACCCCTGGTTACAACAATAAATACAGGTGAACCAGTTCTTTAAAATATCTCTGAGCAGTGTCAAATTTGGGCGAAATATTGCCCCTTCTGAGAAGTTCCGGCAGCTGGGTAATAACTTCTGTTTGTCTGTTGTAGTAATACCCTCAGCTGCAACCTTGTTCTTCACTTGAATGGCCTTGACTTTTCGCACTTCATCCTTATCTTCCTGCTCCTGAGATCAGATTTCCTTCCTCCATGAGGTCACTGTGTTGACTTTCCAGCTGCTTCCTCAACTGCAAGCCTGCAAGACAAGACAAGCAATAAGTATTTCATTTATCACATAAACAGCAGGAAATTAAAATAATCGTTTAAATCCAGGTGATTGCACAAAATTGTGGAAATCGGATCCAGAATACTCTCAAAACGCGTTCAAAACGCACTCAGACCGCTCAAAACCCATCGGGTCAACCATCGCTGACCGAAAAAATGCCACGGGCGCCAAAAAAAATGGTTTAAAACTCCACCGCCTCATTTCCCGCCCATCGGCATGACTATCGCTATCGGTGTGTCAAAAAACATGTTGGCCGATATTCACTTCATCTGCATGATATTCTGGAAATATGATGCTCTCCCTTCTGAAGGTCCAGATGACGTCATCAGGATGTTTCGCTTCTGTATATTGGGGAAAAGAACAACATCATCATCATCATCATGTTGAAGGAGAAAAGGAGGATATGGAATATGATCCTGCTGCTGAGGAAAGGAAAATGATGGTGACATCATCGTCATATTCAGGCTTCATTAAAATGCAAAAGATGACGTCATCATCATGTTTAGTTAAGATCAGGGGGTAATTGCAATATCGGGTCACCTAAGGAGCATGATCAGGATGATGAATGTAATACGACCCCTTTGCGGCCAAGGCAACCCTCTCGAAAGATCAGGAGGATGATGATCATCAGGATATTTGGGGCTTTTGTCGAACTTAGAATAAGACGTCATCATCATATTCGCGAACCGGATCGTGCTTTGGAAAATATCCTGCTGAAGGGAAAATGTGATGATGATGATCATCAGGATACTAGCAAAAGCTTCTATTTCTCGGCAGGAGGACTTCACGAAATGTCGGGTGAACAAACAAGATCATGATGATCTTGACAATATGACAGGATAAAAAATATGATGATGATCCTCCTCATCGAATAACATGATGATGTCATCATCATATTTCATCTTCGGAGCATAAGGATGAGTTGAGGTCATCATCATATTCGCGCTAGGGTGATATTGTAAAATATGATCATGCTGTTGAGGAATGGAATATCACCTTCTTCTTAAAAGATAGGGTGATCATCATGATATTGCAAAAAGGAGATCAGGAGGATATGAAGACGTCATCATCATCTTAGCGAATTTCAGCAAATATCATGATGATGACCCTCCGATAGGTTTTTAACATGCGCATGCAAATATGCCGATGATGAATTTTCTAAGTCAGGGTGATCTTATATTATCAGCATGATATTATAAGATCAGGTAATGTTAAAATATCATGATGATGCTCGCGATACGAAAGACCGCTCGACGGGGGAAACTTACCGTGACTTAAAGTTGACGTCATCATGATATCCGGATATTTGAACCTCAGGATATTATCGGGGGGGGGTTCAAATATGATGATGATGTCTTTCATTCAGGAAAACCGAGTTTATAACATATGACCCTCCTAAAAATCATGATGCTCACGATGCGCATAAGGCCATTTGACGGGTAAAGGGCACTACCACCTAAGATTGACGTCCGGATATTGCGACTGCATGATTTTTATCGGGTGATAGACCAAGATCATGATGACCTTGACAACATGAAAAAAATGATGATCACTTGCAATTATCAGGTTTGACCAAAACTTTGACCGTGCATAACTTCCACATATGGACGAATTTTCAAGTGAAGTAAAAGGCAAACCTGCATGGAATTTCAAGCTCTTTTTAAATATGAGGTCACAACAATAAACTATGAACTTTGACAAACTGACCTCATGATGATGACCAACCTCATCCTATATCATGATGATGATGCACCTGACCTTCATTTTTACCAAACCGCCAGAGAGCAGAAAAACACAAGCAGAAGCAAAAAGCAAAACATCAGCAGGGGTCCCCATTTTGCTAAGGAGCATAATGGGGCGTGTTGTGAACATCACAACAATCATGAGTTGTCGATTGTGAAATTTCAAGATTTGGGGAAATCTCTATTATTAGGAAAATTTTAAAATTCTCAAAGGAGTGGGATTTTGAGTAACGGATGCATGAATGTGATAATTTATGAGATAAGCCATTTTTAAATTGGGAGTTTTTGTTTTGGAGAGGGTGTTGGGAAGAGGAAGATAGAAATTGGGAGAAAAACAAAGAATTCGTTGCAGGAAAAGGAGAAGATTTGAAG
The DNA here is from genome assembly GCA_027924645.1 of Cunninghamia lanceolata. Taxonomy (NCBI): domain Eukaryota; kingdom Viridiplantae; phylum Streptophyta; class Pinopsida; order Cupressales; family Cupressaceae; genus Cunninghamia; species Cunninghamia lanceolata. The sequence goes on from BSBN01000078.1 coordinate 7,797,622, forward strand.
TGGGACTGAAATTTGGGTATGTGATGTTGTCTCTCTATGAAAATTTGCAATTATGTAGCTTGTAATTCAAATCTTATTATAGAACAATCATCCTGTGTTCTGTGTGTGAAATTTGCATTTCCTATAGCTTAGAATTTAAATCTCTTTGTAGCTTGAGTCGTCTTGTGCTCTGTGTTCGAATGTAGATGTCCCTAACCATGCTCACACCTTGGGAATCACACCTTGTTGTTGTAATGTTTAACCTCTGTAGATTCTTCCAAGTTGCTCTTCTTAAATCCTTTTTGAAATCTTAGAGCCTAATCAACTGTAATCCTTCAAAGTGATCTCAATCAAAAGAAAAATGGCCCATTTTAAATCTATTACCTATTTTTGGACCCATTTGTCCTTGGTTGTCCTCTATGCCATAATTTGGCCTCACCCAGCTTTAACCTTCTGAATGGTGACTTGTAACAAAGCCCTCTTGCTTTGAATCTGAAATTGATTAACCAAAATAGAATTTTATTTGTGTTAGTAGCTACCTTCCCTTGCTTAAGAATCCTCTAGGTCCCTTGTGGTGTCATCAGTGCACCTTTATTCTTAAATACTTCTTAGGCCACCTTAATTTGTTTATGTCTTCATTGGCACCCATTAGCACATCTTTTATACGATATTATTGTGGTACTTCTAACCCTCATTGGTTGGTGTTGCACCACTTTCCATGGTAGGTTTTGCATAAAATAGCCTTTTAACTACTGCTAAAAGTGCCATCCTTGGCACATAGCCAAGTTACTAATCCATGGCTCTGTGAGTAGTGTTGATGATCATTTTGATGCAATCATAACAATAAGTTAAAATTCACATATAATGAACTGAAACTATACTTGAAAGATAAGAAGGAATCATTTGAGATTCAACTAATCCCAAGTCTACAATGGTTCGGTTGGTCAAGTTCAGTTGGTCAGTGTGAAGCTGTAATGTTCAAGGGGCCTTACGTAGTTTAGGTTTGTTTGGTGGCTTACTGGACTAACCATATGCAAAAAAAGGTCATAGATTTCAACAAGTATTCTGTTCATTTGCATACAAGTGTTACCGGGCTGCAAGTTTTAGATGGTTTTCTTGAATTTTTGCAGCTTTCTTCTTTATCTATTTATGAAAACTGTCTACTTATAGCTCTGTTATACATGCTTCTTATGAAAACTGTCTACTTATAGCTCTGTTATACATGCTTCTTCAAATTTGAGACAATTTCCTTTAAATTTCTACGTTTTCAGCTAAATATTCAGATGGGTTGGGAAAAGTTAGAAAGATCTAATCTATACCTCATTTAATCTACCAAAGGATCTAATTGTTTCTATTATGCACTATGTAAATACCACAGTAATTTGATCAAATCCACAGTAAAAAACCTTAAATGTAAGTTCTGAGCATTTTCACAAACATACATTTAAAATTGCAAGCTCTCAAAGAAAATATTTCAAAACACAAAGAAGAGCAGGAGAACACTCAGAAGATAGATGCAGAACTCCAGATTCTATTGTATCAGAAACGAATAGTCACACATGATTTACAATGTAGGAATGACTCTTAGTTTCATTGATCATACTACAGAGAACTTACAAGCTTTACAGATACAGTAAGGCAGCCAGACATTCCACGCGCACCTTACTGCAGACAAATAGGCGACCTCCTTCTTCTACCTCTAAACTATGCTAACTTGCTGTATGTTCCTAAAAGAAAAAATCCTATGTAGCCCCTGTTGTTTTCCTAAAATCCATGTTGTAAAGTATTATAGTGTAGAGAGGCACAATATAAAGACATTCTGATTGTCCTCACTACAGCAAAAACCTAACTGAACCCCTGGTTCAAACCCCTGGTTACAGCAATAAATACAGGTGAACCAGCTCTTCAAAATATCTCTGACCAGTGTCAAATCTGGGCGAAATATTGCCCCTTCTGAGAAGTTCCGGCAGCTGGGTAATAACTTCTGTTTGTCTGTTGTAGTAATACTCTCAGCTGCAACCTTGTTCTTCACTTGAATGGCCTTGACTTTTTCGCACTTCATCCTTATCTTCCTGCTCCTGAGATCAGATTTCCTTCCTCCATGAGGTCACTGTGTTGACTTTCCAGCTGCTTCCTCAACTGCAAGCCTGCAAGACAAGACAAGCAATAAGTATTTCATTTATCACATAAACAACAGGAAATTAAAATAATCGTTTAAACCCAGGTGACTGCGCAAGATTGTGGAAATCGGATCCAGAATACTCTCAAAACACGTTCAAAACGCATTCAGACCGCTCAAAACCCATCGGGTCAACCATCGCTGACCGAAAAAATGCCACGGGCACCAAAAAATGGTTTAAAACTCCACCGCTTCATTTCCCGCCCATCGGCATGACTATCGCTATCGGCATGTCAAAAAAAACATGTTGGCCGATATTCACTTCATTAGCATGATATTCTGGAAATATGATGCTCTCCCTTCTGAAGGTCCAGATGACGTCATCAGGATGTTTCGCTTCTGTATATTGGGGAAAAGAACAACATCATCATCATCATCACGTTGAAGGAGAAAAGGAGGATATGGAATATGATCCTTCTGCTGAGGAAAGGAAAATGATGGTGACGTCATCGTCATATTCAGGCTTCATTAAAATGCAGAAAATGACGTCATCATCATGTTCAGTTAAGATCAGGGGGATAATTATGATATCAGGTCACCTAAGGAGCATGATCAGGATGATGAATGTAATACGACCCCTTTGCGGCCAAGGCAACCCTCTCGAAAGATCAGGATGATGATGATCATCAGGATATTTGGGGCTTTTATCAAAGTTAGAATAAGACGTCATCATCATATTCGCGAACCAGATCGTGCTTTGGAAAATATCCTGCCGAAGGGAAAATGTGATGATGATGATCATCAGGATATTAGCTTCTTCGTTTATCAGATCGAGATGACGTCATCATGATATCCGGAGCCTTTGTTAAACTTAGAACATGACGTCATCAGGATGTTTCGCTAACTGGATCATGTTTTGGAACATATCCTGCCGAAGGGAAATGTGATGATGATGATCATCAGGATATTTGCAAAAGGTTGTATTTCTCGACAGGAGGACTTCACGAAATGTCGAGTGAACAAACAAGATCATGATGATCTTGGCAACAGGACAGGATAAAAAAATGATGATCCTCCTCATCGAATTATCATGATGACGTCATCATCATGTTTCGTCTTCGGAGCATAAGGATGAGTTGAGGTCATCATCAGGTTAGCACTAGGGTGATATTAAAAATATGATCATGCTGTTGAGGAATGGAATATCACCTTCTTCTTAAAAGATAGGGTGATCATCATGATATTGCAAAAAAGGAGATCAGGAGGATGAAGACGTCATCATCATCTTAGCGAATTTCAGCAAATATCATGATGATGACCCTCCGATAGGATTATAACATGTGCATGCAAATATGCCGATGATGAATTTTCTAAGTCAGGGTGATCAGCATGATATTACAAGATCAGGTAATGTTAAAATATCATGATGATGCTCGCGATACAAAAGACCGCTCGATGGGGAAAACTTACTATGACTTAAAGTTGACGTCATCATGATATTTGAACCTCAGGATATTATCCGGGGGCCGTTTCAAATATGATGATGATGTTCTTCATACAGCAAAACCGAGTTTATATAATATGACCCTCCTAAAATCATGATGCTCACGATGCGCATAAGGCCATTTGACGGGTAAAGGGTACTACCACCTAAGATTGACGTCCGGATATTGCGACTGCATGATTTTTATCGGGTGATAGACCAAGATCATGATGACCTTAACAACATGAAAAAAAAAAAATATGATGATCACTTGCGATTATCAGGTTTGACCAAAACTTTGACTGAGCATAACTTCCACATATGGACGAATTTTCAAGTGAAGTAAAAGGCAAACCTGCATGGAATTTCAAGCTCTTTTTAAATATGAGGTCATAGAAATAAAATATGAACTTTGACAAACTGACCTCATGATGATGACCAACCTCATCCTGACCTTCATTTTTACCAAACCGCCAAAAAGCAGACAAACACAAGCAGAAGCAAAAAGCAAAACATCAGCAAGGGTCCCCATTTTGCTAAGGAGCATAATGGGGCGTGTTGTGAACATCACAAAAACTAGCAACCAAAACAAAACAATTAAATTCAGAGTGTTCAAGGAAACTAGATGAAATGAACTCATAACTTCCAACTATCTTTCCTGCAAATTACTATTCAGCTTGAGACTCAAAGTATTCAATAAAGATGCATGAACTTCCATTTTCAGTTTAGTTGTGTGCATGTGATTAATTATCCTCATCTTGAAGATCGGTTGAACAAACCAGTGACTGACATTAGCCTACATAGGTGAGGATATTCCCTCATAGCCGACCGGATAGAGCCTTGCTGCCAGCGAGCGTCCATAGCCCCGGCAAGGTTATCGTTACAATTCTCCTAAGTAGAGCCCCACTGCCAGCGAACGTCCATAGCCCCGGTAGAGTTACTTAGATGGCTTAATCTGGATTTTCAGTATCATCCGCTTTATTTATTTATTTTTTTGTTTTCTAGTTTTGAAAGATTTCATAAGATATAGCAATTTGTAACTTCATGATGCAAGGAGTAGAAACTTGCTGAAATTAAGCTGAGAATTGTAATGGTAGCAAGGGTGACCTCTGATTTTTCACCTAATATCTACACTGGTAAGTTCAACAAACCCAAGGATTTTAGGTGTGTCATCATGAGAAACCTGCTTCGAATTCTCAATCACATTTATTGAATACAAAACTTCAGAAGATGAACAACTCTCTACATTCATGACAGTGACAAATTATGTGTAAATTGCAAATGGTTAACCTGAATATCCTAAATTTTATACTGTTTTGAATGGTTGCTAGTTTTGCTCCTTAATACTCTAAAGTAAAATAAAGATCCCTACTGAGGAGACAACAAACAAACCAAACAAACAGGCTGTACAAACAACACAACAAAAGAAAGAACTGTACAAACAGAAAGAAACAAAAAGCAAAAACAAACAGAGGACAAGCTATACAAACAGCCAACCCAAAAGAAAACAGCAAAAGAAGAACTGTACATTATCTACAGCACTTTACATTAAGAAAAAGGGACTGCCCCCCTTTTTACCTCAAGCCTGGAAGTACTGTTTCAAATGCTGGCCATTAACTGGTAATGGCACATCTTCTCCAGTCAAGGTCTTAAGTCTAAAGGTGTTATCTCCTATTATTTCTGAGACTTGTAATGGACCCAGCCATAATTTATCGAATTTTCCATGGCTTCCTTTCTTTTCATGTGCTTTGTCCCAGCACAACACTAAGTCTGATATCCTAAATGTTTTGACTCTTGCCCTTTTGTCAAACCACCTCTTAACAACTGCTTGGTGTTTGGCAAACTTCTCGAGGGCTTGACCTCTTTTCTCCTCTAGTTGTAACATTTGCACTATTCTGGCTTCCCTATGGTTATCAAAGCCTAGATATTCATTGGCAAACTTCCAGGTTGGTATTCTCAGATTAACCGGAAGTATGGGATCAGTCCCATAAACTAAGTGATAAGGTGTGCTACCTAAAGCTGTTTTAAACTTGGTCCTGTCTACCCATAATGCATATCTTAACAGAGTATTCCACTCTCTAGGACTTTTGGCAATTAACCTCTTGATGATGTCTAATAAAATTTTGTTTGTTGATTCAGCCAGTCCATTACCTTGAGTGTAATAATTTGAAGAAAACCTTAGAATAATCCCATATTCAAATGCCCACTTAGAAAATTTTAAAGAAGAGAAAGCAGGGTCGTTATCACATACCAATGAATAGGGCGTTCCAAACCTGGTGATAATGTTTTCTTCAAGGAACTTGATAACTACCTCAGTTGTGGAAAACTTGCAGCAGGTGGCCTCAGTCCACCTTGTACAATAGTCCGTTACCGTCAATATAAATTTGTGTCCTGCAGAAGATGGGGGATTGATAACTCCGATAAAATCCAAGCCCCACTGTGCAAATGGTCTGGACTCGATCACAGGCTGCAATTGATTGGCCAGATTTCTCCCTTTGTCTACTGCAGTCTGATAGGTGTGTTAACTTCTGATGTGACTCTTAGTATCTTTGAACATGGTGGGCCAGTAATAGCCCGCCCTCAGTATTTTGTGTGTTGTAGCTAAATGGGAACCATGACCGGTTCCGTACTTGTCATGTAGTTCTGTCAACACTCTATCAGCTTCAGTTCTATTTATGCATCTCAGATAAATTCCATCATGGTTCTTCCTGAATAGAAGACCTCCTTGCACCATATAATTCTGTGCCTTAATCTTCAAAGCTCTCCTCTGAGAAGCCTTCATCTTGCTTGGGTACTTTCCAGCTATCAGGAAGGTGCTTAAATCATCGTACCAGCCTGATGCGTCTTGGGAATTCAATACATATTGTTGTTTTATCAGATTTGGATCCATGTTTGCTATTGTCTGCACCAACGCCTGCCCTCTGACCAGCTTTGCGGGAATGATCTCCATGTTGAATTCTTGCAGTGTGGTGATCCATTTGGCTCTTTTTTCTCCAGGCTCGTTTTGCATCAGTAACATTTTTACTACTGCGTCTGGTACTATGGCTTTAATCTGGCTGCACAGAATATAGTGTCTAAATTTTTTCACAGCCTTCACTAATGCGAATGCCTGTCTTTCGATATCTAGATATCTCAGCTGTGCATCCTTCAGAGGCGTACTCATAAATGCTATGGGCCTCTCTTCATTATTTTCACCTTTCTGTGTCAAGGCAGCCGCGATAGAATGAGAAGATGCAAAGGAGTAGATGTAAAACGGGCTTGTGTAGTCTGGACTTGTCAATACAAGGGCATTAGAAATTGCCTCCTTGATATCTTCAAATGCGGCTTTGGCCACTGGCGTCCATTCCATCTGTGCATCTTTCTTTAACATGGCATTCAACGGCTGCACGATCTCTGCAAAACCTGCTATAAACTTCCGAACAAAGTTAATTTTACCAAAAAATGATTTCAATTCTTTCCTACTGTTTGGTATTTGCAAATTTTTTATGGATTCTATTCTATCCGGATCAACTGAAATTCCATTTTCAAAAATGACATGGCCTAATAATTTACCTTCAGTTACGCCAAATATACATTTCTTAGGATTAAGGGAAATCCCATACCTTTCACATCGCTGGAGTACTTTTCTGAGGTCTTCAGCGTGGGTGGATGCATCCTTGGAATATACAGTTAAATCATCCATATACACAACAATGCATTTACTTGATAATCCACGAAAAGCAACGTCCATGGCCCTCTGAAAAGTGGCACCTACATTAATTAGACCAAAAGGCATTCTTCTATACGCATAATTTCCCCATTTGCAAGTGAAGGTGGTTTTTAGTCTATCTTCTCTATCAATTAAGACCTGGTTATAACCTGAAAAACCATCTAAAAAAGACATCATCTTTGCGCCAATTACTACTTGCAGTACTTCGTCTATTGGGGGCAAAGGATAATTATCCTTTTCAGAAGCCTTGTTCAAATTTCTAAAATCTACGCACAACCTGATGTCTCGATTTTTCTTCCTCACTGGTACTAAGTTAGCTACCCAGACAGAATGTCTGACTGGAAAAATTATTCCAGCGGACAGTAATTTTTTAACTTTTTCAAAGATTAAAGGCTCTAGAATGGCATTTACAGGCCTCTGTTTCTGCCTAAATGGTTTGACTTCTTTTCTTAAAGGTATTACGTGAGTTATGACGGACTCATCAAATGTTTTCAAGTCTTCATAAGTCCATGCTATGACATGTTTATATTCTTTCAGAACGTCCAGAACCTCTTTTCTGATTTTCTCAGAGCAAGCTTTCCCAATTAGTACACTTTGCGGATTTAGCTTAGTCCCTAAGTTATGTAAATCATACTTACCCCCTTCTGTTTTGGGTAAGTCTTTCTGTCTTATTACCCCGTCGAAGTCAAAGATGTGTTCTAATTCAATTACTCCTTTTGGTAAGAAGTTGCTCTTTAAGTTGATCATATCTTCTTCATCCCATGTTACTTCAGGCCTTTCTTGTTCATCAATAATTTGGGCCTCAAATGCCTCATTACAAGTCAGAAAATTAATAATTTGCTGATCCTCTCCAAATACCTGAAAGTGTGTAACGTTGTCTGGTATACTGGGCACGTTAACTAACTCAACAGCAAATCGTCTTAGTCCTGACAGTGTCAATGGTTCTAATGTACTAGCAGCAACTGCTAACGCATCTGGCCTGTGGTTCAGCTCTCTAGGAATATGCTCAATGTTAAAAGCATCAAACGAATCCATTAAACTCCATACTCTATGTCTGTAACTAATCATTTTCTTATAATTGCAGGCATATAGTTTCCTCACTTGTCTGACTACTAATTCAGAGTCTGAAAATACTCTGATGGTTTTTACCCCTTTCCTGATGGCCATGACAAGTCCTAAAATTAGGGCCTCATATTTAGCAATATTGTTAGTGTAGGAAAATTGTAATCTATATGCTGCCAAATGTGATTTACCTTGAGGATTTATGAGTTCAATACCCGCACCTGCGCCCTGTTTTGATTTGGACCCATCACATTTTAACGTCCACATGCCATCTTTACTTTTCTGATCTTTTACCTTGGCATACTTTGTCCCTTTTATTGCCTGTGGGGTGTTATCTTGTTTATTCATGGGTTTTTCCGTTTGGTTATCTTGCATATGTGTGTTTTTAGTTTGCAACTCAGAAAGATAACTTCCCTTGTCCTCTATTTCTTTTCCTAAATCTGGAATCAAAGCATCTATATTATCCTGAACATATCTCTGTGTCGGACCAGGATTCTCATTTTTCTCTTGTGACTCTACCCTCCCTATGCACTTTTTGTATTCATATTCAATGATGTCTTTGCATATTTCACAATTCTCCTCAGAATGTTGCCTATCATGGACTCTACACATATTTTTATATAACTTACATTGGACTGGGAGATTGTGTGTAACGCACTCTTCCACCTCTCGTCTAATGGCACGACCAAATTTGTCTATTGCATTGTTTTCTTCATCTGAAGAATTTCCGTCAGACTCAATGAATAGTGCCGTTCTATTGTTGACACACTTCTTTTTAATGTTTAACATCATAATCTCTTCAATCTGCATCCCATTGTTGGTAATTCTATAGACACCTGGTTCAACAGCAGCATATAATATTTCATTAGTTCGATTATACTCTGTTATCATATGTTTCATTCTGAGCTCTGCCTCTATTCTGATCTGGTTTGGGATGCCTCTCCACGGTAACCACATGTGTGAAAAGTCAGTAGCCATATATCCGTTTAATGTCTTGGACCAATCCCTACTTAGCAACATTCCATAATTTACGGGTATATCCACTACTTGAATGTCAATGATTTGGCTTACCCTAGGGTCTGAAGCTAATTGCACTTGTATGTTCATGAGTTCTCCTATCACGCTAACCTCGGTCTTATCTAATTGCGTGACAACCTTGGCAGATTTGGTGGGAGTCAGCCTGAGAGTTTTACATATTCCTAAGGGCATTACGTTGGCTGAAGCACCAGAATCTACCATGCAATTGTGTATATTCTTCCCACACAACCTAACAGTTAACAAGAAAGGTTGAGTATCCCTCTTATCCGCATGTATTACCACATTTGTATTGGAAGGCTGCTCAACTTTCTTACCTTTCTCCTTAGGTGGTGAATCACTATTAGGAACAGTTATATCAGTAGACACCTTGTTTGTTATGGATGTATCCAGTGATTTTAAAAAAGCATTTCTGATCCCTGGAGTCTTCAATAATTCATTTAGAGGTATACTGACCTTAATTTTCTTTATTTCCTCTGATAAGTAATTCATTAATCTTGTTGTCTCTATTGCTTCTATCTTACTTGTTTGATCCTTTTGCACTATTGTTCCATTATTTGTGTGCTGACTAGCTTTGAGTGTGGCAGGATTGTTGCTAGCATTCTGATCTGGGGGTGTATTGATGTTATTCGGAGGAGTGGAAGTGGTGAAAGGTCCTCCCGGCCTAGGGTTGTTCCTCAAATTGTAGGTGTGGCTTTTATTTGTCTGTTGAAAGGCCTGCACCTCTTCTGTTTCATTTAATATCTCATTTTCAGATTCAAAAGGAAACTGAAAAGCATTTAACACAAAGGCTGATTCAGGATAAAGACTTTCACAACAGTATGGTTCATCCTCTAGCAATTCATCCTCTTTCTCTTCTGCAGTTGCAAAGGTAAACGTTTCTAAGACTAATGCTGTGTCATATTCTGAGGGTACTACCTCATTACCCTTAGGAATGAGAAATTCAGAGGTAGGAGGCTGTACATCTATGTTGAAAATACTAGCTGCCAAGTGGAACTGTGGACAGTCGTGCTCAGCATGGGCATTGGTATTGTGAAATCTGCACCAATTTTTGGGTGCTGTACTGGCCATTTGTATGCTAGTTGTTTGTTTTGCACCATGATTATCTGTATTCTCAAAAGGAGAAGCCAGAGTACCGTTGTTGGGCCCAGTGTTCCATGTCTTGGGTGGCCTAGGTTGATTCTGATTTTTGTTATTATTGCCCCAGGTCCTATTATCTATCACTGGCCCCCTATTTTGCATTGGTTGCCCCTGACTGGGGCCTTGATGCTGATTGTAGCCTTGGTTCTGATTGTACTGCTGATTTTGGTTGAGACTATAATTCTGATTTTGGCCTTGGTTGTGATTTTGATGTGGATTGTAGTTTTGGTTGCTTCTTCCATAGAGGTTCTCATTTCTTAGCTGTGTCACTTCGGTTGTTAATCTTTTCAAATGTGCGGTAATCTCTTTGATTTCTTCCCTATCCTCTTGTGCTTTTGCCACAGTTACATCCTTAGGAAGTTGGAAGAAAGGCTGACCATTATTTTGACTGTTATTGGAAGTAATAGCCGTGTAAGGAGTTATAGCTTGGATTGGAGTAGGATTATACACAGGTGTGTAAGAAGGAACCGGATTTACTAGTGGAGCATCCTGCACAGGGACTCCATTCCATGGGTGTGCCTGATTCTGCACCCCAAAATTTCCTCCATTGACAAATGGACTATAAGTTGTATGTCTCATTTCTTGGTTCACTGAGGCTGCCTCTTTATAGGCTTTGGATATTGAATCTATGTCAGGTTTTCTTTTGACAAACATGGCAGTTAAAGGATCCAAGGCAGCATAGTACATAGCCAACAAGGGAGCATCATCTATGGTATAAGGGGCTACCAGCCTAGAATAGGCCTTTTGAAATCTGTCATTGAAATTATCAATTAGCTCTCCCTCACCTCGTTTTATAGCAGCCAATTTATGATATAAAGCGCAAGGGTCAATGGGTCCTCTAAATCTTGACAGAAATGCTTCTTCCATAAGTGCCCAGGAAGAAATGTAACCATTGGGTAAGTTTACGTACCAGCTAGAGGCTTGCTCATTAAAGGTGTAAGGAAACAATCTACACACAACATCCTCGTGCTCTAACATAGCCCTAAAACATGCTTCCTTAAATATTCTAATATGATCTTCTGGGTCTTGATGCAACTGGTATTTGGGACATATCTTTTCTGGATTTTTTGGCATCTCATGATAATCATTGAAGAGTATGGGAGAATTGACATCAAAATAAGCCATTGCAGGTGTTTGAGCTTGACCTGAACCTGCAGGAATACCTAGATTGATTGGTGGATTAGGATTTAGAGGAGGATTGAGACCTCCAGGAGTGCCTGAACCAAGATTTAAAGATCTGAACAGTGATTTGTCAGGACTTACAATACTACGGATGTTAAAAGGTGACTCAGGAGGTGTTTCAGATGAACTTCCCGCTTGCGATATTTTTGGATTCCAAATTAAAGGGCTTTTACTTCGCCTTGTATCAGGTAGTTGCACAAATATATCTCCTGAACTGGATCTAGACCTAGTCACCCTATTACTGTCGTTAGCCAGTTTGAAATGAAACCTAACTCAGGAAGGCCCTCCTTCTAGCGCCAGAAAACTGTTGATGATCGTTTTGATGCAATCATAACAATAAGTTAAAATTCACATATAATGAACTGATACTATACTTGAAAGATAAGAAGGAATCATTTGAGATTCAACTAATCCCAAGTCTACAATGGTTCAGTTGGTCAAGTTCAGTTGGTCAATGTGAAGCTGTAATGTTCAAGGGGCCTTACGTAGTTTAGGTTTGTTTGGTGGCTTACTGGACTAAGCATATGCAAAAAAAGGTCATAGATTTCAACAAGTATTCTGTTCATTTGCATACAAGTGTTACCGGGCTGCAAGTTTTAGATGGTTTTCTTGAATTTTTGCAGCTTTCTTCTTTATCTATTTATGAAAACTATCTACTTATAGCTCTGTTATACATGCTTCTTCAAATTTGGGACAATTTCCTTTAGATTTCTACATTTTCAGCTAAATATTTCAGATGGGTTGGGAAAAGTTAGAAAGATCTAATCTATACCTCATTTAATCTACCAAAGGATCTAATTGTTTCTGTTATGCACTATGTAAATACCATAGTAATTTGATCAAATCCACAGTAAAAAACCTTAAATGTAAGTTCTGAGCATTTTCACAAACATACATTTAAAATTGCAAGCTCTCAAAGAAAATATTTCAAAACACAAAGAAGAGCAGGAGAACACTCAGAAGATAGATGCAGAACTCTAGATTCTATTGTATCAGAAACGAATAGTCACACATGATTTACAATGTAGGAATGACTCTTAGTTTCATTGATCATACTACAGAGAACTTACAAGCTTTACAGATACAGTAAGGCAGCCAGGCATTCCACGCACACCTTACTGCAGACAAACAGGCGACCTCCTTCTTCTACCTCTAAACTATGCTAACTTGCTGTATGTTCCTAAAAGAAAAAATCCTATGTAGCCCCTGTTGTTTTCCTAAAATCCCTGTTGTAAAGTATTACAGTGTAGAGAGGCACAATATAAAGACATTCTGATTGTCCTCACTACAGCAAAAACCTAACTAAACCCCTGGTTCAAACCCCTGGTTACAGCAATAAATACAGGTGAACCAGCTCTTCAAAATATCTCTGAGCAGTGTCAAATCTGGGCGAAATATTGCCCCTTCTGAGAAGTTCCGGCAGCTGGGTAATAACTTCTGTTTGTCTATTGTAGTAATACTCTCAGCTGCAACCTTGTTCTTCACTTGAATGGCCTTGACTTTTTCGCACTTCATCCTTATCTTCCTGCTCCTGAGATCAGATTTCCTTCCTCCATGAGGTCACTGTGTTGACTTTCCAGCTGCTTCCTCAACTGCAAGCCTGCAAGACAAGACAAACAATAAGTATTTCATTTATCATAAACAGCACGAAATTAAAATAATCGTTTAAACCCAGGTGACTGCGCAAGATTGTGGAAATCAGATCCAGAATACTCTCAAAACACGTTCAAAACGCATTCAGACCGCTCAAAACCCATCGGGTCAACCATCGCTGACCGAAAAAATGCCACGGGCGCCAAAAAATGGTTTAAAACTCCACCGCTTCATTTCCCACCCATCAGCATGACTATCGCTATCGGCGTGTCAAAAAAAACATGTTGGCCGATATTCACTTCATTAGCATGATATTCTAGAAATATGATGCTCTCCCTTCTGAAGGTCCAGATGACGTCATCAGGATGTTTCGCTTTTGTATATTGGGGAAAAGAACAACATCATCATCATCATCACGTTGAAGGAGAAAAGGAGGATATGGAATATGATCCTACTACTGAAGAAAGGAAAATGATGGTGACGTCATCGTCATATTCAGGCTTCATTAAAATGCAAAAAATGACGTCATCATCATGTTCAGTTAAGATCAGAGGGATAATTATGATATCGGGTCACCTAAGGAGCATGATCAGGATGATGAATGTAATACGACCCCTTTGCGGCCAAGGCAACCCTCTCGAAAGATCAGGATGATGATGATCATCAGGATATTTGGGGCTTTTGTTGAACTTAGAATAAGACGTCATCATCATATTCGCGAACCGGATCGTGCTTTGGAAAATATCCTGCCGAAGGGAAAATGTGATGATGATCGTCATCAGGATATTAGTTTCTTCGTTTATCAGATCGGGATGACGTCATCATGATATCTGGAGCCTTTGGTAAACTTAGAACATGACGTCATCAGGATGTTTCGCTAATCGGATCATGTTTTGGAACATATCCTGCCGAAGGGAAATGTGATGATGATGATCATCAGGATATTTGCAAAAGGTTGTATTTCTCGGTAGGAGGACTTCACGAAATGTCGGGTGAACAAACAAGATCATGATGATCTTGGCAACGGGACAGGATAAAAAAAATGATGATCCTCCTCATCGAATTATCATGATGACGTCATCATCATATTTCGTCTTCGGAGCATAAGGATGAGTTGAGGTCATCATCAGGTTAGCGCTAGGGTGATATTAAAAATATGATCATGCTGTTGAGGAATGGAATATCACCTTCTTCTTAAAAGATAGGGTGATCATCATGATATTGCAAAAAAGGAGATCAGGAGGATGAAGACATCATCATCATCTTAGCGAATTTCAGCAAATATCATGATGATGACCCTCCGATAGGATTATAACATGCGCATGCAAATATGCCGATGATGAATTTTCTAAGTCAGGGTGATCAGCATGATATTACAAGATCAGGTAATGTTAAAATATCATGATGATGCTCGCGATACAAAAGACCGCTCGACGGGGAAAACTTACTATGACTTAAAGTTGACGTCATCATGATATTTGAACCTCAGGATATTATCGGGGGGGCGTTTCAAATATGATGATGATGTTCTTCATACAGCAAAACCGAGTTTATATAATATGACCCTCCTAAAATCATGATGCTCACGATGCGCATAAGGCCATTTGACGGGTAAAGGGCACTACCACCTAAGATTGACGTCCGGATATTGTGACTGCATGATTTTTATCGGGTGATAGACCAAGATCATGATGACCTTAACAACATGAAAAAAAAAATATGATGATCACTTGCGATTATCAGGTTTGACCAAAACTTTGACTGAGCATAACTTCCACATATGGACGAATTTTCAAGTGAAGTAAAAGGCAAACCTGCATGGAATTTCAAGCTCTTTTTAAATATGAGGTCACATAAATAAAATATGAACTTTTACAAACTGACCTCATGATGATGACCAACCTCATCCTGACCTTCATTTTTACCAAACCGCCAAAAAGCAGACAAACACAAGTAGAAGCAAAAAGCAAAACATCAGGAGGGGTCCCCATTTTGCTAAGGAGCATAATGGGGCGTGTTGTGAACATCACAACAAGTAGATTTAAGACATTTCTACTCTTTTTTTTCACTCTAGAGATTTTGCTAGCAAATCACCTTTTTCTTTTAACTTTCTCTGAAGTATTTTGGTCCTGAAGGTTGGACCATCGATAGATCTATAGGAGGCTTTTGTTGCTTGAAGCATGACCTTTTTGCCATCATTTTTTTTTACTGCTAGCGACTAGTATGCAACTCCATTCCATGGAAAGCTAAACCCTTAGTGCATTGCATCAACGCCGTCCTTCTGCCTAGACTGACCTCTCTGGTGCATCTCACCTTACCCATTCCTAGCAGGTTGAGAGCCTTCAAAACCCTGTGATAATTTGAATCATTGCCTTCCCTTCGATAAGAAGCTTTTATCTTTTTTAACCTTGGATCACTAGATACTCAAATGGTTAAAAATTATCTATATGAGTGAGACTTCAAATGAACCCATCGCAGGAATTTAGAATCTTCCCCTGTCAAGCTAATGTTACTGTTATAAATTTGAACTTCATATTGTAATTTTCTTTTTAAAACTCTTGGCAGTGAGAGATTTATGCCATTTCTAAACTCCATTGATATATATATCTTTAAATTGTTAGCAATTCGTTTGGCATGATTACGAACTTAATGTATACTCAATTTTTTTTTAGCATTGATAATCCTTGTCACTGTGTTGTTTTAATTGAGTAAGGAAATAAATCATGTTTCATTTGTTCACATTATTAGGATAGTCTTCCTAATTCATGTGTTATCTATTGGTGCATTTTGATTTTCTTTCCCTATTAGCATTGAATTAGAAGTTTTGAGATTTTTTTTAAAAAAAGGTAAGATTTGAGTGAGTTAGGGGGTTAAGGGGAGTATATCTAAACTATAGTGTTAATTAATTGATAAATTTTAGTTCGATACTATAACTTCTTGGGTTAATGAATAATTGGGATCATACCTTAGATTAACATCATTACATCTAGTAGAGTATAGTTAATTCCATTGAGAATATTATGGAGCATAGAGAATAATTTTATTGTTGTATCAAAACTAGTTATTAAAGTAATATTTATATATTTATAGGAAAAATATATATATTTATAGTTGTTTTATTAGAATGTGTGGTTGGTAAAATGTTGATGGAAGTTTATACTTATAGTAAACATATGTATATATTTATAATTTGTTTTTAGTAGAAAATGGTAGTTACTAAAATATTAGATAGGAAATTTATATTTTGAGTTGTTTAGAAATTATTACTTTCGTAAACTAGAATTTCTTTGAAAGAAAGTTATAACCTCATATGTATTTCCATGTTTAAAGTTAAGAGGATATTGAATCTCATTTACTTGATTATCTTCCTTGTTGTATCAAAATGCTTATTTTGGGTCATTGTATCTATTTGGGGTTTGAGTTCTATAGTTATGCTTTGGCTAAGTGTGAAGTGAAGTATCTAGAGAGTTGTCATGATTACTTTGTGTCAAGATGCATAAGCGTTGTCCATGTCATGAAATAGTCACTTAAACATTGGTACTGTGTTCAATTTACCTAACTCTAGAGGTGTGGCTTCTTGGTTTTTAGTGTAACATGGTCGCATTTCATTGTAAAGGGTTAATTGAATCGATCTTGGTAATGAATGGGGAAAAGTTTTGTGGATTTGAACTTTATAACTATTTATGTAACATGTTGGGTTGTGAAAAGAAGGATGTCTAGTAGTTCCTTGTCCATGCATGTCATTGTTTCCATATGTTGGCAAGGGATGTTAGTTGTAGGAAGGAGAGTGGCTTCCATGGTGGGGGCGGTGCCCAAAGTGGCTGCCTGGATAACCCCATGGAAGTTGTAATCAAGTGATAACTTAAAAATATATCTAGGTGGGTTGGGTAGTATTTCACATAACAAAGATAAGTATGTTGCTTCTCCCATGCCTTGAGTGCTCTCATAGGCTGAGGATGGGATGAGAAGGCCTAGTTGGCAAGGTTGACCTCCTTGTCCACATGAGATGATGTGATGGCTCGGCATGTGTCACCCTATGGGGCTGGTGCTAGAGAAGGGTCACCAGAATAACCATAGATGGGGGCTAGGTTCTAGTGAGAGATAGCATGGATAACCCATGTTAGGACCATGCGATGACACTCTCCTTAATGCAGCTTAGCTACTTCCCTCTTTATTTGTTTTCATTGTTGGCTATGGAGTGTTGCCTTGTCTTGTGCAGTCTTGTTAATATGGTTGGTTGTGTCAAGTCTATATCCATTTGGTTATGTTTGTTGTTGCGTCTTTCAGCTTAGTGGAATCCTCATTGTTATCTCCTAGCTTGGAGGGGTGGACCTCAGGGTTCCACATGGTTGGGTGGCAGAGCTATCCATTGGTCTTCTTGGATATTTAGTTAGAGTCTAGTGTAGAAGTGTTCCAGTTCCAGATTTGATTTACACTTTCAGAATTGATGTATACATTCATAAGTGTTTAGTTGTAAACCGACATGATCGGTCTTGTAATCTTGTATTGTAACTTTGTAAATTAACAATCATTACAAATGTTAATGTTATACTTATTTATAGTGGTATGATGTATATCACTTTTGTTGTTAAGACTTTATGATCAACTGATGCAGTTACGTTTCCCTAGAGGAGTTAGAAGTGCACTTTTCTTTATGTTGTGTATAATGATATCTTTGGCAACTAATATTACAATTTCTTGATTCAAAAAAAAAATTATTTCTGTAATTTTGCTCTTGTTAGTCTAACTCTCTGGGGTTGTATGATGAGGCATCACATTTGGTTTCAAAGCAAGGTTTAAACACTGTGTACTCTGGTTATATTTGAGCCCATTATGTGACCTAGTGCTTACACTTTGTAGATTAACTTATATCCCTATTGTATATCTTTTTGAATGTAATAAATCATCTTTTGGTGTTGTAGGTAGATGCCTAGAGGTAGGGGTCGATGTCATGGCAGAGGTAGGGGTCGTGGGAGAGGTGGTGGCGGTACACCTCCTCCTAGCTCTCCTCATGAGAGTGCCCATGAAGGCAGGGGTCAGAATATGGAGGGTCAGGGGTAGCCTGAGGGATTCCAGTTGAAACAGTTACTTGAGGAGGTCCTTTCTCATTTAGGCCCTACATAGGAGGTTGAATAGCCTAGAGAAGGTTAGGAGGTAGATCGGCTAGAATCTAGAGAGAGAGAGAGAGATCTCCTAGGCAGAGAGAGTTGACAGCTGAGCAGGAGGCCACACTAGCTAGCCATATGAGAGATCTTTTGAGGACACGCCCTCCCACCTTTGATGGAGTAGGTAGTGGTCTAGAGGCAGAGACTTGGTTATTAGATATAGGCAGGTGTTTCACCATGCATCCTTATGGAAGAAACACCAAAGCTAGGTGTGCTATTTTACATCTCTGAGGGTTTACTTCAACTTGGTGGCAGTTAGAAGAGTAGAAGCTGCATTTAGACATTTGCAAGTTATTTCTTGGGAGTTGTTCTTAGAGAGATTTAGAGCCTGTTTCCTATCGAAACATTGGAGGCAGCGTCGCGTAGATGAGTTTCATGACCTTAGGTAGATGGCCATGTCAGTTGAGCAGTACAAGCGTGGATTCTATGAGCTCAAACAATATGCAAGTATCAGAGATGACGAGTCTATGTTAGTACAACATTTTATCAGGGGCTTGAATGCCCAGATTAGTGGAGGGGTTTGTGTATTCGAACCTAAGTCTATGGAGGTTGCCATGGAGAAAGCCAGGTTAGTGGAGGAGAATTTGGCCATGGTACTCATGGCCATATAGGTGTGCATATTGGTAGTGCACCTTCTGTAGGAAATGGTTCTCGAGGTGGTCATACTCAGGCATTAGGATCTCATGCACCCTCAAAGGGTGGACAGCAGCAGCAGTACTCTCAGTCCAAGCCAAAAAATTTCTAGCCACAGTAGGGTAGCAGATTTCAAAATAAGAAGAACCAGAATTGGCAGCATGCTAGACAGGATCATGTTGATCAACCTACTCAGAGCACCCAGTCTAAAGCGAGCAGGGGTAGTTTCCAGTAGTCTAGTGCTTTTTAGGGTGGCGGTGGTTTTGGTAGAGGCATTGGGTGCTTCTTTTGTGGCCAATAGGGCCACATTGCTAGATAGTGTCCTCAGAGGAGTGCTTCATCGTTTGGACATCAATCGGTGGCCTCAGAGCCAACTACTGGTGATGCAGGAAGATCACACAAAGTCTTTACAGCGGTGGATAACCATCAAGTAGAGCATCAGGGCACCATGGTGGAGACTTTTGGTTTCATGTGAGGTATTGGTTTTTCTATTCTTTCTGATTCTAGTGCATCTGATTCGTTTATATCTCCTTCTCTTGTAGAGCATTGTGGCTTAGTGGCAACAAAGTAGTATAATAGGTGGTAGGTTGAGTTAGCTTCTAGGGCTAAGGTCGCAGTTGAGTCTCTAGTGCTTGGTTGTGAGTTGAGGATTGGTCCTTTATCTTCTATTGTGGACCTTCGCATCCTACCCCTTGGGTCTTATGATATAGTTTTGGGGATGGATTGGCTAGAGGCCGATCAGGCAGTTATTGATTGTCATCATAAGTCTGTTAGATGTGTGGATGACTCTGGTGCAGAGGTGGAGGTAGTAGGAGTTTAGAGACCTATTTCTATATGTATGATCTATGCTATGCAACTTAAGACATGCATGTGTCAGGGATGTCAGCTTTTTGTAGTTTTTGTTAGTGACTTGGAGATGGAGGAGAGTCGAGAGGCATCTCTTGATGATCACCCACTTTTGAGGGAATAGGTTGATGTCTTTCCCTCTGAGATTCTGGGGATACCACCTAAGCATGACATCGACTTCAGGATTGATCTTGTTCCTGGCGTAGAGCCTATCTCATGAGCTCCATATAGGATGACCACTTACGAGCTTGAGGAGCTCTGACTACAGTTGGAAGAGTTGTTAACCAAAGGATTCAATCGACTTAGTGTCTCTCCTTGGGGAGCACCTGTGATCTTTGTGAAAAAGGAGGATGGATCTTTGCGGCTATGTATCAACTATTGACAGGGCAATAAGGTGACAGTGAAGAATAAGTACCCCTTGCCTCGAATCGATGATTTCTTTGACTAGATTAAAGGAGCAAAGGTGTTGTCTAAAATTGACCTTAAGTCCGGATATCACTAGTTGTAGATATTTGTGGCAGATATTCACAAAATAACATTTCACACCCATTATGGACATTATGAGTTCATATTTGTACCATTTGGGTTGACGAATGCACCTTCAGTTTTCATGAGCCTGATGAATGGCATTTTCCACACTTATCTCAGAAAGTTTGTCCTTATTTTTCTAGATGATACATTGATCTATTCGAGGACTATGGAGGAGCATGAGGAGCATTTGTGTCAAGTGTTGCAGTGTCTGAGAGAAAATCAGCTTTATGCCAATTTGTCAAAGTGTGAATTCTTTCAGACAGATGTGAAGTATTTGGGTAATGTTATCTCTACAGAGGGTATTGCGGTGAATCCTTTGAAGATCCAAGCTATTATGTATTGGCCAGCACCTCCCAATGTTTTTGAGGTCTACAGTTTTATGGGTTTTGCAGGCTACTATCATCGTTTTGTTATGGGGTTTTTGAGGATTACCCATCCTATTACTTCTCTTCAGAGGAAAGGGAAGAAGTTTGTTTGGTCAGAGCAATGTCAAGTAACTTTTCAAACCCTTAAGGAGAAATTGACCAGTGCATCGATATTAGCAGTTCCTGATCCTACCAAGGACTTTGTTGTATGTATAGATGTTTCTTTGGAGGGTTTAGGAGCAGTTCTAATATAAGATGGTCGCATGATTACCTATGAGTCTCACAAACTCAAGGATCACGAATTGAACTATCCCACCCATGACCTGGAGTTAGCTGCAGTTGTACATGCCTTGGTGAGGTGGAGGTATTTTCTCTTAGGGCATCGGTTTGAGCTACACAGTGATCATCGTAGCTTACAATATATTTTCAAGTAGCTAAACTTGAATGCAAGGCAGAGGCGTTGGATGGAGTTCTTGTGTGAATATGACTTTGAGGTCAAGTATATTCAGGGAAAGGAGAATGTGGTGGTGGATGCTCTTAGTTGTCCGAGACATGAGATCTTAGTGGTCTCTCTCACAATTGACTTGAGAGGTCAGATTCTCACAACACTTCCTACCGATAGTTGGTACCAAGAGGTGAAATCTGACATTGAGTCTGGTAGACCTTTAGAGGGTAGATTCTCTAGTTACTCTCTTGAGCCAGATGGTCTTTTGCGACATTTGGGTCATATCTATGTTCCTAGTTCTAAGGGTCTTCATACCCTAGTGTTGTCAGAGGCGCATCAGGCACCTTATTCTTCTCATCTGGGTGTCAAGAAGATGTATGCAAATTTGTGTTAGCTATACTTTTGGAGTGGCATGAAGTGGGATATTGCTGATTTTGTGTCGAGATGTCTTGAGTGTCAGAAGGTGAAGGTGGAGAATCAACACCCTACAGGTCTTTTACAGCCTCATTTGATTCCAGAGTGGAAGTGGGACATTATTTTGATAGACTTCATTGTTGGGTTTTAGGTATCCTCTCATCGACATGATTCTATTATGGTCACTGTGGATAGGTTGACGAAGGTAGCTCACTTCTTTCCTATTCATTCTTCTTACAATGCTACTACAGTGGCCAGAGTGTTCATGGAGGACATCGTCAGACTTCATGGGATTCCTTGTAGGATCATCTCCTATAGGGATCCAGTATTCACTTCTGCCCTTTGGACTTCTCTGCAACATGCCTTGGGGATAGCTAAACTTTAGTTCAACTTACCATCCTGAGACTGATGGTCTGACTAAGAGGGTTAATCATGTTCTCGAGGATATGCTTAGGATGTATGCGATGGATTGGTAGAGCCATTGGGAGGACTACCTATACCTGGTGGAGTTTTCTTATAATAACGGATATCACAGTTCTATTGGCATGTCTCCATTTCAGGCTTTGTATGGTTGTCCTTGTAGGACCCCTCTGAGTTGGGTTCGTCTAGAGGATAGAGTCCTTCTAGAACCAGATATGTTGAGAGATATGGAAAAGAAGGTTGAGAGGATTAGCGAGCATTTGCTAGCAGCACATGATAGATAGAAGAAGTATGCAGATGCTCATAGGATCGATCGACAATTTTTAGTTGGGGATCAAGTGTTCTTGCATGTGCGACTGTGAAAGAGTCCAATCCACTAAGGAAAGGGCTCTAAGATAGCACCATGCTTCGTGAGACCTTTTGAGGTGTTGGAGAGGGTTAGTCCTATTGCTTATCATCTTGCTTTGCCACCTAGCCTTTCATGCATCCATGATGTGTTTCATGTTTTTGTACTTAGACCTTACCATCCAAATATTGCTCATGTTCTTGATTGGACTACTCTACAGGTAGAGGACGGGCAGCTGGCTTTGGAGCCCATAGGCATTCTAAAGCACATGAGACTTTCTCTTAGGGGTAAAGACATGGAGCAAGTTAGGGTCCAGTTGGATCCTAATGATGAGACTTCTGCTACCTGCTTCCAAGATGAGAGAGTTATACCCTTACTTATTTGTAGGCTTCCAGGAGTAAGCCTAATTCTAGGGGGGAGGATGTAATGCCCCTCATATTTTGGCTTGTGATAGTTTTTAGTTTCACATTTCTCTCTGTCAGTTCTAAGACAGTTGCTAGTCTTTCATTGAATTTATGTAGTTCTGAGACATTTGGATTAGTAGGTTATGGTTTATGTTTATTTTGATCTTGATGGACTATGTTCAACTGATATAGTTTAGACATCTGTTATGAGTTTATGATGACATTATTATTACTCTAGTTATGATGAGTTTGACATGATTAGTAATGGTTTAATGTTATAATGTTTCATTCAATCTGTTGATAACTGAATTCAAGTAAAAGTGGTTATAGTCGTCTTTAAGAGCAGGGATGGTGTAGTACTACTCACTTCGAGCACCCTACTATGCCATGATTCTCTAACTCTGTGTGTGTTGACATATATGTATTTGATTGTATACAACCAATTGTTCAGATGCAGGCTACAGGTACCGAGCCTCAAATCCACCTGATATAGCAGGTTTGAGCAGGCTGTTGCACCAATGGGTATCAGTGATGAGAGATAACTCAAGGTTTATTCTGCTAGGTCAGTCCCAGTCTTCTATTGTGGTTGTGTGTCGTGATGTGATGCTTGGTCCTCACCTCATGTTAATGGTCATCATGTGTTGTTAAGTATTGTCGAGTTTTGTTTAAGTTATGTATATGTGTTTGTCTTGGCAATACCTCAATATGTTAAAATTAATAGTGTTTTGAGTAGTTGTAAAATTTGTAATATTGCTTAAGTAAAATCTATTACTGACTAAATTAATTATTTTAATGTTTGATTTATCGTCATAAGTTTTAGTATGGTTAATTATTATGTTGTTATTTAAAAGAATAATATTAGGTAATAAAGTAACGTCATGAGTTATCGATTGTGAAATTTCAAGATTTGGGGAAAAATCTATTATTAGGAAAATTTTAAAATTCTGGGAGTGGGATTTTGGGTAATGGATGCATGACTATGATAATTTATGAGATAAGCCATTTTTAAATTGGGAGTTTTTGTTTTGGAGAGGGGGTTGGGAAGAGGAAGATAGAAATTGGGAGAAAAACAAAGAATTTGTTGTGGGAAATGGAGAAGATTTGAAGTGGGACTGAAATTTGGGTATGCGATGTTGTCTCTCTGTGAAAATTTGTAATTATGTATCTTGTAACTCAAATCTTATTATAGCACAATCATCTTGTGTTCTGTGTGTGAAATTTGCATTTCATGTAGCTTGGAATTTAAATCTCTTTGTAGCTTGAGTTGTCTTGTGCTCTGTGTTCGAATGTAGATGTCCCTGACCATGCTCTCACCTTGGGAATCACACCTTGTTGTTGTAATGTTTAACCTCTGTAGATTCTTCCAAGTTGTTCTTCTTAAATCCTTCTTGAAATCTTAGAGCCCAATCAACTGTAATCCTTGAAAGGGATCTCAATCAAAAGAAAAATGGCCCATTTGAAATCTTATACCAATTTTTGGACCCATTCGTCCTTGGTTGTCCTCTATGCCATAATTTGGCCTCACCCAGCTTTAACCTTCTGAATGGTGACTTGTAACAAAGCCCTATTGCTTTGAATCTGAAATCGATTAACCAAAATAGAATTTTATCTATTAGTATCTACCTTCCCTTGCTTAAGAATCATCTAGGTCTGTTGTGGTGTCATCAATGCACCTTTATTCTTAAATACTTCTTAGGCCACCTTAATTTGTTTATGTCTTCATCAGCGCCCATTAGCACATCTATTATCTGAGATTATTGTGGTACTTCTAACCCATTGGTTTGTACTGTGCCACTTTCCATGGCAGGTTTTGTATAAAATAGCCTTTTAATGACTGCTAAAAGTGCCATCCCTGGCACATACCCAAGTTACTAATCCATGGCTCTATGAGTAGATTTAGGACATTTCTACTCTTTTTTTTCACTTTAGAGATTTCACTGGCAGAGCACCTTTTTCTTTTAACTTTCTTTGAAGTATTTTGGTCCTCAAGGTTGGACCATCGATAGATCTATAGGAGGCTTTTGTTGCTTGAAGCGTGACCCTTTTTGCCATCTTTTTTTTTTACTGTTGGTGACTAGTATGCAACTCCATTCCATGGCAAGCTAAACCATCAGTGCATGGCATTGACGCCGTCCTTCTGCCTAGACCGACCTCTCTTGTGCATCTCTTCTTAGCCATTCCTAGCAGGTTGAGAGCCTTCAAAACCCTCTAATAATTTTAATCATTGCCTTCCCTCCGATAAGAATCTTTTATCTTCTTTAACCTTGGATCACCAGATACTCAAATGGTTGAAAATCATCCGTATGAGCGAGACTTGAAATGAACCCATCACAGGAATTTAGAATCTTCCCCTATCAAGCTAATGTTATTGTTAGAAATCTGAACTTCATATTATAAGTTTCTATTTTAAAATCGTGGCAGTGAGAGATTTATGCCATTTCTAAACTCCATTTATATTTATATGTTTAAACTGTTAGCAATTTGTTTGGCATGATTACGAACTTAATGTATACTCATTTTTTTTAGCATTGATAATCCTTGTCACCATGTTGTTTTAATTGAGTAAGGAAATAAATCATGTTTCATTTATTCACTTTGTTAGGATAGTCTTGCTAATTCATGTATTATCTATTGGTGCATTTTAATTTTCGTTCCCTATTAGCATTGAATTAGAAGTTTTGAGATTTTTTTTTTAAAGGTAAGATTTGAGTGAGTTAGGGGTTAAGGGGAGTAGATCTAAACTATAGTGTTAATTAATTGATAAATTTTAGTTCTATACTATAACTTCTTGGGTTAATGAAGAATTGGGATCATACCTTAGATTAACATCGTTACATCTAGTAGAGTATAGTTAATTCCATTGAGAATATTATGGAGCATAGACAATAATTTTATTGTTGTATCAAAACTAGTTATTAAAGTAATTTATTTACATATTTATAGGAAAAATATATGTATATTTATAGTTGGTTTATTAGAATGTGTGGTTGGTAAAATGTTGATGGAAGTTTATGCTTATAGTAAAGATATGTATATATTTATAGTTTGTTTTTAGTAGAAAATGGTAGTTATTAAAATATTAGATCGGAAATTTATATTTGGAGTTGTTTAGAAATTATTACTTTCATAAACTAGAATTTCTTTAAAAGAAAGTTATAACCTCATATGTATTTCCATGTTTAAAGTTAAGAGGTTATTGAATCTCATTTACTTGATTGTCTTCCTTGTCATATTGAAATGCTTATTTTTGGTCATTGTAGCTATTTGGGGTTTGAGTTCTATAGTTATGCTTTGGCTAAGTGTGAAGTGAAGTATCTAGAGAGATGTCATGATTACTTTGCGTCAAGACATGTAAGCGTTGTCCATGTTGGGAAATAGTCACTTAAACATTGGTACTGTGTTCAATTTACCTAACTCTAGAGGTGTGGTTTCTTCATTTTTGGTGAACCATAGTGGCATGTCATTGTAAAGGGTTAATTGAATCGAGATTTGTAATGAATGGGGAAACATTTTGTGGATTCAAACTTTATAACTATTTATGTAACGTGTTGGGTTGTTAAAAGATGGATGTCTAGTAGTTCCTTGTTCATGCATGTCATTGTTTTCAAATGTTGGCAAGGGGATCTTAGTTGTACAAAGGAGAGTGGCTTCCATGGTGGGGCCGGTGCCCAAAGTGGCTACCTGGATAACCCCATGGAAGTTGTAATCAAGTGATAACTTAAAAATATATCTAGGTGGGTCAGGTAGTATTTCACATAACAAAGATAAGTATGTTGCCTCTCCCATGCCTTAAGTGCTCTCATAGGCTAAGGATGGGATGAGAAGGCCTAGCTGGCAAGGTCAACCTCCTTGTCCACATGAAAGGATGTGATGGCTCTACATGTGTCACCCTATGGGGCTGGTGTGATGCAAAGGTAAAGGTAGTGGTTGAAGAAGTTCACTCAATGAACCTAGATTTCTATGCTTCCTCCAAGAGGTTTACAAAGGTGTTTGTGATTACAAGCCTACACAAGGCTACTCCAGGAATTGATCTAGCCTAGGACCACACTCTAGTGTCCACCACACAGGCTATTTAACACTCACTTTGGGGAGTCACAGCTCAACCCACTTTCAGGAACACAACCAACCTTTAGGGGCTAACCACCTACTACCAATACCTCTACAAACATGAACAACAACATCAATTGACATATACTTGTTTATGACATGCATGGAGAAAGGTCTCTGACCAAGAAAACCTTAATTTGCTACTTCCAAAACAGTGAATAGCAAATCTCTGTAAGACTGTCTTATGACAATGCCAACGGAAAAGATTACTTCCTTGTAGTTCTTAAGACTAACTCACACAACATTAACTCCTCAGTCCTTCAAAAGACCATGTAGGATTAATACACATCCCAAACATCCATGAAGACTTCTCAACCTTCCACACAAGTACAAGACCGTACTCTGTCACAGCAAACAAGGACATCCGTCTGCTTTTTGTGACAGTAAATAGTTCTTCCCTTCTAGAGAACAATCTAGATTGAGGTTAGATAAAGGAAATATATCAAGGGCTCTAGCCCTAGATTAGTTGGAATTTTACATAGGTCTGTCTCCCCATTAAACACATAAATCATCATTCATTTAATCAAACATTTGACTATGTTTTTCCTTCAGGCTGCTGTCCACCATTGGTTTCTCAACTAGTCACTGTGAGGACTAGTTAGATGCATGCCATACACGTTGCAGAGAGGAGTTTAACCTACCAACCATAGAAAACACTAAATATACTCTACCTTCCTCCATCCCACCAAGAAATGGCGATCACCTTCAGAGGACAGAGGAAGAAAGATTCATTTTGTCCAAAACCGTAGCTATGGAGGGTTTAAGACCGGTTTATACAAAATGAATTGAAACTTCCTTCACAAAAGATGTCAAGAACTCTAATTAGATGCAAATGAAAGGTATTTAACAACCCTAACACATTTTCTAAATTTTAGTTTATGAACAGTCTGTACCAGGCCGTACCAGCTGACTGTCTACAGCAAAAAGCAGAAAATCACTATTTTTGTCTTCTAAAACTCCTCTCCTTCATTCCTCGTTGGCATGTTTATACAAAGTATTATTTATAGAATGTTTTGCAACCTTTCCACTTCCCTACTACCTATACAACTGCCCATGAAAGGCAGTGAAACGATGGAAGTGGCTTTTTCTTCAAAAAACTAAGTTTCTAAATGAGGAAAACCTAGAAAATAGGTCTAAACAAACACTCTAGAATGGACTAGTCAATTAAAATGACTAAGTCCTTATTACATAGCATGAAAATGGATTTCAAAGCCTTAGGAAAAACCAAAATAACAAGACCACAATGCATGACATAGTAAAAAATGAGTAAAACTGGAGCTCCTGCACCATACTCCCCCTGTGGGAAAAACTCAAGTCCCTTGAGTTGCCAATTGTTGAAGTGTCATGCCATGCTTCAAGATATTTTCTTCAGTCATCCAGGTGGCCTCTGAATCAGGAAGATCCTTCCATTTCGCCAAGTAGTCTTTATAGACACTTCTCTGAGTCTTCTTGACAACCTTGGAATCCAGAATGCACTCCAACTGTAAAGGTTTGCTTGGAGGTAAATCCTTGATCCAATCAGCATCTTCAGCCACTGCATCTGATCCACTTTCACCAAGTAATGGAGGTCTAAAAGGAAAAAGATCACAAACATTGAAAATTGGAGAGATACCAAGGCCAGATGGTAACTCAATCTCATATGCATTTGGACCGAATTTGTACACTATTTTGCATGGCCCAATCTTCTTCATCAGGAGTTTAGTTGGCTAACCCTTTGGCAATCTTTCTTTCCTCAGCTATGCCATAACTAAGTCACCAACTTTGAATTGCACTTCTCTTTTCTTCAAATTTGCCTTTTCCTTGTACTTTGTGACTGATTTTTCTAGTTGCAACTTGACTTGATCATGGACTATTTTCATGGAGGTAGCAAACTCTTCACCAAGTGCACTCCTTCTATCCCATCCTTGGAGATCCTGTTGATGACTGTTTTGATGCAATCATAACAATAAGTTAAAATTCACATAAAATGAACTGAAACTATACTTGAAAGACAAGAAGGAATCATTTGGTGATTCAACTAATCCCAAGTCTACAATGGTTCGGTTGGTCAAGTTCAGTTGGTCAATGTGAAGCTGTAATGTTCAAGGGGCCTTACGTAGTTTAGGTTTGTTTTGTGGTTTACTGGCCTAAGAATATGCAAAAAGGTCATGAGATATGTCAATGCTTTTCATTCCTTTGCATAAGGGTGCTACTGTGCTACAAGTTTCAGATGGTTTTTTTTGGGTTTATGCAGCTTCCTTCTTCATGTACTTATGAAAACTGTCTACTTAGACTCTGTTATGCATGCTTCTTCAGATTTGAGACAATTTCCTTTAGATTTCTGCGTTTTCAGCTAAATATTTCAGATGGGTTGGGAAAAGTTAGAGAGATCTAATCTACACTTCATCTAATCTACAGAAGGATCTAATTGTTTCTGTTATCCACTATGTAAATACCACAGTAATTTGATCAAATCCATAGTAAAAACCCTAAATGTAAGTCCTGAGCATTTTCACAAACATACATTTAAAATTGCAAGCTCTCAAAGAAGATATTTCAAAACACAAAGAAGAGCAGGAGAACACTCAGAAGATAGATGCAGAACTCCAGATTCTATTGTATTAGAAACGAATAGCCATACATGATTTACAATGTAAGAATGACTCTTAGTTTCATTGATCATACTACAGAGAACTTACAAGCTTTACAGATACAGTAAGGCAGCCAGACATTCCACGCGCACCTTACTGCAGACAAACAGGCGACCTCCTTCTTCTACTTCTAAACTATGCTAAGCTATCTTGCTGTGTTTTCCTAGAATCTCTGTTGTAGGCCCTAAAAATCCCTGTTGTAAAGTATTACAGTGTAGAGAGGCACAATATATAACATCCTGATTGTCCTCACTACAGCAAAAACCTAACTGAACCCCTGGTTCAAACCTCTAGTTACAGCAATAAATGCAGGTGAACCAGTTCTCAAAAATATCTCAGAGCAGTGGTCAAATCTGGGCGAAATATTGCCCCTTCTGAGAAGTTCCAGCAGCTGGGCAATAACTTCTGCTTGTCTGTTGTGATAATACCTCCAGCTGCGACCTTCCTCTTCACTTGAATGGCTTTGACTTTTTGCATTTCATCTCTATCTTCTTGCTCCTGAGATCTGATCTTCTACCTCCATGAGGTCACTGTATTGACTTTCCAGCTGCTTCCTCAACTGCAAGCCTGCAAGACAAGACAAGCAATAAGTTTCACATTTATCACAAAAAACAGCAGGAAACTAGAATAAGCGTTTAAACCCAGGTGACTGCGCAAGATGGAGAAAATCCGATCCAAAAAACTCCTCAAAACGCGTCCAAAATGCGCCCAAGCTGCTCAAAATTGATCGGGTCAACCATCGCTGACTGAAAAAATGCCAGAGGCGCCAAAAAAAACACTTAAAATGTCCACCGCCTCATTTCCCGCCCATCAGCATGATCATCCCTGTCAGTGCATCAAAAAACAGGTTAGTCGATATACCTCATCATCATGATATTCTGGAAATAGCATTCCCTCCTCAAGGTTCAGATGAATGTCATCATGATATTTCGAGCTTCATTGAAATGCTAAGGATGATGTCATCGTCATATCCGGTTAAGATCAGGGGGATAATTGTGATATCGGGTCACCCAAGGAGCATGATCAGGATGATGAGCATAATATGATCCTTTTGCGGCCAAGGCAACCCTCTCGAGAAAAAATCAGCATGACGAAGATCATCATCATATTTGCCTTTGTCGAACTTGGAATAAGACGTCATCATGATATTTGGGAACCGGATCGGGTTTTGGAAAATATCCTGTTGAAAGAAAAAATGATGATGCTGATCATCAGGAGGATATTTGTTTTTTCGCTATAAGATCGGGATGACGTCATCATGATATTCGGAGCCTTCGTTAAACTTGAACATGACGTCATCATGATAATTCGCCAACCGGATCATGTTTGGAAAATATCCTGCCGAAGGGAAAATGTGATGATGATGATCATCAGGATATTTGCAAAAGGTTGCATTTCATCGGCAGGAGGACTTGGCGAAATATCGGGCGAACAAACAAGATCATCATGATCTTGACAATATGACAGGATAAAAATATGATGATGACGTCATCATCATATTTTGCTTTCGGAGCACAAGGATGAGCTGGTCATCATGATATTTGCGCTAGGGTGATATTACAAAATATGATGATGCTGTTGATAAATGTAATATCGACCCTTCTTAATAGATAGGCTGATCATCATGATGTTTCGACAAACGGATATCAGGAGGATATGAAGATGATGATCCTCTTTCTCGATTTATCATGATGATGCCTTCAGCACTTAGCGGATTTCAGCAAATGACCCTCGTGTGAAAGATCAGGATGATGATCATGATGTTGCGAAAGGAGACCAGGAGGATATGAAGTCGTCGTCATCATCTTTCGAATGTCAGCAAATATCATGATGATGACCCTCCAATAGGTTTTATAGCACGCGCATGCAAATATGCCGAAGGTGAATTTGTTAAGTCAGGGTGATCTTATACCATCAGCATGATATTTTAAGATCAGGCGATGCAAGGATATCATGATGATGCTCGCGATGCAAAGATCGCTCGACAGGGAAACTTATCGTGACTTAAAGTTAATGTCATCATGATAATTGAACCTCAGGATATTATCGGGGGGGGGGGGGGTTCAAATATGATGATGATGATGTTTATACAGCAAAACCGAGTTTGTAAAATATGACGCTCCTAAGGAAATCATGATGCTGATGATGCGCACAAGGCCTTTTGACGGGTAAAAAGCACTACCACCTAAGATTGACGTCCGGATGTTGCGACTGCATGATTTTTAGCGGGTGATAGACCAAGATCATGATGATCCTGTCAACATGACTTAGGATATAAAAATGATGATCCTCCTGCGAATATCAGGTTTGACCAAGACTTTGACCGTGCATAACTTCCACATATGGACGAATTTTCAAGTGAAGTAAAAGGCAAACCTGCATGAAATTTCAAGCTCTTTCTAAGTATGAAGTCACAGCAACAAAATATGAACTTTGACAAACAGACCTCATGATGATGACCTACCTTATGCAATATCATGATGATGATGCACCTGACCATTTTTACCAGACCGCCAGAAAGCAGAAAAAACACAAGCAGAAGCAAAAAAGCAAGACATCAGCAGGGGTCCTCGTTTTGCTAAGGAGCAAAATGGGGCGTGTTGTGAACATCACAACAACTAGCAACCAAAACAAAACAATTAAATTCAGAGTGTTCAAGGAAACTAGATGTAATGAACTCATAACTTCCAACTATCTTTCTTGCAAATTACTATTCAGCCTGAGACTCAAGGTATTCAATAAAGATGCATGAATTTCCATTTTCAGTTTAGTTGTGTGTATGTGATTAATTATCCTCATCTTGAAGATCGGTTGAACAAACCAGTGACTGACATTAGCCTACGTAGGCGAGGATATTCCCTCATAGCCGACCGGATAGAGCCTTGCTGCCAGCGAGCGTCTATAGCCCCGGCAAGGTTATCGTTACAATTCTCCTAAGTAGAGCCCCACTGCCAGCGAGCGTCCATAGCCCCGGTAGAGTTACTTAGATGGCTTAATCTGGATTTTCAGTATAATCCACTTTATTTATTTATTTATTTATTGTTTTTTGTTTTCTAATTTTGAAAGATTTCACAAGATATAGCAATTTGTAACTTCATGATGATGCAAGGAGTGGACACTTGCTGAAATTAAGCTGAGAATTGTAATGGTAGCAAGGGTGACCTCTGATTTTTCACCTAATATCTACACTGGTAGGTTCAACAAACCCAAGGATTTTAGGTGTGTCATCGTGAGAAACCTGCTTCAAATTCTCAATCACATTTATTGAATACGAACTTCAGAAGATGAACAACTCTCTACATTCATGACAGTGACAGGTTATGTGTAAATTGCAAATGGTTAACCTGAATATCCTAAATTATATACTGTTTTGAATGGTTGCTAGTTTTGCTCCTTAATACTCTACAGTAAAATAAAGATCCCTGCTGAGGAGACAACAAACAAACCAAGCAAACAGGCTGTACAAACAACACAGCAAAAGAAAAAACTGTACAAACAGAAAGAAACAAAAAGAAGACAAGCTATACAAACAACCAACCCAAGAAGAAAATAGCAAAAGCAGAACTGTACATTATCTACAGCATTTTACATTAAGAAAGAAAGGACTGCCTCATCCTAACCTTCAAACCTGGAAGTAGTGTTTCAAATGCTGGCCATTAACTGGTAATGGCACATCTTCTCCAGTCAAGGTCTTAAGTCTAAAGGTGTTGTCTCCTATTATTTCTAAAATTTGTAATGGACCCAGCCATAATTTATCAAATTTTCCATGGCTTCCTTTCTTTTCATGTGCTTTGTCCCAGCACAACACTAAGTCTGATATCCTAAATGTTTTGACTCTTGCCCTTTTGTCAAACCACCTCTTAACAACTGCTTGGTGTTTGGCAAACTTCTCGAGGGCTTGACCTCTTTTCTCCTCTAGTTGCAACATTTGCACTATTCTGGCTTCCCTATGGTTATCAAAGCCTAGATATTCATTGGCAAACTTCCAGGTTGGTATCCTCAGATTGACCGGAAGTATGGGATCAGTCCCATAAACTAAGTGATAAGGTGTGCTACCTAAAGCTGTTTTGAACTTGGTCCTGTCTACCCATAATGCATATCTTAATAGGGTATTCCACTCTCTAGGACTTTTGGCAATTAACCTCTTGATGATGTCTAATAAGATTTTGTTTGTTGATTCAGCCAGTCCATTACCTTGAGGGTAATAATTTGAAGAAAACCTTAGAATGATCCCATATTCAAATGCCCATTTAGAAAATTTTAAAGAAGAGAAAGCAGGGCCGTTATCACATACCAATGAATAGGGCGTTCCAAGCCTGGTGATAATGTTTTCTTCAAGGAACTTGATAACTACCTCAGTTGTGGAAAACCTGCAGCAGGTGGCCTCAGTCCACCTTGTACAATAGTCTGTCACCGTCAATATAAACTTGTGTCCTGCAGAAGATGGGGGATTGATGACTCTGATAAAATCCAAGCCCCATTGTGCAAATGGTCTGGACTCGATCACAGGCTACAGTGGATTGGCCAGATTTCTTCCTTTGTCTGCTGTAGTCTGACAGGTGTGGCAGATTCTGATGTGACCCTTAGTATCTTTGAATATAGTGGGCCAGTAATAGCCCGCTCTTAGTATTTTGTGTGCTGTAGCTAAATGAGAACCATGGCCGGTTCCGTATTTGTCATGTAGTTCTGTCAACACTTTATCAGCTTCAGTTCTGTTTATGCATCTCAAATAAATTCCCTCATGGTTCTTCCTGAATAGAAGACCTCCTTGCACCATATAATGCTGTGCCTTAATCTTCAAAGCTCTCCTCTGAGAAGCCTTCATCTTGCCTGGGTACTTTCTAGCTATCAGGAAGGTGCTTAAATCATCGTACCAGCCTGATGCGTCTTGGGAATTCAATACATACTACTGTTTTATCAGATTTGGATCCATGTTTGCTATTGTCTGCACCAGCGCCTGCCCTCTGACCATCTTTGTGGGAATGATCTCCATGTCAAATTCTTGCAGCGTGGTGATCCATTTGGCTCTTTTTTCTCTAGGCTCGTTCTGTATCAGCAGCATCTTTACTGCTGCGTCTGGTACTATGGCTTTAATCTGGCTGCGCAGGATGTAGTGTCTGAATTTTTTCACAGCCTTCACCAATGCGAATGCCTGTCTTTCGATATCTAGATATCTCAGCTGTGCATCCTTCAAAGGCGCACTCATAAATGCTATGGGCCTCTCGTCATTATTTTCACCTTTCTGTGTCAGGGCAGCAGCGACAGAATGAGAAGATGCAAAGGAGTAGATGTAAAACGGGCATGTGTAGTCTGGACTTGCCAATACAGGGGCATTAGAAATTGCCTCCTTGATATCTTCAAATGCGGCTTTGGCTATTGGCGTCCATTCCATCTGTGCATCTTTCTTTAACATGGCATTCAACGGCTGCACAATCTCTGCAAAACCTGTTATAAACTTCCGAACAAAGTTAATTTTACCAAAAAATGATTTCAATTCTTTCCTACTGTTTGGTATTTGCAAATTTTTTATGGATTCTATTCTATCCGGATCAATTGAAATTCCATTTTCAGAAATGACATGGCCTAATAATTTACCTTCAGTTACGCCAAATATACATTTCTTAGGATTAAAGGAAATCCCATACCTTTCACATCGCTGAAGTACTTTTCTGAGGTCCTCAGCGTGGGTGGATGCATCCTTGGAATATACAGTTAAATCATCCATATATACAACAATACATTTACCTGATAATCCACGAAAAGCAACGTCCATGGCCCTCTGAAAAGTAGCACCTGCATTAATCAGACCAAAAGGCATTCTTCTATACGCATAATTTCCCCATTTGCAAGTGAAGGTGGTTTTTAGTCTATCCTCTCTGTCAATTAAGACCTGGTTATAACCTGAAAAACCATCTAAAAAAGACATCATCTTTGCGCCATTTACTGCTTGCAGTACTTCATCTATTGGGGGCAAAGGATAATTATCCTTTTCAGAAGCCTTGTTTAGATTTCTAAAGTCTACGCACAACCTGATGTCTCCGTTTTTCTTCCTTACTGGTACTAAGTTAGCTACCCAGACAGAATGTCTGACTGGAAAAATTATTCCAGCGGACAGTAGTTTTTTCACTTCCTCAAAGATTAAAGGCTCTAGAATGGCGTTTACAGGCCTCTGTTTCTGCCTAAATGGTTTGACTTCTTTTCTTAAAGGTATGACGTGAGTTATGATGGACTCATCAAATGTTTTCAAGTCTTCATAAGTCCATGCTATGACATGTTTATATTCTTTCAGAACATCCAGAACCTCTTTTCTGATTTTCTCAGAGCAAGCTTTCCCAATTAATACATTTTGTGGATTTAGCTCAGTCCCTAAGTTATGCAAATCACACTTACCCCCTTCTGTTTTGGGTAAGTCTTTCTGTCTTATTATTCCGTCGAAGTCAAAGATGTGTTCTAATTCAATTACTCCTTTTGGCAAGAAGTTGCTCTTTAAGTTGATCATATCTTCTTCGTCCCATGTTACTTCAGGCCTTTCTTGTTCATCAATAATTTGGGCCTCAAATGCCTCATTACAAGTCAGAAAATCAATAATTTGCTGATCCTCTCCAAATACCTGAAAGTGTGTAACGTTGTCTGGTATACTGGGCACGTTAATTAGCTCAACATCAAATCGTCTTAATCCTGACAGTGTCAATGGTTCTAATGTACTAGCAGCAACTGCTAACGCATCTGGCCTATGGTTCAGCTCTCTAGGAATGTGCTCTATGTTAAAAGCATCAAATGAATCCATTAAACCCCAAACTCTATGTCTGTAACTGATCATCTTCTTATAATTACAGGCATATAGTTTCCTCACTTGTCTGACTACTAATTCAGAGTCTGAAAATACTCTGATGGTTTTTACCCCTTTCCTGATGGCCATGACAAGTCCTAAAATTAGGGCCTCATATTCAGCAATATTGTTAGTGCAGGAAAATTGTAATCTATATGCTGCCAAATGAGATTTACCTTGAGGATTTATGAGTTCAACACCTGCACCTGCACCCTGTTTTGATTTGGACCCATCACATTTTAATGTCCACATGCCATCTTTACTTTTCTGATCTTTTACCTTGGCATACTTTGTCTCTTTTATTGCCTGTGGGGTGTTATCTTGTTTATTCATGGGTTTTTCCGTTTGGTTATCTTGCATATGTATGTTTTTAGTTTGCAACTCAGAAAGATAACTACCCTTGTCCTCTATTTCTTTTCCTAAATCTGGAATCAAGGCACTTATATTATCCTGAACATATCTCTGTGCTGGATCAGGATTCTCATTTTTCTCTTGTGACTCTACCTTCCCTATGCACTTCTTGTATTCATATTCAATGATGTCTTTGCATATTTCACAATTCTCCTCAGAATGTTGCCTATCATGGACTCTACACCTATTTTTATATAACTTACATTGGACTGGGAGATTGTGTGTAACGCACTCTTCCACCTCTTGTCTAATGGCATGACCAAATTTGTCTATTGCATTGTTTTCCTGATCTGAAGAATTTCCGTTAGACTCAATGAATAGTGATGTTCTATTGCTGGCACACTTCTTTCTAATGTTTAACATCATGATCTCTTCAATCTGCATCCCATTGTTGGTAACTCTATAGACACCTGGTTCAACAGCAGCATATAATATTTCATTAGTTTGATTATACTCTGTTATCATATGTTTCATTCTGGGCTCTGCCCCTATTCTGATCTGGTTTGGGATGCCTCTCCATGGTAACCACATGTGTGAAAAGTGAGTAGCCATATACCCGTTTAATGTCTTGGACCAATCCCTACTCAGCAACATTCCATAATTTACGGGTATATCCACTACTTGGATGTCAATGATTTGGCTCACCCTAGGGTTTGAAGCTAACTGCACCTGTATGTTCATGAGTTCTCCTATCACACTAACCTCGGTCTTATCTAATTGTGTGACAACCATGGCAGATTTAGTGGGAGTCAGCCCGAGAGTTTTACATATTCCTAAGGGCATTACGTTGGCTGAAGCACCAGAATCTACCATGCAATTGTGTATATTCTTCCCACACAACCTAACAGTTAACAAGAATGGTTGAGTATCCCTCTTATCCGCATGTATTACTACATTTGTGTTGGAAGGCTGCTCAGCTTTCTTACCTTTCTCCTTAGGTGGTGAATCACTACTAGGAACAGTTATATCAGCAGACACCTTGTTCGTCATGGATGTATCCAGGGATTTTAAAAAAGCATTTATGATCCCTGGGGTCTTCAATAATTCATTTAGAGGTATGCTGACCTTCATTTTCTTTATTTCCTCTGATAAGTAATTCACTAGTCTTGTTGTCTCTACTGCTTCTATCTTACTTGTTTGATCCTTTTGCACTGCTGTTCCGTTATTTGTGTGCTGACTAGCTTTAAGTATGGCAGGATTGTTGCTAGCATTCTGATCTGGGGGTGTATTGATGTTATTCGGAGGAGTGGAAGTGGTGAAAGGTCGTCCCGGCCTAGGGTTGTTCCTCAAATTGTAGGTGTGGCTTTTATTTGTCTGTTGAAAGGCCTGCACCTCCTCTGTTTCATTTAATATCTCATTTTCAGATTCAAAAGGAAACTGAAAAGCATTTAACACAAAGGCTGATTCAGGATAAAGACTTTCACAACAGTATGGTTCATCCTCTAGCAATTCATCCTCCTTCTCTTCTGCAGTTGCAAAGGTAAACGTTTCTAAGACTAATGCTGTGTCATATTCTGAGGGTACTACCTCATTACCCTTAGGAATGAGAAATTCTGAGGTAGGAGGCTGTACATCTACATTGAAGATACTAGCTGCCAAGTGGAACTGTGGACAGTCATGCTCAGCATGGGCATTAGTATTGTGAAATCTGCACCAATTTTTGGGTGCTGTATTGGCCATTTGTATGTTAGTTATTTGTTTTGCACCATGATTATCCGTATTCTCGAAAGGAGAAGCCAGAGTACCATTGTTGGGCCCAGTGTTCCATGTCTTGGGTGGCCTAGGTTGATTCTGGTTCTTGTTATTATTGCCCCAGGTCCTATTATCTATCACTGGCCCCCTATTTTGCATTGGTTGCCCCTGACTGGGGCCTTGATGCTAATTGTAGTTTTGGTTCTGATTGTACTGCTGATTCTGGTTGAGACTATAATTCTTATTTTGGCCTTGGTTGTGACCTTGAGGTGGATTGTAGTTTTGGTTGCTTCTGCCATAGAGATTCTCATTTCTTAGCTGTGTCACTTCGGTTGTTAATCTTTTCAGATGTGCATTAATCTCTTTGATGTCTTCCCTATCATCTT
This sequence comes from Cunninghamia lanceolata, assembly GCA_027924645.1. Taxonomy (NCBI): domain Eukaryota; kingdom Viridiplantae; phylum Streptophyta; class Pinopsida; order Cupressales; family Cupressaceae; genus Cunninghamia; species Cunninghamia lanceolata. The sequence continues at coordinate 7,836,548 of BSBN01000078.1, forward strand.
GTGCTTTTGCCACAGTTACATCCCTAGGAAGTTGGAAGAAAGGCTGACCATTATTTTGACTGCTATTGGAAGTACTAGCCGTGTAAGGAGTTATAGCCTGGATTGGAGTAGGATTATACACAGGTGTGTAAGAAGGAACCGGATTTATTAGTGGAGCATGCTGCACAGGGACTCCATTCCATGGGTGTGCCTGATTCTGCACCCCAAAGTTTCCTCCAAATGGACTGTAAGTTGTATGTCTCATTTCTTGGTTCACTGAGGCTGCCTCTTTATAGGCTTTGGATATTGAATCTATGTCAGGTTTCCTTTTGACAAACATGGCAGTTAAAGGATCCAAAGCAGCATAGTACATAGCCAACAAGGGAGCATCATCTATGGTATAAGGGGCTGCTAGCCTAGAATAGGCCTTTTGAAATCTGTCATTGAAATTATCAATTAACTCTCCCTCACCTCGTTTTATAGCAGCCAACTTATGATACAAAGCACAAGGGTCAATGGGTCCTCTAAATCTTGACAGAAATGCTTCTTCCATAAGTGCCCAGGAAGAAATGTAACCATTGGGTAAGTTTACGTACCAGCTAGAGGCCTGCTCATTAAAGGTGTAAGGAAACAACCTACACACAACATCCTCGTGCTCTAACATAGCCCTAAAACATGCTTCCTTAAATATTCTAATATGATCTTCTGGGTCTTGATGCAACTGGTATTTGGGACATATCTTTTCCAGATTTTTTGGCATGTCATGATAATCATTGAAGAATATGGGAGAATTGACATCGAAATAAGCCATTGCAGGTGTTTGAGCTTGACTTGAACTTGCAGAAATACCTGGATTGATTGGTGGATTAGGATTTAGAGGAGGATTGAGACCTCCAGGAGTGCCTGAACCAAGATTTAAAGATCTGAACAGTGATCTGTCAGGACTTACAATACTACGGATGTTAAAAGGTGACCCAGGGGGTGTTCCAGATGAACTTCCTGCTTGCGATATTTTTGGATTCCAAATTAAAGGGCTTTTACTTCGCCTTGTATCAGGTAGTTGCACAAATATATCTCCTGAACTGGACCTAGACCTAGTCACTCTGTTACTGTCGTTAGCCAGTTTGAAATGAAACCTAACTCAGGCAGGCCCTCCTTCTAGCGCCAGAAAACTGTTGATGACTGTTTTGATGCAATCATAACAATAAGTTAAAATTCACATAAAATGAACTGAAACTATACTTGAAAGACAAGAAGGAATCATTTGGTGATTCAACTAATCCCAAGTCTACAATGGTTCGGTTGGTCAAGTTCAGTTGGTCAATGTGAAGCTGTAATGTTCAAGGGGCCTTACGTAGTTTAGGTTTGTTTTGTGGTTTACTGGCCTAAGAATATGCAAAAAGGTCATGAGATATGTCAATGCTTTTCATTCCTTTGCATAAGGGTGCTACTGTGCTGCAAGTTTCAGATGGTTTTTTTTTATTTATGCAGCTTCCTTCTTCATGTACTTATGAAAACTGTCTACTTAGACTCTGTTATGCATGCTTCTTCAGATTTGAGACAATTTCCTTTAGATTTCTGTGTTTTCAGCTAAATATTTCAGATGGGTTGGGAAAAGTTAGAGAGATCTAATCTACACTTCATCTAATCTACAGAAGGATCTAATTGTTTCTGTTATCCACTATGTAAATACCACAGTAATTTGATCAAATCCACAGTAAAAACCCTAAATGTAAGTCCTGAGCATTTTCACAAACATACATTTAAAATTGCAAGCTCTCAAAGAAGATATTTCAAAACACAAAGAAGAGTAGGAGAACACTCAGAAGATAGATGCAGAACTCCAGATTCTATTGTATTAGAAACGAATAGCCATACATGATTTACAATGTAAGAATGACTCTTAGTTTCATTGATCATACTACAGAGAACTTACAAGCTTTACAGATACAGTAAGGCAGCCAGACATTCCACGCGCACCTTACTGCAGACAAACAGGCGACCTCCTTCTTCTACTTCTAAACTATGCTAAGCTATCTTGCTGTGTTTTCCTAGAATCTCTGTTGTAGGCCCTAAAAATCCCTGTTGTAAAGTATTACTGTGTAGAGAGGCACAATATATAACATCCTGATTGTCCTCACTACAGCAAAAAACTAACTAAACCCCTGGTTCAAACCTCTAGTTACATAAATAAATGCAGGTGAACCAGTTCTCAAAAATATCTCAGAGCAGTGGTCAAATCTGGGCGAAATATTGCCCCTTCTGAGAAGTTCCAGCAGCTGGGCAATAACTTCTGCTTGTCTGTTGTGATAATACCTCTAGCTGCGACCTTCCTCTTCACTTGAATGGCTTTGACTTTTTGCATTTCATCTCTATCTTCTTGCTCCTGAGATCTGATCTTCTGCCTCCATGAGGTCACTGTATTGACTTTCCAGCTGCTTCCTCAACTGCAAGCCTGCAAGACAAGACAAGCAATAAGTTTCACATTTATCACAAAAAACAGCAGGAAACTAGAATAAGCGTTTAAACCCAGGTGACTGCGCAAGATGGAGAAAATCGGATCCAAAAAACTCCTCAAAACGCGTCCAAAATGTGCCCAAGCTACTCAAAATTGATCGGGTCAACCATCGCTGACTGAAAAAATGCCAGAGGCGCCCAAAAAAACACTTTAAAATGTCCACCGCCTCATTTCCCGCCCATCGGCATGATCATCCCTGTCGGTGCATCAAAAAACAGGTTAGTCGATATACCTCATCATCATGATATTCTGGAAATAGCATTCCCTCCTGAAGGTTCAGATGAATGTCATCATGATATTTCGAGCTTCATTGAAATGCTAAGGATGACGTCATCGTCATATCCGGTTAAGATCAGGGGGATAATTGTGATATCGGGTCACCCAAGGAGCATGATCAGGATGATGAGCATAATATGATCCTTTTGCGGCCAAGGCAACCCTCTTGAGAAAAAATCAGCATGACGAAGATCATCATCATATTTGCCTTTGTCAAACTTGGAATAAGACGTCATCATGATATTTGGGAACCGGATCAGGTTTTGGAAAATATCCTGTTGAAAGAAAAAATGATGATGCTGATCATCAGGAGGATATTTGTTTTTTCGCTATAAGATCGGGATGACGTCATCATGATATTCGGAGCCTTCGTTAAACTTGAACATGACATCATCATGATAATTCACCAACCGGATCATGTTTGGAAAATATCCTGCCGAAGGGAAAATGTGATGATGATGATCATCAGGATATTTGCAAAAGGTTGCATTTCATCGGCAGGAGGACTTGGCGAAATATCGGGCGAACAAACAAGATCATCATGATCTTGACAATATGACAGGATAAAAATATGATGATGACGTCATCATCATATTTTGCTTTCGGAGCACAAGGATGAGCTGGTCATCATGATATTTGCGCTAGGGTGATATTACAAAATATGATGATGCTGTTGATAAATGTAATATCGACCCTTCTTAATAGATAGGCTGATCATCATGATGTTTCGGCAAACGGATATCAGGAGGATATGAAGATGATGATCCTCTTTCTTGATTTATCATGATGATGCCTTCAGCACTTAGCGGATTTCAGCAAATGACCCTCGTGTGAAAGATCAGGATGATGATCATGATGTTGCGAAAGGAGACGAGGAGGATATGAAGTCGTAGTCATCATCTTTCGAATGTCAGCAAATATCATGATGATGACCCTCCAATAGGTTTTATAGCACGCGCATGCAAATATGCCGAAGGTGAATTTGTTAAGTCAGGGTGATCTTATACCATCAGCATGATATTTTAAGATCAGGCGATGCAAGGATATCATGATGATGCTCACGATGCAAAGATCGCTCGACGGGGAAACTTATCGTGACTTAAAGTTAATGTCATCATGATAATTGAACCTCAGGATATTATCGGGGGGGGGGGGGGGGGGGGTTCAAATATGATGATGATGATGTTTATACAGCAAAACCGAGTTTGTAAAATATGACGCTCCTAAGGAAATCATGATGCTGATGATGCGCACAAGGCCTTTTGACGGGTAAAAAGCACTACCACCTAAGATTGACGTCTGGATGTTGTGACTGCATGATTTTTAGCGGGTGATAGACCAAGATCATGATGATCCTGTCAACATGACTTAGGATATAAAAATGATGATCCTTCTGCGAATATCAGGTTTGACCAAGACTTTGACCGTGCATAACTTCCACATATGGACGAATTTTCAAGTGAAGTAAAAGGCAAATCTGCATGAAATTTCAAGCTCTTTCTAAGTATGAAGTCACAGCAACAAAATATGAACTTTGACAAATAGACCTCATGATGATGACCTACCTTATGCAATATCATGATGATGATGCACCTGACCATTTTTACCAGAAAAAAACACAAGCAGAAGCAAAAAAGCAAGACATCAGCAGGGGTCCTCGTTTTGCTAAGGAGCAAAATGGGGCGTGTTGTGAACATCACAACAGATCCTTCAGTTCAAGTGGTCCTCTTGGATGAAAACCATAAACTATCTCAAAAGGACTTTTACTAGTGCTCCTATTCCTTGAATCGTTGTAGGCATATTCAGCCTGACTGATAACCAAGTCCCATGCCAAACCATGCTGCTCTGTGAGGCATCTTAAAAGGTTTCCAAGTAACCTATTAACCAACTTAGTCTGACCATCAGTTTGTGGATGGTAGGCTGATGAAAAGGACAACTATGTGCCCAGCTTCTTCCACAAGGTCCTCTAGAAGTGACCTACAAACTTAGAATCTTTGTCAGTTACAATGGACAATGGTAAACCATGTATCCTTACTACCTCTCTAAAAAATAGACCTGCAACATGAGATGCATCATTTGTGCATTTACATGGCACAAAATGAGCCATCTTGTTGAACCTATCAACAATGACAAACACACTATCCACCCCTCTGGTTGTCCTGGGTAACCCAAGCACAAAATCCATGCTGATACTTTCCCAAGGTCTGTTGGGAATGGGAAGGGGCTGGTATAGACCTGCATTTGAAGACACGCCTTTGGCTCTTTGATAGATTCCACAACTAGCTACATACTTCCTCAAATCTGATTGTACCTTTGGCCAAAAATAGAACCTTGTGACTTGTTCTAGTGTCTTGTCAAGCCAAAATGTCCTCCTAAAGAACCATTATGCTTCTCCTTTATGATGTTGTCCCTCATGGAGCACTTAGGGACACACAACAAATTGCCTTTAAACAAGAGGCCTTCCTGCAAAACAAAATCTGCATACTCTCCATGGAATGTGTTAGCCAAGTTCACACAAACATCATAAGCCTCTTTGAAATCAAAATCTTCTTTATATAGCTCCTTTAAATAGTCAATACCCATGCTTTCTAACTGAATTTGATGAACAAGAAGCAACCTCCTACTCAATGTATTAGCCACCTTGTTAGAGACACCTCTTTTGTGCTTAATTGTGAAGGTATAGACTTGTAGTTGTTCCATCCATTTAACATGTCTATGGTTCAATTTTTCTTGACTATTAAGAAAGCTTAAAGCATGATTGTCAGTAAACACAATAAATTCTTTGGGCAGCAAATAATGTCTCCATTTCTTAAGAGCTTCCACCATTGCATAGAGTTCTAAGTCATAGGTAGAATACTTTTGCTTGGCTTCATTCAACTTTTCTGAAAAGAATGCCATTGGATGTCCTTCTTGGCTGAGAACAGTACCAATAGCTTGCTAACTTGCATCACACTCAACAACAAACACCTTATCAAAATCAAGAAGGACTAAAGTAGGTAACTCAGCCACCTTTGTTTTCAACAACTCAAAACTATCATCAGCTTCCTTTGTCCACTGGAATCTACATTTGACTCCACCCTTGATGGCGTTGAGGATGGGAGCACTAATGTGACTAAAACCTCTGATAAATTTCCTATAGAAAGTCACCAATCCATGGAAACTTCTCACATCTCCCACTATTTTTGGAGTAGGCCAACTGAGAATAGCCTCAACCTTAGAGGGATCCATCTTCAAATAGCCATTAGAGATGACAAATCCCAGGTATACAAGTTTAGTTTTCATGAACTCACATTTGTCTAAGTTGATCATCAACTTGTGCTCATGCAGCTTCTCCAACACCTGACCAACATGCTTCACATGCTCTTCCCTTGTCCTGCTGAAGATTAGTATGTCATCAAGATAAACAATAACAAATTTACCAATGAATTCAACTAATACCTCATTCATCAGGTGCATAAATGTACTTGGCGCATTGCTAAGACCAAATGGCATAACAAGCCATTCATAAAGACCTTTATTGGTCTTGAAAGTAGTCTTCCATTCATCCCCATGTCTGATCTAGATTTGATGATATCTAGATTTCAAATCAATCTTTGAGTAATAGCATGATCCTCCCAGATAATCCAAAAGATCTTCAATCCTTGGCATTGGGAATCTGTACCTTATGGTGATCTTGTTTATGGCCCTAGAATCTGTGCATAGCCTCCACTTTCCATCCTTCTTAGGAGCGAGTACACTTGGAACTGCACAAGGACTTAGACTCTTCCTAATCAACCCTTTCTCCAGGAGATCTTGAATTTGCCTTGCCACCTCTTCATTTTGATGTGGAGTCAGCTTGTATGCAGCCTTGTTAGGCAATGTAGCACCAGGTATTAAGTTAATTTGATGACTAATATCCCTCATGGGTGGTAAGGAGTTGGGGACTTCCTCTACCACAAGGTCTTGATACTTATCTAGAAGTTGTTGCACTTCTAATGGAATCTCCTTCTATTTTTGTTCTTGCTGATCTGATCCACTCTTGGGCTTCATGACCAAGGCATACCCCTGGTTGTCATTCTCCTTCAAGAGGTTTAGGAACTCTTTGCCATTCACCAACATGACATTGCTATCATTTTCCTTCCCCCTGGGCTGCTCCAACAAAGGATCCATTTTGAATGGTCTTCCATTCTTGGTGATGACATAAGTGTTCTTCTCACCATCATGCTGAGCTTTAACATCATACTGCCATGGATGGCCAAGAAGCAGGTGACATGCATCAATAGGGATGATTTCACATAACACTTTGTCCTTGTAGTCACCAATTGTAAATTCAACCCAAGTTTGTTCTTCCACCATGAAACTTTGGTTCTTGTTCAACCAAGAAATCTTGTGAGGACTGATATAAGGCAGCCTTTTCAACTTGCACTTCTCAACCATCTCAGTGGATACCACATTCTCAGTAGACCCTGAATCCATTATGATTTTGCAAAGTTTCCCATAGGCTAAGCCTTGGGTTCTGAAAAGATTCTTTCTCTGAGGGGGCCCTTGTTTCAATGGTATCTTCAACATAGACCTTTTGATCTAGAATAGGTGCAACACTTCCCATTGGTGAATTTACACTTTCACAGTCATCATCTTTCACTAACTGATTTCTCTTCCCACTATCATGAAAGTTGCTGGCTTTCCCTGGGCATTTGTTGATTGTATGGCCAACTTGGTTGCAGCCATAACACCTTCCAGTGAAGACTCCTGGTCCTCTACCTCCTCCACCATTTCTGCCCCTGACATTATGACTTCTCCAACCTCTGAAGCCTCCGCTATGCTCTGTTTCTGATTATGTTTCTTGCTGACTATTATTTTCAGTTTTGTTGAACTGTCCATGACCAAAATTGCCTCTTCCTCTTTGGTTTCTACCACGTCTACCTCTGGCACTTTGTTCACCCTTCCTTCTCATCTTTTCCTCTGCTCTGGAGGCTAATAAGAAACATTCATCCATTGTCTTTGGTAACACTAAATTGATCTCATCTTGTAGATTGTATTTCAGTCCATTTAGGTACCTAGCCACCATCCCTTTTTCATCTTCATTATGATTGGCCCTCATACTGAGTCTATGAAATTCTTCTGTGTAGGCAACCACATCCATGTCTTTTTGTCTCAAATTCTAAAATCTCCTTATGATTTGAATCTCATAGTTAGGTGGCATGAACTTGTTTCTGAGCATAGCCACCATTCTGCTCCATTTAGTGATGGGACTCCTCCCAATCTTCTACCTCTCACTCTGCATATAGTTCTACCATACAAATGTAGAACCTCTTAGCCTTGTCTTGGAAAACTTGACCTTTTTGCTATCATTGAACTCCTTGTAATCAAAGAAGTTACACATAGCTTCTATCCAATTGGTGAGAACATCTCCATCCAACTTGCCATGAAAAGTAGGCACATCCATCTTGGGATCACCACTATCTCCATGAGCACCCTTAAGTGTATTCAAGAAGGCTTTCTGATCTGCAGACATATCCTGCTCCAGAGGATCCTCTTCTGCCTCTATTTCTTCATTTGTGTCAGAAGAACTTCCCTCTTCTTTGGTCTTGCCCTTAGACTTCTCTTCTTACAATTTTGCTTCTTGCAATCTTGCTTCAACCATCTCTTCCACCAACTTCTTGATGGCATTTTGACTCATTGTCTTGGGAGGCATTGTACTAGCCTCTGTTTCAATTTCCTCTTTTGACATACACTGCTTCCAATCAGAATATTAGCTCTAACACCAATATGATGCAGAGGTAAAGGTAGTGGTTGAAGAAGTTCACTCAATGAACCTATATCTCTATGCTTCCTCCAAGAGGTTTACAAAGGTGTTTGTGATTACAAGCCTACACAAGGCTACTCTGGGAATTGATCTAGCCTAGGACCACACTTTGGTGTCCACCACACAGGCTATTTAACACTCACTTTGGGGAGTCACAGCTCAACCCACTTTCAGGAACACAACCCACTTTCAGGAACACAACCCACCTTTAGGGGCTCACCACCTACTACCAATACCTCTACCAACATGAACAACAACATCAATTGACATATACTTGTTTATGACATGCATGGAGCAAGGTCTCTAACCAAGAAAACCTCAATTTGCAACTTCCAAAACAGTGAACAGCAAATCTCTGTAAGACTGTCTTATGACAGTGCCAAAGGAAAAGACTACTTCCTTGTAGTTCGTAAGACTAACTCACACAATATTAACTCCTTAGTCCTTCAAAAGACCATGTAGGCTTAATACACATCCCAAACATCCATGAAGACTTCACAACCTTCCACAAAACTACAAGACCGTTCTCTGTCACAATGAACAAGGACAACAGTCTGCTGTTTGTGACAGTAAATAGTTCTTCCCTTCTAGAGAACAATCTAGATTAAGGTTAGACAAAGGAAATATATCAAGGGCTCTAGCCCTGGACTAGTTGGACTTTTACACAAGTCTACCTCCCCATTAAACATAGAAATCATCATTCATTTAATCAAACATTTGACTTTTTTTTTCCTTCAGGCTGCTATCCACCATTGGTTTCTCAACTAGTCACTGTGAGGACTAGTTAGATGCATGCCATACACCTTGCAGAGAGGATTCTAACCTACCAACCATCGAAAACACTAAATATACTCTACCTTCCTCCATCCCACCAAGAAATGGTGATCACCTTCAGAGGACAGAGGAAGAAAGATGCATTTTGTCCAAAACCCTAGCTATGGAGGGTTTAAGACCAGTTTATACAAAATGAATTGAAACTTCCTTCACAAAAGATATCAAGAACTATAATTAGATGCAAATGAAAGGTATTTAATAACCCTAATACATTTTCTAAATTTTAGTTTATGAACAATCCGTACCAAGCCATACCAGCTGACTGTCTAAAGCAAAAAGCAAAAAATCACTATTTTTGTCTTCTAAAACTCCTCTCCTTCATTCCTCGTTGGCATGTTTATACAAAGTATTTTTTATAGAAGGTTTTGCAACCTTTCCACTTCCTTTCTACCCATACAACTACCCATGAAAGGCAGTGAAACGATGGAAGTGGCTTTTTCTTCAAAAAACTAAGTTTCTAAATGAGGAAAACCTAGAAAATTGGTCTAAACAAACACTCTAGAATGGATTAGTCAATTAAAATGACTAAGTCCTTATTACATAGCATGAAAATGGCTTTCAAATCCTTAGGAAAAACTAAAATAACAAGACCACAATGCATGACATAGTAAAAAATGACTAAAACTGGAGCTCCTGCACCATGGTGCCAGAGAAGGGTCGCCAGGATAACCATAGATGGGGGTCGACTTCTAGTGAGAGATAGCTTGGATAACCCATGTTACGACCATGCAATGACACTCTCCTCGCTACAACTTAGCTACTTCCCTCTTTATTTGTTTTCATTGTTGCCTCTGGAGTGTTGCCTTGTCTTGCGTAGTCTTGTTAATATGGTTGGTTGCGTCAAGTCTGTATCTGTTTGGTTATATTTGTTGTTGCATCCTTCAGCTTAGTGGAATCCTCGTTGTTATCTCCTAGCTCCGAGGGGTGGACCTTAGAGTTCCACATGGTTGGGTGGCAGAGCTATCCATTGGTCTTCTTGGATATTCAGTTTGAGTCCAGTGTAGGAGTGTTCCAGTTCCAGATTTGCTTTACACTTTCAGAATTGTTGTATATATTCATAAGTGTTTATTTATAAACCGACGTGATCGGTCTTGTAATCTTGTATTGTAACTTTATAAATTAACTATCTTTGCAAATATTAATGTTATACTTATTTGTAGTGGTATGATGTATATCACTTGTGTTGTTAAGACTTTATGATCAACTGATGCAGTTATGTTTCCCTAGAGGAGTTTTAAGTGCACTTTTCTTTATGTTGTGTATAATGATATCTTTGACTACTGATATTGTAATTTCTTGCTTCAAAAAAAAATTATTTCTATAATTTTGCTCTTGTTAGTCTAACTCTCTAGGGTTGCATGATGAGGTGTCACATATAGGACATTCACATCACTAGAGAGGGAAAATACCACACTCCTAATTACATGCACTAACAGTAATCATGCTTCTTTCTTGTAAAGCACTAGAGGCCACAAAAGAAACTCAAGGCCTTAACAAATTAGCAAGCACTAACATAAAGGAAACACATATTGTCAGATACATCATCACATTTTTAGAAAAGAAGGAGGGAGAACACATAGTAGACACATATGTAAAACAAGGTATAAAGAATTTATTTCTTCCAGAATCAAAGAACAATTCTATAAATTTATCAACCTTCTAAAATCATACTAAGGAACATATGTGGTAGGCACTATTACGAAATCGCCACAAGAAGAAAAATGCTTAACCTAGAGCAACAACAACAATCCAGAGGTCCCAGTGTTGCAAACCCAGCTCTAATACCAAATGTAACACCCCACTAGGAAACCCCAGAGAATAGATCAACTATGCTATACAAAAAGAACATTTTTTTTAAAGAAAAGAAATAACAAAGAAAGGTAAATAATATTTATTCATAACATCAAGTTAAGCTTATCCTCTAAGGTTCCACGACTGCATTACTAACAAACTATTAACAAGATCTAACCATCATTATGAATTAACTAACAACCATAGTTCATTCCAAATCTAATTGCATCAATTTCCATATTATAACATCAGATAAGTAATCATTAAGGTCCTGTATAAAGGATTAAAAGTACATATACAATTTCCTTTACATGAGGGTACACCATCATATTTCTTACAATATCACTTTCCTAATGACATTGGAGTACATACATCAAGATAAGAGTACATGATTCTACTGATATACAAAATTGGAACATGAACATGATTTTCTATCTCCTCAAGATAGAACAAGATCTAAAATCTGCCACATAAGGTACATCCTTCTCGCACATGAACAACAAGATAACAATAACATCCCACAACACGAAACAATCAAGAAAATAATAGACTAATATAAACAATAGGGTGAAACATGACACCAATCACCAAACTAACGACAATCATCACTTACACACTAAACTGGACCTCCAGAGGCACTCACACAACTGAAGGAGAAAAGAAACCTAGGGAGTGCAAGACTACAATAGGGAGGAGTGTCATCACATGGCTTGATATGGGTTGTCCTGGTGGACCTTCGTAGACCCCTCCCCCCATCCTGGGTTGTCCTAGTAGCCTCTCCTGATCCCTGGTCCTCATACAAACTCATGTGGAATCAACATACCCTTCATGAGGACAAAGTAGTTGATCTTGCCATTCCAGGCCTTCTCATCTCATCTCAAGCCTAAATGAGCACTTGAGCCACGAGTGAGGCATAATGTTATCTTATTGAATGTGATAAAACTACCCAACCCCTTAATTCATTAATTAGGTAATCACTTGGTTACCAACTTTCAATGGGTTATCCTAGCTAGCCACTTTGGGCCCCATCCCCACATTGATAGCCACTCCCCTACCTGCATCTGGAAGACCCTACCATCAAGCAAGATGTAAAACGACAAGTATTCATTTACAATATAAGGCATTTACCTTCTTGCATACAAAATCACAATGGTCAACTCTAAAATCATTGCCCCAAAACTTCAACAATCCTAAACAAAATACTTCCTCTTTTACAAATACCAAGATCTCTCTCATTATCAAACACAATAACTTATTACAAGCTCAATACCAATAAATGATTCACAACATGCATGAATGACTTTATAACCACATCATGATACATTTACAACACAGATTATACATCATCTCACATTATCATAAACTAGAATCCTTATACATAACAAGAGATATCATGCTCTGATATCTTCATTATCTCAAGACACCTATGAACACAATACATAAAATAAAAATATAAACATCCTAGGCCTCTAGAATTAACCCTGGACAACTTGCACATAGACTCCCATTACAACCAATGAACTAACTTACACCAGTTTCACTTAAATTATGCAATTCTTCTCACAATAAACAAATTTTCTAAAAGCAATACTTATAAATCAAATTTCCAAATACCATGTTTATAAACTTAATTCCAAACCTATTAATCACTTTTCAACTTAACAATACTATTACCAAGAAATTGTAGTAAAATTAATATTAAATTCATCAACAATAATTAACAACCATGTCAACTCTCATTTAATCATATCAAACAAAATATAGTAATGTAATTATGTCTGTGTTTGTGTGTGTGTGTGTGTGTACTTTTGTATAACAATTAATAAGATCTATCCATCATAAGGTTTATGCAATTTTGGTTAGATGGTTATGCAAAAGACCAAGGCATAGACAAGGTCTGTGAATTGTTTGACAGTCATCTCAAAGAGACATCATCTCTTGGATCGAAATGATTGTACGATATGTACAGAATGGATTTGTAGATTTAATAACAACAACCAAGATGGCATAGGAATGTTTATCACTAATTGATACATATCTCTGAATTGACAAACTGGGTAATGCTAATTTTTGGATATGATTTTCATAGATAAGAGTTGAATCTTGTATAGAAATTTTAGACAAACATATTTTGAAAATATAGAGTTATTGGTGAAACAACTATCTGTTTTAATAGACATGAAATGTGTGAGAGGTAGACAGTCACAAAATATTCATATCTCCAAAATGACAAACTAGGTAAGGCTGATTTTCAGATATGATTTAGATAACTAGGTCCTGTACCATATGAAAAAATTAAGAGGAACCTAGTTCGTAAAAATAAAGTTATGGCCAATGCAACAGACTATTAAAATAAAGATTAAATGGGTGACAGATAGACAATCACAAAATATTCATATCTCTGAAACGACAAACTAGGTAAGGATGATATTCAGATATGGTTTAGATAGCTAGGTCATGCACCATATATAAAAATTTAGAGGAACCCAGTTTGTAAATAAAATGTTATGGCTAACTCAATAGACTAGGTTTAGAATATGTAGAAGAGAATTCACAGAATGATATAAAGCTTGCATATTACAAATTCATTTCACTAAATCTAATGCAACAATAAACCAGTTTCATATCTCAGTCCATACCTAGAATATTACTTCTATTACATCTCCACAAAATTTCCCAGCTCACATCCATTTTCCCCCCAAGTCTTTTCTTTTATAAGCTATGGTTTATGGTGCCAAAAGAAAAATTAAAACTTCCTCAAAGAGAAAGAGATCATGAAAACATAAAACATATCCTCCTCTTTTAAATGCATGCTCCTTGCCCAAATTATATCTTCAAGTTTCAAAATAAAGTTGAGCATGCATAACCACCCCCATAATTTCTTCTAGAAGATTCTCCTTATTAAAGGCAATAAATTCCGCCTTTATTACTTCCTCTCAAAAAGCAATTTCTTTCTACTTACTAAAATTAGTCTCTTACTCAAAAGAAGCAATTATTTCTAAGATTCCCTCTATGATGGAAATAATTTTTCTTACAACATGCTATTTAACCAGACAATAATCTCTCTCTGATTTTATTTATTTTAGAATTTGCTATATATGTAAGTTTTTATGACAACTCATAAATATTATAAATTTATTTTTATTGCCACTAACAAAACATTTACTTGTTTATAAAGTATTTTCATTTTAATTTTATCAATTATATTCCCATTTTAATAACACTTTTTTTTTCCTCATTATAATTATTATTATTTATTGACCGTAAAATACAATATAATATAATTTACCATAAACTTAAATTTACATAAAAGCATCTATATTTATTTATTTATCAAAAGTGCCTTCTTAACTTACTAATTTTATTTTAATACAACAATTAACAAAAGCATTAATCAAACAATTACAAACGAAATAACCCAAATGCCAAACAATACCTAACACTATGCATGATTGAAAAGCATGACCACAGTGATAGCGACTGACTATCATGCCCATACCGACAACAATGATTAGGTACAAAATTGGTTACTCATCCTTTTCAAGGATGATGGCTAACTAGGGGACCATATGTTATCTCCATTCAATAGTTCCATTGGTTGTAAGCCATGCTCAGACCTGTCAATTTAGGTGGAGTTGATGCTTGATACCTACAACCTGCAGCACACAATATAGTCTATGCACAAATATAATAAATATCAAACAATCACAAAGTGAAGGAGAATCACAACATCACTAGATACTCATGAATGAGTGGTATGACATTGTCTCTTTTCACACCACACAATAATTAGATCTCATCCTATAATACAAAATTAGTTGCATAAAAATTAATTCTAACTTATGACAATCATAGTAAGATCAACATCATAATCACCTGAATGTAAAACAATGTCAAAGCATATGAATTATTAGTGTCGTAACAAGGATTATCAATAAAACATGTTAACTGTCATATGAAACCACACATGAGGATAATCAGGAATGTCACCAACATGAATGTAGCATATACCAACATCATATAATGTACAACATCAACTATCTAACATACCCTAAATATTCCTATTATTTTACCTTCATCTTCATGCTCTTTAGCCAGACTATCTACACATTCAAGATGAGAATGGAGGGGCACTACAATAGAATCCTAACAAAGAGTGTCAAGGACCTAATTCCACGAGAAGCTTGGAGTGGTAAGAAACATATTGTATATATGTCATTTCAGAATCTTTGGTTGTATTGCATATTCTATTGTACCATTTGAATTGAGAAGAAAACTTGATGATAGAGGTGATAAATGTATTTTTATTAGGTATAGTGAAGAATCAAAACCTTATAAGTTGTATAACCCTATTTCAAACAAAGTGATTATTAGAAGACATGTAGAATTTAAGAAAGAAGATGCATGGGATGGAAGCATTGATAAAACAATCACAATTGGAGCACCAATACCTCAAAATGTAGAGGAACCTAAAGGACAAAATTTGCATGGAGATCAATCAAATCCACAAAAAGGAACAATCACTCCAACAAGAACACCAAGGAACTTAGTATAAGGTGAACCATCTGGTCATGCATGTCATCCTACTCCAAATTCATAAGTAAGTGATGAATCAGATCCTACTCTTGCCAAATGAAGATCAAAATATAAAGGTAAGAAAATGAGAAGTTTGAAGGAGGTTGTGAGGCCTACTTTGACCCCACTTGTATTCTTTTGCCTATGGTACTCTTTCGATGGATTGATTATGGTCTTGTGTATTTTGGGGACTATTGATCCTGCACTTGGATCTTATTGCCTTATCTTATACTGGATTAGATAGATGGATTATACTTTATGGTTGGTTAGATGGGAAGATAGATACTTCTTTGATGCTATGTTTTTATATGCTAGGATGTCATTTGATGCTATTGATATGAGCTTAGTTGTCAAGATTGATGTTATCTCTTACCTTATGTGATCTTGATTTATATTTATGAGTAATAGATGTTTTGAGAGACATTATTTTATCATCGTTATCATGGATATTTTGTTTATTATGCGATCATGTGTGTGTATGCTATTTACTTTGCTTCAACTATATTATCATGTGCTATTGATGTGTGTGTGGAAGTGTGCAGGTTTACTTTCCATGAGCATAGAAAATTTAGAGGTCCAACAACAACCACATGTGTTTCCCTGTTTAGCTGACCAAGTCCCAAAGTTGGACTATGGTCAAATGTGAATGAGAATGTCAACTTTGGTGTAAATTGGTTTATTATTGAGTTGTATGGTTTATCCTTTTGAATTTATCTTTTGATGTGTTGTAAACATTTGTTATGTTGGGTTTGCACAATTTTATGTGCTAAAATGTTTGAAGGCACTTTTATGTCATTTTATGTGGTTCTAAGGGTTTCTTTATGGTCAAATATTGACCCTAGGTCATACACCTAGGGTCTAGGACCATTCCTAGCTTGTTTTAACTTGATTTGGACCTTGTATGGTCACCCAAACTTGACCCTGAGGTCAAGTGACGAGTTTGGGAAGTGTGAAGGTGGTTGGAAGGTCACCATCTCACTTAACACCAACCTCACCCACTTGGGTAAGGTTACCCTTTCTTCTCATGCTTTAGAAGCTTATCACATGTGCAAACCTCTTCCCCATGCTCTCACACATGTGTGAGAGCACTTGTGGGGAAGAGTGTAGCTTAGATGAATGAGGAGGTGACAAGTGTCACCTCCCCATTCATAATAAACTTCCCTTTGTGTGCTCACATTCCCGTATGCTCTCACAAATGTGTGAGAGCACTTGTGGGGGAATGTGTAGCTTTGTGGAATGGGGAGGTGACAAGTGTAACCTCCACATTCATGTGGGGTTGTGAGGAGGGTTACGTGGATGGAGGTGAAGGTGACAAGTGTCACCTTCTCATACATTAGGGCTTGAGAGCCTTGTCTTTAAATCTCCCTCATTTTGATGAGAGGAGGATTCTTCTTTTCATTTCTTTTGAGAATTTTTGATCTTTTGTTGGGAGAGAGAAGGGCTTTGAGAATTTGGGAGAACTTGTGGAAGCTCTTCACCAAAACTCACTCCATCATTGAAGCTTTGAGGTATTTCTCAAGTTTGAACCATTGCTTTTGTTACTATTTCTATGTGAGTATGCATGTTTTATGTTATGTATTTTAGTTTTATGTGTTAAGGGTTTTATGGGTTGTTTGGGTGACTTTCCTTATGAGAGAGTTCTCCTTAGTGTTGGGTAAGAGAGGATGAGAACCTCCTTGGTTTCCCCTCTTGGTTATGGTGTTTATTTTGTGCCGAAGGGCCTTATTTTGGGAGTTTGGAGAAGTTTGGGGTATAAAATGAGTGCCTTGATTCTTGTGATATGTGAAGTATGGCAAGAGGCCAACTGATTCAAGAGGATATGTGTTAAGAGTGTTGGTATCCTTGAGTCAAGTCCGTCCACTCTCTCACCCTTTTCAAATCCATTCCTAAGATGGATTAGTTTTGTGTCAAGCCTTGGGTTGGGTGTTGTTGTGTTTAAAATGAGTGTATGTTTGTGTTGTGGTTGTTGGAGGTCCTCCTAGCTTGGGGCTGGTCCATATTTGGGCCTTGGTTGGGTGGAAAGTATCCATGGGATTGTGTTGTCCTCATGTGTTTTGTAGGTTGCATTGAAGACTATGGAGAAGCTTGGTAGAGAGGAAAGTTTAGTTGTAGTTCTTTGTATTGTAGTCAGAGAGAAGGCCTTGAGATGCCTATTCCCTAATTTGGGTGTTGTAATAAGTCTCATTATGAAGAGTTGGAAGACTCTCTTGTGTTGTAATCATCTCTTCATGTATACTTGTATTCTACTTGTAAAGTTATGAAATTTATAAATCTAATCTTTTACGTCTTAAAAAAAAAAGAATACCTCTCTCTCTCTTATATCTACTTCATGTGATTGTTATTTTTTTTATGAAAAAGAAATATGCATTTATGGGCATACAAAAAAAGAAAATTTTAATTTCTTTAGAGAGTAATATGGCCTTTTTTAGTTTGGATTAACCTTCCTTTTGATAGTTATTATTAAGACATTTAAGCATGTTGGTTATTTTGATATTTACCTAGCTACTAGTATAAAAAGAAAGTGGGGGAGTTTAAGCTCTAGAGAAAGATAGATTTGTATATATATATATATATATATATATATATATATATATATATATAAAGCCATGTTTAATAAATATCTATATTTAAATAACCTTAGGGAAAAATTGTTATAGCATTTAAATTTAAGAAAGGCCGACGAAGCGATTTAGGGCTCAGCAGATTTAAGAGCTTTATGCTCGACTTTTTGCCCTGGGCAGGGTTAAACCCATGCATAGGGAGGCCGACTATTTAAGCATGGTGGGGGTGGGACGGAGCCCCCGTCCTACCCACATGGATTCCCTATGGGTGGAATGGGAGCCCTGCCCCACTTTCTTTTGTTATTCGCCTGCGGGTGGTGTGTGGGATACGCCGTGAGGCGTCGGCCGATAACCATAAAACTTTTAAACCGTACTTCTATTTAGTGCCTAGCTTACTATGATTTGAGTTTGGCCTTCTTTTGGCCCTTATCCATTATGTAGCATTCATTCCTGTATATAATTTCTAGTTCGGTATGTATATATATATATATATATATATATATATATATATATATATATATATATATATATATATCCAATGCTCTGTGAGTGCTCTGTGGATAAAAAATTCACTGTAAAATTTTTACATGTATTATGTAGCTTGCAAATCGTTCCTATTGTGTAATTTATTTATTCTCTAGACTATAATACATTTTCACCCTACTGTATGATAAGCATTCTTTGTGATATATATTATACTCCATTGTTTATGACAGCAATGTGTGTATATATATATGCATGGAACTTTTATCCTTGTGTAATATGTTTGCTTACAAAAAAAAAAAATTTAAACTAGAGGGCTCTAAGATTTAACTTATAGATCAATAAGAAATTGTTAGAAAATAGATAATTGTGGTAAACTATGCATAGAGTTAGTTGAAGATAAAAAAAAAATGTTAGTGGTTGAAACCTTCACTTGTAGAAAACATTGTTAAGAAATCAAAGAAGTAAGTTAGTAAACCAATTTTATTGCAAATGATACCTCCCACTTTGGGAGGTACCATCCATGTCTTTGTCCTCCTCCCAACCTGCATCCAATCAATCAAAATAACATGTTTTTGTGGCAAATGAGGATTTTGGGAGCTTTTATAAATAAACTTAGGGTTTGGTGCCCTAGTTTGGCTAGGAGTGTTTAGTTCCTAACTTAGTTTAGTGATAATATAATCCCATTTGGGAGGGTAGACTCCCATTGCTTTTAACTGTTAATGACATATTCCTTTTATTTAAATTGTTAAATGTATATTGGGTTGTGCACCATAGTAGCAGAATAATTAATTTAACCCTTATGTTTTAGACTTTGGGTCCTTTCAAATTATTGGCATGAGTAAAATTAAAACCTTGTTGAAAGTCTTTTATATTTTTATATTAAATTGATTTTATAGAGGAAATCATATCTTTTAGTTAATTAATTTAATTTACATTTAAAAGAAGATTTTTTTTATCGATCTCGTAATTTAATTCATTAGTGGTTACTTTATGCTTGTTAGCATTAGCTTATTATTTATATTTTACCTTTCGATTTGTAAGGGATGGGAATATTATTGAATTAATGTTTTTAGTTTCTATTAAATTTGTTTATAGAGTTATGTGGGGATTTTTATTTTAATTCAATTTTGTACCCTCCTATAGTTGATGAGGTGGCATTATGCTGCCGACATCACTGTAGGAGGTTTCCTATTTTCACTTTTCCCCATTATGCTGCCCAAATTTTTCTAGGGCTAATCAAGTTAAAAGTTTGACCTAATCGTTTTATTGTTTCCCGTTGAATTGTTGTTAGAATTAAGGTTTAGTAGATAACTTGGTTAGAGCTTTTGGTTGATCGTGGCAAAACCATGTCATTGTCTTTTTAGGTTAACCATGAGTTTTAGGGTTTGACTAGGGTTGACTTCCTTATCAGGACCCAACCCTCTTCACATTGCCGACCATAATACATAGCCCCCTTGTGACCATCATCTTAGGGTTACGAATCATATTTGTTTAACCCGAAACTGATTGGCTTCCCCGCCTTCGGGCGATGTGCTTGACGTAGTTTGCTGGCACAACTGTGTTATGTGTGTATGTCACTGAGCATGCTAGTGGCATGCGAGGGGGTTTGTAGAGTCGAGTAGGAAAATTTTTGGTAGTTTGTATCATGACCACATGGCAAGTGTGGACATCACACGCATGTAGCACGTCATGACCACATGGAAAATGTGGGCAAGACAAAGGTTTATGATCAAGGAGAAGAAAATTTAGATTTATGTTCAAATTTTTCCTTTTTCTCTCATGATCCTGTATAATTTAAAGAAGCAGTTAAGGAGAAACATTGCATAAAAGCTATGGATGAAGAGATGGATTCTATTGAGAGAAATTAAACATGGGAGCTTACTAACCTACCTAAAGGAAATGATGTTATAGAAGTCAAATGGGTCTATAAAACCAAATTTAATGTAGAAGGTAAGATTGAAAAGCACAAGGCAAGGTTAGTAGTAAAAGGTTTTTCACAAAAAGATGGAATTGATTATAATGAAACATTTGCTTCAGTTGTTAGACTTGATAGTATTAGAATGGTTTTACCAATAGCTACTCAAAATAATTGGAAAGTATATCAAATGGATGTCAAATCATCTTTCTTGAATGGTTTCCTAGATGAAGAAGTGTATGTGAAGCAACCACCAGGATATGAAGTGCATGGACATGAATACAAAGTCTATACATTAAAGACATTCCTCTATGGTCTCAAGATCACCTCTCAAGCAAGCACCAAGAGCATGGTATAGTAGGATTGATTCATACATGATAAACAATGGATTCAACAGAAGCAGTAATGAGCCCACATTGTACACAAAAATCAACAAAGAGGATCAAATTTAAATTGTGTGTTTGTATGTTGATGATTTGATTTTCATTGGAAATTTGTTTGTGGTCACATTTAAATCAGCAATGAAGAAAGAATTTGAGATGACAGATTTGGGATTAATGAAGTATTTTTTGGGCATTGAAGTTGTTCAATCTGATAAGGGAAATTTTATTTGTCAAAACAAATATGCAAAGGATGTGTTAAAAAGGTTTAAAATGTTGAATTGTAATTCAGTACCTACACCTGTTGCTATAGGGACTAAAATTAGCAAAGAAGACAAAAGGCCTAATGTTGATTCTACAACATTAAAAAGACTAATTGGAAGCTTGATGTATCTTATAGCTACAAAACTAGATATCATGTATGGGGTTAGTTTAATCTCAAGACTCATGGAGTTACTAAAAGATTCACATTGGCAGGTTGCAAAGACGATATTGAGATATGTGGTAGGAACAACAAAATATGGAATTTTATATTCCACAACTAGTGATTTTTGTTTGATTGGTTATAGTATGACAATGATTTTGCAAGTAGTATTGATGATAGGAAGAGTACTTTTGGATATGTTTTCATTTCGAAATAGGTGTGGTCTCATGGGCATCAAAAAAGCAACCCATAGTGACACTCTCATCAACTGAAGCAGAGTATGTAGTAGCCACATCAATAGCATGTCAAGCACTTTTGATGAGGAGAGTATTGACAGATTTGTTGCAAGTATAGGAGGAGTCAACACCAATCCTTTGTGACAACAAATCAACAATTGCATTGCTCAAAATCATGTTTTTCGCAAAATGAGCAAGCACATTGATACGAAATATCATTTCATCTGGGAATTAGTTAATAATGGAGAAATCTACCTTGAGTTCTACAAATCTGAAGATCAATTGGCAGACATTTTCACTAAAGCACTACCAAAGGATAAATTTAAATATCTACGACAAAATCTAGGCATTGTTGATATTTAGTTAGTTAGAGGTAGAAATTAAGGGGGAGTGTTGGATGTAATTAATTTCTAACCACTAGAACATCACCAAACAAAGAGGTCAACATAAACATTTAAGGCAAAAGCTTCTCACACCGCCTCCCACCAACCTATAGACTATTTTCATGCCATGTGCGTTGATTTTCAACCATGTGTTGTGAATGTAATTCTAGTCTATTTTCACCATGTGCAAAGGTGTCTAGATTGTTCTTAGGCCTCTATAAATAGAGGCATTTGTAATCTATTATGATCAAACAATCAAAATTGCAATTTTTGTGTTTTCTCCTATGTCTCTCTTCCTTCACATTCAAACCTTTTGTTATTAACATAGATGTTTTAATAAATGGTCCAGGAAAGGATTCATACATACTTATTAGGTTCTAGTATTTTGAACTAAATTTGGCTTTACAATGCTATTTGAGTCCAACCAAAACAAAATGAACAACTCTAGGAAGCGAAGCCAACAACACTATAAAACTTGATTGTTTTAGCGAAGTTTAGAAAACTATTCAATCTACGTTGTTGAATGTTTTATGTCGACATTGAATGGAGCCTGAACATGATATACTTATTCACTCTACCTTTACTACATTATCTCTCTCAAGTTACAATTTCTTTCTCTTGTGAAGTGGCAAATGTAAGAAGATTGTGGAAACCAATTATATCGAGTCTAAAGTTAGGTATGAATTGTTGAGGTGACACTGCAAACCTTTTTGTAGGGTTGTGTCACTTTTAGTGCTTTTTTTTTGTCACTTTTGGTGCTTTACTAATTTTATTTATTTATTTTCAGTAACACTTGAGCAGTTTAGTGATGACTTTTGAAAACTAGTCCAAAATAGGATATCCTCTTTGTTCTAGCAAAATCATCAACTTAAAATTAATTGAACATGAAATTCATCCTTGCATTAAAATAAAATTTAGTTAACTTAGTTCCTTAGAAGGATTACAGCTAATATTTTTCTATGAAGTGCTTTTTTGTAGGTGGTAATTGTTTGTTACTATTCATTTGTTTCTTAAGATAAATTGTAGGATTTCTTTTGTAACATATTTTGTTTTATTGTACTTTGTTATTGGAGTTTATCAACCCAATAAATTTGTACATGTTTTGTATAAGTATTGTATAAAAGTGATATCCTTAGAATGTTATATCATTAATTACTTATAAGTCTATGACAAAGAGATAAATGTTGAAAGATAATTTGACTAGATCAAAATTGCAACCTTGTTGGACTCAAAACTTGTCTCAAAACTTTGTTTTTAGTGACTATGTGAAATGCTATGAACTCTGTTTAAAGGTGTATACACCTAAAAATCACACGACTCTATCTAAATAAATATTTCTAATATTTATTTCAGTCTGATTCCTCTATCAATAAATAAATAAATCAATTTATTTATTTGATTTGCATTCTTCCACAAAATTAAATAAAATCATTTATTTAATTAAATCCTTCATATTCCTCCAAATTATTTAATTATTTCTTCCAAAATTCCTCTAAATTAAATAATATCAAATTATTTAATTACCTCTTCTAAATTCTAAAGTCATTCTAAATTAATTAATGTCCAATTTTTAAATTAGTTCTTCTAAACTTAACATCCTCTATATTTAAATAAATCAAAATATTTATTTAAATTATCTATTTCCTCTTAAAAATGGATTAACACCAAAATTAATCCATGCAAATCCATGTGTACACTTAATTAAATATTTTAATATTTAATTATTTGTTCCCTCACCCACATGTCCTATTTATCCTCTAGTTCCAATTAGTTAACTCATAAATCAAATTAGTTAACTAGTTAGTCTATTTTGTTAACTGATCAGTCCACTCTGTTAACTCCTCAATCTATTCTGTTAACTCCTCTAACGCATGATAGACCAGGACACTTGTCCTCTTCCTATTTGTGCACATCTCTCAACTTTCCTCAACCATTGATTTTCTTATTCATTCTATACTGTTGATCTTGTCTCTCTCAAACCTATAAATACAACCCCTATTCCTCCATTTCAATAATCCAAGCTTTTAGTAAACTTACTCTGCAAAATTCACAACGTGCCTTTGGCACCCAAACCATTCCATAGCTTGTGATCACCATATTTATTGTATTGAGAGTCCTCTTCATTATAAGAACTATCATAGTTGTTTCTCTATTATCAATCTTGAAGAAAAAAGCAAGAAAGTGTGCTTTCTGAGGGCTTCATTCACACGAAAGATCAATTTGAGATTAGGTGACCAATGGAAGCCACGAAGTAATAAGGTTTGTAAGGTATCTTACTTTGTGTTTGAATCTTGATTATCGCAATTTCTATTGGGTTATTAGGTTATTATTAATCATTGATATTATTTCTAGTGCCCAACGTGGGGCCTTGCCCCAATTTAACCTCAATTCTATGTTTTTGTGCGTTAGGTTCCATACACAGAAAGTTTCTATCTATCTGTTGATTGGTAACACGCATATGTTCTCTATAGCAATGCATCTTTTCAATTAGCGTATATACTTTGTGAATCAGCACATCTATTCTCTGAATCAACGCATACATCTAACCTGCACATGTGTACTCTGTTACTGTGGTTTTATTCTCTATAATTGCACATATATCATAACTGTGCATCTATTCTTTCTTTCAACACATTTAGTATCTATAACTACACATATACCAGATCTTTGCATCTATGCTCTGTATCTGCGCATATATCCTCTGTAACTGCACATTTATTCTGACAGGGTCTTGAGACATTTCTTGTGATTTTTCTCATGCTAACATTTCCCGCAGGGATATTCTCATATTTGATTTGTAGGTTAGGGGCTGGTTAGACATTTAGTTGCATCATTAATTTACATTTAGACCTAATTAGCAAGGAAAGTAATTGGATTGTTGATACAAATCTTATCTAGATCTAAATAGGAAGGCTGTAATTTAAACTTGTTGCATCAACAACTCAAAACATGGTCCCAACTAGGAATATCTAAAATTAAACCATTGCTTTCTATTTGCTTCTTTCAAAGTTAACAAATCATGTGTTTGCCCAAGTAGAGTAGCTCATTTAGTTTTTTTCTTTTAAATAGGATCAAAGAACCATTGTTCTTTGTGTTTTCAGAATGATAGTAGGCCTATGCTCTCCCCTTTCTTGGGTGACCAGAATGCCAAACCTATCATTTTGCATGTTTAACCTTTAGAGAGGCCTGCCCTTGGATATCCTTCCGTCCAAGTGGAAACAACCTTAAATGGTAACAAGCTAAAGCCAAGCTCTGCCTAGCCACTATAAAATAAATTATGCTTGAGGCGAAAGCTTCATGCAATGAGTGTTGATTAGTTGTACTAACAGCCAACCTCCCCCAAAACCCTCCAAGGCACAACCCTTGAAGGATGGGAGACTCCATAACGGAGAGTAGCACTGCCACATATATAACCACTCAAATAGTTGCCCTTACTACTTATCCATTTTTTT
Source organism: Cunninghamia lanceolata (assembly GCA_027924645.1). Lineage (NCBI taxonomy): Eukaryota > Viridiplantae > Streptophyta > Pinopsida > Cupressales > Cupressaceae > Cunninghamia > Cunninghamia lanceolata. The sequence continues at coordinate 7,862,143 of BSBN01000078.1, forward strand.
AGAAGCCAAAATCCCCTATAAACTGGTGTTGGAAAGAGCGATTACCTTCTTCCTAAGACGACTCATGTACTTATGATTTAATAATAAAGATAATAGGAAAATCCTATGGTTTGCAAGCCTTGGGAACCCAGAACTTGGTGTACCAGAGAAGTTTGTGCACTTGTAAGGGGGAGTTCGTGTCCCAATTTCCTATGTTATCCTCTTTGAATAGCGTAGATGGTGTAAAAATCAAGTTAGAATTTAGTTCATATTGCCCCTACCATCCTAGTATTTGTACTTGTTTTCTGTCAAAAAAGTCAAAAATCTAAAAAAATTAAAAATCATGAAAATATTCTTTGTGCTTGCTGTATTTTTCTTGCCATAGTTGAAAAAACAAATCAAAAAGACCAACTTTCAGCCAAAAAAAACCAAAAACATTCAAAAAATTAGATAAAAATCAACCAAAAAGATAGAGCTGTGCATATATTCATTCCTGCTGCGCATCTGTCCTTTGTTGCGCATCCATTCATTTCTGCTGTGCATTTGTCCTGTTCTGCTACACATACATATTTCACCAGTATTGTGCATTTATCATCTATTCCTGCACATCTATTATTCACCAGTCTTGCGCTTTTGTTATATGCTGTTACACTTTTGTCTTTTGTTACTCCACTTTTGTTCTTGCACATCCATCACAGTGATCTATTCCATACATTTGCTGAGAGAAACAATTATCTTTTTGAGTATCCATTTCAACCTTGTTTTAGTTTCCCATGTTAGATTTATCGTGAAGTCGCTTCTACCATCCATTTTTCGCTTCATACCCTCTTTTCTGTTGGACATATCACCAAAACACTTCACCAATCTTCCCAAAATCAAACCAAGTATCAAAACTAGGTTAGTGCAAAGCATATATAGGTCATATCAACCTCAAACAACCCTAGTAATCTTCACTATCAAGGATATATCATCCTTCTCTCTCAGAACTTAACTAGAGGCTTGTGCAAAATTAGTCTATATCAAGTACAAGTATCCTCTTCATCGCAACCTCCTAACACATCTTGTCAAAGCACCCAATCTCACACCACCCCATCCCAAATTGCATTGCATGGTCTTAACTAGAACCCAAAAACAAAAACAACTTGAAATGGCAGGCACATCTAACAAAATTGTTCCATCCCCTCATGATAGTGATGAGGAGATTTCTCACGAGAACATTCTACAAGCTCAACAAGATTGAAGTTCCAATGCATGATGGACAATGTGCTCAATCAAAACCCCATCAAATTCTTTCTTTACCTAGAAAACCAAGGAGTTCAGCTCTCCAAAGACTTTGACGTCAACGCGTTAAAGGAAACTGAAAAAGAAAGAATCCTCGAGGAAAGCACATGAGAGGAGAGAACCATAGACAAAGGTAAGATGACCGTTGACTCTACAAACCCTCTAGGCTTATTGACTCAACAAATCCAAGCCTTGTAGCAATAGCTCGCAGACATTCAAACCGGAGCATCAACAAAACACTATTCTCTAGAGGATATCTCACCATATCCTTTTGACAAGACCTTGATCATGATACCTTTCCCCTAAAAATTTGAGGTACCCAAATTTGACAAATATCATGGAAAGGGTGATCCAAGAGACCACATCAGAGAATTTAGTGCAGCATGCCTTGAAGTCGCCCACAATGACACCTATCTCATGTGACTATTTCCAAGGACCTTGGGAGGACAAGCTATGGAGTGGTTCTCTTGACTACCTCCCGGCATTCAAACCTTCAACAAATTAGTGAATAAGTTTGTCACATACTTCTCCTACAACATTGAGCATGACATCTCACTGTTAGATCTTTGTAACACTAAACAAAAAGGTTAAGAATCCTTCGCCTCTTTCTTACAAAGATGGAGACAATTGGAAAGCAAGTGTCCACATCACATACCAGAAAAACAAATGCTTGAAACATTTGTCCACATCCTACATGCTGACCTAAGCTACCAAATTCAAATACAATGTCCTACTCCTTTTAGTAAGGTCATTGAGATGGGTTTACTGATTGAAAAGTATTTGATAGCAAAAGGTCAAATCAAACTTTATAAGGACACTCCTAGTACAAATGTCAACATAGATAAACCGCAATTTTTGACTAAGAATAAGAACATCCTAAATGATGGGGTGGTTGATGCCAAAAATGTGGCTCCTAAAAAACCAATTTTTAACCTCTCAGGAGCCTTAAACAATGCAACACCAAGCAAACCTTCATTATATGAACTGAGACAATGGTACAACTACTCTCCTAGATGAAAATTTACACCATTGGGGGAGTCATATGAGTCTGCCTTGAGAAAGTTGTTGGCAAACAATGAGATCACGCTTCCCGCCATGAGTGACTATGAGCTGGCAGTAAAATCTCATTGGTGGAAGGATACCAATTTCTGTGAGTATCATAGGGGAAAAGAACATAAAACTAATGATTGTATTCATCTGAAAATGTCATACAAGACTTGTTAGACCAAAATTGTGTCGACACAGAAGACCACCCATCTAACTAATCACATGTGGTGTACAAGGATCCGCTTCTTAACCGCAACAGGTAGAACAAAAACAATAGCACAACCAACAACAACAACAGCAGCAAAAACTGAAAAAATCGTAATAATGGGAACAATGATGTAAATTACACAAATGTGCCATTTGAGTACACTATTAATCACATATCAGAGCATATCCCACAAATCAATGTGCCCATGTCTGACACATAATCAGATTCCAACACTAACTTTGATTGCCCTATCACCACCAGTAGTTGAAAAATCACCTTGCACATGCTCCCCCCAAGGCCATCACCATCACCATCTACCATTTTTCTCCATCCATTGTATTATCCATCTACCCATACACTCATGAAGGATGTGATCCAATGGCTGTTAGCAAGGAATCAACCATGCCCATATCATAAAACACCTAACGAAGAGCCTATCAATATACCTATTGAAGAACCTATACGTCAAGAGCCTACCCATCAAGAGCCTATCACATAACCACAAAACATGCCCATTGCCCCAACCCCATCATGTAGTCTGTTACCAATCCAGCCTATTGAAAAATCTTCTACCGTGAGTCCAAACCACACTCCACTCTATCCTCATGTTGTTGACCATCTAGAGGATATCAAACTTATCCAAGACTCTCCCACTTCCACTTCCATTCAAGGAAATCAAGATCTATGTCAAGAGTATAATCTAAAGCATGTGGACTACACCATCAGTCCACCAATCTCACAACTCGTAGATCTAGGGTTCTTCTTTGACTTACGATAAATGCCTTCTGAGGTAGAATTAACAAAACAAGGAAACCCTATGTTATACCTGCAAGTGTGGATCTAGGATACATGTATCAAACGGACCTTAATTAATGATGGCGTAGCAGTTAACATAGTTCCTTTCTCCCTCTTCAAGAGAATGGGCTATGGGCACACTAATATCATCGCTTCATTAGATACTCTACGTAGATATGATAATCTGCAGACTGCCACCATCAGCAAGATTACCCTCCCAGTAACCTTCGGACCTAATACCATTCCTACTACATTCTACGTTATTGACAAAGACACGAGATATAACATTATCCTAGGTAGGCCATCGATACACAGGATGAAAGTTGTACCCTCCAAATTATTTCAAGAAGCTTGATTCCTACATTTAGAGAAAATATATGTCATCGAGGGCGATCTAGAACCTTTCAGCATAATAAAGACCACAAATGCCACAAAAATCAAAACTCTTGAAGCCAAGCCATTACCAAAAATGAAGGAAATGGTTCCCAAGAATAAGACTATTGAGATCATGGAATTGATTGAACAAGATTAACCACACCGATCCCCCTTAGAGGTACTCATGATCAACAACCAAGAAGCTTACAAACTCTTTCCTTGCATAGGAGAGGAACCACACAAAACTGAAGGCCCATTGTTTGAAACTGCCACGTTAAATCTGAGAAATGTAGACCCACACACTTTCTCATATGCTAAGGAGGACATATTAGAAGGCTACACACCATTGTCACCATTAAATGAGTCATGCATCCCCAACACACTAGAGGAAACAGGATCATCTAAACCAGTAATGCCCATGGAAGAGGCGCATTATATTGATAATGAATCAACCAATGTCATCAGAATGCTACCAAGGATGTTCATGGTATCCACACTGTGAGATGAACAAACCACCTCTAGCTTAGTTCAATCAAATGAACTCGGTGAATGGGAAGTACCTCAGGTACAAATCAAAATGCTCAAAAGACTTCCTGACGAGGATGAAGAAAGTGAAGGCCTCTTTCACATAGAATGGAAGATGCGAGTGATAGTCAATGTTGACAACCCTATCATCTTTGAACTCCCACGCAGTTAGATAGGATATGCCATGGACTTAAGACTAGAGCCCAATGGGATGACAAGTATAAGCTTTCTCCCTCTTGATAAACAAAGGGAACCACAAACTCCTCTTGAACTATTCCAATTCTTATAAAGAATACAAGAGAGATCTGAAATAAAAATCTACATGCTAGAACAATTTGATCTACTAACAGAATTACTCAAATGTGAAGGAGTCCTATATTGGACCCCCTCCCATCAACATGCCTTTCAGGATTTACTGTGTCTCACAATGCCAAGGGAAACCACTGAGTTGGCACCGATGGATTCAAGTGATCAACCCTACAGAATCAGAGAATTGGTCTTGAGAAGAGGTAGCACGAAAAACAAGAAAAAGAGACAAAAAAGAGTCTTTCCAGATGACTGAAAAGGCCTCTACATGGTTAAAGAAGATATTGGAAATGGTGCTTATCTCTTGTCCACAATGGAGGGAAAGGAATTTGGCAAAGCAGTCAATGCCTTTCACCTCAGGAAGTATTATGTCTAAAAAACTAAAAAAAAACTAAAAAAAAATCATAAAAACATACAAAACATAAAAAATTTGTAAAACTATCAAAAGTGTCAAAAAAGTAGTTTTCTTGCATTTTTGTATCATTTTGTTCATCTTGCATTACTTTCAGTGATTTTCTCTTATGCTATTTTCCTTGCAGTAAGGTGCCTTGGGTTGCCTAGATATGTGTCATCCTTTCAGGACCTGGAGATCCCTCTTTTTCAACAATTACCATTATCCCCCTTCATTGCCAGTCATTCTAATAAAAGCCTAGCTCTTAGCTTTACACTGATTCCAGTCTTAATGAGTCAAAATTTTAGGTCTAAATGGAGTCAGTATTCAAACCTACAGTGTTCAAAGGAAGCTTACAAGTAGACCTTCCCATTTCTTCCCTAGTAGTAGAGAAGTCCAACCAGATTATGAAAACTTTAGGTGGCGCTCAGCCCCTCATCATTCTTGGCCAAAAATGTCAAGAAGATTGAAACTCTGAAGGAAACAATCCAAGATATGAGTGAATAAAAAAATGAGTGGTCAAAATAAGAGTGTCAAAAAAAATTGAGAGATCAAAGTATGGCATATCAAAGTTCCTGAAACCATTCATTTCTTGAAAAATCAAAATCCAAAAAATGAGAAAAAATCAAGAGAGGAAAATACAAAAAAAAAGTGAAAAGCAGCAAACAAAAAAAAGAAAAGAGATACAAAAAAGAGTGAAAGAGAGAAGATTGTTGAATGTCCATACTCTTGGGTGGAGATTAGTCTAAGCTTGAAGCCTCAATAGTGACATTCTAATAGAGAAAGCAAGGTACAAAGAACACACACGAACTAGCTGAGCTAAACCAACAAGTCTAGTAGTCTCAAGGATCATCTTCTATCTAGGGACCCTTGTTCTTTCCTAAATATCCTTTACCCCAGATCTATCTTTCTTTCCATGTATGATCTAAGTCTAGCGAACATCATTAAAATTTGTTACTTGCCTAAGTTGAAAGCTTGTCAAATTGTCTTATCTAGATGTGGATCAGTGTTTAGCCATTTGTAAAAGCCTAGAAATTAGAAACACTCCGTAATTCATTTCACTCCCCACTTGAGTTTTTCCCTAAATCCTATCTCACAGCCTTGAATAGGTTTCTTATATCAGGACAACCCGCCATCCCCTGAATCAAAAATCATATTTAAGAGCAGTCATTTTATTTATTCCATATTGCATTCATGTTAAAATTGTAAAAACGTCTCAAAACAATAAAATTCAATGCCACGGCTCATGGCATTTAGTGGAGGTACACGTTACCAGCCGTCATCCATCATTCAATCATATCTATTTCGCCAAACCACCTAGTGGTAACCTATCATGGCTTGATACTCTACCGACATTGTTGCCTTAATTACCTAAGGTTTATCTAGTATCCTATCCATAGTGTCATCCTGTCATAGTGTCCATCATTAGTATCTTGTCTGGTCAAACTACATCACCTCTGAGCTATCACGTAGGCAAGGCCATCATCGATGAGCCCCCGAGGCTACCCATCTGTTCCATACCTTTTTCACCCATCCACTAGTCCATCTACATCCATACCATTTTCCCATCCCCTAGGTCCTAGGTCCACGAAGTCTGTCACCCCAAACTACTTTGCCTATGCATCATCATGTAGGCAAGGCCATCTATCAATGAACCCCCGAGGCACTAGGTCAGTCCCTTAGGGCCTGTTTTGTCATATTCATTGCCAGTTCATCCATAATATGTCGATACTTTATCAGACTGGGGGCAATTCCTTGACCTGGTTACAGATTTAGATTCTTGAATGCCACATGTTCTAACAAGACACAAATAAGGATTGTGATACCCTTTACTAGGCAAACACACACAACAAAGCATGCTTCCAAATAGAAATTTTGACACAAGACATCAACCTATCATAAGCAAAACAATCAAGTACCTAAACACTCAAAATGATTTTACCTAAATTATGGCAAGAAAACACATCTAATGCAAGAATGTTTTTGTGTTTGTGAGAAGTTTAAGTTACAGAGTCCTGATTTTTGTTATCATGTCTTTCTACACTACTCAAGGATGTCAAAAATTACAGCTGCTATGATGGGGGTATGATTATCTTCTTTGTTTTCTATTTGTGGATTAATCTTTAGTAATGTGACAACTTTTGTCTAACAACATGATCATCAAAAGATCATCAAGGACTTCAAAGGTCCAGACATGAAAAGGGGCAATCCTTGTTTGTTGAAAATGTAAGAAATACTCAGGTCATCTAGATTCAAGTTTGACTAGATGCTTGTATCAACTTGCTATATCAAAATCCATGTAAGTAATACTTAAGTCACCCTAGTTTAATTATACCTCGATTCTTGTATTTTCTTACAACATTTTAAATCACAAAAAAAAATAAAAATTGCCCAATGATGAAACAAGCACTTCAAAATACTTGCAGTGTCAAGATGACATATATTTACATCCATAAATACATCCATTTACATTCCGTATACCATCCATACATAAAGATTCTTTTGACAATGCTAATGTTTACAAGCTTGTGATTCCTTCATTCGTGTTTCTTCTAATCAATTCTTCCATCAATCCATTCAAACCCTTGGCCAATCAGTCTGAGCAATGATCCAAATGTAAGTCCCTCCTTAATCCATACCAATCAAGTTAATCAATCTTGTCAAATTATCCAATCCCAATCAGTGGTCTTGATCCTAATCTTGTCATAAACCAACTTAATCAATCATAATTATCAGTGGGATATAGCTTTCCCATGCCTATCATGTTGATCTAGGGATATATCATTCCCTGCAATGAAAAACACTATCATCAATCATTATCAATTCATCATTGGTTTGCAGCTGGACATGGGGCAATACCTTGTTTATTCTTGTATCATTTATGCATACTTTCTTGCTTGTGTGTGTTATCATTTTATCTTACATCATGTATCATTCAGCTCTTTCTTCATCCCTCTTTTTCTTCTACATCAACCAATTTCTTCACCCTAACCTAACTGTTCAACCTATCTCATCATGAGATTGTACGTCTCACACCCTCAAACTTTTCTTCCTATCCAATCTCCCGAGGGGGCATCCTACTGTCATTAAACCTATACTAGGGGCAAACTGGGGCACGTATCATTATCAAGAAATCATATTCTTTGAAACAATGTGATAAAACACATTGCATCAAAGGGGTGCAAAATGTATACACCTAAAAATAACACAACTCTGTCTAAATAAATATTTCTAATATTTATTTCAGTCTAATTCCACTATCAATAAATAAATTTATTTATTTATTTGATTCGCATTCTTCCACAAAATTAAATAAAATCATTTGTTTAATTAAATCCTTCATATTCCTCCAAATTAAATAAATTCATTTATTTAATTAAAATACTTCATATTCCTCCAAATTAAATAATACCAAATTATTTAATTATTTATTCCAAAATTCCTCTAAATTAAATAATATCAAATTATTTAATTATCTCTTCTAAATTCTAAAGTCATTCTAAATTAAATAATGTCCAATTATTTAATTAGTTCTTCTAAACTTAACATGCTCTATATTTAAATAAATCAAAACATTTATTCAAATTATCTATTTCCTCTTAAAAATGGATTAACACCAAAATTAATCCATGCAAATCCATGTGCACACTTAATTAAATATTTTAATATTTGATTATTTGTTCCCTCACCCACATGTCCTATTTATCCTCTAGTTCCAATTAGTTAATTCATAAATCAAATCAGTTAACTAGTTAGTCTATTCTATTAACTGATCAGTCCACTCTGTTAACTCCTCAATCTATTCTGTTAACTCCTCTAATGCATGATAGACTAGGACACTTGTCCTCTTCCTATTCGCGCACATCTCTCAACCTTCCTCAACTGTTGATCTTCTTATTCATTCTATACCATTGATCTTCTCTCTCTCAAACCTATAAATACAACCCCTATTCCTCCATTTTAATAATCAAAACTTTTAGTAAACTTACTTTAAAGAATTCATTGTGTGCCTTTGGCACCCAAACCATTCCATAGCTTGTGATCACCATTTTTATTGTATTGAAGATCCTCTTCATTACAAGAACTATCATAGCCATTTTTCTATTATCATTCTTGAAGAAGAAAGAAAGAAAGTGTACTTTTTGAGGGCTTCATTCACATGAAAGATCAATTTAAGATTAGGTGACCAATGGAAGCCGCGAAGTAATAAGGTTTGCAAGGTATCTTTCTTTGTGTTTGAATCTTGATTATTGCAATTTCTATTGAGTTATTGGGTTATTATTAATCATTGATATTATTCCACATTTTCCCGTAACAAAAGGTAATTGTGTACTTATTTCCATTGAATTGTATTTGGTACATGAAAAGGGGATTTATGTAGTCTGGAATACATGAATATCATCTTGGAATGTATTTTGAGTATATTGTACTTAATGATTAATGACTACATAGTATGGGATATGCATGTCATTCACTAGGTAAGTGATATATGATTACATGATAATAGTTTTGTATATTTTATGTTGAAGTGGTACTTAAAAGATTGAAATATTTGTATTAAAGATAAGGTTACACATTAATGACCAAATTTAAAAGATTATTTGATAGGAGATTTATTGTATATACTTGTATTAGTTTCTGAAGTATAAATTCATGATGTATTTCATGTGAAAATGTACAAGTATATTTCTAATCCTGTTACTGATTAACAAATTATTTCTATGGGCTTTAATTGTGGTTTCAGTTAAAGTAGAAGAGTTATTGGGAAGATCTAAAATTTGAGAAATATGATTATAAATGAAGTAGATTCATTGTGATATTAATAATGTTACTTGACTAATTGTTTTTTTCTAAAATATGTTGTAGATTCAACTTGAGCTACTGAGGACAACAACTAATTTACACGGGGAGAAATGTTATGCGACTTTTTACCTAAAATGGAAAAGGAAATCTACTTATGAATAACCCTCTAAAATTATAAGAGGATAAAGTTTATTTACCCTTTAAAATTAAAAAGGAGATGAAAAATAAGGGATATTATGATCCTTCTAGTTAAAATGGAGATAAATAAAGAATAATTATGAAAACCCCTTTAAAAAAAGAGTTACTATATTTATTAAACCATTATTAATGACAACTTTTGTGAAAGGGTGTGATGGTTTATAAATCACCCCTTAAAAGGTTATATAAGGAATTTATTTGAGACTTGGAAAGGGTGTGGAGAACACTTAAAGAAGATATGGAAAGAAAAACAAGAAATCACAAAGGAAAAGGATTATATATGTGATAGGTGGTGAGCTTTGGAGAAGGGGCACACAAAGTGTGTCCAACTCGAGGCATAGAGTACACTTGGGATTGTTCTAGCCATGGCTTATGTGTGCACTTGTGTTGAGTATGTTTTGTTGAACATGGCTCTGGAGCATTTTTGTGTGTGCGTGTTTTCTGAAAAAGAGCTGAATGCTTGGGAAACACATGGTTGATTCTGAAAAAGAATTGGATTCCTCCTGGAAGTGCTCACTTGCTGAAAGGGGTATGAATCTACAATCTATCCTCTAGACCAACATTTGGAAGAACTTCCAGGATCGAAAAGATACATATCTATTCGTTTCTATGATGGGAATCAATGTAGCCCGAGTATCCAGTGGTGTAAGGGCAATCTTGCATCACCCAAAAAAAAAGATGTGTTTTAAAAGTTTTGATGTTATTTCTATTTCTTTTCAAAATTTGTGGTTCTGGTTCCATAATCGCTTGAATAATGATGTAGAACTTTCATTTTTTCCAAACTGCTAAAAATAGCAACCTGCTATTTTTAGAAAGTTTGCATTCATGTACGGAATGAAGTGAAATTTTACAAGAAGTTTCATAAATGAAAAATAAGACCTTTGGCAAAAGAATCACGTAAAAATTATTTGTGAGCTAAAAGATATTAAAGTTTTTGTTTCCTAAAAAACACCTAAAAATTATTCAAACTCATGTTTGATACACTAATAGCCCCGTATGGACCCAAAAATGGTTAGAACTAGTAGATCGGGCTCTTATCGCATGGAACACTCTGCAAGCTTTTCGATGCATAAAACGGTTCATCAATCAGACACCCGGATCAAAAGTTATGGCTCTCGAAAGTTGACCTATTTTTGGAGGGAGATGCAAATTTTAAAATTAGGTTGTTGGCCATCAAAAAGGCTATTAATAACCATTTTTGGGAACCTTAGATAGTAGTAGAGTTAAGGGGGAAACTGTAGAGTCAAGAATAGGTGGGAAAATAAAAACCCTAGTTGATTTGGGGTTACAGAGATAGATGATTCCAGAGTCTTGTGAGAGGAAGCTATAATGTGTTGCAGCATGTGGAGGGTTGATTCCTCTGATTGTATTTGAGCTTTTGTAATGTAATAAGTTGTCCAAATCAATAAAATAAAGTTCTATTTTCTGTGTGCAATTTCTATTGTTGTGTGTTTTATGATTTACCCCCTTCATCAAGAATTAATGAAGTACTGAGCTTATTGTTAATAAAAGATATTGATAGATTTTGATGTTAATATGATTATGTGATAATGTTATTTAATTTGTTTTGTAAATGATTTACTTAACAGTTCTTATTAAACTATCACCTATTGTAATTTACATTTGTTATTACATCTATTTTAACAACATTGAATATATTATTCTATCTTAATTCTAAATATTAACCACAACAAATCTACTGCAATTAATTTAATACATAGGGGGAAAAGTAGCGTTACAACCAAGAGGGTTTTATCAAACAAATCGAATGTGAATCACAGGGGAAAAAAATGAAGTAATGAAAGGAAGTTCATGAAATTAGTGGACAATGTAGGTTTTTACATAAAAGATTGGGAACTAAACTTCAACCATCTGAAACATAAAATATCAAAAAATTTAATGTGGATAAGATTGTATAATCTTCCTTCAAAATATTGGATTCCCTTGATACTCAAGGAAATAAGAAATCATATAGGGTTCATCATATCGATGGACAAAATACATAAGAGAAATAATTTTTCCTATATGTACATATCTATGTATACCTAAATTTGGCAAAAAAGCTTCATTCATCAGTCAAAATTCAATCAAGGGAAGAGTTTTGGAACAAAAAAATTGAAATGGAGGGGCCAATAGAAAAAATCTCTAACAGGAAGAAAAAATTGAACATGAATGATCAAAGAAAAGAAAGAGAAAACAAAATAGTAGAAAAAATTTCCCATATTGAAGAACCTAATATTAGGAAAAAGGAGAAAAATCAAGAAGAAAATCAGACAAAGGTAGAAATATGGGAAAATAAAGAAACATGAAGTTTTCCAAAGGAGGAGAGTCAAGGTATTTCCCAAAAATGATACTTTCAAATTAGTATTAGAAATTTTTGGGATTACCAATGAGATAAGAAACTATGATCCTTTTGAGGAAAAATAGAGGAGATTTATCAAACACGGAATAATTTTTTTTTTTAGAAAATTACAAAAATTTTAGATTTTCAAAAGGAGATTATGAAAGAAATAAATGAGGAAGAAGGAAGGATGGAAATTTAGATCAACTCTTTAGATGACAAAGGAATGATCCAATCAGTGTCTGAAATTGACAAACCTAAGTGTGGGGAACAAAAAAGAAAGAAAGGAAATCTAATAAAGAATTACTGGTCAAAGAAGGGGAGGCAAAAGGTCAAATGAAGATAAATACGATGTTGAGATCTAGGAAAGGAATACCCCTTTCTAAAGAGCAATGAAGATCACATCATGGAATGTTAGGGGCCTAAAAACCCCTAACAAAAAGTGTATGGCTAAACGTTAAAAGGATTTATTAGATATTGATATATTCCTCCTACAAGAAAAAAATAAGAAAGAAGCAAGCTAAAATAATGGCTCACAAATTGAAAAAAATGGAAAGGACACTTCATTGAGTCAATTGTCACTTCTAGAGGCATGGCTACTATATGGAAACCCTAAAAAAACCAACATGGAAGTCGTCAACCAAGATCAACATTGGTAAGTAAGTAAAACTAATTGTATATTTACTAAGTTTCATTTTTTTATTAATGTATATGGACCAGTTGTATGCACACAAAAGAAAAAAATTGATAAGATATAGTAATCTTTATTAAATCCAAACCCCAAGAATTTATGATAGTTGGTGGAGACTTCAATACTATATTAAATGATGAGGATAAAAAGAGGGTGAGAATGAAGAATCAAGCACAACTAGGCTTCATATAATTCAAAACCAATATAAATCTTCAAGACATAAAACCAAACAATAGGTTATACATATAGAATAATCAAAGAATGGGCTTCAATAATATAGCTAAAAGAGTAGACAGATTAATGTATAGTGGAGATTGGGCACCCTCCCCCCTGTCACGTGAATGTAATATTTCTCCTATTTTAGGATATGGTCACGGTGCAGGAAATTTGGGTGAATGGGCAATCCGGCATTGAGCTTGTTTCAATACTCCAGTTTATGCGTGGTTTTGTGCAGCGTGGGAGATTTAAAAACAACTATGTGCAGATTTCATTTGGGTGCATAAGGAAATCTAAGAAAGAGACTTAAATTAAGTCAATGTGGAGGGAGTGAGCAAGTATTTGCAATGAGTTTTACGAGGCAATCAAGTTAACGCATTCAAAATGGGAATATTTATCTTTGGTAACAATTTGGAGACTCGAGGCCACATAGGAAAGATAAACCTACTCCTGTATACATTATGTATTCAAGGTCCAAACAAAATCTGCATTAGAAGAGATAATATGCAACGCCTGGCTTGGGGTATTTTAATATAAACAAGGAAATGAATAGTTAGAGAGGGGATGCCAATGGGAGGTGTACAAAATTCATTGTCAGTTTGAAGAACATGGGATAAAAAAAGAGACATCTCATGCCATCGATGGGAGTAGAATATTCATTGGAGGTTTGAGGAAGCCAACTGCAAGAAACACAATTTGGGATTATATTTTGTGAGATGTAGGGATGGATCCATAATCCATTCTAGATTACATTTTATGCAGTGGAAAACACACCTTAGGAATTGTGTGGGAGTAGTAACTATAATGGAGGACATTGTTTCTGCTATACTTGAAAAAAGAAAGAAGAAACAAAATGTAAAGTCAGTGTATTTTCCAATAGACGGATGGATAAGAGGCCCCAAGGCCCAAATGTTACTTGCTAAGGTGATTAAAGTACTTCGTACAAAAGGAATAAATGTTGCAGATCTGTGGAAAATAATAGGAGTTCCAACTTCTCAGATGGTACTTATTTTAACTCCAATGAGTTGGGGGGATTGAACAAGTCTTGCAAAGTAAAAACAAATCAGATGGTGTCCTTTTGTTGAGAAAGAAATGTGTTTAAGAGCCAAAGCTTTTCTGGGGAGTAGAGGATCTACATGGAGTTTATCAGAATTCAACACAAGATTAGCATTATGTTTCCATTTTGTAATGCCATCTCTATCCAAGTAAGACAAAAGTGCCATGGTGATATTTGGCTCCATTGTTTTATATTTGTAAATTGTATAAATTTATCATTTTTAAATTGGTTGCTAGCTGTGATAGACTCCAATAGTCTTAAAAAGAAAATTCAGACTTCAATAGTCTTTAAAAAACAAAATTCATTTCGAAGAGTCGCTTCACCTTTTGCCAAGGTAAACAACACTGAAGAAGATCATTTACAAATATACAAATCAGAAATAGAAGAGAGAGAGAGAAGGGGGGTTGCAACAGATTAAGGAAGGAGATCATAAAATCTATGAGGGAGGCTCTGTGAGGAGGTACGGCTGATAGAGAGGTGTTGTGAGGAAGAATAGTAAGAGAAAGTGAAAGGGTTTTTCTGCCACAAAGGTGAATGGGATATAATTGTTTGTAGAATAGAGAGAGAAGAGAATCAGAGGGAGAGCACTGAGAGGCCATGAAGGCCACAATCATAAAATTGCTAGGCCACAATCATAAAATTGCTATATATTTGGTTTGAAGTATCATATATTTTATTTTTGAATTATACATTCAATAAAATTAATCCATTTGTTTTGCATTACAAGCTTCATTTGTGTAGTGGAAATTGAATTTGAGGGGAGAGAATATTTGCCTAAGAGTTTTTGTGAGTTGTGAGAATTTCTTTGTGTTGTTTGTCAGGAGGGAATACCTTCTGCATCACATAATTTTTCAATTCAACTCTTTCTAAAAGAAGAATAGAAGCCAAAAAGATGCACATTCAAATTTGAAAACATGTGGATGAGAGATTGAAAATTTGCAACCAGTATGGAAAATGGTGGGTTGAGGCACAGTATCAAAAAAAGATAAAAAATATTTATATTATTTAGGAAACTACAATATGTGAAAGAATGCCTCAAAAAATGGAAGAGAGATCATTTTAAGAACATCCTTGTAGAAAAAGAGACATTAGAAGAAAGGATGGAAAATCAAAGCCGAGAGGTAATCCAGAATGGGATGAATCAGGAAAGATATAAAAGAGAAAAAGATTTAATAGATCAATATTTAGAAATTTTGGCAATGGAAGAGATTTTTTGTAGACAAAAATCATGGAAATATGGCTCTGATATGGGGACAAAAACACAAAAAAATTCCATAGCTCCACAAAAGCTTAGAAAATACATAATAGAGTTATACGGATAAAATTAAAAACTAGTGAACTAATAGAGAAGGATAAGAAAATCAAGGAAGAAGTTGTTCTCTACTTCAGAATCTTCTAAACAATCAGGAAGGGTCATATTTGAAGCACCAAAAGAGTATCATGGAAAATATACCTAAATTGGTAATGTAGACACTTAAATTTGACCTTGTTGTCCATCATAGTCATCTCCTAATTAATTAAATAAATAAACTATATTTTTTTATTTCATTAATTTTATCCATTTTCCTTAGCCAAAATTAATTAAATAAATTTGTATAATTTATTTAATTAATTTTCCCTGAATTAAATTATTTTAGTTATTTAATTAATTATTTTCCACTAGCTTGTCTTATAATTAATTAAATAATTTTATTTAATAATTTTATTTAAATAATTATCTTTTCCCACTTATCCTCATCTTGGCACAAAAATCTAAAAAAAATAGCCGAACATATGAGGATAGGCCTTATCCTTCCCTTAAGGTGTCTCACTTAAGCTTGTCCATCCATCACCTTTTAATCATTCATCCATGTCTTGATCCATTTCTCATTCTCATTTGATCTTAGTGATTGATGTCCAATTTAATCTTGGTCATTCATCCATTTGTCCTAGATCATTTAAATTCAAGCATCCTTTAAATCATTTTCCTCCTAGAACACACCATGATCAATTCATTATCTACGCCATGATCAAGATGTCATTATGTACACAATTTAAGAGTAATGTTATGCTTCTAGTGAGAACAATCAACATTTATACATTAAATATCATTATCAAAAATCAAGAGTAATAAGGAATAAGGATCAAAACCACTTTTATAATGAACCCTTTTACTTAGGAGGAAAGAAAATAAGTTGTCACACGGCTACATCCAAATAATAAAAATAATACATTCAGAGCACTTATCGAAAGGAGGAGGCAATAAAAACAACCTTTGAAGATTTTCTGCTAATATCTCTACACAACATAGTTTACATGATCTTACCTAAAGAAATAGTAAACTAGTATATTTATATTTAAAAATATATATGTAATAAAGATTTCACTCCATAACTACCCAAGTTTTTCTATTTTTCTATCCATTTAATTTATTTATTTTTTGTTTAATGTAATAAAGATTTCACTCCATAAGTGCCCAAGTGTTCCTATCTTTCTATCCATACACATTTTATGAATTTTGTTTACTTGAGAATCTGAATCTTAATTGTTTACGGGAATCTAAATCTTTCAGCGCTTGCTGTGAGTGTAGAACGCCTCTCGATGCAACAAGTTCAAAATTCTTTTGCTAGAAATAACAAGCTGCTGGTTTTAAGATTCATTAACATATAAGCAGGTTGAATACCTACTCCAAATGAAGGTTTAGGTTGTAGGAAGCATAGCTTGTGACAAGTATAGGTTGCCAAGGGTTCAATAACCATTAAAAGATAAAATTTAAAGTTTTTCAAAATTTTAATTAATTTTTAAAAATGTGGGTTTTATATTTTATTAACTAGTATAGATATTTTAAATACATTTATTTAAAAAAGTTGAGACATAATGTCTAGAGATATAGATATTTTAGATACATTTATTTAATTCATATTTAATTAAAAAAAATTAGTTAGGTTTTCTACAAATCAACTAGGTTAAACAAAGATTTTTTTCGTGCAGTCACTTAAGTTTTTTTTATTTTTTTTATTTTATAATTTAAATCACTAAATAAAAATATAAGGAAGAAAAAACATAGATTATGAATCTAGGGCTTCCTTGAATTATTTTTACTAAAACTTAAATCCATTAAAAAAAATTAAAAATTAAAATACAAATCCAAAGAAAAATTAAATATAGATCAACAATGCAATTACCAGGGCTAACTAAATCTAGTGCATATTTTAATAAGCAAAATCCACTATTTCTTTTGCCAAAGTAGAGTTGTTTTAATCCAAATTGATTAAAATCATGTAAACCCTAAGTTTTCGAAAACAAGGCTAGTAAAATAAATATATATTTATTTTCTTATATTTATATGTTATATTTTTATCTTTAATAATGTCCAATTTAATTTTTGTAGTTAATATGGAATGGTGTGACCCTATTAACAAAAACTCTTACCTTTTACTTTAAATTTGATAGCCATTTACATATCAAAATATTAATAGTTAATAATAAGCACAACATGACAAACATTAATAAAATAAAATAAAATAGTTGTAATGTAAAATAAACTAACTCAAAGTAAATGGTTTTTATTTTACTTTAATGTTAATTTATTTTACTAGAGCTATTCTATTTGCTACATATTTTATTTATTTTTTTTCAACTATTCTTTCATATATATAAAAGAAGATTATAGTGTAAAATCTTATGGATTGTATTACAACATTTAAACTATTAATATTGTTTAACTAATATAAAATTTAATTCCTTATAAAATTATCATTATATGATGTTAATAGTACCATGTTGATTGTGTTCATTCTTCTAATTTGGTCTTCATTCAGGAATTGAAGTTGCTAGTGGAAGGTATCGGTAACATAGCTGCTAGTTTATGGGTTAGAGGTTAGTGGCAGTGTATTAGGGCCCAGGGTAGTGCAAGTGGAGTTGTTCACTTATGGGATCCACTCAAGATTTCTCCTCTCTAGTGGTTCTCTAGTAGATTCTCTATGTCAGTGGTTGCGACTCATTATGAATCAGGTGAGGCTACTCTTTTCAACCAATGTTTATGTCCTGGTTGATGCTAAGGGAAAGTCTTCTCTCTGGTCTCATATTTGGTAAGTTAGGTCCTTAGACCCTTTCATTCCTTGGATTATGGCTGGGGATTTTAATGCAATTGTTATTTTGGATGAGAAGAAGGGGGGTTTAGATAGGTTGGATACTTATTCTAAGATGTTTAGAGATAATATTTTTGGCCTTCATCTTGTGGATGTAGAGCCCACCAATGGTTTATTTACCTAGAGTAATAGAAGATGTGGTGCATATAACATCCCACTACATAACCCCAAAGGGTAAGAGCCAAAAGAGGACATGATAATTTTCTTTTGACATAAGTAGATAACATACACGTGATGCAGTTGTCTATTTGATATGTCGACAACATTCATGGCCAAGTATGGCCGAATGTACAACCCATGGAGATGACTAATTCACCCTCCAGTGAAACATTAAAAAACTACATTCATTTTAAACACCAATATAATTGTTCCTATTTCCCATTCCAGATTATAAACATGAATCCAAAGCATCATAATACAAGTAGATCTGATAGGCAGAAAGGAATCCATAAACCAAATAGGAAACAACTCATTTCTTCTCATTAACTTGCATGATTACATCTTTTCTCTTAAGAGAGTACAATTACATAAAAGAATATATAGTACAATGGCATATCCATGAGTATGATATAGAATAACTGCATAAGTACAATACTAATAAAGTAATGGAGAGAGAGAACATCTCCAACCTGGTGCTCCAATAACTTGTTCGTCAGTCCCTAATGTTGGTGGCAATGCCTCCCAACAATGTGGACTCATACGAGACCACCCCACGGTACTCAGATGTAGTCACAAGGCCCAACGGAACAACAACAACAAGGGGATATAGGATGGCCAACACTCACATCAATCACAGAGAAGACATGTAAAACAATGCATAGAGTCAAAGTCATACATAGAGATACTCATACAAGTCATAGGTCAGGTACTACTCATGACTACTAAGGTACTAAATACTAGAACAATGATGTAAAAACTAGAAATAGAAAAATGTGATCTACAAGACAAAAGCTTTCATGCATAATGTAATTTGTTGAAAATGACCTTTTTCCAGTTAGATCAGTTTTGTAATAACTCCAATGACCCTAGTTTAATAACTCTTCACAAAGGAATGCACAAATAACATAGGAAAACATGGCAAAAGGTCTTGCCAGTCTACTCACAGCCAGAATTTTGCATATTATCTACCATATTTAACATATCAAAATAAAATGTTGAAAAGACTTACAAAATGGAAATCTTACTTTTCCCTCCTACAGTATTTCCTTTAGATCATTGGGTTGCAGATTTTTCCCAATTAGAATTTATGTGACAAATTTTTAATGCACAAACATAGGTAGATGTTTCTAATGTATTTTAGCACCATTTCATTCTTTAACACAAAGACGGTGGCTTCCACAAGGCTGGAGATTTAATAGAAAATGACTATAATGATCAAAACTAAGCCACCCTAAAATCTTAAGAAGAGCTATAATGAAAATCTCTTTCAGAGAAGTCAACATATGACAAAAAAAGGTTTCATGGGACTTAGATCTCTTCAATCTCTATCATTACTTCCCAATTTATTTGTATGGCTGCGCTCATTTTAAATTTACTATAATAAAATCAATCCTCTCCTATTTTACCCAAAACATAAAAATTAAAACCCTCATGATCTTTTCAAAAGAACCCATTTATCAAAAGAAGAGGAAATTGTTCTACCTGCAGAAGATGATTCAAGGAAAGAGGGAATGTAAATATATTGCAATGAAATATACTTTGGCATATAAAATCAATTCAGGGAGAGAGGTAGTGTAAATATCTTGCATTGAAAATAGATTTTGGCATATATACTTTTAGATAGAAATGATGGGGTTTCAGCTTTTTGTGCTTAATGAAATAACAACAAACATAATTTAGTTCTTGTTAAAGGAAAAGATGGGGTTTCGTTTTCTTTTTCTATGCTTAATGGAATCATAGAAAACATATTCACATTTTGAAAGGTAGTAATGGGTTTCATTTCTTTCTATACTTAAAGCAATAGCAACAAATATATATTAGTTTTTGTAAGAGCAGTAATGAGGTTTCAGTTTTTCTATGCTTAATGAAACAGCAACAAACATACTTTAGTTTTTGTGCTGCAAAATCAAAGAGCTAAGGCAAATACCTATTCACACTCCCCTTCAATGCTCCTCAATCTTGCAAAAAGATATGCTTGCCTGGGTATCTCTGCCTATTTGTACCCCCCTCAGCTCGCCTCAGATCTTGCAATTTGGTATGCTCCCTGAGTGATTCATTGTCCCCTATTTTTTTTTGTTCTCTACTCCAAAATAGAGTCCCTAGATTGTTGGCTCTCATTTTTCTCTTCTCTACACTCCCTCAAAGAAATATTTTTTTGCAGTTATTCACCACCAACTCTCCCAGGGCCATCATATGGCACGGGGAAGAGATTTTAAGTAAAATAATATAACAATCTCCTTTGCAACCGATTCCCTCTCCTCCATAAATTTGATCACCAACTCCATAGATATTTTTGGTTGGCTTAACATTCTCACCTACTTCCCCCAACGCAACAAGGAGGAATTTTATTTGAATAAACTATTGCCTCCAAGATATTTTCTTGTCACTTAAACATTTCCACCAACCGTTCCTCTCAAGAGCCAACTGGGAGGGTTGTTACATCATACCCCACTAGGACTAGGCTTACTCCTAGAAGCCTACAAATGCTAAGATGTAGCCAAAGCACACACTAGTCCATGAAACTTGATACAATAAAAAAAATAGGTTATCACATGCATAATTACATGCAATTAGTCCTAGTACATGGGTAAGGAATAGGCAAGGCACTCACTTCCTACAAAATGTACATTAGCATAAAACAATTTTCTCCAATCAAAGTAAAGAGTGTTGCCAAGGAAGCCACATCAAATAATCAACAGAAAATAATGAGAAAAGCCTCAAACACCGCACTAGAAAACTACGCATGACCATAAGGGGCAATCCGAAGATTAACATTAGGCAACCAGATGATAAGACAACAACATGGGAATACTGTACTAGCAGGGCACAGTGGCTAGGGTAGGGAACAGGGCCTGTGACTATCTCTAGTAACCACCATCAGGGATAATAGAGTATGCCCAGGCCTGTAAATCTAGGCAGAGTCAATACTCAATACTTACAACACTCCAAGCACACGTCAAGGTACCTATGCCTATACATATATCATATAGCTGAAGCAACATCAACAATGTAAGCATGAAATTTAGCATAAACAATAATCATGTCAACAACATAATAGTATCGAGAATTGTAAATCACCAGTGCCAATACAAAATAATAATAGGACACATAATCCAATACAAAACATACAGTCACCAAAGTCCATCAAGATAAGATAAAGCATAATACGAAGATGGTGCTCATTACATCCCCTAAGACTAGGCTTACTCATTGAAGTTCATCAAGAGAAGAAAAAGCATAATATGAGCACAAGGGTCATTACATCCCCTAAGACTAGGTTTACTCATGGAAGCCTACAAAAAAATATGGATAAAGATCTCTTATTCTCGCCACATACTTCATTTGTCAATCCTGAGCTATAGCCAACTACTCTCTGATCCGTACTACCTACTGCTCCATATCCTGAAGCATCTCTGGACCCAAAAGAACTCAGTCCTCTAAGCGATCCCAACTCAACGAAGTACGACAGGGCCTACCATACAAGGCCTATAAGGGAGACATACCGAGAGAACTATGGTACCCATTATGATAAGAAAAATCAACTAGGGACAAGTAGTCCTCCAAACAAGACTGTTGATCTATAATGTACATTTGAAGCATATCCTCTAAGACCTGATTAACGCGCTCCATCTGTCCATCGGTCTTGGGATGGTATGCAGAGTTGAAATTAAGCTGAGCTCCCAAAGCATGCTAAAGAGAAGTCCACAAAGCTAAAGTGAACACTGGATCATGATTAGAAATGATCCTATGAGCAATACCATGCAGACGTACGATATCCTCCATAAACACTCAAGCTACGGATGCGGCAGTGTACGAAGATCTCATGGGTGAGAAGTGTGCCACCTTAGACAATGTGTCCACTATAACCATAATAGCATCATGATGACGCAAAGACATAGGTATCCCCACTATGAAATCTAGAGATATCGTATCCCACTTCCATCTAGGGATGGAATGGGGCTGCAATAGTCTTGCTGGGTATTGATGCTCTGTCTTCACCCACTGGCACTCAAGACACTGAGCTAGAAAATCAGAAATATCATGTCGCTACCCTGCCCAATGATACAACTATCAAAGATCAACATGCATATTCGTGACACCCAGATCAGTTGAATAGGATGCATGATGAGCCTCTAACAAAACCAAGGAACGAAGATCACTAGAATCTAAAACATAAATACGACCAAGATTTTGCAAAAGTCCATCAGGCTTGAGAGAGAAACCTGCAAACTTGCCCTCAAGGACTCTCCCAGACTCAATCTCTGCTCTCACCTCCTGATACCAAGTATCACTAGGAAGTGACTCCAAAATACAGCTCCTCAAATCCACTCCAAGAGATAAAACTAAAATATCATGTCTCCTCCTGCTTAAGGCATCCACAACAACATTCTCCTTACCCTAAATATAGCGAACCTCAAAGTCATACTCACAAAGGAACTCCATCCAACGGCGCTGCCAAGCATTCAAATTTGGCTGAGTGAAGATATACTGCAAACTGCAATGATCACTATGCAACTCAAACTGATGTCCCAAGTGGAAATGTCTCTAATGCACAAGTGCATGGATGACATCTGCTTACTACAAGTCATGGGTGGGATAGTTCAGCTCATGATTCTTGAGCTTACAAGACTCATATGTAATCACTCATCCCTCTTGCATAAGAACTGCCCCCACACCCTCCAATGAAGCATCGGTGCATATTACAAAATCACCTATAGGATCTAGCACTACCAGGATAGGTGCACTAGTCAGCTGCTCCTTAAGAGCCTAAAAAGCTAACTCACACTGATCTGACCATAGAAACTTCTTCCCTTTCCATTGAAGAGACATGATGGGATGGGCTACCTGAGAGAAATCTCTCACAAATCAGTGATAGTAACTCGCCAATCCCATGAAGCTGCGAACCTTAGCCACATTCGTTGGCACTAGCCAATCCACAATGGCCTGAATCTTAGAAGGATCTACTAAGATACCCTCTCCTGAGATGATGTGGCCCAAATATCTCACCTCAGTCTGGAAGAACTCACACTTGGCCAAATTACCAAACAACTGATTATCTCGCAAGCACTACAACACTTGCCACAAATGGCCTTCATGCTCCTCCATGTAGTCCTCAAATAAATCAAAATATCATTAAGGAACATGAGAACAAACCAGTCAAGGTAGGTGTGAAATACCCCATTTGTCAAACACATGAGCACTGATGGACCATTGGTCAACCTGAAAGGGACAACCGTGAACTCATAATGCCCATAGCGTATACGAAATGATGTCCTATGAATGTCTACCTCATGAATGTGAATCTGATGGTATCCTGACTTTAGATCTATCTTGGAGAACACCTTGGCTCCCCTCATCTGATAGAACAAATCATCAATCTAAGGCAATGGGTAATGATTCTTCACCGTCACTTTGTTCAACTGGTGATAATCAATGCACAAGCAAAGAGATCCATCCTTCTTCATGAAGATGACAAGTGCTCCCCAAGGGGATACACTAGGATAAATAAAACCATTCTCCAGTAACTCCTCTAACTGCAACTGTAACTCACTCAACTCCTAAGTAGTCATATGATACGGTGCCTGAGAAATAGGCTCCTCACTAGGAATGAGATCAATATGGAAGTCTATGTCGCGCTTAGGTGAAATACCTAGAATACCACCTGGAAAGACATCTACAAGCTTCTAAAGACTAGGATGATCATCAAGAGCTACCTCCTAAATCCCACCCTCAACAAGATCACTAACTGAAATAGCAAACATCTGACAACCTTGCCACATGGCACACTTCAGCTACATAGCTGAAATCACATGGAGAGAAATGGGTCTCTAAACCCCAACTAAATCAACACACTCTCCAACATCATCTACACATTGAACTAACTTACACCGACAATCTATACTAGCTAGATGGTTCTCCAACCAATCCATGCCTAAAACAATCTTGTAGGACCCCAAAGGCAACACACGGAGATCCATTGTGGTAGTAAAGGTGCCCAAATCCACTACACAACCATGAACAAGGGAGTCTACAACCACCTTGGCTCCGGTAGCTAACTCTACCTTCCAACCAATGTCTTGTATTGCCAACATGAGTCAACAACGCTCCATGAGAGAAGGAGAAATGAAAGAATCTGACGCTCCTAAATCAAATAAGACAGATGTGGTAATCCCACATAACACACCTAAATACTCAACCATGGTGTCCTGATGCTTAGCCTGATGGTTATCAACCGCCGCAAAAACTCTATGTGATCTGCCAGTATCACCTACTATAGGCTCTAAAGTAGCCTGTCTTTGACTACCTCTAGCCACTGATCTCTTAGGACAATGAGTAGCTATATGACCATATTGCCCACAAGGATAACAACCACTCCTACCAAAACCTCAGTCCAAAAATGGTGGACATGACTACTGGGATCCACCACCCCTAGAACTCTGCTATGCACTTTGAAAACTCTGTGTCAGACCACTCTGCTGCCTACTCGAGAATGATGATGTAGATGATCTCTTGAAAATAGAGTACCAGGATTTTGCCCACTCTGCTAAGACTGAGCAGACCTATGCCTCTGTCACTGACTGGATCTAGAAGGTGCAGACTGAGATCTAGACCATCCAGCTCCTTGAGACTGTGTACCTTGAGTAACTGATCCTGAAGGAGGGGCACTACCAATCTAAACACCTGCCTGACCACCAAAGCCTCTAGCCAAATTCTCCTCTATCAACATTGCCTTCTCCACGGTCATCTCTAAGGTCTTTGGCTCAAACACACAGACACCACCACTGATATGGGCATTCAATCCCCTGATGAAATGATGTACTAACATTAGCTCGTCATCAGAAATGCTAGAATACTACTTAATCTCAAAGAAATGGTGCTCATATTGATCTACCATCATAGTCAATTGACGAAGTTCATGGAACTCATCAACACATCTCTACTGGTCGTAGTCTGAAATAAATCATGCACAAAGCCTCTCTACGAATAGTCCCCATGACACAGAAGTAATGTCTAGGTGAAGCTTTTGCTCCTCTACTCTCCACCATGTAGATGCAAAACATCTGAGATGTATAATGGCACATCGAGCTCTAGTATTGCTACTATAAGGATGCATAGCAAAGCATTGATTGAGATAAATCAACCAAGTCTCTACCTGGGTACCTATACTAGAACAATCAAAAGTAGTGGGATGAGCTCTAAGAAGATCCCTCATGTGACCTACAGCAACGCTGTCTCCATTCACCCTATCCCGCACAACAAATACTCTCTACTGATCTAGACTATGAGAATGTTCACACTCAGCTCTAGCACCCTGACCATCCTAATGAGAAGGGTGTGACTCCGCCTCATGAGATACCTCCTGACAAGGTCCTAATTGGTCCATAATCTGCTGTAAAAGAGCTAAAACTAGAGCACCCTCAAGCCCTTCGACTTGATTCTCAGCACACGGTTCCTCCTCACACTCACCTTGATTACCCTGATTATCCAGATCAGCATTATGCCGGGTGCTACATCAAAGAATAGTGGCTATACCTCTAACTCTACCTCTAGCTCTACCCTTATGAGGCATCCTAGAGGAAACAAAGAACACATCAAAATAGATCATCACAAGGATGACCTATACACCATACTAAGAAATGAAAGCATAACAATAGACTGTAAAACAATTTAACAAGATCATACCTCACATGCCAAACATAATAAAACATAGAAGGCTCAAGTACGCTAGAGCTCCCAGTGTGTGAACATGGCCTCTGATACTAGATGTAACATCCTGCTATGTAACCCCAAAGGGTAAGAGCCAAAAGAGGACAAGATAAATTTTTTTTTGACATAAGTAGATAACATACACATGATGCAGTTGTTGACTCGATATGTCGACAACATTCATGGCCAAGTATGGCCGAATGTACAACCCACGGAGAGGACTAATTCACCCTCCAGTGAAACATTAAAAAACTACATTCATTTTAAACACCAATATAATTGTTCCTATGTCCCATTCCTGATTATAAACATGAATCCAAAGCATCATAATATAAGTGGATCAGATACCAAAAGTGAAATCCATAAACCAAATAGGAAACAACTCATTTCTTCTCATTAACTTGGATGATTACATCTTCTCTCTTAAGAAAATACAATTACATAAAATAATATATGGTGCAATGGTATAGCCATGAGTATGTGATGAAGGGGGTAAATCACAAAACACACAATAATAGATATTGAACACAACAAATAGAACTTTCTTTTATTGAACTGGGCAACTCA
Source organism: Cunninghamia lanceolata (assembly GCA_027924645.1). Classification (NCBI taxonomy): domain Eukaryota; kingdom Viridiplantae; phylum Streptophyta; class Pinopsida; order Cupressales; family Cupressaceae; genus Cunninghamia; species Cunninghamia lanceolata. The sequence continues at coordinate 7,888,919 of BSBN01000078.1, forward strand.
TTACATTACAGAAGCTCAATTACAATCAGAGGATAACTCCTCTACTAGCTGCAACACATTACAGCTTTTCCCAACCTCAAGACTCTAGAATCTTCAGCCTTCTGTAACCCCAAATCAGCTAGGATTTATGTTTTCCCACCTATTCTTGATCTACACTGGCCCCCTTAACTCTACTACCACCCAAGGTTCCCAAAATAGTCATAAATAGCACTTTTTGGTGGCCTCCAGCTAAATTTCAAAATTTGCAACCCCCTCCAAAAGTAGGTCAACTTTCAGGAAGCATAACTTTTGATCTGAGTGTCTGATTGATGAACCATTTTAAGCGCCGGAAAGATCACGATACGAACTATCATGCTGGAAATTCGTAAATAATTTTTTATCAACTTTTTGGGACATTATGGGAAGTTTTAGTGCCTCATATCTCATTCCAAAAATTTTTAGGGGCTTTTCAAAAAACAAAAACTTTAATATCTTTCAGCTCACAAATGATCTTTGCCTGATTCCTTTGCCAAAGGTCTTATATTTCCATTATGTAACTTTCTGAAAGTTTTTTCTTCATTACGTGCCCAAATGCAAACTTTCTAGAAATAGCAGGTACACTTTCCAAAATAGGCAGGTCACTATTTTTAGCATTTTTGGAAAAACTAAAAGTCCTACATTATTATTTTGGATATTATGGAACTAGAAACACTAATTATGGAAAAAAATGAAAACAACTACAATGATTTTGAATTAACTTCTTTTTGGGTGATGCAAGATTGCCCTTACACCACTGGATGCTCCTACATCGGACACCCAGGGTCATTTTAGAAGTGACCCTATCACGTCTCAGATGTTTGTGTGAGGAAAACCTAAATGGTCAACCTCTGCCTTAGACAACCAAGAAGAATATTCAACAGGCCTTCCTTTCCATTTTACCAGATATTCTTTATATTGCTTGTTCCGAGTACTTCTTCCTACATGGCTATCCAAGATCTCTTCTATCTCCTCCATTGAAGCAGATGCCAGAATACTCCACTGCACTTCTATTGGTCCATCCTCTATTCCACCTTCATGATATTCTGATAAATTAGCAATGTTGAAAATAGGGGAAATATTGATCTCACTCGGCAGCTCTACCTTATATGCATTTCCTAAATCACGCATCTTCAGGATTCTGCATGGTCCAAATTTCTTCATTTTCAACTTATTGTATATTCCAATTGGGAACCTTTCTTTTCTCAAGTGAACCATGACTTCATCTCCCACCTGGAATTCCTTATATCTCCTCTTCTAATCTACCTTAGCCTTGTACTGAATATTCATTTTATTAATGTACTTTCTCACCTCTTCATGCAAATTTTTTAGATGTTCTACAAAGTCTTTAGCTTCGACACTTGTCTTTTCTCTGTTGTTCAGCTTCCTTAACTCAGAAGCATTTCTTGGGCTATTGCCATATACAATCTGGAATGGTGATTTACCAGTACTCCTATTGACAGAATTATTGTAAGCAAATTCTGCCTATGGTAAAATCAAATCCCATCCCTTGGACTTATCTCCTACTAAGCATCATAGCAGGTTACCCAAACTCCTATTCACCACTTCAGTCTGTCCATCAGTCTGTGGATGGTGTGCAGAACTAAACTTCAAGTCTTTCTTCAACTTCATCCACAATGTACTCTAGAAATAACCAACAAACTTGGTATCTCAGTCTGAATCTATGCTCTTTGGTAGAGCATATAGTCTCACCACTTCCCTAAAAAATAACTCTGCAATATGAACAGCATCATTAGTCTTCTTACAAGGAATAAAATGTGCCATTTTTGAGAATCTGTCCACCACCACAAAAATAGAATCATGTCCTCTTTGTGTCCTTGGCAAACCAAGAACAAAATCCATACTAATATCATCCCATGGCTTCTCCGGTATAGGTAATGGTTGATACAACCCTATATTCTGAATTGTTCCTTTTGCCATCTAACACACCCTGCAACTCTGCACAAATTTCCTCACATCCTATTGCAATTGTGGCCAATAATAATTTTCACCGATAATGGCAATGGTCTTATTTCGACCAAAGTGTCTAGCTAATCCCCCACTATGCTTCTCCTTAATTAGGTTCTCTCTCATTGAACTCCTCGGAATGCACAATTGGCTTCCTCTAAACAACAAGCCATCTTGGATTATGAAATCCAACCATTTTGTCTTGTCCAAAGTAATAGGTTCCAAAGAAGCTTTCCAAGCCTCTGCAAAATTTGGATCTTCATGATACAAACTATTGAGCTCATCGAACCCAACAACCTCTATCTTCATTTCTGTCAACAAATTTTGCCTTCTGCTCAAGGCATCTACAACTCTATTGGACTTCCCACTCCTGTGCTTCAAAATGAAAGTATAGCTCTGCAAAAACTCAATCCATTTTAAGTGCCTTTGATTTAACTTTCCTTGACTATTAAGATACTGCAAAGCCTGATGATCAGTATATAAAACAAACTCTTTTGGCAACAAATAATGTCTCCATTTCTTCAAAGCCTGAACTATTGCATAAAACTCCTAATCATAAACATAATACTTTTTCTTGGCATCATTAAGCTTCTCACTAAAATAGGCAATGGGCTTACCTTCTTGGCTCAAAACAGCACCTATACCACTACCACTAGCATCACAATCTACCTGAAATACCTTATTAAAATTTGGAAGTGCCAAAACAGGTTGTTCTATGACTTTTTGTTTTAATGTATCAAAGCTCTTGTCTACTCCTTTAGTCCGTCTAAACTCTTTTCTATCCCCTCCCATTATCTCAGTTAGGGGTGCACAAATGCTACTAAAATTCCTGATAAACTTTCTGTAAAAACTTGCCAAACCATGAAAAGATCGTACCTCTGTTGCACTCCTTGGGGTAGGCCATTCAATGATAGCCCTTACTTTTTTTGGGTCCATCTTAAGACCTTCCTCTGAGACAACAAATCCCAGGTATACCAACTCCTTTGCAAAACTACATTTCTTTAGATTAATCAGCAAATTCTCCTCCTCAGCTTCTCTAGAACTCTTCTGATATGCATCATATGCTCATCCCAAGTCTTACTAAAAATCAAAATATCATCCAAATAAATAATAACAAAACTTCCCAAAAATTCTTTTAGTACCTCGTTCATGAGCCGCATGAATGTGCTCAGTGCATTGGTTAGCCCAAATGACATGACTAATGATTCATACAAACCTTCCTTTGTCTTGAAAGCTATCTTCCATTCATCTCCTTCTCTGATATGGATCTGGTGATATCCACTCTTCAGGTCAATTTTCGTGAAGTACTTGGCTCCACTCAAACAATCCATGATGTCATCCATTCTTAGCAATGGAAATCTATACTTGATCGTTATCTTATTGATGGCTTGAGAGTCTGTACACATCCTCCATTCTCCATATTTTTTGGTACTAGTACTACAGGTACCGCACATGGACTTAGGCTCTCCCTTATCAGTCCCTTCCTCAACAACTCCTAAACTTGTCTGTTCAGCTCTTCATTCTCTACATGGGTCATTCTATGGGCTGCCTTGTTTGGCAAACTAGCTCCTGGTATCAAATCTATTTGATGACTTATCTTCTTTACTGGTGGTAAACCTTCCAGTACATTATTAGAGATAATGTCCTGGAACTCTTCCAACATATCTGAAACTTCTATTGGTACATCTTCACATTTCTCTTGACTAATCTTAGGAATCAATGCAAAGCAATGATGCTCATGCTTCATACCCTCAAAAAATTTCTTACCATCTACCAAGAAAATTCTGGCAGTACTACATACCTTTTCTTCCACCTCCTTCAAGGGCTTCAATTTATGATGAACTCCATCTTTCGTTAGGGAATATGTGTTTGCACGGCCATCATGGACAACGCTCCTATCATACTGCCACGGCCTCCCCAACAGCATATGACATGCATCCATCGGTATGATATCACATGACACCTCATCATGGTAGTCCCCAATCTTGAACTTCACTAAACACTGCTCATTGACCAAAGCTCTATGGTTTTTCTGTAACCATGCAATCCAATATGGATGTGGATGCTTTCTTCTTATCAACTTCAACTTGTCAACCATCTCCTCTAAAACAAGATTATCAGTGCTTCCACTATCAATAATAATATCACAACACTTACCTTCACATTTGTACCTTGTGTGGAATAAACTCTTCCTCTGATTTCGTTCTTTCTCCTCATTCAACAAGGTTCTTCTGACAACTAGGGTTTCTCCCCCTTTCAGCATCTTCAAAACACTTAGACTATGCATCTTCATCTACATGTACAACTCGTGCATTACCTTCAGGTCTTCTATTCATCCTTCCTTGATGTTGTGGACACTCATTTGCTTGATACCCTTCTTCTCCACATTGGAAACAGGTTCCTCTGAAACCTCCTCTTCTAGGTCCTTACCCAGGTCTACCTCTTCCTGTTCCTCTTTGCTAACCATCATTCTGGTCACGAGGGTGGTAGGTGTTATCTCCTCTCTGATTTCGACTGATGCCAGCTTCTTCACTTTTCTTTTCATCTTCATTTCGGCCCCCATAGGGTCTTCCACCAGTCCTTCTACCTTGAGCTCTTCCTCTTTGCTTGTTGTCAAATCTTTTATTCAGCTTCTCTTCCACCTTCAAGGAAAACTAGTTTGCATCTTCTATGGTGGTCATTCTGACTAGGCTCAGCTCCTCCTAAATACTCAGCCTCAACCCATTAATGTAACATGCTACCTTCTCCTTGTTGGGCTCTGCATGGCATGTCTTGATAGTAATCTTATAAAACTCTTTTGTATACTCCTTGACAGACTTGTTACCTTGCTTTAGTCCTTGCAGCTTCTTCAACAACTCCATCTCATAGTCCATAGGAATGAACTGCTTCTTCAGTTTCTCCACCATCTGATCCCATTTGGTGATCTTTATTTTTCCTCTTTTGTTCCTCTCTAATTGGACCTCCTTCCACCAAATGCTGGCATGGCCCTTCAACTTTGTTTTTTCAAACTTGACCCGATCTGGGTCCTCCACATCTTCATACTCGAAATACTCCTCCATGTCATTGATCCAATCAATAAGCTGTTCTATATTCAAATCCCCAAAATATGTAGAAACTTTGATTCTGGGCCTCTTTCTGATCTTTGAGATGGCCCTCAACAACCTAACTTCTGCAGGATCTCCTGCAGCTTCTTGTTCTTCCTCAAATAGCTCCTCTTCAACTTCATCTTCACTTTCTTCTCTTGTTCTTGGATCAAACCCTCTTCGCAGCTCCTCTTGCAATGCATCAATTTGCCTTTGTAGGGCTCTAAAACCCTCTTCCATCAAAGCATTCCTCCAAACATGATTTCTTCATGGAGGCATCTTGATCTCTGCAGCAAACCCACAACCTCAGGTCCTGGTGCAAATTGCCTCACAGTCGGCAATCTGTCTACACACTCAGGAACCCTTGCTCTGATACCACTTGATGAAAGGGGTAAATCACAAAACATACAATAATAGATATTGAACATAGCAAATAGAACTTTCTTTTATTGAACTGGGAAACTCATTACATTACAGAAGCTCAATTACAATCAGAGGATGAATCCTCTACTGGCTGCAACACATTACAGCTTTCCCAACCTCAAGACTCTAGAATCTTCATCCTTCTGTAAGCCAAAATCAGCTAGGGTTTCTATTTTCCCACCTATTCTTAACTCTACACTAGCCCCCTTAGCTCTACTACTGCCCAGGGTTCCCAAAATAGTCATAAAAAACACTTTTTGGCAGCTTGCAGCTAAATTTTGAAATTTGCAACTCCCTCCAAAAGTAGGTCAACTTCCGGGAAGCATAACTTTTGATCCAGGTGTCCGATTGATGAACCGTTTTAAGCGCCAAAAAGTATGTGATGTGAACTATCACACTGAAAATACATAAATGGATTTTTGTCAAATTTTCAGGATGTTATGGGAAGTTTTAGTGCCTCGTATCTCATTCCAAAAATTTTCAAGGGCTTTTCAGAAAACAAAAACTTTAATATCTTTCAGCTCACAAATAATCTTTGCCTGATTCCTTTTCCAAAGGTCTTATATTTCTGTTATGTAACCTTTTGGAAGTTTTTGCTTCATTACGTGCCCAAATGCAAACTTTCTAAAAATAGCAGGTACACTTTCCAAAATAGGCAAGTCACTATTTTTAGCAGTTTTGGAAAAAACTAAAAGTCTTACATTATTATTCTATATATTATGGAACAAGAAACACTAATTATGGAAAGAAATGAAAACAACTACAATGATTTTAAATTAACTTCTTTTTGGGTGATGCAAAGTTGCCCTTACACCACTGGATGCTCCTGCATCAGTATGATATACAATAACTAAATAAGTACAATACTAATAAAGTAACAAAGAGAGAGAGAACATCTCCAATCTAGTGCTCCAATAACCTGTTCACCAGTCCCCAATGGTGGTGGCAACACCTCCCAGCCATGTGGACTCATACGAGACCACCCCACCGTGCCCAGAGGTAGTCACAAGGGCCAATGGAAGAACAACAACAATGGGATACATTATGGCCAACACTTACATCAATCACGGAGCAGACACAGAGATACTCATACAAGTCATAGGTCAGGTACTACTCATGACTACTAAGGTACTAGATACTAAAGTGTAATCAGATAGAGTGTCATCATATGTGCTCGAACGGATGGAACCCCATGGAACCATGTACAACTCACATACAGACGAGAAGACTCAATCGTGCCTAAATCCATGCCCTACAGATTCGATGACTCAACGCCTCACATATGGATAGGCCTTCTCGTTGCATCCTTAGCCTTTACAAGTGCTTGAGGCCATGCACGAGGACTAATTATCTTATTATTTTTTTTACCCCAACATTTTCATTTAGTTATCACTTATTAATGTAACTCTGTTACTAGTTCCCCTGGCAGCCACTTGCAGGCCCCGGGCCCATAGAGAGCCACTCCAAAAGACAACTCTAATTACCTAGACCATTGTCATCTCATTTAACCAAATGAGGTATCCAAAATAGACTGTAACACTAAATTAAAAATTAGAAATAGAAAAATGTGATCTACAAGACAAAAGCTTTCGTGGACAATGTAATTTATTGAAAATGATCTTTTGCCAGTTAGATCAGTTTTGTAATAACTCCAGTGATCCTAGTTTAATCACTCTTCACAAAGGAATGCACAAATAACATAGGAAAACGCAACAAAAGGTCTTGCAAGTCTATTCACAGCTGGAATTTTGCATATTGTCTACCATATTTAACATAACAAATAAAATTTTAAAAATACTTACCAAATGGAAATCTTACTTTTCCCTCCTACGGTATTTCCTTTAGATCCTTGGGTTGCAGATTTTTCCCAATTAGAATTTATATGACAAATTTTTAATGCACAAACATAGGTAGATGTTTCTAAGGTATTTTAGTGCGATTTCATTCTTTAACACAAAGATGGTGGTTTCCACAAGGATGGAGATTTAACAAAAAATGACTGTAATGATCAAAATAGAGCCATTCCAAAATCTTAAGAAGAGATATAATGAAAATCTCTTTCAGAGAAGTCAACATATGACAAAAAAAAGGTTGCATGGAACTTAGATCTCTTCAATCTCTATCATTACTTCCCAATTTATTTGTATGGCTGTACTCATTTTAAATTTACTATAACAAAATTGACCCTCCCCTATTTTACCCAAAACATAAAAATCAGAACCCTCATGATCTTTTAAAAAAAACCCATTTATCAAAAGAAGAGGAAATCGTTCTGCCTGGAGAAGACGATTCAAGGAAAGAGGGAATGTAAATATCTTGCAATGAAATATACTTTGGCATATAAAATCAATTCAGGGATGGAGGCAGTGTAAATATCTTGCATTGAAAATAGATTTTGGTATATATACTTTTACATAGCAATGATGGGGTTTCATCTTTTTGTGCTTAATGAAAAAACAACAAACATAATTTAGTTCTTTTTAAAGGCAAAGATGGCATTTCGTTTTCTTTTTCTGTGCTTAATGGAATTGTAGCAAACATATTCTAGTTTTGAAAGGCAGTAATGGGTTTCATTTTTTCTGTGCTTAAAGCGATAGCAGCAAATATATATTATTTTTTGTAAGGGCATTTTTAGTTTTTCTATGCTTAACGAAATAGTAGCAAACATACTTTAGTTTTTGTGCTAGAAAACCAAAGAGCTGAGGCAAATACCTATTCGCACTCCCCTTCAATGCTCCTGAATCTTGCAAAAAGATATGCTTGCCTGGGTATCTCTGCCTATTCGCACTCCGCTCAGCTTGCCTCAGATTTTACAATTTGATATGCTCCCTGAGTGATTTGTTGTGCCCTATTTTTTGTTTGTTCTCTTTTCCAAAACAGAGTCCCCAAATCATTGACTCCCCTTTTTCCCTTCTCTACGCTCCCTCAAAGAGATATTTTTTTGCATTTATTCACCACCAACTCTCCCAGGGCCATCATAGGGCATGGGGAAGAGATTTTAAGTAAAATAATATAACAATATCCTTTGCAAGTGATTCCCTCTCCTCCATAAATTTGATCACCCACTCCATAGATATTTTTGGCTTCCTTAATATTCTCACCTACTTCCCCCAATGCAGCAAGGAGGAATTATATTTGAATAAACTATTGCCTTCAAGATATTTTCTTGTCACTTAAACATTTCCACAAACCGTTCCTCTCAAGAGCCAACTGGGAGGGTTGTTATAGTGCAGATTGTATCTCCGATAGGTTGGACAGGTTTTTGGTTTCTAATTTCTGGATTGGCTACAAGTTCAAAGATTTCAAATTGGAGGGGATCAGACCATTGGCCTATTAAGCTTTCAATCTCTTTATATGGATTAGCTAAGAATCCTTTAAGTTTCAACTAATGTGGCTCAGAGACCCTTCTGCTATGTACTCTTTTTTTAAAAGGTTGCAGTACGTGATGTTTCAGCTTAAGAAGTAGAATAGACAATATTTTGGTAATATTTTTTAGGCTAAGACAACTGTTCAATCCCAGGTGGATCTTATTACCTGTGTCACAACCTAATAATCCTCTAAATATAATATTTAATTTGAAATCAAATGAATTTTTATTTTGAAATAATTTAAAATTTTAAATGAATAAATAAATAAATTTAGGAGAGTACATTCCAGAAACATTTACGAAGAAGAACTCTTTTCTACAAAGAATTAATGACAAATTGGAAAGGTTGGAAAAATGCATTAATTGGGAAGACTTGACCCAATCTTCCACCATGTGCCTAGACTTGACTCCAAAGTCCTCCAATTTTTCTACCATGTGTTTGGAAAACAAGGATTGAAACTTCCTATAAATAACCATTGAAAGGTGAAGGGAAGGCACTTGGAGGTAGTTTTGGCTAAATAGCTGGAGTATTTTGTGAGTTGATTCTTCCTTCCCTTTTCAAAATTTATGAACATTGTTTTTATGAAATTATAAAATTTAGTTTGAATTGCTATTTTCATAATTAGTCTAGATTTTTATGAACAAGATTTTATTTTATAATTTTTATTGTTTTATGAGGGGAGAGGGGGGGTCGTTCCCTTGCTGTGACCTGCCTCTCTGAGGTAGTCTGTCAATAGTTCGCGTGCATAGTCTATGCCTCCTCATTCTGCATGCACTAAATAATAATCCTAATTATTATTAGTCTGATCTAAGAGGTATCGATGTCTGATCTTGTACCTCTTTTGGATTATTTTGATAGTAGTTGTTTGGGTTTATGAAGGCTAGCAAATCTTATCAAAATAGTAGTTACTAGATTTTGATTTGCCACTTCACCATCACCACCTGTTTGAATTTCCAATCTTTCCACTGCGATGGCAGAAAAATAATTATTTTTCCTCTTCTTCCACAGCATTAAGTAAATGTCCTGAATCTAGAAAATACCCTACTGCCTTCAGCTTCCAAACCAATTTCTCCAACTTTGCATGAATCTCCAGTGTCTATGGTTGCAATCTGTCTCCTACATGAAAGCATGCATCATTTTATGGCCTTAATTCCAACTACATCCAGGGATCTTTATATTTCCTCCTCACTGTACCTCCCACTTCTGCACAGACATTTGAGAGAAGAATGTAAGTCATGTTTTCTTTTTAGAATTCAAATCAAAGAGCAGGGTCACTGTAAATACTGCAAAGCCTAAATTCATATGTGATCTACAAACCCAAGAAAAACATCCACACAACCACCATAGGTTTAATCAGCACCTTAATGATAAGGTTTAGGATGTCCTCAAGATAGCCGCACTATCAAGAAAGTCAACCATGCATACATAACAATTGATTTTTGTTGTTATTCATGATTGAAGTATGTCCATGCCCTGTTCCACAGCCCAGATGATCTAGACAGGGAGGTCGCTGCTAAAGATTGAGAAATATGGCTTTACGCCTACCACTGCATTTGATTGATAGTTTCTCTTAATCCACTTTTGTGAAATCCTACAACCATTGTAAACCATGAAAGGACATTGCATTGAGGCATTCTGTCGAATAGTTGGTGTGCTTTGTCTATGTTTCCTCATCTTGCACATCTGTCTACCAGCGCACTTGCAACTATAACATTTGACGAAATTCCTTCTTCCATAATGCTTTGATGGATGTTCGTGCCCTACTCCAAACCTCCCATTTTCTCAAGGACTGAGAGGATGTTGGCAAAGGCTGTAAAGTCTAGTTTTACACTTGCCGATTGCATTGCTTGAAAGATCCTTACACCTTTTCAACAAATCCATTTTGTGTGTATCCTGTAATCATGGTATTCCGTTAGGCACTCTGTCCAACAGATCACTTGCCCTGTCTATTCTTCCACATTTTGCACACATGTCTACCAAGGCGAAATCCCCTTCTGTTATGCTTTGATAGAAATCCATAGCCTGTTTGAAAACGCCATTTGGGCACAGGCAGGAAGGACACTAGAAAGGTTGTAGAATTTCACTTTACGCCTGTCAAATGCATTTGTTTGATGGTTTCTAATCCTTCTCACCAAATCCATTTTGTACATATCCTTTGATCATTGCAGTTTAGGAGACCACATATCTTAGAGGGATTTTGTCAAACAATAGACATGCCTTGTTTGTGCTTCCTCATTTCGCATACTTGACTACCAAAGTGCTTCCAACCTTAATATCTAACAAAATTGGCCCTCCATTATGTTTTGAGAAATATCCATCCCCTATTCTTGAACGCCTCCACTTTGGCACAGGCAGGGAGGCCATGAAATTGGCTTTACGTTGCCAATTGCATTTGCCTAAAAGTTTCAAAAGCCCTTTTTAGCAAATCTATTTTGTGAAATCCTACAAACATTTCATTCCATGAGACAACAAAACTTTGAGGCATTCTATCAACCAGTTAACATTCCTTGTCTATGCTGCCACATCTGGCACGCAAGCCTACTAGGACACTTGCAATAACTAAATCTGGCAATTGCCTTTTTCGCTCTACTTGCTGGAATGCATACCCTGTTCCTATGCAAGGAAGATATGGGTAAAGGTTGTAGAATTTGGCTTTATGCCTACCAATTTCAATTTCTAGGAAAGTGTCTAAACCCCTTTCAAAAAATCTACTTTTGTGCAATCTTGCAATCATTGCATACCATAAGGTGACATCCCTTTGAGGCAGTTCATGGCCCTTGTCTATGTTTCTCTCCATTTCTCTCTATCTCTCCAAATCTATTATTTTTCATTGTTTCTGTTAGGACTGAAAGTCCAACTCAATTGCAGAAAAAGAGAAGTAAAAACAACGCACAGATGTAATTAGAAAGCAAACAGAAAATGAGACACCAGATTTATCGTGGTTCACCAAACTTGGCTACATCCACACTGAGCAGAGGAATTGTATTGATAATGAATTGTGTTTTACAATGAGATATCAAGCATATATAATACTTCGTTATTCATCACAAGAGGAATGTGAAAGGATAAGCAATTGGCGTGAAAAATAATGTGTCCGTTGGTCTTCATTTCCTTACAATCTCCCACTTGAAGGTCAACGGATGTTACAACTCGCCAATCATTCCCCTGCTCTAAATTTCTGATTACTTCTTCTTAACTAGACCAAGAGAAGTGCTAGCACATTCGAACTTCTCTTTGGAAACAACCTTGGTGAAAATGTCTACCGGATTGACCCTTGTGTCAATTTTTGCAACTTGTAACTTGCCCTCTTCAACTACATGACGAATGAAATGAGCATGTATGTCAATATGCTTAGAACGATGCTGAGATGAATGATTATGAGCCATAAAAATGGTGCTGTGACTATCACAAAACAGAACATAGTCACTTTGTTGACATTTCAAATCACCAAACAACTGCTGTAACCAAATCATCTCCCTACCACCTTCGGAAAGAGCCATGTACTCAGCTTCGGCAGAAGAAAGAGCAATAGAATGTTGCAGCCTTGAGACGCAACTAATGGCAGCTCCAGCAAACATAAAAACATAGCCAGTAGTAGATCTCCGCTTATCTAAATCTCTGGCAAGATCAGAATCAGTGAAACCTTGCAGCTGTGCCTTATTGCCACCAAAACACAAAGCATAATCAGAAGTACCTTTAAGATACCTTAATATCCATTTGACAGCTTCCCAATGAGGCTTACCGGGATTGCTCATGAACCTGCTCACAACTCCCACTGCATGAGCAATATCAGGACGAGTGGAGATCATAGCATACATAATGCTACCAACAGCTAATGTATAAGGAACACCCTGCATAAACTCTTTATCCTCTTGTGTTTTTGGACACAAATCAGAAGATAAACGAAAATGGGTAGCAAGAGGGGTAGAAACAACCTTTGCATCAGCCATACCAAATCTGTCTACAACCTTGTCAATGTATGCCTTTTGTGACAACATGATCTCCTTCTTTTGTCTATCCCTAGTGATGGTCATTCCAAGAATCTCCTTGGCTGGGCCTAAGTCTTTCATAGCAAATCTCTTAGCTAATTGAGACTTTAATTCAGAGACAATCTTCATACTTGTACCGGCTACCAACATGTCATCAACGTAGAGCAAGAGAATGACAAACTCACCATTAGGAAGTCGCTTATAGTAGACACAAGGATCTGATTCACATCTCAAGAAGTTATGCTCAGTCATAAAGCGATCAAACTTGAGATACCATTGGCACGGGGCTTGCTTGAGCCCATACAAGCTGCGCTTCAATCTGCAATAAAGATGTTCCAGTCCTTGTTTTTTAAATCCTTCCGGCTGTTCCATGTACAGTTCTTCATCAACATCACCATGTAAAAATGTTGTCTTGACATCCAACTGATCAAGTTCAAGATCCCAAACTGCAACCAAACCCAAAACTGCCTGGATTGTGGTCATTCTCACAACTAGTGAGAAAATCTCATTAAAATCTATGCCTTTCTGTTGATCATACCCTTTGACAACCAGTCTAGCACGATAGCACTTGTTGCCTCCATCTTCCTCTTTCAACTTGTATACCTAGCGGTTCTTCAAGGGTCTTTGATTAGGCGGAAGTGGCACTAAATCCCAAGTGTTATTAGCCTGCAATGAACGCATTCAATCTTGCATCGCCTCTTGCCACTTCGAAGAATCAACTGCCTTGCAAGCCTATTTATAGGTAGCTGGTTTAGGTTGATCAGAAATCAATGATTCTGGTTGTGCCTCCTCTGAATACAACAATTCATAATCTGAGAATTTAGAAGGACGTCTCCTCTCCCGGGTAGACCTCCTTAACTGAGAAACCTCCTGTTGCGAATTTGAGTCCTCCAAATTCATGTTCTGCAACTGACTTCGAACATTTTCTATTTGATTTTGCAAATGGTCCTCACAACTCTGGCTCTGTACACTTCCCTGTGCCTGCACATGAAAAATTTCTTGTCTCTGGATACTGCCCTGTTCCAGCATAGAGGGCATATCACCATTCACAGGCTGCGTATGAGTGTGAAGAGGTTGTGAAGACACTTTTGGTGGCAGCGCTCTATCCAAAAGAGGCTGTGTATGTGATAGACTAGGCAGCGAATGAGTAAGATGAGGCTACGTAGCATATAAAGGTAGCAAACTTATGTATGAGGGCAGGGTATGTGTTAGGGGAGGCAGCGTGGAAACTGAGGCAGGCTGCATATCAAATACAAGCAGCGAAGAGTCATTTGGAGGTAGCGTATGATTTATTGAAGGCTGCAGCGGTGAAAATACAGACTGGCGACCAATGTCTACCTATTGCTGCGCTGGCAATGACGTGGAGAGGGGGGGCATAAGATCCAAGAGGGGCTGTGGACAAGGTGATGAGGGCTGCGATGAACACAAAGGCAGCAAACTCATAGTTGAGGGCAGCGACTCACCCAAAGGAGGTTGCGTGGAATGTGCCAAAGACATTGGTTTTAAAAGGAGCTGTGTTTGAGACTGGGTTTGACCACCTATATGCTACGTGGGAGTATGAGGCAACATTCTAGATTGTATAGGCTGCATTTGTCCAAAGTTGGCAACATTAATAGGTTGCACACAAATATGTGGAGGGACGCTAGAACCCAAGGACTGTGAACATGTAGTCAGAGGTTGAGAAAATTAAACGCCATTGTCAAAAAAATCCACCTTAATATATTCTTTTGAAGATGTACTTTCTCTGTGCAAACCTGGGAAAACTCTTTCATTGAAGACGACATCCCGACTACGAGTGACCTTTTTGGCGACGGGATCCCACAACCTGAATCCATACTGATCCTCGCCATACCCAACAAAGATACATTTTTGCGACTTGGGATCCAATTTTTAATCATTTCTCATGAGGAATAAGAGTAAACGCTTCACATCTGAACACGTGTAGATGACTATAAGAGATACGCTTGCCCATCCACCTTTCCTCGGGAATTTCAAGATTTAACCGAGATGAGGGATCTCGATTAATGAGGTAAACCGCTGTATTGCAAGCTTCTGCCCAAAACTCTTTTCCCAATCCAGCATTGGAAAGCATACACCGTGCTTTTTCCAAAATTATTCTATTTAGCCTCTCTGCAGCCCCATTTTCTTACGGTGTATAAGGAACAACTTTGATTCTTCAAATACCATTGTCAGCACAAAAAATATCAAACTCTAGTGAACAAAATTCGCCGCCATTGTCAGTTTGCAAACACTTGATATTATGCCCACTCTGATTTTCAACTAGAGCTTTAAAAATTTTGAACTTGCTAAACACTTCTGATTTTTTATTAAGCATAAAAATCCAAACTTTCCTAGTGCAATCATCAAGGAAAGTTAAAAAATAATTAGCACCTCCAAGAGAAGTTACCTCAGTTGGCCCAAAAACATCTGAATAAGCTAGCTCCAAAGGTGAGGTGTTCTTCTCATGAGCCGTCTTATGAAGCTGATCCACTTCTGCTTGCCGTAGAGACAATGTTGGCAAAAATCCAAATCCACAGATTTCAACCCCGGTAGTTGTTCTCTTTTGATCATGACTTCAAGACCTTTTCTACTCATATGTCCAAGCCATTGGTGCCACAGCTCGGTTTCGCTGTCCATCACTGTCATAGTAGCTCCCACTTGAGAGTCATTCTCAAAAACATATAAACTGCCCTCTCTATTTCCTTTGGCAATCTGCATGACACCTTTAGTAACCTTCCACGAATATGGATAGAAGGTAGTATTGCAGCCTTGTGAGAACAATTGGGTTATAGAAATCAGATTCTTTTTCAGTTTTGGGACATGCCTAACATCTTGCAAAAGCCATTTGCTTCCATTTTTAGATTGTAGGAGAACATCACCTTTACCAATGATGTCCAATGAATTGTTATCCCCCAAGTAGACCTTCCCGAACTATCCTCCTTGATAATTAGAGAAGGCATCCGTGCAAGAGGTGGCATGAAAGGATGCGCCTGAATCTAGAACCCATGAATCTGAAGTGGTTTCACTTACGGACAAAACCAAAATATTATCACCCTTGTCATAAATAGCATTGACCTCGCTGTCTTTAACCTTCTCTTGCGCCTTCTTATAACAATTTTTCTTGGTGTGACCGAGCTTACCGCAGAACCAACAGTCACCAACTCTACCTCTAGATTTTGACCTCTTCACTGATTTTGATCTTCTTCTGTTATTGTCTTTGCCTCTATTCTAAGGCCTTCCTCTACTAACAGCGGTTAAGGCTTCACTGGAAGATATTTCTTGGTTCTTTCTACGCATATCTTCACTAAGGAGTGTAGCTGCTACATCATCAAGCACCAATTTTGTTTTGGCTGAAGCTGAAGTACTTATGGCCATCACAACACCTTCCCAGCTGTTGGGCAATGAGAATAGCAGCAAGATTGCTTTAATTTCATCTTCCAACTTTATCTCCACTGAAGTTAGTTAGGTAAGTAAGGTATTGAACTCATTCAAATGGTTTGACATGATTCCGCCTTCTTTCATTTTCAGGTTATAAAGCTTTTTCATAATAAAAACTTTATTGGATGCTGAAGCCATCTCATACATCTTACAAAGTTTATCCCACAGCTCCTTCGAAGTCTTCTCCGCTGAAACATTAAACAACACATTGCTGGACAGCGAGAGAAAAATCGTAGCTCTTGCCTTCTTATCCATCTTGTCCCACTCTTCATCCGTCATTGAGCTTGCTTTCTTTGCTACCCCTTCAAGTACCAGTGAGAGGTCTTGTTTTATCAGCAAAGACTCCATATGTACTTTCCACAGTCCAAAATTCTAACTAGAGAACTTCTCAATCTTTGGTTCCTCCATGGCTCGAAAAACCAACACCGATTTTTGCAATCAGCTATACCATCACCGTACAGCTCTGATACCAATTGTAAGGACTGAAAGTCCAACTCAATTGCAGAAAAAGAGAAGTAAAAACAGTGCACAGATGTAATTAGAAAGCAAACAGAAAATGAGACACCAGATTTATCGTGGTTCACCAAACTTGGCTACATCCACACTGAGCAGAGGAATTGTATTGATAATGAATTGTGTTTTACAATGAGATATCAAGCATATATAATGCTTCATTATACATCACAAGAGGAATGCGAAAGGACAAGCAATTGGTGGGAAAAATAATGTGTCCGTTGGTCTTCATTTCCTTACAGTTTCTTTGATGTATGAAAAGATTTTCTGGGCACTATAATACTCACATATAAAAACCTATCGACTAATTAACACCCATAAATTTTACAATTTTAAATTAAAAATAATAATTATAAAATTTACATCTGGATAATAATAATAATTTTTTACTATTCTATAACAACAATTCCAAAATAAAAGGTGTATGGGATATAGAAGATGTAGATTAGAGATGTGAGATTGAATTAGATTGAATAAAAATGTATATAGAAAGGGTATAAATATAACAGTGATTGTAAAGTAAAAAAAGGAATAAGATGATTTAATAAATGAGTAAATTGTAGCAAAGAATGATATATATAAATTAAAAATTGCAAGGATATGTGTAATTTAAGTAGGAATGGAGGTAGAATGTACAAAATAAAATGTATAGTGGTAATAGAAAGAAGGTGATGATATTTAATGTTAAGCGATAAAAGTGAAATATAAAAAGTGTAAAATGGGAGATAAAAAAAGTAAACATATTAAAGATAGATAAAAGTTATATAGTGATGTATAAAAGTGAAAATAAAACTAGTATATTTATATTTAAAAAAATATATCTATAGTATGCCGAGAGATATCTTCCAATTTGTTAGCATTTATAAATTACTTGCAGTTAGAATATTTGATATGATCACATGAGTTAATTTAAAGAGACTATGGAATTTTCATATTCTTCAAATGTAATAAAGATTTCATTCCATAACTGCCCAAGTTTTTCTATTTTTCTATCTATTTGGCTTCCACATGTAAGAAAAAAATTAGGTTGATAGGATGAAAAGAAATGTTACAATAAGAGATTAGAAAGGTGTGTAATAAGGGAAATGTTGTGTAAAAGATAGTAAATAATATGAATATTAATATATGTGGTATAAATGGTAAATGTATTGGGATAATAAGTAGTGATGAGTGTAATTTAACAATGCGAGGTTAATTGTGTTATTAATAGGTATGAGATATATATGAATACTAGATTAAGAGATGTAATAATAAAATGTAGTTAAAGAGAGAGAATGGAATAAAAGATAAATATAAAGTAGCATAAGAAGAGTAATTATGTATATAAATAAAAGATGAATTATATAAAGAAAAATGTAGGTAAGAATGTTTGGAGGGATAAGTATATAAATGGATTGTTATGTAAAGTAATAATTGTAGTAGTAAAAATATAATATTGGAGAATGAGGTGATGTTTACATTATTAAAAAAATGAGATAAGATTAGAGAGTATATTGCAGGAGAAGAAATGGTTGGCAGGAAGGTAAGAGAGTGTATAAAATCAAAGCCTCTTCACATTCAAAGTCAAATAATTAGTGCCTATATATAAATGTGAAAAGAAAATGTATTGAATTGGTGTATGAAATCCTTATTGGAGAATACCATGATGGGTCGATTACTTCAAATTAATAAAATATTGTAAATTGTTTGTTGAAGGAGTTGGTTCGATTAAAATGATACTTTTATAAGATGTGAAACCAAACAAAATTCTCTTAGGATTAGACAAGAGAGAAAATCTCTAAATATATTTTGATATGGAAGTTATTAGTATATACAAGTTTAAAGATTTTTTATACAAAAATAATTAAACAAATCTTCATCCTTGAAATTCAATTAATCTTATTACTTAAAAGAAAAAAATATTAAACCTAATATTTCTCTATGAAGTTCTTTCCTTCTTTTATTGTACCTTGTTTTTTGAATTGATCAACTCAATAACATTGTATGTGTATGTCTACTTCAAAAAGTATCATAAAGGACCAATATCCTTGGAATGCTATATTATATCATCGAGGAAATACATTAACTTCTGTTCCTTGGGAATAGATTTGAGAGAAATACTTAGTAGAAGCCCATAGTGATAATCAAAGATGGATTTGCAATAATTATTTAAACAGTCGTTAATCTTAAATACTTTAGAAAGTACAAAATGAAAACTTAGTGTTTTTAAAACAATCTCCCCTAATCTCAAAATGTGATCGATCAACCCCTCATTTTGACCTATGAATTAAAAGTCAACATTATTTATCACAGTTAGGAATTGGTAATCTCAACTAAAGAAGTTAAGTTAAACTCTTTTTGGATAACTTATCTTGTTAGATTACAAGCCTTAATATGGTTCCATAAATATATAAGTTTGGAACAATTATGCAAGAAAAGGATCTAGTACCTTACATTTGAAACAAAGATTAAATAAAGTTTATTTAATGTTAGACCAATTAATTATCATATCATCTTACATTGAAAGCTTAAGTATCCTTTCTAGTTTATGTTTACAAATAATGTGAAGTGATTTAGTATCTTCTGGCATTATATGTACAATTGTTTATACCTCATCTTATTCTTTACATGCAAGCGAAGAAGTGTATTTCTTCTCATTTCCTTTTAGTTATCATATAAGTTGTTTTCCTTCTACTTATCTAGGTAAACTTGTTAATAAACGTTCAAACTCAAACAAATCATAGTGTTCGGTTTTTACGGTACCTCTATCTCACGTTTACGGGTAATGCCATCACGTTGAACCAAGTACCTCATGCCTAACATAGATGCACCAATGATGTCTAGGCATCGTCCCTCTAAATCGTCGGGGAGTAATAAGGGACATGTGGAAGTTAAATCCGTAGGAAGGGAAAATCTTCTCAGATATCTTATTAAGAAGATTAACAAAAAAAAAGAAATGACAAGTCTATTTAAATAGTCGTATGATGATTACCATGATGCCCATTTAGAAAACCCTTTAACTGACTAATAGAAAATGAGGTTTATTGACACATGAGTCTAAAATCATAGATGACATAGAAAATGATAGATAGGGAAATTAGTCTAAATCAGAAATCCTACCTACCATATGCTCTCACCTCGTCTTCATGAATCTTAGTGATCGTAAAGCACTAGGGAATCAGGAATGAACTTAGTCATGAAATTACCTAATTTAGATTGAGGAAGTAAACTAGATTTCATGGGAAGAGAACTGAAAGGGATTCCTCCACACTAGGACTAACTGACAAACACCCCTTTAGGTGTTTGTGGTAGTGGACTAACTTCCGTCCCTACTTCACCAAGTGGGTGGCAGTTGACAAAGAGCTGTCTGGGGTAGGGAATAACCCTAGAAAGGGCTAGGTACCTGCTCACAATTACATCAAACATAGTTTAAAACATAACTATATATTCGCATTCCCTATATAGTCGCATCTGAAGAAAGGTGGTGCAAGAGCACCAAGGAGATCACCTATGTTTTGTTTTCATATTTGTCTTCATGTTTTTGGTTCATGTTGTCTTGCTCTAATAAGGTCCTAGAAGACCATTCATGATTGTAATAAGGACTATGTCCAAATATCCTCATATTGTTGTCTTGTAGGGGGCAATCACATTTGTAAAGCCTTCCTAAGGCATGTAGAGACAGTCTTCATGATTGTAAGCCTTGTTAAGGCATGTCAAGGAGTCTAAGGTGATGTTCAAAGCCTAATTACATTGCAACCCTATTTGAAGGTAGTGTTAATCCCAAACAACAAATGTAATATTGCTAAACATATGTAATTAGTTTGCTGTAGTTAGAAAATAGGGTAGTTCAATGGTTGTTGCATAGTTCCATCGACCCAAAACTACCCTCAACTACTTCAATGACCTTGAGGAAGGTTTAATAAGACTCTGCATATCCCATTGGAAAAGCAGAAGACATTTGGTGAAGAAAAAAAATAAAGGAACTTAGATTTTCTTTCATTTTCTATGTAAAACGTTGTTGCAGCCCGTGGTACTTTTCCGTACGATAGTGTCATAAGGCATGAGTTGGTGGGATGTTGGAGGTATGAACTAAGTCTTCTTTTCAAGTGACTAGAGATTTTGAAATCATTTTGTGTTTGAGATATCTGCATTTCTCTGAAATCTAATCGCCATAACCTAGACTAGGGTTTTGGTAGGAAAACATGCATTCTTTTGCCATTCCACTGATTTGATTCACTTGTGATCAATGGGATGAATTATAGTAGGTCTGTATTAGTAGGCTATGATGGTTTTTTGGTAGGGAACCTAAGGAGGAGGAGTTTTCTCTGAGGAAACCTAACATATTCATGTGTTAGGTGATGTCTAGATGCATTTTAGGGAACAATAGTGGACCAATCAGTTGAAGTCCATGTTGGGGGCCCAAAACCCACATAATCCTCAGTTTTAACATGAATACTAAGTTCTCAAATCATTGGTTGGGTTCTGCGCATGAATTTTAGAGGGGTCTCTTTGTATTTTTGGCCTAATTGGGGCTCTAGGCCATTGAGAGGAGTTACAAGTTGAGTCATACTGTCCAAAACAACCTATACCTAGTTTTAGATATGTGATTGGGAGTCCAAATGAGTATCTCCTAATTGTCCAAGATCTATATTTGAAGGTCTGCAACAAAAGTTATTCATGATTGTTCACTTTCCTAGGGCTACAAGCAATATCATGGGTTTGTGAAGGAAGTACTAGTTCTAAGTTTGACCTGCCTTAACCAATGATTGGAATGGGTCCCATAGCATGTCTAGTCAACCTTTTCATGATGGTTTCAATACTATTAACTGTTGTTCCCACTTTTGTATGAAGAACCTTGAATTTGGGCTTTTTGGGTGTAGTGTAAACCTTATCAATTTGTTCTATCTTCCTCCTATCCAAGTGCCTCTACATCATAATGGTATCAGAGCCATAAAAGGTTCTATTGTTGGTTGTGTAAGATCTACTATATGCTAGTAGAGGAGAGTGAAGGAGAGGCTAGCAATATGCCTCCAAAGGGGATGACCACTGAAGTGGTTAAGAAGTTCAAGGAGATGGAAGAAAAGATCAAAAGTGGAGTCAAGGAAGCACTCCAAGAAGAGTTGAAGGCATTGAGGATAGAGAAGAGGATAGATGAAGGGTCTGATGAAGATCAAAAGCAATTCCTTGAAGCCATCAGGGCAATTGGCAAGGACTCTTAAGAGGCTCAGATGGAGATTCCCATGTTCAGTGCCAAGATGAATGCTGATGAAGTCATGGAGTGGATTGAGGCCCTAAACAACTACTTTGAATACAAAGAAGTTCCTGATAACAAGAGGGTGAAGTTTGCAGAAACTAAACTCAAAGGTGCTGCCCTTACATGGTGGAATTACACCCAAGGTGAGAGGGTAAAGAATGGGAAGAGTATGATCTCTTCATGGAGTAGAATGTTGGAGAGGATCAAGTCCCAATTCCTCCCATTAGACTATGAGGTGTAGATCTACAAGAAGATGCAAAATCTCAAGCAAAGAGATTCACCTACACCGAGGAGTTTCACAAGTTCTCTCTTCATTGTGGGTACATGGAGGATGAAAAAGGTAAAGTTGCAAGGTATCTAAATGGTTTGAGGTTTAATATCCAAGATGAAATTAGTTTATTAACCCCTAAAACTATGGAGAAATGCTTTCAAGTGGTATTAAGGGCTAAAGAGAAGTTGAAGAGGAAAGGTGAGCAGTAAAATAGAGGAAGAGGTGGCAGAAATTTCAGAGGTAGGGGTAGTTTTGGAGGCAGAAATCAGTCCCAAAGAAGTCAAGGGGAATCTAGTTCCCAAGAGCAAAGTGGAGAATCAAGTTCTAGAGGAGGATTTAGAGGAAGGAGGCCCAATGGAAGAGGTAGATTTGGTGGACCAGGGAGAGGTCCTAATGTCTTCACTGGAAGGTACTACAATTGCAACCAAGTGGGACATCCAACCTTCAAATGTCCTGAAAGGCAAGCCTCAAGCTCTCATGGAGGAGAGAGAAGGAACCAATTGATCCAAGAGGAAGATTGTCAAAGTGTCAACTCTCCAACTAGAAGTGCAGCCCCAGTCCATGAAGGAGAAAGTTTGATGATGAGAAGAACCAAGTTGAAGGTGCCTCAAACACAAGAACCCCCTCAAAGGAAGACATTGTTTAGGACAACATGCAAGGCCTATGGTAATATTTGCAAGGTAATTTTTGATTCAGGCTCAACTGAAAATTTGGTTTCCATTGAAATGGTAGACAAGTTAAAATTCAAAAGACTTCCTCATGTTAGTCCTTATAAAGTATCATGGTTGAATAAGGGAAAACAAGTTTTGGTAGATGAACAATCATGGATAGAATTTGAAATAGGAGAATATAAGAATAAAATTTTGTGTGTTGTAATTCCCATGGATGCTTGTCATTTGCTATTAGTATGCCCATGGCAATATGTTGTTCTATCACAACATGATGGTAAAACTAATTCTTTCATTATAACCAAGAATGGTATGAAGTATAGAATGGATCCATTGCCTGATGAAAATATAGAGAAGAATGTTGGGTCAAGTGTCATGATTGTGAGTGGTAAAGAGTTTTTAGACACCCTTAAGGAGGAAGGAACCCAAGGATATGTTTTGATTTTGAATCCTAAAAATAGTCCTAGTTTGCATGATCCTAGTATGGAAGAAGTCCCTAAGGAGGTACAACAATTGTTAGAGAGGTGTAAGGGGATTATGGTAGAAGAAATGCCTAATGAGTTGCCACCTATTAGGGACATACACCATCAAATTGACTTCATACTAGGATCTACTTTGCCAAACAAAGCAGCCTACAAGATGACACCTTCTCAAAATGAAGAGATTGCCAAGCAAGTGCAAGAATTATTGGATAAGGAATTGGTAAGAAAGAGCCTTAGCCCATGTGCTGTCCCAACAGTCCTAGCCCCTCAAAAGGATGGTAAATGGAGGTTGTGTATGGATTCTAGAGCCATTAACAAGATTACCATAAGTTATAGATTCCCTATGCCAAGGATTGAGGACCTAATGGACTATTTGGGAGGGGCTAGATATTTTTCTAAGATTGATCTTAAGAGTGGATATCATCAAATTAGGGTGAAGCAAGGGGATGAATGGAAGACAACATTCAAAACAAATGAGGGTCTTTATGAGTGGTTGGTGATGCCATTTGGTCTATCTAATGCCCCAAGTAATTTTATGCGTCTCATGAATGAAGTGTTGGAGGATTTCATTGGCAAATTTGTTGTGGTATTTCCAACATTTAGATCAGGTTTTGAAGAAATTACATGATGAACAATTGATGATCAACATGGAAAAGAGTGTCTTCATGAAGGAAGAACTCACCTATCTTGGTTTTGTGATTTCACAAGGTAGTATGAAGATGGATCCAACAAAGGTAGAAGCCATTTTGTCATGGTCAACTTCAAAAATAGTAGGTGATGTGAAAAGTTTTCATTGTTTGGCAACATTTTATAGGAAATTCATAAGGGGTTTTAGTCATATTTGTGCACCAATTTTGGATACCATCAAAGGGGGGTAGAAATGTAAATTTTTTTGGACAAAGGTAGCCAATGGTTCTTTTGAAATTCTGAAACAAAAAGTAGCACAATAGCCCATTCTTATTTTTCCCAACTTTAACAAGTTGTTTGTGGTGGAATGTGATGCTAGTAACCTTGCTATAGGGGCTGTCCTAAGTCAAGAAGGCAGGCCTATTGCTTTCTTTAGTGAAAAATTGAATGATGCTAAGAGAAAGTATTCTACATATGACTTGGAATTGTATGCAATGGTGCAAGCTTTAAAAAAATGGAGGCACTATCTTTTGCCTAAAGAATTTATTGTTTATACTGACAACCATGCACTTAGTTTTCTAAATTCACAGGAGAAACTCAATCATAGGCATGTGAAATGGGTTGAACAACTCCAAGCATATACTTTTTCAATCAAACACAAGAAGGGGCAGGCCAACAAAGTGGCAGATGCATTGAGTGGAAGGGTGTGTATGATGTAAGAAATTCAGTTGTAAAGTGTAGGGGTTGATGCTCTTAAACAAATGTATCAAGATGATGAAGATTTCAAGGAGGTATATGAAGTTTGTTCACAGGTTTTAGACTCTTATCATTCTAATTTTTTTGAGTTTTTGTTGCAGCAAGGGTTGTTATTCAAAGGAAGCCAACTATGTGTTCCTAGGTGTTCCATGAGGGAGAAAATCATAAAGGAAAAATATTGTGGTGGACTAGGAGGTCACTTTGGGCTGGATAAAACATTGGATCAGGTGAAGAGGTTTTATTTTTGGCCTAAAATGCAATCAGATATCAGAAAATTTGTTGAATGTTGTAGTATTTGTCAAAGAGCAAAGGGTACTTCATCTAATGCTGGTATTATATCAGCCACTTCCTATTCCTAATAGGCCATGGGAAAGCATAGCATGGATTTTGTCTTTGGTCTTCCTAAGACTCAAAGAGGCTTTGATAGTATATTTGTTGTGGTGGATAGATTCAATAAGATGGCTCATTTCTTGCCATGTAAATGCACTAATGATGCTTCACACATTGTTGGTTTATTCTTCAAAGAAATTGTTAGAATCCATGGTTTGCCTCTTAACATTGTGATTGACAGGGATCCAAAGTTTATAGGCCACTTTTGACTCACTTTTGTGGAAGAAGTTGGGTACTCAATTGTCATTCACTTCAGTCTATCACCCTCAGACTGATGGCCAAACTGAGGTGGTGAATAGGTCCTTGGGAAATCTTCTTAGGTGTCTTACCAAACAACATGGAGAGGCATGGGATATGATCATCCCACAAGATGAGTTTGCTTACAATGATTCCACCAATAGGAGCACAAGAAGGATTCTATTTGAGATTGTTTATGGTGTTCATCCAAGAGGTATTCTTGAATTGAGAGATCTCCATGGATTGGAGAGGAAAAGTGCTCAAGGTGAAGACTTGGCATTGGCCATGAAGGACATCCATGATAATGTAAGAGAAACTCTTGAAAGGAACAATGACAAGTACAAGGAGAAAGCCAATGAAAGGAGGAGAGATGTACAATACAAGATTGGGGATCTGGTCATGGCACATTTGAAGGAGAGACTTCCAAAGGGGTAACCAACCAAGCTCCTCATGAAGAAGATAGGACCATGCTAGATTGTGCACAAGTTTGGGCCCAATGCCTATGAGATTGAACTTCCTCAAGGCTTGGTCATATCTCATATCTTTAATGTTTCAGACTTGTTTCCTTTTAAAGGTGATCATAATGCAGATTCAGAGGCAGACATGACAGTAGCAGGAGAGGAAGAATGGGTTAAGGGTCTTCTGTTGTTATATGGAGCCTAATCAGACTTGGAGGTTATATTTACCCCACTTTTATCGGCGCGGTTTCCCCCCAAATTCCTACGGGGTCAAGGGGTAGCACCCCTTGCAGGGGTTTGGGGGAAGCGCCCCTTGCCGGGTCTAGGGGTAGCGCTCCTGGCGCGTTCCCTGTCGCGATACAGGGCGGGGTCGAGGGGCAGCGCCCCCGT
Organism: Cunninghamia lanceolata; assembly: GCA_027924645.1. Taxonomy (NCBI): domain Eukaryota; kingdom Viridiplantae; phylum Streptophyta; class Pinopsida; order Cupressales; family Cupressaceae; genus Cunninghamia; species Cunninghamia lanceolata. The sequence continues at coordinate 7,915,228 of BSBN01000078.1, forward strand.
GGGGGCTCGGGGGCAACGCCCCTGAAACCTCACACAGTTTTTTTATTATTTTATAATGCACTGGGAGTTAATTTTTTCATTGACCGACATAAGAAAACCCTATTTTGTAACCGACAAAAAGCTTGATAAAAAGTGGCTAAGGGTTAGGGTTTTGATATTGTATTGTAGCATTTTGCAGCGGTATTGAGTTGCAGGGATTGTTGATTGTAATCAGTTTGATTTACTGGATAATAATATTGGACTCTCTGTTTGGTGGATGTAGCCTGAGTTTGGGTGAACCACGTTAAAACTTGTCTCTTGCTATTATTATTTCTATGTATTTCCATTTCTCTGTTTAATCTTTATTTGCATTTAATTGATATCTTCTGCCGGCTAACCCTAACAAGTGGTATCAGAGCGGGTTGTGTTCGATTATCATCTACAGGAAAGTCTCATGGTTGAGTGGGAGCAATGGCGGACGAGGGTAAAATGAAGGTTGATAAATTCAATGGGCAGAACTATCAGTTATGGAAGCTGCAGATGGAGGACTACCTCTATCAAAAGGATTTATGGAGGCCGTTGGAAGGAGTAGCCAAGAAACTGGCAACAATGTCTGATGAGGATTGAAATCTTCTTGATAGAAAGGCACTGGGAACCATTCGGTTGTGCTTGGCACCGTCGGTAGCATTCAATATAACAGAAACGAAGACAATAGATGGTCTAATGAAAGCTTTGGCAAAATTGTATGAAAAACCCTCAGCCTCAAATAAGGTATTTCTCATGAAGCAGTTGTTTAATTTGAAAATGGTTGAAGGTGGATCTGTGACAGGTCATTCAAATGAATTTAATACGATTGTCAGTCAATTGACTTTTGTAAATGTAAAATTTGATGAAGAAGTTAGGGCTCTCTTGATATTATGTTCATTGCCTGAAAGCTGGGATAGTTTGGTAATGGCGGTTAGTAACTCTATTTCTGGTTCAAATACCTTAAAATTTGATGATGTTGTTGGTGTTATTCTGAGTGAGAAAATTCGTAAGAAAAGCTCAGGTGGATCCAAATCAGGCAGTGTTTTGAATGCAGAAAGCAGGGACAGATCAAAGGAGAGAGGAAAAGGTTCTGGAGGTCATGGGAAGTCACGAGGAAAATCAAAGGACAAAAGATCCCAAACCAGAGGACAGAAGGATTGCTGGTACTATGGAAAACCAGGTCATCTGAAGAAAGATTGCTGGTCTCAGAAGAACAAAGAAGGAGACAAACAAGAAGGCAATAAGGAAGCAAATGTGGTAAGTAATAAATCTGAAGATGACGCTTTGATTCTTTCCCTAGATAATGCTGATGATTCATGGGTTTTAGATTCAGGGGCCTCATTTCATGCTACGCCCCATAGAAGTTATTTTCTTGATTATGTCCAAGGGGATTTTAGGCTGGTTTATTTGGGAGATAATGAACCCTGTCAGATTGTTGGAAAGGGAAGAATCAAAATTAAGTTGCAGAATGGGAATCATTGGCTACTACAAGAGGTAAGGCATGTTCCAAGGCTCAGTAGGAATTTAATTTCAGCAGGGCAGCTAACTGAACAAGGTTGCACTATTACATTTACTGATAAAAATTGGAAGGTTTCAAAAGGTGCCTTAGTAGTAGCAAAAGGTGTGAAAGTAGGCACCTTATATCTTTGTACAGATCATACTGTTCCTTCTACTTTAGCTGTTACAGAGAAAAAATAAATAGGTTTAGGAACAGTTGCTGCAGGTTTGCAGGAAGAGACTGGAAAAGTTGCTATAGGTTCTGAGACAACACTGTGGCGTAACAGACTTGGGCATATGAGTGAAAAAGGTATGAAGGTACTTCATTGTAAGAAAGTTTTACCAGGTCTGAAATGTATTAATATGGATTTCTGTGAAAGTTGTGTGTATGGAAAATAAAAGAGAGTCAGTTTTCTCAAGGATGGGAAGCAAAAGAAAAATAAAAAGTTGGAGCTTGTGCATACAGATGTATGGGGACCAGCTCAGGTATCTTCTCTTGGTGGCTCTTGGTATTATGTTACATTCATAGATGATGCAACTAGGAAGGTCTGGATTTATTTCCTTAGATAGAAATCTGATGTATTTGAAACATTTAAGAAATGGAGAAGCTTGGTTGAGAATGAGACGGGTAAAAGATTAAAATGTCTCAGATCTGATAATGGCAGTGAGTATTGCAGCAAAGAATTTGAAGATTATTGTTCCTTTAATGGAATTCGTAGGCAGAAAACGGTTCCAGGGACTCCACAGGAAAATGGAGTGGCTGAACGCATGAATAGGACAATAATGGAGTGTCCAAGGACCATGAGATTGCATGCTGGGCTGCCTTTAAACATGTGGGCAGAGGCTGTCAACACTGCTGTATATTTAATTAACAGAGGTCCTTCAGTTCCTTTGGGATGTGGTATTCCAGAGGAAGCATGGACTGGCAAGAAGGTGAGTTATTCTTTTCTTAAAACCTTTGGCTGTGAAGCATTTGCACATAGAGATTCTGAACATAGAACCAAGCTGGATGCAAAATCAAAAAGGTGTACCTTTGTTGGATATGGCATTGATGAATTTGGTTATAGGCTTTGGGATTTTGAAAATCAGAAAATTGTGAGAAGCAGGGATGTAATATTCAATGAGAAGGTGTTGTACAAAGATCAGTTGCAGCAGCATGAGAAGAAAGAAAAGGATTATGTGGTGCTGGATGATACTCCAAATAGTGATATTCTAGTGGTTCCTCATGCTCCGCAACAGCAACCAGAAATACCACAAACTCTAGTGAATGTTAGACGGTCCACAAGGATAAGTAGACCTCCTAAAAGGTTTTCTCCCTCTTTGTATTCTATTTTGTTAACAGATGCTGGTGAACCAGAAGGGTATGATGAAGCTATGCAGGTGGATACACAGATTCAGTGGGAGCTTGCAATGAAAGAAGAAATGGACTCCTTGCTGAAAAATCAGACTTGGGAATTATGTAAGTTACCTGCAGGTAAAAAGGCTTTACCAAATAAATGGGTTTACAGGCTAAAAGAGGAAGATGGAGGTAAGAAAAGATTTAAGGCCAGGTTAGTTGTAAAAGGATTTGCACAGAAAAAGGGCATTGATTTTGATGAGATATTTTCTCCGGTTGTCAAGATGACTTCTATTCGTACTGTTTTAAGTATTGTGGCTGCTGAAGATTTACATTTGGAACAGCTAGATGTTAAAACTGCCTTTCTCCATGGTGATTTGGAGGAGGAGATCTATATGGAATAGCCCTAAGGATTTGAGGTCAAAGGTAAGGAGAAACTAGTGTGCAGATTGAAGAAGAGTTTGTATGGCTTGAAACAAGCACCTCGGCAATGGTATTTGAAATTTGACAGTTTTATGGCTAAGCAAGGCTACAGCAGGTGTAATTCTGACCATTGTGTTTATTTTAAGAGGTTGGATAATGACAGCTACATTATTTTATGTTTATATGTTGATGACATGCTTGTAGCTGGGTCTAACATGGATCACATAAGAGAGTTAAAACAGCAGTTGGCACAGTCATTTGATATGAAGGATTTGGGGGTAGCAAAACAAATCCTTGGTATGAAAATTTGCAAAGATAGGCCGAACAGAAAATTGACTCTATCTCAGGCTGCTTATGTTGAAAAGGTGTTGCAGAGATTCCACAAGGAGAATGCAAAAGCTGTCAGCACACCTTTGCCTAGTCATTTGAAATTGACTAAGGACATGTGTCCTAAGACACAAGAGGAGGAAGAGAAAATGTTCAAGGTACCATATGCTTCAGCTGTAGGCAGTTTAATGTATGCCATGGTATGCACGCAACCAGATATTGCACATGCTGTAGGAGTCGTTAGCTGGTATATGAGTCATCCTAGATTAGAGCATTGGAATGCAGTAAAATAAATTCTCAGATATTTGAGAGGTACATCTAATAAACACTTATGTTTTGGGGGCTCTAATACTGATTTAGCAGGTTATGTAGACTCAGATTTGGCAGGAGATATTGATACCAGGCGGAGTATTACAGGTTATGTCTTTACTGTAGGCAGAACGGCGATGAGTTGGATTTCTAGGTTGCAAAAGGTGGTTGCTTTATCCACCACAGAGGCAAGCAAGGAGATGATATGGCTGCACTCTTTCATGAATGAATTGGACACACAACAGGTTAACAGTTATTTGTTTACGGATAGCCAGAGTGCCATACATCTTGCCAAGAATTCTGCCTTGCATTCAAAGACCAAACATATACAGTTGAGGTATCACTTCATTCGGTCGGTGTTGGATAATGGACAGTTACAGCTGGCAAAGATACATACAGATGATAATCCAGCAGATATATTTACAAAGGTAGTGACAAGGGAGAAGCTGAGCTCCTCTTCAGCTTCGGTTGGTCTTCTAGACTGAACATAACAAAAACAGAACAGCAGAGTCCAGGGTGCTTATTTCCAGTGGGAGCTACAGGGTCAGTGGTGTTATGATCAGTCTCCAAGTGGGAGATGATATGGTGTGGAGTTTGATTAGTCTCCAAGTGGGAGATTGTTGTTATATGGAGCCTAATCAGACTCGGAGGTTATATTTACCCCACTTTTATCGGTGCGGTTTCCCCCCAAATTCCTATGGGGTTTGGGGGCAGCGCCCCTTGTGGGGTCCAGGGGCAGCGCCCCTGGCACGTTCCCTGTCGTGATACAGGGCGGGGTCGAGGGGCAGCGCCCCCATGAGGGCTCGGGGGCAATGCCCCCGAAACCTCACATAATTTTTTTATTATTTTATAATGCACCGGGAGTTAATTTTTTCATTGACCAACATAAGAAAACCCTATTTTGTAACCGACAAAAAGCTTGATAAAAAGCGGCTAAGGGTTAGGGTTTTGATATTGTATTGTAGCATTTTGCAGCAGTATTGAGTTGTAGGGATTGCTGATTGTAATCAGTTTGATTTATTGGATAATAATATTGGACTCTCTATTTGGTGGATGTAGCCCGAGTTTGGGTGAACCACGTTAAAACTTGTCTCTTGCTATTATTATTTCTGTGTATTTCCATTTCTCTGTTTAATCTTTATTTGCATTTAATTGATATCTTCTGCCGGCTAACCCTAACATCTTCCACCCAATCAACCATTGAAGTTGGAATGCATTCTTGACACCAAGGTCTAGAAGAAGACTAGAAAGAAGACATACAAATAGTTCCTTTTCAAATGGAGTGGCTTACCCATTGAAGATGCCACTTGGATGAGTGAAGAAGACATCTTGAAACATGGTGTCACAATTGTTGATCTACTTCCTCAAGAGACTTGAGTTCTCTTTCCACCTGGGGAGTATGGTGCAGAAGAACCAAGGAGATCACCTATGTTTTGTTTTCATACTTGTCTTCATGTTTGTGGTTCATGTTGTCTTACTCCAATAAGGTCCTAGAAGACCATTCATGATTGTAATAAGGACTATGTCCAAATATCCTCATATTGCTATCTTGTAGGAGGCAATCACATTTGTAAAGCCTTCCTAAGGCATGTAGAGATAGTCTTCATGATTGTAAGCCTTGTTAAGGCATGTCAAGGAGTCTAAGGTGATGTTCAAAGCCTAATTGCATTGTAAACCTGTTTGAAGGTAGTGTTAAGTCCAAACAACATATGTAACTCTGCTAAACATATGTAATTAGTTTGCTGCAGTTAGAAAATAGGGTAGTTCGATGGTTGTTGCTTAGTTCCATCGACCCAAAACTACCCTCAATTGCTTCAATGACCTCGAGGAAGGTTTAATAAGACTCTGCAGATCCCATTGGAAAAGGAGAAGACATTTGCTAAAGAAAAACAATAAAGAAACTCAGATTTTCTATCATTTTCTGTGTAAAACATTGTTGCAGCCCGTGGTACTTTGCCATACAACAGTGTCATAAGGCATGAGTTGGTGGGATGTTGGAGGTATGAACTAAGTCTTCTTTGCAAGTGACTAGAGGTTTTGAAATCATTTTGTATTTGAGATATTTGCATTTCTCTGAAATTTGATCGCCATAACCTAGACTAGGGTTTTGGTAGGAAAACATGCATTCTTTTGCCATTCCACTAATTTGATTCACTTGTGATCAATGGGATGGATTGTAGTAGGTCTGTATTAGTAGGCTATGATGGTTTTTTGGTAGGGAACCTAAGGAGGAGGATTTTTCTTTGAGGAAACCTAACATCTTCATGTGTTAGGTGATGTCTAGATGCATTTTAGGGAACAATAGTGGAACAATTAGTTGCAGTCCATATTGGGGGCCCAAAACCCACATAATCCTTAGTTTTAACATGAATACTAAGTGTTCAAATCATTGGTTGGGTTCTATGCACGAATTTTAGGGGGGTCTCTTTGTATTTTTGGCCTAATTGGGGCTCTAAGCCATTGAGAGGAGTTATAGGTTGAGTCATACCATCCAAAACAACCTATACCTAGTTTTGGATATGTGATTGGGACCAAATGGGTATCTCCTGATTGTCTAAGATCTATATTTGAAGGTCTGCAACAAAAGTTATTTATGACTGTTCACTTTCTTAGGGCTACAAGCAATATCATGGGTTTGTGAAGGAAGTACTAGTTCTGAGTTTGACCTGCCTTAACCAATGATTGGAATGGGTCCCATAGCATGTCTAGTCAACCTTTTTATGATGGTTTTAGAACTATTAATTGTTGTTCCTATCCAAGTGCCTCTACATCAGAAGGGGGCCTTGATCTTGTGGATATAGGGTATGTAGGTAGTCTGGATAGTGAAGGATGCCCCCAGTACTCAGGTCCCCTGGATGTAGGGTGTTCTTTTATAGTGTCTGTGTAGTGATTTCTAAGTCATGTTAACAAGAAATTGTCTAGTTAGTTTTGTGCAAATGATAAGGATACAATTACTGGAGGAAAAGAGAGCTATAAAAAATGAATGCAAGATGCAATGAAGAACTGAAGGTATGCCTGATCCATTGTTCTTATAGGTTATCTCATTAATATACCTTCTCTCATAATATACTCTCTCTATCTTCACTAGATTTAAAATTGGTGATCTTTCAGAACTTGATTTTAGAAAACTAAATTCAAATTCATCTCATCTCTATATCATAAGAACTTCTTGGAATTAATAGAAAAATTTCACATTTCCTGCATCTGTTAGATCAAAAATTTTATTTCCTCAGTATTTTTGAATTCAGAGTTAGTAATATTCGTTAAGGATAAGATGGGTCCTTACAACCTGACAAATTAGAGATTTGGGTCTCACTATGGAGAGACTCCAGGAGGAAACCAAAGCCTTGAAGGTGCTGATGGAATGAGAATTGTGTTACGAAATTGTTTGGAAGCAAAAGGCAAGGATTGACCATCTCCAAGAAGACGATAGAAATACCTCTTTCTTCCATAATACTGTCAAAGATAGGCAACATGAGAATGGGATTTCTTTCTTGTTATCTTCCCAAGGTGTTCTGGTATCCTCTGGCCAAGAGATTTCTGCAGAGGCTTCTCAGTTCTTCTCGGCTTTGTTTACGAAGGACTCTCCCTCAGCAGTTGTTGAGGAGCATAAGGTTCTGGAGTGTATCCTTTCTTAGGTGACTAATGAGATGAATGAGGCTATCTTCAGTCTCATATTCATGATGTAGTTAGAGAGGATTGTGTTTCAGATGAAAAAAGGGAAGGCCCTTGGGCTGGATGGCTTTCTAGTTGAGTTCTTATAGGGATTTTGGGAGATTATCAAATTTGATCTTATTAAGGTAGTTAGAGAGTCTCAAAGGAGCAAGAAAGTGTTGAAAGCTTTAAATGCTAGTTTCTTGGTTCTTATTCCTAAGACTATTGGAGCTAACTCATTAAATCTCAGTAGGCCAATAACTCTATGTAATGTTGTTTATAATACTATCATGAAGTTGAATATAGAAAGGCTTAAACACTAGCTCAATAGGCTAATATTGGTGGAGCAGGGTGGATTTGTGGCTAGAAGGCAAAGTTTGGATGGGGTTGTTGTGGCAATGGAGACTATTTATTCCATGTCAATTTCCAAGGAAAATGCAATGTTTATTAAGCTAGATATGGCCAAAGCTTATAATAGAGTCAAATGGACTTTTCTTCATAATGTCCTGTTGGTATTTGGTTTTATAAATGATTGGGTAGATTGAGTTATGAGTTGTGTTACATTGACTTATTTCTCTATTCTAATCAATAGTGAGCCTTCTGCATTGTTTGGTGCTACTAGGGGCCTTAGGCAGGGGAACCCTCTTTCACTGTACGTGTTTATCCTTTTGGTTGAGGGATTGGGAAGATTCATAAAATGTCATGTGGGTCAAGGATTGATTCATGGCTGGATTTCGGGCAACAGTTTGCCTCCTCACTCTCATTTACAATTTGTTGATGATAGAACTTTAATGGGTTTAGCTAAGGTAAATGAGGCGGTTAACTTTAGGAAAGCTTTGGATACTTATATGGCTGCTTCATTTTAGAGGATTAATGAAGACAAGTCCTCAATCTTCTTTAATACTCCTTGACTTATTTAGAACAAGAATGTAGGGATTCTTAGATTCCAGATTGGTGCCCTCTCACTTGTTTATCTTGGTATCCCCATGAAGGTTGGCCCCTTGTCTACGGGATTTTGGCAGAGTCTTGGTATCCCCATCAAAGAATATAATGAATCTCAAAATAACTTTAGTGGAGTGCCAAAAGATCAATTCAACATAATTGTGAAGTTCATTGTTATGTTCTTAGTGACTCTCATATGATTCAAACAATACCAGATCAGAACAACTTGTAGGTCATATTCAAACGAACATTAATCCCTAAGTTCACATACCCTAAAATAGCTGATAGAAATCGAAAGCCTAAGTTCAAATAGCTGATAGAAATCGAAAGCCTAAGTTCAAATAGTAAAAATAATGAACTGAAGAGGATATAGAAAAATTTCTCCTGCTCAAAGTACAAAACAACGAATTTAGTGCCAGAATTATACAAAGTTACAACTCGAGGTTTACAACTGCTGAAGTCACAAAAGTTGCAACAGTCGAACCACAATGCCACATTATGGTCTATGATGTTCAATTCAAAACATATAATTTAAAGGAACAAAACTTACTTAGTTGAAGCCCAAATTCCTCAGAAATAATACATTCTGTTTATTCTTTAGACAAAAGTGTGAATAAACAAAAAACCATATATGATATTAACCCTATGCTTGTGGTTTAATACAACACAGTTGACACACATTTTAGTAATAATGATAGGGATAGAGTTTAATACAGTCCAGTATTAATAACAATAGAATGACTATGAAAATACTAACACAATTGTGCCACAATAGTAACACATTTGGCTATGAAGTAAATACCACAACCGAGCCACAAAAAATATCATTTTTGTCTATGAAATAGATAACACGGTCATGCCATATAATAAATCACAATGGCTATAAAATAGATAACATAGTTGAGCCATAAGGTCCTCAATGACTCTGGTTAAAATAAAATATAGTAGCTGCACAATATAATACATGTTGACTGGGAAAGAATTTTATCTCAATTCGAGGCTCAGTACTTCTCATTGGTTGTGAAGAGTTTATCATACAGACAAGGTTCATAGTTTTCACAATGATTCACAATTGATAACCCTTGGTTTATCTATATATGACAACACTGGTTTATATACAAAACCACTGATATATCTAAACAAAGAAAAATAAATAAATATTTAAATTTCTTCTTTAAGATAAAGCATTCGTAGCCACATCATTGCATTGGGATATAAACCAAATCAAATATATCTCTGATAAGAACATTCTGAAAACATCCCGGTATACATGGTTTTCCTTCAAATTTGGAGTCTCTACCTCCTTGTTGTCGCCTCCTCTTTTATATATAATTAAAAATACTTAAAAATGCATAATCAAAACATCTAACTAATATATAATTAAAAATAACATAATTAAATTGTCCAAAAATAGGGTGTCACAGTTAACCAATTGAAAACATCGCCTGGACCTCCATTCTTCACTCTCCTAATTTCGAATAGAATAACCTCACCAATCGAATTCGTAGTGATTAAGCTGTTTCTGCATGATAATGCAGTCAGTGGTTCGGTTGCAGCTGTACAATGTTGAACTAAGGAGCCGAAATAGTTTAACCAGTAATATTAACATGTACGGGTATAACCTAGTTGGTAGTGTCTTTGAATAGCTAGCACGACAATATACTGCCTATTCACAAGACCACAGAAAAGTAGTTACAACGTTGAATGAAAAAATTGGAAATCCCAGTCAGAATCTAACTGAAAAAAAAAAGCATTGCGATCTTGATGTTCTAATAGAAAAATCTCAGATCAAAAAATAAAAGAAAAGCTGAAACTAATCAGGCTTTAGCTTTCTGTAGCAGGCTTAGCAGGCTGTAGCTTTCTGTAGGCGATAAAGATTGTCACTCACATGTAATCAATTTCATTCATCAAAATTTATTGTTAAAAGTTAACTTTAGTCAATAAAAATAGGATAGATATTTACTAATTGACTGTTTAATCATTAAAATGGATGGTATTTAAATAAAATATAAATATTCATATAATCAAATTATAAAAAACACATCCAAACTACTGTCTTAGACATTTTTAATTTGTTTATGATAATTTTTCTTTTAAATATTATATAACTATATATCACTTTCAGAAGACTTTTTGGGAGCAGGTAGTTGCAAGTCCACAAATGTTAAGTAAAACCCATGTATTCAAACACCTATACACAACATGAGATCTATTCTTGCAATGTCAATGTCCCTGTCAATGTGCCCTCCATCTCCAATGTTTTCTTTTCATCTATCAGTTTTAGAAGTTCATGTCCAGCTTCATCACTTAATGCTTTAATGCAGCCTTCTGAATAGTTGCTCGATTGTTGAAAGAGCTCGTCTGCAAACTTGTTCACATCTATATTAAACACCTTTCTCCACTGCAAAAAGCAATGAAAATACATAAGTTCGACTATGTAAAGAACTATTATACTTATTTATTATTTTAAAATTGTTGTAACTTATTTCTTCTATCCATCTCATGTCATACTCTGTTTCAGGATAATTTAACCTTCTGTGTGGTTGGTCACGTGTGACAAGCATAGCTTTATCTGAGGACCTGCATGGTAATTATTTATATCAGGTATACAGTAAACTACATGCCACCAATACTAATGGTAAAATATGGAGACTGACCTTGCTGCAGCCTCAGCAATAAAATATCGACCTAAAATTAACACAAAAGTGAACAATATCAAATAAAATATAATAGAATTTAAGATTCTCAATTTATAATAAATGTTTGAAAGATTTGGTTTAGAGTTTGCAAAGAAAAAGATTTATTTGGATTGCAACACCTGTAATCTGTTAACTTTTTGAAAGGATTTAGAATTAAATTTTCTTAGAATTATTTTTTAATGAACATACCAATTGGCATTGACTTAATAATGGGTCACAAATAACAAATAACATGGCTGGATTAGATTTTTTTAAAATTTCTCTTTAAATCTTAAAAATATTAGTAACCTATATTATTATTAAAACAACAAAAATCTTTCTTCTTTTTACTTTTTACTTTTTAATAAAAAACTTCTCAACATTCAAATAAATTAAAAGAAAAAAAAAAAAACCTTATAAACTCACCAAGTCTTACTTGGCATTTATCATCCTTAAGCCTGCATAGAAATGTTGTTCCAACGTTATTAAAGAGTTCTATGCAGTGAAACATATTGTAAGTTAGACACTTCACAACAATTCATTATTATTGAACTCAAAACATCTTTAACAGCACTCAAAAGTTTTTCAAATCAACCTTTTGAGTCATTAAAAATTAACCCACAGAGATATGGAATCACCATAAATATGAGACACACAAAATGACCTAATCTTTTGCAGACATTTTTCTTGAAGAAAGATATAGTGTTCAATGTATTATTCTTCAATTAAAAGTTAAGTGTCAAACAAAAGAAAAACAGAAGAGAAATAATAGAATACCATATATTGGCTTGCCAACAGCCACGGTCATCAGTGACCCCAATGAATCGGCCGCTTTTTCTACCCCTACTGCTCCTACCATTATCATTTATGTTAGGCTTTCCACTAGATGTCTGAGGGTTAGGGTTTTCCATGCCATTATTACCACCACTTCCTGCAACTGTGTCTTGATCAACCCTCCCTCTACTGAGATTGATTAGAATCGTTGCTGTGTATTCAATATCATCCGATTCACAAGAATTCTCCTTGTGATTTTTCCTTTTTCTACCACTAAGCCTCACCTCAGCATTAGGATCTGCTATCTCAGAAGCAGTACTAGACTGAGCTTTAGCTTGAGCATGAGAAATATTGGCATTAAGATTTTCCATTATTGTAAAGTCTGCACAACGCAAAAAAGCAAGTTAGCACTGCAAACGAATATGAGTTAATTTGTGCATCCAAAAATGGACTTAATATCAAGAAGAAAAGCTAAAATTATGAGTTAATTTGTGCATCAAAAATGAGAGGGTGACCTCTTTTTCCATTTAGGGTCACTCAGGTGACCAGAGACACTATGGGGTAACCCATAAGCACTATGGAGTGACCCAAAAGCATTATCAGGTGACCTAGAATAGGAGGATCTGAAATGGCTTGTTAGAAAAGTGTGAGGTTTGGAAACTCAATTTGGAGGTTCAAGAAGATGGTTGAGGAGAAAACAAAAGGGACATGTACCAAGAGTGAAACTACTGAGAGGAGTGTAATTCACGTCTATGTGGTTGTGATTAGGAACCTCTTTATCATCGTTAGCCTATCATATAGGCCTAACATGATTTTGGTACTTAGAGTGTGCATTTGGCATATTTTATGGATTAGAAATGAACAGAAAGCATAAACATAGAACAGTAAACACAAAAATTTTATCCTGGGAAAACCCTTTTGTACAAGGGAGAAAACCCTAGTAAATCTCTACTAATTATATATATAATAATAATAAGACTCAGCACTATAAGTAGTACGAATTTCAGAGCAGTGATAGGTTTCCTTCTTGAATACCAAATCTCCTTCTTCTTGGTCGATAGAGAAGAATTAAAAAATGAATAATGAATGAAAAATATGAATGAGAAGAGTCTCTCTCCTATATATATATATATATATATATATATATATATATATATATATATATATATATATATATATATATATATATATATATCTCCAGAAGTGAGTCTTCTTGGCTGACCCAACTTGATTAACTTCTGTTTGAGACTAGGCCAACTGGACCTATAGCTTACCTCCCAAAGCTACCAAGAAAACATCAACACTCCCTCTTAGCTAGGGAGGTATGCTCATCAGCAAGGACTTCTTCATCATGGACTCTCTCAACATGACTTCACAATTGCTACATCCAATTGTAGGAAACACAACTCAGTCTTAGGGATGTGTACTGTACAAGGGCTTTCACCTCATATTTCTTTGTCTCAAAGAAATATATGATACAAGGGCTTTCACCTCATATTTCTCCATCTCAGAGAAATATACGCTACAAGGGCTTTCACCTCATATTTCTCTGTCTTAGAAAAATATAGGCTACAAGGTCTTTCACCTCATGTTTCTCTATCTCAGAGAAATATATGCTGTAATAGATCTTAATGATGTTGAGATTCCCTCTTAGCAAGGGCATCATTCTCCACCACACCAAGCTTGTCTCTAAAGTATGAAAACTTTACTCTGAAAAGAGGCTTGGTGAGGATATCAGTCATCTGATCAGCAGTGCCAATATACCAGAGCTGGATTGCTTTCCTCAACACCATGTCTCTGATGTAATGATACTTGATCTCCACATGCTTCAACCTATCATGAAATACGGGATTCATTGAGAGCTTTACACAGCTTTGGTTATCACAGTGAATCAATGTTGGCTCTAATATCTGACCAAACAATCCTACAAGAAGCTTTTGAAGCCATACAACTTCATGTGTTGCTACAAATGCTGCAATGTACTCAACCTCTATTGTGCTTAGATCTAGATAGGTTTGTTTTCTGCTACACCAGGAAATCACAGCAAACCCCAAGCTGAAGCAACACCCGGAGGTGCTCTTTCTATCAACCACACTCCCAGCGCAGTCAGAATCATAATAGCCCTATAATCTTAGATCCGCACTGGAAGAATACTTCAAGCCATATCCCACAGTACCATGCAAGTATCTCAGTATGTGTTTTGCTACAACCAGATGTAACTGTCTAGCTCACACATGAACCGGATGAGTGCAGTCACTGCAAAGCAGATGTCTAGTTTGGTGTTGACTGGGAACATCAATGATTTGATCAATTGTCTATACATTGTGGAATCTACTAAATCTGAATCAGAAGATGAATCACTCAACTTCTTCAAATTTGTCTCCATCGGTGTAGCCATGGACTTACAGTCCATCATCCCAAATCTTTTTAGAATATCTATATTGTATTTCCCTTGACTTAGAAAGATCCCATCAGGTCTCTACCATACTTCAAGTCCTAGGAAGTAATGCGAAAGTCCAAGGTCCTTCATCTCAAACTCAAAGGCTAACTCTTTCTTAAATTGGACAATGAGTTTCTCTGCTCTAGTGAGAAATAGATCATCAACGTAGAGAACCAAAATTAATGCCTCACCACCAACAATATGGAAAATAAAGGTTGGAATCTGCATCATTTTTGGTGAATCCCAAGCTTGTCAAATATCTATCAATCCTTTCGTATCATGCATGAGGTGCTTGTTTAAGACCATACAAAGCCCTCTTCAATCTGCACACATGTGAGTCCTTCCCATGAATCACAAAACCATCTTGCTACTTGAGATAAACTACTTCCTTAGTCACACCATTTAGAAATGTAGTCTTTACATCCATTTGATGTATCTTCAAGCCTTTGGTGGATGCAAGAGCAATAATTGTCCTGATGGAAGTGTATCGAGCAACAGGAGCAAATGTCTCCTCATAATCTATTCCTTCTTTCTGAGATAATCCTCTTGCCACAAATCTTGCCTTGTGTTTCTCAATGCTACCATTAGCTGCATGTTTGATTTTGTAGATCCATTTGGAAGTTACTACTAACTTCCCTTCAAGTCTCAGAACAACATTCCATACATCATTTTTAATGATGGACTGATACTCTTCCGTCATAGCATCTCTCCATACCTACTAGCTAGATGCCTCCTCATAATTGGAGGGCTCAAAATCAATGATGTGACTCATCAATGCCACATAACTTGGAAAATAATGGAGAGTATGTTTTTTATTGATTTATTTGATGAACTACAGAAACATTTATACATGAAGAAAAGCAGTTAAGAAGTTGTAACTACATAACCAGTAGCATTATTGGTAACTACTCTAGTAACCAATGTCTAAACTAAGTAGATATTAAACAGAATGTAACGCTAATGCTAACATTCCCCCCTTATTACATTGTTCCTGCAATAGTGCCAAGGGACCCCACGTGAATTCTAATATACTCAACAAAGCTGATTACATAATATGAATACATATTTTGTAGAAGATCTTCTCCCAAAGAACAAATCTTGAACCAAGCAGGGCTCCATCATGCTATCTTGTCTACCCTCAGAAAGGTGTAGCTTTGAGTTGTGTTTTTGAGCTCTTTAGTCCTAAACTCTCAAATCACAGAGTCTTGAATTATTCGACAACAATCCCTAAGAGATACAACATATCTCTATCATTCTCTAGTGACCGGGAAAGGGTATAATTCTTGATCATATACTCTAAATCTTGTTGGACAACAATCCATATTGAGCTCAACACCAAATCCCAAACCTGTCTCCAAAACAAAATCTTCACAAAACATATATTCTTCAAATCCTTTAGCATCAACAAAGAAAAGGAAAACAACCAAAACCAAAAACGCTTCTCATGCAAAGCATCATCTCAAAGTGAGAAGCTAACTTGAGATGATGGAAAATCTTCCATCCTCTAATGTCACCTACCTCCAATATGACCCTATTACACTTTAACCAACTGATGTCACAATTAATCATGAACTAGAATACTCGGTAATGTTCTTTAAGGAGAAACCCTAGACATAGCCAATAGTATATTTTATAGAACCAAAATTATAAAAAAAATGGAGGATGATAGAAAATAACCTGGAAACAAACATAGTTATTGACATTATAAAAAATATTGGAATGTCTTCTTACTGCAAATGTCTTCTTCCCAGATTGTATCACGTTTCATACAGGCACATGATCATATTGCTCTAATACCAAATAATGGAGAGTATGTTTTTATTGATTTATTCGATGAACTACAGAAACATTTATACTGAAGTAATATCCTTATTGATTCGATGATAAAAGCAGATACAAAACATTGTTAAATACTACGGTGAAACAGTTATGCACTTGCCGTAACTCTCAGACAGTTACCAGACAGTTACTTAAATAATGTAATACGCATAGTTATATTAAACAATGCATGCTAATAGTACCAAGGTACCCCCCCTTAATGCTAAAAACTCAATAAAGCTGATTACATAGTATGAATACATATTTTATAGAAGATCTTCTCCCAAAGAACAAATCCTGAACCAAGCGAGGCTCCATCATGCTGTCTCGTCTACCCTCAGAAAGGTGTCACTTCAAGCTGTGTTCTTGACTCTTTAGTCCCAAGCTCTCAAATCATAGAGTCTTGAATTATTCGACAATGGCCCCTAAGAGATACGACAGATCTCTTCCATGTTGTCTAGTGACCGCGAAAGGGTATAATTCAAGATCATATACTCTTTGAAGCTTGCTAGACAACAATCCATATTGAGCTCAACACCAAACCCCAAACCTGTCTCCAAAACAAAATCTTCACAAAACATACATTCTTCAAATCTGCCAGCTCCGTCAGCATCAATAAAGAAAAACAAAACAACCAAAACCAAAAATGCTTCTCATGCAAAGCATCATCTCAAAGCGAGAAGCTAACTTGGGATGATGGAAAATCCTCCATCCTCCGATGCTGCCTGCCTCCAATATGACCTTGCTTAAAGTGCATATCCACAGAAATTAATAGCACTATCTGGTGGATCCTCATCCTCAATATTTGGTGGATCCTTATCATCTTCAATGGAAGCAAGATTTCCTTCATTTTTGAGCTTTCCTTTAAGAACATCACTCACTCGAGTTCTACAATCCCAAGCTATGTGACCAGTTTTCTTACAATAAAAACATTTGATTCTCTCTAATCTCTTGTAATTGCTTCTTGAAAATAATACTTTCTCTTGAGGATCGTCTTTTGAATCTTTTGTTGTTCTCTTCTCTTCTGATAGAAGAGCAGAAATCATACCTTCTAGAGTTTGTGAAGATATTTGACTAAGAGTAAAAACAACATTGTTGTATTTTGAAGGCAAGCTATTTAATAGGATGGCCCTAGCATCATCATCATCTACTGTAACCTTAACCTCTGCTAGCTGTCTAATGAGAGACCGCAAGTTACTTATATGATTTGACATTGTGATTCCATCTTCCATCTTAAATCAAAATAATTGAAGTTTTAGAGAAAATTTTGCATTAACGGCTTTTGCTCCAAACAATTTATTCAGATTATCCCAAATTTCGGTTGATGATTTATCCAAATCAATATGGTGCAATTCGGTGTCAGAAAGAGCAAGACCAATTATAGCCTTGGCTTTATCATCTCTCCTACTCCAATCTAATAACTTATTTGCATCTGTAGGTGCTTTTTCTTTCCCACTTACTATTGCCCATTAATTTTTATTCATTGCATTTGAATTTTCATTCTCCAAGTATGAAAATTGGAACTAGAATAATTGTCTAATGAGATCTCCATTTTAGATAATACTCAAAAGATTAACTTCTTACTCAGACTTAAATATATTTGCTTATAAAGTTTGCACTTCATACACACTTCAATACATACCAATTTGAGATGATAATGGATATCCACTTTTCTTTGATTGCCAGGTTTTGCAGACTATATCTTCAAACCATAAATCCCTTATAGGTCTGCCTTCTATAGTGGATTGGTGGTAAACAGATTTCTGCTTTCTATGCTCAGTCTACCTTCTACAGTGGCCTGGTGGTAAATGGATTTCTGCTTTCTACACTCATCTCTAGCCAGTTCTTATTGCAGCAGTGTATCCTTGTTCCTGATTTGGAACAGCTCCTCTGCAAGTTGTTTCATGCCCTCAAATGGCTTTAGCCCTCACACTCCATCGGCTCTCCTCTACACCGGCAACTCCACTCATCTCTCATGCACAGGCATAGAGTTAACTTGGCAATGCCTTCAATCATTAGAATCCTCACGTAGACGCCATAGCTCTGATACCAAATGAAGTAATATCCTTATTGATTCGATGATAAAAGAAGATACAAAACATTGTTAAATACTGAGGTGAAACAGTTATGCACCTGCCAAACTGTTATGCACCTGCCGTAACTCTCAGACAGTTACCAGATAGTTACTTAAACAATGTAATAAGCATAGTTATATTAAACAATGCATGCTAACATATACAGGGAGAAATGTAGTTAAGAAGTTGTAACCACATAATTGGCAGCATAATTGGTAACCACTCTGGTAACCAATGTCTAAACTAAGCAGATATTAAACAGAATGTAATACTAATGCTAACAGAAACTATTAAGGTATTTTGCTTTCCCTAAAAGTGCCTCATGGAGTTACATATTTTTATGCCTCTTGCATAGTTTGTCAAGCCCACAAGGGCTTCTTTCGACTTACAACAATGTCTATAGGTCCATTAGTTGGTTCTATAGGGTCAACTAAATCAATAGTCTCAGCTGGTTTGTCAAACTCCCTCTGAATGGGAGGAGTATAATTGAGTGATGAATCCATATCCTTTGGAGCCTCCTGCTCCTCACTGTCTATCTCCATGTGATATTCTTTAGACCTCCTAAAAGCTATCTCTTCCTCAAAGGAGACATCTCGGTTAATCTCAATCTATTTTTGCCCTAGGATGTATATTCTGTAAGCTTTTGAAGACTCACTGTAGCCCACAAATATACCCTTCCTATCTGAAGGTTCCAATTTTGTTCTTTTATCCTTGGGCACATGAATATACACAAGATAGCCAAATATCCTCAAGTGACTAACTTCAGGTTTCACACCTGTGAAGGCCTCCTCAAGGGTCATGTTCTCCAATATCTGATGAGGACTTTTGTTCTGAATATATACTGCGGTTCTGGATGTCTCAACCCATAGGAAATTTTGCAAATTCTAATCATGGACCATAGCCTTAGCTGCCTCTAGTATAGATTTGTTCTTCCTTTTGGCAGCTCCATTTTGTTGAGGGTTGTACAGAACACATAACTCCCTCTTGATCCCTGCCTCAATGGAAAAATTATGAAATCTTCGGAAAGTGTACTCTCCTCCATTATCTGATCTTAGAACCTTAATCCTTCTCCTAGACATGTTCTCATCTTTTGCCTTGAAGTCTCAGAATCTATCAAGAACTTCCTCAGACTCAGATTTCAAAAACTAAATCCAAGTCTTCCAGGAATAATCATCAATGAAAGTTACATTGTACCAGAATCCACTTAGTGATGCTATAGACATTGGTCCACACAAATCTAAATGAATAAGATCTAAGATCCCCTTGGATCTACTATCGCTACTATGAAAGAGACTCTTTGTGTTCTTACCAAGTGTATATCCTCTACAGATACCATCATGCTCTATATTAAGCTTTGGAAGACCAATGACAATCTTTTCCATGGTGGGAAGGGCTCTGTAATGCAAGTGAGCAAGTCTCCTATGCCATAGTTCACTCAAACTAATAGAGTTGTGTAACAAAGCCTGAACTGGTTGAATTGACAATCTGTATAGGCTCTCCTGATGAATACCAATCACACGAGCTAAATTTATGCTGGTGTTCTTGGGCCATGCAAGAACCTTTCCTTCAGAGAAGGCAACCTTGTACCCTTTGTCCTCCAAGGCTGAAATGGAGACAAGGTTCCTTTTGATCCCTGGTACGAATAATACATTACTCAATTGAAGAGGGATACCTGAATCTAGCTGGAAGGAAGTGGCGCCAGCTCCCTTTACAGTATAATTGGCATCACCTCCAATTATAACCTGTAAATTAGATTCTTTCTCTACCATGTTAGTAAGATGCTCTCTATAGCCAGTAATGTGATGTGAAGCACCACTATCTATCAACCAAGTATTATTGTCAGTTGGTACATTACTTGAAAGAGAAGAGATGGATAAGAATCCTTCTGAATCATTTTTTGGATGTCTTGACTTCTGAGATGTCTCTTCATCAATGTTTGTAGTAGAAGCATGTTATTTTAATTTTAATTTGTAGTCTTGGGCATAGTGTCCATACTTGTCACACCTGAAGCATTGAATATGAGAAAGATCCTTTTTCTTCGATTCTGGAATAGAATCTACTTTCCAGTCTCTATTTCTCTTAAAGGTGTCTCTTTTCCCTTCTCTTCCTTTGCCTCTTTGTCTAGTAGCATGTGTAGTAAGAACTTGACTTTCTTCATTATGGGAGTTTCACCCATTTCCTCTAGTCTAGTTTCTTCCTGAATACAGTCAGCCCATAGGTGGTTAAACTTGGGCAACTTGGATCTCCCACTGATGCTCTGAATGAAAGGTTCCCAAGACTGGGGAAGACCATTTAGAGCCAATATAACAAGATCTCTATCTATAACTGTATCCCCAATGGTGCTCAACTGATCTCTCAGATCAGAGATCTTCATAAAGAATGAGATAATTGATTCCCCTCTACCGATTCTTACATGATAGAGCTGTTGTGTCAGAGCGAGAGCTCTGCTGGTATTGTTGATCTCATATAGTCCTTTTAGTGTATCAAACATTTCTTTAGTTGTCTTCAACTTGGAGATGATCGGTACTAGGTGATCCTTCATGGAGTCTATCATGACTTTCTAGCCTTCGTACCATTTTTCTTCCACTGGATTCACTCTAAGTCTTTTGTCAGTTTAGGCATGATAGCTTCTACGAATTCTAGCAGATCATTTTCTTCTAGAGTAATGAGTACCCTATACTTCCATGAGTTGAAGTTTGAAGCCCCATCAAGTCTATCTTCTACCTTGACACCGGTCACCATCTTCCTTTCTGAGTAATTGTCCTAAATAAGGACTTGTCTTCCACACAACTTGAAATTATGCTCAGTCAAATATGATCAACCTTTCTTTGAACAAGGCTCTAATACCATGTTAATTTTATGTATTAGAAATGAACAGAAAGCATAATAGTAAGAAATAAATATAGAACAATAAACATAGAAATTTTATCCTGGGAAAACCCTTCTACACAAGGGAGAAAAACCTAGTAAATCTCTACTAATTATATATATAATAATAATAAGACTCAACTATAGCTTACCTCCCAAAGCTACCAAGAAAACAGCAACATGCATTTGGCATATTTTTATAGGAAGGCTACAATTACCTAAGCTGTGATTGAACCTAACTCCACACATCCTCGAAAGGATATAAATGCAATCTATAGATTCCCTATTCCTTATCTTGGATCAATCCAATAGGTGTAGTACTAAAACTTGGTTTAGGACTATAATTGTGCTTTTGACCTCTAAATTTGTAAAACTAAATTTAAACATGGGCCCAAGCCAACTAAACCCAACTATTACTCATTGACTAAAATCTGAAATATTAAAATTTACACACTAGAGTGTTATATAAATGGCTAAATCATAATTAAGTTTGATCATCTAGGACTTATCAAGAGGAGACATCTACACTTAGCATCTTCATTAAAAACAATACTTAGAATTATTATCTACAGCTGTATTTTGCTTGGCATATCTTCCAACTTGTGCAAAGTCATTAAATCAATCAATGGTTTGACTAAGGCAAAATAGGAGAACAAGTTGTCTTCCATCCCTAACACAACAAAATCTACTAATGCTTATCAGAACTACCATGTTTAGATATTAGAGGTAAACACATTTCTAACGATTTAATAGAGCAAGTTCAAATTTTCATGAAAAGGTTGAATCTACATGTGAAAACTTTAAAATTACAATTGCGGGAATCAAATCTACACCTACAAGATTAACTCAAAACAAATAACAATAAATCTTGATCCACTTACATTGTGCAAGGTATGGATCCACATAACCATCTTCAATTTGTGGATGACACTTGTTTGATGGAAAACTCCATTCTTGAGGAAGCTATTGCTCTTAGTTGAGCTCTTGACATTTATATCAATGTGTCTAGGTAACTCCTGAATGAACAAAAGTATCAGGTTTTCTTCCATACAAACCCTCATCTTCAAGAACAAATTGTTAATATACTTCATTTCAAGGTTTCTTCTTCTCCTTTCAAATATTTGTGTACCCCTATTTCTCCTACTTTCCTTGGGAAAAAGATTGGAATGTTATGTCAAATTCTATTTAACTTGTTAGATCAGCCAATGGACACATAGATAACTCTCTTTGGCTAGTTGTATAGTCCTTCTAAAAGACATTATTCAAGCTCTCCAAGTTTATAGATTTATGGATCTTGTGGACTCCAAAATGCATACTTCGTGATTTGGACATGGAATGAGAAAGTTTCTTTGGGAAGGCAATTTAGAGAAAATGAAATGACATTTGCTTAATTTTGGGGTAAAATTTGTCAACCTAAAGAGAGGCGTATTAAGAATGAGATCTTCTCTCCTTAACAATATCGCTCTTGCTGCCAAATTATATTGGAGATGGTGTGAGGATGAATAGGATTTATGGGGGATAATTCTTAAGTTCAGCACCTGAATTTGGAGAATCATGCTTTCATTTCTAGGATGCCAACCCTTGGCAAGGGTTATCTTATATAGAAAACAATGAAGTTGGATAGTAATCTGATTAAAACTAGTATTTTTAGATTGTGGGGAAGGGTGACCTTGCTTTTTTTTGAGATGATGTGTGAGACCAAAACAATCCTCTTTGTGTGGAATTCTCTAATCATTTCTAATTAAAATATAAATGTGTTGAAGTTGTTGGAATTATGTTTCTGATTTTCAATATGAAGTCATATAAGATAGTGTGAGGATTTGGAAATGGAAATGGAAATCTAAAGATGTTTGGCTGGGTGAACAATTCCCTCTTCATGTTAACCATTTAAATCATATTTAGCATCTCAAAAGGTCTCTTTGGATAACATTCAGATATCCTTGGATGGGGTTTGAAAGATAATGAGATTTACACAATGCAAACTGGTTATAAAACTCTGTTGACAGACAACTGGTTATGTTGTCCAATATCATTTTTAAGATGGAGAAAAACTACAAAAGAAAATAATCTACTTCTAAAAAAATATAATCAAATAGAAGTATTTAACTTCTAAATTAAAAAAATTGGGCATGCTATCTACTGTCTCGGTCAAATTCTACTGTAAGGAACTAAGCCTCTTAATTATAAAATCTATTTAGTCATTATTTGCTGTGAGATCCTGTGAAATCTTACCATGTTTTACTATTTAATGGATAACGCAAATTATCATAACAATACCCTTTGAAAACAAAGTAAATTT
Source organism: Cunninghamia lanceolata (assembly GCA_027924645.1). Taxonomy (NCBI): domain Eukaryota; kingdom Viridiplantae; phylum Streptophyta; class Pinopsida; order Cupressales; family Cupressaceae; genus Cunninghamia; species Cunninghamia lanceolata. Next base: position 7,938,674 of record BSBN01000078.1, read on the forward strand.
GGAAAACTATGACATCTGCATTCTTTTATGATATTTGCTGTGTTTAAGTTTCCGTACGATTGACTGTTTTCCTTCAAGGATTGTGTTACAACTATACATTTTGTGTAAAGCAAGGCAATGCAACTATTACCTCTACACTCTTTGGTTCTGTATCAAATAAATTTTGCTGTTCCTTACTTTAGTTTTCTCCCAAGCTTCTTTTACATGTAGGTTTTACCATGTTTACATCTAGATTTTTACAATGCATCTGCTAAAGTTTTTAATGGATTCATAGAGAACCAGAGATTATACAGGTTGAAACACAGCTGCTTTTATGACTTCAACAACATTCATAATACACAGAAGGAGAGAATATATTTTACAACCATAGAAAGGATTGAAAAAGAAAATGTAAAAAATTCTTGGCTTTATGTTGTGAGGTATTCTTGAGGAAAATACAGGATAAGAGAGATTCTACAACTCTATCCCTTCCTGTTGAGAATGTTGCTACACTTTGAAATCACTACTTTCTCAATCTTGGAATGTATGGCTTCTGAATTCTCCGAACGGTACTTTAACTCTGAACACACTTAAAATAAAAGTCTCTATCTTTTAATATATTTATACCAGATCTCTCTAAAAAACCCGAGCAAACCTAGAAAGGACAAAACAAGCTTATATTCATTAACATATAAGCAGGGCCTACAATGAAGAATGTTCTTACACTGCCAAGCTGTCATTATTATTAAATTATTACCGTTTTGAATACGTGCTCCAAATGAAAGTTTAGGTTGTAGGAAGCATATGACAAGTATAGGTTGGCAAGGGTTCAATAACCATTAAAAAAATCAAATTTAAAGTTTTTTAAAATTTTAATTAATTTTAAAAATATAGGTGGAAACAGAAATGAAAGATATTAAGAACAATCTGGAAAGGATGTTGGAGATCTGGAAAGGATGTTGGAGATCAGCAAATGCACCATACAGAACAGTGCGGAAGGAATAAGAATCCTCACAGAAAAGCTGAAGGAGCTGAATGAAGAACACATGACATGGATGGGGGAGAACAGTGCCGAAGGAATGAGAATCCTCACAGAAAAGCTTAAGGAGCTGAAGGAAGAACACATGACATGGATGGGGAAATGAAAGATGCTGAGGGTAAGTTGCAGAAAACTGAGAACAAAGGTAAGCAGGGTAAAAGTGATGATCAGGGGCACAAGGTTCAGGACTTGGGGAAGTAAAAAGAAATCTTTAAGAAATCTTTCCATGAGGAAAAGATGAATTTCTTGGCTTTGCCAAACTTCATGAAGAATTTTACAAACATGAGTTGGATACTGCTGAAACTCTTAAAAGTATGTGACCCTGCTGACGGGGTTTGGGAGGATAGGTGTATGGTGGGATATTGTATGTTTGCTGATAGTTTCTTTTATAGTTTTAATATTTAGGCCTATTTAGCTGTTTTAGGTGTTTTTTTATTTTTTGGCTGCTATCCTTCCATGTTTTATCTTTAGGGTAGCATTTGGTTGTAGGGTTTCTGAGCCCCTTCAAAACTTAATTTACCCCTTTAATAAAAAACTAGTATAGATATTTTAAATATATTTATCTAAAAAGTTGAGAGATATAAGGGTTTTCTGCAACTCAACTAGGTTAAACGAAGATTTCTTCAGAAAGTATTAAGTTGTTTAAAGTGTTTTAGTAAAATTAAATTCGTGATAAGGAAAACAAAAATGAAACACAAATCTAAGATAGATATTAATAAAGTGTTTCCTTGTATTATTTTGACTATAATTTAAATCACGAAGAAAATAAAAATAAAAATCTAAGGCAGAAAAAACATAGATTATGAATCTAGGGCTTCCTTGAATTATTTCTACTAAAACTTAAATCTGCAAACAAAATTTAAAAAAACAAATCTAAGGAAAAATTAAATATAGATCAACAGTGCAATTACCAGGACTAACCAATTTTGGTGCACATTTTAATCTGTAAAATCCACCATTTCTTCTACCAAAGTAAAGTTGTTTAAAGCCAAATTGATCTTTAAATTGTTTCTTCATAAAAGTCATGTAAACCCGAAGTTTTCCAAAAGAAGGGTAGTAAAATAAATACATATTTTTATTTTTATTTTATATTTATATGTTATATTTTTATCTTTAATAATGTACAATTTAATTTTCTTAGTTAATGTTTAGAGGCTATGAAGTGTAATGGTGTGAAGGTGTTAACAAAAATTATTTCCTTTTAGCTTAAATTGGATGGCCATTTATATATCCAAATATTAATAATTAATCATAAGCACATCATAACAAACATAAATAAAATTTTATAATTAAACTATAAATACTAAATAAAATAGTTGTAATGTAAAATAAAATAAATCAAAATAAATGGTGTTTATTTTACTTTAAAGTTAATTTATTTTACTACAGCTATTCTATTTGCTACATATTTTATCTATTTTAAAGTTAAGGTTTTTATATTTAAAAATAAATGTGGGCTCTAAATCATAGTGTAAAATCTTATGGATTATATTGAAACATTTAAACTATTAATATTGTTTTACTAATAGGGGGTGGTTGGGCAGGCATGGGGTTGATTTGAGTGCCTCGTCATCAATGAGTTGGCAGTCTTTCAAGTGAGGGTAGCAGGCTCCACATTTTTTTTTTATGACGGGTAAAGATCTTATCTCGCACTCATGTTTTGTGGAAGGTTTGGGATGTCTAAAGGCTATTTTTTAATTACAACGGTGGGGTAGACAGCAATGGCTTGTTTGATTGCATGTTTGTGGTTGCCACGTTTCCTTCCCCTGTTCCTTAGTAATGGCGGATGGCAATGGCACTGGTTTTATTATGAGTATTTCCACGAAGGGCCCCATTTATCTGGGAATGGGTTCTTCGGTGCAATTGGAGAGCCGAATAAGACAGTTAGCCTTCAAGGGTGCCATTTCAGATCAAAGATTGAAACAAATCCTACGGGCTCATGATGATTTGCTTCTGCTAGGAGTGAAGGTGGTTCTAGGGAAGAAATTCATGGAGGACGAAGAGTTTTGTAGGGTTGATACTACCATTGTCTCTCAGTTTCTAGCTTCACTCCTCGATGCAGGACTCCCTAAAGAAAGAATTAGGTTATTGGTTCAATGTCTGTTAATTGACAATCTGCTAGTGGGTTTGGACGAGATCCTTCGGGTCGCTGAGACTGGTGTGGGTCTTCCTAGGTCGGCTAATTTTCCCTTAATGGAGGATGGAGGTGTAGTGGTTAGATACTTCCCTTTCCTTCTTGACATTAAGGGTATGCCGCTTATTCTGCACAGGGAGTAGGTGAATTTGGGTGCTGTTTTGCTTCTGAAAATGTTGCAAATTGTTCCTCATGATGGAGCTTTTGATTGGATTCTTGAATTCTAGGGCAAAGCAGAAGAGTTGCGATTTGAGGTCTGATCCAGCGGGGTGCTCCACCCCTTTTTTGATGTGGTTTTGATGTGGTTTCCACAGTCGAAGGCGGAAGAAGGCAGGGACATTTTGTCTAGTCTAGCCCTGGGTTGGTGGTTCTAGGGTTTTTTTGGTTTTTTCTCCAATTCTCAGGGTGGTAGGTGGTGGGAGTAGGGTTGGGGTAGGTATAGCCTAGTTTTGGTTGGTTATCCATGTAAATGGTTTTTCTGTCTAGTTGTATTGTTCTTATAGGTTTCTCCATAAAATTTGTAGTAAATTTGGGTAGATTTTCTCAGGATTAGTAGTGTCAATTGGTTTTTTTGTTAAAGTGAGCTACAACTGGAGGTTTTCTTCCTAGTTCTTTCCTGCCAGTATGCTCGTCGAACTAGGTGTTGTAAATTTTCTTTTTAATATTAATAAAATCTCTTCTTAGATATTAAAAAAAAATATTGTTTTACTAATATAAAATTTAATTACTAAAAAAAGTTATAATATTATATGATGTTAATAGTACCATGTTTATAAGGGAAGACCTTGTAGTGAAATGGTGTGGCTTCTTGCTTGTAGTGCCGACAACATAGGTTCAAACCTGATGGGGTCACTCTCTACTATGTCAACATTTGAGGGCCCCCCAGAATGATTTACCTGTTACATCCCTGGTCCTTGATATTGTTGGGAATTAGGTGTCTCAACCTTGGTAATTCCTTGTATTATTTTATTATATTTATTTATTGCCTATTGTGTAATTAGGATGCAAATCCTATGTTATCATCTTGTGGGATTTGGCACAGTAATGTGTCATCCTACATGGAAGATGACCACATGTGAATTTGTCCTCACATGAGGAGATAGGTGTCCCACTTAGTGGTAGGAATATTTTGCCATGTGTCGGCATTTTGGATAGTGTGTAAGGGAATATTGAATGAAACGGTCATGATAGATTCCTACGATAGTTCTGTGACATGTAAGAGTTGGAAATAGAAGGTTTTATGACAGGTGAAGACATGTGTCGAGAAGCATCTTGGAAGAAGGTATCTTTGGGTGGCCCAAGATGGGTTATGACATGTTGTAATAGAATATGCTATTTATAGCCTATGTATGATAGATTCTCTTATAGCTGTAAATTATGACAATTATGATAGATTCTATGACAGTTGTAAGAGTCGTAAGAGCATCTGTCATTGCCCATCTTGGTAGGTGACCTCTTTAGGATGGGGTGACTTGACAAGTGTCAGGAACATCCTACATTGTAGGACAAGTGTCCATGGGCATGGGTTTTGGTCCATGAGGCCATGTTGGACACCCATCTCAAGATAGAGCCATTTTTTCTTTGTATTTTCTATATAAACAGGTGCTTTGGAGAGGAGATGTATTATGTGATTGACAGGTATTGTTATGCTGCCGATTTGTCTCTAGATACCAGTGTCGAAGACTCCTGCAAGAGCATTGGCTCTGTAACTGTATTGTAACCTTCATTGTTTATGGAATACATTTGAGCTATGTTTTGGAGTGTAGGGTTTTTCACCCGTAAGGGTTTTCCCCACATATATCTTATGTCTCTCTCTTCTGTCTAATTTCTGTCTGTATGTGTTTTCTGCAATATCTCCATTGTTGATGTTAAAATTCTATAATTGTAAAGGATAAAATGAAGTTGCACTCTTCTCTCCTCTTTAGATTAGTGTAGGAAGCGATTTCCACACACCTAGCTTTCTTTGAGTTGGTATCAGAGCCTGGCCAGTTTTGGTTCTAGCTGCAGGGTAGGGGTTTTTTGAGCTAATCTTAGGTTGAGTGGGAGTCTGTGTAGAGTATTTTGTATCTTCTCGCAGGAAGAAGATGGCAACCACATCCAGAAGAGTAGAGGTGGAGAAATTTAATGGCACAAATTTTGATTTATTGAAACTCAAGATGGAAGATTTACTTGTTGATCGTGACCTATGGGAAACCGTTGATGGAACAAAACCTATGGCAATGTCACAAGCTGATTGGGACCTCAAAGATCAAAAGGCTAAGGGTCTCATTAGACTTTATCTAGCTAACTCTATCCTATTGAATGTCCATGAGGAGAAGGCTGTAAACAATCATTGGAAGAAGCTGGGATCTATCTATTAGGCCAAGTGCTTGGTGAACAAGCTCTTTATGAAAAAGAAGTTGTTTGCTTTGAAAATGGAAGATGGAGGATCTGTTGCAGACCATATGAATTCTTTTAACATCCTTGTTGCATAGTTGACATTCATGGGTGTGAAAATGGAGGAGGATCAATGTATGAGCCAGCTTTGTTCTTTGCCAAATTCATGGGATCATCTTGTCATGGCTATCAGAAGCACTACCACCACCTTCAAGATGGATGATGTAGTATCTTCACTGTTATCTGAAGAAGTGCGGAGAAAGACAACTGAGTCAACCAAGGATGCTCTTGTGGTTCGTGGAAGATCTAAAGAGAAAGGGAAGAAGAAGCATAAGAAAGGTGAAAAGGGCAAATCCAAATCTCATGGGAAATCTAAATCTCCTGGAAAGTCCAAGGCTCTCTGTTGGAACTATGGAAAAACTGGGCATTTTTTAAAGGAATGCAAAGAGAAAAAGAAGAAGAAGAAGAAGAACACCCCTGATTCAGATTCTGACAAGTCACAGATGATGGTGATGCCTTCATTACAGCCCTAGCCACCCATGCATCTGATGATGTGTGGTTGATTGATTCTGGTGCATCATTCCACATGACCTTGCATCGAAGCTGGTTCACCATTCTCATCTGAAGATTGTTGGTCATAGAAGAGTGTCAATCCGATTCCCTAATAAATGAGTGAAGGGGATCACTAGGGTTATGTACATCCCAGGCTTGGCATGGAACCTACTTTCTATAAGTATGTTGAATGATGCAGGTGTGCAAGTTGTCTTTTTGAAGGATGGATGCAAGATGTCTAGAGGACCTATGGTGCTTGAGAAGAGTACTCAGAGAGGTACTCTATTTAAGCTAGAGGCATGCACTTCATAGTGTAATACTTCTTCTGACTCAAATAAAAGAGTTGTAGTCACTTCATCCCCACCATCTAAATGAGCAGTGAAGAAATCTATTGTAACCAATTCTGATGGTAGTGCACATGATTTGGAAGTTAAACTTCCTGCTGAAAAGACTATGTTATGGCATTTGAGATATGGCCACATTGGTGAGAAGGATTGTAGAACCCTAAAAAATAAAAATTTGTTGAGGGGTTGAATGATTGTTATTGGTGTACACATTTCATTTGGCTTAATTTGGCATTCATTTGGCCATATTTGGAAGCCTCATTTTATGCACATGGCATAAGATACCTCAGCTGGGTGTGTGGCAGTTATGTAGAGTCCTTCGATCTCTTTCACTCCACTTAGCTTTCCACATCTACTTGAGATCTCCTTAAGTTATGGGATTGACTCCCATTAACTCAAGGTTGCTCAAGGCTATATGTACTTGTCATATTGACTTCCAATTTGCTCCAATTTGTAATCAGTAATGCATTAGTGGATCTTATTTCTATCATGGTATCAGAGCTATGCTAATTTTTTGCTGGTTCAATTGGAGACAAAAATCTTTTATTTTGAAGGATTTTTTTTGTAAAAAATACAATTTTTTTAGAAATTTGACATTTTGTAAGTTTTTGTTTATAGATTTTTTTGTTAAAAATGCAATTTTTTTTTGCAAAATCAGCATTTTGCAGGCTATGAAGTAATTTTGAGCACACTTTTCTCAATCTAGTGGTCAATTTTTTGGCCTTCAGGCCTCTGTGTCGTCGTTTGGATTGATTTGAGATTGATGGTTGAAGATCAAATTGTTGGTCAAGGTCATCATTCTGCTGTCTGGGATCATAGTCAAGGCCTTTTCTGATTCTTGTAGACTTCTTTTCTGTGGTGTCCACCTACTCAGCGTGTGCGCCCCTTCGAGGGCTTCAAGGGTCTCCAGTGCTCAATGTTATCTGCATCTTGAGAGGCATTTTTGGCAGATTGAAAGGAGTTTTAGACCATTTTTTTTTCATCCAAGGCTGATTTTTCTTGTGCATACTCAATTTGAATGTGAAAGTTTGATGATTTGGTCAAAGTTTCCATTAACAAGGTGATGGCCATACACCCAGATCAGGGTGTTTAAGAAGGTCTAAGAGTTTTTGGGTGAAATTGCTCCTCTACAGCTTTAGTTTGAGGGTTTGATCCTCTATTTTTTGCCCATTTAGTCCAATTCGAGCTGATCTTTGGTGGAGTGACAGTTTTTCCTTTGTTGGTCATCATTTATCTCTGTGCCATATATTTGTCATCGGTCTGCATTTGACCCATGAATGTACCTTCACAAGCGTCCAAGCTCACCTCATATATTTGGCTATCTAAAAATAGTTGACCCTACATCATTTGGGGTTTCTATTTGACTTCTTGGTTGTAGATTGCCATTTCTATTTGACCCTGCATGATTTAGGTTTGTAGATGCAATAGACGGCCTCCACAGGTGGTGTTTCATAGCCAGCAATCTCATTTAAACTCATCCTTAGAGAGTTAAAACTCAATGTTTACTGGTCTATGTTCTAACTACTCACCACAATCTTCTATAATAGATCTGTATGGTTTGTTGATTCTATTTGTTATTACAACATGTCACTTGTAATTCATTTAATGTGGTCATAGTTTATGTTGCAAATTCTAGCGCCTGCACTACAGTGAGAGTCACAGTTATATTATATTTCTTTTGCTGAGTCACTGTATGTTACAATAGTTGTTGCACCAACTAACACCTAGCATTTCCCTTGTTGTATGCAAATGGAGTCTATTTAAACAATGTCTTTTTGAAATTGTAATATCATAATAGTAACATTTAATGTTACATATGTGATTAAAGTCTTGATGCTCCAAACAATTGCAATAGTGACATTTAACACACTAAAGTGCCACAAACAAGGGGAGGTCACCTAATATTGAATTTGAGGGGGTGTATAGAATGTGCCTTGAACATTTTAGAGTTGTGCCAAAGAGCATTTCCATAGAATCATGTGAAGAGCACTTCATTGAGTCATGACTAGAACACTTCCGCACTTTCTTTCCATTATTTTAGTTATCGGGGTTATTCATGAACTAATTTATAAAGTGCCACAAAATCATTTGGGATAAAACTATTGAATTATGGGGGGGGTTCATAGAGTTGTGTCAAGTGGATTTCAGAGTTGTGCCAAGAGCACTTCCACAGAGTTATGTCAAAGATCACTTCCATTACTACTTCATCATTCTTCAACATCTTTTTTTCTACAATGTATTGAGATTTGTCAAGTACACTTCCTTTGAGATGTGTCAAGAACATTTCCACTACACTATCACCTAATGCTACATGTGCATCCAGAGTTGATTCTTTGAGGACTTCCAGAGATTCATCACAACAAAAGATTGATATCAGTTCATTTGCTTCTACAGATTTTAGAGTTGCTTCATAGAAGGCTTCCACAGAATCTTTAAAGTAGGACTTCACATTGGATTTGAATTGTAGCCATATGGCATCCAATTGACATTCCACACATGGATCTTGCGAGAATTGTAGGATTAGATCTCTTTTAGTTGTATTGTGTCAAGTGCACTTCCTTTGAGTCATGTCTAGTACACTTTGTTATTTTTTTTTCTCTTTTGGGGGTTAGTTTCTTCCCATTGGGTTTTCCACCTCTCTCCACTTATGAGAGTTTTATTTGTACATGGGAACCTCATCAGGCCTTGTTGTTGGGACCCATCTTTTTCACCCACCTAAGTTGTGCTTAAGGGGGGGTATTGATGTACACATTTCATTTGTCTTAATTTGGCCATTTGGAAGCCTCATTTTATGCACATGGCATAAGACACCTCAGCTGGGTGTGTGGCAGTTATGAAGAGTCCTTCGATCTGTTTCACTCCACTTAGCTTGCGACATCTACTTGAGATCTCCTTAAGTTATGGGATTGACTCCCATTAACTCAAGGTTGCTCAAGGCTATATGTACTTGTCATATTGACTTTCAATTTACTCCAATTTGTAATCAGTAATACATTAGTGGATCTTATTTCTAACAATTGTAATCTTGAGTTCAACTTTTGTGAACATTGTGTATATGGAAAGCAAAATCGTGTTCAGTTTTACTCTAGTTCTCACAAGTCTTCTGGTGTATTGGATCTTATTTATTCTGATGTGTTTGGTCCTATTAATGTTCCTTCAATTTCTAAATCTGTATATTTTGTATCTTTCATAGATGATTACAGTAGAAGGACATGGGTTTATTTTATCAGAAGTAAGATTGAAGTCTTTAGTCGATTTAAAGAGTTTAAAGCCTTTGCTAAAAATCAAACTAGTAAAAAGATTAAGTGTTTGAGAACTGACAATGGTGGTGAGTTTTGTTTGGCAATGTTTGATAAGTTCTGTAAGGAGTAAGGGATTGAAAGACATAAGACAACTCCATACACCCCACAGCAAAATGGAGTTGCAGAGATGATGAACAAGACACTGATGGAGAAGGCTAGGAGTATGCTTAGTGGAGCAAGCCTTGAACAAAAGTTTTGGGTTGAAGCTGTAGCCATTGCTTTCTACCTAGTAAACAGGTCTCCTACATCAACTCTTGTTGGTAAGACACCTATGGAGGTGTGGTCTAGTAAGAAGCCTTCAGTAAGACATTTTTGTGTTTTTGGTTGTGAGGCATATGCACATGTGCCTAGGAGTAAGTGCAAAAAGATGGGGGGCCAAAAAGTGGCTACATTGTTTAAAAAAAAATAATGCATAACACGAGCGTGTTATTACTTCTTATAAATAATAAAAAAAATCTTTTCACTTCATTTCATTTCTTTTTTCTCCTATATACCCATGGCCTGCAAACCCTAGGAAGTGCACTCGCGTTTTGGAAAACTCAATTCAACACAAAAATCTTTGCAATTCATCGCCAAAATGCCGCCACGATGTCAAGCACGCCGAAGGAGTGAGTTTTGTTTATTTTTTTGTTTGAATTTGTTTCTAAATAGGTAGGTTTGAGTTGATTTTTTATGTAAATTTTGTTAATTGTCAAGAAATGTTAATGCACCTCCTCCTCCTCAAAATCCACAAAATCCTACAGAACAACAACCTCCTCCATCCATTCCTCGACATGCCCCTAGAACACAAGAAAATATAATGGGGCAAATTAAAAATAACAAAAAAGAAATTGAAGATATAATTGTAAGGTTGATAGATCCTTCCACTTCAACCTTGCATAGGTCCACGCTTGCTAAATCTCTTGAATCTATGTTATCAAATGTACATTCAATTAGTGAGCAAATATCTAGCTGGATGGATAAGAGGAGAGAGTTTAGAGACTATTATGCAGACAAGCTGTCATACCAAGGTGTGAAAATATTACAAATTACAAAATTAGACTTGTGTTCGATTTTCACAAACCCACAAACAAATCAACCTCCACCCATTACATGCAAGAGGTTCCCTATCCATTGGTACAACAACCAAGTGATAAGGGACAATTTTAGGCAGAGGTGGTGGAAGGTTTTTGACCATCCTCCATGCAATAATAATGAGGTCCCGCAATACTTTTTGAGGAAACTCTACTATGAGTTTGTCCTTAATAAAGTGCCAAACTATTTTGATATGCAGGACTTCTAGGGTAGAGGTGGGGGGTTAGCACAAGATAGAGTAGGGGCACGTGTTGACCCACAACAGGTAGTGAGACGAGTAATCAACAGACCAGCCCATGAGCATGTTTCTATCCCTTCCATTGTGAAGAAGAGTGTTGAGGTCGATACACTTCAGTCCATTAGTGCCTTCACCCAGAGTATCATAGAGCATGCTAGTCCTATAGCACAGAGTGGGTTGGGAGATAGTGTGAGAAGTAGGGTCCCACCCCATGCTTGTCAAACTTGTAGGTCAGCCTGTGGTTATGACCCCATGGATAGTCAGAACGCAGGTGCATAGGCTACATCTACAGCTGAGCAGATGGTGATGAGAGATACCCTCCTGAGTGAGACTTTCAACCTTGATACTTAGGCAAATATTAGCAAGTTTATTGAATTTAATTTATTAAATTTCATTTTTGAAATGTAAGATTAACTAATTTAGTTTGATGATTTTAATGAAATTTCAGGGTCATAGCTTTGATGCAGTTTTCATTGGTTCTCCACCTGTATATTACACTCGATCATCTACTGTCGGGGTATGTAACTAGTAAACAATTATAAATATTACATGTGAATAGCATCCTTATATGAATGGTATTCTAACATCTGATTTTGGATGTTGAATAGGTTGATATTAGAGATTTCACAGCAACACCTACCAGTGGTGGTGGACTTCAAAGCTTCACGAATGTAATAAAATAAATAGTTTAATGAATGAATTGTACTTACTAGATTTTTGTATGTGACTTGTGTGCTTTATTATGTACTTCCATGTTTAGATGAACATGTGTGTATGTTAGGAGCCATGATTTGCATCACTATTATAGTTTTCATAATTGAATAATGTTGTTTTATTTCCAGATGATGTAGGCTGCTGAGACACCTCCCGATGTTCATAGGGTAATGGAGCATGGTGTGACCTCTACGATTCATAGCTCCATGGTATTGATAGGTGTATGAGGTAGATTAGTAAATTTCAATTTACATTCATTGTTATAGTTGTTTATTTTTGAAAAATCAAAAGATTATTGATTTGAAGTTTAATTTCTATCTAGATGGTTTCTATAGGACATGACATCACCACAACCTATTCTTGCTACTAAGGCAAGTGAGGAGACAGATTATATGGTAGCGGTAAGTGATTATTTTGTTAAATGTTTTATTTTTTATAACATGTAATTTCTATATATTAATGTCTATACTTTTAATTGTAACAGCCAAAGATGTAGGAAGAACTAAATAGGAGGAGCAGCCCTCAGGTTCATAGTAGACCACCCACATGCACATCTCCATCCCCTAGAAGATCAAAGGCTTCCGTATATATTCTCTTCACCAGCCAGAGGGGAATGACTTTTTATTGTGTTCCTTTGTTATATGCCTATATGGCATTTATGGATATATATTTTGTATTGCATATAGTTGACATTGTATGCCTATATGGCATTCTTGTAAGCCTATATGGCTATTTTGTATATATGTTATACTTATATCGATAGATATTGATGTATGCCTATATGGATATTTGGCTAATACAAATCTTTTTTATTGATGGCGTCCATACTTGCATTATAAATCCACATTTGAATGGATATTTGTAGATGGCTACTTCAAATATTTAAAGTCTAATTGTATTACATAGGATGTTTGTTGATCCAATAAGCTAGCTATTGTTATTCAAGTATCACCTAAACCTCATTTTGGAACTAAATGATAAAAGTTGTATTTAAAAAAAAATGAATCATCATGTTGAATAGAAATATTAATATTCTTTATGAGTAGCATACAATGTCAACTATATGCAATACAAAAAAATGAATCATCATGTTATTCTTTATATTTGAGATCCTGAAAATGACTAAGTCTGGTAGCCTGATATCCTGAAATACTAAAAATTGACTAAGTCTGAAATCTAGTGGATCCTCCAAATTTTATAATCTACATGTTAAATTCGGTGGATTCGAGACCTATCTCAAACATCTTGAAAGGTATATTGAAAAATATTTAAAGTATATTAAATATACCTTATCCTCTGGGACTTACACTTCTAGGCACAAAATTTCTCTAGGGAGTTAGGTATGCTTTCCCACCTCTACAGACTCAAATTAGTACCTAAGATTGAGACCTCAAAGTGCACCTAGAGAAGAAAACAAATCTTTGATCATCCCAAGTTATGGCACCGTGAATGGAAATGATACAAATGACCTTAAGCATTGAAAAATTGACAAGGAAAACACATTATGAGTTTAGGCACCCTTCATGCTTCATATCACCAATTTTGGCACCTTGGGAACATAGTAGATGAATAACACCTCAAAATGAGCACCTAAGGGTGATGTAGTCATACAAGGGTGCAAAAAAGTGTTAAAATCCTTAAAATATCAAGGAATAATCCAAATTCAAGTAAGGTGCATTTTCACACCTTGATCATCATCTAAGGCACCTTGCAAAGGAGGTCTTGAGCAACATAAACCTTAGGCACAATTTCTTGTTTCTACAATCAAATTTGAGTGCCTAAGGAGTGGATTGGTGATGGACATCACTTTGAGAACCTTAAAAGTGTTTGAATGTTTGAATTGGTGAATGATAGTGCCTAAAGGTCTTAGAACCAACTAGAATAAGGAATTGAAGAATGAGTTAACCACTTTGAGTGCCTTGAAAGAGAGAAGTATGTATATGAAGATTGATTGAATGTTTGGAGTTTAGGCGCACTTTCCTTGTCTTCTAATCACACATTGGTGCCTAGGAAGAGTTGACATGAAACAATCCTTTGATTCGACTCCTTGATGAGATCTCTCCCATTGCTTAAACTTGTTGAAATGTTAAAAGCTAAGTCAAATGGATTCTAGGTGCTCTTTGCCTTCAGAATGACCTTGAATTGGTGCCTAAGCATAACAAGAGAGTTTAAATCCATTCAATATGGCACCTTGTAAGAGGAGACCTTAAGAGCATGAGACTAGATGGCATTTAAGAGTCAAGATCATCAAAATCCAAAGAAATGGGCTAAGTAAGCTAAGGTGCCTTTGCTTGTCATTCAATACCTCCATGAGCGCCTAGATTGAAATTGCATCCAAGGACATCTAAGAGTAGGCACCTAGAGGGGAAAAGTCATCCTAAGACCTTCATAATTATTTAAAGCATAAAAAATGCCAAGTATAAAGTTTCATGATGTTGGGCGCTCTTTCACTTCCATATAGATCTAGATTGGCGCCTTAGATAAAGTATCACAAATCTATATCATTGAGTAAGTTCCAAGAGAGAAAGGCTTACTTCAAGCACGTTTTATCATTCAAGGTCTTACAAATAATGAATAGAGCCTAAATTGATGCTAGGCACCTCCTCTTGTCTGTACTATCTAGTTTTGGCGCCTAAGGAGAAATTGCATCTAGTGAACTCATTAATTGGCACCTAGGAGGAATAGACCTTAAACTTACATTATTGCGTCAACAATTTAGAAATTGAGCCATTACTAGTCAATTGGAGTCATAAAATATCAAATACAAAGTCAAATTGGACTTAGGCGCCCCTTCATGTAATTTCCCACCATCATGAGTGCCTAGATCTAGGAAGATCATCCAATTGTGCCTAGGAATAAGATACAAGTCCAAGACCTCAAATTTGAGCGCCTAGAAGTGTGATGGATTGAAGAAGCTACATTGGTGCCTAAGGGTAAGTTGTATCTAATGATATCACCTAATTGAGTGCCTAGGAGGCATAAAGCTTAACATTGATAAGAGGACAAGCGCTTAGTAAAGGAGAGTTTCTCAAACATTTAAACATGTGAATGAAGTCATAGAAATGCACTAAGGCATCTAGGTTCCATTTTCCCCTTGTGTACCCTTACATTTGTGCCTAAGAAGAAGTTGCTTTAGTTCATTGGAGTGTTTGAGTATTGAGGATTTCTTAACAATACTTTGCAACTTTACACTGCCTCCTTCTGACGATTTTTGGGGCAGTAGAAAACCTTTCACCACGGGTAAACACCTCAGAGATATAAAAATTGAGAGAGGTTATTGTAGAGGCACTCTACATGATCACTTTGCCTCAGACAAAATGTTTCTAAGTGACAAAGTTTTCAAGTAACATCTCGTCAAAGATTGCTGCCTTTTTCCACTTTGGACTCTTCAGGGATATCATCGGTACAATGTAGCTCAGACTGTTTCAACATGTTTGGGTGAAAAATAGGACTATGCATAGTGTAAATGTACCCATCTGGATGCATTAGAATAGTTAGTTTGGTCACATCAGAAGCAGGACGAAAGTTACACCCCTTTATAACTTTACATTGCTTCGTTCTGACAATTTTTGGGGCAGCAGAAAACCTTTCACCATGGGTAAACACCTCAAAGATATAAAAAACTGAGAGAGGTTATTATAGAGGCACTCTACATGATCATGTTGACTTAGAAGGAATGTTTCTAAGTGACACGGTTTTTGAGTAACATCTCATCAAAGATTGATGCCTTTTTGCACTTTGGACTCTTCAGGGATATTATCGGTACAATGTAGCTCGGACTGTTTCGACATATTTGGGTGAAAAATAGGACCATACCTAGCGTAAATGTACCCATCCAGATGTGTTGGAATAGTCAGTTTGGTCACATCAAGAGCAAGATGAAAGTTACACCCCTTTGCAACTTTACAGTGCCTCCTTCTGACAATTTTTGGGGTAGCAGGAAACCTTTCACCATGGGCAAATGTCTCAGAGATATTAAAAATTGAGAGAGGTTATTGTAGAGACACTCTACATGATCATGTTACCTTAGATAGAATGTTTCTGAGTGACATAGTTTTTGAGTAACATCTCATCAAAGATTGCTGTCTTTTTCCACTTTGGACTCTTCAGGGATATCGTCGGTACAATGTAGCTCGGACTGTTTTGACATGTTTGGGTGAAAAATAGGACCATGCCTAGTGTAAATGTACCGATCTAGACATGTTGGAATAGTCATTTTGGTCACATCAGGAGTAGGATGAAAGTTACACCCCTTTGCAACTTTACACTGCCTCCTTCTGACAATTTTTGGGGTAGCAGAAAACCTTTCACCACAGGTAAATGCCTCAGAGATATAAAAAATTGAGAGAGGTTATTGTAGAGGTACTCTACATGATCATGTTGTCTTAGATGGAATGTTTCTAAGTGACACAATTTTTAAGTAACATCTCGTCAAAGATTGCTACCTTTTTGCATTTTAGACTCTTCAGGGATATCGTCAGTACAATGTAGCTCAGACTGTTTCGACATGTTTGGGTGAAAAAAATAATAATGCCTAGCCTAAATGTACCCATTCAGATGTGTTGGAACTATCAATTTGGTTGCATCAGGAGCAGGACACCAAAAATGTATAACATGATGATGTAAAAATGTGTATATGTGTAAAAATGCAGCAGGAAATTAAAAAAAGACAAACCTTACAAATTAATGTGCATACTTACAACTCAATGTAACATGACTTTAAAAAATCAATGTGAATACTTACAAATTAATACAATGAACCATCCAGGTTTGCTCTACTTTTTATTGTGTCAAGTATTGATTCATGGTCAGACTCACGCACCTTCCACAAGATTTTGTTCAATGGTCTACCCCGATACTTTATCAAATGAACATTGGATGCCACGACAAGGTTCGAATAATGAAGAATCTTTTGATGTGTGTCAAAGTCTTGAAACAGCCAAACATTAACACTCTTATGTGGGTACCTTCTAAGCCATGTTCCAGTAATAACCTTCTAAGCCATGTGGGTATTTGATGTTTTCTCCATCTGTAACAGGGGCCTCCAATTTATTTTTGGCCTCAACACAATGACATAAGGAATAATATGTTCCCTCTTCATTATCTTCATCTGTAATAACTGTATATACGTGCCCTACATTGATATGTGTAGAAAATTAGATGAAATTAGTCAACATTACAAAAACACTACAAAGTAAGATGACATTACCTCGTTGAACTAGATGAAATTAGATGCATATACGTGCCCTATATTACCCAGTTGAACTAAATCTGATATGTGATCAAAGTCAACTGATGATTCCATTTGTATTAGTTCCAGTGTCATCGGCGGTCGATATGTGTCAAGTGGGCTAAGATAACTTAACTACCATTCATCAATCCACTCCTTTGACTCACACTCATCCCAGACTTGAATTATACAGGAAGAACAAAAGCATGACATCTTTCACATATGGATACTCCATGAACCTACAATTGAGATTCTGAAAGAGTGCATCTCATTTGATCCTATCATTGTACAACAGTCCTCATATGGTGCAATATTAGTGTCATCTATCAACCAAAACAATCTACAAACTGAAGACTTACCTTCATTACCTGGACCCATGGAAGCATTACACCACTCGACAATTGATTTTGCATCTGTCAACTTTGCATTGTCTTTATACTTTAACTCTTCTCATGCTATATCTCTTTTGATACATGCTTCTGAACCATCATGCTCCCCTTTCCATGCCCGGCCTCAAAAAAGTTCAACATATGCTGAATACCCATAAAATTATGCCTCCTACTCAGCCAATAGAAATTTTGCGAGTTCTTGAATTGTGACGCACAATTATTTGACCATATGATATGCTGACTGAATGATATGCCCCTTCTAGCCAAATCATTGTAGAACACCTGAAAGCAACCTTGTACAAACTCCATAGAATGGATGTGATCATCACTAATATAGAAATTATACTCCCTTATGATCTTTCTGTCATCCTCTCTACTATCATTTGCATGAATGAATGCGATGTGCACAAATATAGAAACCTATGTGGAGTTGTAATATTGTGATTGCACCTCACACTGTGGCTGTAGACTATAGTTCTCTACAAAGTCGATGACTAAAACAATGCTACCAACCGGAAATGTGTCCTTGCATAACTTGAATTGCAAGTCCAACCATCGAGCTCTATGGGCATGCCTTGCATACTCATACACTATGTTGTCATGAAATATAGGCATAAACTGATACACTGGAATCTTTTCAATAACCAATTCACACATCTTTGCTTCTTTACCATCTTTTGTATTGTATGCCACTGTTTTATACTTGCCAAACTCTACTAGTTTATTTCCAACCGCATGTGTTCTTTCCACATGTTCACATATTGGCAAAAGTTGTAAGCCACCACAACGATGACATGTGCCATCTAAGCATAATTTCTTGTAGGATATTTACCTTCCTCTCTTTCACATAAAATTCTTGATATGAAGTCTCTTGAAGATGTTGGTGGGGCACATATGGCACAACCTTGCAAAACATCGTTAGTATGCATATCTAAATATATAGACCTATAAACATCAAAATGGTTAGAAAATTCAATATGTAATCTACAACAACAAGTAGTACGTGTGTGATTTATCTTGACATAGAAAGGTTTTAGCATTTCAAAATATCTTTGACAAATTTTAATTTGAGGATACTTCTCTAGAAATTTACCATAAAACTGTGTTTGAGTCTCATCCAAAAAATACTTTGGATGTGGCTCACGGTTCTGACTACCGATTTTCCTTTTTACCACATCCCTTTGATTCGGAGATACCCTTGTGTAATTCTTCCAAAAGTCTTCAATTAGTGATCTCAATGCTTCAACAATTAGTTTATCTTTTTGTGGTAGTCTCCCCGAGAACGCCCATAATTCATTGGCATTAGTGTCCTCAATTCTTTGGCGTCTTCCAATGGCTCTTGATAAAGTTTTCCTATTAATTCTCAATTCTTGACTCGTCTTTCTAATGAGACAAGCTTTCCTCATTTGACTACTTACTATAGTTGATGTAATCACATGCCGTGTTGCATTACTATCTTTTGTGCGTGACATGTTACCCACACTCTCATATGCACTCATTAGATTCTTGACAATAGATTTTTCACTTGAAGCCTCTGATGTTCTCAACCCAAGAATCTTCATGATGGACCTATACTTTATACTTCGCATCATTTCAATCAATAGTTGACATCTTGCAGTCTCATTTAACTTTTCAAAGAACAATCTCCAAATCTTATGAGCATATCTTCTACAAGTGCATTTTGGAATCTTACCTTCCATTGGCTGCAAAATATTCTCATCAATATCAATCAAATACTTTGGCCTTTTATGCAAAATTCTAGGTGGTGTTAAGTTAGGTAAATTCATCTCAGAATTAGGAATTTCATCAATATTTAAATGAGATGGGCTAGATGGTATACCTTCGATTGAAGATGGAATAAATGACATACCTTGAGGTTGAGGTGGGAATGATGGTGTACCTCCTTCATCACATGTGAATGATGATGTACTCTCAACTTGAGATGTGGTAGATGGTGTCCCTACATGTTGACTTGTGGTAGAGGATGTGTCTCCAACTATGGTATTCAAATCTCTCATAGCACGAAGCTTTTGCATTCATTCTCTTTGTGCCACCAATACCATATCTCTTTGTGATGGTTGTGGTTCCTCTTCAATTGGCATGTCTTCATTTATCGTGTCCAATTTCCTCTTCTCACAAAGTTCCCTCATAGCCACTTCTTTCTTTGCATTCTTAGCTTCTATCTCTTCCTGTGTTGGTTTAATTCTTGATCATTTCCTCGACATGACGGAGAATTTGACTGTAGCATGATAAAGAGACCAATATTAGTTCATAAGAAATGAATACAAGATAATAGTGGGATTGCATTTTTATTATGTTGTAAGGATTTATTCTTGTATAGTTTGAGATCATGGTATTTTAAGGTCTGTTTATTACACATAATTATTAAAAAGCCCAAGTGTAGAAAATATACATGGCATCATGTGAGATTGTAGGCTGCTTTCTTGATTGGGAATGTGTCTATTTTAAACATGTATGATAAACCATGATAAAGTAATTCAAATAGAATTAAGGAAAATGTAAAGAACATGCATGTAAAGACTTGACATACCTAAACAATGAAGATTTGAATGGAGAGAGTACCGAATTATGTAGTGTTTTTTTCTTCTTGCATCAAACTCCTCAACAATTTGAGTTTTTCACCACTTACTTCCTTTTCAATGTTAAATTGAATAACACTCAAATATAATTACTAACAACAATACTATTAACCAATCTATAATGTTAAATTCCTAAAATTGAATCACAATTAACATTGCAACACTGCAAAAATTGAAACTTGAATAGATATATATCAAACTTGGTGTGAAAACTATGTTATTTCCTCCTTCTCAAGTTGGCAAAGCAGAAAAGGTGGTGGAAAGATCATAAAAAGGTGGTAGAATGTGTAAAATGTGCATGTGAACTTCCCAACAACATGAAAGCACTTCTTTTTTGTCAGAGCACACACAGAATCAGTATGAAAACAGAGCATGTGGGCCTGGATCATGAGGTTCAACACTTTTTTACCATTTCTATAGCAGGACAAAATGCGAGCGCAGTATAACGCGCTTGCATTATAACACACTCGCATTTTATCCTACTATAGATTGATCCATAAATATTTTACCTATCTGACCTTCGATAGCACATTTACAATATCTCACCTCTAATTCCATTAGCTCATGTTCTATATCTCACCTCTAGTGTCATCGGTGTAACAAGCCTCTCGGAGGAGCTTTTGAAACCTACACTAATCAATGATGTTAGGCCGATCAGAGGCGTATCAAGGAAAAGTGAAAGGAGATCTCACAGAAGGATCGAAGGTATCAGAGAGACAAGGGATATCTTACACTGATCCATCAGAAGGAAATAGTGTATCGGTGACTCTAAGGTGAGTCCCACCGATAGCATTTGTCACACCGAAGAAGAGAAGGATCATCAGCGCATCAACCCAAGCGTATAAACATCCGCTGATGACAAAAGTCTCACCGAAGGCGATTGGTATCGGTGTATTGGCAAAGTTAATGCTAGTATGGCTGACAGTGATTGTGTTGCCGACAGAGAAAATCAAGGTTAATGCTGGAGTGTGTCCATCGGTGCATCAGCTTGAGTTCATAGGCATTCACCGATGAAAGGAGTCTAGGTGACAAGTATGGTTCGAAGGTATATCAGAGTGATCAATGTGTATGGGCGAAGCAGTTCTCAAGCTCATCGATGGTAAAGGTCATACCAAAGGTTGGAGCATAGTGTTGAGCTGCCAGTGAGAGAAGTGAGATCGGTAGAAGAGTTTTCGAATGTCTGATAGTGTTCAGTCTCGCTGATAATGAAGAATGTGTGTGTAGTTCGGTATCATTTGGACCTTGAGGAAGTTATTTAAAGCTGGTTAAGCAATAATCTCTCTGTATTGTGGGTTTGATGGATATTCATCCCTGATTTGAATGCTTCCACTATGTGCTCTGCATCACTATCCCTAATCATTATATCCTCGACACTCTACTTTAACCCTACTCCCTCGACCCTCAACCCTATCCTGAAACCCTTAACCCTCGAACCTTAATGTACTCAACCCTCAACGTCAAACCCTAATCCCTCAACCCTTAACTCTGATCCCTCGACCCTCAACCCTATCCCTAAACCCTAAACCCTAAAGCCTCAACCCTCAACCCTTAATGTCAAATCCTAATCCCTCAACCCTTTACTTTAATCCCTCAACCTAAACCCTATCCCTAAACCCTCAACACTATACCTTAAACCCTAATCCCTCAACCCTCAACCCTAAACCTTATCCCTAAACCCTAATCCCTCAACCCTCAACCCTAATCCATCATCCCTCAACTCTAATCCCTCATCCCTAAACCCTAATCCCTCAACCCTCAACCCTAATCCATCATCCCTCAACTCTAATCCCTCATCCCTAAACCCTAAATGCTATCTCTATTCCTAAACCCTCAATGGGCTTGATACTATACCTTAAACCCTAATCCTTTATTCATAAACCCTGCAACCCTATCCCTAATCATTATACCCTCGACACTCTACTTTAATCCTAACCCCTCGACCCTCAACCCTATCCTAAAACCCTTAACCCTTGAACCTCAATGTACTCAACCCTCAATGTCAAACCCTAATCCCTCAAACCCTTAACTCTGATCCCTCAACCCTAAACCTTATCCCTAAACTCTAAACCCTAAAGCCTCAACCCTCAATGTCAAATCCTAATCCCTCAACCCTTCACTCTAATCCCTCAACCCTAAACCCTATCCCTAAACTCTCAACACTATACCTTAAACCCTAATCCCTCAACCCTCAACCCTAAACCTTATCCCTAAACCCTAATCCCTCAACCCTCAACCCTAATCTGTCATCCCTCAACTCTAATCCCTCATCCCTAAACCCTAAATTCTATCCCTATTTCTAAACCCTCAACGGCTCAATACTATACCTTAAACCCTAATCCTTTATCCCTAAACCCTCCAACCTTATCCCTAATCCTTATACCCTCGACACTCTACTTTAACCCTAATCCATCAACCCTCAACCCTATCTCGAAACCCTTAACCCTCAAACCTCAATGTACTCAACCCTCAACGTCAAACCCTAATCCCTCAAACCTTAACTCTGATCCCTCGACCATCAACCCTATCCCTAAATCCTAAACCCTAAAGCCTCAACCCTCAATGTCAAATCCTAATCCCTCAACCCTTCACTCTAATCCCTCAACCGTAAACCCTATCCCTAAACCCTCAACACTATACCTTAAACCCTAATCCCTCAACCCTCAACCCTAAACCTTATCCCTAAACTCTAATCCGTGAACCCTCAACCCTAATCCGTCATCCCTCAACTCTAATCCCTCATCCCTAAACCCTCAATGGGCTTGATACTATACCTTAAACCCTAATCCCTTATCCCTAAAGCCTCCAATCCTATCCCTAATCCTTATACCCTCAACACTCTACTTTAACCCTAATCCCTCGACCCTCAACATTATCTCGAAACCCTTAACCCTTGAACTTCAGTGTACTCAACCCTCAATGTTAAACCCTAATCCCTCAACCCTTAACTCTGATCCCTCGACCCTCAACCCTATCCGTAAACCCTAAAGCCTAAAGCCTCAACCCTCAACATCAAATCCTCATCCTCAACCCTTCGCTCTAATCCCTAAACCCTAAACCCTATCCCTAAACGCTGAATGCTAAACCTTAAACCCTAAACCCTAATCCCTCAACCCTCAACCCTAAACCTTATCCCTAAACCCTAATCCCTCAACCCTAATCCATCATCCCTCAATTCTAATCCCTCATCCCTAAACCCTAAATGCTATCCCTATTCCTAGACCCTCAATGGGCTCGATACTATACCTTAAACCCTAATCCCTTATCCCTAAAACCTCCAACCCTATCCCTAATCCTTATACCCTCGATACTCTACTTTAACCCTAATCCCTCGACCCTCAACCCTGTCTTGAAACCCTTAACCCTTGAACCTTAATGTACTCAACCCTCAACATCAAATCCTAATCCCTCAACCCTTAACTCTGATCCCTCGACCCTTAACCCTTAAAATTGAACCCTAAAACCTATCCCTACATGCTCGACACTCGACACTATATCTTAAACCCTAATCCCTTAACCCTCATCCGTAAAGCTTCAATCCTAAATCCTTAAACCTTCAACCCTAAACCCTATCCCTAATCCCTCTACCCTTGACACTCTTATCTAACCCTAATCCCTTGACCATTAACCCTATCCCTCAACCTCAACCCTCAACCCTCAACCCTCAACCCTCAACATTAAACCCTAATTCATCAACCCTAAACCCTAATCCCTCAAATCTAAACCCTATCCCTAAACCATCAACCCTTAACACTATACCTTAAACCCTAATCCCTATCCCTCAACCCTTAACCCTTAAAACTTAAACCCTATTCCTACACCCTCAACACTTGACACTATGTCTTAAGCCTTAAACCCTCATCCTTAAAGCCTCAACCCTCAATCCTTAAACCTTCAACCCTAATCCCTCTACCCTCGACAGTCTAACCCTAACCTCGACACTAAATGCTAATTCGTCAACCCTAAACCCTAATCCATCAACCCTCAACACTATACCTTAAACCCTAATCCATCAACCAGAAAACCTAATCCCTCAACCCTTAACCCTAAACACTATCAAAAAACCCTCAACCCTCGACACTATACCTTAAACCCTAATCCCTCAACCCTCAACCCTAATCCCTCATCCCTAAACCCTAAATGCTATCCCTATTCCTAAACCCTCAACCCTCAACACTATACCTTAAAACCTAATCCCTTATCCGTAAACCCTAAACCCTATCCCTCAACCCTTAACCCTTAAAAATTAAACCCTATAACGTATCCATAAACCCTCGATGCTTAACACTATATTTTAAACCCTAATCCCTTAACCCTCAGTCCTAAAGCTTCAATCCTCAATCATTAAACCTTCAACCCTAAACCCTAATCCATCAACCTAAACCCTCAACCCTCAACACTATACCTTAAACCATAATCCCTCAACCCTAAACCCTAAACCCAACAAAACTACTTTGCATTATGTTAGGTTGCTAAACCCATCATTTTTTACACTCTTCTCTTAAAGATATTTGAGTTGCAAGAATATGTCAGAAAAATGGCTATAAACTTTTTTAATGTTAGTAATGTTATATTGCATGTGTTTCTAGCCCATCTGGGGTTCATTATGCCAATAGGTGTACACACTATGAGAAAAGCTTTGTGTATGGTACATACATAGTAAGTAATTAATAGTTGAAATTAGAAGGATGATCATTATGAGAAAAGCTTTGCATTGGGGTACATCTATATTTCTTGTTGTCCACCCCACACTTAGGGGAGGTATATTGTTATGAAATAGGAAAATAATCTCCCATTGTTTACTGTCTCTATCCACAAGAACTACTAAACTATACCTTAAACCCTAATCCCTCAACCCTAATCCCTCAACCCTAAACCCTATCCCTAATCCCTCTACCCTCAACACTCTACCTTAACCTTAATTCCTCGACCCTTAACCCTAAACACTATCCCTAAAGCCTCAACCCTAAACCTTAATCCCTCAAGCTCCTAAACTCTAATCCCTTATCCCTAAACACTCAACCCTCAACCTTAAACCTTAATCACTCAATCTTTATCCACCCCTCTCCTCACCTATCTAGCTCACTCCCATCTCTACCCTCCTCTACCCTCGACACTATACATACATACATATAGGCATACATAGATACATACATACATATAGGCATACATACATACATACACACATACATACATGATTAATAGCCTTGAACATAAAAAAATTTAAGGGGAACATAACGCGAGCGCAAATTTTTGCAGAAAAAGAAAAATGCAAAGCAAAAACTAACGCGAGTGCATTATAACGCACTCGTGTTATGTTTTTCTTTGGGAATCCCAAGCGTTGGGCTTGGGATTTTCTTTGGATTTCTAACCCAAAGGCTTGGAGTGCCTTTTCAACATCCACAGATGTGTTTTTGCATATTCTTCAAGATTTCACATAATTTCATTCGTGTTAACCCTCAGATTTGTACGTGTTTCAAAGTCAAACAAATCGAACACCTGGGTAATGTTAAGCTTTCTCTTAGCTATTTGATGATGTGATTTTCACATTTTAACAATGTTAGGCCTTTCATCTTTGATTTCTTTTGTTTGTGTGTGCATTTTTGGGCAAAAACCACTGTTTGGTCTTTTTTTCATTGTAAATTAACTATTCATTGAAATTTCAAAAAAATTACATATTTAGAAACTAGACTCCATTCTACGATTATTAAAAAAAGAAAAAAATGATTTTCAATTAGTTTTCAAAATTTATAGGGGTAGCACGGCCAAAATTCTATTTTTAGGATGTGTCCACTTTGAAAATTAGTAAAAAATCAAATATTCATCAAAAAATTATTATACATGGTTCTTAAATTTCATGGTGTGAATTTCATATACCTTTTATGAATGAAGTAACTCAATGTTATATATAGTTTGCAATTAGAGTTGTGATTATTGTTGCCATATAGTTTTATGATTTAGACTTCATTCATATACATATATGGTATTCTCTAATGTGATCTTGAATTGATTTTATTATGTTGTAAGGATGATTAGAATACATGTATCTGATGTAGTAATGGTTAATTTTATCTTTTTTCTTTAGCTAATATTATTGTTCTGACGATGTAACAATGACTGTGTAGGTTGAGCCAGTGAAAACATGGAAAACACTCGGAGACCCATTGGAGTCCTCCAGTAAGCCGACCTAGCCTGTATGGAAGGCATAGGTCCATTGTTAGTCATGCTTGTGTTTGTGGGAAGGGTGTCGTGTGAAAATGTTTTGTCAAATGTATCTTGTTATGGTATTGTCTTGGGGCATGTGATTTCACATGAATTATTGTATGCTGACATTTACATTGTACAGGGTTGTATGATGTTTTGTTGTCATATTGGGAGTTTATTTAGTCTATTAAATTTGTTGTTTAGTTCAAATTATGCCTTTTATTGGGAGGAAAATTAAACCTTATCCTAGACCTAGGTGGACCCCTCAAATACATGCAATGAGATTAAGAAAAAAATAAATTTTAGGCACCTTTTTAAATACATTTCCATTTTGGAAGGGAATTCATTTTTATTTCATAAATCAAGGTTGTTGGGAAGACACTTGTTGCCCACCCCAGGGTGACAACATGATGTCCATCTTGGGACACATGCTGCCCACTTGGATGGACACATGTTGTCTATAGGGACATATGTGATTTATGTGATTTGAGGGTAAAAGAGAGGAAAAAGGGGAGAAATGGGTGGTTTTTTTCTATTTTTGACTAGGGGAAGAGAGCAACACATCAAACTGGAGGAATAGGAGCTTTTTGTAGAATTGAAGATTTTAGATGTAAATTCCAGGTTTGTTAGCATGTTGATATAAAGTTGAATGTTTCAAACTCTTGTGTATTACTATATAAAATTATGTTTTGTGGTGTAGAAGGAAGAGGTCCTGTAGGAGTCGTGAATGGGTAAGACTACCCAATGTTTTACTACAAAAATCTGAATATTCAATGGGTAAGAGTACCCAATTTTATACATAATTCTGAAAGTGAACACTCAATGGGTAAGAGTACCATATTTTATGTTCTTGAATCTTTATCTAGAAGGCTATGAGTACCCAAGAAACTAGATTGAAAAGAGCTCAAATTTAATGGGTAATAGTACCCAAGAGAAAATAAAAGGGGTATGAGTACCCTTGAAATGAAGAAAACTCTATTTATAGAAGACATAATTGTCCTACAAGATGCTATCTCTTTCTACCCCTTGTGAAGGTCTTTTCACAAAGCTTTCTTGTGGCTGTGTAAATGTGAATACCTAGTGAATGTGTAGAGTATCTTGTATGCAATCTATCGTTGGTGAGTTTTCTGCAAGTATGAAATGTGTGGGTCAAGGGAGTGGTTGTGTAGTGTACCTGGGTCTCCTTATGTTTTTCCCTAGCTTGGGGGTGGGCTATTACTGCCCTAGGTTGGGAGGTGAGCTTCACTTTCTAGAGATAGTGAGCTTCACTTGCTAGAGATACTATTTAGTTTTCTCTTATAGGTTTGTATTTCATAGCTTTCTATGGAGGACCAAGGAAAAGGCTGTAATTATTGATGTCCGAGAAAGACTTTAGTAACATCATCTTATTAGAATTTGTAGAATCTATAAGATGATTGCTAGTCACAAATTTGAAGTGAATTGAAAGTCAATATGACAAGTACATATAGCCTTGAGCAACCTTGAGTTATTGGGAGCTAATCCCATAACTTAAGGAGATCTCAAGTAGATGTGGCAACCTAAGTGGAGTGAAAGAGTTCGAAGGACTCTTCATAACTACCACACACCCAGCTGAGGTGTCTTATGCCATGTGCATAAAATGAGGCTTCCAAATGAGGCTAAATGAAAGCCAAATGAAGCCAAATGAAATGTGTACACTAATATCCCCCCTTAAGAACAACTTAGGTGGGTGTAAAAGATGGATCCCAGCAACAAGGCTTGATGAGGTACCCAAGTGCAAAAAAACTCTCATAAGTGGAGAAAGGTAGAAAACCCAATGGGAAAAAAACTATCCCCCAAAAGAGAAAAAACAAGGAACTGTACTAGACACTTTACAAAATACCCGAAGGTGATAATCTTGCTATGAAGAATCCCTGGAAGCCTTCTGTGAAGCAACTTTGAACTTTGATGTAGCAACAGGTAATGATGATGTTGTAGTGGAAGTATTCGTGACACATCTCAATACAATGTGGGAAAAATGCTGAAAAATGATGGAGTAGTGGAAGTGATCTTGACATATCTCTGTGGAAGTGCTCTTCGCACAACTTGGAAATGCACTCAACACACCTCTATGAACCCCCCTCATAATTCAATATTTTTATCCCAATATTATTTGTGGCACTTTATAAATTAGTGCATGAATAACCCCTATAACTGAAAAATAGAAAGAAAGTGTGGAAGTGTTCTAGACACGACTCAATGAAGTGCTCTTGACATGATTCTATGGAAGTACTCTTTAGTACAACTCCAAAATATTCAAGGCACATTCTATACACCCCCCCAGATTCAGGATTAGGTGACTCCCCAGATTTGTGGCACTTTATAACTTAGTGCGTTATTACAATATAAATAGGTTAGATGCATGGAAAATGTGAAAATAGATTTGTGGCACTTTATAACTTAGTGTGTTATTACAATATAAATAGGTTAGATGCATGGAAAATGTGAAAATATTCACTTTTGCAAAAAACGGTGCTCAATTTCGAGCTACCGAGAAAAAGTTATCACAAAAACAAGTTCCCGCAAAATAGACCTATTTTAATAAATTGGCACTAATTAGTAAAAAAAATGCCCATGGTGAGAGGGAAACTAGCCTTCCAATGACTCGTTGGATTCAACAAAGAATGAAGAATACAATGGTTTAATTTTGTGAGAGGGAATTGGCCTCCTGCCAACCCGGGCCTCACACTTTGTCTTCAAGATATGAAGATACAAGATTTGCATAACCAATAATTCCTTCAAATTAATTTTGCCCCAAAATTTAAATGACCTGCCCCTATTTTAACACAAAACAAATACCTATTTTGATAAAATTTTGAAAAGCCATAATTTTAAATGCTTTCAAAAACAAAATTAGGGCATAATTTTGATATTTCAAGCCCAAAATTTAGGGCAAGTCAAACTCACGCCCCAAAAAAATAGGGTAAATACTTTCAGGGTTGCCCAACAAAGTCTATGGTGGACAAATAATGGCATACAGTATGAGGTTTTCCACAGAGACAGTAGAGAGGGCGTTTTAGCAAGATTTCAAAGACTTTTTATTGTCTAAATGACTTCCTTTCTGCCCAACGACGCCTCTATAAAGAGGAATCTAGCTTGATTGAAAGCAGATGGGGTCTGCAAGTCACTGATCATACAGCTCGATGACTTTATCATCTCTGATCATAGCACAATCCACATAATCATCGCCATGGTGAATAGATCTACCCCTAAGCCTCTTCCCTTGGGCAAAATTCCCGCTGCACACCAGTCTGAGATTCTCCAATGCGCTGTATGCAAACGATGACAGAGCTTAGAAAGCCCTCTACCACAAGGACTTCACAATAGAGAAGAATGCTTCACGCTTTGTGTATCTTCTTGCATATCAGAGGTCGTCGAGCTTCAAGGGGTTAATCACGCAGATGCCTTGGGCAGAGTGACCCAGTTGTCAATGCGTGAGCTGCCTAAACAAAACCTCATGCATTTCTTGCAAGTCATGCCGTTAATCTATGAGTTGGGAGCCGTCCACACAGGATACAGATCCTCTCTCAAACCCTCGTCTGACAAAACAAAACAAACAAAAAATACAGGAACCAAAAAAAATAGAGACTTCATGCATACAAAAAGACTTTTTGACTCCAAAAAAAAACTAGCAATGAGCTTAACCTTTGCTCTGATACCATATTAGAATTTGCAGAATCTATAAGATGATTGCTAATCACAAATTTGAAGTAAATTGGAAGTCAATATGACAAGTACATATAGCCTTGAGCAACTTTGAGTTATAGGCAGTTAATCCCACAACTTAAGGAGATCTCAAGTAGATGTGGCAAGCTAAGTGGAGTGAAAGAGTTCGAAGGACTCTTCATAACTACCACACACCCAGCTGAGGTGTCTTATGCCATGTGCATAAAATGAGGCTTCCAAATGAGGCTAAATGAAAGCCAAATGAAGCCAAATGAAATGTGTACACTAATACATCTATTTCCCTACATATTCTGTAATAAATTGTCGATTCAGGAATGTAATTAAGGTTCGACAGCATCATGAAAGGATATATGTGAACAAGAAATAGTTCTCCTAAGGAAAAGAATGAACTTGATTATATTTTCTATTTTGTGTGGGAGTAATATAGCAGAACTGTAATGAGAAAAAGGAAGAAAAAAAAAAAAAAAAACTGCAGAGATTAATGTTAATAAATTATATCTCTGTACTTACTTTCTTTCATTCACGTATCTTTTAAAGTAATGGAAAAAGCTCGTAAATTCTTCCATGCATTCCTGTGTTTTTTTTATATACTACTTTAAAACAGAAAGAAAATAATAATAATAATTAATAACATGGCTATAGTTTAGTTTGCAAGTTTCACCAGATATCAGTTAAAATTATGAGGCTCTCTTATCGTAGGAACAAATGATATACAATTCTTAATTCTTTTACTGTACATCATGCTTCAACTAGACTTGGATAACCTACATTTTACCAATTCTTGGCACAACAACCTAACTAGGAAATAGGGAGTAACCAAAGAACACTAACAACACTTAACCTAGATCTTAATTTGATAGGAGATTCTGTAGAATATACAGATTTCATGTCTTCACAGAGTCCTTGATGGGTTTTGGAATTCTCAAAGGATAGAAAGAAACCCCTCCCTCTATTTACTTAGCCTCCATAGTTCAGCCGCTGCAAATAACAAAATAATCCAAAATAAAATCAAACAGAATATCTAATGCTATTTGAAGAGCAAATATCAGAGGCATAGATAGGGTTTTGGAGTAGGAAAATTAAAAGCTCTAGTCTAGAGGTGCGGTTCTACAAGTAGGCTGAAGCCTCTATGCCCCTGGTAACAAGAGCCACCCTCGATGGCTTCTATTTCCATCAAGTGATATGGGAATTAAAAAAGACAAAAGAAAAAATCATTATTCTTGCCAGGCGCTCGCCAGAGATCACAACACATTTAAACAAAAAAGAGAAATAAATTCATTAAGAAAACTCTAGGGGATGGCATTGCAAGCCGCCACTGGCTTTCCAAATTCATGAGTAGCATTGTTGCTAAGGCTTCCAAGCCTATATAGGGATGTAATCTTCAGGCAACCGAAGGAAAGAAAATAGCGTTGCTGCAAATATGCCACACCCTGCATTCGTAGAAGATCTTCAGACATCAAGAAATCATTCCTTTCTTTCCTATGAAGGTAAACATAAAAAGAATGAAACAAAGAGATAATACATTCAAAATATCACCTCTAGTGCACACATCCAGCGCAGGAAGCAGTCTCCGATTCCTTTGTAGGGATGTCGTACGTTTTAAGAACACCACATTCTGTAAGCAAATCATTTGGCGGCCAAAGCATGGGGTAGGGTTTCAGTGGAGGCAAATGCCAGTAGCTAAAGCTTAAAAAAAGAAATGTAGAAAACTAGTTTTAGGGCTAGGAGTCATCGCACTAATTAGAGCTCGCTCCCAACCCAATGATTTAATTAAGATTAAACTCGGCACTTTTCTACTTGACCTTCTCTGCCAACCATGATGCCAAAACAAATCAAATGGAGAATGTAGGGTAATCATGTGTGTTAACTTTAATTATTAATACAATTGTCAGGTATTTAGATATTCGGGTTGATTTTCCCTACTTAATTTTGCTAACTTAATGAGTGCCTTGAATTGTATTCTATATCTTTTTTGGGGAAGATTAAATGCCCTTGCTTGTGCTTAGTCTTTTGTGGCTTGCTCACGGACATGTTGCTAATGGGAGCGTGATTCATTATCATGATTTATATCTTTAGGGAAAGGGTTGAACCGCTTATATTAAGCATCTTTTTTCTCTCATTTTCTAAAGGATGAGGTTAATAACATAATTGAACTGGTTACAACCCTTATAGGTTGGAAGAAATTTAGGAAATGTATTATTAGTTAGATCTTCCTCATTATACGTTTCTTTGTTAATGATTTTTATGAGTGTTAGAAGTTTTCCACAAATCGTATCAAGCATACCAAGCAAGCACATAATACATGGTAGAATAACACACGAAGATTTTATGCATAATTAATCTATTTATGCTACATTTATTTGAAAAATTATTTATAATGCCACCCCATTTATTATAACATGTTACCATCCAAGTTGTTGAATTACACCATTATTGTTCCTTTGAGGACTAGTTGGTTTTATTAGTCATTGTGACATACATTTACTTGTGATGCATCATTAACATAACTAAAAACTTAGTTAGGAGTATTTATGTACACCATATTATAAGTACTATAAAATTTGAAACCATAAAAAATTGTAAGATTTATATAACATCATTAACCTATTGAATATCTAGACATATATATTTCTTTTCCTTGACACATGGAGTTAATTTTTTTTTTAGATTCGTTACATTGGTATCAGAGCATGGTTACCAACTCTAGGAGCTCTAGGAACAATTGTTTGAACTATGTTTTAACACAATTTCACATTGACTCTAGGATGTCGCATAGAGAGGGGAGAACCGATTATCCCCCAGAGCTCCAGGTGGAGCACAACCACTAGAGAGGCTAGATGAGTCCCATCATTCTGAGGGTATCAATCGGGATAGGGGACAAGATTATGGACGGCAGATTCTTTGAGCCTTGTAGGGCCTAATGGAGGTACTTGAGGCTACACTACCTCTAGTTGTAGAGAGACCTCAGGGAGATCAACCTAGGGTCGGTGAGCATATACCAATGTTCCATGAGCGAAGCAAGAGTCCCTTGCATATGTCGCACATGCAGGAGGATGAGCCACCTTAAGACACTCAGAAAATGCCTGAGATAGCATCAGGGGGTTCCTAAGGCACTAGAGACTAGATTCAGGAGTTGCTTCAGTTACAATGTCCTATTTTTTCAGGAGCCATCGATGAGGTGGAGGTAGAGTCTAGGATACTCAGCTTGGAGGGGTACTCTCAGTTGCATCCTATCACAACCAATCTTGAGGGCCAAATTTGCCATTCATCAGTTGAGGGGACCTGCTTCTACCTGGTGGCGACAAGAGGAGTGGAAGCGTCACTTGTCGATAGACACATTGACTTAGGAGATTTTCTTGGAGTGCTTCAGAGTGCATTATATTTCTGAGCACTTTAGACAGAGGCGTATAGATGACTTTCACGATTTACAATAGAGAGGCCTCACAGTGGCCCAGTATGAGAACAAATTATTTGAGCTCCAGTAGTACATGGACTATATTGAGGACAAGAAGCTAATTGTCCACTATTTCATTAGGGATCTGAACCCCAGCATTACGGGATCAGTTCAGATGGCCAACCCAGTGGATTTCAATGATGTTGTGGAGAAGGCCCTTATAACTGAGGAGATATAGGGGAGATCCCAAGAGGAATGAGAGCAATTTACAAACCGCAATTAGGGACAACAAGATTCTTTCACCCCTCAAGTTTCACACCCCTCTAAGGGGTAATTTAGATCTTCTTCAAGACCTGCAAGGGTGCCTCAGTGACAGTAGCAGCAACGATAGAAGCCCAGGCCACAACAGGGTACACAGAGCAGTCATACTAGGTTGTGGCAGTCTGAGGGACCCCCTAGAGATTAGAGGACACATGGATAGCAGCCAAGAGCATCTCGAGGTCAGCAGATTTTTAGGGGAGGATCTAGTAGAGCTTCCAGAGGTAGATCATCTCAAGTTGGTAGGGCTCTATCCACATAGGGTTATTCAAGGGGAGCTTGTTTTGTTTGTGGAGAGATTGGGTACTTATCTAGAGAGTGCCCACAAGGGTTCAAAGTGGGTGGACCCAGCATGACAGGTTTTGAGCAGACGATAGGTGATGTGGGGAGGACCCACAGGGTTTTTACTGCAGTCAAGAACCACCAGGCCAATCATCAGGCCACTATTATTGAAACACCAGGTATGATTGGTGATGCATCTATTAGTGTTTTGTTTGATTCTGGAGCATCTGATTCTTTTATTTCCCCCACTGTTATGGAGCATTGCAGGCTAGTGGCATGTAGGAAAAACGATAGGTGGGAGGTGGAATTAGCATTAGGAGCTAGAGTGGTGGTGGACTCTGTGGTTAGAGATTGTCAGATATTTATGGGGACCTTCACTATAGAAGTGGATCTTCGGATCACCCCTTTGGGTTCTTATGAGATAGTCTTGGGCATGGACTGGCCTAATGCTCATCAAGATAGGATAGACTGTAAACATTGTATGCTTGAAATAATGACTTTGGTTGCCTGAGGGCTGTCGGGTCAGATTTCAGCATGCACACAGACCCTTCCCTCCTTGCCATGGGGTGATCCGCCATGTCACTCTCACTCATGTGGAAGTAGCCATTCGAGAGGAGGCGAGACATGGCGGGGGTTTGGCTCGTTGGAGTGTTAGACTTCGTGAAGGGGGGTTGGAAAGTTTTGTGGCCTTTGTTGTTATGTGCTTTGTTGTATACTTCACTCAATTGTTGTGGTACTTGAGATAACCTTATGACCTGAAGGGTCACTAGTTTCTCTTCATCTGTTTGGATTCTTTAAATTCCACCTTTGTGTGGGAAATCAGTTATTTTATTTGATGGCCTCTACTATTTCTGTCTCTGAGAAATGCTCTTTATTGTTGTAATTGCCTAGTTTCTTCTAACAATAGGAGATCAAATGTGTCTCCTTGTGGCAGAATAAATGTATGTTGCGGTAGTTGCAGATGTAACTCCTCGATCTCTCTATGGATAGCTCACCCACTCTCCTCTCACTCCTAAACACATTTGTGAATCAAGATAGAGGAAGTTGTATGATTACTAACCTTCACCAGATCTAGTGTTCTTTTACCTAAGGTTTTGTTGACGTAGGGTTTGACTTTGTTTAACTATGGTTACCTCGTGATGGAATCAAGGGTTTGCAATGTTGTCTATTCTAATAGATCTATATGGATGCAAGGAAAATGACATGCAAAGCATCTTTTTGGTATTTTTAGAGTATTTTGGAAAGGAAAATGCTTCTAATCTATGAAAGAAATATGTATGCAATCCTATATGTCTTTTCAAATGCAAAGTTTAATCTATTTTTTGTGGGTTTTTGGTGTTTTCAACGAAATCTCATTTAATGGAAAGGGAAAATGCTTTTTCTAACAAAGTAGATCTATGAATGTAAAAATGATTAATCTAGTATGGAAGATCTAACCTATGTAGGAAAAAGCAAAATCTTACTATTCCCGAGAGCAATGTGATTATCTAATTACTATGGAAGAAATGAATGATCTAAAAGAGATGAAGATTTGTTGACTCCACTACCCTCAGTATCCTTGTGTAGGCAACCTCGAATCCTTCTGTGACAGCAGGTAATCCTTTTGACAAAATGACCTAAAGAAGCAAAGAGAAGCTTTTGTGAAGCTTGTATGAGCTTGATGTGAGCTTTGAATTGAGCACAATGGATAAGAATCAAGCAGCGTAGCATTGCTTGATTGAACAAAGAAAGTAAAAGGCAAGTTTATGTCCTATATGAGCATATGAATGCTAGGTTGGAGAGAAAACAAGGAAAGAGCTAGTGCATAATGAATTTGCCTCCTTGGAAGAGCTATGAAACAATGAAAGATTTGAAGCTTTGGAAAAACTAATGAAAGAAATGAAGAAAGAGGCTCAAGGGCCTGTGAAAAAGCTTGAAAAAGCTTGTGAGGAAGAAAAGGGTATTCTCCAACTTGCTCAACTTGGAAAATAATGAAGAGGTTGTGGGTATTTATAGGTTAGAAGAAGGGATTGAATTGAAGAGTTAACTCATTTGATTGATGAGTTAACAAGAATAGATTGGGGAGTTAAAAAGGTTGATTTCCTAGTGAACTCAGTTGATTAGGGAGTGATCAAGCAATGATAACTTATCACTGAAGAAGAAATGGAGGTGAGGGAATGCATGAGATTGATTAGAGAGTTAATTATAGATCAAATAGAGCTAATTATGCATGTGTGGGTGCATGGAATAGTTAACTCTATATCAAAGATACAAAATCATGCAAATAGAAAGAAAAACAGGTGAAAACAAAGCAAAAATGCAAGAGAAACTTTAGTTTTTCTGCGGGACAGAATATAGCAGGGTCACCACTTTCATCAGACAGGGTTGCCTATCGAGATCATGGGTCACCCCAGGGGTGACCATGGGTCACCCGAGGAGATCTAGGGTGAAACAGGGAAGAATGCAGAAATCAGGGTGGCAGAAGGAAAAAAGGGAGGAAAGAGATGATTTCTGCATCAAGAAATAGGTCAATCATGAGGAAGAATCAAAATCTCCACTTGCATCCATAGGATCTCCTAGGGAGATCTAGAAATAATAGGGAGAGATTTGGATAGGAAGGTTGAAACTAAAAATGGAAATCGGGAGAGGTATCGGGGGACCTCTAGAAGGCTTCTATGAGGTGCACTAGATGAAACATAAAGGGATGAGGTGAAAACTCACCTACAAGATACTCACAAGGCTTAGGATTAAGATTGCAGGGTAGAAAATGCAAGTCGACAAGTGTCGCAACAAGTGTCGAAAAGTGTTGCAAACGAGGAAGAAGGAGAATCAATAAAGCATAAGTGACACAAAACAAGAAGAGAGGACACGTCGTCAAGAGGCTTGCTACCTAAAGGATTTATTTTCACACTTACATGTATGTGACAAGGATCTAACTCATCATAGGGGTCCTCGTGGAGGCAGTGCATGATTTTTGTGCTTACATATTTGCCCCGTTCGGGGACAATAGTCTACATGAAAAGTAGACATCGTTCTCAAACTAGGCCTTACTTGTTGTTGATTTCCCACAATTTGTACCTGCAATAACTAGTATCAGTCCAGCATCTAAATATATCAAAATGAATAATAAAAACTGAAATGACAAACTTACCGTGGATCGTTTGAGTTTGACTAGTCGCTTGCTTTTGTCAGTTTGAACCTGTAGGTATGAGAGCACGCAAAACAAAGCATGAAACAAATGAAAAAAAGAAAAGAACTAATCTAGAGAGGAGGAGAATAGATTCTCCTTTTATTGCAAATTTTGAAGAACATATTTGATTTTTAGGGATTTTGATGTTTTTTACAATTTTTTAAGCTTTTTCAAATTTTCTAATTTTTATGGTATTTGTGAAGATTTTACAAAGGTTTGATTTGATGCTTTTTGAGGTCTTTGAGAGACCTATATTTAATATATTTTTACCCTTGCCCCCTTGCATGGGGAGACTTGTGCTCAGACATTGTTTTACACTTTATTTTTACAAGACCTGACTCGATGAGATCCATACATAGCTTTAGTTGACATCCTTTACATTACTTTCTCTCTCGTGCATATGGTTGGATAGAGCTTTTATTTTTCGTATGAGAATGCATAACTAAGATGATCACATATCGATTATTCGATTTGTTTTTGTTATATATATATATGCAGGGGACGATATGACAATGCAGGAACACAAGAAATGTTGCAAATGAAACTATTGCACTTTACTGGATGTCATGAGATATGACACTTGACTTTATTGCTTTGCGACTCTTTTTTTTTTATTTTGGCATGAATGCAATGTGGAACAAACAATGTGATTACTCTTAAATACAATTTTTGATTCAGTGGATTGCAAGTTGTCCTAATATGAGAAATCTATTCAAGGCTATGAGATGGGATTTAGGGAAACTCAAGTGGGGACTGAAAATGAATTATGGAGTTTTTGTGATGTTCACAACATGCCCCATTTTGCTCCTTAGCAAAATGAGGACCCCTGCTATTGCTTTGCTGTTGCTTCTGCTTGTGTTGTTCTGTTTGGTGGTAAAGGGAAAAAGGGAGTCAAATTTGCAAACCTTGTTAAAAATAGAGAGTAATGGGTTTTCAGTACCATTGCATGATGTGGTTGGATTCCTTGTGAAAAATGAGCCAAGGTTGCCTTTTGAACTGTCTTAAAATTCATCATATTTTGCAAGTTATGATCATTTAGGTAAAATGTGCTATCAGGTTTTGCATGGTAAACAGTCAGTTGTTTGCCTTTTTCCTTGTTGGCATTCGTTTAAATTTTTGAAATATACATACTTGGTGGTTTCAGGTTAAAGGGAATTTTGTCTGGGTTCCACTCTGTATCTCACAATTGTCTGTTTGGCAGAAAGTACATCGGCGCACTTTGTTACCTTTTGGGTCGCCATTATTTATTCATTGGCAAAGTTTTTTTTAAGGTTCGAACCACCACATTGAACCATCCGCTCGTACTCTATAGCAAGGTTCAATGGTTCGAGGTTCAAATGGTTTGATATGTCCAAAGTGTCTTAAAAGGGCGAACTGTTGTTCTGTATATCATCTTTGAACTTCCGCATTGAACCATCCGCTGGAACCCTTTTCTCAAAGGTTCAATGGTTCAAGGTTCAAAGAGTTCATTTTCTTCTAACAAGTCATGTCATGTAGTTACCTTGCGTAAATGATGTATCGTTGAACCGCCGCATTGAACCATCTACTTGAACCCTTTTCTCAATGGTTCAATGGTTCAATGGTTCAAAGCTTTGTGATTTTGGTCTCGCCGATAGGCATGAGTCATGCCGATGGAGGCGAAACAAAAGGCCATCGGCCAAATAGCGACCATCAGCCAATCTAGTTTACAACTCGCCAATGGGTAGGGTCAGTCCGATGGAAGGGAGGAAGGGTAAGGATGTGGTGGTTTGTTGATAAGAGTCTCACCGACGGGAAGGCATCGATGAGACAGGGGTGATCGGCGGGGCTAATTTTGCCCTTGCCGATAGTATGGTGTCACGCCGATCGGCCAAGGTAATGTTATCGGCAGGGGAAGTTTGTGAGTCACCGATGGGCGATCTCACGCCGATGGAGAGCATGATGAAGGAGTCATCGGCAGGAGTCACGCCGATAGTGGCGGCATTGGTGAAACCATGGTAGTTAGAGCAAAGAATTTGGAGTTCGCTGATGGCGAATCTCTCGCCGATGAGAAGGAAACAAGCCAATAAGGCTATATCTGTAGGACTCTCACCGATGGAATGAAACAAAAGGCCATCGGCCAAACAACGAACATCGGCCAATTGATTTCTGGACACGCCAATGGACATTTTCACGCCGATGGGTGGGAAATGGAAAGAAATGGAATTTTAAACGCATTTTTTGATGCCCGTAGCATTTTTCTAGTCAGCGATGGTTCACCCATGACATTTTGAGCGTCTGTGTGCATTTTGAACGCGGTTTCTGCTGATTTTGGACCTGATTTCCACATTTTTTACACAGTCACCTTGATTTAAACATATATTTTGGTTTCCTGCTATTCATTTGATAAATGTGATACTTATTGCTTGTCTTGTTTTGTAGGCTTGCAGTTGAGGAAGTAGCTGGAACTTGATCACAGTGACATCACGGAGGAAAATCTGATCTCAGGAGAAGAAAGATAAAGATCAAGTGCGAAGAAGTCAAAAGGGGCTACCCAATGGAGGACAAAGTTGCACCTAAGAACATTACTGCAGCAGACAAACAGAAGTTATTGCTGAGCTGCCAGAGCTTCTCAGAAGGGGCAATATTTCACCCAGATTTGACACTGCTCAGAGATATTTTGGAGAATTGGTTCACCTGCATTTACTGCTGTAACTAGGGGTTTGAACTAGGGATTTAGTTAGGTTTTTTTTGCTATAGTGAGGACAATCAAAAAGTCTTTATATTGTGCCTCTCTGCACTGTAATATTTTACACAGGGGCTACATAGAGATTTGTAGCAGCAGGAATTTGTAGAAGTAACATTTAGAATAGAGGGACCTTTTAGTTTACAAGTAGAAGAAGGAGGTCGCCTGTGTCTGCAGTAAGGTGTGCGTGGAATGTCTGGCTTCCTTACTGTATCTGTAAAGCTTGTAAGTTCTCTGTAATTTGATCAATGAAACTAAGAGTCATTCCAACATTGTAAATCATGTATGACTGTTTATTTCTAATACAATAGAATCTAGAGTTCTGCATCTATCTTCTGAGTGTTCTCTTGCTCTTCTTTGTGTTTTGAAATATTTTCTTTGAGAGCTTGCAATTTTAAATGTATGTTTGTGAAAATGCTCAGAACTTGCATTTAAGGTTTTTACTGTGGATTTGATCAAATTGCTGTATGATTTACATAGTGCATAACAGAACAATTAGATCCTTCGGTAGAGTACATGAGGTGTAGA
This sequence comes from Cunninghamia lanceolata, assembly GCA_027924645.1. NCBI lineage: Eukaryota > Viridiplantae > Streptophyta > Pinopsida > Cupressales > Cupressaceae > Cunninghamia > Cunninghamia lanceolata. The sequence continues at coordinate 7,978,946 of BSBN01000078.1, forward strand.
TTAGATCTTTCTAACTTTTTCCAACCCATCTGAAATATTTAGCTGAAAACGTAGAAATCTAAAGGAAGTTGTCTCAAATTTGAAGAAGCATGCATAACAGAGTTTAAGGTAGATAGTTTTTATAAATGTATAAAGGAGAAAGCTACAATAATTCAAGAAAATCATCTAAAGCTTTGCAGCACAGTAACACTTTTATGCAAAGGAATGAAAAGTATTGACATATCTCATGATCTTTTTGCATAGTTTGAGTCCAGTAAACCACAAACAACCCTAAATTACATAAGGCCCCTTGAACATTATAGCTTCACATTGACCAACTGAATTTGACCAGTAGTACCATTGTAGACTTGGGATTAAGTGAATCTTAAATGATTCCTTCTTATCTTTCAAGTATAGTTTCAGTTCATTATATGTGAATTTTAACTTATTGTTATGATTGCATCAAAACAATCACCAACAGTTTTCTGGCGCTAGAAGGAGCGCTGATTTTGATTTAGGGTTAAAATTCCAAGTTTTAAATGCTATATTCCGAGATATGTTAGATCTCATAAAATTTCAAAAAACCTAAAAATTAGTTCCCATTTTCAATGGACTCATATGGGGACAGTTTTCAAGTTAACAGTCCTTTATTTCAGGGAGCTTTGAATGAACAGTTTTATTCTCAAAGTTTATCTAATTTTGGTTTGTCCAGTTGTTGCAGGATACACTGGACTATTGAACACAGTGAACTTAAATGTTTAACATTCCTCACTAGGATAGATTCATATTTGAAAGGACTAATTATTTTTTCAAATGTGTTCAGGGCTGAAGACTGGTAGGAAAAAGAAATTTTGCAGCAACAAGCTAATACGGCACTAGGAACTAATAGGTGGTTAGAAAATACAATAGATAAATCAATTCTGGAAAGGAATGATAACAGAGCATCTTTTCTTAGGTCATATTATGGTGGGATTGATAGTAGGTCTCTACTTCCTAATACAAGAAAAGGGGAGTGCAAGTATAAATCTTTTAAATCTTGTAGAGAGGAAACCATTTGTTAGGATAAGGTTTTTATTGCTGATCCTAATTCTTTTGGTAAAGACAGTAGAACATCTTTCCTTGAGTCATTTTATGGAATGGAGAAATGTTGCCAAATGAAAAAATTAAAGTGCACTAAAATTGATGAGATCCCTACTATAGAAGCTAATGAAGTCATAGAGGAGAAAGTAAATCCTAATCCCATGACTGACTTCTTTAAATTGAATGACCAAGTTTAGGATTGTTGTAGGTTAATAGAAACAGACTCCACACTGGATGATAAATGTGAGTCAGTTGATGACCAATTCTTAAAAATTGAAAATATAAAAGATTTTGGAGCTGTTGTGCACAATCATACATCACCCCCATGCCATGTTGAAAATAAAATAGGGGAGTATTCCTGGCGATCAAAAGATGTTGTTCCACCTTTACTCTCAAGTGATTTAGAAATGATTAATTTTTGTATATCAGATTATGATGATGAAGATACTTACTTAAGTGCTGATGTGCAGGAAACTAATGAGAACATTGAGAGGTTTGTTGAATTTGAGGATAAACTGAACATCCAGAATGAAGGAACAAAGATAGATGAAGATGAAGGAATGATACATCTTGAGTTATTCATCTTTCAACTTGAAAAGGGACCAGACATAGAGCTGGGCAACGAAAATGCAGAGTTGAATGAAGAGCCAGTTATCAATGAACAAGCATGTCCCACAGAGCTAAAAACACATCAGGTTGTCTCTTTCCCTTCCTTAGTGAGCAATGATAAATGCTATTTTGATTAATGAAATTCAAGAGATAGGACATGCATGTGGATCAATCATAAACCCGATGAGCTGTCCCAATTGCTCATAGTTAGGAGCTATTCTGATAAACACAATGAATCTAGAATACCAGAATTTTTTTTAGAATTCAAAGATAAATCTACTAGGATGAGAACCATAACTAGTACCCTGTTACTCCTGCACAATCTAAAGAAATATGCAAGTAGGGGTGTTCTTGGGTCTTTTCCTGGGTTTCTGTTTGCCTTGTAGAGGCTTGTATATAGTTTGGTAGGGTAGTTGTTTTTGTTTTCTTTTCTTCTTTTGCTGTTTTCTTTTTTAGGTTAGCTGTTTGTATAGTTTCATTATGTTTCTTTTTGTTGTTTTGTTTTTGTTTGTACAGTTTTTTCTGCTTTTTTTGTTGTTTGTATAGCCTGTTTGTACAGTTTTTTCTATTTTTTGGTTTTTTTTGCTTTTTGTACAGTCTGTTTGGTTGGTTTGTTGGTTGTCTGCTCAGCAGGGATCTTTCTTTTACTTCAGAGTATTAAGGAGCAAACTAGCAACCATTGAAAATAGCATAAAATTTAGGATATTCAAGTTAATCATTTGCAATTTACACATAACTTGTTACTATCATGAATGTAGAGAGTTATTTATCTTCTAAAGTTTCGTATTCAATGACTGTGATTGAGAATTCGAAGCAAGTTTCTCACGATGACACACCTAAAATCCTTGGGTTTGTTGAACTTACCAGTGTAGATATTAGGTGAAAAATCAGAGGTTACCCTTGCTACCATTACAATTCTCAGCTTGATTTCAGCAAGTGTCCACTCCTTGCTTCATGAAGTTACAAATTGCTATATCTTGTGAAATCTTTCAAAATCAGAAAATAAAAAAAACAAAATAAATAAATAAAGTAGATTATACTGAAAATCCAGATTAAGCCATCTAAGTAACTCTACCAGGGCTATAGACGCTTGCTGGCAGTGGGGCTCTACTTAGGAGAATTGTAATGATAACCTTGCCGGGGCTATGAACGCTCGCTAGCAGCAAGGCTCTATCCGGTCGGCTATGAGGGAATATCCTCACCTACGTAGGCTAATGTCAGTCACTGGTTTGTTCAACCGACCTTCAAGATGAGGATAATTAATCACGTGCACACAATTAAACTGAAAATGGAAGTTCATGCACCCTTATTGAATACCTTAAGTCTCAAGCTGAATAGTAATTTGCAGGAAGGATAGTCAGAAGTTATGGATTTATTTCACCTAGTTTTCTTGAACACTCTAAATTTAATTGTTTTTTCTGGTTGCTAGTTGTTGTGATGTTCACAACACGCCCCATTTTGCTCCTTAGCAAAATGAGGACCCCTGCTGTTGCTTCTGCTTGTGTTGTTCTGTTTGGTGGTAAAGGGAAAAATGGAGTTAAATTTGCAAACCTTTTTAAAAATAGAGAGTAATGTGTTTTCAGTACCATTGCATGATGTGGTTGGATTCCTTGTGAAAAATGAGCCAGGGTTGCCTTTTGAACCGTCTTAAAATTCATCATATTTTGTAAGTTATGATCATTTAGGTAAAATGTGCTATCAGGTTTTGCATGGTAAATAGTCAGTTGTTTGCCTTTTTCCTTGTTGGCATTCATTTAAATTTTTGAAATATACGTACTTGGTGGTTTCGGGTTAAAGGGAATTTTATCTGGGTTCCACTCTGTATCTCACAATTGTCTGTTTGGCAGAAAGTACATCAGCGCACTTTGTTACCTTTTGGGTCGCCATTATTTATTCATTGGCAAAGTTTTTTTTAAGGTTCAAACCACCGCATTGAACCATCCGCTCGTACTCTATAGCGAGGTTCAATGGTTCAAGGTTCAAATGGTTCGATATGTCCAAAGTGTCTCAAAAGGGCAAACTGTTGTTCTGTATATCGTCTTAGAACTTCTGCGTTGAACCATCCGCTTGAACCCTTTTCTCAAAGGTTCAATGGTTCAAGGTTCAAAGAGTTCATTTTCTTCTAACAAGTCATGTCATGTAGTTACCTTGCGTAAATGATGTATCGTTGAACCGCCGCATTGAACCATCCGCTTGAACCCTTTTCTCAATGGTTCAATGGTTCAATGGTTCAAAGCTTTGTGATTTTGGTCTCGCCGATAGGCAGGCATCATGCCGATGGAGGCGAAACAAAAGGCCATCACTCAAATAGCGACCATCGGCCAATCTAGTTTACAACTCGCCGATGGGCAGGGTCAATCTGATGGAAGGGAGGAAGGGTGAGGATGTGGAGGTTTGTCGGTAAGAGTCACACCGACGGGAAGGAATCGATGAGACAAGGGTGATCGGCGGGGCTAATTTTTCCCTCGCTGATAGTATGGTGTCACGCCGATCGGCCAAGGTAATGTTATCAGCAAGGGAAGTTTGTGAGTCACCGATGGGTGATCTCACGCTGATGGAGAGCATGACGAAGGAGTCACTGGTAGGAGTCACGCCAATAGTGGTGGCATCGGTGAAACCATGGTAGTCAGAGCAAGGAATTTGGAGTTCGCCGATGAGAAGGAAAGCAAGCTGATAAGGCTATATCGGTAGGACTCTCGCTGATGGAACTAAACAAAAGGCCATCGGCCAAACAACGAACATCGGCCAATTGATTTCTGGACACGCCGATGGACAGTTTCACGCCGATGGGCGGGAAATGGAAAGCGATTGAATTTTAAACACATTTTTTGGCGCCCATAGCATTTTTCTGGTCAGCGATGGTTGACTCATGACATTTTGAGCATCTGTGTGCATTTTAAACGCGGTTTCTGCTGATTTTGGACCTAATTTCCACATTTTTTGCACAGTCACTTTGATTTAAATGGATATTTTAGTTTCCTGCTGTTCATTTGATAAATGTGATACTTATTGCTTGTCTTGTTTTGCAGGCTTGTAGTTGAGGAAGTAGCTGGAACTTGATCACAGTGACATCACAGAGGAAAATCTGATCTCAGGAGCAGGAAGATAAAGATCAAGTGCGAAGAAGTCAAAAGGGGCTACCCAATGGAGGACAAAGTTGCAGTTGAGAACATTACTGTAGCAGACAAACAGAAGTTATTGCTGAGCTGCCAGAGCTTCTTAGAAGGGGCAATATTTCACCCAGATTTGACACTGCTTAGAGATATTTTGGAGAACTGGTTCACCTGCATTTACTGCTGTAACCAGGGGTTTGAACCAGGGGTTTAGTTAGGTTTTTTTTGCTGTAGTGAGGATAATCAAAAAGTCTTTATATTGTGCCTCTCTGCACTGTAATATTTTACACAGGGGCTACATAGAGATTTGTAGCAGCAGGAATTTGTAGAAGTAACATTTAGAATAGAGGGACCTTTTAGTTTAGAAGTAGAAGAAGGAGGTCGCCCGTGTCTGCAGTAAGGTGTGCGTGGAATGTCTGGCTTCCTTACTGTATCTGTAAAGCTTGTAAGTTCTTTGTAATTTGATCAATGAAACTAAGAGTCATTCCAACATTGTAAATCATGTATGACTGTTTGTTTCTAATACAATAGAATCTAGAGTTCTGCATCTATCTTCTGAGTGTTCTCCTGCTCTTCTTTGTGTTTTGAAATATTTTCTTTGAGAGCTTGCAATTTTAAATGTATGTTTGTGAAAATACTCAGAACTTGCATTTAAGGTTTTTACTGTGGATTTGATCAAATTGTTGTATGATTTACATAGTGCATAACAGAACAATTAGATCCTTCGGTAGAGTACATGAGGTGTAGATTAGATCTTTCTAACTTTTCCCAACCCATCTGAAATATTTAGCTAAAAATGTAGAAATCTAAAGGAAGCTGTCTCAAATTTGAAGAAGCATGCATAACAGAGTTTAAGGTAGACAGTTTTTATAAATGTATAAAGGAGAAAGCTACAATAATTCAAGAAAACCATCTAAAGCTTTGCAGCACAGTAACACTTTTATGCAAAGGAATGAAAAGTATTGACATATCTCATGATCTTTTTGCATAGTTTGAGTCTAGTAAACCACAAACAACCCTAAATTACGTAAGGCCCCTTGAACATTGCAGCTTCACATTGACCAACTGAATTTGACCAACAGTACCATTGTAGACTTGGGATTAAGTGAATCTTAAATGATTCCTTCTTATCTTTCAAGTTTAGTTTCAGTTCATTATATGTGAATTTTAACTTATTGTTATGATTGCATCAAAACAATCACCAACATGAGTGTTTTTGATTTCTAGGCTTTGCTAAAGGCTAAGCACTAATCCTTATCTAGATAAGATAATTCTATAGGCTTTCAACTTAGATGATCATCAAGTTTTATAGGTGTTCACTAGACTTAGATCAGAGATGGAAAGCAAGATAGACCCAGGGTAAAGGATAAAAATGGGAAAGAACAAGGCTCCCTAGATAGAAGATGATCCTAGAGACAACTAGACTCTTCAGCTTTTCTCAGCCTAGTGTGTGTGTGTGTGCTTTGTACCTTACTTTCTCTGTTAGAATGTCACTCTTGAGGCTTTGAGCTTAGACTGATCTCCACCCAAGAGTACGGACATTCAACAATCTTCTCTCTTTCACTCCTTTTTTGTATTTCTTTTTTTTTCTTTTCACTCTTTTTTGTATTTTTCCTTATCTTTTCTCATTTTTTTGGATTTTTGACTCTTTAAGAAATGAATTATTTTGGGACTTTTTCTATGCAATGCTTTGATCTCTCAATTCTTAATTTCTACTCTCTTATTTTTATCACTCATTTTTTTTTATTCACTCAAATTTTAGATTGCTTCCTTCAGAGTTTTGATCTTCCTGACATTTATGGCCAAGAAAGATAAGGGGCTGAGCGCCATCTAAAGTTGTTGTAATCTGGTTGGACTTCTCTTCTACTAGGTAAGAATTGGGAAGGTCTACCTGCAAGCTTCCTTTGAACACTGTAGGTTTGAATAATGACTTTGGGTAGACCTGACACTTGACTTATTAAGACTAGGATCAGTGTAAAGCTAAGAGCTAGGCTTTGATTAGAATCACTGGGAATGAAGGGGGATAATGGTAATTGTGGAAAATAAGGACTCTCTAGGTCCTAAAAGGATAACATATATCTAGGCAACATTAGACTTCTTACTAAAAGGAAAATAATAGGAGAGCAAGTCACAGACTATAATGCAAGATGAATAAAATGATGCAGAAATGCAAGAAACAAATTGTTTTTGACATTTTTGAGTTTTTTATACATTTTTACATTTTTATGTTTTATGATTTTTTAGTTGTTGACCTCTTCTCCTTCCATAATGTACAAGAGGTAGAGTCATTTATGATGTCTTCTTTAACTATTTCTAGGCCTATGCAATTTGGTCTGATTTTCACTTGAAAGTCTTTGCAAGGACACTCAAAGACTTGGTGTGAAAATGTCTTTGTATTCGGTGAGGAATTCTATGTACTCACATGTTTCATTATTTGATGATTTGCCCCCTAGCTTTACCATTTTATGTTCTTGTTGAGTTCCCATGTTTGTTTTGAAATTTTGAAGGGCAATTGGAGTTGGTGTTGACTCTCCTAGTTTTTGTGTGGATTATGGTTCTTCTTCTTCAGTCATGATTTCAACCATAGGGATGTTTATGTCTGGTTCAATTGGAATAGCCACTAAGTTGAATGGAGCATAAGATTTTGTTGAGTTGGGATTGAAGGGGAATTCTATTGTTTCCCCCTTCCCTATACATTTTGAGGTCTTGGCTATGTTTACAATTTGTTTTCATGTCTCCTTTTTCAAAAGTGTTGATTTTTGGGTTGCTAGTGGTTTCCATAGACATTCCCTTCTTTTTGATTTGTTCAACTCTATAATGGCTAAAAGGATTAGGATCTCCTTTGATGACGTGGGTCTGTCCCATGTACGAGAAGTGTAATTCTTGAAATAATGTGGAGGGACTAGCCCTCATCCTATGGATCCAAGGCCTTCTTAGGATCATGTTGTAAGTGGTTTCTTCATTGATGACATAAAATTCAGTTGGGAGGGTTTTAGGACCCAATGTGATTTGAAGATTGACCTTACCCATGGTTTGAGTGTTTGGGTTGTTATGAATTCTAAGGATGGAAGTTTGTTTTGTGATTTGTGTTTCATTGTAACCCATTCTTTGAATGATCAAAAAGGATACTATGTTGATTGCAAACCCATCATCGATCATTACACGTTTAATGGAATAGTCTTGGATTTGGACTATCAGATGGAGGGGGACATCACCTTGTTTAGCTATGTCATTGTCTAAGGGTAACTTTTCAAAATCAAATGTTGAAGAACACTTTTCACTTGGAGTGTTTTCAACTTGATGGCCTATATCTAAGGCTTTGAGGAGAGCATTCTTGTGTGTAGGAGAACTCTTGATAAGCTCTAGCATGTGCAAAAAATTTGAATGGTTGGTGTCATCTATTTGTTCTAGTCCTTGGGTGACACAAATTTCTTGATATTTATCAAATTCCACAAGGCCTAAGGTGTTTTGATCAAAGTCGTTTGGACTAAGTTCTTCATCTTTTGAGAATGTGTCCATGAATGATTTTTGTTGACATTTTGGGAGGTTTGATATGAAGTGATGGTACCCCCGACATGACTTGATATCATGCCCCCTTCTCTTGTGAAATGAGAAATATTTATCATGATTGTGATCTTGAGGTTTATAATGATTGTTGTAAGACTTCTTGTTGATTCTTAGCCCAGATAGTTGTTGGCATTTTCATTTCCCAAATCTATATGACTATTGTAGTCATAATTGTAATTCCTTGATGGTGAAGTGTTTTTTGAACCATCTATGTCTTGATTGTTTGTCCAACATTTGTTATTTGTATCATGGTTTATCAACCTTCCATTGGAATCATACTCCCTTCTTCCACTATCAATAGTAGCTTGGTCAATTCTAAGGGCACTTTCGAGTGCTTTTTCATATGATTTGTAAGGGATTTTTTGAACTTGTTCTTGTATGTCATTATTGAGAGTGTGTAAGAAGAGATCAAAAAGTTCTCTATGATCCATGTTTGATGCACTAGTTGAAGAATAAAGAACTTTCCTCCATCGTGTGATAAAATGTGCAATCGACTCGTTGGCTTCAGGTTTGATTGTTAAAAATTCTTGTATTCATGTCTTAACCAATTTGTTTATGTCAAAGGCAGCCGCAAATTGATCAATGATTTGCCTAAAAGAGTGGATCGATGCTTCTGGAAGTCGATAGTACCAATCCAAAGTGATACCCTCCAAAGTCTTTGGAAAAATCTTTGCTACCACCCCATCCATAGGAAGGAGTTCTCGCATTACCATGATGTAAGCCTTGATATGAGAGTTGGGATCACCCTCTCCCTTAAATTTTGGAAGCTTGGGGAGAGGATGTGGTAGTATAACCTGACGAATGTTGTAGTCAAGAGGCTCCTTTAAATACTCGAGGTATGTTCCTAAGAGGGAGTTATGGGTAGGGAATTTTGTTCCTCCAAACATTATCCCTTCAAGTGGAGCTTGTTGTGTTTGTTGAAAGGGTATGCTAGATTGTTGATATCCTGAAAAAGTTAGATGACTAAATGGTGTCATGTTTTATTTTTTGAAGATTGGGTGGGATCAATTGTGGTTGATCTTGCATCATTAGAATCCCAACTATTTGATTGAGACTTGTCATGTTGGATTATAAGGGAAAGGGAGACCTAAATTTTTCATGGAAGTTTGGATGAGGGGTATTTCGTTTGCCCCCTGGTTTGATTTGATCTTGTCAATGAAATGATTTCCATGTGCCCTAGTTTTTTCCTCAATTTTGTTTTGGCAATCTTGTTCAACCCTTCAATCCTCAAGGGTCTCTATTTGTTGGACCAAACTTTCTATAAGGTCTATGAATGAGGCTTTGTCCATTCTTTGAGTTTTTCCACCTTGTGATGGATTGCTTTGTATTGGGGTTTGAGTGACCCTATATGTTCTTTCTAATAACATTTCACATGTTGTGGACTTTTTATCTTGATGTACTACATGGAGGGGTTTTTGTGCCCCCCAAGCTTCTTGTAAGATTTTCTTTTGATGGCTCACCTCATTGTCCATTTGGGTGGTCATTTTTGTATCACTTGTTATGAGTTGGTCTTGTTGATGGATCTCAAACCAAACACTCACTTGGCATGTTTTCATTTGGTTAATGTTGTGGGGATCTTGTTGTATCCCCTTTGAGTCTTTCAAGTTTAACTGATTTGCAGTTGAAGTTATTGGATCTGAGCATGTGCTACTTTCATTGGAGGGGTAATTCCCTTGAACTTTGTGTGATTTTGTCATAGTTATGGGGTGTAGGAAACACAACGAAATGAATGAAATGAAGATGGACATGAAAGATGAGCATGCAATGACAGAAGCACATGGAAATGCAAAAGATCCCATCAAAAGTTTTTGTTCTTCATGTAGGGTTCACCAAAATATGTGGTGAAGTTGACGTTGTATGTGAGAATGATGAGGGAAATGAGATCCATACAATGGGAATGCAAAATGCATAACCAAGAGGCTCTGCTCTTCACGTTGGGTTCACCAAAATATGTACACTTGAAATTGGGACTTCGGTTGCCTCAGGGCTGTCGAGTTGGATTTTGGCACGTACACGAACCCTTCCCTCCTTACCATGGGGTGATCTACCATGTCACTCTCACTCACGTAGAAGTAGCCAGTTGAGAGGAGGTGAGACACGGCAAGGGTCTGGCTTGTTGGAGAGCTGGACTTCATAAAGGGGGGTCGGCAAGTTCTGTGGACTTTGTTATTGTGTGTTTTGTTGTATACTTCACTCAATGGTTGTGGTACTTGAGATAACCCTATGACCGGAAGGGTCACTAGTTTCTCTTCATCTATTTGGATTCCTTAAATTCCACCTTTGTGTGGGAAATCAGTTGTTTTCATTGATGGCCTTTGCTATTTCTGTCTTTGAGAAATGCTCTTTGTAGTTGTAATTGCCTAGCTTATTCTAACAACAGGAGATCAAATGGGTCTCCTTGTGGAAGAATAATTTTCTATTGCAGTATTTGTGGATGTAACTCCTTGATCATTCTACGGATAACTCACCCACTCTCCTTTCACTCCTAAACACATTTGTGAATTAGGATAGAGGAAGTTGTATGATTACTAACCTTCACCAGATCTAGTGTTCTTTTACCTAGGGTTTTGTTGACCTAGGGTTTGACTTTGTTTAACTGTGCTTAGCTCATGATGGAATCAAGGGTTTGCAATCTTGTCTATTCTAACAAATTTATATGGATGCAAGCTAAATGACATACAAAGCATCTTTTTGGTATTTTTAGAGTATTTTGGAAAGGAAAATGCTTCTAATCTATGAAAGAAATATGTATGCAATCCTATATGTCTTTTCAAATGCAAAGTTTAATCTATGTTTTTGTGGGTTTTCAGTGTTTTCAATGCAATCTAATTTCAGGGAAAGGGAAAATGCTTTTTATAACAAAGTCAATCTATGAATGTAAAAATGATTATTCTAGCATACAAGATCTAACCTATCAAGGAAAAAGAAAAATGTTACTATTCCCAAGAGCAATGTGATTATCTAATTACTATGAAAGCAATGAAAGAACTTGAAAGAGATGAAGATTTGTTGACTCCACTACCCTTAGTATCCTTGTGTAGGCAACCTCGAATCCTTCTGTGATAGCAAGTGATCCTCTTGACAAAATGACTTGAAGAAGCAAAGAGAAGCTTTTGTGAAGCTTGTATGAGCTCAATGTGAGTTTGGAATTGAGCACAATGGCTAGGAATCAAGCAGCATAGCATTGCTTGATTGAAAAAAGAAAGTAAAAGGCACTTATGTCCTGTATGAGCATATGAATGCTAGGTTGGAGAGCAAACTTGGCAAGAGCTGGTACACAATGAATTTGCCTCTCAGGAAAAGCTTTGAAGGTATACAACAATGAAAGATTTGAAACTATGGAAAAACTAATGAAAGAAATGAAGAAAGTGGCTTAAAGGCCTATGAAGAAGCTTGCAAAAGCTTGAGAAGACAAGAAGGGTATTCTCCAACTTGCTCAACCTGGAAAATAATGAAGAGGTTAAGGGTATTTTTAGGTTAGAAGAAGGGATTGGATTAAGGAGTTAACACATTTGATTGATGAGTTAACAAGAATAGATTGGGGAGTTAACAAGGTTGATTGGCCAGTGAACTCAGTTGATTAGGGAGTGATGAAGCAATGATAACTTATCACTGAAGAAGAAATGGAGGTGAGGGAATGCATGAGATTGATTAGAGAGTTAATTATAGATTAAATAGAGCTAATTATGCATGTGTGGGTGTATAAAAAAGTTAACTCTACTTCAAGGATAAAAAATCATGCAAACAGAAAGAAAACTGGGTGAAAACAGAGCAAAAACACAAGAGAAACATCAGTTTTTCCACGGGACAAAAGACAATAGGGTTACCACTTTCATAAGACAAGGTCACCCAGGGAGATCATGGCTCACCCCAAGGGTGACCCTAGGTCACTCGAGGAGATCCAGGGTGAAACAAGACGGAATGCATAAATTAGGGTGCAGAAGGAAAAAGGGAGGAAAAAGATGGTTTCTGCATCAAGAAATAGGTCAATCATGAGGAAGAATCCAAATCTCCACTTGTGTCTATAGGATCTCCTAGGAAGATCTAGAAATAATAGGGGGAGATTTGGATAGGAAGGTCTAAACTAAAAATGAAAAGTGGGAGAGGGATCGGGGGACCTCTAGAAGGCTTCTATGAGGTGCACTAGATGAAACACAAAGGGATGAGGTGAAAACTCACCTACAAGACACTCACAAGGCCTAGGATTAAGGTCGCAAGCTAGAAAATGCAAGTCGACAAGTGCCACAGCAAGTGTTGAAAAGCGTCACAAATGGGGAAGGAGAAGAAGGAGAATCGACAAAGCAGAAGTGACACAAAACAAGAAGAGAGGACACATCGTCAAGAGGCCTGCTGCCCAAAGGATTTATTTTCATGCTTACATGTATGTGATAAGGATTTGACTCATCATAGGGGTCCTCGTGGAGGTAGTGCATGCTTTTTGAGCTTATAGACATAAGATGATTGAGTGTTTTGATGATCATGGTACGTCAGTGGTGTTAGCAAGAGTCTAGGGACCCGTATCTCTTCTTATGATATCCGCTATACAGCTTAAGTGGAGCATGTGTAAGGGGTGCCAGATGTTCACCATTACCATTAGTGACAGATCTGAGGGATTGATAGAGATATCCTTAGATGATCACACTATCCTCAAGGAGTTTGCAGATGTTTTTCCATCAAAGTTGATAGGGATGCCACCCCACCATGAGGTGGACTTTCATATCGATTTGGTTCCAGGGGCATAGCCGGTTTCACAGGTACCTTACAGGATGACCACTTAGGAGCTTAGTGAGCTCAAGATTTAGTTGGAGGAGTTGTTAGAGAAGGGTCACATCAGTCCTAGCATCTCACCTTGGGGTACACTAGTCATCTTCATCAAGAAGAAGTATGGGTCCCTTTGCTTGTGCATCAACTACAAACAACTGTATAAATTAACGATCAAGAATTGTTATCCCTTGCCGAGGATTGATGATTTTTCTGACTAGATGAGGGGAGACAGAGTGTTCTCCAAGATTGACCTGAAGTCTAGTTATCACCAACTGAGGATTATAGAGGCTGATATTCATAAGACAACATTTAGGACTCGGTATGGTCATTATGAGTTTATAGTAGTACATTTCAAATTGATAAATGCCCCTACAGTGTTCATGATTTTGATGAATAGGGTATTTCACACCTTTTTGGATTTCTTTGCACTGATATTTTTGGATGACATATTGATTTACTCCCACTCGAAAGAGGAGCATGAGGATCATTTGAGGCAAGTACTACGATGTTTGAGGAGACACCAGCTTTATGCCAATTTGGCTAAGTCTGCATTCTTCCAGTTTGAGTTATAGTATTTAGGGCACATTATATATGGGGATGGTATCTTAGTAGATCCATCAAAGGTCAGTGTGATTGTAGAGTGGCTAGCACCCACCAGTGTTACAAAGGTTAAAAGTTTTATGGGGTTGGCTGGGTATTATTGTAGATTTGTGGAGGGTTTCTCCAGGATAGCTCACCCCATTACTTCCCTTCAGTGTAAAGGGAAGAGATTCAAGTGGTCATAGCAGTGTGAGAGGGCATTTCAGACCCTCAAGGAATGTCTTACTAGTGCTCCCATTTTAGCAATACCAAATCTGACTCATAATTTTTGGGTTGTACAGATGCTTCATTAGATGGTATATGCACAATACTTATGTAGGAGGGTTGAGTTATGGCGTATGAGTCATGAAAACTCAAGTCTCAGGAGAAAAATTACCCTACACATGATTTAGAGCTTGTAGTAGTAGTACATGCTCTCACTAGATGGAGATATTTTCTACTTAGACATTATTTTGAGCTTCATTTGAATCAACATAGCCTTCAGTATATATTCACTCAGCTGAATCTGAATGCACAATAGAGACGATGGCTGGAGTTTTTGTGTGAGTATGTTTTCGAGGTGCACTATATCAGAGGGAAGGAAAATGTGGTGGTAGATGCCTTGGGTAGGTGATGTCATGAGATCATGGCCATTATAGTGGGTACCGATTTGAAGTCATGTATTCTTCAACGGTTGCTAGAGGACCATTGGTGTCAAGAGATTTAGTGTGCAATGCAGTCTTAGAGGGCCCTTGAGGGCAAGTATTTAGGATTTGTTCTTGAGGCAGATGGTTTGTTACAATTTAGGGGACGTATCTATGTGCCATAGAGTGGGGATGTGTGGAGATTTATTCTTTCAGAGACTCACAGAGCACCATATGTAGCACACCCAGGGGTTAGGAATATACATTCCAATCTTCAACAACTATATTACTGGCCAGACATGCGTAGAGATATTGTAGAGTTTTTGGCTCAATGCCGTTAGTGCCAGAGGGTCAAGGCCGAGCACCAGTACCCTACAGGATTGTTATATCCCCATGAGATTCTAGAATGGAGGTGGGATACTATTTCCATGGATTTTATAGTTGGTCTACCCAAGTCCTCCTAACACCATGATGCCATCATGGTGATGGTTGACAAGTTGACCAAGGTATCCCACTTTTGACCCATTCATACCACTTATACAGAATCAGCCATGGTGCAGGTATTCATGGATGAGATTGTTAGCTTACATGGAGCACCTCATAGAATCATTTCAGACAGGGATCCAGTGTTTACTTCTACATTTTGGACAATACTTTAGAGAGCTTTAGGCACCTAGCTCAATTTTAGTACAACTTACCACCCTGAGACATATGGACAGACAGAGAGGGTTAATTAGGTGCTAGAGGACATGCTGAGGATGTATGTTATGGATCATCAGTCTAGATGGGAAGAGCACTTGTACCTAGTTGAGTTTTCCTAGTTCATTGGGTATGGCACCATATCAGGCATTGTATGGTAGACCATGCAGGAATCCATTGAGTTGGGACCAATTAGAGGATAGAGTTACTATTGGGAAAGAGTTGTTATAGGATATGGAGTGACAAGTGTATGTGATTTGCCAGAGGTTACAGGAGGCCCAGGATCGACAGAATATGTATGTAGACACTAAGTGAACATGTCAAAGTTTTTTAGTGGGTGACAGAGTCTTCTTGAGAGTGCAGCTGCATAAGAGTCCAATCTATTATGGAAAGGGATCTAAGTTAGCAACTCATTTTGTGGGCCTTGTTGAGATATTGGACCGGATAGGATCTATAGCCTATTATTTAGCCTTGCCACCTAGCTTGTCACGCATCCATGATGCATTTCGTGTTTCTATTTTTAGACATTATATCCATGATCCTTCTCATAATTTGGATTGGGTTGCTCTACAGGTAGAGGAGGATGGACAACTAAGATTGGAGCACACTCGTATCTTGGCTTGTCAGACACTAGACCTTCGAGGTCGAGAGCTAGACCAAGTTAGGGTCCAGTGGGACAAATATGATCACTCTGCAACCACTTGGGAGGACACTTCTACTATGAGGACTCTGTATCCTCACCTTTTTTAGGGCTTTAGAGAGGAAGTCCAAGCCTAGGGGGTAGGATGTAGGGCCACTCCTCAGTACCTCCATTATGGCAGGAAGTGATTATGCATTTTCCGTTGTAGATCTATGATGAAACATTATATGGTTAGCTAACTCGGTTATTTCATTTTGTTTTGGATCTATGGATGATACATATTTTGATATTAGATAATCTCATTTGACATTATGTGATGTTCTTAGATCCTACCTTGTATTTTGTTGGTGGATTATGTTGCTCATAGCGATATGGTTATACATGGTTCTTGGAATTCATGGTGTGAATTTCATATACCTTTTATGAATGAAGCAACTCAATGTTATATATAGTTTGCAATTAGAGTTATGATTACTATTGTCGTATAGTTTTATGATTTAGACTTCATTGATATACATATATGCGTATGGTTAT
This sequence comes from Cunninghamia lanceolata, assembly GCA_027924645.1. Lineage (NCBI taxonomy): Eukaryota > Viridiplantae > Streptophyta > Pinopsida > Cupressales > Cupressaceae > Cunninghamia > Cunninghamia lanceolata. The sequence goes on from BSBN01000078.1 coordinate 7,995,154, forward strand.
ACATGGTTCTTGGATTTCATGGTGTGAATTTCATATACCTTTTATGAATGAAGCAACTCAATGTTATATATAGTTTGCAATTAGAGTTATGATTAGTATTGTCGTATAGTTTTATGATTTAGACTTCATTGATATACATATATATGCGTATTCTCTAATGTGATCTTGTGTATCTGATGTAGTAATGGTTAATTTTATCTTTTTTCTTTGGCTATTATTATTGTACTAATGATGTTGAGCCAATGAAAAAGGGGAAAACACCCAGAGACCCAATGCTTAAGGCATAGGTCCATTGTTAGTCATGCTTGTGTTTGTGGGAAGGGTGTCATGTGAAAATGTTTTGTCAAATGTATCTTGTGATGGTATTGTCTTAGGGCATGTGATTTCACGTGAATTATTGTATGATGACATTTACATTGTAAAGTGTTGTATGATGTTTTGTTGTGGAGTTGGGAGTTTATTTTGTCTATTAAATTTGTTGTTTAGTCCAAATTACTCCTTTTGTTGGGAGGAAAATTAAACCTTATCCTAGACCTAGGTGGACTCCTCAAATACATACAATGAGATTAAGAAAAAAATAAACTTTAGGCACCTTTTTAATTACATTTCCATTTTGGACGGTAATTCATTTTTATTTGATAAATCAAGTTTGTTGGGAAAACACTTGTTGCCCAACCCAGGGTGACAACATGATTTCCATATTAGGACACATGCTACCCACTCGGATGGACACATGTTTTCTATAGGGATAGATGTGATTTGAGGGTAAAAGAGAGGAAAAAGGTGAGAAGGTTTTTTTTTAAGACTGTTCTGCTAGTAAAAAAAGGGGGGGCAAGAAAGCAACACAACAAATTGGAGGAATAGGAGGTATTTCTAGAATTGAACATTTTAGAAGTAAATTCCAAGTAGTACCTAGTATCTCACTTGACTTTGAACTTTAGTTTTGGAATGATAAATTATTTTGTTAGAGGAAAAAAAAAGAAAAAAAGAGACATCAGTATGCATTATGCATGTTGATATGAAGTTGAATGTTTCAAACTATTGTGTATTGTTGTGTAAAATTATGTTTTGTGGGGTAAACTGAAGAGCTCCTATAGGATTCTTGAATGGGTAAGAGTACCGAATGATTTACTACTGAAATCTGAATATTCAATGGGTAAGAGTACCCAATTTTATATATAATTCTGAAAGTGAACACTCAATGGGTAAGAGTAGCCAATTTTACGTTCTTGAATCTTTGTCCAGAAGGGTATGAGCACCCAAGAAACTAGATTGAAGAGAGATCAAATTTAATGGGTAAGAGTACCCAGTAGCAAAGAAAAGGTGTATGAGTACCCTTGAAATGAAAAAAATTCTATCTATGGAAGACATAATTGTCCTACATGATGCTATCTCTTTCTACCCCTTGTAAAGGTCTTTTCAAAAAGCCTTCGTGTGGCTATGCAAATGTGAATACCCAGTGAATGTGTAGAGTATCCTGTATGCAATCTATTGTTCATGAATTTTCTGTAAGTATGAAATGTGTGAGTCAAGTGTGTGGTTGTGTAGTGTATTTGGGTCTCCCTGTGTTTTCCCCTAACTTGGGGGTGGGCAGTTACTTCCCTAGGTTGGGAGGTGAGCTTCACTAGTTAGAGAGACTATTTGGTTTTCTCTTGTAGGTTTGTATTTCATAGCTTTCTGTGAAGAACCAAGGAAAAAGTTGTTATTATGGATGTCTGAGAGAGAGTTCAGTAACATCATCTATTTCCCTACATATTTTGTAATAAATTGTCAATTCAGGATTGTAATTAAGGTTTGTTAGTATAATGAAAGGCTATATGTGAACAAGAAATAATTCTCCTAAAGAAAATAATGAATTGTAAATTCTTGTATTAAATGATTATATTTTGTATTTTGTGTGGGAGTAACATAGCAGAACTGTAATGAGAAAAAGGAAAAAAAAACAAAAAAAAATGCAGAGATTAATGTTAATAAATTATATCTCTGTACTTACTTTCTTTCATTCATGTACCTTTTAAAGTAATGGAAAAAGCTCCTAAATTCTTCCATACATTCCTTTGTTTTTTTTATATACTACTTTAAAATAGAAAGAAAATAATAATAATAATTAATAACATGGCTACAATTTAGTTTGCAAGTTTCACTGGATATCAGTTAAAATTGTGAGGCTCTCTTATCATAAGAATAAATGCTATTCAATTCTTAATTCTATTGTTGTACATTATGCTTCAACCAGAATTGGATAACCTACATTTTACCAATTCTTGGCACAGCTACCTAACTAGGAAATAGAGAGTTAGTAACTAGAGAACACTAACAATACTTAACCCATATCTTAAGCTAATTGGAAATTCTATAGAATATACAGATTTCATGTCTTCATAGATTCCTTGATGGATTCTCGAAGGATAGAAAGAAACCCCTCCCTCTTTTTACTTATCCTCCACAGCTCAGCCACTGCAAATAACAAAATAATCAAAAAGAAAATCAAACAAAATATCTAATGCTATTTGAAGAGCAAATATCTGAGGCCTAGATAGGGTTTTGGAGTAGGAAAATTAAAATCTCTAGTAGAGGTATGGCTCTACAAGTAGGACACGACCTCTGGGCCCCTGGTAACAAGAGCCACCCTCTATGGCTTCTCTTTCCATTGAGTCATCTGGGAATTGAAAAAAAGACAAAAGAAGAAATCATTATTCTTGTCAGGTGCTCGCTAGAGATCATAACACATTTAAACAAAAAAGAGAAATAAATTCATTAAGAAAACTCCATGGAATGGTTGATGCAGAGCGGGCAGCGGATTGTGGCAAATTGATTTTCATTCAGTCACTAACATACAATTTTCTGTGTGTGTTTTTCCACCGGTGAAATCCAACCCATCGGTGAGTCTAAACTCTGTCACACCGAGCTCCTTTCATCTTACCGATGGAACCTAGATTTTGAGCCTATCAGCAAGGCCATCACTATCAAAAAATGGTTTGTATCTCCTAGTGCTACTCTGATATAAGTATTTTCCTTTGGTTGAATCTTTGAACCAACCGTACCATTGAACCAATGCTATCAGTTCAATTACTTAGAAAAAATAGCTATCGATGATCCACAGTTGCACTGTTGAACCAGAAGAATCCATCAGCTTCACTGTATCATTGAACTATTGAACCTGTCCAACGAATGGTTAACTATCGCTAGCTCTTTAGCACTGTCTCTGTCACCGAACGGTTGAACCAAATGGTTGGTTGAACCGTTGAACCCTTTGAACCATTGAACCGGTTCAAAGGTTCAACCAAACACTTAACTGATTCAAAAACTCCTTCGAAGCTTTACTTAACTTCTTACAAGCATTCATCGAACCAAAACAAACCTGATTTACTTGCGAACTGTTGAACCTTTGGCCAACGGTTCAAATGAAGACTGTTCCGCCGACTTCAATCAATTGCGGAACCCAATGTACTATCTGCTGACACCACTGAACTGAAAACCCATTGAATCTTTGGAAACTATTCAAACACAAAAATTTTAATTATCTGCGACGCCATTACGCATGACTAAAACTCGCGTGGCTTTACCAAACTGATTCTCCACAAACATATAGATTTTCTAACTTTCACAAACTAGCACATGAGGATGCTAGGGTTCATCTCAGTATGCTACAAATCGATCCTGTGATCACACAAAATGAATAGAAACAAAATAGAAAATCTAATCTAATATATACAGGCATTCCACCTATTACGAAGTAATCAACCGGTGGAATGGATAAAAGAACCCATCTCGGTTGCAAACCAAAAAATCAACTACACAAGGAAATCCAACACAAAGCAGGTTCTTCTTTTATCGCTTCTAGAAAAAATACAATTATCTGGTTTCATAGTTTTAGAACTAAACTACACACGATTGCTTTGATCCCTATCTCTCTCTATCTCAATTTTGATCGATCTCCCCAAATGATTTGAGCTAAACTATTTAACTACTTTCTGATAGTAGTACAGACTTGATTCCCAGTGGCTGGGAGAGATAACAAACTTCTAACAGACTAACAACCTTATCATGATAGCTCGATAAGTGTCCTAGGGATTACAAACAAAAATTGAATTACAAACACCAATGACAAGTCTGGTCAAACAGACCTTATTACATTAATATAGAAAATGCATAAATCGCATAAGACCCTAGTCTACGTGGGGTGCTCCTGCACCATACTCTCTAAGAGAAGAAATTTCAAGTCCACTTGAGATGAGAGTTTAAAGATCTGTACCTTGTTTGATGATCTATTCGTCAATCATCCAAACTACCTCTGAATCAGGTTTCCCTTGCCATGCCACCAAGTACTCCATGTACTCTTTGTTCCTGGTTTTCTTTGCCACTCTTGAGTCTAAAATCTTCTTCAATTTTGGTGGATCATGTTTAGGAATATCATCTTTTGCTGCACCCTGTAGTAGTTCCTGTTCTACATCTGCATTATGTTTGTATGGAGTTAAATCACATACATTGAAAATAGGTGACAATCCAAGATCAGAAGGAAGTTGGATTTCATAAGCATTATGTCCACATTTCTTCAAAATATGACATGGTCCAATCTTCCTTTGCATGAGCTTAGTATATTTTCCTTTTGGGAGTCTTTCCTTCTTCAAATTAACCCATACCAAATCTCCAACATCAAGCTATACATCTCTCTTCTTTTTATCAGCATATTCTTTGTACTTCAAAGTAGTTTGCTGGAGTTGGGTCTTGACCTGATCATGCACCTCTTTGATTGTTACTACAAAAGCTTCTCCATCTGCACTAATAGATTCTCCTGTAGGTATATCTCTTAACTCAAAAATACCTCTAGGATGGATACCATATACTACTTGAAAAGGTGACTTTCCTGTACTCCTATTGATGGTGTCATTATAAGAAAAGTTTTCCTGTGACAGGATGTTATCCCATTTCTCTCCATGCTGTCTTGTCAAACATCTGAGCGGATTTCCCAATGATCGATTGACCACTTCAGTCTGGCCATCTGTTTGAGGGTGATAAGCTGATGAGAAAGACAAATTGGTTCCAAGCTTCTTCCAAAGAGTCATCCAAAAATGACCAATAAATTTCACATCTCTATCTGACACTATGCTCAAGGGCAATCCATGTATTCTCACAATTTCCTTGAAAAATAGATCCGCAACATAGGAAGCATCACAAGTGGTTTTGCATGGCAAGAAATGTGTCATTTTACTGAATCTGTCTACTACCACAAAAACATTGTCATATCCCTTCCGTGTTCTAGGTAAACCTAACACAAAATCCATGCTTATGCTTTCCCATAGTCTAGAAGGAATGGGCAATGGGTGATATAAACCTGCATTTGTAGATCTTCTTTTTGCCTTCTGACAGATCACACATGTCTCCACAAATTTTTTGACATCTAACTGTAGCTTTGGCCAAAAGTAATGCCTCTTCACCAGATCAAGAGTCTTATCCAGACCAAAATGTCTTGCCATGGCTCCACAATGTTTCTCCCTAATTATATTCAGTCTCATAGAACACCATGGAATGCACAACTATCCACCTTTGAAAAGTAATCCATCCTGTATAAAAAATTCAGAGTATTCAACATGATATTTGTCTTCAAAAGAAGTACATACTTTGTAGATTTCTCCAAAATCTTCATCATCAGCATACATAGTCTTTAAGGAATCAATTCCAACACTTTCTAATTGAATCTGATTTAGGGTGAGAGCCCTCCTACTCAAAGCATCTGCTACTTTATTCTTGACTCCTTTCTTATGCTTGAGTGTGAAGGTGAAAGGTTGCAAAGTTTCCACCCATTTCATGTGTCTATGGTTCAACTTCTCTTAGCTGTTTATGAAACTAAGGGCCTGATTATCTGTAAACACTATGAATTCTTTTGGCATCAAGTAATGCCTCCACTTTTTGAGTGACTGGACTAGAGCATACATCTCCAAATCATAAGATGAGTATCTCTTCTTAGCATCATTTAGTTTCTCACTAAAAAATGCAATAGGCCTCCCTTCTTGACTGAGTACTGCTCCAATTGCCATGTGACTTGCATCACATTCAACCTAAAAAATCTTGTTAAAATCAGGTAGTGCAAGGACTGGCTACTGTGCCACTTTCTTCTTCAATGTCTCAAATGAATCATCTGCCTCCTTTGTCCAAGTGAATCTGCACTTCTGTCCTCCTTTTATGGTGTCAAGCATTGGTGCACAGACATGACTAAACCCTCTTATAAACTTCCTATAGAAGGTTGCTAACCCATGGAAACTTCTGACATCATTCATGGTTCTGGGAGTTGGCCAAGACAATATGGCACTTACTTTCTCCTAATCCATTTTTAGTTTTCCCTGTGAGATGACAAAACCCAAGTAGATAATTTCCTCCTCCATAAAGAACACTTCTCCAAGTTAATCATTAGTTGTTCTTCATGTAACCTTGTGAGAACCAAGTCTACATGATTGAGGTGTTCTTCCCTTGTATTACTAAAAATTAGAATGTCATCTAGATATACTATGACAAATTTACCTATAAATTCTCTCAAGACCTCATTCATCAACCTCATAAAAGTACTAGGAGCATTGGATAAACCAAAAGGCATGACCTTCCACTCATACAACCCTTCATTGGTTTTAAAGGCCGTTTTCCATTCATCCCCTAGAATAATCCTGATCTGATGATAACCATTTTTCAAATCTATTTTTGTGAAATATTTGGCACCTCCTAAATAATAAAGCAAATCCTCTATCCTAGGTATGGGGAACCTATACCTGATTGTGATCTTGTTAATAGCCCTTGAATCAGTGTAGAGCCTCCAAGTGCCTTCTTTATTTGGTGCTAGTACAGCTGGTATTGCACATGGACTTAAGCTTTTGCCAATTAGGCCTATCTCCAATAGTTCCTCAATCTACCTTGCTACCTCTGCATTCTACTCTGGGGTAAGCTTGTATGCTGCTTTGTTTGGTAGTGTAGATCTAGGGATTAGATCTATGCAATGACTGATGTCCCTCATAGGTGGTAGGGACCTTCGCATTCCATCAGAGATGATGCCTGTTGATGACTGTTTTGATGCAATCATAACAATAAGTTAAAATTCACATGACATGAACTGAAACTATACTTGAAAGACAAGAAGGAATCATTTGGTGATTCAACTAATCCCAAGTCTACAATGGTTCGGTTGGTCAAGTTCAGTTGGTCAATGTGAAGCTGTAATGTTCAAGGGGCCTTACGTAGTTTAGGTTTGTTCTGTGGTTTACTGGCCTAAGAATATGCAAAGAGGTCATGAGATATGTCAATACTCTTCATTCCTTTGCACAAAGGTGCTACTGTGCTGCAAGTTTCAGATGGTTTTTTTTGGGTTTATGCAGCTTCCTTCTTCATGTACTTATGAAAACTGTCTACTTAGACTCTGTTATGCATGCTTCTTCAGATTTGAGACAATTTCCTTTGGATTTCTACGTTTTCAGCTAGATATTTCAGATGGGTTGGGAAAAGTTAGAGAGATCTAATCTACACTTCATCTAATCTACAGAAGGATCTAATTGTTTCTGTTATCCACTATGTAAATACCACAGTAATTTGATCAAATCCACAGTAAAAACCTTAAATGTAAGTCCTGAGCATTTTCACAAACATACATTTAAAATTGCAAGCTCTCAAAGAAGATATTTCAAAACACAAAGAAGAACAGGAGAACACTCAGAAGATAGATGCAGAACTCCAGATTCTATTGCATTAGAAACGAATAGCCATACATGATTTACAATGTAAGAATGACTCTTAGTTTCATTGATCATACTACAGAGAACTTACAAGCTTTACAGATACAGTAAGGCAGCCAGACATTCCACGCGCACCTTACTGCAGACAAACAGGTGACCTCCTTCTTCTACTCTAAACTATGCTAAGCTATCTTGCTGTATGTTCCTAAAATCTCTGTTGTAGGCCCTAAAAATCCCTGTTGTATAGCCCCTGTTGTAAAGTATTACAGTGCAGAGAGGCACAATATATAACATTCTGATTGTCCTCACTACAATAAAAACCTAACTAAACCCCTGGTTCAAACCTCTAGTTACAGCAATAAATGCAGGTGAACCAGTTCTCAAAAATATCTCAGAGCAGTGGTCAAATCTGCGCGAAATATTGCCCCTTCTGAGAAGTTCCAGCAGCTGGGCAATAACTTCTGTTTGTCTTTTGCAGAAATACCTCCAGCTGCGACCTTCCTCTTCACTTGAATGGCTTTGACTTTTGCATTTCATCTCTGTCTTCTTGCTCCTGAGATCTGATCTTCTGCCTCCATGAGGTCACTGTATTGACTTTCCAGCTGCTTCCTCAACTGCAAGCCTGCAAGACAAGACCAGCAATAAGTTTCACATTTATCACAAAAAAATAGCATGAAAATAGAATAAGCGTTTAAATCCAGGTGACATCGCAAAAATGGAGAAAATCGGATCAGAAAATCGCTCAAAACGCGTCAAAAATGCGCCCAAGCTGCTCAAAATTGATGGGTCAACCATCGCTGACTGAAAAAATGTCAGAGGTGCCAAAAAAAAAACACTTTAAAACTCCACCGCTTCATTTCCCGCCCATCGGCATGATCATCCCTGTCGGTGCGTCAAAAAATAGGTTAGTCGATATACCTCATCATCATGATATTCTGGAAATAGCATTCCCTCCTGAAGGTCCAGATGAATGTCATCATGATATTTGACTTCTGCATATGAAGAAACGGACAACATCATCATCATCATAATGTTGAAGAAGAATAGGAGGATACGAATATAATCATGCTGCCGAGGAAAGGAAGATGATGGTGACGTCATCATGATATTCGGGATTCATGAAAATGCTAAGGATGACGTCATCGTCATATCCGGTTAAGATCAGGGGGATAATTGCAATATCGGGTTACCTGAGGAGCATGATCAGGATGATGAAGTGAATATGACCCTTTCGCGGCCAAGGCAACCCTCTCGAAAGAAATCAGCATGATGAAGATCATCATCATATTTGCGGCTTGTGTCGAACTTGGAATAGGACGTCATCATGATAATCGGGAACCGGATCGGGTTTTGGAAAATATCCTGTTGAAGGAAAAATGTGATGATGATCATCAGGAGGATATTTACTCCTGTCGAACATAGAATAAGACATCATCATGATAATCGGGAACCGGATCGGGTTTTGGAAAATATCCTGTTGAAGGAAAAATGTGATGATGATCATCAGGAGGATATTTACTCCTGTCGAACATAGAATAAGACATCATCATCATGTTTCGCGAACCAGATCGGGTCTTGGAAAATATCCTGTTTGAAGGAAAAAAGATGATGATCATCAGGATATTTACTTCCTCGTTTATCAGATCGGGATGACGTCATCATGATAATCGGGAACCGGATCGGGTCTTGGAAAATATCCTGTTGAAGGAAAAATGTGATGATGATCATCAGGAGGATATTTACTCCTGTCGAACATAGAATAAGACATCATCATCATGTTTCACGAACCAGATCAGGTCTTGGAAAATATCCTGTTTGAAGGAAAAAAGATGATGATCATCAGGATATTTACTTCCTCGTTTATCAGATCAGGATGACGTCATCATGATATCCGGAGCCTTCGTTAAACTTGAAACATGACGTCATCATGATATTTCGCCAACCGGATCATGTTTGAGAAAAAATCCTGCCGAAGGGAAAATGTTATGGTCATGATCATGATTAGGATAAAAATATGATGATGATGATGTTCAGGATGTTCTCAAAAGGTTGCATTTTCGGCAGGAGGACTTGGCGAAATATCGGGCGCACAAACAAGATCATGATGATGATGTTGTTAACAGGACAGGATAAAAAATGATGATGATGACCCTCCTAATCGATTTATCATGATGACGTCATCATGATAAATTGTCTTCGAAGCACAAGGGTGAGTTAAGGTCATCATGATATATGCGCTAGGGTGATTTTACAAAATATGATGATGGTGTTTAAGAAATGCAATATCGGCCTCTTCTTTAAAAGATAGGGTGATCATCATGATGTTTCGGCAAACGGATATCAGGAGGATATGAAGATGATGATCCTCCTTCGAATTATCATGATGATGATGTTTCCAGCACTTAGCGAATTCAGCGAATATGACCCATGAAAGATCAGGATGAGGATCAAGAAGCCGTCATCATCATATTTCGAAGTCCAGCAAATATCATGATGATGACCTTGCGATAGGTTTATAGCATGCACATGCAAATATGCCGAAGGTGATTTTGTTAAGTCAGGGTGATCCTACACCATCAGCATGATATTTTAAGATCAGGCGATTCAAGGATATCATGATGATGCTCGCGATACAAAGACCGCTTCGACGGGGAACCTTACCTTGACTTAAAGTTAATGTCATCATGATATTTCGAACCTCAGGATATTATCGGGGGGGGGGGGGGGTTCAAATATGATGATGATGATGCTCTTTAGCAAAACCGAGTTTATAATATGACCTTCCTAAAAGATATCATGATGCTGCATAATGCGAAGATCATGATGATCCTGTCAACATGACTTAGAATAAAAAATGATGATGATCCTCCTGCGAATATCAGGTTTGACCAAGACTTTGACCGTGCATAACTTTCACATAGGGACGAATTTTCAAGTGAAGTAAAAGGCAAACCTACATGAAATTTCAAGCTCTTTCAAAATATGAGGTCACAGAAACAAAATATGAACCTTGACAAACTGACCTCATGATGATGACCTGCCTTATGCAATATCATGATGATGATGTACCTGACCATTTTTTACCAGACCGCCAGAAAGCAAAAAAAACACAAGCAGAAGCAAAAAGCAAGACATCAGCAGGGGTCCCCATTTTGCTAAGGAGCATAATGGGGCGTGTTGTGAACATCACAACAATGCCCTTGTATTTGTCCAATAACTCTTGGACAACAGGGTCTATGAACCTTTGCCTCTTCTCTCCCTTGACTTCTTGCTACTGCTCCTTGTTCACCTTTAGGCATGGAATTAGAGAGTATGAAAACTGTTTGCTAACCTTGAGTGAGCCATGAGACCTTATACGGGCAGGGATGTGGTAGCCTTCTAAGCTTAAGCTTTTCTACCATTTCAATAGACACAAAATTTTTAGTAGATCCAGAGTCAATTAGAAATCTACATACCTTTCTTCCTACCTTGCAAGTAGTTTTGAAAAGAAACTTTCTTTGTGGGGGTTCTCTGTCAGGCACCTTCATAGTGGCCATTGCTCTCCTGATCATCAAATCTTCTCCTATCTTAGGATACCCATATCTGATAGGATCATTCACACTCTGATAAGTGTTGGAGCTTGTCGCACTTTGACAATCGGATTCTTGGATAAGATTTGTCCTCCTTTCTCCCCCTAAACTTGTTGCTTTTTCTAGACATCTACTGGCTATGTGGCCTTCTTGATTGCAATTGTAACATCTGATAGGACCTCTGCCCTGAGATCTTCCTCTAAACAATGGCCTTCTACCCCTAAAGTTTCCTTTTTGATCATGACTTCTGCCTTGAGTTTGACTGATGTCTCCTTTGCTTCTCTCTTGATTGGATTCACCTTGGTGTCCAAATCCATTTCCTCTGCCTCCGAAAAGACTTCTTCCCCCTCTTTGTTGTCTTCCTCTTCCTCTATTGTTCTGCTCTTGTTTTCTCTTTAGTTTTTCTTCCACCTTGAGTGCTAATTGGTAGCACTTTTGAACTGTATCTGGATTATGCAAATTTAGGTCTTCTTGGATGGGAAATCTCAACCCATTGAGATACCTAGCTACCTTCTCTTCCTCATTCTCCTTCACCTTTGTCTTGAGACATAGTTTCATGAACCCTTCAGTGTATGCACTGACATCTAATTCCTTTTGTTTCAGATTTTGTCTCCTCTTATATAATTGGATGTTGTAATCGAATGGAACATAGGCTTCCTTCACTAAAGCCATCATCTTCCTCCACGTAGCAACTCTATTCTTTCCTTCTTTCACCCTGTCATCTTGGATGAAATTCCACCAGGTTAATGCAAATCCTTTCATTTTGGATTGAGCTATCTTCACTCTTTGGTGGTCTGGTATTTCCTCTGTTTCAAAGAAATTATTCAAGGAGTCTATCCACTCCATTACTGAATTAAGTTCCATTTTTCCTGCAAACACTGGCAGGTCTATTTTCATATCCATGGTCCTTCTCTCCATAGATTTGAGGGCATTAAGTAAGGGTATCTGGTCTGCAGGAACCTCTATCTCTTCCTACCTAGGGATATCCTCTTCATCCATATCTTCTCGTTCACCAGAATCTCTTCCCCTTCTAATTTTGTCCCTTAATTTTTCCAACTCATCTTTCAATGCCTGATTCTAAGCACTAATTTCTTTGCTCTCTGCTATCTACTTCTTTACCAGGACAGCCAATTCAACGTTGGTCATCCTTGCTGGCTACACTTCTCACCCTTCTCCTTTTGACATTTTGTTGTCTTTTCTTTCCCAAAAGTTATAACCTTTGCTCTGATACCACTATGATGCAGAGCAGGCAGCAGATCGTGGCAAACTGATTTTCAGTCAATCACTAATATACAATTTTCTGTGTGTGTTTTTCAACTAGTGAAATCCACCCCATTGGTGAGTCTAAACTCTGTCACACCGAGATCCTTTCATCTTACCGATGGAACCTAGATGTTGCGGCTATCAGAAAAATGGTTTGTATCTCCTACCGCTACTCCAATATGAGTATTTTCCTTTGGTTGAATCTCTGAACCAACTGTACCATTGAACCAATGCTATTGGTTCAATTACTTAGAAAAAATAGCTATCAGTGATCCATAGTTGCACTGTTGAACCAGAAGAACCCATCAACTTCACTAGACCGTTGAACTATTGAACCTGTCCAACGAATGGTTAACTATCGCTAGCTCTTTAGCACTGTCTCCATCACCAAATGGTTGAACCAAATGGTCGGGTGAACCGTTGAACCTGTTCAAAGGTTCAACCAAACACTTAACTGATTCAAAAACTCCTTCAAAGCTTTACTTAACTTCTTACAAGCATTCATCAAACCAGAACAAACCCGATTTAGTTGCGAACCGTTGAACCTTTCGCCAACGGTTCAAACGAAGACTTTTCCACCGACTTCAATCAACTATGGAACTTGATGTACTATCTGCTAACACCGCTGAACTAAAAACCCATTGAATCTTTGGAAATAGTTCAAACACAAAAATTTTAATTATCTGAGATGCCGTTACACATGACTAAAACCCACGCGGCTTCACCAAATCGGTTCTCCACAAACATACGGATTTTCTAACTTTCACAACCTAGCACATTAGGATGCTAGGGTTCATCTCAGTATGCTACAAATTGATCCTGCAATCACATAAAATGAATAGAAACAAAATAGAAAACCTAATCTAATATATACAACCATTCCACCGATTATGAAGTAATCAACCAATGGAATGGATAAGAGAACCCATCTCAGTTGCAAACCAAAAAATCAACTACACAAGGAAATCCAACACAAAGTATGATCTTCTTTTATCACTTCCAAAAAAAATATAATTATCTGGTTCATAGTTTTAGAACTAAACTACACATGATTGCTTTGATCCCTATCTCTCTCTATCTCAATTTCGATCGATCTCCCCGAACGATCTGAGCTGAGCTATTTAACTACTTTCCGATAGTAGTACAGACTTGATTCCTAGTGGCTGGGAGACAATTCCAAGTGGCTGGGAGAGATAACAAACTTCTAACAAACTAATCATGATAGCTTGATAAGTGTCCTAGGGATTACAAACAAAAACCAAATTACAAACACCAATGACAAGTCTGGTCAAACAGACCTTATTACATTAATATAGAGAATGCATAAATTTCATAAGAACCTAGTCTATGTGGGGTGCTCATGCACTAATGGCATTGCAAGCCGTCCCTAGCTTTCCAAATTCATGAGCAATGTTGCTGCTAAGGCTTCCAAGCCTATAAAGGGATGTAATCTTCAAGCAACCAAAGGAAAGAAAACAATGTTGCTGCAAATACACCATTGCTTGCATTCGTAGAAGATCTTTAGACATCAAGAAATCATTCCTCTCTTTCCTATGAAGGTAAACATAAAAAAAAGAAAGAAAGAGAGATATAATGCATTTAAAACATCACCTCTAGTGCAAGTCAAGAAATCATTCCTCTCTTTCCTACGAAGGTAAACATAAAAATAAAGAATGAGAGATATAATGCATTCAAAACATCACCTCTAGTGCACGCCTCCAACACAGGAAGCAGTCTCTGATTTCTCTATAGGGATGCCATATGTTTGAAGAACACCACAGTCTATAAGCAAATCATTTGGCGGCCAGAGCATGGGGTAGGGTTTTAGTGGAGGCAAACGCCAGTAGATGAAGCTAAACAAAAAGAAATGTGGAAAACTAGTTTTAGGGTTGGGATTCATCTCACTAATTAGGGATCGCTTGCAACCCAATGATTTAATTAAGATTAAACTCAACACTTTTCTAATTGACCTTCTCTGTTGACCATGATGCCAAAATAAATCAAATGGAGAATGTAGGGTAATCATGTGTGTTAACTTTAATTATTAATACAATTGTTAGCTATTTAGATATTTGGGTTGATTTTCCCCACTTAATTTTTCTAACTTAATGAGTGCCTTGAATTGTATTCCATATCTTTTTTTTGGGAAGATTAAATGCCCTTGCATGTGCTTAGTCTTTTGTGGCTTGCTCACAGACATGTTGCTAATGGGAGCGCGATTCATTATCATGATTAATATCTTTAGGGAAAGGGTTGAACCACTTTTATTAAGCATCTTTTTTTGCTCATTTTATAAAGGATGAGGTTAATAACATAATTGAATTAGCCATGACCCTTATAGGTTGGAAGAAATTTATGAAATGTATTATTAGTTAGGTCTTCCTCATTATACGTTGCTTTGTAAATGATTTTTATGGGTGTTAGAAGTTTTCCACAAATCGTATCAAGCATACCAAGCAAGAACATAATAAATGGTAGAATAACACACGAAGAGTTTATGTATAATTAAACTATTTATTCTACATTTATTTTAATAGTTATTATATAATGCCACCCCATTTATCATAATGTGTTACCATGTAAGTTGTTGAATTACATCATTATTGTTCCTTTGAGGACAAGTAGGTTTTATTAGTCATTGTGACATACATATACTTGTGATGCATCATTAACATAATAAAAAACTTGTTTAGGAGTATTTATGTACACCATATTATAAGTACTATAAAATTTGAAACCATATAAAATTGTAATATTTATATATAACATCATTAACCTATCAAATATCTAGAGATATGAATTTCTTTCCTTTGACACATGGAATTATAATTTTTTTGAGTCGTTACAAGGAGAGGAAGAGGCAGAGGCATAGGTAAAAGGAGAAATCTAGATCAAGGTGAAAACTACAATCAAAACTACAACAGTAAAGGACATGACAACAATCACTTCCAGCAACATTCACAATGGTTTGATAAATCTTGCATTCAATTTTATTATTGCAAAAAATATGGACATTATGCAAGTGAATGCAGAAAGAAACAAGGAGATGTGGATAAGTAGAATGTTAATTACACAAATGAATCTAAATCTAATTCAAGAAGTTTATTCATTACATGTCATGTTGCTCAAGAAAGTGCTAAAGATATTTGGTTTTTAGATAGTGGATGCAATAACCATATGACAGGGAATAAAGAATTGTTTATGATTATGGGTCAAACAGGTTTTGAAGGGACTTGAAACCCTTTACAACCAAACATTTTCTACCATCGACAATAAAAGAAATTCCAATAGCGAATCAACAACAACATGCAGCCAAACATCAGTAAGCCAAAAGCTGACCACAGAGAAACAATAGTGATGCTACACTAGGAAACAACAGTTAATGAGAAAAACCACTAACCCCACCTACAAACAAGACCCTATCCACATAAAAATATTTTTATGGTCTTGACAAGATACTCCAGGTCTCGCACTTTCTAGGATTTAAAAACCTCAGGCACGGAAGCCCCATTCCAAGAATTTGAAGCAATCAAATTTGGAACATAGAAAATAAACACAGAGAGTTTAACTGTATTCTCTGGGAGCAGAAAAAACATATTCAACAAACCCTCGGCAGGGTTATACGAATATCTCCCTTTAGAAGAAGCCATGCTCCACTAGTAGAATATAATAAATGGGCTCCCATTTTCTTCTGGTCCATTATCTAAAAACAACACAATAAGGTTTGCACTTACCATGTCCAAATCTTTGATTTTTTGGCTTTGGGGAGCAAGCCCAACCTAAAAACTCCACCACCATCATTAGTTTGAACATCAACACTAGTGAGAGAAGGGACAAACACTTTCTCATCATGCAATACCTTCAAGTCCATCTCCTTCTCAAGAGATTTGAACCACCAACACTCATTAGGGTTGGATAGGTACCCAATAAACCCAAACCCAACTGCTCCTCTCTACTTCTCGGTACATAGAGTAATAACAAAGGGCTTCCATATTCTATTGGCCCAAATACTTAAGACACCAAAAACAAGAGAAACAGGGATATGAAATATCCCACCCAGATCTGGAATTTGGAAATGAAGGCACTAGGGACCAGCTAGAAACCCCAACCCTAAAACCCCAGCACCATCTTTGGTACGCATTCCACCAACAACAAATGCCACACCAGCTGTTGGTGCCTTAATTGACTGTCAGTTAATTTAGCAATTTTTCATGCAGGCACCTTCCCAAAAGATCCAAAAAAGTTCTAAGTTTTGGCACCTCCTCAGTGTTTTTCAGCGTCTACATCTTAGTTCTTGAGGAGGTGGTCTTCATGTTTTCTCCATCGGCATGAGTTTGTTTTTGTCTTAGCGATCATGATGGTAGCAGTCATATCTTCTTCCATCACTGAGACTTTGCCTATCGGTAGGGGAGCTTATTGTCTTTCTGACGGTGTTGGTCATGCCGATGGGGCTAAGTCAAGTGTTCATCGGTGTAGTGATTGTCATCGGTGAAAGTTTTCTTGAGTGCTCCGATTGTGTCTTCAAACTTTTAGTTTGAACTTGAACCCCTTTTCTCAAAGGTTCAATGGTTCAAAGCTTTGTGATTTTGGTCTCGGCCGAAGTTTTTTGAGTATCGGGTCGACTTCGAGATGCTTGGCCGACAGTCAAGAGTCTTGCCGATGGAGTATTGTTTTTGAGGTTTGAACCTCACCAGCGAACCTCAGTGTGGAACCTCGCCATTGAACCATTGGATTGAACCAGTTCATTGGTTCAATGAGTTCACGAGGTTGCGTTTGTGTTGTCGATAGAGTAGGTATCGGCGTTGAACCATCGGGTTGAACCTCTCATTTGAACCTAGCCGTTGAACCAATGGTTCAACTTGACAGATAGAGAGTCTTGCCAAAGGAGGAGAGGGAAGCCAAGGTACTCATCGGTATGACAATTGAGGTCAGCTAGAGGTTTTGTGGGTGTGCCGATGGTAGAAGTTTGGCCGATGGGCTTTGGGCGAGGGAGTGTGCGTTGAGCGTGGCAAAAGGTGCTCGACATTTGTTATACATGCGGCTATGTTTTTAAAATGCTAAAGTGGTCTCCGTACCATGCATGTGGGACTATTTTTCTTGCATAATTTGAACCTGCGATGAAACGCATTTTGGCAGGAAGCTCCATTTTGATTGCTATGATGGTTTCCAAGTGAAACGCAGGTGGTTGAGCCATCAATGGCGATAGTGCAGGGGTATGGGTGATGGGACAAGCGATCAGGCTGCTCAATTAAGGATGAGGACTTCCATATGGCAGCGTAGGGCTCGAGGTCTCCCTTGTCTGTTGTAGTAATAACTTCTGAGTGCCATTTCTGATGGATGTATCTGGCAGATTTTTGACTTTTAGCCATGTAATTAATTACAAAATGTACATGGTTCTGTATAAATGGTCTGGCTGTGTTACTTTTTAGGGGTTGGATGTTTTTTGGGCTTTCTGCTCTGACTCTGAACATAAGGTGTTCACATTTTGAAAGGCATTTTTGCTACAGACTCAGTCCTTAGTCTGGTGTACCAGTCTATCTTGTCTTGTAAATGATAATTTTCTGTATGATGATTTTCTATGCAGATTGATTTTAAATGAAAAACACCTGGTGTGTGTATTATTTCTGATTGTCTCCTATATGTCATTTGTTTTCCTTTCAAACAAGGTTGTCAAGGGCTTCCAAGTTTTTCAGTATATGCATACTGTGTGTCTGATTTATTGCATCTACTCAAGGAGTAGTTAAATAGGCTTTTGATCAAATACAAAGGAAAATAGATTGCATCATAGGATCTGTTAAGTATGATCATAAGTAATACTCTTTCTTGGACATGTTGCTATTATGCAGTAGCATTCTTCTCAGGTCCTCTGGATATGAATTAGTGTTGTCATGGGGAGACATTTACATTCTTAGATATGACTCTGCTGCCCAGATAAGGCACTAGTTTGGGAATCTGTCTGTTCAATGGGTCTAGGAAAGTCCCATAACTCCAAATATCAATTCAAACCATTTCATCCTTCCACCTGTTAGTTGTAGGATTAGGAGTAGGAAACCCCTTGCATGCTCTCATCCCTAACCAGACACATATGTCCAAGAATGTTGCCAATCTTGTGATTTGTTACACAAATCTTGGTCCTTACATGAGAGTATTCTGCCTGTTGCTGTCAAGTTATATCCTTCTGTCATTGAGCTAGTCAAGGTCATACTTTTATCAAATAGGGACACCCCCCTTGGTGCAGCAGAACTAGAAGTGAAGGGGAGGAGCTCACACAACATCCTATATTTCGTTGGCTAAATCTACCTGTGCATTAGAACTGGCAAACCCTAATGCTGATTCAGAAGGAAAACCAACACCGGCTACAACCAACACCAAGAAACACATCCCAGCAAAGAGGATGCCGCTATAGCCACAGAGGTACCATAAGGAAGAAGGAACCAATAGCACCAATAGCATCGAGTGCAAGGCCTTCATAGACTGGGCCCACACTTCCCCATCCACAACCACATTGACTACACCATCTTCCTCTGCGCAAGAAAAACTCATGCTCCTGCTCATCTTTGAAGAGCCATCAAACCAGGTGGCCTCCATCCCCAAGAAATCTGCCCTAAAATGGAACCAAAAGCACTAAGTCCTAGATGGAGAGCACTCATGAAAACACCACAATGTGGCCACGACCTCGATAGTGGTTCCCTCTTCAACCACATCAAAGAAAGGATAAATATAGATGACATCTATGCATCCTCATAGCTCCAAGAAGGAGGAAGGGATCGAATGCACAGAGCACCACTAGACATCTACTTTCCCATCATCATCGAACTCCCCCTCTCCATCCTCCTCTACGCTCTTCAAACCAGTGTCCGCTCTCCCGTTCGCACTCGCCATACCTCTTTTCCTGAGGGGAATGTAATTATTTGTTTGAAGAATTAAGGAATAAAGAATTGCTTGCTAGTCATGATGATTTAGTAAAGTTAGTAGTAAAATTGGGTAATGATAATAAAGTTGTTTGAATGGGTAAAGGAGTAATAAATGTTTTGGCAAAAAATGGTGAAAAAAGATTTATTCTTGATATTTATTTTGTACATGGACTAAAGTATAATCTTTTAAGTTTTGGTTAATTAGTACAGAAAGGTTATAGAGTATCTTTTATGGATAATGTTTGCATAATACTAGACAAATTTCTAAATGACAGGTTGATTGCAAGAGTGGATATGACCAAGAATCGGATGTTACCCCTTCAAGTTTAGTAAATCCAAGGAGAAGAGGAAAGTAATTTCAAAACTATGTATTTATACCAATCATGGATATGGCATTTGAGGTATGGATATTTACATTTTGGAGGATTGAGTTTGTTACAGAAGAAAAATATGGTGAAGGAATTGCCACCAATAGAGCACCGAAGTAGTTTATGTGAGAATTGTGTTTTTGCCAAACAACATAAAGAAAGCTTTCCAATAGGAGTTTCATATAAAGAAAGGTTATTATTGGAGCTAGTTCATAGCTATTTATGTGGACCAATGCAAACTCCATCACTTGGAGGTAGCACTTATTTTCTAACCTTCATGGATGATTTTAGCAGGAAGACTTGGATATGTTTTCACAAGTAGAAATCTGAATCCTTTGGAAAATTCAAAGAATTCAAAGCTATGGTGGAAAATTAGAATGGCTATTACATCAAGGTGTTATCAAAAAATATGAACAATAGTTTTAAACAACTAATCATCCAATAACTCAATGGAAAGTGATGTAAATACAAATAATCAAAGATTATACCTTCAAAGACTATTTTACCTCTATGCTTCCATTGTTCACTTATCTCCTCTTGATCTTGATTGTAATGGAGATCTCATAAGTGTGAACTTCCTTGCTGTTGAAGATGACAAGAGTGGAATGGCTATGATATGGAATGTGCAATGGAGACTAAACTACAATGCAACTATAATGGAGATGGGTGATTGATAATGAAGACATGGTGATGATAATGGGTTAATAATGAAAATGCAATGATAACTTTACCAAAGGCATGCTCTAATGATTCCTACAGAGTAAGTTTATGAATGTTTGAGTGTATGCAAATGGGTGTGAAGACCTTGCTTATATAGGCTAAGGGAAGATCAAATCAAAGTGTCAATAGATCCATGACTGGAGGAACTACCTTTGAGGTGTACGGTTGAGAAGACTTGAGAGAATGTGCACAAATCAGAAGAGGACAAGTTTCCAAGCCCTCTTCATGAGTTTATTGGAGTTAACAGATAGATTGAAGAGTTAATTGAGATGACTGATCAGTTAACTGGGTTGATTAAAGAGTTAACATAATAGATTGACCGGTGACCTCAATTGACTAATTAGTTAATTGTTTTGATTGATGAGTTAACTAATCTGACTGGAGGAGAAATAGGACATGTTGGTGAGGGAATATTAGCTAATTAAATATTAAAATATTTAATTACATGTGCAACAAGGTGATGTGGATTTATGGAATTTGGACTTAGGATAGAGGAACATGGGATTAATTAAATAATTTAGAATTATTTAATTATGTGAGACATTAGAAGAATTAGGGAATATTAATTAAATAAATTGAGTTTTTATTTAATTACTGGAGTAATGTGAATCATTTAAATAAATTAGAATATTTACTTAATTGATAGCAGAATGAGAATTTAAAATAAATATTAAAATATTTATTTAATTCAACTTAGCCATTTTTAGGTGTATACATTTTGCCCCTCTTTGATGCAATATGGTTTAACGCATTTCTTCAAAGAAATAAAAATGTTCTGTGATTGATACATGTCCAAGTTTGCCCCTGGTAAAGGTTTATGATGACAGGATGCCCCCTCAGGAGATTGGATGGGAAAAATGTGATGACAGGATGACTGAAAATTGTATGATGAGATAGGGTGAACAACAAGTTAGGGTGAAGAAATTAGTTGATGTGGAAGAAAAACTATGCAAAAATCATGCCCTAGCATGGACAGGGTCAAGCACCTCTCATTAGGGTTCCATGTGCTATATATAGGAGTTTGGGTTCACAGTTCACTCATTTGTACACTTTCCTTTGAGAGAGATCCTAGTGGAGAGAAGAGTCATTTGAGCATAGAGCAGTTAGTGAAGATGCAGCAATTTCCTCATGAGCTTCATCGATTCGAGCAAATCTGACAGTTCAACCATCTAGTAGACTACGGGCCGCTAGAAAGTACCTCTTCATTTCTATCCTAGGGTCATTAATGATAGAAATAAATGTAGGCCAAAGATTTAGGTTTTGTATGCGCCAAATGGTAAAACTATGCGTATGATGTGCAATGCTGCGCATATGATGTCAGAATCAGCACATATGCATTTTTTTTGCATTTCAAGTGTTTTCCTATGCATTTGAAATTCTGTTGTGCATGCAAAGAGGGATTCTACGCTTTTTAGTTTTTGTTGCGCATGTGAAATCTGTCTGCATAAATAAAATGAAGCTCTGCATACAATGAACAGTCCTGCGCATGTAAAAGTAAGTTCTACAAACAAATTTTAGGTGTGCAAACAAGATAGACCTGTGCATATAGGGTAAATCAGCGTATATGATAGACAGAACTGCACAAACAAATTTAGTTTATCAAAAGCACTTAGAAATTGATAAAGTTGACTGTATGATTGATGTTGGCCAACTGATAGGTCATCTCAAAGATTGATTGAATATCCAGAGGGATGATAAGAAAGTGTTCCTATTAGAATTGGTAAGTTTTTGATGTTGGATAAATAGACTTGTAGTTTAACCAATTTGATTGATTAACGCATGCTTTCTTGTTTGTAGGAGTTAGATGATGTCTTCATGTTGAGGGAGCAATTTCTAGTTACACAGATGTTGAGGCCATATCTTATAGAGACTGATCTTCTAGTTATTGGATCGGTTGGAGTATCGTTTGTGCTATTCATACCCAAGATTAGGGCCAATCTCGGCATGCTGACTGCTCTGGTTGAGAGATTTCACAATGAGGATGGGACATTTCACCTTCTCACTAGGGAGATTACAGTGACTTTGGAAGATGTTCAAAAGATTCTATACATACCCATTGATGGAGAGCTCGTTGAGTATGAGTCACATATTGGGATAGGATTGGATGAGTGTTGACACGTTTTTGATGATGATGAGATCAAGGGCACTAAGATCAGTTGGTATGATATGTTGGATTATTATGAGCCACTTCCTTTAGTTGTGACAGGGTTGATTGGAGGTATTGTGTGCCTTGACAGATGGTCACATAGATTTACTATTGGATGGGGTCAGGTGTTAGAGCAGATCACTACCGAGGGGACCAAATATGCTTGGGGGGTTTGCATCCTTGCACACCTGTGTCACGACTTGCACCAGTTTGTGTATGGTGGCTCTTCCAGCTTGGCTTACAAGGTTTCACTATTACACATATGAGCATGGACGCATATAGCCATCACTCATCCTATTGGCATTAGCATTCAGGGTAGGGATCAACCTTACTCTTACATGTCTCAGGATAGCCTTTCCCAGCCCAAGTTGGGAAAGTTAGAGTACTGGAGACACACCTTCGACAATGTAGATAGAGTTGACTGACGACCATACCTAGACTGTGAGGTATGGGATGATGATGCATCAGAGCTTCCACTTTGTTTTCAAACAAGATGGCTTATAGGGAGGACACCCTATATTTTGGAGAGACACATTATATCATGTGTGTACATGCAGTTTGGTAGAATCCAGGGGATGCCCCAGGGTAATGCCATATTTTCTTGTACGCACAAGGAGAGGACATGATGGGGACCTACTCCATCCTACGAGGTAGCTCATGATGAGTTTCTACATATTCCATATTATCCTTGGCCGATGCACAGGGCAGTAGCAGACGCAGGGACGACACATGACTATTTTGGCTGGCTTGCCGCACATCTCTTTCCTCGCTACTCCGGTCCGGGAGAGAGAGCCCTAATTCTAGATGATTGGGAGGAGGATGATGAGGGGCCATAGAGGTGACCCAAGAGACGTAGAGGATGGGGAGGCAGAGGTGGCTAAGGTAGGGATGATGGCGGTGGCGGAGGAGGAGCTCATGATGGTGGTGGCAGAGGAGGAGGTCAGGATGGAGGTCATGATGGTAGTGATGGGGATGATGGCAGAGATGGAGATGGGAGGAGGGTTCACCGGTGGATTGATCCTGCCTAGCATGCTCATCTAACCCTATAGGCACAGGTTCAACTTCCAGTTCAACCATAGGGACAGGGGCCAGACGAAGGGGTGATAGCATGGTAACGAGCCCAGTTGGCCCAAGCATGGTCTCTGCTAGCACAATAGTAGGGACAGATAGGGTAGATGCAGACCCATATCGCACAGTTGTAGAGTGACTTATAGACTTCTTGACTAGAGAGAGACACTACCATTCAGACGTATGGGAGGACAGAGGCACTCTTAGAGTAGGTGCAGCAGACTGCGAGACAGGGTCCCACTGGCTAGATAGTTACAGAGATGGTTAGAGTAGGTCAGAAGATCTTCTACTAGTGGTCTCTCTATGGGTAGGCTATATCACCAGAGCACAAGGCAGGCGTCTATCAGCCTAGTTACCGTAGTAGATCACAAAGGGCACTGACAGAGAGTGGCGGGGTGATGGGACCTACAGGGCTACCTCCCAACACCAAGAAGGAGTGCACTTGGGACATGGACATCAGGTGGAGGAGGAGGTATCCCATTGCCATAGCTAGCACCATCAGGGGGGAGCCACTCCTAGCTATTTCAAGACATGTATTAGTTTTTAGTATCTTTATTTGGACATGTACACACCACTTCAGTTTGGACACTTCGAGATGTATTGTTATTTTTGAGATCATTGTATACTTGGACATTTTTATTTTTTTTGATGATGATTATATGATATCATGATTCAACTGACTATAATTATGATCTACTATGATGGACATGACTTTGAATTATGATGTTATGATATACTATTCTTATAGATGACCTATGTGGTTTATGACTTTGATGCATATGTTTACGTTTATCCGATGGACTTGATGATCTATATGGTGACTTTACATGATTATGGTTGTATGTGATGTGTCTAATATGTTTATTAATTTCTATGATGCACTTTATGTTTATGTAGTTGGATGTTTCTATGAGCTATATGATGGATATGATGACCTATGTGCATGTTTATGATCCTATATGTTTACATTGTATGATGATCAAATGCAGACATTGTCATAACTTAGATGTTTACCTATGTCGTTTGCCATTGTTTTACTTATGGATGATGATCTAATAAGCAAATGTGATGCTAGCTATGTTTTTGTGAGATTTTTGGTTAATGCAATATTATTGTGACTCATGCATCTTAATGACGACTTAATATGGAAAACATGATCGACATGTTTATTACCATTAATGCATTGTATGTGATGATACTATATGATGACACACCTATTCATGGCATGCAAATGAATTGTTTTTGATGTTCCAAGTATACTCAATCTTAATAATAATACACTTGAGAAGAATGGACTTTGATTAACTGGGATAAATGAATAACTTAGAAGAAATCACTTAGATAAATGGATAACTAGATCTTTCGACACTTGGAATTTGATGAGGGATGCAATGCTTATAATGGAATGATATACAACTTGATATGTATGGATGTGTGGATTCTCATCTTTGGATACAAGTTTTTGAAGTGCTTTTTTTCATCATTGAGCTTTTTAAAATGTTGTAAGAAAATGCAAGCATCTAGGTATAATTAAACCATGATGACCTGAGTATTGCTTACATGGATTTTGATTTAGAAAGTTAATAAAAGCATCTAAGGATAATTGAACCAAGATGACCTGAGTATTGCTTGCATATCAACAGACAAGGATTACACCTATTTCATGTTTAGGCTTCTAATGTCCTTGATGATCATTTTGTTGATCATGTCTTTAGACAAGGCTTTAACATCACTAAAGATAAATCCACAAGCAACAAACAAATAAGATAATTATGCCCCCATCATAGCTCCTCTAGTTTTTGACATCCTCGAGTAGCATGAAAATAAATAATAAAAAAAATCATGATATAAGACTTAAAACGACCATTAAACCTTCTTGCCATAGATATATGTTTTCCTGCAATAACTTGATAGATCATGTTTGATGTTTTAGGTAGGTTGGTGTTGTTAGGTGTAGTTTGATGTCTCATTGTCAAAATGATGTTTAAAGCTTTCTTTGTTGTGCAACTTGTTGTATAGTGATAAAACCATGATCTAGTTTGTTATCCTCTGAGTTGTAGCATTCAAAAATCTAATTCACTAGCTAGATCAAGGATTTGGCACCAGTCAAGTAAAAGATTGATTTATTGTGCAAGAACCGATGATAGACATGAAGAAAAGGGCCCTAAGGGACTAACCTAGTGCCTCAGGGGCTCATCGATGATGGCCTTGCCTATGTGATGATGCAGAGGCAACATAGTTTGGGGTGTGGACTTTGTGGACTTAGGACCTAGGTGATGGGAAATGTAGGGTTGGAAGGACAATAGGATGGTTGACATGGGATGGAATGGATGGGAAAAGAGCCTTGGGGGCATATCGATGATAGCCTTGCCTATGTGGTATCTTAGAGGTTACGTAGTTTGACAATGGTTCAATGGATTGGTTGAGGATGGACGACAAGACAGACACAAGCTTGGATCAATAGCCTGATGGGAGAAGGCAGTACGAACAAGCAAACAACAAGCCATGGTAGGTATCTCAATGTGTTTGGGTGATGCGATTAGGAGGGATGGATGAGGAACAAGGTCTGAAAAGATGGAGGAGGCGGTTTATCACAAGTAGCACCTATTTACTAGGTTTTCACCACCTACTTTTATTTGTATGAAAACTAAAATACACATGATGCTTATTTGCCAGGTTTTCATCATGGTATCTATCCAAGGTGCTTGTTTACCTGGTTTTCACTAGAGGATGATTTTTTTGTTGTTTTTCCATTTTTTTATTTTTTTCTTTTTTTTGCATTTTTTAAATTTTTTTTTGCCATTTTTTTATTTTATTTTTATTTTTTTGCCATTTTGACTCCCTTGCATTGGGGTTTAGGTGTAGAACTTTCAAAGATGCATGTTGTTTATGGGATCATCAAATAGTTCACCTTTTGATGTAGCCAATTGGTAAGCACTTGATCCATAGGCATCAATGATGACATAAGGACCAGCCAGTTGGATTCGAACTTACCTTTCTTCTCTCGGTCTTGCTGATTCCTGGGATTCTCTTTGAGGACTAGGTCACCAACTTGAAATACCTAAGGTTTGACTATGTGATTGTACCTTTGGGACATCCTTTTTTGATAAGCCTTGAGATGGTTAAAGGCATGTTGTCTTCTTTCTTCGAGCAACTCTAACTCTCGAAGTCTAGAAACTCTATACTCTTCATTAGATATGAGGCCTTTTACCGATACTCTCAAGGAAGGGATCTCAACTTCAACAGGCAAGATGGCTTAAGAGCCATAGATGAGGAAATATGGTGTTGCACCTGTGGGTGTGCAGATACTTGTGCGGTAGGCCCACAATGCAAGATTCAATTAGATGTGCCAATCATGACTAACATCATTGACAGTCCTTTTTAGGATTTTTAGGATAGTTTTATTTGATGCCTCTGCCTGGCCATTTCCTTGGGGGTATTATGGGGTGGAAAAATGATGTTGGATGTGGAATTCGTCACATAGCTTTTTGAAATCTTGGTTTTTAAATGGTCTTCCATTATCAGTGATAATGGATATAGGGATGCCATAGCGGAAAATGATGTAATTTAGGATGAAAGAGGCAATTTATTTTCCTGTGACATTAGTGAGGTGTACAACTTCAATCGACTTCGTAAAGTACTCAGTGGCGGTGACTATGAATTTATGGCTGCTGGATGATGCAGGGTGTATCTTGCCCACTAAGTCAAGTCCCCATTGATAGAAAGGCCAAGGAGTCATTAAAGGATATAGTTCTTGTGCTGGTGCATGTATTAGATTCCCACAGATTTGGCATTTCTTGCACCTCTTTACAAAATGATAGGAGTCTTTTTCCATAGTGGGCCAATAGTATCCCATATGTATGAGCTTCTTAGCTAAGGTAGGACCACTAGAGTGGGTCCCATATATACCATCATGAATTTCACTTAGGACTATTTGATATTACTCACTATCGAGACATCTCAAGAGAATACCATCGAGTCCTCGTCGATACAGGGTGTTGGCAATTATTGTATAATGGGATGCTTGGCAGATGAAGGTTCACTTTTGGTTACTTGATAGATCAAGAGGTAGGGTATTCTATTTCAGATAGGCAAATACTTTTCTGTATAGGGGAGAATCAGATCTTACGATATGGCAAATGATGTGGGATTCGGGGTGTCGTATGCAGGATGGGAAACTGGCTCTACCAAGAACTCATAACATGATTGGTTTTCTGGGATATCAAGGAGAGATGTAATTATTGCCATGGTGTCTGGTGCTTTGTTCTCCAACCTTGGTATCTGCTATCTGCTCAAAAGAGATCACGACAAAGTAGTCTTTGAAGTCATCTACCATACATTTGTATGGTATTAACTTCTCATCCTTTGTTTTATAGTCATCGTTCACTTGGTTGATGACAAGTTGCGAGTTTCCATACACATGAAGTTTCATGATTTTCCATTCTACTGCCAGCTTGATACCGATGACTAGGGCTTCATATTCTGCCACATTGTTAGTGCACGGAAAGAGTAGTCTGTATGACTTGGGAATGGTGTCTCCATTAGGTGTGATCAACAAGATACCTGCCCTAGACCCATTTTGAGTATATGATCTGTCAAAGTAGAGTTTCCAAGTTGTTGTTGTGATGTGAAAGATAGACTCATCTAGAAATTCAAAACTTAATGGGTTTTCATCCATTAAAGGAGCGTCTGCCAGCTAATCTACAATCACTTGCCCCTTTATTGATCATCTATCTACATACTTGATGTCAAATTCACTGAGTATCATTACCCATTTTGATATTCTACTTGTTAGGGTAGCTTTGTTGAGCAAATATTTCAATGGATTGATCTTAGCTACTAGCTTGATGGAATGTGATAGCATGTAATGTCTCTATTTTTGTGAAGCAAAGACCACAGTGAGACATGCTCTTTCAATTGGTGTATATTGTAGCTCGTAGCCTACCAGTGTTCATATAATGTAGTAGATTGCTTTATCTTTTCCTTCATGGTTCTATTGTGCTGGCAGAGCCCCAAGAGCTGTTGGTGTGGCTGAAATGTATAGTAACAATGGCTTGCTCTAAAATGGGGGCATTAAGATAGGTGGGTTCATCAAATACTCCTTTAGATGTTGAAATGCTTGCTCACACATGTCATCCCATTTGAATGGAATGTTTTTGTGTAGGAGATGTGTGAATGGGTGACACTTATCTGCCAGCTGAGAGATGAACCTTTTGATGGATTGCAACTTGCCTTATAGAGAGCACAATTGACTCAGATTCTTAGGTGTCAATATTTCCATGATTGCTTTGACCTTGGCTAGGTCCACCTCTATTCCATTTGCTGATATGATATATCCAAGGAGTTTACTAGATGTGACTCTGAAAACACACTTTTTGGGATTTAACCACATATTAAATTGCTCGTCTTGTGAAGATCTTGCCCAGAACTTGGAGATGCCCTTCTCTTGTTTTTGATTTGGTGAGGATGTCATCTACATAATCTTCCATGATGGTGTGCATCATTTCATGAAAGATTGTTGTCATTGCCCACTGATATGTTTCCCCCGCATTCTTTAGCTTGAATGGCATGATGTACCAACAATAGGTACCCCATGGATATGTGAATATTGTTTTATGTTGATCCTTTGGTGCTATCTTGATTTGGTTATATCCAAAGAATCCATCTAGTAAAGACAACATGGTGTGTCTTGCTATAAGATCTACAATGATGTCGATGTTAGGCCGAGGGAAGTTGTCTTTGGGGCAAGCCTTGTTCAGATTCCTGAAGTCGTTACATAGTCAAAATCTTCCATCTGGTTTGGTGATATGCACTATATTTGAAATCCACTCTAGATAGTCTATTGGTTTGATGAACCCAACATCTAGCAGCTTCTTGAGTTCTTCTTTTACCATGAGTACGATATGCGGGTGCATCTTCCTAAGTTTTTATTTAACTGGCTTAGCTGTTGGAGCTAGTGATAAGTGATGAATTATAAGGTTTGGATCTAGACCCGGCATATCTACGTATGACCAAGAAAAGTTGATTTTTTTTTTGAATAATTATGAGAACTCTAGCTTCTCTTGTGCAGTTAAAGATTGTGCCATATGAATCATCCTTGGATTTTCACCTATGCTGACGTTGATTTGTTCTGCTGGTTCTATCAAGATTGAGGATCTCTCCTGATGTGTTAGATTGGGTAGAGGGTCAACCCTTTCATCCTTCAGTGCCTCAAAGAGATTTTCACCATTGGATACTTCTTTTATATTTTTACTATTTTCATGATCTAACACTACCGCAGAGCGGTTTTCACCATTAGATCTATGTTTCATTTTTACATTTTTCAGACTGAAAGGCTTGGCACTCTCTCCAAAATAAGCCCTATCATTGAGTTCTATGGCATATCTAGCTCTGTGATTCCTTGCAGGTATATGGTCTCTAAGTTCTATAAAATTGATGATGGCTTCATCATTCTGAAAGGTATCTAACTCAAGGGTAGAGTATTGCAAGTCCCAATCTATGAGTTCTGGATGCAATAGTGGTAATAGGTCATTGGATTGGTCTAGTTTGTGGGTATTGATGGTCAAGATGGAGGAGTTAAGGTGACTATTATAAGCATTGATAATGTCTACGATGGTACTCTCCACAAGTTGATCTATTAAGTATGGTATCATTCTTTCCTCGTGAATCTCACTATCATTAATATGTAGATCAGACTCTAGAGGTCTAGACATTGAACTTTGCATGGGTAGGGTCATACTCATGGACCACATCAACATCTTTTTCATCACAAGATAGCTCAGAGAGACTATCCCATTCATACTCATTGGAGTATGTCTCACTCCATCCTTGTACTTGGTCAATCTGCTCTACTAGGTTAGTAGCAAATGTTTTTGGTTGTTTACCTTTTTGCTTGTCTTTTTCCTTGGTCTTTGCTTTTCCAGTGTAAGCTAGCCCTATAGTGTCTTAGGCTATTAATGAAGGGGGTTGGATAGGCTCAATGATACCATCTTTTCTGAATCCCAAGGGACCATGGCCTTCAAACCCCATCCTTTTCAAGATAGAGAATCCTTGACCATACTGTTCAGTTTGCATTTGGCCTTGTGGTTCATGTGAGTTGGTTGGACTACCTTCATCCTTGTATAGCCACTGCAAGATACCCTTTTCATCACTCTCATCTTCGAGGCTTCCCCATTTTACAAACAGGCCTTTAGTAGTCTCTAATGCCTTGTTTTTTCTTATTGATGGCTTTCCATAGGATTTAGGGGATATAGGTAGTTGTTCTAAGCAAAAGGATTGTGCAATTGTATATTCACTGACACCCTTGTTTTTGAGCTTGAGGTTGATTTCAGGTGCCTTGGATGTAGAAGGGAGTGAATTTGGGTCAACACGGGATGAGGATGAAGTAGAGGCATGGTTATTGGGAATTACAACATCAGGTTTAGATTGTATGGAGTTGCAATATTGAAATGGATTGGGATCACCTTAGATGGTGATCTCTTGGCCATCATGGGGGAACTTGATACATTGGTGATAAGTTGATGGCACTGCCTTCATTACGTTTATCTAAGGTCTTCCTAGGAGAATATTATATGCAAGCTCCATGTCAAGCACTTGACACACCACATCTTTTACTATATGTCCCACTCTGATAGGCAAAACAATGATTCCCTTTGAAGTTATTTCCTCTTCATCATAGGCTTTGATGGTCATTTTCTTTTTAGGATCGATAGAATTCTCCAAAAACCCCAATGCAAGGATTAGATTTAAGGTGCAAATATTTAAACCCACTCCTCCATCGATTAGAACCCTTTTTATTTTATGCTTGTGGATAAATTCTTTAATGTGGAGAGATGCATTATCTGGTTGGGTAATTGACATGTCATCCTTTTTATTGAATGATAGGAAATTAGGTGTGGTAATATGACCCACCATGGCCTGAAACTACTTTTTGGCAAGGTTGGTTGGGACGATAGCATCTGAAAGAGATTGTTTGAGTATGGATTTATGGGACGAAGATAGATGTAAGAGTTCTAGAATATAAATGTGTGCGAGTGTCTTGTGAAGTTGATCCAGGATGTTGTATTGGTTAGACATGGATGGAGTTTTGGGTGGAGCCCCTTGAAGAGTAACTTTTCCACTATGAGTGGTCACGTTATAATTAGAGTTTTTGTTTATAGTGATGACATTGATATGTGCATCACTTTCAGAAATGTGGTTAACAACATAATCATGAGACACATTCATATAGTTTGCGTTATTATCCCTGTTATTGTTTTGGGTTGAAGAAACTCCCTCTTCATAGTTGGGGAGTCGATTCTAGTACGCCAAATGGTCCTCATTGGATCCTTGTCCCTCAACTTTGACCACTTTTTGATACCAAGTCTTAAAGTAAGTTTTTGAGGCTTTGGCAATCATTGGTCTTATGTCCTTTGCTCTGATGATATGCACAAAAGTCTGAGTCTTTCCACCAAGGAGGTTTAAATTTAGGTTTGTAATCACGTGTCATTGGAAGTGTTATGACATTGTTTGATATGAGCTTCCATAGGGCTAATTCCAATGATTCTCCCAAAGGTGTGAATTTTCATCAATGAGGAAAGGTAGTGGTCATGATGCATTGTTTTGGGGCTTGTTTTGTAGTGTGTTGTTTTGCGGATTGGAGAAGTTGAAGATTGGTTGTTTTGGGATCATTTATTTTGCATCCACAACATCGTCATTGACAATGTTTTTATTCTTGGTCCAAAACCTTAGTTTGTCCATGTTATGGTTGGAGCTAGGGGTTACCTTGTAGATTTTGACTTATCCTTTGGCTATCAAAGCTTTTTCAATGAGTAACCCCATTTCAATGATCTTACTAAATGAAGTAGGACATTATATTTGTATTTGGTAGCTAAGATCAACATTTAGGTTGTGTACAAACATCTCAAGCATTTGTTTTTTTGGTATATGATATGGACATTTGATGGCTAGTTGTCTCCATCTTTGTAAGAAAGCGGTGAATGATTCTCCACCCTTTTGTTTTGTGTTACAAAGATCTAACATTAAGATTTCATGCTCAATGTTATAGAAGAAATGAGTGACAAACTTATCCACTAGCTCATTGAAAGTTTGGATGCTGAGAGGTAGGCGAGAGAACCATTCCATAGCTTGTCCTCTCAAGCTCCTTGGGAATAGTCACATGAGAAAGGTGTCATTGTGGGTGACTTTAAGACATGCTACACTAAATTATCTAATGTGGTCTCTTGGATCACCCTTTCCTCGATATTTGTCAAATTTTGGTACCTCAAATTTTGAGGAGAAAGGTATCATGATCAAGCCTTTGTCAAAGGGATATGGTGAAATATTCTCTAGAGAGTAGTGCTTTGAGGACGCTCTAGTTTGAATGTCTGAGAGTTGTTGCTGCAAGACTTGGATTTGTTGAGTCAATAAGTTTAGAGGGTTTATGGTATCCTTAGTCTTGTCTATTTTGGGAACCTCTTGTGCAATCTTGGTAGTTTACATGTCGTTTGTAGAGGTGGTGTCTTTTAAGGTTGAGGTGTCAAAATTTGACTAATGTTTGGCCCCTTGCTATGCTAGCATAAGGAAATACTTTTGAGGGTCCATGTTTAGGACCTTGTCCATTATTTTTTGAAATTTGGAGTCTTGTGAAGCACCAATTACTTCCTCATATGAGATTTCTTCCTCTCCATCATTGTGAGATGGAGATGGTATGTCTTTGTTCAAAGGGTCCATATCTTTCTTTTCTTTGGATTTTGATCTAGTTGCAACCATAAAAACCATTTAATGGGGTGAATGTTGGATGAAAATGCTTATGAATGGACATTTTTGGTGTGTTTGAGATGACAAGATTTTTCCTAAGGTTCAAATTTTGATCTATTGTTTGCTCAAACAAAATGTGCTCTTGAGGTAAAAGATAGTCAAAGTAGGGAGAGTTAATCACCACAATTGATATGGACTGCTTCTATCAAGATTACACTAGTGTAGTTCTGAGATGAAGGATGGTATATCCTATTATGAAACCAACTAGATTTTTGTTTTGAGTTTTGGAAGATTTTAATGACACCTTAGTAGAAAACTTGGTTTGCTTTGTTGTTTTTGCTTTAGATGGTATGGCAAATGGAAATGTTTTTGAAAAAAAAGGATATGAAATGGATTTGTAAGGTTTTCTTGAGATCATAAACAAGGTATATGCAATAATGGGTACCTAGAACTAGTTTTAATTTTTCTCAAAAGTGTATGGAATAGCTCTCTGTTTTGCATGCGTACCTTCAAATGTGTAGGAAAAATGATCAAATGCGCAACTATGTAGGTCAAATGCGTAGGTCTGGTTGGAATGATCTAATTTTTTGAATGTACAACACTGTGGTTTGTATGCACCTCTCTGTGCTTCAAATGCACATAAGTATTGTATGCACAATAGAATGTCTCAAATGCATAGTAGAATGGGTCAATTGCGCACTAGGATTAAATGCACAGTAGAAATTATCATATGTGCAGTGGAATGTTGTAAATATACAAAACTACAGGTAGTGTTGGTTTTTTTGTTTTAATTTTCTCAATCTTGGCTTGTTTTCAGAATGTTTCTTCAAGCAAGTCTTGTATTTTTGCTGATGATTTGCATCAATTAGTTGCAAGAAAACACGTCAAACAAGAAGATTTTCATGTTGTTTTTACAATTTTTTTTTCAAAAACAAGCACAATCCTAAGGTTGGTAAAGATAGTATTTGATGAGTTCCAACTTGGTTTTTACACCAGCCATTTGTATAAAGGTGGATAGCTAATAACTTGGTAGCACTGGCTCCCCTCCACGGCACTCATTTCTCATGCATACCAAGTTACAGTTCCTCCAAAGAGTTGAACTTTTTTGTCTCTACACTAAATGAGTGTATGACATTGGACAGCTCTAGAGGTTCCTCCTCCTGTGTCACCAAATAGGGGATTTTGGCTTACTTAATTAAAAGGATTTTAGTCAAGGAATCCATTTCGGTGGTTACACATGCAGCCATTCACTCCAATAAGGAGGCTTCCCAGCCTGCAGAGGTTATGTTCCACAGGGTTTTGGGGGAAACATTGGTCAGTGTAACACAACAGCACCAGTTACTTGCAACTTTCATCACAAACACAATTTATTTATAGTGACTTAGAGGTGGTTTAGCTTTAGCCCATTATCACTTAAGGTTGTCCCACTTGGAAGGAAGGAATTCCAAGGGTAGGCCTCTCTAAAGGTTAAACATGCAAAATGATAAGTTTGGCATTCTAGTCACCCAAGAAAGGGAAGAGCATAGGCCTATTATCATTCTAAAAACATAGAGAACACTAGTTCTTTATCTCCCTAGTTAAAAGAAAAATAACTAAATGTGTTAACTCTACCAAGCACAGAAATTTGTAACAAGATAGCATAACTTGGAAAAGATTGTTTATTTTAGCCTTCTAACAAATCTAGGCATAGATTGTTGCTTGAAGAAATAAACAAGTGTTACTTTGCCCTATTAAGCTATGTGATAGATTGTAGTGCTAGATAGTAAAAACATAAAACAATTATTCAGTTTTTAACCCCTAGGTTGGGACTAGATGCAAGTTGTAATGCAACAAAATGATTTACTTTCCTCCTAGTTATGTCTATGTGATGATTCATATGAAAATATTAAGTTACCCTCTCCTAATTAGTTCTAAGTGGCTTAATAATGTAGCTAAAATGACTAAGTCTAGCTTCTAAAACCTAGAAATAAGAGTTAGTAAGAAAGATATAATAAAAACATTACAACTTTCTTTGAGAAATCTATATGTGCAGATCTATAGGTCATATGTGCAATACTAGGAGTCATATGCATAGATTTACAAAAAGTGTAACAATAATGATTAAATGCGCAGGATAGCATGGTATTTACGCAAGAAGATCAAAAGTGCAAAGAAATGTGTTAGATGCATAGAAAAACAAGTCAGATGCATAGAAAGATTAGATGCGGTGCAGAAAGTGTTGAATGCACAAAAATGGAAGTTGTATGCATAGGAATGACCTGTTATGACAGAACCTTCACAAAACACTCAAATTAAAGTTAAAAATAGGGCAAGGCCCGATGGTGGGCACTAGAAATGTTATCAAAAAATGTGAACAATAGTCTAAAACAACTAATCATCCAATAACTCAATGGAAAGTGATGTAAATACATATAATCAAAGATTATACCTTCAAGACCATTTTACCTGTATGCTTCCATTGTTCTCCTATCTCCTCTTAATCTTGATTGTAATGGAGCTCTTAGAAGTGTGTACTTCCTTGTTGTTGGAGATGACAAGAGTGGAATGGCTGTTATATGGAATTTGCAATAGAGACTAAACTACAATGCAACTATAATGGAGATGGGTGATTGATAATGAAAACATTGTGATGAAATGGGTTGATAATGCAAATGCAATGATAACTTTGCCAAAGGCACTATGTAATGATTCCTGCAGAGTAAGTTTATGAATGCTTGAGTGTATACAAATGGGTGTGAAGACGTCAAGTGTCAATAGATCCATGACTGGAGGAATTACCTGTGAGGTATACGGTTGCGAAGACTTGAGAGAATGTGCACGAATCAAAAGAGGATAAGTGTCCAAGCCTTCTTCATGAGTTTATGGGAGTTAATAGAATAGATTGAAGGATTAACTAAGATGATTGATCAGTTAATTGGGTTGATTGGAGAGTCAATAAAATAGATTGACCAGTGAACTCAATTGAGTAATTAGTTAGTTGTTTTGATTGATGAGTTAACTAATCTAACTAGAGGAGAAATAAGACATGTGGGTGAGGGAATATTAGCTAATTAAATATTAAAATATTTAATTACATGTGTAACAATGTCAAGGTGGAAAGGTGAGGTGGAAAGGTGATGTGGATTTATGGAATTTGGATTTAGGATAGAGGACTGTAGGATTAATTAAATAATTTAGAATTATTTAATTATGTGAGACATAAGAAGAATTAGGGAATATTAATTAAATAAATTGATTTTTTATTTAATTACTGGAGGAATGTGAATCATTTATATAAATTAGAGTATTTATTTAATTGATAGGAGAATGAGAATTTAAAATAAATATTAAAATATTTATTTAATTTGACTTAGCCATTTTTAGGTGTATACACAACGTACTTAGATCAGATAGAGGAGGTGAATATATGTCTAATGAATTTCAATATTTTTGTAGATATCATGGCATTAAAAGGCAATTGACTACAAGGTACACAACACAGAAGAATGGTGTAGCAGAAATGAAGAACATAACAATCATGGAGATGCTTAGATGTATGTTGAAGGCCAATCATTTGTCAAATGAATATTGGATAGAGGCAGTAGCATGTGTTGTGTATATTCTGAATAGAAGCCCAAGAATGAGTGTCAAGGACCAAATTCCACAAGAAGATTGGAGTGGTAAGAAACATAGTGTATATCATTTTAGAATCTTTGGTTGTATTGCATATTCTCTTGTACCATTTGAATTGAAAAGAAAGCTTGATGATAGAGGTGAGAAATGCATTTTTATTGGGTATAGTGAAGAATCAAAATCTTATAAGTTGTATAACCCTATTTCAAAGATAGTGATTTTTAGTAGAGATGTAGAATTGAAGGAAGAAGAAGCATGGGATGGAAGCATTGATAAAACAATCACAATTGGAGCACCAATACCTTAGAATATAGAGGAACCTGGAGGGAAAAAATTGCAAGGAGATCAATCAAATCTACAAGAAGGAACAATCACTCCAACAAGAACACCAAGGAACTTAGTAGAAGGTGAATCATATGGTCATGCATGTCATCCTACTCCAAATTCAAAAGTAAGTGATGTATCAGATCCTACTCTTGCCACATTAAGATAAAAATATAAAGGTAAGAAAATGAGATGTTTGAATGAGGTTTATGATCAAGGAGAAGAAAATTTAGATTTATGTTCAAATTTTATCTTTTTCTCTCATGATCTTGTGTATTTTCAAGTAGTTAAGGAGGAACATTGGATAAAAGCTATGGATGAAGTGATGGATTCTATTGAGAGAAGTCAAACATGGGAGCTTACTGACCTACCTGAAGGAAAGGATTATATAGAGTCAAATGGGTCTATAAGACCAAATTTAATGCAGAAGGTAAGATTGAAAAGGACAAGGCAAGGTTAGTAGCAAAAGGTCTTGCACAACAACATGGAATTGATTATAATGAAATATTTTCTTCAGTTGTTAGACTTGATACTATTAGAATGGTTTTAGTTATGGATTCTCAAAATAATTGGAAAGTATATCAAATAGATGTCAAATCAATTTTCTTGAATGGTTTCCTAGATGAAGAAGTGTATGTGAAACAACCACAAGGTTATGAAGTGCATTGACATGAAGACAAAGTCTATAGATTGAAGAAGGCCCTCTATGGTCTCAAGATCACCTCTCAAGCAAGCACCAAGAGCATGGTATAGTAGGATTGATTCATACATGACAAACAATGGATTCAACAGAAGTAGTAATGAGCCCACATTATACACAAAAATCAACAAAGAAGATCAAATTTTAATTGTGTGTTTGTGTGTTGATGATTTAATTTTCACTAGAAATTTGTTTGTGCGTACATTTAAATCAGCAATGAAGAAAGAATTTGAGATGACAAATTTGGGATTAATGAAGTATTTTTTGGGCATTGAAGTTGTTTAATCTGATAAAAGAGTTTTTATTTGTTAAACTAAATATGCAAAGGATGTGTTAAGAAAGTTTAAAATATTGAATTGTAATTCAACACCTACACCTATTGCTTCAGGGACTCAAATTAGCAAAGAAGACATTGAAAAGACTAAGTGGAAGCTTGATGTATCTTATAGCTACAAGGCTAGATATCATGTATGGGGTTAGTTTAATCTCAAGACTCATGGAGTTACCAAAAGTTTCACATTGGCAAGTGTTTACCACAATATGGTGTGTTTTACAGAATATGAAGTAAATAGAAATAATGAAGTAGTAGTATAGTGCATTACATGAATAGAACAAAATTAATCAGGATGGACCATTGTATTCATTCATTGATTCATAGAAAACATTACCATGTTCATGACAACAACATGTCTCATAACTTCAATATCTCCATGCATCAACTATCATCAAAGTACACACACCTTCTGACTACAATGCATTGACACTTTAAATACTCATGGCCAAGGTTGGTTGCGATGCCAACCATTGGTACCAACTCCAAACTACCCAACCCGTTGGTTGGTACTGACAACTAATTACATCATTTATTTACTTAAACTAATTTGCTGTCTACATCTATCCCCTCCTCAAAATTAGTCGTCTTCCAGCCGACATTCACATCAAAATGAAAAAATTATGACAAAACTCACAAACATCCTACTGAGAGTGGGGAGGTTGGGAAGACGTCCATGGGTGTACTAACGAGGTTGGGGTGGCTGATCACTGTTGTGCTTGTAGCTTCCTTCCTTCCTCGGTCCTTTGTCACAGTTGGTGTTGGGCCACTAGCACCCGCTCTCTTGCTACCTTCACCATATGACCTGCTTCCATTACTTGTGCTTTGGCCTTCACCACTTCTACCTCCTTTGCCTCAAGCCGTACTGCCATGTCCTTCATCTTGACCTCCATCTCCATCAACTTGGCCTCTAAACCTGATGCTTTGGCCTTCTCTGCTTCAGTGGCCTTTGTCTGTTGTGCTAACTACTCGTGAGATCTTTAAATATGCTTAGCCAATTCTTTCTTCTTCATTTGTAGGGCTGCCTCACTCTCCTCCTTTTTCTCCAACATCGCATCATTTGTCTTCATCTCATAGAATACTTGTCTATATGCCTTCTCTATTGTAAACAGGGACTCTATGACCTCTATGTCTCTTCCCCCTACCACTGGTTGTGACCCTCTCCATCGGTCATGCATATCTCTGGTGTCCACCTCTGGACATCCTCTTGTTGTGCAATGCCAAGAAAACTCCTCCTCATAGCCCAGTTGTACAAAGTTCCTGATTCTCCTTGCCTCTTGGGCCACTACTTGTGATCATCCCAATCTAAGCTATTTGGAGATCTCAGCCATCTCCCCCATGTAATCTACCATGTTCTCTAAGTCCTCCATGTACCTCTAAATGGTACCTATTGGGTCTGAGGGGTCGGGTCTAGAAAGTGTGAGGGTCAACCCCTCTGGAAATCTCTCAGCCTCCTCCTCTGGTGGAGTGGCCACTGGAGTGGTCACTAGGGAGATCATAATGTCCATGGGAGACCCCTATGAACGTCCCCCTACCTCTTGTGTAGCTGGTACTGGCTGTGGTAGAATTCTCTACTGAGTGATCTGGCCAGTAACGTTAAGCTGCTCTACACTCTTTGTCCACCTTGGTGTGTTCCCCTCCTCCTGACCCTCTGCCACCATGTGTAGTGGGCTCAACAAGGGTAGTTCAGGCATGTCGACTATTAGGCCAATGTTACTTAACCAACTATCTATTTTGTCCTGGGGAGCTCCTACTAATGCTGATGGTAGCTCTACCTGAGATGTGACCAATCCCCCTATTGTGGAGGACTCCATTGGTGAGGTCAAGCTAACTGTGTTGGTTGTCACCAATGGTGTAGCTAGTGATGGTGTGGCTCCTGCTAACAATCTTATCCTGACTAGGATTGTGGTTGTGCCCTATGCCTTCATACTATGTGAGGGTGCTGGTAATGTGAATGATCCTGATTTGAGTATTGGGAGTACCAAAACTCCTTTAGGTTGCCCCCTTTTGTTGTTGTTTTCTCTCTCCATGGGCTATCCCACTTTTGTTGCTGCTATAGTTTCCTTCTCCTCAGCATCCTTCTTGGTGGCCTCTGTTACCATACTCCATGTCATTCTTCATGTAGGTATTTCATCTATGGATGAATCACTTTCTACTATTGGTGATGGCCCCCTGTCTTCCTCTTCTTCCTCTTCCTCTTCCTCTTCCTCTTCCTCCTCTTCTTCTTCTTCTTCTTCTTCCTCTTCTTCATTTTCCATGGATGTTTCTGTTTGCTTCCTTTTCCTCTTTGGCCATCGTGATGGCTCTTCCCTGTGGAATGTATCGAGGCCTTTCTAGTAGAAGGTTGTAGGCCACCCTAGCTTTATCTATGATATCAGTTGCAGCCCACCCCATTTGTCAGCTGGAACCTGGGTATGGACAACATCAAGAAAGAGGGCAATGGCATGTTGTGTCATGTAGAATACCTTGTGTCATTGAGATAAAAATTCTCTAATCCTCTCCATCAAATACATCATCCAATTGTAAACCTTGCCAACACTCAGTCCAATCATATAGTTGACCATCCATAGGACGATGTCTGATGCCCTGTTGGAACCTGTCAGTCTACATTTCATTACATCCATGATACATTTCTATTCTTCATTTGGTAATAATTTTTTTCTCAAACTCTGATTACCTGAATTCTAGATAGTATCTTTTTCTTTGTCTATGAGGTCACTTCGACATACCCTCTGCATTAGGGTCTCCTTGTGCTTCTGTGTCATTCAGCCCAGTTGCACCACGCTCATGTCGATGGCTAGAACTCCCATCACTCTGGCGAAATCTTGTGGCCAGAATGATACTATGACTACATGGCCTCGATACTCAACAATGGACTTGTTGGAGTGCTGGCAAAAGTTGTCCACCATGGCCTTCAAGTATGGCTCAAACTTCGTGGCATTGAAGTAAGGCATCAGTATTGCTTTGTCAACTTGGGCATGTTTTAATGCCATCTTCAACACATTATTTTCATGTGCATTTTTCCACCATTACTTGCACTCATTTCCCATTAGGCTTTCTAAGGTGATGGCCTTCATTCCCATATTAGCACTTGGTTTTTTCTTCTCCTCCAATGCAATCTTTGGTCTATAGGATGCAATCTTCTTTCCCTTGTCCATTTTTTTCACCGCACTCAATAATCTTCATAGCAACAATAATCTACTATATGGCAACCTCATTGACGGCCTTATGCAATCCCTGAAATCCTATGTATAGCTTTCTTCATTTTGCTCCTTCCTTGTACAGCCGATGTATGGCCTTTTCTTGTGTCAGCAAAATGACATTTTTTTTTTGAGTGAGTAGAGCAAGAGTGAAAAAATGAAATGGCTGATTTGTTTTTGTTTTTATTTTATATTGCAAGATGACGATGTGGGTGGTATGGCATATGACTTATCCATATGTCATATAGTCTATTTGTACGTCGTATGACCTGTTTTTTATTTTTTTTTTTAATTTTTTTATAATTTTTTTTTGCCTATTCTGATTTTTCCTTACCTTCACAAGGCTGCTGCGTCGTCCTTGACTTGATTGACTTGGTCTCTTTGTCTTCTATAACCTCTATTTCTATCATGTGGTGAAATATACATTGTATATACCCTTTCTATCCAAGGCAATCATTGGATTAGCATTGATCAACTTCTTCAAGCTCCCATATCCGATCAACTACTGTGCTTTCATCTTGCATCATTCTTAGGTTCCACCCCATCGGTTCTTGGGCCCACTGAAACTTTCTTCTGTCATTGTTCTATTGCAAGTATGGGCCTAACTGGTGTTGTCATTGATGTCAACATACTCTTGTTACATTAATGATAAGGATTGGATGAGCTATGTATTGAGGATATTGAGAAAGTCTCAATTAGGAACAGTGAAGAATAGTGAAGACAGTAAGGTAAAAGTCCAAGATAAGATGAGGATCAGAGGATGCAGTTTAAAGGGTTTGTAGATATGTGTCTTAAGGCAATCCAATAAAGATTTCAGAGGTCCACATGAAGATTTGAAGAAGTTATGGCCATTCAAGTAAAACCGGTTCCAGTAGGTGCTCAGTGGTGATAGAGTGATACAGACAGCTCTAGTGAGATCCAAAAATGCATTATCCTATTCTGTGGATTTTAAGGAGTGTTAAGAAAGTCTTTGTGGAGTGTCAAATTGATTGGTTCGTGGTTTTAAGGTCCGTAAGCATCTATTCCTTTATGACAGTGATGACATACTGTGTTCTTGAGTTTCTGGATGAAGGAGAGAAGGATTTCAGTAAGTAGATGAAGTGTGGATGTTCTTGGTGATTCAGGAAAGCTTGTGGAAGTCTTTGTATCATGTCAAGTTTATGTTTGTGGTCTGCGTTTAAGTTAGAGCTCGCAATTGAGCAATAACTTCTAGATGATGGTGTTCTTCCTGAGACTGGCCAACCGAATGAGTCTTACATCATGCAGATGTTTTGGTAGATGTTTGCTGAATTAGATGATTATTCCTAAGTTGATGTCTTATATAAATAAGGGATTCTGAAGTCATTTCAAAGGTGTCCTTATGGTGATGAGAGTGTGGTAGTGAGGAGAAGAGTGAAAGGTAGAGAAGAAGTATTGGGCTTCAATAGAACTGATTCAAGCATCATGAAGATGCTATTTTCCAGTTCAAGTATGTGATACTTATTCTTTTGTAGATAGTGTGTCTCTTGTATGTAGTGGGCCTCTTGTGAGCAGTGTGCTCAGGCAGTGAGCCCTAATTGGCATGTGCCATTTTGTTCTTTCTATTCTTCTAATAGAGAATACAATCTTGGGTTAATCACACCGTGGTTTTTTCCTTAACCAGGGTTTCCACGTCAAAATCTTGGTGTCTTATGTGTTGATGTGTTTCTGCTTTTGATTTAAGTGCATTATGTTTCATGATTAAAATACTGCTAATCACTAAGAGGATTTAAGTGTGTAATTGGGTGAAAGTTTTGGACAACTGATTCACCCCCCTCTCAGTTGTGTACCCTAAGTCTAACAATTGGTATGAGAGCCAAGTTCCTCTAAAAGGAGCTTAACCACTTGAGGAGATCCAGGATGTCGTCTTACAAGACGGATAGTCTGAAGTTTGATGGAACCAATTTTAATCTCTGGAAAGGTCACATGAAGTGTCACTTGCAATGTATGGGAATGGCGTATTGGACCATGGCTACAACACAGTATGTACCTCCACAAGGTGGTCCAAAAACCCTAAATGAAATCACAGATGCTGAAAATAATCTATAGACTATAGAGGCTTTTCTAAGCGCATTATCTGATTCAGAGCTCTCAAATGTTATTGACCTACCAACTACTATTGAGATTTGGTAAAAATAGGAGCTTTTACATGAAGGAGACAAGTATGTTAAATGTGCAAGGTTACAAAGTCTGAAAGGGAAATTTGAAAATCTGAAGATGAGAGATGATGAAAATATTACCACTTTTATGCCAAGAATAAATGAGATTGTTTGTGGAATTAGAAATGCTGGTGGAGTCCTGGATGAAAATGAGATTGTTGGAAAAAATCTCAGATCCCTACCTGCTTCTTACAAAATCAAGGTTGCTGCCATTGAAGAATTTAGATCCCATACAACTATCACAATAGATCAATTGGCTAGAAAATTGGCTGCATTTGACATGACAGAGTTTCGAGATGACCCCCCAAGACTGAATCTGCATTCAAAGTGAGTGCCTCTATTAAAGGTAAACAAAGGCTTGATTCGGGAGAGAATTCATCAAGCAAGCTATCATGGTATGAAAAAGCAAGAAAAGATTTGGAAGAAGAAGAAGTAGAAACTACTCAACTTGAAGCCCTTATTGCAAAGAGGCTGCCAAGAGGATCCGATAAGTATGAAGGAAAATTACCTTTTATGTGTTTTAATTGCAATAAGATTGGTCATTTTGCCTCAAGGTGTCTGGAAAGGTTTTCAAGGCAAAATCCTAACAAGCCAAGGTTCCAAAAGAACTGCTACTATGTACATGAATATAATGATAATGAAAGAGTAACAGATGATGAATCAG
The DNA here is from genome assembly GCA_027924645.1 of Cunninghamia lanceolata. NCBI lineage: Eukaryota > Viridiplantae > Streptophyta > Pinopsida > Cupressales > Cupressaceae > Cunninghamia > Cunninghamia lanceolata. Next base: position 8,039,663 of record BSBN01000078.1, read on the forward strand.
AGATAGGAAACAAATCTAGAAATGAATGGGTGTTCATTGCCATCAAGGAAGAAGATCCAATGTCCTCTATATCTGTCAATCATAAGACTGTCGAAAGAGCTCTGGCTGCCCAGGTTGAAGAAAAGGATGATTGGGTCATTGACAGTGGTTGTTCTCACCAAATGATAGGTGACCAAAATAAGTTCATAGATTTGGAAAGGTATGAAGGAGGAGCAGTAAAGTTTGGTGATAATTCTCCTGGTAGAATCAGAGGTAGAGGAGCTATTTCTCTTGATGGAAGGAACAAAACCGGTAATGTACTGTATGTTGAAGGTTTGAAGCACAATCTTCTCAGTGTTGGACAGTTGGTGGACAAAGACTATGATCTCCGGTTCAAGAATGGAAAATGCAAGATCTTTAAAAATTTTGGAACATAGATTGCATCTGGTACTCAAACTAAAGGTAATATCTTCCACTTGGTTGGTACTGGTAAAAGTTGCTTATTTGTTCAAGTTGATCAGAGTTGGTTGTGGCATAGGAGGATGTGTCATGTGAATTTTGATAATATCATCAAGATAAGCAATACTCAGGCTATAAGAGATCTTCCAAAATTGGTGAAACCTTCTAACAGCTTGTGCAAAGAATGTCAGTTGGGTAAGTTGAGCAGAGTCACATTCAAAAGTAAGGAACTATCTTCTACCGGATTATTAGACTTAGTTCATACTGATCTTTGTGGTCTAGCAAGAATCAGAAGTATTCAAGGTGATAGATACTTCATGCTACTAATTGATGACTATTCTTGGATGATGTGGGTAAGCTTTCTAAAAGAGAAATTAGAAGCTCTTGATAAATTCAAAATATTCAAGGCTATGGTAGAGAATGAAACTGGATTAAAATTGAAGTGTCTGAGGTCTGATAGAGGTGGAGAATTCACATCTGGTGAATTCATAGAGTTCTATGAGAAACATGGAATCAAGAGACAGTTGTCTGCTCCTAGGACCCCACAACAGAATGGAGTAGTTGAGAGAAAGAAATGGACCATCCAGGAAGCATCTATGACAATGATGATGGAAGCAAATGTTCCTTAGATCTATTAGAGAGAAGTTGTCAGCACTGCAGTCTATACTCTCAATCGAGTTCAAACTAGAAGCAATACCGGTAAGACTCCTTATGAACTTTGGTTTGGTATCACTCCTACTGTGAGGTATTTTAGATTCTTTGGTAGCAAATTTTACATCAAAAGAGATGAAGATCTAGGAAAGTTTGATGCTAGAAGTGATGAAGGAATATTCTTGGGTTGCTCTACTCAAAGCAAAGCATATCGGTGTTATAACAAGAGACTAAGAAAGATGATAGAAAGTACAAATGTGAAGGTTGATGAAGGAATTGAAAAACCCTCAAGATTTTATGAATATGATGAAGATGATTAGAATGGTGCTCTGACTCAAGGAGCCCAAGCCTCTTCTGAGATTCATATCTAGATTGATCTGGTAAATCAGGAAGAAGAGATAAGTTTGAATGAGCCTGATTAAGAAGCAGAAATGCAAGTAACTCCCAAAGTGCCTAGGTATGTAAGATTGAATCACTCTGAAGATCAAATCATAGGTGATAAAAGTAAAGGTGTACAAACAAGAAGGAGACTTGCTCAAAATTCAAATTAGTAGTGTCTTATTTCAAAGATTGAACCTAAGACAGTGAATGAAGCTTGCAATGATGAAAACTGGACTAAAGCAATGGAGGAAGAATTGATGCAAATTGAGAAAAATCACACTTGGGATCTTGTTCCCAAACCTAAAAACAAAAATGTGATTGGAATGAAATGGGTCTTTTGGAACAAACTAAATGAAGTTGGTGAAGTAATAAAAAAAAAGCTAGATTGGTCTGCAAGGGTTACTGTCAAATAGGAGTTGATTTTGAAGAAACTTTTGCTCCAGTGGCAAAAATTGAAGCAGTCAGATTATTTCTTGCTTTGGCTGCTTTCAAGGATTTCAAGGTATATCAGATGGATGTCAAGTCTGTCTTCCTAAATGGTGACTTGGAAGAAAAAGTATACATTGAGCAACCGGATGGATTTCAAATATCTAATCATGATGATATGTTATGCAAGTTGAAGAAAGCACTGTATGGACTGAAGCAAGCCCCAAGAGCTTGGTATGAAAGATTGGATAAGCATCTTTTGAAGATTGGTTTCAGCAAAGGTACTACTAACAGTAATTTGGATTTAAAAATTGACCATGAAAACATTCTAATTGTTGAAGTGTTTGTTGATGATATCATTTTTAGAGGAAGAGATAGTATGTGTAAAACTTTTGCAAATCAAATGAAAAGTGAATTTGAGATGTCCTTGCTTGGTGAAATAAATTTCTTCTTGGGTCTGCAAATCACTCAAACAAAGAAAGGAATCTTCATTTCTCAAACCAAATATGTGAAAGAATTGTTGAAGAAATTTGGGATGGAAGACTCAAAACCAATGAATACTCCCATGGCAACCAGATGTAAATTGAGAAAAGATGATGACTCTCCTAAGGCTGATCAGACAAAGTACATGTTAATGATTAGAGGACTATTGTATCTTACTCAAACTAGACACAACATTATGCAGGTCGTTGGTCTTGTTGCTAGATTTTAGGTTAATCCTAGAGAATCTCATGTCATGGCAATCAAGAGGATTTTTAGATATCTAAAAGAGATAGTTGAGTATGGTCTATGGTATCCTAGAGATCATGATTTCTCTCTTCATGCATAAACTGATGCGGATTGGGCAGGAGATGTGGATGACCAGAAGAGTACCAGTGGTGGATCATTATTTTCAGGGAAGAGATTGGTTTCTTGGCTAAGCAAGAAACAAGAGGCAATATCTCTATCTACAATTGAAGCAAAATATATTGCAGCATTAAGTAGTTGCACTCAAGTTTTATGGATGAATCAGATGCTAAGAGATATCAAAGTGGAGTATCAAGAACCTATCACAATCTTTTGTGATAATTTTGTTAGACTTAGGGCACACAACTGAGAGGGGGGGTGAATCAGTTGTCCAGAAATTTCTCCCAATTACACACTTAAATCCTCTTAGTGATTAGTAGTATATTAATCATAAAACATAATGCACTTAAATCAAAAGAAAAAATACATCAACACATAAGACACCAAGATTTTTACATGGAAAACCCAGTTAAGGGAAAAACCACTGGGTGATTAACCCATGATTGTATTCTTTGTTAGAAGAATAGAAAGAACAAAATGGCACATGCCAATTAGAGCTCACTACCTAAGAACACTACTCACAAGAGGCCCACTGTCTACAAGAGACACAGTGTCTACAAAGGAATAAGTATCACATACTTGAACTGGAAAATACATTTTCATCATGCTTGAATTAGTTCCATTAAAGCTCAATACTTTTGCTTTGCCTTTTGCTCTCGTCCTTACTACCACGCTCTCATCTCCACAAGGACAAATTTGAAATGACTTCGTAATCCCTTATTTATACAAGACATCAACTTATGAATGATCATATAAGTCAGCAAACATCAACAAGAACATCCGCATGATGTGTAACTGATCCGGTTGGCCAATCTCCAGAAGAACAATATCATCCAAAAGATAATCTTCAATTGTGAGATCCAACTCCAATGCAGATTACCAACTCAAACTGGACATGATCCAAAGACCTCCATAAGCTTTCCTAAATCACCAAGAACATCCATACTTCATCTACTTACTGAAATCCATCTCCCCTTTATCCAGAACATCAAGAACATAGTTTGTCATTACTGTCACAAAGGAATAGATGCTTGCGAACCTTCAAACCATGAACCAATCTATTTGACACTCCACAAACACTTCCTCAACACTCTCTCAAATCCACAAAATAGGACAATGCAATTCTAGATCTCACCGGACCTATCTATAACACTCTGTCACCACTGAACATCTGCCAAAACTAGTTTTACTTGAGTGGCCACAACTTCTTTAGATCTTCATGTGGACCTCTAAAATCTCTATTGGACCACCTTAAGACACATATCTACAAACACTTTAAACCTCATCCTCTAACACTCAACCTATCTTAGACTTTTACCTTACTATCATCACTGATCTTCATTGTTCCTGATTGAGACTAATTTTCTCAATATCCTCAGCACACAGCTCATCCAATTCTTATCACTAATGCAACAAGAGTATGTTGACATCAATGACAACACTGGTTACAGGAGTATGTTGACATCAATGACAACACTGGTTAGGCCCATACTTGCAACAATCTCCCCCTTTGTCATTGATGGCAACAGATGATGTGAAAAACTATTTTGACCATCAAGACAAGAACTTCTCCTCACTGTCACAACTCCCCTTATTAGCAACAACCATTGACATGTCTTCTCTCCTTTTACTACTCCTCCTTTGATCAGCAACCACTTTTTTTTCACATGTCTTCTCTCCCCATTTGACATCAATGCAAAAGGGCACATACTTGAAATTCTAACACTTCATAATCATACCTGCTGCTCCCCCTTAGTAGCAGCTCCCCATCAATCCAGATCACAAGATATGACAATGATATCCACTGGACTGATGCACCTCAGTGCACCTTAGTTCATCACCGGAGGGGCAATAACTCCTAACTTCCACCTGAGATACTTAGAAGAGTCCTTAGGTAGAGGTTTAGTAAAGATGTTTGCAATCTGTTCCTTGGAAGGCACAAACTCCAATCTGACTTCATTCTTGTTCACTTGCTCTCTGAAAAAGTGAAACTTGATGGATATGTGTTTAGTCTTTGAATGCAACACCAGATTCTTAGATATATTTATAGCACTTGAATTATCACAGAAGATTGTGATAGGTTCTTCATACTCCACTTTGATATCTCTTAGCATTTGCTTCATCCATAAAACTTAAGTGCAACAACCTATTACTGCAATATATTCTTCTTTAGTTGTAGATAGAGATATTGCCTCTTGTTTCTTGCTTAGCCAAGAAACCAATCTCTTCCCCAAAAAGAATGCTCCACCATTGGTACTATTCTGGTCATCCACATCTCCTGCCCAATCCGCATCAGTATATGCATGAAGAGAGAAATCATGATCTTTAGGATACCACATACCATACTCAACTGTCCCTTTTAGATATCTAAAAATCCTCTTGATTGCCATGCCATGAGATTCTCTAGGATCAACCTGAAATCTAGCAACAAGACCAATAGCCTGCATAATGTCTAGTCTAGTTTGAGTAAGAGACAATAGTCCTCCAATCATTGACCTGTACTTTATTTGATCAGCCTTAGGAGAATTATCATCTTTGTTCAATTTACATCTAGTTGCCATGGGAGTATTCATTGGTTTTGAGTCTTCCATCCCAAATTTATTCAATAATTCTTTCACATATTTGGTTTGAGAAATGAAGATTCCTTTCTTTGTTTGAGTGATTTGCAGACCCAAGAAGAAATTCATTTCACCAAGCATGGACATCTCAAATTCACTTTTCATTTGATTTACAAAAGTTTTACACATACTATCTCTTTCTCCAAAAATGATATCATCAACAAACACTTCAACAATCAGGATATTTTCATGATCAATTTTGAAATACAAATTACTGTCAGCAGTACCTTTGTTGAAACCAATCTTCAAAAAATGTTTATCCAATCTTTCATACTAGGCTCTTGGGGCTTGCTTCAGTCCATATAGTGCTTTCTTCAACTTGCAGACCATATCATCATGATCAGAAAATTGAAATCCATCTGGTTGCTTAATGTATACTTCTTCTTCCAAGTCACCATTTAGGAAGGCAGACTTGACATCCATTTGATATACCTTGAAATCCTTGAAAGCAGCAAAAGAAAGAAATAATCTGACTGGTTCAATTCTTGCCATCGGAGCAAAAGTTTCTTCAAAATCAACTCCTTCTATTTGAGAGTAACCCTTGTAGACCAATCCGGCTTTATTTCTGATTACTTTACCAAATTCATTTAGTTTGTTTCGGAAGACCCATTTGGTTCCAATCACATTTTTATTTCTAGGTCTAGGAACAACATCCCAAGTGTGATTTTTCTCAATTTGCATCAACTCTTCCTCCATTACTTTAGTCCAGTTTTCATCATTGCAATCTTTATTCACTATCTTAGGTTCAATTTTTGAAATTAGACAATACTCATCTGATTTTTGAGCAATTTTCCTTCTTATTTATACACCTTTTCTTTTATCACCTATGATCTAATCTTTAGAGTGATTCAGTCTTACATACCTAGGCACTTTGGGAGTTACTTGCATTTTTGCTTCTTAATCACGCTCATTCAAACTTATCTCTTCTTCCTGATTTACCGGATCGATTTGGATCTGAAACTCCAAAGAGGCTTGGGCTCCTTGAGTCAGAACACCATTTTGATCATCTTCATCATATTCATAAAATCTTGAGGGTTTTTCAATTCCTTCATCAACCTTCACATTTGTACTTTCTATCATCTTTCTCAGTCTCTTTTTATAACACCGGTATGCTTTGCTTTGAGTAGAGTAACCCAAGAATATTCCTTCATCACTTCTAGCATCAAACTTTCCTAGATCTTCATCTCTTTTGATGTAACATTTACTACCAAAGACTCTAAAATACCTCACAGTAGGAGTGATGCCAAACCAAAGTTCATAAGGAGTCTTACCGGTATTGTTTCTGATTTGAACTCGATTGAGAATATAGACTGCAGTGCTAATGACTTCTCTCCAATAGATCTAAGGAATATTTGCTTCCATCATCATTGTCCTAGATGCTTCTTAGATGGTCTGGTTCTTTCTGTCAACTACTCCATTCTGCTATGGGCTCCTAGGACCAGACAACTATCTCTTGATTCCATGTTTCTCATAGAACTCTATGAACTCACCAGATGTGAATTCTCCACCTTTATCAGACCTCAGACACTTCAATTTTAATCTAGTTTCATTCTCTACCATAGCCTTGAATATTTTGAATTTCTCAAGAGCTTCTGATTTCTCTTTTAGAAAGGTTACCCACATCATCCAAGAATAGTCATCAATTAGTAGCATGAAGTATCTATCACCTTGAATAGTCCTAATTCTTGCCGAACCACAAAGATCAGTATGAACTAAGTCTAATAATTTGGTAGAAGACAGTTCCTTACTTTTGAATGTGACTCTACTCAGCTTACCCAACTGACATTCTTTGCACAAGCTGTTAGAAGGTTTCACGAATTTTGGAAGATCTCTTACAACCTGAGTATTGCTTATCTTGATGATATTATCAAAATTGACATGACACATCCTCCTATGCCACAACCAACTCTAATCAATTTGAACAAATAAGTAACTTTTACCAGTACCAACCAAGTGAAAGATATTACCTTTAGTTTGACTACTGCATGCAATCTCTGTTCTGGAACTTTCAAAGATCTTGTATTTTCCATTCTTGAACCAGAGATCATAACCTTTGTCCACCAACTATCCAACACTGAGAAGCTTGTGCTTCAAACCTTCAACATATAGTACATTACCAGTTTTGTTCCTTCCATCAAGAGAAATAGTTCCTCTACCTCTGATTCTACCAGGAGAATTATCACCAAACTTTACCACTCCTTCATACCTTTCCAAATCTACGAACTTATTTTTGTCACCTATCATTTGGTGAGAGCAACCACTGTCATTGACCCAATCATCCTTTTCTTCAACTTGGATAGCCAGAGCTCTTTCCATAGTCTTATGATTGACAGATACAAAAGACATTGGATCTTCTTCCTTGATGGCAATGAACACCCATTCATTTCTGGATTTGTTTCCTATCTCTAATTCATCATCTGTTACTCCTTCATTATCATCATCTTCATGTACAAAATAACAGTTCTTTTGGAACCTTGGCTTGTTAGGATTTTGCCTTGAAAACCTTTCCAAACACCTTGAGGCAAAATGACCAATCTTATTGCAATTAAAACACTTAAAAGGTAATTTGCCTTCATACTTATTGGATCATCTTGGCAGCCTCTTTGCAATAAGGGCTTCAAGTTGAGCAGTTTCTACTTCTTCTTCCAGATCTTTTCTTTCTTTTTCATACCATGACAGATTCCTTGATGAATTGTCTCCTGGATCAAACCTTTGTTTGCCTTTGATAGAGGCACTAGATTTGAATGCAGATTTAGTCTTGGGGGTGTCATCTCCAAACTCTGTCATTTCAAATGTAGCCAATTTTCTAGCCAATTGATGTCTTGTGACAATTGTATGGGCTCTAAATTCTTCAATGGCAATAGCCTTGATTTCTTAAGAAGTAGGTAGGGATCTGAGAATTTTTCCAACAATCTCATTTCCATCTAGGACTCCACCAGTATTTCTAATTCCATAAACAATCTCATTTACTCTTGACATAAAAGTAGCAATATTTTCATCATCTCTCATCTTTAGATTTTCAAATTTTCCTTTCAAACTCTGCAACCTTGCACATTTAACATACTTGTCTCTTTCATGCAAAAGTTTAAGTTTTGCCAAATCTCAAAAGCAGTTGGTAGGTCAATAACATTTGAGAGCTCTGAATCAGATAATGCACTTAGAAGAGCCTCTATAGTCTGAAGATTGTTTTCAACATTTGTGATTTCATTTACTATTTTCAGACCACCCTGTGGAGGTACATACTATGTTGTAGCCATGGTCCAGTATGCCATTCCCATACATTGCAAGTGACACTTCATGTGACCTTTCCAAAGATTAAAATTGGTTCCATCAAACTTCAGACTATCCTTCTTGTAAGACGACATCCTGGATCTCCTCAACCAGTTAAGCTCCTTTTAGAGGAACTTGGCTTTGATACCAATTGTTAGACTTAGGGCACACAACTGAGAGGGGGGTGAATTAGTTGTCCAGAACTTTTTCTCAATTACACACTTAAATCCTCTTAGTGATTAGTAGTATATTAATCATGATACATAATGCACTTAAATAAAAAGTAGAAACACATCAACACATAATACACCAAGCTTTTTACGTGGAAAACCCAGTTAAGGGAAAAACCACAGGGTGATTAACCCAAGATTTTATTCTCTATTAGAAGAATAGAAAGAACAAAATGACACATGCCAATTAGGGCTCACTGCCCGAGTACACTACTCACAAGAGGCCCACTGGCTACAAGAGACACACTGTCTACAAAGGAATAAGTATCACATACTTGAACTGGAAAATAGCATCTTCATCATGCTTGAATCAGTTCCATTGAAGCTTAATACTTCTGCTATGTCTTTCGCTCTCCTCCCTGCTACCATGCTCTCATCTCCACAAGGACAAATTTGAAATGACTTCATTGTAATCCCTTATTTATACAAGACATCAACTTATGAATGATCATCTAAGTCGGCAAACATCAACAAGAACATCCGTAGGATGTGTAACTGATCCGGTCAGCCAATCTCCAGAAGAACACTATCATCTAGAAGATAATCTTCAATTGTGAGCTCCAACTCCAATGCAGATCACCAACTCAAACTGGACATGATCCAAAGACCTCCACAAGCTTTCCTAAATCACCAAGAACATCCATACTTCATCTGCTTACTAAAATCCATCTCCCCTTTATCCAGAACCTCAAGAACACAATCTATCATTTCTTTCACAAAGGAATAGATGTTTGCGGACCTTCAAACCATGAACCAATCTATTTGACACTTCACAAAGACTTCCTCAACACTCCCTCAAATCTTTAAAATAGGACAATGCAATTCTGAATCTCAACGGACCTATCTGTAACACTCTGTCACCACTAAACATCTGCCAGAACCGGTTTTACTTGAGCAACCACAACTTCTTCAGATCTTCATGTGGACCTCTGAAATCTCTACTGGACCACCTTAAGACACATATCTACAAACCCTTTAGACCACATCCTTTGATACTCATCCTATCTTGGAATTTTACCTTACTGTCATCACTGATCTTCACTGTTCTTGATTGAGACTAATTTTCTCAATATCCTTAGCACAACAGCTCATCCAATTCTTATCATTAATGCAACAGGAGTATGTTGACATCAATGACAAAACTAGTTAGGCCATACTTGCAAAAAATTCAAGTTCTAGAAATATATTTAAGAATCCAGTGTTGCATTCACAAACTAAACACATATCCATCAAGTTTCACTTTTTGAGAGAGCAATTGAACAAAAATGAAGTTAGATTGGAGTTTGTGCCTTCCAAGGATCAGATTGCAGATATCTTTACTAAACCTCTACCTAAGGAATCTTTTGAGTATCTTAAGGAGAAGTTAGGGGTTATTACCCCTCCCGTGATGAACTAAGGTGCATTGATGTGCATCAGTCTGGTGGATATCACAGTCATATCTTGTGGTCCGGATTGATGACAGGGAGCAACAGGTATGATTTTGAAGTGGTGAAATTGCAAGTATGTGCCCTTTACCATTGATGTCAAAGGGGGAGAGAAGACATGTGAAAAACAAGTAGTTGCTAATCAAAGGGGGAGCAGTAAAGGGAGAGAAGACATGTGAATGGTTTTTGCTGATAGGGGGAGCTGTGATAGTAAGGACAAGTTCTTGTCTTGATGATCAAAATAGTTTTTCACATCATATGTTGCCATTAATGACAAAGGGGGAGATTGTTGCAAGTATGGGCCTAACTAGTGTTGTCATTGATGTCAACATACTCCTGTTGCATTAATGATAATGATTGGATGAGCTGTGTATTGAGGATTTTGAGAAAATTAGTCTCAATTAGGAACAGTGAAGAACAGTGAAGATAGTAAGGTAAAAGTCCAAGATAAGATAAGGATCAGACAATGTAGTTTAATGGGTTTGTAGATATGTGTCTTAAGGCAATCTAGTAAAGATTTTAGAGGTCCATATGAAGATCTAAAGAAGTTATGGCTGTTCAAGTAAAACTGGTTCTGGTAAGTGCTCAATGGTGATAGAGTGATACAAACAGGTCTGGTGAGATTTAGAAATGCATTATCTTGTTCTACAAATTTTAGAGAGTGTTAAGGAAGTCTTTTTGGAGTGTCAAATTGATTGGTTCATGGTTTTAAGGTCTGCAAGCATCTATTCCTTTATGACAGTGATGACTGACTGTGTTCTTGAGTTTTTGGATGAAGGAGAGAAGGACTTCAATAAGTAGATGAAATGTGGATGTTCTTGGTGATTCAGGAAAGCTTATGGAGGTCTTTGTATCATGTCCAGTTCATGTTGGTGGTCCACATTGAAGTTGGAGCTTGCAATTAAGGAATAACTTCCAGATGATGGTCTTCTTCCTGAGACTGGCCGACCAGGTCAGTTTTACATCTTGCAGATGTTCAGGTAGATGTTTGCTGACTTAGATGATTATTCCTAAGTTGATGTCTTATATAAATAAGGGATTGCGAAGTCATTTCAAAGGTGTTCTTGTGGTGATGAGAGTGTGGTAGCGAGGAGAAGAGTGAAAGGAAGAGCAGAAGTATTGGGCTTCAATGGAACTGATTCAAGCATGATAAAGATGATATTTTCCAGTTCAAGTATGTGATACTTATTCTTTTGTAGACAGGGTGTCTCTTGTAGGCAGTGGGCCTCTTGTGAGCAATGTGCTCGGGCAGTGAGCCCTAATTGGCATTTGCCATTTTGTTCTTTCTATTCTTCTAATAGAGAATACAATCTTGGGTTAATCACCCCATGGTTTTTTCCTTAGCTAGGTTTTCCATGTCAAAATCTTGGTGTCTTATGTGTTGATGTGTTTTTGCTTTTGATTTAAGTGCATTATGTTTCATGATTAATATACTGCTAATCACTAAGAGGATTTAAGTGTGTAATTGGGAGATAGTTTTGGACAACTGATTCACTCCCCCTCTCAGTTGTGTGCCCTAAGTCTAACATATTCATCCTCATACTCTTGGTCCTAAACTTTGCTTTCCAAATCCGCTCCTCAAAATCTAGATAGGTGGGGTTCCCTAGTTCATTATTCTTAGTTACAGAATCTCATCATCCTAGGGTGACCTTTCAATTATGAACATACTCTCTGCTACATACCTTCTCACTGGGGTTTTTATTTCTCTTGGTAATAATAATTCAAATTTATCTCTTACCTTGTTGCATTATGCTATCCACTGGGTCCATGCCTATTCTTCCTTATTTTGGGTGTAATCACCATTTTCAATGATGTTGCTATGGACCATTCCTTCTCGTATGTCAATTTGCATTGATCTCGGTCCAAAGAACCTGGTTATAGGTTGAAATGGTGCACTCGGGAAGCATATTCCATCAGTCCCCTTTGTTGTGTCTTCCATCACTGCGTATCCCAACATGTTGATTTCTACTATCTCTTCCCTTTTCTACTTATATTTTTTTAGCTTTGACCCGTTCACTATGTCATTGATTGGGGTTTCGTCAAGGTTATCAAGTCTTATAGCCCCATTGTCCAATATTTCCCATACCCTGAACGGTCCCAACCAATGAACCTTGAACTTACTAGGTTTGATCTTGTTATGACCATTATACTTTAGGACCAACTGTCCTGGTCAGAAGTTCATTTACTAGATGTGTTTGTCATGCCAGAATTTCCTCCTCTTTTGCATCACTTCTATGGACCACTGAGCCATGATCTATTTTTCATCAAGTTTGTTCAACTAGAGTAGTCATTCTTGCAGATTCTCCGTGTCCCCCAGTCTATTTTCTACTGCTATTCTTAGGCTTGGGACTAGATATTCTACTGGTACAACTGCTTCTTGACCATACATGAGTTGGAATGGTGTGTGTCCCATGGTTACCTTGTACATTGTCTGATATGCCCATAGTACAGCTGGTAGTCTTTCTTCCCAGTCTACCCCTTCTATCCCACAGGACTTGTGGATCACCAAAATTAACACTTTATTTGTTGATTCTTCTTGCCCATTTGCTCTTTGGTAGTATGGATTTGACAGTGTATGAAAGATCTTAAACTCTGTTGTCATCAGTCAGATCATGTGGTTGACGAAATGTCCCCCACAATCACTCGTCAGTTGTATGGGTATGCCATACCTTGTTACTATTTGTTCATAGATGAATTTTACAGTACTTAAGGCAGTGTTATCCTCTAGAGTTCTTGCCTCTACCCATTTTGTCAAATACTCAGTGGCTACCACTATGTACCAACACTGATGTAGCTGGCTGACATTTAATGGTCCCACAAAATCTAGTCCCCACCTCTCGAAGAGTTCTTGAGGCTGGGTTGGCCACAGGGGCATGTAGTCCCTCCTCAATGGTTTCCCTACTCTCTAGCATGTGTCACACTCCAATACCCATTCTTTTGCATCTGCATACAATGTTGGCCACCATAGTCTGGCTAGCAAAATTTTTTTGGCTATGGCATCTGGACCCATGTGCCCTCCTGCCAATCCTTCATGTACTTCTTCTAGTACACCCTTTATTTCTTCTTCCATGACACATCTCTTCAGGATATGATCTAGTCCCATCTTATAGAGAAACCCATTTATGAGCTAGAACGCCTTGCTTTTCAGTGTAATCCTTCTCCTCTCATTTGAAGGCATTCCCTGAGGGAATGTTGACATCAACAAGTATTCACTGATCTTCTCGTACCATGATGCTAGTGCTACAATCTGGAAGAGATGAGCATCGCGAAAGTCTTCATTCACTCCTTCGACTGGTTCCCCCGACCTGATGCATGACAACTGATCTGCTATTATATGACTCTTCCCAAGTCATACTATGATTGTAAGAGTAAATTCCTACAAGAGGAGTCGCCAGCTACTGATTCTCCTCTGAATGATCAGTTTATTCACCAAGAACATGAGTGCTTGATGGTCGACATAAAATGTAAATGGTGTTTCCAGAAGGTAGTGCTAAAATTTTTGCACTGAATACACCATTCCAAGAGCCTCCCTCTTGGTTGTACTATAATTTCTTTCTACCTTTGAAAGTAATCTACTGGTGAAATACACTCAGTGGTCTAGACCATGGGGTCCCACCTGTGCTAATGTGGCCTTGATTGCAAAATTTGAGGCATCGACGTGTGCATGGAACTCTTTATCCCAGTTCGGGTATGCCAGTATGGGTGCACTTATCAATCGGGTCTTTAACTCCTCGAATGCCTTCTGGTGTACTTCATACCATATGAATTGGACTCCCTTTCTTGTCAACACATCGAGTGGGGAAGAGATCTGGGCCAAATTCTTGATGAATCATCTGTAATATCCTACGTGACCAAGGAATGATTTTATTCCTGTGATGTCACTTAGGGCTTCCATCTCCACAATCACTCGTATCTTATCTAGATCTGCTTTTAGTCTCACTTTGCATACAATGTGACCCAACAACTTCCCTTGTGGCACCATGAATCAACACTTCTTCAGATTCAGTGCCAATCATCTGTCTCTGCAATGCTCGATACATTTAGCAAGTGCCTTTAGATATGTTTGTTGATCGCTATAGATTAACCAATCATCCAAAAATGCCTTAAAATTTCCAACTGACATTTTATCAAAAATATACAAAATGATTCTTTGAAAGGTTGCTGGTGCATTACAGAGACCAAACGACATTCGATTGTATGCATAGACACCATCCTTGACCACAAATGTCATCTTCAGTTTATCCTCCTCAGCAATATTAATTTGGTTATACCCTGAGAATCCATCCATGAATGAATACATTTTGTGACCAGCTACTTCTTCCAGAATTGAGTCTATAAAGGGAATGGGAAATGGATCCTTGATAGTAACTGCATTCAAGCACATGAAATCTACACATATTCTAATCTACCCACCCTCTTTCTTAAGTGATATGATGATGGGTGAGACCCATTCACTGGTTTCTAGCTTGAATATGATTTTGGCTTCCAACATCTTCTCTATCTCCCCCTAAACTTTGGCTGCATAGTTTCTATTCATTCTGTATGGGTGTTTTCTCATAGGATGTGTCCCTGGTATCAGTGGGATCCTATGAACACATAGTTCTAGAGGGATTCCTTTCAAATCCTTGTATGTCCAAGCAAACACCTCCTTATACTCCATGAAGATCCTAAATGTTGTTGCTTTGACAACGGGATTCCAATCATCCCCTACTAGTGTTACTTGAGGGTTACTATCTTCCCCCAGATTTAGCTTCTTCATGGATAGTTCCTTGTACTTGATCTTTCTCTCAGCTCCAAAGTTGTGAATAGGTCTACTATCTATCTTAGCTATCCCTTCTGTGTATTCCCTGAAGGCAGTTGGGAAGGTGTTTTGGTCGTCATTTCCTTCCAATTTGTCTTCTTTTTGTTCTCTTCCATCACCTTCTATGTCTACATTCACCCGAGAGTTCTCACCAATTTCCTTTATCAAGATCATGTTATATTCTGGCTTGAAGAACTCATAGTCCTCCATCTGCCAGTAGAAAAGTTGACTAATTGAATTAGTTTCATCCTCAGAATATTCTTACAGCTTTAATACTCCTTCCTCATCAGGTTCCATTGGTCCTCTTCCAACTGACTCCCCTCCATCTGAATCAGAATCTGATGCTAATTCTTCACTTACAGCCTGTGTTCTTAGATCTATGATGATCTTCTTACCTTTGTTCTCTATTGACAATGTGTTCTTTTTCTAGTTGTGATTGGCCTTAGCAGCTATCAGCCACCCTCGGCTAATTAATGCATCATACGATGCATTTTGTGTTGTTATGACTACAAAGTTTAACAGAAAGGGTTGGGTGCCAATCTTCACTTTTTGAGCCATTAGCACTCCTATTGCTTTAATTTCGTGCTTGTCTGCTCCCACTAACTAGAAATTTTGTGGCCATAATGTAGGTTTTCCCAAGCACTTCCATGTATCTTCTTTCAACACATTCACTCTTGATCCACCGTTGATTATTGTGTTCGTCAAGTAGCATCCACTGATTGACATGTGTATGACTGCTGGATTCTTGCCATTGTTAACTGCCAATAGTCTTAGGTTAATGACTTGTTCTCCTTCTAGCGGTGGCTCCACTATGACATCTTCATCTTTTGTTTGCCCATTTGGGTTCCCTTCCATTGCCTTTGAGATGGCCATCCTTAGTTGCAGCATTCTGTATAGAAGATCTGCTATTTTGACTGATACAGTGGTCTGTAACACTTGATTCACAATATTCTTGTCTGACTCAGGTCGTACAGTAGTTATTTTTTTGTTCTTTCCCTCTATTTCCATTGCCATCTCTACTTCTTTTCTAGCCTCCTGAAGTCTCTCCTTCTCGATTCTGAGATCTGGATATGTCACTTTTTTCCATTGTGCTTGGGTGATGGTGAGGATCTCTTCATCATTTTCCTTGACACTGATGAGGTTCACCCCTTTCTACTTCAGGCAATCTTTTTCTTCGTGATCTCCAGGCCCACACCACTTGCATAATGCATTTAATTTGTTCTGATTATTGTTCAGACATTCCCTTGCAAAGTGTCCCCATTCGTTGCATTCTCGGTACTGTATCATGGGTCACCCCTTGCTGTCATACTGTAATCTATTTTTGGGACTATTATTGTTACTCCTTATGTTATTCTAGTAACCTCCAAGGGATTCATTTGGACTATTCGAAGGCTTTGTGGGTCTCGTCGGTGGATTTGATGATTCTCCTTGTGTAAAAAACACCTAAGTACTTCCTGTCTTTAGATTAAATGGGCATTCCTTGATTGAATGTCCCATTACCTAGTAGATATCACAAAATAACTTCTTTGGACATTTTTCTTTTACGTGACCTTCCCCGTTGCAATCAGTGCACCATAATTCTTGGCCTTCTTTAGTTGTTTCTTTATCATCCTTCAGTTCTTTTATCATGCGAATCATATATCTTCTCAGTGCCTAGATGGTTTTTGACTCGCCATCACTGCTGTCATCACCTGTACTTTCATCATCCTCGGTCCTTCTCTTACTCTAGGAAGATGTTTTGTTCTCACTTTCTATATCCATCGCTCGATTGTACGCTTCAGCATATGATGACAATGGTACAACTTTCATCTTCTTCCTTAACGATGGAAGTAACCCTTCAATGAACCATCTCTTTTCAGTCCATTGGCTAGCTGGGTTTCCAATTTTCTGAGCAGTTCTTTAAGCCTCCTATTATATACTCTTACATTTTCATTTTTCCCTTGTCTGGTGTTGTAGATTTTCTCTACAATCTCGTTATCATCTCTTAGAAGCTTAAAATCGCTCTTGAAGGCTTTACTCAATCCATCCCATTAGGCCTTATGTGCTGCTTCTAGATCTGTATACCAGTCAATAACTATACCTCTTAGCATTGTTGGGAATGCTTTAACCCAGTAGTCTTCATCTTCTTGTCCATTTGCCACCCATATGGTTTCACAAGTTTTACAGTGCCAGAAAGGATCTTTTGACCCTTTCCCCATGAACTTCAACAACTTCTACCTTTCACTCATCAGTGGAGTCACCATCTTTTTCCCGGGGTACCCTTTTTGTGTCTTTAACCCAATTGGACTGGTTCTACTGTGTCATTCTGGTGTCCACCTGACACTGCTGGCCATGTAGGATTCCTTCCCACATCTATTCTCTACATCCTCTACACTTCAAGTCACCTCTGGTTCTCTCTGGTTCTCCTTCTACATAGGGGTCTTGGGCTCAGGTCCTCTGATCCTCAGCCTTTCGTCTGAAATGGACAATGCGACAATACGACGTATGCTATCTTCTAGTTCTTCTATCAGTTTCTTCCCATTTTCTTTCTCTTTATTTGTTATTGGTGTTCTAAAGTTTTGTTCATCAACCCCTTCACTATAGATCTCGTGAATATCTTGATTTATTTCTTCATGTCATTCATTTTCTTTTTCAA
Organism: Cunninghamia lanceolata; assembly: GCA_027924645.1. Classification (NCBI taxonomy): domain Eukaryota; kingdom Viridiplantae; phylum Streptophyta; class Pinopsida; order Cupressales; family Cupressaceae; genus Cunninghamia; species Cunninghamia lanceolata. The sequence goes on from BSBN01000078.1 coordinate 8,057,383, forward strand.
TAATCTATTTCAATCTTTTTTTGCGTTCTTCTTGTTCTCTTAGTCTTAGTGATCTTCTCAATATTTATTTTGTGTGTTTCTTGCCCAACTAATATTTTATTCTTGTCCTTATTAAGCTGTATGGGCATTAATTATGCTTACCCCTATCATTTGTATGGCATGTGATGATTGCCGTCGCATTCTTCCTCCTCTTGTTTCATACACTCCTCATACCTCTAAGTACTTGTTGCCGTTACAATTCCCTCTCTCTTTCTTCTTGGAGGTCTTGGAAAGTTATCAGATTCCTTGCCAGAAGTTGAGGAATGTAGTTTAGAAGGTTATCCACTTCACTATTGACATGCAGGTTTTCTCCAATGATCTCCTCTAGAACCTCCCTGTGGATGGATTCATTTCTCACATACTACCCGACTGACAATAACCATAGTTTTACCAATTCCTATGTTAAATCATCTTCTTAGCTTCTTGGTTCATTCTCTTCTCTATCGCTTCCCTCACGTTCTTCTTGAATTTCTTATGCTATTTCTTCTACTTTCCTTCTATTTTGTAATTCCTCGTCAGTTTGGATGGGTTGCCCCATTATGCTTCCATCTTCATCATGTTTTTCTTGACTCTGAGTTCACTTGATGGTTTTTCTCTCCCTGATACCACTTGTTCGATGGTCTCTGATGACTCAACTTGTCATCGATAGCCAACTTGCCATCCGATGGTCTCTGACGACTCAACTTGTCATTGACTTGTCACGCTCTACTTGTTTTCGAATATGCAATGGTGCCAAATGTTTACCGCAATATGGTGTGTTTTATAGAATATGAAATAAACAAAAATAATGAAGTAGTAGTATAGTGCATTACATGAATAAAGTAGAATTAATCAGAATAGACCATTGTATTCATTCATTGATTCATAGAAAACATTACCATGTTCATGACAACATGTATCGTAACTCCAATATCTCCATGCATCAACTATCATCAAAGTACACAGACCTTCTAAATACAATGCATTGAAGCTTTAAATACTCATGGCCAAGGTTGGTTGTGATGCCAACCATTGGTACTGACTCCAAACTACTCGACCCATTGGTTGGTACCGACAACTAATTACATCATTTATTTACTTAAACTAATTTGTTGTCTATAGCAAGCTAGAAAGAGGATATTGAGATATGTGGCAAGAATAACAAAATATGGAATTTTATATTCCACAAATAATGATTTTGTTCGATTGGTTATGCTGACAGTGATTTCATAGGTACTATTGATGATAGGTAGAGTACTTATCAATATGTTTTTCATTTTGGAACAGGTGTGGTCTCATGAGCATAAAAAAATCAACCCATAGTGACATTCTCAGCATGTCAAGCAATTTGGATGAGGAGAGTATTGATAGATTTATCGCAAGTATAGGAGGAGTCAACACCAATCCTTTGTGACAACAAATCAATAATTGCATTGTCCAAAATCATGTTTTCACAAAAGGAGCAAGCACATTGATATGAAATACCATTGCATCTAGGAATTGGTTAATAATGGAGAAATCTCCCTTGAGTTCTACAAATTTGAAGATCAATTGGTAGACATTTTCACTAATGCATTACCAAAGGACAAATTTGAATATCTACGACAAAATCTAGGCATTGTTGATATTCAGTTAGTGGTAGAAATTAAGGGGGAGTGTTGGATGTAATTAATTTCTAACCAACAGAACATCACCAAACAAAGTTGTCAACATAAACATTTAAGGCAGAAGCTTCTCCCACCACCTCCCACCAACCTGTAGACCATTTTCATGCCATGTGCATTGATTTTCAACAATGTGTTTTGAATGTAATTCTAGTCCATTTTCACCATGCGCAGAGGAGACTAGATTGTTCTCAAACCTCTATAAATAGAGACATTTGCAATCTATTTTAATCAAGCAATAGAAATTGTAGTTTCTATGTTTTCTCCTTTGTCTGTCTTGCTTCACATTCAAACCTTTTGTTAATAACGTAGATGTTTTAATAAATGCTTCAGGAAAGGATTCATACATACTTATCAGTTTATAGTATTTGAACCAAATTTGGCTTTACAATGCTATTTGAGTCCAACTAAAACAAAATGAACAAATCTAAGAAGAGAAGCCAACAACTGTATGAAACTTGATTGTTATAGCGTGAAGTTTAGAAAACTATTCAATCTGCATTGTTGAATATTTTGTCAACATTCAATGGAGCCTAAACATGATATACTTATTCAATCTACCTTTATTACATTATCTCTCTCAAGTTACAGTTTCTTTCTCATGTGAAGTGGCAGATGTAACAATATTACAGAAACTAATTATATCGAGTCTAAAGTTAGGAATAAATTGTTGCGGGGACACCGCAAACCCTTTTGCAGGGTTGTGTCACTTTTAGTATTTTTTCTTTTGTCCTTGAAAACTTTAACAAACAATAGGTTGTTGGTACCCTTCCACTTTCAAGATCTCTGGAATAGGCATAAAATAGTCTTCCAAAGATTCTATTTCCCGTTCTTCCTCCATTCACGTTACCTTCTCCTTTTTTATAAGGCATTTCAGCCATACCTCAATCAAAGCTACACACTTCAAGTAGGAGTCATAAGTTATAACCTTTTTTAAATATAAAATGCTTTAGTAATTTTATTTATTTATTTTCAGTAACACTTGAGAAATTGAGTGATGACTTTTGAAAACTAGTTCAAAATTGGATATTTAGAGTTTTCAAAATAGGATATTTAGTTAATCATAACATGGGCTAGTCTCAGGGGTTGCGATTCTCCCACCCTTCAAATTATAAACTTTATATTTGAGTATGATAAAAGAGATTGGATGTCATAAAGTTGTTTATACAATATGGGTGGGTGTTAATGCTTATATCCTGGTCTTATCTTTTTATGGAAACCTGATTAGGCCTACAGATAATTGGTTGTTCTTAACAAAGTCATGGTTTATGGTTAGACATTGGTGGTTTGGCTTCTTAAGCATATTTATTTTACATGCTTTGTTGTGTTCCATTTCATTCTTCAACAATTAGTGATGGTCCCAAAAAAACCAGATGCATCCTACACATCCTTTTTGTAGTCATCTAGTCTTATTTACACATTTTTATGGAGGAAGGATTTAAGGATATGAATCTAGGTCTTGATAAAATGACACGTGGAACCAAATATTGGAAAAGATAATTTAGTGAGGACATGGCAGTTTGTTCTAAATATCAAATCAAAATAATAAAACCACTCATCTAAGAAAAGTTAAAATAAAGAACATGATAATTGATATAGGGTATGGTTTGAATTCCATGTTGGACAAATGCTAATTGCAAGATAGAATATCTGCTAGTCATGGTTTATAGTTAATGGCACCAAGTTAAGGATTAGTTTCTACATCAAAATCACATATCATCTTAAGATTACAAGAAAAAATAATAACATTGGTGTTAGGATATCTATACTATTGAAATTTCAATGCTAAATTTAGATGTAGATATTAAAGATGCAAACATGATAGTAACTATTAATAACAATTAAAGTCACAATTATAGGTAGATAGAAGTGCATCAAGAGCTAACATTAAAGTGTTTATAGCTATAGGTCTAAGATTAAGGGGAGGTACAAGCTTTATAAGAGCTTTACAACAGTATCTCCATCAAATGAGGACATTCAAGAGTCTTCTGAATAAATGGCAAAGTGATGCACATGTGGAGGAAGATTCATGTTCATTAATATATGTTTCATGTTCTAGTAGTAATTATATATATGAAAAAGATGAAACTAATTTTTACTAGGTTGGGTGATCATTGCATGTGACCATTTATCCACCAATGCTCACTTAGTCATTCTATAGTTAGCAATGAGATAGTGAACATTTTGAGATGTCACTCTCTAGTTAGTTGAGTTAGTCTATGGATTGGTAGATGGTGGGCCCACAACCCATAGGTCTTAGGATCATTTTTACCTTTAAGGTTGGGACACTATGATACTATTGTTGGAGTAAGTTATTCTAAACAAATAATATTTCTATAAGATCTGAAATTGATTAGTTTCCCTTAGGTTCAAACATGGCGACATGTAAAATTTTATAGGGGGAGAAATAACCTCAACAAAAAAATTCAAAAATTGTAAAGTTGTACTAATTCTCCTCCACTACATACACAATCTAACAATATCAAATATCAATAGATTTCTAAGAATCCTACTTTATAAGAATGATTCATAGTATTTCCTCTCCTTATGTACTTCTAGTTATTTCCTTTTAAAGGAAATCCCCAATGATACTTCTGGTCATCAATGTGAGGGTATCCTCTTTGTTCTAGCTAAATCATCAACTTAAAATTAATTGAATAAAAATTCCATCCTTACATTAAAATAAAATTCCATTAACCTAGTTCCTTATAAGGAATATAGCTAATATTTTTCTATGTAGTGTCTTTTTGTAGGTGGTAATTGTTTTCTACTATTATTTTGTTTCTTAAGATAAATTGTAGGATTTCTTTTGTACCATATTTTGTTTTATTGTACTTTGTTATTGGAGTTGATCAATCCAATAACCTTGTACATGTGTTCTATAAGTATTGTATAAAAGTGATATCCTTAGAATGTTATATCATTAATTACTTATAAGTCTATGATAGAGAGATATATGTTGAAATATAATTTGACTAGATTACATTACATTCCACCCTTGTTGGATTCAAAAATTGTCCCAAAACTTTTTTTTAGTGACTATGTGAAATGATACGAACTCTATTTAAGGGTAATTGTGTACTTGTTTCCATTGAATTGTATTTGGTATATCAAAAACGAGATTCATGTAATCTGGAATGCCTGAATATCATCTTGGAATGTATTTTGATTATATTGTACTTAATCATTAATGACTACATAGTATGGGATATGCATGTAATTCACTAGGCAAGTGATATATGATTACATAATAATACTTTTGTATATATTTATGTTGAAGTGATACTTAAAAGATTAAATTTTGTGTATTAAAAATAAGGTTACACATTAATGACCAAATTTAAAAGATTATTTGATAGGAGATTTATTGTATATACTTGGATTAGTTTCTCAAGTATAAATTCATGATCTATTTCATGTGAAAATGTAAAATTATAGTTCTTATCATGTTACTAATTAACGAAGTATTTTCTATGGGATTTGATTATGATTTCAGTTAGAGCAGAAGAGTTATCGGGAAGATCTAAACTTTGAGAAATATGATTATAAATGAAGTAGATTCATTGTGATATCAATAGTGTTAGTTGACTAATTATTTTTGCTAAAATATGTTGTAGATTCAACTTGAGCTACTGAGGACAACAACTAATTTATAGGGGGGGAAATGTTATGTGACTTTTTACCCAAAATGGAAAAGGAAATCTACCTATAAATAACCCTCTAAAATTATAAGAGGATAAAGTTTATTTACCCTTTATAATTAAAAGGGAGATGTAAAATAAGGGATATTATGATCCTTCTGGTTAAAATGGTGATAAATAAAGAATAATTATGAAAACCCCTTTAAAAAATGAGGAGTTATTATATTTATTAAACCATTATTAATGACAACCTTTGTGAAAGGGTGTGATGGTTTAGAAATCACCCCTTAAAAAGGTTATATAAGGAATTTGTTTGAGACTTGGAAAGGGCATGGAGAAAACTCAAGGAAGATAAAGAAAGAAAGACAAGAAATCACAAAGGAGAAGGATTATACATGTGACAAGTGGTGAGCATTAGAGAAGGGGCACATAAAGTATTTCCAACTCAAGGCATAGAGTACACCTGGGATTGTCCTGGCGAGGGCTTGTGTGTGTACTTGTGTTGAGCATGTTTTGTTGAACATGGCTCTAGAGCATTTTTATGTGTGTGTGTGTGTTTTCTTAAAAAGAGCTGAATGCTTGGGGAACACGTGGTTGATTCTACATAAGCACAAGATTCCTCCTAGAATTGCTCACTTGCTAAAAGGGGGCTGAATCTACAATCCATTCTCTAAAGTGACATTTGGAATAACTTCTAGGATTGAAAAGATATGTATCTATTCCTTTCTATGATGGAAATTAATGAAGTATTGAGCTTATTGTTAGTAAAAGATATTGATGGATTTTGATGTGAATAGAATTATGTGATTATGTTATCTAATTTGTTTGTGAATGATTTACTTAAGAGTTCTTATTAAACTATCACCTATTGTAATTTACATTTGTTATTACATCTATTTTAACATCATTGAATATATTATTCTATCTTAATTCTTAATATTAACCATAACAAATCTACTGCAATTAATTTAATACATAAGGGGAAAGGTAGCATTACAACCAAGAGGTTTTTATCAAATCAAATGTGAATCATAGGGAAAATAAAATGAAGTAATGAAAGGAGGTTCATGAAATTAATGGACAATGTGGGTTTTTACATAAAAGAATCGAAACTAAATTTCAACCATCTAAAACATAAAATATCAAAAAATCCAATGTGGATTAGATTGGATGATTTTCCTTCAAAATATTGGAATCCCCTGATACTTAAGGAAATAAGAAATCATATAGGGTTCATTATATCGATGGATGGGAATACAAAAGAGAGAATTTGGCCTATATGCACATATTTGTGTATAGCTAAATTCTAGCAGAAAAGCTTTCTCCATCAGTCAAAATTCAATCAAGGGAAGAGTTTTAGAACCAAAAAATTAAAATGGAGGGGCCAATAGAAAAATTCCCTAACAGGAAGAAAAATGGAACATGAATGATCAAAGAAAAGAAAGAGAAAACAAAAAAGGTAGAAAACATTTCCCATATTGAAGAACCTAATATTGGGAAAAAGCAGAAAAATCAAGAAGAATATCAAACAGAGGTAGAAATATGGGAAAATAAAGAAACATGAAGTTTTCCAAAGGAGGGAGAGTCAAGGTATTTCCTAAAAAGGATACTTTCAAATTAGTGTTAGAACTTTTTGGGATTACAATGAGATAAGAAACTATGATCCTTTTGAGAAAAATAGAGGAGATATATCAAACACCAAATAATATTTTTTTCAGAACATCACAATTTTTTTAGATTTTCAAAAGGAGATTATAAAAGAAATAAATGAGGAAGAAGAAAGGATGGAAATTTAGATCAACTCTTTAGATGATAGAGGAATGATCCAATCAATGTCTGAAATTGACAAGCCTAATTGTGGGGAACAAAAAAGAAAGGAAGGAAATCTGAAAAAGAATTACTAGTCAAAGAAGGGGAGGCAAAAGGTCAAATGAAGATAAATATGATGTTGAGATCTAGGAAAGGAATACCCCTTTCCAACGAGCAATGAAGATCACATCATGGAATATTAGGGGCCAAAAAATCCTAACAAAAGATGTTTGGTTAAACATCAAATGGATTTATTAGATATTGATATATTCCTCCTACAAGAAAAAAATAAGCAAGAAGCAAGCTAAAATAATGGCTTACAAATTGACAAAAATGGAAAGGACACTTCATTGAGTCAATTGTCAATTCTAAAGGCATGGCTACCATACAGAGACCTTAAAAAACCAACATAGAAGTTATCAACCAAGATCAACATTGGTAAGTAAGTTAAATTAATTGTATATTTACTAAGTTTCATTTTTTATTAATGTATATGGACCAGTTGAATGCACACAAAAAAAAATTGATAAGATATAGTAATCCTTATTAAATCCAAACCCCAAGAATTTATGATAATTGGTGGAGATTTCAATACTATATTAAATGCTGAGGATAAAAAGTGGGGTGAGAATGAAGAATCAAGCACAACTAGGCATCATATAATTCACAATGAACACAAATCTTCAAGACATAAAACCAAAGAATAGGTTATACATATAGAATAATCAAAGAATGGGCTTCGATAATATAGCTAAAAGAATAGATACATTCATGTATAGTGGTGATTGGGCCACCCTCCCCCTGTCTTGTGAATGTAATATTCCTCCTATTTTTTGGATATGATCATGATGTAGGATCATTGGGTGAATGGGCAATCTGGCATTGAACTTGTTTCAATACTCTAGTTTGTGTGTGGTTTTGGGCAGCGTGGGAGATTTAAAAACAACTATGTACAGATTTTATTTGGCTGTATAAGGAAATCTATGAAAGCAGCTTAAATTAAGCCAATGTGGAGGGGGTGAACAAGTATTTGCAATGATTTTTACCATGCAGTCATGTTAACACATTCAAAATGGGAATATATGTCTTTGGCGATAGTTTGAAGACTCCAGGCCATGTAGAAAAGATAAACCTACACCCATATACATTATGTATTCAATGTCCAAACAAAATTTACATTAGAAGAGAGAATATGCAATGCCTAGCTTGGGGTATTTTAATAAAAACAAGGAAATGAATAGCTAGAGAGGAGATGCCAATGGGAGGTGTACAAAAATAAAGGAAGGAGATAAAATTTGTTGTCAGTTTTAAGAACATAGGATAACAATAGAGACATCTCATGCCATCAATGGGAGTAGAATGTTCATTGGAGGTTTGAGGAAGCCAACTGCAAGAATTACAATTTGGGATTATGTTTTGTGAGATGTAGGGATGGATCCATAATTAGTTCTAGATTACATTTTATGCAGTGGAAAATACACCCTAGGAATTGTGTGGGATTAGTAACTATAATGGAGGATATTGTTGTTGCTATACTTGAAAAAAAGGAAAGGAACAAAATGTAAAGTCAGTGTATTTTGCAATAGACGGATGGATAAGAGGCTCTATGGCCCAAATGTTACTTGCTAAGGTGATGAAAGTAGTTCGCATAGAAGGAATAAATGTTGTAGGTCTATGCAAAATAATAGGAGTTCCAAACTTCTCAAATGACACTTATTTCAACTCCTATGAATTGGGGGGACTGAACAATTCTTGCAAAGTAAAAACAAATTAGATGGTGTCCTTTGTTGAGCAGGAAATATGCTTAAGAGCCAAATCTTTTTTGGGGAGTGGAAGATCTAGATGGAGTTTATCATTATTCAACACAAGATTAGTATTATGTTTCTATCTTGTAATGTCATCTCTATCCAAGTAAGACAAAAGTGCCACAATGATATAATTTGGAACCATTGTTTTATATTCGTAAATTGTATAAATTTATCATTTTTAAATTGGTCGCTAGTTGTGATAGACTCCAATAGTCTTAAAAAGAAAATTTAGACTTTAATAGTCTTAAAAAAAGAAAATTCATTTCAAAGAGTCTCTTTACCTTCTGCCAAGGTAAACGACACTGAAGAAGATCATTTACAAATATAAAAATCAGAAATAGAAGAGAGAGAGAAGGGGGGGCGCAATAGATTAAGCAAGGAGATCATAAAATCTATGAGGGAGGCTCTGTGAGGAGGTGCGGCTGATAGAGAGGTGTTGTGAGGAAGAATAGTAAGAGAAAGTGAAAGGGTTTTGCTTCCACAGAGGTGAATGGGATATGATTGTTTGTATAATAGAGAGTGAAGAGAATCAAAGGGAAAGAGCTGAGAGGCCATGAAGGCCACAATCATAAACTTGCTGTCGATTTGGTTTGCAGTATCATATATTTTGTTTTTGAATTATACATTCAATAAAATTAATCCATTTTTTTTGCATTACAAGCTTCATTTGTGTAGCAGAAAATGATTTTGAGAGGAGAGAATATCTGCCTAAGATTGTTTGTGAGTTGTGAGAATTTATGTGTTGTTTGTCAAGAGGGAATGCCTTCTGCATCAAATGATTTTTCAATTCAAATCTTTCTAAGAGAATAATAGAAGCCGAAAAGATGCTCATTCAAATTTGAAAACATGTGGATGAGATCAAAATTTTGCAACCAGTATGGAAAAAATGGTGGGTTGAGGCACAATATCAAAAAAGATAAAAAAAAATATTTATACTATTTAGGAAACTACAATATGTGAAAGAATGCCTCAAAAAATGGAAGAGAGATCATTTTAACAACATCCTTGAAGAAAAAGAGACATTAGAAGAAAGAATGGAAAATCTAAGTGAAGAGGTAATCCATAATGGGATGAATCAGGAAGATATAAAAGAGAAAAAGATTTAATGGATCAATATTAAAAATTTTGGGAATGGAAGAGATTTATTGGAGACAAAAATTAGGGAAATATGGCTCAAAGATGGTGACAAAAACACAAAAAATTTCCATAGCTCTACAAAAGCTCAGAAAATGCATAATAGATTTATAAGGATAAAATTAAAAACTAGTGAACTAATACAGGAGGATAAGAAAATCAAGGAAGAAGTTGTTCTCTACTTCAAAATCTTCTAAACAATCAAGAAGGGTCAAATTTGAAGCAGCAAAAGAGCATCATGGAAAGTATACCTAAATTGGTAATGTAGACACTTAGATTTGACCTTGTTGCCCATCATAGTCATCTCATGTAGCTCTGTACCCCCCTTTAGCTAATTAATTAAATAAATAAATTACATTTTTTTATTTAATTAATTTTATCCATTTTCCTTAGCCAAAATTAATTAAATAAATTTGTATAATTTATTTAATTAATTTTCCCCTTTGTTCTATAATTAATTAAATTATTTTAGTTATTTAATTAATTATTTTCCCTATCTTTTCTTATAATTAATTAAATAATTTTATTTAATTAATTATATTTTCCCACTTATCCTCATCTTAGCACAAAAATCTAAAAATCATAGGCTGACCATATGAGGATAGGTCTTATCCTTCCCTTAAGTTGTCTCACTTAAGCTTGTCTATCCATCATCTTTTAATCTTGTTCATACATCCTTGATCCATGTCTCATTTGATCTTAGTCATTGATGTCTACTTTAATCTGGGTCATTCATCCATTTGTCCTAGATCATATAAATTAAAGCATCCTTTAAATCATTTTCCCCCTAGACCACACCATGATCAAGATGCCATTATCTACACCATGATCAAGATATCATTATCTAAACAAATTGATAGTAATCTTATGCTTCTAGTGTGAACAATCAACATTTATACATTAAATATCATTATCAAATATCAAGGGTAATAGGGACTACTTTAGTAATATTAAATATAGAGTAAGTTCATTGATCCTTATTTTATTTTCATTTTCTACATACATAAATAAATAAATATGCTTCTAGTGTGAACAATCAACATTTATACATTAAATATCATTATCAAATATCAAGGGTAATAGGGACTACTTTAGTAATATTAAATATAGAGTAAGTTCATTGATCCTTATTTGATTTTCATTTTCTACATACATAAATAAATAAATAAGGATCAAAACCATTTTTAATGAATCCTTTTACTAAGGAGGAAATAAAACAAATAATCACACAACTACATTCCTAGAGCTCCTAGCCTAGATCACTTTCCAGTGAACATCTTTCACAAATGTTGGAATATTGTTGACAAAAATATTTGGTTAGTATTAGAAGAATAAAAAAAAAAAGGAACTTTTGTGAAAGATTTAAACAATACATTCCTAGCACTTATAGAAAGTAGGTAATAACAACAACCTTTGAATATTTTCTACCAATATCTCTATGCAACATAGTTTACATGATCTTACCTAAAGATATAGTAAACAAGTTGAAAATTCTTTTGCTAGAAATAACAAGTTGTCGGCTTTAAGATTCGCTAACATATAAGCAGGGCCTACGATTTACACTCCCAAGCCATCTAACGTTATCATTATTAAATTATTACCGTTTTGAATACCTACTTCAAATGAAAGTTTAGGTTGTAGGAAGCATACCCTATGACAAGTATAGGTTGGCAAGGGTTCAATAACCATTAAAAGATTAAATTTAAAGTTTTTCAAAATTTTAATTAATTTAAAAAAAGGTGGATTTTATATTTTATTAACTAATATAGATATTTTAGATAGATTTATTTAATTCATATTTAACAAGTGTCACATAGTGGCCAGAACCTGTGTTGTAGTGTTGTTCTTATAGTATTTGTTTAGTTGTAATTTTTTTTGTTGATTAGCTATTGGTTGTATATAGTATTTATTTAGTTGTAATATTTTTGTTGATTAGGTATTGGTTGTATAGACAAATTGCATTCCAATAATTAAAAAATTAATTTTTGAAGAGTGTTGAAATGTTTTGGGTAAATAAAATTGAAATCTAAAAAATAATTTAGGACTAAAATATTTCCTTAACTATAAAACTAAACTTTACAAAGCCTATTAAATAACACAAATATTTCTTTAAAATGTACTAATACTTTTATAATTTAAAATGCATTAAATGCATTAAAATATTGTAAGTTTGAAGAATAAAATAAAAAATGTAATAACATGGCGAAATATTTTTTGTGATACTAGATTTTTAACTTTTGACTAAATAAAATTGAAATCCTAGATTTTTAATTCTTAGTAAATAAAATTAAAATCACCAAAATAATCTAATTTCATAAAATAAAATGTGTAGAACCCTAACCCTAGTTGGGTGTGGAGAGATTTGAAATGTCTGCCTAACATATTAAAATGTAATAATATTGAATACTATTACAATTTAAAATGCATTAAAATATTGTTAGTTTCAAGAATAATTACACAATATAATAACAATAACATATTCATATTTAGATCACTACACTTAGCACTTAATTTTTTATTTAAGTACTAATAGTAAGTATTTTTAGAGAACTTCTGACTAAATAAAATTGAAATCCTAAATTTTTAACTATTGAATAAATAAAATTGAAATCCCCAAAAATAATCTAATTTCATAAAATAAAATGTGTAGAACCCTAACCCTAATTGGGTGTGGAGAGATTTGAAATGTCTGCCTAACATATTAAAATATAATAATATTGTAAGTTTGAAGAATAATTATACGATATAATAATAATAACATATTCATATTTAGATCACTACACATGTCACTTAATTTTTTGTTTAAGTAATAATAGTAAGTACTTTTAGAGAACATGATTTTAATTATTTTAATTAATCTAATATTGTGGTTTAGTAATAATTTTTACTAAAATAAAGAATTGTTTATCATTTCAAATTTGTAACTATTATATTTCGAGAACTAAATTTATAAGAAAAAATTTATGTGAACTTAGTTTTGAATGTTTTGAGTAAATAAAATTGAAATCTCAAAACTAATTTAATTTGGTAAAAATAAAATAACACTAAAATATTTACTTAGCTATAAAACTAAACTTTACAAAGCCTATTAAATAACACAAATATTTCCTTAACTATAAAACTAAACTTTACAAAGCCTGCATATTTGTATAATGTGGAGATTTGAAATGTCTGCTTAAGATATTATAATATAATAATATTAATAGTATGATAATTTAAAATGCATTAAAATATTGTATGTTTGAAGAATAAAATATAAAATGTAATAACATGGCAAAATATTTTTCATGATACTTTAGATAAATAAAATTGAAATACTAGATTTTTAACTCTTGAGTAAATAAAATTGAAATCCCAAAAATAATCTAATTTCATAAAATAAAATGTGTAGAACCCTATATTTTTATAGTATTATTAATATTATAACTTTGTCCCTTTGACAAAAAGTAATTTTTACGTTTAGCTAATGAATCAAAAAATTAAATTTATAAAAATTGATGATTCTTTCCTCTCATAATTATTGTTCGCTAATGAATCAAAAAATTAAATTCATAAAAATTATGATTCTTCCCTCTCATAATTATCGCCATCCATTTAGGCATGACTTAACTAGTGGGAGACAAAATTTGTGTTCATAATTTGTTTACTTGCCACATCCTTGCCTCAAACCAAAATTCTCTCCACATTTATAGTTTTTTGTTGCACTCTCGGACAATCTGACAATCCACAGAGAAGAGGTCATTTTTTCAGCCAATGACAATACAGATAAATTATTTTTCAATAATTTTTTGTTAAAAATTTATCATGTTGACATAGGAAAAGTACAAATTTAAATCAAATTTACCTGACAAAAAAAAAATCCTATATTTTGATTGGTTTGCAATCAATAGATTAATAACTAGATAAGTGTGAACTCATTGCAATAGTACTAGCCGAAGGCAGGTACTAATAAAAAAATTCTAGTTAAATTTCTTTACACAAGGGTTTTCTACAAATCAACTAGGTTAAACAAAAAAAAATTTCGTGCAGTCACTTAAGTTATTTTATTAAAATTAAATTTGTGATAGGAAAAATTAAAAAAAAAGACAACTCTAAGGCATATATTAAGGGCTTTCTTGTATTATTTTGACTGTGATTTAAATCAATGAATAGAAATCTAAGGTAGTAAATTAAATTTGTGATAAGAAAAATTTTAAAAAAAGACAACTCTAAGGCATATATTAAGGGCTTTCTTGTATTATTTTGACTGTAATTTAAATCAATGAATAGAAATCTAAGGTAGACAAAACATAGATTATGAATCTAGGGCTTCCTTGAATTATTTTTACTAAAACTTAAATCCATAAAAAAAATTAAAAATACAAATCCAAAGAAAAATTAAATATAGATCAACAATGCAATTACCATGGTTAACTAATTCTGGTGTAGATTCTAATCTGCAAAATTCACCATTTCTTTTGCCAAAGTAAAGTTTTTTAAAGCCAAATTGATTAAAATCGTGTAAACCCTAAGTTTTCCACAAGAAGGCTAGTAAAATAAATATATGTATTTGTTTTTTTATATTTATATGTTATATTTTTATCTTTATTAATGTCCAATTTAATTTTTGTAGTTAATATGGAATGGATGAATGTGTTTAACAAAAACTCTTACCTTTTACTTTAAATTTGATAGCCATTTACATGTCAAAATATTAATAGTTAATAATAAGCACAACATGACAAACATTAATAAAGTTTTATAAAATAAAATAGATTGTTGTAATGTAAAATAAACTAACTCAAAGCAAATGGTTTTTATTTTACTTTAAAGTTAATTTATTTTACTAGAGCTATTCTATTTGCTACATATTTTATCTAATTTTTTTTTCAACTATTCTTTCTTATATATATAGGAAACTTATAGTGTAAACTCTTATGGATTGTATTGGAATATTTAAAATATTAATATTGTTTAACTAATATAAAATTTAATTCCTAAAAAAACATTATAATATTATATGATGTTAATAGTAACATGTTGATTCATGTTTCATTCTCCTTATTTGGTCTTCATTTAGGAATCAAAGTTGTCAGTGGACGGTATGTCTTACATAGCTACTAGTTTATGGGTTAGAGGTTAGTGGCAGCATATTGGGGCCCAAGACAATGCAGGTGAAGTTGTTTGCTTATGCAGGTGGAGTTGTTCGCTTATGGGACCCACACAAGATTTCTCCTCTTTGGTGGTTCTCTAGTAGATTCTCTATGTCAATGGTTGTGACTAGTTATGAATCAGGTGAAGCTACTCTTTTCACCAATGTTTATGCCCTGGTTGATACTTAGGGAAAGTTTTCTCTCTAGTCTCATATTTGCTATGTTAGGTCCTTAGACCCTTTCTTTCCTTGGATTATGGCTGGGGATTTTAATGCGATTGTTAGTTTCGATGAGAAGAAGGGGGTTTAGACAAATTGGATACTTCTTCTAAGATGTTTAGAGATAATATTTTGTACCTTTATCTTGTGGATGTGAAGCCCTCCAATAGTTTATTTACTTGGAGTAATAGAAGACGTGGTGAAGATTGTATCTCCAAAAGGCTAGAGAGGTTTTTCGTTTCTAGTTTCTAGATTAGTAGCAATTGGGCTACGAGTTCAGAGATTCCAGATTGGCGGGGATAGAACCATTGGCCTATTAAGCTTTCAATCTCCTTATATGGACTAGCTAAGAATCCTTCCTTTATGTTTCAGCTAATGTGACTCAAAGACCCTTCTCTTCAGTATTTGATGGTACTACTATGTACTCTCTTGTTAATGTTGTGAATCAGGATTGCACCCTTAGCTAAGTTAGACTTAACTCTCCTGTTGAAACATGGAAACGCTCTCAAGCTATGGGTAACTTATGCTGAGAATGAATCTCTAGAGAGGGCTGGTTCCCCTAGAAGATCACCTAAACTATAGAACTTTCTGAATAAAAGAGTTTAGAAAGATTACTTAAAATGAAATCCTAAAACCTAATGGGTGATGTACCATAACTTTATGGATCTATTCACTAATTCAACTCACAATCAGCTTCACAAAGTCTTTTATCCTCACAATTTTACTGAAACAATGCAATACAAAAGTAATTTGCATGAAAGTTTGAAAGCTAGAGGGTTGCATGAAGGACAAACAAAAGTTTTATCACAACTTCAACCCACTAACCATATTAAACATAACACACAACCTGTATTACATGAAAATTCTGCATTCAAGATTGCAACAACAAGACATAGAAAAGGATTCGAAAGTTGAATCACAATTAAACATTAGAGCATTAATTGTAAAATGAAGCCTAAACATAAAAGAAGAGAACACTTCTACTTTATTGATTTGAAAGGAGTTGCATAATACTTCTTAAAATCTAAGTTACAAATCAAGGCTTACATAGCTCTTTGCAAGTAGTCAAGAGAGAAAGAAGCAAAATCTAAACTAAGAAAAACTAAGTCTTTCTCCAACTTATATCTCTAAAATGTTTCCAATATTGAGAATGGAAAAGTCTGAGTAAAAGTCTCCCCAAAAGGCAACTCCAAAGCCATTTTTGAGAAAGGAAAAAAGGCTCAAAAAGATGGCCTATAACTAACCCAAACTGAATGAAAATAGGTGGCAAGTTTCTCTATCAAGTGGACCCACCAAAAGGATACTAAAAACATGCTAGAACTGACTGAAAAATAAAAATAGAAAGTTAGGTTACCCAACTTTTTCCTATTTCATCCAAAAGACTTAAACCCAAAATAGGAAAGCTTATCCATACTTGCTTCACTTTAACTGCATTTTAATAACAATTATTAAATCAATTTATAAGAATATTTCTTTTAATAATATTTTAAAAAGATTGCAATTTTCAACTATGATTATTTCACAAAGGAGGGAAAAAAGATTTGATTTGTTTGATTTTGCAAAAAAATACAAGGCCTATATTTTGATTTTCTAACCTAAGTTTTTTCCTCCAAAGGTTGTGAAATAAACCTAAGGCATAAGCCTAGGTATTATATATGCAAAGGTAAATAATAATACCATGAAGGTATTAGTGGGGCATTTGATTTTTGAAAACATGTGATAAAATCCTCATTGGAATTAGGGAAAACATGAAAGCCCTAAAATAAAACACAAACCCTAAACTTTTGGCCTCATTTTGCACTTCATCTTTTTGGGAAAAGAAGCTCTGCCTAACCACCACCATGAACTATGGTTTTGAGGCTCAAATCTCTCCATTTATTTTGTTTCAAAGGGTTTTCTTGAAGATCTTTACAGGAAAATACATAGGTAAGCTATTCTCTGTCATAAAATACAACATAGTTCTGCATTTTGAAGCATCATTGGGCTCTATTAGCTACGGCCATAACTTTTTTCTAATGCATTTCATCTCTGGTTTCTCTTCTGGTAAATCTCTACTCTATATATGAGGCCGCCACTGGAGAATTGAAGCTTTCATGTTGTGGTTTTGAGTGCATTTTATACACAGTAGAAACCTGGGTATGTTTTTATCTTGCACATTCCTTTATTTTCTATTAAAATAAGCTAGATTCGAGCTCAATAGTGAACAAAATGATGAGAACTCTTTCTTGTTTTCTCCATGAATTTGCATCTAAAACCTTTCTGTATTCTACGGCCATGGCTTGATAGATATCTCTAAGTTTTCTTAGTGCCTAAACAACTCTCATTTTCTTGAATGTAATAGAGAGATAGATGCTTCTCCAAATGATTACTTCTTTATGTAAGGCTGCGGCTGTATATTTTATATTTCACTCAGCATGATGCATTAGTTATTTCTATAGCCCATGATTTGGCTTTGCTTAACCATGATTTTGTTCCTAAGAAAGGTGAAAAAAAGAAACCCTTATGGCTTTTTCCTGTTCCAGCAGTATTCCCTTTGTTCAACGTGACAAGCTGTGGCTTTTCATTGATATTTTTGAATTGCTTTGTGCCTGAACAACATCACATATCATGGCTCTACTGCTTCTAGGTATTTTGTTTAAGCTTGAAGGTTTATTTCTTGTTGTATTTTCAACAAACATGGCTCAAAACCCTTAGTCTGGCCTTACCACAATCTCTTCTATTTTGCAAAAAATGGGTTCGAAACCCCTTGTATGGCATGAAGAAACTCAAAAATTTGTTTAATCTCTACACTCTTGGCAATATCATTATGTTTTGTTTATTTTACTTCAAGAAAGCATACTTGGTTTCATTCATTGTATTGTAGAAAGAAATAAATATTGTCTACTTCCCAACAGAAATGAAAAACATTTTACTTCATTATGTATTAATCCTTCGAAGCCCTATAAGGCTACCACTATACTTTGCATTTTCACATACACATACATTCACTCTGCATCACTTTTTCTACTATCATCTATGACTAATTCATTCAGTATGTACCTTACTTGACTATCCTTTGGCTTAAATCTTCTGATGGCAGCTTCTTTGATCTTGATGGCTGATGACTTTAATCTTGTGACTGCACCTGTACTTACAATGCTCTAACTATGCTTTAGACTGTCTTTGGTTAGCAATGATGCTTACTTTATGAAATGATACTTTCCCAAACAATGCACAGTACCTGTGAAGAGTTTAAACATGGATAAAAGAACATGCCTTTATCTCCCTCCATTCTTGAAAATCACATGACTGTTGCCCCGCCATTATGAACATTGTAATGAATGTTTGGATAACTACTTCACCTTAGCACTCTTGAGAACAATGTATCTTTTGTTGTCCCTTATATGAAAGCACTTACAATATGGACTTCCCATTATGGTCTATCATATTTTGGTGCTTATTAGTTACATCCACCATATGAATGCAGTCACCATTCTAAGCACACACTAAAGGCTTGAAACAAGACATACACCTGATCAATGAGAGGATTCTTTTCACAGTTCCACCCTAGTCATTAGTTTAGTGTGGTGACTTCCCTTCATGTGTTGACTATGATTGTAAGCACCACCAATATTAAAATTTGCATTCATTCCTATTGCCTTCATATGTACTTCATCTAATTGTACTTTTCTGATGAGATGTAGAATAGCTTGTATAGTACAATGCATGACAGTATAGTTGTAACTTTGCAATCTCATACAATTTAATGATTCATTCGTATAAAATCATGGCTATTGGCTGCTATGAATGGACAATGTCACCTTATGAATTGATCTTTAACAAGAATATGATTTTATTTGAAACTCTGTAAGTCTCTTGCTTATCTCATACCCATATTAAGGCTTAAGCATAGCATGCTAGTCTCAACCCTTATGGGAGCCCATTTTTGCACTACATGCTATGATGTCTTCAGAAATAGATCAGCAACATAATTTCCCCTATACCTGCATAGTGAACAAACATGTTAGATAAAACAATAATGAAGTTCAATGCTCTTCCTGATGATGTTGTACTATTTAGGCTCTCTTGCATATATCTGATGTTTATCAACTGATTTAGTGCAACAAAGGCAATGTATTATACTTCTGTTGATAGGCACATAGGAAGACTCATGTCTGGAGCTCTAACAAATCCTCTCATCATGATATAGGTTCACTCAAAGATTGGAACTGAGGAGTAGCAAGCTAGCAAGAAGACCAACTCAAGACCTTAATCAGGCAACAATGGATATGCCTCTTCTTATATGCTCTTTTCCTTTATTTATCTTTAGATGCATAGTATATTTCTTATGTTGTATTTGTTAAGCTATTCCCATGGCTTGTGTGGGACAATTGATCAATTCTTTCTTTCCAATGAATACAAGTACAACACTTATGCAGTCTTGTGTATACCTCCTTTGTAAAATGAATGAAAGCATTACACTATGAAATGAAACAACTTCTTATAGTCCATGAAATCTCCCTTATATTATAAAGCATTGAATGACAAGTTGAATGCTTTCCTTTCTGTTATAACACATGGCATCATAAAACTAAACTCGTTATTTTTTAAGCACTTTAAACTATGCAAAGGTCAAACATAGCAGAAATATGTTAAGAACTTTTCATCTTAAATGGAAACAATTGCTTCAGCTCCACCAATTTGAGTTGTAGGTGAAAAATTGGTAACATTTCTTGCAATTTCTATTGAATGCTTGCCTACTAAGCATATAGAACAGTTGCCTTAACCATCCATTGGGTATGGAGTCAAACTCTCCTCTTCTCACACTCAGAAAACCATGAAACTGAACTATAAACTACTCCAAACAACAATAGAAAACCAAACAGAACCAAACTGAAAGCAAACTAAAAGGCCCTGGTGGCCAAAAACCATGTGCAGTAGTACTTAGGGAAAGAAAATAACTAAAATAAATGTGCCTTAAGCATGTATTATATGAAAACACTAATCTACTATGGTACGAATGTTAAACTTACCTTTAGAGGCAATGTTTGAGGTGGATCCCATTAACTGGGATAGGCAGGACCTCTCCACTTAACATGGAAAGATGGAAAGCATTATGTTCCTTGCACTCTGTGATTACATAGGGTCCATCCCAAATTACATTAAACTTGGAATGTTTTCTAGGTTTGCTTCTGAGTTCATCCCACTTGAAGACTAAATCACCAACAATGAAATCCCTTGGCCTTGCCTTTTTATCAAAAGAACTCTTCATCTGAGGTTGATGGATTTCATTGTTGGTTCAAATGGTGTTAACATATGATAAGCTTAGTTAAAACCCTTGTGAATGTACTCATTGATAGCTTCTTACAACACCATTGACCTAAGAGATACAATATGCACAAGTCCTCTAAAGATTTATATTAGTTAGAAGTTTCTCATGAGGTTTAACAAGGTTCAAAATACTAGACTTCATGCATAAGGGTAGGATAGAAATAACCTAGAAATAATAATAAACATAACTAAAAGGATTTTTCAATTTTGAAATGGGGTAGGGTTATACTTGACTGCCCTAGACCAGTGCCTAATCCCATGGGCAACAGAGTCACACTTGGATCAAAATCCATAAATGAAAAGGGAAGCATACATTCAAATAAATTTAACTAGATTTATGCCTTACAGAAACATTGAAGCCTCAATAGCCCTTTTACACACAACACTACATCCATTCTTAGTTATCCATAATGTAGTGAAATATCCTAGATATTTGTTCATGAAAGCCTGTTCACTTAGATATTTCAGTAAATATTTAAGAAAAACACTATTATTGTATCTCCTTGAAAATACAAACTAACATAAATCAAATGGAGAGTGCAGCAATTGTACACCTAGAAACCTCTTAGATCCCCTAAAATACTCAAACATTGATGGAGACAAAGAATATTATTGACAACAAAAGCATGGACTTATATTGATTTATTGAAAAGACTTCCAAATCCAGTACATAAATTCATATACAAATAGACCAGTTACATCATAAAATAGATACCTAACTATTGCAGTAAAATATATAACCCCTGGATTGATATTTATCTTTCAGACCTAGTCTGAGAAGATGACCTAGAACCAACCTCTAAAAATGATACAAAAGTTCCAATATAAAGAGAAAGAAAGAAGCAAATGAAAACCCTAAAATTAATCCACTGATGACACATGACACATCTCATCTCCCTTGATTATGCAACCGATTTACTTCTAGAAGATGCTCCTCATTCCTCATTTTTCCTCTTCAATCTGCCCACTTCCATTTGCAACTAAAATTGATTCTGCCCAAATTTGATTTACATTCCCATGAAAATTGTTTACCTGGGTGTAAAAACCCACTAGCTGCCTCCTTTTTCACTGGAAAGTGAAAATTTTCACTTTTGGGTGGAAACCCAAAAATTGGTAAATGAAAACAAATGTTTTACCCTACATTTTAACCCTTGCAACCAAACATTTTTGACACAATTAACTTCTGCATTCTCAGGAAATAATTTTCAATTTCTCAGGCACACTTTATCTTTATGTAAAATAATCTGAGAGGCTTCATTTCACTTGCCAGTAAAAATTTCTAACCCCAAGCAAGCTTCCCCTCTCACTGGCATTGAAGAATAATCTTTACCAAGCATAATACCCACCAACATTCTCAAAGTAAAAATTACAGAGGCATCATTTGATTGCTGTCCCATTTTTGCAAATGTTGGGTCATTTTTGGGCTTACCAGGACTTCAAAATCACCCATAACAATGTTAAAATGGCTTCCAAGGAAAGGTAAAACATTATTTCCAGTTCGTGGGGGGCCCCAAAAAATTGCACAAAGCCAAAAAAATGTGATCACTATTTACCTTCATTTGATATAGAGAGTTGGTTCTCTACTTCTGTATTTTCAAAGTAAATAGAAAGCATGACTTCATATGTTTCATTTATTTCATCATGTCTTACATCCTAGCTATTAGTGTTGCAATCTTCATCTTCATATATCTACTCCATGGGTTGGCTAGAAAAAGCATCTTCTCCTCTCTTCATGTCAGACAATTCTTGAGAAAAAAACATAGGATCTATACTACTCAAATTTTGTTCATGTTTATCTTGGAGTTCATTGTGATATGCATGTTGTAATGATGGACAAATCAGAACAGCAAAATTATAACTATCTTGACAATAGTTTTCATCTTCCTCCTTGGATTGGTGGTATGCATAAGATGTTCTAGGACAACCAACACTTGCTGACATATGTCCTCTCATCATTGAATACTTTGAGTTGTTTTCAATATCCATGGCAATTTGCTATGCCTGATGAAGTGTTGCAGGCTCTTTGTTTTTCAACTGGTAACTCATTTCTTCATCAAATGCAACTAGGTATACAAACAAGCATAATGCATCATTTGGTCTTATACTTTCTAGAATATCCTCTATTGCCTTTGAAAATCTAAGATTTAATGCAGGAGCGAACTCATCTTCTTCTTTCTCAATGCTCATAAATTTTCTAATCACTAAACTTGGGTCAATTCTTTCACCAAAGTACTCTATGAATGTTGTTATAAATTCACTCCATGAAGAGATATAACATATTAGCAAATATGAAAACCAATCTTTGGCATCTTCCTTCAGAGATTGAACAAAGAACTTCATGACCTATCTCATAATCTCCCATCAAGTCCATGAACTTTTGCAAATCTCTACATGTTGATTCTGGGCTTTGCCCTTTGAATTCTGGCAAGTGTTCCCTAACTTTCTTAGGAACAGGGTTTGGGAAACCTTTAATACTACCAAAATTTATGGCTCTATATCTTTCAATTGAGAAATTTCTTTGATGACATAACTGTGTTTTAGGCATGACATTAAAGCTTGTAGAGAGAGAACCGGAATATTCGTACATTTTTGCAAATGAATTAATCCCTTCTACAACTATCTACTTCTTGATACATTTTTTAGAATATCCTGATTTCTCATTTCCCTATTCTATTAGTACCTTAGAGTAGTAGATAAGGGACAATATTTACTAGAACCTTTGTTGCAAACCTTCATACAAAAGTGTTACAATAGTAAAAAACTTGAGAATTGTTGCAACCAACTCTTCTGATGACTTGGAATATTATGTAGAGTCACCACCTCTTTGAAAGAGGAAAAGATTTTCAAGCTCAGTAGAAAGCTTCTTCCTATATATAGGTATTTCTAAGTTCTCTCCACCAACAAAGCACCAAATTTCAAGAATACACTAAAAACGTTGCAACAATCTCCTTCTTCAAGTATGTAGGTCCTTGGATCATCTGAGTCAAAACTTTAGATGAGAAAACTTATTGACTCTCTTTAAATGGATAATACTAGAGTCTCCCCAGTAGAGTCACCAATCTGTTGGTGACTCGAATGGGCAAACCTTTGCCAAAAACTCTTGGGCAAGATTTGACAATATTTTCACTTCACATCTCCAGTAGATTCACCAATCTATTGGTGTTTTTTCTTGTAGCCCTCAATCCTAAGGAAAACTCACAACAGATTGAGGATAAGAAAAGCCAATGAACAAGGTTAAACATAGCCTTCTACTCTTTGATAATTGCCAAGCTTAGTAGGGTGTTCCGAGAGATCTCAAAACAATTTAAGAAACATATACATAGCAAGGGAGATCTCTAAATTTAGTCAATTAGGTTCAAATGGTGTTAACATATGATAAGATTAATTAAAATCCTTGTGAATGTACTCATTGATATCTTCTTACAACACCATTGACCTAGGAGATACAATATGCACAAGTGCTCTGAATATTTACATTAGTTACAAGTTTCTTATGAGGTTTAACAAGGTTCAAAATATTGGACTTCATGCACAATGGTAAGATAGAACTAACTGTTGTCAATCAAAGTAAGCACCCAATTCTAAGCTACCAACTTAGCTACCTGTTGACACATGGGAACACTCCTAGGCCTTTGGGTTGCCTAAAACTTGGAGTGAACCTCCAGAGTGAGCTGATTCTCTTGAAAATTTTGCCTAATCTAAAGGATTTGCTGAGAGAAGGGGGAGAAGATAACTGGAATTTAAATTTTAAAATCTAATCTTTAAAAAACTATAACTTGTTCCAATGATCTCTCTCACAAATAGCTCCTTAAACATAAACTTTCACAATCTCTCCTAGAACATATAACTCAAAAGTAATTTGCATGAAGACTCGATTTAAACACAAAACACAACCAGAATCATATGAAATATTTGAATATAGTTTCACAATAAAGAGCCATGACAAAGGACAAAATATTTATTTTCACAATGAAACATCAAATCAATATTGTGACTATGAGGTAAAAGAAATGAGGTAGGAATGCTCTGCTATATTGAACTGAAAGGAGTACATGAAAACAAAAATTTGAGTCAAAAAAGTGTTTACAATCTCTCTGCAGATGAACAAGAGAGAAGAAACAATGATCTCAATTGAGAAAAAACTAAATTTTTTCTCCAATATATGCATCTAATTTTTCCACAATGGAAAAATAGAAAAAACTACAAAAATCTCTCTAAAAGCTAGTCTCCAAGTCATTTTCGAGATCCACTGAAAAGATGCCAAAAAGACTGCTAAAATGCCTCCAAACTAAAAAAAAAAAGCTTCCAAAATACCATCCCAAGTGGTCCCACTGAAATCCCTCAAAATCAGGCTTTACCTTATCAGAAAAAGCTCCAATTTACTCATATTTGTTCAATCTCACCCAGAAGAAAGCAAATCTAAAATATATGATCTAGTCTAGATTTACTTTTCTTTAATTTAATAAAAATAACAATTATTAAAGAAATTTATAAAAGCACTGCTTTAATAATGTTTTACAATGAATTTTGTAGTTTTATCTCCTATTTTGTCTCGATTTGATTCTTTACAAAAAATAATAATACAAGGCTTTTGGTTTATCTAGCTAAGTATAATATATCTCAGTTGGCAACCTGATTTTCTATAAGAATCATAAAAATGTGAAAGGCATATTAAATGGTTTGAAAAATAAAAGCTTTTAAGGCATGCCCTCCATTTGGTTTGCAAATAGTCGAAGACATATGGGCATATGTGGTTTAGGGACCTAAGACATAAACCATCCTAAGTCATGTTATGGTCTTATCTTCAAATAGCAAAGGGTTCATCAAGGGCTTGAGGCCTAAGCAATGTAACATGAATAGAATACCACGAGGGGTATTAACTGAGGCAATGAAAATTAATTCGATGTGATAAAAATATCACAATCGAACTTAGGGCAAAAGTGAAACCCTAAGACAAAACAATCCCCATCCCTACCTTTTCAAGCTCATTTCACTTTGCAACTTTTTGGATGATGAGGCTCTGCTGCCGCCATGAAGAACTAGGGTTTGAACTAGAAAAACCCATTTCTTTGCATTGTCTAATGGATTTTCATGGATTTTAATGAAGAAAAATGGAAAGTAAGCAACCCTCTGTCACATATTTGATCCATTTTTCATTTTCTGAGGTATACTTAGCTTTAATGGCCACAGACAAGCTTGTATTCCTCTTATGCATTTGTTTCTTTCTATCAATATTCGTCTCTACTTTGAGGTCATGGCTATGATGAAGTTCTTCTGAAGCTTTTCTCTAGGTTTCAAATGCATCTTCTCTTTGCATAACTTGGGTGAGTTTTACCATTCAAACTCTGCATCATTCCTTTGATTCTTCAATTGATATATGCTTATCACAAGGCCAAAATAAATGCACTATTCTCTTTACGAAGACCCTATGGGAAATTTTTTGTATATCTTCTCATTATTAAAGGCCATGTCCATATACCTACCAGTCCTCTTATTTCTAAGTATTCTTCAAACCCATATGAGCTCGAAAATCATTATCTTCTCTGTATTTGTGATCTCTCCATATATAATGATAAGGGTTTGTAAAAAAAATGACTCTCAGGCAGCAGTATGAACTGGGTTTCTCTCCTTTTTTTATATACAAAAGATAATGGAATTAAACTGTTCTTCATTTGCAAAATACAAACCCTTCTATGACCTTTGTATCTGTGATTTTCATAATGCAAATACGATATGGGTTTTGACATTTTGTGAAGAAAAATACATTCTTGGCTGCAGCCTGAGAAGCCATATATATATGATGTTTTGTTTTTCTTCTTTTCTATGTGAAGAGAACTTGATCCATTTCGACAAAATAATGCAAAATTTACAAAATGAATACCTGCTTTCATTTTGGGTATTGTTGTCCTTTGTGGCTGAACATTCATTGCTAATATCAAGATGGGTTTTATTATGTGTACTTTTCCTTTCATGTATATCTTTGAGATGGTTTGAAGCCCTCCTCTATATATATATATATATATATATATATATATATATATATATATATATATATATATATATATATAATGTTTTGTATTTCTTCTTTTCTATGTGAAGAGAACTTGATCCATTTCGACAAAAAAATGCAAAATTTACAAAATTAATACTTGCTTTCATTTTGGGTATTGTTGTGCTTTGTGGTTGAACATTCATTGCTAATATCAAAATGGGTTTTATTATGTGTACTTTTCCTTTCATGTATATCTCTGAGATGGTTTGAAGCCCTCCTCTATATCTGGAATTTACTTTCTTCTAACAATTTGACATGATGTTACAAAGAAAATAAAACTTGGCTGTGGCTACAAGATATCTCTGTTCTCAACATTTCATTTATCCTTGTGGTTTGGCAAAAATAGTACTCGATAAGGTGAAAGATTATAGTTCATTTCTTTGCTGCTCCATATGAATTCTATAATGATAACATTCATGCCACTTCTCTTTGCACCATCTGTAGAAGAACATGATCATTGAAACTTCATCCTTTTTACAATGGTAAAGTGTATCTTGATGTTCTAAGCTCATACAATTATACAGTTGGTGATGCTTTTGTTTATCTATTCTGTATACACTTAGTATGCACACATTCAACCTATGACATGTCATACTTACTTGTTGTCCAGTCTACTATACTCTATCAAATGCACCCACATACACATCATACTTAATGATAACGACTCCTTTTTTTCATTAGCTGAAGCAATATGTCTCTTGAGAAAATCTCTAGGTGCTACCACCTCTAGTTGCATCTGTAACTTATGATCTTTTTGGTTTTTCCATGCATTTGAACAATAACTTCATATGCCTACTGTAGGCTCTTTCACTTTTTGTATAGCATGGACATTTCTGTGTATAGCTTCAACTGCATTACATATCAGTTCATTCATTTATGTATTATAATGATACTCATTTTACAATTGCTACTACATAAATGACTAAAGTAATATGTATCATGGGGTTGATGTAGTTCATGATTGAACTCACTTGGCATTAATCACTGTAGTTGTACCTATTCTTTCTATGCTGTTGTCCTCTTATTTTTCTCTAAAGAGGACCTAAATGTGATATCTTTCATTTGTGATTATGCTTCATATGATGCATGGATTACTTCAATTAGCACAAGAGTGTTGTCCTAAACTTGTAAGCACTTAATAAGGCTGCATTCTGTCATGACCTTTATTTGTTTATTGTTTCCTCCTTTGCAAGGCTGCATGATGAGACTAGAATGTTCTTGAATGTCTTGAATGCAAACAGATGATAATGAAATAGTTAATGAATGAAATAACACAAAACATAATGTTGATAATGCCTTACTTAGTTCCATACACTATTGATCTATCTTGGACAAGTTCACTACTCATGTATGGTTATCATTTCATCTCTTGAACTGATGATCATGGATGGGCAATGAACTTGAAGTTCATGCACTCACTTGAGGTGACACTTCTTCATCTGAATGTATTCTTTTTGAACAACATGAATATGAATTCTTGTTTCAAATCCCTCTTCAAAATTTAGGGAAGCATGCTGGGCTCAACGCTTGTGGGAGCCCACTTTGGACCACATGCTGAAATGTCTTCAAACTAGCAACATGACTTCTTCTATACTTGCACAAGAAACAAACATGTTAGTTTAAAAATAGTGAAGCTCAATGATGTTTCATCTTCAGGCTCTCTTGCATATGGATGATCTGACTATCTGATTTGGTGCATCATAGAGAATGCATTATTTCTCTATTTCATTCAAAGTACATAGGATAAATTATATCTTGAGCTCTAACATATATCTCTCCATCACTTGCAGGTTCATTCAAAGCTTGGGAGCAAGGAGCAAGCTGTAAATGGAGATCAATCCAAGATTTCAATAGGCAATGATAGATATGCTTTATCTTATCTGCTTCATTACTTTATTTTTCCTTAGATTCATAGTATATTCTTTCCGTTGTATTGGATCAGCTACTCCCACGGCTTGTGTGGGACATTTGATATTTCTTGATTTCATTCAATGCAATGTTTATTCAGCTTGGTATGTCTCATTTGTAAAATGAATGAACATTGTAATGTGAAATGAAATAACTTATATCCCTCATGAAAACTCTGCAAAGCAATTAATGATGAACTGAAGTTCTCTCTTCTGTCATAACAAAAGCATGATAAAACTGAACCTTCTCTTTTCAACCATCTTAAACTATGCAAAAACAACATAGTAGAAATGTTAAGGACCTTTCATCTTAAAATGGAATAAATGTTTCAGCTCTACCAATTTGAATAGTAGGTGAAAAATTGGTAACATTTTCGGTGACTTTTGCTAAATTTTTGCCTACTAAGCATCAAGACCAACAGCCTTAACTATCCATTGGACATAGAGTCATACTCTACACATCTAAAACTTAGAAAACATGAAACTACACTGAAAACTACTCCAAACAGTATCATAAAACAAACAAAACTAAGCTAAAAGAAAACTAAAAGGCCTTGGTCACCAGAAAACATACATGCAACAACACTTAGGGAAAGAAAATGACTGAAAGGAAATGTACATAGAGCACTTATTAACAAAAACACTAATTTACTATGGTACAAAAGTAGAACTTATCTTCAGAGGCAATGTTTTAGGTGGATCCCATTAACTGGGATAGGCAGCACCTCTCCATTTAACTTTGAAAGCTAAAATGCATTGTGTTCCTTGCACTCTGTAATTACATAAGGCCCATCCCAAATTGCATCAAACTTGGAATATTTTCCAGGTGTGCTTCTCATTTCATTCCACTTGAACACTAAATTACCAACCATGAAATCGCTTAGCCTAGCCCTCTTATCAAAAGTGCTCTTCATCTAAGGTTGATGGATTTCAAGCTTTGTCAGGGCTTCTTTTCTAGTTTCTTCTAATTTCATTAGTTGTGGTAGCCTTACTTCTAAAGGTTGCTCCTCTAAAAGCTCAAGTTCTTTGATGAAAGTTAGAGTTGGTAACTCAATTGAAATGGGTGACTTATCCTCCTTGTCATAAGTGAGCACATAGGGAGAGTAACCAATGACCCTTTTAGGAGTTATCCTATCAGCTCAAAGGGCCAACTTCAGCTTTTTGTGCCATGTCCTCTGGTTGTCTTCAATAGTCTTCTTGATGATCACAATCAGGTTTTTATTGGTGGATTTTACCTATCCATTACCTAGTGAGTAATAGTTAGATGATGTATTCAAAAATATATTATTCTTTACAGACCAATCAGAAATCCTTAAACCAATAAAAGCCAAACCATTGTCAGAAATAATTGAAACTGGAGTACCAAATCTAGACACCAAATGTTGATAAAAGTTTAAAATAGCAGATCTATTTGCTTCCTTCAAAGCAACAAACTTAGTCCACTTACTAAAATAGTCTATTATAGTTAGAATCCATTTGTAGCCTGCACTTGAAGGTGGGTTGATGGGTCCAATAAATTCAAAACCATATTTAGCAAATGGTTGTTCTAACCGAATAGGGTGTAGTGGTAAGGCTGCAAGTCTTTGCTTACCTACAAACAATGACAACTTTTCACACTTATTTACCCAAGCAAATGCATCTTTGAACAAATCCAGCCAGTAGTAACCGACTCTCATAACTTTCAAGGCTATTGTCCTTGCTACAAAATGGCCTCCAGAAGGCCCATTGTGGAACTCCTCTAGTAGTCTGTCAACTTGATCAGCCTCAATGCATCTTAGTAGAACACCACAAAAAACCTTCCTATGTAAAAAACCATCAACAATAGCATAGGGAATAGCTTGTAGCCTATAGTACCTTCTCTTTGCCCTATCTAAACCTTCAAGACATTCACTAGTTTGTGAATAGTGTATCATATGCTGCACCCAACTTGCAGTAGTAGTTGGAACAACAACTGGCTCTGCATTATTGAGCATTGTTTCATCATTTTCTTCCTATTCTTGGCCATATTCTCCATTTCTAGCAATTTGTTCACATAAACCCTTGCCCCTAATCAGCTTAATAACCTTAATATTGACATCAAATTCCATCACTTTTGTCACCCAACCATCTCTTTTGTCATTTATCTCCCTATTAAGTAAGAACTCCTTAACAGTTGAGTGGGCAACCATCAACTGAATTATGCTATTAGATAGCATATGTCTAAACATTTTGAGGCTCCTAACAACAACAAATACATGCTTCTCAACAAATGAATACTTTACCTCATAATCATGCAATACCTAGCTAAAAAATGCCATGGGTTGCTTTAAGCTTTCATCATTCTGCTGGCGCAGCATTGCTGAAATGGTATCATCCCCTCCAAAAGCATATAAAATGAAATATTTTTCATAGTTAGGATTAATGAGGGTTAGGGTAGCTGCAAGAGCTTCTTTAATATGCTCAAAGCTTCTCTTACCTTCATTAGTCCACTAAAAGGCACATTCTTCTTAAGCATGGTTGTGAGAGGCTGTAATAAAGCTATAATATTGAGAATAAACCTTCTCACAAAGTTAATTCTACCAAAAAAACTTTTTAAGCCTTTCTTGTGTGCCGACAGTGGTAAATAAAGAATTGTATATTCTTTCTGGGTGAATGGAAATACCATGTTTTGAGACAATGTGTCCCAAAAGTTTACATTCATGAATAGAAAATATGCACTTCTTTGGGTTGAGAGAAACCCCAAACTCCCTACATCTCTGAAAAATCTGCCTCAGATGGTCAAAATTTTTGTTAGCATCTTTCAAAAAAACTATTATATCATCTAAATATACCAAGACAATCTTATTCATGAGGCCATGAAAGGCCATGTCCATTGCCCTATGAAATGTTGCCCCTGCATTGGACAAACCAAAAGGCATTTTCCTGTATGCCATGGTGCCCCACTTGGTTGTAAATGTAGTTTTATATTGGTCCTCTTCCTTCACTAAAATCTGATTATAACCTGAATATCCATCCGACAAATGGAATCTATCAGAACCAGAAACAATTTGCAAAATTTGTTCCATTGAAGGGAGAGGATAGTGGTCCTTTAAAGAGGTTCTATTCACATCACAGAAATCAACACAAAGACGAATCTCTCTGTTCTTCTTTCTAACTAGTACCAAGTTAGAAATCTAAGATGTGTGCTTAATTGGGAATTTTATACTTCTTTCAATTAACTTATTCAACTCTACTTTCATTAGGTGCTCCAGTTTTTGGTTAAGAGGCCTTTGCTTCTGCTTAATAGGCTTGGCATTGGGCTCTAACTCAATAGTATGTTGGGCTAAACTATAATCAAATCCTCTTAAATCTTTATATTACTAGGAAAAAACATCACTAAACTCTTGACATAACTGAATGAAAGATTGTTGTTATACTTCAGAGCATACCTTTCCAAGCTTGTGAAGTTTACCATTTAATATCTCGATCGCTTCATAATGTTCTTGTTTAACAGTCATGCTGCATTTATCCTTTTTGACTTGGCCATCTGAATTAAACATAGATTCCAATGTCACCAATCCTTTGGGCAGCTTATTTGACTTCAATTGTACAATTTGGTTGTCATATTGCTGCTAGTACTGTTGCTGATTTTCAATTGCAAATTTAGCTTTTGCAATCAGAAAACTCACAATCTGCTTGTCACTATCAAAAACTTACCAACTCACATTGTTATCCGGTATAGATGGTCTAACAACAATTTTACATTTTTTTTATCTCTATATTATGAATATCACTCATAATGTCAAATTGAGATCCTATGGAAGCAAGCTTATCTACATGTTTATTTTAATTTCTAGGAATAGAAAGTAGATTTAAAGCATCAAAACCCTCTATTAGATCCCAAACCCGATGCTTATACTTCTTGAGTAGATCATTTTTGGTAACATTCCACTTTCTAACTTGATTTACAATTAACTCAAAATCACCATAAACTTGTAGGCACTTGATACCTTTCTTTCTAGCCCATTTTAGGCCATGGATAAGTGCCTCATATTCAACTATATTATTTGTGCAGCTGAAAGCAAACCTTAATGATGAATAGTACTTATCTCCATCAAGTGAAACCAACATGGTTCCTCTACCAACACCTATTTTTCTCCTCAAGCCATCAAAGTATAGCTTCCAAAGGTAACTCTCTTGTTGTTCAGGCTGACTTTGGTCTTTAACTAGGTTTAGAATAACTACATCAGGCACACGAATCATATAGATGCCTAATCCTACCTCATTAGTGTGACAGAAAGGGTCCTCTTCATGATTCTTAGCTGCCAACTCATCTAGATTGACATCCTCTATAAATGTGTTGGGGGTCTACGGTCATGGATTGATCCTCCTGCCCATGGGTGATGTAGAGAGCATTTATAGGGCTAGAGACATATGGCTCAACATGATCCTTAGCTAGAGGCTCATATTTTATGGTTACTTTCATACCATATCTTGTTCTAAAAAATAGATGGGACCA
Organism: Cunninghamia lanceolata; assembly: GCA_027924645.1. Lineage (NCBI taxonomy): Eukaryota > Viridiplantae > Streptophyta > Pinopsida > Cupressales > Cupressaceae > Cunninghamia > Cunninghamia lanceolata. Next base: position 8,090,553 of record BSBN01000078.1, read on the forward strand.
ATTAGAAGATAAAAACCCACCCAACCTGGTAGTAAAATCCCTAGAAAGGTATATTGAAAAATGAGGTGATAGGTCGATAACATGAATATCTTGATAGATTGCAAAATTGGGACAGACACGTAAGGTAAGAGGTAAATTTTTTATTATTCTTGTAGTCTTAATAGCAAATCCATCTAGTTGAACTACTCCCTTTGAAAGGGGCTCATAAACTAATCCTAATGTATCAGCTAGACTCTTCGGGATTACAGAACTACTTGCCCCAGAATCTATCATGTAATTAAGAAGAAGCTTCTCCCCAATGATTAAACTCAGATAAAAGGGAGGAGGCTTTACCTCTTGAGTTTGTTACTGCTTGTTATTAATTTTTGAGTTGTTGGCAAGCACAACTTTGGCTTTTGCATAGTTAGCAACATCAAAAATAGAAATCTCAGCCAAAGCATCTTGTAGAAAATCTTTTTGACCAGGAATGTGCAATGCATCCATTATTGACATGCTAATAGTAGCCTTCTTAAGATGCTCAACAACATTGAATGTAAAAGGACTTACCTTTTGTTGTCCTTTAATAGTGATAGCATCATTTTGCCTTTGTGAAGTAGTAATTGCACCTTAGGCTGATCCTTCCCAGGTACAGCTTGACCTCTTTGTAGAATGTGCATATTTTGTTGAGCTGCGGGCTATTGTTGAACATTTCTAGTTTGTTGTTCCAAATCAACAACTCTCTCTTTTTATTTTGTATTAGCTAAAACAGGTACATTTAACTTATTTTGGCCTTGGGGATAACTTACACCACAAAATTCAGTGCCTTGCCAATTCATTAAGGCCACTTTAGGGTTATCTTGCTGAACTGAATTCTCATTCACAATACTTTCCAAACAACCATAACTATTCTGCACCATGAGAGTTTGGTTCCTCATACCATTTGTGCATGCAGCTTGGTTATGAGGCTAGTGACATGGATGGTACCAGTCATGTTCTTGTGTTATATCGTTCTGAGTAGGAACAAGCTCTTTTGAAGAGCTTATAGCATTTGGATTATAAGACTCGAAAGGTCTAGGATTGTAATTTCTCCTTTGAACTTGATCATCAACTTGAAAAGATCACCTATTTTGCTGATAAGGCTGATACGGGGCTTGATGGGGCTTATGCTCTTGACCAACCTATTTCTTGATATTTACTAATTCATTCCTAAAAGTTTTCAATATGTTATTGATCTCTTGAAACTCTTGGGATTGGGGTGGAATAGCGGTTTCTTGGGATGCAGCTTGATATCCTATTGTTGGAACTAGTGGCATAGTAGCTAAAGGAGGTACAGCCATGGGTACAGGTGGCTGGATTTTGGGAAAAATAGGCAAAGGAGGCCTTGGGCTTGAATAAGGCAGATTTCTACTCTAATAGCTATCTCAAAAGCATTAGGAAGAGTAACCCCTCCCATAGACTGAATCATTACATAGATTTCATTATTTAAATCTTTAAGGTAAAATAGAAATCCATGTTGTTGTAAAGGCTTTACCGTTGTGGGAATCCTATCCCAAGTCCTTTGGAAATGGTAGTTAAAATCTGCCATCTGCTCGTGAGCAGCTCTTTTAATGGTACTAAGCTGCTCCAGGAAAGATAAATGATCAGATTTGTGCTTGAAATGCCTATGCAAGCCATCTCCCAGCTAATCCCATGTCATTATTGTATTCTTTGCAAGACCTCTAAACCATTGTAAAGCTTTACCCTTTAGTGATACATCCAATACCCTAATTTCTATGTTCTCTTGAGTGATGTTATGCATCGAGCACAATGTTGACACATCTCAAATATATTCAGTAGCAACGATCTACTCTTCTCCAGTAAAGTATAGTAAACTTTTGAGGGATACAACATGAATGTCATCATGCTGGGCAAGTTGTAATGGGTTGCCCCTGTTAAAAGGTGTGAATACAAATTGTCTGGCCATTATTGGTATTTATACTACTATCATAGGACTCCTACTTCTCTGTACTGGAGTTGGAGGACTAAGTCTCATAGGTGTAGATCCTGACCTCCTTGATGAATCCAAAATTCTACTTGTTGTCCTACCCCTCCTTGTTGGTGGAGATAATTGCAGGTAATCAAACGGAGCAAGACTAGATCTAGTTTGTATTCTTTTCATAAGTTAGTTGCACTACATCTGCATACAAAAACTAGAAAAGGGAGTTGCTAGGTACTTCTTAAAGCCTCCAAAGGCTGGAAACGCTACTGCATATACTAGAATAGCAGCTTTAAAACTTGAAAAACTTCTCTAAAAGAAAATTTTAGAGTCCCACTGGACGTGCCAAAAACTGTTGTCAATCAAAGTAAGCACCCAATGCTAAGTTACCAACCTAGCTACCTGTTGACACATGGGAACACTCCTATGCTTGTGGGTTGCCTAAAACTTGGAGTGAACCTCCAGAGTGAGCTGGTTCTCTTAAAAAGTTTGCCTAATCTAAAGGATTTGCTGAGGAAAGAGGGAGAAGATAACTGGAATTTAAATTCTAACATCCAATCTCCAAAAAACTATAACTTGTTCTAATGATCTCTCTCACAAATAGCTTATTAAGCATAAACTTTCACAACCTTGCCTAGAACATACAACTCAAAAGTAATTTGCATGAAGGCTCAATCTAAACACAACACACAACTAGAATCATATGAAATATTTGCATACAGTTTCACAATAAAGAGACATGACAAAGGACAAAATATTTATTATCACAATGAAACATCAAATCAATATTGCCACTATGAGGCAAAAGAAATGAGGTAGGAATGCTCTACTATATTGAAATGAAAGGAGTACATGAAAATGAAAATATGAGTCAAAAATGTGTTTACAAGATCTCTGTAGATGAACAAGAGAGAAGAAACAATGATCGCAACTAAGAAAAAAACTAATTTTTTTCTTCAATATATGCATCTATTTTTTCCAAGATGGAAAAATAGAAAAACTACAAAAACCACTCTAAAAGCTAGCCTCCAAGTCATTTTCAAGATCCACTAAAAAGCTACCAAAAAGAATCCTGAAAAGCCTCCAAACTGAAAATAAAAGCCGCCAAAATGCCATCCCAAGTGGTCCCACTGAAATCCCCTCAAAATCAGGTTTTACCTGATTAGAAAAAACTCCAATTTGCCCATATTTACTAAACCTCACCCAGAAGAGAGTAAATCTAAAAGATATGATCTAGTCTGGAATTCCTTTTCTTTAACTACATAAAAATAACAATTATTAAAGCAATTTATAAAATCATTGCTTCTTTAATAATGTTTTACAATGAATTTTGCAGTTTTATCTCCTATTTTGTCTCGATTTGATTATTTACAAAAATAATAATACAAGGCTTTTGGTTTATCTAGCCATGTATAATATATCTCATTTGGCATCCTAATTTTCTATAAGAATCATACAAATGTGAAAGGCATATTAAATGGTTTGAAAAATAAAAGCCTTTAAGGCCTGTCCTCCATTTGGTTTGCAAATAATCTAAGGCATATGGGCATATGTGGTTTAGGGACCTAAGACATAAAGCATCTTAAGTCATGTTATGGTCTTACATTCAAATGGAAAATGGGCCATCGAGGTCTTAAGGCCTAGGCCACATAACATGAACACAATACCATGAGGGGTATTAACTGAGGCAATGAAAAAATAATTTGATGTGATAAAAATATCACAATCGAACTTAGGGCAAAAGTGAAACCCTAAGACAAAACAATCCCCAACCCTAACTTTTCAGGCTCATTTTACTTTGTAACTTTTTGGAGGATGACGTTCAGCTACCGCAATGAAGAACTAGGGTTTGAACTAGAAAAATCCAATTCTCTACAGTGTCTGATGGATTTTCATGGATTTTATTGAAGAAAAATGGAAGGTAAGCACCCCTCTATCACATATTCGATTAATTTTTCATTTTCTGAGGTATACATAGATTTCATGGACGCGGCTAAGCTTGTATTCCTTTGATGCACTTGTTTCTTTTTGTCAATATTCCTCTATGCTTTGAGACTGCGGCTATGATAAAGTTCTTCTAAACCATTTCTCTGGGTTTCAAATGCATCTTCCTACGGCATTACTTGTGTAAGTTTTACCATTCGAACTTTGCATCATTCCTTTGATTCCTCCATTGATATATGCTTATCACAAGCCTAAAATAAATGCATTGTTCTCTCTACAAATACAATATGGGAAATTTTATGTATATCTTCTCATTATTAGAGGCCATGGCCATATACCTATCAGTACTCTTATTTCTAAGAATTATTCAAACCCATATGAGCTCGAAACTCATTATCTTCTCTGTATTTGTGACCTCTCCATATATAATGATAAGGGTTTGTAAAATAAATGACTCTTAGGCAGTAGCATGAACTAGGTTTCTCTGCATTTTTTATATGCAAAAGATAATGGAGTTACACTATTCTTCCATTTGCAAAATACAAACCCTTCTATGGCCTTTGTATATATGATTTTCATAATGCAAATACAATATGGGTTTTGACATTTTGTGAAGAAAAATACATTCTTGGTTGCGGCCTGAGAACCCATATATATATATATATATATATATATATGATGTTTTGTATATATATATATATATATATATATGATGTTTTGTATTTCTTCTTTTATGTCTGAAGAGAACTTGATCCATTTCGACAAAGTAGTGCAAACTTTACAAAATGAATACTTGCTTTCATTCTGGGTATTGCTTCCTTTGTGGCTGAAGATTCATTGCTAATATCAAGATGGGTTTTATTCTGTGTACTTTTCCTTACATGTATATCTCTGAGATGGTTTGAAGCCCTCCTCTGTATTTAAAATTTACTTTCTTCTAACTATTTTACATGATGTTACAAAGAAAATAAAACTTGGTTGTGGCTACAAGATATATCTTCTCTCAACATTTCATTTATCCTTCTAGTTTGGCAAAAATAGTACTTGATAAGATGAAAGATTATAGTTCATTTCTTTGCTGCTCCATATGAACTTTGTAATGATATCATTCATGCCACTTCTCTCTGCACCATCTGTAGATGAACATGATCCTTGAAACTTCATCCTTTTTACAATGGTAAAGTGTATCTCGATATTCTAAGCTCATGTACAGTTATACATTTTGTGATGCTTTTGTTTATCTATCATGTATACACTTAGTATGCTCACATTCAACCTGTGACATGCCATACTTGTTGTCTAGTCTACTATACTATATCAAATGTATCCACATACACATCATAATTAATGATAATGACTCCTTTATTTCATTAGCTGAAGCAATATGTCTCTTGAGCAAATCTTCAGGTGCTAGCTCCTGTAGCTACATCTATAACTTATGATCTTTTTGGTTTTTCCATGCATTTGAACAATAACTTCATATGCCTACTGTAGGCTCTTTTACTTCCTGTATAGTATGGACATTTCTGTGTATAGCTTCAACTACATTACTTATCAGTTCATTCATTTATGTATGATAATGATACTCATTTTACAATTACTTCTACACATATGACTGAAGCAATATCGATCATGGGGTTGATGTAGTTCGTGATTGAACTCACTTGTTATTAATCACTATAGCTGTACCTGTTCTTTTTGTATTGATGTCCTCTTATTTTTCTCTAAAGAGGATCTGAATGAGATATCTTTCATTTGTGATTATGCTTCATATGATGCATGGATTATTCTGATTAGCACAAGAGTGATGTCCTGAACATGTAAGCATTTAATAAGGCTCCATTATGTCATGGCCTTTATTTGATGACTAGTTCCTCCTCTGCAAGGTTGCATGATGAGACTTGATTTTTCTTGAATGTCTTGAATGCAAATAGATGATAATGAAATAGTCAATGAATGAAATAACACAAAACATAATGTTGATAATGCCTTACTCACTTCCATACACTATTGATCTATCTTGGACAAGTTCAATGCTCATGTATGGTTATCATTTCATCTCTTGAACTGATGATCATGAATGGGCAGTGAACTTAAAGTTCATGCACTCACTTGAGGTGACACTTCTTCAGCTGAATGTATTCTGCTTGAACAACATGAATATCAATTCTTGTTTCAATCCCCTCTTGAAGATTCAGGGGCAACATGTTGGGCTCAACCCTTGTGGGAGCCCACTTTGCAGTACATGCTGAAATGTCTTCAAACCAGCAACATAACTTGTTCTATACCTACACAAGAAACAAACATGTTAGTTTAAAAAATAGTGAAGCTCAATGATGTTTCATCTTCAGGCTCTCTTCCATATGGATGATCTGATTATCTGATTTAGTGCATCATAAAGAATGTAAAATTATGTCTCTGTTTCATCAAGTACATAGGATAAATCATATCTTGAGTTGCAATATATCTCTCTCCATCACTTGCAGGTTCATTAAAAGTTTAGGAGCAAGGAGTAAACTGCAAATGGAGATCAATCCAAGATTTCAATAGGCAATGATAGATATACATTATCTTATCTACTTCATTACTTTAGTTTTCCTTAGATGCATAATATATTCTTTCTGATGTATTGGTTCAGCTACTCCCATGGCTTGTGTGGGACATTTGATCTTTCTTGCTTTCATTCAATGCAATGTTTATTCAGTTTGGTATGTCTCATTTGTAAAATAAATGAATATTATAATGTGAAATGAAATAACTTATATCCCTGATGAAAACTCTGCAAAGCAATGAATGATAAACTAAATTTCTCTTTTTTGTCATAACAAAAGCATGATAAAATTGAACCTTCTATTTTCAAGCATTTTAAACTATACAAAAACTGTTACACTTAGGGCACACAACTAAGAGGGGGGGTGAATCAGTTGTACAAAACTTTTCTTGCAATTACACACTTAACTCATTATAGCAATTCAATAGCATAATAATAAATTAACCATGGAAACACAATTCAACAAATCAAGAGAAGAAACACATCAACACATGAGACACCAAGCTTTTGATGTGGAAAACCCAGTTAAGGGAAAAACCATGAGGTGATTAACCCAAGAATGTATTCTTTGTTAGAAGAATAGAAAGAACAAAAATGGCACATGCTAATTAGGGCTCATTGCCTGAGCACACTGCTCACAAGAGGCTCATTACCTACAAGAGACACACTGTCTACAAGAAATAAATATCACATACATGAACTAGAGAATAGCATCTTCACCATGCCTGAATCAGTTCTGTTTAAGCCCAATACTTCTGCTCTGCCTTTCTCTCTCCTCGCTACCACACACTCATCTAAACAAGGACTCCTTTGAAATGACTTTACAATCCCTTATTTATACAAGACATCAACTTAGGAATAATCATCTAAGTCGGCAAACATCTACAAGAACATCCGCAAGATGTAAAACTCATCTGGTTGGCCAGTCTCAGGAACAACACCATCATCCAGAAGTTATTCCTCAATTGTGAGCTCCAACTTCAATATGGACAACACAAACTGGACATGATACAAAAACCTCCACAAGCTTTCCTGAATCACCAATAACATCCACACTTCATGTACTTACTGAAATCCTTCTCTCCTTCATCCAAAACTCAAGAACATAGTCTGTCATCACTGTCATAAAGGAATAGATGCTTGCAGACCTTCAAACCATGAACCAATTAATTTGACACTCCACAAAGACTTCCTTAACACTCCCTCAAATATGTAGAACATGACAATGCATTTCTGGATCTCACCGGACCTGTCTGTATCACTCTGTCACCATTGAGCACCTACCGGAACCGGTTTTACTTGAACAACCATAACTTATTTAGATCTTCATGTGGACCTCTAAAATCTTTAATGGATTACCTTAAGACACATATCTACAAACCATTTAAACCGCATCCTCTGATCCTCATCTTATCTTGGACTTTTACCTTACTGTCTTCACTGTTCTTCACTATTCCTGATTGAGACTAATTTTATCAATATCATCAATACACAACTCATCCAATCGTTATCATTAATGTAATAGTAGTACGTTGACATCAATGAAAACACTGGTTAGGCCCATACTTGCAACAATCTCCCCCTTTGTCATTGATGGCAACGTATGATGTGAAAAACTATTTTGATCATCAAGACAAGAACTTCTCCTTACTGTCACAGTTCCCCCTATCAACAACAACCATTCACATGTCTTCTCTCTCTTTACTGCTCCCCCTTTGATCAACAACTACTTTTTTTTCACATGTCTTCTCTCCCCCTTTGACATCAATGGCAAAGGGCACATACTTGCAATTTCACCACTTTAGAATCATACCTGCTGCTCCCCCTGATTAGCAGCTCCCTGTCATCAATCTGGACCACAAGATATGACTTTGATATCCACCAGACTGATGCACATCAGTGCACCTTAGTTCATCACTGGAGGGGTAATAACCCCTAACTTCTCCCTAAGATACTCAAAAGGGTCCTTAGGTAGAGGTTTAGTAAAGATATCTGCAATTTGATCCTTGGAAGGCATAAACTCCAATCTAACTTCATTTTTGTTCACTTGCTCTCTCAAAAAGTGAAACTTGATGGATATGTGTTTAGTCTTTGAATGCAACACCGGATTCTTAGATATATTTATAGCATTTGAATTATCACAAAAGATTGTGATAGGTTCTTTATACTCCACTTTGATATCTCTTAGGATCTGCTTCATCCATAAAACTTGAGTGCAACTACCTGCTACTACAATATATTCTTCTTTAGTTGTAGATAGAGATATTGCCTCTTTTTTATTACTTAGCCAAGAAACCAATCTCTTCCCCAAAAAGAATGCTCCACCACTGGTACTCTTCTAGTCATCCACATCTTCTACCCAATCCGCATCAGTATATGCATGAAGAGAGAAATCATGATCTCTAGGATACCATAGACCATACTCAACTGTCCCTTTTAGATATCTAAAAATCCTCTTGAATGCCATGACATGAGATTCTCTAGGATCATCCTAAAAACTAGCAACAAGACCAATGGCCTACATAATGTCTGTTCTAGTTTGAGTAAGATACAACAATCCTCCAATCATTGACCTATACTTTGTCATCATCTGGTTGCCATGGGAGTATTCATTGGTTTTGAATCTTCCATCCCAAATTTCTTCAACAATTCTTTCACATATTTGGTTTGATAAATGAAGATTCCTTTCTTTGTTTGAATGATTTGCAGACCCAAGAAGAAATTTATTTCACCAAGGATGGACATCTAAAATTCACTTTTCATTTGATTTGCAAAAGTTTTACACATACTATCTCTTCCTCCAAAAATGATATCATTAGAAAATACTTCAACAATCAAGATGTTTTCATGATCAACTTTGAAATACAAATTACTATCAGCAGTACCTTTGTTGAAACCAATCTTCAAAAGATGCTTATCCAATCTTTCATACCAGGCTCTTGGGGCTTGCTTCAGTCCATACAGTGCTTTCTTCAACTTGCAGACCATATCATCATGATCAAACAATTGAAATATATCCAGTTTCTCAATGTATACTTCTTCTTCCATGTCACCATTTAGGAAGGCAGACTTGACATCCATTTGATATACCTTGAAATCTTTGAAAGCAGCAAAAGCAAGAAATAATCTGATTGCTTCAATTCTTGCCACTGTAGCAAAAGTTTCTTCAAAATCAATTCCTTCTATTTGAGAGTAACCCTTGCAGACCAATCTGGCTTTATTTCTGATTACTTCACCAACTTCATTTAGTTTGTTCCGGATGACCCATTTGGTTCCAATCACATTTTGTTTCTAGGTCTAGGAACAAGATCCCAAGTGTGATTTTTCTCAATTTGCATCAACTCTTCCTCCATTGCTTTAGTCCAGTTTTCATCATTGCAAGCTTCATTCACTGTCTTAGGTTTAATCTTTGAAATTAGACAGTACTCATTTGAATTTTGAGCAATTCTCCTTCTTGTTTGTACACCTTGGCTTTTATCACTTATGATCTGATCTTCAGAGTGATTCAATCTTACATACCTAGGCACTTTGGGAGTTACTTGTATTTCTGCTTCTTGGTCAGGCTCATTCAAACTTATCTCTTTTTACTGATTTACCGAATCAATCTGGATCTGAATCTCAGAAGAGGCTTGGGCTCCTTGAGTTTGAACACCATTCTGATCATCTTCATCATATTCATAACATATTGAGGGTTTTTCAATTTCTTCATCAACCTTCACATTTGTACTTTCATTCATCTTTCTTAGTCTCTTGTTATAACACCGGTATGCTTTGCTTTGAGTAGAGTAACCCAAGAATATTCCTTCATCACTTCTAGCATCAAACTTTCCTAAATCTTCATCTCTTTTGATGTAACATTTGCTACCAAAGACTCTAAAATACCTCACAGTAGGAGTGATGCCAAACCAAAGTTCATAAGGAGTCTTACGGTATTGCTTCTAATTTGAACTCGATTGAGAGTATAGACTGCAGTGCTGACAGCTTCTCTCCAATAGATATGAGGAATATTTGCTTCCATCATCATTGTCCTAGATGCTTCCTGGATGGTCCGGTTCTTTCTCTCAACTACTCCATTCTGTTGTGGGTTCCTAGGAGCAGACAACTGTCTCTTGATTCCATGTTTCTCACAGAACTCTATGAATTCATCAGATGTGAATTCTCTACCTCTATCAGACCTTAGACACTTTAACTTTAATCTGGTTTCATTCTCTACCATAGCCTTGAATATTTTGAATTTCTCAAGAGTTTCTGATTTCTCTTTTAGAAAGGTTACCCACATCATCCAGGAATAGTCATCAATTAGTAGCATGAAGTATCTATCACCTTGAATACTCCTGATTCTTGCTGGACCACAAAGATTAGTATGAACTAAGTCCAATAATCTAGTAGAAGACAGTTCCTTACTTTTGAATGTGACTCTGCTCAGCTTACCAAACTGACATTCTTTGCACAAGTTGTTAGAAGGTTTCACCAATTTTTGAAGATCTCTTACAGCCTGAGTATTGCTTTTCTTGATGATATTATCAAAATTCACATGACACATCCTCCTATGCCACAACCAACTCTAATCAACTTGAACAAATAAGCAACTTTTACCAGTACCAACCAAGTGGAAGATATTACCTTTAGTTTGAGTACGGGATGCAATCTCTATTCTAAAGCTTTCAAAGATCTTGCATTTTCTATTCTTGAACCAGAGATCATAGCCTTTGTCCAACAACTATCCAACACTGAGAAGATTTTGCTTCAATCCTTCAACATATAGTACATTACTAGTTTTGTTTCTTCCAACAAGAGAAATAGTTCCTCTACCTCTAATTCTACTAGAAGAATTATCACCAAACATTACCACTCCTCCTTCATACATTTCCAAATCTACAAACTTAGTTTTTTCACCTGTCATATGGTGAGAGCAGCCACTGTCAATGACCCAATCATCCTTCTCTTCAACTTGGGCAGCCAGAGCTTTGTCCACAGTCTTATGATTGACAGATACAGAGGACATTGGATCTTCTTCCTTGATGGCAATGAACACCCATTCATTTCCAGATTTGTTTCCTATCTCTGATTCATCATCTGTTACTCCTTCATTATCATCATCTTCATGTACATAGTAATAGTTCTTTTGGAACCTTGGCTTGTTAGGATTTTACCTTGAAAACCTTTCCGGATACCTTAAGGCAAAATGACCAATCTTATTGTAGTTAAAACACTTAAAAGGTAATTTTCCTTCATACTTACTAGATCCTCTTGGCATCCTTTTTGCAATAATGGCTTCAAGTTGAGTAGTTTCTACTTCTTCTTCAAGATCTTTTCTTGTTTTTTCATACCATGATAGTTTCCTTGATGAATTATCTCCCAGATCAAACCTTTGTTTACCTTTAATAGAGGCACTAGCTTTGAATGCAGATTCAACCTTGAGGGGTCATCTCCAAACTCTGTTATTTCAAATGTAGCCAATTGATATCTTGTGACAGTTGTATGGGCTCTGAATTCTTCAATGGTAGCAGCGTTGATTTTGTATGAAGCAGGTAGGGATCTAAGAATTTTCCCAACAATCTCATTTTCATCCAAGACTCCACCAGCATTTCTAATTCCACAAACAATCTCATTTACTCTTGGCATAAAAGTAGTAATAATTTCATCATCTCTCATCTTTAGATTTTCAAATTTCACTTTCAAACTCTGTAACCTTGCACATTTAGCATACTTGTCTCCTTCATGCAAAAGTTCCAGTTTTTGCAAAATCTCAAAAGCAGTTGGTAGGTCAATAACATTTGAGAGCTCTTAATCAGATAATGTGCTTAGAAGATCCTCTATAGTTCACAGATTGTTTTTAACATCTGTGATTTCATTTAGAGTTTTTGGACCACCCTGTGGAGGTACATACTGTGTTGTAGCCATGCTCCAGTATGCCATTCCCATACATTCCAAGTGACATTTCATGCGACCTTTCCAGAGATTAAAATTGGTTCCATCAAACTTTAGACTATCCTTCTTGTAGGACGACATCCTGGATCTCCTCAAGCAGTTAAGCTCCTTTTAGAGGAACCTTGCTCTGATACCAATTTTTAGACTTAAGGCACACAACTGAGAGGGGGGGTGAATTAGTTGTGCAAAACTTTTTTTGCAATTACACACTTAACTCCTTATAGCAATTTAGTAGCATAATAATAAATTAACCATGGAAACACAATTCAAGAAATCAAGAGCAGAAACACATCAACACATGAGACACTAGGATTTTGATGTGGAAAACCCAGTTAAGGGAAAAACCACGGGGTGATTAACTCAAGAATGTATTCTCTATTAGAAGAATAGAAAGAATAAAAATGGCACATGCCAATTAGGGCTCACTGCCTGAGCACACTGCTCACAAGAGGCTCACTACCTACAAGAGACACACTATCTACAAGAAATAAATATCACATACATGAACTGGAGAATAGCATCTTCACCATGCTTGAATCAGTTCCATTTAAGCCCAATACTTCTACTCTGCATTTTGCTCTCCTCCTTTCTACCACACACTCATCTCAACAAGGACACCTTTGAAATGACTTCGTAATCTCTTATTTATACAAGACATCAACTTAGGAATAATCATCTAAGTCAGCAAACATCTACAAGAACATTTGCAAGATGTAAAAGTCATTCGGTCGGCCAGTCTCAGGAAGAACACCATCATCTGGAAGTTATTCCTCAATTGCAAGCTCCAACTTCAATGCAGACCACTAACATAAATTGGACATGATACAAAGACCTCCACAAGCTTTCTTGAATCACCAGTAACATTCACACTTCATCTACTTACTAAAGTCCTTCTCTCCTTCATCTGGAAACTCAAGAAAACAATCTGTCATCACTGTCATAAAGGAATAGATGCTTGCGGACCTTCAAACCATGAACCAATCAATTTGATACTTCACAAAGACTTCCTGAACACTCCCTCAAATCCCCAAAATGGGATAATGCATTTCTGGATCTCACCGGACCTGTCTGTATCACTCTGTCACCACTGAGCACCTACTGGAACCAGTTTTACTTGAACGGCCATAACTTCTTTAGATCTTCATGTGGACCTCTAAAATCTTTATTGGAACACCTTAAGACACATATCTACAATCCTTTTAAACCACATCCTCTGATTCTCATCTTATCTTGGACTTTTACCTTACTGTCTTTACTGTTCTTCACTGTTCCTAATTGAGACTAATTTTCTCAATACCCTCAATACACAGGTCATCCAATCCTTATCATTAATGCAACAAGAGTATGTTGACATCAATGACAACACCAGATAGGCCCATACTTGTAACAAAAATAAAATAGTAAAAAATGTTAAGAATCTTTCATCTTAAAATAGAATAAATGTTTCAGCTCTACCAATTTGAGCAGTAGGTTAAAAATTGGTAACACTAACAAAGAAATAATAATTAACATAACTAAAATAATTTTCAATTTTGAAATGGGGTAGGGTTATACTTGACTGCCCTATACCAGTGCCTAATGCCATGGGCAATAGATTCACACTTGGATCAAAATCCATAAATGAAAAGGGAAGCATACATTCAAATGAATTTAACTAGGTTTCTGCCTTACAAAAACATTTAACCCTCAATAGCCCTTCTGCACTCAACACTACATCCATTCTTAGCTATCCACAATGCACTAAAATAACCCAGATCTATTTGTTCATGAAAGCCTGTTCACTTAGATATTTAAGTAAATATTTAAGAAAAACACTATTACTGCATCTCCTTGAAAATATAGACTAACATAAATCAAATGGAGAGTGTAGAAAATGTACACCAAGAAACCTCTTAGATCCCCTAAAATACTCAGACAGTGATGGAGACATAGAATAGTATTGACAACAAAAGCACGGACTTATATTGATTTATTGAAAAGACTTCAAAATTCAGTAAAGAAATTCATATACAAATAGACTAGTTACATCATAAAATAGATACCTAACCATTTTAGTAAAATATAGAACCCTTGGATTCATCCTTAACTTTTAGACATGGTCTGAGAAGACAACCTGGAACCAACCTCTAAAAATGATACATAAGTTACAATATAAAGAGAAAGAGAGAAGGAGATGAAAAACCTAAAATTAATCCATTGATGACACATGGCACATCTCAGCTTCCCTGATTCTGCAACTGATTTGCTTTTAGAAGATGCTCCTCATTCCTTATTTTCCCTCTTCAATCTGCCCACTTCCATTTGCAACCGAAATTGATTTTGCCCAAAATTGATTTGCATTTCTGTGCAAATTGTTTACCTGGGTGTAAAAACCCACTAACTGCCTCCTTTTTCAATGGAAAGTGAAAATTTTCACTTTTGGGTTGAAACCCACAAATTGGTAAATGAAGGAAAATGTATTTACCCTGCATTTTAACCCTTGCAACCAAACATTTTCCGCACAATTAACTTATGCATTCTTAGGAAATAATTTTCAATTTCTGGGGCACATTTTATCTCTATGTAAAAAATTCTAACCCCAAGCAAGCTCTCACTGGCATTGAAGAATAATCTTTACCAAGCATAATACGCACCAACATTCTCAAAATAAAAATTGTAGAGGCATCATTTGATTGCTGTCCCATTTTTGCCAATGCTAGGTCATTTTTGGGCTTACTGGCACTTCACAATCACCCATAACAATGTTAAAATGGCTTCCAAGGCAAGCCAAATGGTTTGGGAACTCATTGGAAGGCAAAAACTATTATTTCCAGTCTATACGAGGCCCCAAAAAACTTCACAAAGCCAAAAAACGTGATCACTACTTACTTTTAGCACTACTCTCCAACTCTTTCCGCAACTCTGTTGATCCATTTTTTGCTTACCTTATTTTATCCACAGAATTACGGAAAGTGAATGAAATATTATTAAAACTTAGAAAGATTTTTCTATTTTAACGTCCAACAAATATTTTTGGAAACATTTAAATTTTTACCTTAATCTTTTTTCCATTGTTCCGTGCTTCTCTTCACTGTTCACTTTTTCACTTCTGCGGAATGGCGAAAAAATATTAATAAAGGTTTTTATTTAAGTTTTCACTTAAATTTTTACCCTTGGAAAAATATTTAAATGTTTTCACCTTACTCTTTTAACTCCACCAAATATTTAAAACATAATAAAATGTTTTAAAAGAAATTGCATATCAAAAGATTAGAAGATAGGGGAAAAATTAATTTTACCTACCGGCCAAATGGCAGAAATTTATTGTACACAAAATGAAACAATTGGAGCTGTAAAAACTTGTGAGCAAGCATAATCAATTATTTTAAAGATGGGTTTGTCAACGAATCTTGCCTAGCCCACCAAATTTACATACCTCCTTTGTAAATTGGCATGTCGAACGTGTTTGCCGCAACTGAAGCACATTAAAATAATGCATCATTTGGACTTAGTTTCTGATGAAAATGGAATTGGAGATGTTTTTGACCAAAATAAGAAATGGGTTGCATTCAGAATTGTGAAATTTGTAACTTTTCAAAACACCAAATTTAGCCTAGTCGCAGTCAGAAAATAATTAAATAGCCCATCAAAACTCATCCTGGAAGTGCAAAATTGAACATGCACACTACCACATATACCAAAAAGTATTGTTCCACATGGATTTGTAAGATAACTCTTGAGTTACAAAATTTTAATCAACGAAGATGGCCCCCGTGGTAGATTGAGCAGTATGTCGACTTAACCTTTGTTGACTCATTGAAAGGGCATATGCACTCAAAATTTGCAAAATTTGAGGGTTCCATCAGGCTACTCCTCTAACAGATCAAGTTCCTTAATGAAATTTAGAGTTGGTAATTCCACAAAAATGGATAAGTTGGCCTCCTTACCATAAGTGAGCACATAAGGAGAGTAAGCAGTAGCTCCCTTAGGAGTAATCCTGTCAGCCCAAAGGGCTGACTTCAATTTCTCATGCCAAGTCCTCTAGTTGTCTTGAATGGCTTTCTTAATGATCTTAATCAGTTTTTTGTTGGTGGATTTTGCCTACTCATTACCCTAGGGGTAATAATTAGATGATGTATTCAAAAAGATATTATTCTTTACAGACCAGTCAAAAATCCTTAAACCAATAAAAGCCAATCCATTGTCAAAAATAATAGAGTCATGGGTGCCAAATCTAGATACCAAATCTTGATAAAAATTCAAAATAGAAGTTTCATTTGCTTCCTTCAAAGCAATAGCCTTAGCCCACTTTGTAAAGTAATTGGTTGCAATTAGAATCCATTTGTGGCCTACACTCGAAGGCGGGTTAATAGGTCCAATGAAGTCAAGACCTCATTTAGCAAAAAACTACTCTATTTGAATGGGGTGTAGAGGCAACACTACAAGACTTTGCTTACCTACAAATAATGAACACTTTTCACACTTTCTAACCCAAGCAAATGCATCCTTGAGTAGATCTGGCTAGTAATAACCAGCTCTCATAACTTTCAAGGCTATTGTCCTTGCTGCAAAATGGTGTCCTAAAGGCCCATTGTGAAACTCTTCCAGCAGCGTATCAATATGACCTAGCTCAATGCACCTTAGCAGAACACCATGAAAATCTCTCCTATACAAAACACCATCAATAATAGAATAGGGAATGGCTTGTAGCCTATAGTACCTTTTTTTTGCCCTATCCAAACCTTTGGGGCATTCACCAATTTGCAAATAGTGGCTCATTTACTGCACCCAGCTTATAGTAGGAGCTGAACCAATAGCTTGTTCTTCATTGTTAAACATTGTTTCAACATAATTTCTCCTTTTCTTGGTTGTCTTCTCCATTTGCAGCAAGTTGTTCACACAAACCTTTGCCTCTAACAAGCTTAGTAACTTTGATGTTAACATCAAATTCTATCACCTTAGTTATCCAACCAGCTCTTTTGTCATTTATCTCCCTATTAAGCAAGAAATCCTTAACAGTTGGGTGGGCAACCAGCAAGTGAATTCTATTGTTAGAGAGCATATGTCTGAATTTTTTAAGACTTCTAACAACAACAAATACATGCTTCTCGACAAAAGAGTACTTTACCTTATAGTCATGCAGTACTTGGCTGAAAAATGCCACAGGCTACTCCAAGCTTTTGTCGTTCTACTAGCACAGCATAGCTGAAATGGTGTCAACACCTCCAAAAGCATATAAAATGAAATCTCTTTCATAGTTATGATTAATGAAGGTTTGGGCAGCTGTGAGGGCTTATTTAATCTACTCAAAGCTTCTCTTATCTTCCTTAGTCCAACTAAAAGGTACATTTATCTTAAGCATGGATGTGAGAGGCTGCAATAATGCTACAATATTGGGTATAAACATTCTCATGAAGTTAATCCTACCAAGAAAGCTTTTTAATCCCTTTTTGTGTGCTGGTAGTGGCAAATCAAGAATAGTAGAAAGTCCTTCCGGATCAATAGAGATACCATGTTTAGATACAATGTGTCTAAGGACTTACCTTTATGGACATAAAATATGCATTTCTTTGGGTTAAGAGAAACCCCAAACTCTCTGCATCTTTGAAAAATCTGCCTCAAATGATCAAGATGTTCATTAGCATTTTTTGAGAAAATTGTAATATATAGATATACTAAAACAATTTTGTTCATAAGGCCATGAAAGGCCATGTCCATTGCTCTTTGAAATGTTGCCCCTACATTGGACAAACCGAAGGACATTTTTATGTATGCCATGGTACCCCATTTGGTTGTAAATGCAGTTTTATATTGATCCTCCTCCTTCACCAAAATTTGGTTATAGCCTGAATATCCATCCAACACAAAAATTCTGTCACAACCATAAACAACTTGCAAAATTTGTTCCATTAAAGGGAGTGGATAGTGGTCCTTGAGAGAGGCTTTATTAAAATCATGAAAATTAACACAAAGCCTAATCTCCACATTCTCCTTTCTAACTCGAACTAAGTTAGAAACCCAAGATGTATGCTTATTAGGAAAGATTATATTACTCTCAATTAACTTATTCAATTCATCTTTCATAAGATGCTCAAGCTTGGGGTTAAGAGGCCTCTATTTTTGCCTCACTCATTTTGCATTGGGCTCTAACTCAATGGTGTGTTGAGCTAGTTCAAGATCAAAACCCTTTAGGTCTTTGTACTCCCAAGAAAAAACCTCACTAAATTTTTGACATAACAAAATAAAATCTTGTTGGTCCTCCTTGGTACATACCTTTCTCAACTTAAGCAGCTTACCCTTGAATATCTCAACTGCCTCATAGTGTTCTTGCTTAATGGTCATGTTGCATTTGTCCTTTCTGACTTGATCATCTAAATTAAAATTAGATTCCAACGATACCAATACTTTGGGCAGCTTGTTTGACTTCAGCTGCACAATCTGATTGTCATATTGCTGCTGCCATTTTTGTTGATTCTCAGCTGTAAACTCAGTTTCTGCGATTAGAAAACTCACAATCTGCTTGTCACTATCAAAAACTTACCAACTCATGTTATTATCAGGTATAGATGGTCTAACAACAATTTTTGCATACTGCTGTACCTCTACATTATGAATTTCATTTGGAATTTCAAACTAAGATCCTATGACAGCAAGTTTATCTGCATGTTTATTCTGACTTCTAGTCATTGAAAGCAAATTAAAAGCATAAAAAATCTGAATTAAATCCCAAATTCAATGCTTATACTTCTTAAGAAAATTATTTTTGGTAATATTTAAGTTGCTAACTTGATTTACAATTAACTCAGAATCACCATAAACTTGTAAGCACTTGATACCTTTCTTTTTGGCCCATTCTAGGCCATGGATAAGTGCCTCATATTTAGTTGTATTATTTGTACAGCTATAAGCATTTACCTTAATGCTAAATAGTACTTATCTCCATCAAGTGAAACCAGCATGGCTTCTCCACTAGCGCCCATTCTTCTTCTCAAGCCATCAAAATACAGCTTCCAAAGCTGATTATCTTTCTATTTAGGCTGACTTTGATCCTTGACTAGATTTGGAATTACTGCATCAGGCTCATGAATCATATAAATGCCTAATCCTACCTTATTAGTGTGACTGAAAGGGTCATCTTCATGATCCTCGACTACCCACTCATCTAAATTTAAATTCTCAGTAGGTGTACTTGGGTCTAGGGTCATGGATTGATCCTCCAACCCATGGGTGATGTAGAGGTTAGAATTTATAGGGCTAGGGACATATGGTTCAATATGATCCTTGGCTAGAGGCTTAGATTTTATGGTTATTTTCGTACCATACCTTGTTCTAAAAAACAAATAGGACCAATCAGAAGATAGAAACCCACACAACCTGGCAATAAAATCCTAGGAAAGACATATGGTAAAATGAGGTGGTAGGTCAAAAATATGGATATCTTGAAGGATTGCAAAATTTGGGCAAGCATGCATGGTAAGAGGTAAATTTTTAATCACCCTGGCAGTCTTAACAACAGATCCATCTGGCTGAACTACTCCCTTTGAAAGAGGCTCATAAACTAGTCCTAACTTATTAGCTAGACTCTTGGGCATTACTAAACTACTTGCACCTGAGTCAATCATGCAATTGTGAACAAGCTTATCACCAATGATTAGACTCAGGTCAAAAGGAGGAGGCTTTACCTCTTGGGCTTGCTGCTCATTTTTTACTTCTGGGCTATTAGTGAGCACTACCTTAGTCTTTTCTTGGTTAGCAAAATAAGAAATAGAAAGTTCAGCCAAAGCATCTTGTAGCATATCTTTTTGACCAGGAATGTGCAATGCATCCATTATTGACATGCTAATAGTAGCCTTCTTAAGGTGTTCAACAACATGAAATGAAACCGGACTCACCTTTTGCTATCCTTTAAGAGCAATGTTAACATCATTTTGCCTTTGTGAAAACTATGATTGCACCTTAGGTTTCTCCTTCCTAGGTACAACTTGTCCTCTTTGTAGAATCTACACCTTTTGTTGTGCTATGGGGACAGCTTGAGATGAAGAAACATCAAATTTTTCCTTCGTAGGCTGCTGTTGAACACTTCGAGCTTGCAGCTCCAAATCAACAACCCTCTTTTTCAACCGTGTATTGGATGCAACAGGTGTATCTAATTGACTTTGGCCTTGGGGATAGTTCACACCACAAAATGCAGTTCCTTGCCAATTCATCAAGGCAACATCAAGGTTATCTTGCTGAACTATATTCTCATTCAAGACACTTTTTTGAACCACCATAACTCTTTTGCACCATAAGAGCTTGATTTCTCATACCATTCACACATGCAACTTGGTTATGAGGTTGGTTGTATGGATAACACTAGTCACATTCTTGTACCATATTGTTCTAAGCAAGCACGAGCTCTTTTAAAGAGCTAGCAGCATTAGGATTGTAAGACTGGAAAGATCTAGGATTGAAGTTTCTCCTTTGGCCTTGAGAATCAATTTGAAAGGGTGGCCTATTTGGCTAGTTAGGCTAATAGGGCTTATGCTCTTGGCCAACTTGCTTCTTAATACTCACTAATTCATTTCCAAACAATTTTAGTATATTCTTAATTTCTCACAATTCTTGAGATTAGGCTAGAACAAGGGTTTCTTGAGTTGTAGCTTGATATCCTATGACAGGAACATGTGGAACAACATCTATACGGGGTAATGACACAAGTATAGGTGGTTGTACTTAAGGAAAAATTGACATAGGAAGCCTTGGTGCTATTCTACCTACTTGTATGAGGCAATTTTCTGCTCTAATAGCTATGTCATAAGCATTAGGTAATGTGACTCCACCCATAGACTGAATCATCAAAGATATCTCACTCTTTAAATCTTTAAGGAAAAATAGAAATGCATGTTGAGGTGAAGGCTTTACCGTTATTGGAATCTTATCCCAAGTCTTCTAGAACCAGTAATTGAAATTAGACATGTGCTCATATGGAGCCCTTTTGATAGTACTTAATTGCTCCAACAGAGACAAATGATCAGATTTGTCTCAAATTGTCTATTCAAACCATCACCCAGTTTATCCCATGTTATTGAATTCACTGTAAGACCTCTAAACCATTGCAAATCTTTTCCCTTCAGTGAGGTAGCCAATAGTCTAAGCGCTACATTCTCTTGAGTGATATTATGCACTGAGCACAACATTGACACATCTCGAATGTGCTCAATAGCAGTGGTCTAATATTCTCCTATAAAGTATGGCTGACTTTTGAGGGACGTAACAAGAATGTCATCATGCTGGGAAATCTTTAATGGGCTACCCCCATTAAAAGGTGCAAATGCAAACTACCTAGGAATAATTGGTATTTGTACTACTAGTAGAGGACTTCTCTGCACTGGAGTTGCAAGGCTGAGGCTTGGAGGTATAGATCTTGACCTCCTTGATGAGTCAAAAATTCTTCTTTCTATCCTACTGCTCCTTCTCAATGGATATAACTACAAATACTCAAATGGAGCAGGATTTGATCTGGTCTGCACTTTTCTCAAAATGTTGGTTACACTAGCTTTGCACTCAAAACTAGAAAAATGGAGTCGCTAGGTATATATATAAAACTCAAAAGGTTGGAAAAACTACTGCATATACCAAAACAACAGTTTAAACTTGAAAAAATTTTCCAAAACAAGTTTTAGTGTCCCACCAGGCATGCCAAAAAATGTTGTCAATCAGGATTGCACCATTAGCTAAGTTAGACTTAACTCTCCTGTTGAAACATGGAAATGTTCTCAATCTATCGGTAACTTATGATGAGAACAAATCTACAGAGAGGGCTAGTTCCCTTGGCATATCACCTAAACTATAGAAATTTCTGAGGAAAAGGGTTTAGAAAGATTTCTTAAAATGAAATCCTAAAACCTAATGGGTGATGCACAAGAACTTTATGGATCTATTCAACAATTTGACTCACAATCAACTTCACAAAGTCCTTTATCCTCACAATTTCACTGAAACAATGCAATACATAAGTAATTTGCATGAAAGTTTGAAAGCTAGATGTTTGCATGAAGGACAAACATAAGTTTTATCATAACTTCAACCCACAAACTAGATTAAACATAACACACAACCTGTATTACATGAAATTTCCACATTCAAGCTTGCAACAATGAGACATAGAAAAGGATTTGAAAGTTGAATCACAATTAAACATCAAATCACTAACTGTAAAATGAGGCAGAAACATAAAAGAGGAGAACACTGTTGCTTTTATTGATCTAAAAGGAGCTACATATAATACTTCTTAAAATTTGAGTTACAAATCAAGGCTTAAAGAGCTCTCTACAAGTAGTCAAGAGAGAAAGAAGCAAAATCTGAACTAAGAAAAACTAAGACTTTTTCCAACTTATATCTCCAAAATGTTTCCAATATTGAGAACGCAAAAATCTTAGAAAAAATCTCCCCAAAAGGAAACTCCAAAACCATTTTCGAATAAAGGAAACAAGCCTCAGAAAGAGGGCCTAGAACTGACCCAAACTGAGTGAAAATAGGTGGCAAGTTTCCCTATCAAGTGGACCCACCAAAAGGATACTCAAAATAAGCTAGAACTGACTGAAAAATAAAAATAGAAAGTCAGTTTACCTAGCTTTTTCTTATTTCGCCCAAAAGACTTAAACTCAAAATAGGAAAGCTTATCCATACTTGGTTCGCTTTAACTGTAATTTAATAACAATTATTAAAGCAATTTATAAGAACATTGCTTTTAATAATGTTTTACAATGCTTGCAGTTTTCAACTCTAATTTTTTCACAAAGGAGGGAAAAAAGATTTGATTTGTTTGATTTTACAAAAAAATATACAAGGCCTATATTTTGATTTTCTAGCCTAAGTTTTTTCCTCCAAAGGTTCTGAAATAAACCTAAGGCATAATCCTAAGTATCATATATGCGAAGGTAAATAATAATACCATAAAGTATTAGTGTGGCATTTAAGTTTTGAAAACATGTGATAAAATCCTCATTCGAATTAGGGCAAACATGAAAGCCCTCAAACAAAACACAAACCCTAAACTTTCAGCATTATTTTGCATGTCATCTTTTTGGGAAAAGAAGCTCTACCTAACAGCCACCATGAACAAGGATTTTAAGGCTTGAATCTCTCCATTTCTACTATTTCAAAGGGTTTTCTTGAAGATCTTTATAGGAAAATGCAAAGGTAAGCTATTCTCTATCACAAAATACAACATAGTTCTGCATTTTGAAGCATCATTGGGCTCTATTAGTCGTAGTCATAACCTTTTTCTAATGCATTTCATCTCTAGTTTCTCTTCTGGTAAATCTCTACTCTATATATGAGGCCACAACTGGAGCATTGAGGCTTTCATGCTGTGGTTTCAAGTGCATTTTATATAGAGTAGAAACTTGGGTAAGTTCTTATCTTGCATAATCCTTTATTTTATGTAAAAATAAGCTCAATTTGAGCTCAATAGTGAACAACATGATGAGTACTCTTTCTTGTTTTCTCCATGCATTTGCATCTAAAACCTTGCTATATTCTATGGCTATGGCTTGATAGATATCTCTGATTTTTCTTAGTGCCTGGACAACTCCTCTCATTTTCCTGAATGTAACAGAGAGATAGATGTTGCTCCAAAAGATTACTTCTGTATGTAAGGTCACGACTGTATATTTTCTATTTCACTCAGCATGATGCATTATTTATTTCTATAGCCCATGATTTGGCATTGGTTAACCATGATTTTGTTCCTAAGAAAGGTGAAAACAAGAAACCCTTATGACATTTTCATGTTCCAGCAACATTCCCTTTGTTTAACGTGATAGGTTGTGGCTTTTCATTGATATTTCTAAGTTTTCTTTGTGCCTGAAGAACATCACAGACAGTGGCTCTATTGCTTTTGGGTAGTTTGTTTAAGCTTGATGCTTTATTACTTGTTGTACCTTTAACATACATGGCTCAAAACCCTTAGTCCAGCCTTACCACAATCTCTTCTATTTTGCATGCAAAAAATGGGTTCGAAACCCCTTGTATGGCATGAAGAAACTCAATTTTTTTTTAATCTCTACACTCTTGGCATTATCATTATGTTCTATTTATTTGCCTTCAAGAAAGCATACTTGGCTTCATTCATTGTATGGTAGAAAAAAAAATTGTTTGTTTCCCAATAGAAATGAAAAACATTTTACTTCATTCTGTATTCATCCTTCAAAGCCCTATAAGGCTGCCACTGTACTTTGCACTTTCACATACACATACATTCACTCTGCATCACTTTTGGTACTGTCATCCATGACTGATTCATTCAATATGTACCTTACTTGACTATCCTTTGGCTTAAATCCTCTGATGGCAGCTTCTTTGATCTTGATGGCTGATGACTTTATTCTTGTTACTGCACCTGTACTTACAATACTCTAACTATGCTTTAGACTATCTTTGGTTTGCAATGATGCTTACTTTATGAAATGATACTTTCCCAAACAATGCATAGTGCTTGTGAAGAGCTTAAATATGGATAAAAGAACATGCCTTTATCTCCCTCCACTCTTCAAAAGCACATGACTCCTGCCCCACCATTATGAACATTGTAATGCATGTTTGGATAACTACTTCACCTTAGCACTCTTGTGAATAATGTAACTTTTGTTCTCCCTTATATGCAAACACTTACTGTATGGACTACCCATTATGGTCTATCATATTTTGGTGCTTATTAGTTACATCCACTATATGAACACAGTTGCCATTCTAAGCACACACTGAAGGCTTGAAACAAGTACACCTGGGCAATGAGAGGATTCTTTTCATTGTGGCACCCTAGTCATTGGTTTAGGGTGGTGACTACCCTTCATGTGTTGACTATGATTGTAAGCACCACCAATACTGAAATCTACATTCATTCCTACTGCCTTCATTTGTACTTCATCCACTTCTTGTACTTTTTTGATGAGATGTAGAATGACTAGTATAGTACAATGCATGACAGTATAGTTGTAACTTTGCAATCTCATATAGTTTGATGATTCCTTCATACAAAATCATGGTTATTGGCTACTATGAATAGACAATGTCACCTTATGAATTGATCTTTAATAAGAATATGCTTTTATTTAAAACTATGTAAGTATTTTCCTTATCTCATACCCCTATTAAGGCTTAAGGGCAGCGTGCTAGGCTCTGTTGGCAAGAGACACTGTAAGGCATGTCATGTGTTGTCATTTATGGCAACTAAGTCCATTCCACACATCCGCAGTGCAGTATCAGATCATATTAGAAGTCAGTTCCAATATTTGTCCAGTCCGGATAGACAGGAATAGGGTATATGGTAGAGTTCAGTATTTTTGCCAGCAGATCTCTCCAGTTAATCATTGTGTGTTGCAAATTTGAGGGAGTGTAGTGGAATTCTAGGACTATCTAAATCCAATATTTTATCCTTCGGTGACAAATGGATTAAAAGTTATGAGCATCTGAGTACCGGGTCCTAATATGATAGAACAGTTTAATGAAGAACATGTCGACTTGTGTTAATCCTTGTGTGGATCCACTAGAAGTGTTGTGGTGAGTTGTGTATGGGATATAATGTTAGTGGCTAACATGTATGGTGACCTGCAAGTGTTCTTTTTGGTATGCATCAATATTGGTGTATGGATTCAGTCAACAAGAGTACTTGTATTGTTTGTGAAGTTCTTCATAAGGCTGATAGAAAAAATGATTAACTTCTTGATATGGATATATATAGCTGATGGATTTGATTCTTGTGGTATGTGAGGTGTGTAAGTGTGAAAAAGAGAAGAGGAAGAGTGAAGGAAAATATCTAAGCCAAATTATGGTAGAAGAGTGATACAAAGTAGAATAAGGATGAAGTGTGCAAGATCAATGTTTTGTGCTTAACTAGAACTGAATTCCTGCATTAGTAGATGATAATTATCAGTTCAAACACATTGTCATCTTCTTTCTATAGGCAATGAGCCTACTGTAGGAAGTGAGCCTTCCTTTGAGTAGTGAGCTTTGGGTAATGAGCCCGAATGCATGTGCATTCCCTTTTGTAATACGTTTAACAGAGTATAATAGTTGTGGGTTAACCCCCACTATGGTTTTTCCCTTTACCGAGGTTTCACGTCAAAAAACTTGGTGTCAAGTGTAATTCATTTGTTTCTTATCATATGTTGTTGATTCATGCTTTAATGTTTTCATTATTAATCTAGTTTGATTAAAAGTGAAGAATTAACTACTGCAAGTATAAAGGTTTTAAGACAACTAATTCACCCCCCCTCTTAGTTGTCTGCCCTATTTCAAATAGGCTCAACCCTTGTGGGAGCCCATTTTGCACCACATGCTATGATGTCTTCATAAATGGATCAGCAACATAATTTCTCCTATACCTGCACAGTGAACAAATATGTTAGATAAAACAATAATGAAGTTCAATGCTCTTCCTGATGATGTTTTACTTTTTAGGCCCTCTTGCATATATCTGATGTTTGTCAACTGATTCAGTGCAACATAGGCAATGTATTATACCTCTGTTGATAGGCACATAGGAAGACTCATGTCCAAAGCTCTAACAACTCCTCTCATCATGATATAGGTTAACTCAAATATCAGGAGTGAGGAGGAGCAAGCTGCCATGAAGACCAACTCAAGACCTTAATCAACCAATGATGGATATGCCTCTTCTTATATGATCTTTTCCTTTCTTTATCTTTAGATGTATAATATATTTCTTATGTTGTATTGGTTCAGCAATTCCCATGGCTTGTGTGGGACACTTGATCAATTCTTTCTTTCCAATGAATGTAAATACAACACTTATATAGTCTTGTGTATACCTCCTTTATAAAATGAATGAAATCATTACACTATGAAATGAAACAACTTCTTATAGTCCATGAAATCTCCTTTATGTTGTAAAGCATTTAATGACAAGATAAATGCTTTCCTTTCGATTATAACACATGGCATCATAAAACTGAACTCTTTCTTTTTCAAGCACTTTAAACTATGGAAAGGTCAAACATAGTAGAAATATGTTAAGAACTTTTCATCTTAAATGGAAACAATTGCTTCAGCTCTGCCAATTTGAGTTGTAGGTGAAAAATTGGTACTATTTAAAAGGTTGTTGTAGGTGAAGTTTTAGCTTAAGAAGTGGAATAGACAATATTTTGGTAATATCTTTCAGGATAAGACAAATGTTAAATCACCAGTAGATCTTATTACCTACCAAATTATAGATTTGGGTCTCACTATGGAGAGCATCTAGGAGAAAACTGAAGCCTTGAAGGTGTTGGTGGAATGGGAACTACGTGAGGCAATGTTTTGGAAGAAAAAGGCAAGGATTGACTGGCTCCAAGAAGGAGATAGAAATACCTCTTTATTCCATAATACCATCAAAGATAGGGGACATGGGAATGTGATTTCTTCCTTACATTGTCTTCCCAAGGTGTTATGTTGTCCTCTGACTGGGAGATTTCTACAAAGGCTTCTTAGTACTTCTTGGCTTTGTTTACGAAGGACTCTCCCTCAATAGTTATTGAGGAGAATAAGTCTATGGAGTGTATCACTTCTTATGTGACTAATGAGATGAATGAGTCTATCTTTAGTCCCATATCCATGATGGAGTTGGAGGGGATTGTGTTTCAGATGAAAAAAGAGAAGGCCCTTGGGCGGGATGACATTCCGATTGAGTTCTTTCAAAATTTTTGGGAAATTATCAAATTTGATCTTATTGAGGTAGTTAGAGAGTCTCAGAGGAGCAAGCAAATGTTGAAATCTTTGAATGCTAGTTTCTTGGTTCTTATTCCTAAGCTTGTTGGAGATAACTCGTTGAATCTCTTTAGTCCAATAACTCTATGTAATGTTGTTTATAAGACTATCATGAAGTTGATTACATAAAGGCTTAACCCTTGGCTTAATAGGCTAATCTTGGAGTAACAGGGTGGATTTCTTGCTGGAAGGCAAATTCTGGATAGGGTTGTTGTGGCAATAGAGGCTATTTATTCCATGGTGATTTCCAAGGAAAAAGTAATATTTATTAACCTAGATATGGCCAAAGATTATGATAGAGTCAAATGGACTTTTTTTCATAAATTCCTGTTGGAATTTGGTTATAGAAATGATTGGGTAGATTGGGTTATGAGTTGTGTTACGTTGACTTATTTCTTAGTTCTAATCACTATTTGGTGCTACTAGGGGCCTTAGGCAGGGGGACCCTCTATCACCATACTTGTTTATCCTTTTGGCTGAGGGATTAGGAAGACTCATAAAATATCATGAGGGTTAGGGATTGATTCATGACTGGACTTCAGGCAATAGTTTACCTCCTCACTCTCATTTATGATTTGTTGATGACACAACATTGATGGGTTTAGCTAAGGTAAATGAGGTAGTTAGCTTTAGGAGAGATCTAGATACTTATATGGCTACTTTATGTTAGAGGATTAATGAAGACAAGTCCTCAATCTTCTTCTATAATAATTGTCAACTTATTCAGAACAAGAATGCAAGGATTCTTAGATTCTAGATTAGGGACCTCCCACTTGTTTATCTTGGTATCCCCATCAAAGTTGGTTCCTTGTCTATGAGAATTTGGTAGGATATTTTAGACAAGTTTCATAAGCGGGTTACTCATTGGACTTGTATATGGCCATCCTTTGCTGGGAGAGTGACTTTATTATAGTCTGTGATTCAATCTCTCCCCATTTATCGGTGCTTTTTCTAGGGGGCTCCCTCTATCTTTATTAATGAATTTGATGCTCTTTCCAGACAATTCTTATTGGTTAGTAATGTGGAGTCTTGTTAAGTGGGATTCTTTTTGTAGGCTGAAACAAGAAGAAGGTATAGGTCTTCAGCATGCTAATGTGACTTGTCAAGCCTTGGCTGCTAAGTTGTATTAGAGGTGGTGTACTTGTCAAGAGAAGGATTGGGCCAGGATTGTCAACTATAAATATTTGGGGGGAGTTAAAAATGTTGGTGTTCCAAGAATTTTCCTCTCTAGTAATGGATCTCTGATATGAAGTACTCTTGGAAGAGGAGCTAATTTAATTAAGCAGGGGCTATTTTAGGTTTGTAATAGGGGATCTGAGGCTCTATTTTAGAATGATTCTTGGGATGGGAACCCACCTATCTTGTTTATGTACCCACACTTACAAACCTTATGCAACATATTTCTTGATGTGGGGTGGTGTCATATGGAGCATTTCCAATTAATTCAGCATTTGGGTCAAGTGGAGGTTTATAGATGGAAAGCTTTGTTTGAGTGGTTGATAGGGGGATTACTAGTGGAAATGGAGGAGTTATCTAAGATTCTTGATGGTAGAGTTTGCAGTTCTTTGGGGAGAGAGATTCCCTTGCCCAAAGTCCTAATCCGAAAGGTGCATATTTAGTTGCCTATGGATATCATGAGTTGGACATGTAGAATTGATGGGAGATGGACTTTCTTTTGTAGAAGTTTGTGTGGAATAAGTTTGGATGGCCAAAATGTAATTACTTCCTTTGGTTTGCTTTTTGGAATCATTGTCTGACTTGGGATAACTTGTCGAAAAGGGGTTTTCACGGTCCTTCTATTTGCTTCCTTTGCAATGGTGGGGATAACTGTTAGGCCCATTTGTTGTTTCAGTGTTCCCTAGCCTGCAAGATTTGGCATCTTTGGTGGGGTTCTTGGAAGTAGGCCTATGTACACACTTCTTCTTTGGTTAATTTTTGGAGAAGTTTGGGTAGGTCTTGGGCTAAGGCTTTTTTTTTCAGGTGGCTTGGAATATTGGTCCTTCTTTTATTTTGCAGAAGCTTTGGCTAGGAAGGAATCAAATGATTTTTTAGGGGAAAAAGATGGAGGTTCAAAGGGTGTGGAAAAGGATTCTTAGTATACTTCAAGAGACCTTAGCAGCTATGTGTGATATCTCTACAAAGTTGGACATTGGGAATTTACAGATAGCACAAAATTTGAGTTTAGTGGTTGGAGGCTTGTGTTGTTTCTAGCCTAGGAAAAGGGGTCATACTAAGAGTAAGATTCAAAGAGTTGGAAGATGGTCCCCTCCACCTCTAGGAATTTTTAAGATTAATATAGATGGATCTTCTAAGGGGAATCCTGGTCATCCTAGGATTGGGGGATTAGGAAGGAATAGCTCTAGTGCTATCCTTTTATTCTTCTCTATCGATAAGGGGCAACAAACTAATAATTTTATGTAGGCTCTAGCTATTCTCTGTGCTTTGGAAAAAGGGCATGCTTTGGGATGGTGCAGGATTATCTATGAATCTAATTCCCAGATTGTGATTAATCTACTAAATGAGTGGGTGGTGGTTGGTGTGCAATGGTAGTTGGCAATAGTGGTTTGATAGATTCTTTAGTTGAGTCATTCGATGGAATTTGTTTCTTTTGTCCATGTTCCTCAGGAATGGAACCATGTGGCACATTGCTTGGCTAGTGGGCTTTAGAGCAAGTGAGGAATTGGAATGTTAGTGGTTGGGACTAGTTGTCGCAAGATGGTGTTTAAAATGTATCTCACCCATGGTCCTGAATTCTTCTCAATATGTATCTCACCCATTCCTACTCATCACAAAAATTGGGGTAATCTTTCCAAATGTTTAGATGCTTGGCTCCCACATTTGCATATTTTGATTTATAGGTAACATCATTGTCCACAATTTGATTTTTGAGCTCCTCAAAATTTACATGATTAATTGCATCCATCTTTGAGTGAATGTAAATCCTGACATCTATATAAACAACATATACTGGTATATTTGAAAATTCTTCTTTCATATTGACCTCAATTTCCTTGAAAGGACATTTCTTATACTTTGGTCTAGGTTTCTCATTAACATCAACTAGTTGCATTGTCACCATCACAAATTTTTATGAATTTAGCAATTAGCATTTTAAGAAGTAGCAGTTTTGATAAATACCTCTTTGTCCAATTGCTAGGGTTTTACCTCAAGTCAATTCTCCTCAAATTTGCCAAATGCTTTGAAAGAATTATTTTCTTCTCAACTCCAAATGTAAATGCTTGATTATGAATGAGTTTTAATTATCCAAAAGAGGCATGAGTACTTTGAAATTTTCCCTAACGTTCATCATTTAATACACCTTTATTTGGTTAGGTACAATGCTGCCAAAATACTTTCTTGAATCCATAGAGAATTGAAAACCTTCTGCAATCCTCTGTTTCATGAGATTTTTCTCTATAAATTCTAGGGAAAGAAGTAACCTTTTCTTATCAATAATCTTGTCTATCAATTTCATCCATCTCAACTATGGTTCTTGCTTCTATTAGCCGAAGCCACAACCATTTAGGGGGAAAGAATAGATATGTACTTATTAGCTCTCCCTAATGATATACCTTGTCTTAATTAGCAATGAAGTCCTTTGCACTATGCAGAGACACAAATTCCTCCTTCTCATCACTTTGTCTTCTCCATATCTTTGTCATTTCATTCTTTTTCCAAGTCACAATTTTCTTTGTGTTCTTTTGCTGAATAGGTGGTTACATAGAACCACATTTATAGAATCTTGTTCTATGTCCCAATTTGTTGCATTTGTAGCAAACAACATTATGTTCCAGAGTCCCACCATTTCTCTTTATTTTAGTTTTGCACTCAATAGCCATGTGACCAAACTTAATGCATGCAAAGAAATAGCCATAAAAGGAATAAGAGACTCTAGCATCATGCTTTGGAGGCACATATGAGTTCTTCCTCATGTTATCATTTCTTCTAACCTTAGTTTTACAATCAATAGCCTTATGACCAAACTTATTGCAAGAATAATAGTAACCATACAAGAATTGAGAGAACTTGGAATTGGTTGCTTGTTGGGAGGAGATCTATTAGGATCTTTCTTCTTCTGATTATTGACCTATATGAAGTCATCATTATTCAACTTTTACTCCTCATTTTTAGTCTCCTCAGAATCTTTAGTGCAAGGCTCTTCCTTTTTCATTTCAAACATGCCTTCAAGTATATCTATTTTAGGACTCTAGCTTTTCTCAAATCCAATGCCACCTTTACTCTTTAAAGCTCTTTGACTACTGATTATCTCATGAAAGATATTGGTTTTTTTATTTAGTTTTAGACCTTTTTCTATTTGATCCTTTTCTTTCTCCAATTTCTTCCTCAAAGAGACAATTTCTTCTTCAAGTTTGGAGCATTCAACTGATTTGTCATTGAGATTGGCATTTAGACCATAGATGCAATCTTCTTACCTTTTTCAAATTGAGCTTTCAACATGGCAATTGCTTCTTTTTATTTTATGAACTTGATCTTGTATTCTTCATTTTTGTTTCTTGCTGCATCCAATTCTTCTAGGGAAGAAATGAGTTCTCCTTTGTAATCAACTATAGGGTGTCATGTCTATATCATCTTCTAGAGGATTCTTTCCATTAATTAGTACTTTAGTTCCCAAATGTTCCACTCCAAGATCTACCTCAACTGTTAGGCTACATTCAAGGAACTCAGCTCTAATACCAATTGTTGAACACACAGAAGTACTAACAGGGGGGTTGAATTAGTACTTATTCAAATTCTTTTCTTTCAAAAACATTCAAACTATCATAAGAATTTTAAAACATGAAAAACATGTGAACAAAAAAGTACACATCCATAACACTAGATTTACGTGGAAAACCCTAGAAGGGAAAAACCACGGTCAGCAAGCTACTTGGATCTATTGTCCAAATCTATCCTCACAAATAAAAACAAGATTACAATATTATTTATGGGATACAACCCAAAGGAAGCTGCAACTCCTTTGACAATAACAACACTTACAATATTTGCACAACAATTCTTCAATCTCTATAGCACAAAACATATCTGACTCAAATATTCTTCTCATAAAACTAACTACTAATCACTTCAGCCTCTACACAACTATCTCACCTTTTCTAGAACAAAACAACTTTAGAAACTCTTCTCCATCATCACATCACCAAAAATTGCCTCTACAATAATATCACATCACATAAACTAATGCTTTCTACATTTCAGCACGAAATTTACATTTGTGGTAAGTTTATTCACATAAAGTCAATTAACCCTAGACATTAGAAATTTATTCTCTAGTGAAGTATATGAAATTAGAAATTTAAACATTTTTTACCTCTGATATTTTGAAATTAAGTCTCCTTAGAATCATATTGTTCATAGAGAAGGAAATACCCCAAATTAAATCATGGAACTGGTCAGTATGTCTATTACTAGAAAACTAATCGGTTAAATCTTGATATCTTCTAGTGATTTGAATCTTCTTTTATTAGATACATAATTAATTAGTTACTCCTAGAAAATTAATATCTTTCTTACACTCTCATTAGCTACTCCTTAATATATTGGAAGTAAAATATAGTCTTAAGCATGTTTGTCGATATATAACACATCTCTTTTTGAGAATAGAATAGGGGGCATTATTCCTTGTAGATATAAATATTTCATGATTCTAGATATGAAAATAAAGTAAGTACTAATGTCAACTCATATTGAAGTTTAAACATATCATTTTGGAGATATGAATTATGATAGAATCAAGAGTAAGATCGCCTTGTTACTTCACACCTTCCTTCATGGTACTTGATTATTAAACAAAATTAGCTAAGTAGTAATGGAAGTAAACATGTCTTATTTGATTATTGATATATCATGACTATTGGCAAGAGACACTATGTGGCTTCATTGGTGTTGTCATTGATGGAAACAAAGACCATTCCACACATCTGCAGGACATAGTGTATCTTTACCAGAAGTCAGATTGAAGGATACTTGGGTTCGGTAAGCAAGAACAGAGCATGCAACAAGGTCTGACAGTTGGGTCCAAATCTCTTAGAGGAAGTATCTTTGCAAAGTATGGACTTGGGAAAGTCAAGAGCAATACCTTAATTGATAGACTCCAAGGATTGAGCCTCCAGCGATGAAAGAGTGAAGAGATATAAGCATCTAAGTATTGAGGTCTAGTTTGGCAGAATAGACAGAGGAAGAATTGACTAACAGAGCATCAGAATTATTCTGGATGAGATATTGATGATGATCAAGGTTCTTAAGGTATCATCCATGATTGGCCAACATGTTAGATGACTTCTATAAGTATCTCCTTGATTCACATCACTTGGCAAGCAAGGATTCAGCTGACAGTCTAAGAGTTTGGGAAAATATTGACTATTCTGGATGCCGACTAGAAAGAAGATGAAATCCTTTGTGCTGATATATATACCAGATGGATTTGGATGTGAAGGGGTGTGTGGTGTGATAGAAAAGTACAAAGAAAAGTAGAAGAGTAGTGTGAAGATAGTAAGACAGGTCCAGAATGTAACAGGACAGTAGGACCTCAGAGAGTAAGAATGAAGTGCAGCAGATCAGTATATCGAGCTTAATTAGAACTGAAACTTAGCATATGTGGATGCTTCTCATTAGTTCAAGTATCTAGTTTTCTTGTATAAACTATTGTAGGCAGTGAGCCTCTTGTGAGCAGTGTGCTCGAGCAGTGAGCCCTAATTGGCAAGTGCCATTTTGTATTTCTATTCTTCTAACAGAGAATACAATCTTGGGTTAATCACCCCATGGTTTTCTCCCTTAATAGGGTTTCCATGTCAAAAATATTGTGTCATGTGTATTTCCATTTCATGGTTATGTTTTCTTATTTAAATTAATGCTACATTAATTGTTAAGAAAGTTCAAAAAGCTAAAATAATTAAGATAACTAATTCACCCCCCCTCTCAATTATCAATAATTAGTATCAGAGCTAAGTTCCTCCCAAAGGAGCCTAATAGCTTGAGGAAGATCTAGGAACTAAAATGGATGTGTATGGTATGAGGGAGCAACTTTAGTCTGCCCTAGATGATCTTGAGCAATCAAACTCTAAAGTCAGAGAATTGAAGGAAAGACTCAAACATGCTGATGATTTCATAAATGAACTAAAAGGGAAACTGAGTATCTCCATGAAAAAGAGAAAAGATCTACTTCAGCAATTGGCAAGTCAAAGTGAAGACAATAGTACAAATGAAGATCTGAAGGAGAAAACCAAGTTATGTGAAAAGTTATCAAAGGAGGTCATTATGGTAAGACATGAAATGGAATTAGGAGTTATGAAACTCACCCAAGAAATTGAAGAGAAAAGAAAAACTAAAGATTATCTAAGACAATCCCTCAAGGAGAAGTCAGAAGACTACCACAAAATGGATAGAATAATCAGGCATCTAGAATCTGATCTTGAAGATGCTAGAGATAATGAAGAAAAACTTGAGGATCAAATTGACACTCTTAAAAAGGATCTTCGAACAACAAATGAATACAAAGAGAAATTCAAGATAAGTTCTACTCAACTTGAAGTTCTTATTGAAAGCCAAAAGAGGGTAGATGACAAGCATGGCTTGGGATATGAGAAAGGTGAAAGCTCCAGATCTGGTCAAAAAAATTTTGGATCAGAAAATCCAAGGAACAAGCCTAGAAGACCTCCGGTAAGGCAACCTAATGCTCAAAGATATCCATCCTTCAATGGATACTGCCACAACTGCAATAACTTTGGTCATAAAGCTAATCAATGTAGAAAGAGAATAAATCAGACTAATACATCCTTCTCTGGATAGTGTTTCAACTGCAAAAGGTATAGTAACAAATCTCAAGAATGTAGAAATATGCAAATGAACAATTCATTCAATGGTAGATGCTTTGCATGCAATAGAATGGGACATATGGCTAATCAATGCAGATTAAGAGGATTTCATTCAAATATGCAAAGAAATGTTGTTTTCCACAATTGCAATAGATCTGGTCATATTGCCAAATTCTGTAGAAGCAAGAACCAGGACAAAAGGGGTCCAGTGCATCATAATCAGAATCAAGACAAAGGAAAAGGAAAAGTAAATGTGGATGAAATTAAAAGTGAGATGAACAAAATTTGGGTGAAGAGAAGTACAAAAAATGTAGAGGATGGGTCCGCACTAGAATCTAGTGCTGATATTCCTTCCAGAAATTAAAAAATGAGCTCTGGCTCAGGGGGAGACACAAGGAAAAACATTTTCCCCTAGCCAGTTAATTGGTGTTGGAATTGGCACAAGGAGAGTTGCAGATTAAAGGATTTTTAGAGAAACATCTAAATAAATTGTGGTTAAGTTATGGAAGATCCACAAGATGTTTAGAACAAGATCATTTCAGTTCATCAAGTCATCCGAATAAGGAAAACAAGGCAAACCAGAATGACTTAAATTGAGCATTTATTGCAGCTTGGTATTAGGGTTTGCAGAGCAATATAAGGGTTTTTCTTATTAAACATTTGTTCATTCTACATTCAAGAAGAAGCGAAAAGGAGCTCTGCAACAAATTTCCTCAAGCCCATCAAAGATCATCTATAGAAGTTGATTCCTCAAGCAATCGATCCGGCTCACTCCGTAAAACCTAGAAGCGCAAAAGGTATTTTCCATTCTTAAATATCTCTCTGCAAATCTTTGAAAGATGGATACTCTGAATGTGGTGAAGATTTCTGATAGGCCACGCCCTAAATTTAAGAAGCATCCATATAAATCCCTAGAAGTTGATCCCCTAGGTGCCTTTTCAAGCATTCCACATGGGGTTCTGCATGTAGAAGATGTTAGGGCATATATTCATGCGAGCATTGAAGAATTTGGGGAATCTAAGCTGGTTAATATCTATCACAAGCATTTGATAGATGACTCATTCGAACTCAAAACCTAGTATAAATCTATCCAAGACAAACATTTTGCACAATGCATTCATTTCCCCTATTTTCTGGAAGATGAATGGGTCTGGTATATCTTGACCAGAATGCATGACAACTTCATGTGGTTGAGCAGGCCATTTAAGATCACTAAGGATGCAATTAGGGTAGTAACCAAATTACACTCAACCGGTGGAATGCCTGTAAGGAAATGAGGGCATCTCAGAATGTATTTCTAAGAAAAGTGGTGTCTTCGACAAATTTAAATTCTTTCCAAATGCTTCAAAAACACACACAACTATGCCTTTAAAGCAGAAACAGACATAGAACATTTCCTACATTGACCCTTAGAGGAAAGCACAAATGAATAATATCTAGTTTCAATAGCAGAGACATTAAACATGACAGACAGAACAAGAACACAGATTTACGTGGGGAAAACCCTTACGGGTAAAAAAACCCACACTCCAAAAGCCCAGATCACCATTGTATTATTCAGCAACAGAAAAATAGTTACAATACAAAACTGGCAATAAGCCTTTCATGAAGATTTACATCTTGTTCCTTCTAAAGTATAACTGACAGTAACCCTACACAGAGATCTCCATTTATCGAAACTCTATTTTCATTCTCTTCCCAGTCCCTTCACATGCTGTTCACATGCTGCATACAACACATAGCAAAGGACTTCATAGAAGGAGAAAGACCAGAGCTCCATCAGATTGAACTCACCGTCTCATAGATTCTCTCACATTCCCAACACTCTCTCCGAACCCATTGATCCCAAATTGCTTTAGCAATCTAATCGATTCTCATGCAAACAACCATTCATTCCAACTGCCCAGCATCGCTGACATCCAACTGTCCAAACTGTTGCGCATTCATGAGAATAGTCCCACATGCACTAGTTCTAGTTGGACATCTAGGTTTAAAAGCCCGAACACATGTAAGATAACTGTCGGCACTTCTGCCGTCGATGACTCCAGTCTAAGTCTCATCGGAGTAACCAACATCATCGGCAAAACTTCTCTTCACTGGGCCGACAGTTATTCTCACACCGATGCCCAAGCCAAAGACATCCATCGGAGTGACCACAAGCAGTCAGAGTAACATTTCAAAGCTGGGCCGACAGTGATCCTTACGCCGATCAACTGGGACTCCACCATCGGTGAGACCATTCCCATCGGGAAGACTTCACAAGGCTCGACCGATAGATGTCCTCTCACCGACGTCCAACTCCATCAGAGTAACACATAGCTGTTGGAGTGACACCCACATCCTTCACCGATAGTGATTCTCATGCCGATGGACTTCACCAACCTTTACCACTCCATCGGGGTAACACCAAGCGATCGGAGACACAACCATAGGCTCCGCCGATGACCACCCTCATGCCAATGGACATCACACATCGGTAAGACCTTGGAGATCGGCATAAGACACCGAACTCCTACCGATAGTAAACCTCATGCCGATAGCTAGCCCTCCATCGGTATAACATGAAGTATCAAGGATACATCTTCCAGCTATGCCGATGTCAATACTCACTCCGATGTTCTTCCGTCAGAGTGACCCACGCTGATGTCATCGGGGTGACTACTCAGCATCGGACAAACCTTCGATACTTATTCCGACGGCCCTTGTCTCACTGATGCCAATGGTCTTCAACACGGTCCTACCGATAGCACTTCGTCATAGCGATGCCAACATCGCATATCCTCGAACCAATGAACCAAGGAGTCATTGAACTTACCAAATGAACTCCAGAAAGGTTCAATGAAGAGGTTCAACAAAGAGGTTCAAAGAATAAGTTCAACGAAGAGATTCAAGCAACAAAGAAGCATTGAACTTGTAATTTGAGTCACTAGTACTCAACATTCTCCCACTTGACGAAGGAATTACAGGAACCCATCAATGCTCCAAGTCACAGAACCAAGCTGATACTGCCACCACTCCACTGTGCTCACAACCTTTTTATAGAAGCTCCATAACATCAAATTCAAAGCTGTCAGAACACAGCCAGAACATTCTCCAGAAACAAGATAAACCATTAGCTAGAACAACAATCAGTAAGCTGACTGTACCCATCCAACTGAACATAAAACCCACATGACTAAAAATAGCACACACAGCCAGTGCTAAAACATCCAATCACTCATACCTTAAAGGTATGAACATCAGTAGACTCATGCCACCTACATATACACCCATCAACTGCAGATACAAGCTCAAAGTGTGAACTAGTCGAAGAAGACCAAACACTTCAAGAACTCCCACTGCATGGGTAATACAGATCTGAAAAAGATCATGGCATACAAAAAATCCACCAATGGCATTACATAGAATGTGTAAATAATCATGTAGTACCAAGGAAACATCCACCATGATATGCAAAAACTGTAAGCAAATAATCCTGCAAGAACAACTCCTCACCACCAGTCCAAAGTTCTCCCAAGTTCTCCACATCCAACAAAGGAAGAGATAATAGAACAGAACCTTCATGCTGTCACCCAACAACATAAGTGAAAGCATATGACCACAAACTAGTGATCACTTCAGCTCCAATCAAATCTCAAAACAAAGTAATGTGAAACACACCATTAGAGAAACTAACTGAGACCAAGAGAAACACTGCACATCATATACCTGTAGACAATCCTTTTACATACATCTTTGAATGCCAACTGTGTCAAGTATGATCTCCTTCAAAACACCCCAAAGTGAACCAGCATAACAACACCCAAACAAACATTAAATCTCCAAGATCAACTAACATGGATGTAAGCCTCACAAACCAAAGAAGATCAAACTAATTTATTTCCCATTTTAGGAAATCAGCCCATTAACCATCTCCTAACTCATCAATGTATGATGTCTTTAAACTCAAATGCAAAAGGAGATAAACATGCTATCCATCTCTCACAATGAATCCTTCATAACCATCTATGAGTAGTTCAAGACCCATATCTATGAAAGAAAGCAAAAAACACCTGAGAGAAACAATGGACTATACCTCTCAAGTGAAACTTGTCGAGTAGACCAAGAGTGGGAAAAAAGAATGTTCTTCCAAGATACCCAAGTCCCAATGACTTTCTCCAAGAACAATCTCCTCTAGTTCTTTTGTTGAATTCATATTCAACCAAGGTAAAGACTCCTTGACCTTCCAGCTGTAAACTCTGAAAACACAGCATATACAGTCTCACCTTATTCTCCATGTATCCATGAGTACCTTTGAACAATCACCTCATGCTGAACTCCAACTGCATCACTACAACACTATGAAGTAATCAAGCAAATGATAGATGTACCCAAACATAGAGAAGTAACCAGACCACTGTCAAAACTCCAATCATCTGACATCATGATCTTACCATCTCCTTTAGGAGATTCCATGCTCCAGGTGAACATAACCATGGTCTCTAGATCAATGTATCATACCAAAGTTCAAAAGCAGAAATCATGATATGAAACAAACCAAAACTCTAAACCAACATCACCTGTCAAGCACCACCAACACCTCAGCCAAGGATTTCATGAATCCTCCATGACTCCATGATGTTACTCATCCTCAAATAGTGCCCCTGCAAATGCGAAAGAACCCTTCTGCAGCAACAGGATCAAAGAGCTCCTCCTAGTAACATCTACAACACTAAAGAAGAACATTCACCACTAAGTGATGAAACACACAGCCAATGCTAAAGCTCCCACTGAACTGTAACAACAGAGCTTTCCAAGCATCTTGACCAAACATCTCCTAATCTGAAAATCTTTCAGGTCCACAAATTAATATGTCCATGTGACTATAAAACCAAGTGACACCAAGATCTCCAAACCAAGGAAATAAACTATCACTGTCAATAGCTTACACAAACCTATGTATTCAAGCTATACATAACATCATGATACATTTACTACAAGTCTCCATAACCAACTATTCAGATACTCTACAATATCCATCCTCTCATCCCAAAACAGTCGCACCAATGCACAAGTGACCACAGACAAGGCCAACTAACAAATCTGCATAAACACTGAAACAATCTTGTGGATAAAGACAGTCCACATCCAAGTCATCTCACTATAGCTTAATAGGTGATCAACCCAAAAAACTACATAACTCGTAGATCAAACCAATGTACCTTGCAAATTCACTATCACACTGGAAACTGCAAAGCTGAGATCTCAAGTAATAGATAACAATGTAGACAACATGACTCAAGCATCAGAAAAACTTACTTTTCACTAATTTGCCCAACATGTCCACAATCTGAGCACCATAGTCAAGAAACCAGAAACATTACCATAGAAATGCTGAGTAACAAATCACATACCAGCACTCCCATGCAGAGCAAGCATTTCACCTCCCCACACCATGCACAGAGCATGCATGCAAAACTGCAACTATATCATCCAGCAACATCCCAAAGGCTAGGGTCTAGAATTAGCTTAACTGCAACTTTACAAAACCACAAGTTTTTCTTTTGATCGTGTAAAACCTGCAAAACCACTATGTTTGAAAAACACCCATGCACATCCATATCCACTTCACATCTGGATGACTCAAAAAGTCTGCAACATAAACTCCATAACAATTAAACCAGAATAATGGATCATCATGAATATGCATAACCATAGATTTTAAGGAAAAACTATAAAACCCCTCAAATCCAATAAACATGAATCTGAGTCATGCAAGTACAAAATATCCAATTAAGGAAATAGCAGTTCAAGAGCTTCAGGCCCACTTGTAGACCAATCCCTCAACCACCAACATGTACATGCATCCGAGAGAGTCAGGCTATTACAGAAGCTTTCAAACCATCCAATGATCAACTCCATAGCCTACATGCAGTCGGGGTAACAGAAAAATTATGCCTTCCAATACCAGGAATAGAACACCCAGCATAAGCACAATACTCCATCGCTGAGCAGGAACACAAACTTCTTCATATCATCAGAGAGCCTCTCACACAGACACCCAATATCAAAGTTACTGTAGCAACACAGCCACAAAGCAAACCCCATGCAACAAGATTAAATACTGTCAATTAAGAGCCTCAGGCCACATCATGACCAGCTCCAGTCTCTTCAGTTTCACCATCCTTCAAGTACTGCTGAAACAGAAACACAAGATCAACTGCCAGACTTTCACTCAAACAAGGATCAAACAAACAGACATTTCCTTCAGATTTCCTCAAGCCTGTCACACTAAGAAATCATCACAGAAGGAATACCCAGACCTTATACACCAAGAACTCTTACATGCAAACACATGCAGCACACAAATGTACATATGTGAGCAACAAAGCATATCCCAGAAGAAGGCTTTGATACCACTTTGTAAGCAAATGAGGGCATCTCGGAACGTATTTCTAGGAAAAGTGGTGTCTTTGACAAATTTAAATTCTTTCCAAATGCTTCAAAAACACACACAACTATGCCTTTAAAGTGGAAACAGACATAGAACATTTCCTACATTGACCCTTAGAGGAAAGCACAAACGAACAATATCTAGTTTCAACAGCAGAGACATTAAACATGAAAGACAGAACAAGAACACAGATTTACGTGGGGAAAACCCTTACGGGTAAAAAACCCCACACTCCAAAAGCCCAGATCACCATTGTATTATTCAGCAACAGAAAAATAGTTACAATACAAAACTGGCAATAAGCCTTTCATGAAGATTTACATCTTGTTCCTTCTGAAGTATAACTGACAGTAACCCTACACAGAGATCTCCATTTATCTGAACTCTGTTTTCATTCTCTTCCCAGTCCCTTCACATGCTGCATACAACACACAGCAAAGGACTTCACAGAAGGAGAAAGACCAGAGCTCCATTAGATTGAACTCACCGTCTCATAGATTCTCTCACATTCCCAACACTCTCTCCGACCCCATCGATCCCAAATTGCTTTAGCAATCTAATCGATTCTCATGCAAACGACCGTTCATTCCAACTGCCTAGCATCGCTAACATCCAACTGTCCAAACTGTTTCGCATTCATGAGAATAGTCCCACATGCACTAGTTCCAGTTGGACATATGGGTTTAAATACCCGAACACATGTAAGATAACTGTCGGCGCTTTCGCCGCCGACAACTCCAGTCTAAGTCTCATCGGAGTAACCAACATCATCGGCAAAACTTCTCTTCGCTGGACCGACAGTTGTTCTCACGCCGACACCCAAGCCAAATACATCCATCGGAGTGACCACAAGCAGTCGGAGTAACATTTCAAAGCTGGGCTGATAGTGATCCTTACGCCGATCAACCGGGACTCCACCATCGGTGAGACCATTCCCATCGGGAAGACTTCACAAGGCTCGACCGATAGATGTCCTCTCACCGATGTCCAACTCCATCGGAGTAACACATCGCTGTCGGAGTGACACCCACATCCTTCACCGATAGTGATTCTCATGCCGATGGACTTCACCAACCTTTACCACTCCATCGGGGTAACACCAAGCGATCGAAGACACAACCACAGGCTCCGCCGATGACCACCCTCATGCTGATGGACATCACACATCCGTAAGACCTTGGAGATTGGCATAAGACACCGAACTCCTGTCGATAGTAAACCTCATGCCGATAGCTAGCCCTCCATCGGTATAACATGAAGTATCGGGGATACATCTTCCAGCTACGCCGATATCAATACTCACTCTAATGTTCTTCCATCGGAGTGACCCACGCCGATGTCATCGGGGTGACTACTCAGCATCGAACAAACCTTCGATACTTATTCCGACGGCCCTTGTCTCACCGATGCCAATGGTCTTCAACACAGTCCTACTGATAGCACTTCGTCACAGCGGTGCCGACATCGCATATCCTCGAACCAATGAACCAAGGAGTCATTGAACCTAGAAAATGAACTCTAGAAAGATTCAATGAAGAGGTTCAACAAAGAGGTTTAAAGAATAAGTTCAACGAAGAGATTCAAGCAACAAAGAAGCATTGAACCTGTAATCTAAGTCACTAGTACTCAACAATGCCTACACTCAAATCTGTCAAAAACCAAATTGTCAGTGAGGCTGCCAGATCGAAGTTTGATAAAAGAGCAATGACTATTGAGGATATCACAGATCCAGATATCAAGTTTGCATCAATGATAATTGGGTATAAGATATATCAGTCCAGCAGGGAGAATTTAGTATCTGGAATTGCTATATATACAGCTTATGAAATGTTGAGGAAGAATGTAGACTATGATCTTTGTGAGCTCCTTCTGAACCAACTCTTGGAGAATCTACAAAAGATAAAGAAGGATAAGAAGAACTCTTTCAAATACGGTGGTTTGATACTCTGCCTATTCTTTTATTACATGAATGAGCTTCCCGGATTCAGTGGATGGGTATGGCAGAATGATAGACCAGTAGCCATTCAAATCAAAAATTATATACATGGTCTTGGTGATGCCAAGGCACAGAATACAGCTCTCTGGGGCTATTTCAAGAATTTTTAGAGCATGATGCAAGCAAGAGAGAGAATCCCCCAATCTTTAGTTGAAAAATATAAAGATACAATATGCTTTATGGTAGAAACTGATCAGTGCCTAATGGAGGCAATGGAACCAAGAACAGTGTGGATCATGCCTATGGGGTATGAAGTGGATGAGAAAATTGTAAAGTTGCATGTTCAACACATGCTAAGTCAGCCAAAGGATCCTAAGGCAGAAAGGTTTGGAACCTTTGAAGAGTTGAGTGTGAAAATCCATTTGGAGCTATGTCAACCGGAAATGAAGAGAAAAGTGAGAAAAGAAGTTGAGAACATTGCCAAAAGATATGGGATTTCAAAAGAGGCACTTGATGCCAGTAGAGAAAAGATGGAAAGGGTAGAAAAAGGAAAGAAAGAAGCAGAAAAAGAAAGTAGAGACTGAACCTGATGAAGAGATCAAGAAGATGAAGAAAAAG
Source organism: Cunninghamia lanceolata (assembly GCA_027924645.1). Lineage (NCBI taxonomy): Eukaryota > Viridiplantae > Streptophyta > Pinopsida > Cupressales > Cupressaceae > Cunninghamia > Cunninghamia lanceolata. Next base: position 8,135,481 of record BSBN01000078.1, read on the forward strand.
AAGAAAGTATCTAGTGAAACCAAGGAGGCAGAGCCAGAAGTGTTTGTTGAAAAGCCCACTCTATCATTAGATGATGTGGTTAAAGCAGTTACTGTGGATGGGGACCTGCAACCAATAACAGAATTCTATGACACATATAATGATGCAGATAAAAAATTCTTGGAGGAAGCCACAGTCAAATACTTGAACATATACAATAAAGCATTTATTGAAATAATTCCTCTAATTCCTAAAAGTTTATAGAAGGAAATTGATATGAGAAAAGAAAATTCCAAGGCTAAGGACTTAGAGATTAGAGATCAGATAGCTATCTAGCTCTATCCCTCAATTACTCCAAAACAAATGGATATGATCTTCAAAGATTGCAAGGATGAGTTCTAGAGTAAGGCTAGAATGAATCAGCTCATGCTTGGAGAAACTGATAAGGTGGCAAAAGAAACAGAGGAAATCCTCCGGAATGCCTATAAAAGATTCAATATTCCTATTGTAGAGGATTTAGGTGATGATCCCTCGAGAATAGATAACAAAGAAGAATTCACTGAGAAAATGTCAGAAGAGGCAAAGGAGATAGGTGAAGAAAAAGAAGCAAATATTTCTCATCCAGTTTTCCCTGCAGATTCTAGATCTAAAGGAGAAGAAAGAGTAATTAGTCAAGAAGCAGAGGAGAAGCAAAAAGAAGATGTCAGTAGTAAGGCTGCAGGAGAAGAGAAAACTCCAACAGAAAAGGCCATAGATGATAGTGGTAAGGCTACAGAAGGGGACAAAACCCTGTCACTGGCAAGAGACATAGCAGAAGTAGTAGAAGAATTCTTAACCAAGGAGATGATGGAATTTGATGAACTGAAACTTCTTCAAGGACCGCTCAATTTTGACTCCCTCTCCCTGGTTCAAACCATAAAGCTAGCATCCTTTACTTCGGCAAAAGCAAAAGAAAAAATCCTAAAGTCTCACATGGAGGATTGTAAGATCATAGACATTGTAGCCAGTGTACTGGAAAAGATCATGCCATCTTTTCAGAAGGATCCCTTAGCCTCCTCATCTGGTAATCTCAAATCTCTAGTAAATAGTGTTAGCACACATTTTGATTCATTAGAGAAGTCAGCAGAAGATAAGGTCTGGAAAGATTTTTTGGTAAAAAGATTATTAGAAGTACAAGGGTTAATAACCAATGATAGGAGAGTTATGAATATTGGGTTAAGGAGCTTAGAAAATGCTCTCAAAGATGGCAGCGATATTTACAAATTTTGTTTATCCTCGCCTAAAGTGACCAAGGACATTGAGAAGGTAAAAGAGCAAGAGGATAAACTATTAAGTTTATCTCAAAGTTTTGATCCTCTATCCTCCTCCATAGTAAATCAAGAGTGTTAGAATATTGCAGTCATCAATGAAATGAAGAAGCTTGAAAAGGAGAAGAAAAATAGAATAAGTAGGTTGAATGAACTTAGAAGAATAATTATCCCTAAGTTAGAGGCCATGCATGAGGCCCTAAATGATGCTCAAACCACAGACCGAACCAGTGATCTAACAGATCTGAAGAGGGTAGAAGCTTTTGCATTCCTGTTGAGTGGTCACATCTCAATTTTGGACAGGACGAAGCAGAGTTGGGTAACAGAAGTTTTACAATTAAAGAACACTTTTGCAGATATACTAAAGTATATGTAAAGTATAACCAGATAATATACTTATGCGACTAAGTATAGATTTAGTTTTGAAAATTTTAGTGTGCGGATCCCACCCTTTGCCATTGATGTCAAAGGGGGAGTGAGGAGTAGTGAAAAATGTGGACTCCAGCTAAGGGGGAGCTCCGGTATAGTGTACAATAGAACAGAGCATCAACCAAGGGGGAGTGTTGTATAACAATTAGTCATTTTTCACTAATTGTTGCCATCAATGCCAAAGGGGAAAATTGTTGGCAAGAGACACTGTGTGGCTTCATTGGTGTTGTCATTGATGGCAACAAAGACCATTCCACACATCTGCAGGACATAGTGTATCTTTATCGGAAGTCAGATTGAAGGATACTTGGGTGCGGTAAGCAAGAGTAGAGCATGCAGTAAGGTTTGATAGTCAGGTCCGGATCTCTTAGAGGAAGCATCTTTGCAAAGTGCAGACTTGGGAAAGTCAAGATGAATACCTTAACTGATAGACTCCAGGGATTAAGCCTCCGGTGATGAAAGAGTGAAGAGATATAAGCATCTAAGTATTGAGGTCTGGTTTGGCAGAATAGACAGAGGAAGAACTGACTAACAGAGCATCAGAATTATTCCGGATGAGATATTGATGATGATCAAGGTTCTTAAGGTATCATCCATGATTGGCTGACATGTTAGATGACTTCTATAAGTATCTCCTTGATTTGCATCACTTGGCAAGCAAGGATTTAGCTTGCAGTCTAAGAGTTTGGGAAAATATTGACTATTTCGGATGCCGACTACAAAGAGGATGAAATCATTTGTGTAGATATATATACCAGATGGATTTGGATGTGAAGGGGTGTGTTGTGTGATAGAAAAATGAAAAGAAAAGAAGAAGAGCAGTGTGAAGACAGTAAGATAGGTCTGGAATGTAACAGGATAGCAGGAACTAAGAGAGCAAGAATGAAGTGCAGCAGATCAGTATATTGAGCTTAATCGAAACTGAACCTTAGCATATGTGGATGCTTCTCATCAGTTCAAGTATCTAGATTTCTTGTATAAACTATTGTAGGAAGTGAGCCTCTTGTGAGAAGTGTGCTCTGGCAGTGAGCCCTAATTGGCAAGTGCCATTTTGTATTTCTATTCTTCTAATAGAGAATACAATCTTGGGTTAATCACCCCGTGGTTTTCTCCCTTAACAGGGTTTTCACGTCCAAAATATTGTGTCATGTGTATTTCCATTTCATGGTTATGTTTTCTTATTTAAATTAATGTTGCATTAATTGTTAAGAAAGTTCAGAAAGCTGAAATAATTAAGATAACTGATTCACCCCCCCTCTTAGTTATCAACAATGACTACTGAATGGTCAAAGAGGTTTTATAAGAATTGTTGGAATATTAGTATGATAGTCACTTTGGCCATAATAGCTAAATATTGCAGTTTATCCCTTGACTATGTTATAAGAAATCTTTTCAGAATCTTGTATGAGATAATGGTGATGAAATGGGGATTTTGATAAGCTCATGCGTAGTGATTTGAGATAGGGATAGTTTGCCTTTGGTAATATTGTTGTGAAGAAATGTGTAAACCCATGAAGTAGCTAGACTGTATGATGGAGACTCCTCCTAGAATGGAGAGAAATATTATATACTCGTGAGAGGATGTGATTCGATTACGAGTCTTGGTTCACTTATATGGGTTTTTATGGCTATTTGGAGTTATGAAATTCTCTTCTGGACAGTTGTATTTGAAAATTGCCAATTAATGCTTTCTTTCCAATATATATTGAACATTAGAATCATTTATTGTGAAGCCTTATGAGAAAGTTGTGGTATGAGTAACCTTAATATATTATTGTTCACACATATAGATTGTAATGCTTATATGTATCCTAGTTTGCGAGGTTGTCGATATCATGTAAAGGTACCATTTAAAGGTTGTAAGTTCTTGTCCGAGCTACGATGTCTCTGCACTATACGTACATAGGCAAGGCTATCAAAGATGAGCCCCTGAGACATTAGGGTGCCCCCTTAGGGCCTTATGCTTGTCATGGGTGTAATTAATATTTGAATTATGTAACTAATAAGGACTAATGTTTTATTAAATGTGTAGTTGAGATCTATAGACATGCAGGATTCTGGAGCTAAGGAGGGCCCTTTCTAGTTGGCGAATAAATGACTATCCGGTAGTATTAGTAACTATATATAAATGTGTATCAATTTAATTGAATAGTTGTACCTTACAGTTCATATTCGATGAATATTGATAAGCACCATTATATAATATGATATTTACTAAGTTCAATCTTGTAAATTATTTCTATTATTTCGTTGATTTCATTCTTGTTAATCATTAAGATTTTCTGGGGTAGACATTACAACTTGTGTGTGAGTGTAACCATCTTGTGCATTCGGACTTAGAACAAACAATGACTGTTAGTTAGATCATGTAATGTAGTCATGTTTTGAATGAGCTATGTATGTTGATGGTTATTGCTTAATTTCATTAATGCAGTCATGTTATCCCTAGAGATGTAGTTAACTTGTTAAATCAGACTATGTTATAATTTGTTAATTCTATTACCAAGAAAAAAAATTTTCTGCCTTTTTCTTGTGTTAGTTGACTTATTTTTAGGGTTGCATGGTGGGGTATTACATTTGGTATCAGAGCCAGGTTAGCAATACTGGGATCTCTGGTTAATATTGTTTCCCATGTCTGATGGTAGTAATTCTTCTTATGCATGTGATAGGGACTCTTGTGTTGAGTACATGTCCTAATCTAAACACCTATCTAGTATTAGATAGATGATCACGTTATTGAGTTCCAGCATTGTGTGATACGTAGAAAAGTAGAGTGGAAAAAAAATTCGATAAGGGAAGTGGATAGCAAGTAATGTTATGATTTTGCAAAGGGAATCACATTAGTTATGGAAATAAATGTACTTATGGTAGTAATGAAATTGTGTATGTAAATGTAAATCTTCCCCTGTAAATGTGAGAAACCAGTAACTATGTTTTGGTTGACTGTCGCGAATACCATACTTGCTTTGTGTGCCCATGGGATGGTGATACTGGATACCCATCCATGGGGAATATGTGTACTTTAGGTGTGGAATTAACCATACCATTATGTGTGTGTTTGTTACCTAATTGAGGGCCAACCCTTGTGTGGTTGAAAATATATATATAAAAGAGTAGCCAAAAGTTAGATTCATAGATTCTCTTCTTTTGGTTCTCTAGTCCCTCAGTCTATGAAGGGGTAGTAGCAGCCATAAAGTTCCTTGGGTGGAGTGTGCAGCATATGCTTATGACGGCGCAGAGCGGTCCCTCGCTCAAATGAACCTGAGGAAACATACTCACTACTTTCCCTTATGATGGATCAGGGTACTCGATCCATATGTGTTAGCCTAATCCCCATAGTTTCTGAGCATCTGGATGGCATTTCTTGGAGGATCATTTACCTTGTCTTCACGAAAGGTATGATATGTCATATGAGTTGTCAGTTGGGGGCCAGGGTCTAGGACCTGCACGGACAACCCGACTGGAACTATGTGATGACATGAGTCGTCACTTGGGGGCTAGGGTCTAGGACTTGCATGGATAACCCAAGTGAGACCATGTGCCCTATGTATATTTTGAGGTCCAGCATGTGGAGGGAGATTTGTTACCCATGTTGAGATAGATCCTGTATCTGCACATGTTCTGACATGATGCAATAGGTATGATGCCACACCCCACTGATGTTCTGACACAGCATTGGTGATCATGCCGTGTTGCTGATGGTAGCAAGCTGGGCTCGAGGACATGATGCCACGTGCTTAGACACGTGAAGGTGCACTATGAGATTTTGTTATAGCCTACTTGTGTGATGAGCGTAATGGGGCCTCACACACCTGTAGAGGGATACTCATGTTTGCTTTTGACAATGTTTGGGTCGGTTAGCATATGGGTAGGTCTGATCCATGTATACCTCTGGCTATGGTGATTACTTGTGTGTGTCCTTTCCACAAGGTATTGCTATGCAGGGTGTGTTCTACGCATGCCTACTTCTACGGAGCCACAGACACACTGCCATGCAGTATACGACCAGTACGTGCCTTCTCCGGCTGGCGTATGACCATGCCGTGCTGAGATGCAATGCGGGATGTGGCTGAGGTACACATTCCATGCGGGTAGCCAAGGAGTACATGGGCCACTTGGCTAATCCATGCCATGTGACGACGCAATGCAGGGTGTAGCTAAGGAGTACACTATTAGCCATGTAGATGCCGTGTTTACTCCGCACCACATGAGGGCTACTGTTATAGCCTGACGTTGTTCCCTCCTTCCTCGTTTGGTGGCTAGTATCTAGTCACACAATGTTGTACAATGTAATTTCAAAGATTGTGGACTTTCTTTATGGTTATTGATGATTTTCTATTGATTGTGAAGGACAACACCTTGTTTATATTTGATTGGGATGGTTTAGCCACACCTTGTGATCTTATTTTCTTGTAGCCCTCATGGTTACATTTGATTTAGTGTTGAAATTACGCACATTTATTACTTTATTGTTGAAATTGAAATTTTTATATAATCTTTATTTATGACTTTAGTGGCTAAACTAGTTTATTCTTATTGTTTTCAATGTCGGCCATGTGTTGTATTGTGATTCCTCCCCAATGACGTATGAGATAGACTTGGTAAGTGTATACGAGGAAGTAGAAGTAGGGAACCTTGAGGATGGTGGTATGTGAGGCTGTTATATAGCTAGGACCCACTACCCACCTATCTGTGATGACTATCTATAGGAGGCTAACCAACTTATATGACAAGAGAGGTTATTATGGCTTGTTTGGATGGTCTCACCATCTAAGTGTGGCCTAACACCAACAAGTCACTGAGTGAGGTATGGATTATGTGAGATGGATTTTGGCTCTTGACTCATGGATTATGTATCATGGATTAGTATGTTGCTTTCCAGTATCCAGATGGACCCTTGTGTAGCCTTGTGATGTGATTCCCGGTAATGTGAATTTGTGTGTATATGAAGAATGAATGATAATCATGAATATGGTATTTATAAAATGATAGATTGTGTTTGGATTTAGTGCGGGACATTAATTATAGTGAAATGTCTTATTTTAAATGATGGATATTTAAGGGAAAATGTATGTTTTGCATATAAAAATATGTTGTTATGTTGCATTCTGATCTATTGATTGCTTAATAGCAAAGTGGAAGAGGAATTGGAAATAGTGGTGTATTTGAAATTGAATACTTTATATGCTTATAATATGAGTCTCTACTAGTTAGGATTAAAAGGGTGCAATGTTTTCTTTGTCTTGAAGAAACTGATTTGGTGTCGATGTTAACTTGTAAGGACTTTGTGTGGTTTATGTACTATGGAATCATTTTTGAAATGCAAGTTTGATTGTGTTGCTAATGTAAAATGGAAAACGAGAAGGATAGATTATGTTTGAAAGGGAGTATATAAGTTTATATTCTATAAATCCTTTCCATAGGAAAACTAGTGTATATTAATTTCAGCTTTAATGTTGGTACTAACCTGTTACGTTTCCACTCTAGTTTGTGACTTCCAAGAGTAAGTCAAGTTTTATGGGGGGAGGATGTAATGCCCCTCCATATTCACTATGGTTGTGTGGGTAGGCTGGCTGAGCAATCTGAAGATGAAGATGGAACATGAGTTCCGGTAGTACTTTCAGTACGGTCGGGAGTCATTTAGTGTTGACTTGAAGTTTTGCTCTTGACCCTAGTTAGAGGTCAGGGAATTGTTTTAGTTTCTGGTTTAAATTTCTGTTTGGTATTATGCCTAGGTTATTTTGTTGTTTGGTTGTTTGATAGTGTTTCTATTCATTTCATTTGCTACATCATACGATCATGGAATAGGAAATTCATTAGTTGGTAATAGAGAAATATGATATGTTGTAACATCTTTTGGGCAAGTAGATTGGGTAAGATTCAGTTTTAAATAACCATACTTTGTTCATCTCTTCCTAGATTTTGTCAAGTTGTTAGTTTGCTTTGTCAATGATTTCACATTTTGCTAGATTTTAGTTAATCTAATGTCGTTCCTAGGGAATCTCTCTCTCTCTCTACATTTTGGTATATTTTCTAACTAAATGCCTAAATTGTACCCTATCTTTCTAATTAGTTAATGACATAAGTTATATTTAGCTCACCGGAGCCCGCTTTTGTTGTGTAGTTTAAATTTAATTACATTCCTCTGTAGCATATCCTTTTAGCATCCCTGCATTTAATTTCAGTATTCCCTTCACTTGCAGTAACGGTTACAAAGTAACACAATATGATAACTGCATATCTTATAGCCGCTAGGCTCTCTATATATATATATATATGTAACCCAATATGATAACTGCATATCTTATAGCCGCTAGGCTCTCTCTCTCTCTCTCTCTCTCTATATATATATATATATAGGAGCATTAGAGCACTGGGCTTTCAAGCTGGAAAATGTGTTAAACTCAGGTGAGCATTAAAAATGCTAAGTAATATCTCACACTATAAAAAAAAATTTCTAAACTCGTCGGTTGATCCTATCAGCCCATCTCTCTTCCACAACCGTTCAGTCTATTTTGGGACAGCGACGTTAACTCCTGCCAATGGGCTTTCAGGCTGGAAAATGTGTTAAACTCGAGCGAGCATTAAAAATGCTAAGTATTGTCTCACACTATAAAAAAAAATTTCTAAACTCGTCGGTTGATCCTATCGGCCCGTCTCTCTTCCACAACTGTTTAGTCTATTTTGGGATAGCGACATTAACTCTTGCCAAAACGCATATAATAAATCAGTATTTATCCCTAGCATTTCAGATGTTTATGGGGGGTAACTACCAGGAAACCAGAATTAAAGGGGGATTCTCTCTCGTGATCTGGAGATTTGATAGGCATTATGAGGAAATGGGAAGGGAGAGGTATTCGGGAGAGGAGCAACACTCTTACAGTAAGCATTGTATTCCAAGGAATGACAACTCTGAGGCCGATAGAACACAGGGAATGGTTCTAGTGATGGTGTCTCCACGTTGGTTTAAATTTGATCGACTTCTCTACTAGGTAAGTCTCATAAACTTTTTTTATGCCATTGTTTCCTTGCATATTTTGCAATATTTTCATTCAATGATGCTCTTGAGGCACATTAGAAAGACCTTAGCAAATCTTAAGGGTGATCGTTCTCTGCAGCCATTACCAATTTTTTGGCGAATATCTATTTTTCTAAATCTGTATGGGTAGCATGAAATTGTGTCTTTAGATACTATCTACGAACCCCATTGGGCATAACATCTAGTGAATGTATATGTTGTGATCATTACCTTCTGTGTCTATAACCATGGAAAGGTCAAGATAGCATCCCTTGAGGCAAATCACCGAACGGATCAAGTGCCTTGTCTACTCATCTTTCCTTGGTTAGAAACGACAGTTTCACTGCTTTCAGATTTGGCCCCTAAACATTATTGCATGATTCTAGTGTTGGGCACGTGTATGAAGCCCACATGTAACGGCCACACAGCAGTTGTATTCCATGTAACCGCCACCTCTGTGTCTTCAGATTCTCTGTTTCTTCTCATTCTGCAGATAGCCATTCTTGGCTGGGTATCTCTGCTATGTCAGAATCTTCTTTCCAGATGCACGTTGGGTGGGAGACGTTGGAGATTGAGAGTCTTTTGGACTTCTGAAAACTGCTTCTAGTTTGCTGCTGTTCTACAGAAAATATACAGTGATATATGATATACTGAGAGAGATGCAAGATACAGTGTGTGTTGTATTGACATTAATAAAACGATTGTCCTTCGTTGTGGATGTAGCCAATATTGGCGAACCACGTTAAAATCCTCTTGTCTATTCTGTGTATGCTGTTTCTTATTTTTCTTTCTGAGCATTGTATTAAGGTTGCTGTTATTTTCTTTTTCGGGTTCTATTTTACTGTTTCAGGATTTACAATTGGTATCAGAGCTTGTGTGTAGCTCAGTTCAGGAGACGGTGAAATTTTTTTTTTTGGGAACCTGCACAGCAATCAGAATGGATGACTCGGAGAAATGGAAAATAGAAAAGTTTACAGGCCAGAACTTCGGTCTTTGGAAAGTGCACATGGAGTCTCTTCTCATCAAACAGGATTTGTCTCTCGCCTTACAGGGGAAAGCCAAAGGACAAGGTACTATGACGGATGAAGACTGGGAAAAACTGGATTCGAAAGCGAAGGCAACAATATTCCTCTCATTGTCAAGCAATGTTTTATTTAATGTCTCAAATGAGATCAATACGAAAGTGCTTTGGGAAAAGCTCTCTAGTATGTATGCGATTGCTTCGGCGTCAAATAAGGTTTTTATTATGAAGAAATTATATAACCTGAAAATGAGAGAAGGTAGGGTGATGTCCAATCATCTGAATGAGTTTAACACCTTAGTCTCTCAATTAGCTTCGGTGGGCATCAAATTAGATCCTGAGATTAAAGCGATTCTGCTATTGTGTTCCTTACCACATAGCTGGGAAGGTGTTGTCATGGCTGTGAGCACTTCTGTAGCAGCCAAGAGTACATTAGTTTTTGATGAAGTTGCAGCTACTCTTCTTAGCGAAGACATGCGAAGGAAACATCAGGAACCTTCAGCCGGTGATGCTCTAACAGCTGTCAGTATAAACAATAGGGGAAGAAGCAATGACAGAGGTAGATTCAACAACCAGAGAAGGTCACAATCTGGTCCACGATCGAAGTCTAGGGGCAGAACCGGTTCATGTTGGTTTTGTGGAAAACCTGGACACAATAAGAAAAATTGCTGGAACTATAAGAAAGCTCAAGGCAACGTGAGCACAAATAATCAAGCAAACACTGCAAGTGATGGTGTTTTGGTTCTATCAGCAAGTGATACAAATGCAGATTCGTGGGTCCTTGATTCCGGCGCCTCTTTTCATGCAACTTCATGCCGTCAAGCTTTCACAAATTTTCAAGAAGGCACATTCGGTAAGGTATTTCTGGGTGACAATAAAGAATGTGAGATTTTAGGAAAAGGAGATGTAATATTGAATCAGAAAAATGGTGACAAACTAACTTTGACGGATGTTAGATATGTGCCTCTGTTAAAAAGAAATTTAATTTCTGTCAGTCAGCTTATAGGCAATGGATGCAATGTTAAATTTTCTGTTGACTCATGGAAAATTACAAAAGGGCTTTTAGTAATGGCAAGAGGAAAGAAGCAAGGTAATCTATACATTCTCGACTGTTTCGGTGAAGTAGGAGCTGCCTTGCCGGCTATGGATAGTGGGTCTGAAATATGGCACAAGAGGCTCGGTCATATGAGCCAAAAAGGTCTTCAAGTTATGCTTCAGCGCAATCAGCTTCCAGGCCTCAACTCCATCGATTTAGAATTCTGTGAACATTGCCTTTATGGCAAACAGTGCCGGACCAGTTTCGTGAGAACGGGGCATGACAAGAAAACCACTCCGTTGGAACTTGTTCATTCCGATGTATTTGGTCCAACTCAGGTAACTTCTTTCGGTGGAGCAAATTATTTTGTCACATTTTTAGATGACTGCACTCGCAAAATCTGGATTTATGTGTTGAACAGAAAATCTGAAGTTTTTTCAAAATTTAAGATTTTTAAAGCTTCAGTTGAAAACCAGATTGGGCATAAAATTAAATGCCTTCTAACAGACAATGGTGGAGAATATTGCTCTTCGGAGTTTGATTCTTTTTGTGCAGACCATGGTATTCGACAGATCAAAACCGTCCCTTACACACCTCAGGAAAACGGTGCAGCTGAAAGGCTTAATCGCACGATCCTTGAGCGAGCTCGATGTATGCTCTCCAATGCTGGATTGGGCAAAGAGTTTTGGGCAGAGGCATGTAACACTGCTGTGTATTTAATCAATCGAGCTCCTTCGTCTAGGCTGGATTTTGACATACCTGAGGAGACATGGCTCGGAAAGCGAATTTCCTATCAGCATTTGCGGGTATTTGGCTGTGCCGCTTTTGTTCACATTCCAAAAGAGCATAGGACTAAGTTAGACTTCAAGTCAAAACGGTGTGTTTTTCTCGGCTATGGTGAAGATCAGTTTGGTTTTCGTCTTTGGGATCCTGTTGCAAAGACTATCATTCGTAGCCGCGATGTTGTGTTTAACGAGAGGGAGTTTCCAGGCTTGCACTCTTGCACTTCACCTCTGCCAGAATATATTGATGTGGATTTGTTCGATAATGGAAAGGTGAGGCAATCCACCATTACGTTTTCCCAGCCACTTGTTACTACTATACATTCTTATATGTCTGGAGCTCCTATTACTTCAGCTACATTGCCTTCGGTTGGATGCGCTATTCCCACCCAGTCAATTGGTATGCCTTCTATTGTTGCTACACAGCCTTCTAACATTAACTCGCTGCCTCTAGAACAGTCCTTGCTGCCTTCCTCACATGATACGCTGCCTTGTGCTTCAGCACATGTTACGCAGCCTTCCCATAGGTATTCGTTGCCTTTAGAAATTAATATGCAGCCTTCTTCACAAGTGACGCTGCCTCCACAAGCTTGTTCGTTGCCTTTTAACTCTTCATCGCAGCCTTTGTATCCTTCAACGCTGCCTATTGACTGTCCAACACCGCCAGTCACATCCTCTGAGCCCACGCAGCAATCCATTAGTCATTCGCTGCCTTTGCAACTTTCAACGCAGAATAAAGGAGGCTCAGACACCACATCCTTACCAGGTGAACATTCAGACCTGTATAAAGGTCACTCTACTACACAGATAGGACCTATGTGGCAGGACAGTGTAATTGAGCAGAGCCCTATGGGTGCACCAATACAGAGACAGGGTAGTTTTCCTCAAGGGCCTCTTCACTCAGAGATTGATAATGTTCAGCATTTATTACAGAGACTCAATCTGGACTCCAATATCCAGCCAAAGCAAGGTACACAATTGAGGAGGTCTACCCATGCAAAGAGGAGACCGGCAAAATACGATGACTATGAGTTATTGCTCTTTGATTATGCAGAGCCGACAACTTATAAACAAGCCTGCAAGCATGAAAATGCAAAGAACTGGATGGCAGCCATGAACGAAGAAATGGAATCGTTGAGCATTAATCAAACCTGGGATTTGGTTCCTCTTCCGCCAAATCGAAAGCCTCTTAAGAACAAATGGATTTATCGCTTGAAAGATGAAGACGGAGGAAATAAAAGATACAGGGCCAGATTAGTCGTCAAGGGGTTTGATCAGCAAAAAGGTATTGATTTTTCTGAAATCTTTTCTCCAGTTGTCAGAATGGACACCATTCGTGCTGTCTTGGGTTTAGTTGCCATTTGGGATTTAGAACTTGAACAACTCGATGTGAAAACAGCGTTTTTGCACGGAGATATAGATGAGGATTTATACATGGAGCAGCCTGAAGGTTTTGCTCAACCAGGCAAGGAGCATTTATTTTGCAAGTTGAAGCGGAGTTTGTATGGGCTGAAGCAAGCTCCAAGACAATGGTATTTAAAATTTGACCGCTTCATGACTGATAACCACTTTATTCGGTGCGAATCAGATCCTTGTGTTTACTATAAGAGGCTCCATACTGGTGAGTTTGTCATACTATTGCTCTATGTTGACGATATGTTAGTAGCTGGTACTAGTGTTCAGATTATTGCTCAGCTGAAGCAACAGTTGGCTCTTCGTTTTGCCATGAAAGATCTCGGACCAGCCAAAAGAATACTTGGGATGCACATATTCAGAAATAGAAATAAAAGAGAACTCAGGTTGTCCCAAGCAAGCTACATTGCCAAAGTGTTGGACAGATTTAATTTGTCTCATGCTAAACCGGTCTCTACTCCTTTGGCTGATCACTTCCGCTTATCTTCAGCTATGTGTCCGAAAAATCAAGAAGAAGAAGAACATATGAGGTCTGTTCCCTATACCTCTGCAGTCGGTAGTCTCATGTATGCAATGGTGTGTACTCGTCCGGACATAGCACAAGCTGTTGCTGTTGTGAGCAGATTCATGAGTAATCCGGGCAAACTTCACTGGCAGGCAGTTCAGTGGATTCTGCGGTACTTGAAAGGTACTTCCCATTTCTGTTTATGTTTTGGAGGTACTGATTTTCAGCTTCGTGGTTATGTAGATTCTGATATGGCCGGAGATTTAGACAAACGCCGGTCTACCACTGGTTATGTATTTACATTTGCCGGGGCAGCCATTACTTGGGTCTCTCGGTTGCAACAAACAGTAGCTCTGTCCTCAACAGAGGCTGAATACATAGCGCTCTCGGAAGGAGCCAAAGAAATGATATGGCTTGAGCGTTTGTTGACGGAACTGGGCTGTCCAAAATCTGTATTTCCATTATTTTGTGATAGCCAAAGTGCTATACACTTGTCAAGAAACTCAGCGTTCCACAGTCGAACAAAGCATATTGACGTTCGTTATCATTTTATCCGCCATCTTATTGACGAAGGCAAGTTGCAGGTCACAAAGATTGACACTAAGCTTAATCCGGCGGATGCATTAACAAAGATTGTTCCTCGAGAGAAGTTTGAATTCTGTAGATCTTCTCTCGGTCTTGTTCCTCTGTGACACTAACCTTCTCGAAGGGATCTCTCTCTGAGCAGCTACATTGCCGTTCCCATTGGTCTTCAAGTGGGAGATTGTTGGGCACGTGTATGAAGCCCACATGTAACGGCCACACAGCAGTTGTATTCCATGTAACCGCCACCTCTGTGTCTTCAGATTCTCTGTTTCTTCTCATTCTGCAGATAGCCATTCTTGGCTGGGTATCTCTGCTATGTCAGAATCTTCTTTCCAGATGCACGTTGGGTGGGAGACGTTGGAGATTGAGAGTCTTTTGGACTTCTGAAAACTGCTTCTAGTTTGCTGCTGTTCTACAGAAAATATACAGTGATATATGATATACTGAGAGAGATGCAAGATACAGTGTGTGTTGTATTGACATTAATAAAACGATTGTCCTTCGTTGTGGATGTAGCCAATATTGGCGAACCACGTTAAAATCCTCTTGTCTATTCTGTGTATGCTGTTTCTTATTTTTCTTTCTGAGCATTGTATTAAGGTTGCTGTTATTTTCTTTTTCGGGTTCTATTTTACTGTTTCAGGATTTACATCTAGTTCATCTCTCGACTATTTATACAAAAGTGTGCTTGTTCTAAAGTCCCAAGAGGTTTATTGAATAAGATCCAAAGAATCTAAGTTTTCTTCATTGTGTTTCAATAGAGGGTCATTTGGCCCCTTTAGACAATTCTTCTTGTTTAATCCTGTAATTATTGCCTTCCTTTAGATGATACCTCTTCGAGACAGCTTGTCAAATAGTTTGCGTGCGTCAGATATGTATTCGCCTTTTGCATACCTTTCTAACAGATCTTTTCCAAACTTTAACATTTGGATATCAAGCTTCCTTGCTGACTCACGTTGATGGGAACACTTAAAGAGGTCGAGGAATCTAGTTGTATGCCTGTTAATTCCTTTGCTTGAATTTTTTTTTTTTTTAAAGTCTAATCAAGAAATCCTTGTAAATGCATACCCTATGATCATAGCAGTGAAGGCAATGATGATGCTTGAGCTGAATCGCCAAAAGATTCATGCTCCAGATTTGTGCTTTTACATTTTTGCCTATGTGGTTATTAGAGTATGCCTAGCTATATATTCTGAAACTAAGATAGGAGACTATACCCTGTACCACATCTCAGATCGTAGCTAAAACTAGCAACGGACATTGAATTGACTTTACATCTACATTATGTAGCTAGAATGAATAGAAATCCCATACGATGGTTTCTATAATAAGGTTTTGAGTTGCTGTTAAGTCCATATTTTCTTGTACTTCAAAGAATATTCTTGTCATGTGTCTAATAGTGAGAGATTAAATAGAAATAGGTTTGGCTTATGGCAATTCTATTGATCTCATTTAGATACCTTATGCATTCTCTTCTCGCACATTTGAGTACCATAGCTTCTACATCACTTTCCAAGGGAATTTGCTCTTACCATGATGTATTTATATCCGTTACTTGAAAACTAATTCCTTCATCGCAATGATCACTTTTGTTAGTTTTGAATGGCCTTTGTAGAAATAAAGTGGCCTTAGATATAAATTGATTGACCTTGCTAAGTTTAAATCAGAATGCCTTTTTAGAATGCATTTGATACTCTTTTCTTTCTATTATATTAGTGTTTTGTTTTCAGATGTTATGGAGATGTAACCCTCCTACGACCTTATTGCATAGTGACTTTTATCTATCATTAGGTGGCAATCCATAGCACTAGAGGAGGTAACTAGAAAGTTTTCTTTTGAAATGACTATGAATAAATATGGTATTATTTCTTTTATAATCTTAAAATGGTGCTTAATCTAATGTTTAGCTATTCATGAAATTGGTAAAAGGTGTAGAGGTTGAGCAAGTTGACATAATTTTCTTATCATCGATAGTTTGGCATAACAACATAATATATCATCAGCTCACTCCTAGTAAATCAGATAGAATTATATCAAAACTTAGTTTAGGCAAATTGGCTGGATTGTCATGGTCTTTAGTATATTTATTAGATTCAGTTATGTTTCCATTGTTTCTATTTAGATAGAATTATGACAATCACAATTTATTCTCTAGTGAAGTATATGAAATTAGAAATTTAAACCTGAAACCAAAACAATTACTTGACCTCTAACTAGGGTCAAGAGCAAAACTTCAAGTCAACACTGAATGACTCCCAACCGTACTGAAAGTACTACTGGAACTCATGTTCCATCTTCATCTTTAGATTCCTCAGCTAGCCTACCTGCACAACCATAGTGAATATGGAGGGGCACTACATAAGTCAATTAAGGCAATAAAAAGGTAGAAATATTTTTTTTGGGTAATAGAATTAACCAATTTAACATAATCTGACACAACAAGTTAACTACATCTCTAGGGATAACATGACTGCATTATTGAAATTAAGCAATAACCAACAACATACATAACTCATTCAAAACATGATTACATTACATGATCTCACTAATAGCCATTGTTTGTTCTAAATTCGAATGCGCAAGATGGATGTCTACACCAGAAAATCTTAGTGATTAACCATAATGAAATCAATGAAATAACAAAAATAATTTACAAGATTAAACTTAGTAAATTTCATGTTACATAACGGTGTATATCAATATTCACCGAATATGAAATGTAAGGTACAACTTTTCAATTAAATTTATACACATTTATACATAGTTACCTATACTACCAGATAGTCATCTATTCACCAAAAGGGAAGGTGCCTCCTTAGCTCGCATGTCAATAGATCTCAAACTACACATCTAAAGAGACATTAGTCCTACGTGATTAATTTCAAAACAAATATTCATTGCACAAAAGACAAGCCTAAGGCCCTAAGGGGCCGACCTAATGTCTCAGAGGCTCATAATGGCCTTGCCTATGTACGCATAGTATAGAGACTTCATAGTTCGGAGACTTAGACTTTCAACCACAAGATAGTAGCAACAATTTAAAACTTCTAATGTTTTATTGACATGAAATTGACCTCTTCACAACCTTAGATACACATTCACATTTCAATCCATACTTGAGGACAATAAAGAATAAGACCTACCTTCCTCACACCATTGTCATAAAATTTCAAAAGATCAGAAATAGTCTACTTGAAAACAAGTATATATACCACTACTATGCTTATCTTGATCATGCAGATAAAAGATAAAATTATATCCTCTTTCAATCAAAACAACTGCCTATTTCTCCATTCTTAAGATATGTTCTATGCTAAATTCATAATCCAATATAGTATAATCTTTAAGTGAGAAAGAGAGTAGAAAGGTATTTCATTTTTTTACAATTATCTCTACCAACCTAGGTAATTCAATCTAATTGTCCTTTTTGGTATACTACTATTTCTGATAATTTGAACATGACTAAATAATCTCATTGATAGTTTGAAAATAAAAGGAGACTACTTATTTCCTAACATCATTACCATAGTGAACTTAATAATAAAATAAGAAAAAAAAGCATATTTATTAGAGTTAATTTTCTATCTATAAAAATAATCTACGGATAAAGTAAGTATATATATATATATATCAATGAAAGTATTATAAAGAGCCCAATTTATAACTATTAACTATGCAATACAGTTAGATACAATAGTTAAATTTAAGCTTATCATATCAAGAATTCAAATAAATCTCAATGTAATTAAAGAGATTATAATCTAAAGTACAACTTAAGAGACCAGTGGATAAGGCACCATTATTTTCTCCTGAACTATTATCTCTTCACATGTAGTAAATACCATGCAACTTCATATGATTCCAAAGACATAGTATACTTCACAATACAATATTGCTACTGAATGTATGGGTCTATAAAACCACCATACCACAAATATAGGTTTTAGACCAACATAATATCACATCAACAAATAGGCAAACATATTACAAAATCACAAATACATTAGATTTTAATTTTTCTATCTAAAGACTTAAGGGACTAATACCTAACAATTAGATCATATAAAAAAAAAATATTAATTCAACAAGAAAAATCTCTCATTCTTAAGACCTTACCTTGATATGACATGCATTATCAATGATATTTTACTATCAATTAAGAGTCTAAGAAGATAATCAACCAAGTACTTATTTTAAAACAACAATCTTAATTTAACCAAAAACTAATATCATACAAAAAATTTAATAGCTCCAATCAAATCATAAAATTCAAAATTTACTTAATGATTATGTTGATATACTCTTATCTTAACCCAACCTTGCCAAGCTCTAATAAAATAATAAAATAAAAATTAAAGAAAATAAATATATGAAAAAGAATAAAAACATTTATCTATAAATAGGTTTTCCATCTAAACTTTAATCCTCTATTCTTTTAGGGAAAAGGTTTACACATAATTTTAACTAAGCACATACATAAAATCAAATCTTAACCCCTTATTCTATCCTTGCTTATCTTCACCCTATACTCCATGATAAAATCAAATGAAAACGTAGAAGATTAAATTAGAAATTCATGTAATGCTTAAGACCATTTACTTAAACTAATTCATTAAAAAGGACTGATTACTAACCAGAATTGATGAGGCTTTAATATTAGAACAAAAAAACTTAAGAGTTTATTGAAATGACTATACTCAAGGATATAAGAAATTTTTTTCTTTATTTTCATTCCGGATGAGTTATGGAAACCTAAATAAATAAATAGAGAGAGTTGACGCCAAAGTTGGAAATCTACAATTTGGATCGGTATCTAATACATAATCATTTAAGAAATTTCCTTACTGGAAACAGAACCTTAATTAGTTCAAAATTTAGAAACATCAAATGGAGGTTAACGTATATATATATAAAAGCAAGAGCTATCGGCAAATAATCCAGACTTTGCAGCCTTTACTAGTAACCTGTGTACTATGCTCATCTAGAGCGTTAGAAAAAAGTATGAACATCCGTCATATGATGGTAAATGTGGAAAGATCTGACTAAGAGCTATGATAAAATGCAATGTTTCCTCTTCATTATTGTTATTTTCTGCAACTACGATCTTCTATAACGAGAATTCAAGTTAATGAATTCTACTTAATTATGACAATATTTTCTTAAATTTAGCATTAAGAGCATCACTCGGCTAAGATAATGGCATGCTCTTGCCAAGATGGTAGGATACTAATTCAGGTATGAAATAATCACAACAAGGAAAAACAATCTAATGGCACAAGGTTAGGGATCGATTTAGAAGGAATGACAAATTCTCAATCGATTCCACAACCCTACCGCAAGATCAAAGCACCTTTAAATTTATTAAAATCAGTCATTATGGTTGTAGAGTATTTCAAGACAAATATAATGAAATGATAACTGGTTTGGGAACCTAAGTAGTAAAATTTGCAGAGATAAAGCCAACATCTCATGCAGACAAGGCACACATATGGTTAGATAATAATACCAGTGACATAGTTTAGAGTGTCCTCACGTTAGTCTGCATGCAAGGAAACATTAATATCCAAAAAGAAAAATGACAAGAGGAAGTGTTGTCAGAAAGGCGTGAATCATGTCATCATTTAAACAAGGGTAATGCCCTTATGGAGATTAAATGAATTAAATCAGCTTATACTATTCTCTTATGCCCTGTCACATATCTCCAGTAATAAGAAAAGATCTCCAGTAATAAAGAAGGGACATCCATCAAAACATAACAGAAGGGAACTCTTGGATAAGAATAGAAGTTGTAACGGCCCTAGAAGACATGTCTGCAAACTGAGAAAGTAGAGAGAAGGTGCCCGGTCTGTATGACAAAATGCCTCAAAGAGATATCATTTCATGGAAAGCAATGATTTACAGGATGTGCACAATATGGGAATTTGGACGAGGCATTAATGGTTTTCACAGAAATGCCACAATGAGATGTTGTCATATCTTGGAATGCAATGATTCACAATGATCACAGATTACACTCGAAATCGATTTATTGAAGAAACTTCCCAACAAATACAATTATTGTAGGTAGGAGTCAGTTATATTTCATAGCTTGAAATGCTCTGGTAGACATCTAGAAGAATGCGGAAGCATGAAACCAACACCCAGTCAAAGAAGATTAATTGTTTAAATCTATGGAATGGATTTGTTGAACAAGGCTAAGAACTTTTAATCAAATGCATTTGGTAGGGGAAATAAAACCCAATTCCTCTACCTTTTCCATCATCCACCTCGCCCGTGCTAACTAGGAGTTGGAGCAGCGTGAAAGAATATAGCTAAAATGTGTTGATTGACATGCATGCCAAAAGGAAAATGTGGAAACACCGAGTTCTTAAGAAATCCTAACAATGGTGGAAACACATAGTCTAATTCCATTTAAATTTCATATATAACTATTGGAAGAATTTATCTTCCGTCAGAATAGAATTTATTGCACCTGCGCTACGTCAGACCTGGCGATCTCTCGCATGTTGGCCTACCAGAAGTTATTGTGGTAGGTGGATTTGAAAATCAAATGGTTGAGTGCCCATTTTGCTGGGCATGAAACAAGAGACAAATGAGAGGGAAAAGTAAGTAGACAGATAGAGAGAAACATACACAGAATGTGTAACCTGCAGTAGCAAAGGAAGTAGGAGAATGTGAATGTTCCAGAAGAGAACAACACAGAATAGCAGAAGAATATCAGAGAAGAACAATAGAGAGAGGAATGTTGCAACAACAACAGTAAGACAACTACAGAGATTCTGGATAGCAGCTCTAGACTTGTTTTGGTGTGCAGCTCTAGAGATTGGAGCAAAGTTTGAAAACAGAGCAGTAGCTCTACATTGTAAAGTGTTGAAGTTTTGAATGTAATCAAAGGAATATATATAAAATATATATTTCTATTTTTTGTTGTGTTTGTCTTCTCTATTTCTGCATTTGTTTTCTTGGTGGTTTTGTTGCCTACCTCCCCTGCTCTCTGCCTGTTTTCTACCAACAAGTGGTATCAGAGCCCTGTTTTTCTAGGCAGTCAAGTTTTAGTGGGTGTTTCATATAAGCCCTAGGAAATCTAGGCATTTTTAGTCTTCTCAGATTTGAGAAGCATGGCAAGTGGGGACAGCAAAGGATGGCAATAGCCACCGAACTTTGACGGGCAGAACTATGATATCTGGTCTAAGAAGATGAAGACCATTCTAGTTGTGAATGACCTATGGGATTTGGTCACCAATGGGTTCACAAACACCACAGACCCAGCAACCCATGCAGCCCTAACGAATGCTCAAAGAAACCAGTTGAAGGAAACCAGAATGAAGGATGTAAAAGCCCTCAGTCTAGTTGAGCTAGCCTTGACAGAGGCTATTTTCCCTTGTATTGCAGTAGCAAACTATTCAAAACAAGCTTGGGATATATTGCAGAACAGCTACAAGGAAACTGACAAGGTGAGGTCAGTTAAGCTCCAACTGTTTAGAAGAGATTTTGAGACCCTTCAGATGAAGGAGAGTGAGTCTATTTCAGACTTTCACACCAGGGCTTCTACCATGCTGAATTAGCTGAGGATAAATGAAGAAACCATGGATGATCAAAGGATTGTTGAGAAAATCCTAAGGAGCCTACCTTCCAGATTTGACCCTATAGTCATAACCATAGAAGAGACAAAGGATCTGTCCAAGATGATAGTGGATGAGTTGATGGGCTCTCTACAAAGCCATGAGCAGTGGTTGAATAGGTCTGCTCCTTCCCTTAAGAAAGCCTTCAAGGCTCAAACCAATGCAAGAGGTAGGGGAAGAGGAACAAACAACAGAGGTAAAGGTCAAAGAGGTAGAGGAAGAAGCAACTCTGGAAGAGGAGTTTCAAACAGCCAAGAAGAGGCAAGCACCTCACAGCCAAGCTATCAAGGAATGAAGAAGAACATCAGTTGTACTCAGAGGTCTGACAAAAGTAATATTCAATGTTATTACTGTCATAAGTTTGGTCATTATGCTAGTGAGTGCAGAAAGAAATAGCAAGACCATGGAGGTCAAAATGCTAATGTAGCAAATGAGAACAAGGCTAAAAATGCAAATCAGTCTAAGGTATTTATTATGTGCAACCTTGCTCAGAAGAGCAGCCCTGAAGTCTGGTATTTGGACAATGGGTGTAGCAACCACATGAGTGGAAATGAAAACTTGTTTGCCTCTATTGATAGAAATGTCAAGTCTGAAATCATAATGGGGAACAATCAAAAGGTTCCTATCATAGGAAGAGGCATTATCATAGTCCTTAGCAAGCAAGGTGAGAAAATGCAGATCCAAGATGTATATTATGCCCCTGGCATAAAACATAACCTATTGAGCATTGGACAAATGGTCCAAAATGGTTATAGAATCCTGATGGAAAATGGAGGGTGCACTATATTTGATAAAGGAGGCAGTAAGAAAGTCATTGTAGCAGTGTAGATGACGAGAAATAGAATGTTTCCCCTGTCGCTGACTCCGGCACCATCTCCGGCACTAACTTCGGCACTATCTTTGGCGCAGTTTCCTGCACTATCTCTGGTGCTCACAACAGTGGGATAGCAAATAGCCTTCCAGACAGTCATCAAAGACCCATCCAAATTGTGGCACTTGAGGTATGGGCAATTAATCTTTTCTGGTTTGAGTTTACTGTCTAGAAAAGGCATGGTTAGAGGGCTACCAAACATTGTAGAGCCTGATGGCAAATGTGAAGCATGTATCTTAGGAAAATATCATAGACAACCCTTTCAATCAGGGTATTCTAGAAGTGCAAGAGCACCATTAGAGTTAGTGCATTCAGATTTATGTGGCCCTATCAAAACTCCCACATTAGGTGGGAATGTATATTTCATGACCTTCATTGATGATTACAGTAGAAAGATTTAGATTTATTTCTTGAAAAACAAATCAAAGGCCTTTGAGAAGTTCAAGGAGTTTAAGGCATCAGCTAAAAAATAAAGTGGCTGCTATATCAAGGCCCTAAGAACAGATAGAGGGGGAGAGTATATCTCCAAGCAATTCCTAAATTTCTACAGGATTGAAGGAATTCATAAACAGTTCACAATAAGGTACACTCCACAACAAAATGGAGTTGCTAAAAGGAAAAATAGAACCATCACAGAGATGGCAACAAGCATGCTGAAAGCAAAGGGACTGTCAAATGATTATTGGGGTGAAGCTGTAGCAACCACGGTCTACCTATTGAACATGTGTCCTACAAAGGCCGTTCATGATAGGATTCCACAAGAGGCATGGACAAACCACAAATGGAGTGTTGAACACCTAAGAATCTTCAGGTGTGTGGCATATGCATTTGTGCCTAAAGAGAAGAGGCAAAAATTTGATGATAAAGGTGAGAAATGTATCTTCCTAGGATATAGTGAAGAATCACAAGCCTACCGACTGTATAATCCCATCACCAAAAAACTTGTGATCAACAGGGATGTTGAGTTCATTGAGAATGAAGCATGGGATGGAACGGTGGACATCACCATGGGTATTTCAGTCACAATACCCTTTGAAGATCAAGAAGCTCTAGAAGATAGTAGCTCCGGAGGAGCTACGGAGAGCAGCAGCTCCAGGAGAAGCTACCATAGAGCCTTAGAAAATAGCAGCTCTAGAGATTCTTAGCACTGTAGCTCCAGAGATAGACAACAGCATTGCAGCTCCGGAGATCAGCAGATCCGGAGGTCTGCAACTCCGAAGATCAGCAGCTTCAGAGGTCATTATAACTGTAGCTTCGGAGGTCAGAACAATAGCTCCAAAGGTTAACAGAACGGTAGCTTTGGAGGTCCTTTGAGCAGTTCCAGAGTTCATCAGAACAGTAGCTCCAGAGGTCATCAGAATAGCAGGTCCGGAGGTCAAAACAGTAGCAGCTCCAGAGGCAATTCAGACCCCACACTCACATCATTGATTCCACAGAGGACAAAGAGTGTGAAGGAGATTTATGACAGTACAAGGTATGCTGATGATGATGAGGATTTGAATTTTGCATTATTTTCTTCTAGTGATCCAATCTACTTTGAAGAAGCTGTGAAAGAAGAGAAATGGTGTGAGGCCATGGATGAAGAATTAGATGCCATAGTGAGGAATGACACATGGTAGCTAACTTATTTACCCAAGGGTAAACAAGTGATTGGAGTTAAGTGGGTCTTAAGACCAAGTCTACTGTTGAAGGAAAGATTGAAAGACACAAGGCAAGGCTAGTTGTCAAAGGATACAAACAATAGCCTAGAAGAGATTATGATGAGACATATGCACCAGTTGCAAGGCTAGAAACAGTTTGGGTAGTCATAGCAATTGCATCCCAACATAAGTTGAAGGTGTTTTAGATGGATGTAAAGTCAGCCTTCTTGAATGGAGTGCTGAAAGAGGAAGTGTATGTGGAGCAGCCACCTAGCTATGAAGTCCCAGGGCAAGAGGATAAAGTATACAGGCTCCGGAAAGCCCTCTATGGGTTGAAACAAGCACCCAGGGCATGGTACAGTAGAATTGACTCATATTTGTTGAGCAATGGCTTTAGCAAAAGCAGCAGTGAGCCCACTCTATACATCAAAGCAGCCGAAGGTAAAATTTTGATTGCTGTTTTGTATGTAGATGATCTGATTTTTACTGGAAATAGTGATTTTTTTATTGTTGATTTCAAAGATGCAATGAAGAATGAGTTTGAGATGACAAACTTAGGTCTGCTGACATTTTTTCTTGGCATTGAGGTCAAGCAAATAGAGCATGGCATATTTATTTTGCAAACTAACTATGCCAAATAGATTGTGAAGAGATTTAAAATGGAGAATAGTAAACCTGCCCCTACACCAGTAGCTACAGGTCTAAAGTTGAGTAAAGAGGATAGTAGTAAGGAAGTGAACCCAACCCTCTACAAGAGCATGGTTGGAAGTCTCATGTACTTGACAGCAACTAGGCCTGATTTGATGTATACTGTAAGCCAGATTTCTAGGTTCATGGAGAAGCCTAAGGACACACATTGGCAAGCAGGAAAGAGGATCCTGAGGTATGTCAATGGCACAACAGGCTATGGCATCTTGTATGACGTATCTAATGAGTTTATGTTGGTTGGTTTCACTGATAGTGATTGGGCAAGAAATGTAGATGACCGGAAGAGCACATCCAGCTATGTATTTCACATGGGTTCAGGCGTGATATCATGGGCATCCAAGAAGCAGCCCATTGTTTATCTCTCTACAGCAGAAGCTAAGTATATTGCAGCAAATGTAGCATCTTGTCAGGCTATTTGGCTGAGGAGGATCCTTGCAGACTTGTATGAGCAGCAAGAAGTTGGCACAACCATTCATTGTGACAATGTTTCATCAATAGCCCTAACAAAGAATCTAGTCTTCCACGGATGAAGCAATCACATTGAGATCCATTATCACTTCATAAGGGAGTTGGTAGAATGAGGAGAGATTCAGTTACAGTATTGCAGATCCAAGCAGCAACTTGCTGACATTTTTACAAAGGCATTGCCAAAAGATTCTTTTGAACACCTAAGGGATAGGCTAGGCATTGTCGATAGCTCTAGAGGTGTGCAACCCTAGAAAGAGGACAGTTACGGGGGTGTGCAGTCCTACAAAGAAGACAGCTCCGGAGGTTTAGATTCAGAAAGACAGCAGGAGGGCTCTAGAGGTTCAACTCTGGAATGTATGTGTAGCTCCGGAGGTGCTCCAGAGATGCAGAGACAAAACTCCAGAGTTGCAGAGAGTTAGCTCCGGAGATGCTCTGAAGACGCTGAAGCAGAGAGTCAGCTCTGGAGATGCAGACAAGGTGCTCCGGAGATGTAGAGGGTAGCTCCGAAGATGATGCAGCATGACAGAAAGAGCTCTGGAGATCTGCTTCGGAAAGGCAAAGGCAAGGGTATAACTCCAAAGATCAATTCTGGAATGAAAGTTACTGGTTAACATCTGACTTTAGATTAAGGGGGAGTGTTGGAAGAATTAAGCTTCCATCATAACATAATTTATTGCACCTACCCCACGTCAGACCTGGGGATCTCCCGCATCCTCCCCCAGCACTGTTGGCCTACCAGAAGTTATTGTGGTAGGTGGATTTGAAAATCAAATGGTTGAGCGCCCATTTTACTGGGCATGAGACAAGAGACAAATGAGAGGGAAAAGTAAGTAGACAGATAGAGAGAAGCATACACAGAATGTGTAACATGCATCAGCAGAGGAACTAGGAGAATGTGAATGTTCCATAAGAGAACAACACAGAATAGCAGAAGAATATCAAAGAAGAATAGCAGAGAGAGGAATGTTGCAACAGCAATAGTAAGATAGCTACGGAGATTCTAGACAGTAGCTCTAGAGATTAGAGTAGAGTAGGAAAATAGAGTAGTAGCTCTACATTGTAAAGTGTTGAAGTTTTGAATGTAATCAAAGGAAAATATATAAAATATATATTGTTGTTTTTTGTTGTGTTTGTCTTCTCTATTTCTGCATTTGTTTTCTTAGTGGTTTTGTTGCCTGCCTCCCCTGCTCTCCCCCTATTTTCTGCCAACAATAACATCTACAATTTCATACCAGAATTTTCTTGAGTTTGCCAGAGGATCCATTCTCCCCTTAACACATACATCTTGCCACAAGATCCTACACTTAGTCTTCCTTATGCAGAGTATAACTCTCTTTTCATTCTTCATCTGTAGATTTTCTCCCTTGAAAGAATCCTCCCCCTATCTAGAATCCTTGACCTGTCTATAAAAGAAATGCATTTTCCCCAAATGCTCTCCTGCCTCCCTCCTTTCCCATGCTAGGAATATATTTACTAACTTATTATTAGCGTGTGGCAGAAATTAACGTCAACTGTCTCAAAATACATGGAATGGTTGTGGAAAAGAACCATAGAACAAATGTAATAGTTGGCATTTTCTCTCCAAATGCCATATTTGGCAATGCACAATGCATGATCACAATTACATTCGTAATACTTCAGTTACTAATAAATAAAATACCAATATGCCTATCTCTCTGGAAGACTAAATTTGGTAAATTTACTCATTATGAAGCATGGTATATGTAGACAAATAGGCTGCTACAACTAACTCAAATTCTTAGGATGCAAGCAAACTCTCAAATAAGGCAAATATTCATGTAGTCTAATTCCCAACTAAAATCAAACAACTTTAACTAAAAACATTGTCTTTATGCAATGATATAAATATCAGTCACATTATATTAATATAGACAACCACAGGGTCTTCATATTGAACCTTCAAGAAACCTTTCCAATATAAAAACCCCTATCGATCAAACTTGAACATAAACCCAAAACATCTTAGTAATGAATTGATGTTAGAGACATGTATAGTGCAATAAACATCTCCTCTCAAACAACATACATTAATTAATTTTTTTAATATTTTAACCAAAAATCCTACAAGAGCCATTGATAAGGATCATACCAGATTCGAAGCAAGAGGATTGGAACACAAATCTGTAATCATACATAAAGGATATCCTTGAATAATGTTGGATCAATTGAGAACAATATCTTCAGTCCATGGTCCCATTCCCTAGTTCTCCTTTTCCTGTTTATGAACCCCCCCTTGATCTGACACATCCAAAGTGAAAACGAAGGGGCACTACATCCTCCCCCTCTAAAACTTGACTTACTCCTGGAAGTCACAACTAGGGTGAAAACATAACATGTTAGTACCAACATCAAAGCTGATTCATCTCATAAAAGTAATATACATTAGTTTGCCTATGGAAAGAGATTTATCTTATATACTCCATTTCAAACATACTTTACCCTTCTACTTTCAATGTCACAATAGTAACACAAACAAGACTTGTATTTCAAAAATGATTCCTTAGTATATAAAACACTCAAAATCCTTACTTGATAGGATTGACACCCATCAGTTTCTTTGGATCAAGAAAACATTATACCCTTTTAATCCTAACTAGCAAGAATTCTCATAGCATAAACATATAAAGTATTCAATTTCAAGTACACCACCATTGTAATTCCTCTACCAATTTACTGTTAAGTAATCAATAGGTCAGAATGTTGCATTTTTATAAAATATCAACATATTTTTACTTGTAAAACACACATTTTCCACTAAATATCCATCATTTATGAACAAAACATTCCACTTTAATTATTTTACAATAATAAATCTCTTAACATATTCAACAATTTATGATTTCATAAGCACTATATTCATGATTTACCATACATTCTTCACATACACACAAATTCACATCATCGAAAATCACATCACAAGGCTACACAAGGGTCCATCTAGATACCGGAAAGTAGCATACTACTCCATGATACATAATCCATGAACCAAGAGCCAAAATCCATCTCACATAATCCATACCTCACACTCAGTGACTTGTTGGTGTTAGGCCACACTCACAGGGTGAGACCATCCAAACAAGCCATAACGACCTCTCTCATGTTGTATAAGGTAGTTAGCCTCTAAGATATAGTCATCACACATAGGTGGGTAGTGGGTCCTAGCTATACAACAACCTCATGTACCCCCATCCTCAAGGTTCCCTGCATTTGCTTCCTCGTATACACTCACCAAGTTTGCCTCATACATCCTTGGAGAGGAATCACAATATGACACATGGACGACATCAAAACAATAAGGATAAACTAGTTTATCCACTAAAGCCATAAAGAAAGATTTAATAAAAATTCAATTTCAACAAGAAAGCAACAAATGTGGGCATTTTTAATCACTAAATCAAAGGTAACCATTAGGGTTACTTACAAATAAGATCACAAGGCATGGCTAAACCATCACAACCAAATAGAAACAAAGTGTCAGCCTTCACAATCACTAGAAAATAATCAATAACCACAAAGAAAGTCCACAATCTTCAAAATTGCACTATACGACACTGTGTGACTAGATACTAGCCACCAAATGAGGAAGGAGGGAACAATGTCAGGCTATAGCAGTAGCCCTCATGCGGTGTGGAGTGAGCATGCCATCCACATGGCTCAAGGTGTACTCCTCAGCTACACCGTACATCGTGTTGTCATGCGGCATGGACTAACCAAGTGGCCCACACACTCTTTGGCTTCCCACATGGAATGTGCACCTTAGCCACATCCCACATCGTGTCTCAGTGCAGCATGGTCCTACACCAGCCAGAGAAGGCACATACTGGTCATATACCACATGGTAGTGTGTCTATGGCTCTGCGGAAGTAGGCATACGTAGAACACACCCCGCATAGCGGCACCTCATGGAAAAAACACACGCAGGTACTCTCCATAGCCAGAGATATACATGGATAGTGTAACGACTCACCACTCAACACCAAGGTGCTACAGTGATACCTATGCAAGTGCCCCATACTAACTTACACTAACTTGACGAAAACCACCCAATTTTTTTAAAAATCTTTTTTTAATATAACACTACATTTTTTCAACTTTAGTTTTCTAATGTAATTTAACTTAACCAAAGGATAATTTATTTTTAATAACATGCATAAAATGCAAGCCCATGAAATTTTAACTCAAATGTCATAAAACTAATAATGTATTTCCAAAAATCATTATAGCTTAACAGTCATAATATTCTTTACTATTCATTGAGCTAGATAGAAGGAGATTATATTACTTGTAAAGTAAAATAAGATTATTCTTAAATAAATAAATTAACTCTAGGGTAAATGAAATAATCTGTGAATAAATAAAATCATTCTTACATGTAAAATCAAATTACTCTTAAGTAAATAAATAACATAATTTTTAAGTAATAGAAATAAAACAATATGCTGCACATTGTGAAATAATAATACTCATTATAAACAATATATTCTTAAAAGAAAATAATGCCAAGTCATTATAAACTAAGCATATAAACACCCGTAGCAACTCTTTAACTAATTATTTATTCATTTTATTAATTTTGGTATCAACATAATAATAGTTCACTAGTTAAAATAACTCTCTTATTTTACAAGAAATATTAAATAATTGAAGAGTTAGTTATGTATATTTATATATATTCCAAGTAAAGAAAAATATAGACTTATGAGCATTTAAAACTTATTTATATTTATTTTTCAAAATAACCTATTATTTTATAATTATTAAAGCTTTCCTCAAATTTTTAAAAAAATATAATTCAATTATGAGAGAACAAACTTTCTACACTTCTTTTCTTAAATGAAAAAAAAAAAGACATCCAAACATATTTTTAAATCAATAGGGACCAGAACGATTTGAAAATATTAGAATCATCAAATTTCATTTTATAGGAAAAGAGTAAATAGTTGCATTGTTAATGGAGCAGTATAAAAAAAATAGGTATCCCTCGCTCTTTTACCATGGCCCCACCTAGGATTCCCATCGCCCCTCTAAACGAAACCTTAATTAAATGAAAAGAAGAAGAAAAATCTATAGTTTCTAAGTGCAGCACGGATAATATGTTTCTTATATATATATATATATTCCTCCTTATTTCGCGTGAGGAGAGAGAGTTAATCGTTGCCCTAATAGCTCTAACATTAGAAAGAAGCCCTAAAAGTTAAACACTAAAGAAAGATTCATCTTCTAGAGACTTCCATAGTTTCATAGCCACCATAGAGGTTTTTCTTTCATACGCTGGCTGCCATTGCCATCCTCCACCAAGTAGCTGTACACTCGGTGTGAGCAGGGGTGTAAATTCCTTAAATCCATTACCCTTCTAGATATTTCTTTTTATCTGTTTGCTGTATGCAGGACTCCAGATGAAGGATAAAGGACATGGAAAGCACTATGCCTTAGACTTCTTTGATGTATTGAACAGGAAACAATGGTATGAAAGGAGTGATGGAGTGCTACAAGTACGGCTATAGAGGAGAGAGGGGTTTGGCTCAGATTTAAGTATGCTAATCTAAACATACACCAGATGTTATGCTTAGTTCCTGTAAATAACCAGTGACCTTGTTGCCATTATGAAAAGAAATTTGTTCTATGGAATATCTGAGTAATGCAAGATCTGAATGATGCAGGAGATAGATTCTTTTCATGGATATGCAAATCTTTCTCTTCTGTTTATTTTTTTATTTTTTTACAAATGCATAAAATCTCACATATAGGTTCTTTTAGTTATTAGTAATTTATAGATTTTCATCAGAAAATGGTAAATTTACAATTTACAAGTTGGGCATAGCACTCAAATAAAACTCAAAAAATTAATGTCTCTTTCCTGGACTTAGCACATATGGATTTTGAATAGAGAGTTTCCACACATTTCTCCATGGCTGCATGTTCTAATAGCTATAGCATTTAGTCCATTATTCTTCTAGCACTTGTAGAGTCCTGTAACAAGGTAGGATCACAACAAAAGAAATCTTCAGATATAGCCAGTGGGAGCTCACCTCCCAGCCTAGGGCAGTAGCTGCCCACCCCTGAGCTAGGGGAAGACATGGAAGTTCCAGGTACATCTCACCACAACCCCCTTACCCTTACTAACATACAACAACCATACTCATACTTCAAATTCCACCAATTTCACATAGGTAATTACACACTCACTGGGTATCCACAACACAAGCACAGGAAGACTTCATTGAAGGCCTTGACAAGGGGATGATAGAAGTTAGCATCCTGAAGGAATAATTTTGCCATCATAGAAAAGTAACTACATTTTTCTTTGTCGAGGGTACTCTTACCCATTTATTCTGCTATTGGGTACTCTTACCCATTTCTTTTGAGCTCATTTCAAATTAATGTTTTGGGTACTCATACCCACTCAACATATATGTATATATACAGATAGAATATGAGGATGGGGTACTCTTACCCATTGTTCAGATTCCAACAATACTAAATTTGGGGTACTCATACCCATTATTCACCTTCAGAACCTCTTCTTCTATCCCCACATATAACTTACCATAGACTTACAAGCAACAGCAACCACTTATACTTAACAATTTCAGTAATAACACAACATGGAGACAGCAATAACATTTTTACAAGCAAAAATTATTATAGCAACAATTGTCGTAACAAACAAGAAAGGACTCAACATCACTTATCCCATATAAATTTTAGAGTAATTCAGTTAATGTCTCTAACTTGGAATTTTCTGCAGGTTGATTTAGGTCCACAAAGTGCTCTAGGTCCTCCAAATTTACTACTTCCAGTTACTTCTTCCTTCTCCAATTCAGTCCCGTTCCTCTCTAGCCCCCGTAAGTAAACAAAATAAGAAGGAAAAGTAAAAATTTAAACCAAAATACTCTCCCCTTCTATTTACCTCCTTTCTACCTCTATTCATAGCTGTTCCTGTAGGCAACATGTGTCCCTCTAAAGGGACATCATGTATCCAAATGAGGGCATCATGCTGTCATAATGGGTGGGTAACAAGTGCTCTCCCGTGAGCCAAATTTCCCCCAAAATTAAAAATGTATTCCCGTCCATAAGTTTAGGGCTATTTTAAAGAGTGTTTCATTTTTATTTATTTTTTATTCTTATTGCATTTCCTTGAGGGGTCCACCTAGGTCTAGGAAAATGTTTAATTTTCTTCCATTAATAGGCATAGTTTGGACTATATAATAAGTTTAACAGGTTACTTAAACTTCCCACCTCTCAACAAACATCACACAACACTCTCCAAATAACATGGACACATAACAACATTGTACATGGACATTACAGGTTCTAAGAGAAATTCTCTCATAAATACTAACAAGATGACTCACATAACTCCCTTCCCAAGACACACACACACGACTAACAAGAGGCTTATGCCTTTATGCAGGCTAGGCTGACTCACTGGGAACTTACAATGGAACTCCACATGTTTTCCCCATTTCCACTAGCTTCCTGCACACTCAATGTTACACTATCAGTATAATTAACAATAAATAGCTGAAACAAAAATATAAAATTAACCACAGCTACATCATATATCAGTATAAATAATTTAATGCTAGATCACATAAAAGAATCCACACACATTTTCATTATCACTAACTCTAAATATCACAATTCTAGCTACAACTAGATACATATAATCAGTAAATAATGCGATTTACAAAAAGTAAGTAACTTTTGCAAAGAAAGTCAAGGATTACATATATACAACCTTAAGTCAAAAACAACATACTATTTACATATATAGAGAAAGATCTGACATCATCACATAAAATTAAATAAGTATGTAACATCCATGGGTCTAAATCAAACTTAAATAACCAAGATGGCCAACCACATAATTCGCCATGCTGAGAGTCTGAAGCAAATCAAAATGTACAACTACCCTGTCATAATGACAATATCAAAGAGGGGCCTTACATCTGCCCCCTTGGGCTAGGGCTTCCTCCTGGAAGTCCTCAAAAAGGTGAGGATGGATAGTCCTCATAACAATAGTGTCCTCCCAGGTGGCTGTGGTCTCATCACAACTGTCCCACTGGACCTGGACCTAATCTAGCTCTCAACCTCAAAGGCCCAGGGTCCGATGAGCTAAGATACAAATGGGCTCCAATCTCAGTTGTTCGTCCTCCTCTACCTAAAGAGCATCCCAATCCAAAACATGAGAAGGATCATGAATATAGCGTCTCAAAACAGAAACATGAAATACATCATGAATGTGTGACAGGCTAGGTGGAAAGGCTAAATGATAGGCTACAGGTCATATTTGATCCAATATCTCAAAGGGGCCCACAAAACTAGGTGCTAGCTTGGAGCCCTTTCCATAATAGATTGGACTCTTATGCAGCCGTACTCTCAAGAAAACTCTGTCACCCACTGAAAAAGACCGATCAATCCTCTTAGTGTCTGCATACATCTTCTATCAATCCTGGGCCTCCTGTAACCTCTAACGAATCACTAGTACCTATCTCTCCATATCCTATAACAGCTCTAGCCCAATAGCAATTCTATCCTCCAAGCGATCCCAACTCAATGGAGTCCTGCACGGTCTGCCATATAATGCCTGGTAAGGTGCCATACCCAAAGAACTGTGAAAACTATTATTGTAGGCGAACTCAACTAGGTACAAGTAATCCTCCCACCTAGATTGATGATCCATAACATACATCCTTAGTGTATCCTCAAGCACCTAATTAACCCTCTCTGTCTATCCATCTGTCTCAGCGTGATAGGCTGTACTAAAATTAAGCTGGGTGCCCAAGGCTCCCTGAAGTGTTGTCCAAAAGGTGAAAGTAAACACTAGATCCTTGTCTGATATGATCCTGTGAGGTACCCCATGCAATCTAACAATCTCATCCAAGAATACCCATGCTACTGATGTTGCTGTATACGTGGTGCGTATGGGTGAAAAGTGGGCTACTTTTGTCAACTTGTCAATCGTTACCATGATGGCATCATGGCGCCAGGCAGACATGGGTAGACCAACTACAAAATCCATGGAAATATTATCCCACTTCTACTCTGGAATCTCATGGGGATATAATAATCTTGCTGGGTGCTGATGCTCGGCCTTGACCCTCTGACACTCAAGGCATCGAGCCACAAACTCTACAATATCTCTGTGCATTCCTGGCTAGTAATATAGTTGTCGAAGATCAGAGTGCATCTTCCTAACCCCTGGGTGAGCTGCCTATGATGCTCTATGAGCCTCTAAAAGGATCAATCTTCGTACATCCCCACTCTGTGGTACGTAGATACGCCCCCTGAATCGTAACAAACCATCTACCTCAAGAACAAATTTGGAATGCTTGCCCTCAAGGGCCCTCTGTGACTATATTAAACTCTAAATCTCCTGATACCAATCATCCTCTGGTAGCTGTTGGAGAATACGTGCCTTCAAAACGGTACCTACTGTAATGGCCATGATCTCATGACGTCGCCTGCTTAAGGCATCTGCCACTACATTCTCTTTTCCTCTGATATAGTGCACGTCAAAGTCATACTCACACAAAAATTCCATCCACCGTCTCTGTCATGCATTCAGATTCAGTTGAGTGAATATATATTGAAGACTACAGTGGTCAGAATGAAGTTCAAAATGATGTCCAAGAAGGAAATGTCTCCATCTAGTGAGTGCATGTACTATAGCTGCAAGCTCTAAATCATGTGTAGGATAATTTTTCTCATGAGACTTGAGTTTTCATGACTCATATGTAATAACTCGTCCCTCTTGCATAAGCACTGCACCGAAACCATCCAATGAAGCATCTGTACATACCACAAAATCTCAAGTCAAGTTTGGTACTGCTAAAATGGGAGCACTAGTGAGACGCTCCTTGAGGGTATGGAATGCCCTCTCACACTGCTCTGTCCACTCAAATCTCTTCCCTTTTCACTGAAGGGAAGTAATGGGATGTACTATCCTAGAGAAACCCTCTACAAATCTGTGGTAGTACCCTGCCAAACCCATGAAACTTCTAACCTCTGTAACATTGGTGGGTGCTGGCCACTCCATAATCGCCCTAACTTTCGATGGATCTATTGAGATACCATTGCCAGATATGATGTGCCCTAGATACTGTACCTTAGACTGGAAGAATGCACACTTAGCCAAATTAGCATAAAGCTGATGCCTCCTCAAACACTATAATACCTACCTCAAATGATCCTCATGCTCCTCCTCAGAGCGAGAATAAATCAATGTCATCCAAAAATATCAATACAAAATGATCCAAAAAAGTGTGAGACACCCCGTTCATCAAACTCATGAACACTGCAGGGGCATTCGTTAAACCAAATGGTACCACTGTAAACTCGTAGTGACCATACCAGGTCCTGAAAGCTATCTAATGAATGTCAGCTTCAACAATCCTCAGCTGGTGGTAACCAGATTTCAAATCTATCTTGGAGAATACCCTAGCTCCCCTTATCTAGTCAAATAGATCATCAATCCTCGACAAGGGGTAGCAATTTTTTACTGTTAACTTATTTAATTGTCGGTAGTCGATGCATAAGCGAAGGGGTCCATCCTTCTTCTTGACAAAAATAACTGGTGCACCCCAGGGTGAGACACTAGGATGGATGTGGCCCTTCTCTAATAACTCCTCCAACTGAATCTTGAGCTCATTGACCTCCTGAGTGGTCATCGTATAAAGTGCCCGAGAGACTGGCTGAGCCCCTAGAACCAAATCAATATGAAAATTGACCTCTTGATGGGGTGGCATCCCTGTCAACTCTGATGGAAAGACATTTGCAAACTCCTTGAGAATAGGGTGATCATCTAAGGATATCTCTGGTAGACCCTCTGATCTGTCACTAATGGTAATGGCAAATATCTGGCACCCCTTACGCATGCTCCGCTTCAACTGCATAGCAGATATCATATGAAGGGATACAGGTCTCTGTACTCCTGATAATACCACTGGCGTGCCGCAATCATCAATACACTTAATCTTCTTATGCCTGCATTCTATCCTAGCATGGTGTACATCAAGCCAGTCCATGCCCAAAACTATATCATACGACCCCAATGGGGTAATCCAAAGATCTACTGATGTGCTGAAGGTCCCAAAAGCAATCATACAATCTCTGACCATGGAGTCCACAACCACTCTAGCCCCTGATGCTAACTCAACCTCCCACCTATCATCTTGCCTATATGCCACTAGCCTACAACACTCCACAATAGTGGGGGAAATGAAAGAATCAGATAAAACATTAATAGATGTGTCACCAATCATACCTGGAGCCTCAATAATAGTGGCCTGATGATCGGTCTGACAGTTCTTGACCGCCGCAAAAACCCTGTGGGTCCTCCCCACATCACCCACTATTTGCTCTAAACCTACTGTGTGGGGTCCACTTGCTCCGAATCCCTATGGGCACTCTCGAGCCAAGTGTCCAAACTCCCCACATACGAAACAAGCTCCTCTGGAATATCCCTGTGTAGATTGAGCCCTGCCAACCTGCGATGGTCCTCCTCTGGAACCACTGGTAAAACCTCCCCTGTGTGTCTGCTGACTCCGTGGTGGCCTTGGCCGCTATCCATGTGCCCTCTGATCTCTAGAGGGTCCCTGTGGCTACCAAGGCCTAGTCTGACTGCTCTAGGTGCCTTGCTGTGGCCTAGGCCTATGCCTCTGCTACTGTTGTTGTTGTTACTGTCGCTGAGGTACCCTCGGGGGTCCAAAAGAAGACCTGAAATCCCCTTTAGGGGGTGTGAAACTCGAGGAGTGGAAGAATCATGCTGCCATTGGTTACAGTTTTGAAACCGCTCTCGTGCCTCCTGGGACCTCCCTTGTATCTCCTCAGCTATAAGCGCCTTTTCCATAGCATCACCAAAATCCACTGGATCGGCCATCCAAACGGATCCTGCAATGCTAGGGTTCAGACCCCTAATGAAATGGTGGACAAGAAGCTTCTCATCCTGAATATAGTCCACATATTGCTGGAGTTCAAAAAATTTGTTCTCGTACTGAGCCACTGTGAGGCCCCTCTGCTATAAATCATGGAACTCATCAATGCGCCTCTGTCTAAAATGATCAGAAATGTAGCGCACTCTAAAGCGCTCCAAAAATGTCTCCCAAGTCAACGTGTCTATGGATAAGTGACGTTTCTGTTCCTCCTGTCGTCACTAGGTAGAAGTGGGTTCCCTCAACTAATGAATGGCAAATCTGGCCCTTAGGTTGCTTGTGATAGGTTGCAACTGAAAACACCCCTCCAAACTGAGTATCCAAGACTCTGCCTCCCCCCCGTTGGTGGCTCCTAAAAAAGTGGGAGGCTGTAATCGAAGCAACTCCCGAATCCTGTCCCCAGTGCCTCGAGAACCTCCTAGTACTGTATCTAGTGCTATCTGAGTCTGAGTATGTCAAGGTGATGGAGGGCAATGTCCTCGCCCCCCTACATGTGCAGTATATGCGGTGGACTCCTACTCTGCTCTCAGATCTCTAGTATATGCTCTATGCCCCCAGGTCGATCCCCCTGAGGTCTATCTACAACTGGAGGGAGTCTAGTCTCGAGTACTCCCATTAGGCCTTCCAAGGCCTGAAGAATCTGGGGACCATAGTCCTATCCCCTAACCTGATTAATACTCTCAGAGTGATGGGATTCTGTGGGTCTCTTTGGTGGTTCTGCTCCTCCTAAACCTCCGACAGGAGAATTAGCTCCCCCCCCTCTATGTGACATCCTAAAAACAAAATAAATTAATATTAAATATGAGTTTAAATGATTGTTCCCAGAGCTCCCAGAGTTGGGAACTCTGATACCTATGTAACAACTCACCTCTCAACACCAAGGTGCTACAGTGATACCTATGCAAGTGCCCCATACTAACTTACACTAACTTGACAAAAACCACCCAATTTTTTAAAAAATCTTCTTTTAATATAACACTACATTTTTTCAACATTAGTTTTCAAATGTAATGTAACTTAACCAAAGGATAATTTATTTTTAATAACATGTATAAAATGCAAGCCTATGAAATTTTAACTCAAATGTTATAAAACTAATAATGTATTTCCAAAAATCATTATAGCTTAACAGTCATAATATTCTTACTATTTACCTAGCTAGATAGAAGGAGATTATATTACTTGTAAAGTAAAATAAGATTATTCTTAAATAAATAAATTAACTCTAGGGTAAATGAAATAATCTGTGAGTAAATAAAATCATTCTTACACGTAAAATCAAATTACTCTTAAGTAAATAAATAACATAATTTTTAAGTAATAGAAATAAAACAATATGCTGCACATTGTGAAATAATAATACTCATTATAAACAATATATTCTTAAAAGAAGATAATGCCAAGTCTTTATAAACTAAGCATATAAACACCCGTAGCAACTCTTTAACTAATTATTTATTCATTTTATTAATTTTGGTATCAACATAATAATAGTTCACTAGTTAAAATAACTCTCTTATTTTACAAGGAATATTAAATAATTGAAGATTTAGTTATGTATATTTATATATATTCCAAGTAAAGAAAAATATAGACTTATGAGCATTTAAAACTTATTTATATTTACTTTTCAACATAACCTATTATTTTATAATTATTAAAGCTTTCCTCAAATTTTAAAAAAAATATAATTCAATTATGAGAGAACAAACTTTCTACACTTCGTTTCTTAAATGAAAAAAAAAAGACATCCAAACATATTTTTAAATCAATATGGACCAAAACGATTTGAAAATATTAGAATCATCAAATTTCATTTTATAGGAAAAGAATAAATAATTGCATTGTTAATGGAGCAGTATAAAAAAATAGGTATCCCCCGCTCTTTTACCATGGCCCCACCTAGGATTCCCATCGCCCCTCTAAACGAAACCTTAATTAAATAAAAAGAAGAAGAAAAATCTATAGTTCCTAAGGGCAGCAGGGATAATATGTTTCTTATAATATATATATATATATATATATATATATATATATATATATATATATATATATATATATATATATATATATATATATATATATATATATTCCTCCTTATTTCGCGTGAGGAGAGAGAGTTAATCTTTGCCCTAATAGCTCTAACATTAGCAAGAAGCCCTAAAATCCATTACCCTTCTAGATAATTCTTTTTATCTATTTGCTATATGCAAGACTCCAGATGAAGGATAGAGGATAGGGAAAGCACTATGCCTCAGACTTCTTTGATGCATTGAGCAGGAAACAATGGTATGAAAGGAGTGATGGAGTGCTACAAGTACGGCTATAGAGGAGAGAGGGGTTTGGCTTATATTTAAGCATGCTAATCTAAACATACACCAGATGTTATGCTTAGTTCCTATAAATAACCATTGACCTTGTTGCCATTATGAAAAGAAATTTGTTCTATGGAATATCTAAGTAATGCAAGATTTGAATGATGCAGGAGATAGATTCTTTTCATGGATATGCAAATCTTTCTCTTCTGTTTATTTTTTTATTTTTTTACAAATGCATAAAATCTCACATATAGGTTCTTTTAGTTATTAGTAATTTACAGATTTTCATAAGAAAATGATAAATTTACACTTTACAAGTTGGGCACAGCACTCAAATAAAACTCAAAAAATTAATGTCTCTTCCCTAGACTTAGCACGTATGGATTTGGAACAGAGAGTTTTATTTCCACACATTTCTCCATGGCTGCATGTTCTAATAGCTATAGCATTTAGTCCATTATTCTTCTAGCACTTGTAGAGTCCTGTAACAGGGTAGGATCATAAGAAAAGAAATCTTCAGATATAGCCAGTGGGAGCTCACCTCCCAGCCTAGGGCAGTAGTTGCCCACCCCCGAGCTAGGGGAAGACATGGAAGTTCCAGGTACATCTCACCACAACCCCCTTACCCTTACTAACATACAACAACCATACTCATACTTCAAATTCCACCAATTTCACACAAGTAATTACACATTCACTGGGCATCCACAACACAAGCAGAAGAAGACTTCATAGAAGGCCTTCACAAGCAGATGATAGAAGTTAGCATCCTGAAGGAATAATTTTGCCATCACAGAAAAGTACCTACATTTTTCTTTATCGAGGGTACTCTTACCCATTTATTCTGCTATTGGGTACTCTTACCCATTTGTTTTGAGCTCATTTCAAATTAATGTTTTGGGTACTCATACCCACTCAACATATATATATATATATATATGAGGATGGGGTACTCTTACCCATTGTTTAGATTCCAACAATACTAAATTTGGGGTACTCATACCCATTATTCACCTTCAGAACCTCTTCTTCTATCCCCACATACAACTTACCACAGACTTACAAGCAACAGTAACCACTTATACTTAACACTTTCAGCAATAACATAGCATGGAGATAGCAATAACATTTTTACTAGCAAAAATTATGATAGGAACAATTGTCATAACAAACAAGAAAGGACTGAACATCACTTATCCCATATAAATTTTAGAGTAATTTAGTTAATATCTCTAACCTGGAATTTTCTGTAGGTTGATTTAACTCCACAAAGAGCTCTAGGTCCTCCAGATTTACTACTTCTAGTTTCTTCTTCCTTCTCCAATTCAGTTCTGTTCCTCTCCAGCCCCCGTAAGTAAAAAAAATAAGAAGGAAAAGTTAAAATTTAAACCAAAATACTCTCCCCTTCTATTTACCTTCTTTCTACCTCTATTTATAGCTATCCCTGTAGGCAACATGTGTCCCTCCAAAGGGACAGCATGTATCCAAATGAGGGCATCATGCTGTCATAATGGGTGGGTAACAAGTGCTCTCCCGTGAGCCAAATTTCCCCAAAAATTAAAAATGTATTCCCATCCATAAGTTTAGGGCTGTTTTAAAGAGTGTTTCAATTTTATTTATTTTTAGTACCTGCCTTCGACTGGTACTATTGCAATGAGTTCACACTTATCTAGTTATTAATCTATTGATTGCAA
Source organism: Cunninghamia lanceolata (assembly GCA_027924645.1). Classification (NCBI taxonomy): domain Eukaryota; kingdom Viridiplantae; phylum Streptophyta; class Pinopsida; order Cupressales; family Cupressaceae; genus Cunninghamia; species Cunninghamia lanceolata. Next base: position 8,176,834 of record BSBN01000078.1, read on the forward strand.
ACCAATCAAAAGATAGGATTACTTTCCTTCTCGGACAAATTTGATTTAAATTTGTACTTTTCCTATGTCAACATGATAAATTTTTAACAAAAAAATATTTAGAAATGATTTATCTGTATTGTCATTGGCTAAAAAAAAATGACCTCTTCTCTACGGATTGTCGGATTGTCGGGAGAGTGCAACAAAAAAACTATAAATGTGGAGAGAATTTTGGTTTGAGGAGAGCACATGGCAAGTAAACAAATTATGAATACAAATTTTTTGCTTCATTAGGTAAAAGTAATTTAATTTTAATTTAGTTTTTAGGTTCTACACATTTTATTTTATGTAATAGATTATTTTAGGGATTTCAATTTTATTTACTCAAAAGTTAAAAATTTTGGATTTTAGTTTTATTTAGTCAAAACTTTAAAATCTACAGTATCATGAATTTAATTACATTTTTTATTTTATTCTTCAAACTTACAATATTTTAATGCATTTTAAATTATAAAACTATTAGTATTATTACATTAATTAATTCTTTAATCATTATAATCATTATTATTATATTATTTAAATATTTAATATTTAATTTTGAAAATTTATATTTAAATTTTAAGTGAAAATATGAATATTGAATATTTAATACATAGGAAACAACTTCCTATTATATTAAATATACATCCTAATAATTCTTTTTATAAAACAATAGTGACAAGAGTTTAAAGACTATTTTGTTACTTTGCTTGTATATTAAAAACTAGTGCAGTTAAACTAACTATTACCGTTCAACTACCCAGACTGCTTTTACTCCAAAATTTTATAAATACCCTACATTTCCCAAATCAAAATTAGGACGAGCAAGTTTTGGTACATTTATGGTGATATCTAAATTTGATTTTTTTTAAAATTGTTTTTTAGTTTAGGGGCTTTTACCCCTTTATCCAACAATATCATTTTTCTTTGCTATAACTCATTTATAGTTCATAGTATATTAAATTAGATTTTATCTATTCCCTTGTGCTCCTTGTGCAGGTTTTTCAATTGGTTTGGGTTGGTGCAGTGGTTGTTATTTACTTCCCTTGTGCTCGTGCAGGTTTTTCAATTGATTTGGGTTGGTGCAATGGTTGTTATTTACTTCATTGGCTCAACAATTTTTTGATCATTAAATCTTAAGGGTTGTTACTTTGATTTTTTTTGTAATCTTGACATTTAAATCTTTAGGGTCTTTTGTATGTGAACATTATAGTGCTTTAAAATTTTCTCATGCCATAAAACAAATTCACTCTAGGTAATGAGCTTGTGTCAAGTAAACTATAAGTAGAGGCATGTTCTTAATTAGTTATTAATAATTCTTTTTGTAACCAATGAGAATTGAAATAGTTTTTCTATTTAAAACATATTCAGCTATTGCTATTGTATAGATGCAAATATTATAACAAATTAAAAAATTATTTTTTCTTTAATCTAATTGGCAGAAGGGTGATTAATGCACATATGAAAAGGGAGTGGTAGTTAATATATTATTTTATTTATGTTTAATAATGTTTTATAACTATATTTTATTAGGGTTTTATCAAATCAAATAAAAAGGGAGAAGTATACGATAAGGAAGTGCATTATATTTTTAAGCAAATATTATAACAAATTAAAAAAAAAAATTCTTTAATCAAATTGGTAAAAGGGTGATTAATGCACATCCATTACAATAATGGTCGTAATATTGCCTTATGAAAAGGGAGTGGTAGTTAATATATTATTTTATTTATGTTTAATACTTTTTATAACTATATTTTATTAGGGTTTTATGAAACCAAATAAAAAGGGAAAAGTATACGATAAGGAAGTGCATTATATTTTTAAGATTTTACTAACTATATTTAGGAACATGGCATCACTTCATTTAAATATTTTCCACCACACTAGATTTTTCACTGATGAGTAAATAAAATTGAAATCCCCAAAATAAAAGTATTTTTCATGAGACTAGATTTTTGAGTAAAAAAAATTAAAATCTCAAAAATAACCTAATTTCGTAAAATAAAATAACACTAAATTTTTTCTTTACAAAGCATGCATATTTTTATTTATTGATTTCTTTTCACAGCTATTTTATAAAAAATATTATTAGGGTTTAAATTTGTTTTATAACTATACTTTAGGGTTCTACACATAAATAACCTAATTTCACTAAAATATTTCTTAACTATTCATTTGATCTTAACCATTGATGTCTAATTAAATGGAGTTGAACCACATACTTTTATTAAATGAATGCACCCAAAATTATTACTAAACCACAATATTAGATTAATTAAAATAATTAAAATCATGTTCTCTAAAAAGGGTTACTATTATTACTTAAATAAAAAATTAAGTGACTAAGATAAAATACTGCAGTGATGTAAATATGAATATGTTATTGTTATTATATTATGTAATTATTCTTCAAACATAGAATATTTTAATGTATTTTAAATTGTAATAGTATTCAATATTAATACATTTTAATATTTTAGGTAGAGATTTCAAATCTATCCACACCCAGCTAGGGTTAGGCTTCTACACATTTTATTGTATGAAATTAGATTATTTTTGGGATTTCAATTTTATTTAGTCAAGAGTTAAAAATTTAGGATTTCAATTTTATTTAGTGAAAAGTTAAAAATCTACAGTATCAAAAAAATATTTTACTATGTTATTACATTTTTTATTTTATTCTTCAAACTTACAATATTTTAATGCATTTTAAATTATTTAAAAGTATTAGTATTATTACATTTTAAGGAAATATTTGTGTTATTTAATAGACTTTGTAAAAGTTTAGTTTTATATTTAGGAAATATTTTAGTCTATTTTATTTTTACCAAATTAGATTATTTTTGAGATTTCAATTTTATTTACCCTTCAACACTGTTCACAAATTAATTTTTCATTTATTGGAATGCAATTTATCTATACAGCCAATACCTAATCAGCAAAAAATTACAACTAAACAAATACTATATACAACCAATAGCTAATTAACAAAAAAAAAATTAACAACTTAACAAATACTATAATAACAACACTACAAGGCAGGTACTGGCCACTACGTGGCACTTGTTTATTCTTATTGCATTTCCTTGAGGGGTCCACCTAGGTCTAGGAAAATGTTTAATTTTCTTCCATTAATAGGCATAGTTTGGACTATATAATAAGTTTAACAGGTTACTTAAACTTCCCACCACTCAACAAACATCACACAACACTCTCCAAATAACATGGACACCTAACAACATTGTACATGGACATTATAGGTTCTAAGAGAAATTCCCTCATAAATACTAACAAGACGACTCACATAACTCCCTTCCCAAGACACACATACACATGACTAACAAGAGGCTTATGCCTTTATGTAGGCTAGGCTGGCTCATTGGGAACTTACAATGGAACTCCACATGTTTTCCCCATTTCCATTTTCTTCCTGCACACTCAATGTTACACTGTCAGTAAATTAACAATAAATAGCCGAAACAAAAATATCAAATTAACCACAGCTACATCATATATCAGTATAAATAATTTAATGCTAGATCACATAAAAGAATCCACATACAATTTTCATTATCACTAACTCTAAATATCACAATTCTAGCTACAACTAGATACATATAATTAGTAAATGACGCCATTTACAAAAAGTAAGTAACTTTTGCCAAGAAAGTCAAGGATTACATATATACAACCTTAAGTCAAAAACAACATACTACTTACATATATAGAGAAAGATCTGACATCATCACATAAAATTAAATAAGTATGTAACATCCAAGTGCATACACATATAAATATAACATCCATGGGTCTACATCAAACTTAAATAACCAAGTTGGCCAACCACATAATTCGCCATGCCGAGAGTCTGAAGAAAATCAAAATGTACAACTACCCTGTCATATCGACAATATCAAAGAGGGGCCTTAGAGATAGGACCTACCCATATGCTAACCAACCTAACACTGTTGAAAGCAAACATGAGTATCCCTCTACAAGTGTGCGAGGCCCCATTACGCTCATCACACAAGTAGGCTATAACACAATCTCATAGTGCACCTTCATGTGTCTAAGCACGTGGCATTGTGTCCTCGAGCCCAACTTGCTACCATCAGCAACACGACATCATGACCAGCACTGTGTCAGAACATTAGTGGGCTATGGCATTGTACCTATTGCATCATGTTAGAAAATGTGCAGATATGGGATCGGTCTCAGTATGGGTCGCAAATCTCCCTCCACATGCTGGACCTCAAAATATACATGGGGTACATGACCTTACTTGGGTTATCCATGCAGGTCCTAGACCCCAGCCCCCAAGTGACGACTCATGTCATCACATAGTTCCAGTTGGGTTGTCCATGTAGGTCCTAGACCCCGTCCCCCAATTGACAACTCATGTGGCATATCATACCTTTCGTGAAGACAAGGTAAATGATCATCCAAGAAATACCATCCAGAAGCTCAAGAACTAGGAGGATTAGGCTAACACTTATTGATCAAGTACCCTGATCCATCATAAGGGGAAGTAGTGAGTATGTTTCCTCAAGTTCAGTTAAGCGAGGGACCGCTCTGCGTTGTCATAAGCATACGCTGCACACTTCACCCAAGGAACTTTGTGGCTGCTACTACCCCTTCATAGACTGAGGGACTAGAGAACCAAAAGAGGAGAATCTATGCATCTAACTTTTGGCTACTCTTTTACATATATATTTTCAACCACACAAGGGTTGGTGCTTAATCGGGTAACAAACATACAAACACACATGATGGTATGGTTGATCCCACACCTAAAATACACATTTTCCCCATGGATGGGTACTTAGTATCACCATCCTATGGGCACACAAAGCACGTACGGGGTATTCACAACACTCAACCAATGCACAGTTACTGGTTTCTTACATTTATAGGGGAAGACTTACATTTTCATACATGATTTTCATTACTACGATAAGTACATTTATTCCCATAACCAATGTGGTTCCCTTGGCAAAATTATAACATTACTTACTATCCTCTTCCCTTTTCCAGTTTTTGTCCACTCTTCCTTTCTACATATCACATCAATCTAGGTGCTTAGATTAAAGCATGTTATCCAACACAAGATTTCTTATCACATGCATATAAAGATTCACTATAACTAATCATGGACACCAACCTTAACCAAAGATCCCAGTGCTGAGAACCTGGTTCTGATACCAAATGTAATGCCCTGCCATGCAACCCTAGAGATAAGTCAATTAACGCAATAAAAAGATAGAAATATTTTTTATTTGGTAATAGCATTAACCACTTTAACATAGTCTGACACAACAATTTAACTACATCTCTAGGGATAACATGACTGCATTATTGAAATTAAGCAATAACCAACAACATACATAACTCATTCAAAACATGATTATATTACATGATCTAACTAATGGCCATTGTTTGTTCTAAATCCGAATGCACAAGATGGATACACTCACGCACAAGTTGTAATGTCTACCCCAGAAAATCTTAGTGATTAACCATAATGAAATCAACGAAATAATAGAAACAATTTACAAGATTAAACCTAGTAAATTTCATGTTACATAATGGTGTATGTCAATATTCATTGAATATGAAATGTAAGGTAGAAATTTTCAATTAAATTCATACACATTTATACATAATTACCTATACTATCAGATAGTCATCTATTCGCCAAAAGGGAAGGTGCGTCCTTAGCTCCTGAATCCTGCATGTCAATAGATCTCAAACTGCACATCTAAAGAGACATTAGTCCTACGTGATTAATTTCAAAACAAATATCCATTGCATAAAATACAAGCCTAAGGCCCTGAGGGGCCGACCTAATGTCTTGGGGGCTCATAATGGCCTTGCCTACATATACGTAGCATAGAGACTTCATAGTTTGGGGACTTGGACTTTCAACCACAAGATACTAGCAACAATTTAAAACTTCTAGGATTTTATTGTCATGAAATTGACCTCCTCACAACCTTAGATACACATTCACATTTCAATCCATACTTGAGGACAATAAAGTATAAGAGCTACCTTCTTCACACCATTGTCATAAAATTTCAAAAGATAAATAGTCTTCTTGCAAACAAGTATATATACCACTACTATGCTTATCTTGATCATGCAGATAAAATTTAAAATTATATCCTCTTTCAATGAAAACAACTACCTATTTCTCCATTCTTAAGACAAGTTCTATGCTAAATTCATAATCCAACATAGTATAATCTTTAAGTGAGGAAGAGAGTAGAAAGGTATTTCATTTTTTTACAATTAACTCTACCAACCTGGGTAATTCAATCTAATTGTCCTTTTTGGTATACTACTATTTCTAATAATTTGAACATGACTAAATAATCTCATTGATAGTTTGAAAATAAAAGGAGCCTACTTATTTCCTCACATCATTACCATAGTGAACTTAATAATAAAATAACAAAAAAACCATATTTATTAGAGTTGATTTTCTATCTATAAAAATAATCTAAGGTTATAGTATATATATTTCAATGAAAGCATTATAAAGAGCCCAATTTATAACTGTTAACTATGCAATATGGTTAGATACAATAGTTAAATTTAAGCCTATCAAATCAAGAATTCAAATAAATCTCAACGTAATTAAAGAGATTATAATCTAAAGTACAATTTAAGAGACCAGTGGATAGTAAGGCACCATTATTTTCTCATGAACTATTATCTCTTCACATAGTAAATACCATGCAACTTCATATGATTCCAAAGACATAGTATACTTCATAATACAATATTGCTATTGAATGTATGGGTCTATAAAACCACCATACCACAAATATAGGTTTTAGACCAACATAATATCACATCAACAAATGGGCAAACATATTACAAAATCACAAATACATTAGATTTAAATTTTTCTATCTAAAGACTTAAGGGACTACTACCTGACAATTATATCATATAAAAAAAAAACATTAATTAAAGAAGAAAAATCTCTCATTCTTAAGACCTTGTCTTGATATGAAATGCATTAGCAATGATACTTTAGTATCAATTAAGAGTCTAAGAAGATAATCAACCAAGAACTTATTTTAAAACAACAATCTTAATTTAACCAAAAACTAATATCATACCAAAAGTTTAATAGCTCCAACCAAATCATAAAATTCACAATTTACTTAATGATTATGTTGATATACTCTTATCTTAACCCAACCTTGCCAAGCTCTAATAAAATTAAAAAAAAGAAAAATTAAAGAAAATAAATATATGAAAAAGAATAAAAACATTTATCTATCAAATAGGTTTTACAACTAAACTTTAATCCTCTATTCTTTTAGGGAAAAGGTTTACACATAATTTGACCTAAGCACACACATAAAATCAAATCTAAACCCCTTATTCTATCCTTACTTATCTTCACCCTATACTCCATGATAAAATCAAATGAAAACGTAGAAGATTAAATTAGAAATTCATGTAATGCTTAAGACCATTTACTTAAACTAATTCATTAAAAAGGACTGATTACTAACCAGAATTGATGAGGCTTTAATATTAGAACCAAAAAAACTTAAGAGTTTATTGAAATGACTATATTCAAGGATATAAGAATTTTTTTTTCTTTATTTTCATTCCATATGAGTTATGGAAACTTAAATAAATAAATAGAGAGAGCTGACGCCAAACTTGGAAATCTACAATTTGTATCGGTATCCAATACATAATCATTTAAGCAATTTCCTTACTGGAAAGAGAACCTTAATTAGTTCAAAATTTAGAAACATCAAATGGAGGTTAACGTATATATATATAAAAGCAAGAGCTATCGACAAATAATCTAGACTTTGCAGCCTTTACGAGTAACCTGTGTACTATGCTCATCTAGAGCATTAGAAAAGAGTATGAACATCCATCATATGATGGTAAATGTGGAAAGATCTGACTAAGAGTTGTGATAAAATGCAATGTTTCCTCTTCATTATTGTTATTTTCTGCAACTACGATCTTCTATAACGAGAATTCAAGTTAATGAATTCTACGTAATTATGACAATATTTTCTTAAATTTAGCATTAAGAGCATCACTCGGCTAAGATAATGGCATGCTCATGCTAAGATGGTAGGATACTAATTCAGGTATGAAATAATCACAACAAGGAAAAATAATCTAATCGCACAAGGTTAGGGATCGAGTTAGAAGGAATGACAAATTCTCAATCAATTCCACAACCCTACCGCAAGATCAAAGCACCTTTAAATTTATTAAAATCAGTCATTATGGTTGTAGAGTATTTCAAGACAAATATAATGAAATGATAACTGGTTTGGGAACCTAAGTAGTAAAATTTGCAGAGATAAAGCCAACATCTCATGCAGACAAGACACACATACGGTTAGATAATAATACCAGTGACATACTTTAGAGTGTCCTCACGTTAGTCTGCATGCAAGGAAACATTAATATCCAAAAAGAAAAATTACAAGAGGAAATGTTGTGAGAAAGGCGTGAATCATTTCATCATTCAAACAGGGGTAATACCCTTATGGAGATTAAATGAATTAAATCAGCTTATACTATTCTCTTATGCCCAGTCACATATCTCCAGTAATAAAAAAAGATCTCCAGTAATAAAGAAGGGACATCCATCAAAACGTAACGGAAGGGAACTCTTGGATAAAAATAGAAGTTGTAACAGTCCCAGTGTTAAGGATTAAGATTGTCTAGAAAATGATAGAATGTTTCTAGAGCCTTCCTTAAGCTAGAACATTCCTGGAGTTGTTCTAGAAAAGAACATTCTAAGATCTGTTCTAGAAAAAGAAGATTCCAGGTTTAAGAGTTTTCTAGAAAGCTAGAAGCTTCCAGGCTTCAAAGGTTCTATAAGTATATATATGTGATTATAGAGAGCTGTAGTACACAGAGCCTTTGGATGGCTGATAGACAGAGCCTCTGGATGGTTGTTGGATACAGTATTCAGATTGCTATTAGATATCGCATCTAGATAGCTGCTAGATACAACATTTTGGATGTATTGAAATCTAGATAAATATAATTTGCCAGGTTATTCAACTATGTTTTGCCCTGTCTTTTGGTGTTTATTGGGCCTGTTCTTTCATGGTATCAGAGCCAATTTATGGGTTAGAATCCCCTTGGGTAATGCTGAGGGGGTTGTTGGCAGAAAAAAATGATTCAGCTAGAATTTCAGCCAGGTTCAGCTAGAGTGTTTTCCTGGTTCAGCTAGAGATTCAACCATGTTCAGCTAGAGGTTTAGCTGGAATGTTTTTTAGGTTCAACTAGATTCAGCTCGAGGTTCAGCAAGAAATATTGCTGGAATGACTTGTTTGCAGGGCAGATGTGTTGCTAGAGTGATTTGTTTGTAGGGCAGATATATTGCTAGAGTGGTTTGTTTATATGGCTGGTATATTGTTAGAGTGACTTTTGTTCGCATGGCTGTTATATTGCTGAAAATGCAAGTTGGAACAAGTTAGAGGTATTATTGGTTGTTATGATGAAGATGACTTTTCAGCTAGACAAAAGATAAAGAGTGTTGAAGAAATATATAGGCAAGGCTCAAAGATCCAAGGAAAGAGTGCTAGAGCTCTCATGGGCAAAGTATTGTGTATAAATGATCCAATCTCCTATGAGCAAGCTAGAGGGAAGAAAGAATGGGAGCAAGCCATGAAAGAGGAATATGATTGAAGAATGCTTGGTATGCTAGAGGTGAACATTAAGGGGGGAAGTAGTATAATGTTCCCCTCTCATTTGTATTTTCTTTGTATTATTCTAGCCAATCTTAAGGGGGGATGTTAAGGATTAAGATTGTCTAGATAATGATAGAATGTTTCTAAAGCCTTCCTTAAGCTAGAACATTCCTGGAGTTGTTCTAGAAAAAAAACATTCTAAGATCTGTTCTAGAAAAAGAAGATTCCAGGTTTAAGAGTTTTCTAGAAAGCTTTCTAGAAAGCTAGAAGCTTCCAGGCTTCAAAGGTTCTATAAGTATATATATGTGATTATAGAGAGCTGTAGTACACAGAGCCTTTGGATGGCTGATAGACAAAGCCTCTGGATCGTTGTTGGATACAGCATTCAGATTGCTATTAGATATAGCATCTGGATAGCTGCTAGACAAAGCATTCTAGATGTAATGTATTGAAAGTTAGATGAATATATTTTTGAGTTATTCAACTCTGTTTTGCCCTGCATTTGCTATGTTCATTGCTGTTATGTTTTGCACTGTTTGTCCTGTGTTCATCACTGTTGTTATGGTTTTCTGAGTGTTTTTGGGCCTGTTCTTACATGGTATCAGAGCCAAGTTCTATCACCCAGAAGCCATGTATGCAAACTGAGAAAGTAGAGAGAAGGCGCGCTGTCTGTATGAAAAAATTCCTCAAAGAGATATCATTTCATGGAAAGCAATGATTTACAGGATGTGCACAATATGGGAATCTGGACGAGGCATTAAGGGTTTTCATAGAAATGCCACAATGAGATGTTGTCATATCTCGGAATGCAATGATTCACAATGATCTTGGATTACACTCGAAATGGATTTATTGAAGAAACTTCCCAACAAATACAATTATTGCAGGTAGGAGTCAGTTATATTTCATAGCTTGAAATGCTTTGGTAGATATCTAGAAGAATGTGGAAGCATGAAACCAGTACCCAGTCAAAGAAGATTAATTGTTTAAATCTATGGAATGGATTTGTTGAACAAGGCTAAGAACTTTTAATCAAATGCATTCGACAGGTGAAATAAAACCCGATTCCTCTATCTTTTCCAACTTCCACCTCGCCCGTGCTAACTAGGAGTTGGAGCAGCGTGAAAGAAGGTGGATCTCAATGTACAATATAGCTAAAATGTGTTGATTGACATGCATGCCAAAAGGAAAATGTGGAAATACCGAGTTCTTAAGAAATCGTAACAATGGTGGAAACACATAGTCTAATTCCATTTAAATTTCATATATAACATCTACAATTGTGTACCAGAATTTTCTTGAGTTTGCGAGAGGCTCCATTCTCCCCTTAACACATACATCTTGCCACAAGATCCTACACTTGGTCTTCCTTATGCAGAGTGTAACTCTCTTTTGATTCTTCGTCTGTAGATTTTCTCCCCTGAAAGAATCCTCCCCCTATCTCGAAGCCTCGACCTGTCTATAAAAGAAATGCATTTTCCCCAAATGCTCTCCTGCCTCCCTCCATTCCCATGCTAGGAATATATTTACTAACTTATTATTTGTGTGTGGCAAAAATTAACATCGGCTGTCTCAAAATAGATAAAATGGTTGTGGAAAAGAACTCGCAAAACAAATGTAACAGTTGGCATTTTCTCTCCAAACGCCATATTTAGCAATACACAATGCATGATCACAGTTACATTCGTAATACTTCAATTACCAATAAATAAAATACCAATATGCCAATATCTCTGGAAGACTAAATTTGGTAATTTTACTCATTATGAAGCATGGTATACATAATGACAAATAGGCCACTATGGCTAACTCATAAATTGTCACGATGCAAGCAAACTCTTAAATAAGGCAAATATTCATGTAGTCTAATTCCCAACTAAAATCAAACAACTTTAACTAAAAACATTGTCTTTATGCAATGATATAAATATCACTCATATTGAACCTTCAAGAAACTTTTCCAATACAAAAACCCCTATTGATCAAACTGGAACATAAACCCGAAACATCTTAGTAATGAATTGATGTTAGAGACATGTATAGCGCAATAAAGATCTCCTCTCAAACAAATTACATTAATTTTTTTTAATATCTTAACCAAAAACCCTACAAGAGCCATCGATAAGGATCGTACCAAATTCAAAGCAAGAGGACTAGAACACAAATCTGTAATCATACCTAAAGGATATCCTTGAATAATGTTGGATCAATTGAAAACAATATCTTTAGTCCATGGTCCCTTTCCCCAGTTCTCCTTTTCCTGTTTACAAACCCCCCCTTGATCTGACACATCCAAAGTGAAAATGGAGGGGCACTACACTGTCACACCATACATCACTCATAAAACCCTCAACAACTTTGATCTTTTATATATATCCTCCACAAGCTTCAAAATCTTTCTCCTTGGTCGGCCAAGATGAAACGTGTAGCATGAAACATGTAATGGTCATAACAGTTAGCTCTCAAATATATGTGGTAAATAAAATTTCAATGCACTTCAAGAGAAAGACATAATCAAGTCCTATCTTACCTTAGGACACTCTTCTACACTGGTGTAGATTCCAAAACACGTGACATAATCACCAAAATACATCAAGTTGGCACAACAAACACTTGCCCTTCCTTATATTAAGGTCCACACCAAAAGTAGTACTGGAGGAGACAATGTTACATCATGCGGACCACACAAAGAGAATTATATGATCTATAAATCATCCATGTACACTCCTGCCATTTTAAATCATCACATATTGGTGCAAACCCATAAAATCTAATTCTGGTATCCTTAAGAACTCTTCTCACATAGTATTAAGATAGAACAATAAAAAGCATACTTGCAGTGAACATAAACCTTTGAAACTTGAAAAGCACATACCAACCAACAATATGAGCTTGGCGTTCAATCAGAAAGGCTAATTACCAATGTCTGATGAACTGCAGTGTCTTCTTCTTTCTTCCTCTACTTATCATTATCATCAAAAAAACCTATCTTCATAGAGCTAACTCTAGAGAAGAATTTGTAGTACAAATTATCACTTGAAACTTGACACTTGCACACCTGATAATTATATATACATGTTCTCGAAATTGCAACATCATATCTTCATCTATGGAGAAGTGCAGAGCATTCTCCTATCTCTCTGTGATTACACTTACTCTGTTTCAATAGTATCTTCATTCCTCTCTCACTCAAACTCCTTGCGGTAAACTTTATGGTTTTAAAATTGAAACATGGATTCCTGCTCGTGTAATATCTAGCCATTAATCCAATCTGTAGTTCCTTACCTTCAATAGTGGTAGAATGTAGTATCATCTTGTGAGATTGTAACATCTTTCCTAACTTGTACTAAACTTAGACAATTTCCTTTAATCTTTTTATAACTTTCTTCATCAGGTGGTAGACACCATGAGTTCATAACACCAACGTGTAGCATGAATACAACTCAAACTCATCAAACAATTTAAATACAATCAACATATCAAAGAAATGGACTTACACATGAAGTTCAGAAGATAATGTATGGCTCTGTATAGATGATACTAATCCATCTCCTTTACTTCACAACTTTTGTGATCAATCTCTTCTTTGTCTTCTCCTCTTATCACCTCAGGATATATTCATCACTTTACTTCTCTATCTCACTACACTTCTAATCACTTATTCTACTATGTTCACTAATCACCATACTCTTGCAATCTCCATTTGACATATCTAGTGATATCACTTACAATGTAGCACTCCATACCACAATCGACATAAATGACAGCACATATGCAACATCCTCAAATACAAAGAACAAAACACAATGTCAAGGTTGAAAAGAAAAGAGTAGATAGCACCAAGGATAGTAGGATAAGGAAGGAAAGAGATAAAGAGGCCAAAAATGGATAAGAATAAAAATGTTGTATTGCAGATAATGTAATACTATTTGATGATTGTGAATTTTATTTTGAATTTCAATAAAATGGAAGAGAGTTTTGTTGCAATCTTGTATTAGATTTGGGTAGACCATTGCCTGTGTTGTGTGTTTGTGAAAGATTTGTTTTTTGCAAGAGGGTAGAATTCCCCTACGTCACTAATCCTAAGCCTACCGATATACATATTTCTATGAGTGACTTGTATGCAAGTGGTGCAGGAGCTCCCAATTCTAGGCATTTTTGTGAATTGTCATGTTTTGTTATCATGTTATATTGTTCTCCCTAAGGCTTTGCAAGCCATTTTCCTAGGTTGTAATAAGGACTTGGTCCATTTGGTCGATTTGTCTAATATAGACCTTGATATGGTCAAGTAGAATGTAACTTCACTTAAGAAACATGTGGTTTCTTGTGAAGGAAGTAGTTTACAATGACTAACTGCTCTTGGCCAGTAGTTGTACGGTTGGTGGAGGAAGAGAAACATCCTTCAAGCCTTCTATAGGAAGGACAATGTAATAGCATACTAAGAATAATGAAATTCTATAGTTTTTGGAGTGCAAAAGACTATTTTTTCTGCGTTTCCCTAGAGACAGTCATATAGTACAGCTCTGTACGGATAGCAAGGAGTCTGAAACCTAGAAAATGTGTTAGTATTGTGAAATACCTTTCATTTAAGTGTAGTTAGAGCTTTTGAAACCCCTTGTGCTATTAGCTTTGAATCATTTTGTGCAAACTGGTTTGAAACCCTCCAAAACTAGGGTTTTGTGGCAAAATGGGCCATTTCTCCTCTGTCCTCTGAAAGGCACCAACCATTTTTAGTAGGATGGAGGGAGATAGTGTACATCTCATGTTTTTGGTATTAACAATGTCTACACTCCTCACTCCAAGGCCCTTGGCATGAATTTAACTAGTCTGCATGGTGACTAGTTAATATGCAGTTGGTGGAAATCAGTGTGTTTTCGATGGACAGTCAATAGAACAAATAAAGGGAGGTTCTAAAGGGTATTTGTAGATGAAAGCAGGGATGTACAGATGCTTGTCTAGTTCTGAGCATGTGGATGTGACACACTTCCTTTGTAAAGGCTTCAAACTAGGCCTATTCCCTAAAAAGAACAGTTTGTTGTTATTGGACCCCTGTGGCAAAGTACGGCCCTGCACATTGGTGGGTGGTTGTAAGTCCTTAATGGGTATTGGAATGTGTAATGTGTTTTGATTGTCCTTTAGAGGTTTGGAAAGTTATCCTTGGATTAGTCAGTTCCAAGGGCTACAAAGAATAAGCCTCTTGAGGCACTGTCATAGGACAGTCATGCTATAGTTTGTTGTTCTCTGTCCTTGCAGGTACAGAACTTAGTTATTGGGTCAGAGACCTTGTATTGGTCATGTCTTTGACAACTATATGCTGGTTGTAGTGTGAAGATCCTGTTGGTAGAGCTATTGGTAGTTGGTTGTGTGATTAGGAAGGTGTATGTGTTTGTTAGTTGGGTTGAGTAGAGACTCCCCTAAAGAGAATTGAGTAGCCTATGTTGTTGGACACCAGGGTGAGGTCCCAGGCTAGGTCAGTCTCTTGAACAGCCTGGTATAGGCTTGTGTCACATTACCTTTGGAAGCACTAAGGAGGAAACCTAGAAGTCTAGATTGATTGTGTGAGTACCGTCTAATACTACCAATACCTCTACATCAGCAAGTACTATTGATAGGCTTAATAATGCTTTGACACATTTGGACAATACCATCTTTAATACACCAAACTTGTCTAATAGAGATAGGTTGATGGCTATTCAAGATTAGCTTAGCCATATGGTAGAGAATGTCAAATCATATAACCCATATGTTGATGTCAGTATTGAGGATTTTTATGTGTCACTCGCTAGTAGTGTCACTGGGACTATGAAATAACTAGCAATTAATAGGGTTGTTTCATTAGATATGGTTCATATGATGTTTCCGCACAATATTGGACAAGATAGAGTTTGAGGCTATCCCATGACCAAGTGCATAGATCTCATTGTTCGACCACTTATATACCCTAAGTGATTGGCAGGACATCATCGATGGCCACATAATGATGAGTTGCCATTATATTGTTGTAAACAATTATATGTACATGTTCATTTAGATTTTGATTTTGATTACACATCTATCCCTACACATGCTAGATAGGGAAGAGGGAGGCTTTCTGAAAAACATCAATTCAGATGTCTTGAGATACCGCCACCCATTGATAAAAGGGAATTATTTGGTCCCAACCTTTTAGTACTTCCCAAAAGGTTGAATCTATGATGAATAGCTGAGCTGACACTTGCATCATCTAGATAGGTCATTTTTCGGATTTTAGGTACTATTGCTAGTGAGATTGACCACTTGGCATATGATCGTGTTAGTAGATACATCTTACACCCATGCACCAGCATATCTTCATTTGATGCCACTTCCACAAGTTATGATCCTTTCACCTGCACTGACATAGTTTCACCACATGATTTGGCACAGACTACTAGAGAGGATGCACTTTGTAGATTGAGTACATGTCTCAAATAGGATCTATTAGATGTGTATGAGTTTATCAGTGTAGATTACGAGATCCCTCTTGATGTTGTGGCTGCACATGTCAGACACCATACTGATACACATAGTCACATAGCCACACAAGGCATAGGGGGAGGTCAGGTCACTCTAGGAGGTCACTCTACAGTGCCTTCATAATAGATTTCACCATGGCCTACTACTATTAGTCCACATTTTCCACCAGGATCATTATGTGGACTTATGTTTGATGTTGTTGCGATGACCTTCAATTCATCTAACCTTAGTGGGATTGAAAGAGTCATTCAGGGAGCTACACAGGTTGTTGATGATGAGGTGTATATTAATTTTTTCATTTAATCTAGTGTAAATTTGTTATAAACTATATATTTAAATTATAAAATTTAGTTTTACATTGTGTGTGTGTTGACTCTTAACATCAATCTTACATCAGGGATTGACTAGAGTGGTGGGACTTGACACTTTGCAGTAGACACAAGATGTGGTTGAGGGATGTGAGGTAAAATATTTTAGATAAAATTAGTACAAGTACTAGATTTCATATTTTTTTAACATATAATAATAGAGATAATTTTTATGTGCAGGGATCTACACATGAGTCAGATATTCATAGATGGATGCGATCTACACAGGGTTCAGGATAGGGCTCAGGACATGCCTCAACACATGATTTTAGTCCTTGGTTGAGTGAGGCTCATTCCACCAATAGGAGGTTCTCATGATGTTGTTAGACTATTTTTTTGTTATTTAGATCACATCTATACAATTATGTCTGAACTAGACTTATTTATATTATGTAGCATGTGGCATGCCTTTATATCATACCTACTTGCATTTACATGTTTTGTTATAGCTCATTATGTTTTGTTTGTTATTTGTCACATGTGATCTATACACTATATGTAGCATGTCTAGCATTTCTTTATATATGATACATATGCACATTTAGATGTTTTGTTATAGAGTTATGCTACTGCAATTGAGTTTTTATTTGATAATTTATATATATGTTGTACATTTATATTTGATATATATATGTTGTTTATGTATGTTCCAATATAAATTTATGATATTTTAAAATTAATTTGACATTTACAATTTAAGAAAGTAATTTATAGATATTTCAAATTTAAATTTTTCATTTATTCCAAAAATCAAGTTTAAATATTAATCAATTTATTTCAATATTATCTATTAGCACGTATATATATACATTGTTCTTGTAATATATATCTTTTAGTATCTTGTAATATAGATCTTTTAGTTTCTTTCAATTTCTTTTAATATATCTTTTAATGATTTTTTTCATTTTTGCCAAAAATCATATTTAAATTGACATAGTTAAAAATTAAATATCTCTTCATTAATGTCCTTATTGAAAAATGTGTTGACTTCTAGTCACTTTAGTAAGAAAATAAGTCTCCAAAATAGAGTCTCGAATCAAGGACTAAGCCTAGTGAGGTATTTTGAGATGAGAAGAAGAAGAATTATGATTATTTTTAAATTCTAATATGTGAACATTTTGAATTACAATGAAGGATCATAATGTATTAGAGCTTTTGTTTCCCCCATAACCTATAACAAATACATTGAAATGAAGTTGAATAAAGTTTTTTATCTTTTTTTATTTTGGAATAAGAATAGATTTAGGACTTCCAAAGATTATAAGATGAGAAACATTGTCAAATTCATTGTTTATGAATTTAGTTGGACATTATTAATTTTAAGAGTTAAATTACTTTATTAACTACAATATTAATAGTCCAAGTCAAAATAAAATTTGTAACTTAAATACTCCTCCTTACATAACTTATAACTTCACCAAACAATTAGTATACAATTGAGAGATGTGAACTAAATATTTTAAGTGGTTAGTTTAATCAATATAAACCCACCTTTATATTTATTATAAATATGGGATACAACAACATTCTATAATTACAAGTGTAAGATACATTAAAAAATGAAAGTAATGCATGAATCTAAATTGAAAATTGACAATATTTAAATTGTAATTTTCAAACTTTTCTTATCTAATTACATGTTTGTGCTTATATAATTTCTATGTTTTTCTAATATAAAACTAGTTACTCCCAATTTGGTTGATAATAGCAATAATAGCATAAATCCACATTTAAAATAAGAACACAAAAAACAACATACATTAAGAAAACAAAAGCATAAAGTATCTACCAATGATGTTGGAACAATCCTTCCCAAATTGATCCAATCTCTTCAATTTATGAATTGTAGTTTGTGCCACTTGTACTTCATTTGGCCTTGTAGATTCTTGAACTACTTTGTAATAAAAACCTACATATAATTCATTTTGGTGCTAATCATTGTAAGCCCTTTAGGAATTATAAATTGCTGTATATGTTCTTAATTTTCTTGCCATTATGCTTGTAGTATATATAAAAGTATTTATAGTAAAATGACTTAATTATAATAAAAGCATGTACTAATCTCTAGAAAATTTAACCTCTTCACTATTGTGAACATATTTAATACATTGATAAAACATAAATGATGTCTTGCTTGACATGTAAATCCTTACAAGGACTTACTAATTAATACAACTAGTCTAGGATCAAAGAGCTTCAATGAAAGCATAAAGAGACCAAAAAATGAGAGAATAAATATATTTCATCTATAAATAGAAATACGTTCTTGATGATGAGAGACACATGTAATTTAAATACATTTAACTTAGCTCTTGGTAGCATAAAGAGCATAAAGAAAGCATAAAGAGACTGGTAGAAGTGATAAATAGGGGAAGACCAGTGAGTAGGGAGGTTCGAGCTCATAGATTCAGGGAAGCAAAAAGAAATCTTTTGAAGCAAAGAAAGTTGAGCTCTTGGGGTTCACTAAGCTGCATGAGGAGTTCTACAAGTAGGAGCTAGTAGCAACCAAGACTCTCAAGAACATGTGACCTTGTTGGTGGTTCTCTATTGGTTTGTTGTTTGTTTTTTGCTTACTATTTCTTGGCAATAGTTGTGGACTATTGGATCTTTAGGACCGTGTTTTTTTTGTTTGTGTTTTTTGTGTGTTGCCTTCTATCTACTCATGTTTAAATTTTGGGACAACATTTTGATGTAAGGGTTTTGGGGTCCCTCCAAAACCCATTTTACCTCTTTTATCATAAACTTAGGTCTTGGCACACATAATCTAGATCATCTCTATCCTTTATTATCTCTAAAATATTTTCATGGCCTTTAGTACTCAACTTCATATTTTGTTGGATACATCCTATTTTTCATAAAGTTTCCAAAATTAATTGTGTTTCTATAACTAAGTGATTTTAATGTAGAACCTTTTGTCTTGGAAAATAATCAACAAATATAATACTACTTTTATCTATCTTAATTTGTTGATAATAAGTACCTTTAACAACAACTAATTCGGTAGGATACTCTTGTCCATCACCATCTATCATAGATTCTGTCAAATTATATTTTGGTTGTGCGCATCCGAGTATATAGTAATCTACACCTTCAGTATTGTCAAGATCTGCAAACATAGCAAATATATCGCCTACAACAAATACACAAATTTGAAATTCAATTCAAATACTTAGTTAGAGAAAGACAGTCTCACTAAAATAATCAATATACTTGTAAATAACATTTACCTACAACAACTAGATTAGATACATGTTCAAAATCAGCTGAACATAAAGGATCATGGAGATCTATATTATCATTATCCTCACAAGGAGGCATTGAAGCTAATTGTTTCATTTCCCATTCTGAAACATATACATCAATAATATGTTGACATTGTAGAGCATTTGCATTGTTCTCAATAGAGTCTACACAAAAACATGATTTTTCTCTCATTTGGATTGCATGTGGTTTTCTATGTCCAGTAGTCATCACTTGATGAAGTCTTCTAATACCAATAATTTTTTGACAAATATAAGGATTTCAGAAATCAATATCTACAATCATAAAAATTTAAATTTAAATTCAAAACATGTACATGTACTAAACATAAATAAATATAGATGCAAAAATTACAAGATTCATGTTCTCTACAAATCGTAAATTTCTTAATATATTATAAAGAGCTTTGATTTCCTGAAAACAACGTTTCGTACTTATTGAGCCACTTTGTCCTTCACGGTCTCCAAAATAAGTAGATTGCACAATTCAAACATTTTATTGGCACTACATATGGTGTTACTAGAAAGCTCATCTTGGTGAAGTGCACACTTCACACATACACGACTTCCATCATGCTCTCATTTTCCATGTCCACTTTCAAAAAATTCCACACAAATTTTATACTATGTCTCACATGTTGTTGGCTTAACCAGCTAAATGATTTTGCAGATTTGAATTGTCCTATAAAGTAAACAAATGAGCATTACAACCATTAGATTAAATAATGATTATGAATATACAAATTAAATTGTTTAAAATTTAGAAATAATTTATAAAATTTGAAAGAAAATAAATTCAACACTAACCAGTACATCCATCTAACCAAATCCAGTGAGTTGAAGCATGTATGCCACATTGTCTCAAATTATCAAAAAATATTCAAAAATAATGGGCTACATAGCTTCTGTCATGACCAATATCATCACTAATATAAAAATAAACCTCTTTGATGATATTTCGTTCATGTGGGCTACTTTGTCCACCATAAACTTGAAAATTAGCATGTCTATAAAAAACATGTACGAAGATTGTGACCTACTCTGAATGAGAATATTGACTCTAAATTTCTCTTCAAGGACTAATGTATAGTCTTGAAAAAATCCACAACTTGAAGAATACAACCTTGTGGAAAACAATTATTTGACTCATAAAATTGATTTCCATTCCATCTTACACCATGACAATGCTTGATATACAGATATATGATACTATAAAATTTGTTCAAAAATTCATTGTAGGGCAATTCACTTTATTTGAGAATATTTTTTTTGGATTCAAATCCTAACCTAGTTATGTATTTATCATATTCAAATGTTTTCCACACAATTTCCATTGAATGATCAATATTTTCAATCAGATGAAGCTTCTTCAAATCTCCACAATTTACACAATTATTTTTGATACACTTAACATTGAATTCATTGGAAACTTCTATTTTTCACGTAAAATGCACTTCATAAATTGTGTTGTACTTGCATGGATGATAATATTTGGATGAGTCGTTGTTATAATTTTTTTATATGATCGAAGTTGTAGATGAAATTCAACATGATTCTGACAACAACAAGTTACACATACTTTATTTATGCATACAAAACATGGACACAACTTTTCAAACACCCTTTGAGATATCTTTACCTATGAAAATTCTTGTTTGAATAATTTAAAACATTCACTTTATGTTGTATCTACAAAATGGTTTGGATGAGGATACTTTTTATCATCTTCACCTATTACTTGTATAGTATTCCTTCTATTAGAGGCAACACGAGAGTGGTTGATCCAATATTCAATGGCTTTTTTCTTCACATCTTCTAAAATTCTATCTCCTTTGGGAGCCCTACAAATATTTACCCAATTATTTTCTATGTTTTCATCAAGCTTATTTCTCTTTGAAATATATCTTTGAATAGTTTTTTGAGATACATGTAGTAACTTTCCAATTGCTTTCACCTACCTCATATGCGATAATTTTTTACTTAAAATCATAGTCATTAATGCCCTGCGTGTCACACTAAAATCACTTGTTTGAATTGTACTTTGAATAGAGTTCAAAGCTTCTTGCAAGTTTCCAACTATTATCTATTTTTCTGAAGAAAAAATCTCCCTATTATCAACCTCTAGCAACTCTAAAAAGGGGTCATTTCTTTTCACCTAAATAACTTAGCACATAATTATGCTCTTCCAATTAGAGATTTGTCTTCAAAAACCTCATCCCAAATTATTTTAGAATGCAATTTTATTGTACTTTCAGGTAACGTGTCCTCAGGTGAAATCTCACTGGAAAAACATCTTCATATAAATCCATTAGAGTTTCCATATTGTTAAAATAAGTTGTATCATGAATTTCCTTCTTAGTCACAATCTTTTATGCACCTTGTTCAAGTTCATCTTGAATTTGTTCAAACCCAACATGTTCTTCCTCTTGTTCATTAGTAATTTGAACTTTTTCTTCTTGACTATGTTAAACCAATCCTTCTAAAGTTGAATTTCTCTAATTTCTTCTTCTTACATTTCTATCTTCATTAGACCTTCTTCGATCAAACAACCTTGACCTACTCCTTTTTTACCCCATCACAAATTATCTTTTAATTCACTTACACAAATATGTATATGTAAGGGAAAGGTAAACTAGTGTCCAAGTGGTAAAATCATAGCTTGTATATTATGGTTTAACTAATACAATGAATGGTTTTTATCTAAGAGTTTCAATAAATTATTTCAATTTTGCACACTCATGTGTAAGGACAAATTAAAGTTAGGAGAATTCTAATGTTCCTACATGATTCTTGAAGTTAGGTGGAATGGTTGTACAATAACTTCACAAGGTAAGTCTAAATGAGATGAATAAATAGTCATTTTTGGTTGAAACGTTGCTTGATTTTATGATATGGGAAAGAGGTAGCTTGGGATTTAAAATATGGACTTAAATAAAATGAATGGCCTTTATCTAAGTTTTACTATTAAACTTCTTGAATGTTGCACTCACGTGTAATGACAAATTAAACGTAATCTAGATGTGTCTACTATTGAGATTGGGATTGTCAATTTGAAGATATCCTTTGATTATAAATTTAGATTTGGGATGAAGTTCACACAAATGAGGGGACATAGATGTTGTAGGTTCCATAATGAATTTATCAAACTAGCTTTGATGTCTATATGTGGGTGTTCAATCTAGGATTAGGTGATGTCTTGGATGGGGAATTTGAGTGGATGTGGATGGAGTTTAATTTATCTATAGGATGATGTCCATGAAATTGGATTGGAATAGTGGATTATGATGTGGATTATGGATGGCAAATGGATGGAGGATGGATTATGATGTGGATTAAATGGAGGATAAATTGATGAGAGATGATTAGGATTGGATTAGGATAGTGCATTTTTATGTGGATTATGGGTGACAAATGGATGAAAGATGTCTAGAATAAGGATAAATGATGTTAACCCCAAGTTTGAAAATCATGGACAATTTCCTCATTTGCTTTTTTATGAATAGTTAAAGGCTAACTCCCAAGCCGGCAACAAGAAAGATTATTAAAATAAATTATTGTAATTTACTTATTTAATCCTTTAAGGATTAAATAATATCCCTTTGATGTGCAAAATAACTAAATCCTGCACACCGTAAAGTTGGTAGACATGAGTATCAAGTTGGGTAAATTAATTCTTCTTAGAATTAATTAATGGTGTAAAGGGATTAACATCATTAATATTTCCATGTGATAGGGGAAATAGTTAAAGCTAGTATAAAATGAATTAAATCTTTTTAGAATTAATTTATGTGCGAAGTGTGAAGGGGTTAGTTTCAATTGAAAATTTTCCTGTGAATAAGAAATGGGAAAATAATTCAAATGAAAGGTTGGGTGAAAAGAAAGTTACAGGAGTTACCTAACTACCCATGAAGAGTGAAATATTTAAAAGGTGAATTTTCTTTGGTAAAAGGGCTCTGGCTCTCTCTCTCGAAAAGTTTTTTGTTTTGGTAAGGGAAAATAATTTTGAAATCAATCATTTGATATATGGAGGAAAGGGATAACAGATTAGTTTGTTCTACCTTATTCATTAATAAAAGGAAAATGGATTGTATGTCCATGGACTATTTGTGTTAACATTTGTTCTTCATATGTTGAATATATGGTATGGTGAATGTGTTAACTTCACCCTTAGTTGTTTGTCCCTGATGACAATCCACAACTTGATCATGTTTGATACAGTTGTTTGGTACATGTTGGCATATGCTTCACAGTTAGTGGTATTGACACATGGTTGTTATGGTATCATGCTCATGACACAGTATTACACTATTGTTTGTTTGACACATGGTAGTTCCTATATGTTCTCATAGTTCATATTGTGTATCATGCTCATGATACAACATCACACTATTGTTGGTTTGACACATGGTAGTTCCTATATGTTCTCATAGTTCATATTGTCTATGCACTTGATCTTCTCTTTTCTTATGCTCTCTTGTGATGATGACAGTTGGATAGCATTTGATTGATACAACCTTGCAGCCATGTATTTTTGGTACCTCATGTTCAGTATGCAACCTTTGGTAATCTGGCATTGGCCCTCTTGATCATGTTGACATGGTTTGGCATTGAGCATGTTCAGAACATCTTTGATGGTCATACACACTTTCATGATCATGTTTAGTTTGGTACCTTTGATTGGCATCCTTGATCATATGGTTGATTGGCATGATTAGTTCAGTTTAGTTATCATGATATTGGTTTTTTGGTCACATGATGGCATCACTTGTCTTAGTTGTGAGCTCCTTTCATAATGGCATAAATCACATGATGTGTGGCAGTTTGATACTTACATGTCAAATGAGGTAAAGCAATGTTATTTCTCTGAATCATTATTTTGGCTTCACATTTGATTGGTTCCTAAGGTGGCATTTGGCATCTTATTCATATTCACAATTCAGTTCCATTGTTTGTTATTCATTCATGAGGATCTCACAAGTTATAAAGGTTTTTAAATGTTTAATTTTTTCAAGAGGCATTTAGTGGTGACCACAGTCTATTTCCTAGAAAATAATATAAAATCAAATCTTGGCATATTATTGAAGTTACTTGCCAGCTAGGTCACTGATGGCTGAATGAAGGTAAAAGTGATTATTTGGTTGTCTCAAGTCACCAGATCTTTGAAACTTGACGAGGGCACCGATTAATCAAACATATTTAGGCAAAAAGTCAGGGTTAAGCATTATTTTGCATTTTCTTTCCTATTTGGTCTTCGGTGGCAAAGAATAGGGTTTCACATGGAAAAATAATCATGAGGTTTCATGGATCTATCTCCGCTGGTAATCATGGAAGGTTCTGGAATGAACATGGGCTTTTGTGACTTCGTCAGTTTGAATTTTGGTAACAGGTGACATTGTTATGATTTTCTTTTTTCTTCAGTGATCGTTATGATTGTGTGTTCTTTTGCATAGAGTTTTACATTTCAGTGACAGTTATAGTCGGCCATGAATGATTCAAAGGAAATATGTTTTTATTAAGATATTTTTAGTTAAAATGTAAATTGTTTTCATAGCCATAAATCTTTGGTTTAATGATGTGAATTGGGGTTATGACCCTGGTTAGGGTTTTGACAAAGATACACCATGGATATTCTATTATGTTCAATCTTTGCATTTGGTGTGCTGATATCAATAAGAATTTGTGACCTTGGTTAGGGTTTTTTTGACATATCTTACCTGTTATGGTTAATAACTGAAAATGAATTGGGCATTTGACCAAAAAACTATATGACAGTTATGGAACCACCAAAATGGTTATACCTATAAAATAGAGAAAATATGTAAATGAAAAAGATATGTTATAAATATATTACTGATATAATGTGAATGATGTAGAGTGTGCAAAAATTGTACATGCATTATTGATGTTATATTAGTCTGGATCAAAGCAAAACAGAGTGTCCCTCTATATTTGTTTTTCTTCATGATTGAAACATGTATTGAAAGGTCAGGTCAATGAGACCAAAAAAAATGACCTTTGCCAGTGAGGCAACTGTAGCCAGTGAGGCACTTTTTCAAGTGGTTGTTATGCGCTGGAGGGTTTTCCACTCAGGACAATATCTGTGTTATGAATTGTCATTGATGAGTTTGATTTTGATGTTTATTTGCTTATCATGTGTCATTTATTTTAAAGTCATTTAATTTACTTTGGTCTATATGAACACATACTTCTCTTATATCGCTATCTAAAACAATGATATTGTGCATGTCCACTTTATGAACAATCATATTTCACAGTTAGTCTCTATGTGTTAAGATTTATGATAATGAGTCATTATTTTCAGTTCCTACATTGCGTTGATGCATTCTTGACTTTGATCAATTTGTTTTAGTTGTCCAAATCTTTCATGATGTCATCTACAGTCAATGGGAATTGTTTTTGTATCAAAGTTTTGAAATATAGATTTTAAGGTCACTAAGTCTTGTAAAAATTTGTATACCACTGATTCACCACCACTCTCAGTGGTATTGTACTCCAACAGAATGTATGATCATCTTCATTTGTTTTTGTATAAAAATATTGATAACCTATCTTCAAATATTTATCTTACCAATGAAGTGTAATCCGATACGGTTGTTTTGGTCCATTCATTGGTTTCTTTTCTTTCCATATGCCTAGTAAAGAGTCTAATGATTTGGTTATTATGAGTTAAATTCAGTCTTTCCTATAGTGCAGTGAGTGCTGTGGTTTTTGTTACAAGTCTACATTCATAGAAAATCCCTTTCTCACTTTCACATTAAAAGTGTTAAAAACTATTAAACTCATCATACAAAGGGAGTTGTATCTTCTAAAACATTTAGAGAACAATTTATGATAATTGTTTAACTATTGGTGAAATTTTCCACCACAAACTGGGCAAAGCAGATATAAAAAAGTGGTGACAAATCTGTTTACTAATAGATTTTTGGTGACTTTGCTGGAGAATTTCAAAATGAAGTACCGATGCATTTTATTTCCTCAGAAATCTAGAAGTACCTCTCCTAGGAAGAGGTTCGTTGCTCTATTGAAGATGAATATCAAAAAATACTTGGAAAATATCTAGAAATATTGAAATAATGGATTCCTGCAAGCGATGAAAACAAAGAAGGTCTCTTTCTATTTATTGCCTCCTTCAAGACGAATCAAATCATGGAGGTAGTGGGTGACCTGGTGAAGGAGGTGTAGTTCCTATGAAATTTCTATGGGGCAGTGCCAATCAAAAAACAAAAAAAAATCACCTGAAGACCTAAACAAAGAAGAGCTTATACATAAAGAAGACGAAATCAGTAGCACTAAAAATGATAATGAAGAAGAACTTGATATCAAAACAAATAGTGATCAATAACAAGAAAAGCTAGAAATTTTTCAGCCTCTTGAAGTTTTGGCCCCAAGTTTGTCATTGGAGGTATCCAAGGAGGATTTGGTTCAGCTTCATACAGTTGAAGAGCCACATGAATAGCCATTGAACAAAGCCCTTGGAGGTATGGGTAACCTTGTTGACATTTCAATTGCATTCGTAGAGAAAGTTATACATAGAATCTTTTGCTTTGGTCGTTGTCCCTTTGTTTGAGAGCAATGATGGTGTAGGTGTCAGTGGCACTACCTCTCCAGGTAGCCAACTTGTTCCTAGCATATCTTGGTCATGTTCATAGGAAAATGGTCTTAACTTTATTGGGGGAACAGCGTTTGATGGAAGAATGAACCATTACTTGAGTGGCTCTTGTGTGATTGTTGAGGTGCTAAACTTGAATAGGGTTGAAGAAATCTATATTGAAGAGTTTCTCCAGGATCCTAAAGGGAAGATTCATAAAGTGATTAAAGATACTCTTAGATTGGAAGTCTAAAAGGTTAAAATCCACTCATCTCGATACCAATAATGTTTCTAAAACTGGTATCCTTAGTGCTGATTCCAACGATGCTGGGGAATGACTTACAGAGAATGGATCTCATGGTGATGGAGTTCAAAACATATAAGCACTGGTGATATACTAGGCACAAAGAAGATGAGTCCATCTATAATGGAGTTCACTGGATTTGCTACTCATAAGATGACATTATTGTTGTCATTAGTTGTCATTAGTATTAATGCACTGGGTGTAGTTGCTGACTGTTGGAAGAATTAATCTTCCGTCAGACAATTTAATGCATTTGCCCCACGTCAGAACTTGGAGATTTCCAAATCTCATCCTCAGCACCGTTTGCACCTGCCCACATTCATTCCGGTAGGTGAGTTTGAATTTTAAATTGTGTTGAACACCAGTTTTCTAGGAAGGCTGGAAAGAGACAAAAAGGAGGGAATGTGAGTTGATCGATGAGCATGTAGAATGCAAGAGTGAAATCTTGTAGTAGCAGAGGAATGTGAAGGTGAAGAATAATATAGAAAATAGTAGAAGGAGAATATAGCAAAGGATAGAAGTTTCTATGTGCAACAACAATAGTGAAGCATAGATAGCTATGGAGTTCCTATAGGCAGCTCCAGACAAATAGTGTGTAGCTCCAGAGATTGGTGCAGAATAGGAAAATAGAGTAGCAGATCTACATTGTACTTTGTAAGAAGTTTGAATGTATTCAAGAAGAGGAAAATATATATAAAATATATTGTTGTCATTTGTGTGTGGTCTCTCTTTCTTCTGTGTATTTGTTCTTGCTGTCCATTATATACTGTAGCATTGGTTTTATTTTTTTTTTTTAAGTGGTTAGCAGTTTGCCTTCCCTACTCTTCCCCTGTTTGCCAAACTTTTGGTATCAAAGCATTGTTTTTATGCTGTCCATATTTCTGAAGAAATCTCTTGGACAGCCTTTCCCCTACCAACAAGTGGTATCAGAGCCCTATTTTTCTGGGCAGTTAGATTCAAGTGGGTGTTTCATATAAGCCCTAGTTTGTCTAGTCATTATCAGCCTTCTCAGATTTGAGAAGCATGGCAAGTGGTGATAGCAAAGGATGGCATCAACCACCTATATTGATGGGTAGAACTATGATATCTGGGCTAAGAAGACGAAGACAATACTGGTTGCAAATGACCTATGGGATTTGGTCACCAATCGGTTCATAGACACCACAAACCCAGCAGCCTATGCAGCCCTAACTAATGCTCAAAGAAACTAGTTGAAGGAAATAAGAATGAAGTATGTAAAAGCCCTCAGTCTAATTGAGGCAGCCTTGACAAAGGCAATTTTCCCCCACATAGCAGCATCAAACTACTCAAAACAGGCATGGGAAATATTACATAATAGCTATAAGGGAACTGACAAGTTAATATTAGTCAAGCTCCAGCTGTTTAGAAGAGATTTTGAGATGCTTCAAATGAAGGAGAGTGAGTCTATTTCAGACTTTCACACTAGAGTTTCTACCATGCTAAATTAGCTGAGAATAAATGGAGAAACCATGGATGAACAAAGGATTATTGAGAAAATCCTAAGGAGTCTACCTTCTAGATTTGACCCTATTGTCATAACCATTGAAGAGACAAAGGACCTGTCCAAAATGACAGTGGATGAGTTAATGGGATCTTTACAAAGCCATGAGCAGCGGTTGAATAGATCTGCTCCTTCCCTTGAGCAAGCCTTCAAAGCTCAAACCAATGCAAGAGGTAGGGGAAGAGGAAGAAATAGTAGAGGTAGAGGTCAAAGAGGTAGAGGAAGAAGCAACTTTAGAAGAGGAGTTTCAAATAGCCAAGAAGAGGCAAGCAGCTCACAGCCAAGCTATCAAGAAAAGAAGAAGAACATCAGTTCTAATCAAAGGTATGACAAAAGTAATGATTAATGTTATTACTATCATAAGTTTGGTCATTATACTAGTGAGTGTAGAAAGAAACAACATGATCATGGACGCCAAAATGCTAATGTAGCAAATGAGAAGAAGGCTAAAAATGAAAATCAGTCTAAGGTGTTTATTGTGTGCAACCTTGCTAAGAAGAGCAGCCCTGAAGTCTGGTATTTGGACAGTGAATGTAGTAACCACATGACTGGTAATGAAAATTTTTTTGCCTCCATTGATCGAAATGTCAAGTCTGAGATCATGATGGGGAACAGTCAAAAGGTTTCTATCATAGGAAAAGGCATCATCACAGTCCTTAGCAAGCAAGGTGAGAAAATACAGATCTAGGATGTCTATTATGCCCCAGGCATAAAACATAACCTATTGAGCATTGGGCAGATGGTCCAAAATGGTTATAGAATCCTGATAGAAAATGGAGAGTGCACAATATTTGACAAAGGAGGCAGTAAGAAGTGATTGCAGCAGTGCAGATGATGAGGAACAAAATGTTTCCTCTTAGGATACACATAGAGTCTCTAGCACTATCTCCGGCGCTATCTCCGGTGCAGTTTCCTGCACTATCTTCTGTGCTCACAGCAGTGGGACAACAAACAACCTTTAGGACAGTCATCAAAGACCCATCCAAATTGTGGCTTTTGAGGTATGGACACTTAAATTTGTCTGGTATGAGTTTATTTTCCAAGAAAGGCATGGTTAGAGGGCTACCAAACATTATAGAGGCCGATGGAAAATGTGAAGCCTGTATTTTCAGAAAGCAACATAGACAGCCCTTTCAATCAGAATATTCTAGGAGGGCAAGAACACCATTGGAGTTGGTGCATTCAGATTTATGTGGCCCTATGAAGACCCCACACTAGTTGGGAATATTTATTTCATGACCTTCATAGATGATTATAGCAGAAAAATTTGGATTTATTTTCTGAAGAACAAAAGACCTTTGAGAAGTTTAAAGACCTTCATAGTTGGGAATATTTATTTCATGACCTTCATGACCTTTGAGAAGTTTAAAGAGTTTAAGGCATTAGCTGAAAAGTAAAGTGGCCGCTATATCAAGGCCCTAAGAACAGATAGAGGAGGAGAGTATATCTCCAAACAATTTCTAAATTTCTGCAGGAATGAAGGCATACATAAATAGTTTACAACAAGGTATACTCCACAGCAAAATGGAGTAGCTGAAAGGAAAAACAGAACCATCATAGAGATAGCAACAAGCATGCTGAAGGCCAAGGGACTGTCAAATGATTATTGGGGTGAAGCTGTAGAAACAATAGTTTACCTATTGAACAGGTGTCCTTCAAAGGTCGTTCGTGATAGGATTCCACAAGAGGCATGGACAAACTACAAATGGAGTGTTGAACACCTAAGAATTTTTGGGTGTGTGGCATATGCATTTGTACCTAAAGAGAAGAGGCTAAAATTTGATGATAGAGGTGAAAAATGTATCTTCACAAGCTATAGTGAAGAGTCAAAAGCCTATAGACTGTACAATCCCATAACCAAAAAGGTTGTGATTAGTAGGGATGTTGTGTTCATAGAGAATGAAGCATGGGATGGAACGGTGGATAGCACCTTGGGTATTTCAGTCACAATACCCCTTGAAGATGAAGAAGCTCCAAAGGACAGCAACTCTGGATGAACTATGGAGAGTGGCAGCTCAGGGAGAAACTACCGTAGAGCATTCGAAAACAACAGTAGTAGCTCCAGAGGTGTTCAGCAAAATAGCTTTGGAGGTGGATAGCAGCACAGTAGCTCTGGAGATTAGTAGCTCCGGAGGTCTGCAACTCCAGAGATTTGCAGCTTTGGAGGTTGAAAGAACAACAACTTTGAAGGTCAGCTATGCAGCAGCTCTAGAGGTCATTAGAACTGTAGCTTTGGAGATCAGAACAGTAGTAGCTTCGAAGGTAATTCAGACCCCACACTCACATCAATGATTCCATTAAGGACAAAGAGTGTGAGGGAGATTTATGACAGCACAAGGTATGTTGATGGTAATGAGAATTTAAATTTTACATTATTTTCTTGTAGTGATCCAATACACTTTGAAGAAGCTGTGAAAGAAGAGAAATGGTGTAAGGCCATAGATGAAGAGTTGGATGCCATAGAGAGGAATGATACATGGCAGCTGACAAATTCACCCAAGGGTAAACAAGTGATTGGAGTTAAGTAGGTCTATAAGACCAAGTCTATTGCTAAAGGAAAGATTGAAAGACATAAGGCAAGGCTAGTTGTCATAGGGTACAAACAATAGCCTGGAAGATATTATGATGAGACATATGGACCAGTTGCAAGGCTAGAAATAGTTCAGACAGTCATAGCAATAGCAGCCCAACACAAGTGGAAGGTGTTTCAAATAGATGTTAATTCAACCTTCTTGAACAAAGTGCTGAAAGAGGAAGTGTATGTGGAACAGCCACCTGGCTATGAAGTCTGAGGGCAAGAAGACAAAGTGTATAGGCTCCAGAAAGCCCTCTATGGGCTGAAACAAGCACCTAGGGCATGGTACAGTAGAATTAACTCATATTTAGTAAGAAATGACTTTAGCAAAAGCATCAATGAGCCCACTCTCTACATCAAAGTAGCTGAAGGTAAAATTTTGATTACTGTTTTGTATGTAGATGATCTAATTTTTACTAGCAATAGTGATCTTTTCATTGTTGATTTCAAAGAGGCAATAAAGAATGAGTTTGAGATGACAGACTTAGCTCTGCTAAAGTTTTTCCTTGGCATTGAGGTCAAGCAAACTGAGAATGGCATATTTATTTTGTAAACTAACTATGTCAAATAGATTGTGAAGAGATTTAAAATGAAGAATAGTAAACCTACCCCTACACCAATAGCTACAGGTCTGAAATTGAGTAAAGAGGACAGCAACAAGGAAGTAAACCCAACCCTCTACAAGAGCATAGTTGGAAGCCTCATGTACTTGACGGCCACTAGGCCTGATTTCATGTATGCTATAAGCCTAATTTCTAGGTTGGAGAAGCTTAAGGACACACATTGGCAAGTAGGAAAGAGGATCCTAAGGTATGTGAATGGCACAATAGGTTATGGCATCCTGTATGGTGTTTCTAATGAGTTTAAGTTGGTTGGTTTCATGGATAGTGATTGGGCAAAAAATATAGATGACCGGAAGAGCACATCCGGCTATGTATTTCACATGGTTTGGGCGTGATATCATGGGCATCTAAGAAGCAGCCCATTGTTTCTCTCTCTATAGCAGAAGCTGAGTATAATGTAGCAGCTTGTCATGCTATTTAGTTGAGAAGGATCCTTACAGACTTGTATAAGCAGCAAGAAGATGGTACAACCATTTATTGTGACAATATTTTTTCAATAGCCCTGACAAAGAATCTAGTCTTTTACGGATGAAGTAAGCATGTTGAGATCCGTTATCACTTCATAAGGGAGTTGGTAGAACGAGGACAGATTGAGTTGCAGTATTGCAGATCCGAGCAGCAACTCGCTGACATTTTTACAAAGGCATTGCCAAAAGATTCTTTTGAATGCCTAAGGGATAGGCTAGGCATTATTGATAGCTCTAGAAGTGTGCAGCCCCAAAAAATTGACAGCTCTAGAGGTGTGCAGCCCCAAAAAGTTGACAGCTCTAGAGGTGTGCAGCCTCTGAAAGAGGATAGCTCTAGAGGTGTGCAGCCTTGGAAAGGGGATAGCTCCGGAGGTATGTAGTCCTACAGAGAAGACAGCTCTGGAGGTTCAGATCTGGAAAGATAGCAGGAGACCTCCAGAGGTTCAACCTTGGAAAGAATGTGCAGCTCCAGAGATGCAGAACTCTGGAGATTAGTTCCGGAAAGAAAATTTTTGAATGACATCTAACTTCAGATTAAGGGGGAGTGTTGGAAGAATTAATCTTCCGTCAGACAATTTAATGCACCTGCCCCCATGTCAGAACTTGGAGATTTCCAAATCTCATCCTCAACACCGTTTGCACATGCCCGCATTCATTCTAGTAGGTGAGTTTGAATTTTGAATTGTGTTGAGCCCCAATTTTCTGGCAAAGCTGTAAAGAGACAAAAAGGAGGGAGTGTGAGTTAGTTGATGAGCATGTAGAATGCAAGAGTGAAAGCCTGCAGTAGCAGAGGAATGTGAAGGTGAAGAATAACAGAGAAAACAACAGAAGGAGAATATAGCTGAGGATAGAAGTTTCTGTGTGCAGCAACAACAGTGACGCATACACAGTTATGGAGTTCCTATAGGCAACTCTGGATAAATAGTGTGCAGCTCCAGAGATTGGGGTAGAATAGGAAAACAGAGCAAGAACTTTGCATTGTACTTTGTAAGAAGTTTGAATGTATTCAAGAAGAGGAAAATATATATAAAATATATTGCTGTCATTTGTGTGTGGTCTCTCTCTCTCTTCTGTGTATTTGTTCTTGCTGTCCATTGTATGTTGTAGCATTGTTTGTTTGTTTTTTAAGTGGTTAGTAGTTTGCCTCCCCTGCTCTTCCCCTGTTTGCCAAACTTTTGGTATCAGAGCATTGGTTTTATGCTGTCCATATTTCTATAGAAATCTCTTGGACAGCCTTTCCCCTGCCAACACTAACATCTTTCTAACAGATTGATCCAGGAGGAGGTGGATTATAGCATTCGGCTTGATTGGTGTTTCAAGAGCTTATATACTTGAAGGTGCATGGTATTGTTCAGAGTGCGTGGCAAAGAACATTGATGTCCTGGAAATTGAAAGTATTGGAAACGTTGAATGGAGCTGAGATCTTAGGCATTGATACATACGAGTGTGTATTCTTTGGAACTTGTGGCTATCTTATAGTGTCAGATTCCACTACCTCTGTGCTCATAAGTATCGGGAAACCAGACAAGTTTTAAAGTTATATAAATTGCCGATTAACAGAAACAATAATCGGCAAGCTCTATACGATTCGAAGTTATAAATAAAGCCGATTCATTGAGCAAAGGTTTATATTTCAAAGTTTAGAGGATTGCAATTTAAAATTTTATCAGTGAAATTTGAATTTGTCAAACCATTGCTTTTGCCTGGTGAAGATTCGAGGGAATAAGCTGATTAGCCGGTTTGATATCGGTGAAACTTTCAAGTTTTGAAGTTGTGAAAATCGCCGGTTTGCCAATATGATACCCATAACATCAGCAATCTCGACAGTTTCAAAATCTACTAAAAGTGTCAATTAACCAATATTGGCAAAGTCTCAAATTTTGGAAGTTAGAAGTTATATAGGTTTTTTGATCGTTAAAGTTTGTAAGTTACTCAAACATGTGAATTTCTTCTTATTAGGGATTTGGTAGTTTTGCTAACAGTTAAGGTTTCCGATAGTCTTGAAATAGACAGCTTCATACTAAACCAAAGAAGCTTAGAATGTACTGTAAATGACATGTGTTCTTGAAAGATAAACAGAATGGTCAAAAGCCATTGTTTATAGTCAGAAGGGATTTTTTTTTCCTACCAAGGCTTTAACATCGATATACGTGGGCTCAGCAATGGAGAAGAGGCACCGCGATTGCCAAATTGAAGGAGTTTATGACAATAAACCCTGTATTGCTTACAACAATTCCCAGGACATCATTGCCGAGATAAAAAAGAAGCTACTGACATCAGTAATAATACTTGCAGGAGATTTATTGAAAAAAAATTAGAGAAAATAAAACAGAGTGCAGCAAATACAAAACACTTAAATATATTATTGCACAGAAAATCTCCAAAATCTTGCTTTTTTTTACAATGGCAGCCTTGCTGCTATTTTTTATAACATTCATAGAAATCTCCAAAATACTTAGAATGACTAAGAGAAGTGTCGAGAAAGGAAAGATCAGGAGGTTTCTACTTAGAAATGGAAGTTTCCATATTCTCGAACATTCCATAATAATCATTATCTCCAACATTCTGGAACATTCCATAATAAACATTATCTCCAACACCCCCCCATAATGTTTATTTGGAGAAGATAATTACCAAAGATTATTATATAGCAACTTCCTTGAGATTTAACAAGTCTCTAAATTTAATAAATTTCACTTCAGGTAGTGCTTTTGTAAAGATGTCAGCAATTTGATTTTTTGTTCCACAAAATTTTAACTCCACCACTTGATCTTCTATTAAATCACGAACAAAATGATGATGCACTTCTATATGCTTTGATCTAGCATGATAAATTAGATTTTTTGCTAGCTTGATAGTACTTTGATTATCACAGAATATAGTAGTTGGACAAACTTGTGGATGTTGTGTTTCTTCAAGTAGTCTTCTAAGCCATAATGCTTCTTGAGATGCCTTTGATGAGCCAACATATTCATCTTCTATAGATGATAGTGATATTGTTGCTTGTTTCTTGCTGCTCCAAGAAATTGGTCCTGACCCAAGATGAAACATGTACCCTAAAGTTGATTTTCTATCATCAATATCACCTACATAATCAGAATCTGTATATCCAACTAATGTTGGCTCTCCTCCATATTTGTACTCAATTCCAAGGTGATAAGTGCCTTTAATATATTTTAATATTCTCTTAGCTGCTTTCCAATGCTCAATGTGTGGATTTGACATGTACCTGGTTACAATACCAACTGCATATGCAATGTCTGGTCTAGTTATGGCGAGATACAAAAGACTCCCAACTAATTGTCTATATAATTTTCCATCCACCTTCTTTTGAGTAGAATTAGCACTCAACTTTAATCCTACTTCACATGGTGTACTAGATGCTTTACAGTTAGTCATATTAAACTTCTTCAATACATCAAGAGCATATTTGGTTTGAGACAACATGATTCTTCCTTCTTCTTGCCATACTTGCATACCCAAAAAATAGTACATCAACCCTAAATCAGTTATTTCAAAAGCTTGTTTGAGTTGATCCTTGATTATTTCAATATTATGTGTGTGATCCCCTATAATAATCAAGTCATCCACATACAATACAATAATAACAAATTTACCATCACTATGTTTTACATACACATCTGGATCAGCTTTACTTCTTTCAAATCCTGCATTTATAAAGTACTCATTTATTTTGGAGTACCATGCCCTTGGGGCTTGCTTAAGACCATATAATAATTTTTTTAATCTACACACTAGATGTTCTTCACCACTTTTTACAAATCCAGGTGGTTGTTGCATGTAAACTTCTTCTTGAAGATCACCATGTAGAAAGGCACTTTTTACATCCATTTGATAAATTTTCCAACCAAATTTTACAGCTAGAGCAACTATTGTATGAATTGAACTCATTTTAGCAACTGGAGCAAAGGTTTCAGTATAATTAATACCTTCTGTTTGTGAGAAGCCTTTAGCCACTAGTCTTGCTTTATATTTTTCAATAGCTCCATCTGATGTGAACTTTACTTTGTAGGTCCACTTGTAGCCAACCAGACTTTTACCTTTTGGAAGAGCTATCAATTCCCAAGTTCCATTTTTCATCAAAGAGTTGTATTCATCTTGCATTGCTTCTTCCCATTCTTCTTTCCCTTTTGCTTCCTCATATGTACTTGGAGTGTCAACCTGCATTACCTTAGTCATAAGAGCATAGTTAGCAAACATATTTCTAGGGCATTCTTGGTATATTTCTTGAATGCTTCTAGTCTTCTGTGTGTTTTCATCATCACTTTCACTTGATGTTTCAATTTGTGTTCCTTCTCCTCCTGCAGGAGATTGCAAACCTTGATTTTGAGCATTAGTATAAGTAGACTTATCTTCTTCAATCAATATTGGAAAGTAAGATAATGTAGGAGAATGTTCACTTTCAATATCTTCATCAAACCATACATTCCTTTTGATATAAATTTCATTTGTTTTAGGATTATATAACCTATATCCTTTTGATTCCTCACTATACCCAACCATTATGCACTTCTCACTCTTTCTTTCTAACTTGCTCCTTTTTTCATCAGGGATGTGGGCATATGCATTACATCCAAAGACTCTAAAATGAGATACTGTAGGCTTCTTACCACTCCATGCTTCCTCTGGTGTTATATTCAGAACTGCCTTAGTAGGTGTTCTATTCAAAATGTAAACTGCAGTACAAATTGCTTCAGCCTAGAATTTAACTTCTATATTTCTAGAGTGAAGCATGCACCTAACCATTTCTATTATAGTTCTATTTTTCCTTTCTACAACTCCATTTTGTTGGGGTGAGTAGGAGACTATTGATTCCTTCTTTATACCATGTTGTTTACAAAAATAAAAAAAACTTTGTTCATATATTCCATACATCTATCTATTCTTATTATCTTCAGAGATCTTCCACTTTGATTTTCAGCCAATGCCTTAAACTCTTTAAACTTATCAAACACTTCATCCTTCTTTTAAAAAAAAAAAATCCAAATTCTTCTAGTATAGCCATCAATAAAGGTGAGGACATACCTTGATCCTACAAGTGATGGTGTTCTGAAAGGATCCATTACATCACTATAAACCAAATGTAAAGGAGTCTTTGCTCTCCATGATTTACCTTGTGGGAAACTTTCCACATGTTGCTTTCCCATAGCACATCCTTCACACACCTTGTGACTTGATGAGATTTTTGGAAGCCCATGCACCATATATAGTTTCTCCATAAGCTTGAGGCTTTGATAATTGACATGTCCCATATGCTCATGCCATAACCTGCTCGTATCATTATATTTGGCAATAGCACACATATTCTCATTTCCACATTTAGAAGTAAATTCTTGAAACTTATATAGTCCATTCTCCATTTTACCTATTGCAGTCACTTTGTAGTTATTACTCACATCCTTGATCAAACATTTGTCATTGTAGAATTCTATTTTATACCCCTAATTTGCAATTTGAGATACAGAAAGAAGATTTGTCTTCAATTCTGGAACTAACTTCACATTTTTGAACAAACCATTATCAACTTTAACATTTCTAGTTCCTTTAACTTCCAAAACACTGTTATTCCCCAAATATATTTTCTCTAGATTGTTATCATTTCTTAGTGATGCAAATTGTTCCTTATTATAACACATATGTTGTGTGGCACCATAATCAATAACCCAGTTATCTTTATAAGAATCATTTGCTTTAAGTGCAATACAGAGAGCATTACTTTTAGAATCAAAATTTTTTGTAAACTTATTTGTCTTCCTTTCTATATCTTTGATCCTCTTATAGCATTCATTTGCTTTATGACCTAACTTACCACAGTAATTACATTTCCATTTGCTTTTATGATAATCCTTGGCTGGAGTATACCTATTGTCATACTTCCAATTTTTCTCTCTTGAATGGTTTTCTTGTGTATTTTTATAATTCTGTTTCCCTCTTATTATGAAAGCTTTATCAGTAAATGACTCCCTTTCTTTGATTTGACGTTTTTCTTCTTGCACCAATTTAGCACATAACTCTTCATATTTTATGTTCTTTAATTTCTCAGCAGTATCTAGCCCTCTTATAAATGACTGATAAGATCCTGGGAGACTTTGTAAAACTATTTGCACAAAATCTTTTTCACCTATAGCCTTTCCAAGAGAAACAAGTTCATTTCTCTTTTCCTTTAATTTGCTTAGATGAGGGACTAGCTCTTGTGAATTTGACAATTTCATGTTATATAATTCTACAGTGAGAGTTAGAATCCATACATCACCTAAATTTTCATATGTAGTTTTCAAAATATCCTAGACTTTGACTCCACTTCTCTCATTGCAAACTTCTGGAAAAACTTCTTCTGAAAGTGTAAGCTTGATCAGTGCTGCTGCCCTCTTATCTCTTTTATCCCAATCTTCTTGATCTTTTCCAGGGTTTGCTGGTCTTTGTTCACTACCAGTAACAATCTCAAAGCAATTTTGAAGCGTTAGAAAAATCTCCATACGAGACACCCAATCATAATAATTTTTTCCATTTAATTTAATTATAGGTAAAGGAATACCAATTGAGTCCATTCTCTCTTTTTCAGAAGAGAATCAAAATAAATTTCAAACAAAACTTGATGTATAAATGAAAATCTCTCACCAAATTTTCGGAATTGATATTCTTTCTTCTTCAACCAAATTTCAACCTGCAAGAAAAGAACTCCACTCTGCAGAATCACAGATGCTGCCCAAGATTTAAAGCCGCTCTGATATCATATTGAAAAAAAAATAGAGAAAATAAAACAGAGTGCAGCAAATACAAAACACTTAAATATATTATTGCACAGAAAATCTCCAGAATCTTGCTTTTTTTTACAATGGCAGCCTTGCTGCTATTTTTTATAACATTCATGGAAATCTCCAAAATATCTTAGAATGACTAAGAGAAGTGTCGAGAAAGAAAAGATATGGAGGTTTCTACTTAGAGATGGAAGTTTCCATATTCTGGAACATTCCATAATAATCATTATCTCCAACATTCTGGAACATTCCATAATAAACATTATCTCCAACAAGATTGTTCGGTGTGATTATATGACCTAGGTATGGTCGATCTTTTGCAATGGGTTTGGTCGTCATCCTTGATCAGATCGTCTCAACTGATGTGCCATACAAACATCCAAAGCTACGCACAGATTAAGATCAGAGTTCCTTTGATGAATCTCTCAAGCTCAAGAAGATGAATCATCAGTTAGCATGTAATGTGGAGACTGGTAGATGTGGACAGTTCGATCACATTCACCATCTTCTTGGAGTGGCACCCCGTGTGTCTTCGACTGTTTTAGGGTGGCAGAATAATCATGAAAGGATTTTGATAAAACGCAGAGAAAGGCTCGGCCAACTCATAATTATCCGTGTATACCCTATCGAAAATATTCTATGAGCGGCCAGATATATTCATTCTTGCGGATGATAATAGTCGAGCAGATGAGAGGTCTTTCGATATTAAGTTATCAAGAAACTTATGCATAGAATTTATGCATAGGAGGACCAAAGCGATGCAGAACCCTATCTAACTTTATTTTAACTGATAACTCCTTCAATCGGCTTATTCCCATCTAATATATTTTAGGGTTCGTAAATCACACTTATTTCCGATCAGCATATCCTACAGGGTTCAAAAGTTATCTTATGAGCTGATTAACCGACTAATGGGTGAAGATACGAGGAATGCTGAAACAGTTTATAAGTACGCTCGCAAAGGAAACTCAAATCTTCACCAATTAATGTTAGTAATCAAAGGAACCGCATTCCTCGACCCATACTGATCTCTCCTACGTTCCAGATACATTAATAAGGTTATTAGGTCTTTCTCTAGAAATGAGCGGGGTAGTAAAAAAAAGTTCTGGGCCAAACGTTCGAATGGCACTTGTTGTTTTCTGTTGTCATGAACCTCGCAGTGTTTATTCAGTATAATTTGGTGCGTGGACAAAGGGTTTCGATATTTTCCAATAGTTGCTTTCAGACTCTGGCTCAAACGACACATGGGATAGACAGTCAGAAGCACAGTATATTAATTGCAGCCTTCAATTCATACCCTTTTACGATTCTTTTTCCTCGATCACGCGGCCCAGCAGTGTGTGGAAAATGCACCATCATTAGAAAGGTTGCAAAAGCCTTGGGTCTGCATGTTATTGAATGCAATTGAAATGATCTTTTGGGAGCTTCAGATCTAAAGATATCAGTTGCTTTGGTAAAAGGTTTCCCAGAATACCCGTCATTTACTCTCTTGATGTAGGGAAATTTGATCAGCTCAGAATGAACATCTAAGAACAGTAGTGTCTTCTGTAGCTTTAAATTTCTTTAAATTGCCTAAAAAACACTCACAACTATACCACAAAGCAGAATCAGACATAGTTCATTTCTCACAATTAATCCTACTGAGAAAAGTTCATGCAAGTTTTAACCAGATTTATTGAGCAGAATCATTAAACAAGAAAGACAAAATAGAAAAACATGAACACAGAGTTATGTGGCGAAAACCCTTTTAGGTAAAAAACCCCACTATAAAAGCGTAGACCCATTATATTATTCAGCAACCAGCAAAAATAGTTACAATACAATACAAGCTCTAAGCCTTTACACAAAGTTTTACATCTTGTCCCTATCTGGAGAAACATGACAGCATAACCCATCTGCAACCCTATCTCCTCTGTCGTTACATTTCTCTGATCAGCCTCTCACACACTGCACTAAACAACTCGATGATTGCATTTCACAGTTACAATGTAGACTTCATTACATTCGGTTACAACACATAAAACTCTTCGTTCTATATTCCATACCATACCAGAAACTGTCGATTCAATTCCTATAGCAAACAGTTCTCAAATAGTCTAACTGTCAACACCTGTCAAAGTGTAACCGTCACTACCCTTTTGAAGAGACTCCAAACAGTCTCCCTTTGAAGCCCTTGTGTCACCTCAACAAGAGTCCAAGCTTCACCAAACACTTCGTCAGACTATCGAGGAGACTCGAAATAGAGTCTCGCTAAAATCTCAACGTCACTTCGATATGGATATACTGGCCAGGCTTTGACCATGGTCCTTACTACTTAGGTGGCAGCCATACCATACTCCATGTTGCCAAGTCATATAGTCTCCAACAATATCAACCAATCCTTGCTCTCCTTCTTAACACCTGTAGGGTCCCACCAAGGCAGCCACGGGCTAGCACACGGATTAGTAGATATCGACAATATCAATGGGACAACATATCATCTCTGATCAATATAAGGTTGTCCCTTCGATGAAGTTCATAACTCATTGTGTGGTTCCCATTGCCACTGCTTGTATCAGATATATCGAAGAGACCCAAGACATAGTCCCACCAACAACACTATGTCACACCAATATGCTTTGTATCAGGCTGTCGAAAGGACTCCTTAGAGACTCCCACCAAAATGATCAATCAGGCTGATAAAGGATGAGCTCACAGACTACAGCAAGATCTTCAAGCTAGTAATTTGAGGCACTATTTCTAACATGCTCCCACTTGATGAAGAACTAACTGGCTACTTCCAATCAATGGTCAAAGTCACCTCTCCAGCAACAGTTCCATCCATCCTCAAGATGAAAGGAACAAGCCATAGTGTAGAAGCATCAATCTAAAGGACACCAATCACCAGACCCAACTAGCAATGATTACAAGTCACTGCCACCACTCCACTATGCCCATAAGCTATACACAAGCAAAGCCCTCAACCTGAACACAATCATGAATACATCCTCCAAAAAAAATGGATAAAACATAAGCTAGAACAAACAACCAGAAATCTAAGTGCTTCCATCCAACTGACAACCCACTTGACTGAAAAATAGCACACATAACAAGTGCTAAAACATCCAGCGAATCCATACCTCCAAGGTATTCGAAGAACATAGTAAACTCATGCCATAGACATATACACCCATAAATTGTAGCCATAAACTCCATGTGCAATCCTACCAAAGAATGACATACACATCGAAGAGCTCCCACTGAAAATGATTAAGGCATACCAATTCTACCAATAGCATCATATAGAAAGTGTAAACAAGATCATGTATCACCAAGGAATCATCCACAATGATATGCAAAACATGTAAACAAATAATCTGCATGAATAATTCTCACCACCAGTCTAGAAATCTCCCAAGTTCTCCACACCTAACAAAGGAAAGAGATAACATAACCTTTATGTCATCACCCAAGAACATAAGTGAAAACACATGACCACAAACTAGTTATCACAATAGCTCCAATCAAACCTCAAACCAATGGAATATGAAACAAACATCTAGGAAGACAATCAAGACAAAAGGGAGCATCATTACACATCATATACCTATAGAAAATCTTTCTACATACATCTCTAAATGCCAACTATGTCAAGTAAGATCTCCTCCATGTTAGGATGAATACAGGCTCACCTCATTCTCCATGTATCCATGAGCACCTACAAACAATCATCTCATGCTAAACTCCAAATGCATGGCTGCACTATCATGAAGTTGCACCCAAAACATAGAGAATCACTAGACCACTGTCAAAGCTCCAATCATTTGAATCAGGAACTTGTCATGATATCATGATCTTATCATCCCCCTTGGGATATTCCATGCTCCAAGTGATCACAACATTGGGAAGATGATAAGGAAATTGAGGTTCAGGACATATCTGGGGATGCTGAAGGCAAGCAGGAGACTCATGATATGGGGGCTACCACTGAGGAAGTTGCTGACTTTGCTGACAATGCTGACGAAGCGGGTGAAATGTTCGTGGAAGAGGCTGATGATGATATGGACACTGATGCTGGTCTAGGTGCTGAATTGGTGGGTCTGAGGGCTTGCATCGAGAAGTTGGAGTAGAATCTCTCCACTGTGCTCAGGAGTTCTATTTTCCTTAACATTTCTATGCTGAAAACCCTGGAGGTGCCTATCAATGCTGACAATGATGATCTTGCTAGGAATTTGGATGACATTGTTAAGTCCATGGTTAAGCAAGGAGAGAATTTGCCTCCTTAGTTTCTATTTTTATTTTGTTGCTACTCTACTTCTCTACTACTCTATTTTTACTATCATGGTTATCGGCTGGGTGTGCTGGTTATGATGGGTTTTCTATTTTGATGGTTCTGGTTTAAGGCACCTTTTGTGTTTGCTACCTTTGTGGCCTGTCTACTTTTTGTAAGGGTTCGGCCCCTTGTTGTGCCACCTTATATTATCAAAAACATTGTCTCAAGAGCAATGTATCATGCCAAAACTTTTAATGCATATTTAAGAGTATATCATGACATAAAACAAACAAACTCTAAACCAACATCACTTGTCAAGCACCACTGACATCTCAACCAAAGACTTCATGAGCCCTCCATTGCTCCAAGATGTTACACATCCTCACATAGTGTTAATGTAAATGCGAAAAAACCTTTCTACAACAACAAGATCAAAGAGTCCGTCCTAGTAACATCTACAACACTAAGGAAGATAATTCACAACTAAGTGATTAACTTGTAGGAGTCAAGGACAACACTGAGAGGGGGGGTGAATTAGTGTTGTGTGAATTTTTAAATCTTTTGCAAACTTTAACTTTCAAAACA
Organism: Cunninghamia lanceolata; assembly: GCA_027924645.1. NCBI lineage: Eukaryota > Viridiplantae > Streptophyta > Pinopsida > Cupressales > Cupressaceae > Cunninghamia > Cunninghamia lanceolata. The sequence goes on from BSBN01000078.1 coordinate 8,221,392, forward strand.
CAAGGAGAGAAAGCTATCATTGATTTGTCAAACACATATGCACATGATTGAGAATGAAAAACAAAAAACTCATGAGTAAATCATACACACATAGACAGAAGATCAATATGAATCAAGACACAAGAATTGCACGAGTGGAAAACCCTCTAGGGGTAGAAAAACCACTCCAAAACTGCCTCACTGGCTTAACTGATAAAACATGCCTCACTGGCTACAAAGAAGCCTCACTAGCTACAATATGTGTCTTACTAACAAATGTTAAGGTCTCACTGACTTATAAGCCTCACTGGCATACTGTGCCTCACTGGCATAGACAATTACCATCATAAAACTCTGTGTGCAAGAATTGATTGCTATTCAATCTGATTTGCACCATTCAAATCAACTCATCTACAATATCTATTTCATCATTCCAATCCTCTGACATTTTATCATTGAAATAATTTAATTCACCTGATTAGGGAATTATGTCTTCTTCACTACAAATTAGTTTTCACATTTATCTGAATCATTATCTTCATCATTGCATGTTGATCTGCACAACATCACACACCCAGTGTTATATTCTCATCTCTGCAACTTCAATATTACACCCCCTTTTCTTTGTCTATATTTCTCATAAAAAATAATGAACCTTTGATCTTTCATCTTCAAACACCATCCACCTGCAATAAGAAAGACTTCAAATTCATACTTTCTCTGATTCATTTTCTCTCAATTAAGAACCTACAAGATCAAAATAAGATCAACTTCATATTCTTTGTATGACCATTCAAATTCTTCTTTCTCTTCATCTCCAATCTGTTCATCTTCTTTTATTTGAAATCCATCTTTTTGAAATAAAGATTTCTTATCTGCAAGAAGACCTTTCATTTTTCAAAACTCTTCAATACTTTCAATCTGCAATTTTTGTCTTAAAAAATATCACAATGACCCTACAATAAAAAATAAATTGACCTTTCATTTTTATTTCTCTTCAATTTCCTCATCAAGATCATTTGCCATTTGTTTTTCAAGATCTCATACAAAAAAAATATCTTCAAAAATCCATCAACAAAAACATTCAATCAATTCTAATCATTCTTCCCCTGTAAAAAAATTCTCTCCTCAGATCCATTATTCATCCCTATATAAAAATATTTAGCTTCATAAGAAGTTTAATACTTCACAAAAAGATGCTCATTAAAAAAAATACTTCCTTCAAGAATTTCATCTTTATATCTTTCTTACCTTGAGAGAAGAAAAGCAAAAATAGAATTAAATCTCCATAATAAATCTCCTAGAAAGACTCAAATAAATTTCCCTTATAAACCCCTTAAAATCTTCTTTTAAGAGTCTTCTTAAGATCTCCTTTTAAAAATCCAAAAATATCTCCTTGAAAAATGTCCATTAAAAGATGCCCTTTTGTTTTTCTTTAAGAATAATTTCTACCTCGTGAAAGGCTGATAATAGACCATGAAAAGCTTTTAAAGTTTATGGAGAAAAACTTTCATATAAAAAATTCTTTAAAAAGCTTATCACTTCTACTTATTTGATTTATGACATTCGAATTCCCTATAGCCCTCCTTTTTTGGCGCTTAATACATATAAGGAAGACCACTTAATTTCTTTATGAGATAACTGATGTCCATGTTAGACATGGTAAAAGGGGCCGGTTGCCCATGTCCTCTCAATACTCCAGCAGGTTACCTTAAGTGGAGATAACCTGAAATAGCAAGTCACTTGCTCATTATAATAAAAAGTAACTTATCATATGACGGGCTCAATAAGATACTTTGCATATGATTTTAGACATCAAATATGATGTTCCACTCCACACTACATGAGATTTATGCAACATCTTCTGAGGAATAAAGAATTTTGTCCAAAGTATGAACCTCATAAAGATCCTGCAATATTATTGCTTAAACCCCTGTAGGAACAATATCATATCAAGAAGTATCAGACATCAAGAACATCCTGAATACTATGCATAAACTTTGAACCTTGTGAAAACCTTGAGAGATTTAGATTATTGTTTTGAACTTTTTATCAATCAAAATCTAACATAGTCATATGATGTGCTCTGCCATCTTCCATCTGTAATACAAACCTTAACTCTGCCATCAACCATGATCAAACCTTAATAGTATTGACATATGCAATGCACAACATCTATCCTTTGATCCAACATCTATCCTCTGATGCAACCTTGAAGCACAATCATCATATATTGTTCAACTGAGATCCTCTCAACCTTTTATATCACCTGTCGATAATATGTGAGCATCAACAAATGATGTAAACAAGCAGATCAAACAAGACTATCATAACCATGAGTCTTGTATCTATCATAACTTATATTTATGAACATGAAGCAACTCTGCATTAGACCCATGTGGTCAACCTTTTTGACATCAATGACAATCAGTTACCATCAATCTCCCCCTTTGTCATTGATGGCAAAACTTTATGGTGCAATTTATCTTTCTCCCCCTTTTTGATATTGATGACAAAGGCTCAAAAACTATTTGCTCCCTCTATGTTGAATATCACTGGCAATTACTGACAAGAATAACCAATACAAACCACTATCTGACATAATGAAACTTATATGTCAATTTCAATATAATATCACTTTTTGACACAATACCAAAATGATAACCAAATACCAACTTCTTGAACACTTTGCAAAGAAATCATAAACACACTAATACTCTTTGATGAACAATTTTGCAGCCAAAAATTATGAAGACTCCTCATCACACAGTTCCCAACACCAGATGACATGATGACCACCTTTTATAAGACCTATTCAAGTTTTCCATGATAGTGACACAATGCAACACCAACTAGTATTACCATTATCAGCTGATTCAAGACCTTTACTTGCCTCTGATTAACTGATGAACTTGAAGAAGAACAAGGCACCACCATCAATTTCATAAGCAACTCTAGATGTCATAGCTTGACACACATACCTTACCACTTCAAAACATGAGGCACAAAATATTCACATACCTTTATGAACCATATTAATGAGGAAGAACATGTCAAATTATTATACCAATGATCACTTCTATTCATTCTGCAACTAATCTATTCTTGCACATCCTTTTTGACTTGAAAAGAATGAAGACCATCATTCTAATCCTGCACATCTTTTACAACACACTATCAAATTTGATACATACAACATACTGCAATCAATAAGAACTCCTGCCTCTTGACTTCATCATTCAAATCAGCCCATCAAGACTAAACACCAAGTTTTTCTTGCAACAACACTTTGCAAAAAACAAATGCAGAGACAATTGTTAAGAAATAAATTCTTTCTATTTCAACCTCCTCAGCCATCATATGCAAACATCTAATGAGAGTTCCTTGAAGCATCATGACAACTCAACTATGTTAGTAACAACATGATATGAACAATATACAAATAGGATCAAGTCACAACATCATCAAACTCTTTGTGTAGAGAGCTTTTGAACACCTTATATGAACCACTAAAACATGTCACTAATCATGAACACCTGTATTATTGGCATACACTAAAACTCAATATCATTAGATCCTTCATATCAAACATTATCAGGCAATCATGATAAACAAAACAAGATCATAAACATCAACTAATCTCCTCCTGTAACTTCTTGGGGATAATTGACAAAAACATGAATAACTCCCCCTTACTTCATGCTATTTGTTATGCAACTGATGATGTAACTTGTGTAGGATGCACAAGTTTAGATTCTAACTTCTCTTTATTTTCTTTCTGCTTCCAAATTTTCACAGGTGCTTTCTTCCTCCAAACCTTTTCTGCCTCTTTCCATTTCAACTTTTTCAATTCAGGTGAAGCATACATTCTGCAACTCTGTGCTTTGTGTCCAAGAGTGTTGCAATTATAACAAACTATGTCAAAATCATAATCAAATGAATGATAGTACCTTTGAGTACTCGTGTTAAGCTTCCATGCAGGATCATACCTTCTATTCATTTTGCAGTTTCTTTGAATATGTCCAACATTATTGCACTTGTAACAAATAATATCAGTATTGCTTCTGCAAACAATTGCTTTGTGTCCAAATTGATTACAAACATAACAATAACCATTAAAAGAATAATTATACCTATATATGTATGCTTGTCTAACAAGAGCATTTCTTCTGAAATTTCTTCTTCTTTGATTATGCATTTTGTTTTCACATGCAGCATTCAAATCAATCTTCTTTCTGGGAGTCTCTCTAGTTTTTGAACATTCTCCCTCAAATCCTAAACCAGTAGTCTCATTATGTTGCTTCTGTTTGCCCAACAACACATGGAACTTGCTTGTGCTTTCTTCAAACTCCTTATACTTCTTAGATAAAGCCTTGAGACCATCATAATCTTTTCTAAGTTTGATAATTTCACCTTCTAGTTTTAGATTCTCAATCCTTCTAACTTCAAGGTTCGATATTGAGACATCAACTATCCTCTTAGCTTCTTCAATTTCTGTCTTCAATTTAGCAATTAGTTTGTCTGAATCATCAATATATGTCTTTAAACTAATAATCTGACATCTGGCCTCTTCAAGATCTGTAGATACAATTTCAAGTTCTGAAAGTACATTGACTTTAGATTCTCTTTCTTGTTGCCACTGCAAATTTAGTTTCTGATTCTCTCTCTTATACTTCTTAAGCTCACTCAAAGCATATATAACCTCTCCTTCCATATCAATCTCACAATCTTCTTCATCATATCCCTGATCATCATAACTTGTGATGCTGGATTCTTCTAAATCTTATTGGGATTGAACTTCAACTCCTTCATTTGAAAGTTTTCTTTCATGGTCATTTTCATTAGACACCAAATTCTCCTCTTCTTTATCATTACCTTGTAAATTCTTATCAGTTCTTTCCAGATATCCTGAGATGTTTCACACTGCACAATCTTACAAGAAATATCATTAGATAAACCAGATAAAATAACCTTCTTGGCTATATGATTGCATTTAAGAACCTCTTTGTTATTTGCAAAAATACCATTCTCAACTGACATTAAAACATCATATCCTAAGGAGGATAAATACACTTGCATTGTAACATACCAAACTGAAAATTTTGAACCATCAAACTAAGGAACATCTAAAACAATATCAGATTCAACTTGGAGAACATCTTTATCCACTGACATGATATCAACATCTAGATTTGATATGAATGATGTCTTTTGAACCTTTTGACTAGAATGAAGCTTGACATTTCTGTTCTTATTTCTTCTGCACTTACCCATGGAACTCCACACACAGGACTTACCTGAGCTGATTAGACTTCAAAAAGGCCACTTGGCTCTGATACCAATTGTAGGAGTCAAGGATAACACTGAGAGGGGGGGTGAATCAGTGTTGTGTGAATTTTCAAATCTTTTGCAAACTTTAACTTTCAAAACACAAGGAGAGAAAGCTATCATTGATTTGTCAAACACATATGCACATGATTGAGAATGAAAAACAAAAAAACTCATGAGTAAATCATACACACACAGAGAGAAGATCAATATGAATCAAGACACAAGAATTGCACGAGTGGAAAACCCTCCAGGGGTAGAAAAACCACTCCAAAACTACCTCACTAGCTACAAAGAAGCCTCACTAGCTACAATATGTGTCTTACTGACAAATGTTAAGGTCTCACTGACTTATAAGCCTCACTGGCATACTGTGCCTCACTAGCATAGACAATTACCATCATAAAACTCTGTGTGCAAGAATTGATTTCTATTCAATCTGATTTGCACCATTCAAATGAACTCATCTACAATATATATTTCATCATTCCAATCCTCTAACATTTTATCCTTGAAATAATCTAATTTACCTGATTAGGGAAATATGTCTTCTTCACTACAAATTAGTTTTCACATTTATCTAAATCATTATCTTCATCATTGCATGTTGATCTGCACAACATCACACACCCAATGTTATATTCTCATCTCTGCAACTTCAATATTACACCCCCTTTTCTTTGTCTATATTTCTGATAAAAAATAATGAAAGTTTGATCTTCCATCTTCAAAAACCATCCACCTGCAATAAGAAAGACTTTTCAAATTCATACTTTCTCTAATTCATTTTCTCTCAATTAAGAACTTGCAAGATCAAAATAAGATCAAATTCATATTCTTTGTATGACCATTCAAATTCTTCTTTCTCTTCATCTCCAATCTATTCATCTTCTTTTATTTGAAATCCATCTTTTTGAAATAAAGATTTCTTATCTGCAAGAAGACCTTTCATTTTTCAAAACTCTTCAATACTTTCAATCTGCAATTTTTGTCTTAAAAAAATATCACAATGACCCTACAATAAAAAATAAATTGACCTTTCATTTTCATTTCTCTACAATTTCCTCATCAAGATCATTTGCCATTTCTTTTTCAAGATCTCATACAAAAGAAATATCTTCAAAAATCCATCAACAAAAACTTTCAATCAATTCTAATCATTCTTCCCCTTTAAAAAAATTCTCTCCTCATATCCATTATTCGTCCCTATATAAAAATCTTTATCTTCATAAGAAGTTTAATACTTCACAAAAAGATGCTCATTCAAAAAAATACTTCCTTAAAGAATCTCCTCTTTATATCTTTCTTACCTTGAGAGAAGAAAAGCAAAAATAGAATTAAATCTCCATAATAAATCTCCTAGAAAGACTCAAATAAATTTCCCTTATAAACTCCTTAAAATCTTCTTTAAGAGTCTTCTTAAGATCTTTTAAAAATCCAAAAATATCTCCTTGAAAAATGTCCATTAAAAGATGCCCTTTTGTTTTTCTTCAAGAATAATTTCCTCCTCACGTGAAAGGCTAATTATAGACCATGAAAAGCTTTTAAAGTTTATGGAGAAAAACTTTCATATAAAAAATTCTTTAAAAAGCTTATCACTTCTACTTATTTGATTTATGACATTTGAATTCCCTATAGCCCTCCTTTTTTGGTGCTTAATACATATAAGGAAGACCACTTAATTTCTTTATGAGATAACCGATGTGCATGGTAGACATGGTAAAAGGGAACGGTTGCCCATGAACTCTCAATACTCTAACAGGTTATCATAAGTGGAGATAACCTGATATAGCAAGTCACTTGCTCATTATAATAAAAAGTAACTTATCATATGATGGGCTCAATAAGATACTTTGCATATGATTTTAGACATCCAATATGATGTTCCACTCGGCACTACATGATATTTATGCAACGTCTTCTAAGGAATAAAGAATTTTGTCCAAAGTATGAACCTCATAAAGATCCTGCAATATTATTGCTTAAACCCCTGTAGGAACAATATCATATCAAGAAGTATCAGACATCAAGAACATCCTGAATACTATGCATAAACTTTGAACCTTGTGAAAATCTCGAGAGATTTAGATTATTGTTTTGAACTTTTTATCAATCAAAATCTAACACAGTCATATGATGTGCTCTGCCATCTTCCATCTGTAATACAAACCTTAACTCTGCCATCAACCATGATCAAACCTTAATACCATTGACATATGCAATGCACAACATCTATCCTCTGATCCAACATCTATCCTCTGATGCAAACCTTGAAGCACAAGCATCATATATTGTTCAACTAAGATCCTCTCAACCTTTGATATCACCTATCCATAATATGTGAGCATCAACAAATGATGTAAACAAGTAGATCAAACAAGACTATCATAACCATGAGTCTTGTATCTATCATAACTTATATCTATGAACATGAAGCAACTCTACATTAGACCCATGTGGTCAACCTTTTTGACATCAATGACAATCAGTTACCATCAGAACTCACAGTCAATGCTAAAGCTCCCACTGAATTGTGATAACTAAACTCTATAAGCACCGTGACCAAAACATCTGCTAATCTAAAATCCCTCCAAGTCCACACATTTACATATCCATGTGAAACTAAAACCAAGTGGCACCAAGATCTCCAAACCAAGGAAATACACTATCACTATCAAAAGCTTACACAAAACTGTGTAACTAGGCTATTCCTGACATTGTGACACACATGGTACTAGTCCCCATAACCAACTATTCAGGTACTCAACATCATCCACCCTCTCATCTCAGAGAAACCACACTAATGCACAAGTGACTATAGACAAAGCCGACTGATACTGTTCACGCCAACACTGAATTAATCTCGTGGATATAGACAGTCCACTTTTGAGTATTCTACTACAATCAATAGGTTGTACACACCTACAAGACTACATAACTTGTAGATCCAATACACTGAAACATACAAACCTATCATTGCACTAGTAACCAGCAAACTAAGATTAAAAGGAGAATTACCATTTAGACTACATGACTCAAACACTAGATCATGTTCAGATCCGATTCTCTAATCAGGTCCAAAACCCTAGCACCATAGCCTAGGAATCCACCAAGCATCACCAAAGAAATGTATAGAGCATGAATGCAAAACTACAACTATCTCATCTAGCAACACCCCAAAATCTAGGGTCTAGAAAATAGCTTAACTTCAACTCCACAAAACCATAAGTTTTTCTCTTGACCATGTAAAACATACAAAACCACTGTGTCTCATAGCACCCATGCAAACCCATATCCACTTCACACCTGGATGACACAAAGGTTTGAAACAAAAACATCATAACTGTTAAACTAGAATAATGGATTATCATGAATATGCATAACCATAGATTTTAGGAAAAACTACAAAACCCCTCAAATCCAAGTAACATGAATCTGAGGTATGCAAGTACAAAACATACTTAAAAGGAAACAATAGTTCAGGAACTTCAGGCCCACTTGTAGGCCAACTCCACAACCACCAATATGCATGTACATTCAAGGGAGACATGCTATTTTAGAAGCTTCCAGATCAACCAATGATCAACTCCATAGCCTATATGCAATCGGGGTAACTAAAAACAATGCCTTCCAATACCGACTATAAATACCCAAAATAAGCACATTACTCCATGGTTGAACAACAACACAAGCTTCTCCATATCACCAGGGAGTCTCTCACATAGACACCCAATATGAAATCTCTACTGCAACACAACCACAAAGAAAAAATAAATCCCACCCCATGCATCAGGATTATTCTGCTGTCAACTAGGAGCCTCAGACCACATTATTTCAATATGACCAACTCTGTTTTCTCCATCTTCACCATCCTTCAAGCTGCATGTTATCTCATGAAACTGAAACAAATAAGCCATTACCTTGCACTCACCAAAGGATCAATCATCAAATGATTCCTTTTGATTTTCTCAATTTTGCCAATGTAAGAAATCTTCACAGAAGGAATACCTAGAACCAAAAACACCAGGAACAAGCAAATCCCAGAAGAAAGCTCTGATACCATTTCTAGGGAAATTTGATCATCTCAGAATGAACCTATGTCAAAATTAGTGTCTTATTTAGATTTAAATTTCTTTAAATTGCCTCAAAAACACTCACAACTATGCGACAAAATAGAATCAATCATAGTTCATTTCCCACAATTAATCCTACTGAGAAAAGTTCATGCAAGTTTTAACCAGCTTCAACAAAAAGCATTAACTAGATTCATTAAGCAGAATCATTAAACAGGAAAGACAAAATAGAAAAACATGAACATAGATTTACAGGGGCAAAACCTTTTCGGGTAAAAAACCCCACACTCCCAAAGCGTAGACCCATTGTATTATTCAAGTTCAACCAAAAAATACAATTACAATATAATACAAGCTCTAAGCCTTTACACAAAGTTTTACATCTTGTCCCTATATGGAGAAACCTGACAGTATAACCCATCTGCAACCCTGTCTCCTCTCTTGTTACATTTCTCTGATCAACCTCTCACACTGCACTGAATAAATCAATGATTCAATTTCATAGTTACAATGTAGACTTCATTACATTTGGTTATAACATAGAAAATTTCTTGGTTATAACATAGAAACTGTCGATTTAATTCCTATAGCAAATGGTTCTCAAATACTCTAACTATAAACACCTATCAAAGCATAACCATCACTGCCCTTTTGAAGAGACTCCAAATAGTCTCCCTTTGAAGTCCTTGTGTCACCTTGACAACAGTCCAAGCTCTTCCAAACACTTCGTTAGACTATCGAGGAGACTCGAAACAGAGTCTCACCGAAATCTCAACATCACTATGATATGGGTATACTGGCTAGGCTTTAACCATGGTCCTTACTACTTAGGAGGCAGCCACACCATACTCCATGTCGCCGAGTCATATAACCTCCAACAATATCAACCAATCCATCCTGTCCTTTTTAACACCAGTTAGGTCCCATCAAGGCACCTGTAGGCCAGCACAGATCAATATATATCAGCAATATTGATGGGACAACATATCGTCTCCCACCAATATAAGGTTGTCCCTTCGATGAAGTTCATAACTCGCCATGTGGTTCCTACTACCACTGCTTGTATCGGATATATCAAAGAGACCCAAGGTAAAGTCCTACTAACAACACTAGGTCACACAAATATGCTTTGTATTAGGCTATCAAACGGACTCCTTAGAGACTCCCACTGAAATGATCAGTCTAGCTGATAAAGGATGAGCTCACAGACTACAGGAAGATCTTCAAGCTAGTAATTTGAGGCACTATTTCAAACACTTGAGTAATGGGTTGTCATCATACAAGGGTTATCTCTCTGAAGATTATAAAGATTTTCCCTAGAAATCTAGCTCTAGTTATGTTACAAAGATACCTCTTAACAATTTTTTTGGAATATCAATAACAAAACAGTGGTGCAATTGATACTAGTTAGAAGTTGTGTCATTGGTAATTCACTAGATGCCATGAGAACAAGTTTGAGCCATATGCAGGAAATGGTTTGGGAAGCTTCTATAGATGCATGGCACAAAAAGGACAAAGCATAGAACTAGAAAATAATCTTATGCAACTAAGGTCTCAGCTCAAATAGTAAATTCCAAATAATACTTTAAACCAATGAAGCTAAGTATCTGGTTAGCTTATTCTTATCAAATTAGTAATGCCAACAAATTGAATTAAAGGAATCTTTGATGCTAAAACCCCTTGTGAGTTATAATGACTCAAAGATTGGTTTTGTAAGCTCAAGATATGATTATAAATACTATGGAAGATTTCAAATGGCATTAGAATTAGAAGAGTCTAAAATTGTGTATTTTTGGATGACAAAATGATACTTGGAAGGAAAATGTTATAGATTTTGGAAAATTTTGTAGGAGTTAAGTCATTTTTGGGGGAGTTATGTGCATAGGCAAGTAGGTACATCAGATTTCAAGGGGTATTATAAAGTAATAGTTAAGATGCATGAAATGTTGGAGATGATGGAGGATTTGCTCTAAATATCTCAGACAATAGGAAAGTTTTAGTTTTACTTCTCAGTGGAATTGAAGGACCGATTACATAGGTAGGGTTAAAATTAGAATGGACATGGTAATTTCATAATTTCAAACAAAATTAAGGTATGTTAGATCTTGTGCTCCATATCTTCCTTGGATCTTAGCTAGTAATTTTAATTTGTGTTGAGCTTAGAGGAGAAAAGAGGTGGGTTGCCTTGACTTGGGCCTGCTTCTGATCTTTTTTGGGAGAATGTGGATTTTCTAGCTTTAATTGATGTTAACCCTTCCAATGGGCTTTTCACTTGGAATAATAGACGGAGTGGAGAGGAAGCAATCTCTGAAAGGTTGGATAGATTTCTTGTCATATGTTTTTGGGTGGGCGGTAGATTGGTTGCTAGTTTTGAGATTCTTGATTTGAGGGGATCTGATCATTAGCCAATTAAACTTTCGGTTAACTCTTTTACTACTCCCAAGAATCCTCCCTTTAAGTTTCATCTTATGTGGCTTTGGGAGTCTTATTTGCATGATCTTGTGGCCTAGTAGTGGCGTGATGGCAGCCCTGCTTATGGTACAACTATGTACACCTTTGTTAAGAAACTTCAGTATGTTAAATTTCACCTTAAGAGATGGAATAGGATGAGTTTTGGGAATCTTAAGGTAATAAATAGGAATGCTCAGGCATGCCTTAATGTGATTACTTGCCAAATTTGGGATGTTGGTTTCTCGAATGCTTTGGGTCAAGCGGAATCGTAGGCTATGAGAGTAGTGGAGGATTGGGAGCTCCGAGAGGAGATTTTCTAGAAGCAAAAGGTTCAGATTGATTGGCTTTAGGCAGGGGATAGGAATGCTAATTTCTTCCATTGTTCTATACAGGCTCATCGCAATAGAGGTTGTATCTACTCTTTGGTCAATGCGGATGGGATCTATATTTCTTCTATGCAGGCTTTGTCTCGTGAGGCTAGATAGTTTTATTCTTCTCTTTTTCTGAGGATTCTCCCCTGCTGAAGATGAGAAGAACTTGATCCTTGATTGCATTCCCTCCCTGATCTCTAGGGAGATGAATGATTTCTTCACCCACTTGATTTATTTGCCTAAATTGGAAGGGATTGTTTTTGGGATGAATAAAGGTAAGGTTCTTGGTCCAGATGGTTTTCCTGTTGAATTTTTTTAGGAATTTTGGGATATTATAAGTTTGGATTAGGTGGAGGTTGTTCGGGAATCTCTACGCAGTAAGCAGATGCTTCGTGCCTTGAACTCTACTTTTCTAGTTCTCATTCCTAAAAAGGAAGGTACATATAAGCTTGAATTCTTTTGACCTATTTCTCTCTGTAATGTGGTGTAAAAAATTATTACTAAATTGATTGTAAAGAGGCTCAAACTTTGTCTTCCTTCTATAATCTTTGAGGAACAAGGAGGATTTATGGATGGTAGATAGATTCTGGATGGGGTGGTGGTTGTCTCTGAAGTCATTCACTCTATGGTGACTTCTAAGGAGAAATTTATGTTCATCAAGTTGGATATGGCCAAAGCCTATGATAGAGTTAAGTGGTGTTTTTTGCAAAGAATTCTCTTAGTCTTTAGTTTTAGTCTAGATTGGGTTAGTTGGACTATGATTTGTGTTACTTCTTCCTCTTTTTCTTCTCTTATGAATGGGGAACTTTCTAAGCTTTTGAGGCTTCCAGGGGCCTTCGTCAAGGATATCCTCTCTCTCCTTATCTATTTATTATTATGGTTGAGGGTCTGGGCAGATATCTTAATCATGGGACTCCTGGGGCAAGATTCAAGGTTGGTTTTGGGGTTTTGGACTTCTGTAGATATCTCATCTTTAGTTTGTGGGTGATAATTCTCTTATGCGGAGGGCTTGCCTTTAGGAGAATGGTTCTTTTAGGCAGGCTTTGGATATTTATCTTGCTCCTTCAGGTCAGAAAGTCAATGAGCACAAGTCTTCTATCTTCTTTTTTAATACTCAAGCAATTCAATGACGAATTACTAATATTTTGAGGTTTCAGATTGGGTCTCTCCCCTTTGTCTATCTGGGAATACCTCTTGCTACTAGTAGGAAGCCTAGGTCTTCTTGGCAAAATTTGCTTGATAAGTTGTGTAGTAAAGTCAATCATTGGAATCATAATTGGCTTTCTACTGCTGCAACAGTAACTCTTCTAAAATCTGTTATCCAGGCTCTTCCTATTTAAAAAGGTTTTGTTCAGGCAGCTCAGGTGTCTTACTTCAGGGAATTTGATGCTCTCTGATGACAATTTCTTTGGAGTGGTAACTTGCAGTTGGATAAGTGGAGCCTTGTTAAGTGAGAAACAATGTGTAGGTCATAGAAAAAGGGGGCCCTTCATTTACATTCTGCTATTTTGAATGGGCAAGCTCTTGCTACCAAGTTATATTGGCATTTGTGTACTAGTTAGCATCAGCTCTAGGCTCGTATTCAAGTACCCACAAGCATCTTAAGGATGTTAACACTTTTGATGTTCCTCATTTCCCTTTAGAAGGAAGGGGATCTATGATTTGGAATTCCCTCAAATTAGGGGCTCATTTAGTTAAGAAGGGGCTTCTTGGATATGTCATATGGGTTCTCAATCTCTTTTTTTGTGGGATGCTTTGGATGGTCATCCTCCTATTCTTTCTGCTTACCCTCACCTCTAGTCTCTTTGTGATCATTTTATTGATGTGGGTTGGAATACGGTTCAGCATTATAAGTCTGTTTGGAATATTGGACTAGTTGTTAGCCTTAGATGGAAGCACTCCTCAGATTGTCTACTGGGAGGGTCTAAGGAAGATAGGCAAGAGTTGGCTCATATTATTACATCTCATGAATGCAATTCCATGGTGGGGCAGGATGTGTTGGCCTGGAGTAATAGTGATTTATCTAGTAAGTACTCTGTTTCAATGAGTTATGGTGAGTTGGTTAGGTAGGTGTTTGGGGACACTGAGGTTCATTGGTGGAAGCAAGTGTGGAACAAATTTTCATGGCCCAAGTGTAATTTTTTATGTGATTGGTGGTCCAGAACTGGTGTCTTACTTGGGATAACTTGTTCAAGAGAAGGTTCTAGGGTCCCTCAATGTGTGGTTTGTGTTGTAAAAGTGAGGAGAGTGTCTCTCATCTCTTCTTCCAATGTTCCTCTTCTAGGAGGCTTTGGCACCTTTGGTGGGCTGTGTGGAACTAGCCTTCCTAGCGTGTCTCTTCTTTGATGGAGTTCTCTGCCTAATGGGGGAAGGCCCCTAATAAGACCTCTTTTCTTAAAGTTACTTGGGCTCTTGGACCAACTTTTATTATTTGGCATATCTGGCCGGAGAGGAATCACATGATTTATAAAGATGTCCAATTGGTTGTCCAACAATTGTGGTGGAAGATTCTTCATTCTTTGGGAGAAACTATTTTGGCTAAGTGTGACTTGGCTGAGGGGGTGGATACTGGAGAGGTTGCTTGTTTCATTTATCTCAATCTTCCTCTTCAAAGGGGTGTTGATCTAAGTGTTGGTTAGATTATGAGAAATAGATGTTGACATCCTCTTATGAAGATAAATAGGGAGGGGCATTGGTGTCCTCCTCCTTAGGGTGTGCTGAAAATCAACATAGATGATTCATCTCATGGAAATCCTGGTCATGTTGGTATTGGAGGTGTTGGGCAGACTAGTTCGGGGACTATTAAGTTTATCCTTTTTGTTTATAAGGGTAGGTATACTAATATTCAATGTGACAGAGGCTCTCTCCATTTTATGTGATGTGGAGTGTGGTTGTGCTCTTGGGTGGAGATGGATCATTTGTGAATTTGATTCTTAGGTGGTGGTTGGCATTTGACTATTATTATAGAATAGATTCTTAATCTATGTACTTCTCTGGATTATGTTTCTTTCTATCATATTCCTAGAGAATGGAATGGAGTTGCAGATTGTTTGGCTAAATGGGCTTTTGATGATTTGCAAGATTGGAATATTGTGGAAAGGGGTCAATTATCCCTAGATTTACCACATAAGTTGGACCAATTAGTGGAGATTGATAGGGGTGTGTAATGCCCTTGCTTTGTATTGCCTTTTTTTGGTTTAAATAAATTTTTACCCCTCTTTTAGTCAAATAATTTAAAACAAAATTGGATCTTCAATTTTTGGAGAACAACCAAATTTGTGGGGTTGTTGTTTGTTGTAATGAAGCCAATATAACAATAGAAAAGATGTGACATTAGGCACCAGGATCATTTTACATGACTTGAATGAAGAAAGGATACCCTATTAAACATTCTCACCAATTTAAAATGATGGGGAATATCTGGAGATAGCTATTATAACAAGTTGGAAAGAGAAGTGGTTTGGATGAGTTTACAAGAAGAGATTTCACAGAGTTAAGAAGATTCCATGGAAGAAGATAATAGTTTAGATTTGGAAACACTTGTTGTAGTGGGAAAGTCCCATCCCAATGAATAAGGCACTCATCTACTGCACCAAAGATGTTGGAGTTCTCTGCAGTCTGTTAGGGAATGTAGTCCCCAAGTTAGAGCCACTGTTAACCCCAAGTTTGAAAATCATTGACAATTTCCTCATTTACTTTTCATGAACAATTAAAGGCTAACTCCCAAGCTAGAACCAAGCAAGATTATTAAAATAAATCATTGTAATTTACTTATTTAATCAAACAAGGATTAAATCATATCTCTTTGATGTGCAAAAGTAATTAAATTCTGCACACGGTAAAGTGGGTAGACATGAGTATCAAGTTGGCTAAATTAATTCTTTTTAGAGTTATTTAATGATGTAAAGGGAGTAACATTATTAATATTTCCATGTGATAGTGGAAATAGTTAAAGCGAGTAAGAAATGAATTAATTCTTTTTAGAATTAATTTATGTGCAAAGTGTGAGGGGGTTATTTTAGGTTGAAAAATTTCTCGTGAATGAGAAATGGGAAAATAATTCAATATAACTACCCATGAGGGGCAAAATCTTTAAAATGTGAATTTTCTTTGGTAAAAGGGATATGGCTCCCTCTACGAAAAAGTTTTTTTTTGGGGGGGAAGAGAAAAATATCCCTAAATCAATTATTTGATATATGGAGGAAAGGGGGTATTTTTGTACAGCAAATGTAATGCCATTATGGGGATAATAGAGTAGTCTATTCTACCTCATTCATTAATAAAAGGAAAATGGTTAGTATGTCCATGGACTTTTTGTGTTACCATTTGTTCTTCATATGTTGAATATATGGTATGGTAAATGTACAATCATCTTCATTTGTTTTTGTATAAAAATATTGATAACCTGTCTTCAAATATTTATCTTTCCAATGGAGTGTCTTCTTTCATATGTAACAATTTGATGCAAAACTAGTGGTTTAGTTGGTTTGGTCCAATCATTGGTTTTTTACCTTTCTGTATTCCTAGAAAAGAGTAATGATTTGGTTATTGTGAGTTAAATTTAGTCTTGCCTGCAATGCAGTGAGTGTTGTGGTTTTTGTTGCAAGTTTACATTCATAGAAAATCCCTTTCTCTCTTTCAATTTAAAATCATTAAAAACTATTAAACAAATCATGTCAATGGAGTTGTACCTTCTAAAACCTTCAAAGAACAATTTATGATAATTGTTCAATTGTTGGTGAAATTTGCCACCACAAATTGGCTAAGGCAGATATAAAAAGGTGGTAACAAATCTATTTACTAACAAATGATAGGATTGGATGAGGAATATGTATTAGATTTAGGTTTTGGTTTTTTAATTTTGTATATATAACTCTTTTACACAAAGAGAGAGATAAGAAAAATAGCCTATACTACTTAGGTGGGAGTGTTTGGTCTGTGAGCTCACTAATATGCTAATCCTACTCGTATATAGTGTCGGTGCAATGCATTAGAGTGTTAACTATGGAGGATTGGGACCGTACCCATAGCCTACTATACCGTCTTCAAGAATGCATAGGGTGAGTAACTTCTCAGGGCTAACTGAGCTTATTGGTGCATCAAAGCTTACAAACAATTGATGGCTTCCTAATCTATGTTTAAACAAGGCTCAACTAAGAGAGTCATCAATATACCTTGTAGTACATGAGGCCCAAATCCAAGATACAAGGTTGTTGTCTGAGGCCTGGGTATTGCTGGGATGAAACCACCTCACTTCATGGTGCGCTTAAAAAGCACAACCACTTAGCCAAAGAATTAAAGCTACTCCTAGGAATTTATATAGCCCACCAAAATATGAGCTTTGGCCAAGTGCTTGGTTATGAAATCTAAGTCCTTAAACCCCTAAAAAAAATCCACACCATTTTTTTATTTCTAATATGATCTTATGATGTGAAGAAACAACATACGTAGATATGGACTTGGGAAGTTCACGTAAAAGAAACATCAATAAATTAATATTGTGACTTAATTTAAAAAATAATTTACAACATATAACATACAAAAATACAACTCTAACTTTTAAAAATACAACTTGAGCTAATTTTCTAATTGAAACTTGACATGTAATGAAGTTTTTATCATGTAAATGAATAAATTTTGATTAATTTGAATTTTCAACTTTCATTGGCTTGAAAAATACATAAATTCATAAAATAATTTACAAAAATACAACTTGCTAATTTTCTAAATGAAATTGATAAATAAATGCTTGTCCTTCTTGTTTCTTGATTACTTGATCAATTTTGTTGTTGTTGTTTTGTAACTGGTGTTTCCTCATTGAGATGTGTGGTTTTTGTTGATTTCAAAAAAAGTACATATATGAATAATATTGAAACACTAGAAAGATGGACTACAATGATGAGAAAAAGAAGAAAAATGTTAAATTTTATGATTTTTATAAGTCTTTTTAAGAGCATGCATGACATGCCTTTGGCATATCCTTGGAAACACATTTGTGTGAAGGTACATGGATGAGCTAGAATTGAGAGCTTATTTCAAGATGACTCCCCATTATGGTTGAGTTTTAGATTATGTGAAATACAATGGTGGGAAGGCATTTATACCTCTATGTGATAACACATGTCTCAACATAGGTTGCTAAGAGATATTCAAGATTTCATTAGTATAGTTTTCTTGACATCCTTGGTTGGCACAAAACCTGTTAAATATAAGTAAAATTAATTACATAGGTGTGAACGTAGTCAAGTTTGTAATAGATTTTGTAAGATGGTTTGATGAGCTATATTTCTTGTGATGGGGGTTTAATTTGTTATCTATATCATTTTGATGCATATTCTCATATAAAAATCTTGTAGATATGATTGTTTATTTTTCTCTTAATTTTATCTTTTGTGAGATTTATATTTACAGAAACTAAAATCATGTTTAGTTTTATTCTAGATGTCATAAATATTCTAATCTGTTGGATCTTATTTATTCTAATTGATTTAGTTGTGTATATGTTCCTTTCTTATCAAAACCTTTGTATTTTATTTTTATTATTAATCTAGGAGTGTTTTTCTATAGACAATTATTTTTTAATAACCCTAATTAACAAAAATCAATCAAACCCTAATTAAAAAATCAATATTATAAACCCTAATTTAAAAAAATCAACCAAACCCCAATTTAAAAATCAATCAAACCCTAATTAAAAAATCAATCAAACCCTAGAATTAACTATTACCATTTTTTACCACAACTCAAAATTGGCTGATTAGATGTGACATTATCATTTCTGAGTGAGGTTTGATTTTACTTCTATTATGAGTTAGTTGCATGGTTATTATGTTTCAATGTTAAATGCAGTTTAGTTGTTCAGGAAAGAAGGAAAAATATCAGATCATTCATTGCATTGCAGAATAGTCAAGTGAGATAAGTATTTCATTCATCACAGTGATTATTCATTTTCAAGTTGAAATACATGAAGGAATAAGCATTGCATTGAAAGAAATGATGATATATTAGATGTCCCACACAAGCCGTGGGTTATAGCTAAACATATGCAGATATAAAGAAAATACTATGCATCTAATGAATAGAAAAGGAGGTACATAACCATCATTGCCTTATTTTGATGATCTTCGAAGTAGCCTCTTGTCTTGCTCCTGATATCAACATGTACTTGCAAAAATGTGGGAAGGGTCCCATTAGAAGCTTCGGTTATGAAAATCCTTTATCCATCAGAAGAAGCATAATACTTTGATTATAGTGCATTGATCAAATGAACATCATCCATATGTAGAAGGAACTGAGAAAGGAACAACCATTGAACTTCATTGTTTTATTCTAATCTGTTTGTTTCATGTGCAAGTATGTGACAAGTCGTGTTGCTGTTTAGAAGGTGAGTCAGCATGTGGTGAAAACGGGATCCCATAAGGGTTGAGCCCAACATGCTTACCCCTGAATCTTAAGGGAATAAGATCAGAATATTCATTTAAACTATGCAAAGAGGAGCATGATAAAGTAAAAGATTCCATACATCAACTCAGCCTATTGGGCTTTGGGCTCAATGTTCACCTATGACTACTAGTCCAAAAGGTGTTAAAGTGATAATCATCAATGAACAGTGAGTTTTTTTTCATATGGATGCCAATGAGGTATGAAACTAAAATGTCTAAGTTATAGTGTCACATATTGATCATTTTTTAATCATGATATTGGCAAAATAGTTCAAGTGAAATGAATAGAGTCTCACCATTCAATATGATTCAAATGTAAATACATTTGATGTAATACAGTGGATTAAACAAGCATGCTAAGTGCATCCATATGGATGATGCCTTATTTCACCAATGCTACAGAGGGAAATGCTATACACAGAACATGCCACCTTGAATAGTAAACTGGAACAACTCATAAATGAAATAGAATGCTTATTAAAGGAAGCATATACATGGACTGCATGGTGACAGTCCTTTCTCTTGCAAATTACTAGCAATGATGTAAAAGGTAGGGCATTCTTATATGTGAAGAGATCCTATATGTAATCATAGCATGTGATTATGCCATCAAATACAGTGGGCTCGTTGATATTTACTCTTTTAGGCATGTGCTTGTTAAAGATGACAACTTTTTAGTATCCATACATTGAGTGTGAAAATGTAGTACATATTTACAAAAATGAATAACTATAGGTGTAAATTCATAGCATATATTTTCCCAAGGTTTAAAGTTTCTTTTTTCTTTAGCTTCTACTACAGAAAATGGAAATGTCAGTTATGGTTTTGAAATCCACAGCCAAGATGAACTCCAAATATCATCCATGATGGCTAGAAAGATAACAATGGAGTAGAACAAAAGAAAACTCAGAGAACAAGAGTAGCTATGACCTCTAAAACCCTGTTAGACTCTTATGTGTCAAAAGAGAATGAAAGTAATTTACGACAGCCCACACAAGGAACCCAAATGTAGTAGAGAAATAAAAGAGTGTAATGCAAGAATCAAAGGAAAAATATACCTTTGTTAGCAGAAATATATGCATGATGCTGAGGGTTTTTTTTAATTCTTTTGTCCTTAGAGGATACTTATTGGTGGCTAGAATGCACAATATGGTAACACAATATGCAGATATAGAAGAAAAGAAGTTTTTGAGCTCATAGTTTACAATAATGAGGTTGTTTTTCACCAGACAATAAGAAGTATGGCCGTGAATAGTGAATAGAGGAAAAAATGAAGAACTACATGTGTTATGTATGCAGCCGTGGCCTCTTCAAAGGGTCATAGAGATGATAGAACTCCATACATTTCTCTTCATAGATACAACTACAGATACAAATATTCCTCAATATATGGAAATGCATACAATATAGGAATAAAAATATAGATATACCATCATGCCATGAGGAGATTTGAAAAAACCATTTCACTTTCATTGAATAACCCAGCTAGCAGGGTCACGGGTTTCAACTTCTAAATCTGTAGAAGGTCATTAAAACAATGGAGCAACTAAGAGTATGTTTGAAGTTTAAGCCTCTAAAAGTCTTACCTTGACCATATCAAAGCCAAAGGTTTCTATTTTGATCATTTGTGTTTGAATCGAAACAGTCGACCATGGTGGCTCCAAATTTAGAGAAGAAGTCATAGAGGACAATGGAAACAAATTCATCATAAATGTTGGGATAAGGTGCCACTAACCTTGTAAATCCCATTATTGTATTATTCCATTTATTATTTGTAATTACCCATAAGGGATGTACAAGTTTCACCGGCAGAAAAAAATAAAATTTATCGTCCACGATAATTACAGAGTTAGTGCATGGTAAGTCCCAGAGTTACCAGCGGTAGTTACAAGATGTCATTTACTATGGTAAATGGTAATTGGTCAAAGTACGGTTCATATGTGGAAGAATAATCTATTTTTAGTGTTATGATGCACGTCATAGATGTTGTAAGAGGGTGTAAGAGAATCTATGACAACTGTAAGTTGTCATAAGAATCTATGACACTTAGAATAGCATATGACACATCATAAGATGTTGTAAGTGTCTATTTTTAGCCCCAAGGAGTTCAAGCCTACATGGGCACATTTTTCCAAATGTAGGATGCATGGATGACAACATTTATGACCCCGTAAGAGCCTATTCTTGGCCATGGATGCCCAAGGTTGTATTGTTGACTCTTGACAAGTGTTATGAGCTTGTAAGAAGTCATTTAATGTCTTGAGGTTGTGTAAATTCTATATAAACCATAGCATAGTAGATGAGAGGCATAATAACAGTTTATAGGTACCTAGGTTCTGCCAGAGTGAAGGTTGGAGGACAGAGGAAGTGAATATATTTGTAATCTCCTTTTGTGAAGATAATACAACTTGACCTCTTTTCTTGTTGGAGTTTTTTACCTGAAAGGGTTTTCTCTATGTTAAACACTTGTGTTATGTGTTTTATTCTGCTTCTAGTATATTTTTGTATTGTGGGTTTATGTTTTATTACAATCTCCATTATCAATAGCACACAGTTAAAGATTGCTGAAATTTATCTCGAATTAGATTTCTATTGAAGTAGTGTTGTTTTCATTTATAACATTTGGTATCAGATTCTAGCCGGCTTTGACTCTTGGGTGGTAGTGTGGAAGCTATAGTTGTAGTGGGAGATTTGGTTGTGTTGGTTTTGCAGATCTTGAGTTGTTATTATGGCTACATCCACTATTGCATCAACCTCTCGATTGGACATTGAGAAGTTCAACGGAATGGGGTATGAGTTGTGGAAGCTGAAAATGGAAGATTTGTTGGAAGCAAGAAACCAATGGTTGGCTGTTCAAAAAGAGAGGAAACCCAATGGTGTCTCCCAAGATGAGTGGGATAGACTAGATAAGAAGGCATGGGGAACCATCCGGTTGTGTCTTTCAGACTCTATCCTGTTGAATGTCACAAAGGAAGAGAATGCATACAAGTTGTGGAAATAGTTGGGTGAGATCTATCAATCCAAGAGTATGGTAAATAAACTTTATTTAAAAATAAAATTATTTTCCATGAAAATGCGTGATGCAGAGGCATCCACACTATATCATTCGCATATAGCATGAATGTCTGCAGACCAACCTCATCATCATCATCTTCGCCATCATCATCATATTCCCTAAAACTACCAACATCATCATATTTCGGCTTTACTCTGTCAGCATCATGTTTCCGAAAACCAACAGCATCATCATATTGCGGACACTCGCAATCATCCTCCTGCCGACTACTATTCACCTCCTCCGCTTTCCTCCTAACATCATCATCATGATGTTCAACGGGCGCACACATCCTCCGGTTGCACTGTTCATCGGGTGCCGAACACTAACGGCATCATCATGATATGCAACATCACCTTCGTCAGCAGGATATCCAAATATCCAGTTGCCCAAATATCCTGATGACGATCACCTTCAATACCTTGCCTTCGACGCTCCACTGCCCGATGATACAAGCAATAGCATCATGATCTACTTTATCCGGTTGTCTTCGAAACCTCCTGATGACGCTCATACACTTTCTGCCGATGCCGATACTTAACGACAGTAGGATGAACTCGCATAGGGGGATATCTCAATATCCTGATGACGATGACATCATATCCTGATGACGATGACGTCACCCAATATCCTGATGAACTTCTCAACACTTAGCCAAAAACACGAACTTTCTCTTCCACATCTACTCGTGATATGCGGATGATTGGCACTCCCGATATGATGATCCTGATGCCGATACACTCGTCGGCTCCTCCTGCTGATGATCACCCCGACGAACTTGCACTTCATGCAATCAACATCATCATGCCGATCTCCTCCACTTATCCGGATGACGATATCCGAACTGTCTGCAGGATATTTGCAGAAATATCCTGATGATGCCGTTTTGGCGAACTTCTACACTTAGCGAAATCTCTCTTCGCCGATCCACCAGGGATGACCCGATCCAACTCAGGGTGATCTTCCAACTCAGTCAGCTTATCAACTCGACCTAGCACATGAGGATGCTAGGGTCTTCAACATCTCTTGACCGCGATCCTGCACACCTGCATGCAAACAAACAAACTACTACCTACCCTAATGTACATTACCATTCCACCGATCAGACAGATCAACCGGTGGAATGGATCAGGAAATCCATGCAGCCACGCAAACCAGCAGATCGATTATACAAAGGAGATCAACAGAAAATGAAACAGGATCTTTATTGATTCAAAGATGCAATACAATATGATGTTCCTCACACAGAACACTCAACTCCTCTGCTGGATGCAACACTACACTGCCGATCGATCATCTCTACAATCAACCGATCTCATGCTTATAAAGATTTCCCTATGAGTACTACTGACCCGACTCCAAGCGGCTGGGAACTCTCCAAGCGGCTGGGAGATCCCACCGAACATACATCATGACAGCTGTTATAACTAACTAGCTAAAAATAGCAAAAGCCTGGTCAGCATGATCTTATCATGATCAGCATGACCTTATTACATGCAATTGGTCTAACAGACCTTCTTGGAAACATAAACATGACCTAAACTACTAACTGCCTCATCAAGACCAGCTGTCAGGTAGGTGCTCCTGCACCATACTCCCCAAAAGAAAAGAACTCATGTCCCATGAGTTTAGTATGTGGAAGTCTTCCACCTTTACACTTGGCTTTGTCAATCTTCTGACCTGTTCCAGCTTTAGCTGCTGCTATCTCTTGGCTGCTCCAAGTCTTCTGCACTGTAACTTGCTTTCTGGCAAGTAAATCCTCATGCCTGTCAATATAGGCCTTCCTCTCACATACCCTGTGTTTGTCAGGTTGTCTGACCAGAACCTCTTTCTGAACTGCCTCTGTGGTGTTCAATTGTATCTTCCTGTCAATCTTCATAGGACAAGCAATAGTCCCAATGATGACAACATCCTTGTCATTCTTCTCAACTGGTTGCTGCTTACACCCCTGTTTCTGAACCTGCTGCTGACCTCTGTCAGTCACAACTGAAACTGTCTTCAGCTTGTTGTCTGTAACAACTCCCTCTCCTGCAGTATCCTGAACTGCCTTTATGCCTGCTCCTCTAGGCATCTGCACAAACTCCTTCTTTCCCATCAAAATGATTTGAGCTGCCTGCTGTACTGCAGCTTTTGCCTGCAATGGCATCAACTTAATAGTCGTCCCATCCTTCTTGATGGTGTAGGTATTAGCATACCCATCATACAGTACCCTTCTGTCAAATTGCCATGGTCTACCCAGCAGTAGGTGACAACATTCCATAGGCAATATATCACACAAAATTCTATCCTGATATGGTCCAATCTGGAAATCCACATATGCCTGTTCAGAGACAAAAAGTGATTGCCTATCACTCACCCAAGATGCCTTGTAAGGGTGTGGATGTGGAATCCTTTCCAACTTCAGTTTATCCACCATTTCCTGAGATACCATGTTGTCTGTTGAACCAGTATCAATGACAACCTTACATACCTTACCTTTGCTCTTACATGTGGTTTTGAAAAGAGCTCTTCTTTGCATCATATCCTTTGATGCCTGCAAACTTGTTTTCCTTAACATCAGTGATTCTCCACTCTCTGGATAGCCAAAATTCTCAGGACCTCGGTTTGAACTCTGTGCACTTTCTTCTTCTTTCTCTTCTTGTACCAATTGTACCCTTTTGTCACTAGTTCTATCATTTCTAGATGATGAACCCTTGTTTTCTGGACATTTGAAGGATGGATGACCAAACTCTCCACAGGTGTAACACTTTCCTGAAAATGTAGTAGAACCTCTACCACCTCCAAATCTTCCTCTATTACCTTTCCATCCACCTCTGAAATCAGACTGTCCCTGTCCTTTACCAGTGTCTTCTTGAACCTCATTGGTTTGCTTTTGTGCAGGGGCTGCTCCTCTTCCCCTATTGTTTCCTATTCCTCTCATGGACTTATCATGTCCTCTATTCAGCTTTTCTTCAATCCTGATTGCCATTTGATAACAATCCTCCACATTCTTAGGGTTAGCTAACACTAACTCATCCTGTATGTTAAACCTCAAACCAGCCAAGTACCTAGCCACCTTTTCTACCTCATTCTCATGATGACCAGATCTCATACTCAACAGATAAAATTCCTCAGTATATGATTTCACATCCCTGTCTTTCTGCTTTAAAAATTGCAGCTTCTTAAACATCTGGATTTCATAATCCCTTGGCAAGAATTTCCCCTTGATCCTTGCTACCATCTTATCCCAAGAAGTGATCTTAGACTTCCCTTGCTTTCTTCTCTCAGATTGTACATAATCCCACCATACCAGAGCATGACCTCCTAACTTGGTCTTTGCAATCTTGACTTTCTGATCCTCAGCAACATCTTCACATTCAAAGTGATTATCCAGTGCAGCAATCCAATCCAACAACTCATCTTCCTTCAAGCTTCCAGTATACTTGGAAACATCAACCTTTACCTTAGGTTTTTCACTCTGCACTGCCTTTAACAGTTTTGCCAACCTCTGGTCTTCAGCATCCAGATCTTCAGCTACCTCTTCATACTCTTCAACAGTATCTGCCTCTTCTTCAGACTCACTGTCTTCCACTTCCCTCTTTTTGTTCTTTTCCAGGGCTGTCAGCCTGGCTTGAAGTGCTTCAGCAAGCTCCTTCATCTTCCTCATCTCTCTAGCATGTTTCTCCTTCAGTTCCTACAACTCCCTTGCAGTACCACTACCTTTAGGAGGCATTTTGTCAACCTCTCAATCACAACACAATCAACTCTACTTCTGCCCTTTCGGTGACAGAATCAACACACACCAGCCCAGACCTTTTGCTGAGCTCTGATACCACTATGATGCAGAGGCATCCACACTATATCATTCGCATATAGCATGAATGTCTGCAGACCAACCTCATCATCATCATCTTCGCCATCATCATCATATTCCCTAAAACTACCAACATCATCATATTTCGGCTTTACTCTATCAGCATCATGTTTCCGAAAACCAACAGCATCATCATATTGCGGACACTCGCAATCATCCTCCTGCCGACTACTATTCACCTCCTCCGCTTTCCTCCTAACATCATCATCATGATGTTCAGCGGGCGCACACATCCTCTGGTTGCACTGTTCATCGGGTGCCGAACACTAACGGCATCATCATGATATGCAACATCACCTTCGTCAGCAGGATATCCAAATATCCGGTTGCCCAAATATCCTGATGACGATCACCTTCAATACCTTGCCTTCGACGCTCCACTGCCCGATGATACAAGCAACAGCATCATGATCTACTTTATCCGATTGTCTTCGAAACCTCCTGATGACGCTCATACACTTTCTGCCGATGCCGATACTTAACGACAGCAGGATGAACTCGCATAGGGGGATATCTCAATATCCTGATGACGATGACGTCATATCCTGATGACGATGACGTCACCCAATATCCTGATGAACTTCTCAACACTTAGCCAAAAACATGAACTTTCTCTTCCGCATCTACTCACGATATGCGGATGATTGGCACTCCCGATATGATGATCCTGATGCCGATACACTCGTCGGCTCCTCCTGCTGATGATCACCCCGACGAACTTGCACTTCATGCAATCGACATCATCATGCCGATCTCCTCCACTTATCCGGATGACGATATCCGAACTGTCTGCAGGATATTTGCAGAAATATCCTGATGATGCCGTTTTGGCGAACTTCTACACTTAGCGAAATCTCTCTTCGCCGATCCACCAGGGATGACCCGATCCAACTCAGGGTGATCTTCCAACTCAGTCAGCTTATCAACTCGACCTAGCACATGAGGATGCTAGGGTCTTCAACATCTCTTGACCGCGATCCTGCACACCTGCATGCAAACAAACAAACTACTACCTACCCTAATGTACATTACCATTCCACCGATCAGACAGATCAACCGGTGGAATGGATCAGGAAATCCATGCAGCCACGCAAACCAGCAGATCGATTATACAAAGGAGATCAACAGAAAACGAAACAGGATCTTTATTGATTCAAAGATGCAATACAATATGATGTTCCTCACACAGAACACTCAACTCCTCTGCTGGATGCAACACTACACTGCCGATCGATCATCTCTACAATCAACCGATCTCATGCTTATAAAGATTTCCCTATGAGTACTACTGACCCGACTCCAAGCGGCTGGGAACTCTCCAAGCGGCTGGGAGATCCCACCGAACATACATCATGACAGCTGTTATAACTAACTAGCTAAAAATAGCAAAAGCCTGGTCAGCATGATCTTATCATGATCAGCATGACCTTATTACATGCAATTGGTCTAACAGACCTTCTTGGAAACATAAACATGACCTAAACTACTAACTGCCTCATCAAGACCAGCTGTCAGGTAGGTGCTCCTGCACCAATGCGAGAAGGTGAATCAGTTTCAGAGCATTTAAATTCTTTTAATTTGTTAGCGAGTCAGCTTGAGTCGATAGATGTTGAGGTTAGTGAAGAAGATAAATGTATCTTACTTCTTTGTTCTTTACTTGAGTCTTGGGAGAATGTTATCCTTGTTATCACTACTAACCTTGCGGATCTGAAGTTGGATGCTCTTGTTTTAGTACTATTGTTATAAGAATTGAGGAATAAGAGTTTAGATAGTTTACGGGATGCTCTCAGTGTCAAGGGAAGGTCTAAGGATAGAGGACCTAAAGGAGATCAGAAAGTGGCTAAGGACAAGTCCAAGGGCTAGTCTAAGACTCATGGTAAAAAGAACAGAGTTAAGTATTGGAACTGCGGTAAAAGGGGACATGTGACGGAGTGCAAAAACCCTAAGAAATAGTTGGAGAGTGCTTCAGATAAATCCTCAAATGTAGGTGAAGAAGTATTACTTTCTGCATGTAATCTTGTTTCTAATGATCACTAGTTGGTTGATTCAGGATGCTCGTTCATACGACCCCACATAAGGAATGGTTCTCCACATATGGAGAATATGATGGAGGTAATATCTACCTTGGGGACAACTCTTCATATGTGATTGCTAGGAAAGGAAAGGTATTGTTGTGTTTTAGTGATGGGAGGATTAAAACCCCCCTGGTATTTTGCATGTTCCTGGATTAGCTATAGATCTAATTTTAGTTTTAAAGTTGAATGATTTGGGAATGCATGTGACATTTGATAAGCATGGCTGTAGATTAGTGATAGGGAACTTAGTGGTAGCAAAGGGGAAGAGATTCAGAAGCCTGTTCAAGCTTGAAGCCACTACAATTTATAATGCCTCTTATGTTTCGAAGGCTTCTGAAAACACTTGTATGTTGTGGCATCATAGATTGTTCCACACAAGTAATAATGTATTAAAAACTATTAAGAATAAAGAATTGTTGGATGGTTTCTCTTATTCTGATGAGCACTTTGATTTCTATGAGCATTGTGTGTTTGGTAAACAAAATAAAAAATCATTTCCTTCAAGAAGTAATAGAGCAAAAGAGATATCAGAAAGTATTCATATGGATGTGTTTGGACCTGTGGATAATGAATCTATTGGAAAATCTCACTACTTTGTTACCTTCATTGATGATGTATCCAGATTTACATGGATTTATTTTATGAAGCATAAATCTAAAGTTTTCACTAAGTTTAAAGAATTCAAAGTCTTATTAGAGAACCAATTAGGTTTAAAGATAAAAATATTAAGATTTGACAATGGAGGGGTATATTGTTCTAAGGAATTTTATGAGTTTTGCAAGCATGCAGGTATAATCAGACAAAAGACAACTCTATATACACCACAACAATATGGTGTTACAAAAAGATGAACCAAACAATTATGGAAAGGGATAGAAGTATGCTTAGTGATGCACAGTTGGATAAATGCTTTTGGGCAGAGGTTGTGTGTACTTCTTGCTACTTGATAAACAGATCTCCTTGTAAGGCTCTTGATTCAACACCTTATGAAGTGTGGATAGGTAAGAAACCTTCTGCTTCACATTTAAGGGTTTTTAGCTATGAGGCTTTTGTTCATGTGCCTAAGGAAAAGAGATCTAAGTTGGATCTAAAGGCTGAAAAGTGTACATTCATTAGATATGTTGATAATGTGAAAGGTTATAAGCTTTGGAATCCACTACCCCACAAGATTATCTTTTATAGAGATGTTATTTTTAGGGAACTTAGAGCTATTTCTAAACCTAAGTAGCCAAAACAGAAAGAAGAAAAGGTAATGAAGGTGCACGTTGATTTAGAGCAGCAAGATACACCTTAGGAAGAATAGAATGATGGATTGGGGGGTGAAGAAGAAGAAGATTTGAGTAGTTTTGATGAAGATGAGTCTGTAGTTATAGAAGAATTTATTGCAGATGATAATGCAGAAGAACGCGTAGAGTCTCTTACTTGACCCTTGAGGAGATCCACAAGACAACATAACCTAGTTGATAGGTATAAACCACCAGGTTTACATTGTGTATATACTTTATTGAGTACTAACAATGAACCTGGATCCTATAGGGAAGCTATTTCTACAGATGATAGTGAGTCTTGGCAGTTAGCCATGTAGGAGGAGATGATGGCTTAAGAATCTTGTAATAACTAGGATCTTGTTCGTTTTCCCAAAGGAAGAAAGGCCACATGATGTAAGTGGGTTTTCAAGAAGAAGTTTGGAGCAGACAGGTCATTGGAGAAGTACAAGGCTAGACTGGTAGCCTAGGGCTACTCCCAAAGAGAGGGAGTTGATTCTGGTGAGATATTCACTCCCATTGCTAAATTGACTTCTATTAGATTTCTCTTATCCATTGTTGTAGCTTATGATTGGGAGATTGAGAAAATGGATGTTAAGACTGCGTTCTTGCATGGAGATTTTGAAGAAGAAATTTATATACAACAACCTACAGGTTTTGAAGTAAAAGGAAAAGAACATTGGGTTTGCAGGTTAAAGAGGTCTCTTTATGGTCTAAAACAATCCCCTAGAATGCGGTATCAAAAATTTGACTCATTTGTTTTGAAATTGGGTTTTGTTAGAAGTGAGGAGGATCACTATGTTTACATTCATTGTGTTGATGATTCTATACTGGTTATTGCTTTGTATGTTGATGACATGTTTTTTAGCAATACTAAGGGTATGGTTAGTGAGCTTAAAGCCCAACTTTTAGGTGCATTTGAGATGAAGGATCTTGGTGCTGTAAGATATATTTTGGGAATGGAGATTAGGAGAGATAGATTTGATAGAAAGCTTTGGTTGCCACAAAGTAAGTATGTGACTACTATTTTGCAGACATTTAGTTTGTAGGACTATAACTGAGTTAGAGTTCCTTTACCCATTGGTACTAAGATTTCATTAGATGTGTGTCCAAAGACTGAGGATGATTTTGAGGATATGTCTAATGTGCCATATGCTAGTGTTGTAGGGAGTTTGATGTATGCAATGGTTTGCACTAGACTAGATATTGCCCAAGCAGTGGGAGTTTCAAGTAGATTTATGTCTAACCCTAGTAGATAGCATTGGAATTATCTAAAGAGGGTGTTTAAATATCTTGCAGGTACTCCTGATCATTGTTTGTGTTGTTAAATGGAGCCTAATCAGACTCAGAGGTTAAATTTTCCCCACTTTTATTAGCGCAATTTCCCCCCAAATTTCTATTGGCAAGAGACACTATGTGACTTCATGAGTGCTGTCACTGATGGAAACAAAGTCTATCCCACACATCTGCAACACATAGTATGCCTATACTAGAAGTTAGATTGAAGATTGTTTTGGTCTGGTGAACAAGAACAGAGCATGCATCAAGATCTGACAATTAGGTCCAGATCTCTTAGATGATGTAACTCAACAAGTTGCGGACTTGGACAAGTCAAGAGGAGTATCATGACTACTATATTCTATAGATTGAGCCTCTGATGATAAAACACAGAAAAGATATGAGCATCTGAGTGTTGGGTTCCAGATAGGTAAAGCAGATTGAGGAAGAACTGACCGATAGAGTATCAGACTTTAATCTGGATGAGTAATTGATGTTCATCAAGTTATTTGAGGGATCATACATGGTTGGAAGACATGATTGATGACTTCTATGTCTATGTTTTGATACGCATCACAAATTATGCATGAATTCAGCCGACAGAACAGTAACTTGTAAAGATCTTGAATATTCTAGTTGTCGACTAGAAAGTTGTTGAAATCCTTGATGTGGATATATATACCAAATGAATTCCAATATGTAGAAGAGTGTGTGTACATATATGATAAAATAAAGTGTGAAGAAAGGCAGAGATAAGTGTGGAAGCAGTAATACAAGTCTGGTATGTGACAGAGCAGCAGTACTAGAGCAGAGGAAGAATGAGGTGCATCAGATCAGTATATTGTGCCTAACTAGAACTGAACTCTAGCATTTGTAGATGTCTCTCATCAGTTCAAACACCTGATTACCATATGTAAGTTTTGTAGATAGTGAGTCTCTTGTAGGTAGTGTGCCTCTTGTGAGTAGTGAGCTCTAATTGGCAAGTGTCATTTTTTACTTCTTATTCTTTTTACAAAGAATACAATCTTGGGTTAGTCATCCTGTGGTTTTTTCCTTAACAAGGTTTTCCACATAAAAATCCTTGTGTTATGTGTGATGATTTTATTTTTTTTCTTATGATCATATATGCTTATATGTTTTGATGCTGCACTAATTATTAAAGAAGAGAAGAAAGTTAAAATATTTGAGATAACTGATTCACCCCCCCTCTCAGTTATCTGCCTTGTTTCTAATAATTGGTATCAAAGCTAAGTTCCTCTAAATAGAGCCTAACATCTTGAACAAGATCTGGGAATCTCAATGGATATGTATGGTATGAAGGAACAACTTTAGTTTGTCCTAGATGGTCTTAAACAGTCCAACACTAAAGTTAATAACTTGAGAGAAAGACTCAAACAAGCTGATGATTTCATAAATGAGTTAAAAGAAAAATTGAGTATCTCTGTGAAAAAGAGAAAGGAACTACATCAAAAATTAGCAAGTCAGAGTGAAGCCAATGATACTAATAAAGATCTGGATGAGAAAAACAAGCTATGTGAGAAGTTATCAAAAGAGGTCATTATGATAAGGCATGAGATGGAATCAGGGGTTATGAGATTCACCCAAAAAAATTAAGAGAAAAGGAAAATTGAAGATAATCTAAAACAATCCCTCAAGGAGAAGACAGAGGACTGCCACAAAATGGACAGAATAATCAGGCATCTTGAATATGATCTTGAAGAAGCTAGAGATAATGAATAACAACTTGAGAATTAGATAGACACTCTTAAACAAGATCTACAACCAACAAATGAATACAAAGAGAAATTTTAGATAAGCTCAGCTCAACTTGAAGTTCTTCTTGAAAGTCAAAAGAGGGTAGATGACAAGCGTGACCTGGGATATAAGAAAGGTGAAAGCTCCAGATCTGGTTAGAAGAACTTTGGATCAGAAAATCAAAGAAACATGCCTAGAAGACATCCGGTAAGGCAACCAAATGCTCAAAGATATCCACCCTTCAATGGATACTGTGTCAATTGCATTCAGTCATAAAGAAACTCAATGCAGAAGGAGAATGAATCAGACCAATCCATCCTTCTCCGGACAATGTTTTAACTGCAAAAGGTATGGTCACAAATCTCATGACTGTAGAAATATGTAAATAAACAAGTCATTCAATGGTAGATGCTTTACATGCAATAGAATGGGACATGTGGCTAATCAATGTAGATCAAGAGGATATCAGTCAAATATGCAAAGAAATGTTATTTGTTACAATTGCAATAGATCCAGTCATATTACCAAATTTTGTAGAAGAAAAAATTAGAATAAAAGGGGTCCGGTGCATCATAATCAAAAACAAGATAAGGGAAAAGGCAAAATGAACGTGGATGAAGTTTAAAGGGAGATGAACAATATTTGGGTAAAGAAGAGTATAGAAAATGTTAGGGATGGATCCGCACAGAAATTCAATGCTGATACTCCTTCCGAAAACTAAACAGATGAGCTCTGGCTCAAGGGGAGTCACAAAGAAAAATAAATTTCCCCAGCCAGTCAATTGGTACCTAAATTTGGCACATGGAATGTTGTGGATTAAAGGGTTCTCAGAAAAATATTGAAATAACCCTCGGTAAAAATATGAAAGATCCGCATGGAGTTTTCTAAGAGCTTAATCATCCAAGATTGCTCCGGTTTGATAGCAATCTGGTAAAGTAGGATTTTCATAGACATATCCAGTATGATTCAAAATTGAAATATCTTAATCTGTGGATCCATAGTATGATTGGAGGAAAGAAGATACATTGTCAATTATCACTAAAAATGATTCTAAGTGCAACATAGTGATTAGAAAGGATCTCTCTCAAAACAAGGCAATCAGATAACTTAAGTTGTCCATTTATTGCAAAAGAAAATTAGGGTTTGCGAAAGAATAAAAGGGTTCTTTCACTCATCATTTGCACATTTGCATTCGAGAAGAAGAAAAGAAGAACTTTGCATCAAGTTTCTACAACTCTCTCAAAGATCAACTGCAACATCTAATTCAACCAACGATTTGTTTTAGGTCTTATTTCAAACCCTAAAGTGCAAAAAGGTACTTCCATTCTAAATATCTCTCTCTGAATCTTTTGCAAAAATGGCTACTCTAATGGTTGTTAAGATCACTGATAGGCCGTGCCTAAAATTCAAGATACACCCCTACAAATCCCTAGAAGTTGATCCTTTAGGCACTTTTTCTAGCATTCTGCATGGGATATTGCACATAGAAGATGTTAGGGCCTACATCCATGCCAACATTGAGGAATTTAGCGAATCTAAGTTGATGGACATCTATCATTAACAGTTAATGGATGAAAGTTTTGAACTCAAACCTCAATACAAGGCCCTCCAGGATAAGCACTTCGGACATTGCATCCACTTTCCCTATTTTGTAGAAGATGATTGGGTCCAATATGTCCTTAGCAGAATACATAATAATTTCATGTGGTTAATGAAGTCCTTCAAGATAACAAAAGATGCCATTAGGCAGTAACTAGATTGCACTCATCCGTTGGGTTACCTGCACTCAAATCTGTCAAGAACCAGATAATTACTAAAGTTACCAGATCTAAGTTTCACAATAGAGCAATGACAATAGATGACATCACAGATCCGGATGTCAAATTTTCTTCAATGATAATTGGGTATAAGATTTATCATTCTAGTAGGGAAAATTTTGTGTCTGGGACTACAATATATACAACATATCAGATGTTGAGGGAAAATGCAGACTATGACCTATGTGATCTTCTTTTAAACCAACTGTTAGAAAAGTTACAAAAGAACAGAAGATCAAGAAGGATAAGAAGAACTCCTTCAAGTATGGTTGTTTAATACTGTGTCTATTCTTCTACTACATGAATGAGCTGCCTGGATCAAGTGGTTGGGTTTGGTAAAATGACAAACCAATTGCAATACATATTAGAGAATATATGTATGGACTTGGTGATGGAAAGGCTCAAAGCATAGCACTTTGGGGTTACCTTAAGAACTTCTAAAGTATGATGTAAGACAGAGAAAGGATACCTCAATCCATAGTAGAAAAATACAAGGATATAGTGTGTTTTATGGTAGATACCGATCAATGCCTAATGGAGATAATTGAGCCCAGAACAGTTTGGATAATGCCAATGGGATATGAGATCGATGAGAAAATGTTGGAGCTGCATATTCAACACCTCTTGAGCCAGCCTAAGGACCCTAAGGCAGAAAGGTTTGGAACCTTTCAAGAACTAAGTGTAAAAATACATGTTGAGCTAAGACAACCAGAGATAAAGAGGAAAGTTACAAGGGAAGTTGAGGAAATCACCAAAAGATATGGCATATCAAAAGAGGTAGTAGATGCAAATAGAGAGAGAGTTGAAAGAGATGAGAAAGAGAAATAAGAAGCAGAAAAAGGAAGTGTTTCGGTTCAAGCCTCCTCCTGGACTAGATCCTCCAAGAGCTATGCATCTGCCACTTCAAAGAGCTCAAGAGTCACCAAACCGGAAGTCAAGAAATCTGGAAAGGCATAAAAGAGAATGAAAACAAAAGCCACAAGGTCTTACACAAGTCACAAGGATGATGAAGAAACAGAGTCTGATGAGGAAATTAAGAAAATGAAGAAGAAGAAGAAAACATCCGGGGACTCCTCTGCCGGTAAAAACAAAGAAGAAAAGGTAGAAGAATTTGTTGAAAAGCCCACTCTTTCCATTGATGATATCATTAAGGCAATTATTGTGGATGGAAATCTGCAACCAGTCATAGAATTCTATGATGAATATAGTGATACTGACAAGAGGATCTTGGAAGAAGCTATGGCCAGGTATCTGAATATTTATAATAAAGCATTTATTGAAATTATTTCATTAATTCCCAAAAGTCTAGAGAAGGTACTTGAACTTAGAAAAGAGAATGCAAAGGCAAACGACTTAGAGATCTGAGAACAGATTGCAATTCATCTCTATCCTTCTATTACTCCAAAGCAAATGGACATGATCTTTAAGGATTGTAAGGATGAATTCTAGAGCAAAGCAAGAATGAACAAACTTATGCTTGGAGAAACTGATCAAGTAGAAAGAGAAATAGAAGACATCCTCCAGAATGCCTTCAAAAGATTCAATGTTCCTATTATAGAGGAAATAGAAGAAGAACTCTCTACCATGGATGTTGAAGGATTAAATGCATCCAATGAAGAATCTTCTCACAAAAATGTAGAAGGGTCAAAAGAAGTAGATGAAGAGAAGTCTAAGGACTTGGATTCCTCTTTTACAGAAGAGGAAGTTCATGAAGTAGTTAACATCTCTCCTCTGGATCCCACTACAGACATTCCAGATCTAGGAATTGAAGGAGAAGGAAGAAAAGAGGAGAAAGTGAGTCAAGAAGAGGTGGTAAAGGGAAAAGAAGAAGAACAAACAGAGAAGATCTCTTATGACAGTTCTGAGATCCCCCAAAAAAAGAAGACTCAGTCACCAGCAAGAGACACTGCAGATGTAGTAAAGAACTTCTTCAACAAAGAAATTATGGAGATAGATGAACTAGAACTATTCCAAGGACCACTAAATTTTGATTCCCACTCTCTAGTCCAGATAATGAAATAACATCTTTTGCCCAAGCTAAAGCAAAAGAAAAACTTCTAAAATCTCACATGGAAGACTGTGAGCTGTTAGAGATTGCATCTGGGATGCTAAAGAAAATCATGACATCCTTTCAAAAGGATCCTTAGGCCTCTCCATCTAGTAAATTGAAATCTTTGGTAAACTCTGTTAGCACTCATTTTGATTCTTTAGAGAAATCGGCAGAAGAAAAGGTCTGGAAAGAGTTTTTGGGAAAAAGATTCACTGAAGTACAGGGACTCATTGTTAATGATAGGAGGACCCTAGATATTGGGATAAGGAGCCTTGAAAATGCTCTTAAAGATGGTGGGGACATATACAAATTTTGTCTATCTTGGTCTAAAGTGACAGAGGATATTGAAAAGAAGGTGAAAGAATAAGAAGGTAAATTGTCAAGTTTATCTCAAAATTTTGATCCCCTCACTACTGTTGGTGATTGTTTTGATGCAATCATAACAATAAGTTAAAATTCACATATAATGAACTGAAACTATACTTGAAAGATAAGAAAGAATCATTTAAGATTCAACTAATCCCAAGTCTACAATGGTTCGGTTGGTCAAGTTCAGTTGGTCAATGTGAAGCTATAATGTTCAAGGGGCCTTACGTAGTTTAGAGTTTCTTTGTGGTTTACTGGACTAAGATTATGCAAAAGATCATGAGATATGTCAATATTTTTCATTCCTTTGCCTAAAAGTGTTACTGTGCTGCAAATTTTAGATGGTTTTCTTGAATTATTGCAGCTTTCTCCTTCATACATCTATGAAAATAGTCTACCTTTAACTCTGTTATGCATACTTCTTCAAATTTGAGACAACTTCCTTTAGATTTCTACGTTTTCAGCTAAATATTCAGATGGGTTGGGAAAAGTTAGAAAGATCTAATCTATACCTCATTTACTCTACCGAAGGATCTAATTGTTCTGTTATGCACTATGTAAATACCACAGTAATTTGATCAAATCCACAGTAAAAACCTTAAATACAAGTTCTGAGCATTTTCACAAAGATACATTTAAAATTGCAAGCTCTCAAAGATAATATTTCAAAACACAAAGAAGAGCAAGAGAACACTCAGAAGATAGATGCAGAACTCCAGATTGTATTGTATTAGAAATAAATAGTCACACATGATTTACAATGTAGGAATGACTCTTAGTTTCATTGATCAAATTACAGAGAACTTACAAGCTTTACAGATACAGTAAGGAAGCCAGACATTCTATGCACACCTTACTACAGACAAACAAGTGACCTCCTTCTTCTACTTCTAAACTATGCCCAGAAAGACTCTACAATTCTGGCAAAATACTAAAATCCCTGTGTAGCCTCTGTGTTTTCCTAAAATCCCTGTTGTAAAGTATTACAGTGTAGAGAGGCACAATATAAAGACTTTCTGATTGTCCTCACTACAGAAAAAACCTAACTAAACCCCTGGTTCAAACCTCTGGTTATAGCAATAAATACAGGTGAACCAGTCCTTCAAAATATCTCTGAGCAGTGTCAAATCTGCGTGAAATATTGCCCCTTCTGAGAAGCTCTGGCAGCTCAACAATAACTTCTATTTATCTACTGCAATAATGTTCTCAGCTGCAACCTTGTCCTTCATTTGAATGGCCTTGACTTCTTCGCACTTCATCTTTACTTCTTGCTCCTAAGATCAGATTTTCTTCTTCCATGATGTTGCTGTGATCAAGTTCTAGCTGCTTCCTCAACTGCAAGCCTGCAAGACAAGACAAGCAATAAGTATCAAATTTACCAAATGAACAGTAGGAAACCAAAATATCTATTTAAATCAGGGTGACTGTGCAAAAAATGTGGAAATCGAGTCCAAAAAACTCTTAAAACGCGTCCAAAACTACATACAGATGTTCAAAAAACAACGGGTCAACCATCGCTGACCGAAAAAATGCCACGGGCGCCAAAAAAATGAGTTTAAAACTCCTATCACATTCCATTTCTTGCCCATCGGCGTGACAATCACCATCGGCATGTCAAAAAATCGCTCAGCCGATGTTCGCTGTTTGGCCGACGGCCCTTTCTCTTCGTTCACTCTTTGTTTCGTTCCATTGGCGAGAGTTATGCCAATATAGCCCCAGCGGCTTGTATTCTTCCTCATCGACGAGAGATTCACCATCGGTGAACTCCAAATTCCTTGCTCCGACCA
Organism: Cunninghamia lanceolata; assembly: GCA_027924645.1. Lineage (NCBI taxonomy): Eukaryota > Viridiplantae > Streptophyta > Pinopsida > Cupressales > Cupressaceae > Cunninghamia > Cunninghamia lanceolata. Next base: position 8,260,337 of record BSBN01000078.1, read on the forward strand.
CTTTGATTTCACCGATGTTCTTACATTGGCGTGACTCCTACCGATGCCCCCTTTCGTTGATTGCCATCGGTGTGAGATCGCCCATCAGCGACTCACAATCTTCCTCTGCCGATGGCCTTACCTTGGCCGATACCCTTTTATCGGCGAGAGTTTCACCGATGTCTTCCCGTCGGTGAGACTCCCATCCATCGGTGAGCCCAAAATTTTCCTCACCGACCGCGTTGGTTATGCCGATCTCCTATATCAGCGAGAGTTTCGCCGATATCTATTTCGCAATGCATATTGTGCAATGTATATTGCCGACGGTGTGACTTTTACCGACGACCTCTACATCCCTACCATTTCTTCTACCGGCCCGACTTTGCCCATCGGGAAAGGTCCAAATGCTCGCACCGATAGCATATGTTACACCGATATCTGATATCGGCGAGAGTTTCACCGATACCCATCTTCCCATCCTTCCTGAAGTCTTGAACTTGAACCATTGAACCCCACCAAAGAGTTCGAGCGAGAGGTTCAATGCAGCAGTTCAATGATGACACACAAAACAAACAGTCTGCCATTTAGACATTTTTCGAAGACACGGACCATTTTGAACCTCGAACCTTGAACCATTGAACCTTTGAGAAAAGGTTCAATCGGATGGTTCAACAGGTTCAAACCTTAAAAACCTTGCCAATGAATAAATAAAGGAGATCAAAGCATCCGATGCACTTTCTGCAAAATAATCTAATGTGAGATACAGAGTGGAACCCAGACAAAATTGCCCACGACCTGGAACCACTAAGTATGTATTTTTCAAAATTTAAAATGAATGCCAAAAAAAGGCAAACAACTGACTATTTATCATGCAAAACCTAATAGTACATTTTTACCAAATTGATCATAACTTGCAAAATATGATTAATTTTAAGATGGTTGAAAAAGCAAACCTAGCTCATTTTTCACAAGGAATCCAACCACAACATGCAATGGTACTAAAAATGCAATTTTCTATATTTTTAACAAGGTTTGCAAATTTGACTCCCCTTTTCCTTTACCACCAGACAGAACAACACAAGCAGAAGCAAAAAGCAAAGCAACAGCAGGGGTCCTCATTTTGCTAAGGGGCAAAATGGGGCGTGTTGTGAACATCACAACAACTACATCCATAATGAATCAAGAATGCTAGGCTATTGTCATTATATATGAAATAAAGAGGCTTGGACAAAGAAAAAAAGAATATAATAAACAAGATGAGTGCACTTAGAGGGATAATTATCCCTACGTTAGAGGCAATGCATGAGGCCTTAACAGATGCTCAGACCATGGCTCAGACCAGTGATCTGGCAGACTTAAGAAGGGCAGAAGCATATGCATTTTTGTTGAGTGGTCACATCTCCATTTTGGATAGGATGAAGCAGAGCTAGGCCATAGAGTTTGTATAGTTGAAGGCCACTTTTGCAGATATACTCAAATATATATAAGTATAACATGTATATACATACTTATGCAGCTATATATAAGTTAATTTTTGCAAAATTTGGTGTGTAGATTCCACCCTTTACCATTGATGTCAAAGGTGGAGTGAAGAGTAGAGAAAAATGTAGAATCTAGCTAAGGGGGAGCTCTGATAAAACAATGCATAAGACAGAGCATCATCCAAGAGGGAGTTTGCTGCGGCATTTAGTCATTTTTCACTAAGTGTTGCCATCTATGTCAAAGGGGGAGATTGTTGGCAATAGACACTATGTGGCTTCATGAGTGTTGTCATTCATGGAAACATAGTCTATCCCACACCTCCACAGCACATAGTATGCCTATACCAAAAGTCAGATTGAAGATTGTTTTGGTCTGGTGAACAAGAACAGAGCATGCAGCAAGGTTTGACAATCAGGTCCGGATCTCTCAGATGGTGTAACTCAGCATGTTATGGACTTGGACAAGTTAAGAGGAGTACCATGGCTACTATATTCCAGAGATTGAGCCTCCGATGATAAAACATGGAAAAGATATGAGCATCTAAGTGTTGGGTTCTAGACAGGCAGAGCAGACAGAGGAAGAACTGACCGACAGAGTATCAGACTTCAATTTGGATGAGTAATTGATGTTGATCAATCTATTTGGGGGTCATACATGGTTGGCCGACATGATTGATGAATTCTATGTCTATGTTTTGATACGCATCACAAATCATGCATGAATTCAGCTGACAGAGCAATAACTTGTAAATATCTTGAGTATTGTGGTTGCCGACTAGAAAGTTGTTGAAATCCTTGATGTAGATACATATACTAGATGAATTCAAGTATGTAGAAGATTGTGTGTACAGATATGATAAAATAAAGTGTGAAGAAAGCTAGAGATAAGTGTGGAAGCAGCAATACATGTCCAGTATGTGACAGAGCAACAACACTAGAGTAGAGGAAGAATGAAGTGCATCATATCAATATATTGTGCCTAATTGGAACTGAACTCTAGCATTTGTAGATGCCTCTCATCAGTTCAAACACCTGATTACCATGTATAAGTTTTGTAGACAGTGAGTCTCTTGTAGGTAGTGTGCCTCTTGTGAGCAGTGTACTCGGGCAGTGAGCCCTAAGTGGCAAGTGCCATTTTATACTTCTTATTCTTTTAACAGAGAATACAATCTTGGGTTAGTCACCCCGTGGTTTTTCCCTTAACAGGGTTTTCCATGTAAAAATCCTTGTGTTATGTGTGATGATTTTATTTCTGTTCTTATGATCATATATGCTTATATGTTTTGATGCTGCACTAATTATTAAAGAAGAAAATAAAGTTAAGATATTTGAGATAACTAATTCACCCCACCTCTCAGTTATCTGCCTTGTTTCCAACAATTCCTATGGGGTCAAGGGACAGTACCCCTTGCAGGGGTTTGGGGCTAGTGCCCCCAAGATGGGGTTAAGGGGCAGCGCTCCTTGCGGGGTCCAGGGGCTGGGAGTTATTTTTCATTGGCCGACATAAAAACCCTATTTTGTAACTGATAAAAAGTCATGATAAAAATGGCTAAGGGTTAGGGTTTCTATTGATATTGTATTGTAGTATTTGCAGTGGTATTGAGTTACAGGGATTGCTGGTTGTAATTAGTTTGATTTACTAGATAATAATATTAGACTCTCTGTTGGTGGATGTAGCCCGAGTTTGGGTGAACCATGTTAAAACTTGTCTCCCATTATTATTATTTCTGTGTATTTCCATTCCTCTGTTTAATCTTTATTTGTATTTAATTGATATCTTTTACTAGGTAATGCTAACAATTTGGTTTATTCTAGTACTGATAGTGCTGATAAATCTTTGGACATATAGGGTTTTGTTGATGCAGATTTGGCAGATGACTTGGATAGTTGAATGTCCACTAGTGGCTATGTGTTTACTCTATTTGGAGGTGCAATGAGTTGGATGAGAAAGAGGTAGCCCACAGTTACTTTTTCCACCACAGAAGTAGAGTATATAGCTACTACTCATGTCTCTAAGGAGGTTGTTTGGTTGAGGAGATTGTGTACAGGTATTGGTTTTGATTGCAGGATCATTTAGATTGGTTGTGATAGCCAAAGTACTATCTATTTGGCTAAAAATCCCACATGTAATGCTCAGACTAAGCATGTTGATGTTTAGTATCATGTTGTTCGAGAGTTGGTTACAAATTGGTCAAAGTGGGGTTCACATGTGGAGGAATAATTGGTCTAAGTTGTTGTAAGAATCTATGACACTTATAATAGCATATGACATGTCATAAGATACTGTAAGTAGCTATTTTTATCCCCAAGGCATTCAAGCTTGCATGGACACATTTTCCCAAGTGGAGGATGCATGTATGACAACATTTATGACCCTGTAAGAGCCTATTCTTGGCCATGGACGCCCAAGGTTGTGTTATTGACTCTTGACAAGTGTTATGAGCTTGTAAGAAGTCATTTAATGTCTTGAGGTTGTGTAATTTATATATAAACCATAGCATAGTAGATGAGAGGCATAATAATAGTTTACACATACCCAGGTTCTGTCGGAGTGAAGGTTGGAGGATAGAGGAAGTGAATGTATTTATAATCTCCTTTTGTGAAGATAATACAACTTGACCTCTTTTCTTGGTGGATTTTTTTACCCAAAAGTGTTTTCTCCATGTTAAACACTTGTGTTATGTGCTTCATTATGCTTTTGGTATATTTCTATATTGTGGGTTTATGTCTTGTTACAATCTCCATTGTTAATAGCACATAGTTAAAGATTGCTGAAATTTATCTCGAATCAAATTTCCATTGAAGTAGTGTTGCTTTCATTTCTAACAAGAAATTCACAAGAAAATAAAATCATTAGAAAATGCCAAAGGCCATGGTTGGAAAGGCCGTTTTCTACTCAAGAAATGGAGGAAATCAAATAATAAAGAATGTGTATGCATCAGATAGCACTTTACCTTCATGATATGCCTAGAATCCATGGGAGTTTCACTCAGATGGCAGAGAAAATTGGTTTTTGTCATGTCGAAAACCCTAACAGCATGGGTAGCTGTGTAGAGTAGGTCTTCTCAAAATTGCAAGTGAAAGTGAGCCCGTAAAACTAGGGTGAAGATATTTTGTGTTAGAGTTTCCAATGGAGCCCTAAATTTGATATGAAGTTTGATCACATTTGAAGATATTTTATTTGCTAAAACAAATAGCATGATGGGTCATGGAAGGCTTACTACCATTTTTATATGTTAAACCTTATGCCTTTAAAATTGTAAATGCCTTGTGCTATGGATCTTTTTGACCTTTGTGAAGGTAAATAAAAATTGCCTTAATATTCCTTACAGATCCTTTGGGAATAGAAGATATACCACATCCCATAGGCCTTATTTTTATTTATTTTTTGCAAAAGGGATATAGAGACTTCATCATTTTTATAGAAAAATCAATTGTACTGCATTATAAAATATTTGGCAAAATTATGAGCCAAGTATTAATTATTTTTTGCAAAAATCAAATCAGATAGGAAATAGGATTAAAATTGCTTGTGCATTGTAAGGTTAGTTTTAAAGCAATCAATTATAAATTGCTTTTAAAACTTAGCTATTTTAGGCAATTAATAGTCTAATAGAACAAATCAGATATTCCCTCTTGATTTGTTTTATTTTGAGTCATATAGGACAAATTTGGAGATTTCATGGGAAGAAGAAAGCATATTTGTGGTGGGGCCACCTAAAGTTGCAATTTGGCACTTTGCTTTCATAGATTGGAGTGGATTTGGTGCTATTTTTGGCTTTTTTTTCTGAAGCTTGAAAATGGATGTTTTTTCCTATTTTTAGGATCTTTTTCTAAGGGATCATTGGACAGGCTATATATCAAAGATTCATTTTCAGAGAGGGTAGTCGATTGATACTAGTTTCTTCTCTCTTGTTCATAGGATAGTTGTGTACAGGTAGTTGGCTGACTTGGTTTTACAAGCATTGTACTCCTTCCAATTCTAATAGAAAATCATCCCATTTCATATAATTTATAGTCTTGATCTGATGTTATATTGTGACTTTTGTGTCCTTTATTATGTCTCAATGCTGTTAAAAAACTTAGTTTTTCCTGGTTACAGTTTGTGTTTAATTCAAACCTTGTTGCAAATCACTTTAGGGACAAACAATTAGTGGAATTGTGAAGTTTAAGTTTGAGGAGTTGATTTGTGAGTGACAGAAATTCATCTAGATTAGTTATCAATGTTTAGTTTTAGGTTTCAATCATACCCTTCTATCCCTTTTCCTAGCAAATTGTTAGAGTAGGAGAATCAACTCACTGTGGAGATTCCCTCTTTGCTTAGATCACCCACATCTGAGGAGGGTTTCCATGTTTCAATAGGACAACCAAACTTGACTTGACTAGTGGTACAATCCTGATTGACAATAGCTTTTGGCATGCCTAGTGGGACTCTGAAAGCTTTTTCAGAGAAGTTTTTCAATCTTCAAGCTATTGTTCTGGTATATGTAGCAATGTTCTAGCCTTCGGAGGCTTCTTACAAGTATATTGGGTGACTTTGAGTAAAAATCTACTAGTTTCAGTATGATCAAGTGTTGGTATGTTATAAAATTCATCTATTTTCCAACTTTTATATGAATAAAAATGTTAGATTTTCATAGACTGTATGAATATCCACCACCATACTATGAAGATGTTGTCCACAGGGCCCCATATCAGCCATATCAAACCAATCAAGATGTTGCTTCCAATTCCATAGTCTTGCAAAGCCAACATGCATAGTATAATTACCACTCGTCCACCCCTGTTCAACTTCCTTACTAGTTGTATACAAGCAGTCATAATGTTGGTTTTAACCTAAATACTCAGGATGCTTGCCGCATACCCATTCCTGCCCAATCTCCTAGTTAGCCTTCTTACTAGTCTAAAATTAAAGGGCTTAATGACATGGCGAGAGATGTTCTATCAGACTTTAATAGGCAGATGGAGGAGATCAAGAGGGAACAAGAGTATAAACATCACCAAGAGGAACTGTCTTACCAAGCCTATCTGCACAAGTAGGAGTTGGAGGCAAAAAGGGCATAGTATGAGTAGTAAATTGCAAATATAAAGGGTTATCAGTACCAACAAGGAGGGAGATTTCAAGAGCCCAATTTGTAGCTGGAAGAGCTGAATCATCAAGTTTACCTTCAACAGCCAAAGCAACCACCCTGTGAGGTCTTTATTTCTGATCAGGAGTGAGAGACAAAAAAGAGACAATTTGAAGAGAATCTCGAGAGAGAAGCAGCTGCACAAACCAAGCTCTTGCTTGGTCAAGCCTAAGCAGACCCAGCAATTTTAGAATAGCCTACTCGAGAAAAGTTATGTAAGTATAATTTTGAAAATGTTTCAGACAAGATAAACCTCTTGATGCTCCTAAAGCTAAAATTCTGAGTTAGAATCCACCTAAAGAATCCTCTTCCTCCCAAGAAGTTAGTCTTGAATGCAAATAGACTCCTCAGAAAGTCAAAATCCCAAGTTTTAGAGGTTTTGATTTTGCTGAGGAACCTATCAACATTTGAGGCCAGTCCATTAACCATCAGAAGGATGCTAGGCTGATGAATTTACTACATGTAACTTTAGAGCAATACCAGTTAGAGCAGAAAAGGATCGAGCAAGAGAAGATTCCTTCCAATGAATCTGGCGATGTTCGCACCTAAGAGCTTCCTTTTGTTGAAAAAGATGTTTAAATTTTTTTAGAAAGTTGTGTAGTGCAAGAGGTTGATTAACATGAAAAGGCTGCTGCTATTTGTGTAGGGAAAGTAGATTCAAATCTAGTACCAAACCCCCTACATTTAGACTCATTTGAAAAAATTTCTAACGCTATTCAAAAGATGCATGATGACAAGGTACATAAAATTCAGCATGAGGAGAAAGAATCAACTTCTTTATTCGATTAGTTACCTGATTTTGTCTAGCCAACTGAGGGTGATATGCTCATATCAAGGACATCAGTTTTAGAGCAACATGAAGATCCTCAACAATTTGGTGAGCTATTGATTGAAGCTGAGCATTTTGTTGATGAGGTTTTGGATCATGTAGAGGAACTTGAAAGAGAGCCTATCATTCAACTTACACATCTGACTGAGTGTTGCCATGAGGTAAAAACTAGTCCCCTTTCATCATAAAGTCAAAATGCTAATGAAGAGGACGTGTTTTGAGATGACCTTGAAAACTTACACAAAAGAGGGTGTTGAAACTTAGGTTTTGATTGAATCCTTTGAAGAACATCATTTCTTTGTTAGTATTAATGAGGAAAATTCATGTGAACTAATAAAGTTATCAAGTTCTGAGGAGAAAAATGATGGTGAGGGGCTGACTAGCAAGCAAATAGATGAGAACATCATTAATTTGGATGGTTGAGAAATTGGTGTTCTTACAAGCATTGTCAAAATTGAGGAGAAGAAGGAAGCTGCATTACAAGGTATCATCCTTAACATACCTCCAATTTCTTAAAAAATTAGTCAAGAAGGTACCTTAGAGCCTGTTATGGATCAAGAGACTGATTATGGATTTGATAATATCTTGTGTACTAATATAATTCATGAGTTTTGTGCAAGATTGAGTAACATGTTTTCAAACGATCTCACTCAGAACGCTAAGTTTTAAATAGTGGATAACCAGGAAGGAGCTAGTCTTAAAAGATCATGGTGCATCCTTTCAAGAGGATGCCCCATTAGGGTTTTGGCCAACGGAGTAACTAGAAATGTTCAAGGAATTTTCTATTCCCCTGGAAATGAGATTGTAGTTTTGGAGCAGCAAAACCAGCTTGCTCATTCATGGCAAATCGGAGGTACACTTGAGTAGAATCAAGGGGTTTGAACCTTTGGTCGTAATCTTCAGGATGCATTACAACATTTTGTAAGATGTATTCTTACCCTTTACCCCTCATTGCCAATGTGTAAGCATGAAAAAAATCCTCGGTTGGCTAGGAAGGGGAGTTATTTCATTCAAATTGTGAATGGATATGTTTGATTAGCTGTTGGCTAGTTAGAGTAGGTTAGAGTTAGTGTTTTTAATCAATAAGTGTTCATGCACATTTGTTTTCAGCATTTTGCTTTGGCCATCAGGGCCTGTTAGTTTGCTTTCAGTTGAGTTTGTTTTTAGTTTTCTGTTGTTGTTTTGACTGTTGGAGAGCTGAGTTACAGTGTTTTCTAAGTTAGATAAGGATAGAGTATGACTTTATGCCTAATGGATGATCAAGGAAACTGATCAAATGCTTAGAAGGCAAGCATATAGCAGAAGTCACTAGAAATGTTATCATTTTTACCACAACTAAAAATTGGCTGAGTAGATGTGACATTATCATTTTTTAGTGAGGTTTGATTTTACTTCTATTATGAGTTAGTTGCATGGTTATTATGTTTCAATGTTAAATGCAGTTCAGTTGTTCAGGAAAGAAGGAAATTTCTTACATCCCTAATTTTATCGTGTTCTTACTTTTTACTTTTACTTGGACATAAGTAAATCTATTCTAATGTTTAGATTAATATCAAGGAAAGACATGGATTATATTTAATGTCATTTGTGAAATTATTGAAATGATTATGTTATTATCAATTTAATATTTGCAATATGAGATTTGATTTATTTGAATAATGATGCACTAATCATATATTGTTTGGTTACAAGTTTGATACAAGATTGTATTCTTTCAGATGACTCTCGGAGAGAGAGAGAGAGAGAGAGAGAGAGAGAGAGAGAGAGAGAGAGAGAGAGCTTAGGTTATGAGTGGTTTATTTTCCAAATGAGTATTAGTGTTTAACTAAAATGTGAACTAGTGTCGTAGGAGGTAAGTCTTGTCTTGTCAATTTACTTTTGAACCCAATCGATAGGTAGTTGATATCTTTTGAATCTTTTCATGTCATAGTGTGACATCATAGTTGTTTGTGAAGTAAATGACGTCATCTGAGTAGAACTATGATCATTTACATTAAACATAAATATTACGACGTCATTGTCATAAAAAGGTTGTGTTATTACTCTTGAGTTACTTAAGGTTTTATGGTAGACATTTAACATCAGATAATGATCACGTCATGATAAGTTGGCATGATTTATCGAGAGACTGTGTAGGGGACACAAGCTCAACCCATCCATAGTATTCATAAGTCTTTTGATTTAATTGTTATTATCATATTTTTTATCAAGGCATAAACTATCACTTAAGATAAGTGCCATGTTGAACCATATTCATGTGTATAAGCAAATATATACAGGTAGTTATCAATAAAGGATAATACCTCATGGTTGTTAATAGAACGTATTCACTTGAGTAGCCATAGGCATATATTTTTGAAGTGCTTTCATTGTAAATGAATAGTGGATCAAACCACTTTTTGTGATTATTAATGATCAGCAGTGGTTTAATGATGTGTCAGCCTTCTCCAAAGAGGAAGTCCGTGGTATTAACTACCACATTTGATGAGCTCCATGGGTAGTTTATTTTCCTTAGACATGTGGAAACTTTGCATAATATTTGGCTTAGGGTGAAACTGAATTGGTTGTGATTGTTTTTACATTCAATTAGTCTTCAACTGTAAGTAAGGGATGTACAAAGTGAGGGCAACTCATTATGAGTCTTGTCGAGTCCTTATAGCCGGACTGAGTGAAGTCATTTAAGTATCTTTTTGGAGTGGTAGGTTATTTACAAAACATTATCATGGGGGATATGCTATGAGGAGGGAGTCTGCGGTGAGAAGGAAAGAATGTGGTTTGTCTAGGGCCAACACAGAAGCTTTTTGATCTGCAAATCCATATTTGTAGGGACCGCAGCTTAAAGGTAAATACTCCTGTAATATATGCTTTAAAAAGACAATAAAAGTTTGAATCATTTCTTTGTCTTGGGCAAACATAAATCTCAGTTTGGTTATCCTTTAAGATTATTGTGTAAACTGTTAAAAATGAGATGAACTGACCGTGTCACATTGTATGTCATCGATTTAACTTGATTGATTGAGTTGACTATGTTTAAAAGGATATAGAGTCATTATAAGACTGGTATGTTAACTTAGTATAAATCAGAGAGAGAGTCAATAGATTACAGTGACATTCTCCTTAGTTTTGCTCATGATAGTATGAACAAATTATATATTGAACATTGGTCACTGTTAGACCAAATGCTTTTATCTCCATGCTCAAATTTGTCTTAGTTTCCATAGTGAAACATTCTATAAGTTGCTAAGAGAGCTTTGTATCTTTATGTCTTAAGCCACTTCCTCACCACATGATATAGTATTATACAATGCATATATGTTAAGGTAAGGCAAACTTAGATTGTAATGAGTAAACTAGGATATTAGTATTCCCGTCTTTGTGAAGAACAGCTAGGTTCTTGATAGTAAGCATTGTCTTATTTAGTTTTCTATTGTTTAAAAGGCACAATGAGTGTGATGATCTCTTTGTATCTAAGTAGGCAATAACACTTGAATGTTAGTTTCATCTTAGCTCAAATATGTCTAAATGAGAGAAATATAGACTTAGGATTCTAATGGATATCAATGAAATGAGTCCACCATCTTATGGAGCTAAACTAAACTTAGCAAAGGTTTATATTTACATTTGAACATTTGACTTATCGTAACAAAGATATACTTGCTTGTAGTCTTGGTCTGAGAGATTTATACAACCACATATTTGGATGAATACTCAAGGTCAATCTCTCTCTTCTAATGTTATTTTATTCTATCCATATGGCCATATTAATGGGTAATTCTACTATGTTGGAATAAGGGAAATAAATTCCTAGATTCTTATTAAGCTTTACAAAGCCACCTTTTTTTCAAATCAAGTGATAGATCATGGGGAATGTTATGATAGAGAAGAAAAGGTCCATAGAACCATCCTTACTATGTATTCTATAAATGAGAATCACATTGAAGTAAACCATTATGATGGAATAGAATAAGGCTATATAGAAATGACTTTGTATAGAATTATATAAGAGTATATAAGAAGTGATGGTCAATAACATCACGTGAGGGTAATTGAAAGTATAATTATCCCTTTTGAATAGGAGTTATTATCTAACCATAATATTCTTAACCTTGGATGAGTTAAACCAAAGTTCATTTATAAACCTTAGTCTTGAAGTTATGAGATAGGGTTATTTTGATTATTCAAGGGTAAAATAAAACCCAAGTTTAACCTAAAAGGGCTAAAGATTATATGATGACACCTTTATGGTATAACTCATTTTAGTTATTTTATGGGGGTAGACATTAAAGTGTTAAGAACCCTAAAAAATAAATGTTCATATTTATCTTATGGAAAAGAGATTTGTTTTTAGTCAATAATGTTTAAACCTTAGGTAGAGGAACCTATTTCTCTAGATACAAGTCAACTTGAGATATAAGTCATAAGCCTCCAGTTTTGCAAGCATGCAATAGGTGTTGGTAAGAGACACTATGTGGATTCATAAGTGTTGTCATTGACGGCAACAAAGTCTATCCCACACATCCGCAGTACATAATATGTCTATACCGAAAGTCAAATTGAAGATTGTTTTGGTTCGGTGAACAAGAACAAAGTATGTAACAAGGTCCGACAGTCAGGGCCGGAACTCTCAGATGGTGTAACTCAGTAAGTTGTGGACTTGGGAAAGTCAAGAGGGGTACCATGACTACTGTACTCTAGAGATTTAGCCTCTGGTGATAAATCAAGGAAACGATGTGAGCATCTGAGTGTTGGGTTCCAGTCAGGCAGAGCAGGCAGAGGAAGAACTAACCAGCAAAATATCAGACTTTAATCCGGATGAGTGAAAGGTGTTGATCAAGATATATGTGTTATTATACATTGTTGGCTGACATGATTAATGACTTCTATGCCTATGTTTTTGATACGCATCACAAATCAAGCATGGATTCAGCTAACAGATCAACAACTTGCCAATATCCTGAGTGTTCTTGTTGTCGACTAAAAAATTGATGAAATCCTTGATGTGGATATATATACTAGATGGATTCCAGTATGTAGGTGTGTGTGGAGAACAAGTGATGAAATAAAGTGCGAAGAAAAGAAGGGATAGAGAGAGCTGCAATTCAAGTCCAGTATGTGACAGAGCAACAACATTAAAACAGAATAAGAATGAAGTGTATCAGATCAATGTATTGTGCCTAACCAGAAGTGAAGTCTTGCATTTGTAGATGCTTCTCATCAGTTCAAACACCTGATTACCTTCTATAAGTTTTGTAGATAGTGAGTCTCTTGTAGGTAGTATGCCTCTTATGAGTAGTGTGCTCAGGTAGTGAGCGCTAATTGGAAAGTGTCATTTTGTAGTCCTTTATTCTTTTAATAGAGAATACAATCTTGGGTTAGTCACCTCGTGGTTTTTCCCTTAACAGGGTCTCCATGTAAAAATCCTTATGTTATGGGTGTTGATTTTATTTATGTTCTTATGATTACAAATGCTTTCATGTTTTGATGCAACACTGATTATTAAGATACAAAAAGAAAAGAAAATAAAGGAAATTTTGAGATAACCAATTCACCCCCCTCTCAGTTATCTACCTTGTTTCCAACAATTGGTATCAGAGCTAAGTTCCTCTAAACAAAGATTAATAGCTTGAGGAAGATCTGAGAATGTCAATGGATATATATGGTATGAAGGAACAACTTCAGTCTACCCTAGATGATCTTGAACAATCCCATTCTGAAGTCAATAATTTGAGAGAAAGACTCAAATAAGATGATGATTTAATAAATGAGCTAAAATAAAAACTTAGTATCTCTATGAAAAAGAGAAAGGAACTACTTCAAAAATTAGCCAATCAGAGTGAAGACAATGATACTAATGAAGATCTAAATGGGAAAAATAAGCTATGTGAGAAGCTATCAAAATTGGTCATTATGGTAAGGCATGAAATGGAATTAGGGGTTATGAGATTCACCCAAGAAATTGAAGAAAAAAGGAAAATTAAAGATAATCTAAAACAATCCCTCAAGGAGAAGACAGAGGACTACCACAAAATGGATAGAATAATTAGGCATCTTGAATCTGATCTTGAAGAAGTTAGAGATAATGAAGAACAACTTGAGAATCAGATAGACACTCTTAAACAAGATCTTCAAATAGTAAATGAATACAAAGAGAAATTCAAGATAAGCTCAGCCCAACTTGAAGTTCTTTTTGAAAGCTAAAAGAGAGTAGATGATAAGAGTGGCTTGGGATATGAGAAAGGTGAAAGCTTTGGACCCGGTCAAAAGAATTTTGGATCAGGAAATCAAAGAAATGGGCCTAGAAGACCTCTGGTAAGGCAACCAAATGCTCAAATATATCCATCCTTCAATGGATACTGTAGAGTAAAATACTCTATATTTTGAGTTTTGAGTTTCAGTTGAGCATGTTCTAGTTTTGTCCCTGTATATTTCAATTTTGCAGCAAGGGTTTTTTGACATAGCAGAAACAGAGCGCAGGCGCGAGGGTTTTCATTTTTGAAATTTTGTCAAAGTCCCAGAGTTCAGCGGAAGCCGCCAAGTGTCAGTACCCGAGACACATTATACAGTTGCTTAAGGTTACGCGGATGGAGCCACGCGTCCCTTTTAAGTTCCTGCGGAGCATGCCAGGTGTCAGCATCCAAGGATTAGTTTCTATAAGTTTCAATGCTCTTTTACAAAGTAAGTATGGCGGGCACTTTTTAGAGTTTCTCCCAATGCAGCGGAAACCACCACATGTCAGCAACTGTGATGCTTTTTAGAGTTTCTTAGAATGGCCGCGGAGAATGCCACGTATTTTTTGCAGTAAGGTAGAAGCCGCTAGGTGTCAGCACCCATTCAAGTTTCTTCAAAGTTTCAAACATCCTGTTGAATGTTTCTTATAATATGACGGGCCCCTTTTAAGAGTTTCAGCGTGCGCAGAAGGCGCCAAGTGGCGGAAGCGGAGAGTCTCTTTAATGTTTCCTAAAGTAACATGGAAGGTACCGCGTGTCCCTTTTCAGTTTCAGCAGAGATTGCCAAGTGTCATCTTCTGCAAGTTCCCTTTTGTTTTCATCGCTAAGTAAAAGAGGTATGGTGGGCCCCGCTAATATTCTTGTAACTTCAGCAGAAAGTGACATCTATCACCATCTGCGTGATCCTTATAAGTCCCTAATGTTTCTATAGAAGTTCCTTAGAGTTGCGCGGAGAGCACCAAGTGGCAACGTCCGCGGAGGTTTATGTTAAATCCTAAAGTTTCTCAAAGCTCAGCGGAAGCCGCCAAGTGTCATTATCCGCAAGACCCTGTAATATTTCAAAAGTTTCTTTCAGTTGCAGTGGAAAGCAGCAAGTGTCATCTTCTGCAGAAGTCCCTAAAAGTATCTATAGTTTCTCCCAGAGCAACGGAAGCCGCCACATACACAGTTTCTCATGTAAGCGGAAGGCGCCACCTGTCCCTTTTTCTTTTGAAGCTACTTAGGCGCAGACTGTTGGTGGGTCCCATTTTAATGTTTCTTGAGTTTCAAAGTTTGGCGGACTGTGACAGATGGTGAAGCCCGAGGACCCTTAGTATAAGCCACAGTAAGGACTCAAAATAAAGCGGAAAACGCCATGTGTTTTTTGAAAGGGCCGCGGACGCTACCAAGTGTCAAGTTCTGGTGTTCCCTGAGGAAAAAGTAGTTTATCAAGTAAGTCACGTGGAGGATGCCAGGTGTTGGTTTCTCATTATTCTGGAAAGATGAAGGAGTTTCAAGAAAGAGGCACGCACAAATGCCAGCTGTTCCAAGGGTGTATAGTCGCAATGACTATCAGGAGTTGCCACGCGTTCGTCCTTGATTCGAGTAAGTGGGGTTATATGAATTTGTTGCAGCCAAAGAACTTGCAGAGAGGCTAACCATTTCAGATTTGAAGGAGATCTTCTATCAGACACTTTCAGTTAAGCGCCAGTTCGGTTAGACCATTGAGATTTGAGCATGCGGGCAATCTTGGAGCCAGTTCTATGCTATAAATACAGGTTCAGATCGTAGTTCAAGGGAGATAGAAAATAGAGATGTGATAACATTAGAGCTAGAGATTTGCTGTATTACAGATTGTAAGAGAAGTTGGAAGATCTTTTGTAGTGGCCAGTAATATCATTTGCCTTTGTTCTGTTTTCTTGATTCAGAGAGTTTGTATAACTGTGCATGTTTCTGTGCCTTTTATGTGACTGGAAATTAATAAAAGACAGAGTTTTGTGCCTTTGCTGATATTTTTGTGTTATTGCAAAAATCTCCTGAGTTGTGAGCCTTTGATTCTATCTGTTCTCCATCTTTTACATTAATCATGCATTATTTGCTCTTTAATGTAATTGAATCTTAAGAAATAGCTTTCACTGTGCTGAGTATTGAAAAAACAAATCACATTCAGGTGCATCGCCATAGTTTAGTTTCTTTTTTTTGTTGCATTTGTGATTCTGTTTACTTCTATCCCTTTTCCTAAAACATTTTGAGATAGAGAAGAGCCAGCTTCTTTAAAATCTAGAGGTTACTCTGAGGAGCATTCCCACATCTCAGAGTTCCCCATGTTGGTGTTGGAAACAGCGCAATTCTGAGCATCAACAGTTTTTGGCACGCCTGGTGGGACCATTTCTTGAAGATTCTTTTAAGACTGCATGAACCAGAGAGTCACGAGGAGTCAGAGCTGTGGACCTGTGACAAGAGCTCAATTTGCTGTGAACCCAGGTATTCTTTTATCACCATTGATAAATAATTCAAGAAGAAGGTTAAATCAGCCTACAGCAACACCAAGTGCAAATATGGGAGCCCCTGTAGCCCCAAGGAATTATGCAAATTGGAATACTGGCAGTGCTTTGATTCTTCCAGTACCACCAGCCACTTGGGATCCTATTCCAGCTAATGCCCTGAAGGCTTTGCCCAAATTCAGTGGGGAGGATTTCAAGACACCGGAAGAACATCTACAAGATGTGTCTGATGTTTGTGCAATTCATGTGATCACACAGAAAAATGTGGCTATAAGGCTTTTAGCAGCTTCTTTTAAGGGGAAGGCTCTGGACTGGTACAGATCTTTGACCCCAAATTTAATTGCTACATGGGATCAGCTTGGAGATGCTTTCTTTGCAAGATTTAAAGAGAAGGGTGATAAATCTTCTTTGTTACAGCAACTGATTACCATCAAGAGGGCACCACAAGAGGCAATGACTGATTTTAATTCTAGATTTCAGAAGACTTGGGAAAGGATTCCTGCTACAGCAAGACCATTACTAGGTATGGCCATAGTGTTTTATCTTAAAGCCCTAAATTCAGATATAGCAGTGATGATTCAATCACTTGGGGGCAGACCCTACCAGAAGCCTATGACTATGTAGTCAGAGCCGAAAATAATTTGATAGATGCTGGAAAATTGCCTCCAAGGCCTCCCATGCCTATGTTTCCAGAGATTACCCTACCATTGCCTCAAGAAGCTCCTAACCCCATAACTCCACCTGTGTCCATGTATACGTTTCCCCAACAACCTACTAAAGTTGCTGCCCCTACCCAGTCTTCAGAGATGGATGATGTCAAGAACATCCTGAGAACATTTTCTAATGAAATAATTAACCTAAAGAGACAGCAGAATCCTTATCCCAGACCCCAATATCAAGGCTATCAAGGGAATAGACTTCCTCCACAGCCAAACCAATATCAGGGCCCCCAAAGGCAAACTAACCCTTAGCCATCAAACCAATTGGTTGCAGTCCCAACACCCTTGTAGACTGTTCCTCCCAATCCAAACAGAGAGATTGTACCAGGGCGGAATAATTATGCAGATGGCACCAATGCTTCGTGTTTCCCTTGTAATAATGTACATATGCCCAGAGATTGTCCTAGGGGTAATCTACAGCAAAAGATAGCGGAACAAAGAAGAGTGGATGGACAATTTGCAAATATTTTTGACACTTAGCCCTACCAATCCCCTGGTATGCAAAATTTAGTTCTAGTGGCTCAGATGCAAGGGATGTCCTTACAACAAGAAGAAGAAATAGCCCTTGAGCATGCTCTCTTTTCATGGATTGAAGATGAAGAGTCAGTATTCTTAAATGAAGCCTCAGCTTCTAAAAAGCCACTGGTACAATCAGATTACTATACTAGAGCCAAGAGAAGGATGATGGAACAGCCTGGAGCCACAAATAATGAAATTATGGGAGTTCCACCATTTCAAGATCATCAAAATACAGTTACTAGACAAGAAATACCTCAGCTAGTACAGAATCAAGTAGTTTCTGGACAAGTTCAAGAAAAAGCAAGATACCCTTATTATCCAAGAACACAAGCACTAGGACCTGTGAATGTGGTAGATCAGTTGAAAAGGACTCCAGCACATGTGTGAATATGGGACATGTTAGCCATTCCTGAACAAAAGACACTGTTGCAAGAAGCTTTACAAGGCCAAGCTGTGCCTAAACATACTGTTGCCAAAGGAGGACCAAATGATAAAGAAAAGCTCAAAGACACTACTCCTCTGCAGACAACAGCTCTTCTAAACAATGTACCAGAGGTAAGTAAATTCAAGCCAGATCCCTTTTATTTGACTTTAATAGTTGGGAAGAAACTATTGCACAATGCAATGATAGACTCTAGGGCTAGTACCATAGTTATGCCAAAGCAAATCGCAGATGCTTTGAAAATAAAATATGAGCCACTTGCAAAAGGAGTTATGCAGTTAGATGGGAAGTCTGTGCAAACAATAGGGAAAATTAAACAACTTCCACTACAGCTGTATACCTGTCCCAATATAATTGTTAATCAAGATGTTGTAGTCATAGATATCCCTCTTGTTTTTGGCTTATGCCTATCCAGAGATTTCACAGCCAAGATAGGAGGATATATGTCACTTGATTGATCTCATCTCATCATAAGGACCAAATATGGGACTAAAATGAAGGTACTGTCAGAACCATTGTCAAAAGACCATATCACTAATGAACCAACCCCTAAGTTAGAAGCAGCCCATGCCATGTTAAATAAAGAGGAAAGGGTCTTTGTTGAAGAAATAGGGGATTGGACTAAATATGATCAACAAATAGAGGATAACTAGTTGTTAACCATGATGCAGAGTGACCCCTTTGGGAACTATGACTCAACAGGCTTGGGTACTTATGTTATATTTGAGGAAGACCAGGAGATCCCTAATGTCTTAAGAAATGAATCCTTTCAGACCCAAGAATCTATAAATGATTCAGGAATCTGGACCCTAAATTTTGATGGGGCTAGAAGTAAAAATGGAGCTGGAGTAGGGATTTGTCTCACTGCGGCTAATGGTGAAAAGATTTTAAGAGCCATTCGCTTTCATTTTGCCTGTACCAATAATGATGCTGAGTATGAATCTTTAGTGCATGGACTTATATTGGCAAAGAAGACAGGAGTAAAGAATTTGATGGTCAAAGGAGATTCAGAACTAGTGGTGAAACAAATTAGAGAGATGGCAATAGCCAAAAATGTAAGGATGAGGTCCTATAGGCACAGAATTTGGGACTTAATAGAAAGTTTTGAAGCCTTCAATATAGAAGTAGTCCCTAGAGCCCAAAATTCTGAGGCAGATAGGATGGCACAAATTGGTTCGCAGTTTGATCCAATATCTGATCTAATGGTCAATAATGAGTCAGTCAAAGTTATTGTGAGGCCAACCATCCTAGACAATGATGAAAATTGGCAGTTTTTTGAGAATGATTTTCAAGTACTCTCATTTTTGCAACAGTCTAGAGAATTTTCTAATCAGTTACAACCAAAAATTGAAGAAGCATATGGTGATTAGATCATTCAATTGAAATCAAACAAGCTCCCTAAGGGACTGATTGCCCTGGAAAACTTGTTTGATCCTCAAGATGCTAGCCTGGAAAAGAAGAGATTCCAAGCAAACAAAGAAGACTACTTTGAGATTCAGGTTACTGAGGGGAGAAGACTGAAAGTTGGAAATTCTGCCAGTCAACAGGAAAGAAAGAGGTTAATTGATTTATGTGAGAAATATGATAGAGTCATAGCCTGGACCTATGAAGATCTCCATGGTTATGATAGAAGTATCATTCAACACACTATAGAGCTGACTGAAGGATCTAAACTGGTTAGACAGAAACAGAGGCCGATGAACCCTAGGATTGAACTTCTGATGGTAGATGAGTTGCAGAAACTATTAGAGTCAAAGATCATTTTCCCAATCAAACACTCAACTTGGGTGTCCAACCTAGTACCAGTCAGGAAAAAGAATGGGGATATAAGGCTCTATGTGGATTTCAGAGATCTAAATAGGGCTTCCTTGAAGGATCATTACCCCTTGCCCTCTATGGAACAAATTTTATAGACAGTGGCTGGATCTGAGAGATTTTCCCTGCTGGATGGTTTCTCTGGGTACAATCAGATTTGGTTGGCTGATGAGGACCAACATAAGACTGCTTTCACCACAAAATGGGGAACATTTGCCTATGCAAAGATGCCTTTCAGCCTGTCAAATGTTGGAGCTACATTTCAGAGAGCAATGGATGTAGCATTTGGAGAGATTATCAATAAAATCATTCTAATTTACCTAGATGACCTCACTGTTTTCTCTAAAAATGCTACTGATCATTTTGACCATCTAGAAGCAGTTTTTAAGAAATGCTAAGAGTTTGGAATATCTCTAAATCCTAAGAAATGTATTTTTGCAATACCTCAAGGTAAACTATTAGGGCATATAGTTTCTAAGGAAGGAGTCTCAATAGATCCAGAAAGAGTCATTGCCATAATGAACCTGTCTCTGCCTGTCAATAAGAAAGCAGTTCAGTCTTTCTTGGGAAAGATTAATTTTGTCAATAGGTTCATATCAGACTTTGCAAGTCTAATAAGACCAATTACACTACTATTGAAGAAAGACCTGGTTTTCAAATGGACTGTAAAAGGGAGACAGGCTTTTGAAGAAGTTAAGAAAGCAATATCAACAGCCCCAGTATTGAGGAACCATGACTTTTCCAAGTCTTTTATAATGTATGTTTATGGAGGAGAATTCAATGTTGCTGTTGTCCTGACATAGAAAGAGGATCAACAAGAGGGAGAGCATCCAATAGCCTTTTTCTCAAGAACTCTTAGAGAATATGAAGCTAGGTATAACTTTGTAGAGAAACAGGCATATGCCATGGTAAAAGCTTTAAAAAAATTTAGACACATGGTCACGGGTAATAAGATTCTAATATTAGTGGCTCATCCAAGTGTCAGAGAATATATTATGGAAGGGGAAATCACTGAAAAAAGGGCAAACTGGATAACAAAAATTCTTGAATATGATGTGGAGGTTAGGCCAACTAAACTTGTCAGAGGCAAGGGTTTGTGCCAGTATATGGTTCAAGATATGGAGAAAATGATAACTGAAGAAACAGAAGAGGGAAACGTTTTGAGAATACAAGAGGTTGATCAGAACTCTTGGGTCACAAATAGGATCCAGTTTATGAAACATGGGATTTTCCCAAAAGAGCTCTCTCAAGATAAGAAGAGGTATTATAGGCAATAGGGAGTTCATTTTGTTTTAATTGATCAAGTTCTTTTCAGGAGAAACACTGATGGCATACTTCTTAGATGCATAGAAAAGGATAAAACCCAAAGAATACTACATGAGATGCACCATGGAGTGTCAGGTGGACACTTTTCTGCAAAGACCACAACCATAAAGATAAGTCAGGCAGGTTATTTTTGGCCCACTTTATTCACAGACTGTTACCAATTGGTTAAAGAATGCCAATCTTGTCAGTACTATGTAGGGAAGAGAAGGAATGCATCAATGCCCCTTAGTCCTATTGTTGTTGATGAACCATTTGCCCAATGTGGTCTAGACTTCATTGGAATGATCAATCCAGTATCAAGCATGGGACACAAATGGATCCTAACTGCTACAGACTATTTCAGCAGATGGAGCGAGGCAGTGCCACTAAAAGAAGCAACAGAAAAGGTGATTCTAGACTTTTTGGAGGGTATCACTACTCGCTTTGGGCCTCCTCATACTGTAATATCAGATAATGCTAAGGCATTTTTGGGGGCAAAGATTTCTGACTTTGCACTTAAGTATGGAATCTACCTAAAAACCTCTTCCAATTATTATCCTCAGGGTAATGGTTTAGCAGAGTCAACTAACAAGAATCTGATCAGACTGATTAAAAGAATAGGGGTTGATCATCACAAAGAGTGGTATAAAGTGCTTAATATAGCACTGTGGGCAGACAGAATTACACCGAAACAAGTGACAAAAATGTCTCCATATGAATTGGTCTATGGAAAACCTACTGTAATGCCCCTGAGCTTGGAGATTCCCGCTCTTCAGTTATTGAAACAGATTGAGATTGAGAAAAATGGCCCCATGCAGGTCAGACTTGCTGAGCTCTTGGAGGTTCAGGAAAAGAGGGATTCTGCACATGAATCATTGCTGAAACATCAGAAAATTATCAAGGACTATTTCGATAAGAAAACTTCAAACCCTCATTTTGAAGTAGGATCAGTTGTTTTGAAATGGGATGAGAGAGTTGCAAAGCCGGGTAGACATAGTAAGTTTGAGTCATTATGGACTGGCCCTTATAAAATCCATTCCTGTAAATAGCAGAATTCTTTTGAGCTTGAAACGATGGAGGGTGAGCCTGAAGAGATTCCTATCAACGGGATCTACTTGAAGCATTTCAGTTAGACAGTGTCTCTCTTCTGTATTATAGTTAGATAGTTTCTTTTTGTTGCTTTGCTTTTCCCGCTTTGTTTTACCGCTTTTTGCTTTGAATAAGTGTTTTTATAAACACGTGGCCAAAACTCAAGTCTCTAGAAAATTTTGGAACTTTCACATTCATTAAAGCCTCTCAAATCCCCAAAATTCCTAAAAGTACTCAGCGCGGCTGCTTTTTATGATGTGTCTAACACTCTGTCCCACTCAGATTGCTTAAGATTTCATAACGGTTTTCCATTTTTAATGCCATTTATGAGACTTGATGCATCATTAAAAGCACCCTAACGACATAAGTTTAAAGCTTAGTTGAGTTTCATTTGTTGATATTTCTGCTAAGTGTCTTCTCTGTTGCTGCATTTTCATTGCAAAAAACTGCTTCCTAAGCCGTGTCTTCCTTGTTGCAAAGCTTCCATACTCATTTGCAGTAAGTCCAATAGTCTTTGAAGGTCGCAGAAAGTAAGTTTTACAATTTTCAGCAAACACAGAGATGGCGGAAGCACAGTCTTCTCAACAGGGACTCAGAATTTATGAGTCTATTGACAGGCTCCTCGCAAGCAAATCATATGCTTCGGCTCCTACACAACCTTTAAAGACCTATCCAAGGACTAGAGTTCCTAAAGTTGGTTACGCCGTCGATCCAAAGAAGGTGCAGGATTTTGCAGATGGTATTGCTGAGCTAGCTCTATAAAAATCTGGTAAGACCCTGCGAGAGGGAGCGCACCAAAGATGCCTCCTGAAAGCCAAGGCTAGGCAGTTTGAAACATTTGGCATGCGGATTTGGACCTCCCAATTAGCGCAATTCATTGTTCCAAGCGTGCATTTATGCCCTGACCTGATTGAGGTATGTGCAGAACTATTTCATGCACCCTCCAGCACCATTCAGAAGGGACCCTTTATGGTGCAAATTACACCAAAGGCCATCAGAGATATGTTGGCCCTATACTATGATAGCACGGCCACGTTTCCCATAGTTGCCAAAATGCAGAAGACATGGGCAAACATTAAGTTTCAACTGAGGTTTCTTAATTCAGAGATGTAGTTGGGAGATGAGAATACCCAAATGCCAATGCTGCCAACAAGAAGGGCACAATTTACACAGGTCAGCTAGGAAGTGTTATCTATGATGGCGTTTATCTTTGGGATGAAGGAGGACATAACTATCTATGATTGGCAACTTGCTATCTTGTTCAGAATGAAGACTGTGGATAAGTCTCAGGAGTTTCAGCTGGATTTTTCAGAACAGATTGCCTATTCAATGGCCGAATAACTCACAAATTTCAAATCAACTAGGGTTTTTAGGTACTCTTCTTATCTGTTTCACCTCATGTTATACCAAAACTATGCCATCTTTTCCTAGTATATGCATTTGATCATGTATGACCCAAGTTTCAGTCCTAATAGCACCATCCCTATGTCTACATGGACACATGTCTTGTCTAAATCATTCGACCCTTATGAGTTTTGGGAATGTTTTGTTGCCCCTGCTTTTAGTCACCTAAGCCTAGAGCCTGTTGAGAATAGATTGACATTAGGTGTCAGAGGCCTCATGGTAAATTCCCCTGTTCCTTGTGATTATTTCTTTGGGGCACACCATACTATTATCAGGGTTCATGGTTTTAATGGAGAGCCAGTATTGCTGCCCAAGGTTTTGACTCCTAGGCTAGCCTTCTTAGAAGTCACCCGGTAGGTGTCTGTAGTTGATAATAACTATGGCACTGGGAAGAAGAAAAGGAAAATGTATGACATCCCATGGGTGAAGAAAAGCATGGCCCTATTAGTTAGTGACGCAGAGCATTTATTGCTAAGAAAATTAGCTGTCCTAGGATTCTTTCTGATTGAAGATAAATGGAGATACAACACAAACAGTTTCATAACCTTGTCGGTCAACAATAATAAGGTTGGTGCCAAATTTATGCATGAGGGCCGCTCCTTTTGGGATGATAGAAGAAACCCTAAGGAGGACATCCCTGACTTATATGCAGAACTGAGGGACCCAGGCCATGGGAAGTATTCTATAAAAAGGAAAAGGCCTATGACCCTAAGCTCAAAATGGGCACTGGTTTGAAGAAAAACCTGTTAAGAGATAGGGGGTGGAAGGTCAATAAAATAGAAGCCTATTGGAAATATAGGTAGGAAATATGTCAGACTACCCACTCTTTTGGCAACGTGGATACAGATGAGAAATGGGAGTCCATTTGGGACGAATGGCATCCTTCTCAAGCCTCTAGCCCTGATACGAGCAAGATCCATAAGAGGAGTGAGGAGTCTGGAGAAGAAACTGAGTCCACTCCTACAGTGCAAGTCCCAGGACAAACATCATCTGCAGCTGCAGCAGCCACCTGGCCCCAATCTCTCAGTGCTATAGAGAAGCAAAAGAGTGTGGTGTCATCACCACCTAGAGGGACTCCATCAGTTTCAATGAGTGGGGCTTCCAGTTTTGTACAAACACCACTATTAACAGTGGTAAATGTTGAGGAAAAGGAGACATAGCAGGAAGAAGAGAGGCCAAGGAGACACAAGAAGTTGAAGCTCCAACCTGATTCAGATGAGGAGGTAGAACCTTTGTTACAGCCACCACCAAGTGTCTCAGTTGCCCCTCAGGTACGTGCTTCTTCTCCTTCTTCTTCTCAATCTTTTTCTTCTTCAATAGGGGTGGCAATCCCAACTGGCCAAGTACTATCCCCTGCCACCTCTACTATGCCAATTTCTCAATTTTCCCCACCTATCACTACATAGGCTATGTCATTGCAGGCCACTTCATTACCTCCCTTTTCTTCCACTTTTCACAGAAGATTACCTCCTCAGATCCCTCATAGCCAACATTTGGCTATCCCTTATGGCCTGCCACAAGGTCATCCTTTTGCGGGTGGGTACATTGCCTCTCCCCCTACCTTCCAAGCTCAAGCAGACACTGCCAAGAAGGCTAGGGAAGCCCGACTGGACAAAAGGAGAAAGAAGGACAATAAAGCTCAGGCTGTCCCACATATGAGGTCACTATTTGACCTAATCCAGCAGCAGCGAACGGTGACCCATTTGTCACCAAATGTAGTGAAACCAAATGAGCAGATGCAGCCCCAAGATTATACAATCAGTGCAGTGGCAATGGATATGTCACTCTTCAGGCCACAAGACAGGGTAGAGCTGCTAAATGAAACCACTTCTGCCATAGCCACCGATTATTTGAAGTTATCCAGGAAGCTACAGAAGGTGGAAGCTGATCTGACTCAAGAAAAGACACATGGTGAGACTCTGACTGCTGAGCTCAAATCAAAAAATGATGAGATAGAAGATCTCAATAAGCAGTTACAAAACTCTGTTTCATGTAAGATCCATCAAGCTACACAGAGCCAAAATGCTTCATTGAAGGAAGAACTAGCCCAGGTCAAGTCTATTGTGACTACCCTGAGACAGGAAAAGGCCACATTGCAGAAGAGGCATCAGGATTCCTCTCAACAGGCTACACAGTTGTAACAACAACTATTGAAAGAATAGAATAATGTTGCTGCTATTCAGGCTCAACTTCAGGCCGAGCAACAAATAGCAAAACAATTGACCCTTGAGTTGGCAAATAGGCCACAAAATGCAGGAGTGTTAAATTTGGTCAAGGAGTTATATGCATCAGTATGGGCAAGAATCTCTGAGGAGATTATCCAGCTCAGACCCTCTTTAACCTTCCTGCTGCATGCCTAGTAATTATGTGAAAAGGTGGAGACCTCAGTTCAGGCCACTCTGTCCACCGTCTCCATGAGAGTTTCTGATTCTCAATTGCTGCTTGGGAAACTTTATGATACATCTGATGAAACTTTATCAGCAGCAGGGATCAGTGACAGGATGATTGCTGCCAAAAGGGTGAATGAGGTTCTGAGTTGCAACTCTGCTGCAATTACCTACCAGGAGCTTCTGGATGTGGTAAAGGAGGGAGTGAAGGATAAGAAGAAACACATTGAAGACCTGGTACAATTGGGCCTTCCTTCTCCTTTTCCTGATAGCAACATAGTATTAATGGTTGATGAGATCAAGCTCCTGTTGTTAGCCAGACAGAATGATCAATCAGTTTTCCAGGGTCTGACAGATGCCTCATCTGTATCAGAAGTGGAAGTTGTTTTGATTCCTATGGCCCAGCTTGATTTCCAGTTGAAAGCAGCAGTCCACATTTTGCAAAGTTTCTCGCATAAGGATATGATCAACCTGGATTTGGCCTTCTAGGACTTGCAGAATAAACAAGGTTTATCTGATACTGAGTGGTCTGTATATCAGACAGCTTTGCAGAATTTGTAAGTTTTGCTGTATAGTTAACATTTTTTGGGATTCTTTTTAAGCAGGCTTAAAAGTCCTCAGGGTCGCCAAGAACTGTAGAGTAAAATACTCTACATTTTGAGTTTTGAGTTTCAGTTGAGCAGGTTCTAGTTTTGTCCCTGTATATTTTAATTTTGCAGCGAGGGTTTTTTGACACAGCAGAAACAGAGCGCGGGCACGAGGGTTTTCATTTTTGAAATTTTGTCAAAGTCCCAGAGTTCAGCAGAAGCCGCCAAGTGTCAGTACCCAGGACACATTATACAGTTGCTTAAGGTTACGCGGATGGAGCCATGCGTCCCTTTTAAGTTCCTGCGGAGCATACCAGGTGTCAGCATCTGAGGATCAGTTTCTATAAGTTTCAAAGCCCTTTTACAAAGTAAGTATGGCGGGCACTTTTTAGAGTTTCTCCCAATGCAGCGGAAACCACCACGTGTCAGCAACCGTGATGCTTTTTAGAGTTTCTTAGAATGGCCGCGGAGAATGCCACGTATTTTTTGTAGTAAGGCGGAAGCTGCCAGGTGTCGGCACCCGTTCAAGTTTCTTCAAAGTTTCAAACATCCTGTTGAATATTTCTTATAATATGACGGGCCCCTTTTAAGAGTTTCAGTGTGCGCAGAAGGTGCCAAGTGGTAGAAGTAGAGAGTCTCTTTAAAGTTTCCTAAAGTAACACGGAAGGTGCCGCGTGTCCCTTTTCAGTTTCAGCAGAGAACGCCAAGTGTCATCTTTCACAGGTGCCCTTTTGTTTTCATCGCTAAGTAAAAGAGGTATGGTGGGCCCCACTAATATTCTTGTAACTTCAGCGGAAAGCGACATCTGTCACCATCCGCGTGATCCTTATAAGTTCCTAATGTTTCTATAGAAGTTCCTTAGAGTTGCATGGAGAGCGCCAAGTGGCAACGTCCGCGGAGGTTTATGTTAAATCTTAAAGTTTCTCAAAGCTCAGCAGAAGCCGCCAAGTGTCATCTTCTGCAAGACCCTATAATGTTTCAAAAGTTTCTTTCAGTTGCAGTGGAAAGTACCAAGTGTCATCTTCTGCAGAAGTCCCTAAAAGTATCTACAGTTTCTCCTAGAGCAGCGGAAGCCGCCACATACATAGTTTCTCATGTAAGCGGAAGGCGCCACCTGTCCCTTTTTCTTTTGAAGCTGCTCAGGCGTAGACTGTTGGTGGGTCCCGTTTTAATGTTTCTTGAGTTTCAAAGTTTGGCCGACCACAATAGATGGCGAAGCCCAAGGACCCTTAGTATAAGCCATAGTAAGGACTCAAAATAAAGAGGAAAACACCATGTGTTTTTTGAAAGGGCCGCGGACACTGCCAAGTGTCAAGTTTCGGTGTTTCCTGAGGAAAAAGTAGTTTATCAAGTAAGTCATGTGAAGGATGCCAGGTGTTGGTTTCTCATTATTCTAGAAAGATGAAGGCGTTTCAAGAAAGAGGCACACGCAAATGCCAGCTGTACCAAGGGTTTATAGTCGCAAAGACTATCAGGAGCTGCCATGCGTTCATCCTTGCTTCGAGTAAGTGGGGTTATATGAATCTGTTGTAGCCAAAGAACTTGCAGAGAGGCTAACCATTTCAGATTCGAAGGAGATCTTCTGTCAGACACTTTCAGTTAAGCGCCAGTTTGGTTAGACCGTTGAGATTTGAGCATGCGGGCAATCTTGGAGCCAGTTCTATGCTATAAATACAGGTTTAGATCGTAGTTCAAGGGAGATAGAAAAATAGAGATTTGATAACATTAGAGCTAGAGATTTGCTGTATTATAGATTGTAAGAGAAGTTGGAAGATCTTTTGTAGTGGCCAGTAATATCATTTGCTTTTGTTCTGCTTTCTTGATTCAGAGAGTTTGTATAACTGTGCATGTTTCTGTGCCTTTTATGTGACTGAAAATTAATAAAAGACAGAGTTCTGTGCCTTTGCTGATATTTCTATGTTATTGCAAAAATCTCCTGAGTTGTGAGCCTTTGATTCTATCTGTTCTCCATCTTTTACATTAATCATGCATTATTTGCTCTTTAATGTAATTGAATCTTAAGAAATAGCTTTCACTGTGCTCGGTATTGAAAAAACAAATCACATTCAGGCACATCGCCATAGTTTAGTTTCTTTTTTTTGTTGCATTTGTGATTCTGTTTACTTCTATCCCTTTTCCCAAAACATTTTGAGATAGAGAAGAGCCAGCTTCTTTAAAATCTAGAGGTTACTCTGAGGAGCATTCCCACATCTCAGAGTTCCCCACGTTGGTGTTGGAAACAACACAATTCTGAGCATTAACAGATACTACTTCAATTGCAACAATTTTGATCATAAAGCAACTTAGTGCAGAAGGAGAATGAATCAGACTAATCCATCCTTTTGTGGACAATGTTTCAACTGCAAAAGGTATGGTCACAAATCTCATGAATGCAGAAATATACAAATAAACAATTCATTCAATGGTAGATGCTTTGCATGAAATAGAATGGGACATATTGCTAATTAATGTAGATCGAAAGGATATCAATCAAATAAGCAAAAACATGTTGTCTGTTACAATTGCAATAGATACGTTCATATTGCCAAATTCTGTAAAAGTAGAAATTAGAATAGAAATGGTCTGGTGCAACATAATCAAAAACAAGATAAGGGCAAAGGTAAAGTGAATGCGGATGAAGTTCAAAAGGAGATGAGAAAGATTTGGGTGAAGAAGATTACATAAAATATTGGGGATGAATCCGCATTGGAATCCGGTGCTGATATTCCTTCCAAAAACTAAAAGGGTGAGCTCTGGCTCAGGGGGAGTCACAAAGAAAAACAAATTCCCCCAGCCAGTCAACTAATACCTAAATTTAGCACATGGAATGTTGTGGATTAAAGGGTTCTTAGAAAAACATCTACATAACCCTCAGTAAAAATATGAAGGTTCTGCATGGAGTTTTCCAAGAGTTTAACTGCTCAAGTTAATCCAGTTCTAACAGCACTCCAGCAAAGTAGGATTTTCACATACAGATCTGGTATGATTCAAAATTGAAACACTTTGATCTGTGGACCCATGGCATGATTGAAGAAAATAAGATACATTACCAATCCTCATTGACAATGATTCTAAGTTTAACATAGTGATTTGAGAAGATCTCTCTCAAAACAGGGCAACCGAATAACTTAAGTTGTGCATTTATTACAAAAGGAAATTGGGGTTTGCGCAAGGATAAAAGGGTTCTTTCACTCATTGTTTGCACATTTGTATTCATGAAGAAGAAAAGAAGAGCTCTGCAACAAAGTCTCTATAATTCACTCAAGATCAATATGAAAATTGAATTCAACTACCGATTTGTTTTGGCTCCTATTTCAAACCCTAAAGTGTTAAAAGGTACTTCATTCTAAAAATATCTCTTTAAATATTTTGCACAATGGCTACTCCAATGGTTGTCAAGATCACTGATAGGCTAGGTCCTAAATTCAAGAAACACCCTTATAAATCTCTAGAAGTTGATCCTTTGGGCGCATTTTCTAGCATTCTGCATGGGGTATTGCATGTAGAAGATGTTAGGGTCTATATCCATGCCAACATTGAAGAATTTTGAGACTCAAAATTGATAGACATCTATCACAAATAGCTAATAGATGAGATTTTTGAACTCAAACATCAATTCAAGGCCCTCTGACATAAACACTTCAGACATTGCATACACTTTCCTTGTTTTGTAGAAAATGATTGGGTCTGGTATTTTCTAAGTAGGATGCATGATAATTTCATGTGGCTAATGAGGCCCTTTAAGATAACTAAAGATGCCATCAGCGCAGTGACTGAACTACATGCATCTGGTGGGTTACATGTGCTTAAATTTGTCAAGAACCAGATAGTAACTGAAGCCATCAGATCTAAATTTGACAAAAGAGCCATGACCATAGATGACATCATAGATCCGGATGTCAAGTTTGCCTCAATGATAATTGGGTATAAGATCTATCATTCTAGCAGGGAGAATTCTGTGTCTGGGACAACAATCTATGTAGCATATCATATGCTAAGGGAAGATGCAGATTATGAACTATGTGAATTTCTCCTAAATCAACTGTTAGAAAACCTATAGAAGATAAAAAAGGATAAGAAGAATTCCTTCAAATATGGTTGTCTAATATTGTGTCTATTATTTTATAACATGAATGAGCTACCCAGATCAAGTGGTTGGGTTTGGCAAACTGACAAACCAATTGAAATTCATATTAGAGATTATATGTATGGACTTGGCAATGCTCAAGCCCAAAACACAACTCTTTGGGGTTACTTGAAGAACTTTCAGAGCATGATGCAAGCCAGAGAAAGAATTCCTTAGTCCATAGTCAAGAAATACAAGGACACAGTGTGCTTCATGGTTGACACTGACTAATGCCTAATGGAGGCAGTCAAGCCAAGGACTGTCTGGATAATGCCTATGGGATACGAGGTCAATGAGAAAATCTTGGACCTACATATTCAACACCTGTTGAGCCAACCTAAGGACCCTGAAGCAGAAAGGTTTGGCACCTTTCAAGAACTAAGTGTAAAAATACATGTTGCATTAAGACAACTAGAGATAAAGAGAAAAGTAAGAAGGAAAGTTGAAGAAATTGCCAAAAGACTTTACTTATCAAAAGAGGCAGTAGATGTAAATAGAGAGAAAATGGAGAGGGTTGAGAAAGAAAAACAAGAAGCAAAGAAAGGAGATGTTTTGGTACAAGCCTCCTCCCAGACTAGATCTTCCAAGAGCTCTGTACCTACCATTCCTAAAAGCTCAATGACCACCAAACCAGAAGTCAAGACATCTAGAAAAGGAGAAAAGAGGACAAATACCAAAGCCACAAGGTCATATACAAGCCTAAAAGATGATGAAGAAACAAATTCTGATGAAGAAATCAAGAAAATGAAGAAGAAGAAGAAAACATCAAGGAAATTCTCTGCTAGTAAAAATGAGGAAGAAAAAGCAGAGGAATTTGTTGAAAAGCCCACTCTTTCCATTGATGACATCATCAAGGTAGTTACTGTGGATGGGAACCTATAGCTAGTTACAGAACTCTATGATGAATACAGTGATACTGACAAGAAAATTTTGGAAGAAGCTACTATCAGGTACCTAAACATCTACAATAAAGCTTTCATTGGAATTATATCCTTGATTCCTAAGAGTCTAGAAAAAGTACTTGAACTGAGAAAAGAGAATGCAAAGGAAAAAGACTTAGAGATTTGGCAACAGATAGCAATTCAACTTTATCCTTCTATCACTCCAAAACAAATGGACATGATCTTTAAGGGTTGTAAGGATGAGTTCTGGAGTAAAGTAAGAATGAATAAACTATTGCTTGGAGAAACTGACCAAGTAGTAAGAGAAACAAAAGACATTCTCTGGAATGCTTTCAAAAGATTCAGTCTTCCTATTGTAGAGGAAATAGATGAAGAACCTTCTACCATGGATGTTGAAGGATTAAATGTAACCAATGAAGAATCTTCTGATGTAGAAGGATCAAAAGAGATAGATAAAGAGAAGTCTAAGGACTTGGATTCCTCTATTCTGGAAGAGGACTGGTGATATCTCTCCTCTAGATCCCACTGCAAACATTCTAGATTCTGAAGCTAAAGGAGAAGGAAGAAAAGAAGAGAAAGTGAGTCAAGAAGAGCAGGTTAAGGGAAAAGAAGAAGAACAACCAGAAAAGATAAATGATGACTATTCTGATAACCTAAAAGAAAAGAAGACTTAATCACTAGCAAGAGACACTGCAGAGGTAGTGAAGAACTTCCTAAATAGAGAAATGATGGAGATAGATGAACCTGAGCTATTTCAAGGGCCACTAAATTTTGACTCTCTCTCTTCGGTTCAAACAATGAAAATAACATCTTTTGCTCAAGCCAAAGAAAAAGAAAAACTCCTAAAATCTCACATGGAAGACCATGAACTATTGGAGATTGCATCTAGGATGTTGGAGAAGATCATGCCATCCTTCCAAAAGGATCCTTCAGCCTCACCATCTGGTAACCTAAAATTTTTGGTAAATTCTGTTAGCACTCATTTTGAATCCTTAGAGAAATCGGAAGAAGAAAAGGTTTGGAAGGAGTTTTTAGGAAAAAGATTCACTAAAGTGCAGGACTGATTACCAATGATAGGAGGACCCTAGACATTGGAATAAATAGCCTTGAAAATGCTCTTAAAAATGGTGGAGACATATACAAATTTTGTTTATCTTGGCCTAAAGTAGTAGAGGACATTGAGAAGAAAGTGAAAGAACAAGAAGGTAAACTATCAAGTTTATCTCAGAACTTTGATCCCCTCACTACCTCTCTAATGAATCAAGAATGCCAGGCCATTGTTATCATCAATGAAATAAAGAGGCTGGACAAAGAAAAGAAGAACATAATAAACATAATGGGTGAACTCAGAGGGATAATTATCCCTGAGTTAGAGGCAATGCATGAGGCCTTGACAGATGCTTAGACCATAGCCCGAACCAATGATCCGGTAGATTTAAGAAGGGCATAACCATATGCATTTTTATTGAGTGGTCACATCTCCATCATGGATAGGATGAAGCAAAGTCGGGCCATAGAGTTTGTACAATTGAAGGACACTTTTATGGATATACTTAAGTATATGTAAGAATAACATATATATATATATATACTTATGAGGCCATATTAAGACAATTTTTACAAATTTTGGTATGCGGTTTCCGCCCTTTGCTATTGATGTCAAAGGGGGAGTAAGGAGTAGTGAAAAATATGGAATCCAGCTAAGGGGGAGCTTCAGTAAAATAGTGCAAAAGACAGAGCATCAGCCAAGGGGGAGTTACTACGACAGTTAGTGATTTTCTACCAAGTGTTGCCATCAATACCAAAGGGGAAGATTGTTGGCAAGAGACACTATGTGGCTTCATAAGTGTTGTCATTGATGGCAACAAAGTCTAGCCCACATATCCGCAATACATAATATGTCTATACCGGAAGTCAGATTGGAGATTGTTTTGGTCCGGTGAACAAGAACATAGTATGTAACAAGGTCTGACAATCAGGGCCGGATCTCTTAGATTGTGTAACTCAGTAAGTTCTAGACTTGGGAAATTCAAGAGGGGTACCATGACTACTGTACTCAAGAGATTTAGCCTTTGGTGATAAATGAAGGAAAAGATATGAGCATCTGAGTGTTGGGTTCTAGTCAAGTAGAATCGACAAAGGAAGAACTGGCCAGCATAATAGCAAACTTCAATCCGGATGAGTAAAAGGTGTTGATCAAGCTATATGTGGGATTATACATTGTTGCCCAAAATGATTAATGACTTCTATGCCTATGTTTTTGATACGCATCACAAATCAAGCATGGATTCAGCTGACAGATCAGCAACTTGCAAATATCTTGAGTGTTCTTGTTGTCGACTAGAAAATTGATGAAATCCTTGATGTGGATATATGTACCAAATGGATTCTAGTATGTAGGTGTGTGTGGAGAATAAGTGATGAAATAAAGTGCAAAGAAAAGAAGGGATAAGTGTGAGATTTGCAATTCAAGTCTGGTATGTGACAGAGCAACAACATTAAAATAGTAGAAGAATGAAGTGTATCAGATCAGTGTATTGTGCCTAACATGAACTGAACTCTTGCATTTGTAGATGCTTCTCATCAGTTCAAACACCTAATTACTTCTACAAGTTTTGTAGACAGTGAGTCTCTTGTAGGCAGTGTGCCTCTTGTGAGCAGTGTGCTCAGGAAGTGAGCCCTAATTGGAAAGTGCCATTTTGTAATCCTTTATTCTTTTAATAGAGAATACAACCTTGGGTTAGTCACCCCATGGTTTTTCCCTTAATAGGGTTTCCACGTAAAAATCCTTGTGTTATGTGTGTTGATTTTATTTATGTTCTTATGATTACATATGCTTTCATGTTTTCATGCAACGCTGATTATTAAGATACAAAAAGAAAAAAAAATAAAGGAAATTTTGAGATAACTGATTCACCCCCCCTCTAAGTTATCTACCTTGTTTTTAACAATAGGTACTACTAAATGGTTAGTTAAACATTAAGTTTATTTATACCTTATTGGTCACAATTTCTCTTACTTTTTGATAAGTGATGAATCTTAAATGTTGCAAAGATGCAAAGAGATACCTAAGAATGGATAGCCATTCCATAGGGTCTATGGAGCAATGATAGTGTCATGTGAATCCACCTAAGTCAAAAAGTACCAGGTTTGAGTTAGATAAAACTCTTTAGTTAAACCTTAACTTGACCAAATAAGATATATTAAATCATTGTGATTATTATATAGGTCAAGATTGAAGGGACAAGTACCATAACTATGTATATTAATTCTTACTTGTAAGAAAGGGAATGATTTCCTAGACTACAATGCATATTCTGGGTAAGGTAACCATCTTGGTCATTATTAATCAAATTTAAAATTCTTATGAATTGAAAAGTCTTGGATCTTAGATATTGCAATGATGCAATGAGAATCCTCGTAAAGAAATGTAGTTGATTAGGTCTTGTTGTGATGTTCACAACACGCCCCATTATGCTCCTTAACAAAATGGGGACCCCTGCTGATGTTTTGCTTTTTGCTTCTGCTTGTGTTTTTTCTGCTTTCTGGCGGTTTGGTAAAAATGAAGGTCTGGTGCATCATCATCATGATATTGCATGAGGTAGGTCATCATCATGAGGTCAGTTTGTCAAAGTTCATATTTTATTTCTGTGACCTCATATTTAGAAAGGGCTTGAAATTTCATGCAGGTTTGCCTTTTACTTCACTTGAAAATTCGTCCATATGTGAAAGTTATGCACGGTCAAAGTTTTGGTCAAACCTGATAATCGCAAGTGATCATCATATTTTTGTCATGTTGTCAAGGTCATCATGATCTTGGTCTATCACCCGATAGAAATCATGCAGTCGCAATATCCGGACGTCAATCTTAGGTGGTAGTGCCCTTTACCCGTCAAATGGCCTTATGCGCATTATGCAGCATCATGATATTTTTTAGGAAGGTCATATGTTATAAACTCGGTTTTGGTTACATGAAGGACATCATCATCATCATATTTGAACCCCCCCCGATAATATCCTGAGGTTCAAATATCATGATGACATCAACTTTAAGTTTCGGTAAGTTTCCCCCATCGAGTGGCCTTTTGTATCGCGAGCATCATCATGATATTTTAACATTACCTGATCTTGTAATATCATGCTGATCAC
Source organism: Cunninghamia lanceolata (assembly GCA_027924645.1). Classification (NCBI taxonomy): domain Eukaryota; kingdom Viridiplantae; phylum Streptophyta; class Pinopsida; order Cupressales; family Cupressaceae; genus Cunninghamia; species Cunninghamia lanceolata. Next base: position 8,295,909 of record BSBN01000078.1, read on the forward strand.
CCTGACTTAGAAAATCCACCTTCGGCATATTTGCATGTGCATGTTATAATCCTATCGCAAGGTCATCATCATGAGATTTGCTGAAGTTCGAAATATGATGATGACGACTTCATATCCTCCTGGTCTCCTTTTGCAACATCATGATCATCATCCTGATCTTTCACGAGGGTCATTCGCTGAAATTCGCTAAGTGATGGAGACATCATCATCATAATTCGATAAAGAGGATCATCATGTTCATATCCTCCTGATCGCCTTCTTTGCAATATCATGATGATCACCCTATCTATTCAGAAGAGGGTGATATTTCATTCCTCAAACATCATGATCATATTTTACAATATCACCCTAGCGCTAACCTGATGATGACCTCAACTCATCCTTGTGCTCCGAAAATGAAATATGATGATTACGTCATCATGATAAATCGATGAGGATCATCATCATCATATTTTTTATCCTGTCATATTGTCAAGATCATCATGATCTTGTTTGTTCACCCGACATTTCGTGAAGTCCTCCTGCCGATGAAGTAAGACCTTTTGAAAAGATCCTGATGATCATCATCATCACATTTTCCCTTCGGCAGGATTTTTTCCCAAACATGATCCGGTTGGCGAAATATCATGATGACATCATGTTTTAAGTTTAACAAAGGCTCTGGATATCATGATGACGTCATCCCGATCTAATAAACGAAAAAGTAAATATCCTGATGATCATCATCATCACATTTTCCCTTCGGCAGGATATTTTCCAAAGCACGATCCGGTTCCCGAAATATGATGATGATGTCTTATTCTAAGTTCGACAAAAGCAAATATCCTGATGATCATCTTCATCATGCTGATTTTTTCGAGAGGGTTACCTTGGCCGCAAAAGGATCATATTACATTCATCATCCTGATCATGCTCCTTAGGTGACCTGATATCACAATTATCCCTTGATCTTAACTGAAAATGATGATGACGTCATCCTTAGCATTTCAATGAAGCTCGAATATCATGATGACGTCACCATCATTTTCCTTTCCTCGGCAGCATGATCATATTCATATCCTCCTATTCTTCTTCAAACATGATGATGATGATGATGTTGTTCTTTTCTCCAATATGCAGAAGCGAAATATCATGATGACGTCATCTGGACCTTCAGGAAGGAGAGCATCATATTTCCAAAATATCATGATGATGAAGTGAATGTCAGCCAACCTATTTTTTGACACGCCGATGGCGATGGTCATGCTGATGGGCGGGAAATGAGGCGGTGGAATTTTAAAGTGTTTTTGTTGGCGCCTCTGGCATTTTCCCGGTCAGCGATAGTTGACCCGATCAGTTTTGAGCAGTCTGAACGCATTTTGGACGCGTTTTGAGGATTATTCTGGATCCGATTTCCACAATCTTGCGCAGTCACCTGGGTTTAAATGCTTATTTTAATTTCATGCTGTTTATGTGATAAATGAGATACTTATTGCTTGTCTTGTCTTGCAGGCTTGCAGTTGAGGAAGCAGCTGGAAAGTCAACACAGTGACCTCATAGAGGCAAAAGATCTGATCTCAGAAGCAAGAAGATAAGGATGAAATGCAAAAAGTCAAGGCCATTCAAGTGAAGGACAGAGTTGCAGCTGAAGGTATTACTACAACAGACAAACAGAAGTTATTACCCAGCTGCCGGAACTTCTCAGAAGGGGCAATATTTCACCCAGATTTGACAACTGCTCAGAGATATTTTTGAGAACTGGTTCACCTGTATTTATTGCTGTAACCAAGGGTTTGAACCAGGGGTTCAGTTAGGTTTTTGCTGTAGTAAGGACAATCAGAATGTCTTTATATTGTGCCTTTCTACACTGTAATACTTTACAACAGGGATTTTAGGAAAACAACAGTGGCTACATAGGATTTTCTTTTAGAAGCATACTGCAAGTTAGCATAGTTTAGTGTAGAGGAAGGAGGTCGCCTATTTGTCTGCAGTAAGGTGCGCGTGGAATGTCTGGCTGCCTTACTGTATCTGTAAAGCTTGTAAGTTCTCTGTAGTATGATCAATGAAACTAAGAGTCATTCCTACATTGTAAATCATGTATGACTATTCGTTTCTAATATAATAGAATCTGGAGTTCTGCATCTATCTTCTGAGTGTTCTCCTGCTCTTCTTTGTGTTTTGAAATATCTTCTTTGAGAGCTTGCAATTTTAAATGTATGTTTGTGAAAATGCTTAGAACTTACATTTAGGGTTTTTACTGTGGATTTGATCAAATTACTGTGGTATTTACATAGTGCATAACAGAAACACTTAGATCCTTCGGTAGATTAAATGAGGTATAGATTAGATCTTTCTAACTTTTCCCAACCCATCTGAAATATTTAGCTGAAAACGTAGAAATCTAAAGGAAATTGTCTCAAATTTGAAGAAGCATGTATAACAGAGCCATAAGTAGACAGTTTTCATAAATAGATAAAGAAGAAGGCTGCAAAAATTCAAGAAAACCATCTAAAACTTGCAGCCCAGTAACACTTGTATGCAAATGAACAGAATACTTGTTGAAATCTATGACCTCTTTGCATATTCTTAGTCCAGTAAGCCACCAAACAAACCTAAACTACGTAAGGCCCCTTGAACATTACAGCTTCACATTGACCAACTGAACTTGACCAACTGAACCATTGTAGACTTGGGATTAGTTGAATCTCAAATGATTCCTTCTCATCTTTCAAGTATAGTTTCAGTTCATTATATGTGAATTTTAACTTATTGTTATGATTGCATCAAAACAGTCATCAATAGTTTTTTGGCGCTAGAAGGAGGGCTAGAAGGCTGTATATTGTAATCATCAACAGTTTTCTGGCGCTAGAAGGAGGGCTAGAAGGCTGTATATTGCAATCATCAACAGGTCTATGGATTATAGATAGTGAAAGAAAACATGTCTAGTAGGTCGGGAAGACTAAAATATTGAAATTGTCAGGACTTCATAAGTTAAACATAGTTGACCAAGTCAAACTATACGATTATGATAGTATCCAAGTCAAGTTAGGGTGGGTGAACATTAAAAAAATATTCATTGCAAACATCAATTTATATTGAAACTATGGCCATAGTAATGTATATGTCTTTGCATGCATTGTCGGTTCATTATATCTGGATTGCACAACCTATCAGAAATCATACTTAGCTAGAGGATATCTAGGGTTGTATGATTGATAGAGTTGTGTAGAATACAACACTATGTACTCAGGAAGGCAAATTACCACTGGTCACCTTTGGTCTATATTCCTTGTGAAGGGTAGGGCCACTTCCTATGTGGAAGATGTGTGGGAGACTGTCAGTCTGTGGATGGAGGTAAATCACTAGAAAGATACTCTCTCTCTAGCAAAAGACATGTTGAGGCTTGTGATAAAGATGTCAGATTTTTTGATGTAGTATATCTCCGAGACATGTGTTTATTGAGATTATGTAAAACATTATCTAATGCTAATATGTGTAATTGATATACTTTTGTAAACATTGTATTTCGTAATGAGAAATCTTGTAATTATATTTACTTGATTATATGTTGAATTAAAGAAAAAATTTCTCTATCTCATTTTTACCTTGTTAATTTACTTTATGGTAAATTTTTTGATTTTACTATGTTTTTAGAATTTGGATGTTACATATGGTCTCAAAGCTACCAGGTTCAACACTAGGGCTTATGAGTCCACTATGCTTACATGTAGTCAACATTATGTGGTTAGCTAATGTTTGAATTTCTTGTGCCAGAATGGCATGGAGAAGCACCAAGAAAACTGCTAGGAAGTCTATTTCCCAGCAGTTGCTTGAGTTAGTAGTGTTATGGGAAAATTGGATCTAAATGAATAATCAAAATAATATATCAGTGATACCCTAAATTCAATGCAATAACGAACAAAAGAGATCAATCAAACAATGAACAATACAAAGAAAACCTCCTTCAATTCATAGCTTCCATTGTTCGCCTATCGCAAATGATTTTGTCTATGAATATGGCCCTCAGAAGGTGCACTTCCTTGCTATGATTCTAAGATGTTTAAATCAGAACGGCTATGATAGTTTTGCCATGAAGATGAGCTTCACAAAAAAGATGATAGTAGTGTGGTAACAAGTTTGATCGCAAGCAATGAAGGAATTGGTGCGAAAGGCACGCTATAATTCCTACAAAGTAATTTACTTAAAGCTTGGATGATTGAAATGGAAGAATAGGGTTCAATTTATTGACTTATGAGAGACAAGATCAACGGTATAGAAAGAATAAGAAGATCAATGATATGGAACATTTGAGGAATGTCCGCAAATAAGAAGAAGACATGTGTCTTTCTCTATTTTGCATGAGAGGAATTAATAAAATAGAAGAATGGGTTAACTGAAGAGATAAATCAATTAAAAGAATAGATCAATTAGTTAAGAGAATAGAACTAGAGAATGGAAATTGCATAAGGATGAGAAGATATTTTAGCTCAATTAAATATTTAGAATATTCAATTGCATGTGCACAAGGATTGAATTATATTTAGAGATAACTCAATTTAAAAGAAATAGACAACTTAAATAAATATTTGATTTATTTAAATTTAGAGAAGATATTATTGGAAGAAACAATTAAATAATTGATATTATTTAATTTAGAATGAATGTTGAAGAACTAATTAAATAATTGGTATTATTTAATTTAGAATGATTTTGGAAGAAGTAGAAGATAAGAAAGCAAATTAAATAAATAAATTTATTTAATTGTTTGTGCATGATTTGAAAGAATAAATAAAATATTTGATTATACTCTATTTTTAGAGATTGAGAGGATTTAAATAAATTTGATTGATTTATTTAAATTTGGAAGAATGATTTGATTTAATTAAATAATTAAGAATTATTTAATTGTTTGGAAGAATTTAATTGAATAAAGGATTTTATTTAGTTTTGACTTTAGAAGAGGTAATTAAATATTTTGATATTTATTTAATTTAGACGAATATGAATCGAATAAATAAATTTGTTTATTTATTTATTGATAGAAGAATTAGAATGAAATAAATATTAAGAATATTTATTTAGACCGAGTCGTGTCAATTTTAGGCGTATATATTTTGCCCCTCTTTGATGCAATGTGTTTTATCATGTTGTTTCAAAGAATAATTTTTTCTAATAATGATACATGCCCCAGTTTGCCCCTGGTACAGGTTTAATGACGATAGGATGCCCCCTTGGGAGATTGGACAAGAAGAAGGCAGAAGGCATGAGACAGACAATCTCATGAAGAAGAAGGATGAAGAAAGAGCTGAATGATACGCTATGCAAGATAGAATGAAAACACAAACAAACAAGTAAGTATGCATAAATGATACAAGAATAAACAAGGTATTGCCCCTGTCGAGTGGTAAACCAACAATATACTGATAAAGATATATGACAGTGTTGTCATGGCTGGGAACGATATATCCCTAGACCAACACGGCAGGCGTGTTGTCATGGCAGGGAATGATAGATCCCTAGAACAAACATGAAGGATAATGTCTGGTTTTTAGAAAATTAAACATGTCGTGTAAGATGCGTGTGTTGGTCTGATTTCGACAATGCAACATTTTGTATAAGACAATGGATTGACTATAACTGATTGAGTTGGTTTACAACCAGACAAGGATCAAGACCACTGTTTGTGATTGGATCATTTGACAAGATTGACTTGACTTGATTGGTATGGATTAAGGATGAACCTGCATGTGGATCATTGCTCAGATTGATTAGACAACGATGAAAGATATGATGATATATAGAAATCTGATTGATAGAAGAAAGACTTGATAGAAGGACTCCCAAGCTTTTGTAAACATTGATACTCTGTATAGGATATTTATTGATGGATATGGATGTAAATGGATGCGAATGGATACAATATGGATGTGGATATTTTTTCATCTTGATGCTGCAAGTATTTTGAAGTGCTTATTTCATCATCGGGCGATTTTTTTTTGTACTTTTCTGAAATGTTGTAAATTAATACAAGCATCTAGGTATAATTGAACCAAGAAGACTTGAGTATTTTTTGCATATCAACAGAGAAGGATTGCCCCCATTCATGTTCAGACCTTTAATGTCCTGAATGATTTTTTGCCAATCATGTCTTTAGACAAGGCATCACATTACTAAAGATTAATCCACAAATAGCGAACAAAGAAAATAATCATGCCCCCATCATAGCATCTCTAGCTTTTGGCAATCTCGAGTAGCATAGAAAGACATGATAACAAAATCAAGACGTTGTAAGCTAACTTGATCACAACCAAAAAACATTCTTGCATTTAGATGTGTTTTTCTTGCAATAATTTAGATATAATCATTTAAAGTGCTTTAGGTACTTGTTTTCTTTGCTTCGGATAGGTTAAGGTTTTGCATCAAAATTTACGCTTGAAAGCGGGTTTTTCTTGCATGCGCTTGCATGTTGTGAACGATTCCACAATCCTTATTGGTGAAGTGGACCCTAAGGGATTGACCTAGTGCCTCGGGGGTGCATTGGTAAATGGCCTTGCCTACGTGACGACATAGAGGCAACATAGTTTGGGGTGACATCGATGGACCTAAGATATGGATCGGATGAGACATGATATGGAATAGACATGGATCAGACATGGAATAGATATGGATCAGATAAGACATGATATGGAATAGACATGGATCAAACAAGAGATGATATGGAACAGATATGGATCAGACAAGACATGATATGGAACAGATATGGAACAAATACGGATCAGATGATACTGATGACAAGGAAACACCATGGATAGGTAGATGTATGGGTGATAGTAGATATGGATGGTTAGGTAGAAGGAATTTAAGGATGTGATCTCCAAGGACTATGTCGCGTAGGAATAACTTGCCCCATTGTAGGTAAATACTTAGGACTTTTCATGGCAACACTTATGATGATAGGAGGATAAGAGGATAATGAAGGATTTTCTTGGTTTGGGTCGGGTAAGGTATGTCAAGAGACATCTAAAACATTTGTCAACATTGTGCCCACAATCTTTATCAAGATGAAAGAAAGTAGAGGAATGGAAAACTAGGATAGATGTATGTAATGGATAGAAGGATAGGATAGGGAATGGTATGGAAGGGAACTAATAGGAGAAGAGTGATTTACTGATGAGACAAGATTCCCCCAAGTGTAGGTGATGTAGAAGATCAACTTACACATGATGTTTGTTTGCTAGGTTTTCATCATTGTACTTATCCAAGGCGCCTGTTTGCTAGATTTTCACCACTGGACAAAGGGATTTTTTTTTACTCTTTCAATTTTTAATTTTTTAACTTTTTTTGACTTTTTTTAGACTAAAAGAAAGCAAGTACAATCCTAGGTCTCAAAGGACAATATAAATCAAATTCTCACTATCTCCAGTGAAGCATCTTTAGGAGGTGATAATCGCCCTTCCCTACACCAGCTTCTAGGGGTTTTTGGCCACTAAGACAAAGGTGTTTAATAAAGGCAACCGTTTGAGTGGTTATACATGCAGCATCACTACTCTCCATTATGGAGTCTCCCCAACTGCAAGGGTTGCACCTTGGAGGGTTTTGGGGAACATTGGTTTTTGGTATAACACAACTTCACTCATTATTTGAAGCTTTCAATCCAAACACAATTTATTTATAGTGGTTTGGTAGGGCTTGGCTTTAGCCTGTTACCACTATCTCTCAGAGGAAGTATCTATGTAAAGTGTGGACTTGGGGAAGTCAAGAGGACTACCTTGACTAATAGATTCCATGGATTGAGCCTTCGGTGATGAAAGAGTGAAGAGATAGAAGAACCTAAGTATTGGGTTCCTATTTGGCAGAGTAGACAGAGGAAGAACTGACCGGTAGAGGATCAGATCTTAATCTAGATGAGACATTGATGGTGATCAAGCTTCCTAAGGTATCATTCATGATTGGTCGACATGATTGATGACTTGTATAAGCATCTCCTTGATACGCATCACTTGATAAGCAAGGATTCAGCTGACAGACCAGAGTTTGGGAAAATATGGACTATTCTGGTTGCCAACTAGAAAGGTGTTGAAATCATTGGTACAGATATATATACAAGATGGATTTGGATGTGAAGGCATGTGTGGTGTGTTGACAAGTGCGAAGAAGAGTAGAGAATAGCGTTAAATAGAGATAGAGGTCTGGTATGTGATAGAACAATAGCACTAAGAAAGAGGAAGAATGAAGTGCAGTGAATCAATGTATTGAGCTTAACTAGAACTAAATCTAAGAACATGTGGATGCTTCTCATCAGTTCAAGTATCTAGTTTCTTCCTATAAACGATTGTAGGCAATCAGCCTCTTGCGAGCAGTGTGCTCATCCAGTGAGCCCTAATTGGCAAGTGCCATTTTGTATTTCTATTCTTCTAATAGAGAATACATTATTTAGTTAATCACCCCGTGGTTTTTCCCTTAACAAGGTTTTCCACATCAAAATCATTGTGTTATGTATCTTGACTTTTTTTTTGCTTTCATGATTATGAATGCTTATTTTCTTTAATTCTACACTAGTTATTAAAGAAGAATAGAAAGTTAAATTAATTAAGATAACTAATTCACCCCCCTCTCAGTTATCAACAATTAGTATCAGAGTTAAGTTCCTCCAAATAGAGCCTAACAGCTTGAGGAAGATCTGGGAATTCAAATGGATGTGTATGGTATGAGGGAACAACTTCAATCTGCCCTAGATGATCTTGAGCAATCTAACTCCGAAGTCAATGAATTGAAGGAAAGACTCAAATAGGCTGATGATTTTATAAATGAACTAAAAGAGAAACTGAGTATCTCTATGAAAAAGACAAAGGATCTACTTCAGCAATTGGGAAGTCAAGGTGAAGCCAATGATACAAATGAAGATCTAAAGGAGAAAACCAAGTTATGTGAAAAGTTATCAAAAGAGGTCATTATGGTAAGACATGAAATAGAATCAGGAGTTATGAAATTCATCCAAGAAATTGAAGAGAAAAGAAAAACTGAAGATGATCTAAGACAATCTCTCAAGGAGAAATCAGAAGACTGCCACAAAATGGATAGAATAATCAGGCATCTAGAATATGATTTTGAAGAAGCTAGAGATAATGAAGAGCAACTTGAGAATCAGATTAACACTCTTAAAAGGGATCTTCAAATAGCAAATGAATACAAAGAGAAATTCAAGATAAGATCTGCTCAACTTGAAGTTCTTCTTCAAAGCCAAAAAGGGGTAGAAGACAAACAAGGCTTGGGGTATGAAAAAGGTGAAAGCTCTGGATCCAGTCAGAAGAACTCCAAATCTAAAAAATCCAAGAAACAGGCCTAGAAGACCTCCGGTAAGGCAGCCAAATGCTCAAAGATATCCTTCCTTCAATCAATATTGCCACAAATGCAATAACTTTGGTCATAAAGCAAATTAGTGCAGAAGGAGAATGAATCAGACTAATTCATCCTTCTCTGGACAGTGCTTTAATTGCAAAAGGTATGGTCACCAAACTCATGAATGTAGAAATATGCAAATGAACAATTCATTCAATGGTAGATGTTTTGCATGCAATAGAATGAGACATATGGCTAATCAGTGTAGATCAAGAGGATATTAGTCAAATATGCAAAGAAATGTTGTTTTCTACAATTGCAATAGATCCGGTCATATTGCCAAATTCTGTAGAAGTAAGAATCAGGACAAAAAGGGTCTAGTGCATCATAACCAAAACCAAGACAAAGGAAAAAGAAAAGTGAATGCAGATGAAATTCAAAAAGAGATGAACAAGATATGGGTGAAGAGAAGTACAGAAAATGATGGGGATGGATCTGCTCTAGAATCTAGTGCTGATATTCCTTCTGGAAACTAAATAGATGAGCTCTTGCTCATGAGGAGTAACAAAAGAAAAACATTTTCCCCTAGCCAGTCAATAGGTGCCTGAAAGTGGCACATGAAAGGTTGTGGATCAAAGGGTTCTTAGAGAAATATCTAAATAAGCCATGGTAAAGATATGGAAGATCTGCAAGAAGTTTTGAAAAGATTAATCTTCCAAGATTGATCTGGTTCAATAGTCATCCAGTAAGAACATGATTTTCATAGTTAGATCCGGTATGATTCAAATTTGAGGTATCTTGATCTACAGATAAATGAAATGATTTTGAAAGGTAGATAGATTGCTAATATCCACTGAGAATAACTTTAAGTGCATCTTAGTGATCCAGAAAAATCTCTCAGGACAAGGAGAACAGAGCAACTGGAATAACTTAAGGTATGCAATTATTGCAAACAAAATTAGGGTTTGCAGAGAAATAAAAGAGTTCTTTTATTCATCATTTGCACATTTTCATTTGAGAAGAAGAGAAAAGAAGTTCTGTAAACATATTGTCTCAAGCCTCTCAAAGATCAACCGCAGAAGTCAATTCTTCCAGCAATCTGATTCAGCTCATTCTGTGAAACATAGAAGCGTAAAAGGTATTTTACGTTCTTGAACATCTCTCTATAAATCTTCTTGAAAATGGATACTCTAAATGTTGTGAAGATTACTGATAGGCCACACCCTAAATTTAAGAAAGATCCCTACAAATCTCTAGAAGTGGATCCTTCAGGTGCATTTTCCAACATTTCACATGGTATTTTGCATGTAGAAGATGTTAGGGTTTACATTCATGTGAATATTGAAGAATTTGGGGAATCCAAGTTAAGGGATATCTATCACAATTAGTTAATAGATGATGCTTTTGAACTCAAACCACAGTACAAGGCTATCTGGGACAAACACTTTGGATATTGCATCCATTTCCCCTATTTTGTAGAAGATGAATGGGTTTGGTATGTTTTGAGAAGAGTGCATGACAACTTCATGCGGTTGAATAAACCATTTAAGATCACAAAGGATGCCGTTAGGGTAGTGACCAGATTCTACTCATCCGGTGAGTTACCTACTCTCAAATAAGTCAAAAACCAAACTGTGAGTGAGGTCACCAGATCCAAATTTGATAAAACAACAATGACAATTGAGGATATCACAGATCTGGATATCAAGTTTGCCAACATGATAATAGGCTACAAGATATATCACTCCAGTAGAGACAATTCTGTATCCGAAACAACAATTTACACTGCTTATGAAATGTTAAGAAAGAATGCTAACTATGACCTTTGTGAGCTCCTTCTGAACCAACTTTTGGAGAATCTATAGAAGATATAGAAGGATAAGAAGAATTCCTTCAAATACGGTGGCTTAATACTCTGTTTATTTTTCTATTACATGAATGAGCTACCCGGATCCAATGGATGGGTATGGCAAAATAACAGACTGGTTGCAATTCAAATCAGAGATTACTTGCATGGGCTTGGTGATGCCAAGGTACAAAACATGCCTCTATGGGGCTACTTCAAAAACTTCCAAAGCATGATGCAAGCTAGAGAGAGAATCCCCCAATCCCTAGTTGAAAAATACAAGGATACAGTGTGCTTTATGGTAGACACTGATCAATGTCTAATGGAGGTAGTAGAACCAAGAATAGTACGGATCATGCCAATGGGGTATGAGGTTGATGAGAAAATCCTAGAACTCTATATCCAACATCTACTGAGCCAGCCCAAAGAGCCTAAGGCAGAAAGGTTTGGAACATATGAAGAGCTAAGTGTAAAAGTTCATGTTGAACTTAGACAGCCTGAAATCAAAAGAAAGGTAAGAAGGGAAGTGGAAGAAGTTGCCAAGAAATATGGAATATCAAAGGAGGCACTTGATGCCAACAGAGAGAAGATGGAAAAGGTAGAGAAAGAGAAGGAAGAAGTAGAAAAAGAAAGTGCTCTGGTAGAAGCCCCCTCTCGGATCAGATCCTCTAAGAGCTCTATACCTGCCACTGCTAAGAGCTCAAAGGCATCAAAACCAAAAGCAAAATCATCTGGTAAAGGTTAAAAGAGAACAAAGAAAAAGGCTACAAGATCATACACAAGCCTCAAAGATGATGAAGAAATAGAGATAGATGAGGAAGTAAAGAAAATGATGATGAAGAAGAAGAAAACAATCGGTGAAGCCTCCACTAGTCAAGACAAAGAAGAGAAGGCAGAGGAATTTGTTGAAAAACCTACTCTCCACATTGATGATATCATCAAATCAGTTACTGTGGATGGAAACTTACAACCAATGGTTGAATTTTATGATGAATATAATGAAACTAATCAGAAGATATTGCAAGATGCCATAGTTAGGTATCTAAACATCTACAACAAAGCATTCATTAAAATTATATCTCTGATTGCTAAAATCTTAGAGAAGGAACTTTAAATAAGGACGAACAATGCCCAAGCAAAAGATCTAGAAATCTAAGAGCAAATTGCTATTCAGCTCTATCCGTCCATGACCCCTAAACAAATGAACATCATCTTCAAGGACTGCAAGGATGAGTTCTGGAGAAAAGCTAGAATGAATCAACTTATACTTGGAGAAACTGACAAAGTTGCAAAGGAAATAGAAGATATCCTCCAGAATGCCTTCAAAAGACTCAACCTTGCTATTATAGAGGACTTAGGTGATGAACCCTCTATCATGGATGAAAAAGGAGAATCTACTAAGACAGTAGCAGAAGAGGCAAAGGAGACAAGTGAAGAGAAAGCTAAGGAGTTAGATTCACTGCTTCGAAAGAGGAAGTCCATGAAGAAGCACACATCTCTCCTCCAGTTTCTCTAGCAGACTTCGGATATAAAGGAGAAAAAAGATTAACGGAGAAAACAAGTCAAGAAGAAGAAGTAAAGGAAAAAAGAAAAAGACCAAATAGAGAAGACCCCAGGAGACAGTTCTGAGACTGCAGAAGGAAAGAAGACTCTGTCTCCAGCAAGAGACACTGCAGAAACTGTCAAAGATTTCTTGACCAAAGAGATGATGGAATTTGATGAACCGAAATTGCTTCAAAGTCCATTCAATTTTGATTCCCTCTCCCCAGTTCAAACCATGAAGCTAGCATCCTTTACTCAAGCAAAGACAAAAAAAAAACTTTTGAAGTCTCACATGGAAGACTGTGAGCTCATAGAAACTACATTCGGTGTATTGGAGAAGATCATGCCATCCTTCCAAAAGGATCCTTCAGCCTCCACATCTGGTAATCTAAAGTCTCTGGTAATTTATGTCCATACGCATTTTAATTCCTTAGAAAATTCAGCAGAAGAAAAGGTCCGGAAGGAGTTTTTGGAAAAGAGACTCTATGAGGTGCAGAGTCTAATAACAAATGATAGGAGAGTTATGGATATTGGGATAAAGAGCTTAGAAAATGCTCTTAAAGATGGTGGAGATATATATAAATTTTGTTTATCCTGGCCTAAAGTGACAAAGGATATTGAGAAGAAAGTAAAAGAGCAAGAGGATAAACTACTAAGTTTATCTCAAAGTTTTGATCCTCTCTCCTCTTCCATGGTAAATCAAGAGTGTCAGACTATTGCAGCCATAAATGAAATAGAGAAGCTTGAGAAGGAGAAGAAAAATAGAATAAACAGGTTAAGTGAACGTAGAGGGATCATTATCCCTAAGTTAGAGGCCATGCATGAGGCCCTATCTGATGCACAGACCATAGCCCAGACCAATGATCCGATAGATCTAAAGAGGGTAGAAGCTTTTGCATTCCTATTGAGTGTTCAAATCTCAATTTTGGATAGGATGAAGAAGAGTTGGGCGATAGAAGTGGTACAGTTGAAAACCACTTTTGCAGATATAATTAAGTATATGTAAGTAAAACATGTATATATGTCTTTGTGGCCAAGTATAGATTGTTTTGGGGAAATTTTGGTGTACGGACCCTACCCTTTGCCATTGATGTCAAAGGGGGAGTGAGGAGCAGTAAAAAATGTGGAATCCAGCTAAGGGGGAGCTCCGGTAAAGTGTACATTAGAACAGAGCATCAGCTAAGGGGGAGTGTAGTGTGACACTTAGTCATTTTTCACTAAGTGTTGCCATCAATGCCAAAGGGGGAGATTGTTAACAAGAGACACATTGTAGTTTCATGAGTGTTGTCATTGATAGCAACAAAGTTCATCCCACCCATCCATAGGACATGGTGTACTTATACCAGAAGTCAGATTGAAGAGTGTTGTGGTCTGCTGACCAAGAACAGAGTATGCAACAAGGTCTGACACTTAGGTCCAGATCTCTCAGAGGAAGTATCTATGTAAAGTGTGGACTTGGGGAAGTCAAGAGGAGTACCTTGATTGATAGATTCTAGGGTTTGAGCCTATGGTGATGAAAGAGTGAAGAGATATAAGCCCCTAAGTATTGGGTTCCTATTTGGTAGAGTAGACAGAGGAAGAACTGACTAGTAGAGCATCAGATCTTAATCTGGATGAGATATTGATGGTGATCAAGCTTCCTGAGGTATCATTCATGACTGGCCGACATGATTGATGACTTCTATAAGCATCTCCTTGATATGCATCACTTGATAAGGAAGGATTCAACTGACAGACCAGAGTTTGGGAAAATATGGACTATTCCGGTTGCCGACTAGAAAGGTGTTGAAATCATTGGTGCGGATATATATACAAGATGGATTTGGATGTGAAGGTGTGTGTGGTGTGTTGACAAGTGCGAAGAAGAGCAGAGAACAATGTGAAATAGAGATAGAGGTCCAGTATGTGATAGAACAACAACACTAAGAAAGAGGAAGAATGAAGTGTAGTGAATCAGTGTATTGAGCTTAACCGAAATTGAATCTAAGAACATGTGGATGCTTCTCATCAGTTCAAGTATCTAGTTTCTTCCTATAAACTATTGTAGGTAGTGAGCCTCTTGTGAGCAGTGTGCTCGGGCAGTGAGCCCTAGTTGGTAAGTGCCATTTTGTATTTCTATTCTTCTAACAGATAATACATTATTAGGTTAGTCACCCCATGGTTTTTGCCTTAACAGGGTTTTCCACATCAAAACCATTGTGTTATGTATCTTGACTTTGTTTATGCTTTCATGATTATGAATGATTATTTGCTTTAATGTTGCATTAGTTGTTAAAGAAGAACAAAAAGTTAAATTAATTAAGATAACTGATTCACCCCCCCTCTCAGTTATCAACATGAATAATATCCAAGAGCAGGCCCCTCTAAAGGAAAAATACATGCAAAAATGATATGTCTGGCATTTTAGTCACCCAAGATAGGGGAGAGCATAGGCCTGGTATCATTCCCAAAACACATAAGATAGTGGTTCTTTTCCCCTAGTTGAAATGAGAAAAACTAGATGAGCTATCTACTTGGGTAAGCATAGAAATTTGTTAACTTTGAAGTGATAACAAGATAGTAATGGTTCAATTTTACCCAGATAACAATGAGTTATTAACTTTGAAGTGATAACAAGATAGCAATGGTTTAGTTTTACCTAGATAGAAATGATTTGCTAACTTTGAAGTGATAACAAGATAGCAATGGTTCAGTTTTACCAAGATAACAATGTGTCTAATTTTGAAAGATAGCAATATATCAATGATTCAATGATATGCAAGATAGCAATGATTCAATTACCACCTTCCTAGTTAATACTATGTGAGATTTGTATGAGCATCCATTTACTTTCCTATTAGAAATCAAAGTGTGAGTTAACAAGTGCAACTATATGATTCTAAACCAGTACCTAACATGCAAACAGATCAAGAGTGTTCCTGTAAAAAGGTGTTAGCATTAGCAAAAACTTCAAGGAAACCCTAAAAATCACTACCTAGATCAGATGTTTAGCTTTAGAGCTTGGATGCACAGAAACAGAGCTTAGAACCGTAACAGTACATATGCACTAAGACAGAGGTCAAAAGCGCAAGAAAATAGTATATATGCGCTGAACTAGCAGATGCGCTATATCAGAGGGTATATGCACTGGAACATAGACTGCATGCACTGGAACATACCGCAGATATGTGTTAGGATGTGTTAGATGTGTTGATTCCTCCTATGTATGGCTTCCTTTCACATAGCAATGAGTTGTTAACTTTGAAGTGATAACAAGATAGCAATGGTTCAATTTTATCCTCCTAGCATTGGGACTAGATTCAAGTTGTTGATACAACAAGATTCAAGTTACTCCTTTCCTAGTTAGAACTATGTCAGATTTGCGTGAACATCCTTTTACTTTCCTTTAGAAATCAAGAGCTGAGTTAACAAATGTAGCTATATGACTAAACCAGTACCTAGCCTGCATGTAGATATGAGAATATTCCTGCCAGTGGTGTTAGCATTAGAGATTTCTCAAGAAACAACTCAAAAACCTAGCAAAATGGATGCACAACAAAATGGAGTAAATGTGCAATAGAATGATGCATATGCGTAGCAGAATGGTGTATATGTGCAACATAATTGTGTATATGCGCAACAAAATGGAGTAAATGCGCAATAGAATGGAATAAATGCATAACTCTGGTAAAATCAAATGTGCAATAGAATGGGGTATATGTGCAGCAGAATGGTGTATATGCGGAACATAATGGTGTATATGCACAGCAGAATGGTGTATATGCACAACAGAATGGTGTATAGGTGTAGAAGAATGGATTAAATGTGCAACTCTAGTAAAATCAAATGTGCAGTAGAATGGGGTATATGTGTGGCAGAATGGTGTATATGTGTAGCAAAATGGTGTATATGCGCAACAGAATGGAGTAAATGCGCAGAAACATAATGGATGCGTATAAACGACCTGTGTTTGGATTCTAACACACAAATACTCAATTTTGAAGTTAAATTGGGGCAAGGCCCCATGGTGGGAGCCAAAAAATGTAATGGGAAAATTGGATCTAAATGAATAATCAAAATAATATATCAATGATACCCAAAACTCAATGAAATAATGAATAAAAGAGATCAATCAAACAATGAACAATACAAAGCAAACCTCCTTTAATTCATAGATTGCATTGATCACCTATCACAAATGATCTTGTCTATGAATATGGCCCTCAAAAGGTGCACTTCCTTTCTATGATTCCAAGATGTTCAAATGGGAACAACTATGATAGTTTCGCCATGAAGATGAGCTTCACAACAAAGATGGTAGTAGTGTGGTACCAAGTTTGATTGTAAGCAATGAAGCAATTGGTGCCAAAGGTGCACTATAATTCCTATAGAGTAAGTTTACTTAAAGCTTGGATGATTAAAATGGAAGAATAGGGTTCAATTTATAGACTCGTGAGAGAGAAGATCAAGGGTATAGAAAAAATGAGAAGATCAACGATATGGAACAATTGAGGAATGTGCACAAATAAGAAGAAGACATTTGTCTTTCTCTATTTTGCATGAGAGGAATTAATAAAATAGAAGAATGAGTTAACTGAAGAGATAAATCAATTAAAAGAATAGGTCAATCAGTTAAGAGAATAGAACTAGAGAATGGAAATTGCATGAGGATGAGAAGATATCTTAGCTCAATTAAATATTTAGAATATTCAATTGCATGTGCACAAGGATTGAATTATATTTAGAGATAACTCAATTTAGAAGAAATAGACAACTTAAATAAATATTTGATTTATTTAAATTTAGAGAAGATATTATTGGAAGAAACAATTAAATAATTGATATTATTTAATTTAGAATGAATTTGGAAGAACTAATTAAATAATTTGTATTATTTAATTTAGAATGATTTTGGACGAATTAGAAGATAAAAAAGCAAATTAAATAAATAAATTTATTTAATTGTTTGTGCATGATTTGGAAGAATAAATAAAATATTTGATTATATTTTATTTTTAAAGATTGAGAGGATTTAAATAAATTT
Organism: Cunninghamia lanceolata; assembly: GCA_027924645.1. Classification (NCBI taxonomy): domain Eukaryota; kingdom Viridiplantae; phylum Streptophyta; class Pinopsida; order Cupressales; family Cupressaceae; genus Cunninghamia; species Cunninghamia lanceolata. Next base: position 8,313,638 of record BSBN01000078.1, read on the forward strand.
GATTGATTTATTTAAATTTGGAAGAATGATTTGATTTAATTAAATAATTAAGAATTATTTAATTGTTTGGAAGAATTTAATTTTTGGATGAGTTACCTAGAAACGTACCTTGCAATATGGTAACTACAAAATGAATGAAATCAAAAGCCCCATAATAAGAATTATTGCCTAAATTTTTGTGTAGATCCAATATTTCACTATGGGTGCACTAGTTATCGTTGTCAAGAAAAAGGACATAACTCTGCAATTGTGTATTTAGTATTGTATGCTCATTAAAACAATGATAAGGAACAAGTATCTTTCACCACGTATACATGAACTCTTTGATTAGATACATGGAGCTGAAGTGATTTCAAAGATTGATTGGTGATCAATATATCATCAATCAAGATTGAAGGATGACGATAACCATAAAACAACTTTTGGACAAGAAATGGGCACTAAGAGTTTGCAGTGTTGCCCTTTAGACTTATAGATACCTATATTGTATTCATAAATCTCATAAATAGTTGATTAGAGATTGTTTAGATAGGTTTGTTCTAGCCTTTCTCGAATATATACTTATTTATTTTAAGAATGAAGGAGAACATTATCTTTATGTGCAAGTGATTCTGCAATGGTTAAGAGAAATTACAACAACACCAATTCTATGAATTCCTGTTCTAAAGGACAGTTTGAGGGAAAAACTAATGCCTCAGGAGGAGGATTAAGGGGTGTACCTATATACGATGAGCAAGTTAAGCAAGCTCTTATGGTAAATCTTAAAGATTCAAGGTATGATAGATTTCATTTTAAGACTGACAGACTATTGAGATATAGAGGAAGAATACATGTTCCTAATATAGCCAATTAAGAATTTTTGTTTGGAGAGTACACACTACACCATACTCAGGATATCCAAAAGTAACTAAACTTCTAGCAGATGCGAAACCTCTTAATTTCATGAAAAGAATGAAGAACGATACTGTGAGATTTGTAGCAAGTTGTTTGGAGTGCTAAAGGGTGAAAAAAATAGTAGAACATCAACACCTGTAGGATTGTTGTACCCACATGATATGCCAAAGTGGAAATGGCAACTTATTAGTATGGATTTTGTACAAAGTATTCCTATGTCTAGGAATAGGCATGATGCCATTTTGTGGTTGATAAACTCTTGAAAGTAGCACATATTATACTAGGGAATTTAACTGATGGAGCACCTGTGTTATCTCACAAATTTGTGCAAGATGTGTATAGATTGCATGGTTTTCCTGAGAAAGTTATGTCGGATAGAAACGATCATGTAACATCAAGGTTTTGGCAAACATTGTTTTCTGCACTAAGGGCTAAACTCAATGTGAATTATAGCTTATCATCTTGTAACCGATGGGTAAACTAGGAGAGTTAACCAGGATTTGGAAGACTTGTTGCAAATGTATTGCATGGATCAGCAATATAAGCGGGGAGACTACTTTTCACTTGCAAAATTTTTAAGCTTTTTGCTATTAAGATGGCTTAAATTGAAACATTGGATAGAAAGGATGCTAAATTCCTATAAGATGAGTAAGCTAGAAGATAAGATTAGCATTAGTCCAGTAATGTTGTCAGAAATGGATAAACATAATAAGCTAATTAGAAAGGATTAGTGGAAAATGATAATAAATAGAAAAGTTACGTTGATGTTAAGCATACACTAAGACAATTCTCGGTTAGAGAAGAAAAGTTCTTTTGAGGGTGAAACCCTAGAAAAGTTTCATAAAGTATGGAATGTATTCCAAACTAGTTCCTAAGTATAAAGGACTCTTCTAAATATTCAAGGTTATAAATTCTATTGGTTTCAAGAATCAATCTATTACTAGTTATTGTCAGGAGGCATAATGCTTTTTGTGATTCATATATGAAAATATATATTTATGTAATATATGAATATTATATTCTATGAATGTCTTACAAGTACAGAACCTAGGAATGGTTATGATCGAGCTTCTTAAATTCTTGAGGTTTGCAAACACTACTTGTGTAATGTAGAGGTCTTGCAATGCAAAGACCAATAGGATCAACATGCTAAGGAAAATGCTACATGGGAGGATTACCATGAATTTTACCAAAAGTTTCCTCATTTATTTAATGTTGTTACCAGTTGAAAACAATGAAATTGCTTTTTAGTTGCATTTTGATACTTTATGTTGAGGACGATGAACCTTTAGGGGAAGGATATGTTACATCCCTAATTTTGTCCTATTATTACTTTTTACTTTCACTTGGACATAAGTAAATCTATTCTGATGTTTAGATTAATATCAAGGAAAGACATGGATTATATTGAATGTCATATGTGAAATTATGGAAATGATTATGTTATTATCAATTTGATATTTACAATATGAGATTTGATTTATTTGAATAATGATGCATTGATCATATATTGTTTGGTTACAAGCTTGGTACGAGATTGCAGGCTTTCAGATGACTCTCAAAGAAGATAGAGAGAGAGTATCTTTCAAGGAGAGAAATATAAACCTCAGGTTATGAGTGGTTTATTAGCCAAACAAGTATTAGTGTTTAACAAAAATGTGAACTAGTGTCGTAGGAGGTAAGTCTTATCTTATCAATTTACTTTTGAACCCAATCAACAGGTAGTCAATATCTTTCAAATCTTTTCATGTCGTAGTGTGACATAATAGTCATTTGTGAAGTAAACAATGTCGTCTGAGTACAACTGTGATTGTTTACGTTAAACATAAATGTTACAACATCATTGTCGTAAAAAGGTTGTGTTATTACTTTTGAGTCACTTAAGGTTTTATGGTCGACATTTAATGCTAGATAATGATCTCTTCATGATAAGTTGGCATGATTTATCGAGAGACTATGTAGGGGAGACAAGCTCGACCCTTCCGCAGTATTCATAAGTCTTTCGATTTAATTGTTATTATCATATTTTTTTATCAAGGCATAAACTATCACTTAAGATAGGTGCCATGTTGACCATATTTATGTGTATAAGAAATATATACATGTAGTTATCAATAGAGGATAATACCTCTAGGTTTTTAATAGAACTTATTCACTTGAGCAACCGTAGGCATATATTTTGGAAGTGCTTTCATTGTAAATGAATAGTGGATCGAACCACTTTTTGTGATTATTAAATGATCAACAGTGGTTTAATGATGTGTCATCCTTCTCCAAAGAGGAAGTCCATGGTATTAACTACCGTAATCGATGAGCTCCATGGGTAATTTATTTTCCTTCAACATGTGGTAAATTTGCATAATATTTGGCTTCAGTTGAAACTGAATTGGTTATGGTTGTTTATACATTCAATTAGTCTCCAACTACAAGTAAGGGATGTGCAAAGTGAGGGTGACTCATTATGAGTCTTGTCAAGTCTTTATAGCTGGACTGAGTGAAGTCATTGGAGCATCTTTTGGGAATGGGAGGTTATTTTCAAAATGTATATCGAAAAATTTGGATTTGTAAATGGAAATGATCAAACAATTGAAATGCATAACCTAAACCCAAATAATTCAATACCTCGAAGATGCAAGATGAGCTCGATTGATTGATCGCTTTGTTGTGTTGATTGCTCGATTCCGCAGCATAACATTGATAAGGATGCAAGCTAGATGGATTGAAGATGATGGATGAGGATTTGAGATGAAAATTCAGCAGAGTGAGGTTGCATGAAGAAGAATCCTGAAAATCCCTCTCTAATGGCTCAAGAGAGGCTTGTTTTATAGGAAAGGCTTGGTTCCAATGGATGGCTAGGATCAATTAGGGCTTTAGATGAAATGGATGGATAGGATTGAGTTAGGTTTCCTTGCACATTAAGAAATTGTAGTCAATTGACATGTGGCAAAGGAGGATAAAGCTTAGGTGTGCTTGTGTAGATAAATACTAAAATTAGGTCCATTAGTTGTGCATGTGAAGGATAAAAGTTGTAACACATGATTGACTAGACAAGTGTTGGAATGTGATGAAAGATGAGGACTTAATTCAAATAAAATATTTGAATTAGTTGGGATATGAGTTGGATATTAATTAAATAAATAAAATTTATTTAATTAATTGGATAAATGAATAGGATGGGATAAGATATGGAAGACTTAATTCAAATAAAATATTTAAATTAGTTGGGATAGGAGTTGAAAATTAATTAAATAAATAAGATTTATTTAATTAATTGGAAAGTGGGATTATGCATGTGAAATTAATTAAATAAATAAAATTTATTTAATTAATTGGCTTAATGGATAAATGGGATTAAGAGTGGGATTTAGGACAAAAATGGCTTATGATGTTTAGGATAATGTTTTAACAAGGAGTTGCAAGACATACACAAAGTTGGGACAATTTTGGGTGTCTACATTTTGCCCCTCTTTGAGATGATGTTCGAGATGATGAGCTTTGTGTCGAGTAACATCATTTCAAAGAAGTTAAGGTATGGATAATTGATAGGGATGTTGACAACGACGACGACGATGATGATAGAAAGGATAGGTTGGTGATGCCCCCTCGAGAGGATAGGTGGGTTGGACAAACACGAGTATGCTCTCGAAAAGAAATGGCTTGGCTACAAAAGAAAGATAAGGGAATGGATAGAAGAAATGAATGATGCGTTATGCTGCAAGGAATGTGAGCAACCATAATATTTGATATAGCACTAGACGTTATGCACCAAGGTATAAGGATCCAGGGTGACGATGTGTCTCGTGCCCCAGCATAATACAACCTTGTCTGTATACAAGATATGAATATTAGCTGGAATGATTACCAATATGATGCAAATGCAAGATAAGATGATAACACACACAAGCAAGCAAGCAAGCATGCACAAATGATACAAAAACAAGCAAGGTATTGCCCCTGTTAAGCTGTAAACCAATGATTGGTTGCTGATTGTTGATAGTGGAGAGTGTTGTCATTGCGGGGAAAGCTATATCCCTAGATCAACACTAAGTTGTTTGCTGAGTTGGTTGGCTAATTGGTTGATTGATTAATTTGGCTTACAACAAGGCTAGGATCAAGAACATTGATTGTGCTTGGATAACTTGGCTTGATTGATTAACTTGATTGGTATGGCTTAAGGATTGACTTGCATTTGGATCTTTGTTTAGAATGATTGGAAGATGATGAAATGCTGATTAGATTGATTTGATGAAGGATGGATGATTTGTGGTGGATTGAGTTGCTTTTGATTTGCTGAAGTGATTGGATTTGATTAAGTTGAGTTGCTTTAGTGTTGATGCTGATGATTGAGAGGACTTGTTTTGATGAGTGGATTGATGTGCTTTGAGTTGATTTTCTTTGGTGTTGATGTTGATGATTCATAGGATTTGTTTTGATGATTGGCTTGATGTGCTTTGGTTATGATGTTTGTTGTTGAGGTTGATGATTGATAGGATTTGTTTTGATGGTTGGCTTGAGGTGTTTTGGTTTTGATGTTTGCTATTGCTGGGTTGATTGTTTTGATGATTGGATTGTTTTGAATGATGATAATGATGGTGTGAGGATTAGAGTGTCCACTCAATCTAAGCTTAAGCAAGTGTTCTCAGTGTGCTCAAAGGATGGAAAACAAACAAGGTATTTCCCTTGTCAAGTCATAAACCAATAATTGATTGTTTGATTGATAATGATAGTGTTGTCATTATGGGGAAAGCTATATCCCTAGATCAACACAAGGATGTGGGAACGCTATATCCCATTGATGATGATTGATTGGCTTGCTTGATATGGATTAATGTGACTTGGGTTTAAGATCATTGCTTAGATTGATTGGATTGATATGATTGGAAGAAGTGATTGATTGAAATGGATGAATGAATGTTATTGAAATTGATGATGATGATTTGATTTTGATTGAATGTTGAAGTGGATTGTTTTGGATGATGTGATTGGTTTTATTGCTTAGATTTTTTGTTGGATATTTGATTTTTTTTTGTGTTTTTGGAATATTTTGATTTTTTTTTGGATTTTTAAATGTTTTGGAACATCAATGGATTTACAATTTGGGTAGCCTTTGTGCTTGATACCAATGACAAGGGAAAACCAAGTCTAGGTGCAAGGATGGATGAATGGGATTGGATGGATAAAAGGATGGGCTCATAGTAAATGGGATGAAAGGCTCATGAGAATTGGATGGATAGATAAGAGGATTGGCCATATAAGGGATGGATGTGTGCCTTATAATAAATGGATAGTTAGCTTATAGTGGAAAGCTTCATGATAAATGGATGGGGATAAGCTATAAGATGGAAAGCTCGTGATAAGGATACACCATAGTGGATGGATCATAAGGGAGCTAGGATGTGATCTCCAAAGGCTATGTTGCATAGGAAGAACTTGCCCCATTTTAGGTGGTAATGCTTAGGATTTTGACATGACAAAGTTCATGACCAAGGGATGACATGATGGATTGGTTTGAATGGGATGGATAAATGGTCAACGGATAGGACTTGGTTTGGAAAGAAGGTATGTCAAAAAATATCCAAACATGTTTCAACATTTTGCCCCTATGTCTTCATCAAGATCAAAAGGCAGGAGGATGGGTTCAATAAGATAGGCATGTTTGTGTAATGGCTAAGGATGGTAGGATGACAAGATAGGATAAGATAGGATAGAAAATGATATAATGGGATGGATAGTTTGGAAATGGATAGGTTGGATGAAACAATGTGCCCCCAAGTGTAAGTGACATAGAAGATCAACCTACACATGACGCCTGTTTGCCAGGTTTTCATCATGGTACTTATCCAAGGCGCTTGTTTACCAGGTTTTCACCATTGGACGAAGGGATTTCTCTTTACTTTTTTTATTTTTTTTGTTTTTTTGCTTTTTTGCTTTTTTTTTTTTTTAGATGGGTTGACAATTACACATGGCACATGTTTGCCAAGTTTTCACCATGGTAATAGATAGGAGGGACTCAAGTGTCTAGTGCTATGAAAGGTGGTAGTGTCCCATTAGAGATTGATGATGTCTTCGCATGGGCCATGTCAAGTGTGCTCATAGATGTTGATAAGGGATTGCATGGATGGGAGATGGATTAGGTAGATAGTAGATTATGAAATGGATTATGGAAGGTTTATGCAAGGATGGATGGATGGGGATAGTGGACTACGATGTGAATTATATTGGCTTATGGAATGAAGATGGATGAAAAGTTTATGCCAAAGCATGGACCATAGGAAGGTGATTGAGAAGATATGTAGGATAATGGATGAAGGATGGGGAGGTATAGTTATGTGGAGGTGTTGCGGAGTGGAAGGGAACCATGACCAATGGTTGCACACACTGTGATAAACATTGAAGCTTTTGATTAGATGGCGGTGTAGGAAGCAATGGGGTTGTTTGCTTAGGAGATGGTTGATGAAGTGATTTAGGAACCCACATAGATTTAGTATTTTTAGTGCTTTTGTTTTGCTTGTGGGATTTTTTAAGGGAGTGGAAGTTTTGGATGGAAGTAGGATCTTGGATGGATATAGGTGGTTGGGATTCTTGAGATGTGGATGAGGATGCCTCATTTGCTTTGATAGTTTTTTGCTTAGGAACCCAAACCAATTTGCTTTTAGGCTTTGCTTTTGGAGGTATGGGCTTGGATAGCTTTGTGAATGTACTTTGCTTAGAAGATGGATGATTTAGAGACTTTTCACATTGATGCCCTAAGGCATGAGGGTCCTTAGGAGTTTTAGTTGGATGTTTGGCTTTATAGATAAAGGCATCAAAATTTTTGCTTTTGAATCCCATGGGGTGGGTGGAGTGGATGGAATGATTGGAAGCTTTATGCTTAAATGATGTGTGCTTTTGTTGGCCATGATTAGGGATGTAAGGATACTTATGAATGATAGCTATGTTAGGTGTTGGAAGCAATGGTGGCAAGGTGGATGGAGGGATATTTGGAGTTGGTAAAAGTGGAGGCAAAGTGGATGGCGGGAGGTGTACGATCACATGCTTTTGTGGTTTGTAAGTTGATGGAGGTGGAATGGCTACATATGTTTTGGGTAGATGATGGGAGGTGCGATGGAAAGTGGTAGGTTTAGGATGCATGAAGGGATTACCAACATCTTGACCTTGTTTACCTTGGGGTGTGTATCCAAGGTCATATGAGCTTGGAGGGACCTTGACATGGTTTGACTCCAAAATACCTTGTTCATAAAGGCCTAGACCTTTGCCTTTGTAGTTCATGTTTTGGAGTATGCGATGGACAATGGGACTAGCTGTGGTTTGAACACTAGACTTGAGCTCTTTATTGGATGGAGAAGGTGAAGTGGATAAAGGTCGTTGTTGTCCTAAGGAAGAACACTCATGTATAAGGGTGGATAGACCAATAGGACATGATGGATTTGAAATGGGATCGATGATGGATGTGGAAGGGGGATCATTAGGATCTTGATTAGCATTGTGTTCTTGTAGATCCAAGTTATTGATTTGATCTTCTATGCTTGCTTGGGGGACAAGTGTCTCATCATGACAAGCGGATGTTTGCTCATTATGGATAGGGCTAGATGGCGGATGGCTAGGAGCAATGTGGATATCTTGCTCATGGATTATAGGATTATGGATAGGATCAAGGTGCTCATGGATAGCTTCTTTATAGGTATCATCTTGATCATAAAGAAGGTAAATGTTATGGATGAGTTGCATGAAAGTGTTTTGATCTTGAGTTGGACTAGGGCTTAATGTTTCCACATGCTTAGGATTAAACCTTTGACATACCTCTTGGGTTGCTTGAATGGAAGTGGATAACTCTTGGATAGGCTCTTGGTCAACAACATGAGAACATGATGACTCTTGACTTGGATTAATGATAGAAGGTTCACAAATAGGCTTGATGTCTTGTAGGTCACATGATGGGCTTAAAGGGCTAAGAATGTTAATGGAAGGCTCTTGAAGAGGCTCAAGGATATGTGAACCACATGATGGGATTATAACCTTTGGAAGTTCTTTGGTAGGCTCATGAATGGGTGTTTGACATGGAGGTAGTTTATTCCTAGCTAGTAGCCAATGGATCACATCCTTTGCAAGGGTATGGGTGGATGGGAAATATAATGGATGAGCAATAATAGAGGATGATGTTGTAAGTGTAGGACTAAGATTTTGATTAGATGGAAGGATAATGGAGTTTGATGGATTAGGATGTGGACTAGATGGGGGTGATGATGTGGCACGATTTCCCATTATAAGTGGGTACACCTTGTAAACAATTGAGACAAATATTGGACATTGATTTGTATTATGGCCTTTGGTCCTATGGTATGCACAATAATCATGTTCATCATATGGACTTTATTCACATGGGTTGATGGGGGGAAGTTCAATGAGTTTTGCTTCAAGCATCCTTTGTAAAACTCTCTCAGCCGCATCCTTTGGTGAACGATTAGAATGCCATGGCAAGGAAGGTAATGAAGGGCTTGGTGATTTGGAAGGTTGATGGCCCAATGGACTAGGAATAGGATCACATGGTGGTGTTGGGATAGGATTAGTTGGCTCATGTATTGGTGTGTGATTAGATGATGAAGGCCACTCTAGATTGGTATCTCCCTTATCAAAGGTTATTGGATCTTGCATAGGATAACTTGGGCTTGTTTGATTTATGTACAAGGGGCCACTTAGACTTGCATGTGCTTCTTGTTGGAACGGTGGATTTAGATCTATCAATGGTGCTTGATGGTCTTGTTGAAAAGGTGTACTTGGATGTACTTGATTTATGTACAAAGGGCTATTGGGACTTGGATGTTGTTCTTGTGATATCACTTGATTGCCTTGTGGATGGGCTTGATAGTGCATTAGAATGGTGGTATGAGGGATTGGATAAGCTTGAGGTGGATGTTCATAGGTTGATGTGGCATTGACTTGGTGGATAGGTGGATTAAGTTGATAGGAGGTGGACGGATATGACATGTGGCTATGAGGTGGATTAGGTTGGTATGGAGTGGCTAAGGAGTGTTGTACTTGTCGAGCTTGACTAGTGGCTAAAAGGTGTTGGACTTGGGCTACGAAGTGTTGCAGTTGAGGTGATTGACTTGCATGGGGTTGAGCTCTTTGGATGAAGAAGTGTAATGTTTTAATGGGATCTTGGTTTAGGGGTTGTGATCCTTGATAAATATTTTGAAGGAATCTTTGGAATTTGATTGTTGGGTCCTCTAGTGTAGACATGTTGTCACCAAGTGTTTGTCTTAAGTTCTTTTAGCAAGTACTTGTTTAGGGATTTGGATGATGATGTGGAATGTTTGGATGACTTGGCTATGTTTGGGATGAAAGTGATTGGGTTTGGATGTTGTTGGAAGAATGTGTAGGATGACTTGTCTTTATGTGTTTGGGTGTTTAGAGCTTGATGTGGCAATATTCAAACAAATGATTATGCATATACACACATGAATCACTCACGCAAGACACATAAGCAAGCTGTTAGTTTGGAAGAATGTGATGATGGTTAAGCAAGCATGTGAAGACACTTCAACAAGTCCTAGTCAAGGCAAGGCCACTATCACAAAGAGGTTCTAATGAAAATCCGGGGGACCGGCACCCCACGAGCATCCAGCAAGCCACTTAAGACTTTAACTAACCCTACTAGGAGTTTTAATATACACAAAGGTACACCTCCTTTCGAGTTAGCACTGTATGGTGAGCGCTAATACCGGTTAGACTTGGCTTTCACCTTATCCTCTGATTTTTATAGCGGACCGGATGAAAGTACCGCTTGAGGTCATTCCCTTGGGGTGGATACCAAGGCAGGCCTCTCTAAGGCTAAACAAAAGCAACACAAGTAAATGTTTTTGATCTCCAAGTTTGTGTTGGGACGCGAGGAGAGAGCATACACATTTACTTGGTCACACTCGCATGGGGTTCATTAACCTTAGAAATTCCATGTGTGGAAGACAATACAAGCACTTGTTTGTTTTAAAACCCAAATCCAAATGTGATAAAAGACAATGGTTTGTTTTAGCCCAATGTTTCAATGGTGTGATAGCAAACAATGTTTGTTTTAATCCCAAAGTCCAAATGTGTGATCAATCAAGACTAAGAGATGAAAGATTAGAATGAGTGCACCTGATACAATTGCTTTCCAATTTGCTTTAGATGTTGATGCCAATGCTGCTCCAGCTCCTCAAATGCCCTTACAAGTCACCAATTCCAAAAAGAAACAAGTAAACTTGCAAAGAAGATGATTACATGAAAAGGATGAAATCTGAAAATTCTGATGAAAATGATCTGATATAGAAGAATAGATTGCATAAATAGAAAGTTCAGGAGATTCTAAGCAATTTGAAAAAAAGTTTCGCTGAAAAACGATCAAAATTGCTCAAGTTATGCTCAAATGAAGTTTGCAATGAACCTAAACTTTGACTGATAAAAAAAAGCCTGAAAAACAATACAGTCACCTGATAAAAGTGGTACAGTTGTGAAGCTTGTCCTCCCAGCTTTCCAACAAGTCCTTGTTTGTGTGATTTGGCCTCCGTATGTGAAAATTATTATAGAAATACCAAGATGCACAATGACAGCTACCAGAAGCAAGTTACAGTTGCCAGATGCGACATACTGTTGATCAGAGGCGATCTGTATTTTGCGACAGGTGGGATACTACAGATCAAATGCGACACAAAAAATACTAGATGCGGTTCCTGTTAGCTTGTAAGCGATGCGGATATACCCAGAAGCGACTGATTGCGGGCTAAAAGCGACCTGTATTTGCAAAAACACAGTCAAAACCCGTCCCTGCACAGGCGATCACTGTCAGTTCATAAGCGACGCCTATCAGTTTCAATGCGGCTTCTGTAGGATCATAAGCGATGCAAATCAATTTGAAAGCGACCACTATTCAATCAAAAGCGACACAGATCAAGTTATAAGCGACTATTGTTAATTCAAAAGCGATCCGATGCAACCATAAGCGATCACTGTTAGGTCATAAGCGAGCAAAACAATTTGAAAGCGACAACTAACAGTGTGAAAGATGAAAAGCACACAGGCGAATTCTATTGAGACAAAAGCGATGCATTTCATACCCTAGGCGATTACTGTCGGTGCAAAGGCGATCCAGAAAACACCATAGGCGGCCGATTTCAATTCATAAGCGATGCATATCAGATCAAAAGAGGATACTATTATATCAAAAGTGATTCAAATAAATGCATAAGTGATTAGTATCTGACTAAAAGCGATCAAAATATGTGAAAAAGCGATTACTGTTAGCCCAAAAGCGATCTGGAAAGTTTCAGGAGACAGAATGCAAATGTTAACCATAAGCGACCAATTTTACCATATGCGGTCTCTTTTTGTTCAAAAGCGAGCACTGTTTGTTCAAAAGCGAACCAAATTTGACCATAAGCGACTGCTGTTTGCCCAAAGGCGAGCTGATTTAGCCCAGGCGACTGCTGTTTGATCAGAAGCGACCTGAATTACCAGAAGCACATTGTTGCAGCCCGGTTGTTGTTTTCTTCACCAAATGCTCCATTTTTCATCAAATTTAGGCAAATTTGTACTCAAAGTTTATGGAAACGGCCTCCCGGACGCAATGGTGAGGTTAGATTTGGGCTAAGAGATCATCTACATACATTTTTAGCCAAATCTTTGCAAACTAGGGTTAAAAAAATGCAAATTTTTGCTACAAAAGCTTGCAAAAATGAAAGATTGGCGCTCCAAGAGATCTAAACTTCATAAAAACAACTCAAACAAGAGAGGTTAATCAAGGACGTGAGTCCCACCGGGCGTGCCAAATGTATATCGAAAAATTTGGATTTGTAAATGGAAATGATCAAACAATTGAAATGCATAACCTAAACCCAAATAATTCAATACCTCGAAGATGCAAGATGAGCTCGATTGATTGATCACTTTGTTGTGTTGATTGCTCGATTCCGCAGCATAACATTGATAAGGATGCAAGCTAGATGGATTGAAGATGATGGATGAGGATTTGAGATGAAAATTCAGCAGAGTGAGGTTGCATGAAGAAGAATCCTGAAAATCCCTCTCTAATGGCTCAAGAGAGGCTTGTTTTATAGGAAAGGCTTGGTTCCAATGGATGGCTAGGATCAATTAGGGCTTTAGATGAAATGGATGGATAGGATTGAGTTAGGTTTCCTTGCACATTAAGAAATTGTAGTCAATTGACATGTGGCAAAGGAGGATAAAGCTTAGGTGTGCTTGTGTAGATAAATACTAAAATTAGGTCCATTAGTTGTGCATGTGAAGGATAAAAGTTGTAACACATGATTGACTGGACAAGTGTTGGAATGTGATGAAAGATGAGGACTTAATTCAAATAAAATATTTGAATTAGTTGGGATATGAGTTGGATATTAATTAAATAAATAAAATTTATTTAATTAATTGGATAAATGAATAGGATGGGATAAGATATGGAAGACTTAATTCAAATAAAATATTTAAATTAGTTGGGATAGGAGTTGAAAATTAATTAAATAAATAAGATTTATTTAATTAATTGGAAAGTGGGATTATGCATGTGAAATTAACTAAATAAATAAAATTTATTTAATTAATTGGCTAAGTAGGATAAAGATGGGGATTTTAATTAAATAAATAAAATTTATTTAATTAATTGGCTTAATGGATAAATGGGATTAAGAGTGGGATTTAGGACAAAAATGGCTTATGATGTTTAGGATAATGTTTTAACAAGGTGTTGCAAGACATACACAAAGTTGGGACAATTTTGGGTGTCTACACAAAACATTATCATGGGGCATACACTGTGAGGAGGGAGTCTACGATGAGTAGGAAAGAACGTGGTTTGTCTAGGGCCAACATAGAAGCTTTTTCATCTGCAAATCCATATCTATAGGGACCACCGCTTACAGGTAAATACTGCTGTAATATATGCTTTAAAAAGACAATGAAAGTTTGAATGATTGCTTTGTCTTGGCCAAATGTCAATCTCGGTTTGGTTATCCTTTAAGATTATTGGGTAAACTATTAAAAATGAGATGAGCCAACTATCAAATTGTATGTCATCAATTTAACTTGATTGACTAAGTCGATTGTGTTTAAAAAGATATAGAGTCATTATAAGACTATTATGTTAACTTAGTATAAGCCAGAGAGAGTCGATGGATTATAATGACATTCTCCTCAGTTTTGGTCATGATAGTTTGAACAGATTATATATTTAACATTGGTCACTATTAGACCAAATGCTTTTATCTCCATGCTCAAACTTGTCTTAGTTTCCATAGCGAAATAGTCTATGAGTTGCTAAGAGAGATTTGTATCTTTATGTCTTAAGCCACTTCCTCACCACATGCTATAGTATTATACAATGCATATATGTTAAAGTAAGGTAGACTTAGATGGTAATGAGTAATCTAGGATATTAGTATTCCCATCTTTATGAAGAACAATTGGGTTCTTGACAGTAAGCATTGTCTTATTTAGTTTGCTATTCTTTAAAAGGCACAACGAGTGTGATGATCTCTTTGTATCTAAGTAGGCAATAACACTTGAATGTTAGTTTCATCTTAGCTCAAATATGTCTAAATGAGAAAAATCTAGACGTAGGATTCTAATTGATATCAATGAAATGAGTCCACCGTCTTAAGGAGCTAAACTAAACTTAGAAAAAGTTTATATTTACATTTGAACCTTTGACTTATCATAACAGAGATATACTTGCTTGTAGTCTTGGTCTGAGAGATTTATACAACCACATATTTGGATGAATACTCAAGGGTAATCTCTCTCTTCTAATGTTATTTTACTCCATCCATATGGCAATGTTAATGGGTAATTCTACTATGTTGGAATAAGGGAAACAAATTCTTAGATTCTTATTAAGCTTTAGAAAGCCACCTTTTATTCAAATTGAGTGATAGATCATGGGGAATGATATGATAGACAAAACAAGGTCCATAGGACCATCCTTACTACGTATTCTATAAATGAGAATCACATTGAAGTAAACCATTATGATGGAATAGACTAAATCTATCTAGAAATGACTTTGTCTAGAATTATTGTAACAACCCGCCTTGAATACCTTAGAGAAGAACACATTTATGCTACATGAAATAGGAATTTTTTTTTTTTTAAAGATTAAGATAACAAACAATGTTAACATAACTAATTACGACATATTCTCTAAGGATACAAGGCTGCATTACTTAACAGACCAACTAACATAATTTAACATTCATCAGTACTGATCTAAATCCAATGCATAATTGAATAACTGATTCATATTCATTACATACTGTCAGATAATACAATCTACATGATCAAAACATAACTGAAATGCTGTTATTACACATAAGTCCATCATGACATCATTACTTTGCCATTTTCAGACTACATCAGAATTACATACACAATGAATGTTCTGTTACACAAATCTAGTACAAGATTATACACATACATCTTCATCAACTGGTACAAGTACAATTGTCTGAAAACTGGAATAAATCTCTTTTGTACATGAGCTTCGACAAGAATAACCAATGGATAAAATAGCTCTTCCACCCGACCATGTGGAACCCTAAGGTCCACCCCCCGAGCTAGGAGTTAACATGAGGTCCCAAATAATAACAGTCAGGCAGACAAGAGACAAACAAGAACAAAGGACGATCGAACGCCAGTACAACATATGGCAATAACAATACAACACAACTTAACTTCCAGAGGCAAAACATAACATAAGTGGAGAGACCAAACAAGGAATGCTAGGTTGTAGTGGGGAGAGTGTCATCGCACGGTCCTAGCATGGGTTATCCTGACAGCCTCTCACTAGGCGCCAGCCCCCATCTATGGTTATCCTGACAGCCTCTCACTAGGCACCGGCCCCATAGGGTGACACATGCGGAATCGACCTTCCTTTCATGAGGACAAGGAAGTCAATCATGCCAACCAGGCCTTCTCTACCCATCCTTAGTCTATACAAGCACTACAGGCCATGGGAGAGGAATCCATTAATCTTGTTTAATGTGAAATCTACCCTTAACCCCCTAGTTCATTTTAGGTTATCACTTGATTAATCTACTTCCAATGGGTTATCCTGATTGCCACTTTGGGCGCCGGCCCCACGTTGAAAGCCACTCTCCTTCTTAACACCCAGTAACCCTTAACCATCATACAAGGCATTATAGCAATACACATACTTGTTCATTGCAAGGCATAAACCTTCTTGCATTACAAACAGAATCATAACACCAATTGTTATCCATCGCCTATAGCATTACAACATTTTACACTTTTACAGATACCAGGTCTCTCCAACAACAATTACGACAAAACGGATACAAGATAGTCACAACTAAATAAAATATCTTATCTGGGGAATATTATATCCACAAAATACATTAACAACTCTCGACAATTCTTCATTCGTGATAGAATGTACTTCATACTCAATTAGAATCACATGTTTAAGACAACACAACACTAGAACACCTATCCACATGTTGGTTGTACTCAGACACGACATACTATGCCTCTGGAATTTTGACCACTAGCCATTTATCATATTACGACAGCAAGAATTCTTAATTTCCTACAGTTTAAATTTAAATTCCAGAGTTAAATCACTAAAACTCCTTCTTAGTACAATGTGAACAACTTGCAAATTCAACATTAGATTTCATCATCCCTTTAATCAAACTGATTGATTTAAATTAATAGCAACAAACATATTAATACATTACAACTAATTTATCCAAATATACTACATTTTGTTTCAAAAGATAAATTACTAAATAGTTTACAACATTTCCTTTGTAAAAGAATCACTCAGTACCCTTATACTATTTAATTCCTACTTATCATTACACACTCTCATTATCCATACGATCTTTATCATTTATCTCTCAAACTTACCCAATTAACTTAACTCTTTCAAGTAATAAAATGAATAAGAATGCTAAGTCAAGTATAACTAAACGACAATTACAACGAGGGACAATCGTCAACGGCGAACATTATTGTTTTATTTTCCTCAAGACTCTGCATTCATACAGTCATTGATTAACCAGATAAGATAGTTTTAAATACTTGCATGTCTTCGTCGTAAAGATGTCTCAGAAATGTTTTAATCAAAGATGATTCAAATTTGTCTACTAAGATGATCAAAACTGGTAATTCTCATGCTGCCAAAACTTGTTAAATGTATCAGCTATGTTTGTTTCCAACGCATTACAGTTTTCTGATGAATACTTCCACTATAGCTGTGACAGTCTTCTGTCTTGTAGGAACCTATGTATTCACGACCAACTTATATGAATTGTAAAATGAGGTATAAAATTGTTATTGACTAGCTTACCATTGAAATGGACGATAGCAACTTCTAACAGCGTTCATATACCTCCCTCTAACTGCAAGCTGATTGAATTGATGGAAATTGGTTTTAAAAATAGTTTTCTGGTGTTTATGTAAGTATTTGGATAACAGTAAGGTTCGACAGGTTAGTAACTACTCAAATATTAGAAGCAAAGAACCATATTTCTTCAGTCTGGGTAAGCGTTGAAATGCTGGAACTGTTACAGGTATACTGCAAATAGTGCCAGTTATTTTTAGCTGTTTGTAATCTGATAAGATCTTCTTCTTTAGATCCTATTTCAAATTACTATAGTAGACAGATAAAGACAGCAAAACCTGTTTCTCCCAAACACATGCAAGCCAACAATTGGATCATTATCCAGCCTGCGGCCATCAGCTGATTTGAAGGGCTTAGTAGAACCAATTTCTCACGTACTGCAAACAGTTCCATTTGTCGGATCAAGTATTTCTACCACTCCATGTTTTCTTCCAATTCCAAGTCTAGGATTTTGGGTATTAGCAGAGAGAGAAGTGGCTAAAGTAAAGCGCTCAGAATCTGGCTTCTCTCTGTACCCTTGATTCTCAATTGTTTTAAATAGGCCTGCCCTTCAAATTTCTAGAAGTAATCTTATTACTAACATTTTCAGCCTCCAAATTAAGTTGCCCAGCTTGCAGCCCGACAGTAATTACCACTGATGCACCAAGTTGCAAAGGAAGTGCTGATTGTATGATATTATGTCCAATAGATATTACACTCTCTTGTTGTTTCCTAGAAAGTGAATGATTTGCCTGAATAAACCCTAGCTCATCAGCAATCAAAAACTAAAACAGCCTAACAAGCACATAAATGTCTGGTGCGAAAAAGATCTTAAAATGATGAGATTGGATGATAGCTTAATAGAAGACCTGATTCTTTCTGGAGAACATTCTCCCCAAGAAATCTGTATGTGCCATGAACTCCCAAATTCATTCCAATATGTTATTCCTTTGTATGACATCCCTAATCAGGTACCTTTTACTTTAGAACTAAGACCTATTCATTGTAGCTGTTTTACTAATCAGTTGACCAACCATGGCAATTTTAAGACCCAAAAGATCAAAATCTCAATACATGAAAAAGCCACAAACTAATCCTCAAGCATAGTCTACCTGGCATTGCCATTCACATTGCTAAATGCTAATCTTTTTCATCATGCCATGTCTCCACTTTCCACTCTCTTGGACATCACTTATTATTCTGATTCAACTAGTCCATAAATCCAAAGATTAAATTAAACCACAAAGATATTGGACTATGTCACTATTATCATTATGAATGCGCATTGATTAGAAAAGCTCCTCACTACTGTAATTGATCAGTACCTAATTTCTAAAAGTTTGACTGTTTATTCAAAGACTCCTGTTAGGAGCCCCATATACTTCTCAGTTGAGTTTTCTCCTGTATCTATGGTTGTGTCCTGAGAGGCCCAGTTGGGAAGAGCTTGCAGAGTTTCGAACCATCCTTTACTAACGCAGAGTACTCATTGTTCATGAGCTCTCATCCAGAGCGTCACGTGACGTTTTGTAGCATGGTTATTGGCACCAGGTTATTGCATTGATTTTGTTACTTTTTTCCAGATTGACTACTGAAACAACAGATTCTTGATTATCAAGATTCTATACCTTCTTGTTACTGTTGTGTGCAGGGAACAAGCTTGTAAAAACAATTATCAAGAGTTGAATATTAAAACCCATGAACACTAAATTTTCTATGTTGGGTGTAGCCCATAAAACCTCCAACAAACTGATTGTAGCCCTAGCGATTCACATTCTGAAGAAAATGTAGATATGTATGCAAATTGGATTAACAGTGAAAGCAGCGATCCATTCTGGTTAGAAATCCCAAGTCATGGTGTGGTTGCACTAGCTTATGGACTGTTTTTTTTTTAAGTCACCGTTGAACTTTTCAGAGAAGACTGTATTCCACACAAGAATAGAAGGAAGTTGTGGAAAATGGGAAGAAAGTTAGGGTTCTTTGGCAACGTCACCTCCATGTCTTCTACAAAATTTCTTATTTAGAAATATTTGCACCATTAATCAGACGATCTCCTCGACGATATCTGAAGACACCATCTTAACAGTCTCAAGACATCAACCAGCGAAGGTAAACAAATCTTCAAACATACATTACATCAATTCAGCCTTCCAACCACATATCAAATCCACGTGATAGATCAAACCGCAACAGTTGGGATCAAGCCCACGATGCTCAAAGCGATCTGAAATGTTTTATGTGCCAAGAAACCACGAATTATCCTTTAAACTAGTAATCGCACTTCAGTGTGTGCGATGGGTAAGCCAAAAAGGTCTTTAAAGGTCAATTGTTGGCTTAATAATTTAGTCCGTTGTGGTTAGTGGTAATAATGCTGGCAGGTGTAATCCGCTACCCTTGTTATTCATCTGAAATATCATTTTCTACCTACCATCATGAAATGCATAAGATTAGAAATCAGACCTTAGTAGATTGCATTCCTCCGGATTATAACGGTGATTAACAATGGCGGTTTATATATATTCACCCGGTCCATTGCAGATATCAGATCTCTAACAACAAACTAAAGTTCGATGCCGTTTTGAATCTGGGCAGCTAAATATGCGTGCCCCCAACGATATAAGCTCAGAGGTTTCATTTAAAAGGATGCCATCACATTGAATCCTGCCTGAGTTATTTGTTCTCGCCGCTTCATGAGGAATACCACGGACGCTGGGATAGTAGACACAATGATTACCATTTACGAATGAGACAATATTTCATGGGATGGGTCGATTCCATTTAACTGCGATTACACAAGTATAGATTTCACACTCGATCCATACATTGCTGCCAATTCCAAATCAATTGCTGATGATGGCAGTGCCGAATGGATGCTGAGTTAAATGTCTGAGAGGATACGAAATTGCGGAACCAAACATGACTGAATCTGTGAAAGAAGTTTAGCAAGAGGGATCTAAGAGGCCTTAGGGAAACGTTACCTTGGATCTTCAAACCCTATCAATCATACGCTGGTCTGAGATTACATAAAGAAGGAATTGCCGAGTTACATCCCCAATGATATGACGAAGACCATTGAAATGAATGATTGCTGGGATGACAGAATTATTCGGCAAATACAGAGGAAGGAAGACAGTTGAACAATGAATTCCTTGAGTAGATTTGATTTAAAACCTAAGAGATGTTATTGTTTAAACGTAGAGAGGACAGCCAACAGAAAATGAGCACCAGGTTTAGGATTTGGAGGCGAAGACTCAGAATGCAAATCGATTGCAGATTGGATCACATCCTCAAGCATAAATTTAACCCAAACAATCATTTGGAAGATTAAACAACCAACAACATTTACAGAATCAGAAAGAGAAGCAGAGGAGTAAATTAAACTTTTAATGGAACCTGGTTGCGATGCCGACTCGACAATTTCATTTCAACTACTGCAGTCCAAGCCTTTTTCCTGATCTTCTTCACTTTTCTTCTACCTGCAATGCCCCCCCTTTGGCTCAACAAGCCTTTTCTTTTATAACACAGCTCCTTCCTTCTTCCAAGGGACTCGGCACGTGATCCCATGCATCTCCCTCCTCTACTAATATTCTTATTTAATTTAATGATCCCAAAGAAGTTTTTTATTTATTTTATTATATTTCTTTTTTTTAAATGAACACACATAATTCCCGACAACATTTAATTATTTTATAGCCGACCAAGCATATTTTATTTAATAAAGTTATAACATTACAACAATCCATAATTGTACAACTATATATTAATTTATTTTATTAATTTAGTTGTAAATCACTAAATACAACATAACTTACAACTATTTTATTTATTTAAATATTTATTATAAATAATATTATATTAAATAATACAAAACCTCTTACAAACTTTATTTAGCAACTATACTTCTAATTATAATTTATTTAATAATTAACAACTATCGACATTTACGCTCCATAATATCTTTTAATCATCAACATTATTCTTGCCATAATATAATTCTAATTAAAGCACAATACTACCATACACATTTAGTCACCTTCAGAACTAATTAGACTCCAAGGTACAGTTTTACCTGACAGCAAGACATGGTCGAATGACAACCATTAACCACAAGGGGTAAACTGACGACCAGACAACACTGACTAGGGACCTCACGTTAACTCCAACCAACTAATCCATTGGCGAAGGCACGCTCAGACCTGGTAATCAGGTGGAGTCGATGCCTAGTACCTGCATCCTGCAGCAACACATGATTAACCATAACAAGATATATATACATCACATGCAGTCCTATAGTGAATGGAAATCGCAGTGGTGTAGGGTACTCGAAAGCGAGTAATACAACACTGTTCCATTCACGTTTATGTAAAAACAATTAATTATGTTGAACAAGGTATCTGATTACTAGTCAGCAACATAAAGAATTCAATCCTCTTACAATCCAATATGTCCATACAACTTGTGAAAACATAAAATGTCAATAGTTGAAACTTCAACAGATGTCATCATAATCATGATCGAATAACACATGGAGCTGAATTAAAATAATTTATAACATCTAATATGTGCATCAAACTATGATAACATGAAGTATCAGTGGTCAAGCATCATCCTAACATAAATTCATTATCAGTTATCATAAAACAGAGTATCCATCGCCCAATAGAGTGTCATAGTGTCCAATCCTACTAGAAAAACAATCAGTCTGACAAACGACAAGGTGAGGGCCACTACATCCTCCCCCCTAGGGTCAGGCTTACTCCCGGAAGCCTGCAATAATTATGGGTGAAATGCATTGAGTTTGGGAAGTTTTCACAACACTATGCAAACATGGGAGCACACACTGTGCATGAGATCTATTAACAAAAAAAAGTCTTGATATACTAACTTTACACCTTTAGCAGCATGGTACCAAAATTTATCATTTTATAAGCACTATATTCATGATTTAACACACATACACGATTTCAAATTACCATGAATCACATCTCAAGGCTACACAAGGATCCATCTGGACACCGGTAACTGACCTACTAAGGCATGACACAAAATCTATGAGCCAAGAGCCAACATCTATCCCGCACAATCCATACCACACACTCTGAGACTTGATGGTGCTAGGGCACACACCCATGGTTAGCCCACCCAAACAAGACAAGAATGACCTAACTCCTACAGCAAAATTTAGTTAGCCTCCATGATATAGTCCTAGCCTCGGATATCCCCATCCTCAAGGTTCCCTGTGTCTACTTCCTCGTATACACTCACCAAGTCTGCCTCATACATCCTTGGAGAGGAATCACAATACGATACATGGCCGGCATCGAAAAGAATAAGGAGAAAATAGTTCAGCCACCAAAGTCATAAACACATATCAAATAAGGATTAAATTTCTTCAATGAAACAAGAAATGTGCGCAGTTCAACACTAAACCAAATGTAACTACAAGGGTTACGCACAAATGAAGATCACAAGGTGTGGCTAAACCATCACAACCAAATATAAACAAAGTGTCGGCCTTTTCAATTAATAGAAAATCATCAATAATTATAAGGAAAATACACAATCTTTGAAATTACACTGTACAACACTGCGTGACTAGATGCTAGCCACCGAACGAGGAAGGAGGAAACAACATCAGGTTAACCTCACTGCTTTATTCTATACCATAAGGACTCTACATAAGCACCGCAAAATCCCAAAATTCCTACTCCACAAGAGGGTGCACAAACATCAAGTCCTCTAAATGACAACTCCTTTAACTACAACCGAAGCTCTTTACGGATGGGATGATCATCGGGGAACACTTCTCCCCTAAACTCCCAAACGTTAACCATCACAACAAACAACTGACAATCTTGCCGCATACCTTTCTTCAACTACATGGCACAAATCAAGGGGATGGATCTCTACATGCCAACTACCTCTACCTTGACCTCTAGGCACCTACCTACGTACACACCGCCAAGGGACACCCTCACGTTGTTAGGCAAGGATGACAAAAGGAAAGAAGAAAATCTTCAGAGTTTAAGCAACTAGGTCAACATAATGGGACTATGCACACCCAGAGTACCCAGTGTTTAAACCTGGCTCTAATACCAGATGTAACGCCCCGCCTTGAACACCTTAGAGAAGAACACATTTATGCTACATGAAACAGGAATTTTTTTTTTTTTTAAAGATTAAGATAACAAACAATGTTAACATAACTAATTACGACATATTCTCTAAGGATACAAGGCTGCATTACTTAACAGACCAACTAACATAATTTAACATTCATTAGTACTGATCTAAATCCAATGCATAATTGAATAACTGATTCATATTCATTACATACTGTCAGATAATACAATCTACATGATCAAAACATAACTAAAATGCTGTTATTACACATAAGTACATCATGACATCATTACTTTGCCATTTTCAGACTACATCAGAATTACATACACAATGAATGTTTTGTTACACAAATCTAGTACAAGATTATACACATACATCTTCATCAACTGGTACAAGTACAATTGTCTGAAAACTGGAATAAATCTCTTTTGTACATGAGCTTCGACAAGAATAACCAATGGATGAAATAGCTCTTCCACCCGACCATGTGGAACCCTAAGGTCCACCCCCCGAGCTAGGAGTTAACATGAGGTCCCAAACAATAACAGTCAGGCAGACAAGAGACAAACAAGAACAAAGGATGACCGAACGCCAGTACAACACATGGCAATAACAATACAACACAACTTAACTTCCAGAGGTGAAACATAACATAAGTGGAGAGACCAAACAAGGAATGCTAGGCTGTAGTGGGGAGAGTGTCATCGCACGGTCCTAGCATGGGTTATCCTGATAGCCTCTCACTAGGCGCCGGCCCCCATCTATGGTTATCCTAATAGCCTCTCACTAGGCGCTGGCCCCATAGGGTGACACATGCGGAATCAACCTTCCTTTCATTAGGACAAGGAAGTCAATCATGCCAACCAGGCCTTCTCTACCCATCCTTAGTCTATACAAGCACTACAAGCCATGGGAGAGGAATCCATTAATCTTGTTTAATGTGAAATCTACCCTTAACCCCCTAGTTCATTTTAGGTTATCACTTGATTAATCTACTTCCAACGGGTTATCCTGACTGCCACTTTGGGTGCCGGCCCCACGTTGAAAGCCACTCTCCTTCCTAACACCCAGTAACCCTTAACCATCATACAAGGCATTATAGCAATGCACATACTTGTTCATTGCAAGGCATAAACCTTCTTGCATTACAAACAGAATCATAACACCAATTGTTATCCATCGCCTATAGCATTACAACATTTTACACTTTTACAGATACCAGGTCTCTCCAACAACAATTACGACAAAACGGATACAAGATAGTCACAACTAAATAAAATATCTTATCCGGGGAATATTATATCCACAAAATACATTAACAACTCTCGACAATTCTTCATTCGTGATAGAATGTACTTCATACTCAATTAGAATCACATGTTTAAGACAACACAACACTAGAACACCTATCCACATGTTGGTTGTACTCAGACACGACATACTATGCCTCTGGAATTTTGACCACTAGCCATTTATCATATTACAACAGCAAGAATTCTTAATTTCCTACAGTTTAAATTTAAATTCTAGAGTTAAATCACTAAAACTCCTTCTTAGTACAATGTGAACGACTTGCAAATTCAACATTAGATTTCATCATCCCTTTAATCAAACTGATTGATTTAAATTAATAGCAACAAACATATTAATACATTACAACTAATTTATCCAAATATACTACATTTTGTTTCAAAAGATAAATTACTAAATAGTTTACAACATTTCCTTTGTAAAAGAATCACTCAGTACCCTTATACTATTTAATTCCTACTTATCATTACACACTCTCATTATCCATACGATCTTTATCGTTTATCTCTCAAACTTACCCAATTAACTTAACTCTTTCAAGTAATAAAATGAATAAGAATGCTAAGTCAAGTATAACTAAACGACAATTACAACGAGGGACAATCGTCAACGGCGAACATTATTGTTTTATTTTCCTCAAGACTCTGCCTTCATAAAGTCATTGATTAACCAGATAAGATAGTTTTAAATACTTGCATGTCTTCGTCGTAAAGATGTCTCAGAAATGTTTTAATCAAAGATGATTCAAATTTGTCTACTAAGACGATCAAAACTGGTAATTCTCATGCCGCCAAAACTTGTTAAATGTATCAACTATGTTTGTTTCCAACGCATTACAGTTTTCTGATGAATACTTCCACTATAGCTTTGACAGTCTTCTGTCTTGTAGGAACCTATGTATTCACGACCAACTTATATGAATTGTAAAATGAGGTATAAAATTGTTATTGACTGGCTTACCATTGAAATGGATGATAGCAACTTCTAACAGCGTTCATATACCTCCCTCTAACTGCAAGCCGATTGAATTGATGGAAATTGGTTTTAAAAATAGTTTTCTGGTGTTTATGTAAGTATTTGGATAGCAGTAAGGTTCGACAGGTTAGTAACTACTCAAATATTAGAAGCAAAGAACCATATTTCTTCAGTCTGGGTAAGCGTTGAAATGTTGGAACTGTTACAGGTATACTGCAAATAGTGCCAGTTATTTTTAGCTGTTTGTAATCTGATAAGATCTTCTTCTTTAGATCCTATTTCAAATTACTATAGTAGACAGATAAAGACAGCAAAACCTGTTTCTCCCAAACACATGCAAGCCAACAATTGGATCATTATCCAGCCTGTGGCCATCAGCTGATTTGGAGGGTTCAGTAGAACCAATTTCTCACGTACTGCAAACAGTTCCATTTGTCGGATCAAGTATTTCTACCACTCCATGTTTTCTTCCAATTCCAAGTCTAGGATTTTGGGTATTAGCAGAGAGAGAAGTGGCTAAAGTAAAGCGCTCAGAATCTGGCTTCTCTCTGTACCCTTGATTCTCAATTGTTTTAAATAGGCCTGCCCTTCAAATTTCTAGAAGTAATCTTATTACTAACATTTTCGGCCTCCAAATTAAGTTGCCCAGCTTGCAGCCCGATAGTAATTACCACTGATGTACCAAGTTGCAAAGGAAGTGCTGATTGTATGATATTATGTCCAATAGATATTACACTCTCTTGTTGTTTCCCAGAAAGTGAAAGATTTGCCTAAATAAACCCTAGCTCATCAGCAATCAAAAACTAAAACAGCCTAACAAGCACATAAATGTCTGGTGTGAAAAAGATCTTAAAATGATGAGATTGGATGACAGCTTAATAGAAGACCTGATTCTTTCTAGAGAACATTCTCCCCAAGAAATCTGTATGTGCCATGAACTCCGAAATTCATTCCAGTATGTTATTCCTTTGTATGACATCCCTAATCAGGTACCTTTTACTTTAGAACTAAGACCTATTCATTGTAGCTGTTTTACTAATCAGTTGACCAACCATGGCAATTTTAAGACCCAAAAGATCAAAATCTCAATACATGAAAAAGCCACAAACTAATCCTCAAGCATAGTCTACCTGGCATTGCCATTCACATTGCTAAATGCTAATCTTTTTCATCATGCCATGTCTCCACTTTCCACTCTCTTGGACATCCCTTATTATTCTGATTCAACTAGTCCATAAAACCAAGGATTAAATTAAACCACAAAGATATTGGACTATGTCACTATTATCATTATGAATGCGCATTGATTAGAAAAGCTCCTCACTACTGTAATTGATCAGTACCTAATTTCTAAAAGTTTGACTGTTTATTCAAAGACTCCTGTTAGGAGCCCCATATACTTCTCAGTTGAGTTTTCTCCTGTATCTATGGTTGTGTCCTGAGAGGCCCAGTTGGGAAGAGCTTGCAGAGTTTCGAACCATCCTTTACTAACGTAGAGTACTCATTGTTCCTGAGCTCTCATCCAGAGGGTCACGTGAGGTTTTGCAGCACGGTTATTGGCACTAGGTTATTGCATTGATTCTGTTACTTTTTTCTAGACTGACTACTGAAACAACAGATTCTTGATTATCAAGATTCTATACCTTCTTGTTACTGTTGTGTGCAGGGAACAAGCTTGTAAAAACAATTATCAAGAGTTGAATATTAAAACCCATGACCACTAAATTTTCTGTGTTGGGTGTAGCCCATAAAACCTCCAACAAACTGATTGTAGCCCTAGCGATTCACATTCTGAAGAAAATGTAGATATGTATGCAAATTGGATTAACACTGAAAGCAGCGATCCATTCTTGTTAGAAAGCCCAAGTCATGGTGTGGTTGCACTAGCTTATGGACTGTTTTTTTTTTAAGTCACCGTTGAACTTTTCAGAGAAGACTGTATTCCACACAAGAATAGAAGGAAGTTGTGGAAAATGGGAAGAAAGTTAGGGTTCTTTGGCAGCGTCACCTCCATGTCTTCTACAAACTTTCTTATTTAGAAATATTTGTACCATTAATCAGACGATCTCCTCGACGGTATCTGAAGACACCATCTTAACAGTCTCAAGACATCAACCAGTGAAGGTAAACAAATCTTCAAACATACATTACATCAATTCAGCCTTCCAACCACAGATCAAATCCACGTGATAGATCAAACTGCAATAGTTGGGATCAAGCCCACGATGCTCAAAGCGATATGAAATGTTTTATGTGCCAAGAAACCACGAATTATAATTTAAACTAGTAATCGCACTTCAGCGTGTGCGATGGGTAAGCCAAAAAGGTCTTTAAAGGTCAATTGTTGGCTTAATAATTTAGTCCGTTGTGGTTAGTGGTAATAATGCTGGCAGGTGTAATCCGCTACCCTTGTTATTCATCTGAAATATCATTTTCTACCTACCATCATGAAATGCATAAGATTAGAAATCAGACCTTAGTAGATTGCATTCCTCCGGATTATAGCGGTGATTAACAATGGCGGTTTATATATATTCACCTGGTCCATTGCAGATATCAGATCTCTAACAACAAACTAAAGTTCGATGCCGTTTTGAATCTGGGCAGCTAAATATGCATGCCCCCAACGATATAAGCTCAGAGGTTTCATTTAAAAGGATGCCATCACATTGAATCCTGCCTGAGTTATTTGTTCTCGCCGCTTCACGAGGAATACCACGGACGCTGGGATAGTAGACGCAATGATTACCATTTACGAATGAGACAATATTTCATGGGATGGGTCAATTGCATTTAAATGCGATTACACAAGTACAGATTTCACACTCGATCCATACATTGCTGCCAATTCCAAATCAATTGCTGATGATGGCAGTGCCGAATGGATGCTGAGTTAAATGTCTGAGAGGATACGAAATTGTGGAACCAAACATGACTGAATCTGTGAAAGAAGTTTAGCAAGAGGGATCTGAGAGGCCTTAGGGAAACGTTACCTTGGATCTTCAAACCCTATCAATCATACGCTGGTCTGAGATTACATAAAGGAGGAATTGCCGAATTACATCCCCAATGATATCACGAAGACCATCGAAATGAATGATTGCTGGGATGACAGAATCATTCGGCAAATACAGAGGAAGGAAGACAGTTGAACAATGAATTCCTTGAGCAGATATGATTTAAAACCTAAGAGATGTTATTGTTTAAACGTAGAGAGGACAGTCAACAGAAAATGAGCACCAGGTTTAGGATTTGGAGGCGAAGACTCAGAATGCAAATCGATTGCAGATTGGATCACATCTTCAAGCATAAATTTAACCCAAACAATCATTTGGAAGATTAAATAACCAAAAACATTTGCAGAATCAGAAAGAGAAGCAGAGGAGTAAATTAAACTTTTAATGGAACCTGGTTGCGATGCCAACTCGACAATTTCATTTCAACTACTGCAGTCCAAGCCTTTTTCCTGATCTTCTTCACTTTTCTTCTACCTGCAATGCCCCCGCTTTGGCTCAACAATCCTTTTCTTTTATAACACAGCTCCTTCCTTCTTCCAAGGGACTCGGCACGTGATCCCGTGCATCTCCCTCCTCTACTAATATTCTTATTTAATTTAATGATCCCAAAGAAGTTCTTTATTTATTTTATTATATTTCTTTTTTTTAAATGAACACACATAATTCCCAACAACATTTAATTATTTTATAGCCGACCAAGCATATTTTATTTAATAAAGTTATAACATTACAACAATCCATAATTGTACAACTATATATTAATTTATTTTATTAATTTAGTTGTAAATCACTAAATACAACATAACTTACAACTATTTTATTTATTTAAATATTTATTATAAATAATATTATATTAAATAATACAAAACCTCTTACAAACTTTATTTAACAACTATACTTCTAATAATAATTTATTTAATAATTAACAACTATCGACATTTACGCTCCATAATATCTTTTAATCATCAACATTATTCTTTCCGTAATATAATTCTAATTAAAGCACAATACTACCATACACATTTAGACACCTTCAGAACTAATTAGACTCCAAGGTACAGTTTTACCTGACAGCAAGACATGGTCGAATGACAACCATTAACCACAAGGGGTAAACTGACGACCAGACAACACTGACTAGGGACCTCACGTTAACTCCAACCAACTAATCCATTGGCAAAGGCATGCTCAGACCTGGTAATCAGGTGGAGTCGATGCCTAGTACCTGCATCCTACAGCAACGTACGATTAACCATAACAAGATATATATATACATCACATGCAGTCCTATAGTGAATGGAAATCGCAGTGGTGTAGGGTACTCGAAAGCGAGTAATACAACACTGTTCCATTCACGTTTATGTAAAAACAATTAACTATGTTGAACAAGGTATCTGATTACTAGTCAGCAACATAAAGAATTCAATCCTCTTACAATCCAATATGTCCATACAACTTGTGAAAACATAAAATGTCAATAGTTAAAACTTCAACAGATGTCATCATAATCATGATCGAATAACACATGGAGCTGAATTAAAATAATTTATAACATCTAATATGTGCATCAAACTATGATAACATGAAGTATCAGTGGTCAAGCATCATCCTAACATAAATTCATTATCAGTTATCATAAAACAGAGTGTCCATCGCCCAATAGAGTGTCATAGTGTCCAATCCTACTAGAAAAACCATCAGTCTGACAAACGACAAGGTGAGGGCCACTACAATTATATAAGAGTATATAAGAGGTGATGGTGAATGACATCACATGAGGGTAATTGAAAGTATTCATATCCCTTTTGAATAGGAGTTATTATCTAACCATAATATTCTTAACCTTGGATGAGTTAAACCAAAGGTCATTTATAAACCTTAGTCATGAAGTCATGAGATAGGGTTATTTTGATTATTCAATGGTAAAATAAAACCCACGTTTAACCTAAAAGGGTTAAAGATTATATGATGACACTTTTATGGTATAACTCATTTTAGTTATTTTATGGGGGTAGACATTAAAGGGCTGAGAACCCTAAATAATAAATGTTCATATTTATCTTATGGAAAAGAGATTTGTTTTTAGTCGATAATGTTTAAACCTTAGGTAGAGGAACCTATTTGTCTAGATACAAGTCGACTTGTGATATAAGTCATAAGCCTCAGGTTTTGTAAACATGCAATAGGTACTATTAAATGGTTAGTTAAACATAGAGTTTATTTATACCTTATTGGTCACAATATCTCTTACTTGTCGATAAGTGATGAATCTCAAATGATGCAAAGATGCATAGAGATACCTAAGAATGGATGGTCATTCCATAAGGTCCATGGAGCAATGATAGCGTAAGGTGAATCCATCTAAGTCAAAAAGGAGTAGGCTTGAGTTAGATAAATCTCTTTAGTTAAACCTTAACTTGACCAAATAAGATATATTAAATCGTTGTAATTTATATATAGATCATGATTGAAGGGAGAAGTACCCTAACTATGTATATTTATTCTTACTTGTAAGAAAGGAAATGATTTCCTAGACTACAATTCTTATCCTGGGTAAGGTAACCATCTTGGTTGTTATTAATTAGTTTAAAATTCTTATTAATTGAAAAGTCTTGGATCTCAGGTATTGTAATGATGCAATGAGAATCCTCATAAAGAAAGGTAGTTGATTAGGTCTATGGTTTATAGACAGTGAAAGAAAACATGTCTAGTAGGTTGGGAAGACTAAAATATTGAAATTGTCAGGACTTCATAAGTTAAACGTAGTTGACCAAGTCAAACTATAGGTTTATGATAGTATCCAAGTCGAGTTGGGGTGGGTGAACATTATGACAATGTTCATTGTGAACATCAATTTATATTGAAACTATGGCCATAGTAATGCATATGTCTCTGCATTCATTGTTGGTTCACTAAATCTAGATTGTACAACCTATCGGAGATCATACTTAGCTATAGGGTATCCAGGGTTTAATGATTGATAGAGTTGTGTAGGATACAACACTATGTACTCAGAAAGGCAAATTACCACTGGTCACCTTTGGTCTATATTCCTCGTGAAGGGTAGGGCCACTTCCTATGTGGAAGATGTGTGGGAGACCATCGGTCTGTGGATGGAGGTAAATCACTGGAAAGATTCTCTCTAGAAGAAGACATGTCGAGGCTTGTGATAAAGATATTAGATTTTTAGATGTAGTATATCTCTAAGACTTGTGTTTATTGAGATTATGTAAAACATTATCTAATGTAAATATTTGTAATTGATATACTTTTGTAAACATTGTATTTTGTAATGAGAAATCTTATAATTGTAGTTACTTGATTATATGTTGAATAAAAGAAAAAAAATTTCTATCTCATTTTTACCTTGTTAAGTTACTTTATGGCAAATTTTCTGATTTTACTATGTTTTTAGAACTTGGATATTACAAAAATTTAAGATTATTCATTGCATTGCAAAATAGTCAAGTGAGATAAGTATTTCATTCATCAAAGTGGTTATTCATTTACAAGTTCAAATACATAAAGGAATAAACATTGCATTGAAAGAAATGATGATATATTAGATGTCCTGCACAAGTCATGGGTTATAGCTAAACATATGCAGATATAAAGAAAATACTGTGCATCTAATGAATAGAAAAGGAGAGACATAGCCATCATTGTCTTGTTTTGATGATCTTCAAAGTAGCCTCATGTCCTACTCCTAATCACAACATGTACCTACAAAAATGTGGGAAGGGTCTCGTTAGAAGCTCTGGTTATGAAAATCTTTTATCCATTAGAAGAAGCATAATACTTTGATTATAGTGCATTGATCAAATGAATATCATCCATATGTAGAAGGAACTGAGAAGGGAAAAATCATTGAACTTCATTTTTTTAATCTAATTTGTTTGTTTCATGTGCATGTATGGGACAAGTCGTGTTGTTGTTTAGAAGGTGAGTTAGCATGTGGTGAAAACGGGATCCCATAAGGGTTGACCCCAGCATGCTTACCCCTGAATCTTGAGGGGAATAAGATCAAAATATGATAAAGTAAAAGATTCCATACATCAACTCAGCCTATGGGGCTTTGGGCTCAATGTTCACCTATGACTACCAGTCCAAAAGGTGCTGAAGTTATAATAATCAATGAATAGTGAGTTTTTTTTTCATATGGCTACCAATGAGGTATGAAACTAAAATGTCTAAGTTACAGTGTCACATATTGATCATTTTTTAATCATGATATTGGCAAAATAGTTCAAGTGAAATGAACAGAGTCTCACCATTCAATATGATTCAAATGCAAATACATTTGATGTAATACAGTGGATTAAACAAGCATGCTAAGTGCATCCATATGAATGATGCCTTATTTCACCGATGTTACAGAGGGAAATACTATACATAGAACATGCCACCTTGAACAATAAACTAGAACAGCTCATAAATGAAATAGAATGTTCATTAAAGGAAGCATATACATGGACTACATGGTGCTAGTCCTTTCTCTTGCAAATGACTGGCAATGATGCTAAAAGGTAAGGCATTCTTATATGTGAAGATATCCTATATGCAGTCATAGCATGTGAGTATGCCATCAAATACAGTGGGCTGGTCAATATTTACTCTTTAAGGCATGTGCTTGTTAAAGATGATAGCTTTTTAGTATCCGTACATTAAGTATGAAAATGCAATGCACATTTACATAAAGTAATAACTACAGGTGTAAAACTGCAGCACATATTTTCCCAAGGTTTAAATTTTCTTTTTGATTTAGCTTCTTCTATAGAAAATGGAAAAGTCAGTTATGGTTTCAAAATCCATAGCCAAGATGAACTCCAAATATCATCCATGACAGCTAGAGAGATAACAATGGAGCAGAACAAAAGAAAACTCAAAGAACAAGAGTAGCTGCGACCTCTAAAACCCTGTTAGACTCCTATGTGCCAAAAGAGAATGAAAGATATTTATGACAGCCCACACAAGGAACCCAAATACAGTAGAGAAACAAAAGAGTGTAATGCAGGAATCGAAGGAAAGAGATACCTTTGTTAGAAAAAATAGATGCATGATGCTGAAGGTTTTTTTTAATTCTTTTGTCCTTAGAGGATACTTATTGGTGGCTAGAATGCACAATATGGTAACACAGTATGCAGATACAAAAGAAAGGAAGTTTTTGAGCTCATAGTTTACAATAATGAGGTTGTTTCTTACCAGAAAATAACAAGTATGGGTATGAACAGTGAATAGAAGAAAAAATGAAGAACTATAGGTGTTATGTATGCAGTCATGGCCTCTTCAAAGGGTCATAGAGATGATAGAACGCCATACATTTCTCTTCATAGATACAGCTATAGATACAGAGCCTCCTTAATATATGGAAATGCATACAGTATAGGAATAAAAATACAGAGATACCATCATGCCATGAGGAGATTTGAAAAAAAACATTTCACTTTCATTGAATAACCCAGCTAGCAGGGCTGTGGGTTTCAACTTCTAAATCTGTAGAAGGTCATTAAAACAATGGAGTAACTGAGAGTAGGTTCGAAGTTTAAGCTTCTAAAAGTCTTACCTTGACCATATCAAAGCCAAAGGTTTCTATTTTGTTCCTTTGTATTTGAATCCATACAGTCAACCATGGTGGCTCCGAATTTAGAGAAGTCACAGAGGACAATGGAAACAAATTCATTAGAAATACACAAGCAAATAAAATCATTGGAAAATGCCAGAGGCCATGGCTGGAAAGGTTGTTTTCTACTCAAGAAATAGAGGAAATCAAAGAATAAAGAATGTGTATACATCAGATAGCAATTTACCTTCATGATCTACCTGGACTCCATGGGAGTTTCACTCAGATGGAAAAGAAAATTGGTATGTCCAAAACCCTAACAGCATGGGCGGCTATGCAGAGCAAGTCTTCTCAAAATTCCATGTGAAAGTGAGCCCATAAAACTAGGGCGAACATATTTTGTGTTAGGGTTTCCAATGGAGCCCTGAATTAGATATGAATTTTGATCACATTTGAAGACATTTTATTTTCTAAAATAAATACCATGAGGGGTCATCAAATGACTAGGTCAAGCACCTTTTTTGCCTAAGAGGGGTTGTGGAAGGCTTATTGCCATTTTTATATGTTAAACCTTATGCCTTTAAAATTACAAATGCCTTGTGCTATGTATCTTTTTGACCTTTGTGAAGGTAAATAAAAATTGCCTTAATATTCTTTATAGATCCTTTGGGAATAGAAGATATATCACATCCCATAGGCCTTATTTTTATTTAATTTTTACTAAAGTGATATAGAGCTTTCATCATTTTTTTGATTTTTTATAGAAAAATCAATTGTAGTGCATTGTAAAATATTTGGCAAAATTATGAGCCAAGTATTAATTATTTTTTGCCAAAATCAAATTGGATAGGAAATAGGATTAAAACTACTAGTGCATTGTAAGGTTAGTTTAAAGCAATCAATAATAAATTGCTTTTAAAACTTAACTATTTTAGGTAGTTAATAGTCTAATAGAACAAATTAGATATTTCCTTTCAATTTGTTTTATTTTGAGTCATATAGGACAAATTTGGAGATTTAATGGGCAGAAGAAAGCATATTTGTGGTGGGGCCACCTAAACTTATAGTTTGGCACTTTGCTTTCACAGACTGGAGGGGATTTGGTGCTATTTTTGGCATCTTTTTTCTGAAGCTTGAAAATGGATGTTTTTTCCTATTTTTAGGAGCCTTTTCTAAGGGATTATTGGATAGGCTATATATTAGAGATTCATTTTTAGAGAGGGCTGTTAGTTGATACCAGTTTCTTCTCTCTTCTTCATAGGATTGTTGTATACAGGCAGTTGGCTCATTTGGTTTTTACAGGCATTGTACTCCTTCCAATTCTAATAGAAAATCATCTTGTTTCACATATTTTATAGACTTTATCTGATGTTATAATGTGACTTTTGTGTCATTTATTATGTCTCAATACTGTTAAAAAACTTAGTTTTTCCTAGTTGCAGTTTGTGTTTAATTCAAACCTGTTGATGATGTTTTCTTGACAACAACAACATTAGAATAAAACACCAAGTACTTTATCCTCTCCTGAAAAAAGCATCTCAAATGCTGAACTATGTGATTAAACAAGGACACTCCAAGGTTCCTTGTCCATGATTTGCAATAGATAGACTCAGTGGTATGATGTGATAATTTTGTTTACACAAAGGGACTTATGCCAAAATTTATTGATGACTCCATTCAAATATGTACTCTTTCTTTATGAAATGGAACTTCTTCTAATCAACTACAAAAAGAAAAGGTAAAAGGAAAGGGTTTAGAGAAAATAATCTAAGGTCAATGAGGCAATGATGCTATATGAATAGACAAACTCCTCAATAAACCTAACTCCACTTTGCAAAGAATGCCTATAACTACATGGAGTAGGTGTAATCTCCTAAGGTTAATGAATGGTTTTCAAATCATGAAAGCTCATATAAGTGCCCATTGGATGGTGTAGCTTAGACAAGCATCCACAACCAAACTTTAGAAAATTATGATGAAGCTCATACTAGCTTTAGACAACACTCCACTAGCGATGGATGTCAAAAGCATGAGCTAGGAGTTGATCAAATATTCAATACATACATGCATTACATCAATAAACTTCTAATCTATCAACTAAGCTACTTTGGAAATAATTCTTAACCATCTTGGAGACAATGAAGACCATGCTAACATTCCAAAATCACAAAATCCCCATGAAACATTGAACAATGAGCTTGCATTAATCTTGAAGTGTATCTTTACAACAATTTCTCAATATCTCTTCAATGACTTCGAAGAGCCTCCTCTACTCTACTACTTTCTAGTCTAATGTATATCATCTACTGTATCATCTAATCCCTCCTGTATCTCTTACAAATTAGAAGAATGAGCCTTTTATAGACTCCAGAAATTACATGAAGGTCCAAGATTGATATAGCAATCAATGACCAAGATTGAGACAACAAGGCAGT
Organism: Cunninghamia lanceolata; assembly: GCA_027924645.1. NCBI lineage: Eukaryota > Viridiplantae > Streptophyta > Pinopsida > Cupressales > Cupressaceae > Cunninghamia > Cunninghamia lanceolata. The sequence goes on from BSBN01000078.1 coordinate 8,350,337, forward strand.
TTGTTACAAAATTTACTATTTTTAGAACATGAAAGAGGTAATGAAAGCACATTTTCCAATGTGATGATCATATTTGGAGCATCTTTATGGTGGGCCCTCTTGAATAAATGACATGGCAGAATGCGATTGGCTTGATGATATGTATGTACCACCTCAACATCTTCAAACGAACTAGTCTAGTTTACCTCATGTTCACTTTACATAGAATATTTTCTTCTTGTTGTCTTGATGTAACTCATGGATCACTTTGATGATCATGCTCATCTCTCATCTTGTGACATCCTTATGGTTGTGCAGGATTATGCCTCTGGACTATTGTATGAAGTATAAGATATGTTGTGCACGAGTCCTTGGAGTAGATTAAATGATTATTTTCCTTTTGGGGCATGGAATGAATCACTGGAAGATGACTCCCTCTCATGTGTAGTATTGATGTCTTCCTCATCTAGACATACAAATTCTTTGAAGTAAGATAAACTTGATGTAAGAGCTCTCCTCCACCTTTCAAACTTCTCATGTATGAGCTCTCGCCATTCACCTCCTTGGATCCTCCATCACCTACAAAAAGAAACACATCAAATTAAGACTTGATATAAAGGATTTTAAATAACAAATTACGTTCATCTTATGCATGTTGGATACAAAAAAAATGACATTTCAAAACATACCTTTTCATGAGAAATCCATTTCTAAGTGCCTAGGTGAGTTTAGAGGGGTAGTGAGGAATGTGTGATGTGAATTCCAAGGGTCATGGACTAGGCCAAAGAAAATTTAATGTTTTTTAAGGTTTCCACACTCACATACTTGGAGCACCCATGTTGGGAGGGTTTGAAGATGTTAGGTGAAGAGTGTCTTGTCAAGGATGTGGAGTCCATGCAAGGTGTTGAAGGCCACTTAGCAAGGGTGGTTTTGGAGGTGGTGTATGGATTTTTAACTCATACTTCATTCAATGTTCATTTCCTCCTTTTGATGACCTTCCTCTCCAACTTCATCAAGACTTAATTATTTTTGAGGTGTTAATGTGAAGTTGGAAGGCACACTGGGGATGTTAGTGACCTTGTCCATCTGCCTTGGTGAAATCTACCTAAGAAGGGCGGCTTTGGAGGTGTTGTGAGGATTATTCAATGTGAACACTTTACAACTAGACCTTGACACTCTTCTCTCCTCCATTTGCAAGACTTAGTAATTTTTCATGTTTTCTTCTTCTTGAATGATCACCTTCATTTGAGTAATGTTTTAGAGTGACTTGCAAGTTGATGACATCTCCATGTACAATGGTGGAGACCGCCTATGATGCGCAGCCTTGAAGGTGATGTGTGGATTTGACTCTTATTACTTATGATTTTCAATGATTTTCACCTCCTTATTGGACTTGCATGTGTGTGGAAGTAGATGGGTGGAGTTGGTAGGCAAATGATGAGTGGCATGAGTGCTTGAACACTTGATTCCATGGTCACCTCCCTAGGCTGTCTAGGTCAGGTGGGCTTGAGAGTGAGCCTTGGATTTTTGTACTTAAAAACTTTTCACTGTTTTCAACTTGATCATCTCAACTTCCTAGTGTCATCTACATTGACTATACTTGCAAATTATGTTGTTTTCACCTTGGGTGGTCTTGGAAGTAGTGTGTGGAGTGTTTGATGTGGGATAAGATAGAGTCCATGAACACCTCTTGAGGCCATCCAAGTAGGGTGGGTTTGGAGACAACCCTTGGATTCTTTCTAGAAATGCATTAGATTCATTCAACTCATGAGTTTCCTTTGAATTTTATCATCTCTTTGTCCTCAAAACATTACAACTTGAAAACTCTTTTCCTTGAGCAGATTTGAAGGCAGTGTCTGGAGAAGTTCTCCTAATGATGACATTGTCCATCACTCCCTTGTGAGGCTACCTAGGTAGGGCAAGTTGGGAAGTGATGCATGAAATTTACCTTGTGATGCCTTAGATTCATTCAAACTCATGAAATTTCCTTGGAGTTTCATCATTTCCTTGTCTTTTGTGCATAAAACCTTATAAATTTGACAACTTTCTTCCTTGGACAAATTTGAGGGTAGTGTCTGGATAAATGCATGTCCTGGACATGAAGTCCATGACCCCATGCCAAGGCTGCCCAGTCTGGGCAGATTTAGAGGTGCTACATGGAATTTGCAAGTTGAACTTAATTCTAGACTCTATCATCACTTCTTGACTGTCTTCAATTGGCAAAAGCTTGTGAAAATATCCTAACTTTCCCTGGGTAGGTTTGGAAACTCTATGTGGAGAGATTGTCTCGGTGAAGACCTTGTCCATGAATACCTTGTGAGGTCACCCGGGTAGGGCTAGTTTGGTAGGTGTGCATGGAATTTCTTGCTTTAGTCAAATTTTAGATTTTCCTAAGTGGAAGTATATTGAAAAATATATTTGCTTTAAATATTTTTCAATATACTTATAGGATGTTTGAGATAGGTCTTGGATCCATAGGATTTAACATGTAGATTCTAGAATTTTGAGGATCTACCAGACTTTAGACTTAGTCATTTTTTTAGGATTTTTAGGATATCAGACTTAGTCTTTTTTAGGGTCTCAAAGACATGCATCAAGATGAAGGCATATAGACCTTTAGCAAGAAACTGTTGAGATATGAGCAAAACAACACTATAAAAACCCTACAAGCTTAGAGGAAAATTAAACCTAAGGCAAAACAAAGACAAAAAGAAAGAAAAAAGAGGGGGTCCCCATTTGCAATGGGGCAATGTGTGATTACATAACAACAAAACCTTGTTGCAAATCACTTTAGGGACAAACTATCGGTGGAATTGTGAAGATTTAAGTTTGAGGAGTTGTTTTATGAGTGATAGAAATTCATCTAGATTAGTTATCAATGTCCAATTTTACATTTCAATCATACCCTTCTATCCCTTTTCTGGGAAAATTCTTAGAGTAGGAGAACCAACTCACTCTAGAGATTCCCTTTTCACTTAGATCACCCACATCCGAGGAGGGTTTCCATGTTTCAATAGGTTAGTCAAGCTTGACTTGACTAGTGGCACAATCTTGATTGACAACATTAACAAATATCAATTAATACAAAAATTACAAAAATAAGATTAAATTCATTCATATTATTGCTAAAAAAAATCTAGAATTACCTGTTAATTCTTAAAAAATTATTTTACTGTACTATTGGACTATAATTTGTGATTCTATTATACTATACTATCATATCATTCACTATACCAAAAATAAATTACTTTAAAAAAAATTAATTATATTATATTATATGGTTCTAGGCAGAATTTGATCATCGATAAAGTTTTGCCCCCATTCAATCTGCCCAGATATTTATGTCCAAAACATTACCGAGTGAAAAGGTACCACCCGGTAAGGTTCCGAGTGGAATTGTCTATGTCACAGTCCACCCCTCTTCCCTAAAATTTTCAAAAATTTTCATCTTTTGCTATAAATTTTTTCCATCAAAATACATTTAAAAAGAATTGAATACCCTTTTATAGTGATCAGAATATACATATTCAAAAATTTTGAAAAATATATGGTGCACTAGAGGAGAGAATCCTCTCCAAGAGGATATATATATATTAAAAAATTGACATCCCCTGGAAGCTACAATGTTCTAAATAAATTTGACTTTAAAAAATTATAAAAAATCAATTATTTATCAAAAATTATTTTTTCAATTCACTAGATATTTGAGTTGGCCAATTGCAGAAAAAAATTAAAGAAAAAAAATTAATTTTGCTATATTTTTCTTGATGTCCCATCAATGTCACTTTTTTCAGAAAATATCAGCATTTAAATTTCATCAATTAAATTTATATAAAAATATCCACCTATTTTAACAAAATTTAAGAATTATAAGCATAAACTACATTAAAAATTCTACATTTCATTAGTTTATCATTTTAAAATTTAAAACATACATTTTACTTTTTTGAGATTTATGTTGTAAAAATATGTTTCTGTTGGATGTTTCCTTTATAAAAGTGTGAAACAGTTCCAAAATTTTATCCCTGCACCCTGCTAAGGGCATCAATCAAATCACTCCTATATTCTAGGGAAAGCTAGCTAAGTGAGGGTGATTTGGACTAGTTACTCTCTTTGTGTGGAAGAAGAGCATCCTAGGTGAGTCAAATTGTTGTGTTGTATGTTTGAACATTTGTTGAATTGTTGAGTTTGAGTATCTCATGATGAGACAAAGGATTTCCTTAATGTTTTCTTATGTTTTTTGTTTAGTTTGAAAATATTATTTCTATGCCCCTAACGAAATTGGGGGCTTCCTCAATGTATATTTTTGAACAAAAGTTGAATGTTGTATGCCTCATGGTAAAATTGAGGGCTTGAATGTTTGAAACATTTGAAAGTTAAAAATGAATTTCTACTACAATTAATCCTAAATGAATGCATACACTTTTTTTCCCAATTTTTATTTTGATGATATAATTACTATTCAAAGGAAGAATATATGAAAGTTATATGGCTTTTCATAATGCAATATAAGTAGTTTTTTGTGAAGAATTTATGAAAGTTATATGGTTTTTCATAATGCAATATAACTAGTTTTTTGTGTTTTTCAAGTTTTTAAGATTCTAATATAAATTTGTAACTATGAGCTAACGAAAATAGAAAATTTATTCTAAAAATTAAATAACTCTACCCTAACATTATCCTATCAAAACAAAGACAAGGCAATATTTTACTTCCTCAAGAGAAAAATCTGAGCTAATCACTAAAAAAAGCAATAAAGAACTTATAATAACAGCCACCAATGCTAGGATATGTCCTCAGAGGTCCTATAACAACTATCTCCTCCTCTACAACAATGGGGTCCTCCTCTAAGTAATAGGGATAAAAAAGGGGGATGTAAGAGAGTGAAAAATGACTTACAATCAATAATGAATTTGACAATCTTATAAGGTTGTTTACTTAAATCACAATTGCATTTAATTACGTACATACTTCTTAAATCACATTATTTCATTACTCCCTTATAGCATTTATTTATACAATTAAACCAAGTTGTTTAAATTAAATCACAATAGCATCTAATCGAAAAATCCATAACACATACTACAAAAATGCATAACATGATGATATCGATCCAAAAAGACAAAATCTCACATGTGTGTGTGTGTGTGGCATATAAACAAATATAGCTATAAAATCATATATCCTCCATGAAAACTTGAACCCTCAAGCCCTGGTGATGGCTACTGTATAAATGACTCCTACTAGGAAGTTGTAGATTGTGAGTGACTATGACTACACATCTATAGTCCCCAAACTGCACCCATGAGCTTGGTCACCTCCGTCCTCGAATACAGAACTTTCTATTGTAGTTGGGCAACCTGAGCTCACAGTTGGCTCATCTCATCTAGTAAGCTCTAGACCTAGGTGTTGTGATGTTCACAACACGCCCCATTTTACTCCTTAGCAAAATGAGGACCCCTGCTGTGGCTTTGCTTTTTTGCTTTTGTTTTGTTTCTGTGGGTCTATTTGGTGGTAAAGGGAAAAGAGGGTTAAAAATGCAAACTTTGATAAAAATAGAGAAAAAATGCATTTTTAGTACCAAGGCATGATATGGTTGGATTCCTTGTAAAAAATGAGCTACAGTTGCTTTTTCAACCATCTTAAAATTTGCCATAATTTTTTCCATCAAAATACATTTAAAAAAAATTGAATACCCTTTTATAGTGATCAAAATATACATATTCAAAAATTTTGAAAAATATATGGTGCACTAGAGGAGAGAATCCTCTCCAAGAGGATATATATATATATTAAAAAATTGACATCCCATGGAAGCTACAATGTTCTAAATAAATTTGACTTTAAAAAATTATAAAAAATAATTATTTATCAAAAATTATTTTTTTCAATTCACTAGATATTTGAGTTGGCCAATTGCGGAAAAAAATTAAAGAAAAAAAATTAATTTTGCTATATTTTTCTTGATGTCCCATCGATGTCACTTTTTTCAGAAAATATCAGCATTTAAATTTCATCAATTAAATTTATATAAAAATATCCACCTATTTTAAAAAAATTTAGGAATTATAAGCATAAACTACATTAAAAATTCTACATTTCATTAGTTTGTCATTTTAAAATTTAAAACATACATTTAACTTTTTTGAGATTTATGTTGTAAAAATATGTTTTTGTTGGTTGTTCCCTTTATAAAAGTGTGAAACAGTTCCAGAATTTTACCCCTGCACCCTGCTAAAGGCATCAATCAAATCACTCCTATATTCTAGGGAAAGCTAGCTAAGTGAGGGTGATTTGGACTAGTTACTCTCTTTGTGTGGAAGAAGAGCATCCTAGGTGAGTGAAATTGTTGTGTTGTATGTTTGAACATTTGTTGAATTGTTGAGTTTGAGTATCTCATGATGAGACAGAGGATTTCCTTAATTTTTCCTATGTTTTTTGTTTAGTTTGAAAATATTATTTCTATGCCCCTAACGAAATTGGGGGATTCCTCAATGTATATTTTTGAACAAAAGTTGAATGTTGTATGCCTCATGGTAAAATTGAGGGCTTGAATGTTTGAAACATTTGAAAGTTAAAAATGAATTTCTACTACAATTAATCCTAAATGAATGCATACACTTTTTTTCCCAATTTTTATTTTGATGATATAATTACTATTCAAAGGAAGAATATATGAAAGTTATATGGCTTTTCATAATGCAATATAAGTAGTTTTTTGTGAAGAATTTATGAAAGTTATATGGTTTTTCATAATGCAATATAACTAGTATTTTGTGTTTTTCAAGTTTTTAAGATTCTAATATAAATTTGTAACTATGAGCTAACGAAAATAGAAAATTTATTCTAAAAATTAAATATTTCTACTCTAACATTATCCTATCAAAAGAAAGACAAGGCAATATTTTACTTCCTCAAGAGAAAAATCTAAGCTAATCAGTAAAAAAAGCAATAAAGAACTTATAATAACGAGCACCAATGCTAGGATATGTCCTCAGAGGTCCTATAACAACTATCTCCTCCTCTAAGTAATAGGGATAAAAAAGGGGGATGTAAGAGAGTGAAAAATGACTTACAATCAATAACGAATTTGACAATCTTATAAGGTTGTTTACTTAAATCACAATTGCATTTAATTACGTATATACTTCTTAAATCACATTATTTCATTACTTCCTTATAGCATTTATTTATACAATTAAACCAAGTTGCTTAAATTAAATCACAATAGGATCTAATCGAAAAATCCATAACACATACTACAAAAATGCATAACATGGTGATATCGATCCAAAAAGACAAAATCTCACATGTGTGTGTGTGTGTGGCATATAAACAAATATAGCTATAAAATCATATATCCTCCATGAAAACTTGAACCCTCAAGCCCCGGTGATGGCTACTGTATAAATGACTCCTACTAGGAAGTTGTAGATTGTGAGTGACTATGACTACACATCTATAGTCCCCAAACTGCACCCATGAGCTTGGTCACCTCCGTCCTCGAATGCAGAACCTTCTATTGTAGTTGGGCAACCTGAGCTCACAGTTGGCTCATCTCATCTAGTAAGCTCTAGACCTAGGTGTTGTGATGTTCACAACACGCCCCATTTTACTTCTTAGCAAAATGAGGACCCCTGCTGTGGCTTTTCTTTTTTGCTTCTATTTTGTTTCTGTGGGTCTATTTGGTGGTAAAGGGAAATGAGGGTTAAAAATGCAAACTTTGATAAAAATAGAGAAAAAATGCATTTTTAGTACCAGGGCATGATATGGTTGGATTCCTTGTAAAAAATGACCTACGGTTTCTTTTTGAACCTTCTTAAAATTTGCCATAATTTTTTCCATCAAAATACATTTAAAAAAAATTGAATACCCTTTTATAGTGATCAGAATATACATATTCAAAAATTTTGAAAAATATATGGTGCATTAGAGGAGAGAATCCTCTCCAAGAGGATATATATATATTAAAAAATTGACATCCCATGGAAGCTACAATGTTCTAAATAAATTTGACTTTAAAAAATTATAAAAAATCAATTATTTATCAAAAATTATTTTTTTCAATTCACTAGATATTTGAGTTGGCCAATTGCAGAAAAAAATTAAAGAAAAAAAATTAATTTTGCTATATTTTTCTTGATGTCCCATCGATGTCACTTTTTTCAGAAAATATCAGCATTTAAATTTCATCAATTAAATTTATATAAAAATATCCACCTATTTTTAAAAAATTTAGGAATTATAAGCATAAACTACATTAAAAATTCTACATTTCATTAGTTTGTCATTTTAAAATTTAAAACATACATTTGACTTTTTTGAGATTTATGTTGTAAAAATATGTTTCTGTTGGTTGTTTCCTTTATAAAAGTGTGAAACAGTTCCAGAATTTTACCCCTGCACCCTACTAAAGGCATCAATCAAATCACTCCTATATTCTAGGGAAAGCTAGCTAAGTGAGGGTGATTTGGACTAGTTACTCTCTTTGTGTGGAAGAAGAGCATCCTAGGTGAGTCAAATTGTTGTGTTGTATGTTTGAACATTTGTTGAATTGTTGAGTTTGAGTATCTCATGATGAGACAAAGGATTTCCTTAATTCTTCCTATGTTTTTTGTTTAGTTTGAAAATATTATTTCTATGCCCCTAATGAAATTGGGGGCTTTCTCAATGTATATTTTTGAACAAAAGTTGAATGTTGTATGCCTCATGGTAAAATTGAGGGCTTGAATGTTTGAAACATTTGAAAGTTAAAAATGAATTTCTACTACAATTAATCCTAAATGAATGCATACACTTTTTTTCCCAATTTTTATTTTGATGATATAATTACTATTCAAAGGAAGAATATATGAAAGTTATATGGCTTTTCATAATGCAATATAAGTAGTTTTTTGTGAAGAATTTATGAAAGTTATATGGTTTTTCATAATGCAATATAACTAGTTTTTTGTGTTTTTCAAGTTTTTAAGATTCTAATATAAATTTGAAACTATGAGCTAACAAAAATAGAAAATTTATTCTAAAAATTAAATAACTCTACTCTAACTTTATCCTATCAAAAGAAAGACAAGGCAATATTTTACTTCCTCAAGAGAAAAATTTGAGCTAATCACTAAAAAAAGCAATAAAGAACTTATAATAACGGGCACCAATGCTAGGATATGTCCTCAGAGGTCCTATAACAACTATCTCCTCCTCTACAACAATGGGGTCCTCCTCTAAGTAATAGGGATAAAAAAGGGGGATGTAAGAGAGTGAAAAATGACTTACAATCAATAACGAATTTGACAATCTTATAAGGTTGTTTACTTAAATCACAATTGCATTTAATTACGTACATACTTCTTAAATCACATTATTTCATTACTCCCTTATAGCATTTATTTATACAATTAAACCAAGTTGTTTAAATTAAATCACAATAGCATCTAATCGAAAAATCCATAACACATACTACAAAAATGCATAACATGATGATATCAATCCAAAAAGACAAAATCTCACATGTGTGTGTGTGTGTGGCATATAAACAAATATAGCTATAAAATCATATATCCTCCATGAAAACTTGAACCCTCAAGCCCCAGTGATGGCTACTGTATAAATGACTCCTACTAGGAAGTTGTAGATTGTGAGTGACTATGACTACACATCTATAGTCCCCAAACTGCACCCATGAGCTTGGTCACCTCCGTCCTCGAATGCAGAACCTTCTATTGTAGTTGGGCAACCTAAGCTCACAGTTGGCTCATCTCATCTAGTAAGCTGTAGACCTAGGTGTTATGATTTTTACAACACGCCCCATTTTACTCCTTAGCAAAATGAGGACCCCTACTGTGGCTTTGCTTTTTTGCTTCTGTTTTGTTTCTATGGGTCTATTTCGTGGTAAAGGGAAAAGAGGGTTAAAAATGCAAACTTTGATAAAAATAGAGAAAAAATGCATTTTTAGTACCAGGGCATGATATGGTTGGATTCCTTGTAAAAAATGAGCTAGGGTTGCTTTTTGAACCATCTTAAAATTTGTCATATTTTCCAAGTTATGATCATTTTGGTAAAATGTACGTTCAGGTTTGTATATCGCTTTGCATATACAAGGTCGTTTGTATATGCGAAGGGTTTTGTTTTTGTACTTAGTCGCATTTACCTTTTGCAATCAGGTTGCATATGCATTTGATTTTGTATGTTGGGCCATTACATGTTGCACATACAAAATGGTTTGTATATCACGTCATGCATATACAAAGTCTCTTGTATGTCGCTCACATACAAAGTCCCGAAATGGGTCTTGTATATTGGGTTTACATACAAAGTTGTTTGTATGTTCTTTTTTACATGCATTTGCTAATATGTTATGTATACATACAGGGCAGAACCAAAAGCATCGTGAAGAAGAGTTAAATGGTTGTATATTTGGCGCTTGTATGTTTTTACATACAGGCGAAGCATACAAGTTAAAAGATACAAGGCTCGTAATATACAAGTGCCGGACCCAAAAAGTCTATTAGAACAACTTAAGTCCTTGTATGTTTTCAGCTTGTATATTGGCGAGATACAAGTGTTTTGTACATCAGGTGGACCCGGGGCATTTATAAATTTGAATTATGTCTTTGTATGTTTCGACTTGTATGTATGTTTTGATGTACATACATTCTGAAACATACAAAGTAGAGATACATTGCCCGAAACTGAAATTTTATGAAGCAGAGTTAATTAAATGTATATCAGGCTTGTATATTCTTATATACAAGCCGATATACATTGCACTTATACAAAGTGGATCTCAGTGAAGGTTTAAATTTGGTTAAATGGATGCATCACGTCTGGCTTGTATATCAAAAAATACAAGCACAATATGCATCGAAATGTACATGGCACAGATTTCAAAAGTTATAAAACAAAGAGAATTTGTTGTATCCACGGGCTTGTCTATTTGAGTAGCATACAATGAGATATACAAATGCACTTATATTGTGTGGACGCGAAAGGTAAGTTAAAAGGGGCTAAATTGTTGCATATTCGGGTTGTATATTTCTAATATACAAGCCAATATGCATTGCATACATACAACACAGAATCAAAGGCAATATAAAACCCGATTAAAACGATGTATCATGTCTGACTTGTATATTGCAATATAGAAGGAAATTTTGAGTAGGAAAATGAAGCGATTGAAATTTGGAGGTCAATTTTTGGAGCCCGATTGCATATTTTGGTCAACGGTGGTTGACCAGATCAGTTTAGCATTAAATATGCATTCGACCCACATTTTTTCACAGATTCAAGGCCTGATTGATGCGTTCACACAGTCACGACTAGATTTGGCAGCTATTTTTCTTCCTCATGTTTATTAAATTAAATGATACTTATTGCTTAACTATTTTTTGCAGGTTTGCAGTTGAAGAGGGAGCTAAAACTTAATGGCAGTGACATCACAGAGGAGGAAATCTGATCTTAGGAGTAGAGGAAGATAAGGATGAAGGACAAGGAAGTCAAGGGTCTTCATTGATGAGGACAAAATGCAGTTGTGGACATCATTGCAGTAGACGACAACGGTTATTATTGAGCTGCTAGGGTTTCCAGAAGGGCATATTTCACCCAGATTTGATGCATGCCCAAAGATATTTCTGGGGATTTGTTCTCCAGCATTTATTGTTGTAACTAGAGGTTTGAACCATTACTTAACCAGGGGTTTTGAGCTGTATTGAGGATAGTAGAAATCTATATATTATGCCTCTATACACTGTAAAACTGGACACAGGGGCTACATAGAGATTTGTAGCAGCAGGAATTTGTAAAACATAGCATTTTAGAGTAGAGGGACCTTTTAGTTTAGGAGTAAAAGAAGGAGGTCGCCTGTGTCTACAACAAGGAGCGTGTGGAACATCCTGCCTCCTTGATGTATCTGTAAAGCTTGTAAGTTTTCTGTAGTTTGATTAATGAAGCTAAGAGTCATTCAGACATTATAAATCTTATATACCTATCTATTTCTAATACAATTGAATCTGGAATTATGCATCTATCTTCTAAGTGTTTTCTTTCTCTTCATTGTGTTTGAAACATTTTCTCTTAGAGCTTGCAATTTTAAGTGTATGTTTGTGAAAATGCTCAGAACTTACACTTAGAGTTTTCTCTGTGGATTTGATCAAATTGCTATATAATTTACAAAGTGCATAACAGAACAATTAGATCCTTTGGTAGAATGAATGATGTTTAGATTAGATCTTTCTAACTTTTCCCAACCCATCTGAAAATACTTAGCTAAATAACGTAGAAATTTAAAGGAAATTGTCTCATATTTGAAAGAGCATGCATAACAGAGTTGAAAGTAGACAATTTTCATAAATATTTAAGAGGAGAAAGCTGCAATAATTCAAGAAGATTATTTAAAGCTTTGAAACATAGTAACACTTTTATGCAAAATGAGAATGAACAATAGACTTATATTTATAATCTTTTTGCATAAGTTTGAGTCCAGTTAACCAACAGGAAACCCTAAACTACGTAAGGCCCCTTGAACATTAAAGCTTCACATCAACCAACTAAATTTGCCCAACAGGTCAAGACCTAACCATATTAAACTTGGGATTAAGTGAATCTTAACCGATTCCTTCATATCTTTCAAGTCAGTTTTGGTTCATTTATGTGAATTTTAAACTAATTGTTATGACTATGTTAAAACAATCATCAACAATATCTCTAGTGCTAGAAGGAGGGGCTGACTTGAGTTAGGGTTTAGTTTTAAGTAGAACTGGCTCATAACAGTGATAGAGTGACTAGATCCAGATCTAGTTTGGGGGATATATTTGTGCAATTACCTGATATAAGATGAAGTAGGAGTCCTCTGATTTGGAACCCTAAGATAACACACCTAGGAAGCTCATCTAACACACCCCCTGGATCACCTTATAATATGCATAACTTTGTGAGTCCTGACAGATCTTTATTCAGATCTTTAAATCTTGGTTCAGGTACTCCTAGAGTTCCTAGTCCTCCTAAAGATCCTAATCCCCCAAGAAATCCAGGTATTCCTATAGGTTCAGGTCAAGCACAAGTACCTGTGATGGCTTATTTCAATGTCCAGTCTCCCATACACTTCAATGATTACAATGAGATGCCCAAAAGATATGTCCCAAATATCAGTTACACCAAGACCTGGAAGACCACATTAGAATATTCAAGGAAGCATGCTTTAGGGCCAGATTAGAGCACAAGGATGTTGTGTGTAGATTGTTTCCCTATACCTTTAATGAACAAGCCTCTAACTGGTATGTGAACTTACCCAATGGTTATGTTTCTTCTTGGTCACTAATGGAAGAAGCATTTCTATCTAGATTTAGAGGACCCATTGACACTTGCATCTTGTATCATAAATTAGCTACCATAAAACAAGGTGAGGGAGAGTTGATTGATAATTTCAATGACAGATTTCAAAAGGCCTACTCTAGGCTAGTAGCCTCTTACACTGTAGATGATGATACCTTGTTGGCTATGTACTATGTTGCCTTGGATCCTTTAACTACCATGTTTGTCAAAAGAAAACCTGACATAGATTCAATATCCAAAGCCTATAAAGAGGCAGTCGTCATAAACCAAGAGATGAGGCATACAACTTGTAGCCCATTTGTTAATGGAGGAAATTTTGGGATGCAGAATTAGGCACAACCTTGGAATGGAGTTCCTACGCATCACACTCCATTATTAAATCTAGTTCCTACTTATACACCTATGTATAGTCCTACCCCAATCCAAACCATAGCTCCTTACACAAATAACACTACTAACAACAGTCAAGATAATGGTCAGCCTTTCTTCTGACCTCCTAGAGATACAACTGTGGCAAAAGCATAAGAGGAAAGGGAAGAAATCAAAGAGATCACTGCACATTTGAAAAGATTGACCACCGAAGTAACACAACTAAGAAATGAGAATCTTTATGGAAGAGGCAACTAAGGATACAATCAAAACTAGAATTATAACCAAGGCCAAAATCAGAATTATAGTTCAAATCAAAATCAACATTACAATCAGAACTATAATCAAAGCCATACCCAAAATAATAGCCAAGGCCAATGTTCAAATCAGAGCCAAAACTATAATCAACATCAAGGTCATAACCAAGGCCAACCAATATAAAATAGAGGGCCAGTGGTAGATAATAGGGCCTGGGGTAACAATATCAAAAAATAGAATCAGCCTAGGTCACCCAAAACATGGAACACTGGGCCAAACAATGGTACTCTAGCTTCTCCTTTTGAGAATACAGATAATCATGATGCAAAACAAACAGCTGGCATCCAAATGGCTAATACATCACTAAAAAAATGGTGCAAATTTCACAATACCAATGCCCATGCTGAGCTTGACTGTCCACAGTTCCATTTAGTAGCCAGTATTTTTAATATAGATGTGTGGCCCCCTACTTCTGAGTTTCTCATTCCCAAGGGTAATGAGGTAGTACCCTCAGGGTATGATACAACTTTAGTTTTAGAAACCTTTACCTTTGCAACTACAGAAGAGAAATAAGATGAATTGTTAGAGGATGAACCATACTTTTGTGAAAATCTTTATCCTAAATCAGCCTTTGTGTTAAACGCTTTTCAGTTTCCCTTTGAAACTGAAAATGAGGTACTGACTGAGACAAAAGAGGTGCAGGCTTTTCAGCAGACAAATAAAAACCACACCTACAATTTAAGGAACAATACTAGGCCAGGAGGACCTTTCACCCCTTCCATTCCTCCTAACAACTTCAATACACCCCCAGATCAGAAATCTAGCAATAATCTTGCCATGCTTAAAGCTAATCATCACACAAATAGTGGAACAGTAGTAGAAAAGGCCCAAACAAGTAAAGCTGAAACAGTAGAGACAACAAGATTAATGAGCTACTTGTCAGAAGAAATAAAGAAAATTAAGGTCTGTATACCTCTGAATGAATTATTGAAAACCCCAGGGATCATAAATGCTTTTATAAAATCTCTGGATGCATCCATGATAGATGAGGTTGCTGCTAATATATTTGTTCCTAATAGAGACTCACCACCTAAAGAGAAAAGTAAGAAAATTGATTAGCCTTCCAATACAAATGTAGTAATGTACGCCGATAAGAAGGATGCTACTCCTTTCTTATTAACTGTTAGATTGTGTGGGAAGAACATACACAATTGCATGGTAGACTTTGGTGCATCAGCCAACGTAATGCCCTTAGGAATATGTAAAACTCTCAGGCTGACTCCCACTAGATCTGCTAAGGTTGTCACACAGTTAGATAAAACTGAGGTTAATGTGATAGGAGAACTCATGAACATTCAAATGCAATTAGCTTCAGACCCTAGGGTAAGCCAATTCATTGACATACAAATAGTGGACATACTCATGAATTATGGAATGTTGCTAAGTAGGGATTGGTCCAAGACATTAAATGGATATATGGCCACTGATTTTTCACATATGTGGCTACCTTGGAGAGGTGTCCCAAATCAGATTAGAAAAGAGGTAGAATCTAGGATGAAACATATGATAACAGAGTATAATCAAACAAATGAAATATTATATGCTACTATTGAACCTGGTGTTTATAGAATTACTAACAATGGGGTGCAAATTGAAGAGATCATGATGTTAAACATTAGAAAAAAACATGTCAGTAGGGCGACAACATCATTCATTGAGTTTGATGGAAATTCTTTGGATGAAGAAAATAGTGCAATGGACAAATTTGGCCATGCCATTAGACGAGAGGTGGAAGAGTGCATTAAACAAAATCTGCCAGTCCAATGTAAATTGTATAAGAACAGATGGAGAGTCCACGATAGGCCACATTCTGAGGAGAGTTGTGGAATGTGCAAAGACATCCTTGAATATGAATACAAAAAATGCATGAAGAGGGTAGAATTGCAAGAGGAAAATGTGAATCCTGATCAACCACAGAGATACTTTCAGAGTAGTATAGATGCTCTGATTTCAGATTTAGAAGGAGGAACAAAAGACAAGGGTAGTTGTCTTTCTGATTTGCAAGCTAAAAATATACATACGCAAGTTGACCAAACAGAAATACCCATGAATAAATAGACCAGCACCTCACAAGTAAGAGGAGAGACAAAGCATGCCAAGGTAAAAGGTCAAAAAGGTAAAGATGGCATATGGACACTAAAATGTGATGGGTCCAAGTCAAAACAAGGTGCGGGTGCAGGTATTGAACTCATAGATCCTTAAGGTAAATCATATCTGGCAGCATATAGACTACAGTTTTCCTGTACTAACAATACTTCTGAATATGAAGCCTTAATTTTGGGACTTGTCATGGCCATCAAGAAAAAGGTGAAAATGATTAAGGTATTTTCAGACTCTAAACTAATAGTCAGGCAAGTAAGGAAACTATATGCTTGCAATTACAAGAAAATGATTTGTTACAGACATAGAGTATGGGGTTTAATGGATTTATTTGATAATTTCAACATAGAGCACATCCCTAGAGAGCTAAACCACAGACTGGATGCACTAGCAGTTGCTGCTAGCATATTAGAACCCTTGACACTATCAGGTTTGAGACGATTTGCTGTAGTATTAGTTAATATTTCCAGAATCCCAAACAATGTTACTCACTTTCAGGTATTTGGAGGAGATCAGCAAATTATTGATTTTCTGACTTGTAATGAGGTATTTGAGGCTTAGATCATTGACAAACAAGAAAGGCCTAAGACAACATGGGACGAAGAGGATATAATCAACTTAAAGAGAAACTTCTTACCCAAAGGAGTAATTGAATTAGAACATATTTTTGACTTCGATGGAGTAATAAGACAGAAGGACTTACCCAAAATAGAAGGGGGTAAGTGTGATTTACACAATTTAGGGATAGAGCAAAATCCACAAAATGTGCCGATCAGGAAGGCTTGCTCTGAGAAAATTAGAAAATAAATTTTAGATGCTCTGAAAGATTACAAACATGTAATAGCATGGACATATGAAGACTTGAAAACCTATGATACGTCCATCATAACTCACGTAACACCTTTGAGACCAGAGGTTAAACCATTTAGGTAGAAACAAAGGCCTGTGAACGCCATTCTAGAGCCTTTAATCTTTGAGGAAGTTAAAAAATTGCTGTCTGCTGGAATAATTTTTCCAGTCAGACATTCAGTCTAGGTAGCTAACTTAGTACCAGTAAGGAAGAAAAACGGAGACATCAGATTATGTGTAGATTTTAGGAACTTGAACAAAGCATTTGAAAAGGATAATTATCCTCTGCCTCCAATAGATGAAGTGTTGCAAGCAGTGAACGGGGCAAAGATGATGTCTTTTTTAGATGGTTTCTCGGGCTATAACTAAGTTTTAATGGATAGAGATGATAGATGAAAAACCACCTTCACTTGTAAATGGGGTAATTATGCATATAGGAGAATGCCTTTTGGTCTGATCAATGCAGGTGCCACTTTTCAGAGAGCCATGGACATTGCATTCCGTGGGTTATCAGGTAAGTGTATTGTTGTGTATATGGACGATCTAATTGTGTATTCTAAGGATGCATCCACTCACATTGAAGATCTCAGGAAAATACTTAAGTGATGTGAGAGGTACAGAATTTCCCTCAACCCTAAAAAATGTTCATTTGGGGTAACTAAAGATAAATTACTAGGGGATGTCATTTCTGAAGTTGGAATATCGATTGACCCAGATAGAATAGAATTAATAAAAAATTTGCAAATACCAAATAGTAGGAAAGAGTTGAAATCATTTTTTGGTAAAATTAACTTTGTTCAGAAGTTTATCATGGCTTTTACAGAAATCGTGCAGCCATCAAATGCTATATTGAAGAAGGATCTGCAAATGGAGTGGACACCTGTGGCTAGGGCTGCATTCGAGGGTATTAAGCAAGCCATTTTTGATGCCTCTGTATTGGTGAGTCCAAACTACACAAAGATGTTTTATATCTATTCCTTTGCATCTTCCCATTTAGTCGTGGCTGCCTTAACGCAGAAGGGTGTGGACAATGAGGAAAGGCCTATTGTACTTATGAGTGCACCTCTAAAGGACCACAATTGAGATATCTGGATACCGAAAGACAAGCATTTGCGTTAATGAGGGCTATGAAGAAATTCAGACATTATATTTTGCACAGCTAGGTCAAAGCCATAGTGTCAGACGCAACAGTAAAGATGCTACTGATGCAGAGTGAACCTAGAGAAAAGAGAGCCAAATGGATCACCACACTGCAAGAGTTTGACATGGAAATCATTCCCATGAAGCTGGTCAGAGGGCAAACATTGGTGCAAACAATAGCAAACATAGACCTAGATTTGATAAAACAACAGTATGTACTGAATTCCGAGGACGCATCAGACTAGTATGGTGATTTAAACACTTTTCTAATAGCTGGAAAGTACCCAAATAAGATGAAAGCTTCTCAGAGGAGAGCTTTGAAGATTAAAGCACAAAAATATATGGTACAAGGAGGTCTTCTATTCAGGAAGAACCATGATGGAATTTATTTGAGATGTCTAAACAGAAATGAAGCGGATAGGGTGTTAACAGAACTGCATGACAAGTACAGAATAGGTCATGGTTCCCATCTAGCTACGACACACAAAATATTGAGGGCGGGCTACTACTGGCCTACGATGTTCAAAGATATAGAGAGTCACATTAAAAGTTGTCACACCTATCAGACTGCAGCAGATAAGGGAAGAAATCAGGCTAATCCCTTACAGCCTGTGATTGAATCAAGACCATTTGCACAATGGGGCTTGGATTTAATTAGAGTCATTAATCCTCCATCTTCTGCAGGACACAAGTTCATACTGATGGTGACTGACTATTGTACAAAGTGGACTAAGGCTACATGCTACAAATTCTCCACAACCGAGGTAGTTATCAAGTTTCTTGAAGAGAACATCATAACTAGGTTTGGAACTCCCTATTCATTAGTATGTGACAACGGCCCTGCTTTCTCTTCTTTAAAGTTTTCAAAATGGGCATTTGAATATGAGATTGTTTAAAAGTTTTCTTCAAATTAGTACCCTCAAGGTAATGGATTAGCTGAGTCTACGAACAAGATTTTATTAGGCATAATTAAGAAGCTAATTATAAAGAGTCCTAGAGAGTGGAATACTTTGTTAAAATACACATTGTGGGTAGATAGGACCAAGTTCAAAACAGCCTTAGGCAGTGCACCTTATCATTTAGTTTATGGGACTGATCCCATACTTCCAGTAAATCTGAGAATACCAATCTAGAAGTTTGCCAATGAGTATTTAGGCTTTGATAACCAAAGGGAAGCCAGGATAGTACAAATTCTATAATTAGATGAGAAAAGAGATCAAGCCATCGAGAAATTTGCCAAACACCAAGTAGTAGTTAAGAGGTGGTTTGATAAGAGGACAAGAGTCAAAACATTTAGGATATCAGACTTAGTGTTGTGCTGGGACAAAGCACATGAAAAGAAAGGGAGTCATAGAAAATTTGATAAACTATGGATAGGTCCATTGCAATTCTCAGAAATAATAGGAGACAACACATTTAGACTCAAGACCTTGACAGGGGAAGATGTGCCATTACCAGTTAATGGCCAACATTTGAAACACTATTTCTAGGCTTGAGGTAAAGGGTAGTCCATTTTTTGTGTGTAATATAGTGTAAGTAGTGTAGAGTTTTCTCTTTCTATTGTTTTCTCTTGTTGTTTCCTTTTGTAGGTTAGTTGTTTGTACAGTTTTGTTGTTTCTTTCTGTTTTGTTGTTTTGTTTTTGTTTTTTCTACTTGTACAATCTCTTTTGCTTTGTTTTTGTTTTCCTTGTATAGTCTGTTTGCTTGGTCATCTGTTGTTTCCTCAGTAGGGATCTTTGTTTTTCTTTGGAGTATTAAGGAGTAGGCTAACAACCATTGAAAATAGTATAAAATCCAAAATATTCAAGTTAATCATTTGCAATTTATGCATAACTTGTTGTGACTGTCATGAATGTAGAGAATTATTTAGCTTCTGAAATGTCATATTCAATAAAAGTGATTGAGAATTTGAGGAAGGTTTCTCACGATGACACACCTAAAATCCTTGGGTTTGTTGAACCTACCAAGGTAGATATTAGGTGAAAAACCCGAGGTCAAAAACCCGAGGTCACCCTTGCTACCATTACAATTCTCACCTTAATTTCAGCAAGTGCTCATTCCTTGCATCATAAAGTTACAAATTGCTATATCTTGTGAAATATCTACCAAACATCAAAATCAATAAAATAAAAATAAATAAATGAATAAATAAAGTGGATTATTCTAAAAATCCAGATTAAACCATCTAAGTAACTCTACCGGGGCTATGGATGCTCGCTAGCAGTGGGGTTCTACTTAGGAGAATTGTAATGATAACCTTGACGGGGCTATAGACGCTCACTAGCAGCAAGGCTCTATCCGGTTGGCTATGAGGGAATATCATCAACTACGTAGGCTAATATCAGTCACTGGTTTGTTCAACTGATCTTCAAGATGAGAATAATTAATCACGTTCACACACCTAAATTGAAAATAAAAATTCATGCACCCTTATTGAATACCTTAGGTCTCAAGTTGAATAATAATTTACAAGAAAGATAGTTGGAAATTATGGATTTATTTCATTTAGTTTCTCTAATGCTTTGAATTTAATTGTTTTGTTTGGTTTCTAGTTGTTGTGATCTTCACAACACACCCCATTTTACTCCTTAGCAAAATGAGGACCTCTATTGTGGCTCTGCTTTTTTGCTTCTATTTTATTTCTGTGGGTCTGTTTGGTGGTAAATGGAAAAGAGGGTTAAAATTGCAAAATTTGATTAAAAAAATAGAGGAAAAAATGCATTTTTAGTACCAGGGCATGATATGGTTGGATTCCCTATGAAGAATGAGCTAGGGTTTCTTTTTGAACCATCTTAGAATTTTCCATATTTTGCAAGTTATGATCATTTTGGTCAAATGTACATTCAGGTTTGTATATCGCTTTGCATATACAGGGTCGTTTGTATATGCAAAGGGTTTTGTTTTTGTACTTAGTCACATTTGCCTTTTGCAATTGGGTTGCATATGCATTTGATTTTGTATGTTGGGCCATTATATGTTGCACATACAAAATGGTTTGTATATCGCGTCATTAATATACAAAGTCTCTTGTATGTCGCTCACATACAAAGTCGCGAAATGGGTCTTGTATATTGGGTTTACATACAAAGTTGTTTGTATGTTCTTTTTTATATGCATTTGCTAATATGTTATGTATACATACAGGGTGGACCCGAAAGCATCGTGAAGAAGAGTTAAATAGTTGTATATTTGGCGCTTGTATGTTTTTACATACAGTCGAAGCATACAAGTTAAAAGATACAAGGCTCGTAATATACAAGCGTCGGACCCGAAAAGTCTATTAAAACAGCTTAAGTCATTGTATGTTTTCAGCTTGTATATTGGCGAGATACAAGTGTTTTGTACATCGGGCGGACCTGGGGCATTTATAAATTTGAATTAAGTCTTTGTATGTTTTGACTTGTATGTATGTTTCAATGTTCATACATTCCGAAACATACAAAGCGGAGATACATTGCCTGGAACTGAAATTTTATGAAGGAGAGTTAATTTAATGTATATTGGGCTTGTATATTCTTATATACAAGCTGATGTGCATTGCACTTATACAAAGCAGATCTCAGCAAAGGTTTAAATTTGGTTAAATGGATGCATCACGTCTGGCTTGTATATCGAAAGATACAAGCGTAATATGCATAGAAATGTACATGGCGCGGATTTCAAAAGTTATAAAACAAAGAGAATTCATTGTATCCGCGGGCTTGTATGTTTGAGTAGCATACAATGAGATATACAAATGCACTTATATTGCGCGGATGCAAAAGGTAAGTTAAAAGGGGCTAAACGTTGCATATTCAGGTTGTATATTTCTGATATACAAGCCAATATGCATTGCATACATACATCACAGAATCGAAGGCAAAATAAAACCCAATTAAAATGATGTATCATGTTTGACTTGTAAATTGTGATATACAAGGAAATTTTAAGCGGGAAAACAAAGCGATTGAAATTTGGAGGTTAATTTTTAGAGCCCGATTGCATATTTTGGTCAACGGTGGTTGACTCGATCAGTTTAGTGTTGAATATGCATTCGACCCACATTTTATCATGGATTCAGGGCCCGATTGATGCGTTCACATAGTCACGACTAGATTTGGCAGCTATTTTTCTTCCTGTTGTTTATTAAATGAAATGATACTTATTGCTTATCTATTTTTTGCAGGTTTGCAGTTGAAGAGGGAGCTAAAACTTAATGGTGGTGACATCACATATGACGAAATCTAATCTTAGGAGCAGAGGAAGATAAGGACGAAGGGCGAGGAAGTCAAGGGTCTTCATTGATAAGGACAAAATGCAATTGTGGACATCATTGCAGCAGATAGCGGAAGTTATTATTGAGCTATTAGGGTTTCCAGAAGGGCATATTTTGTCTAGATTTGATGCATGCCCAGAGATATTTCTGGGGATTTGTTCTCTAGCATTTATTGTTGTAACCAAAGATTTGAACCATTGCTTAACCAGGGGTTTTGAGCTGTATTGAGGACAGTAGAAATCTATATAGTGTGCCTCTATACATTGTGAAACTGGACACAGGGGCTACATAGAGATTTGTAGTAGCGGGAATTTGTAAAACATAGCATTTTAGAGTAGAGGGACCTTTTAGTTTAGGAGTAAAAGAAGGATGTCACCTATGTCTACAACAACGAGCATGTGAAACATCCTGCCTCCTTGTTGTATCTGTAAAGCTTGTAAGTTTTATGTAGTTTGATCAATGAAGCTAAGAGTCATTTAGACATTATAAATCTTATATGACTGTCTGTTTCTAATACAATTGAATTTGGAATTCTGCATCTATCTTCTAAGTGTTTTCTTTCTCTTCATTGTGTTTGAAACATTTTCTCTTAGAGCTTGCAATTTTAAGTGTATGTTTATGAAAATGCTCAAAACTTACACTTAGAGTTTTGCCTGTGGATTTGATCAAATTATTGTATAATTTACAAAGTGCATAATAGAACAATTAGATCCTTTGTAGAATGAATGATGTTTAGATTAGATCTTTCTAACTTTTCCCAACCCATCCGAAAATACTTAGCTAAAAAACGTAGAAATTTAAAGGAAATTGTCTCATATTTGAAAGAGCATGCATAATAGAGTTGAAAGTAGACAGTTTTCATAAATATTTAAGAGGAGAAAGTTGCAATAATTCAAGAAGATCATTTAAATCTTTGAAACATAGTAACACTTTTATGCAAAAGGAGAACAAACAATACACTGATATTTATAATCTTTTTGCATAAGTTTGAGTCTAGTTAACCAATAGGAAACCCTAAACTACATAAGGCCCCTTGAACATTACAGCTTCACATCAACCAACTAAATTTGCCCAGCAGGTGAAGACCTGACCATATTAAACTTGGGATTAAGTGAATCTTAACTGATTCCTTCATATCTTTCAAGTCAGTTTTGGTTCATTTATGTGAATTTTAAACTAATTGCTATGACTGCGTTAAAACAATCATCAACACTAGGGTGGTATAACCTTGTGGCTCACATACTATGTATATCTAATCATGATTGTAGAGCCTACACTCTCCTCATAGCATGATCTCACTCAGTCGTAGCCTAGTTTCTCTCAGAAGTAATAACAATAATCTATGCAACAAATAGATCTCTTTTTGCCTAGGTCTCCTCATAGATATCTCTAACCCATGCAATGGGCTCAAAAATACCTATGTGCCTCCCACCAATCTATAGTGGCATGTAATTGGCCCACACTAGTTGTATGAGGTATACATCAGGTACCCTCTTTGCCAAGACTTGACCTATAAATTTGAGCCATGCTCGTGTGCTGACTACAAAATCAAAACAATAATCATGTCAAATATCTCAGTAGGCATCATATATCAAATTAATACAAAGTAAACATCTAGTGTTCTACTCAAATCACAAAACATAAATCAATTCTTACCTGGGTCTCCATCCTTCCAATCAAGATAGATAGGGGTTTCCACCGCATTGCTAGGACCTATGGGAGCATGATAGCATCTGCATTGCTTGAATCCCCTCTCTTGGATCATCTATGCATGCCGCTCATAGTTATAGGCAGTTGTGACACTTGAGGATGAAGCCTAGGCCTCTCCTCTGCAGTGCCACTACCTTGCTCTCTACATCAGTACCTCTTTATTGTTGCTGGCAATGGTGTCTCCTTTCTCCCCTCCTCCTCCTCCTCCTCTCCCTCATTTTTTCTTTAGATCACTTTACCCTCTTATTGCCCTTATAAATTTTTAGATTGACTTTTTTTCGTCTTACCCTACAGGATAATTTTGTTTATCTAACAAGTGGTTTTGTAAGATGTGGTAACTAACACTTTGTGTTGTAGATTCCTAAGCTGGGCGATTTAAACTCTAACTTGGTGACAATCTGCATCCTCTATAGTATTATTATGGGTATCCTTCTCATGTTTATTTACTCTCAGTACTTTATTTCCTATACTTTAGCATGCATATGCACGTAGTGTCATATGCCAGCTAAAGTGGAAGCTAAATGTAATATTGTAAATTGTGTTTGCCTACAATTTCATGCTATGTTTGGTAGTCACTTTAGTGTTCATGCCTCTAGTGTGTTTTAGGATCATTTCCAGCCTTAGCATTACCCTCAACCCATGAGAGGTACCTTGGCATTGCTTTGACTCTTTTCACTTTCCATATCCAAAAATAGTAAAAATGCCTAAATCCTAGTGTTGTCTTGAGTTGATCAAACCTTTTAAGAAATGTATTTGTTAAGACTCCAGTGTTAGTGTGGACATCTATGCCATGTATAGGTGTTCTGATAGCCTTTGTCAGTCTTCATATTAGTTTTAGAAGTTATCTTTTAACTTGCTTGATTTGCCATGATTTTCATCATTCTTATCCATACCCAAATGACTCTTTTCCTTGATTTTTTGCCCTTTCTTTCTATATAAGCAAGTAGATTTATCATTGCAAAGGATTGATTCTTTTTTGCAGTGAAGCTCTGCCAAGATTGAGATTATTTTACTTTATTGAACAAATCTCTGCAAATATTGAGATTATAGCACCATTGAAGTTTATTTTATCAAGCTATACAATTCCCTTCCCATCAAGGCTCAACAAACTCCCAAGTATTCCCATTGAAAACATTGCCTACTGAAAAGATTTCATCTCCTTGTTGTGAGGTGATAAAGTTTCAACAGTTCTTGGTGTTTGTGCTTTGATCATTTACAATCTTGTTTGATATTATTAGACATGTCTCATGGGTTGAACACACACATCTCTAATTTAATCTCTTGCACATAGGGATACTGCATAAGTCTTCTTTAAGTCATTGAGTAGGATATAATATATTTGAATATTGTATTTATTACTTGTCATTACTCATTGAGATTCTAGATAAACATAGAGTACAAGAGCACACACTTTGATCATTTATCAATATAGATGTTGTTGAGGTGGAAGCACTAAAAATAACATTTGACTAAGGTAAACTCCTATATAGCCCAACCCTTTTCTCCTATTCTATGCATTTGTAGGTCACTTCTAGAAGTTTGACAACCTGAGGAAAGAATAGAAAGGCTGACATGTATTGAAATATGGTGAGCACAAACAAAAATAATTACACCATTATTGCACAACAATGTTAAAACATAAAATTATATATTATTGTCTTCAGATTATTGTTACAATGTAGTACATTGGCTTTTTAAAGCTTTATTATTCTCGTGTATAACTTCTTATGGGAAATAACTTCCTAACTTCCCAAAACTAATTTATTTATCTACTCGCTAACATTTATTTAACTAACAATGTAATACCATTGTGACTATTATGCCAACATTCCCCCCCTTATTACATTGTTCCTATAATTGCATCAAGGGAACCCCCTGAATGATAGTATACTCAACAAAGCTGATTACATAATATGTATACATATTTTATAGAAGATCTTCTCCCAAAGAACAAATCTTGAACCAAGAGGGGCTCCATCATGCTTTCATGTCTACCCTTGGAAAGGTGTAGCTTTGAGCTGTGTTCTTGAGTTCTTTAGTCTCAAACTCTCAAATCACAGAGTCTTGAATTATTTGACAATGAACCCTAAGAGATACGATAGATCTCTGCCATTGTCTAGTGACCGTGAAAGTGTATAATTCTCTATCATATACTCTTTGAAGCTCACTAGACAACAATCCATATTGAGCTCAACACCAAATCCCAAACCTGTCTCCAAAATAAAATCTTCACAAAACATACATTCTTTAGATTCGTCAGCATCAATAAGGAAAGACAAAACAACCAAAATAAAAAATGTTTCTCATGCAAAGCATCATCTCAAAGCGAGAATCTAACTTGAGATGATGGAAAATCCTCCATCCTTTGATGTCACCTGCCTCCAATTTGATATGCTTACACTCTATCCATTTGCTTTAGTCTCTTCAATAGCACAAGCATGCAAGTCTCTCAAATTTCTATGAATGATAGCATAATGGCATCGAACCACAAACATAATGTGTGGCCATTTTCAAATGTTAAAACCTTATCTTACCACAAAAATCAAATTTACCTCCAAATTAATCTTTTTAAATACTTCCCCTTGTTTCTCCCAATTCCTCAAAATTAAATATTTTAAATATCCTTTCCTTAATACTTATGTCTGCCTTTTAAAAACTTTTCTCAAAAAGAAATTGTAAATTTCTTCCTTCAATTTTTTTTAACTTTCTCCAAACAAAATTGTTTTACTCTAGTTTCTGCAAAATAACTTCTTTGCTTAGGCATCAATTTGTGGCCTCTATGCAATAAAAAAACACTTACTCCATTTCTTTATCCAAATTTTTATTTTCTCACATAAAATGTTTGACCAAAAAAAATAACAATGTAAGATATGCCTTCTCTGAAAACCCTTACACAATGCAGCAAACAAATCTGGAAATGAGCATAGCACTTGAGATAAGATGTAAAAATTGAAACACCTTATGTGGGTTTTGTATAGCTTTCAGTGCATTTAGCACTTCCTCATTTGATTTCAATAGTTTTTGTTAAAAGAGAAATATTTACCTTCTATTGTTATTTCCAAAACTTCTATGTAGGTTTTAGAATTTCTTGTCTCTCCGTGACCACCAAGTTTATTCCAACACTCATAGTCTCCACAACAACTAAAATGAAGGCCAAGAAACTCTTTCTATGGATCAAACAAATAATTATCCTCCAATAATAGTGCCAGAAACCATTCTCATGTGCTTAGATAGATTTTCCATGAAGAGATTTCCTTGTTGTATTGAGTGTACACTTGGTTTTCCTTCTTTGAGTGCAACTTTAATATCAAACAACTTGCATCTCCTCACAGCAAACAATTTCCATATCAATTACTTCTAAAAGATTACTTAATGCAAATTGAATGCAAAGGATACAATTTCAGCACAGCAATGTTTTAAAAACTTTACACCATCGTCTCTTCACAGTAAAGAAAAACCATGCAAACCCTAAGTATCAAACAACAATACTCTCTCAACATCAGCAAATTCATTTTGACAACAACAAATTCATTTGGACAGCGAGGCTAAGAATGATATATGCCTCCATTTTAAATCTTAGACGCCTTTGTTGCAGATTTTAACTTCCATTGGCTCTCCTCCAAACAAGCTTTCAACCTTCCATTTTAGAATGCACAGGCTCAGCCAAATAGTTTCTCTGATACAATATTGAAATATGGTGATCACAAACTAGATAATTACACCATTATTGCACAGCAATATTAAAGCATAAAATTATATATTATCATCTTCAGATTATTGTTACAATGCAGTACATTGGCTTTTTAAAGATTTATTATTCCCGTGTATAACTTAACTTCCTAGCTTCCCAAAACTAATTTATTTATCTACTTGCTAACACTTATTTAACTAACAATATAATACCATTGTGACTATTATGCCAACAACATGAAGGTAGACAATTCATATGTGTCCTACTACATTATACAAATGTTAACACTACGCACTTTCATCCTTGATAGTGTCTTTTGTACTTCGGTGTCAAGTTCCTCTTTGACCTAATTTTTCATTTATGTACTCTGTTATGTAAAATAATTCTTCAATTTCTATGTTTTCTTTAATTAGTTAGTTTAGTACAATCTTTTCCATTCCAATAGCGACAAAGGAATAGAATCCAAACAACCTTTCTCTTCCTTTTGGGACACCAACAAGGTAGACATCTTCAATGATTTGTATCCTAATATTAAGTAGAAGATTGATCTAATTATGTGTGGATTAATTAGAAAAAAATTTTATACTTCACACATATCTACAAGCACAAATATATAAAATTGAATCTCAAGGAAGAATAAACAATTATGTTTATCTTCAAGAATATAATGAATCTTAGAATAACTTCAATGGAGCACCAAAAGATTAATTCAACACAACTATGAAGTTCACTATTATATTCAGTGTGACTGTCATGAGTCAGACATTACCAAATAATAGTAATTGATAGAATAAGATTTATAACACAGAACAACTTATAGGTCATATTCAAATGAACTTTAATCCCCCCCTAAAATGGCTGCTAGAAATCTAAAGCCTGAGTTCAAATCGTAAAAATAATGAACTCAAGAGGATACAGAAAAATTTCCCTGGCTCAAACGATAAAACTAAAACAATGAATTTAGTGACAAAATTATACATAGTTATGACTCAAGGTTTACAATTGCCGAAGTCAAAAAAGTTACAACAGTCAAACCACAATGACACATTATGGTCTATGATGAAATTCAACACATTTAAAGACACAGAACTTACATAGTCGAGGCCCAAATTCCTCACAAACTACACTGTTTATTTTTTAGACGGAAGTGAGAATAAACACAAACCATATATGATATTAACCCTATGACTATTGTTTAATTCAACACATGCAGCACACATTTTAGTTATAATGATATGTATAGGATTTAATACAGTCTAGTCATAATAACAATAGAATGACTATGAAAATACTAACACAATCATGCCACAATAATAACATATTTGGCTATGAAGTAAATACCACAGCTAAGCCACAAAAATATCACTTTTGGCTATGAAATATATATCATAGTTGTGCCATAAAGAAATCACAATGGATATAAAATACAAAACACAGTTGAACCATTAGTGGGTAAAATAAAACATAGTAGGTGCACAATATAATACATGTTGACTAGGAAAGAATTAAATCTCAATTTGAGGCTCAATACTTCTCATTGGTTGTAAAGAGTTTATCATATAGACGAGGTTCATAGTTTTCACAGTGATTCACAATTGATAACCCTTGTTTTGTCTATATATGACAACATTAGTTTATATACAGAACCCTTGATATATCTAAACAAAGAAAACAAATAAACATTTAAATATCTTCTTTAAGATAAAGCATTCGTAGCCACATCATTGCATTGGCATATAAACCAAATCAAATATATCTTTGATAAGAACATTGTGAAAACATACCGATACATTGATGGTTTTCCTTCAAATTTGAAGTGTCTCTACCTCCTCCTTGTTGTCACCTCCTCTTTTTCCTTGAGTTGTTCCCCTTCCAGCTGTTCTCCACTACTTATTATTGGTTCTATTTCGGTAACTAACCAAAATCTCTCCAAGTCACTAGATTTCTACTTGAATCCCTTCAACTCTGCCCTCTCCTTTCTCCATGAGCTGGAGTAATGTTCACATTAAGGGATATGTGATGGGATGTCATTCCCACTCCCTAGTCACAATACTCCTGCAATAAATGCATTAAATGCATTGCAAGACCTCACTAACTCCACTTTGTGGAGCTTAGTTGAGCTCAAAGATTTGAAAATTCAAATCTTTAAAAATAAGAAAATATAAATATTATGATTATATATATCTATATATATAATCATATATTAATCCTTGAGAATAAAATGGTGAGTGAAAAGGAGTACAAAACCCGGAGGATTGAAAGGTTGAGGGTTGAGGAGTAATGGGTGGAAGCCCAACAATGACAGTGGCAAGGACATCTAGAATGGTCAAGGATTCAGGAATTGGAGCAGCTGGGGCAAGGAAATGGATCAAGTGGAACCTATGGAAGAATTTAGGGTGAAATTCAATAACGAGAAGGGTACATATTGCAATTTAGGTCCAGGAATGTGGAACAATCCCTACAGACCACAATGGGTATGGGAAAATGGGGCTTGGGTGGACAAGTGCCATCTATTTTTTGTAGGGAGAAAGGAAAAAGAATTTCACCAACATGTCTTTTAGAATTGGGGAAGAAATAGAAAAGAGTTTAGCTCACATAAAGAAAGGAGGATTGGCCGAGAACCTCCGTGGATTAGGGCAAACTATGGAAGAAGGAACCAAGAGCCACGAACAAGCCGTGGGGGAGGATCGAATGGGTGGTTCAAGAAAAAGAGAGATCTCGATGAAATCAAATACTGGCGCGCAGTTAACCCTCAGGAAGGGGGAAGCAAAAAGGTAGTGGAGGATGAAGTGTGTGGAGGGGAGAAGAAAGATAAAGGAGCGAAGGAAAAAGGTATGCCCCCAGAGCATAGCACTATTTCTGTTAAGATTGATTCCAACAATCAAACTAGGGCTTTATTGTTAGAGAAAGGCTTGTTTTTTAAATGGGGAGGAGAGCAGGATTTGAGATGAGAAGAGATTGTAAAATGGTGTAAGGATACATGGGGGGTTTTTGTTGTTGTTAGGCTATTGCGAAATGGATTTCATGTAGTAATCTTCCCCTCCAAAGAGGAAAGGAGTTTGGCCCTAAGGGCAGGGCCGTATTTTTTGAAGGGATCACAAATGCATATTATGGAGTGGGAGTCAAACTTTGATTTGGGGAAACATGGTTTAGGAATAAGCTCCATCTGGGTGCGACTATACAATCTCCCCATAGAATATTGGGATATAGAGGTACTCAAAATGATTGGAAGAAAGTTAAGGCAATTCAAGTTCTTGGATGAAATGAAGGAAGATTGGGCTAGGGGCACATATTTCAGACTTTGCATTGCAACTGAGCAAGGGATAGGAATTCTAGAGGTAATAAAACTATAGTTTGGAGAAGGAGTCTGGAGACAAGAAGTTGTAAGGGAAGATTGTCTGAGGTTATGCCCTACCTGTAAATTAGTGGAGCATGGACAAGACAAGTGTGTATATTGAATTAAAGAAAAGGGGCTTAGTCTGTATGAGGAGGTGAGAGAAATCATGCCAGAAGATTGTGGGGAGAGTAGGAAGGAGGTGCCTTATGTAGATCTAGAAAAGGAATTGGTGGATTCAATTTGGATCCTAGGGTTAGGGAAGGAGTCTAAAGGGCAAGTTGAAGGTCATATTACTAACTCAGGTAGCAAGGATGATAGTCAGCCAGAGAAAAGGAGTGTACAGGGTATGGATAATCTTCTAGTAAGGGAGGGACATGAAGTGGAGGAATAGTCATGCTTATAAGTGTCAAAGGAAGGAAGGAAGGAAGGAGGAGGGGGGAGTGATTGGACAAACGGAAGTTGAGGAAGAGGTGGAAACCTGCCCATAAATCATGGAAAATAGAGACTGTGTAGAGCTGGGAAGTTCTGATGCAGAGTCAGACGAGGAGGGAAGTTATTAAGATTTGCAAGTGGGTATCTTAGAGGGAAGGGGTTTGGAGCAAATACAGTCAGATAGAAGGACTCCAAGGTTCAGAACAGCTAATCAAAGAGGGTGAAAAACCAACAAGGAGAGAATAGCCCTAGTGGGGACCACCAAAGGACAAACCAAAATCACTCAAACTATTCTAAGGAATGGGAAGGAGTTGCCCCTTCCTAGGGAGCCATGAAGATAATAAGATGGAATGCTAGGGGCTTAAATTCCCCTAGCAAGTGGTGCCCAAATAAACCAGTAATACTTTTGATTCAGGAAACAAAATAGAGTAGGGAAGATCAGAGTAATAAAATGAGATGGTGGGAGGGATGGGAAGGAGTGTTTAAGGAATCAGAGGGAGCCTCAGGAGGATTTGGCAGTTTGGAATCCTAATAAAGTAAGATGTACACTAATAGAATCAAACCAAAACTGGATGTTGGTAGCAGTAAGGATTTATTAGAGTAATAAGGAATTTAAGATAGTCAATGTATATAAACCCACGGATACAATAGAAAAAAGAAATGTATGGGGAATGATCTCAAACTTTTTAAATCAATATAAGGAGGATTGCATCTTGATCGGGGGCGATTTTAATTCTACATTGAATAACTTAGAGAAGAAAGGAGGAATGAGAATTCTAACTAGGGTGCAGTAGGATTTTTAGGAGTTTGTTGATAACAAGTTAAGAGAGATACAGACTAAAAATGGGTATATACTTGGACTAATAGAAGACTGGGTCATACAAGTATCTCAAAAAAGATGGATAGATTTCTAATATTCAGGAACTGATCCTGAATAGCCATCTTGGTGGAAGCAATGATTTTACCCTTGATTGGTTCGAATCACTTCCTGATTCAGCTATTGGTCAAAGAGGATGAACATAAAGGAGGCTCACCATTTAGATTTGAAAAAATGTGGTTTCAAGATCTAGAGCTACTGAACTTAATTGCCAAATGGTGGAGATAGATTTGGGGAGGTAATCAAACACACTTACTTACTCTTCACAAAAAGTTAGCTGGGGTAAAAGTAAAATTGAAAATCTAGAATAAGGAACATTTCAAGAATATTTTTGAGGAGAGAGACAAAGTGGAAGAGGAATTAAGAGAACTCAATGAGAGAGTAATAGATAAGAGTATGCGGCAGGAAGAGTTTTTGAAAGAAAAAAAACTTAAGAACAAACAAGAGGAGATTTTAGCCAGAATAGAGTGTCATTGGAGACAGAAGTCGTGGGATTTATGGCTTAAGGAGGGGGATAGGAACACAAAATTCTTCCATAATGCAGCCATAGCCAATAGAAGCAAGAACAGGATCAGTGAGCTAGAAAAGGAGGATGGGTCGGCAGTGCATAGTGAGGAAGAGATTAGTCAAGAGGCTATTAGATATTTTGAGGCTCTGTTTACTAGGAGGGATCAAGGCCAGGGGGGAGTGAGAGAGGATTTTTTTAGAAGTTATTCTAGCGATTGTCTCAGAAGAAGAGAATAAGGAATTATTTAGGGAAATCAGTGTGGAAGAGGTTAAGAAGGCCACCTTTCAGCTAGGCTCCGACAAAGTCCCAGGGATGGATGGCTTTTCAGCCCTCCTTTTCCAGAAATGTTGGGAAATCATCAAGGGCATCTAGTTAGGGTAGTGGAGGAATCAAGGAGGAAAACAACAATGTTGGGAGTATTCAATCACATGTTCATTGCACTCAAACCCAAGCAAAAGGAAGCCATAAACATGGGGGACTACAAACCTATCTCATTATGCAATACCTTTTACAAGATAGTGACAAAGGTAATCTCAAATAGGCTAAAGGTAGTAATTGACAGAATCATATATGAGGAACAAAGTAGCTTCGTCTTAGGCAGGTCTATAGTGGAAGGAATAATAGTTGCAAATGAAACAATTCACACCGCTAGGAAAATTAGATTTCCAAGTATGGTTTTGAAGATGGACATCCTAAAGGCCTATGATCGAGTAGATAGACAATTTTTGCTGGAAGTCCTGAAGAAATTTGGCTTTGACAATAGATGGGTAGAATGGATTAAAAGTTGTATAGAGGCCCCAAGGTTCTCAGTATTAGTGAACAGGGTGGCACAAGGTTTTTTCAGCTCTTCGTGAGGTACTAGACATGGGGACCCCCTGTCTCCCTTTCTTTTTATCATAATGACAGAAGCTCTAGGAAGGAGAATTTGTTGGGCTAGAAGGGAGGAAGTGTGGAAAGGAATTGAAGTTTCCCTAGGAGTGGAGCCTTGCACTCATCAACAGTTTGTTGATGATACCATATTATTTGGGCAAGCCATGATGACAGAGGCCAAAATGATAAAGGAGATGCTTGATAGGTACAGTAATGCTTCGGGTCAAGTAGTCAATTGGAGAAAATCATAAGTCTACTTCCTGAATTTGTAGCTGAGCTTACAGAGGGATTTAACAAGAATCTTAGGGGTAAGGCTGGCCAACTTCTTGGGGAGATTTTTGGGTATGCCCTTGTTTGTAGGTGTAAATAAAAAGGACTACTGGGAAAAACTAGTAGCTAGTTGTAAGAAGAAAATGGAGTTGTGGAAGGGAAAATGAGTCACCTTAGCAGGTAGGCCTCTTATGATAAGGATGGTTTTGGCTGTAATTCCTATTTATTCAATGCCCTATTTGAAATTCCCTGCGAGTATAGAAGATCAGCTAAACAAAATCATGTCTAAGTTTTTTTGGAATGGTACTAATGATACAAATAAAATCCCTTTGTTATCTTGGGAAAAGATCTATAAACCACTGTAGGCGAGAGGAGTAGGAGTAAGGCAACTAAGGATCATGAACTTGGCAATGGGGGCTTGGTCGATGTGTTCTAGAAACCAGAAGTGGATTAGCATTTTGAGAAGGAAATGCTTGAACTTGGAGGACTCGAAGAACATAGTGAAAATAGTAAATCCCCCAAGGGGCTATGCAGTCTGGAATTTTATTTGTGATAGTAGGGATATTATTGCAAATCATGTCACCTGGGAAGTGCACAATGGAATGAAGGCTTCTTTCAGGCAAGATTCATGGGATGGACAACCAAAGCTAAGTGGCATTCCCCACTTGGAAGAAATAAGGGAGGAAACAAGTAGAGTTTGGGGCACTAAGGTGAGTGACTTCAGAAGGGAAGGGGACTAGTGGGAGTGGAAGGACCCTAGTGAGCATAATGCCCCGGAAGATCAGAAAGAGGCTCTCAGAATAATACTAGGCGAAAGAAAGATTCCAGACATGGCAGGGGAGGATGTTTTAAGGTGGACAACCTTAGAAGATGGTGAATACAAAGTTAAAATCAGATACTTCATCAAAGAAGGTTTGGAACTAGTTCAACATTGGTTGAGACCTCTCTTCTGGGAAAAGGATGTCTTGTCGAAGGCATGAGTCTCCCTATGGCTTGTAACTCAAAACAAAATTTTGAATCAGGATAGGCTAAAGAAGCTGGGGTTTAGGGGTCCTAATCGGTGCATTTTGAATAAGAGGGATAGGGAAAATGTGGATCACCTATTGCTAAGGTGCCCTTTTGTAGAGTATTTTTAGAAAGAAGTAGTAAGGAAACTAGGGTTTCAAACCCCTTTCTCTCAAAATCTATCAGAATGGATTATGACATTGCCTTAGAAAAATAGCAAGGGTGCTCTAAGTAGCATCTGGAAAATCATACACTCAACGATTTACTGGGAGGTTTGGAAAGAAAGGAACTTAAGAACCTTCAAGGAATAGGCCATGGGAAGGGAAATTCTAGCAAGAAAAATTGAAAGGACTATCGTAGAATTGGTAAATTCAGTAGCCAAAAATAGACCTTTGGCAAAAAATAATTTCAGTAATAGGGATATTGAGCTAACTAATAAGTTTGCAGGATTGAGTATCACCCCAGCTGTAGGTGACAACTGTGCACCAAAGAAGCTGGCAATCTGAAGGCAAATAGTGTGGTAGAGGCTGGAAGAGGGGTGGTTAAAAGTTAACTTTGATGGAGCTAGTTTGGGAAATCAGGTTTGGACTAGTATAGGGTGTGTGGCTAGGGACTTTGATGGTACAATTTTGGACCAGAAGACATTATTCATCGGGCAGGCCACAAATAATATTATTGAATTTAGAGCAGCTTTATGTGGGTTGGAGATGAGAAAAGATTTGGGGGCAGTCAAATTGCATTTGGAGGGAGATTTGTTGCTAATGGTAAATGCAATCTGGACCAACTTTACTCCAAGTTAGACTCTTCATCATTGGCTCACTCTAATCAGAAGACTCATTGATTCCTTTTCAGATTTCTGCATTAGCCACATGTATAGAGAGGGTAACACCTTGGCCAATGAGTTGACAAAAGAAGGGGCAATGGGAGGCAGAAGGATGATTGGGATAGCTAGCAAAAGGGAAATCCAACATAGTGTGGAACGACGGTGATGTTGGGTGTCAAGGTGGAGGTGAGATGGCCTAGTGTTAGAAGGTACATCCGTGACATTAACTTGCAAGCCAGCATTAGTGTGAGGAGCTCGAGGCTCAAGGGTGGATTGTATGGCAGATCTTTGAGCATGGTAATGACAAGTAATTCTCTCAAAAATTGTAAAGTAGTTATTCCAAGGTGTTTTACTCGACTTCTCATAATGAGAATTTGGTGGGGAAAGTACAGACTGGTAGTGGTAGCTCGTGTGGCATTTTAATGAGGCATTATTGGAAGTGGTGCTTATCGACTTATTTAGCCACGAGAAGTAAGGCAGAAAGCAAGTGTTAGAGTAGCAGAACTTGTAAGCATAAAGATATGGATAGTCTGATATGCCTTGAATCCTTGGTGACTATGTTAGCTTTCCTTGTAGTAGTTACAGACAAGAGGCTCTGACGACTCCTTTCTGTCAAGCATGAGTTAGTGCTGCACACGGTAAAGGAGATGCTGGGGCAGGAATTCCTGTAGTCTTACCATAGGCACCATGTTAACACAGATATCCCGATGATGTTCTTGGCGCTTGCTCTGAGTAGAGGTGTGCCTAAGCCTAAGGTAAAAAACTTGTGCCAGATGCTATTTAAACATGTAATTTTGGGGGAGATAGATGTGGTGCTAGACAATGTAGGCACTAATAGAAAGATCTCATTGCCACATCAATATTATTTGAGGAAAGGCTAAGGGTCATAAGAGGTTTAGAGGTTCCCACTAATCTTCTCAGTGGATGCAGATGAGTTGGAGGAAAGGGTGGGGGTATTGGACCAAAATTTGGAATTCCTTCAGAGAATTGCAGAAATTCTCCCACTACCGTCGATAAACTAGATGGGTGAATTCTTGGCAAGAGAAAGTTTTTAGGTGCCCAATGATAGTGATAGCGAAGGGGAGAAAGGGGATATGGAGTTACCACTACTTCTGAATTACGGGGAAGACTGGATAGAAGAAGATGGAAGGGACGTCGAGGAAATTGCTCAAGGCCCAGCCCATAGGAAATACATAATGGATTTCCCGGTCAAGGTTTGTGCTTCTCACGTAAGGCAGATGAGGAAGGAGGCAGTAGATTTGAGCCCAGAACTAGTTCTTGGGATGGCTTTTGGAAGCTCGAGCTCTTCTGCAGGGCGTGGTGAGGTGTGTGGTCATGGTTGTGGTTAGGGTTACTAAACTGTTAAGGGCAAGCTAGGCCCTTTGTGTTTGTTTCACCCTTTTGCTATCAAGCTAGGTGGTAGGTGGTAGTTATCAATTTGGTTTTTTGCAGATGTTCATACTTGTAAAGAGGGTCTCTCAATTTTTTGTTGCAGTCATATTTAGGGGTTAGGGAGTTGATAGTAGTAGTAGCTTCTGTTGTGTAGTTAGGGGCAAGGGGGAAGTTGGTTATCAACACACTGGTGCTTCGTATGGGTCTGGTCTAAAAGCTTGGATATGAAATTTGTATTCTCTTTTTTTGACATAATATATCGGGAGCTAGCCCTTACCAGTTTTAAATTATCAAATATATATATATATATATATATATATATATATATATATACTTTTTTGAATAGAGATAAATCACTTGCAAGGTGAATTATATCTGTTTATTTTGATAATTCATATGTGATAAAATAATAGTTGAACTGTTACTAAAAGTATATATATACTTTTTTGAATAGAGATAAATTACTTGCAAGGTGAATTATATCTGTTTATTTTGATAATTCATATGTGATAAAATAATAGTTGAACTGTTACTAAAAGGAAACAATCAAAGTCTCATTGCCACAACCTGAATGAGATCAACCACACTGACTTAGAGATGAACCAAAGTAATGGATCAACTATGATGTGAATCACACTAAGCCAAAACAAAAAATTGACCTCATCATTATACAATGACAATGCTACCATGCAAATTACTAGCATATATATACATATAAAATATATATATATATACTTTTTTGAATAGAGATAAATCACTTGCAAGGTGATTTATATCTATTTATTTTGATAATTCATATGTGATTAAATAATAGTTGGTATGTTACTAAAAAGAAACAATCAAAGTCTCATTGCCACAACCTGAATGAGATCAACCACATTGACTTAGAGATGAACCAAAGTAATGGATCAACTATGATGTGGATCACACTAAGCCAAAACAAAAAATTGACTACATCATTATATGATGACAATGCTACCATGCAAATTACTGACACACTACGACATCAAAAAGTAACCAAATATAAAGGCAATGACACAATACTTGCGTGTGAGTTCTCAAGGCATGTTTTCTCATCTATTTTACTTGATCCAATTCCCTCTCTCTGGTGATACTCTCCCTCCTCATCCACAAAGAGGAAAAATAATTTTCCTCTGTCCACCTCATTAACAATCACAACACAGTCCATTAAACACATTATGTATAACATGAAATAAATATTTTAATAGCAATAATCATGAAGAAATATATATCCATTTCTATATATAATAAATCAAAGTAAATTTCTCTCATCAAATTTGTCTGCTAAACACATCATGATAATCATAATTCAAAATGCATAATCAAAACATCTAACTAATAATTAATTAAAAATAACATAATAAAGTTGTCCAAAAATAGGGTGTCACAGCACCTATTTGTCTTCTTCATTGGAGGGCATGGCAAGTTTTTTGATTTGGACTGTATTTGATCAATATACCACCTTACTTGTATCTATTTTATCAGGTCATTTAAGGACCTTGTTTTTGTAATAATTTAATATTTTAGATCTTAACTTATAGTCTCTCTGTAAAATCTTTTATTTTGATATATGGGTGCCTCAACACCTTTTTCTGGTAAAAAAAAGTAGGGTGTCATAGTTAACCAATTGAAAACATCATCTAGACCTCCATTAACATTAACCTGGAACATAGATCTTGCTTCCTTCCTAAAAATACAAAGATTTCTTTCCCACCATAAGTGCCAGATGATCATCGAGGGGCCTATATCCCATAAATAGGCTAAAGATTAATTTACAAATGGTTGAGGCCAATTCTTGAACATTAGGAACAAGGATTTAGATATAGGGCTGGCCCACTTTATCTTTCTAAAGAACCAGAGCCAACATTCTCTGCTAAAGGGGCGTAAGAGCATAATATGATCCGTAGATTCATCTTCACTTCCACATAGCACACAAGGAAAATTGGACCCAAGACCTAGCCTTTTAATTTGGTTGCTAGTGAGGATTTTGTTATGGAGTGCACACCAAGCGAATGCTCCTACTTTGGGAAGTAATGCATTCCCCCAACACAATTTTGAGGGCCATTCTGAAGTAACTTTTTGCATGCAGATTCTATAGATTTCTCTCACTGAATAGAGGCCCGATTTTGTAGCCATCCAGACCACCTCGTCCTCCATGCTAGAAACAATAACCAACTTCTTACTCAGTAGACGGCTAAGGAGCACTTTTTGTTTCCTTGGAAAATTGCAGTCTTGAAAGCTCTTCCAGGCTACTAAAACTAAAACTCCAACCCTTTTCGCTAGCCAATAATCTTTTACTTTGTGCCCCTAGCTTGCTTGGAGAAAAATTCTTGCATCTCTGAGCTCTTTTCTTGCTGCCAAAGATGGCCCCCCTCCCCAAGAGTCATACCAGAAATCCACCTTTTCACCATTATGGATTATCCATGTCAAATTGGGCTGGAGGATGTCTCTACTTCTTGTTAGGAAGTTCCAAATTGCTGAGCCTTTGGGAGGGTTTTGCACAGTGAAAATTCTCTCATTATCGAGGGAGTCAAGATACTTAGCCTTCATTAGTCTTAACCATATGGAATTAGGTTTCGCATACATGTTCCACGCCAATTTGGCCCCAAGCACTTGGTTTTGGATTTCAATGTTCAGGATTCCAGTCCCTCCTTCCTCTTTAGGTTTACACACTTTATCCTAGGCCAATAGATGGATTTTCTTTTCTTTAAGAGAACCTTGCCATAGAAATTTCCTACAAGCCCCATCTATTCTAGCAATAATACCTTTTGGAACATGAAAAGCTGACATCATGTAGACTGGCACAGTGGACAAAACTACTTTTATCATCACTACACGGCCTGCCAAAGACAGACTATGACCTTTCCATTTAGATAGCTTTGCATTCAAATTTCTTAGGAGTTTGCTCCATAGGTTATTTCTATATCTACCATTAAACAGAGGGAGACCAAGGTAGCTTCCTGGTAATGCTTGAATATCAAGATTAAGGATGCTGTGAATCTCATTTTGGAGATCAAGTGGCACATTTTGAAAAAAGACCATAGACTTATTAAAGTTCACCAGTTGTCCCGATGCATGGCAATAGGATTTAATTGTGTTCATCATGGATTTGGCTTCCTGAACCGAGGCATGACCAAATAGAATTGTGTCTTTTGCAAAGAGTGCATGAGTGAAAGATTCTTGAATGCCTTTGAGCTTGATGTCTTTCCATTCAGACCTTCTCTTTGCTTCCTTTATTGCCCATGTGAGTGCCTCTGTCATGAGGATGAAGAGATAAGGGGATAGAGGATCCCCTTACCTTAACCCTCACGAAGGTTCGAAAGGCCTGGATTCCCTGCCGTTTATTAGAACTAATACTTAGAAACCTGATATACAAGAAGCAATCCATTTTACCACTTCTTTGGAGAAACCTATTTGCAGTAGGATGTCTAGAAGGAAGCTCCATTCAACTCTGTCATATGCCTTGGACATATCTAGTTTAACCACCATAGCTGTCTTTTTATCTTTATCCACAGAGTGCAGGATTTCATGTGTTAAAATGGCACCCTCCAAGGTTTCTTTTCCTAGAACAAAACCCCCCTTCTCAATAGAGATCAACTCCATCATGAAAAAAGATAACCTCAGCACCAGGGCCTTCAAAATTATTTTGTAGATAAAGTTGCATAGTGAAATTGGCCTGAAGTCTTCAAAAGTTTGAGGAGAGCTTGATTTTGGAATAAGCATTATGCAAGTTGACTTGATTTCCTTAAGCAAATTCTTATATTTTCTAGATTCTTCTACTACCAAGAAGACATCTCTATCAACTGTGTCCCAACATTTCTGAAAGAAGATACCCATCCATCCATCCAGCCTAGAAGCTTTCTCCCCCCACCAAAGAAAACATTGTTGCCTTTACTTCCTCTAAAGAGAATTCTCTCAGTAAATCTGTATTGTGGTTTTCTTTAACTAATTTGTGAATAAGTTTACAGACCTTTTGAACCATATCCCCATCAGGAATTGATTTGGAAAGGAGATCTCCAAAAAAGACTTGGGCTGTAAAAAGAATTTTTGTTGGCTCAGTGCAAACCTGTCCATTTCCCAGTTGGATTGATTTGATATAATTAGTGCCCTCCCGCACCTTGGTTGAAAGATGAAAAAAGGAGGTATTCTTGTCTCCTTCTTTCAACTATAATTCCTTCAATCTTTGCCTCTAGAAGATTTCTTCCCTCTTCAGAGTCTCTTCCATTTTGGCTTTCAGTTGCTTCTCCCGCTAAAAGGAGGAGAGGTCCATGCCATTTTTTATTATGAGTTCTGCTAGAACTCTCATTTCTTTCTGTAATCTTGATTTTTCTACAAAAATGTTATGGAACTGATTCTTGATCCATTCCATAATCTTATGCCTTAGGAATTTTAGTTTACTTACTAGTTGAAACATGCGGGATCCTTCCACAAATGGGATGTGTGTCCACCAATTCTTCACATTTTCAATAAAGGATGCATCCCTGAACCACATTGTTTGGAACCTGAACTTCTTCTTGCTAGGGAAGCTATTACCTGCTATTCTTAAGCTAACTGGGAAGTGATCAGAACCCATCAGAGGTCAATTTTTTGACTCAAATCTAGCTAGTAGATTGAAACATTTTGAAGACAAGAGAAATATGTCCAATCTTTCTGCTATTTGTAATTTTTCCTTTCCTTCTGTTCGTCCAAGTAAAAATACCATTTTTGGGGATACAATCTAGTAGAAGATTTCTATTAATAAACTCCTTAAAATCCTTCTGAGATCTAGGTAGATGTGAGATACCCCCCGATTTTTCCAAATCCTCTAGGATGGAGTTAAAATCCCCCCCTAATATATATAGATTCCATTTCAACCTCCCTAGCCACACAGATAGACAATCCCAATCTTGTCTTTTCTAATTTAAATTAACTGGTGCATAGACATTAACTAGCCACAGATCTGAACCATACATGAATGAAGGGAACTTACCTATTAGGAAGATGTCATTCTTTTCCATCACCTCCATAGGTTGAATGTGCTTCCTCCAACCTATAGCCATGCCACTAGAAGCACCTCGAGCAGCCACCTTCTCGAAGGACCAGACTTTCCAACTTTTGAAATTATGATCAAACAAATCGACAGACAATTTTGTTTCCTGAAGCATTATTATATCTAATTTTTCCTCATCAATTTGATAACTGATGAGTTTTCTTTTGTTAGGGGCATTAAGACCCCTAACATTCCACATAAGTATCTTCATGTCTTCCGAGGAGAGTAGTTCACTCTCCTCTTGCTTGGACTGTGATTGGCCTAAAGATTTTGGACACTTGAAAGATCTCTATTCTTTTTCATTTGCTTCTGTTTGGAGCTTTTCCTGATAGAGGGGGGGGTACCTTTGGCTAGGGGGCTTTTCATATTCGTATGATTGAGATGTCCATTAACATTAATAACATTAGTAATATTAACATGTGCAGGTATAACCTAGTTAGTAGTGTCTTTGAATAGAAAACACTTGATTTTTTAGTATAGTAGGCACAACAATATACTGCCTATTCACATGAAACCATACCAGAGCATGGAAATGTAGTTACAATATGATTGAAAAAGGGCAAAAAAAAAGGTATTGCGATCTTGATGTTCTTATAGAAAAATTTCAGATCCAAAATAAAAGAAAAGCTGAAACCAATCAAATATGATTCAGTTGTAGATTCCATGTAATAAATTTCATTCACCAATAAATTAGCAGTTAAAAGTCAATTTAAGCCAATTAAATTAGGGCAAATATTTACTAATTGTTTAAGTAAAGTGCAAATGTTCATATAATCAAATTAGCAAAAGAACATTCAAACAACTATCTTAAACTATTTTAATTTGTTAATGACAATCTTTTTTTAATAGTAGATAACTATAATTTATCACTTTCAAAACAATTGAAAGACTTTTTGGGAGTAGGTGATTGCCAACCCACAAATGTTAAGTAAAATCCACGTACTCAAATACCTATACACAACATGAGATGTATTCTTGCAATCTCAATGTCCCCTCCATCTCCAATGTTTTCTTTTCATCTATCAGTTTTAGAAGTTCATGTCTAGCTTCATCACTTAATCCTTTAATGCAACCTTCTGAATAGTTGCTTGATTATTGTTGGAGCTCGTCTACAAACTTGTTCACATCTACATTAAACAAATTTCTCCACTGTAAAAGCAATGAAAATGCATAAGGTAGACTATGTAAAGAACTATCATACTTATTTATTATTTTCAACTTATGGTAACTTACTTCTTTTATCAATCTCATGTCATAGTCTCTTTCAGGATAATTTAACCTCTTGCATGTGATTAGCATAGCTTTGTCCAAGGACCTGCACTGCAATTATTTATATTAGTAGTAATTAATTATATCAGGTATACAGTAAACTACATGGCACCAATACTAATGGTAAAATATGAAGGAGAGATTTTAGAACACTGACCTTGCTATAGCCTTAGGAATAAAATATCGACCTAAAATTAAAACAAAAGTGAACAATATCAAATAAAATATAATAGAATTTAAGATTCTTGATTTATAATAAATGTTTGAAAGCTTTGGATTAGAGTTTACAAAGAAAAAGATTTAGTTGGATTGCATCAGTAATATAAAAAAATTTAGACTCCTGTAATCTGTTAACTTTTTCAAAGGATTTAGGATTAAAAGATTTTAGAATTTTTTTTAATTAACATAGCACTTGGCATTCAGTCACAAATAACATGGCTGGATTAGGATTTTTTTGATAAGTTTTATCTTCAAATCTTTAAAAATATTAGTAATAATCTATATTATTCTCAAAACAACAAAAATATTTCTGCTTCTTACCTTTTTAATAAAAAACTCCTCAACATTCAAGTAAATTAACCCAAAAATAGAAAAGAGAAAACTTTATAAACTCACCTAGACTTACTTGGCATTTATCATCCTTAAGCCTGCAGAGAAATGGCATTCCAACGTTATTAAAGAGTTCTATGTAGTGACACATAGTGTAACTTAGACACTTCAGCATTTCATTATTATTAAACTCAAAACATCCTAATAACACCCAAAAGTTTTTCAAATCAACCTTTTGAGTCATAAATAATTAACCACACAGAGATATGGAAACACCCTAAATATGAGACATACAAAATGACCTGAAAGATTGATATAAAAATCTTTTGCAGACATTTTTCTTGAAGAAAGATATAGTGTTCAGTGTATTAATTTTTAATTAATAGTTAAGCATCAAACGAAAGAATAATAGAAGAGAAATAATAGAATACCATATATTGGCTTGCCAATGGCCACGGACATCAGTGACTCCAATGAATTGGCTACTTTTTCTACCCCTATTGCTCCTACCATTATCATTGATGTTAGGGTTTCCATGAGAAGTCTGAGGGTTAGGGTTTTCCATGCCATTATTACCACCACTTCCTGCAACTATCTTGATCAACCCTCCCTCTCCTGAGATTGATTAACATCCTTGTTGTGTGTCCAATATCATTCAATTCACAAGAATTCTCCTTGTGAGCTTTCCTTTTTTTTCCACTAAGCCTCACCTCAGCATTAGGATCTGATACCATAGAAGCAGTACTAGACTGATCTTTAACTTGAGCATTAGAAACATTGGCATTAAGATTGTCCATTATCATAAAGTCTACACAATGTGAGAAACAAGTTAGCACTGCAAACAGATATGTCAATCATTCTATTA
Organism: Cunninghamia lanceolata; assembly: GCA_027924645.1. Taxonomy (NCBI): domain Eukaryota; kingdom Viridiplantae; phylum Streptophyta; class Pinopsida; order Cupressales; family Cupressaceae; genus Cunninghamia; species Cunninghamia lanceolata. Next base: position 8,395,321 of record BSBN01000078.1, read on the forward strand.
CTTATCCTTTATAAAAAAAAGGTAGTGTTGATGTGTTTTCCGTGCACAGACAACGCAACATAAAATACTCACATATTTTATCCCCTTTTGAACAAAGTCACTCAAATGCTAAGCTTCCTGATTAAATGAGTAGATTCCAAGGTTCCTTATCTTCAATTCTCGATGTGGGATAGGTTGTTTGTGAAAGATCTGATATGTTGTTTCATACAAAGGGACTTACACTTTGATGTTCAACAATAGGAAAATATTGTTTTCACTCACACAAGAAGTAACTCTCATTCAAAGGTCACACGAATTGATCAACATATGATATAACAATGAAGGCTCTTGAAACTTATTTCTAACAATGTCTATGAAAAAAGTGCAAAAAGATGGGTTGAGGGGTTTTAATCTAAATGCAAGCTATTATCATCAATTCTTTGAAATCCAACCACGCTTTGCTTCACCAAAAGACAACAACTATGCAAAGGTGATGCAATCTTCTAAGGAAAGCTGAAAAGTTTTCAAATCACTTATGCACACAAACCTTCAAAAACGTGAGAATAGATGAACACAAAGCAATTGAAGTGAAGCTCAGATGAGTTTAGAACAACCATACATTACAACTTACCCATGACAAATCATAAATGATATGAACATACAAATGATTTCTCTTATGACTCGAGAACAATAACTTCCATGAACTTGAAACAAACTCAATAAGCTTAACTAAGCTAAACTAATTTTTTTTTTAATCGAGTAAGTACTTAGAAACTATGCAACTTTGCAGAACAATACAATATCAATAAGAAGAACTCAACAATGAATTTGTATTAATCTCAATAGAGTTTTTGCAACAATTTCTCCAAGACTTCTCTCAAATATCAATGAAAGAGGAATGAGGCCCTTTTATAGCCTTCAAAATACAATGAAGGGCCAAGTTTATGCCACATAATGAGTTTGTTACAACAACTTTCTATTTTTAGACATAAAAGAAGGAACAAAGGCACATTTTCCAAGGTGATGACATGTTAGATCCTATGATGATTGTGTTGGAACTAGACAACTGAGAGGAGGGGTGAATCAGTTGTCCCACAATAAAAACTTTTCTATTTTTAACCTTCTTTCCTATCTTACTATCAGATTAGTGATGTAAATATTAAAGCATAGATCAACAACATAAGAGCAGAAACATAATCAACACATTTGAAACCAAGTTTTTGACATAGAAACCAAGCTAAGGGAAAAAACACAATGGGGGTTAACCCACAAAATACGTACCATGTTAAAAGTACTTAGTAAAATAGAAGGCACATGCCTTCAAGTGCACTACCCAGAGCTCACTGTTCGAAAGAGAGGCTCATTGTCTACAGAATTTATTTAGAAAGAATTAACTAAAAATTAGCATTTACTTCATGCCTAATTTAGTTTCAATGAATGCTCAAGAACTTTTACTTTGCCCCAAATTCTTCTTCACAATCTATACTACTCTCGCTCCTTTTCTTCTCTGCTCTGCTCCTGATCCTTTCTTCGGATTGATCTATTTTTCACAATGATGTTTCAATACCTCTTCAATAAGTATTTATATACTTCATCAACCTTGGAATGATCAACAAGGTCAGCTAACCTTGACCAGGATCATCACATTGTCAGCCAAACATAATTGAGAATTGAATCTTCTTTTACAACCACTCCACGCTTCATAAAAATACTCTAAGGCATCCATAACAGGCTAGGAACATCCGGTTAGCCAAGACTAGGAAGAACATCAACCTCAAAGAGAAAATCTTCAATCAACAATCTCAAACTTTAATGCGTGCCTCTAACATAGTAGCCATACAATCTAGAGACCTCCATAAACACATTGAATTGACCAATAACATCCATTCTAAACCAAATTATCAGAAGTATTTGAATCTTCCTTCAGAACCTCAAGAACACTCTTTGTCATGACTATCAATCTAGAAGGATAGCTTGCGGACCTCCAAACCACAAACCACTGGCTTTGCTGATACACATTGACTTCCCAAACATGCCTTCAGATCCGTAGATCACAATTTTATACTACTGGAGCAATCCAAACCTCTTTCCTGTCACTATGTCTTTCTGAGTATTACAGGAACCGGTTCTACTTAGATGGGCATAACTCCTTCAAATCTTCATATGGATTTCTTAAATCTTAACTAGAGCAGTCTCTGACAATCCTCTACACATCCACATGCATTGATTAATTTTCTCAATATCCTCAACTGTCCAGTCTTCTATCCAAACAACAAAATAGGATACAATTGACACTAATGGCAACAAGGATATGTTGACATCAATGACAACCCACTTAGGCACATATTTGCAACAATATCCCCCTTTGTCATTGATGGCAACATATGATGTGAAAAAATGAATCTAACCATCAAGACAAGAAATTCTCCCCCTTTCTCTTCTCACTTCTGCAACTACTTTCTTTACTTCTCCCCCTTACACCAGTAACTCATTTTTCACATGACTTCTCTCCCCCTTTGACATCAATGGCAAAGGGCACATATTTGCTATCTTTTCTCACTTTTTGCTTCAGACTGATCCCAAAATTTGCATATTGACTACACCCCATTTGAGTATTACCTTCTTAACATCAATCTGGATCACAAGATATGAATGTGAATTCCACCGGACTGATCCACCTTAGTGCATCTTAGTTCTACTCAGGAGGGGTTATAACCCCTAACTTCTCTCTAAGATACTTACAAGTATCCTTGGGAAGAGGCTTAGTGAAGATGTCTACAATCTGATCTTTGGAAGGAATAAACTCCAACTTGATTTCATTTTCATTTACTTTCTCTCTCAAGAAATGAAACTTGATAGATATATGCTTTGTCTTTGAATGCAATACGGGATTCTTTGAGATGCTTATTGCAATAGAATTATCATAGAAAATTGTGACTGGCTCCTCAAACACAATTCTAATGCCCTTCAACATTTGCTTCATCCCAAAAACCTGAGTGCAATTATTTGTTGCTGCTATGTACTCTGCTTCTACTATAGACAAAGATATTGCCTCTTACTTTTTGCTTATCCAAGAGACCAATCTTCTCCCCAAGAAGAGTGCACCACCACTAGTACTTTTTCTATCATCCACATCTCCTACCCAATCAACATCTGTATATGCATGAAGAGTGAAGTTATTGTCTTTTGGATACCATAGTCCATAATCAATTGTCCCTTTGAGATATCTAAAAGTTCTTTTGACTGCCATAACATGGGATTCTTTTGGATCAGCTTGAAATTTGACAAGTCCAACTGCATTCATGATGTTAGGTCTAGTCTAAATTAGATAAAGTAGTCCTCCAATCATTGATCTATATCTTTTCTGATTTGCCTTGGGAGAGTCATTATCTTTGCTTATCTTGCATCTGGTTACCATAGGTGTACCTACTGGCTTTGAGTCTTCCATTCCAAATTTCTTTAGCAATTCTTTTACATACTTGGATTGAGATATGAAGATACCTTTATCTAATTGAAAATTTTATAGACCTAGGAAGAAATTCATCTCACCAAACATTGACATCTCAAACTCACTTTTCTTTTGATCAGGAAATGCTTTGCTAAATCCTAGCTTAGGCAAATTCTTATCCAATCTGGCATACCAGGCTCTTGGAGCTTTCTTGAGTCCATACAAGGCTTTTCTCAATCTAGAAACCATATCTCCCTAATCAGACAACTAAAATCCTTTTGGTTTCTCAATGTAGACTTCTTCCTCCAAATCTCCATTCAGAAATGCTGATTTCACATCCATTTGATATACTTTAAAATCTTTGAAGGCAACAAATGCAAGAAATAATCTAACTACCTCTATCCTTGCCACCAGAGCAAAAGTTTCTTCAAAATCAATTCCTTCCACTTGAGAGTAGCCTTTATATACCAACCTTGCCTTATTCCTTACTACCTCACCATTTTCATTCAATTTATTTCAGAAGACCCATTTGGTTCCAATAACATTTTTGTCCTCAAGTCTAGAAACTAGATCCCATGTGTGATTCTTTTCAATTTGCATCAATTCCTCTTCCATTGCTTTGACCTAGTTTTCAACATTACAAGATTCACTTACTGATTTAGGTTCAATCCTTGAACTCACACAAATCTCTTCTTGATCTTCAGACATTTTTCTCCTAGATTAAACACCTTTACTCTTATCTCCTATGATCTGATCTTTAGGATGATTTAACCTTACATACCTGGGAGTTTTGGAGATTGTTTGAGCTTCTATTTCTTGAACTTGTTCCTCATCATTTGTGTTAACCTCTGGAGTTACCGGTTCAAACTAAATCTGAGTCTGAACTTGAACTTGCCTTCCTTGATTTTGACTTTCATATTGATCATCTGAATCATATCTCGAGTACCTAGAATGTCCTTCTTTGCTTTCATCAACTTTAATGTTTGCACTTTCAACAATCTTCTTCAATCTTTTATTGAAGCACTGGTAGGCTTTACTTTGAGTTGAGTATTCCAAAAATATTCCTTCATCACTTCTTGCCTCAAACTTACCTAAATCCTCATCTCTTTTGATATAACATTTACTACCAAAGAATCTGAAGTATCTTACAGTAGGAGGATGACCAAACCAAAGTTCATAAAGAGTCTTACCAGAATTTCCATTGATCTACACTTGGTTAAGAGTGTAGACAACATTACTAACAGCTTCTCTCCAATAAACTTGAGGAACATTTTCTTCCACCATCATGGTTTTGGAAGCTTATTGAATGGTCTGAATCTTTCTTTCCACAACTCCATTTTGCTGAGGAGTCCTAGGAGAAGATAATTGTCTTTTTATTCCATGTTTTTCACAAAAAGCATCAAACTCACCGGAGCTAAATTCTCCACCTCTATCAGATCTCAGACATTTTAATTTCCCATCAATCTCATTTTCAACCATCATCTTGAACACCATAAACTTGTCAAGGGCTTTTGATTTTTCTTTTAAAAAAGTTACCCACATCATCCGGGAGTAATCATCAATTAATAACATAAAATATATGTCTCGTTGCACACTCCTAATTCTAGCAGGCCCACAGAGATCAGTATGTACCAATTCCAATCTCTCACTTGAACCTTGTTCCTTACTCTTGAATGAAATTTTGTTCTATTTTCCCAATTGACACTCTCTACATATGTTATTAGGTTTCACAAGTCTTGGAAGATCTCTTACAACTTGAGTGGAACTTATAATGTTGTCAAAATTCACATGACACATCCTCCTGTGCCATAGCTAACTTTGATATGTCTAAGCAATCAAACAAATTTTCCTAGAACTTCTCAAGGTAAAGATGTTACCTCTAGTTTGAGTACCGGATGCAATTTTAGTTTGAAAGCTTTCCAAGATTCTGCATTTACCATCCTTGAACTGAAGATCATAACCCTTTTCAACCAGTTGTCCAACACTGAGAATATTATGTTTCAGTCCTTCCACATATAGAACATCATTGGTGTTGTTCTTGCCATCAAAAGAGATGGATCCTCTGCCACGGATTCTACTAGGTGAGTTGTCTCCAAATTTCACAAGTCCTCCTTCATAGTTTTCAAAATTCACAAACTTACTCTTATCACCTGTCATATGATGAGAACATCCATTATCAATCACCCATTCATCCTTTTCAATAACCTGAGTAGCCAAGGCACTTTCCACATTTTCATAGTTAGTAGATTCAGTAGACACCAGAACTTTTTCTTTGATAGCAATAAACACCCAATCATTTTCAGAGGAGCCTCCATGATCAGATTCATCATCTGTTACCCCTTCTCCATTTTCTTGGACATAGTAACATTTCTTCTGACCTTTATACCTGTTAGGGTTTGGTTTTGAAAATATTTCCAGACATCTTGAGGTAAAATGCCCAATCTTATTACAAGCAAAACATTTGAGTGGTAATTTTCCTTCATACTTACCAGATCCTCTTGGCATTCTTCTGGCAATAAGATCTTCAAGATCTGTTGTTTCTATTTCAACCTCTTCAAGATCCTTTCTTGTCTTCATAAAACTATTTGATCTTGTAGAGGAGATTTCACCTAGATCATATCTTTGTTTTCCATACACACTGGCCTTAAATGCAAATTCAGACTTGGGAAGAGAATCACCAAACTTACTTAATTCAAAATTTGAAATCATGCCAACCAAATGATCTCTTGTAACTTTTGAGACTATCCTAATCTCTTCTATAGTTGTAACTGTTATCAATCAGATATGCACCCAATGTTAAGCTATCATCTTAGCTACCTATTGACACATGGGAACACTCCTAGGCCTGTGGGTTGCCTAAAACTTGGAGTGAACCTCCAGATTGGGCTGGTTCCCTTGATAAATCACCTAATCTAGAAGACTTCTTGAGGAAAGGGTAAGAAAATAACTAAAAATTAAATTCTAAAACCTAAGGATATTTTACCAGAATGTTATCTATTGACTCACAATCAGCCTCACAAAGCCTTTTATCCTCACAATTTTACAAAAACAATGCAATACATATGTAATTCACATGAAAGCTTGAAAGCTAGAGGTTTGTATGAAGGAAAAACACAAGTTTTATCACAACTTCAACCCACAAACAAAGGCTAAACATAACATACAACCTGTATTACATGAAACTTTCGCACTCAATCCTGCAATAATGAGACATATGAAAAGGATTCTAAGGTTGAATCACAATGGGACATCAGATCATTGATTACAAAATGAATTAGAAAGTATGAAAGAGGAGAACTCTGATGCTTTATTAATACTTAAAGGAGTAGAAATTGAGTATCTGAGTACAAAGAATGTTTACAAATCTCTCTGCAAATGAACAAGAGAGGAAGAAACAAAGATATCAACTCCCAAAAAACTAAGTCTTTCTCCCCTATTTATAACTCCAAAGATCTCCCAAGGAAAAAATTAAGAAATCTTCCTAAAATAGCAAATTTGATCTATTTTCAAGCTCCACTGAAAAGATAAAAATAAAGATTTCAAATCACCTCCAATCTGTATATGAAAGCTACCAAAATATTCCTCAAGGTAGACATCCCCAAAATCTACTTTAAAACAAGCTTTATTTGCTCAATAAAAGCTCAATTTTTTTTTATTGTCCTCATCTGCCTCAAAATAAAGTAAATCAAAAAAAAATATTTGATTTTCTTTAATAGTTTTAACTACATAAAATGACAAAATATTAAAAGCAATTTATAAATAACATTGCTTTAATATTTCTCTTACAATAGGTCCTGCAGCTTTTCCTTCTGATTTGCCTAAGCTTGCCTCTTTTGATTTTCTTTTACAAAACAATAATAAAGGCTTCTTTTTGTCCATATCTTCCCAAAGAAAGAAAACTAGAAAAAGAAAGATATTGTTTTCTTTACTTTGTTTTAACTGTATAAATAATAAATATTTATAAGCAATTTATAGGATATTGCTTTAAATATCATTTTACAATAATTTTTTGCAGCTTCAAATTTGCAAAACAAAGAGGGTCTGCCATTGTGAATGTTACTTGAAAATGGAAACTGGGGTTAGTGAGAAATTTAAAGGGTTTTTGTACCTTGTTCTCTTCTCATTTATGTCTTTAAATCTCAAAAACCTAGATCATATTTTGTGAGATATGATTAAAACACGTGACTGTATCTTCACTTTGTTGTGTATTATGCTTCTGACAGTTCCTTGAAAACTACAAATTGGGTTGGTGATAAATTTAAAGGGTGTTTGCATCTTATTGTCCTCTAATTCATATTAACACATCTCAAGAACCCATTTCATAAATTTCACGATATGTTCAAAACACGTGACAACTGTCTTTATCTTGCAGGGTCTTTATGTGGTGCAGGAGCACCTTCACATCAGGGTTTACTTGATCTTCAAGATGTTTGATTTGTTTAATGAGGTCCTTGAGACCATATTCAATAATGTAATGAGGCTTGGAAGCCATGTTTGTAATGGACTATGTCCAAATAACTAGAGTCTTCTATGGTTATGTTACTAGTCCTAGGTATGACAGTCTTGTAGTTATAGGTTAGTCATTTATGTTTTAATGTTTGTCTTTGGTAGTCATTTAAAGTCTTCATGTTGCAAGCCTTTTAAGGCATGTCTTGGGTTTGGAAGTTTGTTATAACCTTGTCCAAGAATTAATCAAAATGTTACAAATAGCAAGATTAAACCAAAACAACCGGTGGAAGAAGTCAGTTTCTAAAACAGTTGCTAAAAAGACAGTTTTGGGAATATCAAAGGTCATAGGTTAGCTTCCTTCATTGGAGAAGTTGGAAACTGAAGAGTCAAGTGTTGGAATGCCTTTATTTAGGCCTTGTAACATCAAAATACCTCGGAGGTGATTGAAGACTGAAATGGAATGTCAAGAAAACACTATTTTTCTGTACCTTTCTTTCTAAATTTGTTGTTTTCTGGACTTGTATGGATCTGTACGGGCATGCATGGCTGTGTAATTGATTGTAAGTATTAGTGACTTCAATCACCTTCCAGTTTCCATTGGTTTCATGCATTTTGATATTGATTTGTGTTAGATATTGGTATTTCTCTGAAAACTATCAAAAAAATAGTCAAACCCTGATTCAGGGTAACAGTGAGTGTTTAAATTCGTTTTTCTTTCATTTTATTAGTGGAAAACCTCCAAAACTTGGTGAAAACAGCCTTTCAAATATCTACTCTCATTTTCCAAAGGATTTAAATGAAGGAATTGAGATTTTAGGTGAAAGAAGTGGATGTTTATGACTGTTACAGTTTGAAAACAAAATAGTAAAGGACAGTTATGATGATTACGGACCTAGGAGCTGAAAGTGCTTAAGGAAATGATCATGTAAGGGTTTATTAAGCTTGTACAAGCTCATTAAAAAATGTTTGAAGCTTTTGTAAAAAGAAATTGTGATTGGAATCTACAGTTTCAATAAGCTTTGTTTGGTGTTAAGGCCTAATTAGGCATAGTACAGTCTGAAACAACAAGATTATAAACATATGCTTTAAAATACCTAGTGCTCATTTTGAGATATGTTTTAGGCAAGGATGATGGTTGTCTAACATGTAATTTGTGTGGAGTTACAGTGAATAGTTTGTGGGAATAAGTCTGACAGTCCCAAGGGCAGGCCTACTAGCTTTTAGGATTGATTATGTAGAATTGATAACCAGGACATGGAGTCTATGCCCCTTGGGGGGGGGGGGGGTAAAAGGTATTTTAATGTGTTGTTTCAAGTATGTTATAGTTGTTCCAAGTATGGAATCACTATTTATGTCTTGGAGAGCCAATTAGTTGGAGTTGTGATAGTATGTGAGTGCCATAGTTGCACATTTTAAAATAGTCATGAAGGAATGATTGAAAAGATTAATAGACAAACTTGGTAATGGTTTGTTTGTGGGTAAACTAAGGTTACTAAGGAGTTCTGAGGTCTTGTGAACCTTGTGTGGATCAGAGTTGTGAGGATTTCATTGAAAGATTGATGAACTTGTGGGATTCTAAGACATTATCATGAAATATGCTAAGGAGTTAAGTGTTATTTTCCTCTGCATCAGATTGGTATCAGAGCTAGAAAAAGCTCTAGAAGGAGATGTTGTATTTATTCCTATCACTGAGAAGGTAGGTAAAGCTGAAGAGTTTGTTGGTGACCTTTTTTTTGTTGCTAAGTTGTTTGGTTGCAGGTACATGTTCAGTCACTGCAGTAGGCAGATAGGAAGGTTTGTCAAGAGGGCCAAAGGAGATGGTCCATTGGTTGTCACCAAAAGTCTTGGGGAGAGAGGCAAGAGAGGACTCCCAGGTGAGGGACAAGAGTGTTTTTGTAGCAAGAAGGAGTGGACTTCTGATGATAGAGATGCACCTTGGAGGCAGCTAGTCAAACTCCATTAATAGGAGTCATAGTATGAAGGTAAAGAGGAAGCAGAGGAGGCATTAAATCAGGGTTGAAGATATAAAGAGGCAAAAGTCATTTGAAGCAGACCACACAACTCTTGGGACAAGAGTTTTCTTCATGCCGGGGAGTATGGTGCAGGAGCACCTTCACATCAGGGTTTACTTGATCTTCAAGATGTTTGATTTGTTTAATGAGGTCCTTGAGACCATATTCAATGATGTAACGAGGCTTTGAAGCCATGTTTGTAATGGACTATGTCCTAATAACTAGAGTCTTCTATGGTTATGTTACTAGTCCTAGGTAGGACAGTCTTGTAGTTATAGGTTAGTCATTTATGTTTTAATGTTTGTCTTTGGTAGTCATTTAAAGACTTCATGTTGCAAGCCTTTTAAGGCATATCTTGGGTTTGGACGTTTGTTATAACCTTGTCCAAGAATTAATCCAAATGTTACAAATAGAAAGATTAAACCAAAACAACCAGTGGAAGAAGTCAGTTTCTAAAACAGTTGCTAAAAAGATAGTTTTGGGAATATCAAAGGTCAGAGGTTAGCTTCCTTCATTGGAGAAGTTGGAAACTAAAGAGTCAAGTGTTGAAATGCCTTTATTTAGGCCTTGTAACATCAAAATACCTCAGAGGTGATTGAAGACTGAAATGGAATGTCAAGAAAACACTATTTTTCTGTACCTTTCTTTCTAAATTTGCTATTTTCTGGCCTTGTACGGATCTGTATGTGCATGCATGGTTGTGTAATTGATTGTAAGTATTCGTGACTTCAATCACCTTCCAATTGCCATTGGTTTCATTCATTTTGATATTGATTTGTGTTAGATATTGGTATTTCTCTGAAAACTGTCAAAAAAATAGTCAAACCCTGATTCAGGGTAACAGTGAGTGTTTAAATTCATTTTTCTTTCATTTTATTGGTGGAAAACCTCCAAAACTCATTGAAAACAGCCTTTCCAATAAATACTCTCATTTTCCAAATGATTTAAATGAAGGAATTGAGATTTTAGGTGAAAGAAGTGGATGTTTATGACTGTTACAGTTTGAAAACAAAATAGTAAAGGACAGTTATGATGATTACGGACCTAGGAGTTGAAAGTGCTTAAGGAAATGATCATGTAAGGGTTTATTAAGCTTGTATAGGCTCATTAACAAGTGTTTGAAGCTTTGGTAAAAAGAAATTGTGATTGGAATCTATAGTTTCAATAAGCTCTGTTTGGTGTTAAGGCCTAATTAGGCATAGTACAGTCTAAAACATCAAGATTATAAATATATGCTCTAAAATACCTAGTGCTCATTTTGAGATATGTTTTAGGCAATTATGATGGTTGTCTAACATGTAATTTGTGTGGAGTTACAGTGAATAGTTTGTGGGAATAAGTCTGACTGTCCCAAGGGCAGGCCTACTAGCTTTTAGGACTGATTATGCAGAATTGATAACCAGGACATGGAGTCCATGCCCCTGGTGGGCTAAAAGGTATTTTAATGTGTTGTTTCAAGTATGTTATAGTTGTTCCAAGTATGGAATCACTATTTATTTATTGGAGAGAAAAGTAGTTGGAGTTGTGATAGTATGTGAGTGCCATAGTTGCACATTTAAAAACAGTCATGAAGGAATGATTGAAACGATGAATAGGCAGACTTGGTAATGGTTTGTTTGTGGGTAAACTGAGGTTACTAAGGAGTTCTAAGGTCTTGTGAACCTTGTGTGGATCAGAGTTGTGAGGATTTCATTGAAATATTGATGAACTTGTGGGATTCTAAGACATTATCATGAAATATGCTAAGTAAGGAGTTAAGTGTTCTTTTCCTCTGCATCATTATGTGACACTGCTTCTCTTTCAGACTCTTTCCATAATCCTCTTAAAAATTAGGGGTAGCATACTGGGATCAACCCTTGTGGGAGGCCATTTTACTCCACATGCTAATTTGTATTTAGTTAGCTACATGACTTATCCTATACCTACACATGAAACAGATAGATTAGAATAAAACATTGAAATTCCATGATTGTTTCTTTCTCAGCTCTTCTTGCATATGGATGATGTTCATTGATAAATGAATTATAAAAAAAGTGTTATGCCTCTTCTAATAGGATATAAAGATCTCATAACTAGAGATCTAATAGGACCTTCCCACATTTTTGTAGGTTCATGTCGAGATTAGGAGCAAGAATAGAAGACAACTTCAAAGATTGAAGACCTTCAAGACAATGATGGATATGACCTTCTCTTTCTTACCCTAAACAACACTAGAATTATCATTGAAACACAATAACTATGCAAATAAATTATAACAAAATAATGTTAACCTTCACTCTAAAAATGAATTTTTTGCATTAACTCTGCCAGTTTTGAGTTGTGGTGAAAAAATGGTAACATTTCTGGCGGCTTCTACTATATACTTGCCTAATAACCATCGGATTAGTTGCCTTGAATATCCATTGGGCATGGAGTCATACTCTTCTCATCTCAGACTCAAATAAACATTGAAACTCAACACTCCAAACAGCAGCAGAAAACTAAACAGAACCAAATTGAAAGACAAACTAGAAGGCCCTGGTGGCCAGAAAAAAATCTTGTGTAGCAGCACGTAGGGAAACAAAATACTAAAAAAAAATGTGTAAGAAGCACTTATTAAGTGAAAACACTACCCTAACCAACTCTAACCATCCAGATACACTGATCAAACAAACCCATTCACTGGCTCAATAAAATAACTGCCTTTCCTCTGCAGTCTATAATAGTCCATAAGGTTGTTAATCAGCCCAAAAAGGTGGAGAACAATCAAAACTTCAAAAAATTGCTGTGACACCTTTCTAAGAAAGAAAGTATAGTCACTTACCCACTTGACTTCCTTTGCTAACCGATCCACCTGATACCCTCCTTGATGACCCAAATCAGTGTCACTATGAGGTTGTCCCTACTTGTTGATTTCTAAACTAGCTAAATATCTGATAGGACATTCTCTCAAAGATTACATGATCTGTACTTTATATGATAGCCCACCATGTGGCTTCCTCCTCTTTGATTAATGCATCATCCTCCTTAGTCGAAACAAGATTGCTTTCACATACATGTCCATGAATCAGCATGTTATCTAAATATTCTTCAATATGTTGATGGTCAAAACTTGGCATGGACATGCTATTTTCATCTCCAACATTAGATCTACAAAGCTTATCATGTAGACTAACTAAAACCTTTTCCACATTGTTTAAATTTGCAACATAATCATCAAGGTCATCCCAAAACACAATTTCATGATGATCCTCTTGATTTTCTAATAAAAGAGGGTTGTATTTTACCTCATAATAGTCTTCAATTAGCTATGTATCCTTCATGGAAGACTTACCTTTACACTTTTCTATTTGATCCAATAACTCTTTGTTAGATTGCTTAGCTTCAATCAGCAGCTCACTAGATGGTTGAGGATCCTCGTGCTGCTCTGAAACTTCTTCCTTTGGTATGGGCATGTTATCTTCATCTGATTCTACAAAACTAGGTAACTGATCGAACAAGGTTACAGATTCTTCCTCATTATCTAGTGTCTTTGGCTTTGGCTTTCAGTCTTTACAGTTTCAGACTTTCACCCTCTAATCTTTGCATCCTACTTTCATGCATCTTATGAGCTGCATTAGAAAAGTTTTTAAAGGAATCAAAATGCAGAGGGTTCAGGGTCATATTTGAATCAACTTGCTCTACACAAAGAGAAACAACCTTTTCATGTGAATCAGCCTGTTGCACTACATGGCTTTCTAAAAAAAATTTATTATCTTTTACAAAACAAGGAGGATCATCAATGCAAACATCGAAAGGTTCATTAGGAGGAGTCTTTCCTTGTTTGATCATCTTTTTCTCTAATCATTACTGCTCCATAGATATATGCAATAAATTTACCTACCTCGCTCCCTTCTGTTGGTTGATGGACTGGTCTCGAATGCTAATAGGCTCCTCAACAAAATTAGAACCTCTAAAACTTGGGATTTCAACCTTAGAGGCATTAAGAGGCTTATCTTGTCTAAAACTTAGAAATTTATACTTACGAACCTCTTCTTGAGTCGGTTGTTCTTGAACAAAAATGTCTGCTTGAGCTCAAGCAAGCAAAAGCTTTGTTTGTCTAGATGCCTCTCTCTCAAGATTCTCTTCGAACTATCTCTTTTGTGTCTCCCACTCCTGATAAAAAATAAATGTCTCACAGGGTGGCTACTTTGGTTGTTGAAGGTAAACTTGGTGATTCAACTCTTGTAGTTGCAAATCAGACTCTTCATACTATCTTTCTTGAAATCCCCCTCCTTGTTGGTACTGATAACCCTTCATGCTTGCAATCTCCTGCTCATACTATGTTTTTTGTGCCTCCAACTTTTGCTCATGAGAATAGGCTTGATAAGATAGTTCCTCCCAGTTTTGTTTATACTCAAGCTCCCTCTTAATCTCTTCCACCTGCTTGTTGAGATCTGACACAATGTACCTCATCATGCCTTTAATCTCTATCATTTCAAATTATTTTATTTTGTAAGAAGGATGACTAGGAGCATGGGCATGAATGGGCATGCGGTAAGCATCTTGAGTATTTAGACTAAAACTAACATTATGACTACTTGTATATGGGTGGTGAGGAAGCTGAGCAAGGGTGGGTTAGTGGTAATCATACTTTGCATGCTGATTTTCAACGGCCATGGGATTAGAAACAACAACTTGACTGGTCTGATATGGTTGATAAGGTACCTTATGGGTAGCATTTTCATAGTATGGTGGTGAGTATTCATAATTCCTATGAAAATCTGTCATTTCTACTCATATGCAAGCTGGAAAGTAGAATGAAAGGTGATTTTTATAACATACGAGCACTAGATCTTACTGAAACTAGTAGATCTAAACTTAGAGTCGCCAGGTGTGTTTGATTTTCTAACTCCAAAGGTTGAGATCATTGATACACAGACCAGATATCAGTGATATATGAACATGCAATTAGACTGAGACAGTCCAATCAATCCCACCAGGCATGCCAAAAACTGTTATCAATCAGATATGTACCCAATGCTAAGCTATCAACTTAGCTACCTATTGACACATGGGAACACTCCTAGGCCTATGGGTTGGCTAAAACTTGGAGTGAACCTCCAGAGTGGGCTGGTTCCATTGATAAATCACCTAATCTAAAAGACTTCTTGAGGAAAGGGTAAGAAGATAACTGAAAATTAAATTCTAAAACCTGAGGATATTTTACCAGAATTTTATCTATTGACTCACAATCAGCCTCACAAAGCCTTTTATCCTCACAATTTTACAAAAACAATGCAATACATAAGTAATTCACAAGAAATCTTGAAAGCTAGAGGTTTGCATGAAAGAAAAACACAAGTTTTATCACAACTTCAACCCACTAACCAAGGCTAAACATAACATGCAACCTGTATTACATGAAACTTTCGCACTCAATCCTGCAACAATAAGACATATAAAAAGGATTCTAAGGTTGAATCACAATGGGACATCAAATCACTGATTGCAAAATGAATTAGAAAGTATGAAAGAGGAGAACTCTGCTGCTTTATTAAAACTAAGAGTAGAAACTAAGTATCTGAGTACAAAGAATGTTTACAAATCTCTCTGCAAATGAACAAAAGAGGAAGAAACAAAGATATCAACTCCCAAAAAACTAATTCTTTCTCCCCTATTTATAACTCCAAAGATCTCCCAAGGAAAAAGATGCGAAATCTGCCTAGAATAGAAAATTTGATCCATTTTTGAGCTCCACTGAAAAGTCAAAAATAAAGCTTTCAAATCACCTCCAATCTGTATATGAAAGCTGTCAAAATCTTCCTCAAGGTAGACCTCCCCAAAATCTACTTTAAAACAAACTTTATTTGCTCAATAAAAGCTTAGTTTTTTTTATTGTCCTCATCTGTCTAAAAATAAAGCAAATCCAAAAAAAGATATTTGATTTGCTTTAATATTTTTAATAGCATAAAATGACAAAATATTAAAAGCAATTTATAAATCAAATTGCTTTAATATTTGTCTTACAATAGGTCCTACAGCTTTTCCTTCTGATTTGCCTAATCTTACATTTTTTAATTTTCTTTTACAAAACAATAATAAAGGCTTATTTTTGTCCATTTCTTCCCAAAAGAAAGAAACTAAAAAAACAAAGATATGGTTTGCTTTAATTTTTTTTAACTGCATAAATAATGAATATTTATAAGCAATTTATAGGATATTGCTTTAAATATCATTTTACAATAATTTTTTGCAGCTTCAAATTTGGAAAAAAAAGAGGGTCTGCCATTGTGAAGATTACTCGAAAATGATAAATGGGGTTGGTGAGAAATTTAAAGTGTTTTTGTACTTTATTCTCTTCTCATTTATGTCTTTAAATCTCAAAAACCTAGATCATATTTTCTGAGATATGATTAAAACATGCGACTATATCTTCATTTTGCTATGTATTATGCTTCTTATGGTTCCTCGAAAACTACAAACTGGGTTGGTGAGAAATTTAAACGATTTTTGCGTCTTACTATCATCTAATTCATATTCAAAAATCTTAGAAACTAAGATCATATTTTTGCGATATGATCGAAAAACGTGACAACTGTCTTTATCTCGGAGGGTCTTTATGTGACACTGCTTGTCTTTTAGACTCTTTCCACAATCCTCTTAAAACTTGGGGGTAGCATGCTAGACTCAACCCTTGTCTGAGCCCATTTTACTCCACATGCTAATTTTTCTTCAATCAACTACATGACTTATCCTATACCTGCACATGAAACAAACAGTTTAGAATAAAACATTGAAATTCCATGATTGTTTCTTTCTCAACTCTTCTTGCATGTGGATGATGTTCATTGATCAATGCATTATAAATAAAGTGTTATGCCTCTTCTAATAGGATATAAAGATCTCATAACAAGAGATCTAACAGGAGATCAGGAGCAGGAATAAAAGACAACTTCAAAGATTGAAGATCTTCAAGACAATGATGGCTATGACCTTCTCTTTCTTACCCTAAACAACATTGGAATTATCATTGAAACACAATAACTATGCAAATAACTTCTAACAGAAGAATGTTAACCTTCACTCTAAAAATGAATTTGTTGCATCGCCTCTGTCAATTTTGAGCTGTGGTGAAAAAATGGTAATAGCAACCTTATGTTCATATGAATCTAGTTAAGATCTGAGTACTTTTGATATAATTTTTTATTCTTCCAAAGTTCCACCAGCACACCTAATGCCACACACAAGTTCATTTATCTTTTGCATGTAGATTGTGATGTTTTCATCTTCACTCATCCTCATAGTTTCAAATTTTACTATCAAACTTTGTAGCTTTGCACATTTGACATATTTATCACCTTCATACAGATACTCCAACTTTTTCCAGATTTCATGAGCAGTTTTTAGACCAAAGATATTTGTCATCTCTGAATCAGTCAGGGCACTCAACAAGGCTTCTTTATCTCAAAGATTATTTTCAGCATATTTGATTTGATTAGGAGTTGAAGGACCTTTCTCTGGAGGTTTATACTCAACACTAGTTATTGCCTAATAAGCATCACCCATACATTGTAAATGACACTCCATGCAATTTTTACAAACAGAATAAGTTATTCCATCAAATCTTGGACTATCCTTCTTGTAGGTTGACATCTTGGATCTCCTCAAGTGGTTAGGCTTTTAGAGAGGACCTGGCTCTGATACCAATTGTTTGAACTAGACAACTGAGAGGGGGGTGAATTAGTTGTCCCACAATAAAAAAATTTCTGCTTTTAACCTTCTTTATTATCTTACTATCAGATTAGTGATGTAAACACTAAAGCATAGATCAACAACATCAGAGCATAAAAATAATCAAAACTTTTTACACCAAGATTTTGACATGGAAACCTGTTTAAGGGAAAAACCACGGTGGGGGTTAACCCACAAAATGTGTACCCTATTAAAAATAATTAGTAAAATAGAAGGTACGTGCCTTCAGGCACACTACCCAGAGCTCACTACTCAAAAGAGAGGCTCACTGCCTACAAAATTTATTTAGAAAGAATTAACTGAGAAATAGCATCTACTTCATGCCTGATTCAGTTTCAATAAATGCTCAAGAACTTTCGCTATGCCCCAAATTCTTCTCCACATTTTATACTACTCTTGCTCCTTTTCTTCTCTGCTCTGCTCCTAATCCTTTCTTTAGATTGATCTATTTTTAACAAGGATGATTTCAATACCTCTTCAACAAATACTTATATACTTCATCAACCTTGGAATGATCAACAAGGTCAACTAATCTTGACGCAGATCATCACACTATGGACCAAACAAAATTGAGACTTGAATCTTCTTTTACAACCACTCCACGCTTCATAAAAATACTCTAAGGGATCTACAACAGGCTAGGAACATCTGGTCGGCCAAGACTAGGAAGAACATCAAGAAAATCTTCAATCAACAAGCTCAAACTTCAATGCGGACCTCTAACATAGTATCCATACGATCCAGAGACCTCCATAAGCACATTGAATTCACCAATAACATCCATTCTAAACTAAATTATCAGAAGCATTTGAATCTTCCTCTGGAACCTCAAGAACACTCTCTGCCATGACTGTCAAACTAGAAGGATAGCTTGCAGAGCTCCAAACCATGAACCACTTGTGTTGATGATATACATTGACTTCCCAAACATTCTTTCAGATCCATAGATCACAATTTTATATTACCAGAGCAATCCAGACCTCTTTCCTGTCACTCTGTCTTTCTTGAGTATTATAGGAACCAGTTCTACTCAGATGGCCATAACACCTTCAAATATTCATGTGGATTTCTCAAATCTTAACTGCAGCAGTCTCTAACAATCCTCTACACAACCACATGATCCACGTGCATTGATTAATTTTCTCAATATCCTCAACAGTGTGATCTTCTATGTAGATAGCAAAATAGCATATAGTTGACACCAATGGCGACAAGGATATGTTGACATCAATAACAACCCACTTAGGCACATATTTGCAATAGATTGTCCACATGGCACATCCCCTTTATGCTTATCTCTTCTTCTAAATGCAATGAACTTGGACACAATGTCAGAAATATCTCTAATTGGTACACTTGGCGCATATTGAATGGTTCTCTTTGCATTTGTCAAATATGCTATGTATGTGACAAGTGTCTTCCCCCATTCTATCATCCAAGCCTGATGTGCACCCATGAATGTACAAAGTGAGGAAATGTTGTCCATTTGTTCTCCAGTAATGTTGTGAATATTGTTGAAGTAAGATGCATGTATGTGATTTTTCAAATTTTTGATATCAATCTCTCCTGAAAGATCACACATACCATTGATCGAACTAAGTATCTTGCTTCAAACTCTTTGTAGTACACTACTTATGTGAACCCTTTTAATTTCCACTTTTTTCAAAACTTGCTCCCTTATATGCAAGTTGTAATACTATTGATGTGTTTTTTATGCACATGCAAACTCAGTATAAAATACTAAGTATTCTATCCTCTCTTGAATAAAGTCTCTTGAATGCTAAACAATGTGATCAACTGAGACAACTCCAAGGTTCCTTAATGTTAGTTCTTGACTTGCAAATTGGATAAACTCGGTAGTATTGAGGTGATATTGCTGAAAACTCACAAAGGGACCTATGCTAAATTGACTCCTTACTTGAATCAAGTATGTTACTCCTTCCTTATGAAATAGAACTTTTCCTAACTGACTACAAAAGAAAATGCAAAAGGCAAGGGTTGAGAAAGCTATTCTAAGGACAATGGTATAATGAAACATGCCAAGATAGACAAATTCCTCATGAAATCAGACTTCGCTTCACCATGAGAACCAATAATTACATGAAGTTGGTGTAATCTTCTAAGATTAATCAAGGATTTTTCTATTGTGAACTTCCATCCAAACACCCACAACTAGTGCAGCTTGAACTAGCATCCACAACCAAACTAAAGCATATGAAGGTTTAGACTAGCTTTTCAAAGTGAGTTACCTTTGACAATCCACAAAAAGTATGAACCATTAAGGAATTTATCAAATATCTTAACATATAACATTATATCAATGAAGTTTCTAATCTAATTATACTCTACTTGGAAACATCTCTCCATCACATCCAATAAATTAGAAACCATGTTAACATTTTGCAA
Organism: Cunninghamia lanceolata; assembly: GCA_027924645.1. Lineage (NCBI taxonomy): Eukaryota > Viridiplantae > Streptophyta > Pinopsida > Cupressales > Cupressaceae > Cunninghamia > Cunninghamia lanceolata. The sequence goes on from BSBN01000078.1 coordinate 8,415,328, forward strand.
CCACACAAAATCACCATGAAACAACCAACAATGAGCTTGTATTGATCTTGGAAGTATTTTTACAACAATTTCAATGTCTCTTCAATGACTTTAAGAAGTCTCCTCTACTCTACTCGTTATCCTATTCTCCTACTCCTAATATCTCTAATGTATCCTCCTTTACAAATGAGAGAAGTGAGCCTTTTATAGACTCCAAAAATTACATGAAGGGTTAGGATTGATTTGAAAATCAATGGCCAAGATTGAAACAACAACGCAGTTTGTTACAAAAATTACTATTTTTAGAACATGAGGGAGGTAATGAAGGGACATTTCCCAATGTGATATGAATGAATTAGAATCTTAGACAAATGATGTGGTAAAATATGATTGGACTAATGACATGCACATGCCACCTCAGCAACTTGCAAACTAGTTTAGTCTTTTCGATGTTCACACTACTTGGAATAACTTCCAAAATTGTATCATCTCCATGGAATAGTGTTTGAACTTGAATTTTCTTCTCTGGAACTTTACATCTTTCAAACTTGTAAATTTGGGGATTTTAGATTTCTTCTTGTTGTCTTGATGTAATTCATGGAATTGCTTGACATACATGCTCATTTCTCATCTTGCAAAATTCTTATTCTTATGTAGGCTTCAATGCTGGATGACGTAGGAAGATGTCATGTATGTGCATCCTTGGAGTAGACTTTATGAGGAATGCTTTGTCCTTATGATGCATCAAATAGATGATGAATGATCCTAGAGCTTGGATGTGGAACTTGACTTTTGAACTTCCCAAATCATGAAGAGTGCAAGGTGAAGTGGTGTTCTTCATCTGGAAATGAAGCCTTCTTAGAAGTGTGGTGATCTTCATATACTCTTGATGAAGAGCAATGCTCAGATCTTGATCCCTTGGTACACCTTCCTCCATTCTTTGAACTTCCTCATGAACTATCTCTTGTCGTTCTCCTTCATCACCTACAAAACACCTTAAATTAGTACCTTACCTGAGTGCTTAATAAATGAACAAGATGACGATAGTTTCAAAACTCTAGTGAATGTGGGATGAATGGGATTTAATTTAAAACCATTTTCAAACCCTTACTCAAGTTTGAAATAAGGAGAACATAGAATACCTTGATTGCTAATTGACTAAATTCAATGAAAATAATGCTAAGTCTGATTTTTATTTTTGTAAATCTAATTTTGGAATGGATTTAAACTTGACAAAATGGAAAAATTATCTTCTCCCTTGTGGCACTTAGCCTTCTTTGGCTTTATCCTTGCAAATTTACCTTCTTTCTTGTATAAAATATGCCTTCTTGTTCTAAATTTCTGCTCCTTGGTCTTGATGTAGGAGCATCCAGTGGTGTAAGGGAAATCTTGCATCACCCAAAAAGATGTTGCTTCAAAATCATTACAATTGTTTTCATTTCTTTCCATAATTAGTATTTTTGGTTCCATAATTTGTTGAATAATGATGTAGGACTTTTAGTTTTTCCAAAACTGCTAAAAATAGCAAACTGCCAGTTTTGGAAAGTTTACCTGCCATTTTAGGAAAGTTTGAATTTGGCCACGGATTGAAGAGAAAACTTATAGAAATCTTCATAATAGAAATATAAGACCTTTGGTGAAGGAATCAGGCAAAGATTATTCGTGAGATGAAAGATATTAAAGTTTTTGTTTTCTGAAAAGCCCTTGAAAATGTTTGAAATGAGATATGAGGCACTAAAAGATCCCATAACATCCTAAAAAGTTGATGGAAATCCATTTATAGATTTTTGACCTAATAATTCACATCGTAAGATTTCTGGCTCTTAAAACAGTTCGTCAATCAGACACCCGGCTCAAAAGTTATGCTTCCCGGAACTTGACCTACTTTTGGAGGGAGTAGCAAATTTCAAAATTTAGCTGGAGGCCACCAAAAGTGCTATTTATGCCTATTTTGGGAACCCTAGGCAGTAGTGGAGTTAAGGGGGCAAGTGTGGAGTCAATAATAGGTGGGAAAATAGAAACCTTAGCTAATTTAGGGTTACAGAAGGTAGATTATTCCAAAGTCTTGTGAGAGGAAGCTATAATGTGTTGTAGCCTATGGAGGGTTGATTCCTTTAATTGTATTTGAGCTTTTGTAATGTAATAAGTTGTCCAAATCAATAAAATAAAGTTCTATTTTCTTTGTGCAATTTCTGTTGTTTCCTGCTTTATGATTTACCCCCTTCATGAAGTTGTATCAGAGCAATGGTTCCTAAGTGTGTAGATAGATCGTCGACCAGGAGGTAGCTTGCACTAGGACCTGAGGTTGTGGGTCTGCTACGGAGATCAAGATGCCTTGGTGCAAGAGAACCAAGGAGACCAAAAGACTCATCTCTTATTTTTGTTGTTCATTTTGTTTTGTTGATTCCATAAGGTCCTGAAGACCATTTTTTCATATTGTAATAAGGATTATGATGCCATGTTGTAATAGGCACTCATGCAATCACATTGTAATAGAGGCAGTCTTAAGAGTCATAAGGGGCAGTCACACAAATTTCATGTTGTAAGCCTTGTTAAGGCATATAGTGCTAAGGCATGTAGAAGTTTAAATGTTTTTCAAAGGTTGACTTACATTGCAAGTGTTTGAAGGCATTTGTTAATCCTAAACAGTCCTAAACAAGGCAGTGACAAAACTGGTAATCAGTTCTAATTAGTTGTAGTTTCAAACTGCACAAGGAAGTTCGATGTTGGAAGAAGTGGTTATGGATCTTCTCATTGATGAAACTGCCTCCAAGGAGTTTGTCAAGGTGTGTGCAATTTTAAATCACCTTGAACAAGATCATTGTAAGAAGTGCAAGAAGTTTCTATGCAATAAAATACCAATTCTCTGTTGTTGTTGCCCTTTTTCTGCATTTTCTGAGAAAATAGTCCGTACTTTTCACCTATATGAAAATTCGTGAGTCCAAAATGTGTGGAATGAGTAGGGTGAAGGATTAACTTTCAATCAAATCCATTTTAGTGTATTGACATTAAGGAGTGTTTAATAGCCATTCTTCTGGGACTACACACTAAGAAAACTTTGTTTTCTGAAGAATATCGCTGCTACAGACTGTACATCTTCTAGGTACCATATTGTCTGCAAATATTCATGATCTAACTTGTTGAATAGTGGAGTTTTCTATCATTTGAAGTGGTTTAGGAGTTTTGACATTTGTATTGTAGGGAGATATAAGGTTTTCTTTCAAAACAGTCCTAACAAAACCTAATCTAGGGTTTGCCTCAAACGATGGAAAGGTGACCATCCCACTGTCTTTCAAGGCCATAAGACTAGTGGGATGGATGTGTTCATTTTCATTTCTATGGATTTGGGTGTTTGTAGGGGAGAAAAAGTTATTATTTTCAAGATTTGCTAGAGGAGGCTTGATATGACCATGTATTAAGCCAATTTGAGGAACCATAGAAGCATTTTGGGGAACATTTAATCATAGGAGTGCAAAACTTGGAAAAGTCTTGGTTTGGGAATGGAATTGAAGTGTCCAATTGATTGGTTGGGTTTTGTGAGTCTCTGGAAGGGTAGTTGCTTCACAAATTTGGCCTAATTAGGGCTCTAGGTCACTAGGAGGAGTTATAGGTTGAGCCATACCGTCTAAAACAACCTATACCTAGTTTTGGATATGTGATAGGGAGTCAAAATGGGTATCTCCTAATTATCTCATAGCTGGGTTTGAAGGTCTTCATCAAAAGTTATTGATGACTGTTCTGTTTTCTAGGGCTACAAGCGATATCTTGGGTTTGTGAAGGAAGTACTAGTTTTGAGTCTGATCTGCCTTTGCCAATGATTGGAATGGGTCCCAATGCATGTCTAATCAACTTTTTCATGAAGATTTTAGAGCCTTTAACTGTTGTTCCCACTTTTGCATGAAGAACCTTGAATTTGGGCTTTAGGGACATAAGAAAACCTTGTCATCTTGTCAAATCCTTCTACCTATCTAAGTACCTCTACATCATAGTGGTATCAGAGCCATAAAAGGTTATATTGTTGGTTGTGTAAGGCCTAGTATATGTCAGCAGAGGAGAGTGAAGGAGAGGCTAGCAATATGCCTCCAAAAGGGATGACCACTAAGGTGGTTAAGAAGTTGAAGGAGATGGAAGAAAAGATCAAAAGTGGAGTCAAGGAAGCACTCCAAGTAGAGTTGAAGGCATTGATATTAGGGAAGAGGATAGATGAAGGTTTTGATGAAGAAGAAGAAAAAGAGGAGGAAGAAGAAGATCAAGAAGAGGTAGAGGTACCTATAGATCAAAAGCATTTCCTTGAAGCCATTAAGGCAATTGGTAAGGATTCTTCAGAGGCTCAGATGGAGATTCCCATGTTCAATGGAAACATGAATGCTGATGAAGTCATGGAATGGATTAATGCCCTAAACAACTACTTTGAATACAAAGAAGTTCCTGAGAACAAGAGGGTGAAGATTGCAAAAACTAAACTCAAAGGTGTTGCCCTTACATGGTGGAATTACACCCAAGGTGAGAGGGTAAAGAATGGGAAGAGCGTGATCTCTTCATGGACCAGAATGTTGGACAAGATCAAGTCCCAATTCCTTCCATCAGACTATGAGGTGTAGATCTACAAGAAGATGCAAAATCTCAAGCAAAGAGATTTCTATGTGGCCACTTACACCAAGGAGTTTCACAAGTTCTCTCTTCATTGTGGATACATGGAGGATGAAAAAGTTAAAGTGGCAAAGTATCTAAATGGTTTGAGGTTTAATATTCAAGATGGAATTAGTTTATTAACCCTTGAAATCGTGGATAAATGCATTCAAGTGGCATTAAGGGCTGAAGAGAAGTTGAAGAGGAAAGGTGAGTAGAAAAATAGGGGAAGAGGTGGCATAAAATTTAGAGGTAGGGGCAGTTTTGGAGGCAGAAATCAGTCCCAAAGAAGTCAAGGGGAATCTAGTTCCCAAGAGCAAAGTGGAGAATCAGGTTCTAGAGGAGGCTTTAGAGGAAGGAGGCCCAGTGGAAGGGGTAGATTTGGTGGACTAGGAAGAGGTCCTAATGTCTTCATAGGAAGGCGCTATAATTGCAACCAAGTGGGAAATCCAACCTTCAAATGTCCCAAAAAGAAAGCCTCAAGCTCTCATGGAGGAGAGAGAAGGAACCAATTGATCCAAGATGAAGATTACCAAAGTGTTAACTCACCAATTGGAAGTGCAGCCCCAGTCCATGAAGGAGAAAATTTGATGATGAGAAGAACCATGTTGAAGGTGCCTCAAACACAAGAACCCCCTCAAAGGAAGACATTGTGCAGGACAACATGCAAGGCCTATGGTAAGATTTGCAAGGTAATTGTTGATTTAGGCTCAACTAAAAATTTGGTTTCCATTGAAATGGTAGACAAGTTGAAATTGAAAAGACTTCCTCATGTTAGTCCTTATAAACTATCATGGTTGAATAAGGGGCAACAAGTTTTGGTAGATGAACAATCATGGGTAGAATTTGAGATGGGAGAATATAAGGACAAGATTTTGTGTGATATAATTCCTGTGGATGCTTGTCATTTGCAGTTAGGACGTCCATGGCAATATGATGTTCAATCACAACATGATGGTAAAACTAATTCTTTCATTATAACCAAGAATGGTAGGAAGTATAGAATGGATCCATTGCCTAATGAGAATGTAGAGAAGAGTGTTGGGTCAAGTGTCATGATTGTGAGTGGTAAAGAGTTTCTAGACACCCTTAAGGAGGAAGGAACCCAAGGGTATGCTATGATTTTGAAGCCTAAAAACAGTCCTAGTTTGCATGATCCTAGAGAGGAAGAGGTTCCAAAGGAGGTGCAACAATTGTTAGAGAAGTATAAGGGGATTATGGTAGAAGAAATGCCTAATGAGTTACCACCTATTAGGGACATAAGTCATCAAATTGACTTCATACTAGGATCTACCTTGCCAAACAAAGAAGCCTACAAGATGACACCTCAAAATGAAGAGATTGCCAAGCAATTGCAAGAATTGTTGGATAAGGGATTGGTAAGAAAGAGCCTTAGCCGATGTGTTGTCCCAATAGTCCTAGCTTCTAAAAAAGATGGCAAATGGAGGTTGTGTATGGATTCTAGAGCCATTAACAAGATTACCATAAGATATAGGTTCCCAATGACAAGGATTGAGGACCTAATGGATTGTTTGGGATGGGCTAGATACTTTTCTAAGATTGATCTTAAGAGTGGGTATCATCAAATTAGGATAAAGTAAGGAGATGAATGGAAGACAACATTCAAAAAAAATGACGGTCTTTATGAGTGGTTGGTGATGCCTTTTGGTCTATCTAATGCCCCAAGTACTTTTATGCATCTCATGAATGAAGTGTTGAAGGATTTCATTGGCAAATTTGTTGTGGTATACTTGGATGACATTCTTGTTTTCAGCAGGACTAAAGAAGAGCATTTGCAACATTTGGATCAAGTTTTGAAGAAGTTACATGATGGACAATTGATGATCAACATGGAAAAAAGTGTCTTCATGAAGGAAGAACTCACCTATTTTGGTTTTGTCATTTCCCAAGGTAGTTTGAAGATGGATCCAGCAAAGGTAGAGGCCATTTTGTCATGGCCAACTCCAAAAACAACAGGTGATGTGAAAAGTTTTCATGGTTTGGCAACATTTTATAGGAAATTCATAAGGGATTTAGTCATATTTGTGCACCAATTTTGGATACCATCAAAGGGGGGCAGAAATTTAAGTTTTTTTGGACAAAGGCAGCCAATGATTCTTTTGAAATTTTGAAGAAAAAAGTAGCACAACAGCCCATTCTTGTTTTGCCCAACTTTAACAAGTTGTTTGTGGTGATAGTAACCTTGCTATAGGGGCTGTCCTAAGTCAAGAAGGTAGGCTTGTTGATTACTTTAGTGAAAAATTGAATGATGCTAAGAGAAAGTACTCTACTTATGACTTGGACTTGTATGCAATGATGCAAGCTTTGAAAAAATGGAGGCACTATCTTTTGCCTAAAGAATTTATTGTTTATATTGACAACAATGCACTTAGCTTTCTGAATTCACAGGAGAAACTCAATCATAGGCATATGAAAATGGTTGAAAAAATCCAAGCATATACTTTTTCAATCAAACACAAGAAGCGATAGGCCAACAAAGTGGTAGATGCATTGAGTAGAAGGGTGTGTACAATAATGTAAGAGAAACTCTTCAAAGGAACAATGACAAGTACAAGGAGAAAGCCAATGAGAGAATGCGAGATGTAAAATAAAAAGTTGGGGATTTGGTCATGGCACATTTGAAGAAGGAGAGACTTCCAAAGGGGCAGCCAACCAAACTTCTCATGAAGAAGATAGGACCATGCCGGAGTGTGCATTAAGTTTGGGACCAATGCCTATGAGATTGAACTTCCTCAAGGCTTGGCCATATCTCCTCTCTTTAATATTTTAGACCTGTTTCCTTTCACAGGTGATCATACTGCAGATTTAGAGGTAGATATGACAGCAACAGGAGATGAAGAATGGGTTAAGGGTCTTCCACCCACTCAACCCTTGAAGCTGGAATGTATCTTGGACACCAAGGTCTTGAACAAGACTAGAAAGAAGACATACAAATAGTTCCTTGTCAAATGGAGTGGATTACCCATTGAAGATGCCACTTACATGAGTGAAGAAGACATCTTGAAGCATGGTGTCAGTTGCTGATCTACTTCCTTAAGAGACTTGAGTTCTCTTTCTACCTGAGGAGTATGGTGCAGGAGCACCAAGGAGACCAAAAGACTCATGTCTTGTTTTTATTGTTCATTTTGTTTTGTTGATTCCATAAGGTCCTGAAGACCATTTTTTCATGTTGTAATAAGGATATTGATGCCATGTTGTAATAGGCACTCATGCAATCACATTTTAATAGAGGCAGTCTTAAGAGTCATAAGGGGTAGTCACACAAATTTCATGTTGTAACCCTTGTTAAGGCATATAGTGCTAAGGCATATAGAAGTCTAAATGTTTGTCAAAGGTTGAATTACATTTCCAAGTGTTTGAAGGCATTTGTTAAGCCTAAACAGTCCTAAACAAGGCAATGACAAAACTAGTAATTAGTTGTAATTAGTTGTAGTTTCAAACTATACAAGGAAGTTCGATGGTGGAAGAAGTGGTTATGGATCTTCCCATTGACCAAACTGCCTCCAAGGAGTTTGTCAAGGTGTGTGAAAGTTTAAATCACCTTGAACAAGATCATTGTAAGAAGTGCAAGAAGTTTATATGCAATAAAATACTAATTCTCTGCTGTTGTTGCCTTTTTATGCATTTTCTAAGAAAATAGTTCATACTATTCACCTGTACGGAGTAGTCATGAACCCAAAATGTGTGGTATGAGTAGGGTGAAGGATTAACTTTCAATCAAATCCATTTTAGTGTCTTGACATTAAGTAAGGAGTGTTTTATAGCCATTCTTTTGGGACTGCACACTAAGAAAACTCTATTTTCTGAAGAATATAGTTGCTACAGGCCGTACATCTTCCAGGTACCATACTATCTACAAATATTCATGATCTAACTTTTTGAATAATGGAGTTTTATATCATTTGAAGTGGTTTAGGAGTTTTGACATTTGTATTGTAGGGAGGTATAAAGTTTTCTTTCAAAACAGTTCTAACAAAACCTAATCTAGGGTTTGCCTCAAATGATGGAAAGGTGACCATCCCACTGTCTTTCAAGGCCATAAGACTAGTGGGATGGATGTGCTCATTTGTATTTATATTGATTTGGGTGTTTTTAGGGGAGAAAGAGTTGGTATTTGCAAGATTTTCTAGAGGAGGCTTGATATGACCATGTATTAAGCCAATTTGAGGAGCCATAGAAGCATTTTGGGGAACATTTGATCATAGGAGTGTAAAACCTAGAAAAGTATTAGTTTGGGAATGGAATTGAAGTGTCCAATTGATTGTCTGGGTTCTATGAGTCTCTGGAAGGGTAGTTGCTTTACAAATTTAGCCTACTAGGGCTCTAGGTCACTAGGAGGAGTTATAGGTTGAGCCATACCGTCCAAAACAACCTATACCCAGTTTTGGATATGTAATAGGGAGTCCAAATGGGTATCTCTTGATTGTCTCAGATCTAGGTTTGAAGGTCTATATCAAAAGTTATTGATGACTACTCTCTTTTCTAGGGCTACAAGCAATATCTTGGGTTTGTGAAGGAAGTACTAGTTTTGAGTCTGATCTACCTTTGCCAATGATTGGAATGGGTCCCAATGTATGTCTAATAAAATTTTCCATGAAGATTTTAGAGCCTCTAACTATTGTTCCCACTTTTGCATGAAGAACCTTGAATTTGGGCTTTAGGGACATAAGAAAACCTTGTCATCTTGTCAAATCCTTCTACCTATCTAAGTGCCTCTACATCATGCCTCCACGAAGAAATTGTATTGAGAGGAATGCTTTGATGGAAGAGGGTTTTAGAGCCCTGCAAAGGCAAATTGATGCATTGCAAGAGGAACTACGAAGAGGGTTTGAGATGAGAACAAGAGAAGAAAGCAAAGATGAAGCTGAAGAAGAGCTATCTAAGGAAGAACAAGAAGTTGTAGGAGATCCCATAGAAGTTAGGCTATTGAGGACCATTTCAAAGATCAGAAAGAGACCTAGAATTGAAGTTTCTACATATTCTAAAGATTTGAATCTAGAACAGCTTATTGATTGGATCAATGACATGGAGGAGTATTTTGACCATGAAGATGTGGAGGACCCAAATCAGGTCAAGTTTGCAAAAACAAAGTTGAAGGGCCACGCCAGTATTTAGTGGAAGGAGGTCCAATTAGAGAGGAATTGAAGAGGAAAAGGAAAGATCACCAGATGGGATCAAATGGTGGAGAAACTGAAGAAGCAATTCATTCCTGTGGACTATGAGATGGAACTGCTGAGGAAGCTGCAAGGACTAAAGCAAGGTAACAAGTCTATTAAGGAGTATGCAGAAGAGTTTTATAAAATTACTATCAAGACAGGCCATGCAGAACCTAACAAGGAGAAGGTAGCCCATTACTTTAATGGGTTGAGGCCGAGTATTCAAGAGGAGTTGAGCCTGGTTAGAATGACCACCATAGAAGATGCGTACGAACTTTCCCTAAAGGTGGAAGAGAAGTTGAATAAAAGATTCGATAGAAAGCAAAGGGGAAGAGGTCAAGGCAGAAGGACTGGTGGAAGACCCTATGGAGGCTGTAATGAAAATCAGAAGAAAAGTGAAGAAGCTGGCACCATTCAAAATCAAAGAGGGGATAATGCCTACCACCCTCGAGACTAGAACAATGGTGAGCAAAGAGGAAAAGGAAGAGAAAGACCTAGCCAAGGACCTGGAAGAGGAGGTTTCAGAGGAACCTGTTTCCAATGTGGAGAAGAAGGACATCAAGCATACGAGTGTCTACAACATCAAGGAAAGACAAATAGAAGACCTGAGGGTAATGCACAAGTTTCACATGTAGATGAAGATGCACAATCTAAGCGTTCTGAACATGTTGAAAGGGGAGAAACCCTAGTTGTCAGAAGAACTTTGCTGAATGAGGAGAAAGAACCCAATCAGAGGAAGAGTTTATTCCACACAAGGTGTAAATGTGAAGGTAAGTGTTGTGATATTATTATTAACAGTGGAAGTACTAACAATCTTGTTTTAGAGGAGATGGTTGACAAGTTGATGTTGGCAAGAAGAAAGCATCCACATCCATATCAGATTACATCGTTGCAAAAGGGCCATAGAGCTTTGGTCAATGTGCAGTGTTTAGTGAAGTTCAAGATTGGTGACTACCATGATGAGGTGCTATGTGATATCATACCAGGAGGTCGTGGCAGTATGATAGGAGGGATGTCCATGATGGTCGTACAAACACATATTCCCTAACAAAGGATTGAGTTCATCATAAGTTGAAGCCCTTGAAGGAGGTGGAAGAAAAGGTATGTAGTACTACCATAATTTACTTGGTAGATGGTAGAAATGTTTTGGAGGGAATGAAGCATGAGCATCATTGCTTTGCATTGATTCCTAAGATTAGTCAAGAGAAATGTGAAGATGCACTAGCAAAAGTCTCAAAAATGTTGGAAGAATTTTAGGATATTATCTCTAACAATGTACTAGAAGGTTAACCATCAGTAAGGAAGATAAGTCATCAAATGGATTTGAAACCAAGAGCCAACTTGCCAAATAAGGTAGCCCATAGAATGACTCCAACCGAGAGTGAAGAGTTGAATAGACAAGTTCAAGAGTTGTTGAGGAAGGGATTGATAAGAGAGAGCCTAAGTCCCTGTGCGGTACCTATAGTACTAGCACCAAATAAAGATAGAGAGTGGAGAATGTGTACAGACTCTCAAGCCATCAATAAGATCATGATCAAGTATAGATTTCCATTTCCCATAATAGATGACATAATAGACTATTTGAGTGAAGCCAAGTACTTCACGAAGATTGACCTGAAGAGTTGGTATCACCAGATCTGTATCAGAGAAGGAGACAAGTGGAAGACAGCCTTCAAAACCAAAGAAGGTTTGTATGAGTGGTTAGTCATGCCATTTAGGCTAACCAATGCACTGAGCACATTCATGCGTCTCATGAATGAGGTATTGAAAGAATTTTTAGGAAGTTTTGTTATTATTTATTTGGATGATATTTTAATTTTTAGTAAGACTTGGGATGAACATCTGATGCATATTAGAAGAGTTTTAGAGAAGCTAAGGGATGAGAAGTTGTTGTTTAATCTGAAGAAATGTAGTTTTCAAAGAAAGAGTTGGTATACCTGGGATTTGTTGTCTTAGAGGAAGGTCTTAAGATGGACCCAGAGAAGGTGAGGACTATCATTGAATGGCCTACACCAAGGAGTGCTTCTGAGGTAAGATCTTTTCATGGTTTGGCAAGTTTTTACAGAAAGTTTATCAAAAAATTTAGTAGCATTTGTGTACCCCTAACTGAGACAATGAGAGGGGATAGAAAAGAGTTTAGATGGACTAAAGGAGAAGACAAAAGCTTTGATAGATTGAAGTAAAAAGTCATAGAGCAACTTGTTTTGGAACTTTCAGATTTCAATAAGGTATTTCAGGTAGATTGTGATGCTAGTGGTAGTGCTATAGGAGCTATTTTGAGCCAAGAAGGTAAGCCCATTACCTATTTTAGTGAGACTCTTAATGATGCAAATAAAAAGTATTCTATTTATGATCAAGAGTTTTATGTAATAGTTTGGGCTTTGAAGAAATGGAGATATTATTTGTTGCCAAAGGAGGTTGTTTTATATATTGATCATCAGGCTTTATAGTATCTTAATAGTCAAGTAATGTTAAATCAAAGGCACTTAAAATGGGTTGAGTTTTTATAGAGCTATACTTTTGTTTTGAAGCACAGAAGTGAAAAGTCCAAGAGAGTTGCAGATGCCTTGAGCATAAGGCCAAATTTGTTGATAGAAATGAGGATAGAGGTTGTTGGGTTCGATGAGCTCAAAATTTTGTATCCTGAAGATCCAAATTTTGTAGAGGCTTGGAAAGCTTGTCTAGAACCTATTACTTTGGATAGGACAAAATGGTTGGATTTCATAATTCAAGATGGCATGTTATTTAAAGGAAGCCATTTGTGCATTCTGAGGAGTTCCATGAGAGAGAACTTGATTAAAGAGAAGCATAGTGGAGGATTGGCCAGACACTTTGGTTGAGATAAGGCCATTGCTATTATTGGTGAAAATTATTATTGGCCATAGTTGCAGCAGGATGTGAGGAAATTTGTGCAAAGTTGCAGAGTATGTCAGATGGCCAAAGGAGCAAGTTAGAATACAGGTCTATATTAGCCATTACCTATACCGGAGAAGCCATGGGATAATATCAGTATGGATTTTGTTCTTGGTTTACGAAGGACACAGAGAGGACATGATTCCATTTTTGTGGTGGTGGACAGATTCTCAAAGATGGCACATTTTATTCCTTGCACAGAGACTAATGATGCTATCCATATTGCAGAGTTATTTTTCAGGGAGGTGGTGAGATTAGACAGTCTACCAAAGAGAATAGTTTCAGATCAAGATAGCAAGTTTGTTGGTTATTTCTGGAGGACATTGTGGAAGAAGTTGAAGACAAATTTGAAGTTTAGTTCTTCACACCATCCACAAACTGATGGATAGATGGAAGTGGTGAATAGGAGTTTGGGTAACCTGCTACGATGCTTAGTAGGTGATAAGTCCAAGGGATGGGATTTGATTTTACCACAAGCAGAATTTGCTTATAATAATTCTATCAATAGGAGTACTAGTAAATGACCTTTCCAGATTGTATATGGCAATAGTCCAAGGAATGCTTCAATGTTAAGGAAGCTAGATAAAGGAGAAAAGATGAGTGCCAAGGCCGAAGACTTTGTAGAACACCTGAAGAATTTGCATGAAGAGGTGAGAAAGCATATTAATAAGATGAATATTCAATACAAGGCTAAGGCAGATCAGAAGAGGAGACATAAGGAGTTCTAGGTGGGAGATGAAGTCATGGTTCACTTGAGAAAAGAAAGGTTCCCAATTGGAACATACAATAATCTAAAAATGAAGAAATTTGGACTGTGCGGAATCCTGAAGAAGCATGATTTAGGAAATGCATATGAGGTAGAGCTGCCGAGTGGGATCAATATTTCCCTTGTGTTCAACATTGCCGATTTAACAAAATATCATGAGGGTGGCATAGAGGATGGACCAACAGCAGAACAGTGGAGTATTCTATCATCTACTTCAATGGAGGAGATAGAAGAGATCTTGGATAGCCATGTGGGAAGAAGTACTCAGAACAGGAAATATGAAGAATATCTAGTGAAATAGAAAGGAAGGCCTATTGAAGATTCTTCTTGGTTGTCTAAGGCAGAGGTTGACCATTTGGGTTTTCCTCAAACACACACTTGAGACGTGATAGGGTCACTTCTCAAATTACCCTGGGTGTTTGATGCAGGAGCATCCAATGGTGTAAGGGCAATCTTGCATCACCCAAAAAGATGTTGCTTCAAAATCATTATAGTTGGTTTCATTTCTTTCGATAATTAGTATTTCTAGTTCCATAATCTCTTGAATAATTATGTAGGACTTTTAGTTTTTTCAAAACTGCTAAAAATAGCAAACTACCAGTTTTGGAAAGTTTACCTGCCATTTTAGGAAAGTTTGCATTTGGACATAGATTGAAGTGAAAACTTACAAAAAGATTCATAATGGAAATATAAGACCTTTGGCAAAGGAATTAGGTAAAGATCATTTGTGAGCTGAAAGATATTAAAGTTTTTGTTTTATGAAAAGCCCTTGAAAATTTTTGAAATGAGATATGAGGCACTAAAACATCCCATAAAATCCCAAAAAGTTGACAAATTTTGGTTTACGCATTTCCAGCATGATAGTTCACATTGTGAGCTTTCCGGTACTTAAAATGGTTTGTCAATTAGACACCCAGATCAAAAGTTATGCTTCTCAGAAGTTGACCTACTTTTAGAGGGAGTTGCAAATTTCAAAATTTAGCTGGAGGCCACCAAAAGTGCTATTTATGACTATTTTGGGAACCCTGGGGAGTAGTGGAGTAAAGGGGGCAAGTGTTGAGTAAAGAATAGGTGGGAAAACAGAAACCCTGGCCAATTTAGGGTTATAGAAGGTAGATGATTCTAGAGTCTTGTGAGAGGAAGCTATAATGTGTTGCAGCCTATGGAGGGTTGATTCCTCTTATTGTATTTGAGCTTCTATAATGTAATAAGTTGTCCAAATCAATAATAGAAAGTTCTATTTTTTATGTGCAATTTTTGTTTTTGCTTATTTTATGATTTACCCCCTTCATTAGGTCTGTACTTTTTATGTCTTCTTATTTTTTTTGGAGTGAATGTTGAAAATGAAGCTTTTGCACCTCCTTTTATAGCATTCACCCTCTCCTCTAAGCAGGTTGGCCTGTATGTTATAAAAAAAACCTCAAATTTCCTCTCCTTTGGCTGACCTCTCCTTGCACAAAATGAATTCAGTTTTTTTTTAATGAAAATTTCCAAAGGCGGAAATTGTTGATGACTATGCAATATGTGCCCTAGAAAGGGTGCAAAATGTTCATGTATGAACATTTTCCTCACTTGTCAATTTTTACACTTAGAATTTTTTCTTATATTTTCCCGTGGTGAACTTCAAATTGTGGTGTTGGTTGTTGTTGAAAATGGAATCAATTTTAAAACTATTGAGGTTTGAACAAGTTTTGCTTTGGGAAAATTTTCTTTCTCCTTGCATGGGTGCATAATGTTCATGCATGAACATTTTCCTCCATTTCTTGGGTACGAATTGCATACAGGTAAACATTTTCCACTTTTTCAAACCACAAATTTTCTAGGTATTAAAATGATTTCTTCAAAGGATTTCTAGTAGTTTTCATCATTCAAATCTTCATTGCATGAAAATCTTTACTTCCAAAGGCCTCATCTCTTAGGGTGCATAATGTTCATGGATGAACATTTTCCTTCATTTTGAATTTCTCACAGTTAGTCAAATTTTGAAAAGATTTTCTTATTTCAATAAACTCTCTTAAGCAATTTGACACAATTTGCTCATGCATTTCAATGAATTTGACAAATGATAATAGAATTTGATCATCTTGACTCCACAAAAATGAGGTCTTAATTAGGGTGCGAATTGTTAAAGCATGAACAATTTCCCTATTTTTCAAATTTTGCAAAACTTCCCAAATCTTCTCAAACAATCATCACTTAGAAGTTTGGCAAATGAAATTGCAAGATAACAATCCTTAATAATGATTTTCCTTGTCAAACTTCCCTTTCCTTCTAGAGCGCAAATTGTTCATTGATGAACAATTTCCCTCTTTTCTTGGGTGTAAATTGTTCATTGATGAACAATTTCCACCATTTGCATTTCTCAGACTTCAAAAAATTTTCCACTTTCGACATCTTTCTCTCTTAGGTGAACTTTATCTCATTTGTGTGAATGATTTTGCATTTCTTGGATCTAATCACCCTAGAGCTCAAATTTTTCATGACTAAACAATTTCCCAACTTTTACATTTCCCAAACTTGGCCAAATTCCGAAGTTTTCACCTTGGGTGCATATTGCAAGCTAAAGAACATTTTATGCCCTTGTAGGGTGGGTTTTGTAGGCCTGACAACATTTTCTACTTTTTTGCATTTCTCTTACTTAAAAACTTTAAACTTTGTCATTAGGTGCTTGGAATAAACCCTCCTTGAAGGTTGTTTGTTAAGGGGCTTCATTGGAAGGCAATTTATCCTAGGCATATTTTGCAAGGGAAGGAGCATTTTGTGCCCTTCTAGGGTGGATTCTACAAGCTCAAGAACATTTTCCATCTTTTTGTAACTTAGCACTTCATCAAACTTTAACATTTCTTCAAACTCCCTCAAGCAATTTTCCATGTTCTTACAAGTATTCTCATGAATTTGTCTAAGGAAATCATATGTTTCATCACGTTTACTCCAAAGGAAGACCTCCAATAAGGGCGCATATTGCACTTGTAGGAATATTTTCTTCATTTCAAACTCATCTTCTAGGGTGCAATTTCCCCACTTTGGATCCACCATACTTAGTCAAATTTTCAAATCTTCATCTTGAGCACATATTGTTCATAGGTGAACAATTTCCTTCATTTTACAACTTGATTTCTTATTTGCATTCCTTTGGTCATTTACTTGTTCCTTAGTGAAATTTCAAGTTGTAGGCATTGGATCTCCATGAAAGTACCTATCTTTGCAAGGGCACATTGTGCTCATCAACAAGTAGTTTCCCTTCTATTGGAGCACATATCCTTCATGCATGAGGAATTTCTGCTCCAACTTGATCATGAAAATTTTCTAAGTGTGATCTTCTTTGCAATGAATTTCCAACAGTTTTTAGGGATCAAATCTTCATCACTTATGCAAGTTTCATGTCTAGATAACTCCACTCCCAAGGCACATTATGCTCATAAGCATGGATTTTCTACTCATCATGGGCACATTGTGCTCATAGGCATGGATTTTCTAACCAAGGTCCAAGACTTAAATATTTTCACCCAATTTTGAAGTGCCTTGAGTGGAAGTATATTTAAAAATATATTTAAGTAAATACTCCTATACTTTAAATATTTTGAAATATACTTCCAGGATGTTTGAGATAGGTCCTAGATCCATGGGATTTAACATGCAGATTCTAGATTTCTAAGGATCCACCAAATTTTAGACTTAGTCAATTTTAGGATCTCAAAACATCAAATTTTAGGACATTAGACTTAGTCAATTCCATGGATTCAAGACATGCACCAGGATGAGAAGATACAGACTCCTTAGCCAGAATATGTTGAGACTTGGGCAAAACAACATTACGAAACCCTGCAAAAAAAAAAAACCTAAAGCAAAACAAAGACAGAAAGTAGGAAAAAAGAGGGGTCCCCCATTTGTAATGGCGTAATGTGTGATTAGGTCACAACAAATGCCAAAAACAAAAATCACATGATGAATCTTGTTCAATCACATTCCCATCCACCAAAGTTGTCCTTGGAAAATCTATCATATCCTTTAATTGTAGCATGAGATTCTACTTGATTATTTCAAACTCAGAACACCTATCTGAAATGACTTTAATTCTATCAAAAAAATTTAAACTCTTTCAGATTATTGAGCAATTTCTCCAATGAATCCATCAATCTTAATTTTCATTATGTCTACCCATCATTTCATCATTAGGGATGATGATCTCATTCCTTCTAATTGTTCAATGGACTCTTGTGAAAGCATAGCCGATGGTATAGATGTTCCCTCATGCTAAGAAATTGGATTTATCAACTATTGAATATACCTTTTGAATGCCAAGTTTTCTTGCTCCAACTGGTCCCTCTTTTCTTTTTCTTGCCTTAGCCTTTCCTTGATAGCTATGACAAAATCTTCTAACTCTTCCACATCTTGTTCTTCTATTGGCAGACCCAAGTCAAAAGTGGTCTCATCATACTCTTCTAGAACTATGTCATCAATTGTCTTATCAACTCTTGGTACTGCAATGTGCACTTTCCTCGAACCAAAATTGTCCCTTGTAATTTTAGAGAACCTGGTTGCTTTCTTCCATTCTTTATCATTTCCTACCTTGTTCAGCAATTCTTCTACATTGAGTTCTATTTCTCTCTCGACAATGGTAGTCTCTTTCACTCTTTCTCTTAACCATTCTAGTAAAGTGAACAGATCCTTATTAGCCTCTTCTTGAATCCCATTTCCTGGTGTTAATGGGCATGCTTCTTCATCAAAGTCATCCTGGGGTACTTGCATTTCCTAATTTTCTTCATCATTTTCACCCATAACTATCTCATGACCTTCTTCCATACTAGGATGATGTTCCTCAAAATGATTCTCATGCAAAACTGACTCCGAAGATTCATGTACATTTCCTTGATCTTGCACATTTGGAGCTATGGGAACTTCATCTCTTTCTTGTTCCTACATAGTAGATGTCATGTTAGCGGTTCCTGAAAGGTCTTCTCTTTGTTTGGAAGAAGTGCTAGATTCATGAACTGAACCTGATTTTCTCTTTTTCCTACTACATTTACCTTGTGAGCTAGCTGGTTGTTTTCTTTTCCTTGGCTTGGCTTCTTCTCTTGAACTATCTCTGTACCCATCAGATTCACTATTATGCTCACTCCTAGACTCATCATCACTTACTTCTTAAGATTGTTGCGAATTTGTATCTCCCATCAAATTGTAGGTTAAGTTGTGACCAATCTGAATGAGCTTCAGTATTTGTCAATCTGCATACCTTCTAGTGAATTCTATGATCATTTGCATCCAAGAATCATCATGTGTAATTTCCTTTTCAGCCCAATTGAGTGTGAATAGCCTCTCGGCATCATATAAACTTTGCGACATAAATCTATCAGTTTCCTCCAATTCACTAGGAATGCTAAATACATTGCAAGTTCTCACCAAATTCCATGTCAACCTTGAACATCTTCTAATTTTCACGTCTTCTTCATCAACTGCATCAACCCAATAGTCTTTGAGATGCTCCTTGTGCTTATACCTCTTTCCAAATGCCTTCTAGATGCTATTGAATGGATCAAAATCATCTCTACTTGAATCATGAAGTACCATGTTGTATGCTTGTAATTTAATTTCTTAATTCAGTGTAGCTTGCAGTGATAAACAAATTTCTAACCTTCCAACTCCAATTGGGAAGTGGATTCTATCTTTCCTTTTGTTCTTTTGAATCTTGTCATATGCTACCAATTGCCTTGTCACCTCTAACAATACCATCTTGTCAATGGGATATCTTGGCAAGCGGTAAGGATAAGATGTAAACCCTTGAATCCTTAGGTAGGTGAACTTCGGTAATTGAATGTACCATCTCCACACTTCTTCACTAAATTCATAGCCTCCTTGGATAACCTTTTATGAATATTTCCTTGCAATTTACGCAAAATGAACATGAAGAAGGCATCATTAACTCTTATGTAATGGGCGATGGCTTTCAATTGCAACTGTGGATAGCAACCATACTCAAGGAATTGTCCAGTGCCATATCCAATATTACCTTTACAAGTCAATCCAACATATCTTTCACACCTTGGCAACATGTAGATGACGTATGAGCTCATGTAGAATGACTTTGTTTCTTCCAACTTTGTCAGTAGATCATGGATATTGTTACTTATCATCTCCGCCCAATCAATCATCTTATGGCCTTTCACAATCTCATTCATGTAATAGAACATCCATGTTTCAAATGTTGAAGACTGTGGACAACCAATGATTCTACTTAAAAATATCACCATATATCCATATTCGGGAAGAAATTATGACTTATGAAGCTTCTTGGGTAACCTACTATAATGATTCCTTAGTTGTGATATCCACTTAGCATTGATCTCTTGCAAGAAATCCTTTGATTCAGCATTATACGCTTGTTGCACATGCTCTTGAGTGCAAAGTGTAGTCTTCTTATACTTTGGAATGTTGAACATGTCCGCAATTGTTTCCTTCCTCAAATAAGCCAACACTTTCCCATCATTAGTCACAATGCATCTATTTTGTCGGTCATAATGAAGAGTACATTCCAACATCAACTTGGCACTCGGCAATGTAGGTGGAAAGCATGCTTCTTGGGCGATTTTGTTCCTTAGCATCCTATGAATAACCTTGGAATGAGTGGGCTTGTGCAACTCCTTCTTAATTTCATCCATGTTGACGTGTCCCAAGTTGGTGTCACTCAAGTTCCTCCATCTTGACATAATCTTGGTTTCAGGCAACACTCCTTTCATATCGTTCTTGAATAATGCTTGGCGATCCTTCGAACTCATCATCTACCTACAAGTACAAAATTGCTTAAGTTAGAATATTAAAGTGATATTGGATATAAAGGGGATTTAATTACTAATTTCATTCTCCTAATGAATGTGGGATAAATGAGATTCAAATTTAAGCCATTTTCCAATACTTATCCAAAACTTATTTAAATTTGAAACAAGGAGAGCATGAAATACATTGGCTGCATATTGACAAATTCAATCAAAATAATTCTAAGTCTGATTTTTTAATTTGTAGATCTGATTTTTAAATTTATGTAGGTCTACTTTTTCAAATTGAAATTTTAGTGAAAAACGCAAAAATCATCTTCTATTTTTGAAGCGCTCACCCTCCAATCTCTTGTCTTTGTGAATTTGGCCTTCTCTTCTGGATGATATTTGTCTCCTTAATGAAGTTCTACTCTACTTTTCGCTCAGGTGTGCTTATTTGCTTTTGAAATGATTGTGAAAAATGATAATTAGAGCCTTCTTAAATAGCATTCCAATCATTCTTCCTCACACTAGGTTGGTCTAGTGCAGGTCGACCTGTAATTAGTCAATAAAAAACTCAATCTCCTTTCCTTCTAGGCTGACTTGGGTCCTCTTGAAGCAAATTTTCTTTGTGACAAATTGTGCAGCTTTTGCATGCCTATGAGCATTATGCACCCTTGTAGGGCAGATTTTTTCTCTCTATGAACATTTTTCCTTTTTTAGACTTCAAACAACTTAAACATTTTTTCTTGAAATTTCAAACTTCATCACTTTGGCGTATGAAATTAAGGGAAGGTTGTTTGTTGAAATGCATTTCACCCTAGGCACATTCTACCTGCCCATGAACATTTTGCTTGTCTCTTTGCATTGCACTAAAAGGAAGGGTGGATTTTGTTTTCCCATGAACATTTTCCTTCCTTTTACATATAAACCTATCTTGTTTATTTTCATAGTCCTTCTTCCCTTCGTGAATTCTTCAAGATTTTTAAATGGATTTTTGCCTTAAACTATCCTGAAGTTGAAGATGATTTCCAAACTTGTTGATTATAATTCCTTGACTTAAATGGATTTTTACTTGTTGGAGGGTGATGCATAATATTCCTTGGTGAACATTTTCCCCACTTTACCTTTCAACTTCATTTCATATTGGCGAACTTCAAACCTTTCATATTGATTCTTGATTGGAAGGAAAGTAAAATCATTTTCCTTCAAAGATTATTGAATTTTTTTCAAAATAGAAGGCTTTGAGAATGACGCATTTTCCTCCTTAATGAACATTTTCCTTGATTTCCTTGTCTCGTTATCAATTTTTAAGTCTTCTCCAAGGTTGTCAGATTGCACTAGAGGGAAGGGCAGATTTTGTAAGGTTAGGAGCATTATGCACCCTTGCTCTTGATAAACATTTTCACCTTTATCTTGGATTATCGTTTAGTCATTCACTCCTTCAAACTTCAAACTTCCTCATGGCAGTCTTGGGCGGATATTGTTGGCTTAAGAACATTTTACAACTTGGGAGGATAGATTTTGAAAGGTGCAAAATGTTTTCCCCACTTTGGGCTCTTCTTACTCAAACATTTTATCCTTGAAACCTCTCAAAATTTAAACTTTATCTTTAAGCGCTTGAGAAAAAACTTTACTTAAAGGTTGTTCATTGAGGAGTTATCACTGGAAGACAATTTATCCTGGTCATCTTTTACATGGGTAGGAACATTTTGTGCCCTTCTAGGCCAAATTCTGCAAGTTCCAGAACATTTTCCTCCATTTTGGCATTTTAACATTTCATCAAACTTCAACTTTTCTTTAAACCCCCTTAAGCAATTTGTCATGTTCTTTACAAGTATTCCCAAGAATTTGTCTAAGGCAATCAAAGATTCATCATGTTCATTCAAAAAGAAGACCTCCAACTATGGCACAAATTGCACGGTGGAGAACATTTTCCTCATTTCCAACTCATCTTCTACGGTGCATATTGTTAATAGGCAAACAATTTCCACCATGTTGATTTTTAATCCAAGCGTACTTGCAAACTCGGTGAATCCCTTTGAAATTCTTCTTCCTCCTAGAATGGCATCAACATGGGATGTTTCCTCATGATGCGATTATAATCTAGATGGGCACAAAATGTTCATGGATGAACATCTTCCACCGTTGTCATCTCAAAAATTTCTAAGTATCAAAATGGCTTCTCAAAATTACAATTTTGTTCAAACTTTTTGACAACCTCATCTTTGGATGCCTCATTACCCTGGGCACATAATGCACCTTGTAGAATATTTTCCACACTTTGGAGTGCATTTTCCCTATTGATGAACATTTTGCAACTTCGACACTTGACACTTGGTTAAATTTCCTTAACACAATTGCCTCAAGTTGTCCTGGAAATCTACTTTTAAAGACTTGTTTGGTAGATGACTTGTACTTGCAATGAGATCATATAAGATTCACTATCAAGACCTTCATGGACTACCAAAACCCTGAAGCAAAAAAAAATTGGGGGTCCCCCTTTCTGATGGGGCGAGTTGTGATTAGGTCACAACATCTGCTGACTCCATGTGAGAAATGTTCTTGAACATTTCAAAATCAAGGATCCAATATCAACTCAAAACCTTTAGATAATTCTCCTCAACTTATAAAACCAGTCACAAGACATAGTCAAAAAGGAAAAGAATCATTTATTAGATCGAGACACTTCATCTTTTTCCATGTGATTATAGATTGATTTCAATTAAAACAGTGTTCTTAAGCATTCCAAAGATAAATAAAAGTCAAGTTTCAACATTTCCATGTACACCCCCATACTAGACTGAATAAATATAAATACATGATCAAAGGATCAAAACCAATTGCCAACAGGACCATTCATATTCCAAGGATCCAAGTGTGTGCATTTGTGTTCATTTCCATCCCCTAGAAACCAAGATCATCTAAGCTCCCTTGTCTTAAGCTAGGTGACTTCATAGATGACGGATGAATAATAGGTATATATACAGGTGAAATGGGCAATGATGCTAGTATGAAGTATATAGAAATGACATGAAAAGGAATAAGACAGAGTGTCTCTACTCATGACGCTTGTTTGCCAAGTTTTCATCATGGTACTTATCCAAGGCGCCACCAAAGGTGGTTTTCACCTATGGATGAAAGGATTTCTCTTTACTATTTTCTTATATATATATATATATATATATCATAGAATAACAAGTATAAATGGAAGGGACTCAAGTGTCTAATTCCATGAAAAATGATAGTCCATACAGAAACCATGTCAAGTTATTATACTTATTGATGTTGGTAAGGAATGACAGACATGATACAAATGGATAGAAAAGTGGACGGAGACAGTGGACTATGATGTGGATTATGCAAAACTAGGTAGATGGAAAGTGCATCCAAAACATAGACTAGACGAGTGATGGGATCAGGATAGTGGGAAATGTAGTGAAACAAATGGTATATAGTGGAGTGAATGAAATGAAACCATAATCAACATTTCGCATACCGAACTAAACTTCCAAGCTTGCAAGGGGAAGGGAGGTGTGTTTAGGAATGGGAGTGATGGCTAATAAATGTATGAAGAAGTAACTTCATGACCCACACAAACTTAGAATTTTCCTTTTGATTTTACTTTGTGGGATGAAGTAACTTGAAACTTTGGATGGAATGTGAATGGAATGGAGTGGATGAAAGTTGATTCTTTGGATGTGGGAGCCTCTTTGGATTCAACTTCTTAGACTTAAATACCTAAGCCTTTTGGTTTAGCCATGCTTTTCTTTGATTTCTAGAATTTGTGCTTTAAGTGAAAAGACTCTTAATATTTCCTTTCTCATGGGTAAGGGCATCCAAATATTTATTTCGTGGAACTATGGGATGGAGGGATTGCAAGCTTCTCACTTAGACAATACTTACATTCGTTGATCATGATTAGGAAATGGGCGAATGGATAGGGGAATATGGCGGTGGGAGTTGAGAAAGGAGGTATGACAGATGGTGGGGAATATGTGGTCATATGATTTTGTAATTACATACTGAGGAAGGTGAAGTGGATACATATGTAATGGCTAGAAAATGGAAATCGATGGATTTATGCGGAATGGATGAAAATACCAACATCTTGATCCTGCTTACATTGGAGTGGCCAAGGTTATACAAATTGACATTGATAAAGATGGACTTCAAATAACTTGTTCATAGAGCACTCAAACTTTATCTTGATGACTCATTATTTGGAGTTTGCTATGAAAAGCAGGACTATATGGATAATTTGGATATTAGACTTGAGTTTATTATTTGATGGAATGGGTGAAATGGATGGAGGCTTTTATTATGTACATGAATTGTGATGGAAAGTAGGTATGGAGAAATGCTTATAATGGAGTGGACTGAAACCATGAACCACCTTAAGATTTTCACTTAATCCAAGCTCATAGAGACTTTCTTAGGAACTTCAAGATCATTAAAATATGTAAAGAGATAAGATCTTGAAATACTACAAATAATACTAAACAATTGATTCATCTCTCAGGAGCAAGCAGTCATACTATTTGAAACTAGCCATGGAATCCACAGGAAATCCATTAGTCATGACCCATATTTCTCAAAGAAATACATAAGAATTCATAAGATTTAGATTTAACATTTTAAAACATTATAATGAAAAGATAGTTGTGTCAAGACACAATATATGATTAGTTTCCAAGTCAAGTACGAAACATAACTTGTTGATAAACTAAAAGAAAATGATCTTCCAACTCTAAGATTTTCTTGAATGAATAATTAAGAAATGAACTAACATAACTTAGCGAAATCATACCAAATGTCTGCGTGAAAAAGCAATGCTCCACTACAGATTGAGAATCTCAAAAGGAAACTACCCTAAGCAAAGAAAATCTAAAGCAAACTAACAACCAAACCAAACTAAACTACCCAAAACAAGAAAGGCTCGAGTCAAATGATGTCAAGGCAAGCAAAACTACTCTAAGAAAAATAAAAGGAAAACCTACTCTAACCTATGTACAAGTAAGTCTCACAAGGAACTCATGTTGGAAATAGTGTTTTAGGAATTGCCCATTAATGGGAAATGGGATATATTCTCCAGTTAATGTTTTCAGCTTGAAAGCATTTTCTCCCAAAATTTCTACAATTTGATATGGACCTTTCCAAGGATAATCAAATTTATCATTATCCCCTCATCGTTCATGTGCTTTGTCCCAATACAAAACTAGATAAAAAATCCTGAATGACTTTATTGTTGCTTGACGATCAAACCTACATTTCACAACACCTTAGTGTCTCATGAATTTGTCTGAGGTTGTGGCTCGTTTCTCTTCCAAATGCAATAACTATGAAAGTTGAGTTTGCACTCTCTCATCTTCTTCCATATAGTCTTGCATGAATTGCAAAGTTGGGATCCTTAATTGCATTGGGAAGATGGGATCTTGGCCATAAACTAAGTGGTAAGAAGAAGTACCTAACGAAGACTTAACATAGGTTCTATCTACCCAAAGGGCAAACTTTAGCTGGGTGTACCAATCTCTTGGGTTCTTGTCCAACAATTTCTTGATTGCATTTAACAGATTATTGTTTGTGGACTCTGCTAGGCCATTTCCCTATGGGTAGTAATTGGATGAAAACTTCAACATGATACCATTCTTAAAAGCCCAATTTGAAAATTTTGAAGAAGTAAAAGTAGGCCTAATATCAAAAACTAGTGCATGTGGACATCCAAACCTGGTGATAATGTTTTCTTCCAAAAATTTAATCACAACATCAGAAGTGCAAAGTTTTAATGCATGAGCTTCAAATCATCAGGTACAATAGTCAGTAGTAGTCAAAATATACCTGTACTATGCTAAGGAAGGTGGATTAATCATACCAATAAAGTCCAAACCCCATCGAGGAAAAGGTCTTACTTTGATCATGGGCTGAAGCAGCATTGTATGATTCTTCTCTCGCGAAGCAACTACTTGGAAAATATGACACATCTTGGATAAACTCCTTCATGGTTGTGCCAAAACAAGACTATTCCTTGCAACATAAAATGCTAACTCTTGTACCTTAATGCTCTTCTTTGCGTTGGATTCATGTGTGGTGGGTAGTTTTGAGAGAAATATCATCATACCACTCATCCAGTGACACATCTTCTAGCACATATGCTTGTTGTACCAAACTCGACCCTTGAACTGCTATTGTCTGTGTGAGTGCTTGTCCTCCTACTACTTTCATGGATTGTATTTCTATGTCATATTCTTGTATGATGGCAACCCACTTGCCTCTTCTCTCGCCCAACTCATTCTGCATTAACAACATTTTGATTGCCGCATCTAGAACTATGGCGTAGACCTTGCTTCTGCGAATATAATGTCTAAATTTTTTAATGGTTTTGACTAGAGCATAACCATGCTTCTCTACACATGGATATCTTAACTCAGCCTCTTTGAATGGACTTCTCATCAAAGCAATGGGATGTTCATCCCTTTCATCCGTCCTTTGTGTCAAAATTCCCACAGAAGTGTGATCTGATGCAAAAGAATATAAGTAGAATGGCTTCGTATAATCAAGACTGATAAGAACTAGAGCAATAGCAATTACTTGTTTGACTTCTTAAAATGTCCTTCTAGCTTGTGGAGTCTAAACCATCTTTGCATCTTTCTTTAACATCTCATTAAGTGGTTTGACAATCTTTGCAAATCTAGTGATGAACTTTCTCACAAAGTTAATCTTCCCGAAGAAAGACTTCAGATCCTTTTTACTTGCAGGCTGGCTAACCTTTTGTATTGCTTCCACTTTGTCTAGATCAATTAAAATACCTTCTTCTAAAATTACTTGACCCAATAATTTACCTTCTGTGACTCTGAAAATGCATTTCTTCAGATTGAGGGAAATACCATACTATTTGCATCTTCCAAATATTTTCCTTAAATGTTCAACATGATCTTCTCTCTTCTTTGAAAAGATTGTAAGATCATCCATATAAATCACTATGCATTTTCCAACAATGTCGCTAAAAGGAACATCCATGGCCCTCTGAAAAATAGCACCGGCATTAATTAGACTAAAGGGAATTCTCCTCTATGTGTAAATTCCCTATTTCATGGTAAAAGCTATTTTCAACTGGTCTTCTTCTTCAACCATAACCTGGTTGTACCCTAAATATCCATCCAAGAAGGACATCATTTGAGAACCGTTCACAATTTGCAAAAGTTCATCAACTGATGGTAGCAGATAATTATATTTCTCTGATGCTCTATTAAGATTCTTGTAATCCACACACAATCTTATCTCACCTTTCTTCTTTCTAATAGGGACTAAATTGGTGACCCATGAGGAATGCCTTACCAGGAAAATTATTCTTTCTTGCAATAGCTTTTTCACTTCCTGGTAATGGTTCTAACAAAGGATGGACCAGCCTTTGACGTTGTCGAATAATGCTTACTTCCAGGCTTGAGAGAAATTGTATGCGTGATAATAGAGGTTTCATATGTCTTGAGGTCTTCATATCCCCATGCAATTATCTCTTGAAACTCCTTCATAGCTTTAATTATGCTTTCTCATTCTTTAGGTGTATAGACTTTCCCTATAAAAACATTCTTAACATCTTCATATGTCCCTAGGTTTACTATATCACACTTATTCCCTTCTTCTCTGCAAGATTCAAGAGCACTTAGTTTGTCTATATCAAAAAGTCTCTCTATTTCTATCATTCCTTTCGGGATGGTATTGTTCTTCAAATTCATTATCCCATCAGGATAAAACTCTGTGTCTCCAACTTCTCCTTCATCAATGACTTGAGCTATGAATATGCCAGAATTTGTTAAAAAGTCCAGTATATGCTTGTCATCCTCAAAAACTTGGAAGTTTGTAATATTATCTAGAACTGAAGGAACCGATGTCAATTCAACCATAAATTTCTTCAACCCTTCCATTGATAATGGTTTTAAAGAACTTGGTGCTTGAGCCAATGCATTTTCAACTTGATTTCTGGACCTATAAATGCATTAAATATTGTGTTGGATTTTTTTCCCAAACTAGATACTTCCCAGTTATCCCTACAAGGTAGCCATCATTGATTAATAGGATTTCTGGGCCAGGGGCCAATAGTATAGGAGATAGACTCAATAAATATCTCCTCTTCTTCTTTAGGCTCTACAGAACCAAGTGGGGTATTCCCTATTCAAAATCAATAAAATGTGTCTATGAACTCACTAGGATGTTGACATAATGCAGATAAGTCCTCTCTTATGTGGACCAAAACTATAAAATGAGTGCAAAAGGGCTAGCTTTGGGCCTATACCTAGTTGTGAATTAGAGGATTTCAGTCCTAAACTACTTCTAATGTCCTAATGGTTTGTATTTGAAGTTTGAGTTTATATTTGTATTTGGATGCAAGACTAGGACTTTGGTTTGTAACCTCAATACAAGACCAGACTGGTGCCTATCCAGGGATCGGAGTCAATAGATATATATATGTGAATGTTTACAATAGACTTAAAAACAATAATTAGATTTCAAGGGGGTTTTGTAATGTCTGCCTTATAGACACTACCTAAGACTAAGTATTCAATTATTTCTGCTTACAAACATCCTCACTGCAAAATATTCTTCCCAACACTTAACCCAAAATATTTAATCTATTCCTGAGCAAAAGTAAAAGAACAAGCATTCAACATAGTAAACCCATATTTTAGAATATCAAACACCCCTTAGCTATTTAGATCTAGAGGAAGAACAGATTCAACTTGGAGACAAATAATAGAATACATGCAATGAAGCATTACACATTTAAATCAACATGAAAGTGATGAATTCTATGTATAAAAACTTGACATACAACTCATAAACTCACAAGGCATAAAACAAAGCCACCAGCGAAGTTGTATCTTATTACAGCACCAAAATTTGTCCAATTTCCAACAACCAAATGAGTAACACAGTTTGCATTTTATAGGAAGACTGTGTACTCAGCAATAATTACATGGCATTTTCAAAATTTTGCCAGAAGCATTGCACCTTCAGATTGGCGCTCAAAATATTCAATGTGGCTGAGAGAAGGAGATGAATGAGTAGGTGAAATTGGGCAATGTGCCACCGTCTGGAGATTTTCATCCTTGAATGTGGTAGCTGGTTGATCATCTCAACCCATACCCCTCTACACATCTGCCATCAATCCCAACTACCTATAGCCGACTGGTTCGTGTGCCCCTGAAGTTCCTTACTGCCCAAAACACAACTGCAGACACACAAAACCCCTTGTGCCTAGAAATTTGAAGGGTGGTCATCGATTCCTTCCTATCGCTGAGATACATGGCCTTAGATCACTTAAAAAGTCAACAACCAATTAAAACTTGCCACGTAGGTGTCTTCTTCCTATCACTGACTTTTCTTCCTTCGATTTTTCCTTTTTCGCCTTGTATATGCAAAAGAACATGCATATATAACTGCTTACATACAAGTTGGACCCCAAATCTTCATAAAACAAATTGAAACTGTAATCAGGTCTGGGCCTTGCATCTTTCCCTCCTTTGTATATCCACGATATACAATGCAAACATACATACAAGCTGTTGACTTCAACACTTTATCTGCTAGATTGGAACATTCTTTGGAATCCGCATTGTATCTTTTCGGTATATCACATATACAATGCATAACATGCAACCCGTGGACTTCAACTTGAAATCCACCAAAACATATTCTCCTTCGCGTCCAAGTTTCATCTCTTTGCTTGCACATTTCATTCGTATGCGGTGAATGCATATCACATATACATTCTGCTTTGTATACGAGATACAAAGCCCTTTGTATGTGAGGCGGACCCCACCAAATGTATCTCTTGCTTGGTATGTTGCCGAATATACAAGACCCCTTGTATCTTTGCAATGTACATGTTTCTTCTTGTATATGCATTGGCCGATGCATCTTTCCGTTGTATGTGGCGAATGTATATTGCACTTGCATCTCGCACATACAAACCCCTTTCAGTATAGCGAATGCATGTCAGCCTCTTGTATATTTGCAATGTACATTCCCAATGTATATAAGACATTCATTCACCTTTGCATCTGTCTCGATGTACATTGTGCTTTGCATATCCGCGAGCCCCACCAATTGTATCTTTTCTTTGCATGTTTTCCATTGTATATTGACATTGCATATTGCGAATGTATATTCGAACATACAAACAAAACACACATGCAATCCTTTGCACATACCTGTGGACCCAACCACCACTTAGCCCGATCTAAATCTTTTTGACATTAGCTGCTTGTATAAACCTAATATACAACAACAACATACAAACCCGTATATACAAGCGGGAATCTTTGATGGAATATACCTACAATGTATGACCCGATATGCATACAAAATGCATACAACTACCTTTTGCACCTTTTGAAGCCAATTTAACTCTTTTTTCAGGCCCACCAATGTATCTACTTGTATGTCAAACATACAACACAATATACATGCAAACATTTTGATACATCCACAGAATATTTTGGGAATCTTCAATGTGTATTCCACCCTTGTATGTCCAGAATGCATATACAAGCCTGATATGCATAAAATGAGGCTGAGGGACTTAGAAACTTCTAAGTTTTTTGTGAAGGGGCCTACAGATGAAAACCTGAAACTTGAATGTTTATGCAGACACCAACACTGGCTTTGTCTAGGGATGCATGCCTCTTGTAGACATGGTGAGAACTTCAGATCTCTGGGATGCAGACCAGTCCTTATCCATTGGGCAACAGAGTCAAACATTGCACCAACCTGCATCACAAATCACACTTTTTAAATTTTACTTGGTGGCCCAGGCCCACCAAAAAGGAAAAACTAGAATTTCCCTTTATCAAATACCTTGTTTTCTTTTGATTTCTTCAAGTGAAGCCTAAAAACATTCTGCTGTTTGCAACACCCTTCTTTGCAGTTGATTGTACTGCTGCCCAATTCTCTTTCTTTAACAAATCTACAATAAGCTTGGTCAGCATACATTATCATCAGTTGTAGAATGTCACCATCATATGAGTCACTAATGTTACTTGGGAAAATATCAGACTCACATGAAACAAATGAATCCACATCAGAATTTTGCCTTTCATCAAAAGGTAAAAGCTCCTTTGAATCAAACATGCAATATTTAGGCACAAGCAATATCTCATAATTAGATTTATCTTTATAAACATTTAGATACCCATCCTCATTGTGTTCAGCAATTTTGTCACTAAGGTCCACCTGGAATGCCTCAAGAGAAGGCATGAAAAGTTCAAACTGCAGCCCTTCATCAAAAGCTTCATAGTCAGCCCTGCAACAAACATTATTCCCAACCGTATGAGCATACACATCTGTAACTTGCCCATTCACACCTAAATAGTGACCCTGATTTTCCTCTTCACCAATGCCCTGATGACCAAAAGCAAAATTTTCAACCTCTGCACTGTAGAGGTGGTCATAATCTTCAAGGAAACACTCATACTCAACATCCATGTATATTTCATCATCTGAAAGGCTCACACATGCATCTGAATGCTGACAATCACTAACATATTCACTGTCATCCCTTGAAATACCCTCTTCTATATTCAGAGTGAATCTCTACATATCCACATCATATAAATATTCAGGGATAACTAGGATATGCCTATTGCTACAAGAAACAACCTCATGTATATCTTTCATTTCATCATATGAAGAGCATTTCGCATCTACAGGCTTTATTTCTAGAGGCTAAAAACAATCTTTGTCTTCACCATTGTAAGATGTGCCCACATTTTCTACAACATCTTCTTCATGTTTATGCATCACACCATGACTGCACACACTGTTCTAAAATATATTTCCCTTTGGAGAATCATCTCTCAATGAACACACTGGGAAAGTAGAAATACATTCACTTTTAAAACTATTTTGAAGGCTTGCAGCCATGAAGCCTACTGGTATTTCATATTTCTCATTGTTTTCAATGTCTATAGCAAATTGGTAAGCCTAGTAAAGTGTAACTGGTTCTTTATCTCTCAATCTATAACTCATTTTCTTATCAAATGCAGCCAAATAAATTGTCAAACACAATGTATCATTTGGTCTCATATATTCAGGGATCTGCTTGAGCAACTTAATAAATCTAAGATTAAAGGATGGAACCAGTTCCTCATCCTCCTTTTGAATATTCATGAAATGTATGATCAATGAGGCCACATCAAATCTTTCACCAAACTACTCTAGGAATGCAATTTCTAAATCTACCAATGAAGAAACTGAACACACAGGCAGGTCTGAAAACCAGACCCTAGCATCATCCTCTAATGACTGAACAAAGAGTCTCATTACTACATCTTTAGCCTCTATCTCATAATCTTCTATCAAATTACAAAAATTTTGCAGATGTTTGTTTGCAAATTCAGAACTTAATCCACTATATTTTGGCAAACATTTTCTAATCTTATTAGGAATAACATTTGGGTGACCATATATTCCTTTGAAATTTAGGGCTTTATATCTTTCAATAACAAATGGTCTTCTTTGAGAGCACAACCAGGAATGTTGCTCTAAACTCATCATTCTTTGAATCAAATGATGAATACCTAGAAATATGTTGCAGCTTTGGATAGGTTCAATCAACAGAGTTGCCACCTCTCATAAAGAGGACAAAATATCAACAAGGCACTTTTGTTTTCTAGATTCACC
The DNA here is from genome assembly GCA_027924645.1 of Cunninghamia lanceolata. Classification (NCBI taxonomy): domain Eukaryota; kingdom Viridiplantae; phylum Streptophyta; class Pinopsida; order Cupressales; family Cupressaceae; genus Cunninghamia; species Cunninghamia lanceolata. The sequence continues at coordinate 8,448,219 of BSBN01000078.1, forward strand.
ATGCCAGTAGAGCACCACATGGTTCTTTGGTATTGCTGCAACAACTTCACTGGAAACTAGATTTTCCAATCTTTAAATCACTTGACTCTTCCCCAGTGGAGTCGCCAAATCTGTTGAATTTTTCCCCAAACTGGATACTTGCCAGTTATCCCTACAAGGTAGCCATCATTGATCAATAGGATTTCTGGACCAGGGTCCAATAGTACAGGAGATAGACTCTATAAATATCTCCTCTTCTTCTTTAGGTTCTGTAGAAAAAAGGGTGGTATTCCCTATTCAACATTAATAAAATATGTCTATGAACTCACTGGGATGTTGACATAATGTAGATAAATCCTCTCTTATGTGGACTAAAACTATAAAATAAGTGCAAAGGGGCTAGCTTTGGGCCTATAACCAGTTGTGAATCAGAGGATTTCAGTCCTAAACTACTTCTAATGTCCTAATGGTTTGTATTTAAAGTTTGAGTTTATATTTGTATTTGGATGTAAGACTGGGACTTTGGGTTGTAACCTCAATACAAGACTAGACTGGTGCCTATCCAAGGCTTGGAGTCAATGGATATATATATGTGAATGTTTTCCATAGACTTAAAAACTATAATTAGATTTCAAGGGGGTTTGGTAATGTCTGCCTTACAAACACTACCCAAGACTAAGTATTCAATTATTTCTTCTTACAAACATCCTCACTGCAAAATATTCTTCCCAACACTTAACCCAAAACATTTAATCTACTCCTTGAGCAGAAGTAAAAGATCAAGCATTCAACATAGTAAAGCCATATTCTAGAATCTCAAACACCCCTTAGTTGTTTAGATCTAGAGGAAGAACACATTCAACTCGGAGACAAATAACAAAATACATGTAATGAAGCATTACTCATTTAAATCAAAATGAAACTGATGAATTCTATGTATAAACATTCGACATACAACTCATAAACTCACAAGGAATAAAACAGAGCCACCAGCGAAGTTGTATCTTATTACAACACCAAACTTTGTCCAATTTTCAACAACCAAATGAGTAACATAGTTTGCATTTTATAGCAAGACTGTGTACTCAGCAATAATTACATGGCATTTTCAAAAAAAATTCAGAAGCATTGCACCTTCAGATTGTCTCTCAAAATATTCAATGCGGCTGAGAGAAGGAGAGGAATGAGTAGGTGAAATCGGGGAATGTGCCGCCGTCTGGAGATTTTCATCCTTGAATGTGGTAGCTGGCCGATAATCTCAAGCCATACCCCTCTGCACATCTTCCATCAATGCCAACTACCTGCAGCCCACTAGTTCATGTGCCCCTGAAGCTCCTTCCCGCCCAAAATGCAATTGCAAAAGTACAAAACCCCCTGCGCTTGGAAATTTGAAGGGTGGCCATCGATTCCTTCCTATCGCTAAGATACACGTCCTCAGATCGCTTGAAAAGTCAACAATCAATTAAAACTTGCCACACAGGTGTCTTCTTCGTATCACTGACTTTTCTGCCTTCGATTTTGATGTAGGAGCATCCAAGGGTGTAAGAGCAATCTTGCATCAACCAAAAAAATAAATAAATAATAATAATAATAATAATAAAATTTGTTGTTTCTTTTCAATAAGGGCTAAATTTGGCAGGGTTACTATTTTTAGTAAGTTTGCATTTATGCACGGTTGGATACAACATCTTACACGGACCTCCAGAATGGTGAATTGAAGCTAATGGTGAAGAAATCACTTCAATATCATGTCATTTGTGAGATATTAAAATTTCAAATTCCAAAAATCCTATTGAAACATTCAAAGTCAAATTTGAGGCACTTAGAGGCTCCAGATGGGCCTGAAATTTGGCGGGAACCCCAAGTAGTCTACCTATTGGTACTACTTGGCGCACCATCATCTTTTCAAGAGCTTTCCGAAAAGGTATTATAATTGAAAATCCAACGGTCGGATCAAAAGTTATGGCCCCGCGAAGTTGACCTATTTTTGGAGGGAGATGTAAATTTCGAAATTAAGCTGGTGGTCGCCAAAAGGGCTATATATAACCATTTTCGGGAACCCTTAGGGGAGGAGAGTTAAGGGGGAAGGTGTAGAGTCAAGAAAGTCGGGAAATTAGAAACCCTAGTTGATTTGGGGATTACAGAAGGTTGAAGATCCTAGAGTTTTGGGAGAGGGAGCTGTAATGTGTTGCAGCCTGTAGGGGATTCATCCTCTGATTGTATTTGAGCATCTGTACTATAATGCTTTTCCCATATTAATAAAATATCATTCTACTTTCTGTGTGCAATTTCTGTTATTGTGTGTTTTATGATCTATCCCCTTCATCAGATTTTGCCTTTTTCGCCTTGTATATGCAAAAGAACATGCATATACAACTGCTTACATATAAGGCAGACCCTAAATCTTCATAAAATAATTTGAAACTGCAATCGGGTCCGGGCCTTGCATCTTCCCCTCCTTTGTATATCTGTAATATACAATGCACACATACATACAAGCTGTGTACTTCAACACTTTATCTGCTAGATTGGAACATTCTTTGGAATCCGTGTTGTAACATTTCATTGTATATCGCATATACAATGCATAACATGCAACCCATGGACTTCAACTTGAAATCTACCAAAACATATTCTCCTTTGCGTGTAGGTTGCATCTCTTTGCTTGCACATTTTATTTGTATATGGCGAATGGATATCGCATATACACTCTGCTTTGTATATGAGATACAAAGCCCTTTGTATGTGAGGCGGACCCCACCAAATGTATCTCCTGCTTTGTATGTTGCCGAATATACAAGACCCCTTGTATCTTTGGAATGTACATGTTTCTTCTTGTATATGCATTGGCCGATGCATCTTTCCATTGTATGTGGCGAATGTATATTGCACTTACATCTCTCACATACAAACCCCTTTCACTGTAACGAATGCATGTCAGCCTCTTGTATATTTGCAATGTACATTCCCAATGTATGTTAGACATACATTCACCTTTGCATCTATCTCGATGTACATTGTGTTTTACATATCCGCGGGCCCCACCAATTGTATCTTTTCTTTGCATGTTTTCCATTGTATATTGACATTGCATATTGTGAATGTATATTCGAACATACAAACAAAACACACATGTATTCCTTTGTACATACCTGCGGACCCAACCACCACTTAGCCCGATCTGAATCTTTTTGACGTCCGCCACTTGTATAAACCCCTTGTATATCTGAATATACAACAACAACATACAAACCCCTATATACAAGCGGGAATCTTTGATGGAATATACCTGCAATGTACGACCCGATATGCATACAAAATGCATACAACTGCCTTTTGCTCCTTTTGAAGCCGATTTAACTCTTTTTTCAGGCCCGCCAATGTATCTACTTGTTGTATGTCAAACATACAACACAATATACATGCAAACATTTTGATACATCAGCGGAATGTTCTAGGAATCTTCAATGTATATTCCACCCTTGTATGTCTAGAATGCATATACATCCCGATATGCGTAAAATAAGGCTGAGGGACTTAGAAACTTCTAGGTTTTTTGTGAAGGGGCCTGCAGATGAAAACTTGAAACCTGAATGTTTATGCAGGCACCAACATATTGAAACCATCAAAACTTTCTATAAGATCCCATACTCTTTTCTTGTAACTTTTCAACCTCTTATCATGGCAGACATACTATTTTCTGACCTATCTTATAAGGACCTCTAAATCTCCAAAAACATGTAAAACCTTTACTTTCTTTTGAATAGCGAGGAGCAATCCGTGTACCAAAGCTTCGTATTCTGTAACATTGTTTGTACAAGGGAACTGCAACCTCAATGTTCACAAGTAGGCCTCTCCAATTGGACTGATTAATTCAAAGCTAGCTTCAGATCCTTGCTTAGATTTGGATCTATTAAACCTTAATGTCCACACTTGATTTGTTCCATGCTTGGAACTTTGTCCGCTCTCATCATTCATTCCTTTCTTTATCTCTATAGTTATTTCTCGAGGACTTTCATCTGAATTTGAGGAATTTTCATCATTTGTTGAAGACTCACTCAAAACAAGTTCTTTTATCTTTGGGATTTTGGGTATCTCTAGCCTCATTTCTTCTGGGATTCTTTTCCTAACTTGTTTCAAGGCTACTTTAAACATCTCACAGGTGAACTCAGAGTGAAGTGTATTGTGTACTCGACACCAATTAGGAAGTAGCAACTCTTGTATTCTAGCATATCCTCCAAGCTCTAAACTCTGCTGGACATTTCTTAACACAAAGTTCCTAAAGTTTTCAAACATGCTCTCATCTTTTTCATTAGAGGAAGTCCCATGATCACTTTCTATCAAAACTTCAGTTGAACTTTGTAACATCAAAACCTCTTCTTCCTTAGCCCTATATACACCAAGATCAGACTCCACAAAAAGAATCTAGTTATATTCACCATACTCTCTAATCATCAGCTTCAATCTAGGAGTGATATTTGATCTAATCTTGTTTGGAAGCCCTTTCCATGACAGCCACATATGTGAAAAATTAGTTGATACATATCCATTAAGTTTTCTCAACCAATCTCTAGTTAACAACATGTCATATCAGTCAAGAATATCCACAACTAATAGATAAATGTAGTGTTGAATCCTGGGATCGGCTGCTAGTTGCATGTGGATATTATGTATCTCTCCAACAACTGGGACCTTAGTTTTATCCAATTGAGTAACCTTCCTTGTCGTCTATGTTGGAACCACACCAAGTTTCTTACATATAGCAAGTGGCATTACATTACTTGAAGCTCCCAAGTCCATTAAACATTTGTGTAACAATTCTTAAAAATTCTCATCAAAAGGAGAAAGGGAGTAGGCTCATCTTTTCCTTCATAAAATATTACCGACTTCTTCTTTGGGGTGATGAAACTTGAATCCTTCAATGTATTTGAATGAGATTTAGGATATGGACCTTTTATTGTCCTAATACCCTTTATTGATTACCCTTTTTTGGATGAAGCTTTAGCTTGTACTTCCTTTGTCATGTCTAGTGAATTTTGTGCTACATAGACTGCATTCGGCTATCCCTGGGGTTGAGAAAGCTCTGAATGGGCTACATTAGTATTTTGAGTAATATTTACGTGAGGCAAATTAGATGTGGATGAACTCGATGAAGTTGAAGTATTCTACACATTATGACCTCTACTTCTAGCAGCATTATCACATAGACTCCCCAAAAAGGTCTCTCTTATCTCAAGTACTTTCATTAATTCAATCAACAACAGACTAATTTTGACATTTCTAGCCTCTTCTAAAACACACTGACTTAACCTCTTGAGGTCATCATTTCTCGGGGAACTAACCTTTTGTACAGCATCTGGCTATGAAACATTGTGTTTTGGTGGTGCTCTTTGAGTAGGATCTCTCTATCTATACTCTGATGAATCACTTGGATAGCCTGGATTATTGTAGGCATTTGGATCAGATGATGTCTGGAAATTATTCAGATGTGTAGAAATAGGCAAAGGATCTTGCACTCGATAGTTTATTTGATATACCCTCGGTGGATTTCCAGTTGACTATTGGAAAGCTTGTACCTCACCCATTTCTTGATGTTGATAATCACCATTGAATGGAAGATAATAGGCCAGATCCTCAATTGGCCAATTTGCCGAAGCTGGTGGAAATTTTCCATTATAATCCCTTATGTCATATTCCATCATTGGAGGGAATATAAAATCTTCAATCATCATTGCTTGATCATATCTAGTAGTGGGAACGATTTCATACCCAATGGTTGGTGGAGGAGCTTCTTGGCCTTGTGTATTTTGCATTTCTTTTTGGAAAATATCAGCAGCAATCTTAAATTCAGGACATTGCAATTTAGAATGCTGATTTGTGTTATGTAGTCAACACTAGCTAGATAAAGCTGCTTCTGCCAAAAACACCTTGTCGGATGGCTTGAGATCAGGATTTGGATTATTCTCCAAAGGTGAAGGGACGTTTCCATTATTAGGATATGTATTCCATGTCTTGTTTAGCCTCTGGTAGCCCTGGTTTGCTCCTCAGAATCCCTCATTATATCCTTGATAGTTTCCTGGATTATCTTGATTTCTTCCTTGACTTGCTTGAATGTTCCTTTGCATATTTTGTAGATAGTTGTTTTGATTTCTCAAATGAGTGACTTCCATCGACAGTTTCTTGACTCGATCTATCAATTCTTTCATTTCTTCCTTTTCCTCTTAAGTGCTGGTGGAAGATGACAATCCTTGCAAATAAACCAGTTGTGCAGGCATATATTGTGAGATGGGTACTCCTAGACGCAACACCAACTGATTACTAGGTGCTAGAATTGGATTCATTACTGACGTATGATGTGTCAAACCTTGGTTGATTCCTTGAATCTGAGTTGGTATAGCATGATGTCTGAAGTGATTAAGTGGTCTTTGAGTGTTTAACCCTAATTCCTTATTCACTTTGACTACCTCAGCATAAGCTTCCATTAGAGTATTAGTTGGTGCAATTGCCCTTTTCACAAACATGGAAGTAAGATGATCTAATGCTACATAGTAGACTTCCCTAGCCATTGCGTCATTAATGTTGTATGTGGCCTGGAGTCTTGAATAGGCCTTGTGGAACCTATTGTTCAAGGCAAAGATGGGTTCATGTTCTTGTCTTCTTACTTTGACAAATTGTTTGTATAGCTCTATTGGAGTGATAGGAATCCAAAATTTACCCAAGAAGGTGTCCATCAATTGTTTCCAATTAGTGATGGAATTAGTAGGTAGATTAACATACCAATGAAATGCATCTCCTTCTAGTGAATAAGGAAATAGCCTACAAGCTACATCTTGATGAATAATTCTCCTATTTTGGAGAGTATCCTAAAAAATCTTGATATGTTCGTCTGCTATTCGATTTACATCACTGACCTAGAACTTGGAACAAACTACTTAGGATTCTTAGGCATGCCATTGTAGTCTACAAAAGTGGTGAGAGGTGAAGCAGTCACTGGGAGCCAAGCCATTTGAATGTTTTCTTGTTGTAATGGGGCTGCTTGAGTAGATACTTGCTAAAGTGGAGTTGCTTGGACGACTCTTGTTTGAATTGGAATTGTTTGAGAGATTACTTATGTATTGCTTGGTTCAACAATTCCTATGGATGGGTTTTGTGGTGGAGGAGATTGAAACATGCTTGAATTTTCCCCTCCACTTGGAGATCCTTGGCTTGATGAACCTACTTTCTTTCCTTTCTTGGATTTGGTAGGAAACCCCAACTCAATCAAATCTTTGGATGCTCCTAGTGTAGACCTTAGAATCTTATGATGCTTATTGGTTGAAAAAGAACCAATTCGATCCAGGGCATACTGCTTACTTTTCCTAAATGTGAAACAACTTGTAGAGTGAAGGGGCCTCCTTCTAGCACCAATTTTTTTGATGTGTTTTCCTTGCACAAACAATGAACCATAAAATACTCACGTATTTTATCCTCTCTTGAACAAATTCACTCAAATGTTGAACTTCATGATCAAATGAGTAGATTCCAAGGTTCCTTATCTTCAATTTGCGATGTGGGATAGCTTGTTTGCAAAGATGTGATCTGTTGTTTCATTCAAAGGTACTTACACTTTGATGTTCAACAATAGGAAAATATTATTTTCACTCGCACAAGAAGTAATTCTCATTCAAAGGTCACACAACTTGATAAAGGTATGATATAACAATGAAGGCTCTTCAAACTTACTTCTAACAATGTCTATGAAAAAAAGTGCAAAAGAGATGGGTTTAGGGGTTCTAATCTAGATGCAAGCTATTATCATCAATTCTATAAAATCCAACCATGCTTTACTTTGCCAAAAGACAACAACTATGCAAAGGTGATGTAATCTTCTAAGGAAATCTAAAAAGTTTTCAAATCACTTATGCACATGAACCTTCACAAACATGAGAATAGATGAATACAAAGCAATCGAAGTGAATCTAAGATGAGTTCAGACTAACCTTACAACTTGCCAGTGACAAATTGAAAATGGTATGAACATACAAAGGATTTCACTTATGAATCAACAACAATAACTTCCATGAACTTGAAACAAACTCAATAAGCTTAACTAAGCTAAACTAATATTTTTTTTTATCGAGTAAGTACTTAGAAACCATGCAACTTTGCAGAACAATACAATATCACCAAGAAGAACTCAACAACAAATTTGTATTAATCTCAACAGAGTTTTTGCAACAATTTCTCCAAGACTTCTCTCATATATCAATGAAGGAGGAATGAGGCCCTTTTATAGCCTTCAAAATAGAATGAAGGGCCAGGATTAACTTGCAAATCAATGGTCAAGATTATGTCACATAATGAGTTTGTTAACAACTTGCTATTTTTAGACATAAAAGAAGGAACAAAGGCACATTTTCCAAGGTGATGACATGCTGGAGCCTATGAGGATTGTCCACGTGGTACATTCCCTTTATGCTTATCTCTTCTTCTAAATGCAATGAACTTGGACACAATGTCAGAAATGTCTCCAATTGGTACACTTGGTGCATATTGAATGGTTCTCTCCACATTTGTCAAATCTGTTGTGTATGCAACAAGTGTCTTCTCCCATTCTATCATCCAAGCCTTATGTGCACCCATGAATGTAGAAAGTGAGGAAATGTTGTCCATTTGTTCTCGATTAATGTTGTGAATATTATCGAAGTATGATGTATGTATGTGATTTTTAAAATTTTTTACATCAATCTCTCCTGAAAGATCACACATATCATTGATTGAACTAAGTATCTTGCTTCAAACTTTTTGTAGTGCACTTCTTATGTGAACACTTTTACTTTCCACTTTTTCCAGAACTTGCTCCCTTAAATACAAACTGTAATACCAAAAATAGAAATCACATGACAAATCTTGTTCAATCACATTCCTATCCACCAAAGCTGTCCTTGGAAAATCTATCATATCCTTCAATTGTGGCATGAGATTCTGCTTGACTATTTCAGACTTAGAACAAATATCTGAAATGACTTGAATTCTATCCAAAAGTTTTGAAACTCTTTCAAATTTTTGATAAATTTCTCCAATGAGTCCATCAATCTTAATTTTCATTCTATCTACCCATCCTTTTATCACCAGGGATGATGATCTCATTCCTTCTAATTGTTCAATGGACTCCTATGAAAGCATAGTTGGTGGCGTAGATGTTCCCTCACGCTGATGAATTGGATTCATCAACTGCTGAATATACCTTTTAAATGCCAAGTTTTCTTACTCCAACTGGTTCCTATTTTCTTTCTCTTTCCTTAACCTTTACTTGACAGCTATCAAAGAATCTTCTAACTCTTCCACATCTTGTTCTTCTATTGTCAAACCCAAGTCAAATGTGGTCACATCATAGTCTTCTGGAACAATGTCATCAACTATCTTATCAACTCTTGGTACTACAATGTGCACTTTCCTCGAACCAAAATTGTCCCTTGTAATTTTAGAGAGCCTCGTTGCTTTCTTCCATTCTTTATCATTTCCTACCTTGTTAAAAAATTCTTCTATATTGAGTTTTGTTTGTCTCTTGACAATGGTAGTATCTTTCACTCTTTCTCTTAACCATTCTGGTAAAGTAGATAGATCGTCATTAGCCTCTTCTTGAATCCCATTTCCTGGTCTTAATGGGAATGCTTCTTCATCAAAGTCATCCTAGTGTACTTTCATTTCCTGATATTCTTCATCACCTTCACCCATAACTACCTCATGACCTTCTTACGAACTAGGATGTTGTTCCTCAAATTGATTCTCGTGTAAAGTTGACTCAAAGATTCATGTATATTTCCTTGATCTTGCACATTTGGAGCTATGGGAACTTCGTCTCTTTCTTGATCCTTCATAGTAGATGTCATGTTAGTGGTTCCTAAAGGGTCTTCTCCTTGTCTGGAAGAAGTGTTAGCTTCATGAGCTGAACCTAATTTTATCTTTTTCCTACTACATTCACCTTGTGACATAGCTAGTTATTTTATTTTCCTTGGCTGGGATTCTTTTCTTGAACTATCACTGTACCCACTTGATTCACTAATATGGTCTCTACTAGAGTCATTATCACCTGCTTCCTGAAACTAATGTGAATCTATATCTCCTATCAAATTGTAGGTTAAGTTGTGACCTTTCTGAATGAGCTTCTCTATTTGTCGATCTGCATACCTTCTAGTGAATTCTATGATCGTTTACATCTAGAAATCATGTGTAATTTCCTTTACAACCCAATTGAGGGTGAATGACCTCTCAGCATCCTATAAAATTTGTGACATAAATCTATCAGTTTCCTCCAAATGATCAGGAATGCTAATTACATTGCAAGTTCTCACCAAAATCAATGTCAACCTTGAACGTCTTCTATTTTTCACATCCTATACATCAACCACGTCAGCCTAATGGTCTTCAAGATGCTCCTTGTGCTTATACCTCCTTCCAAATGCCTTTTGGATGTTGTTGAATGGATTGAAATCATCTCTACTTGAATGCAATTCAATATCCGAATTCATTGCAGCTTGTAGTGATGAACAAGTTTCTAACCTTCTAACTTTGATTGGGAAGTGGATTCCATCTTTCTTTTTGTTCTTTTGAATCTTGGCATATGCCACCAATTGTCTTGTCACCTCTAGTAATACTATCTTGTCAGTGGGATATCTTAGCAAGCAGTAAGGATAAGATGTAAACCCTTGAATCCTCAAGTAGGTGAACTTCAGGAATTGAATGTACCATCTTCCGTACTTCTTCACTAAACTCATAGCCTCCTTGGATAACCTTTTATGAATATTTCCTTACAGTTTCCACATAATGAACATGAAGAAGGCATCGTTAACTCTCATGTAATGGGTGATGGCTTTCAACTGCAACTATGGATAGAAATCATACACAAGGAATTGTCCAGTGCCATATCCAATACTACCTTTACAAGTCAATCCAACATATCTTTCACACCTTGCCAATAGGTAGATGACGTATGAGCTCTTGTAGAATGACTTTGTTTCTTCCAACTTATCATCTCCACCCAATCAATCATCTTCTGGCCTTTCACAATCTTGTTCATGTAGTAGAACATCCTATTGTAAGTATGGGCCTAACTGGTGTTGTCATTGATGTTAACATACTCCTATTGCATTAATGTCAAGGATTGGATGAGGTGTTTGCTAAGGATATTGAGAAAAATTAGTCCTTTCAGAAACAAAGAAGAATAGTGAAGAAAGTGAAGATCTATGAAGTAAAGACCCCAACTAGATGAAGATAAGAGAATGTGCATCAAAGGGTTTGTAGATATGTGTCTAAAGATGATCCATTCAAGATTTGAGAGGCCCGCATGAAATTATGAAGGAGTTATGGCCATATGAGTAAAACTAGTTCTAGCAGCTGTTCAGAGGTGACAGAGTGACATGAATAGGTCTGGTGAGATCCAGAAATGCAATATCTTGTTCTACAAATTTGGTGGCATGTTTAGGAAGCTAATGTGAATTGACAACTCAATCAGTTCGTGGTCTTGAGGTCTGCAAGCAATTATTCTAATGTGACAATGATGACAGACTATGTTCTTTAGGTTCCAGATGAAGATACGAATGATTTCAGTAAACAGAAGTGCTGTGGATGTTTCTGGTGATTCAAGTAAGCTTGTGGGGGTCTCTAGATTGTGTCTAGTTTGTGTTGGCCATCCGCATTGAAGATTCATCTTGTAATTGAAGATTTACCTTCGGGTGATGGTGTTCTTCCTAATCTTGGTTGACCAAATGTTTTACACATCTTGTAGATGATCTTGAAGATGTTTCATGAAGCATGGCATTTTCCTTGAAGAAGATTGAAGTCCTGGATAGGCGTGGCTGACAGGGTGGTGACACTCATGAACTTTTCATAATAAATCAAGTTGTATCTATATAATTGCTCTGTAATAAAATAAATTGTGTTGTGCTGACTTTGATGATCATCCCAAAGTTGATGTCTTGTATAAATAAGATTTGTGAAGTCATTTCAAAGATATCCTGGTAATGAGCAGAAAGTGGTAGAGAGGCGAGGAGTGAAAAGTAGAGCAAAAGTGTTGAGCTTAAATAGAATTATCTCAAGCATGGTGAAGATGCTACTCTCTAGTTGAAGTATGTAATATTTATATTATTCTGTAGACAGTGTGTCTCCTATAGGCAGTGGGCCTCTTGTGAGCAGTGTGCTTGGGTAGTGAGCCCTAATTGGCAAGTGCCATTTTATTCTTCTTATTCTTTTAATAGAGAATACAATCTTGGGTTAGTCTCCCCATGGTTTTTCCCTTGACTGGGTTTTCCACATTAAAATCTTGGTGTCATATGTGTTGAATGTGTTTCTACTCTTAAGTTATTGCATTGTGCTTCCATGATTAAATAATTATTATTCTATAGAAATATAAGGACTTAAGTGTTTAAAGAACATAAGTTTTGGTGACAACTGATTCACCCCCCCTCTCAGTTGTCTATTCTGAAACCAACAATTGGTATCAAAGATAAGTTCCTCTAAAAGAGCTTAAGCACTTAAGGAGATCCAGGATGTCTTCCTACAAGAAGGATACTCCAAGGTTTGATGGAACAAACTACACTCTTTGGAAAAGCCGCATGGAATGTCACTTGCAATGTATGGGAATTCAATATTGGAACATGACTATAAAGAAGTATATTCCTCCAAAGAATGGTCCAACAACTACAAATGAAATCAGAGACGCTGAAGATAATATTTGAGCTAAAGAAGCCTTACTAAGTGCCTTATCTGATTCAGAGCTAACAAATGTTATGAATTTAAAAAATGCACATGAAATTGGGTCAAAGCTAGCACTTCTACATGACGGACACAAATATGTTAAATGTGCCAACCTACAAAGTCTAAAAGGAAAATTCAAAAACCCGAAGATGAATGAAAATGAGAATATCACTACATTTATGCCAAAAGTAAATGAGCTTGTTTGTGGCATTAGATGTGTTGGTGGAACCTTGGATGAAGATGAGATTGTTGCCAAAGTTCTCAGATCCTTACCTCCTACTTACAAACACAAGGTTGCTGCTATTAAGGAATTTAGATCTTTATCAAATATCATAAGGGATCAATTGGTTGGGAAATTAGCTGCATTTGAATTGGCTAAGTTTGGAGATGCACCTCCCAAGACTAAATCTGCATTCAAATCTAGTGCCTCTATAAAAGGCAAACACAGGTATGATCTAGGAGAAAATTCCTCAAATGAATTATCATGGTATGAAAAACCAAGAAAAGATCTAGAAGAAGATGAGGTAGAAGCTTCTCAACTTGAAGCCCTTATTGCTAAAAGACTTTCAAGAGGATCTGATAAGTATGAAGGAAAATTTCCCTTCAAATGTTTCAACTACAACAAGATTGGCCATTTTGCCTCAAGGTATCTAGAAAGATTTTCAAGGACAAATCCTAATAGATCAAGATTCCAAAAGAAATGTTACTATGTTCATGAAGATCATGATGATGAAGGAGTATCAGATGATGAATCTGAGACAAGAAACAAATCCAGAAGTGACTAGGTGTTTTTTGCCATCAAGGAAGAAGATCCAATGCCCATTGAATCTATCAATCATAAACTGGTAGAAAGAGCTTTGGATGCTCAAGTTGAAGAAAAGGATGAATGGGTCATTGACAGTGAATGCTCCCACCATATGACTGGTGATAAAAATAAGTTCATAGATCTGTAAAGATATGGAGTTGTAAAATTTGGTGATAATTCTACTGGCAGAATTAGAGACAGAGGAACTATTTCTTTTGATGGAAAGAACAAAACTAGTGATGTACTATATGTTGAAGGTCTGAAGCATAATCTTGTCAGTGTTGGGCAGTTGGTAGACAAAGTCTATGATCTCTATTTCAAAAATGGAAAATGCAAAATCTTTGAAAGCTCTAGAACTGAGATTGTATTCGGTACTCAAACAAAAGGTAACATCTTCCACTTGGTTGGTATTGACAAAAGTTGCTTATTTGTTCAAATTGATCAGAGTTCATTGTGGCATAGGAGAATGTGTCATGTAAATTTTGATAACATCATCAAGATAAGCAACACTCAGGTTGTAAGAGATCTCCCAAGACTAGTGAAACCTACTAATAGTTTGTGTAAAGAATGTCAGTTGGGTAAGCAGAGTAGAGTCACATTTAAAAGTAAGGAACAATCTTCTTCCGGATTGTTGGACTTAGTACACACTGATCTATGTGGAATGACAAGAATCTAGATTCTATAAGGTGATAGATATTTCATGTTACTTATTGATGATCACTCCCAAATGATGTGGGTGACTTTCCTGAAAGAGAAATCTGAAGCTTTTGAGAACTTCAAAATATTCAAGGCTATGGTAGAAAATGAAACTAGTCTAAACATAAAAAGTCTTAGGTCTGATAGAGGTGGTGAATTCACATCTGGAGAGTACATAGAATTCTGTGAGAAACATGGGATAAAGAGATAGTTATCTTCTCCAAGGACTCCATGACAGAATGGAGTAGTGGAGAGAAAGAACTAGACCATCAAGGAAGCATCTAGAACCATGATGATGGAAGAAAATGTCCCTCAAATCTACTAAAGAGAAGATGTAAGCACTGTTGTCTATAATCTTAATAGAGTACAAATCAGAAGCAATACTAGTAAGACTCCTTATGAACTCTGGTTTGGAATCACTCCTACTGTGAAGTATTTCAAAGTCTTTGGTAGTAAATGTTACAATAAAAAAGATGAAGACCTTGGCAAATTTGATGCTAGAAGTGATGAAGGAATATTCTTGGGTTATTCTACTCAAAGCAAAGCATATCGGTGTTATAACAAGAGAATGAGAAGGATTGTAGAAAGTACAAATGTGAAGGTTGATGAAGGCATTGAAATTCCCTCAAGGTTTTATGAGTATGAAACAGATGATTAGAATGATGTTTTGGTCCAAGAAGATCAAGCCCCTTCTGTAGTTCAGAATCAAACTGATCCAGAAAATCCTGAAATACAGGAAGAAGAGATAAGCTCGAATGAACCTGTCCAAGAAATAGAAGTGCAAGAAATTCCCAAAACTCCCAAGTATGTAAGACTAAATCATTCTAAAGACTAGATCATAGGAGATAGAAGAAAAGGTATTCAAACAAGAATAAATATTACTCAAGATTCAGAGAAGTATTATCTGATTTCAAAGATTGAACCAAAAATAGCAAGTGAAGCATGCAATGATGAAAGCTGGGCTAAAGCAATGATGGAAGAGTTGATGCAGATTGAAAAAAATCACACTTGGGATCTTGTTCCCAAACCTAAAGACAAAAATGTGATTGGGACTAAGTGGGTCTTCCAGAATAAACTGAATGAAGATGGTGAAGCAGTCAGAAACAAAGCCAGATTGGTCTGTAAGGGTTATTCTCAAGCAGGAGTTGACTTTGAAGAAACTTTGGCTCCGGTGGCAAGAATTGAAGCAGTCATATTATTTCTTTATTTTTGTACCTTCAAGGATTTCAAGGTATGTCAGATGGATGTCAAGTCTTCCTTATTGAATGGTGATTTGGAAGAAGAGGTATACATTGAACAACCAGATGGATTTCAATTGTTTGATCATGGTAATATGGTCTGCAAGTTGAAGAAAGCATTGTATGGAGTAAAACAAGCCCCAAGGGCCTATTATGAAAGATTGGATAAACATCTTTTGAAGATTGGTTTCAACAAAGGTACTACTGACAGTAACTTGTACTTCAAGATTGATCATAAAAATATCTTAATTGTTGAAGTATTTGTTGATGATATCATTTTTGGAGGAAGAGATAGTATGTGCAAGACTTTTGCAAATCAAATGAAAAGTGAATTTGAGATGTCTATGTTTGGGGAAATGAATTTCTTCTTGGGTCTACAAATCACTCAAACAAAGAAAGGAATCGTCATATCACAGACCAAATATGTGAAAAAAGTGTTGAAAAAATTTGGGATGGAAGATTCAAAGCCAATGAATACTCCCATGGCATGTGGGTGTAAACTGAGCAAAGATGATGAATCTCCTAAGGCTGATGAGAAAAAGTATAGGTTAATGATTGGAGGACTACTATATCTTATTGAAACTAGACCTAACATTATGAATATTGCTGGTCTTGTTGCCAGATTCCAAGCTGATCCTAGAGAATCTCATATCATGACAATCAAGAGAATTCTCAGATATCTAAATGGAACAGTTGAGTATGGTTTATGGTATCCTAGGGATCATGATTTCTCTCTTCATGCATATACAGATGCTGATTGGGTAGGAGATGTTGATGACCAGAAGAGTACCAGTGGTGGTACATTCTTTTTGGGGAAAAGATTGGTTTCTTGGCTGAGAAAGAAACAAGAGGCAATATCTCTGTCCACTATAGAAGCAGAGTATATTGCAACAACAGGTAGTTGCAATCAAGTATTGTGGATGAAGCAAATGCTAAGAGACATTGGAGTAGAGTATGAAGAACCTATCACAATATTCTGTGATAACTCAAGTGTAATTAATATATTAAAAAATCTGGTGTTACATTCAAAGACAAAACATATATCCATCAAGTTTCACTTTTTGAGAGAGCAGGTGAACAAGAATGAAGTTAGATTGGAGTTTGTGTCCTCAAAGGATCAGATTGCAGACATTTTTACTAAACCTCTACCTAAGGATTCTTTTGAGTATCTTAGGGAGAAGTTAGGGGTTATTACCCCTCCGATTCTGAATTAAGGTGCACTGATGTGAATCAGTTCGGTGCATCTCATAGTCATATCTTGTGGTCTAGATTGATGCAAGTATGTGCCCTTTGCCATTGATGTCAAAGGGGGAGAGAAGACATGTGAAAAACAAAAGTGGTTGCTAATCAAAGGGGGAGGAGTAAATAAAGAGAAGACATATGAATGATTGCTATTGATAAGGAGAGCTATGGCAGTTAGTGAGGAGAAGTTCTTGTCTTGATGGTTAAAATAGTTTTTCACATCACATATTTCCATCAATGACAAAGTGGGAGATTGTTGCAAGTATGGGCCTAACCAGTGTTGTCATTGATGTCAACATACTTCTGTTACATTAATGTCAAAGATTGGATGAGCTATGTGCTGAGGATATTGAGAAAAATTAGTCTTATCAGAAATAGAGAGGAACAGTGAAGATAATGAAGCTCTATGAAGTAAACATCCCAGCTAGATGAAGATCAGTGAATGCACATCAAAGGGTTTGTATATATGTGTCTAAATATGATCCATTCAAGATTTGAGAGGTCCACATGAGATTGTGAAGGAGTTATGGCCATATAAGTAAAACTGGTTCTGGCAGCTGTTTAGAGGTGACAGAGTGACACGAATAGGTCTGGTGAGATCTGGAAATGCAATATCTTGTTCTATGGATTTGGTCTCATGTTTAGGAAGCCAATGTGAATTGACAACTCAATTGGTTCATGGTCTGGAGGTCCATAAGCAATTATTCTAATGTGACAGCGATGACAGACTATGTTCTTGAGGTTCCAGATAAAGATGTAAATGATTTCAGTAAGAAAAAGTGGTGTGGATGTTTCTGGTGATTCAAGCAAGCTTGTGGGGGTCTCTAGATTGTGTCCAGTTTGTGTTGGCGGTCCACATTGAAGATTGAGCTCATAATTGAAGATTTACCTTTAGGTGATGGTGTTCTTCCTAATCTTTGCCGATCGGATGTTTTACAGATATTGTGGATGATCTTGAAGATGTTTCATGAAGCATGGCATGTTCCTCAAAGAAGATTGAAGTCCTAGATAGGTGTGGCTAACAAGGTAGTGACACACATGAAGTTTTCATAATAAGTCAATTTGTATCTGTATAATTGCTCTGTGATAAAATAAAAAATGTGTTGTGCCAACTTTGATGATCATCCCAAAGTCGATGTCTTGTATAAATAAGATTTGTGAAGTCATTTGAAAGATATCCTGGTCATGATGAGAAAGTGGTAGAGAGATGAGGAGAAAAAAGTAGAGCAGAAGTGTTGAGCTTAAATGGAACTATCTCAAGCATGGTGAAGATGCTAATCTCCAATTCAAGTATGTAATATTTATATTATTCTATAGACAGTGTGTCTCCTGTAGGCAATGGGCCTCCTGTGAGTAGTGTGCTCAGGCAGTGAGCCCTAATTGGCAAGTGCCATTTTATTCTTCTTATTCTTTTAAAAGAGAATACAATCTTGGGCTAGTCACCCCATGGTTTTTCCCTTAACTGGCTTTTCCACGTTAAAATCTTGGTATCATATGTGTTGAATGTGTTTCTACTCTTAAGTTATTGCATTGTGCTTCCATGATTAAATCATTATTATGCTGTATAAATATAAGGACTTAAGTGTTTAAAGAACACAAGTTTTGGTGACAACTGATTCACCCCTCCTCTCAATTGTCTATCCTAAAACAAACACATCCATGTTTCAAGTGTTGAAGGCTTTGGACAACCTATGATTCTACTCAAAAATATCAGCATATATCCATATTCGGGAAGAAAATATAACTTATGAAACTTCTTGGGCAACCTACTATAATGATTCCTCAGATGTGATATCCACTTAGCATTGATCTCTTGCAAGAAATCCTTTAGTCAAGCATCATATGCTTGTTGTGCATGCTCGTTAGTGCAAAGTGTAGTCTTCTAATACTTTGGAATGTTGAACATGTCCACAATTGTTTCCTTCCTCAAATAAGACAACACTTTCCCATCATTAGTCACAATGCATCTTTTTTGTTGGTCATAATAATGAGCACATTCCAACATCAACTCAGCACTTGGCAATGCAGGCAGAAAACATGTTGCTTGGACGATTATGTTCCTTAGCATCTCATGAATAACCTTGGAATGAGTGGGCTTGTGTAACTCCTTGATTTCATCCAGGTTGACGTGTCCCAAGTTGGTGTCGCTCAAGTTCCTCCATCTTGATGTAATCTTGGTTTCCAGCAACACTCCTTTCATATCGTTCTTGAATAATGCTTGGTGATCCTTCGAACTCATCATCTACATACAAGAACAAAATTGCTTAAGTTAGAATATTAAAGTGGTATTGGTTATAAAGGGGATTTAATTACTAATTTCATTCTCCTAATGAATGTGGGATAAATGACATTCAAATTTAAACCATTTTCCAATTCTTATCGAAAACTTATTCAAATTTGAAACAAGGAGAGCATGAAATACCTTGGTTTCTTATTGACAAATTTAATAAAAAAATGCTAAGTCTGATTTTTAATTTGGAGATCTGATTTTTAAATTTCTGGAGGTCTACTTTTTCAAATTGAAATTATAGTGAAAAATGCAGAAATCCTCTTCTATTTTTGAAGTGCTCACCCTCCAATCTCTTGTCTTTGTGAATTTGGCCTTCTCTTTTGGATGAAATCTGCCTCCTTAATGAAGTTTTGCTCTACGTTTTGCTCAGGTCTACTTATTTGCTTTTGAAATGATTGTGAAAAATGAGAATTAGAGCCTTCTTAAATAGCATTCCAATCATTCGTCCTCACACTAGGTCAGCCTAGTGCAGGTCGGCCTACAATTAGTCAATAAAAAACTCGATCTCCTTTCCTTCTAGGCTGACTTGGGTACTCTTGAAGCAAATTTTTTTGGTGACAAATTGAGAAGATTTTGCTTGCCTATGAGCATTATGGGCCCTTGTAGGGTGGATTTTTCCTCCCTATGAACATTTTCCCATTTTTAGACTTCAATCAACTTAAACATTTTTTCTTGAAATTTCAAACTTGATCACTTTGGCGTATGAAATTAACGGAAGGTTGTTTGTTGAAATGCATTTCACCCTAGGTGCATTCTACTTGCCCATGAAAATTTTGCTTGTCTCTTGGCATTGCACTAAAAGGAAGGGCACATTTTGTTTGCCCATGAACATTTTCCTTCATTTTACATATGAACCTATGTTGCTCATTTTCAGATTCCTTCTTCCTTAGTGAATTCTTCAAGATTTTTAAATGGATTTTTGTCTTATATTGTCTTGAAGTTGAAGGTGATTTCAAAACTTGTTGATTATAATTCTTTGACT
Source organism: Cunninghamia lanceolata (assembly GCA_027924645.1). Classification (NCBI taxonomy): domain Eukaryota; kingdom Viridiplantae; phylum Streptophyta; class Pinopsida; order Cupressales; family Cupressaceae; genus Cunninghamia; species Cunninghamia lanceolata. The sequence continues at coordinate 8,468,186 of BSBN01000078.1, forward strand.
TAAATGGATTTTCACTTGTTGGAGGGCGCATAATGTTCCTTGGTGAACATTTTCCCCACTTTACCTTTCAACTTCATTTCATATTGGCAAACTTCAAACCTTTTATATTGATTCTTGATTGGAAGGAAACTAAAATTATTTCCTTCAAATAGGTTCGGCAATCTATCTTTAGATACTTGCAATTGCGTCAAGGCCGATGGTCTGCCCAAATCCACCCTAAAAAATTGCCTCAAAAGTAATCTTTGGATTCGGTGATCTATTTTCAGGTACTTGCAACTACCTCTAAGTCAGTGATATGTTAAATTTCACCCTACAAAACTGCATTTGGTTCTTCAAGGTTTAGCATTCTAGTTGCAAGCCTTGCACTGCCTCAATGATCAGTAGTTTGGGCAAGCCTCAAATTCTTCATCTTATCATGGTCTAGGTTTCAGAGGTCTACTTGCAAGCTTTGCACTACCTCAATGATTGGTGGTCTGAACAAGTCTTCTCCACAAGTTGCCTCAACATTAATGTCTACTTCAATCAATTAAGTGTTAATCAATACCTATATACATCCTCTAGAACAATAAAGTCACTTTCTGATCCAATCAATACACTTCTTGAACTTCTCTGCAACACTTTTCAATCCTGATTTCAAATACAATTTCTCTCACACACCTCAAAATCTTACATTTTATGCTCTGCATATATTGCTTGAATACTTTTCTCTATTTCTTTATCCACATTTTCTTTACTCTGGTACACAAAATTTCTCCTCTGGTAGAATATCTTATCATCCCCTCTTTTTATGAACTTCTCTTTTCTGATAGGTCTCACACAAACTTTCTTTTGCACTACTTCCTCTATTCTATAACACAAATCTCTTTAAGATCAATACTTCACCTTCTTCTGGTTTCTCTATCAAATCTGATGTCTCAAAATATTCTCCTTCCTCTACATAAACTATCTCTGTATCAACAGGCTCTTCTTCTTCTACACAAACTATCTCTAAGTTATGTACTGCTTCTCCTTCATTGGCCTCTCCGTTAGTAGGTTCTTGTTAACTTTCGTTGGTTGACTCTTTTCCCCTCCAAATTTGAAAATAGGTTCCTCTAAATGGTCTTCTATCAAATTGTCATTCATCTCTTATGTATCCTTCCTTGTGATAAGAATTATAACTCCTATCATCTTTCCTTCTATAGTTTAAATTTTTGTCCTTGTTCTGCTTTGCATAAGGTCTTATGTCTCTATATCTTGATCCTTCTTTTCTTCCAACATATGAACGCTTCCATCTATATAGTCTTTTAAACATACAAGTAACATGTTTCCATTTTGCTCCATCAATCCACCTATAAGCCATATGTATACAATCTGTCATATGCTTCCTCCTAAATTTATTCAACCACATATTTTCAAAATGATTCCTTGATCCACAAAACTTACAAGGGTGTAGATCCCAACACAATTCCTTTTCATGTCCATGTCTATTACAATGTGAACAATACATACCTCTTCTCCCCCTAATTTGATTTGTTTGAATTTTCCATAACATCCTTACCTCTATCATATCCAAGGCCTTCACTTCTTGATCTTATTATTGGTTCAATAGGTTCTATAATTCCTTCCTTATACTTTCCTAAGCCTTTTCCTTCATATCCCATTCTTTGCATGATTTTGAAACCAATACCATCACCAAAAACTACAAGTTCAGTTATGTAACGTCAAATAATGCCCCCTTGGGGCCTTTTCCCTCATAAGGTTTAGCTCCTAGGTCTTTAGATTGCATTTAGGACATTTTAATTCATATTTTGGCATCCTGATGGAATGATCCCTAGGTAACATGACAAATGGGACCTAGGAGGTCCCCTTGAGTTGTACCCTACCTAAAATAGGGGGGAGGAATTGGGCGCCTGTGACCTAGTCCTACCCTATTTTAGGGTAGCCTTAATTTCAGGTGTCAGTTAGTGACTGTTATTAGGTCCCTTTGTTGACACAGTAAGTTTGAATTTCAAATATCTTGGCGGGAGTGCTTTTAGATGCATATATAAACATATGTAGGCATTCATTTGTAAACTGGATGATCATTGTGACCTCTAGGCATTCTCAAGGTGATTCAAGGTTTTCTACTATGTTGCAAATGTAGACTTGTGTGTTTTGTGTATTCATATTTGTAGATTTGAGCATCAATTCCTTCATGGGATGAAGAGCATCTTCCTCCATGAAAGCTTCACTACAAGGTGATATATCATTATGTTTTTATCATTGATTCCTTTGGTTTTTGGCCTCTACCTCACAAGGGAACACCCTCTTTATCTGACAATGGTGTTCAGAGACTTAAGTGTCCTCTGGGGTTTGACTAAGGCAAACCTCTAAACACCACAACCCCCAAACCAAGTCTTGTGATTGTAGGTTATAGCTGTCGCATCTGGGAAAAGTGTGTTGGCAAGAGACACATTGGAGCTTCATGATTGTTGTCATTGATGGCAACAAAGTTCATCCCACACATCTGTAGGACATGGTGTGCCTATACCAGAAGTCAAATTGAAGAATGATTGTGGTTCGGTAAGCAAGAATAGAGCATGTGGCAAGGTCCGACAGTCAGGTTTGGATCTGTCAGAGGAAGTATCTTTGGAAAGTGCAGACTTGGGGAAGTCAAGAGGAGTACCTTGATGGATAGATTCTAGGAATTGAGCCTCCGGTGATGGAGTGAAGAGATATGAGCATTCAAGTATTGGGGTCCTGTTTGATAGAACAGACAGAGGAAGAACTGACTGGCAAAGCATCAAACATTATTCCAGATAAGATATTGATGATGATCAAGGTTCCTAAGGTATCATTCATAATTGGCTGACATGTTAGATGAATTCTAGAAGTATCTTTTTGATTCGCATCACTTGGTAAGCAAGGATTTAGCCGACAGACTAAAGTTTGGGAAATACTGACTATTCTGGATGCCGACTAGGAAGAGGATGAAATACTTTATGGAGATATATATACCAAATGGATTTTGATGAGAATGTGTTTGTGGGGATTGTTGTGTTGTTGTGTGTGCGAAGAAAAGCAGCAAAGCAGAAGGAAAGTAGTAAGGAAGGCCTGGCATGTAAAAGGACAGCAGCATAAAAGAAGAGAAAGGATGAACTGCAGTAGATTAGTATACTGAGCCTAATTGGAACTGAACTCTAGCATGTGTAGATGCTTCTCATTAGTTTGAGGATCTTGTTATTCTTCTCACAACTTGTAGACAGTGAGTCTCTTTTAGGCAGTGAGCCTCTTGCGAGCAGTGTGCTCAGGCAGTGAGCCCTAATTGGCAAGTGCCATTTTGTAATTCTATTCTTCTAATAGAGAATACAATCTTGGGTTAATCACCCTATGGTTTTCTCCCTTAACAGGGTTTCCACATCAAAAATATTGTGTCATGTGTATTTCCATTTCATAGTTATGTTTGCTTATTTGAATTGATGCTACATTAATTATTAAGAAAGTTTAGAAATCTAAAATAATTAAGATAACTAATTCACCCCCCCTCTCAGTTATCAACAATTGGTATCAGAGCCAAGTTCCTCCAAACAGAGCCTAACAGCTTGAGGAAGATCTGGGAATTAAAATGCATGTGTATGGTATGAGAGAGCAACTTCAATCTGCCCTAGATGAACTTGAGCAATCTAATTCTAAAGTCAATGAACTGAAGGAAAGACTCAAACAGGCCGATGATTTCATAAATGAACTAAAAGGGAAACTAAGTTTCTCTATGAAAAAGAGAAAGGATCTACTTCAGCAATTGGCAAGTCAAAGTGAAACAAATGATACAAATGGAGATCTGAAGGAGCAAACCAAGTTATGTGAAAAGTTCTCAAAAGAGATCATTATGGTAAGACATGAAATGGAATCAGAAGTTATGAAATTTACTCAAGAAATTGAAGAGAAAAGAAAAGCTGAAGATGATCTAAGACAATCTCTCAAGGAGAAATCAGAAGACCACCATAAGATGGATAGAATAATCAGACATCTTGAATCTGATCTTGAAGATGCTAAAGATAATGAAGAAAAACTTGAGGATCAAATTATCTCTCTTAAAAGGGATCTTCAAACAACAAATGAATATAAAGAGAAATTCAAGATAAGCTCTGCTCAACTTGAAGTTCTTCTTGAAAGCCAAAAGAGGGTAGATGACAAGTGTGGTTTGGGATATGAGAAAGGTGAAAGCTCCAGATTTGGTTAGAAGAAGTTTGGATCAAAAAATTCAAGGAATAGGTCTAGAAGACCTCTGGTAAGGCAACCTAATGCTCAAAGATATCCATCCTTCAATGGATACTGCCACAACTGCAATAACTTTGGTCATAAAGCTAATTAGTGCAGAAGGAGAATAAATCAGACTAATGCATCCTTCTCTGGACAGTATTTTAACTGCAAAAGGTATGGTCACAAATCTCATGAATGTAGAAATATGCAAATAAATAATTCGTTCAATGGTAGATGCTTTGCATGCAATAGAATGGGTCATATGGCTAATCAATGTAGATCAAGAGGACATCAATCAAATATGCAAAGAAATGTTGTTTGCCACAATTGCAATAGATCTGGTCATATTGCCAAATTCTGTAGAAGTAAGAATCAGGACAAAAGAGGTTTGGTACATCATAATCAGAATCAAGACAAGGGAAAAGGAAAAGTGAATGTGGATGAAGTCAAAAGTGAGATGAACAAGATTTGGGTGAAGAGAAGTACAAAAAATGTAGGGGATGGATCTATACTAGAATCTGGTGCTGAAATTCCTTCCAAAAATTAAAAGGTGAGCTCTGGCTAAGGGGAAGACACAAAGAAAAACATTTTCCCCCAGCCAGTTAATTGGTGCCAGCACTGGCACAAGGAGAGTTGCGGATTAAAGGGTTCACAAAGGGACATCCAAATAAGGTTTGGTTAAGAGATGAAAGATCCGCAATAAGTTTTGAATAGGTTGAATATTGATCTAGTTCATCAGTCACCCAGTGAGTAGTAGGTTTTCCACAGTTAAATCCAACATGATCCAAATTATGGAATCTTGATCCGCGGATAGATCAAATGATTAAGGAAAGGAAGATAGATTATCACTATTCTTCAAGAATAACTCTAAGTGTATCTCAGTGATCCAGAAAAGATCTATCTTAGATTAAGATGAATAAGGCAACCAGAATGACTTAGGTTGTGCATTTATTGTAGTATGAAATTAGGGCTTTCCCAGAAATAAAAGAGTTCATTCATTCGTCATTTGCACATTTACACTCAAGAAGAAAAGAAAAGGATCTCTGCAACAAATTGTCTCAAACTCTCAAAGATCAATCATTGAAGTCGATTCATCCAGCAAACTAATCCGTCTCATTCAGCAAACCCTAGAAGCGTAAAAGGTATTTTTCACTGCTAAATATCTCTCTGTAAATCTTTTGAAAATGGCTACTCCGAATGTGGTGAAGATTTCTGATAGGCCATGCCCTAAATTTAAGAAGCACCCATACAAATCTCTAGAAGTGGATCCCTCAGGTGCTTTTTCCAGCATTCCGCATGGTATTTTACATGTAGAAGATGTTAGGGCTTACATTCATGCGAACAATGAAGATTTTGGGGAATCCAAGCTGGCAGACATCTATCACAATTAGTTAATAGATGATACTTTTGAACTCAAACCATAGTACCAGGCCATCCGAGATAAACATTTTGGTCAGTGCATTCATTTCCCCTATTTTCAGGAGGATGAATGGGTTCGGTATGTGCTGAGCAGAGTACATGATAACTTCTTATGGTTGAATAGACCATTTAGGATCACTAAGGATGCAATTAGGGTAGTAACTAGCGTACACTCATTCGGGGGGATACCAATTCTCAAATCTGTCAAAAACCAAACTATGAGTGAGGCTACCAGATCAAAATTTGATAAGAGAGCAATGACCATAGAAGATATCTCTGATCCAGATATCAAGTTTGCATCTATGATAGTTGGTTATAAGATATATCACTCTAGCAGGGAGAATTCAGTACCCGGAACTGCTGTGTATACTACTTATGAGATGTTGAGAAAGAATACAGATTATGACCTCTGTGAACTCCTTCTAAGCCAACTGATGGAAAACTTACAAAAGATTAAGAAGGACAAGAAGAACTCTTTCAAGTATGGTGGACTAATATTGTGTTTGTTTTTCTACTTTATGAATGAGCTGCCCAGATCCAGTGGTTGGGTATGGCAAAATGACAGACCTATTGCCATTCAAATCAGAGACTACCTGCATGGGCTTGGGAATGCTAAAGCAAGAAATACAAATCTATGGGGTTATTTCAAGAACTTTTAGAGTATGATGCAAGCAAGGGAGAGAATTCCAAAATCTCTAGTTGAAAAGTATAAGGATACAATTTGCTTTATGGTAGAAATTGATCAATACCTAATGGAGGCTATGGAACCAAGGATAGTCTGGATCATGCCCATGGGGTATGAAGTAGATCAGAAAATTGTTGAGCTACATGTTCAACACATACTTAGTCAACCTAAAGATCCCAAGGTAGAAAGATTTGTAACCTTTGAAGAGTTGAGTGTAAAGATCCATGTGGAGCTCAGACAACCAGAGATAAAGAGAAAAGTGAGAAAAGAGGTAGAAGAATTGGCCAAGAGGCATGGAATCTCAAAAGAGGCACTTAATGCCAACAGAGAGAAAATGGAAAGAACGGAGAAAGAAAAGCAAGAAACTGGAAAAGAAAGTGCTCCGGAAGCTCCCTCCCAAACCAAATCAACCAAAAGCTCTGCACCTACCACTACCAAGGGTCAAAAAGCTTCAAAACTAGAAGCTCAGACATCTGGAAAAGGAGAGAAGAGAACCAAGAGAAAGGAAACAAGGTCTCACACAAGCCAAAAGGATAAAGAAGAGATTGAGTCAGATGAGGAGGTAAAGAAGATGAAGAAGAAGAAGAAAGTATCTGATGAAGGTAAGGAGTTAGAGGCAAAAGATTTTGTTGAAAGACTCACTCTGTCCTTAGATGATGTAGTTAAAGTAGTCACTATGTATGGGAACCTGCAAGCAATAACAAAATTCTATGATGTATACAATGATGCAGATAAAAAGATTTTGGAGGAAGCCACAGTTAAGTATTTGAACATATATAGTAAAGCATTTATTGAAATCATTTCTCTAATTCCTAAAAGTTTAGAAAAGGAACTTGAAATGAGAAAAGAAAATGCCAAGGCTAAAGATATAGAGATTAGAGAACAGATAGCTATTCAGCACTATCCTTCAATTACTCCAAAACAAATGGATATGATCTTCAAAGATTGCAAGGATGAGTTCCAGAGTAAGGCCAGAATGAATCAGCTCATGCTTGGAGAAACTGATAAAGTGGCAAAAGAAACAAAAGAAATCCTATGGAATGCTTATAAAAGATTCAATATTCCTGTTATAGAGGATTTAGGTAATGATCCCTCAGAAATGGATAACAAAGAAGAATCTACTGAGATGGTAGTAGAAGAGGTAAAGGAAAAGGATTCCTCTGTTCTGGAAGAGGAAGTTCAAGGAGAAGTAAATCTGGATTCCCCAGCAGTCTCTGGATCTAAAGAAGAGGAAAGAGTAGAAGAAAAAGAAACAGAGGAAAAGGAAAAACAAGATGACAATAGTAAGACTACAGAAGGAAAGAAAACTCCAATAGAGAAGGCCAAAAATGATAGTGATAAGAATGCGGAAGCGAAGTAAACCCTGTCACTGGCAAGAGACACAACAAAAGCAGTCAAAGAATTCCTAACCAAGGAGATAATGGAATTTGATGAACTGGAACTTCTTCAAGGATCGTTCAATTTTGACTCCCTCTCCCCAGTTCAAACCATGAAGCTAGCATCCTTTACTTCAGCAAAGGCAAAAAAAAAACTTCTGAAGTCTCACATGGAAGACTGCAAGCTCATAGAAACTGCATCCGGTGTATTGGAGAATATCATGCCATCTTTTCAGAAAGATCCCTCGGCCTCTTCATCCAGTAATCTCAAATCTCTAGTAAATAGTGTTAGTACACATTTTGAATCTCTAGAGAAATCAATTGAGGAAAAGGTCTGGAAAGAATTTTTGGATAAAAGATTGTCGGAGTTACAAGGCTTAATAACAAATGATAGGAGATTTATGGATATTGGAATAAAGAGCTTGGAAAATGCTCTTAAAGATGGCGGAGATATCTAAAAAAATTGTTTATCCTGGCCTAAAGTGACCAAGGATATTGAGAAGAAAGTAAAAGAGCAAAAGGATAAACTAACAAGTTTCTCTCAAAGTTTTGATCCTCTCTCCGATTCTATAGTAAATCAAGAATGTCAAACTATTGTAGTCATGAATGAGATTAAGAAACTTGAAAAAGAGAGGAAGAACATAATAAGCAGGATAGGTGAACTTAGAGGGATCATTATCCCTAAGTTAGAAACCATGCACATGAGGCTCTAACTGATGCTCAGACCATAGCCCGGGTGCTTTTGCATTCCTATTGAGTGGTCACATCTCAATTTTGGATAGGATGAAGTAGAGTTGGGCGACATAAGTTGTACAGTTGAAGACAAATTTTGCAGACATATTACAGTATATGTAAGTATAACCTGTTTATATACTTATGTGGCTAAGTATAGTTGAATTTTTGGGCAATTTTGGTGTGCGGACCCTACCCTTTGCCATTGATGTCAAAGGGGGAGTGAGGAACAGTGAAAAATGTGGAATGTAGCTAAGGGGGAGCTCCGATAAATTGTACATTAGAAGAGAGCATCAACCAAGAGGGAGTATAGTATAACACTTAGTCATTTTTCACTAAGTGTTGCCATCAATGCCAAAGGGGGAGATTGTTGGCAAGAGACACATTGGAGCTTCATGATTGTTGTCATTGATGGCAACAAAGTTCATCCCACACATCCGCAGGACATGGTGTGCATATACCGAAAGTCAGATTGAAGAATGATTGTGGTCCGGTAAGCAAGAACATAGCATGTGGCAAGGTCCGACAGTCAGGTCCAGATCTCTCAGAGGAAGTATCTTTGGAAAGTGAGGACTTGGGGAAGTCAAGAGGAGTACCTTGATGGATAGATTCCAGCAATTGAGCCTTTGGTGATGAAGGAGTGAAGAGATATGAGCATTCAAGTATTGGGGTCCTGTTTGGAAGAACAAACAGAGGAAGAACTGACTGGCAGAGCATCAGACATTATTCCGGATAAGATATTGATGATGATCAAGGTTCCTAAGGTATCATTCATAATTGGCCGACATGTTAGATGACTTCTATAAATATCTTTTTTATCTGCATCACTTGGTAAGCAAGGATTCAGCTGACAGACTAAAGTTTGGGAAATATTGACTATTTTGGATGCTGACTAGGAAGAGGATGAAATCCTTTGTGCGGATATATATACCAAATGGATTTTGATGAGAAGGTGTGTGTGGGGATTGTTGTGTTGTTGTGTGTGTGAAGAATAGCAGCAGAGCAGAAGGAAAGCAGTAAGGAAGGTCCAAGATGTAAAAGGACAGCAGCATAAAAGAAGAGAAAGGATGAACTACAGTAGATCAGTATACTGAGCCTAACTGGAATTAAACTCCAGCATGTGTAGATGCTTCTCATCAGTTCAAGGATCTTGTTATTCTTCTTACAATTTGTAGATAATGAGTCTCTTCTAGGCAGTGAGCCTCTTGTGAGCAGTGTGCTCAGGCAGTGAGCCCTATTTGGCAAGTGCCATTTTGTAATTCTATTCTTCTAATAGAGAATACAATCTTAGGTTAATCACCCCGTGGTTTTCTCCCTTAACAGGGTTTCCACGTCAAAAATATTATGTCATGTGTATTTCCATTTCATAGTTATGTTTTCTTATTTGAATTGATGCTAAATTAAATATTAAGAAAGTTTAGAAAGCTGAAATAATTAAGATAACTGATTCACCCCCCTCTCTTAGTTATCAACAAAGTGGAGTTGCAAGAAGTCTAGCAACACATCAAGGATTCAGGATCTAAAGAAAATTTAGACAAAGGAGCACTTCCGAGACTAGGGCACTTGCTCCAGTGTCCTCCACAGATAGATTCTGGAAAACAAAAGCTACAGGTCTGATCAGTGTCCGAAGGAGGTCCAGATTCCCTGAAAAAGTGTTGCAAGTATGGGCCCAACCGGTGTTGTCATTGATGTCAACATACTCTTATTGTATTGATGATGAGCATTGGATGATTTGTATGCTGAGGATATTGAGAAAATTAGTCCTATCAGGAACATAGAAGAATAGTGAAGACAGTAAGGTAAAGATCCCAGCTAAGATGAATATTAGAGGATGCGGATCAAAGGGTTTGTATGTAACATCCCGCTACGTAACCCTAAAAGGTAAGAGCCAAATGGAGACAAGATAATTTTTTTTTTTACATAAGTAAACAACATACACAGATTCAGCTGTCAATTTGATAGATTGATACCATTCATTTTAAACACCAAAACAAATGTTCCTAATCCCATCTGATAAAAACATGAATTCATAAGCATAAAATATAGGTGGATCTCATACCCACACCGGAATCCATAAAGCAATAAAGGAACATCACATTTCTTCTCATTAAATACAATGATTACAACATCTGTTCTAAGAGAGTTCAATTACATAACTGCATATACAATTACAATGATATATTCCAAAATATGATACAAGTACATAACATAGTCTTGAGTATGATACAAAGAATGAATAGGTACAATAACTGAATGAAGTGATGGAGAGAGAGATCATCTCAAACTGGTGCTTCAAAACCTGTTCACCGGTCCCCAATGGTGGTGGTAACACCTCCCAACCATGTGGACTCCTAAGAGACCACCCCACCATGCTCAGAGATAGTCACAAGGCCCAATTGGATGAAAAACAACAAGGGGATACAAGATGGCCAACACTCACATCAAACACAGAGCAGACACAGAGAACAGTGCATATAGCCAAAGTCATAATATAGGTGTAGTCATCTAAGTCATAAGTCGGGTACTACTCATGACCACTAAGGTGCTAGATACTAGAGTGTAATCATATGGAGTGTCAGCATATGTGCTTGAAGGGATGGCACACATAGGACCAAGTACCTCTCATACAAACGAGGAGACTCAATTGTGTCTAAATCCACGCCCCGCAGACGGATGACTCAATGCCCTGTAGACAGATAGGCCTTCTCATTTCATCCTTAGCCTTTACAAGCGCTCAAGGCCATGCACGAGGTTTAATTATCTTATTAGTGTTTTTATCCCAATGTTTTAATTTTGTTATCACTAGTTACTATAACTCTACTACTAGTTCCCCTTACAGCCACTTACAGGCCCCGGGCCCGTAGAGAGCCACTCCAAATGACCGCTCTAATGCCTAGACCTAGTTCATCTCATTTGACTAAATGAGGCATACAAAAAGACTAAAACACTGAATATAAATTTAAAATAGTCAAGATGAAAAATATGGTCTACAAGACCCAAACTCTCGTGGACAGTGTACTTTTTTAAAAATGGTCTTCTGCCAGTTAGATCAGTTGTGTAATAACTCTAGTGACCCTAATTTGGCCACGATTCACAAGGTATGCACAGATAAAAGAAAAATAATGGCAAGAGGCATTGCAAGTCTTCTCATAGCCTATTTTGCATATTGTCTACCACTTTTAACATAACAAAAATAGGAATGTTTAAGATAATAACAAAATAAAATATTGAAAAGGACTCACAGAAAGGAAGTCTTAATTTTTCCCCTTACAGTAGTTCTCTTAGATCCTTGGGTTGCATGACAAGTTCTCTTAAACAAAATTTATGTGACTAAATCTCAATGGACAAACATAGTTTGCTACCTCTAAGATATTTGGTGCCATGACATTCTTTAACTCAAGGTTGATGGTTTCCACAAGGCTAGAGATTTAGCAGAGAATGACTGTAATGACCAAACAAGGGGCTGCCTATATCTTTTAAGAAGAGTTGAAATGAAAATTAAATCAAAGAAATCTTCAATCTATATCATACGTCCTAGTTTTCATTTTTGTAAGGTTGCACCCCCTTATGTTCTCTATAAATTGAACCCCTCTGTTTTATTTAGAAATATAAACCAGAAAGCACGTGGCCCATCATTGAAAACCCCTTTTTTTTTGAATTATAAATCAGAAACCCTATGATCTTTGAAAAACCCATATATCTAAAGAAATATAAACCCCTCTCTTTTACAATAAATTATAAATCAGACAATGCATGATCTTTATCTGAAAACCCATTTCCTAAAGAATACAAAATGGTTCTACAAATACTAAAATGAATTTGAGAATAGGGGAAATGTAAATATCTTGCATCAAAATAAATTTTTGGCATGCTATTTAAAATGACAGTAATAAGGTTTCAGTTTTATGTACTTAATGAAAACAGTAACTAACATATTTAATTTCTTTTGTGCAAGCAGTAATAGAGTTTTAGTTTCTCTATGCTTAAAGAAATAGCAGCAAACATGATTTAGTTTTTTTTTTTTTTGTTTTGGTACTGAAAGAACAAACACAGAGGTAAATACCTCTTTTACTTTGCACTCCCCTTCACTTCACCTCAAAACTTGCAATGATTTGCTTGCCTGAGAGATTTGCTTTATTTTTCCTGCATTGCCTTGCTACGTTTCCTCTCTTCTTTCCTTCTTTCTGAGTTTTTTTCCCTGTTCTCTCTGCGTGGTCTTCTTTCTTCTACTTTAAACACCTCTTTTTCTCACCTAAAATCCTAGCTATGGGAACTTCTGCTGGATCAGATGTACTATTTCCTACTCCCATTACCACTAGAGTCTTCCACGACTTAAAGACTTTTTTTTTAGACTCCAGTCTTCGCAAGGTTTCCTTTTAAAATGGTGCAATCCCATCGGTGTTATAAATGAGGAGATGGAGTAGAGGTACAAGTGACCCATTTTTAAACCCCTTGCTTTGCCCGACATAAGACATGTAGAAGAGTACAATAATGCCATCAATCATGATTAAGGGAGGGGTGTGGATGAGAGATGACTACTACTCCAAATCCTCCACCGTAAGCAAGACTCTCCCCAGAAACATCAATTCGCACCTAATACTAAGATATTTTGTTGTAGCGTTAATACCAACTCCCCCTCACCAATGCACGACTTCCACTACATATCATATTTCCTCCCCTCTACAAGATATTTTGCTAAATTAATTTTTACCAGCCTTCTCTAAAAGCCATCAGGATTGTTGTTACATTGTAGATATGTGTTTGAAGATGATCCAGTAAAGATGTGAGAGGTCCACATGAAGATCTGAAGAAGTTATGGCCACTTGAGTAAAGCTAGTTTTGACAGATGTTCAGAGGTGACAGAGTGACATAGATAGGTCCGATGTGATCTAGAAGTACAATATCTTGCCCTATAGATTTGGTGGAGTGTTTAGGAAGTCAATGTGAATTGATAACTCAATTGGTTTGTGGTTTGGAGGTCTGTAAGCATCTATTCCAATATGACAGTGATGATAGATTGTGTTCTTAAGGTTCCAGATGAAGGAGAGAAAGATTTTAGTAAGTAGAAGTAGTGTGGATGTTCTTGGTGATTCAGGAAAGCTTGTGGAGGCCTTTGGATTGTGTCCAGTTCATGTTGGTGGTCCGCATTGAAGATTGAGCTCGTAATTGAAGAATTACTTTTAGATGATGATGTTCTTCCTAAGTTTGGCCAATTAGATGAGTTACACATCCTGCGGATGATCTTGAAGATGTTCTGTGAAGAATGGCATGCTCCTAAAGGAAGATTGAAGTCTCAGATCTGTGGGGCCGACAACGTGTTGATCCGCATGAAGTCTTTTTGTAATTAGTCATGTTGTATTGATGTATTTGCTCTGTAAGGTATCCTGACTTGGATGATTATCCTAAAGTCAAATGTCTTCTATAAATAGGAGGTTGTGAAGTCATTTCAAACATCTTGGAAAAATGAGTGTGTGGTAGAGAGGAGCAGAGAGAAAGGCAGAGTAGAAGTGTGAGGCTTAAATGGAACTGACTCAAGCATGGTGAAGATGCTATTATTCAGTTCAAGTATGTAATATCTATTATTCTGTAGACAATGTGTCTCCTATAGGTAGTGGGCCTCTTGTGAGTAGTGTGCTCAGGTAGTGAGCCCTAATTGGCATGTACCATTTTGTTCTTCTTATTATTTTAAATAGAGAATACAATCTTGGGTTAGCCACCCCGTGGATTTTCCCTTAACCAGGTTTTCCATGTTAAAATCTTGGTGTCTTATGCGTTAAATGTGTTTCTGCTCTTGATTTAATGCATTGTGTTTCCATGATTGATTTATTACTATGCTACCGAATTACAAAGTGGATTTAAGTGATTAATTGGAAGAAAGTTTTGAAGAAATGATTCACCCACCCCCCTCTTAGTTGTCTGTCCTGAATCCAATAATTGGTATTAGAGATAAGTTCCTCTAAAAGGAGCTTAACCGCTTGAGGAGATCTAGGATGTCATCCTACAATAAGGATAGTCTAAGGTTTGATGGAACCAATTACACTCTTTGGAAAAGCCACATGGAATGTCACTTGCAATGTATGGGAATGCAGTATTGGATCATAACTTCAAAGAAGTATGTTCCTCCACAGAATGGTCTGAGAACTATAGATGAAATCAAAGATGCTGAAAACAATCTTCAAGCTAAAGAAGCTCTTATAAGTGCCTTATTTGATTCAGAACTGACAAATGTTATTGATCTAAAAACTGCATTTGAGATTTGGGAAAAACTAGAACTTTTGCATGAAGGAGATAAGTATGTCAAATGTGCCAAGCTACAAAGTCTAAAAGGAAAATTTGAAAACCTGAAGATGAGAGAAGATGAAAATATCACTACATTTATGCCAAGAGTAAATGAGCTTGGTTGTGGCATTAGATGTGCTGGTGGAATCTTGGATGAAGATGAGATTTTTGCCAAAGTTATCACATCCCTTCCTGATTCTTACAAGTACAAGGTTTTTGCTATTGAAGAATTCAAATCTTTTTCAAATATCACAAGAGATCAATTGGTTGGTAAATTAGCTGCATTTGAATTGTCCAAGTTTGGAGATGCCCCCCCAAGACTGAATCTGCATTCAAAGCTAGTGCATCTGTAAAAGGTAAACAAAAGTTAGATCTGGGAGAGAACTCTTCAAAGAAATTATCATGGTATGAAAAAGAAAGAAAAGATCTGGAAGAAGATGAAGTAGAAACTGCTCAACTTGAAGCCCTTATTGCAAAAGGACTGCAAAGTGGATCTAGTAAGTATGAAGGCAAATTGCCCTTTAAATGTTTTAACTGCAATAAGATTGGTCATTTTTCCTCAAGGTGTCCGGAAAGATTTTCAAGACCAAATCCTAACAGATCAAGATTCCAAAAGAAATGTTACTATGTTCATGAAGATGATGATGATGAAGGAGTAACAGATGATGAATCAGAGATAGGAAACAAATCTGGAAGTGACTGGGTGTCTATTTCCATCAAGGAAGAAAATCTAAAGTGGTGATGCACCAATGATTATATCCTAACCTACAAGTTGATTCACAACTATTTCTCAATACTTCTCTTCCTACAACTCAAATTCAACAATCCTATCACATAAATATTTCATAGAAAGGCATGAAATCAATCTACTTTTGGCTAAAGGAAAACCAATGCTCTCACAACTTAAAAGTATAAGAATCATCTGCACAATCGATAACCTGTGGTAAAATTTTCACTATTGTGTACTTTCTTCAATAGAATAAGACATAAAACTTAAAGGTTTCAATTTAAACACGGTAAATCTTTATCAGATCATTCACAAGACAAGACACCTAAATCCAAGAAGAACACCTAATTTTATTGGACAATAGAAGGAAAACACTTCAATAACTATCAAATTTGCTAAAAAGTAAACTATTGTTGTATAAAAACCTATAAAATATATTGAGTTACGATATTGAATCTATCTCTGCAATGTGCAAAGGCTAGAGAAAAAGAAAGAACTGGGAAAAAAGCATAAGCTTTTCCTCCTATAATACAAAAACCTATCTCCAAAAGAAAATGGAAGTGATCTCCTGTCTAACTGCACTCAACATGATGCATGAATAGGTTGGAAAAGACAACTCCCTGTTGCTGGGTGAGCAAGAGAAAAAAGCCTAAATATAAGAGCCCACAACTGCTCCAAACTGATCTATTCTAGCTCAGAACTCCTCCTCCCAAGGTATTTGACCAAAAGATTTCCAAAATAGGCTTGTTTTACTCCAAGTCAAAAATAGAAGTAGAACGTCCTCTTGCATGAGTTTGACAGTTCAGTTTGTCTTCACTTTACTCCCTTGCATGATTGGAGGGCAAAAATATATTATTTTTGACAAATATTAAGGGTAATATGTTTGCATGGTTTTAGCTTAATAAGTGTTTTACAATTATCTTCTTGGTTTTGTGAAACAAATATTAGGGTAATTTTTAATAATTACCCTTAATAAGTGTTTAAAAGATAATATTTTTAGCTTTAACTCATGCAAAAAGGAAAAAAGGGTTTACATGATTTGTCCATTTACGCTTGAACTTCTTTCCAACTTCACAAAAAAAACCACAAGGTTTATAATAATGTCTTTTTCTATCCTTAGCCTATGAAAAGGCTTCAAACCATTTTGTGATTTTTTCAAACTTTAATCGTATCCTTTCCCTTTTGTTTTCAAACACTTATCATTTTCTTTTGATTTCCAAGGTTTTAAAAGTCTCTTAATAAAGTCAAAAGAGAAGAATGACCACCTTATGACTCCATGCCTCCACAGGCTCATGCATTCTTCACTAGGCATCATGACTTGAAAGTTGTAGACCACAGTCTCCATTTGATTTATGATGATCTCTTTTCTTAATAAAGTCAAAGGGAGACTAAGATGATCAAGCTAGGGCACAAAAAGATCAATCAAACCCTAAAAGAAATCATTTTGCTCTTATCCTTTTCATCTACTTTGAAGTGATGCACTGCCATGAGGGTTTCTTAGCTCATTGCAACTCTTGAAGGGTTTCTGCTGCTTCCAATGGCTCTTCTTGCAACTTCTTCTAGTAAGAAAGGCTCATCTTCTTTTCTATATAAGAACTACGAAAATACTTCTCTTCACCTTACTGTTTCCTTCTTCTTTCCACTAAAAACTACAAGACATTTCTATTTCCTTGACCTTTTTCTATGGTTTTGATATATGGAAGAAAATACTTCATTGATTTTTTTATGCTCCTGTATGGTAAAAATTTGTGATTTTGGCTTTTTCCTCTACCATGACTCCATGGAAGTGTTTTTAAAAAGTATGAAAAGGCTATGTACTTTCCTTTTTACTGTATGAGATGGTAAAAAAACTGATTTATATGTTGTTTATGATGTAATCTTGCTAGGGCTTGAATGTGAAATGCATGTGAAGTTCTCTATTTTTTCTACTCTTTACTCTTTTATATGATCCTATAGCAACATTGACCCTTTCTTTCTTTGATACAAACTATGGAATGTGGTCCTGAAACTGTATGGTTCTATGCATATTTCTTTGTATATGGTCTTTTATTTGAACAGCCAGTAAAGAGATCTCGGTGTCCTCTATAGAAGAATGCTTAAAAACTCATTTACTATGGTTCTCTTCACTAAATATTTGAGGGAAAAACCCTTGTCTTGTTGTAAGATGATTGAAAAGTGACTTCTCTGCTACCTCTGTAAAATAAGACTACTTTCCTTTGATTATTTTTGAAACCCACATACTTACATTGTTGCTTTCATGGCATAATTTATTCTTGGTTACAGATGTTTTTTAGAACCATATTGATGGACTTAGCAACTATCTCAATATTCCATGTATTGATTATGGTATGGCTCTTTAGTATCAGGAAGAAGCTTGTTTCCTTTCTCACTTCTAAGAAATATGTAGGTTGCCCTATTTTTTGACAAAACCCCAATAGGGTTATATGGAAACTATGCCACCTTTGGAATAGCCATTGAAGGTGTTTTGTGGGAAAAGTGTGGAACCCCTGTATTGTCCCTCTGGGAAAATATGAGAAATGTGTTTTTGAAAAGAACGGTGAGCGCTTCTTTTTTAAACTCTATTGTATTTCTTTTCCTCTCTTTTGAAAATTCTAGAAAAAAATACTACTCCTTGAGGGTTCTGTTCTCATCATAAATATTGTTGTGACTATACATTACTTGTAACCTTTTTGATGTTTCAATTGACTATTTTTTAAGAACTAGTAAAAGGCTACTATTTCTTTTGTTGTATGCTTTTATGACTGTCCTCATGACTGATTTCTGTCACTATCTAATTGTTTTTAGTCATCTTTGTATAATGTTGTATCTTCGTAGTGTTTGACTGTCTCATTCCTGAAGGCTTTATAATAGTCATAAACTAATGTCTTATCTACTGTACCTCCTCAATAGTCCATTGACTTCTACTTAACATTGTTCTTCTGTTCTTCATGTCAATGGATAATATTGTTCCACGATATTTACAACTTCATTAATTAGTTTTTTTCCCTGTACTGGGACAATCATCATAATAATTGCTTTTGGACTATTTGAAACATCACTTTAATTGAATACCAGCCATTTCAATGGTTAAAGACTCAATAGCAAGTTTGCATCTCATTCACAACAAAAGTGGTAAATGTTTGTCCTATTTTCTTTTGCCTAGGCTAACTTTTTTATGTTGGAGTGGATGATATTCAAGTGGGGCAAACTGAAACAAACACCTCCTTTGCACTGTTCCATTCTTCAACCTTTTGTAGTTATCTAGAACTGATCTCAGACTGTCATGACAATCATCTTCATTGGATTGTTCATTATTTCATCTCTACTCATTGTATATAACTATTCTCCTTTTTACCACAGTCATTCTTGATACTAACTATCACTTCTACTACCTTTTGATTTCTCCATATCATGTCACTGGCTTGACTGCATCATTACATTGATTTTTGTCTGTGACTACTGATGTTGATTACTCTTATCAAATGCAATTGGTTGTTCTTTAATATGTCTGTGGCTCTTCAGGTAGGCTTATTACCTTGTCCTTGTTAAGGTGCCTTTACTCATGACTATTCATCACCCTTATTGTAGTAAAAGACTGTTCACTATGCCTAGATGAGATACTATACTATCTTGAATCACTGCTTTCCTATACTTTTCACTATTTCATTCAAACATGTATCTTCTTCTTTCACTGTCTAGTCTATCTAGTGACTACACAACTTTTCCATACATGATAGACTTTCAATAACTTTCAGCAATATGCATAAGGTAGTTTAATGAAAGTTCTATATGACCTTATGACTGTCCTAGACTCCTAGAGTGAAGTGTACCTTTTGTAGTCCCCTTGAGTATCTTGATTGATGATTTCCTCTGTATGATGGACTACTCCACTTTCATGAGATAGTTCCTCTCTCCTAGTGACTACTACATATGATTGTGCCTTGATGATGGACATGAATGTCCCTTATATTATGAGTATTCTAATAATAGTAATGTCACTTCATTATTACATTGCTGCTCTATATGACTATTGACAGTCACCCCTTTTCTCTTTATCTTTGCATTGTACATTGTGCCTCATGATAGTCCTTGCACCTTGTAATTATGACTATTGTCCTCAAATGTCATTAATGACTAGTCTTCAAGTGCCTGTACCTGCACATCCAACAAACTAGTTAGAGAAAACATAGAGGCTTAGTAGCCCCTCCTTTGATTTGTCTGATCTTTACTTTTACATCCTTTTATAGCTGTATGATTGCATTCTAGATTTGTTGATCTCTCATATCTTCTTTATTAGATGTTTGTGTAAGATAACAAGTACATTCTGATATTATTGTATATGGAAGTGAAAAAGGGACCCTGATCTCTAACATTCCTCCTCATTTTCTTTTGCAGGCCCCCTTGAAGATATCAATGAGGGAACTGAAGATGATGTTGTTAGCAGCAGGATCCATTATTCAGGCAATGACAGGTCCCTTTTTGCCTTTTATATTTTTTCTCCTTTTGTTTTAGATTTACTTGCTCTCTTTCATTGCATTATATACAGTTAATCCCATGACTTGTGAGGGAGCATATAAACACTTTACTTCTCATGAATATGAACAACTATTTTATGCAATGTTTTTTGTATATTTCTTCTTCTTTGTGAATCAATTGCATAAAGATAAACTAAAAATGATTGCATGATACAGATGTTCATAATCATGAATGGATTTAGTAATATTTATGTCCCTTTTTCATTCAATAATGTATCAACTGTAAAGAATGAACAATGGAAATATATTGCAACACAATCTGCAACACATAAATTAGTTTTCCTTTCTCCTGCCAGTCCTAGGATATCTCTTGCTTTGTTGGAGTGTCCTTCCCATCTTATTTGGCTCATGTAGCAACTCTTACTAATCTGCAACATGATTCTGGTAATGGTTATCACCAGAATGGCCCTCCACCAGGATAGTAGGTCTTCTAGGGGTAACTAAGAATCTTGAACCTTCTCCTCCTTTCCCCTTGAACCTATCTACTTCTTCAAAGTAACCAAAGTAAATATTGTTACAGCCTAACCTAATTTAGCTAAAAAGCACAATTGGGTAACAAGTACCTTCAATTAGTAAACCCTTGATGATTGAGGTAAGTCATGTTTTTCAAAGTGGTTTAAGTTTGTTGGTCAACTTGACAAGTTGTCGATGTCGTTTAGAATCCTTTTGAAGTTGTCTTGTCAACCTTGTCATTTTGTGGAATTAATATTGTTAATGTTTAGCAATAGTCATTTTGTGACCACCACAACTTTCTGTTGAACACGTCAATCTTTACATCGTAAACTAGATCACGTTTGCATTTTCATTGGCATGGTTGGAAGAAATGTTAGTGTGTTTCATGTTATAGTTATAACGTCAAATATTTCATTTGTTGTCATAATGAAATTGACGAGTTTTGCTTTTAGTTCGTGAAGGGGAGATGAACCCAACCCATTCACATTTGTGTATAAGTTTATGTAAAAATATTGTTATTATTCCTATTGATATTAATATCTATGTCCATAGACTATTATTATATGTAGAACTTTGGAACAAGTTTGATAGTGGGTTAATTATTAATGACCTCCATTATAATGAAGCATTCATTAATAACCATCTTCAATAACATTGAATGCTTTTGAGAGACAGTTGTTGTTACGTGAGGAGTGGTAGTTATTAATCGTGTACTCCTCTAACTTTGCATGTCCAACCAAGAGCCTTCGCAGGCTAATTTAGTGGAGATACCCATGGATTTTTGAATTGATTAACTATTTTAAGAGTGGTGTCTTTATGATAGAGAGTTGTAGTTGGTTATGGTAGTGAATGACTCATTAGTAGAGTTGGGTAGAGAGGTAAGAGAGGTGGTTTTTTTTGGTGATAATAGAGATTTGAAGAGCTCAGTTTTGGGAGCAGAGTTGAGGAGAGCATCGAGAGAGTCGATAAAAGGAAAATCTTAGAATAGTGAAGGTTAGTTAACTCAGTTGATAAACACTAGAAGTTAATGAGGGAAATAAATATCTGAGAATAGATCATTTCTTAGAAGGGAATTAGTTCAAGAAGATGAAGTGAAGGTTGAAAAAGTCTAAGTGTCACCAGTTTTCTCAAGTATGAACCATGCATATTCCTCATGATTCTCCTATTGCAAATCAGGTTACTAGAAACTCTTATATATCAATAATTGTTTTTGGAGAACATAGGCATTCCCTATGAAATGTTGGTAGTTCTATAAGCCTTTAGACCATAGCTGAGTATATTAGAAGCTTTACTTGTATCAAAGAACTCTTGGTCGATGTTGCTCATCTTATTGTTTCTAGTTAATAATATAACTTTTCTTTTGCTAAGAACTTAGAGTCAGTGTTATCATTTCTTTAATAGTCAACAGTCATAGTATAATTTTAATGGCTGATACTTTTATATAAAGAATATTAGCATAGCTCAGTTTTTTTGTTCTTCATAGTTTAAAAGTGCATGGTGTTCCTGTAGTAAAGGTTTTGTCTAAAAGCAAACTTTAATGTTAGTTATCTCTAGAAGATGGTTTCAATTTGTATATAGATAAAGTCGTGGGATAAATTTAGACAAAGATTTTAGGAATATTTAGATACAGATGATTCTCTATTTAAACATTATAAACATATTCTTTTTTTATATGTATATATATATTTCATAAGACACTACCTGAGCAGCTTATATACAACTTTATACTCTTATCTTTTCTGATAGTCTTCTTTATGGAGCAGTGCAAACAAGCAATACAAACTTACGCAAGTGTTAGGGTTCTTTGATTATTGCATTCTTATGTTCTTATAATCCACAAGTCTAATATACTCGTTGGGTCATACAGGCTTACTATTTTGGTGAAATCATATAGTCAGTAATGTTGAACAGCTAGTGGAATATATAATATAGTCTTTGAGTTACTTGAGAGGTTTTAGTTATTGATATTATTCTAATGACTTCATTGGCTATATTTATATAAGTAGAACAACTTAGATAGTAAACAAAAGTTGATGGCAACATAAAATAAGTCTTTTTAAGGAGACATCAAGTAAGATGGTTTTACTACAAGTTTAGATGAAAGTACTTGTATACTATTGCTTCAACTTAGCTTATTTGTAAGAGAGAAACTTAGACATTAAAATCATGTGGATAGAAAACATAATTTAGTTCATCATCTTTTTGGAATTCAAACTAAACTTAGGAGAAGTTTAAACTTGAATTTGTTCCTTTAGCTTTATTTAAACTAAAGTATACTTGTATACTATAATCTAGTCAAGGTTTGTGAGATTTAAATGACCTCGTAGATAGAATAAGACTAGAAGATAATCTCTTGCTTTCTATATTCTTACTTTTTAAGATTAAGTTTTTTTGTTATTCCACTGTCATGGAAAAGGGAAAGATAAAAACCCTAGATTAACCCAATGGGGTAAAGTTATCTAATTTACCCTTGTGGTTATGTGTTGTCTTAACTATTTAGATCAACAATGAAAAGGTGAGTTCCTTATTTATGATTGTTAATTATATTTAGACATAAAGGAGATTTTTCCTGTCCATTTATGTTTATTCTTGGTATAAAAGAAAACCTATTTGGTTGTTTGTAAATGGACTTAAGTTATAAGTGTCGATAAGACATGGATCTCACATGTTGGAAGGATGCAAGGAGATACCCAGGTGTAGATAGTCATTACATAAGGTCTTTGGAAGAATGATAGTGTCTTGAAAATCTATCTAAGTTGGAACGACTATATTTGAGTTAAATAAAACTCTATAGTTAAACCTAGTTGACCAAGTCATACTGTAAGATGTGATAGTATCCAAGTCGAGTTGGAGGGTGGGTGGACATTATGATAACGTTCATTGATAATGTCTATTTTATATTGAATCTTTGGCCAAAGTAATGCATACATCTCTGCGTTCATTGTCAGTTCACTATATCTAGATTGCATAACTTATCAGAATCATCATACTTAGCTAGAGGTTATCTAGGGTTGTATGATCAATAGCATTATGTAGGATACAACACCAGTTCTTGGATGGAAAATAACCATTGGTTACCTTATGTCTATACTCTTCATGAAGGGTAGGGCCACTTCCAGAAAGGAAGGTGTGAGTGGGACTGCTAGTCTATGGTTGAAGGTAAAGTAGTCAGAAGATGCTCTCCCTCTTTCTCTAGTAGATTACTCACCGAGACTTATGATATGGGTGTTAGAATTCTAGATGCAGCATATCGTTTGGATAAGTGACTTGTGTTTTTAAACTATGTCAATGTATATCATTGTAATTAAATGACAAGATGCCAAGATTCTACAATATATGATGTATATTTCAAGAAGGAATTTTTTTTTTCTTTTAGGTATCTTGATTCTTTAATATTATTTAAGGTAAAACAAATTTCTATCTTTTTCACCTTATGTGTTTTTAAATCTCATGGTGAATATTTGATTTTAGTCTTGTTTAGGAAATGGTATGTTACATATGGTATCATAGCTAACCGGGTTCAACACATGGAGCTTGGAGCTTGCTACAAGAGAATTATTCAACATTAAGAAGATAGCTATTGTTTGAAAATTAGTTTTATACCAAAATGGTGTGGAGAAGAACCAAGAGAACTGCTAGAAAGTATGTTCCCTAGAATTTGTCATGGTTAGTAGTTAAGAAAGAACTTATCGAGGAAGTTAAATATAAAGAGAATATTAATTATGCTGAGGGTACATGCCTAGAGGATTCAAAGACTTTGTCTAATGCACTTAAGCGAATATGGCTAGAAAGGAAACAACCTTTTGAACTAGCCAAGAATCCTACTATTTTTAATTATGTAGTGAAACCTAGTAAACTGTTAGCTAGTCACGACATGTCATTTGAATGTGGTTATGATGTGCCTATTTTAGGAAAAACATGAGATGGAGAAGTACCTGCATGTGAAACCACCCTCTAAGTTTGTTAATTGGAATATCCTTTAACCGATAGGGACATGTAGTCTTTTCATGATTAATTATATAAATAAGAATGTCATTACTCCTAAATAAATTATAATAAAAATGAGAATGTTTTGTACCAATCTATTGGTTGCTTTGAGTTAATTATGTTTTGATTTAATGAAATACATTAAATTTAGAAAACTAATAGATAACTTAATATTCTCAGGTGTGATAAAAATGACAACATGATTCATACAAGAACAAACCAGGGTGAGAGTCAAGAGGAGAATAATCGACTAGTTAATCTCATGGACAAATAGGATCAAATCCTAACCTATCTTGCAAAAACTAAGGAGAGACTAGGTAACTTCGAAAAGAAAGTAAGAGATTAGGAAAACCTTGAAAGGAAGAATGAGTTTTCTCATGGGATGAGCAGGCAAATTCACCTAAAGCATAGTGTGAGTAGTGAGAACCCTGAAAACCGTAGACCCCAGAAGGAAGCAAAGGATAGGCTTGCCTTAGAATTTTCCAAAGATATGAAGAAAGTCACTCCACTAAAGTTTGATGGAACAATGACTGAAGATGCAACTAAAGCTTGGTTAACAGATATGGAAAAATATTTCAGGATAAGAAATTACTTGGAATTAACCAAAGTGGTTTGGAGGGCCTTTCAATTGGAAGGAAAAGCATCCACTTGGTGTATGAACATGAAAAAGGAAAAAGAGTTGAAGTCCAAACTTGCTTATCACAATCTGAATCACAAGAGATTCAATAAGACTCCAACTTTACAACCATCCAAAAGAAGAAATGATAAGAGCTATGAGAATAAAAGAAATGGAAAAGGAACCCAGAAGAATAAGAGTGGGTCTGGTAACGAGAAAAAGAATGGTAGTTTCAAAAGAAATGAGGATAATACTAGAAAACCAATAGAAAGGAGAGGACCTCCTAGAGGTTGTTTTACTTGTGGAGGTTAACATTATGCTCATCAATGCCCAACCAAGAACTAGAGTGGTTGTCCAATGGGTAATGCCTTACCTACACAACAAGTAGCTTTCTAACAGATAATTCATGTAGCTCCTTATAATCACCAAGCGAAGTATCAGATCACACCCATAGAGATGATTGGTATTTGTTTTGGAATCCCTATCTCTATCTTGATTGATACTGGAACAATTGAAAATTTTATTTCTCCTAGAGTTTTGAACAAGTTTCCTAGAAGAGATGGTTACATGTCTAAACCTTGGTTAGTAGAGTATGCTAACCAATCTAAGACTCAGGTAGAGCAATGTTTGTTTGAAGCTAAGATTGGTCTCTCTATTTTTTCAACAAAGGTGAACCTATACTAGCTACCTTTGCTTCCTATGATGTTATCTTGGGAATGAGTGGGTTATGGAATCTTTGAGATAGGGTAGACTATTTTTCTAAAACTATTGAATTCTTAGACGATATGAGAAATAAGGTCTTTTTCCACGGTATTCAAAGAGAGATCAAGATTTTAACAATCTCTGCAAAGCAATTAAAAAGGCTAGTTGAAAAGGGTGTCAACTCTTCATAGTAAAAATGGAACAAATTGAAGAAAGTCTTGAAAACATAGTGTGTTTTTTGAAGAAAGGTTTCCATTTCTTCAAAATTTCAAGGATGTTTTTCTAGAAGAACTTCCAGGTTTACCACCCAAAAGAGTCTTTCATGTTGCAATTGACATTAAACCAGGATCTGAACCAATATTGGAAACACCTTACCATATGACTACTATGAAATTGATGGAATTAAAAGACCAATTGCAAAAAAATTTGGCTAAAGGTTTGATTACACCTAGTGTTTCACCCTAGGGTGCACCAGTTATCTTTGTCAAAAAGAAGGATGAAACTCTGTGTCTATGTCTTGAATATCGTATCCTCAATAAAGCATAAGTAACCATTACCACATATATATTATATTTTTTATCAAATGCATGAATCTTCAGTGTTTACAAAGATCAAAGTTATCCTAGATTGACCTATACCTAAGAAAGTGCATGAAGTACATAGCTTCATGGGTTTGGCAGGATACTACTGAAAGTTTATTTTGAATTTCTCCAATATTGCATGTCCAATCCCTTCCTTATAAAGAAAAGGGAAACATTTCAATTAGTCAAACAAATGTCAGGAGACTGATGATGGTCTGGGGGCTATTCTTGCAGGTCTGCACGGTCGCATTACAAAGCTGGAACAGAATCTCTCCATTGTGCTCAGGACCTCTATTCTCCTCAACCTCTCTATGCTGAAGAATTTGGGGGTTCATGACAATGCTGACAATGACGATCTGGCTAAGAAAGTGGATGATATTATTAAATCCATGGTCTAGAAAGGAGAGGTGTTGCCTCCTTAGTTTTGTTGTTATACTGCTGATACTTTGTCTCTATTTTTATGACTTTAGTTTTTAGCGGCTGGTTTTGCTGGTTATGCTGGA
This sequence comes from Cunninghamia lanceolata, assembly GCA_027924645.1. Lineage (NCBI taxonomy): Eukaryota > Viridiplantae > Streptophyta > Pinopsida > Cupressales > Cupressaceae > Cunninghamia > Cunninghamia lanceolata. The sequence continues at coordinate 8,494,999 of BSBN01000078.1, forward strand.
AATCTGTAATTGATGTTTCTGCTCCTGCTGCCTTCGGGCCTCTCTATTTTTTGTAAGGGTTCGGCCCCTTGTTTAGCTACCTTATATTATCAAAAACAAATTTCAGGAGGTGTTTGATCTTTTAAAAGAGAAATTGACAATGACACCAATTTTGAGAGTTCCCGATCTTGAAAGTCAGTTAGAGGTAATAATTGATGCCTCATGAGATAGATTAGGGGGAGTGCTTATTTAGGATAGGTGAGTAATATTCTGTGAGACTAGAAAGATTAAATATTATGATGAGAATTATGCTCCACATGATTTAGAATTTGTAGCAGTTATGCATGCTTTGCAAGTATGGCATCACTATCTGTTAGGGAAAACCTTTGTGCTAAAATCAGATCATCAAAATCTTAAGTATATATTTTCTTAACCACATATTAATGCTCAAGAAAGGAGATGGTTAGAATTGATATCCAACTAAGACTTTGAGATAAGTTATATCAAAGGAAAAGAAAATAGAGTAGCAAATGCTTTGATTCGGCAGAGACATATTTCATCAATTATCTCTATTCATGTAAACTTCAAGGATTTATTGTTGCAAAAATTATCAGGTGATGAATAATATGAGTACGTCAAAAGCTCTTATGGTAAATCCTAAAGATTCAAGGTATGATGGGTTTCATTTTGAGTCTGATGGAGCACTAGTATTAACCTTGTAAATTTGTTCAAGAAGTGTTAGATTGCACGGAGTTCCTGAAAAGATTATCCCAGATAGAGAAGCGCGTGTGATGTCAAGGTAAGGGAAAACTATTTTTTATTCACACTAGGAACTATTTACTTAATGTGATTACATCTAATCATCCTAAAACAGATGGTCAAACTAAGAGAGTTAACCAAGTTTTGGTGGATTTGTAAAGAATGTATTGCATGGATCAACAATATTAATGGGAAGAGTACTTACCGCTTGTGGAATTTGCTTATAACAATTCCTATATTTTTTCTATCAAGATAGTACCATTTGAAGCTTTTTATGGAAAAAAATTCCAAGCTCCTATAAGCTAGGATAACCTAAAAGATAGGATTAGCATTGGTCTAGAATCGCTAGTTGAAATGGAAGAAAAGGTTAAGTTGATTAGAAAAAGTTTAGCAGAAGCCAATGATAGATAGAAAAGTTATGTTGTTACAAAGTGAATATAAAGATAATTCTCTATTGGAGAGAAAGTTATTTGAGGGTCAAACCTCAGAAAAGTTCTATAAAATTTGAAAGTCTTCCAAACTAGCTCCTCGTCACATAGAACCATTTGAAATTCTTGAAGTGATCAATCCAGTTGCCTACAAGATGTCTCCACCACCAACCTTGTCTAGAATGGACAATGTTTTTATATTGTTATCTAAAAAAGTATATTGTAGGAGGTAACCATATTCTAAATTGGAATGCATTACAAATATAGGACCTAGGAGTGATCACAATCGAGCCTCTCAAAGTGCTTGAAATGCACAAGATGTGTTTGCATAACAGAGTGGATATGTAGTTCAAGTCCCAGTGGGACTAGTATGAAGAAGATAGTGCTACATGGGAGGATTTCCATGAGTTGTTTTAGAAATTTTCTCATTTATTTCATACTTTTAGTAGATACACAAAAAATTGTTTTATATTCTGAATTGTTACATTGAATCACCGAGGACAATGAATCTTATGGGGAAAGATATGTTAGATCCATAATTTTGGCTTTGATTTTACTTTTTTACTTTTATGTGAATAGAATTGAATTTATGGAATATGATTTGACATTATGTTATAATGTTAATGTAAATCACTGATTATATTAGATATTAGTACATGTGATTAAGTATAATTCATGTGATTAAATGATTCATTAATTTACGTTATGAAAATTTGATTTGTTATTCATAAGATTTATGAATGAACAAATGATGCACTGATCATGATCTGGTAATTACAAGTTGTAAAAATAGGTTTTGATTACTGTCACAGAAAGAGAGAGAGACAATATCTTATGAGGAGAGGAGAATAGACCTTTGGTTTTGAACCATTCATTTGCCATCTAAGTATTGAGTACCTTTAATTAGTAAACCCTTAATGATTGAGGTAAGTTGTGTTTTTCAAGGTAGTTTAAGTTTGTTGGTCAACTCGACAAGTTGTTGACGTCATTTAGAATCCTTTTGAAGTTTTATCTCATCAATCTTGTCATTTTGTGAAATCAACATTGTTGATGTTGAGCAATAGTCATTTTGTGACTAGCATAACTTTCCATCAAACACGTCAATCTTTATGTTGTAAATGAGATCACGTTTGCATTTTCATTGGTGTGGTTGGAAGAAATGTTAGTGTGTTTCATGTTATAGTTATAATGTCAAATATTTATTTTGTTGTCAAAATTAAAACGACAAGTTTTTCTTTTAGTTCAGGAAGGGGAGATGAACTAAACCCAATCACATTTGTGTATAAGTGTACATAAAAACATTGTTATTATTCCTATTGATATTAATATTTATGTTCATAGACTATTATTATATGTAGAACTTTGAGTGGTTAGAACAAGTTTGATAGTGGGATGATTGTTAACGACCTCCATTATAATGAAGCATTCATTAATAACCATCTTCGATAATATTGAATGCTTTTGATAGAGATTCATTGTTGTGTGAGGAGTGGTAATTATTAACCACATACTCCTCTAACATTGCATATCCAACTAAGAGCCTTCGTGGGCTAATTTAGTGGAGATACCCATGGCTTCTTGAGTTGATTAACTATTTTAAGAGTGGTATCTTTATGATAGAAAGTCATGGTTAGTTACAACAACGAATAACTCATTGGTAGAGTCAGGCAGAGAGGTAAGAGAGGTGGTTGTTTTTGGTGATAGTAGAGATTCAAAGAGCTCAGTTTTGGTGGGAGGGTTTAGGAGAACGTCAAGAGAGTTGAGAGAAGGAAAATCTCAAAACATTGAAGGTTAGATATCTTAGTTGATAAAAACTATAAGTTAATGGGGGAAATTGATATCTGAGACTAGATCATTTCTTAGAAGGGAATTAGTTCAAGAAGTTGAAGTGGAGGTCGACAAAGTCTAAGTGTTGCCATTTTTCTCAAGTATGAACCATGCATATTACTCATGATTCGCTTATTACAAATTAGGTTACGAGAAACTATTGTATATCAATAATTATTTTTGGAGAATGTAGTCATTCCCTATGAAATATTGGTAGTTATACGAGCCTTTAGACCATATCTAAGTATATTAGAATCTTTACTTGCATGAAAGGACTCTTGGTCGATGTTGCTCATCTTATTGGTTCTAGTTGCTAATATAACCTTTCTTTTGCTCAAAACTTAGAGTCAATGTTATCATCTCTTTAATACTCGACAATCATAGTACAATTTTAATGCCTGATACTTGAATATAAAGAATGTTAGCATAGCTTAGTTTTGTTGTTCTTCATAGTGAAAAAGGGCGTGGTGTTCTTGTAGGAAAGGTTTTGTCTGAAAGCAAATTTTATTGATAGTTATCTCTAGAAGATAGTTTCAATTTGTATATAGATAAAGTCGTGGGATAAATTTAGACAAAGATTTTAGGAATATTTAGATAGAGAGGATTCTTTATTTAAACATTATAAACATATTATCTCTCTCTCTCTATATATATATATATATTTATTTATTTATTTCATAAGACAGTACCCAAGCAGATTATATATGGCTTTATACTCTTATCTTTTGTCATATACTTCTTTGTGGAGCAGTGCAAACAAGAAATATAGACTTATGCAAGTCCTAGGGTTCTTTGATTATTGCATTCTTATGTTCTTATAAGCCATGAGTCTAATATACTCCTTGGGTGATAGAGTCTTCCTATTTTGGTTAAATCATACAGTCAGTAATGCTGAACAACTAGTGGAATATATAATATAGTCTTTGAGTTACTCAAGAGGTTTTAGATATTGATATTGTTCCAATGACTTCATTGGTTATATTTATATAAGTAAAACAATTTAGATAGTAAACTAAAGTTGATAGCAACATAAAATAAGTCTTTTTAAGGATATAACAAGTGAGATAGTTTTACCACATCAAGTTTAGATGAAAGTACTTGTATATCATTGCTTTGACTTAGCTTATTTGTAAGAGAGAGAGACTCAAACATTAAAATCATGTGGATAGAAATCAGAATTTAGTTCATCATCTTTTTGGAATTCAAACTAAACTTAGGAGAAGTTTAAACTTGAATTTGTTCCTTTAGCTTTATTTAAACTGAAGTATACTTGTATACTATAATCTATTGTAGACATGATATTTCCACAGTCCATGTAGATGAAATTGTAATGCTTCTGGAAAAACTGTGTATTGCTTTTTTTGCCTCAACGTTTCGGATCACACTCCATGATCCATCTTCAGGAGGAAAGAAGAGAATAAATTTTGAAGATGGATCATGGAGTGTGATCCGAAATGTTGAGGCAAGAAAAGCAATACACAGTTTTTCCAGAAGCATTACAATTTCTTCTACTATAATCTAGTCAAGGTTTGTGAGATTTAAATGACCTCATAGTTGGAATAAGACTAGAGGATAATCTCTTTCTTGCTATATTCTTACTTTTTAAGATTAAGTTTGTTATTCCATTTTCATGGAAAAGGGAAAGACAAAACCCTGGATTAACCCAATGGGGTAAAGTCATCTAATTTACCCTTGTGGTTACGTCTTGTCTTAACTATTTAGATCGACAATGAAAAGGTGACTTCCTTATTTATGATTGTTAATTATATTTTGTCATAAAGGAGATTTTTCATATCTATTTATATTTATTCTTGGTATAAAAGAAAACCTACTTGGTTGTTTGCAATTTGACTTAAGTTATAAGTGTTGATAAGTCATGGATCTCAAATGTTGCAAGGATGCAAGGAGATACCCAAGTGTAGATAGTCATTCCATAAGGTCTTTGGAATAATGACGGTGTCTTAAAAATCTATCTATGTTAGAAAGACTAGATTTGAGTTAAATAAAAATCTATACTTAAACCTAGTTGACCAAGTCATATTGTAGGATGCGATAGTATCCAAGTCGATTTGGAGGATGGCTGGACATTACGACAATGTTCATTACAAACATCTATTTTATATTGAATCTTTGGCCAAAGTAATGCATACGTCTTTGTGTGCATTATCGGTTCACCGTATCTGGATTGCATAATCTATCAGAATGATCATACTTAGCTAGAGGTTATCTAGGGTTATATGATTGATAGCATTATGTAGGATACAATACCAATACTCAGAAGGAAAATAACCATTATTTACCTAATGTCTATACTCTTCGTTAAGGGTAGGGGAACTTCTAAAAAGGAAGGTGTATGGAGGACTGCCAGTCTATGGTTGTAGGTAAAGCACTCAGAAGATGCTCTCTCCAGCACATGACTCATCAAGACTTGCGATATGGATGTCAAAATTCTTGATGCAACATATCTTTTGGATAAGTGACTTGTGTTTTTAAACTATGTAAATGTATATCATTGTAATGAAATGACAGGATGTGATCCAAGAGCACCCTTGGTTCAAGAGCAATCTTGCATCAACCAAAAACATTTGCATTTTAGTTTGTTTCTTTTCATTTTCTAGTTTAGTTTAGTCAGCTCAGTTAGTAGCAGCTTCTGTATTTTGGTCTGCATTCTACTACAGTTGCATTTTAGACCTTACAGAGTTGGATTTAGCTTCTAGATTCATTCATGCACATCATATCCCATTTTTAGAGCATTTGGATCAAGTATAGGGAAGATATCACTATCAAAAGATCAATTGTTTCCTCATAGCAGAGCATCCTAACAATCTTAGATAATCAGCTGAAGGAGAAGACTTGTGGAGCATTTCATGACTTACGAAGTTCAAAGACACATCACTCAAGGTTGTTTGGTTCATGACCGACCTTCCTTGAGATCCACACATCATTCCATTCATTTGCAAAGGAGTTCTACTCAATTTGGTCTAACTCTATCCATGTACACATGTTATAGCTCTTCATTGGAGTTTGTGATCTTTCGTGGCTGATGCAGAGGAATCTATTATTCTGAAGATGATATATATTGATATAAAAGATCCTTAGGAAAGTAGTGATCAATAGTTTTACAAGTTGATAGATGGAATTTGTGTGAAGGAGCTTCAAAGCTATAGCTTGTGCATATTCTAATATTTTGTAATCAAGCCTATGAGCCCTAATTGTAAGCCCACATTTTGCCGAACAATCTGTATTTGAATTCTATGATATACTGAATGATTGAATCTTAATTTGCTTCATATCTTTGCATTTTTTTAGTTGTATTTGCTCTACCTACATGGCCTGGATTGTTCTCTTTAAGAACCCTCCTAACCCTGACTACACCAAGTGGTATCAGAGTGAAAGTTTGAATCTTTGCGAGTGAATTGAACAAATTTGGTGAAGGAATTTTGTAAGATCTTGTTGTGGATAGATCACCAAATCTGAGGTAGGTTACTTGTGTCGCAACTAATCACTGATTGTGAGGCATTTCTCACCTTGTAGCCTGACCACTGAATTGAGCCAATTTGCACTTGATCCTATGAAGATGCCACCGAGGAGAATCCTTGCTATTGGAACAATGCCTGGTAGGATGGATGAGATGATGGAGATGATGAAAACATTGTGAATTAGAGTAGATGTTGTTGAAGAAGATAGAAGAAAAGGACTAAGCTCTATAATTTATATTGAGAGTGATGATGAAGAATTCCAATCTATGAATCAAACTGAAGAAACCCTAGGAGGTGGAGAAGAAGAAGAATCAAATCAAGTCAAGATGTTGCAAGCTATTTCAAAGATTGGAAAAAGACCTAGAGTTGATGTACCTAATTACACTGGCAATTTTGACCCTGAAGAGTTGATTGACTGGATAAATGTCATGGAAGAATACTTTGATTATGAAGAAATTGAAGATCTGAAAAAGGTGAAATTTGTAAAGACAAAGTTCAAAGGACATGATACTATATGGTGGAAATAAGTTTAGTTGGATAGAAAGAGAAGAGAAAAAGAAAAGACTACAAAATGGGACAAGATGGTGACAAAATTAAAGAATCAGTTATACCTGCTGACTATGAGTTGGAACTGTTGAACATATTACAGAACCTGAGACAAAAGAAGAAATCTATGAAGGAGTATACTAAAAAATTTCATAAGATGATCATAAGGATAGGACATAATGAAGCAAGAAAGAAGAAAGAGGCAAGATACATTAATGGACTGAGATTGAACATTTAAGAAGAACTGAGTTTGGGAAGAATGACAATACTAGAGGAAGCATATCAGTTTGCCCTGAAAGTTGAAGATAAGCTGAATAAGAGACATGATAAGAAATAGAGGAAGAGAAGGTAAATTTCAAAGAGGTAGAACATTTTTTAGAGGAGAAAGATCATATGTGGAGTAGAGCAGACAAGAGAATACATTCAAGAAGGAGGACAAAGATAACAATGCATATCAGAGAGATAACATAAATTTCTACGGCAGAGGAAACCCTAGTCATACCAGAGTGAAGGGTATAGAAGAGAAGGAAGAGTACTTGGTAGGAGAACATTTTAGAGGAATTTATTTCAAGTGTAGAGGTGAAGGACACAGAGCATTTGAATATAATCAAGGGAGTACAAGCAAGAGAATAGAGAATGGTGGAAGAGAAGCCTATGTGGAAGAAGAACCTGTTGGATCACCTAGTTTAGTTGGCAAACCTGAGAAAGGAGAATCACTTATCATGACTAGAGAACTATTCCAAGTAGAGACAAATGAGGAACCACCGCAGAAGAAAAAATTGTTCAAAACCAAATGCAAATCAGGAGGTAAATATTGTAAAGTTGTAATTGATAGTGGTAGTTCTGATAACCTAGTTTCAGAAGAGATGGTGACTAAGTTGAAGTTGGAAAGATTGAAACACCACAAGCCCTATCAGATAGCATGGATTCAGGATGATCATAAGGTAGTGGTGAGTGAGCAATGTTTGGTTAAATTTCATATTGGATCTTATCATGATGAAATCTTGTGTGATATTATGCTTATGGATGTCTATCATATCTTGTTGGGTAGACCTTGGCAGTATGATAGGAAAGCTATACATGATGGGAGAAAGAATACATACACTCTGAAATGGAAAGAGAATTACTTTGATCTCTTTGGAAGATGATCCTAAGAGAGAAGTATGTGGAAATGCTAGAATCTATTTGGGAAGAAAATTTCTGGATGATTTGAGACATGACAATATGTGTAATGCTTTGATCCCTAAGAAGCCTAGAATAGATTATGAAGACATCATATCAAATAATGTATCTGAAGGATTGTCACCAATCAAGAGTATCAGTCATCACATGGATCTTATACCTGGAGCTAGTATGCCTAACAAAATAACACACAGAATGACAACGACAGACAATGAAGAATTGAATAGGTAGATACAAGAGTTGTTGAGAAAGGGTTTGATCAGAGAAAGTTTGAGTCCTTGTACAGTACCTATAGTGTTAGCACCAAAGAAATATGGAGAATGATAAATGTGTACAGACTCTAGAGCAATAAACAAGATCACAGTTAAGTATAGATTTCCTTTACCTAGGATGGATGATATCATGGATTGTTTGAGTGGAGAAAAATATTTCATAAAGATAGATTTGAAGAGTGGATACCATCAGATCAGGATCATAGAAGGAGATGAATGGAAGACTACTTTCAAGACAAATGAAGGATTGTATGAATGGTTAGAGATGCCCTTTGGATTGACAAATGTGCCAAGTACTTTCATGAGATTGATGAATGAAGTTTTGAATAAATTCTTGGGTAAGTTTGTTATTGTATATTTGGATGGTATTCTAATTTTCAGTAAGACAAAAGAAGAACATTTGCAGCACCTGACACAAGTACTACAAAGACTGAGAGAAGAGAAATTGCTGATAAACGTCAAGTGGAGTTTCACGAAGGAAGAATTAGTATACTTGGGATTTGTGATTTCTGCGGAAGGATTAAAGATGAATCCTAAGAAATTTAGAGCAATTGTTGAGTGGCCTACATTGGAGAGCACTGGAGAAGTCAGATCATTTCATGGATTGGCTAGTTTCTACCGAAAGTTCATCAAAAAATTTAGTTCAGTTTGAAACCCTATGACAGAGACAATGAGAGAAGACAGAAAATACTTCAACTACTAGTAATCTTCCATAGATTACAATAATCTCTACAAAGAACCATACTAATATCACAGTGACATCAACAAAAATATACTCCCTCTCTATGCATAACTTTAAAGATCATGAGAAGAAAGAAGAAATTATGGTTTTGAAAATTTGTTTACCTCTATAGTAATCACAGCCTTCTGTAGTTATTCTCTCTGTCAAAATCACTCCACATCTCTGTACAAACTGATGAACACAGTAAAACCTATTTCCCCTACATCTTCAATCATTTTGTTAAGACTATACATATATGTTCTCTATCATCTTTGTCTTAGAAACTAGAATTTATCTTTGTGTTTTCACACCATTCAAAAGTATAAACAAATCCTCATTTCAACTCACCAAAAACCTTGTTTTACAACCATCAACATCTAAAATAAACAATCAAGCACTCCCCCTGCATATTAAACTTGCAAAGTCTACATGGAGACTATCAGAAACCAAAGCATCACTATAAAGAACATGCACCATGAACACCACTGTTATAATGTCACATCCACACTGTCTCTTGTATGTCAAGATAAAACATAAAGTAACTAAGCATTATCATTGTACTCTCTATGTTAGTTACCTGCCTTAGGACATCATATACTACAGACTCAGTGCATCAATGCTTAACATGGTTTAAATTAAAATGCTTATTAAAAAGCTTCCTTCAAGTCAGACTTCCACCTTAATGAGGAATTAGATCATTGACATATACATTTTGATTTTATAGTTATTTTTGTGTGAGCTTTATTGGAATACACATTCAAACCTAGGATCTAGGGTCGAGTAGTGAGCAATATTATACCCTAGGTCACTTGTAGATGTAGGGAATTTAATTATTAATTTTCTTTCTCTTATGTCCAATTAGACATTAAAACCCTAATTACCCAAATATGGCAACAAATTGATGAAAGATGGAAAAGCTCTTGCAAATAGGAATAAAATACCAAATCACAGAATACCTATTTTCAGGGTTTCAAAGTAGAACAATCAGGGACACTGGAGCGAACACTCAAGTCCAAGGTACCTTCTTTTTTAGGGAATCTAGACCTCCTTCCGACACTGATCAGCTCTGTAACTTTTGTTTCTTGAGATCTGTCTGCAGAGGACACATGAGTGAGTGCCCAAGTCCTGAAAAATGCTCTTGTGTCTAACTTTTCTCTAGATCCTAAATTCTTGATGCCTGTGAAGCCTTCCTACAACTCCACTTTTCCTAAATGTGACACCTACAACCTGCAATCACAAGACTTGGTTTGGGGGTTGTGGTGTTTAGAGGCTTGCCTCAATCAAGCCTCGGATGACACTTAAGTCTTCAAACACCATTGTCAGATAAACTGTGCATGCCCTTGTGAGGCAGAGGCAAAAACCAAAGGAATCAATGATGAAAACACAATAATATGTCACCTTGTAGTGAAGCTCTCATGGAGGAAGATGCTCTTCGTGCCACGAGGGGATTGATGCTCAAATCTACAAATATCAACACACAAAACATACAAGTCTACTCTTGCAACACAATAGAAAGCCTTGAATCACCTTTAGAATGCCTAGAGTTCACAATGATCATCTAGTTTACAAATGAATGCCTAAACATGCTTATATATGCACCTACAAGCATTCCTGCCAAGATTTTAAAAATTAAACTTTACCGTGTTAGCAAAAGAACCAACTAATGGTCATAAAATGACACCTAGAAATTAGGGCTTCCCCAAAATAGGACAAGACTAGGGTGCGGGCGCACAAGTCCTTCCCCCTATTTTGGGTAGGGTACAACTCATGGTGTCCACTAGGTCCAATTTGCCATGGAACCTGGGTCTCATTCCATCAGGATGCCAAAATATGAACTAAAATGTCCTAAATGCATACTAAAGACCCAGGAGCCAAACCTTATGAGGGTAAATCCTCCAAGGGGACATTTTCTGACGTTACAACGAAACATGACACACTTCAATCAACAACCAATAATGCAATGGATACATACCACAATATTATTCCAATATTGACATATTTATGTTCCACATAAACAAAGTGTCAATAAACTCCTCCTTATTATACCTTTGATCTTCCAATGAAATCTTTGAGTTTCTCTAAGTTCTTTGCAATCCTGCTGCATACATCTAAGTTTACATCATGAAATACCTTTGAAAATCCTGCAAAGACTTTATTCTCACTATGACTGACAAAACATTATGTAGGTTTCATGTTAGTGATTCACAGTGACTGAGATACATGCTTCTCACTGAGCATTGTAGTCAAGGTAACTACACTGAGCATCCAAACTAATACTTTCAAACCTCTGACATGCATTCATACCATTGTTAGCATAAATACCAAATCATTGTGAACTTGTATGCCAAACCTTTGAGAAGAAAACTATGAATAAAGATCACCATACTTTTGCCAAGGCAACAACCTCACACCAAACCATCACTTGATCTTTGACTAACCTTCTTATTTTCACCTTGGGGTAAAATATATGACATTGAACATTTCCCCTGACTCCATGCTACTTTTTATGCACTTGGAGATGCCTTTTGTGCATAAAGCACATACATAGGTTCTTTCTGTTTTTGTTCATGTTTCCTCCTCCAAACAAAATTTACCTTTCCTCTACCCTTATCAACATTAGATGATGCTTTTGTGATCAGAGTATTAGTTTTCCTTGGAAATTTTTTCAAACCAAGGCTACAAAACTTTTACATATGTCCAAAGTTATTGCAATTGAAACATCTTAACTTGTACATTATTCTAAGAGGACTTTTATAATTATATCTTCCATGCACCCAACAATTTCTTGCTCATACCAACTTTATTACAGTTTTAAAAAACATCGTTATAGTCCCAGGATTTGACAAAATATAAGAATTCTTATCCTTATTCCATCCAAAATCATTTCTTGAGTGAGTTCTACAATCTCTAGCTCTATGACCATAAACATGACAAGAATAGCAATAACAATGAAACTGAGAGTAGTTGTACCTTATTGAATGGCATTGCCTGATAGGTGGAGGCCTTGAGAACCTGTTTATTATTCTTCTTCAAACATCAGCAACATTATGTTTTGTTTTATCTTTAGGAGCAGCAACATGATGACTTAAATCTATCTTCTTCCTTGGTGCATTTCTGACTTTGGAGCACTGTCCTTCTTCATAGCGTAGACCAATAGTGTCCTTACGATTCTTTTGCTTCCTCAACAAGTCATTTAAGAATTCAGTACTCTTTTCAAAGTGCAGATTCTTGTCCAACTTAGAAGATGCCTTTTCCAATTCCTTTCTCAAAGAGACTATTTCTAACTCTAGTTTTAGGAATTCATTAGTTTTAACTTCAACATCAGATTTTGTAAAATCAACTACCTTTTTGCTTCTTCTACTTTAGTTTTTAGACTAATAACCAGTTTGTTAGACTCTTCAACTTGTACCTTTACCTCTTCAAGATCTAAAGAAACTTTTGCAAAATCTAAACATACCTTGTCCTTGGAATCTTTTACTTGTTGAAGTTGGTCTTCTAATTTCTAGCTCTCTTTTCTGAGTTACTTGATTGTATCCAGAGCACACAAGAGTTCACCTTCTATATCAACCTCGTGCTCCTATTCATCATACTCCTATTCATAGTCATCTTCACCCACAAAGATGTCTCCTTCTTCATCATCAATCTCGACAACAAAATCATCTTCCCTTTTATCAAGTTCTTGTCCACCTACACTCGCACTAAATTCTTCCTTTTTATCAAAACTCTCAACTGCAAGACCATTATGTTTATCACACTTTTTATCAACATTTAAGGGTGACTCATGTAACAACTCAATACTTGACTTGACTGGGGCTTGTTTTACAACCTTTTTCTTGGCATCTTTAATTTTTTTATTTCATTTACACTTTCCCATAGTACTCCACTATCAGGATCTCCTAAGTTGATTAAACTTTGAAAAAGGAACCTAAGAATCTGATACCACTTTTTGGAATACAATACCACTAAGACAGGGGGTGAATTACTGGTATAGAAATTTAAAATGACATGGAATAAATTTTTAACAATTTTGAACATATAAAATACAAGTTTTAGAACAGTTAAACTATCATGTGTTGCACCATACATATAAAGCTATCAAGCTTTATTGAACATAAAAAACATAACCAAATTATAAAATCTGAAGACACCATAGAAACTCAAATGCTGAAGGATACACAACACTGAATGTTGGAACATGTAGACAAAGTAGACCACAAATAATGAGAAACCATAACAAATGATTTATGAGTAGAAAACCCTAATAGGGATAAAAAAGCACATGGGAAAAATTGCCTCACTGGCTTCATAAAATCCCATTGATCATAGAGCCTCACTAGCTACACAACATGCCTCATTGGCAAATACAACTACCTCACTGGAAAATACAACTACCTCACTGGAAAATCAATAGTGTCTCACTGACAAACATGTGCCTCACTAGCATAATGGTGTCTCACTGACAAACCATAAATATGAGAAAGAAAAAGATAATTCAGGGGGTTACCCTGATTCTATACAACACATTACACTTCATAACCTTATATCTCCTTCTGTCTACGGCCAATACAACCATCAAACACAACCTTTTCAAACATAATGATAGTATAAACACATCAGGACTCTTTTATCCTCTATAGACAAACATACATTTAATACTACAAACACCACACTTACAATCCCCTTGTATACATCTAAACAGACTTCAATCTTCTTCTCTTTCAAAAATCATAGAATTGCTTCAAAACATAAGCATTACAACAATGAACATGACCATACTGGTGTGTAGAATCCAATCAAATGACTTGCATCATCAAAACTATCATACAAAATGAGTTATCAAATTTACTAGCCCATCTGGTCATTCAGAGAACTGCTAAAACATTTAAGGATTTTTTATACTACAACTGCCTATCATGTTTTTGATAAGGCAAATAAACATTTGGAATTTGAAATGCTTTTAAATTCTAATTGTAGATCTTCCTCTTTGTGCTCTTGAAAACTTTTAATCATAGTCATAGATGTATACATTGGCACTTGATGAAGAATTTTACTTGTAAGCTCTGGTTGCTTTACGTATATAGGGCTGGTTGAACTTACATTTTAAAACCCTCCAAAATGCCACCTTAAGTGACTTCCACCTGTGATCGGAGGTCAACCTCAAAACATAATAAAAATTAAATGTGGCATCTGACAGGCAAAACTGAGTTTAAGGACATTTTAGAATAAGACATAGGGTTTAGGAATTCACATGGGGTTTTAGAGCTTCAACAAAATTCAAACCCTAGTTTTAAAGTAGACAGCATATGAAACCTTTACAATTTGAGATAAACTAATCTTGAACCTTAACCTTCAAATTCATCTTTATGAAATATTTCTTTGAATGTGACATATACTTAAACATATATGATGAATCAACACCAAACTATGAATGCAATGATGTGGTCAACAATTTGACTCTCTCTACATGAATGACACTTCCCATAGAATGAATGAACTCTATGCTCAACCACCTTGTACAGATTAGGGTCACACTTCAAGTTTGAACCATTGACCAACCAGAATGAACCATAAAGCATGACAAAAACTCTAAAGAATGAAATATGATGAATGAAGATCCAACTCCTGAAAGCACCAAGCACCTTATATGAAACATATGAAGAATAACACCTTTGATGCCTTTGATCCTTTGATGATCCTGTGGTCCTAAAGCAACATGAAGGGGATCAACAATGTATCAACCAAACCATGACTATTTGAAGAAACATGAAGGAGATCAACAATGTATCAATTTCTGACATTAGCACCTATATGAAGAATAAAGTACTTTGCATGCATATCAAATTGATGCCTAGATTCAAGGTGTCATGAAGAACCCATGATTACCCAATAGACATAGAGAAGAGAACACCAATGTCAACATCCACCATCAAGCATGAACACATTGCATGGGAGATGGCCAAAATGACATCATCATAATCCTTGCTCATCATCCACTAAATCATCATCATCCCTTTTTGACATCAATGACAAGCCATCAACACTATTTATCTAGATTAGTATCTCATATCTTATTGCCTAATTTAATTTAAGATCTAATTATTATGTATTGCCTTATCATTCAATTAGACATCTAAATTAATGTAAGGTGGTTTATTTTCCTTAAAATACTAATATCTATATTATTATTGTAATGGTGAGAAGTGCATCCATCACACATTTTTCCCCATTCATTATGAACTCACCTTAATTGTTATCCCTACTTTAATGGTACATTGTGTGTGATAACTAAAATGTGACTCAAACACAACATGGGTGAGTCAGACTCCAAACAACACATGCACTGCACCCTTGCTAAAGGTGTCAATCAAATCACTTCTACCTTCTAAGGAAAACTAGCTAACCGAGGATGATTTGGACTAGTTACTCTCTTCACATGGAAGAAGAGCATCCTAGGTGAGGGTGGAATTGTTGTGTTGTATGTTTGAATTTTGAATTGTTGATTTTGTGTACCTCATGATGAGACTGAGGATTTCCTTGATGTTTTCCTATGTCTATTGTTTGATTTAAAAATATTGTTTCTATGCCCTAATTAAACTAAGAGCTTCCTCGATGTTTATTTTTGAACAAAAGTTGAATTTTGTATCCCTCATGGTAAAATTGAGGGCTTGAATGTTTGAAAATTTGAAAGTTAAAAATGAATTTCTAATGCAGTTAATCCTAAATGAATACATACACTTTTTTTCCTAATTTTGATTTTGATGATTTAATTACTATTAAAAGGAAAAAAATATGGAAGTTATATGGCTTTTCCTAATGCAATATAACTATGTTTTTGTGTGTTTTTCAAGATTTGAAACTTCTAATATAAATTTGTAACTATGAGCTAAGGAAGATAGAAAATTTATTCTAAAAAGTAAATAAGTCTACTCTAACTTTATCCTATCAAGAGAAAGACAAGACAATATTTTACTTCCTCAAGAGAAAAATGTGAGCTAATTACTAATAAAGCAATAAAGAACCTATAATAATGGGCACCAATGCTAGGATATGTCCTGAGAGGTCCTATAACAACTATCTCCTCCTCTACAACAATAGGGTCCTCCTCTTAGTGATAAGGATAGAAATGTGGATGTACGGGAGTGAAAAATAGCTTAGAAGCAATAACAAATTTGAATGGAAGATGGGGCACACGTGATCATTATTGTATTTATTAAACAATCTTATTAGATTGTTTACTTAAATCATAATTGCATTTAATAAACAATCTTATAAGATTGTTTACTTAAATCACAATTGCATTTAATTAGGTACATACATCTCAAATAACATTATTTCATTGGATCTTTATAGATTCTGTTTAAATTATTAGCTTAAATTAATTCACAATAACATCTAATCAAAAAATCCATAACACATAGAAAAATGGGCACTATAACAAAATGTGGTGTATAAACAAGTACAGATATAAAATTAGCTATCCTCTGTGAAAGCATAAACCCTCAAGCCCTAGTGGTGGCTACTATATAGACAGCTTGTGCTACGAAGTTACAGATCGTGAGTGACTATGACTACACAATTGTAGTCCCCGAACTGTACCCCTAAGCTCAGTCACCTCCATCCTTGAATCAAAAATCTACTACTGTAGGGGCAACCCGAGGTCGCAGCTGGTTCATTTCATTTAGTAAGCTCTAGACCCTAAAGTAGTCTAAGCCTATGGTTGGCGTGTTGTGTGCATCTAATCGTGACTCTAGAGCCTACACTCTTCTCACGGCATGATCTTGCTTAGTCCTACCCTAGTCTCTCTCAGAAGTAATAGCAATAGCCTCTGCAGTGAATAGATCTCTATCCAGATATAAAAACTAGAGACTAATACCATAAGGGCTACGATCATCTTTAAAGAAGCAGCACCCATATATATGGTGCAATTTGAGATACAATGAAATACAATCAAGCATTATTGTTTAATAAGGCAGCGATTCTATGCAGCTGTTACTAAAAAAGTAGTAGTTCATTATTAAAGGTGCATCGACCATTTACAAGGCTGCAATTTCTTAGTAAATGAATGAGAATTATTTAAGGAAGAACTTTTTCAAAGGTGATATAAAAACTAAAGAAAGACTAATACCATAAGGGGTGCACAGCACCCATATATACGGTGCTATTTGAGATATAATGAAATACAATCAAGTATTATTGTTTAACACTAAAATGATTCTGTATGCAGTGGTTACTAAAAAGTAGTAATTCATTATTAAAGGTGCAGTGACCATTTACAAGGCTGCGATCCCTTAAGAAATGAATGAGAATTATTGAAGGTAGAACTTCTTCAATGGTGATATAAAAACTAAAGAAAGAGTAATACCATAAGGGGTGCGATCATCTTTAAAGAAGCAACACCCATATATATGGTGTGATTTGAGATACAATGAAATACAATTAAGTATTATTGTTTAACAAGGCAGCAATTCTGTATGCAGCAGTTATTAAAAAAGTAGTAGTTCATTATTAAAGGAGCAACAACCATTTACAAGGCTACCATTTACAAGGTTGTGATCCCTTAATAAATGAATGAGAATTATTTAAGGCAGAACTTCTTTAACACTAACCAAGGATTATGTTCTATATGATAGGCAACAATTCATCTAGAAAAGGTGTGACTAATAATAAAGTGAGGTGTCTCCAAGAAGGAATCCCACCCTTTCAAGAGGCATATGAGTGGTATAAGTAAAGGAGAAAAGAGTATAAAGAAAATAAGAGGAGGTATCAAGGAATACATTTGATTTTGGAATATGCAAACTAAAATAAATATATATCTAAATTAAAATTCAGATCTGCATAAATATAATATACAAGGATACATAGAACAGCATATAAAAATATAAATCAGTCACCCTCACATATGTATATATAGCAGCAGATTGGAATTATCAATCAATCAAGTTATATAAATAATTGTGACACAACAAGAGGATATATTGTCATCCCTGAACTAAACTATATTTATTAATCAAGAGGTACTTATAATTAATTACCTTATTCAATTACAAGCAAACTATGTTGAGTTACGCAGGGGTATAGAGGCAAGTACGAAGGTTGATCCTTCCAGCCCACGAGAGATGATAGGTAAAACTATTTCCTTTGTCCACCTCATTAGCAATCATAGTAGTTAATCTATTAACCACATTATGTATAACATCAAATAAATATTTTAACAACAATAATCACCAAGAAATATATATCTATTTCTGCATATCATAAATCAAAGTAAATTTATCTCATCAAATTCATCTGCTAAACACAGCATGATAATGATAATTCAAAATGCATAATAAAAACATCTAACTAATAATTGATTAAAAATAATATAATTAAGTTGTCAAAAAATAAAGTGTCACATTTGGAAACATCGCCTAGACCTCCATTCTTCACTCTCCTAATTTCGAATAGAATAATCCCACCAATCGAATTCATAGTGATTAAGCTGTTTCTGCATGATAATGCAGTCAGTGGTTTGGTTGCAGCTATACATTGCTGAATTAAGGGGCCAAAAAAAGTTTAACCAGTAATATTAACATGTGCGGGTATAACCTAGTTGGTAGTGTCTTTGAATAGCAAAGACTTGATTTTTTTTGTGTAGCCTATTCACATGAAACCATACAAGAGCACAGAAAAGTAGTTACAACGTTGAGTGAAAAATTGGAAATCCCAGTCAAAATCTAACTTAATAAAAAAGCATTGTGATCTTGATGTTCTAATAGAAAAATCTCACATCCAAAATAAAAGAAAAGTTGAAACCAACCAAATATGATTTAGTTGTAGAATGCTTAGCATCCTATAGGTCATAATGAATGTCACTAATATGCAATAAATTTCATTCACCAATAAATTGGTAGTCAAAAGTAAATTTTGGCCAATAAAAATGGGACAAATATTTATTAATTTACTATTTAATCATTAAAGTGGATGGTGTTTAAGTACGGTACAAAGATTCATCTAATCAAATTAGCAAAGCCACATTCAAACAACTGTCTTAAGCTTTTTAATTTGTTTGTCGCTTTCACATCATTTTAAAACAATTGAAAGACATTTTGGGAGCAGGTAGTTGCACGCTCACAAATGTTAAGTAATATCCATGTATTCAAACACCTATACACAACCTTAGATCTATTCTTGCAATGTCAATGTCCCCTCCATCTCCAATGTTTTCTTTTCATCTATCAGTTTCAAAAGTTCATGTCCAGCTTCATCACTTAATCCTTTAATGCAACCTTCTGAATAGTTGCCGGATTGTTGCTAGAGCTCGTGTACAAACTTGTTCACATCTACATTAAACACCTTTCTCCACTGCAAAAGCAATGAAAATGCATAAGGTCGACTATGTAAAGAACTATCATACTTACTTATTATAGTAAAAAAATTTTAACTTACTTCTTCTATCCATCTCATGTCATACTCTAATTCAGGATAATTTAAACTCCTGCATGGCTGGTCACGTGTGACTAGCATAGCTTTGTCTGAGGACCTGCATAGTAATTATTTATAACAGGTATACAGTAAACTACATGCCACCAATACTAATGGTAAAATATGGAGAGATGTTAGAACACTGACCTTGCTGCAGCCTCAGCAATAAAATATCGACCTAAAATTAATGTAAAAGTGAACAATATCAAATAAAATATAATAGAATTTAAGATTCTCAATTTATAATAAATGTTTCAAAGCTTTGGATTAGAGTTTGCAAAGAAAAAGATTTATTTGGATTGCAACCCCTATAATCTGTTAACTTTTTGAAAGGATTTAGAATAAAATTTTCTTAAAATTTTTTAATGAACATACTACTTTTGAGTTAATAATGGGTCACAAATAATATGACTGGATTATTATTTTTTTTTTTTCCAATTTCTATCTTCAAATCTTTAAAAATATTAATAACGTATATTATTCTCTAAACATCAAAAATCTTTCTGCTTTTTACTTTTTTAATAAGAAACTCCTCAACATTCAAGTAAATTTTTTTTTTAAAAAAAAAAAACTTATAAACTCACCGAGGCTTACTTGGCATTTATCCTCCTTAAGCCTGCAGAGAAATGACATTCAATGTTATTAAAGAGATCTATGCAGTGAAACGTATTGTAAGTTGGACACTTCAGCAATCCATTATTATTGAACTCAAAATATCTTTAACAGCACCCAAAAGTTTTTCAAATCAATCTTTTGAGTCCCCAAAAAAAAATAATAACCCACAGAGATATGGAATCACCTTAAATATGAGACACACAAAATGACCTGAACGATATAAAAATCTTTTAATTTTTCTTGAAGATAGATATAGTGTTCAATGTATTATTCTTTAATTAAAAGTTAACCGTCAAACAAAAGAAAAACAAAAGAGAAATAATAGAATACCATATATGGGCTTGCCAACGGCAACGACCACGGTCATCACTGACTCCAATGAATCAGCCAATTTTACTATCATTATCATTTATGTTAGGCTTTCCATGAGATGTCTTAGGGTTAGGGTTTTCCATGCCATTATTACCACCACTTCCTGCAACAGTGTCTTGATCAACCCTCCCTCTACTAAGATTGATTAGCATCCTTGCCGTATGTTCAATATCATCCAATTCACAAAAATTCTCCTTGTGATTTTTCCTTTTTCTACCACTAAGCCTCACCTCAGCATTAGGATCTGCTATCTCAGAAGCAGTACTAGACTGAGCTTTAACTTGAGCATGAGAAATATTGGCATTAAGGTTTTCCATTATTATAAAGTCTGCACAATGCAAGAAAGCAGTTAGCACTGCAAACGTATATGTCAATCATTCTATTCCTTATCCTTTTAAAAAAAGATAGCACATCACTTGAGAAAGCTGGGGCCATTGATATATAATGGATAAGAGAGATTTCAATCCTGATCATACTAAAACAGTCTATAAGAGTATCATATTACAAAGCACTGCTGAAGTAGTGAGAGATTGCTATCAGACATAACTCTGTTCTTTGCAACTTGTTCGTCTTCCAAAGTTTGACCTTTATAGTGATGATAGATAAAACAAACATTGATGAAAACAATTGGTGCTGTTAGTTTTCCTTTATGTTTATATCTAATATCCCTTTGCTTGTTTTCCTTTGTGTTCCAAAGGAAAAATAATGCTGGGAAAATGAGGAAGATCATATAGTCAAAAGTAATTATGATTTCTTGATTTGCCAAAGTCTTACGAACATTAAAGAATGCTTGTAGTCCTTGGACGAAATAATTAAATTGAGCAAAACTATTTGGAAGGAATCAAATTCTAAGTAAGATTAAGCCCTGTAACAAAGTTGAAGAAATTAAACTTATATTACCTGGTCATTGAAATTCAGGGAGACGATAGAAAGATTTAATTATGGTGAAAAATAATTTATTTATATAAATAAATAAGTTGAATTAAAGATTATTGAAGAAATAAATATTCAATAATAATATTGTAAAGAAGTATATGTTTCACTCTTTCACTTTTATGTTTTAATGTTATTTTTGTGGATCTGGTTAACATATTCTCTTAGTATATAATTTATTTTATAGGTGCATTGAATAACCCTAATTTTGAATTGAACATTGTATTATGTTTAATCCTCCACTTCATACCAATACCAATGCAATTCTTAGGACTTCTTCCTTCCTAGACTAGATCATACATACAATTTCATCCTATAGACTAGATTGTGGGTATGATCTAGTCCTCTAGATTTAAAATTTGAAATTCTAAATTTCAAAGCTAACAATCCCAAGATATACTCATTACTCATGAAGAAGATGAATGTTGAATACTTTTATCTTCACCTTTCTTCAACCAATAGGGTGCTAATTGGGATGTAAATTCCAACATATATCTTCTTCATGCCCATCTTTATCACAATGAGAACAATGCAATTTTCTCTTACCTTTACCATGGAATTACAAATCTTCATTCCTTTTCCCTTTGGATTTTTCTTTCCACCATGCTATTATTTGTTAGCCTTGTTGCAAGTGAAAGGAACTACCTCCTTGTCCAACTCCAAATAGCCTACTTGGGCACAAGCCTCGTCAATATTTTAGGGTTTGAACCTGAGGAATACCATTTGTAGATGGTTAAACAAATCTCCCACATAGCTAATCAACACCTCATGCTCCATGATGTCCTTCCCAATATTAATTGCTCTTTTTATTCTCTTGTACGCTTGAAGACTTTTCCCTTTCCTTTCTTCAAATGATGCCACTACATCACTTATTCTTCATGGAAAATGGGGTAAAACTAATTCTACAATAGCTCATTAAAATTATTCCACTTCGATATTGGTACAATTTTTAAAATTTTCAAAGAGTGAGCATAACTCCAATACCATGTGAGAGAATGCCCAAGTTTCAACCTTATGAAAGAAGTCTATTGAGTTGACCATCATTTCACAATCATTGAGAGAATGCACTAATTTCACCATCATTGGGTTTAATGACTATCTTTGCTTCAACTTTGAAGAACCTCATGGATGATGATGCTTCTTGCTCAAGTTCACTCTTTTCAAGCTAACCTTCTTTTAAATCTACAAGATGTCTTGTAGAATGAATTGTTGAGATTATGAAATCTATCGATCCAGGATTATTTTGCACTCCCCATTTTGCCTATCAATTCTAGTATCATGTTCTCAAGAATATGAAGTTTATCTTCAACATACGTAATCCTTGCAACTAGATTGTGTGCATAATCTAGAGTCATCCATATTCAAAATTCAAAATTATCAATTCCAAAGTTGGCAATCCTAGGATATAATCATTACCCATCAACATGCTTGCCAAAATTCTAAAATTGTGTCTAGGGTTGTGAATTTAGGGATATTATCCTAGAGAACTTTCATAATTGATTAGTAGAATCTTTCATTCACATATTTGATCACACACATCATTAATCTTAGTTTTCATTAGGTGTAAATACTCAACATCCAAAATTCTTTGTTTCTTTGTTTTCATCTTGCTAAATCAACCTAGGGGCTTCATTGTCATTGAGGAATTGGATTGATCTTCCCTCTATACATAGGAATATTGGACCAAAGGCACGATTAGCACAACATTAATTATAGACCTATATATATACATTTAATAAAATATTTTCTCAAGATTTGCAATGTAAATTTTTTGTTGAATGAAATCACACTACTTAAGAGAAAATTACACTAGTCAAACAAAATCATGGGTGTGATCTAATCTAAAGCCTTGAGAATTTCTTCATCTATTTGTGATAGGCTTCTAATCATAAGTCTAGTTCTAGATTCTATATCTCAATTCCCTATCACACTATCAATACAATAAGCATCCACATCAATCCAATTACTAGGTAAGCCCTCTAATCTCTCTCATATTCATTTATCATCTATTTATCTAGATTAGTATCTCATATCTTACTACCTAATTTAATTTAAGATCAAATTATTATATATTTCCTTATCATTCCATTAGACATCTAATTTAATGTAAGGTGGTTTATTTTCCTTAAAATACTAATATCTATATTATTATTGTACGGGTGAAAAGTGCATCCCTAGTATTTTATTCACTTTCATTATGGACTCACCTTAATTGTTATCCCTACTATAATGGTCTAGTGTATGTCATAACCAAAATTTTACTTAGACACAATGCTGGTGAGTTAGACTCCAAATAGCACATGCACTGCACCATTGCTAAAGGCATCAATCGAATCACTCATACCTTATGGGGAAAGCTATCTAGGTGAGGGTGATTTGCACTAGTTGCTCTCTTGGCATGGAAGAAGTGTACCATTCGTGATAGTGGAGTTGTGTTGTATGTTTGAATGTTGAATTATTGAGTTTGTGTACTCATGATGAGACTTAGGGTTTCCTTAATGTTTTCCTATGTTTGTTGTTTGATTTGAAAATTTTTGTAACTTACTTCTTCTATCCATCTCATGTCATACTGTGTTTCTAGATAATTTAACCTCCTACATGGTTGGTCACGTGTGACTAGCATAGCATTATCGAAGGACCCACATAGTAATTATTTATCAGGTATACATTAAACTACGTGCCACCAATACTAATGATAAAATATGGAGGAGAGATGTCAGAACACTGACCTTGCTATAGCCTCAGCAATAAAATATCGACCTAAAATTAACGCAAAAGTGGACAATAAAAAATAAAATATAATAGAATTTAAGATTCTCAATTTATAATAAATGTTTGAAAGCTTTGGATTAGAGTTTGCAAAGAAAAAGATTTATTTGGATTGCAACCATTGTAATTTGTTAACTTTTTGAAAGGATTTAGGATAAAAAAAATTTAGAATTTTTTTATGAACATACTACTTTTGACTTAATAATGCGTCACAAATAATATGGCTGGATTATTTTTTTATTTTTTATTTTTTAGGGTAATTTTTATCTTCAAATCTTTAACAATATTAGTAACCTATATTATTCTTAAAACAACAAAAATATTTCTACTTTTTACTTTTTTAATAAGAAACTCCTCAACATTCAAGTAAATAAAAAAAATAAAAAACAAATCCCTATAAACTCACCGAGGCTTACTTGGTGTTTATCCTCCTTAAGCCTGCAGAGAAATGGCATTCCAATATTATTAAAGAGATCTATGCAGTGAAACATATTGTAAGTTGGACACGTCAGCAATCCATTATTATTGAACTCAAAACATCTTTAACAACACCCAAAAGTTTTTCAAATCAACCTTTTGAGTCCCAAAAAAAAATTAACCCACAGAGATATGGAATCACACTAAATATGAGACACGAAATGACGTGACAGATTGATATAAAAATCTTTTGATTTTTTCTTGAAGAAAGATATAGTGTACAATTTATTATTCTTTAATTAAAAGTTAACACTCAAACAAAAGAGGAATAATAGAATACCATATATTGGCTTGCCAACGCAACGGCCACGGTCATCACTGACTCGAATGATTCGGCCAATTTTCCTACCATTATAATTTATGCTAGGTTTTCCATGCCATTATTACCACCCTTTCCTGCAACTGTGTCTTGATCAACCCTCCCTCTACTGAGATTGATTAGTGACAATGATCGCAGAAAAGAACAGGGGAGAAGAACAGGAGAGCAGAGTTCAAAAAACACACAATTGGAGGGAAAAATATGTTATATTATAGATCTTTTAGAGTACAATATTTATAGATCATTTACAGACTTCTAGAAGCAGTTACAAAAAGCTTACAAGAGCTACGGAGAGAAAAATCTAGAAGATAGAAGTTTCTAATGTTGGAGGAGTCTGGAAATTTCCAAAAATAAATTTCTTCACCTACTTCACCTACTAAATCTAATCTAAAACAACTAAACTAAATAGTTACATGTAACGGAAAGTTGAGATAACACTAACACTCCCTCCTAATCTCAACTGTTATAGTTATCAGAACTGACTATCCCCAAGTGCTTTCTTTGAAATTCAAAAACATTCTTTCCCAATGGTTCTGTAAAAATGTCTGCTAGCTGATCTCGTGATCCATAGAAGTCAAGAGAAATTTCTCCATTATTGACAAGCTCTTGAATGAAGTGAAAGAGAGTGTCAATATGCTTGCTTTTCTTGTGGAAGACATGGTTTTTAGACAAGGCAATTGTTGAGCTGTTATCACAGAAAATAGGAGTTGGCTCCGTTTCAACGTGTTTAAGATCATTCAATATTCTTCTTAGCCATACTGCTTGACAAGATGATGTAGTTGCAGCTACATATTCTGCCTCTGCAGAAGATATTGAAACTATGGGCTGTTTCTTGGATGCCCATGAGATGAGATTTGTTCCTAGGTGAAAAGCATAACCTGATGTGCTTTTCCTATCATCTAGACTGCCAGCATAACCACTGTTTGTGTATCCTGAGAGTGAAGTATCTTCAGATTGAGTGTACCATAGTCCATAGTTGATTGTCCCTGCAACATATCTAAGAATTCTTTTTGCTACCTTCCAATGTGGATTTTTTGGAGATTCCATGAATCTAGACACAAAACTTGCTGCAAACATTATGTCAGGTCTAGTTGCAGTGAGGTATAGAAGACTACCAACTAACCTCTTGTACAAAGTAGAATCAACTGATGGTCCATCATCTTGTTTGCTCAACTTTGTTCCTTGAGCAATGGGTGTGTCTGCTGGCTTGCAACTGTCCATTCTAAACCTTTTCAAAATTTCTGAAGCATACTTTTGTTGGCATACAAAAATACCTTGAACAGATTGGTTAATTTGAATACCCAAAAAGTATTTCATAAGTCCAAGATCAGTCATTTCAAACTTTGCTTTCATGGCAGCCTTGAATTCTTCTAACATCAAATTTCCTGTATAGAGCAAATCATCAACATAAAGACAAGCAATGAGAATTTTACCTTCATGATCTGTTTTTGTATAGAGAGTTGGCTCATGATTGCTTCTATTGAATCCAATGTTGATGAAGTAAGAGTCAATCTAACTGTACCAAGCTCTTGGAGCTTGTTTTAAGCCATATAAGGCTATCTTCAACTTGTATACTTTATGCTCTTGTCCTTTGACTTCAAACCCTGGTGGCTGATCTACATATAACTCTTCTTCCAATATGCCATTCAAAAATGCAGATTTGACAACTAATTGGAAAACGTTCCATTTATTTTGAGCTGCAATAGCTAGATTAATTTTTACTGTGTCTAACCTTGCTACTGGAGCAAAGGTTTCTCCATAGTCTATGCCAAGTTGCTGAGAGAAACCCTTGGCAACCAGCCTTGCTTTGTATTTTTCTATCTTTCCTTTATCATTCAACTTTGTCTTATATACCCACTTCACACCAATAACAAGATCCCAAGTTTTGTTCTTTTCTATGGCTTCAATTTCTTGATTCATTGCATCAACCCAATGTTCCTCTTTTACTACTTCTTTAAAGTGGGTTGCCTAATAGGAAAGAAAGGCAAAAGGATCTTGTTGTTCAATTGCATTTTCCTGCTCATATATTTCCCTTATGCTTCTAGTTCTTTGATTGTCTATAGAGGAAGATGAATCACTACTGAGAGAAGTACCATTTCTGGAGTGTTGTTGCTGACCTTGTACCTGCAATCTTGGTAGCCTTGGTGGATGAATTTGCTGATCTGAAGGTTCATCAAATAGCTGTAATGGACTTGGACCATTCAAAGTTACATTTTCTTCATCACTCCATAATTTATTCTCAAAGAACTTGACATCTCTACTCACCACAAATTTCTTGGTGATAGGATTGTAGAGTCTATAGGCTTTTGATTGTTCACTATAGCCTACAACGATGTACTTTTCACTCCTATTGTCAATTTTTTATCTCAACTTCTCTAGAACGTGTGCAAATGTAATGCAACCAAAAATTCTAAAGTGAGATACATTCAACTTTGTAACAGACCAAGCCTCTTGTGGCACCTTGTTTTCAATACTAGATGTAGGAGATCTATTTAAAATATAAACTCTAGTAGCAACATCTTCAGCCCAATACTCATTAGACAAATTCTTTTCTCTGAGCATGCATCTAGCCATATTCATGATGGTTTGATTTTTCCTTTCAGCTACTCCATTCTATTATGGAGTATATCTTGTTGTGGTTTGCATAACGATGCCATGTTTTTTGCAAAAGTCTGTGAAATCTTTTGAGCTATATTCTCCTCGTCTGTCTGACCTAAGGACTTTTACATAATTACCACTTTGTTTTTCTACTTCAGCTTTGAACTGCTTGAACTTTGAAAAAGTATCAAACTTACTCTTGAGAAAATAAATCCATATTTTCCTGCTAAAATCATCAATAAAGGTCAAAAAATAAAAGCTACCACCAATGGATTGAGTATGCATTGGTCCACATAGATCTGTGTGGACTAGCTCTAAGTGTTCTTTTGCTCTATTAGAGGATGATGGATACCTATCTCTCTTATGCTTTCCAAGAATACAACTTTCACATTGACTGTCAAGTGATTTTAAAATAGGGAGACCTTTAACCATAGATTGGTTTTGAAGAAGACTAAGACTCTTAAAGAGAAGATGGCCAAACCTAGAATGCCATAATTGTGACTCATCTATGTTTGAAACATTATGAGCAAATGATTGTGACATAATAGCACTCCTAAGATTCAAGGGAAACATTCTATTCTTGCTCTTTTCAATCTTTGCTATAAGTCTTCTATTGGGAGGTCTATCAAAAATACAAGTTGTACCTTTAAAGATTACATCATAACCATGTTCCATTAATTGACCTACACTTATGAGATTGTGTTTTAGGTTTGGAACATAATAGACATCATGTATGTCTTTTTGCTGATTCTGTTTAGTAAGAACAGACACAATTCCTTTCCCTTGAGCTTTTACACAAGAATCATCACCAAGAGTAATTTCAGAATTTAAAGAAGTATCCATGCATGCAATTAAATCTTTGTTACCTGTCATATGATTACTGCATCTATTGTCTAGCAACCAAAGGTCTTTGGTGTGATTGTTTTTCAGAAATATGGGATGAAAGAAACATTGCTTCAGAAGATTCTGCTTCATTGTTTGAGACGTGCTCTACCATTGTTTTGGTCTGCCTGTTTCTTTCTGCATTCAGATTCATAGTGTCCAAATTTCTTGCAATAGTAGCACTGGACTCTGGATTTATCAGTCCGTTTTCTGCCTCTTTGTGCCTGATTGTGAGAGTTTTTAGACTGCCCTAATTGTTCTTGTGTTGGTCTTTCTTCTTGATGTTAACTTGATCTGCCTCTTTGGCTTCTGCCTCTATTGCTTCTACCTCTGTTTCCTCTGCCTCTACCTCTACTGAAAGAGGCTTGAGTCTTGAAAGCTTGTTCCAAAGACTCTTCTTCCAGATTTAGTCTGGTCTCATGTGACAAAAGTGATCCTGTTAGCTCTACTACTGAAAAAGTAGTGAGATCTTTGGACTCCAAAATGGCTGTTACAACCATTTCAAATTTCCTTGGCAAGCTTCTGAGGACTTTCTCAACAACCTTCAGATCTTCAATGGTTTCACCATTAATCCTAATCTGGTTTACAATGCCCATGACTCTAGTCATAAACTGATCAACATTCTCTGAGTTAGTCATTTTCAGTGTTTCAAACTGAGTTCGTAAGGCCTATAGTTTGACTTCTTGACTTTGTCATTACCCTCATATGCAAATTTGAGAATATCCCAGGCCTCTTTAGCTGTCTCTGCACCAGTAATTTTTGAGAAAATAGAATCATCAATGAAATTCTGCATCCAACATTTTGCCTTGTTCTCCTTCTTCCTTTGTTTTGTAGCTGCGTTTCTCTAGCAGCTAAGTCTGGTGGAGTGGGCTCTGTGTAGCCATTCTCAATAGGTTCCCAACCTTCCTGGGCTTGAAGAAAAGACTTCATTCTCAAGGACCAAAATTCGTAATTTTTACCTAGAAGTATGGGAGTCTGTGGCAAATTACTAGAGGAAGCCATAATTTAAAAATCCACTTCCAATATTAACTATCTCCCTTTTGAAAATATTCTCAGCAAGACAAAATAGGAGCTCTTTAATTCTTTAAGACACTGTGGCTTTTAAATTTTTACCTGTAGATGCATGCTTCTCTCCACCCTATGTGAAAAGGGATTTAGTGAATGGCCGATGAATTGATACCCCTGCACTTTTTATTATTTTGTTCGGCACAATTTCTTCCCTGCTCTGATTCTCTTCGTCAATGGCCACAATAGGAGTGAGGGCTACAATCAGGGGCTGTAGGCCAGAAATATTTTCGTTAAACCAAGTGGTAGATGAAAGGACCCTTAACTCTCATTCAACCTCTGCAAACGGGTGAACTCCTCTCTGGTGCTTCAAATTTTTCTCTTTTAAGCATTGCCCAACTCTTCACAAATCTATCTTTTAAAAGTTTTACTTGGCTGCCTGAAATGGGTGCTTCAATTCACCTCCCACATGGATTCTCTTCCACAGAATGTCTAGCTGCTCTCCATTACAATATGAAGAGTCTTACACAACCAAGTGCTCTGATACCATGACAATGATCGCAGAAAAGAATAGGGGAGAAGAACAGGAGAGTAGAGTTCAAAAAACACACAATTAGAGGGAAAATATATGTTATATTATAGATCTTTTAGAGTACAATGTTTATAGATCATTTACAGACTTCTAGAAGCAGTTACAAAAAGCTTACAAGAGTTACGGAGAGAAAAATCTAGAAGATAGAAGTTTCTAATGCTGGAGGAGTCTGGAGATTTCCAAAAATAATTGTCTTCACCTACTTCACCTACCAAATCTAATCTGAAACAACTGAACTAAATAGTTACATGCAACGGAAAGTTGAGATAACACTAACAATTAGCATCCTTGCCGTGTGTTCAATATCATCCAATTCACAAGAATTCTCCTTGTGATTTTTTATTTTTCTACCACTAAGCCTCACCTCAGCATTAGGATCTGCTATCTCAGAAGCAGGACTAGACTGCGCTTTAACTTGAGCATGAGAAATATTGGCATTAAGATTTTCCATTATTGTAAAGTCTGCACAATACAAGAAAGCAGTTAGCACTGCAAACGTACATGTCAATCATTCTATTCCTTATCCTTTTAATAAAAGCTAGCACATCACTTAAGAAAGTTGGGGCCATTGATATATAATGGAAAAGAGAGATTTCAATATCCTTCATCATGCTAAAACAGTCTATGAGACTATCATATTACAAAGCACTACTGAAGTAGTGAGAGATTGCTATCAGACAACTCTGTTCTTTGCAACTTGTTCGTCTTCCAAAGTTTGACCTTTCTAGTGATGATAGATAAAACAAACATTCATGAAAACAATTGGTGCTGTTAGTTTTCCTTTATGTTTATATCTAATATCCCTTTGCTTATTTTCCTTCGTGTTACAAAGGAAAAATAATGCTGGGAAAATGAGGAAGACCATATAGTCAAAAGTAATTATGATTTTTTGATTTGCCAAAGTCTAATGACCATTAAAGAATGCTTGTAGTCCAACGAAATAACTAAATTTATCTAGGAGGAATTAAATGTTGTAGACAGAAAATGAGTAAAACTATTTAGAAGGAATCAAATTTTAAGTTAGATTAAGCCCTGTAACAAAGTTGAAGAAATTAAACGTATATTACCTGGTCATTGAAATTCAGGGAGATGACAGAAAGATTTAATTATGGTGAAAAATAATTCATTTGTATAAATAAATATCCAAAAATAATATTATAAAGAAGTATATGTTTCTCTCTTTCATTTTTATGTTTTAATGTTATTTTTGTGGATCTGGTTAATATATTTTCTTAGTATATAATTTATTTTATAGGTGTAGTGAATAACCCTAATTTTGAATTGAACATTGTATTTTGTTTAATCCTCCACTTCATACCAACACCAATATAATTCTTAGGACTTCTTCCTTCCTAGACTAGATCATAAATGCAATCTCATACTATAGACTAGATTGTTGGCATGATCTAGTCCTCTAGATTTAAAATTTGAATTCTAAGTTTCAAAGCTAACAATCCCAAGATATACTTATTACTCATGAAGAAAATAAATGTTGAATACTTTTATCTTTACCTTTCTTAAACCAAGAGGGTGCTAATTGGGATGTAAATTCCAACATTTATCTTCTTCATGCCCATCTTTATCATAAGGACAACAATGCAATTTTCTCTTACCTTTACCATGGAATTACAAATCTTCATTCCTTTCCCCTTTGGATTTTTCTTTCCACCATGCTACTATTTGTTACCTGTTGTGACGTAGTCCAACATCGCCCCATCGAGCATGGGGACCCCATGGTTTTGTGTTTTTGACTGTGGTCTTGTTCAGAGATTATTGTCTGGACAAAGCAGTTTGTGGGTGTCAATGGGATATATTGTAATCCATTTATTGCTTGAGGGATGCTGATGGTCTTCTCCTACATTAAGTCATACCTGGGTCAGATGTAATTGGAAAATTGCCCAAATCTGAATTTTGATGGTGCCAATGCCTTCAAGGATGTGATCACGAGTGGTCAACTTCATGAGCAAAGCTTGGATCGGAATATTGTCATGAGGAGTGAGTTAAGTGAAGAGGCTTGTTTCAACATTGATCAAATTTCAAACATCATGTGAGTTTAATGAACACTCAAGGACCGCTTTGGTGCAAATTTGTTGTCCTCTTGCAAAGTCACGCATGAGCTATCTAAAAGTCCGCTCAAAGCTTAAAATGCCAAGTCAATCAATGAAAATGGAAATTCAAAGAGCCCCTGCCCATGTGCATCCTTTAAAACTTTTGTGGTTTGAATTTTGGTGATTAGAGCATCCAAAAGCCCGCTTCAACTCATGTAAGATTGGTTGGTAGAAGACTTGCAATGCATAGAATACCCTAACTTTACATAGAACACACTCATGTCAAATGCTCACACTGGTAGACGTTTTCAATCACTCTGCAACACATTATTACACAGCATGCCCGCTCCCACCTAGATCTCCACCTAAGCAGATTTTATTTACCTTTTGGCATTGTTTTTGATTTCCTATTCTCTTAGCAATCTAAATGACTGCTTGAGCGGATTTTCATGATTTGTCGAAAACTCTTCATGTTTTGAGTTAGTCTTCAGTGGGATTGAGTGACCGTTTGCTTGGGGTATCTGTGGCATAGCGTGGTTATTAATGCCCCTTTGGTTATTAATGCCCATTCTATTCTCAGCATCACGTTTGGTGTGAAGCATAACATCCGCTCCGGGTTGATCGCTTGAGTTTTGGCAAAGGTTAGATGCATGGAGAGGTGTTCTTGAAACATATCATACATCCTCGTAAATGCATGGAGGGATGGACTTTTAAGAGTCCACTGCAATTCCTACATTATGCACGTTGAAATGAAAAGTCCTCCCTGATGGAGCTAAATCTTAAGTTTGCAATATACTTTTTGGCCAAGTGTGGTAGGATCTCAAACATTTACTCGGACCCACTATAATACTGTTACCTCTCTGGCCATCATGAAGATTCTAATCACAGGCATCATTCAACGATTTTGTGCAGAACGACTCTATTCTATTCTTAGCATTAAATTAAATAGCCACTGCACTCTAAGAAACACATGGATAATGAATTAATTAGGATTCCTGGCAAGAGTATTGAAGCACATATCTTTTGAGTATTGGCTTGTCCTATTCTTAGACCCACGATTAATTTAGGTAATATCATTTATGTTGTAGAAGAAGTGGAGCACATTGTTCATGCTGGCAAAATCTTTTGGATATTTATTAAGTGACAGTGCCAACTTTCTGAGCATGCGTGGTATGCACTGTCCTCCAGAGAAAGCAATATCACTGTGTGAGACGATAGTGATTCAAGGGTGTTTCATCATTTGTTCTAATAGTTAGCTTCACCTCTTGCATCAGTATTTAGAAGCTCGACTGCGTTCATGAGTTTTGTCTGCAAGAGGGGATCCTTATGAGGTCTTTCTGAATAGGTGCTTGGACATTAAGCTAGTTAATATTACATAATCTACCTTGTATGCTCAAAACTTCCTGAGTGTAGGTTTAAGAGTATCTTCCTTGGCTGGAGTCTTCGGAAGTTTAAGGAAGGTCACCTTCTATTACTTGGAAATCGACCTCCCCTCCATTAAACACATATAGGATTACAACATAAGATTATTGCAGGTCCATCAGGAGATCAGATTCGACAAGGGTAAATAGGAATTGAATGTGTTAGTGAGGCATTTGGACATTTTATTCTCACACGATTTGCATTATTGTTTTTTCTTTTTAACAGAGGGGTGAGATAAATTATAATCTTGTATTCAAATAATCCTGCATGTTTTAAATGTAGATTTTGTTACTATTATCTTGTTACTAAATGTCATTTTTGAGATTTTGACATAAAGCGGTTGTGCAGGTGAAGGATGAGTACGAAAGACAGACAAGCACTGATGAGGAGTGACATGAAGGGAACTTGGCCAGAAATGAAGATCACTTCGAAGTGGCGAAACCTCTGCAACACTAATCTAGGGAAGACCAATATGGAAGAGATTCAGCAAAATTTGTACAAACCCAATCCATCAGATCTAGTCAGGCAAAAGTTGAAGAATGGAATTGTGCAAGCTACTTGTTTCCCGCCAGCAATGTTGTGTCTAGAACTGATGTTAGAATGCGCCAAGCATTATTATCATGAAAAGAGATGTATTATGACTAGAGAGGGCAAAGTACTTGCTTATCTGAGAGAGTAGATGATCATGGAAGCTTTTGATGTTCCCTCATACAAAACTACTACATTCTACAACAAGGAGTCTACTTTGCAGCTTTATTTAGCTAGACCTGAGAAGTGTATGGAGGTGATAAACAACAACTGGTTGGTGCAACCAAGGCCACATGTGAGTAAGGTGCCTAAAAAACTTCACAAGTCTGACTTTCATCAAGAAATCAACTATATGGTTGTGTTTTTGAACCGCATCATGGGCTGCCCACAATCAGCAAATTTTGAGCCCTGGATGTTCTTCTTCATTGAGGAAACTATAAGTGGAAAAAGAATAATAGATTGGACTTAAATGATCAGCAGCAACATCGATGATCAATTGAAGGGTTTGCAGGAAATGAAAACATTTTACATGAGCTCATATATCATATATATGCTTGCCAGAAATGAGAAATATCCAGGATAGAACTGCAAGGGGAGAGTTGAAAACGAAGAAGGATAGTTCAAGATTTATGATTGCTATCCTCAGCTGCACTTGCAGGCTATATCCCATTACAGAAGGTTTAGTGATGCCTTTTCCATGCACATTGTTAGATTGTCGAAGGAGGCCATGAACTTTGTGGCAAAATATGGAAAGTGGTTTATTCAGTTTCCAAGATTCGCATACATCCATGTGGAGGGCTTCTCATCATTGCCTTACAGATTACCTAGATACCCCACTGATAGAATGGTGTTGTTGGAAGTAACACGATAGCTGGTTGCATTTGACAAGGTCCAAAGAAAGAGGAAAAAGACCACAACAAAGTTTCTAATCAACATCGCGAGGCTTGAGGCTTGCATGTCATTACAAGCTGCTGAAAATTCAGAGATAGAGTTGCAGGCTTACAACTCGGTGTGCCACAATGATGCACACAGTAACTTTGATCCATTTAGCACAGTCAGACAGAAATTTGGGAGCAAATATGAGCACAAACCACAGCTTGAGGATCACTGGATAGATACATATGATGACGTAGAAATAAGAAAGAAAAGTTTCTACCGATTGTCTTTGGATCTTGTCAGATCAACAAGAGTGATCAGCATTTCGGATCAGCTTGAGGAGAATCACAAAAGACTTTCACAAAGTTTGTATGAAGAGAAGAGGGACAAGCCCTTCACCATCAATTGGTCAGAGTAAGAAGTCACATGCAATGATGATTTGATGATGCCAATTGTAGCGCATACAAGAAAGTATGTACACTTCCAAATTTGTAGACTTCAGGAGAAAAATGTCCAATTGATTTACAACTTGATGGGAGGAGTTAGTGTACATTAGTCCAAGGATACTTCAAGTAGTGGGTCATCCAGTAATTCCAATGGTTTGGAAGGTGAAGGTGATGATCCGCATGAGGATATTCAGCCAAGTATGAAGGCAAAGACTAATGATCAGAAGGGAGCTAGTGCATTTTCAAGATAGAAGGGTAATAATATAATAAATATTGATGAAGATGAAGTAAGACATGATGAGCAAATAGCTTTGGGAATCCAAGATGATCAGGGAAACAAACAAGGTGATCAAATTGGTGAAGTGGTGTCAAAATCATCTAAGGAACAAGAAGTGGTCATGATAGAAACAGAAGCTGGAAATCAAAATGGCAAAGAGTTGTATGAGTTTGATGAAGAGGCTCTTGCCACTGTTCAGCATAAGGGAGTTCAAGAAGAAGGTCAGGAGGACTTGTCTGATCTGCCTGAGTGGTTAATTGATAGGGTCAAGGGGAAGTCTATTATTGAAAGGGAACCCATCCTAAGTTCAGAAGACTTGCTGAGTAGAGCCAAAACTGACAATGGAAAGCAGAAAATTACTAAATTCTCGAAGATCACAAGAGGCAGCTCGGGGTCAAAGCAAGTGCATATTGCTATCCCAAAAATCAGCAAGGAGGAAGATGATGGTGTTCCAAGTGCATATGACATCAATACTTTTGATTTGGCACCAGCCACAGTAGAACAGGAGATAGAAGAGTTGGAAGATTCGGTTGCAGTCATCAAAGAAAGGCTACGAAAGGAATAGGAACAGAAGATTCAGTTAGAGAAGGATAACTTGGCATTTTGGCATTATATTCAGTAGTTAATGAGGCCACTAAGCAAAGCTAAAGAGATGGTTGCACCATTGGCGTTGCTCTCGCAGGAGTCTGTGGCACATTTGGAAGAAATGAGGTCCTCATCTCAAGTATTGCAAGACTGGGCAGCAGATTTCAAGATCAAAGCTGATCGGTTCATTGATGGAATTGTGAAGTTGTACAAGGAGGCTACTTCAATATCTGACAGAGTTCAGAATATTCTAATTACTTCTACAAAATTTAGAAATGTAAGGGAAGAAGTTATGCCTCAGTTGAAAAGGCTGATTTATACTCCAAGTGCCACATTGTTGGATGAAGGAGTGATTCAACAAGGTTCAACATATAATTTCCATTCCTAGTATTGTGCACTCAGCATAAAGGAACAAGTTCTAGGAAAGATTGAGAGTGACTGCACTCAAACAAGAGAAGTGCTTCAGGAAATGTAAAACAAAGTACTTGTTTTCGTAAACAAGGTAGTTGATTCCAATGGAGAGATTGATGAGTACTTGTTAAAGGACAGGATGCATGCGAAATATTTTCAGCATACATGGGCTATTTCCAGGGAGTTGTTGGATGATATTTGCACACTTTCCACTATCATGGGCATGTTTCAGACATCCATGGCTAGTTGGGAGATGATATTTGCCAAATGCATAAAGGAGCTATAAATCACAGAGGGCACCATTCAAACTTTGCCAAGTGTCCCTGTGGAGGAGGTTACATGTGTCATCACTAGATTTGTGGAGTTTACCACAAAGAGGAGAGGTCATAAATGAGGGTACTCCGCTTAGTGGGTACATCATAAATGCAAGGTCTAATTTTAGTAAATATTGTAACCACTTACCTGCATGGCACAATAAGGGCCCTTGATTTCAAGTTTTAATCTTGGCCATCCATTGAATTTTGAGGCCTATATAAGCCCATTTTGCTCTCATTTGTAAGGGGGGGAATGCTCTGAGAAATTGTTGCTCAAGACTCTGCTGAAATAAATACAAGTTCATTGCTCAAATTTTCATGGTGATTTGTGTTGTTTCAAATGATTGCATGGTTTCTAAGTGTTCACTCATAGAATAAAATTAGTTTAGTTTGTTTTCAGCAATTTAGTTTTATGTTTTATGGAAGTTGTTGTTGCTGATTCATGTTTGGTGTCTCCATAGTTCATACAATTTATAATTTGTCGATGGCAGATTGTAGTGCATGGTTAGTCTGAACATCATTTGAGCTTAACTTCAATTACTTTGTGTGCAAAAGTAATCTAAAAATATTACTTTTCCCTTAGAAGATAGCATCACCTTTGTGTAGTTGTTACCTTATGGCGAAGCAAAGTGTGGTTGAGATTCTAGTGAATCAGTGGTGATTGCTTGCATTTAGATTAGAGTTTTCTAAACCCATTTCCTTTTGCATTTTTTTTAAAATCTTGTTAGATTTAGATTCAAAAGCTTCCATTGTCATATCTTAAGTTGTCGAATTGGTAGACCTTCGAAGAAGTTGTGTTACATGTTATCCAAGATAAACAAGTTTCCTATTGTTGAGCATTTACGTAAGTCCCTTTGTGTCAAACAGTAATTCGCATCCTACTACTAAGTTATCCCAAGTCATAACACAAAAAGTAACTAATCAAGAACCTTGGAGTCTACTCATTTGATCACTTAGCTTAGCATTTGAGGGATTGTGTTCAAGAGAGGGTAGAGTACACTAGTATTTTATTCTACGTTGTATGTACAAGGAAAACACATCAACAGAATTGACACTTTAAGGAGGGCCTCTCTTGGAATACAAAGTTAGACACACTGGAGCATATTGTTTCTTTTTCACTTGAAAAACACCAGAGGATTCTAAGGTCTACACCGTAAACTTCAAAAGAGTTGGTTGAGTTGGATTTCAATTGTAAAGCCAAGCATAAGGGTCATCGTAGATTTGTTTCAAACTCCACCACAAAATACAAGAATTGCTCAACCATGTAAAACACAAGGAGTTACTCAAACAGTTCTGGCGTAACAAGCAAACATTCCAATGGTTTGGCTTCCAGCAAATGCTTCTCCTCTTGCTGCTTTCGTGAATTACCATGAAATGCCCAAGAGTCCTGAACAAATTTGCTCCAAATTTCAGGTTAGTGATGTGAATAGGACAGCAAAGGAGCATATTAAGATTTTCAAGGATACTCTTCGAAATAGAAGAATTAAGAATGAAGATGTAGCGTGTAGGTTGTTTCCTTATTCACTAGGTGAAGATTCATACTTTTGGTACATTCATCTACCTGCAGGTTCCATCAATAATTGGCAAAGACTGAAAAACACCTTTCTGGAAAAAGTTTAGGATTCCCATCACTCCATCAGAGCTCTACAAATAGTTTGTTAATGTCAAGAGGCAAGAACATGAACCTATCAATTCTTTCAATAATCATTTTCATAAGGCTTATACAAGGTTGCAAGCTACGTATAATGTTGATGATGCAATGGCGAGGGAAGTATATTATGTAGCACTAGACTTCCTTACTTCCATGTTTGTGAAGAGAGCAACTGCACCTCCAACTACTTTAATGGAGGCCAATGCCGAGGCTGTCAAAGTGAATATCGACTTGGGCATGAACACTCAAGGGCCACTTAATCACCTAGGACATCCAGCTATGCCAAATTAGATTCAGGGAATCAACCAAGCTTTGACATAGCATACTCCTGTAATGAATCCAATTCCAGCACCTAGCAATCAAATGGTGTTGCATCCAAGAGCACCCATTTCACAAGCCTCACCAGCGCAACTTGTGTATTTACAAGGGTCTTCATCCTTTATAAGGATTTAGGAAGAGAAGGATGAAATGAAAGAGTTAATCGATCAAGTGAAGAGATTATCCACTGAAGTTACCCATCTGAGAAATCAAAATAATCATTTACAAAATATGCAAAGGAGTTTTCAAGGGAATCAGAGGGATCAGGGAAATGAAAATGGATATCAAGGAAATCAGAGAGACCAAGGAAATTATCAAGGTTATAATCAAGGATTTCGAGGAACAAATCAAGGATTCCAAAGACAAAACAAAACATGGAATACATCTCCAAACAATGGGAATGTTCCTTCTCC
Source organism: Cunninghamia lanceolata (assembly GCA_027924645.1). NCBI lineage: Eukaryota > Viridiplantae > Streptophyta > Pinopsida > Cupressales > Cupressaceae > Cunninghamia > Cunninghamia lanceolata. The sequence continues at coordinate 8,534,507 of BSBN01000078.1, forward strand.
GATGGAAAACAATTCAAATTCAAATTCTAGACCAGCAGACAAGGTGTTCTTAGCTGAGGCAGCTTTATCAAGTTGGTGTCGATTGCATAACACAAATCAGCATTCTGAGTTGCAGTGTACAGAGTTTAGAATAGCTACTGATATATTTCAAAAGGAGATGCAAAACATGCAAGCTCAAGATGCTCTTTAAATAACGACAAGATATGAGATTGTTCCTACAACAAGGTATGATCAAGCCTTGATCATTGAAGACTTCACATTCCCTCCTATGATGGATTATGATGCAATGGAATACAATGGAAGGTTCCCTCTAGCATTTGCAAATGGACCAATTGAAAATTTAGATTATTACTCTCCATTCAGTAATGACTTTCAAGACGAAACAACAGGGGAAGTACAAGCATTTCAACAATCAGCTGGGAATCCACCCCTAAAAATCTATCAAAGAAATCATCAAGTACAGGATCCATTAACCACTTCAGTTCCTCCAAACAATTTTCAAACTCCACCAAATCCAAATGCTAGTAATAATCCAAATTTTCTAATGGATTCACCAGAGTATAGACAAAGGGATGCTACTCAAAGAACCACGCCAACGCGAGAAGTTCAGCCATGAGACAATCCACAAGGAGCCAATCTTTCACGAGATGGCGCTGCGACAATTGATGGATTGAAATGTCTAAGTTTAATTGTTACTGAAGAATTCAAGAAAGTGAAGGTGAGCATGCCTTTGGTTCAAATGATGAGAATCCTTGAGATTAGAAACACAGTTTTAAACAGCTTAAATGATACATCTATTCCAAGGAATGCTATGGCAGGCCCTTCTAACTCATCTCATGTTCAGAATGCACATGTTGTGGAAAGTGTACCAAAGGGTGTTTCTCCATATATGAACTTAGTATGTATAGCCCAAGACCCTACAAAGGATATAAAAGAAGGAAGTATTGTTAAAAGTGAAAAGATCATCAAAAATGAAAGGATTGCAAAAGATCAAATCACATGGTCAAATGATGTGGAAAAGAATGCACATTCCAAGTTACCAAATGAAAAGTCTATAGTTTTCTATCAAGGAAGAGATGAGCCTGCCCCATTCCTATTATCAGTCCGTATTTTTCAGAAAATGTTACATAATTGTTTGATGGATTCAGGAGCATCAAGCAACATAATGCCACTCACCATATGTAAAAGATTGGGTTTGATTCCTACCCTGACCACAAAGAAAGTTACACAGCTGGATAAGACAGAAGTGCTCGTGGTTGGAGAATTGAATAATATACACATGTAGTTGTCATCTAATCCAAGAATCCAGAGCTACATTGATATATCAATTGTTGATATCCCAGTCGGATATGGCATGCTCCTTAGTAGAGATTGGTGAAGAAGATTGAATGGGTATGTAGCTACCGATTTCTCACACATGTGGCTACCATGGAAAGGAATTCCAAATCAAATCAGAATTGATAGTACTCCAAGATTGAAACTGATGATCACAGAATATGGTGAAGACAATGAGGTCATGTTCCTAGAAACTGATCTTGGAAATTACAGGCCAAATACGGAAGAAGTCCTCATGCTACAAGGTTCAAGAATGAAAGAAGATGAAGGTCAGAAATCTTTCGATGAAACTAAAATTTTGCTTGATCACAATTATGAGTCCGCTTCTGATGAAGGAGATGGTACATTTGAAATTTTTTGAAATTTTGTATTCAAGAATGTTCAGCAAGCAGCAGAGTTGGGTCAGCAAGCAAATGTCAAAGATCTGTTATTACCTAACTGGTGCCGGATACACAATGCTTTTCATTCTGAGTTTTCATGTGGTATGTGTAAAGTTGCCTTAGAACAAGTATACAGGAGAGTTCCGCAGGCTGCAAAACCAGAAATTCTAGAAGTAAAGAAAGAAGATAACCCTGTGGAATTGCCCACTAAAACTAAAATAATTGAAAAATCTAAAAAAAAGTGACGATCAACCGAAGAAGGATCCAATTTCACCAATGACTCCCAAGAAGGGTAAGAAAAGAGAAAATCCAAATAAAGTTTCAATTGATCAAGAAGGAAATCAAGTATGGACTTTGTATTTTGATGGGTCCAAGTCGAAACAAGGAGCTGGTGTTGGGTTTGAGTTGATTAATCCATTAGGTGAATCGTTGTTGGCTACGCATAGACTGCAATTTCCATGTACAAATAATGTTGCAGAATATGAATCATTAGTTCATGGGTTATTGATGGCTATCAAGAAAGGAGCTAAGATTCTACATGTTTATGGAGATTCTGAGGTAATTGTCAAGCAAATAAGAAAGAAGTATGTTTTTCATGATAAGAGATTAAAGAGGTATAGAAATCGTGTTTGGGATTTGATTGAAAGTTTTGATGCATTCAACATCAAATCAGTTTACAGATTGAAGAATCAAGTTGCTAATTAACTAGCACAGGCTACAAGTTCACTTACACCACTTGCCATGAATGGGTTAAAAAAGTTCACTGTAGAGTTAGTCTCAGTACCATCAATCCCTGATAATGTTACAAATTTTTAGGTGTTCAATGATGATAAACACATATTGGATTTCATCACAAATTTTGGGGTTTTTGAAGCTCAAATCATAGATGAAGAAGATTTGGAACAAGCAGAATTTGATGCAAAGGGTATCTTGAACCTAAAAAATAACACAATACCATGAGGGATGGTTGAGTTAGAAAGACTCTATGATTCAAATCAATTGAGTGCATTGAGAGATCATAAGATTCAAGGAGATAAATGTGAACCTATCAATATGGGAACAAGTAATTAAGAGAAGAATGTGTTAATAGGAAAGGTGTGTAGACCTGAAGAAAAAGAAGGTATACTCAAATGCATGAAAGAATTTTCAGACATTATAGCATGGAGCTATGATGATTTAAAGACTTATGATACCTCAATCATTACACACACCATTCCTCTGAAACCCAACAACAAGCCGTTCAGACAAAGGCAGAGACCTGTCAATCCACTTTTAGAACCATTGATATATAAAGAGGTAAAGCAGTTGTTGAATGCAAGGATAATATTTCCAGTAAGGCACTCAACGTGAGTCACCAATCTTGTTCATGTTCATAAGAAAAATGGAGAAATAAGATTGTGTGTGGATTTCAAAAATTTGAACAGAGCATCAGAAAAGGACAATTATCCATTGCCTTCATTGGATGAAGTTTTGCAAATCGTAAATGGTTCCCAAATGATGTCTTTCTTAGATGGATATTCAGAATACAACCAAGTTATGGTGGAGCCAGAAGACATATTGAAGACTACTTTCACTTGCAAGTGGTGAAATTATGCATACAGGCGAATGCCATTTGGACTGATTAACACCGGAGCAACCTTTCAGAGAACTATGGACATTGCTTTTCATGATTTGATTGGAAAATGTATAATCATATACATGGATGATCTCATAGTTTTCTCTCGTAGAAGGGAAGATCACATAGAGGATTTGAGGAAAGTATTTCAAAGATGTAGAAAACACAGAATCTCACTGAATCCAAAAAAGTGTATATTTGGAGTAACAGAAGGCAAATTATTGGGACATGTGATTTCAGAGAAGGGAATTTCAATAGATCCAAGTAGAATAAAGGCTATTTCCAAGATTGATATGCCTGCAAGTAAGAAGGAGCTGAAGTCATTCTTTGGGAAGATAAACTTTGTCAGGAAGTTCATTACAGGATTTGTAGAGATCATTAAGCCATTGAACGACATGTTGAAAAAAGATGCAAAGATAGAATGGGCAATTACTGCAAGAAAAGCATTTGACAAGCTATTGCCAATGCTCCTATTTTGATAAGCCTGGATTACACAAGGCCATTTTATCTATACTCTTTTTCTTCAGAGCATCCATGTGCAGCAACTCTCACCCAGAGAAATGAAGAAAAAGATGAACACCCAATAGCTTTCATGAGCACACCATTGAAAGATGCTGAACTGAGATATCCCAATGTGGAAAAGAAAGCTTATGCACTGGTCAAAGTAATTAAGAAATTTAGACATTACATTTTGAGAAGTAAAATATATGCTATTGTTCCAGATGTGGCAGTCAAGACCCTACTTATGCAGAATGAATTGGGAGAAAGAAGAGGCAAGTGGGTCGCCACTATTCAAGAATATGATATTGAAATATAGCCTATGAAGCTTGTTCGAGGACAAGGATTGACTCAAATGATTGTAACTAATGGACCAGGGTTGGTGTAACAATTTTATACTCTTGAGGATGTATCACCTGACGAGTGGTAAAATGACATTATATATTATCTGCTAAATCAGAAGTGTCTGGTGCATATGAATTCAACCCAGAAGAGAGCTTTGAGAATAAAAAGTCCATGTTTTATGCTCCAAGGATCAGTCATGTTTTGAAAGAATCATGAAGGGATATATTTGAGATGCCTAGGAAAGGATGAAGCAGGTCAAATAATGGAACACTTCCACAGCAAATTTGGAACATGTCATGGGGGTGGTTTGGCTACAACACACCAGATTCTAAGGGTAGGCTATTATTGGCCTACTTTGTTTCATGATGCATATGACCATGTCAAGAGATGTCACACATGCCAGGTAGCCGCTTCGAGGGAAAGAAATCCAACCATGCCACTTCAACCGGTGATCAAAGTAAGACCTTTTGCTCAATGGGGTTTGGACTTTATTGGTATGATTAACCCACCTTCCTCGGCACAACACAGGTATATTCTGACCGCTACTGATTATTGCACCAGATGGTCTGAGGCTCATGCTTTAAAATTTTGTACTTCTGATGTTGCGATTAAATTTCTTGAAGAAAATATCATCACTAGGTTTGGATGTCGACATGCACTTGTTTGTGATAATGGTCCTGCTTTTACTTCACTAAAATTTTCTAACTGGGCTTTTGAATATGGCATCACACTAAAATTTTCATCAAACTATTACCCATAGGGGAATGGCCTAGCATAATCCACCAACAAAAACTTGTTCGGTGCAATTAAGAAACTACTGGACAAAAACCCGAGAGATTGGCATACACAACTTAAGTTTGCTCTTTGGGTAGACAGGACAAGAATAAAGAGTTCCCTGGGTACATCCCCTTATCATCTAGTTTATGGTCAAGATCCTATATTCCCAATCCAACTGAGAATTCCCACATTACAATTTATGCAAGATTACATGGAAGAAAATGACAGAGTCCAAACTAGGTTGTCACAACTTCTCCATTTGGAAGAAAAATGAGACATGGCACTAGAAAATTTTGCAAAACATCAAGTAGTTGTGAAGAGATAGTTTGACAAACAAGCAAAGATCAAGTCTTTTCATATATATGATTTGGTTCTATACTAGGACAAAGCTAAAGAGAGAAAGGGTGGACATGATAAATTTGATAATCTTTGGAAAGGCCCTTACCAGATTGCCAAAATTTTGGGAGAAAATGCTTTCAAACTGAAAACACTCACTGGAGAATCTATTCCATTGCCCATCAATGGACAATTCTTAAGGCATTATTTCCAACCCTAAGTTCCTTCGGGGACCTATTTGTACATAGTTAGGATAGTTGTTTCTAGCTTTCATAGGTTAGTTTTAGGGTGGGTTTGCTGCATTTTGGGCTTGTTTACTTTTGCTGCAGTTTTTGGTTTTCCCCGGGGTCCCATTTTAAGGTGGTATTTTCAATAAGAGCACATTCTGGTGGACTTTATGGGGTGATGTTGAGTATATTTTGAGAATAAATATTCATGAGATTCATTGAGTTAGAAGGTAATTTTCTCTAGTTTATCTATTTGTTAAGATCTGTACTTGACTCGAGAAGGGAATCAGGCATTGTATTTTGACATGAGGGTCTTTGATTATATGTTTAAAATGTTTAATCTTTAAATGAATCCTTTTTGTTTTCTTTTGATAAGCTTGCATCAGATGGATAGATCCATTATGGACTCCATTGTTGGCATTCGGTAGCATGTTGCTTGCTCTGGGAGGATAAATTGACTGTTTAGAGAGACTTGAATTGTTTTGAGATCTTATATCTTTTCACTTTTAAAATCTAGAAGTACCTAAGTAAATCTTTGTGATCTCACATTAAGTGAAAAATCTAAAGGTCCACCTTTGCCGCCATCGTAAGTCCACACCCAGCTAGTTGAGTTATCATGTAGCGGTACTGCATTGTACTCTACCAAGCAAAAAGCATGTTGAAAATCAAAAGGAAAAGAATAGAAAAGAAATGAAAATCACAAATCACACACTATAACTCAGTTAGATGGACATTCAAGTAATCTTTATCGGGGCTATGGACGCCTAACTGGCAGTAGGGCTCTGCTCAAGTGGAATTACGAGACAAACCCGTCGGGGCTATAGACGCTTACTGGTAGTAGGGCCATGTTCAGGTAGTCCATGAGGTGTGTACTAATCACGTAGCTTAATGTGGAGGAACTGAGGTGAGCTTAGTTGCTGATGGATGGGAATGAACTCAATTGCACACACTTGGATCTTCAAGATGAAAATGGTTGTTCTAAGCTTTTGATTTTGATGCCTTGATTGAGTTTTCATGTTTATCCGACCTGATATGTGGGTGTGCACAAAGATCTTGAAGTTTTGATTCTTGCTTATCTTTAGAATGCTTGAAGAGATTTAAATGAAATGCTTATCTTATGAAACAGCAAAGATGAAATGTTGTGATACAATTTATGACTCTTTTCTCCTTTTGAGTGCATCTCTTAGCTATCGGATGGACTTGGCAAGGTTATTTGATGATTTAGGGTTTTAAATGAGTCTTTATCCCTGAAATGTTCAAGAACATTTCTCTTGTGGAGTCACCAGATGTTTTGACATAGTCCAACATCGCCCCATCGAGCATGGGGACCCCCAGGTTTTGTGTTTTTGACTATGGTCTTGTTCAGAGATTATTGTCTAGGCAAAGCAGTTTGCAAGTGTCAATGGGATATATTGTAATCCATTTATTGCTTGACGGATGCCGATGGTCTTCTCCTACATTAAGTCATACCTGGGTCAAATGTAATTGGAAAATTGCCCAAATCTGAATTTTGATGGTGTCAATGCCTTCAAGGATGTGATCACGAGTGGTCAGCTTCATGAGCAAAGCTTGGATCGGAATATTGTCATGAGGAGTGAGTTAAGTGAAGAGGCTTGTTTCAACGTTGTTTAGATTTCAAACATCATGTGAGTTTAATGAACACTCAAGGACTGCTTTGGCACCAATTTGTTGTCCTCTTGCAAAGTCGCGCATGAGCTATCTAAAAGTCCGCTCAAAGATTAAAATGCCAAGTCAATCAATGAAAATGGAAATTCAAAGAGCCCCTTCCCATTTGCATCCTTTAAAACTTTTGTGATTTGAATTTTGGTGATTAGAGCATCCAAAAGCCTGCTCCAACTCATGTAAGATTGGTTAGTAGAAGACTTGCAACACATAGAATACCCTAACTTTACATAGAGCTCACTCATGTCAAATGCTCACATTGGTGGATGTTTTCAATCACCCTGCAGCACATTATTACACAGCAGACCCGCTCCCCCCTAGATCTCTGCCTAAGCGGACTTTATTTACCTTCTGGCATTGCTTTTGATATCCTATTCTCTTAGCAATCTAAATGACCGCTTGAGTGGATTTTCATGATTTGTCGAGAACTCTTCATGTTTTGAGTTAGTCTTCGGTGGACTTGAGTGACCATTTGCTCGGGGTATCTGTGGCATAGCGTGGTTATTAATGCCCCTTTGGCGGATCTTCAAAGCATCACATAAACATTCTATTCTCAGCATCATGTCTGGTGTGAAGCATAACATCTGCTCTAGGTTGATCGCTTGAGTTTTTGGCAAAGGTTAGATCGGTGGCAAGGTGTTCTTGAAACATATCACACATCCTCATAAATGCATGGAGGGATGGACTTTTAAGAGTCCATTGCAATATAGTTTTTGGCCAAGTGTGGTAGGATCTCAAACATTCGCTTGGACCCACTGTAATACCATTACCTCTCTGGCCATCATGAAGATTCTGATCGAAGGCATCATTCAACGATTTTGTGTAGAACGACTCTATTCTATTCTTAGCATTAAATTAAATAGCCACTACACTCTAAGAAACGCATGGATAACGAATTCATTAGGATTCATGGCAGGAGTATTGAAGCATGTATCTTTTGAGTATTGTCTTGTCCTATTCTTAGACCCATGATTAATTCAGGTAATATCATTTATGGTGTAGAAGAAGTGGAGTGCATTGTTTATGCTGGAAAAATCTTTTAGATATTTATTAAGTGACAGTGCCAACTTTCTAAAAATGCATGGTATGCACTGTCCTCCAGAGAAAGTGATATCACTATGTGAGATGATAAGGATTCGAGGGTGTTTCATCATTTGTTCTAATAGTGAGCTTCACCTCCTACATCAGTATTTAGAAGCCCGACTACATTCATGAGTTTTGTCTGCAGGAGGGGATCCTTATGAGGTCTTTCTGAATAGGTGCTTGGACGTTAAGCTAGTTAATATTACATAATCTACCTTGTATGCTCAAAACTTCCTGAGTGCAGGTTTAAGAGTATCTTCCTTGGCTGGAGCCTTCAGAAGTTTAAGGAAGGTCACCTTCTATTACTTGGAAATCGACCTCCCCTCCATTAAACACATACAGGATTACAACATAAGATTATTGTAGGTCCATCAGGAGATCAGATTCGATAAGGGCAAATAGAAATTGAGTGTGTTAGTGAGGCATTTGGACATTTTATTCTCACAGGATTCATATTATTATTTTTTCTTTTTAACAGAGGGGTGAGATAAATTATAATCTTGCATTCAAATAATTCCACGTGTTAAATGTAGGTTTTGTTACTATTATCTTGTTACTAAATGTCATTTTCAAGATTTTGACATAAAGCAGTTGTGCAAGTGAAGGATGAGTGCGAAGGACAGACAAGCACTAATGAGGAGTGACATGAAGGGAATGTGGCCAGAAACGAAGATCACTTCGAAGTGGCAAAACCTCTGTGACACTAATCTGGGGAAGACTGCTACGCCCTTAATCCTAGAGTGTGTATAGGGTTATGAATAGTCGGCTTGTGGCTATATTAACTCTTAATTAAGTCATATTATCATTATTTTATTGTTATTTAGTTGTTTAGGTCAGCCTAAGGCTTATATAGGCCTATCTAAGTCGGCCTAGGTGATATCCTAGGCATAAATAGGTATATATATAGGAGGTAGTGAGTCTTATTTCATCATATTGAGAATTGTGTTCTCATTGAAGACTATTGGAGGTATCCCCCTCGAAGTGGTTTTGGAGGTTGCCCCCTCGAAGTGGCATATTATTATCAAGTGTTTGCAACATATTTACTATTATATTCCAATATTGTGCAAGTTGTTTCATTACAAGTGGTATCAGAGCATGATCTTGGCACTGTGAAGACAAAAACTAGGTGATTTTTTTTCTGCTTTGGAGGTCATTTTGGAAAGCTCATAACTTTCAAATTTTGGCAATTTTTTTTTTGATTTTAAAAGAGTTTTTGAAGAACATATTGAAGCTACTACAGTCCAGAATTCAGAGCATTTGGAGCAAAATTAAGTGAGTTATAGCAGAATTAGGGTTTCTGCCCTTATTTTTTGAAAAATGTATATCTCTCTTATTTTGTTGAATCTCTGAAAGATTTTTTGTGGGTTTTTCAATATAATAGTGAAGCTACTATAGTCCAGATTTGAGAACAATTGGAGTAGAATAAAGGGAGTTATTTATAAATTAGGGTTTCCACCAATTTCTCTCTCCAGGCTGCACAATTTTGAATTTCTTCACAATTTTTTTAGGGAAGTGAGATCTTGGCCCTGGTAAGTTACAGTAAAAATTTTAGATTGATTTGATTTGTTTTGTGTGATTTATTAAAAAGTTATTTTTTCCAATCATGACGGGTCCTTCAACAAGGGGCAAAAAGAATGTTACCACACCGGGAAAAACTCTAGGCAAGGAGGAGGTGGAAAATGAGGATGTTGATCAAAAAGAATATGAAAATATACTTGAGCTTATTCATAAAGAAAATAGCAAGATGAAAGCTGAAATCTTGTCCATTATGGGTGAACAAATGAAAGGGTTGGCTAAGTCATGTGATATTGAGAAAATTCTGGAGATACTTTCCAAACATAAGCAGTCACAACACCAAGATGTGGAGGAAGAGGATTCTACAAAAGGGAAGGGTGTTTTTAGGTTTGAGTCAAATCTCAAGATGGATCATCACACCACTCATTTTATGGCAAGGAATTTCACACCAAAGTTGGATATGCGAAAGTTTGATGGTCAAGATCCTACCAATTGGCTCTATCAAATGGAGCAATTCTTTGATATCCACCATGTTCCATGTCAACAAAAGATGGCCATGGCTTCCTTATACTTGGAACCTGATCAATTCATTTGGTACCATTGGTTATGTGAAGAAAAGAAAGCAAAAGGATGCATTGTCACTTGGTCAATTTTCCAAGAAGAACTCATTACTCATTATGGTGAAAATCTTATGGATAGCTACTTCAGCCAAATTACCAAATTAAGGCAAACAGATATGGTCAAGGATTACATTCATCAATTTCATACTTTGTCTTTAAGAGTGGAAAATGTGTCTACAGAAAATTTGTTGGAGCTATTCATTGGTGGCTTAAAGGATCACATTAAATATGAGGTACGCATGTTTCGTCCAAATTCCATCTTAGATGCAATGATTATGGCAAAGCAAGTAGAGGAAAAATTTATGGTTAATAAAAGGCAAGGTTTTATAAACATAAGAGATAAAAGCACTCCTACACAGTCACTTCCACAACCTACTAGGCTAACACCAGAACAAATTGAAGAGAAGAGAACAAAAGGATTATGTTTTAATTGTGAAAGCAAATATAGTAGAGGACACAAATGCACTAAAAAGAAATTGTTCTATATTGAAGGGCCAAGTGAGGAAGAAGAAGAGGTACCAATAGTAGAGAGTGACAATGAGATAGAGGAGGAGTCAAGAGATACTCAACCAATCATTTCTTGCCATGCACTTTTAGGTTTTAGTACCCCACAAACTCTCAAGGTAGTGGGTTTCTTAAAGAAAGAAAAAGTAATAGTGTTGATAGACTTAGGTAGCACTCATAACTTCATCAACAAAAAGTTGGCCACTCGTCTAAATTGTTTTATATATCCAGCTCCAGAATTTCAGGTCTTGATTGTAGATGGCGGTACTGTTAGTTATTCAGGAAAATGCCATAGCATTAAATTATCCACGGGAGATTATCATCTTAATTGTCCAATGTATGCTATCTCAATGGGTGTAGCAGATATTGTTTTGGGAGTATAGTGGCTCACCAATTTGGGAACAATTGAATTGAACTTCCAAGAACTATTCATGCGCTTTCAATCGGAGGGAAGAACAATAGAATTACGAGGGATGCGTACAAAGTCACCATAGATAGTAAGTTCTTACCAAATGCAAAAGATGTTGAAGAAGGGGGTAGATGGGATAGTAGCCCAATTATTTTCATTAGAAGCATATCACTCAAAGGCTTCTACAACATTGGATCTACAAGCAATTATAGATAAGCACTCTATAGTTTTCTGGGAGATGCCAAAAGGATTGCCTCCTAGGAGAGATCATGATCATGCCATTCAACTAGTACCAGGGAGCCAACCACCCAACATCAAGCCCTATAGATATCCATATGCTCAGAAAAGTGAGATTGAGAAGATAGTTCAAGAGATGCTAGAAGCAAGCATTATCAGGCATAGTCAAAGTGCTTACTCATCTCCTGTGGTAATGGTGCGTAAGAAGGATGAAACTTGGAGGATGTGTCCAGATTACAAGGAGCTTAACAAGTTCACCATAAAAGATAAGTTTCCTATTCCAGTAATTGATGATTTGTTAGATGAGCTTAATGGTGCTATTTATTTTACAAAACTTGATCTTCGTTCTGGTTATCATCAAATTAGAATTAGAGATGAAGATGTACATAAGACAGCTTTTAGAACCCATGAGGGCCACTATGAATTTTTGGTAATGCCTTTTGGTCTCACTAATGCACCGCGACATTTCAAAGTTTGATGAACTCTATCTTCAGGCCATTTTTGAGGAAATTTGTTTTGGTATTTTTTATGACATCTTAATATATAGTAAAACATGGGAGGAACACTTGCAACATGTAAATCAAGTGTTGGACATTTTGAAGCAGAATCAGTTGTATGCTAAACCATCCAAGTGTATCTTTGGTGTCAAAGAAGTGGAGTACCTTGGTCACATTGTGTCACATGAGGGAGTCAAGGTGGACCCTCATAAGATCCAAGCAATTGTAGAGTGGAAAATTCCTAAGACCCTTAAGAACTTACAAGGTTTTTTAGGGCTTATAGGGTATTATCGCCAATTTGTAAAGAATTATGGTAGCATAGCATCTCCTCTGACATCCTTGTTAAAGAAGGATGCTTTCCAATGGAATGAAGTAGCGACAAGGGCATTTGAGAAACTAAAGGAAGCCATGTGCACAACTCTAGTCCTAGCTAGCCCAGATTTTTCTATAACATTTGTTGTTGAATGTGATGCTTCAGGACATGGAATAGGAGCAGTACTTATGCAAAAAGGAAAACCCATAGCATTTGAAAGTCACCAACTCAAAGGTAAGAATTTGTTGAAGCCAGTTTATGAGAAGGAAATGTTGGCTATCTTGCATGCAGTCAAACAATGGAGGCCTTATCTAATGGGATGACACTTTAAGGTCAAGACAGATCATGATAGTCTCAAATATTTCTTGGAATAGAGGTTATCATCTGAAGAACAACAAAAATGGGTCACAAAGATGTTGGGATATGACTTTGAGATCATATATAAGAAAGGCAAGGAGAATGTTGTGGCTGATGCTCTATCAAGGCGTGATGAACCCACAGAGTCATTTTTATTTGCCATTTCCATGTTACAAGAAGACTGGGTAAATGAGGCAAGAGAAGAGTGGGAGAAGGACATAGATACTCTAAGGCTCATTGAGAAACTCCAACAGGAATCAAGTGTGTCTGACAAATTTTCATGGAAAGGAAATATTTTATGGTACAAGGAAAGGTTATACCTTTGCAAGAATTCAACTCTTAAGCTTAAGGTGTTGGAAGAACTACATGCTTCTCCAATAGGTGGGCACTTAGGATTCCTCAAAACTGATCATAGAATCAAGCAAGATTTCTTTTGGGAAGGGCTGAAAGAGGATGTTCAAAAATTTGTAGCTGAATGCATGGTATGTCAACAACATAAAGGGGAGATAGTTAAGACTCTGGGTCTTCTACAACCCTTATGTATCCCAAGTCAAAGGTGGGAGGAGGTATCTATGGATTTCATCACAGGGTTGCCTAGATCTGAAGGAAAAAATGTCATCATGGTTGTTGTGGATCGTCTCACCAAATATGGTCACTTTTGTACTTTGGCACAACCATTGGCAGCAAGCACTGTAGAAATAGCTTTTATGAATACTATTCAAAAACTGCATGGGACGCCAAAAGTTATAGTTAGTGATCGTGACCCTATATTTACAAGTAATTTTAGGACTGACTTGTTTTCATGCTTGGGCACTCAGCTTGCTCGTAGTTCATCATATCACCCCCAGTCAGATGGACAGACAGAAGTGGTCAACAAATGCTTGGAAGGCTATCTTCGTTGTTTTGCTTCAGATAAACAAGAGAGATGGGTACAATGGCTACCACTAGCAGAATGGTGGTACAACACTTCTTTCCATACTTATTCCAAGATGTCTCCATTTTTAGCTCTATATGGTTACCACCCACCATCAATCATCTCTTCATTGCGGGCACAACCAAAGGTTCACACAGTCAAATAACACATCCATCATCAGCAAGAGGTATTGGCTAGTCTTCGAGAGAACTTGGCAATTGCACAAAATAGAATGAAGCAACAAGCTGATCAACACCATAGTGAAAGAACTTTTGAAGTGGGAGATTGGGTCTTTGTGCGACTACAACCATATAAGCAAATGTCTCTAAAACAACAACATAAAGCTAACAAGCTGGCACCCAAGTACTATGGTCCTTATAAGGTGTTGCGGAAGATTGGCAATGTAGCATGTAAATTGGAGCTTCCCATATCAACAAAAATTCATCCAATTTTTCATGTTTCCTGCTTGAAGAAGGTTATTGGGAATAAAGTGGTAGCACAGACTTAGTTACCTGAGCTTGATGAGGAGGGAAGAATAGTTGTGGATCCTAAGAGAATTATTCAAACATGCACCAAGAAGCTGAGGACAAGGGAAATCATAGAATATCTAATTAAATGGAAGAACTCTCTAGTTGAGGAAGCTACATGGGAGAATGAGGAATTCATGCAAAAGCATCCACATTTGGTCAGCATTGAGGATAATGCTTCTTTGAAGAGGGGGGGCATGCTATGTCCTTAATCCTAAGTGTGTATAGGGTTATGAATAGTTGGCTTGTGGCTATCTTAACTCTTAATTAAGTCATATTATCATTATTTTATTGTTATTTAGTTGTTTAGGTCAGCCTAAGGCTTATATAGGCCCATCTAAGTTGGCCTAGGTGATATCCAAGGCATAAATAGGTATATATATAGGAGGTAGTGAGTCTTATTTCATCATATTGAGTATTGTGTTCTCATTGAAGACTATTGGAGGTATCCCCCTCGAAGTGGCATATTATTATCAAGTGTTTGCAGCATATTTACTATTATATTCAGATATTGTGCAAGTTCTTTCATTACAAAGACCAATATGGAAGAGATTTGGCAAAATTTGCACAAACCCAATCCATCGGATCTAATCAGGTGAATGTTGAAGAATGGGATTGTGCAAGCTGCTTGTTTCCCACCAGCAATGTTGTGTCCAGAACTGATGTTAGAATGTGCCAAGCATTATAATCATGAAAAGAGATGTATTATGACTAGAGAGGGAAAAGTACTTGCTTATCTGAGAAATGACATGATCGCGGAAGCTTTTGACATTCCCTCATACAAAACTACTACATTCTACGACATGGAGTCTGCTTTGTAGCTTTATTTGGCTGGACCTGAGAAGTGTATGGAGGGAATAAACAACAACTGGTTGGTGCAACCAAGGCCGCATGTGAGTAAGGTGCCTAAAAAATTTCACAAGTCTAACTTTCATCAAGAAATCAACTATATGGTTGTGTTTTTGAACCGTATCATGGGCTACCCACAATCGGCAAATTTTGAGCCCTGGATGTTCTTCTTCATTGAGGAAACTATAAGTGGAAAAGGAATGATAGATTGTGCTGAAATGATCAGTAGCAACATCGATGATCAATTGAAGGGTTTGCAAGAAATGAAAACATTTTACATGAGCTCATATATCATATATATGCTTGCCAGAAATGAGAAATATCCAGGATTGAACTATAAGAGGAGAGTTGGAAATGGAGAAGGATAGTTCAAGATTTATGATTGCTATCTTCAGCTGCACTTGTAGGCTATATCCCATTACAGAAGGTTTAATGATGCCTTTTCCATGCAAATTGTTAGATTGTTACAAGGTAGCACATGCAGGAAATTGTCAAAGGAGGACATGAACTTCGTGGTAAAATATGGAAAGTGGTTTATTCAGTTTCCAAGATTCATATACATCCGTGTGGAGGGCTTCTCATCATTGCCTTACATATTGCCTAGATATGCCACTGACAGAATGGTGTTGTTGGAAGTAACACGATAGCTGGTTGCATTTGACAAGGTCTAGAGAAAGAGGAAAAAGACCACAACAAAGTTTCCAATTAGCATTGGGAGGCTTGAGGCTTGCATGTCATTACAAGTTGCTGAAAATTTAGAGATAGAGTTACAGGCTTACAACTTGGTGTGCCACAATGATGCACACAGTAACTTTGATCCATTTGGCACAGTCAGACAGAAATTTGAGAGCAAATATGAGCTCAAACCATAGCTCAAGCATCATTGGATAGATACATATGATGACATAGAAATAAGAAAGAAAAGTTCCTACCAATTGTCTTTGGATCTGGTCAGATCAACAAGAGTGACCAACATTTCAGATCAGCTTGAGGAGAATCACAAAAGACTTTCACAAAGTTCGTATGAAGAGAAGAGGGACAAGCCCTTAACCATCAATTGGTTAGAGCAAGAAGTCACACACAATGATGATTTGATGATGCCAATTGTAGCACATACAAGAAAGTATGTAGACTTCCAAATTCGTAGACTTCAGGAGAAAAATGTCCAATTGACTTACAACTTGATGGGAGGAGTTAGTGTACATCAGTCCAAGGTTACTTCAAGTAGTGGGTCATCTAGTAATTCCAATGGTTTAGAGGGTGAAGGTGATGATCCGCATGAGGATATTCAGCCAAGTAAGAAGGAAAAGACTAATGATCAGAAGGCAGCTAGTGCATTTTCAAGACAGGAGGGTAATAATATAATAAATATTGATGAAGATGAAGTAAGACATGATGAGCAGATAGCTTTGGGAATCCAAGATGATTAGGGAAACAAACAAGGTAATCAAATTGGCGAGGTGGTGTCAAAATCATCTAAGGAACAAGAAGTGGTCATGATAGAAACAGAAGCTGAAAATCAAAATGGCAAAGAGTTCTATGAGTTTGATGAAGAGGCTCTTCCCACTATTCAGTACAAGGGAGTTCAAGAAGAAGCTCAGGAGGACTTGTCTGATTTGCCTGAGTGGTTAAGAGATCAGGTCAAGGAGAAGTCTATTATTGAAGGGGAACCCATCCTAAGTTTGGAAGACTTGCTGAGCAGAGCCAAAACTGACAATAGAAAGCAGAAAATTACTAAATTCTCAAAGATCACAAGAGGCAGCTCGGGGTCAAGGCAAGTGCATATTCCTGTCCCAAAAATCAGCAAGGAGGCAGGTGATGGTGTTCCAAGTGCATATGACATCAATACTTTTGATTTGGGACCAGCCACAGCAAAACAAGAGATAGAAGAGTTGGAAGATTCAGTTGCAGTCATCAAAGAGAGGCTACGAAAGGAACAAGAATAGAAGATTCAGTTAGAGAAGGATAACTTGGCATTTCGGCATTATATTCAATAGTTAATGAGGCCACTAAGCCAAGCTGAAGAGATGGTTGCACCACCGGCGTTGCTCTCACAGGAGTCTGTGGCACATTTAGAAGAAATGAGGTCCTCATCTCAAGTATTACAAGACTGGGCAGCAGATTTCAAGATCAAAGCTGATTGGTTCGTTGATGGAATTGTGAAGTTGTACAAGGAGGCTGCTTCAATATCTTATAGAGTTCAGAATATTCTAATTACTTGTGCAAAATTTAGAAATGTAAGGGAAAAAGTTATGCCTCAGTTGAAAAGGCTGATTTATACTCCAAGTGCCACATTGTTGGATGAAGGAGTGACTGAACAAGGTTCAACATATAATTTCCATTCCTGGTATTGTGCACTCAGCATAAAGGAACAAGTTCTGGGAAAGATTGAGAATGACTGCACTCAAACAAGAGAAGTACTTCAGGAAATGCAAAATAAAGTACTTGTTTTCGTAAACAAGGTAGTTGATTCCAATGGAGAGATTGATGAGTACTTGCTGAAGGACATGATGCATGTGAAATATTTTTAGCATACACGGGCTATTTCCAGGGAGTTGTTGGATGATATTTGCACACTTTCCACTTTCATGGGCATGTTTCAGACATCCATGTCTGGTTGGGAGATGACAGTTGCCAAATGCATAGGGGAACTGCAAATCACAAAGGGCACCATTCAAACTTTGCTAAGTGTCCCTGTGGAGGAGGTTACACATGTCATTACTAGATTTGTGGAGTTTACCACAAAGAGGAGAGGTCATAAATGAGGGTACTTCACTTAGTGGGTACAACAAAAATGCAAGGTCTAATTTTAGTAATTTTTGTAACCACTTGCCTACGTGGCACAATAAGGGCCTTGATTTCAAGTTTTAATCTTGGCCATCCATTGAATTTTGAGGCCTATATAAACCCATTTTGCTCTCATTTGTAAGGGAGGAATGCTCTAAGAAATTGTTGCTCAAGAGTTTGCTGAAATAAATACAAGTTCATTGCTGAAATTTTCATTGTGATTTGTGTTGTTTCAAATGATTGCATGGTTTCTAAGTGTTCACTCATAGAATAAGATCAGTTTAGTTTATTTTCAGCAATTTAGTCTTATGTTTTATGGAAGTTGTTATTGTTGATTCATGTTCGGTGTCTCCATAGTTCATACCATTTATAATTTGTCGATGGCAGATTGTAGTGCATGGTTAGTCTGAACATCATCTAAGCTTAACTTGAATTACTTTGTGTGCAGAAGTAATCTGAAAATCTTACTTTTCCCTTAGAAGGTAGCATCACCTTTGTGTAGTTGTTGCCTTATGGCGAAGCAAAGTGCGGTTGAGATTTTGGTGAATCAGTGGTGATTGCTTGCATTTAGATTAGAGTTTTCTAAACCCATTTCCTTTTGCATTTGTTTAAAAATCCTGTTAGATTTAGATTCAAGAGCTTCCATTGTCATATCTTAAGTTGTCAAATTGCTAGACCTTTGAAGAAGCTGTGTTACATGTAATCCAAGAGAAACAAGTTTCCTATTGTTGAGCATTTATGTAAGTCCCTTTGTGTCAAACAGTAATTCACATCCTACTGCTAAGTTATTCCAAGTCGTAACACAAAAAGTTACTAATCAAGAACCTTGGAGTCTACTCATTTGATCACTTAGCTTACCATTTGAGGGATTTTGTTCAAGAGAGGGTAGAGTACACCAGTATTTTATTCTACGTTGTATGTGCAAGGAAAACACATCAACATTACCCTTGTTGCAAATGAAAGGAACTCCCTCCTTGTCCAACTCCAGATAGTGTACATGGGCACAAGCCTCATCGATATTTTGGGGTTTGGCCCTGAGGAATACCATTTGTAGATGGTTAAACAAACCTCCCGGATAGCTAATCAAGACCTCATGCTCCATGATGTCCTTCCCAAGGTTAATTGATCTTTTTATTCTCTTGTAGGCTTGAAGACTTTTCCCTTTCATTTCTTCAAATGATGCCACTACATCACTTATTCTTCTTCGTAGAAAATGGGGTAAAACTAATTCTACAATAGCTCATTAGAATTATTCCACTTGGAGATTGGTGTAATTTTTAAAATTTTCAAAGAGTGAGCATAACTCTGATACCATGTGAGAGAATGCCCAAGTTTCAACCTTATGAAAGAAGTCTGTTGAGTTGACCATTATTTCACCATCATTGAGAGAATGCACTAATTCCACCATCATTGAGTTGACTGTAATTTCACCATCATTGAGTCTAGTGACTATCTTTGCTTCAACTTTGAAGAACCTCATGGATGATGATGCTTCTTTCTCAAGTTCACTCTTTTCAAGATCACCTTCTTTTAAATCTACAAGATGTCTTGTAGAATGAATTATTGAGATTATGAAATCTATCCATCCAGGATTATTTTGGACTCCTCATTTTGCCTATAATTTCTAGTATCATGTTCTCAAGAATATGAAGTTTATCTTCAACATACGTAATCCTTGCAACTAGATTGTGTGCATAATCTAGAGTTTTCCATATTGAAAATTCAAAATTATCAATTCTAAAGTTGGCAATCCTAGGATATAATCATTACCCATCAACATGCTTGCCAAAATTCTAAAATTGTGTCTAGGATTGTGAATTTAGGGATATTATCCTAGAAAAATTTCATAATTGATTAGTAGAATCTTTCATTCACATATTTGATCACACACATCATTTATCTTAGTTTTCATTAGGTGTAAATACTCAACATCCAAAATTATTTGTTTCTTTGTTTTGATCTTGCTAGATCAACCTAGGGGCTTCACTGTCATTGAGGAATTGGATTGCTCTTCCCTCTATACTTATGAATATTGGACCAAAGGTACAATTAGTGCAACATTAATCATAGACCTATGTATATATATATATACATTTAATAAAATATTTGCTAAAAATTTGCAATGTAAATTTTGTGTTGAATGAAATCACACTACTTAAGATAAAATTACACTAGTCAAACAAAATCATGGATGTGATCTAATCTAATGCCTTGAGAATTTCTTCATCTATTTGTCATAGGCTTCTAATCATAAGTCTAGTTCTAGATTCTATATCTCAATTCCCTATCACACTATCAATACAATAAGCATCCACATCAATCCAATTACTAGGTAAGCCCTCTAATCTCTCTCATTTTTATTTATCATCTATTTATCTAGATTAGTATCTCATATCTTACTACCTAATTTAATTTAAGATCAAATTATTATGTATTTCCTTATCATTCCATTGGACATCTAAATTAATGTAAGGTGGTTTATTTTCCTTAAAATACTATAATCTATGTTGTTATTGTACGGGTGAAAAGTGCATCCCTGGTACTTTTTTCCCTTTCATTTTGGACTCACCTTTATTGTTATCCCTGTTGGAGTACGATAAAATTGAGAGGGGGGGGGGGATGAATCAGTGGTATACTAATTTTGACCAAACATTTGGATCTTGAAATAATCTTTCAATAAAGACAACTTTTGTTGAAATGAGTCATCACACTAGCTATGAACATCATGACAGCATTGACATATATCACAATCAACTAACCCTGATAGACCAATATCAAGTATGTATCAACATAATGAAGCAATCTTCGGTAAGCATTAACTTGTAAAGTTTTATTGACCTTAATGAGGATGAGAAGAGAAAATGATTCCAAACAGTGATACATGATGTGTTCATGCAGACCAATTTAATTTAGAATAACTTTTAAAATTGAATGACATATGATAAGCAAAAGAACATAAACATCAAACCCATCATGATACTAACGACCCATAACACAAATATTGTCCTAAGTGGAAAACCCTCTGGGGTATAAAAACCACTCGAAATTTTTTTTCCCTTTCATTTTAGACTCACCTTAGTGTTAGCCCTACTATAATGGTCTAGTGTCTGTGTTAACCAAAGTTTTACTTAGACACAATGCTAGTGAGTCAGACTCCAAACAGCACATGCACTGCACCATTGCTAAAGGCATCAATCGAATCACTCATAGGCGAGCCTAATTTGGACTAGTTACTCTCTTGGCATGGAAGAAGTGCACCCTGGGTGATAGTGGAGTTGTGTTGTATGTTTGAATGTTGAATTATTTAGTTTGTGTACTCATGATGAGACTGAGGGTTTCCCTAATGTTTTCCTATGTTTGTTGTTTGATTTGAAAATTTTTGTAACTTACATCTTCTACCCATCTCATGTCATACTCTGTTGCAGGATAATTTAACCTCCTGCATGGTTGGTCACGTGTGACTAGCATAGCTTTCTTAGAGGACCTGCATAGTAATTATTTATCAGGTATACAGTAAACTACATGCAACCAATACTAATGGTAAAATATGGAGGAGAGATGTAAGAACACTGACCTTGCTGCAGCCTCAGCAATAAAATATCAACCTAAAATTAACGCAAAAGTGAACAATAAAAAATAAAATATAATAGAATTTAAGATTCTCAATTTATAATAAATGTTTGAAAGCTTTGGATTAGAGTTTTCAAAGAAAAATATTTATTTGGATTGCAACCACTGTAATCTGTTAACTTTTTGAAAAGATTTAGGATAATTTTTTTTTAGAATTTTTTATGAACATACTACTTTTGACTTAATAATGGGTCACAAATAACATGGCTGGATTATTTTTTTATTTTTAGTTTTTTTAGGGCAATTTTTATCTTCAAATCTTTAAAAATATTAGTAACCTATATTATTCTCAAAACAACAAAAATATTTCTGCTTTTTACTTTTTTAATAAGAAACTCCTCAGCATTCAAGTAAATAAAAAAAATAAAAAATAAATCCTTATAAACTCACCGAGGCTTACTTGGCTTTTATCCTCCTTAAGCCTACAGAGAAATGGCATTCCAACGTTATTAAAGAGATCTATGTAGTGAAACAAATTGTAAGTTGGACACTTCAGCAATCCATTATTATTGAACTCAAAACATGTTTAACAGCACCCAAAAGTTTTTCAAATCAACCTTTTGAGTCCCCAAAAAAATTAACCCATAGAGATATGGAATCACACTAAATATGAGAAACACTAAATGACCTGAAAGTTTCATATAAAAATCTTTTGATTTTTTCTTGAAGAAGGATATAGTGTTCAATGTATTATTGTTTAATTAAAAGTTGACAGTCAAACAAAAGAAAAACAAAAGAGAAATAACAGAATACCATATATTGTCTTGCCAACGGCAACGGCCACGGTCATCACTGACTCGAATGAATCGGCCACTTTTCCTACCATTATCATTTATGTTAGGCTTTCCATGAGACGTCTTAGGGTTAGGGTTTTCCATGCCATTATTACCACCACTTCCTGCAACTGTGTCTTGCTCAACCCTCCCTCTACTGAGATTAGAGATTGATTAGCATCCTTGCCGTGTGTTCAATATCATCCAATTCACAAGAATTCTCCTTGTGATTTTTCCTTTTTCTACCACTAAGCCTCACCTAAGCATTAGGATCTGCTATCTCAGAACCAGGACTAGACTGAGCTTTAACTTGAGCATGAGAAATATTGGCATTAAGATTTTCCATTATTGTAAACTCTGCACAATGCAAGAAAGCAGTTAGCACTGCAAACGTACATGCCAGTCATTTTATTCCTTATCCTTTTAAAAAAAGCTAGCACATCACTTGAGAAAGTTGGGGCCATTGATATATAATGGAGAAGAGAGATTTCAATATCCTTCATCATAATAAAACAGTCTATGAGACTATCATATTACAAAGCACTGCTGAAGTAGTGAAAGATTGCTATCAGACAACTTTGTTCTTTGCAACTTGTTCGTCTTCCAAAGTTTGACCTTTCTAGTGATGATACATAAAACAAACATTGATGAAAACAATTGGTGCTGTTAGTTTTCCTTTATGTTTATATCTAATATCGCTTTTCTTGTTTCCCTTTGTCTTCTAAAGGAAAAATAATGCTGGGAAAATGGGGAAAATGAGGAAGACCATATAGTCAAAAGTAATTATGATTTCTTGATTTGCCAAAGTCTTATGACCATTAAAGAATGCTTGTAGTCCAACGAAATAAATAAATTTATCCAGGAGGAATTAAATGTTGTAGACAGAAAATGAGTAAAACTATTTAGAAGGAATCAAATTTTAAGTTAGATTAAGCCCTGTAACAAAGTTGAAGAAACTAAACTTATATTACGGGGTCATTGAACTTCAGGGAGATGACAGAAAGATTTAATTATGGTGAAAAATAATTCTTTTATATAAATAAAGAAGTTAAATAAAAAGTTATTGAAGAAATAAATATCCAATAATAATATTGTAAAGAACTATATGATTCACTCTTTCACTTTTATGTTTTAATGTTATTTTTGTGGATCTGATTAACATATTCTCTTGGTATATAATTTATTTTATAGGTGTAGTGAATAACCCTAATTTTGAATTGAACATTGTATTATGTTTAATCCTCCACTTCATACCAACACTAATGTAATTCTTAGATCTTCTTCCTTCCTAGACTAGATCATACATGCAATCTCATCCTATAGATTAGATTGTGGGCATGATCTAGTCCTCTAGATTTAAAATTTGAAATTTTAAATTTGAAAGCTAAGAATCCCAAGATATACTTATTACTCATGAAGAAGATAAATGTCGAATACTTTTATCTTTACCTTTCTTCAACCAAGAGGGTGCTAATTGGGATGTAAATTCCAACATTCATCTTCTTCATGCCCATCTTTATCACAATGAGGACAATGCAATTTTCTCTTACCTTTATCATGGAATTACAAATCTTCATTCCTTTTCCCTTTGGATTTTTCTTTCCACCCTGCTACTGTTTGTTACCCTTGTTGCAAATGAAAGGAACTCCCTCCTTGTCCAACTCTAGATAGCCTACATGGGCACAAGCCTCATCTATATTTTGGGGTTTGGCCCTGAGGAATACCATTTGTAGATGGTTAAACAAACCTCCCACATAGCTGATCAACACCTCATTCTCCATGATGTCCTTCCCAAGGTTAAGTGCTGTTTTTATTCTCTTGTAGGCTTGAAGACTTTTCCCTTTCCTTTCTTCAAATGATGCCACTACATCACTTATTCTTCTTCATGGAAAATGGGGTAAAATTACTTCTACAATAGCTCATTAAAATTATTCCACTTGGAGATTGGTGCAATTTTTTAAATTTTCAAAGAGTGAGCATAACTCCGATACCATGTGAGAGAATTCCCAAGTTTCAACCTTATGAAAGAAGTCTGTTGAGTTGACCATCATTTCACCATCATTGAGAGAATGCATAAATTTCACCATCTTTGAGTTGACTGTAATTTCACCATCATTGAGTTTAATGACTATCTTTGCTTCAACTTTGAAGAACCTCATGGATGATGATGCTTCTTGCTCAAGTTCACTATTTTGAAGCACACCTTCTTTTAAATCTAGAAGTTGTCTTGTAGAATGAATTGTTGAGATTATGAAATCTATCCATCCAGGATTAGTTTTGACTCCCCATTTTGTCTATCAATTCTAGCATCATGTTCTCAAGAATATGAATTTTATCTTCAACATACTTAATCCTTGCAACTAGATTGTGTGCATAATCTAGAGTTCTCCATATTGAAAATTCAAAATTATCAATTCTAATGTTGGCAATCCTAGGATATAATCATTACCCATCAACATGCTTGCCAAAATTCTAAAATTGTGTCTAGGGTTGTGAATTTACGGATATTACTCTAGAAAACTTTCATAATTGATTAGTAGAATCTTTCATTCACATATTTGATCACACACATCATTAATCTTAGTTTTCATTAGGTGTAAATACTCAACATTCAAAATTTTGTGTTTCTTTGTTTTGATCTTGCTAGATCAATCTAGGGGCTTCATTGTCATTGAGGAATTGGATTGGTCTTCCCTCTATACATAGGAATATTGGACCAAAGGCACAATTAGAACAACATTAATCATAGACCTATATATATACATTCAATAAAATATTTTCTAAAGATTTGCAATGTATATTTTGTGTTGAATGAAATCACACTACTTAAGATAAAATTACACTAGTCAAACAAAATCATGGGTGTGATCTAATCTAAAGCCTTGAGAATTTCTTCATCTAATTGTCATAGGCTTCTAATCATAAGTCTAGTTCTAGATTCTATATCTCAATTCCCTATCACACTATCAATACAATAAGCATCCACATCAATCGAATTACTAGGTAAGCCCTCTAATCTCTCTCATTTTCATTTATCATCTATTTATCTAGATTAGTATCTCATATCTTACTACCTAATTTAATTTAAGATCAAATTATTATGTATTTGCTTATCATTCCATTAGACATCTAAATCAATGTAAGGTGGTTTATTTCCTTAAAATACTAATATCTATATTATTATTGTATGGGTGAAAAGTGCATCATTGGTACTTTTTTCCTTTTCATTTTGGACTCACCTTAATTGTTATCCCTACTATAATGGTCTAGTGTCTGTGATAATCAATATTTTACTTACACACAATGCTGGCGAGTTAGACTCCAAACAACACATCCATTGCACCATTGCTAAAGGCATCAATCGAATCACTCCTACATTTTGGGGAAAGCTATCTAGGTGACAGTGATTTGGAGTAGTTACTCTCTTCACATGGAAGAAGTGCATTCTAGGTGATAGTGGAGTTGTTGTGCTGTATGTTTGAATGTTGAATTGTTGATTTTGTGTACTCATGATGAGACTGAGGTTTCCTTGATGTTTTCATATGTTTGTTGTTTGATTTGAAATATTGTTTCTATGCCTAGTAACAAAAATAGGGCTTCTTCAATGTTTGTTTTCAAACAAAAATTGAATGTTGTATGCCTCATGGTGAAATTGAGGGCTTAAATGTTTGAAACATTTGAAATTTAAAAATGATCGTATAGTGCAATTAATCCTAAATGAATGCATACATTTTTCTTTTTCCAATTTTGGATTATTAATAATCTAATTACTATTAAAAGGAAACATTTATGTGAGTTATATCACTTTTCCTAATGCAATATAACTATGTTTTTTGTGTTTTCCATGTTTTGAAGCTTCTAATATAAATTTGTAACTACTCTAAGAAAAATAGAAAATTTATTCTAAAAAGTAAATTACTCTACTCTAACTTTATCCTATAATGTAAGAGAAAAAAGTGAGTTAACTACTAAATCAGTAAAGAACATATAATAATGGGCACCAATGCTAGGATATTTCCTCAAAGGTCCTATAACAACTATCTTCTCTTATATAGCAATGGGGTCCTCCTCTTGGTGATAGGGATAGAAAGGGGATGTAAGGGAGTGAAAATGGCTTAGAAGCAATAATAAATTTGAAGGAAAAAATGTGCACACATGGTCTTTGTACAAGCATAAAAAGATAGAGGGGATACTATGCATAAACTTGGGTAAGGCAAGAATACATGAAAAAGATCTCCTAAAGAGAAAGCTTTGAAGCTTTACAAAAACTAAAACTAAAATAAATAAACTAAGAGACTCAAAAGCCTATGAAGAAGCTTGAAGAAGCTTGTGAAGAATATTGTGATATTTCTCAATGAGAAAAGGATTTCTATTTTTCTATGAGATATCTAAACTAAAACTTGAAAGAAAAAGGCTCAAGGTTTGCATAGAAGCATGTAAAGAAGATTTTGTGAATGAAAGTGATGATAAACAATGAAGAATGAAGGGGTATTTATAAGTAGAAATGAGAGGGAACAGAAGAAAATATAATATTAAAAGAAGTGGTTATTGTTGATGATGTTTTCTTGAAGCTTCATCACCTTTTCACAACTTGGGAACCCCAAAAAGCAACTAACTACTAAAGCCAACAACCTAAACTACGAAAAGCAAACAAAACCAACATAAAGGAAAACCTACTCTAAGCAAGTTATGTACAAAGAGTGGACATGACTCAAAAGACCCAAATATATACAAGACCCGACATGATTTCTCAGAATGAAAAGCAACAATAAGGCACACATGATAGTTCAGATTTTGGCAAATTTATCCTTAAACTCAGAAATATATTCTCTCACAATACAATCCTCAAACTCAAAATTTTTTTTGCACAAAATCAACAGTTGTGGCAACTCATTGGGACCATGATTAATCCATATACATGTTTTCTTTCCAAAATTTCCATAGTGAAATTCATATTTTTCAAATTCATTATCAGGAAATTCGTAATCATCAAATTCAAAATCTTTCCAATTAATAATAGGGAAAGATACAACCTGGTGTTCTTCGCCTTCGAATGGATATTGCTCATCTTTCATGCATGCATCGGGAGGTCGAAGTTGGTCATGGATTATCCCACTTGCACCCGCAACATGGAATCAACACTATAATCAATAGTTGGCATATCAAGATGAAAAGGTGAAAACAATTGAATTTCAAAAGCATGGAACATTTCACCTGTTAGCTCATTGTGGATCTTCAATAAAGGGCCTAGCATTAACTCAAATTGCTTCACGTATTTGACCTCCATTTCATGAGCTTCTTCTTCTTAAGACAACTTCGGCTGGAACTCCTTTTGTATTTCTTGGATGGAAGCATCTAGCACCCCTCTGAATTACTGCTCACTATCAGGCTTGTGGATAATGGTGTGTAACATATCCTTTTGACCACTTCCCTTTTCAAGGATGATTACAATCTCTTGTAATTCATTCTCAATAATTTCCTCTAGTAATATGAAAGCATGAGTGGCAAGGAATTCTTCTTTGTCTTGAAATGAACTTGAATCACTTTCTTCTCTATGTGTTGAATCCGTACCTTGATCTTTACTTGTAATCACTTGAATATTCTTTATCTCCGTTTGAATTTATTCAATATGTCCTTCCATCTTTTGAACAAGGCCTATGAATTCATCTTCTAATACACTTGTGCTATCTTCACTAGTAGATGGAATAGAAGTTCCTTCTTCTCTAGATGATTCCTCAAACTTCAATTGCACCTTGGCTTGATGAATAGCCTCCCAAATTGTCGAACATGTGAATTTTGAATGATTGACATTATGAATTCTACAGCATTCACATGGAAGTAGGTGATACTTTATGCTCAAGCCTTTCTCAATACGTAGTCTCTCTTTGATCATCTCTTTAAATCTTATGAAGGCTTCACTTTCACTTGACACCTCAGGTTCCACCATTGTACTCATAACTAGATCATAAAATTGCAAAAAAGAAATTCTTCCTTGCAAAGTTAATTCCATCCTTGACAAAAATGTTAAACAATATAGCTCTTTGTGATCATTTGTACCATGAATTCGGCATCCATCCCGTGATGCAAAGTTGGTCAAGTCGGCATTCCTTTGATGAAGTTGTGCATGCAAACTCTACCAAAGCTGAATTATGTCTACTTGAGGATCATATTTCTGCCCACAACCTTCAAATTGCTTCATGCATGCTGAGAAATTCATCCTTATTTTGGTATTTTTTTAAATTTGTTGCTTTTTTTGTAGTTTTTTTTTCCTACTTTTTTTGGAATTTCTGCATAAGAGAGATCTTGAATCTCAAATTCTTCCTTGAGCACTACACTTGGACAACTCCACCTCCTCCACATCACATTCTCCATACACCCTTTCTAAATCTAACCATGCTTCTATAGCATTCAAAGGAAGTTAAATTATCATGGAAGTAAGTGAAGATGTCTTTGATCATCAAAACCAAGCCAAAAATTGTCTATGTCATGAAAAATCCTCACACCACCTTCAAACACTCCCATGCTAGGCGGCCTTGAGCCCTTCATCCGGACAAGGCCTTGTCCACAATACACTCTCTGCCTATCACCTCTAAACCCACCTAGGCACTTAGGCATGGATTTCATGTGAAAGGGTATGTTTTGAAATGCCATTTTTTGATACCACATGCATAAGATGAATGTAATTTGTTATTGAAAATCCTTTATATCAATTCTTAATTTGATGTGTTTTTGTAGGTGACGGAGGATCCAAGGAGGTGAATGGTGAGAGCTCATACATGAGAAGTTTGGAAGGTGAAGGAAATTTGCTCAAAGTTGTCATCATCACCACATGGAGGAGAGGTCTTACATCAAGTTCATCTTATGCCGTGCATGAGAAGGAGGTCATCATCCAGAGTTGTTTATTTCATGTGCATCCATCATATGCAAGAAGTCACACACAATACATCTTCCACCTCAACACTCCAAGAGTCTAGAGTCCTGCAAGAACAACATCACAAGATGAGAGATGATCATGATCATCAAAGCGATCCATGAGTTACATCAAAGACAACAAGAAGAAAATATTCTAAGTAAAGTGAACATGAGGTGAACTAGACTAGTTCTTTTGAAGATGCTGAGGTGGCACATACACATCATCAAGCCAATCACATTCTTCCATGTCATTCATTCAAGAGGGCCCACCATAAAGATGCTCCAAAGATGCTTATCACATTGGGAAATGCACCTTCATTGCCTCTTTCATGTTCTAAAAATAGCAAATTTTGTAACAAACTGCCTTGTTGTCTCAATCTCAACCGTTGATTGCTAAATCAATCATGGCCCTTCATGTAATTCTTGAGCTCTATATAAGGCTCACTTCTCCAATTTGTAAAGATACAAAAGAATCATTAGAGGAAGATAGAGTAGGAGTAGATACTATGGCAATAGGAGTAGAGTAGAAATAACTCTTCGAAATCATTGAAGAGATATATGAGATTGTTGTAAACAAAACACTTCTTAAGTCAATACAAGCTCATTGTTGTTGTTCGCATGGTGATCTTGTATGATCAAGGAATGTTCGCATGGTTTCTTATTATCCAAGATGGTTGAGATATCGTTCCAAGTAGCTTAGATGATAAAGTACATAGAGTTCATTGATGTAATGGATATATGCAATGATATTTGATAAATTCCCGTTGATTCATACTTTTGATGGCTTGTAGACGGTAAATCATCATGTAAAGTTAGCCTGAACCACATCTTGCAAATAGTTTGATTGTTGATGTTCCTTTGAGTTATGCCAGCTGTGGGTACTTTGGAGTGTGTCAACAATATGAAAATCCTTGATTTATCCTTTTGAGATTGCACCTATTTCATGTAGTTGTTGCTTGTCATGGCAAAGTGAAATTTGGTTTTTAAGGGAATTTGTCTACCATAACATCGTTCATCATGTCATTGTCCTTAGATTAGTCTTCTTAACCCTTGCCTTTTGCCTTTTCTTTTTGTAGTTGATTAGAAGAAGTTCCATTTCAAAAGGAAATAGTACATATTTGAATGGAGCGATGAATAAATTCTGCGTAAGTCCCTTTGTGTAAACAACATTATCACATCATACCACCAAGGCTATCCATTGCAAATCACTTACAAGGAACATTGGAGCATTCTTGTTTGATAACATAGATTAGCATTTGAGATGCTTTGTTCAAGGGAGGATAGAGCACTTGGTGTTTTATTCTAATGTTGTTGTTGTCAAGAAAACATCATCAACAGTTATCTTAAGAAAAAATGGAAACAATTCCATGAATAGACAAAGAGATAAGAAGAAAACTAAAAGAAAACAAGAATAAACTCAAAGAGAAAATGGGAACAATTTATAAAAGATAAGATTTGATCATGAGTTCACAAAAGAAAGAAAGTGAGAAAAAGGATGAGTTGACATGAAAAAATGTGAGGAAAAATGGGCTTAAAATCAAGAAGAAAAGATAAAATTATGAGTTAATTCATGGATCCAAAAATGAGATGGCCACCTCTTTTTCCATTTAGGGTCACGTAGGTGACCCATAAGCACTATGGAGTGACCCAAAAGCATTATCAAGTGACCTAGAATAGGAGGATCTGAAATGGCTTGTTAGAAAAATATGACGTTTGGAAACTCAGGTTGGGTGTTCAAGAAGATGGTTAAAGAGGAGAAAACGAAAGGGACATGTACCAAGAGTGAAACTACTGAGAGGAGTGTAATTCACCTCTATGTGGTTGTGATTAGGAAGCTCTTTAACATCATTAGACTATCATGTAGGCTTGACATGATTTTGGTACTTATAATGTGCATTTCACATATTTCTACAAGAAAGTTACAATTACCTATGCCTTGATTAAACCTAACTCCACACATCCTCAAAAGGATCTAAATGCAATCTATATATTCCCTATTCCTTATCTTGCATCAAACCAATAGGTGTAGTACTAAAACTTGGTTTAGAGTTATAATTGTGGTTTTGACCTCTAAATTTCTAAAACTAAATTTAAACATGGACCCAAGCCAACCGAATCCAAGTATTACTCACTGACTAAAATGTGAAATATTAAAATTTGCACACTAGAGTGTTATATAAAAGGAAAAAACCTAATTAATTTTTATCATCTACCATTTATCAAGAGGAGACATCTACACTTAGCATCTTCATTAAAAAAAGTACTTAGCATTATTATCTACATTTATATTATGCTTGGCATATCTTCCAACTTGTGCAAAGTCATTAAATCAATCCAAGGGTTTGACTAAGTCAAAATAGGAGAGCAGCTTGCCTTCTATCCGTAGCACAACAAAATCTACTAGTAGTTATTAGAACCACCATGTATAGAGCAAGTTCAAATTTTCATGAAAATGTTGAATCTACATGTGAAAACTTTAAAATTGTAGGTGTGGGAATCAAATCTACACCTACAAGATTAACTCAAAACAAATAACAATAAAACTTGATACACTTACATTGTGCAAGGTGTGGATCCACATAACCATCTTCAATTTGTGGATGACACTTCTTTGATGGGAAACTCTACACTTGAGGAAGCTATTGCTCTTAGGCGAGCTCTTGACATTTATATCAGTGTGTCTAGGTAACTCTTGAATGAACAAAAGTATCAGGTTTTCTTCCATATGAACCCTCATCTTCAAGAACAAATTGTTAATATACTTCATTTCAAGGTTGCTTCTCATCCTTTCAAATATTTGGGTACCCCTATTTCTCCTACTTGCCTTGGGAAAAAGACTGGAATGTTATGTGGGATTCTATTTAACTTGTCAAATAAGCCATTGGATACATAGATAACTCTCTTCAGCTAGTTGTATTGTGCTTCTTAAAGCCATTATTCAAGCTCTCCAAGTTTATATATTTATGGCTCTTGTGACTCCAAAATGCATCCTTCATGATAATTCTTAAAGATGGTGTGTGGAGGAATACAATTTATGGGGGATAATTCTTAAGCTCAAGCACCTGAATTTGGAGAATTATGCTTTCATTTCTAGGATGCCAACCCTTGGCAAGAGTTACCTTATATAGAAAACAATGAAGTTGGATAGTAATCTGATTAAAACTAGTATTTTTTAGATTGTGGGGAAGGTTTACGTTGCTCTTTTTGGGGATGATGCATGAGACCAAAACAATCTTCTTTGTGTGGAATTCTCTAACCTTTTTTAATTAAAATATATGTGTTGAAGTTGTTGGAATTGTGTTTCTGATTTTCAATATGAAGTCATGCAAGATGGTGTGAGGATTTGGAAATGGAAATCTTAAGTTCTTTGGCTGGGTGAACAATTCCCTCTTCACATTAACGATTTAATTTATATTTAGCATCTCAAAAGGTCTCTTTGGATAAAATTAAGATATCCTTAGATGGGGTTTGAAAGATAATGGGATTTACACATTGCAAACTTGTTATGTTATCCAATATCATTATTAAGATGGAGAAAAACTACAAAACAAGATAATCTACTTTAAAAAGATATATAATGAAATAGAAGTATTTCTAAATTAAAAAATTGGGCATGCTATCTACTGTCTAGGTCAAATTCTACTGTAACAAACTAAGCGTCTTAATTATAAAATCTATTTAGTCATTATTTGCTCTGAGATCCTGTGAAACCTTACCATGTTTTACTATTTAATTGATAACGCAAATTATCATAATAATACCCTTTGAAAACAAAGTAAATTTCGAAAACTATGACATCTGCATTCTTTTATGATATTTGCTATGTTTAAGTCTCCATACAATTGACTGTTTTCCTTCAAGGATTGTGTTACAACTATACATTTTGTGTAAAGCAACGCAATGCAACTATTATCTCTACACTCTTTGGTTCTGTCAAATAAATTTTCCTGTTCCTTTAGTTTTCTCCCAAGCTTCTTTTACATTTAGGTTTTACCATGTTTACATCTAGATTTGTACAGTGCATCTGCTAAAGTTTTAAAAGGATTCATAGAGAACCGGAGATTATACAAGTTGAAACATAGCTGCTTTTATGACTTCAACAACATTCATTATACTCAGAAGGAGAGAATATATTTTACAACCATAGAAAGGAATGAAAAAGAAAATGTAAAAAAATCTTGGCTTTATGTTGTGAGGGATTCTTGAGGAAAATACCAGATAAGAGAGACTCTACAGCTCTATCCCTTCCTGTTGAGATATATTTTACAACCATAGAAAGGAATGAAAAAGAAAATGTAAAAAAATCTTGGCTTTATGTTGTGAGGGATTCTTGAGGAAAATACCAGATAAGAGAGATTCTACAGCTCTATCCCTTCCTGTTGAGAATGTTGCTACACTCGAAATCACTGCTTCTTTCTAAATTCTCCGAACGGTGCTTTTACTCTAAACAGACTTATAATAAAAGTCTATCTTTTAATATATTTATACCAGATCTCTCTAAAAAACCTCAGCAAACCTAGAAAGGAGAAAACAAGCTTATATTTATTAACATATAAGCAGGAAAACAAGCTTATAGTCATTAACATATAAGCAGGGCCTCCGATGAAGAATCTTCTTACACTGTCAAGCTGTCACTATTAAATTATTACCGTTTTGAATACCTGCTTCAAACGAAGGTTTAGGTTGTAGGAAGCATAGCTTGTGACAAGTATGGGTTGGCGAGGGTTCAATAACCATTTAAAAGGTCAAATTTAAAGTTTTTTAAAATTTTATTTAATTTTAAAAATATGGGTGGAAACAGAAATGAAAGATATTATGAACAATCTGGAAAGGATGTTGGAGATCAGCCAGTGCACCATACAGAATAGGGTGGAAGGAATAAGAATCCTCACAGAAAAGATGAAGGAGCTGATGAAGGAGCTGAAGGAAGAACACATGACAGGGATGGGGGAAGAGAAGGACGTTGAGGGTAACCTGCAGAAAACTGGGAACAAAGGTATATAGGGTAAAAGTGATGATCAGGGGGCCCAAGCTCCAGGACCTGGGGATGTAAAAAGAAATCTTTCCAAGAGGAGAATGACGAACTTCTGAGCTTTGCCAAACTTCATGAAGAATTTTACAAATAGGAGTTGGTTTCTGTTGAAACTCTTAAAAATATGTGACCCTGCTTAGGGTTTGGGGAGGATGGGCGTATGGTGGGATATTGTATGTTTGCTGATAGTATCTTGTATAGCTTTAATATCTAAGTCTATTTAGCTGCTTTAGGTGTTTTTTTTGTCTTTTGACTGCTCTCCTTCCATGTTTTATCTTTAGGGCAGCTTCTGGTTGTAGGGTTTCCAAGCCCCTTCAAAATCTGTTTTACTTCTCTAATAAAAAATTAGTATAGATATATTATATACATTTACCTAAAAATAAAGTTGAGAGATATAAGGGTTTTCTGCAACTCAACTAGGTTAAACAAAAATTTTTTCGTGATCAGAGGGTATTCAGTTGCTTAAATTATTTTATCAAAATTAAATTCATGATAAAGAAAATAAGAAGGAAACACAAATCTAAGGTAGATATTAATACAAGGGCTTCCTTATATTATTTTGACTATAATCTAAATCACAGAGAAAATAAAACTAAAAATCTAAGGCAGAAAAAACATATATTATGAATCTAGGGCTTGCTTAAATTATTTCTACTAAAACTTAAATCCGCAAAGAAAATTTAAAAACACAAATCTAAGGAAAAATAAATATAGATCACCACTACAATTACCAGGGCTAACTAATTTTGGTGCACATTTTAATCTGCAAAATCCACCATTTCTTCTGCCAAAGAAAAGTTGTTTAAAGCCAAATTGATCTTAAAATTCTTTCTCCGTAAACCCGAAGTTTTCCAAAAGAAGACCGGTAAAATAAATATATAGTTGTTTTTTTATATATTTATATCTTTCATAATGTCCAATTTAATTTTTGTAGTTAATAGTTTATAATAAGCACAACATAAAAAACATAAACTATAATTAAACTATATATATACTAAATAAAATAATTATAATGTAAAATAAAATAAATCAAAATAAATGGTTTTTACTTTACTCTAAACATAATTTATTTTACTAGAACTATTTTATTTGCTACATATTTTATCTATTTCAAAGTTAAGGTTTTGTATTTACAAATAAATGTGGACTCTAAATAATTTTTCTTTCAACTATTATTTCATAAATATAAATATAAATATAAATATATATGAAGATTATACTGTAAAATCTTATGAATTGTATCGAAACATTTAAACTATTAATATTGTTTAACTAATATTAAATTTAATTATTAAAAAATATTATAATATTATATGATGTTAATAGTATCATGTTTATAAGGGGAGACCCTGTGGTGAAATGGTGGGGTTTTTCGTCTGTAGTGCCAACAACCCAGGTTTAAACCTTGTGGGGTTGCTCTTTACTATGTCACTCTTTACTATGTTAACAATTGAGGGGCCCCAGGATGATTTACCCCCTGGTCCTAAATTTCCCTCATTAATGGAGTCCAGGAGATAAGTCTTGGAACTTCCCCCAGAGACAGGTTGGTACAAATTGAACTTTGACCACACCTCGAAGGGAAATTCGGTTTAGTGAGAAATTGGGAAGGGAAGGTCCTTTGCAGAGCTTTTAAGAGGCTTGGCCATGGAACCAACAATATGGTTGAGTATCAAGTGCTAATCTTGGGACTTCAAGTAAGCATTGAGATGGGTCTAAGCATGCTAGCAATAGAAGGTGGCTCAACATTTGTGATTAATGTGATAAGGGTGAGCACATCAAGTTTTGGAAATATAACACCATACTTGACACAGTCATGGAGCTTTTGGACAAGTTGGAACAATACACAGTTAACCATGTATTCGAGGAGGAAAATAAGGAGGTCGATGCATTGGACAACTTGGCAGTTAATTAGTTCGAGGAACTAGTTTTGCAAATGCTACCTAGCATAGTGACACATGGGTTTCACTCTTGCAGGATTGGTAATTATGGCATTTAATGTCTTCTCCGGTCTATCCCACTCCACTCTGATGATATGACATTCGAAGTAGGAGATAATAATGTTACAAACACTGAGAGCATCCTATTCTAGTGCATTCAGAGTTAAGATGCTTTTATTGGAAGTAAATAATGCTTTGATGTTAATTATCAACTGTTTGAGCTCCGAAGCTATTAAGAAGCCATGGACACCCCGATCAGGCTTACTTGTTTGTAGAAGCAAATGGCCTTTCTCAGGGAGGTGACTAAAAAGAGACTTCAAAGCATTTTCAAAACCCGAAATGATATTCTACTTCTCGTAGTGCAATGGATTCTGGGGGAGGATTTTTGTTGGTGGATCACCGATATAGAGTAAATAATGACATTTCATCAATTTTTGTTGCAACATTGTTGGAATTCAGGGAATTGAAGGAGGATGTTGCAGTAATTGTGAAGGCTTTGATAAAAA
Organism: Cunninghamia lanceolata; assembly: GCA_027924645.1. Classification (NCBI taxonomy): domain Eukaryota; kingdom Viridiplantae; phylum Streptophyta; class Pinopsida; order Cupressales; family Cupressaceae; genus Cunninghamia; species Cunninghamia lanceolata. Next base: position 8,571,104 of record BSBN01000078.1, read on the forward strand.
AGAGATTTTTGTGAGGTTTGGATGAGGTGTTAGTGATGACCAGGTATGGCAATGGTGTCCCACTTCCAGGTGATTTCCATACGTTTTCATTGCTTACTTCTAATAAGCCGGCGTCTTTTGTAAGGAGGCATCAGAAGGTGGAGAAAGCGATTGATTTCCTAAAGCAGATCTTGGGAATGAAGGAGGTAGATGGTATAGAATGGATGCAATGTTTCATTGGCATCGAGTAGGAGCGGGCCGAAGGAACAAGGTTCCCATATTAGTATATATGTTTGTATTTCAGAAATGCATAGGTGAATAGATAGTAGTAGTTCTTTCCTTTCCAGGTTTTTTTTTTTTTTTACCTAGGTTGACTCTATGTTAATAGAGATTTTCTAAAAATATATATACTATTTTTTTATTACTTTATAATACAAGGAGCATCCCCATGGATTCATTTACAGATAAAAAAAATAGTACCCTGTTTTTCAAATCATAATTTATTGTAAACTAAAAATTGTTCAAAGTAAAAATAGTTCTACTCTACAAAATAAGTGGCAATGGAATTCAAAAAGAAAAAAAATGAGGCATAGGAAAAAGGATAGATGGAATTTTTAAAAGCAAAAACATGAGAAACAAGAAAAAGATAGAAGAAACAAATTAGAGAAGACTTTTTTTTGGTTGAAAGCGCCAAAAGACTATAGTAGATTAACACAAGAATGAAGAGAAAAATAAAGGAAGAGGGAAGAATAAAATAACACAAATAGGTTTAAACAACATAACCACCGATGGCTTAAAAGGAGAAAATTTGTAGAAAAGTAAAACCCAAAACCCTACACTAGGGTTAGATCAAAATTCTTCCCCTTAAAAAATTAAATTGTGGAGACCAAACGAAATAGAATACAAGGCCCTAACAGACCAGATACAAAACCAAATACACGATTAAAAAAGAAAGACATGGACAAAATCAGGAAAAGAATTATCATATGTTGCTAGAGGAGTGAATAGGATCCCTTTGGGGAAACAAAAAATAAAGGAAACTTTTTAGAATATCATATTTACTAGAAACAAATAGGAATGGGCTAATACAAATTCTCATTTAAAAGGTATGGCCTTTTTCGTGACTTGGGAAAATCTTTGGTCTACATGCGATCAAATACAAAAATGGTGTAAAGAAAACTAGGGGCAGAACATGATTATCTACAATCTACCAATGTTATGTGAGTTTTTATCCAAAATGGAAAAAGAAATCTATTTATGGATAAAGTTTATTTACCCTTTATAATTAAAATAGAGATGGAAAATAAGGGATATTATGATCATTTTGGTTAAAATGGAGATAAATAAAGAATAATTATGAAAACCCGTTTAGAAAGGAGTTATTATGTTTATTAAACCAATATTAATAACAACCTTTGTGAAAGGGTGTGATGGTTTAGAAGGCACCCCTTAAAAGGTTATATAAGGCATTTGTGTGAGACTTGGAAAGGACATGGAGAACACTCAAGGAAGATAAGGAAAGAAAGGGAAGAAATCACAAAGGAGAAGGATTATAGATTTGACAAGCGGTGAGCATTGGAGAATGGGCACACAGAGTGTGTCCAACTCGGAGATTGTCCTAGCCAGGGCTTGTGTGTGCACTTGTGTTGAGCATGTTTTGTTGAACATGGCTCTAGAGAACTTGTGTGTGTTTTTTTTCTTAAAAAGAGTTGAATGCTTGGGAAACACATGGTTGGTTCTAAATAAGAACTAGATTCTTCCTAGAAGTGCTCACTTGTTGAAAGGGGGTTGAATCTGTAATCCATTCTCCAGAGTGACATTTTGAAGAAATTCCAGGATCTAAAAAATATGTATCTATTCCTTTAAATTAATGAAGTACTAAACTTATTGTTAATAAAATATATTGATGGGTTTTGATGTTAATATGATTATGTGATTATGTTATATAATTTGTTTTGTAAATGATTTACTTAAGAGTTGTTATTAAATTATCACCTGTTGTAATTTACATTTGTTATTACATCTATTTTAACATCATTGAATATATTAATTCTATCTTAAATCTAAATATTAACCATTTAATTATTAAATTGAGATTTAATTTACATTCCTTCTTAATAAATCTATCTTCAATAGTGTAAGAGAAAGATTAATTGTATTAGGAGAAAGGTTAATATTAGATAAATTAATTCTTCTCCTTAGGTCAACGAATTCTATCATGATAAGAAATAGCACTCTTAGGAAAACACTATCAATACATGCATAACTATTAATTTATCTTTCTTTATCCATTGATGTTGGAGGAAGTGGTTCTTTAGAGATATTCATGTGATATTTTTAAATTTTCTAAGTGTAAAACATTTCTTAGGTAGGCACGAACAAATTACGTCTCTAGGATGAAACATAATTTTATTATACGTAACCTATTTATTCTTCTCTAACTTTCTCAGTTCAAGGTAATTTGTTTCTTATGGAGATCTATTAATGTGTACATGATATCAAGACCTTGATGATTAAGCATTACATTAAATGTGAAACATAAAATTCCTTAGGTCTTTTAGATTTATAAGTTCTAAAATGAGAAGGTACATAAGTATAATTACGTGAAACATAAAATTCCTTAGGTCTTTTAGATTTATAAGTTCTAAATGAGAAGGTACATAAGTATCATTACACTAAATTACAATAAACTTTGTAGTAAATTCTTGATTGTTCACATTGTTACATCCCCAATTTTAGCTTTGATTTTACTATTTACTTTTACGTGAATAGAAGTGAATTTATGGAACATGATTTGACGTTATGTTATAATGTTAGAGTAAATCATTGATTATATTAGATATCAATGCATTTGATTAAGTATAATGCATATGATTAAATGATTCATTAATTTATGTTATGAGAATTTAATTTTTTATTCATAAGATTTATGAATGGACTAACGATGCATTGATCATGATCTGGTAATTGCAAACTGTATGCAGAAAAATAGGTTCTGATTACTCTCAGACTAAGAGAGTATCTTCTAAGGAGAGGAGAATAGACCTTTGGTTTTGAACTATTCATTTGTCATCTATGTATTGAGTATTGTTGTCATGGAGGATTGCACCCGTTCAAGCAATAAGCTCAACAATCCCATGAAACATTCGATCACTCTCAGATTGTGGGTTTTCTATGATGAAAATGAACCTGCAAGTTGATTCACAACTATTTCTCAATACTTCTGTTCCTACAACTCAAATTGAACAATCCTATCACATAAATATTTCATAGAAAGGCATGAAATCAATCTACTTTTTGCTAAGGAAAACCAATGCTCTCACAACTTAAAAGTATAAGAATCATCTACACAATCTATAACCTATGGTAAAATTTGTACTATTGTGTACTTGCTTCAATAGAATGAGACATAAAACTTAAAGGCTTCAATTTAAAACATGGTAAATCTTTATTCGATCATTCACAAGATAAGACACCTGAATCCAAGAAGAAGAACACCTAATTTTATTAGAAAATAGAAGGAAAACACTTCAATAACTATCAAATATGCTAAAAAGTAAATTGTTGTTGTATAAAAACCTATAAAATATATTGAGTTACGATACTGAATCTGTCTCTGCAATGTGCAAAGGCTAGAGAAAAAGCAAGAACTGGGAAAAAAAGCATAAGCTTTTCCTCCTATAATACAAAAATCTATCTCCAAAAGCAAAGGGAAGTGATTTCCTATCTAACTGCACTCAACATGATGCATGAATAGGTTGGAAAAGACAACTCCCTATTGCTAGGTGAGCAAGAGAAAAAAGCCTATATATAAGAGCCCACAACTGCTCCAAACTGAGCTATTCTAGCTCAGAACTCCTCCTCCGAAGGTGTTTCACCAAAAGATTGCCAAAATAGGCTTGTTTGACTCCAAGTCAAAAATAGAAGTAGAACCTCCTCTTGCATGAGTTTGACAGTTCAGTTTGTCTTCACTTTACTCCCTTGCATGATTTGAGGGCAAAAATATATTATTTTTGACAAATATTAATGGTAATATGTTTGCATGGTTTTAGCTTAATAAGTGTTTTACAATTATCTTCTTGGTTTTGTGAAACAAATATTAGGGTAATTTATAATTATTACCCTCAATAAGTGTTTAAAATACAATTTTTTATATTTAACTCATGCAAAAAGGAAAAAAGAGTTTACATGATTTGTCCATTTACGCTTGAACTTCTCTTCCAAATTTGCAACAAAAGCCACAAGGTTTATAATAATGTCTTTTTCTATCCTTAGCCTATGAAAAGGCTTCCAACCATTCTGTGATTTTTTCAAACTTTAATCATATCCTTTGCCTTTTGTTTTCAAACACTTATCATTTTCTTTCGATTTCCAAGGTTTTAAAGTCTCTTAATAAAGTCAAAAGAGAAAAATGACCACCTTATGACTCCATGTCTCCACAGGCTCATGCATTCTTCACTAGGTATCATAACTTGAAAGTCATAGACCACAGTCTCCATTTAATTTATGAGGATCTCTTTTCTTAACAAAGTCAAAGGGAGACTAAGACAATCAGGCTAGGGCACAAAAAGATCAATCAAACCCTAAAAGAAATCATTTTGCTCTTATCCGTTTCATCTGATTTGAAGTGATGCACTGCCACGAGGGTTTCTTAGCTCATTGCAACTCCTGAAGGGTTTCTGCTTCTTCCAATGGCTCTTCTTGCAACTTCTTCTGGTAAGCAAGGTTCATCTGCTTTTCTATATAAGAACTATGAAAATAATTCTCTTCACCTTACTGTTTCATTCTTCTTTCCACTAAAAACTACAAGACATTTCTATTTCCTTACCCTTTTTCTGTGGTTTTGATATATGGAAGAAAATACTTCATTGTTATTTTTCTGCTCCTGTATGGTAAAAATTTGTGCTTTTGGCTTTTTCGTCTATCGTGACTCCATGTAAGTGTTTTAAAAAAGTATGAAAAGGATATGTACTTTCCTTTTTGCTATATGAGATGGTAAAAAAACTGATTTATATGTTGTTTATGATGTAATCTTGCTAGGGCTTGAATGTGAAATGCATGTGAAGTTCTCTATTTTTTCTACTCTTTACTCTTTGATATGATCCTATAGCAACACTAACCCTTTCTTTCTTTGATACAAACTATGGAATGTGGTCCTGAAACTGTAGGGTTCTATGCATATTTCTTTGTATACGGTCTTTAATTTGAACAGTCAGTAAAGAGATCTCAGTGTCCTCTACAGAACAATGCTTAAAAACTGATTTACTATGGTTCTCTTCACTGAAAAATTGAGGGAAAAACCCTTGTCTTTCTATAAGATGATTGAAAAGTGACTTCTCTGCTGCCTCTGCAAAATAAGACTACTTTCCTTTGATTATTTTTGAAACCCACATACATGCATCGTTGCTTTCATGGCATAATTTATTCTTGGTTACAGATATTTTTTAGAACCATATTGATGGACTTAGCAACTATCTCAATATTCCATGTATTGATTATGGTATGGCTCTTTATCCTCAGGAAGAAGCTTGTTTCCTTTCTCACTTCTGAGAAATATGTAGGTTGCCCCATTTTTTGACAAAACCTTAATAGGGTTATATGGAAACTATGCCACCTTTGGAATAGCCATTGAAGGTGTTTTGTGGGAAAAGTGTGAAACACCTGTATTATCCCTCTGGGAAAATATGAGCAATGTGTTTTTGAAAAGAACAGTGAGGGCTTTTTTTTTAAACTCTGTTGTATTTCTTTTCTTCTCTTTTGAAAGTTCTGGAACAAAATCTTACTCCTTGAGGGCTCTGTTCTCATCATAAATACTATTGTGACTGTACATTACTTGCAACCTTTTTGATGTTTCAATTGACTATTTTTTATGAACTAGTAAAAGGCTACTATTTCTTTTGTTGTATGCTTTTATGACTGTCCTCATGACTGATTTATGTCACTATCTCATTGTTTTTAGTCATCTTTGTATAATGTTGTATCTTCACAGTGTTTGACTGTCTCATTCCTGAAGGCTTTATAATAGTCATAAACTATTGTTTTATCTACTGCACCTCCTCAATAGTCCCTTAACTTCTACTTAACATTATTTTTCTGTTCTTCATGTCAATGGATAAGATTGTTCCACAATATTTACAACTTCATCAATTAGTTTTTTTTCCCTGTACTGGGACAATCATCATAATAATTACTTTTGGACTATTTGAAACATCACTTTAATTGAATACCAGCCATTTCAATGGTTAAAGACTCAATAGAAAGTTTACATCTCATTCACAACAAAAGTGGTAAATGTTTGTCCTATTTTCTTTTACCTAGGCTAACGTTTTTATGTTGGAGTGGATGATATTCAAGTGGGGCAAACTAAAACAAACACCTCCTTTGCACTACTCCATTCTTCAACCTATTACAGTCATCTAGAACTGATCTCAGACTGTTATGACAATCATCTTCATTGGATTGTTCATTATTTCATCTCTGCTCATTGTATATGACTATTCTCCTTTTTACCACAGTCATTCTTGATACTGATTGTCACTGCTACTACCTTTTGTTTTCTCCGTATCATGTCACTAGCTTGACTGTATCATTACATTGATGTTTGTCTTTGACTACTGATGTTGATTTCTCTTATCAAATGCAATTGGTTGTTCTTTAATATGTCTATGGCTCTTCAGGCAGGCTTATTACCTTGTCATTGTTAAGGTGCCTTTACTCATGACTATTTATCACCCTTATTGTAGTAAAAGACTATTCACTATGCCCATATGAGATACTGTACTATCTTGAATCACTGCTTTCCTATACTTTTCATGATTTCATGCAAACATGTATCTTCTTCTTTCACTATCTGGTCTATCTAGTGACTACACAACTTTTCCATGCTTGATAGACTTTCAATAACTTTCAGTAATATGCATAAAGTAGTTTAATGAAAGTTTTGTATGATCTTATGACTGTCTTAGACTCCTAGAGTGATGAGTACCTTTTGTAGTCCCCTTGAGTATCTTGATTGATGATTTCCTCTATATGATGGATTGCTCCACTTTCATGAGACAGTCCCTCTCTCCTGGTGACTGCTACATATGATTGTGCCTTGATGATGGACATGAATGTCCCTTATATTATGACTATTCTACTAATAGTACTGTCACTTTATTATTACATTGCTGCTCTATATGACTATTGATAGTCACCCCTTTTCTCTTTATCTTTGCATTGTACATTGTGCCTCATGACAGTCCTTGAACCTTGTAATTATGACTGCTGTCCTCAAATGTCATTAATGAATGTTCTTCAAGTACATGTACCTGCACATCCAACAAACTAGTTAGAGAAAACATAGAGGCTTAGTAGCCCCTCCTTTGACTTGTCTGATCTTTACTTTTGCATTCTTTTATAGCTATATGATTGCATTCTAGATTTGCTGATCTCTCATATCTTCTTGATTAGATATTTGTGTAAGATAACAAGTACATTATGATATTATTGTATATGGAAGTGAAAAAGGGACCTTGATCTCCAACATTCCTCCTCATTTTCTTTTGTGGGCCCCCTTGAAGATATCAATGAGGGAACTGAAGATGATGTTGTCAACAGTAGGATTCATTATTCAGGCAATGACAGGTCCCTTTTTCCCTTTTATATTTTTGCTCCTTTTGTTTCAAATTTACTTTCGCTCTTTCATTGCATTATATACAATTAATCCCATGACTTGTGTGGGAGCATATAAACATTTTACTTCTCATGAATATGAACAACTATTTTATGCAATGTTTTTTGTATATTTCTTCTTCTTTGTGAATCAATTGCATAAAGATAAACTAAAAATGATTGCATGATACAGATGTTCATAATTGTGAATGGATTTAGCAATATTTATGTACCTTTTTCATTCAATAGTGTATCAACTGTAAAGAATGAACAATGGAAATATATTGCAACACAATCTGCAACACATAGATTAGCTTTCCTTTCACTTTCCAGTCCTAGGATATCTCTTGCTTTGTTGGAGTGTCCTTCCCATCTTATTTGGCTCATGTAACAGGTCGTAGTAATCTACTACATGATTCTGGTAATGGTTATCATCGGAATGGCCCTCCATTAGGATAGTAGGCCTTCTAGGGGTAACTGAGAATCTTGAACCTTCTCCTCCTTTCCCCTTGAACCTATCTACTTCTTCAAAGTAACAAAAGTAAATGTTGTTACAACCTGACCTAATTTAGCTGAAAAGCACAATTGGGTAACAAGTACCTTCAATTAGTAAACCCTTGACGATTGAGGTAAGTCATGTTTTTCAAAGCAGTTTAAGTTTGTTGATCGAATCGACCAGTTGTCAACGTTGTTTAGAATTCTTTTGAAGTTGTCTTGTCAACCTTGTCATTTTGTGGAATCAACATTGTTGATGTTCAGCAATAGTCATTTTGTGACTAGCACAACTTTCTATCGAACACGTCAATCTTTACATCATAAATGAGATCATGTTTGCATTTTCACTGGTGTGGTTGGAAGAAATGTTATTGTGTTTCATGTTATAGTTATAATGTCAAATATTTCATTTGTTGTCATAATGAAATCGATGAGTTTTGGTTTTAGTTCATAAAGGGGAGATGAACTCAACCCATTCACATTTGTGTATAAGTTTATGTAAAAATATTGCTATTATTCCTATTGATATTAATATCTACGTCCATAGACTATTATTATATGTAGAACTTTGGAACAAGTTCGATAGTGGGTTAATTGTTAATTACCTCCATTATAATGAATCATTCATTAATAACCATCTTAGATAACATTGAATGGTTTTGAGAGAGAGAGTTGTTGTGTGAGGAGTCGTAATTATTAACCATGTACTCCTCTAATTTTGCATGTCCAACTAAGAGCCTTCATGGGCTAATTTAGTGGAGATACCCGTGGCTTTTTGAATTGATTAACTATTTTAAGAGTTGTGTCTTTATGATAGAGAGTTGTGGTTGGTTATGGTAGTGAACGACTCATTAGTAGAGTCAGGCAGAGAGGTGGTTGTTTTTTGTGAAAATAGAGATTTGAAGAGCTCAGTTTTGGGAGTAGAGTTTAGGAGAGCATCAAGAGAGTCGACAGAAGGAAAATCTTAGAATAGTGAAGGTTAGTTATCTCAGTTGATAAACACTATAAGTTAATGAGGGAAATCAATATCTAAGAATAGATCATTTCTTAGAAGGGAATTAGTTCAAGAAGTTGAAGTGAAGGTCGAAAAAGTCTAAGTGTCACCAGTTTGCTCAAGTATGAACCGTACATATTCCCCATGATTCTTTTATTGCAAATCAGGTTACTAGAAACTCTTATATATCAATAATTGTTTTTGGAGAACATAAGCATTCCCTATGAAATGTTGGTAGTTATATGAGCCTTTAGACCATAGATAAGTATATTAGAAGCTTTACTTGTATCAGAGAACTCTTGGTTGATGTTGCTCATCTTATTGTTTCTAGTTAATAATATAACTTTTCTGTTGCTAAGAACTTAGAGTCAGTGTTATCATCTCTTTAATAGTCAACAGTCATAGTATAATTTTAATGGATGGTACTTTTATATAAAGAATGTTAGCATAGCTCATTTTTTTTGTTCTTCATAGTGAAAAAGGGTGTGGTGTTCCTGTAGTAAAGGTTTTTTCTAAAAGTAAACTTTAATGTTAGTTATCTCTAGAAGATGGTTTCAATTTGTATATAGATAAAGTCATGGGATAAATTTAGATAAAGATTTTAGGAATATTTAGATACAAAGGATTCTCTATTTAAACATTATAAACATATTATTTTTATGTATGTATATATATATATTTCATAACACACTACCTAAGCAGATATATACAACTTTATAATCTTATCTTTTCCCATAGACTTCTTTGTGGAGTAGTGCAAACAAGCAATACAAACTTACGCAAGTGTTAGGGTTCTTTGATTATTGCATTCTTATGTTCTTATAATCCACAAGTCTAATATACTCGTTGGGTCATAGAGGCTTACTATTTTGGTGAAATCATATGGTCAGTAATGTTGAACAGCTAGTGGAATATATAATATAGTCTTTGAGTTACTTGAGAGGTTTTAGATATTGATATTGCTCCAATGACTTCATTAGTTATATTTATATAAGTAGAACAACTTAGACAGTAAACAAAATTGATGGCAACATAAAATAAGTCTTTTTAAGGAGACATCGAGTGAGATGGTTTTACTACAAGTTTAGATGAAAGTACTTGTATACTATTGCTTCAACTTAGCTTATTTGTAAGAGAGATACTCAGACATTAAAATCATGTGGATAGAAAACATAATTTAGTTCATCATCTTTTTGGAATTCAAACTAAACTTAGGAGAAGTTTAAACTTGAATTTGTTCCTTTAGCTTTATTTAAACTAAAGTATACTTGTATACTATAATCTAGTCAAGGTTTGTGAGATTTAAATGACCTCATAGCTGGAACAAGACTAGAAGATAATCTCTTTCTTGCTATATTCTTACTTTTTAAGATTAAGTTTTTTTGTTATTCCATTGTGATGGAAAAGGGAAAGATAAAAACCCTAGATTAACCCAATGGGGTAAAGGTATCTAATTTACCCTTGTGGTTACGTGTTGTCTTAACTATTTAGATCAACAATGAAAAGGTGAACTTTCCTTATTTATGATTGTCAATTATATTTAGACATAAAGGAGATTTTTCCTATCCATTTATGTTTATTCTTGATATAACAGAAAACCTATTTGGTTGTTTGCCAATGGACTTAAGTTATAAGTGTCGATAAGTCATGGATCTCACATGTTGGAAGGATACAAGGAGATACCCAAGTGTAGATAGTCATTCCATAAGGTCTTTGGAACAATCGCGGTGTCTTGAAAATCTATCTAAGTTGGGAAGACTATATTTGAGTTAAACAAAACTCTATAGTTAAACCTAGTTAACGAAGTCATACTGTAAGATGTGATAGTATCCAAGTCGAGTTGGAGGATGGGTGGACATTACGACAACGTTCATTGATAATGTCTATTTTATATTGAATCTTTGGCCAAAGTAATGCATACATCTCTATGTTCATTGCTAATTCACCATTTCTAGATTGCATAACTTATCAGTATTATCATACTTAGCTAGAGGTTATCTAGGGTTGTATGATCGATAGCATTATGTAAAATACAACACCAGTTCTTTGATGGAAAATAACCATTGGTTACCTTATGTCTATACTCTTCGTGAAGGGTAGGACCACTTTGAGAAAGGAAGGTATGCATGGGACCGCTAGTCTATGGTTGGAGGTAAAGCACTCAGAAGATGGTCTCCCTCTCTCTCTAGTAGATGACTCACCGAGACTTACAATATGGGTGTTAGAATTCCAAATGCAATATATCTTTTGGATAAGTGACTTGTGTTTTTAAACTATGTAAATGTATATCATTGTAATGAAATGACAAGATGCCAACATTGTAAAATATATGATGTTGTATATTTCAAGAAGGAAATTATATAATTTTGATATATCTTGATTCTTTAATATTATTTCAAGTAAATTTTTTTTCTCTTTTTCACTATGTGTTTTTAAATCTCATGGTGAATATTTGATTTTAGTCTTGTTTAGGAAATGGTATGTTACATATGGTATCATAGCTAACTGGGTTCAACCCATGGAGCTTGGAGCTCCCTACAAGAGAATTAATCAACATTAAAAAGATAGCTAATGTTTGAAAATTGGTTTTATGCCAGAATGGTGTGGAGAAGAACCAAGAGAACTACTAGAAACTATGTTCCCTAGAATTTGTCATGGTTAGTAGTTAAGAAAGAACATATTGAGGAAGTTAAATATAAAGAGCATATTAATTATGCTGAGGGTACATGCCTATAGGATTCAAAGACTTTGTCTGATGCACTTAAGTGAATATGGATAGAAAGGAAACAACCTTTTGAACTAGCCAAGAATCCTACTATTTTTACTTGTGTAGTGAAACCTAGTAAACTATTAGCTAGTCACGACATGTCATTTGAATGTGGTTGTGATGTGCCTATTTTAGGAAAAACATGAGATGGAGAAGTACCTGTATGTGAAACCACCCTCTAAGTTTGTTAGTTGGAATATCCTTTAGCCGATAGGGACATGTAGTCTTGTCATGATTAATTATATAAATAAGAATGTCGTTACTCCTAAATAAATTATAATAAAAATGAGAATGTTTTGTTCGTTGTTTTGAGTTAATTATGTTTTGATTTAATAAAACACATTAAATTCAGAAAACTAATAGATAACTTAATATTCTCAGGTGTGATAAAAATGACAACATGATTTGTACAAGAACAAACTAGGGTGAAAGTTAAGAAGAGAATAATCCACTAGTTAATCTCATGGACAAATTGGATCAAATCCTAACGATGCTTGCAGAAACTAAGGAGAGACTAGGTAACTTCAAAAAGAAAGTAAGAGATTAGGAAAACCTTGAAATGGAAAATGAGTTTTCTCATGGGATGAGCAGGGAAATTCACTGAGAGCATAGTGTGAGTAGTGAGAACCTTGAAAACCGTAGACCCCAGAAGGAAGCAAAGGATAGGCTTGCCTTAGAATTTTCCAAAGATATGAAGAAAGTCACTCCACTAAAGTTTAATGGAACAATGACTGAAGATGCAACTGAAGCTTGGTTAACAGAAATGGAATAATATTTCGAGATAAGAAATTACTTGAAATTAACCAAAGTGGTTTGGAGGGCCTTTGAATTGGCAGGAAAAGCATCCACTTGGTGTATGAACATGAAAAAGGAAAAAGAGTTGAAGTCCAAACTTGCTTATCTCAATATGAATCACAAGAGATTCAATAAGACTCCAACTTTACAACCATCCAAAAGAAGAAATGATAAGAGCTATGAGAATAAAAGAAATGGAAAAGGAACCCAGAAGAATAAGAGTGGGTCTAGTAATGAGAAAAAGAATGGTAGTTTGAAAAGAAATGAGGATAATACTAGAAAACCAATAGAAAGGAGAGGACCTCCTGGAGGTTATTTTACTTGTGGAGGTGAACATTATGCTCATCAATGCCCAACCAAGAACCAGAGTGGCCGTCCAATATGTAATGCCTTACCTACACAACAAGTAGCTTTCCAATAGATAATTGATGTAGCTCTTTATAATCATCAAGTGAAGTATCAGATCACACCCATAGAGATTATTGGTATTTGTTTTGGAATCCCTATCTCTATCTTGATTGATACTGAAATAATTGAAAATTTTATTTCTCCTAGAGTTTTGAATAAGTTTCCTAGAAGAGATGGTTACATGGCTAAACATTGGTTAGTAGAGTATGCTAACCAATCTAAGACTTAGGTAGGGCAATGTTTGTTTGAAGCTACGATTGGTCTCTCTATTTTTTCAAGAAAGGTGAACCTATACTAGCTACCTTAGGTTCCTATGATGTTATCTTGGGAATGAGTTGGTTATGGAAGCTTTGAGCCAGGGTAGACTATTTTTCTAAAACTATTGAATGCTTAGACGATATGAGAAATAAGGTCTTTTTCCATGGTATTCAAATAGAGGTCAAGATTTGACCAATCTACGCAAAGCAATTAAAAAGGCTAGTCAAAAAGGGTGTCAACTCTTCGTAGTAAAAAAGGAACAAATTGAAGAAAGTCCTGGAAAACATAGTGTGTTTTTTGAAGAAAGGTTTCCAATTCTTCAAGATTTCAAGGATGTTTTTCTATAAGAACTTCTAGGTTTACCACCCAAAAGAGTCTTTCATTTTGCAATTTACATTAAACTAGCGTCTGAACCAATATTGAAAACACCTTACCATATGACTACTATGAAATTGATGGAATTAAAACACCAATTGGAAGAATTTTTGGCTAAAGGTTTGATTACACCTAGTGTTTCATCCTGGGGTGTACCAGTTATCTTTGTCAAAAAGAAGGATGAAACTTTGCGTCTATGTCTTGAATATCATATCCTCAATAAAGAAATGATAAAGGATAAGTAACCATTACAAAGATCAAAGTTATCCTAGATTGACCTATACCTAAGAAAGTGCATGAAGTACGTAGCTTCATGGGTTTGGCAGGATACTACCAAAAGTTTATTTTGAATTTCTCCAATATTGCAAGTCCAATCCCTTCCTTACAAAGAAAAGGGAAACATTTTGATTGGTCAAAGAAATGTCAGGAGGTGTTTGATCTTTTAAAAGAGAAATTGACAATCACACCAATTCTAAGATTTCTCGATCTCGAAAGTCAATTAGATGTAATAACTGATACATCAGGAGATAGATTAGGGGGGTGCTTATTTAGGATAGGTGAGTAATAGCCTGTGAGACTAGAAAGATTAAATATTATGATGAGAATTATGCTCCACATGATTTAGAATTGGTAGAAGTTATGCATGCTTTGCAAGTATGGCATCACTATCTGTTAGGGAAAAGCTTTGTGCTAAAATTAGATCATCAAAATCTTAAGTATATATTTTCTTAACCACATCTTAATGCTCGAGAAAGGAGATGGTTAGAATTGATATCCAACTAAGACTTTGAGATAAGTTATATCAAAGGAAAAGAGAATAGAGTAGCAAATGCTTTGAGTCGGCAGAGACATATTTCATCAATTGTCTCTATTCATGTAAACTTCAAGGATTTATTGTTGCAAAAATTATCAAGTGATGAATAATATGAGTAGGTCAAGTAAGCTCTTATGGTAAATCCTAAAGATTCAAGGTATGATGGGTTTCATTTTGAGTCTGATGGAGCACTAGTATTAACCTTGCAAATTTGTTCAAGAAGTGTTAGATTGCACGGAGTTCCTGAAAAGATTATCTTAGATAGAGAAGCATGTGTGATGTCAAGGTAAGGGAAAACTATTTTTTCTTCACACTAGGAACTATTTACTTAATGTGAGTACATATTATCATCCTAAAATAGATGGTCAAACTGAGAGAGTTAACCAAGTTTTGGTGGATTTGTAAATAATGTATTGCATGGATCAACAATATTAATGGGAAGAGTACTTACTGCTTGTGGAATTTACTTATAACAATTCCTATCTTTTTTCTATCCAGATGGCACCATTTGAAGCTTTTTATGGAAGAAAATTTTAAACTCCTATAAGCTGGGATAATCTAAAAGATAGGATTCGCATTGGTCCAGAATCGCTAGCTGAAATGGAAGAAAAGGTTAAGTTGATCAGAAAAAGTTTAGTAGAAGCCAATGATAGATAGAAAAGTTATGTTGTTACAAAGTGAATATAAAGACAATTCTCTATTGGAGAGAAAGTTCTATTGAGGGTCAAACCTCATAAAAGTTCTATAAAATTGGAAAGTCTTCCAAATTAGCTCCTTGTTGCATAGAACCCTTCTAAATTCTTGAAGTGATCAATCCAGTTGCCTACAAGATGTCTCTACCACCAACCTTATCTAGAATGGACAATGTTTTTATATTGTTATCTGAAAAAGTATATTGTAGGAGGAAACCATATTCTAAATTGGAATGCATTACAAATACAGGACCTAGGAGTGATCACAATCGAGCCTCTCAAAGTGTTTTAAATGCACAAGCTCCGCTTGCATAATAGAGAGGATATGTAGTACAAGGCCCAATGGGACTAGTATCAAGAAGATAGTGCTACATGGGAGGATTTCCATGAGTTGTTTTAGAAATTTCCTCATTTATTTCATACTTTTAGTAGCTACACAAAAAATTGTTTTATATTTTGAATTGTTACATTGAATCATCGAGGATAATGAATCTTATGGGGAAAGATATGTTACATCCATAATTTTGTCTTTGATTTTAGATTTTTACTTTTATGTGAATAGAAGTGAATTTATGGAATATGATTTGACATTATGTTATAATGTTAAAGTAAATCATTGATTATATTAGATATTAGTGCATGTGATTAAGTATAATGCATGTGATTAAATGATTCATTAATTTATGTTATGAAAATTTGATTTTTTATTCATAAGATTTATGAATGAACTAATGATGCATTGATCATGATCTAGTAATTGCAAGTTGTATGCAGAAAAATATGTTTTGATTACTCTCAGAGAAAGAGAGAGAGACAATATCTTCTGAGGAGAGGAGAATAGACATTTGGTTTTGAACCATTCATTTGCCATCTAAGTATTGAGTACCTTTAATTAGTAAACCCTTAACGATTGAGGTAAGTTGTGTTTTTCAAAGTGGTTTAAGTTTGTTGGTCAACTTGACAAGTTGTCGATGTCATTTAGAATCCTTTTGAAGTTTTATCTCATCAACCTTGTCATTTTGTGAAATTGACATTGTTGATGTTGAGCAATAGTCATTTTGTGACTAGCGTGACTTTTCGTCAAACACGTCAATCTTTATGTTGTAAATGAGATCAAGTTTGTATTTTCATTGGTGTGGTTGGAAGAAATGTTAGTGTGTTTCATGTTATAGTTATAACGTCAAATATTTCTTTTGTTGTCAAAATGAAAACAACAATTTTTTCTTTTAGTTCGTGAAGGGGAGATGAACTCAACCCATTCACATTTGTGTATAAGTTTACATAAATATATTATTTTTGATAATATAAGGTGGCTAAACAAGGGGCCGAACCCTTACAAAAAATAGAGAGGCCCGAAGGCAGCAGGCATCAACAGTGTCTTAAACTAGAAGCAGCAGATACATCAAATACAGAATTCCAGCATAACTAGCAAAACCAGACGCTAAAAACTAATGTCATAAAAATAGAGAGACAAAGTATCAGCAGTATAACAACAAAAACTAAGGAGGCAACACCTCTCCTTTCTAGACCATGGATTTAATAATATCATCCACTTTCTTAGCTAGATCATCATTGTCAACATTGTCATAAACCCCCAGATTCTTCAGCACAAAGAGGTTGAGGAGAATAGAGGTCCTGAGCACAATGGAGAGATTTTGTTCCAGCTTTGCAATGCGACCGTACAGACCTGCAAGAATAGCCCCCAGACCATCATCAGTCTCCATAGCATCCTCAGGCTCTTCCACAAACATTTCCCCCTCTTTGTCAGCATTTCTAGAGTCAGCAACATCCTCAGTGGTAGCCTCTGGATCATGAGTCCCCTGCTTGTCTTCATCATCACCAGATATGTCCTAAATCTCCATATCCCTGTCGTCCTCCCTCCGGGTGGATTCATCCGAACCACTCTCAGAATAGTCAATGAGCTTTGCTGGAGGAGCCGGTTTACCAACAATACGCCCTAACCGTCGAACTCCAGAGGAAAAACCCTCCCTACATATCTTCGTAGAAGAATCACTTTTCTGACCCACCGGGGTCCTACCAAGAGTTTTAGGGGTCCCAACCACTGCCTTCCCAGTGCTTATATCACCAGCAACCTTTCACTTTTTACCCTTCACAGTAGGGCCCAGAGTATCAATAGGAATTTCCGCAGGAGTGCAAAAGGAAACTTCTTTAGTCTTGATAGGAGCAGGGGAGGGCCCGGGTTCATCAACATCAGGAATATCCTTAGGGTTAGAGGAGGGCTCCCCTTCCCCACTATTGGCAGGAATGGACTTAGAGGGTTCAAGGGCAAGATGGTGATTATACAGATAGAGAATAAGGCCCTGGTGAAGAGGGATAGGCTTCTTAGCAGTGTTTTTAGCCAGCTTTGTCCTAACCCTAAGGACAGAATGCTCCAGGAAAGAAAGTAGATAAAATGGAAAACTAATTTTAGCATTACGACGGAAATGATTTAAAAGGGGGAGATGGTAGTTATAAAACCTGGTGAAGCACTCCTCCAGGGTGAAATACTTCATGAGGATAAAACACATAGCGTCCCATGGCTCCGACAGCTTGGCTTTGTCAAAACCGCCCTAGTAAGGGACTAATTCTTTGCCATCATCGAGGAAGAGCTTCTGATTGGAGAGGTCCGCAATTTTAGTTTTCCTCTGCAGCTTCAAGCCCTGAGTAGACATACCAGTGGCCATAGCAATTACGCGTTCAGAAACTCCAAAGCTGATTCCACCCACCGAAACCCATCTGTTCTGCCAAGACCGCACAAATTGTTCAGAAATAGCTTCATTGTACCCATTAAGCCTCTCCAAATAGGGGCTAATCCCACCCTCTTTGTAGTAATGCCACACCACCAAATTGTCCTTAAATTCATAGCACGAGACGGGTTCAGTTCTAATTCTATCTCCTCCCATGGCGGACTTATAGCGCATGCCACAAAAACCCCAAGTTTCCTCCTTCGTCTTTACAGGAGAATTACTAACATGAACGAGGCTAATAATGTAGGTAATAACATCACACACAATCTCATAAATATGGGAATCCTTGCAAATGCCAATCCCATGCTTAAACATAATTACCCAGCATAAGCCATGATGATCCGGCCGTCCGCTCACCTTATGAGAGAAAGGAGCGGAGTTGACAATAGAGAAGGTACGAGAGGACTTGTACTTCAAAAAACACATCAGCCCCCTCCCAAGGAACTGACAGTATGAGCTGTCTTTCAAACACATCTAACTCATCAAGACCCGGCCACATCTTTAAGAATGAGAGTCTTAAGATTTAAAGGAAGATGATCAAATTGGCGCCAAACCCTCCAATTTGAATATCTTTGTCCAAGTTCAGTACAAGCATCTACAACTCCATTGCCCTCACGGTAAATATGTGAGATATGCACATTAGTAATCTTCTGCAAGAGAAGCTGTATATCCCTAATAATGTCTTTCAACTAAATGCCAACAGTCAACACATTAGTAACGGCATCAATGACCATTTTAGAATCTCCCTGGATATCCAAATTCCTAATACCAAGGGATATGGCCAATTTAAGCCCCCAAAGAAGAGCCATAGCCTTAGCATAGTTATTGTTGTGATAGCCCAGACCTCCAGCATAGACAGCAAACATCCACCCTTTATCATCTCGGATGATCCCTCCCCCACTAGCTGCACCATCAAGCTTTGAAGCCCCATCAAAGTTGAGCTTCATCCAGTTAGAATTCGGAGGCTTCCATCTAGTGTTAAGCCTCTACAATAATTTGGTATTGTTATAAGTAGGAATGTGATTTAGGATCTTCCAGTTGGCTGCAATTTGTTCTTCCTCCTAGGTCAGAGGTTTCTCCGCAGTACGGATATGGGCCGTAGTGACACTCTCCAGGAGAGTCTTGATGAAAGTATGAGAGACCTGGGAGGCATCTCTAGCAGTATCCCTAAAAATCTGATGGTTGCACTCTTTCCACAAAGTCCAGCTCAAGCACGACAAAGTTTGATTCCATAACTCAACAAGCTGGGGGTGGGAAAAGGGAGGGTACAAACTGTTAATAACTTCCTAGATATCAGAATTGCAAGCCCACTGAATACCAAAATTGCTGAGGATGAGGGTCCAAATGTCCCTAGCAAAGTCACAGTGGAAGAATAAATGAGAAACCGTTTCTGCCTTTTCACAGCACAAACAACATCTGTTGACCAAAGTAAAACCTTTCTTCTGCAAATTATCTTGGGTCAGAATTTTGTTATGAACAGAGGCCCACCAGAACATGTTAATTTTTAGGACCAGTTTGTGGTTCCACACTTTTCTCCATATCTCCTTTCTATGAACCTCAGGGACCAATAAGTGATAGGCAAACTTAACAGAGAATCAGCCATTCTTATCCAGCCACCAAAATTGCTCATCTTCACGAGAGAAGAGAGGAATTCTAACTTCCTGAATCAACTTTTGAACCATCTGGGCTTTAGAGGCAAGATCAGGGTGATGAGAACAGCAAGCCAACAAATTTCTCTAGCTCCTGTGACCATCATTGTTTGACATGTAATCACTAACCTTATCGCCAAAAAACTGAGTAGCAATGCCAGCAAACTCACCCATATCCCTCTGAGAGATGAGAGCCTTATCTTTTATCCAAATATCAGTCCAAAACTTGATACTCATACCACTACCCAATTTCCATCTGGTCCCTTGTGTGAGCAGACATCTAGATTTCCACATTTTGTTCTAGATAACCGATCCCTTAGGAAGACCTTCTTGCTGGAGGAAGTTAGACCAGCTAGTGCCATGCAAATATTTGGCTTGCATGATTTATCCCCAATCTTTATGATGATGAATCAGGTTCCAATTGATTTTAGAGAGCAGGGCTTTATTCATATTACTGATGGTTCGAATATTGAGACCTCCATGGGATTTAGGAAGACACACTTTGTCTCAGCTGACCAGGGACATTCATTGTTTATCTTCAGCTCCCATTCATAAAAATTTTCTTTGAATCTGTTCCAGCTTGTCATCAAAAGAAGTAGGAATTTTGAAAAGAGAAAGGAAATAAGTGGGTATACCTTGCAAGGAGGCCCAAAGAAGCTGCAGCTTACCAGCACTACTGAGGACTTTTCCCTTCCAACCAATCAACTTCTGTTGAGTTCTTTCCAAAAGGCTATTCCAGAAAATTTGATAGACTTCTTTAACCATAAAGGGGAGACCCAGATAGATAGCAGGAAGAACATCTTCAGCACAGTCCAGAATATGGATGATTTTTTGACAGAGAGTATTGGGAGTATTAAAAAAATACACATTACTCTTTTGGAAATTGATGTTTTGCTCGGAGGTGATGGCATAAAGGTTTAAAATATTCTTCCATCTCCTAGCTTCAATCACCGAAGAGATGACAAAAAGAAGGGTATCATCAACAAATTGCTACACCGACATAGGGGCAAGGGAGGAAGCAGGTTTAATACCCACAAGATGCTTAGAGACCACATCAGCTTGAATGTATCTCCCAAGAGCCTCAGCCATTATGATAAACAAGTAAGGAGAAAGGGGATCCCCCTGCCGAAGTCCGCGCGAGGAGGAGAAGAAACCCCTAGGAATCCCATTAACCAAGATAGAAAATTTGGTGGAAGAGACGGCCGTCCAGATGAGGAGATGAATTTTGTCCTTAAACCCAAATTTCCTAAGAATTTTAAACAGGAAATCCCAGGAGACCTGATCATAGGCTTTAGAGATATCCAACTTAAGGGCCATACCAGGAATTCTGCTCTTCTCCATGGAATGAATAGTTTCGTGGGTGGAGATCACAGCATCCAAAATTTGGCGCCCTAGGACAAAACCTTTTTGAGAAGGGGAGATAATTTTATCAAGAAAAGGTTGAAGTCTCATGACAAGGGTTTTGGTGCAAAGCTTATAGATAGTATTACACAAGCTAATAGGTCTGAAATCAGAAAGATTGGTGGGTTTCAGCTTTTTAGGGACAAGGACAATAAAAGTGTTATTGAGCTGCTTTAAAAGCTTACCAGTTTTGAAAAAATCATGAACCGCAGCAATGAGATCAGCTCCCACAATATCCCAGTATTCCTGAAGGAAGAGAGGAGGGAAGCCATCTAGACCTGGAGCTTTAAAAGGACCCATAGAGAATAAAATAGCATGAACCTCCTCCTCAAAAATAGGCCTCAGCATTTCCAGATTATCTTCCTCAGTTATGAGACCGGGGATCTTGTCAATAAACTGATTAGTAGCCCTGTCGCTATCAACACCAATGGCTTGTTTCGTCAACAAGTTCTGAAAAAATAACACAGCTTGTTCCCCAATCTCATTGTCCTCAGTGATAACATCACCATTGTCTAAGCACAATTTTGTGATGGAGTTAGCCTTCCTATGTTTCATGGCAGAAATATGAAAAAAGCAGTATTGCGATCGCCCTCCTTAAGCCACTGAACCCTAGATTTTTGTTTCCAAAAGACCTCTTCGCAGACCATAAGATTCTTCCAATCTGAAATTAGATCTTGTCTTTTTTAGAAGTATCTTCTGAAACATCCCCTTGAGCAATTCGATGCTGAATATCCTCAATTTGTCCAGCTAAGGTTTTCTTCTGCCAAAACACATGACCAAAGCTGAATCTATTCCATCCACGAACCTCCTGTTTGATATGCAAAAGCTTCTTAACTAATCTGAACATAGGAGTACCCTGGATAGGAATTTGCCACCATTGGGTCACCAGTTGTTTGAAATCCTTATGCTTAATCCACATGGCTTCAAATTGGAAAGGGAAAGGACCCCAAGGACATTGATCATGCCAATGAAGGAAAATAGGGCAGTGATTAGATATAGTTTGAGGAAAAGCCTACAATTGCATATTATGATGATTGTCCCAGTTACTCGATATAAGGACCCTGTCTAATTTAACCTGGATCGTATGGTCCCCACGTCTCCTGTTGGACCATGTAAAAATCTGATTTTGCAGCTCCACATCAAGCAATCCCCAGACATTAATAAACTTGGCAAAGTCAAACATGCTGTCAGAGTAATCAAGGTTCCCACCATATTTCTCAGAGGGATACAAAGGAATGTTGAAGTCCCCAGCTAACATCCATTTGGAGCGCGGGGACTTGGTCAGGGTACTACTCAGATCAGTCCATAAAGATTGTCTCTGAACTCGAGTATTAGGAGCATAAATATTGATTAGATACCAGTTGAGAGAGGGCAAGGAGAAATTGATAACCAGGAAATGCTTGCCAAAAGCCACTAAGGAACCCTAAATTTTTGCACTGTTCCACATTGTAACAATTCCACCAGAAGCCCCAATAGCAAGACTAATACAAAACTCGGCCTTAGGCCATATGTAATCAGCAATCTTCTTAAAGTTTTCCTCAGTCATCTTGACCTCCTACAAGAGCAAAATGTCTAATTTATTTTCCAGAACACAGTTTTTGACCTCAAACTATTTTGAGGAGCTATTGAAACCCCTCAGATTCTAGGATAAAATCCTCATTTCAAAGGTTTGAGGGAAGGGACCTCCAGTGTTTTCTGCTTACCACTAGCTATTTCCCTGGCAATCTCTCTTTGCCGAGTTTCCCATAGGGTTGGTCTCCCTTGTTTTGAGTCAGTGCCAACATCAGCAGTCTTCTTACCTTTACAAGTTTTCTTCTTAGGGGTAATCCAGCCCTCTGGGTCATTCCCACTACCACTTGGGCCAATTTCAACTGTCAATGAAGGATCAGCAATATGATCACCTATTTCCAACACATGGTTCCTGGTTGATCAAGATCATTATCTCCTAAGGGAACAGGTGATGAAGCCTGTGGATCAAGGGCTTTATCAACATCAACATCCCTATCGAGCAATTGATCCTGTATTTCTCCCTCCTCACACCCACTAGAATTCTGTCGGACTGCCTGACTAATGGTGTCTAAAACCTCATTCTGACAACCTATGTCCAGAATTGGTTCAGTAGTCTCCTCTAGAGAAGCATTATCCTTATTTCCTGCAGCCGTCTAATTGTTCTCCTCCTTAGCCTGTTAAGGATGGTCACCTAGGAAAACATTTTCTGCATTACCCCCCATTCCCTGATGGTCAGGGGTAACAACTATTTGTGAGTGGTCCTCAACCTCATTATGGGGGTCAAGCTTCCAACCCGTTTGCTTGGCTTTACACTGAGTCTATGAACATAGATATTAGATATAATAATACTTTTGAGAGAGAGTCATTGTTGTGTGAGGCATGGTAATTATTAACCACATACTCCTATAACATTGCATGTCCAACTAAGAGCCTTTGTGGGCTAATTTAGTAGAGATACCCATGACTTCTTGAGTCGATTAACTATTTTAAGAGTGATATCTTTATGATAGAGAGTCATGGTTAGTTACGATAGGGAATGACTCATTGGTAGAGTCAGGCAGAGAGGTAAGAGAGGTGGTTGTTTTTGGTGATAATAGAGATTCGAAGAGCTTAGTTTTGGTAGCAAGGTTTAGGAGAATGTCAAGAGAGTCGAGAGAAGGAAAATCTCAAACATTGAAGGTTAGATATCTCAATTGATAAAAACTATAATTTAATGGGGGAAATTGATATCTAAGAACGGATCATTTCTTAGAAGGGAATTAGTTCAAGAAGTTGAAGTGCAGGTCGACAAAGTCTAAGTGTCACCATTTTTCTCAGGTATGAACCATGCATATTCCTCATGATTCTCTTATTGTAAATCAGGTTATGAGAAACTATTGTATATCAATAATTGTTTTTGGAGAATGTAGTCATTCCGTATGAAATATTGGTAGTTATATGAGCCTTTAGACAATATCTAAGTATATTAGAATATTTACTTGCATCAAAGAACTCTTGGTTGATGTTGCTCATCTTATTGTTTCTAGTTGATAATATAACCTTTCTTTTGCTCCAAACTTAGAGTCAATGTTATCATCTCTTTAATAGTCGACAGTCATAGTACAATTTTAATGGATAATACTTGTATATAAAGAATGTTAGCATAGCTCAGTTTTGCTGTTCTTCATAGTGAAAAGCACATGGTGTTCTTGTAGGAAAGGTTTTGTCAGAAAGCAAACTTTATTGATAGTTATCTCTAGAAGATAGTTTCAATTTGTATATAGATAAAGTTGTGGGATAAATTTATACAAAGATTTTAGGAATGTTCAGATAGAGAGGATTCTCTATTTAAACATTATAAACATATTCTTTTTCTATATATATATATATATATTTCAAAAGACACTACCTGAGCAGATTATATATGGCTTTATACTCTTATATTTTGTCATAGGCTTCTTTGTGGAGTAGTGCAAACAAGAAATATAGACTTATGCAAGTCTTAGGGTTCTTTGATTATTGCATTCTTATGTTCTTATATGCCACAAGTCTAATATACTCCTTGGGTGATAGAGTCTTCCTGTTTTGGTTAAATCATAGAGTCAGTAATGCTAAACAACTAGTGGAATATATAATATAGTCTTTGAGTTACTCAAGAGGTTTTAAATATTGATAATGTTCCAATGACTTCATTGGTTATATTTATATAAGTAAAACAACTTAGACAATAAACTAAAGTTGATGGCAACATAAAATCAGTCTTTTTAAGGATACAATGAGTGAGATGGTTTTACTACATCAAGTTTAGATGAAAGTACTTGTATATTGTTGCTTTGACTTAGCTTATTTGTAAGAGAGAGAGACTCAAACATTAAAATCATGTGGATAGAAAATAGAATTTAGTTCATCATCTTTTTGGAATTCAAACTAAACTTAGTAGAAGTTTAAACTTGAATTTATTCCTTTGGCTTTATTTAAACTAAAGTATACTTGTATACTATAATCTAGTCAAGGTTTGTGAGATTCAAATAACCTCATAGTTTGAATAAGACTAGAGGATAATCTCTTTCTTTCTATATTCTTACTTTTTAAGATTAAGTTTGTTTGTTATTCCATTTTCATGGAAAAGGGAAAGACAAAAACCCTAGATTAACCCAATGGGGGTAAAGTCATCTAATTTACCCTTGTGGTTACGTCTTGTCTTAAATATTTAGATCAACAATGAAAAGGTGAGTTCCTTATTTATGATTGTTAATTATATTTTTTCATAAAGGAGATTTTTCCTATCCATTTATTGAAAGGAAGCTAGGTGTGTGGAAAACACTTCCTACACTAATCTAATGAGGAGAGGGCTATGCAAATTCAACTTTATCCTAACTATTACAGCAATGTTAAACCATTAACATGAGATATTACAGCAAAACACAAGAACCAGAAAGTAGACAGAAGAAGAGAGACAAAGATTTATGGTGGGGAAAACCCTTATCGGGTGAAAAACCCCACACTCAGAAACCTGCACAATGTATTAACAAATCTGAAAGAATGTTTACAATACACTTGCAATGCAAGCTTCAATGGTCTTCGACACTCATGTTTGGAGTCAATCCTAGAGCATAACAGTACCTGTAAACCTGTGATACAAACTCCATCTCCAAGCACCTGTATAAATAGGAAATACAAGGCAATATTGGACCTTTCTTGGAATGGGCATCCAACATGGCATCTTGGACCAAAACCCATGCCCAAGGACACTTGGTTAACATTGTAGAATGTTCCTAACACTTGTCCACAATTCCCATCCCAAAGAGGTCACCTATTTCCAAAAAGGGTTATGACAGATGCTCTTACGACACTTACAACCATCATAGAATCTGTCATAGCGGTTACAACATATAGCTGTAAGAAAATCTATCATACACATGCTATAAATGGCATATTCTCTTACAACATGTCATATTCCATCTTGGGACACCCAAATATGCCTCATTCAAAGATGCTTCAGGACACATGTCATCACCTGTCTTACAACTTTCTATTTCTGACTCTTACATGTCATAGATTCGTCATAGGAATCCGTCATAACCATTTTGGTCAAACATTCCTTACACAACATAGAAGATGCCAACACATGGCTGAATATTCCTACCACTAAGTGGGATGCCTATCTTGTGGTGCCCTGTCATGTAACCCTAGAGTGTTAGATTAAAAGTACAAAAATACAGAAAATATTTTTTTTTTTGAAAGCAAGAAATTGCATTATTAAATCCAAGTATAAAAAAATACACAACATGAAGGAAAATGCCCCTAGGGCAACATAACTGCATTATTGCAATGAAAGTTAATTCACACAAGTGATAAACATTAAACTTCTATACAAGATAATATAACTTTTACAATTGCAAGATAGTTGGATTACAAAGTTTCAGTACAAAATTACAAGACCGATCTTGTCAGTTCACAAATGAGTACAAATGAGAGTATAGAACATCACTGAAAGAGAAAAAAATAAACTAGAACTAGAATATCTCTACATAGGACTTGAATCAAATGTCTAAGAAGACCAATGGATAGCTCTACCACCCAACCATGTGGAACCCTGAGGTCCACCCCACTGAGCTAGGAGATAACATCGAGGCTCCAATAGGTCGAAGTTACAACAATGAAACAACAATAACCACAGACTCCTTACAGGCATACATGATAACAAGACTGCACAGAAATGACAGTAATACACTAGACGAAACCAACATCCAATCAAGATCAAACAAGAATCCAAAACTATACTCTAGAGGTAACAACAAAATAAAGAGGAAGTAACTGAGTTGCGTAAGGAGAGTGTCATCGCATGGTCCTAGCATGGGTTACCCAGGCTATTTATCACCAAAAGCTAGCCCCCATCTATGGTTACCCTGGAAGCCTCTCTCTAGGTACCGGCCCCATAGGGTCACACATATGGAGATGACAAGTCCTCTCATGGAGACAAGGAGGTCCGCCTTGCCAACTAGGCCTTCCCATCCCATCCTTGGCCTACGAGAGCACTCAAGGCATGGGTGAGGTATCTTACTTATCCTATTATGTGTTTTACTACCCCAACCCTCCTAATAAGTTATTAAGTTTCCACTTGTTCATAACCTCCATGGGGTTACCCAGGCAGCCTCTCCCTAGGCACCGACCCCACCATAGAAGCCACTTGTTGTGATGTTCACAACATGCCCCATTATGCTCCTTAGCAAAATGGGGACCCCTGCTGATGTCTTGCTTTTTGCTTCTGCTTGTGTTTTTTCTGCTTCCTGGCGGTCTGGTAAAAATGAAGGTCAGGTGCATCATCATCATGATATATGATGAGGTAGGTCATCATCATGAGGTCTATTTGTCAAAGTTCATATTTTATTACTCTGACCTCATATTTTAAAAGAGCTTGAAATTCCATGCAGGTTTGCCTTTTACTTCACTTGAAAATTCGTCCATATGTGGAAGTTATGCACGGTCAAAGTCTTGGTCAAACCTGATATTCGCAGGAGGATCATCATATTTTTTTATATATCCTAAGTCATGTTGTCAAGATCATCATGATCTTGGTCTATCACCCGCTAAAAATCATGTAGTCGCAATATCCGGACGTCAATTTTAGGTGGTAGTTCCCTTTACCCGTCAAATGGCCTCAGGCACATCATCAGCATCATGATTTTCTTAGGAGCGTCATATTTTATAAACCTGGTTTTGCTGTATGAGGACATCATCATCATATTTGAAACGCACCCCCCCGACAATATCCTGAGGTTCAAATATCATGATGACATCGGCTTTAAGTCAAGGTAAGTTCCCCGTCGAAGTGGTCTTTTGTATCGCAAGCATCATCATGATAATTCAACATTACCTGATCTTATATTATCATGCTGATCACCCAGACTTAGAAAAATCCACCTTCGGCATATTTGCGTGCGCGTGTTATAAACCTATCGCAAGGTCATCATCATGATATTTGCTGAAGTTCGAATTATGATGATGACGACTTCACATCATCCTGATCTTTCACGAGGATCATTTGCTGAATTTCGCCAAGTGCTGGAAACATCATCATCATGATAATTCGAGATAGAGGATCATCATCTTCATATCCTCCTGATCTCCGGTTAGCGAATATCATGACGATCACCCTATCTATTCAGAAGAGGCCGATATTACATTTCTCAACGGCATCATCATATTTTGTAATATCACCCTAGCGCAAATATCATGATGACCAACTCATCCTTGTGCTCCGAAAGCGAAATATGATGATGACGTCATCATCATATTTTTATCTTGTCATAGTGTCAAGATCATCATGATCTTGTTTGTACCCACGATATTTCGCCAAGTCCTCCTGCCGATGAAATACAACCTTTTGCAAGTATCCTGATGATCATCATCATCACATTTTCCCTTCGGCAGGATTTTTTCCCAAACATGATCCGGTTGGCGAAATATCATGATGATGTCATGTTCAAGTTTAACTAAGGCTCCGAATATCATGATGACGTCATCCTGATCTGATAAACGAAGAGGTAAATATCCTGATGATCAGCATCATCATCTTTTCTTTCAACAGGATATTTTCCAAAACCTGATCTGGTTCGCGAAATATGATGATGATGTCTTATTCTATGTTCGACAGAAGCTAATATCCTGATGATCATCATCATCATCTTTTTTCCTTCAAACAGGATATTTTTTCAAGCACGATCCGTTTGCCCAAATATGATGATGACGTCTTATTCCAAGTTCGACAAAAGCAAATATGATGATGATCTTCATCATGCTGTTTTTTTTCTCGAAAGGGTTACCTTGGCCGCAAGAGGATCATATTACCTTCATCATCCTGATCATGCTCCTTAGGTGACCCGATATCACAACTATCCCCCTAATCTTAACTGAATATGACGATGACGTCATTCTTAGCATTTCAATGAAGCCCGAATATCATGATGACGTCACCATCATCTTCCTTTCCTCGGCAGCATGATTATATTCATATCCTCCTATTCTTCTTAAACATGATGATGATGATGATGTTGTTCTTTTCCCCGATATGCAGACGCGAGACATCATGATGACATTCATCTGGACCTTCAGGAGGGAATGCATCATATTTCCAGAATATCATGATGATGAGGTATATCGACCAGCATGTTTTTTTTACGCACCGACAGCGAATATCATGCCGATAGGCGGGAAATGAGGCGGTGGACATTTTAAAGTGTTTTTTTTGGCGCCTCTGCAATTTTTCGGTCAGCGATGGTTGACCCGATCAATTTTGAGCAGCTTGGGCGCATTTTGGACGCATTTTTTGGAGTTTTCTGGATCCGATCTCCTCCATCTTGCGCAGTCACCTAGATTTGAACGCTTATTTTAATTTCATGTTGTTTTTTATGATAAATGTGAAACTTATTGCTTGTCTTGTCTTGCAGGTTTGCAGTTGAGGAAGCAGCTGGAAAGTCAATACAGTGACCTCATGGAGGAAGAAGATCTGATCTTAGGAGCAAGAAGATAGAGATGAAATGCAAAAAGTCAAAGCCATTCAAGTGAAGAGGAAGGTCGCAGCTGGAGGTATTATCACAACAGACAAGCAGAAGTTATTACCCAGCTGCTGGAACTTCTCAGAAGGGGCAATATTTCGCCCAGATTTGACCACTGCTCTGAGATATTTTGAGAACTGGTTCACCTGCATTTATTGCTGTAACTAGGGGTTTGAACCAGGGGTTCAGTTAGGTTTTTGCTGTAGTGAGGACAATCAAAATGTCTTTATATTGTGCCTCTCTACACTGTAATACTTTACAACAGGGGCTACAATAGGGATTTTTAGGGCCTACAACAGAGATTCTAGGAAAATACAGCAAGATAGAATAGCATAGTTTAGAGTAGAAGAAGGAGGTCACCTGTTTGTCTGCAGTAAGGTGCGCGTGGAATGTCTGGCTGCCTTACTGTATCTATAAAGCTTGTAAGTTCTCTGTAGTATGATCAATGAAACTAAGAGTCATTCTTACATTGTAAATCATGTATGGCTATTCGTTTCTAATACAATAGAATCTGGAGTTCTGCATCTATCTTCTGAGTGTTCTCCTGCTCTTCTTTGTGTTTTGAAATATCTTCTTTGAGAGCTTGCAATTTTAAATGTATGTTTGTGAAAATGCTTAGAACTTACATTTAGGGTTTTTACTGTGGATTTGATCAAACTACTGTGGTATTTACATAGTGCATAACAGAAACACTTAGATCCTTCGGTAGATTAAGTGAGGTATAGACTAGATCTTTCTAACTTTTCACAACCCATCTGAAATATTTAGCTGAAAACGTAGAAATCCAAAGGAAATTGTCTCAAATTTGAAGAAGCATGTATAACAGAGCTATAAGTAGACAGTTTTCATAAACAGATAAAGAAGAAAGCTGCAATAAATCAAGAAAACCATCTAAAGCTCGCAGCCTAGTATCACTTGTATGCAAACGAACAGAATACTTGTTGAAATCTATGACCTCTTTGCATATTCTTAGTCCAGTAAACCACAAAACAAACCTAAACTACGTAAGGCCCCTTGAACATTACAGCTTCACATTGACCAACTGAACTTGACCAACCGAACCATTGTAGACTTGGGATTAGTTGAATCACCAAATGATTCCTTCTTGTCTTTCAAGTATAGTTTCAGTTCATTTTATGTGAATTTTAACTTATTGTTATGATTGCATCAAAATAGTCATCAACAGTTTTCTGGCGCTAGAAGGAGGGCTAGAAGGCTGTATATCGCAATCATCAACAGTTTTCTGGCGCTAGAAGGAGGGCCTGATTTGGTTTAGGGTTAATTTTCTGAGTTTAAATGCTATATTCTGAGATATGTTAGATCTCATAAAATTTCAAAGGCCTAAAAAGTTGAAAGAGGGTCCTATTTTTAATGGACTCATATAGGGGCAGTTTTCAAGTTGACATTCCTTCATTTCAGAAAGCTTTGAATAACCAGCTTTATCCCAAAAATTTATATAGCTAAGGTTTATTCGGAAGGTGTAGGATACATAAGTCCATAGAGCATGGTGACCTTAATTGTCTATCTTTCCTTACAAGATTAGATTTACATTTGAAAGGACTAATCTCTCTCTCAGATGTGTATAAGGCTGAAAGTTGGCAGGGAAGTGAGGAGATTATTGAGCGACAGAAGGATGCAGCATCAACGGTCATTAAATGTGCAGAGAATACAAAGATGGAACCAATGCTAAGAATAAAGGGTAATAAGATCTCTTGGCATGAATCATGTGATGGTAAGAAAAAAAATCTGTCTTTTCGTCAGGATCCAGCTGTGATTAAAGTTACTGAAAAGTATAAATATCCTAAAAAATGTAGAGAAGAAATCACAGCTCCTGTCTCTTTTCTAGATAATAAGCAAAAAGGATTTAATGAAAAAGAAAAGGAAAGTGAGGTTCATCTTGATACATTTGATAAATATATGGAACTACTAAGGAATATTTGTCAAGAAGAAGCCTCTGGGTCTGACCTGAAAAGTTTTAACGAACATGATTTGGCAAAGAAATGTAAACAAGCATTGGCAGAATTAAAATGCACTAAAATTGATAAGATCCCTACTGTAGAAACTAATGAAGTCATAGAAAAGAAAGTAAATCCTAGTGTTACACCTGACTTCTTTAAATTAAATGATCAAAATCAAGATTGTTGCAGGTCAATAGAATTAGACTCCACACTGAATGATAACTGTGAGTCATCTGATGAACAATCCTTAAAAAAAGAAGATACAGAGGATCATGGAGCTGCTGTACACAGTCAGACAATACCCCCATGCTATGTTGAAAATAAAGCAGGGGAGTATTCTTGTCAATCAAAAGATGTTGTCCCACCTTTACTCTCAAGTGATTTAGAAATGATTAATTTCTGTATATCAGATGATGATGAAGGTACTTACTTAAGTGCTGATGTGCAGGAAACTAATGAGAACATTGAGAGGTGTGCTAAATTTGAGGATAAACTGAACATCCAGAATGAAGGAATAAAGGTAGATGAAGATGAAGATATGATACATCTAGAGTCATTCATCTTTCAACTTGAAAAAGGACTAGACATAGAGCTGGGCAATGAAAATACAGAGTTAAATGAAGAGCCAGCTATTAATAAACAAGTGTGTTCCACAGAGCTAAAGGCACATCAGGTTGTCTCTTTCCTTTCCATAGTAAACAATGATAAATGCTATTTTAATTATGGAAATTCAAGAGATAGGACATGCTTATGGATTAATCATAACCCTGATGAGCAGCCTCAGTTACTAGTTAAGAGCTATTCTGATAAACATAATGAATCTAGAATATCAGAATTTTTTTCAGAATTCAAAGATAAATCTGCTATGATGAGGACCATAACTAGTACCCTGTTACTCCTGCACAACCTAAAGAAATATGCAAGTAGGGGTGTTCTTGGGTCTATTTCCTAGGTTTCTAAATTGCCTCGTAGAGGCTTGTATATAGTCTGGTAGGGTAGTTGTTTTTGTTTTTGTGTTCTTCTTTTGCTGTTTTCTTTTTAGGTTAGTTGTTTGTATAGTTCCTTTCTGTTTGTTTTTTGCTTTTTGTTTCTGTCTGTTTGTACAGTTTTTTCTGTTGTTGTGTTGTTTGTACAGCCTGTTTGTTTGGTTTGTTTGTTGTCTCCTCAGCAGGGATCTTTATTTTACTGTAGAGTATTAAGGAGCAGAACTAGCAACCATTCAAAACAGTATATAATTTAGGATATTCAGGTTAACCATTTGCAATTTACACATAACTTGTCACTGTCATGAATGTAGAAAGTTGTTCATCTTCTGAAGTTTCGTATTCAATAAATGTGATTGAGAATTCGAAGCAGGTTTCTCACGATGACACACCTAAAATCCTTGGGTTTGTTGAACCTACCAGTGTAGATATTAGGTGAAAAATCAGAGGTCACCCTTGCTACCATTACAATTCTCAGCTTAATTTCAGCAAGTGTCCACTCCTTGCATCATCATGAAGTTACAAATTGCTATACCTTATGAAATCTTTCAAAATTACAAAACAAAAAAATAAAAAAATAAATAAATAAAGCGAATTATACTGAAAATCTAGATTAAGCCATCTAAGTAACTCTACCGGGGCTATGGACGCTCGCTGGCAGTGGGGCTCTACTTAGGAGAATTGTAACGATAACCTTGCCGGGGCTATAGACGCTCGCTGGCAGCAAGGCTCTATCCGGTCGGCTATGAGGGAATATCCTCACCTACGTAGGCTAATGTCAGTCACTGGTTTGTTCAACCGATCTTCAAGATGAGGATAATTAATCACATGCACACAACTAAACTGAAAACGGAAATTCATGCATCTTTATTGAATACCTTGAGTCTCAGGCTGAATAGTAATTTGCAAGAAAGATAGTTGGAAGTTATGAGTTCATTTCATCTAGTTTCCTTGAACACTCTGAATTTAATTGTTTTGTTTTGGTTGCTAGTTGTTGTGATGTTCACAACACGCCCCATTATGCTTCTTAGCAAAATGGGGACCCCTGCTGATGTCTTGCTTTTTGCTTCTACTTGTGTTTTTTCTGCTTCCTGGCGGTCTGGTAAAAATGAAGGTCAGGTGCATCATCATCATGATATATGATGAGGTAGGTCATCATCATGAGGTCTGTTTGTCAAAGTTCATATTTTATTACTCTGACCTCATATTTTAAAAGAGCTTGAAATTCCATGCAGGTTTGCCTTTTACTTCACTTGAAAATTCGTCCATATGTGGAAGTTATGCACGGTCAAAGTCTTGGTCAAACCTGATATTCGCAGGAGGATCATCATATTTTTTTATATATCCTAAGTCATGTTGTCAGGATCATCATGATCTTGGTCTATCACCCGCTAAAAATCATGCAGTCGCAATATCCGGATGTCAATTTTAGGTGGTAGTTCCCTTTACCCGTCAAATGGCCTCAGGCACATCATCAGCATCATGATTTTCTTAGGAGCATCATATTTTATAAACCTGGTTTTGCTGTATGAGGACATCATCATCATATTTGAAACGCACCCCCTCGACAATATCCTGAGGTTCAAATATCATGATGACATCGGCTTTAAGTCAAGGTAAGTTCCCCGTCGAAGTGGTCTTTTGTATCGCAAGCATCATCATGATAATTCAACATTACCTGATCCTATATTATCATGCTGATCACCTAGACTTAGAAAAATCCACCTTCGGCATATTTGCGTGCGCGTGTTATAAACCTATCGCAAGGTCATCATCATGATATTTGCTGAAGTTCGAATTATGATGATGACGACTTCACATCATCCTGATCTTTCACGAGGATCATTTGCTGAATTTCGCCAAGTGCTGGAAACATCATCATCATGATAATTCGAGATAGAGGATCATCATCTTCATATCCTCCTGATCTCCGGTTAGCGAATATCATGACGATCACCCTATCTATTCAGAAGAGGCCGATATTACATTTCTCAACAGCATCATCATATTTTGTAATATCACCCTAGCGCAAATATCATGATGACCAACTCATCCTTGTGCTCCGAAAGCGAAATATGATGATGACGTCATCATCATATTTTTATCTTGTCATAGTGTCAAGATCATCATGATCTTGTTTGTACGCACGATATTTTGCCAAGTCCTCCTGCCGATGAAATACAACCTTTTACAAGTATCCTGATGATCATCATCATCACATTTTCCCTTCGGCAGGATTTTTTCCCAAACATGGTCCGGTTGGCGAAATATCATGATGACGTCATGTTCAAGTTTAACTAAGGCTCCGAATATCATGATGATGTCATCTCGATCTGATAAACGAAGAGGTAAATATCCTGATGATCAGCATCATCATCTTTTCTTTCAACAGGATATTTTCCAAAACCCGATCTGGTTCACGAAATATGATGATGATGTCTTATTCTATGTTCGACAGAAGCTAATATCCTGACGATCATCATCATCATCTTTTTTCCTTCAAACAGGATATTTTTTCAAGCACGATCCGTTTGCCCAAATATGATGATGACGTCTTATTCCAAGTTCGACAAAAGCAAATATGATGATGATCTTCATCATGCTGTTTTTTTTCTCGAAAGGGTTACCTTGGCCGCAAGAGGATCATATTACCTTCATCATCCTGATCATGCTCCTTAGGTGACCCGATATCACAACTATCCCCCTGATCTTAACTGAATATGACGATGACGTCATTCTTAGCATTTCAATGAAGCCCGAATATCATGATGACGTCACCATCATCTTCCTTTCCTCGACAGCATGATTATATTCATATCCTCCTATTCTTCTTAAACATGATGATGATGATGATGTTGTTCTTTTCCCCGATATGCAGACGCGAGACATCATGATGACATTCATCTAGACCTTCAGGAGGGAATGCATCATATTTCCAGAATATCATGATGATGAGGTATATCGACCAGCATGTTTTTTTTGACGCACCGACAGCGAATATCATGCCGATAGGCGGGAAATGAGGCGGTGGACATTTTAAAGTGTTTTTTTTTACGCCTCTGGCATTTTTCGGTCAGCGATGGTTGACCCGATCAATTTTGAGCAGCTTGGGCGCATTTTGGACGCGTTTTTTGGAGTTTTCTGGATCTGATCTCCTCCATCTTGCGCAGTCACCTGGATTTGAACGCTTATTTTAATTTCATGCTATTTTTTATGATAAATGTGAAACTTATTGCTTGTCTTGTCTTGCAGGCTTGCAGTTGAGGAAGCAGCTGGAAAGTCAATACAGTGACCTCATGGAGGAAGAAGATCTGATCTCAGGAGCAAGAAGATAGAGATAAAATGCAAAAAGTCAAAGCCATTCAAGTGAAGAGGAAGGTCGCAGCTGGAGGTATTATCACAACAGACAAGCAGAAGTTATTACCCAGCTGCTGGAACTTCTCAGAAGGGGCAATATTTCACCCAGATTTGACCACTGCTCTGAGATATTTTGAGAACTGGTTCACCTGCATTTATTGCTGTAACTAGGGGTTTGAACCAGGGGTTCAGTTAGGTTTTTGCTGTAGTGAGGACAATCAAAATGTCTTTATATTGTGCCTCTCTACACTGTAATACTTTACAACAGGGGCTACAACAGGGATTTTTAGGGCCTACAACAGAGATTCTAGGAAAATACAGCAAGATAGAATAGCATAGTTTAGAGTAGAAGAAGGAGGTCACCTGTTTGTCTGCAGTAAGGTGCGCGTGGAATGTCTGGCTGCCTTACTGTATCTGTAAAGCTTGTAAGTTCTCTGTAGTATGATCAATGAAACTAAGAGTCATTCTTACATTGTAAATCATGTATGGCTATTCGTTTCTAATACAATAGAATCTGGAGTTCTGCATCTATCTTCTAAGTGTTCTCCTGCTCTTCTTTGTGTTTTGAAATATCTTCTTTGAGAGCTTGCAATTTTAAATGTATGTTTGTGAAAATGCTCAGAACTTACATTTAGGGTTTTTACTGTGGATTTGATCAAACTACTGTGGTATTTACATAGTGCATAACAGAAACATTTAGATCCTTCGGTAGATTAAATGAGGTATAGATTAGATCTTTCTAACTTTTCCCAACCCATCTAAAATATTTAGCTGAAAACGTAGAAATCCAAAGGAAATTGTCTCAAATTTGAAGAAGCATGTATAACAGAGCTATAAGTAGACAGTTTTCATAAACAGATAAAGAAGAAAGCTGCAATAAATCAAGAAAACCATCTAAAGCTCGCAGCCCAGTATCACTTGTATGCAAACGAACAGAATACTTGTTGAAATCTATGACCTCTTTGCATATTCTTAGTCCAGTAAACCACAAAACAAACCTAAACTACGTAAGGCCCCTTGAACATTACAGCTTCACATTGACCAACTGAACTTGACCAACCGAACCATTGTAGACTTGGGATTAGTTGAATCACCAAATGATTCCTTCTTGTCTTTCAAGTATAGTTTCAGTTCATTTTATGTGAATTTTAACTTATTGTTATGATTGCATCAAAACAGTCATCAACAATTTTCTGGCGCTAGAAGGAGGGCTAGAAGGCTGTATATCGCAATCATCAACACCACTCTCTTAGCAAACTCTAAACAAACAACCAAGCCACCACGAGAAAAGATAAGGTATAAAATGGCTTCTAACCATTACTCATGCCATTCACTTGCCCTCGACAATAAAAATCCCATTGCATTGACATGCCACTATTTGAACCAAAACATCACACATCTGGAGATAGGTACAAAACTAATTAAAAAGTAAACATTATCTATCAAGATCAACGCTTCGACATTTTGACACCAATTGGTCAAGACGTCTCACAAGATACTACTTCACAACAAACCAAAATATAGACATATACTCCACCCAAGGTGAACGCAAAGAACCATTACAAGCATACAACTGTGACCAGAAGGACAAATAACATAAGATAATCACTGTACTCCCGGATTCAATCATGAACACAACTTATGAGAATTAACAACAATTTAATAAGAACAATCAAGTTAACGACAATAACAATTCTCTCTAAAATTCAAAAATAAATTCCCTAAATAAAATTTCCTAACAACTACCATCTTCTATGTCATAGAATAAAAGCCAACAAGAATTTTCCTTCTAAGCTTCACTAATAATATTTCCTACTAAGAACAAGTAAGAATAAGTATGGAACTTCCGGTGGCCATTTAACTATCTTATTTTTCTAATAACTACTAGCTGTTAAACAACATCTATATTTACATTCATATAATTTTCATAAGCATAGCTTACAAATTCAAATCAACATTATGTACCAACCCTATTTCCTATATGGAAAGGTTCCCAACTAACATCCTACCAAAATCATTTCAATTCTAAAACATATATACCTTGTTAAAAACTTAAATAAAGGTATCTAATTCAAAATGCTATAATTTAAAGCCACTAGAACACATTTTGATTTCGTGTATAGCTATATGAACACCTAATTCTAAAACCACCAATTTAGTAAAAAGAAACAACTATAACTATATAGAATCTTTCAATAATAATAGTTTTCCATTCATCACTTATTTCATGTAACTCTAGTTCTTCATACCTAAAAGAGACTAGAAAAAGAATAATAATTTGATTTGCAACTAATTAAAAATAGTATCTAACCTTACACACCACTATGCTATGACCCAAGAACAATATATCTTGAGAACCTAACAATCACTTGAATACACGGAATACTATTTTTTTAATATTATTTTAACTATGCATACATACAATTTTCCTATTCCAATTTCCAATAGTTCTCCAATTTCTAAAACAATAACTATAAGTATCTTTGACTCTCGCTAGAAGCATAAGTTCATAATAAATATCTACAATTTCAAACAACTTCTATACACCCATAAAAGCTCCTATCATACTACCGCTTCCAAAACTCAATCCAAAACATAGGATAAGTTACAATCTCAAATCTCTAATCAACCAAAAGAATATCCTAAGGTCGTGGTTTCCCATTGTGGTGCTACCACTTAAGCTCACTAGGAAACAAATTTACAAGAGAATAAATATTCTTTTCCTATCTGACTAGATCTCCCATCGGCCCACTAACAAGATACCATTCTATGCCATTCGACTACACTCCTAAATTGTTATGTACTCTAACTAAGCCTTCTACATACATGTACTGTTGTGACCTATTTAAGACTACTAACATAACCGAGCGATGAAGACTGACTAGACACTAAGGTGATAGTGACTACAGAAACTAAACAAAATACTTAACAAAGGTGACATTCCCTTCGACCCTACTAACTTGGGTCCTAACCAAGTCATCAAATACATCTCCTATTACAATGTGGCCGACTACCTTCAACGTATCCCTTCAACCTTAGAGACCTAAACAGGTGACTAAAGGTATAGTGAATACCATATCGGCAATAGAGTCTATAGCCAGCGACAAGATTATAAGGTAAGCATTTACGAAAAGGTATGACTATTAACATAGCTCACAACTCTATCAATAAACAGGCAACAGTTTGAAAACATTCTACTTCCCATTCAACTCCCAATGACTCTCCAACCACGGTTTTCTAAACATTACTATGCTTAACAGAACCTTTCTAAAGTGATAGTGAAAGGAAAAGAGAATCTACAAGTGGTCTGAAAGATAGAAATGGGAACTTGTATAAGCAGTTCAAGCTTCTAGGCCTAAAACCATGTGAATTCCTATGAGAACAAGACATGTTTATTTTTCTGCATGCTTCAAGCTAAGAATTTTACTAATGCAATTCAAGAATGGATGAATGCCTTGTAGCCATTATTAGATTTTTTTTTATTGCAGACAAGAAGAAAATTATGAAGAAAACTTCACAAGATCTGTCGAAATTCTAGACATAAATGCAGGGTACTTTCTAATGGAGGTAGTGTGGGAGACACAAGTTCTTCATCTAATTTACTGAAATAAAAGCATGGAATCCAAGGTTCAAAAGAGTTATGAATAATAGGAGGATCCAATAGGTGGTTGCAAGAACCATAAGATTGTATAAATATATATATATAAAGGCCATCTACAGAATGATGGAGTATCCAAAATAGCCTCCTATGCATTCAACTCAAACAAATTGTCACTAATAAGAGCAGTAGCAAATGTTAGAAGGGAGAGAGAGACACAAAGGTGTGCAATTTGGATATACTTTCTTACTAGGCAATCTACTTCAGTCTGAGAGATAAATATGGAAGAATGGTAGGGACAAGAGAGTGGTAAAAGCTTCCCATTGAGTCATCTATTTGAAATCAAAATACAGGGTTACATGTGATGGCACAAGATTTCAAGAGGAATTAAGCAAAGGCTAAACTAGAAGAATACATCTTGGAGGGATCTATAGGGATTGGAGCAACATTTGACCACACAGGCACAAGACATAACAAGCCACAGAGATAAATATATTCCAATCTATAGGACATGCAAATACACACACATAGAACAAGCTACAATAGATTTTAAATTCTAAACTACAACAATTTACAAATTTTTACAGAGAGACAAATCAGATACCTGGATTCCAGTCCCACCTCCAAATTTCTCCAACTCCTGCAACTAAATTCCCTATTCTTCTCCCAATATCTCCATTCTTTTTCCCCCACTCCTTCCAAACAAAATCTTTCCCATATAAAAATGATTCAACTCATAAAATAAATGCAAACATGCATTCGTTACCCAACAACCCACTCTTCCGAGAAATTTCAAAAAATTTCTATAAAAAAAGATTCCAAATCTACCAATTTCAAATTTGCCAACTCAAGGCATTAATTTCACATATCACTATTTATTCTGAAACCAATTCTATACTAATTACCGACAACTCTAACTTATGACATACATATTCTTGGGTAACAGATAATTAATTCTAGATTATTATAAAATTCAACCAAGGTGTCAATCCAAGTTCTAAGCCAAGACAAATATTATACAATAAACTTAATAATAAATCATTAAA
Source organism: Cunninghamia lanceolata (assembly GCA_027924645.1). Taxonomy (NCBI): domain Eukaryota; kingdom Viridiplantae; phylum Streptophyta; class Pinopsida; order Cupressales; family Cupressaceae; genus Cunninghamia; species Cunninghamia lanceolata. The sequence goes on from BSBN01000078.1 coordinate 8,611,619, forward strand.
ATATTTTCCAACTACCCATGAACAAAATTAACACAACTTGACTATATACCAAAACACAAGATTACCAACATACAAGGCAAGTACCAAGTGTTACAACATGACTCGAGACCACAACAAAAAAGAAGGACTGACCTAGTGGAATAGACCTCACGTTATCTCCCATCACTGATACCCATTGGTGCAAGAACCCACTCAAACCTGCTATATCAGGTGGAGTCAAGGTTCAGTACTTGTAGCCTACATCCTAACAACTAGTTGTATATGATCAAATACATATATGTCTACACATAGAGAGTTAGAGAATCGCGGCATAGTAGGGTACTCGAAGCGAGTAATGCTACACTGTCTCTGCTCTTGAGCAAGATTATAACCACTGCATTCAAAAATAGATATCAACAAATCTAATAAAACATGCAATATTAATCCATTACTAATCATGTCCAACACATCATAACTAAAGTAACCATAATGTCATCATCACTCATAACACGTCTAACTATATCAGTTGAACATAATCCATCAAAATCAAAGTATACATAAACCATAACCTACTAATCCAAGTGTCTCAGAAATGAATAAATGAAATGAAAGACTAGAAACTGTCTCCAAACTGTCAGCTAGAAATATGAAACTAACGACTATAACAAGCCAAAATGCGAGGGGCATTACATCCTCCCCCTAGAATTAGGCTTACTCCTGGAAACCTGTAAATAAGTGAGGATATAACTCTATGATACTGGAAGCCTCCTCCCAGGTAGCTGATGTCTCATCATTAGGATCCCACTGGACCCTGACCTACTCCATGTCTCTGCCCCTGAGAGCAAGTCTCCTGTGCTGAGGAATGCCTACTGGCTCCAAAGCCAGCTGCCCATCCTCTACCTGTAGAGCAGTCCAATCAAGAACATGAGCAATATCTGGATAGTAAGTTCTAATTACAGAAACATGAAACACATCATGGATGCGTGAAAGGCTAGGTGGAAAAGCAAGACGATAAGCAACTGGACTAACCCTCTCCAACACCTCAAAAGGTCCAACAAAGCGCGGTGCGAGCTTAGAGCCCTTTGCATAGCAGATTGGACTCTTTCACGGTCGCACACGCAAGAACACCTTATCCCCAACTATAAACTGACGATTGATCCTATGAGCATCTTCATACTTCTTCTATATATCCTGAGTAGCCATCAAATGCTCTCTAATCTTCTCAACCTACTGCTCCATATCTCTAAGCACATCTGGTCCTAGGAGGACTCTATCCTCCAGACGATCCCAACTCAGAGGAGTCCTACAAGGATGACCATACAAGGCCTGAAATGGAGACATGCCAATAGAACTGTGATATCCATTATTATAGGCAAACTCCACTAGGTATAGGTAATCCTCCCAACGGCTCTGACGATCCATCACATACATCCTCAACATATCCTTGAGAACATGATTAACCCTCTCGGTCTGACCATCAGTCTCAGGATGGTAAGCTGAACTAAAGTTCAGCTATGTCCCCAAGGCATGCTGCAAGGAAGTCCAAAGGGCGGAAGTGAACATTGGATCCTTGTCAGAGATGATCCTACGAGGAATCCCATGAAGTCTGATGATGTCCTCCATGAACACTCTAGCCACCGTAGAGGCATTGTAAGAAGCACGAATAGGAGAAAAGTGAGCTACCTTCGTCAACCTATCCACAGTGACCATAATAGCATTGTGTTGGTGAGAGGATATTGGCAAACCAACAATGAAGTCTATCGAAATGATATCCCACTTCTACTCTGGAATCAAATGAGGCTATAAAAGACCTACAAGGTGCTGATGCTCTGCCTTCACCCTCTGACACTCAAGACATCTCAACACAAAATTAGCAATATCCCACTTCATACCACTCCAAAAGTACAGCTGATTCAGATCTGCATGCATCTTCTTGACACCCAGATGAGCAGAGTAGGGTGCCCGATGCGCCTCTGACAACACTAGGGTGCGAAGACCCTTAGAACTAGGAACATAGATATGACCCATATGTCACAAAAGACCATCTGACTCAAAAGAGTAACTAGAGAATCTACCCTCTAAAGGTCTACCAGACTCAATCTTGGATCTCACCTCCTGACACCAACTATCGGTAGGAAGAGCTACGTGAATCTGACCTCTCAAATCAACTATAAAAGAGACTGCTAAGATCTCATGCCTCCAATGACTAAGAGCATCCACTACCACATTCTCCTTGCCCTGAATATATCTGACCTCAAAGTCATATTCACATAAGAACTCCATCCAACACCTCTGCCTCACATTCAAGTTTGGCTGCGTGAAAATATACTGCAAACTATGATGATACTGTGCAACTCAAACTGATGCCCTAAGAGAAAATGCCTCCATCTCACCAAGGCATGCACAACTGCCACTAATTTTAGGTCATGAGTGGGATAGTTCAATTCATGATCCTTGAGTTTGTGAGACTCATAGGCAATTACGTGACCATCCTGCATCAGAACTACTCCCAAACTTTCCAAAGAAGCATCGGTACAAACAACAAAGTCCCTAGCAGGATTAGGAACTGCTAAAATAGGTGCACTGGTCAACTGCTCCTTAAGAGTCTGAAAAGCTACCTGACACTACTCTAACCAAACAAACTTCTTCCCTTTCCTCTGAAGAGAAGTAATAGGATGGACAATCCTTGAGAACCCCATAACAAAGCGATGATAGTAACCTGCCAGCCCCATAAAACTGTGGACCTTAGAAACATTAGTGGGTGCAGGCCAGTCCATAATAGCTTGGATCTTCAAAGGATCCACCGCAATACCCTCTCCAGAGATAACATGACCCAAATACTTTACCTCTGTCTGAAAGAATTCACATTTTGACAGATTAGCATACAACTGATTTTCTCTTAGACACTGCAACACCTGACGCAAATGTTCCTCATGCTCCTCCATAGTTCTTGAATAGATTAATATATCATCTAGAAATACAAGGACAAATCTGTCGAGATAAGTGCAGAAAACACCATTCATCAAGCTCATGAAAACAGAAGGTGCATTCGTTAACCCGAATGGTACCATTGTGAACTCATAATGTCCATAATGGGTGCAAAATGCTATTTTGTGAATATCTACCTCAAATATCTACAATTAGTGATATCCTGACTTAAGGTCAATTTTAAAGAATACCTTTTCTCCTTTAATCTGATCAAACAAATCATCAATCTAAGGCAAGGGGTACCTATTCCTCACTGTTACCTTATTGAGCTATCGATAATCGATACATAGCTACAGAGATCCGTCCTTCTTTTTTACAAAGATCACAGGTGCTCCCAAAGGAGAAACACTAGGTTGAATGAACCCTTTGGCTAATAGCTCCTCTAGTTGCAGTTGAAGCTCCTTGAGCTCCTAAGTGGTCATCCTATATGGAGCTTGTGAAATAGGCTCTGCACTGGGAATCAGATCAATCCTGAAATCAATGTCATGCTTAGGTGGCATCCCTAGAATGTCAGATGGAAAAACATCAGCATACTCCCTCAAGAGTGGGTGATCATCAAGAGATGCCTCTCAACTCTCCTCCATCTCCAAGTCACTAACAGTCACTACAAAAAGATGACATCCCTAATGCATGCATCTCTTGAGTTGCATAGCGGAGATCATACGTAGGGAAATAGGTCTCTAAACTCCTACAACCTCAACCTCTGCACCAGAATCATCCACACATCTAACGGACTTATGCCGACAATCTATCACTACTTGATGGGCCTCTAATCAATCCATCCCCAAAACTATATCATATGATCCAAGGGGTAGGATACGAAAGTAATCATCAATTCACACCCTGAGACTAGAGACTCAATTGCTATCTTAGCCCTAGAAGCTAACTCAACCTGCCACCTATCATCCTACTTTGTTGCCACTAAGCCACAATGCTCCACAAGAGAAGGAGATATAAACGAATCAGATGCACCAGAATCAAAAAGAATAGAAAAACCAATACCTTGCATATGACCAAAAGTATCCACCATGGTGCCCTGATGCTCTACCTGTCGATCATCCACTACTGCAAAGACTCGGTGTGACCTGCATGCATCACCAACCATTGGCTCAGATGTTGCCTGTCGATGTCCAAACCCTGATGCACCCCTCTGTGGGCACTGCCAAGCAATATGGCCCTATTGGCCACAAGAGAAACACCTGTGCCTCTATCAAGACCACCACCACCCTAAAGAGCACTAGACTACTGAAAACTACCTCTTCTCACTGCGGACTACGTACTCTGAGCTGGCCGCTCAAAACAATTGTGCTTATTGTGCTGCCAAGACCAGTCCTTATTTTGAAATCTATTACCTTACTGATGCTGAGAATTCTTTGAATTGGACTGAGAATACTGCTGTTGCTGCCCACCCCTTGAGGGTGCATGAGAACCTGATGCCTGAGTGTGACCACCTCAAGAACCATATCCTAAAGAAGGTACACTACCAATGTGCACACCTGTATGCCCACCGAGTGCCATAGCCAAATTCTCCTCCACTAATTGGGCTTTCTCCATGGCAACCTCCATAGTCTTAGGTTCAAATACACGAACCCCTCAGCTGATCCAGGCATTCAAGCCCCTGATAAAATGTTGCACCAACACAGACTTGTCATCTCCGATACCCACAAACCTGCTTGAGCTCATAAAATCTACGCTCATGCTGTTCAATTGTCATGGCCAACTGCCTCATCTTGTGGATCTCATCTACTCGACACTACCTCCAATGGTCAAATAGAAAACGGGCTCTAAATCTCTCTAAGAACAACTCCCAAGACATAGTACTAATGTCCAAATGTAGCTTCTACTCCTCTAGCTGCAACCAATTCAAAGCGAACCCTCAGAGATGCAAAATAGCACACCTGGCTTTGGTGTTGCTTCCATACAGATGCATGGAAAAACACCTACCTAAGTCCAATAACCAAGTCTCTGCCTCAAGACCCCTACTAGCTCCATCAAAGATGGGAGGGTGTGCTCTCAGTAGATCTCTCATATGGCTAGCTAGTGTGGCCTCCTGCTCCACTATTAACTCTCTCCACCAAGGAGATCTCTCTCTCTCTAGGACCTGGCTGATCTACCTCCTGAGCTCCCCTAGGCTGCTCACCCTCCTGTCTAGGGCCTAAAGAAGCAAGGGCCTCCTCAAGAATCTATCTCAACTGGGCTCCATCAGGCTGACCCTAACCCTCCATATTCTGATCTCCGCATTCATGGGCACTCTCATGAGGAGAACTGGGAGGAGGTGTACTGCCACCACCTCTCCCATGACCCCTACCTCTGCCACGGCCTCGGCCTCTACCTCTAGGCATTTACCTACATCACCAAAAGATGATTTATTACACATAGAAAGGAAAACAATAGTTAATCCATAAATTTTAAGCACTAGGTCACATAATGGGCTCAATTATATCCAGAGTACCTAGTGTTTAAACTTGGCTCTGATACCAAATGTGGTGCCCCATCATGCAACCCTAGAGTGTTAGATTAAAAGTGCAAAAATACAGAAAATATTTTTTTTTGAAAGAAAGAAATTGCATTATTAAATCCAAGTATAACAAAATACACAACATGAAGGAAAATGCACTTCTAACAACCCTAGGGCAACATAACTGCATCAGTGCAATGAAAGCTAATTCACACAAGTGATAAACATTAAAATTCTATACAAGATAATATAACTTTTACAATTGCAAGATAGTTTGATTACAAAGTTTCAGTACAAAATTACAAGACCAATCTTGTCGGTTCACAAATGAATACAAATGAGAGTATACAACATCATTGAAAGTGAAAAAGCAAACTGGAACTAGAAAATCTCTGCACAGGACTCAAATCGAATCTCCAAGAAGACCAATGGATAGCTCTGCCACCCAACCATGTGGAACCCTAAGGTCCACCCCACCGAGCTAGGAGATAACATCAAGGCTCCACTAGGTCAAAGTTACAACAATGAAGCAACAATAACTATAGACTCCTTACAGGCATACATGATAACAAGACTACATAGAAATGAAAGTAATACACCTGACGAAACCAACAAGATCAAACAAGAAGCCAAAACTATACTCCAAAGGTAACAACAAAATAAAGAGGAAGTAACTAAGTTGCATAAGGAGATTGTCATCGCATGTTCCTAGCATGGGTTACCTAAGATATCTATCACCAGAAACTGGCCCCCATCTATGGTTACCCTGGCAGCCTCTCTCTAGGCACCAGCCCCATAGGGTGACACATGCGAAGCTGACAAGTCCTTTCATGGAGACAAGGAGGTCGGTGTTGCCAAGCAGACCTTCCCATCCCATCCTTGGCCTGCGAGAGCACTCAAGGCATGGGTGAGGTATCTTACTTATCCTATTATGTGTTTTACTACCCCAACCCTCCTAATAAGTTATTAAGTTTCCACTTGCTCATAACCTCCATGGGGTTTCCCAGGTGGCCTCTCCCTAGACACCAGCCCCACCATAGAAGCCACTCCCTTAGCGAACTCTAAACAAACAACCAAGCCACCATGAGCAAAGATAAGGTACAAAATGGCTTCTAACCATTACTCATGCCATTCACTTGCCCTCAACAATAAAAATCCCATTGCATTGACATGCCACTATTTGAACCAAAACCCAAAACATCGCACCTCTAGAGATAGGTACAAAACCAATGAAAAAGTAACCATTATCTATCAAGATCAATGCTTCCACATTTTGACACCAATTGGTAAAGACATCTCACAAGATACTACTTCACAACAAACCAAAATACAAACATATACTCCACCCAAGGTGAACGTAAAGAACCATTACACGCATACAACTATGACCAGAAGGACAAATGACATAAGATAATGACTGTACTCCCGGATTCAATCATGAACACAACATATGAGAATTAGCAACAATTTTATAAGCACAATCAAGTTAACAACAATAACAATTCTCTCTAAAATTCAAAAATAAATTCCCTAACTACAATTTCCTAACAACTACCATCTTCTATGTCATAGAATAAAAGCCAACAAGAATTTTCCTTCTAAGCTTCACTAATAATATTTCCGACTAAGAACAAATACGAATAAGTATGGAACTTTTGGTGCCCATTTAACTATCTTATTTTTCTAATAACTACCAGCTGTTAAACAACATCTATATTTATATTCATATAATTTTCATAAGCATAGCTTACAAATTCAAATCAACATTATGTACCTACCTTGTTTCCAATATGCAAAGGTTCCCAACTAACATCCTACCAAAATCATTTCAATTCTAAAACATATATACCTTGTTGAAAATTTAAATAAAGGTATCTAATTCAAAATGCTATAATTTAAAGCCACTAGAACACATTTTGATTTCGTGTAAAGCTATACGAACACCTAATTCTAAAACCACCAATTTAGTAAAAAGAAACAACTATAACTATATAAAATCTTTCAATAATAATAGGTTTTCAATCATTTATTTCATATAACTCTAGTACTTCATACCTAAAAGAGACTAGAAAAAGAATAATTATTTGATTTGCAACTATTTAAAAACAATATCTAACCTTACACACCACTATGCTATGACCCAAGAACAATATATCTTGAGAACCTAACAATCACTTGAATACACGGAATACTATTTTTTTTAATATTATTTTAACTATGCATACATACAATTTTCCTATTCCAATTTCCAATAGTCTCCAATTTCTAAAACAATAACTATAAGTATCTCTGATTCTCGCTAGAAGCATAAGTTAATAATAAATATCTACAATTTCAAACAACTTCTATATACCTATAAAATCTCCTATCATACTACTACTTGCAAAACTCAACCCAAAACATAGGATAAGTTACAAACTTAAATCTCTAATCAACCAAAAGAATATCCTAAGGTCGTGGTTTCCCATTGTGGTGCTACCACTTAAGCTCACTAGCAAACAAACTTACAAGAGAATAAATATTCTTTTCCTATTGGACTAGATCTCCCATCGGCCCACTAACAAGATACCATTCTATGCCATTCGACTACACTCCTAAACTGTTATGTATGCCGACTAAGCCTTCTACATACATCTACTATTGTGACCTATTTAAGACTACTGACATAACTGAGCGATGAACACTGACTAGACATTGAGGTTATAGCAACTACAGAAACTAAATAAAACACTTAACAAAGGTGACATTCCCTTTGACCCTACTAACTTGGGTCCTAATCAAGTCATCAAATACATCTCATATTGCAATGAGGCCAACTACCTTCGACGTATCCCTTCAACCGCAGAGACCTAAATAGGTGACTAAAGGTATAGTGAATACCATATCAGCAACAGAGTCTATAGCCAGCAACAAGATTATAAGGTAAGCATTTACAAAAAGGCACGACTATCAACATAGCTCGCAGCTCTATCAATAAATAGGCAATAGTTTGAAAACATTCTATTTCCCATTCAACTCCCAATGACTCTGCAACCACGTTTTTCTAAACATTACTATGCTTAAACAAAACCTTTCTAAAGTGACACTGAAAGGAAAAGAGAATCTGCGAGTGGTCTAAAAGATAGAAATGGGAACTTCTATAAGCAGTTCAAGCTTCTAGGCCTAAAACCATGTGAATTCCTATGAGAACAAGACATGTTTATTTTTTTGCATGCTTTAAGCTGATAATTTTACTAATGCAATTCAAGAATGGATGAATGCCTTGCAGCCATTATTAGATTTTTTTTTATTGCAGACAAGAAGAAAATTATGAAGAAAACTTCACAAGATCTGTCAAAATTCTAGACATAAATGGAGGTTACTTTCTAATGGAGGTAGTGTGGGAGACACAAGTTCTTCTTCCAAGTTACATAAATAAAAGAAAGGAATCCAAGGTTCAAAAGAGTTATGAATAATAGGAGGATCCAACAGGTGGTTGCAAGCACCATCAGATTGCATAAAAAAAAATGTAAAGGCCATCTTCAGATTACATAAAAAATAATGTAAAGGCCATCTATAGAATGGTGGAGGATTCAAAATAGCCTCCTATGCATTCAACTAAAACAAATTGTCACTAATAAGAGCAATAGAAAATTTTAGAAGGGAGAGAGAGACACAAAGGTGTTCAATTTGGATATACTTTCTTACTGGGCAAGCTACTTCAGTCTGAGAGATAAATATGCAAGAACGACAGGGACAAGAGATGGGTAAAAGCTTCCCATTGAGTAATCTATTTGAAATCAAAATACAAGGTTACAGGTGATGGCACAAGATTTCAAGAGGAATTAAGCAAAGGCTAAACTGGAAGAATACATCTTGGAGGGATCTACAGGGATTAGAGCAACATTCAACCACACAGGTACAAGACATAACAAGCCACAGAGATAAATAGATTCCAATGTACAGGACATGCAAATACACACACATAGAACAAGCTGCAATAGATTTTAAATTCTAAACTACAGCAATTTGCAAATTTTTATAGAGAGAGACAAATCACATACCTATATTCCATTCCCACCTCCAAATTTCTCCAACTCCTGCAACTAAATTCCCTGTTCTTCTCCCAATATCTTTGTTCTTTTTCCCCCACTCCTTCTGAACAAAATTTTTCTCATATAAAAATGATTCAACTCATAAAATAAATGTAGACATGCATCCATTACCCAACAACCCACTCTTCCAAGAAATTTTGAAAATTTGCTATAAAAAGAGATCCCAAATCTACCAATTTCAAATTTGGTAACACAAGGAATTAATTTCACATATCACCATTTATTCTGAAACCAATTCTATACTAATTACCCGCAACTATAACTTATGACATACATATTCGTGGGTAGCAAATAATTAATTCTAGATTATTATAAAATTTAACCAAGGTGTCAATCCAAGTTCTAAGCCAAGACAAATATTATCAAATAAACTTAATAATAAATCATTAATGTATTTTCCAACTACTCATGAACAAAATTAACACAACTTGTCTATATACCACAACACAAGATTACCAACATACAAGGCAAGGACCAAGTGTTACAACATGACTTGAGACCACAACAAAAAACAAGGATCAACCTAGTGGAATAGACCTCATGTTATCTCCCATCACTGATACCCATTGGTGCAAGAACCCGTTCAAACCTGATATATCAGGTGGAGTCAAGGTTCGGTACCTGCATCCTGCATCCAAACAACTAGTTGTATATAATCAAATACATATATGTCTACACACAGAGAGTCAGAGAATCACAACATAGTAGGGTACTCGAAGTGAGTAATGCTACATCATTCCTGCTCTTGAGCAAGTTTATAACCACTACATTTGAAAATAGACATCAACAATTCCAATAAAACATGCAATATTAATCCATTACTAATCATGTCCAACACATCATAACTAAAGTAACCATAATTTCATCATCACTCATAACACATGTCTAACTATATCGGTTGAACATAATCCATCAAAATCAAAGTATACATAAACCATAACCTACTAATCCAAGTGTCTCAGAACTGAATAAATGAAATGAAAGACTAGCAACTGTCTCCAAACTGTCAGAGGGAAATATGAAACTAACAATTATAACAAGCCAAAATGCGAGGGGCATTGCATATCTCCTCATGTGAGGACAAAGTAACAAGTTGTCATAATCCATGTAGGATTAACACATCACTGTGCCACATCCCACAACATGACATTATGGAATTTCCAATTATTTACAACATAGCCAATTAAATAATAAATACAAACATTACAAATGCAGAGAATTACCAAGGTTGAGACACCTTAATTCCCAACATTCTCCCACTTGTCGAATACCTTGTAAGAGCTAATCAAAAAATAGAATTTAACTGCTAAGACTCCAAACACCATTTGAACTTCTCTGTGCCCACTGGTTTTGTCAATGCATCTGTAACATTCTTCAAAGTATCTACCTTCTCCAAATTTACCTTTCCATCGTCAACCATGTCTCGAATGAAGTGAAATTGAACATTAATGTGCTTGGTTCTAGCATGGAAAGTTGGATTCTTTGCAAGGCAAATTTCACTCTGACTGTCACAACTGATCGTGATCTGACCTGCATTAACACCAATATTAGAACACAATCTCTGAAGCCAAATGGCTTCCTTACAAGCATGAGTTGCTACCATATACTCAGCTTCTGTCGTGGACAAAGCAACAATAGGTTGTCGCTTACTCATGTAACTAATAGCACCACCAAATAGTGTAAACACATAATCACTGGTAGATCTCATGCTATCAATGTCACCTGCCCAATCTGAATCCACAAATCAACGAATATTAACAGAATGTGAAGGTCCTGAAACATTACCATGATAGTAAATAGAATACTCAGAAGTACCCCTCAAATATCTAAACACTTGCTTAACTGCATCCCAATGGACCTATCTAGGATTAGCCATAAATCAACTAAGGACTCCCACTGCTTGGGCAATGTCTGGTCTTGTGCATACCATAGCATACATTAAACTACCAACAGCACTACCATAAGGTACTTTGCTCATGTCCTCCACCTCACTAGGAGATTTTGGACAATCCTCAATAGATAACTTTGTCCCCAAAGAAATAGGAACAAACAATGGTCTACAATCTGCCATGCTAAATTTGTCCAACACAGTCTTCACATACTTACTCTGGCTTAACCAAAGTTTTTTGTTGGTTCTATCTCTTTTGATTTCCATTCCTAGAATGTACCTGGCTGCCTCTAAATCTTTCATTTCAAACTAAGCTAACAACTGAGATTTAAAATCAAAAATCATATTCTTACCCTTCCCAATGAGCAACATATCATCAACATACAATGCAACAATGAGAATGTGATCACCATCAAACTTATAATAAACACAGTGATCCGATTTTGATCTCACAAATCTAATTGACAACACAAAGGTATCAAACTTCAAGTACCATCTCCTAGGGGATTGCTTCAAACCATACAAAGACTTCTTAAGTTTGCAAACCAAATTTTATTTACCTTTTACCATGTAATGCTTTGGCTGTGACATGTAGATTTCTTCCTCCAAGTCACCATGAAGGAAAGTTGTCTTCACATCCATCTATTCTACCTCCAAGTCATAAGTTCATGCAAGTGACAACAGGAATTGAATGGATGCCAACTTTGTAACAAGAAAGAAGATCCCACCATAATCTATACCCTCCACTTGTGAATACCCCTTTGCAACCAATCTGGCCTTATACTTCTTAATAGTGCCATCTGCACCAATTTTCTTCTTGAACACCCATTTGCATCCAACGGGTCTCCATCTAGGAGGCAAAGGCACTATGTCCCAAGTTTGATTCTTTTCCAAAGAAGCCATTTCTTCCTCCATGGCCTCCTTCTAGGAACCTGTATCCTTCATATCCAAAGCCTTTGATACAGTTCTAGGTTCATCACTATTAGTGAGAAAAGCATAAGCACAACTAGAATCAAGCAATGTAAAACCAAACCTTTCAGGTTGCTTTCTTATCCATGTAGACCTCCTCAAGGGCTAAGGTTGAGGTTCAACTTCTTCATCTAAGCTTTCAGAGCTGCTCGAGCTTTCCTCATCATCAGGTCCAACATTGTCTTTTTGTTCAATCTTCTTAGGTGTGAGAGGAAACTGAACAACATCCTCTTTCTTTTCTCTTTCTTCTGGCTATAAAATAGTGGAAGAAGGTGTAAGCTCTCTGAAGATGACACTTCTGCTATACAACACTTTTTCAGCCATGGGGTCCCAAAGCTTGTATCCTTTCACACCAACACCATAGCTGATGAAGATACACTTAACATCTTTGTTCTCCAACTTTGACCGTTTCTCACTAGGCACATGTGCATATGCCTCACAACCAAAAACATGAAGATGCCTTACTGAAGGCTTCCTACCAGACCACACCTCCATGGGTGTCTTTCCAACAAGAGCTAATGTAGGAGATCTATTTACCAGATAGCAAGCAGTGGCAATATCTTCAACCCAAAACTTTTATTCTAGACCAGCTCCACTAAGCATACTCCTAGCCTTCTCCATCAGTGTCTTGTTCATCCTCTCCACAACTCCATTTTTCTGTGGGGTGTATGGAGTTGTCTTGTGCCTTTCAATCCCAAGTTGCTTGCAATACTTATAAAATTTTGTAGAACAGAACTCACCACCATTGTCAGTTCTCAAACATTTAATCTTTTTACTAATCTAATTTTCAGCAAACGCTTTAAACTCCTTAAACCTGCTATAGACTTCAGATTTGCTTCTAAGAAAATAAATCCATGTCCTTCTACTATAATCATCTATAAAAGATACAAAGTATACATATTTTGATAACAAAGGAACATTAACAGGACCAAACACATCAGAATGAATAAGGTCCAACACACAAGAAGACTTATGAGAACTTGAGTAAAACTAAACACGGTTTTGTTTTCCATAAATACAATGTTCGCAAAAGTCAAACTCAAGATTACAATCATCTAACCCCTCAATGAGGTTCTTATTTTTCAGGGTACATAGACCCTTCTCACCAATGTGGCCAAATCTTTTATGCCATAACATTATCTTTTCTGTAGGAAGATTAACTTCCAATGCATGGTTACAACCATTAAGACTAGAAACAATAGATTTCTTCACTACTCGTTCAGATGGTGGGGATGAAGTGATTACTACTCTCTTCCTTGAGTCAGAAGAACTATTGCATTGTGAAATGCATGCCTCCAGTTGAAACAGAGTACCTCTCCTAGTACCCTTAGCAAGTACCATAGCTCCTCTAGTCATCTTGCATCCTTCTTTCGAAAAGACAACCTCCACACCTGTATCATTCAACATACTTATAGAAAGCAGGTTCCATGCTAAGCCTAGGATGTGCAGAACCCCAGAGATCCCCTTCACACGACCATCACAGAATCGGATAGAGACTCTTCCATGACCAATGATCTTCAGATGAGAGTCATCACCTAGATACACCTTTCCACCATCGAACTCCTCATACTTAGTGAACCAGTCTCAATGCAAGGTCATGTGGAATGATCCACCAGAGTCGATTAGCCACACATCATCAAATGCATGGGTTGCCAAGGTTGCGATGAAAGCATCACTGTCATCTTGTGATTTGTCATAATCGAAATCAAGAGCTTCTTTCTTTTTCTTCTTCTCCTCTTTGCATTCCTTTCAGAAATGCCCAGCGTTGCCACAGTTCCAACAAAGAGCCTTGGACTTTCTAGGAGATTTGGATCTCCCACAGGATTTGGATCTACCCTTTTCATCTTTCTTGTCCATCTTCTTCCCTTTCTCCTTGGGTCTTCCTTGAACTACAAGGGCCTCTTTAGCTACCTCAGAAGACTTTCTCTGCATCTCTTCAGATGATAGCGAAGAAGCCACCTATTCAATTTTGAATGTAGATGTGGTGCTTCTAATTGCCATCACAAGATGATCCCATGAGTCTGGTAGAGAACAAAGCAGGGTCATATGCCTATCCTCCTCCATATTTACACCAATAGATGTCAATTGTGCAACCAGCATGTTAAAGGCATTCATATGCTCAATAACGAATCCTTCGTCCTCCATTCGAAGAGAATACAACTTCTTTCTTAGGAAAAGTTTATTGACTAGGGATTTGGCTTGATACACATCCCCCAACTTCTTCCAAAGGAGTTTTACAGTAGTCTCCTCATGGACATTTAACAACACAGAATCAGAACGACTAAGTCTTATGAGTGCCTTAACCTTCTGATCCTTGAGATCCCACTCATCTTGTGACATTGTACCTAGTTTAGTTCCATTCACACTTTCCCAGAGGTCTCGGTCAACTAACATGTCTTCCATTTTGAGCTTCCACAGCTCAAAATTACTGCCATTGAACTTTTATACTTCAAACCTTTCTGATGTACCTCCCATCTCCTTGCTGCAATAAGATATAGAGTGATCTGCACAGACTCCCACTCAACCTAAGATTAGCTCAAAAAACCCCTAGCTAACAACTAGGACCAAAGGTGATCAAGCTCTGATACCAACTGAAAGGAAGCTAGGTGTGCGGAAAACGCCTCCTACACTAATCTAATGAGGAAAGGGCTATGCAAATTCAACTTTATCCTAACTATTACAGTAATGTTAAACCGTTAACATGAGATATTGCAGCAAAACACAAGAACTAGAAAGCAGACAAAAGAAGAGAGACAAAGATTTACGGTGGGGAAAACCTTTCTCGGGTGAAAAACCCCACACTCAGAAACCTGCACAATGTATTAACAAATATGAAAGAATATTTACAATACACTTGCAATGCAAGCTTCAATGGTCTTCGACACTCCTATCTGGAGTCAATCCGGTAGCATAGCAGTAACTGTAAACCTGTGATACAAACTCCATCTCCAAACACTTGTATAAATAGGAAATACAAGGCAATATTGGACCTTTCTTGGAATGGGCGTCCAACATGGCATCTTGGACCAAAACCCACACCCAACGACACTTTGTCAACATTGTAGAATGTGCTTGACACTTGTCCACAGCTCCCATCCAAAAGAGGTCACCTATTTCCAAAATGGGCTATGATAGATGCTCTTACGACACTTACGACTGTCATAGAATTTGTCATAGTAGTTACAACTTATAGTTGAAAGAGAATATGTCATACACATGCTATAAATAGCATATTCTCTTACAACATGTCATATTCCACCTTGGGGTGCCCAAATATACCTCATTCAAAGATGCTTCATGACACATGTCATCACCTGTCTTACAACCTTCTATTTCTAACTCTTACATGTCATAGATTCGTCATAGGAATCTGTCATAACCGTTTCAGTCAAACAATCCTTACACAACATAGAAGATGCCGACACATGGTACAATATTCCTACCAGTAAGTGGGACACCTATCTCCTCATGTGAGGACAAAATAACAAGTTGTCATTATCCATGTAGGATTGACACATCACCGTGCCACATCCCACAACATGACAATATGGAATTTCCAATTATTTACTACATAGGCAATTAAATAATAAATACAAACATTGCAAATCCAGAGAATTAACAAGGTTGAGACACCTTAATTCCCAACATTTATGTTTATTCTTGGTATAAAAGAAAACCTATTTGGTTGTTTGCAATTTGACTTAAGTTATAGGTGTTGATAAGTCATGGATCTTAGATGTTGCAAGGATGCAAGGAGATACCCAAGTGTAGATAGTCATTCCATAAGGTCTTTGGAACAATGACGGTGTCTTAAAAATCTATCTATGTCAGAAAGACTAGATTTGAGTTAAATAAAAATCTATGGTTAAACCTAGTTGACCAAGTCATACTGTAGGATGTGATAGTATCCAAGTCGATTTGAAGGATGGGTGGACAATACGATAATGTTCATTACGAACATCTATTTAATAATGAATAATTGGCCAAAGTAATTCTTGAAGACTTCTAACATTTATCAATAAAATCTACCATAAGCTACTGCAACAGACCCAAAATAAACTATTCAACTTAGAAATTATATATTCCATAGTACATAGGAGGTGGTTAAGCTATAAACACCATTCTAATCTCAGACCTAAAGATATAAAATTTATTAAGTTTGATTTAAGGGTTCAAAATTGCTTTATAGAAAGCAATGATTACTTCCAAAACCCTCTAAACAACTTCACGTCCCTCCTCCCCACCTTATTCAATATCTATAAAGGTAGTAGCTAGTAGCATAGTCTCCAATGACTATTATATGGGAAATCGATTCCCCTTATTTCTCAAAAAGTTTCCTAGGAGTTAGATTTTTTCACTATATCATTACATCCCAATTTTGTTTTTTTGTTGTATGGTTGCCCTCAATATAATCTTAGTAAAATTGGACCCTTTTTATTTTCACTACAATTTATAAATCAAAAACAACGTGATCTTGTTTTCCTTGCTAAAAATTATAATCAGAATACACATGATTCTTCATTGAGACCCATTAATCTAAATACTAAGGGAATAGATCTGCACAAAGAAAATAAATTCATGGACAGAGGAAATGTAAATATCTTGCAAAGAAATAAATATTTCTGGTTTAAATTTTCCTAAGGTAGTAATAGGGTTTTAGTTTTTTTTTTTTTTGGTACTAAAGGAAGAAGTGCAGCAAAGGTATTCTATTTTTTTTTTTTTGTGCTTGGGAAACAGTGAACTAAGGAAAATACCTCTATCCTAGCCCTGCTCACCTTTAGCGCACCTCTAACTGCAATTTTTGTATGCTTCGAGTGATTTCCTCTTCCCTTCACTGGTTTTGTTTTTTATAATCCTCTCCAAAATGTGTTCCCTCCTTCTATCCCTTTTCTACCCTCCATCATATAGATATTTTTTTGCATTTGTTTCTTTTTTTTAATCTTCCTCTCCAAAGATATTTTCCTCCGTAATGCCTATTGACTCACCTCCCATGAATAAGATATTTATATTATTATTATTTTTTTTCTTAACCTTATCTTGTCTCTGTCGGTCATTATCTCCCGTGCATAAGATATATATATATTTTTTTAATTTTTAATCCCTATTTTCTTGTCACTAAGCATTACACCAACCCCCTTCCACTACAGCAAGGAGATATTTTCTTCTTAAAATAATATATCAAGCATGATCGAGGGAGAGGTGTGGATGAGAGGTGACAGCTACTCCAAATCCTCCATCGAAAGCAAGATTCTCCCTAGACCATCTATTCGCATTATACCAACTCCCACTGAGATATTTTGTTACATTAATTTTGACCACCTTCTCTAACAGCCATCGGGAGCATTGTTACAGAAGCACCCATTATATATGGTGTGATTTGAGATACAATGAAATACAATCAAGTATTATTGTTTAACAAGGCAGCGATTCTGCAGTTACTAAAAAGTAGTAGTTCATTATTAAAGGGGCATTGACCATTTACAAGGCTACCATTTACAAGGTTGCGATCCCTTAATATATGAATGATAATTATTTAAGGTATAACTTCTTTAACACTAACCAGTGATTATGTTCTATGTGATAGGCAACGATTTATCTAGAAAAGGTGTGACTAATAATAAAGTGAGGTGTCTCTAAGAAGGAATCCCATCCTTTCAAGAGGTATATAAGTGGTATAAGTAAAGGAGAAAAGAGTATAAAGAAAATAAAAGGAGGTATCAAGGAATACATTTGATTTTGGAATATGCAAACCAAAATAAATATATATCTAAATTAAAATTCAGATCCGCATAAATATAATATACAAGGATACATAGAACAACATATGAAAATATAAATCAATCACCCTCACATATGTATATATGGCAGCAGATTGGAATTATCAATCAATCAAGTTATATAAATAATTGGGACACAACAAGAGGATATATTGCCATCCCAGAACTAAACTATATTTATTGAACAAGAGGTACATATAATTAATTTCCTTATTCAATTACAAGCAGACTATGTTGAGTTGTGCAGGGGTATAGAGGCAAGTAGGAAGGTTGATCCTTCAAGTCCATGAGAGATGATAGGTAGGAAGCGTGCCTTCCATTGTGCTCTAACTTGCAACTATTCCTATGGGACCATCATAGGATCGCCATGAGGATTGGATAAATATATGTTGAACTAAATATTATTTATGCTACATTAATTATGTTATGATGTATTGATTTCATTACTATATTCTAATTTATTGATCTTTAATATTGTTAATGTCCCTTTCTAGTAGTTATTCTTATGGGACCCATCATAGGATTGTCATGAGGATTGGATAAATATATGTTGAACTAAATATTATTTATGCTACATTAATTATGTTATGATGTATTGATTTCATTACTATATTCTAATTTATTGATCTTTAATATTGTTAATGTCCCTTTCTAGTAGTTATTCTTGTGTGCAGGTTAAGAAATCAAGAATATCCTAAAAGGAGACATTACACATGACTCGACCTATAAAGTCAAGCCATGCCCATGTACTGACTACAAAATTAAAACAATAATCATGTCAAATATCTCATCAGGCATCATATATCAAATCAATATAAAGTAAACATCTAGTGTTCTACTCAAATTATGAAACATAAATCAATTCTTACCTGGGTCTCCATCCTACCAGTTAGGATTTGTAGAGGCTACCCCATGTCACTGGGACTCTTTTTCCCCAAGTTTTTCCCTAAGTTTTTCCCTTTCCAACTATTCTCCTCTACTCATTATGAGTTCAATTTCTATAACTAACTGAA
This sequence comes from Cunninghamia lanceolata, assembly GCA_027924645.1. Lineage (NCBI taxonomy): Eukaryota > Viridiplantae > Streptophyta > Pinopsida > Cupressales > Cupressaceae > Cunninghamia > Cunninghamia lanceolata. Next base: position 8,630,785 of record BSBN01000078.1, read on the forward strand.
ATCTCTCCAAGTCACTAGATTCCTGCCTAAATCCCTTCCACTCTGTACTCTCCTTTCTCCATGAACCAATGTAATGTTCGCATTAAGGGAGATGCGATGGGATGTCATTCCTACTCCCTACAGTACTCATGCAATAAATGCATTAAATTCATTCCAACTTCTCACTAACTCCACTTCATGGAGCTTAGTTGAGCTCAAAGATTTGAAAATTCAAATCTTTAAAAATAACATATATATATATATATATATATATATATATATATATATATATATATATATATATATATATATATATATATATATATATATATATATATACTTCTTTGAACAAAGATAAATCACTTGCAAGGTGAATTATATCTGTGTTTTTTTCGATAATTCACAAGTGATAAAATAACAGTTGAACTGTTACGAAATGGAAACAATGAAAGTCACGTTGACACAACATGAATGAGATCAACCACACTAACTTAGAGATGAAAAGCAATGGACCAACTATGACGTGGATCACACTAAGCCAAAACAAGAAATTGACTACATCGTCATACAATGACAATGCTACTATGCAAATTACTGACATACTACGACATCAAAAGGTATCCATTTATAAAAACAATGACACAATACTTGTGTGTGTGAGAGTTCTCAAAGCATGTTGTCTCTTCATTTTACCTGATCCAATTCCCTCTCTCCAGTAATACTCTCCCTTCTCCTCTATGAGGGGAAAAAGCTATTTCCTTTGTCCACCTCATTAGCAATCACAGTAGTTAGTCTATTAACCACATTATGTATAACATTAAATAAATATTTTAACAACAATAATCATCAAGAAATATATATCTATTTTTGCATATCATAAATCAAAGTAAATTTATCTCATAAGTTCATCTGCTAAACACAGCATGATAATCATAATTCAAAATGCATAATAAAAACATCTAACTAATAATTAATTAAAAATAATATAATTAAGTTGTCCAAAAATAGGGTGTCACAATTGGAAACATCGCCTAGACCTCCATTCTTCACTCTCCTAATTTGGAATAGAATAATCCCACCAATCAAATTCATAGTGATTAAGTTGTTTCTGCATGATAATGCAGTCAGTGGTTTGGTTGAAGCTGTACATTGCTGAATTAAGGGGCCCAAAACAGTTTAACTAGTAATATTAACATGTGCGAGTATAACCTAGTTGGTAGTGTCTTTGAATAGCAAAGACTTGATTTTTTTTGTATAGCCTATTCACATGAAACCATACAAGAGCACAGAAAAGTAGTTACAATGTTGAGTGAAAAATTGGAAATCCTAGTGAAAATCTAATTTAATAAAAAAACATTGTGATCTTGATGTTCTAAAAGAAAAATCTCAGATCCAAAATAAAAGAAAAGTTGAAACCAACCAAATATGATTTAGTTCTAGAATGTTTATCATCCTATAGGTCATAATGAATGTCACTCATATACAATAAATTTCATTCACCAATAAATTGGTAGTCAAAAGTAAATTTTGGCCAATAAAAATAGGACAAATATTTATTAATTAACTGTTTAATCATTAAAGTGGACGGTGTTTAAGTAGAGTACAAAAGCATGTTGTCATAATCTAAATCAGGAGCTGTCTTCTTTTTCTTCTTCTCCTCTTTGCATTCCTTTCAGAAATGCCTAGTCTTGCCACAGTTCCAACAAAGAGCCTTGGACTTTCTAGGAGATTTGGATCTCCCACAGGATTTGGATCTACCCTTCTCATCTTCCTTGTCCATCTTCTTCCCTTTCTCTTTGGGTCTTCCTTGAACTACAAGGGCCTCTTTAGCTGCCTCAGAAGACTTTCTCTGCATCTCTTCAGACAATAGCAAAGAAACCACCTCTTCCATTTTGAATGTGGATGTGGTGCTTCCAATTGCCATGACAAGATGATCCCATGAGTTTGGCACAGAACAAAGCAAGGTCATACGCCTATCCTCCTCCTCCATATTTACACCAATAGATGTCAATTGTGCAACCAGCATATTAAAGGCATTCATATGCTCAGTAACGAATCCTTCGTCTTCCATTTGAAGAGAATACAACTTCTTTCTTAGGAAAAGTTTATTACTAGGGATTTGGCTTGATACACATCCCCCAACTTCCAAAGGAGTTTTGTAGTAGTCTCCTCATGGACATTTAACAACATAGAATCAGAAAGACTAAGTCTTATGAGAGCCTTAACCTTCTGATCCTTGAGATCCCACTCATCTTGTGACATTGTAGCTAGTTTAGTTTTGTTCACACTTTCCCAGAGGTCTCGGTCAACTAACATGTCTTCCATTTTGAGCTTCCACAGCTCAAAATTACTGCCATTGAACTTTTGTACATCAAAGCTTCCTGATGTGCCTCCCATCTGCTTGCTGCAATAAGATATAGAATGATCTGTATAGACTCCCACTCAACCTAAGATTAGCTCAAAAAACCCCTAGCCAACAACTAGGACCAAAGGTGATCAAGCTTTGATACCAACTGAAAGGAAGCTAGGTGTGCGGAAAATGCTTCCTACACTAATCTAATGAGGAAAGGGCTATGCAAATTCAACTTTATCTTAACTATTACAGCAATGTTAAACCATTAACATGAGATATTGCAGCAAAACACAAGAACCAGAAAGCAGACAAAAGAAGAGAGAAAGATTTACGGTGGGGAAAACCCTTATCGGGTGAAAAACCCCACACTCAGAAACCTGCACAATGTATTAACAAATATGAAAGAATGTTTACAATACACTTGCAATGCAAGCTTCAATGGTCTTCAACACTCCTATCTGGAGTCAATCCGGTAGCATAACAGTACCTGTAAACCTGTGATACAAACTCCATCTCCAAGCACCTGTATAAATAGGAAATACAAGGCAATATTGGACCTTTCTTTGAATGGGCGTCCAACATGGCATCTTGGACCAAAACCCACACCCAAGGACACTTTGTCAACATTGTAGAATGTGCTTGACACTTGTCCATAGCTCCCATCCAAAAGAGGTCACCTATTTCCAAAATGGGCTATTACAGATGCTCTTACGACACTTACGACTGTCATAGAATCTGTCATAGCAGTTCCAAGTTACAGTTCTAAGAGAATCTATCATACACATGCTATAAATAGCATATTCTCTTATAACATGTCATATTCCACCTTGGGGTGCCCAAATATGCCTCATTAAAAGATGCTTCATGACACATGTCATCACCTATCTTACAACCTTCTATTTCTAACTCTTACATGTCATAGATTCGTCATAGGAATTTTTCATAACCGTTTCAGTCAAACATTCCTTAAACAATATAGAAGATGCCAACACATGGTAGAATATTCCTACTACTAAGTGGCACACCTATCTCCTCATGTGAGGACAAAATAACAAGTTGTCATTATCCATGTAGGATTGACACATCACACTGCCACATCCCACAACATGACAATATGGAATTTCCAATTATTTACTACATAGGCAATTAAATAACAAATACAAACATTGCAAATCCAGAGAATTAATAGGGTTGAGACACCTTAATTCCCAACATTTATGTTTATTCTTGGTATAAAAGAAAACCTATGTGGTTGTTGCAATTTGACTTAAGTTATAAGTGTTGATAAGTCATGGATCTCAGATGTTACAAGGATGCAAGGAGATACCCAAGTGCAGATAGTCATTCCATAAGGTCTTTGGAACAATGACGGTGTCTTAAAAATCTATCTATGTCAGAAAGACTAGATTTGAGTTAAATAAAAATCTATGGTTAAACCTAGTTGACCAAGTCATACTGTAGGATGTGATAGTATCCAAGTCGATTTGGAGGATGGGTGGACAATATGATAATGTTCATTACGAACATCTATTTAATAATGAATCTTTGGCCAAAGTAATGCTTGAAGACTTCCAACATTTATCAATAAAATCTGTTATAAGCTGCTGCAACAGACCCAAAATAAACTATTCAACTCAGAAATTATATATTCCGTAGTACATAGGAGGTGGTTAAGCTTGAAACACCATTCTAATCTCAGACCTAAAGATATAAAATTTATTAAGTTTGATTTAAGGGTTCAAAATTGCTTTATAGAAAGCAATGATTACTTCCAAAACCCTCTAAACAACTTCACATCCCTCCTCCCCACCTTATTCAATATCTATAGAGGTAGCAGCTAGTAGCATAGTCTCCAAATGACTATTATATGGGAAATCGATTCCCCTTATTTCTCAAAAAGTTTCCTAGGAGTTAGATCTCTTCACTCGATCATTACATCCCAATTTTTTTTTTTTGTTGTATGGTTGCCCTCAATATAATCTTAGTAAAATTGGACCCTTTTTATTTTCACTACAATTTATAAATCAGAAACCACGTGATCTTGTTTTCCTTGCTAAAAATTATAATTAGAATACACATGATTCTTCATTGAAACCCATTAATCTAAATACTAAGGGAATAGATCTGCACAAAGAAAATAAATTCATGGATAGAGGAAATGTAAATATCTTGCAAAGAAATAAATATTTCTGGTTTAAATTTTCCTAAGGTAGTAATCGGGTTTCAGTTTTTTTTTTTGGTACTAAAGGAAGAAGTGCAGCAAAGGTATTCTATTTTATTTTATTTTTGTGCTTGGGAAACAATGAACTAAGGAAAATACCTCTATCCTAGCCGTGCTCACCATCAACGCACCTCTAACTGCAATTTTTGTATGCTTTGAGTGATTTCCTCTTCCCTTCACTGGTTTTTTTTTTTTTTAATCCTCTCCAAAATGCGTTCCCTCCTTCTATCCCTTCTCTACCCTCTGTCATATAGATATTTTTTTGCATTAGTTTCCTTTTTTTTTAATCTGCCTCTCCGGAGATATTTTCCTCCGTAATGCCTATTGACTCACCTCCCGTGGATAAGATATTTGTATTATTATTTTTTTTGTTTTTCTTATCCTTATCTTATCTCTGTCAGTCATTACCTCTCGTGCATAAGATTTTTTTTTTTTTTTAAATTTTTTAATCCCTATTTTCTTGTCACTAAGCATTACACCAACCCCCTTCCACTGCAGCAAGGAGATATTTTCTTCTTAAAATAATATATCAAGGATGATCGAGGGAGGGGTGTGGATGAGAGGTGATAGCTACTCCAAATCCTCCATCGAAAGCAAGATTCTCCCCAGACCATCCATTCACATTATACCAACTCCCACTGAGATATTTTGTTACATTAATTTTGACCGCCTTCTCTAACAGCCATCAGGAGTGTTGTTACAGAAGCACCCATTATATATGGTGTGATTTGAGATACAATGAAATACAATCAAGTATTATTGTTTAACAAGGCTGCGATTCTGCAGTTACTAAAAAGTAGTAGTTCATTATTAAAGGTGCATCGACCATTTACAAGGCTACCATTTACAAGGTTGTGATCCCTTAATAAATGAATGATAATTATTTAAGGTATAACTTTTTTAACACTAACCAGGGATTATGTTCTATGTGATAGGCAACGATTTATCTAGAAAAGGTGTGACTAATAATAAAGTGAGGTGTCTCTAAGAAGGAATCCCATCCTTTCAAGAGGTATATAAGTGGTATAAGTAAAGGAGAAAAGAGTATAAAGAAAATAAAAGGAGGTATCAAGGAATACATTTGATTTTGGAATATGCAAACCAAAATAAATATATATCTAAATTAAAATTCAGATCCGCATAAATATAATATAGAAGGATACATAGAACAACATATGAAAATATAAATCAATCACCCTCACATATGTATATATAGCAGCAGATTGGAATTATCAATCAATCAAGTTATATAAATAATTGTGATGCAATAAGAGGATATATTGCCATCCCTGAACTGAACTATATTTATTGATCAAGAGGTACTTATAATTAATTACCTTATTCAATTACAAGCAAACTATGTTGAGTTGCGCAGGGGTATAGAGGCAAGTAGGAAGGTTGATCCTTCAAGTCCTTGAGAGATGATAGGTAAGAAGCGTGCCTTCCATTGTGCTCTAACTTGCAAGTATTCCTATGGGACCCATCATAGGATCACCATGAGGATTGGATAAATATATGTTGAACTAAATATTATTTATGCTACATTAATTATGTTATGATGTATTGATTTCATTACTATATTCTAATTTATTGATCTTTAATATTGTTAATGTCCCTTTCTAGTAGTTATTCTTATGGGACCCATCATAGGATTGCCATGAGGATTAAATATATGTTGAACTAAATATTATTTATGCTACATTAATTATGTTATGATGTATTGATTTCATTACTATATTCTAATTTATTGATCTTTAATATTGTTAATGTCCCTTTCTAGTAGTTGTTCTTGTGTGTAGGTTAAGAAATCAAGAATATCCTAAAAGGAGACATTACACATGACTCAACCTATAAAGTCAAGCCATCAAGCCATGCCCATGTGCCGACTACAAAATTAAAACAATAATCATGTCAAATATCTCATCAGGCATCATATATCAAATCAATATAAAGTAAACATCTAGTGTTCTACTCAAATTATGAAACATAAATCAATTCTTACCTGGGTCTCCATCCTACCAGTTAGGATTGGTAGAGGCTACCCCATGTCACTGGGACTCTTTTTCCCCAAGTTTTCCCTAAGTTTTTCCCTTTCCAACTATTCTCCTCTACTCATTATGAGTTCAATTTCTATAACTAACTGAAATCTCTCCAAGTCACTAGATTCCTGCCTGAATCCATTCCACTCTGTACTCTCCTTTCTCCATGAACCAAAGTAATGTTCGCATTAAGGGAGATGCGATGGGATGTCATTCCTACTCCCTACAGTACTCATGCAATAATTGCATTAAATTCATTCCCACTGCTCACTAAGTCCACTTCATGGAGCTTAGTTGAGCTCAAAGATTTGAAAATTCAAATCTTTAAAAATAACATATATATAGATATATATATATATATATATATATACACTTCTTTGAACAGAGATAAATCACTTGCAAGGTGAATTATATCTATGTTTTTTTTGATAATTCACAAGTGATAAAATAACAGTAGAACTGTTACGAAATGGAAACAATCAAAGTCACGTTGACACAACATGTATGAGATCAACCACACTAACTTAGAGATGAAAAGCAATGGACCAACTATGACGTGGATCACACTAAGCCAAAACAAGAAATTGACTACATCGTCATACAATGATAATGCTACTATGCAAATTACTGACATACTACGACATCAAAAGGTATCCATTTATAAAAACAATGACACAATACTTGTGTGTGTGAGAGTTCTCAAAGAATGTTGTCTCTCCATTTTACCTGATCCAATTCCCTCTCTCCAGTAATACTCTCCCTTCTCCTCTGTGAGGGGAAAAAGCTATTTCCTTTGTCCACCTCATTAGCAATCACAGTAGTTAGTCTATTAACCACATTATGTATAACATTAAATAAATATTTTAACAATAATAATCATCAAGAAATATATATCCATTTCTGCATATCATAAATCAAAGTAAATTTATCTCATAAGTTCATCTGCTAAACACAGCATGATAATCATAATTCAAAATGCATAATAAAAACATCTAACTAATAATTAATTAAAAATAATATAATTAAGTTGTCCAAAAATAGGGTGTCACAATTGGAAACATCGCCTGGACCTCCATTCTTCACTCTCCTAATTTGGAATAGAATAATCCCACCAATCGAATTCATAGTGATTAAGCTGTTTCTGCATGATAATACAGTCAGTGGTTTGGTTGAAGCTGTACATTGCTGAATTAAGGGGCCCAAAAAAGTTTAACCAGTAATATTAACATGTGCGGGTATAACCTAGTTGTTAGTTTCTGTTGGCAGAAAAAATAGGGGATGGGCAGAGTGCTATTCCTTAAATACAATGCTACAACAAAATGAAACAGCAAAAACAAATTGCATACACACAGGAAACCAAACACCAAAGAGACAACAATATATTTCATATATATATTTTCTTCAACTAGAATACATTCAAAACTTCATCTACATTACAATACAGAGCTGCTGCTCTGTTTTCATACACTGCCCCAATCTCTGGAGCTACACACTGTATATCCGGAGCTGCCTGGAACTCCGTAGCTGTCTACTGTTGCTGCTGCAACATTCCTCTCTACTGTTCTCCTTCTGCTGTTCCCTGTTGGAACCTTCTAATTCCTCTGCTTCTATTCTTCTGCTACTGCAGGTTGCACACTCTTCACTTTCATCCTCTCTTCTGTCCTCTCCCATTTCCCTCTCTTTTGTCCCTTCTACATGCCCAGCAGAATGGGCGCTCAACCATTTCAAATTCAAATGCACCTACCAGAATTGAATGCTGGTAGGCCAACGGTGCTGGAGGAGGATGCGAGAGATCCCCAGGTCTGACGCGGGGGCAGTCAGCATTAAATGAACTGACGAGGATTAAATTCCAATACTCCCCCTTAATCTGAAGTCAGACATCAATTTGCAATTTTCATTCCAGAATTGATCTCCGGAGATATACTCTTGCTTTTGCCTTTCCGGAGCAGATCTCCGGAGCTCTCTCTGCTATGCTGCAACATCTCTGGAGCTGCCCTCTGCATCTCCGGAGCTCCTTGTCTACATCTTCAGAGCTGACTTCCCTTTTCAGCGTCTCCGGAGCATCTCCAGAGCTGACTCTCTGCAACTCTGGAGTTCCTTTTCTGCATCTCCGAAGCATCTCTGGAGTTGCACATACATTCCAGAGTTGAATCTCTGGAGTTCTTCTGCTGTCTTTCCGGATCTGAATCTCCGAGGCTGTCTTCTTTGTAGGACTGCGCACCTCCGTAGCTGTCCTCTTTCTAGGGCTGCACACCTCCGGAGCTGTCCACAATGCCGAGCCTATCTCTTAGGTGTTCAAAAGTATCTTTTGGCAATGCCTTTGTGAAAATATCAGCGAGCTGCTGCTCAAATCTGCAATACTGCAACTAAATTTCTCCTCATTCTACCAACTCCCTAATGAAGTGATAACGGATTTCAATGTGCTTGCTTCGTCCGTGGAAGACTGGATTCTTTGTCAGGGCTATTGATGAAACATTGTCACAATGAATGGTTGTACCATCTTCTTGCTGCTCATTTAAGTCTGCAAGGATCCTTCTTAGCCAAATAGCCTGACAAGCTGCTGCATTTGTTGCAATATACTCAGCTTCTGCTGTAGAGAGAGAAACAATGGGCTGCTTCTTGGATGCCCATGATATCACACCTAAACCCATGTGAAATACATAGCCGGATGTGCTCTTCCGGTCATCAACATTTCCTGCCCAATCACTGTCTGTGAAACCAGCCAACTTAAACTCATCAGAAATATCATACAAAATGCCATAACCTGTTGTGCCATTCACATACCTCAGGATCCTCTTTCCTGCTTGCCAATGTGTGTCCTTAGGCTTCTCCATGACCCTAGAAATCAGACTTACAGCATACATCAAATCAGGCCTAGTTGCTGTCAAGTACATGAGGCTTCCAACCATGCTCTTATAGAGGGTTGGGTTTACTTCCCTGCTGCTGTCCTCTTTACTCAACTTCAGACCTATGGCTGTGGGTGTAGGGGCAGGTTTACTATTTTCCATTTAAAACCTCTTCACAATCTGTTTGGCATAGTTAGTTTGTGAAATAAATATGCCATGCTCTGTTTGCTTGACCTCAATGCCAAGAAAATACTTCAGCAGACCTAAGTCTGTCATTTCAAACTCATTCTTCATTACCTCTTTGAAATTAGCAATGAAAAGATCACTATTTCCAGTAAAAATTAGATCATCTACATACAAAAAAATAATCAAAATTTTACCTTTAGCTGCTTTGATGTAGAGAGTGGGCTCACTGCTGCTTTTACTAAAGCCATTACTCAACAAATATGAGTCAATTCTGCTGTACCATGCCCTAGGTGCTTGTTTTAGCCCATAGAGGGCTTTCCGGAGCTTGTATACTTTATCCTCTTGCCCTAGGACTCATAGCCAGGTGGCTGCTCCACATACATTTCCTCTTTCAGCACTCCGTTCAAGAAGGCTGACTTTACATCCATTTGAAACACCTTCCACTTGTGTTGGGCTGCAATTGCTATGACTGCCTAAACTATTTTCAGCCTTGCAACTGGTGCATAGGTCTCATCATAATCTCTTCCAGGCTGTTGTTTGTACCCTTTGACAACCAGCCTTGCCTTATGTCTTTCAATCTTTCCTTCAGCAGTTGACTTGGTCTTATAGACCCACTTAACTCTAATGACTTGTTTACCCTTGGGTAAATCAGTTAGCTGTCATATGTCATTCCTCACTAGGGCATCCAATTCTTCATCCATGGCCTCACACCATTTCTCTTCTTTCACAGCATCTTCAAAGTAGATTGGATCACTAGAAGAAAGTAATGCAAAATTTAGATCTTCATCATCATCAGCATACCTTGTGCTGTCATAAATCTCCTTCACACTCTTTGTCCTTCATGGCATCAATGATGTGAGTGTGGGATCTGAATTGCCTCTAGAGCTGCTGCTGCTATGACCTCCGGAGCTGCAGTTCTGATGACCTCCGGAGCTGCTATTATAACGTCCTCCGGAGCTGCTATTCTCCAGAGTTGCAGACATCCAGAGCTGCTGATCTCCAAAGCTGCAATACAGTTGTCTACCTCTGGAGTTGCCATGCTGAGCATCTCCAGAGCTGCTATTTTCTAGTGCTCTACGGTAGTTTCTCCCCGAGCTGCTGCTCTCTGTAGCTCCTCCGGAGTTACTGATCTCTGGAGCTTCTTCATCTTCAAGGGGTATTGTGACTGAAATACCCATGGTGCTGTCCACCGTTCCATCCCATGCTTCATTCTCAATGAATTCAACATCCCTGCTGATCACAAGTTTTTTGGTGATGGGATTAAAAAACGTATAGGCTTGTGATTCTTCACTATAACCTGTGAAGATACATTTCTCACCTTTATCATCAAATTTTTGCCTCTTCTCTTTAGGCATGAATGCATATGCCACACACCCAAAAATTCTTAGGTGCTCAAAAGTCCATTTGCTGTTTGTCCACGCCTCTTGTGGAATCCAATCACGTACGACCTTTGTAGGACACCTATTCAATAGGTACACCGCTGTTGCTACAGCTTCACCCCAATAATCATTTGACAGTCCCTTTTCCTTTAGCATGCTTGCTGCCATCTCTGTGATGGTTTTGTTTTTCCTTTCAGTAACTCCATTTTGCTGTGGAGTATAACTTGTTGTGAACTGTTTATGAATGCCTTCATACTTGCAGAAATTCAGAAATTGTTTGGAGACATGCTCTCCCCCTCTATCTGTTCTTAGGGCCTTGATATGTCGGCTGCTTTGCTTTTCAGTTGATGCCTTAAACTCCTTAAATTTCTCAAAGGCCTCTGATTTGTTTTTCAAGAAATAAATCTAGATTTTTCTGCTGTAATCATCAATGAAGGTCATGAAATATACATTCCCACCTAATGTGGGATTTTTCATAGGGCCACAAAAATCTAAATGCACCAACTCCAAAGGTGCTTTTGCCCTTCTAGAATACCCTGACTGAAAGGGTTGTCTATGCTGCTTTCCTAGAATGCAGGCTTCACATTTTTCGTCGGGCTCTACAATGTTCGGTAGCCCTCTAACCATGCCTTTCCTAGACAATAAACTTAAACTAGAAAAGCTTAAGTGCCCATACCTTAAATGCCACAATTTGGATGGGTCTTTGATGACTGTCCTAAAGGCTGTTTACTATCCCACTGCTATGAGCGCCAGAGATAGTGCAGGAAACTGCGCTAGAGATAGCGCCGGAGTTAGCGCCGGAGATGGCACCAGAGTTAATGACAGAGGAAACATTCTGTTTCTTGTCATCTGCACTACTGCAATCATTTTCTTACTATCTCCTCTATCAAATATAGTGCACCCTCCATTTTCCATCAGGATTCTATAACCGTTTTGGACCATCTGTCCAATGCTTAGTAGGTTATGCTTTATGCCAGGGGCATAATAGACATCATGGATCTACATTTTCTCACCTTGCTTGCTAAGGACTGTTATGATGCCTCTTCCTATGACAGGAACCTTTTGGTTGTTCCCCATCATGATTTCAGACTTGACATTTCTGTCAATGGAGGCAAACAAGTTTTCATTTCCACTCATGTGGTTGCTACACCCACTATCCAAATACCAGACTTTAGGGCTGCTCTTCTCAGCAAGATTACACACAATAAATACCTTGGACTGTTTCTCATTTTCAGCCCTATTCTCATTTGCTACATTAGCATTGTGGCCTCCATGGTCTTGCTATTTCTTTCTACACTCACTAGCATAATGGCCGAATTTATGACAGTAATAGCATTGAATATTACTTTTATCATACCTCTGATTTGAACTACTGTTCTTCTTCATTCCTTGATAGCTTGGCTGTGAGCTGCTTGCCTCTTCTTGGCTGTTTAAAACTCCTCTTCCGGAGTTGCTTCTTCCTCTACCTCTTTGACCTTTACCTCTACTGTTTCTTCCTCTTCCCCAAACTCTTGCATTGGTCTGAGCCTTGAAGGCTTGCTCAAGGGAAGGAGCAGATCTATTTAACCGCTGCTCATGGCTTTGTAGAGAGCCCATCAACTCGTCCACTGTCATTTTGGATAGATCCTTTGTCTCTTCAATAGTTATGACTATAGGGTCAAATCTGGAAGGTAGGCTCCTTAGGATTTTCTCAACAATCCTTTGTTCATCCATGGTTTCTCCATTTATCCTTAGCTGATTCAGCATGGTAGAAACCCTAGTGTGAAAGTCTGAAATAGACTCACTCTCCTTCATCTGAAGCATCTCAAAATCTCTTCTAAACAGCTGGAGCTTGACTGACCTCACTTTGTCAGTTCCCTTGTAGCTATTTTGCAATATCTCCCAAGCCTGTTTAGAGTAGTTTGCTACTGCAATGCGGGGGAAAATAGCCTCTGTCAAGGCTGCCTCAACTAGACTGAGGGCTTTTGCATCTTTCATCATAGTTTCCTTCAACTGATTTCTTTGTGCATTCGTTAGGGCTGCATAATAAATGTTTCAAAGCTTTGGATTAGAGTTTGCAAAGAAAAAGATTTCTTTGGATTGCAACTCCTGTAATCTGTTAACTTTTTGAAAGGATTTAGAATAAAATTTTCTTAAAATTTTTTAATGAACATATTGCTTTTTACTTTTTTAATAAGAAACTCCTCAACATTCAAGTAAATTAAAAAAAAGAAAAAAAACTTATAAACTCACTGAGGATTACTTGGCGTCTATCCTCCTTAAGCCTGCAGAGAAATGGCATTCCAACATTATTAAAGAGATCTATGTAGTGAAACATATTGTAAGTTGGACACTTCAGCAATCCATTATTATTGAACTCAAAACATCTTTAACAGCACCCAAAAGTTTTTCAAATCAACCTTTTGGGTCCCAAAAATAAAATAATAACCCACAAAAGTATGGAATCACCCTATATATAAGACACACAATATACCCTGAACGATATAAAAATCTTTCGATTTTTCTTGAAGATAGATATAGCGTTCAATGTATTATTCTTTAATTAAAAGTTAACCGTCAAACAAAAGAAAAACAAAAGAGAAATAATAGAATACCATATATGGGCTTGCCAACGGCAACGACCACGGTCATCACTGACTCCAATGAATCAGCCACTTTTCCTACCATTATCATTTATGTTATGCTTTCCATGAGATGTCTTAGGGTAAGGGTTTTCCATGCCATTATTACCACCACTTCCTGCAACTGTGACTTGATCAACCCTCCCTCTACTGAGATTCATTAGCATCCTTGCCGCGTGTTCAATATCATCCAATTCACAAGAATTCTCCTTGTGATTTTTCCTTTTTCTACCACTAAGCCTCACCTCAGCATTAGGATCTGTTATCTCAGGAGCAGTACTAGACTGAGCTTTAACTTGAGCATGAGAAATATTGGCATTAAGATTTTCCATTATTATAAAGTCTGCACAATGCAAGAAAGCAGTTAGCACTGCAAACGTATATGTTTCATTCTATTCCTTATCCTTTTAAAAAAAGATAGCACATCACTTGAGAAAGCTGTGGCCATTGATATATAATGGATAAGAGAGATTTCAATCCTGATCATACTAAAACACTCTAGAGACTATCATATTACAAAGCACTGCTGAAGTAGTGAGAGATTGCTATCAGACATAACTCTATTCTTTGCAACTTGTTCGTCTTCCAAAGTTTGACCTTTATAGTGATGATAGATAAAACAAACATTGATGAAAACAATTGGTGCCGTTAGTTTTCCTTTATGTTTATATCTAATAGCCCTTTGCTTGTTAGTCCCTGCCTTCGGCAGGGTAACTATTGTTTTCACCGTAATAGCATTTTTTTGGGCGTTGGACTTTGTGCAAGTGTTATAATCCAAATTAGCCTAAGTTTGTTTGCACCCTAATAGCATTTCTTTGGGTGTTGGACTTTGTGCAAGTGTTATAATCAAAATTAGCCTAAGCTTTTTAGTCTATCATTGATATTATTTTCCGTTGATATATGTGCAATGACAATAATCAAAGTTCAACCTAAGTCATTCTTTATTTAGCCCATTACCTTCTTCTAAAGTTTGTTTTATTCCACCATTTTTGTGCTGCATAAATTCACAAAACTTTTTTTTCTGATTGGTCTATGGCTATTTTAGCCTATTGGGGGCCTAAAAATTTAAGATCTTTCTAATGTTTTTCTTGATCTTTTTAGACAGACTAGTGTCCTGCATTGTGGGAAACGTGGCCGGATAACTCTGTTCAAAGCTTTTCTATTCTGTTCTCAACTTCTCATCTATCAATCTGTCCTCTGTTCTACCACTCTCTGATGAAGGTTTGTTGGTAGGCATGCTGCGGCCATGGCTGGCACTCCTAGGTAAGCAAAATTGAACTTTTGCTGTTCAATGTTATGTGTACTCTGTAATAGAATAGTGAAACTTCAATGCAACATACGTCTGTTTGGCTGCTTCATTTTCATCTTAAGGAACATGGTTCCAAGCATATGGTATACTCTGGTAGGTTATGTTGCCTTTGTCCAACTAATATATTGTGACGAGAGAAACAATGGCGCTGGCAGAGGTAGCGTGGTTTTTAAGAGATCTTGTTGATTCAATTGCGTAATAACTTTTGAATTATTGTGGTAGGCGGAAGAAGAATGCTGTCCAGTGCTATAACGCCTGAAGGCCAGTTGGACTCTTTTTTTATCGCCATGGTACTTATTATCAAGTTTAGTTCTCCTGAATGCGGGCATTGGAGGTATAAGGTATTTTTGTTTTGCTTTCTTGTTCAACTGCATTATTCTTTTATTTTTTTAATTTAGGGTTTGGCACTGAGATTGTGGAGGTGGGAGGTATTCTTTTCTTTGCTTTCTTGTTAGACTAATTTGCCATATAAAAAAGAAATTAGGGTTTGGCTCTCAGACTGTGGGCAAATGCTCTTTTTATTATTTCTTTGTAACTTAAGGTTTGGCACTCACTCTGTGGGTTGTCTGACAGCATTTTACAGTGATGGACTATGGGCCGTGTTAACATTTGTGATTAGAACCTGTTATATGTACTTTCAGTGCACCCTATTTTTAATACTTCACAACTATCTGTGTATCTTTTTATTTAGATTTGTTGCCAACTAGGGATTTTAATAGGAGTCGCTCTCATACAAATGCATCCCCTTACCGTTATGCTACACCACAATTTGTAGAATCATCTTCAGACTCATTCAATTACATTATTAGACACAGAATTCAGTATCTTTTCTATGGTGATTTCTTTTAAGATTTTACTATGTCAAATGACCAAGGCTGTGACGATCCTGGATTATAGAAGTCAAATTTCAGTCGAGGATCCTTCAGTGATGTGAATAGATTTTACAGTATCCTGCTTAGTGTAAACATTAGGTTTATGAAAAATATACAAAAGGTTTGTGCAATCTGGACCAAGAGGATTTGGACAAAAGAATATGCCAAGATCCCCAGTAGCTCAAAATTGAAATTATTGCAGTTTAGTTGCCTGGGTAGTGATTGCTTTTATGAATCTGGATTTAACCCAATTTTAGATACCTTGGTGAGGCTTGTGATCAGGGTTTGTGTTTAATTTCTGCCTTCCCTACGTTGCCTTTTTTAATTCTGTCTATATTAAAATGCTTTTGTCCTTGTTACAAAAGTTTCTTGTTCTTATTATAACTTTTGGCAAATCTGGACCTATGAAATAGGGTTGATTCCGTCGAAGATTACAGTTGTAACGACTTATGCAAACATCACCCAGCATAAATACTTGCAGACTCGGTGAATGAGGTAGAAGTAAAGGGAGTTTCCTTATTCTCAAGGTCAAATAGCTGTTAAGCTTCTCAGTATTTTTTTGGGTATAAACTAAGAATAGATAGCTCATGCATACGGTCTGGTATAGTGGGTATCGAGCTTTTGGAACAATTGCAGGATAATCTGCCCCTCAAGAAGGACCATTTTCTTTCCTTCCTCAAAAAAGAATACTGATCTAGTGTTGGTGGACATTGTCAATGCCTTCTGCTCTTCTTGTTCTGGGAATCTGGTATTCGGTTTCTTACTGTTCAATTTTTTTTTTGGCTTCTGTGTTTGAGCATGGTTCTAGGATAAAATGCATGTAATGTGGGTGGCATGGGCAAGGATTCGATGGCCATATCGTTGTAATGGGTTTTACTTAGGGGAGATTTTTAAGGGGTGGAAACTCTTTTACAAGTATAAAATGGTTGGTCAAATTTTATGTTTCAAAACAAAAGAAATATAAGATGAGCAAGAAACATAGGATTTATCATCAGTGGATTTATGTTATCTGGTATATCCATATTTACAGAATGTTTAGAGGTTCGTTAATCATTCACATTGCTAATTAAATATCCTAAAAATCAGTAGTAGGGTTTGGTGATTTCTCATAAAAACAAAGGTCTAGTAAACTTGCAACTAGAAAATACTCAATTGACAATAAACAGTAAAGGCTGTAAAACATGTAAAACTGCATTCATATTGTTCTTTCTTCTTAGGGTCTAATCATTAACAGAACAGACTTCCTAGTTTGGCTGATCAATAAATGACATTACTTAGTGCCAATCAAGAAAAACTTAGGCACAATCTCTAGGATCTTCTAACATTTATCAACAATGTCAATACTTACAGTCGGAACTAATATATTCCAAGATGCTGCCACAAGGAAAGACTAAAGCTATCCAAGTAGAACATCATTATCACACACCTCCAATAGAGCAACTTCGCAGAGGTCTTCATGCTAGAAACGGTTTCAATCTATGTTCCAACCTGCACTACTTTGTGACACATTTATCCGTAGTTGAGCTCAATCAATGAATGTTTTATAACCAACAGTGAAGCATCAGTGGTAGTTTGAGCATCTTGACTACATTATCAAATTCGTGACTCTCACTACTAACAATAAAGTGTAAAGGTTGATCATAAAGTTTGAACCCACATTTTAGGAGGAAATATAATTTTTGGCAATTCCCAGTTAGTTACAGGCTCCCATTGTTCTTAAAATAAGTAACCATTGTTCATAAAATAAGTAATAAACACTTTGCTGTAGAGTATGTATCACATGCATAGCAAGAAGATAAAAACATCCTGCTAAAAGCAATATAAGAAAACAAAATGCTTTAGAATGGGAGCAAATATAGGAATAAATAATCAATTCCTAAGATAAAACATACTCGAAGTAGGATTTTGTTTTCATTTCTTAAATAATTCATACCAAAGATAGGATGATATTTTTGCTTCATATCCATCTTGTACTTAGTGTTCAAAGTTTTTCTTTTGTTTCTCTCTTCAGGTAAGAGATCTTGCACTGCAACCTTGGTAACTTCAAGGAGTTGCCTTGCTTCACCTTGAAAACCACAAGAAATGGGGGAATATAAGCCTCTCTGTTTTGTAGGCAAGTTGATTCATCTCCATCTTTCTGTTCATGTGTAGGAACAGATATTAAATCGAACTCACATTTCATGTTGATGGGCACTCTAGAGGAAGAGTTGATATCTGGCTCTTGCAGATTTAAAGCATTAGCTGATTGCAGAGGAAAAGGTTGGGATTCTCTATTCCCACTTCCAAGCAATTTATACTTTTGTTTCTTCATCTTTCTGTCTGGGTGGCTGCAACAACATTTTGTTATGCTTTTATAGACGTCCATACCCTGTTCCAAGACACTCATACTGATTGCATGTTGCAGAAACCCCATTTTGGTGCAGGTAGGGTATATGCTAGCCAAACATCTTTCTGTCTTGGTGGCTGCAACAACATTTTATTATGCTTTTATAGACGTCCATACCTTGTTCCAAGACACTCATATTGGTTGTTTTAAATAATTAGGCAGAGATGTATTTTACATCTGATGAGATTTCTCCTGGGCTGACTAGGACGACGATGACGATGGTTACTATGCCACCACAGCACCGCCTCCTCCTATTTGGGGCTCACAGCAGTCCATGCAGGGCAATGATGAGGTCACAAAAGAAGGAGACCTTGAGTCAGGCGGAGTATTACCTTTAACTATTATGTGTACATGCATGTGCTCTCATGCTTTGGGTATTGATGCTATGGCCCCAGATTGGACTGATATTTCATCACATCTTGGAAGCATCCTTGTTAATCCCTGACTTTCCATAGTTAATATTGACATTAGATTTTTCCTGTTTGTGTATATATGCATTCCAGTATCATATTGAAGGACATTTCTAATATTCTCAGGTCATTTATTCACAGCTATTCGTTAGAAATATAATACAACTCTTATTCTTGTACTACATTTCGATTTGCGTATTGCTGCTCAAAGAAATACAGCAAACTATATCTCAGCAGTTTTTTTGCTTGTATAAACTTGTTCCTAATGCTAGCCATGATGTTGGATGTCAAGCACTCGAAATATAATTTTGGTGGTCTAACAGGTAATGGCATGAACATACCTAATACAAGCTTCTGTAATTACTTAAATGCATTGGTCTGCAAGTGGTGGTTGAGGTAATTTCCAATCCAAAGACATTTTACTTTTGATTGAGTAACTATTTTTTTGAAAAGCTACAAGAATATCACATTAAATCTTTTTTTTCCTTGTGAAATTCTAGGCACGGATATGGGCTGCTCTCCTCTAATGGGATGTGGGGTAAGCCATGGTCACACAGTTCATCAGCCTTGTCTACACTTCAACAATTTACATTCATGGCAGCTAAAGAAGCCTACTCTACAACCTCTGCCAATTGTATTTGCTTGAAATCCTTAAAGCTTTTTCAACAAATCTCAATTTTGTCAATATATTTGTTTTAATAAAGTTGGCACCATGTTTCAAATTTCCAGCTGGAACACTGCAAATGGACTAGAAGCTCTATGATATGCTTACCAACCTCTCTGGAGTTTTTTTAACACAATTGTTGCTTCACAATGCCCTGATTTCATTTCATTGTTCAATACTATAGAGTTCTATTGCATAGCCAACTGTTCAAACATATCTTTACCAATCATTGCTTTATGACTGATTTTTTAACACCTTTAATTTTGCAGTCTTCTTGATAGCCACGCAGTACATTGGACAAAAAATCTATAGAACAGGTAAACAAATTAACTTCCTAATAGGTTTATCTTTGTCATTTTTTTGGATAGTACAGAGTTGTATCATTGCTTTAGCACTGATTTTAAGACACCTTTTATTCTGCAGCACAAAAGACATTGCAGCAACAATATTCTAACATGCTACCAGCCTTACTTGCATGGGGCTCTCAGAGAAGATACAACAGATTCTGAAACATGCTCTTCTAAAGTCTATTATGACTCGGACAATTTTTCACCACCATTCTGTAGAAGCAACTCTGCTACTGCAGCTTCTGTGCTTACATTGCTAGTGCTAGATGATGCTCAGTCTTCCACCAGTGATAATTGCTCTTGTTGCCAGTCTGAAATCAAAAATCTCTTATTTGGGTCAATACTATATTACTTATGAAATAAAACTGCCAACACAATTGTTTGTCTTCCACACTTGCATGTTAATATACTATGACTATTGTTTAGATGCAAGTAGTTGATAGACAACTTCATTACCTGAATATTTTTAAATTTCAGATTACTTGAGATTTGAATTTTCTCTTTGTTTCCAAATTTTCAGATTCCTTCTCAATGGTTATCTTTTCACTACAACCAAGATATGCATCGACGTGGCTATTTAGCAAATTTTACGTTACTAATAGATGTAGACCACTGTAATAAATAATTGTTATATTAATCTTTGTCAGCATTACCTAGTAATGTTAACTGACAAGCAAAGATCGCTGTCAATATTGTTTACTTGCCAAATTCCTGTCCTTTCTGTTCTATAATTTCCATAATGTTGACCTAATTTATTGAAAGGAAATTTGTAGACAATTGAATCTGTGCTCCTGTCTCTTGTAAGAACTATGCGAAGTTGCTTAATTGGACTTACTGAACACCCAAAGACAACATGGATGCAGTTTTCAATCCAACAAAATTGCTTTCAAAACAATGCCCTTTCACTTAGCTTGCAGCTTTAGGCAGGGACTCCAGCTGCGAGCAGCCCTTGTTTTCATTTGTGTTCCAACGCAAAAATAATGCTGGGAAAATGAGGAAGACCACATAGTCAATAATTTCTTGATTTGCCAAAGTCTTATGAACATTAAAGAATGCTTGTAGTCCTTGGACGAAATAAGTAAATTGGGTAAAACTATTTAGAAGGAATCAAATTCTAAGTAAGATTAAGCCCTGTAACAAAGTTGAAGAAATTAAACTTACACTATCTAGTCATTGAAATTCAGGGAGATGATAGAAAGATTTAATTATGCTGAAAAATAATTTTTTATATAAATAAATAAGTTGAATAAAAGGTTATTGAAGAAATAAATATCCAATAATAATATTGTAAAGAAGTATATGTTTCACTCTTTCACTTTTATGTTTTAATGTTATTTTTGTGGATCTGGTTAACATATTCTCTTAGTATATAATTTATTTTATAGCTGCAGTGAATAACCCTAATTTGGAATTGAACATTGTATTATGTTTAATCCTGCACTCCATACCAACACCAATATAATTCTTAGGACTTCTTCCTTCCTAAACTAGATTATACATGCAATCTCATCCTATAGACTAGATTGTGGGCATGATCTAGTCGTCTAGATTTAAAATTTGAAATTCTAAGTTTCAAAGATAACAATCCCAAGATATACTTATTACTCATGAAGAAGATAAATGTTGAATACTTTTATCTTTACCTTTCTTAAACCAAGACAGTGCTAATTGGGATGTAAATTCAAAAATTTATCTTCTTCATGCCCATCTTTATCACAATGAGAACAATGCAATTTTCTCTTACCCTTACCATGGAATTACAAATCTTCATTCCTTTTCCCTTTGGATTTTTCTTTCCACAATGATACTGTTTGTTACCCTTGTTGCAAATGAAAGGAACTAACTCCTTGTCCAACTCCAAATAGCCTACATGGGCACAAGCCTCATCGAATTTTGGGGGTTTGGCCTAGAGGAATACCATTTATAGATGGTTAAACAAACCTTCCACATAGCTAATCAAGACCTCATGCTCCATGATGTCCTTCCCAAGGTTAAGTGCTCTTTTTATTCTCTTGTAGGCTCGAAGACTTTTCCCTTTCATTTCTTCAAATGATGCCACTACATCACTTATTCTTCTTCATGAAAAATGGGGTAAAACTAATTCTACAACAGCTCATTAAAATTATTCCACTTGGAAATTGGTGCAATTTTTTAAATTTTCAAAGAGTGAGCATAACTCCGATACGATGTGAGAGAATACCCAAGTTCCAACCATATGAAAGAAGTTTGTTGAGTTGACCATCATTTCACCATCATTGAGAGAATTCCCAAGTTTCAACCATATGAAAGAAGTCTGTTGAGTTGACCATCATTTCACCATCATTGAGAGAATGCACTAATTTCACCATCATTGAGTTGACTGTAATTTCACCATCATTGAGCTTAATGACTATCTTTGCTTCAACTTTGAAGAACCTCATGGATGATGATGCTTCTTGCTCAAGTTCACTCTTCTCAAGGTCACCTTCTTTTAAATCTACAAGATGTCTTGTAAAATTAATTGTTGAGATTATGAAATCTATCCATCCAAGATTATTTTGGACTCCCCATTTTGCCTATCAATTCTAGTATCATGTTCTCAAGAATATGAAGTTTATCTTCAACATACGTAATCCTTGCAACTAGATTGTGTCCATAATCTAGAGTTCTCCATATTGAAAATTCAAAATTATCAATTCTAAAGTTGGCAATCCTAGGATATAATCATTACCCATCAACATGCTTACCAAAATTCTAAAATTGTGTCTAGGGTTGTGAATTTAGGGATATTATCCTAGAAAACTTTCATAATTGATTAGTAGAATCTTTCATTCACATATTTGATCACACACATCATTAATCTTAATTTTCATTAGGTGTAAATACTCAACATCCAAAATTCTTTGTTTCTTTGTTTTGATCTTGCTAGATCATACTAGGGGCTTCACTGTCATTGAGGAATTGGATTGCTCTTCCCTCTATACATATGAATATTGTACCAAAGGCACAATTAGCGCAACATTAATCATAGACCTATATACATACATTTAATAAAATATTTTCTAAAGATTTGCAATGTAAGTTTTGTGTTGAATGAAATCACACTACTTAAGATAAAATTACACTAGTCAAACAAAATCATGGGTGTGATCTAATCTAACGCCTTGAGAATTTCTTCATCTATTTTTCATAGGCTTCTAATCATAAGTCTAGTTCTAGATTCTATATCTCAATTCCCTATCACACTATCAATACAATAAGATCAAATTATTATGTATTTCCTTATCATTCCATTAGACATCTAAATTAATGTAAGGTGGTTTATTTTCATTAAAATACTAATATCTATATTATTATTGTATGGGTGAAAAGTGCATCCCTGGTACTTTTTTCCCTTTCATTTTGGACTTGCCTTAATTGTTGTCCCTACTATAATGGTCTTGTGTCTATGATAACCAAAATTTTACTAGACACAATGCCTGGTATTTTTTTCCCTTTCATTTTGGACTCACCTTAAGTGTTATCCCTACTATAATGGTCTAGTGTCTGTGATAACCAAAATTTTACTAGACACAATGCCTGGTACTTTTTTCCCTTTCATTTTGGACTCACCTTAATTGTTATCCCTACTATAATGGTCTAGTGTCTGTGTTAACCAAAATTTTACTTAGACACAATGCTGGTGAGTCAGACTCCAAACAGCACATGCACTGCACCATTGCTAAAGGCATCAATCGAATCACTCATACCTTATGGGGAAAGCTATCTAGGCGAGGCTGATTTGGACTAGTTACTCTCTTGGCATGGAAGAAGTGCACCCTGGGTGATAGTGGAGTTGTGTTGTATGTTTGAATGTTGAATTATTTAGTTTGGTTACTCATGATGAGACTGAGGGTTTCCTTAATGTTTTCCTATGTTTGTTGTTTGATTTGAAAAATTTTGTAACTTACATCTTCTACCCATCTCATGTCATACTCTATTTCAAAATAATTTAACCTCCTGCATGGTTGGTCATGTGTGACTAGCATAGCTTTAAGATAGTAGTGCTTCTGGATTAAACTGTGTATGTTTTTACATCAACGTTTTGGATCATGCTCAATGATCCATCATCAAGAAGAGGACAATGTATAGATAGGAAAGCAAACCAGACCTTATAAAGGAATGAGAGAGGAAGATGAGATAGGGAACACAAAACAAGAGACAGGAGGAGGTGTGAAAGCAACAGAAAAAAATAGAACTAAAAAATAAAAATAAAACAAACATAAATAAAAGTCTTAGTTAAGGAAGATTGTTTCTTCAGGAAGAAACTCCAAGAAGTGATCCTCATTAAAAGTCACCCCTCCAACCTCAATCATGATGAAGGGTGGCATCTTAGTCCAACCTGGCAACCCCTATTGAACTCCATCCAATCGCCCCCTAATCCTCTGTGATCCTCCTGGTCCCCGTGGTCTCTTTCCCTCTTTAGGTGTTGCCCCCCCCAACCTCTTCACCCTTCCCCTCTCCCCCCCTTCCTCTCTTCCTCCTGTCTTGGTTTGTTTCTCCTCTTCCCCTCCCCTCCCCTTTTCTTCTCTCCCCCCTAGGTGGTTCTCATTGTTGTTTTTGTGCCCTCTCCTTCTTTGCACTCTGTTCTCCTTACCTCCTTATACTTTCTTGCATACTTTGTTGCTGATACCCTTGCTTACTTTTTTTTTTTCCCCGCTTGCTCTCTTACCTCCTTGCATACTTTCTTGCTCTTTTGCTTTTCTCGGGTTACTTCGTGCTCATGTGGGGTTTCGGGTTGTATTGTTTATCTTGTAAGGTTGTGTCTTCATCTTTATGTCTTGTTTACTTTTTGTATGTGTATCTTCTTGTTCATTTTATTATTTTGATTCCCTTTCTTGTCTTTTTCTAGGCATGTGTTATATAATTGTGTCTTTTTTATTTTTTAGTTTAAGTTATTTTTTGTACCTTTTCTTACTTCTTAATTTTGTTGTTGTTTTAGGATGTGAGCTTATATTTACATATTCTTTTAGTCTCTGCCTTGTTAGTTTTTTGGTACATTTGTTTTATTTTTTAGCTTTATTTATCCTTGTATTTATTTAGTTTTATTTAGCTCTATAGAGTATTGTTTTGCCTTTTTCTTAGTTAATTTGGGTGCTCTCATTAGGTGCTATTATGCACTTTTATGGTCTTACTTGTTATTATTGTTTGCTCCTTCTTGGACTTTTGTTGAATTTACTTTATTTTTATTTTTTTAGTTCTATTTTTTTCTCTTGCTCTCACACCTCCTCTTGTCTCTCGTTTTGCATTCCCTATCTCATCTTCCTCTCTTATTCCTTTATAAGGTCCAGTCTACTTTCCTATCTATACATTGTCCTCTTCCTGATGATGGATCATTGAGCATGATCCGAAATGTTGATGAAAAAACATACATAGTTTAATCCAGAAGCACTACTATCTTAATTCATGGACTGTGGAAAACTCATGCCTACCATAGCATAGCTTTATCAGAGGACCTGCATAGTAATTGTTTATCAGGTATACAGTAAACTACATGCCACCAATTCTAATGGTAAAATATGGAGGAGAGATGTTAGAACACTGACCTTACTGCAGCCTCAGCAATAAAATATCAACCTAAAATTAATGTAAAAGTGAACAATAAAAAGTAAAATATAATAGAATTTAAGATTCTCAATTTATAATAAATGTTTGAAACCTTTGGATTAGAGTTTACAAAGAAAAAGATTTATTTGGATTGCAACCACTGTAATTTGTTAACTTTTTGAAAGGATTTATGATAATTTTTTTGTAGAATTTTTTTATGAACATACTACTTTTGACTTAATAATGCGTCACAAATAAAATGGCTGGATTATTTTTTTATTTTTTACTTTTTTTAGGGTAATTTTTATCTTCAAATCTTTAAAAATATTAGTAACCTATATTATTCTCAAAACAACAAAAATCTTTCTGCTTTTTATTTTTTTAATAAAAAACTCCTCAGCATTCAAGTAAATAAAAAAAATAAAAAATAAATCCTTATAAACTCACCAAGGCTTACTTGGCTTTTATCCTCCTTAAGCCTGCGGAGAAATGACATTCCAACGTTATTAAAAAGATCTATGTAGTGAAACAAATTGTAAGTTGGACACTTCAGCAATCCATTATTATTGAACTCAAAACATGTTTAACAGCACCCAAAAGTTTTTCAAATCAACCTTTGAGTCCCAAAAAAAATTAACCCATAAAAATATGGAATCACACTAAATATGAGAAATACTAAATGACCTGAAAGATTCATATAAAAATCTTTTAATTTTTTCTTGAAGAAAGATATAGTGTTCAATGTATTATTGTTTAATTAAAATTTAACAGTCAAACAAAAGAAAAACAAAAGAGAAATAATAGAATACATTATTGGCTTGCCAACGGCAACGGCCACGGTCATCAATGACTCCAATGAATCGGCTACTTTTCCTACCATTATCATTTATGTTAGGCTTTTCATGAGACGTCTTAGGGTTAGGGTTTTCCATGCCATTATTGCCACCACTTCCTACAACTGTGTCTCGATCAACCCTCCCTCTACTGAGATTGATTAGCATCCTTGCCGTGTGTTCAATATCATCCAATTCACAAGAATTCTCCTTGTGATTTTTCCTTTTTCTACCACTAAGCCTCACCTCAACATTAGGATCTGCTATCTCAGAAGCAGGACTAGACTGAGCTTTAACTTGAGCATGAGAAATATTGGCATTAAGATTTTCCATTATTGTAAAGTCTGCACAATGCAAGAAAGCAGTTAGCACTGCAAACGTGCATGCCAATCATTCTATTCCTTATCCTTTTAAAAAAAGATAGCACATCACTTGAGAAAGTTGGGGCCATTGATATATAATGGAAAAGAGAGATTTCAATAACCTTCATCATACTAAAACAGTCTATGAGACTATCATATTACATGCTGAAGTAGTGAAAGATTGCTATCAGACAACTCTGTTCTTTGAAACTTGTTCGTCTTCCAAAGTTTTGACCTTTCTAGTGATGATAGATAAAACAAACATTGATGAAAACAATTGGTGCTGTTAGTTTTCCTTTATGTTTATATTTAATATCCCTTTTCTTGTTTTCCTTTGTGTTCTAAAGGAAAAATAATGCTGGGAAAATGAGGAAGACCATATAGTCAAAAGTAATTATGATTTCTTGATTTGCCAAAGTCTTATGACCATTAAAGAATGCTTGTAGTTCAACGAAATAACTAAATTTATCTAGGAGGAAATAAATGTTGTAGACAGAAAAGGAGTAAAACTATTTAGAAGGAATCAAATTTTAAGTTAGATTAAGCCCTGTAACAAATTTGAAGAAATTAAACTTATATTACAGGGTCATTGAAATTCAGGGAGATGACAGAAAGATTTAATTATGGTGAAAAATAATTCATTTATATAAATAAATAAGTTAAATAAAAGGTTATTGAAGAAATAAATATCCAATAGTAATATTCTAAAGAAGTATATGTTTCACTCTTTCACTTTTATGTTTTAATCTTATTTTTGTGGATCTGGTTAACATATTCTCTGAGTATATAATCTATTTTATAGGTGCAGTGAATAACCCTAATTTTGAATTGAACATTGTATTATGTTTAATCCTCCACTTCATACCAACACCAATGTAATTCTTAGGACTTCTTCCTTCCTAGAATAGATCATACATGCAATCTCATCCTATAGACTAGATTGTGGGCATGATCTAGTCCTCGAGATTTAAAATTTGAAATTCTAAATTTCAAAGCTAACAATCCCAAGATATACTTATTACTCATGAAGAAGATAAATGTTGAATACTTTTATCTTTACCTTTCTTCAACCAAGAGGGTGCTAATTGGGATGTAAATTCCAACATTTATCTTCTTCATGCCCATCTTTATCACAATGAGAACAATGCAATTTTCTCTTACCTTTACCATGGAATTACAAATCTTCATTCCTTTTCCCTTTGGATTTTTCTTTCCAGCATGCTACTTTTTGTTACCCTTGTTGCAAATGAAAGGAACTCCCTCCTTGTCCAACTCCAGATAGCCTACTTGGGCACAAGCCTCATTGATATTTTGGGGTTTGCCCCTAAGGAATACCATTTGTAGATGGTTAAACAAACCTCCCACATAGATAATCAACACCTCATGCTCCATGATGTCCTTCTCAAGGTTAAGTGCTCTTTTTATTCTCTTGTAGGCTTGAAGACTTTTCCCTTTCCTTTTTTCAAATGATGCCACTACATCACTTATTCTTCTTCATGGAAAATGGGGTAAAACTAATTCTACAACAGCTCATTAAAATTATTCCACTTGGAGATTGGTGCAATTATTTAAGTTTTCAAAGAGTGAGAATAACTCCCATACCATGTGAGAGAATGCCCAAGTTTCAACCTTATGAAAGAAGTCTGTTGAGTTGACCATCATTTCACCATCATTCAGAGAATGCACTAATTTCACCATCATTGAGTTGACTGTAATTTCACCATCATTGAGTTTAATGACTATCTTTTCTTGAAGTTTTAAGAACCTCATGGATGATGATGCTTCTTGCTCAAGTTCACTCTTTTCAAGCTCACCTTCTTTTAAATCTACAAGATGTCTTGTAGAATGAATTGTTGAGATTATGAAATCTATCCATCCATGATTAGTTTGGACTCCCCATTTTGCCTATCAATTCTAGTATCATGTTCTCAAGAATATGAAGTTTATCTTCAACGTACTTAATCCTTGTAACTAAATTGTGTCCATAATCTAGAGTTTCCATATTGAAAATTCAAAATTATCAATTCTAAAGTTGGCCATCCTAGGATATAATCATTACCCATCAACATGCTTACCAAAATTCTAAAATTGTGTCTAGGGTTGTGAATTTAGGGATATTATCCTAAAATTTTTTCATAATTTATTAGTAGAATCTTTCATTCACATATTTGATCACACACATCATTAATCTTAGTTTTCATTAGGTGTAAATACTCAACATCCAAAATTCTTTGTTTCTTTGTTTTGATCTTGCTAGATCAACCTAGGGGCTTCACTGTCATTGAGGAATTGGATTGCTCTTCCCTCTATACATAGGAATATTGGACCAAAGGCTCAATTAGCACAACATTAATCAAAGACCTATATATATACATTCAATAAAATATTTTCTAAAGATTTGCAATGTAAATTTTGTGTTGAATGAAATCACACTACTTAAGATAAAATTACACTAGACAAACAAAATCATGGGTGTGATCTAATCTAAAGCCTTGAGGATTTCTTCATCTAATTGTCATAGGCTTCTAATCATAAGTCTAGTTCTAGATTATATATCTCAATTCCCTATCACACGATCAATACAATAAGCATCCACATCAATCCAATTACTAGGTAAGCCCTCTAATCTCTCTCATTTTCATTTATCATCTATTTATCTAGATTAGTATCTCATATCTTACTACCTATTTTAATTTTTAATTTAATATCAAATTATTATGTATTTCCTTATCATTCCATTAGACATCTAATTTAATGTAAGGTGGTTTATTTTCCTTAAAATACTAATATCTATATTATTATTGTACGGGCGAAAAGTGCATCTATGGTACTCTTTTCCCTTTCATTTTGGACTCACCTTAATTGTTATCCCTACTATAATGGTCTAGTGTCTGTGATAACCAATATTTTACTTAGACACAATGCTAGTGAGTCAGACTCCAAACAACACATTCACTGTACCATTGCTAAAGGCATCAATTGAATCACTCCTACCTTCTGGGGAAAGCTATCTAGGTGACACTGATTTGGAGTAGTTACTCTCTTCACATGGAAGAAGTGCATTCTGGGTGATATTGGAGTTGTTGTGTTGTATGTTTGAATTGAATTGTTGAGTTTGTGTACTCATGATGAGACTGAGGGTTTGCTAGATGTTTTCATATGTTTGTTGTTTGATTTGAAATATTGTTTCTATGCCTGGTAACAAAACTAGGGCTTAGTCAATGTTTGTTTTCAAACAAAAATTGAATGTTGTATGCCTCATGGTGAAATTGAGGGCTTGAATGTTTGAAACATTTGAAAGTTAAAAATGAATTTATAGTGCAATTAATCCTAAGTGAATGCATACACTTTTCTTTTTCCAATTTTGGATTTTTGATGATCTAATTACTATTAAAAGGAAACATCTATGCGAGTTATATGACTTTTTCTAATGCAATATAACTATGCTTTTTTTGTTTTCCATGTTTTGAAGCTTCTAATATAAATTTGTGACTACTCTAAGAAAAATAGAAAATTTATTCTAAAAAGTAAATTACTCTACTCTAACTTTATCCTATCAAGAGAAAGACAAGACAATGTTTTACTTCCTCAAGAGTAAAATGTGAGTTAACTATTGATAAATCAGTAAAGAACCTATAATAATCGGCACCAATGCTAGGATATTTCCTCAAAGGTCCTATAACAACTGTCTTCTCTTATGTAGCAATGGGGTTCTCCTCTTGGTGATAGGGATAGAAAGGGGATGTAAGGGAGTGAAAAATGGCTTAGAAGCAATAATAAATTTGAAGGAAAAAATGTGCACACATGGTCTTTGTACAAGCATCAAAACATAGAGGGGATACCATGCATAAACTTGGGTAAGGCAAGAATACATGAAAAAGATCTCCTAAAGAGAAAGCTTTGAAGCTTTGCAAAAACTAAAACTAAAAGAAATAAACTACGAGACTCAAAAGCCTATGAAGAAGCTTGAAGAAGCTTGTGAAGACTATTGTGATATTTCTCAATGAGAAAAGGATTTCTATTTTTCTATGATATATCTAAACTAAAACTTGAAAGAAAAAGGCTCAAGGTTTGCGAAGAAGCATGTAAAGAAGATTTTGTGAATGAAAGTGATGATAAACAATGAAGAATGAAGGGGTATTTATAAGTAGAAATGAGAAGAAATAGAAGAAAAGATAATATTAAAAGAAGTGGTTATTGTTGATGATGTTTTCTTGAAGCTTCATCACCTTTTCGTAACTTTGGAACCCCAAAAAGAAACTAACTACTAAAGCCAACAACCTAAACTACGAAAAGCAAACAAAACCAAAGATCAACTAAACATAGAAAAATTACTCTAAAACAACATAAAGAAAAACCTACTCTAAGAAAGCTATGCACAAAGAGCAGATACAACTCAAAAGACCCAAATATATACAAGACCTGGCATGATTTCTCAGAATGAAAAGCAACAGTAAGGCACACATGATAGTTCAAATTTTGGCAAATTTATCCTTAAACTTGGAAATATATTCTCTCACAATACAATCCTCGAACTCAGAAATTTTTTTGCACAAAATCAATAGTTGTGGCAACTCATTGGGACCATGATTAATCCATATACATGTTGTCTTTCCAAAATTTCCATAGTCAAATCTAGATTCTTCAAATTCATTATCAGGAAATTTGTAATCATCAAATTCAAAATCTTTCCAATTAATATCAGGGAAAGATACAACCTGGTGTTCTTTGCCTTCAAATGGATATTGCTCAACTTTCATGCACACGTTGGGAGGTTGAAGCTACTCATGTATTATCCCACTCGCATCCACAACATGGAATCAACACTATAATCAATAGTGGGCATATCAAAATGAAAGGTGAAAACAATTGAATTTCGAAAGCATGGAACATTTCACCTGTTAGCTCGTTGTGGATCTTCAATAAAGAACCTAGCATCAACTCAAATTGCTTCGCATAGTTGACCTCTATTTCATCAGCTTCTTCTTCTTGAGACAACTTTGGCTAGAACTCCTTTTGTAGTTCTTGGATGGAAGCATCTAGTGCCCCTCTGAATTTCTGCTCACTATCAGGCTTGTGGATGACAGTGTGTAACATATCCTTTTGACCACTTCCCTTTTCAAGGATGCTTACAATCTCTTGTAATTCATTCTCAATAATTGCCTCTAGTAATATGAAAGCATGAGTGGCAAGGAATTCTTCTTTGTCTTGAAATGAACTTGAATCACTTTCTTCTCTATGTGTTGAATCTGTACCTTGATCTTTACTTGTAATCACTTGAATATTCTTTATCTCCATTTGAATTTCTTCAATATGTCCTTCCATGTTTTGAACAAGGGCTATGAATTCATCTTCTAATACACTTGTGCTATTTTCACTAGTAGATGGAATAGAAGTTCCTTCTTCTCTAGATGATTCCTCGAACTTCAATTGCACCTTGGCTTGATGAATAGCCTCCCAAATTGTCGAACATGTGAATTTTGAATGATTGGCATTATGAATTCTACACCATTCGCATGGAAGTAGGTGATACTTTATGCTCAAGCCTTTCTCAATACGTAGTCTCTCTTTGATCATCTCTTTAAATCTTATGAAGGCTTCACTTTCACTTGACACCTCAGGTTCCACCATTGTACTTATAACTATCTCATAAACTTGTGAAAAAGAAATTCTTCCTTGCAAATTTAATTCCATTCTTGACAAAACTGTTAAACATTATAGCTCCTTGTGATCATTTGTACCATGAATTCGGCATCCATCCCGTGATGCAAAGTCGGTCAAGTCGGCATTCCTTTGATGAAGTTGTGCATTCAAACTCTATCAAAGCTGAATTATATCCACTTGAGGATCATATTGCTGCCCACAACCTTGAAATTTCTTCATGCATGCTGAGAAATTCATTCTTATTTTGGTATTTTTTAAAATTTGTTGCGTTTTTTGCAATTTTTATTTTTCTACTTTTGTTGGATTTTCTGCATAAGAGAGATCTTGAAATCTCGAATTCTTCCTTGAGCACTACACTTGGACAACTCCACCTCCTCCACATCACATTCTCCATACACCCTCTCTAAATCTGCCCATGCTTCTATAGCATTCAAATGAAGTTAAATTATCATGGAAGTAAGTGAAGATGTCTTTGATCATCAAAACCAAGCCAAAAATTGTCTAAGTCATGAAAAATCCTCACACCACCTTCAAACACACTCTCTGCCTATCACCTCTAAACCCACCTAGGCACTTAGGCATGGATTTCATGTGAAAGGGTATGTTTTGAAATGCCATTTTTTGATCCCACATGCATAAGATGAATGTAATTTGTTATTGAAAATCCTTTATATCAAGTCATAATTTGATGTGTTTTTGTAGGTGATGGAGGATCCAAGGAGGTGAATGGCGAGAGCTCATACATGAGAAGTTTGGAAGGTGAAGGAAAGTTGCTCAAAGTTGTCATCATCACCACATGGAGGAGAGCTGTTACATCAAGTTCATCTTACACCGCGCATGAGAAGGAGGTCATCATCCAGAGTTGTCTATTTCATGTGCATCCATCATATGGAAGAAGTCACACACAAGACATCTTCCACCTCAACACTCCAAGAGTCTAGAGTCCTGTAAGAACAACATCACAAGATGAGAGATGAGCATGATCATCAAAGTGATCCATGAGTTACATCAAAGACAACAAGAAGAAAATATTCTAAGTAAAGTGAACATGAGGTGAACCAGATGAGTTCTTTTGAAGATGTTGAGGTGGCACATACACATCATCAAGCCAATCACATTCTGCCATGTCATTCATTCAAGAGGGACCACCATAAAGATGCTCCAAAGATGCTTATCACATTGGGAAATGCACCTTCATTGCCTCTTTCATGTTCTAAAAAAAGCAAATTTTGTAACAAACTGCCTTGTTGTTTGAATCTCAGTCATTGATTGTTAAATCAATCTTGGACCTTCATGTAATTCTTGAGCTCTATATAAGGGTCACTTCTTCCATTTGTAAAGATACAAAAGAATCATTAGAGGAAGATAGAGTAGGAGTAGATACTATGGCAATAGGAGTAGAGTAGAAATAACTCTTCGAAATCATTGAAGAGATATATGAGATTGTTGTAAACAAAACACTTCTTAAGTCAATACAAGCTCATTGTTGTTGTTCACATGGTGATCTTGTACGATCAAGGAATGTTCGCATGGTTTCTTATTCTCAAAGATGGTTGAGATATAGTTCCAAGTAGCTAAGATGATAAAGTACATAGAGTTCATTGATGTAATGGATATATGCAATGATATTTGATAAATTCCCGTTGATTCATACTTTTGATGGCTTGTCGACTATAAGTCATCATGTAAAGTTAGCATGAACCACATCATGAAAATAGTTTGATTGTTGATGCTCCTTCAAGTTACGCCAGCTGTGGGTACTTTAGAGTGTATCAACAATATGAAAATCCTTGGTTTATCCTTTGGAGATTGCACCTATTTCATGTAGTTGTTGCTTATCATGGCAAAGTGAAATTTGGTTTCTAAGGGAATTTGCCTACCATAGCATCGTTCATCATGTCATTGTCCTTAGATTAGTCTTCTTAAGCCTTTCCTTTTTCCTTTTCTTTTTGTAGTTGATTAGAAGAAGTTCCATTTCACAAGGAAATAGTACATATTTGAATGGAGTGATGAATAAATTCTGCGTAAGTCCCTTTGTGTAAACAACATTATCACATCATACCACCGAGGCTATCCATTGTAAATCACGTACAAGGAACCTTGGAGTGTTCTTGTTTGATCACATAGCTTAGCATTTGAGACTCTTTGTTCAAGAGAGGATAGAGCACTTGGTGTTTTATTCTAATGTTGTTGTTGTCAAGAAAACATCATGAACAATTATCTTAAGAAAAAATGGAAACAATTCCATGAATAGACAAAGAGATAAGAATAAAACTAAAAGAAAACAAGAATAAACTCAAAGAGAAAATGGGAATGATTTATAAGAGATAAGATTTGATCATGAGTTCACAAAGGAAAGAAAGTGAGAAAAATGATGAGTTGACATGAAAAAATGTGAGGAAAAATGGGCTTAAATCAAGAAGAAAAGATAAAATTATGAGTTAATTCATGGATCCAAAAATGGGAGGGCCACCTCTTTTTCCATTTAGGGTCACTTAGGTGACCCATAAGAACTATGGAGTGACCCAAAAGCATTATCGGGTGACCTAGAATAGGAGGATCTGAAATGGCTTGTTAGAAATATATGACATTTGGAAACTCAAGTTGGGTGTTCAAGAAGATGTTTAAGGAGGAGAAAATGAAAGGGACATGTACCAAGAGTGAAACTACTGAGAGGAGTGTAATTCACCTCTATGTGGTTGTGATTAGGAATCTCTTTAACATCATTAGACTATCATGTAGGCTTGACATGATTTTGGTACTTATAGTGTGCATTTGGCATATTTCTACTGGGAAGTTACAATTACCTATGCCTTGATTAAACCTTACTCCACACATCCTCAAAAGGATCTAAATGCAATCTATATATTCCCTATTCCTTATCTTGCATCAAACCAATAGGTGTAGTACTAAAACTTGGTTTAGAGTTATAATTGTGGTTTTGACCTCTAAATTTCTAAAACTAAATTTAAACATGGGCCCAAGCCAACTGAATCCAACTATTACTCACTGACTAAAATGTGAAATATTAAAATTTACACACTAGAGTGTTATATAAAACGCTAAAACCTAATTAATTTTGATCATCTAGCATTTATCAAGAGGAGGCATCTACACTTAGCATTATTATCTACATTTGTATTTTACTTGGCATCTCTTCCAACTTGTGCAAAGTCATTAAATCAATCCAAGGGTTTGACTAAGGTAAAATAGGAGAGAAAGTTACCTTCTATCCCTAGCACAACAAAATCTACTAGTAGTTATTAGAACCACCATGTATAGAGCAAGTTCAAATTTTCATGAAAATGTTGAATCTACATGTGAAAACATTAAAATTGTAGGTGTGGGAATCAAATCTACACCTACAAGATTAACTCAAAACAAATAACAATAAATCTTGATACACTTACAATATGCAAGGTGTGGATCCACATAACCATCTTCAATTTGTGGATGACACTTCTTTGATGGGAAACTCCACTCTTGAGGAAGCTATTGCTCTTAGGTGAGCTCTTGACATTTATATCAATGTGTCTAGGTAACTCTTGAATGAACAAACGTATCAAGTTTTCTTCCATATGAACCCTCATCTTCAAGAACAAATTGTTAATATACTTCATTTCAAGGTTTCTTCTCCTCCTTTCAAATATTTGGGTACCCCTATTTCTCCTATTTTCCTTGGGAAAAAGACAGGAATGTTATGTGGGATTCTATTTAACTTGTCAAATAAGTCATTGGACACATAGATAACTCTCTTTGGCTAGTTGTATTGTGCTTCTTAAAGCCATTATTCAAGCTCTCCAAGTTTATATATTTATGGCTCTTGTGGCTCCAAAATGCATCCTTCGTGATTTGGACATAGAAAGAGAAAGTTTCTTTGGGAAGGAAATTTAGAGAAAATGAAATGACATTTGCTTAATTTTGGGGTAAAATTTGTGAACATAAAGAGAGGCAGATTAGATATGAGATCTTCTCTCCTTAAAAATATCGCTCTTGCTGCCAAATTATATTAGAGATGGTGTGTGGAGAAATATGATTTATGGGGGATAATTCTTAAGCTCAAGCACCTGAATTTGGAGAATTATGCTTTCATTTCTAGGATGCCAACCCTTGGCAAGAGTTACCTTATATAGAAAACAATGAAGTTGGATAGTAATCTGATTAAAACTAGTATTTTTTGGATTGTGGGGAAGGGTTAACTTGCTCTTTTTTGGGATGATGCATGAAACCAAAACAATCTTCTTTGTGTGGAATTTTCTAACCTTTTTTAATTAAAATATATGTGTCGAAGTTGTTGGAATTATGTTTCTGATTTTCAATATGAAGTCATGCAAGATGGTGTGAGGATTTGGAAATCGAAATCTTAAGTTCTTTGGCTGGGTGAACAATTCCCTCTTCACATTAACCATTTAATTCATATTTAGCATCTCAAAAGGTCTCTTTGGATAACATTCAGATATCCTTAGATGGGGTTTGAAAGATAATGGGATTTACACTTTGCAAACTGGTTATGTTATCCAATATCATTATTAAGATGGAGAAAAACTACAAAACAAGATAATCTACTTTAAAAAGATATATAATGAAATAGATGTATTTCTAAATTAAAAAATTGGGCATGCTATCTACTGTCTAGGTCAAATTCTACTGTAACAAACTAAGCCTCTTAATTATAAAATTTATTTAGTCATTATTTGCTCTGAGATCCTGTGAAACTTTACCATGTTTTACTATTTAATTGATAACACAAATTATCATAATAATACCCTTTGAAAACAAAGTAAATTTCGAAAACTATGACATCTGCATTCTTTTATGATATTTGCTATGTTTAAGTTTCCATACAATTGACTGTTTTCCTTTAAGGATTGTGTTAAACTATACATTTTGTGTAAAGCAACGCAATGCAACTATTATCTCTACACTCTTTGGTTCTGTCAAATAAATTTTCCTGTTCCTTTAGTTTTCTCCCAAGCTTCTTTTACATTTAGGTTTTACCATGTTTACATCTAGATTTGTACAGTGCATCTGCTAAAGTTTTAAAAGGATTCATAGAGAACCGGAGATTATACAAGTTGAAACACAGCTGCTTTTATGACTTCAACAACATTGATTATACTCAGAAGGAGAGAATATATTTTACAACCATAGAAAGGAATGAAAAAGAAAATGTAAAAAAATCTTGGCTTTATGTTGTGAGGGATTCTTGAGGAAAACACCAGATACGAGAGATTCTACAGCTCTATCCCTTCCTGTTGAGATATATTTTACAACCATAGAAAGGAATGAAAAAGAAAATGTAAAAAAATCTTGGCTTTATGTTGTGAGGGATTCTTGAGGAAAATACCAGATAAGAGAGATTCTACAGCTCTATCCCTTCCTGTTGAGAATGTTGCTACACTCGAAATCACTGCTTCTTTCTAAATTCTCCGAACGGTGCTTTTACTCTAAACAGACTTATAATAAAAGTCTCTATCTTTTAATATATTTATACCAGATCTCTCTAAAAAACCTGAGCAAACCTAGAAAGGAGAAAACAAGCTTATATTCATTAACATATAAGCAGGAAAACAAGCTTATAGTTATTAGCATATAAGCAGGGCCTACGATGAAGAATCTTCTTACACTGTCAAGCTGTCACTATTAAATTATTACCGTTTTGAATACCTGCTCCAAACGAAGGTTTAGGTTGTAGGAAGCATAGCTTGTGACAAGTATAGGTTGGCGAGGGTTCAATAACCATTTATAAGGTCAAATTTAAAGTTTTTAAAAAAATTATTTAATTTTAAAAATATGGGTTGAAACAGAAATGAAAGATATTATGAACAATCTGAAAAGGATGTTGGAGATCAGCAAGTGCACCATACAGAATAGGGCGGAAGGAATAAGAATCCTCACAGAAAAGATGAAGGAGTTGACGAAGGAGCTGAAGGAAGAACACATGACAGGGATGGGGGAAGAGAAGAACGTTGAGGGTAACCTGCAGAAAACTGGGAACAAAAGTATATAGGGTAAAAGTGATGATCAGGGGGCCCAAGCTCCAGGACCTGGGGATGTAAAAAGAAATCTTTCCAAGAGGAGAATGATGAACTTCTGAGCTTTGCCAAACTTCGTGAAGAATTTTACAAATAGGAGTTGGTTTCTGTTGAAACTCTTAAAAGTATGTGACCCTGCTGACGGGCTCGGGGAGGATGGGTGTATGGTGGGATATTGTATGTTTGCTGATAGTATCTTGTATAGCTTTAATATCTAGGTCTGTTTAGTTTTTTTGTCTTTTGACTGCTAACCTTCCATGTTTTATCTTGAGGGTAGCTTCTGGTTGTAGGGTTTCGAGGCCCCTTCAAAACCTGTTTTACCTCTCTAATAAAAAACTAGTAGAGATATATTATATACATTTACCTAAAAATAAAGTTGAGAGATATAAGAGTTTTCTGCAACTCAACTAGGTTAAACAAAATTTTTTTCGTGATCAGAAGGTATTCAGTTGCTTAAAGTATTTTATCAAAATTAAATTCATGATAAAGAAAATAAAAAGGAAACACAAATCTAAGGTAGATATTAATACAAGGGCTTCCTTGTATTATTTTGACTATAATCTAAATCACATAGAAAATAAAACAAAAAATCTAAGGCAGAAAAAACATATATTATGAATCTAGAGCTTCCTTGAATTATTTCTACTAAAACTTAAATCCGCAAAGAAAATTTAAATACACAAATGTAAGGAAAAAATAAATATAGATCAACACTGCAATTACCAGGGCTAACTAATTTCGGTGCACATTTTAATCTGCAAAATCTACCATTTCTTCTGCCAAAGAAAAGTTGTTTAAAGCCAAATTGATCTTCAAATTCTTTCTCCGTAAACCCGAAGTTTTCCAAAAGAAAGCTAGTAAAATAAATATATAGTTGTTTTTTTATATATTTATATGTTATATTTGTATCTTTAATAATGTCCAATTTAATTTTTGTAGTTAATGCCCAGAGCTATGGAGTGTAATGACGTGAACATGTCAACAAAAACTCTTTCCTTTAACATTAAATTTTATAGCCATTTACATGTCAAAATATTAATAGTTTATAATAAGCACAACATAAAAAACATAAACTATAATTAAACTATATATACTAAATAAAATAGTTGTAATGTAAAATAAAATAAATCAAAATAAATGGTTTTTACTTTACTTTAAACTTAATTTATTTTACTAGAACTATTCTATTTGTTACATATTTTATCTATTTTAAAGTTA
Organism: Cunninghamia lanceolata; assembly: GCA_027924645.1. NCBI lineage: Eukaryota > Viridiplantae > Streptophyta > Pinopsida > Cupressales > Cupressaceae > Cunninghamia > Cunninghamia lanceolata. Next base: position 8,670,074 of record BSBN01000078.1, read on the forward strand.
AGGTTTTTGTATTTACAAATAAATGTGGGTTCTAAATAATTTTTCTTTCAACTATTATTTCATAAATATAAATATAAATATATATGAAGATTATAGCGTAAAATCTTATGAATTGTATTGGAACATTTTAACTATTAATATTGTTTAACTAATATAAAATTTAATTATTAAAAAAATTATAATATTATATGATGTTAATAGTATCATGTTTATAAGGGGAGACCCTATGGTGAAATGGTGGGGCTTTTTGTCTATAGTGGCAACAACCCATGTTTAAACCTCGTGGTACAAACCTTGTGGGGGTTGCTCTTTACTATGTCACTCTTTACTATGTTAACAATTGAGGGGCCCCCAGGATGATTTACCCCCTAGTCCTAAATTTCCCTCGTTAATGGAGTTGGAGGAGATAAGTCTTGGAACTTCTCCTAGAGACAGGTTGGTACAAATTGAACTTTGACCACACCTCGAAGGGAAATTGAGTTTTTAAGAGGCTTGGCCATGGAACCAACAATATGGTTGAGTATCAAGTGCTAATCTTGGGACTTCAAGTAAGCATTGAGATGGGTCTAAGCAAGCTAGCAATAGAAGGTGGCTCAACATTTGTGATTAATGTGATAAGGGTGAGGAGCACATTAAGTTTTGGAAATATAACACCATACTTGACACGGTCATCGAGCTTTTGGACAAGTTGGAACAATACACAGTTAACCATGTATTCGAGGAGGAAAATAAGGAGGTCGATGCATTGGACAACTTGGCAGTTAATTAGTTCGAGGAACTAGTTTTGGAAACGCCACCTAACATAGTGACACATGGGTTTCACTCTTACAGGATTGGTAATTATGGCATTTAATGTCTTCTCCAGTCTATCCCACTACACTATGATGATATGACATTCGAAGTAGGAGATAATAATGTTACAAACACTGAGAGCTTCCTATTCCAATGCACTCAGAGTTAAGATACTTTTATTTGAAGTAAATAATGCTTTGATGTTAATTATCAACTGTTTGAGCTCCGAAGCTATTAAGAAGCCATGGACACCCCGATCAGGCTTACTTGTTTGTAGAAGTAAATGGCTTTTCTCGGGGAGGTGACTGAAAAGAGACTTCAAAGCATTTTCAAAATCAGAAATGATATTCTACTTCTCGTAGTGTAATGGATTCTGGGGGAGGATTTTTGTTGGCGGATCACGGATATAGAGTAAATAATAACATTTCATCAATTTTTGTTGCAACATTGTTGGAATTCGGGGAATTGAAGGAGGATGTGGCAGTAATTGTGAAGGCTTTGATAAAAAAAGAGATTTTTGTGAGGTTTGGATGAGGTGTTAGTGATGACCAGGTATGGCAATGGTGTCCCACTTCCAGGTGATTTCCATACGTTAAACCACAATGGAGATTTGATCAAATGGTTTTCATTGCTTACTTCTAATAAGCTGGCGTCTTTTGTAAGGAGGCATCAGAAGGTGGAGAAAGCAATTGATTTCCTAAAGCAGATCTTGGGAATGAAGGAGGTAGATGGTATGGAATGGATGCAATGTTTCATTGGCATCGAGTAGGAGTGGGCTAAAGGAGCAAGGTTCTCATATTAGTATATATGTTTGTATTTCAGAAATGCAAAGGTGAATAGATAGTAGTAGTTCTTTCCTTTCCAGTTTTTTTTTTTCACCTAGGTTGACTCTATGTTAATAATGATTTTCTAAAAATGTATATATTATTTTTTTATTACTTTATAATACAAGGAGCATCCCCATGGATGCATTTATAGATAAAAAAATAGTACCATGTTTTTCAAATCATAATTTATTGTAAACTAAAAATTGTTCAGAGTAAAAATAGTTCTACTCTACAAAATAAGTGGCAATGGAATTCAGAAAGAAAAAAAATAGGCACGGGAAAAAGGATAGATGGAATTTTTAAAAGCAAAAACATGAGGCACAAGAAAAAGATAGAAGAAACAAAATAGAGAAGACAAATTTTTGGTTGAAATCGGAAAAAGACTATAGTAGATTAACACAAGAATGAAGAGAAAAATAAAGGAAGAGGGAAGAATAAAATAACACAAATAGATTTAAACAACATAACCACCGATGGCTTAAAAGGAGACAATTTGTAGAAAAGTAAAACCCAAAACCCTACACTAGGGTTAGATCAAAATTCTTCCCCCTCAAAAATTAAATTGTGAAGACCAAACGAAATAGAATATAAGTCCCTAACAAACTAGATACAAAACCAAATACAAGATCAAAAAAGAAAGATATGGACAAAATCAGGAAAAGAATTATCATATGTTGCTAGAGGAGTGAATGGGATCCCTTTGGGGAAACAAAAAATAAAGGAAACTTTTTAGAATATCATATTTATTTGAAACAAATAGGAATTGGATAATACAAATTCTCATTTAAAAGGTATGGCCTTTTTCATGAGTTGGGAAAATCTTTGGTCTATATGGGATCAAATACAAAAATGGTGTAAAGAAAACTAGGGGCAGAACATGATTATCTACAATCTATGTGAGTTTTTATCCAAAATGGAAAAAGAAATCTACTTATGAATAACCCTCTAAAATTACAAGAGGATAAAGTTTATTTACCCTTTATAATTAAAACAGAGAAAATAAGGGGTATTATGATCATTTTGGTTAAAATGGAGATAAATAAAGAATAATTATGAAAACCCCTTTAGAAAGGAGGAGTTATTATGTTTATTACACCAATATTAATGACAACCTTTTTGAAAGGGTGTGATGGTTTAGAAGGAACCCCTTAAAAGGTTATCTAAGGCATTTGTGTGAGACTTGAAAAGGGCATGGAGAACACTCAAAGAAGATAAGGAAAGAAAGGGAAGAAATCACAAAGGAGAAGGATTATAGATTTGACAAGCGGTGAGCATTGGAGAAGGGGTACACAGAGTGTGTCCAACTCGGTGTACAGAGTACACCCAAGCTTGTCCTAGCCAGGGCTTGTGTGTGCACTTGTGTTGAGCATGTTTTGTTGAACATGGCTCTAGAGAACTTGTGTGTGTTTGTTTTCTTAAAAAGAGCTGAATGCTTGGGAAACACATGGTTGGTTCTGAATAAGAACTAGATTCCTCCTAGAAGTGCTCACTTGTTGAAAGGGGGTTGAATCTGTAATCCATTTTCCAACTTCCAGGATCTAAAAGATACGTATCTATTCCTTTCGATGATGGAAATTAATGAAGTACTAAACTTATTGTTAATAAAAGATATTGATGGGTTTTGATGTTAATATGATTATGTGATTATATTATCTAATTTGTTTTGTAAGTGATTTACTTAAGATTTCTTATTAAATTATCACCTGTTGTAATTTACATTTGTTATTACATCTATTTTAAGATCATTGAATATATTATTCTATCTGAAATCTAAATTTAACCATTTAATTATTAAATTGAGATTTAATTTACATTCCTTCTTAATAAATCTATCTTCAACAGTGTAAGAGAAAGATTAATTGTATTAGGAGAAAGGTTAATATTAGATATATTAATTCTTCTCCTTAGGTCAATGGATTTTATCATGAGAAGAATTAGCGCTCTTAGGAGAAACCACTATCAATAGATGCATAATTGTTAATTTATCTTTCTTTATCCATTGATGTTGGAGGAAGTGGTTCTTTAGAGATATTCATGTGATATTTTTAAATTTTCTTAGTGTAAAGCATTTCTTAGGTAGGCATGAACAAATTATGTCTCTAGGATGAAACATAAGTTTATTGTACATAACCTATTTATTCTTCTCTAACTTTCTCAGTTCAAGGTAATTTGTTGCTTATGGAGATCTATTAATGTGTACATGATATCAAAATATCAAGACCTTGATGATTAAGCATTACATTAAATGTGAACTATAAAATTCCTTAGGTCTTTTAGATTTATAAGTTCTAAAATGAGAAGGTACATAAATATTATTACACTAAATAACAATAAACTTTGTAGTAAATTCTTGATTGTTCACATTGTTACATCCCCAATTTCAGCTTTAATTTTACTATTTACTTTTACGTGAATAGAAGTGAATTTATGGAACATGATTTGACATTATGTTATAATGTTAGAGTAAATCATTGATTATATTAGATATCAGTTTATGTGATTAAGTATAATGCATATGATTAAATGATTCATTAATTTATGTTATGAGAATTTAATTTTTTATTAATAAGATTTATGAATGGACTAACGATGCATTGATCATGATCTGGTAATTGCAAGTTGTATGCAGAAAAATAGGTTTTGATTACTCTTGGAGAAAGAGAGAGTATCTTCTAAGGAGAGGAGAATAGACCTCTGGTTTTTAACCATTCATTTGTCATATGAGTATTGAGTACTGTTGTCATGAAGGATTGCACCCGGTCAAGCAATAAGCTCAACAATCCCATGAAACATTTGATCACCGTTAGATTGTGGGTTGTCTATCATGAAAATTAACTTTCGGAAGAGTCAGCTCACTTTAAAAGTCCCTTAGATCTGATATACTTCAAGGAAAAGAGATAGAAGGATGAATAAATAAAACTAAAATTGATCTAAAGGGGTGATGCACCAATGATTATATCCTAACCTGCAAGTTGATTCACAACTATTTCTCAATACTTTTTTTCCTACAACTCAAATTGAACAATCCTATCACATAAATATTTCATAGAAAGGCATGAAATCAATCTACTTTTTGCTGTAGGAAAACCAATGCTCTCACAACTTAAAAGTATAAGAATCATCTGCACAATCTACAACATGTGGTAAAATTTGTACTATTGTGTACTTGCTTTAATAGAATGAGAAATAAAACTTAAAGGTTTCAATTTAAAACATGGTAAATCTTTATCAAATCATTCACAAGACAAGACACCTAAATCCAAGAGGAAGAACACCTAATTTTATTGGAAAATAGAAGGAAAACACTTCAATAACTATAAAATCTGCTAAAACGTAAACTATTGTTCTATAAAAACCTATAAAATATATTGAGTTACGATACTGAATCTATTTCTACAATGTGCAAAGGCTAGAGAAAAAGCAAGAATTGGGAAAATAGCATAAGCTCTTCCTCCTATAATACAAAAATCTATCTCCAAAAGCAAAGGGAAGTGATCTCTTGTCTAACTGCACTCAACATGATGCATGAATAGGTTGGAAAAAACAACTCCCTGTTGCTGGGTGAGCAAGAGAAAAAAGCCTAAATATAAGAGCCCACAACTGCTCGAAACTAAGCTATTCTAGCTCATAACTCCTCCCAAGGTGTTTGACCAAAAGATTGCCAAAATAGGTTTGTTTGACTCCAAGTAAAAAATAGAAGTAGAACCTCCTCTTGCATGAGTTTGACAGTTTAGTTTGTCTTCACTTTACTCCCTTGCATGATTTGAGGGAAAAAAATATTATTTTTGACAAATATTAAGGGTAATATGTTTGCATGGTTTTAGCCTAATAAGTGTTTTACAATTATCTTCTTGGTTTTGTGAGACAAATATTAGGGTAATTTATAATTATTACCCTCAATAAGTGTTTAAAATACAATATTTTTAGCTTTAACTCAAGCAAAAAGGAAAAAAGGGTTTACATGATCTATCCATTTACGCTTGAACTTCTCTTCCAACTTCGCAAAAAAAAACCACAAGGTTTATAATAATATCTTTTTCTATCGTTAGCCTATGAAAAGGCTTCAAACCATTCTGTGATTTTTTCAAACTTTAATCATACCATTTCCCTTTTGTTTTCAAACACTTATCATTTTCTTTTGATTTCCAAGGTTTTAAAAGTCTCTTAATAAAGTCAAAAGAGAAGAATGACCACCTTATGACTCCATCTCTCTAGAGGCTCATGCATTCTTCACTAGGCATCGTGACTTCAAAGTCATAGACCACACTCTCCATTTGATTTATAATGATCTCTTTTCTTAACAAAGTCAAAGGAAGACTAAGATGATCAGGCTAGGGCACAAAAAGGTCAATCAAACCCTAAAAGAAATCATTTTGCTCTTATCCTCTTCATCTGCTTTGAAGTGATGCACTGCCATGAGGGTTTCCTAGCTCATTGCAACTCCTGAAGGGTTTTTACTACTTCCAACGGCTCTTCTTATAACTTCTTCTAGTAAGCAAGGCTCATCTGCTTTACTATATAAGAACTACAAAAATACTTCTTTTCACCTTACTGTTTCCTTCTTCTTTCCACTAAAAACTACAAGACATTTCTATTTCCTTGCCCTTTTTCCGTGGTTTTGATATATGGAAGAAAATACTCCATTGTTTTTTTCTACTCCTGTATGGTAAAGATTTGTGCTTTTGGCTTTTTCCTCTGCGTGACTCCATGAAAGTGTTTTTAAAAAGTATGAAAAGTCTATGTACTTTCCTTTTTGTTGTATGAGATGGTAAAAAAACTGATTTATATGTTGTTTATGATGTAATCTTGCTGGTGCTTGATTCTGAAATGCATGTAAAGTTCTCTATTTTTTCTACTCTTTACTCTTCTATATGATCCTATAACAACACTGACCCTTGCTTTCTTTGATACAAACTATGGAATGTGGTCCTAAAACTGTATGGTTCTATGCATATTTCTTTGTATATGGTCTTTTATTTCAACAGTCAGTAAAGAGATCTCGGTGTCCTCTACATAAGAATGCTTAAAAACTGATTTACTATGGTTCTCTTCACTAAAAAATTGAGGGAAAACCCTTGTCTTGCTGTAAGATGATTGAAAAGTGACTTCTCTGCTGCCTTTGCAAAATAAGACTACTTTCCTTTGATTATTTTTGAAACCCACATACTTGCATCGTTGCTTTCATGGCATAATTTATTCTTGGTTACAGATGTTTTTAGAACCATATTGATGGACTTAGCAACTATCTCAATATTCCATGTATTGATTATGGTATGGCTCTTTAGTATCAGGAAGAAGCTTGTTTCCTTTCTCACTTCTGAGAAATATGTAGGTTGCCCTATTTTTTGACAAAACCCTAATAGGGTTATATGGAAACTATTCCACCTTTGGAATAGCCATTGAAGGTGTTTTGTGGGAAAAGTGTGAAAGCCCTATATTCTCTCTCTGGGAAAATATGAGCAATGTGTTTTTGAAAAGAACAGTGAGGGCTTCTTTTTTAAACTCTGTTGTATTTCCTTTCCTCTCTTTTGAAAGTTCTGGAACAAAATATTACTCCTTGAGGGCTTTGTTCTCATCATAAATACTGTTGTGACTATACATTACTTGCAACCTTTTTGATGTTTCAATTGACTATTTTTTATCAACTAATAAAAGGCTACTATTTCTTTTGTTGTATACTTTTGTGACTGTCCTCATGACTGATTTCTGTCACTATCTCATTATTTTTAGTCATCTTTGTATAATGTTGTATCTTCATAGTGTTTGAATGTCTCATTCCTGAAGGCTTTATAATAGTCATAAACTACTGTCTTATCTACTGCACCTCCTCAATAGTCCCTTAAGTTCTACTTAACATTGTTTTTCTATTCTTCATGTCAATGGATAAGATTGTTCCACGATATTTACAGCTTCATCAATTAGTTTTTTTTCCCTGTACTGGGACAATCATCATAATAATTGCTTTTGGACTATTTGAAACATCACTTTAATTGAATACCAGCCATTTCAATGGTTAAAGACTCAATAGCAAGTTTACATCTCATTCAAAACAAAAGTGGTAAATGTTTGTCCTATTTTCTTTTACCTAGGCTAACGTTTTTATGTTGGAGTGGATGATATTCAAGTGGGGCAAACTAAAACAAACACCTCCTTTGCACTACTCCATTCTTCAACCTATTGCAGTCATCTAGAACTGATCTCAGACTGTTATGACAATCATCTTCATTGGATTGTTCATTATTTCATCTCTGCTCATTGTATATGACTATTCTCCTTTTTACCACAGTCATTCTTGATACTGATTGTCACTGCTACTACCTTATGTTTTCTCTGTATCATGTGACTGCCTTGACTATATCATTACATTGATGTTTGTCTTTGACTGCTGATGTTGATTGCTCTTATCAAATGCAATTGGTTGTTCTTTAATATGTCTGTGGCTCTTCAGGCAGGCTTATTACCTTGTCATTGTTAAGGTGCCTTTACTCATGACTATTCATCACCCTTATTGTAGTCAAAGACTATTCACTACCAGATGAGATACTATACTATCTCGAATCACTGATTTCCTATACTTTTCACTATTTCATGCAAACATGTATCTTCTTCTTTCACTATCTGGTCTATCTAGTGACTACACAACTTTTCCATGCTTGATAGACTTTCAATAACTTTCAGCAATATGCATAAGGTAGTTTAATGAAATTTTTGTATGACCTTATGACTATCTTAGACTCCTAGAGTGATGAGTACCTTTTGTAGTCCCCTTGAATATCTTGATTGATGATTTCCTCTGTATGATGGACTGCTCCACTTTCATGAGGTAGTCCCTCTCTCCTGGTGACTGCTACATATGATTGTGCCTTGATGATGGACATGAATGTCCCTTATATTATGATTATTCTACTAATAGTACCGTCACTTCATTATTACATTGCTGCACTATATGACTATTGTCAGTCACCCCTTTTCTCTTTATCTTTGCATTGTACATTGTACCTCATGATAGTCCTTACACCTTGTAATTATGATTGCTATCCTCAAATGTCATTAATGACTAGTCTTCAAGTACCTATACCTGCACATCTAGCAAACTAGTTAGAGAAAACATAGAGGCTTAGTAGCCCCTCCTTTGAATTGTCTGATCTTTACTTTTGCATCCTTTTATAGCTGTATGATTGCATTCTAGATTTGTTGATCTCTCATATCTTCTTTATTAGATGTTTGTGTAAGATAACAAGTACATTATGATATTATTGTATATGGAAGTGAAAAATGGACCCTGATCTCTAACATTCCTCCTCATTTTCTTTTGCAGGCCCCCTTGAAGATATCAATGAGGGAACTGAAGATGATGCTATCAGCAACAAGATTTGTTATTCAAGCAATGACAGGTCCCTTTTTCCCTTTTATATGTTTTCTCCTTTTGTTTCAGATTTACTTGCTCTCTTTCATTGCATCAATACATTTAATCCCATGACTTGTGTGGGAGCATATAAACACTTTACTTCTCATGAATATGAACAACTATTTTATGCAATGTTTTTTGTATATTGCTTCTTCTTTGTGAATCAATTGCATAAAGATAAACTAAGATTGATTGCATGATACAGATGTTTGTAATCGTGAATGGATTTAGCAATATTTATGTACCTTTTTCATTCAATAATGTATCAATTGTAAAGAATGAACAATGGAAATATATTGCAACACAATCTATAACACATAGATTAGCTTTCCTTTCTCCTGCCAGTCCTAGGATATCTCTTCCTTTGTTGGAGTGTCCTTCCTATCTTATTTGGCTCATGTAGCAGCTCTTACTAATCTGCTACATGATTCTAGTAATGGTTATCACCAAAATGACCCTCCACCAGGATAGTAGGCCTTCTAGGGGTAACTGAGAATCTTGAACCTTCTCCTCCTTTCCCCTTGAACCTGTCTACTTCAAAGTAACAAAAGTAAATGTTGTTACAGCCTGATCTAATTTAGCTGAAAAGCACAATTGGGTAACAAGTACCTTCAATTAGTAAACCCTTGACAATTGAGGTAAATCATATTTTTCAAAGCGGTTTAAGTTAGTTGGTCGACTCGACAAGTTGTCAACGTTGTTTAGAATCATTTTCAAGTTGTCTTGTCAACCTTGTCATTTTGTGGAATCAACATTGTTGATGTTTAGCAATAGTAATTTTGTGACTAGCACATCTTTCTGTCGAACATGTCAATCTTTACATTGTAAATGAGATCATGTTTGCATTTTCATTGGCATGGTTGGAAGAAATGTTAGCATGTTTCATGTTATAGTTATAACGTCAAATATTTCATTTGTTGTCATAATGAAATCGATGAGTTTTGCTTTTAGTTCATGAAGGGGAGATGAACTCAACCCATTCACATTTGTGTAGAAGTTTAGGTAAAAATATATTGTTATTATTCCTATTGATATTAATATCTATGTCCATATACTATTATTATATGTAGAACTTTGGAACAAGTTTGATAGTGGGTTAATTGTTAATGACCTCCATTATAATGAAGCATTCATTAATAACCATCTTTGATAACACTGAATGCTTTTAAGAGAGAGTTATTGTTGTGTGAGGAGTGGTAATTATTAACCATGTACTCCTCTAACTTTGCATGTCCAACTAAGAGCCTTCGCGGGCTAATTCAGTGGAGATACCTGTGCCTTTTTTAATTGATTAACTATTTTAAGAGTGGTGTCTTTATGATAGAGAGTTGTGGTTGGTTATAGTAGTGAATACCTCATTAGTGGAGTCGGGCAGAGAGGTAAGAGAGGTGGTTGTTTTTGGTGATAATAGAGATTCAAAGAGCTCAGTTTTGGGAGCAGAGTTTAGGAGAGCATCAAGAGAGTTGACAGAAGGAAAATATCAGAATAGTGAAGGTTAGTTATCTCAGTTGATAAACACTATAAGTTAATGAGGGAAATCAATATCTAAGAATAGATCATTTCTTATAAGGGAATTAGTTCAAGAAGTTGAAGTGAAGGTTGACAAAGTCTAAGTGTCATCAGTTTGCTCAAGTATGAACCATGCATATTCGTCATGACTCTCTTATTGCAAATCAGGTTACTAGAAACTCTTATATATCAATAATTGTTTTTGGAGAACATAGGCATTCCCTATGAAATGTTGGTAGTTATATGAGCCTTTAGACCATAGCTGAGTATATTAGAAGCTTTACTTGTATCAGAGAACTCTTGGTCGATGTTGCTCATCTTATTGTTTCTAGTTAATAATATAACTTTTCTTTTGCTAAGAACTTAGAGTCAGTGTTATCATCTCTTTAATAGTCGACAGTCATAGTATAATTTTAATGGTTGATACTTTTATATAAAGAATGTTAGCATAGCTTAGTTTTTTTCTTCTTCATAGTGAAAAAGGGCGTGGTGTTCCTATAGTAAAGGTTTTGTCTAAAAGCAAACTTTAATGTTAGTTATCTCTAGAAGATGGTTACGATTTGTATATAGATAAAGTCGTGGGATAAATTTAGACAAAGATTTTAGGAATATTTAGATACAGAGGATTCTTTGTTTAAACAATATAAACATATTCTTTTTCTGTATGTATATATATTTCATAAGACACTACCTGAATAGATTATATATGACTTTATACTCTTATCTTTTCCCATAGACTTCTTCTGTGGAGCAGTGCAAACAAGCAATACATACTTACACAAGTGTTAGGGTTCTTTGATTATTGCATTCTTATGTTCTTATAATCCACAAGTCTAATATACTCGTTGGGTCATAGAGGCTTACTATTTTGGTGAAATCATATAGTCAGTAATGCTGAACAACTAGTGGAATATATAATATAGTCTTTGAGTTACTCGAGAGGTTTTAGATATTGATATTGTTCCAATGATTTCATTGGTTATATTTATATAAGTAGAACAACTTAGACAGTAAACAAAAGTTGATGGCAACATAAAATAAGTCTTTTTAAGGAGACATCGAGTGAGATGGTTTTACTACAAGTTTAGATGAAAGTACTTGTATACTATTGCTTTGACTTAGCTTATTTGTAAGAGAGAGACTCAGACATTAAAATCATGTGGATAGAAAACATAATTTAGTTCATCATCTTTTTGGAATTCAAACTAAACATAGGAGAAGTTTAAACTTGAATTTGTTCCTTTAGCTTTATTTAAACTAAAGTATACTTGTATACTATAATCTAGTCAAGGTTTGTGAGATTTAAATGACCTCGTAGATGGAATAAGACTAGAAGATAATCTCTTTCTTTCTATATTCTTACTTTTTAAGATTAAGTTTTTTTGTTATTCCATTGTGATGGGAAAGGGAAAGATAAAAACCCTAGATTAACCCCATGGACTAAAGTTATCTAATTTACCCTTGTGGTTATGAGTTGTCTTAACTATTTAGATCGACAATGAAAAGGTGAGTTCCTTATTTATAATTGTTAATTATATTTAGACATAAAGGATATTTTTCCTATCCATTTATGTTTATTCTTGGTATAAAAGAAAACCTATTTGGTTGTTTGCAAATGGACTTAAGTTATAAGTTTCGATAAGTCATGTATCTCATGTGTTGGAAGGATGCAAGGAGATACCCAACTATAGATAGTCATTCCATAAGGTCTTTGGAACAATGACGATGTCTTGAAAATCTCTCTAAGTTGCAAAGACTATATTTCAGTTAAATAAAACTCTATAGTTAAACCTAGTTGACCAAGTCATATTGTAAGATGTGATAGTATCCAATTCGAGTTGGAGGGTGGGTGGACATTACGACAATGTTCATTGATAATGTCTATTTTATATTGAATCTTTGGCCAAAGTAATTCATACATCTCTATGTTCACTGTCAGTTCACCATATCTAGATTGCATAACTTATCAGTATCATTAAACTTAGCTAGAGGTTAACTAGGGTTGTATGATCGATAGCATTATGTAGGATACAACACCAATTCTTTAATGGCAAATAACCATTGGTTACCTTATGTCTATACTCTTCGTGAAGGGTAGGGCCACTTCCAGAAAGGAAGGTGTGTGTGGGACCGCTAGTCTATGGTTGGAGGTAAAGCACTCAGAAGATGGTCTCCCTCTCTCTCTAGTATATGATTCACCGAGACTTAAGATATGGGTGTCAAAATTCCAAATGCAATATATCTTTTGGATAAGTGACTTGTGTTTTTAAACTATGTAAATGTATATCATTGTAATGAAATGATAAGATGCCAACATTGTAAAATATATGATGTTGTATATTTCAAGAAGGAAATTATATTTTTTTGATATATCTTTATTCTTTAATATTAGTTTAACTAAAAAAAATTTCTATCTTTTTCACTATGTGTTTTTAAATCTCATGGTGAATATTTGATTTTAGTCTTGTTTAGAAAATGGTATGTTACATATGGTATCATAGCTAACTGGGTTCAACCCATGGAGCTTGGAGCTCGCTACAAGAGAATTAATCAACATTAAGAAGATAGCTAATGTTTGAAAATTGGTTTTATGCCAGAATGGTGTGCAGAAGAACCAAGAGAACTGCTAGAAAGTATGTTCCCTAGAATTTGTCATGGTTAGTAGTGAAGAAAGAACTTATCGAGGAAGTTAAATATAAAGAGCATATTAATTATGCTAAGGGTACATGCCTGGAGGATTCAAAGACTTTGTTTGATGCACTTAAGCAAATATGGCTAGAAAGGAAACAACCTTTTGAACTAGCCAAGAATCCTACTATTTTTACTTGTGTAGTGAAACCTAATAAACTATTAGCTAGTCACGACATGTCATTTGAATGTGGTTGTGATGTGCCTATTTTAGGAAAAACATGAGATGGAGAAGTACCTGCATCTGAAACCACCCTCTAAGTTTGTTAATTGGAATATCTTTTAACTGATAGGGACATGTAGTCTTGTCGTGATTAAATATATAAATAAGAATGTCATTACTCCTAAATAAATTATAATAAAAATGAGAATGTTTTGTACTAATTTGTTGGTTGTTTTGAGTTAATTATGTTTTGATTTAATGAAACACATTAAATTCAGAAAACTAATAGATAACTTAATATTCTTAGGTGTGATAAAAATGACAACATGATTCATACAAGAACAAACCAGGGGGAGAGTCAAGAAAAGAATAATCCACTAGTTAATCTCATGGACAAATTGGATCAAATCCTAACCATGCTTATAGAAACTAAGGAGAGACTAGGTAACTTTGAAAAGAAAGTAAGAGATTAGGAAAACCCTGAAAGGGAAACTAAGTTTTCTCATGGGATGAGCAGGGAAATTCACCTAGAGCATAGTGTGAGTAGTGAGAACCCTAAAAACCGTAGACCCTAGAAGGAAGCGAAGGATAAGCTTGCCTTAGAATTTTCCAAAGATATGAAGAAAGTCACTGCACTAAAGTTTGATGGAACAATGACTGAAGATGCAACTGAAGCTTGGTTAACAGATATGGAAAAATATTTTGAGATAAGAAATTACTTAAAATTAACCAATGTGGTTTGGAGGGCCTTTCAATTGGTAGGAAAAGAATCCACTTGGTGTATGAACATGAAAAAGGAAAAAGAGTTGAAGTCCAAACTTTCTTATCACAATATGAATCACAAGAGATTCAATAAGACTCCAACTTTACAACCATCCAAAAGAAGAAATGATAAGAGCTATGAGAATAAAAGAAATGGAAAAGGAACCCAGAAGCATAAGAGTGGGTCTGGTAATGAGAAAAAGAATGGTAGTTTCAAAAGAAATGAGGATAATACTGGAAAACCAATAGAAAGGAGAGGACGTCCTAGAGTTTGTTTTACTTGTGGAGGTGAACATTATGCTCATCAATGCCCAACCAAGAACCAGAGTGCTTATCCAATAGGTAATGCCTTACCTACACAACAAATAGCTTTCCAACGGATAATTCATGTAGCTCTTTATAATCACCAAGCAAAGTATCAGATCACACCCATAGAGATGATTGGTATTTGTTTTGGAATCCCTATCTCTATCTTGATTGATACTGAAATAAGGTCTTTTTCCATGGTATTCAAAGAGAGGTCAAGATTCAACCAATCTCTACAAAGCAATTAAAAAGGATAGTCAAAAAGGGTGTCAACTCTTCATAGTAAAAATGGAACAAATTGAAGAAAGTCCTAGAAAACATAGTGTGTTTTTTGAAGAAAGGTTTCCATTTCTTTAGGATTTCAAGGATGTTTTTCCAAAAGAACTTCCAGGTTTACCACCCAAAAGAGTCTTTCGTTTTACAATTCACATTAAACCGAGATCTAAACCAATATTGAAAACACCTTACCATATGACTACTCTAAAATTGATGGAATTAAAAGACCAATTGCAAGAATTTTTGGCTAAAGGTTTGATTACACCTAGTGTTTCACACTGGGGTACACCAATTATCTTTGTCAAAATGAAGGATGAAACTTTGTGTCTATGTCTTGAATATCATATCCTCAATAAAGAAATGATAAAGGATAAGTAACCATTACCACATATATATTATATTTTTGATCAAATACATGAAGCTTCTGTGTT
The DNA here is from genome assembly GCA_027924645.1 of Cunninghamia lanceolata. Taxonomy (NCBI): domain Eukaryota; kingdom Viridiplantae; phylum Streptophyta; class Pinopsida; order Cupressales; family Cupressaceae; genus Cunninghamia; species Cunninghamia lanceolata. The sequence continues at coordinate 8,685,236 of BSBN01000078.1, forward strand.
TACAAAGATCAAAGCTACCCTAGATTGACCTATACCTAAGAAAGTGCATGAAGTACGTAGCTTCATGGGTTTGGCAAGATATTACCAAATGTTTATTTTGAATTTCTCTAATATTGCAAGTCCAATCCCTTCCTTACAAAGAAAAGGGAAACATTTTGATTGGTCAAACAAATGTCAGGAGGTGTTTGATCTTTTAAAAGAGAAATTGACAATGACACCAATTCTGAGAGTTCCCGATCTCGAAAGTCAGTTAGAGGTAATAACTGATGCCTCAAGAGATAGATTAGGGGGAGTACTTATTTAGGATAGGCGAGTAATAGCTTGTGAGACTAGAAAGATTAAATATTATGATGAGAATTATGCTCCACATGATTTAGAATTGGTAGCAGTTATGCATGCTTTGCAAGTATGGCATCACTATTTGTTAGGGAAAACCTTTGTACTAAAATCAGATCATCAAAATCTTAAGTATATATTTTTTTAACAACTTCTTAATGCTCGAGAAAGGAGATGGTTAGAATTGATATCCAACTAAAACTTTGATATAAGTTATATCAAAGGAAAAGAGAACAGAGTAGCAAATGCTTTGAGTTGACAAAGACATATTTCATCAATTTTCTTTATTCATGTAAACTTCAAGCATTTATTGTTTCAAAAAATATCAGGTGATGAATAATATGAGCAGGTCAAGTAAGCTCTTATGGTAAATCCTAAAGATTCAAGGTATGATGGGTTTCATTTTGAGTCTGATGGAGCACCAGTATTAACCTTGCAAATTTGTTTAAGAAGTGTTAGATTGCACAGAGTTCTTGAAAAGATTATCTCAGATAGAGAAGCGTGTGTGACGTCAAGGTAAGGGAAAACTATTTTTTCTTCACACTAGGAACTATTTACTTAATGTGAGTACATCTTATCATCCTAAAACAGATGGTCAAACTAAGAGAGTTAACCAAGTTTTGGTGGATTTGTAAAGAATGTATTGCATGGATCAACAATATTAATGGGAAGAGTACTTACCGCTTGTGGAATTTTCTTATAACAATTCCTATCTTTTTTCTATCAAGATGGCACCATTTGAATCTTTTTATGGAAAAAAATTCCAAACTCCTATAAGCTAGGATAAGCTAAAAGATAGGATTAACATTGGTCCAGAATCACTAGCTGAAATGGAAGAAAAGGTTAAGTTGATTAGAAAAAGTTTAGCAGAAGCCAATGATAGATAGAAAAGTTATGTTGTTACAACATGAATATAAACACAATTCGCTATTGGAGAGAAAGTTCTTTTGAGTGTCAAACCTCAGAAAAGTTCTATAAAATTGGAAAGTCTTCCAAATTAGCTCCTTGTTACATAGAACCCTTCGAAATTCTTGAAGTGATCAATCCAGTTGCCTACAAGATGTCTCTACCACCAACCTTATCTAGAATGGACAATGTTTTTATACTGTTATCTGAAAAAGTATATTGTAGGAGGTAACCATATTCTAATTTGGAATGCATTGCAAATACAGGACCTAGGAGTGATCACAATCGAGTCTCTCAAAGTGCTCGAAATGCACAATCTCTGTTTGCATAATAGAGAGGATATGTAGTACAAGGCCCAGTGGGACTAGTATGAAGAAGATAGTGCTACATGGGAGGATTTCCATGAATTGTTTTAGAAATTTCCTCATTTATTTCATACTTTTAGTAGCTATAGAAAAAATTGTTTTATATTCTGAATTGTTACATTGAATCATTGAGGACAATGAATCTTATGGGGAAAGGTATGTTACATCCATAATTTTAGCTTTGATTTTACTTTTTTACTTTTATGTGAATAGAAGTTAATTTATGGAATATGATTTGACATTATGTTATAATGTTAAAGTAAATCATTGATTATATTAGATATTAGTGCATGTGATTGAGTATAATGCATGTGATTAAATGATTCATTAATTTACGTTATGAAAAATTGATTTGTTATTCATAAGATTTATGAATGAACTAATGATGCATTGATCATGATCTGGTAATTGCAAGTTGTATGCAGAAAAATAGGTTTTGATTACTCTTAGAGAAAGAGAGAGAGACAGTATCTTCTAAGGAGAGGAGAATCGACCTTTGGTTTTGAACCATTCATTTGCCATCTAAGTATTGAGTACCTGTAATTAGTAAACCCTTAACAATTGAGGTAAGTTGTGTTTTTCAAAGCAGTTTAAGTTTGTTGGTCAACTCGACAAGTTGTCGACGTCATTTAGAATCCTTTTGAAGTTTTATCTCATTAACCTTGTCATTTTGTGAAATTGACATTGTTGATGTTGAGCAATATTCATTTTTTGACTAGCATGACTTTCCATCAAACACGTCAATCTTTATGTTGTAAACAAGATCACATTTGCATTTTCATTGGTGTGGTTGGAAGAAATGTTAGTGTGTTTCATTTTATAGTTATAACGTCACATATTTCTTTTGTTGTCAAAATGAAAACGACGAGTTTTTCTTTTAGTTCGTGAAGGGGAGATGAACTTAACCCATTCACATTTGTGTATAAGTTTACATAAAAATATTGTTATTATTCCTATTGATATTAATATCTATGTTCATAGACTATTATTATATGTAGAACTTTGAGTGGTTAGAACAATAAGGGGTTTATGTGTGTGTGTTAAAGATAAAATGCATATTGTGGAATATCTTACTAACAACTATCAATTGGGCTTTCGGTTAAGATAGGCATGTTTATAAATTATGCATTTATTGTTTATTGAATGATGGTTTCTTAAACATAATTATAATGGATTTGTTAGTAGAAATATGATTTATGGATTTGGGTTATAAATGTTGTAATTAGCATTTAAGTTATAAGTATTTGTAATTAATATTATCTATGCATTGTTTAGCTTGACGGTTATATATAATTGATGATAGAATTAATATTAATTAAACTAGACCTAGGTTTTATGATATTCTTGGTGGAGATATAACTTGAATCCAGTTGCTAATTTGATTAAATAGAATCGCTCTAGTAAGAAGAATTTATGTCGTCAATGAGTTGATTAGTTGAAATTGCTTATTGCAAGCAAAATTTTCATGTGAGTTGGTCTATGTGTAAATTGTCAAGTTTAGGTTCCAGAGGCATAAGGTAATATGATTTGGTTGTATGTATTCTGTTCATAGTTGTCTTGAGATGAAGATGTTGTAAGAACATGATTTCTCTTGTCTATGTATGTGCGTCTTAGTAAATGATAATGTGAGATGTTGTACATACTGTGTTGTGAATATATTATGATGGGTTTAAATCTCCTTCACGTATGTGTTGGTATCAAGATTGTGTGTAGTATTGTAATGGGGAGACCTTGGAAATCGTAATGAGAAACTATTGTGTTCATGGTTGAGATTTGTGAGCAAGATGACCCATACCTTGCTCTGGATATGTGTTGTTGCGATTGGTTAATTGAAAGATTTGGGACAATGATGTACATGATGGTCATTGTGATTATGTTTTGCATGCAAGAAGGTAAATGCCTTACATTGTTTATATATACTTATCAGTATGATAGTGATTGTCTTGCTTGATGGTTAGGGTTTCTAGATGCAGGTAGGGGAGTGGCTTTCAATGTGGGGCCGGCGCCCAAAGTGGCTGTCAGGATAACCCATTGAAAGTTGTTAATTAAGTGAAAACCTAAAAATAAACAGGGGGGAAAGCGTAAATTACACATTAACAAGATAATTGGATTTCCTCTCTCATGCTTGTAGTGCTCGTTTAGACTAAAGATGGGTAGAGAAGGCCTGGTTGGCAAGATCAACTTCCTTGTCCTCACGAATGGAAGGTTGATTCCGCATGTGTCACCCTATGGGGCCGGCGCCTAGTGAGAGGCTGTCAGGATAACCATAGATGGGGGCCGGCACCTAGTGAGAGGCTGTCAGGATAACCCATGTTAGGACCATGCGATGACACTCTTCCTACTGCAGCCTAGCATTCCCTAGTTGTACTCTCCCCATTCGTCGTGTGTTGCCTCTGGACGTGTTACTGAGTTGCTTGTGGCGTTGTCATGTGTTGTAATGGAGTCTTGTTCAGTCTTTGTTCCTGTTAGACAATTGTCTACCTAACTATATGACGTTTTGGGACCTTATGTTATCTCTTAGCTCGGGGGGTGGACTTTAAGGTTCCACATGGTCCGGTGGAAGAGCTTTTATCCATTGGTTTCTCCTTGCCTTTGTTCATGTGCAAGAAGGTTGTAACTTCTGTAGCAGATTTAGATCGTGTACCTGTTTATGGAGACAGTTATTATGCTCATGTACTGGCCTGTGTATCAGATTATTCATAAGGTATGTATTCATATGTATTCAGAAGATGATAATGTAATGATGTAATGTTGTATTCATATGTCGGGAGAAATTGTAACTATGTACTAGATCTTGATGAATACTTATATGATGTTATGTAGATGTAAATGTTTATTGATTTAGTGCATTAGGTTTACAATGAGTTACTGATGTTAATTCATGATATGTGTTAGATTATGTTAATTATTTTGTCAAGTAATGCAACCATGATATCCTAGAGGACAAGTCATTAGTTTGAATGCTGCGTTAATATTACTTTGTTATTTCTATCTTTTTAAAAAAAATTATCCTGTTGCATATAGCATAAATGTGATGTTCTCTGAGGTATTCATGGTGGGGCGTTACAACTTTACTTTAAACTTAATTTATTTTACTAGAACTATTCTATTTGCTACATATTTTATCTATTTTAAAGTTAAGGTTTTTGTATTTACAAATAAATGTGGGCTCTAAATAATTTTTCTTTCAACTATTATTTCATAAATATAAATATATATGAAGATTATAGTGTAAAATCTTATGAATTGTATTGGAACATTTAAACTATTAATATTGTTTAACTAATATAAATTTTAATTATTAGAAAAAATTATAATATTATATGATGTTAATAGTATCATGTTTATAAGGGGAGACCCTGTGGTGAAATGGTGGGGCTTTTTGTCTGTAGTGGCAACAACCCATGTTTAAACCTCATGGTACAAACCCTGCGGGTTTGCTCTTTACTATGTCACTCTTTACTATGTTAACAATTGAAGGGCCCCCAGGATGATTTACCCCTAGTGCTAAATTTCGCTCGTTAATGGGGTTGGGGGAGATAAGTCTTGGAACTTCCCCTAGAGACAGGTTGGTACAAATTGAACTTTGACCACACCTCAAAGGGAAATTTAGGATCATCAGGTGTAAGGATTATAGTGCGAAATTGGGAAGGGAAGGTCCTTTGCAGAGCGTTTAAGAGGCTTGGTCATGGAACCAACAATATGGTTGAGTATCAAGTGCTAATCTTGGGACTTCAAGTAAGCATTGAGATGGATTTAAGCAAGCTAGCAATAGAAGGTGGCTCAACATTTGTGATTAATGTGATAAGGGTGAGGAGCACATTAAGTTTTGGAAATATAACACCATACTTGACACGGTCATGGAGCTTTTGGATAAGTTGGAACAATACACAGTTAACCATGTATTCGAGGAGGAAAATAAGGAGGTCATGCATTGGACAACTTGGCAGTTAATTAGTTCGAGGAACTAGCTTTGGAAATGCCACCTAGCATAGTGACACATGGGTTTCACTCTTACAGGATTGGTAATTATGGCATTTAATGTCTTCTCCAGTCTATCCCACTACACTATGATGATATGACATTCGAAGTAGGAGATAATAATGTTACAAACACTGAGAGCTTCCTATTCCAGTGCATTCAGAGTTAAGATGCTTTTATTTGAAGTAAATAATGCTTTGATGTTAATTATCAACTGTTTGAGCTCCGAAGCTATTAAGAAGCCATGGACACCACGATCAGGCTTATTTTTTTGTAGAAGCAAATGGTACTATTTTTTTATTACCTTACAATACAAGGAGCATCCCCATGGATGCATTTACAGATTAAAAAAATGGTACCATGTTTTTCAAATCATAATTTATTGTAAACTAAAAATTGTTCAAAGTAAAAATAGTTCTGCTCTACAAAATAATTGGCAATGGAGTTCAAAAAGAAAAAAAATGAGGCACAGGAAAAAGGATATGTGGAATTTTTAAAAGCAAAAACATGAGGCACAAGAAAAAGATAGAAGAAACAAAATAGAGAAGACAAATTTTTGGTTGAAATCGGTGAAAGACTATAGTAGATTAACACAAGAATGAAGAGAAAAATAAAGGAAGAGGGAAGAATAAAATAACACAAATAGATTTAAACAACATAACCACCGATGGCTTAAAAGGAGACAATTTCTAGAAAAGTAAAACCCAAAACCCTACACTAGGGTTAGATCAAAATTCTTCCCCTTCAAAAATTAAATTGTGGAGACCAAAGTAAATAGAATATAAGGCCCTAACAGACCAGATACAAAACCAAATACAAGATCAAAAAAGAAAGACATGGACAAAATCAAGAAAAGAATTATCATATGTTGCTAGAGGAGTGAATAGGATCCCTTTGGGGAAACAAAAAATAAAGGAAACATTTTAGAATATCATATTTATTTGAAACAAATAGGAATTGGATAATACAAATTCTCATTTAAAAGGTAAGGCCTTTTTCATGAGTTGGGAAAATCTTTGGTCTACATGGGATCAAATACAAAAATGGTGTAAAGAAAACTACGGGCAGAACATCTACAATCTACCAATGTTATGTGTGTTTTTACCCAAAATGGGAAAAGAAATCTACTTATGAATAACCCTCTAAAATTATAAGACGATAAAGTTTATTTACCCTTTATAATTAAAACAAAGAAAATAAGGGGTATTATGATCATTTTGGTTAAAATGGAGATAAATAAAGAATAATTATGAAAACCCCTTCAGAAAGAAGGAGTTATTATGTTTATTAAACCAATATTAATGACAACCTTTGTGAAAGGGTGTGATAGTTTAGAAGGAACCCTTAAAAGGTTATATAAGGAATTTGTGTGAGACTTGAAAAGGGCATGGAGAACACTCAAGGAAGATAAGGAAAGAAAGGGAAGAAATCACAAAGGAGAAGGATTATAGATTTGACAAGTGGTGAGCATTGGAGAAGGGGCACATAGATTGTGTCCAACTCAGTGTACAGAGTACACCCAAGATTGTTCTAGCTAGAGCTTGTGTGTGGACTTGTGTTGAGCATGTTTTGTTGAACATGGCTCTAGAGAACTTGTGTGTGTTTGTTTTCTTAAAAAGAGCTGAATGCTTGGGAAACACATGGTTGGTTCTGAATAAGAACTGGATTCCTCCTACAAGTGCTCACTTGCTGAAAGGGGGTTGAATTTGTAATCCATTCTCTAGAATGACATTTCAAAGAACTTCCAGGATCTAAAAGATACGTATCTATTCCTTTCGATGATGGAAATTAATGAAGTACTAAACTTATTGTTAATAAAAGATATTGATGGGTTTTGATGTTAATATGATTATGTGATTATATTATCTACTTTGTTTTGTAAATGATTTACTTAAGAGTTCTTATTAAATTATCACCTATTGTAATTTACATTTGTTATTACATCTATTTTAACATCATTGAATATATTATTCTATCTTAAATCTAAATATTAACCATTTAATTATTAAATTGAGATTTAATTTACATTCTTTTTTAATAAATCTATCTTCAGCAGTGTAAGAGAAAGATTAATTGTATTAGGAGAAAGGTTAATATTAGATAAATTAATTCTTCTCCTTAGGTCAATGGATTTTATCATGAGAAGAAATAGCACTCTTAGGAAAACACTATCAATACATGCGTAATTGTTAATTTATCTGTCTTTATCCATTGATGTTGGAGGAAGTGGTTCTTTAGAGATATTCATATGATATTTCAAAATTTTCTTAGTGTAAAACATTTCGTAGGTAGGCACGAACAAATTATGTCTTTAGCATGAATCATAAGTTTATTATACGTAACCTATTTATTCTTCTCTAACTTTCTCAGTTCAAGGTAATTTGTTGCTTATGGAGATCTATTAATGTGTACATGATATCAAGACCTTGATGATTAAGCATTACATTAAATGTGAACTATAAAATTCCTTAGGTCTATTAGATTTATAAGTTCTAAAATGAGAAGGTACATAAGTATCATTACAATGAATAACAATAAACTTTGTAGTAAATTCTTGATTGTTCACATTGTTACATCCCCAATTTTAGCTTTGATTTTACTATTTACTTTTATGTGAATAGAAGTGAATTTATGGAACATGATTTGATGTTATGTTATAATGTTAGAGTAAATCATTGATTATATTAGATATCAGTGCATGTGATTAAGTATAATGCATATGATTAAATGATTCATTAATTTATGTTATGAGAATTTAATTTTTTATTCATAAGATTTATGAATGGACTAACGATGCATTGATGAGAAAGAGAGAGTATCTTCTAAGGAGAGGAGAATAGACCTTTGGTTTTGAACCATTCATTTGTCATCTGAGTATTGAGTACTGTTGTCAGGAAGGATTGCACCTGGTCAAGCAATAAGTTCAACAATCCCATGAAACATTGGATCACCATCAAATTGTGGGTTGTCTATGATGAAAATGAACTTTCGGAAGAGTCAGCTCCCTTTAAAAGTCCCTTAGATCTTATATACTTCAAGGAAAAGAGATAGAAGGATGAATAAATAAAACTAAAATTGATCTAAAGGGGTGATGCACCAATGATTATATCCTAACCTGCAAGTTGATTCACAACTATTTCTCAATACTTATGTTCCTACAACTCAAATTGAACAATCCTATCACCTAAATATTTCATAGAAAGGTATGAAATCAATCTACTTTTTATTGAAGGAAAACCAATGCTCTCACAACTTAAAAGTATAAGAATCATCTACACAATCTACAATCTGTGGTAAAATTTGTACTATTGTGTACTTGCTTTAATAGAATGAGACATAAAACTTGAAGGTTTCAATTTAAAACATGGTAAATCTTTATCAGATAATTCACAAGACAAGACACATGAATCCAAGAAGAAGAACACCTAATTTTATTGGAAAATAGAAGGAAAACACTTCAATAACTATCAAATCTGCTAAAAAGTAAACTGTTATTGTATAAAAACCTATAAAATATATTGAGTTATGATACTGAATTTGTCTCTGCAATGTGCAAAGGCTAGAGAAAAGGTAAGAATTGGGAAAAAAGCATAAGCTTTTCCTCCTATAATATAAAAATATATCTCCAAAAGCAAAGGGAAGTGATCCCCTATCTAACTACACTCAACATGATACATGAATAGGTTGGAAAAGAAAACTCCCTGTTGCTGGGTGAGCAAGAGAAAAAAGCCTAAATATAAGAGCCCACAATTGCTCCAAACTAAGCTATTCTAGCTCAAAACTCCTCCCAAGGTGTTTGACCAAAAGATTGCCAAAATAGGCTTGTTTGACTCCAAGTAAAAAATAGAAGTAGAACCTCCTCTTGCATGAGTTTGAGAGTTTAATTTGTCTTCACTTTACTACCCTGCATGATTTGAGGGCAAAAATATATATTATTTTTGACAAATATTAAGGGTAATATGTTTGCATGGTTTTAGCTTAATAAGTGTTTTACAATTATCTTCTTGGTTTTGTGAAACAAATATTAGGGTAATTTATAATTATTACCCTCAATAAGTGTTTAAAATACAATATTTTTAGCTTTAACTCAAGCAAAAAGGAAAAAGGGTTTACATGATTTGTCCATTTACGCTTGAAGTTCTCTTCCAACTTTGCAAAAAAAACCACAAGGTTTATAATAATGTCTTTTTCTATCCTTAGCCTATGAAAAGGTTTCAAACCATTTTGTGATTTTTTCAAACTTTAATCATACCCTTTCCCTTTTGTTTTCAAACACTTATCATTTTTTTTTTCCAAGGTTTTAAAAGTCTCTTAATAAAGTCAAAAGAGAAGAATAACCACCTTATGACTCCATCTCTCCACAGGCTCATGCATTCTTCACTAGACATCATGACTTGAAAGTCATAGACCATAGTCTCCATTTGATTTATGATGATCTCTTTTCTTAACAAAGTCAAAGGGAAACTAAGACGATCAGGCTAGGGTACAAAAAGATCATTGAAACTCCTGAAGGGTTTTTGCTGCTTCCAACGGCTCTTCTTGTAACTTCTTCTGGTAAGCAAGGCTCATCTTCTTTTCTATATAAGGACTACAAAAATATTTCTCTTCACCTTACTGTTTCCTTCTTCTTTCCACTAAAAACTACAAGACATTTCTATTTCCTTGCCCTTTTTCCATGGTTTTGATATATGGAAAAAAATACTTCATCGTTTTTTTCTGCTCCTGTATGGTAAAGATTTGTGCTTTTGGCTTTTTCCTCTACGTGACTCCATGAAAGTGTTTTCAAAAAGTATGAAAAGTCTATGTACTTTCCTTTTTGTTGTATGAGATGGTAAAAAAACTGATTTATATGTTGTTTATGATGTAATCTTGCTGGGGCTTGATTGTGAAATGCATGTGAAGTTCTCTATTTTTTCTACTCTTTACTCTTCTATATGATCCTATAGCAACACTGACCCTTGCTTTCTTTGATACAAACTATGGAATGTGGTCATAAAACTGTAGGGTTCTATGCATATTTCTTTGTATATGGTCTTTTATTTGAATAGTCAGTAAAGAGATCTCAGTTTCCTCTACAGAAGAATGCTTAAAAACTGATTTACTATGGTTCTCTTCACTAAAAAATTGAGGGAAAAACCCTTGTCTTGCTGTAAGATGATTGAAAAATGACTTCTCTACTGCCTTTGCAAAATAAGACTACTTTCCTTTGATTATTTTTGAAACCCACATACTTGCATCATTGCTTTCATGGCATAATTTATTCTTGGTTACAAATATTTTTAGAACCATATTGATGGACTTAGCAACTATCTCAATATTCCATGTATTGATTATGGTATGGCTCTTTAGTATCAGGAAGAAGCTTGTTTCCTTTCTAACTTCTGAGAAATATGTAGGTTGCCCTATTTTTTGTCAAAACCCTAATAGGGTTATATGGAAACTATGCTACCTTTGGAATAGCCATTGAAGGTGTTTTGTGGGAAAAGTGTGAAACCCCTATATTCTCTCTCTGGGAAAATATGAGCAATGTGTTTTTTAAAAGAACAGTGAGGGCTTCTTTTTTAAACTCTGTTGTATTTCTTTTCCTCTCTTTTGAAAGTTCTGGAACAAAATCTTACTGCTTGAGGGCTCTATTCTCATCATAAATACTGTTGTGATTGTACATTACTTGCAACCTTTTTGATGTTTCAATTGACTATTTTTTATGAACCAGTAAAAGGCTACTATTTTTTTTGTTGTATGCTTTTATGATTGTCCTTATGACTGATTTCTGTCACTATCTCATTGTTTTTAGTCATTTTTGTATAATTTTGTATCTTCATAGTGTTTGACTATCTCATTCCTGAAGGCTTTATAACAGTCATAAACTACTGTCTTATCTACTGCACCTCCTCAATAGTCCCTTAACTTCTACTTAACATTGTTCTTCTGTTCTTCATGTCAATGGATAAGATTGTTCCATGATATTTACAGCTTCATCAATTAGTTTTTTTTCCCTGTACTGGGACAAGCATCATAATAATTGGTTTTGGACTATTTGAAACATCACTTTAATTGAATACCAGCCATTTCAATGGTTAAAGACTCAATAGCAAGTTTACATCTCATTCACAACAAAAGTGGTAAATGTTTGTCCTATTTTCTTTGACCTAGGCTAAGTTTTTTATGTTGGAGTGGATGATATTCAAGTGGGGCAAACTGAAACAAACACCTCCTTTGCACTGTTCCATTCTTCAACCTGTTGCAATCATCTAGAACTGATCTCAGACTGTCATGACAATCATCTTCATTGGATTGTTCATTATTTCATCTATGTTCATTATATATGACTATTCTCCTTTTTACCACAGTCATTCTTGATACTGATTGTCACTACTACTACCTTTTGTTTTCTCTATATCATGTCACTGGCTTGACTATATCATTACATTGATGTTTGTCTTTGATTGCTGATGTTGATTTCTCTTATCAAATGCAATTGGTTGTTCTTTAATATGTCTGTGGCTCTTTAGGCAGGCTTATTACCTTGTCATTGTTAAGGTACCTTTACTCATGACTATTCATCACCTTTATTGTAGTAAAAGACTATTCACTATGCCCAGATGAGATACTATACTATCTTGAATCATTGCTTTCCTATACTTTTCACCATTTCATGCAAACATGTATCTTCTTCTTTCACTGTCTGGTCTATCTAGTGACTACACAACTTTTCCATGCCTGATAGACTTTCAATAACTTTTTGCAATATGCATAAGGTAGTTTAATGAAATTTTTGTATGACCTTATAACTATCTTAGACTCCTAGAGTGATGAGTACCTTTTGTAGTCCCCTTGAGTATCTTGATTGATGATTTCCTCTGTATGATGGACTACTTCACTTTCATGAGACAGTCCCTCTCTCCTAGTGACTGCTACATATGATTGTGCCTTGATGATGGACATGAATGTCCCTTATATTATGACTATTCTACTAATAGTACTGTCACTTCATTATTACATTGTTGCTCTATATGACTATTGCCAGTCACCCCTTTTCTCTTTATCTTTGCATTGTACATTGTGCCTTATGATAGTCCTTACACCTTGTAATTATGACTGCTGTCCTCAAATGTCATTAATGACTAGTCTTCAAGTACTTGTACCTGCACATCTAGCAAACTAGTTAGAGAAAACATAGAGGCTTAGTAGCCCCTCCTTTGAATTGTCTAATCTTTACTTTTGCATCCTTTTATAGCTGTATGATTGCATTCTAGATTTGCTGATCTCTCATATCTTCTTGATTAGATGTTTGTGTAAGATAACAAGTACATTATGATATTATTGTATATGGAAGTGAAAAAGGGACCCTAATCTCTAACATTCCTCCTCATTTTCTTTTGTAGGCCCCCTTGAAGATATCAATGAGGGAGCTGAAGATGATGCTGTCAGCAACAGGATTCGTTATTCAGGCAATGACATGACCCTTTTTCCCTTTTATATGTTTTCTCCTTTTGTTTCAGATTTGCTTGCTCTCTTTCATTGCATCATATACAATTAATACCATGACTTGTGTGGGAGCATATAAACACTTTACTTCTCATGAATATGAACAACTATTATATGCAATGTTTTTTGTATATTGCTTCTTCTTTGTGAATCAATTGCATAAAGATTAAACTAAGACTGATTGCATGATATAGATGTTCATAATCGTGAATAGATTTAGCAATATTTGTGTACCTTTTTCATTCAATAATGTATCAATTGTAAACAATGAACAATGGAAATATATTGCAACACAATCTGCAACACATAGATTAGCTTTCCTTTCTTCTGGCAGTCCTATGATATCTCTTTCTTTGTTGGAGTGTCCTTCCCATCTTATTTGGCTCATGTAGCAGCTCTTACTAATTTGCTACATGATTCTAGTAATGGTTATCACTGGAATGGCCCTCCACCAGGATAGTAGGCCTTCTAGGGGTAACTGAGAATCTTGAACCTTCTCCTCCTTTCCCCTTGAAACTGTCTACTTCTTCAAAGTAGCAAAAGTAAATGTTGTTACAGCCAGACCTAATTTAGCTGAAAACCACAATTGGGTAACAAGTACCTTCAATTAGTAAACCCTTGACGATTGAGGTAAGTCATGTTTTTCAAAGCGGTTTAAGTTGGTTGGTCGACTTGACAAGTTGTCGATGTCGTTTAGAATCCTTTTCAAGCTGTCTTGTCAACCTTGTCATTTTGTGGAATCAACATTGTTGATGTTTAGCAATAGTCATTTTATGACTACCACATCTTTCTTTTTGGAATTAAAATCATGTGGATAGAAAACATAATTTAGTTCATCATCTCTTTGGAATTCAAACTAAACTTAGGAGAATTTTAAACATGAATTTGTTCCTTTAGCTTTATTTAAACTAAAGTATACTTGTATACTATAATCTAGTCAAGGTTTGTGAGATTTAAATGACCTCGTAGATGGAATAAGACTAGAAGATAATCTCTTTATTGCTATATTCTTACTTTTTAAGATTAAGTTTTTTTGTTATTCCATTGTGATGGAAAAGGGAAAGATAAAAACCCTAGATTAACACAATGGGGTAAAGTTATCTAATTTACCCTTGTGGTTACGTGTTGTCTTAACTATTTAGATCAACAATGAAAATGTGAGTTCCTTATTTATGATTGTTAATTATATTTAGACATAAAGGAGATTTTTCCTATCCATTTATGTTTATTCTTGGTATAAAAGAAAACCTATTTGGTTGTTTGCAAATGGACTTAAGTTATAAGTGTCGATAAGTTATGTATCTCACATGTTGGAAGGATGCAACGAGATACCCAACTATAGATAGTCATTCCATAAGGTCTTTGGAAAAATGACGGTGTCTTGAAAATCTATCTAAGTTGGAAAGACTATATTTCAGTTAAATAAAACTCTATAGTTAAACCTAGTTGACCAAGTCATACTATAAGATGTGATACTATCCAAGTTGAGTTGGAGGGTGGGTGGACATTACGACAACGTTCATTGATAATGTCTATTTTATATTGCATCTTTGGCCAAAGTAATGCATACGTCTCTACGTTCATTGTTAGTTCACCATATCTAGATTGCATAACTTATCAGTATCATCATACTTAGCTAGAGGTTAATTAAGGTTATATGATCGATAGCATTATGTAGGATACAACACCAATTATTTGATGGCAAATAACCATTGGTTACCTTATGTCTATAGTCTTTGTGAAGGATAGGGCCACTTCCAGAAATGAAGGTGTGCGTGGGACCGCTAGTCTATGGTTGGAGATAAAGCACTCAGAAGATGGTCTCCCTCTCTCTCTAGTATATGACTCACTGAGACTTACGATATTGGTGTCAGAATTCCAGATGCAATATATCTTTTGGATAAGTGACTTGTGTTTTTAAACTATGTAAATGTATATCATTGTAATGAAATGACAAGATGCCAACACTGTAAAATATATGATGTATATTTCAAGAAGGAAATTATATTTTTTTTATGTATCTTGATTCTTTAATATTATTTTAACTAAAAAAAAATTCTATCTTTTTCACTATGTGTTTTTAAATCTCATGGTGAATATTGGATTTTAGTCTTGTTTAGGAAATGGTATGTTACATATGGTATCATAGCTAACTGGGTTCAACCCATGGAGCTTGGAGCTCGTTACAAGATAATTAATCAATATTAAAAAGATAGCTAATGTTTGAAAATTGGTTTTATGCTAGAATGGTGTGGAGAAGAAACAAGAGAACTGCTAGAAAGTATGTTCCCTAGAATTTGTCATGGTTAGTAGTTAAGAAAGAACTTATCGAGGAAGTTAAATATAAAGAGCATATTAATTATGCTAAGGGTACATGCCTAGAGGATTCGAAGACTTTGTCTGATGCACTTAAGTGAATATGGCTAGAAAGGAAACAACCTTTTGAACTAGCCAAGAATCCTACTATTTTTACTTGTGTAGTGAAACCTAGTAAATTGTTAGCTAGTCACGACATGTCATTTGAATGTGGTTGTCATGTGCCTATTTTAGGAAAAACATGAGATGGAGAAGTACCTGCATGTGAAACCACCCTCTAAGTTTGTTAATTGGAATATCCCTTAACTGATAGGGACACGTAGTCTTGTCATGATTAAATATATAAATAAGAATGTCATTACCCCTAAATATAATAAAAATGAGAATGTTTTGTACTAATCTGTTGGTTGTTTTGAGTTAATTATGTTTTGATTTAATGAAACGCATTAAATTCAAAAAACTAATAGATAACATAATATTCTTAGGTGTGATAAAAATGACAACATGATTCATACAAGAACAAACCAGGGTGAGAGTCAAGAAGAGAATAATCCACTAGTTAATCTCATGGACAAATTGGATCAAATCCTAACCATGCTTATAGAAACTAAGGAGAGACTAGGTAACTTCGAAAAGAAAGTAAGAGATTAAGAAAACTTTGAAAGGGAAAATGAGTTTTCTCATGGGATGAATAGGGAAATTCACCTAGAGCATAGTGTGAGTAGTGAGAGCCCTAAAAACCATAGACCCTAGAAGGATGCAAAGGATAGGCTTGCCTTAGAATTTTCCAAAGATATGAAGAAAGTCACTCCACTAAAGTTTGATGGAACAATGACTGAAGATGCAACTAAAGCTTGGTTAACAGATATGGAAAAATATTTTGAGATAAGAAATTACTTAAAATTAACCAAAGTGGTTTTGAGGGCCTTTCAATTGGCAGGAAAAGCATCCACTTGGTGTATGAATATGAAAAAAGAAAAAGAGTTGAAGTCCAAACTTGCTTATCACAATATGAATCACAAGAGATTCAATAAGACTCCAACTTTACAACCATCCAAAAGAAGAAATGATAAGAGCTATGAGAGTAAAAGAAATGGAAAAGGAACCTAGAAGAATAAGAGTGGGTCTGGTAATGAGAAAAGGAATGGTAGTTTCAAAACAAATGAGGATAATACTGGAAAACCAATCGAAAGGAGAGGACCTCTTGGAGGTTGTTTTACTTGTGGAGGTGAACATTATGCTCATCAATGCCCAACCAAGAACTAGAGTGGTTGTCCAATAGGTAATGCCTTACCTACACAACAAGTAGATTTCCAACAGATAATTCATGTAGCTCTTTATAATCACCCAGCGAAGTATCAGATCACACCCATAGAGATTAATGGTATTTGTTTTGGAATCCCTATCTCTATCTTGATTGATACTGAAACAATTGAAAATTTTACTTCTCCTAGAGTTTTGAATAAGTTTCCTAGAAGAGATGGTTACATGGCTAAACCTTGGTTAGTAGAGTATGCTAACCAATCTAAGAGTTAGGCAGAGCAATGTTTGTTTGAAGCTAAGATTGGTCTCTCTATTTTTTCAACAAAGGTGAACCTATACTAGCTCCCTTAGGTTCCTATGATGTTATCTTGGGAATGAGTTTGTTATGGAAGCTTTGAGCCAGGGTAGACTATTTTTCTAAAACTATTGAATGCTTAGACGACATGGGAAATAAGGTCTTTTTCCATGGTATTCAAAGAGAGGTCAATATTCGACCAATATCTACAAAGCAATTAAAAAGGCTATTTGAAAAGGGTGTCAACTCTTCATAGTAAAAATGGAACAAATTAAAGAAAGTCTTGGAAAACATAGTGTGTTTTTTGAAGAAAGGTTTCCATTTCTTTAGGATTTCAAGGATGTTTTTCCAGAAGAACTTCCAGGTTTACCACCCAAAAGAGTCTTTCATTTTGCAATTCACATTAAACCAAGATCTGAACCAATATTGAAAACACCTTACCATATGACTACTATGAAATTGATGGAATTAAAAGACCAATTGCAAGAATTTTTGGCTAAAGGTTTGATTACACCTAGTGTTTCGTCCTGGGGTGCACCAGTTATCTTTATCAAAAAGAAGGATGAAACTTTGCATCTATGTCTTGAATATCATATCCTCAATAAAGCAATGATAAAGGATAAGTAACCATTACTGCGTATATATTATATTTTTGATCAAATGCATGAAGCTTCTATGTTTACAAAGATCAAAGATATCCTAGATTGACCTATACCTAAGAAAGTGCATGAAGTACGTAGCTTCATGGGTTTGGCAGGATACTACCGAATGTTTATTTTGAATTTCTCCAATATTGCAAGTCCAATCCCTTCCTTACAAAGAAAAGGGAAACATTTTGATTGGTCAAACAAATGTCAAGAGGTGGTTGTTCTTTTAAAAGAGAAATTGACAATGACACCAATTCTGAGAGTTCCTGATCTCGAAAGTCAGTTAGAGGTAATAACTAATGCCTCAAGAGATAGATTAGGGGGAGTGCTTATTTAGGATAGGCGAGTAATAACCTGTGAGACTAGAAAGATTAAATATTATGACAAGAATTATGCTCCACATGATTTAGAATTGGTAGCAGTTATGCATGCTTTGCAAGTATGGCATCACTATCTGTTAGGGAAAACCTTTGTGCTAAAATCAAATCATCAAAATCTTAAGTATATATTTTCTTAACCACATCTTAATCCTTGAGAAAGGAGATGGTTAGAATTGATATCCAACTAAGACTTTGAGATAAGTTATATCAAAGGAAAAGAGAACAAAGTAGCAAATGCTTTGAGTCGACAGAGACATATTTCATCAATTTTCTCTATTCATGTAAACTTGAAGGATTTATTGTTGCAAAAATTATCAAGTGATGAATAATATGAGCAGGTCAAGTAAGCTCTTATGGTAAATCCTAAAGATTCAAGGTATGATGGGTTTCATTTTGAGTTTGATGGAGCACCAGTATTAACCTTACAAATTTGTTCAAGAAGTGTTAGATTGCACAGAGTTCTTGAAAAGATTATCTTAGATAGAGAAGTGCGTGTGACATCAAGGTAAGGGAAAACTATTTTTTCTTCACACTAGGAACTATTAACTTAATGTGAGTACATCTTATCATCCTAAAACAAATGGTCAAATTGAGAGAGTTAACCAAGTTTTGGTGGATTTGTAAAGAATGTATTGCATGGATCAACAATATTAATGGGAAGAGTACTTACCGCTTGTGGAATTTTCTTATAACAATTCCTATCTTTTCTCTATCAAGATGGCACCATTTGAAGCTTTTTATGGAAGAAAATTTTGAACTCCTATAAGCTGGGATAAGCTAAAAGATAGGATTAGCATTGGTCCAGAATCGTTATCTGAAATGGAAGAAAAGGTTAAGTTGATCAGAAAAAGTTTAGCAGAAGCCAATGATAGATAGAAAAGTTATGTTGTTACAAAGTGAATATAAAGACAATTCTCTATTGGAGAGAAAGTTCTTTTGAGGGTCAAACCTCAGAAAAGTTCTATAAAATTGGAAAGTCTTCCAAATTAGCTCCTCGTTACATAGAACCCTTTGAAATTCTTGAAGTGATCAATCCAGTTGCCTACAAGATGTCTCTACCACCAACCTTATCTAGAATGGACAATGTTTTTATACTGTTATATGAAAAAGTATATTGTAGGAGGTAATCATATTCTAATTTGGAATGCATTACAAATACAGGACCTAGGAGTGATCACAATCGAGCCTCTCAAAGTGCTCATAACGCACAAGCTCTACTTGCATAACAGAGAGGATATGTAGTACAAGGCCTAGTGGGACTAGTATGAAGAAGATAGTGCTACATGGGAGGATTTCCATGAATTGTTTTAGAAATTTCCTCATTTATTTCATACCTTTAGTAGCTACAGAAAAAAATGTTTTATATTTTGAATTGTTATATTAAATCATCGAGGACAATGAATCTTATGGGGAAAGATATGTTACATCCGTAATTTTGTCTTTGATTTTACTTTTTTACTTTTATGTGAATAGAAGTTAATTTATGGAATATGATTTGACATTATGTTATAATGTTAAAGTAAATCATTGATTATATTAGATATTAGTCCACGTGATTAAGTATAATGCATGTGATTAAATGATTCATTAATTTACGTTATGAAAATTTGATTTGTTATTCATAAGATTTATGAATGAACTAATGTGATGCAGAGGCTAAACCTACCTCTACGAAAACCCTAACATTCATACATGAATGTAGGTACATGCATCACTTGTCATGTAATTTCAATTGTATGTCTTTTCTAATGGCACCAAACTATTCTCCTTACCTATCGGTGAGACCCCTATCCATCAGTCGATCAAACAAAACCTACACTAACTACCTACCTCACGCCGATACACATTTGTTGGTTAAATTTCCTGTCGGCAAGACTTATCCCATCGGCTTCTTAACCGTATGTCCCTCCAATCTCTCACTTCACACCGATGTAGATGCTTCGTCTTTGGTTGCCTATCGGCAACACCTTCTACCATCGGCACCATTGAAACTTTTCATTCTGACTGCTTTAGTCATGCCACCTTTGCCCTGTTGACCATTGGTAACATCTCCACTATCGGCGGCTATACACAAAATCTCCCTGACACTTCACCTTACGCCAATGTCAACATCCTCATCACCAAGACCTTCACTATTGGCGACACTTTATTTCCTTCACTCGATCACTAGCCTCTTGCCGATGGGGAATCGACTCTTCGCCTATCGGCAGGACCTCTACTATCGGCAACCTCCTTGGATCTCCTGCCGACACCTCCAGTCACCCCAATGAACCTTATGACCGCCTTCGTCAGCCAAACATCCCACATTAGGTTGACTTCCAACACATTCGCCGATATCCAGTTTCACGCCGATAACTCTTCGTCGGCAACACCTTGCAATTGTCACCCCGACACATCCACTCGGTGAGACCTTTGCCATTGGGCCAGCACAATTCTTTTCCCCCGATGCCTTATCTCACGCTGATGACTACACTCCCATCGCTAAGACCCCTTCCTTTGGTGTGACATCCAACATTCACCGTGACCTTCCGCAATGGCCCAATTTGCTTCCTCAGTGATTTCTCTAACCTGATACAACCTGCACAGCCTAGCACATACCCATGCTAGGGTTCTTCAGCACTTCTCGACTGCGATCCTGCAAACATGTGTGCAAACAAACAGAAACACAAAATGAAAACTTAAACTACTGTACAAGCCCATTCCTCCGATTCGCAGAATCAACCGGAGGAATGGAGAAGTGAGTCCATCCAGCCTCAGAGGAATAGCTTATTCAATAAATTCAATAACCAGAAAGAAAATGCCACAAAACAGGATCTTGTATTGATTAATTCAGGATGGTACTACATAGTTACAGAGTTCCAAAATGACTACAACTGTTCATCTCCCTCATCAATCTGTTCATAATCGATCTACCAGGGGTATATATCTACTCACAAAGAGTAGTTCTCTCTTTACTCCAAGTAGCTGGGAGACCCAACCGATTTAACAAACCTAACAGTTGTCCAACAAACTATCTAACAATAGCAAAGCGTGGTCAACTCAAACCTTATTACATTTAATGTCCGTTTAGGACCTTATTGAAAACATAAAACTAATCATAACCAACTAAATGCCTCAAGTAGGCCACTGTGGGATAGGTGCTCCTGCACCATACTCCCCAACAGAAAAATATATCATGCCCCATGAGTTTGGTCTGGGAGAAATTCCACCTTTACTCTTTGTCATGGCAGTGCGCTGAATTGTTCCAATAGTATCCTCTGCTGTCTCTTGGCTGCTCCAAGATTTCTGAACTGTAACTTGCTGTCTTGCAAGTAAACCCTCTTGCCTATCAATGTAGGCTCTGTTCATGCATACCCCATGTTTGCCAATCATTCTGCCTATCACCTCTGTCTAAACAGCTGGGTGAATAACCTTGGTAATTGCCTCTGGAACTTCTGCACTATTCAAATCTGTCTTCCTTTCAACTTTTATAAGACAAACAATAGTCCCAACCACAATCACAGCCTTGTCTTGCCAATCAATTTGTGGTTGCTTAGAAACCTCTTTCTGAAACTGCTGCTGACCTCTATCAGTCAAAACTGAAACTATCTTCAAACTATAGTCATTAACAACTTCTTTCCCTGTAGTATCTGCAACTGCCTTGATGCCGGCTACTGTAGGCATCTACACAAACTCCTTCTTTCCCACTAAAATGATTTTTGCTGCCTTCTGTGCTACAACTTCTTCCTGTAATGGCATCAACACAATAGTTTTTCCATCTTTCTAGATGGTGTAGGTATTTGCATACCCATCATACAGTACCCTCCTATCAAATTGCCATGGCCTACCCAACAGTAGGTGACAACATTCCATGGGCAAAATGTCACACAAAACTCTATCATGATATGCTCCAATCTGAAAATCAACATATGCCTATTCATATACAAAAAGTGATTGACTATCACTCACCCAAGATGCCTTGTAAGGGTTTTGATGTGGAATCCTTTCCAAATTTAGTTTATCCACCATTTCCTGAGATACCATGTTGTCTGTTGAACCAGTATCAATGACAACCTTACATACTTTAACTTTGCTCTTGCATGTGGTCTTGAAAAGAGCTTTTCTTTGCATCATATCCTTTGATGCCTTCAAGACCATCCTTCTTAACATCAATGCTTCTCCCTCCTTTGGATACCCATAATTATCAGGAGCTCTATCTCTTTGATAAGTGTTTGAACTTTGCACACTTTCCTGTACTTGCTCTTCTTGCACAAGTTGTACTCTCTTGTCATTTGTTCTATCATCTTTGGATGATGAACCTTGTCTTTCTGGGCATTTAAAAAATGGATGACCAAACTCACCATAGCTGTAACACTTTCATGAAAATGTAGTAGAACCTCTACCACCTCCAACTCTGCCTCTAGTACCCTTCCATCCACCTCTGAAATCATACTGTTCCTGTCCTTTACCAGTGTCTTCTTGACTCTCATTGGTTTGCTTTGTTGTAGGGGCTGATCCTCTTCCCCTCATATTGCTGCCTCTTCCTCTCATGGATTTATCTTGTCTTCTATTCATCTTTTCTTCAATCTTGATTGCCATTTGATAACAATCTTCTACGCTCTTAGGGTTAGCTAAAACTAACTCATCCTGTATGTTCAATCTCAAACCAGCCAAGTACCTAGCCACCTTTTTGACCTCATTCTCATGATGACCAGATCTCATACTCAACTTCTAAAACACCTCAGTGTATGCCTTCACATCCATTTCCTTTTGCCTTAAAAATTGTAGCTTCTTAAACATCTAAATTTCATAATCCTTGGGTAGAAACTTACCTTTGATCCTTGCTACCATCTTATCCCATGAAGTGATCTTTGACTTTCCTTATTTCCTTCTCTCGGATTGTACATAATCTATGATGTAGAGGCTAAACCTACCTCTACAAAAACCCTAACATCCATACATGAATGTAGGTACATGCATCGCTTGTCATGTAATTTCAACTATATATGTCTTTTCTAACGGCACCAAACTGTTCTCCTTACCTATCGGTGAGACCCCTATCCATCGGCTGATCAAACAAAACCTACACCGACCACCTACCTCACGCCGATACACATTTGTCAGTTAAATTGCCTATTGGTAAGACTTATCCCATCGGCTTCTTAACCGTAAGTCCCTCCGATCTCTCACCTCACACCGATGTAGATGCTTCATCTTTGGTTGCCTATCGGCAACACCTTCTACCATCGGCACCACTGAAACTTTTCATTCTGACTGCTTTAGTCATGCTGAAAGACACCTTTGACCTGTTGACCATCGGCAACATCTCCACTGTCAGCCACTATACACAAACTCTCCCCGACGCTTCACCTTACACCGACGTCAACATCCTCATCGCGAAGACCTTCACTGTCGGCGACACTTTATTTCCTTCGCCCGATCACTAGCCTCTTGCCAATGGGGAATCGACTCTTCACCTATTGGCGAGACCTCTACTATCAGCAACCTCCTTGGATCTCCTGCCGACACCTCCAATCACCCTGATGAACCTTATGACCGCCTTCATCGGCCAAACATCCCACATCGGGCTAACTTCCAACACATTCGTCGATATCTAGTTTCACGCCGATAACTGTTCGTCGGCAACACCTTCCAATTGTCACCCTGACACATCCACTCAGTGAGACCTTTGCCGTCAGGCCAACACAATTCTTTTCCCCCAATGCCTTATCTCACGTCAATGACCACACTCCCATTGCTAAGACCCCTTCCTTCGATGTGACATCCAACATTCACCGTGACCTTCCGCGATGGCCCAATTTGCTTCCTGGGTGATTTTTCTAATCCGATACAACCTACATAGCCTAGCACATACCCATGCTAGGGTTCTTCAACACTTCTCGACTGCGATCTTGCAAACATGTGTGCGAACAAATAGAAACACAAAATGAAAACCTAAACTACTGTACAAGCCCATTCCTCTAATTTGTAGAATCAACTAGAGGAATGGAGAAGTGAGTCCATCCGGCCTCAGAGGAACATCTTATTCAATAAATTCAATAACTAGAAAGAAAATGCCACAAAATAGGATCTTGTATTGATTAATTTAGGATGGTACTACACAGTTACAGAATTCCAAAATGACTACAACTGTTCATCTCCCTCATCAATCTATTCATAATTGATCTACCAGGGGTATATATCTACTCACAAAGAGTAGTACTCTCTTTACTCCAAGCGGCTGGGTGACCCAACCGATTTAACAAACCTAACAGCTATCCAACAAACTATCTAAAAATAGCAAAGCATGGTCAACTCAGACCTTATTACATTTAATGTCTATTTAGGACCTTATTGAAAACATAAAACTAAGCATAACCAACTAAATGCCTCAAGTAGGCCACTGTGGGATAGGTGCTCCTGCACCATAATGATGCACTGATCATGATCTGGTAATTGCAAGTTGTATGTAGAAAAATAGGTTTTGATTACTCTCAGAGAAAGAGAGAGAGAGACAGTATCTTCTGAGGAGACGAGTATAGACCTTCAGTTTTGAACCATTCATTTGCCATCTAAGTATTGAGTACCTGTAATTAGTAAACCCTTAACGATTGAGGAAAGTTGTATTTTTCAATGCAGTTTAAGTTTGTTGGTCAACTCGACAAGTTGTCGACGTCATTTAGAATCCTTTTGAAGTTTTATCTCACCAACCTTGTTATTTTGTGAAATCGACATTGTTGATGTTGAGCAATATTCATTTTGTGACTAGCATGACTTTCCATGAAACACGTCAATCTTTATGTTGTAAACGAGATCGCGTTGCATTTTCATTGGTGTGGTTGGAAGAAATGTTAGTGTGTTTCATTTTATAGTTATAACGTCACATATTTCTTTTGTTGTCAAAATGAAAATGACGAGTTTTTCTTTTAGTTCGTGAAGAGGAGATGAACTTAACCCATTCACATTTGTGTATAAGTTTACATAAAAACATTGTTATTATTCCTATTGATATTAATATCTATGTTCATAGACTATTATTATATGTAGAACTTTGAGTGGTTAGAACAAGTTTGATAGTGGGATAATTGTTAACAACCTCCATTAGAATGAAGCATTCATTAATAACCATCTTCAGTAATATTGAATGTTTTTTAGAGAGAGTCGTTGTTGTGTGAGGAGTGCTAATTATTAACCACATACTCCTCTAACATTGCATGTCCAATGAAGAGCCTTCGTGGCCTAATTTATTGGAGATACCCATGGATTCTTGAGTCAATTAACTATTTTAAGAGTGGTATCTTTATGATAGAGAGTCATGGTTAGTTACGACAGGGAACGACTCATTGGTAGAGTTAGGTAGAGAGGTAAGAGAGGTGGTTGTTTTTGGTGATAATAGAGATTCAAAGAGCTCAGTTTTGGTAGAAGGGTTTAGGAGAATGTCAAGAAAGTCTTATTTACACTATTTATCCTTACGATACTTGTGAAAGCAATTTGAAATAAATGACTATTGTTACTGCAACAGTCCATTCAACAGTCCACAATTCAAAGCTGCATGAGATCATTCAAAATTGTCACTGTTAAAATGCTGATACTGATCACCATCTACTATCATCAATGACTGACACACTAGAGCAAGATTGAATCAAACCAATATCAGAACACCAAATCATTGCACAAACAACATTTGATAATCACATTGCACCTTGAAAGATACTATACCCTGTTGAAAAGCCTGCAACAATTATCTTTCTCTTCGTTTCACTTTTTATTAAGCTTTGAATCCACATGAACACTACCATTGTATAATTTGACAAATAAATTGTTATCATGTCAAAGGAGATGATATATAGCATGAATGATACTATCAATACCTTGAAAGATGATAAACCAAGAAAGCAACTTCATCAAGTGAAGCATGATAGGTAAAGTATGAAGCATCTTGTGCAAGTGAAGCATGATGACATCAACTCCATAAAAATGAAACATGACCAGAGATCAAGTCACCTTTGAATCAATTTAGTTAACTATCTTTGTCATATTTGAACTTGTACAAGCATCACAATGATCAGAAATGATGATTCTAGGTGCATCAAATCAAACTCAATGGGGGAAACTGTAAACCACTTCATCTTTAAGTCTTGCATTAATACCAAACTTACCAAGTACTTGAATGAATGAGGCAACCATCCAAAGACTATGAAAAACTTATCAGGATGCTAAAGAATGAATGTTTACGGGAAAATTAGATTTGTTAATCTTTTGATTTTAGATGTTTAAATCCGCCTCTCCAGTATACATTGAAAGATCTAGGATCGAGTGGCAAGCAATATCATACCCTAGGTCACTTGCAGATGTAGGGAATTTAATTATTAATTTTCCTTCTCTTATGTCTAATTAGACATTAAAACCTTAATTATGCAAATACAACAACAAATTGATGAAAGATGGAAAAAGCTCTTGCAGACAGGAATAAAATACCAAATCATAGAATACATGTTTTTAGGGTTCCAAAGTGGAACAATCGGGGGCACTGGAGTGGGCGTCCAAGTCCAAGGTACCTACTTTTTCAGGGAATCTGAACCTTCTTCCAACACTGATCAACTCTGTAACTTTTGTTTCCTAAGATCTATATGTAGAGGACACTAGAGCAAGCACCCAAGTCCTAGAAATGCTCCTGTGTCTGACTTTTCTCTAGATCCTAAATTCCTAATGTCTGCCAAGCCTTCCTACAACTCCACTTTTCCCAAATGTGACACCTGTAACCTACAATCACAAGACTTGGTTTGGGGGTTGTATTGTTTAGAGGCTTGCCTCAGTCAAGCCCTAAAGGACACTTAAGTCTTCCAACACTATTGTCAGATAAAGTGTGCATGCCCCTGTGAGACAGAGGCAAAAACCAAAGGAATCAATGATGAAAACACAATAATATGTCACCTTGTAGTGAAGCTCTCATGGAGGAAGATGCTCTTCATGCCATGAGGGGATTGATGCTCAAATCTACAAATATCAACACACAAAACATACAAGTCTGCTCTTGCAACACAATAGAAAGCCTTGAATCACCTTGAGAATGCCTAGAGTTCACAATGATCATCTAGTTTACAAATGAATGCCTAAACATGCTTATATATGCACCTACAAGCATTCCTGCCAAGATTTTAAAAAGTAAACTTTATCGTGTTGACAAAAGAACCAACTAACGGTCATAAACTGACACCTGGAAATTAGGGCTTCCCCAAAATAGGGCAGGACTACGGCGTGGGCACCCAAGTCCTTCCCCCTATTTTGGGTAGGGTATAGCTCAAGGGGTCCACCTAGGTCCAATTTGCCATGGAACCTAGGTCTCATTCCATTGGGATGCCAAAATATGAACTAAAATGTCGTAAATGCATGCTAAAGACCCAGGAGCTAAACCTTATGAGGGAAAAGCCCCCAAGGGGATATTTTCTGACATTACAATGAAACATGACACACTTCAATCAATAACCAATAATGCAATTGATACATACCACAATATTATTCCAATATTGACATATTTATGTTCCACATAAACAAAGTGTCAATAAACTACTCCTTATTATACCTCTGATCTTCCAATGAAATCTTTGAATTTCTCTAAGTTGTTTCTACTCCTGCTGCATACATCTAAGTCTACATCATGAAATACCTTTGAAAATCCTACAAAGACTTTATTCTCACTATGACTGAGAAAACATTATGTATGTTTCATGTTAGTGATTCACAGTGATTGAGATACATGCTTCTCACTGAGCATTGTAGTCAGAGTAACTACACTAAGCATCCAAACTAATACTTTCAAACATCTGACATTCATTCATACCATTGTTAGCATAAATACCAAATCATTGTGAACTTGTATGCCAAATCTTTGAGAAGAAAACTATGAATAAAGATCACCATACTTTTGCCAAGGCAACAACCTCACACCAAACCATCACTTGATATTTGACTAACCTTCTTATTTTCACCTTGGGGTAAAAGATACGACATTGGACATTTCCCTGGACTCCATCCTACTTTTCATGCACTTGGAGATGCCTTTTGTGCATAAAGCACATACATAGGTTCTTTTTGTTTTTGTTCATGTTTCCTCCTCCAAACAGAATTTACCTTTCCTCTACCCTTATCAACATTAGATGATGCTTTTGTGATCAGAGTATTAGTTTTCCTTGGAATTTCTTTCAAACCAAGGCTACAAAACTTTTACATATGTCCAAAGTTATTGCAATTGAAACATCTTAACTTGTAAATTATTCCAAGAGGACTTTTATAATTATATCTTCCATGCACCCAACAATTTCTTGCTCATAGCAACTTTATTACAGTTATAACAAACATTGTTATAGTCCCAAGATTTGACAAACTATAAGAATTCTTATCCTTATTCCATCCAAAATCATTTCTTGAGTGAGTTCTACAATCTCTAGCTCTATGACCATAAACATGACAAGAATAGCAATAACAATGAAACTGAGAGTAGTTGTACCTTATTGAATGGCATTGCCTAATAGGTAGAGGCCTTGAGAACCTATTTGTTCTTCTTCTTCAAACATCAGCAACTTTATTTTTTATTTTATCTTTAGGAGCAGCAACATGATGACTTATATCTATCATCTTCCTTGGTGCATTTCTGACTTTGAAGCACTATCCTTCTTCATAGCGTAGACCAGTAGTGTCCTTATGATTCTTTTGCTTCCTCAACAAGTCATTTAAGAATTCAGTACTCTTTTCAAAGTGCAGATTCTTGTCCAACTTAGAATATGCCTTTTCCAATTCCTTTCTCAAAGAGACTATTTGTAACACTAGTTTTAGGCATTCATTAGTTTTAACTTCAAGATCAGATTTTTTAAATTCAACTACCTTTTTGCTTCTTCTACTTCAGTTTTTAGACTAATAACTAGTTTGTTAGACTCTTCAACTTGTACCTTTGCCTCTTCAAGATCTAAAGAAACTTTTGTAAAATCTAAACATACCTTGTCCTTGGAATATTTTTCTTGTTGAAGTTGATCTTCTAATTTCTAGCTCTCTTTTCTGAGTTGCTTGATTATATCTAGAGTACACAAGAGTTCACCTTCTATATCAACCTCATGCTCCTATTCATCATACTCCTATTCATAGTCATCTTCACCCACAAAGATGTCTCCTTCTGCATCATCAATCTCAACAACAAAATCATTTTCTCTTTTATCAAGTTCTTGTCCACCTACACTCACACTGAAGTCTTCCTTTTTATCAAAACTCTCAACTGCAAGACCATTATGTTTATCACACTTTGTATCAACATTAAAGAGTGACTCATGCAACAACTCAATACTTGACTTGACTGGGGCTTGTTTTACAACCTTTTGCTTGGCATCTTTCATTTTTTTATTTCGTTTACACTTTCCCATAGTACTCCACTATCAGGATCTCCTAAGTTGATTAAACTTGGAACAAGGTACCTAAGGCTCTGATACCAATTGTTGGAATACAATACCACTAAGAGGGGGGGTGAATTAGTGTTATACCAATTTAAAATGCCCTTGAATAAATATTTCACAACTTTGAACATATAAAATGCAATTTTTAGAATAGTTCAACTATCATGTGTTGCATCATACATGTAAAGCTATCAAGATTTATTGAACATAAAGAACATAAGCAAATTATAAAAGCTAAAGACACCATAGAAACTCAAATGCTGAAAGATACACAACACTGAATGTTGGAACATGTAGACAAAGTAGACCACAAATAATGAGAAACCATAATACAATGATTTATGAGTGGAAAACCCTCATAGGGATAAAAAAGCACTTGGGAAAAATTGCCTCACTGGTGCAGGAGTCATGTTTTGTTTTATTTTCAATAAGTCTTTTTAAGCCACATCATGTTTGTAATAAGGTTTTTTTTGTGTGAATTTGGTCACTAGACCTATGTAGACCATGTTTGGTCAAATATGATGTAATCACACAATGAAAACATGTAGTTTTCTTGTGAGAGGAGAAACCCAACAGCTAACTATCTTTCAAATTAGTTGCATGGTTGGGAGGAATGTTAACTGATCTCTCAAGCCTTGTATAGGGAGGAGTTGGATGTAATGGAGGAAGTAGCTTTCATTTGGAAGTAGCCTGATATCTAGAAGTGTTGTAGCTTGTGAGTTTTTTTTTTTTTGCAAAGACTATTCTGAAAACTGAGAAACTAGGGTTTTGGTGAACAAATGGACTATTATTCCTCTATCCACTAAAAGCAAGATTCTCATGTTTAGTGTGATGGAGGAATATAGTGTACATTTTGTGTTTTATGTTGTTTTGGGTCAACACTAAAGGATCCAAGGAGTTCAGGCATAAGTGACTAGGCATCTCTATGTGACTAGTCGTAGAAACAATAGTAGAAGTGTTGTTATGTGCGAACAATCTATAGAGTGACCAAGTTGATGGTGATCAATAGTTTGTAGAGGAGTGTAGACCCTTCTATTCTATTGAGTTCTTGTTTCTGTGTACTTGTTGAATGTCTGTGAGTCGTGGAGTTACAGAGTCGACGTTGGCGTAACTTAGCCCTCGGGGAAGTTTTGGGAAGTTACACCGATCAGCGGTGTTGGGCCAATAGTAGGAGATTCATCAGTGAGGAATGACTTTAGTCCCATTGAAGGTGTATTGCGAATGCATATCACAATTTTATGTTGAGAATGTATGTTTGGAATGTACATTGCATCAGATACAAAAGGTGACTGGTACTAATGGTGAAATCAGGGTAAAGAAACATTAGTCCACCGGTAGTAGCAAGTCATGTTATGCATATACTAAGATTGGTATATCGGTGCATCAGGAGAACTAACTAGGAGCTCACCGATAAAGGAATTCTTGTTGAAGACAAGGAAGTCAGTTGTCAGGGAGAGTTGGTCGATTAGGGAGTTAGACAGCAAGGTGGCCGACGGGATATGTTTGGCCGATAGGAGTAGATTGCCAAGACATAGGCCACCCTCTCTCCGATCAAGTTGTTGATCATTTGAACCCTTCCACTGAGCACTTTGCATCATATTGGTATCAGAGCCAATATTTTATTTGGTACAGTATTTGTCAGACGAGGAGAAAGAAACTGAGGCTAGCACAATGCCTCCCAAGTCTATGATCTAGGGAGCCATCAAGAAGATGGTAGAGGAGATGCTTGAAGCAAGGTTGAAAGAAGAAAGGTCCATGGGTAAGAGTAAAGAGGATGGAAGTGCTTTTGATATAGAAGTAGAAGAAGATGTAGAGGGAGCCCTCAAGAACAAGGTATGTCTGCAGACCGAAAGGCATTCTTGAATGCACTCAAAGGTACTCATGGAGATAGTGGCGATCCAAAGATGGATGTTCCTACATTCAATGGGAAACTAGATCGAGATGCCCTCATGGATTGGATTGAAGCCATGTGTAACTATTTTGACTTCAAGGAGTATAGTGACAGCAAGAAAGTCAAGTTTGCTAAGATCAGATTGAGAGGTTCTGCCTTAGTTTGGTGGAACTATACACAATGTGAAAGGAAGAAAGTTGTAAAGAACCCTATCACCAAATGGAGTAGAATGGTGGCCATGCTAAGAGACAAGTTCATGCCATCTAATTATGAGTTGTAGACCATTAGGAAGTTTAATCATTTCAGACAAAAGGATGTGGATGTGGCTACATATACTGAAGAATTTCATAGATTGAGCATGAGAGCCAATCATAAGGAGGAGGAGAAAGAGATGGTGGCCAGATATATTGATGGTTTGAGGTATAACATACAAAATGAATTCAGTATGGTGGTTCCCAAAACAGTGGATGACTGTTTTCAATTAGCCTCTAGGGCAGAGGAGAAGTTGAGAAGGAAGAGTGATCAAAACACCAGAGGAAGAGGTGGCAGAAATAATAGAGGAAGAGGTAGTTTTGGTAGAGGACAGTCAAGTAGAAATGAAAATCCAAGTCAATAGGAGTCTCATTCTGGTAGATCATAGAGGTGGTGGTTTCAGAGGCTGGAAAAGACCTAATGGTAGAGGTAGAAGTGGTGGTGCAGGCAGAGGACCAGGAGTTTTCACTGGTAGATGCTATGGCTGCAATCAGGTAGGCCATACTACGAGAAAATGCCCTGAGAAGGCAACTAGTTCCCATGATGGTGGAAGAAGGAATCAATTGTTGAAAGATGATGATTGCCAAAGTGTGAATTCACCCATTAGTAGTACTACACCAGTCCTTGAAGGAGAGAGCATGATGATCAAGAGAACCTTGATGAAGATGCCATTGAAGCAAGAGCCCCAACAAAGGAAGACTCTCTTCAGAACCCAAGGTATAGCATATGGTAAGATTTGTAAAATCATTGTTGATTCAGGTTCTACTGAGAATGTAGTGTCTACTAAAATGGTAGAGAAGTGTAAGTTGAAAAGGCTGCCCCATGTTAGTCCTCATAAGATCTCTTGGTTGAATAAGAATCAAAATTATATGATAGAACAACAAACCTGGGTTGAGTTTGAGATAGGTGATTATAAAGACAAGGTACTATGTGAGATTATTCCTATGGATGCTTGTCACCTTCTACTTGGATGTCCATGGCAGTATGATGTGAAGGCACAACATGATGGTGAGAAGAATGCACACCTCATCACCAAGAATGGAAGGAAGTTTAGGATGGATCCTATGCAAGAGCAGATTGGAGAGAAGAGTAATGACACCAATGTCATGATGGTTAGTGGAAAAGAGTTCTTACACCTCATGAAGGAGAAGGATACCCAAGGGTATGCCTTGATAATGAAGCCTAAAGATGAATCAGGACAGCAAGACAAAAAGCAGAAAGAGATTCCACCAGAAGTACATCAATTGTTGGATAAGTACCAAGATCTTTTGGTAGAGGATACTCCTAACTCCTTACCACCCATGAGAGATATAAGTCATCAAATTGACTTAATTCCAAGTGCCACATTACCCAATAATGCTGCCTATAAATTGACACCACAGCAGAATGTAGAGGTGAGTAGACAAATTCAAGAACTCTTAGAGAAATGATTGATTAGAAAGAGTCTTAGTCCATGTGCAATCCCTAGTGTACTTGCTCGAAAAAAAGATGGGAAGTGGAGACTATGTATGGATTCAAGGGCCATAAATAAGATCATAATAAGGTATAGATTCCTTATGCCAAGGATTGAGGATCTTTTGGACTATCTTGGAAGGTCATGTTACTATTCAAAGATTGATTTGAAATCTAGTTATCATCAAATCGGAATTAGGCAGGGAGATGAGTGGAAGACTGTCTTCAAGACAAATGAAGGTGTCTATGAGTGGCTTGTCATGTCATTCAGCCTTAGCAATGCCCCAAGCACATACATGCATTTGATGAATGAGGTGCTTGTTGAATTCATTAGCAAATTTGTAATTGTTTATCTTGATGACATACTTGTTTTCAGCAGGACAAAAGAAGAACATCTGAAGCATCTTGGAGAGGTGATGAAGAAGTTGCATGAGAATAAGTTGATGATCAACTTGGATAAGTGTGAGTTTATGGAAAATGAACTTGTGTACCTAGGTTTTATGATTTCTAATGGTTGTTTGAAGATGACCCCACAAACGTTTAGGCCATTCTCAATTGGCCTACTCCAAAGATAGTGGGAGATGTTAGAAGCTTCCATGGCTTGGAAAATTTTTATAGGAAGTTCATTAGAGGATTCAATCACATAAGTGCTCCTATTCTTAACACCATCAAGGGTGGAATAAAGTGCAAATTTCAATGGACAAAGCAAGCAGATGATAGTTTTGAATTGTTAAAGAAGAAAGTGGCTGAATTACCTACATTGGTGCTCCCAGATTTTGAGAAAGTTTTTGTAGTGGAATGTGATGCAAGTCAGCAAGAAATAGGTACCATTCTTAGTCAATATGGACATCCAGTGGCCTTTTTTTCAAAGAAGTTGAATGAGGCTAAACAAAGGTATTCTACCTATGATCTAGAGCTTTATGCAATAGTGCAAGCTCTCAAAACGTGGAGACACTATTTGCTGCCCAAAGAGTTCATTTTTTTACTAATAACCATGCTCTTAGCTTCCTAAATAGTCAGGAAAAGTTGAATCATAGGCATGTTAAGTGGATGGAACAATTGCAGGCCTATACCTTCACTATTAAGCATAAAAAAGGTGTTGCCAACTAAGTGGCTGATGCTTTAAGTAGAAGGATGCTTGTCATACAAGAAGTACAGATGGAAAGCATGGGGATAGATTGTTTGAAGGAGTTATACAAGGAAGATGTATATTTCAAGGCTTCTTATGAAGTTTGTGCTAGTTTGGCTAAAACTTTGCATGGTGAATATTTAGGTTTTTTGTTGTGGGAAGGTCTCCTATTCAAAGGCAGTTTGCTATGTATTCCTAAATGTTCAATGAGGGATAACATCATCAAGGAGAAGTAAAATGGAACCTTAGGAGGACATTTTGGGTTGGACAAGACTTGGGAACATGTCACCAGATTTTACTATTGGCTAAAGGTACAATCAGATGTCAGGAGATATGTTGCAAGTTGTACCATCTGTCAAAAGGCCAAAGGTATGTCTTCTAATGCTGGTTTGTACCAACCCCTTCCTATTCCCAATAGGCCTTGGGAGAGCATTAGTATGGATTTTGTACTTGGTGTTCCTAAGACAGCAAGGGGTGTGGATAGTGTTTTTGTCATTGTGGACAAATTCAGAAAGATGGCTCATTTTGTGCCATGTAAATGCACAAACGATGCATCTCACATTGCTGGTCTCTTTTTCAGAGAATTGGTCAGAATCCATGGTTTGCCCTTTTCAATTGTCACTGATAGAGACTCCAAGTTTGTTGGTCATTTTTGGAGGACCTTATGGAGAAAATTGGGAACACAATTGTCTTTCTCATCAGCCTACCATCCCCAAACTGATGGTCAGACGGAGGTTGTTAATAGGTCCTTAGGAAACCTTCTAAGATGCCTTACCAAGCAGCATGGGTTGGCATGGGACTTGATTATGAGTCAAGATGAGTATGCTTACAATGATTCCATGGATAGAAGCACTGGGAAGAGTCCATTTGAAATTGTTTATGGTTTCCATCCAAGAAGACCACTTGAACTCAAAGACCTACAAGGTTGGGATAAGAGGAGTGCTCTAGGAGAAGATTTTCCTACCACCATGAAGGTAGTTCATGATCAAGTCAAAGTTTAGTTGGAAAAGATAGTCTCCAAATACAAGGATAGAGCAGATCTCAAAAGGAGAGATGTATAGTTCAAGGTGGGAGATTTAGTGATGGCCTATCTAAGGAAGGAAAGGCTACCTAAAGGACAGCCAACCAAGCATCTGATAAAGAAAATAGGACCGTGTAAGGTAGTGCATAAGTTTGGTCCAAATGCTTATGAATTAGAATTGTCATCCGGTCTTGGTATTTCTCCCATATTCAATGTTTCAAACCTATTTCCATTCAAACCTCCATTGAATGCTAAAGATGGATCAGATATTGTGATTGAAGATAAAGATTGGGTCAGAGATCTACCTCCAAGTAAGCCTTTGCAATTGGAATACATTTTAGATTCCAAAGTTGTCAAAAAGATAAGGAAGGGTGTGTACAAGGAGTACCTGGTCAAGTGGCAGGATCTTCCTGATTCAGAGGCTACTTGGATGAGTGAAGCAGACATTTTGAAGCATGGGAAGACACTCCAACAGTTAGCAACTCAAGGGACTCAAGTTTTTCTTGCAGGGGGAGTATGGTGCAGGAGCACTTTCTCTATGGTACAAGAGTCATGTTTTGTTTTGTTTTCAATAAGGCTTTTTAAGCCACATCATGTTTGTAAGAAGGTTTTTTTGTGTCAATTTGGTCACTAGACCTATGTAGACCATGTTTGGTCAAGTATGATGTAATCATAGAATGAAAACATGTAGTTTTCTTGTGAGAGGAGAAACCCAACGACTAACTGTCTTTCAAATCAGTTGCACAGTTGGGAGGAATGTTAACTGATCTCTCAAGCCTTGTATAGGGAGGAGTTGGATGTAATGGAGGATCACAGACAAATGAATGAATGAAGATCTGGAGTTCTTGGGTGTGTTGAAACATTGTTTTTCTAAGTAATTCCCTGTAACAGTCTTTCTGTACGGATAGTTGTTCATCTAAAACTGATTAGAAATGTTCATGTAGGAAGTAGCTTTCATTTGGAAGTAGCCTGGTGTCTAGAAGTGTTGTAGCTTGTGAGTTTTTGTTCTTTTTGCAAAGACTGTTTTGAAAACTAAGAAACTAGGGTTTTGATGAACAAATGGACTGTTATTCCTCTGTCCACTGAAAGCAAGATTCCCATGTTCAATGTGATGGAGGAATACAGTGTACATTTTGTATTTTCTATTGTTTTGGGTCAACACCCAGGGATCCAAGGAGTTCGGGCATAAGTGACTAGGCATCTCTATATGACTAGTCATAGAAACAATAGTAGAAGTGTTGTTATGTACGAACAGTCTGTAGAGTGACCAAGTTCATGGTGATCAAGTGTTTGCAGAGGAGTGTAGACCCCTTCTGTTATGTTGAGTTCTTGTTTTTGTGTACTTGTTGAATGTCTATGAGTCATGGAGTTACAAAGTCACCGTCGATGTAACTTAGCCCTCAGTGAAGTTTTGGGAAGTTACACTGATCAGCGGTGTTGGGCCAATAGTAGGAGATTCATCAATGAGGAATGACTTGAATCCCACCGAAGGTGTATTGCGAATGCATATCGCAATTGTATGTTGAGAATGTATGTTTGGAATGTACATTGCGTCAGATATAAAAGGTGACTGGTAGTAACGGTGAAATCAGGGTAAAGAAACATTAGTCCACCGGTAGTAGCAAGTCATGTTATGCATATACTAAGATTGGTATATCGGCACGTTGGGAGAAATAACTAGCAGTTCGCCAACAAAGGAAGTCTCACCGAAGACAAGGAAGTCAGTTGTCAGGGAGAGTTGGGAGATCGGGGAGTTAGACAGCAAGGTGGCTGATGGGATATGTTTGGCCAATAGGAGTAGATCACCAAGACATAGGACACCCTCTCACCAATCAAGTTTTTTATCATTTGAATGCTTCCACTGACCACATTGCATCACTCACTAGCTTCATAAAATCCCATTGATCATAGAGCCTCATTGGCTACTTTTTGTTCCTCACTGGTCAAGCCTACTGGCTACACAACATGCCTCATTGGCAAATACAACTACCTCACTGGAAAATACAACTACCTCACTGGCAAATCAATAGTGTCTCACTGAAAAACATGTGCCTCACTGGCATAATGGTGTC
The DNA here is from genome assembly GCA_027924645.1 of Cunninghamia lanceolata. Lineage (NCBI taxonomy): Eukaryota > Viridiplantae > Streptophyta > Pinopsida > Cupressales > Cupressaceae > Cunninghamia > Cunninghamia lanceolata. Next base: position 8,722,450 of record BSBN01000078.1, read on the forward strand.
TCATTGACAAACCATAAATATGAGAAAGAAAAAGATAATTCAGGAGTTACCCTGATTCTATACAACACATTACACTTCATAACTTTATATCTCCTTCTGTCTATAACCAATACAACCATCAGACACAACCTTTTCAAACATAATGATAGTATAAACACATTAGGACTCTTTTATCCTCTGTAAACAAACATACCTTTAATACTACAAACACCACACTTACAATCCCCTTGTATACATCTAAACATACTTCAATCTTCTTCCCTTTCAAAAATCATAGAATTGCTTCAAAACATAAGCATTACAGCAATGAACATTACCATACTAGTGTGTAGAATCCAATCAAATGACTTGCATCATCAAAACTATCATACAAAATGAGTTATCAAATTTACTGCCCCATCTGGTCATTCAGAGAACTGCTAAAATAGTTAAGGATATTTTATACTACAACTGCCTATCATGTTTTTGATAAGGCAAATAATGGTTTGGAATTTGAAATGCTTTTAAATTCTAATTGTAGATCTTCATCTTTGTGCTCTTGAAAACTTTTATTCACATTCATAGATGTATACATTGGCGCCTGATGAAGAATTTCACCTGTAAGTTTTGGTTGCTTTAGGTATATAGGGCTGGTTGAACTTACGTTTTAAAACCCTCCAAAAGGTCACCTTAAGTGACTTCCACCTGTGATCTGAGGTCAACCTCAAAACATAATAAAAAGTAAATGTGGCATATTATAGGCAAAACTAAGTTTAAGGACCTTTTAGAATAAGACATAGGGTTTAGGAATTCACCTAGGGTTTTAGAGCTTCAACAAAATTCAAACCCTAGTTTTAAAGCAAAGAGCATATAAAACCTTTACCATTTCAAATAAACTAATTTTGAACCTTAATATTCAACTTCACCTTTATGAAATATTTCTTTGAATGTGACATATACTTAAACATATATGATGAATCAACACCAAACTATGAATGCAATGATGTGGTCAACAATTTGACTCTCTCTTCATGAATGATACTTCCCATAGAATGAATGAACTCTATGCTCAACCACCGTGTACATATTAGGGTCACACTTCAAGTTTGAACCATTGACCAACCAGAATGAACTATAAAGCATGACAAAAACTCTAAAGCATGAAATATGATGAATGAAGATCCAACTCCTGAAAGCACCAAGCACCTTATATGAAACATATGAAGAATAACACCTTTGATGCCTTTGATCCTTTGATGATCTTGTGGTCCTGAAGCAACATGAAGGAGATCAACAATGTATCAACCAAACCATGACTATTTGAAGCAACATGAAAGAGATCAACAATGTATCAATTTCTAACATCAGCACCTCTATGAAGAATAAAGTAACTTTTACATGCATATCAAATTGATGCCTAGATTCAAGGTGTCATGAAGAACCCATGATTACCCAACTGACATAGAGAAGAGAACACCAATGTCAACATCCAACATAAAGCATCAACATATTGCATGGGAGATGGCCAAAATGACATCATCATAACCCTTGTTCATCATCCACTGAATCATCATCATCCCTTTTTGACATCAATGACAAGCCATCAACACTATTTATCTAGATTAGTATCTCATATCTTATTGCCTAATTTAATTTAAGATCTAATTATTATGTATTGCCTTATCATTCCATTAGACATCTAAATTAATGTAAGGTTGTTTATTTTCCTTAAAATACTAATATCTATATTATTATTGTAATGGTGAGAAGTGTATCCATGGCACATTTTTCCCCATTCATTATGAACTCACCTTAATTGTTATCCCTACTTTAATGGTACATTGTGTGTGATAACTAAAATGTGACTCAAACAAAACATGGGTGAGTCAGACTCAAAAAAAACACATGCATTGCACCCTTGCTAAAGGTGTCAATCAAATCACTTCTACCTTCTAAGGAAAACTAGCTAACCGAGGGTGATTTGGACTAGTTACTCTCTTTACATGGAAGAAGAGCATCCTAGGTGGGAGTGGAATTGTTATCTTGTATGTTTGAATTTTGAATTGTTGATTTTGTGTACCTCATGATGAGACTGAGGATTTCCTTGATGTTTTCCTATGTCTATTGTTTGATTTGAAAATATTGTTTCTATGCCCTAATTAAACCAGGAGCTTCCTCGATGTTTATTTTTGAACAAAAGTTGAATTTTGTATCCGTCATTGTAAAATTGAGGGCTTGAATGTTTGAAAATTTGAAAGTTAAAAATGAATTTCTAATGCAGTTAATCCTGAATGAATACATACACTTTTTTGCCTAATTTTGATTTTGATGATTTAATTACTATTAAAAGGAAGAAAATATGGAAGTTATATGGCTTTTCCTAATGCAATATAACTATGTTTTTGTGTGTTTTTCAAGATTTGAAACTTCTAATATAAATTTGTAACTGTGAGCTAAGGAAATTAGAAAAATTATTCTAAAAAGTAAATAAGTCTACTCTAACTTTATCCTATCAAGAGAAAGACAAGACAATATTTTACTTCCTCAAGAGGAAAATGTGAGCTAATTACTAATAAAGCAATAAAGAACCTATAATAATGGGCACCAATGCTAGGATATGTCTTCAGAGGTACTATAACAACTATCTCCTCCTCTACAACAATGGGGTCCTCCTCTTAGTGATAAGGATAGAAAGGGGGATGTAAGGGAGTGAAAAATGGCTTAGAAGCAATAACAAATTTGAAGGGAAGACGGGGCACATGTGATCATTATTGCATTTATTAAACAATCTTATTAGATTGCTTACTTAAATCATAATTGCATTTAATAAACAATCTTATAAGATTGTTTACTTAAATCACAATTGCATTTTATTAGGTACATACATCTCAAATAAGATTTTTTTTTTTTTGGACAGAAAAAGGTGTATAGGCACCCATAGATTAAAGATAATAAAAGTATTACAGATAAAGAGGCCAAAGCCAAGTTCCAGTAACCGAAAGAAAGCACAGAAGAAGCCCTTAAACAGAGCTAAAAAAACAAAATTAAACAATAACCATCCCCCTTATACAAGGGGATGCTTTTACCATAAAACGCCGCCACTAAACATGAAAACTGCCCTGCACACGGCCAAAAACAAGGAGAAAAACAAACAACACCACCGATAGAGCCGTCATGGAATAACAAAGCCCTTATTTAATAAGAGCAATTAAGGCATGTCATCTCACTTTAAGAAGTTTGAGATGAAGGATTCGCAATCCCGAACTATCCACCCAGCCGGAGGAAAAGCACATATGAGTCATGGAACACTGAATGTAGAAAAGAGCTGCTTACTCCTCTTCCACGAACTTGTCAGAGTTTGATGGTAAAGAGTAATGCCACAAATAAATAACATTATTTCATTAGATTTTTATAAAATTTATTTAAACAATTTAGCGAAGTTGTTTAAATTAATTCACAATAGCATCTAATCAAAAAATCCATAACACATAGAAAAATGGGCACTATAACAAAATGTGGTGTATAAACAAGTACATATATAAAATTAGCTATCCTCCGTGAAAGCCTAAACCCTCAAGCCCTAGTGGTGGCTACTATATAGATAGCTTGTGCTACAAAGTTGTAGATCATGAGTGACTATGACTATACAATTGTAGTCCCCGAACTGTACCCCTAAGCTCGGTCACCTCCATCCTTGAATCAAAAACCTACTACTTTAGGGGCAACCCAAGCTCGCAGCTGGCTCATCTCATCTAGTAAGCTCTAGACCCTAAAGTGGTCTAAGCCTATGGCTGGCATGCTGTGTGCATCTAATCGTGACTGTAGAGCCTACACTCTTCTCACGGCATGATCTTGCTCAGTCCTAGCCTAGTCTCTCTCAAAAGTAATAGCAATAACCTATGCAAGGAATAGATCTCTATCCACCTAGGTCTCCTCATAGGTATATCTAAGCCATGCAATACCTATGTTCCTCCCTCTAGTCTACAGTTGTCTATAACTGGCCCACATTGGTAGCACGAGCTGCACATCAAGTACCGTCTCTGTGAAGATGTTATGTCTCAATATTTCATGAAATAATGTGTTTAGTCAATTTGAATGATAGAGATAATCATGTATGTATTAATATTTGATACATATATACACTATTAATATAATATATAATATATTATTTAGATAATTAGCAAGATATATTATTAAATATAAATAACAAATATTAATATTAATATAGATATTAATATTAATATAGATATTAGTATGTAATACTAATATAAAAAAATAATAAATATAATCCCAATTATAAGAGTAACTCCACATAAATAAAGTAACTTCGTATAAATAAAATAAAGATACAACGGTGATATAAAAACTAAAGACTAATACCATAAGCGCTATGATCATCTTTAAAGAAGCAGCACCCATATATATGGTGCAATTTGAGATACAATGAAATACAATCAAGCATTATTGTTTAACAAGGCAACATTCTGTATGCAGCTGTTACTAAAAAAGTAGTAATTCATTATTAAAGGTGCATCGACCGTTTACAAGGCTACCATTTACAAGGCTGCAATCTCTTAATATTGAATAAGAATTATTTAAGGCAGAACTTCTTCAAAGGTGATATAAAAATTAAAGAAAGACTAATACCATAAGGGGTGCACAACACCCATATATACAGTGCGATTTGAGATACAATGAAATACAATCAAGTATTATTGTTTAACACTACAATAATTCTGTATGTAGCCGTTACTAAAAAGTAGTAATTCATTATTAAAGGTGCAGTGACCATTTACAAGGCTGCGATCCCTTTAGAAATGAATGAGAATTATTGAAGGTAGAACTTCTTCAACGGTGATATAAAAACTAAAGAAAGACTAATACCATAAGGGGTGCGATCATCTTTAAAGAAGTAGCACCCATATATATGGTGTGATTTGAGATACAATGAAATACAATCAAGTATTATTGTTTAACAAGGCAGCAATTATGTATGCAGCAGTTACTAAAAAGTAGTAGTTCATTATTAAAGGAGCAACAACCATTTACAAGGCTACCATTTACAAGGTTGCGATCCCTTAATAAATGAATGAGAATTATTTAAGGCAGAACTTCTTTAACACTAACCAGGGATTATGTTCTATGTGATAGGCAACCATTCATCTAGAAAAGGTGTGACTAATAATAAAGTGAGGTGTCTCTAAGAAGGAATCCCATCCTTTCAAGAGGCATACGAGGGGTATAAGTAAAGGAGAAAAGAGTATAAAGAAAATAAAAGGAGGTATCAAGGAATACATTTGATTTTGGAATATGCAAACCAAAATAAATATATATCTAAATTAAAATTGAGATCCGCATAAATATAATATACAAGGATACATAGAATAGCATATGAAAATATAAATCAGTCACCCTCATATATGTATATATAGCAGCAGATTGGAATTATCAATCAATCAAGTTATATAAATAATTGTGACACAACAAGAGGATATATTGCCATCCCTGAATTGAACTATATTTATTGATCAAGAGGTACTTATAGTTAATTACCTTATTCAATTACAAGCAAACTATGTTGAGTTGCGCAGGGGCATAGAGGCAAGTAGGAAGGTTGAGAGATGATAGGTAGGAAGCATGCCCTCCATCATACTCTCATCAAGTTATGTTAAAGGGATGATAGGTAAAAAGTATGGCCTCCATCATGCCCTCATCAAGAGATGATAGGTGGGAAGTGTGACCCCCATCATGCCCTCATCAAGAGATGATAGGTAGGAAGTGTGCCTTCCATCATGCTCTCGCCAAAATGTGATAGGTGGGAATTGTGCCTTGAGCTTGATCTTGGTAGGGTGTGCTGCCAAGGTAAACATAAGAGGTGCCAGGTAGGAAGCGTGCCTTCCATTGTGCTCTAACTTGCAAGTATTCCTATGGGACCCATCATAGGATGGCCATGAGGATTGGATAAATATATGTTGAAGTAAATATTATTTATGCTACATTAATTATGTTATGATGTATTGATTTCATTACTATATTCTAATTTATTGATCTTTAATATTGTTAATGTCCCTTTCTAGTAGTTATTCTTATGGGACCCATCATAGGATCGCCATGAGGATTGGATAAATATATGTTGAACTAAATATTATTTATGCTACATTAATTATGTTATGATGTATTGATTTCATTACTATATTCTAATTTATTGATCTTTAATATTGTTAATGTCCCTTTCTAGTAGTTATTCTTGTGTGCAGGGTCAAATATCTCATCAGGCATCATATATCAAATCAATATAAAGTAAACATCTAGTGTTCTACTCAAATTATGAAACATAAATCAATTCTTACCTGGGTCTCCATCCTGCCAGTTAGGATTAGTAGAGGCTACTGCCATGTCACTCGGACTCTTTTTCCCTAAGTTTTTCCTAAGTTTTTCCCTTTCCAACTGTTCTCCTCTACTCATTATGAGTTCAATATCTATAACTAACCGAAATCTCTCCAAGTCACTAGATTCCTGCCTGAATCCCTTCCACTCTGCACTCTCCTTTCTCCACGAACCAAAGTAATGTTCGCATTAAGGGAGATGCGATGGGATGTCATTCCTACTCCCTAGTCATAGTACTCCTGCAATAAATGCATTAAATTCATTCCAACTGCTCACTAACTCCACTTCATGGAGCTTAGTTGAGCTCAAAGATTTGAAAATTCAAATCTTTAAAAATTATATATATATATACACACTTCTTTGAATAGAGATAAATCACTTGCAAGGTGAATTATATATGTGTTTTTTTCGATAATTCACAAGTGAGAGCTCAGAGATTTGAAAATTCAAATCTTTAAAAATTATATATATATATACACACTTCTTTGAATAGAGATAAATCACTTGCAAGGTGAATTATATCTGTGTTTTTTTTGATAATTCACAAGTGATAAAATAACAGTTGAACTGTTACGAAATGGAAACAATCAAAGTCTCATTGACACAACATGAATGAGATCAACCACACTAACTTAGAGATGAAAAGCAATGGATCAACTATGACGTGGATCACACTAAGCCAAAACAAGAAATTGACTACATCGTCATACAATGACAATGCTAATGCTACTATGCAAATTACTGACATACTATGACATCAAAAGGTATTCATTTATAAAAACAATGACACAATACTTGTGTGTGTGAGAGTTCTCAAAGCATGTTGTCTCTCCATTTTACTTGATCCAATTCCCTCTCTCCAGTAATACTCTCCCTTCTCCTCTGCAATGGGAAAAAACTATTTCCTTTGTCCACCTCATTAGCAATCATAGTAGTTAGTCTATTAACCACATTATGTATAACATCAAATAAATATTTTAACAACAACAAGTAATATATATCTATTTCTGCATATCATATATCAAAGTAAATTTATCTCATCAAGTTCATCTGCTAAACACAACATGATAATCATAATTCAAAATGCATAATAAAAACAACTAATAAATAATTAAAAATAATATAATTAAGTTGTCCCAAAATAGGGTGTCACAATTGGAAACATCGCCTAGACCTCCATTCTTCACTCTCCTAATTTGGAATAGAATAATCCCACCAATCGAATTCATAGTGATTAAGCTGTTTCTGCATGATAATGCAGTCAGTGGTTTGGTTGCAGCTGTACATTGCTGAATTAAGGGGCCCAAAAAAGTTTAACCAGTAATATTAACATGTACGGGTATAACCTAGTTGGTAGTGTCTTTGAATAGCAAAGACTTGATTTTTTTGGTATAGCCTATTCACATGAAACCATACAAGAGCACAGAAAAGTAGTTACAACGTTGAGTGAAAAATTGGAAATCCCAGTCAAAATTTAACTTAATAAAAAAGTATTGTGATCTTGATATTCTAATAGAAAAATCTCAGATCCAAAATAAAAGAAAAGTTGAAACCAACCGAATATGATTTAGTTCTAGAATGCTTAGCATCCTATAGGTCATAATGAATGTCACTCATATACAATAAATTTCATTCACCAATAAATTGGTAGTCAAAAGTAAATTTTGGCCAATAAAAATAGGATAAATATTTATTAATTGACTGTTTAATCATTAAAGTGGACGGTGTTTAAGTAGAGCACAAAGATTCATCTAATCAAATTAGCAAAGCCACATTCAAACAACTGTCTTAAGCTTTTTAATTTGTTTATCACTTTCACATCATTTTAAAATGAGTGAAAGACATTTTGGGAGCAGGTAGACGCCCACAAATGTTAAGTAATATCCATGTATTCAAACACCTATACACAACCTGAGATCTGTTCTTGCAATGTCAATGTCCCCTCCATCTGCAATGTTTTCTTTTCATCTATCAGTTTCAGAAGTTCATGTCCAGCTTCATCACTTAATCCTTTAATGCAACCTTCTGAATAGTTGCCCGATTGTTGTTGGAGCTCGTGTACAAACTTGTTCGCATCTACATTAAACACCTTTCTCCACTGCAAAAGCAATGAAAATGCATAAGGTCGACTATTGAAGAACTATCATACTTACTTATTATATTAAAAATTTTGTAACTTACTTCTTCTATCCATCTCATGTCATACTCTGTTTCAGGATAATTTAACCTCCTGTATGGCTGGTCACGTGTGACTAGCATAGCTTTGTCTGAGGACCTGCATAGTAATTATTTATATCAGGTATACAATAAACTACATGCCACCAATACTAATGGTAAATATATGAAGGAGAGATGTTAGAACACTGACCTTGCTACAGCCTCAGCAATAAAATATCGAGCTAAAATTAACACAAAAGTGAACAATATCAAATAAAATATAATAGAATTTAAGATTCTCAATTTATAATAAATGTTTCAAAGCTTTTGATTAGAGTTTGCAAAGAAAAAGATTTCTTTGGATTGCAACCCCTATAATCTGTTAACTTTTTGAAAGGATTTAGAATAATTTTTTTAAATTTTTTTTTAATGAACATACTGCTTTTTACTTTTTTAATAAGAAACTCCTCAACATTCAAGTAAATTTTTTTAAAAAAAAAAACTTATAAACTTACCGAGGATTACTTGGCGTTTATCCTCCTTAAGCCTGCAGAGAAATGGCATTTCAACGTTATTAAAGAGATCTATGTAGTAAAACATATTGTAAGTTGGACACTTCAGCAATTCATTATTATTGAACTTAAAACATCTTTAACAGCACCCAAAAGTTTTTCAAATCAACCTTTTAGATCCCAAAAATAAAATAATAACCCACAGAAATATGAAATCACCCTAAATATAAGACACACAAAATAACCTGAACGATATAAAAATCTTTTGATTTTTCTTGAAGATAGATATAGTGTTCAATGTATTATTCTTTAAATAAAAGTCAACTGTCAAACAAAAGAAAAACAAAAGAGAAATAATAGAATACCGTATATGGGCTTGCCAACGGCAATGACCACGGTAATCACTGACTCCAGTGAATCGGCCACTTTTCCTACCATTACCATTTATGTTAGGCTTTCCATGAGATGTCTTAGGGTTAGGGTTTTCCATGCCATTATTACCACCACTTCCTGCAACTGTGACTTGATCAACCCTCCCTCTACTGAGATTCATTAGCATCCTTGCCGCGTGTTCAATATCATCCAATTCACAAGAATTCTCCTTGTGATTTTTCCTTTTTCTACCACTAAGCCTCACCTCAGCATTAGGATCTGCTATCTCAGAAGCAGGACTAGACAGAGCTTTAACTTGAGCATGAGAAATATTGGCATTAAGATTTTCCATTATTGTAAAGTCTGCACAATACAAGAAAGCAGTTAGCACTGCAAACGTACATGCCAATCATTCTATTCCTTATCCTTTTAAAAAAAGATAGCACATCACTTCAGAAAGTTGGGGCCATTGATATATAATGGAAAAGAGAGATTTCAATAACCTTCATCATACTAAAACAGTCTATGAGACTATCATATTACAAAGCACTGCTGAAGTAGTGAGAGATTGCTATCAGACATAACTCTGTTCTTTGCAACTTTTTCGTCTTCCAAAGTTTGACCTTTATAGTGATGATAGATAAAACAAACATTGATGAAAACAATTGGTGCTGTTAGTTTTCCTTTATGTTTATATCTAATAGCCCTTTGCTTGTTTTCCTTTGTGTTCCAACGCAAAAATAATGCTGGGAAAATGAGGAAGACCATATAGTCAATGATTTCTTGATTTGCCAAAGTCTTATGAACATTAAAGAATGCTTGTAGTCCTTGGACGAAATAAGTAAATTGGGTAAAACTATTTAGAAGGAATCAAATTCTAAGATTAAGCCCTGTAACAAAGTTGAAGAAATTAAACTTACACTACCTGGTCATTGAAATTCAGGGAGATGATAGAAAGATTTAATTATGGTGAAAAATAATTTATTTATATAAATAAATAAGTTGAATAAAAGGTTATTGAATAAATAAATATCCAATAATAATATTGTAAAGAAGTATATGTTTCACTCTCACTTTTATGTTTTAATGTTATTTTTGTGGATCTGGTTAACATATTCTCTTAGTATATAATTTATTTTATAGGTGCAGTGAATAACCCTAATTTGGAATTGAACATTGTATTATGTTTAATCCTCCACTTCATACCAACACCAATATAATTCTTAGGACTTCTTCCTCCCTAAACTAGATCATACATGCAATCTCATCCTATAGACTAGATTGTGGGCTTGATCTAGTACTCTAGATTTAAAATTTGAAATTCTAAGTTTCAAAGCTAACAATCCCAAGATATACTTATTACTCATGAAGAAGATAAATGTTGAACACTTTTATCTTTACCTTTCTTAAACCAAGATGGTGCTGATTGGGATGTAAATTCGAACATTTATCTTCTTCATGCCATCTTTATCACAATGAGAACAATGCAATTTTCTCTTACCTTTACCACGGAATTACAAATCTTCATTCCTTTTCCCTTTGGATTTTTCTTTCCACCATGATACTGTTTGTTACCCTTGCTGCAAATGAAAGGAACTCCCTCCTTGTCCAACTCCAGATAGCCTACATGGGCACAAGCCTCATAGATATTTGGGGGTTTGGCCCTGAGGAATACCATTTGTAGATGGTTAAACAAACCTTCCACATAGCTAATCAAGACCTCATGCTCTATGATGTCCTTCCCAAGGTTAAGTGCTCTTTTTATTCTCTGGTAGGATTGAAGACTTTTCCCTTTCATTTCTCCAAATGATGCCACTACATCACTTATTCTTCTTCATGGAAAATGGTGTAAAACTAATTCTACAACAGCTCATTAAAATTATTCCACTTGGAGATTGGTGCAATTTTTTAAATTTTCAAAGAGTGAGAATAACTCCGATACCATGTGAGAGAATGCCCAAGTTTCAACCATATGAAAGAAGTCTGTTGAGTTGACCATCATTTCACTATCATTGAGAGAATGCCCAAGTTTCAACCATATGAAAGAAGTCTGTTGAGTTGACCATGATTTCACCATTATTGAGTTGACTGTAATTTCACGATCATTGAGTTTAATGACTATCTTTGCTTCAACTTTGAAGAACCTCATGGATGATGATGCTTCTTGCTCAAGTTCACTCTTTTCAAGCTCACCTTCTTTTAAATCTACAAGATTTCTTGTAGAATGAATTGTTGAGATTATGAAATCCATCCATCTAGGATTATTTTGGACTCCCCATTTTGCCTATCAATTCTAGTATCATGTTCTCAAGAATATGAAGTTTATCTTCAACATACGTAATCCTTGCAACTAGATTGTGTGCATAATCTAGAGTTCTCCATATTGAAAATTCAAAATTATCAATTCTAAAGTTGGCAATCCTAGGATATAATCATTACTCATCAACATGCTTACCAAAATTCTAAAATTGTGTCTAGGGTTGTGAATTTAGGGATATTATCCTAGAAAATTTTCATAATTGACTAGTAGAATCTTTCATTCACATATTTGATCACACACATCATTAATCTTAGTTTTCATTAGGTGTAAATACTCAAAATCCAAAATTCTTTGTTTGTTTGTTTTGATCTTGCTAGATCATACTAGGGGCTTCACTGTCATTGAGGAATTGGATTGCTCTTCACTCTATACATATGAATATTGGACCAAAGGAACAATTAGTGCAACATTAATCATAGACCCATATATATACATTTAATAAAATAATTTCTAAAGATTTGTAATGTAAATTTTGTGTTGAATGCAATCACACTACTTAAGATAAAATTACACTAGTCAAACAAAACGATTTGCAATGTAAATTTTGTGTTGAATGAAATCACACTACTTAAGATAAAATTACACTAGTCAAACAAAATCATGGGTGTGATCTAATCTAATGCCTTGAGAATTTCTTCATCTATTTGTCATAGGCTTCTAATCATAAGTCTAGTTCTAGATTCTATATCTCAATTCCCTATCACACTATCAATACAATAAGCATCCACATCAATCCAATTACTAGGTAAGCCCTATAATCTCTCTCATTTTCATTTATCATCTATTTATCTAGATTAGTATCTCATATCTTACTACCTAATTTAATCTAAGATCAAATTGTTATGTATTTCCTTATCATTCCATTAGATATCTAAATTAATGTAAGGTGGTTTATTTTCCTTAAAATACTAATATCTATATTATTATTGTATGGGTGAAAAGTGCATCCCTGGTACTTTTTTCCCTTTCATTTTGGACTTGCCTTAATTGTTGTCCCTACTATAATGGTCTAGTGTCTGTGATAACCAAAATTTTACTAGACACAATGCCCGGTACTTTTTTCCCTCTTGTTTTAGACTCACCTTAATTGTTATCCCTACTATAATGGTCTAGTGTCTGTGATAACCAAAATTTTACTAGACACAATGCCTGGTACTTTTTTCCCTTTCATTTTGGACTCACCTTAATTGTTATCCCTACTATAATGGTCTAGTGTCTGTGTTAACCAAAATTTTACTTATACACAATGCTGGTGAGTTAGACTCCAAACAACACATGCACTGCACCATTGCTAAAGGCATCAATCGAATCACTCATCCCTTCTGGGGAAAGCTATCTAGGCGAGGCTGATTTGGACTAGTTACTCTCTTGGCATGGAAGAAGTGCACCCTGGGTGATAGTGGAGTTGTGTTGTATGTTTGAATGTTGAATTATTTAGTTTGTGTAGTCATGATGAGACTGAGGGTTTCCTTAATGTTTTCCTATGTTTGTTGATTGATTTGAAATTTTTTGTAACTTACATCTTCTACCCATCTCATGTCATACTCTATTTCAGGATAATTTAGCCTCCTACATGGTTGGTCACGTGTGACTAGCATAGCTCTGTCAGAGGACCTGCATAGTAATTATTTATGAGGTATACAGTAAACTACATGCCACCAATACTAATGGTAAAATGTGGAGGAGAGATGTTAGAATACTGACCTTACAATAAAAAATAAAATATAATAGAATTTAAGATTCTCAATTTATAATAAATGTTTGAAAGCTTTGGATTAGAGTTAACAAAGAAAAAGATTTATTTGGATTGCAACCACTATAATCTGTTAACTTTTTGAAAGGATTTAGGATAAAAAATTTTTAGAATTTTTTTATGAACATACTACTTTTGACTTAATAATGGGTCACAAATAACATGGCTGGATTATTTTTTATTTTTTTAGGGTAATTTTTATCTTCAAATCTTTAAAAATATTAGTAACCTATATTATTCTCAAAACAACAAAAATCTTTCTGCCTTTTACTTTTTTAATAAAAAAACTCCTCAGCATTCAAGTAAATAGAAAAAATAAAAAATAAATCCTTATAAACTCACCAAGGCTTACTTGGCTTTTATCCTCCTTAAGCCTGCAGAGAAATGGTATTCCAACGTTATTAAAGAGATCTATGTAGTGAAACAAATTGTAAGTTGGACACTTCAGTAATCCATTATTATTGAACTCAAAACATGTTTAACGGCACCCAAAAGTTTTTCAAATCAACCTTTTGAGTCCCAAAAAAATTAACCTATAGAAATATGGAATCACACTCAATATGAGAAATACTAAATGACCTAAAAGATTCATATAAAAATCTTTTGATTTTTTCTTGAAGAAAGATATTGTGTTCAATGTATTATTGTTTAATTAAAATTTAACAGTCAAACAAAAGAAAAACAAAAGAGAAATAATAGAATACCATATATTGGCTTGCCAACGGCAACGGCCACGGTCATCAATGACTCCGATGAATCGGCCACTTTTCCTACCATTACCATTTATGTTAGGCTTTCCATGAGACGTCTTAGGGTTAGGGTTTTCCATGCCATTATCACCAGCACTTCCTGCAACTGTGTCTTGATCAACCCTCCCTCTACTGAGATTGGTTAGCATCCTTGCCGTGTGTTCAATATCATCCAATTCACAAGAATTCTCCTTGTGGTTTTTCCTTTTTCTACCACTAAGCCTCGCCTCAGCATTAGGATCTGCTATCTCCGCAGGACTAGACTGAACTTTAACTTGAGCATGAGAAATATTGGCATTAAGATTTTGCATTATTGTAAAGTCTGCACAATGCAAGAAAGCAGTTAGCACTGCAAACGTACATGCCAATCATTCTATTCCTTATCCTTTTAAAAAAAGATAGCACATCACTTCAGAAAGTTGGGGCCATTGATATATAATGATAAAGAGAGATTTCAATAACCTTCATCATACTAAAACAGTCTATGAGACTATCATATTACAAAGCACTGCTGAAGTAGTGAAAGATTGCTATCAGACAACTCTGTTCTTTGAAACTTGTTCGTCTTCCAAAGTTTGACCTTTCTAGTGATGATATATAAAACAAACATTGATGAAAACAATTGGTGCTGTTAGTTTTCCTTTATGTTTTATATCTAATATCCCTTTTCTTGTTTTCCTTTGTGTTCTAAAGGAAAAATAATGCTGGGAAAATGAGGAAGACCATATAGTCAAAAGTAATTATTATTTCTTGATTTGCCAAAGTCTTATGACCATTAAAGAATGCTTGTAGTCCAACGAAATAACTAAATTTATCTAGGAGGAATTAAATGTTGTAGACAGAAAATGAGTGAAACTATTTAGAAGGAATCAAATTTTAAGTTAGATTAAGCCCTGTAACAAAGCTGAAGAAATTAAACTTATATTACCGGGTCATTGAAATTTAGGGAGATGACAGAAAGATTTAATTATGGTGAAAAATAATTCATTTATATAAATAAATAAGTTAAATAAAAGGTTATTGAAGAAATAAATATCCAATAATAATATTGTAAAGAAGTATATGTTTCACTCTTTCACTTTTATGTTTTAATGTTATTTTTGTGGATCTGGTTAATATATTCTCTTAGTATATAATCTATTTTATAGGTGCAGTGAATAACCCTAATTTTGAATTGAACATTGTATTATGTTTAATCCTCCACTTCATACCAACACCAATGTAATTCTCAAGACTTCTTCCTTCCTAGACTAGATCATACATGCAATCTCATCCTATAGACTAGATTGTGGGCATGATCTAGTCCTCTAGATTTAAAATTTGAAAGTCTAAATTTCAAAGCTAACAATCCCAATATATACTTATTACTCATGAAGAAGATAAATGTTGAATACTTTTATCTTTACCTTTCTTCAACCAAGAGGGTGCTATTTGGGATGTAAATTCGAACATTTATCTTCTTCATGCCCATCTTTATCACAATGAGAACAATGCAATTTTCTCGTACCTTTACCATGGAATTACAAATCTTCATTCCTTTCGCTTTGGATTTTTCTTTCCAGCATGCTACTTTTTGTTACCCTTGTTGCAAGTGAAAGGAACTCCCTCCTTGTCCAACTCCAGATAGCCTACTTTGGCACAAGCCTCATTGATATTTTGGGGTTTGCCCCTGAGGAATACCATTTGTAGATGGTTAAACAAACCTCCCACATAGATGATCAACACCTCATGCTCCATGATGTCATTCTCAAGGTTAAGTGCTCTTTTTATTCTCTTGTAGGCTTGAAGACTTTTCCCTTTCCTTTCTTCAAATGATGCCACTACATCACTTATTCTTCTTCATGGAAAATGGGGTAAAGCTAATTCTACAACAGCTCATTAAAATTATTCCACTTGGAGATTGGTGAAATTATTTAAATTTTCAAAGAGTGAGCATAACTCCGATACCATGTGAGAGAATGCCCAAGTTTTAACCTTAAGAAAGAAGTCTGTTGAGTTGACCATCATTTCACCATCATTGAGAGAATGTACTAATTTCACCATCATTGAGTTTAATGACTATCTTTGCTTCAACTTTGAAGAACCTCATGGATGATGATGCATCTTGCTCAATTTCACTCTTTTCAAGCTTATCTTCTTTTAAATGTACAAGATGTCTTGTAGAATGAATTGTTGAGATTATGAAATCTATCCATCCAGGATTAGTTTGGACTCCCCATTTTTCCTATCAATTCTAGTATCATGTTCTCAAGAATATGAAGTTTATCTTCAACATACGTAATCATTGCAACTAGATTGTGTGCATAATCTAGAGTTCTCCATATTGAAAATTCAAAATTATCAATTCTAAATTTGGCAATCCCAGGATATAATCATTACCCATCAACATGCTTACCAAAACTCTAAAATTGTGTCTAGGGTTGTGAATTTAGGGACATTATCCTAGAAAACTTTCATAATTGATTAGTAGAATCTTTCATTCACATATTTGATCACACACATCATTAATCTTAGTTTTCATTAGGTGTAAATACTCAACATCCAAAATTCTTTGTTTCTTTGTTTTGATCTTGCTAGATCAACCTAGGGGCTTCACTGTCATTGCGGAATTGGATTGCTCTTCCCTCTATACATAGGAATATTGGACCAAAGGCACAATTAGCACAACATTAATCAAAGACCTATATATATACATTCAATAAAATATTTTCTAAAGATTTGCAATGTAAATTTTGTGTTGAATGAAATCACACTACTTAAGATAAAATTACACTAGTCAAACAAAATCATGGGTGTGATCTAATCTAAAGCCTTGAGAATTTCTTCATCTAATTGTCATAGGCTTCTAGTCATAAGTCTAGTTCTAGATTATATATCTTAATTCCCTATAACATTACCAATACAATAAGCATGCACATCAATCCAATTACTAGGTAAGCCCTCTAATTTCTCTCATTTTCATTTATCATCTATTTATCTAGATTAGTATCTCATATCTTACTACCTATTTTAATTTAAGATCAAATTATTATGTATTTCCTTATCATTCCATTAGACATCTAAATTAATGTAAGGTGGTTTATTTTCCTTAAAATACTAATATCTATATTATTACTGTACGGGTGAAAAGTGCATCGTTGGTACTCTTTTCCCTTTCATTTTGGACTCACCGTGATTGTTATCCCTACTATAACGGTCTAGTGTCTGTGATAAACAATATTTTATTTAGACACAATGCTGGCAAGTCAGACTCCAAACAACACATTCATTGTACCATTTCTAAAGGCATCAATCGAGTCACTCCTACCTTCTCAAGAAAGCTATCTAGGTGATGCTGATTTGGAGTAGTTACTCTCTTCACATGGAAGAAGTGCATTCTGGGTGATAGTGGAGTTATTGTGTTGTATGTTTGAATGTTGAATTGTTGAGTTTTTGTACTCATGATGAAACTGAGGGTTTCCTTGATGTTTTCATATGTTTGTTGTTTGATTTGAAATATTGTTTCTATGCCTAGTATCAAAACTAGGGCTTCTTCAATGTTTGTTTTCAAACAAAAATTGAATGTTGTATGCCTCATGGTGAAATTGAGGGCTTGAATGTTTGAAACATTTGAAAGTTAAAAATGAACTTACAGTGCAATTAATCCTAAATGAATGCATACACTTTTCTTTTTCCAATTTTGGATTTTTGATGATCTAATTACTATTAAAAGGAAACATTTATGTGAGTTATATGACTTTTCCTAATGCAATATAACTATGCTTTTTGTGTTTTCCATGTTTTGAAGCTTCTAATATAAATTTGTAACTACTCTAAGAAAAATAGAAAATTTATTCTAAAAAGTAAATTACTCTACTCTAACTTTATCCTATCAAGAGAAAGACAAGACAATGTTTTACTTCCTCAAGAGTAAAATGTGAGTTAACTACTGATAAATCAGTAAAGAACCTATAATAATCGGCACCAATGCTAGGATATTTCCTCAAAGGTCCTATAACAACTGTCTTCTCTTATATAGCAATGGTGTCCTCCTATTGGTGATAGGGATAGAAAGGGGATGTAAGGGAGTGAAAAATGGCTTAGAAGCAATAATAAATTTGAAGGAAAAAAGGTGCACACATGGTCTTTGTACAAGCATAAAAATATATAGGGGATACCATGCATAAACTTGGGTAAGACAAGAATACATGAAAAAGATCTCCTAACGAGAAAGCTTTGAAGCTTTGCAAAAACTAAAACTAAAAGAAATAAACTAAGAGACTCAAAAGCCTATGAAGAAGCTTGAAGAAGCTTGTGAAGAATATTGTGATATTTCTCAATGAGAAAAGGATTTCTGTTTTTCTATGAGATATCTAAACTAAAACTTGAAAGAAAAAGGCTCAAGGTTTGCGAAGAAGCATGTAAAGAAGATTTTGTGAATGAAAGTGATGATAAACAATGAAGAATGAAGGGGTATTTATAAGTAGAAATGAGAGGGAATAGAAGAAAAGATAATATTAAAAGAAGTGGTTATTGTTGATGATGTTTTCTTGAAGCTTCGTCACCTTTTCACAACTTGGGAACCCCAAAAAGCAACTAACTACTAAAGCTAACAACCTAAACTACAAAAAGCAAGAGAAACCAAAGATCAACTGAGCACAGCAAAATTACTCTAAAACAACATAAAGAAAAACCTACTCTAAGCAAGCTATGTACAAAGAGCAGACACGACTCAAAAGACCCAAATATATACAAGACCTGGCATGATTTCTCAGAATGAAAAGCAACAATAAGGCACACATGATAGTTCAGATTTTGGCAAATTTATCCTTAAACTCAGAAATATATTCTCTCACAATACAATCCTTGAACTTAGAATTTTTTTTGCACAAAATCAACAGTTGTGGCAACTCATTGGGACCATGATTAATCCATATACATGTTGTCTTTCCAAAATTTCCATAGTCAAATTCATATTCTTCAAATTCATTATCAGGAAATTCGTAATCATCAAATTCAAGATCTTTCCAATTAATAACAGGGAAAGATACAACATGGTGTTCTTCACCTTCAAATGGATATTGCTCATCTTTCATGCACACGTCGGGAGGTTGAAGCTAGTCATGGATTATCCCACTCACATCCGCAACATGGAATCAACACTATAATCAATAGTGGGCATATCAAGATGAAAAGGTGAAAACAATTGAATTTTGAAAGCATGGAACATTTCACTTGTTATCTCGTTGTGGATCTTCAATAAAGGACCTAGCATCAACTCGAATTGCTTCGCATAGTTGACCTCCATTTCATCAGCGTCTTCTTCTTGAGACAACTTCGGCTAGAACTCCTTTTGTATTTCTTGGATGGAAGTGTCTAGCGCCCCTCCGAATTTCTGCTCACTATCAGGCTTGTGGATGACGGTGTGTAACATATCATTTTGACCACTTCCCTTTTCAAGGATGCTTACAATCTCTTGTAATTCATTCTCAATAATTTCCTCTAGTAATATGAAAGCATGAGTGCCAAGGAATTCTTCTTTGTTTTGAAATGAACTTGAATCACTTTCTTCTTTATGTGTTGAATCCATACCTTGATCTTTACTTGTAATCATTTGAATATTCTTTATCTCCATTTGAATTTCTTCAATAAGTGCTTCTGTATTTTGAACAAGGCCTGTGAATTCATCTTCTAATACGCTTGTGCTATTTTCACTAGTAGATGGAATAGAAGTTCCTTCTTCTCTAGATGATTCCTCAAACTTCAATTGCACCTTGGCTTGATGAATATCCTCCCAAATTGTTGAACATGTGAATTTTGAATGATTGGCATTATGAATTCTACACCATTCGCATGGAAGTAGGTTATACTTTACGCTCAAGCCTTTCTCAATACGTAGTCTCTCTTAGATCATCTCTTTAAATCTTACGAAGGCTTCACTTTCACTTGACACCTCAGGTTCCACCATTGTACTCATAACTATCTCATAAACTTGTGAAAAAGAAATTCTTCCTTGTAAAGTAATTCCATCCTTGACAAAAATGTTAAACAATATAGCTCCTTGTGATCATTTGTACCATGAATTCAACATCTATCCCATGATGCAAAGTCGGTCAAGTCAGCATTCCTTTGATGAAGTTGTGCATTCAAACTCTGTCAAATCTGAATTATGTCCACTTGAGGATCATATTGTTGCCCACAACCTTGAAATTTCTTCACACATGCTGAGAAATTCATCCTTATTTTGGTATTCTTTAAAATTTGTTGCTTTTTTTGCAGTTTTTATTTTTCGACTTTTGTTGGATTTTCTGCATAAGAGAGATCTTGAAATCTCGAATTCTTCCTTGAGCACTACACTTGGACAACTCCACCTCCTCCACATCACATTCTTCATACACCCTCCCTAAATCTTCCCATGCTTCTATAGCATTCAAAGGAAGTTAAATTATCATCGAAGTAAGTGAAGATGTCTTTGATCATCAAAACCAAGCCAAAAATTGTCTAAGTCATGAAAAATCTTCACACCACCTTGAAACCCTCCCATGCTAGGTGGCCTTGAGCCCTTCATCCAGACAAGGTCTTGTCCACAACACACTCTCTACCTATCACCTCTAAACCCACCTAGGCACTTAGGCATGGATTTCACGTGAAAGGGTATGTTTTGAAATGCCATTTTTTGATCCCACATGCATAAGATGAATGTAATTTATTATTGAAAATCCTTTATATCAAGTCTTAATTTGATGTGTTTTTGTAGGTGATGGAGGATCCAAGGAGGTGAATGGCGAGAGCTCATACATGAGAAGTTTGGAAGGTGAAGGAAAGTTACTCAAAGTTGTCATCATCACCACATGGAGGAGAGATCTTACATCAATTTCATCTTATGCCATGCATGAGAAGGAGGTCATCATCCAGAGTTGTCTATTTCATGTGCATCCATCATACGCAAGAAGTCACACACAAGACATCTTCCACCTCAACACTCCAAGAGTCTAGAGTCCTGTAAGAACAACATCACAAGATGAGAGATGAGCATGATCATCAAAGCAATCCATGAGTTACATCAAAGACAACAAGAAGAAAATATTCTAAGTGAACATGAGGTGAACCAGACTAGTTCTTTTGAAGATGCTAAGGTGGCACATACACATCATCAAGCCAATCACATTCTGCCATGTCATTCATTCAAGAGGGCCCACCATAAAGATGCTCCATAGATGCTTATCACATTGGGAAATGCACCTTCATTGCCTCTTTCATATTCTTAAAATAGCAAATTTTGTAACAAACTGCCTTGTTGTCTCAATCTCAGTCGTTGATTGCTAAATCAATCTTGGACCTTCATGTAATTCTTGAGCTCTATATAAGGCTCACTTCTTCCATTTGTAAATATACAAAAGAATCATTAGAGGAAGATAGAGTAGGAGTAGATACTATGGCAATAGGAGTAGAGTAGAAATAACTCTTCGAAATCATTGAAGAGATATATGAGATTGTTGTAAACAAAACACTTCTTAAGTTAATACAAGCTCATTGTTGTTGTTTGCATGGTGATCTTGTACGATCAAGGAATGTTCATATGGTTTCTTATTCTTGAAGATGGTTGAGATACGGTTCCAAGTAGCTTAAATGATAAAGTACATAGAGGTCATTGATGTAAAGGATATATGCAATGATATTTGATAAATTGATAAATTCCCGTTGATTCATACTTTTGATGGCTTGTCGACGGTAAGTCATCATGTAAAGTTAGCATGAACTACATCTTGCAAATAGTTTGATTGTTGATGCTCCTTCAAGTTACGCTAGCTGTGGGTACTTTAGAGTATGTCAACAATATGAAAATCCTTGGTTTATCCTTTAGAGATTGCACCTATTTCATGTAGTTGTTGCTTGTCATGGCAAATTGAAATTTGGTTTCTAAGGGAATTTATCTACCATATCATCATTCATCATGTCATTGTCCTTAGATTAGTCTTCTTAACCCTTGCCTTTTGCCTTTTTTTTTGTAGTTGATTAGAAGAAGTTCCATTTCATAAGGAAATAGTACATATTTGAATGGAGTGATGAATAAATTCTACGTAAGTCCCTTTGTGTAAACAACATTATCACATCATACCACCAAGGCTATCCATTGCAAATCACATACAAGGAACCTTGGAGCATTCTTGTTTGATCACGAAGCTTAGCATTTGAGACGCTTTGTTCAAGAAAGGATAGAGCACTTGGTGTTTTATTCTAATGTTGTTGTCAAGAAAACATCATCAACAATTATCTTAAGAAAAAATGGAAACAATTCCATGAATAGACAAAGAGATAAGAAGAAAACTAAAAGAAAATAAGAATAAACTTAAAGAGAAAATGGGAATGATTTATAAGAGATAAGATTTGATCATGAGTTCACAAAGGAAAGAAAGTGAGAAAAAGGATGAGTTGACATGAAAAAATATGAGGAAAAATGGGCTTAAAATCAAGAAGAAAAGATAAAATTATGAGTTAATTCATGGATCCAAAAATGAGAGGGCCACCTCTTTTTCCATTTAGGGTCACTTAGGTGACCCATAAGCACTATGGAGTGACCCAAAAGCATTATCGGGTGACCTAGAATAGGAGGATCTGAAATGGCTTGTTAGAAAAATATGACGTTTGGAAACTCAAGTTGGGTGTTCAAGAAGATCGTTAAGTAGGAGAAAATGAAAGGGACATGTACCAAGAGTGAAACTACTGAGAGGAGTGTAATTCACCTCTATGTGTTTGTGATTACGAAGCTCTTTAACATCATTAGACTATCATGTAGGCTTGACATGATTTTGGTACTTATAGTGTGCATTTGGTATAATTCTACAGGAAAGTTACAATTACCTATGCCTTGATTAAACCTAACTCCATACATCCTCAAAAGGATCTAAATGTAATCTATGAATTCCCTATTCCTTATCTTGCATCAAACCAATAGGTGTAGTAGTAAAACTTGGTTTAGAGTTATAATTGTGGTTTTGACCTCTAAATTTCTAAAACTAAATTTAAACATGGGCCCAAGCCAACTGAATCCAACTATTACTCACTGACTAAAATGTCAAATATTAAAATTTCCACACTAGAGTGTTATATAAAAGGATAAAACCTAATTAATTTTGATCATCTAGCATTTATCAAGAGGAGACATCTACACTTAGCATTATTATCTACATTTGTATTTTACTTGGCATATCTTCCAACTTGTGCAAAGTCATTAAATCAATCCAAGGGTTTGACTAAGGCAAAATAGGAGAGAAAGTTTGCAGGATGTCATGATGAATGATGATATGGTAGACAAATTCCCTTAGAGAAAGTGCTTGAGAAAGTGCTCTTGTAGGATGTCAGATGTCCTTCCATAAGACTAAATGTAGGTTTAAATGAGACAACTCCCCAACTCAATGCGAAACATCACAGGTAACTAGGGGAGGGGCATCCCGACCATACATGTGAGTAGTGGAGGTTT
Organism: Cunninghamia lanceolata; assembly: GCA_027924645.1. Taxonomy (NCBI): domain Eukaryota; kingdom Viridiplantae; phylum Streptophyta; class Pinopsida; order Cupressales; family Cupressaceae; genus Cunninghamia; species Cunninghamia lanceolata. Next base: position 8,746,139 of record BSBN01000078.1, read on the forward strand.
AAGCCAAGGAGAGGCACGAGGCTTACTCATCTTCCATGTCAGCAGATAGGAGAGAGGTCAATCGATTAGACAGGTGGTGTTCACCAGGAGGGAAGATTATGTGAGCATTCTCACTATCAATTGCTACGTTAGCTAGAAAATCTGCCTCCCTATTGCCTTCCCGTAGTGTGTGGGAGATGAAAAAATTATCAAGTCTACTCAGAAGAGATTTGGCCAGATTGAGGATGTAATTCAACTTCCAATTGTCTAACCCTCTGCCTTTGATGGCATTTATTACGATCAGGGAATCCCCCTCAATCCACACGTTCCTTAGACCTTTTTCAAGTGCCAGTTTAAGTCCATTAACCAGAGCCCATGCTTCTGCCTCATTGTTAGTGCCTGGGGGTAATTTGATTGACTTAGCTACAAGCAGATCACCATTAATATCTCTAATGACACATCCCATTCCAGAAGGGTCAGGATTCCCTCGGCATGCCCCATTAATGTTAAGCTTATAGAAAGGAGAGGATGGTGGTGTCCATTTAACTTTATCTCTATTTGCGGACATCTGACATCCTGCAAGAGCACTTTCTCAAGCTTTTACACGACAAACCCCGACAAACAGCCACCACCAAAAGACCATCCCATCCAACATGCCAAGGCCAGACAACTGGCCACCACCAAAAGACCAACCCCGTGCCGCCGAGCAAAGCAGAACCAAAAAAACTAGCCTAGCCTCCCCGCCAACACATAGGAACACCAGCCCGCCACCCCTCAGACAAAACTGACACCGAACCAAGCTAGAGAACGCACCAGTAACAAGAAAACATGAGGCCACCTGGTCAAAACAGAAAAGACCACAATCCACAGCGAGTATCATTACACCGCTAACGGAGCAGCTGGCAGAACCCGTTCATCCAGTTCCACAGAATATGCATTCTGGTCGCCCTCCTCCACCTCTGGCAAAGCATACAAGGGCATCCCCGGGGCCAGGTCAGAAGCATAAAAAACAATAAGACCGAAGCGCATCATCTATCTCCGCGCTGCACAGTGATTTTAAGCTAGATTGCAAGGCCCTGTAAATCGCCTGCTGAGGGGGGGAATTTCCTAGAGTTGTGAGGTTGAAAAGCCCACCAATGAGGGCATCACCTTGCTCCATTTTATAATTAGACACTACCGCCTCCCATCTTTCCACTATATAAATGTTCTTGAAGAACAAGCCTGCCGCAAGGGAATGAACATATTCCCCATCCATAACAAGGTCCATTATATTGGAAAGGAGCTACGAGACAATATCTGAGTAATTTAAAACGCGTCCCTCGAAGCCTCTGATCCAAGCATGTCCCACAATATTCTGGACTGCAAACTGAGAAAGAGTGCAATCAGAATCAATCAGGGTCATGAGGTTGATTGCCTTCACATGCCTCCTTATCTCTAGTTCCCAGTCAAGAGTGGGAAAGAACAGCCTCTAGTTCAAACACGTATCCGCCATCACCAACCTCCAGGGACTAAAACCTTGAGAGAAGCCAAAGCAAAGAAGATTGAAAATGGCTAACCATATGAAACTGAGGGCTGGCAGAGATTAGTAATGATGCTAGCGTCAGCCACACATAATGCAAGGTAAGTACTCAACTAGTTAAAAGAAAAACAAGTAGCGAAAGCAACGTGTCCTTTGTGAATAGGAACATGCGAGGTGATTATACCATTACGCTATCAAAAGATAACCAAGATCTGGGCAAATCTGACACGGCTAATTCTATTAATGAGCATAAGATGAGAACAGATTCGCAATCTTTCCCTTGCAGCCAGGACATTTGACAAAACCTGAACTATCTTAGTACACTCATCCCCTTTTTAAAAGCTTGAGAAAGTGCTCTTGCAGGATGTCAGATGTCCTTCCATAAGAGTAAATGTAGGTTTAAATGAGATAGCTCCCCAACTCAATGTGAAACATCATAGGTAACCAGGGGAGGGGCATCCTGACCATACATGTGAGCAGTGGAGGTTTAAGCCAAGGAGAGGCATGAGGCTTACTCATCTTCCATGTCAGCAGATAGGAGAGAGGTCAATCGATTAGAAAGGTGGTGTTCGCCAGGAGGGAAGATTACGTGAGCATTCTCACTATCAATTGCTATGTTAGCTAGAAAATCTGCCACCCTGTTGCCTTCTCGTAGTGTGTGGGAGATGAAAAAATTATCAAGTCTACTCAGAAGAGATTTGGCCAGATTGAGGATGTAATTCAACTTCCAATTGTCTAACCCTCTGCCTTTGATGGAATTTATTACGATCAGGGAATCCCCCTCAATCCACACATTCCTTAGACCTTTTTCAAGTGCCAGTTTAAGTCCATGAACCAGAGCCCATGCTTCTGCCTCATTGTTAGTGCCTGGGGGTAATTTGATTGACTTAGCTACAAGCAGATCACCATTAATATCTCTAATGACACATCCCGTTCCAGAAGGGCCAGGATTCCCTCGGCATGCCCCATCAATGTTAAGCTTATAGAAAGGAGAGGATGGTGGTGTCCATTTAACTTTATCTCTATTTGTGGAAAGCTTAGAAGCTCCTGTATTGTTTCCAAGTCCCATGAGTCTGACTGATGGCCAAAGCGAGATGATTTCCTCATCCCATTTAGACCATACCAACTTGGAGGAGTTAATGGATCTAAGGTGGGCCACTACTTGTTCCGCTAGAGCAGCTTCGAGTTTGTCACAGACTTGAGATGTTGATCTTGCTTCCTTCCTAAAGATACACAGGTTCCTTTCCCACCAGATGTGCCAGATGATCATGGAGGGACCTAATTCCCATAAATAGGCTAATGTAGATTTACCAAACGAAAGGGGCCAATTTTTGAACATAAGAAATAAAGATTTGGAGATAGGGCTAATCCACTTTATCTTTCTGAAGAACCGGGTCCAACATGCTCTACTAAAGGGGCACTGTAGGAAAATGTGATCTAGAGATTCTTCCTCGTAGCCACATAGCACACAGGGGAAGTTGGATCCCAATCCTAGTCTTTTGATTCGATCACCTGTGAGAATTTTATTATGGAGCGCACACCAGGCGAACGCTCCAGCTTTAGGAAGAATTGACTTCCCCCAGCACAGCTTCAAGGGCTAGTCTGAAATAGCTTTCTGCATGCCTATTTTATAACCTTCTTTAACTAAGTAGCACCCTGAACTTGCCGCAGTCCAAACCACTTCATCCTCTAAGCTGGAAACTAGCACTAACCTTTTACCAAGTAGACAGCTGAGAATTGCTTTTTGAGTTCTAGGAAAATTACATTCCTGAAAGCCTTTCTAGGCAACTGTAACTGAAGTCCCCTCCCTTACCACCTACCAGTAATCTTTAACTTTGTGACCCCAATTTGATTGGAGAAAAATTCGTGCCTCAGAAAGCTCATATAACTCAGACAACGGCGCTCCCCCTCCCCAAGAGTCAAACCAGAAATCTGCCTTTTCACCGTTATGTATGATCCACGTGAGATTGGACTGGAGGAGATCTCTACTTCTTACTAAAAAATTCCAAATAGTGGACCCCTTAAGAGGGTTTTGCATTGTGAAAATCCTCTCATTATCCAGCGAATCAAGATACTTGACTTTCATTAACTTAACCCACATGGCATTAGATTTAGAATACATGCTCCATGCCAATTTGGCCCCGAGTGCTTGGTTTTGAACTTGGATGTCCAGAATTCCAGACCCTCCTTCCACCTTAGGTTTGCAAACCTTATCCCAGGCCAATAGATGTATTTTCTTTTCTTCTAGAGAGCCCTTTTATGACTTCAACAACATTCATTATACTCAGAAGGAGAGAATATATTTTACAACCATAGAAAGGAATGAAAAAGAAAATGTAAAAAAATCTTGGCTTTATGTTGTGAGGGATTCTTGAGGAAAATACCAGATACGAGAGATTCTACAGCTCTATCCCTTCCTGTTGAGATATATTTTACAACCATAGAAAGGAATGAAAAAGAAAATGTAAAAAAAACTTGGCTTTATGTTGTGAGGGATTCTTGAGGAAAATACCAGATAAGAGAGATTCTACAGCTCTATCCCTTCCTGTTGAGAATGTTGCTATACTCGAAATCACTGCTTCTTTCTAAATTCTCCGAACGGTGCTTTTACTCTAAACAGACTTATAATAAAAAGTCTCTATCTTTTAATATATTTATACCAGATCTCTCTAAAAAACCTGAGCAAACCTAGAAAGGAGAAAACAAGCTTATACTCATTAACATATAAGCAAGAAAACAAGCTTATAGTCATTAACATATAAGCAGGGCCTACGATGAAGAATCTTCTTACACTGTCAAGCTGCCACTATTAAATTATTACCGTTTTGAATACCTGCTCCAAATGAAGGTTTAGGTTGTAGGAAGCATAGCTTGTGACAAGTATAGGTTGGCGAGGGTTCAATAACCATTTAAAAGGTCAAATTTAAAGTTTTTTAAAATTTTATTTAATTTTAAAAATATGGGTTGAAACAGAAATGAAAGATATTATGAACAATCTGGAAAGGATGTTGGAGATCAGCAAGTGCACCATACAGAATAGGGCAGAAGGAATAACACATGACAGGGATGGGGGAAGAGAAGGACGTTGAGGGTAACCTGCAGAAAACTAGGAACAAAGGTATATAGGGTAAAAGTGATGATCAACGGACCCAAACTCCAGGACCTGGGGATGTAAAAAGAAATCTTTCCAAGAGGAGAATGACGAACTTCTGAGCTTTGCCAAACTTCATGAAGAATTTTACAAATAGGAGCTGGTTTCTTGGTTTTTGTTGAAACTCTTAAAAGTATGTGACCCTGCTGATGGGCTCGGGGAGGATGGGTGTATGGTGGGATATTGTATGTTTGCTGATAATATCTTGTATAGCTTTAATAACTAGGTCTGTTTAGCTATTTTAGGTGTTTTTTTGTCTTTTGACTGTTATCTTTCCATGTTTTATTTTTAGGGCAGCTTCTGGTTGTAGGGTTTCGAGGCCTCTTCAAAACCTGTTTTATCTCTCTAATAAAAAACTAGTATAGATATATTATATATATTTACCTAAAAAAAAAGCTGAGAGATATAAGGTTTTTCTACAGCTCAACTAGGTTAAATAAATTTTTTTTCGTGATCAGAAGGTATTTTATCAAAATTAAATTCATGATAAAGAAAATAAAAAGGAAACACAAATCTAAGTTAGATATTAATACAAGGGCTTCCTCGTATTATTTTGACTATTATCTAAATCACAAAGAAAATAAAACTAAAAATCTAAAGCAGAAAAAACATATATTATGAATCAAGGGCTTCCTTGAATTATTTCTACTAAAACTTAAATCTGCAAAGAAAATTTAAAAACACAAATCTAAGGAAAAAATAAATATAGATCAACACTGCAATTACCAGGGCTAACTAATTTTGGTACACATTTTAATCTGCAAAATCTACCATTTCTTCTGCCAAAGAAAAGTTGTTTAAAGTCAAATTGATCTTCAAATTCTTTCTCCATAAACCCAAAGTTTTCCAAAATAAGGCTAGTAAAATAAATATATAGTTGTTTTTTTAATATATTTATATGTTATATTTATATCTTTAATAATGTCCAATTTAATTTTTATAGTTAATGCCTAGAGCTATGAAGTGTAATGATGTGAAGGTGTCAACAAAAACTCTTTCCTTTAACATTAAATTTTATAGCCATTTACATGTCAAAATATTAATAGTTTATAATAAGCACAACAGAACAAACATAAACTATAATTAAACTATATATATACTAAATAAAATAGTTGTAATGTAAAATAAAATAAATCAAAATAAATGGTTTTTACTTTACTTTAAACTTAATTTATTTTACTAGAACTATTCTATTCGCTATATATTTTATCTATTTTAAAGTTAAGGTTTTTGTATTTACAAATAAATGTGGGCTCTAAATAATTTTTCTTTCAACTATTATTTCATAAATATAAATATAAATATATATGAAGATTATAGTGTAAAATATTATGAATTGTATTGGAACATTTAAACTATTAATATTGTTTAACTAATATAAAATTTAATTATTAAAAAAAATTATAATATTATATGATGTTAATAGTATCATGTTTATAAGGGGAGACCCTATGGTGAAATGGTGGGGCTTTTTGTCTGAAGTGGCAACAACCCATGTTTAAACCTCATGGTACAAACATAAGCTTACCAGATCTCGGTTCCTCGTGGAACCAGATCAGCTTTACAAGGGATTACAACATAAGGTGTGGAATAATCTCCAGTATTTGTGGTTTTGTTAGAAATACCTACACACTAAATTTCAAAGTTAATTCCTCATATAAATATCATAGCTGAAGCAAATTTGAAACATACATTCCTAAAACATATCACAGTTCTCATAAACATAATGAAATCACATTACAATTTTCTTTCTAATATCACCCAATTAGTTTTCCTGTAATGTAAACATTAATCAGAGATCACCTAATTAGTTTTCCTATAAAAATAAAATCTATCTAACATCACCTAATTTGTTTTCTCTTAATGCAAACATCTATCTAACATCACCCAATTAGTTTTCCTTTAACATAATAAGGTTTAATAGTTCAAAAATCCAAGATCACAATCCCACAAATAAACAAGTATCAGCAACAGTAAGTTAAAAAAATCACATGAACAGAAATAAAAAATATAGGCCTCACATCCTCCCCCCCTACGACTGTACTTCCTCTTGGAAGTTGTCAAAAAGGTGAGGATAAAGAGTCTTCAGTCTCACTGCATCCTCCCATGTCACAGTGACCTCATCATACATGTCCCACTGGACCCTAACTTGGTCCAGCTCTCAACCTCGAAGGCCCAGCGTCTGACGAGCCAATATTCTAATTAGCTCCAAAGCCAGCTGTTTCTTCACCTCTAACCATAGTTTCAATAACGGGGGTCTAGAAATCAGCTTGGTGGTTATCAACCGCTGCAAACATAAGGTGGGACTTACCCACAATTCCTATAGTCTGCTCTGAACCTACCGCATGAGGCTACCCCCTACCGTAAAGCCCTAGGGGCACTCTCTGGCTAGGTGACCTTGACCACCACATACATAACACGGTCCCCTAGCCTGATACTGCACTGTCTATGTCCAGCTAGACTGTTGTTGTCCCGGTTGATCTGTGAAATCCTATGTTTCTTCGAAGGTTTGTTGTGTCCTTGTGGGTCTCACAGATGATCCCTGTTGTCTCTGATCCCTACGCGGGCCCTGTTGTTACCAATCACAGTTTTGTCCTCCCTGAACCCTCTACTAGGGTCTAGATCTCTGTTGATGCTACTACTACTACTGTGGAGGCCTAGGAGGTAATGATGAAGAATTATATCCTCCTCTCTATGCTGTGGATTGAGTCCTAGGAAAGTTCTACTGCTGTTGGGGATTACGGTCCTGATACTACGGGTGTGAATTCTGCCCTCGTCCTTGAATTTCCTCTGCAATAAGAGCCTTTTTGACAGCCTCACTCATAGTCTGGGGATCTATCATACGTACTAGTCTTGCTATCCCGTGATTTAGGCCTCTGATGAATTTGTGCACTATGATTTTCTCGTCGTGGAGATACTCCACGTAACGAGAAAGCTCAATGAACTAGCTCTGATACTAAGCAACTGTGAGTCCTCTCTACTATAAGTCATGGAACTCATCTATCCTACGCTGTCTGTAAAGCTCTGACAAATATCAGGCATTAAAGCGCTCTATGAAAATGTCTCAAGTGAGTGTATCTAAGGATAGTTGGTGCTTGCACTCCTCAGTGTGCCACCAGGTAGCTATTGCATCTCTTAGAAGATGTACTGCCACTCGTGCTTTTGTGTTACTCCCGTAAGGTCACAACACGAAACACCTATATAGACTAATCAGCCAAACCTCGGCCATAGCTCCCTCTATACCTCCTGCGAAGGTAGGTGGGTTGATCCTAAGTAGGTCTCTGATGGGGTCTCCTCTGTCTCTAAGTCCTACCACTGGCTCATCCAACCCATACTCATACTGTCCATGATATATCTTCTCTATTCTCATGGTCTCATCTCGTCTCGAAAGTCTCAGAGGACTCCTACTCCGTGCACGGTAGGCTGACCCTACCACCTCTACTGTAGTATCCAGGATCTCCACGAAAGGCTCCGTGCATGGCACCTCTCGCGGATCAAAGCGGGGCTCCAAATATGGCTCAGCACGTGACTCAGCACGTGGCTCCTTACATGGCTCCTCTCACGGATCAATGAGAGGCTCATCATGTGGCTTTGGAATAGCTGGTGGTAACTGCTCTAACATGGCCTACAGTGTTTGAAGAATCTGTGGATCTATGTCAAATACTGGTGGTGCCTGCGGTACTGGTGGTGCTTGTAGCATTGGTGGATCTGCTATGACTGTAGGTCCCTATCCCTCAGCCGAGGAATCACTATGCACCTCAGTGGATGTCATGTTGCATGATCGCACTCGTCGAACACGTCAGGGAGGCATCCTACAAAACAAGGTAGACACTAATTAATCAAAGTTACAGAAAAATAATGTGCCCAAATATGCCCAGTGTTTAAACTTGGCTCTGATACCAAATGTCGTGCCCACATTTCCCATGCGGTCACAACACACATAACACGTGTGATGTGTGTTGTGACCGCATGGGAAATGTGGGCACGACATTTGGTATCAGAGCCAAGTTTAAACACTGGGCATATTTGGGCACATTATTTTTCCATGTGGACATGACACATGTGATGTGTGTTGTAATCGCATGAAAAATGTGGGCATGACATTTGGTATAAGAGCCAAGTTTAAACACTGGGCATATTTGGGCATGCTATTTTTCTGCAACTTTGATTAATTAGTGTCTACCTTGTTTTGAAGAGATGCCTCTTCGACATGTTCGACGAGCACGATCGTGCAACACGGCATCCGCTGAGGTGCATAGTGATTGCATGGCTGAGGGACAGGGACCTGCAGTCATAGCAGATCCACCAGTACCACAGGCACCACCAGTACCGTAGGTACCACCAGTATTTGACATAGGTCCATAGATTCTTTAGACACTATAGGCCATGTTAGAGCGGTTACCACTAGCTATTCCAGAGCCACGTGATGAGCCTCACGTTGATCCGCAAGAGGAGCCATGTAAGGAGACACATGCTGAGTCATGTGCTGAGCCATATGTGGAGCCCTACGTCGATCCGCGTGAGGTACCACACACGAAGCCTTTAGTGGAGATCCCAAATACTATAGTAGAGGAGTTAGGGTTAGCCTACCGTGCACAGAGTAGGAGTCCTCTAAGACTTTTGAGATGAGATGAGACCATGAGAGTAGAGAAGATATATCATGGACTATACGAGTATGGGTTGGATGAGCCAGTGGTAGGACTTAGAGACAGAGGAGACCCCATCAGAGACCTGCTTAGGATCAACCCACCTACCTTCGTAGGAGCTATAGAGGGAGCTGTGACCGAGGCTTAGCTGATTATTCTAGACAGGTGTTTCACATTACAACCTTATGGGAGCAACACGAAAGCATGACTGGTAGTACATCTTCTGAGAGATGCGGCAGCTACCCGGTGGCGCACTGAGGAGTGCAAGCACTGACTATCCTTAGATACACTCACTTGAGACATTTTCATAGAGTGCTTTAATGCATGATATTTGTCAGAGCATTACAGACAGCACAGGATAGATGAGTTCCATGACTTACAGCAGAGAGGACTCACACTTGCTTAGTATGAGAGTTGGTTCATTGAGCTTTCTCATTACGCGAAGTATCTCCATGACGAGAAAATCCTAGTGTACAAATTCATCAGAGGCCTAAATCATGGGATAGCAGGACCAGTATGTATGGCAGATCTCCAGACTATGAGTGAGGCTGTCAAAAAGGCTCCTATTGTAGAGGAAATTCAAGGACAAGGGCAGAATTCACGCCCACAGTATCAGGACCGTAATCCCCAACAACAATAGAACTTTCGTAGGACTCAATCCACACCACAGAGAGGAGGATATAAGTCTCCATCATTACCTCCTAGGCCTTCATAGCAGCAGCAGCAGAAATCTAGACGCCAGCAGAGGGTTCAGGGAGGACAGAACCATGATTGGCAACAACAGGGCCCGCGTAGGGATCAGAGATAGCAGGGATCATCTACGGGACTCGTAAGGACACAACAGAGCTTCAGAGAAACACAGGGTTTCACATATCAATCGGGACAACAACAGTCTAGCTGGACATAGACAGTGCAGTATCAGCCTAGGGTACTGTGTTATGTATGTGGTAGTGAAGCTCACCTAGCTAGAGAGTGCCCCCAGGGCTTTATAGTAGGGGGCAACCTCGTGTGGGAGGTTCAAATCAAACTGTAGGAAATGTTGGTAAGTCCCACCTTATGTTTGCAGTGGTTGATAACCGCCAAGCCGATTTCCAGACCCCCGCTATTAAAACTATGGGTAGAGGTGAAGGAACAGCTGGCTTTGGAGCTAATTTGCATATTGGCCCGTCAGATGCTGGGCCTTCGAGGTCAAGAGCTAGACCAGGTTAGGGTCTAGTGTTACATGTATGATGAGGTCACTGTGACATGGGAGGATGTAGCGAGACTGAAGACTCTATATCCTCACCTTTTTGACTACTTCCAGGAGGAAGTACAATCTTAGGGGGGAGGATGTGAGGCCTACATTTTTCATTTCCGTTCATATGATTTTTTTTACTTACTAGTACTGATACTTGTTTATTTGTGGGACTATGATCCTGGATTTTCAAAATATTAAACCTTATTATGTTAAATGAAAACTAATTGGGTGATGTTAGATAGATGTTTGCATTAAGAGAAAACAAATTGGGTGATGTTTGATAGACATTATTTTTATAGGAAAACTAATTGGGTGATGCCTGATTAATGTTTACATTACAAGAAAACTAATTGGGTCATGCTAGAAAGAAAATTGTAATGTGATTTCATTATGTTTATGAGAACTGTGGTATGTTTTAGGAATGCATGTTTTAAATTTGCTTCAGCTATGATATTTATATGAGGAATTAACTTTGAAATTTAGTGTGCAGGTATTTCTAACAAAACTATAGATACTGGAGATTATTCCACACCTTATGTTGTAATCCCTTGTAAAGCCAATCTGGTTCCATGAGGAACCGAGATCAACTCCATATTTGATTTAATGTTGTAATGTTGTCTTGCATGAGATTGAATGGGTTAGGTCTACTCTCTTGTAAATTTGAATTATGATTTGTGTTGTAAGAATTGTTTTTGAATTTCAATTTTAATTTTAAATTTTTGAGACCCATTTCTTGTGCTTTAACTTGACCCTGGGTGTCCTAACTAGGTTAAAATTGACCCTGGGTTATACCCCATGGGTCTAGGGTCCCTTTTGACTTGGGTAACCCTTGGTCAACCTCTGTATGGTCACCTTAATTTCACAGTGAAGTTAAGTGACGAATTTGGAGGTATGGGAGGGATAGGATGAGTGGTACCAACACTCAAGCCCATCCCTTTTCCATTTCCAAGTCTTGAGATGACCCCAAGATCCACCAATTGTGGAGGACTTGACTTCAAGTCTCCTTCACTATTGGTGAGAGTCCCCATGAAGTTTTGTGGTCCTTCATGAGAGGGAAGGAGGGGAAGACATGTGTCATTCTTTCCCTCTTCAACTTCCCTTTTCTCTCCCATGTGTTGGAGAGAGGACTTGTGGTATGGATGAGGAAGACTTTGGGGATGGGTGAGTGACATGTGTCAACACCCATCCCTTGGGATAGAATAGTAGTTTGGAAGAAGAGTGAGGAGGTGACAAGTGTCACCTCCCCATTCGTCTAAACTCATGGAATTAGGTTATTTTAATCCCACTTGGGATAAGGAGAAAGGTTGTTGAATTTTTTGGAGGACTTTTGTTTATTGGAAATTGTTTTTGGGAGAAAAAGGATAGAGGGAGTTTGGTGGCTTAGGTTGGAGGAGATTTTGGAGGAGCTCTACATCAACTTCATCCATTAAAGGGCTTTTTAAGGATGGATTTCAAGGCCTTTCCTTTGTATTTTCTTTCTGTTGCATGATGGTTGTGTGAAATGTAATTTTTGCTTGTGTTGTAAAATTTTGTTATTTTGGAGAATTTTAATTGGGGTGTTGACAGAGCTTCTTCCACTTGGGAGAAATGCTCATCAAGTGTGGGGTAGTGGAGGAGTGATCCTCCTCGAGTCCATTCCTTGTTTTGGGATGTTGAAAGCCTTAAGGGCATTTGTGAGACTTTGAGAAATTTTTGTATATGGCTTGAGAACCAAAATATGAACTCCTTGGAAATTTTGTTAACAAGTTTGGCTTGAGGCCATGAGAAATTTGTGTTGATATATTTTTGAAAGGTGGTACTTTAGAGTTGAGTGTGTCCACTCTCCTACCCCTTGTTAAACTCACTGTGGTTGAGTTTGTGTTGTGTAAATAGCCATGGGTGTAATTATGTTTTTGGGATGTTGTATTGCTTTGTTGTGGAGTAGATTTTGGAATACCATAGGTGTGTGGATGATCTCCCTAGCTTGGGGGTGACCCTCTTGCGGGTCTACGGTAGAGAAGAGAGCAAGTTGAGTGGTTTTTTCTTCCCTTGTGTGTTATGCAGGTTTTCATGGAGCTTAGAGTGAAGTTGAAGACTTTTCTTGTTTGGGAAAATATTTTATTTTCCTTTACTCTTAAGGAGAGCTTGGTCTTTTAATAGCTTCATCCTTGTTGATTTTAAGGGGACAAAATTCTCTTTCTATTGTTGTAAAGATTGCTATTTTGGAGTTGTGAGAAAATCCTCCCTTATTGTGTTGATAGTTGTAATTTTATTGTTTATTAAGTTTTACCATTTTGAAATGAGAAAGGGAAAAGAAAATTTACTTTTAAAAGGATATTAGAATTGTCTATTTCCTTATAATCCTATTAGTAAAGTTGAAATTTAGTTGCTATGGAAAAAGATTTAGTGAATATAATAAATTTAAAGAGTTATATAAAGTTGTAATTTTGTTACTATAAAATAAAAAAAATTGGATTATAGTTATTCTTTTGAATTAAATTGTAATTAATTAAATGCGTACTATAGTTAAATTGAAACATTTGACTTGAAATAGAAATTTAATTAAGAGGAAAGTAGATTTTATTTATCCATTGTATAATATTGTTTTGTATAATGTTTAATTTCAGAGTTGCATTTGAAAATACATTGTATATAAATGCAATATAAATTAATTCATTATTCTATTTTAACAAATTATTTGATAGTAATCATTAAATTATATATATATTCTGTATTTTTTTTACAGTTAAGTAAATTATTAATGAAACTATGAGTTAGGGTGAACTAAGAAAATTGTGGTATATATATATATATATAATTTAAATTTTATTATACAAAAAAAAAAATTAAATGGGAAGATTATAATATTTTTTGCAGTTTTCACAAACTGTAAATACAATCATAAATATATATATATATATAGAGTGGTGGTGGGGGGGTTTGACCCCCCCCCCCCCACCACCATCGATTACATATTGGGTGTGGGGAGGGGCAGAGCCCCCACCCACACCCCACGTAGTGGGATGTGTGTGGGGGCTTTGCCCCTCCCCATACCCCACATAGTGGGATGTGTGTGGGGGCTCCGCCCCTCCCCACACCCCCGCCATGCTTTATTTCCCCCCCCACAGCCATTACACAATCCCCACACCCCGTTAGCTCATAGCCGCATGGCCTCTGCAATCCCTCCGCCAATGACACCTTTCTCCACCACGCCACTCACTGTCCCCTGCTCCCCTTACCCTCCTTGCCATCTAGTACCCCACGGCCCCCTCTGTGAAATCCGTAGCCCAACCTCCAAGCCACCACCGATTGCCACGTTACCGCTATAAGCACCACGCCACCCACGCAGGTCCCGTCGCTATTCCTCCATTAAACCCTGTAACCCCATAACCCAAAACACAAAAAAAGGGGTTAGGGCATTCTCCAATGTTTTCAAAATAAAAATATGGAATGCTTCAATAAGCAAAGGTCTTATAAAAGAAAACACTAAATTTTGTAATTTAATAAAATATATATATATATATATAAACACACACACACAGATATATATATATATACATATATATATGTATATACATATATATGTATATATATACATATATATGTATATGTATATATATACATATATATACACATACATATATACATATACATATACATATATATATGTTAATATTTTATTTATATATACATACATTTATATATATTAATCAATTGATATAAATATGGGTTCATTATTGATAAAAGAAAGATATAACGAAAATTTAATAAGAGTATATATATATATAATTATTATATATATATATATATTAATTATAGGAATAATCATAGAGCACGATCTAGGAAAAACAAAAAATGGAAGGAGCGAAAAAGCAGGCAGGAGCAAAAAAGCAGGAAGAAGGGTTTTACAAGGAGAACGGTGGCGAAAAAAGCGAAGGAGAAGAAGTGGAATGCAAATTAAAAGAGGAGGCACCATTCGTTGCAACAGGAGCGAACACAGTCCCAATTAGCAAAATTAGGAGAAGCCATTCAGATTTCGCCAAAGGACAGGTAGATTCGCAGCAGGAGGGAAGGGTTACAATCGATGTAAAAAACAAAGTGGATAAAGACATAAATGCGCTGGAACAAACAGCTCTGATAGGAAGAGTGATAGGAAGAAACAAATCAAAACAACAGATCAAGGAATGGATTACAGGAAACTGGACAAAAATAGAAATGATACATTTCATACCCAAACAATTCTTTGTGGTCGATTTCAAGGAAGAAGCTGATAGAGATAACATTCTGGATAATGCGCCATGGAAAATAGGGTTGGAGTATATTTACACACAGAAATGGAGGCCAAATTTTAACCCGAATAACTTCGATCCTTACAAGGAACCAATATGGATAAGATTATATAATTTACCATTTGAATATTGGTCAGGAGGCTGTCTATACAAAATTGGAGATACTTTAGGAAATACAGTAGAGCTGGACATGGGAGATAGCGACTCAATTTACTTTGCTTGAATTAGGTTACTAGCAATCAACAAGATTCCAATGAAGATAATGCTGATCACTTCAGCAGGTACCTGGGAACAGAATATAGAAATTGAGGAAAGAAAATTCTTTTGTCTTGAATGTAGAAGCAGAAGACATATGGAAAAAGGATGCCCTAAAAAACTTACTGGGAAAAGAACAGAAGACAATATGGATAGGGAGGAGGAACCGAAGCAAATAGAAAAGGAAAGGCAAGGAACACGGGACATAGGAGGAGACATAGATTTACCGGTAGAGTCTTCTAACAGAAATCCTAACTCTCCAATTCTCCAAGAAAATGAGTCAACAATGCCAGACACGGAAACAAAGTCAGAGGCTAGACATAGGGAAATCAGAAAAGAACTTGAGGAGGGACATAACATTTCGTTGGCAGGATCCAAGGACTCTGCAAAAGTTGATAAGCAGGGAGAAAAAGATGAATACAGTCCTGAGATAGTTAGAGAGACTCTAGAAGCAGAGATCGGGCCTAACGATGACTGGTTAGATGAAGAAGAGGCTATTGAGGATAGAGAGGAAATTGGAATTATCGATCCTCGACATATCAGCCAAACTGGAGCAAGAGGAACTACGGGCAATGGAAAGAAGTTAGGAAGGAAAACAGATAAGGAGAAAAGAGAGGAGTATGCGGCAGACAAGGGACTTCTGAGCATCAAAAAATACATGCTAAGATCCAAGGGAGGGAACACCTCCCTTGGGAAGCCATGAAGATACTTTCATGGAATGTTAGGGGCTTAAACGCCCCTAACAAAAGACGCGCAATCAAGCGCCACCTTTCTAAGCTAATGCTGGATATAATCTTATTATAGGAAACCAAATTGATGAAGGAAGAAGCGGAGAAGTTTACACAGCATTGTAGACCTTTGACAGGTATCTTCAGTGAACCCAGGGGTACTGCAGGAGGGGTAGGATTACTGTGGAATCCTTCCAAGGTAGATGTCAAGGAAGTAGAGGTAAATCAAAATTGGATAATAGGAAAAGTCATTTTATATCATGTCAATTTTTCTTTCTGGATTTGCTGTGTATATGGGCCAACCAAGACAGAGGAAAAAAAGGAAGTATGGAATGGCATTTTAGGTAGAATGCAAGAGCTGGGGGAAGAAAGGGTGATTTTGGGAGGAGATTTTAATGCAATTTTAAATTTGGAAGAAAAAAGAGGAGGTTTGAGAACAGTAAACAACGCAACAAAAGATTTTAGGGAGTTTGTTGAAGAAGGCAGGCTAATTTACTTCCCTCCTAAAGAAGGAAGCTTTACATGGACTAATAGGAGGGAAGGCTTTACAAATATAGCCGAAAGGCTAGATAGATTTCTATGCAGTTCGAACTGGTTAGAAATAGATTTAGGAATTGAATCGAGCATTTTGCCATGTTCTCTGTCAGATCATTATCCCATAAAGCTGGAAATAGGCCAATTACTTAAGCCAAAGAATTCATATTTCAAATTCGAAAAAATGTGGTGGAGAAACGAGGAACTGATAGATTGTATAGGGAAATGGTGGCTAGAGATTCCAGGAAAGGGAGGATCAGTAAGTTATGTTTTCTGTCAAAAATTAGCACATGTCAAAAAGAGGTTGAAGGAATGGAACAAGAATACTTTCAAAGACATATTTGCAGAAAAAAACAGAGTTGAAGAAGAACTGGAGGGGTTAAATCAGAAAGTTATAAGGGAGGGGATGTTTCAAAATGATCACAAAAAAGAGAAAGAACTTATGGCCGAATGGGACGAATTGTTAGCTAGGGAAGAAGAATATTGGAGAAGTAAAGCTAGAGAAGTGTGGCTGGAGGCAGGCGACAAAAACACAAAATTCTTTCACAACTCAGTCAAATCCAGAAGAATGACGAATAAAATTTCAGAGCTGACTATTGGAAATGGTATTATAATAAACAAAAAAGAAGAAATTGAGAGAGAAATAGTCAGCTACTTTCAAACATTCTTGGCACCTGAGGAGGGTTTTAACTGGTTAAACATAGAGCAAGCCACAAACCATATAGATAAGATAGTAAACGATGAAGAAAGGGAAGCTTTGGAAAAGCCTTTCACAGAGGAAGAAGTCAGGAAGGCAACATTCCAATTACACCCGGACAAAGCGCCAGGACCGGACAGTTTTCCTGCTCTTTTTTATCAAAAATGTTGGCATATCGTGGGCAAGGAGGTCTGGAACATTCTGGAAGATTTCAGAAAGAAGAAAAGATTTGTAAAAGATATAAACAATACAGTAATTGCGCTTATTCCAAAAAAATCAGAATGTAGGAGGGTCAGTGATTTCAGGCCAATCTCATTATGCAACACAGTCTACAAGATTCTCACCAAGACAATTGCTAACAGACTAAAACCAATTTTGGGAAGAATAATATCAGAAAACCAAAATGGATTCACGCCAGGAAGAGAGATTGCGGACAGCATTATTTTAGTAAACGAAGTCATCCACTCGATCAATCAAAACAGACAGAAGAGTATGCTAATCAAGTTAGATGTGAGCAAGACATACGACAGGGTTAGATGGAACTTCCTTCTAAAGATACTAGAGAAAATGGGCTTCAGCAGATCTTGGCTTGAAGGCATTTACCAGTGTATTTCCACTCCATGAATGTCGGTAGCAGTGAATGGATCGCTATGTGGCTTTTTCGAGATATCACAAGGGTTGAGACAAGGTGATCCGCTATCCCCGTGCCTTTTCGTTTTAATGGCTGAGGCTATGGGGAAAATGATCCAACATTGTCAAAGATCAGGGGGATGGAAAGGAGTCAGGGTAGCTCGAGGATTAACACCAGTCACACACACTCAATTTGCAGACGACACTTTACTTTTCAGGGAAGTGAACCTCGCAGAGGCAGAGGCGATCCGAAGAGTGCTAGACACTTACACGAATCTGTCAGGGCAGGTGGTTAACAAAGAGAAGACAAGAATGTTTTTTTTCAATACCTCTAAAAGATGGCAAAACCAGATATCACAAATCCTGGGTTGTCAAGTAGATACCTTACCAAACAAACACTTAGGGGCTCCTATATTCAATGGACAGAACAAATCTCAGCTTTGGGAGGAAGTAATCGCTCAGTCTAAAAGTAAAATGGACACTTGGAAAGGAAGATGGTTAACATTAGCAGGAAGGATTACCATGCTAAAATCAGTTTTAGGGGCAGTCCCGACCCACATGATGTCCTGCCTACAAGTTCCAAATAAGGCCAGAACCACCTTGGAGAGTGGTTGGAAAAAGTTCCTGTGGGAAGGATCGAGAGAGATCAAAAGAATACCGTTAATTGGATGGGATAAAGCCACGTGCCCCATAGATAAGGGTGGGATGGGAATGAGAGAACTAAAACTCCAGAATGAAGCATTGGGAGCTAAATTGGTTTGGAAATTGGCAAAACAACCACAGAAACTTTGGTGTAGAATTATGCAAAGTAAATATTTGGATGATTCTGATCCGAATAGAATTTTGACCATAGCGAATCCAGGGGGTGGCTCGCCTATATGGAATTTCCTCAGAAAATGCAGACCGATAATTTTAGATCATTTGACGTGGAGTATTAATAATGGGAGAAATGCCAACTTTTGGACGGATTCATGGGAAGGATGGCCGTCGCTAGATAGCTTACAAGAGTTATCAGAATTAAGAGAACAGATGATTCAAGACAGAGGAGAAAAGGTGGCGGACTACTTCGAAGGAGAAGACGAGGTAGGCTTAGTCAGATGGGTGGACCCTAGTAAGTACAATGTAGATACGGACACCAAAAAGAAGTATGTGGAAATACTTAATGAAAGAAAGATCAGGAAAAACAATGACAGCGATGAGATAATTTGGTGTGGTGCAAAGTCTGGACAATACACAGTTAAGATAGGATATCAATTATTGAAGTCAGACAGAGAAAGCAATTCATTAGATTATTGGCCAAAAAAGATTTGTTGGGACAATCAAGTTCTGCCCAAGGCGGGTGCTTTTCTGTGGACGGTGCTACATAGAAGTATATTAACAGGGGACAGGTTGCAGAAGCTAGGGATCTCTGGTCCAAGCCGATGTACACTGTGCAAGCAACATGAAGAGACTCTTGACCATTTATTTTTAAAATGCCAGGTAGCTGATAAGGTATGGACGTATTTCCTCAGCCTATTAGAATGGAAAGGAGCCATGAATTCTACAATAGTAGATTTCTTGAAAAGTTGGCCAATACTACAACGAAAAGGTTTCTGGGGGAGCATCTGGATAACTATGCCATCCATGATAATTTGGCAGATTTGGAAGGAAAGGAATCAGCGAATATTTGAAGAAAAAGAAATTCCAACAGAAAACTTAATTAAAAAAATAGAAACTGGATTAGTTGAAATACTTAACTCCAAAGCAAGTAGCAGGGGAGGATGTAAGTTTACATGTTGGGATGAGGCAATCATGAAATTATGGCCTGATCTTAAAACCCCGAAAGGGTTGGGAGGAGCGAAGAAAACTAGAGCCCAATCAAGATGGTTGGCTCTGCCAAGAGGTAGACTCAAACTAAATTTCGACGGGGCCTCCAAAGGCAGCCCGGGTAAGGCAGGATATGGCTATATTATCAGGGATGAGAGGGGAGATTTTGTCTGGGTAGCTTCGGGCGACCTGGGAGTGGCATCAAATAATATGGCAGAATTAGAAGCCCTATCTAGAGGGGTGATGGACTGTGCTAGGAAAGGTTGGACCAACATTGACATAGAAGGGGACTCTCAAATAGTTATTAATGCTGTCATTAGGAACAATGCAGCAAATTGGAATTTAAAAAAAGGAGTGCAGAGAATCAAGGACGTCCTGCAAAACTTGAATTTTTCCATTAGACACATTTATAGAGAAGCAAATAAAGCCGCAGACTTCCTAGCTAACCAAGGGATCACGAGAGGAGGAAAGGACGTCAGCAATTCAGACATTGCAAGCTGGAATGGGCTTGTTGAGGTACTTTGCTCAGATAAGGGAAAGCCGTAGAAGGTGGATGAGCTGAGGAATCACACATCCGACAGTGGAGTTTAGACAGGCAGATACTTACATTTGGTAGGACGATTCGGATGTCCACGCGACGTAGATCTCTTCAGTGTGGCAATGATGAAGGGTACTAGCGTCTTGCTTATTTTAAGCCTGTCGAAGGTTGCCTGGGATTAGAATGGTGGAAGAGGAAGAGATGGCCAGAATAATGGGAGTGCAGTGCCGATGTCTGGAGGAAGGAAAGGAGCAGCAGGTGGGGTGCCTGTTCAAACTAAAAGAAGAAGCTGCCAGAACAACTATCTTGCAAATCATTGGAGGAGGGTCGTGGAGTGGCGGCCATGTACACGATGGTCACGTATATCAGCTTTTATTCACCAATATTCAACTGATCATGGGCAGCTCCTTCTATGGGGTGTGTTGGGGAGCGCGGTTGGTAGCTCCAGCCAACCACACGGTAGTTATTGGAGAGATTGATTCGGTGGGAGGAGACCGGGCAGAGGAAACACTGAAATCAACCTATGCAAGGGGAATCAGATCCAAGAAGGCAAGAGATATCCTCGCTGCTTACAAAGAAGGCATTGAAAATCGGGACATGGAAACCTTTCGTAAGATGCTTCAGGAAAATAAAGGGGAGTTTACTAACGGCCAGATCGGAAGGCTTCTGGAGACGGCGGAAGGCATGATGATGATAATGCACGAGATAATGTAATACTTTGGGCTGTTAAAAAGCTAAAGACATAGTTGTTTTAGTTCTGGATTAGTAAAATGTTGTGTTCTGTAAGTTGTTTTGTATGGCATTCCGGGATGGAATTAGCCAATAAATAAAAACAACGCTTTTATTCTATGTTATAGATCAAAGGGAGCCATCCCCATGATGGCACTTACCAAACAAAAAAAAATATATTAATTATAGGAAAATGAGTTTCAGATTTAAACAATTATCACAAATTAAATACCAAGAAAATGAAAAGAAAAATATATCTATCTTTATAAATGCAAATAAGCTTACATATACATTGTATATATGCTTATTTGCATTAGCCTTCCTCCGCCGCGCCACTCACTGTCCCTTGCTCCCCTTACACTCCCTGCCATCCAGTACCCTGCGGCCCCCTCTGCGAAATCTGCAGCCTGACCTCCAAGCCACCACCGATCACCACGCTGCCACTGTAAGCACCACGCCACCCACGCAGGTCTCGTCGCTATTCCTCCATTAAACCCTGCAACCCCATAAGCCAAAACACAAAAAAAAAGGGGTTAGGGCATTCTCCAATGTTTTCAAAATAATAATATGGAATGCTTCAATAAGCAAAGGTCTTATAAAAGAAAATCCTAAAATTTGTAATTTAATAAAATATTAATATATATCTGTGTGTGTATATATACATATATATATATAGATATATATATGTATGTATGTATGTATATGTGTATATATGTATATGTATATATATATATGTATGTATGTATGTATGTATGTGTATATATGTATATGTATATATACATATATATATATGTATGTATGTATGTATATGTGTATATAATATACATATATACACATATACATACATACATACATATATATATATATGTATATATACATATACATATATACACATACATATATACACATATACATACATACATACATACATATATATATATATATGTATATATATACATATACATATATACAAATATACATACATACATACATACATACATACATATATATATATACATATACATATATACACATATACATACATACATATATATATGTATATATACATATACATATATACACATATACATACATACATACATACATACATACATACATATATATATATATATACATATACATACATACATACATATATATATATATATATTAATCAATTATTACAAATATGGGTTCATTATTGATAAAAGAAAGATATAACGAAAATTTAATAAGAGTATATATATATATTAAATAAATATATATATATATATTAATTATAGGAAAATGAGTTTCATATTTAAACAATTATCACAAATTAAATACCAAGAAAATGAAAAGAAAAATATACCTATCTTTATAAATGCAAATAAGCTTACATATACATTGTATATATGCTTATTTGCATTTATATAGATATGTGTATCTTTATAAATGCAAACAAGCCATCATATGCATTTCATATGTGGCCACTGTAAACTTGAATTGTAGGTTTAGAAAATGTCCAATTGAGGAAAAAGAGAGGCAAAGAGAAAGAAAGTATAACAGTGAAAACAAAGAGGAGAAAATGCGTGGCAATTTCTGAAATGGGCTAAGAGAACTAAGTAAGATTGACTCTCCGTTAACCCTAATTAGGGGCCAATTAATTATCATAATTAATTCAAACGTTGAAAATTACCCTGAGCGGAAACCTAGGGAACTTCATCAAGCGAAGTTAGTAGGTCTTGTTTAAGTGATCTGGTTTACCAAGAAATTAGGAAAAATGTAAAGGATGCAGAGATAACTCTGATTGATAGAGAACTGATTTAGTTTATCAAGAAATTATGAATAATATAAAGGATGTAGTGATAACTCTGATTGATAGAAAACATGAAGAAAAGCAGGATAAACATAAAGAAACCTTGCAAAACAGGAAAGAGAATGTGATAGAAATACAATCAAAATTAAATTTCAGAGAAACGGAAGAGAGGGCAAATGATCAGGCTTTGTTGAAAGTGCTAAAATCAGAAGGGGGAGAAATTAATATTAAATTTTAGAAAACATGAAGGAGAACAGATGATCGTGCTTTGTTGAAAAATGATCAATCAACTTAGTCAATTGTTGTACCAAAGTAATTAGTGAGATTAACCTAAATCAGGAAACCACGTGACCAAGATTAGTGTTAGTGTAATAAATCCCACTCACGCTCGTGAGGCATTATGCTGCCAAAATTTTCTAGAATTTATGGTTTAGGAGTTTAGTAAGTCCAACCCTTGTAGCAATGTTAACCGCGTCGCGATGACCCCCTTATTGGCCTTCCTATGTATGGGTATGCACACAGGTGTGTATCACCCTGTTGACAACTGTATTGTTTACACCTTTAGCATACACCACTGAGCATGCTTACGTGTGTGAGGGGGTTTCTAGGAAAGCATGGGAAAAATTTTTATATTTCGTGTCATGACCACATGACACATGTGGACATGACACGTGTGATGTGTGTTGTGACCACATGGGAAATGTGGGCATGACATCTATGCTCAACCACCTTGTATAGATTAGGGTCACACTTCAAGTTTGAACCATTGACCAACCAGAATGAACCATAAAGCATGACAAAAACTCTGAAGCATGAAATATGATGAATGAAGATCCAACTCCTGAAAGCACCAAGCACCTTATATGAAACATATGAAGAATAACACCTTTGATGCCTTTGATCCTTTGATGATCCTGTGGTCCTGAAGCAACATGAAGGAGATTAACAATGTATCAATTTATGACATCAGCACTTCTATGAAGAATAAAGTAACTTTTGCATGCATATCAAATTGATGCCTAGATTCAAGGTGTCATGAAGAACCCATGATTACCCAACTGACAGAGAAGAGAACACCAATGTCAACATCCAATATCAAGCATGAACATAATGCATGGGAGATGGCCAAAATGACATCATCATAACCCTTGCTCATCATCCACTGAATCATCATCATCCCTTTTTGACACAATGACAAGCCTTCAACACTATTTATCTAGATTAGTATCTCATATCTTATTGCCTAATTTAATTTAAGATCTAATTATTATGTATTGCCTTATCATTCCATTAGACATCTAAATTAATGTAAGGTGGTTTATTTTCCTTAAAATACTAATATCTATATTATTATTGTAATGGTGAGAAGTGCATCCATGGCACATTTTTCCCCATTCATTATGAACTCACCTTAATTGTTATCCCTACTTTAATGGTACATTGTGTGTGATAACTAAAATGTGACTCAAACACAACATGGGTGAGTTAGACTCCAAACAACACATGCACTACACCCTTGCTAAAGGTGTCAATCAAATCACTTCTACCTTCTAAGGAAAACTAGCTAACTGAGGGTGATTTGGACTAGTTACTCTCTTCACATGGAAGAAGAGCATCCTAGGTGAGAGTGGAATTGTTGTGTTGTATGTTTGAATTTTGAATTATTGATTTTGTGTACCTCATGATGATGCTGAGGATTTCCTTGATGTTTTCCTATGTCTATTGTTTGATTTGAAAATATTGTTTCTATGCCCTAATTAAACCCTTCCTCGATGTTTATTTTTGAATAAAAGTTGAATTTTGTATCCCTCATGGTAAAATTGGGGGCTTGAATATTTGAAAATTTGAAAGTTAAAAATGAATTTCTAACGTAGTTAATCCTAAATGAATAAATACACTTTTTTTCCTAATTTTGATTTTGATGATTTAATTACTATTAGAAGGAAAAAAATATGGAAGTTATATGGCTTTTCCTAATGCAATATAACTATGTTTTTGTGTGTTTTTCAAGATTTGAAACTTCTAATATAAATTTGTAACTATGAGCTAAGGAAAATAGAAAATTTATTCTAAAAAGTAAATAAGTCTAATCTAACTTTATCCTATCAAGAGAAACACAAGACAATATTTTACTTCCTCAAGATGAAAATGTGAGTTAATTACTAATAAAGCAATAAAGAACCTATAATAATGGGCACCAATGCTAGGATATGTCCTCAGAGGTCCTATAACAACTAGCTCCTCCTCTACAACAATGGGGTCCTCCTCTTAGTGATAAGGATACAAAGGGGGATGTAAGTGAGTGAAAAATGGCTTAGAAGCAATAACAAATTTGAAGGGAAGATGGGGCACACATGATCATTATTGCATTTATTAAACAATCTTATTAGATTGTTTACTTAAATCATAATTGCATTTAATAAACAATCTTATAAGATTGTTTACTTAAATCACAATTGCATTTAATTAGGTAAATACATCTCAAATGACATTATTTCATTGGATCTTTATAGAATTTATTTAAACAATTTAGTCAAGTTGTTTAAATTAATTCACAATAGCATCTAATCAAAAAATCCAAAACACATAGAAAAATGGGCACTATAACAAAATGTGGTGTATAAACAAGTACAGATATAAAATTAGCTATCCTCCATCAAAGCCTAAACCCTCAAGCCCTAGTGGTGGCTACTATATAGACATCTTGTGCTACGAAGTTGCAGATCGTGAGTGACTATGACTACACAATTGTAGTCCCCGAACTGTACCCCTAAGCTCGGTCACCTCTATCCTTGAATAAAAAACCTACTACTGTAGGGGCAACCCGAGCTCACAGCTGGCTCATCACATCTAGTAAGCTCTAGACCCTAAAGTGGTCTAAGCCTATGGATGGCATGTTGTGTACATCAAATCGTGACTGTAGAGCCTACACTCTTCTCACGACATGATCATGCTTAGTCCTAGCCTAGTCTCTCTCAGAACTAATAGCAATAGCCTCTGGAATGGATAGATCTCTATCCACCTAGGTCTCCTCATAGGTAGCTCTAAGCCATGCAATGGGCTAAAAAATACCTATGTTCCTCCCTCCAGTCTACAGTTGTCTATAACTGGCCCACATTGGTAGCACGAGCTGCACATCAAGTACCATCTCTATGAAGATGTTATGTCTTGATATTTCATGAAATACTATGTTTAGTCAATTTGAATGATAGAGATAATTCGTGTATGTATTAATATTTAATACATATATACACTATTAATATAATATATAATATATTATTTAGATAATTAGCAAGATATATTATTAAATATAAATAACAAATATAAATATAAATATTAATATTACTATTAATATTAATAGTAATATTAATATTAATATGGATATTAGTATGTAATACTAATATAAAAAAATAATAAATATAATCCCAATTATAAAAGTAACTCCATATAAATAAAGATACAACAGTGATATAAAAACTAAAGACTAATACCATAAGGGGTACGATCATTTTTAAAGAAGTAGCACCCATATATATGGTGCGATTTGAGATACAATGAAATACAATCAAGCATTATTGTTTAACAAGGCAGCGATTCTGTATGCAGCTATTACTAAAAAAGTAGTAATTCATTATTAAAGGTGCATCGACCATTTACGAGGCTACCATTTACAAGGTTGTAATCTCTTAATAAATGAATGAGAATTATTTAAGGCAGAACTTCTTCAAAGGTGATATAAAAACTAAACAAATACTAATACCATAAGGGGTACATAGCACCCATATATACGGTGCAATTTGAGATACAATGAAAGACAATCAAGTATTATTGTTTAACACTACAATGATTTTGTATGCAGTGGTTACTAAAAAGTAGTAATTCATTATTAAAGGTGTAGTGACCATTTACAAGGCTACCATTTACAAGGCTGTGATCCCTTAAGAAATGAATGAGAATTATTGAAGGTAGAGCTTCTTCAATGGTGATATAAAAACTAAAGAAAGACTAATACCATAAGGGGTGCGATCATCTTTAAAGAAGTAACACCCATATATATGGTGTGATTTGAGATACAATGAAATACAATCAAGTATTATTGTTTAACAAGGCAGAGATTCTATATGCAGTTACTAAAAAGTAGTAGTTCATTATTAAAGGAGCAACAACCATTTACAAGGCTACCATTTACAAGGTTGCGATCCCTTAATAAATGAATGAGAATTATTTAAGGAAGAACTTCTTTAACACTAACCAAGATTATGTTCTATATGATAGGCAACGATTCATCTACAAAAGGTGTGACTAATAATAAAGTGAGCTATCTCCAAGAAGAAATCCCATCCTTTCAAGAGGCATATGAGTGGTATAAGTAAAGGAGAAAAGAGTATAAAAAATAAGAGGAGGTATCAAGGAATACATTTGATTTTGGAATATGCAAACCAAAATAAATATATATCTAAATTAAAATTCAGATCTGCATAAATATAATAGACAAGGATACATAGAACAACATATAAAAATATAAATTAGTCACCCTCACATATGTATATATAGCAGCATATTAGAATTATCAATCGACCAAGTTATATAAATAATTGTGACACAACAAGAGGATATATTGCCATCCCTGAACTGAACTATATTTATTGATCAAGAGGTACTTATAATTAATTACCTTATTCAATTACAAGCAAACTATGTTGAGTTGCATAGGGGTATAGAGGCAAGTAGGAAGGTTGATCCTTCCAGTCCATGAGAGATGATAGGTAGGAAGCATGCCCTCCCTCATACTCTCATCAAGTTATGTTAAAGGGATGATAGGTAAAAATCATACCCTCCATCATGCCCTCATGAAGAGATGATAGGTGGGAAGTGTGCCCCCCATCATGCCTTCATCAAGAGATGATAGGTAGGAAGTTTGCCTTCCATCATGCTCTCACCAAAATGTGATAGGTGGGAATTGTGCCTTGAGCATGATCTTGGTAGGGTGTACCGCCAAGGTGGACATAAGAGATGATAGGTAGGAAGCGTGCCTTCCATTGTGCTCTAACTTGCAAGTATTCCTATGGGACCTGTTGTGACCTATATGCAGCATCGCCCCATTGAAACTGGGGACCCCCCTTTTAATTTTGATCTTTTGTCTTGTTTCTATCTAGTTTTCCTAGTGAATAAAGGAGTGGGCAGGGGCTTGAAGTTAAACTTAGTTTAGCATTGAATAAATTGCATATTCAAGCATGGTCAAAGGGATTCACTCTAATTCTAAACTATATGTGGTCCATTGAAATGCCTGCCCGTGATGATTCGGGAAGCCTTAGAATTTCTACTCAAAGGTTTGTATCAAAATCTGTTATTTATGCAAGGCATGATTAGAAGTCCGCTCAAGCGGACTTGTGTTGATTGTTTGGAATGTTTGTTCAAGGCAGCATCCACATCGGTTCCCCACGTCTGTCCAAGCGGACCTTTGAATGTCCTTCACAAATCTTCTCCCCATCTTAATGCCCGATGCCTTAACGAATCCCTCTTTGTTTAAGATCATTTTGAAGAATTCTAATCTTGGCATAGTTTAGTTAAAGGTTAAATGTCCGCCTTGGAGTTAAGGTTCACTTCGCATATTTGGAAGCGAATGATTTCACGTATTATGGAGGACCTCATGTTATCTTCACGTCACAAATCATGTACCTACAACATTCAAATCTCCGCTCAGGCAAACTTTCAGTGACCTCTTGGCAAGTGTGCACATGCATTTTGAATGCCCGCTCATCCCATGAGTCCTGCTTTAGGCGAACTTTTTTTAATTGGTAGTATTATCTGTATTATGCCTTGAGCACCAAAATGCCTGCCTCTGGCAGATTTCTACGATCCATTTGCAGAGTGCATACTCATTCCGCTGCTTAGGAGTTTTATGGTGATTAAATTGGACTCGTCCACTCATTTCTTTAGAATCTAATTTGAGCCTTCTTTAATGCTGAGTATTGAATATCTCAAGATTCGCCCAGGCATGTGATAGTAAAGACATGACAAATTTAGTATTAGTGCCTTGAATATCCGCGAACCTACTGAACCCACATCTCTTTGAAGAATCTTGCATTCAAATGTCTTTTACGTTGTTGGCACAAAATCCTCTCAGCGGTGTATTTTGCGATTCCCTGACACCATCTAGACTTAGTATCATATGGATTGCTTAAGTGATAGTCTGATTTGCATTTTTTCATTTGATGTGAGTTTAAACACTCTCATTATCGTAAATGTTGTCTATGGTTAAAGGAGGGCCGCACCTATCAATTTTCAACGCATAATCTGTGTATATTTGAAATATCCACTCAAATGATGATTCATCGGATTCCCATTTCTCTACGAACTTCGATTTGTTTCAGATGATATAGAAAATTTGCCTCAAATGATGTTGTATGTTTGAATGTTGAATTGTTGAGTTTGTGTACTCATGATGAGACTGAGGGTTTCCTTGATGTTTCCATATGTTTGTTTTTTGATTTGAAATATTGTTTCTATGCCTGGTAACAAAACTAGGGCTTCTTCAATGTTTGTTTTCAAACAAAATTTGAATGTTGTATGCCTCATGGTGAAATTGAGGGCTTGAATGTTTGAAACATTTGAAAGTTAAAAATGAACTTATAGTTTAATTCATCCTAAATGAATGCATACACTTTTCTTTTTCCAATTTTGGATTTTTGATGATCTAATTACTATTAAAAGGAAATATTTATATGAGTTATATGACTTTTCCTAATGCAATATAACTATGCTTTTTGTGTTTTCCATGTTTTGAAGCTTCTAATATAAATTTGTAACTACTCTAAGAAAAATAGAAAATTTATTCTAAAAAGTAAATTACTCTACTCTAACTTTATCCTATCAAGAGAAAGACAAGACAATGTTTTACTTCCTCAAGATCAAAATGTGAGTTAACTACTGATAAATCAGTAAAGAACCTATAATAATGGGCACCAATGCTAGGATATTTCCTCAAAGGTCCTATAACAATTGTCTTCTCTTATATAGCAATGGGGTCCTCCTCTTGGTGATAGGGATAGAAAGGGGAGGTAAGGGAGTGAAAAATAGCTTAGAAGCAATAATAAATTTGAAGGACAAAAGGTGCACACATGGTCTTTGTACAAGGATAAAAAGATAGAGGGGATACTATGCATAAACTTGGGTAAGGCAAGAATACATGAAAAAGATCTCCTAAAGAGAAAGCTTTGAAGCTTTATAAAAACTAAAACTAAAAGAAATAAACTAAGAGACTCAAAAGCCTATGAAGAAGCTTGATGAAGCTTGTTAAGAATATTGTGATATTTCTCAATGAGAAAAGGATTTCTATTTTTCTATGAGATATCTAAACTAAAAATTGAAAGAAAAAGGCTCAACGTTTGCAAAGAAGCATGTAAAGAAGATTTTGTGAATGAAAGTGATGATAAACAATGAAGAATGAAGGGGTATTTATAAGTAGAAATGAGAGGGAACAAAAGAAAAGATAATATTAAAAGAACTGTTTATTGTTGATGATGTTTTCTTGAAGCTTCATCACGTTTTCACAACTTGGGAACCCCAAAAAGTAACTAACTACTAAAGCCAACAACCTAAACTACGGAAAGCAAACAAAACCAAAGATCAACTGAACACAACAAAATTACTCTAAAACAACATAAAGGAAAACCTACTCTAAGCAAGCTATGTACAAAGAGCAGACACGACTCAAAAGACCTAAATATATACGAGACCTGGCATGATTTCTTAGAATGAAAAGAAACAATAAGGTACACATGATATTTCAGATTTTGTAAAATTTATCCTTAAACTCTGAAATATATTCTCTCACAATATAATCCTCAAACTCAGAAATTCTTTTGTACAAAATCAATAGTTGTCACAACTCATTGGGACCATGATTAATCCATATACATGTTGTCATTCCAAAATTTCCATACTCAAATTCATATTCTTTAAATTCATTATCAGGAAATTCATAATCATCAAATTCAAAATCTTTCCAATTAATAATAGGGAAAGATACATGGATTATCCCACTTGCATCCGCAACATGGAATCAACACTATAATCAATAGTGGACATATCAAGATGAAGTTGGTCATGGATTATCCCATTAGCTCATTGTGGATCTTCAATAAAGGGCCTAGCATCAACTCGAATTGCTTCGCGTAGTTGACCTCCATTTCATCAGCTTCTTCTTCTTGAGACAACTTCGGCTAGAATGTAATGTCCCCTTGTCAGAAATCAGAATTCCTGTTTCACTTGTCCAAAAATTTCAACTTGCAACAAAGGAACATTAGTACATTTTCATTTAAAGTCAATATATATAAAATTCACATATACCACATTGCTTTTCCATTTAGTTTAAACTAATTTCTTTATCAATATATGCAAGTTACTATTATTCACCTATGATCATTTCTATGCATATCACTAGTATGAATTCATAGTTATTTTCAATGCATATCATTATTGCCAATCTCATTATTTCTTTCAATGCTCTTTGTATTTCACAAGTTAGCCTTAGGATCATCATGCATATGTCTTGCATAACATTAACCTTTCATATGTTACTTTCATGATCAATACTAATATGCCTTGCATATCATTAACATTTCTCATGTTACTTCCATGATCAATACTAATATGCCTTGCATATCATTAACATTTCATATGATCTAGGATATTCATCAATGCAAGTTATAATCTATTGGTCTATATGTCATTTGCTAATAGCTTATGGGAGATTGGAGGGTTGTTACTATGGGAGATTGGAGGGTTGTTACTGTTATCCACTATGGGGTTCTATGGTCTCTATCCTTAGACTCAATGTGGTATCCTTAATACCTTAGAGTCAAGGCCTCTATGAGACTCCTTGGTACTCTTATTATTCCTTACATCAAGTAACCAAGGCCTTATATATAACTATCCTTGCACTATGGGTACCTTATACCTCATGTGACAAGGCCTCTATGTGATGTTCATCCTTTGCATCATGGGTACCTTATACCTCATGTGACAAAGGCCTCAATACTACCCATGTGGCCTCTTGGTAATTTCCCTCCATCTCTCATAGGAGGTTAGCAAATCACATGTCATGGTATATGATTGGTTACAAGATATCGTATTACAAATGATTCCTCTATATGTTTGTCTACAAGATAATTCACTTGACATATTGCACAATAAATACATTACAAATGATTCCTCTATGTGATTGTTTACATGTCATCATTCCTGATGATTATATCATCAAGGATGATGGGATGTAAAGATTGCCTTACTAAGCATGGTTGTGCACAAATCATTAGTATCATAATAGAGGCATTTTGAGTATAAGCATATGATGACTGTCATAAACCAGAATCGATGCATTTATGAGAGTTACCATATGATTATCAAGACTGTTATAATTAATATAAATACACTGACATGAATGACTGCATATGACTACCAGCATACTATATACAATCAATGATGAAACAATAATATGAATTCTGTATACCTATGTCATACGGCTACCATCAGCATTAAATAATATAAAGTGCTCACCTATAAGAGGAGATGTATGGTAGTTTTGGTTGATGATCTTAATTGAGTTAATAACAGATTCTGCTTATTGGCATAGATGTCTCCCAGAACTTCAAAATTCCTTATTACTGTCTATCGCACTGCTGTGCAGGTATGTTCCTTTATTTTGAATGTATTATAAACTATCAAATACTCAATGTTGAATGCTGAATGCTCAATGGTGTCTAAGAATGAATGATGGATCTCTTTTTATGGTGTGGAAGAGGCACCGGTGGAGACCCTTAGGCCTTCGTGCCTTTTTGTTAAGCTTATTTAATTACATGTATCTTCTTAATGATGATCGATCCTTAGTGGTTTCATTCGATCCCTCTATAAATGATTTTATTTTAGTAAACAATTATAATTTTGCCTTTTAGTGCCATGTTAGCCTTTGTCCTATTCTTAATTTGTCTTTTCTTCTTACCATGGATTTTGGCTAAGTACTAAAACATATGTAATCTTCTTTATTTAGAAAACTGTGAAATATTATGGGCCAAAATTAAGGGATATGACAGGCCTCCCTCCTTAAGATTGCTTGTTCTCAAGCAATTTGTGTGCTTGGGAGTCTAAATCTTCTAGTCTTTCCCATGTAGCATCATCATTAGGCAAGTTCTCCCATTTGACAAGATGCTCTATGATGGTTCTATTTCTTAGCCTTCTCTCCCTCGCGTCTAGAATTGCCTCAGGTTCTAATATTAATTTCCCTTCATCATCCAAGGGGGGTAGATCCTCACAGGATGTGACTTTTTGATCAAGTACCTTTTTGAGTCTGGAGACGTGAAACACATTATGGATCTTTCTATTGCTTGGAAATTCTAACTAATATGCAACCTCGCCAATTCTTCTTATTACATTGTAAGGCCCATAAAATCTCAGTTTAAATTTTTTGGCACCATTGGACTTTAAGGAGGATTTGTTATATGGCTGCAATCTTAGGAATACCATGTCCCCAGCTTCAAAAGTCCTCTCTACACATTTCTGATCAGCGTATATCTTTTTCTGATTTTGGGCATGATGTAGATTGTCTCTAAGTCCCCTCATGATATCTTCATGTTGTTGAATGAAGTCCTTTGCTTTGGGACTTCTACTTTCTTGGCGTATCAAGTTTCCAAATGAAGGGGAATCATATCCGTATAGAGCCGTGAAAGGACTCATCCTGATGGACATATGGTATGTTGTATTGTAGCAATGTTCCCCAAGGTATAACCATTTAATCCATCCCTTTTGCTGCCCGGTGATATAATTTCAGAGATATCCTTTAATCCATTTGTTTACAATCTCCATTTGACCATCTATCTGCGGATGATAACTTGTGCTTGGTGTAAGTTATGTGCCTACCAATTTGAACAATTCTTGCCAAAAGAGACTTATGAATCAGTTGTCTCAATCACTAATAATGTTTTGTGGTAAACCATGGAGTTGAAATATCTCTTTAAAGAATAATTTGGCCACTTGAGGTGCTTTATAGTCACAGGATATGACCATGAAATGTGCATATTTAGTAAGTCTATCCACAACCACATAAATGCAATCTTTTCCTTGGACCTTAGGAAGTCCTGTGATAAAATCCATGGTGATACTATTCCACTTTTGCTCTGGAATGGGTAAGGATTGTAATAACCCGGTAGGATGTGTATGCTCTATTTTACTTCTTTGGCAAGTTATACATTCTTGGACATGTTGGAGTACATCCTTTTTTAAACCCCTCCATGCAAACTTTTCCCAAATTTGTTTATAAGTTTTATAATAGCCCTGATGACCTACAAAAGGGTTATCATGGAATTCTTGGATGATTTGGTCCTTCATTTTGGACCCCGCAGCTAAATATATCTGATCTTTGTATAGGATGAGTTCCTCTTTGACTACGTAACTTTCATCTTCAATGTGCCCCTCCATTATATTATTTGTGAAGGGATCCTTTACATATTCTGCAGTGATCTTACTCTTCCAATCAGGAGATATGCATGACATAGTGCATAAGTGTGGCCTTCTTGATAGTTCATCCACTACCACATTATTTTTTCCTTTCAGGTAGCTAATATCAAATTTGTATGCTTGGATCTTGCTCACCCATTTTTGTTGTCTATCATTTAAATCACGCTGATTAAGGAAGTGCTATAGGCTATTATGATCCATTTTTACGGCAAATTTTCCACATACTAGATATTGGCAAAATTTTGCCAAGGCATGCATGATGGCCAACATTTCTTTATCATAAGTGGAATACAATCTTTCGACAGCTATCAACTTGCGACTTTCAAATGCTATGGGCTGTCTATTTTGCATCAAGATGGAACCAATGCCTTCACCCGAGGCATCACATTCCAATTCAAAAGGTGAGGAGAAGTTAGGAATGGCTAACACGGGACAAGATTTCATAACTTTTTTCAATTCTTTGAAGGATTTTTCAGTAGCATCATTCCATTGAAATAGTCCTTTCTTTTTAAGGTTGGATAAAGGTGATGCAATTTTGGAAAAAAAATTTACAAACCTTCGGTAATAACTGCATAGTCCTAGGAATCCTCTTAAGTGAGTCCAAGTCTTAGGTCTAGGCCACTCTTTAATGGTTTTAATCTTCTCCTCATCAACCTTGACTCCTTTGGCACTAATTTTGTGCCCTAAGTAAAGAATCTCTTCCATTCCAAACTTGCACTTCGAAGCTTTTGCATAAAGGGATTCTTGTTCTTGTATGGATAGGAGCTCATCAATATGATTCAAGTGTTCCTCCCAAGTTTTACTATGAATTAATATGTCATCAAAGAAGATTAAGAGGATCTTTCTTAGCTACTTTCAAAAATTATGATTCATGCATGATTAGAAAGTTGCCGGTGCATTGGTTAGTCTGAATGGTAGGACTAAGAATTCAAAATGGCCATAATGACATCGAAAGGCAGTTTTGGGTATATCTTCTTCTTGCATTCGGATTTGTTGATACCCGGACCTAAGGTCTATTTTTGAGAAGTATTTAGCCCCATGAAGTTCATCAATTAGTTCATCTACCCTAGGTATGGGGTACCAGTTTTTTATGGTTTGTTTATTTAAAGATCTATAGTCTACACACAATCGCAAGGTTCCATCTTTCTTTTTCACTAGTACCATGGCAGATGCAAATGGGCTAGAGCTCGGTTGTATATGACCCATTACTAGGAGCTAATTTATGGTTTTCTCTATTTCTTCCTTAAACTTTAGAGGATGTCTATATGGGGTGGTAATAATTGGTTTTGCCCCTTTTTCCATTTCTATGACATGTTAGAATCCTCTCTTGGGAGGTAACCCTAGTGGTTCATATCTTCAAATAATTTCTTATGTTTTTGTAGGATGGGTTGAATATCTATGTGGATGGTTGGCCCCTCTTTAGTTGAATTGTCTAAAATCATACATTGAGTTGGCCACTCTACTTGGTTGTGTCAGCAATTTTTTTCTATTCTTTTGGATGACACTACCCAGGGTGATCCATCGGAAAGTCCATGTAGGATGATCTTGTTTCCTTGATCCTCAAAATGGATTTCTAATTTTGGAAAATCAATAGTGACTCACCCTAGAGAGTGTAGCCATGGCATCTCTAGGATAATATCTGTGTCTCCCAAATTTACCACATAAAAATCTTCCTTAACTTGATGTTTCCCGATGGTCATTTCTAGTTGAGGCATAATTTTTGAGCATTCTCTTGTAGAGTCATTGGCTAGTGAGACTTTAAACCCTTTAAAATCTTGGGGTCCTAGTTTTTATCTTTTTTCTAGGGATTCATCTATAAAATTATGAGTAGCCCCACTGTCTACTAAGGATGTAAATTTGTTTCCCTTTAATTTACATCTAAGTTTAAAATGATGATGTTTAGATACCTTAGACATGGAGGCTAGGATGACTTTTTCCTTGGGTTCACATTTTCTTTTCTTAGGAGGGTTTTCCTATTCCTCTTCATGGGTCATGGCTTCTAGGGTATGGATTTGCCCACATGTATGACCCAGTTCCCATTTGTCTTTACATCTAAAACACAAACCTTTGTCTTTCAAATCTTACTGCTTTGAACATTGGTGGTCACGTGACCATGGGGATCCACATGAGAAACAATTCCTTATATCTCTTCTTTCATCCTTGTGATGGTAGGATTTGTCATATTTATGTTTCTTATGGAAGGGTTTTGGAGATGAGTGGTAAGGTTTACTTTTTTCTAGGCGAAGGGCCATTTCAACGGCATTATCCAAGGAGGTAGGTTTGAGTGCTCCTACTAAGCCTCTTAGTTTATCATCCAAACCTTCTATGAATAGGAATGTGAGTCTTTCATTTTCAATTCCAGTAACCTGTATGGAAACCTTCTCAAATTCATTGATATATTCCTCTACGGTTCCCCACTACCTTGGGTTAAATCTTTGAAGTCTTGTTACGGGTGTCGTCTCTCAAATTTCTTAAGGAATTTCTTAGAGAACTCCGCATAAGAGGTGATGGATCCATGACCTTGGATGAGTTTCCCATTATTCCACCATTCATATGATAAGCCTTCCAAATGTAAGATGGCAAATTGGAGTTTATCCCTTTCCATTACAGGACTAAGTGAGAAGTAGTCATTTAGCTTTTGGAGCCATGCATGTGGTGTGATCTTATTTGTCCCATCAAAATTAGGAAGGTTTACTTTGTTGGTTTTATGTTTTAAGTCCTTTTTAGGGGGTCTTCTTTCCCTCCTTACCATTTCATTCCTTCTAGTATTGCTATAATCATTAAATGATACCACTCTCCTTACTTCCAGTTCTAGGCTTGCATAAGCCCTTGCAATATCATCCGTGGTTAATGCATTTGTAATAGGTTCATTGGCTCTTCAAGAAGGAAAGATGGCATAGGAATCCTTGGATTTGATGAAGTTGGGCTATTCTCTGCATGGTTGGATCCTATGTCTCTTGCATTTGTAGAGTTTGGTTGATCCGTGGTGTTACCCACCTTTTGAAGTGCCTCTAAGAACATTTGAGTTGTCTTTTCACCTTGGTCCATCATGGCTTTGGTGATTCTTTCATTTTGTTCCATAATGGCCTTGGTGGTGGCTTCCATGAATGCCCTCATTTCGTTGTTCATTTCCTCTTCTAGAAGTTGTCGTTTCCTTCTAGTGTATGCTTGCATAAAACTATCTCACAGGATGGCAAGAACAATGGCTCTGATACCAATTGTAATTTCCCCTTGTCACAAATCAGAATTCCTGTTTCCCTTGTCCAAAAATTTCAACTTGCAACAAAGGAACATTAGTACATTTTCATTTAAAGTCAATATATATAAAATTCACATATAGCACATTGCTTTGCCATTTAGTTCAAACTGATTTCTTTATCAATATGTATTGCTATGCAAGTTACTATTATTCACCTATGATCATTTCTATGCATATCACTAGTATGAATTCATAGTTATTTTCAATGCATATCATTATTGCCAATCTCATTATTGCTTTCAATGCTCTTTGTATTTCACAAGTTAGCCTTAGGATCATCATGCATATGTCTTGCATAACATTAACCTTTCATATGTTACTTTCATGATCAATACTAATATGCCTTGCATATCATTAACATTTCTCATGTTACTTTCATGATCAATACTAATATGCCTTGCATATCATTAAAATTTCATATGATCTAGGATATTCATCAATGCAAGTTATAATCTATTGGTCTATATGTCATTTGCTAATAGCTTATGGGAGATTGGAGGGTTGTTACCGTTATCCACTATGGGGCTCTATGGTCTCTATCCTTAAACTCAATGTCATATCCTTAATACCTTAGAGTCAAGGCCTCTATGAGACTCCTTGGTACTCTTATGATGCCTTACATCAAGTAACCAAGGCCTTATATATCACTATCCTTGCACTATGGGTACCTTATACCTCATGTGACAAGGCCTCTATGTGATGTTCATCCTTTGCATCATGGGTACCTTATACCTCATGTGAC
Source organism: Cunninghamia lanceolata (assembly GCA_027924645.1). Classification (NCBI taxonomy): domain Eukaryota; kingdom Viridiplantae; phylum Streptophyta; class Pinopsida; order Cupressales; family Cupressaceae; genus Cunninghamia; species Cunninghamia lanceolata. Next base: position 8,784,169 of record BSBN01000078.1, read on the forward strand.
AAAGGCCTCAATACTACCCATGTGGCCTCTTGGTAATTTCCTTCCATCTCTCATAGGAGGTTAGCAAATCACATGTCATGGTATATGATTGTTTACAAGATATTGCATTACAAATGATTCCTCTATATGTTTGTCTACAAGATAATTCACTTGACATATTTCATAATAAATACATTACAAATGATTCCTCTATGTGATTGTTTACATGTCATCATTCCTAATGATTATATCATCAAGGATGATGGGATGTAAACATTACCTTACTAAGCATGGTTGTGCACAAATCATTAGTATCATAATAGAGGCATTTTGAGTATAAGCATATGATGATTGTCATAAACCAGAATTGATGCATTTATGAGAGCTACCATATGATTATCAAGACTATTATAATCAATATAAATAGACTGACATGAATGACTGTATCTGACTACCAGCATACTATATACTATCAATGATGAGACAATAATATGAATTCTGTATACCTGTATCGTACGGCCACCATCAGCATTAAATAATATAAAGTGCTCACATGTAAGATGAGATGTGTGGCAGTTTTGATTGATGATCTTAATTGAGTTAATAACAGTTTCTGCTTATTAGCATAGATGTCTCCCAGAACTTCAAAATTCCTTATTGCTATCTATCGTACTACTTTGCAGGTATGTTCCTTTCTTTTGAATGTATTATAAACTATCAAATACTCAATGCTGAATGTTGAATGCTCAATGGTGTCTAATAATGAATGATGGATCTCTTTTAATGGTGTGGAAGAGCCACCAATGGAGACCCTTAGGCCTTCATGCCTTTTTGTTAAGCTCATTTAATTACATGTATCTTCTTAATGATGATCGATCCTTAGTGGTTTCATTTGATCCCTTTATAAATTCTTTTATTTTATTAAACAATTAAAATTTTGTCTTTTAGTGCCAAGTTAGCCTTTGTCCTATTCTTAATTTGTCTTTTCTTCTTACCATGAATTTTTCCTAAGTACTAAAACATATGTAATCTTCTTTATTTGGAAAACTGTGAATTGTTATGGGTTGAAATTAAGGGATATGACATGGAACTCCTTTTGTATTTCTTGGATGGAAGCATCTAGCGCCCCTCTGAATTGTTTCTCACTATCAGGCTTGTGGATGACGGTGTGTAACATATCCTTTTGACCACTTTCCTTATCAAGGATGCTTACAATCTCTTGTAATTCATTCTCAATAATTTCCTCTAGTAATATGAAAGCATGAGTGGCAAGGAATTCTTCTTTGTCTTGAAATGAACTTGAATCACTTTCTTCTCTATGTGCTGAATCTGTACCTTGATCTTTACTTGTAATCACTTGAATATTCTTTATCTTTATTTGAATTTCTTCAATATGTCCTTCTGTCTTTTGAACAAGGCCTATGAATTCATCTTCTAATACACTTGTGCTATCTTCACTAGTAGATTGAATAGAAGTTCCTTCTTCTCTAGATGATTCCTCGAACTTCAATTGCACCTTGGCTTGATGAATAGCCTCCCAAATTGTCAAACATGTGAATTTCAAATGATTGGCATTATGAATTCTACAACATTCCCATGGAAGCAGGTAATACTTTATGCTCAAGCCTTTCTCAATACGTAGTCTCTCTTTGGTCATCTCTTTAAATCTTACGAAGGCTTCACTTTCACTTGACACCTTAGGTTCCACCATTGTACTCATAACTAGCTCATAAACTTGAGAAAAAGAAATTTTTCCTTACAAAGTTAATTCCATCCTTGACAAAAATGTTAAACAATATAGATCCTTGTGATCATTTGTACCATGAATTCGGCATCCATCCCGTGATGCAAAGTCAGTCAAGTTGGCATTCCTTTGATGAAGTTGTGCATTCAAACTCTGCTAAAGCTGAATTATGTCCACTTGAGGATCATATTGCTGCCCACAACCTTGAAATTGCTTCACGCATGCTGAGAAATTCATCCTTATTTTGGTATTTTTTTAAATTTGTTCTTTTTTTATAGTTTTTATTTTTCTACTTTTTTTGGATTTTCTGCATAAGAGGGATCTTGAAATCTCAAATTCTTCCTTGAATGCTACACTTGGACAACTCCACCTCCTCCACATCACATTTTGTTGATAACTGAGAGGGGGGATGAATCAATTATCTTAATTATTTCATCCTTCTAAACTTTCTTAATAATTAATGCAGCATTAATTCAAATAAGAAAACATAACCATGAAATGGAAATACACATGACACAATATTTTTGACATGGAAACCCTGTTAAGGGAGAAAACCATGGGGTGATTAACCCAAGATTGTATTCTCTGTTAGAAGAATGGAAATACAAAATGGCACTTGCCAATTAGGGCTCACTACCTGAGCACACTGCTCACAAGAGATTCACTGTCTACAAGTTGTAAGAAGAATAATAAGATACTTGAACTGATGTGAGGCATCCACACATGCTGGAGTTCAGTTCCGGTTAGGCTCAGGAAACTAATCTGCTGCACTTCATCCTTACTCTTCTTTTGTTCTGCTGTCCTTTCACATACCAGACCTTCCTTACTGCTTTCTTTCTACTCTACTACTTTTCTTTGCACTTAACCCAACACACACACACACACACACACACACACACTTTTCATCGAAGTCCATCTGGTATATATATATCCACACAAGGGATTTCATCCTCTTTCTAGTCAGCATCTGGAATAGTCAATATTTCCCAAACTCTAGTCTGTCGGCTGAAACCTTGCTTAACAAGTGATGCGGATCTAAAAGAAACTTATAGAATTCATCTAACAAATCGGCCAATCATGAATGATACCTTATGAATCTTTATCACCATCAACATCTCATCCTAAATAACTTCTGATGCTCTGCCTATCAGTTCTTCCTTTGTCTATTCTACTAAACCAGACCCCAATACTTGAATGCATATATCTCTTTACTCTTGCATCATCAGAGACTCAATTCCTGGAATCTATCAGTCAAGGTACTCCTCTTGACTTTCCCAAGTCCATACTTTCAGAAGATACTTCCTCTGAGAGATTTGTACCTGACTGTCAGACCTTATCACATACTCTGTTCTTACTTATCAGACCACAACACTCTTCAATCTGACTTCTAGTATAGGCATATCATGTCCTGCGGATGTGTGGGATGAACTTTGTTGCCATCAATGACAACAATCATGAAGCTACAATGTGTCTCTTGCCAACAATCTCCCCCTTTGGAATTGATGGCAACACTTAGTGAAAAATGACTAAGTGTTATACTATATTATACTCCCCCTTGGTTGATGCTCTCTTCTAATGTACATTTTACCGGAGCTCCCTCTTAGCTGGATTCCACATTTTTCACTGTTCCTCACTCCCCCTTTGGCATCAATGGCAAAGGGTAGGGTCCGCACAACAAAATTTCCTCTAGTCATTTGTTAGGACCTCATGCATGGCCTCTTGTTTGGGGATAATCATCTCTCTAAGCTCACCCATCTGACTTACTATGGTCTTCCTCTCCTTTTCAAGTTTCTTGATCTCATTCATGACTACAATAGTTTGACATTCCTGGTTTACTATGGATACAGTGAGAGGATCAAAATTCTAAGAGAGGCTCGACAGTTTATCCTCTTGTTCCTTTACTTTCTTCTCAATATCCTTGGTCACTTTAGACCAGGATACACAAAACTTATAGATATCTCCGCCATCTTTAAGAGTATTTTCTAAGCTCTTTATCCGAATATCCATATTTCTCCTATCATTGGTTATAAGTCCTTGTAACTCCAAGAATTTCTTATCCAAAAACTCTTTCCAGACTTTCTCTTCTGCTACTTTCTCTAAAGAATCAAAATGTGTACTAACAAAATTTACAAGAGACTTTAGATTACCAGATGTGGATGTTGTAGGATACTTTTCGAAGGATGACATGATTTTTTCCAGTACACCGGATGCAGTTTCTATGAGTTCACAGTCTTCCATGTGAGACTTCAACATTTTTTCTTTTTCCTTTGCTTCAGTGAAGGAAGCTAGCTTCATGGTTTGCACCAGAGAGAGGGAATCAAAATTGAATGGACCTTGAAGTAACTCTGGTTCATCAAATTCCATCATCTCTTTGGTCAAGAAATCCTTAACTACTTCTGCTATGTCTCTTGCCAGAGACATAATTTTCTCCCCTTCTACAGCCTTACCATTGTCATCTGTAGCTTTCTCTGTCCTTGAATCTTCTTTTCTTTCCTTTCCTTGTTCTTCTTGACTAGATTTTTCTTTTATACTTTCTTCTCCTTTAGATCCGGAGACTGCCGAAGAGTCTGGATTTACTTCTCCTTGGACTTCCTCTACAGCAGAGGAATCTAAGTCCTTGCCTTTTTCTTCACCTGTCTCCTTTACCTCTTCTACTATAGTCTCAGAAGTTTCTTCCTTGTCATCCATGGTAGAGGGCTCATCACTTATGTCCTCTATGATAGGAATGTTGAACCTTTTGTAGGCATTCCAGAGGATTTCTACAATTTCTTTAGCTATTTTGTCAATTTCTCGAAGCATAAGCTAATTCATTCTATCTTTGCTCCAGAACTCATCCTTGCAATCTTTGAAAATCATATTCATTTGTTTCTGCATGATTGAGGGATAGAGATGAATAGCTATTTGTTCCCTGATCTCAATGTCCTTGGCCTTGGCATTGTTCTTTCTGATTTCTAGTTCTTTCTCTAGGCTCTTTAGAATTAAAGATATAATCTCAATGAATGCTTTATTATAAATGTTAAGGTACCTGACTGTGGCTTCTTGTAGGATCTTCTGATCAGCCTCACTGTAGTAGTCATAAAATTCAGTCATTGGTTTCAAATTCCCATCCATAGTGACTGATTTGACTACATTATCAATGGACAGAGTGGGCCTTTCAACAAACTCTTTTGCCATCTTTTCCTTGTCTTCACCAATAGAGGGTTCACCAGATACTTTCTTCTTTTTCCTTATTTTCCTTACCTCCTCATCTAATTCTGTCTCTTCTTCATCCTTCTGACTGATATAAGACCTTGTGGACTTCGTCTTAGTTCTTTTCTCTTCTTTACCGGATGATTTTGCTTTCGGTTTTGATGCCTTTGAGGTCTTAGCAGTTGTAGGTGCAGATCTCTTAAAGGATCTAGTTTAGGAGGGGGCTTCTATCGGATCACTTTCCTTTTCTGCTTCTTTCTTCTCTTTCTCTGCCCTTTCCATCTTTTCTCTATGAGCATCAAGTGCCTCTTTTGAGATTCCATGCCTCTTGACAAATTCTTCTACCTCTTTTCTCACTTTTCTCTTCATCTCCGGTTGTCTGAGCTCCACATGGAGTTTTTATACTTAATTCTTCAAAGGTTCCAAACCTTTCTGCCTTAGGATCCTTGGGTTGACCTAGCATGTGTTGAACATGCAACTCTACAATTTTCTCATCAACTTCATACCCCATTGGCATGATCCACATTGTTATTGGTTCCACAGCCTCCATTAGGCACTGATCAGTTTCTACCATAAAGCACACTGTATCTTTGTACTTCTCAACCATAGATTGGGGGATTCTTTCTCTAGCTTGCATCATACTTTGAAAGTTCTTGAAATATCCCCACAAAGCTATATTTCTTGCCTTAGCATCCCCAAGCCCATGCAGGTAGTCTTTGATTTGGATTGTAATAGGTTTGTCATTCTGCCAAATGGAACCACTCGAACCGAGAAGTTCATTCATGAAGTAGAAGAATAAACATAATATCAGTCCACCATACTTAAATGAGTTTTTCTTGTCTTTTTTGATCTTTTGTAGGTTCTCCAATAGTTGGTTTAGAAGAAGTTCACAAAGATCATAGTCAGCATTTCTCTTAGTATCTGATAAGTTGTATAAACTACAGTTCCCTGTACTAAATTTTTCCTATTAGAGTGATAAATCTTGTAACCAATTATCATGGATGCAAATTTGATATCCGGATCAATGATATCTTCAATTGTCATAGCTCTCTTGTCAAATTTTGATCTAGTTGCTTCACTTACTATCTGATTCTTGATAGATTTAAGAACAGGTATCCCACCAGATGAGTGCAAACCAGTTACTGCCCTAATTGCATCCTTGGTGATCTTAAATTGTCTATTCAACCATAGGAAGTTGTCATGCACTCTGCTCAACACATACCGGACCCATTCATCCTCTTCAAAATAGGGGAAATGAATGCACTGTACAAAATGTTTATCCCAAATGGCCTTGAACTGAGGTTTGAGCTCAAAGGAATCATCTATTAACTGATTGTGATAGATATCAGCCAGCTTAGATTCCCCAAATTCTTCAATATTCACATGAACATAAGCCCTAACATCTTCTACATGCAGAATTCCATGCGGAATGATTGAAAAGGCGCCTAGGGGATTGACTTCTAGAGATTTATATGGATGCTTCTTAAATTTAGGGCGTGGCCTATCAGAAATCATCACCACATTTAGAGTAGCCATTTTCAAAATGTTTACAGAGAGATATTCAGCAACAGAAAATAACTTTTACACTTCTAGGGTTCACTGAATGAACCAGATTAATTTGCTAGATGAATCGACTTCAATGGTTGATCTTTGAGAGTTTGAGACAATTTGTTGCAGAGCTCCTTTTCTTTTCTTCTTGAGTGCAAATGTGCAAATGACGAACGAATGAACTCTTTTATTTATGGGAAAGCCCTAGTTTCATATAGCAATAAATGTGTGACCTAATTCATTCCGGTTGCCTTGGTCATCTTACTCTGAGATAGATCTTTTCCCAGATCACTGAGATACACTTAGAGTCATCTTTAGAGAATAGTGATAATGTATCTTCCTTTCCTTAATCGTTTGATCTATCTACAGATCAAGAATCCATAGTTTGAATTATGTCAGATTTTACTATGAACAACCTACTTCTCATCGGATGATTGATGAGCCAGATTAGTCTTCAGCTTTTTCAAAACTTCTTGTAGATCTTTCATCTTTTAACCAAAGCTTATTTAGATGTCCCTTTGTGAACCCTTTAATCCACAACTCTCCTTGTGCCAGTTTTGGCACCAATTTACTGACTGGGGGAAAATATTTTTCTTCGTATCTCCCCCTGACCCAGAGCTCACCTTTTTAATTTCTCGAAGAAATATCAGCACTAGATTCTGGTGCGAATCCATCCCCTACATTTTCTATACTTCTCTTTACGCAAATCTTGTTCATCTCACTTTCAACTTCATATGCATTCACTTTTGCTTTTCCCTTGTCTTGATTCTGATTATGATGTACCAGACCTCTTTTGTCCTAATTCTTGCTTCTACAGAATTTTGTAATATGACCGGATCTATTGCAATTGTGGCAAACAACATTTCATTGCATATTTGATTGATGTCCTCTTGATCTACATTGATTAGTCATATGACCCATTCTATTGCATGCAAAGCATCTACCATTGAATGAATTGTTCATTTGCATATTTATGCATTCATGAGATTTGTGACCATACCTTTTGTAGTTAAAACACTATCCAGAGAAGGAAGTGTTAGTTTGATTCATTCTTCTTCTGCACTAATTAGTTTTGTGACCAAAGTTATTGTAGTTATGGCAGTATCCATTGAAGGATGGATATCTTTGAGCATTAGGTTGCCTCACTGGAGGTCTTCTAGGCCTATTTCTTGAATTTTTTGATTCAAACTTCTTCTGACCAGATCCGGAGCTCTCACCTTTCTCATATCCCAAACCATGCTTGTCATCTACCCTCTTTTGAATTTCAAGAAGAACTTCAAGTTGAGGAAAACTTATCTTGAATTTCTCTTTGTATTCATTTGCTGTTTGAAGATCCCTTGTAAGAGAGACAATTTGATCTTCTAGTTTTTCTTCATTATCTTTAGCATCTTCAAGATCAGATTCAAGATGTTTGATTATTCTATCCATCTTGTGGCAGTCTTCTTATTTCTCCTTGAGAGATTGTTTTAGATCATCTTCAGTTTTTCTTTTCTCTTCAATTTCTTGGGTAAATTTCATGACTCCTGATTCCATTTCATGTCTTACCATGATGATCTCTTTTGATAATTTTTCACATAACTTGGTTTTCTCCTTAAGATCTCCATTTGTATCATTTGCTTCACTTTGACTTGCCAATTGCTGAAGTAGTTCCTTTCTCTTTTTCATAGAGAGACTTAGTTTTGCTTTTAGTTCATTTATGAAATCATCAGCCTGTTTGAGTCTTTCCTTCAATTCATTGACTTGAGAATTAGATTACTCAAGATCATCTAGGGCAGACTGAAGTTGATCACTCATACCATACACATCCATCTTAATTCCTAGATCTTCCTCAAGCTGTTAGGCTCTGTTTGGAGGAACTTGGCTCTGATGCCAATTGTTGATAACTAAGAGGGGGGGTGAATCAGTTATCTTAATTATTTCAGCCTTCTGAACTTTCTTAATAATTAATGCAACATTAATTCAAATAATCAAACATAACCATGAAATGGAAATACACATGACACAATATTTTTAACATGGAAACCCTATTAAGGGAGAAAAGGGTGATTAACCCAAGACTGTATTCTCTGTTAGAAGAATGGAAATACAAAATGGCACTTGCCAATTAGGGCTCACTGCCCGAGCACATTGGTCACAAGAGACTCACCATCTACAACTTGTAAGAAGAATAATAAGATACTTGAACTGATGTGAGGCATCCACACATGCTGGAGTTTAGTTCCAATTAGGCTCAGTAAACTAATCTGCTGCACTTCATCCTTCCTCTTCTTTTGTTTTGTTGTCCTTTCACATACCAGACCTTCCTTACTGCTTTCTTTCTACTCTACTGCTTTTCTTTGTACTTAACACAACACACACACACACACTTTTCATCGAAGTCCATATGGTATATTTATATATCCACACAAGGGATTTCATCCTCTTTCTAGTCGGTATCCGGAATAGTCAATATTTCCCAAACTATAGTCTATCGGCTGAATCCTTTCTTACCAAGTGATGCGGATCTAAAAGAAACTTATATAAGTCATCTAACAAGTTGGCCAATCATGAATGATACCTTAAGAATCTTTATCACCATCAACATCTCATCCGAAATAACTTCTAATGCTCTGCCTGTCAGTTCTTCCTTTGTCTATTCTACCAAACCACACCCCAATACTTGAATGCATATATCTCTTTACTCTTGCATCACCAGAGGCTCAATTCCTAGAATCTATAAATCAAGGTACTCCTCTTGACTTCCCCAAGTCCGCACTTACAAAATATACTTCCTCTGAGAGATCTGGACCTAACTGTCAGACCTTGTCACATACTCTGTTCTTGCTTACCGGACCACAACACTCTTCAATCTGACTTCTGGTATAGGCACATCATGTCTTGCGGATGTTTGGGTTGAACTTTGTTGCCATTAATGACAACAATCATGAAGCTACAATGTGTCTCTTTCCAACACATTCTCCATACACCCTCTCTAAATCTGCCCATGCTTCTATAGCATTCAAAGGAAGTTAAATTATCATGGAAGTAAGTGAAGATGTCTTTGATCATCAAAACCAAGCCAAAAATTGTCTAAGTCATGAAAAATCCTCACACCACCTTTAAACACTCCCATGCTAGGTGGCCTTGAGACCTTCATCTAGATAAGGTATTGTCCACAACAGACTCTCCGCCTATCACCTCTAAACCCGCCTAGGTACTTAGGCATGGATTTCACCTGGAAGGGTATGTTTTGAAATGCTGTTTTTTGATCCCACATGCATAAGATGAATGTAATTTGTTATTGAAAATCATTTATATCAAGTCATTATTTGATGTGTTTTTGTAGGTGATGGAGGATCCAAGGAGGTGAATGGTGAGAGCTCATACATGAGAAGTTTGGAAGGTGAAGGAAAGTTGCTCAAAGTTGTCATCATGACCGCATGGAGGAGAGCTCTTACATCAAGTTCATCTTATGCCACACATGAGAAGGAGGTCATCATCCAGAGTTGTCTATTTCATGTGCATCCATCATATGCAAGAAGTCACACACAAGACATCTTCCACCTTACCACTCCAAGAGTCTAGAGTCCTCCAAGAAAAACATCACAAGATGAGAGATGAGCATGATCATCAAAGCGATCCATGAGTTACATCAAAGACAACAAGAAGAAAATATTCTAAGTAAAGTGAACATGAGGTGAACCAGACTAGATCTTTTGAATATGCTGAGGTGGCACATACACATAATCAAGCCAATCGCATTCTGCCATGTCATTCATTCAAGAGGGCCCACCATAAAGATGCTCCAAAGATGCTTATCACATTGGGAAATGTACCTTCATTGCCTCTTTCATGTTCTAAAAATAGCAAATTTTGTAATAACTGCCTTGTTGTCTCAATCTCAGTCGTTGATTGCTAAATCAATCTTGGCCCTTCATGTAATTCTTGAGCTGTATATAAGGCTCACTTCTCTCATTTGTAAAGATACAAAAGAATCATTAGAGGAAGATAGAGTAGGAGTAGATACTATGGAAATAGGAGTAGAGTAGAAATAACTCTTCGAAATCATTGAAGAGATATATGAGATTGTTGTAAACAAAACACTTCTTAAGTCAATATAAGCTCATTGTTGTTGTTCGCATGGTGATCTTATACAATCAAGGAATGTTCTCATTGTGATCTTGTATGATCAAGGAATGTTCGCATGGATTCTTATTCTCCAAGATGGTTGAGATACGGTTCCAAGTAGTTTAGATGATAAAGTAGATAGAGTTCATTGATGTAATGGATATATGCAATGATATTTGATAAATTCCCGTTGGTTCATACTTTTGATGGCTTGTCGACGGTAAGTCATCATGTAAAGTTAACCTGAACCACATCTTGCAAATAGTTTGATTGTTGATGCTCCTTCGAGTTGCACCAGTTGTGGGTACTTTGGAGTGTGTCAATAATATGAAAATCATTGGTTTATCCTTTGGAGATTGCACCTATTTCATGTAGTTGTTGCTTGTCATGGCAAAGTGAAATTTGGTTTCTAAGGGAATTTGTCTACCATAGCATCGTTCATCACGTCATTGTCCTTAGATTAGTCTTCTTAACCCTTATCTTTTGCCTTTTCTTTTTGTAGTTGATTAGAAGAAGTTCCATTTCACAAGGAAAGAGTACATATTTGAATGGAGTGATGAATAAATTCTAAGTAAATCCCTTTGTGTAAACAACATTATCACATCATACCACCGAGGCTATCTATTGCAAATCATGAACAAGGAACCTTGGAGCATTCTTGTTTGATCACGTAGCTTAGCATTTGATACACTTTGTTCAAGAGAGGATAGAGCACTTGGTGTTTTATTCTAATGTTGTTGTTGTCAAGAAAATATCATCAACAGTTATCTTAATAAAAAATGGAAACAATTCCATGAATAGACAGAGAGATAAGAAGAAAACTAAAAGAAAACAAGAATAAACTCAAAGAGAAAATGGGAACAATTTATAAGAGATAAGATTTGATCATGAGTTCACAAAGGAAAGAAAGTGAGAAAAAGGATGAGTTGACATGAAAAAATGTGAGGAAAAATGGGCTTAAAATCAAGAAGAAAAGATAAACTATGAGTTAATTCATGGATCCAAAAATGAGAGGGTCACCTCTTTTTCCAATTAAGGTCACTTAGGTGACTCATAAGCACTATGGAGTGACCCAAAAGCATTATCGGGTGACCTAGAATAGGAGGATCTGAAATGGCTTGTTAGAAAAATATGATGTTTGGAAACTCAAGTTGGGTGTTCAAGAAGATGGTTAAGGAGGAGAAAATGAAAGGGACATGTACCAAGAGTGAAACTACTAAGAGGAGTGTAATTCACCTCTATGTGGTTGTGATTAGGAAGCTCTTTAACATCATTAGATTATCATATAGGCTTGACATGATTTTGGTACTTATAGTGTGCATTTGGCATATTTCTACAGGAAAGTTACAATTACCTATGCCTTGATTAAACCTAACTCCACACATCCTCCAAAGGATCTAAATGCAATCTATAGATTCCCTATTTCTTATCTTACATCAAACCAATAGGTGTAGTACTAAAACTTGGTTTAGAGTTATAATTGTGTTTTTGACCTCTAAATTTCTAAAATTAAATTTAAACATGGGCCCAAGCTAACTAAATCCAACTATTACTCGCTGACTAAAATGTGAAATATTAAAATTTGCACACTAGAGTGTTATATAAAAGACTAAAACCTAATTAATTCTGATCATCTAGCATTTATCAAAAGGGGATATCTACACTTGGCATCTTCATTAAAAAAAGTACTTAGCATTATTATCTACATTTGTATTTTTCTTGGCATATCTTCCAACTTGTGCAAAGTCATTAAATCAATCCAAGGGTTTGACTAAGGAAAAATAGGAGAGCAAGTTTCCTTCTATCCCTAACACAAAAAAAATCTACTAGTAGTTATTAGAACAACCATGTGTTGGTCATGATGTTAGTCATAAACAAGCATAGAATAAAAGAACACATTAGCCTTTATTCATCTTGAAATATACTGTGAATTCAGAGAATTCATGATCCCAAGTCTCTGGTGATTAGGTCTTAATCGTCTGAAGTTACTCAGAGGTTAATGTGAGTTGCTGTTTCCATTTTGGGGCCTTACGTGAAAATTTATCATCATCATGACATTCCTGCAGAAATTCTTTACAGAGAAGTTGTATTGTGTAGTTATTTGATAAAAGATGTAGAAATACCTCAATCTTTGCATCATATTTTCAATTGTGCATGCTTTGCATTCAAATATGCTAAATATTTACGATTACCTACGAGATGTCTGCATATTTTGTGTTATTTGCTTAAGATTGTCAGTTATTTGCAATTGTGATAGTGAAATGTTCTGACATTGAAAGAAATTAAAAGAAATACTTCAATTTAGAGTTGAACTTTTAGCTATTGATCCACATACATACTCGATACTGTCACGAGGAGAAGAAATCAAACCATATGTTCACCAGGATATTCCACAGCTAGATACAGTTGATGCAAACTTCAGAGGATGATGAATGAAAACAATACATGCAACATGATGAGCACTCCAAGGGACGCAGAAAATCAGAGCATATATCCAGAATTCAGACATAGATTACTTAAGATATACGAAGATTTGTAATCGAAATACTCTTCTCTTTTATTTGCAAAAGACATGTACATATACAATAGCTTTGAAATGAGCCCTGAATACTTTAGCAAACAGATTTCAATTAAGTTTCAAATATTTACAACAAGGCATTCCACCACCTTTTATAGGATAAGGTGAGGAATCCGTTACAAAAGATCTACGATCTTGATTTATCAATACAAATCTACGGTCATCATTTCTTGACTTTGTCAACCTTTATAAAATGGCACAAGTTGCCAGCTGGCAACCATCTGGATTATTCACGTAGCTTCCCCTTATGGAGTATCCTCATCATGCTCCTTGTCTGACTCATGTGGATCATCATCATGTGCATCACTTTCTGAACTCTCACTATCCTGATGATGACGAACCTGCATATGAGGCTGCAAACTTGTCCGAATTTGCTCATATGACTGCACAATTAGATCTATTGCCCCGCCATCTTGGGTCTTTGCTTTCATGATGGCGTGCTTGTGTGCTTCATACTTATCTTCGCTATTATCCAACTTGTTTTTCCTGTCCTACAGTGTCTCATTGTAATTCTCCATCTTGACTTTGATTCTCATTACTTTATTTATGACTTCCTCTGTCAAGTGGATAAGTGGACCATTCGCTTCTACTTGGAAGTTGCTGTGCAGAGCCTTGAGGGTGGAGTCTTCATCTTGATTTTCTATTTTTCCTTCTACTTTCCCCTCCAATGTTTCTAATATCTCTGCCTCAACAGCTATTAAATCATGCAACTTTGTGCTGATCTCCCTCAGCTTATTAGTGCACTTCTTAGCACTCCACATTCAAACTGGATATCTTTATACCAGTTGTCCACTAATAACGCAGTATGATTATTCAGTACCTACTTATTGATAAGCAGTTGAGGATTTATCCTCTTTATTTCTCCCAAAAGGCCCAGGACTCTCTCCAGTTTGTAAGACCTTTTCCCAGTCTACATCTGCAATTTATCCACCTTGGTCTTAGAGTCACTCAAAATACTCCACCTCTTCAAAGAGGCCTTCATTATTTCCTCTGCATCATCCAATGTGGATGACATCCATTTTCTTATTACAGATGCCTCATGTTTCATGAGGTCTAATTTATTTACCTCCTCCTGAGAAATAGTAGTCAATGGGACTGCATGTTTAGTTGTGGTATCATCAGGATTGGTCAGCCCCTTGATGTAGGCATGCAACTGAGCAATGTGCTCTTTATGTTGCTTATTTTTCTCCTTCTCTCTTTTCACCTTTTGAATTAGAGAGTCAATAATGTCTTTGCCTTCTTGACCTTCTTGGTCCTCATTGGCGAAACCCAAATCTACTGTGCAGATTTGAAATTCATCTATAGTGATTTTACCTTTTTCTTTCTCCACCGCAGGTATGGCAATTTGTGCGGTCCTTCTCCCAGTTGCCGGATCTCTTTTGATGGCCGAAGTCATTCTGGCCTTCCTCTTGGGTTTCATTATATCCATGGAGAACAAGGTGGAGACATCAAATTCCTGAATTTAAAGTTCTTCCTCAATATTTACTTCTTTTGCTAACCATGGAGGCACTTGATCATGTTTTTTCAGCATCATCATGATGTTCACCCATATCTCCCGTTTCTATCAGTAGATGTGATGGAGATGGTGATTTTCTCATTTCTTCTTTTGGATGCTCACTTTGTTGTTGATCTTGCGGCACCTTCTCCTGTTGAGGAATTTCCTTCTCTGGAGGAGCATCTTCATGGTGTGGGGAACCTTGCGGTGCATCTATATGCTGATCATGATGATCATGATCTTTTTCCATCATTCTTTCATCTGTTTTCAATTCTTCCCCTTGTTGAGGCTTATCATCCTCCTTCGGCTTTTCTGTTTCTGGTTGTATGTCCACCACCTTGGATATCAGGGGTTTTGCCTGAGGTGATGGCATTTGTTCCACGGCCATTATTTGTTCTGGGCCTGCACTATCAACCTCCTGTGTTTTGGCAGCAGGATCTTCAGATATATCCTCTTCCCAGCCTTCACTTCCTGAACCTCTATTATAGTAGGTCCTACTGATGTATCCTATGGACTTTGTTGGCCTGATTCTAGAGCATGGCCTTCTGACTCTGCCATCCCTATTTCTTCTACTGGGTGGCCCTTGTCAGGTGATCCTGCTGGCTGTTCAGGACTTGCATCCTGTTTCTCTGTCAGGTCTACCACTACAGGACTTGTCACCTCTGCAATTAATGCTTTCAGCCCTATTTCTAGGGTCTCAGTGATTCCAGCTTCTACTGTCTTTCTCTTCTTGGGCTTTTCTTTCTTCGGAGGGGATTCTGAAGTTGATCCTGATCCCGATCCAGCCTCCTCAGCTGCAAATACTGCCCTTTCAATTATAACCCATTTTGGTCCCTTATCCACCTTCTTACCCCTTGGGGGTCTCTTGCTCTATTGTTGTGGTGGAGGGATTCTATCTCCCTTGGTCTTCCTCTTCTCAATCAAGAAGTCATCATATTCATCCCCAGGGATATCCTGCCCCTTCTTCTTGTTGTCCACCGTAATGGCAACACCTTTCTTCTTCAATGCCTCTATCTGTGCATCAACCCAAGCTTGGGTTAGGTGTAGGGTCCTGGTAATGAATGGGTCCAATGATATGTCTTCCTGCATAGTGAGGTCAGGTGCAGAGATGGTGTCATTATATATTTTTTTCTATTCATATTCATCTGCCATTATCCTGCCATCATCCTTCTTCAATTGTTGGGGGATGGAAATGTAATCAAAAGTTCTAACTTGGTTCAGAGTTAACCTTTGATACCTTCTTCTTCTGGCTTCTGCCTCATCCTCGCAGTTAGCCCAAAAATCCTCTAGGTGCCTCTGGTGAATAGGCTTTCCTAGTATCTTCTGTATCCTGTCGTAAGGATCATATGGTCTTGTCAGTGGAAAAGGCTGCAGATTCATCTTATTTAAGGTGACCATCACCTTCTTTATATGATCTGAGTCAGGGCACATATAGCTGCCAATGTGGACTGGGAACAAAATTGGTGGTAGCTTCTTGGCATCCTTGTACATTTGTATCATTGTGGAGCCCTGCCTGATAAATTCCATTAGTATTACTGCATCAGTAGGATATCTTGGCAGCATCAGGGGATGTCCTTCAAAACCCTCAACCCTTATATAAGAAAAGGTTGCAAACTGTATGTACCAGGCCCCATGCCTGTAGACTGCTTCTTGAGCCTGCATGCTCAATCTCTTTGTTCTGTTCTCTTCCATGGTCCTTACCAGATGCATAGAGAATGCATCATTGACCAGTTTGTAATCTTTGAGGTAGTTGGTTCTCTGCAACTGGGGATGATGATCCCAGATATATACTGCATTTGTGCCTGTGAGCTTTCCATCTGTAACTAAAGCATCAAAAGTGCCTTTGTAAGCACAAGAATAAACAATGTATGATGTCATATAAAATGCACAATTTGAACCTCCCAGGTTCATCAGCTGCTCATGCAGAGCATCACTTATTATCTGGCCCCATAGTGGCTTGATGTCTAAATATAGACACATCATTATTATTCCGTACATCCAATCTCTGAAACTACCAGCATCAGGCTGGCCTGTTACTCTATTCAGGAGTGCGATCATGTATTGGTACTCCTCACTGAAATCATACTTGAACAAGTGCACAAGAAGTTTGGCTGCTGCAGGATATGTGCTGTTCTCAGCCTGCCACTGATACATGTTCTTCCTGGCGGATTTCCTGTTGGCTTCATACTCCTTCTCTGACTTCCTCAGGTCCACACTCTTAACTTTACTGCCCAGCGGCAATCCAAATGTCTGGGAGAGACCCTTGATGGAGAGGTCTGCATATATCCTCCCATGCTTCACCACTTGCCTTGTCTGAGGATTATAATTCTGGGCACATTCTATGACCAGTTCCGGAGATTCCATGGAGTACAGAAAACCGGCAGCGTTCCACATCCCTGATACGAACACTGCATCCAACACCGGACTCTTATCATTTCCATCATTCAGCTTAGCTGACCAGGCCTCCAAATTGGTGCTTCCCTGATGGGTATCTGTAATTGCTCCATATTTAAATAGGACCCCTCTCTGAGAAGAGAACATGCGCTTACTGAATTCCTCTTGACACTTAACAAACCGTTTGTCAGCCATGAGTACCTGCAATTAACAAAATCCCATCTCACAACAGGTATACACATGTATGCATATTGCAATTAACTTCATAAATCACTATGCCTAGTGTATCTATTCGACATTACCTATTCATATGGATGCATAAACCAGAACTTACATCATCATACCAGAACAGAAACAACATGATGAGGGTTTCATTTACTTATTTGGTTATGCAAATTTCTCTTTTATACCAGTAGATTGCTAAGACACTCTTAATTCAGCCGCTGATCACTTCCTGCCTTCTGTCTGTAAGCTCAAATCATGCAACAATCGCCTGTATGAGGATGCGGAAGCTGGTGCTCTGTAAAACAATTTTATTGCAAGGTAAATGTAAAAATGACGGTTGAATTACCTTTTAACCTCGCAATTAGGGTAAATTTAGGGCAGCTCTGACAGATTGGATTGTATTCCTTGATTATTCATGCAAAAATGCAAGATCTTGCCAGGTGTTTCATTGGGTTTAGGGGTCGGCGGGAACCACTTACCATGTCTGCGCGCATTAAATAATAATGGCGGCAATGGGAGTGGGGGAATATCCATATGACAGGTTATCGTGAAGGTAGGATGATATTCACAAATATCAGGTTGAGTTTCAATATCATCCTCCACCAAATTAAAATAGTTATCGCAACAAGATTTGGGTGACGAAAGCACCTTATGTTTGGTACATCAGGATGATATTTCGATGTATCAAGTGATGTTTCAAATATGATGATGACGAGACAAACCTACTCCCTTCTCTTTTGGAATATTGGGATGACGTCATCCTAATATTCGTTCTTTCTATCAGAAATGCATCATGACATCATCATCATGCTAGGCAAACATGATCATGTTGAGAAAATATCCTGCCAAGAGGTAAATATGATGCTGATGTCAACGTCATGTTTATTTCTTCATTTATCGTATTTGGATGACATCATCAGGATATTTGCTGGGGGGGATATTTCAGGTCAGGAGGATATTAAGAAATATCAGGTTACATTTGGAAATATGATCCTCGCGAGATATATATATCTGTTTGATGGGAAGATCCACTATCATTTAAAATTGACGTCTGGATATTTGGACCGCATGACTTATCAGGTGATGTATCAAGATCAGGATGATCTTCGACAACATGACTGAGGATATTAAAATATGATCCTCCTCTTGTGAATGTCAGGTTTGACCAAAACTTTGACTGTTCATAACTCTCACATCCTGAAGAATATCAGGGTAATGTAAAAGGCAAACCTACATGGAATTTAATGCTCTTTCTAAATATGAGGTTATAGCAATGAAATTTGAACTTTGACAAACTGGCCTCATAATGATGACTTACCTCGTTTATGACTTTCCATATGATGATGCACATGACTTACTTTTACCAAACCGCCAAAAAGCAGACAACACAAGCCAAGCCAAAAATTTGGGTCCCTGTTTTGCCAAGTCAACATGGGGCGTGTTGTGTAACCACACAACAACTTGCCACCAAAGAAAATTAACAAATTCCAATGATTCAAGTGATGTGATCACATTTATCTATAGTATTCTAATTCCTTCTAAACATAATCATCATGATCCTTTGAATGATAAAATTTCATTATTGTAACAATATTAACAAAGGATCAGGTGTGTGCATATGATTAATTATCCTCATCTTGAAAGTAAGTTGAAAACATGAGTAACTGGTGTTAAACTACATAGTTGGGGATCATCCCTCATAGCCAACCTGGATAGAGCCTTGGTGCCAGCAGGCGTCTATAGCCCTGGCAAGGTTATCTATACAATCTCCCTAAGTAGAACCCCACTACCAGTAGGCGTCTATAGCCCCGGTAGAGTTACTTAGATGGCCTAATTTTATTTCTTTTCTGATTTTCTCTTTAAAATTTGTATCTGATATCACCATGTTAGCTCATTTGTACAAGGTACAGTCACTTGCAGCTTTAGGTTGGAGATTGTATTGGTAGCAAGGGAGTCCCTTTAGATTTTTCACTTAACACCTATACTTGTGTGTTCAACAAACCCAAGGCTATTAGGTGTTTCATTGTGATTGATTCACTTTGACCGAGAAAAGGCACCCTGATGAAAAGATATCAGAAACCTGATCATGATTACTTCTTAGAATGAATCACAACCTATGTCTAAATGTGATCTCATCACTTGAATCCTGACAATTTAGTTATTTTCTAGGGTGATGAAGTGCATCATCCTGACTTACCAGAACAAGGTCCCAACCAACAAAACAAAACAAGCACAACAAACAAACTGTACAAACAACTATACAAATATACAATATGATACATATGACTGTCATGAAATTATTTAGGCTTGGAAATAATGTTTGAGGAATTGTCCATTGACTAGCAATGGGACATCCTCACCTGTCAGGTTCTTAAGCCTATAAGCGGTGTCTCCTAGTATCTCATAAATTTGAAAGGGACCTATCCATAATCTATCAAACTTACAATGGTCACCTTTATTTTCATGGGCCTTATCCCACATCAGGACTAAATCGGATATCCTGAAACCTTTAATTCTGGCTCTCTTGTCAAACCAGCATTTGACAACAGCCTGATGTTTTGCAAATTGGTCAATTGTTTGACTCCTTTTTTCTTCTAGGTGCATCAACTGAAGCAACCTGACTTCTTGCTTGTTGTCAATACCTGGGTATTCTTGGGCAAACTGCAGAGTAGGAATTTTCAAGTTTACAGGGAGGATAGGATCTACCCCATATACTAGTTGGAAAGGTGAGTTTCCTAATGCAGTTTTCATTCTAGTCCTGTCAATCCATAAGGCATATTTTAAGAATGAATTCCATTCTCTAGGGTTCTTCTCTATTAGTTTTCTTATGATATTCAGTAAATTCTTGTTGGTGGATTCTGCTAAACCATTCCCTTGGGGATAATAGTTGGATGAAAACTTAAGTATGATCCCATGATCAAAAGCCCAACTTGATAACTTAGTGGAAATGAAGGCAGAACCATTATCACTTACCAATGCATAAGGAGTTCCATACCTGGTGACAATGTTGCTCTCCAGAAATTTAATGACATCATCTGCAGTACAAGTTTTGCTGTTAATAGCCTTAGTCCATCTAGTACAATAATTGGTAATTGTTAAGACATACCTATGGCCTGAGGAGGACGGAGGATTGATTGGTCCTATGAAGTCCATGCCCCACTGTGCAAATGGACGCTCTTCCATCACCGGCTGTAAGGGTTGTGCAGCATACTTCTCTCTATTGGTAGCAACCTGGCAAACATGACAACATTTAATATGATCAGCCATGTCTTTAAAAATTGTAGGCCAGTAATATCCTGCTCGGAGGATTGCATGTGTTGTGGCCAATGCTGACCCATGTGCCGTTCCAAACTTGTCATGTAGTTCTATCAGGACTTTATTTGCTTCTGGTTTCTCTAAACATCTTAGGTATATTCCTTCATAATTCTTCTTGAATAGGGTTCCTCCCTTCATCATATACTTTTGGGATCTTATTTTCAATGCTCTTCTCTGTGAAGCTTGCATTCTTGACGGACATCTACCAGTAATCAGGATGTGCCTGATGTCTGTATACCATTCTTTATCATCTCTTTCATTAATAACGTACTACTGGCTGGTGATGTTTGGGTCAATTTCAAATATCATTTGACTCAGAGCTTGCCCTCTTACCAACTTCATTGGTGTAATTTCCATGTCATACTCTTGTAACACAGTAATCCATTTAGCTGTTTTCTCACTAGGTTCACTCTGCATCAGCAGCATCTTCACTGCTGTATCTGGTACCATAGCAATCACTTTGCTTCTCAGTATGTAATGTCTAAATTTCTTTACTGCTTTGACTAATGCAAGTGCCTGTCTCTCAACATCTACATATCTCAATTCAGTGTCCCTGAAAGGACAGCTCATGAAAGCAATTGGTTTTTCTTCTTTCTCTTCATTTCTTTGAGTCAATACTGCTGCAGAGGTATGTTCTGAAGCAAATGAATAGATGTAGAAATCCTTTGTGTAATCTGGACTGATGAGGACAGGAGCATCTGATATGGCTTTCTTTATATCTTCAAATGCAGCTTTGGCTTCTGGTGTCCACCCAATTTGTGCATCTTTTTTCAACATGGCATTTAATGGTCTGACAATCTCAGCAAAGCCTGTGATGAACTTCCTCACAAAGTTTATCTTACCAAAGTAAGACTTGAGTTCCTTTTTGCT
Source organism: Cunninghamia lanceolata (assembly GCA_027924645.1). Lineage (NCBI taxonomy): Eukaryota > Viridiplantae > Streptophyta > Pinopsida > Cupressales > Cupressaceae > Cunninghamia > Cunninghamia lanceolata. Next base: position 8,805,613 of record BSBN01000078.1, read on the forward strand.
TCCTGGAAGTTGTAACTTCATAAGGGACTCCACCCTGTCAGGATCAATGATAATTCCATCTTCTGTGATCAGGTGGCCAAGTAACTTTCCTGTTGTCACCCCAAATATGCACTTCTTGGGATTCAATGATATTCTGTACTCTTCACATTTCTTTAATACATTTCTGAGATCAGTTACATGATTGTTCCTTTCTTTAGAGAACACTGTTAAGTCATCCATATAGATGACTATACACTTTCCTATTAAGCCTCTGAAGGCTATGTCCATTGCTCGCTGGAATGTAGCTCCAGCATTTATAAGTCCGAATGGCATACGTCTATATGCAAATATCCCCCACTTTGTGGTGAAGGCAGTCTTCAATCTGTCAATTTTATCAACCATCACTTGGTTGTATCCTGAAAAGCCATCCAGAAAGGACATCATTTTGGCTCCATTTACAATCTGTAGAACCTCATCTAATGAGGGTAAAGGATAATTATCCTTTTCTGACGCTCTGTTCAGATTTCTAAAATCTACGCATAACCTAATGTCTCCATTCTTCTTTCTAAGTGGCACAAGATTTGCCACCCAGGTAGAGTGCCACATAGGAAAGATTATCCAGGCACTTAACAACTTCTTGACTTCTTCAAGAATTATGGGTTCAAGCAAGGCATTGACCGGCCTTTGCTTCTGTCTGAAAGGTTTAGCATCTAGCTTGAGAGGTATAGTATGAGTTATGACAGAGGTGTCATATGTCTTCAGCTCATCATAAGTCCATGCAATTACATGTATGTAATCTTTAAGGGTCCGAGTTATTCCTTCTAACTCTTCTGATGTGCAGACTTTGCCAATCGACACATTTTTCTTGTCTTCCTTTTGTCCTATATTCACTTGTGAATATTGACCTCCATCTGCCTTGGGCAGATCCTTATGTTTAAGCATATTATCCAAATCAAAAGCTCTTTCTAATTCAATCATACCTTTGGGAATTCTGTTGCTAGGCAATTCTAATATCTCATCTTCTTCCCAGACATGATCCTCCACATTATTCTCATCTATGATTTGGGCGTCAAATACATCTCTATTTGAAATGAAATCCAGGATGTGCTGATCATCATCAAACACCTGGAGGTTGGTCACATTATCAGGTACCGATGGTACTGATACCAGTTCTACTGAAAATCTCTTTAGACTGGATATGGAGAGTGGCTCCAATGTACTGGCAGCCTAGGCAAGTGCATCTGCCCTCTGGTTTTGTTCTCTTGGTACGTGAGTGATATTAAAGGCATCGAAGTCCTCAATCAGGTCCCACACACGATGTCTGTAATTAAATAGTTTTCTGTAATTACAAGAGTAAATTCGTCTTACTTGCCTCACAACTAGCTTCGAATCTCTGAAGACATGCAAAATCTTTACTTTCTTCTTATGAGCAAACAGTATCCCATGAATCAGAGCTTCATATTCTGTTACATTATTAGTACAGGGGAACTGTAATCTATAGGCTGCTAGGTAGGATTTTCTTGATGGATTAATGAGATCAATTCCCACCCTAGCACCTTGTTTAGACTTGGATCCATCAAATCTTAGGATCTAGGGTTTATCTTCAGCAAGATATTTATCTTTGGCAGGATATTTATCTAAACTTTCTTTCTTCTTTGTAGCTCTGGCTGCTACTCCGCCTGATATCCACTTTAACTTAAGTTTCTTCTTTCCTTTATGTTGTGAGCCTGATGGCTTTTCTATTTTCTCTTTCATATCAGCAGGAGGATGATCCTCTGGATCTGTAGCTGTATGCCTTTTCAGAATGTGCAAACATAATGAACAAGTTGCTTCTGAGTGAGGTGCCTTGTGCAACCTACACCAACCTTCGATTAAAGCCTCGTGGGGGAATCTATGCTGTCGTATCATCTTCTCTATTTCTTTTACCAGAAATTCTTCAAAATTGGTTAGGTTACTGCCTTTGTCTTCATCAGACAATTCATAATCCGATTCCATAAAACAATCACTCCCTGGGGTGATCTTTTCTTTCATTTCATTGTTCATCTGATTAGAAACCAGGACTTCTTCTATTTCCAGGATATAATCCTCATCATGATCTGTCAGTTCTCCAGTTCCTGCAGAAGACAGATAAGAATTAGCATCGTCATCATCATCATATGTAGCATTTACCTCAGAATATGATGATGATGCCTCGTTGCATGTTTGCTCTAGCATCATCATATCTAAGCATGTTTCACAATTCTTTTCTGAATGTGCTTCATCATATAATCTGCACCATCCATCAATCAAAATATCATTAGCAGGTATATTTAACAATTGACAACATTTTACTTGATTAGATAGATGTATCTCAAAATCTCTGAAGCGATCTATTTTGTTCTCATTATCTGGATTATTATCAAGTTCTACGACTGGCATATCCTCCTGACGATCACCATCATGATGATGATGAATGTCAAGCATCAGGATTTCTTCTATTTTAACATTCTGTGGCCTGATGCAGTAAACTCCAGGTTCTACATCTACGTACAAGATCTCATTTGTTCTGTTGTACTCAATGATCATATGTTTCATTCTAGGCTCAGTATCAATCCTAATCTGGTTAGGTATACCTTTCCATGGTAACCACATGTGACTGAAATCTGTAGACATATATCCGTTAACCGTTTCAGACCAATCGCGGCTAAGCAACATCCCATAAGTATCAGGTATATCAACTACCTGAATATCAATGTAATACTGGATCCTAGGATCAGATGCTAGCTGCATGTGTATGTGAGTTAGTTCTCCTACTACACTCACTTCTATTTTGTCCAACTGAGTCACCTTCTTTAGGGATTTAGCAGGATGCAGTCCTAAGGCATTACATATTGACAAGGGCATAACATTCGTTGAGGCTCCTGAATCAACCAAACAGTTGTGCAGTTTCTTGCTGAACATTCTTGTAGTGAGGAGGAACGGAGGTGACTCGGATTTGTCCTTATGTAAGGTCATGTGGGAGGTTTCTACAGCTTGGACTGTAGCTGACACTTTAGGCTTGACAGTATTATCTCTAACAGCATGATCTTTGCCACTGGGTTGATTTGAAAGATGGCTATCCTCTTTAGGAGCAGGATCATCTAGTGACTTCATGAATGCCCTTTTGATAGCCGGAGTTTTCAGTAACTCAGATAGGGATAGGCTGATCTTAATTTTCCTCATTTCATCAGCCAGATAATTGACTAACTTGTCAGATTCATGTGGTGCATTTGCAATCTTTGATCCTGTGTTTTGAGGTGACAAATACTGAGCATTTACCTTGGGGAACCCAGGGTTATTACTAGCTTTAGGATCAGGAGGTGTGTTGAAGTTGTTTGGAGGTAGAGATGATGTCAATGGACCACTAGGTCTGTTGGCATTACTTCTCAAGTTATAATTATGCTTACCAGGATATTGCTGCTGGTATGCATGCACTTCCTCATGTTCTCTTGCAGGTTCATTTTCATCTTCAAAGGGGAAAACATAATTTGTTTCAAAGTTAAGGCAGATTCCTCACATACCTGGTTATAACTCTCATGAGGTTGATTTGTATAGGTTTCCAGCACAAAAGCTGAGTCATATCCACAATGAACAATCTCATTTCCTTCTGCCTGAGGTGGATTTCCAGAAGTGTTAAATACTTCAGTCTGAAAGATGCTGGCATCAATCCTAAATTGTGGACAGTCTAATTCTGCATGTGCATTTGTATTATGGATCCTACACCAATTAGTAAGAGCTACCTTAGCAAGATTGACTCTAGTAGTCTGTTTGGCTTCACCAGGAGGCTGATTGTCCAGGGGTGATGGTAATGAACCATTATTTGGTCTAGAGTTCCATACTCTGGGCTGTCTCTGAGGATTACTGTTATTTCCACCACTATTATTGAAATTACTGTTGTTATTGTATCCTATGTCATGATAATTTGGTCTGTCATTGGAATAATTTCTATTCTGACTTGACTGGGAATAAAAACCTTGATTTCTCAAATGTGTCACTTTTGTGGTGAGTTTTCTCAATTGAGCAGAAATTTCTTTGATTTCCTCCTTTTCTTCTTGAGCTTTGGCCACTACATTTTCGGTCTGAGGCTTGAAAAAAGAGGATCCATGGTTATTGTTGGATAGATCAGTACCCTGAGGTGTTTAAGCATGTGCAGGATATTGTGGCAATTGGCCATTTCCATTAGGAGGAGGCATAATGCTCAGTGGAGGTACTTGCAAAGGTGCAGGCATGACTGCTAGAGGTATCACTACTCCATTAGGATATTGTGCAGGATATTTGTGGAGAATATGGTGTAGGATATGATGCAGGATATTGTGACTGCATGCCAGGCAAGGTAGGGAATACTATATTTGGAGTAGGAGCAGGTATCAATTGCTGATTTACCTTGATAGCTTCTTGAAAAGCTCTTGTCAAGGTAGTGATCTCAGGATGTGTTCTCCTGATGAACATGGAAATTAATGGATCCAGGGCTGAATAATAGATACTCCTAGCAGAAGCATCAGCTACTACATATGGGGCAACTAACTTGAATAACATTTTCTGGAACCTAGCATTGAAATTGGCAATAGGTTCATTCTCAAATCTTTTGATTGTAGCAAACATATGGTAATTAATAGATGGATCAATAGGGACCTTGAACCTGTCAAGAAAGGCTTTCTCTAGGACAGCCCACGAACCAACAGAGCCTTGGCCGAGACTAATAAACCAATTATAAGCCTCTTCCCCTAAGGAAAAAGGAAATAATCTACATACAACATCTTGATGCTCTATTCTGGCCCTACAACAAGCTTCCTTAAATGTCCTGATATGATCATCAGCGTCTTGATAAGGATGATATTTTGGACAAAGTTTGTCCGGATTCTTTGGTAACTCATGATATGCAGTAAAGGTCAAAGGTGATTCTGCTGCAAAGAAAGACATTGCAACCAGAGGAGGTTGAGCTGGTGGTGCAACTGGCTAGGGTTGAACTAAAGGTACACCCTGAGGTTGGACAGGAGGTGTCACAGATATCCCAGAAGGTATTTGCAAAACAACAGGTGTTACAAGAGGAGGTTCGGGTGAAGCCCCTGACGCACTAGACCCTGGAGTATGATGAATGTCTATAGTTCTTGGTCTGAAACCTCTAACAGGTAATTCTTCAAAGATTCTGTTAGGTCTAGACCTGGTATTTATCCTATGAGCCGGGATTTCTCAGTTTTGAAGCAAAATGGCTGAAAATTTGCAAATATTGGTTGGATTTCACTCGATGAGGTGATATTTGTAGTCAGACGGCTGATCAGACTGGATATTTACGAAATATTTGCAAAGATACTACAAATATGAAAGGATATTTGGGGTATAATGACTCCAAGCACAAGATCTCAATCTTCTAAGGCCTAAATTCTTCAAAGCTTCCGCTAATTTATGTATCTTTGGCTGATATTTGCAAATTTAGAATGATCTACTGTAAAGCTTGCAATATTTGTGTGAGACCTGGAAATCTTTACACAGAATGAGCATATACGAGCCTTTTACAGTAAATATTTGCGTAATATTTGAAATTCACAAACGATCCGAGGTTACCTTACTCTCTGCATCATCAAACCTAAAAATAATGATGATGAGCCTGCTCTTCCAGATCAGGGCCCTCCTTCTAGTGCCAATTTATGTTGGTTATGATGTTAGTCATAAACAAGCATAGAATAAAAGTACACATTAACCTTTATTCATCTTGAAAGATACTGTGAATTCAGAGAATTCATGATCCCAAGTCTCCGGTGATTAGGTCTTAATCGTCTAAAGTTACTCAGAGGTTAATGTGAGTTGTTGTTTCTATTTTGGGGCCTTACGTGAAAATTTATCATCATCATGACATTCCTGCAGAAATTCTTTATAGAGAAGTCGTATTATGTAGTTATTTGATAAAAGATGTAGAAATACCTCAATCTTTGCATCATATTTTCAATTGTGCATGCTTTGCGTTCAAATATGCTAAATATTTACGATTACCTACGAGATGTCTACATATTTTGTGTTATTTGCTTAAGATTGTCAGTTATTTGCAATTGTGATAGTGAAATGTTCTGAAATTGAAAGAAATTAAAAGAAATACTTCAATTTAAAGTTGAACCTTTAGCTATTGATCCACATACATACTCAATACTATCACGAGGAGAAGAAATCAAACCATATGTTCACCAGGATATTCCACAGCTAGATACAGTTGATGCAAACTTCAGAGGATGATGAATGAAAACAATACATGCAACATGATGAGCACTCCAAGGGATGCAGCAAATCAAAGCATATATCCAGAATTCAGACACAGATTACTTAAGATATACGAAGATTTGTAATCGAAATACTCTTCTCTTTTATTAAGTATGCAAAAGACATGTACATATACAATAGCTTTGAAATGAGCCCTGAATACTTCAGCAAATAGATTTCAATTAAGTTTCAAATATTTACAACAAGGCATTCCACCACCTTTTATAGGATAAGGTGAGGAATTCGTTACAAAAGATCTATGATCTTGATTTATCAATACAAATCTACGGTCATCATTTCTTGACTTTGTCAACCTTTATAAAATGGCACAAGTTGCCAGCTGGCAACCATCTGGATTATTCACGCAGCTTCCCCTTTATGGAGTATCCTCATCATGCTCCTTGTCTGACTCACGTGGATCATCATCATGTGCATCACTTTCTGAACTCTCACTATCCTGATGATGACGAACCTGTATATGAGGCTGCAAACTTGTCTGAATTTGCTCATATGACTGCACAATTGGATCTATTGCCCCGCCATCTTGGGTCTTTGCTTTGATGATGGCGTGCTTGTGTGCTTCATACTTATCTCTGCTGTTATCCAGCTTGTTTTTCCTGTCCTACAGTGTCTCATTGTAATTCTCCATCTTGACTTTGATTCTTATTACATTATTTATGACTTCTTCTGTCAAGTGGATAAGTGGACCATCCGCTTCTACTTGGAAATTGCTGTGCAGAGCCTTGAGGGCGGAGTCTTCATCTTGATTTTCTATTTTTCCTTCTACTTTCCCCTCCAATGTTTCTAATATCTCTGCCTCAACAGCTATTAAATCGTGCAACTTCGTGCTGATCTCCCTCAGCTTATTATTGCATCTTCTTAGCACTCCACATTCAAACTAGATATCTTTATACCAGTTGTCCACTAATAACATAGTATGATTATTCAGTACCTGCTTACTGATAAGCAGTTGAGGATTTATCCTCTTTATTTCTCCCAAAAGGCCCAAGACTCTCTCCAATTTGTAAGACCTTTTCCCGTTCTGCATTTGCAATTTATCCACCTTGGTCTTAGAGTCACTCAAAATACTCCACCTCTTCAAAGAGGCCTTCATTATTTCCTCTGCATCATCCAATGTGGATGACATCCATTTTCTTATTACAGACGCCTCATGTTTCATTAGGTCTAATTTATTTACCTCCTCCTGAGAAATAGCAGTCAATGGGACTGCATGTTCAGTTGTGGTATCATCAGGATTGGTCAGCCCCTTGATGTAGGCATGCAACTGAGCAATGTGCTCTTTATGTTGCTTATTTTTGTCCTTCTCTCTTTTCACCTTTTGAATTAGAGAGTCAATAATGTCTTTGCCTTCTTGACCTTCTTGGTCCTCATTGGCGAAACCCAAATCTACTGTGCTGATTTAAAATTCATCTATAGTGATTTTACCTTTTTATTTCTCCACCGCAGGTATGGCAATTTGTGCGGTCCTTCTCCCGGTTGCCGGATCTCTTTTGATGGCCGAAGTCATTCTGGCCTTCCTCTTGGGTTTCATTATATCCGCAGAGAACAAGGTGGAGACATTGAATTCCTGAATTTCAAGTTCTTCCTCAATATTTACTTCTTTTGCTAACCACAGAGGCACCTGATCATGTTTTTCAGCATCATCATGATGTTCACCCATATCTCCCATTTCTATCAGCAGATGTGATGGAGATGGTGATTTTCTCATTTCTTCTTCCAGATGCTCACTTTGTTGTTGATCTTGCGGCACCTTCTCCTATTGAGGAATTTCCTTCTCCGGAGGAGCATCTTCATGGTGTGGGGAACCTTGCGGTGCATCTATATGCTGATCATGATGATCATGATCTTTCTCCGTCATTCTTTCATCTGTTTTCAATTCTTCCCCTTGTTGAGGCTTATCATCCTCCTTCGGCTTTTCTATTTCTGGTTGTATGTCCACCACCTTGGATATCGGGGGGTCTGCCTAAGGTGATGGCATTTGTTCCGCTGCCATTATTTGTTCTGGGCCTGCACTGTCAACCTCCTGTGTTTTGGCAGCAGGATCTTCAGATATATCCTCTTCACCAGCCTGAGCTTCCTGAACCTCTATTATAACAGGTCCTACTGATGTATCCTGTGGACTTTGTTGGCCTAATTCTAGAGCATGGCCTTCTGACTCTGCCATCCCTATTTCTTCTGCTGGGTGGCCCTTGTCAGGTGATCCTGCTGGCTGTTTAGGACTTGCATCCTATTTCTCTGTTAGGTCAACCACTACAGGACTTGGCACCTCTGCAATTAATGCTTCCAGCCCTATTTCTTGAGCTACCTGCTCTGGGCTCTTTTCTTGTTCCACCTTCACCTGCTTCAGTTCTTCCAGTACTGATTGAACTGGTGGAGGTTTGTGAGGAGTCATGGTTGTACCTGTAGCAAGTGTTTCCATTTTTTGTGCAGCCACATCCTATACAACTTCATCATCAGACAGATTTATTGTCTCATCAAGCGAGACATGTCCTTCTGCTTGTGTCTGATCAGCTTCTTTCATTTGTTCTTCTGCAAGTTCAGTTTTGAACTTGACGATGGCAGGAAGTGGAACATTATGCTGAAGTTCCTTCGGTACTTCACTACCTACCCCTTATAATAGTGTAGGGGGTTGGCCTATTCCACCTCTCATGGAGGTTCTTTGTTTCTTAGGTGTGGTGGACACCGGCACCTGTGGAGCTCTCCTCTTTCTCTTTATTACTAACAGAGCTTCTTCTTCTTTAGGCTCCTCCTCCATGAGGATATCCTCTGTATCATGTTTCCTTGAGGATTGACCCATTTCTAGGGTCTCAGTGATTCTAGCTTCTGCTTTCTTGCTCTTCTTGGGCTTTTCTTTCTTTGGAGGGGATTCTGACTCTGATCCCGATCCCGATCTAGCTGCCTCCTCAGCTGCAAATACTGCCCTTTCAATTATAACCCCTTTTGGTCCCTTATCCACCTTCTTACCCCTTAGGGGTCTCTTGCTTTGTTGTTGTGGTGGAGGGATTCTATCTCCCTTGGTCTTCCTCTTCTCAATCAGGAAGTCATCATATTCATCCCCAGGGATATCCTGCCCCTTCTTGTTGTCCACCGTAATGGCAACACCCTTCTTCTTCAATGCCTCTATCTGTGCATCAACCCAAGCTTGGGTTAGGTGTAGGGTCCTGGAAATGAATGGGTCCAATGATATGTCTTCTTGCATGGTGAGGTCAGGTGCAGAGATGGTGTCATTATATATCTTTTTCTGTTCATATTCATCTGCCATTATCCTGCCATCATCCTTCTTCAATTGTTGGGGGATGGAAATGCAATCAAAAGTTCTAACTTGGTTCAGAGTTAACCTCTGATACCTTCTTCTTCTGGCTTCTGCCTCATCCTCGCAGTCAACCCAAAAATCCTCTAGGTGCCTCTGGTGAATAGGCTTTCCTAGTATCTTCTGTATCCTGCCGTAAGGATCATATGGTCTTGTCAGTGGAAAAGGCTGCAGATTCATCTTATTTAGGGTGACCATCACCTTCTTTATATGATCTGAGTCAGGGCACATATAGCTGCCAAAGCTGACTGGGGACAAAATTGGTGGCAGCTTCTTGGCATCCTTGTACATTTGTATCATTGTGGAGCCCTGCCCTATAAATTCCATTAGTATTACTACATCGGTAGGATATCTTGGTAGCATCAGGGGATGTCCTTCAAAACCCTCAACCCTTATATAAGAAAAGGTTGCAAACTTTATGTACCAGGCCCCATGCCTGTAGACTGCTTCTTGAGCCTCCATGCTCAATCTCTTTGTTCTGTCCTCTTCCATGGTCCTTACCAGATGCATAGAGAATGCATCATTGACCAGTTTGTAATCTTTGAGGTAGTTGGTTCTCTGCAACTGGGGATGATGATCCCAGATATATACTACATTTGTGCCTATGAGCTTTCCATCTGTAACTAGCATCAAAAGTGCCTTTGTAAGCACAAGAATAAACAATGTATGATGTCATATAAAATGCACAATTTGAACCTCCCAGGTTCATCAGCTGCTCATGCAGAGCATCACTTATTATCTGGCCCCATAGTGGCTTGATGTCTGAATATAGACACATCATTATTATTCCATACATCCAATCTCTGAAACTACCAGCATCAGGCTGGCCTGCTACTCTATTTAGGAGTGCGATCATGTATTGGTACTCCTCACTGAAATCATACTTGAACAGATGCACAGGAATTTTGGCTGCTGCAAGATATGTGCTGTTCTCAACCTGCCACCGATACATGTTCTTCCTAGCAGATTTCTTGTTGGCTTCATACTCCTTCTCTGACTTCCTCAGGTCCACACTCTTAACTTTACTGCCCAGCGGCAATCCAAATGTCCGGGAGAGACCCTTGATGGAGAGGTTTGTATATATCCTCCCATGCTTCACCACTTGCCTTGTCTAAGGATTATAATTCTAGGCACATTCTATGACCAGTTCTACAGATTCCATGGAGTACGGAAAACTGGCAGCGTTCCACATCCCTGATATGAACACTGCATCCAACACTGGACTCTTATCATTTCCATCATTCAGCTTAGCTAACCAGGCCTCCAAATTGGTGCTTCCCTGATGGGTATCTGTAATTGCTCCATATTTAAACAGGACCCCTCTCTGAGAAGAGAACATGCGCTTACTGAATTCCTCTTGACACTTAACAAACCGTTTGTCAGCCATGAGTACCTGCAATTAACAAAATCCCATCTCACAATAGGTATACACATGTATGCATATTGCAATTAACTTCATAAATCACTATGCCTAGTGTATCTATTCGACATTACCTATTCATATGGATGCATAAACCAGAACTTACATCATCATACCAGAACAGAAACAACATGATGAGGGTTTCATTTACTTACCTGGTTATGCAAATTTCTCTTTTATACCAGTAGATTGCTAAGACGCTCTTAATTCAGCTGATGATCACTTCCTACCTTCTGTCTGTAAGCTCAAATCATGCAACAATCGCTTGTATGAGGATGCGGAAGCTGGTGCTCTGTAAAACAATTTTATCGCAAGGTAAATGTAAAAATGACGGTTGAATTACCTTTTAACCTCGCAATTAGGGTAAATTTAGGGCAGCTCTGATTGGATTGTATTCCTTGATTATTCGTGCGAAAATGCAGGATCTTGCCAGGTGTTTCATTGGGTTCCGGGGTCGGCGGGAACCACCTACCATGTCTGCGCGCATTAAATGATAATGGCGGCAACGAGAACAGGGGAATATCCATATGATAGGATATCGTGAAGGCAGGATGATATTCGCAAATATCAGGTTGAGTTTCAATATCATCCTCCTCCACCAAATTAAAATAGTTATCGCGACAAGATTTGGGTGATGAAAGCACCTTATGTTTGGTACATCAGGATGATATTTCGATGTATCGGGTGATGTTTCAAATATGATGATGACAAGACAAACCTACTCGCTTCTCTTTTGGAATATCAGGATGACGTCATCCTAATATTCGTTCTTTCTATCGGAAATGCATCATGACATCATCGTCATGCTAGGCGAACATGATCATGTTGAGAAAATATCCTGCCGAGAGGTAAATATGATGCTGATGTCAATGTCATGTTTATTTCTTCGTTTATCGTATTCGGATGACGTCATCAGGATATTTGCTGGGGGGGATATTTCGGGTCAAGAGGATATTAAGAAATATCGGGTTATATTTGGAAATATGATCCTCGCGAGATATATATATCTGTTTGACGGGAAGATCCACTATCATTTAAAATTGACGTCTAGATATTTGGACCGCATGACTTATCAGATGATGTATCAAGATCAGGATGATCTTCGACAACATGACTGAGGATATAAAACAATGATCCTCCTCTTGCGAATGTCAGGTTTCACCAAAACTTTGACTATTCATAACTCTCACATCCTGACGAATATCAAGGTAATGTAAAAGGCAAACCTGCATGGAATTTAATGCTCTTTCTAAATATGAGGTTATAGCAATGAAATTCAAACTTTGACAAACTGGCCTCATAATGATGACTTACCTCGTTTATGACTTTCCATATGATGATGCACATAACTTACTTTTACCAAACGGCCAGAAAGCAGACAACACAAGCCAAGCCAAAAAGTTGGGTCCCTGTTTTGCCAAGTCAACATGGGGCGTGTTGTGTAACCACACAACACCATGTAGAGAGCAAGTTCAAATTTTCACGAAAATGTTGAATCTACATGTGAAAACTTTAAAATTGTAGGTGTGGGAATCAAATCTACACCTACAAGATTAACTCAAAACAAATAACAATAAATCTTGATACACTTACATTGTGCAAGGTGTGGATCCACATAACCATCTTCAATTTGTGGATAACACTTCTTTGATGGGAAACTCCACTCTTGAGGAAGCTATTGCTCTTAGGCGACCTCTTGACATTTATATCAGTGTGTCTAGGTAACTCTTGAATGAACAAAAGTATCAGGTTTTCTTCCATATGAACCCTCATCTTCAAGAACAAATTTTTAATATACTTCATTTCAAGGTTGCTTCTCCTCCTTTCAAATATTTGGGTACCCTTATTTCTCCTACTTGCCTTGGGAAAAAGACTGGAAAGTTATGTGGGATTCTATTTAACTTGTCGAATAAGCCATTGGACACATAGATAACTCTCTTTGGCTAGTTGTATTGTGCTTCTTAAAGCCATTATTCAAGCTCTCCAAATTTATATATTTATGGCTCTTGTGACTCCAAAATGCATCCTTGTGATTTGGACATAGAAAGAGAAAGTTTCTTTGGGAAGGAAATTTAGAGAAAATGAAATGACATTTGCTTAATTTTGGGGTAAAATTTGTGAACATAAAGAGAGGTGGATTAGGTATGAGATCTTCTCTCCTTAACAATATCACTCTTGCTGCCAAATTATATTAGAGATGGTGTGTGGAGGAATACGATTTATGGGGGATAATTCTTAAGCTCAAGCACCTGAATTTGGAGAATTATGCTTTCATTTCTAGGATGCCAATCCTTGGCAAGAGTTAGCTTATATAGAAAACAATGAAGTTGGATAGTAATCTGATTAAAACTAGTATTTTTTAGATTGTGGGGAAGGGTTACCTTGCTCTTTTTTGGGATGATGCTTGAGACCAAAACAATCTTCTTTGTGTGGAGTTCTCTGACCTTTTGTAATTAAAATATATGTGTTGAAGTTGTTGGAATTATGTTTCTGATTTTCAATATGAAGTCATGCAAGATGGTGTGAGGATTTGGAAATGGAAATCTTAAGTTCTTTGGCTGGGTGAACAATTCCCTCTTCACATTAACCATTTAATTCATATTTAGCATCTCAAGAGGTCTCTTTGGATAACATTCAGATATCCTTAGATGGGGTTTGAAAGATAATGAGATTTACACATTGCAAACTGGCTATAAAACTCTGTTGACAGAAAACTGGTTATGTTATCCAATATCATTATTAAGATGGAGAAAAACTACAAAACAAGTTAATCTACTTTAAAAAGATATATAATGAAAAAGAAGTATTTCTAAATTAAAAAATTGGGCATGCTATCTACTGTCTAGGTCAAATTCTACTGTAACAAACTAAGCCTCTTAATTACAAAATCTATTTAGTCATTATTTGCTCTGAGATCCTGTGAAACCTTACCATGTTTTACTATTTAATTGATAACGCAAATTATCATAATAATACCCTTTCAAAACAAAGTAAATTTCGAAAACTATGACATCTGCATTCTTTTATGATATTTGATATGTTTAAGTCCCCATACAATTGACTGTTTTCCTTCAAGGATTGTGTTACAACTATACATTTTGTGTAAAGCAACGCAATGCAACTATTACCTCTACACTCTTTGGTTCTGTCAAATAAATTTTCCTGTTTCTTTAGTTTTCTCCCAAGTTTGTTTTACATTTAGGTTTTACCATGTTTACATCTATATTTGTACAGTGCATCTGCTAAAGTTTTTAAAGGATTCATAGAGAACCGGAGATTATACAAGTTGAAACACAGCTGCTTTTATGACTTCAACAACATTCATTATACTCAGAAGGAGAGAATATATTTTACAACCATAGAAAGGAATGAAAAGGAAAATGTAAAGAAATCTTGGCTTTATGTTGTGAGGGATTCTTGAGGAAAATACCAGATAAGAGAGATTCTACAGCTCTATCCCTTCCTGTTGAGATATATTCTACAACCATAGAAAGGAATGAAAAAGAAAATGTAAAAAAACCTTGGCTTTATGTTGTGAGGGATTCTTGAGGAAAATACCAGATAAGAGAGATTCTACAGCTCTATCCCTTCCTGTTGAGAATGTCGCTACACTCGAAATCACTGTTTCTTTCTAAATTCTCCGAACGGTGCTTTTACTCTAAACAGACTTATAATAAAAGTCTCTATCTTTTAATATATTTATATCAATATATTTATATCAGATCTCTCTAAAAAACCTGAGCAAACCTAGAAAGGAGAAAACAAGCTTATATTCATTAACATATAAGCAGGAAAACAAGCTTATAGCAATTAACATATTAGCAGGGCCTACGATGAAGAATCTTCATACACTGTCAAGCTGTCGTTATTAAATTATTACCGTTTTGAATACCTGCTCCAATAGAAGGTTTAGGTTGTAGGAAGCATAGCTTGTGACAAGTATAGGTTGGCGAGGGTTCAATAACCGTTTAAAAGGTCAAATTTAAAGTTTTTTTAAATTTTAATCAATTTAAAAAATATGGGTGGAAACAGAAATGAAAGATATTATGAACAATCTGGAAAGGATGTTAGAGATTAACAAGTGCACCATACAGAATAGGGGGGAAGGAATAAGAATCCTCACAGAAAAGATGAAGGAGCTGATGAAGGAGCTGAAGGAAGAACACATGGCAGGGATGGGGGAAGAGAAGGACGTTGAGGGTAACCTGCAGAAAACTGGGAACAAAGGTATAGGGTAAAAGTGATGATCAAGGGGCTCGAGCTCCAGGACCTGGGGATGTAAAATGAAATCTTTCCAAGAGGAGAATGATGAACTTTTGAGCTTTGCCAAACTTTATGAAGAATTTTACAAATAGGAGTTGTTTTCTGTTGAAACTCTTAAAAGTATGTGACCCTGCTGATGGGCTCGGGGAGGATGGGTGTATGGTGGGATATTGTATGTTTGTTGATAGTATCTTTTATAGCTTTAATATCTAGGTCTGTTTAGCTGCTTTAGGTGTTTTTTTGTCTTTTGACTGCTATCCTTCCTTGTTTTATCTTTAGGGCAGCTTCTGGCTGTAGGGTTTCGAGGCCCCTTCAAAACCTGTTTTACTTCTCTAATAAAAAACTAGTATAAATATCTTATATACATTTACCTAAAAATAAAGTTGAGAGATATAAGGGTTTTCTGCAACTCAACAAGGTTAAACAAAAAAAATTTCGTGATCAAAAGGTATTCAGTTGCTTAAAGCATTTTATCAAAATTAAATTCATGATAAAGAAAATAAAAAGGAAACACAAATCTAAGGTAGATATTAATACAAGGGCTTCCTTGTATTATTTTGACTATTTAAAAACGCAAATCTAAGGAAAAAATAAATATAGATCAACACTGCAATTACCAGGGCTAACTAATTTTGGTGCACATTTTAATCTGCAAAATCTACCATTTCTTCTGCCAAAGAAAAGTTGTTTAAAGCCAAATTGATCTTCAAATTCTTTCTCCGTAAACTCGAAGTTTTCCAAAAGAAGGCTAATAAAATAAATATATAGTTGTTTTTTTATATATTTATATGTTATATTTGTATCTTTAATAATGTCCAATTTAATTTTTGTAGTTAATGCCCAAAGCTATGGAGTGTAATGACATGAACATGTCAACAAAAACTCTTTCCTTTAACATTAAATTTTATAGCCATTTACATGTCAAAATATTAATAGTTTATAATAAGCACAACATAAAAAACATAAACTATAATTAAACTATATATACTAAATAAAATAGTTGTAATGTAAAATAAAATAAATCAAAATAAATGGTTTTTACTTTACTTTACACTTAATTTATTTTACTAGAACTATTCTATTTGCTACATATTTTATCTATTTTAAAGTTAAGGTTTTTGTATTTACAAATAAATGTGGGCTCTAAATAATTTTTCTTTCAACTATTATTTCATAAATATAAATATAAATATATATGAAGATTATAGTGTAAAATCTTATGAATTGTATTGGAACATTTTAACTATTAATATTGTTTAACTAATGTAAAATTTAATTATTAAAAAAAATTATAATATTATATGATGTTAATAGTATCATGTTTATAAGGGGAGACCCTGTAGTGAAATGGTGGGGCTTTTTGTCTGTAGTGGCAACAACCCATGTTTAAACCTAGTGGTACAAACCTCGTGGGGTTGCTCTTTACTATGTCACTCTTTAGTATGTTAACAATTGAGCGGGCCCCAGGATGATTTACCCCCTAGTCCTAAATTTCCCTCGTTAATAGAGTTGGGGGAGATAAGTCTTGGAACTTCCCCTAGAGACAGGTTGGTACAAATTGAACTTTGACCACACCTCCAAGGGAAATTCATCATCGGGCATAAGGAGTTTAGTGCGAAATTGGGAAGGGAAGGTTCTTTGCAGAGCTTTTAAGAGGCTTGGCCATGGAACCAACAATATGGTTGAGTATCAAGTGCTAATCTTGGGACTTCAAGTAAGCATTGAGATGGGTCTAAGCAAGCTAGCAATAGAAGGTGGCTCAACATTTGTGATTAATGTGATAAGGGTGAGGAGCACATTAAGTTTTGGAAATATAACACCATACTTGACACGGTCATGGAGCTTTTGGACAAGTTGGAACAATACACAGTTAACCATGTATTCGAGGAGGAAAATAAGGAGGCCGATGCATTGGACAACTTGGCAGTTAATTAGTTCGAGGAACTAGTTTTGGAAACGCCACCTAGCATAGTGACACATGGGTTTCACTCTTACAGGATTGGTAATTATGGCATTTAATGTCTTCTCCAGTCTATCCCACTACACTATGATGATATGACATTCGAAGTAGGAGATAATAATGTTACAAACACTGAGAGCTTCCTATTCCAATGCATTTAGAGTTAAGATACTTTTATTTGAAGTAAATAATGCTTTGATGTTAATTATCAACTGTTTGAGCTCCGAATCTATTAAGAAGCCATGGATACCCTGATCAGGCTTACTTGTTTGTAGAAGCAAATGGCCTTTCTTGGGGAGGTGACTGAAAAGAGACTTCAAAGCATTTTCAAAACCAGAAATGATATTCTACTTCTCGTAGTGTAATGGATTCTGGGGGAGGATTTTTGTTGGCGGATCACCGATATAGAGTAAATAATAACATTTCATCAATTTTTGTTGCAACATTGTTGGAATTCAGGGAATTGAAGGAGGATGTGGCAGTAATTGTGAAGGCTTTGATAAAAAAAGAGATTTTTGTGAGGTTTGGATGACGTGTTAGTGATGACCAGGTATGGCAATGGTGTCCCACTTCCAGGTGATTTCCATACGTTAAACCACAATGGAGATTTGATCAAATGGTTTTCATTGCTTACTTCTAATAAGCTGCCGTCTTTTGTAAGGAGACATCAGAAGGTGGAGAAAGCAATTGATTTCCTAAAGCAGATCTTGGGAATGAAGGAGGTAGATGGTATGGAATGGATGCAACGTTTCATTGGCATCGAGTAGGAGTGGGCTAAAGGAGCAAGGTTCTCATATTAGTATATATATATGTATTTCAGAAATGCATAGGTGAATAGATAGTAGTAGTTCTTTCCTTTCCAGTTTTTTGTTTTCACCTAGGTTGACTCTATGTTAATAGTGATTTTCTAAAAATGTATATATTATTTTTTTATTACTTTATAATACAAGGAGCATCCCTATGGATGCATTTAGAGATAAAAAGAAATAGTACCATGTTTTTCAAATCATAATTTATTGTAAACTAAAAATTGTTCAGAGTAAAAATAGTTCTACTCTACAAAATAAGTGGCAATGGAATTCAAAAAGAAAAAAAATAGGTACGGGAAAAAGGATAGATGGAATTTTTAAAAGCAAAAACATGAGGCACAAGAAAAAGATAGAAGAAACAAAATAGAGAAGACAAATTTTTGGTTGAAATCGGCAAAACACTATAGTAGATTAACACAAGAATGAAGAGAAAAATAAAGGAAGAGGAAAGAATAAAATAACACAAATAGATTTAAACAACATAACCACCGATGGCTTAAAAGGAGACAATTTGTAGAAAAGTAAAACCCAAAACCCTACACTAGGGTTAGTTCAAAATTCTTCCCCTTCAAAAATTAAATTGTGGAGACCAAACAAAATAGAATATAAGGCCCTAACAGACTAGATACAAAACCAAATACAAGATCAAAAAAGAAAGATATGGACAAAATCAGGAAAAGAATTATCATATGTTGCTAGAGGAGTGAATAGGATCCCTTTGGGGAAACAAAAAATAAAGGAAACTTTTTAGAATATCATATTTATTTGAAACAAATAGGAATTGGATAATACAAATTCTCATTTAAAAGGTATGGCCTTTTTCATGAGTTGGGAAAATCTTTGGTCTACATGGGATCAAATACGAAAATGGTGTAAAGAAAACTAGCAGCAGAACATGATTATCTACAATCTATGTGAGTTTTTATCCAAAATGGAAAAAGAAATCTACTTATGAATAACCCTCTAAAATTATAAGAGGATAAAGTTTATTTATACAATCTATGTGAGTTTTTATCCAAAATGAAATAAGAAATCTACTTATGAATAACCCTCTAAAATTATAAGAGGATAAAGTTTATTTACCCTTTATAATTTAAACAAAGAAAATAAGGGGTATTATGATCATTTTGGTTAAAATGGAGATAAATAAAGAATAATTCTAAAAACCCCTTTACAAAGGAAGAGTTATTATGTTTATTATACCAATATTAATGACAACCTTTGTGAAAGGATGTGATGGTTTAGAAGGAACACCTTAAAAGGTTATATAAGGCATTTGTGTGAGACTTGAAAAGGGCATGGAGAACACTCAAGGAAGATAAGGAAAGAAAGGGAAGAAATCACAAAGGAGAAGGATTATAGATTTGACAAGAGGTGAGCATTGGAGAAGGGGCACACAGAATGTGTCCAACTCAGTGTACAGAGTACACCCAAGATTGTCCTAGCCAAGGCTTGTGTGTGCACTTGTGTTGAGCATGTTTTGTTGAACATGGCTTTAGAGAATTTGTGTGTGTTTGTTTTCTTAAAAAGAGCTGAATGCTTGGGAAACATATGGTTGGTTCTGAATAAGAACTAGATTCCTCCTAGAAGTGCTCACTTGCTGAAAGGGGGTTGAATCTGTAATCCATTCTCTAGAGTGACATTTCAAAGAACTTCCAGATACGTATCTATTCCTTTCGATGATGGAAATTAATGAAGTACTAAATTTATTGTTAATAAAAGATATTGATGGGTTTTGATGTTAATATGATTGTGATTATATTATCTAATTTGTTTTGTAAATGATTTACTTAAGAGTTCTTATTAAATTATCACCTGTTGTAATTTACATTTGTTATTACATCTATTTTAACATCATTGAATATATTATTCTATCTTAAATCTAAATATTAACCATTTAATTATTAAATTGAGATTTAATTTACATTCCTTCTTAATAAATACAGTGTAAGAGAAAGATTAATTGTATTAGGAGAAAGGTTAATATTAAATAAATTAATTCTTCTCCTTAGGTCAATGGATTTTATCATGAGAAGAATTAGCGCTCTTAGGAAAACACTATCAATACATGCATAATTGTTAATTTATCTTTCTTTATCCAATGATGTTGGAGGAAGTGGTTCTTTAGAGATATTCATGTGATATTTTTAATTTTTCTTAGTGTAAAACATTTCTTAGGTAGGCACGAACAAATTATGTCTCTAGGATGAAACATAAGTTTATTATACATAACCTATTTATTCTTCTCTAACTTTCTCAGTTCAAGGTAATTTGTTGCTTATGGAGATCTATTAATGTGTACATGATATCAAGACCTTGATGTTTAAGCATTACATTAAATGTGAACTATAAAATTCCTTAGGTCTTTTAGTTTTGTAAGTTCTAAAATGAGAAGGTACATAAGTATCATTACACTGAATAACAATAAACTTTGTAGTAAATCCTTGATTGTTCACATTGTTACATCCCCAATTTCAGCTTTGATTTTACTATTTACTTTTACGTGAATAGAAGTGAATTTATGGAACATGATTTGACATTATGTTATAATGTTAGAGTAAATCATTGATTATATTAGATATCAGTTCATGTGATTAAGTATAATGCATATGATTAAATGATTCATTAATTTATGTTATGAGAATTTAATTTTTTATTCATAAGATTTATGAATGGACTAAGGATGCATTGATCATGATCTGGTAATTGCAAGTTGTATGTAGAAAAATAGGTTTTGATTACTCTAGGAGAAAGAGAGAGTATCTTCTAAGGAGAGGAGAATAGACCTTTGGTTTTGAACCATTCATTTGTCATCTGAGTATTGATTACTGTTGTCATGAAGGATTACACCCGGTCAAGCAATAAGCTCAACAATCCCATGAAACATTGGATCACCATCAGATTGTGGGTTGTCTATGATGAAAATTAACTTTCAGAAGAGTCAGCTCCCTTGAAAAGTCCCTTAGATCTGATATACTTCAAGGAAAAGAGATAGAAGGATGAATTAATAAAACTAAAATTGATCTAAAGAGGTGATGCACCAATGATTATATCCTAACCTGCAAGTTGATTCACAACTATTTCTCAATACTTTTGTTCCTACAACTCAAATTGAACAATCCTATCACATAAATATTTCATAGAAAGGCATGAAATCAATCTACTTTTTGCTGAAGGAAAACCAATGCTCTCACAACTTAAAAGTATAAGAATCATCTGCACAATCTATAACCTGTGGTAAAATTTGTACTATTGTGTACTTGCTTTAACAGAATGAGACATAAAACTTAAAGGTTTCAATTTAAAACATGGTAAATCTTTATCAGATCATTCACAAGACAAGACACCTGAATCCAAGAGGAAGAACACCTGATTTTATTGGAAAATAGAAGGAAAACACTTCAATAACTATCAAATCTGCTAAAAAGTAAACTGTTGTATAAAAACCTATAAAATATATTGAGTTACGATACTGAATCTATTTCTCCAATGTGCAAGGGCTAGAGAAAAAGCAAGAACTGGGAAAAAAGCATAAGCTCTTCCTCCTATAATACAAAAATCTATCTCCAAAAGCAAAGGGAAGTGATCTCCTGTCTAACTACACTCAACATGATGCATGAATAGGTTGGAAAAGACAATTCCCTGTTGTTGGGTGAGCAAGAGAAAAAAGTCTAAATATAAGAGCCCACAACTGCTCCAAACTAAGCTATTCTATCTCATAACTCCTCCCAAGGTGTTTGACCAAAAGATTGCCAAAATAGGCTTGTTTGACTCCAAGTAAAAAATAGAAGTAGAACCTCCTCTTGCATGAGTTTGACAGTTTAGTTTGTCTTCACTTTACTCCCTTGCATGATTTGAGGGAAAAAATATATTATTTTTGACAAATATTAAGGGTAATATGTTCGCATGGTTTTAGATTAATAAGTGTTTTACAATTATCTTCTTGGTTTTGTGAAACAAATATTAGGGTAATTTATAATTATTACCCTCAATAAGTGTTTAAAATACAATATTTTTAGCTTTAACTCAAGCAAAAAGGAAAAAAGAGTTTACATGATTTGTCCATTTACACTTGAACTTCTCTTCGAACTTCGCAAAAAAAACCACAAGGTGTATAATAATGTCTTTTTCTATCATTAGCCTATGAAAAGGCTTCAAACCATTCTGTGATTTTTTCAAACTTTAATCATACCCTTTCCCTTTTGTTTTCAAACACTTATAATTTTCTTTTGATTTCCAAGGTTTTAAAAGTCTCTTAATAAAGTCAAAAGAGAAGAATGATCACCTTATGACTCCATCTCTCCACAGGCTCATGCATTCTTCACTAGGCATCATGACTTGAAAGTCATAGACCACACTCTCCATTTGATTTATGATGATCTCTTTTCTTAACAAAGTCAAAGGGAGACTAAGATGATCAAGCTAGGGCACAAAAAGATCAATCAAACCCTAAAATAAATCATTTTGCTCTTATCCTTTTCATCTGCTTTGAAGTGATGCACTGCCATGAGGGTTTCTTAGCTCATTGCAACTCCTGAAGGGTTTTTACTGCTTCCAACGGCTCTTCTTGTAACTTCTTCTGGTAAGCAAGGCTCATCTGCTTTACTATATAAGAACTACAAAAATACTTCTTGTCACCTTACTGTTTCCTTCTTCTTTCCACTGAAAACTACAAGACATTTCTACTTCCTTGCCCTTTTTCCATGGTTTTGATATATGGAAGAAAATACTTCATTGTTTGTTTCTGCTCCTGTATGGTAAAGATTTGTGCTTTTGGCTTTTCCTCTATGTGACTCCATGAAAGTGTTTTTAAAAAGTATGAAAAATCTATGGACTTTCCTTTTTGTTGTATGAGATGGTAAAAAAATTGATTTATATGTTGTTTATGATGTAATCTTGCTGGTGCTTGATTGTGAAATGCATGTGAAGTTCTCTATTTTTTCTACTCTTTACTCTTCTATATGATCCTATAGCAACACTGACCCTTGCTTTCTTTGATACAAACTATGGAATGTGGTCCTAAAACTGTATGGTTCTATGCATATTTCTTTGTATATGGTCTTTTATTTGAACAGTCAGTAAAGAGATCTCGGTGTCCTCTACAAAAGAATGCTTAAAAACTGATTTACTATGGTTCTCTTCACTAAAAATTTGAGGGAAAAACCCTTGTCTTGCTGTAAGATGATTGAAAAGTGACTTCTCTGCTGCCTTTGCAAAATAAGACTACTTTCCTTTGATTATTTTTTAAACCCACATACTTGCTTCGTTGCTTTCATGGCATAATTTATTCTTGGTTACAGATGTTTTCAGAACCATATGGATGGACTTAGCAACTATCTCAATATTCCATATATTGATTATGTTATGGCTCTTTACTATTAGGAAGAAGCTTGTTTCCTTTCTCACTTCTGAGAAATATGTAGGTTACCCTATTTTTTGACAAAACCCTAATAGGGTTATATGGAAACTATGCCACCTTTGGAATAGCCATTGAAGGTGGTTTGTGGGAAAAGTGTGAAACCTCTATATTCTCTCTCTAGGAAAATATGAGCAATGTGTTTTTGAAATGAATAGTGAGGGCTTCTTTTTTAAACTCTGTTGTATTTCTTTTCCTCTCTTTTGAAAGTTCTGGAACAAAATCTTACTCCTTGAGGGCTCTGTTCTCATCATAAATACTGTTGTGATTGCACATTACTTGCAACCTTTTTGATGTTTCAATTGACTATTTTTTATGAACTAGTAAAAGGCTACTATTTCTTTTGTTGTATACTTTTGTGACTGTCCTCATGGCTGATTTCTGTCACTATCTCATTGTTTTTAGTCATCTTTGTATAATGTTGTATCTTCATAGTGTTTGACTCTCTCATTCCTGAAGGCTTTATAACAGTCATAAACTACTGTCTTATCTACTGCACCTCCTCAATAGTCCCTTAACTTCTACTTAACATTGTTCTTCTGTTCTTCATGTCAATGGATAAGATTGTTCCACGATATTTACAGCTTCATCAATTAGTTTTTTTCCCTGTACTGGGACAATCATCATAATAATTACTTTTGGACTATTTGAAACATCACTTTAATTGAATACCAACCATTTCAATGGTTAAAGACTCAATAGAAAGTTTACATCTTATTCAAAACAAAAGTGGTAAATGTTTGTCCTATTTTATTTTACCTAGGCTAACATTTTTATGTTGGAGTGGATGATATTCAAGTGGGGCAAACTGAAAGAAACACCTCCTTTGCACTATTCCATTCTTCAACATGTTGCAGTCATCTAGAACTGATCTCAGACTGTTATGACAATCATCTTCATTGGATTGTTCATTATTTCATCTCTACTCATTGTATATGACTATTCTCCTTTTTACCATAGTCATTCTTGATACTGATTGTCACTACTACTACCTTTTGTTTTCTCTGTATCATGTGACTGGCTTGACAATATCATTAGATTGATGTTTGTCTTTGACTGTTGATGTTGGTTGCTCTTATCAAATGCAATTGGTTGTTCTTTAATATGTCTGTGGCCCTTCAGGCAAGCTTATTACCTTGTCATTGTTAAGGTGCCTTTATGCATGACTATTCATCACCCTTATTGTAGTCAAAGACTATTCACTATGCCTAGATGAGATACTATACTATCTCGAATCACTGATTTCCTATACTTTTCACTATTTCATGGAAACATGTATCTTCTTCTTTCACTATCTAGTCTATCTAGTGACTACACAACTTTTCCATGCTTGATAGACTTTCAATAACTTTCAGCAATATGCATAAGGTAGTTTAATGAAATTTTTGTATGACCTTATGACTGTCTTAGACTCCTAGAGCGATGAGTACCTTTTGTAGTCCCCTTGAGTATCTTGATGGATGATTTCCTATATATGATGGACTGCTCCACTTTCATGAGGCAGTCCCTCTCTCCTGGTGACTGCTACATATGATTGTGCCTTGATGATGGACATGAATGTCCCTTATATTATGACTATTCTACTAATAGTACTGTCACTTCATTATTACATTGTTGCTCTATATGACTATTACCAGTCACCCCTTTTCTCTTTATCTTTGCATTGTACATTGTGCCTCATGACAGTCCTTACACCTTGTAATTATGACTATTGTCCTGAAATGTCATTAATGACTAGCCTTCAAGTACCTGTACTTGCACATCTAGCAAACTAGTTAGAGAAAACATAGAGGCTTAGTAGCCCCTCCTTTGAATTGTCCAATCTTTACTTTTGCATCCTTTTATAGCTATATGATTGCATTCTAGATTTGCTGATCTCTCATATCTTCTTGATTAGATGTTTGTGTTAGATAACAAGTACATTATGATATTATTGTATATGGAAGTGAAAAAGGGACCCTGATCTCTAACATTCGTCCTCATTTTCTTTTGTAGGCCCCCTTGAAGATATCAATGAAGGAACTGAAAATGATGCTCTCAGCAATAGGATTCGTTATTCAGGCAATGACAGGCCCCTTTTTCCCTTTTATATGTTTTCTCCTTTTGTTTCAGATTTACTTGCTCTCTTTCATTGCATCATATACAGTTAATCCCATGACTTGTGTGGGAGCATATAAACACTTTACTTCTCATGAATATGAACAACTATTTTATGCAATGTTTTTTGTATATTGCTTCTTCTTTGTGAATCAATTGCATAAAGATAAACTAAGACTGATTGCATGATACAAATGTTCATAATCGTGAATGGATTTAGCAATATTTATGTACCTTTTTCATTCAATAATGTATCAATTGTAAAGAATGAACAATGGAAATATATTGCAACACAATCTACAACACATAGATTAGCTTTCCTTTCTCCTGCCAGTCCTAGGATATCTCTTCTTTTGCTAGAGTGTCCTTCCCATCTTATTTGGCTCATGTAGCAGCTCTTACTAATCTGCTACATGATTCTAGTAATGGTTATCACCGGAATGGCCCTCCACTAGGATAGTAGGCCTTCTAGGGGTAACTGAGAATCTTGAACCTTCTAATCCTTTCCCCTTGAACCTGCTACTTCTTCAAAGTAACAAAAGTAAATGTTGTTACAGCCTGACCTAATTTAGCTGAAAAGCACAATTGGGTAACAAGTACCTTCAATTAGTAAACCCTTGATGATTGAGGTAAGTCATTTTTTTCAAAGTGGTTTAAGTTTGTTGGTCGACTCGACAAGTTGTCGACGTCGTTTAGAATCATTTTCAAGTTGTCTTGTCAACCTTGTCATTTTGTGGAATCAACATTGTTGATGTTTAGTAATAGTCGTTTTGTGACTAGCACATCTTTCTATCAAACACGTCAATCTTTACATCATAAACGAGATCACGTTTGCATTTTCATTGGTGTGGTTGGAAGAAATGTTAGCGTGTTTCATGTTATAGTTATAACATCAAATATTTCATTTGTTGTCATAATGAAATCGATGAGTTTTTCTTTTAGTTCATGAAGGGGAGATGAACTCAACCCATTCACATTTGTGTAGAAGTTTATGTAAAAATATATTGTTATTATTCCTATTGATATTAATATCTATGTCCATATACTATTATTATATGTAGAACTTTGGAACAAGTTTTATAGTGGGTTAATTGTTAATGACCTCCATTATAATGAAGCATTCATTAATAACCATCTTTGATAACATTGAATGCTTTTAAGAGAGAGTTATTGTTGTGTGAGGAGTGGTAATTATTAACCATGTACTCCTCTAACTTTGCATGTCCAACTAAGAGCCTTCGCGGGCTAATTTAGTGGAGATACCTGTGGCTTTTTGAATTGATTAACTATTTTAAGAGTGGTGTGTTTATGATAGAGAGTTGTGGTTGGTTATGGTAGTGAATACCTCATTAGTAGAGTCGGGCAGAGAGGTAAGAGAGGTTGTTGTTTTTGGTGATAATAGAGATTCAAAGACCTCAGTTTTGGAAGCAGAGTTTAGGAGAGCATCAAGAGAGTTGACAGAAGGAAAATCTTAGAATAGTGAAGGTTAGTTATCTCAGTTGATAAACACTATAAGTTAATGAGGGAAATCAATATCTAAGAATAGATCATTTCTTATAAGGGAATTAGTTCAAGAAGTTGAAGTGAAGGTCGACAAAGTCTAAGTGTCACCAATTTACTCAAGTATGAAACATGCATATACCTCATGACTCTCTTATTGCAAATCAAGTTACTAGAAACTCTTATATATCAATAATTGTTTTTGGAGAACATAGGCATTCCCTATGAAATGTTGGTAGTTATATAAGCCTTCAGACCATAGCTGAGTATATTAGAAGCTTTACTTGTATCAGAGAACTCTTGGTCGATGTTGCTCATCTTATTGTTTCTAGTTAATAATATAACTTTTCTTTTGCTAAGAACTTAGAGTCAGTGTTATCATCTCTTTAATAGTCGACAGTCATAGTATAATTTTAATGCTTGATGCTTTTATATAAAGAATGTTAGCATAGCTCAATTTTTTTATTCTTCATAGTGAAAAAGGGCATGGTGTTCCTATAGTAAAGGTTTTGTCTAAAAGAAAACTTTAATGTTAGTTATCTCTAGAAGATGGTTTCGATTTGTATATAGATAAAGTCGTGGGATAAATTTAGATAAAGATTTTAGGAATATTTAGATACAGAGGATTCTTTGTTTAAACACTATAAACATATTCTTTTTCTGTATGTATATATATATTTCATAAGACAGTACCTAAATAGATTATATATGACTTTATACTCTTATCTTTTCCCATAGACTTCTTTGTGGAGCAGTGCAAACAAGCAATACATACTTACACAAGTGTTAGGGTTCTTTGATTATTGCATTCTTATGTTCTTATAATCCACAAGTCTAATATACTCATTGGGTCATAGAGGCTTACTATTTTGGTGAAATTATATAGTCAGTAATGCTGAACAACTAGTGGAATATTTAATATAGTCTTTGAGTTACTCGAGAGGTTTTAGATATTGATATTGTTCCAATGACTTCATTGGTTATATTTATATAAGTAGAACAACTTAAACAGTAAACAAAAGTTGATGGCAACATAAAATAAGTCTTTTTAAGCAGACATTGAGTGAGATGGTTTTACTACAAGTTTAGATGAAAGTACTTGTATACTATTGCTTTGACTTAGCTTATTTGTAAGAGAGAGACTCAGACATTAAAATCATTTGGATAGAAAACATAATTTAGTTCATCATCTTTTAGGAATTCAAACTAAACTTAGGAGAAATTTAAACTTGAATTTGTTCCTTTAGCTTCATTTAAACTAAAGTATACTTGTATACTATAATCTAGTCAAGGTTTGTGAGATTTAAATTACCTCGTAGATGGAAAAAAACTAGAAGATAATCTCTTTCTTTCTATATTCTTACTTTTTAAGATTAAGTTTTTTTGTTATTCCATTGTGATAGAAAAGGGAAAGATAAAAACCCTAGATTAACCCCATGGGGTAAAGTTATCTAATTTACCCTTGTGGTTACGTGTTGTCTTAACTATTTAGATCAACAATGAAAAGGTGAGTTCCTTATTTATGATTGTTAATTATATTTAGACATAAAGGATATTTTTCCTATCCATTTATGTTTATTCTTGGTATAAAAGAAAACCTATTTGGTTGTTTGCAAATGGACTTAAGTTATAAGTGTCGATAAATCATGTATCTCACATGTTGGAAGGATGCAAGGAGATACCCAACTGTAGATAGTCATTCCATAAGGTCTTTGGAACAATGACGGTGTCTTGAAAATCTCTCTAAGTTGGAAAGACTATATTTCAGTTAAATAAAACTTTATAGTTAAACCTAGTTGACCAAGTCATACTGTAAGATGTGATAGTATCCAATTCGAGTTGGAGGGTGGGTGGACATTACAACAACGTTCATTGATAATGTCTATTTTATATTGAATCTTTGGCCAAAGTAATGCATACATCTCTATGTTCATTGTCAGTTCAGCATATCTAGATTGCATAACTTATCAGTATCATCATACTTAGCTAGAGGTTAACTAGGGTTGTATGATCGATAGCATTATGTAGGATACAACACCAATTCTTTGATGGAAAATAACCATTGGTTACCTTATGTCTATAGTCTTCGTGAAGGGTAGGGCCACTTCCATAAAGGAAGGTGTGTGTGGGACCGCTAGACTATGGTTGGAGGTAAAGCACTCAGAAGATGGTCTCCCTCTCTCTCTAGTATATGACTCACCGAGACTTACGATATGGGTGTCAGAATTCCAGATGCAATATATCTTTTGGATAAGTGACTTGTGTTTTTAAACTATGTAAATGTATATCATTGTAATGAAATGACAAGATGCCAACATTGTAAAATATATGATGTTGTATATTTCAAGAAGGAAAGTATATTTTTTTGATGTATCTTGATTCTTTAATATTATTTTAACAAAAAAAAAATTCTATCTTTTTCACTATGTGTTTTTAAATCTCATGGTGAATATTTGATTTTAGTCTTGTTTAGAAAATGGTATGTTACATATGGTATCATAGCTAACTGGGTTCAACCCATGGAGCTTGGAGCTCGCTACAAGAGAATTAATCAACATTAAAAAGATAGCTAATGTTTGAAAATTAGTTTTATGCCAGAATGGTGTGGAGAATAACCAAGAGAACTGCTAGAACATATGTTCCCTAGAATTTGTCATGGTTAGTAGTTAAGAAAGAACTTATCAAGGAAGTTAAATATAAAGAGCATATTCATTATGCTAAGGGTACATGCCTAGATGATTCAAAGACTTTGTCTGATGTACTTAAGCAAAAATGGCTAGAAAGGAAACAACCTTTTGAACTAGCCAAGAATCCTACTATTTTTACTTGTGTAGTGAAACCTAGCAAACTGTTAGCTAGTCACGACATGCCATTTGAATGTGGTTGTGATGTGCCTATTTTAGGAAAAACATGAGATGGAGAAGTACCTACATGTGAAACCACCCTCTAAGTTTGTTAATTGGAATATCTTTTAACTGATAGGGACATGTAGTCTTGTCGTGATTAAATCTATAAATAAGAATGTCGTTACTCCTAAATAAATTATAATAAAAATGAGAATGTTTTGTACTAATCTGTTGGTTGTTTTGAGTTAATTATGTTTTGATTTAATGAAACGCATTAAATTCAGAAAACAAATAGATAACTTAATATTCTCAGGTGTGATAAAAATGACAACATGATTCGTACAAGAACAAACCAGGGTGAGAGTCAAGAAGAGAATAATCCATTAGTTAATCTCATGGACAAATTGGATCAAATCCTAACCATGCTTATAGAAACTAAGGAGAGACTAGGTAACTTCGAAAAGAAAGTAAGAGATCAGGAAAACCTTGAAAGGGAAACTGAGTTTTCTCATGGGATGAGTAGGGAAATTCACCTAGAGCATAGTGTGAGTAGTGAGAACCCTAAAAACGGTAGACCCTAGAAGGAAGCAAAGGATAAGCTTGCCTTAGAAATTTCCAAACATATGAAGAAAGTCACTCCACTAAAGTTTGATGGAACAATGACTGAAGAAACAACTAAAGCTTGGTTAACAGATATGGAAAAATATTTTGAGATAAGAAATTACTTAAAATTAACCAAAGTGGTTTGGAGGGCCTTTCAATTGGTAGGAAAAGCATCCAATTGGTGTATGAACATGAAAAAGGAAAAAATTTGAAGTCCAAACTTGCTTATCACAATATGAATCACAAGATATTCAATAAGACTCCAACTTTACAACCATCCAAAACAAGAAATGATAAGAGCTATGAGAATAAAAGAAATGGAAAAGGAACCCAGAAGAATAAGAGTGGGTCTGGTAATGAGAAAAAGAATGGTAGTTTCAAAAGAAATGAGGATAATACTGGAAAACCAATCGAAAGGAGAGGACCTCCTAGAGGTTGTTTTACTTGTGGAGGTGAGCATTATGCTCATCAATGCCCAACCAAGAACCAGAGTGCTTATCCCATAGGTAATGCCTCACCTACACAACAAGTAGCTTTCCAACAGATAATTCATGTAGCTCTTTATAATCACCAAGCACAGTATCAGATCACACCCATAGAGATGATTGGTATTTGTTTTGGAATCCCTATCTCTATCTTGATTGATACTAAAACAATTGAAAATTTTACTTCTCCTTGACTTTTGAGTAAGACTCCTAGAAGAGATGGTTATGTGGCTAAACCTTTGTTAGTAGAGTATGCTAACCAATCTAAGACTCATGTAGAGCAATGTTTGTTTGAAGCTAAGATTGGTCTCTCTATTTTTTCAACAAAGGTTAACCTATACTAGCTCCCTTAGGTTCCTATGATGCTATCTTGGGAATGAGTTCGTTATGGAAGCTTTGACCCAGGGTAGACTATTTTTCTAAAACTATTGAATGCTTAGACGATATGAGAAATAAGGTCTTTTTCCATGGTATTCAAAAAGAGGTCAAGATTCTACCAATCTCTGCAAAGCAATTAAAAAGGCTAGTCGAAAAGGGTGTCAACTCTTCATAGTAAAAATGGAACAAATTGAAGAAAGTCTTGGAAAACATAGGGTGTTTTTTGAAGAAAGGTTTCCATTTCTTCAGGATTTCAACGATGTTTTTCTAGAAGAACTTCCAAATTTACCACCCAAAAGAGTCTTTCATTTTGCAATTCACATTAAACCAAGATCTAAACCAATATTGAAAACACCTTACCATATGACTACTATGAAATTGATGGAATTAAAAGACCAATTGCAAGAATTTTTGGCTAAAGGTTTGATTACACCTAGTATTTCGCCCTAGGATGCACCAGTTCTCTTTGTCAAAATGAAGGATGAAACTTTGTGTCTATGTCTTGAATATCATATCCTCAATAAAGAAATGATAAAGGATAAGTAACCATTACCACATATATATTATATTTTTGATCAAATACATGAAGCTTCTATGTTTACAAAGATCAAAGATATCCTAGATTGACCTATACCTAAGAAAGTGCAAGAAGTACGTAGCTTCATGGGTTTGGCAAGATACTACCGAATGTTTATTTTGAATTTCTCCAATATTGCATGTCCAATCCCTTCCTTACAAAGAAAAGGGAAACATTTTGATTGGTCAAACAAATGTCAGGAGGTGTTTGATCTTTTAAAAGAGAAATTGACAATGACACCAATTCTGAGAGTTCCCGATCTTGAAAGTCAGTTAGAGGTAATAACTGATGCCTCAAGAGATAGATTAGGGGGAGTGCTTATTTAGGACAGGCGAGTAATAGCTTGTGAGACTAGAAAGATTAAATATTATGATGAGAATTATGCTCCACATGATTTAGAATTGGTAGCAGTTATGCATGCTTTGCAAGTATGGCATTATTAGCGTTACTACATTGTTCAGTCTTGATCAGGCGGTTCCTTCAGTTTTGTTCAGTTCGTTATAACTGTTTCCACATTGGTGCGTTGGCTGGTACATAACTGTGGCTGGTGCATAATTGTTTCCACAGTATTTAACTATGTATTTTGTATATGCATGATCATCGAATGAATAAAATCATTTACTCTTTACTTCATTTGGTATCAGAGCCGTGGATGCATGACCTGAGCGAGGAGTGTTGTTTGTGGAGGAGACCGGTAGGCAGTAGAAACTGTTAGAAGCCATGAAGCACTGCAGAAGGGAACGAAGTGGAAACACTGTACAAAAGGTTTTAGAAGCCACGGATTGAGATAAGTATGCTGCGATCTAAATGCATTGAGTTGCAAGGAGAATATTTTAGAATTGTGTGAAGGTATTTTGAGGGTGTTGGAATATTTGAAAAATGTCTAGTTCTGCTGCCCAGCATACATATTATCTTGCATACATTTTGAGATGTAGTGTTGTTGTTGACGTCTGGATTCTAGTGTAGATCTTGACATTGCTAAGATTAAAGTGTGGATGTTCATATTACTGTGTGTGAAGGGCAGAGAGTCAAGTGTAGAAGAGAGACGTTTAAATGCAATTCCAAAAGCCATTTTGAGGACATGCAGTTTTGCCTCTCCAATGCACAGGAATTTTTGCAGTGTAGGCGATGACTCTTCAGTTATATTGTGGGATGCTCGAGCTAATAATAAGTCGCTCCAAGTCTAAAAGAAGTTTGAAGACATTTAATCCATTTTAATTAGAAGGCATTGAATGACAGTGTTTGAGAATCCTCTTCCTAATAGCGTTTGAGAACTGTGGAGATTTGACCATCCTTTCATTAGGTTTTAGGTTTCCTTCGTCTTGCTTCTGATATTGAAGATATTAGTGCCTTGCGGCGGATGGATGTGAGAAATTAGGGTTCTAGCACTGAATATTTGGTGAAGGGAGGATTACAAGTTTTATCGGCTTACATCCTTGATAGTTGGTGAAAATTTTAGTTCAGTGTGATTATTTTGTTTTTTTTTCTTGGGCAGAAATTAGAGGTTAATTTCATTTTTTCAAGAGTTGGTGACATGGAATTGCATTAGCTTCAAATGCACCTTAATTATATCTAAATAGTAGTTTGTGAAGGTATAAGGTAAGAAAAAGTTGCTTTTGGTTTCTTTTTTTAAAGTGGCACGGGAATATTTTAAAGTGGTGGTTAGAAATTCAAAGAGGGGTCTTAAATCTTGGAGATATAAGGTTGACTAGTGTATGGATCTATCATTGGATCAAATTGACAGTATCATCATGAATGCACATATGTCAAAGATAGCTTATGCTTTCAGGGCCATCTTTTCTATTCCTGATGAGGCCTCCAAAGATTCATCCGAGACATCAGTTGGTTAAAGTGTAACAGGGTCAAATTGGAGGCAGGCAGCATCAGAGGATGGAGGATTTACCATCATCTCAAGTTAGCTTCTCGCTTTGAGATGATTGTTTGCATGAGAAGCATTTTTGGTTTTGGTTGTTTTGTTTCTCTTTGTTGTTGCTGACAGAGCTGACAGATTTGAAGAATGTATGTTTTGTGAAGATTTTGTTTTGGAGACAGGTTTGGGGTTTGGTGTTGAGCTCAATATGGATTGTTGTCCAGCGAGCTTCAAAGAGTATATGATCTTGAATTATACCCTTTCGCGGTCACTAGACAACATGGCAGAGATTTGTCGTATCTCTTAGGGGCCATTGTCGAATAATTCAAGACTCTGTGATTTGAGAGCTTGGGACTAAAGAGCTCAAGAACATAGCTCGAAGTGACGCCTTTTCGAGGGTAGACGAGACAGCATGATGGGGCCTCGCTTGGTTCAGGATTTGTTCTTTGGGAGAAGATCTTCTATAAAATTTGTATTCATACTATGTAATCAGCTTTGTTGAGTTTTTAGCATTAAGGGGGGGGTACCTTGGTACTATTGCAGTAACAATGTAATAAGGGGGGGAATGTTAGCGTTACTACATTGTTTAGTCTTGATCAGGTGGTTCCTTCAGTTTTGTTCAATTTGTTATAACTGTTTCCACATTAGTGCGTTGGCTGGTACATAACTATGGCTGGTGCATAATTGTTTCCATAGTATTTAACTGTGTATTTTGTATATGCATGATCATCGAATGAATAAAATCATTTACTCTTTACTTCAGGCATCACTATCTGTTAGGGAAAACCTTTGTAATAAAATCAGATCATCAAAATCTTAAGTATATATTTTCTTAACCACATCTTAATATTCAAGAAAGGAGATGGTTAGAATTGATATCCAACTAAGACTTTGAGATAAGTTATATCAAAGGAAAAGAGAACAGAGTAGCAAATGCTTTGAGTCGACAGAGACATATTTCATCAATTGTCTTTATTCATGTAAACTTCAAGGATTTATTGTTGCAAAAATTATCAAGTGATGAATAATATGAGCAGGTCAAGTAAGTTCTTATGGTAAATCCTAAATATTCAAGGTATGATGGGTTTGATTTTGAGTCTGATGGAGCACCAGTATTAACCTTGCAAATTTGTTGAAGAAGTGTTAGATTGCACAAAGTTCATGAAAAGATTATCTCAGATAGAGAAGCGTGTGTGATGTCAAGGTAACGGAAAACTATTTTTTCTTCACACTAGGAACTATTTACTTAATGTGAGTACATCTTATCATCCTAAAATAGATGGTCAAACTGAGAGAGTTAACCAAGTTTTGGTGGATTTGTAAAGAATGTATTGCATGGATCAACAATATTAATGGGAAGAGTACTTACCACTTGTGGAATTTTCTCATAACAATTCCTATCTTTTTTCTATCAAGATGGCACCATTTGAAGTTTTTTATGGAAGAAAATTCCAAACTCCTATAAGCTAGGATAAGCTAAAAGATAGGATTAACATTGGTCTAGAATTGCTAGCTGAAATGGAAGAAAAGGTTAAGTTGATCAGAAAAAGTTTAGCAGAAGCCAATGATAGATAGAAAAGTTATGTTGTTACAATGTGAATATAAAGACAATTCTCTATTGGAGAGAAAGTTCTTTTGAGTGTCAAACCTCATAAAAGTTCTATAAAATTGAAAAATCTTCCAAATTAGCTCCTCGTTACATAGAACCCTTTGAAATTTTTGAAGTGATCAATCTAGTTGCCTACAAGATGTCTCTACCACCAACCTTATCTAGAATGGACAATGTTTTCATACTGTTATTTGAAAAAGTATATTGTAGGAGGTAACAATATTCTAATTTGGAATGCATTACAAATACAGGACCTAGGAGTGATCACAATCAAGCCTCTTAAAGTGCTCGAAACGTACAATCTTTGTTTGCATAATAGAGAGGATATGTAGTACAAGGCCCAGTGGGACTAGTATGAAGAAGATAGTGCTACATGGGAGGATTTCCATGAATTGTTTTAGAAATTTCCTCATTTATTTCATACTTTTAGTAGCTACAAAAAAAATTGTTTTATTTTTTGAATTGTTACATTGAATCATCGAGGACAATGAATCTTATGGGGAAAGATATGTTACATCCATAATTTTGGCTTGGATTTTACTTTTTTACTCTTATGTGAATATAAGTTAATTTATGGAATATGATTTGACATTATGTTATAATGTTAAAGTAAATCATTGATTATATTAAATATTAGTGCATGTGATTAAGTATAATGCATGTGATTAAATGATTCATTAATTTACATTATGAAAATTTGATTTGTTATTCATAAGATTTATGAATGAACTAATGATGCACTGATCATGATCTGGTAATTGCAAGTTGTATGCAAAAAAATAGGTTTTGATTACTCTCAGAGAAAGAGAGAGAGATAGTATCTTCTAAGGAGAGGAGAATAGACCTTCAGTTTTGAACCATTCATTGTCCATCTAAGTATTGAGTACCTGTAATTAGTAAACCCTTAACGATTGAGGTAAGTTGTGTTTTTCAAAGTAGTTTAAGTTTGTTGGTCAACTCGACAAGTTGTCGACATCATTTAGAATCCTTTTGAAGTTTTATCTCATTAACCTTGACATTTTGTGAAATCGACATTGTTGATGTTTAACAATATTCATTTTGTGACTAGCATGACTTTCCATCAAACATGTCAATCTTTATGTTGTAAACGAGATCGCATTTGCATTTTCATTGGTGTGGTTGGAAGAAATGTTAGTGTGTTTCATTTTATAGTTATAACGTCACATATTTCTTTTGTTGTCAAAATGAAAATGACAAGTTTTTCTTTTAGTTCATGAAGGGGAGATGAAAACATTGTTATTATTCCTATTGATATTAATATCTATGTTCATAGACTATTATTATATGTAGAACTTTTAGTGGTTAGAACAAGTTTGATAGTGGGATAATTGTTAACGACCTCCATTAGAATGAAGCATTCATTAATAACCATCTTCGATAATATTGAATGCTTTTGAGAGAGAGTCGTTGTGTGAGGAGTGGTAATTATTAACCACATACTCCTCTAACATTGCATGTCCAAGTAAGAGCTTTCATGTGCAAATTTAGTGGAGATACCCATGGCTTCTCAAGTCGATTAACTATTTTAAGAGTGGTATCTTTATGATAGAGAGTCATGGTTAGTTACGACAGCGAATGACTCATTGGTAGAGTCAGGCAGAGAGGTAAGAGAGGTAGTTGTTTTTGGTGATAATAGAGATTCGAAGAGCTTAGTTTTGGTGGCAGGGTTTAGGAGAACATCAAGAGAGTCTTATTTACACTTTTTATCATTATTACACTTGTAAAAGCAATTTGAAATAAATGACTATTGTTACTACAACAGTCCATTCAATAGTCCATAATTCAAAGCTGCATGAGATCATTCAAAATTGTTACTGTTAAAATGCTAATACTGATCACTATCTACTATAATTAATGACTAATACACTGGAGCAAGATTGAATCAAACCAATATCAGGACACCAAATCATTGTACAAACAACATTTGATAATCACATTGCACCTTGAAAGATAATATACCCTGTTGAAAAGCCTAAAACAATTATCTTTCTCTTCATTTCACTGTTTATTAAGCTTTGAATCCACCGGAACACTACCATTGTATAATTTGACAAATAAATTGTTATCATGTCAAAGGAGATGTGATATAGCATGAATGATACTATCAATACCTTGAAAGATGATAAACCAAGCAAGCAACTTCATCAAGTGAAGTATGATAGGTAAAGTATGAAGCATGTTGTACAAGTGAAGCATGATGACATCAACTCCATAAAAATGAAACATGATCTGAGATCAACTCACATTTGAATCAATTTAGTTAACTATCTTTGTTATATTTGAACTTGTACAAGCATCAGAATGATCAAAAATGATGAGTCTAGGTGCATCAAATCAAACTCAATGGGGGTAAATTGTAAACCATTTCATCTTTAAGTCTTGCATCAATACCAAACTTACCAAGTACTTGAATGAATGAGGCAACCATCCAAAGACTATGAAAAACTTATCAGGATGCTAAAGAATGAATGTTTAGGGGAAATTTGCATTTGTTAATCTTTTGATTTTAGATGTTTAAATCTGCCTCTCCAGTATACATTGAAAGCTCTAGGGTCAAGTGGTGAGCAATATCATACCCTAGGTCACTTGTAGATGTAGGGAATTTGATTATTAATTTTCCTTCTCTTATGTCTACTTAGACATTAAAACCCTAATTACGCAAATACAACAACAAATTGATGAAAGATGGAAAGAGCTCTTGTAGACAGGAATAAAATACCAAATCACAGAATACATGTTTTTAGGGTTCCGAAGTGGAACAGTCAGGGACACTAGAGTGGGTGCCCAAGTCCAACGTACCTACTTTTTCGGGGAATCTAGACCTCCTTCTGACATTGATCAACTCTGTAACTTTTGTTTCCTGAGATCTATCTGCAGAGGACACTGGAGCGAGCACCCAAGTCCTAGAAATGCTCCTATGTCTGACTTTTCTCTAGATCCTGAATTCCTGATGCCTACCAAGCCTTCCTACAACTCCACTTTTCTTGAATGTGACATCTATAACCTGCAATCAGAAGACTTGGTTTGGGGGTTGTATTGTTTAGAGGCTTGCCTCAGTCAAGCCCTAGAGGACACTTAAGTCTTCCAACACCGTTGTCAGATAAAGTGTGTATGCCCTTGTGAGGCAGAGGTAAAAACCAAAGGAATCAATGATGAAAACACAATAATATGTCACCTTGTAGTGAAGCTCT
The DNA here is from genome assembly GCA_027924645.1 of Cunninghamia lanceolata. Taxonomy (NCBI): domain Eukaryota; kingdom Viridiplantae; phylum Streptophyta; class Pinopsida; order Cupressales; family Cupressaceae; genus Cunninghamia; species Cunninghamia lanceolata. Next base: position 8,844,235 of record BSBN01000078.1, read on the forward strand.
CATGAAGGAAGATGCTCTTCATGCCATGAGGGGATTGATGCTCAAAGCTGCAAATATCAACACACAAAACATATAAGTCTGCTCTTGCAACACAATAGAAAGCCTTGAATCACCTTGAGAATGCCTAGAGTTCACAATGATCATCTAGTTTACAAATGAATTCCTAAACATGCTTATATATGCACCTACAAGCATTCCTACCGAGATTTTAAAAATTACACTTTACCGTGTTGGCAAAAGAACCAACTAACAGTCATAAACCGACACCTAGAAATTAGGGCAGGACTAGGGCATGGGTGCCCAAGTCCTTCCCCCTATTTTGGGTAGGGTATAGCTCAAGGGGTCCACCTAGGTCCATTTTCCATGGAACCTAGGTCTCATTCCATTGGGATGCCAAAATATGAACTAAAATGTCCTAAATGCATAATAAAGACCCAGGAGCTAAACCTTATGAGGGAAAAGCCCCCAAGGGGATATTTTCTGACGTTACAATGAAACATGACACACTTCAATCAATAACCAATAATGCAATTGATACATACCACAATATTATTCCAATATTGACATATTTATGTTCCACATAAACAAAGTGTCAATAAACTACTCCTTATTATACCTCTGATCTTCCAATGAAATCTTTGAGTTTCTCTAAGTTCTTTCCACTCCTGCTGCATACATCTAAGTCTACATCATGAAATACCTTTGAAAATCCTACAAAGATTTTATTCTCACTATGACTAAGAAAACATTATGTAGGTTTCATGTTAGTGATTCACAGTGACTGAGATACATGCTTCTCACTGAGCATTGTAGTCAAAGTAACTACACTGAGCATCCAAACTAATACTTTCAAACCTCTGACATGCATTCATACCATTGTTAGCATAAATACCAAATCATTGTGAACTTGTATGCCAAATCTTTGAGAAGAAAACTATGAATAAAGATCACCATACTTTTGCCAAGGCAACAACCTCACACCAAACCATCACTTGATCTTTGACTAACCTTCTTATTTTCACCTTGGGGTAAAAGATATGACATTGAACATTTCACCGGACTCCATGCTAGTTTTTATGCACTTGGAGATGCCTCTTGTGCATAAAGCACATGCATAGGTTCTTTTTGTTTTTGTTCATGTTTCCTCCTCCAAACAGAATTTACCTTTCCTCTACCCTTATCAACATTAGATGATGCTTTTGTGATCAGAGTATTAGTTTTCCTTGGAAGTTCTTTCAAACCAGGGCTACAAAACTTTTACATATGTCCAAAGTTATTACAATTGAAACATATTAACTTGTACATTATTCCAAGAGGACTTTTATAATTATATCTTCCATGCACCCAACAATTTCTTTCTCATACCAACTTTATTATAGTTATAACAAACATTGTTATAGTCCTAGGATTTGACAAACTATAAGAATTCTTATCCTTATTCCATCCAAAATAATTTCTTGAGTGAGTTCTACAATCTCTAGCTCTATGACCATAAACATGACAAGGATAGCAATAACAATGAAACTTAGAGTAGTTGTACCTTATTCAATGGCATTGCCTAATAGGTGGAGGCCTTGAGAACCTATTTATTCTTCTTCTTCAAACATCAGCAACTTTATTTTTTCTTTTATCTTCAAGAGCAGCAACATGATGACTTATATCTATCTTCTTCCTTGGTGCATTTCTGACTTTGAAGCACTGTCCTTCTTCATAGCCTAGACCAGTAGTGTCCTTACGATTTTTTTGCTTCCTCAACAAGTCATTTAAGAATTCAGTACTTTTTTCAAAGTGCAGATTCTTGTCCAACTTAGAAGATACGTTTTCCAATTCCTTTCTCAAAGAGACTATTTGTAACTCTAGTTTTAGGCATTCATTAGTTTTAACTTCAAGATCAGATTTTTTAAATTCAACTACCTTTTTGCTTCTTCTACTTCAGTTTTTAGACTAATAACCAGTTTCTTAGGCTCTTCAACTTGTACCTTTGCCTCTTCAAGATCTAAAGAAACTTTTGTAAAATCTAAACATACCTTGTCCTTGAATCTTTTTCTTGTTGAAGTTGATCTTCTAATTTCTGGCTCTCTTTTCTGAGTTGCTTGATTGTATCCAAAGTACACAAGAGTTCACCTTCTATATCAACCTCATGCTCCTATTCATCATACTCCTATTCATAGTCATCTTCACCCACAAAGATGTCTCTGCATCATCAATCTCAAAAACAAAATCAGTTTCTCTTTTATCAAGTTCTTGTCCACCTACACTCACACTGAAGTCTTCCTTTTTTATCAAAACTCTCAACTGCAAGACCACTATGTTTATCACACTTTGTATCAACATTCAAGGGTGACTCATGCAACAACTCAATACTTGACTTGACTGGGACTTGTTTTACAACCTTTTGCTTGGCATCTTTCATTTTTCTATTTCATTTACACTTTTCCATAGTACTCCACTATCAGGATCTCCTAAGTTGATTAAACTTTGAACAAGGAACCTAAGGCTCTGATACCACTTGTTGGAATACAATACCACTGAGGGGGGGGGTGAATTAGTGGTATACCAATTTAAAATGACCTTGAATAAATATTTCACAACTTTGAACATAAAAATTCAAGTTTTAGAATAGTTCAACTATCATGTGTTGCATCATACATGTAAAGCTATCAAGCTTTATTGAACATAAAGAACATAAGCAAATTATAAAAGCTGAAGACACCATAGAAACTCAAATGCTAAAAGATACACAACACTAAATGTTGGAACATGTAGACAAAGTAGACCACAAATAATGAGAAACCATAACACAATGATTTATGAGTGAAAAACCCTCATAGGGATAAAAAAGTACTTGGGAAAAATTGCCTCACTGGTGCAGGAGCACCTTCTCTATGGTGCAGGTGTCATGTTTTGTTTTGTTTTCAATAAGGCTTTTTAAGCCACATCATGTTTGTAATAAGGTTTTTTTTGTGTCAATTTGGTCACTAGACCTATGTAGACCATGTTTGGTCAAGTATGATGTAATCACACAATGAAAACATGTAGTTTTCTTCTGAGAGGAGAAACCCAATAGCTAATATCTTTCAAATCAATTACACGGTTAGGAGGAATGTTAACTGATCTCTCAAGCCTTGTATAGGGAGGAGTTGGATGTAATGGAGGAAGTAGCTTTCATTTGGAAGTAGCCTGGTGTCTATGTAATGTCCCCTTTTTGCAAGTCAAAATTCTCCTTACTTACTGTTGTAAACTGGACTCAATATTCAGATGTATCTCTCTTTTATGTGATCGATGATGCTCTAGATCACTGAAGATGGTGCGCAGTAGTAGAAGGCTATTGTTGTCCAATCTTTTATTATCTGATGATTCAGAAAGTCCCTAATGATACATTCCCACACCCGTTGGCTAGTCGTTGCTCCGTAAGTGATCAATCTCCTTTGTATGAGCTAAGTGTGATTCTTAATCTATCCTTAGCAGTTCCCCACCTTCGTATAATATTTGACAAGATGAGAATCTTGGAAGGCTGCCGTTGTGTGATACCAATCCAATTGTATATGCCTTTTGGGTAGTGGATATATTTGGCTTGATGCTTCAGCGATAATATCCTTTCAATGCAAGGTTCAAGGATCCGCTAGTCTCCATGATCTGAGTATGAGCCTTATTTCGGCATTCACTATCTTTTGTGACTCCTGGCACTTTTATCGTGGGCGCTTAACAGGAGTACTATCACCTTTGACTAACCCTCATCTCAATGCTCTTCTAATGATATTCAATTCGATACCTCAATACTCGAACAATGAATACCCACTATCTTCGAAGTCTCAAGATAATGTGAAATACTTGCCAACGCATTCTGTATAATATTGTCATCGAATTGATGGTATTGTTCCATGATGCCAATTCTACCTGTGATGATCATAGTTGATGTATGATATCCCCTTATGCATTTCTCGATTCATCTAAATATACCGGTGCTCACTTGAAGGGTTATATCCCTCTATAGAGACGTCCTTTCCATGCTATGATTCTCTCTTAACTATTCGTTGTTATGTTTTCATTTGCCTTTGTCTTGACTTGATGCTTTGTGTCATTCATTCTTCATATGGATATAGACTTATTCATTGCTCCTTATAAATGACCGTTGCCAATGATCATCGGAGGATGGTTGCATACTTACATGAGTATTTCATTTACTAGCAATGGTTTCTATTTTCCTTCAATACCAGCGTAGGTTTTTTTTTCTCATATTTCAAATTTCCTCATGCCATATCATTCGGATGAGTATAGTTGGTATTAGATATTCATGTTGCATTGACTCTAAACTATAACATTAAGATATAATATTGTCTTATAATATTTACATTGACAATATCTATATTTATATATATATATATTATAAAATAACACAATTTCCTCTGTTTAATTGGACTAGATGTCGTATTTTCTCGAGGGTAACTTACTGACTTTTATTATGTTGTTTAAATCTTTAATTTAAACAATGTCTTAATATTGGGACATGACAGCCTTCCCCACTCAAGATTGCTTGTCCTCAAGCAATCACAATGAGTTACCTTACGTTTTAATGCTTACCTTTAATGTGTTGAGACAAAATCATGGTTTGATTTGTAATCAAAAGAGTATTTGTTTGATGTTTTGATTAACAATGATGAGATTTAGTCTTGTACTTGTCATCTTGTAGTTTTACCTTTTGATGTGTTATTGATTTCAAAATTGTGAAGAGTTATGTTCTTGAGGCATAATTGATTATATGATGTCATGGACAGAAAATTTATGATTAAAGAAGATTTGGTAAGCTCTAGTTTGAATAGTGATGTGACTAATGAAATATAAGTGTTATAGATGATTATAAAGAATGATCCTAGGAATTCGTGGGTTATGGGCCCATAATATAAGTATCAGTTTTATGTTACTTAAATCAAGAGAAGAATTCAAAAGAGATTCTTGGAAGAAATGAATTCGGTTCATGGGTCTAGTGATTAATGAAATTAACTTTTATTTTCTCTACTTCCCTAATGTCTCCTTATAGGTTACACTAATTTCTTCACCTGCACATAAGAACAACTCTTGAAAGGGACATTAGCAATATTAAAGATCAATAAATTAGTAATGAAATCAGTACATCATAACATAATTAATGGTATAACATAAATAATTTTTAATTTCAACATATATTTATCCATACCTCAAGTTGATCCTTCAATGCTTGCAAGCTATAGCATGATGGAGGGCACACTTCCTACCTATCACCTCTATGTCCACCTTCAAGGTCTAAGAGTGTGATGGAGGGAACACTTCCTACCTATCACACCTTGGAAAGAGCATGATGGAGGGCATTCTTCCTACCTATCATGTCTTGATGAGGGTATGATGGAGGGAATTCTTCCTACCTATCATCCCTTTAACATATCTTGATGAGCGCATGATGGAGGGCATTCTTCCTACCTATCACCTCTTTAACATTAACGATCAAGAGTGTGATGGAGGGCACGCTTCCTGCCTATCACATCTTGACAAGAGCATGATGGAGGGCACACTTCCTACCTATCATGTCTTGATGATGGAGGGCATTCTTCCTACCTATCATCCCTTTAGCATAATTTGATAAGAGCATGATGGAGGGCATTCTTCCAACCTATCATGTCTTAGCATAACTTGACAAGAACACAATGGAGGACATTCTCCCTACCTATTGTGTCTTGTTGAGGTATGATGGAGGACATTCTCCCTACCTATCATCCTCTTAACAAAATTAGACAAGAGCACAATGGAGGACATTCTCCCTACCTATCGTGTCTTGTTGAGGTATGATGGAGGACATTCTCCCTACCTATCATCCTCTTAACATAATTAGACAAGAGCATGATGGAGGACATTCTCCCTACCTATCGTGTCTTGTTGAGGTATGATGGAGGACATTCTCCCTACCTATCATCCTCTTAACATAATTAGACAAGAGCATGATGGAGGACATTCTCCCTACCTAACGTGTCTTGACTTGGTTTGCTCATACTAGGGCAATTATAAACTTTCTTCTTCATTATATTTCTTTTTCTTCTCTTTTGGTTCAAAATTTTCCTTAGTGTATGCTTGCATAAGATTGTTTCACAGGATGGCAGGATACACTGCTCTGATACCACTTTATTGTCCCCTTTTTGCAAGTCAAAATTCTCCTTACTTACTGTTGTAAACTGGACTCAATATTCAGATGTATCTCTCTTTTATGTGATCGATGATGCTCTAGATCACTGAAGATGGTGCGCAGTAGTAGAAGGCTATTGTTGTCCAATCTTTTATTATCTGATGATTCAGAAAGTCCCTAATGATACATTCCCACACCCGTTGGCTAGTCGTTGCTCCGTAAGTGATCAATCTCCTTTGTATGAGCTAAGTGTGATTCTTAATCTATCCTTAGCAGTTCCCCACCTTCGTATAATATTTGACAAGATGAGAATCTTGGAAGGCTGCCGTTGTGTGATACCAATCCAATTGTATATGCCTTTTGGGTAGTGGATATATTTGGCTTGATGCTTCAGCGATAATATCCTTTCAATGCAAGGTTCAAGGATCCGCTAGTCTCCATGATCTGAGTATGAGCCTTATTTCGGCATTCACTATCTTTTGTGACTCCTGGCACTTTTATCGTGGGCGCTTAACAGGAGTACTATCACCTTTGACTAACCCTCATCTCAATGCTCTTCTAATGATATTCAATTCGATACCTCAATACTCGAACAATGAATACCCACTATCTTCGAAGTCTCAAGATAATGTGAAATACTTGCCAACGCATTCTGTATAATATTGTCATTGAATTGATGGTATTGCTCCATGATGCCAATTCTACCTGTGATGATCATAGTTGATGTATGATATCCCCTTATGCATTTCTCGATTCATCTAAATATACCGGTGCTCACTTGAAGGGTTATGTCCCTCTATAGAGACGTCCTTTCCATGCTATGATTCTCTCTTAACTATTCGTTGTTATGTTTTCATTTGCCTTTGTCTTGACTTGATGCTTTGTGTCATTCATTCTTCATATGGATATAGACTTATTCGTTGCTCCTTATAAATGACCATTGCCAATGATCATCGGAGGATGGTTGCATACTTACATGAGTATTTCATTTACTAGCAATGGTTTTTATTTTCCTTCAATACCAGCGTAGGTTTTCTTTTCTCATATTTCAGATTTCCTCATGCCATATCATTCGGATGAGTATAGTTGGTATTAGATATTCATGTTGCATTGACTCTAAACTATAACATTAAGATATAATATTGTCTTATAATATTTACATTGACAATATCTATATTTATATATATATTTATTATAAAATAACACAATTTACTCTATTTAATTGGACTAGATGTCGTATTTTCCTGAGGGTAACTTAATGACTTTTATTATGTTGTTTAAATCTTTAATTTAAAAAATGTCTTAATATCGGGACATGACAGTCTAGAAGTGTTGTAGCTTGTGAGTTTTTGTTCTTTTTGTAGAGACTATTCTTAAAATTGAGAAACTAGGGTTTTGGTCAACAAATGGACTATTATTCCTCTGTCCACTGAAAGAAAGATTCTCATGTTTAGTGTGATGGAGGAATATAGTGTACATTTTTTGTTTTCTATTGTTTTAGGTCAACACCCAAGGATCCAAGGAGTTTAGGCATAAGTGAATAGGCATCTCTATGTGACTAGTCGTAGAAACAATAGTAGAAGTGCTGTTATGTGCGAACAGTCTGTAGAGTGACCAAGTTGATGGTGATCAAGTGTTTGTAGAGGAGTGTAGACCCCTTCTATTCTATTGAGTTCTTGTTTCTATTTACTTGTTGAATATCTGTGAGTCATGGAGTTACAGAGTCGACGTCGGCATAACTTAGCCCTTGGGGAAGTTTTGGGAAGTTACACCGATCAATGGTGTTCAGCCAAAAGTAGGAGATTCATCGGTGAGGAATGACTTTAGTCCCACTGAAGGTGTATTGTGAATGCGTATTGCAATTTTATGTTGAGAATGTATGTTTGGAATATACATTGCATCGGATACAAAAGGTGATTGGTAGTAACGGTGAAATTAGGGTAAAGAAACATTAGTCCACCAGCAGTAGCAAGTCATGTTATGCATATACTAAGATTGGCATATCAGCATGTCGAGAGAACTATCTAGGAGCTCGCCGATGAAGGAAGTCTCTCTGAAGACAAGCAAGTCAGTTGTAGGGGAGAGTTGGGAGATTAGGGAGTTAGACAGCAAGGTGGCCGATGGGATATGTTTGGCCGATAGGAGTAGATTGCCAAGACATAGGCCACCCTCTCACTGATCAAGTTGTTGATCATTTGAACTTTTCCACTGAGTACTCTACATCATATTGGTATCAGATCCAATATTTGAATTGGAGTAGTATATGTCAAACGAGGAGAAAGAAACTGAGGCTAGCATAATGCCTCCCAAGTCTATGAGCCAGGGAGCCATTAAGAAGATGGTAGAGGAGATGCTTGAAGCAAGGTTGAAAGAAGAGAGGTCCAAGGGTAAGAGTAAACAGGATGGAAGTGCTTCTGATGCAGAAGTAGAAGAAGAGGTAGAGGAGTGCCCTCAAGAACAAGGTATGTCTGCAGACCAAAAGGCATTCTTGAATGCACTCAAAGGTGCTCATGGAGATAGTGGCGATCCAAAGATGGATGTTCCTACATTCAATGGGAAACTAGATGGAGATGCCCTCATGGATTGGATTGAAGCCGTGTGTAACTATTTTGACTTCAAGGAGTATAGTGATAGCAAGAAAGTCAAGTTTGCTAAGAATAGATTGAGAGGTTCTACCTTAGTTTGGTGGAACTATACACAATATGAAAGGAAGAAAGTTGGAAAGAACCCTATCACCAAATGGAGTAGAATGGTGACCATGCTAAGAGACAAGTTCATGCCATTTGATTATGAGTTGTAGATCATTAGGAAGTTTAATCATTTCAGACAAAAGGATATGGATGTGGCTACATATACTGAAGAATTTCATAGATTGAGCATGAGATCCAATCACAAGGAGGAGGAGAAAGAGATGGTGGCCAGATATCTTGATGGTTTGAGGTATAACATACAAGATGAATTTAGTATGGTGGTTCCCAAAATAGTGAATGAGTGTTTTCAATTAGCCTCTAGGGCAGAGGAGAAGTTGAGAAGGAACAGTGATCAAAACACCAGAGGAAGAGGTGGCAAAAATAATAGAGGAAGAGGTAGTTTTGGTAGAGGACAGTCAAGTAGAAATGAAAATCCAAGTCAACAGGAGTCTCGTTCTGATGTAGATCATAGAGGTGGTGGTTTTAGAGGCTAGAGAAGACCTAATGGTAGAGGTAGAACTGGTGGTACAGGCAGAGGACCAAGTGTTTTCACTGGTAGATGCTATGGCTGCAATCAGGTAGGCCATACTGCAAGCAAATGCCCTGAGAAGGAAATTAGTTCCCATGATGGTGGAAGAAGGAATCAGTTGTTGAAAGATGATGATTTCCAAAGTGTGAATTCACCCATTAGTAGTGTTGCACCAGTCCTTGGAGGAGAGAGCATGATGATCAAGAGAACCTTGATAAAGATGCCATTGAAGCAAGATCCCCGACAAAGATAGACTCTCTTCAAAACCAAAGGTATAGCATATGGTAAGCTTTGTAAAATCATTGTTGATTCAGGTTCTACTAAGAATGTAGTGTCTACTCAAATGGTAGAGAAGTGTAAGTTGAAAAGGCTGCCCCATGTTAGTCCTCATAAGATTTCTTGGTTGAATAAGAATCAAAATTATATGATAGAAGAACAAACCTGGGTTGAGTTTGAGATAGGTGATTATAAGGACAAGGTACTATGTGAGATTATTCCTCTGGATGCTTGTCACCTTCTTCTTGGACGTCCATGGCAGTATGATGTGAAGACACAACATGATGGTGAGAAGAACACATACCTCATCACCAAGAATGGAAGGGAGTTTAGGATGGATCCTATGCAAGAGTAGATTGGAGAGAAGAGTAATGCCACCAATGTCATGATGGTTAGTGGAAAAGAGTTCTTACACCTCATGAAGGAGAAGGATACCCAAGGGTATGCCTTGATAATGAAGCCTAAAGATGAATCAGGACAGCAAGACAAAAAGTAGAAAGAGATTCCACCAGAAGTGCAACAATTGTTGGATAAGTACCAAAACCTTGTGGTAGAGGATACTCCTAACTCCTTACCACCCATGAGAAATATAAGTCATCAAATTGACTTGATTCTAAGTGCCACATTACCCAATAAGGCTGCCTATAAATTGATGCCCCAGCAGAATGTAAAGGTGAGTAGACAAATTCAAAAACTCTTAGAGAAAGGATTGATTAGAAAGAGTCTTAGTCCATGTGCAGTCCCTAGTGTACTTGTTTTAAAAAAAGATGGGAAGTGGAGACTATGTATGGATTCAAGGGCCATATATCAGATCATAATAAGGTATAGATTCCCTATGCCAAGGATTGAGGATCTTTTGGACTATCTTGGAAGGTCATGTTACTATTCAAAGATTGATTTGAAATCTGGTTATCATCAAATCGGAATTAGGTAGGGAGATGAGTGGAAGACTGCCTTCAAGACAAATGAAGGTCTCTATGAGTGGCTTGTCATGTCATTCAGCCTTAGCAATGCCCCAAGCACATTCATGCATTTGATGAATGAGTTACTTGTTGAATTCATTAGCAAATTTGTAATTGTTTATCTTGATGACATACTTGTTTTCAACAGGACAAAAGAAGAACATCTGAAGCATCTTGGATAGGTGATGATGAAGTTGCATGAGAATAAGTTGATGATCAACTTAGATAAGTGTGAGTTCCATGAAAACTAAACTTGTGTACCTAGGCTTTGTGATTTCTAATGGTTGTTTGAAGATGGACACCACAAATGTTGAGGCCATTCTCAATTGGCCTACTCCTAAGATAGTGGGAGATGTTAGAAGCTTCCAAGGCTTGGCAAATTTTTATAGGAAGTTCATTAGAGGATTCAATCACATAAGTGCTCCTATTCTTAACACCATCAAGGGTGGAATAAAGTGCAAATTTCAATGGACAAAACAAGCAGATGATAGTTTTGAATTGTTAAAGAAGAAAGTGGTTGAATTACCTACATTGGTGCTCCCAGATTTTGAGAAAGTTTTTGTAGTGGAATGTGATGCAAGTTAGCAAGCAATAGGTGCCATTCTTAGTCAATATGGACATCCAATGGCCTTATTTTCAGAGAATTTGAATGAGGCTAAACAAAGGTATTCTACCTATGATCTAGAGCTTTATGCAATAGTGCAAGCTCTCAAAACGTGGAGACACTATTTGCTGCCCAAAGAGTTCATTGTTTTTATTGATAACAATGCTCTTAGCTTCCTAAATAGTTAGGAAAAGTTGAATCATAGGCATGTTAAGTGGATGGAACAATTGCAGGCCTATACCTTCACTATTAAGCATAAAAAGGTGTTGCCAACAAAGTGGTTGATGCTTTAAGTAAAAGGATTCTTGTCATACAAGAAGTATAGATGGAAAGCATGCGGATAGATTATTTGAAGGAGTTATACAAGGAAGATGTAGATTTCAAGGCTTCTTATGAAGTTTGTGCTAGTTTGGCTAAAACTTTGCATGGTGAATATTTAGATTTTGTGTTGCGGGAAGGTCTCCTATTCAAAGGCAGTTTGCTATGCGTTCCTAAATGTTCAATGAGGGATAACATCATCAAGGAGAAGCACAATGGAACATTAGGAGGATATTTTGGGTTGGACAAGACATTGGAACAAGTCACCAGATTTTACTATTGGCCAAAGGTACAATCAGATGTCAGGAAATATGTTGCAAGTTGTACCATGTGTCAAAAGGCCAAAGGTATGTCTTCTAATGCTGGTTTGTACCAACCCCTTCCTATTCCCAATAGGCCTTGGGAGAGCATTAGTATGGATTTTATACTTGGTCTTCCTAAGATAGCAAGGGGTGTGGACAGTGTTTTTGTCATTGTGGAAAGATTCAGTAAGATGGCTCATTTTGTGCCATGTAAATGCACAAACGATGCATCTCACATTGCTGGTCTCTTTTTTAGAGAATTGGTTAGAATCCATGGTTTGCCTCTTTCAATTATCACTGATAGAGACTCCAAGTTTGTTGGTCATTTTTGGAGGACCTTATGGAGAAAATTGGGAACACAATTGTCTTTCTCATCAGCCTACCATCCCCAAACTGATGGTCAGATGGAGGTTGTTAACAGGTCCTTAGGAAACCTTCTAAGATGCCTTACCAAGTAGCATGGGTTGGCATGGGACTTGATTATCAGTCAAGCTGAGTATGCTTACAATGATTCCATGAATAGAAGTACTGGGAAGAGTCCATTTGAAATTGTTTATGGTTTCCATCCAAGAGGACCACTTGAACTCAAAGACCTACAAGGTTGGGATAAGAGAAGTGCTCTAGGAGAAGATTTTGCTACCACCATGAAGGTAGTTCATGATCAAGTCAAAGTTTAGTTGGAAAAGACAGTCTCCAAATACAAGGATAGAGTAGATCTCAAAAGGAGAGATGTACAGTTCAAGGTGGGAGATTTAGTGATGGCCTATCTAAGGAAGGAAAGGCTACCAAAAGGACAGTCAACCAAGCTTCCGATCAAGAAAATAAGACCGTGCAAGGTAGTGCATAAGTTTGGTCCAAATGCTTATGAAATCGAATTACCATCCGGTCTTGGTATTTCTCCCATATTCAATATTTCAGATCTATTTCCGTTTAGACCTCCATTGAATACTAAAGATGGATCGGATATTGTGATTGAAGATGAAGATTGGGTCAGAGATCTACCTCCAAGTAAGCCTTTGCAATTGGAATGCATTTTAGATTCCAAAGTTGTCAAAAAGACAAGGAAGGGTGTGTACAAGAAGTACCTGGTCAAGTGGCAGGATCTTCCTGATTTAGAGGCTACTTGGATGAGTGAAGTAGACATTTTGAAGCATGGGAAGACACTCCAACAGTTAGCAACTCAAGGGACTTGAGTTTTTCCTGCAGGGGGAGTATGGTGCAGGAGCACCTTCTCTATGGTGTAGGAGTCATGTTTTGTTTTATTTTCAATAAGGCATTTTAAGCCACATCATGTTTGTAATAAGGTTTTTTTGTGTCAATTTGGTCACTAGACCTATGTAGACCATGTTTGGTCAAGTATGATGTAATCATAGAATGAAAACATGTAGTTTTCTTGTGAGAGGAGAAACCCAACGGCTAACTATCTTTCAAATTAGTTGCACGGTTGGGAGGAATGTTAACTGATCTCTCAAGCCTTGTATAGGGAGGATTTGGATGTAATGGAGGATCACAGAGAAATGAATGAATGAAGATCTGGAGTTCTTGGGTGTGTTGAAACATTGTTTTTCTAAGTAATTCTCTATAACAGTCTTTTTGTACAGATAGTTGTTCATTTGAAACTGATTAGAAATGTTCATGTAGGAAGTAGCTTTCATTTTGAAGTAGCCTGGTGTCTAGAAGTGTTGTAGCTTGTGAATTTTTGTTCTTTTTGCAGAGACTGTACTCAAAACTGAGAAACTAGGGTCTTGGTGAACAAATGGACTATTCTTCCTCTGTCCACTGAAAGCAAGATTCTCATGTTCAATGTGATGGAGGAATACAGTGTACATTTTGTCTTTTCTATTGTTTTGGGTCAATACCCAGGGATCCAAGGAGTTCGGGCATAAGTGACTAGGCATCTCTATGTGACTAGTCATAGAAACAATAGTAGAATTGTTGTTATGTGCGAATAGTCTATAGAGTGACCAAGTTGATGGTGATCAAGTGTTTGCAGAGGAGTGTCGACCCCTTCTATTCTGTTGAGTTCTTGTTTTTATGTACTTGTTGAATGTCTATGAGTCGTAAAGTTACAAAGTCACCGTCAGCATAACTTAGCCCTCAGGGAAGTTTTGGGAAGTTACACTGATCAGCGGTGTTGGGCCAATAGTAGGAGATTCATCAGTGAGGAATGACTTTAGTCCCACCGAAGGTGTATTACGAATGCATATTGTAACTATATGTTGAGATTGTATGTTTGGAATGTACATTGCGTCAAATACAAAAGGTGACTGGTAGTTGTGAATGGGTGAAAATCGGGATTAGATCAATAATGATAAATAAACCAAAACATCAATGAAATATGTGAGTAACAAGGATAAACAAATGAAAGCACAAAACTTACAAACTTGTTACCCTGCGGCTTCCATAGTTCACCTATCTGTTCTCGACCTTGATGATGAAGAAGATTGGCCCTCAGTGAGCTTGCTTCCTTGCTTGTTGACGGTGACAAGAATGGAATGGCTGAGATACAATATGTGATTGAAGATGAACTTCAACACACTAATGATGGAGGATATGAGATGACTAGAATGAGGAGAAGAAATTGGGCATGATGAGGGTGCCAAAAGAGATCTTCCTAGAGGAAATTGGGTATGGATTTGATGCAAGAATGAAGTCTCTCAATTGCTTAGAGAGGAGTCTTATTTATAGATTTTCTGAAAAGGCAATGGAGGGTGAGGATCAAAAGATGAGATCAATGGCTCTCATTTTTTGTGAATCTTTAATTCATAATGGATGAATTAAAAATTCTTTTTTTGAGAAGAGTGGGTTATGAAAATTGAATTAAGAATTCAATAGTGGAGGATAGTGGGTTATGACAATTGAATTAAGAATTCAATAGTGGAGTATAGTGGGGAACAATTGAATTAAGAATTCAATGAGTGGAGTATAATGGGGAACAATTGAATTAAGAATTTAATGAGTGGAGAATAGTGGGGAACAATTGAATTAAGAATTTAATGAGTGGAGAATAGTGGGAGACAATTGAATTAAAAATTCAATTTTGGATAATAGTGGGGGACAATTGAATTAAGAATTCAATAGTGGAGTATAGTGGGGAACAATTGAATTAATAATTCAATAGTGGATGATAGTGGGAGACAATTGAATTAAGAATTCAATTTTGGATAATAGTAGGGGACAATTGAATTAAAGATTTATTTTTTGGATAATAGAGGATATTAGCTAATTAAATATTAAGAATATTTAATTATATGTGCAACATGGTGAGGTGGAGGAGATGAGGTGGATTGATGAGGTGGATTGATAAAGTGGATTTTGTGAGGTGGATTTAGGATTTGAGACATTAGAAGAATTTAGAGATTTTAATTAAATAAAATGATTTTATTTAATTGTAGGATAATGAACCAATCAAATAAACTTATAATATTTATTTAATTGACAGAAGAAAATAAGAATTAAGATAAATATTAGAATATTTACTTAATTCAACCTGAGCCAATTTTAGGTGTCTACATTTTGCCCCTCTTTGAAGCAATGTGTTTTATCACGTTGTTTCAAAGAATAAATAGTTTGATAATGATACATGCCCTAGTTTACCCCTGGTACAGGTTATGATGATAGGATGCCCCGTCGGGAGATTGGACGGGGAGAAGGCAAAAGGCGTGAGACGAACAATCTCATGATGAGAGAGGTTGATAGGAGATGAAATGGTTGGATGAAGAAGAAAGGGATGAATGATATGGAATGCAATATAAAAATGATAACACACACAAGCAAGTAAGCAAGTATGCACAAATGACACAAGCACAAACAAGGTATTGCCCCTGTCAAGTGGTAAACCAATGATATGGATCGATGATGTCTAGTTTCAGGAATGAAATATGTCGTATAAGACTTCAGGTCTGGTTTCGATAATATAACATCCTGTCGAAGACATTTGATATGATAGTGTTGTCATGGCGGGGAACAATATATCCCTAGACCAACACGACAGGCGTGTTGTCATGGCGGGGAATGATGGATCCCTAGAGCAACACGAAGGATAGTGTCTGGTTTCAGGAAATGAAGCATGTCATGTAAGATGCGTGTGTTGGTCTGGTCTCGACAATGCAACATCCTGTATAAGACAATTGATTGATTAATTGATTGAGTTGATTTACGACTGGACAAGGATCAAGACCACTGATTGTGATTGGATCATTTGACAAGATTGATTTGACTTGCTTGGCATGGATTAAGGATAGACTTGCAATTCGATACAGTATGGATATGGATATGGGTACAGATATGAGATGCAATTGGATATGATATGGATATGAGATGTGATATGGTTATGAGATGCAATTTGATACAGTATGGATATGAGATGTGATTGGATACGGTATGGATATGGATATGGATATTTGTCACCTTGATATAGCAAGTATTTTGAAGCGCTTTCATCATTGGGCTTTATTATGTTGTAAGAAAATACAAGCATCTAGGTATAATTAAACTGAGATGACCTGAGTATTTCTTGCATTTTTCAACAGACAAGGATTGCCCCTTTTTATGTTTAGATCTCGGAGTCATCGATGATCTTTTGCTGATCATGTTGTTAGATAGAATTCATCACATTACTAAAGTTTGATCCACAAGCAACAGACAAAGAAAAAAGATTATGCCCCCATCATAGCATCTCTAGCTTTAGGCATCCTTGAGTAGCATAGGAAGACATAATGACAAAAATCTAAGACTTTGTAAGTTAACTTTTTCACAAAACATTCTTACATTAGATGTGTATTTTTTCCATAAGTGGTATAGAATTAGCTTGAGTGTTTCGGTATGGTGCTCTGGTTTGCCTTGGACAGGTTGATGTTTTATGTCAAGATTTTTGTTTGGAAGCGGGCTTTGCTATGTGCTCTTGTCTAGAGAAAGGTGCAGACACAGACAGATAGAGGGACAGACGATAGGACATGGGATGGATGGGAAAGTGGAGTGATAGAAGGACTAGACATGGGATGAATAGGGAAAGTGGAGCCTTGGGGGTGCATTGATAATGGCCTTGCCTACGTGACAATGCAGAGGCAGCGTAGTTCGGGGCTTGGACCATGGATGGACTAGAGGATAGATGACAAGATATGAGATGGACAGGGAAGCAGAGCCTCAGGGGTGCATTGATAATGGCTTTGCCTATGTGACAACGCAGAGGCAACGTAGTTCAACAAGAACCTTAATGGATCTAAGATATGGATCAGATAGAGATATAGTATGGAACAGATATGGATCAGATAAGACATGATATGGAACTGATATGGATTAGATAAGACATGATATGGAACTGATATGGATCAGATAAGACATGATATGGAACCAATATGGATCAGATAAGACATGATATGGAATCGATATGGATCAGCCATGGATCAGATATGGAACAGATATGGATCAGAGGATACTTATGACAAGGAAACACCACGGATATGTAGCTGTATGGGTGAGAGTAGATACGGATGATCATGTAGAAGGAACCAAGGATGTGATCTCCAAGGACTATGTCGCATAGGAATAACGTGCCCCATTGCAGGTAGAGTACTTATGATTTTTCATGACAATGCGAATGATGATAGGAGGATGAGAGGATAATAAAGGATTTGCATGGTGTGGAGAGATAAGGTATGCCAAGAACATCTAAAACATTTGTCAACATTGTGCCCCCAATCTTTATCAAGAGGAAAGGAAGTTTGGATGGATGGACGGGACAGGATAGGTATGCAATGGATAGAGGATAGGATAGGAAATGGTATGAAAGGAAACTGGTAGGAGAAGAGTGATATGCCAATGAGACAAGGTGCCCCCAAGTGTAGGTGACATAGAAGATCAACTTACACATGACGCCTATTTGCCAGGTTTTCATCATGGTACTTATCCAAGGTGCCTGTTTGCCTGGGTTTCACCATTGGAAGAAGGGGTTTTTCTTTACTCTTTTTTTTTTCTTTTTTTCTTTTTTTGAATATTTAGATAGGAGAAGGTGGATATGGAAAGACTCAAGTATCTAGTTCCGTGAAAGGTGATAGTCCCACTAGATGGATGTTGTCGCATGAACAATGTTAAGTGTTCTCACAGATGTTGGTAGGGGATCATATGAAAGGGAGATATGAGTATGTAGATAGCGGATTATGGAAGGTATGATAGTGGATGATGATGCAGAATACAGAAGGACTTATCTAAAGATGGAAGGAAGGTTTATGCAAAAGCATGGACCATAGGATGAGGAAGACATGTAGGATAGTAGTGGAAGGGAGGGGAGATGGAGTTATACGGAAGTATTGTGGAATGGAAGGGAACCATGACCAACGGTTGCATGTATCATGATAAACATTAAAGCTAATGACGGGAAAGTAGTGTAGGAAGCAACAGAGGTTTTTACTTAGTGGATGAATGATTTAGGAATTTATGGACCCACATAGACTTAGTATTTTTCTAATTTTTGTTTACCATATGGGATGGAAGAATTTGAGAATTGTGGATGGAATGGGAGAAAGTAGATGGTTGAGATTCTTGAGAAGTGGATGCCTCATGTAACTTTAGGGCTCTTTGCTTAGGTACCCAAACCATTTTGTTTTTAGATAGTACCTATGAAGGTATGGGTTTGGGTGTAGGCAGCTTTTGTGTAGGTTTTAGAGTAAGCATTTGTTGCTTGGGGATCCACACCTTTTTCAATTTGGCATATAGATTTGTGGGTGCAGGCTTCTCTATAGAAGGATGTTTCTTTGATTCTTGGCTTTTATATCCTAGGTCATGAGGACTCTTAGGATTTTTGCCTTTATAGGTAGGGGCATCCACATATTTGTCATTGAATCCCCGTGGGATGGTAGAAGTGAGGTTAGTGAAAGTTCCTTGTTTAGACGATATGTGCATTTGTCGGCCATGTTTGGGATATTTAGAGGATTTATAGATGGATGGATAAGGTGTTGGAAGAAGTGGTGGTAAAAGACATGAAGGGGTGTTAGGAGTTGGAAGTAGCAAAGGTAGATTGGATGGTGGGATATTAGGAGTTGGAAGTAGCGGAGGGAGATTAGATGGTGAGATATTAGGAGTTGGAAGTAGCAGAGGTAGATTGGATGGTGGAAGGTGTATGGTCACATGCTTTTGACAATTGTAGGATAATGGAGGTGGAATGGTGACATATGTTTTGGGGATATGATAGTGTTTGCGATGGAAAGTTGTAGACTTAGGAGGAGTGGAGGAAGTACTAACATCTTGAGTTTGCTCACCTTGGGGTATGTATCCAAGGCCGTATGAAGGAGGAGGAACATTGACATGGACGGGCTCCAAAATACATTGTTCATGAAGGCCTAAGCCTTTACCTTGGTAGTTCATGTTTCGAAGTATGCGATGGACAATGGGACTAGGTGTGCTTTGAGAACTAGACTTTAGCTCTTTATTGGATGGAGAAGGTGAAGTGGATAAAGGTCCTTCTTGTCCTACGGAGGAACACTCATGTATAAGGGTGGTAAAACCAATAGGACATGATAGTGGATTTGAAGTGGAATCGATGGTGGATGTGGAAGGAGAATCATTAGGATCGTGATTAGCATTGTGTTCACTAAGATCCAAGTTATTTGTTTGATCTTTTATGCTTACTTGGGGGACAAGTGTCTCATCATGACAAGTGGATGTTTGCTCATTCTGGATAGGGCTAGATGATAAATGACTGAGAGTAATTTTGATATCTCGCTCATGGATGGATAGAGGATTATGGATAGGATCAAGGTGCTCATGGAGAGCTTCTTCATCATAGATATTATCTTGATCATAAAGAAGGTAAATGTTATAGATGGTTTGAATTTGGATAGCTTGCTCATGAATGGTTGTTGGGAGATGGATAGGATCAAGTGGCTCATGGATAGATTCATTATTATGGCTATCATCTTGATCATGGAAAAGATACATATTATGGATGGGTTGCATAAAAGTGATTTGATCTTGAGTTGGACTAGTGATTAATGTTTCCACATGCTTAGGATTAAACCTTTGACATACCTCTTGGGTTGCTTGAATGGAAGTGGAAGGCACTTGGATGGGCTCGTGGTCAACAACATGAGGGTGTGACAGACCTTGACTCTGGTGCATGGTAGAAGGCTCTTTGAGAAGCTCAAGGGGTTGCAGATGACATGAAGGGGTTGTAGGATTTGACATGGTATTGGAAGAATCTTTGGTAAGGTCAAGGACCAGACTTTGGGGACATGGTTGACTTTCTGCTAGTAGTCCTTGGATCACATCCATCGCAGGTGTATGGGTAGATGGATGATATAATGGATGAGCAATAATAGTGGATGATGTTGTAGGCTTAGGACTAGGATTAGGTTGGGGGCTAATTTGATTGGATGGATTAGGATTTGGATTGGATGAAGGGATAATCTTACAACAATTTATGATGTTTTTGATCAATCTCTTAAGTCTGACACAATGGGTTATTGTATGGCCCTTATATCTATGGTATGCACAATAATGATTTTCATTATATCGAGGGGGTGTAAGGATTGGTTCAAAAAGGTCTATCAGTGGCAGCTTAATCAAATTGTTAGGTGTCTATAGGTGGGCAGGGGGGAAGGGGTCTGCAGGGGTGGAGGGAAGATGGGGTGCAGGTAGAAGGGAGAGGGGGAAGGGGAACGCGGGAGGGCCGAAAGGGTTTTTTTTTGTTTGGTTGTTTTTTTTTTTAGTTTTTTTTATTATAAAGTCTGTTAAATTTTTTTGTTTTATTTTTATATTTTTTTAAATAAAAAATAAACAAAAACGTAAAACTTAATGTAATTTAATTGTTCTTTTTTTTTTATAAAAAATACTTTGAAAAGTAAAAAAAAATTCAAAAATTTTCAAATAATAAAACTAGGGAAATGATAGGTGATTTCTTACCTCCGAAGCCTCCCGGACTCAACGGTGAGCTCGATTTGTGTGTAGGAAGCTGTTTGTAAGAGTTGATGCCTGAATGGTCTTTGAAACACCTAAATCTGCAACAAAAACTCTAAGACAAACACTCAAAAATAATGTGGATTAGCGGGATTAGATCAATAATGATAAATAAACCCAAACATCAATGAAATATGCGAGTAACAAGAATAAACAAATGAAAGCACAAAACTTACAAACTTGTTACCCTACAGCTTCCATAGTTTGCCTATTTGTTCTCGACCTTGATGATGAAGAAGATTGGCCCTTAGTGAGCTTGCTTCCTTGCTTGTTGATGGTGACAAGAATGGAATGGCTGAGATACAATATGTGATTGAAGATGAACTTCAACACACTAATGATGGAGGATATGAGATGACTAGAATGAGGAGAAGAAATTGGGCATGATGAGGGTGCTAGAAGAGATCTTCCTAGAGGAAATTGGGCATGGATTTGATGCAAGAATGAAGTCCCTCAATTGCTTAGAGAGGAGTCTTATTTATAGATTTTCTGAAAAGGCAATGGAGGGTGAGGATCAAAAGATGAGATCAATGGCTCTCATTTTTTGTGAATCTTTAATTCATAATGGATGAATTAAAAATTCTTTTTTTGAGAAGAGTGGGTTATGACAATTGAATTAAGAATTCAATAGTGGAGTATAGTGGGGAACAATTGAATTAAGAATTCAATGAGTGGAGTATAATGGGGAACAATTGAATTAAGAATTTAATGAGTGGAGAATAGTGGGGAACAACTGAATTAAGAATTTAATGAGTGGAGAATAGTGGGAGAGAATTGAATTAAAAATTCAATTTTGGATAATAGTGGAGGACAATTGAATTAAGAATTCAATAGTGGAGTATAGTGGGGAACAATTGAATTAAGAATTCGATAGTGGATGATAGTGGGAGACAATTGAATTAAGAATTCAATTTTAGATAATAGTGGGGGACAATTGAATTAAAGATTTATTTTTGGATAATAGAGGATATTAGCTAATTAAATATTAAGAATATTTAATTATATGTGCAACATGGTGAGGTGGAGGAGATGAGGTGGATTGATGAAGTGGATTTTGTGAGGTGGATTTAGGATTTGAGACATTAGAAGAATTTAGGGATTTTAATTAAATAAAATAATTTTATATAATTGTAGGATAATGAACCAATCAAATAAACTTATAATATTTATTTAATTGATAGAAGAAAATAAGAATTAAGATAAATATTAGAATATTTACTTAATTCAACCTGAGCCAATTTTAGGTGTCTACAGTAGTAATAGTGAAATCAGGGTAAAGAAACATTAGTCCACTGGTAGTAGCAAGTCATGTTATGCATATACTAAGATTAGTATATCGGCGTGTCGGGAGAACTAAGTAGCAGCTCGCCGACGAAGGAAGTCTCGCCGAGGACAAGGAAGTTGGTTGTCGGGGAGAGTTGGGAGATTGGGGAGTTAAATAGCAAGGTGGCCGATGGGATATGTTTGGTCGATAGGAGTAGATCGTCAAGACATAGGACACCCTCTCACCAATCAAGTTTTTGATCATTTGAATGCTTCCACTGAGCACTCTGCATCACTCACTGGCTTCATAAAATCCCATTGATCATAGAGCCTCACTGGCTATGTTTTGTTCCTCACTGGTAAAGCCTCACTAGCTACACAACATGCCTTATTGGCAAATACAACTACCTCACTAGAAAATACAACTACCTCATTGGCAAATCAATAGTGTCTCACTGAAAAACATGTGCCTCACGGGCATAATGGTGTCTCACTGACAAACCATAAATATGAGAAAGAAAAAGATAATTTAGGGGGTTACCCTGATTCTATACAACACATTACACTTCATAACCTTATATCTCCTTCTGTCTACAGCTAATACAACCATCAAACACAACCTTTTCAAACATAATGATAGTATAAACACATTAGAACTCTTTTATCCTCTGCAGACAAACATACCTTTAAGACTACAAACACCACACTTACAATCCCCTTGTATACATCTAAACAGACTTCAATCTTCTTCCCTTTCAAAAATCACAGAATTGCTTCAAAACATAAGCATTACAGTAATGAACATGACCATACTGGTGTGTAGAATCCAATCAAATGACTTGCATCATCAAAACTATCATACAAAACGAGTTATCAAATTTACTACCCCATCTGGTCATTCAGAGAACTACGAAAAAAGTTAAGGATCTTTTATACTACAACTGCCTATCATGTTTTTGATAAGGCTTATAACAGTTTGGAATTTGAAATGCTTTTAAATTCTAATTGTAGATCTTCATCTTTGTGCTCTTGAAAACTTATAATCACATTCATAGATGTATACATTGGCACTTGATGAAGAATTTTACCTGTAAGCTCTGGTTGCTTTAGGTATATAGGGCCGGTTGAACTTACATTTTAAAACCCTCCAAAAGGTCACCTTAAGTGACTTCCACCTACGATCGGAGGTTAATCTAAAAACATAATAAAAAGTAAATGTGGCATATGACAGGCAAAACTAAGTTTAAGGACCTTTTAGAATAGGACATAGGGTTTAGGAATTCACCTAGGGTTTTAGAGCTTCAACAAAATTCAAACCCTAGTTTTAAAGCAAAGAGCATATGAAACCTTTACCATTTGAGATAAACTAATTTTGAACCTTAACATTCAACTTCACCTTTATAAAATATTTCTCTGAATGTGACATATACTTAAACATATATGATGAATCAACACCAAACTATGAATGCAATGATGTGGTCAACAATTTGACTCTCTCTACATGAATGACACTTCCCATAGAATGAATGAACTCTATGCTCAACCACCTTTACATATTAGGGTCACACTTCAAGTTTGAACCATCGACCAACTAGAATGAACTATAAAGCATGACAAAAACTCTAAAGCATGAAATATGATGAATGAAGATCCAACTCCTAAAAATACCAAGCACCTTATATGAAACATATGAAGAATAACACCTTTGATACCTTTGATCCTTTGATGATCTCGTGGTCCTGAAGCAACATGAAGGAGATCAACAATGTATCAACCAAACCATGACTATTTGAAGCAACATGAAGGAGATCAACAATGTATCAATTTCTAATATCAGCACCTCTATGAAGAATAAAGTAACTTTTGCATGCATATCAAATTGATGCCTAGATTCAAGGTGTCATGAAGAACCCATGATTACCCAACTGACATAGAGAAGAGAACACCAATGTCAACATCCAACATAAAGCATGAACACATTGCATGGGAGATGGCCAAAATGACACCATTATAACCCTTTCTCATCATCCACGGAATCATCATCATCCCTTTTTGACATCAATGACAAGCCATCAACACTATTTATCTAGATTAGTATCTCATATCTTATTGCCTAATTTAATTTAAGATCTAATTATTATGTATTGCCTTATCATTCCATTAGACATCTAAACCTTAAAATACTAATATCTATATTATTATTGTAATGGTGAGAAGTGCATCCATGGCACATTTTTCCCCATTCATTATGAACTCACCTTAATTGTTATCCCTACTTTAATGGTACATTGTGTGTGATAACTAAAATGTGACTCAAACACAACATGGGTGAGTCAGACTCCAAACAACACATGCACTGCACCCTTGCTAAAGGTGTCAATCAAATCACTTCTACCTTTTGAGGAAAACTAGCTAACCGAGGGTGATTTGGACTAGTTACTCTCTTCACATGGAAGAAGAGCATCCTAGGTGAGAGTGGAATTGTTGTCTTGTATGTTTGAATTTTGAATTGTTGATTTTGTGTACCTCATGACGAGACTGAGGATTTCCTTGATGTTTTCCTATGTCTATTGTTTGATTTGAAAATATTGTTTCTATGCCCTAATTAAACTAGGAGCTTCCTCAATGTTTATTTTTGAATAAAAGTTGAATTTTGTATCCCTCATGGGAATTTTGTATCCCTCATGGTAAAATTGAGGGCTTGAATGTTTGAAAATTTGAAAGTTAAAAATGAATTTCTAATGTAGTTAATCCTAAATGAATACATACACTTTTTTTCCTAATTTTGATTTTGATGATTTAATTACTATTAAAAGGAAGAAAATATGGAAGTTATATGGCTTTTCCTAATGCAATATAACTATGTTTTTTGTGTTTTTCAAGATTTGAAACTTCTAATATAAATTTGTAACTATGAGCTAAGGAAATTAGAAAATTTATTCTAAAAAGTAAATAAGTCTACTCTAACTTTATCCTATCAAGAGAAAGACAAGACAATATTTTACTTCCTCAAAGAGAAAAATGTGAGCTAATTACTAATAAAGCAATAAAGAACCTATAATAATGGGCACCAATGCTAGGATATGTCCTTAGAGGTACTATAACAACTATCTCCTCCTCTACAACAATGGGGTCCTCCTCTTAGTGATAAGGATAGAAAGGGGGATGTAAGAGAGTGAAAAATGGCTTAGAAGCAATAACAAATTTGAAGAGAAGATGGGGGCACACGTGATCATTATTGCATTTATTAAACAATCTTATTAGATTGTTTGCTTAAATCATAATTGCATTTAATAAACAATCTTATAAGATTGTTTACTTAAATCACAACTGCATTTAATTAGGTACATACATCTCAAATAACATTATTTTTTTTTTTTTACAGAAAAAGGTGTATAGGCACCCATAGATTAAAGATAATAAAAGTATTACAAATAAAGAGGCCAAAGCCAAGTTCCAGTAACCTAAAGATAGTACAAAAGAAGCCCTTAAATAGAGCTGAAAAAACAAAATTAAACAGTAACCGTCCCCCTTATAATGGGATGCTTTTACCATAAAATGCCGCCACTAAACATGATTATTTAATAAGAGTAGTTAAGGCATGTCATCTCACTTTAAGAAGTTTGAGATGAATGATTCTACAATCCTGAACTATCCACCCAGCCTAAGGAAAAGCACATATGAGTCACGAAACACTGAATGTAGAAAAGAGCTGCTTACTCCTCTTCCACAAACTTGTCAGAGTTTGATGGTAAAGAGTAATTCCACAAATAAATAACATTATTTCATTGGATCTCTATAGAATTTATTTAAACAATTTAGCCAAGTTGTTTAAATTAATTCACAATAGCATCTAATCAAAAAATCCATAACACATAGAAAAATGGGCACTATAACAAAATGTGGTGTATAAACAAGTACATATATAGAATTAGCTATCCTCTGTGAAAGCCTAAACCATCAAGCCCTAGTGGTGGCTACTATATAGACATCTTGTGCTATGAAGTTGCAGATCATGAGTGACTATGACTATACGATTGTAGTCCCCGAACTGTACCCCTAAGCTCGATCACCTCCATCCTTGAATCAAAAACCTACTACTGTAGGGGAAACCCAAGCTCGCAGTTGGCTCATCTCATCTAGTAAGCTCTAGACCCTAAAGTGGTCTAATCCTATGGCTGGCATGCTGTGTGCATCTAATCGTGACTGTAGAGCCTACACTCTTCTCACAGCATAATCTTGCTTAGTCCTAGCCTAGTCTCTCTTAGAAGTAATAGCAATAACCTCTGTAGCAGATAGATCTATATCCACCTAGGTCTCCTCATAGGTATCTCTAAGCCATGCAATACCTATGTTCCTCCCTCCAGTCTACAGTTGTCTATAACTGGCCCACATTGGTAGCACAAGCTACACATCAAGTACCATCTCTGTGAAGATGTTATGTCTCAATATTTCATGAAATACTGTGTTTAGTCAATTTGAATGATAGAGATAATCATGTATGTATTAATATTTAATACATATATACACTATTAATATAATATATAATATATTATTTAGATAATTAGCTAGATATATTATTAAATATAAATAACAAATATAAATATTAATAGTAATAGTAATAGTAATATTAATATTAATATAGATATTAGTATGTAATACTAATATAAAAAAATAATAAATATAATCCCAATTATAAAAGTAACTCCATATAAATAAAGTAACTTCGTATAAATAAAATAAAGATAAAACGGTGATATAAAAACTAAAGACTAATATCATAAGGGCTATGATCATCTTTAAAGAAGCAGCACCCATATATATGGTGTGATTTGAGATACAATGAAATACAATCAAGGATTATTGTTTAACAAGGCAGTGATTCTGTATGTAACTGTTACTAAAAAAGTAGTAATTCATTACTAAAGGTGGTGCATCAACCATTTACAAGGCTACCATTTACAAGGCTGCAATCTCTTAATAATGAATAAGAATTATTTAAGGCAGAACTTCTTCAAAGGTGATATAAAAACTAAAGAAACACTAATACCATAAGGGGTGCACAACACCCATATATACAGTGTGATTTGAGATACAATGAAATACAATCAAGTATTATTGTTTAACACTACAATGATTCTGTATGCAGCCATTACTAAAAAGTAGTAATTCATTATTAAAGGTGCAGTGACCATTTACAAGGCTACCATTTACAAGGCTTCGATCCCTTTAGAAATGAATGAGAATTATTGAAGGTAGAACTTCTTCAACAGTGATATAAAAACTAAAGAAAGACTAATACTATAAGGGGTGCAATCATCTTTAAAGAAGCAGCACCCATTTACATGGTGTGATTTGAGATACAATGAAATACAATCAAGTATTATTGTTTAACAAGGCAGCGATTCTATATGCAGCAGTTACTAAAAAGTAGTAGTTCATTATTAAAGGAGCAACAACCATTTTCAAGGTTGTGATCCCTTAATAAATGAATGAGAATTATTTAAGGCATAACTTCTTTAACACTAACCAGGGATTATATTCTATGTGATAGGCAATGAGTCATCTAGAAAAGGTGTGACTAATAATAAAGTGAGGTGTATCTAAGAAGGAATCCCATCCTTTCAAGAGGCATACGAGTGGTATAAGTAAAGGAGAAAAGAGTATAAAGAAAATAAAAGGAGGTATCAAGGAATACATTTGATTTTGGAATATGCAAACCAAAATAAATATATATCTAAATTAAAATTCAGATCCACATAAATATAATATACAAGGATACATAGAACAGCATATGAAAATATAAATCAGTCACCCTCACATATGTATATATAGTAGCAGATTGGAATTATCAATCAATCAAGTTAGATAATTGTGAGTCCATGAGAGATGATAGGTAGGAAGCATGCCCTCCATCATACTCTCATCAAGTTATGTTAAAGGGATGATAGGTTAAAAGAATGGCCTCCATCATGCCCTCATCAAGAGATTATAGGTGGGAAGTGTGCCCCCCATCATGCCTTTATCAAGAGATGATAGGTAGGAAGTGTGCCTTCCATCATGCTCTCGCCAAAATGTGATAGGTGGGAATTTTGCCTTGAGCTTGATCTTCGTAGGGTGTGCCGCCAAGGTGAACATAAGAGGTGATAGGTAGGAAGCGTGCCTTCCATTGTGCTCTAACTTGCAAGTATTCCTATGGGACCCATCATAGGATCGCCATGAGGATTGGATAAATATATGTTGAACTTAATATTATTTATACTACATTAATTATGTTATGATGTATTGATTTCATTATTATATTCTAATTTATTGATCTTTAATATTGTTAATGTCCCTTTCTAGTAGTTATTCTTTTGGGACCCATCATAGGATCGCCATGAGGATTGGATAAATATATGTTGTACTAAATATTAGTAATGTCCTCAGCTGTAATTTGTCTTCATCAATGACGACCCTTGACTTCCGCGCCCTTCGTCCTTATCTTTCTCTACTCCTGAGATCTGATTTCATCCTCCGTGATGTCACCACCATCAAGCTTCAGCTCCCGCTCAACTGCAAACTTGCAAAAAAATAGACAAGAAATAAGTATTATTTCATCAAATGAACAGTAGGAAACTAAAACATCTGATCAAGTCAAGGTGTGACCATGTGAACACATCAATTGGGTCTTGAATCCATGAAAATTGCGCATTTATAATGCATTTTAATGTTTAAATTGGTCAAGTCAACCATCGTTGACTGAAAATATGCACTCGGGCCCTAAATGCTCTTTAAATTCTTACTGTTTTGCCATTTCCCGCCCATCGGCGTGATATTCCTTATCGGCGAGACCAAAAACTATTTGGCCGATGTTTCCTTTGTTAATCGGCATGTGCTTCTTTTATGCATCGGCGTAAGTTCTTCCATCGGTGAAAGCCTAAAGTGTTTATTTCGATCGTTATTCGTTATGCCGATCGCCTTATATCAGCGTGACTCCTCTCTATCGGTGAAGGCTTAACACTTCACTCCGACCACTATTGTTTGGCCGATATGGCCCCTTTCAATATTCGGCCAAGTCATTTCTCATCCATCGGCGTGACTTAAGATATCGGTAAAGCAATTTAGAACTTCACTGATTGCCATTCTCTAGTCGATGCCCTTTGTTTCCTTCTATTGGCGTAACCATAACCCTTGGTAAGATATTTTCAAATACTACTGATATCCAATGTTACACCGATGGGTATTGTTCATCGGGGAGACACAACCTTCGGCGAGACAAAACCAAACATTGCTGACGGTAATTGTTATACCGATGCCTACCGCTTATCGGAGAGATTATACCCTATTGGTTACCAAATCTGCAGAGGGTTTGCCAGCTCCAATGCACAGGCGGATTTGGCCAACAGATTACAGGAGGTTGCATGAGTTGCCTTCCCTTCACTTCTGGTTCTGCCGCATCAAGGGGGTATCCCTATGACTAAAGATGTAACCTTGACTTGCTCAATGACTGATAGATTTAACTTGACAACAACAGGTAGAATACTCTCATGTATGGACCAAGATCTGCATGATAGATCACAAGGTTGGCAACATTCTTTGACATATTTGTCTGGTTGGGTATGAGAATATGTAGGGGGTTCCTAATCCTACTCCTACAACTAACAGGTGGAAGTGATGAGATGGGTGGACATAATGTCCTAGATGTAAGACAAGGGGTTTTGGCTTATAACTACTGGCCCAAAAATAGACTGGTGCCTATCCATTGGGCAAGGAGTCAACTAGACGTATACAGTAGGTGGTTTGCAACATTCACTCAAGTTTCAGGGGGTTTGAACTAATGCTTGCCTTACAAATATCACCCAAGAATGGGTATTTAGCTGCTTCTAATTATAGATATCCCTGCAGACATACAACCTTCTCCATACATTGACCTAAAACAGTTTAATCCACTCCTTGAATGGAAGTTAGGGATCATGCATGTGATACAGAAAACCACACCCTAGAACCTGAGAAACCCTTAGCAACCAGATTCAAAAGAAGGAAAACATGCAGCAAATGGAGACAAGCAGATAGACACATGCAATAAGCATTTCTCATATAAATCAACACTGAAACTGAAAATATGTACAAAATACACACATGTTGCAACACATAAACTCCAAAATGGGATAAAAACAACCAAGATCATGCCCTATTCTTCATTATTTACACAAAAATGCCCCAGGCCTTCAACAACCTAAAATGAGTGACACAATCTGCCTTTTATAGAAAAACTGTGTACTCAACGAATTAATTACATGGCACATCAAAAATTTGCCAGATACAATGCATCAGAAAAAAGGTGCTCAAAACAATAAATGCTGCAGCAAGAAATGGAGGAAAGAGCAGGTGAGATCGGGAGATGCGCCACCGCTCAGGGACATTCCTTATCAATTTAGGTGGTTGAGCTATCAACACGACCCATGCCTCTCTGCAAGATATTCCATTACTGTCTCACCTACCTGCAACCTCTGGAAACACAACCGCAGCAAGTTTCTCCCACCAAAAATAGTTGCAAACTCTCAGGAGAAAACCCACAATGCAACTTTAAAACATAGCCGTCGATCAAAAACCCACCACTAACATCAACGGCCCCAAAAACTGTAAAAAAGTCACCAGCCAAAGATACTGTGCCACGTAGGCACCTCAAGTTTCTAACGCTGACCCTTCACTCCCTCCGTTTTGCCTTTCAAAAAGGGGACAGGTGGTGGCATCCGCCGTTTCAACCATCAGGATACGTGGCAGCCTCCGCAGGCTCCCTTGAAACACAAAGAGCCTTCTTGAAACTCCTGCGGGTGTCGACACTTGGCGCTTTCCACACTACACTTGAGAAACATTTGAAACAATTGAGATTCTAGCGGATTGTTGTGACCAAATCACACATCGCCCCATTGAAAATGGGGACCCCCTTTTTTTTAAGCTCCGATGTTTTGCATGAGATCTTAGATGATGCCTTAGGTTCATTTCCTCTGCCAATCCAATAAGTCTCTCTCCTAGAAGATTTTGCTTTATAACTAGAGGTCTCAACTGAAACATGAACTTGCAGTAATGAAGACTCTTGATCAAATTCCATCCAAATAATGAATATTGAGACCCTTCTTGATATATGTTTGAGATCCTGAAAGACTGAGTCTGGAGCCTGAAATCCTGAAAATCCTGAAAAAATGGCTAAGTCTGAAATCTGGTGAATCCTCCAAATTCTAGATTTTGCATGTTAAATCCGGTGGATTCGAGACCTATCTCAAACATCCTGAAAGGTATATTGAAAAATATTTAAAGTATAAGAAATATATTTTGAACTTATACTTAAATATATTTTTCAATATACCTTTACCCTCACGACCCTGAAACACGCCTGACTCTTCCAGAGGATTCAAAAAGCTTAACTAGTGCGACGGGGCATCTAAGTGGCGCAAAATCATGATGAAAAAGGCGCTTTCAATTACAAAACAAGATGATGATTTCCAATCCTTCAACCAATGTGCCCATCTAAAGCGTTAGTTTGGAAACGAAAATTTTTCAAGCCTTCAAAGTGATGCGATTTCCACGCCTTTAACCAATGCGCCATATTGATGCGAATTCCAGAGGCTCTTTACACCTTGAACCAAAGCGCCAAGCATGAGGATTTTCAATGCCTTGAACTAAAGTGCCAAAACATGAGG
Source organism: Cunninghamia lanceolata (assembly GCA_027924645.1). NCBI lineage: Eukaryota > Viridiplantae > Streptophyta > Pinopsida > Cupressales > Cupressaceae > Cunninghamia > Cunninghamia lanceolata. The sequence continues at coordinate 8,875,965 of BSBN01000078.1, forward strand.
ATTTTCGATGGATGAAGTGATGCGCCCAAACTAAAGCATAATGGTGAAGGAAAAGGAAGACTTTTAAACATCCATCTAAAGCGCTTGAGTCAAGTAACCAATGCAAAACTCAGAGGAAATCAATATGCCTATCTAATGCGACCTAAGGAGGAGGGATTTTAGTCATAGATTAATGCGAATTTTAGAGGAATTGGAAACCCTCAACCAAAGCGCCAAAGGTGGAGGAAGATTTTAAGCGCTTGGAAGGAGGTTCATCATAAGGGTTAAATCAATTTTCAAGAGATTCTAATGTGATGAACTAGTGCGCCAAAATTTAGCAAGGAAGATCCTTTGCGTTTGATAGGAGGTAGACAAGGGCAAGAGGTTTCAATGTAAAATCCAGAGGATTCTTAAATCCTTATCCAAGGCAAAATTTTAGAGGATTCCCTATTCCCCATCCAATGCGCCATACAAGGAAGAAATTGAAGGTGTCAACCAATAGGGAAATTCTAGACATCCAACCACGGCAAGCACTCCAAAATCCAAGGTCAAGTTTTAGAGGCAAGTTTAGAAGATTTCAAAATTCTTATCCCAAGTGCCAACATCAAGCATGATTTCGCTAAAGGTAGAAGAAGGTAAAATTCATCTAAAGCATCTAAGTTTGAAGATTCCAACATAGGCAAGTGGTGCGCCACTTCAAGGATCCTACGTCTTCCAATCAATATGCCCAAACAAGGAAGAAATCAAAAGTGGCAACCAATGCGCCACACATGAGGAAGAGTATAAGGTTTGTTTTTGGAGATTTCAAATTATCAATCCAAAGCGCTTAAGGAAAGGAGGAATCAAACCACATATTATCCTTCATCCTTCAACTGGAGTGCTTAACCTAGGAGTTGTCACAAGCTTGATCCATTATGCAAAAGTAAGAAGAATGCAAATTGCCTAACCAATTCGCTAAAGTTAGAAGAGGGTAACATATTTCAAAAGAACACTAACTTGAAGAGGATTTTACCACCTTGAAGTGATGCACCATTCTAGTGCAAATGAAAACAAGTTCAACCAATGCGCCATTCTAGTGCAAATGAAAACAAGTTCAACTAATGCGATCCAAGTTAGAAGTGATTCAAGACTGATTTGCAAGAATATAATATACATTTTCAGGAAGATCTCGAAACCATTAACTAACGCGCTGCCCATAGGAGGAATTTAAGACCCTTGTTCAACGCGACACTTGAAGAAGATGATTTTAAAATGCTAAATTTTAGAGGATTTGAAATCCTTATCTAATGCGAAAAGCTAGAGGAATTCACCTCCTTGAACCAATGCGCCACCTTTGGATAGTGGCAAAATGTAAGTTTTGTGAATAAAATCAAGAAGATTTCAAAATCTTTAATCTAGTGAGGAAGAATTCGAACCGGTGCGCTAGTCTTGGAGGATGTGCGAGTTTGATCTAAGGTGTATGCATTTCATTTTTCTTAGGAAGATCTTGAACACTTCATCTAATGCGTTAGGCTTAGAAATGCATGAAGTGATTTTTATATGTTATAAATCAAATATTATCATGTTTATTAAGAAGATTGCTATTACTTCTTCTGTGTTGCAGGAGCTAAGGAGTCGTTAGAGGAGCAAAGGGCTGGAATCACCTTCATGCTAAGAGTAAAGTCAACAAGTGGCAGTGTGTAAAGAAGACATCAAGTAGTTGTTCTAAGAAGAAGTTCAAGGATACTCTATCTACATCACTTCAAGAGGTAGCTGCTCCAAGACGTCACAGCAAGATATATCTCAAGTCCTCTTCATCAATGACATCATGAAAGATCATACTTCAAGTTTCAAGACTCATCAAGCTTCAAGTCTCTTTGAGAAGTCAGGAAGCACTTCATCCTCAAATCAAGCAAGGGCATTCATCTATTCAAACTTCAAGTCCTTTCACCTTCAAGTCCAAGAGAGTCTTCTACTCTACATGAAGAAAGCCACATTATTATCATCATCATCTACTCCACATGAAGAAGCATTAAGGAAGATCATCAACTTACCTACAAGAAGAAAAAACAAGGCGAAGATCAACAAGTTGTTCAAGCAATCACATTGAATACATCACATGAAGATGATACAATTTTCAAAGTATGCTGAAGTGGCATCTATGTGGCCAGTACACATCATTTTTAATGCATTAAATGTATCATTTAATGAAAGAAGCCAAAGGGATTCCTATGTGGAGGAATATTTTAAATGCTTTCACCTTACCTTATCACATTGGAAAATTTGCCTTCATTGCCTCTCTCTTTTATGCTAAAAATAGCAATTTATTGTAACTAACTGCGAGGTGGCACGATCTAGACCCTTGGCTACCAAATTGATCTCAGCCATTCATTGTAAAACTAGACACTATATAAAGGCCTTGTTGCATCATTTGTAATATATAGATTTAGATTGTAGTTAAGTAGGAGTAGAATAGGAGAGACTCTCAAAAATTCTCTGAGAGGATTTGAAGCTGTTGTAAATATTTTCAAGATTAATGCAAAAGACATTGGAGCTATTTGTTTGGTGTTAAGTATTATCTTGTGGAGTAACATGGTTTCATGAATCTTGATGGAATTAAGAGATGTTTCAATTAGATTAGAAGTAGATTAGAAGCTCATTGATGTAATGTATGTCTGTACTGAATATCGATCAACTCCTAGCCCATGCTTTTAACATTCATCGCTGATGAAGTGTTGTGTAAAGCTAGTCTGAGCTATAATTTGTATAAGTTCGATTATGGATGCTTGTTTGAGCTGCGCCGTCTTATGGGTGCTTATATAAGTCTTCATGATTTGAAAACCATTCGCATAACCTTAGGAGATTGCACCAACTTCATGTAGTTGTAGGCAACCTTGGTGAAGTGACGTTAGGTTAAATCAGGAGTTTGTCTGTTCAATACCTCATCATTGCTTCATTGACCTTAGATTAGTTTTCCTGAACCCTTATCCTTTTTACTTTTCTTTATGATTGAGACCTTGTATATACATCATCCACACTGAAAGGAGGAATAAGCTAAATGAAAGGAGAAGAATCTGCATAAGTCCCTTTGTGTTTAACAGCAAAATCATACTTAGTCACTGAGCTGTCTCTTACAAAATCATGAGAAAGGAACCTTGGAGTCATCTTGTTTGATCACATAGTTCAGCATTCGAGAGGCTTTGCTCAAGAGGGAGTCAGATACTTAGTATTTCACTCTAATTGTTGACTTGTCTAAAAACAATCATCAACACAGATGCCGACACTTGGCACCGTCCGCAACACTTATGAAACATACTATGTCTTTAAACTTAAGTGGCCCCCGCAGGTGACACTTGTCGCAACCCGCAGCATTTGAAACATGAGACACATCAAAACCAGGGCCCACAAACTCTCGCTAGCTAGCCTTGAGGCAGAAAGAAACTTACGCGGAAACTGACACTTGTCAGCTTCCGCAGCAACTTAGAAACTTTGAAAGGGTCTTGCGAAACTCAGATGGAGGCCGCCACTTGGCATCATCCGCTACAGCTTAGAAACTTCACCGGGACCCACCCCCGTCCATGCCAAACTTAGAAACAAATAGAAACAGCGTGGAGTCCGACACGTGTCAGCCTCCGTAGCAACCATAAAGGACACGTGGCACGCTCCACCCCTACATAGAAACTTAAAGAAACTTCAGTGGAGGCTGATACTTGTCGAGCTCCGTGCTCTTCAGAAACTTTAAGGCCCCATTCTGAAACTTATGTGGAAGCTGACACATGTCATCATCCGTGGCACTTGATACACTTCACTGGGACCCACCATCATCTTCACTTAGCATTGAAACAAAAAATGAAACATAACGCGGACGCCGACACTTGTCACACTCCGCAACAACCTTAAGGGGCACGTGGCATCTTCCGCTGCATCTTAGAAACTTTTTGAAACTCAAGCAGATAGTGACACTTGGCACTTTCTGCGGGGCTCTTGAGTTGCACTTAGGGTCTATCAAAAACTTTGGCAGATGTTGCCACTTGGCACCGTCTGCAGGCCTTTAGTTACTTTTCCTGTGTCTCTTGGGTGCCTCCACGTGGTGCCTTCTGCGGCACTCTTGAAACTTTTAGAAACTGCATAGAAACTTTGGCAGAAGCTAACACGTGGTGCCTTCCACGCTCAAGATAGAACTTTAAAGGGCTACTTCCGCTGCTGATACGTGGCACGCTCCGTGGGAAGCACAAGCAATGGCGTGGTTCTAAACTAGGGCTCGACACTTGGTAGACCCGCGACACTTGAAACATGAAACCCCCATAGCCACTCTCAGAAACATTTTAGAAGCTGGAAACTGTGGCCCAATATGCATCCAGAAATGCATGCAACTTATTATTTAGAGGGTCGATAGGATCTCTCGACCCGCCACTGCCATTTTAACCTGCACACAACAGATTTCTTGCATTTTTGATAATTGCAGGGGCCAAAAGAAAGAAATTTTGGATTTTTTGGGAAGGGGCCTGCATATTTAAATGTTTGAAACTTGAATGTTTATGCAGGCACCACTAGTGGCTCTGTATGGGGATGCATGCCTCTTGCAGGCATGGCGAGAACCACAGATCTCTGGGATGCAGACCAGTCCCTTATCCATTGGGCACAGAGTCAAATACTGTACTGACCTGCATCACCAAACACACTTGATGGCCTAAGGCCACCAAGAAAAAGAAAACCTATATCTCCCCTTATCAAACACCTTGTTTTGATCTGCATTCACTGGATCAAGCCTGGAGATACTGTCATGACCTTCCCACAAATAAACCTTGTCATCTGCACATTCAAGCCTCTGATTTAGCTTGTCACTACTACCCATGTGCAGATAACCTTCAGCATCTTGTAACAAGTGGATGCAGTGTTCATCAAGCAATGCATACTCAAATGAAAAATAACACATGTTCTCATCAGTATCATCATCATGCATTGCAACATGATCTCCTAGCTAGACTGAAAATAGGAAACACTGAGAATCCACCACACAGCTAGGAAGATCAGGGCTCATTGTATCATATGCTGGCACATCAAAAGAAAAGCTTTCAAAATAACAATTGTGCACATCATGTACACAACCATCAGCAGCACCAAACTAGAAAAGATCAGGCTCTGGCACCTCTTTACAATCAAGCACATTTTTACAATCACTTACCTGATGTATGTTGGTTTCTCTTTCATCAGGATGAGAAACAGAATCCAAGTCAAAAATAGGGCTCAAATCTTCACCATACTCAGACAGATCCTCATCACCACATGTGTCATAAATGGGTGATCCAGGTGTCTCAGCCTCATCATGGTATGCCATTTGTTCATGGGCAGCAGAACATGCATCTTCATCATCCATGGATTCACTTTGTGGAGGAGTATCAGCCTGTGTGCTTATTTCTTCTCTATCCTGAGCACAATACTCACAATTATCTCCACAAACCCATTCAAACAGTCACTCATTGCTATCCACAACCACATTATTTCTTTCAGAACCAGACACCTCAACCTTGCAATGGGATTCATCATTGATCCTTTGAATGGCATCCTCAACTAATATCTTCTCATTTTCACTTTTGTCTTCGCATGATGCCATGATCTCAAGGTGACACTGAGGATCAAGAGGGCTGAGAAGAGGTTTAGCCTTCTAACTGGCAGACACGACAGGGTTACTGCTTTTTAACTAGGCCTACCTAGCCTCTAAGAATATCAACCTATTTTTTATCTCTTCTATTCTTTTATCAAACAAATTACTCCCTTCCTGACTGAGTATGGGATAAAACATACTTGGATTCATAAAAATCTCACTCTTAGACATCCTTTGTCTGTCTAAGACCTAAGGCTTCCCCTAGCATCAAACTTATGTAGTAAACAACAAATATAAAGGGGAAGGAACTAGGTAGCTTTTCTCATCTAGATGCATAAATATGAACATCTTTGTCACATCACACACATCTATCTTTCATGTGCATTAAGATCTTTTTTGCAGAGTTGCCACCTCTCCAGAGAGGACAAAATTTTCAATTGCTGAAAGCTACTTTTCTAGGTTCATTCCACTAGCAGAGCATCATTTTGTTAGTGACTTGGATGGGCCACAAATACATTCCTTTTCTATCAATCCATCCCCAGTAGAGTCACCAAAATCATTGTGACTTCATGACTCTATCGCCAAAATCTGTTGGTGACTCGGATGGGCCACAAATACATTCCTTTTTTATCAATCCATCCCCAGCGGAGTCACCAAAATCTGTTGGTTACCAAATCTGCAGAGGGTTTGCCAGCTCCAATGCACAGGCGGATTTGGCCAACAAATTATGGGAGGTTGCATGAGCTGCCTCCCCTTCACTTCTGGTTCTGCCGCACCAAGGGGGGTATCCCTATGACTAAAGATGTAACCTTGACTTTCTCAATGACTGATAGATTGAACTTGACAACAACAAGCAGAATACTCTCATGTATGGACCAAGATCTGCATGATAGATCACAAGGTTGGCAACATTCTTGGACATATTTGTCTGGTTGGGTATGAGAGTATGCAGGGGGCTCCTAATCCTACTCCTACAACTAATAGGTGGAAGTGATGAGATGGGTGGACATAATGTCCTGGATGCAAGACAAGGGGTTTTGGCTCATAACTACTGACCCAGAAACAGATTGGTGCCTATCCATTGGGCAAGGAGTCAACTAGACATATACAGCAGGTGGTTTGCAACTTTCACTCAATTTTTAGGAGGTTTGAATTGATGCTTGCCTTACAAACATCACCCAAGAATGGGTATTTAGCTGCCTCTACTTACAGATATCCCTGCAGACATACAACCTTCTCCATACATTGACCTAAAACAGTTTAATCCACTCCTTGAATGGAAGTTAGAGATCATGCATGTGATACAGAAAACCATACCCTAGAACCTAAGAAACCCTTAGCAACCAGATTCAAAAGAAGGAAAACATGCAGCAAATGGAGACAAGCAGATAGACACATGCAATAAGCATTTCTCATATAAATCAACACTAAAACTGAAAATATGTACAAAATACACACATGCTGCAACACATAAACTCCAAAATGGGATAAAAACAACCAAGATCATGCCCTATTCTTCATTATTTACACAAAAATGCCCCAGGCCTTCAACAACCTAAAATGAGTGACACAGTTTGCCTTTTATAGCAAAACTGTGTACTCAACGAATTAATTACATGGCACATCAAAAATTTGCCAAATACAATGCATCAGAAAAAAAGGTGCTCAAAACAGTAAATGCTGCAGCAAGAAACAGAGGATAGAGTAGGTAAGATCGGGAGATGCGCCACCGCTCAGGGACATTCCTTATCAATTTGGGTGGTTGAGCTATCAACACGACCCATGCCTCTCTACAAGATATGCCATTACTATCTCACCTACCTGCAACCTCTAGAAACGCAGCCACAGCACGTTTCTCCCGCCAAAAATAGTTGTAAACGCTTAGGAGAAAACCCACAACGCAGCTTTAAAACCTGGCTGTCGATCAAAAACCCACCGCTAACATTAACAGCCCCAAAAATTGTCGAAAAGTCACCAGCCAATGATATTGTGCCATGTAGGCACCTCAAGTTTCTAACGCTGACCCTTCGCTCCCTCTGTTTCGCCTTTCAAAAAGGGGACAGGTGGCGGCATCTGCCGTTTCAACCATCAGGATACGTGGTGGCCTCCGCAGGCTCCCTTGAAACACAAAGACCCTTCTTGAAACTCCTGCGGGTGCCGACACTTGGCGCTTTCCACGCTACACTTGAGAAACATTTGAAACAATTGAGATTCTCACAGATGCCAACACTTGGCACCGTCCACAACACTTATGAAACATACTGTCTTTAAACTTAAGTGGCCCCCACAGGTGACACTTGTCGCAACCCGCAGCATTTGAAACACGAGACACATTAAAACCGGGGCCCACAAACTCTCACTAGCTAGCCTTGAGGCAGAAAGAAACTTATGCGAAAGCTGACACTTGTCAGCTTCCGCAGCAACTTAGAAACTTTGAAAGGGTCCCGCGAAACTCAGACGGAGGCCGCCACTTGGCATCATCCACTACAACTTAGAAACTTCACCGGGACCCACCCCCGTCTATGCCAAACTTAGAAACAAATAGAAACAACGTGGAGTCTGACACATGTCGGCCTCCGCAGCAACCATAAAGGACACGTGGCACGCTCCTCCCCTGCATAGAACTTAAAGAAACTTTAGCAGAGGCTGACACTTGTCAGGCTCCGCGCTCTTTAGAAATTTTAAGGCCCCATTCTAAAACTTATGCGGAAGCTGACACATGTCATCATTCGCGGCACTTGAGACACTTCACTGGGACCCACCATCGTCTTCACTTAGCATCAAAACAAAAAATGAAACATAACGCAAACGCCGACACTTGTCACACTCCGCAGCAACCTCAAGGGGCACGTGGCATCTTCTGCTGCATCTTAGAAACTTTTTGAAACTCAAGTGGACAGCAACACTTGGCACTTTCCACGGGGCTCTTGAGTTGCACTTAGGGTCTATCGAAAACTTTGGTGGATATTGCCACTTGGCACCGTCCGCAGGCCTTTAGTTACTTTTTCTGTGTCTCTCGGGTTCCTCCACATGGTGCCTTCCGCGGCACTCTTGAAACTTTTAGAAACTGCATAGAAACTTTGGCGGAGCTGACACGTGGCACCTTCTGCGCTCAAGCTGGAACTTTAAAGGGCTACTTCTACTGCTGACATGTGGCACACTCCGCGGGAAGCACAAGCAACAGCATGGTTCTAAACTGGGGCTTAACACTTGGCAGACCCGCGGCACTTGAAACATGAAACCCCCATAGCCACTCTCAGAAACATTTTAGAAGCTGGAAACTGTGGCCCGATATGCATCCAAAAATGCATGCAACTTATTATTTAGAGGGTCGATAGGATCTCTCGACCTGCCACTACCATTTTAAGCTGCACACAACTGATTTCTTGCATTTTTTATAATTGCAGGGGCCAAAAGACATAGAAATTTTGGATTTTTTGGGAAGGGGCCTGCATATTTAAATATTTGAAACTTGAATGTTTATGTAGGCACCACCATACCCTTCAGCGTGAAATTTCAAGGCACGCCCGATGGTAGAAGTTATACTGATAGCCAACACTTGCATCCCCGGATATTCAAGTTGGAAATATACAATGATTCAACTCATCTTAACTTCCCCCCCCCTCTTTTCGCGTCCACATAATGTATACTTTGTTGTATGTTTTAATGTAGGTATGAAATATATGTTATGCGAAATATCAAATGTATTAACATTGTATCATAACCCCCTGGGTCCGCCATTTTTATAAGTGTACTTGTGCATTTTTCCTGCCAAACAGACAATCGTGAGATACAAAGTGGGCCTAAAACATCAATTCATTATAACCTGAAACCACTTCAGATCCACCCTAGATGTATATTACAAAATTTTAACCAAATGCCTTCAAGGAGAAGGACCTACAATTGACTTTGTATCATGCAAAACCTGATCTACAAACCTGAATGTTCATTTGACCTTAAATAATCATAACTTGCAAAATATGGTGAATTTTAAGATGGTTCAAAAAGCAACCCTAGCTCTTTTTTCACAAGGAATCCAACCATATCATGCCCTGGTACTGAAAATGCATTTTTCTCTATTTTTAATGAGGTTTGCTATTTTTTATTTTTATTTTGGTTTCCCTTTACCACCAAACAGAACAACACACCAAAAGCGAAAAAAGCAAAGCAACAGTAGGGGTCCTCTTTTTGCTAAGGAGTAAAATGGGGCGTGTTGTGAACATCACAACAATAGTCCCTTCAGAACATGAATCAAGGAGTAGGCAGTCAAAAAGGTGAAGCAGCTAGACAAGAGTGGCATGATGATGATGGTGCTGCTAGTGCAATAGGAAGAAGAGTTCGTACATGAACTCCTATAGTTGATAGGCCTATAAGACCTACTTTCCTTCCACCACCACCTGAACAAGGCAATTAAGTTGATGAAGAGTTTGATGAGGAAGAGAAAAATAACTTTGAAGATGAAGTAGCACTCTTTACAGATCTCTCTGCCAGATTACCAGATCGAGTTTGGGAAATGATGTTCTTCAATGAATATTTCTGATAGAAGAGGGAAGAAAGGGACATGTGTGGTAGAGTTAGACGCTATCATCCTTGAAGGGATGATGATACAAAGGAGTATAAAGAAGTCTTGAATCGAGTTCCTATTCCTACCTTTGATAGAAGTGGTGAAATTAGTGCTAGAGTTTGGGTGAACAAGATGGATACTTATCTCTCACTCAAGCCTATGACAGAGAAGGTGATTCACTTTGCTACAATGCACTTAGAATGATTAGCTTATGAATGGTGGCATCATGGCCTAGTCTCTCAACATCATGACATGATCAATACCTATGATGAGTTTGTGAGCAAGTTGATTCAAAGGTTCGATAGAAAAGACATTGAGGTATACTATCACGAACTCACCCAACTCAAGCAAGAAGGAAGGGTTGAGCAGTATGTGAATGAGTTCTAGAAGATAGAAGTGATGGTACCTGACATGACTGACCGAAGAATCACAATGTTGTTCATTGAAGGATTGAACAATCAAGTTAGGCTGTTGGTAAAAGTGCAAAGACCAACTAACTTGGAAGAAGCAATTGACTTTGCTCTTGATCTTGATACTACTCCGGCATACTAGCCTAAGAGGAAGTTCTGTAAAGGCATTAGTGTTAGCCAAAGGAAACTTTCATTTCCTCAAAGGAAGACTCAAGATACATCTATAGTAGAAAGAGATGAACTAAGAAGGAAGAAACTTTGCTTCTCATGTAAACAACCTTGGGAACCAAGACACAGGTGCCTTGGAAAAGGTAAAGCTCATTTGATTGAGGTAATATCAGATGATGAAAGTGAAGTGGAGTCACAAAGTGATGAAGTGTCAGCTCACGATGAAGAAGAAGTGTATGAACACACATCTCTTGACGTAGCCTCAGGAGGATCACATGATAAGTTGACAATTACTACACTCTTAGGAGTACCAAAGTATCATGCCTTTTACATAAGAGGGTTTGTGAAGGGGCAAAGAGTCACACATCTAATTGATAGTGATGCTACACATAACTTTAGTGATGAAGGGTTAGTTGCTAAGTGAGGTCTAATAGTTGAAGACTTTGAAGGATTCAGGGTAGCAATTACCGATGGATTCATCATGAGTTGCACATGGAGAGTCACTCAACTTCAAATACAAATGAGTAATGACTATACTCTGCAAGATGACTTCTATGTAGTAGGGATTGGGCAAATTGATATTGTATTTGGAGTACAGTGGTTGCAAACTCTTGGATCATTTGTCCAGAATTTCCAGACAATGGAACTTGAATTCACACATGAGGGAAGAAAGGTCAAACAGAGGTCATTGTTTGATGGAAATCCTAGAGTTGTTTCAGCCAAACGTATGGAAGCTTTAATCAGGCATAACAACATAGAATGGGCAACACAAGTTTGCATCAAGGACAACCAAGTTCTCTCTATTCAAGAGCCTTATCATGAGGATCTCAAAGATGTGATAGAAAAACATAGCAAAATGTTTGGTGATATACCTCCAGGCAGACCACTAGATAGGGGTTTTGAACATGTGATTGAGTTGGAGGATGGGACCAAACCCATCAATATTGCACCCTATAGGCATCCAAGGCATTAGGTCATCTTCTAGTCTATTTGCATCATTAGGTCATCTTCGAGATGGGGCACATTAGGTCATCTTCTAGTCTATTTGCATCATTAGTAGTGCTCATGAAGAAGAATGATGGAACAATGTGAATGTGCATTGATTATCAAGCGTTGAACTAGAAGACTATCAAGAATAGGTATCCCATACCTAGGATTGATGAACTACTAGACGAGTTGTATGGAGCAATCTACTTCTTGAAGATAGATCTTCAATCTGGCTATCATCAGATACGTGTTCGAGAATAAGGTATTCTAAAAACTACATTCAAATGCCATTATGGTCACTATGAATTTTTGGTGATGCCTTTTGGGTTGACCAATGCTCCAGCTACTTTCTAGTCTTGCATGAATCATGTTTTCAACAAGCAGTTGAGGAAGTACCTGTTGGTTTTCTTTGACGACATCTTGATTTAGAGCAAGATATGGGAAGAACATCTCCAACATTTGGACAAGGTTTTGAGTATCATTGACAAAAAATCTTTGTATGCAAGGATGTCTAAGTGTGACTTTGGGCTAAAAGAGATACTATACCTAGGTCATGTGATTGGAGCTAATGGTGTGAAAGTTCAACAAGAGAAGATTGAAGCCATTCACAATTAGCTAGTACCCAGGAATGTTTCTGAATTGAGAGCTTTCCTTGGCCTCTGCAGCTATTACAGAAGATTTGTTAGTAGGTTCTCGCAACTCTCTCCACCCTTGACGAATCTGAAAAAGAAAGATGCTTTCATCTGGTCAATGGCATCTCAAGCTGCATTTGACAGATTGAAAGAAGTAATGAGTACAATGCCAGTGCTAGCTTTGCCAGATTTTACTAAGTCTTTTGTCCTAGAATGTGATGCTTCTGGAGAAGGCATTGGAGCCGTTTTGATGCAAGAACATCATCCAATTGCATTCAAAAGTAGAAAACTGTAGGACAGAGAGAGATTGTACTCAACTTATGACAAGGAGATCTAGCAATCATGCATGCTTTGGCTAAGTTCCACCAGTATCTAGTTGGAACAAAGTTTGTGGTTAGGACAGATCACAATTGTTTGAAGTACTTCCTAGGGAAGAAGGATCTAAATGAATGACAACAAAAGTGGGTTACTAAGATACAGGCATATGACTTTGACATTGAATATGTTAAAGGTAAGAAGAATGTGGTAGCAAATGCCTTGTCTAGGAAACCTGCCATTTGTGCCCTGAGTGAAGTTTCAGTTGGTTGGAAGTCTCAACTGCTAGTTGAGTATTCCAAATCAAAGTTTGCTTGTGAGATCATGGATGGAATCATTCAGGATGATAGGTATAATGTGGTTGATGACATCATCTATTATAAAGATAGAATTTCCTAACTCCTAAATCGAAGCTCAAGAAGAAGATTTTGAAAACATACCATGATACTCCACTTGCAGGACACCCTGGCTATTACAAAACCTATAAGGAAATTAGGGAAAGATTCACTTGGAAGGGTGTGAAAGAAGATGTTCTATAGTATGTTAGGGAGTGTTTGACTTGTTAGAAGAACAAGTCAAAACATACTTTTCCAGCGGGATTACTCCAACCACTACCAATTCCAGAACATAAGTGGGAAAGTATTTCAATGGATTTCATTATTGGACTTCCAAAGGTGCAAGGAAAGGAATGTATCTATGTAGTTGTTGACAGGTTAACAAAGTATGCTCACTTCTTTGCAATACTAATTGAGTATTCAGCATTACAAGTAGCTGAGTTATTCTTTTGAGAGGTCTTCAGACTACATGGCCTTCCTAAAACCATAGTCAGTGATCGAGATAGCCAGTTCATCAGTGTATTTTGTAGAGATCTATTTTGACTAGTAGGTATTGACTTAACACAAAGCACAAGCTATCATCCTCGAACTGATGGGCAAACTGAAATTGTCAATAAATGGCTTGAGGGATACTTGAGAAATTATGTATCTGATCATCATTGTGCTTGGATAAAGTGGCTACATCTTGGAGAATATTGTTACAACACCACTTTCCACATGTCAATTAGCATGTCTCCCTTTCATGTATTGTATGGATATGATGTAGTTTCCTTTGTTGATTTGGCATTGGATGACAGTTGGGCTCCTTGAGCTAAAGAATTGATGTAGGATATGCAAGACATCTTGCGAGTACTTAAGGACAACTTACAAAGAGCTCAAAATCAACAAAAGTTATAGGCAAATCTCTTTGAAGAAGACAGGAGTTGAGAAGTTACAACCCAGGATCTATGGACCCTACAAGGTGTTGAGGAGAGTAGGGGAAGTGGCATATTAAATTAATTTGCCAGTAGGAAGCCACATACACAATGTGGTTCATGTGTCATGTCTCAAGAAGGCACTAGAGAAACATGTGGTTTCATCAGAAGAATTGCCACCACTAGATGAAGAAGGAATGCTTGCACTTGAACCTATAAGTGTGGTGGATATGAGGAAAAAGAAAATGCGCAACCAAAGCATAAGGGAATATTTGGTGAAGTGGAAAGGTTTGCTGATGGAGGATGCTACTTGGGAAGAAGAGAAGATTCTTGAGCATCTTAACGTTTAATTGCTTGAGGACAAGCAATCTCGAGAAGGGGAGACTGTCATGTCCCCATTTCTAGCATGAATCAAGTGATTGAATATGGATTAGCCTAATCATCATTCCCAGAGGCTAATACTAATCTTGAGGGAATGAACCTAGTTTTTTACTAATTGAATGTGTTGTTTTGTAGGTACAAAGTCAAAAACTATCAACTTGTGAGAAAAATGACAAAATTGGCTAAGTCTGGAAGCCAAGTAAGTAGGAACTTGAATCCTAAAGCTAGGGCACATCTTCTATCTATCTGGTATCAAATGAGTGCCTAAGGATTTGGGGTCCTCTATCAAGGTTTGGAAGTGCAATATGATAAGCATAACATCATTAGAACTTGTCAACACACTGAACTAAGGATTTGAAGACCAGAAGTTGCCAAGTAGGGTTAGGTGCACTTTCTCTCTCCTCCAGCCTCAAAATCACACCTAGCATAGAAACATCATGTTATCAAGCACATCAACCATATCAATCATGGCGCCTTGCTAAGGAATGTTGATTGATACTCAAGGTGAATTTGTCTAAGTGATTAAGTCATCAAGATGAGTCAAGGAGGTTTTAAGGCACACGATTGATGTTCTACAACTCCAAATGGGTGCCCAAGGGTCAAGGCACCACTTGTTAATCCCACAATCCACAATATGCGCCTAGGTGCCAGGTCATGCCTTTGGAACCCTAAATTTGTGTCTAGTAAGGAAGGGCACACTTTTCTATCATGACAAACTTCAGTATGCACCTAGAGTATTGAGAGCATGATTGAAGGGGGAAGTGACCAAGTTAAGCTTTCCAAGCCATCCCTGTGATGAATTTACACTAAGTGAATTAAGGCACATTTTGTAGTCTCTAGAACCCTATTTTGCCACCTTCAAAGAAGATCACATGAGGTTGCATGTGAGGTAAGACACTTGTGAAAGGGAACATCTTAAAACTTTTCCCGTGTTTTGAAGTGGTAAGAAACAACAAATATAGGCTAATCATGTCAAGGCACACTTTTGCTTTTCTGCACACTGAAATGAGCACCTTCACCAAGACCTACTCAATTCAACTTGAAACCTTGGCACCTTGATGCAGGTTGGTGTTTCAATCTCCAATATACTACAAATAGTGAAAGCTTTGCTAGAGAATGGCTAGATGAGTCTAGGTGCATTTCTCAATCTAAATAGCCTAGTTTTCACGCCTTGCAAAGGATCATATAAACTTGCACTTGAGATTAGGTATTTGAAGGAGGAGGAATTTTAGAGTGTTTCCCATTGATTGAAACAATGAAGATCAACAAGTATGTAGCCTAGAACACTAGGCGTACTTTTGAGTCTCTATAAAGCCCAATTGGCGCCTAACCATAGCAAGGTGCAATTTCATGAAGAAATCATCTCAATTTGCCACCTAGTCATTAAGACAACTTCAAACAACATCAAAGAACCATCACTGAACATTTCAAGTGATTTCATGCATGTTGAAGCCACTAGGATATGCTAGGCACATATCTACTCTCTGATAATTCAGTTTGATCACCTAGTTTTGAAAGACATCAAATTGGGATGTTAGGGGCACTACTTCACCTGTGGAGTATCATTCTAGTGCCTTGGTTTGGATGAGAACATTGCAAGTATCTGATCTCCTATTGGTCCAAGTGTTGGCGTTGGGATCCATTCTGGCTCATTGGACAAGGTTGCCAACTCAGAGTGAGTCATCAAATAGAATATACCCATTGGAATAAGCTCTTGGGAAGCATGCCTTGATTCCTTCTTTACATTGAAAATCATGCCTTCATTTCCTTTGAGGAGGAGCACTATAAAAGGAAGGGAGCACCTTCATTTTGTTGTCTTAGATCTTTGGTGAATTTTCTCTTTGCAAAGCTTTATGCTTGTGATCTTGAGGCTTGCAAATTTCAAGTAGTTGGGATGATGCTCCCTCAACAGTGATAAGGTGATGCTCCCTTGTCAAGTTGTGAGGTGTTGACATACAGTTGACATCATTGAGTTCAAGAGAAGTTGTTCATGTGTGAAGTCATTGTATACATCTAGGCTTCGAGGCCTTTCTTTGTAATCAATTGAATAAGATTGTATATTCATACCATTGAGGGCATCATCTATTGTAATAAGAAAATTGTATTGATTTGAATCAAGTAATAATACAAGTGCCCAACTTCAAGTTGAATCATGCAAGTTGTCATTGTTATCTTTCATGAATGATGTTAAGTAGATTGAGTAATTGAAGATTTAAGTGCAAGTAAATTTGTCTAAGTAAGAAAAATTTTAGTTAAGTATAGTTGGGTATCTTACACTAAGCTAAGAGACTAGTCAGACTTAGGGAGTAAACCAAGTTCAAACCAAAGAGAAGACATTACTAAGGTTGACCTGCCTAGAAAAATAAGTGTAAATGCTATATAAGGAGGATTCAATCTTCAATTTTTCATATTCAATTCAAAACTAAAAAGTAGATTTGTAGAGCAGAGAAACAACGAATTAGAGCAAGAAATTCATCTAAGAAAGGGAAGATTTCATCGAAAGAGAAAGGTGAGTTCACAAAGAGAAGAGTTTGGAGGGTGAGAGCTTCAAAGAAGAAGAGGATTTCTTCATTTTCCAGCAAAATTTAAATTTGAAAAATCAGATCTGCAAAATGAAAAATTAGACTTAGTAGAATTTTCATTAGATTTAGTAAATAAATAACTAAGGTATTCTATGTTCTCCTTGCTTCTAATTTAATTAGTTTTCTATAAGTGTATGAAAATTGTTTTAAAATTGAGTTTTATTTATCCCACATTCATAAGGAGAACGAAATTATTTGTTGAATTCCCTTTATATCTAGTGTCAACTCAATGAATTAACTTGAGAAATTTTCCACTTGTAGGTCAATGATATATGCTAAAGGAGCGTGGAATGTGAAAGTGAATGACGAGTCTATGTGGATGAAGATCAAGAGGAAAGATCAAAATATTCAGAGGTGAGTTGTCCAAAGGAGCATCCAAGGGATCAAAGTATTATCAAGTTCATTCACCTTACATCCAAAGAAGGCATCATCACCAAAGCAAAGGAAGAATACTACAATTCATTGAAACATCATCGAGTTCACCATCATCCTTCTTCGAGAGGAGAATTTCATCACCAGAGAGAAGAACTTCATGATCATCTTGCAAGCTCAATCATCCAAAAATGAAGAAGATCACTCCACCTTGCATGTCCAAGAATCCAACATCACAAGAGGAACATCCATCCAAAGGTTCATTTCTAGGGATTCCTTTTCATGTTCAAGTTTCAAAGGTATGCACTAGAAGATCAAGAGCAAGAACCATGAAATCTACTCTAAGAATACACATACATGACATCTTCCTGCACCATCCAGAGTTAAATCTTGCACAGGAAGATGAGAAGAGAAATGAGTCAATCATCACAATTCCATGAATTACATCAAGACAACAAGAAATTTCCAAAGTTACCAAATTTTTAAGTTCTAGAAGCTAAGTTCCAAAGGTGAAAATCCAAGATAAATGATAAAATTTGGAAAATATTCTGAGCAGTGTGAAGACAAAAAAGATTAAACTAGCTTACTCAATACTGAGGTGGCATGTACACATCATCAGTTTAATCATATCCTGCCACATCATCCATTCACATTCAACATATTTACAACAAGAAAGTGGCTAAAGAAGGCTTCTATCTAGAAGATTCCAAAGATTCCACTTCAATCTTATCACATTGGAAAACATGCCTTCATTACCTATGAGTTTTTATATATACAAGTTGTGTCAACTTTTAATTTTGCTAAAAATAGCAAGTTGTTTTAACTACCTTGTGTTGTCAAGATCTTGGCCATTGATTCCAAATCAATCTAGGCCCTTAATTATAATTCTTGAGCACTATAAAAAGGATCATTCTTCTCATTTGTAAAAAGAGAGAGTATTAGAGATTAGAAGTAGGAGAGTAGGAGATTGAGTAGAGTAGAGGAGACTTCTTGAAGTCATTGAAGAGACATTGCGAAGTTATTGTAAAAGGACTTCCGAAATCAATACAAGCTCATTGTTGTTCTTATGGTGATTTGTGTGATTGTGGAATCTTAGCATGGTTTTAAATTCTTGAATATGATGGAGATGTGTTTCCAAGTAGAGTAGAATTATATTAAAAGTTCATTGATGCAATGTTTATATGTTAAGATATTTGACGAATTCCTTCATGGTTCATACTTTTCATGGATTGTCGAAGAAACTCACTTTGCAAAGTTAGCCTAAACCACATTTGCTTTAGTTTGATTGTGAATGCTTGTTCAAGTTGTGCCAGCTGTGGGTGTTTGGATGTGTGTTTACAATATGAAAATCCTTGAATTACCTTAGAAGATTGCACTGACTTCGTGTAATTGTTGATTCTCATGGTGAAGCGAAGTTAGGTTTCATGAGGAATTTGTCTATCATAGCATGTTTCATTACCTCATTGTCCTTAGAATAGCTTTCTCAACCCTTAACTTTTGCATTTTCTTTTGGAGCCGGTTAGAAGAAGTTCCATTTCATAAGGAAGAAGTAACATGTTTGATTGGACTAAGGAGTAAATTCAGCATAAGTCCCTTTGTGAAGTTTAGCAAATCACATCAACTACTGAGTCTATCCATTGCAAAACACAAATCAGGAACCTTGGAGTTGTCTCATTGGACCACATTGTTTAGCCTTTAAGAGACTTTGTTCAAGAAAGGATAGAATACTTAGTATTTTATTTCGAGTTTACATTTGCATAAAAAAACACATCAACACCACCCAAAAGACAAAAAAAAATAGTAAGGAGAAATCTCTTCATCCAAAGTTGAAAACCACCCTTGGTGGCATGTTGGATAAGCACCATGATGAAAACCTAGCAAACAGGAGTCATGCATAGAGACACACCATCTCATTCCACCTATACATCCTATCACTACCATTTCATACTATTTCATACCATCACTATCCATTATTCCTGTATACACATACTTACATTACTATGTCCATTCTTCCTCCCTCCATGAATCTACCTTGCTTAAGACAAGTGAAATTGGATAATGTTAGTTGCCAAGGGATGGAAATGAATGCACACACACACGCATACACACTTGGATCCTTGGAATATGGATGGTCATGCTGGCAGTTGGTTTTGACTCCTTGATCATGTGTAGTTGTGTTTATTTGGCCTAGTACATGGGTGTACATTCTTAAGAACCCTATTTTTAATGAAACCAATCGTTAAGTACATAGTAGAAGATGAAGTGTCTTGATCCAATTTATGATTCTTCTTCCCTTTTGAGT
The DNA here is from genome assembly GCA_027924645.1 of Cunninghamia lanceolata. Classification (NCBI taxonomy): domain Eukaryota; kingdom Viridiplantae; phylum Streptophyta; class Pinopsida; order Cupressales; family Cupressaceae; genus Cunninghamia; species Cunninghamia lanceolata. The sequence goes on from BSBN01000078.1 coordinate 8,895,490, forward strand.
GCGCTTTCTAACTAGTTGATAAGTTTGGAGGGAATTATCTAAAGGTTCTAAGTATGGATTGAGTATTTCTCTTTTAAATGTTTAGGAACATTTATTCGGATTAGCGGTAGATGTTTTGATGTTTTCACATATCGCCCCATTACAAATGGGGACCCAACCTTTTTTTTACTTTCTGTCATCATAGGTTGTTAGGCTAAGCTTTAAGTCGTTGAGTCTTGGTAGTATCAGGCAGTCGATCAAGTCTCCTCTATGAACTGGGAAGTAAACCCCTCTAGAAATGAATCAAGTGAGTCAATCAACATGCGAATGAGGAATCACAAAAGGGTCAATTTGATGAACAAGATACATTGAGAACACTAAAGTCAATCCCTAAGGCTAGGAGTGATGAAATTTCATCAAAATTGAAAAACAGAGAAGATTTCAAAAACATGGCTAAGTAAAATTTTAGCACAATTTCCATGCCATAGTGGAAATTGCACCAAAAAGCGCTATTTCCAAGCATAGGTGGAAATTACGCCATTTCTCATAAAGGGCTTTAAAACATGAAATTTCATAATTTATTTTCTAGGGATTGATTGATAGTTGGAAAATTTTGGCATTTCATGTTCAATTTTGATTGACATTTCATGTACTAGAAAAATTAGTTAAGTAAAATTTTAGCATAGTGGAAATTGCGCAAAAAAGTCCAATTTCCAGGCACTTGTAGAAATTGCGCCATTTCTCTTGGAGGTTGTCAAATGATAAAAATTACACATTTTTCCTGATAGATTGTTGAAAGCTAGCATTTCATGTTTAAATGTTGATTGAAATTTCATGTGAAAATTGGGAAAATGATCATCATCATCAAAAAGTGCAATTTCTAGGCACCAATGGAAATTGTGCCATTTCTGTTGAAAAATAAGCACAATTTCTGAGTATGAGTGGAAATTGCACCTAGAAAGATTTGACAATTGGTTCTTGAAAATTTGAAAAATCTCTAAATAATCTCTGAGAAACATGAAAATATTTGAAGAAGTCTTGTGAAAAAGTATAGAAAATCACTGAGGAAACTTAGAGAGAAATACCAATCATGAAAGTGGCGTAGTTTTAGCATAAGATGGAAATAGCACAATTTCCACCGACAAGTGGAAATTGTACCAATCAAGTCTTCATAATTTTGGTTCAAAAATAAAAAATTCAATTTAAATCTTTAAAAAAATCACTTGAAATTAATGTAAAATCTATTGAAAATCATTTGAAATCACTAAAAAATCAATGCGAAGGGAATAGAAATAGTTTTAATGTAAAAATCCATGCTAGGAAAATGGTGCAATTTCTATGCCATAGTGGAAATTGTGCCAGAAAGCACAATTTCCAGGCACCAGTAGAAATTGCGCCACCCACATTTACCTTTTATTTGATAAAAATTTGCCAATATCATGTAGATACATGCATTAAGGTAAAATAACATGACATGATGCTCCCATCATCAAATACTATGACTTGTGAATTTTCATCTTGCAGATGTATGAGAATTTGGAGGTGAGCTATGCATCCAAAGAAGAGGAGCATCCAAAAGATTGAGACATCATTGAGTTCACCATCATATTGCTTCTAGAGGAGAACTTCATCACCAGAGTGAGAGATGTAATCATCCATCTTGCAAGTTTTATCATCCGAAAATCTAGAAGATCAATTTCACATTCAAGGGTCTTCCATTTCATGCACCAAAAGAAGATCAAGAGAAAACATCATAAGGTCTACTCTAGGGATTCATGCCCAAGTCATCTTCTCTACTTTAACATCTAGTGTTAGAATCCTACACAAGCATCACATGAAAGAAAGATGGATGAGCAAGATTATCAAGAAATCCAAAATTACACTAAGGAACAAAAAGATGACAATAAGGAGTGAAGAACAAGGACAAGATTCCCAATTTCCACGTTGAAAGCTCCAGAAGTGAAAATCCAGTTTCGAGACTTTGCCAAGAAAAGAAGATAAAATTTGGGAAAATGCATCAAGAAGCATGAAAAAGTATTGAAAATCCAAAAATTTTCTTGAAATGCTCAAGTGGTGTTCATACATCATCAGCCAATCATTTCTCACCACATCATCACATCCACGTTCAACGTATATGCAAAAAAGTCCAAGAGAAAAAGGGTGCTCTATCTAGAAGTGATGCAGAGGCATCCACACTATATCATTCGCATATAGCATGAATGTCTGCAGACCAACCTCATCATCATCATATTCCCTAAAACTACCAACATCATCATATTTCGGCTTTACTCTGTCAGCATCATGTTTCCAAAAACCAACAGCATCATCATATTGCGGACACTCGCAATCATCCTCCTGCCGACTACTATTCACCTCCTCCGCTTTCCTCCTAACATCATCATCATGATGTTCAGCGGGCGCAAACATCCTCCGGTTGCACTGTTCATCAGGCTCCGAACTCTAACGTCTTCATCATGATATTCAATATCACCTTCGTCAGCAGGATATCCAAATATCCGGTTGTTCAAATATCCTGATGACGATCACCTTCAACAATTTGCCTTCGACGCTCCACTGCCCGATGATACAAGCAACAGCATCATGATATAAATTATCCGGTTCTCTTCGAAACCTCCTGATGATGATGTTAACACAACTTCCTGCTACGGACTTCCGCCGATACCTTAGCACCTTACGACAGCAGGATGAACTCGCACAAGGGGATATCTCAATATCCTGATGACGATAACGTCATATCCTGATGACGATGACGTCACCCAATATCCTGATGACGATAACGTCATATCCTGATGACGATGACGTCACCCAATATCCTGATGACCTTCTCAATACTTAGTCAAAAATCTGAACTTTCTCTCCCGCATCTACTCGCGATATGCGGATGTTTGGCACTCCCAATATGATGATCCTGATGCCGATACGCTCCTCGGCTCCTCCTGCTGATGATCACCCCGACGAACTCACACTTCATGAAATCGACAACATCATGCCGATCTTCTCCACTTATCCGGATGACGATGTCCGAACTGTCTGCAGGATATTCACCAAGATATCCTGATGATGCCGTCTTCACGAACTTCTTCACTTAGCGAAATCTCACTTTGCCGATCCTCCAGGGACGACCCGATCCAGTCTTAGGGTGATCTCTCTCAACTTGAACTTCTCAACTTGACCTAGCACATGAGGATGCTAGGCTTCTCAGCATCTGTCGACCGCGATCCTGCACAACTGCATACAAACAGAAAACAACCTACAATCTAACCTACTGTACATTGCCATTCCACCGATCAGATGAGTCAACCGGTGGAATGGATCAGTATATCCATGAAAACCTCTCAAACCAGCAATCGATCAAGCAATGGAATGCAACAGAGGATGAACACAAACAGGAATACTTTATTCGATTTCAAAAGATGCAACTACAATATGATGTTCCTCTCGCTCTGTCTCGCCCTCTCAAAGTCTGATCGATGATTTACAATCAACCGATCCCATGCTTATAAAGATTTCCCTATGAGTACTACTGACCCGACTCCAAGCGGCTGGGAACTCTCCAGGCGGCTGGGAGATCCCACCGAACATACATCATGACAGCTGTTATAACTAACTATCTAAAAATAGCAAAAGCCCGGTCAGCATGATCCTATCATGATCAGCGTGACATTATTACATGCAATTGGTCTAACAGACCTTCTTGGAAACACAAACAAGACCTAAACTACTAACTGCCTCATCCAGACCAGCTGTCCGGTAGGTGCTCCTGCACCATACTCCCCAACAGAAAAGAACTCATGTCCCATGAGTTTAGTCTGTGGAAGTCTTCCACCTGTACACCTTGCTTTGTCAGTCTTCTGACCTGCTCCAGCTTTGTCTGCTGCTGTCTCTTGGCTGCTCCAAGACTTCTGAACTGTAACTTGCTTTATGGCAAGTAAATCATCATGCCTGTTGATGTAGGCCTTCTTCTCACATACCCTGTGTTTGTCAGGTTGCCTAACCAGAACCTCTGGCTAAACTACCTCTTGAACTTCTGAAGTGTTCAAGTCTATCTTCCTTTCAACTCTTATAGGACAAACAATAGTCCCAACTATGACAACATCCTTGTCATTCTTCTAAACTGGTGGCTGTTTGCACCCCTGTTTCTGAACCTGCTGCTGACCTCTGTCAGTCACAACTGAAACTTTCTTCAGCTTGTTGTCGGTAACAACTCCTTTCTCTGCAGTGTCCTGAACTGCCTTCATGCCTGCTCCTCTAGGCATCTGCACATACTCCTTCTTTCCCATTAAAATGATTTGAGCTGCCTTCTGTACTGCAGCTTTTGCCTGCAATGGCATCAACTTGATAATCTTCCCATCCTTCTTGATGGTGTAGGTATTAGCATACCCATCATACAGTACCCTTCTATCAAATTGCCATGGTCTACCTAGCAGTAGGTGACAACATTCCATAGGCAATATATCACACAAAATTCTATCATGATATGGTCCAATCTGGAAATCCACATATGCCTGTTCAGAGACAAAAAGTGATTGCCTATCACTCACCCAAGATGCCTTGTAAGGGTGTGGATGTGGAATCCTTTCCAGCTTCAGTTTATCCACCATTTCCTGAGATACCATGTTGTCTGTTGAACCAGTATCAATGACAACTTTACATACCTTACCTTTGCTCTTGCATGTGGTTTTGAAGAGAGCTCTCCTTTGCATCAGATCCTTTGATGCCTGCAAACTAATTCTCCTTAACATCAGTGATTCTCCACTCTCTGGATATCCAACATTAGCAGGTTCTCTGTTTGAACTCTGTGCACTTTCTTCTTTCTCTTCTTGCACAAGTTGTACTCTCTTGTCACTTGTTCTATCATTTCTGGATGATGAACCTTTATTTTCTGGACATTTGAAAGATGGATGACCAAACTCTCCACAGGTGTAACACTTTCCTGAAAACGTAGTAGAACCTCTACCACCTCCAAATCTTCCTCTATTGCCTTTCCATCCACCTCTGAAATCAGACTGTCCCTGTCCTTTACCAGTGTCTTCTTGACCCTCATTGGTTTGCTTTTGTGCAAGGGCTGCTCCTCTTCCCCTATTGTTTCCTCTTCCTCTCATGGACTTATCATGTCCTCTATTCAACTTTTCTTCAATCCTGATTGCCATTTGATAACAATCCTCCACATTCTTAGGGTTAGCTAAAACTAACTCATCCTGTATGTTAAACCTCAAACCAGCCAAGTACCTAGCCACCTTTTCTACCTCATTCTCATGATGACCAGATCTCATACTCAACAGATAAAATTCCTCAGTATATGATTTCACATCCCTGTCTTTCTGCTTTAAAAATTGCAGCTTCTTAAACATCTGGATTTCATAATCCCTTGGCAAGAATTTCCCCTTGATCCTTGCTACCATCTTATCCCATGAAGTGATCTTAGACTTCCCTTGTTTCCTTCTCTCAGATTGTACATAATCCCACCATACCAAAGCATGACCTCCTAACTTGGTCTTTGCAATCTTTACCTTCTGATCCTCAGCAACATCTTCACATTCAAAGTGATTATCAAGTGCAGCAATCCAATCTAACAACTCATCTTCATTCAAGCTTCCAGTATACTTGGAAACATCAACCTTTACCTTAGGTTTTTCACTCTGCACTGCCTTTAACAGTTTTGCCAATCTCTGGTCTTCAGCATCCAGATCTTCAGCTACCTCTTCATACTCTTCAACAGTATCTGCATCTTCTTCAGACTCACTATCTTCCACTTCCCTCTTTTTGTTCTTTTCCAGGGCTGTCAGCCTGGCTTGAAGTGCTTCAGCAAGCTCCTTCATCTTCCTCATCTCTCTAGCATGTTTCTCCTTCATCTCCTGCAATTCCCTTGCAGTACCACTACCTTTAGGAGGCATTTTGTCAACCTCTCAATCAACACACAACACAATCAACTCTATCTCTACCTCTGCCCTTTCGGTGACAGAATCAACACACAACAGCCCAGACCTTTTGCTGAGCTCTGATACCACTATGATGCAGAGGCATCCACACTATATCATTCGCATATAGCATGAATGTCTGCAGACCAACCTCATCATCATCATATTCCCTAAAACTACCAACATCATCATATTTCGGCTTTACTCTGTCAGCATCATGTTTCCGAAAACCAACAGCATCATCATATTGCGGACACTCGCAATCATCCTCCTGCCGACTACTATTCACCTCCTCCGCTTTCCTCCTAACATCATCATCATGATGTTCAGCGGGCGCAAACATCCTCCGGTTGCACTGTTCATCAGGCTCCGAACTCTAACGTCTTCATCATGATATTCAATATCACCTTCGTCAGCAGGATATCCAAATATCCGGTTGTTCAAATATCCTGATGACGATCACCTTCAACAACTTGCCTTCGACGCTCCACTACCCGATGATACAAGCAACAGCATCATGATATAAATTATCCGGTTCTCTTCGAAACCTCCTGATGATGATGTTAACACAACTTCCTGCTACGGACTTCCGCCGATACCTTAGCACCTTACGACAGCAGGATGAACTCGCACAAGGGGATATCTCAATATCCTGATGACGATAACGTCATATCCTGATGACGATGACGTCACCCAATATCCTGATGACCTTCTCAATACTTAGTCAAAAATCCAAACTTTCTCTCCCGCATCTACTCGCGATATGCGGATGTTTGGCACTCCCAATATGATGATCCTGATGCCGATACGCTCCTCGGCTCCTCCTGCTGATGATCACCCCGACGAACTCACACTTCATGAAATCGACAACATCATGCCGATCTTCTCCACTTATCCGGATGACGATGTCCGAACTGTCTGCAGGATATTCACCAAGATATCCTGATGATGCCGTCTTCACGAACTTCTTCACTTAGCGAAATCTCACTTCGCCGATCCTCCAGGGACGACCCGATCCAGTCTTAGGGTGATCTCTCTCAACTTGAACTTCTCAACTTGACCTAGCACATGAGGATGCTAGGCTTCTCAGCATCTGTCGACCGCGATCCTGCACAACTGCATACAAACAGAAAACAACCTACAATCTAACCTACTGTACATTGCCATTCCACCGATCAGATGAGTCAACCGGTGGAATGGATCAGTATATCCATGAAAACCTCTCAAACCAGCAATCGATCAAGCAATGGAATGCAACAGAGGATGAACACAAATAGGAATACTTTATTCGATTTCAAAAGATGCAACTACAATATGATGTTCCTCTCGCTCTGTCTCGCCCTCTCAAAGTCTGATCGATGATTTACAATCAACCGATCCCATGCTTATAAAGATTTCCCTATGAGTACTACTGACCCGACTCCAAGCGGCTGGGAACTCTCCAGGCGGCTGGGAGATCCCACCGAACATACATCATGACAGCTGTTATAACTAACTATCTAAAAATAGCAAAAGCCCGGTCAGCATGATCCTATCATGATCAGCGTGACATTATTACATGCAATTGGTCTAACAGACCTTCTTGGAAACACAAACAAGACCTAAACTACTAACTGCCTCATCCAGACCAGCTGTCCGGTAGGTGCTCCTGCACCAAGAAGATTCCTAGAGATTCTGACATGTCATGCTCATCACCTTGGGAAACATGCCTTCATTGCCTCTCTTTTTATGTACACTATTATGTTAGCTATTTTCATTTATCAAAAATAGGCATATGTCCCTTGTCAAAATCTCAGCCATCAGTTGCTCAAATCGATCTTGGCCGTTCATTATATTTTGAGGACTTTAAAAAGGCCTCCCTTCTTCATTTGTAAGGAATTGCCTTAGGAGAGAGTAGAATAGCAAGTAGAGTAGGAGTAGAGTAGGCAAAGCTCTTTGAAAATTGTGGAGAGAACTTGAAGTTGTTATAATCACTTCCAAGATTAATACAGTTCTTATTGAAGCTTGGTGGCAATTTTGTTGTTTTGGAATGTGACATGGTTTCTTATTTCTTGAATATAATCTAGATGTGTTTCCAAGTAGAGTAGAATGATATTTTGAATGCATTATGAAGATATTTGATGAATTCCTAGGTTCATACTTTTGATGGTTTGTCGTTGGCAAGTCATTGTGCAAAGTTAGCCTGAACCTCAACTTATTGCAATAGTTTGATTGTTGACACTTGTTCAAGTTGCGCCATCTAAGGGTACTTGAATGTGTGTTTGCAATATGAAAATTCTTAGTCATCCTTGGGAGTTTAAACTTGTTCTACGTGGTTGTTGAATTCATCATGGGAAATGATGAGTGCCAAGTAGCACCCATAAAATACATCTTTTTACCTCTCTTTTTCTCCTTTATGATCCCATCTTTCTTGATGTCTGCACCCGAATAGGCTAGCAAGATTGTTCTAAATAAATATTAATTGAACATAAATTACTTAAGATCATGATTTCTGATAAAAGGACTAATGTGCATGGAATTGATGGAAATATGTAGAAAAACTTCTTTTTGAATCAATAGGTGTAGATGTTCAGGATGGCAATTTTGTGCATCTCCAGAGGTAGTCCTAATGATCTCCTAAGACAATAGCAGAATACCACGACATCAAAAGTTTTGAAGTAAAGAGGAAAAGCATCTCCAGAGTTGGACTGAAGTCTGGAGCATCTTCAGAGCTAAGCAAGAAGGCCACAATTATATCTCCGGACCTATAGACAATATATCCCCAGAGCTGCAGACAGAGACATACATTTCCGACGCCTCTTTAGAACAAAGTAGATTTCTAGTACAACTATCGGTCAGGCACTTTCAGCGGTGATCGTGATACCCTTAATATTACTCAAATCATCACCTGAGTGATTAAGGGCCATCTCTAGTTAACTGCTGGGAGTTTTTATCTCTTTTTAGTTTTTGCATGAGTTACTGATGAAACTGATTTAATATCCATATTTTTAGGGCCTTGTTGCCCAAATGTATTAAGACTCAAACTTAGATTCAGAGTGGACTTCTATTTCACTCAATCTATTTTTACTGCATGGTTATTTTCCGTAGTTAGACAGCTAGTATAACAAAGAGATGGATGTCATATCATAGAAGAATTGGTAGATAAGATAAGTGATATGTCATCACTCATTTTATATATACTTACAGAAGCAGCAGAAAAAGGGTGACTTTTATTATTCTGGGTTTTCTGTAATCTCATTTGGATATCAATATTTCTCTGAATACAAAGTGAATGGAATTGGACTGAATTAAGTTGTGATCTTATTCTTTTGTGGTAATTCCTTATTGTAGTCTTCAGCCCTAAGGGTGCAGAGCAAGGGCCAACTCTCACCTCCAAGGTAGAAGGCTAGTACCACTATTTTATCATTTCAAATTTTGCTTTATAGTATACTTACTAATTTTGATAGATAGATGCATGTTACAGTTTATAGATTTGCTTTGAGTAATTTACTATTCAATTCTATTTCTAGCATTCTTTGAATTCATTTAGTAAGCAGATAGATCAATCTCTTTGAATTAGTAAAAGTCATTAGAATTAGCTAGAGAAAACTGGTAACTGTAGAATCCCTAATTACAGATAGCCAAGGACATAGCCTTGGATTTTGACATCTAAAATATGATTAAATGATGAGGTACAATGACCCTTGTCATTTTTGGCACCGTTGGCGGGGAAATATTGTGTTAATTAGGGAAACTTACCTAAACAATTTTTAGGTTAGACCTGTATGGTTAGAGCTAGAGATTCAAAAGGAAGATACATAAAATAGACACTCCATCAACAAACTATAGGAGAAAGTAGTGGGGTGGTACAATATCTTGTTGAAGAAAGAAACCTAGAACCTACCTTGGAAGTTGCACCTCAAATCAATAATCCCTTAAATCCTCCAAATCTTCCACTCACTAATTATATCCAAGAATTACAACAAAAGTTTCAGGCAGATCCTTTGATTGAACCTAATCTCCTAGAACCTTAGAGAGAAGAACCAATACTAGACATGAATGATAATAATGATAATCATGAAGAGGAGGAAAATCAGTCTCCAAGAACCTTCTCATATCCCATTGTTCTGGATGCTGAAGACAATGATCCTATGAAAAATATTTCACCAGCACACTTGCCAAATTTTAGAGGTCTTTCTTCTGAGGATCCAGATCAGTTCCTGTTTGAATTCAAAGTGGTATGCCAAACTTATGATTATGGATTAGATAACCAAAAACTCAAACTATTCCCTTCAACTGTGAAAGATTCTACAATGAGATGGTTTATGGGTTTGCCCCAGAACTCTATTGATTCTTGGGATTAGATGGAAACAGAGCTTTTAGGAAAATACCAAGATTACTATAGAGTCAGTAATAAAAATGAGGAATTGTTCAAAATTAAACAAGGAGAGGAAGAAACCTTAGAGGACTATGTGGACAAATTTAATTTTGCCTTGAGAAGGTATGGCAACCTAGTCAATCACTCTTTGGCCAGAACCCTATTTGTAAAAGGATTGGATAAAGAATCAAAACAGGCACTAGATCTGATGGGAAAGGGAAATATCAACAAAATGGATATACCTGCTTTAGAAGAACTCTGCAGGAACTATTCTAGAACCTAAGATGGAGTGAGATCATCCAAAACCTTCAAAGGGAAGAATGAAATAAGATAGTTAATGGAAGAGATTGTAAATCTAAAAACAAATATTTTGGTCCAATTAAATACCACATTGGATGGGATTCAAGAAAAAACTAGAACAGTTGATCAAAATAGAACAACTGAACGACTCTCCATCTATTGTCCTAGGTGTAGAAACAAGCATCTGTTGAGTGAATGCCCCTTAGACAAATCAGAGATTTGTCAGATTTGTGACAAGGAACATCCTACCAGTCAATGTAGTCAACTTCCAGCCTTGAAAAGGTTGAGTAAGAAGAATGCCATAATAGAAGAAGAATTAAACTATGTGGGACAAAAACATGTCAGAAATTTCCCTTATAATCAATATCCAAACTACCCTTCTTACAGGAGTCCTTTTAATTGGGGAAATAATCAATGGAATCCAACTTGGCATGGGCCTAAGAATAATCCTCCTTGGGGACAGCAGGATTGGCCAAATCAACATTGGCAAAGCCAAAATTGGTAAAATCAGTATTGGGGAAATCAATAGTGGCCACCACATTTTGGATCACAAAACATGCAACATCAATGGGGTCCTCAACAGGGATATAATCAACAATACTAGGGACAACGTAGATGTTTCCAACCTCAACAACAAGCATTACTAACAGTACCCTCCAACACACAAGGTCAATCACAAAATGGGCTAGTTAGCCAACCACCCTTACCAGCTCAGCCTATACCAAACCCATGAAATAAACAGGGGGCAGCTATTTACATGACAGAGTGAGAAAACATGGCTGGTATTAACACTATATATCTAAATAATCTGTAGCTGCTTTTTGGGAAAGCATTCCCAAGACCATCTCCTCTAACTATAGTTGAAGTAACTAATGATAAGGAATGTAAAAATCCATCCACTCAACTTCCAGAGCAAATTACTACCAAAAAAGTGCTAATAGAATCATCCTTGGATAACTCTGAAGTTACTCCTAAAAGACCGACTCTAGAGAACATTCCTAGACATACTTCTAATAAAAGCTCCAGAGATGCTCTGGAGATGGAAAAACTAGCACCATACCCAGAATGGCTCAAACAACATGTTCCCTAAAAAAAGATCTTACAAAAGCAAGTCCAATCTGACCTGGAATTAGAACTTTTACAAGAAATTAGGGAACTAAACATTGAAATTCCTATCCTCCAAGCAATCAGAGATGTACCGGAACTAAATCAATTCATTAAACAACATTGTGTCAAAACATAGGATAGGAAGAAAACATTTCCTCCTACAATCTAGGTGGAAGGGAAAGTAGTAGATCTATTGATGGGAGAAATGTTCATCCCAAAATATGGAGACCCTAGAAGTCATGTCATAACTATTTTCATCTCAAGGGTAGAAATTTCTAATGTTTTGGTTGATTTGAGAGCAACAATTAATGTGATGACAATTCATACAATGGACAAATTAGCTCTATCAGGTATCCAATCTACAAATACAATCCTTCAACTTGCTGACCAATCAATAGCTATTCCAAAAGGAGTAATTACTGATGTACCAGTTGTGATAGAATCATGGGAATTTCAAGTAGACTTCCTGATATTAGAACCGAGAAACCAGAGAAATGCTTATCCACTAATTTTAGGAAGACCATGGCTGGCTACAGCAGCAGCATCTATTGATTGTCAAACTAGGGATATGGTCATTTCTAATGGGATAGATTTGAAGCAAATATCTCTGTATCCTCTAGCTAAACCATCAATACATTATATAGGAAGAGTATGTGTGGATAAACCAGACAACAATGACAAATGTGCCTCAGTAGCTATGGTAACTATTGATGATTATTTTTAGACAAGTCAACAATAGAGTAAAACACTAGAGTATCCCACTCTCTCTTGAATAAAGCTCTTCAAAGGCTAAACTATGTGATCCAGTGAAGTAACTCCAAGGTTCCTTATTTATGATTCATGATGGGTTAACTCAATGATTACATGTGATCTTGCTGATAATCAGAAAGGGACTTACGCAGACTCTTGTCCTTTCATTCAGCTTATTTCTCCTTTCAGCGTGGATGATGTATTCACGATGTATCAATGATAAAAAAAAGGAAAAAAGGTAAGGATTTAGAAACTAATCTAAGGTCAATGAAGCAATGATGATGTACGAATAGACAAACTCCTTGATAAACCTAACTCCACTTCGCCAAGGGTGCCTACAACTACATGAAGTTGGTGCAATCTCCTAAGGTTACGCAAATGGTTTTCAAATCATGAAAGTTCATATGAGCACCCATCGAATGGCGCAACTCAAAAAAGCATCCACGATCGAACTTATGCAAATTATAAGGCTTAGACTAGCTTTACACAACACTTCACCAGTGATGAATGTTAAAAGCATGAGCTAGGAGTTGATCAATTATTCAATACAAACATTCATTACATCAATGAACTTCTAATCTACTTCTAATCTAATTGGAACATCTCTTCATTTCATCGAAGTACAAGAAATCATGTTACTCCACAAGATAACACTTAACACCAAACAAGTAGCTCCAATGTCTTTGCATTAACCTTGAGAAATATTTACAACAACTTCAAGTCCTCTTAGAGAATTTTGAGAGTCTCTCCTATACTACTCCTACTTGCCTACTGACTACTACTAAATTACAAATGAGGCAACAAGGCCTTTATATAGTAGTCCAGATTTACAATGAATGGCGTAGATCAATTCGATAGCCAAGGGCTCAGATCATGCCACCTCAATAGGTAGTTACAACAACTTTCTATTTTTAGTACAAAAAAGAGAGGCAATGGAGGCAGACTTTCCAATATGATAAGGTAAGATGAAATCATTTAAAACATCTTCCACATAGGTGTTCCTTTGGCTTCTTTTATTAAATGATACATTGAATGTAGTTGAAATGATGTGGCTGATATGATTAGATGCTGACATGTCTACCATGTAGGTGCCACTTCAGTATTTTTCAAATTGTATCATCTTTTATGATGTCTTTGATATGATTTCCTTGAACTTGAATACTTGAGATGTCTGGGAATGTATCTTATTGATCTCGCCTTGATCTTGAATTATAAACTGGATGAATGATATTTGTTGCTTCACTTGACTAACTTTATAATGTTTCTTCTTCTTGTAGGATACTTGTTGATCTTCTTTGGATGCTTCTTCTTGAAGAGTGTAGTATAGAGTAGATGATGATGATACTTGATTCATGTATACTTCAAGTAGGAGATCTCTCTTTAGACTTGAAGATTCAAAGAGTCTTGAAGTTGAATGGACGAATGCCTTCTAGATGATGTATACTTGAACTTGATGTAGATGATAAAATGCTTCCTCGTTGATGATCTTGAATCTTGATGTAGATGATAACACCTTTTGGATGTATCTTGATGTAGATGACCTCTCAAGGAGACTTGAAGGCATTGGAAGAACTTGAAACTTTGGAAATGCCTTTGAAAGTCTTGGTTAATGAAGATGAAGTAGTTGATACTTGAAGTGCTCAAATAGGGTATCCTTGAAGTGACTTCTTAGAACAGCTACTTGATGTCTTCTTTACACACTGCCACTTGTTGACTTTACTCCTAGCATGAAGGTGGTTCCAGCTCTTAACTCTTTGATGATTCCTTAGCATCATTCACATTCCTGTAACATAGAGAAAGAAATAACATCAAACCCTTTTGATAAACAATTGATTTCATAACTCATAAGAATCCTTAGAACATGAAAGTAATTATAAAAGTAACCATAACATTCAAACAAAACATCCCATATGGAAATGGCGCACTTAAACAAGGATTTAGTTCTCCCTTTGATAGATTTCAAAATACTGCAATTCATCCTCACTTATGAGTGGCTCATTAGATTCGCATTTCATCCTCCTCTTGAAAGGTCTCATAAAACTGAAATTGAGCACTACACCAAGGTGGCGCATTAGTTCATGATTGTGGATCCTCCATCTAACTGGTGCATTGGATTGGAGTTTTAGGATCTTTTACTTTGAAATTTCTCATATCAGCCTTTTGGCACAGCAGATACAGTAATCAAAATCCTCTTGAAAAGTGTGTCAAAAACTTGAACTAAGGCCACCTTAACATGTGGCACAGCAGATCACCTTCTTGGATCCTCTAGAATAATCTCCTTGTAGACGTAGTGGTTGGAAATTTTGGATCTTCTATCACTAGCACATTGGATCAGGAGTTTGATCTCTTCTTCTTAAAGTGGCGCAGCAGATGATGTATTTGAGTTCTTCCTTGAGGTTTGTGTCTTGAGATGCCTTAATTTTTAACTCACTAACCCTTGCACTTGGTGCACTAGATCAGACCTCTAATTTCCCCTTGCTATGGTGCATCGGTTAAGGACTTCAAGTTCTTCTTGAAAGTGCATATCATATTCTTACAAATTAGACTTAGCGAATCACTTCTATCTTGGTCGCATTGGATAAGGTGTTGAAATCCTCTTGTATTGAGCGCATTAAATAGCTATCTTGAATTATCCTACCTTCTCCCTCCTTTGGCACATTGGATTGAAGGTTCTAAATCCTCTAGGGCTGGCGTATCAGTTAATGCCTTTGAGTTCCTCTTGAGATCAGCCTTGGCGCATTAGATAGGGTGTTGAAGATCCTCATGATATTGGTGTAGCATTTGAGTGTTTTGGTTTCTCTAAGGTGGCGCAATGGATGGCACTTTTGAATTCCCCTTGAAATCTGCCTTGGTGCATTGGATCAGCAGTTGGAGATCCTCTACAAATTGGCACACTAGATTAGGGGTTAGAAATCCTCTAGCCTTTGTGCAATGGATCAAACGTTGGAAATCCTCTAAAAGGTGGTGCGTTGGTTGAGTCACAAGAGATCATCATCTTGAATCCTCTTGAAAAGCACACTTCATCAAGATTTTGCACCACTCTAATATCCCATCGCACTGGATGAAGATTTTGAATCCTCTGGGGTACTTAGGCATTTTTCAAGGTCCTTTAGGGTAAGGGTATATTGAAAAATATATTTAAGTATAAGTTGATCTCAACTTATACTTTAAATATTTTTCAATATACCTTTCAAAATGTTTGAGATAGGTCTCAAATCCACCGGATTTAACATTCAAAATCTAGAATTTGGAGGATCCACCAGATTTTAGACTTGGTCACTTTTTTAGGATTTCAAGATTTCAGGCTACCAGATTTAGTCTTTTCAGGATCTCAAACATACATCAAGGTTGGTCTCAATATTCATGAATTGGATGGAATTTGATCAAGACTCTTCATTACTGCAAATTCATTTCTAGGAGAGAGACTCATTATTTGATTGGCAGAGGAAATGAACCCAGGACATTATCCAAAACTAATGCAAAGCATCAGAACTCAAAAAGGGGGTCCCCATTTACAATGGGGCGATGTGTGATTTGGTCACAACAGTAACCATCAAGGAACATTTGGGAGAGTTGGAAGAAGAAATCTACTATGATACAACAAAAGACATTACCCACATCCTAATCAATGAGGATGTGATGGAGCTTGCCCAAGATTCTAGGAGAGAACTTCTTACTTCTACTCATTGTACCTTAGCAAATATCATTCCTTGTGGGGAGACCTTTAACTGAGACTTAGCCATGTTCCACATGTTGCTTCCACATTCTTGTCCCCTCAATGCCATGACTCTAGTGTATGGATTAACTACATCCATGGATCAAATCACAAAATAGGTCATGATTTTACCAGGGAAAACACTTAATATCGATACTCAGTTAACAACAAATCAGGAAGAAAAACTTATACAATTTCTAATTTCCCATTCAGCAGCTTTTGCTTGGGAATACCAAGATATGAAGGTCATCCCTCCTAAGATCTATACCTATCATATATACACTGAGGATATTAAACCTGTCAGACAACCCCAGAGAAGATTGAATCCTGCTTCAAAAGACATTGTTAAGACTGGAATTGAAAAATTACTGCAAGCAAGGTTTATATATCTAATCTCAGAAAGTCAATGGGTCTCACCCCTAGTCATATTGCCTAAAAAGAATGGGAAATAGAGGGTGTGTATTGACTATAGGGACCTAAACAAAGATACAAGAAAGGACTACTTCTTCTTACATTCATTGACCAAGTACTGGACAACCTTGCTGGGAGAAAGTATTTTTCTTTTCTAGATGGATTCAGTGGATATAACCAAATATAAGTAGCACTTGAAGACCACGACAAAACCACTTTCACCTATTCTTGGGGAACTTTTGCTTACAAAATTCTTCCATTTGGACTATGTAATGCCCCAACAACATTTTAGAGGCTTGTTTTAGCCATTTTTGTTGAACTAGCTAATGAATGCATGGAGGTCTATATGGATGACTTTACTGTGTATGGGGATAATTTTGAAGAAGCTCTCACAAACCTTGAGAAATACTAAAATGCTATGAGAAAAATCAATTATCCCTTAGCCATGAAAAGTACTTCATGATGGTGGAGGAAGGATTTGTATTGGGAAACCACATTTCAGCAAAGGGGATCAAAGTGGATCAAAACAAGATAGAAGTGATCACACAGTTGCTTTCACCCAAAAATCAAATACATGTTAGAAGTTTTCTAGGTCATGCAGGCTACTATAGGAGATTCATAGAAAATTTCAGCAGAACAGCTGCCCCCCTGTTTACATTACTTAACAAAGACACATAATTTCTATGGACAGAAGACTGTCAATCAACATTTGAAACCTTGAAAGAGAAGCTTACTATCACACCAGTTCTGAGAGGACCTAATTGGACTTTACCATTTCACATACAAACTGATGCTTCAAATGAGTCCATTATGGCAGTTTTAGGACAAAAGGAGGAAGGAGAGAGTATGCATGCCATTTATTACATTAGCAAAAACCGTACCTCTGTAGAAAGAAATTACACCACAACTAAAAGAGAATTCTTGGCAGTCATCTATGCTATAAACAAATTCAGGCATTATATCACTGGATATAAAATATTTGTATACATTGATCATGCAGCCATCAAGTACCTAATGAATAAGCCAGTAGTAGGTGCAAGGATCATTAGGTGGTTATTGCTATTGTAGGAATTTGATATTACCATAGTTGATAATCTAGGCAAGTTTAATTTGGTTGTTGATTTTCTATCAAGATTGCATACAGGAGGAGAAAACCAACCAATGGAGGGCAGGTTCCCAGATGAACATCTTTTTGCTATCTCCTCTACTATACCTTGGTTCATTGACATAGTTAAGGAAATCTTATCTTACAAATGGTTAAATGGATTGCTATTTAAATGTGGTTCTGATGTCATTTTACGCAATTGTTTTAAAACTGATGAAATTTTTTATGTATTGAGAGCATGTCATGATGAACCATCTGGTGGGCATTACTCTTCCCACAAAACTATCCACAAGATCCTAGGAGCTGGTTACTACTAGCCCTCCCTGCATAAGGGTACTAAGAAGTATGTACAATAGTGTGGTCAATGCCAAAGGATGGGACAACCAACCTTCACCCAGGAGATGTTACTGCATCCTCAAGTAATGATGGAACCATTTGAATAGTGGGGTCTAGACTTTGTGGGACCAATTTCTCCACCATCATCAGGCAAGGAGTATATTCTAGTATGCATAGACTATGTGACTAAATGGGTGGAGGTTCAAGCATTGCAATTTGCACGAGAAGAAAAAGTTACTGATTTCCTTTATAATAAGATTTTCTTGAGGTTTGAAGCGCCAAAATCTATAGTTTCAGATAGAGGACCTTAGTTTACTTCATAGGTAATCAGAGCATTCATAGATTTATATCAATTCAAGCATATAAAATCTTCACCTTACCATCCTTAAGCCAATGGGCAAGTAGAGGTGACTAATAGGGAACTTGAAAATATTCTGACAAGGATAGTCGCAATAAACAAAAAAGATTGGGCTAACAGATTACCTGAAGTAGTTTGGGCTTACAATACCACTTGGAAGTCCACAACAAAGTTCCCACCATATGAATTAGTTTATGGGAAAAAGCCTATTCTATCTTCAAAATTTGAACTCCAGACACTTAAAACTACATTGGATATTGGTCTACCATTGTCCATAGCCCACCAGAATAGAATTCTTCAGCTCAATGAGTTGGATGAAATTTAGATAGAGGCCATTCAACAAACAGAACTGGTTCAGTATCAAAGGAAGCAATGGCATGACCAACACATCAAGAGGAGGACATTTCAACAAGGTGATTGGGTTCTTCTTTATGATTCTAAATTCAAGGAGTTCAAAGGGAAATTACAAACTCATTGGATGGGTCCTTATCAGATAAATGAAGTTTTTAAAAATGGAATAGTACTATTGGAACCTATTGATGGAAGCACAGACACATTCTTAGTGAATGGCCACCAAATCAAACTCTATAAAAGACCATCCACTAAAGAGGAGTTCCTCAATGACTTATGTTTTGATATAGGGGACACCTCCTCTATCATAGTTTTGGACTCATGAAAAAAAAAGAAAGACAAAAGAAAAAAACAAAAAACAAAAAAAAAGAAAAAAAAAAGGTTGAAAACCAGCAAATGGTGGCCTTCTAAAAAAAAAGAAAAAAAAAATAGAGGAAGATGGAAAACCAGTAAATGGCTATCTTTCTCGACCAAGGGAATTGAAAACCAACAAATGGTCATTCCCTTCTTCATGCCTGTTGAGAATAATCAAGCTACGGAGGTGATCAGGTACCAGAAGTTACTCAAACACACCTCTAGTGCTTCACAGATTAGGAGAACCTCCAGCGCTTGACAAACTAGGAGCACCTCCAGTGCTCCACCAATAAAAAGTTATTGATAACCATAATAAGTGGGAGGGGACCCACCTCTCTAGGTAATAAAGTAGAGACGTTAGTCAATGAGGTCATCATGACTCATCCTCTACTTTATGGCAGGAACAAACAAAAAATAAAAGTGAACACACATCTCGAGAGAAATCATTACTCTCATTTGCACAGGTACTTACAGAGACTACACTGATGTCACCCTGGATACATGGATTCTTGAACCACTCAGCGAGAATGATTGTAGGTTGCATAACAATGAAGGTGATTGACGTCATTTCAAGCCACAAAAAGCTGCTCAGGTGCAACATCGCGTCTAGTCTCATCAACGCCACAACATCTTAGCCAAGTACATTGTGCCTCATCATTAAAAATGGTTCAAGTAATTCTATCTTAATTAAGCATTAATTAGCTACTGTCTTGTCATTCTATTTTTGGGTGCCATCATTATGACATGTCCTCCTGCCATTATTTTCCTTTCCAAATTCATGCATGCTGCCATCTTTGTTATACTGTCACCATGCCTATGGAGTGTCCCATCACTCTACTTCATTTATGACCACATAAGCACTCTAACTGATTTTAAGTTCTTTCTCCATAATCCTAAGCCATTAAACGAATTGACATAATAATCCTCATTCAAAACTATAACATACCCTGAAGAACAGAGTTAACTGAAATAGTTCTCTAGATCCTACGGAGTGAGGAAGGATTGTAAGCATAGAGGTTAGGAAAAGAATTTAGAAATGGGGGTTAAGAATAAATCAGAGAAAGAAAGTGCTACAGGCCTTTTGTAGGATGATACTGTAGCAGACATTCTGAGGAATGCAAGATGGTTGGAATTTCTAGAAAAATTTGAGGGCTTTCAAGAAGATATTGTTGATGAGTTCCTAAGAAACCTGAGGGAAAATCAGACAACCATAAGGCGAGTTTAAATCAATCTCTCTGCAACCACTATAAGTCATATTTCTGGGTTGCCTAAACAAGGTGACAGGTTCTATCATCTAAAAAACTTTATATGCTGATTTGATTAGGAATTTCTCTGTTGAAGGTGAACCTGCAATACAATTGCATTTAAATAAAAATGAGGTTAAAGAAATTCTTAGGTCCTCACTTCCAAATCCTTGACAATCTATAGCTACAAGGCTGATAAAATATTTCACATGTGATGGTAAATTTTCCTTAGTTTTAGTACCAATAATGAAAATGTTGATTTTTCTGAGGTATGGGAATGGACACCCTGAATTCAGCATAAACATTCCCAACTTTTTGTACTTTTCCATTAGGGAACTGCATAAACATATCAACAAAACAAGGGTCCTATGAAATATCATGGCCTCATTTTTCTGATAGTTAAACACGACTTTTTGTCTCAAGATGATAGGGAAGAATTATGGAAAACATTTATTGAACAAAATCCCTAGGATAGAGAGCCAGAGAGGGCATAGGCAGAGGGTGAGGGTTCCTCTACCCAGCAAGAAGAGATAGAACCTTCAACCTCCTCTACAGCTACTGAAAAAGGAAAGAAGTCCTCACTAGAGGCAACTTCATCTGCAGCCCCTATTTCTAATAAGAAGAAGAAAGGCAAGGAAATTAAAGAGCTTTCTCTTGAGCAAACTCCATACATGACTCACTCAGCCAGGAGGAAGATGACTCTGGCTAAGGAATCTTTCCCTAAGGAACTAACAAGGGAGAGGTCAGGGCAGAAAGCAAAGAAAACCCCAAAGAAAGATGACTCTAGAATACACTATTGGGTTGAAGAAGAATCCCATGATTCTAATGAGATCCCTCTAGTGAAAAAGAAAAAAATGAGAGAAGCTTCCCTAGAACCATCTATCCATCTGGGTTCAAGTCCAACTGCAAAACAATCTCCTGCAACGGAGATAGAACACAAGCAAACTTTTACTATTTTCTCAGATTCTGAGGATGAGACACCTGCTCCGGAGGCAACTACCCCACCTATGCTATAGAGAAGCAAAAGAAAAAGGAAGCTCTCCCAAACTGAGAAAGATACTTCTCTCCTAGCCAAAGTGCTTCTGGGTTTTAGAACTTCTGAGGAGAAAGTTGGGCCTTCATCTAAGCCAACACAAATAAAGAAAACCCATGAAGAACCTTAGGATAGGGAGATTACAAGGAAAGATAAAATAGAGCAATTGGGTGGAGTTAACAGTGTAGGACATATGGCCAAGGAAGATCCTGATGTGCAGCAAACAAAAGAAGAAACATGAACTTTCTCTCACCCCTCTAATCAAGAGGATATTGAGATTTCAAAAGAGCAGCAACTGTTGGAAGAAATTGATAATCTAAAAAGATTAGTTTGGTGGAAAAATCATATTATCATGGACCTCAAGAAGGTCAGAATGGAAATAGAGATGGAACAAACACAAGTAATTAAAAAACTACAAACAGAACTCCAGAGTAAAGACCAAATAATTCAAGAGAGGGAAGTAGAACTAGAAGCCCAGAAGACAGAGACAACTAAAATCATGAAGGAAAAGGAGATAGAGGCAATACAAAGTATTTTTGATCTTACCAAGGCTAGAGACAATGGTCTCATAGTAATTGCAACATTAATTGAGAAAGTACAGAGCCAAGATAAACAATTGACTTGGGCCAACAACAAAATAGATGATCAAGAGGAGTATATTCATGAGTTGGCTGGCACAGGGGCAACTAGTGAACAGGAGGTACAAATAGATCCATATGTGGGTCCAATCGCCATTGATATTGCTAAGGCCTTTTTTCATTGGGAAAGGAGATGTAGAGAATATGAGGCTTCTAAGCCTATGCTGCAATTATAGAGGATAGTTACTGCCATGAGAAAAAGAGTGGAAACCCTGGAGGAAAGAGTGATTCAGATAGCCTCCATTTCTTCTGAGATTTTATCTTGCAGACCTCCAAGTGTCAGTTATGCTATGTTTTTACAAGAAAGGGTCCTGCAAAGAAAAGTGTCTTTAGTCCTATCTGATCTACCTGAGAACACAGAAGCAATAGAGGGGTTCATGGAAGCCTATACAAGGAGTTCCAATGAAGTCAAAAAAATTTTGTGTGAATTATATCTGCATGGATTCTGTGTTGATGATATGACCTTCATTCTTAATTATTTTGTAGGAGATTGCCAACTCAAAGCATTCATGTCAATGATGAGGAATCATCAGATTTGGAATGAGTGAATGGAGGCTCACCCCAAGAAGTATATAGAAACAAATCTTTTCATTAGAAAGGAGTGTCCAAACCCTCAAGCTTTTGAGATCCAATTCAAGGCATATGTCTATCACCCTGAAAGT
Source organism: Cunninghamia lanceolata (assembly GCA_027924645.1). Classification (NCBI taxonomy): domain Eukaryota; kingdom Viridiplantae; phylum Streptophyta; class Pinopsida; order Cupressales; family Cupressaceae; genus Cunninghamia; species Cunninghamia lanceolata. The sequence goes on from BSBN01000078.1 coordinate 8,918,129, forward strand.
CAGAACAAAATTTTGCCATTATACCTGAAAAATTTGCAAAAGTGTTCCATTGATTGGTCTTTTAATGAGCAGTTCACCTAATCTAGTGCTTGCAATAGCAAAGAAAAGGTGGAATATTCTAAACTCAGAGCAGAAAATAAGAGAGGTGGTAACCCTTGAAAACTTAAGGTTATTTATGAGGAAGGCAAGGTTAATATCCAAAATGATGGATAAGCATGAACAGGAGTGGATAGGCGGGCGTTTCAGGCCCCCTCTCATAATTGAGCCACTCCTTGTCTGGGATGAGTAGATGGAAGATGAGAAATTGCAAGAGTGGTTGAAGTAGGAAGATGAGAAATTGCACAAGACTACAACTTGACTGATAGGCCACTCCACTAGAATAAATACAGATTGTGAGAAGCAGGAGGACATGCTAAACCTTATATATGGGGGGGATGATGAGTACCAAGTAGCACCCATAAAATACATCTTTTTCCCTCTCTTTTTCTCCTTTTTGATCCCATCTTTCTTGATGTCTGCACTCGAATAAGCTAGAAAGATTGTTCTAAATAATGATTAATTGAAGATAAATTACTTCAGATCATGATTTCTGATTAAAGGACTATTGTGCATGGAATTGATGGAAATATGTAGAAAAATTTCTCTTTTTGAATCAATGGGTGTAGATGTTTGGGATGGCAATTTTGTGCATCTATGGCGGTAGTCCTAATGATCTTTGGAGACAATACCAGAATACCACAACATCAGAAGTTTTGAAGTAAAGAGGAAAAGCATCTCTGGAGCTGGACTGAAGTCTGAAGCATCTCCAGAGCTGAGCAAGAAGGCCATAATTATATCTCCAGAGCTGCAGATAGAGACATACATTTCTGGTGCCTCTTTAGAATAGAGCAGATTTCCAGCACAACTGTCGGTCAGGCACTTTCAACGGTGATTGTGATACCCTTGATATTACTCAAATCATCACCTGAGTGATTAAGGGCCATCTCTAGTTAACTGCTGGGATTTTTTTATATCTTTTTAGTTTTTGCATGAGTTACTGATGAAACTGATTTAATATCCATATTTTTAGGGCCTCGCTGCCCAAATATATTAAGACTCAAACTTAGATTTAGAGTGGTATTTTGTTCTACTCAATCTATTTTTATTGCATGGTTATTTTCTGTAGTTAGATAGCTAGTATAATAAAGAGATGGATGTCATCTCATAGAAGAACTCATAGATAAGATAAGTGATATGTCATCACTCATTTTATTTATACTTCCAGAAGCAACTGAAAAAGGGTGACTTTTATTATTCTAGATTTTCTGTAATCTCATTTGGATATCAATATTTCTCTAAATACAAAGTGAATGGAATGGGACTGAATTAAGTTGTGATCTTATTCTTTTGTGATGATTCCTTACTGTAGTCTTCATCCCTAAGGGTGTGGAGCAATGACCCACTCTCACCTCCATGGTAGAAGGCTAGTACCACTATTTTGTCGTTTCAAATTTTGCTTTATAGAATACTTACTGATTTTGATAGATAGATGAATGTTGCAGTTTATAAATTTGCTTTGAGTAATTTATTGTTCAATTCTGTTACCAGTATTCTTTGAATTCATTTAGTAAGAAGATAGATCAATCTCTTTGAATTAGTAAAAGTCATTAAAATTAGCTAGAGAAAACTAGTAATTGTAGAATCCCTAATTGCAGATAGCCAAGGACACAGCCCTAGATTTTGACATCTAAAATATGATTAAATGATGAGGTACAATGACCCTTGTCAGCAAAGTGGATTTTGTTATAAGAAATTTGTCTATCTTGATGTCATTCATTGTCTCATTGTACTTAGAAGTAGAGTATATTCTCTCTAAACCCTTGACTTTTTAAATTTTCTTTGTAATTTGGTTATAACTCTCCCAATACATCCAATTGTGGAATTAGGAGGTTTCCATCCATGAAAAGGAGTAATAAGTCAAGTGAGTGAAGAAGTAAATCTAGCGTATGTCCCTTCGTGTTAACATCATGTCACATCAAACTATTGAGTCTATCCATTGCGAATCACGAATAATGAACCTTAGAGTTGTCTCACTGGATCGGATAGTTTATCCTTTGAGAGACTTTGTTCAAGAGAGGATAGAATACTTAGTATTTTATTCTACATGGTTCCTTGTACATAAAAAAAACATCAACATTACCTCCATCTCATGCGTAATATTTGTGATATGCTCATATGTATTGTTACCCATGTATGTGTTTCTTGGTGTGTATTTTATTTGTTAGTTCTCTTTGGATGACCCTTGACACTCTTGTTAGCACTAGGATACAAGGAGAATGAACTTGTCATGACATTCCTCTTTATGTATCTTCATTCTTCCATTTTTTGTAAATACAATTGTAAATTCCATGTTGACCCCAAAATTTTATTTTTCTTTCATGTGATATTTCTTCCTTGATCTTCATAGTTATACTAACTAGAGAATGATGACAGTTCTAAAAATGATTATATAATCATTCATATACTAACTCTGGTCAAGTAGATCCCTCTGTGCTATTGTATGATGTTGCTGGACTTATGTGGCACCATTTTGCAATTTGCTCGACATCATATCATGATTACACAAGCCATTTATATCATGCCTACAATGTCACCTCAGTTTTCCTATCTTGGGGGCAACCCTTTGTCATGATGTAGCTTTTGGAGACATATCATGTTGGCATATTCTTTGAAAAAGCTCTCATTCTTATTTTTCATATATCGCTCTCTCTACCTTAAAGGCAATTGAGCTCCCAAATGGTGTTAGCAATTACATTAATGTGGGGGCATACACTCTGCTATGTGCTTCACTTTGTTCACATACCATGTGGCTGGTCTTGCTATCACAACACCTTTTGATCATATTTGTAGCACTTTACTAGAGTTACCCAACAAACAATGTATTTTTCTTGGCCTATAATTTTTTATATTTTTGACAAGAAGCTCACCTAGTAAATTTACAGATCTTACTAGCCTGTAATGTTTTCATTTTCCACTTGTTGACATGGAACTCATAGTTTAGTAAAACTATGGATCTTACTAGCTTGTGATGTTATCATTTGTTATGCATTCATGATCACCTAGTAAACAATGGATTTTACTATCTTGTGTCTCGTGATGTGCATTTTGGTTTGATTCCTAGCATAATGCAACTTGGTAGCCCAAGAATTATACCTTGTACATGCTTTTATTTTCCATGTATGCTTAATGTATGTTTAGATTTGACCATATTACTTTGCTAACCGTAGTTGTTCTGGCATATAATATTCAGTCTCATCTAGTGTTTGGTAAATTTTTAAATATAGTTGTACATGTATATGTGTGATTTCTACATTGTATCTTGTGTATGTGTAACCTATTTATTTAATTAATGTAGACTCATACAATCCTAAGCTTGGGAGTAATCGCATCTCTCAACTTAGCAACATTCTACATATTCAACATTTTAATGAATAAATTTGACTTCTCCATACTTTAGGGTGTGTATGAACAAAATTTAATACGCATGCTAAAGTGGGGGCTAAACATTACATCATAAATTGTCACTGCTTACAATTTCACACTTGGTTTAGCACTCAATTTAGTGTGTGTTTATCTCGGATTGAAATGTGCCTATTTCAATACTTTGTTAAGAAATAGGGTTAAGTCCCTTGTTAACAGGCCTTTCAAGGACAAAATTGGCCAATACTAATCACCCTATGCTAGCATCCTGACTGTTTGTGCTAAAAGAATTTTGGTTGCCTTCAGTGATGTACCTTCTCAGTCTTACCCAATTGGGCCCCGAAAAAGTACTTGGTATTCATATATAAACAACCCTCTCTTCCTCATTTCAAGAGGAAAGGAAAATAATGAATCAAAAAAGATATATAATCAATCTATCAACAAAAGCTCTCTACAACTTTTAGGATATGGATTCTCTCTAGCGAAGCTCTCTACTTGTAAAGATTAGTATTGTTATTGCACTAACATTTGTAGGTATTTGAGTAAACTTCTTCCTTCTCATCAAATCCTTGTGTATAATTTGTGTTGCGACATCAATCGAACAGGGGTTTCATGCTTATGGTAAGACCATTTCATTATATTTTTTACTACAATCTTTATTAGTTGTTTTGCCTCTATTAAGCACAAACATGCACTCCCTATCATCATCATCATTTCTATTATGGAAGTGGGAACACTAATGTGGGGTATGACTAAGGCAAGCCCTATATAACACAACCATTTTTCTGCTTTTGCATGTGTGTATAGCACAACAAAGGGTTTCTGACATTAAGGAGTGATAGGAAGATGAAGGAATAGGTACATATATTGTTAGACATAAGTGAAGACCATATAGAATCCTAAGGACTCTAGGGCCCTGTACTAGTGTCCTGCCTAGTCAGCTCCTGCTTCTAGTGCAAGTTACATCTAATATGCTCCTTTCTGTTCTGCAAAATTATTTTCTAGAAACTGTAATAGTTGTCTATACTTTTGTTCAATCAATCAATTAGGTCTTCACATTACTTAGTTTAATCAACCCACTTTTTATTAATCTTCCATCTTTACAACAAAGGAATAGAGCCTCCACCAACATGGCTTGGCTCTTCTCTAGGGACTATAACCAAGCATAGAGTTATTGTGGCTTGTGTTCCAATGTTTGACATGAATGATTGATCTAGTTAGTTCATAATTAATTAGGTCATCTTTTCCCATCTAACAACAAATTCCCATTTAAAATATATGGTCTTTTTCATGACTTGGTCAAATGTTTGGTCTACTTGGGATCCAATACAAAAATGTTGTAAATAAAACTAGGGGCACAACATGATTATCCACAATCTGCCAAGAGTGTTTTATCAAAATGAATGTGAATCATATGCAAAAGAAGAAGAAATAATGAAAGGAGGTTCATGAACTTAATGGACAATGTGGGTTTCTACATAAAAGATTTGGAGCTAAACTTCAACCTTCTAAAACATAAAATATCAAAAAATCTAACATGGATTGAATTGTATAATCTTCCTTCAAAATATTAGAATCCCTTGATACTTAAGGAAATAGGAAATCACATAGGGTCCTTCATATCGATGAATGGGAATACAAAAGGGAAAGAATTTGGCCTATATGCACAGATCAGTGTCTACCTAAATTTGGTAGAAATGCTTCCTCCATCAATCAAGGGAAGAGTTTTGGAACAAAAAATTGGAATCGAAGGGCCAATAGAAAAAACTCAAATAGGAAGAAAAAATGGAACATGAATGATCAAAGAAAAGAAAGAGAAAACAAAAAAGTAGAAAAGATTTCCCACATTGAAGAACCTAACATTGGGAAAATGGAGCAAAATCAAAAAGAAAATCATACAAATGTTCTATATGGGAAAATAACAAGACACAAAGTTTTCCAAAGGAGGGAGAGTCAAGGCATTTCCTAAAAAAGATACTTTCAAATTAGTGTTAGAACTTTTGGGGATTAGTATTGAGATAAGAAACTATGATCCTTTTGGAGAAAAATAGAGGATATATATCAAACACCAAATAATAATAAGATTTAAAACATTACAAAAATTTTAGATTTTCAAAAGGAGATTATAAAACAGATAAATGAGGAAGAAGAAAGGATGGAAATTTAGATCAACTCTTTAGATGATAGAGGAATGAGCCAATCAATGTCTAAAATTAACAATCCTAATTGTGGGGTAACAAAAAAATAAAGGAAATCTAATAATGAATTACTGGTCAGAGAAGGGGAGGCAAAAGATCAAATGAAGATAAATATGATGCTAAGATCTAGGAATGGATTATCCCTTTCTATCGAGAAATGAAGATCACATCATGGATCATTAGGGGCCTAAACATGCCTAACAAAAGATGTTTGGTTAAACAACAAATGGATATATCAGATATTGATATATTCCTCCAAGAAGAAATAAATTAAGAAAGAAGCAAGCTACAATAATGGCTTACAAATTGAAAAATGGAAAAGACACTTCGTTGGATCAATTGTCACTTTTGGAGGTATGGCTACCATACGGAGACCCTCAACAACCAACATGGAAATCCTCAACCAAGATCAACATTGGCAAGTAAATAAAATTGATTGTATATTTACTAATTTTCATTTTTTCTTGATTAATGTATATGGACCGGTTGTATGCACAAAAAAGAAAAAAAAATCTATCATAATTGTTAGAGACTTTAATACTATATTAAATGATGAGGATCAAAAGGGGGGTGAGAATGAAGAATCAAGCACAACTCTAGACTTCATATAATTCACAACCAATACAAATGTTCAAGACATAAAAACAAAGAACGAGTTATACATATAGAGAAATGAAAGAATGGGCTTCAATAATAGAGCTAAAAGACTAGATAGATTCATGTGTAGTGGTGATTGGGCCACCATCCCCTATCATGTGAATGTAACATTCCTCCTATATTAGGATATGATCACTTTTCAATTTAGCTCTTTCTAACAGAAGAACAAAAGCCAAAAAGATGCCCATTCAAATTTCAAAACATGACGATGAGACATCAAAAATTTGCAACTAGTATGAAAATGGTGGGTTGAGGCACAATATCAAAAAGGATAAAAAATATTTATATTATTTATGAAACTATAATATGTGAAAGAATACGTCAAATGATGGAAGAGAGCCTGTTTTAATAACATCCTTGAAGAAAAAGAGGCATTAGAAGAAAGGATGGAAAATCTAAGTGAAGAGGTCATCCAAAATGGAATCAATCATGAAAGGTATAAAAGAGAGAAAGACTTAATGGATCAATATCTAGAAATTTTGGCAATGGAAGAGATATTTGGAGACAAAAATTAGGGGAATACGGCTCAAAGATGGGGAAAAAACATAAAAAAGTCCACAGCTCCACAAAAGCTCAGAAAATGCATAAAAGAGTTATAAGGATAAAATTAAAAACATCTGAACTACTAGAGAAGGACAATAAAATCAACGAAGAAGTTGTTCTTTGCTTTAGAATATTATAAACATTTAGGAAGGGTCATATTTGAAGCACCAAAAGAGCATCATGGAAAATATACCTGAATTGGTAATGTAGACACCTAGATTTGACTTTGTTATCCATCTTAGTCATCTCCTATCGCCTTATACTTCCCATTAGCTAATTAATTAAAGAAATAAATTTTATTTATTTAATTAATTAATTTTATCCATTTTCCTTAGCCATACATTTTTATAATTTATTTAATTAATTTTCCCCTTTGTCCAATAATTAATTAAATAATTTTAGTTATTTAATTAATTATTTCTCCTAGCTTGTCATATAATTAATAAAAAAATTTATTATTTAATTAATTATTAGCTCCCACCTTCTCCCATAATTAATTAAATAATTTTATTTAATTAATTATCTTTTCCCACTTATCCTAATCTTGGCACAAAAATCTAAAAATCCTAGGCTGACCTTATGAGGATAGGTCTTATCCTTCCCTTAAGTTCTCTCACTTAATCATGTCCATCCATCACCTTTTAATATTGTCCATCCATCCTTGATCTCTTGATCCATGTCTCATTTGATCTTAGCCATTGATGCCTAATTTAATCTTGGCCATTCAACCATTTGTCCTAGATCATATAAAATAGAACATCCTTTAAGTCATCTTTCCCCTAAAATATGTCATGATCAACAAGCCATTATCTACACATTTTCAGAGTAATGTTATGCTGGTAATGTGAACAATCAACATTTATGCATATCATTATCAAATATCAAGGGAAACAAGGACTATTTTGGTAATATTGTTTCATTTCCTTTCATTAGTTACTTGCTCTTGATGTGATGTTGAATATGGAGTAGGTTCATTGATGCATTTATTCCTTATTTGATTTCCATTTTCTGCATACATAGGTAAATAAGGATCAAAATCATTTTCTAATGAGTCCTTTTACTGAGGAGGAAATAAAATTGTTAGTGTAGGTTTTTATTTCTTATTTGGGTTATTTAGTTTCCCTATATTCCTAGGTTTTTCTTACACCTTTTATTAATCTTGCTTAGGTTAATAAAGAATGTCTTATTAGGTGAGTGGGTTATGAGGTGTTACCTTCCTACATGTGAGCATCCATTAGCTATCTTGAGAAGATACTTTGCTATATTTAGTCCAATAAATGGTTGCTCCTCATTGGTCAGTGTTGCCACCTCCTCCCTCTCCTTCATCTATATAAGCATGTTACATAGCTTGTATTTTGTATCCTTTGCTTTTGCATTCTCTTAATGCTATTTTTCTTCTAGCATTTGCATTACTCTCATGGAGACTAGCTCTATGTATATATTTTGATCATGTATCATTTTCTTTCACAGTATTACATCTATCCCTTTGCACTAGTTTTCTGGGCTATTAATCTTTTTAGATTCTAACATGGTATCAGAGCTTTTCTAGTGCATAATAAATTGTAGTTTCCTTATTTGAGGGATTCAGGGGGGGCTAATAAAGCTTATTGCAGTTTTTTCCAAAAACCCACTATGCTCTTCTGTTGCATCTTTGGATGATCTAGAGAATAATTTTTTTTTGAAGGAAACATTATAATCTCAAGGGTTTGCATATGTGTTTTGTAATATCTAGGTGATTGCGGAATTTTTGGTTATACCGGTAGCCTTTCTACCTGTTCCAACGTGTCTAGGAGGCTCAAGAAAGTCAAGATTGGCTTTCATTTCACCAAAATAGGAGATCATTTGACACAATTGCGAAACAAGTGTTTTATGCTCAGATATGGAAAATAGCTTTCAATTAGAGCATTTTCAAGCCAAAAAGCCGAAGCCCCTACCATTGCATTTGAGAGACCTCACAGGTGAATTTTGATATTAAATTTACCCAGTTTTGATGTCGAAAGTCTAAAACAAAAAAAAATTTGTCAGAGGTCGTTTTGGCCTCTAGGACACATTTCTATGCAAAAGATTTGTAATTTCATGTAGTTTTTATTGAAAAAAATTCAAAATAATAAAATAAAAATATATATTAAAGCACCTTAAACGCTGTGTAAAGCGCTTACAACACAAACAAAAAAAAATATTAAAGGGGCTTTGACCCTCTAAGGCCTCGACCCGCATTAAAGGTTGCCGGTTCTTTTACAAGGGCCGCAGACCTCAAGGGGAGCCTGCAGGCCTTTGATAGGTCGTAGACCATAGAGTTTTGCTCAATGAACAGTGTTTAGTGAAGATCAAGATTGGGGACTACCATGATGAGATGTTGTATGATATCATAACGATGGATGCATGTCATATGTTGTTGGGGAGGCCATGGAAGTATGATAGGTGCGCTATCCATGATGGTCGTGCAAACACATATTACCTAAAAAAGGATGGAGTTTGTCATAAGTTTAAGTTGTTGAAGGAGGTGGAAGAAAAGGTATGTAGTACTGCTAGAATTTGCTTGATATATGGTAGGAAATTTTTGGACGGTATGAAGCATGAGCACCATTGCTTTGCATTGATTCCTAGGATTAGTCAAGAGAAATGTGAAGATGTCCTAGAAGAAGTCTCAGATCTATTGGAGAAATTTTAGGATATTATTTCTGAAAATGTACCAGAAGTTTTACCACCAGTGAGGAAGACAAGTCATCAAATGGATTTGATACTAGGATCCAATTTACTGAATAAGCAAGCCCACAAAATGACCCCTACAGAGAATGAAGAGATAAACAAAGAAGTTTAGGAGTTGTTGAGGAAGGGACTAATAAGGGAGAGCCTAAGTCCATGTGCGGTACCTGCAGTACTAGAACTGAAGAAGGATGGAGAGTGGAGGATGTGTATAGACTCTTGAGCCATCAATAAGATCATGATCAAGTACAAATTTCTATTCCCTAGAATGGATGACATAATGTATTGTTTGAGTGGAGCCAAGTACTTCACAAAGATTGACTTGAAGAGTGGGTATCACTAGATTCGACTCAAAGAAGGAGATGAATGGAAGACAGCCTTCAAGACAAAGGAAGGATTGTACGAGTGGTTAGTCATGCCATTTGGGCTAACTAATGCACAAAGCACATTCATGTAGCTCATGAACAAGGTATTGAAAGAGTTTTGGGGAAGTTTTGTTATTGTTTATTTAGATGACATTTTGATTTTTAGTAAGACTTGGGATGAGCATATGATGCATATCAGAATAGTTTTGGAGAAGTTGAGGGAAGAGAAGTTATTGATTGATATGAAGAAATGTAGTTTTACAAAAGAGTTGGTATATCTGGGATTTGTTGTCTCAGAGGAAGGTCTTAAGATAGAACTAGAGAAGATGAGGGCTACCATTGAATGGCCTAAGCCAAGGAGTTCTACTGAGACAATGAGAGGGGATAGAAAAGTTTTAAATGGACTACAGGAGTAAACAAGAGTTTTGATATATTGAAGCAGAATGTCACAGAGCAACCTGTATTAGCACTTCCAAATTTCAATAAGGTATTTTAGGTAGATTGTGATGCTAGTGGCAGTGCTATAGGAATTGTTTTGAGTCAAGAAGGAAAGCTCATTGCCTATTATAGTGAGAAGCTTAATGATGCCAAGAATTTAAGTATCTTTTTTATGATCAGGAGTTTTATGCAATAGTTCAAGCTTTCGTAAGATACTCAACTATATATAGCTAAATTTTTTTTCCTTAGACAAATTTACTTGCACTTAACTCATCAACTACTCAACTAACTCAATGACATACATCAAATATAACAACTTTTATGACTAAACTTGAAGTTGGGCACTTGTATTACCACTTGATTCAAATCAATACAACTATCTTGTTACAATGGATAATGTCCTTAATGGCAATGAACATACAATCTTATTCAATGGATTACAAGAAAGGCCTTGAAGCCTAGATGTATACAATTCTTTCAACTTCTTCACAACTAGCTCTATCTCACTGGTTGATGTAGATCACTTCAATTGAGCTCAATGATGTCAACTATGTTAACACCTCACAATGCAACAAGGGAGCATCACCTTGTCAGTTGAGAGAGCATCACCCCAACTACATGAAACTTGCAGGCCTCAAGGTCATAAGCATAAAGCTTTGCAGAGAGAAAATTCCTCAAAGATGTAAGATGTCAAATGAATGAGAGAGCTCCTCCTTTTATAGGCCTTCCAAGGCAATGAAAGCACATTTTTCAAGGCATAAAGAGGAACCAAGGTATATTTCCCAAGAAGCATATTCAAGAGAATATTCCACTTGACAACTCAGTGTCATGTGGCAACCTTACCCAATGCAATGGTAAGGATCCCAATGTTATCTCTCTGGCTAATGATAGTTCAGGTAGTTGTAACTACCTTATCTTCTTCTAGACGCCACTTGAATTAGATTTGCTCATGAAATGACACATTATGGGTTCTAGGTGCACATCTTGGTGGTTTGAACTGGTGATTGCACCCAACTAAAGACTAGGTGCCAACAGGAGATGATGCAACTAGGAAATGATCCCTTGTGTTGTCTTCACATTTTGGAGGAAGTCTACTAGCTCCAACACCAAGGCAAACTACTTGAGGTGCACTTCTGAGTCTATGTAGGAGGAGACTAGTGCCTTGCATTGGATTCACCTTCATGCATGTGGTGGTTTACATTTGAAGACTTTGTGGTGAAGTAAAACACCTAACTCACCAAGCCTTGACTAATTGAAGTGATTGAAAGCTACCTCCCCACTTAGGTACACATTTGGAGGATTTGCAATAGATTTAGTGCCTAGGGATAGTTTTGACACATTTCTGCAAGCTTAGATAATAGATTGAAACTTCCAAGTGTTAGATTGACTCCTATTAAATGAGCACCCAAGAATTTCTGCCCTTGAAGATGTCTCTTTCTCAACTAGGTGCACTTACTGTCAGTTTGGCTAGGAATTTGAGCCTAGGTTCCAACTCATCATCTTTTCAAGGCAATTTGAAAGAAACTTGACTTTAAATGGATATGATCTTGCCCCCTAATGGAGCACCTTGTATGCAAACTAGTTTTGAGCTCTTACATCTACCGTAGGCGCACTTTTGGGGTAGTCTTAACTAGTATCTGTGCCTAGGCCTTGAAACCTCAAGATACTCACCCAAACTTCATCATCCATCTATGTACCCTAGTGAAGAGGCTTAGATAAATTGAGTGACTCATCTCAAAATCATTATCTAATGCTAGAAGAGACCCTTTTTATACTAGGTGCTCATTGACAAATTATCAGAGGAAAAAATGCGCCTAGAGATGAATATGTCATAACTTGATGAATTCAATCATTCCACTGGATCTTATTGAAGGTGAGGTTTCACTTGATCAATCCTTGAAGGAATTCACCACTTGCAAAGGAGTCTAGGCGCAGTATGAGAACTAGGTGCACTTTGAGTGTTGTGAAGGCTAGGAAGTGCGCCTAACTCACTTAGACCACTTCAGTGATTCCAAAATCAACACTGGATGATCCTACAAGTTTAATAGATTCACATCATACCCTCAGATGACTCCATTCTCTTGATTATATCCTTAAAAACCCAAGGTGTACATTTGGTAGGTTCATCATGATATTTGTGCTCAAGCATGAAAACTTCATCCACACCCACTCCACTTATCTCAGTACTAGGTGCTAGGTTAGAGAAGGTTAATTATTTGGAGTGCCTCAAGTTAGATTTCTTACTGAGTGCTATAAATGAACTTGAAATCCAAGCGCCATAATGAACCTAAGTTGCTTAGAAATGCGCCCAACATCATGATAACATCACTTGACAATGTGACCACTTGAGCTGATGAAATGACTCTCAGACTTAGCCAAATTTTCTAGTCTTTTCACAGTTCCCTTGAAGTAGTTTTTGACTTATTCCTACAAAATCACAATATTGAGTTAGTCAAAAACCAATTTCATTCCCTTATCATTGATGTTAGCCTTCGGGAATGATAGATAAGCTAATCCATTCTTCTCTTGATGATCAAGCCAGAAACAGGGACATGAGAGTCTCCCCTTCCCGAGATTGCTTGTCCTCAAGCAATTGAAAGTTAGGATGCTCAAGTATCTTCTCTCCTTCCCAAGTAGCATCCTCCATCCGCAACCCTTTCCACTTCAGTAAATATTCTCTTATGCTTCAGTTACGCAATTTCTTCTCACTAATAGCCACCACACTTTCAGGTTCAAGTGCAAGCATTCCTTCTTCATCTAGTGGTGAAAGTTCATCGGATGAAACCACATGTTATCCTAGTGCCTTTTTGAGACATGATACATGAAACACATTATGGATGTGGCTTCCAGCTGGTAGATCAAGTTTGTATGCCACTTCCCCTATTATTCTCAACACCTTATAGGGTCCATAGAACTTGGGTTTCAATTTCTCCACACCTGACTTCATCAAAGCACTTTGTCTATATGGTTGAAGGTGAAGAAACACCATATCATCTACTTCAAAGCTCCATTCAACCTGGTGTTTGTCGGCATACAATTTTTGCTAGTTTTGAGCTCTTTGTAAATTGTCCTTAAGGACTCTCAAAATGTATTGAGTATCCTTCATCAATTCTCTTTCTCGAGGAGCTCTACTATCATCCAGTGCCAGATCAACAAATGAAACTACATCATACCCATACAAAGCTCAAAAGGGAGACATGCTGATTGACATGTGGAAAGTGGTGTTGTAGTAGTATTCACCCAGATGTAGCCACTTAATCCAAGTACACTGATGATCAGAGACATAGTTTCTCAAGTATCCCTCAAGCCATTTATTTATAATTTTAGTCTGTCCATCGATTTGACAATGATAACTAGTGCTTGGTGTCAGGTCAATTACAGCTAGTCAATAGCTCTCTCCAGAATACACTGATGAACTGACTATCTTGATCATTGGCTATGGTCTTAGGAAGGCCATGTAGTCTAAAGACTTCATGAAAGAATAACTCAGCTACTTGCAAATATGATGACTCAACTGGAATTGCAAAGAAGTGAGTATACTTTGTCAACCTGTCAACAACTACATAGATACAGTCTTTTCCATTCACCTTCAGAAGACCTGTGATGAAATCCATAGAGATACTCTCCCACTTTTGTTCTGGAATTAGCAGTGGTTTGAGTAATCATGCTGACAAGTCAAACATTCCCTGACATATTGTAAAACATCTTCCTTCAAACCTTTCTCGGTGAATCTTTCTCGGATCTGTCTGTAGGTCTTAAAGTAGCCATGGTGTCCTGCAAGTGGAGTATCATGGTATGCCCTCAAAATTTGCTGCTTAAGCTTGGATTCAGGAGTCAGATAGATTCTATCTTTATAATAGATGATCCCCTCAACTACCTTGTACCTATCATCCTGAATGACTCCATCCATGATCTCACAAGCAAATTTAGATTTGGAATACTCAACAAGAAGCTAAGATTTTCAATCAATTGAAACTTCACTTAAGGTACAGATGGCAAGTTTTCTAGACAAGGCATCAGTAACAATATTCTTCTTACCTTTCACATATTCAATATCAAAATCATATGCCTATATTTTAGTCACCCACTTTTGCTGTCATTCATTTAGATCCTTCTGCCCTAGGAAGTATTTCAAACTATTGTGATCAGTTCTGACCACAAACTTAGATCCAACTAGATACTGGCAGAATTTAGCCAAAGCATGCATGATTGCCAGTATCTCTTTGTCATATGTTGAGTACTATAACCTTTTTGTGTCTTTCAGCTTCTTGCTCTCAAATGCAATGGGATGACGATCTTGTATCAATACTGCTCCAATGCCTTCTCCAGAAGCATCACATTCTAGGAAAAAAGACTTAGTAAAATCTAGTAAAGCCAATACTAGTGTTGTACTCATAACTTTTTTCAATCTACCACATGCAGCTTGAGCTTCCATTGACTATATGAAAGCACCTTTCTTTGTCAGATTTTTCAAAGGTGCAGCAAACTATGAGAATCCTTTAACAAATCTTCTATAATAGCTACAGAGGCCAAGGAAACTTCTTAGTTTAGATACATTCCTGGGTACTGGCCAATTGCAAATGGCTTCAATCTTTTCTTCTTGAACTTTCACACCATTAGCTTCGATCGCATGTCCCAAGTATAAAATCTCCTTCAATCCAAAATCACACTTAGACATCTTTGCATATAAAGATTGATTCTCCATGATGCTCAAAACTTCATCTAAGTGTAGGAGATGTTCTTCCCATGTCTTACTGTAAATCAAGATGTCATCGAAGAAAACCAATAAGTATTTTCTCAATTACTTGTTGAATACATGGTTCATACAAGATTGGAAAGTAGCTGGAGCATTTGTTAATCCAAAAGCCATCACCAAGAATTCATAATGTATGTAATGGCATTTGAATGCAGTCTTTGGAATGTCTTCTTCTTAAACATGAATTTGATGATAACCAGATCTGAGATCTATCTTAGAAAATAACATAGACCCATGTAGTTCATCAAGTTACTCATCAATCCTAGGTATTGGATACCTATTCTTGATGGTCTTCTTGTTCAATGTGTGATAGTCAATACACATCTGTATTGTTCCATCCTTCTTCTTCACTAGCACCACAGATGATTGAAATGGACTTGATAACGGTCTAATGTGTCCCATCTCGATAAATTCTCTAATCATCTTCTCAATTTAAATTTTGAAATGTCTTGGATGCTGAGAAGGCGCAACGTTGATGGGTTATGTCCCATCCTCCAATTCAATGACATGTTCAAAACCTCTATCAGGAGGTATGCTTGGGGGTATATCCTTAAACACCTTACTATGCTTATCCAACATTGCCTGGATATCTGCAGGATAAAGTTCTTCAGCAGAGAGAATCTGGTTGTCCTTGATGCAAACTTGTGATTATGCCTAATCAATGCTTCCATGTGTTTAGCTAAGGACAACTTTGGGGTTCCCATCAGACACCGACTTCAATTTGATCTTTCTTCCCTCATTAATGAATTCTAATTCCATCTTCTGAAAATCCTGGACTATTCTTCCAAGTGAATGTAACCATTGTACTCCAAGCACCAAATCAATATGCCCAAGTCCAACTACATAGAAATCATCCTATAAAGTATAATCACCCATTTGAATTTGCAGCTGGGTCACCTTTCTGGTAACAACTCATCAGGAATCCATCAGCAATTGCTATTTGAAATCCTTCGAAGTCTTCAACTGTTAGACCCCACCTTGCTACCAAACCTTCATCTATGAAGTTGGTGAGTAGCAACCACTCTCAATTAGACATGTGACTCTCTGACCCTTCACAACTCCTCTCATGCAGAAGACATGATATTTAGGTACTCCTGAAATAGTTGCTAATGTTATTTTGTCAGTTGTTCCTTCCAAGACAACATTAAGAGTTGGTTGTTCATGTGCATCCTCTTCATCTTGAGGTTGACTCTTATTCACTCAGGGGACTCCTCTTCACTTCCATCATCAGATAAAAAATTCAATCAAATGAGCATTACCTTTACCAAGGCATCTATGTCCTAGTTCCCAAGGTTACTTGAATGAGAAACAAAGCTTTCTCTTGAGCTCAGCTCTTTCAACAGTTGTCATGTCTTGAAACTTCTTTGGTGGAAATGACTGTCTTCTTTGAGTTGTACTAACTCTTTTGTAAAACTTTTTCTTAGGTGTATAGGTAGGAGTAATGTCAAGATCAAGAGCAAAGTCAATGGCTTCTTCCAAGTTTGCTGGCCTTTGTACCTTTACCAATGGCTTAATCTGAGTGTTCAATCCCTCAATGAAACAACATAGTGATTCTTCAGTCAGTCATGTCAGGTACCATCACTATTATCTTATGAAACTCATTTACATTCTGCACAATTCTTCCTTCTTTCTTAAGTTGGGCTAGTTTGCAATAGCACACTTTCAGTGTCTTTTCTATTAAACCTTTGAATCAACTTGCTTACAAACTCATCATAGGTATTGATCCTATCATGATGTTGAGAGGACTAGGCCATGATGCTACCATTCATAAGCTAATCCTTCTAAGTGCATTGTAGCGAAGTGAATCGCCTTCTTCTCCATCATAGGCTTGAGTGAGACATAAGTATCTAGCTTGTTTACCCAAACTCTAGCACTGATTTTACCTTCTTCCATCAAAGGTAGGAATAGGAACTCGATTCAAAGCTTGTTTATACTCCTTTGTATCATCATCCCCTTCTAGGAACGATAGCCTCTAGCTCTACCATGCCTATCCCTATCTTCCATTTTCTGTTGGCAATATTCATTGAAGGACATCATTTCCTGAACACGATCTGGTAATCTGGCATAGAGATCTGCACAAAGTGCTACTTCATCTTCAAAGTTATTCTGCTCTTCCTCATCAAACTCTTCATCAGCTTCATTTCCTTGTTTAGGTGGTGGTGGAAGGAAAGTAGGTCTAATAGGCCTATCAATTGTAGGAGTCCGTGTATGAACTCCCCTACCTATTGCACTAGCATCATCATCATCATCATCATCATGTTGCTCTTGTCTAGCTGCTTCACCTTGTTGACTGCCTGCTCCTTGATTCATGTTCTAAAGGGGACTGTAGAACTTGTTGTAATATTTTGCACTGTCTATTGTCGTCCATCAAACAATGTTCCTAAACAACTCCTTTGCTTCATGTTCATTATTAACAGGTGGACTTCTACTTCTTCTTTCACCCATGTTAGCCTGTCTAGCTGTAATTGCTCTTGAAACAGTATCTTGTTGTGGGTAAGGATGAGGCCACTAGAACTGTCTTCTTTGTTCACGCACAATGTATCTCCTTGTTCTATCACTTTGTTGATCACCTTCTTGCATTAAAACCCCTAAGGCTGGTAGGATCCAAGCTCTGATACCACTATAAAGATACCCAACTATATTTAACTAAATTTTTTTCCTTACTTAGACAAATTTACTTGCGCTTAACTCATCAACTACTCAACTAACTTAATGACATACATAAAAGATAAAAAACTTGTATGAATCAACTTGAAGTTGGGAACTTGTATTACCACTTGATTCAAATCAATACAACTGTCTTATTACAATGGATAGTACCCTCAATGACAATCTTATTCAATGGATTACAAGAAAGGCCTTGAAGTCTAGATGTATACAATTCTTTCAACTTCTTCACAACTAGCTCTATCTCACTGGTTGATGTAGATCACTTCAATTGAACTCAATGATGTCAACTATGTGTTAACACCTCACAATGCAACAAGGGAGAATCAACTTGTCAGTTGAGGGAGCATCACAAAAACTACTTGAAGCTCGTAGGCCTCAAGGTCACAAGCATAAAGCTTTACAGAGAGAAAATTTGTCAAGGATGTAAGATGTCAAATGAATGAGAGAGCTCCTCCTTTTATAGGGCTTCCAAGGCAATGAAGGCACATTTTTCAAGGCATAAAGAGGAACCAAGGCACATTTCCCAAGAAGCATATTCAAGAGAATATTCCACTTGACAATTTAGTGTGATGTGGCAACCTTACCCAATGCACCAGTAAGGATACCAATGTTATCTCTCTAGCCAATGATAGTTCAGGTAGTTGTAACTACCTTATCTTCTTCTAGACGCCCCTGGAAGTGGATTTGCTCATCAAATGGCACCTTATGGGTTCTTGGCATACATCTTGGTGGTTTGAACTGGTGATTGCACCCAACTGAAGACTAGGTGCCAACAGGAGATGATGTGGGTAGGAAATGATCCCTGGTGTTGTCTACACAATCTAAAGCAAGTCTACTAGCTCCAACACCAAGTCAAACTACTTGAGGCACACTTCTGAGTCTATGTAGGAGGAGACTAGAGCCTTGCATTGGATTCACCTTCATGCATGTGGTGGTTTACATTTGAAGTCTTTGTGGTGAAGTAAAACACCTAACTCACCAAGCCCCCTGACTAATTGAAGGGATTGAATGCTACCTCCCCAATTAGGCGTACATTTGGAGGATACTTAGTAGATCTATCCTATGGATAGTTTTGACACATTTCCACAAGCTTAGATCACAGATTGAAACTTACAAGTGTTAGATTGATTCCTATGAAATGAGTGCCCAACAATTTCCCCCCTTGAAGATGTCTCTTTCTCAACTAGGTGCCCTTGCTATCAGTTTGGCTAGGAATTTGTGCCTAGGTTCCAACTCATCATCTTTTCAAGGCAATTTGAAAGCAACTTGACTTCAAATGGATATGATCTTTCCCCCTAATGGAGTGCCTTGTATCCAAACTAGTTTTGAGGTCTTACATCTACCTTAGGCACACTTTTGGGGTAGTCTTAACTGGTATCTGCACCTAGGCCTTGAAACCTCAAGATACTCACCCAAACTTCATCATCCATCTAGGTGTACTAGTGAAGAGGCTTAGCTAAATTGAGTGCCTCATCTCAAAATAATTATCCAACGCCAAAAGAGACCCTTTTTATACTAGTCGCTCATTGACAAGTTGCCAGAGGAAAAAATGTGCCTAGAGATGAATATGTCATCACTTGATCAATTCAATCATTCCACTGGATCTTATTGAAGGTGAGATTTCACTTGATCAATCCTTGAAGGAATTCACCACTTGCAAAGGAGTCTAGGTGTAGTATGAGAACTAGGCACACTTTGAGTGTTGTGAAGACTAGGAAGTGCGCCTAACTCACTGAGACCACTTCAGTGATTCCAAACTCAACACTGGATGATCCTGCAAGTTCAATAGATTCATATCATACCCTCAAATGACTCCATTCTCTTGATTATATCCTTCAAAACCTAATGCACACATTTGGTAGGTTCATAATGACATTTGCACTCAATCATGAAAACTTCATCCACACCCACTCCACTTATCTCAGTACTAGGCGCTAGGTTGGAGGAGGTTAATTATATGGAGCACCTCAAGTTACATCCCATACTGAGTGCTATAAATGAACTTGAAAGCTAGGTACCATAATGAACCTAAGTTGCTTATAAATGTGCCCAAACATCATGATAACATGACTTGACAATGTGACCACTCGAGCTAATGAAATAACTCTCAAACGTAGCCAAATTTGCTAGTCTTGTCACAGTTCCCTTGAAGTAGTTTTTGACTTATTCCTGTAAAAGCACAACATTGAGTTAGTCAAAAACCAATTTCATTCCCTTATCATTGGTATTAGCCTCCGGGAATGATAGATAGGCTAATTCATTCTTCTCTTGACGATCAAGCCAAAAATGAGGACATGACAACTTTGAAGAAAAGGAGACATTATCTGTTGCCAAAAGAATTTTTTATATATACTGATCATCAGGCCTTGCAGTATCTTAATAGTCAAGGGAAGTTCAACCATAGGCACTTAAAATGGGTTGAGCTTTTGCAGAGTTATACTTTTGTTTTGAAGTAGAAGATTGGTAACTCCAATAGAGTTGCAGATGTCTTGAGCAGAAGGAAAAATTTGTTGATAGAAATGAAGATATTGAAGATTCCATTTTTGTGTTGGTGGACAAATTATTGAAGATGGCACACTTCATTCCTTGTAAGAAGACTAATGATGATGTTCATATTATAGAGTTATTTTTCAAGGAGCTGGTGAGACTACATGGTCTACCTAAGAGCATAGTTTCAGTTTGAGATACCAAGTTTGTTGGTTATTTCTAGAGGACATTGTGGAAGAAGTTAATGACAAATTTGAATTTCAGTTCTGCGCACCATCCATAGACTGATGGACAAACAGAAGTGGTGAATAGGAGTTTGGGTAACATCTTATGATGCTTAGTAGGAGATAAGCCCAAGGGATGGGATTTGATTTTACTACATGCAAAATTTGCTTACAACAATTCTATCAATATGAGTACAGGTAAATCACCATTCCAGATTGTTTATGGGAGTAGTCCAAGAAATGCTTCAGAGTTAAGGAAGCTAGACAAAGGAGAAAAGACAAGTGTTGAAGATGAAGACTTTGCCAAACATCTAAAGAATTTGCATGAAGAGGTGAGAAATCACATTAATAAAATGAATACTTAGTACAAGGCTAAGGCAGATCAAAAGAGGAGATATAAGGGGTTTTAGGTAGGAGATGAATTCGTGGTTCACTTGAGAAAAGAAAGGTTTCCAATTGGAGCATATAATAAGTTGAAAATGAAGAAATTTGGACCATGTAAAATCTTGAAAAAACATGACTCAGAAAATGCATATAAGGTAGAGCTACTGAGTGGGATCAATATTTCATCTGTGTTCAATATTGCTGATTTAACATAATACCATGAAGGTGGCACAGAGGATTGACCAACAAAAGAATAGTGGAGTATTCTGACATCTACTTCAATGGAGGAGATATAAGAGATCTTGGATAGTCGTGTGGGAAGAAGTACTCGAAACAGCCAATATGAAGAATATCTGGTGAAATAGAAAGGAAGGCCTATTGGATATTCTTGTTGGTTGTCTAAGGTAGAGGTTGACCATTTGGGTTTTACTCAAACAAACAACTGAGATGTGACAGGGCCACTTCTCAAATTACCCTAGGTGTTTGATGCAGGAGCATCCAGTGGTGTAAAGGTAATCTTGCATCACCTAAAAAGATGTTGATTTAAAATCATTAAATTTGTTTTCATTTCTTTCTATAGTTAGTATTTCTAATTCCATAATCGCTTGAATAATGATGTAGGACTTTTAATTTTTCCAAACTGCTAAAAATAGCAAATTACTATTTTTGGAAAGTTTAACTGCCATTTTTGAAAAGTTTGCATTTGGGCACAGATTGAAGCAAAAATTTACAGGAAGCTTTGCAAATGAAATATAAGACCTTTGACAAAGGAATTAGGCAAAGATCATTTGTGAGCTGAATGATATTAGATTTTCTGTTATTCGAAAAGCTCCTAAAAATTTCTAAAATTATATGAGGCACTAAAACATCTCATAACACCTTGAAAAGTTAATGGAGATCTATTGACAAATATCTGGAGTGATAGTTCACTTCACAAGCTTTATGACTCTTAAAATAGTTTGTCAATTAGACACCCGTATCAAAAGTTATGCTTCCCAGAAGTTGACCTACTTTTGGAGGGATTTGCAAATTTTAAAATTTAGCTAGAGGCCACCAAAAAGGGCTATTTATGACTATTTTTAGGAACCCTGGGGCTAATAGTGTTAAAGGGGAAAGTGTAGAGTCAAGAATAGGTGGGAAAATAGAAACCCTAGCTGATTTGGGGTTACAAAAGGTAGAAGATTCCAGAGTCTTGAGATAGGGAGCTGTAATGTGTTGTATCATGTGGAGAATTTATCCTCTGATTATATTTGAGCTTCTATAATAAAATGAGTTGTCTAAATCAATAAAAGGATATTCTATTTTCTGTAGGAGTCGTCGTATAAATTTAGACAATATAAAACTTATTAAAATTGAGGAGAATATGTTAACAATCAATTGTCATATTTTGCATCAAAGAAATTATTAGTGTACACATTTCATTTGGCTTCATTTGGCTTTCATTTGGCCTTATTTGGAAGCCTCATTTTATGCACATGGCATAAGACAGCTCAGTTGGGTGTGCGGTAGTTATGAAGAGTCCTTCGAACTCTTTCACTCCACTTAGCTTACCACATCTACTTGAGATCTCCTTAAGTTATGGGATTGACTCCCATTAACTCAAGGCTACTCAAGGCTATATGTACTTGTCCTATTGACTTCCAATTTACTTCAATTTGATACTTGCATTCTATTCAGTTGATCTTGTGAATTCTCATATGGTATCAGAGCTTTCTGAAATCCTTTGCTTGTTTGTTTAAGTCCTAGGTTAAGTCTTGGCTGATTCGTTTGGAGGCATGATCTGGGTATTTTCATTTTGCTTGTGTAAGGGCTGAACTCCCTGCCTCGGGAGCTCAAACTAGTGTTTTGAGGGTCCAATGACCTGTTTGGAGGCTGAACAAGTTGTTTGTGTTTTGGCTTCATCAGAAACACTTTGCGTGGGTGTCGGATGGCCCTCACCTGTCTCTTTTCGTGGCTTCTAATGTGGTAAAAGGTGCTAGTTTGATTTATCTGGTTGCTGTGTTTGTATATCTGGTTGAGTCAAGGGTTTGTTTTGGAAGGAGAATCTCCACCGCTGCCACTGCTATTGATCACACCACGGCAAGGTAAGGGCGACTCAAATGCCCTGCCAAACATTGATAGAATGCCAATCATTTAGACACCCAGCCAAGGGCAACTGAAATGGCATGGAAAGGCGTTCCATTTTGAAGCACATCGAACCTGCCTTTGAAGGCTCACACCATTTGTGGAGCTAATCACCTCATCTGTAGAGCTCTCCGCCTCTATACGGCCTTATTTCGATGGTTTTTGGTTATTAAGGCACTTTGGAGATTGTTCAGAGCACTGGCACCCAAGTCAAGCTCGCAGGGCATCAAAACGTCCACAAAAGGGACGCTAGTCTCTAGGCACCAATTGTCCATCCCTCACGCCTCAGTTTGGTATATCTCTACACACTTTCAACTCATAGTGTATCAGCAACGCCTCTGTGTGAGCATAATGCCCACACTCTGCAAAGAAAAGTCATGAAGTCTGTGGAACCAAGAGCCAAGGCATGTACATGTTTGTTAATAGAATCAAGGTCGTCTCTATGCCAGATCTATTCGCAGATGCGCCTTTCATAGGAACTGTCGCTCAATATTCGATCAGTTTGTCTACAGTTCCAATGACCAAGTACAAGCTCAACGAGGGAGGACAGGCCATTCAGCCGATCAAAGACTTCAACTTTTACCTCAGGAAGCGACGCATTTTGCAAATCTTCCACATAGGAATGTTTGTTTGGACTCTTATGGCCATGTTCTGGCCCATGCAAGACTCCCAATCGGGACTCTCAATCCACTTTCTATGCCACAACAGCCTCTTCTTCCGACCTCTACGCCCTCAATTCGAGGTATGGTTGCAGAGTTCTATTTAGGACTCTATTGGCCCTTTTTTCAAGGCTTCTTTTATTCGTATTTTGTTGCATGATAAAATAGTTAGCGTTTATAGCATTATTGTTAGATAACAATAACTATATGTTAACCATTTTTTGTAACCGTCAAAGGCATTTTTATTCTTTTAGTGTTAGAAATAGTTAATTATTGTCTAATGCACTAAGAAATTTATGAAGTGCCACACAAATTTGGGGGTAAATCAAGCAATGGGGTTAGACATGCACTATTTTATAAAGTGCCGCAAAGTAGGGGAACAAAGTAATGGGGGGTATTATTGAGTTATTTTTTCTTTCCGTACTTGTAAGTTGTAAAATACATCTCATAGTTTAATAAGTGTGATCAAATCTAACTCTAAGTACTTCTATTGTGACCTTGAAAACACCCAAGGGAAGGTCATCAAGCAAAGAAGTGATGAGATAAAGACCTCATATGTATAAGTCTAAATGACTCTAATACTGTAGAGGATTGTCACCTAATTTAACTCAATGAGGTTGCAACTAAAATAAAGTGGGATTGAGAATTAGGTGGATCGAATGATCCTTCAAACATTTTTGAGAGCCTATGGTAAATGAGCCTGAATCTTGCATCGGATCACATCTCAAATTTAGTTAATGTTCCTGAATACTTATGATACTGGCATCTATGGAGTCATTAGTCGCAGTTCAACATCGACATCGGTACACAAGCAGCTTCCAGATTCATGCATTTTTTTTCTCTTTTGGGGGGTAGTTTTTTTCCATTGGGTTTTCTACCTTTCTCCACTTATGAGAGTTTTATTTGTATATGGGTACCTCATCAGGCCTTGTTACCGGGACCCATCTTTTACACCCACCTAAGTTGTTTTTAAGGGGGGGTATTAGTGTACACATTTCATTTGGCTTCATTTGGCTTTCATTTGGCCTTATTTGGAAGCCTCATTTTATGCACATGGCATAAGACACCTCAGTTGGGTGTGTGGTGGTTATGAAGAGTCCTTCGAACTCTTTCACTCCACTTAGCTTGCGACATCTACTTGAGATCTCCTGAAGTTATGGGATTGACTCCTATTAACTCAAGGTTACTCAAGGCTATATGTACTTGTCATATTGACTTCCAATTTACTTCAATTTGATAGTTGCATTCTCTTCAGTTGATCTTGTGAATTCTCATAGAAATAAACATTGAATGTTTAGACTTGGAAGACAATCAACAACACACAATTTATGAAACAAGGACACAAAGAATTGGGAGTGGAAAACCCTCTAGGGGTAGAAAAACCACTCATGAACTGCCTCACTAGTTTACTTTTGAAAAACTTCTTTACAAGGCCTCACTGGCTGATATATGTGTCTCACTGACAAATGAAAGGTCTCACTAACCTACAAGCCTCATTGGAATAGCAAGGTCTCACTAACTACAAGCCTCACTGGCAAACACAATCACCATTATCAAAACATTAAACTTTGTGTGCAAGACATGATTGCCATTTAATCAGATTTGCACCATTGTATACACTGTGTTTCATCATACAGCCTTATACCTCTGTTTGATTTTCAAATCAAGACCATCTTCTTTAACACACTTCTACAAACAAGCTCGTCTTACAAATCTCTGTAAACAATTATCTATGCAAATGGTCTCTATCAATTTTTCATCAATCACTGCAATCAAAGCTTGATTTCTTGCAATCAAAAGCATTACAAACCTTTACAAGTGTCTTTATACATTCTGATATTTTTGTAAGAACATTTCACTATGAAGAATATCTCACAATATGTCTTTTACTCTGCAAATTGGTTCACATAATCATTCATCTGTATCATCAAATTTATCTTTATCATTGATCTGCATAACAACACACACATACATCAATGCACCTGTAATGCCATTAAATATGAGATGACCTTTCTTATTTTTTTCTTCTCTACATAATCACTTCAATCCTTGATATTCTTGTATCTCCAAATAAAATAGACTCTTCAAATTCTTTGTCCTACAAATGAATTTCACTATAAAACCTTTCATATTTCCCTCTCTACAAAAGAAATTCAATCACCTGCAACATAACATTTCATTTCCATAATAAAAAATAAATCTTCAATATGTCATTAATTTTCTTCTTATCCTCTCTCCAAAATCCCTTCAACTTCTTCTCCTTCTAAAAAAATCTTTCAACTTCATCTATAAAAAAAAATGAAGTCTATCTTTTCTTCATTGACACAACAAAAATACCTTCTTATCTTTGCTCAAGAGAATACACAAATATAGAACGAATCTTCATAAAAATAGAGTAAAGGTCCCACAAAATCTGTTTTTGTACCTTCTCTTAAAACATGCTAAAATTAGCTTAAAAAAAAATTTCTAAATTTGACCACATCGCTTTTATGGGCCCAACAAAATAGGAGTTTTTTTTTTTAATTTAAATATAAACTAAAGCCATTTATATGGCTTAATCGGGCTCTCAAGATATTCGATGATTTGTTTTTTTAAAACAAAAATGAGCTTCACATACTTCCATGCTTTTTGCATCACAAGATATAAACATAGACCTATGCTTTTTACAAATCGTGCTCCCATTAAATAATTTGATTGTCCAAAAAATTTGAACCAAATAACATTTAAACTTATCCTTTTAATGGCTCTCTTTTAGCGCACAAAAAAAGGAGACCGGGAGGATCAGTCTAGCAGGGTGAAGGGGGCGGTTGCCCCATGGTCTTAAACCCTCTACGAGGTCACTTAAGTAGCAGTGACGTTTGATAGAAAGTCAACTTCCTTTTATAAAATAAAGTGCTCATCAATAGTGATAGTTATAATAAATTTAAAATTAGCTTTTAAACAAAGCACTTAAAGATCTTGAGATAGAATTTTCTCAATGCCAATGATATGAAGACACTAAATAAGCTCATTGTTATTGCAAACTGAGCAGATCATGATAATAACAATGATACTATCACTGTTATGCCAAGACTGAAACCAATGATATCATAATCAACAATCACCTCTGTGAGTATAACCATTACCTTTAACCTACCAAGCATGTGTTAACTAAGAGAACCATGAAGCATGTGTCAACAACCATAGACTCACTCAAAGAACATGAAGTCTTGAGTATGATGAAGTAACATATCAACTTTGAGCACCTATGTCAACTTTCATCATGTCTCTTAAATTTAACACCTCATTACAGAGCTTAAATCTTTGCCATCTTCCAACCTTCTGCTATGCAATGAATGTGTCATGAAGCATATAGAAGACATCCTAATGAAGGCATCTTGACAACACTCATTCCTCCTGTCATCACACATTTTAGACACCAAGACACATATCATAACTTGAACCATCTCTTGAACCTTCTGCCATGAATATGAAATGAATAGTCTCTTTGAACACAAACTTCATTTCATCATTCCAAGATGAAAAACTTCATGACATTATATATGAAGATGTTTCCATTGTCAACTTGGAGAACCCAAGACTACTATGAAGGCATTCTTCTCCTGATTTGAGATGGAAACAATAGAATAAAGAAACATTGTGAAATACATTATGTCACCATGAAGAATGATAAGGGAGATCCATGACAAACCAACCTTGAACCACCTAAGATCTTCTTTGAGGTCTCCATGAACAACATCCTGATAATATGAACAAGTTCTGCCAATATCAATACCTTTTTGACATCAATGACAATCTACTTTCATCATTTTCTGTGTGCAGTTTCTGTTGTGTTTTATGATTTACCTCCTTCATCAAAAGATAGCAATGTTAGGGAATCAATGGAGGTTTTTTTGGTTGAGATAAGAAAGAGTTCAAAAGATTTTAAAGATGCCGAGATACAAAGGGCACTGTAGATGCCAGTCTAATATTTGTTAGTAGTCAAACAAACAAAAAGGTTGCAAATAAAGTCAAAGATACAAGCTATGAAAGAAGTCTTGGTTGCAGCCACTAAAAAAAGACAAAAGAGTTTGAAGACACAGTTTACAAAAATAAAATCATTG
This sequence comes from Cunninghamia lanceolata, assembly GCA_027924645.1. NCBI lineage: Eukaryota > Viridiplantae > Streptophyta > Pinopsida > Cupressales > Cupressaceae > Cunninghamia > Cunninghamia lanceolata. Next base: position 8,945,902 of record BSBN01000078.1, read on the forward strand.
AAAGGAGGAAATCACAGTAGAAGATTGCAGGGAGAATAGGTATTTGATTGGACCACAACCAAAATCTATAAAAAAGAGAAGTTGTCAAAGAAGGATCACAAAGTTCAAGTTTGAAGACTACTGTAGCAAAAGAATAGATTGATTTGCAAATAAGTATATGTAGAAAATCACATTAGGATTTTTGAACACAAAGAGGTTGTATAAGGCAATTAGCAAGGAATTGAGAACTCTGATTATATTGTAGAAGAAGTGAAGGCCCACAAAGCCACTGAAAAACAAAAGCAATATTGTTGTAGCAACAACCTAGTGCAACAACACGATGAAGAATATGTCAGCAATGGAGAATTATTTTCAAAATAGAATTTTTTTTGCATACCAATGGGCAAAGACATTATGGAAATAGAGTTTGTGAATGCTAAAGCATTTAATGGTCAAAATTAAGAGGGAGTGTTGGTGATTAATTTCTCCTTAGAACATCATTAATTATTGTATTTTGTTAACTAATTAATAAGACAAAAGTTGTAATTAGAAATGTCTAGAAGAAACTAGTAAGGGTCTTGTAGCATGTTTCTAGAAAGAATAGATAAGGATTAGTAAGTTTCTAGAGGAGTTAGGATAAGGATTGGAAGCTTCTAGATAGACAAGAAACATTAAATATTGTATATTATATTATTTGAGAAGACCTCTATAAATAGAGGCATCATTTAGTGATTTTCTTATTAAACAATAGAAATTGCTTTGATGGCTAAGCAATAGATTTATGAATACTATGTGCATTTCTGTATTTGTGTTTGTGTAGTTTGTATATGATTCATATTTGTGTGTCATATGGATTTCATATCCACCCCAACAATTTTATGATAATCAAAGTGCCTTACAAATTTCTAATAATCCAACTTTTCATGCTAAAACTAAACATTTGAAAATTGATGTTCATTACATTCAAAATCGTATTCAAACTCAATTTGTTAATCATTCAAATAAGCATTCGTCACATCCATTTTATGAACAAACAACTAACAGAATTCATTTTTTTTTAAAAAGTGAATAGACTACAAATATAAACGTTACTTTAAAATTCCTTTCACTACTTACCTCTTCTATAAGTCTCGTGTCATAATCTGTTTCAGGATAATTTAACTTTCTGTCAGCTGGGATGCGGGTAACTAGAATAGCTTTGTCCGAAGGCCTGCATGGTAATAGTTTGGATCACATAAGTGGCAATTACCCTAACAAAAACATATTAAAACATTTGGGAGATAGCTTTTAGAGTACTAACCTTGCTGCAGCTTCAACAATGAAATAGTAACCTTAAAATTAAAAAATAAATAAAGAGTTACGAGTATCTATTATAATTTTCTCAAAGATTTAGGCATATAAGTTTTTTTTAAAGATTGAGCACATAACATAGTTTAATCGGATTTCCTATCAATTATTTTGATCCAAACGATAAAGAGTTACGAGTATCTATTATAATTTTCTTAAAGATTTAAGCATATAAGTTTTTTTAAAGATTGAGCACATAACATAGTTTAACCGGATTTCCTGTCAATTATTTTGATCCAAACAGTGACTTATATAAGTCACAAATATTTACTCAAATTTTTCTTACTTGTTATTTCTTTGGAACATTTAAAAAACATTAAATACCATATTCATAATCATAAAACAAACAAATGTCTTCCTCCTGTCATCATTTTATATAAACTATCTTAACTTTAAAGTACTAGCAATGTGAGAAGCTATATGCACTCACCAAGGTTTATTTGACGCTTTTCTTTCTTAAGCCTGTCAAGAAATATAGCCCAACTTAATTAGATCTTTATTTTATGTAATAAATACAAAAATCAATAATAATAGCCCATATTTATTGAATACAGATGATATCTACAATGCACACAAGATTTTCAAATAGCTTTACAGTCCCACTAAATAACCTAAAGAGGAGACACTATGATAATCATGGAAAATTGTAAATGTTATTTTTGGTGATCAACGAATTATTCCAATAGACTACCACAGAAGTAGTACACAACAAAAAGAATAGAATACCATATATTGGCTTCATAACGTCCACTTCTCTGGTAATCACATACTCCAATGGCTTGGCTTTTTTTTTAGGCCTGCCTCTCCCATAATTGCCATTTTGATTAGCCTCAGGAAGAGGAGAGTTCACTTTCCTATAAGATATAATGTATTTTTCTTTCAAGTTGTAAAATGTTTAAAAAAATATTACTCTCAAAATGGAGAGTTCACTTTCCTATAAGCTCTAACTCTCTTACCATTATCATTTATATCAGCCCTTTCATGAGAGACCCTAGTTTTAGGGTTTTCGATGCCATTGTCACCGACACTTGCACCATGATGGCATATGTCTTTCTAACCTTCTCTCTTCTAATCCTGAGCAGCACTTCAGCTTCTGGTTCATCTTCATCCTTCAATTAAAAATAATTCTTCTTTTGCTTTATATATTTGTCTACCAGAACCTCTCCAGATAGAAAACCAAGCATTAGGGTTTTCTATCTCAATAGGGGAACCAGACAGGGCTTCAACTTGAGCATGACAAAGCCTGATATTATGATTTACCATTTGAGGGTGACTGGAACTGATGTTAGTTCCAACTTGAACTTGACCTGCATGATGGGTATCCTCCTCTGCCAATTTACTACGTTTAAATACCACTGGTTTATGTTTAATCAGCGTGTGAGACACAATTACCCTTTTTTCTTCATCCTGTGATGTCCATGAGTAAAATGCATTGTAATTAGAATACTCGTCCTGATTTCAACTGCTTCAAAGGCATATCTTCTTGCTCATTCTATGATTCCATGGATGGGAAGAAAATAATCGGTATAGGAGTATGGGACAGCATTGAATCTGCGTGTTTTGTGGAAAAACATCCTGAGTCGAACCCTGCACTGCCATATTGGAAACAACTTGGTGCTGAAAAACTCAAGTACGATATTTATCAGGTTGTGTATGTTACTTGCAAAGATCCCGTCCAAAATTCTTCAATACCTGGCTTTCAAATATGATTTGGAAACCCATCAAAACTTAATATATAAAGACATGTATTGCTGTAAGACGTGTGTAAGAACCTGAGTAACGGCTAGCTATGGAGGAGCAGAGCGCGACATGGAGGAGCATAGCGCGAGGGTGGAATAAAAGTGGAAGGAGATTTGCAGTGTGGAACGATTTCAGGCCAGTCTTCTTCCGGGAAAATGACAAGGGTGGAACACACCAACATCGTCTCTACAGAGATAATGTGGCGCCCTGCTCCAGATTTTCACGAGATGCTCCCTGTTTTAGGGAAAGCAGAGGTATTAGATCTTACTATGATAACACAAGTCGTTTTAGGGATACTTTTGAGTATCCTTCCCACAGGCAGAGATTTCGGTCTGCTTGGTCGTCTCATCATGGTTCGCATGAGGGCGGTCAAAGGGACTTTTGCAAGAACAGAGGAAGAGGTCTGAGGAATATGTCTTGGTCACGAAGCTTTAGAGATTACCCATACCCTTCAAACAGAAAATTTCAAATCAGGCGGCATGGTAATGATCAGATATCTACTAATGGATGTTCACGGGGATCACGGACATTCCAGCAAAAAAGGCGGTGGGGTAAGTCTTCTTCAAAAGAGGGCACATTCGAATATCGTGTCAAGAAAACCCTATACAGTAGGGAGGAAACGCCTGAGAATTTGGAGCTCCAAGTTAGCATACCAGAGGAGGTACTTGCAAACAGAAAGGACAAGCTCATGGAGACCGCTGTTATAGGTAAACCCTGGAAGAGCCCCTTCTCTAAGATTGATCTGTATGCATGGCTTAAAATGACCTGGCCAGAGTTTGAGGAAGCTATTATGCTTGAGGAAGGTTTTTTTACTGTCATTTTTAAGAATAAAAAAGACACAGACTTTGTATTCCAAAAGAGTATCTGGTTTTTGAGGATATTGAAGTTTATCTGCAGCCGTGGCAACCCAACTTCAGATCATCGTATGTGGAGATATCCCATGCTCTTTCCTGGGTAAGTCTGAGAAACTTACCTCTAGAATACAGAGATGAGACAGTATTGAAGATGATTGGGGACTCGATTGGTGTTTTCAAATCCATGGAGAAGTCTCCGCCTTCAATGACAGAGGATTATATCAGGATTTGTATCCTCCTGGATATAAAGAAGGGATTCCCCAAAAGCATCAAATTACAAACCTCTGAAGGAGAATGGGAGCAAGAAATTTGCTATGAGAATTTGGAATCCAGATGCATAACTAGTGGGGGTCTTGGCCCTCATAAAAGCAGTTTAGACCCCATCTCCAAGTCAAGCACAAAAAAGGTCTCTCTTCAGGTTCCAATGGTTAGCACATTTCTTTCTTCGGGCGAGACAAGCAGAGGAATCTCCACAGATTTGAATAATAATTTGGAAGGTGGGATCTCAGGAGGAGAGCCAGAACCCTTATGCAATTTAGCTTGTAAGGAGATTTTAGACAAGGATAAGGACGAAGGAGGACTTCTTCTAAAAGAAACTGCCATAAAAGATCTTCCCATTGAGACTGATAAGGCTTTGGATAGACCGACAGACCTACAAGTGAACCTCTCAGGGAGGGTAGAACTGGATACAGACGGTTGCAGCTGTAGAGTCTCTTTGTTAAAAGAGACAGAAAATTCCATTTTGGAATATCATACTTTTTCAAATCAGTCGGGTTTCACAGACCTTCCTGTTAATTTTTGTGTAGCTTGGACAGGTGTTCTAGTCTCGGGTGGAGATTACAAGGCTAGAAACACAGCTGGAATAATTATCTCCATACCTAGATAATTGATTTCTCAAGAGACTTCTAGATATTAGGGTTTAGAGTCTAATTAATCCTAACCATTGATTAAAATTAAATCATGGCCATTGGTTTCCAATGAGGGGATTATAAAAGAGGATCAATAGGCATTTGGAAAACACAGATCCGAGAAGTATTTGCAGCGATAGCAAATAAATAAATTTGCGGTGATAGCAAATTGATTTGCAGTGAAAGCAAAGGGCGCAGTGATAGCGTTGGAGAGCAGTGGAATTGCCGGATAAGGAAAATATTGCCGGAGCAATTTCAGCAGGAACAATTGAGGGAAGGGAATTTACAGGAAAGAAATTTCCAGAGCTCTGCCAGTAAGAGGCAAGCAATTTTGTATCTCTTGATTTCCTGTAGTTGAATAAAATTCATATCTGCTGACTGGTTTTCCCTTCGGGGTTTTTCCAGGGACAATTTGTCCAAAACATTGTGTTCATTTTATTTTTCTATCTCCGTGATTTTTACGTGAAGTTGCAGCTGTGTTATTATTTAATATTTGCTGTAAATTATTTAATTTTTCGGTAGCCAAATAATCTTATAAGATAGGAAATTAATAATCAGTAGCCGCAATAGATTTTTCACATGGTATCAGAGCAGATCTGAGAGCAGAACAGGCACAGGGAGAAAGGAAAAATAATCTAGGGTTTATAAAACCCAGTTTGACCTCTTCAAATTATTATTTTCTTTTGAGATGGCCTCAGCAGGTTTAAGAGATCAGGACAGATTGGATGGAGCCTCAAATTTTGGTGTCTGGAAAGCCAGAATTTCTTTATTGCTGGAAGAGAATGGTATCAAGGATTATGTGACTACTGTTGTACCTGTACCTACAGACGCAACACAGCTCGTAGCATATAAGAAGGAAGATGCCAAGGCAAGGAGGCTGATTCTTGACGGTGTTAAGGATCATATTGTTCCGCATATTGCAGAGTTAGATACAACAAAGACGATGTGGGACGCCATTATGAATCTGTACCAGAATGCTACCCTTAACCGAAAGCTGATTCTCAGAGAAAAGTTAAGGAATACCCGGATGAATAAGGGAGAAGACGTCACAAGTTATCTCACCAGACTTAGACTTGTCAAGGATGAATTGGCAGCTGTTGGAGACAAACCAAAGGATGATGAGCTAGTACGAATAGCCCTGAATGGGTTTACTAAGCAGTGGGATGTCTTTGTTCAAGTTATTAATGGACGAGACACCTTACCAAGTTGGGATCGACTATGGAGTGACTTCACTCAGGAGGAGCTTAGACTAAGTCTTGTCAATGGAACCAGCAGTAATAGTCAGAAAAGTGAGGTGGAACAGGAAAACGTTGCCCTAGCAGGAAAAGGGAAAGCGAAGAAGGGGTCTGGCAAAGGATCAAATTCAAAAAGTGAGAAGAAGAAGGACTTATCTAAGATCAAATGCTATGGCTGTCACGAGTTCGGCCACTATGTCAGCGATTGCCCACAAAGGAAGAAAAATGAAAAGAAGGGCAAGAAGCAGACGGCAGCTTCAGCAAGTGTAGATGAGCTTTCTAGTAGAATGGAGGATGAGTTTGCACTCATAGCTTTCCTGACTAGCTCAACCTCACAGGGTGTTTGGTATATAGACAGTGGGGCGTCATTTCATATGACAGGAGTTAGGAGTACTTCTCCAGCTACAAGGAGGAGGACATCAGATTCCAGATTCAGATGGGGAACAAGTCCAAGTGCAATCCAGTTGGGAGAGGGACTGTTCTATTTCAGAGGGAGAATGGCAAGCCTATTTCCATTCATGATGTGTTGTATGTGCCAGGCTTGGGCATGAATCTAATTTCCGTATCTGTCCTTCAGGATAAAGGCTACAATGTACTCTTTAGAGGGGCGCATGTTTTAATCAAGCATAAGGATTGGAAATCACCCATAGCTATTGGAGTTAGGAGCGGCCGACTTTATAGGTTGCAGTTTGATACTCCTAAGGCACCAGTGAGCAGCAGTAATCCTAGAGATCAAGGAGAGCTATGGCATAGAAGGATGGGCCATATACATCATGGAGCACTTAAATTGCTTCGTGAGACAGTGACAGGTGTTCCAGACGTGAGCACAGAGCATGATGATGTATGTAAGGGATGTGTATTGGGGAAGTTTGTGAAAGCAGCTTTTCCAAGGAGTGACACCAGATCCAAGGGGGTTCTTGATCTAGTACATTCAGATATATGTGGACCAATGTCAACGAAGTCTCTCAGAGGATATGAGTACTTTGTTACTTTTATTGATGATTTCTCCAGGAAGACCTGGATATACTTCTTGAAGACCAAGGATGAGGTCTTCAGTCACTTCCAAGAGTTCAAAGCTCTTGTGGAGAATTCGACAGGCAGGAAGGTAAAGGTACTTCGGTCAGACAATGGAGGCGAGTACAAAGGGAAAGAGTTCCAGGAGTTCTGTACCAGGAAGGAATCAAGAGAGAGTGGATTGTTCCTTACAACCCGCAGCAGAATGGGGTTGCTGAGAGGAAGAATCGTTCTATATCGGAGGCAGCAAGGGCTATGTTGTATGACCAAGATATGCCACGATACTTATGGGCAGAGGCATGCAGTACAGCAGTATACATACAGAACAGGGTTCCACATAAGGTATTGGGCAAGATGACACCAGAGGAGGCATTCTCAGGGAAGAAGCCAGATGTTAGTCACTTCAGGATATTTGGGAGTTTGGCATTTTGTCACATTCCAAGGGCTACACGTTCCAAGTTAGATCAGACTGCAGAGAGAGGGTACTTTGTGGGGTACAACGAGACCTCAAAGGCATATCGGATATTTATTCCAGGGACCAAGAGGATTATAGTCAGGCGTGATGTCAAATTCATGGAGGACAAGGCATATAGGAGGTCCAGAGATTTGCCAGCAGATGATCAGAATGAGCAGCCAACAGAAGCTCCAAGGATTGTTCAACCAGAACAGGGGCAGCGAAGCACGAGTACAGTTACTAGTACAAGCACAGGCTCAGGTGCTGAGAGTTCGCAGAGTATGGAGCAACAGATACAACAAATCCAAGAGATGCATCAAGAAGATATGGAGTTTGATATTTCATCCTCTATAGTTGACAGGAGGAACCATGAGGTTCAACAGACACATAAGGATACTCAGGAGTTTGTGGGAGCTCCTAGGATGAGTAATAGACAGCGGAAACAACCAGCTAGGTATAATGACTATGTGGCATTGGTTAGTCAGTTGGTAGATAGTGAGCCTTCTAGCTATCAAGAGGCTGCACAGCAACAGGTGTGGCAAGATGCGATGGTTGAGGAATATACCTCAATAATGCAGAATGATGTGTGGGAGGTTGTGCCTAGACCGACAGATAGGGCAGTGGTTGGATCACGTTGGATCTATAAGATTAAGCATGGTGTAGATGGTAGCATCGAAAAATACAAGGCAAGGTTCGTGGCCAAGGGGTTCTCTCAAAAGGAGGGAATAGACTATGAGGAGACATTCGCTCCAGTGGCCAGGTATACTTCTATACGAGCCGTAATCTCACTTGCAGCGCATATGGGATGGCAGATCCATCAAATGGATGTCAAGACGGCATTTCTTAATGGTGAATTGTTAGAAGAGGTATACATAGAACAACCAGAGGGCTTTGTAGCACACAGCAGCGAAACCCACGTGTGCAGATTGAAGAAAGCTTTGTATGGACTCAAGCAGGCTCCCAGGGCGTGGTATGAGCGCATTGATAGATACTTGCAGGGAATAGGCTTTGTGAAGAGTGAGGCGGATGCTAACCTCTACTACTTGGTGGTTGGGGGTGAAATTCTCATTCTTGTTCTATATGTGGACGACTTGTTTTTAACAGGTTCACTAGGGCTTATAGAGGAGTGCAAGAGGGACCTTGCATCAGAGTTCAAGATGAAGGATTTGGGGCTTATGCACTACTTTCTAGGCATGGAAGTGTGGCAGACAGATGGAGAGATTTTCCTTGGACAAGGGAAATACTGCATTGAAATCTTGAAGAGGTTTGAGATGCAAGATTGCAGAGCCATGTCTACACCTATGATCACGAATTGGAAGAAGGTAGACACATCCAAGGAAAAGGATGTAGACCCCACCTTATACAGGATGTTGATTGGATCTCTCATGTATTTGGTCAACACTAGGCCAGATATATCCTTTGCAGTAAACTCTCTTAGTCAGTTCATGGTTGAGCCGAAGAGAGTGCATTGGATAGCAGCAAAGCATGTGTTGCGGTATTTGCGTGGTACAATCGAGTATGGGATCAGATATGCTCGAGGTGATGGTATCAAGTTGATAGGCTATACTGATGCAGATTGGGCAGGTAGTGCGGTGGACAGGAAAAGCACTTCAGGGTGCTGCTTTAGTTTGGGATCAGGAGTTGTCTCTTGGTACAGCAGGAAGCAAAAGTCCATGGCTCTGAGTTCTGCAGAAGCAGAATACATAGCAGCTAGCATGGCAACGTGTGAGGCTATATGGCTTCGGAAGTTGCTAGTAGCCTTGTTTGGTCAGAGGGTTGAGACTACAGTGATACACTGTGATAATCAGAGTTGCATCAGATTATCTGAGAATCTAGTGTTTCATGATAGGTCTAAACATATAGACATCAGATATCATTTCATCAGGGATTGTGTACAGCGGAGGGTTGTTCAGCTACAGTATATACCTACAGATCAGCAAGTAGCAGACATTTTGACAAAGGCATTGGGGAAGGCAAAATTCATCTTCTTCAGAGGTAAGTTGGGTGTTATGCAGAACACCTTCCTCGCTAAGAGGGAGTGTTAATTTTTGTGTAGCTTGGACAGGTGTTCTAGTCTCGGGTGGAGATTACGAGGCTAGAAACACAGCTGAAATAATTATCTCCATACCTAGATAATTGATTTCTCGAGAGACTTCTAGATATTAGGGTTTAGAGTCTAATTAATCCTAGCCATTGATTAAAATTAAATCATGGCCATTGGTTTCCAATGAGGGGATTATAAAAGAGGATCAATAGGCATTTGGAAAACACAGATCCGAGAAGTATTTGCAGCGATAGCAAATAAATAAATTTGCGGTGATAGCAAATTGATTTGCAGTGAAAGCAAAAGGCGCAGTGATAGCGTTGGAGAGCAGTGGAATTGCCGGATAAGGAAAATATTGCCGGAGCAATTTCAGCAGGAACAATTGAGGGAAGGGAATTTATAGGAAAGAAATTTTCAGAGCTCTGCCAGTAAGAGGCAAGCAATTTTATATCTCTTGATTTCCTGTAGTTGAATAAAATTCATATCTGCTGACTGGTTTTCCCTTCGGGGTTTTTCCAGGGACAATTTGTCCAAAACATTGTGTTCATTTTATTTTTCTATCTCTGTGATTTTTCCGTGAAGTTGCAGCTGTGTTATTATTTAATATTTGCTGTAAATTATTTAATTTTTCGGCAGCCAAATAATCTTATAAGATAGGAAATTAATAATCAGTAGCTGCAATAGATTTTTCACACTTCCCCATACAGCAGTCTCAGATGATGGCTTGCCTAATGTAGGGGAGGTAATCCCTCCTAGGCAAGAGGTTGAGGATAGGGCCCCACAAGAAATCCTCCTACAAGTTGATCTCCGTAATGAAGAGGATTTTTCTACAGATCCCCGAAATACCAGAGGAGAAGAATGTTCTTTGGATCATATAGAGTCTCAAGATACCACGCATGAGTTGACAACTGAGGCAATTCTTGGCCTAGCAGATGAAATTCGGAAAACCATGGGAGAAGATGCCTTTGGTGCTTTGGCAGAGGCAGCCTTTCAAGACATTTCAGATGATGAATTCCCAGATCGTTTTGCATTTGCACATTCAGACATTGGAGAAGACTGGGATTTTGAAGAGGAGGTGCTTCAGAAAGACATAGCGACAACAAATTCTCCAATCTTAGGCATCTCCCAGACAAACCTAGCCAAGAAAGCTGACTTCTCTACACCATGTCAGGGCAAGAAGTCCAACAAATGTTTGAATCTCTTGCATGAGGGGGAACCAATTACTGGCTTCCAAAATACGATAGAGAAAATCCTAAGATCAAGGAGAGTGGTGTGCTCTCCTTGTATATTTTGATAAATTTTTTTACCTCAAGCAGGGTAGGAGCTAGTAAGCTCCTAATAATTGCCATCTCACCAGGAACAAGGTGAGGACGGATTGGAAGCTATCAGGGGCTATTTTTCTCTTCAAGGGAAGACTTTGTGCTTCTATCCTTTAACCCCAGTAGAGGATTTGGGAGGCTCTTATTGTGCGGGGCCATGGTTACGTTGTTTTTGTTTTTTTTTTGTTATGAAGCTGGACGTGGGAGGATCTTGGTGTTTATAATTTTTACCCCTGTAGAGGATTTGGAGGGCTTTTATCGTGCATTTGACAGGGTGGTTGTGCCCTGGGTTACGAAGCCAGATGCTGGAGGATCTCGACTTTAGGTTATGATCTTTTTTGTTCATGTTTTCTTAGGCTTCGAGCTAGCATTCGGTATGGTTATGCTAGCACCTGATCCTTCTTCCTCGGCGTCCTCCCTCCATCCTATTTTATTGTGGCTTCATGAGGGAATGCTTGGGCGGTACAATGAATCCTCACCAGTTTGCTTGATGGTCTTGATGGAGACTCCTTCCGAGGAAAAGTGGCTCAAAATTTTTTTGATCTACGATCTATAGGGTGTATGTTTTGGATGCCGCTCACTGTCTGTGTTGTGTTTTTTGTGTATGCGGCGTATCTTTCAAGCTAGTCATGGATAGCACAAGGTTTCAGGGGAGCTTACAACAGTCTTTTTTCCCTCCAATGGCCTTTTTCAAATTCCATAAGGCTCTGATTAAAGGCATCTTGTACCATTGGGGGACCAACGATCTTCCTTCTCTAAGGTCTTTTCACTGGCCCTGCATTGATGAATCTCAGCTGCGCAGGCTTTTTGGGATAGCTTCAGGAGTAGGTGAAAATTTGAATTCAAATCCCTGTTTTAAATGCCTGTTACTCCTGCACTTCCTTCAATGGTTGTCTTGGGCACATTAATGACCTTCCGTGTTAGGGCGGATTCTTGATGTATTTGGCATAGCCTTTATGTCCACTGGCAGATCTTATCTGAGGACATGACTACTGTCAGCAGCTATGTTCTGCTGACATGACTTGTATGATTTTTGGGGTTCAGGCCTTTGCCTCCCTTTCTCTTGTAACCCATTTTTTCTTTAATATAATTTCCCGTATGGGTGGATTACCACCTTTTTCTGTTAAAAAAAAAATTAGAATACTCGTCCAATACAATAAAAGGAAAGAAGAAATTTCAACTACTTACAGTGAAAGAGACATCACTACTAGCATAGAATGGTTTGGTTGTATGGGCTACATGGTGAGTCGGTGACCTTCAGTATCATTACTAGAAGAGGCCATACAATGTAAGCAAACAAGTTGATACTGAGCTTCTTTTCTGTAAAGTATATTCCTTGTGAGCGAAGAACATAGAACGAGTCATAAACAAATATTACAAAATATAATTTATTTTATCTTAAAAAGAAATTAATTAAAATGATTAATAAGAAAACTTAGCCTTGTATGTAGAAAGGCTATAAATAATTATATAAGAGATATAGCATTTCTACAATATATGATAGTAAATAATAGAGTGTTTTCAGATTTGTTTCAATATAGCATTTCTACAATATGGCGGCGGTGGATTCAGCTGGTGGGGACGGTGTTGCATAGTCTCTCTCGATGGCTGGTGGTATGGGTGTATGTTCATCTGTTTTTTTGGCCTTCTTTTGTGTTGATCTCTTTTTGAGACGTCATTTGGGTAGCTGGTTGCCTGATGTATAAACTCTAATATTCTAATATATAGGTGGTCTATCACCTTTCTCCTTTAAAAAAAATAGTGTTTTCAATATGGATCATATTATGTGATTATCATTTAGATGAAGAAATGTCAATATAGAAATGTAATTGCAATATTTGCTATTTAAAGAAAGACAAGAAGTGAGAGGGAAGGGAATGAGAAATGATAGAGAGGGCAAATAACTTAACAATAAGGAAATTAAGTAAAGTCAAAACTATATCCTATAAAATCATTATAAAAGAAAAAAATATATATAAAGAGGGAGAGACAAGAAAAATGAAGGGTTTGTGGACAACTTTTAAAACCTCCTTTCCCCTTAATGAAAAATAATATACTCATAACAATCTAAAAATATAATATAATAGACATCTAAAAGAAATCCTTGACTTTTAGGAGAAAAATAAAATAAAAACATACAAATCTAATAGAATAAAAAAATACAATCATAATATAACTATAACTAGCATACCTATCTTTCAGATGCAGGCTGCATTCTAAGAGATGATTAGGGAAACCTTATTTGAGCACTGTCCAAGCGACTGGTAGGAGGCCATATTCCAGGGCCTCTGGTCAGCCTCCAAAAGTGCAGGGAAAAATAGATCTCAAGTTTGGACGTTGAAGGTGACTCACAGATCTGTATCAATGCCATCACAACAAGAAAAATTGTAAATTGGAAACTTGAGAATATTGCGGAATCCGTTTGGAATTGCTTGCCCGCAAATGTAGATTACACTATCACTCACTGTTATAGAGAGGCAAACAACGAAGCAAATCATCTAGCAAATATTGCCTGCACCCAGGTACTGCTGAGGTCTTTGGGTCTTTGGGTCTTCTCTGGATCTCTGGGGGCTGGATCAAACATTGATGATTGGGCACCCCTATCCTAATAGGGCATACTATTTTTTTCATAAATTTTTTTCATGGGAACGGTTCTTTAACTGTATGTATACATAAAAAATTAGTATACCTATCTTTAGAAAAATCTATTTAATATAGGTCGAGACATATCCTTTGATGTGCCTATATTTCTAATTGCTTTACTACATTTTTATCCTTTTATTTCAACACATTAATTTGCTCCTTTTTTATTTAATTGCACTAATAAAATATAGTTATAAAATATTATTTTAGGGCACTATATTTTTATAAAATAACAATGATAATTTTATTTTTTCTAAAGATAAAGAATTGTTTATCATTTCAAATTTGTAAGCATTATATTTGGAGAAGTAAAATTATAAGGAAAAATTTATGTAACGAACCCTAACCCTATTTTGGTGTGGAGAGATTTGACATGTATTGAGTAAATAAAATTGAAATCCAAAAAATAATCTAATTTTTAAAATAAAACAACACTAAAATATTTCATTAATTATAAAACTAAACTTTACAAAGCCGATAAAATAAAACTAAAATATTTCTTTAACTATAAAACTAAACTTTACAAAGCCTCCATATTTTTTATATGTGTAGAACCCTAACCTTAGTTGGGTGTGGGGAGATTTCAAATGTCTTCCAAAGATATTAAAATGTAATCCAACAATATATTATTTATTTTATGTGGGCTTTATTGTTATGTGCATTTATTTAATAAAAAATATGTCAGTTATATATTTCAAATTTAATTCAATTTAAATGATACCAAAATCTTAGTTATAATTAAACTAAAATAAAGTAACCTACCTTGTCGTTATGTTTCTTTGCTAGCCTTCATTAAGCTAAAGTAAATAATTTACCCTACTATTAACATTCTTATTTTGCTTTGTGTTGCTGCAATTCTTACCTCGAATAATTTTCAATAATTTAATCCAAATGATACAAAATAATTTTTTAAAGGAATTAATTCTCATAGTAAAAATCTAAAAAAAAGGTCATTAAACTAAATATTAATTTTCTGTGACTTTGAAAGATTGAAGAACCCTAACCCTAGCTCTCATTAAACTAAACTAAATAATTTACCCTCTTGTTAATGTTAGTCTATATATATTCGCATATATATTGTACACTTAGGCATAAGTTTACTTAGATGTGCCTTTACACAAACATGACACATGTCTCATTGAGGTGTCAAGGTTGTTGGGCTGTTAAGATAGGTGTCATCAAGTTGCCTACTAACTAGCCACTCATGCTATTTTGTACGGAGGCAAATTGATGATCACTCTTAGTTGTAGAGTCTTTCTCTCAACTAATAATTGCCTCTCCTCTCCTATATGTATTTGTTTATTTGCCTAATGAACTACTTCAAAGTTGCAATCAGCACTTGTCTTTTCGATTGTTAGTCCTTATATGGTATCACAGTAAGTTGAGTTCATTGTTGATTCATTTGTTTTGAAGTCTGGCTCATCTGTAGTTGTGCGGAATTCAGCTGAATTGGCCTCGTCTCTACCTGCAGAGAATTGTGGTCATCCAAGCAAGCCCATCCCTATTTTCAGCTCATGGCTAAGTGGCAAAAGTCAACACCCCTGTTGAAAGCCCTCTTGCCGACATAGGTTTTTTCTGATCTCCTACAGAGACGGATTTATTTGCAGAGGGAGAACATCCTGTTTGACAAGCCAAAACCAGGCGTTGCAAGGCAAGAATAGGCCCATGTTGAGGGTCGATATGGGCGTTTGGAGCCATTGAGGTAGAGATGCAACCCACAAAAGATATCATTTTTTCCTATGAACAGGCTGACACCCTCATTCCCTATGGCGAAGGGTACCGCCTGGTGTGAAGGGGGCACATACCTCCTTAACCCGCGGATTTATTTGTTTGGAGGCATCTAATTTCTGCACATTGAAATCTCTCTTTTCATAGGAAACCTCTATTTTTTTTGTTTGATTTCTATAGAAAGAAGGAAACCTGTTGAAAGCCTTTGCAAAGAGGCACAAGCAGCGCATAGTTTACATTTTAGGGATATTCCTACTCTGGGACACCCAAATCAATGGGTTTGACAACAAATGGCTGAGAAACACCATTTCTTGGAGGCTCATCCTTTTTTGAAGGCATTTATCTATGCAAAGAGGTATCTTGAGATCCTTGTAGATCTGATCGATTTGGTCAAGGTGCCTCAGTTTGAAGATTGCAAAGCTTTGTTTTTTTGGCTTCTTCCAACCGATTCCTTCGACCCCTATGCATAGATCTAGCTGCCATTGGCTGCCCCCTTCATTTTGTTTTTATGCCCTAAATCTTTCCCATTTTATGCCCTTACATTTTTGTTTTTTTATGAATTATGCTTTCATATTTAAAACAAAATAGGCATTTAAAACAAACATTTAAAACTATGTTTTAAAAGGGCTAATTTAAAATTAGGGTAGATTTGGATATTCCTTGCATTCCCTTCATATCCCTAATGTTGCTTTCTTCTTGTATCCTATTTTAAAATACTGAATCCATTGGGCATAATATCGTACTCAACTTATAAAGTGCCGCCCATTTATGCTCCAGTCATACTAATTAAAAAACACTACTAAGTACCACATTTAGGGGGGACAAAATACGCAAACGGGATTATCCATGTTTGGGCAAAACATTAGCTTCTTTTAAAAATTGCTAGTGTTAAATGAAATCTCTCTCGAAATAGGCTAAGTATTAGGCTATGATTTTTATCATCCTGCTTAGTCCTATAACACTGAATGATAAAGTGGCTAGTTTAAGGTGCGATAAATTAAGCAATTTAAGGCACAAAATCTTTAAGGGGGTGTACAACTGAATTCCTATGGCATCTTTAGACAATTCTGAGGTAAACAAATGGGTTCTTCACTCTGGTGTAATTGATCACATGTCTCCTTATGTGGATGTTTTTATGTTAGTCCATCCTTCCAGCACCTCCAAAATTCTAATTGATGATTGTTATTATACTATTTGTGGACACATAACAATACAAGTAGGAAATGGATACATCCACAATGTTTTATTCATTCCTGGCTTGATAAGAAATTTGCTTTTCATGTATCAACTCACATGTTCAAATAAGTTAGTTAAGTTCACAGCCACTACAAGTTTAATTCAAGATTCTCAAAGTCAACAAATTGTTGCAATTAGGAAGATTTGTCACTTCTCCTACAACTTCATTTTTTTTCACTTTACATCTGGTGGGGATGATGCTCCTATTGGTACTTCAGAACCTAGTGTTACTTCTGTATGAACTTCCTTTTGGTCTGTATAACAAGGTCTTTTGAACTGTTCTTGATTGAATAGTTCTTTTATTTTGTTCTAGATTAGATTTCGACTTTACCTGTTGCTACATCATAATTATACACCACATGTTTGTGTTAATTCTTCATGAACTTCCAAGAATTATTCACCACATGTTTGTCTTCTCTTCTAATAGTACCTACATTACTTACTACATGAGATTCCAGAGACGCTTCGCAGTGAGCATCCCAAGATTATTTCTAGCAGATGTTCTTTCTCCCTTGCTACATGAGATTCTAGAGACACTTCATAGAGATCATCTAGTGATTCTTTTTAGTAGGACATGATCTGGAGTAGTTGGTCAGAAATCAGAGAGTTCATCCTCTTTAGGGGGTACCCTCTAGTTCTTCTTATCTCTCTTTTGGACGGTAGTTTTTCCCACTGGGCTTTCCACCTTTCTCTGTTTATGAGAGATTGCATTGTACCTGGGTACCTCATTAGGCCTAACTGATGGGTCTCAATTTATATTTGCATTGTACATGGGTACCTCACTAGGCTTTGTAGCCGGGACCCATTTCATTTGTGCCCACCTAAGCTATGCTTAAGGGGGGTTTTAGTGTTTATATAATTTTGTATATATTATACACTTAGTGATGAAGGGGGTAAATCATAAAACACACAATAATAGAAATTGAACACAGAGAAAGAACTTTCTTTTATTGATATGGGCAACTCATTACATTACAGAAGCTTAATTACAATAAGAGGAATCAGTCCTCTACAGGCTGCAACACACTACAGCTACCATCACCAGGCTCTGGAATCTTCCACCTTCTGTAACCCCCAAATCAGCTAGGGTTTCTGTTTTCCTGCCTATTCTTGACTCTACACTTGTCCCCTTAACTCTCCTCCCGCCCAGGGTCCCAAAAATGGTTATTAATAGCCGTTTTGGCGGCCAACAACCTAATTTTGAATTTTGCATCTCCCTCCAAAAATAGGTCAACTTCCGGGAGCCATAACTTTTGATCCGGGACTTCGATTGATGAACCGTTTTATGTGTCAGAAAGCTCATGGAGTGCTCTACGTGCTAAGAACTAGTTCTGCTAGTTCCGGCCATTTTCAGGCCCGTACAGGGCCGTTTAGTGCCACAAACCTGAGTTTGAATAATTTTCAGGCTTTTTCAGGAAACAAAAACTTTAATATCTTTCAGCTCGCAAATGATCTTCATGTGATTCCTTCGCCAAAGGTCTTATATTTCTGTTATGTAACTTCCTGTAAATTTTGACTTCATTCTGTGCCCAAATGCAAACTTTCTAAAAATAGCAGTTTACTATTTTTAGCAGTTTGGGAAAACTGAAAGTTCTACATTATTATTCAGGTGATTATGGGACCAGAACCATAGATTTTGAGAAGAAATGGGTAGAACAACAACAATTTTGAAACACATTTTTCTTTTTTTAGGTGATGCAAGATTGCCCTTACACCACTGGATGCTCTTGCATCAGACACCCAGGGTAATTTGAGAAGTGACCCTGTCACGTCTCAGGTGTTTGTGTGAGGAAAACCCAAACGGTCAACCTTTGCCTTAAACAACCAAGAAGAATCTTCAACAGGCCTTCTTTTCCATTTCACTAGATATTCTTCATATTGCCTGTTTCGAGTACTCCTTCCCACACAGCTATCCAAGATCTCTTCTATCTCCTCTATTGAAGTAGATGCCGGAATACTCCACTGCACTTCTGTTGGTCCATCCTCTGTTCCCCCTTCATGATATTCTGATAAATCAGTAATGTTGAAAATAGGGGAAATATTGATCCCACTCGGCAGCTCTACCTCATAAGCATTTCCTGAATCATGCTTCTTCATGATTCTGCATGGTCCAAATTTCTTCATTTTCAACTTATTGTATGTTCCAATTGGGAACCTTTCTTTTCTTAGGTGAACCATGACTTCATCTCCTACCTGGAATTCCTTATATCTCCTCTTCTGATTTGCCTTAGCCTTGTACTGAATATTCATTTTATTAATATGCTTTCTCACCTCTTCATGCAAATTCTTCAGATGTTCTGCAAAGTCTTCAGCTTCAGCACTTGTCTTTTCTCCATTGTCCATCTTCCTTAACTCAGAGGCATTTCTTGGGCTATTGCCATATAAATATGGAATGGTGATTTACCAGTACTCCTAGTAACAGAATTGTTCTAAGCAAATTCTACCTGTGGTAAAATCAAATCCCATCCCTTCGGCTTATCCCCTACTAAGCATCGTAGTAGGTTACCCAAACTCCTATTCACCACTTCTATCTGTCCATCAGTCTTTGGATGGTGTGCAGAACTAAACTTCAAATTTGTCTTCAACTTCTTCCACAATGTCCTCCAGAAATAACTAACAAGCTTGGTATCTCGGTCTGAAACTATGCTTTTTGGTAGACCATGTAGTCTCACCACTTCCCTGAAAAATAACTCTGCAATATGAACAGCATCATTAGTCTTCTTACAAGGAATAAAATGTGCCATCTTTGAGAATCTATCCACCACTACAAAAATAGAATCATGTCCTCTCTGTGTCCTTAGTAAACCAAGAACAAAATCCATACTGATATCATCCCAGGGCTTCTCTGGTATAGGTAATGGTTGATACAACCCTGTATTCTGACTTGTTCCTTTTGCCATCTGACATACTCTGCAACTTTGCACAAACTTCCTCACATCCTGCTGCAACTGTGGCCAATAATAATTTTTACCAACAATTGAAATGGTCTTATCTCGACCAAAGTGTCCAGCCAATCCTCCACTATGCTTCTCTTTAATCAGGTTCTCTCTCATGGAACTCCTCAGAATGCACAACTAGCTTCCTCTAAACAACATGCCATCTTGGATTATGAAATCCAACCATCTTGTCCTGTCTAAAGTAACAGGCTCCAGACAAGCTTTCCAAGCCTCTGCAAAATTTGGATCTTTAGAATACAAACTTTTGAGCTCATTGAACCCAACAACCTCTATCTTCATTTCTGTCAACAAATTTTGCCTTCTGCTCAAGGCATCTGCAACTCTATTGGACTTCCCACTCCTGTGCTTCAAAACAAAGGTATAACTCTGCAAAAACTCAACCCATTTTAAGTGCTTTTGGTTCAACTTTCCTTGACTATTAAGATACTGCAAAGCCTGATGATCAGTATATAAAACAAACTCTTTTGGCAACAAATAATGTCTCCATTTCTTTAAAGCCTGAACTATTGCATAAAATTCCTGATCATAAATAGAATACTTTTTCTTGGCATCATTAAGCTTCTCACTAAAATATGCAATGGGCTTACCTTCTTGGCTCAAAACAACTCCTATACCATTACCACTGGCATCACAATCTACCTGAAATACCTTATTGAAATCTGGAAGTGCCAAAACAGGTTGTTCTATGACTTTCTGCTTCAATGTATCAAAGCTCTTGTCTGCCCCTTTAGTCCATCTAAACTCTTTTCTATCCCCTCTCATTGTTTCAGTTAGGGGTGCACAAATGCTACTAAAATTCCTGATAAACTTCCTATAAAAATTTGCCAAACCATGAAAAGATCTTACCTCCATTGCAGTCCTTGGTGTAGGCCACTCAATGATAGCCTTTACTTTTTCTGGGTCCATCTTAAGACCTTCCTCTGAGACAACAAATCCCAGGTATACCAATTCCGTCTTTGCAAAACTACATTTCTTCAGATTAATCAACAACTTCTCCTCCCTCAGCTTCTCTAGAACTCTTCTGATATGCATCAAATGCTCATCCCAAGTCTTACTGAAAATTAAAATATCATCCAAATAAACAATAACAAAACTTCCCAAAAATTCTTTCAATACCTCATTCATGAGCCTCATGAATGTGCTTGGTGCATTGGTTAGCCCAAATGGCATAACTAACCACTCATACAAACCTTCCTTTGTGTTGAAGGCTGTCTTCCATTCATCCCCTTCTCTGATACGGATTTGGTGATACCCACTCTTCAGGTCAATTTTTGTGAAGTACTTGGCTCCACTCAAATAGTCCATGATGTCATCTATTCTTGGCAATGGAAATCTATACTTGATCGTTATCTTATTGATGGCTTGAGAGTCTGTACACATCCTCCATTCTCCATCTTTCTTTGGTGCTAGTACTGCAGGTACCGCACATGGACTTAGGCTCTCCCTTATCAGTCCCTTCCTCAACAACTCCTGAACTTGTCTGTTTACCTCTTTATTCTCTACAGGAGTCATTCTGTGGGCTGCCTTGTTTGGCAAACTAGCTCCTGGTATCAAATCCATTTGATGACTTATCTTCCTTACTGGTGGTAAACCTTCTGGTACATTATCAGAGATAATGTCCTGGAATTCTTCCAACATATCTAAAACTTTTGCTGGTACATCTTCACATTTCTCTTGACTAATCTTAGGAATCAATGCAAAGCAATGATGCTTATGCTTCATACCCTCAAAAAATTTCCTACCATCTACCAAACAAATTATGGCAGTACTACATACATTTTCTTCCACCTCCTTTAAGGGCTTCAACTTATGATGAACTCCATCCTTTGTTAGGGAATATTTGTTTGCACGGCCATCATGGACAGCGCTCCTATCATACTGCCACGGCCTCCCCAACAACATATGACATGCATCCATCGGTATGATATCACACAGCACCTCATCATGGTGGTCACCAATCTTGAACTTCAGTAAACACTGCTCATTGACCAAAGCTCTATGGTCCTTCTGCAACCATGCAATCCGATATGGATGTGGATGCTTTCTTCTTGTCAACTTCAACTTGTCAACCATCTCTTCTGAAACCAAATTATCAGTGCTTCCACTGTCAATAATAATATCACAACACTTACCCTCACATTTGCACCTTGTGCGGAATAAACTCTTCTTCTGATTGGGTTCTTTCTCCTCATTCAGGAAGGTTCTTCTGACAACTAGGGTTTCTCCCCTTTTAGCATCTTCAGAATGCTCAGAATGTACATCTTCATCTACATGTGCAACTCGTGCATTACCTTCAGGTCTTCTATTTGTCCTTCCTTGATGTTGCGGACACTCATATGCTCGATGCCCTTCTCCACATTGGAAACAGGTTCCTCTAAAACCTCCTCTTCCAGGTCCTTGCCCAGGTCTGCCTCTTCCTCTTCCTCTTTGCTCACCATTGTTCTACTCATGAGGACAGTAGGTATTATCACCTTTCTGATTTCGACTAGTACCAGCTTCTTCACTTTTCTTTGCATCTTCATTTTGGCCCCCATAGGGTCTTCCACCAGTCCTTCCACCTTGACCTCTTCCCCTTTGCTTGCTGTCAAATCTTTTATTCAGCTTCTCTTCCACCTGCAGGGAAAACTGGTACGCATCTTCTATGGTGGTCATTCTGACTAGGCTCAACGCCTCTTGAATACTTGGCCTCAACCCATTAATGTAACGGGCTGCCTTCTCCTTGTTGGGCTTTGCATGACCTATCCTGATAGTAATTTTATAAAACTCTTCTGTATACTCCTTAACAGACTTGTTACCTTGCTTCAGTCCTTGCAGCTTCTTCAGCAACTCCATCTCATAGTCCACAGGAATGAACTGCTTCTTCAATTTCTCCACCATCCGATCCCATCTGGTGATCTTTTCTTTTCCTCTTCTGTTCCTCTCTAATTGGACCTCCTTCCACCAAATATTGGCGTGGCCCTTCAACTTTGTTTTTGCAAACTTAACCCGATCTGGGTCCTCCACATCTTCATACTCAAAATACTCCTCCATGTCATTGATCCAATCAATAAGCTGTTCTGGATTCAAATCTCCAGAATATGTAGAAACTTTGATCTTGGGCCTGTTTCTGATCTTTGAAATGACCCTCAACAACCTTACTTCTGCAGCATCTTCGGCAGCTTCTTGTTCTTCCTCAGATAGCTCTTCTTCAACTTCATCTTCACTTTCTTCTCTTGTCCTCGGCTCAAACCCTCTTCATAGCTCCTCTTGCAATGCATCGATTTGCCTTTGTAGGGCTTTAAAACCCTCTTCTGTCAAAGTATTCCTCCCAACATGATTTCTTCATGGAGGCATCTTGGTCTCTGCAGCAAACCCACAACCTCAGGTCCTAGTGCAAACTGCCTCATGGTTGGCGATCTGTCTACACACTCAGGGACCCTCGCTCTGATACCACTTGATGAAGGGGGTAAATCATAAAACACACAATAATAGAAATTGAACACAGAGAATAGAACTTTCTGTCATTGATCTAGGTAACTCATTACATTACAGAAACTTAATTGCAATCAGAGGAATCAGTCCTCTACAGGCTGCAACACACTACAACTACCATCACCAGGCTCTGGAATCTTCCACCTTCTGTAACCCCTAAATCAGCTAGGGTTTCTGTTTTCCCGCCTATTTTTGACTCTACACTTGTCCTCTTAACTCTCCTCCTACCTAGGGTTCCCAAAAATGGTTATTAATAGCCGTTTTGGTGGCCAACAACGTAATTTTGAATTTTGCATCTCCCTCCAAAAATAGGTCAACTTCCGGGAGCCATAACTTTTGATCTGGGACTCTGATTAACGAACCATTTTATGTGTCAGAAAGCTCGCAGAGTGCTCAACGTGCTGATAACTAGCTTTGCTAGTTTTGGCCATTTTTAGGCCCGTACAAGGCCGTTTAGTACCTCAAATATGAGTTTGAATAATTTTCAGGCATTTTTCGGGAAACAAAAACTTTAATATCTTTCAGCTCGCAAATGATCTTCCTGTGATTCCTTTGCCAAAGGTCTTATATTTCTGTTATGTAACTTCCTGTAAATTTTGACTTCATTCTGTGCCCTAATGCAAACTTTCTAAAAATAGCAGTTTACTATTTTTAGCAGTTTGGGAAAACTGAAAGTTCTACATTATTATTCAGGCGATTATGGGACCAGAACCACAGATTTTGAGAAGAAATGAGTAGAACAACAATAATTTTGAAACATTTTTTTTTTTGGGTGATGCAAGATTGCCCTTACACCACTGGATGCTCCTGCATCAGACACCCAGGGTAATTTGAGAAGTGACCCTGTCACGTCTCAGGTGTTTGTGTGAGGAAAACCCAAACGGTCAACCATTGCCTTAGACAACCAAGAAGAATCTTCAACAGGCCTTCTTTTCCATTTCACTAGATATTCTTCATATTGCTTATTTCAAGTACTCCTTCCCACACGGCTATCCAAGATCTCTTCTATCTCCTCTATTGAAGTAGATGCCAGAATACTCCACTGCACTTCTGTTGGTCCATCCTCTGTTCCCCCTTCATGATATTCTGATAAATCAGCATTGTTGAAAATAGGGGAAATATTGATCCCACTCGGTAGCTCTACCTCATAAGCATTTCCTGAATCATGCTTCTTCATGATTCTGCATGGTCCAAATTTCTTCATTTTCAACGTATTGTATGTTCCAATTGGGAACCTTTCTTTTCTTAGGTGAACCATGACTTCATCTCCTACCTGGAATTCCTTATATCTCCTCTTCTGATCTGCCTTAGCCTTGTACTGAATATTCATTTTATTAATATGCTTTCTCACCTCTTCACGCAAATTCTTCAGATGTTCTGCAAAGTCTTCAGCTTTACCACTTGTCTTTTCTCCATTGTCCATCTTCCTTAACTCAGAAGCATTTATTGGGCTATTGCCATATACAATTTGGAATTGTGATTTATCAGTACTCATATTGACAGAATTGTTCTAAGCAAATTCTGCATGTGGTAAAATCAAATCCCATCCCTTGGGCTTATCACCTACTAAGCATCGTAGTAGGTTACCCAAACTCCTATTCACCGCTTCTGTTTGTCCATCAGTCTGTGGATGGTGTGCAGAACTAAACTTCAAATCTGTCTTCAACTTCTTCCATAATGTCCTCCAGAAATAACCAACAAACTTGGTATCTCGGTTTGAAACTATGCTTTCTGGTAGACCATGTAGTCTCACCACTTCCCTGAAAAATAACTCTGCAATATGAACAGCATCATTAGTCTTCTTACAAGGAATAAAATGTGCCATCTTTGAGAATCTATCCACCACTAAAAAAATGGAATCGTGTCCTCTTTTTTTCCTTGGTAAACCAAGAATAAAATCCATACTGATATCATCCTAGGGCTTCTCTGGTATAGGTAATGGTTGATACAACCCTGTATTCTGACTTGTTCCTTTTGCCATCTGACATACTTTGCAACTTTGCACAAACTTGCTCACATCCTGCTGCAACTGTGGCCAATAATAATTTTCACCAACAATTGAAATGGTCTTATCTCGACCAAAGTGTCCAGCCAATCCTCCACTATGCTTCTCTTTAATCAGGTTCTCTCTCATGGAACTCCTCAGAATGCACAACTAGCTTCCTCTAAACAACATGCCATCTTGGATTATGAAATCTAACCATCTTGTCCTTTCTAAAGTAACAGGCTCCAGACAAGCTTTCCAAGCCTCTGCAAAATCTGGATCTTTAGGATACAAACTTTTGAGCACATTGAACCCAACAACCTCTATCTTCATTTCTGTCAACAAATTTTGCCTTCTGCTCAAGGCATCTGCAACTCTATTGGACTTCCCACTCCTGTGCTTCAAAACAAAGGTATAACTCTGCAAAAACTCAACCCATTTTAAGTGCCTTTGGTTTAACTTTCCTTGATTATTAAGATACTGCAAAGCCTGATGATCAGTATATAAAACAAACTCTTTTGGCAACAAATAATGTCTCCATTTCTTAAAAGCCTAAACTATTGCATAAAATTCCTGATCATAAACAGAATACTTTTTCTTGGCATCATTAAGCTTCTCACTAAAATATGCAATGGGCTTACCTTCTTGGCTCAAAACAGCTCCTATACCACTACCACTGGCATCACAATCTACCTAAAATACCTTATTGAAATCTGGAAGTGCCAAAACAGGTTGTTCTACAACTTTCTACTTCAATGTATCAAAGCTCTTGTCTGCCCCTTTAGTCCATCTAAACTCTGTTCTATCCCCTCTCATTGTTTCAGTTAAGGGTGCACAAATGCTACTAAAATTCTTGATAAACTTCCTGTAAAAACTCGCCAAACCATGAAAAGATCTTACCTCCATTGCACTCCTTGGTGTAGGCCACTCAATGATAGCCTTTACTTTTTCTGGGTCCATCTTAAGACCTTCCTCTGAGACAACAAATCCTAGGTATACCAATTCCGTCTTTGCAAAACTGCATTTCTTCAGATTAATCAACAACTTCTCCTCCCTCAGCTTCTCTAGAACTCTTCTGATATGCATCAAATGCTCATCCCAAGTCTTACTGAAAATTAAAATATCATCCAAATAAACAATAACAAAACTTCCCAAAAATTCTTTTAATACCTCGTTCATGAGCCGCATGAATGTGCTCAGTGCATTGGTTAGCCCAAATGGCATGACTAACCACTCATACAAACCTTCCTTTGTCTTGAAGGCTGTCTTCCATTCATTCCGTTCTCTGATACGGATTTGGTGATACCCACTCTTCAGGTCAATTTTTGTGAAGTACTTGGCTCCACTCAAATAGTCCATGATGTCATCCATTATTGGCAATGAAAATCTATACTTGATCGTTATCTTATTGATGGCTCGAGAGTCTGTACACATCCTCCATTCTCCATCTTTCTTTGGTGCTAGTACTGTAGGTACCACACATGGACTTAGGCTCTCCCTTATCAGTCCCTTCCTCAACAACTCCTGAACTTGTCTGTTTAGCTCTTCATTCTCTGCAGGAGTCATTCTGTGGGCTGCCTTGTTTGGCAAACTAGCTCCTGGTATCAAATCCATTTGATGACTTATCTTCCTTACTGGTGTTAAACCTTCTGGTACATTATCAGAGATAATATCCTGGAATTCTTCCAACATATCTAAAACTTTTGCTGGTACATCTTCACATTTCTCTTGACTAATCTTCGGAATCAATGCAAAGCAATGATGCTCATGCTTCATACCCTCCAAAAATTTCCTACCATCTACCAAACAAATTATGGCAGTACTACGTACATTTTCTTCCACCTCCTTCAAGGGCTTCAACTTATGACGAACTCCATCCTTTGTTAGGGAATATGTGTTTGCACGGCCATCATGGATAGCACTCCTATCATACTGCCACGGCCTCCCCAACAACATATGACATGTATCCATCGGTATGATATCACATAGCACTTCATCATGGTAGTCACCAATCTTGAACTTCACTAAACACTGCTCATTGACCAAAGCTCTATGGTCCTTCTACAACCATGCAATCCGATATGGATGTAGATGCTTTCTTCTTGTCAACTTCAACTTGTCAACCATCTCTTCTGAAACCAAATTATCAGTGCTTCCACTATCAATAATAATATCACAACACTTACCCTCACATTTGCACCTTCTACGGAATAAACTCTTCTTCTGATTGGGTTCTTTCTCCTCATTCAGCAAGGTTCTTCTGACAACTAGGGTTTCTCCCCTTTCAGCATTTTCAGAATGCTCAGAATGTACATCTTCATCTACATGTGCAACTTGTGCATTACCTTCAGGTCTTCTATTTGTCCTTCCTTGATGTTCCAGACACTCATATGCTCGATGCCCTTCTTCTCCACATTGGAAACAGGTTCCTCTAAAACCTCCTCTTCCAGGTCCTTGCCCAGGTTTGCCTCTTCCTCTTCCTCTTTGCTCACCATTGTTCTACTCATGAGGGCGGTAGGTATTATCACCTCTCTAATTTCGACTGGTACTAGCTTCTTTACTTTTCTTTGCATCTTCATTTCGGCCCCCATAGGGTCTTCCACTAGTCCTTCCACCTTGACCTCTTCCCCTTTGCTTGCTGTCAAATCTTTTATTCAGCTTCTCTTCCACCTTCAGGGAAAACTGGTATGCATCTTCTATGGTGGTCATTCTGACTAGGCTCAACTCCTCTTGAATACTCAGCCTCAACCCATTAATGTAACGAGCTACCTTCTCCTTGTTGGGCTCTGCATGACCTGTCCTGATAGTAATTTTATAAAACTCTTCTGTATACTCCTTAACAGACTTGTTACCTTGCTTCAGTCCTTCCAGCTTCTTCAGCAACTCCATCTCATAGTCCACAGGAATGAACTGCTTCTTTAGTTTTTCCACCATCCGATCCCATCTGGTGATCTTTGCTTTTCCTCTTTTGTTCCTCTCTAATTAGACCTCCTTCCATCAAATATTGGCGTGGCCCTTCAACTTTGTTTTTGCAAACCTAACCCGATCTGGGTTCTCCACATCTTCATACTCAAAATACTCCTCCATGTCATTGATCCAATCAATAAGCTGTTCTGGATTCAAATCTCTAAAATATGTAGAAACTTCGATCCTGGGCCTCTTTTTGATCTTTGAAAGGACCCTCAACAACCTTACTTCTGCAGCATCTTTGGCAGCTTCTTGTTCTTCCTCAGATAGCTCTTCTTCAACTTCATCTTCACTTTCTTCTCTTGTCCTTGGCTCAAACCCTCTTCGTAGCTCCTCTTGCAATGCATCGATTTGCCTTTGTAGGGCTCTAAAACCCTCTTCTGTCAAAGCATTCCTCCCAACATGATTTTTTCATGGAGGCATCTTGGTCTCCGCAGCAAACCCACAACCTCAGGTCCTGGTGCAAACTGCCTCACGGTCGGCGATCTGTCTACACACTCAGGAACCCTCACTCTGATACCACTTGATGAAGGGGTAAATCATAAAACACATAATAATAGAAATTGAACACAGAGAATAGAACTTTCTTTCATTGATCTGGGCAACTCATTACATTACAGAAGCTTAATTACAATCAGAGGAATCAGTCCTCTACAGGCTGCAACACACTACAGCTACCATCACCAGGCTCTAGAATCTTCCACCTTCTATAACCCCCAAATCAGCTAGGGTTTCTATTTTCCCACCTATTCTTGACTCTACACTTGTCTCCTTAACTCTCCTCCTGCCCAGGGTTCCAAAAAATGGTTATTAATAGCCGTTTTGGTGGCCAAGAACCTAATTTCAAATTTTGCATCTCCCTCCAAAAATAGGTCAACTTCTGGGAGCCATAACTTTTGATCTGGGACTTTGATTGACGAACTGTTTTATGCGTCGGAAAGCTCACGGAGTTCTCTACGTGCTAAAAACTAGCTCTACCAGTTTTAACCATTTTCAGGCCCATACGGGGCAGTTTAGTGCCTCAAACCTAAATTTGAATAATTTTCAGGCATTTTTCGGGAAACAGAAACTTTAATATCTTTCAGCTCGCAAATAATCTTCATGTGATTCCTTTGCCAAAGGTCTTATATTTCTGTTACGTAACTTCCTATAAATTTTGACTTCATTCTGTGTTCAAATGCAAACTTTCTAAAAATAGCAGTTTGGGAAAACTGAAAGTTGTACATTATTATTCAGGCGATTATGGGACCAGAACCACAGATTTTGAGAAGAAATGGGTAGAACAACAACAATTTTGAAACAAATTTTTTTTTTGGGTGATGCAAGATTGCCCTTACACCACTGGATGCTCCTGCATCACTTAGGCATAAGCCTACTTAGATGTGCCCTTACACAAACTTGACACATGCCTCATTGAGGTGTCAAGGTTGTTGGGCAGTTAGGATAGGTGTCATCAAGCTGTGTACTAACTAGCCACTCATGCTAATTTATAGGGAGGCAACTTGATGCTCACTCTTAGTTGTGGAGTCTTTCTCTCAACTAATAACTACCTCTCTTCTCCTATATGTATTCACTTATTGGCCTAATCAACTACTTCAAACTTGCAATCAACACTTGTCTTTTCAATTCTTAGTTCTTATAGTTAATTTTCTTTGTGGTTTTCAAAGATTTGTTTATCTAAGATAAATATTAAATAAATTATAGTTTATAGGTTCCATAATTTAAGTTGCACTTTAACTGTATTTTTTTATTTATTTTAATGAGTAGCATGTAAATAGAATAAGACTAAATAATAAGCAATGGTAATATAACCTTAATAAATAATATCATTCTATCACTTCATAAATTCATTTTGCAAGAAAAATACAAAAGAAGATGGTTGCATATAGTGCCTTTACCACTTGAACTTGTCTCCTTATCAAACTTCTTCTCCCAATTCAATTTGCTTTATTTTTATTTCATTTGATTTATCTCAAATTTATGTTCATATATAATTTTTAAAATAAAGGGGGTAAAAACTTTATTGAATTAGAAAAGCATTACAAAGTAGAAAGAAACACTCCCATTAGGGGCACAACCAAAACCAAGAATTAAGTAACACTCAAAAAGTTTCTCATATCCTCCATAACCCAATCTTCAAGAACAAGGGCCAAATCACTAGGAAGGTTTCCCCAAACATCCACACTCCAAGTCCCCATATGCTTAGATGCCCACCTTGCCAAACCATCTATCACCTTATTCCACTCCCGTGGTACATGACAAAAAATAATAGAATCTAAAGCATTGCTCAAAGAAACAATTTGTTTGGCCACCACCGCAAGTTGCTAGTTCACCTCCTCAAAATGTCTCTTATTTAGCATATCAATGACCACTTGAGAATTAGATTCACAAACAACCTGCCACCAACCAAGGGTGCAGGCACACTCTAAAGATAGAAGAATAGCTATAGCCTCCATGTGATTATTTGTATGCTGACCTCTATATATAGAGAAGAAAAAAATTACCACCCCCGAACTATCCTTGCCAATGCCACCAACTCTAGCATGTCCAGGATTACCTCTAGATGATCCATTAGTATTCATTTTCATCTCCTCCACAGTAGGAGGACACGAGCAACCAATAAGAAAAACCCTTGCTCTCCCATCCCGATGCTGAACCTTCCTCAAAATTTTCCATCCACCCCTAGAGAGACCCATGGCTTCAACAATATCACATTCACCAAAAATAACAAGGACAAATAGATCACACTTAGCAGCCAAAGTTTCTGGTAGACCCCCCAAAATCCTCAACCAGAGTTGATCAACAAGAAGCTTCTTGTCCAAAAACAATCTACGGTTGCACTCCAACCAAATATGCCAAATTATCAAATTGGGTCCAATGATCCAAGCTATGAGAAGAAAAGAGGTCTTTACAAGGGGAGACCCCAAACTCCTCCAAAAGTCCTCTAAAGAAGAAGCATGTCTACATCGTATACACCAGAGATTCCATGATAAATGGCAAATAACTTTTACAAAGGAACACTGAAAGAAGAGATGGGGAATGCACTCCTCATGCCCACCACACAAAACACACATAGAGGGCCCCTAAAACCCACATTTCTAGAGGTTCTCCTAGGTAAGGCACATTCCTTGCATTACTAACCAGGAGAAGAAGTTACACTTAGACCAAGAAACTTATTCCAAACCTGTTTCCACCATGAGACCTCCGAGCTCCCAAACATCTACTTATCAAAAACTAGATAACCTGAGGCAACAAAAAATTTAAATTTACTTTTCAGATCAGGACTCTAAGCCAACACATCTCTCCTAGGAAGGGAAGTGCAGACATGCCTTGACAGAATCCCAACAAACTCCTGATAATCCCAAGCCACCCCACCAGGAGACCACTCCTGCGGATCCTTCCATCTATACACACTAACTTGTCCCAAATTCTAAAGAGTTTTAAAGTCAACAACACAGCACCATGTAGCATCAACAAAATGCCTACTCAAATTTTGGAGGTGGGGGTGAGTAGATAAAATGGGAGGATAACCATTCCAAGAATCATGCTAGAAGAGAGCATCCTGCCGCCCATTGCAAATCCAAAATAGCCCCTTCTTCACCAACTTGGTGTTGGCAAGAGACACATTGGAGCTTATTGATTGTTGTCATTGATGGCAACAAAGGTTATCCCACACATCTACAATGCATGATAAGTCCTCACTAGAAGTCAGATTGAAGAAGTGTTGAGGTCCGGTAAGCAAGAACAGAGCAGTCAGTAAGATCTGACAGATAGGTCTAGATCTCTTAGTAGAAGTATCTCAGTGAAGTGCGGATTTGGGGAAGTCAAGAGGAGTATCTTGACTGATAGATTCCAAGGTTTGAGCCTCCGGTGTGGAAAGGATAAAGAGATATGAATGCTTAAGTGTCGGGTTCCCAAGTGACAGTATGAATAGAGGAAGAACTGACTGGCAGAACATCAGACATTATTCTGGATGTGTTACTAATGATGGAAAAGGTTCTTAAGGCATAAGTTATGTTTGACTGACGTGATTGATGACTTATACAAGTATATGCTTGATCCGCATTACTTGATGTGCAAGGATTCAGCCGACAGATCAAAGTTTGTGAAAAGATTGACTATTCCAGATGCCGACTAGAAAGGTGATGAAATCACTTGTGCGGATATATACAAGATGGATTTAGTTGTGAGAAGTGTTGTGGTTGTATGTAATATGTGAAGAAAAGCAGTAGACCCGAGTAAAAGCAGAAAGGAAGATTTGGTATGAGAAAGGAAAGTAGCACAAAAGAAGAAGAAAGATGAAGTGCAGCAGATCAATGTACTGAGCCTAACTGAAACTGAACTCCAGCATATGTTGATGTTCCTTATCAGTTCAAGTACTGTATTACTCTCTTTATAAATTGTAGACAGTGTGTCTCTTGTAGGCAGTGTGCCTTTTGTGAGCAGTGTGCTCGGGCAGTGAGCCCTAATTGGCAAGTGCCATTTTGTATTTCCATTCTTCTAATAGAGAATACAATCTTGGGTTAATCACCCCATGGTTTTTCCCTTAATAGGGTTTCCACATCAAAAATACTGTGTCATGTGTATTTCCATTTCATGGTTATGTTTGCTTATTTGAATTAATGTTGCATTGATTATAAAGAAAGTTAAAAAAGAAGAAATCAGTAGGATAACTGATTCACCCCCCCTCTCAGTTATCAACAATTGGTATCAGAGCCAAGTTCCTCCTAATAGAGTCTAATAGCTTGAGGAAGATCTGGGAATTCAAATAGATGTATATGGGTTAAGGGAGCAACTGAAGACTAGCCTTGATGATCTTGAGCAGTCAAACTCTGAAGTCAATGAGTTAAAGGAAAGACTCAAACAGGCTGATGATTTCATGAGAGAACTAAAAGACAAATTAAGTCTCTCTATGAAATAGAGAAAGGAGCTACTTCAACAATTGGCAAGTCAAGGTGAAGCAAATGATACAAATGAAGATCTGAAGGAGAAAACCAAGTTATGTGAAAAGTTATCAAAAGAAATCATTATGGTAATACATGAAATGGAATCAGGAGTTATGAAGTTTACCCAAGAGGTTGAAGAGAAAAGAAAAACTGAAGATGATCTAAGACAATCCCTCAAGGAGAAATCAGAAGATTGCCACAAGATGGATAGAATCATCAGACATCTTGAATCTGATCTTGAAGATGCTAAAGATAATGAAGAAAAACTTGAGGATCAAATTGTCTCTCTTAAAAGGGATCTTCAAACAGCAAATGAATATAAAGAGAAATTCAAGATAAGTTCTACTCAACTTGAAGTTCTCCTTGAAAGTCAAAAAGGGGTAGATGACAAGTGTGGTTTGGGATATGAGAAAGGAGAAAGCTCTAGATCCGGTTAGAAGAACTTTGGATCATAAAATCCAAGGAACAGGTCTAGAAGACCTCCGGTAAGGCAGCCCAATGCTCAAAGATATCCATCCTTCAATGGATACTGCCACAACTGTAATAACTTTGGTCATAAAGCTAATCAGTGCAGAAAGAGAATGAATTAGACTAATACATCCTTCTCCAGACAATGTTTTAACTGTAAAAGGTATAGACACAAATCTCATGAATGCAGATATATGCAAATAAACAACTCATTTAATGGTAGATGCTTTGCATGCAATAGAATGGGTCATATGGCTAATCAATGCAGATCAAGAAGATATCAATCAAATATACAAAGAAATGTTGTTTGCCAAATTTGCAATAGATCTAGTCATATTGCAAAATTCTGTAGAAGCAAGAATCAGGACAAAAGAGGTCCGGTATATCATAATCAGAATCAAGATAAAGGAAAATAGAAAATGAATGCGGATGAAGTTCAAAGGGAGATGAACAAGATCTAGGTGAAGAAAAGTACAAAGAATATGGGGGATGGATCTGCACCAAACTCTGGTGCTGATATTCCTTCCAGAAATTAAAAGGTGAGCCCTGGCTCAAGGGGAGACACAGAGAAAACCTTGTTCCCCCAGCTAGTCAATTGGTGCCGGAACTGGCACAAGGAGAGTTGCGGATTAAAAGGGCTCATAAGAGAAACATCTAAAAGGGGTATGGTAAAGTTTTGAGAGATCCAAAAGAATATTTAAATAATCAAATCCCTCCAGAATTGATCTGGTAAAATAGTCTTCCGGTAAAAATAGATTCTTTACAAGTTTGGTCCGGTATGATTCAAACTATGGTGTCTTGATCTACAGATAGATCAAATGACTAATGAAAGGAAGATAGATTATCAGTACTCTCCTAGAATAACTTCAAAATCTGTCTCAATGATCCAAAAAGGTTTTGTCTCTGAATAAGGCAAACAAGGCTAACCGAAATGAATTAGGTTGCCCATTTATTGTAGAATAAAAATTAGGGCTTCTCAGAAATAAAAGAGTTCATTCACTCATCATTTGTACACTCACATTTGAAGAAAAGAGAAAAGGAGCTCTACAACAACTTCTCCCAAAGATCAAGACGATTCTTCATATAGCTTAATCCAGATCTCATCGTGTGCCCTAAACAGCGTAAAAGGTATTCTTCGTTCTTGATATCCCTCAGTAAGATTCTTTGATGATGGCTACTCCGAATATAGTAAAGATTTCTGATAGACCTCGCCCCACATTTAAGAAACATCCATACAAATCCTTGGAGGTAGATCCCCTAGGAGCCTTCTCTAGTGTTCTGCATGGTGTTTTACACACAGAAGATATTAGGGCTTACATACACGCAAATATTGAAGAGTTTAGGGACTTCAAACTAAGAAATATCTATCACAAACAATTGATAGACGATGCTTTTGAGCTTAAACTAGAATATAAGGGCATCCAGGAGAAACATTTTGATCAGTTCATTTATTTCCCCTACTTTGAAGAAGATGAATGGGTTCGGTATGTGTTGAGTAGGGTACATGACAACTTTCTATGGCTTAACAGACCTTGCAAAATCACCAAGGAAGCAATTAAGGCAATAACTGGTTTACACTCCTCTGGAGGAATACCTGTCCTCAAATCTGTCAAAAACAACATTGTAACTGAGGCCACCAGATCAAAATTTGATAAGAGGGCAATGACCATTCAAGATATTACTGACCCAGATATCAAGTTTGCGTCTATGATAATAGGATACAAGATATATCACTCCAGTAGGGAGAATTCAGTAGCCAGAACTGTAGTATATACTACCTATGAGATGCTGAGAAAGAATGCAGAATATGATCTCTATGAACTTCTTTTGAGCCAATTAATGGAAAACATACGGAAGATCAAAAAGGACAAGAAGAACTCCTTTAAATATGGTGGACTAATATTATGTCTATTTTTCTACTTCATGAATGAGCTGCCCGGATCAAATGGATGGGTATGGCAAAATGACAAACTGGTAGCAATTCAGATCAGAGATTACTTCCATGAACTTGGGGATGCTAAGGCAAGGAATACAGCTCTGTGGGGTTACTTCAAACACTTTCAGAATACAATGCAAATCAGAGAAAGAATCCCCAAATCAGTAGTTGAGAAATACAAGGATACAGTGTGCTTTATGGTAGACACTGATCAATGCCTAATGGAGGTAGTAGAGCCAAGGATAGTCTGGATCATGCCTATGGGGTATGAAGTTGATAAACAAATTGTAGAGCTGCATGTTCAACACATGCTTAGTCAGCCAAAGGACCCAAAAGCAGAAAGATTTGGAACCTTTGAAGAACTAAGTGTGAAAATTCATACAAAGCTAAGGCAGCCAGAGATCAAGAGGAAAGTGAGAAAAGAAGTAGAAGATGTTGCCAAAGGCTTTGCCATCTCAAAGGAGGCACTTGATGCCAACAGGAAAAAGATGGAAAGGGCTGAGGAAGAGAAGAAGAAGGTACAAAAGAAAAATGAGGAAAGTGTTCTGGCAAAACCTTCCACCCGGACCAAATCATCAAAGAGATCTGCACCTACCACTGCCAAAGGCTCAAGTACATTAGAACCAGAAGCACAATCATCTGGCAAAGGAGAGAAAAGAACAAAGAAGCCACAAGAGCTTATGCCAGTCAAAGGGATGAAGAGGAGACTGAATCTGATGAAGAAATCAGGAAAATGAAGAAAAAGAAGAAAACATCTGGTCAACCCTCTATCAGACAGAAGGAAGAAGAAAAGATAGAGGAATATGTTGAAAAACCCACTCTTCACATTGATGACATAATCAAATCAGTCATAGTGGATGGAAATCTTTAGCCAATGGTTGAGTTCTATGATGATTATGGTGAAGCAGATCAGAAAATATTGCAAGATGCCATAGTCAGGTACCTAAATATCTACAACAAAGCATTTATTGAAATTTTATCTCTGATCCCTAAAAGCTTGGAGAAGGAACTAGAAACAAGAAAGAACAATGCCCAAGCCAAAGACCTAGAAATCCAAGAATAGATAGCAATTAGCTATATCCTTCAATCGATCCCAAGACAATGAATATGGTATTCAAAGATTGTAAGGATGAGTTTAGGAGCAAAGCAAGGATGAATCAACTTATGCTTGGTGAGACTGACAAGGTAGCCAAGGACACAGAAGAGATTCTCCAGAAAGCCTTCAAAAGATTTAATCTTCCTATTAAAGAGGACTTGGGTACTGACCCCTTGACCACAAGTGTTGCAGAAGAGTCTTCTGAGAAAATAACAGAAGAGGTTATGAATACCGGTGCAGAAATAGCTAAGGACTTGGAATCCTTTGCTCTGGAAGAGGTGGCCCATGAACAGACTAACATCACTCCTCCAGTTTCCCCTGCTGACTCCGGATCCAAAGGAGAAGAAAGAGTAAAGGAGAAAGAAGTAGAGGTGAAGGGAAAAGAAAATATCTGTACAAAGGTTGTGGAAGGGGAGAAAGCTCCAAAAGATAGTTCTGTGACTGCAGAAGAAAAGAAAAATCTGTCTCCAGCAAGAGACACTGTAGAATTAGTCAAGGACTTTTTGACAAAAGCAACTATGGAGATTGATGAACTGAAACTATTAAAAGGGCCATTAGATTTTGACTCTCTATCACCGATGCAAACAATGAAAATAGCTTCATTTGCAAATGCGAAGGTCAAAGAGAAACTATTGATATCTCACATGGAAGACTGTGAGCTTATAGAGGTAGCATCTGGAGTGCCCAAAAAAATCATGCCATCTTTTCAGAAGGATCCCACAGCCTCCTCTTCCAGTAATCTCAAAACTCTAGTCAACAGTGTTAGTACACATTTTGATTCTCTAGAGAAGTTAGCTAAAGAAAAGGTCCAGAAGGAGTTTTTGGATAAGAGATTCTCTGAAGTACAGGGTCTAATAACAAATGATAGGAGAGTTATGGATATTGGGATAAAGAGCTTGGAAAATGCTCTTAAAAATGGTAGAAATATGTACAAATTTTGCTTATCTTGGCCCACAGTGACCAAAGATATTGAGAGGAAAGTAAAAGAACAAGAGGATAAACTACTAAGTCTGTCTCAAAGTTTTGATCCTCTCTCATCCTCCATTTGTAAATCAAGAGTGTCAGACTATTGCAATCATAAATGCAATAAAGAATTTTGAGAAGGAAAGGAAGAACATAATTAGCCGGATGGGTGAACTTAGAAGGATCATTATCCCTAAGTTAGAGGCCATGCATGAGGCCATAAGTGATGCTTAGACTACCGCCCGAACCAGTGATCTGATAGATCTTAAGAGGGTAGAAGTTTTTGCATTCTTGTTGAGTGGTCACATCTCAATTTTGGATAGAATAAAGCAAAGTTGGGTAGCAGAATTCATCTAATTGAAGACATCTTTTGCAGACATTCTTCAGTTTATGTGAGTATGTTATATGCGGCTAAGTATAGTTAAATTTTTAAAAATTTTGATGTGGGGTTTGCCATTGATGTCAAAGGGGGAGTGAAGAGCAGTGAAAAATGTTGTAGCCAGCTAAGGGGGAGCTCCAGAAAATGTACATAAAGACAAAGCATCTGCTAAGGGGGAGTATAGTATAACACTTAGTCATTTTTCACTAAGTGTTGCCATCAATGCCAAAGGGGGACATTATTGGCAAGAGACACATTGGAGCTTCTTGATTGTTGTCATTGATGGCAACAAAGGTTATCCCACACATCCACAATGCATGATAAGTCCTCACCGGAAGTCAGATTGAAGAAGTGTTGAGGTCCGGTAAGCAAGAACAAAGTAGTCAGTAAGGTCCAACAGACATGTCTGGATCTCTCAGTAGAAGTATCTCAGTGAAGTGCGGATTTGGGGAACTCAAGAGGAGTATCTTGACTGATAGATTCCAAGGTTTGAGCCTCCGGTGTGGAAAGGATAAAGAGATATGAATGCTTGAGTGTCGGGTTCCCAAGTGACAGTATGAACAGAGGAAGAACTAACTGGCAGAACATCAGACATTATTCCAGATGTGTTACTGATGATGGAAAAGGTTCTTAAGGCATAAGTTATGTTTGGCCAACGTGATTGATGACTTCTACAAGTATATGCTTGATCTGCATTACTTGATGTGCAAGGATTCAGCCGACAGATCAGAGTTTGTGAAAAGATTGACTATTCCGGATGTCGACTAGAAAGGTGATGAAATCACTTGTGTGGATATATATACAAGATGGATTTAGTTGTGAGAAGTGTTGTGGTTGTGTGTAATGTG
Organism: Cunninghamia lanceolata; assembly: GCA_027924645.1. Taxonomy (NCBI): domain Eukaryota; kingdom Viridiplantae; phylum Streptophyta; class Pinopsida; order Cupressales; family Cupressaceae; genus Cunninghamia; species Cunninghamia lanceolata. The sequence continues at coordinate 8,984,418 of BSBN01000078.1, forward strand.
CGAAGAAAAGTAGTAGACTCGAGTAAAAGCAGAAAGGAAGATTTAGTATGTGAAAGGAAAGCAGCACAAAAGAAGAAGAAAGATGAAGTGCAGCAGATCAGTGTACTGAGCCTAACTGGAACTAAACTCCAACATATGTTGATGCTCCTTATCAGTTCAATTACTATATTACTCTCTTTATAAATTGTAGACAGTGTCTCTTTTAGGCAGTGTGCCTTTTGTAAGCAGTGAGCTTGGACAGTGAGCCCTAATTGGCAAGTGCCATTTTGTATTTCCATTCTTCTAACAGAGAATACAATCTTGGGTTAATCGCCCTGTGGTTTTTCCCTTAACAGGGTTTCCACGTCAAAAATACTATGTGATGCGTATTTCCATTTCATGGTTATGTTTGCTTATTAGAATTAATGCTACATTGATTATAAAGAAAGTTAAGAAAGAAGAAATCAGTATGATAATTGATTCACCCCCCCTCTCAATTATCAACACTTGGCACCCCTTTTGAGGGTATTCCAAATCAAAGAACCCTTCCCCTCCAAACTAAAGCGGGCAACATTCACATTCTCAACTACACATGATACTTTGAAGTAAGAATTTTAGCCCACAAATGATGCTACTATGTACACCACCACCAATACAGCTTAGCTGCTAAAGCTTGTCCATTCAAATCAGTCTTTCGCAAACATAGACCACTAGCCTACTTCAGCCTACAAATAGCTTCCTACTTAACCAAGGTCCACTTATTGTGAAGGAGATTACCAAACCAAAGGAACTGCTGAGACAAACTCTCAAAGTCTTTGATAAATCTGGAAGGTACAAAGAGAGCAAAACATCTATATAGAGGAAGAGCCTACACCACCGACTTTAGAAGAGTCACCCTACCCATAGAAGAGAGCCACCTATAAGTCTAATGACTAACCAGATTTCTGAACATATTAATAATCTCCTACTAGAACAATTTAGGAAGAGAATGAATAGCAAGCAGAATACCAAGATACACAAAAGGGAGAGTGCCTATCTGGAAACAAAGGATACCAATGATTCTCCTCTGAATAGTCCATGCAGTATAAAAGAAGTAGATAAAAGACTTCCCCTCATTAATTTTATGACCTGATGTAGCCAAATAACAATCCAGAATCCTACACCAACCGGAAGCCTCCTCAACCTTGGCTCTGCCCATCAGAGTCATGTCATCAACAAACTGTAGATGTGACTAAGGGGGAATATTGTTTCCAAAACTCTAGTCCTGAATCAAACTAGTCTCCACTCGGGACCTAATAAACCTTCCTAAGCCCTCCACCAATAAGATGAACAGACAAGCAGATAAAGGGTCCCCTTGTATGAGCCCTCTAGAAGCACCAAATAACTCCGTTGGCTCACCATTAATTAGCACCAAAAAGGAAGGAGATGTAACACAACTCTTGACCCACTCAATCCATTCACCAGCAAAATTAAATGCTCCTAGAATCTTAAATAAAAAGGTCCATTTAACCCGATCATAAGCTTTAGCCATATCCAACTTAATAAACAAAGATTTCTCCTTAGAACAATCCATAGAATCAATCATCTCAGCTGCAATGATGACACCATCCATAATTTGCCTACCGGCCACAAAACCTCCTTGCTCTTCAAAAATTAACCTGCTTAGCCATGTTTTCAACTGCTTAGCAATCAACTTAGTAATAAGCTTGTAAACCACATTACATAAGGCAATGGGCCTAAAAAGACCCAAAGAATTAGCCCCATCCTTCTTTGGAATGAGAGAAAGAAAGGTAGCTTTCATGGATTTCAACATTTCTTATTCATTAAAGATTCCTGAATTACCTCCAATAGATCCAACTTAATCACTTCCTAGAACTCTTGGTAGAACACAAATAGGAAACCATTAGGCCCTATAGCTTTTCCCTTTTTCATTTGGAACACAATAGTTTCAAGCTTCGACAAAGAAATAGGATTAAGAAAAGAAGCATTCATTTCACTAGTGACTAAGGGTAGAATAATATTCAAAATAACAACTTCATCCTCCTCCACAAAAAGGGAATCTTTAGATAGAAGAATAGGAAAGAAGCAAACAACCTCAACAGAAATTGAAGTAGAGGAGGAAAGAATCTCCCCATTCAAAGACCTAAGAGAAGAAATGGCATTACCTTGTCTCCTATCTTTAATTGAATTGTAGAAGAAAGAAGTATTCCTGTCTCCCGCCTGAAGCCACTCGATTTGGGACTTTTGTTTCCAAAATATTTCCTCATGTAATTCACATTCCTCAACTTCCTTCACAGCAGCAGCTTTCAGTAAACCTAAATCCTCAGTAAGGCCCCGATCATGAATATACCTGGTGATCAGGTCCAAATGAGCTTGAACAAATTGCTTTTCTTAAAAAACATTACCAAAGTGTTGCCTATTCCACCATTTCAACCTATATTTCACATATTGGATCCTTTTGGAGAAGGAATACCTAGTGGTCCCATGTGACAGCTTCCCCAGATTCCACCAACCAAGAAGAAGATCATGGAGATAGTTATCTCTGAACCACATGAGCTAAAACTTAAAAGACTACTTTACACAACGTCAAGGTAGCTCAACAATAAGTTTGATTGGCCAATGATCAGGACTTTACCCATCCAAAATCTCAGAGCTAGTTAGCCACCTATCCCCCAACCAGAAACTGGACACCAAGAATCTATCCAGGCATTCAGAGATAGAAGCTTCCCCACATCTTCTATTATTCCAAGTAAAGACCCCATTAATAGCCTTGATGTCAACAAAATTCAAGAGAGCTAAATTATCTTACAAGAGTTTAGAAGAAGGCTCCAAGCGAGCAATGCCTCCCCTCTTCTCTTTTAGTGAAACGACGACATTAAAAACCTAGCTAAAATCCATGAGAGATAAGAATCCAAAGTCTTTACATATCTAACAAAACCCCACAACATTACCTTGCCATGAAAGTCAGTCAGAGCATAGATGTTAGAAAAGAGTAGTCTCTCTCTAGACTCAAGATGAGAAGTAACACAAGAAATCAAACCTTTGCAAGAGTACCACCAAATTGGCCTAACTCTACGTGTGTCGCATAAGAAAGCAACCCCACTAGAGCTACCAAGCACACCAACACATTGACACTAATCGTGACTCCAAATCTTTGAAGCCACATTCATCATACTATCAACAAATAACTTAGTTTCTTGAAGGAAAACCACTTTAGGAGAATGAATATGAACAAAATCCTGAATAGCCTTTTTATCTAGGGATGCTATTCATACCCCTCACATTCCAAGAGAGAACAATCATCATTGGAGTTGGGAGAAATGAGCATCAATAGTCCTTACTGAACCTGATTCGACTAATTTCTCACAAGTTAGCTTTACCTTTTCCTTGTCCTTTTCTTCACCAACCTTATGAGGTTTCTCAAAAGCCCCTTTTTTGAGGGTTTTTTGTTGCAAACCCAAGGATGGGGAAGGAGCCTTACTTTTTCCTAAGTCTTAAGCACTCTACACTTTAGATATAACACCACCAACACTAGTAGAGCCACCAAAAGCCTCTAGCACCAAATCTAATGAACCCTGAACAGGTACCGGAGGAGCCAAATTAGTGTCCATCAGAGTACCCTGCTCACCCAGCTGAACTGAACTAGGAATCACAAAAGGTTGGCCTCCAGGAACAACCTCTGCAATAGATCCAACTGTTGCCTCCAAGTCGACATGAAACCCTTCCTCCTTGACCAAGTCCTTCAATGTCTCAAATCAGTTGAAGGTTTCCTCCTCCTACCTATCCTTGAGGGATCTCTTCTAGCCTCGACCATGATTACGAGACTTAATAGGAATAAAACCTTCTTTATCAACCCCTCTCCCTGCATGGGAGCTTTACCCTTGTCTTCCTTCAAATCAGGCTAAGTAGGAGCATTACTTGAACTGGCTGTACCAGAAGCTCGGGGACACCTCCGCTGTAGATGACCAGATTCATGACATAGCTGACACTTGAAAGGTAAAGTCTCGTAATCAATAGAATTTGGAAGTGAATGGCTCAAACCAATTTCAACACAAACCCTAGCTAAAGAAAAAATTCTCTTATTCAGATTTTGTTGAGAAGGACCAATACGTTTTCCTAGCAATACAGCAATTGACTATAATATGTCATTTCTATAGCATTCAAGTGGCAATCGAGGAAGACGAACCTAGACTAGGATTGTAGAAGGAAACTCCTCTGTCAAGTTAAAGTTAGCATGCCATGATTTGATAAAGAGACCCACCTGATTATAAAAATATGGATTCCCTTCAAAGGCCTTGTTCCGATTAGAGACACATGAGAAATCCACCATTAAAGAAGTTATTTGCAGCCATCAAAATGTCAAAATCTCCTTCTAATTCCCATATCTTGCAAATCCATGTATCAAGAAATGGGGGAGAAACCCTCATCCCCATGAACTTACAAATAAAAACATGATTGCAATAGCAATTAATATCATTAGCTATCGACTCTGATTGTATTACTAAAACTGATTGCTCCTGGGCCCTCTCCAAGAATTCATTCACCTTTTGCAATTTAAGAGAACCATTTTGGACCACATCCAATCTAGAAGAAGACTGAATGGCTATTCTGGCATCCTCCCCAGCCATAGAAGGAGCATGACCCACCATATCCAAAGACACATTTGAAGCCATTTATACCAAACAAGTGAGGGCCCAAAATGCCCCCCCACACCATGCTGAATCCAAAGCAAGGGCTCAAAACAAGCGCATCACCACAAGAGACATCACATCAAAGGAAGAAACCCCGCCCAACATGCAGCAAACACGAATCAGAGGGCACACAATAAATACAAAAAATAGCATTGGAAACCCTTGAACCCTGCACACCACCATCTGCACCAAAGGGCGCCTCATAGACAACAAAAGTGATAAAAAAGAAGAAACAGTGAAGTAGACCCAGTCCCCTTTACCCCCCGCTGACATACAAATCCCTTGCACACAGAGAAAGCTCCATCCTACAAGCTAGGGCTCGATTGCCCTAGCCTGCCCTCCCACGTACGTCGTTTCCATCTTGATTTAATAAACTATATTGGCTATATAATTATAATTATTTTAAAAAATATGTGTAGTTATTTAATAAAAAACTATGTTGGCTCTATTTTATTTTTATGTACACGATCATCCCCTTAATGCCACTAGATAACTCCTCTCAGTATTTTTATATGTCAGTTCTTTAATCATTTTTCTTAACACGTTCAGGCCATTACACTCCACCCCTTGTTTCTACTGTAGTTACACCTCTCAACACAATTACATTATTTGTACATTTTCATTTGTCTTACTTATAATAAATAAGGTGGCACTCTGACTTGAATGTTCACATTACAAAATATATTTTGTGTATGGAAAAATATTGAATTAAAATAAAGAACCAATATGCATCAATGTACCTACTCCATTTTCAACATAACTCAAGAGCTAAAGTAGTGAAATAGAAATAACAAATAACATTACCTTAATAGCCCTTATTGCAATGAAAATGATAGATATGTTCCAATGATATCTGATAATGCTTTGATATGTTGGTTGGTCACATTGATAACATAGCTTTACATTTTGATTATGGATGATAATGGATTGGTTGATGTTTTATTTATAGATGCTTGAATGATAAGATGAATGGCTAGAATTTAAAGGTGTAATGGATGGTTGAGATTTGATCATACAACATTAGGGCAAGAATGGAGGCTTCTAGGTCATATCTTTATGTGAACGGTTAACATTTAGAGATGTAGTATGAAATGAGTGGCTAGGATGAAAAGCTAGTTTGAATTTTATGCAAGTGTCCAAGTTCAATGAATTAGGCTAGCCAACTTTAGCTAGACATGTGACAATGGGATAAGGATGAGGACAAATGAAAATTAATTAATTAAATAATAGAATTATTTAATTAATTATTGGAGAAGGATAATGTGAGATGATAAATAATTAAATATAATTGAGAATATGGAAATCAACATGAAGGAAAAGAATAACAAAATGTAAAAGAAACAATGCAATACCTTCACATTGATCCACAATCGGTCGATAAGGTGGAGAGTGCTCTACCCAAAATACTCTAGCTTTACCCAAATAGATGAATGTTGATTGCTTGATTCTGCAGCATAACAGTGAGATAGGGATGGATAGATGAATGTTTGGATGAATGCAAGATAGATAGATGAGAGATTGAGAAGAAAACTCGACAGCATGAGGATACTAGAAGAAGATTCGTCACAAATGGCTCAAGAGAGGCTACCTTTATAGAAAAGGTAAATTTAAATGGATGGCTGTGATTGTGAGTTATTTTGAATGATTTGGATGGTTGAGATCGATTAGGGTTGATTAGGGTTCCCTTGCACCTCAAGAAATCATAGTCATGTGACAAGTGTGCAAAGGAGAATAAAAGGAATCTAATTCAAATATTTTATTTGAATTAGCTTGCACATGTGACTTGTATTAAATGCAAGATGTACTACCCCACATGAGACAAAAGGAAAGTGGACAAGTGTTTGATTGTGATAAAAGGAATCTAATTTAAATAAAATATTATTTAAATTAGTTTAACATGTGAAGGGATTAAGTCGAGGATGTAGCATGTGACACTTGTTTAAATGAAATGAATGGTGAGGGATTAATTGAAATATTTAATTTGAATTATGTGAGACATGTGATTAGGAAATTAATTAAATAAACTGTGTTTATTTAATTAATTAGGAATGTGGTTAAGTTGGAATTATGAGTAGGATGACCTCAGACCTAGGGCAAAACATAACAAGGTCGTGTCGACTAGATGATGGACAAATCTATGTGTCTACATTTTGCCCCTCTTTGAGATGATGTTCAAGATGATGAGATTTGTGTCAAGTAACATCATTTTAAAGAAGTTAAGATAATGGATAGAGGAAAAGGATAGGGTGATGATGCCCCCTCGAGAGGATAGGCGGGTTGGACAAACATGAGTGGGCTCTCAAAATGAAATGGAATTCGTCAAGGAAGAAAGGTAAGGGAATGGATACAAGAAAGGGAAGGATGTGTTATGCTACAATGAAAGTGAGAAACCATAATGTTTGATATAGCACGAGACATTATGCACCAAGGTATAAGGACCAAGGTGACAATATGTCTCGTGCCCCAGCATAATACAACCTTGTCTAGATACAAGATATGAATATTAGCTAGGTTGGATTCAGATACAAATACAAGTTGAAAATAATAACACACACAAGCAAGCAAGTAAGCATGCACAAATGATTCAAAATAGACAAGGTATTGCCCCTATCAAGATGTAAACCAATGATTGATTTATTGATTGATTTGATGATGGTAGTGTTGTCATTGTGGGGAATGATATATCCCTAGATCAACACAAGGATGTGGGAATGATATATCCCATTGATGATGATGATTATTGATTGATTTGGCTTACAACATTATTAGGATCAAGACCAAGGATGTGATTGGATAATTTGACAAGATTGATTGACTTGATTGGTATGGATTAAGGATGACTTGCATTTGGATCATTGCTTGGATCAATTTGACTAATTGAAGGATGATTAGATGAAGTGATTGATGAACTGATTTGAAGAATTGATTTGAAGGATGATTGGATGAATTGAATTTTAGATGTTTATTGATGATGTGGGACATAGATGATAGAAGAAATGAGAGATGAATGAAGATTGATGATTGATGAAGATTAGAAGAATAGATGAAAGATTGAAAAGGTCTATCGCCTATGGTTGAATCTAGGTACTTCCTTTGTATCCTAAATTGCCTACATACCCTATATCCATGGGATCAAGGCACTTAACGATAAAGATGAGATGTAATTCTAATTTGTGTTTTATTGATGGGATGATATGGATTGGATTGATCAAGTTATGGATTGATTGGGATTGATTGGATGCTTGGATGATATATGATGTTATTAATGGAATGATATGGATTGGATTGATGTAATTTTGATTGATTGAATGTTTGAGTTGATTTGATGATGGATTTGATGTGATGGATTGCTTGATAGATGATTGATCTTATTGCTTGGATTTTTTTGTTGGATATTTGATTTTTTTGTATTTTTGAAATGTTTTGATTTTTTTTTTGGATTTTTTATATGTTTTTTTTTTTTTTGTAGTTTTTGAATTTTTTTTTTTTGGTGTTTTGTATTTTTTAACGTCAATGGATTTACAATTTGAGTAGCCTGTATGCTAGATACCAATGACAAGGGGAACCAAGTCTAGGTGCAAGGGAATGAATGAGATTGGACAAAAGGATGGACGACAGTTGATGGATGAAAGGATCATGATAAATGGATAGGATAAAAGGATAGGCTATGGAATAGAATGGATGTATGTGTAAGAGAGCAAGGGTGGGATCTCCAAGGACTATGTCACATAGGAATAACATGCCCCAGTCTAGGTAGTAAACTTAGGATTTTTTAGGACAATGCTTAGGGCAATAGGATGATAGGATTTGACATGAGAAAGCTTATGACTTGGATGATAGGGTTCATTTGGAAAGGATGAGGTATGTCAAGGGATATCCAAAACACTTTGCAACAGTTGCCCCCAATCTTTGTCAAGATCAAAAAAGGAAGGGAGGATGAATGGATGGAATGTGATATGTATGTATATGGAAAGGGTATGAAAATGGTATGATAGTTTGGAAAAGGATGAGACAAGGTTCTCCCAAGTGTAAGTGAGATAGAAGATTGACCTACACAAGACTCCTGTTTACGAGGTTTTCATCATGGTATTTATCCAAGGTGCCTATTTACCAGGTTTCCACCAATGGACGAAAGGATTTCTCTTTACCTTTTTTTTTTTTGACTTTTGAATGGGAAAAAAGAGGGGGATATGGATTGGAGGGACTCAAGTGTCAAGTGTCTAGTTCTGTGTAATGTTATAGTCCCATTAGAGAAGGATGTCATTAGAAATGGACCATGTCAAGTCATTAAGCTCAAGATGTTAGTAGGGTGATTGTGTGAAAGTGAGATGGATAAGGTAGATAGTGGATTATGATGTGGATTATGTAGGAATTGAAAGTGGATTATGATGTGGATTATGTATGGGTGAATGTTGATTATGATGTGGATTATGATGGACTTATGCAAAAGCATGGACCATACGAAGGTGATGGGGGAAATATGTAGGATAATGAGTGAATGATGGAGTGATGGGGGTATTGCAAGGAATCATGACCAACGGCTGCACACACTATGTTAAACATGGAAGCATTTGATTGGATGGTGGTGTAGGAAGCAATGGTGATATTTTCTTAGGAGATGGATGATTTAGGACTTTTGGTACCCACATGGACTTAGTATTTTTCTGATTTTTTCTTTTCATGTGGGATGTTTGAAATGTTTGAATGGAATGGCATTTTTGAATGGAGGGAGATGGTTGGGATTTTTGAGAGGTCGATGCCTCATTTGACTTGATTGATTTTTGTTTAGGGACCCATATCATTTTAGTTTTTGACTTTGGTTTTGGAGGTATGGGTTTGGATGAATTTTTGAATGTACCTTGCTTTTAATTTTTGGATTGATTTCCTAAGGTATTAGGACCCTTAGGATTTGTGGCTTTTTCATTGGAGGAATCCAATTGTTTATTTTTTAATCCCATGGAGAAGATGAAATGAGTGGAAGCTTCTTGTTTATACAATGCATGCATTTGTTGGTCATGATTAGGATATTTCATGTATTTATGAATGATTGGGTAAGGGGGTGTTGGTAGTAATGGTGGCGAAGTGGATGGAGGGATATTAGGAGTTGGAAGGAGTGGAGGTAAACTAGATGGTGGAAGGTGAATGGTCACATGCTTTTGACATTCTTAGGATGAGGGAGGTGGAATGACAACGTATGTTTCAGGAATATGATGGGGTTTATGATGGAAGGAAGTGGATTTAGGAAGTGTGGAGGAAGTACGAACATTGTTAGATTGTTGACCTTGGGGTGTGTATCCAAGGCCAAATGAGCGAGGAGGGACCTTAACATGGATTGGCTCTAAAATGCCTTGTTCATGTAGGCCTAAACCTTTGCCTTGGTAGTTCATGTTTTGGAGCATGTGATTGACTATAGGACTAGGTGTAGTTTGGACACTAGACTTGAGTTGATTATTGGATGGAGAAGGTAAAGTGGAGGACAAAGGTTGTTGTTGTCCTAGGGAAGAACATTCATGGATGAAGGTAGTAAGGCCAAGTGGATAGAATGGTGGATTTGAAATGGAGTTGGTGGTGGATGTAGGAGGATGATTAGGATCTTGATCATGTTCATTTGGATCCAAGTTATTTGTTTGATCCTCTATGTTAGCTTGGGGTACATGTGTCTAATCATGACAAGTGGATATTGTGGGAGCATGGCTAGGTGGAGAGGTCTCTTTTCTTTGAATGAAGGCCATGAAACATGGTGAATTCTCAAGTAAGTCAACAAGACTTCCATTAGATGGAGCATGTAGGTCTTGGGTGTTTTGTTCATGCATAGTTGTGGGGTTATGACTAGGATCGAGTTATTAATGGATAGGTTCTTCTTAAGTATCATTTTGATCATAAAGAAGGTACATGTTATGGATAGATTGGATGGGAATGATTTAGGGGCTATTGTTTCTTCATGCTTAAGATCATGCTCTTGACATAACTCTTGGTTTTCTTGAATGGAAGTGGAAGGCTCTTTAATAAGCTTGATAGCCTATAGATCACATGATGGGGTTAGAAGACTAGACAAAGTGTTTAAGGACTCATGGGGAGGCTCAAGAATAGGTGTTTGATGACATGACAATGTTTTATTCCTTGCTAGTAGCTAATGGATCACGTCCTTTGCAAGAGTATGGGTGAATGAGAAATATAGTGGATGGATGATAATAGTAGAATTTGAAGGCTTAGGATTAGGATTTGTTGGATGGATAATGGGATCATGATTTGGGCTAGATGGAAAGATAATGGAATTAGAGGGATTGATTTTATCCAAGACAATCTTACCACAATCATCTACGTTCTTGACTAATCTTTGAAATCAAACACAAGTGGATATGGTATGGCCTCTATACCTATGGTATGCACAATATACATCATCTTTATACCAACTAGGTTTAAACATAGATGGAGAATATGCTCTAAATAGGTATAGATCAATCAAATTTGCTTGGACCAATTTCTCTAAAAGTATCTCAATGGAATCTTTTAATGAAGGATTAGTGGAACATGGGGATGAAGATGATGAAGGTGATGAAGGGCTTGATAAAGGTATTGGGATAGGACTAGTTGGCTCATGTGTTGGCATATAATTGGATGGTGAAGGTGACTCAAAGGAGGGATTTGCTAGGTTGATTTCTCCCTTGTCAAAGGATTTTAGGTCTTGCATAAGATAACTTAAGTCTATCAATGATGTTTGTTGCAAAAGTGAACTTGGGCTTGATTGGTTCATGTACATAGGGCCATTTGGACTTGCATGTTGTTCTTATAAGGACATTTGACTGCCATGTGGATATGTTTAGTGATGAGGTGACATGATAGGATTTGTAGGTGAAAGGTTTTGTGAGGTGGATTGTTGTGGACATTGGTTGATGTTAGATGTTTGTTGAGAAAGTAATTGTGATATGAAGGCAATGGAGTTAGGATCATTGAATGGTATGCTTATGGAAGCACTTTTGTTTGTGGTGTTGTTAGGAATAGTGAGGGTGATTTGTGGTATGGATGTTACGGCATTAGTGTTTGGGTTATGTCCTTGTTGGGCTTGTGATTGGATGTGGGATCATTGATATTGGCCTAGAGCTTGATGTTGTGGGACATGTTGATGTTGTGGTGACACAGGGTATTCTTCCTTTCTATAAAACCACTTAAGTTGACTAAGTTGATTAAGCATTCTTTTGGTGCCATAAGGATCATTCTCATACATTTTTTTTGGAAGTGTCATGTCCATGTTTACAAGTGGTAGATGTGGAGAATTGATTGGCTAGGTAGAATGATGATGTGTAATGGCCAGAAATGATTAGGGTTTTACTTGGATGATGAGGACTATGGTGATGATGATTAGGATGTTGAAGATGACTAGGATGATGAGATTAGATGACTTGAAGGAATTAGGATGAATGATGGTGGAATTATTACATTAGGTGACTAGGATGATTTAGGATAATTCTAAGGGTGATGTGGTATAACAAGGTGGGATGACTTGGATTAAGGTGATTAGGATGAATGGATTGGGATGAAAGTGGTTTAAATGAAAAAATGTAGGTGGTGATGTGGAGTGATTGGGATCAAATTTCAAGACCTTAGGATGATTTGATTTGTTTTCTTTTGATGGATGGTTCTCTATGCTTGAGATAAACTAATGATCTCAAGTAAGAGGGCTGATTAGATTGATTCTCTATACTTAAGGTAGACTAATGACACTTAAGTAATAGAGGGTTGATTGGACTGATTTAATTGGATGACTTATTTAAGATAGATTAATGATCTCAAGCAAGTTTGGATAACGGTTAATGATGATCAACTAAGGTCTTGATTTTTGATTGGGTTGATTTGGATTTTGATTGGGATGAAAGTAGTGGGGATGTGATTTATCTTGGAATGATTGGATGATGTTTATTGACTAGGATGATGACTAGGATGATTAGGATGATGTTGATTTGTAGATGTAGAATGAGGAAGTTATGATTAAGATTGGATTAGAATGAATCAGATGTGATTAGGATGATGATTAGAATGAATGGGTTTTGATAAGAATGAGGTTGATGATGATGTGTAATGATGACCTATATATGATTAGGGATGAAGTGGCTAAGGATGGGTGATTAGGATGAATGTGATTAGATTTGAATGTATTGGCAGAATGAGTAGAATGACCTATCTTATGTGTTTGGTGTTTAGCTTTATGTGGTAATGTTCAATCAAATGATCACACATGTACAAACATGATTAACTCACGCAAGACACATAAGCAATTTTGAATTTTGAAGTGGAAGAGTGTAGTGATAATTAAACAAGCACACATGGAAGACACATCAACAAGCCTATTGTCTAGTTTGAAATAGGGTATGGACAAATAGTTTTTGGGCTATGTTTACATGAGGTTGACTAGGAATTTGAAAGTGAAATCCTGCCACACACCTAGGAGAAAGGGATAACCCACCCTTCACCTTCACTTCCCAAAGGTATAAATTTCTTTGGGGCTTAGCCAAGAGTGACAAGATTCCAACTCCCAATGAGGGTGTCTTTGATTTAGCCTTGATTGAGGTCATCCCTTCGAGTGGTGTGTCTCCAAGTAGGCCTCCTAAGAAGGGTAAACAAAGTGAACCAAATGAGGTGATTTTGATCTCCAAGATCACCTTGCAGTGTGAGGAGAGAGTGTACACATGCACACTTGATTCACATTCACACTTGTAAATTAACCCTTAGAAAATGAAATGTGTGGTGTGAATATGAATGGATAAGAGGTGTTTTTGATTCTCAAGATTACTCAAAGTGCATGAGAAGAGCATATACACCCCTAATCACATAAAAATTCAACAAACAATTCAAACACTAATTCTTTTTATGCCCAAATCAAATGTGAATGAAAGACAATGGTTCATTTTATGCCCAATTTGATGTGTGAATGCAAGCAAGTTCTTTGTTTTAAGCCCAAAGTCCAAATGTGTGGTCAAAGAAGATTAAGAGATGAAAGATGAAACAACTGCACCTGATTATATTTCTTTCCAAGTTGGTGTAGATGTTGATGCCAATGTTGCTCCAACTCCTTAGATGCCCCTACAAGTCACAAAATTGAAAAAGTCCAAGTAAACTTGTAAAAAAGAATGATTATGTGGAAAAGATAAAATCTGATAAATTCTGATGAAAATGATCTAATACAGAGAAATGAATTGAATAAATAGAAAGTTCAAGAGATTCTAAGTAATTTGAAAAAAGAAAATTCACTGAAAACTGATCAAAATTACTCAAGTTATGCTCAATCAAAGTTTATATACAAGTTTGACTTTCACTGCAACAAAGACTAGTAAAATTATACAATCACCTAATAAACCCTACTTGGTTGTAACGTTCGTCCTCTCATCTTTCCAACGAGTATTTGTTTACAAAATGTTTCCACCATATGAGGAAGTTATGCCAGTTTGAAGTTTCTATGAAAATAGTGCCAATACAGAAAGAAATGGCACCACTACAGAGGAAAATGGAACCACTACACAGGAAAATGGTGGTAATACAATGAAAAATGGCACTAATATAGTGGAAAATGGTGCTAATACAATGGAAAATGGTGCTAATACAGAGAAAAATAGTGTTTATATAGAGAAAAATGGTGCTGATACCTGTAACAGATGATTTTCATGGAAAATTCATGCAAAAACCAACAAAAATTAGTAGAATCATGACTTGGGAGTCCCACCGGGTGTACCAAATGAGAATATGGAAATCAACATGAAGGAAAACAATAACAAAATGCAAAACAAACAATGCAATACCTTCACATTGATCCACAATCTGTCGATAAGGTGGAGTGCTGCACCCAAAACACTGTAGCTTTACCCAAATAGATGAATGTTGATTGCTTGATTCTGTAGCATAACGGTGAGATAGGGATGGATAGATGAATTATTTGATGAATGCAAGATAGATGGATGAGAGATTGAAGAGAAAATTTGACAGCATGAGGATACTAGAAGAAGATTTGTCACAAATGGCTCAAGAGAGGCTACCTTTATAGAAAAGGCAAATTTGAATTGACAGTTGTGATTGAGAGTTATTTTGAATGATATGGATGGTTGAGATCAATTAGGGTTGATTAGGGTTTCCTTCCACCTCGAGAAATCATAGTCATGTGACAAGTGTGCGAAGGAGAATAAAGGAATCTAATTCAAATATTTTGTTTGAATTATCTTGCACATGTGACTTGTATTAAATTCAAGATGTACTACACCACATGAGACAAAAGGAAAGTGGACAAGTGTTCAATTGTGATAAAATGAATCTAATTTAAATAAAAGATTATTTAACTTAGTTTGACATGTGAAGGGATTAAGTGGAGGATGTAGCATGTGACACTTGTTTGAATGAGACGAAAGGTGAGGGATTAATTCAAATATTTAATTTGAATTATGTGAGACATGTGATTAGGAAATTAATTAAATAAAGTGTGTTTATTTAATTAATTAGGAATGTGATTAAGTTGGAATTATGAGTTGGAAGACCTAGGACCTAGGGCAAAACATTACAAGGTCGTGTCGACTAGGTGATGGACAAATTTATGTGTCTACAATAATTAATTTAATTGATTTGTCTAGGGATAAGAGTGGATTTAATTAATTTTAGAATTAAGGTAAATGGTTTAATTAAATAAAATTAATTTATTTGATTACCTAAATGATAGATGGGGACATGAGAGGGGCCAAGGTGAAATGTGACTCAAGGTGACATATAGACAATTTTAGGTATCTACATTTATCCCCTCTTTGAGATGATGTTGTGACTAAGAGAAGTAGAATCATTTTAAAGAGGATAAGGTATTGGAGGAAATGGATGGCTCAACCACTTAAAAGAGTGACAAGGAGTAATGATGTAGAGATGGGATGCCCCCTCAAGAGGATAGGTGGGTTGGAAAAATATGTGTAGACTCTCAAAGTGGATGAAAAATACGTTATGATGCATTATGTGAGAAACCATATAGTTTAATATAGCACTAGTTATTATGCACCAAAGTATAAAGATTAGGGTGACGATGTGTCTCATGCGTAAAGGACTAACATAAAAAAAAAAACAAAAGGTCACAAGCAAACATATACCTTAAGGCACCATGATATGGAAGACCATGATGTCATTTGTACAAAGAAGTTGCAAGGACTTGATTCAAATGCAAGATAAAAGGATAAACACACACAAGTAAGAAACAAGCATGCACAAATGATTCAAAAACAAACAAGGTATTTTCCCTTGCCAAGATGAAAATCAATGATTAATTGATTGATGGATTTATGTGATGAATTTATTGATTGATGAGTATAGTGTTGTGGGAATGATATATCTCAAGAACAACAAAAGGATTAAGGAACAATATATCCTGTTAATGATTGATGATATTAGATTGATTGATTAGGTTGACAACAAGGTTGGAACAAAACCAAGGGATGGTTTTTGGATAATTTGACTAGATTGCTTGACTGGATTGGTATGGAGTAAGGCTTGGCTTGCATTTGGTTTATTTCTTGGATTTTTGGATGTCATGATATTTTTGGACTTTTTTGGTATCGTATACATGATGTTTTGATGTGATCTGGAGATGGTAGTATTAGAGTGCACTTGAAAAGGCTTTTTGATAAATACAAATGACAAGGTGAAACTAGCTCTAGAGGAAAGGATGAAAGAATAATTTGACAGATGGTAGATTCATCATAGATAAATGGAGTATTTGAGGATGTGATCACCAAGCACTATGTTGCATAGGAATCGTATGTCTCCACTCGAGATAGTGTGCTCAAAACTTTGTGTGACAATGCTTGTAATGATAAGGGTGACAAGATTGGGTGGAAATGATTGGAAATATCAAGAGATTTCTAAAGTATTTTTCAACATTATGCCCATGTCTTTATCAATCTCAAAGTAGAAGGGGAGGATGGGAAGATTTGATAGGATATGTATGTTAATATAATGAATGAGGATGATAGGATAGGAAATAAATGATAAGATGGATAGATGAGACAACTTGCTCCCAAGTCTAAGGTACATACATAATCGATTTACACATGACACCCATTTATGGGTTTTCATCATGGTACTTGTGAAACTTAAAATATTGCATAAGAAGAATAACAAGAGAACTAAATCAAATAACAAGTATACCTCCCTTCAAATAGAAGTTTATCTCATCGATCAAGTGTATTGAAGTACACCCAAGCTCCAATGGATTTGCTCCTTTGATTCAAGTGTGTATGTAGATTGCTTAACTTAATAGTATAACATTGATGAGTGAAAATAGAGGAATAAATTTGACAACATAAGTTTGCATCCAAGAAGTCTCTCCCATTTGGTTTGGAGAAGGGCTTATTTATAGATTTTTTGATGATGGAGAGATAAGGATTTGATTTTGGAGATAGACATTTGTTTTTTGCTTTATTTGACAAAAGAGTAAATAAATTAGGTAGAAGATAAGATTTGAAAGAGGGAAGGGATTTGATTTTTATTTAAAAAGAAATAAATTAAGAAGAAGACAAGATAGGATATGAGAGGATTATCTAATTAATTTAATTAATTAGATACACACGAGTTTAAAAAAGGAAAGAAATCGAGAATAAGGTGTTATTTGTATTTATTAATTAAATAAATATTTAATTTATTTAATTAATCTTAAATTGGGATTTAATTAATTAAATAATTATAAATTATTTAATTAATGCTAGGAAGTGGGAAAATTAACTTAATTAAATAATTAATAATTATTTAATTAATGTAGAATAATAAGGTAGAGTGATTTTAATAAAGATAGTTGAAATTAACCAAATAATTAAGAACTTTTTAATTAGTGTGAAGGTATGACAAATGAATAACTAAGTCATGAAGCGAGATTAATTTTAGGTGTCTACATTTTGCCCCTTTTTGAGATGGTATTATGATGTATCGTCATTTCAAAGAAGTTTAAAACGTAGTGTTGTGTTGGATAGAAGAAAACTTTGGTTTAGAAGAATATGATTGGATTAAAAATGATGATGCCCCAGTTAGGTAGAATAAGTACTTAGTAGATTAATTAGTGGGTTGAATGATGTGCCCTCTAGAGGATGGATGATTTGGAAGAATATGGGTGTGCTCTTGAAATGAATGGATGTGAAGAAAAAAGGGTTAGATAAAAGATGGATAATTAGTGGAAGAAGAAAAATAGAGAAAAATATAGAAGATAAAAATATGGATGCAAGAATGATTGATTTATTATGATGATTAGTTATGCTAACTTGAGTTGAGTAATCCTTTATTTAATATAGAAGTGGAAGTTATGCACCAGGGTATAGAAGACCAAGATGACAATATCTCCAACGCATAGGACTGGCACACAAACAAGGTCACAAGCAAACATATGTCATTGGTAACATGATATGGAAGACCATGATGTCATAGTGATAGTATGTTGCAAGGACTTATACAAATACAAGATAAAAAAGACAGCACACAGAAGCAAGCAAAAAAGCATTCACAAATGATCAACAGATAAACAAGGTTGTTTCCCCAGTCAAGTTGAAAACTAATGATTGATGGATTGATTGGATAGTGTTTTTGGCCATACAAATCAACACCAAGATTGATTTATAATGATGGATCTCTATACTTAAGTTAGATACTCCTTAAGCAAGAGTTGATTGGATTGGATTGATGATGATGATGATCAGGTTTGTAGTAAGGCTTGGAACAAAACCTTTGGATACTTTTGGATGATTAGTGAGATTTCTTTGCTAGATGGGCATGGATTAATGATGTTTATTTTTAGATTTATTTCTTGGATTTTTGATATATTTGATTTTTTGGGGATTTTGGGATACTTTTATTTTATTTTAATTTGGAATTTTTTGTTTTCTGGGACGGCATTGGATTGCAGTTTAGATGGCCTTTTACTAGATACTAATGATAAGGGAGAACCAAGTGAAAGGGCAAGGATGAAAGGATAGATGGATGGATGGATAAAAGGATTGGTGATAATGCATATAATGTATCCATGGAAGATACAAGGTGGATGGATGGAGAGGTTTAGGATGGATTTTCAAGGACTACGTCATATAGGAATAACATGCCCCCACTCTAGATAGGTGTTACTTATGAGAAGGCAAGGTGATGCGTATTGGGATGCATGATAGAGAGAATGCTTAGAATGGATGGGTATACTTGGAGTATGTCAAGAGGTGTCCAAAGCAATTTTTAGATGTTTTGCGCATATCTTTATCAAGGTCAAAGTAGGAAAGGAGAATGGGGTGATGTAATGGGATAGGTGTGTGGATATAATGGATTAGGATGATAGGATAAGTATGTGGATATAATGGATAGGGATTATAGAAAAGGATGGAAATGATAGGATGTGTTATATGAGACAATTTTCCCCCAAGCGTGAGGTACATAGATAATTGTTCTACACATGATGTCTACTTTCTAAGTTTTCACCATGGTGCTTATCCAAGATGCCACCGAGGTGGTTCCACCATTGGATGATTGATTTATCTTTACTATTTTTTTATTTTTTTCTTCTATTTTTTGCTATTTGGATGGGATGGGTGGATAGGAGGAAAGTGAGATTTGGATGGAGGGTGGGGACTCAAGTGTTTGTTTCTAAGAAGATGTGATAGTGTCCCATTTTTGGATGTTTGCAACACATAGAACATGCCAAGTGTTATTACACTCATGGATGTTGGTAGACAAGTGGATGAGATTGAGATGAAGGATTATGATGTTGATGATGTGAATGGATAATAGTGGATTATGATGTAGATTATGGATGTATGGAGGAGAGTTAATTATGATGGGTATTATGGATGGAGATGGATGGATAAGTGGATGATGGATGAAAGGATTATGCGAAAGCATGGACCATAGGGATGTGATTGGGGAGATATGTGAGATATAGGGGAGATAAGATGGGGGGATAGAGTTATGTGAAAATGTCATCAGGTGGACGGGAACCAAGACCAATGGTTGCACACACCATAATGGATTTTGAAAATTTTGATGTGGAGGGGGTTGTGTAGTAATGGGGATTTTTAATTTTTCCAATTTGGGGACTTAGGAATTGAAATGGACTTAGGATTTGTAGAATTTTTAGATGGGGAGTAAATTTTGTAGGATTTTTGGGATTTATGATTTTGATATAGTGGGATTTGGATGCTTCATTTGGATTGATTTCATTTTTCTTGGGGACCCGCACCATTTTTGTTTTTCTTTTGGGGGTGTTGGTGTTTGTAGCCTTTTGGATTCTTGATAGTGCTTATATTTTGTGTATCGATGCCCTTTGGCATGATAATCTTGAGGCTTTTGTGAATTCTTTGCTTTATGAAGGGAGACATCAAAGTTTGTATTTTTTAAGCCCTTTAAGTTGGTGGTAGATTCATGTTTGGGAAATGTGTTCATTCATTTATCTTGATTAGGAATTTTAGGGGATTTAGGGGAATGAGATGTATAGATAGATGAATTAGGGGATTTAAGAATAGGGATATTAGGAGTTGGGAGGAGTGGAGGTAGAGTGGATGGAAGGAGATGTATGTTCACATACTTTTGGGATTTGCATGATAATGGAGGAGGGCTGGTGCCATACAGATTGGAGGTGTGATGAGGTGCAACTATCTTAGGAGTAGAAGGAGATGACTTATGAGGTGTGCAAGTGGTACCAACATGTTTAGATTGTTGTCCTTGGGAAGTATATCCAAGGCCATGTGATCATGGATAGGTTGTGACATGAATAGGCTCCAGTATTATTTGTTCATGAAGGCATAAACCTTTGCCTTGATAATTCATGTTTTGTAGCATGAGGTGTGCTATGGGATGTTTGTTTTTATTGAAACAAGACACAAGTCCTTTATTAGATGGGGGAGGATGGATGGTGGATAGATTTTGTTCCTCTCCTCTGAGAGACTACAACAAATGAAGGTAGTGGGACCAAGAGGATAGGATGATGGATTTGGGAGAAGCTCAATATGGGATGATGATCAATAGGAGATTGTGTGGGATAAGAAATGGAATGAATTAGGATGTTTGGATCTTGATTTCCATTATGCTCATTAAGATTTTGTGTGATAGGATCCAAATTATTTCTTCAATTATCTATGTATTCTTTGGGACAAAGTGTCTCATGAAGTGAAAGGGATGTTGTATGATAGATAAGACTAGATGGATGATGAATATGACTAGGGATAGTGTGGGTTTCTTGATCATGCATGATTTTTAGATCATGGATGGGAGAGGTTTGAGTAATGGGATCTTTGGTAGCTTATGTAATGTGAACTTGTGGAGATAGGATAAGTTGATCATGAATTTGAGAGTAGCAAGGTGGATCATTCTTTGGATTTGACTGTAGACATAGCTTTTGGGTTTGGATAAGATGAGGGGCTTCGTGGATGGGCTTGATAGCCTATGCTTAACAACATGAGAGCATGATGGAGTTTGATTTGAGCTTATGGTGAGGGACTCTTAAATAGGATGAATAGACATAGGAGTGAATGAAGGTTGAATAGTATTAGGAGGCTCTTTAATAAGCTCAAGGATAGGTGTTGGAGTGCAACATGATTCTAGATTCTATGCTAATAGTCCTTCGATAAAATAAAAAAATGATAAGTTGGTGGGTGGATTATCTATCATAATCTTACCACAATTGATGAGCTCTTGGATGAAATTCTTAAGTCTCACATATTTGGATGTTTTATGGCCTTTTGATCTATATTATTGACAATATTCATGATCCTTAAACTAGAAGGACTTGACTTGGTTTTTGTCATATGCATTGTCATTAGTCACTCAATGAAGTTTTCTTGGAGTAATTTTTATAAGGCTACCTCAATGGGCTCCTTTGATGGAGGGTTGGAGGAATGTGGTGATGCATGGATTGAAGGGATTGATGGGTTAGGAGTTATGTGGGCCAATGGATTAGGATTTGGAATATTGGAGTGGAATTGTGATGAAAGGTTTGAAGAGATTGATGGGATGGGATTGTATATAGTTTGTTGAGGTGACATGGGTAAAAGTATGGTAGATGGGTATGAGGTTATCGGATTGACTTGGTAAGTGGATTGGGGTGAGATATATGGATAGGTGAAGGTTGGATAAATGGATTGGTATGATGGCATGGTCAAATGGGAGGATGAAGTTTGATATGATAGTGATGTTGGCTGGATTGGAGATATGGTTTGAGATCCATACTTATGTTTACGTTCTTGTATTTTTGCATCAAGATGGGTGATATCATGTGTTTGAGGAGTGTGATATGACATAGATGTTTAAACTTCCATTACCATTTTGCAAAACAAACTCATGATGTTTGTAGATGTTGGATTAGGAATAGGTCATGTCTTTGATTGGATGTAAATTTTGAAATGGATGATTATGGATTAGGGCTAGGATCCTTTAAATGAAGGATTTTAATGATTAATTTGAATGGATTATGATTAAGATTTGGATGATAGTGGATTGGTTTGGAGGAGGCTAAGTCCTTAACAAAAATTTGATTTTTAATGAATTATTTTTTATTAAGGATAGGGATTAGATTATAATGATGAAGTTGGATGGATTATGATGAGGGTGAAGTGGATTAGGATGATTAAGGATGGTTTGTATTAGGGTGAAGATTGTTTGGATTAGGATAAAAGTGATGAAAATGATAATTAGGATGATGTGAAGTGGATTTATTGATATCTTGATTTGGGGCAATTTGCAAACAAAAGAAATCACATGTACATGCATAGATTTGAAAAAATACTCACACAAGACACAATGGTAAGATTGATTTTCAATATTTATTGTTGTATTTCTGAAGACATTTGAAGACACACCAACAATCCTAGTATTAGTCAATAGGGTATGGCCAAGAGGTTTTAAGCTAGAATGAACAAGTGCTAAGTATGTCCCCAATTTACACAAGGTATGGGGGGCCCAATTCAGTGAAATGAAAGTGAAATAAAGCCAATTAGTTGTGAGAAGAGGTTAACTCACCCTTCACCTTCCCTTTCCCAAGGTATAAAGTTCTTTGGGGCTTAGCTTGAATGACAAGATTCCAACTTCCAAGAGGCATGTCTTTCAATTCACTCCTCAGTTTTTATACAATGGGATAAAACACAAGAGTTGAGGTCATCCTTGGACTGGTGCGTCTCTAAGAAGGTCTCTTAAAAGAGTGACACAAGAAAGTCAAGTGGTGTTTTTGATCTCCAAGAACACATCATGGTGTGAGGAGAGAGCATATACACACACTTGAATCACACTCGCAATGTTGATTCACCCTTAGAAATGTAAATGTGTGTGTGAAGATGAATGTGTTTTTGATTCCCAAGATCATAGTAAGTGCAACAGAAGAGCATACACACCCTAATTCACACTCAAATTCACCAAGCAAAGCAAACACAAGTTTGTCTTATTTCCAAGTCCAAATGTGATGATGCAAATACATGTTCATTTTATACCCAAGATCAAACATGATGATGCAAACAAGTGTTTGTTTTAAACCCAAATTGAAGTTTGATGTGGAAAGCAAGTTATTTGATCAATTGAAAATATAAAAGTTGGATTATGTGCACTTGTAAAGTGTGTCTTTAGATCTGAAGTTGATACAATGCCTTAAGTCTTCCCCTATTCCACCAAAGAAAAAAAGAATAAAACACCTATAAACAAGCTTGTTAGAGCATGAAAAAGGATAATATGGAATTTTTTTGATAAATATAAACAATTACATAAGATTAGATAGAAGGATCATATTCTATGCAAAATTTTATATCATTTCAAAAAAAATCATTAAAAATTGATAAGTTTTGTAAAAGTTATAGCGATTTGAAGATTTCAAGAAAAATAAAGGTTTGACTAATAATACTTGATAAATTTGGTAAAATTGACTAGTGCGGTCTGTGATGTATAGAAAATGTAGGTGAGTCATCTTTCCAACACCACCAATTTTGTGAAAATTTGATCTATTATGCCCAAGTTATGTGAAAAAGAAAACACAGGCCGTCTTTAGGGCACTAGAAGGCAAAGGGTAGGTCCGGGCAATTAGAGGCTAATCACTAGTGGTTAGCAAGAAAGTGGTCATATGACATAGTTTAGGGATGGTGATTCAAGTTGGTGGTTAGGGTTTAATAGGGTCCCTAGTCACCCATGTAACGATGGCCACAAAAGAAAGGAAAAAAAAACAATAAAAAGAAGAGGCATCAATCCCCCTAGTCATGGATGTGACCATAGGTCATAGAGGTGGGGGTTGAGGGCTGAAGCTACTAACAACATGGTGATGTAGGTGGTGGTGACAGAGAAAGAAGTGACAACAGGTATCGGGGTGGAATAGAGGTGGCAGAGAGGTTGCGATGAGGTGGATGGTGGCGTTGATAGGGTGTTGACTATGGATGTAAGCAGAGTAGAGGAGAGACTTTGGGAGTGGGGTTTGGGTGGAAACATGTGGAGAAACGGTGTCGGTAGGAATTTCAAAGGTGGTGCAGAGGATTCCAATAGGAATTTCAAAGGTGGTGCAGAGGATGCCAATAGGAATTTCAAAGGTGGTGCAGAGGATGCCAACAGGAACTTCAAAGGTGTCGTGGATAAACAGGGTTGGCTGATAATTTTAATGGGAACAAATGGCCAATAGGGTTACAGATGGCCTATAGATTTGTATGACATTGTACAAATTCATATAGTATGGCTCTGTAGATGGGCCAAAAACAAAAAAAATGCAAAAAATTATATTTTCATAAACCTAGACTATTTTGTGTCAAAAATCACCTGCAAGCCCTCCCAAAATCAAAAGTGAGGTCATATTCAGTGTAGGAGATGACCTATAAAAACTTGATTACCAAATCTTGACACAAACGAGGTTAGATCCACAAAATAAAACTCATAAACCTACAAATGATGATGGTTAGTCCTACTGGGTGTGCCAAAATGTGAAGCTTAAATATTGCATAAGAAGAATAATGAGATAAAGTAAATCAAATAAAAAGTATACCTCCCTTCAAATGCAAGTTTACCTCAATGATCAAGCATCTCGAAGTGCACCCAAGCTTTGATGGATCTACTCCTTCAATTCAAGTGTGTATGTAGATTGCTTAACTTAAGAGCATAACCTAGATGAGTGAAAATGAAGGAATGAATTCAACAACATAAGTTTGCATCCAAGAAATCTCTCCCATTTGGTTTGGAGAAGTGCTTATTTATATATTTTTTGATGGAGAGATAAGGATTTGATTTTGGAGTGAGAGATTTGTGTTTTGCTTTAATAGACAAAAGAGGAAATAAATTAGGAAGAAGATAAGATTTGAAAGATGGAAGGGATTTTATTTTTATTTAAAAAGAAATAAATCTAGAAGAAGGCAAGATAGCATATGAGAGTATTATCTAATTAGAGAATAAGGTGTTATTTGAATTTATTAATTAAATAAATATTGAATTGTGATTTAATTAATTAAACAATTATAAGTTATTTAATTAATATTAGAAAAAATAAAGGATTAATTAAAAAATTATAAATTATTTAATTAATGCTAGGAAGTGGGAAAATTAACTTAATTAAATAATTAATAATATTTAATTAATGTGAAGGTATGGAAAATGAATAACTAAGTTGGGAAGTGAGGTTAATTTTAGGTGTCTACAATACTTATCCAAGGCACCATAAAATGGTTTTCACCATTGGACGAAGGAGTTCTTTTTACTATTTTAATTTTTTTATTTTTTGGAATTTTTGGATGGGATGGGAGGAAGGATGGAGGAAGATGCTCGAAATTGAGCATCTATATTCATAAGCAAGGTGATAGTGTCCCATTTTGGAAGGTTGTTGCACATAACCCACACCAAGTGTGATTAACATGTGTATGGATGTTGGTAGGTGTGCAGAAAGATAGAATGGATGGAATTAATGGATGATGGTTTATGCAAAGGCACAGATCATAGGGATGTGATGGCTGAGGGATTAAGGATAGTGGAGATATGATGGTAGAATGGGGTTATGCAAAAATGTCATGGTGTCATTGGGAACCTAGACCAATGTTTGCACACATATAGTGGATGTGGAAGCCTTTGATTTTGAGAGAGTGTGGGGAGTAATGGGGATTTTTTATTATGGAATTGGGATGGGAGATTTTGGATTGCTGATTTCAGGATTGAGGGACCCAAATGGACTTAGGATGCTCAAGATTTGTTGATTGGGTGTGGGATTTTATGGGATTTTAGGGATTGGGGATTGTTCGCAAGAGAAATGAGGATTCTATTTGAAGATCTAAACCTACTATACTTATGTATTCTATTTATACCCCAGAAGATATAGTGGTAGAAAGATAGATAAATGAGATATGAACTAACATAATGCAGTAAGATCTAATCATATCTATCAATTAAAATACATCCATAGACAAATCATTATTGTTTTTGAATCCTTATATCTCCATGTATATTCATACTTATCAATCGATACTAAAGCAAGTCTATGTCTCTGCATTGTACATATATTTCTCATCTATACATATATATTCACCTCTTATATGTTAGTCTGCTACATATATTTATACAATCTAATATTATAGGGACGTGTCCCTTTCTTAAGGATCTTAGTACTACTAGCCCTGTCAACCTTATCCTGTGCACTCCATCTATGGTGAGCTACGATAGGTTCTACTGACTGCCCCATACCTTGCCAACATCATCCCCCATTTTTGGAAGTTTGTCTTGTCCTCAAGCCATGTGACATTAGTTGTCGGGTAGGATGTTTTTATAGATCACCCCGAGTTGTTGTAGAGTTGTGTCCCATTCCTTTTTAGCATGCTGCAATAACTATATGTAGCCCTCTATTTACATATGGGTGTTGTTTTTTCTTCAGCCAAACTGGAAGGCATTTGAATTTTCTGTGTCATTTTATTTGCCTCTACTAACAACCCTATTAAGTGTGTAAACCTCAGGCTGACTACTTCTCTCATCTATTTGATTTGTGTTTTGATTTGTTCCTAATGATCTTGTAGCTTTTGCAGTTGTTCCTAATGATCTTGTAGATTTGACCTCTACTACCCCATTCATATCCTTCGAGGGATCATATGTTCCCATAGTTTGTATCACTTGTGCCTCCAAGTGATCTATCTGGTCCTTGATGTTCTTTGTTGTAGTAGGCCACTGTAAACAAAATTGGTAGAGGACATTAACTTCACCTATTGTCTATTTCAAGTTCTTTATTTGGTTCTCTAGTTCGGTATGTGTTGTTGCACATTTCTTAGTGGTATCTATCATTCTATTTTTCATCATCTACCCTTTGACTTGTTGCCTTATTTTTGTGCCTTGACATTTCATTTCTACTTGTAGACTACCTACTAATTGGTTGAGTTGTTATGGTAGTGGTAATGTTGTGTCCCTTGCATTTGGAAACTAATTTTGTATGGGTGTTATAGCCTCTTGTAGTTGTTTTGTACTGTCCACATGTTGTTGTAAAATTTCCTATCTTGTTGAATCATGGAATATATCTCTCAACTACAACTTCTGAATAGGCAGTATCCCTGATAGATTTACTTGAGATCCTAGTAGTGGGAGTTGTAACAGCTACGGTGATACTAGTGGATGTATCTATTGTTTTTAGCCAACAAATCTTTAAGAGATTGAATTGGGGAGGGAAATGATGATGTCTTGGAGGAGTGTCTATATATTGTTCTTATTGCTCCTCTTCCTCTTGTTGTCCATCATGTTATAGAGAGTTTATTTCTTTTTCTTGTTCATCTTTGTCCTCCTTCTCTAATGCATCATATACTTTCTTTGTTATCTCCTATGTTTCCTGTTGTGCAGATTTTGCACACCATCTAAAATTTTTTATGCACAATAGTTTGATAAAGTTTCTAGTTCTTTTCATGAAATCTTGTTTCTATTATTCTTCATAAAAGATGCAGATTATCCTAATTAGTATTAGTCAAAGAATAAAATTGAGTCAATGAAGATTCTATGGAGAGTCAAGTTTCATTATAAAGTTTCACGAAAAGTTTCAGCCATTATAATATAAGGTACAAACCTTTCAAAATGTTACCAAATCAGACATGGAGCAGTCTCTTCATAATATGGTGTTGCTTGTTTTCAAATGGGGCATGGCTATATAAATTGAGGAGTATATTATAAGACCATGGTACCACTAATGATAAGAGAAGGCACTCGGCTATTGCAATGAAGGTGTGGTCTCTTCTTAATTCGGCATAGTCACTCTAGCTAAGGATCGGCCTCATATGCCGTGACCTTTATTATAAAGATAATGGCAATTGATAGCACCAGAAGTATGGCATTACCCAAGTCATGGAGTATGGTGCTCTCTAGGTAAAAGAGGCACAGTGCTTATAGGGTTCAGCCTTTGAAATGCATCAAATCTTTGAGAAAAGAAATATGGTGCAAGCCTCTTGATTCTAGTCCACCCATCAGAATACATGGATTGGCATCAAGAGGAGTGAGCAACCTTCATCAAGAAGAGTGATCGGCCTATGTAGGAAGGTTTAGGCTTACGTTGAGAGCATTGCAGCATGGTAATGAGGACACTTGGCATCATGGTGATGCTCAATCTATTCACCATGTGAAGTCACAGCCCATCTTTATAAAACCACAACACGGTCACATAAATGATAACGACACTACAATTTTTTAGCAACTAGTCTATAAAGATGAACATTCGGCCACATCAAAGGATAAATTTTCATGCCTCCAAATTAGTATGGACATTTTACACTAGAGGTACATCTCAATGAGGAGTTCAAGCATACAGAGAATAGGCTCATCAATATATACATAGAATAAGAGATTCTCAGTCAACTAAAAATAAGATGCCATGATATGAAATGATGGCGGCCATTTATAAAAGTTAAATTTTAAATTACCTAAAATTTAGTCTTTCATCAATGCATTCAACCAACTTGAAGATAGTCAATATTTGAACATAGCACCATCAGTAATCAGCTTTAGGCGTAGCATTTGTGAAGGCACCATAACAAGATGAGGCATTACCTATGAAATGACAGTGGCATATGATTTGTGTAGAAGCTAGTGAGTAACACTACCTCTCCTCAGTGATGCAGACGTGTTAGGTCTCCAAAGGTAATATAACAAGATCAAAAGATTCAAATAACTTGTGGCTTCAACTAATAAGACTTCACTAGTCTTCCCTTTGCCTTAAACTCCTCCAAAGGGCTCAACTTAGGATTCCAACTTCTCAGATGAAATATTGCATCTTCTAGGGTCTCAACCTACCCCAACCAACAAGATTCAACAGGTTTCACAAACTAATTTGATTGGTTCTTGACAATTCCACTTGACTAGGCCTAATCCTAGTAGCCCTGTTCAGCGACTAACTTGCACTTTTCTCCAAACTTTCCCAAAGAACTTCCAAAACTATTGACTGATATGAGTACCCTCTATTGATTTATTTAACATAATTCAAAATCATATACTATTGTTTTGGACAGAATCTGACTGTCCTAACACCCTGCTGTCTTCCTACAAGGCCTAATTTACCCACTTTACAAAGGAACCCTATCAAATACTTTCCCCACTCACTCCAAACCTTGAAAAAGTATTAGGAAAGGATCTAAAAAAAAGGATTTTCCAGGTCTCATGCAATTATTTTCTCATTCAAGTGTTTAAACACCAAACCCCCATTTCTAGGCCCTAAAAACCTAGTTAACAAAGTAGTTTTAGAAAAAAACATGATATCTTCCTCTAGGAATCGAGTTAAGACCTCCTACTAGATGCATTGGAAAGGTAACTCAATCCTATTTCCAACCATATATGGGTTGCCCCTGTATCTATCTGTACAGAACTATACCAAATGCTGCAACAGGACTGTTATAGGAGAATTCTGGGAATTGCAGTCACTAAAACGGTCATAACTTCCTCAATATTGCACCAAATTTGATGAGACAAAAAGGAAAGGGAGGTTGATTGAATATAATTTCATTTGAAATTTAAAAAAAATATTCTTCTACCCATACTAGGCCGTACCATGCAAGAAAATAGTAAATTTCTGAAGTATAATACAAAAAAACATTGCTTTTTACCATTCCATTCTCAATCTTCAATCACCTCCAAGTTTTCAAAGGTATACAAGGCCTTTTTAAAGGTATTACAAATGAACTTTCAGTTTCCAACTACTTGGAACAAACCAAGAGCCAAATGACTCTTCACCTTCCCTCATTCTACATCTTTTTTTCCAACTTTACATTGACAACCTTTACATGGTTTGCAATATTTTGCATATTTAAGACTCCTAGTCTCCTAGACACATAAAATAACCTTATTACAAAGTGGAAGAATACAAATTTAATCAAACTCAAGGATTTGTTTAGGGCAATATTAATTTTCCAAGGTGCTCTTGCACCATACAACCAACCAACAAAATTTCCAAGTCCCTTGGAAATGTACCTGCAACAAAGTCTTTTTCTACATTTCCTCTGTCTTTATCTTCAATCTTCTCAACTACAATCTTCCAATCTATAGAAATGGTGACCAACCAACCAACAGAACAAACTGCCATTTTCACAGAGTATCTTCAGGCTCCCTCTACTCCCATTAGTGGAGTACTCTTCAGGCTGTAACCCCAAGTGCTTCTTCAGTTAGGTATCCATCTCTCTCACTGCTTCACAACACCAACCCACCAAACCATCCATCTCACCCAACAGCAGATTCTGGTGATGTATCCTACCACTTTCTCCTCAGTGGCTTCTCTCTACACCCTTATCCAGCCTAATCTCCATTGGAGAATGGTCATGATAGACTTCATCTTGTCTGCCCATACACACAACCTCAGAAAACATCCTTCTGCAGCTAGATGGACCAAGCACCTGTAACCAAACAACTTAGCAAACACAATAACGGTCACCAACACAATCTTTCCTTTAGTTCTTCATATCAGAAATCAAATACATCTCCTCCCAGAGCTTTTTCTAGCTCTGATACCAATCTGATGCAGAGGTGTCAGGTCTCCAAAGGTAATATAACAAGATCAAAAGATTCAAATAACTTGTGGCTTCAACCAATAAGACTTCACTAGTCTTCCCTTTGCCTTAGACTCCTCCAAAGGGCTCAACTTAGGGTTCCAACTTCTTAGATGAAATATTGCATCTTCTAGGGTCTCAACCTACCCCAACCAACAAGATTCAATAGGTTTCACAAACCAATTTGATTGGTTCTTGACAATTCCACTTGATTAGGCCTAATCCTAGTAGCCCTGTTTAGCGACTAACTTGCACTTTTCTCCAAACTTTCCCAAAGAACTTCCATAACTATTGACTGATATGAGTACCCTCTATTGATTTATTTAACATAATTCAAAATCATATACTGTTGTTTTAGATGGAATCTAACTGTCCTAACACCCTGTTGTCTTCCTACAAGGCCTAATTTGCCCACTTTACAAAGGAACCCTATCAAATACTTGCCCCACTCACTCCAAACCTTGAAAAAGAATTAGGAAAGGATCTAAAAGAAAGGATTTTCTATGTCTCATGCAATTATTTTCTCATTCAAGTGTTTAAACTCCAAACCCCCATTTCTAGGCCCCAAAAACCTAGTTAACAAAGCAGTTTTAGAAAAAATGTGATATCTTCCTCTAGGAATCAAGTTAAGACCTCATACGAGATGCATTTGAAAGGTAACTCAATCCTCTTTCCAAAAATATATGGCTTTCTCCTATATCTATCTGTACAGAACTGTACCAAATGCTGTAACAGGACTGTTATAGGAGAATTCTAGAAATTGCAGTCACTAAAATGGTCATAACTTCCTCGATATTGCACCAAATTTGATGAGACAAAAAGGAAAGGGAGGGTTATTGAATATAATTTCATTTGAAATCAAAAAGAAATGTCCTCCTACCTGTACTAGGCTGTACCATGCAAGAAAACAACAATTTTTTGAAGTATAATACAGAAAAACATTGCTTTTTACCATTGCATTCTCAATCTTCAATCACCTCCAAGTTTTCAAAGGTATACAAGGCCTTTTTAAAGGTATTACAAATAAAATTTTAGTTTCCAACTACTTGGAACAAACCAAGAGCCAAATGACTCTTCACCTTCCCTCATTCTACATATTTTTTTCCAACTTTACATTGACAACCTTTATATGGTTTGCAATATTTTGCATATTTAAGACTCCTAGTCTCCTAGACACATAAAATAACCTTATTATCAAGTGGAAGCATACAAATTTAATCAAACTCAAGGATTTGTTTAGGGCAATATTAATTTGCCAAGGTGCTCCTGCACCACTCAGGATAATGGCATATCATCCATGTAAGAAAAGATTCTAGTTTGATCAATTTCCCTCCACCATCACATAGCATGCTTCGAATGGCATCTCCTTAAATACTTTGCTGAGATGTTTGTACGTCAATCTGGATGCATCATTTATAGTGTGCCTTTCAACCTCAAAGGCTATACACCATGATTTTCAGGTAGTGTTATGATCATTCGATCACTCTCACCTCATTTATAATGCTAATTTGACTATGATGGAGTTATGTGCTTTATCATAGTGCCATTGCAAAGAGGTTTCTAGATGGTGGAGCATGTTTACATAGTTAATGCAGATCCTACTAAGAAATGATAGCACAAGCTATGAGTAAAGGTGTAGCAAAAGCAATATAAATAGCCATAACAAAAGATGGCATATAAAGCTTCAAGACACATCAAAATGTGAAACTCATGCTGCCATTAAAGAGAGAGTTGATACCATCAAAAGGAGGATCAAGTACAACGTATCAAGAAAGAGGGTCACATAAAACATAGTGATAGGTTTTGTAATGCAACAACACATGAACCATCGATGGAAAGAAGATATAATGACTAGCACAACAAGAGAGAGCATAGGAGAGTGCCACTTGTTGCTCCCATAGGTGTTTGTAAGGAAGAGAAGCTTTCATTCCAAACAAGAACCCTTCTTCCATGTGGAGGCTGCTGGTGTGAGATAATGCATTTGTTTTATTTTTTGTAAAACCTAATAAATAGCAAGAGTCATGTGAAGTGTTCAAAGAAGCTAGAATCATTAAAATAATCTAAGTCTCTTACATATGGTGGCCCCTCCTTTATTGAACCGAGTTTAATATTAATGAGGAGTATTTTTAAAGCTCACAAGGGAGTTTAAAATCAGTTTTAAATGTTTTGGTAAGAATCAAACTTGCTGCAAGGAGAATGAGTAGGAATAGGAAATCACGTAGGCCAAAAGTGGAGGCCAATGTATTTTCCAGCCATGGAGAAGAAATAGAACAACCAGTTTCAGTTGTCAGGGCAGTTATTTGCTAGATTTTGTAGATTTTTAGTTGTAGATTTTTTGGGTAGTTGGAGATATTTTTCTTTTGGTTTTTGGGCTATAAATATACAGATCTATAGTAGAGATATACAGTTCTATAGTCCCACAGATCAGAGATTTTTTAGAAGCATTAGAGATATATTTTTACCTCAGCAGTTGCTCTCAATGAGGGTTGTAACATTTATTTTGTGCAAGTTGTTTTTGCCTCTATAAATTTTTTCTTCATTCAAATAAAGAGAGATGGTGTTTTGTGTAGATTCAAATGTGTTTTTGTTTCTTGCTTTTAGTTTCTATTTCTTAAGCCTTTGTTAAACTTGTTTTAAATACTGGGTAATTGATCATGGATTAACGCTCTTTGATTTT
Organism: Cunninghamia lanceolata; assembly: GCA_027924645.1. NCBI lineage: Eukaryota > Viridiplantae > Streptophyta > Pinopsida > Cupressales > Cupressaceae > Cunninghamia > Cunninghamia lanceolata. Next base: position 9,017,735 of record BSBN01000078.1, read on the forward strand.
TCTAGTAAAATCATTTAGGGTTTGCCACTGTGTTGCTGGTTAGGTTTTAAATTTGGCGCATCGCCATAGGATTAGGCATTTATTCCTATAATATTTGTTTTCTTCCCTTTTCCAAAACCCCACTAAAAAAAGGAAGATCCATCTTCTATAAAATTTGGAGGTTGCATCAAGAGTCAATCCCACATTCTTGAAGTTTCCCATGTTGGTGCTAAAACCCATGCAATTTTATACATCAAAATTTTTTGGCATGCCTGGTGGGAATGGATTCAAAGACTTGGGTCTTTGTTTTCACTGAATCTTTACACTATATTTTGTGGTTTGGTTGGAAAATCACAAAAATATCTTCTCATGGGAGGATGAATCTTCCACCTGGTGACTCTACTGGTGAATCTTTCTCAGGTCTTTCTTTCTGTAGATCATGGCAGCCTCAAACATTTACATGCATCTAAGTATTCCTAAAGAAACTTGTCATTTGTGACTTGGGATTCAAGTCCTCTTATTTTTCAGCACCAGGGTCAAGTTCCTGAGATAGCTTGGAAGGTATTACCTCACTTTCTTGGGGATGGATCTGTTTGTCATGTAGATTATATTCAAGATATGGCCAATTTGTACACTGTTCATAATATTACAATTGAGAATCATGCCCTTCTATTGCTGGCATCTTCTCTTAAAGGAAAAGAAAAAGAATGGTACAAAATTTTGTAGCCTGGTTCAATCATTGGATGGGATCATCTAGGAAGAGTCATCTACAACCAGTTCAAAGAGAGGATAGATGTTAGCTCACTTACCCAGAATCCCATCACCATCAAGAGACATCCAATGGAGAGCATGATTTATTTCAATTCAAGATTTGATAAGGTATGGAATAAATTCTTTGTTGATATCAGGCCATCTCTAGTTTTTGCATTCTTGTATTATCTAAAAGATCTAGACCCTAAAATATCAGTTATGATCCAAACCTTAGGAGGTGAAACTCTTCCTTAGTCATATGATCTTTTCATTAGGGCTGAAAACAACCTCATAGAGGTTGGTAAACAATCCCCTATACCCTTAGCCCCACTAAGGCCTCATGCAAATAACCTATCTTAGGCTCTTTCTTGTAGCCAAATGCATATAAATTCTAGTCCACCCACCCTCCTTGCTAATTTGCCAAATCATGAGGAGATAAGTGCAGTAAAAGAACTTATAAAAATCCTCACCCATGAGATCAATGAGCTAAAAGATCAAGTTTTGTATCAAGCTGATCCATATTTCGTGCCTCAAGATCCTTATGACCAACAATACCAATGTAATCAGTTTGTAGAAGAAATTCCCCTCAGGCACAAAAGTGACCCAATAATCTTGATCATTATGCATTACAAACCTCTGTAGCTACAAACTAGTCCATAGAAGGCACAGATCAGGTTCTTTACCATTTTGACATCAAAGAAGAATCAAGTCTCAAAGATCAAGATACAAGCAAGGAGGTAATTCATGTCTATTTAGCATGTCCCTTTGGTTATCAATGTCATGCACCTATGCCAACATGTGATTTAGAAATTTAGTCAATTGATGAAGAAGATTTAGAGGATACCTATGAATAGTAACTTCTAGAAGCTAAAAAGTACTTCAAAGGGGGCTTTGAAGATGAAAAGTACTGGATCAAGAGTGATGTTTCATCTATACCTCATCTTGAGGAAGAGGTTGCAAAGGAAAATTTTGAATCTACAAATACAAAGTGTCTTTATTTCTATAATGAAGTTTCACATTTCTAAGAAGGTACAAAGATTCTTGAACATAAGCAACAAGATGAGGATTTATTCTCAATTTTCCAACAGGGGTATCAGCTAATAGATGAGGAAGATCTTACAACTGAGCAAGTGCATGGTTCATTTTTAAGGCCTCTTTTAGGTGATCATGGAGAAAATTTTGAAATAGGGGTAGATGCAAGCGTTGATTTGTTTTCTATTTTTGAAAAGGGGTATTGTCTTCTTCTTGATGAAGATTCACAACTACAAGATGATGAGGCCCAAAGAGATATTTGCAAAAGTGAAGAGTCACACACTGAGTCACATTATACACCCTTCTTGCAAGAAGGAATACCAATTAGATTCAAGGTTGTGACTGCCAGTTTAGTCACCTGCATGTTGGAAATAGTCTGGACAACTAAGAGGGGGGCGGGCTGAATTAGTTGTCACACAATTTAAACTTTTCTGCCTTTAATCTTCTTTTACAACTTATAATCAATCAAAGCATGAATAAATAACACATGAGCATATGCATAAATAACACACTTGACACAAAGATTTTAGCATGGAAACCCAGTTAAGGGAAAAACCACGGTGGGGGTTAACCCACAAAAATTAATACCCTGTTAAAAGTATTTTTACAAATGAGAATGCACATGCATTCGGGCTCACTGCCCAGAGCTCACTACTCAAATAGAGGCTCATTGCCTACAAATAATTACAAGAGAATAATAGATATTTTGAACTAATGAGAAGCATCAACTAATGCATGAATTTTGTTTTGGTTAAGCACAAAACACCAACCTTACACATTTGATCTTCACTCTACCTTGTTTATTGCTCTGCTATCATTCGGATCTTAGATCCTTTCTCTTTTTCACCTTTAATCCATATTCACAACACCACCATAGCAAAGTCATCCAAATCCATCGGCTATATATATCTACATCCTGATCTTTGTTTACTTTTTAGTCAGCTTCAAGAACACTTGGAACTTTGTTGAATACTCTACTCTGTTAGCTAGATCCATGCATAACTTGACATGTGGACCAAAACTTACACTCACAAATCATTACTCGGGTCAGCTACTATCATTGATCAACACAACTTGTCCAACCAACAACTTACATACATCTGAAACCAAGATCAATTACAATGTCAGCCTGTTCTTCTTCTATTTGTTATGTCAAACTGTTGACCTGATACTCAGATGCTAATAACTATTGACTCCTCCATCACTAGAGGCCAAAATTCTAGATTTAGATTTTCCTGACAATGCTTATGAATCCCTCAGTTTTGCAGCAGGCTCTGATTCCTAAGGAGTTCCAGACCAAGATACTGGACCCTATCACACACTATGTTCTTGACTTCCCAGACTTAGACAAATCTTCAATCTGATTTCTAGTCTGGGAAAATTATGTAATGTGGATGTGTAGAGAGACTTGGTTTCCATCAATGACAAACACTTATCATGCCTAGTAGTGTCTCTTGTCAACAATCCCCCCTTTTGGCATTGATGGCAACACTTAGTGAAAAATGACTAAGTGTTGGAATAACTCCCCCTTTGCTTGTACTACTTTCTGATGCTCCCCCTTTGTTGGATTCCTCATTTTTCATTGATCTTCACTCCCCCTTTGACATCAATGGCAAAGGGTGGGGTCCACAAGCCAAAATTCTCCAAAAGTTTTGTGTATAGTGCCATATATGTACAACTTTAATCACTAAGTTCTATTCACATGAATTTGAGAATGTCTACAAAACTATTTTTCAATTGCACAACTTCAGAGGCCCAATTTCCCTTCATTCCATCCAAAATTGAGATGTGTCCACTCAGAAAAAATGCATATGCTTTTGCCTTAGTCATATCCAAAGGATTACTTGTCTGAAGTGCAATCTGAGCTTCTGATAAGGCATTAGACATGGTTTCTAATTTAGGGGTAATCAATTCCCGGAGCTCTCACATTCTCTTCACACTGTTACTTTTTTCTTTAACAAGACTCTTTATCTCATCTATCAAGCTAATTACTTGACATTCTTGACTTATAGGCAAAAGTGTTAGAGGATCAAACATTTGAGAAAGATTCGACAATTTTTGTTCTTGCTCCTTTATCTTCTTCTCAATATCGTCACTAACTTTGGGCCATGATAGACAAAATTTGTACATATCACTTCCATCATTTAGTGCATCTTGAATAATCCTCATAATAATACTGAGTGTTATTCTATCATTTCCTGTTAGATTCTGTACTTCACTAAATTTCTTATCCAAAAATTCCTTCTAGACTTTCACCTCTGCAGATTTTTCAAAAGACTCAAAATGTGTATTTACAACATTTACAAGATTCTATAGTTGACTGGAGGGGGAATCTGATGGACTCTTTTGATAGGTTGGCAATATCTTCTCCAAGACTCTGGTTGCAAACCATAATAGTTCACTATCGTCCATGTGAGATTTTAATGGCTTGTCTCTAGCCTTGGCTTGAGTGAAGGATGCAATCTTCATCACTTGTATCGTAGAGAGAGAATCTAGATTAAATGGTCCCTAGAGTAATTTAGGTTCATTAAACTCAAGCATATCTTTGTCCATAAGACTTCTTACTGTATTTGCACTGTCTCTTGCAACAATTTCTAGAACACTTTCCTCTTCTTGGGTTTTCTCCAAACTATCTTGTTTGGGTGCTTCAACATTTGCACCACCTTTTTTTGTTTTCTCATCCTTACTCTCTTCTTTCTCTTTCTCTGCTTCACCTTTCTCTATATCATCTATAGTGGGATTCTCTCCTTTTTCCTTAGTATCTAAAATCTGTTTTGGAGGATCTAGTGTGGCAACACTATTCTCAACATTATCTTCCTTTTCTGATTGGTCAGGAGGAGTTAGAGTATCACCTGCATCATCAATTTGGTCCACCATTTCTATATCTGCTTTGTTTATTTGTTTCTCTCCTAGAATAGAGGAGTCATCAATCACTGTTTATTGCTCATTGATGTTCACTTCTTCAACAACTGGAATTGATGAATCAATTCCATCACCTGTCTTCTCATAGGTTTGCTCCAGAGGATCTAGAGTATTACCTTGGTCATCATTTCCCTTTTCAATCTCTTGTTCTAGAGCTTCTTGTTCCTCTAAAATAATATATTATTTATCTTTGTCAAGAGCTTTTCTCAAGATTTCTTCTATTTCCTTTACAACTTCCTCCGTTTCACCAAGCATTAAATTATTCATATAGATTTTGCTTCTAAATTTCTCCTTAACTTCCTTGAGGATTTTATCAGCTTCTCTTTTGGTCATTACCAGACACAGGGTGGAAAGAACATATTCTTTGATTTCTATGTCTTTGTCCTTCATGGCCTCCTTCCTCATTTCTAGTATTTTCCTTAAGCTTTTGGGAATTTCTTGCAGAATTTCCAATAGAGCTCTATTGAATTTATTCAAGTACTAGATGGTGGCATCCTCCAAGATTTTCATATTTTCTTCATCGAAACTATCATAATATATTCTGATAGGATTTAGATTCCCATGAACCATAATTGATTTTACAATATGTTCAATAGTCATAGCAACCTTACCAGTCTCTTGCTTTTTACTTGCCTTTTTGCTTCCGAAGGGTTAGTTCTCAGGGGCCTTTGAAGTCTTGGCTTTCTTTGATCTTATTTCTTTAACTTCTTCATCTGTTTCTATTTCCTCATCATCCTTTATGGTCTTGTAGGCTCTTGTGGCCTTGGTTTTCTTCCTCTCTCCTCCTTCACCGGATGGTATGGCTTCCAATGTCTTAATGGGAATAGACTTGGATTTTTCTAAGACAGTTGCAGAGCTTCTTGTTTTCCTTGAAGTGGAGGATGGTTCCACTGGAGCATCTTCTTGTTTCTTGTCATGTTTTTCTCTTTTATCCTTTTCAATTCTTTCTCTATTTTGCTTCACTACCTCCTTGGTTAGGCTAATGCTCTCAGCATACCTTTCAACTTGCCTCTGCATTTTCCTTTTGGTCTCTGGCCGTCTGAGTTCCACATGCAACTTTAGACTTAGCTCCTTGTATGTTCCAAACCTTTCCACATATGTGTCTTTTGATTTGCTTAGGAGATGTTGAGCATACATTTCCAAAACTTTCTCATCAAACTCATAGCCCATTGGCATAATCCATATTGTTCTAGGTTCTACATCTTCCATCAAACATTGATCTATGTCAACCATAAAACATATCTCATTCTCATACTTTTCTACAAATGACTTAGGGATTCTTTCCCTTGCATGCATTAGACTCTAATTTTTTTTGAAATACCCCCACATTGCAATCTTTTGTGCACCTGAATCTCTAAGGCTATATAAATGATCACTTATCTAGATTGCCACTGGCCTATCATTTGTCCAGTGTACACTTCACACTCTGGGCACTCCATTCATAAAATAGGAAAATAAGCATATAATCAAGGAACCATACATGAAGGAATTTTTCTTATCTTTCTTGATTTTGTTTAAATTTTCAAATAGTTGAACCCGTAGTAGCTGACAGAGGTCATAGTCTACATTCTTTTTCAGCATTTTATATGCTACATATATAGCTATTCTGGAGACAGAGTTTTCTCTGCTTCAGTGATAAATCTTATACTTGATTACCATGGAGGCAAACTTAACATCTGGTTCTAAAATGTCATTGATTGTCATGGCTCTTTTATCAAATTTCGTACCAGTTGCATTAGTGACAGTTTGATTTTCGACAGATTTTAACATGGGTAGTCCACTTGTTGAGTTTAATCTAGTCATAATTATTATAACATATTTGGTGATCTTAAATGGTTTTAGCAACCATATGAATTCATCGTGCATTTGGCTCAACACATAACAAACCCATTCACTCTCATCAAATGATGAGAATTCAATAATTTGCAGAAAATGTTTGCTTTCTAGGGCTTCAAATTCAAGTTTTAGTTGGTAATTGTCATCCTTTAGATGGCTTTTAAACAACTCCAGTAGTTTCAGATTACCAAATTTTTCTACATTGCAATGAATGTATGCCCTAATGTCTTCAACATGTAAAACCCCATATGGAACACCCAAAAAAGCACCTAGTGGCTCGACTTCAACATATTTGTAAGGATGCTTCATAAATTTAAGATGGGGCCTTTCAGTGACATCAACAACTAAAGGTGTAGCCATTTGCAGAGATTGAGAATTCAAGAGGTTTCATAGAAAATAGAAATATCTTGTTCCACAGATTAGGGTTTTTCTTGGAGATCCTCTTCGCACTTCGACTCTTGAGAGTTCTCAGCTCTAAGATCATTCACTCCTTCTCTTCTTACTTTCTTCTAATGCAAGGTGATCTAAATGAGGAATGAATGACCTTTTTATGCTTCCTAGCACCTAATTTCTTTGTAATAAATGCTCTGCCCTAATACATTCATTTACTCTGTTTGTTGAATAGTTTCTCATGAATTACTCTACAATTTGCCATATCCACCTCGTTTCTTCTGGAAATCCTTCCAAATGATCTAAAAGAATCCAAGATCTCTTTTCTCATTGTGCCAGATTCAGGCACCCACTTACTGGCTAGGGGATTTGATTTTCAATGCATCACCCCTTGAGCCAAAGATTCTAATTCAATTTCCAGAGGAATTATTAGCAATGGATTCTGGTGCGGATCCATTACTATGGTTCACAATTATTTTCTTGACCCATGTCTTGCTCATTTCATTCTAGATCTCATTCTCATCAATTTTTCTTTTGCCTTTGTCTTATCTCTGCTCATCCAGTTTTCTATTTACCGGAACCCTTCTCTCATTAATCCTACTTCTGTAGAATCTTGTAAAATGAACGGATCGGTTACAATTGAAGCACACAACATTTCTTTGCCCATTTGATTGATTTCCTCTTGATTTGCACTAAATGGCCATATGTCCAAATCTATTGCATGCAAATCATTTTCCATTGAAAGAATTTCCACTTCCTCTATTTGATGAGTTACTCATTATCATGCTTTTGCATTCATTGGATTTATGATCGTACCTCTTGCAATTGAAGCATTGTCTGGTGAAGGATGGATTATTTTGACTTACTCTACTTCTGCATTGAGTGGCTCTATGACCAAATTTATTGCACTTGAAACAATTTTGATTGAAATATGGATACCTTTGAGCATTAGGCTATCTTACCAGAGGTCTTCTAGGTTTGTTTCTCCTATTCCTTGGTTGAGAGTTTCTTTGTCTAGATCCAGTACTTTCACCTTTCTCATATCTAAGACCATGCTTGCCATCAACCTTTTTCTGACCCTCAAGTATTGCTTCAAGTTTGGCTGAACTTATCTTGAACTTCTCCTTGTATTCATTTGCAACTTCTAGGTCATGTCTGAGAATGACAATTTATCTTTCAAGATCTCTTTCATTGTCTCTGCTTTCTTGTAGATCATACTTTAGGTGGCCAGTTATACTATCCAATCTATAGCATTCATCAGTTCTTTCTTTTACAGTTTGATTCAAGTCTTCTTTAATCTTCTTCCTTTGCTCAATTTCTTTGGTTAGCCTTATTGCCCCAAATTCCATCTTAATTTTTAGAATAACAACTTCTTTTGGTACCTTCTCACATTCCCTTGTCTTTTCTTCCAAATCTTCATTCATCCCATTTTCTTCAGTTACACTGGATAACTGTAGAAGTAGCTCCTTTTTCCTTTCCATAGATTTATTTAATTTACCCTTTAACATTTCAACAGTATCATTAGCATCTTTAATTTCACCTCTGAGATTACTAGTTTCTAGTTTAGACTGAACAAGATCTTCTAGAGCCAACTAAAGTTGATCTTTGAGTGAACCCATTAAAACTCATTCCAAGATCTTTCCTTAAGTTGCTAGGCTTGTCAAAGGAACCTTCCTCTGATACCAATTGTTGGAATTAGTTTGGACAACTAAGAGGAGGGGGGGTGAATTAGTTTTCACACAATCTAAACTTTTCTGCCTTTAATCTTCTTTTACAACTTATAATCAATTAAAGCATGAATCAATAACACATGAGCAAATGCATAAATAACACACTTGACACCAAGATTTTAGTGTGGAAACTCGGTTAAGGGAAAAACCATAGTGGAGGTTAACCCACAAAAATTAATACCTTGTTAAAAGTATTTTTACAAATGAGAATGCACATGCATTCAGGCTCACTGCCTAGAGCTCACTGCTCAAATAGAGGCTCACTGCCTACAAATGATTACAAGAGAATAATAGAGATTTTGAACTAATGAGAAGCATCTACTAAGGCATGAATTTTGTTCCGGTTAAGCACAAAACACTAATCTTACACATTTGATCTCCACTCTACCTTGTTTACTGCTCTGCCTTTATTCGAATCTTAGATCTCTGCTCTTTTTTTCCTTTACTCCATATTCACATCACCACCACACCAAAATCATCCAAATCCATCAGCTATATATATCTACATCCTGATCTTTAATTACTTTTTAGTAAGCTTCAAGAACACTTGGAACTTTGTTGAATACTCTGCTCTGTTAGCTAGATCCATGCATAACTTGACATGCAGACCAAAACTTACACTCACAAATCATTAGTCAAGTCGGTTACTATCACTGATCAACACAACTTGTCCAACCAACCCGATACTCAGATGCTAATAACTATTGACTCCTCCATCACCAGAGGCCAAAATTCTAGATTTAGATTTTCTTGATAATGCTTATGCATCCCTCAGATCTTCAGCAAAATTTAATCTACTCCAGAGGAGATTCAGACCAGGATACTGGACCTTGTCACACACTCTATTCTTGACTTCTTGGACTTAGACAAATCTTCAATCTGATTTCTAGTCTGGGCAAATTATGTAATGCGGATGTGTAGAGAGACTTGGTTGCCATCAATGACAACACTTATCATGCCTAGCAGTGTGTCTTTCCAACACTGCACACCTTTTTTTTATACTCTCATGGGTCATGATCTTGTTGAAGAATTTGTAAAAGTGATCATTGATGAGATCCAGTCAACAGAAGCCTTCAAATGCAAGTAGAGGAACGAGCTTCAAGGCTTGATTTTCCCTTCCCACCCTCCACCGAAGCAAGAACAATGTACAAATCAACCTGATTGGTGTTTTCATGCAGAGGATGAACCTCAGGAAATAAGGCAGGCAAAAAGGTACAAGTTCCTGATATTTTTCTTCATGCATTTCATTTGGTCAATTCTCAGTTTGATGTGGATGCACTGGAGCAACATTATCAGACATGGAAGTTACTTTGCTGTCCCAATTAATGGACATATTCCTATGAGTTCAATATGTCAGTAATTTAGATTCAGTGATTCTGAATAAGCTACAATAGTAGCATTAGTTTTCAGATATAGTTGTTTTGTTTTTAATAAATCTTAATTGCTGCAAATATTAGTTCTATGATTTAGCCATATGTTAGTTTTAAAGGCCTTGAGTGGTAATCAGTTATGGTTTTAGTCATGAAATGTGTTTGGTTCAGTATGTGTTTTAAATTCTAACTCAAAAGATTTATGGGTAGTTTAGTATCAGTTTGCTTACACACACATTGGTTGCGGATATGTTTTCAGCTATATGGGTTTTTAAGTTTCAACATAATAGACTCTATTGCCCACTGGATAAGGCTTAGTTTACAAAATTAGAGATTTTGGAGTTCTCAATGAGTACGCTCACTTTCCCAGCCCATCACCAAAGAACTATTGTGCAAATTTTCTACACCATCCAAAAATTTTGATGCATGACAGTTTGATAAAGTTTCTAGTTCTTTTTGTGCGGTCTTGTTTCTATTATTCTTCATAAAAGATGCAAATTATCCTAATTAGTCTTAGTCAATGAATAAAATTGAGTCAATGAAGATTCTATGGAGAGTCCAGTTTCATTATAAAGTTTCATGGAAAGTTTCAACCATTATAATACAAGGTACAAACATTTCAAAATGTTACCAAATCAGACATGGAGTGGTCTCTTCATAATATGGTGTTGGTTGTTTTCAAATGGGACATGCCTATATAAACTAAGGAGCATATTATAAGAACATGGTGCCACTAATGATAAGAGAAGGCACTCAGCTATTGCAAAGAAGGTGTGGTCTCTTCTTAATTTGGCATAGCCACTCTAGTTAAGGATCGACCTCATATGCTGTGACTTTTATTATAAAGATCATGGCAATTGATAGAACAAGTAGTATGGCATTGTCCAAGTCATGAAGTATGGTGTTGTCCAGGTAAAATAGGCACAGTGCTTATAGGGTTCACCCTTTGAAATGCATCAAATCTTTGAGAAAAGAAATATGGTGCAAGCCTCTTGATTCTAGTCCACCCATCAGAATACATGGCTCGACATCAAGAGGAGTGAGCGAATTTCATCAAGAAGAGTGATCAGCCTATGTAGGAATCTTCAGGCTTAAGGTGAAAGCACTGCAGCGTGGTAATGAGGGTGCTTGGCATCGTGGTGATGCTCAATCTTTTTTCCATGTGAAGTCATAGGCCATCTTTATAAAACCACAACATGGTCACATAAATGATAACACTGCTACAAGTTTTCAGCAAGCAGTCTATAAAGACACACACTTAGCCACATCAAAGGATAAAGACTCACACCTCCAAATCAGCATAGACATTTTGCACTAGAGGTACATCTCAATGAAAAATTCAAGCATACAGAGAATAGGCTCATCAATATATAAACAAAATAAGTGATTCTTAGTCAGCTCCAAACAAGATGCAATGATATGAAACGATGGTCGCCATTTATAAAAGGTAGATTTTAAATTACCTAAAACTTAGTCTTTTATCAATGCATTCAGCCAATTTGAACACAATCAATATTTCAACGTATCACCATCAGCAATCACCTTTAGGAGTAGCATTTGTGAAGGCACCATAACAAGATGACGTGCTGCCTATGAAATGACAGTGGCATGTGATTTGTGTAGAAGTTAGTGAGTAACGCAGTCTCTCCTTAGGATAATGGCATATCATCTGTGTAAGAAAAGCTTCTAGTTTGATCAAGTACCTTCCAACATCACATATCATGCTTTGAATGGCGTCTCCTTAAATGCTTTGCTGAGGTGTTTGCACTTCAATCTGGATGCGTCATTTATAGCCTGTCTTTGAACCTCAAAGGCTATACACCATGATTTTTAGGTAGTGTTATGATCATTTGTTCACTCTCACTTCATTTATAATGCTAATTTGAATATGTTGGAGCTGTGTGCTTTATTAGAATGCCATTGCAGAGAGGTTTGTAAATGGTGGAGCATGTTTATATAGTTAATGTAGATCCTATTAAGAAACGATAGCAAAAGCCATGAGTAAAGGTGCAATAAAAGCAATATGAACAACCATAATAGAAGATGACATACAAAGCTTTAAGCCACATCAAAATGTGAAACTCATGCTGCCATTGAAGAGAGAGTCGGTACCATCAAAAGGAGGATTGAGCACAACATATCAAGAAAGAGGCTCATGGAAAATATAGTGATAGGTTTTGTAATGTAAAAACACAAGAACTGTCGATGGAAAGAAGATCTAACAGCTTGTACAACAAGAGAGAGCACAAGAGAGTGCCACTTGTCACTCCCACGGGTGTTTGCAAAGTAGAGAAGAAGCTTTCATTCCAATCAAGCACCTTTCTTCCATGTCGACACTGCAGGTACGAGATAATGCATTTGTTTTATTTTTTATAAAAACTAATAAATGGAAAGAGTCATGTGATGTCTTCAAAGAAGCTAGAATCATTAAAATAATATGAGTCTCTTACATATGGTGGGCCCTCCTTTAGTGATTTAAGTTTAATATTAATGAGGAGTATTTTTAAAGCTCACGGGGCAGTTTAAAATTAGTTTTAAATGTTTTGGTGAGAATCAAAATTGCCACAAGGAGAATGAGTGAGAATAGGAACTCACGTAGGCTAAAAATGGAGGCTAATGTATTTTCCAGCCATGGAGAAGAAACATAATAGCGAGTTTCAGTTGTCAAGGCAGTTATCTACCAGATTTTGTAGATTTTTAGTTGCAGATTTTCTGGGCAGTTGGAGATATTTTTCTTTTGGTTTTTGGGCTCTAAATATATAGATCTGCATCAGAGATATACAGTTCCATAGGTCCACAGATCAAAGATTTTTTAGAAGCATTAGGGATTAATTGTTCCTCAACAGTTGCTCTCAATGAGGGTTGTAACATTTATTTTGTGCAAGTTTATTTTCCCTTTGTAAATTTGTTCTTCACTCAAATAAAGAGAGATGGTGTTTTGTGTAGATCCAAATGTGTTTCTATTTCTTTTTTTTAGTTTCTATTTCTTAAGCCTTTGTTAAACCTATTTTAAATACTGGGTAATTGATCATGCATTAATGCTTTTTAATTTTTCCAGTTAAATCATTTAGGGTTTGATATTGCGCTACTAGTTAGGTTTGAAATCTGGTGCATTGCCATAGGATTAGGCATTTATTACTATAATCTTATTTTTCTTCCCTTTTCCAAAACCCCATTGAAAAAAGGAAGAGCCAGCTTCTGTAAAATCTAGAGGTTGCTTCAAGAGTGAATCCCACATTCTTGAAGTTTCCCATGTTGGTGCTAAAACCCACACAATTTTATACATCAACATTTCCTCTTGTAGTTTCCTTTTCTCTTCTTTTGTTATGGCCATTAGGGTATCTACCCTCTCTTTTGTATGTAATTACGTGGCTTGCATTTGTGGCAATCTATTTATTTTCTATGCAGATAGCAGGGTCTGTCTCATCTATGGATTTTTGCATTATTTGTTCTTCTATTCCTAGGGATTTCTCCCTTCTTTTTGTCATTGCATCTATTAGCTCTTGAGGGAAACCCTGCAAGATTTCCTCAAGTGAATTGTCACTCCTCCACATGTAACTTATGACTACCCTTTCTATTATTTCCTTATTCTCTAGGAAGACTTGATTGTACATGTCTATTGTAGCTTTTAGAAGTCCATGGTGCTGGATGCCATTAACTATTTACTACAAGATCATTATTGGCTCCTTTTCTTTGTAGAAATTAGGAACATTGAGTGAATGCAAGTACCAATTCGATCCACCTGAGATGAATAGCACCATGATCAACCTACAAGAAAATGAGTATTGCAAACAATGGACAATTGGAATGCAGAATATGGGATTATGAATTATCTTAAGAGATGTAGTACATATAGGGCATAATCAACTAAGAACAGTCGAGCCAATAATAGGAAAAGATCACTAAGAATAGTGGTTGTCCAAAAATAGGAAAAATAACCACTTAACTTAGACAAAGCTAATCTAGGCATGCCGAGTATAGCACAAGGCTACATATAGACTCCTAAATATGCACTCCTAGGAAAGATTAATATACACCAACACCCCCCCTTAAGAATATCTTAGGTGGTCTAAATGAAGATGGGTCCCAACAACTAGGCTTAATCAGGTACCCAAGTAAAATGCAACACAATCTCTCATAAAGTGGAGAAAGGAAGAAAACCTTGTGGGAAAAACTTCCCTCCAAAAGAGAGAAAAGAAAATGAAGAGCCTGAATCCATGTCATGTTGATTGAGATGATGTAGACAAGAACCACTTAAGGAAGAGAGAAAGAGACTATGTAACCCCTGCAATTAAGTAGATCCCATGCCAAAAGAGGATGCCCGTGTATGAATGTTGAAAATGATCCATTTGTGGCAAACGACATTTCTCCCTTTCGGAAGAAATAACCCCATTTGTGAATTCTCAAATAAGAAAGGTGAAGTGGTAAGTCTCATGATGTACCCTATCTCAAAATACTACTCAAATATCATCATGTTGATGTTAAAATGAGTCACAATCAAATCAAGAGGCTCAGACCTAACTGAAACAAGTGACCTCTCAAAATCATGTAAAAACTGATGAAGAACATGTGCTCTGAAGAACTGATGTATGAAAGTGTAATTTCAATGCATTCTATGTGTCTAGAAAGTAAATCTCATGGGATGTCCTACAAAGAATCATTGGAAGCCCATAGTGAAGCCTTTCTGAATTATGTAGTAGTAGTAGGTGTATGTATATTGCCATCAAATAGTAAGATGTCATCAAGATCTAATATGTGAAACTCTACAAACAACCAAGATATGTCTAGTAGAAGTGTAGCCCAATGAAGTGAATCCTAAATACATAAATGAACCTACTATAGAGAATCACTAGAAACTCTCGAAGAGGCATCATCAGACTCTGAAGTAGCAATAGGTACTATAAGATATGGAATGTCCTCTAATGTAGATGGGGTATCAATATATGTCAACCAAATATATTGATCATCCCATGAGGATGTGTCCATACAAGAAGGAGAAATAGAAGTCTCAATATCATCCACAAGAGCCCGGTTATCCACATAAACATCACTTTTAGATAAAGAATCAAGATATCCATATAGCTGTCAGATGATGGTCCAAGCAGTGAAATGGCATTTAGTGTACTCTATATAATGTAAAATCTCTATAGAAATAGTAAGACCTATTACTCCATATACCATGTCCTTTTTTAAAAAACATTTATTCTTCTATTTATAGTCACTTGGCTTAGGAATGAGTCCAAGGAGATATGGCAATAGATCTTGTTCAAGACAATGATTCTTTATCCCTTGTTTCAAGGATAAATAGTTCTCTAAGGTTAGTTTGACAATAGAAGGATGGAAATAAATAATAGATTCCATTATTAAACCCTTGAATTTAGAAGTTTAACTTAGTTCACTGATTACAAAATATTGTGTAATTTCCCAAAGTAAAAATATGGAAGAAAGTGTGCAAGTATACAAGACACAACACAAAAGGATACCCCCTTGATTCAAAATTGGATTCCCCCCTAAATTTGGCACTTTAACATGCAGTACGTTAGGTCTAAGTGGGTCGATTGAAATTGTACCCTAACACTTAGCCTTTATACAAAAAAAGTTATTTTGGCACTTGCCTTTTACAAGATTTAGCTAATTAGCACTACAATTTTTACAAACACGCTAAAATTAGAGGGAAGAAAGTGAAATTAGTCTAATCCAAAAATCACCTCTAGGAGGAAAAAATCCTCCTCCAAGCTTTAAAAAAAAGTGTTTTAATTTACAAAAAAGAACTTCCAATTTTAAAAAAGTTCCTCCAAATTAAAATCTAAAAAAGCACCTTCTAATTTGAAGAAATTAACTACCCTTCTGTGGACGCTCAGACAAACAGATGCATTAATGCAAATACTTTCAAGATCTCACAAAAAAATTTGAACAGACATTCAAACAATCCTACTTTGATACCACCTAGAAACCAAGAACATTGACTAAATGCGAGTACCGATTCAAGCCACCCAATACAAACAGGAGCACACTCAACCTACAAGAAAACAAGTATTGCAAACAATGAACAATTGGAATGAAAATTGTGGGATTATGAATTAGCTTACAAGATGTAGTACATATAGGGCATAATCAACTAAGAATAGTCAAGCCAATAATAGGAAAAGTTCACTAATAATAGTGGTGCTCCAAAATTAGGGAAATCAACCGCTTAACTTAGAAAAAGCCAATCTAGGCATGTCAAGTATAGCACAAGGCTAAACATAGACTCCTAAATATGCATGCCTAAGCAAGCTTAATATATACCAACATTATTTCTTTGTTTGTTCTTCTTCTACATCCATCATTGAAACTTTGGCTTTGTTCTTCTATGGTTGTTTGCTTACTTCCTCTTGAGTTCCTTCTCTAGTTCCGTTTTCTATGGATACCTATATCATGCTTCTCTTTACTCCTTGATTCATTCTCATTGTGGCTTTCTTCTCTGTACTTAATTGTAGGATAATCATTCATGCTTATTATGTCTCCGATTCTTTCCTACTTTGCTACAAAGTTGACATAGTTTATGCCGATGACTTTGGTTCTACCATAGTTTGTGTGATTGTGCTTGTAGATTGTCTTCTCCCTGACCTCCTAAATTGTGGAGTCTCATTTGTGCTAGCATTTGGTAATGTTACACTAGGCTATAGTACTAATGTGCTAGTCTACGGGGTTGATGAATTCAATTGCTATGGAGTTCCCCACTTTTCATGCAACTTCTTATTTTTCTTTACTTTCTCTTTTGCCACTTTTTTGGGTTGTTTATCAATAAACTCCATATAGGTCCCAAATCTCTTTGCATTTGGATCCTTTGGTTTGCTTAGTAGATTTTGGACATATGCTTGTTCTCTACCTTTGTAACTTAATAGGGTAGTTTAGGTATCCAGGATGTATGAATAGGCTCTACAACCTCCATATATGTATAATCTTTGTCTACCATGAATATTATATGATTTATGTATTTCTTAACTAATTCATAAGTGATCCTTTATGTAGGTTTTATTTTGGTTTAGAAGGCCTTGAAGAAGCTCTAGTATCCGATAGTAAATGATGGTTTATCTTTGAAAATTTTTCCATGTGTAATTTGCTCGATAGCTGAGATGTTTGTTTGCCATATCTTTCTACCATAAATGCATTCATGAAGTAAAAATAAAGGCATATAATAATTATTCCATACCTAAAGTTATAATGTGAGCTCTTTATTTTTTGTAGATTCTCTAGTAGTTGCTCCCTCAACACTTCACATAAGTTGAAGTCCTTTCTATCTATGACCATTTGATATACAATGTGGATGGTTGTTCTAGTTACAGAATCCTCATGGTTTGCAAAATAATTTTTATATGCTATCCCCCCCAAAAAAATTATTTTTATTTAGATCTCTTACATTGTATTAAGGAAAAGCATAATAGAATGTATAAAGGGATAGAGGAAATTTCTAGGGCTATGAAAGTTGAATTGTCCCCTGGTTCCTCTATCATAGATTCCCACTACTATGAGGATGCAGTGGAGGAGGATCTAGTGGAAATTCATCTTATCCCAAAATATATGAAGTGTAAGAAATGTAAAAATTGTGATAGGGATACTTTCGGGTTGTGTAATTTGTCTTGACCCCTCTTATACTATGGCAAAAGTAAAGTATATATTAATAGATTAAATCTCAAAAAGCAATGATAGTTAATCTTAGTGTCATGTGACTCTATATAAGGAAGGGTTGTGGTAATTTGCCCCTCACCATTAGTTTTGTGTTTTGGTCATGTTATTGTTGTCACGAGGTATTACACCCTGAATGCTAAGCCTTTACAAGCTTGGATATCCTATGCAACATGGGAACATTCTCAGATGTGGGTCTATCTATTTCAAGAACAAACCTTTGGAAGAGCTAGATCTCTTTAAAAAGACCCTTTAGATCTATAACTTGATGGAGAAAAGAGATAGAAGAAAATTGAATAAACTAAAAACTGCACTACAAAATCTATCCTAAAGGGGGGTGATGCACCAAAATTTGAACTTAAATATGCAATACAACTCACAAACACCTTTGAATAAATCTTCTCTTACAATTCAATTTGATCAATATGATTATATAAGTATTTCATAGCAAGGCATGAACAATCTTGTACAAGCTATGACCTGTAATAAACTTTAGTTTATTATACTTGCATCTAATAAATGAGAAAAATAATTTAGAAGTTTTAAAGAAAAACACAATAAATTCTCATCAAATCACTCATAAAATCAACAAGACACCTAAATTCAGAAAGAAGAACCCCTTATTGTATTAGAAATTGAAAGGAATCTATGCATAACAATAATGGATTTGCTAGAAAAAATGAACTGTTGCTGCTGAATAAACTGAAAAAATAAACTGAGTTACAAGAAAATCTATTCTTTACTGTTGTCTAAAGGCCAGAAAGCAAGAACTAAGGAAAAAACTAAGTTTCTCCTATAATACAAAAGGGACTCCAAAGAGTCAAGAGGAGTCAACTACAGTTAACTGCACCCCAAAATATCTCTCGAAAATGTGTCTCACGAGAAAAACTAAAAGGCCTAAAAAAGATGGCTCAAAACTGATGAAAACTGAGCTAAATTAGCTCCAAACTCTCTCTCATGATCAATTTGACCTAAGGGGACTCAAAAAGCACTCTAGTTTGACCATAAGTCAAGGACAAACTCAAAATAACTCCAAATGCATGAAACAATCTCAGTTCCATTCCCCTCCTGTTTTTGCATGATTTTGAGACAAGGATAAATAATTTGAACAAATATTAAAGTAATCAGTTATGACTTACTTTAATAGGTGTTATGCGATTGCTCAATTTTGCATTTTCATGACAAATATTAAAGTAATTTATAAATCATTATTTTAATACTTTTTTACATATTTATTTTTTGTTTCAATTTCTTGCAAAAATATCAAGGGGTAATTATTTTTGTTTCAAACTCATGAAAAAATGGTTAAATAAAAGTGGAAAAATACCACTTGGTAGGCCAAATTTAGGGTTTCTCTTAGAAACACAAAAGAAAATGAGAAACCCTAACTCAGGCTCATTAGCACTTCATTTCTTCTTTGGTTTCTTCCCGTGCTTCAATACTCAGTCACCAAAGGTTTGGGAGTTTTGTGAAGTTTCCACCTATTGCCGAAGGTTTCCAAGCTTCTGTACACCCTCTGGAATAGTTGAACTATGCTGGTAAGTTTTTTTTTGCAAGAATTACTGAGATATCTCCCTCTATTTGTGAAAGAAATGTTTGAAATGTTTCTCTGTCTATGCAAAAATGATAAAAATCAATATGCTTTCTTCGTGGGTTATTGTGTTTACCAGATTTGCCTTCACAGGTTCACCATGTTTAGGGTTTGAAAGCTCTTATTCTAGTGCAGGCTAGAAGGATGCTCCTTTACAAACTTTTCATTGCCCTTTCATGGGTATCTTTGACTCACTATCTTTTTATCTCTGTATTATGGATTGTCCATAGTATTTATGCTACGGCTTGATAAATCTCCATGAAAGTTCTCTTTTATTCTGCATTCTAGAAACAAACTATCATTTGCTACTAGCATTTGGAGAAATCACTACTTTTTCCTTGAAATTTAAAGAAAGAAGGCAAAACTTGAATCTTTGCATTCTTCTTTAATGGTTCTATAATATCCTTCATTTTCTGTAAAAGAGAATCATGTATCTTATAATTTTCTTTGTCTTTAGGCTCTGTGAAAGAATAGCTTCTTTGTGAATATAATGTTGGAACTCTCTGTGCTTTTTCTAGGGTTTGAAACCCTACTATTCTACTTTACATTCCTTGTATGCATTCACCTTCCTTAAGGTTTCATGGAAAATATATTTTTACACTCTATGAAACTCCTCGACCCTTTCACTCTACCTCTTCCTATGTTCTCCTCCTGTGAGGGCTTTGATTCTCTATTTCTGTTATGTCACCTTGGTTTTATGACTATGATATGACTGTGTTGGTCTCTTGATAGTGACATGCTTATAAAGGTTCATGACTATGATATGCATTGGCCCTTGACATAAGGAGAACCCTTATTCTGCTTACTATCTTATGACGGTGCCTCACTCTTTATTTGCACCATTAGTGAACAGAGCATGGTGCAACTAGTTTCATCACTACATTCTACTACTAGCTACTATGATACCTCTTTTAGCCTCTATCACTTTGCATCAAGTACTATACTTTAGCTCAACGTGGATTTAACCTCCATGGTCACCTTAGTAGTGAATTATCATTTATGGTGAACAACGAAATGCAAAACCTCTATACTCTTCTTACTCTTGTAGCTAAGACCTTGTCTTTATTTGCATTGATTCATCTTTTATGGCAAACTGATTCATATGATAATGCATTGTATTGTCTATTATGTATGACCACCTGAGACTTAAACCTATGAAAGGATAACTCTTGCACCATATTCTAGTGGAGATTATATAATGAAAGAAAACTTCCATCTCTTATCCTTTTTGTGTGATAAGGTTATCTACATCCTTCTTCTCTTTGGCAGTGATGTGGTTATCTGCCTGTCCTATGATAGTGATAATCTATCACTATCCACTTTTGAAACTCTATAGTGATAATGTCACTACTTCCTTAGTCTTGGATATTTGACTCATTATTATTTCCTCCTATTCATTTGGAAATATGAGCATGCCTATAATTATACCCTACACATGTGAGAGTTGAGATGCCAATCCCGATTCCATCAATGATATCCCTTTATTTGTAAGTCTTCAACTACATTGTGTTTATCTTAAAATACAAAAAGTGTCAAGAACTCTTGCAAAGCTATGAGGCTTTGGTAATGTAAGATGCTTTCCTTTGGCTATGGAGTTGTGTATTTTTTTGTGCTTGACCACTGTTGACTATCCTTGATTGGTTGATGCCCTTTCTTCAACAAGCATTCCAACTGCATTGATGGCATTGACATATCTTATAGCTGATTGTGACAATGCATGGTCCAAATGTAAGATGCTCCTTGACTGTATCATTATCTCTAAAGGTTTTGATAATAATATCACTATATATTGACAATAAGCAATGGTAAATTTATATGCCATTGATATCTATGTTCCCTATAAGATCACTGTGTCTTATATCTATTGCACTTTGTTACTAGACTCTAGACTGTGTATATCACTCACAATGAGTCTATTCAATGTACCAATCTTTTCCTTTATGACTGTCCTATTATAGTACTATTGGACTTTGGCATTCATGACTGTGGGAATGACCTTGAAGGCATATATGATTGATACTTTGATCTTTTCCTACCTTGGGTAGAATCTTATCAGTTCATACTTACTTCATCGTACACTGCACAGTGCTTATACTGCTTGATCTACACAATTGAATCTTGGTTATGTACATGATCTTTTTACTGATCTAGATGATGAAATTATACCTGTACCTACACATTCAACAAATATGTTATATAAAAATATAGAGGCTAAAGCCTCTCTCTTGATTTGCATGATCTGATGCTTCTCTTTTTAGATTCATCTCATGATTTGGTATCTGCATCTGATGTCTACTCATCTCCTTCATTTTGTTCATTACATTTTACTGATCAGATATGGAATAGCAAGTACCCTTGACTTGATGTATATACAATCAAGGATGTACCCCAAGCTCTAGCACCAGTTTTCCTCCTCCCCTTGCAAGTTTTCTCTTGGAGCTGCACTTGGGTAACTCAAGATGCTGGTGCAACATCCAACAATAGGATTCATCATTCATCTAGGAAATGATGGGTCCCATCCTTATTTCTATATATCTTCCTTTCTTGTTTTGTACTTGCTCTTTTATCTCTTATCAAATATAGTTACGCCCATGACTTGTGTGGGACTATATAAACATTTCTCTTTTGAATTTATTAGTTGTTTCATCTCATGAAATGACTTATGTGTAAGTCTTTTTATGAATCAATTACATAACATGAAATGAACATTATTTAAAACATATTTTTATAATCATGAAGAATTAACAAGTTATAAGTACCTTTTTTCTAAACTGCATTGAATTGTATTGAATGAACTACAATAACACATTTGAAAACATGAACTGCAATAACTAGTTTAGCTTCAATCCCTGTCATCCTTTGAATGTCTCCTAACTTGTTGAGGCATTTTCATGTATCTGGATTGTGTAACAACTCAATTTGAGCTATTACATGATCCTAATAATATGATCATGAAACAATTCTTCACTAAGACAGTAGATGTTGACTGGATGACCCATGTATTCAAGTTTTTTCTTACCCCTTTTGATAACTACTATCATAACCCTACCTAATTGGGTTGCAAGCACAATTTGGTAACAATTATGTTTGCATCATATATGTTGAAAGGTTTTTTTTGGTGGCAACAATGTGTATATCCCATATGGACTTACCGATTTGTGACAATATAATAGGAAGATGTTAGATATATGTTGTGTTGATTTCTTTTCTCGCATTGAAAGTCAATTTCTCTCATTAGATCTATTTAATATGTTGTAGTATGCATAATAAATTAGGATAGTTAAAAAAACTAGAATGAATCTAGTAAGCTCCTAACTACTAGTATCTAAGTAGAAATACTCTTTTTTGTAGCTCCTAGGTGCCTTACCCAAATTTATATGAGAAAAAAAAAATTATCTTATAAATAAAAATAAGTAAAATGTATATAACTTGAAAATCTTTAGAAAGATAAAAAGAAACTCACCAAAGTGTTTTATCTCAAATGGTTGAGCACAATTGGTGAGGGTGATGGAATGTTCCTTTATTATACCATCCACCAAGGTTCAAACCCCCTAAAGGTGCAAAGATGAGCTTGGGATCATGCCCCATGTAACTTTGGTAGCCCTCAATCCTTGGCCCTTAGTCAAAAAGATATCAACTTAGATATATATAATGGATACCCCTCAATCCTTGGCTCCTAGCTGAAAAGATATCAACTTAGATTTATGGAATGGATACCCCTCAATCCTTGGCTCTTAGCCAAAGAGATATCAACTTAGATTTATGCTCTCAATATCAACTAGTTGCAAAAAGAATAATATGAGAATAGTTAGAAACCTATTACGATTAGAATTGATCTCCATCCTATGAAATCTAAGAATTAATTCAAAGATAACATAAAAGTACAAAGTACACCAAAGATTACAAAGATTTAATTAGAATATTAACAAGAAGGCTGCCTATATAAAAGGGAAAAGTTTAACTAGTTGTGACTTCAACTTTAATCAAGTAAAACTAGTAGAAAGTCAAAATATTAATATGTGCATTTCCTATATAGTTTATGCATAGCCTACCCAATACCGTGAAGTGAATCAAAATCACTACCAATGGTTAACCAATTGAAAAAATTGCATAGACATCCATTCTTCAATCTCCTAATTTCAAATATAATAAACTCACCAATCGAATTCAAAGTGATTAAGTTGTTTCTGCATGATAGCATTTGCAGTCAGTGGTTCGGTTGTAGGTACATTGCTGAATTAAGGTGCTGAAAGAGTTTAACCAGTAATTTTAACATATGTGTGTATAACCTAGTTGGTAGTGTCATCAAATAGAAAACACTTTTTTTAGTGCAATAACAAATTTGAAGTGAAAATGGGGCACATGTGATCATTGTACAAGAATAAAAAGCTACACTGCCAAAACAATAAACATAGTCATTAACCATCACCATCATTGAGTTGAATGTCTATCTTTGCTTCACCTTTGAAGAACCTCATGGATGATGATGCTTATTTCTCGAGTTCACTCTATTTAGGATCATCTTATTTTTAATCTACAATATATTTTGGAGAATGAAAATCTCCTAGTTACCATACTAGGAAATTATCAAGATTATGTAATCTATTTATCAAGGATTCTTTCAGACTCCCCATCTTGTCTATCAATTCTAGTATCATGTTCTCAAGAATATCAAGTTTATCTTCAACATGGATAATCATCACAACTAGATTGTGTATATGATCTAGAGTGCTCCATATTGAAAATTCAAAATTCTCAACTCTAAAGTTGATAATCATAGGATATAATTATTACCCATCAACATGCTTGCCAAAATTCTAAAATTGTGACTAGGGTTGTGAATTTAGGGATATTATCTAGAAAACTTTCATCATTGATTAGTAGAATATTTAACTCACATATTTGATCACACATAATTAATCTTATTTTTCACTAGGTGTAAATACTCAACATCCAATATTTTATGTTTCTTTTGTTTCAATATTGTTAAATCAACCTAGGAGCTTCACTATCATTGAGGAATTTGATTACTCTTCCTTCTATACATAGGAAGATTAGACCAAAGGCATGATTAGCACAACATAATTTGTAATACAAATTTTGTGTTGAATGAAATCACACTACTTCTAGGATAAAATTACACTAGTCAAACCAAATCATGTGTGTGATCTAATCTAAAGCCTTCATAATTTCTTGATCTATTTGTGATAGGTTTCTAACCATAAGTCTAGTTCTAGATTCTATTTCTCAAGTCTCTATAACACTCTCACAACAATAAACATCCACATGGATCCAATTACTATGTAAGCCCTCTAATCTTTCTCATTTTCATTTATCATCTATTTATGTAGATAAGTATGTCATATCTTACTACCTAATTTAATTTAAGATCTAATTATTATGTATTGCCTATCATTCCATTAGACATCTAAATTAATGGAAGGTGGTTTATTTTCTATATAATACTAATATCTATATTATTATTGTAAGGGTGAAAAGTGCATCCCTGGCACTTTTTACCCATTCATTTTGGACTTGCCTTAATTATTATCCCTACTATAATTGTCCATTGTGTGTGATAACTAAAATGTGACTCAAACACAATAGGGGTGAGTCAGACTCCAAACATCACATGCACTGCAGGTAAAAGTTTAGATTTGTGTCACACTTTTGTCCAATTAAATAGTTTTGAGTGCAAGGTTTTTAGGTGGTAGGTAGTCATGTGACACAATTCTACCCAGAACCACATGGTGCAAACATGGATAGAGGTTTTTTGGTGGAAAGGTTACGCCCGATACCATATCGGGTGACACAGTTTTGGACGAAAGTTTGAAAATAAAATGAAAAAGTTGAAATGTCATTTTTACTTGGATTTGAGTGATTAGAAACCCTTTCCTCCTAGATCCTGTGACCCACAAAAAGAGCCTGGGACCCCACAAAAACTTGCCTTTCAACTATTATAGGTAGGATTTTTTCATTTTTTCCTTTTTTTATGTTTTTTAATAAGATAGAATTTTGATAGTTGTATAGTTGTATTTAGGTATTTTCACTATAAAATACAGTCAGAATTTTAAAAGACCATATCATATGAAAGGAGAGATCTTGGATAAACTATAAAAATTTATATGGGATTATGATGATATATATTTAGTTTTTATATAATTTACTTATACTAAGGTATGTCATAGTATTTTAAAGGCACCATTGAATAGATAACTATCATAAAACAATTGCTTGACAACTAAGGTTGAATGACAAATTTAGGCTGCATAAAAATCAAATAACAATCGATAAATAAACTAAAACCATAAAAATCAAACTAAAACCCTGAAGAAAACAAAATAAAACCCTAAAAATGAAACTAAAACCCTATAAAGAAAACTAAAACCCTGAAAACAAAACTAAAACCCTACAAACAAACAAAAATTCTAGATTAAAAAAAACTTATTTCACACCTTTCAAAAGCATATGTGGCAATTTGGAATCACTCCAAAATTATATGTGGTAATTTCAAATCACTCCAATTTCAAAACCCTAGAAACAAACATGCATGAGAAATATCCTTCCTATTTATAGATTTCTTTGCATATGACCTATACCTAATCTAATTCTAAGTCCTTGTTCCTTAATGGTCTAAACCTAACCCTTATATTTGTAAGTATATCTTAAGTCGCTTGGTTCAAAAGGTTTTGCAAGTGTCATCTTGAACCTTGTTTAGAACTAGATATATGTGAAATTGACCACCATTTTCCTAAATCAAAATTAATCATGGGCTCAAACTAACTTTCTTCCAACTAGCCATTGCCTAGCAAATCAAGCATAAAATATTTAAATTTGCATGATACAATATTGTATAAAAGGATAGAGACCTAATTCATCTTGGATCATCTATTAACAATTAGAGAATCATATTTTTTGATCAATTAAGCATCAAGGAGAATCGGAATAGCATCTAATAAATTATAAAGACATGCATCTAAGGATTTTAATTCTACTTCGTGTGATTCCAAACTTGTTCCATGTTGTTAAATCAATAAGATGCAAGTAACTAAAGCACAAGGTGGTAAGCAAGTTGACATCATATCCTTTGGATAATATTTTTATTGGTGCTTTTGAGAGCCAAGTTCCTTTTAAAATTTCTTATAGTGAACAAGATTGTAAAGAGAAAAAGCACAAAGGTCAAGGCCATAGATTAGGTTTAGGACTATTGAAAAAGGATCAAAACTATTTCTGTGTAGATTAGAATTGTAGGTGTAAGTACAAATTAGAAAAGAGCACAAGTTACTTCTTACTTTGTCAAAGCTTCACAATCTTGGGCTTGATAGTTGAAATTGAAATTGGATCACTAACCACAAGTTACATTAAAATATCTTAAGTACCACATCTAAATCCCCTCCAAACCTAAGTACCCTTATCCTCTTTATTTATTTATTCATAATTGGTGGGAGAAACTTTATTTGAGACTATGATTCATACAACACAATTTGAAAACTAGCCTATTAGATTTTGACTAAATGACATCAAACAAAGCATAAGTGAAATGATAGTGGCTCCCAATAGTTTTGTCATGGAAACAAATGATTTATGTCTTGAGAAATATGGAAGCTTGGTTCATAGACTTGCAATTGTAGTAAATAATAATATTAGAATAAATCTTAGGTACACAATGATCATGAAAGTAGATGCAGGTTGTTAATTTGAAAATAAAGTACATACTTATTGTAAAAGTCACCCTTTTATTTTTCTTTGTTTTATCATTGTTAAAAATTATGCATCATATGATAGATCTATAAGAAAAAAATAGTTGTATATGAGTGACATGTCTAATAGGCTCTAGCCTTAAAATGAAAAGAAAAGCAACACATATTTATTTTTAGAGAGTTATCGTGTTTACACAATATTGTACAAAATCTAGTTTCCAAACTACATATTAGTAAATGACATTGTTTAGTTCATTTACTTTTTGCAAAAAAAGTTGTGCTTAAATTTCTTGATATGCACATTGGAATTTTGTTGGCTATGTTTATAATTTTTATTCACAATCTTGGGCTTGATAGTTGAAATTGAGATTGGATTACTTAGCACAAGATACATTAAAATATCTTTAGTGCCACATTTAAATCCCCTCCAAACCTAAGTACCCAAGTATCCTGTTTATTTTGATAGCATACATATGTATTAAATTTCAAGATTTAGGCACTTTATCTAGGTTGATTATTTGTTAATTTGTTTGATTAATTAGTTATCCTAGATAATTAGAAAAGGAATTTTAGAAAAGGAATTTCAAGTCATGGATCATCATTGGATTATTCACATGAAATAGCTAAGTGAAAGTTGATCACTTTGAGCTTAGGTTCCAACTAGCATTCAACTTGGATGTATGTCCATGATGTGTAGACCATTTGATCATGTACTTTAAGTATGATGGCAAAGTAAAACCTAGTAGATGTCTTAAATTAAACCTAAATTAAACTAACAAATAGTTAAATGAATTTGTATACGTTTTTTTTTTTTTAATACTTGTTGTGGATGATGTAAATGTTGTGTTGATTGATAAAGATGTTTTGATATATGTTTTTAAATTATATGTATATGTATCCACATTTTATATGTCTTCATTTTGCATGTAATGTATGGACACAATTTGTAACTTGATAAATAAATTATGAATATTATTTACTAAGTTTTGTTAATTTAAATGTGTAGATTGAATTTATTTAATTTTTAACTTTTAAAAGTTTTTAGTTTTGTTAGTTTAAATGTCTAGATTGAATGTATTTAATTTTTATATTTTAAATATTTTTAAATTAAAATAAATTTTCATTTTATAAACTAAATGTATGAAATTTTATTATTAAATGCATATTTGCATACACGTACATTTCATATCATGGATGATCAGGGTTCTCATCACTCCAATTGATGTAGGAGCATCTCGGTTGAACAAGAAATCAACATCACCCAAAACTAATTTTAGTTTGTTTTCTTCATTTTTGGTGTGTGTATCACTTTGTTGGCATCACTTATCCTTGCAATATAGGTGGAATGAGTAGATTTGTACTTTTCAAAATTTTCATAGTTTTGGGTTCCGGTGCATAACATGCTAACTTCACAGAAACAATTGTTTTGTTAAATAGGTGAAATTTTAAGGTGAATCCTTGCATAGGTAGATTATTTAGAGGCATCCCCAAATTATTGAAGAAGGTTTCAAAGTCAATCTCTTATTGGTTTTTGAGATTTAATTATTTTTTGACTTGTGCTCGCATATTGGTGAAAGTTTGAAATTTTGAATTCTGTAGTATTTGAGGCCAAATGGTTTGCTAGAGGTATTAGAAATGTTGAGACACTTATCCTTGTGTGTTTTAGAGAGATTTCAAACTTCTTGCAAAATGTTATGGCCAAAGTCAATTTTCAGCCTCGACACCTGTCAAAGTTGCACAATTGAAGTTATCAAGCTTCTTAAGGTATTGTTGATGAGTGTTTTAGCACACAACAATGTAGGTATGATTGCTGGTATCAAACCTCTCTTGGAAAGTATCCTACCCTAGGTAAAACTACTCCAAGGTTTCTACATCTAGGTCATAGCTTGCTTGGAATCTCTCAATTGGAATGTTCTAGTTGTGCCTACAAGGGGTCTTACATGTAATCCACAGATCTTAAGGTTGGAACAACAAATACATATAAACCCTTTATGATTTCAATTGATAAAACAATGTAAAATGCTGCTAAAATTCCTAATCTAACAATGGTTTTAAAAGAAAATGCAAAAGGAGTTAGGGTTTTAGAGAAATCCTAAATGACATTCACAATGTATGGATTACTATAAGTAGACAAACACTCTAAAATTTAACCTATTTATGAGTTACCAAACTAAAAATTGATGTTACAGCATTGCAGAAAATGATGCTATCTTCAATGGAAATTGAAAGATTTTTAGATTGCATTCATTCATTAAACACCCAATAGACGGTGCAATTTAACTTGTGAAATGTAATTGAACTTAAGAACAACTGATCAACCCAAACTAACTTTGTATAGTTATCTACCATTAGCAAATAACTAAAAGTATGGACTTAGAGCATTCATCGGATACTTTTAGTAAACCATGAACATTATAAAAGCACAACTAGCTAACTATGGAAGAGCAAGAAGCAAACGATGAAAACCAAGTAAGAAACACAATACACAAATTCTTAAAACAACTACAGAAAATTACTTTGTATTAATTCAAATGGCAGAATGTCAACAATTTGGCATCAAGAATTCTCTCTTACCAATAATGGAATAGACAATCCTTTATATAGGAAAGCGGTATACCAAGTTTTTCAATAGATGGCGGGGATTAACTCAACATCGACGGTCCAGATTACATCAATAAATGCATTTCTTTACAACTCACAACAAATCCCGGATTATATTTTATCCCTTATGAAAAGGATTAAAAATAGCCCCTAGATACATTGAATCTAGACATTTTGACTACCCAACTTAATATATATATATACACACACACACACACAAAAGCTCATTTTTGAGGCATAATAAAGACAAAATAGTGTCACATGTCGCTCTAAATATACCAATTTACATCAATGCTGGGATTACACTTCAAAATAACCAAAAAGAACATATTAAGGTTCTTCATCTAAATCAATTTTGTCTTCTTCTACCAATTTGTTGTAGTAGTTGAACCATGCTTCAAGTGCTGGATTGATTTCCAAAGGATCTAGATTCTTGAGATGGTTGACTCAGTATTTGAACATTTCCAGTTCTCGGCTATATCAGTTGTATATCCTTTCTATATCTGCCCCTGCTATATAGAATGTATTGAATTCAGCTTTGAGATCGCTTACCTTATCCAACCTGGCCTCCACATCGAGCTCAATATTTTCAAAAATTATCCTATGCAGCTTGTTCTTGCATTTTTCAACATCATAAGGTGTATAATCATTGTAATATTCTTCCAGGCAATCCTTTAAAGTATCATTAATATCATAGATCAAGGCCCAAACTTCTTCATCTACTGGCTTATAAGCTTCTTTTATGTTCTCAGAAATTTCCTTTCTCAACCTCAGCTATTGGTACCATTCAGTAACCTTTGATAACTTGTCACCAGTTAGAATATTTTCAACCAATAAAATTTGTGCAGGCAAATCTCTAATACTCTTCACTCTGGGAAACATGTGAGAATAATATTCCTTGAAAGAGTCACACTCCTCCTGAAGATCTTTCTACTTCTCATGAAGCTCAACTAACTTCTTATGTGACTGGGCTACGGCATTAATCATTTCACATCCCTTTTCACATACTTTAATTAGCCACTTCAGGGTGCCTTGTGACATGGTCCTTACTTCACTAAGATTTGCCATTTCATCTATTGATAGGAAAGTTGGCACTCTCCTTATATGTCCACCAGCATCAACTAGTTTAATTAGAAACTAGAGTCAAGTCTAGAGTTCCTCATTTTGCTGTTTTAATTCCTTCTTTGACAACTCATCTCTATTCAATTGTTCCAGAATTGAAGTGACAGACCCTTTAAATTCATCAACTCTTTGAGCATGTGTCGCTAGTCCCAGATTAACCACTGAGATGACATAATCCTCAGCTCTGACTTGTTTTCTATTTGTGTCAACTGGTGGGACAACTATTTTAGCAATTTTGGATCCGGTCTCATCCTTGTAGATTCTTGATTGTACCTTTGCTCTCTTTTATTTCTTTAGCTTCTAAGCCTATGACAAGATTGTGCTCAAATCCAATTGCATTATTTCAACCTATGGCTCTAGGTACACCACTTTGTTTTGGAGCAATTCAGGTACTGAGGAAAGAGGTTTACTTAATTCATCAGGATTTCCACTATCAGTTTTGGGAGGGACTTCAAGTAATCCCTGTTCTTGCTCTGGCCTCTTATCTTTACCCAAATCTTTATCTCCTTCATCAACAAGGTTTCTCCAACTTACCATCATGTTCTCCTGAGCTGATTTGAAGATTTCTTCTATTTGACCTTTCTCTAGGGGACTATCAGATATGTCAATAACTTCAACACTGATGTTTCAGCCAAAGGTTCATTTAGAATTTTATTATTTATCACAACAAATGTATCTTTCTCTAGCTCAGGCTCTTTTAAACCTAATTCAACGTACACCTTATCAATTCCAGGTAGCAGTGGTACAATTGGAGGAGTTCAGTCTTGGTCTACGGGTGCCTATAAGATAGGTGCAATAGAGGACAAAGGCACTGTAGCTAAGGTCAAATCTACTTGTGTTAAATTGGATGATACAACTGACACAGTAGAAGAGATGACCATAGGTGAAGGAATGGAGAAAGAAGGTAGATAAGGTGAGATAATAGTAGAAATGAGAGGCAATGGAATGGAAGTGGAAAGTGGAGTAGAAGATATGGTAGGTAGGGATGTAGAAGTAGTCGGGGAGCATGGTAGTGCAACAATAGAAGAAGTGGAACTATCAGAAGTAGTGGATGCTATTACTAGTGGAGAAGAGACAATTGAGGCAGCATTTTTAGGTGGAAGATCAGTGGAAACATTCTCTTGAATAATAGTGACATCAGCACCAACAGTCAGAGTAGCAGGAGGTGAAGAATTAGGCAAGCTAGTATCATCATTAGTTGTAGCAGTAGTTTCCATAGCCTTACTAACATTCTTCAGTTTGACTTTCTTGGTCTTGGAACCTTCTCCAAAGCCATTGGGCATATCCCTTTTCTTCTAAGCTCTTGTCCTGGTAGAAGGAGGCATATGCTTCTTAGGGAGGTTTGCAGAAGTTTTCTTACTCTTTTGGGCCTTAGCCCTTTTTGCTAATGGTGTGTGTTCCTCACTATCTAATTTTTGCCCTTGGGTAGGTTTTGCATCATCAGTTATGTCTATTGGCTCATCCTCTTCTCCTCTAAACTCTTTATCTAATTCAAGTGCAATATATGTGAGCTGCACTCCCTACATCTGCAAACCAACAATCCTGCCTCTTACCCATGCCTTACTCAACCTAATAGGTTCTTTCATTACAGTATCTAGAGAACTTTCCATAGCATTAGCCCAATTGGGCAATGGAATTGGCTTGTGATATTGAGCTTTCAAAGCTCCTCTATTCATTACATTTTCATCATCTTCTAGCTGGTCAGGGACTGCAATAATGTGGAACTTCCTTATGAATGCTAGAGATTACCTTGAATGAACTTTCTTCATAACCTCATAGTCATCAATACAGTTGGCCCAAAAGTATTCTATATGCATCTTGTGGAACAATTTTTTTCTTACAAACCTCTCCATCACCTTATTTGGATCAAAGTGATCTGTTGCATTATAGTAATGGAGGTTTAGAAGTTAAAGTTCTTTGTCTGAATGCTCAGTTACTGCTAATGAAGGACATGCATAATTCCCTTTACCTAACATTATGGGAAATTGTACATTGGTTCTATGCAAGTGCTCAAGTTTCTCAGCACAAGTGATCAATTGCCTAGACAACTCCAAGAGTACTATCTTATCGGTAGGATATCTAGGAAGTCTGTATGCTACCCCAGTGAAACCTTGTATCCTTAGATATGTAAACTTTTCAAATTGGATGTACCACCTTCCATATTTGGTTATCTCATTCATAGCTTTTGTAGAAATCCTCAAGGCTATGTTTCCTTGCAACAATCTTGTTATATACATTGTGAAAGCATCATTGACTCTATTAAAGTGCATTGGAGATTGAGGCATTGTGAGATGGGTGTAGCACTCATATACTTTGACCTAGGTCTGGTCATAATTTCCTACCTCACCTACCTTAGACAATCCAACATAATGGTTTCTTCTTGCCAATGCATAGACAACGTAGGATGTCCATCTAAAAAACTATTTTTCCTTGAAGTTACTAAATGCCTCATGAATGTTGTCACTCAAAACCTATGCCTAATGCAACTTAGTGCCCTTCAATATTTTACCAATTATGATAAACATCCATTCTTCAAAAGGGGAGGTTGTAGGTAGTCCATATATTCTACTTAATAAGGTCACAAGGTCACCTATTTCATCATGAAAATCACTCCTGTAGAGTACTTAAGGGAACTTGATTAGGGCTGACCTTCTACTCTTTGCCCATTGATTATTCATATGCTTTCTACATCCACTTACATCTTTCTTGTAAGTTGCCTATGATCCAGCCTTATCTAGCATAGTTATCACAGAACACCATGGGATGTCAAAAGTCTCAGCCAAGGAAGGTGGACTTAAATCAGCTAAGATGTCTTCATTAGGAGTCTAGATTGTTTTGGTCATGATATCACATCTGTTTACACAAGCCACTATCATCTCTACACATTGTATAGATGTGGGGAAGGCAGCTACTTGTGCTATCCCACTGTCTTTTACTATTTTGGCTCTAGGAGTTGGATTTGGGCCAAATACCCTAAGTTTGAAGTCATCAAGGTCAATGTGACCAAGATCTGTATCTCTAATGTATTTCCATCTAGTAGCAATCTTCGTCTCCAAGGGAATACCTTTGAACTCATACTTCATAGCGTGAGCTCGTGCAATCATTTAACTTGCATGACTGGACCTTATAAGCTTGATACCTTGAGAGATTTTCACTAACTCCTAAGTTTAAGGTCTATGATTATCAAGTGGACTACTAGACTCTCAACCATGTTATAACCAATGAATCTACAATGGATCTGCTAAGTTATGAACATGCTTTTAAAAGAATAGAAATCTAAATTTCACCATCCATTGTATCCATTACACAATTAAACAATAAGCAATTCAATACCAATGCATGTTATAAAATGCCCAAATGCTGTAAAACTTTCATTGAAAATATGTAGAACATTATCATTCACCATTTGTAGTCATTATTGCATCCTATCAGACACTTCTCCTTTTAAAAATTCCTTAAAACTAATCATTTTTCTCAATTTGAGCTAATTTTAGGGTCAACTGATTTACAGATAGGAAGGCACTTTTTTATGTCAACCGACCTCAGCGGGGAAATCAGGTCCATTTGACTAACTGATCTTTCATTTCTCATGTGTTCTTAAAGCTTTGTGTGGATTTCATGGACAACTGACCTACACAGATTTTGGAGTGGACCGACTTAAGTTAGTCAGTTGAAAATTTAGTGTAAGGAGATTAGAATAGATTTTATCACCCTTGCGCGGGATCAGATGCTACTCGACCTAGCAGAGTTTTTGAAGTCAACCAACTAAGTTGATGATGGCACATTTTAGCACATGGTCAAATGAGATCAGTTGTGGTGGAAAGTGACTTTCTTATTTCCAGCGGTGGTTTCGATCAATATGGACTTGCAGGATTTTTACAGGCATTCGACCAAGGTCAAAGAGATGGTCTTTTAGCACAAATTTGGAGTAAGCAAAATTTAGTGTAAAGCAAGTTTCAAGGTTGTTCGGGACTTCTACAATCTCCCAACTAAATCATTT
Source organism: Cunninghamia lanceolata (assembly GCA_027924645.1). Taxonomy (NCBI): domain Eukaryota; kingdom Viridiplantae; phylum Streptophyta; class Pinopsida; order Cupressales; family Cupressaceae; genus Cunninghamia; species Cunninghamia lanceolata. The sequence goes on from BSBN01000078.1 coordinate 9,052,426, forward strand.
AAAGAAATAAACATCTTGAGGTCAGAAGGTTGAGTTTTTAATGCTTAAATAAGTTTTAAGTCTTAGCGCAGGTTTTCAAGGCCACCGACTGATTGGATTGGTCATGAAGTTTTCGAGAGTTAGTCGGGTAAACTCACTTTCAATGGTTATCTTTTGTAGATTGATTCAAAAACATTTTAGGGTCACTCTATTTACTAGGGTTTAGCTGGTACTTAGTTTCATTTTTCCTGAAAGTGTATTTTCATCACTCATCAAAGATTAAACTAGGGTTTACAATTTAAATGAATAGTTCAGACATGAAACCCTAACTTACGCAACCTAATTCATTTTATCCATTTGCTCACCATGTTCTTAGAATGAAATGTATTTGATTGAAAATGAAACCCTAATTGAGTGAGGGATGAGCTCCTACTTGGTTCGTACGGGTGAAAAGTTGAAGTTTTGTAGATGTGTAGGATGTTGTCTGGTTGAATCTGCATGCTGCATAGGGAAGTCACTTGAAAAATTGCCAAAGGCTCTCCAAATACTTTGTCAAATGTAAAAAAAAGGGCTTTGAAATGATGAAAATCATCTTTTATCCCTCAGACTCAATTGTCATAAATGCAAGATGTACGCAGTGTCAGTTAGGAGATTCAGCAGAATTTAGGGTTTACACAGCTTTTGGTTGCTTCCGACTTGGCAGGGATTTGGAGTATGATGGACTTGGTTGGTAGGCAACACTTTCAGTGCTGCAGTCAATGGGTTTAGTTAGATGCAGTTTGCAGGGTTTTAGTCATTATATGACTTAGTCGGTAGACATGCAATGCAACATAAAGTTGGAGATGCTTGAATTTAGTTTAGTTCATGTAGGTGAAAAGTGGCGCTAGATGAGTTTCATGTAGCAATGCTAGAGTCATATGGAAAGGCTTCTAGCGCAAAGGTCAGATGAGGGGGATTTCAGTGCCAAGGTCAGTTGCGAGTAGTTTTAGTGTAAAGGTTGGCTAGGGTCAATTTTAGCACAAAAGGACTATTAGATTCACTGAGTGAAATGCAAAGACCCTGACTTAGGAGATTTTGGAAAGTTTTGACATGGGGCAAAAAGTGTACTTTGACCACTTGACTACCTAGGGGATGGAATAAGGGGGGTCCCTATTTTTTGAAATGGGGCATGTGTGCAAGACACAACATGCATAATTTAGATTGGTTATTTTATTCCAGCAACACAGAATACTATTTAGAGTACACTCTCCAAGATATTGATATCTAAATGGGCTATGAAATGGTGCTAATTTTACATATGATTTAAAAGCTTTTTGTAGCACATTATCACGCCTTTTGGGAGAAAATCTGAATTTATTTTAAAAAGGCAATTCAATATAATTATATTGTAGTTTTGGAGGCACCAGAGGAAAGGAAGGTACATCACCCCTATAGAAGTAGAAATTCTTCATTTAATAATTTTATTTGCAACATGGAAATTTGGAGCTCAATGCCTTATTAAAGGTCGTGATGTAAGGTTTCAGTTATAGACTTTATCCTCCTCATTGTCTATGTGGCATATTATTCAAATTTAAACCAACCTTAATGCCATATGGGACCAATAGTAACTATGCAAATTAAAAAGTAAAAACTACTCAAAAAGGAACACTTTGTAATGCCAAGAAAGGGGATCATAGTTTGGGAGAGATTTTATATTTGTTTTGATACACTTTATTCCAACACCAAGACAGTTGGGGTGATGCCTCATGGACTACCAAACTGCAAGTTTTAACCTTTAAAAATGCTCTCTAATAGAGGAAGATGGGGTGACCTATGAGAGAAAGAAGAAAACAAATAATTTGTACAGAAAGAAGTCGAATTGGAAGGAGGTTCACTATGAAAAGGAAATTGAACAAGTGAGGAGAGATGTCTAAATAGAGGGGTTGCCATCAGAAGTTAAAAAAAATTGCACTTCAAGGCTCATAAAATGTGTGACTCAATATTAAGAGAGTAGCACCCAGTAAGATAGACAGAGGTGGGAAGAGGAGAGGGTCCAGTGTGGGAAAGAAAAAGAAAGGGTGGTCTTGAAAAGAAAAATATATCGCGTTGTGAAAAGGGAGGTGTTGCAAAAGAAGATTCGAAAGCACCATTATAGGAAAGAAAGTCAACATGGAATAGGATCCTCCAGTACCCAGAACATAATGCAATGTTAGGGTTGAGAAGAGAAGAGGAGACACTACCAAGGATAGAAGGAGAAGGAAGGAAGAGAGAATGAGGCCAATAATGGTTGAGATTAAAAATTTTGTATTACAGATAATGTAATTGTTGGCAATTAGGATTGCACCGTTAGCAAAGATAAACTTTACTATTTTGTTGTAACATGGAAACACTCTCAAATTGTGGGTAATCTATGTTGAGAGTGAATCTCCAGAGTGAGCTGGTTCTACGAATGAATTTGCCTAATCTAAATGACTTGCAGAGGAAAAAGGGATAGAAGGATAACTATAAATAAAACAGATAATTGAAACTAACTCCTAAAGTGATGCACTAATATTTAATTTCCTAATAGATCTTACCCAAAATTATTCTACAGAATTTAGCTCTCATAACCCCTTGATTATACTTAATTCATTAATATTTCACATGAAGGTTCATCATAACACAACATGCAACCCAAATTAAATAAAAAACTTGCATACCCATCAAAAAATACAAGACAAAACAAAGGATAAAAAGCTATCACGATGTAGTATCAAATCAACTTTGCAAATGAATCCACAAATGGGAAGGAAAATTGTTGCTCTATAAACTAGAAGGAGTAATGAGTACAAAAATCAAAAAGTACAAATCTCTTCATGTGAGAGGAAGACTCTAGAAATCTGAACTCTGATCTCTAAAATTCTAACTCTGACTAGAATTAGAACCCCAAGAAAGAACTAACTCTCTGCCATATATGTTGTAGAATGATCTCTCCAAAAGAAAGCTCAAAAAAAGCTCCTAATAATAGATATGCCAATCCATTTTCAAACTCCTCAAAAGATCCAAAAAATGGGCCCTCAAATCACCTCCAAACAGGTTGCAAAAACTGTCAAAAAGTCCTCCAATGTAGCCCCTACAAAATAATTGCTTTCTCTTCTCAGAAAAACTCAATCCCTTTCTATATTTGTCCCAAAATAAAGCAAATCTAGAAAAAGGATATTTGATTTTCTTTATTTGTTTTAACTGCATAAAATAGTTTTAATTATAAAACAATTTATAAATCATTGCTTTAAAACAAAACCTTACATTGAGATTGCAATTTGATTCTATATCTTGATTTGGTTTAATTTTTACAAAAATAATAATAAAAGGCTTTAAAATCACTAAGTATATACATATTCATAGCTTGTGCGAAAATAAAAAACTTATACCCTACCTTCTAAATGATTTGCAAAGAGACATCTAAGGCATATGTTTTACTGCTCAAAGGAGTCTAAGGTATATGGCATATCTTCAAGGTGACCAAAAATGGTTTTAAGCATGAATTCCTAAGCAAGGTGTATTCAAGGTGACCATGGGCATTCATCTATGATTTACCCCAAGTGATCAAAGGGTCTATTGCATATTCGTTCTAAAGTCATGATGACATAGGATCTTAATACCCTTAGGGGTATTAGGCAAAGCTTTGAAAATTAAACAAATGTGATAAAAATCACATTCAAGTTAGGGCTTCATCGAAACCCTAATGACAAAACACTTCAAGGCCCTAAGAATTCACATTCATTTTGGCTTGCAACATTGAGAAAATGGAACTTGACCTCAGCACTGCCATAGCTAGGGTTTGAACTGAAACTTGACATTTCTAGGTCAATTTTTATGCATTTTCAATAGGAAGTGGCGGTAAGAGATCATCCATTGCTATGTGATACAATATTCTTTCAATTTCTTTTCATTTCTGAGATTCAAAACCTTGCTTTCCATGGCCTCTGTATTGTTTCTGATATATTTCATTGCCCTTTGTTTCTGTATGAGGGGCCGTCTTGTGTTTCTTTTCCATGGGCCACCATTGTGATGAGGGTTTAAACTGAAAATGAACTCTTGTCTATGGCAGCCACGGAGTATATTTTGAGTCATCTTTCTACCATCCATGTTGCTTGAGTGGGATTCCATAAAAGTTCACCAGTCGAGCTCCTTGAGACTGAAACAACAAAAATGTATCTATACTCAGAAGCAGAAAGAAACTAGGTAAGCTTTCTCTATTGTATCCCTTCTTTGATCTTATCTAATGTGCTTAATGATAAGCTTAGGAAACCCTAAAGCGAATGTGTCATTTAGAAGCACTATAAAATGTGGTAGTTTTATCATTTATGGGTTCTCCTTTTGTATCTATATTTTTCTTGAAACCCTAACAATTTAAAATGTTCTTCCTCCAGTCCTAAATTCTCTGGCAAAACAATGGTTTCACTCATTTTCTTGTATTATTCTGTCACTAAAAACCATGACCTTGCTTACTGTTTCTTAGTATAGATACATTTCTGAGGATGATTTTTTTGTCTTGAAAACTCACATGGGCTCAACCTGATGCTTGAGCTCTATGAATAAAACACATATTTATGATAATAACTGTAGATGGCATATATACTTGTAGTCTACCTCACTAAATCACATCAAATACACTTGCATACAAACCATTTTGAATGGTGGAGGACATCACATTTAGATCCTTACTCTTTTTTGAGTATCTTTCTATTCATCTTGGTTTCTTTATAATGTAAGACCATTTCATGCTAATAAATGATTGCTCCATTTGATAAATGTGGCATTTTTACTATTCCTATGATGGTTTTTATATCGAATGTATTTGCATTCATCCCACATTAAATAGTTGCAACTCTTTTCATTGCACTGGTTAGAATGGACACCTTGTCCATATCATTTATTCATGTGCTACTTCCTGTATCTTCTTGATATATACACACTTAAGACCCCCTTGTGACTGTCCTCTAGTTGATCATGGCTATCTCATGCATTGCATACAGCTTGCATCTTTATGGCATTAGTTGTTGTTGGTTGAGCTCACTATATGTTCATGGCACTCATCTGAGACTTGGCTGTCCCACTATGTATGTGATAATACTTTTTGCATTGAAATGAAATTATTACAGTTCCTCTACTTCACTAGCAAGAATAACATGCAGACACAACTTGCAACTGCATCTTGACTGTCCAAGCTAATTTGGTCTATGTATATCTTGTAATGATGCCATCATGGTTGTCCATCTATCATGTTGATATGAAATACCACTTCTTGATTAGCACGGGAGTGTTCTAGTTCTCTTATAACAACAAATAGATGAATAATTTCTTCAATGTTTCCACTCTGTTTTAGACAACATGAATGACCTCAAATCTCACCTATTACTTTCACTTCCTCAATAGAAAGTGAAACAATAATTATAGTTGTTCTTATGCATTGAATGTTGTCTTATATGAGTTCAGTTCATTCTTATGGTTTCACTTTATTTCTTGAATTGCAGTCATGAGTGTATCATGTTCTCGAAACCAATGCACCTGATTGATTTGATACTCCTTTAGTTCAATTTAAGCCATATGAATAATGATCACTATTCCATTCCATCCACTCTAAGATTGCAGGGGGCAACATGTTGGGCTCAACCCTTGTGGGAGCCCACTTGACACCACATGCTGATTTGTATTCAAACAACTACATGACTTATCCTATACTTGCACATGAAACAAACAGATTAGATAAGACAATGAAGTTTAATGATTGTTTCATTTTTAGTTCCTCTATATGTGAATGATGTATTTAGGATCCAGTGCATTATAGGCAATGTATTATGCCTCTTATGATAGGCACATAGGGAACTCATAACCGGAGCTCTAATAGGTCTTTTCCCAAATTTTGCAAGTTCTTGTTGGAGATCAGGATCTAGGACAAAAAGCAACCTCGGGAACCAATGACACTAAAAGGGAATGATTGCTATGATCCTTCTCTCTTCTATGTTTAGATGCATAATGTATTTCTTATACTTGCACTTGTTCAACTATTCCCACAGCTTGTGTCAGACATTTGATCTATCAATCTTTCATTCAATGCAATGTTTATTTCTTTTAAGTATTTCATTTGTAAAATGAATAAGCATTGTAGCGAAATGAAATAACTTATCTCTTATACACCTTCTGCAAATTAATGATGATCTAAAATTCTTTTCTTTGTCATGTCAATGAAAAATAAACTCCAAATGTACCTTAGATTATGCAAAATAAAACATAGCATAATAATGTTAAAACCTTCACTTTAAAAATGAACTTGCTATACTAGCTCTACCAATTTGAGCTGTAAGTGAAAAAATGGTAACATTTCTGGTTACTTCTGCTATATGGTTGCATTCTAATCATCAGGAGCAGTTGCCTTGAATATCCATTGGGCATTGAGTCACACTCTATGCATTTCAAACTCAGAAAACATTGAAACTCAACACTTCAACCAGTCTAAACAATAACAGAAAACAAAAACAAACCAGATTGAAAACAAACTAGAAGGCCCTGGCAGGCAGAAAACTTGTGCGGCAGCACTTAGGGAAACCAAAATAACTAAAAGTAAATCTGCATGAAGCACTTATTAACACTAACTATACCCTATCCTACTTTAACCAGTTGGAGACACTGATCAAACAAAACCATTCACTGGCTTAAGAAAATAACTGCCCTTCCGTTGCAGTCTGCAATACTCCATGAGGTTGTTAATAAGACCAAAATGGTGGAGAATAATCAAATCTTTAGCAAATTGCTGTAACACCTTTCCAAGAAGGAAAATATAGTTACTTACCCACTTGAATTCCTTTGCTAACTGATCCACCTGATACCCTCCTTGATGATCCAAATCAATGTCACTATGAGGCTGTCCCCTTTTGTTGATTTCCAAACCAGCTAGATACCTAATAGGACATCCCCTAAAAAGGTTTTGGACTAGAAACAATAGCATGATCTATACCTTACATGATAGCCTACCATGTGGCTTCCTCCTCTTCGGTTAATGGATCATCCTCCTCCATTAGAGTAGCTAATAGTTCATTAAAACTATCAAAACATGGAACATTCTTAGTAAGAGCTATACTAGGCTAATATTCAAGATTGCTCAAGGAGATACACTCCAAAATAGGTGTTTCTTCAATAAATGTAGGCAATAATTGAAATAATGAACTAACCTCCATTGACAAACCATCAATTTGCATATTAACCTCTAGTTCCTGCATGTAGCAGAAAGGTGGCTCCTCCAACCATGAATCATTTAGCTGCAAGTTAGGTTGAGCCTTAACCAATGATTTAGTTGAGAAAATAGCCACTTCCTCCCTTTTCTCTTGCTCAAGATAAACCTCCTCCATGAATGTAGGCATATCATCCAAATGTAAGTAGAAAAGCTCAATTTTTGCTTGAAATGGATCCTCGTCAAGCTCTGTACTTTTCAAATCAGGGTCGCTCCTTGTTGGCTCTTGGATTAGCACATTATCTGAGTAGTCCTCATTTCCATGGTGATTAGAACTTGGTATAACCATGCCATTCTCACTTTCATGCATGAAATCAGGAAGATCATCAAATAGGTTAACTGAAAAATGAGGTTCAACACCCTCTTTTTGCATATTATTTATGTTTGTAACAAGAATCTCAAGACTAGTCCAAAATAATTTTTCCTAATTTTCTGATGGAATAAGGATATTCTTTACTTCATGACATCTTTCACTAAGCTTATTGGGATCCAAATTGGGCTCCTCTATATTTCCTTCTTCTTGGTTCAAGGCTCTATGATGATATTGATGATCTTTATTTAGTAACTCCTTATATTGTTGAGGATCCTCTTGCTATTCAAAAACTAGTGCTTCCACCAACTCAACCTGAGCATTCTATCTTTGTAATTTCAGACATTCACCTTGTGAGCTTTGTACCCTACTTGCATGCATCTTATGAACAACATTAGAAATTTTTTGAAAGGAATCAAAATGGAGAGGATTCAGAGTCATATTTGAACCAACTTGCTCTACATAAACAGTGACAACCTTTCCATGTGAATCAGCTTGTTGTACTACATGACTTTCTGAACAAAATTTATCATCTTTTATAAAACAAGGAGGATCATTAATGAAAACATTGGAAGACTCATTAGGAGGAGTCTTTTCTAGTCTGATCTCCCACTGCTCTAACTAATATTGCTCCATAGCTATATGCAGTAAATTTACCTACCTAGCTTCATTATGTCGGTTAATGGACTAGTCTCGAATGTTAACAAGCTCCTCGACAAAATTAGAACCTCTGAAACTTGGGATTTTAATTTTCTGGGGAGTCTGTTTGCATTCAAGACTAGTTTCTTAGAGGGAAATAGATTCACTTTGCTTGAAACTTGGAATTTCAACTTTAGGGGCATTAAGAGGTTCATTTTGTCTAAAACTTGGAAATTTATACTTATGTACCTCTTCTTGAGTAGGCTGTTCTGGAATAGAAAGGGTTTCTTGGGCTGAAGCAAGTAAAAGCTTTGTTTGTGCAACTGACTCTCTCTAAAGATTCTATTTAAACTATCTTCTTTGTGTCTCTTGATCAGAAACAAAGGTCTCACAGGGTGGCTACTCTGGCTGTTGAAGGTAAGCTTCATGATTCATCTCTTGCAGCTGCAAATCAGACTCTTCATACTATCTTTCTTGAAATTCACCTCCTTATTAATACTAATAACTCTTTATCTTTGCAATCTCCTGCTCAAACTGTGTTCTTTGTGCCTTCAACTCCTGCTCATGAAGATAGGATTGATAAGCGAGCTCCTCCTGGTGCTAATTATACTCACATTTTCTTCTAATCTCCTCCATCTTCTTGTTAAGATCTGACACAATGTCTTTCATCATGTCTTTAAGCTCCATCATTTCAGACTGTTTTGGTTGACTAGGAGATTGGGCAAGAATAGACACGCGGTAGGCATCCTAAGTATTTGGACTAAAATCAATATCATAGCCACTTGTGTATGGTTGGTAAGCAGGCAGAGTAGGGGTGGGTGGGCGGCAATTATACTATGCATGATGGTTTTGAAGACCCATGGAATTGAAACAACATAATTGGCTTGATATTTCTGATATGTAGATGGGTAAGTGGAATTTTCATAGTATGGGGGTGGGTATACTTGTTGGCTATAAAAAGTTGACATCTTTTACTCATATGAAAGCTAGAAAATAGAATGAATAAATGATTTTTATAAAATACCAGTACTTGATCATACCGAAAACTATGGATCTTGTTTTGGAGTCACCAAATGTGTTTGATTTTCTACCTCCAAAGGTTGATATCACTGATACACACACCAAATATGAGGATAAATGATCGTACTTTGGATTGATAAAGTCCAACTTGGTCCTGATCTGGTTTTCAAAAGCTGAATGCACTAGTTCTGCATGTAAGACCAAAAAAAATTCATTCGCCAGGTATACTTGTAAAATGCCTCACAAGGCTAGAATGTTGTTGCATATACCATAACAACTTGAAGATTGGAAAAACTTCTCTGAAAACACTTATAGGGTCCCATCGGGTGTGCCAAAAACTATTGGCAATCAAGATTACACCCTTAGAAAAGATAAACTTGTTGTAAATAAGGCAGATAACTGAGAGGGGGAGTGAATGAGTTATCTCAAAATTTCTTTAACTTCCTTTTCTTTTGTTATCTTTAATAATCAGTGCAACATCAAAACATATAAGCATATGTGATCATAAGAACAAAAATAAATTCAACACACAACACAAGGATTTTTACTTGGAAAACCATGTTAAGGGAAAACCACAGGGTGACTAACCCAAGATTGTATTCTCTATTAAAAGAATAAAGGAGTACAAAATGGCACTTACCAATTAGGGCTCACTACCCAAGCACACTACTCACAAGAGGCACACTGCCTATAAGAGACTCACTATCTACAAAACTTATAGAAGATAATCAAGTGTTTGAACTGATGAGAAGCATCTACAAATGCAAGAGCTCATTTCCAGTTTAGGCACAATATACTGATCTGATACACTTCATCCTTCCTTTGCTTAATGTTGCTATTCTATCACATACCAGGCTTGGATTGCTATTCCCACACTTATCTCTACTTTTCTCTGCAATTTTCTTCACAACTTTATTGCTTTTCTTGTGAGATGTTGAAATCTATTTGGTATATATATCTGCATCAAGGATTTATATCAACTTGCTAGTCAGCATCAAGAACACTACAAATAATTACTCTATCAGCTAAATCCATGCTTGATTTGTGATGCGTATCAAAAACATAGACATAGAAGTCACTAATCATGTTAGTGAATAATGTATGATCCCACAAATTATTTGATCAACACCATTTACTCATCTGGATTGAAGTCTGATACTTTGTCGGTCAGTTCTTCCTTTGTCTACTATCCCTGATTAGAACCCAACACTCAGATCCTCATATCTTTTCTTTGCTTTGTCATTGGAGGTTAAATCTCTAGAGAAAGGTAGTCATGATACCCCTCTTGATTTTCCCAAGTCCACGACTTACTGAGTTACACCGTCTGAGAGATCCGGACTTGATTGTCAGACCTTGTTACATAATTTATTCTGGTTCCCCAGATCAAAACAATCTTCAAACTAACTTCCGGTATAGGCATATTATGTACTACAGATGTGTGGGATAGACTTTGTTGCCACCAATGACAATACTCATGAAGTGACACGGTGTCTCTTGCCAACAATCTCCCCCTTTGGCATTGATGGTAGCACTTAGTGAAAAAGGCTAAGTGTTGCAGTAAACTCCCCCTTGGCTGATGCTCTGTCTTTTGCACGATTTTAACAGAGCTCCCCCTTAGCTGGATTCCACATTTTTCACTACTCCTCACTCCCCCTTTGATATCAATGGCAAAGGGCGGAATCAACATACCAAAATTTTGCAAAAATTGTTATATATATAGCTTCATAAGTATATATATATATATATGTTATACTTACATATACTTAAGTATATCCACAAAAGTGGCCTTTAACTATACAAACTCTGTGGCCCAACTATGCTTCATCCTATACAGAATGGAGATGTGACCACTCAACAAAAATTCACATGCTTCTTCCCTTTTTAAATCTGTCAGATCACTGGTCCGGGCTATGGTTTGGGCATCTGTCAAGGCCTTATGCATTGCTTCTAACTTAGGGATAATTATCCCTCTGAGTTCACCCATTCTGTTTATTATGTTCTTCTTTTCTTTATCCAACCTCTTTATTTCATTTATGATGATAATAGCCTGGCATTCTTGATTCATTAAAGAGGTGGTAAGGGGATCAAAATTCTGAGATAAACTTGACAATTTACCTTCTTGTTCTTTCACTTTCTTTTCAATGTCCTCAGTGACTTTGGGCCAAGATAGACAAAATTTGTATATATCCCCACCATCTTTAAGAGCATTTTCAAGGCTCTTTATTCCAATGTCTAGGATCCTCCTATCATTAGTAATCAGTCCTTGCACTTTAGTGAATCTTTTTCGTAGAAACTCCTTTCGGACCTTTGCTTCTATTGATTTCTCTAGAGATTCAAACTGAGTGCTAACAGAATTTACCAAAGTTTTTAGGTTACGGGATGGTGAGGTTGAAGGATCCTTTTGGAAGGATGGCATGATCTTCTCCAGTATCCTAGATGCAATCTCCAATAGTTCACAGTCTTCCATGTAAGATTTTAGGAGTTTTTCTTTTGCTTTGGCTTGAGCAAAAGATGTTATTTTCATTGTTTGAACCGGAGAGAGAGTAAAATTTTAGTGGCCCTTGAAATAGCTCAGGTTCATCTATCTCCATCGTTTCCTTGTTTAAGAAATTTTTCACTGCCTCCATAGTGTCTCTTGCCGGTGATTGAGTCTTCTTTGGGATATGAGAACAATGATCATTGGTCTTTTTTGCTTGTTCTCCTTATTTTCCCTTAACCTCCTCTTCTTGACTCACTTTCTCTTCTCTTTTATCTTCTCCTTCAGCTTTGGAGTGTGGAATGTCTATAGTGGGATCTGGAGGAGAGATGTCACTGGTGTTTATTGCTTCATGAACTTCCTCTTCCGGAATAGAGAAATTCAAGTCCTTAGACTTCTCTTCATCTATATCTTTTGATCCTTCTACATTAGAAGATTCTTTATTGGTTACATTTAATCCTTCAACATCCATGGTAGAAGGTTCTTCTTCTATAATAGGAAGATTGAATCCTTTGAAAGCATTCCAGAGGATGTCTTTTGTTTCTCTTGCTACTTCATTAGTTTCTCTAAGGATAAGTTTATTCATTCTTGCTTTACTTCTGAACTCATCCTTACAATCTTTAAAAATCATGTCCATTTGTTTTGGAGTGATAGAAGGATAAAGCTGAATCATTATTTGTTCCCGAATCTCTAGGTCTTTTGATTTTGCATTCTCTTTTCTCAGTTCAAGTACCTTCTCTAGACTCTTAGGAATTAATGATATAATTTCAATGAAACTTTTATTGTAAATGTTTAGGTACCTGACTGTAGCTTCTTCCAAAATCCTCTTATCAGTATCACTATATTCATCATAGAACTCTGTTACTAGCTGTAGGTTCCCATCCACAATTACTACCTTAATGATGTCATCAATGGAAAGAGTGGGCTTTTCAACAAATTCTTCTACCTTTTCTTCCTTATTTTTACTAGTAGAGAATTCCCTAAATGTTTTTGTCTTCTTCATTTTCTTGATTTCCTCATCAGATTCTATTTCTTCATCATCCTTAAGGCTTGTATATGACCTTGTGGCTTTGGTCTTTGTCCCTTTTTCTCCTTTGTGGATGTCTTGGCTTCTAGTTTGGTGGACCTTAAGCTTTTGCGAGTGGTAGGTGCAAAGCTCTTGGAGGATCTAGTCCAGGAGGAGGCTTGTACTAGAACATCTCCTTTCTTTGCTTCTTGTTTCTCTTTCTCATCCTTCTCCATTTTCTCTCTATTTGCATCTACTGCCTCTTTTGATAGGCCAAATCTTTTGGCAATTTCCTCAACATCCCTTCTAACTTTCCTCTTTATCTCCTGTTGTCTTAACTCAACATGTATTTTTACACTTAGTTCTTGAAAGGTTCCAAACCTTTCTGCCTTAGGGTCCTTAGGCTAGCTCAATTGGTTTTGAATATGTAGCTCCAAGATTTTCTCATTGACCTCGTATCCCATAGGCATTATCCACATTGTTCTGTGCTCAACTGCCTCCATTAGGCATTGATCAATATCAACCATGAAGCACATTCTATCCTTGTATTTCTCAACTATGGATTGAGGTATTCTCTCTCTGACTTGCATCATGCTTTAGAATTTCTTAAAGTAACCCCAGAGAGATATGTTTTGAGCTTTAGCATCACCAAGTCCATACATATAATTTCTAATCTGGATTGCAACTGGTTTGTCATTTTGCCAAACCCAACCACTTGATTTGGGTAGCTCATTCATGTAATAGAAGAATAGACACAATATTAGACAACCATATTTAAAGGAATTCTTCTTATCCTTTTTGAGCTTTTGTAGGTTTCTTAACAGTTGATTTAGGAGAAGTTCACATAGGTCATAATCTACATCTTCCCTCTACATCTGATACGCTGCATAGATTGTTGTCCTAGAGACAGAATTCTCCCTGCTAGAATGATACATCTTGTACCCAATTATCATTGAGGCAAACTTGACATCCGAATCTGTGATGTCATCTATGGTCATTGCTCTTTTGTCAAACTTAGATCCGGTGGCTTCAGTTACTGTCTGGTTCTTGACAGATTTAAATGTAGGTAACCCACCGGAAGAATGTAATCTAGTCACTACCCTGATGGCATCTTTTGTTATCTTGAAGGGCCTCATTAACCACATGAAATTATCATACATCCCTCTTAGGACATACCGGACCCAATCATCTTCTACAAAATAGGGAAAGTGTATGCAATGTCCAAAGTGTTTATCCCGGAGGGCCTTCAATTGAGCTTTGAGTTCAAAACTCTCATCTATTAGCTATTTGTGATAGATGTCCATCAATTTAGAGTCTCCAAATTCCTCAATGTTGGCATTGATATAGACCCTAACATCTTCTATGTTCAATACCCCATGCGGAATGCTAGAAAATGCACCTAAAGGATCAACTTCTAGAGATTTATAGGGGTGTTTCTTGAATTTAGGACACGGCCTATTAGTGATCTTTACAACCATTGGAGTAGCCATCTTGAATAAGATTCAAAGAGAGATTTTCAGAATGGAAGTACCCTTTTACACTTTAGGGTTTGAAATAGGAGCCAGAACAAATCGTTGGTCAAATTCGATTTTCCAGTTGATCTTTGAGTGAATTGTAGAAACTTTGTTGTAGAGCTCTTCTTATTTTGTTCGTGAATGCAAGTGTGCAAATGATGAGTGAAAGAACCCTTTTATTCTTGTACAAACCCTAATTTTGTTTTGCAATAAATACACAACTTAAGTTATCCAGTTACCTTGTTTTAAGTGAGATCTTTTCAAATCATTGTGCTGATCTTAGAATCATTGTGCTGATCCAGTTTGATAGCCATGGGTCCACAGATCACAGTATTTTAATTCTAAATCATATCGGATATGTCTGTAAAAATCTTGCTTTACCGGATGGCTATCAAACTGGATCAACTTGAGTGGTTAAACTCTTACAAAACTCCATGTGGATCTTTCATATTTTTACTGAGGGTTATTTAGATATTTTTCTAAGAACGCTTTAATCTGCAGCATTCCATGTGCCAAATTTAGGCACTAATTGACTAGCTGAAGGAATTTGTATTTCTCTATGACTCCCCCTGAGCTAGAGCTCACCTTTTTAGTTTTCGAAAGGAATATCAAGACTTGATTCTGGTGCAGATCCATCCCCAATATTTTATGTACTCTTTTTTACCCAAATATTTCTCATTTCATTTTGAACTTCATCCGCATTCACTTTACCTTTGCCCTTATCTTGTTTCTGATTATGTTCCAATGGACCTTTTCTATCCTGATTTGTATTTCTATAGAATTTGGCAATATGATCAGATCTATTGCAATTGTAACAGACAACATTTATTTGCTTATTTGATTGATATCCTTTTGATCTGCATTAATTAGCCATATGTCCCATTCTATTGCATGCAAAGCATCTACCATTAAATGAATTGTTTATTTGTATATTTCTGCATTCATGAGATTTGTGACCAAACCTTTTGCTATTGAAACATTGTCTGGAGAAGGATGGATTAGTCTAATTCATTCTCCTCTTGCACTGAGTTGCTTTATGACTGAAATTGTTACAATTGAAGCAGTATCCATTGAAGGATGGATATCTTTGAGCATTTGGTTGTCTTACCAGAGGTCTTCTAGACCTATTTTTTTGATTTCCTGATCCAAAATTCTTCTGACTAGATCCGGAGCTTTCACCTTTCTCATACCCCAAGCCACACTTATCATATACCCTTTTTTGGCTTTCAAGAAGAACTTCAAGTTGGGTTGATCTTATCTTGAATTTCTCTTTGTATTCATTTGTTGTTTGAAGATTTTGTTTAAGAGTGTCTATTTGATTCTCAAGTTGTTCTTCATTATCTCTATCTTCTTCAAGATCAAATTCAAGATACCTAATTATTTTGTCCATTTTGTGGCAGTCCTCTGTCTTCTCTTGGAGGAATTGTTTTAGATTATCTTCAATTTTCCTTTTTTCTTCAATTTCTTGGGTGAATCTCATAAGCCCTGATTCCATTTCATGTCTTACCATAATGACCTCTTTTGACATCTTCTCACATAGCTTATTTTTCTCATTCAGATCTTCATTAATATCATTGTATTCACTCTGATTGGCTAATTTTTTAAGTAGTTCATTTCTCTTTTTCACAGAGATACTAAGTTTTTCTTTTAGCTCATTTATGAAATCATTAGCTTGTTTGAGTCTTTCTCTCAAATTATTGACTTCAGAGTGTGATTGTTCAAGATCATCTAGGGTAGACTAAAGTTGTTCCTTCATACCATATATATCCATTGAGATTCCTAGATCTTCCTCAAGCTGTTAGGCTTTGTTCAGAGGAACTTGGCTCTGATACCAATTATTGGAAATAAGGTAGATAACTGAGAGGGGGGGTGAATCAGTTATCTCAAAATTTCTTTAACTTCCTTTTCTTTTGTTATCTTTAATAATTAGTGCAGCAGCAAAACATATTAGCATATGTGATCATAAGAATAGAAATAAATTCAACACACACAACACAAGGATTTTTACATGGAAAACCATGGGGTGACTAACCCAAGATTGTACTCTCTGTTAAAAGAATAAAGGAGTACAAAATGGCACTTGCTTATTAGGGCTCACTGCCCGAGCACACTGCTCACAAGTGGCAAATTGTCTACAACAGCCTCACTGTCTACAAAACTTACAAAAGATAATCAAGTGTTTGAACTAATGAGAAGCATCTACAAATGCAAGAGCTTAGTTCCAGTTTAGGCACAATATACTGATCTGATGTACTTCATCCTCCCTCTACTTAATGTTGTTGTTTTGTCATATACCGGGCTTGGATTGTTGTTCCCACGCTTATCTTTTCTTTTCTTCACACTTTTCTTCACAACTTTATTTCTTTTTTTGTCACATACTAAAATCTATTTGGTATATATATCTGCATCAAGGATTTTTATCAACTTGCTAGTCGGCATCAAGAACACTACAAATAATTACTCTGTCAGCTGAATCCATGCTTGATTTGTGATGTGTATCAACAACATAGACATAGAAGTCACTAATCATGTCGGCCAACAATGTATGATCCCACAAAATATTTGATTAACACCATTTACTCATCCAGATTGAAGTCTGATACTCTGTCGGTCAGTTCTTCCTCTGTCTACTCTGCCTGATTGGAACCCAACACTTAGACCCTCATATCTTTTCTTTGCTTTATCACTGGAGGCTAAATCTCTAGAGAAAGGTAGTCATGATACCCCTCTTGACTTTCCCAAGTCTGTAACTTACTGAGTTACATCATCTGAGAGATCCAAACTTGATTGTCAGACCTTGTTACATACTCTTTTCTTGTTCACCGGATCAAAATAATCTTCAAACTGACTTCTGGTATAGGCATATTATGTACTACAGATGTGTGGGATAGACTTTGTTGCCATCAATGACAATACTCATGAAGCCACACAGTAGCTCTTGCCAACAAAACTTTACTATCCTATTGCAACATGGAAACACTCTCAGATTGTGGATAATCTATGTTGAGAGTGAATCTCCAGAGTGAGTTGGTTCTCCAAAAGAATTTTCCTAATCTAAATGACTTGCAAAGGGAAATGGGATAGAAGTATAACTGTAAATAAAATAGATAACAAAAACTAACTCCTAAAGTGATGCACCAATATTTAATTTCCTACCAGATCTTACCCACAATCAGGCCACAGAACTTAGCTCTCACAAGCCCTTGATTATACTTAATTGATTAATATTTCACATGAAGGTTCATCAGAACACAACATGCAACATGAATTAACTAAAAAACTTACATACCCATCACAAAATTCAAGAGAACACAAAGGATAAAAAGTTATCACAATGCAGTATCAAATCAACTTTGTAAATGAATCCACAAATGGGAAGGAAAATTGTTTCTCTATAAATTGGAAGGAGTAATGAGTACAAGAATCTAAAAGTACAACTCTCTTAGTGTGAGAGGAAGACTCTGGAAATCTGAACTTTGACCTCTAACATTCTAACTCTAACTAGAACTGGAACCCCAAGAAAGAACTAACTCTTTGCCATATATGTTGTAGAATGATCTCTCCAAAAGAAAGCTAAAAAAAAGCTCCTAATATTAGATATGCCAATCCATTTTTGAGCTCCTTAGAAAAGCCAAAAAATGGGCCCTCAAATCACCTCTGAATAGGTTTCCAAAACTATCAAAAAGCCCTCCAATGTGCCCCCCACCAAAAAATTTCTTTGTCCTCTCAGAAAAACTCAATCCTTGTCTATATATGTCCCAAAATAAAGAAAATCCAAAAAAGGATATTTGATTTTCTTTATTTGTTTTAGCTGTATAATATATTTTTAATTATAAAGAAATTTACAAATCATTGCTTTAAAAAAAACCTTACATTGAGATTGTAGTTTCATTCTATATCCTGATTTGATTTAATTTTTGCAAAAATAGTAATACAAGGCTTTAAAATTGTCAAGTACATACATATTCATAGCTTGTGCAAAAATAAAAAAAATTATACCCTACCTTCTAAATGATCTGCAAAGATACATCTGAGGCATATGTTTTACTCCTTAAAGGAGTCTTAAGGTATATGTCATATCTTCAAGGTGACCGAAAATGGTTTTAAGCATGAATTCCTAAGCAAGGTGTATTCAAAGTGGCCATGGGCATTCATCTCTGATTTACCCCAAGTGATTAAAGGGTCTAATGCATATTTGTTCTAAAGTCATGATGACTTAGGACCTTAATACCCCCAGGGGTATTAGCCAAAGCTTTGGAAATTAAACAAATGTGATAAATATCACATTCAAGTTAGGGCTTCATCGAAACCCTAATGACAAAACACTTTGAGCCCCTAAGAATTCACATTCATTTGGGCTTGCAACTTTGAGAAAATGGAACTCTACCTAAGTGCCGCTATAGCTGGGGTTTGAACTGAAACTCAACATTTTTGGGTCAATTTTTATGTATTTTCACTGAGAAGTGGAGGTAAGAGATTATCTGTTGCCACGCGATACAATATTCTTTCAATTTCTTTTCATTTCTGAGATTAAAAACAATGCTTGCCACTGTCTCTGTATTGTTTTTGATATATTTCATTGCCCTTTGTTTCTATAGGAGGGGCCATCTTGTCTTTATTTTCCACAAGCCGCCATTGTGATGAGGTTTTGAACTAAAAATGAACTATTGTCTATGGCGGCCATGGAGTATATTCTGAGTCATCATTCTACCATCTGTGTTGCCTGAGTGGGATGCCATAAAAGTTTTCCAATTGAGCTCCATGAGACAGAATCAACAAAAATGTATCTATACTCAGAAATAGAAAGAAACTAGGTAAGTTTTCTCTACTATATCCCTTCTTCAATTTTATTTGATGTGCTTAATGATGATCTCAGGAAACCCTAAAGCGAATGTGTCATTTAGAAGCACTATAAAATGTGGCAGTTTTATCATTTCTGGGTTCTCCTTTTGTATCTGTATTTTGCTTGAAACCATGATGATTTAAAACATTCTTCCACCAGTCTTGAACTCTCTGGTAAAATAATGGTTTCACTCATTTTCCTATATTATTCTGTCACTGAAAACCATGACCCTGCTTACTATTTCTGAGTATAGAGACATTTTTGAGGATGATTTTGTTGTCTTGAAAAACCACATGGGTTTGATCTGATGCTTGAGATCTATGAAGAAAACACATATTTATGATAATAACTATAGATGGCATGCATATATACTTGCAGTCTACCTCACTGAATCACATCAAATACACTTACATACAAACCATTTTTAATGGTGGAGGCCATCACATTTAGTTCCTTACTCTTTTCTAACTATCTTTCTATTCATCTTGGTTTCTTTATAATGTAAGACCATTTCATGCTAATAAATGATTGCTCCATTTGATAAATGTGGCATTTTTATTGTTCCTATGATGGTCTTTATACAAAATGTATTTGCATTCATACCACATTAAATAGTTGCAACTCTTTTCATTGTACTGGTTAGCATGGACATCCTGTGTATATCATTTCTTCATGTGCTACTTCCTGTAGATTCTTGATGCATACACACTTAAGACCCCTTTGTGACTGTCTTGTAGTTGATCATGGATGTCTCATGCATTGTATATAGCTTGCATCTTTATGGCATTGATTGTTGTCAGTTGAGCTCACTGTATGTTCATGGAACTCATCTAACACTTAGCTGTCCCACTTTGCATATGATAATACTTTTTGCATTGAATTTAAATTATTACAGCTCCTCCACTTCACTGGCAAGAATAACATGCAACACAACTTGCAACTACATCTTGATTGTCCAAGGTAATTTGCTTTGTGTATATCTTGTAATGATGCCATCATGGCTGTTCATCTATCATTTTGATATGAGATACCACTTTTTGATCAGCACAAGAGTGTTCTAGTTCTCTTGTAATAGCAAACAAATGAGTAATTTCTTTGATGTTTCTACTTTGTTTTAGACAACATGAATGAGCTCAAAGCTCACCTATGACTCTCACTTCCTTAATGGCAATTGAAACAATAATGATAGTTGTTCTTATGCATTGAATGCTATCTTATATGAGTTTAGTTCATTCTTATGGTTTCACGTCATCTCGTGAACTGCAGTTATGACTATGACATGTTCTCGAAACCAATGTACCTAATTGATTTGATACCACTTTAGTTTAATTTAAGTCATATGAATAATGATCTCTATTGCATTACATCCCCTTTAAGATTTAAGGGGGTCAGCATGCTGAGCTGAACCCTTGTGGGAGCCCACTTGACACCACATGTTGATTTCTCTGTGAATAGCTACATGACTTTGTTGGATCTAGGGCATACAACTGAGAGGGGGGGGGGGTGAATCAGTTGTATAAAAACTTGCTCTTACTTCAAACACTTGATTCTTCTTTGTTAGTTAGCAACATATCATTTAACCATCCATGAAAGCATAATGCATAAACACAAGAGTAGATAAACATCAACACATTGAACACCAAGATTTTGACGTGGAAAACCCGGTTAAGGGAAAAACCACGGGGTGATTAACCTAAGGATTATTCTCTATTAGAAGAATAAGAAAAATAAATGGCACATGCCAATTAGGGCTCACTACCCGAGCACACTGCTCACAAATAGGCACACTGTCTACAAGGAGACACACTATCTACAAAGTGATAAGAATCACAATCTTGAACTGGAGAATGACATCTCTACCATGTCTGGATCAGTTCCATTTAAGCCCAAAAACCCTTGCTCTACCTTTCGCACTTCTCTTCGTTATGCCACACTCATCCACACACTCCACACCTCAAAATGAATTCACAAACACTTATTTATAAAAGACATCGACTTAGGAACAATCATCTAAGTGGGCAAACATCACAATAACATTTGCAAGGTGTGTAGAACATCCGGTCGGCCTGTTACAGGAAGAACACCAACAACTGGTAGTCATAACATCAAATCCAACTCTAACTTCAATGCGGACCGCCAACACGAACTGGATATGATCCAATGGTCATCATAACCTTCCTTAAATCATCAAGAACATTCGCACTTCATCAGCTTACAAGAATTCTTCTCTTCATCATCTGATACTTCAAGAACACAGCCTGTCACCATTGTCACAATGAAAAAGGTACTTCTAGACCTCAAAATCATACACAACTCGAGATGACAGATCACAAGGACATCCCAAACACTCCTTCCAATCCACAGATTAGGATAATACAATTCCAGACCTCACCAAACCTTTCTGTGATCCTCTGTCACCTCTGAACACTTGCCAGAACTGGTTCCACACAGACAGCCACCACTTCTTTAGATCTTCATGCGGACCTCTGAAATCTTAACTAAAGCATCTCAAGACTCGTATCTACAAACCCTTTAATCTGCATCCTTTGAATAGCAACCTATTGAATACTTTTGCCTTCTTCTCATCATTGTTCTTCACTGTTCCTGACTGAGGCTAATTTTCTCAATATCCTCAGCACACAGCTCATCCAATCCTTCTTGTCAATGCAATATGAGTATGTTGACATTAATGACAACACTGATTCACCTCATACTTGCAACAATCTCCCCCTTTGTCATTGATGGCAACATATGATGTGAAAAACCATCAAGACAAGAACTTCTCCTTTCTGTCACAGCTCCCCCTATCAACAACAACTTTTCACATGTCTTCTCTTCCTTTACTGCTCCCCCTTTGATCATCAGCCACTTGTTTTTCACATGTCTTCTCTCCCCCTTTGACATCAATGGCAAAGGGCTCATACTTGCAATTCTAATACATTAGAATCATACCAGCTGCTCCCCCTTAGTAGCAGCTCCCCATCATCAATCCAGATCACAAGATATGACTGTGATATCCACTGGACTGATGCACATCAGTGCATCCTAGTTCATCACCGGAGGGGCCATGACCCCTAACTTCTCTCAGAGATATTCAAAAGAGTCCTTGGGAAGAGGTTTAGTAAAGATATCTGCAATCTGATCCTTGGAGGGAACATACTCCAATCTGACTTCTTCCTTGTTCACTTGTTCTCTCAAAAAGTGAAACTTGATAGATATGTGCTTAGTCTTAGAGTGCAATACCAGATTCTTAGAAATATTAATTACACTTGAATTATCACAGAAAATTGTGATAGGCTTCTCATATTCAACTTTAATGTCTCTTAGCATTTGGTTCATCCATAAGATTTGAGTGCAACTACCTATTGCTGCAATGTATTCTGCTTCAGTTGTAGACAAAGATATTGCATCTTGTTTCTTGCTTAGCCAAGAAACCAATCTCTTCCCCAAAAAGAATGCTCCACCACTAGTTCTCTTCTGATCATCCACATCTCCTGCCCAATCTGTATCTGTGTAAGCATGAAGAGAGAAATCTGGATCTCTAGGGTACCATAGACCATACTCAACTGTTCCTTTTAAGTACCTAAAAATTCTTTTGATTGCCATAACATGAGATTCTCTAGGATCAACCTGGAATCTTACCACAAGACCAATAGCCTGCATTATATCTGGTCTAGTTTGAGTGAGATACAACAATCCACCAATCATTGATCTATACTTTGTCTGATCTGCCTTTGGAGAGTCATCATCTTTGCTCAACCTACATCCGGTTGCCATAGGAGTGTTCATTGGCTTTGAATCTTCCATACCAAATTTCCTCAACAATTCTTTCACATATTTGGTCTGAGAAATGAAGATCCCTTTCTTTGTTTGAGTAATTTGTAGACCCAAGAAGAAATTCATTTCACCGAGCATAGACATTTCAAACTCACTTTTCATCTGATTTGCAAAAGTTTTGCACATACTATCTCTTCCTCCAAAAATGATATCATCCACAAAAACTTCAACAATCAAAATGTTTTCATGATCAATTTTGAAATATAAGTTACTGTCAGTAGTACCTATTGATGCATAAATCTGTGGGTGTAATCCAACAGTAACATGGGAAACTCTAAGATGTGGGAATGCTCCTCAGAGTGACCTCCAGATTTTAAGGAAGCTGGCTCTTCCATTCTTCAATGGGGTTTGAGAAAAAGGTCAGAAGGAAACAAGATTTGCAGATAATAAAATGCCTAATCTAAGGCGATCCGCCGGATTTGAAACTATTATTTGCACAGTGTTTAACTTGAAGGATTTAACTAGATCTAAAGAGCAAAATATGCATGATTAAAACTCAGTTTGAGAAACACATTAAACAGAGGCAGAGAAATAGAGAAATTAGAGACAAGAACCAGAGATATCCCAGTATGCACATAACACATCTCATTTACTTGAATGACCACAAATTACAGAGGCAAAAGTTGCTGCACAAAAATAACTGTTACATTCATCATGAAAGGACACTGCAAAGGCAAGAAGAAACTCTGTTGCTGCTCTGACTCTCTGATCTGTAGAATGTAGAACTCTGAACATATCTAAAGAAGAACCTTCAGCCTCTATTAATGACACTAACGAATCTGTATTTATAGCCTGAAAGACCCAACAAATTCTCAACGGCCTCTCTGAAAATCCACAACTGAATCTGTAAAATCCGGCACCAAATCCGCAAAATCTGGCACCAAATCTAACTGCAACTGAAGTTTCTATTTTACCCATGGCTGAAAAATATCTCTGTGTGAAAGAAAAATACTGCCGCTTCCTCCTGTAGCTTGCTCATGAAATAAAACATTATTGCTCACATTTAGGGTTTCACTTTTTAACTCTCGTGAGTTTATTCCATTGTAATAAAGTCTCATCTTAATATTTTGCCCCACATCATATTTAAAATAAAGATAAATCTTTATTTAAAACTGAATGGCTTCATAGAGGCATAATAAAATATTCTTATGAAAGGGTCCCACCATTTAATATAATAAGTACTTTATATTAAAGCTTCAGTCCCTTATTTCCTGTGACACATTTGATGCATTTTATTAAATGCGGTAAAGTGTTGTTTCTCCTTTGCATGGACTCCACCACGTGGCTCCTTCCGCATAACTCTTAGTTATTTTCTCACTGCTGCTGACACTTACATTTGACAGCCTCCGCAAGTTTCTTAAGTTTCTTTTTATTGCCGCGGACACTTACATTTGGCAGCCTCCACATAACCTTTCAATTTCCATCATAAAAAATAAAGTGGCTCATTTAACTTTTTGTGGCTTTTAATATTTAATTCCCATGACTTCATTCCATGAGAGACCCACATCTTATATTATTTAAGAGACTCTTTCATTTATATTTACCCGTAACATTTACATTAGTGAAATAAAATGAAACTTTTAGTTCCTCTCCTGCACGCGGGCTACACCACGTGGCCTCTTCCACTGAATTTTCTTTTAACTCTTCTCTGCCTTCCGCTGCAGCCACATGCCCTTCTCCGCTTCATTTTCACTTGATTTATATTACTCTCGGGTGCATCCACGTGTTGGCTTCCGCATGTTCTTTAGTTGCTATGAAAAATAAAGTGGCTCATTTCATATTTGGGGCTTTCACATTCCCATGACTTTATTCTATGAGGGGCCCACCATATGAATTAATATTGAAACTTCAGCATTTTCCCGTGAAATATTTAAGTTTTAAAAAAATAAAATGAAGACTTTTATCTTTTCCCGGCTGCCTCCACGTGGTGGCTTCCGTTGCCTCTTAAGTTACTTTTACATTGCCAGGAGTGCTTCCATTTGGCAGCCTTCGCACTCATCTTTATTTCTGTATCCGCACCATTTATTCCTATGCATCTTACGGTGGCTGTGACTGATGAAACTTTGCATCTTATGCATTTGAAAAAGTTTGAAATGGTTCAAAATTTTGTCACCAGTACCTTTGTTGAATCCAATCTGCACAAGATGCTTATCCAACCTTTCATACCATGCTCTTGGGGCTTGCTTTAATCCATACAATGCTTTGTTCAACTTGCAGACCATATCATCATTATCAGACAATTGAAATCCATCCGGTTGTTCAATGTAAACTTCTTCTTCCAGATCACCATTTAGGAAGGCAGACTTGACATCCATCTGATATACCTTGAAGTCTTTGAAGGCAGCAAATGCAAGAAATAATCTGACTATTTCAATTCTTGCCACAGGAGCAAAGGTCTCTTCAAAATCAATTCCTTCTATTTGAGAGTAGCCTTTGCAGACCAATCTAGCTTTGTTTCTGATTACTTCACCAGCTTCATTCAGTTTGTTCCGGAAGACCCACTTGGTTCCAATCACATTCCTGTCTCTAGGTCTGGGAACAAGATCCCAAGTACGATTTTTCTCAATTTGCATCAATTCTTCCTCCATTGCTTTGGTCCAGTTTTCATCATTGCAAGCTTCATTTACTGTCTTAGGTTCAATGTTTGAAATCAGACAGTATTCATTTGAATCTTGAACAATTCTTCTTCTTGTTTGTACCCCTTTACTTTTGTCACCTATGATCTGATCTTCAGAGTGATTTAGAGTTACATACCTTGGAACTTTGGGAGTTTCTTGCACTACTAATTCTTGATCAGGCTCATTTAGACAAATTTCTTCTTCCTAATTTACCGGATCAGTCTGGATCTAAATTTCAGAGGAGGAAGGAGCTCCTTGCATTAGAGGATCATTCTGATCATCTTCATCACATTCATAAAACATTGAGGGCTTCTCAATTCCTTCATCAACTTTCACATTAGTACTTTCTATCATCTTCCTCAGTCTCTTATTATAACACCGGTAAGCTTTTCTTTGAGTGGAGTAACCCAAGAAAATTCCTTCATCACTTCTAGCATCAAACTTTCCTAGATCTTCATCTCTTTTAATATAACACTTGCTACCAAAGACTCTGAAATATCTCACAGTAGGAGTGATGCCAAACCAAAGTTCATAGGGGTCTTACCGATATTGTTTCTAATTTGAACTCAATTGAGAGTGTAGACTGTAGTGCTGATAGCTTCTTTCCAAAACATCTGAGGAACATTTTCTTCCAACATCATTGTCCTAGCAGCTTCCTGGATGGTCCGGTTCTTTCTCTCAACTACTCCATTATGATGTGGAGTCCTAGGAGTAGACAACTGTCTCTTTATACCCTGCTTCTCACAAAAGTCAATGAACTCACCAGATGTAAATTCACCACCTCTATCAGACCTTAGACACTTTAGTTTCAATCCGGTTTGATTCTCTACCATAGCTTTGAAGATTTTGAACTTCTCAAGGGCTTCTAATTTCTCTTTTAGGAAGGTAACCCACATCATCCGGGAATGGTCATCAATTAGCAACATGAAATATCTATCACCTTGCAGACTCTTGATTCTTGTCAGACCATAGAGATCAGTATGTACTAATTCCAACAATCCGGTAGAGGAATGATCTTTGCTTTTGAAAGAGACTCTGCTCTGTTTACCTAGCTGACATTCTTTGCACAAACTATTTGTAGGTTTCACCAATTTTGGAAGATCTCTTACAGCCTGAATATTGCTTATCTTGATGATGTTATCAAAATTTACATGACACATTCTTCTATGCCATAACCAAATCTAATCAACTTGAATAAACAGACAACTTTTATTTGAACCAACCAGATGAAAGATATTACCTTTTGTTTGAGCACCAGATGCAATTTCAGTTCCGGACCTTGTAAAGATTCTGCATTTTCCATTCTTGAACCGAAGATCATAGCCTTTGTCCACTAACTGACCAACACTGAGAAGATTGTGCTTCAATCCTTCAACATATAGTACATTACCTGTTTTGCTCTTTCCATCAAAGGAAATAGTTCCCCTACCTCTGATTCTGCTAGCAGAATTGTCACCAAACTTTACAATTCCTCCTTCATACCTTTCCAAATCTAAGAACTTATTCTTATCACCAGTCATATGGTGAGAGCATCCACTGTCAATAACCCAATCATCCTTTTCTTCCACTTGAGCAGCCAAAGCTCTTTCCACAACTTTGTGATTGACAGATTCAGAGGATATTGAATCTTCTTCCTTGATGGCAATAAACACCCATTCATTTCTAGATTTGCTTCCTAGTTCTGATTCATCATCTATTACTCCTTCATTTTCATCTTCTTCATGAACATAATAGCAATTCTTTTGAAACCTTTGTCTGTTAGTATTAGACCTTGCAGATCTTTCCGAACATCTTGAAGCAAAATGACCAATCTTATTGTAGTTGAAACACTTAAAGGGTAGTTTTCCTTCATACTTACCGAATCCTCTTGGCAGTCTCTTTGCAATGAGGGCTTCAAGTTAAGCTATTTCTGCTTCTTCTTCTTCCATGTCTCTTCTTGCTTGATCATACCATGACATCTTCCTTGAAGAGTTTTCTCCCGGATCAAATCTCTGTTTGCCTTTCACATAGGCACTGGCTTTGAAAGTAGATTCAGTCTTGGGAGGATCATCTCCAAACTCGGTCATTTCAAATGCAGCTAGTTTACCATCCAATTGCTCTCTTGTGATAGTTGTGTGGGCTCTGAATTCATCAATGGCAGCAACCTTGATTTTGTAGGCAGCAGGAAGGGATCTGAGAATTTTGCAAACAATCTCATTTTCATCCAGAGTTCCACCAGCATTTCTAATTCCACATACCAGCTCATTCACTCTTGGCATAAAGGTAGTGATGTTTTCATCATCTCTCATCTTCAATCTTTCAAATTTCCCTTTCAGACTTTGCAACCTTACACCCTTGACAAACTCATCTCCTTCATACAGAAGTTCCAGTTTAGTCAAGATCTCATATGCAGTTGGTAGTTCGATAACATTTGAGAGATCTGAGTCATTCAATGCGCTTAGAAGAGCTTCCTTGGTCCGTAGATTATTTTCAGCATCTGTGATTTCATTCAGAGTTGTCAGACCACACTGTGGAGGTACATATGGTTTTGAGACCATGGCCAAGTATGCTTTTCCCATACACTCTAAGTGACATTTCATGCGAACTTTCCAGAGAGTGAAGTTGGTTCCATCAAACTTCAGACTATACAAGACATCGACTTAGGAACAATCATCTAAGTTGGCAAACATCACAATAACATTCGCAAGGTGTGTAGAACATTTGGTCAGCCTGTTATAGGAAGAACACCAACAACTGGTAGTCATAACATCAAATCCAACTCTAACTTCAATGCGAACTACCAATACGAACTGGATATGATCCAATGATCATCATAACCTTCCCTGAATCATCAAGAACATCCGCACTTCATCAGCTTACCAAAATTCTTCTCTTCATCATCCGGTACTTCAAGAACACAGCCTGTCGCCACTGTCACAATGAAAAAGGTACTTCCAGACCTCAAAATCATACACAACTCGAGATGACACATCACAAGGACATCCCAAACACTCCTTCCAATCTGCAGATTAGGATAATACAATTCTAGACCTCACCGGACCTTTCTGTGATCCTCCGTCACCTCTGAACACTTGTCAGAACTGGTTCCACACAGACAACCACCACTTCTTCAGATTTTCATGCGGACCTCTAAAATCTTAACTAAAGCATCTCAAGACTCATATCTACAAACCCGTTAATCCGCATCCTCTGAATTGCAACCTATTGAATACTTTTGTCTTCTTCTCATCACTGTTCTTCACTGTTCCTGACTGAGGCTAATTTTCTCAATATCCTCAGCACACAGCTCATCCAATCCTTCTTGTCAATGCAATATGAGTATGTTGACATCAATGGAAACACTGGTTCACCTCATACTTGCAACAGACTTATCCTATACCTGCACATGAAACAAATAGATTAGATAAAACAATGAAGTTCAATGATTGTTTCATTTTCAGTTCCTCTATATGCGAATTATGTATTTCTAATCTAGAGCATTATAGGCAATGTATTATGCCTCTTCTAATAGATACATAGGGAACTCATAACCGGAGCTCTAATAGATCTTTTCCCAATTTTTGCAGGTTCTTGTTGGAGATCAGGATCTAGGACAAAACGTAACCTCGAGAACTGAAGACACTAAAAGGCAATGATGGGTATGATCCATCTATCTTCTATCTTTAGATGCATAATGTATTTCTTATACTTGCACTTGTTCAGCTATTCACATTGCTTATGTGGGACATTTTATCTATCAATCTTTCATTTAATGCAATGTTTATGTCTTTTATGTATTTAATATGTAAAATGACTAATCATTGTAGCGAAATGAAATAACTTATCTCTTATACACCTTCTAGAAACGAATGATGATCTAAAATTATTTTCTCTATCATGTCAATGAAAACTAAACTCCAAATATACGTTAGATTATGCAAAATAAAACATAGCAGAAAAATGTTAAAATCTTCACTCTAAAAATGAACTTGCTATACTAGCTCTACCAATTTGAGTTGTAAGTGAAAAAATGGTAACAGTAATATTGTTTGATGATTAGGAATTTTATTTTAAATTTCAATAAAATGGAAGAGAGTTATGTTGCAATCTTGTATTAGATTTGGGTAGAGCATTGCCTATATGTTGTGTATTTGTGAAAGATTTATGTTTTTCAAGACGGGAGAACTCCCATGCATCACATGGTATCAAAGCTGGAGGTTCTTAGTGTATAGAAAGAATGCCGAATGTGAGGTAGCCTATGCTAGGATATATGGGTAGGGTAGAGGAAGCATGATGAAAAAGAGCTTGTGTTGACTAGTACATATGTGAGAGAGAAGTCTTGAGTAGTTGGGATCTGAAGAACCATGAAGAATTATAGATTGTGAAGAGTGTGATGTAGATTGTAGCAAGTGAGATGGGGATATTTGTGAGAAAGAAGCTAATCCATTGCGACATTCAATAACACAAAATCTAAAAGACACAAACAGATGGTTCCCCATGCCTACTTACCTAGTCTAGCCCACTCATCCGGAGAGACATCATTAGGTTTCTTCTCTTTTTGAACAACCAACCATTGGTTTCTTTCTTTCAACGAATCTTCTATTTTCAACTTCCACAACTCATACCCCATTCCATTCAACTTCTCAATGTCCATTTGAGAGGTTAATACAATGATGGATGCAGCCATAATAACAACACAAGATCTACAAAAGAAACACAACTGAATCTCTCACTGCAGCTACAGCTTCCATACTTCCTCCCAAGATTCAAAGCTGGCCAGGCTTTGATACCAAATGTTAGAAATGAAAGCAACACTACTTCAATGGAAATCTAATTCAAAATAAATTTCAGCAATCTTCAGTGTGCATTAACAATGGAGATTGTAACAAAATATAAAACCCACTACAGAAAAGATGTCAAACATGAAAAACTCAACACAATGACATAGTGTTTACAATGAGGAAACCCTTGCAGGAAAAAAACTCCACACATGAAAGAGGCCCAATGTTTGTATTAATCTACAAAAAAATGTACAATACAACAACATCACCAATCTCTCCTTTAGTCTTCAATCCAATAGCATTCTTGCAACACCTGAGTACCTAAAATCTATATATACAGTAAAAAATACATGGCAAATACTTATAGAAATATTTTCCAACTCATCCTAGGTGTTCACCTTCTCTCTTCTAAGATTCGCCAACCTATAAACATTAATTACCATCTTACAAGCATCTTACACTTGTCAAAAAATAGCCATGCAAAGGTTGGGCTCCCAAGACTAAATATGGCCTCTTACAAAATCTTATGACATGTCATAACCATCATAGATTCCACAAAACAGTATCTTTCCAAGATAGGAACTGTTGATGATTGTTTTTACACATTCATAACAAAAGTTAAAATTCACAAAATGAACCTAACTAGCTTGAAAGATATGAAGAAATCAATTAAGATTACTTAATCCCAAGTTTCTGTATGGTCAGGTCTTGACCTTGTGGATAATTCAATAGGTTAACATGAAGTTATAATATGCAAGGGGCCTTACTTGATTTAACGTGTTTTATGACTCACTGGACTCAAATTATGCAAAATATCACAAATATCAACATTTTCTTTATTCCTTTGCATAAATTTATTATTGTATCACAAAGCTTTATATGATTTATATTAACACAAGCTTTTCTTTTCAAATATTATGAAAATTGCCAAATATCAACTCAGTTGTTCATATTTCCTTCAAATATCAGACAATCTCCTTTAAATCTATGCGTTTAAGCTAAGTATTTCAAATGTTTGGGAAAAGTTAGATAAATCTAAATTAAACTTCATTCTACTACATGATCTAAATGCTCTATCATTCACATTGTAAGCAGTACAACAAACTTGATTAAATCCATAGACTAAACCTTTAAATGTAAGCCCTGAGTATATTCACGAACATACATTCAAGATTGCAAGCTTTTTGAGAGATAATATTTCAAATACAAACAAGAAACAAAAAAGACTCTTAAAGTAGACGCAAAATTCCAGAGATATTTGTATTCAAAATAAACGGTCATATATGATTTACAATGTATGAATGACTCCTTGCTTCATCAAACAACTTACAGAAAACTTACAAAAAGGTCTTACAGATATAGTAAGGAAGCTGGATGTTCCATGAATTCCTTATTGCAGACATAGGTGACCTCCTTCTATTCTAAACTAAAATGTTCTTCTATTCAAAATGCTAAGACAAATTACAATTTCTAGCTCTGTTCTATAAATTCCTGTGTAAGTCATTACAAAGTAAAGGGGATCAATATATAGATTTGATTATCCCCAATATGGTTCCAAAACCCTAGTCAATCATCGGTCTATACCTCAAGTGCAATATCGACGGTGGAAAATAAATCCTGCCAAATTTTTTTGAGAAGCATACCCCATACTGAGTGTAAAGATGCCCTTTGGAACCCTAACAACCATCAAAATATCTTCTGTTGCTTTTCTTTTTTAATTATCCTTCTTTCCACCTATATATTTCTTCTTATTGAAATCCTTTACTCCTTTCACTTCTTTTGTGATCCATTCCACCCTTTGTGATGTTATCGCCATTAAAGCTCCACCTTCCATATACCTACATACCTGCCAACAGACATAAAAATTGGATTTAAAATCCACGTCACTTTCGTCTATTTATACCTCTTCTGAATGTTAGATGGACATTAATTACATCAATTAATGTGCCAAAAGTTCGGCCTTCTATTGCAGTGTTTGCATTTTTAAACTTTTTTACCGCTAGTTTAATTCTATATACATACATTTTTCCTTGTATGTTTTCTTGTATGTTTTGTTTGTATGTCTTCTTTGTATCTTTAAACATACAAGCACTTTATGCAATAAATCAAACTAAAGTTCCCTCCCTTTTTCGCTTTTTCCGTACATCCTTGTATCTTTTGCTTTGTATATCGCGCTTTGTATATTTTCATGTATGAGCGCATATACAACAACCTTATGCAAACCCTCTCTTTAGCTTTTACCTTTTTTGATGCTTTTAATTTCTTTGTATATCGGGTATGTATATTATAAACATACAAGTACCCTAAACATACAAAGACTTTTCAGTTTTTAACTTTCTTTTGAAATCCGGCTTGTATCTTTAACTTGTATCTTTCACTTTACATATCAGCTTGTATATCGAAGATATACATTGTAATTATACAAATCCATTATGCAAGCGGTGGGACCCACCCTACTTTTCATTTGTATCTTTGCAATGCATATAACACTTGTATCAAACCCTTAGATACAAGTCCGGATACATACAAACTCTTTTGTATGTCCTTTTGGACTTCAACTTTTATAAACCATAGTTTAATTACCTTTTCGCTCCACGACATGTATATAAAGTGCAATGCATCTTCTAATATACGTTAAGTAGTGATGCATCATTTTAACCAAATTTTAACCTTTCTTGAGTTCATCATTATATGTATATTAAAATGTATGTCTCTGAAACATACATACAAAGCGCGAAATATTCAACAATAAAACCTTATTTCATGATCCTTTTGGTTTCGCGGCATGTATATAGCTTTGTATATCCACCTTGTATGTTTCTTATACAAACTTTAAAAATACAACCAATGGACTCAACCGATTATGCATTAAACTTTGAACCCTGTCAGGTCTAACTTGTATGTAAGAATAAAAGGTTATTGAAATACATACAAGTAAAATGATTTAATAAACCCGACAACTCCCACATATGACTCATACCACGACCCGATACACAAATAAATTTGTATACGAGTGACCCATACAACAACCCAATATACAAACAACTTTGTATACAAGCGACCTTGTATACAAATGACTTTGTATATGCAACATACAAACCCTCTTATTGTACATTTTACCAAAAACATACATATCTTGCAAAATATTGGAAATTTTAAGATGGTTCAAAAAGCAACCCTCACTCATTTTTGACAAGGACCTATATTCAGTTCTAGTACTTAATTCTATTTTTCTTTATTTTCAACAAGGTTTGTAACTTTTCACTTCCTTTTCTCTTTTACCACCAAAAAGACCCACACACAAAAGCAAAAGCCACAGCCACAGCAGGGGTCCTCATTTTGCTAAGGAGTAAAATGGGACGTGTTGTGAGCATCACAACTAGAAACCAAACAAAACAATCAAATTACAACCATTAAAGAAACCTAAATGAAATAAATTCATAACTTCCAACTATCTTTTCTGTAAATCATTATCTAACTTGAGACCTAATGTATTCAATAAGGTGCATGAATCTTCCTTTCAGTTTAAGTGGGTGCACGTGATTAATAATCCTCATCTTGAAAATTAGTTGAACAAACTAGTGATTGATATTAGCCTACATACTTGATGTCATTCCCTCATAGCCAACCAGATAGAGCCTTTTTGCCAGCAAGCATCCATAGCTTCGACAAGGTTATCGTTACAATTTTCCTAAGTAGAGCCCAACTGCTAGGAAGCATCTATAGCCCCAGTAGAGTTACTTAGATGGCTTAATCTA
Organism: Cunninghamia lanceolata; assembly: GCA_027924645.1. Classification (NCBI taxonomy): domain Eukaryota; kingdom Viridiplantae; phylum Streptophyta; class Pinopsida; order Cupressales; family Cupressaceae; genus Cunninghamia; species Cunninghamia lanceolata. Next base: position 9,086,435 of record BSBN01000078.1, read on the forward strand.
GATTATTAGTAAAATCCATTTTATTATTTTATTTTTTTATATTTTGTATTTAATAGAGATTTCATAAGATATTGCAGTTGTAACTTCATGATGCAAGGAATGATCACTTGCTGAAATTAAGCTGAGAATTGTAATGGTAGCAAGGGTGACCTCTAATTTTTCACCTAATATCTACACTGGTAGGTTCAACAAACCCAAGGATTTTGTGTGTGTCATTGTGAGAAACGTCCCTTGAATACTCAACCCACAATTATTGAACACAAAATTTCACAAGTCAAACAACTTTCTACATTCGTGACAGTCACAACAAGTTATGCATAAATTTCAAATAATTAACCTAAATATTCTAAATTTTCCATTATTTTTAGTGGTTGTCAGTCTACTCCTGCATACTTCAAAACAAAACAAACATCCCTGCTAAGACAACACAACACACAAACAAACACAACAAAAGAAAAAAAGAACAAAACAAAAACAACACCAAACAAAAAGAAAACAAAAAAGAAAACAAAAACAACCCAAAACTATACATTATTTACATTATGATACACATAAACTAACTGCCTTCACCTCAAGCCTGAATGTAATGTTTCAATTGTTGGCCATTAACTAGTAATGGCACATCTTCCCCAGCCAAGGTCTTGACCCTGAAAGTATTGTCTCCAATTATTTCTGTGACCTGTAATGGACCTAACCATAATTTGTCAAATTTTCTAGGATTTCCTTTCTTTTCATGTGCTTTATCCCAGCACAACACTAAGTTTGATATTCTAAACGTTTTGACTCTTGCTCTTTTATCAAACCATCTTTTGACTACTGCTTGATGTTTGGCAAATTTCTCAATGGCTTGATCTCTTTTCTCATCTAATTGTAACATTTATATTATTCTGGCTTCTCAATGATCATCAAAGCCTAAATATTCATTAGCAAACTTCCAGACTGGTTTTCTTAAATTCATTGGGAGTATGGGATCAGTCCCATAAACTAAGTGATAAGGTGCATTGCCTAAGGATGACTTAACCTTAGTCCTATCTACCCACAGTGCATATTTCAACAATGTGTTCCACTCTCTAGGATTCTTTTTAGTTAGCTTCTTGATCATATCCAATAAAATTTTGTTTGTAGACTCAACTAACCCATTCCCCTAAGGATAATAATTTAAAGAAAACTTTAAAACTATCCCATACTCAAATGACCATTTGGAAAATTTCAATGAAGAAAATGCAGGGCCATTATCACATACCAGCGAATAGGGAGTTCCAAACCTGGTTATGATATTTTCTTCAAGGAACTTGATAACTACCTCAGTAGTAGAGAACTTGCAACATGTGTCTTTAGTCCACCTTGTATAGTAGTCAGTTATTGTCAGTATAAACTTATGTCCTGCAAATGACGGAGGATTTATGACTCTAATGAAATCTAAGCCCCATTGTGCAAATGGTTTAGACTCAATGACTGGCTGTAATGGATTAGCCTAATTCCTTCCCTTGTCTGTTGTAGTTTGACAAGTGTGAAAACTTTGAATGTGACTCTTAGTATCTTTGAACATTGTAGGCTAGTAGTACCCTGCTCTCAATATCTTATGCATTGTAGCTAGATGGGAACCATGAGCAGTTCCATACTTATCATGTAACTCTGACAATACCTTATCTGCTTCAGCTCTGTTTAAACATCTTAAATATATTCCTTCATGGTTCTTCTTGAATAGAAGACCTCCTTGTACCATGTACTTATGCGCTTTAATCTTTAAATCTCTCCTCTGAGAAGATTTCATCTTATTTGGATATTTGCCTGATATTAGAAAAGTGTTCAAATCATCATACCACCCTGATGCATCACTAGAATTCAACACATACTGCTGTTTCACCAAATTTGGATCTATGTTTGCTATGGTTTGTACTAATGCTTGTCCTCTGACCAACTTCATTGGAACAATTTCCATATCAAACTCTTGCAATGTTGTAATCCATTTGGATCTTTTCTCTCCAGGCTCATTCTGCATTAGCAGCATCTTCACGACTGCATCTGGTACTATGGCTTTAACCTAACTGCGTAAGATATAATGTCTAAACTTTTTCACTGCTCTTACTAATGCAAACACCTATCTTTATGTATCAAAATATTTTAGCTGTGCATCCTTTAGAGGTGCACTCATGAAGGCTATGGGTTTTTCTTCATTGACTTCTCCCTTTTGTGTCAAAGTAGCCGCACCTGAATGTGAAGATGCAAAATAATAAATGTAGAATTGCTTTGTATAATCTAGACTTGTCAACACATGAGCATCAGAAATGGCTTCCTTAATATCTTCAAATGGAGCTTTAGCTACTAGTGTTTATTTTATCTTTGCATCCTTCTTTAACATGGAGCTCAATGGTTGCACAATTTCCGCAAACCCTGTAATAAACTTCCTGACAAAATTAATCTTACCAAAAAATGACTTTAGTTCTTTCTTACTATTTGGTAATTGCAATTTTTTTATTCCTTATATTCTATCAGGATCAATAGATATCCCATTTCTATAAATGACATGTCCTAATAATTTTCCTTCAGTTACACCAAATGGACATTTCTTTGGGTTAAGAGAAATCTTATACCTTTTACAACTTTTAAGTACTCTTCTTAGATCTTCAACATGAGTGGATGCATCCTTAGAGTAAATAGTTAAATCATCCATATAAATAAAAATGCACTTACCTGACAATCCACGAAATGTAGTGTCCATGGATCCCTAAAAAGTGGCACCTGCATTGATTAGACCAAAAGGCATTCTTCTGTATGCATAATTTCCCCATTTGCAAGTAAAAGTGGTCTTTAACCTATCTTCCTTATCAACTAATACTTGGTTATATCCTAAAAATCCATCTAGAAAAGACATCATCTTAGCCCCATTTACTGCTTGCAGTACTTCATCTATGGGAGTCAGGGGATAGTTATCTTTTTTAGATGCCTTATTCAAATTTCTAAAATCTACACATAACCTAATGTTTCCACTTTTCTTTCTCACAGGTACTAAATTAGCTACCCAAGTTGAATGTCTGACTGGGAAAATTATTCTGGCAGACAACAATTTTTTCACTTCTTCAAAGATCAAAGGCTCTAAAATGGCATTCACAGACCTTTGTTTCTGCCTAAATGGTTAACATCTAGTTTCAAGGGTAGCACATGAGTTATGATGGATGTATCATATGTCTTCAAATCTTCATATGTCCACGCTATGACATGTTTGTACTCTTTCAGAACATTGACAATTTCCTTTCTTAACTCCTCAGAGCAAGCCTTTCCAATTAGTACATTCTGTGGACTCTGCTCTATTCCAAGGTTATATGGATCACACTTACCTCCCTCAGTTTTGGGCAAATCCTTCTTTCTTACTACCCCATCAAAGTCAAAAATTTGTTCTAACTCAATTACCCCCTTAGGTAAGATATTGCTTTTTAAGTTGATTATGTCTTCTTCATCCCAAGACACATCAGGCCTTTCTTGTTCATCAATAATTTGAGCTTCAAAGACCTCATTACAAGTTAGAAAATCTACAATTTGCTGATCCCTTCAAATACCTAAAAATGAGTAACATTATCTAATATGCTAGGAACATTTACTAATTCAACAAAAAATCTTTTTAAACCTGACATTGTTAAGGGTTCTAAAGTGCTAGTAGCAACTGCTAATGCATCTGGTCTATGGTTCAATTCTCTAGGGATATGTTCTATGTTGAAAGCATCAAATGAATCTATCAAATCCCACACCCTATGCCTATAACAAACCATCTTTTTGTAGTTACATGCATACAATTTCCTTACTTACCTAACTACTAACTCAGAATCTGAAAATACCCTGATCATTTTTACCTTTTTCTTGATAGCCATAACAAGTCCATAAATCAAAGCTTCATATTCTACAATGTTGTTAGTACAAGAAAATTGTAGCCTATATGCTGCTAAATATGACTTACCATGAGGATCTATAAGCTCCACACCTACACCTGCACCTTATTTAGATTTAAATCTATCACATTTCAGTGTCCACATGCCATCTTTATTCTTTTGAACCTTTACTTTGGCATGTTTTGCTTTTTCTATCATATGTGAGGTGCTATCTTGTTCATTCATAGGCAATTCATTTTGACCTACTTGCATATTTATACTTTCAGTTTGTAAATCAGAATGACAAATACTCTTGTCCTTTGTTTCTTCTTTTAAATCTGGGATCAACACATCTATGTTATTTTGAAAGTATTTCTCTAGTTGATTAGGATTAACCTTTCCTTCTTGCAGTCCTACTCCCTTTGGGCATTTTATATATTGATACTCTATAATATCTCTGTACATTCCACAATTCTCTTCAGAATGTGGCTTATTATGGACTCTACACATGTTTTTATACAATTGGCATTGAACTAGAATATTTTGTTCCATGCACTTTTCCATTTCTCCTCTAATGACCTGACTAAAACTGCTTATTGCATTTCTTTCTTCATTAGAAGAATTTCCATCAGACTCAATGAACAATATTGTTTCCTTACTAACATGTTTTTCTCTAAAATTAAACATCAAGATTTCTTCAATTTGTACTCCCTTGTCAATGATTCTATAAACACTAGGTTCAACAGAAGCATACAATATCTCATTAGTCCTATTGTATTTTGTAATCATGTGTTCATCCTGGGTTTTTCTTCTATCCTAATCTGATTTGGAACACCTCTCCAAGGTAACCACATATGTGAAAAATTAGTGCCATATATCCATTCAATGTTTTAGACTAGTCTCTACTCAACAACATCCCATAATTCATAGGTATATCTACTATCTGAATGTCAATAAACTGACTTACCCTAGGATTTGAGGCTAATTGCATTTGAATATGCATCAGTTCTTCTATCACATTAACCTTAGTTTTATCCAATTGTGTAACAACCTTAGCAGATTTAGTAGGAGTCAACCCTAAAGTTTTGCTTATTCCTAAAGGCATTACATTAGCTGATGCACCAGAATCTACCATACAATTATGTATGTTCTTTCCACACATTCTAATGGTTAACAAGAAAGGAGGGGCCTCCTTTTTATCTGCATACATGACCACATTTGTGTTGGAAGGCTATTCAGTTTTCCTACTCTCTTCTTTGGGTTGTGAATCTCTACTAGGAACACTCACATCAGCAGAAACCTCACCTATCACAGATGTATCCAAGGATTTTATGAAAGCATTTTTGAACCCTGGACTTTTCAATAATTCACATAAAGGTATACTAACCTTGATTTTCTTTATCTCTTCTGACAAGTAACTCATCAACCTCATTGTTTCTACTGTCTCTATTTTACCTGTTTGGACTTTTTGTGCTACTATTCCATTATTTGCATGATGATTAGCCTTCAGTATAGCAGGATTATTACTAGCATTTTGATCTAGGGGAGTATTGAAATTGTTAGGAGGAGTGGAAGTAGTGAAAGGACCTCCTGGTCTAGTGTTATTTCTCAAATTGTAGGTGTGATTTTTGTTTGACTGCTGAAAAGCCTATACCTCTTCTATTTCATATAACACTTCATTTTTAGTTTCAAAGGGAAACTGAAATGTATTTAGTACAAAGGTTGATTCAGGATATAGGTTATCACAAAAATAAGGTTCATCCTCTAACAATTGATCCTCTTCTTCTCTAGTTGCAAAGGTAAAAGTCTCTAAGACTAAAGTAGTCTCATACCTTGCGGGCACTACTTCATTACCTTTGGGAATGAGAAACTCAGATGTGGGAGCTTGTACATACACATTGAAATACTGGCTGCTAAATGGAACTGAGGATAATCTAGTTCAATATGGACACTAGTATTATGAATTCTGCACCAATTTGTTAACGCTACGTTGGCCATTTGAATTCTAGCTGCTTGTTTTGTATCCTGGTTATCCAAATTCTCAAATGGAGAAGATAGAGTGCCATTATTTGGCCCTGTGTTCCATGTTTTAGGTGGGCTTGGCTAATTTTGATTCCTATTGTTGTTACCCCAAGCCCTGTTACCTACCACAGGTCCTCTATTTTGCATCGGTTGTCCTAGATTATGATTTTGATTCTGATTGTAATTCTAGTTTTGATTTGAACTTTGACCCTGGTTTTGATTCAAAATTTGACCTTGGTTATAATTCTGGTTGTGATTCTAGTTATGGTTTGGGTTGTAGTTCTGACTATAGCTTTGGTTATGGTTTTGACTGTATGCTTGGTTGTTTCTACCATAGAAATTTTCATTTCTTAGTTGTGTCATTTCAGTAGTCAATATTCTCAAGTGTAAAGTAATTTCTTTGATTTCTTCTTTTTCCTCTTGTGCCTTTGCCACAAATGTATCTTGAGGAGGTTGGAAGAAAGATTGACCATTACTCTGATTATTATTGGCAGTGTTACCAATATAAGGGACTATGGCTTGGATTGGGGCAGGATTATACATAGGTGTGTATGTAGGAACTGGATTCAATAATGGAGTGTTATGTGTAGGGACTCCATTCTGAGGTTGTGTTTGATTTTGTATCCCAAGATTTCCTCCATTAAGAAATGGATTATAAGTTGTTTGTCTCATCTCTTGGTTTACTAAGGCTACCTCCTTATAAGCCTTGGATATTGTATCTATGTCAACTTTTCTTTTGACAAACATAGTGGTCAGTGGATCTAAGGCAACATAATACATGGCTAACAATGTATCAGCATTTACTATGTAAGGAGCTACCAACCTAGAATAGTCCTTTTGAAACCTATCATTAAAATTGTCAATCAGCTCTCCTTCACCTCTCTTTATTGCAGCCAATTTATGATATAAGGTGGAAGGATCTATTGGTCCTCTAAATCGAGAAAAAAATGTTTCTTCCATAAGTGCCCAAGAAGAAATGTAACCGTTAGGCAAGTTAACATACCAGTTAGAAGCCTGCCTATTGAAGGTGTAAGGAAACAACCTACACACAACATCCTCATATTCTAACCTGGCCCTAAAGCATGCCTCCTTAAATGTCCTAATGTGATCTTCTAGATCCTAATGCAACTAGTATTTAGGACATATCTTTTCAGGATTCTTTGGCATCTCATGATAATCAGGGAATGTTATAGGAGAATTAACATTAAAGTAAGCCATTGTAGGTACTTGTGCTTGACCTGGACCTTGGGGAATACCTAGATTTCTAGGTGGACTAGGATACCTGGGAGGACTGGGAGCTCTAGGAGGACTAGGACCTCTGGGAGGACCTAAACCAAGATATAAAGATCTAAATGAAGAACTGTCAAGACTCACAATGTTATGGATACTAAAAGGTGATCCAGGAGGCATTCTAGATGAACCTCCTGCATGTGTTATTCTAGGATTCCAAATCAAAGGACCTTTACTTTGCCTTTTATCAGATAATTGCACGAATGTATCTTCTAAACTGGATCTAGACCTAGTCACTCTATTACTATTATGAGCCATCTTTACTTAGAACAAACCCTAACTCCAATTAGGCCCTCCTTCTAGCACCAAAAACTATTGATGATTGTTTTTACACATTCATAACAAAAGTTGAAATTCACAAAATGAACATAACTATGTTGAAAGATATGAAGAAATCAATTCAGATTACTTAATTCCAAGTTTTTGTATGGTCAGGTCTTGACCTTGTGGATAATTCAGTAGGTTAATGTGAAGCTGTAATATGCAAGGGGTCTTACCTGATTTAAGGTGTTTTATGACTCACTGGACTCGAATTATGCAAAATATCACAAATATCAACATTTTCTTCAGTCCTTTGCATAAATTTGTTACTATATCACAAAGATTTATATGATTTATATTAACACAATCTTTTCTTTTCAAATATTATGAAAATTGCCAAATATCAACTTAGTTGTTCATGTTTCCTTCAAATATTAGAAAATCTCCTTTAAATCTCTGCGTTTAAGATAAGTATCTCAAATGTTTGGGAAAATCTAGAGAAATCTAAATTAAACTTCATTCTGCTACAGGATCTAAATGCTCTGTTATTCACATTGTAAGTAGTATAGCAAACTTGATTAAATCCACAGACTAAACCTTTAAATGTAAGCCCTGAGTATTTTCACAAACATACATTCAAGATTGCAAGATTTTGGAGAGATAATATTTCAAATACAAACAAGAGCCAAAAAGCACTCTTAAAGTAGATGCAAAATTCTAGAGATATTTGTATTCAAAATAAACAGTCATATATGATTTACAATGTATGAATGACTCCTTGCTTCATCAATCAACTTACAGAAAACTTACAAAATGTCTTACAGATATAGTAAGGAAGCTAGATGTTCCATGAATTCCTTATTGTAGACACAGATGACATCCTACTATTCTAAACTAAAATGTTCTTCTATTCAAAATGCTAAGACAGTTTACAATTTCTAGCTCTGTTCTATAAATCCCTGTGTAAGTCATTACAAAGTAAAGGGGCTCAATATATAGATTTGATTATGCCCAATATGGTTCCAAAACCCTAGTCAAACATCAGTCTAGCCAATAATCTTTGAGAAGCATACCCCATACTGGGCATAAAGATGCCCTTTGCAACCCTAACAACCATCAAAATATCTTTTGTTGCTTTGCCTTTTTAATTATGCTTCTTTCCACTGGTATATTTCTTCTCATTGAAATCCTTTACTCCTTTTGCTTCTTTTGTGATCCATTCCGCACTTTGTGATGTCATCGTCATTAAAGCTCCACCTTCCATATACCTGCATACCTACCAATAGACATAAAAAATGGATTTAAAATCCACGTCGCTTTCATCAATTTATACCTCTTCTGAATGTTAGATGGGCATTAATTACAACAATTAATGCGCCAAAAGTTTGGCCTTCTATTGTAGTGTTTGCATTTTAAAACTTTTTTACCGTTAGTTTAATTCTGCATACATACCTTTTTCCTTGTATGTTTTCTTGTATGTTTTGTTTGTATGTCTTCTTTGTATCTTTAAACATACAAGCACTTTATGCAAGAAATCAAACTAAAGTTCCCTCCCTTTTCCATTTTTTCCATACATCCTTGTATCTTTTGCTTTGTATATCGTGCTTTGTATATTTTATTGTATGAGCACATATACAACAACCTTATGCAAACCCTCTCTTTACCTTTTACCTCTTTCGATGCTTTTAATTTCTTTGTATATCGAGTATGTATATTATAAACATACAAGTACCCCAAACATACAATGACTTTTCAATTTTTAACTTTCTTTTGACATCCAGCTTGTATCTTTAACTTGTATCTTTTTTTTTGCATATTGGCTTGTACATTGAAGATATACATTGTAATTATACAAATCTGTTATGCAAGCAGTGGGACCCACCCTACTTTTCATTTGTATCTCCGTGATGCATATAACACTTGTATCAAACCCTTAGATACAAGTCCAGATACATACAAACTCTTTTGTATGTCCTTTCAGACTTCAACTTTTATAAACCATAGTTTACTTACCTTTCGGCTCCGCAACGTGTATATAAAGTGCAGTGCATATTTTAATACGTTAAGTAGTGATGCATCATTTTAATCAGATTTTAACATTTCTTTAGTTCCGCATTGTATGTATATTAAAATGTATGTCTCCGAAACATACATACAAAGTGCAAAACATTCAACAATAAGACCTTATTTCATGATCCTTTCGGTTCCGTGGCATGTATATAGCTTTGTATATCCACCTTGTATATTTCTTATACAAACTTAAAAAATACAACCGACGGACTCAACCAATTATGCATTAAACTTTGAACCTTGTCGGATCTGACTTGTATGTAAGAATAAAATGTTATCGAAATGCATACAAGTAAAGTGATTTAATAAACCTGACAACTCCCACATGCGACTCATACCATGACCCGATATACAAATGACTTTGTATACGAGCTACCCATACAATGACCCAATATACAAACAACTTTGTATACGAGCGACCTTGTATACAAACAACTTTGTATATGCAACATACAAACCCTCTTATTGTACATTTTAACAAAAACATACATATCTTTGAAAATATTGAGAATTTTAAAATGGTTCAAAAAGCAACCCTCACTCATTTTTGACAAGGAATTCACCCATATTCAGCTCTAGTACTTAATGCTATTTTTCTTTATTTTCAACAAGGTTTGTAACTTTTTACTTCATTTTCCCTTTTACCGCCAAACAAACCAACACACAAAAGCCAAAGCCATAGCCACAACAGGGGTCTTCATTTTGCTAAGGAGTAAAATGGGGTGTGTTGTGAGCATTACAACAAGAACCTTGGGCTAAATATAGAAAATATAAAACTAACATATCTGTCATATGCGTCATAGAATCTCAGAATCTTATGACAACTTGCAATTATCATAGATTCCCTTACCAAACATTATGACAGTTGTCATACATGCCAAAAATAGTATATTCTCCAAGGTAGCACGCCTGCCCTCATTTACTTTGAGTTTTTACATTTGCCAACAATTAAAGTCACTTCGTAATTACCTCTGGTTACTTCAAAATTACCCCGGCTAGTGAAACTAGTACATCTCCTCATGGATAATTACAAATTACATATAATAAATGGAATAAATACAATATTGTGATTTATAAGGTTAATGGCACCTTATCCCAACATTCTCCCACTTGACATTATATATTGTAAATCAACCCATAGGAAATCAAATGAAAATAATCAGGCACTAGAAACAAGGCCCATGCCCTCTCTACACCATAAGAACTTTTCTGTACTCATAGGCTTGGTCAATGAATCTACAACATTCTCTTGAGTGTCTATCTTCTTCAGCTCAATCTCTCCATTTGCAACCAACTCTCTAACAAAGTGATATTGAACATCAACATGCTTAGTCTGAGCATGATACATGGGATTCTTGGCCAAACAGATAGCAATCTAACTATTACAACCAATCTAAATGATCCTGCAATCAAAACCAATACCTGTACATAGTCTCCTCAACCAAATTGCCTCCTTAGAGACATGAGTAGAAGCAATATACTTTTCTTTTATTGTGGACAAAGCAACTGTGGGCTGCCTCTTACTCATCTAACTCACTACTCCTCAAAATAGAGTAAACACATAGCCACTAGTGGACCTTCTACTATCTAAGTCACCTACCCAATCTACATCAACAAAACCCTATATGTCCAAAGATTTGCTAGCACCATCAGTACCAGAAAAAACCAAACAATAATCAGGAGTACCTGCAAGATATTTAAACTCCCTCGTCACATAGTTTCAATGCTGTCTACCAGGGTTAGACATAAATTTGCCCAAAAGTCCCAATGCTTGGGCAATATCTGGTCTAGTACAAACCATTGCATACATCAAACTCCCTACAACACTAGCATATGGCACATTAGACATATCTTCAAGATCATCCTTAGTTTTTGGACACATATCTAACAAAATCTTAGTACTAGAATGAGTAAAGGAACTCTAACTAGGTTACAATCCTGCAAACTAAACCTCTGCAAAATAGTATTCACATACTTACTTTGTGACAACCAAATCTTTCTATTAACTCTGTCCCTCCTGATTGCCATTGCCAAAATATACCTTGCAGCACCAAGATCCTTCATCTAAAATGTACCTAAAAGTTGGGCTTTAAGCTCACTGATCCTACCCTTAGTATTGCTGAAAAGAAATATGTCATCAACATACAAAGCAATAATGAGAATAGAATCATCAACACAATAAATCTAAACACAATGATCATCCTTTCTTATAACAAAACCCAATTTCAAAACAAAAGAGTCAAACCTTTGATACCACATTCTAGGGGATTCTTTCAGACCATAAAGAGATATCTTTAACCTGCATACCCAATGTTCTTTTCCTTTTACCTCAAAACCTATAGGCTATTGCATATAAATTTCTTCTTCAAGATCTCCATGTAAGAATGTAGTCTTAACATCCATTTGCTCAATCTCCCAATCATAAGTTGTAGTAATGGATAAGAGAAATCTAAGAGAAGTCAATTTAGCAACAGGAGAGAATATCTCACCAAAATCAACTCCCTCTCTCTGGGAGTAGCCCTTGTCTACCAGTCTAGCCTTGTACTTCTCGAATGACCCATCTACTCCAAACTTCTTCTTGAAGACCCACATACATCCTATGACCTTTCTTCCTTTGGACAAACAAATAAGATCCTAGGTGTTACAAGAGTCTAAAGCCATCATCTCCTCCTGCATGGCTAGCTGCCAAGACTCACTATCATCTGCAGAAATAGCTTCCCTATAGGATCTAGGTTCATTGTTAGTACTTAATAAAGCATATACATAATGGACATTTGGTGGGCTATACCTATCAGCTAGATTTTGTTGTCTTGTGGGTCTCCTCAAGGGTGGAGTAAGAGACTCTATCCATTCTTCTGCATGATCATCTGCACCAACTTCTTCTGTAACAATAGACTCATCTTCATCAAAACTACTTGAATCTTCTTCTTCTTCTTCACCCCCCAATCCATCATTCTATTCTTCCTGAGGTACATCTTGCTTCTCTAAATCAAAGTGCACCTTCTCTACCTTTTCTTCTTTCTCTTTTGGCTGTTCAGGTCCAAAAATAGCTCTAAGTTCCCTATTAATAACATCTCTAGAAAAGATAATCTTGTGGGTTAGTTTATTCCAAAGATCATACCCTTTGACATTATCACCATATCCAATGAATGTACACTTTTTAGCCTTTGGATCCAACTTAGATCGATTTTCCCTAGGCACATGAACAAAATCCTCATAGCTAAAAACCCTTAAATGTGAAATAGAAGGTTTCTTAACGGTCCACACTTCATAAGGTGTCAAATCAAGATCCTTACAAAGAGATCTATTTATCAAGTAAAAAGCAGTACACATAGCCTCTGACCAAAAGTATTTATCCAATTGTGCATCACTAAGCATAATTTTGGCTCTTTACATAATTGTTCAGTTCATCCTTTATGCAACACCATTCTGCTATGGTGTATACAGAGTTGTCTTTTGTCTGACTATACTTGCATGCTTGCAAAACTCATCAAATTCCTTCGAGCAATATTTCCCTCCATTGTCTGATATTAATATTTTTATCTTTAAACCTAATTAGTTCTCTACTAAGACTTTGAATCCCTTAAACTTAGTGACAACTTTAGATTTATGCTTCACAAAATAAATGCATGTAAATCTAGATATATCATCAATGAAGGTTACAAAATAATGAGATTTTCCACTAGATTCATTATCCACAGGTCCAAACACATCCGTATGAATAATTTCAAACTTCTCTTTTCCTCTATTGTTTCCTAAAGGAAATGATTTTATGTTTTGTTTACCAAACACACAATGCTCACATAAATTAAAGTGCTCATTAGAATAGGAGAAGCCATCCAACAAATACTTATTCTTAATAGTTTTTAATAAATTATTACTTGTGTGGTCCAATCTATAGTGCCACAACATACATTTATTTTTAGTAGTGGCCTCAGATACATAGGAGGCATTACAAACTGTAGTGGCTTCAAGCATAAACAAGTTCCTGAATCTCTTTCATTTCGCTACCACCAAGTTCCCTCTCACCAATCTACAACCATGCTTGTCAAATGTCACATGCATTCCCAATTCATTCAACTTCAAAACTAAAATTAGATTTCTAGCTAATCTGGGAACATGCAAAACACCAGGGAGGGTTTTAATCCTCCGATCACTAAAACACAACAATACCTTTCCTTTTCCAACAATCAGATATGAAGAGTTGTCACCAAGGTAGATATTACCTCCATCATATTCTTCATGTGGAGAACCATTCCTTATGCGGGGTCATATGAAACAAGCATCCTGAGTCAACCAAACAGTGATCATTAGAAACAAGATTACATACAGAAAGTAAAACTTCTTCACCTACACTCAAGGACTTATTTGAAACACTTTCCCACTATTTCTTGGGGTTTCTGCACTCCTTCACATGCCCCCTTTTACCACAGTTCCAACACTTAGCTCTGTTCTTTTTACTAGGAGTCTTAGACCAGCCCTTGGACTTGTCCTAAACTCCTTTATGATCTCCCTTTGGTCCTCTTTCCTTAGACCTTCCCCTAATACTGAGAGCATCGCCTGAACTATCTGAACTCTTCTTCCTCAATTCCTATGCCAATAAAACTGCAACAAGAGCATCCAAATTGGGATCTATGAGGTTAGTAATGATAGCCAAAATGAGATTTAGGTAAAGAACAAAGAAACAAGATACATTTATATTCCTCATCAACTTCAACATCTACTAAAGCAAGCTAACTCATCAACAAATTAAAAGAATTTAAATGCTCTACAACTAACTCACCCTCTTTCATTTTCAAAGAAAACAACTTCCTTTTTAAATAAAATTTATTTACCATGCTTTTGGCTTGGTAGATATCACCCAACTGATTCCACAATTTATATGCAGTCTCTTCCTTTGTGAGATTTAGTAGCATAGAATCTAAAAGACACAAATGGATGGTTCCCTGTGCCTTCTTATATAGTCTATCCCACTCATCTAGAGAGACATCATTGTGTTTCTTCTCTTTTTGAACAACCAACCATTTGTTTCTTTCTTCCAACAAATCTTCCATTTTCAGCTTCCACAACTCATACCTCATTCTGTTCAACTTCTCAGTGTCCATTCGAGAGGTTGATGCAACAGTGGATGCAACCATAATAACAACCCAAGATCTGCAAAACAAACACAACCAAATCTCCCACTACAGCTACAGATTCCATACTACTACCCAAGAGTCAAAGTTGGCTAGGCTCTAATACCAAATGTTATAAATGAAAGCAACAATACTTCAATGGAAATCTGATTCAAAATAAATTTCAGCAATCTTAAGTGTGCATTAAAAATGGAGATTGTAACAAAACATAAAACCCACTATAGAAAAGATGTCAACCATGAAGAACTCAACACAATGACACAATTTTTACATGGAGAAAACCCTTGCATGTAAAAAACTCCACATAGGAAAGATGCCCAATATGCCTAATATTTGTATTAATCTACAAAAGATTGTACCATACAACAACTCCACCAATCTCTCGTTCAGTCTTCAATCTGACAACATTCTTGCAGCACCTGAGCACCTAAAATCTATATATGCAGCAACAAATAGATCACAAATAATTATAGAAATATTTTCCAACTCATCCTAGGTGTTCACCTTCTCTTTCCTAAGATTATCCAACCTGTAAACATTAATTACCATTTTACAAGCATCTTACGCTTGTCTAAAAACAACCATGCAAAGGTTGGGCTTCCAAGACCAAATCTACCCTCTTATAGCATCTTATGGTGCATCATAACCATCATAGATTCCACAAAAAAGTATCTTTCCAAGATAGGAACCTTGGCCTAAATATAGCAAATATACAACATATCTATCATATGCATCATAGAATCTTAGAAACTTATGACAACTTGCAACTATCATAGATTCACTTCCCAAACATTATGAAAGTTGTCATACATGAAAAAAATAGTATTTTCTCCAAGGGAACATGCCTACCGTCATTTACTTTGAGTTTTTACACTTTCCAATAGTAAAAGTCACTTTGTAATTACCTCCAGTTACTCCAAAATTACCCCTACCAGTGAAACTAGTACATCTCCTCATGGATAATTACAAATTACATATAATAAATGGAATAAATACAATATTGGGATTTACAATGTTAATGGCACCTTATCCCAATAGGTTGGAGACAATATGAAAAGAGGAAGGTCTCCATAATGATGGTTGATATAACCATGAGATTGGATAGGATGGAAGCATGGAAGCATGAAGAATTTGTTGAGCATGATGAAGACAAGCCTAGGGTTGGAGAAAAAACATGCCATGAGGAAGGATTGATGGCCAGTTTGTCATTGATGTAAAAAAGGCTTAGGTTAGTTGTTCTGATAGTTTGAAAGATTGGTTGCTTCAAGTTGTCAAGGTGTGCAAGGGATCATGGTACAGGATCAAGGTGTGAAAGTTTGTCATGCTTGTCAAAAGATGTGTTGTTTTTCAAGGAGTGAGATGATATAATTAGGAGTTGATGTTAGTAGGATCATCATGATTGAGTTGTTTGGAGTCATTGATAAGGATTTGGTTCTTCATCATGATAGAAGGATGCCTTATTTCTTAGATGCTTTATTGCTTATCACACATGTTGTTTGGAGTCAATCATGATGATGGAATTAGGACTATGTATGCCATCTTGTTCATGCCGATGGAATCAGGACTTCATTCAGATTTTGTTTCATATTCTTCATGATACTTCAGGAGTGAGGTCATTCATATGTTTTTTTGTTATGGTTCAAGGGTACGGACAGTATATGAGATATGAACAGTGATCAAATAGAGGACAGTGATGTCAATGACACAGTGATAATTAATCATGGGGTTTGTGCTTGTAGATGACAGAGAAATTAAATATGTGGTGGAGAAGTTCATGTCATGTAGTGATCATCTTATATTGTTGTTTATGACTCAAAGGATTTCATGATATATATTGATCTTCATGACTCTTATCAGAATGCTTATTGTTAAGGTAACATATTGACGGGATGTTTTTGATGATCCTTATAGTTTTCATGGTGAAAGGTTCACTGTAGACTTCAAGAAACTACATGTAAGGACATGATATGTCATGAGTAAAGATCTTGAGATGAGATGTAGGACATCTAGGACTTCAAAGGAATTCAGAGGACAAAAAGTATTCAAAGAGAATCTTGATCTTGACAGTGAATAACAAGGGCATTGCTATTGAAGAGAATGTTCCCTTTACCTTATGAGGAGGACTTGTGTTTCTTTTGTGTTGATTGATGATATGATGTATCAAGAGGCAATCATGACTTGTGCTCAGTGTTTGAGTTGTTCACTTATACATGTTCAAGTAAGTGTAGAGGTGTTTGTTATGAGGAGTTAGAATTAAAGTCTTATGTTTTCAAAGAAGGAAAATCCTAGAATTTAGGTTGAAGCCCTAAAAAGAATCTAGTCGAGACACTAAACCCTAATATGCTATTAACCTATAAACCCTTGAGTCACTTTATGTTCTATTTTTAGGATGACTTATGATTACAGGTGGATCACTTAATACTTACCATCTAAAGGGTTATTAAGTCATGGTATTTACTGGCCTTAACTTCCTTCTAACTAGCAGTATCAAGTTAGTTTTTAAATGGATACAAACTCAAATCATAACCCTCGATTGTACACATTGGAGATAGAGATTGATGGTCTGTATTTAAAATGAATTTAAATTACAATGGTTTGTCTTCTGTGGTTAAGCTTGATGGTCAATTTTATGGATGGCGTTCTAACTACCTCAAAATAGTTATGCACTGAATATGAGGAGCAGAAAAATTGATAAATTATTCAATCTGATGGATGGAATACTAAAACTTGGTCCATATATATATATATATAGTAGAGGAATATAGGGGTTTTGATAGAGTTAAACATGGAGGGTACTTGCAGTTTTTACATTCAGGTTTTGAAGTTGAAATGAAACTTTCAATGAATGAAAGAGTTTTTGATTAAATGGATTTTCTACATTAAGAACTCTGAGTGGCTTCAAGTACTATTTGATACTTGACTCTTGATTCATATCTTTCTCTTCAAGTTGAATATTATCTGACAAAATGATCAATCAAGATGATTAGAGAGGCAGACTCTTGTTTGCTTAAGGAGAGTTTCTTTATGACAGTAAAATCTGTAACATAAATGATGTTTTATACCTTGAGTTTATTGTTCTAATTTATGTGTTGATAAACTCAGTATGATCTATAATTGAAGAGGATTTGTAATGAAGATAACTGTGGATCTTTGAAGTGGTGTTTCAGATATAATTGTGTATGTTACAAGAGTCTTGTAAAGGAGTTGTCTTCCTTGTATGCAAAGATGGAAGTATTCATTTTGAGTCAGAATATTTTATCAATTCAAATGTTCTCATATAAGGCATTATAATGTCCTATTGTGCTGAAGTATATGGTGGAGAGATAATGTTGTGTTGATTGTAAATAGAAGGAGATATAGGGCTTTGCAGTGTGAGGTGTTATAGTGAATCAGGGTAATCCCTTGAACTAATTTCTTCTTTCTTATGTGCATTTGTAATAGCCAGTGAGGCAAGTGTATGCTAGTGAGGCTTTGTAATTGGGAGATTCAGTTAATCCAGTGAGGCATTTCTGAGTGGTTTCCACTCATGAAAAACTTGTGTTATGGTTCATGTTGTTTATCTTTGTGTGTTCTCTAATAATGTTTATAATCCTATTTGAGCATATGTATTTGGTAAACCTTTGAATTTTCTCTCATTCTCTACCCAGTAGATCAAAAAGAAAAAAAAAGTTTTAAAAGTTTATATAACACTGGCCCCCCCTCTCAGTGTTGTCTTATACTCCAACAAGTTGTATCAGAGCATAGGTTCCCTATAGAAGTCTAACAGGCTTGGGTAGGTCCTGATAGTGGAGTACCATGGGAAAGTGTAAAAGAAATAGAGAAAAGAAAATGCCAACCAAAAGGTTGAACATAAAATTTAGTCAAGTCATGTGATGAGTTGTTGCATGAGTCATCCCTGGATGAAGATATAAAGTGTGATGAAAGAAAAGATGATTTTACTGTTAAGATTGATGACATATAATTAGACCTCTTTGTGGATGAAGACAGAAAGGAGTTTGATGAAGATGATTGTGAAGTTGATATTGAAGGAGAGGTCTTGTGTGCCCTGGATACAATCAAGCAACTTAGAAAGGAGAATAAAAAATTAGAAGATCAGCTTCAACAAGAAAAATATTCCAAAGACAAGGTATGTTCATATTTTGCAAAAGTTTCTTTAGAGCTTGAAGAGGCAAGAAATCAGGTTGTTGACTTAAAGATACAAGTTGAAGAGTCTAATAAACTGATTATTAGTCTAAAGGAAAAAATAGAAGAAGCAAAAAGGGTTGTTGATTTTACCATATCTTATCTTGAAGTCAAAACTAATGAATGTCTAAGATTAGAACTAGACATAGTCTCCTTGTGAAAGGAATTGGAAGAAGCATCTGCTAAGTTGCACAAGAATCTGTTGTTTGACAAGAGTATTGAATGTTTAAATAACATTTTGAGAAACAAAAAATAACACAAGGACACTGTTGGCTTGGGTTATGAAAAAGGACAGTGTTCTAAGACAATAAATGCTCCTAGGAAGAAGATAGACTTGAAATTTCACTCTGTTGCACCCAAGGTTGAAGCTAAGAAGAAAGCTAAAGTTAATGTTGCCAATGATGAAAGAAAAAGTACAAACAAGTCCTCAAGATCTCCACCTATCAGGTACAACTATTCTCAATTTCATTGCTATTGCTATTGTTGTCATACATAGGGTCATAGAGCTAGAAATTCTAAAACTCAAGCAAGTTATTGTTTAGAGTGGAATAAGACTAAAGGTTCTAGTAAGTCTTTAATTCAGAGTCACAAGATTGTGTGTTACAAATGCAATCAAGCTGGTCACATAGAAAGGGATTATTGGATGCATAAAATGTATTGTCATAGAAGCACTTTTGTCATGTCAAAGAGATATGATTCCTTTACTCCTCTTATTGGTTATAATGTCACATGCTTTAAGTGTCATAATCTTGAGCATAAGGTATAGTTTTATAGGAATAAATTGAAGACATCTAGTATAGACTTCTTGAGCAATGAAAAGAAAAAGCCTATATAGATTTGGAAAAGAAAACAAAGTCAAGTGGAAGAAAAGATGGATCCTATGCTTGTGTGTAATACACAAGAGACATTTTTAAATGCATAAATATATAGCATGACTTCAGGGGGAGTTGATTATTGTCTTCTCATTTAACCCCCATTGAAAAGATAAAGAGTATAGTAATATTTGTTGTTGTAATGTGAAGAAGGTCATAGACAACTTTGAAATGTTCTTTCTGACAGGACTTTATGATGATGCAGTAGATCTATCATAGTGTTTGACATAGTTCTTGAAGTGTATGTTTGTTCTCATAATGGTCATGTTTCACAAATTCATATGTTCTTGGATTATGATGAAGTAAAGGTTGTAAGATGTCTCAAACATAGATATAGTAGTTCACCTTAATGTGCTTTTTTTTTTCTCTTTGATGATCTGCAATGATCTTTCAAGTTATTGCTCTGTCAAGAATCTGTAGTGGTACAGTGATAGAATGATCACCAATTATGAGTTTTTCACAACATTCAAGAATGCATTAGCTCCTTGCTTGATGACAGTATAGTAATAGTGCTCTTGAGGGGACTTGGTTTGACACAAAATACTTTTATGGAGACTATGACATTGTGCCTTGCCAAAGTGCAATCTTGAAGATTAGAGCAATAAGGTATATATTTCATAAGATTTTGAAACTAGTTGGCATCTAGGTTTTAGAAGAGATATAAGTGTGACAATCAATACAAAGATATCTTCATCTAGAGGACAAGTTTAAAGTAAGTAGTGATATTATTTGTCTTATCATGTGTGCACATATGACACTTATGTGGGTATGTCATTCATCATAGTTTTAAAAGATCACATGAGGTATTTTCATGACACATGGCTTTCTTTACGCGGAAGAATGCATTGGAAGTTTTAAAACTAAAATTGTTTTTCTAGCCATTGAATGTAGATAATGATAGTGCTATCCAACTTTGATAGAGCAGTAAGGCATTATATTAGGAGAGTGATGTACCTCTTAAAAGGAAGATCATGATAGCATTAGTCATACCAAGAACAATGATCTTGATGCTTAGTCATCATAATGAAATAGATAACAAATTTCATCTTGTCTTCAAGATAGTAAAGTGTTCTCTAAATATAAATATTGAAGATGCCATAGGAATTGATGCCTCCATAGAGAAAGCGATATAACTCTTGTTAGTTTGTCTTACATAATGACTTTAGTGATTAAGGTACTCAGTTGGAATTGGAGACTATTATCAATCACGAGAAGAGGAACATTCAATTTCCTAATCCTCTTTGTATGACAATGGTACTTCATCATGTATCAATAGATCATGGAGTGCTTGGTTGCACACAAGTAAATGATATGGTGATGATACAAGATACAATCCATAGTTATAAGTATTATTGATGATGTCATGATCTATGTTGTCAGTTTTTTGATTATCAATCATTGATTATTTTCCATGCTTTAAGGATGGTGGTATTATCCTCTTTAAGTTAGGATTCTTCATGACATGTAACCATTTGGCTGATGTGTTGTTTGGCAAGTGTAGCTACCTTTGCTAATAAAGGATTGTCTCTCTATCAGTACTGTACAGTAATATACTCTAGATCACGACAGTAAATTTCTCAATGACTTTCTCAGTTGAAGACCTCTCAGTGAATTTTTTTAATAGTGATCTTTTTTATCTCTAGATGACAATAATGTGTATTAGAAGATTGAACAAAGTTGTCAATATTGTAGATGTTATTCTTGGTGGCACACCTTATCTTCTTGTCTAATGGTGCAGTGATTTTTTGTTGACAGTATTGTTGTTTGAAGACACAATGCATTATAGTCTTTGATGTAGAAAGGTAGATTCAATACTAGACCTAATGGATAGATGTTCTTTCTTATGCACAAATTTCTCTTACATGACATATACTGTTGTAATATTAGGACTCTCTTGGACTGATATGGTAAAGAATGGGTTTATATTGCTTGTATATCATAGTTCTTCCCATCAGAAGCATGGTTGTATCAACAAGTTTAATGCAAAAAGGGTATCTTGGAGAAGTAATAGGTGCAAGGACCAATGAAAATTAGTCAAGTATCTTAGTGAAATTTACTAAAATCATTGACTTTCACATGTATTTGAATTGATATGGATATTAGTCATTGATGAAACAAGGGTTGTTGTCACTCATCATTTTCTCAATACATATAAGAGTTCCTGTAGGGTTGTCTGTTCATTCTTTGTTATCTATGAAAGAAGGGAGAGATATGATAGATGATTGTACTATTGTTTGCATGCCTCAATGTCTATCTCAGTGATAGTTACACAATACATAATGAATACTTGAATAGTGTGAATACTTGGACAGTGACAGGTTAGGAATCTAGTGCTCTGATTGTAGTCAGATAGTCTAGTACATCTCCAATTCTTGATGGTTCTTCTTATGAGGACAGTGTTAACTTTAATTATCCATGATGTAGTCTTCTTGAAAGGGGGAACTTCATGTAAACAAGAGGTTTTGTGTTATCCCTTTGTCACTTGATGACAAAAAGGGGGAGTGATTGAGGAGGAGCTATAGAAGTTTTGACATCAATGACAAAGGGGGAGATTGATGGCTAGTTTGTCATTGATGTCAAAAAAGGTTAGGTTAGGTGTTGTGATAGTTTGGTAGGTTGGTTGCTTCGAGATGTCAAGGTGTACAAGGCTTCATGGTGCAAGATCATGGTGTGAAAGTTTTTCATGCTTGTCAAAAGATGTGTTGTTGTTCAACGTGTGAGATGATATCATCAATAGTTGATGTTAGTAGGATCATCATGTTAGAGTTGTTTGGATTCATTGATCAGGAGTTGGTTGTTCATCATGATAGAAGGATACCTTACTGCCAGATGCTTTATTTCTTATCACACATGTTGTTTGGAGTCAATCATGATGATGAAATCAGGACTTTGGATGACATGTTGTTCATGTTGATGGAATCGGGACTTCATTCAGATGTTGTTGTGTTTCATATTGTTCATGATACTTCATGAGTGAGGTCATTGATATGTTGTTTTGTTATGGTTCAAGGGTATGAACAATATATGAGATGTGAACAGTGATCAAATAGAGGACAATGATGTCAATGCCATAGTGATAATTGATCAAGGGGTTTGTGCTTGTAGATGACAGAGACATTAAATTTGTAGTGGAGAAGTTCATGTCATGTAGTGATCATATTATATTGTTGTTTATGACTTAAAAGATTTCATGATATATATTAATCTCCATGACTCTTATCAGAATGCTTATTGTTAAGATAACATATTGGCAGGATATTTTTTATGATCCTTATAGTTTTCATGGTGAAAGGTTCATTGCAGACTTCAAGAACCTACATGTAAGGACATGATATGTCATGAGTAAAGATCTAAAGATGAGATGCAAGACATCTAGGACTTCAAAGGAATTCAGAGGAAAAAAAGTATTCAAAGAGAATCTTGATCTTGACAGTGAATGACAAGGACATTGCTATTGAAGAGAATGTTCCCTTTACCTTATGAAGAGGACTTGTGTTTCTTTTGTGTTGATTGATAATATGATGTATCAAGAGGCAATCATGACTTGTGATCAATGTTTGAGTTGGTCACTTAGACATTTTCAAGTAAGTGTAGAGGTGTTCATCATGAGGAGTTAGACTTTAAGTATTATGTTTTCAAAGAAGCAAAATCCTAGAATTTAGGTTGAAGCCCTAAAAAGAATCTAGTCTACACTAAACCCTAATATGCTATTAACCCATCAAGCCTTGAGTCACTTTATGTTCTATTTTTAGGTTAGCTTATGATTACAGGTGGATCACTTAATACTTACCATCTAAAGGGTTATTAATTTAGGGTCTTTACCAGCCCCAACTTCCTTCTAACCGGTAGTATCAAGTTAGTTTTTAAACAAATACAAACTCAAATCATAACCCTCTATCATGCAGGTAGGATAAAGAGATTGATGGTATGTATTTAAAATGAATTCAAATTACAACGGTTTGTCTTTTGTGGTTTAGCTTGAGGGTCAGTTTGATGGATGGTGTTCTAACTGCCTCAAAATAGTTATGCACCAAATATGAGGGCCATAAAAATTGATAAATTATTCAGTCTGATGGATGGAATAGTGAGACTTGATCCACATAATAGTAGAGATGTATATATGAAAATTGGAGAATATAGCAGAGGAATATAGGGGTTTTGATAGATTGAAACATGGAGGGTTTGAAGTTGAAGTGAAACTTTCAATGAATGAAAGAGTTATTGATTGAATGGATTTTCTACATTAAGAACTCTGAGTGGCTTTAGGTATTGTTTGATAATTGACTCTTGATTCATATATTTCTCTTCAAGTTAAATATTGTCTAATAAAATGATCAATCAAGATGATTTGAGAGGCAGGCTCTTGTTTGTTTAAGGAGAGTTTCTTTATGACGGTAGAATCTGTAACATAAATGATGTTTTATACCTTGTGTTTATTGTTATGGTTTATGTGTTGATAAACTTACCATGCTCTATAATTGAAGAGGCTTTATAATGAAGATAGTTGTAGAGCTTTGAAGTGGTGTTGCAGATATAATTGTGTATGTTACAAAAGTCTTTTAAAGGAGTTGTCTTCCTTGTATGCAAAGACGAAAGTATTCATTTTGAGTTAGAATATTTTATCAATTTAAATGTTCTCATATAACGCATTATAATGTCTTGTTGTGCTGAAGTATATGGTGGAGACATAAGGTTGTATTGATTGTAAACAGAAGGAGATATAAGGTTTTGAAGTGTGAGGTATTATAGTGAATCAGGGTAATCCCGTGAACTGATTTCTTCTTTCTTATGTCCATTTGTAATAGTTAGTGAGGCAAGTGTATGCTAGTGAGGCTTTGTAATTGGGAGATTCAGTTAAGTTAGTGAGGCATTTATGAGTGGTTTTTATTCCCCTTGAGGGTTTTCCACTCATGAAAAACTTGTTTTATGGTTCATGTTGTTTATATTTATGTGTGTACTCTACTAATGTTTATAATCATATTTGTTCATATGTATTTGGTAAACATTTGAAATTTTTCTCATTGTCTACCCAGTAGATCAAAAAGTACAAAAGGTTTTAAAAGTTTGTACATCACTGACTCACCCCTGCTCTTAGTGTTGTCTTGTACTCCAACAAGGTATGGAGAAAGAAGAAGAAAAGATTGAGTAAGAAGATGCAGGTGCAACAATGGTTGAAGATGAAAAAGAGATGATGGTAGAAGATGCAGCTATGGAGATTTAGGTTGCAGCAATAAAGCTTTAGAATATTGGAGCCAATGGTGAAGACAAGAATGATTTGTTATCACAGATTTTGGTGATAGAAGAATTGTGGTTTAAGCAAATTGTTGGTAAGGATGTGTAAATGGATGTTACAAAAACTAAAGAGAATGAGGTAATTTATGAAAATTTTGATCTCATTTATGATTTATCTTCCATAGTGGGAGTAGAAGAGGATGTTGTTGTAGAGGATAAAGTTGCAGTTACAAAGTTGTGTGTAGATGTTCCATGTTTTTGTATAGAGGTTGTAGAGGATGGTGTAGGTGGAACTTGGTGGAGGTGGTTAGTTTGTGGTGGGTTGGATCGTACAAAGGAGGAGAGGAGAGTAGAGAGTATTTGGTACAGGAGGATAGTTCATGGTGGACATGAGTCCATGGGAGGAGAGAAAAATGGAGTGCAAATTTGTTGGAGGAAGATGACAAATGTTCCAGCTAGATGTTAGAATTGGAGGAAAAAGAATTGATCTTGTGCACTTATCCTAGCAATGGAGTTTGTTGTAGGTTGGTTGCAACCTAGAAGAGTAGTTTGACTACTCAACTCCACATTTGTGAGTGTATGCTACAGACTTCCTAACCAACATGTCTGATGCAAGAGCATCTCGGGTGAATAAGAAACCAACATCACCCAAAAAAAAATTAGTTTATTTTCTTAAATTTTGGTGTATGTATGGATTTGTTGGCATCTCTTAGCCTTGCAATATATGTGGAATGAGTAGATTTGCACTTTTTAGTTTTTTCATAGTTTTGGGTTTCAGTGCATAAGAGGATGACTTCACAGAAACATTTGTTCCATTAAATGGATGAAACTTCATGATCAATCCTTACACAAGAATATTTTTAGAAGTATCCCTAAATTATTGAAGAAGTTTTTGAAGTCAAGATTTTTTTGGTTTTTGAGATTTAATGATTTTTTGACTTGTGTTAGTAGATTGGTGAAAGTTTAAAATTTTGAATTTTGTAGCATTTGAGGCAAAATGGTTTGGTGGAGGTATTGGGAATGCTAAGATTCTCATCCCTATCCATTTTTGTGAGGTTTCAAACTTTTGGCAAAAGCTTATGTCTGAAATCAGTTTTCTGCCTTTGCAGTCATCATAGTTGCACAATTAAAGTTCTCCAGCTCCTTAAGGTATAATTTAGATTGGTTATTTTATTCTAGCAACATAGAAGATGATTTAGAGTATACTCTCCAAGATATTGATATCTGAATGGGCTATGGAATGGTGTTATTTTAATATATAATTTAAAAGCTTTATGTAGCACATTATCATGCCTTTTGGGAGAAAATCTAAATTTCTTTTAAAAAGGCAATTCAATATAATTATCAAGTAGTTTTGGAGGTACAAGAGGAAAGGAATGGACAAAACCCCTTTAGAAGTTTAAATTCTCCATTTAATGATTTTATTGGCAGCATGGAAAGTTGGAGCTCAATGCCTTATTAAAGGCTGTAATATAAGGTTTTAGTTACAAACTGTATCCTCCTCATTGTCTACATAGCATATTATTCATATTTAAAGCAACCTTGATGCCACATGGGACCACTAGTAACTATGAAAATTAAAAAATAAGAATTGCTTAATAAGGAACACTTTGTAACACTAGGAAAGGGGATGGCAATTTGGGAGAGATTGTATATTTGTGTTCAAAATCTTTATTCAAACACCAAGATAGCTAGGGTGATGCCTCATGGATTTCAAAACTTCATGTTTAAACCTTTAAAAATGATCTCCAATAGAGGAATATGGGGTGACCGACTAGAGAAAGAAGAAAACAAATAATTAGTAGATAAAGAAGTCAAATTGGAAGAGGTTTTCTGCTAAAAGGAAATTGAACAAGTGAGGAGAGACGTGTAAATAGAGGGGTTGCCATCAAGACTTAAAAATGCCTCACTTTGAGGCTCATAAAAAATGTGAATCAATATTGAGAGAGAAACACTCAATATGATAGAGGGAGGTCAGAAGAGGAGAGGGTCTAGCATGGGAAAGAAGGGAGAAAGGGTGGTCTTGAAAACAAAGATATATGGTGCTGTGAAAAGGGGGCCATTACAAAAGAAGACTGGAAGACACTGGTATAGGGAAGAAAGTCAACATGGAATGAGATCCTTTGTTGAACACACAAAAGTATTGAGAGAGTGGGTAAACTAGTACTTATTCATATTCTTTTCTTTCAATAGAATTCAAACTATCATAAATATTTTAAAACATGAAAATCACATGAACACAAAAGTACACATCCATAACACCAAATTTACAGGGAAAACCCTAGAAGTGAAAAACCATGGTGAACAAGTTACTTAGATCTATTGTCAAAATCTAGCTTCACAAATAAAAAGAAGATTACAATATTATTTATGGGATACAAATCAATGGAAGTTATAACTCACTGAACAGTTATAACACTTACAATCTTTGCACAACAATTCTTCAATCTCTATAGCACAAAACTTATCTAACTTAAATATTCTTCTCACAAAACTAACTACTAATCACTTCAGCCTCTACACAACTACAATATCAACCTCCACCACAACAAAAAAAATTTAGAAACTTTTGTCCATCATCACATCACCAACAATTGTGTCTGCAAAAATATCACATCACATAAATTGATCCTTTCCACATTTCATCATGAAATTTGCATCTGTAGTAAGTTTATTCACACAAAGTAAATGCTATCACAACATACATCACTCATACAACCTGGTGATCAAATTTTCTCACCATTGTGAGACTTTCAAATATGTGTCAGTTTTGTGGCTCTTTGTTTCTTTTCTTGTTTCTGTTATTACAAGGACATCATAGAAACTTCAGTGCAGTGATATTTCAAAGGCATGGTCCCATACGAAATGATGGAAGATCAGAGAATTTGGAGTCCGGCAATGAAGATCCAAACAAGTCCTACAGCATTATGGACTCAGACATGAGGGTATTGAGTATGTCACTTGATCAATCAAAGACACAATAAAGATAAATGAGGATCAGTCATTAAGTATGCAGAAGCATCAAAATCATGGTGGCCCTTCTTAAAAGGATAAAGGAAATAACAAAATGAACGTATGTTAGGGTTTTTTGAATGCAGCAAATTGGATGCCGTAGGATTATTTTCAATCCAATGGTGTGGAAATCACCAAATGTCACAACCCGCGGTAGTTAAAAGCAGCTCAAAAAGATGCGGAAGGAGACACGTGGTGCAGTCCGTGCATAGGAGATGCAAATGTTTTCACTTCATTTAAATCAAATCAAATGTTACAGGAATTTTAAGAGAGAGTCTTTTATTAAATCATATGGTGGGTCCCTCATGAAATGAAGTCACGGGAATAAAAGTTAAAGCCACAAAAAATTAAATAAGCCACTTTATTTGTTTTATGAAAGAAACTCAAGAGCCAGTAGAAGCAACCACGTGGAGGCACCCGAACAGCTCAAAAAGAAAATAAAAATGAAGCGGAAGCCACCACGTGTTTGAGCCCGCACACAGAGGGGAGAAATAAGTATTTTGTTTCTTTTAATTGTGGCAACATGTTTTCATGGGATGAAAAGCTAAATTTATAATAATGTGTTTATTAAATCATATGGTGGGTCCCTCTTTCACAAAGGTTGAAACTGTATGAAATTAAATAAAACAAGAAAGTGGCTCTCATTTTTATTCTTCCACAGGAAGGAACAAAGGCTGCGGGAGAAACAAAGATTTAGCGGAGTGTGCCACTTGTTAGCACCCGGTGAGCTCAGAGAGAAACTTGAAAAACAAGCGGAGTGTGCCAAATGGAAGTGTCCGCGGCAATGAAAATAGAAACTGAAGATTCAGTGTAGGCCACCACGTGGAGCAGCCCGCGTGCAGGAGAGGAACTACTTGTTTCATTTTATTTCATTAAATGCAAAAGTTACGGGGTTTTATGAGAAGCCTTTTATTAATGAGGCAAATGTGGTGGACCCTTCCTTTGAATAAGTGAAACTTATTCAATATAAGTTTCTCATTTTCTAATATCACGGGAGATGAAAAATTATTATATTCACTTCTCACGTGAAACATAAGAGAGGCAACCCTAAAGACATACACAGCAGCAATATTTCATTTTCATGGAGAAAGCTACAGGAAGCGGTGGGAGTCCTCTTTCTCACATAGAGATATTTTTCCAACCATGGAGGAAAAATAGAAAGACACAGTTCAGTTTCAAATGCCAAATTTGGTGCCAGATTTTGTGGATTCAGTTGCAGTTTTTTCAGAGAGGCAGTTAAGATTTTGTTGGGTTTTTTACGCTATAAAGTGGCAGAGCTAGATACATTCGAAGGGAGGGAAGAGTTCTTCAAATATGTTCAGAGTTCTACATTCTACAGATTAGAGAGTCAGAGCAGCAACAGAGTTTCTTCTTGCCTTTGCAGTGTCTTTTCATGATGAATGTAACAGTTATTTTTGTGCAGCAACTTTTGCCTTTGTAATTTGTGGTCATTCAAATAAATGAGATGTGTTCTATGCATACTGGGATATCTCTGGTTCTTGTCTCTAATTTCTCTATTTTTCTGCCTCTATTTAATATGTTTTAGATCTGATTTTTAATCATGCATATTTTGCTCTTTAAATCTAGTCAAATCTTTCAAAGTTAAATAATGTGCAAATAATAGTTTCAAATTTGGCGGATCACCTTAGATTAGGCATTTTATTTTCTACAAATCTTGTTTCCTTCTGACCTTTTTCTCAAACCCTACTGAAAGAACGGAAGAGCCAGCTTCCTAAAAAATCTGGAGGTCACTCTGAGGAGCATTCCCACATCTCAGAGTTTCCCATGTTGCTACTAGATTACACCCACAGATTTATGCATCAACACAACCATCAACAGCTTTGATATTTTATATATATCCTCCACAAGCTTCAATGTCTTTCTCCTTGGTCAGCCAACATGAAATGTGTAGCATGAAACGTGTAATGGCCATAGCAGTCAACTCCCATACATATGTAGCAAGTAATATTTCAATGTGGTTCAAGAGAAAGACATGTAATCATGTCCTATCTACATGTGACACTCTTCCACATTGGAACACATTCCAAAACACATGACATAATCACCAACATGTATCAGGTTGGCACAACAAACACTTACCCTTCCTTACATTAAGCTCGAAACGAAAAGTGGTACCAGAGGAGATAATGTTACATCATGTGGACCACACAAAGAGAATTATATGATCTATAAATCATCCATGTATGCTGCTTCTGCCATTTCAAGTCATCACATGCTGACATAAATACACAAATTCTAATTTAGGTATCCTTAACAACTCTTCTTACATAGTCTTAAGATAGAACAATGAAAAGCATACTTGTGGTGAACATAAACATTTGAAACTTGAACACCACATACCAACAAGCCATATGAGCTTGCCATTAAATTAGCAAGGCCAATTACCAATGTGTGGTGAACTATGGTGTCTTCTACTTTCTTCCTTAACTTATCATTATAATCAATAAGACTTGTCTTCATAGAGCTAACTCTGGAGAAGCATCTACAATACAAACTATCACTTGAAACTTGACACTTGCACACCTTATACTTATATATATATATATATCTATCTATTCTCCAAATTACAACATCATATCTTCATCTATGGAGAAGTACCTAACATTGTCCTATCACTCTATGACTGCACTTACTCTATTTCAACATTGTCTTCATTCTTATGTCTCTCAAATTCCTTGCAGTAAACTTTATTATTTCAAACTTGAAACATGGATTCCTAATTTTAATATCTATCCATCAATCCAATCTGTAGGCCCTTTCAACAATTATAGAATGTGGTACCATCTTGTGAGCCTATAACACCTTTCATGACTTGTACTAAACTTGAAACATGGATTCTTGATTTTAATATCTAGGCATCAATCCAATCCATAGGCCCTTACCTTCAACAATTATTGAATGTGGTACCATCTTTTGAGAATTTAACACCTTTCATGACTTGTACTAAACTTAGACAATTTCCTTCAATCATTTTATAACTTTCTTCATCAAGCAGAAGACACCATGATTTCATAACATCGTCATATAGCATGAATCCAACTCAAGCTCATCAAACAATTTAAAAGTAATCAACATATCAAAGAAATAAACTTACACATGAACTTCAGAAGATATTATTGGGAATTAAGGTGTCACAACCTTGGTAATTCCTTGCATTTATTTATTGTAATGTATTTATTTATTGCCTATTATTGTAATTAGGATGCAAATCTTGTTTCGTCATCTTGTGGGACTTGGCATGGTGATGTGTCATCCTACAAGGAAGGTGACCTAATGTACTTTTGTCCTCACATGAGGAGATAAGGGTCCCACTTAGTGGTAGAGCAATTTTTCAATGTGTCAGCATCTTGACTAGTGTGTAAGTGAATCTTGACCAAAACGGTTATGATAGATTCCTACGATAGAATCTATGACATGTAAGAGTCAGAAATAGAAGGTTCAATGACAGGTGAAGTCATGTGTCAAAAAACATCTTGGAAGAAGGCATCTTTGGGTGCCCCAAGGAGGGTGATGATGTGTTTTAAGTAGAATATGCTATTTTTAGGTAGTTATGATTGATTCTCTTACAGCTGTAAGAGCTGTTAGTTATGATGGATTCTATGACAACCGTAAGATGCGTAAGAGCATCTGTCATTGTCCAACTTGGGAATAGGCACCCATATTAGGATGATGTGTTGTGACATGTGTCATGACCATGCTACAGTGTTGGACAAATGTCCCTAGGTGTGGGATTTGGGCCATGAGGCCAAGTTGGAAGCCCATTCAAAAAAAGGTCCAATTTTGCCTTGTAACTTCTTTATAAATAGGTGCTTGGAGAGGAGGTGCATCATGTGATTGATAGGTACTGCTATGCTATCAGAATATATCCAGATATGAGTGTCGAAGACTCCTACAAGAGCATTGGCTCTGAAACTATATTGTAACCTTGATTGTTTACTGTAATACATTTGCGCTGTATTTTGTAGTGTGTGATTTTTCACCCATAAGGGTTTTGCCCACGTATATCTTCTTCCTCTCTCTTCTATCTACTTTCTATGTGTATGTGTATTTCTGCAATATCTCTGTTGTTGGGTTAATAACACTGTAATTGTAAAGGTTAAAAATATTTTGCATTCATCTCTCCTCTTTAGATTAGTGTAGGAAGCATTTTCTGCACACCTAGCTTCCTTTCAGTTAGTATTAGAGCATGGCTAGTTTTGGTTCTAGCTACTGGGTAGGGGTTTTCTGAGCTAATCTTAGGTTGAGTGGGAGTCTGTGTAGAGTATTCTAAAATCTTGTTGCAGGAAGGAGATGGTAGGCACATCCAAAAGAGTAGAGGTGGAAAAGTTTAATGGTACAAATTTTTAGTTGTCATAACTCAAGATGGAAGACATGCTTGTTGAGCGAGACCTATGAGAAACTGTTGAACGTCCATGAGGATAAGACCACGAAAGAACTTTGAAAGAAGCTAGGAGATGTTTATCAGGCCAAGTCCTTGGTGAACAAGCTTTTCTTGAAAAAGAATCTATTTTCTCTAAAGATGGAAGAGAGAGGATCTATTGTGGATCATATCAATGCTTTCAACATGATTTTTTCTCAGTTGACATCTGTGGGGGTGAAAATCAAGGAGGAGGATCAATGTATGACCTTGATTTGTTCTTTTCCAGATTCGTGGGATCATCTTGTAATGTCCATCTGAAGCACTACAACCACCTTCAAGATGGATGAGGTAGTGTCTTCGTTGTTATTTGAATAGATGCAGAGAAAGACAACCATGTTGGCCAAAGAGGCTCTTGCAGTTTGTGGAAGACCCAAGGAGAAAGGTAAAAATAAGGACAAGAAAGCTCAAAAGGGTAGATCCAAATCCCATGGGAGATCCAAATCTCTTGGAAAGTCCAAGGCTCTTTGTTGGAACTATGGAAAAGTGGGGCATTTATGAAAGGAATGCAAAGAGGAAAAGTGATGCAAGAGCACCCTAAGACATTGAGAATCTAGAGGATTCTATGCATTTTCTGTTTTGTCCAAATGTCATATTGTAAGGGCCTTAGTGCCATGCTGGCCGAGTAACGACATAATATTGAAAGATTGTATAACATGTCATTAAAAGAATTGTAACCGAACTATAGGAATGTAACTGAATGACAGAGGTGGTTCGCTTTCCACCTTGTGTAACTGCCAGATGAGTCTTTAAATAGTTGGGTTTGTATTTGCTGAATAGACAGAGAGATAGAGAGAGGAAAATAGAGGAAAAATTGATTCATATAGATATTTCTGAGAAGGATGAATAAAGAAGTTTTGTGTTTTGGTCTAGTTACAGGAATGTAGATTGGAGTCATTCCATTGGTTAAGATTTCTTCAAAATCAGTGGAATGACCTCCATGGTGCTAGATTGCTTTCAGTTCTATTGAGTTTTGTAGTTCTTGTGTAGTTTGTTCGGTTACAAAGTGCAGAAATAGTTATCGGCATGAATTCCATATTGTTTCACCAAATATACAATTTATGTGTATATTTGAAATGTAGGAGAAGATATATCTCATGTGTATATCACTAAAGTATATCAGGTATACAATTCATGTGTATACTGCAAAAGTATGTCAAGAACATTTCCTATGTATATCACAAATGTATGTGAGTATCATTTTGTGTGTATCCCACAATTGTATATCGCGATTGTACGTTGTGAAGATACATTGAAAATGTGCATTTCGAATGATACAAGGAATGACCAGTAGAAAAGGTAAGGAAGACTGGCAACAACAAGTCAAGTTATGTATGTGCGAAATTGAAGACATCGACGTGACCAAATGTGTTGGTGGGAGTATTTCTAAGTTAATCAATAGTGTTGTTTTTCTGATAGTGTATGTTAAACCGATTCAATGGTTTAACGGGTTCACGGGTTCAACGAGATACAAAAGTTCAAAAATATTCATCCCAATTCCAAAGGTGCAAAGGATTTAATGGTTTGAGAGTTGTAAGTCATACCAGTTCAACAAGTTCAACGATTAATGTGGTTCAACAGTTCAACAACCATTAGTTCAATAAGTTCAAGAGGTTCAAGCGGTTCAACCACTCCTGTAGGTCGACATGTGGTGTTGTTTTAAAGATTCCCGTTGCATGCTTTGTATCAAGTGGTATCAGAGCTGGCAAAAGATCTAGTGAAGGATTTGATATCTGGAAGATTTATGTTTGATTTCTGAGAAGGCAAATGAAGAGCTGAAGGAAAACTGAAGAGTTGTGTTGGTGACCATGTTGAAGATAGAGATTATAGGAAGTATTTTGAAGGCTGATAGTAGTTACAAGACTATTGCAGATGCTCATGCCATCTAGTTTCTAGGAGGAATAGGATTCTTGTAGTGTGGGCAGACAATGATGAGGTCTGTCAAGACCATTCACCAATAGAGATTAAGTTGGGGAGAAGGTGCAGAGAAAGAAGCCACTGAGGAGAGAGTGGTAGGTGCATCTTCCAGGATCTATTGTTGGACGAGAGGAATGGGTCTGTGAAGCAGCATGTAAGATGGACATCTGATTGAGCATTGTGTTGTAGTCATGGAGGGTTTGATCAGTCTGAGAGTACTCCACTGATGGGAGTAGAAGGAACTTGAAGATGCTCTGAAGTTGATGGTAGTTTGATTTTGTTGGTTGGTTGGTCACTAGCCCATTCATGTGAAGATTTGAAGCATGAAGCCTAAAGCTGAAGAGTGAAGGATGAAGCCAAACAGAGATGCAGGAAAAGATAGTTTGCTTTTTGTAGGTACATTTCCAAGGGACTTGGAAATCTTTGTTGGTTGGTTGTATGGTGCAGGAGCACCCCAAGACATTGAGAATCTGGAGGATTCTATGCATTTTCTGTTTTGTCCAAATGTCATATTGTAAGGGCCTTAGCGCCATGTTGGCCGAGTAACGACATAATATTGAAAGATTGTATAACATGTCATTAAAAGAATTGTAACCAAACTGTAGGAATGTAACTGAATGGCAGAGGTGGTTTGCTTTCCACCTTGTGTAACTGCCGGATGAGTCTTTACATAGTTGGGTCTGTATTCGCTGAATAGATAGAGAGACAGAGAGAGGAAAACAGAGGAAAAACTGATTCGTATGTATATTTCTGAGAAGGAGGAATAAATAAGTTTTATGTTTTGGTCTAGTTACAGTAATGTAGATTGGAGTCATTCCACTGGTTAAGATTTCTTCGAAATCAGTGGAATGACCTCCGTAGTGCTAGATTGCTTTTAGTTCTATTGAGTTTTGTAGTTCATTCGGTTACAAAGTACCGAAACAGTTATCAGCGTGAATTCCGTATTGTTTCACCAAATATACAATTTATGTGTATATCACAAATGTATGAGAAGATACATCTCATGTGTATATTGCTAAAGTATATCAGGTATATAATTCATGTGTATACTGCAAAAGTATGTCAAGAACATTTCCTGTGTATATCGCTAATGTATGTGAGTATCATTTCGTGTCTATCCTGCAATTGTATATTGCGGTTGTATGTTGTGAAGATACATTGAAAATGTGCATTTTGAATGATACAAGGAGTGACTGGTAGAAAAGGTAAGGAAGACTAGCAATAGCAAGTC
The DNA here is from genome assembly GCA_027924645.1 of Cunninghamia lanceolata. Classification (NCBI taxonomy): domain Eukaryota; kingdom Viridiplantae; phylum Streptophyta; class Pinopsida; order Cupressales; family Cupressaceae; genus Cunninghamia; species Cunninghamia lanceolata. Next base: position 9,121,960 of record BSBN01000078.1, read on the forward strand.
AAGTTATGTATGTATGAAATTGAAGACATCGGTGTGACCAAATGTGTCAGTGGGAGAATTTATGAGTTAATCGATAGTGTTGTTTTGCTGATAGTGTATGTTGAACTGACAGTTGAACTGATTCAACAATTTAACGGGTTCACAGGTTCAACGAGATACAAAAGTTCAAAAAGATTCATCCCGATTCCAAAGGTGCAAAGGATTCAACGGTTTGAGAGTTGTAAGTCATACCGGTTCAACAAGTTCAATGATTAATGTGGTTCAACAGTTCAACAACCGTTAGTTCAATAAGTTCAAGAGGTTCAAGCGGTTCAGCCACTCCTGTAGCTTGACATGTGGTGCTGTTTTAAACGTTCCCACTGCATGCTCTGCATCAAAAAGAAGAAGAAAAAGAATGTCCTAGACTCAAATTTTGACCAGTCACAAGATGATGGTGATGCCTTCATCGCAGCCTTGGCCACCTATGCATCTCATGATGTGTGGTTGATTGATTCTGGTGCATCATTCCACATGACCTCTCATCAAAGCTGGTTCATGAAGTACGAAGAGTTCAATGGTGGAAGAGTGTACCTGGGTGATGATTCTCATCTAGAGATTGTTGGTCATGGAAGAGTCACAATCTGATTCCCTGATGGATGAGTGAAGGGGATCACTAGGGTTCTGCACATTCCAGGCATGGCATGGAACTTGCTTTCTGTAAGTAAGTTGAATGATCCAGGTGTACAGGTTGTCTTTTTGAAGAACGAATGGAAGATGACTAGAGGATCTATGGTGCTTGTGAAGGGTACTTGGAGAGGCTAGAGGCATGCACTTCATAGTGCAATAGTTCTTTTTACTCATAGAAAAGAGTTGTAGTCACTTCATCCCCACCATCTGAACCAGCAGTGAAGAAATCTGTTGCAACACATTCTGATGGTAGTGCATTTTGTTAGTGTAGGATTTTATTTCCTATTATTTTCCTTGCTTTAAGCTTGCTTAGGTAGTTTAATAATTGTGAGCTATTTAATAGGCTACATTTATGTAAGTGGGTGTATGTGTGTGAATTGTCAATTCTCCATATGGAAAGTTAGTGCACCTTCCTATTTTGGAAGATTCTGGATTGACACCTCACTCCTTTGCATGTGTTTTTTATGGGTTGTTAATGCATTTCTCCAATATTTGCATTATTACTCTCTCTTTTCTTTTTATTGCTCTCTCATAGATGAATGCTTGTAGCAGATCGTGGCTCTAACATGGTATCAGAGCTCCAAGCTTGCAAGTTTCCTCTCGAATCTATGAGGGTTTTAGCCTTGAAAGTCTAAAAAGTGCATCCCAGAGAAAAAATAACCCCACCATTGCGTCTTGAAGGGTCAAAAACCCTAGAATTGCCTATCAAATCATGAAAATCAGAGACTAATTTTTTGGGCATTTTTTTTGGGTTTGTATTTAGGCTCTCTGCAAACAATCTGTACAACAGTACAGACGCTATGCCATTCATACAGAACTGTACTACTATACATGTCCATACTTGGCACTGTCTACATTGTCTTCCCTTAGCTCAGTCAACGGTTTCATTATTGTAGGCAGCTTTAGCGTTCAAAGGTTTTACGAATGGTTTGAGGTTTGTTCATTGTTTAGAGTTTGGCGGTTTAAATCTTGACTGGCAGTTTAAATCTTGACTGGTGGTTTCAAATTGTTGGGTCATGGTTTTAGATATGCTCATTGTTTTTTTTCCTACTGGTGGTCACATATGAGACCAGTGCTTAAAGTGCTCCACGTCAACAACCAAGCCCCGTGGTCCCTTGTGCGAGGCCTGTGCTCTCCAATCCTAAGCCACAAGCACTCAAACATGACCTTCACACTTAGCCCATGATCTCATCTAGCTCAAGCACTCAAGCCCCAAACCACTCAGCAGTAGTCATATGAGTGACCAGGACCCAGGACCCAGCCCTTAGCCCTCTATTGTAGTGGTAGGTCACCCATACGACTAGGTTCTTAGCCCAAGGGGGCTATTTTTTTCTCCCATGCCCTAAAGGAGCACGTTTACGAAAACCTTCATAACTCAGGCATCCCGACTTTGTTTTGCACAAACAAGATATCACCGAAAAGAGGACTCAAAGTAATTTCAAGTGGTGTAGCTACTTTTTATTGATTTTTTCTCAGTAGGTCCTTTGTTTTCGCATTGCCTTCAATATTTTGGCCATATCTTTTGCATACAGTGTCAAAATCAGGAAAACAAAATATCGTTGGGAAGGTGATTCCATCCTCTACACAACTAATAGGGGTATTTTTCTAGAAAATATCATTAGGTATCTACTTTTCTCAGATTTTAATTTTCTGTCTTGTGGTTGGAAAAAGGATATTTCAGTGAGTTTTGTTTGAACAAAGGGGTTATTTTTTTCTTTCTTGAGTGAATTACTGTTCTTTCTCTATTATTTTAGTTGTCTACACAATGGATAAATACTAGTTCCTCTTCTCACTCCATTTAACTATTTTGAGTGGAAGAAGCAAATGGAACTTATGTTGCTTAAATTGAGGCTGCATAAGGTAACTATGGGTATAGATCATGACCCCATGGGTATAGATGTGATGAAGCTTATGGGACTCTATGTCTTTCTCTTTCTCCTGATCTTCTTTTCCATGTTGAGTCTTGCAAAACTCCAAATGCTATATGGACTACATTAGCAAATTTATTTGGTAAGAAAGACACCTTAAGAAGTTTTCAGTTAGAAAATGAACTTATATTGCTAAGTCCATCTAACTTTGATAGCATTCAGGATTTCTTTACTAAGCTTAAGTCTCTCAAATTATAGTTGAAACAATGTGGCATAGAGAAAGATGACAGCCAGCTGATCTTGTCTATTCTTGCTAAGCTAGGTTCTGATTATTCTATTTTTGTATCTACCTTTTATGCTACAAGAGGTGCTCTTGGTACTCCATTTCATATGCCTTCTCTTCATGAATTTTCTACATCACTCATAAGAGAATAGGAAAAGTTAGTGCAGATGGGTACTTTGAAGTCTTCCAAATCGTAGGCTCTTGTTGCAACTCAAAACACAAAATATGTGAAGGCTTCAAGTGGCAAAGAAAAGAAGTAGAAAAACAAGAATAGTGAGAAAGACAAATATTCAACACCTCAAGCTACCCCTGAGTCATCTAGTAAAAAGGAGAAAAAGGAGAAACCCACTTCTGCATTCTACAAGAAGCGTGGGCACAATGAACAAGATTGTTACAAAAAGGAAGTGAATGAGTTGAAGAATCTTATTCAAAAAATGAATGTAAGTTCTCCTTCAACCTCATCTACTAGTTCATCTACTCCTACTCCTTCATCATCAAAATAGCTAGAATCTTCTAAAAAAGGGAAAGCTAACAAACATAAAGTTAAAGCACTTTGTACATCTACAAGTTCCAATTCAGGTAAATGGATTCTTAATTTTGGAGCCTCTCATCATATGGCTTCATCCCAATCCATGTTTTCTAGTTTTGAGCCTTGCATTATGCCACTGATTTTAATGGGTAACAATACATATGTGAATGTATTTGGGAAGGGATCAATTGAGATTGGTGATGGTACCTTTAATGATGTACTTTGTGTACCTTCTTTGACAAACAATCTACTTTCCATATATCAGATTACTCATATTGGTGTAGGGAAAACTATGGAATTCACACCTGATTTACTTATCTTTATAGACTTGGAGAGTACAGAGATTATTGCTAGTGGGGTTGTTGATCCTGAAACTCAGTTATACACCTTTTCTAGGTTTCCTTCTGATGATGGTTCAGATACTTTGGTTGTTGTTCACACTCCTTGTGTGAACCATATTTTTGAGGAGAAGTGTGGTCACTCGAGCCTTGCTGTTCTCACATCTAATCCAGTTCTTGAGACTTGTGTTGACATTTCTTCTCTTCCTGCTTCTTTAGATATTCCTATTTCCATGGTTAAGTAGGATAATGTTTCTTCTTCTGAGTTTGTTGTGTGGGATGATTATTTAACAGGTATTTCTAAGTTGTTTTATGAGTCTCACATTATAGATTTTGAGGACACCTTTGATGATAGTCACAACACAGTTATCATCCCTTCAGAGGCTCACACTTGGATCTAGTTTCCCTCTTCATCAAATTTGTGGGAGTTGCTTCTTCATCCTCCATTGGACTTGTTTCTACCCAAGGGAAGAAATCTTGTATGCAAACATTGCACTATCTTCTTATCTCTTGTATCTCTCAGTGGATTTGAAGTTACTTCTACCTACGATGGACACTTGATCATTTCTATCCTCTTCTTAAGGAATCATGTTTGTATGATGATTGTATCTTTGGGAAGTCTTATGACATTCTCCACCATCATTGTATTTGGGTACCTAACCTGGCTTTATTTGCCGGGATCCATCTTTACATCTCCCTAAGTTTTGCTTAAGGGTAGGTGTTAGTGTAGGATTTTATTTCCTTTTATTTTCCTTGTTTTAATCTTGCTTAGGTAGTTTAATAATTGTGAGCTATTTAATAGGCTACATTTATATAAGTGAGTGTATGTGTGTGAGTTGTCAATTCTCCATATGGAAAGCTAATCTACCTTCCTATTTTGGAAGATTCTGGATTGACACCTCACCCCACTCATCTTTCTTATAAATACTTACTCCTTTGCATGTATTTTTCATGGGTTGTTAATGTATTTCTCCAATATTTGCATTATTATTCTCTGTTGCCTTTTTATTACTCTCTCGTAGATGAATGCTTGTAGAAGATCTTCACTCTAACACATTTTGGGTACCCAAGGGTGGTCATGCTTTGGAAGTCAAGCTTCCTGCTAAAAAGACAATGTTATGGAAGAAGAGATTGGCCACATTGGTGAGAAGGGTCTTAGAACCCTGAAAAATAAAAACATCATTGAGGGGTTAAATGATTGTAATCTCAAGTTCAACTTTCTGAACATTGTATATATGGAAAGAAAAACTATGTTTAGTTTTACTCTAGTTCTCACAAGTCTTTTGGTGTGTTGGACCTTATTCATTCTGATGTGTTTGGTCTTGTTAGTGTTCCTTTGATTTCCAAATCTATATATTTTGTATCTTTCATAGATGATTACACTAGAATGACATGGATTTATTTTCTCAGAAGCAAGTCTGAAGTCTTTAGTTAGTTTAAAGAGTTTAAATCCTTTGTTGAGAATCAGACTAGTAAAAATATTAAGTGTTTGAGGACTGACAACAATGGTGAGTTTTGTTCAGTAGAGTTTGATAAGTTCTATAAAGAACATGGGATTGAAAGACATGAGACAACTCCATACACCCCACAACAAAATGGAGTTGCAGAGAGGATGAACAAGACACTGATGGAGAAGGCTAGGAATATGCTTAGTGGAGAAAGCCTCGAACAAAATTTTTGGGCTGAAGTTGTAGCCACTGCTTTCTACCTGGTAAATAGGTCTCCTACATCAACTCTTGTTGGTAAGACACCTATGGAGGTGTGGTCTAGTAAGAAGCCTTTAGTTAGACATCTTCATGTTTTTGGTTGTGAGGCATATGCATATGTGCCTAGGGAGAAAAGGTCAAAATTGGAGAACAAGGCTGTTAAGTGTATTTTCATTAGCTGTGGTGACAGTGTGAAATGATACAAGCTTTGGGATCCTGTGGCTGAAAAAGTGTTGTATAGCAAAAGTGTTATTTTCAAAGAGCTAACACCTTCTTCCATTGTTCTGCATCTAGAAGAGACAGAAAAGAAAGAGGATGTGGTTCAGTTTCCTTCTACCCCTAAGAAGACTGAACCAACAGACCCTGTGAGACCTGATGATGAGGAGAGCTTTTGAAGAAGGAACTTCCGAAGATCATAACTTTTGACTCGGATGTGGGTTTTCTATGAGATTTTACTGGTGGATGAGTTATGAGGTGGAAAGTAGTTTTGCACCCAACCTTGGTGGGTTGGACCTCGTTTTGGCTCTTTTTCGGGGCTTGAAACTTTCATCTTGGCCCTCAAAATAGCAATTTAGTGTTTTTTCTAGTTTTTCTAGATTTTAGCATATTAGTTGGCATTTCATCCTACCTTAATTTTAGGAATCTTTTGGAAAAAAATAGGATTTTCAAGATATGATTGTAAAATTACCTAAAATGGCAAAATCTGACAATTGTCAAAATCTGCCAGAAAAGGTAATTTTTTGATTTTTTTGTTTTTCTTGGATATAAGAGAGTTTTCTCTCATTGTAGTGGTAGAGTTGATGAATAAGAAGTTTTTTTATGTTCCATTCTTCAATCTTTGGCTCTCACATGATTAATGGCAAAATTGTATTGAGTGTATGTTGTGTGCTGCATTAGCTCTGGTAGCTCTGAAAGCTTAGAAGAAGAAGAAAAACCTCAACCTTAGCCTTTAAGGAGGTCTACATGAATAAGGAAGCAACCTGATAGGTTTGGTTATACATTTCTTGATTCTAGTTGTGCTTTTTCTTTGCTTACTAATATTGATGAGCCTAGAACTGTGACAGAGGCTATGGGCATGAAAGATGCAGGTTCCTAGAAGGAGGCCATGGAAAATGAGATGGCTTCTTTGGAGAAGAATAAGACTTGGGACTTGGTGCCTTTTCCTAAAGGATAGAAACCTGTTGGTTATAAATGGGTGTTCAATAAGAAATTCAGTGCAGATGGCAGTGTTGAAATGTACAAGGCTACACTGGTTGTGAAGGGGTACTTACAAATGGAGGGAATTGATTATGGTGAAATTTTCTCTCCCATTGCAAAGATGACATCTATTCAGTTCTTGTTATCTCTTGCAGCAGCGTATGACTTAGAGGTGGAGCAAATGGATCTGAAGACATCTTTCCTTCATGGTGATTTGGAGGAAGAGATTTACATGTCACAACCAGAGCATTACATAGAGAAAGGTAAATAAAATTTGGTTTACAAGATGAAAAAGTCTTTGTATGGTTTGAAGCAGTCTCCTAGGATGTGGTATATGAAATTTGATGCCTTTGTGTTGTCGATTGGATTTCTAAGATCAAAATCAAATCATTGTGTATATTACAAGTTTGATAATGATCACATTTTCATTATTGCATTGTATGTTGATGTTATGATATTAACTGGGAATGGTAAGAATATGATTTCTGATTTGAAGTCTCAGTTGTCAGCATAGTTTGAGATGAAAAACTTATGGGCAACTAGGTACATTCTGGGAATGGAAATCAAAAGAGATAGAGCTAACATAAAAATTCAGTTAAGCCATAGTAAGTATGTGAAGACTATGTTGGATAGGTTCAACATGGCAGATTGTAGACCATTGATTGTTCCTTTTTCATTGCAGACAAAGTTATCTGTTAATGATTGTCTAAAATCTCCTTCTAAGGTGGAGGACATGAGCAGAGTACCTTATGCTAGTGTTGTTGGCAGTTTGATGTATGCTATGGTCTACACAAGACCATACATTGCCCAAGCAATGGGAGTCCTTAGTCAATTTATGGCTAATCCTAGATGAGTACATTGGGATGCAATGAAGCGAATGTTTAGATATTTGAGGGGTACTTCTAAGTATTCCATATGTTATCATGGTCATCTTATAGGACCTCCACATTCTATTTGTATTCATGGATTTGTGGATTCTGATTGGGTGGGTGACACTAACAACAGGAGATCCACCAGTGCTTATGTCTTTACTTTATTTAGTGGTGTAATTAGTTGGATGAGTAAGCATCAACCTATGGTTTCTTTGTCCATGACAAAAGCTAAGAATATGGCAGCAACTCATGCTTGCAAGGAAGCCATTTAGCTTAAGAGATTTTCTTCAGATATTGGTGTTGATGCAAGACATATTACTATTTATTGCGATAGTCAGAGTGTGATTTGCCTATAAAAGAATATAACTTTCTATGCCAAAACAAAACATATTGATGTATAGTTTCATTTCGTGTGAGACATGGTAGAGGATAGGAAGGTGAATTTGGAGAAGGTAGATACTTTGAAGAATGTTGCTGATGCATTGACAAAACCAGTGGGCATAAACAATTTCAGATGGTGTTCGGAGTCTATGGGCCTCTCAGCCTATAGTAGTTAAATCCTGTTATGCTATTGGCTCTTACAAGTTATTCGACAAGTGGGAGAATGTTGGCAATTATGGTGTCTCAACCTCAATAATTCCTTGCATTTATTTATTGTAATGTATTTATTTATTGCCTATTATTGTAATTAGGATGTGAATCCCGTTTCATCATCTTGTGGGACTTGTAATGGTGATGTGTCATCCTACATGGAAGGTGACCACATGTACTTTTATCCTCACATGAGGAGATAGGCATTCCACTTAGTGGTAGATCAATTTTTCCATGTGTCGGCATCTTAACTAGTGTGTAAGTAAAGTTTGACTAAAACGGTTATAATAGATTCCTATGATAGAATCTATGACATGTAAGAGTTGGAATAGAAGGTTCAATGATAGATGAAGACATGTGTTAAAGAGCATCTTGAAAGAAGGCATCTTTGGGTTTCCCAAGGATGGTGATGATGTGTTGTAAGTAGAATATGATATTTTTAGGCAATTATGATAGATTCTCTTACAATTGTAAGAGTTGTCAGATATGACAGATTCTATGACAACCATAAGATGCATAAGAGCATCTATCATTGTCCAACATGGGAATAGGTGCTCATATTGGGATGGGGTGATGTGACAAGTGTCATGACCATGCTGCAGTGTTGGACAAGGGTCCATAGATGTGGGTTTTGGGCCATAAGGCCAAGTTGGATGCCTATTCCAAGAAAGGTCCAATTTTGCCTTGTAAATTATTTATAAACAAGTGCTTGGAGAGGAGATGTATCATGTTATTGACATGTACTATTATGCTTCCGAAATAACTCTAGATATGAGTGTCAAAGACTCTTGCAAGAGCATTGGCTCTAAAACTGTATTGTAACCTTGATTATTTACTGTAATACATTTGAGTTGTGTTTTGGAGTGTGGGGTTTTTCACCCGTAATAGTTTTTCCCACATATATCTTGTCTCTCTCCCTGTCTCTTATGTCTACTTTCTATGTGTATGTGTATTTCTACAATATCTCTATTGTTGGGTTAATAACACTATAATTATAAAGGTTAAAAAGAATTTGTACTCATCTCTCCTCTTTAGATTAGCGTAGGAAGCATTTTCCACACACCTAGCTTCCTTTCAGATATGATATAACAGTGTATAGATGATATTGATCCATCTCATTTACTTCACAACTTTTCTAATCAATCTCTTCTTTGTCTTTCCCTTTATCACCTCAGGATATATTCATCACTTTACTTCTCTGTCTCACAACACTTTTGATCACTTATTCTATTGTCTTCACTGATCACCATACTGCTACAATCTCCCTTTGAGATATCTGGTGATATCACGTACAATGCAACACTCTATACCACAGTTGACATCAATGACAACACATATGCAACAATCTCCCCCTTTTTTTATTAATGGTAACACTTAACCAGATATGTACACATTTCTCCCCCTTTGACATCAATGACAAAGCACTAGTGGTCTTTCTCTATTCTGGATAAAACAAGTAGGATCCCCCTGTCTAAATATTTATTACCATATTTTATCAATCAACTCCCCCTAAGGAGTATCCTTTATCTCTTCAAAACTAATGTAGAAAAATTATTCTTCAAGATTCTATGTACAAATATCAAATAGCACTGCTTATTCTTATTTATTCGCCACATGTCTATACATTCATCAAAATTTGTCTTACCTTAACAAATTATTCTTTTCACTTGGAAGGTAGAACATTTTTTAAATCACCTTTAATTGGGGAAGAGTTTCATCCTAGTTCTTCTTTGAAAAAGACAAAATGTGTGGTTGACTTTTAAACTGAATCAACAATTCTTCTACCTCTTCCAAATAAGCTAGCACTTTTACTTTCTAAGCCACATTCTCTGCTTTAATTAGGATACTAGTCAAGATTGCTAACTCATACTCACTACTTCCCTTAGCTGACCCGTTTCTCCTTTAATTTTCTCTCTCTGGTCCAAGAGCTGCTTCAATTGAGTATGAAGATGTTCAATTTGGACTCTAATAGTTCCATATTTATCCTTTAGAAGATTGTATATTTTGGCCACTTGAGTTAACTATGACTCAATAGGGTCAGCTTAATCCTTTATGCTCTTTGTAGTTGTTGGCCAGTTCAAACAAAATTGATACAAAATCTTAGCATCTTCAATACAATTCTAAATGTTTTTCATATTTTCTTAGAATATATTATGTGCCTTTGCACATCTAGCAGATGCATCAATCAACTTTTTATTATTTACCTATTCTATTATCTTCTTCTCAACTTGCTTCTATAGATAAAATGAATGAGCCTTGAAAGACTCCAACATAAGTTTCATCCATTGAATAGGAGGCAAGGTGGGATCTCTCTTTGCCTCAGGCAATTCCTCATGTATTAACTTGATTGTTTCTTCTAATCTAGCTCAGCTCCTTCAATTTGTTGTTGCAAGGTTTCTTGTCTAGCTAAGGACTGAAGTATAACTCCCAGTTGGAACTTGTGAAGTTGAGATATATTGGACAAGCTAACTTGTCCATCTAACACTGGCAACTGTACTAGTTGTAGAGTGAACACTAGTTAGATTTCCATTTGGTAGGCTAGGAACTCCTTAATAGAGTCAACCAGAGAGAGGAGGATGCTATATCTTGTGCCTTTTCTGAGTTCCCCCCTATATCAATATTTGTCTGTCCCTCTTTCTATTCAACATTTCCCTGTTGTTCTGTATTCACTAGAGGGTGACTATCATGCACAACATTATGACCCGAGGAAACATTTTTTTCTCCATGTACACAATGTTCTTGATCTTGTGTTTCTTTCTCTTCTTTCTCCTCTTGAGGAACTTGATGTTCAGTGTTGGGTGGAGGAGATGCAACCATATGAGGTGGAGAAGCAGTGTTACGTGGTGGAGGGACTTGTGGCTACTCCACATTGTAATTTTTTTAACCTCATCCAAGATTTTCTTTGTCACATCCTCGGTCTGGTTCTAAATTTTCTCTTTCTCACCTTCCTTCATGCTCATAAGAGTGTCAACTCTTTTCTTTGTCCTTAACTCTTGATCTTGCATCTGAGCCATTTTATCCTTTTCCTCTTGAGACATAGAAGACCTGACCTTTTAAAGAGATTTTTACCTCAAGTCATCATTCATTTTAATGAATTCTTCTCTTTTCTACGTTAGAGCCTAAGCTAGGATTTTTGGTACCTTTTCAATGGCATTAATCATGGGCAAATTGTATTTAAGCATATACAAAAATATAGTCTTTACAATGGTGCTTTGGTCCTCAAGAGGAACATTCAAATACAAATCAATTATGTGTTTTAATAACCCATGTTGTTCAATTCCATTAAAGACAACTTCTAATTGAATAGGGCCTTCTATATGAGTCACCAAAGAATTTTTCTTAGATTTGTTCCCTTTTCTTTTTATCTTAGAAGTTTCCTCTTATCCTTCTTCTTCCTCTCCAATTTATTCTACCTTATCCTTCTTTATTTTAGCTCATGTTCTGGGTGTTGCATGCTTCTTATGCATTTTGTTCATAATTTCATCATAGGTTCCAAACCTTTCAGTAGTGGTGTCTTTCGATTTGCTGAGTAGCATATAAGCATAGACCTTTATTTCTTCTCTGGAGAATTCATATGACAATTTAGGGATCCATGCAGTTCTAGGCTCAATAGCCTCCATATGTGTATAATCCTTGTCAACTAAAAAAGTGATCTTCTCCCTATATTGTTGTACAAAATTGTAGGGGACTCTTTCTCTGGCATGCATGTTGTTTTGAAGGGTTTTGAAGAAACCCCAATACATTGTCTTATAGTGATTTAGATCACTATACCCTCTTATGTGACTCTTCATTTGGGTGGCAATAGGGATATGTTGTTGCTAGACCTTTCTATTGAAACTAGGTAGCTCATTTAGAAAATTGAATGCAAGACAAATAATTAAGGTGCCATACATGAAAATGTATCTAGTTTCTTTTCTCCTTCTTAGGTTCTCTAGGAGTTGTTCACTCATGACCTTACAGAGGTCAAAGTCTTTACCTTCCTTAACCATCTGATAGGCGGTATGAATGGTAGTACCACTGGCATAACCCTCTTTATTTGAAGTAAACTTTATATGCAATTCTTATTGTACCATAACAAACACTCATATCAGTTATGTCATTCACGGTTAGATTCCTCTTGTCAAACTTTACTCTGGTCATTTTAGTGACCTTGTAATTCTTAATTGACTTCATTATTGGCAGAAAGATGACAGAACACAACCTAGTAACTACCCTGATTACATATTTAGTAATTCAATATGGCTTGTCTAGATACATTAACTCATCATGAATTTTGCTCAATATGTATCTCACCCATTCTTTCTCATCACCAAAATAAGGGTAATCTTTCCAAATGTCTAGATGTTTGGCCCCCACATTTGTATATTCTGATTTATAGGTAACATCATCATCCAAAAGTTGATTTCTGAGCTCCTCAAAGTTTACATGATTAACTTCAACTTTGAGTGAATGTAAATCCTATCATCTTTTGTATAAACAACATATGCCAGTATATTTGAAAATGATTCTTTCATATTAACCTCTATTCCCTTGAAAGGGCTTTTCTTATTCTTTGGTCTAGTTTTCTCAGTAACATCAACTTGTTGCAGAGTCGCCATCACAAACTTCTATGAATTTAGCAACTAGTGTTTTAAGAAGTAGTAGTTTTGATAAATACCTCTTTGTTCAATCACTAGGACATTACCTTCAACTCAATTCTCCTCAAATTCACTAAATTATTTGAAAGAATTCCTCTCTACTCAGCTCCGGATGTAAATGCTTTATCATGAATGAGTTTTGATGATCTAAAAGAGGCATAAGTACTTTGTAATTTGCCCTAACATTCCTCATTTAATGCACCTTTATCTGGTTAGGTAAACTACTGCTGAAATACTGTGTTGAATCCACAGTCTTGAAAACCTTCTGCAATTCTCTACATCATAATATTTTTCTCTAGAAATTCTAGGGAAAGAAGTAACCTTGTCTTATAAACATTCTTATCTACCAATTTCATGCCATCTCCAATATGGTTCTTACTTCCATTAGAAGAAGCCACAACCATTCAGGGGGAAATAATAGATATGTACTAATTAGCTCCCCCTAACCATATGCCTTATCTTAATTAGCAACAAAGTCCTCTACACTAGGCAAACACACAAATTCCTCCTTCTTCTCATCACTTTGTTTTGTCCTCCTCCATATCTTTGTCATTTTCTTCTTTTGTTGAGTCACAATTTTCTCTATTCTCTTTTGCTGAATAGGTGGCTCCACAGAACTACTTTTGTAGAATCTTACTCTATGCCCCAAGTTGTTACATTTGTAGCAAACAACATTATATTCCAGAGTCACACAATTTCTCCTTATTTTAGTTATGCACTCAATAGCCCTATGACCAAACTTATTGCATGAAAAGCAATAGCCATAAAGGAATAAGATATTCTAGCATCATACTTTGGAGGCACATAAGAGTTCTTCCTCATGTTATCATTTCTTCTAACCTTATTTCGCCAATCAATAGTCTTATGACCAAACTTATTGCAAGAATAATAGTAACCATAAAATAATTGAGAGAACCTGGGATTAGTTGTTTGTCTGGGAGGAGATCTCTTAGGATCTTTCCTCTTCTAATTGTTGACCTATATGAAGTCATCATTATTTAGCTTCTACTCATTATCTTTAGTCTCCTGAGAATATTTAGTGCAAGGCTCTTCCTTTTTCATTTCAAACATGCCTTTAGGTATATCTATTTCAGGACTCTATCTTTTCTCAAATACAATGCCACCTTTATTGTTTAAAGGTCTTTGACTATTGATTATCTCATCAAGGATATTGGTGCTTTTCTTTAGTTTTAGACCTTTGTTTATCTAATCCTTTTCTTTCTCCAATTCCTTCCTCAAAGAGATAATTTCTCCTTCAAGTTTGGAGCATTCAACTAATTTGTCATTGAGTTTGGCATTTAGACCATCTGTAATCTTCTTAGCTTCTTCAACTTTAACTTTCAACTTGGAAATTGCTTCTTTCAATTTTATGAGCTTGATCTTGTATTCTTCATTTTCAATTCTTGTTGCATCTAGATCTTCTAGGGGAGCAATGAGTTCTGCTTCATAATCAACTACATAATCTTATTGATTATAAGTTGTCATCTCTATATCACCTTCTAAAGGATTCTTGCCATTAAACAATACTTCAATTCCCATGTGTTCCACTCCAAGATCTACGTTAGTTGTTATGCCGCATTCAAGGAACTTGGCTATGATACCAATTGTTGAACACATAAAAGTACTGAGAGAGAGGGTGAATCAGTACTTATTCAAATTATTTTCTTTCAACAACATTCATACTACCATAAGAATTTTAAAACATGAAAATCACATGAACACAGAAGTACACATCCATAACACTAGATTTATGTGGAAAACCCTAGAAGGGAAAAACCACGGGGAGAAAGCTACTTGGATCTATTATCCAAATCCAAATTCACAAATAAAAAAAATATTACAATATTATTTATGGGCTACATGTTGCAAATATGTGCCTATGATGTGTTGTTATTGATGTCAACATATCCCTTTGTCAGAAACAGGGAAAATAGTGCAGATCAGTGAAATAGATTACTCTGCATTTCTAGAGGAATGAAGATCAAAGTACATAGACCATATGGCTGTGTAGAGGATTTTCTGAAGTAGCTTCAGTTAAGATTTGAGAGCTCTGCATGAAGATTTGAAGAAGTTATGGCCATCTGAGTAGAACCAAGTTTTGCAATGTTTAAAAGAGATAGAGTGACAAGAAATTAGTCCGGATTGCTTTGTAATGAAAACTTATGATCTGTGAATCTAGAGGCATGTTTGGGAAGTCAATGTGTATCCTCAACTCAAATGGTTCATGGTTTTGAGGTCTGTAAGCAATCTTTCTAGTTTGACAGTCATGGGAGACAGTGTTCTTGAGGTACCAGATGAAGATGCAAGTGATTCTGGTGATTTGGAGTAGTGTGGATGTTATTGTTGAATTCAATGTGCTTGTGGAGGTCTCTAGATCATGTGCCTACTGTGTTAGAGGTCCACATTGAAGATTGAGCTGATTGCTAAAGATTTCTTCCTTGGTGTTGTTGTTCTTCCCAGTCTTGGCTAACCGGATGTGTAGTGCCCATCATTTTGGCTTTCTGATAGTGATAGTATTTTAGTTACATTTAGACAGTTTTGAGACAAGTGGAAGATAGACTTATTGGTTATGTTTATTCTGCTCATTTTGGATTATGGATTACTGATGTAGTTGTGGACATTTGCTATAATCATTATGATGACATTATGGATATTATAGTTTATGATGTGTTTGACATGATTAGTTAATGGTTAGATATTATCATGCTTTATGTGATTTGTTGATACCTGATTTATAGTTAGAGGTGTTTATGCTATTGTCATGCTTTTAGAGAAGGGACAATGTAGTATTTCTCATTCTGAGCACCCTAGTATGCTGTGACTCCCTGACTCTGTGTGTTATATATGTATATACTCGTATGCAACATATCATTTTGATGCAGGCTACAGGTACCAAGCATTGAATCCACCTAACTTAGCAGGTTTGAGCGTGCCCTTACACCAATGGATAATGTGGATGGGAGATAGCATGGGGTTCCCTAGGTCAGTCTTTGTTACCAGGTTGTGGTCGTGGGTCTTGATGTCACTCTATGGTACTTGCCTCAGGTTCTTTCATCCAGTGGCATGTAGCGTTATTTTTGAAATGTCTTAATAATAATAATAATAATAGGTCTAGATATAATGGTATTTATTTAATTGTTAATAAATAATGTGAAATTGGAAAATAATGGAAAATGTTTTAATTAAGATTAAATTAATAGCTTTAATAATTAATAATAATGATATTTGTAATAAGTAACTAATATTATATTAATTATTTGATTAAGTGTATCGTGACTTGAAAGATATTATTACTTAATAAATTTATTGCGAGTGTCTATTCTGATTTGAAAATCTCTCTGAGGAAGAAAAATTTATTGCATTCAATTTTAGGGAGATAGTGGGATTTCGAAATGGATTTGGGGAAGTGGGAAATTAATGGATTTTGCCTATTTTTGGTTTATGGAAGTTATTTGTGGGGGAAGTTCCTGAGAGGAGATAGACATAATTGGGGGGGAAAAGTGTGGTAAAATACTGAAGAATTTGGAAGCCTCAGATCGGATTTCAGGTATGCTTACTTGTATTTTTGAGCAAATATAATTAAATTAGTTTGTCTCTGTTGAATCTGTTGTGTATAATTTGAACATGTCTCTTTAGTCCAATGGATTTCCTACCTTCCTGTCTTATCTGAAGTTGAAGTTTTCTTGTAACTTTTGAACTTGATATTTCTACCATCATCTTATTTTATCACCTGAGATTCATGAGAAAATTTAGATAGATTCTCTTCTTTATCTTGTCGAAGCCTTAGTATGTCAAAATGTTAAATTTGTAAATTTTTTATCAAACAAAGACCTTTTTGAGGTTACCTAGGCCAAAAGAAATTGATCTGTTGGCATTATTTACCAGACTCTCACCTATCTTGCTGCTCTCAGTTCCATAGTACAGCTTACCAAGCATTAGCATCTCAAACTCCATTTCCATAAAATGAGGTTTTTAAAGCCATGTATTGGACTAAATTTTCAATAAAATCTTATCAAAATTTACCTCAGCCTGTTGTGCCATCATATGGCCTAATTCTTCACCTTTCATTCTCTTATTTCTAGAAAATTTTATTAATGATAGTTTGGGTCAATTTTTGTCAAATATAAACCTCATCAATATTCTCCTTCAGCACCGCCATATGACCTCCCTCTTCTCTCATTTAAATTCTGCCAAAACTTGTTTGAATGAAGTAGTTTGGTGTTGATGAATTTGTTACTAGAATTTTCTCCTGGTGCCAATCTATCCTTGAGTGCCGCCGTATGGATTGGCAGTTGTATATTGCAATTTGTGCTATGGCTGCCTCTGGAGTTTTTTCCTTGGATGAGTGATGTCACCTGCAATCTCAATCTATATTTTGTATTATGTTTTCTCTACTCACTTCTTGCCAGGCTGCCCATTCTTGATATTATTTACCTCTGAAAAATCTCTTTCATCTTTTTCTCTCTAGTCTTATTTCATCTAATTGTAATTTTGTTTTGTATTTATGCTTCAATATTGTTAGAGACTTATAGAAAGAGTCCATTTATAGTGCAGTAGGAGAAATTTTAAATCAATTTATTTAGAAAGCTTCTAATTGAAAACTTCATGATTCAAGTCTAATGGTAAATCTTGTTAGAAGATTATAATTTGGAATGAGTTAACTTGCTATTTTGATTTGTATGTTTATAATCAACCCATTTTAATGATAAGAATAAAGAAAGAAACATTGTTAGAATAAACTTGTTAGTTAATAATTTGTAATATACTAATTTGTAGTGCATTTAACTCATTAAGAAAGAAATGAAATTAATAGTTGTATGATATAAAAGAAATAAATTAGGGATTTAATTTGAGTAGTTGCAAATGGTTGTGCTAGTTATCAAAAAAATATTAGATGGATTTATAATTTTAGAGTTGAATAGGATATTATTGTCTTTTATAAGTTAGGATTTTTTTAAAGAGAGTTAAAATCTTATATTGTATTCATGTTTAAAGTTATTCAAAGGTTGTTGATTGAGTTGGATCTTTAAATATATAATCATCTTCCTTGTTATACCATTGTCAATTCATATCGAAGTGCTTTAATTGGGTCATTGTATATAATTGGGTTTTTTGAGTCTTAGAGTTATGTTTTGCCTAAGTGTAAAGTGATGTATCTAGTGGGATGTCATGGTTATTAAGTGTCATGTCATTTAAATCTGTGATTCCCATATTGGGAAATGGATATATGAATAGTGGTATTGTGTTTCAATTTTACCCAACTCTAGAGGTTTGGTTACTTGGAGTCTAGTGAAACGTTGTGACATGTTTTTTTTAAATGTTTTCATTTGATATGAGATTTTGAAGTGGATCAGGGAAAGATTGTTGTTTGAGTATTGAATTTGAAATTGACTTTGTAATGTATTGGTATGCAAGAGGATAGATGCCTTGCAATCTCTTTTCCATGCATGTCATTTTGGATAGTTTATGTTTGTTGGTTAGGGGTTTCTAGTTGCATGTAGGGAGTAGCTTTCATGGTGGGGCTGGTGCCCAAAGTGGCTGCTTGGATAACCCCATGGAAGTTGTAACTAAATAATAACATAATAATTAGTCTAGGTGGCTTGGGTAGTTAAACACATAAAAAGATAAGTATAATGCCTCATCCATGCCTATAGTGCTCTCATAGGCTAAGGATGGGATGAGAAGGCCTAGTTTGCAAGATCGACCTCCTTGTCTTAATGAAAGGAAGTGTCAGTTCTGCATGTGTCACCCTATGGGGCCGGTGCCTAGAGAGAGGGTGCCAGGATAACCATAGATGGGGAACAGTTTCTAGAGGGAGATAGCCTTCATAACCCATGCTAGGACCATGAGATGATACTCTCCCCACTACAACTTAGTTACTAACTTTATGTTATCTTTTGTAGTTTCCTCTAAAGTACTGTCTTGCCTTGTTGATCTGTGTTGTCGGCATCAAGTTTGTATCTGCTTACTTGTACCCTTTGACTTAGTGGAACCTCATCATTATCTCCTAGCTCGGGGGGTGGACCTCAGGTTTCCACATGGTTGGGTGGAAGAGCTTAATCCATTTGTTTTCTTGGTCATCCTGATTCGTGTTCACTGCAGATGTGTTTCTAGATTCCAGATCTGTACTTGCATTGTCAGAGTTGCATTATACTTTTAGAATTGTATAATCTTGTTGTATATTGTAAACTGATGTAATTAGTCAAGAACCTTGTAATCATGAAATCTCGTATTTGATCTCATTCATATCTTGTAAATGAAAATTGTATTATTTTTATGTTGTATCAAATTGTATATAAACTTGTGTTGTTAAGAAACTATGTTTTACTGATGCAATTATGTCCCTAGAAATGTTAGTTGATGTTGTTATTAGTATTTTTGATCTAGTGATTATTGCAAATAATTGTTTAAAAAAAAATATTTCCACGTTTTCTTGTTCAGTTAACTTAACTCTCTAGGGTTACATGATGGGGCATCACATTTGGTTTTCAAGACAAGTTTAGACACTGGGTACTCTACTTATAATTGAGCCCATTATGTGACCTAGTGCTTAAACTTAGTAGATTAACTTTCATCCCTGTTGTTTCCCTCTTTGTGTGTAATGAATTATCATTTGGTGTTGTAGGTAGATGCCTAGAGGTACAGGTCGAGGTTGTGATAGAGGTAGGGGTTGTGGGAGAGGTTGTGGTGGTACACCTCCTCCCAGTTCTCCTCATGAGAATGCCCATGAAGGCAGGGGTTAGAATATGGAAGGAAATGGTCAGCTTAAGGGAGCCCAGTTGCATTAGTTACTCAAAGAGGCCCTTGCCCATTTAGGCCCTAGACAAGAGGTAGAGAATCTAGGAGGGGATTCGGAAGTAGATCAGCCAGAACCTAGGGAAAGAGCGAGATCACCTAGGTGGAGAGAATTGACAGCTAAATAAGAGGCCACTTTAGCCAGTCATATGAGAGATCTTTTGAGGGCATGCCCTCCCACCTTTGATGGAATTGATAGTGGTTTAGATACAGAGACCTAGTTACTTGATATAGGCTGGTGTTTCGCCATGCATCCGTATGGTAGCAACACCAAGGCTAGATGTGCTATTTTGCATATCAGATGTTTTGCTTTGACGTGGTGGCATTTAGAGGAGCACAAATTACACTTGCACATTAGTACAGTTTCTTGGGAGTTATTCTTAGAGAGATTTAGAGCCTATTTCTTATCTAATCATTGGAGGAAGTGTCGCACAGATGAGTTCCATGAGGTGATGTAGATGACCATGTCAGTCGAGTAGTATGAGCGTAGATTATATGAGCTCAAGCACTATGTGGGCATTAGTGATGATGAGACTATGTTAGTGCAACATTTTATCAGGGGCTTAAATGCCCAGATTAGTGGAGGGGTTCATGTCTTCGAAACTAAGACTATGGAGGTAGCAGTGGAGAAAGCACAGTTAGTGGAGGAGAATTTAACTATGGCAATCAGAGGGCATATAGGTGTGCACATTGGTAGTGCATCTTCTACAAGATTCAGTTCTCTTGGTGGTCATACTCAGGCATCAGGATCTCATAGAGGATACCATGCACCCTCAAAGGGTGGACAATAGTAGCAACATGACTCTCAGGCCAAACTGAAGAATTCGTAGCCTCAGGAGGGTATCAGATTTTAGAATAAGAAGAACCAGAGTTGGCAGTGATCTAGATAGGATTGTGTTGATCAAACTACTCAGAGCATGCAGTCTATAGTGAGCAGAGGGAGTTTTCATCAATCTAATACTTTTCAGGGTGGTGGTGGTTTTGGTAGAGGCACGGGGTGTTTCTCTTGTGACCAACAAGGCCATATGGCTAGACAGTGTCCTTAGTGGAATGCTTCAAGGTTTGGACATCAGTCAGCAGCTTCAAAGCCAATGGTAGGTGATGCAGGTAGATCATACAGAGTCTTTGTAGTGGTTGATAACCGCCAGGTAGAGTATCAGGCCACTGTGGTGGAGAATTTGAGCTTTTTGCGAGGTATTGCTTTTTTCATTCTCTTTGATTCTGGTGCTTTTGATTCGTTCATTTCTTCTTCTCTTGTGGAGCATTATGGTTTAGTGACAACAAAGCAGGATGATAGGTGGTAGGTAGAGCTAGCATCAGGGGCTAAGGTTACAGTTGAGTCTCTAGTGCATGGTTGTGAGTTGAGGATTGGTTCTCTATCTACTATAGTAGACCTTCGCATCCTACCCCTTGGTTCATATGATATAGTATTGGGTATGGGTTGGTTAGAGGCCAATTAGGTAGTGATCGATTGTTGGCATAAGTTAGTCAGTTGTGTGGATGATTTTGGTAGAGAGGTGGAGGTAGTTGGTAACCAAAGACCTATTTCCCTATGTATGATCTCTACTATGTAGCTTAAGAGATGCATGTGTCAGGGATGTCAGCTCTTTGCAGTGACTGTTAATGACTTGGAGATGGAGGAGTGTCGAGAGACATCTCTTGATGATCACCCACTCCTAAGAGAGTATGCTGATGTTTTTCCTTCTGAGATTCTGGGGATGCCACCTAAGCATGACATTGACTTAAGGATTGATCTTGTTCCTGGTGCAGAGCCTATCTCACAAGCTCCATATCGGATGACCACTCAGGAGCTAAAGGAGATTAGATTGCAATTGGAGGTGTTGTTAGTCAAGGGATTCATTCAACCTAGTGTTTCTCCATGGGGAGCACCTGTCATCTTTGTGAAGAAGAAGGATGGATCTCTACGGCTGTGTATCGACTATCGACAACTCAATAAGGTGACATTGAGGAATAGGTACCCCTTGCCTCAGATTGATGATCTGTTTGATCAGATTAAGGGAGCTAAGATGTTTTCAAAAATTGACCTTAAGTTGGGATATCATCAGTTGTGGATATTTGAGGCAGATATTCATAAAACAACATTTCGCACCTATTATGGCCATTATGAGTTTACAGTTGTACCATTCAGTTTGACGAATGCACCTTCAGTTTTCATGAGCTTGATGAATAGTGTATTTCACACTTATCTCGACAGGTTTGTCCTTGTATTTTTTGATGATATTTTGATTTATTTGAGGACTATGGAGGAGCATGAGGAGTATTTGTGTCAGGCGTTGCAGTGTCTGAGAGAAAATCAACTTTATGCTAATTTGTCAAAATGTGAATTCTTTTAGACAGAGGTGAACTATTTGGGTCATGTCATTTCTAGAGAGGGTATTGTGGTGGATCCTTCAAAGATCCAAGCTATTATAGATTGGCCTGCACCTACTAATGTTTATGAGGTCCACAGTTTTATGGGTTTGGCAGGCTATTATCACTATTTTGTTATGGATTTCTTGAGGATTGATCATCCTATTACTTCTCTTCAGAGGAAAGGGAAGAAGTTTGTTTGGTCAGAGCAGTGTTACGTAGCTTTTTAGACTCTTCAGGAGTGGTTGACAAGTGAACCTATTCTAGCAGTTCCTGATCCTACTGGGGACTTTGTTGTGTGTACAGATGCTTCTTTGGAGGGCTTAGGAGCAGTTCTGATGTAGGATGGTCACGTGATTACCTATGAGTCTCGTAAACTCAAGGATCATGAATTAAACTATCCCACTTATGATTTGGAGTTATCTATAGTTGTGCATGCCTTGGTGAGGTGGAGGCATTTTCTTTTAGGGCATCGATTTGAGCTGCACAGTGATCATCGTAGTTTATAGTATATTTTTATGCAGCTAAACTTGAATGCAAGGTAGAGGTGATGGATGGAGTTCTTGTGTGAGTATGAATTCTAGGTCAAGTATATTCAGGGCAAAGAGAATGTTGTGGCAGATGCTCTTAGTTGGTAGAGGCATGAGATCTTAGAAGTCACTCTCACAATTGATTTGAGAGGTCAGATTCTTGAAGTATTTCCTACCGACAGTTGGTATCAGGAGTTGAAGTCTGAGGTTGAGTCGGGTAGACCTTTGGAGGGTAGATTTTCTAGTTACTCTCTTGAGTCAGATGGTCTTTTGCAACATTTGGGTCATATTTATGTTCCAAGTTCTGAGGATCTTCGTACCCTCGTTATGTCAGAGGCACATCGAGCACCCTATTCTTCTCATTCGGGTGTCAAGAAGATGCATGCAGATCTTTGTTAGCTATACTTTTGGAGTGGTATGAAGTGGGATATTGCTGATTTTGTGTCGAGATGTCTTGAGTGTCAGAGGGTGAAGGTGAAGCACCAGCATCTTGCAGGTCTTTTACAGCCCCATCTTGTTCCAGAATGGAAATGGGACATCATTTCTATAGACTTCATAGTTGGATTGCGGGTATCCTCCCATCAACACAATACTATTATGGACAATGTGGATAGATTAATGAAGGTAGCTCACTTATCTCATATCCATTCATATTATAATGCTTCTACGGTGGCCAAAGTGTTCATGGAGGACATAGTCAGATTGCATGGGATTCCTCATAGGATCATCTTTGATAGGGATCTAGTGTTTACTTCAACTCTCTAGACTTCTCTACAGTAGGCCTTGGGGAAACAGAGAGGGTTAACCAGGTCCTCGAGGATATGCTTAGGATGTATGTTATGGATCAGCAGTGCCATTGGGAGCATTATTTGTATCTGGTGGAGTTTTCTTATAATAATGGATATCACAGCTTGATCAGCATGTCTCCATTTCAAGCTTTGTATGGTCGTCCTTGTTGGACCCCACTGATTTGGGATCATCTTGAGGATAGAATTCTCCTAGGACTGGATATGCTTAGAGATATGGAGTAGCTAGGTGAGTGGATTAGAGAGCATTTGGTGGCAGTGCAGGATAGGTAGAAGAATTATGCAGATGCTCATAGGGTTGATCGACAGTTTTAAGTTGGGGATTGAGTGTTCTTATGTGTGTGTTAGTGAAAGAGTCCGATCCATTACGGAAAAGGCTCTAAGCTAGCACCACGCTTTGTTGGACCTTTTGAGGTGTTGGACAAGATCAGTCATGTCACTTATCATCTTGCTTTTCCACCCAGCCTTTCACGCATCCATGATGTGTTTCATGTTTCTGTGCTTAGACCTTACTATCCAGATATTGCTCATGTTCTTGATTAAAATGCTCTACAGGTAGAGGACGAATAGCTAGCTTTGGAGACCATAGGCATTCTATAGCACAAGAGACTCACTCTCAGGGGCAGAGATGTGGAGCAAGGCAAGGTCCAGTGGGATGCTAATGATGAGACTTCTGCTACCTGGGAGGATGCACCCAAGATGCATGAGTTATACCCTTATTTATTTGCGGGCTTCCAGGAGTAAGCCTGATTCTAGGGGGAAGGATATAATGTCCCTCATTTTGGCTTTCTCACAGTGATAGTATTTCAGTTACATTTAGACGGTTTTGAGACAAGTGGATGATAGACTTATTAGTTATGTTTATTCTGCTCATTTTGGATTATGGATTACTAATGTAGTTGTGGACATTTGCTATGATCATTATGATGACATTATGGATATTATA
Source organism: Cunninghamia lanceolata (assembly GCA_027924645.1). Classification (NCBI taxonomy): domain Eukaryota; kingdom Viridiplantae; phylum Streptophyta; class Pinopsida; order Cupressales; family Cupressaceae; genus Cunninghamia; species Cunninghamia lanceolata. The sequence goes on from BSBN01000078.1 coordinate 9,146,094, forward strand.
GTTTATGATCTATTTGACATGATCAGTTAATGGTTAGATATTATCATGCTTTATGTGATTTATTGATACCTAATTTATATTTAGAGGTGTTTATGTTATTGTCATGCTTTTAGAGAAGGGACAATGTAGTATTGCTCATTCTGACCACCCTACTATGCTACAACTCCCTGACTCTCTGTGTGTGTTATATATGTATATACTCATATGCAACATATCATTTTGATGTAGGCTACAGGTTTGAGCATGCCCTTACACCAATGGATAATGTGGATGGGAAATAGCACGGGGTTCCCTAGGTCAGTCTATGTTTTTCAGGTTGTGGTCATGGGTCTTGATCTCACTCTATGGTACTTTCCTCGGGTTTGGTCATCAAGTGACATGTAGCGTTATTGTTGAGTTTTGGTTAAAGGTCAATGTGTATTTTGGAAATGCATTAATGATTATTATAATAATAATAGGTCTAGATATAATGGTATTTATTTAATTGTAAATAAATAATGTGAAATTGGAAAATAATGGAAAATATTTTATTTAAGATTAAATTAATAGATTTAATAATTAATAATGATGATATTTGTAATAAGTAACTAATATTATATTAATTGTTTGATTGAGTCTATCATGAGTTGAAATATATTATTAGTTAATAAATTTATTGTGAGTGTCTGTCATGATTTGAAAATCTCTCTGAGGAAGAAAATTTTATTGCATACAATTTTAGAGAGATGGTGGGATTCCAAAACAGATTTGGGGAAGTGGGAAATTAATGGATTTTGCCTATTTTTGGTTTATGGAAGTTATTTGTGGGGGAAGTTCCTGAGAGGAGATGGACATAATTGGGGGGAAAAAGTGTGATGGAAAACTGAAGAATTTGGAAGCCTCAGATTGAATTTTGGGTATGCTTACTTGTATTTTTGAGCAAATCTGATTGAATTAGTTTATTTCTCTATTGAATCTCTTGTGTATAATTTGAACGTCTCTTTATTCTAGTAGATTCCCTATCTTTCTTTCTCATCTGACGTTGAAGTTTTCCTGTAACTTTTGAACTTGATATTTCTACCACCATCTTATTTTGTCACCTATGATTCATGAGAAAATTTAGATAGATTCATTTCTTTGTCTTGTCGAAGCCTCAGTATGTCAAAATGTTAAATCTATAATTTTTTTATCAAACAAAGACCTTTTTGTGGTTACTTGGGCCAGAAGAAATTGATCTGTTGGCATTATTTACCAGACCCTTACCTATCTTGCTACTCTGAATTCCATAATACAGTTTACCCAACGTTAGCATTTCAGACTCCATTGCCAGAAAATGAGGTTTTCAAAGCCATGTATTGGAATGAATTTTCAATGAAATCTTATCAAAATTTACCTCAGCCTGTTGTGCTGTCGTACGGCCCAATTTTTCACCTTTTATTCTCTTATTTTTGCTAGATTTTAATAATGATAGTTTGGGTCAATTTTTGTCAAATATAAACTTCATCAATATTCTCCTTCACCGCTGCCATACGGCCTCCCTCTTCTCTCATTTAGATTCTTCCAAAACTTGTTCAAATGAAGTCATTTGGTGCTGATGAATTTGTTACCAGAATTTGCTCCTAATGCCAATCTATCCTTGAGCACTGTCGTATGGACTGGTAGTTGTATATTGCAATTTGTACTATGGCTACCTCTAGAGTTTTTTCCTTGGCTGAGTGATGTTACCTACAATCTCAATCTATATTTTGTATTATGTTTTCTCTACTCACTTCTTGCCAGGCTGCCCATTCTTGATATTATTTACCTCTGAAAAATCTCTTTAATTTTTGCTCTCTGGTCTTATTTCATCTAATTGTAATTTTGTTTTGTATTTATGCTTCAATATTGTTAGAGACTTATAGCAAGAGTCCATTTATAGTACAGTAGGAGAAATTGTAAATCAATTTATTTACAAAGCTTCTAATTGAAAACTTCATGAAAGTCTAATGCTAAATCTTGTTAGAAGATTATAATTTGGAATGAGTTAACTTGCTATTTTGATTTGTATGTTTATAATCAACCCATTTTAATGATAAGAATAAAGAAAGAAACATTGTTAGAATAGATTTGTTAGTTAATATTTTGTAATATACTAATTTGAAGTGCATTTAACTCATTAAGAAAGGAATTAAATTAATAGTTGTATGATATTACATAAATAAATTAGGGATTTAATGTGAGTAGTTGCAAATGGTTGTGCTAGTTATCAAACAACTATTAGATGGATTTATAATTTTAGAGTTGAATAGGATATTATTGTCTTTTATAAGTTAGGATATTATTAAAAAGTTAAAATCTTATATTGTATTCATGTTTAAAGTTATTCGGAGGTTGTTGATCAAGTTGTATCTTTAAATATGTAATTGTCTTCCTTGTTATACCATTGTCAATTCGTATTGAAGTGCTTTAATTGGCTCATTGTATATAATTGGGTTTTTTGAGTCTTAGAGTTATGTTTTGCCTAAGTGTAAAGTGATGTATCTAGTTAGATGTCATGGTTATTAAGTGTCATGTCATTTAAACCTTTGATTACCATATCGAGAAATGGATATATGAATAGTGGTATTGTATTTTAGATTTACCCAATTCCAGATGTTTGGTTACTTGGAGTCCAGTGCAACATTGTGACATGTGTTTTTAAATGTTTTCATTTGATATGAGATTTTGAAGTGGATTAGGGAAAGATTGTTGTTTGAGTATTGAATTTGAAATTGACTGTGTAATGTATTGGTATGCAAGAGGATAGATGCCTTGTAGTCTCTTTTCCGTGCATGTCATTTTGGATAGTTTCTGTTTGTTGGTTAGGGGTTTCTAGATGCATTTAGGAGAGTGGCTTTCATGGTGGGGTTGGTGCCCAAAGTGGCTTCTTGGATAACCCCATGGAAGTTGTAACTAAGTGATAACATAATAATTAATCTAGGTGGGCTGGGTAGTTAAACACAACAAGATAAGTATAATGCATCACCGATGCCTATAGTGCTCTCACAGGCTAAGGATGGGATGAGAAGGCCTAGTTGGTAAGATCAGCCTCCTTGTCTTAATGAGAGGAAGTGTTGGTTCTGCATGTGTCACCCTATTGGGCTGGTACCTAGAGGGAGGCTGCTAAGATAACCATAGATTGGGGCTAGTTTCTAGAGAGAGATAGCCTAGATAACCCATGCTAGGACCATGCCATGATACTCTCCCTACTGCAGCTTAGTTACTACCTTTATGTTATCTTTTGTTGTTGCCTTTGGAGTAATGTCTTGCCTTGTTGATATGTGTTGTCTGTATCGAGTTTGTCTCTGCTTACTTGTACCCTTTGACTTAGTGGAACCTCATCGTCATCTCCTAGCTCGGGGGGTGGACCTTAGGGTTCCACATGGTTGGGCGAAAGAGCTTAATCCATTGGTTTTCTTGGTCATCCTTAGAGTTGCATTATACTTTTAGATTTGTATAATTTTGTTGTATATTGTAAATTGATGTAATCAATCAAGAACCTTGTAATCACGAAATCCTATATTTGATCTCTTTCATATGTTGTAAATGAAAAATGTATTCTTTTTATGTTGTATCAAATTGTATATAAACTTGTGTTGTTAAGAAACTATGTTTTACTGATGCATTTATGTCCCTAGAGATGTTAGTTGATATTGTTATTAGTATTGTTGATCTAGTGATTATTGCAAATAATTGTTTAAAGAAAAAATATTTCCACATTTTCTTCTTTGGTTAACTTAACTCTCTAGGGTTGTATGGTGGGGCATCATAGGATGATTCAAGCATGTTGCAGATGATCTAAGAGCAATTCTTTGGAGCATAGCATGTTGATCAGAGAAGATTCAAGTCCTAGCTATGTTTGGTTGATAGTACAGTGATCCGCATGTTAGATTTAGGACAGACAACTTAGAGCGGGGGTGAATCAGTTGTCCAAAAACTTTCTTCTTTCAACACATGCATTCACTTAGCATTAACAATAAATCAATCATGAAAACTTAATGTAATTAACCAAGAGCAGAAACACATCAACACATGAGACACCAAGATTTTGACGTGGAAAACCCAGTTAAGGGAAAAACCACGGGGTGACTAACCCAAGATATTATTCTCTATTAGAAGAATAGAAAGAATATGATGGCACATGCCAATTAGGGCTCACTGTCCAAGCATATTGCTCATAAGAGGCTCACTGCCTACAAGAGACACACTGTCTACAATAAATAATTATTACATACTTGAACTAGAAAATAGCATTGTCATCATGCTTGAATCAGTTCCATTAAAGCCCAAATCCTTCTGCTCTTCCTTTCGCTCTTCTCCTCGCTACCACACACTCATCTCCATGAGTACACACTTGAAATGACTTTGCAAACCTTTATTTATAAATGACATCAACTTAGGAACAAACATCTAAGTCGGCAAGCAACCACAAGAACATTCGTAAGGTGTATAATTCATCCAGTCGGCCAGTCACAGAAAGAACACCTTCATCCGGAAGTATTTCTTCAATTCTAGGCTTCAATTCTAATGCGGACCATCAACATGAACTGAACATAATCCAAGGACTTTCACAAGCTTTCTTGAATCACCAAGAACATCCGCACTTCCTCTACTTACTAAAATCCTTCTCTCCTACATCTGGAACCTCAAGAACATAGTCTGTTATCACTGTCACAAAGGAATAGGTTCTTTCAGACCTTCAAACTACAAACTGATCTACTTGAGACTTCACAAGGATTTCCTAAACACTTCCTCAAATCTGCAGAGTGGGATAATGCATTACCAGACCTTACCGGACCTATCTGTCTCACTCTGTCACCACTGAGCACTTGTCAGAACTGGTTCTACTTGAGCGACCATAACTTCTTTAGATCTTCATGCGAATCCCTAAAAACTTGACTAGAGCATCTCAAGACTTATATCTACAAACCCTTTAAACCACATCCTCTGATCCTCAACCTATCTTGGACTTTTACCTTGTTATCATCACTGTTCTTCACTGTTCCTGATTGAGACTAATTTTCTCAATATCCTCAGCATACAACTCATCCAATCCTTCTCATTAATGCAACATGAGTATGTTGACATCAATGAAAACACTAGTTCAACCCATACTTGCAACAATCTCCCCCTTTGTCATTGATGGCAACATATTATGTGAAAAACTATCAAGACAAGAACTTCTCCTTACTGTCATAGCTCCCCCTATCAACAACAACTATTCACATGTCTTATCTTCCTATACTACTCCCCCTTTGATCATCAACAACTTGTTTTTCACATGTCTTCTCTCCCCCTTTGACATCAATGGCAAAGCGCCCATACTTGCAACTTGATAATCGCACCTGCTGCTCCCCCTGAGTAGCAGCTCCCCAACACCAATCTGGACCACAAGATATGACTGTGATATCCACTGGACTGATGCACATTAGTGCATCCTAGTTCATCACTAGAGGGGCAATAACCCCTAACTTCTCCTTGCGATACTCAAAAGAGTTCTTGGGAAGAGGTTTAGTAAAGATATCTGTAATCTGATCCTTGGAGGGCACATACTCCAATCTGACTTCATCCTTATTCACTTGCTCTCTTAGAAAGTGAAACTTGATAGATATGTGCTTGGTCTTAGAATGCAACACCAGATTCTTAGAAATATTTATTGCACTTGAATTATCACAGAAAATTATGATAGGCTCCTCATATTCTACTTTAATGTCTCTTAGCATCTGCTTCATCCATAAGATTTGAGTGCAACTACCTACTGCTGCAATGTATTTTGCTTCAGTTGTAGACAGAGATATTGCCTCTTGTTTCTTGCTTAGCCAAGAAACCAATCTTTTTCCCAAAAAGAATGCTCCACCACTGGTACTCTTCCGGTCATCCACATCTCCTGCCCAATCTACATCTGTATATGCATGAAGAGAGAAATCATGATCCCTAAGATACCATAGACTGTACTCAACTGTCCCCTTTAGATATCTAAAAATCCTCTTGATTGCCATAACATGAGATTCTCTAGGATCAGCTTGGAATCTAGCAACAAGACCAACAACCTGCATAATGTCTGGTCTAGTTTCAGTGAGATACAATAGTCCTCCAATCATTGACCTATATTTTGTCTGATCAACCTTTGGAGAGTCATCATCTTTGCTCAACTTGCATCCGGTTGCCATTGGAGTGTTCATTGGCTTTGAGTTTTCCATCCCAAATTTCCTCAACAGTTCTTTCACATATTTTGACTAAGAGATGAAGATTCCTTTTTTTGTTTGAGTAATTTGTAGACCCAAAAAGAAATTCATTTCTCGAAGCATTGACATCTCAAACTCACTTTTCATTTGACTTGCAAAAGTTTTACACATACTGTCTCTTCCTCCAATAATGATATCCTCAACAAATACTTCAACAATTAAGATATTTTCATGATCAATTTTGAAATACAAATTACTGTCAGCAGTACCTTTATTGAAACTAATCTTCAAGAGATGCTTGTCCAATCTTTCATACTAGGCTCTTGGGCCTTGCTTCAGTCCATACAATACTTTTTTTAATTTACAGACCATGTCACTATGATCAGACAATTGAAATCTATCCGGTTGCTCAATATACACTTCTTCTTCCAAATTACCATTTAGGAAGGCAGATTTGACATCCATCTAATATACTTTGAAATCTTTGAAGGCAACAAATGCAAGAAATAATCTGACTGCTTCAATTCTTGCCATCAGAGCAAAAGTTTCTTCAAAATCAACTCCTTCTATTTGAGAGTAACATTTGCAAACTAATCTGGGCTTGTTTCTAATTACTTCACCGGCTTCATTCAATTTGTTCTGGAAGACCCATTTGGTTCCAATCACATTTTTGTTTCTTGGTCTGGGAACAAGATCCCAAGTGTGATTCTTCTCAATTTGCATCAGTTCTTCCTCCATTGCCTTAGTCCAGTTTTCATCATTGCAAGCTTCATTTACTGTCTTAGGTTCAATCTTTGAAATTAGACAATACTCATCTGAATTTTGAGCAATTCCCCTCCTTGTTTGCACCCCTTTGCTTTTGTCACCTATGATATGATCTTTAGAGTGGTTTAGAGTTACATACCTTGGAATTTTGGGAGTCTCTTGCACTTCTAACTCTTGATCAGTCTCATTGAGACTTATCTCTTCTTCCTGTCTTACCAGATCAACTTGACTTTGTTTCTCAGAAGAGACTTGGATACCTTGAATTTGAACACCATTCTGATCATCTTCATCATGTTCAAGAATTCTTGAGGGTCTTTCAATTTCTTCATCAAACTTCACATTTATACTTTCTACAATCTTTCTTAGTCTCTTGTTCTAATACCGGTAAGCTTTGCTTTGAGTAGAATAACTGAAGAATAATCCTTCATCAATTCTAGCATCAAAATTTCCTAGATCTTCATCCCTTTTAATGTAATATCTGCTACCAAAAACTCTAAAGTATCTTACAATGGGAGTAATGCCAAACCAGAGTTCATAAGGAGTCTTACCGGTATAGTTTCTAATTTGAACTCGGTTGAGAGTGTAGACTGCAGTGCTGACAGCTTCTCTCCAATAGATCTGAGGAACATTTGCTTCCATCATCATGGTCTTGGATGCTTCCTGGATGGTCTGGTTCTTTCTTGGATGCTTTCTGGATGGTCTAGTTCTTTCTCTCAACAACTCCATTCTGCTGTGGAGTTCTAGGGGCAGACAACTGTCTCTTTATTCCATGTTTCTCACAAAGGTTTATGAACTCACCGGATGTGAATTCTCCACCTCTATCAGACCTCAGACACTTTAATTTTAATCCAGTCTCATTTTCCACCATAGCCTTGAATATTTTGAATTTCTCAAGAGCTTCTGATTTCTCTTTCAGAAAGGTTACCCACATCATCGGGAATAGTCATCAATTAGCAACATGAAGTATCTATCCCCTTGCACACTCCTGATTCTTGCCGGACCACATAAGTCAGTGTGAACCAAGTCTAATAATCCAATAGAAGATTGTTCCTTGCTTTTGAATGAGATTCTGCTTTGTTTTCCCAACTGACATTCTTTGCACAAACTATTTGTAGGTTTTACCAATCTTGGAAGATCTCTTACAACCTGAGTATTACTTATCTTGATGATATTATCAAAGTTCACATGACACATTCTTCTATGCCATAACCAACTCTGATCAATTTGAACAAATAAGCAACTTTTACCAGTACCAGCTAAGTAAAAGATGTTACCTTTTGTTTGGGTACCTGATGCAATCTCTGTTCCAGAACTTTCAAAGATTTTGCACTTTCCATTCTTGAATCTAAGATCATAGTCTTTGTCCACCAACTATCCCACACTAAGAAGATTGTGTTTCAATCCTTCAACATATAATACATTACCTGTTTTGTTCTTTCCATCAAAAGAAATAGTTCCTCTACCTCTTATTCTACCTACAGAGTTATCACCAAACTTTACCACTCCTCCTTCATACCTTTCCAAATCTATAAACTTGTTTTTCTCACCTGTCATGTGGTGAGAGCAGCCACTATCAATGACCCAATCATCCTTTTCTTCAACTTAGGCAGCCAGGGCTTTATGATTTACGGATTTAGAGGGTATTGGATCTTCTTCCTTGATGGTATTGAACACCCAATCACTTCCGGATTTGTCTTCTTTCTCTGATTCATCATCTCCTTCATGAGCATAGTAACAATTCTTCTAGAATCTTGGTCTATTACAGTTTGGCCTAGAAAATCTTTCCGGACACCTTGATGCAAAATGACCAATCTTATTGCAGTTAAAACACTTGAAAGGCAATTTTCCCTCATACTTACCAGATCCTATTGGTAGTCTTTTTGCAATAAGAGCTTCAAGATGAGCAGTTTCAGCTTCTTCTTCCAAGTCTTTTCTTGCATTTTCATACCAAGATGATTTCCTTGAAGAGTTTTCTCCCAGATCAAACCTTTGTTTTCCTTTTACCAAGGCACTTGCTTTGAATGTAGATTCAGTCTTTGCAGGATCATCTCCAAACTCGGCCATTTCAAAAGTAGCTAGCTTACCAACCAATTGATCCCTTGTGACTGTTGTGTGAGCTTTGAATTCTTCAATTGCAAAAGCTTTGATTTTATAAGACTCAGGAAGGGATCTGAGAACTTTGCCAATGATCTCATCTTCACTCAGGGTTCCACCTGCATTTCTGATTCCACAAACCAGCTCATTCACTCTTGGCATAAAAGAGGTAATATTTTCATCATTTCTCATTTTCAGTCTTTCAAATTTCCCTTTTAGACTTTGTAATCTTGCACATTTAACAAACTGGTCTCCTTCATGCAAAAGTTCCAATTTCTTCCAAATCTCAAAGGTAGTTGGTAGATGAATAACATTAGAGAGTTCTGAGTTAGATAATGTACTTAAAATAGCCTCTTTGGTCCGCAGATTATTTTCAGCATCTGTGATTTCATTTAGGGTTGTTGGACCACCCTGTGGAGGTACATAAGCCTTTGTGACCATGGGCCAGTATGCAAATCCCATGCACTGCAAGTGACATTTCATGCGACCTTTCCAAAGAGCAAAGTTAGTTCCATCGAACTTCAGACTATCCTTCTTGTAGGATGACATTCTAGATCTCCTCAAGCAGTTAAGCTCCTTTCAGAGGAACTTGGCTTTGATACCAATTGTTAGATTTAGGACAAACAACTGAGAGGGGGGTGAATTAGTTGTCCAAAAACTTTCTTCTTTCAACACTTGTATTCACTTAGCATTAACAATAAATCAATCATGAAAACTTAATGTAATTAACCAAGAGCAGAAACACATCAACACATGAGACACCAAGATTTTGTAAGGAAAGCACAGGCGCAGAAAGCAGCTTCCCTAATGTTAATTCCCAGGGGACAAAGCAGACAGGTCACTTTTCAAACTAAATAACACAGATAAGTACATAAGAGAAACCATAAATAGACAATATTCAGCACACAGATACACAGTATTACGTGGGAAAACCCTTACAGGTAAAACACCCACCACCACAAGAAAACAATCTTTATTACAGTAAGATATACAGTTACAATAAAGAACTCAGCTTCTTGCTCTGGTTTTTGATTCTTGACTTCATACACAGTTCACACTCTGTACATTTACAGAATGAACTTTTTATTCAAGTCTCATCATTATAATACCAACGACACCTGTAGACTTATCATTCTATTTCCAGTCTGCAAGAACAGGAGTTGTTACACACTTCTGCTCTAACTGATAGAACAAATTCCTTAGGCGTCGCTACCATCTAACCATCGCAACGGTTCATATTTCAGTGAGACGTTTAGTCCCACATGTACCAAGTCACCGATGACATCGCAGTTTATAACCGCCAACACACCAAAGGCTATTGTCGGCAATTTTGTTGCCAACAATACCAAGCCTTCAAGCCTCCAAGTCCATCGGCATAACAACTACCATCGGCCCACAGACTTCACCTCCCACCGATGAGCATAGTCTCCCCGATCACCAAGGTTACCATTGGAATACCTTTCACCACTGGCACAAGAATTAGCTCCCGCTCCGACAGTGCTCTGTCTCACCGATACCTCCATCGGGATGACTGCAGTACATTGGCCCAACACCTTTAGGCTAAGCTGACAAGTATCCTCTCACCGATAGACATACACCATCGGAGTGACTACTCCTGTCGGAGTAACTCCCCAGAGTTTGGCTGATAGGCCTTGTCTCGCCGAAACCTACCCATAACCATCGTCGGAGTGACTAGTGTCCATCGGCCCAAAGATTTAAAGCTTCACCGATGGTCTTCGTCTCAGCGATGCCAACTTCGCATATGCTCGAACCAACGAACCAAGGAGTCATTGAACCTACCAATGAACTCCAAAAAAGTTCAACAAGGAGGTTCAACAAGGAGGTTCAAAGAATAAGTTCAACTAAGAGGTTCAAGTAGTAATTTGAGACACAAGTTCTCTTCAATCTCCCACTTGTCGAAGACATTACTGCTACCTCTTAGTCCTCATTCAATTATTGAGAACTATGGGCCTGAAGACCCATTTCATCTGAGCACCATTTGAACTTGGCTGTGTTCACTGGTTTAGTTAAGGCATCGGCAACATTTTCCAAAGTGTCAACTTTTTCCAGCTTCACCTTCCTGTCTTCCACCATATCACAAATAAAGTGATATTGGACATCAATATGTTTTGTCCTAGCATGAAATGTAGGATTCTTTGCCAAACATATGGCACTTTGACTGTCACAGTGAATTTGTATTTGCCCTGCATTAAAACCAACATCAGAACACAACCTCTTCAACCAAACAGCTTCTTGGCATGCACGAGTGGCTGCCATGTACTCTGCCTCTGTTGTGGACAAAGCGACTACAGCCTGTCGCTTGCTTATCCAACTGATAGCACCACCATGTAACATGAACACGTATCCACTGGTGGATCTCCTACTGTCAATGTCCCCTGCCCAATCAGAATCAACATATCCCTGAATGCTGATAGATCTCTTAGACCCTTCTGAGTTTCCATGATAACAAATAGCATAGTCAGAAGTTCCCTTCAAATACCTCATAACTATTTTCACAGCATCCCAATGTGATCTGCCTGGATTCGCCATAAACTGGCTCAAAACTCCCACTACTTGGGCAATGTCTGGTCTGGTACAGACCATTGCATACATTAAACTGCCAACAACACTTGCATAAGGTACTCTCTTCATGTCATCAATTTCATTTGAAGATTCTGGACAATCTTCAATAGATAATTTTGTTCCCTGCAAAACTAGAACAACTAACTGTTTAGAATCAGACATATGAAACTTATCAAGAACATTGGTAATATACTTCCTCTGGCTGAGCCAAATTTTTCTCTTAGATCTATCCCTTTTGATTTCCATTCCCAGGATGTACTTTGCTGCCCCCAAATTTTTCATTTCAAATTTCAAGGACAACTGAGATTTTAATTCTGAGATCATCCCCTTACCATTGCCAATGAACAACATGTCATCCACATATAGTGCAATTATAAGAATCTGGTCACCTTCAGTTTTATAATAGACACAATGATCAGATTTAGATCTCACATACCCCAAGGATAAAACATACGTATCAAACTTTTGATACCACATTCTGGGAGACTATTTCAAACCATAAAGAGACTTTTTAAGTTTACATACCAGACGTTCTTTACCTTTTTCCACAAAATGCTCTGGCTGGGACATATAAATTTCTTCTTCAAGGTCTCCATGAAGAAATGCTATTGTCACATCCATCTGCTCAATTTCAAAATCATATGCTGCTGCAAGTGACAACAGAAATCTAATGGATGTCAGCTTAGCTATAGGAGAAAAGATTTCTCCATAATCAATACCTTCCTTTTGGGAATACCCCTTAGCAACCAGTCTTGCCTTGTACTTCTCAATACTACCATCTGGACCATATTTCTTCTTAAATACCCACTTACAGCCTATAGGTTTTCTTCCTTCAGGCAAGGGCACCAAATCCCAGGTTCCATTCTTCTCCAATGATATCATTTCACTATGCATGGCTTCCAACCAAGAATCTGAATCAGGTACACTAATAGCTTCTTTCACAGTCCTAGGTTCATTAGTATTAGTAAGTAAAGCATAGGCACAAGTTGAATCAAGTACTGAAAATCCATACCTATCTGGTTGTCTTCTTTCACATGTAGATCTCCTCAAAGGTTGAGGTGCAGGTTCAGGTTCTTGCTCTGGATCAGAATCTTCAGAGCTACTTGAACTCTCATCTGAACCATCTACACATGTTGTTTGTTGTTCCTCTTTTACAGGGGTCAGAGGAACATTCACAACACTCTTTTCTTTCTTTTCTTCTATCTTTTCTGGCTGAGGATCAACAACCAATGGTTTCAACTCTCTGAAAATTACATTCCTGCTGTAGATTACCTTTTCAGTTTCAGGATTCCAAAGCTTGTACCCTTTAATACCGACTCCATAGCCAACAAAGATACATTTAACTGCCTTGTTATCCAACTTAGATCTTTTAACTTCAGGAATATGAGCATATGCCTCACAGCCAAAGAATCGAATATGTCTTAGAGAGGGCTTCTTACCAGACCATGCTTCCATAGGTGTCTTATCAACCAATGCTGATGTAGGAGAACGATTCAGCAAGTAACAAGCTGTAGCAACTGCCTCAGCCCAGAACTTCTGTTCAAGACCAGCATAACTCATCATACTTCTTGCTTTCTCCATCAATGATCGACTTAACCTTTCAGCAACTCCATTCTGTTGTGGAGTATAAGGTGTAGTTTTATGCCTTTTAATTCCATGGTCTACACAATACTTATCAAAATCCGCATTGCAATATTCACCACCGTTATCTGTTCTCAAGCATTTTAGTTTTCTACCAGTCTGATTTTCCACAAGAGTTTTAAATTCTTTAAATCGACTGAACACTTCTGATTTATTTTTCAAAAAATATACAAATGCCCTTCTCGAATAATCATCAATAAACGATACATAGTATCTTGACTTAGATAAAGAAGGAACATCAACTAGACCAAAAACATCAGAATGCACATAGTCCAGCACACCAGAAGATTTATGAGAACTAGAGTAAAACGAAACATGGTTTTGCTTTCCATATATACAATGTTCACAGAAATCGAACTCCAGATTACAATCAATCAGCCCATCTACCAGGTTTTTGTTTTTCAAGGTTTTTAAACCTTTCTCACCTATGTGACCAAGTCTATGATGCCAGAGCATTGTTTTCTCTGCAGGAAGTTTAACTTCCATAGAATTTACATCATGTGTTACAATAGTAGCTTTTTCAGATTTTACAGAGACATTATTACAGCACACTGGTTTAGCATCTAGCCTATACAGAGTTCCAATGCGTTCACCTTTTGCAAGAACAATAGAACCTCTAGTCATCTTACAGCCACCATTCACAAAAGTAACTTGCACTCCAACATCATTAAGCTTACTAACAGAAAGTAAATTTCAAGCCAGACCTGGTATATGAAGAACTCCGTTCATTCCCTTTATTCTGCCATCTGGGAATTGGATTTTGACTCGACCTCGGCCAACAATTTCCAGTGTTGAATCACTAGCCAGGAACACCTTGCCACCAACATAGGGTTCATACTTCGTGAACCACTCTCTATGAGATGTCATATGAAAAGATGCTCCTGAATCAATCAGCCAAACATCTTCAGAAGCAGGTGTTGCCAGAGCAGCAATGAAAGCATCATCATCACTATGTGAAGACTCAGAGTCAGAGAAGTTCTTCTTCTTCTTTTTCTCCTCTTTGCAGTCTTTCTTGACATGACCTTTCTGCCCACAATTCCAGCACTTCACCTTGGACTTCTTGCCAGGAGATTTTGATTTCCCCTCTGATTTGGACTTAGACTTCTTGTCCTTCTTCTTGCCTCTTTCCTTTGATCTACCCCGAACTGACAGAGCCTCTTTGGCCATTCCAAAAGATTTCCTCCGCATCTCTTTAGACAACAAAGAGGCAACAACAGTTTCTTGAGAAAATGTAGTTGTTGTACTTCCAATAGCCATCACCAGATGGTCCCATGAGTCAGGTAAGGAACATAACAGAAGCATATAGCGATCTTCCTCTTCTATTTTTACACCTATAGATGTCAACTGAGCAACAATCATATTGAATGCACTCAGATGTTCTGCTACAGATGCACCTTCATCCATCTTCAGAGAATACAATTTCTTTTTGAGGAAAAGTTTATTTACCGAGGACTTGCCCTGATAAATATTATTCAACTTTTTCCACAAATCACTTGCAGACTTCTCCTCATGGATGTTCAATAGAATAGAGTCAGATAAACTCAGTCTTATCAGTCCTTTGGCTTTTCTACATATCAGATCCCAATCTTCTTGTTTCATGCCTGTGGGTTGAACTCCAGACACAGCAACCCAAAGGTCTCTATAGACTAACATATCTTCAACTTTAAGTTTCCACAACTCAAAGTTTGTGCCATTGAATTTCTCAATGTCTATTTTGTCTGATGTACTAGCCATCTTTATTTAATTTAAAAATAACACTCTACAGAACTCCCACACAATAGAATTAACACAAAAAACCCAAACTACCCACAAGGATAACACAACGGGCCAGGCTCTGATACCACTTGTAAGGAAAGCATAGGTGCAGAAAGCAGCTTCCCTAATGTTAATTCCCAGGGGACAAAGTAGACAGGTCACTTTTCAAACTAAATAACACAGATAAGTACATAAGAGAAACCAGAAATAGACAATATTCAGCACACAGACACATAGTATTACATGGGAAAACCCTTATGGGCAAAAAACCCACCACCACAAGAAAACAATCTTTATTATAGTAAGATATACAGTTACAATAAAGAACTCAGCTTCTTGCTCTGGTTTTTGATTCTTGACTTCATACATGGTTCACACTCTGTACATTTACAGAATGAACTTTTTATTCAAGTCTCATCATTATAATACCAACGACACCTGTAGACTTATCATTCTATTTCCAGTCTGCAAGAACAGGAGTCGTTACACACTTCTACTCTAACTGATAGAACAAATTCCTTAGGCGTCACTGCCATCTAACCGTCGCAACGGTTCATATTTCAGTGAGATGTTTAGTCCCACATGTACCAAGTCGCCAATGACATCGCAATTTATAACCGCCAACACACCAAAGGCTATTGTCGGCAATTTTGTTGCCGACAATACCAAGCCTCCAAGCCTCCAAGTCCATCAGCATAACAACTACCATCGGCCCACAGACTTCACCTCCCACTGATGAGCATAGTCTCCCCGATCACCAAGGTTACCATCGGAATACCTTTCACCATCGGCACAAGAATTAGCTCCCGCTCTGACAGTGCTCTGTCTCACCGATACCTCCATCAGGATGACTGCAGTACATCGGCCCAACACCTTTAGGCTAAGCTGACAAGTATCCTCTCGCCGATAGACATACACCATTGGAGTGACTACTCCTATCGGAGTAACTCCCCAGAGTTTGGCCGATAGGCCTTGTCTCGTCGATGACCTACCCATAACCGTCGTTAGTGTGACTAGTGTCCATCGGCCCAAAGATTTAAAGCTTCACCGATGGTCTTCTTCTCAGCGATGCCAACTTCACATATGCTCGAACCAACGAACCAAGGAGTCATTGAACCTACCAAATGAACTCCAGAAAAGTTCAACGAGGAGGTTCAACAAGGAGGTTCAAAGAATAAGTTCAACTAAGAGGTTCAAGTAGTAATTTGAGACACAAGTTCTCTTCAGATTTTAACGTGGAAAACCTGGTTAAGGGAAAAACCACGGGGTGACTAACCCAAGATATTATTCTCTGTTAGAAGAATAGAAAGAATAAGATGGCACATGCCAATTAGGGCCCACTACCTGAGCACACTACTCACAAGAGGCTCACTACCTACAAGAGACACACTGTCTACAATAAATAAGTATTACATACTTGAACTGGAAAATAGCATTGTCATCATGCTTGAATCAGTTCCATTAAAGCCCAAATCCTTCTACTCTTCCTTTCACTCTTCTCCTCGCTACCACACACTCATCTCCATGAGTACATACTTGAAATGACTCTTGACAATATGCCTGAAGGCAAGTGCCTTCCCATTTATTTTAAATACTTTTAATAGGGTACAAATCTTGTGGGTTAACCCCCACAATGGTTTTCCCTTAACTGGGTTTCCACATTAATAATCTTGGTGTCAAGTGTGTTAATTATGTTTCTACTCACGTGTTATTGATTTATGCTTTAATGTTTACATCATTAATCTGTTTGTAATTTGTGAAAGAAGATTAAAAGCAGAAAAGGTTAAAGTTGTGGGACAAATGATTCACCCCCCTCTTAGTTGTCTGATCTAATTCTAGCAATTAGTATCAGAGTCGGTTCCTCTAAAAGAAGCTTGACTGCCTGAGGAGATCCAAGATGTCAACTTACAAGAAGGAAAGTCTGAGATTTGATGGAACAAATTACTCACTTTGGAAGGTTCA
Organism: Cunninghamia lanceolata; assembly: GCA_027924645.1. Lineage (NCBI taxonomy): Eukaryota > Viridiplantae > Streptophyta > Pinopsida > Cupressales > Cupressaceae > Cunninghamia > Cunninghamia lanceolata. The sequence continues at coordinate 9,163,076 of BSBN01000078.1, forward strand.
CATGTAGTGTCATTTGCAATGTATGGGTGATGCCTTTTGTTTGATAATTAAGGATGAGTATAAGATTTTGAAGAATGGCCCTTCAACTCTAGATGAACTCAAGGAAGCTGAATACAATATTTAAGCTAAAGAAGCATTGTTGAGTGCCCTGATTGATATAGAAATGACAAATGTCTTGGAATTGAAAATTGGTCATGAAATATGGAAAATGTTGGAAATTCTGTATGAAGGTGATAAATATGGGGTCATCCCAAAATAATGGGTTACACTTTTTGGCCAAACTTGACATTGAAATCAACATTTTGAACTAAATCTTCACTTTCTAACACCTATAGCGGCTAAACCATTAGGAATTTGAAGATGATGCAAACAAGTGATTTGTGAGATTTTGTTTATAGATTCTAAATATTTTTTTTAAAAGAAATTTGGAGTTAAATTGTAAAAAAATTTGCATCTCCTTTGATAACTAGTTTTTAATAGTAAACAACATTTTTTTAAAGTGATGTGTATTCTGTAGCACATAACTTTTTTTACACAAAGGATAAAATTTTGATTCTTTTGAATTTAGATTGGTAACACTGATATATAGGGCATGCATTTGTTTTCATAATTTTTTGTTGAATTTTTTTTTCAATTAAGTTTTGAAGTCAAACAAATTATAATTTAGACATAGGCGTATTCTGTAAAACGTAACTTTTTCTATATGTATTGAAATTCAATTTGGTTTTTTTTGCTAAAATAAGGACATCAATACCTAGGGCATAGATATTTTTTAGAATTTTTTTTCACTAATTTACTAATTTTCCATGTGTGTAGAACAAAGAACTTGATGTTTAGTGAACAACCTACATTCACAAGAAATAAAAAATAAATATAATAATCAAAATAAATATATTTAAAATTATACTTTTTGGGAAGCTTATACTAAGGACAACATACTTACAAAACATAAATTTTAAATGAATTCATTTGATCCCCCAAAAGGTGAATCAAAAGTGGTTTTTTATCAGCATTTTCATAGGTGTAAAGGAGACTCCATTATAGGTATGGTTTAAAACTAGCAGGGTTTTATCCAAGGGGGTTAGAATCTAAGGGCATTTGATCAAACCCTCTTCAAATAAAATCCTTTAAATGGAACCTTTCAAGGCTTAAATCATTATATTTTCTAAAAATATGCGATTTTAGCAAAAATTAGGATGTCCCAAAAAGTGTAACCGATTATTGTGGCAGCACCCTATGTCAAATGTGCCAAGCTGCATAGCCTAAAGGGTAAATATGAAAGGTTGATGATGAGTGAAGATGAAAACATTACTTCCTACATGCAGAAGGTGAATGAACTGGTGACTGGTATCAAGAGTGCTGGTGGAATATTGGAAGAATCAGAGATTGTTGCCAAAGTGCTTAGATCCTTACCTGTGGCATACAAGCATAAAGTTGCTACCATTAAAGAGATCGAGACTGTGAAAACTGTTACAAGGGATTAGTTGGTTGGTAAGCTTTCAGCATTTGAAATGAGTGAGTTTGGTGATTCTCTTCCTAAGTTTGAATCTGCATTTAAGGCCAGTGTTTATGGAAAACAAAGATACGATCCAAGTGAAAGCTCTTCAGGAAGATCAAACAGATATGAGAAGGCAAGGAAGAATCTTGAAAATGATGAAATTGATGCTGCCGAACTTGAAGCTCTTATTGCCAAAAGATTTCCAAGAGGATTCGGTAAGTATGAAGGAAAGTTGCCTTTCACTTTTTTTGATTGTAATAAGATTGATCATTTTGCCTCAAGGTGTCCAAAGAGGATTTCAAAACCAATACCTAAAAGATCAAGGGCTTAGAAGAAATGTTACTATATCGAAGACACTTAAGAATGTGTCACTGATGATGAATCTAATATGGGAAGTAACTTAGGAAATGAATGGGAGTTCATTGCCATCAAACAAGAAGATCCAGTGTCTACTGAATCTACTAGCTATGTGAATGTGGAAAGTACTTTGGCTGCTTAGATTGAAGAAAAGGATGAATGGGTGATTGATAGTGGATGTTCTCATCATATGACTGGTGATAAAAGTAACTTCATAAGTTTGGAAAGATATGAAGGTGGAATTGTGAAGTTTGGACACGATTCAGCTGGTAGAATTTGTGGTAGATGATCCATCTCTTTTGATGGTAAGAATAACACTAATGATGTTCTATATGTAGATGGATTGAAGCATAACCTTCTCAGTGTTGGATGGTTGGTTTACAAAGGGTATGATCTCCGATTGAAGGATGGAAAATGCAAAATCTTAGCAAGATCCTGAACTGTGATTGCATCAGGTACACAAACCAAAGGTAACATCTTTCATTTAAGTGGTACTAGCAAAAGTTGTTTGATTTCTTAGATTGATTAGAGTTGGTTATGGCATAGGAGAATGTGTCATGTGAATTTTGATAATATTGTCAAGATAAGTTCTACTCAAGCTGTGAGAGATCTTCCAAAACTTGTAAAACCTACTGATAGCATGTGTAGAGAATGTCAATTGGGTAAATAGAACAGAGCTTCATTCAAGAACAAAGAACAATTTTCAAGTGGACTATTGGAACTTGTGCATATTGATCTATGTGGTCCTGCTAGAATTAGAAGTGTGGAAGGAGACAAATATTTTATGTTGCTAATTGATGATTACTCTCAAATGATGTGGGTAACCTTCTTGAAAGAAAAATTAGAATCTCTTGACAAATTCAAGGTGTTCAAGTTTATGGTGGAGAATGAGATTGGTGTGAAGATAAAGTGTCTAAGATCCGACAAAGGTGGAGAGTTTACCTCCACTGAGTTTGATACATTGTGTGAAAAGCATGGAATAAAAAGACAATTATCTGCTCCTAGGACTCCTCAACAGAATGGAGTTGTCGAAAGAAAGAATTGGACCATTGAAAAAGCTGCTAGGATCAAGATGATGGAAGCATATGTTCCACTAGTCTATTGGAGAGAAACTATGAGTACTACTATCTACACTCTTAACTGGGTGCATATCAAAGGCAATTCTGGTAAGACACCTTATGAACTATGTTTTGGTCATCCTCCTACTATGAAATATTTCAAAGCCTTTGGTAGAAAATGCTATATCAAAAGAGATGAGGATCTAGGCAAGTTTGATGCAAGAAGTGACAAAGGAATATTTTTGGGTTACTCTACTCAAAGAAAGGCATACTAGTCTTTCAACAAGAGATTGAAAAAAATTATTGAAAGTGCTAATGTTAAGGTTGATGAGAGCAAAGAAAGACCTTACATGCCTAGTGGATATGATTCAGATGATCAAGATGAAAGTCAAAGTCAAGGAAAGCAAGTTCAAACCTAGACTGAGATCCAGATTGATCTAGAGAACCCAGTGACTCAAGAAGTTAGTGAAAATGTTGAGGAACAAGCTCAAGAATTTGAAATTCAAGAAACTCCCAAAACCCCCAGGTATGTAAGGTTGAATCATTCTGAAGATCAAATCATAGGAGATAAGAGTAAAGGTGTTCCAAGTGGAGTATTGTTTGATTTCAAGGATTGAACCAAAAATAGTGAATGAAGCTTGTCATGATGAAAATTGGGTAAAAGCAATGGAAGAAGAATTAATACAAATTGAAAAGAATCATACTTGGGATCTTGTTCCTAGAGCTAAAAACAAAATTGTAATTGGAACCAAATGGGTCTTCCAAAATAAACTGAATGAAGATGGTGAAGTTGTGAGAAACAAAGCAAGATTGGTATGCAAAGGATATTCTCAAGTAGAGAGAATTGATTTTGAAGAAACATTTGCCCCGGTGGCAAGAATTGAAGCAGACAGATTATTTCTTCCAATTACTTCTTTTAAAGTTTTCAAAGTTTACTAGATGGATGTCAAGTTAGCATTCTTGAATGGAGAGTTAGAGGAAAAAGTCTACATTAAGCAATCGAAAGTATTTCAGCTTTCTGATCAAGGAGATATTGTTTATAGATTGAGGAAAGCATTGTATGGACTCAAACAAGCCCCAAGAGCTTGGTATGCAAGATTAGATAAGTACCTGCTAAAGCTTGGATTTAGCAAAGGCACAACTGACAGTAATCTTTATCTCAAGATTGATCATGAGGACATCCTGATTGTTGAGGTATTTGTTGATGATATCATTTTTGGTAGAAATGGAAGCATGTACAAGAAATTTGCTGATCAGATGCAAAGTGAATTTGAGATGTCAATGTTTGGTGAAATAAATTTCTTATTAGGTCTACAAATCACTCAATAAGATAAAGTTATCTTCATATCTCAGTCTAAGTATGTGAGAGAATTGTTGAAAAAGCTTGGAATGGAGGACTCAAAACTAGTAAATACTCCTATGGTAACTAGATGCAAGTTGAGTAAATATGATGATTCACCTAAGGTAGATCAGAAAAGGTATAGATCAATGATTGGAGGACTGCTTTATTTGACTCATACTAGACCTGATATTATGAATGCAGTTGGACTTGTTGGTAGATTTCAAGCTGATCCTAGAGAATCCCATGTTGTAGTAGTCAAAAGAATTTTTAAATATCTAAAGGGAACATCTGATTATGGCTTATGGTATCCAAGTGATAATGACTTCACTCTTCATGCATATATAGATGCTGATTGGGTAGGAGATGTGGATGGCAGGAAAAGTACTAGAGATGGTGCATTCTTCTTGGGAAGGAGATTGGTTTCTTGGTTCAACAAAAATTAGGAGGTAATTGTACTCAAGTCTTGTGGATGAAGCAAATGTTGAAGGATATCAAAATTGTGTTTGAAGAGCCTGATACAATCTTCTATGATAATTCAAGTGCAATAAACATCTCCAAGAATCCTGTGTTGCACTCAAAGACAAAGCACATATCAATCAAGTTTCACTTCTTAAGAGAGAAGGTAAGTGAGAATAAAGCTAGATTGGATTTTGTTTCTTCAAAGGATCAGATTGCAGATATATTCACAAAGCCTTTGCCTAATGATACTTTTAAGTATCTCAAAGGGAAGCTAGGAGTTATTACCCGTCATGTTCAGAACTAAGATGCACTAGTGTACATCAGTCCAGTGGAATTCATAGTCATATCTTGTGATCCAAATTGATGTTAAGGAGATACTACTCAGGGGGAGTAGGTAGTATGAAAATTTTGGAGATTAGTTTGAAATAAAAAAGGGGGAAAAAGATTACAAATATGTGCCCTTTACCATTGATGTCAAAGGGGGAGAGAAGTCATGTGAAAAACTAGTTATTGATAAAAGGGGGAGCAGTGAAGAAAGTACTTGCAGAGGTGATAAGAGAAAGGGGGAGAAATCCTTGTCTTGATGGTTGAAACAATTTTTCACATCATATGTTTCCATCAATGACAAAGGGGAGATTGTTGCAAATATGTGCCTATGATGTGTTGTTATTGATGTCAATATATCCCTTTGTCAGAAATAGGGGAAACGGTCTAGATCAGTGAAATAGATTACTTCGCATTTCTAGAGGAATAGAGATCAAAGTATGTGGACCATATGGCTATGCAGAGGATTGTCTGAAGTAGCTTCAGTTAAGATTTGAGAGGTCCATATGAAGATTTGAAGAATCTATGACCATCTGAGTAGAACCAGCTTTTACAGTGTTCAGAAGAGATAGACTGCTATGAAATTGATCCAGATTGCTCCACAATGAAAACTTATGTTCTGCAGATCTAGAGGCATGTTTGGGAAGTTAGTGTGTATCCTCAACTCAAATGGTTCATGGTTTGGAGGTCTACAAGAAATCTTTCTGGTGTGACAATTATGGCAGATAATGTTCTTGAGGTACCAGATGAAGATGCAAGTGATTCTGAAGATTTAGAGTAGTGTGGATGTTATTGTCGAATTTAATGTGCTTGTGGAGGTCTCTGGATCACATGCCTACTGTGTTGGAGATCTGTATTGATGATTGAGCTCATTGCTGAAGATTTCTTCCTTAGTGTTGTTGTTCTTCCTAGTCTTGGCAGACCGGATGATTCAAGCATGTTGCAGATGATCTAAGAGCAATTCTCTAGATTGTAGTGTGTTGATCGAAGAAGATTCAAGTTTGACCCATGTTTCACCAACAGTATAGTGATCTGCATTGAATCAATCCAAACTTGATGTTCACTCCAAGGTTGATGAAGCATATAAATATTTGTGGATGAGTTGTGGAAAGTTGTCCTTGTACAAAAATGATAAAATCATAAGAAAGGTATAGAGGCAGAGCAAAGAAAAGGAAAAGCAAAAGAACAAGAGTAGTAGAGGATGAAGAGTTAGCGAAGAAGTATTTGGGGCAAAGTAGAAGTTTTGTAAGCTATCAATGGGACTAAACTAGGCATAAAGAAGATGTTATTTCTTAGTTCATTCTTTTTGTATTAAACATAAACTCTTGTAGGCAATGAGCTCTGGGTAGTGCACCCAAAGGCAAGTTCCTTCCCATTTCTTTTAAGTACTTTTAACATTGTACGAATCTTGTGGGTCAACCCCCACTGTGGTTTTCCCTTAACTGGGTTTCTACATTAAAAATCTTGGTGTCAAGTGTGTTATTTGTGTTTCTGATTATGTGTTGTTGATTCATGCTTTAATGTTTACACCATGAATCTGTTTGTAAGTTGTGAAAGAGGATTAAAACTAAAAAAGATTAAAGTTGTGGGACAACTGATTCACCCCCCCTCTCAGCTATCCAACCTAATTCCAACACTACAATCCAAAGGAAGCTGCAACTCTCTGAATAGTTACAACACTTACAATCTTTGCAAAATAATTCTTCAATCTTTGTATCACAAAACTTATCTAACTCAAATATTCTTCTCACAAAATTGATTGTTGATCAATTTAGCCTCTATACAACTATCTCACCTCTGCACAACTACAATATAAAACTCTTCCATAAAAAAATAACTTCAAAAACTCTTCTCCATCATCACATCACCAACAATTGCCTCTGCAATAATATCACATCACATAAACTGATCCTTTCCATATTTCATCATGAAATTTGCATCTACACTAAGTTTATTCGTACAAAGTCAATGCTATCACACCGTATATCACTCATACAACCCTCAACAACTTTGATCTTTTCTATATATGCTCCAAAATATTCAAAATCTTTCTCTTTGGTCAGCCAAGGTGAAATGTGTAGCATGAAACATGTAATGGCCATAACAGTCAGCTCCCAAACATATGCGGTAAGTAAAATTTCAATGTAGTTCAAGAGCAAGACATAATTAGGTCCTATCTTACCTTGGGACACTCTTCCATTCTAGTGCACATTCCAAAACACATGACATAATCGCCAGCATGTATTAGGTCGACACAACAAACACTTTCCCTTCCTTACATTAAGCTCCAAGCTAAAAGTGTACTAGAGGAGACAATGTTACATCATGCAAACCACACAAAGAGAATTATATGATCTATAAATTATCCCTATACACTCCTACCATTTCAAGTTAGCACATGCTAGCACAAACACATAAAATATAATTCTGGTATCTTTAACAACTCCACTTACATAGTATTAAGATAGAATAATGAAAAAACATACTTCTGTTGAACATAAACATTTGAAACTTGAAAATCACATATCAACCATCTATATGAGCTTGTCATTCAATCAACAAGGCCAATTACAAATGTGTAGTAAATTATGGTGTGTTTTGCTTTCTTCCTCTACCTATCATTCTCATCAACAAGACCTATCTTCATAGAGCTAACTCTGGAGAAACATCTAGACTACAAATTATCACTTGATGATGCAGGAGCATCTACGGTATAAGAGCAATCTTGCATCAACCAAACAAAAAATGTGTTGTTTCTTTTCAATAAGAGCTAAATTTGGCACAATTACTATTTTTAGTAAGTTTGCATTTGTGCACGGTTGGGTACAAAATCTTACACAAACCTCCAAAATGATGAATTGAAGCTAATGGTGAAGAAATCACTTCAATATCATGTCATTTGTGAGGTATTAAAATTTCAAATTCCAAAAAATCCTATTGAAATATTCAAAGTCAAATTTGAGGCACTTAGAGGCTCCAGATGGGCCTGAAATTTGGTAGGAAACCAAAGCAGTCTACCTATCGGTACTACTTGTGCACCATCGTCTTTTTGAGAGCTTTCTGAAAACGTATTATAATTGAAAATCCAATGGTTGGATCAAAAGTTATGGCCCCACGAAGTTGACCTATTTTTGGAGGGAGTTACAAATTTTGAAATTAAGCTAGTGGTCACCAAAAAGGGCTATATATAACCATTTTTGGGAACCCTTAGGGTAGTAGATTTAAGGGGGAAGGTGTAGAGTCAAGAAAGACAGGAAATTAGAAACCCTAGTTGATTTGGGAATTACAGAAGGTTAAAAATTCTAGAGTTTTGAGGGAGGGAGGTGTAATGTGTTGTAGTCTGTAGGGGATTCATCGTCTGATTGTATTTGAGCTTCTGTAATGTAATATTTTTCCTATATTAATAAAATAGCATTCTATTTTCTGTGTGCAATTTTTGTTATTGTGTGTTTTATGATTTACCCCCTTCATCACTTGAAACATGACACTTGCACACCAGATACTTATATATACCTATTCTCCAAATTGTAACATCATATCTTCATCTTTAGAGAAGTACAGAGCATTCTCTTGTCTCTCTATGATTGCACTTACTTTGTTTTAACATTGTCTTCATTCTTCTATCTCTCAAACTCCTTTTGGTAAAATTTATCATTTCAAACTTGAAACATGGATTCCTGAGTCTAATATCTAGCCATCAAACCAATCCATAGTTCCTTACCTTCAATATTGGTAGAATGTAGTACCATCTTGTGGGCCTATAACACCTTCCCTGACTTGTACTAAACTTAGACAATTTCCTTCAATTTTTTAATAACTTTCTTCACCAGGCGACAGACACCATGAGTTCATAAAACTAACATATAGCATGAATCCAACTCAACTCATCAAACACTTTAAGTACAATCAACATATCAAAGAAATGGACTTACAGATGAACTTCGAAATATATGGTATGACTGTGTATAGGTGATACTTATCCATCTCCTCTACTTCACAACTTTTCTAATCAATCTCTTTTTTTCTTCTCCTCTGATCACCTCAAGATATATTCATCACTTTATTTCTCTATCTCACAACACTTCTGATCACTTATTCTACTATCTTCACTAATCACCATACTCCTACAATCTCCCTTTGACATATTTGGTGATATCACTTACAATGTAGCACTCCATACCATAGTTAACATCAATGACAACACATATGCAACATCCTCCAGTGCCAAGAATGGAATGCAATGTCAAGTTTGAAAAGAGAATAGGAGACACTACCAAGGATAGTAAGAGAAGGAAGGAAAGAGAGAAAGAGGCCAATAATATAATACTTTTTGATGATTGTGAATTTTATTTTGAATTTCAATAAAATGGAAGAGAGTTGTGTTGCAATCTTGTATTAGATTTGGGTAGAGCATTGCCTGTGTTATGTATTTGGGAAAGATTTGTGTTTTGCAAGAGGGGAGAATTCCCTTGCATCACCAAACCTAATCCTGTCGATATACATAATACTATGAGTGACTTGTATGCGAGTACTCTTCATAGACTTAATAATGCTTTGACATATTTGGACCATACCATCCTTAATACACCAAACTTGTCTAATAGAGATAGGTTGGTGGCTATTCGAGATCAATTTAGCCATATGGTAGTGACTATCAAATCATATAACCCATATGATGATGTTAGCATTGAGTAATTTTATGTGTCACTCGCTAGTAGTGTTACTGGGACTATAAAATCGCTAGCAATTAATAGGGTTGTTTCATTAGATATGGTTCATATGATGTCTCTAAACTATATTGGATGAGAAAGAGTTTGAGGCTATCCCATGACTTGGTGCATAAATCCCATTGTTCAACCACTTATATACCCTAAATGATTGGCGAGACATCATCGATGGCCACATAATGATGAGTTGCCATTATATTTTGTAAACAATTATATGTACAGGTTTAATTAGATTTTGATGTTGATTACACATCTATCCTTGCACATGTTAGACAAGGAAGAGGGAGGTTTTCTGATAAACCTCAATTTAGACATCCTGAGCTACCATCGCTCATTGATAAGAGGGCATTAGTCAGTCCCAACCTTTTGGTACTTCCCAAAAGGTTGAATCTAGGATCAACAACTGAGATGACACTTGCATCATCTAAACATGTCCTTTTTTAGATTTTAGGTACTATTTCTAGTGAGGTTGACCACTTGGCATCTGACTGTGTTAGTAGATACATATTGCACTCATGCACTAGTATTTCTTTAGTTGATGCCACTTCCATGAGTTATGATCCTTTCATCTGCACTAACATAGTTTCACCATGTGATGTGGCAAACTACTAGAGAGGATGCACTTCGTAGATTGAGTACACGTCTGACACAGGATCAATTAGATGTGTATGAGTTTATCAGTGCAGAGTACGGGATCCCTCTTGATGTTGTGGCCACATGTGTTAGGTGCCATACTGATTGTCGAGATACACATAGTCACATAGCCACACAAGGCATAGGGGGAGGTCAAGTCACTCTAGGAGGTCACTCTACAGTGCCTTCACAACATATTCCACCACAACATAATACTATTAGTCAACATTTCCACTAGGATCATTTCGTGGACTTGTATTGGATGATGTTGTGATAACCCTCAATTCATCTAACCTTAGTGGGATTAAGAGGATCATCCATGGAGCTACATATGTTGTTGACGCTGAGGTATATATTGGTTTTTACATTTAATCTAGTGTAAATTTGTTATAAATTATATATTTAAATTATAAACTTTACTTGTACATCACGTGTTTTGACTCTTAAAATCAATCTTACATTAGGGACCGACTAGAGTGGTGGGATCTAACACTTTCCAGTAGACACAGTATGTGGTTGAGGGATGTGAGGTAACGTATTTTAGATAAAAATTGAACAAGTACTAGATTTCATATTTTTTTATATATAATCATAGAGATAATTTTTATGTGGAGGGATCTACACACGAGTCAGATATTCGTAGATGGATAGGATCTAGACATGGTTCAAGACATGTCTCAGCACATGATTTTAGTCTTGGGTTGAGTGAGGCTCATTTTGCCCATACGAGGCACTCATGGTGTTGTTAAACTATTTGTTTTTTATTTAGATCACCTCTATACACTTATGTTTGAACCAGACTTATTTATATTATGTAGCATGTGGCATGTCTTTATATCATGGATACTTCCATTTACATGTTTAGTTATAGCTCGTTATGTTTTGTTTGTTATTTGTTACATGCAATCTATACACTATATGTAGCATGGCCAACATTTCTTTATATATGATACATATATACATTTAAATGTTTAGTTATAGAGTTATGCTACTATAATTCATTTTTATTTGATAATGTGTGTGTGTGTGTGTGTGTGTGTGTGTGTGTGTGTGTGTGTGTGTGTGTGTGTGTGTGTGTGTGTGTGTGTGTGTGTGTGTGTGTGTGTGTGTGTGTGTTCCAATATAATTTATGATATATCAAAATATACAAATTGATTTAAAATTAATTTGACACATACAATTTAAGAAACTAATTTATAGATATTTCAAGTTTAAAATTCTCATTTATTCCAAAAATGAAATTTGAATATTGATCAATTTATTTCAACTTTATCTATTAACATGTATATATACACATTGTCCTTGTAATATATATCTTTTAATATCTTGTAATATAGCTCTTTTAGTTTCTTTTAATATTTTTTTTCATTTTTGCCAAAAATCATATTTAAATTGACATAGTTAAAAATTAAATATCTCTTCATTAATGTCCTAATTAAGTAATGTGTTGACTTCTAGTCACTTTAGTAAGAAAATAAGTCTCCAAATTAGAGTCTCAAATCAAAGACTAAGCCCAGTGAGGTCTTTTGAGATGAGAAGAAGAAGAATTATGATTATTTTTAGATTCTAATATGTGAACATTTTGAATTAGAGTAATATCCCATTTTGAAAGATCATAAAGTATTAGAGCTTTTGTTTTCTCCCATAATGTACAAAAGATACATTGAAATGAAGTTGAATATAGTTTTTACCTTTTTTATTTTGGAATAAGAATAGATTTAGGACTTCCAAAGATTATAAGATGAGAAGCATTGTCAAATTCATTTTTTATGAATTTAGCTGGACATTATTAATTATAAGAGTTAAATTACTTTATTAATTACAAGATTGATAGTCTAAGTCAAACTAAAATTTGAACTTAAATACTCCTCCTAACATAACTTATAACTTCACCAAACAATTAATATACAATTTAGAGATGCAAACTAAATATTTTAAGAGGTTAGTTTAATCAATATAAACACAACTTTGTATTTATTATAAATATGGGATAAAACAACATGCTATAATTACAAGTGTAAGATACATTAAAAATGAAAGTAATGCATGAATCTAAATTAAAAATTGACAAAATTTAAATTGTAATTCAAACTTTTCTTATCTAATTACATGTTTGTGCTTATATATTTTATGCTTTTCTAATACAAAACTAGTTACTCCCATGTTGATAATAGCAATAATAGCATAAATCCACATTCAAAATAAGAACATGAAGAACAACACACACATTAAAAAGTAAAAGCCTAAAGTGTCCACCAATGATGGAACAATCATCCCCAAATTGATCCAATCTCTTCAATCAATGAATTGTAGTTAGTGCCACTTGTGCTTCTTTTGGCCTTGTAGATTTTTGAATTGATTTATAATACAAACCTACATATAATTAATTTTGGTGCTAATCATTGAAATCTATTTTGGAATTATAAATTGCTGCATATTTTCTTAATTTTGTTGCCATTATTCTTGTAGTATATATAAAAGTATTTATAGTAAAATGACTTAATTCTAATAAAAGCATGTACTTGTAATCTCCAAAAATTGTAACCTCATCACTATTGTGAACATATTCAGTACATTAATGCAGCATAAATGATTTCTTTCTTGACATGTAAATTCTTACAAGGACTTGCTAATTAATACAACTAGTCTAGGATCAAAGAGCTTTAATGAAAGCATAAAGAGACGAAAAAATGAGAGAATAAATATATTCAATCTATAAATAGAAATATATTCTTGATGATGAGAGATACATGTAATTTAAATACATTTAACTTAGCTCTTGGTAGTATAAAGAGCATAAAGAAAGCATAAAGAGACTGATAGCAGTAGTAAACAGGGGAAGACCAATGAGCTTTGAGGTTCAAGCTCTAGAACTCGAGGGAACAAAAAGAAATATTTTGAAGCTAAGAAAGATGAGATCTTGGGGTTTGTTAAGTTGCATGAGGAGTTCTACAATAGGAGTTGGTAGCGGCCGAGACCCTCAAGAACATGTGACCTTGTTGGTGGTTATCTGTTGGTTTGTTGTTTATTTGTTGCTTACTATTTTTTGGTAGTATTTATGGACTATTTTATCTTTAGGACTATGTTTGTTTTTTGGTTTGTGTTTTCTATGTGCTGGCTACTATCCAGTTATGTATAATCTTTGGGACAACATTTTGATGTAAGGGTTTGGGGGTCCCTTCAAAACTAGTTTTACCCCTTTTATCAAAAACTTAGCTCTTGGTACATATAATATGGATCCTCTCTATTCTTTATTATCTCTAAAATATTTTCATGGCCTTCAGTACTCAACTTCCATTTTTGTTGGGTACATCCTATTTTTTCATAAAGTTTCTAAATTTAACTATGTTGCTATAACTAAGTGATTGTAATGTAGAACCTTTTGTCCTATCAAATAATCAACAAATATAATACCACTTTTATCTATCTTCATTTGTTGATAATAAGTACCTTCAACAACAATTAATCCAGTGGGATACTCTTGTCCATCACCATCTATCATAGATTCTATCAACTTGCATTTTGGTTGCATGCATTTGAGTATACAATAATCTACACCTTCAGTATTGTAAGGATATGCAATCATAAAAAAATTATCTTGTACAACAAATACATAGATTCAAAATTCAATTCAATTACTTAGTTAGACAAAGCTAATTTCACTAAAATAATCAATATACATGTAAACAAAATTTACCTACAACAACTCTAGATCAGATACACGTTCAAAATTAGCTGAATATAAAGGATCATGGAATCATTATCTTCACAAGGAGGCACTAAAACTAATTGTTTCATTTCACATTCTAAAACATATCCATCATAAAATATGTTGACATTGTAGAGTATTTGCATTGTTCTCAATGCAGTCAACACAAAAACATGATTTTTTTCTCATTTGGATTGCAAGTGGTTTACTATGTCCAGTAGTCATCACTTGATGAAGTCTTCTAATACTGATAAAGTTTTGACAATTATATGGATTTGAGCAATCAATATCTACAATCATAGAAATTTAAATTTAAATTCAAAACATGTACATGTACTAAATATAAATAAATGTAGATGCAAAAATTACAAGATTCATGTGCCCTAAAAATATTAAAGTTTTCAATATGTTTTAAATATCTTTGACTTCCCAAAAATAGTGCTTGGTACTTATTGAGCCACATTTTCTTCCACGAGCCCCAAAATGAGTCTTGCACCATTCAAAAATTTCTTTTGCATTATGTATGGTGTTACCGATAAGCTCATGTTGGTGAAGTGCACACATCACACATGCACCACCTTTGCAATGCTCACCTTTTCCATGTCCACATTAAACAAATTCTACACAAATTTTATGCTACATCTCACATGTTGTTGTCTTGACCAATTAAATGGTTTTGCAGATTTGAATTGTCCTATAAAGTAAACAAATGAGCATTAAAACCATTAGATTAAATAAAGGTTATGAATATATAAATTAAATTGTTTAAAATTTAGAAATAATTTATAAAATTTGAAAGAAAATAAATTCAATACTAACTGGCACATCCATCTGACCAAATCCAGTGAGTTGAAGCATGTATGCCACATTGTCTCAAATCAACAAAAAATATTCCAAAATAATGGGCTACATAGCTCCTGTCATGACAAATATCATCACTAATATAAAAATGAACCTCTTTGATGATATTTCTTTCATGTGGGCTACTTTGTACACGATCCACTTGAAACTCAGCATGTCTATAACAAACATGTATGAAGATTGAGACCTTCTCTTTCCACTTGAAACTCAGCATGTCTATAACAAACATGAATGAAGATTGAGACCTTCTCTTAATGATAATACTAACTCTGAATCTTTGTTCGAGGACTAAATGTATAATTCTTGAAAAAATCCACAACTGAAAGAATACAACCTTGTGGAAAACAATTCTTTAACTCACAAAACTGATTTGCCTAACATCTTGCACCATGACAATGTTAGATATGCAGATATATGATACTATAAAATTTGTTCAAAAACTCATCACAGGGCAATTCACTTTCTTTCAAAAAAAAAATTTTTGGATTCAAATCTTAACCTAGTTATGTATTTCTCATATTCAAATCTCTTCCACACAATTTCAATTAAATGATCAATATTTTCAATCAGAGGAAGCTTCTTCAAATCTCTATAATTTACACAATTTTTTTGATACACGGGACATTGAATTCATGAGAACCTTCTATTTTTCACATAAAATGGACTTTATAAATTGTGGTGTACTTGCATGGATGAAAATATTTGGATGAGTCATTGCAATAAATTTTGTATATGATTGAAGGTGTAGATGAAATTCAACATCATTATGATAACAAGTTTCACACACTGTAGTTATGCATACAAAATATGGATGCAACTTTTCAAACACACTTTGAGATATCTTTACCTATGAAAATTCTTGTTTGAATATTTCAAAACATTCACTCTGTGTTGTATCTACAAAATGCTTGGATGAAGATACTTTTTACCATATTCACCTGTTACTTGTATAGTATCCATTCTATTTAAAGAGACAGCATGAGAGTGGTTGATCCAATATTCAATGACTTGTTTCTTCACATCTAAAATTCTATTTTTTTTGGGAACTCTAAAAATATTTACCCAATTATTTTCTATGTTTTCATCAAGTTTATTTCTCTTTGAAATATATCTTTGAACAGTTCTCCTGGATACATGCAATAACTTTCCAATTACTTTCAGATGTCTCATATGTGATAATTTTTTACTTGAAATCACAATCATCAATGCCCTGCATGCCACACTTAAATTACTTGTTTGACTTGTACTTTGAATAGAGTTCAAAGCTTCTCACAATTTTTCAAATATTATCTATTTTGCTAAAAAAAATCTCCCTATTATCATCCCCTAGCAACTCCAAAAAGTGGTCATTTATTTTCACCTAAATAACTTAACACATAATTCTGCTCTTCCAATTAGAGATTTTTCTTCAAAAACTTCATCTGAAATTATTTTAGAATGCAATTTCATTTTACTTTCATGTAACATGTCCTTAGGTGAAATCTCATTGAAAAGAACATCTTCATCTAAATCCACTAGATTTTCCATAACATTAAAATAAGTTTTATCATCAATTTCCTCCTCAGTCATAATCTTTTCTGCACCTTGTTCTAGTTCTTCTTGAATTTGTTCAAACCCAACATGTTCTTCCTCTTGTTCATTAGTAGTTTGAACATGTTCTTCTTAACTATGTTAAACCAATCTTTCTAAGGTTGAATTTCTATAATTTCTTCTTCTTACATTTTTATTTTCATTAGACATTATTCAATCAAATGAGATTAACCTATTCCCTTTTTCCGCATCATAAATTATCTTTTAATTCACCACCACAAGTTTGTATATGTGAGGGCAAGGTCAACTAGTATCCAAACTGTGCTAAAATTATAGCTTGAATATTATGGTTTAACTAATACAATGAATGTTCTTTATCTAAGAGTTTCAATAAACTATTTGAATTTTACACACTCGTGTAAGGACAAATTAAACTTAGGAGAGTTCTAATTAATATTCCTACATGATTCTTGAAGTTAGGTGGAATGGTTGTACAACTAATTCACAAGGTAAGTCCAAATGAGATGAATAAATAGTAATTTTTGGTTGACATATTGCTTTATTTTTATGATATGGGAAAGAGATAGCTTGGGATTTAACATATGGATTTAAATGAAATGAATGGTCTTTATCTAATTTTTAATATTAAACATCTTGAATGTTCCACTCATGTGTAATGACAAATTAAACATAGGAGATGTGTCCAATATTGAGATTGGGATTGTCAATTTGAAGAACTCCTTTGAGTATAAACTTAGGTTTGGGATGAACTTCACACAATGGAGGGGGCATAGATGTTCTAGGTTCCATAATGAATTTATCAAACCAACTTTAATGTTTGTATATGGGTGTTGGATCAAGGATTAGGTGATGTCTTGGATGCGGATTTCAATTGGATGTGGATGGAGTTTGATTTATATATAGGATGATGTCCTTGAAATTGGATTGGAATAGTGGATTATGAATGGCAAATGGATGGAGGATGGATTATAATGTGGATTAAATGGAGAACAAATGTATGAGAGATAATTAGGATTGGATTAGGATAGTGGATTTTTTGTTGATTATGGGTGACAAATGGATGGAAGATGTTTAGGATAAGGATGAATTATAGGATTGGATGAGGAATGTGTATTAGATTTAGGTTTTGGTTTTTTCTTTTTGTATATATAACTCTTTTACACAAAGGGAGAGACAAGAAAAGCAACCTATACTACTCAGGTGGGAGTGTTTGGTTTGTGAGCTCACCAATTTTCTAATCCTATTTGTATATAGTGTCGAACCAATGTTTCAGAGTGCTAACTATGGAGGATTGGGACCATACTCATAGCCCACTATACTGTATCAAAAAATACATGGGGTGAGTAACTTCTCGAGGCTAACTGCTTAATAGTGCATCATAGGTTACAAACAATCAATGGCTTCCTAATCTAGGTTTAAACAAGGCTCAACTAAGGGAGTCATCAATATACCTCATGGTATGTGAGGCCTAAATCCATAATACAAGGGTGTTGTCTGAGGCCTGGGTATTGGTGGGATGATACCACCTCACTTCACCGTGCACTTAAAACACACAACCGTTTAGCCAAAGAATGACAACTCCTTCTAGGAATTTATATAGCCCACTGAAACATGAGCTTTGGCCAAGTGCTTAGTGAGTAAATCCAAGTTGCTTAAACCCCTAAAAAAAATCCACACCATTTTTTATTTCCAAGATCTTCTTACGACATAAGGAAAGAGCATACACAGATATGGACTTGGGAAGTTCACATAAAAAAACATCAATAAATTAATACTATGACTTAATTTACAAAATAATTTACAACATATAATATACAAAAATACAACTTGCTAACTTTCAAAAATATAACTTGAGCTAATTTTCTAATTGAAACTTGACATGTAATGAAATTTCAATCATGTAAATGAATAAATTCTGATTAATTTGAATTTCAACTTTCATTGGCTTGAAAATACACAAATTCATAAAATAATTTACAAAATACAACTTGCTAATTTTCTAAATAAAATTGATAAATAAATACTTGTCCTTCTCATTTCTTGATTACTTGATCAATTTTGTAGTTATTGTTTGGTAACTGATGTTTCCTCATTAAGATGTGGTGGTTTTTGTTGATTTCAAAAGAAGTACATACATGAATAATATTGAAACATTGGAAATATGGACTACAAGGATGAGAGAAAGAAGAAAAATATTAAATTTTATGATTTTGATAAGTCTTTTTTAAGAGGATGCATGACATGCATTTGGCATATCCTTGGGAACACATTCATGTGAAGGTACATGGATAATCTAGAATTGAGAGCTTCTTTAAAGATGACTCCCCATTATGAGTGAGTTTTAGATTATGTGAAATACAATGGTGGGAAGGCATCTATACCTCTAGGTGATAACACATGTCTCAGCATAGTTAGCTAAGAGATAGTAAAGATTTCATTAGTATAGTTTGCCCGACATCGTTGGTTGGCACAAAACTTGTTGAATATAAGTAAAATTAATTACATAGGTGTGAATGTATCAAAGTTTGTAATGGATTTTGTAAGATGATTTGATGAGCTATGTTTCTTGTGATGGGGGTTCAATTTTGTAATCTATATCATTTTGATGCATATTCTTATATAAAAATCTTGTAGATAAGATTGTTAATTGTTATCTTAAGCTTATTTTTTGTGAGCTTTATATTTATAGAAACTAAAATCATGTTTAGTTGTAGTCAAGATGCCATAAATATTCTAATCTTATGGACCTTATTAATTCTAATTGATTTAGTTGTGTATATATATTCCTTTATTGTCAAACCATTTGTATTACATTTTTTATTATTAATCTAGGAGTCTTTTTCTATAGTAAATCAATTTTTTTAAACCCTAATTAAACAAAATCAATCAAACCCTAATTAAAAAATATCAATCAAACCCTAATATAAAAAATCAATCTAACCCTAATTAAAAAATCAATCAAACCCTAGAAGTAACAGATATCAATTAATATTTTTTTTTCCAAAAATAAGATTAAATTCATACATATTATTGTTAAAAATGTCAAGAATTACTTGTTAATTCTTATAAATTTGTTTTATTGCATTGTTGCAAAATAATTTATGATTCTATTGTATTGTACTAACCTGTCATTCACTGTATCAAAAATAAATTACTTTTTAAAAATTTAATTATATTATATGGTTCCAGGTGGAATTTTATCACCCGATAAAGTTTTGCCCCATTGAATCTACCTCAAATAGTTATGCTAAAAACCTTACCGGGTGAAGAGGTATCACCTGGTAAGGTTCCAGGTGGAATCCAGTCTATGTGGCAGTCCACCCCGCTTCCCCACAATATTCAAAAAGTTTCATCGTCTTCTACAAATTTCTTCCATCAAAATACATTTTTAAAAGAATTGAATACCATCTCATAGTGATCGAAATAAACATATATTCAAAAAAATTGAAAAATATATGGCACACTAGAGGAGAGAATCCTCTCCAAGAGGATTCTTTATATATGTTAGGAGACATTGGGGTATCTTGGTCCACAAACATCCCTTGTGTTATGGTGATATCTCTTCTACATTATCTTATTGCAATTAACATGTAGAATCTTTTTAGGAAATAGTGGAAGAATACAAGTACCTTGGGATCAATTTCCACAAGATGCCCAAGTGGGAGACATGTAGGGAAAAAAGGATAAGGGAGGTGGAAATTTTCATACTTACTACAAAATATATGCAAGAATGTTGAATTGTGGGACTGGAAAATCATGAACATTATTTTTTGCTTGCTTGTCATGCTGGTAATCCTTTATGGGTGTGAAGATTTTAGAAGTAGTATGTCAAATCATAAATGGAGGCAGTTAGAAAGATTACAGAAGAAATTATATATATATATATATATTACAATGTTCTAAATAAATTTGACTTTAGAAAATTATAAAAAATTAATTATTTATCAAAAAATATTTTTTTCCATGCACTAGATATTTAAGTTGGCCAATTAAGAAAAAAAATTAAAGAAAAAACTTATTTTTTCTATATTTTTCTTGATGTCACATCGATGTCACTTTTTTTGAAAAATATCAACATTGAAATATCATCAATTAAATTTATTAAAAAAATAATCCACCTATTTAAAAAAAAAAATTATAAGCATAAACTACATTAAAATTCTACATTTCACTAGTTTATATCATTTTAAAACTTTTTTGACATTTAAGTTGGAAAAATATGTTTCTGTCAGTAGTTTCCTTTATAAAAGTGTGACACAATTATGATCTTTTACCCCTATTTCTTGGTGCATCATATACAAAAATGGCCATTATAACAAAATGTGGCATATAAACAAGTACATACATAAAATCAGCTATCCTCCATGAAAGCTTGAACCCTCAAGCTCTAGTGGTGGTTGGTATATAGATGGCTACTGCTGGAAAGCTACAAATTGTGAGTGAATATGAAACACATCTGTCATCCCTGAACTATACCCCTAAGCTATGTCACCTCCATCCTTGAATCTAAAACTTGATGATGTAGTTGGGCAACCTAAGCTTGCAGCTGACTCATCTCATCTACTAAGCTTTGGACACTGGGGCGGTCTAATACTGTGGTTGGTGTGTCATGTGCATCTAATTGTGACTATAGAGCCTACACTCACCTCATAGCATGATCCCACTCATCCCTAGCCTAGTCTCTTTCAAAAGTAACAACAATAACCTATGTAGTGTATAGATCTCTATCCACCTAGGTCTCCTCATAGGTAGCTCTAAGCCATGCAATAGGCTCAAAAATACTTATGTGCCTCCGACCAGTCTGCATTGGCCTGCAACTAGCCCACACTAGACGTGCGAGATACACATTAGGTACCATATTTTCCAAGGCTTGAGTTATAAAGTTGAGCCATGCCCATGTGCTGACTATAAAATTGAAACAATAATCATTTCAAATATCTCATCAGGCATCATATATCAATTAAACATAAAGTAAACATCTAGTGTTATACACAAATCATGAAACATAAATCAATTCTTACCTAGGTCTCCATCCCACTAGTTAGGATTGGTAGGGGTTACCGCTATGTCGTTGGGACCTGTAGGGGCATAGTAGTAGGTGCTCTTCTTGATTCCTCTCTAGGATCAACTAGGCACATAGCTCATAGTTATATGCAGTCATGACACTTGAGGATGAATCCTAGGCCACTCCTTTGCAGCACCACTTGTTGATAACTGAGAGGGGGGGGGCGTGAATCAGTTATCCTAATTATTTCCTTTTTGAACTTTCTTATTAATTAATGCAGCATTGAATCAAACACAAAAACATTACCATGAAATAAGAAACACATGACACAGTTTTTTTGACGTGGAAACCCTGTTAAGGGAGAAAACCACGGGGTGATTAACCCAAAATTATTCTCTGTTAGAAGAATAGGAAATTACAAAATGGCACTTGCCAATTAGGGCTCACTGCCCGAGCACACTGCTCACAAGAGGCCCACTGCCTACAAGAAGACACACTGTCTACAAAGTGATAAGAATCACAGTCTTGAACTGATTGGAAGCATCTGCATATGCTGGAGTTCAGCTCCGGTTAGGCTCAGTACACTAATCTGCTGCACTTCATCTTTTCTCTGTTCTTTATTCTGCTATCCTTTCACATACCGGATCTGTCTTGGTACTTCTGCTCTGTTCTGCTCTTCTTCGCATATATTCTTGACATAGTCACACCCTTCACAACTAAATCCATCCTCTATATATATCCGCACAAGTAATTTCATCACCTTTCTAGTCGGCATCCGGAACAGTCTAGTTTCTTACAAACTCTGTTCTGTCGGCTGAATCCTTGCTCACCAAGCAATGCGGATCAAGCATATACTTGTAGATATCATTAATCATGTCGGCCAAACATGATTCATGCCTTCACAACCTTTATCATCAACAGTAACACATCCGGAAAGTAGTCTGATACTCTGTCAGTCAGTTCATCCTCTGTTTTCACTGTCTCTCAGGAATCCGGTACTCAACTATTCATATCTTTTTCCTTGTCCATCACCGGAGGCTAAATCCTTGGAATATACCACTCAAGGTAGTCCTCTTGACTTCCCCAAATCTGCACTACACCAAGACACTTCCTCTGAGAGATCCGGACCAATCTGTCGGACCTTGCCACATGCTCTGTTCTTGTTCACCGGACCACAACAATCTTTATTCTGACTTCCGGTAGAGACACACCATGACTTGCAGATATGTGGGATGACCTTTGTTGCCATCAATGACAACAACCATGAATCCATATAGTGTCTCTTGCCAACAATCTCCCCCTTTGGCATTGATGGCAACACTTAGTGAAAAATGACTAAGTGTTTACACTATGCTCCCCCTTTGCTGATGCTCTGTCTTTATATACCATTTCCGGAACTCCCCCTTAATTGGATTCCTCATTTTTCACTGCTCCTCACTCCCCCTTTGACATCAATGGCAAAGGGTAGGGTCCGCACATCAAAATTTTCAAAAATTTTCTATACATAGCCGCATATTTACATACTCACATATACTGAAGAATGTCTGCAAAGGATGTCTGCAATTGGATCATTTCTGTAGCCCAACTTTGCTTCATTCTATCCAAAATTGAAATGTGACCACTCAACAAAAATGCAAAAGCTTCTGCCCGCTTGAGATCTGTCGGATCATTTGTTTGGGCGGTGGTCTGAGCATCACTGATGGCCTCATGCATAGTTTCCAACTTAGGGATTATAATCCTTCTAAGTTCTCCCATCCGGTTAGTGATATTCTTCCTTTCCTTCTCAAGATTCTTTATTTCATTCAAGACTGCAATAGTCTGACATTCTTGATTTATTATGGAGGAAGAGAGAGGATCAAAACTTTGAGATAAGCTTTGTAGCTTGTCCTGTTCCTCTTTTATTTTCTTATCAATTGCTGCTGTTGCCTTTGACCAGGATATACAAAATTTGTAAATGTCACCGCCATCCTTAAGAGCATTCTCTAAGCTCTTTATTCCAATACTCACAATCTTCCTATCTTTAGAGATTAATTCTAATACTTCTGAAAATCTTTTATCCAAAAATTCCTTCCGGACCTTTTCTTCAGCAGATTTTTCTAGAGATTCAAAATGTGTACTAACACTGCTGACTAAGGTTTTGAGATTACCGGAAGAGGAGGCTGTGGGATCCTTTTGAAAGGATGGCATGATCTTTTCTAGCACTCCAGATGCTACCTCCATAAGCTCACAGTCTTCCATGTGAGATTTCAGTAGCTTCTCTTTGACTTTCTCATTTGCAAATGAGGCTATTTTCATTGTTTGCACCGGTGACAAAGAGTCAAAATCTAATGGTCCTTTTAGCAGGTCCGGTTCATCAATTTCTATAGTGGCTTTGCTCAAAAATTGTTGAACCGTTTGTGCAGTGTCTCTTGCCGGAGACAGATGTTTCTTTTCTTCTGCAGTCTTGGAACTGTCAACCTCTTTATCTTCCACCCCTGCTTCCTTCTCCTGTAATTTCTCTTCTTCTTTGGATCCGGAGACTGTAGGGGAAACCGGAGGAGAGATGTTTGTCTGTTCAGGGCCCACTTCTTTCGGAACAGATGATTCCAAATCCGCAGCTGTTTCTGCACCTAAGTCCTCTACAATAGGAAGATTGAACCTTTTGAAGGCCTTCCGGAGGATCTCTTCTGTCTCTTGGGCCACTTTGTCAGTCTCACCAAGCATGAGTTGATTCATCCTGGCTTTACTTCTAAACTCATCTTTGCAGTCTTTGAAGATTATGTTCATTGTCTTGGGATCAATTTGAGGATATAGCTGAATAGCTATCTGCTCCCGGATCTCAAGATCTTTTGCATGAGCATTATTCTTTCTTATTTCTAATTCCTTTTCTAGGCTTTTAGGAATAAGAGATATGATCTCAATGAAAGCCTTATTGTATATGTTCAGATATTTGACTGTGGCTTCCTGCAGAATCTTTTGGTCAGCCTCACTGTAGTCATCATAAAATTCAGTCATTGGTTGAAGGTTTCCATCCACCGTGACCGACTTGATTACACTCTCTAGAGACAGAGTGGGCTTTTCAACAGATACCTCTGACATTTCATCCTTGTCTTGGCCTGTGGAGGGTTTACCAGATCCTTTCTTCTTCTGCTTCTTTATTTCTTTTACTCCCTCATCTGACTCTGTTTCCTCTTCATCCTTTTGGCTTTCATAAGCCCTTGTGGCTTTTGTCTTGGATCTTTTACCGGATGCCTGGACTTCCGGTTTTGAACTTTTGGTTGTGGGAGGTGCAGATCTTTTTGATGATCTGGTCCGGGTGGGAGTTTCAACCGGAACACTTTCTTTACTTTTCTCTTCTTCCTCAGCCTTCCTCCTCTTTTCCCAGCTGGCATCAAGTGCCTCTTTTGAGATGCCTAGGCCTTGAGCAATATGCTCAACTTCTTTTCTTACCTTCCTCTTTATCTCCGGTTCCCTAAGTTCTACATGTATCTTTACACTCAGTTCCTCAAAGGTTCCAAACCTTTCTGCCTTAGGATCTTTGGGCTGGCTTAGCATGTGTTGAATATGCAGCTCTACTATCTGTTCATCCACTTCATACCCCATGGGCATGATCCAAACAGTCCTTGGCTCCACTGCCTCCATTAGACACTGATCTGTTTCAACCATGAAGCATACTGTGTCTTTGTACTTTTCAACAAGGGATTGGGGTATTCTTTCTCTTGCATGCATCATGCTTTGGAAGTTCTTGAAGTATCCCCATAGAGCTGTATTTCTTGCTTTAGCATCCCCAAGTCCATGCAAATAGTCTCTGATTTGGATGGCAACCGGTCTGTCATTCTGCCATATCCATCCACTGGATCCGGGAAGCTCATTCATGTAGTAAAAGAAGAGACAAAGGATCAGATTGCCATACTTGAAGGAGTTTTTCTTGTCCTTCTTGATCTTCTACAGATTTTCAAAGAGTTGGTTCACAAGAAGCTCACACAAGTCATAGTCTGCATTCTCCTTTAACATTTGATAAGCTGTGTAGATTACAGTTCCCGGTACTGAATTTTCCCTACTAACCAATTATCATAGCTACAAATTTGACATCCGGTTCAGTGATGTCATCAACTGTCATAGCTCTCTTGTCAAACTTGGATCCGGTTGCATCACTAACTGTCTGATTTTTGACAGACTTGAGAACAGGTAATCCACCGGATGAGTGCAGACCGGTTACAGCCCTAATTGCATCTTTGGTGATCTTGAAGGGCTGGTTCAACCATAGGAAGTTGTCATGTACTCTACTTAGTACATACCGGACCCATTCATCTTCTTCAAAACAGGGGAAATGAATGCACTGTGCAAAGTGTTTGTCCCGGATGGCTTTGTACTGAGGTTTGATCTCAAAGGAGTCATCTATCAATTGTTTGTGATAGATATCCATCAGCTTTGATTCTCCAAAGTCTTCAAGATTCGCATGGATGTAAACCCTAATATCTTCCGTATGCAATACACCATGAGGAACACTAGAGAAGGCTCCTAGTGGATCTACCTCCAATGATTTGTAAGGATGTTTCTTGAATGTGGGGCGAGGTCTATCAGAGATCTTAACTATATTTGGAGTAGCCATTCTTCAAAGATTTGCAGTGAGATAATGAAAAACGGAGAATACCTTATGCGCCTTCGGTTTGCACGGAGTGGTGGGATTGATTTCTTTATGCAATGACTTCGGCAGGAGATCTTTGGTGTGCTTGATGAATCTTGTTGCAGAGCTCCACTTTTCGCTTCTTCTTGAGTGCAGAATGAGCAAATGATCTTTGAGAAATCCCTTATATTGCTCCGCAAACCCTAATATCTGTTTGCAATAAATGCTTCACCTATATTATTCCGGTTTGCCTTGTCCGGATAGCTTGGAGTATCCCGGATCAGTCCTGATCTGTGAACATCATCTTGATCTTTCAATCATGAATAAATCAAGGTGACACATTGAAAGAACATCCCAAACACTCTGTCCAATCTGCAGAATAAGATAGTGCACTTTCGGATCTCTCCGGACCTTTTTGTAATCCTCTGTCATACCGGAGCATCTTCCAGAATAGGTCTTACTTGATCGATCAGAGCTTCTTTATAACTCCATGCAGACCTCTGAAATCTTATTTGGATCGTCTCAAGACTTATATCTTTAAACTTTTTACTCCGCATCTTGTGCCACATCAGGCACCACTTGATTGGCTGGGGGAACAGGATTTTCTTTGAGTCTCCCCCTAAGCCAGAGCTAACTTTTTAATTTCTGGAAGAAATATTAGCACCAGAGTCTGGTGCGGATCCAACCTCTACATTCTCTGAACTTTTCTTCACCCAAATCTTGCTCATCTGATTCCTAACTTCATCCGCATTCATCTTTTGTTTACCCTTGTCTTGATTCTGATTATACACCGGACCTCTTTTGTCCTGATTCTTGCTTCTGCAGACTTTAGCATTATGACCGGACCTATTACAGATTTGGCAAATAGCATTTCTTTGCATAATTGACTGATATCCTCTTGATATGCATTGATTAGCCATATGACCTACTCTATTGCATGCAAAGCATCTACCTTTGAATGATTTGTTTACTTGCATATTTCTGCATTCATGGGATTTGTGTCCATACCTTTTGCAGTTGAAGCACTGTCCGGAGAAGGATGAATTAATCTGATTCATTCTCTTTCTGCACTGATTAGCTTTGTGACCAAAGTGGTTGCAGCTGTGGCAGTATCCATTGAAAGATGAATATCTTTGAGCATTGGGCTGTCTTACCGGAGGTCTTCTAGGCCTGTTTCTTGGATTTTCTGATGCAAAATTCTTTTGACCGGATCCGGAGCTTTCTCCTTTCTCATATCCCAAACCATACTTGTCATCTATCCCTTTTTCACTTCCAAGAAGAACTTCAAGTTGAGAAGAACTTATCTTGAATTTCTCTTTATATTCATTTGCTGTTTGAAGGTCTCTTTTGAGAGAGGTAATTTGATCCTCAAGTTTTTCTTCATTATCTTTGGCATCTTCAAGATCAGATTCAAGATGTCTGATAATCCTGTCCATCTGGTGGCATTCTTCTGATTTTTCTTTAAGAGATTGTTTTAGATTGTCTTCAGCCTTTCTTTTTTCTTCAATCTCTTGAGTAAACTTTATAGTTCCTGATTCCATTTCATGTCTTAACATAATGACTTCTTTTGATAACTTTTCACATAACTTGGTTTGCTCAGTCAATTCTTCATTTGTATTGCTTTCTTCACTTTGTCTTGCCAACTGTTGGAGCAGCTCCTTTCTCTTTTTCATAGAGAGACTTAATTTGTCTTTTAATTCTCTCATGAATTCATCAACCTGTTTGAGTCTTTCCTTTAATTCATTGACTTCAGAATTTGACTGTTCAAGATCCTCAAGGGTAGTCTTGAGTTGCTCCCTTAAACCATATGCATCCATTTGAACTCCCAGATCTTCCTCAAGCTATTAGGCTCTATTAGGAGGAACTTAGCTCTGATACCAATTGTTGATAACTGAGAAGGGGGGGGGGGTGAATCAGTTATCCTAATTATTTCCTTTTTGAACTTTCTTATTAATTAATGCAGCATTGAATCAAACACAAAAACATTACCATGAAATAAGAAACACATGACACAGTTTTTTTGACGTGGAAACCCTGTTAAGGGAGAAAACCACGGGGTGATTAACCCAAAATTATTCTCTGTTAGAAGAATAGGAAATTACAAAATGGCACTTGCCAATTAGGGCTCACTACCCGAGCACACTGCTCACAAGAGGCCCACTGCCTACAAGAAGACACACTGTCTACAAAGTGATAAGAATCACAGTCTTGAACTGATTGGAAGCATCTGCATATGCTGGAGTTTAGCTCCGGTTAGGCTCAGTACACTGATCTGCTGCACTTCATCTTTTCTCTGTTCTTTATTCTGCTATCCTTTCACATACCGGATCTGTCTTGGTACTTCTGCTCTGTTCTGCTCTTCTTCGTATATATTCTTGACATAGTCACACCCTTCACAACTAAATCCATCCTCTATATATATCCGCACAAGTAATTTCATCACCTTTCTAGTCGGCATCCGGAACAGTCTAGTTTCTTACAAACTCTGTTCTGTCGGCTGAATCCTTGCTCACCAAGCAATGCGGATCAAGCATATACTTGTAGATATCATTAATCATGTCGGCCAAACATGATTCATGCCTTCACAACCTTTATCATCAACAGTAACACATCCGGAAAGTAGTCTGATACTCTGTCAGTCAGTTCATCCTCTATTTTCACTATCTCTCAGGAATCTGGTACTCAACTATTCATATCTTTTTCCTTGTCCATCACCGGAGGCTAAATCCTTGGAATATACCACTCAAGGTAGTCCTCTTGACTTCCCCAAATCCGCACTGCACCAAGACACTTCCTCTGAGAGATCCGGACCAATCTGTTGGACCTTGCCACATGCTCTGTTCTTGTTCACCAGACCACAACAATCTTTATTCTGACTTCCGGTAGAGACACACCATGACTTGCGGATATGTGGGATGACCTTTGTTGCCATCAATGACAACAACCATGAATCCATATAGTGTCTCTTGCCAACACCACTGCCCTCCTTTACTAGCATTGGTTCCTCTTCTCTCTCCTCCTCATCCTCCTCTCTCTCTTCTCCCTCATGTTCACTCTAGATCACTTTCTTGTCTTATTCCCCTTAGAAATTTTTAGACTAATATTTTTCTTTTTACCCTGCAAGATGATTGTATTTATTTGACAAGTGGTTTTGTAAGATGTGGTAACTAACACTTTGTGCTGTAGATTCCTAAGCTAGGGGCTTCAAACTCTCACTTGGTGACAATATGTATCCTCTACAATATCCTTTTGGGTATTCAAGCTCATTCTTATTTACTCTCAGTACTTTATTTCCATACATTATTATGCATATGCACATAGTGTCATACGCCTGCTAAAGTGGGAGCTAAATGTAACGTGGTAAATTATGCTCACACAAAATTTCATTCTATGTTTGGTACTCACTTTAGTGTTCATGCCTCTAGTGTGTTTTAGGATCATTTCCAGCCTTAGCCTATTCCTTTACCCATGAGAGGTAGCTTGGCTATGCTTTGACACTTTTTACTTTCCATATCCAGAAACAAGAAAAATGCCTAAATCCTGGTGTTGCCCTAAGTTGATCAGACATTTTAAGATCTACATTTGTTAATACTCCAATGCTAAGGGTGGATGTATGCACCACGTGTACACATTCTGGTAGCCTTTATCTATCTTCATATCATTTTTAGAAATTTCCTTTTCACTTGTGTGATTCGCAATGATTTTTATCATTCTTATTTGTGCCCAAATGACTCTTTGCCTTGATTTTTATCCCTTGCTCTCTCTATATAAGCATGCAGATTTGTCATTGCAAAGGATTGATTCTTGTAGACACCTAAAATTAACCTCACTTCCTGACTTAGTTATTCATCTACCATACCTTCACATTAATTAAATGATTCTTAATTATTTGATTAATTGCATCTATTATCACTCTCCCTTATTCTTTTGCATTAATTAAATAATTATTAATTATTTAATTAATTAAATTTTTTTATGTCCTAGCATTAATTAAATAATTTTACAATTATTTAATTAATCCTTCATTTATTATAATATTAATTAAATAAACAAATTAATTTTTATTTTCTCCACCACAAATAAAAAAACTAATATTTTATTTATTTTCCAATATTATCCTTGTGCACCAAAAATTAAATCATAAATTATTTAATTTCCTCTCACCATCATTCACTCCTATCTCACCATGATTCTCTCTCATCACTCCTTCAATCACTCTTAATCAGATTAGTTAATTGATCCATCAAATAAGTTAACTAATCAATCAATTTAGATAACAAGTCAATCAATTCAATTAACTAATGAATCAATTTAGTTAATAAGTCAATTAATTTAGTTAACAAATAAATTGATTCAATCAACTCACCAATCAAGCTTGTTAACTCCCATAATTCATGAGAGGACAAGGAAACTTGTCACTCTCTCATCTGTTTAATTCTCTCATTCAATTTCAACTGTTGATCTCTCCAATTAGTATCCACCATTGATCTTCATTTCAAGAAATCTATAAATAAAACTTCTTCCCTCAATCACACATCTCTCATTTTTTTCATAAACTTATGTTGTTGCAATTAACTCATTCACTTTGTGAGATCAAAGTTATGTTGTTTTGATTAAGCAATCCACATATCCACGACATATAAAAGGAGCACATCTATTGGAGTTTGGATGCATTTCAATATGCTCAATCGATGAGGTTTAATTTGTGTGCAAAGGAAGGTAAAATTGTGTTTATTTCAATTTCTTTCATTTATCTTCATATTGCAGATTTTATCTCTCACATTCTAGCATGCCTAGTTATCTAACCCTGTTTTGTTGTGAGTTTTTGAGTTCTACAAGTTCTTTTAACAAAGTTAAAGTCTGGTATCTAGAGTTTTTCTAAAGTTCATTGTGTTCATTGACCTATACACCTCTCATGTAAGTCCTTAAATCATTTCACCCATCATTTTTGGCATTCATTACAATACGTTACAAATTAACATTTTTTCAATGCTTAGCCCATTGAAGTGAATTCAATTTTTTTTTAGATTCATCATTGTTATTTGTAAGTAGGAGTTGTACCAGTCATTTATCAGTCACAACAATCTTTCACCAAGGGTGACTGACTTTACCATCTTTCAAGAGAGAAATTTACTTCATTGATTTGTCCTCAAAGTGTTTAGGAGAGTCCTCGGTTGCCAATAAATCTATAATTTTTTCATTGTATATCTCCATGAATTGTATGATTTGGTAGTGGCTGTCAAGGTTGCTTCTATCACAAAATCATGCATGAAAAAAGATCTGGCATAGCATCCCAGCATGACAGGGATCCGTGTGGAGCTCTCCAACTTGACTAGCTTCAGTACCACAACAATATCTTAAAAATTTGAGCCAAGATAATTACTCAAGGTTTTTTTTAAATTATATATACACCCAGAATAAATGCCCATAGGTTAAGTGCAAGTGGAAAATATTGATTTTCATGCATAAACATTTTAGGTCTGAGATTTAGTTCTGCTCCTACAAATTCCTTGTATAGCTTGTAAGGTTTGTACACCTGCATCACAATTGCACTCTCGTCTTCCCTATTGAATCAAATGAAAGGTAGTGATTGTACACATTAATATAAGGCTTATTGGACTTCCCTACCTCATTTAGAATTCTTAGCCACTCCTCAAATAGATCCTTTAAAATCTCCTTTCACTTCTGTGATGTCATCCAGTCTACAGAAACATTGAGTATGTTGGACATATCAAGTGACTAGGAAAATACTTGTATTTTTGTATTTGACTTTATTGTACTTCATGCAGAAGTCATCGCTTCAAGGCTAATCACCATCACTATTTATATATTGGCTTCATAGGTGATTCTTGTATTTGACTTTATTCTAGTCTTCTAGGTAGATTGCCATAATTGTTTAGTTTACAATAGATGGTTTTTAATTTCTAACATAGTTTGGTTTTTTTTTTTTTTAGTTTAGGTTTTTTAGTTTGCATATCTTCTTGCCACTAACTCTTTGGTTCTAGGGTGAAATCAGTTGATGAAGACCAAACTTTTTCTTGTAAACTACTAGCATTTTGTGTGCAATGGTCCATAACTTTTCAAAGTGCAAAAACAAATAAAAAACTACTAATCCATTGTCTTGTAGGTTCATTTGCCAAAGGCATTTATTTTTCATTAAATTAGGCATCTAAATTAGTGTAGTTGGTTAATGAAGTTTTTTCCATGCTTGTGCGATTTGTCAAGATGTATGCTCTCTCCATGCACTTCATGTGACCTTGGAGATCAAAAATCATGCACTTCCTTTTTGTGTTTAGCTTAAATCCTAAGGTGGTTTTAACTTTTCTATGCTCTCCCCTTCCACCTAGTGTAAACTTGGGGATCAAAATAAATTAGTATCTCTCTTTCCCATTAGTAGGCCTACTAGGGGATTTCATCATCCCTAGAGATGACCTCAACTACACGTTCTAGTGGGGTATATCAAAAGGGGGAGAGGAAAATTTTTATCTCAATCTAGTCATGTAGCCACTGGCACAACCTTGGTACCCCAGGTGGTTCTAGACACAAGGTGAAGTGGCATTAGCTTAGTCACTTATGTCACATTCTTTCTATGGACTAGTGTTCATGGACATGTTCCTCACATTACCTTGCATATTGATGCAGGAGCATCCAATGGTGTAAGTGCAATCTTGCATCACCCAAAAATAAGTTAATTCAAAATCATTGCAGATGTTTTCATTTCTGTCCATAATTAGTGTTTTTGGTTTCATAATCTCCTAAATAATGATGTAGGACTGCCAGTTTTAGAAAGGTTACTTGCCATTTTAGGAAAATTTCCATTTGGGCATAGATTAAAGTGAAAACTTATAGAAAGTTACATAACATAAATATAAGACCTTTGGCAAAGGAAACAGACAAAGATCATTTGTGAGCTAAAAGATATTAAAGTTTTTATTTTTTGAAAAGCCCCTGAAATTTTTTGAAATGAGATATGAGGCACTAAAACATGTCATAACATCCTAAAAAGTTGACAAAAATCTATTTATGAATTTCCAGTGTGATAGTTCACATCGTAAGCTTTCTGGCTCTTAAAACGATTCGTCAATCGGACACCCGGATCAAAAGTTATGCTTCCCAGAAGTTGACCTACTATTGGAGGGAGTTGTAAATTTCAAAATTTAGTTGGAGGCTGCCAAAAAGTGTTATTTATGACTATTTTACGAACCCTGGGTAGTAGTAGAGTGAAGGGGGAATGTTTAGAGTCAAGAATAGGTGGGAAAACAAAAATCTTAGCTGATTTGGGGTTACAAAAGGCAGATTATTCTAGAGTCCTATGATAGGAAGCTGTAATGTGTTGTAGCTTGTGGAGAGTTGATTCCTCTGTCTGTATTTGAGCTTCTGCAATGTAATAATTTGTCCAAATCAATAAAGAAAGTTCTATTTTCTGTGTGCAATTTCTATTGTTATGTGTTTTATGATTTACCCCCTTCATCAAGTGGTATCAAAGCAAGGGTTCCTGAGTGTGTAGACAGATCACCGACCATGAGGTAGTTTACACCAGGACCTAAGGTTGTGGGTTTGCTACAGAGATCAAGATGCCTTCATGAAGAAAAAATATTGGGAGGAATTCTTTGACAGAAGATAGTTTTAGAGCCCTACAAAGGCAAATTGATGCATTGTAAGAGGAGCTGCGAAGAGGGTTTGATCTGAGAATAAGAGAAGAAAGCAAGGATGAAGCTAAAGAGCTATCCAAGGAAGAACAAGAAGCTGTAGGAGATCTTGCAAAAGTTAGGTTGTTGAGGGCCATTTCAAAGATTGGAAAGAATCCCAGGATTGAAGTTTCTACATATTCTAGAGATTTGAATCCAGAAAAGCTTATTGATTAGATCAATGACATGGAGGAGTATTTCAAATATGAAGATGTAGAGGACCCAGATTGGGTCAAGTTTACAAAAACAAAGTTGAAGGGCCATGCCAGTATTTGGTGGAAGGAGGTCCAATTAGAAAGGAATAGAAGAGGAAAAGGAAAGATCACCAGATGGGATCAGATGGTGGAGAAACTGAAGAAGCAGTTCATTCCTATGGACTATGACATGGAGTTGTTGAAGAAGCTGCAAGGACTGAAGTAAGGTAACAAGTCTGTTAAGGAGTACACAGAAGAGTTTTATAAAATTACTATCAGAATAGGCCATGCAGAGCCCAAGAAGGAGAAGGTATCCCATTACATTAATGGGTTAAGGTTAAGTATTTAGGAGGAGTTGAGCCTAGTCAGAATGATCACCATAGAAGATGCATACCAGTTTTCCCTGAAGGTGGAAGAGAAGCTGAATAAAAGATTTGACAGCAAGCAAAGGGGAAGAAGTCAAGGCGGAAGGACTGGTGGAAAACCCTATGGGGGCTGAAATGAAGATTCAATGAAAAGTGAAGAATCTAGCACCAGTCAATATTAGAGAGGGAATAATGCCTACCGCCCTCATGACTAGAACAATTGTGAGAAAAGAGGAAGAGGAAGACGCAAACCTGGGAAAGGACCTAGAAGAGGAGGTTTCAGAGGAACCTATTTCCAATGTGGAGAAGAAGGACATCGAGCATACGAGTGTCCGCAACATCAAGGAAGGATGAATAAAAGACCTAAAGGTAATGCATGAGTTGTACACATAGATGAAGATGCACAGTCTGAGCATTCTAAAGATGCTAAAAGGGGAGAAACCCTAGTTGTCAGAAGAACTTTGTTGAATGACGAGAAAGAACCAAATCAAAGGAAGAGTTTATTTTGCACAAGGTGCAAATGTGAAGGTAAGTGTTGTGATAATATTATTGATAGTGGGAGCACTTACAATCTTGTTTCAGAGGAGATAGTTGACAAGTTAAAGTTTGCAAGAAGAAAGCATCCACATCCATATCAGATTGCATGGTTGCAGAAGGACCACAAAGCTTTGTTCAATGAGTAGTTTTTAGTGAAGTTTAAGATTGGGGACTACCATGATGAGGTGCTGTGTGATATCATACTGATGGATGCATGCCATATGTTGTTGGGGAGGCCATGGTAGTATGGTAGGAGCACTGTCCATGGTGGTCGTGCAAACACATATTCCCTAACAAAGGATGGAGTTCATCATAAGTTGAAGCCTTTGAAGGAGGTAGAAGAAAAGGTATGTAGTACTGCCAAAATTTGCTTGGTAGATGGTAGAAAATTGTTGTAGGGTATGAAGAATGAGTGTCATTGCTTTGCATTGATTCCTAATATTAATCCAGAGAAATGTGAAGATGTAGCAGCTAAAGTTTTAGATATGTTGGAAGAATTTCAGGACATTATCTCTGATAATGTATTAGAAGGTTTATCACCAGTGAGGAAGATAAGTCATCAAATGGATTTGATGACAAGAGCTAGTTTGTTGAATAAGGCAGCCCATAGAATGACTCCAGTAGAGAATGAAGAGTTGAACAGACAAGTTTAGGAGTTGTTGAGGAAGGGATTGATAAGAGAGAGTCTAAGTCCATGTGCGGTACCCACAGTACTAGCACCAAAGAGAGATGGAGAATGGAGAATCTATACAAATTCTCAAGCCATCAATAAGATCATGATCAAGTACAAGTTTCCATTGCCAAGAATGGATGACATAATGGACTATTTAACTGGAGCCAAGTACCTCACAAAAATTGACCTGAAGAGTGGGTATCACTAGATCCAAATTAGAGAAGGAGATGAATGAAAGATAGCGTTCAAGACAAATAACATTCCATTTGCGCACTGAGCATATTCATGCAGCTCATGAACGAGGTACTGAAATAATTTTTGGGAAGTTTTGTTATTGTTTATTTAGATGATATTTTGATTTTCAGTAAGACTTGGGATGAGCATATGATGCATATCAGAAGTGTTTTGGAGAAGCTGAGGGAGGAGAAGTTGTTGATCAATTTGAAGAAATGTAGTTTTCCAAAGGAGTTGGTAAACCTAGGATTTGTTGTCTCAGAGGAAGGTCTTAAGATGGACCCAGAAAAAGTATGAGCTATCATTGAATGGCCTATGCCAAGGAGTGCTATGGAGGTATGATCTTTTCATGGTTTGGCAAGTTTTTACAGAAAGTTTATCAAAAATTTTAGTAGCATTTGCGCACCCCTAATTGAGACAATGAGAGGGGATAGAAAAGACTTTAGATGGACTAAAGGAGCAGACAAGATCTTTGATACATTAAAGCAGCAAGTTTTTAGAACAACCTATTTTGGCACTTCTAGATTTCAATAAGGTATTTTAGGTAGATTGTGATGCTAGTAGTAGTTATATAGGAGCTATTTTTGTCCAAGAAGGTAAGCCCATTACCTATGTTAGTGAGAAGCTTAATGATGCCAAGAAAAAGTATTTTGTTTATGATTAGGAGTTTTATGCAATAGTTCAGGCTTTGAAGAAATGGAGACATTATTTGTTGCCTAAGGAGTTTGTTTTATATACTGATCATCAGGCTTTGCAGTATCTTAATAGTCAAGGAAAGTTGAACCAGAGGCACTTAAAATAGGTTGACATTTTGCAGAGCTATACTTTTGTTTTGAAGCACAGGAGTGGGAAGTCCAACAGAGTTGTACATGCCTTGAGCAGAAGGCAAAATTTGTTGACAGAAATGAAGATAGAGGTTATTGGCTTCGATGAATTCAAAATTTTGTTTCTTGAAGATCTAGATTTTACAGAGGCCTGGAAAGCTTGTTTGGAACCTGTTACTTTGGACGTTACAAAATGGTTGGATTTCATAATCCAAGATGGCATGTTGTTTAGAGGAAGCCAGTTGTGCATTTTGAGGAGTTCCATGAGAGAGAACTTGATAAAGGAGAAGCATTGTGGAGGATTGACTAGACACATTGGTCGAGATAAGACCATTGCTATTGTTGGTGAAAATTATAATTAGCCACAGTTGTAGCAAGATGTGAGGAAATTTATGCAGAGTTGCAGAGTATGTCAGATGGTGAAAGGAGAAAGTTAGAATATAGGTCTATATAAGCCACTACCTATCCCAGAGAAGCCATGGGATGATATTAGTATGGATTTTGTTCTTGGTTTACCAAGGACACATAGAGGACATGATTCAATTTTTGTGGTGGTGGACAAATTCTCAAAGATAGCACATTTTATTCCATGCAAGAAGACTAATGATGTTGTCCATATTGCAGAGTTATTTTTCTGGGAGGTGGTGAGATTACATGGTCTACCAAAGAGCATAGCTTCAGATCAAGATACCAAGTTTGTTGGTTATTTTTGGAGGACATTGTGAAAGAAGTTGAAAATAGATTTGAAGTTCAATTCTACTTACCATCCATAGACTAATGGACAAATAGAAATGGTGAATAGGAGTTTGGGTAACCTGCTATGATGCTTAGTAGGAGTTAAGCCCAAGGGATGTGATTTGATTTTACCATAGACATAATTTGCTTACAACAATTCTATCAATAGGAGTACTGGTAAGTCACCATTCCAAATTGTATATGGGAATAGTCCAAGAAATGCGTCAGAGCTAAGGAATCTGGACAAAGGATAAAAGACAAGTGTCGAGGCTAAAGACTTTGCAACACACATGAAGAATTTGCATGAAGAGGTGAAAAAGCACATTAATAAGATGAATATTCAGTACAAGGCTAAGGTAGATCAAAAGAGGAGATATAAGGAGTTCCAAGTAGGAGATGAAGTCATGGTTCACTTGAGAAAAGAAAGGTTCCCACTTGGAACATACAATAAGTTAAAAATGAAGAAATTTGGACCATGCAGAATCCTGAAGAAGTATGATTTAGTAAATGCATATGAGGTAGAGCTGCCAAGAGGGATCAATATTTCCCCTATTTTCAACATTGCTGATTTATCAGAATATCATGAAGGTGGAACTGAGGATGGACCAATAGAAGCGCAGTGGAGTATTCCAGCATCTACTTCAATGGAGGATATAGAAGAGATCTTAGATAGCCATGTGCGAAGAAGTACTTGGAAAAGGAAATATGAAGAATATCTGGTAAAATGGAAAGAAGGCATGTTCAAGATTCTTCTTGGTTGTCTAAGGCAGAGGTTGACCATTCGGTTTTTCCTCACACAAACACTTGAGATGTGATAGGGTCACTTGTCAAATTACCTTGGGTGTCTGATGTAGGGACATCCAGTGGTGTAAGGGAAATCTTGCATTGCCAAAAAATAAGTTAATTCAAAATCATTGTAGATGTTTTCATTTCTTTCCATAATTAGTGTTTTTGGTTCCATAATTTGCTAAATAATGATGTAGGACTACCAGTTTTGGAAAGGTTACCTACCATTTTAGGAAAGTTTGCATTTGGGCATGGATTGAAGTGAAAACTTACAAAAACTTACATAACAAAAATATAAGACCTTTGGCGAATGAATCAGGCAAAGATCATTTGTGAGCTGAAAGATATTAAAGTTTTTATTTTTTGAAAATCCCCTAAAAATTTCTTAATCAAGATATGAGCACTAAAATATCCCATAACATCCTAAAAAGTTGATGGAAATCCATTTACAAATTTCTAGCGTGATAGTTTACATTGCAAACTTTCTGGCACTTAAAACGGTTCATCAATCAGACACCCAGATCAAAAGTTATGCTTCCCAGAAGTTGACCTACTTTTGGAGGGAGTTATAAATTTCAAAATTTAGCTAGAGGCCACTAAAAAGTGTTATTTATGACTATTTTGGGAACCTTGGGCAGTAGTAGAGTGAAGGAGGAAAGTTTAGAGTCAAGAATAGGTGGGAAAACAAAACCCTAGCTGATTTGGGGTTACAGAGGGCATATTATTCCAGAGTCTTGTGATAGGAAGTTGTAATGTGTTGCAGCCTATGGATGGTCAATTCCTCTATTTGTATTTGAGCTTTTGTAATGTAATAAGTTGTCCAAATCAATAAATAAAGTTCTATTTTCTATGTGCAATTTATGTTGTTGTGTGTTTTATGATTTACCCCCTTCATCACATATATTGAGGTCTCCCCTAGCAAGCTTGTAATAACCTAGATAAGACTTTTTAGCCATTTTCTAGTATTGTGCAAGGGACGTGCAACATGCCCTAAAGTTACTCACCATCGTAGCTCCTTAAAGGCAAATAGAAACTTGTTTTCTTTAGCTAAGGTATAAAAGCCTCCAAGGAAAGGAGAATTGGGTGCAATGCCCTTATCCCTAAATATCTAATCAAGGTGAAGTGTTCTTGGTTAGGTAAGAACATGGATAAGTATTTTATTGTGTCGGTCTACACTACGAAGACAATCCCACTTGAATAATCTAGGGTGTTGTTGTGTATTATGTGTTTGAGTATTTCCATAATCCCAATCTCAAATTCATATCTTTTGCAAATGTATGCATATGTGTGTGAACCTTATTGTTTACAAATTTTCCTAACTCAAGATTTAAACCATTCCTAATCACCTCTTTCATCCAATCTAATCCAACTTCTTCCTAATCACCTTACACATCTCATCCAAATCTAATCAACTTTATCCTAATCATCCTCATCATCTTATCACTTCATCCTAATAATCTATATCTCATTCAATCACTTCATCCCAGCTTAATTATCCATCCTAATCAACCTAATCAATCCTCTTATCCATGTCATATCCCTAATCATTCCTAATTATCCAATCCACTCCATTCCTTTCATCCTAATCAATCATCCTAATCATCTTATCACCTTATTCCAATCATCTTAATCATCCAATCACATCATCCCAACCTATCCCTAATCCATCTTCTAAGACCCTAATCCTAATCAAGTAAGCCAAATCCAATGAAGGCCCTAACAGTAATCCATTCCATCCAACTAATCCCCAACCACATCCTAATCTAATCCATTGATCCCTCATCCCAATCCAATCATCCATTATCCATTTTTATCAAGTATCCAATCCTTAATCAAAATCAATCCTTTGAAAATCAAATTTTGGTTAAGGACTTAGCCTCCTCCAAAGCCATCCACTATCATCCAAATCCTAATCACAATCCAACCAAATCAGTCATCAAAATCCTTCATCTAAAAGATCCCATCCCCAATCCAAAATATACCTATAAACATCATGATATGGTTTGGCAAAATGGTAATAGAAGTTAAAACATCTATGTCAAATCACATTCCTCAAACAAATGATATCATCCATCTTGATGGAGAAATAAAGAATGTAAATGTAAGTATGGATCTCAAACCATATCTCCAATTCAACCAACATCACTATCATATCAAGATTCATCCTCCCATTTGACTATGTCAGCATACCAATCCAATTTATCCACACCTAAACTTTACCCAACCTTCACCTATCTATATGTCTCACCCCAACCCTCTTACCATGTCAATCCCATAACCTCATACACATCTACCATACCTTTACCTATGTCACCTCAACAAACTATATCCAATCCCATCCCATCAATATCTTCAATCCTTCCATCACAGTCTTCCTCCAATCAAATTAATCCTAATCCACTAGCCCATATACCTCCTAACTCATCAACCCCTTCAATCCCTTCATCATCACATTCCTCCAATCCTTCATCAAATGAGCCCATTGAGATAGCCTTACAAAAATTACTCTAAGCAAACTTCACTGAACTACCAATGACAACACCATATCATAAAAACCTAGTCATGTCCTTGTGATTTAAGGATCATGAATATTGACAATACCATAGAGCAAAAGGCCATAAAACATAAAATTGTGTAAGACTTAAGAATTTGATTCAGACACTCATCAATTGTGGTCAAATTGTGATTAATAATCCACCCACCAACTTATCCTTTCATATGTTATCCACATACTATTAGCATGGAATATAGAATCATATTGCAATCCAATTCCTATCCTTGAGCCTATAAAAGAGCCTCCTAATATTATTTAACCTTCATCCACTCCTATGTCTATTCATCCAATTACAAAGTCCCTTACCATAAGCTCAAATCAAACTACATCGTCCTCTCATATTGTTGACCATGAATAGCCTATCAACCCCATCCTAGAAACTCCCCATCTCATCCAAACCTAAGAGCTAGATGTCAAGAGTCAAATCCAAAGCATGATCAACATTGCTCTTAACATAGTCAAGATCAACTTATCCTATCTCCTCAAGCTCACATTACAGAAGCTACCCAAGATCCCACTACTCAAGCCACCACCATCAATGATCAAGAGATCAAAACCTCTCCCATCCATGATCCCACAATCACTCATGACCAAGAAACCCAAACTATCCCTATCCATCATCCCACTAGTCATATTCATTATTCATCAACATCCCATGATGAGACACTTGATCCCCCAAAAAATGGATAATAAAATAAATAACTTGGATCATATTACATCCCATCCTAATTACCATAATGATAGTCAAGGTCTAAGCATTCCAAATCCATCTCCTATTGATCCTCCATCATCACCTATCAACCATATCCAAAATCCATCATCCTATCCCCTTGGTCCTACTACCTTCATTCATGGTGGTTCTCTCATAGGAGAGGAACACACTCTATCCACCACCCTGCCTCCCCCACTCGTGTCTTGTTTCCAAAGCACCAAACATCTTATTGCACATCAAATGCTTTAAAATGTGAACTATCAAGGAAAAGGTTTATGCCTTCATGAACAAGGAACCTTGGAGCCCATCCATGTAAATACCCATACAAAATTACATGGCCTTGGATATACATCCGAAGGAAAACAATCTAGAAATGTTGGTACTATTGCAAGTGTGTGCTAACTGGTGTTGTCATTGATGTCAACATACTTCTAGTGTCATTGGTGGTAGCTGTGTATTCTAATATTGTTGATTGTTTCTTGATTGATTTGAAATGTTAGGGTGATTTGAATGAATTGAAGAAGTGTTGATGTTGTTTGCATATTGTTCATGTTGCTTTTGAGAAAATTTGCTGTCCAAGTGGAAACAATGTGTTGTAGAGTATTCTGGCTTGCAGGATACTATCTAAGTTCTTGCTCTGTATTGCTTCTATGTTCAAGAATATAGTGTGTGATTTGTATATATTTTAGAGAAGTGTTTAAAGATGCTAAATCTAGAATTTGGTGGTCTGGATCGTTGTGCAGTGGAAGTTATGTTCACAAGTTTGAAGACTGTAATTGACAGAGTTTTTGAGTTGTGCAGAGGTGTCTGGGAGAAAGTATTTTTCTCTGCATTTCTCCTCATAGTGGTTTCAAGTGGTGTAGTTCTAGACATATGCTTATAAGGTCTCTATCT
This sequence comes from Cunninghamia lanceolata, assembly GCA_027924645.1. Lineage (NCBI taxonomy): Eukaryota > Viridiplantae > Streptophyta > Pinopsida > Cupressales > Cupressaceae > Cunninghamia > Cunninghamia lanceolata. The sequence goes on from BSBN01000078.1 coordinate 9,205,402, forward strand.
ATCATAATTCCAAGGGATATGTGATTTGGTGCTCCGAAAAGAAAACTATTGTGTAGCAAAGTTTGGTAGTGTTATTTGTGAGCAAACATTGAATCTTCTTCAAGTGAAAGGTATTGCAGATGATTTTGGTGATTCTCAGGTGATTGGAGGTTGTTCGTAGATGTCTCCAAATTGTGTTGAAGCATTTTTCCTGGTCCACAAGTCATGTTTCTGTTCATGGAAGTGTGTGCCCAAGTGTTATTTGTGATTACACTAGTTTTGGCCAACCTAGTTGTTTACACTATTTGTGGAGGTACTACTTGGATTGTAGAAGCATGTTGAAGCATGTGAAGATGTGTTTAGGTCCAATCTAAGCTATAGAGTGGTCCTCCTTCATTCATTTTCTCTGCAAGTTTGTTTAGGTCCAAACCTAATTTGAATGTGTATGTTTATCGACCTTGGAGACTATTCCAGATGTTGTAGATTGCATTTCTGACCTTCATGTATGTTTCAAGGTTGATGATTGGTGTAAATAAATGTAATGAATTGGTGTGTGTGTGTGTGTGTGTGTGTGTGTGTGTGTGTGTGTGTGTGTGTGTGTGTGTGTGTGTGTGTTTGTGTGTGTGTGCGTGCGTGTGTGTGCACGCATGTGAAGATGTGAAGATGAAAGTGTTTGTGGTGTAAGAAAGTGAAGGCGATATGTATTACGCTTCATTGGAACTAAAATCAGGCATGTGGTAGATGCTATCAGATCAGTTCATGGCAATGAGCCAACCCTTTTGGTAGTGAGCCATCCCTTGGAAGTGAGCCACCCTTTGGCAGTGAGCCTATTGTAGTAAGCATTCATTTGGGCAGTGAGCCCTTTCACAATAAGCCTATTGCAGTGAGCATTCCTTTGGGCAATGAGCCTCTTTTGTTATTCGGTATTGTTATTAAATTATATTGTGAGCTAGCACTCACCGTGGTTTTTCCCTGTTTAGGATTTTTTACGTAAAAATCTAGCATTCATGTGTGTATGGTGTTGATGTGTTTAAGTTTTGATTCTACATTATATTTTTAATCTTCATAATAGATTAAGAGGTTAAATTAATTGAATGTGAATGTGATTTTGTTTAAGTGAATTTAAAGTTGGCGATACAACTAATTCACCCCCCTTTCAGTTGTCTTGTGCCTTCAACAATTGGTATCAGAGTGAGGTTCATTGGAAGAAAGCCTAATAGCTTAAGGTAGATCTATGATGGTGCACAAGAAAGACATTCCTTGGTTTGATTGATATGACTATGCCTTCTAAAAGGTATGAATGCAAAGTTATCTTGTTTCTATTGGTTACAATGTCTAGAAAATAGTTGAAGATGAATATAATATTCCTAAGGAAGGTCCGCTAGCTACACTTGATATTAGGGCCTATGAGACTAATGGCAAAGCTAAAAATGCTTTACTAAATGCTTTATCTAACATTGAAATGGTGAAAGTTGCGGATCTAGAAACTGCACATGAGATCTAGGAGAAATTGAAAAGCATCTATGAAGGTGATGAATCTATCAAGAAGTCTAAGTTGCAAAACTTGAAGACTTGATATCAAACTATGCAGATGTCTGAAGATGAGAACATAACAAGTTATATGCAAAAGATTGATGAAGTTTTCACTAGCATGAAGGGTCTTGGTGGAAAGATAGATGATAAGGATGTTGTATATAAGGTACTCAGAACTCTTCTCAAATCTTATAGTCACAAGGTATCTGCCATTGAAGAATTGTTTGATATGGGAAAGCTTTCAAAAAATCAATTGCTTGATAAACTGACTGCTTTTTATGATGAGACAATTTGGTACTATTGATGGCCCTCCAAAAACTAAGACTACTTTTAACGCTAAGAAAGAAAAGACTGCTAGATCAGATAAGTATGTTGTGGAATCAGATGTGTTGATAACTGAGAGGGGGGGGGTGAATCAGTTATCCTATTTATTTTCTTTTTGAACTTTCTTATTAATTAATGCAGCATTGAATCAAACACAAAAACATTACCATGAAATAAGAAACACATGACATAGTATTTTTGACGTGGAAACCCTATTAAGGGAGAAAACCACGGGGTGATTAACCCAAAGATTATTCTCTGTTAGAAGAATAGGGAATTACAAAAATGGCACTTGCCAATTAGGGCTCACTGCCCGAGCACACTGCTCACAAAGAGGCCCACTGCCTACAAGGAGACACACTCTCTACAAAGTGATAAGAATCACAGTCTTGAACTGATTGGAAGCATCTACATATGCTGGTGTTCAGTTCTGGTTTAGGCTCAGTACACTGATCTGCTGCACTTCATCTTTCCTCTGTTCTTTATTCTGCTATCCTTTCACATACCGGATCTTTCTTACTACTTCTTCTCTGTTCTGCACTTATTCGCATATGCCTTCACACAATCACACATTTCACAACTAAATCCATCCTCTATATATATCCGCACAAGTAATTTCATCACCTTTCTAGTCGGCATCTGGAACAGTCTAGTTTCTTACAAACTCTGTTCTGTCGGCTGAATCCTTGCTCACCAAGCAATGCGGATCAAGCATATACTTGTAGATATCATTAATCATGTCGGCCAAACATGATTTATGCCTTCACAACCTTTACCATCAACAGTAACACATCCAGAAAATAGTCTGATACTCTGTCAGTCAGTTCTTCCTCTGTTCTCACTGTCTCTCAGGAATCCGGTACTCAACTATTCATATCTTTTTCTTTGTTCATCACCGGAGGCTAAATCCTTGGAATATACTACTCAAGGTAGTCCTCTTGACTTCCCCAAATCCGTACTGGACCAAGACACTTCCTCTAAGAGATCCGGACCAATCTGTCGGACCTTGCCACATGCTCTGTTCTTGTTCACCGGACCACAACAATCTTCATTCTGACTTCCGGTAGAGACACACCATGACTTGCGGATATGTGGGATGACCTTTGTTGCCATCAATGACAACAACCATGAATCCATATAGTGTCTCTTGCCAACAATCTCCCCCTTTGGCATTGATGGCAACACTTAGTGAAAAATGACTAAGTGTTTACACTATGCTCCCCCTTTGTTGATGCTCTGTCTTTATATACAATTTCCGGAACTCCCCCTTAGTTGGATTCCTCATTTTTCACTGCTCCTCACTCCCCCTTTGACATCAATGGCAAAGGGTAGGGTCCGCACACCAAAATTTTCAAAAATTTTCTATACATAGCCGCATATTTACATACTCACATATACTGAAGAATGTCTGCAAAGGATGTCTTCAATTGGATCAGTTCTGTAGCCCAACTTTGCTTCATTCTATCCAAAATTGAAATGTGACCACTCAACAAAAATGCAAAAGCTTCTGCCCTTTTGAGATCTGTCGGATCATTAGTTTGGGCGGTGGTCTGAGCATCACTGATGGCCTCATGCATAGTTTCTAACTTAGGGATTATAATCCTTCTAAGTTCTTCCATCTGGTTAGTGATATTCTTTCTTTCCTTCTCAAGGTTCTTTATTTCACTCAAGACTGCAATAGTCTGACATTCTTGATTTACTATGGAGGAAGAGAGAGGATCAAAACTTTGAGATAAACTTTGTAGTTTGTCCCGTTCCTCTTTTATTTTCTTATCAATTTCTGCTGTTGCCTTTGACCAGGATATACAAAATTTGTAAATGTCACCGCCATCCTTAAGAGCATTTTCTAAGCTCTTTATTCCAATGCTCATATTTCTTCTATCATTAGAGATTAATCCTAATACTTCTGAAAATCTTTTATCCAAAAATTCCTTCTGGACCTTTTCTTCAGCTGATTTTTCTAGAGATTCAAAATGTGTACTAACACTGCTGACTAAGGTTTTGAGATTACCGGAAGAGGAGGCTGCCGGATCTATCTGGACCAATGGCATAATCTTCTCAAGCACTCCGGAGGCAGCCTCTATCAACTCACAGTCTTCCATATGAGACTTTAGTAGTTTCTCTTTGACTTTCTCATTTGCAAATGAGGCTATTTTCATTGTTTGCACCGGTGACAAAGAGTCAAAATCTAATGGTCCTTTTAGCAGGTCCGGTTCATCAATTTCTATAGTGGCTTTTGTCAAGAATTCTTGAACAGTTTGTGCTATGTCTCTTGCCGGAGACAGATGTTTCTCTGTTGGGGTCTTCTCTTTCTCTGCATCCTTGGTGCTGTCAACCTCTTTTTCTTTGACTGCTGCTTCTTTCTCCTGTAGTTTCTCTTCTTCTTGAGATCCGGAGACTGTGGGGGAAACCGGAGGAGAGATGTTAGTCTGTTCAAGGCCCACTTCTTCCGGCGCAGATGATTCCAAGTCCACAGCTGTTTCTGCACCTAAGTCCTCTACAACAGGAAGATTGAACCTTTTGAAGGCCTTCCGGAGGATCTCTTCTGTCTCTTTGGCCACCTTGTCAGTCTCACCAAGCATGAGTTGATTCATCCTAGCTTTACTTCTGAACTCATCTTTGCAGTCTTTGAATATTATGTTCATTGTCTTGGGATCAATTTGAGGATATAGCTGAATAGCTATCTGCTCCCGGATCTCAAGATCTTTTGCATGAGCATTATTCTTTCTTATTTCTAATTCCTTTTCTAGGCTTTTAGGAATTAGAGATATGATCTCAATGAAAGCCTTATTGTATATGTTCAGATACTTGACTGTGGCTTCCTGCAGAATCTTTTGGTCAGCCTCATTGTAGTCATCATAAAATTCAGTCATTGGTTGAAGGTTTCCATCCACCGTAACCGACTTGATTACACTCTCTAGAGACAGAGTGGGCTTTTCAACAAATACCTCTGCCATTTCATCCTTGTCTTGGCCTGTGGAGGGTTTACCGGATCCTTTCTTCTTCTGCTTCTTTATTTCTTTTACTCCCTCATCTGACTCAGTTTCCTCTTCATCCTTTTGGCTTTCATAAGCCCTTGTGGCTTTTGTCTTAGATCTTTTACTGGATGCCTGGACTTCCGGTTTTGAACTTTTGGTTGTGGGAGGTGCAGATCTTTTTGATGATCTGGTCCGGGTGGAAGTTTCAACCAGAACACTTTCTTTACTTTTCTTTTCTTCCTCAGCCTTTCTCCTCTTTTCCCAGCTGGCATCAAGTGCCTCTTTTGAGATGCCTAGGCCTTGAGCAATATGCTCTACTTCTTTTCTCACCTTTCTCTTTATCTCAGGTTCCCTGAGTTCTACATGGATCTTTACACTCAGCTCCTCAAAGGTTCCAAACCTTTCTGCCTTTGGATCTTTGGGCTGACTTAGCATGTGTTGAACATGCAGCTCCACTATCTGTTCATCCACTTCATACCCCATGGGCATGATCTAGACAGTCCTTGGCTCCACTGCCTCCATTAGGCACTGATCAGTGTCCACCATAAAGCACACAGAGTCTTTGTATTTTTTAACAAGAGACTGGGGAATTCTCTCTCTTGCTTGCATCATGCTTTGGAAGTTTTTGAAGTATCCCCATAGGGCTGTATTTCTTGCTTTGGCATCCCCAAGCCCATGTAGATAGTCTCTTATTTGTACTGCAACAGGTTTGTCATTCTGCCATGCCCATCCACTTGATTCGGGCAGCTCATTCATGAAGTAGAAGAATAGACATAATATAAGAGTACCATACTTGAAGGAATTCTTCTTGTCCTTCTTGATTTTTTGTATATTTTCCATTAATTAGCTTAAGAGCAGTTCGCAGAGATCATATTCTGCATTCTTCCTTAGCATTTCATAGGCAGTATATACTACAGTTCCAGATACAGAATTCTCCCTGCTGGAGTGATAGATCTTGTATCCTATTATCATGGATGCATACTTGATATCCGGATCCGAAATATCTTCAATGGTCATTGCCCTCTTATCAAATTTTGATCCGGTGGCCTCAGTTACAATGTTGTTCTTGACAGATTTGAGGATAGGTATCCCTCCGGAAGAGTATAGACCAGTTACTGCTCTAATTGCCTCTTTTGTGATCTTGCAGGGTCTATCCAGCCATAGGAAGTTGTCATGCATCCTGCTCAGTACATACCGGACCCATTCATCTTCTTCAAAGCAGGGGAAATGAATGAATTGATCAAATTGTTTCTTCTGGATACCCTTATACTCTGGTTTAAGCTCAAAAGCATTGTCTATCAGTTGTTTGTGATAGAGATCTCTCAATTTGAATTCCCCAAATTCCTCAATGCTTGCATGTATGTAAACCCTAATGTCTTCTGTGTGTAAAACTCCGTGAGGAACACTGGAAAATGCTCCTAAGGGATCTACTTCCAATGACTTGTATGGATGTTTCTTAAATTCAGGTCGGGGCCTATCTGAGATTTTTACTATATTTGGAGTAGCCATTTCTCCAAAAGATTTGTAGCAAGATATCGAAAGTGGAAAATACCTTTTGCGTCTTCGGTTGCACAGAGTAGCTGGATTGCTTTCTGTATGTAATGACTTCGGCAGGAGATCTTCGGTAAACTTGATGAATTTTGTTGCAGAGCTCCGCTTTTCGCTTCTTCTTGGATGTGGAATGATCAAATGATTGTTGAGAAATCCCTTATATCATTTCACAAACCCTAATATCTGTTTGCAATAAATGCTTCACCTATATTATTCTGGTTTGCCTTGTCCGGATAGCTTGGAGTATCCCGGATCAGTCCTGATCTATGAACATCATGCGGATCTTTCAATTATGAATAAATTGAGATAACACATCACAAGGACATCCCAAACACTCTGTCCAATCTGCAGAATAAGATAATGCACTTCCGGATCTCTCCGGACCTTTTTGTAATCCTCTGTCATTCCGGAGCATCTCCCGGAACAGGTCTTACTTGATCAATCACAGTTTCTTCACATCTCCATGCGGACCTCTGAAATATTATCTGGATCATCTCAAGACTTATATCTTTAAACCCTTTACTCTGCATCTTGTGCCACATCCGGCACCACTTGATTGGCTAGGGGAACAGGATTTTCTTTGAGTCTCCCCCTGAGCCAGAGCTCACTTTTTAATTTCCGGAAGAAATATCAGCACCAGAGTCTGGTGCGGATCCAACCTCTACATTCTCTGAACTTTTCTTCACCCAAATCTTGCTCATCTGATTCCTAACTTCATCCGCATTCATCTTTTGTTTACCCTTGTCTTGATTCTGATTATACACCGGACCTCTTTTGTCCTGATTCTTGCTTCTGCAGATTTTAGCATTATGACCGGACCTATTACAGATTTGGCAAATAACATTTCTTTGCATATTTGACTGATAACCTCTTGATCTGCATTGATTAGCCATATGACCTACTCTATTGCATGTAAAGCATCTACCTTTGAATGAATTGTTTACTTGCATATTTCTGCATTCATGGGATTTGTGTCCATACCTTTTGCAGTTAAAGCACTGTCCGGAGAAGGATGAATTAATCTGATTCATTCTCTTTCTGCACTGATTAGCTTTGTGACCAAAGTGGTTGCAGCTGTGGCAGAATTTATTGAAAGATGGATATCTTTGAGCATTGGGCTGTCTTACAGGAGGTCTTCTAGGCCTATTCCTTGGATTTTCTGATCCAAAATTCTTTTGACCGGATCCGGAGCTTTCTCCTTTCTCATATCCCAAACCATACTTGTCATCTGTCCTCTTTTGACTTCCAAGAAGTACTTCAAGTTGGGCAGAACTTATCTTGAATTTTTCTTTATATTCATTTGCTGTTTGAAGATCTCTTTTGAGAGAGGCAATTTGATCCTCAAGTTTTTCTTCATTATCTTTGGCATCTTCAAGATCAGATTCAAGATGTCTGATAATCCTGTCCATCTGGTGGCATTCTTCTGATTTTTCTTTAAGAGATTGTCTTAGATTGTCTTCAGCTTTTCTTTTTTCTTCAATCTCTTGAGTAAACTTTATAGTTCCTGATTCCATTTCATGTCTTAACATAATGACTTCTTTTGATAACTTTTCACATAACTTGGTTTTCTCAGTCAATTCTTCATTTGTATTGCTTTCTTCACTTTGTCTTGCCAATTGTTGGAGCAGCTCCTTTCTCTTTTTCATAGAGAGACTTAATTTGTCTTTTAATTCTCTCATGAATTCATCAGCCTGTTTGAGTCTTTCCTTTAGTTCATTGACTTCAGAATTTGACTGTTCAAGATCCTCAAGGGCAGTCTTGAGTTGCTCCCTTAAACCATATGCATCCATTTGAACTCCCAGATCTTCCTCAAGCTGTTAGGCTGTATTAGGAGGAACCTAGCTCTGATACCAATTGTTGATAACTGAGAGGGGGGGGTGAATCAGTTATCCTATTTATTTTCTTTTTGAACTTTCTTATTAATTAATGCAGCATTGAATCAAACACAAAAACATTACCATGAAATAAGAAACACATGACACAGTATTTTTGACGTGGAAACCCTGTTAAGGGAGAAAACCACGGGGTGATTAACCCAAAGATTATTCTCTGTTAGAAGAATAGGGAATTACAAAAATGGCACTTGCCAATTAGGGCTCACTGCCCGAGCACACTGCTCACAAAGAGGCCCACTGCCTACAAGGAGACACACTCTCTACAAAGTGATAAGAATCACAGTCTTGAACTGATTGGAAGCATCTACATATGCTGGTGTTCAGTTCCGGTTTAGGCTCAGTACACTGATCTGCTACACTTCATCTTTCCTCTGTTCTTTATTCTGCTATCCTTTCACATACCGGATCTTTCTTACTACTTCTGCTCTGTTCTGCACTTATTCGCATATGCCTTCACACAATCACACATTTCACAACTAAATCCATCCTCTATATATATCCGCACAAGTAATTTCATCACCTTTCTAGTCGGCATCCGGAACAGTCTAGTTTCTTACAAACTCTGTTCTGTTGGCTGAATCCTTGCTCACCAAGCAATGCGGATCAAGCATATACTTGTAGATATCATTAATCATGTCGGCCAAACATGATTCATGCCTTCACAACCTTTACCATCAACAGTAACACATCCAGAAAATAGTCTGATACTCTGTCAGTCAGTTCTTCCTCTGTTCTCACTGTCTCTCAAGAATCCGGTACTCAACTATTCATATCTTTTTCTTTGTTCATCACCGGAGGCTAAATCCTTGGAATATACTACTCAAGGTAGTCCTCTTGACTTCCCCAAATCCGTATTGGACCAAGACACTTCCTCTGAGAGATCCGGACCAATCTGTCGGACCTTGCCACATGCTCTGTTCTTGTTCACCGGACCACAACAATCTTCATTCTGACTTCCGGTAGAGACACACCATGACTTACGGATATGTGGGATGACCTTTGTTGCCATCAATGACAACAACCATGAATCCATATAGTGTCTCTTGCAAACAAGATGAATAATACTTTGATGAGCTTGAGCTAAAATTTGCAAGTAGAATGAAAAGAGGCAGTGGAAAGTTCAGAGGTAAGTTACCTATCAAATGTTTTAGTTGTGGCAAGATTGGTCACTATGCTTCAAGATGTCCTAAAAAAACCTTGAATATCAAGAACAATGAAGGTAAAGGTAAGATGGTAAGAAATAGTTAGTATGTTAGAGATGATAATGGTGTAACTGATGATGAATCTGATTTTGAAGATGGTAATACTAGTGAATGCTTCTTTATTGCCCTAAGAGAAGAATATGTTTCTACTAATGTTACAAGTTGTGTGAACAAAGGAAGTCCGGGAGAGTTGTCTACATTTCATGTTGAAAAGGAAGATGAATGGATCATTGACAACGGATGTTCAAATCACATGATAGGAGATAAGAGTAAGTTTGTTAAATTAGAAAAGTATGATGGAGGACTAGTTAGGTTTGGTGATGATGTAGTTGGTAAGATTTGTGGAAAAGGATCAATGACTTTTGATGGAAAGCATAATACAAATGATGTCCTTTATGTCAAAGGATTAAAGCACAACCTTCTAAGTGTTGGATAGATGTCTGAAAAAGGATATAATCTGATGTTTAAGGATAATGGATGTAAGATAAGGAAAAGTTCTGGAACTATAATTGTTGCTGGTAAGAAGACTCATGGTAATGTTTATCACTTGAAAGGTACTAACAACTATTGTTCGTTGGCTCAGACAAATGAAAGATGGCTATGGCATAGGAGAATGTGTCATATTAACTTTGATAATCTAGTGAGAATAAGCTTAGTTCAAGTTGTAAGAGATCTACCTAAGATTCTGAAGCTTGTTAATGCCATCTGCAAAGAATGTCAGTTTGGGATGAAAATAAAGATAAGTTTTAAGAGCAAGGAACAATAGTATATTAATCTATTGGATTTGGTGCATACAGGCTTGTGTGGTCCTACAAGAATAAGAAGTCTACAAGGTGATAGGTATTTTATGCTTCTTATTGATTGTTATTAAAGAATGACTTGGGTTACTTTCCTTATAGAAAAATCAAAAGCCCTCAACAAGCTCAAGGCATTTCAAGCAATGGTTAAAAATAAAATGGATTTGAGAATCATGTGTCTGAGATCTAATAGAGGTGGTGATTTAACTTCAAATGAATTCAATACTTTTTGTGAAGAACATGGGATAAAGAGACAATTGTCCGCCCCTAGAACTCCTCGGCAAAATGGAGTAGTTGAAATGAAGAATAGAATAGTTTAGGAAGTTGCCTAGAACAATGAATAAAGAAGCTAACCATTTGGAAGTATATTAGAAAAAAGCTATTCATACTATTGTCTACATTCAAAACAGAGTGCAAGTCAAAACAAATGGAATAAAGACACCTTATGAGCTGTGGTATGGAAAAACTCCTACTGTCAAGTATTTCACAGTTTTTGAAAGCAAATGCTATATCAGAAGAGATGAAGAGTTGGGAAAGTTTTATGCTAGATGTGATGAAGACATATCCCTTGGGTAGTCTACTAAGAGAAAAGCCTACCAGTCCTACAACAAAAGGTTGATGAAGATTATTGAGAGTTCAAATGTGAAGGTAGATGAAGACACTCAGAAAAATTTAGAACCTGATGGATATGAGTCAGATGAGTCTGTTGATACATAAGTAGTTGAAGAAGTCAATGATAATGAAGTTCAAAGTGAGGAAGAAGAATCTTTGGAAAGAGTTCCTAAAACCCCCAAGAATGTGCAAAAGAATCACTCAGAGCATCAAATCATTGGTGACAAAAACAAAGGAGTTTTGACAAGAAGAAGAATTGAAGAAGAACAGGTAAATCTCTATTTAATTCCAAAGGTTGAACCTAAGACTATCTCTGAAGCATGTAAAGATGAACATTGGATCAAGGTTATTTCATAATCTAATTGATGCAAATTGAAAAGAACAAGACTTAGGAACTTGTCCCTACACCTGCGGATAAGAATGTGATAGGAACAAAGTGGGTATTAAGGAATAAGTTGAATGAGAATGGAGAAGTGGTAAGAAAAAAAGAAAGACTTGTATGCAAAGGCTACTCACAAGTGAAAGGAATAGACTATGAGGAAACTTTTGCTCTGGTGGAAAGACTGGAAGCTATTAGATTGTTTCTTGGTTATGTAGCACATAAAAATTTCTAAGTATATCAGATGGATGTAAAGTTATCTTTTCTGAATGGATAGTTGGAAGATGAAGTATATTTAGAGAAACCGTTTGGATTTCAGTTGTTAGACAAACCAGACATGGTATGCAGATTAAAGAAGGCATTGTATTGACTAAATCAAGCTTCTAGGGCTTGGTATACAAGATTAGATAGGTATTTGTTATAGTAGGGATTCAATAAAGGGTTTGTAGACAGTCACTTGTATATCAAAGTAAGCAAAGATCAAATCCTAATTATTGAAGTCTATGTAGATGATATGATTTTTGGTGGAAATGAAAGTATGGGTAAGAATTTTGTAGATGAGATGCAAAAAGAATTTGAGATGTCAATGTGTGGTGAGAAGAACTTCTTACTTGGACTCCAAATTAATCATATACATAAGGTCATTTCATTTCACAGTCAAAGTATGTCAAAGAGTTGTGATGAAGGGGGCAAATCATAAAACACACAATAACAGAAATTGCACACAGAAAATAGAGTGATATTTTATTAATATGGGAAAAACATTACATTACAGAAGCTCAAATACAATCAGAGGATGAATCCCCTACAGGTTGCAACACATTATAGCTCCCTCTCTCAAAACTCTGGAATCTTTAGCCTTCTGTAATTCCCAAATCAGCTAGGTTTTCTAATTTCTCGCCTTTCTTGACTCTACACCTTCCCCCTTAACTCTATTGCCCTAGGGGTTCCAAAAATGGTTATATATAGCCCTTTTGGCGACCACCAGCTTAATTTTGAAATTTGCATCTCCCTCCAAAAATAGGTCAACTTCACGGGGCCATAACTTTTGATCTGACCATTGGATTTTCAATTATAATACCTTTTCGAAAAGCTCTCGAAAAGACAATGGAGTGCCAATTAGTACTGATAGGTAGACTACTTGGGTTTCCCACCAAATTTCAGGCCCATCCGGAGCCTCTAAGTGCCTCAAATTTGACTTTGCATATTTCAATAGGATTTTTGGAATTTGAAATTTTAATATCTCACAAATGACAAATGATATTGAAGTGATTTCTTCACCATTATCTTCAATTCACCATTCTAGAGGTCTGTGTAAGATTTTGTATCCAACCGTGCACAAATGCAAACTTACTAAAAATAGTAACCCTGTCAAATTTAGCCCTTATTGAAAAGAAACAACATTTTTTTTTTGGGTTGATGCAAGATTGCTCTTACACCCTAGATGCTCCTGCATCAAACACCTGGGGTAATTTGAAAAGTGACCCTGTCACTTCTCAGGTGTTAGAGGGAAACCAAAATGATTAACCTCAGTCTCAGATAACCATGATGAATCTTCAATAGGCCTTCCTTTCCATTTCACCAAGTATTCTATATACTGCCTGTTTCTTGTACTCTGACCCACACGGCTATCCAGAATGCCCTCTATCTCCTCCTTCTCTGAAGTAGATGCTGGAATGTCCCATTGTGTTCCCTTATCAAGTCCATCATCATGATACTTTGTCAAATCTGAAATGTTGAACACTGGTGAAATATTGATGTCATCAGGCAATTCTACCTCAAATGCATTTCCTGAATTGTGCTTCTTCAGGATTCTACATGGTCCAAATTTCCTCATCTTCAGCTTATTATATGTACCAACTAGAAATCTTTCTTTTCTCAAGTGAACCATGACTTCATCACCCTCCTGAAACTCCTTATGCCTCTTCTTCTGATCGGCCTTAGCCTTGTACTAAGAATTCATCTTATGGATATGCTCTCTTACCTCTTCATGCAAATTCTTCATGTGCTCAGCAAAATTTTCAGCTTCGACACTACTCTTCTCCCCCTTATCCATCCTCCTCAATTCAGAAGCAGTTCTTGGGCTACTCCCATACACAACCTGGAATGGAGATTTACCTATTCTCCTATTGACAGAATTGTTGTAAGAAAATTCTGCCTATGGTAAAATCAAATCCCATCCCTTGGGCTTATCTCCTACTAAGCATCGTAGAAGGTTACCCAAACTCCTATTCACCACTTCTGTCTGTCCATCAGTCTGTGGATGGTGTGGAGAACTAAATTTCAAATCTGTCTTCAACTTCTTCCACAATGTCCTCCAGAAATAACCAACAAACTTGGCATCTCGATCTAAAACTATGCTCTTAGGTAGACCATGTAGTCTCACCACCTCCCTGAAAAATAACTCTACAATGTGAATAGCATCATTAGTCTTCTTGCAAGGAATAAAATGGGCCATCTTTGAGAATCTATCCACCACCACAAAAATGGAATCATGCCCTCTCTGTGTCCTTGGTAAACCAAGAACAAAATCCATACTAATATCATCCCATGGCTTCTCTGGTATAGGTAATGGCTGATATAGCCCTGTATTTTGACTTGTTCCTTTTGCCATCTGACACACTTTGCAACTCTGCACAAATTTCCTCACATCTTGCTACAATTGTGGCCAGTAATAATGTTCACCAACAATAGCAATGGTCTTATCGCGACCAAAGTGTCTAGGTAATCCTCCACTATGCTTCTCCTTAATCAGGTTCTCTCTCATGGAACTCCTCGGAATGCACAACTGGCTTCCTCTAAACAACATACCATCTTGGATTATGTAATCCAACCATTTTGTCCTATCCAAAGTAACAGGTTCCAAACAAAAATCTAGATCTTCAAGATACAAACTTTTGAGTTCATCAAACCTAACAACCTCTATCTTCATTTCTGTCAACAAATTTCGCCTTCTACTCAAGGCATCTGCAACCCTGTTGGACTTCCCACTCCTGTGCTTCAAAACAAAAGTATAACTCTGCAAAAACTCAACCCATTTTAAGTGCCTTTGATTTAACTTTCCTTGACTATTAAGTTACTGCAAAGCCTGATGATCAGTATATAAGACAAAATCTTTTGGCAACAAATAATGTCTCCATTTCTTCAAGGCCTAGACTATTGCATAAAACTCTTGATCATAAACATAATACTTTTTCTTTGCATCATTAAGCTTCTCACTAAAATAGGCAATGGGCTTACCTTCTTGACTTAGAACAGCTCCTATACCACTACCACTAGCATCACAATCTACCTAGAATACCTTATTGAAATCTGGAAGTGCCAACACAGGTTGTTCTATGACTTTCTGCTTCAATGCATCAAAGCTCTTGTCTGCTCCTTTAGTCCATCTAAACTCTTTTCTATCCCCTCCAATTGTCTCAGTTAGGGGTGCACACATGCTACTGAAATTCCTGATAAACTTTTTGTAAAAACTTGCCAAACCATGAAAAGATCTTACCTCGAAAGCACTCCTTGGCGTAGGCCATTCAATGATAGCCCTCACCTTCTCTGGGTCCATCTTAAGACCTTCCTCTGAGATAACAAATCCTAGGTATACCAACTCCTTCTTTGCAAAACTACATTTCTTCATATTGATCAACAACTTCTCCTCCCTCAGCTTCTCTAAAACTCTTCTGATATGCATCAAATGGTCATCCCAAGTCTTACTAAAAATCAAAATGTCATCTAAATAAACAATAACAAAAATTCCCAAAAATTCCTTCAGTACCTCGTTCATGAGCCACATGAATGTGCTCGGTGCATTGGTTAGTCCAAATGGCATGACTAACCACTCATACAAACCATCCTTTGTCTTGGAGGCTGTCTTCCATTCATCTCCTTCTCTGATTCGAATCTGGTGATACCCACTCTTCAGATCAATCTTTGTGAAGTACTTGGCTCCACTCAAACAATCCATTATGTCATCCATTCTCAGCAATGGAAATCTGTACTTGATTGTGATCTTGTTGATGGCTCGGGAATCTGTACACATCCTCCACTCTCCATCTTTCTTTGGTGCTAGTACTGTAGGTACCGCACATGGACTTAGGCTCTCCCTCATCAGTCCCTTCCTTAACAGCTCGTGAACTTGTCTATTCAACTCTTCATTCTCTGTTGGAGTCATTCTGTGGGCTGCCTTATTTGGCAAACTAGCTCCTGGTATCAAATCCATTTGATGACTTATCTTCCTCACTTGTGGTAAACCTTCTGGTACATTATCAGAGACAATATCTTGAAATTCTTCCAACATTTATGAGACTTCTGCTGGTACATCTTCACATTTCTCTTGACTAATCTTAGGAATCAATGTAAAGCAATGACGCTCATGATTCATACCCTCCAAAAACTTTCTACCATCTACCAAGCAAATTCTGGTAGTACTACATACCTTTTCTTCCACCTCCTTCAAGGGCTTCAACTTATGACGGACTCCATCCTTTGTTAGGGAGTATGTGTTTGCACGGCCATCATGGACAGCGCTCCTATCATACTGCCACGGCCTCCCCAATAACATATGACATGCATCCATCGGTATGATGTCACACAACACCTCATCATGGTAGTCACCAATCTTGAACTTCACTAAACACTGTTCATTGACCAAAGCTCCATGGTCCTTCTGCAACCATGCAATCTAGTATGGATGCAGATGCTTTCTTCTTGTCAACTTTAACTTATCAACCATCTCCTCTGAAACAAGATTATCAGTGCTTCCACTGTTAATAATAATATCACAACACTTACCTTCACATTTGCACCTTGTGTGGAATAAACTCTTCCTCTGATTGGGTTCTTTCTCCTCATTCAACAAAGTTCTTCTGACAACTAGGGTTTCTCCCCTTTCTGCATCTTTGAAGCGCTCAGACAGTGCATCTTCATCCACATGTGCAACTCGTGCATTACCTTCAGGTCTTCTATTCATCCTTCCTTGATGTTGCAGACACTCGTATGCTCGATGCCCTTCTTCTCCACATTGGAAACATGTTCCTCTGAAACCTCCTCTTCTAGGTCCTTGCCCAGGTCTACCTCTTCCTCTTCCTCTTTGCTCGCCATTATTCTGGTCACGAGGGTGGTAGGTATTATCTCCTCTCTGATTTTGACTAGTTCCAGCTTCTTCACTTTTCTTTGGTTCTTCATTTCGGCCTCCATAGGGTCTTCTGCTAGTCCTTCTGCCTTGACCTCTTCCCCTTTGCTTGCTTTCAAATCTCTTATTCAGCTTCTCTTCCACCTTCAGGGAAACCTGGTATGCATATTCGATGGTGGTCATTCTGACCAGGCTCAACTCTTCTTGAATACTTGGCCTCAACCCATTAATGTAACGGGCCACCTTCTCCTTGTTGGCCTCTCCATGGCCTATCCTAATAGTGATCTTATAAAAATCTTCTGTATACTCCTTAATAGACTTGTTACCTTGCTTTAATCCTTGCAGCTTCTTCAACAACTCCATCTCATAGTCCATAGGAATGAACTGCTTCTTCAATTTCTCCACCATCCAATCCCATCTGGTAATCTTTGCTTTTCCTCTTCTTTTTCTCTCTAACTAGACCTCCTTCCACCAAATACTAGCGTGGCCCTTCAACTTTGTCTTCGCAAACTTGACCCGTTCAGGGTCTTCCACATCTTCATACTCAAAATACTCCTCCATATCATTGATCCAATCAATAAGTTGTTCTAGATTCAAATCTCCAGAATAGGTAGAAACTTCGATCCTAGGCCTCTTTCCGATCTTTGAAATGGCCCTCAACAACCTAACTTCTGCAGGATCTCCCGCAGCTTCTTGTTCTTCCTCAGATAGCTCTTCTTCAGCTTCATCTTCGCTTTCCTCTCTCCTTCTCGGCTCGAACCCTCTTCGCAGCTCCTCTTGCAATGCATCGATTTGTCTTTGCAGGGCTCTAAAACCCTCTTCCGTCAAAGCATTCCTCCCACCACGGTTTCTTCATGGAGGCATCTTGATCTATGCAGCAAACCCACAACCTCAGGCCCTAGTGCAAACTACCTCACGGTTAGCGATCTATCTACACACTTAGGAACCCTTGCTCGTATACCACTTGATGAAGGGGGCAAATCATAAAACACACAATAACAGAAATTGCACACAGAAAATAGAATGATATTTTATTAATATGGGAAAAACATTACATTACAGAAGCTCAAATACAATCAGAGGATGAATCCCCTACAGGCTGCAACACATTACAGCTCCCTCTCTCAAAACTCTGGAATCTTCAGCCTTCTATAATTCCCAAATCAGCTAGGGTTTCTAATTTCCCGCCTTTCTTGACTCTACACCTTCCCGCTTAACTCTATTGCCCTAGGGGTTCCCAAAAATGGTTATATATAGCCCTTTTGGCGACCACCAGCTTAATTTCAAAATTTGCATCTCCCTCCAAAAATAGGTCAACTTCGCGGGGCCATAACTTTCAATCCGATCGTTGGATTTTCAATTCTAATACCTTTTCGGAAAGCTCTCGAAAAGATGATGGAGCGCGAAGTAGTACCGATAGGTAGACTACTTGGGTTTCCCACCAAATTTCGGGCCCATCCAGAGCCTCTAAGTGCCTCAAATTTGACTTTGAATATTTCAATAGGATTTTTGGAATTTGAAATTTTAATATCTCACAAATGACAAATGATATTGAAGTGATTTCTTCACCATTATCTTCAATTCACCATTCTAGAGGTCTGTGTAAGATTTTGTATCCAACCGTGCACAAATGCAAACTTACTAAAAATAGTAACCCTGTCAAATTTAGCCCTTATTGAAAAGAAACAACATTTTTTTTTTGTTGATGCAAGATTGCTCTTACACCCTAGATGCTCCTACATCAAGTTGTTGAAGTTTGGAATGGAAGAATCTAAACCAGTTTGTACTCCCATGACAACTTGTTACAATCTAAGCAAAGATGATGAATCCCCTAAGGCTTATCAAAGACAATATAGATCAATGATTGGAGGACATCTATACCTAACTACTACCAGACTGGATTTCATGTATGCAGTCTATCTTCTGGCAATATATAGATGCAGATTGGGTAGGATGTGTAGATGATAGAAGAAGTATAAGTGGTGGTGTGTTCTTCCTTGGAGATAGAGTTGTGTCATGGTAGAGCAAGAATCAGGATTCAGTGTCTTTAGCTATTGTAGAGGCATGGTACATAGCAGTAGCATCATGTTGCACACAAGTGCTATGGATGAGACAAACTATGAAGGATATCAAAGTTGAGTATGATGATCCCATTCCTATCTTCTGTGATAATACCAATGCCATCAACATTTCAAAGAATCCATAGATGCATTGAAGGACAAAGCATCTTTCTATCAGGTATCACTTTTTGAGAGAGAAGGTTGTAGAGAAAAAACTGAATTTTGAGTATGTGTCTACAAAAGATCAAATTGCTGACATTTTCACCAAGGCTCTTCCTAAATACACATTGGAGTATCTCTGGGAGAAATTAGGGGTTATTGCCCCTCCCTCTCTGAACTAAATACATAAGGAAGTGCATCAATCCAATATGATTCAAGTTTCATTCCTTTTTGGACTAATGATGGAGGCTACCTCTCAGGGGGGGCAGGTAGTGGCATTGAAGAGTAAGATTTGGTATAGAATGATGTGTACTCCTAAGGGGGAGGTATTAAGAGCAATTGAGAGTTGTTCAACTATGTGCGGTGTCAAGTTGAGGGGGGAAATTTTTGAAGGTGTGTGACACCTTGTCATTGATGTCAAATGGGGAGAGTGTTCATGTGAAAATCAAAGAGAGAGTAAGATGCATAGAAGAAAGGGGGAGAATAAGATCAGTGTAGGATTGTGTCATGATGGTTTTTCACATCATATGTTGTCATCAATGATAAAGGGGAAGATTGTTGTAGGTATGTAGTAACTGGTGTTGTCATTGATGTCAACATGCTTCTATTGTCATTGGTGTCAATTGTGTCTTTTGATAGTATTGGTTGTTGATTGATTGAGTTGTTATGTTAAGGTGATTTGAATGACCTGAAGAAGTGGTGATGTTGTTGGTATATTGTTCATGTTGCTTTTGAGAAAATTTTCTCTTCAAGTGGAAATAGTGTGTAGTAGAGTATTCTGGCTTGTAGGATACTGTCTAAGTTCCTGCTACACATTTCTTCTATGTTGAAGACTAGAGTGTGAGATTTGGATATGCTTTAGAGAAGTTCTTGAAGATGCTAAATCCATAATTTAGTGGTCCGAATCACTGTGTAGTGGAAGTTATGTTCACCAGTTTGAAGATTGTAATTGATAGAGCTTTCAAGTTGTGAAGAGGTGTTTGGGACAAAGTATTTTTCTCTACATTTCTCCACAAATTGATTTCAGGTGGTATATTTTTGGACATATGCTTATAAGGTCTCTATATATCTTCATTCCAAAGGATTTGTGTTTTGGTGCTCTTTAAAGAAAATTATTGTGTAGTAGAGCTTGACAGTGTTGTTTGTACGTAGACAGTGAATCTTCTTCAAGTGAAATGTGTTGTGGATGATTTTGGTGATTCTCAAGTGATTGGAGGTTGTTTGTGGATGTCTCTAGATTGTGTTGAAGTATTGTGCCTAGTCACAAGTCATGTTTGTTCTCATGGAAGCATGTGCCCAAGTGTTCTTGGTGATTACACAAGTTTTGGCTGACTTGGTTTTTTATAGTGTTTGCAGAGGTGCTTTGTTGATTGTGGAAGCAAGTTGAACTATGTAGAGATGTGTTTAGGTCCAAGCTAAGCTATGAACTGGCCCTCCATTCATTTGTTCCACATGTTTTCTTATGTCCAAACCTAATTTGAATTGTGTATGTTTGCCGACCTTGGAGACTATTCCAAAGGTTGTAGATTGTATTGCTGACCTTGATGTATGTTTCAAGGTTGATTATTGGTATAAATAAATATAATAAATTCATTTGTATTGTGTTTGTGTGTGCAAAGATGTGAAGATGAAAGTGTTTGTGGTGTAAAGAAGCCAAGGTGATCTATGCATTACGCTTCATTGGAACTCAACTCAAGCATGTGGTAGATTCTATCATATCAATTCATGGTAGTGAGCCACCACTCTTAGCAGTGAGCCACCCCTTGGTAGAGAGCCACCCTTTGTAAGTGAGCATTCATTTGGATAGTGAGGCTATTGCAGTGAGCATTCATTTGGGCAGTGAACCACTTTTGTTATTTGGTATTGTTACTACATTATATTGTGAGCTAACACTCACTGTGGTTTTTCCTGGTTTAAGGTTTTCCAAATAAAAATCTAGTGTTCATGTGTGTATGATGTTGATGTGTTTAAGTTTTGATTCTACATCTCATGTTTGATCTTCATAATAGATTAAGAGGTTAAATTAAGTGAATCTGAATGTGATTTTGTTTAAGAGAATTTAAAGTTTGTGATACAATTGATTCACCCCCTCTCATTTGTCTTGTGCCTTCAATAGGTACCACTTGTATACCTCACATAACATTTTCTTCCAATCCCAAACTTGGTGCACCTCATCACACCTCCAAATAATATGTTGCTATCTACCCTCCATCATCATACCATTCTCAAAAGCATGTGACCATACATCTCCCTTCATCCACTCTACCTCCCATTCTCCCAACTCATAATATACCCATCCTTAAATCCCCTAATCCATCTATCCACACATCTCGCTCTCCTAAATCCCCTAAAATTCCTAATCAAGATCAAGGAATGCATACATTGCCCAAACATGAAGCTACTACTAATTGTCTAGAAGGGATTCAAAAATACAAATCTAGATGCCTCCTTACATAAAGAAAAGAATCCACAAAAGACTTAAGATTATCATGTCGAAAGACATCAATACAAAAAATATAAGCACAATCAAGAATCTAAAAGACTTCAAATACCCACCACGCCAAAAATAAAAACAAAAATGGTGTGGGTCCCCAAGAACAAAGAAATCAATCCAAATGAAGCATCCAAAGCCCACTGAATTAAAAGTCCTAAATCCAAAACATCCCACAAATCCCACTCCCCATCTAAAAATTCTACAACTCCTAAGTCCATTTGGGTCCCTAAGTCCCCAAATCCCCAAATCAGTAAAATGAAAAATCTTCATTACTCCCCACACCCCCTCCACATCAAATGCTTCAAAGTACATTATGGTGTGTGCAACCACTGGTCTTGGTTCCTCTCCATCTTGTGACATTTCCACATGACTCTATCCCCCATCTTATCTCACATATCTCCCCCATCACATCCCTATGGTCCATGCTTTCACATAATCCTTTCATTCATCGTCCATTTATCCATCCATTATAATCCACATCATAATTCACTATCCTCCATCCATCCATAATCCACATCTTAATCCACTATTATCCATCTATCCATAATCCATTCCATTCCTATGTCATCCAATCATATACCAACATCCATGCACATAATAACACTTGACATGTTCTATGTGTCGCATACATCTAAAATGGGACATTATCACCTCCTCTTAGAAACATACACTTGAGTACCCACCCTCCATCCAAACCTCTCTTCCCCCCATCCACCATCCCATCCAAATAAAAATAAATAAATAAATCAACAGAAATTGTTCATCCAATCATGAAAATGACTCCTTGTAGCCCCTTGGATAAGTACGATGATGAAAACCTAGAAAAAATGTGTCATGTGTAGATTGATTATCTATGTACCTTACGCTTGGGGGCAATTTGTCGTATCTAACCCATCTTATCATTTTCATCCTATTCTACTAGCCCTATCCATTATATTCACATACCTATTCTATCATCCTCATCCATTCTATCTGCATACCTATCCCATCACATCACCCCATCATCCCTTCCTCCTTTGATCTTGATAAGGATAGGGGAAAATATATGTAACTTTCTTTGTACACCTTTTGACATACTCCAAAGTCTACCCATCCATTCCAAGCATTCTCCCTATCATGCATCCTAATGAGCATCACCTCACCTTCTCATAAGTAACACTTATCTAGAGTAGGGGCATGTTATTCCTATGTAACATAGTCCTTAGAAATCCATCCTAAACTAATTGATCCATCCACCATGTATCCTCTATCCATTCTCTCTGTTATTTCCAATCCTTTTATCCATCCATCCATCCATCCTTTCATCCTTTCCCTTAGACCTAGTTTTCCTTTGTCATTGGTATCTAGCAATAAGGCTATCCAAATTTCAATCCAATGACATTCCATAAAACAAAAATATCCAAAAACTATTGAAATATCCCAAAATCCAAAAAAAAATCAAGTATACTGTAAAAAATCCAAGCAATAAATCCAAATGTAGACATCCTTAATCCATGCCCATCTAGCAAAGTAATATCACTAATCATCCTAAGATATCCAGAGGTTTTGTTCCCATCCTTTATGAAAACCTAAACATCACCATCATCATCAATCCAATCCACTCAACTCTTTCTTAAGTACTATCTAACTTAAGTATAGAGATGCATCCTTATGAATTAATCCTGGTGTTGATTCACATGGTCAACACACTAGTTAATCCAATCAATCCATCAATCATCATTTTGTAGCTTGACAAGGGCAACAACCTTGTTTATCATTTTGTATCTTTTTGTGCATGCTTGCTTGCTTGCTTTCTTGTGTGTCATCTTTTTTATCTTGCATTTGCCTCTGTCCTTGCAAAATACTATCACTATGACATTTGTATCTGTGCCTAATTGCATATGTTTTCTTGTGACCTTGTTTGTGTGTCAGTCCTATGCATTGGATAGATTGTCACCTTCATCTTCGCCACCCTGGTGTATATATCCATTTTTCTATATTAAATAAAGGATTGCTCTACTCAAGTTAGCATAACTAATCATTGTAATACATTCATCATTCTTGCATCCATCTTTTTATCTTCTCCATTTTCTCTATTTTGTTTGTCTTCTTCTACCAATGTTCCATCTTTTATCTAGCACTTTATTTGCATCCATTCATTTCAATATCACAACCATATTCTTCCAATTCATCCATCCACTTGGGGGGACATCATTCTACTCACTAATTAATCTACTAAGTACTTCTTCTACCTGACTGGGGCATCATCATTTCTAATCCACTTCTAAACCAAAATCTTCTTCTATTTAGCACAACACTATGTTTTAAACATCTTTGAAATGATATTACATAACAACACCATCTCAAAGAGAGGCAAAATGTAGACACCGAAAATTAACCTCAATTTCTGACTTAGTTATTCATCTACCATACCTGCACATTAATTAAATAATTCTCCATTATTTGATTAATTTCATTTATTGTCACTCTACCTTATTCTTTTGCATTAATTAAATAATTATTAGCTATTTAATTAATTAATTTTTTTCATGTCCTAGCATTAATTAAATAATTTTACAATTATTTAATTAATCCTTCATTTCTTATAATATTAATTAAGTAAACAAATTAGTTTCTATTTTCTCCACCACAAATAAATAAAATTAATATTTTATTTATTTTCCAATATTATCCATGTGCACCAAAAATTATATTATTTAATTATTTAATTTCCTCCATAATTTCCTCTCACCATAATTCACTCTCGACTTACCATTATTCTCTCTCATCACTCCTCCAATCACTCTCAATCAGAT
The DNA here is from genome assembly GCA_027924645.1 of Cunninghamia lanceolata. Taxonomy (NCBI): domain Eukaryota; kingdom Viridiplantae; phylum Streptophyta; class Pinopsida; order Cupressales; family Cupressaceae; genus Cunninghamia; species Cunninghamia lanceolata. The sequence continues at coordinate 9,229,285 of BSBN01000078.1, forward strand.
TAGTTAAATAATCAATCAAATTAGTTAACTAATCAATCAATTTAGATAACAAGTCAATCCATTTAGTTAAATAATCAATCAATTCAATTAATAAGTCAATCAATTCAGTTAACAAATCAATCGATTCAATCAACTCACCAATCAAGCTTGTTAACTCACCTGATTCATGAGAGGACAAGGACACTTGTCACTCTCTCATCTATTTAATTCTCATTCAATTTCAACCGTTGATCTCTTCAATCACTATCAACCATTGATATTCATTTTGGGAAATCTATATATAAAACTTCTTCCCCGACTCACACATATCCATGACATTAAAAGGAGCATGTCTATCGGAGTTCAGGTGCATTCCAATATGCTTAATCAAGTTGGGGGCTACATAAGTTGCCTTGATCTCCTCTTATACTATGGTAAAAGTAAGGTATATATTAATAGATTAAATCTCAAAAACTAATGTTGGTTAGTCTTAGTGTCCTATGACTACATATATGGAAGGGTTGTAGTAATTTTCCCTTCCCCATTAGTTTTGTATTTTAGTCATGTTATGTTTGTGTCATATATGTTGAAACATTTTTTGATGGCAACAATGTGTATATCCCATATGGCCTTACTAGGTTCTGACAATATAAGAGGAAGAAGTTAGATATATGTTGGGTTGATTTCTTTGCTAGCATTGAAAGTCAATTTCTCTCATGACATCTATTCAATATGTTGTACTATGCATAATAACTTAGGATGGTTAAAAAATTTACAATGAATCTAGTGAGCTCATAGCTATCAGTATTTAAATAGATTTACTCTTTTTTGTAGGTTCTAGGTGCCTTACTCAAATTTATAAGCTAGAAAAACATACTTTTATCTTCTAAGTAAAAATAAGTAAATATATATAACTTAGAATATCTTTATAAACATAAACAGAAAATTAAAAGTTCAAATATTGCATACAACCAACTCATCTCACCAAAGTGTTGTAGCTCAGTTGGTTGAGCCTAATTCATGAGGGTGACAGTTTGTTCCTTGATTACACCATCCACCAAGGTTCAAACCCCCAAAGGTGCAAAGATGAGGTTTATTGGAATTTATTATAATCTTTAGTCAACAATTAATATGCTAGCTCCTGCGTCAATTTTGGAGATCCTCCTATGATGCCCCTACCAGCAATTAATATGGTAGGTATTTTGAAATGCTTGAGCACCGGTTTTTGAGTGCAAGTAGGTAAGAGAAAAAGGAAGAATGTTACAATCAATTTTTTGAGAATGTAAGACAAGAGAATTGCAACACAGAAGTGTAAGGGAATATTCTAGTACAGAACAAGGAGATAGCAACAGAAGGAAACATTAGAATAGAAGAGAATAGAAGGTGTATGTATAGAAGCATAGTGATGGTACAAGCAACTCCAGAGTTAGGGCATAAAACATTGTTTGAATATGTGAAATAGAGAAGAAGATCTTCATCAATTTTGTAAATGTTTTGAATGTATCTTTGAAAGGAAAATATAAATATAAATTCATGTTTTGAATCCTCTATCTACTCTCTCTCCTTTTGTGTTTGTTTTCTACTATCAACATTATTGTAGAAATCTATTTTAGATAGCAAACACCCCCTACCTACCAGCAAGTGGTATCAGAGCCTTATTTTTAGACAGTTAGTCTTTTGTGGGTGTTTTGGAAAAGTCCTATATCTTCTAGGCATGAACAGTCTTCTTAGTCTGAGAAGAAATGGGAGGTGGGGACAACAAAGGGTGGTAGCAGTTGTAGACACCTAAAAATGTCTTCTACCATCGAACTGACTCCTGACATCCCTAAACACGTCAATTTCCCTCACCAATTAATTAAATTTTTATTTAACTCATTACCCTATTTTCCATCATATTATCCCCAAAATTGAATTAATTTCATTAATTCAATAGTCTAAAACCTTAGCCAATTGATTTAATAAATATGCAATATTTATTATTTCAATCCCAAGTCCTAAATCCACCTCACAAAATCTACCTCATCAATCCACCTCATCTTTCCACCTCAACTTTTCCACCTCGCCATGTTGCACATATAATTAAATATTTTCAATATTTAATTAGCTAATATCCTCCACTATCCAAAAATGAATCTTCAATTCATTTTTGTCCTCCACTAGTTGAATTAAAAATTCAATTAGTCCTCCACTATCCAAAAATAAATCTTTAATTCATTTTTGTCCTCCACTAGTTGAATTAAAAATTCAATTAGTCCTCCACTATCCAAAAATGAATCTTTAATTCATTTTTGTCCTCCACTAGTTGAATTAAAAATTCAATTTGTCATTCCACTATCCAAAAATGAATCTTTAATTTATTTTTGTCCTCCACTAATTGAATTAAAAATTCAATTTGTCATTCCACTATCCAAAAATGAATCTTTAATTAATTTTTGTCCTCCACTAATTGAATTAAAAATTCAATTTATCCTCCACTCCCCAAAAATGAATATTTAATTCATTTTTATCCTCCAATAATTGAATTAAAAATTCAATTAGTCCTCCACTTCCCAAAAATAAATTTTTAATTCATCCACTATCCTCCACTCTTCCCAAAAATGAACTTTTAATTCATCCACTATGAATAAAAGATTCAATTCTATTCCTAGCCCTTGATCTCATCAAATAAATCCTCACCCTCCATCCTCATCTCCAAAACTCTATAAATAAGACCCCTCTCTAAGCCATTAGAAGGAGAGGGAGAAGGGGGACTTCTTCATGCATCAAACCTCTGCCAAAATCTCTCTAAAATCTTCTTATCCCAACATCATAATGCGAAAATCATTCTAGTCATTCCATCTCAATCTCCATATGATCTATCAATCCATCATCCAATCTCTAGTCCACATTGTGTTGAAAGCAAGAGCAATCCACATACATTCTAGTCTTGGGTAAAATCTGAGAAGCTTTTGGGTGCACTCCTTCCCTCTCTTGGATTTGTGAGTCAAAAGGAAGGTATAATCATTTGTTTTTTGCATTTGATTCTAATTTAATCTTTCATTTTGATTTCACATATTACATTGGCACACCCGGTCTCGGATCTAATCATCAGTTTGTGAAGGTTTTGTTGTCAAAATCTTCATTTTCTAACCCTTGTTTTAGCAAAGTTTTGTATGTTTTGGGGGTGAGTTGTTGCAGGTCCCATCTTGGGCTAGTCTATTTGCTCTGTTTTTGTTCTAGTGACTTGCAGGTGATCATACGAGGCTAGAACAACATCAAGATCAACAAATGCAACAATTTGGATAGAGAAACTAATTCAGGTGCATCCATTCTAATCTTTCATCTTCAATCTTGTTTTCATTACACATTTCAATTTGGGCTTAAAACAAATATTAGCTCTTGTTTGTTGTGTCTTGTGCACTTGCACATTTGTTTTATCCCATAGGGTAGAATCAAAGTATCCTCTCCCCTTGCCTTCAAAAGGATCTTGGGTAAAGAGAAATGGTTCTATTCTATTTTTCTTTTTAGGATGTGGACCTGCCCTTGAGACACATCCATTCAGAGAACTCATTGGCGACCCCAAGCGGTACTTTCATCTGGTCCACTATAAAAATCAAAGGATAAGGTGAAAGCCAAGTCTAACTGGTATTAGCGCTCACCATATAGTGCTAACTTAAAAGGAGGTGTACCTTTGTGTATATTAAAACTCCTAGTAGAGTTAGTTAAAGTCTTAAGTGGCTTGTTGGATGCTCGTGGGGTGCCGGTCCCCCAGATTTTCACTAGAACCTCCTTGTGACAGTGGCCTTGCCTTGACTAGGACTTGTTGAATTGTCTTCACATGCTTGCTTAGCCATCATCACATTCTTCCAAACTAACAACTTACTTATGTGTCTTGTGTGAGTGATTCATGTGTGTATATGCATAATCATTTGTTTGAACATTGCCAAATCAAGCTATAAGAACCAAACACATAAACAAATCAATCTAAACATTCATCCTAGTCACCTTCATCCTAATCAACTTCATCCAAATAATCCACATCATCATCAATTCATAACCAAGCACTTGCCAAATAGGACTTAAGACTTAAACACTTGTGTGACATCATGTCCATCTTAGAGGACCTTCAAAAACTCCTTCATATGCTTCGCCACATGCATGCAAGCCAATCACCTTTAGAGCAGCAAACCTTTCAAAGCATTCAAGAACTGATTCAAATTTGTCGAACAAACCCATCCTCATACATACAATACGTCCTCAAAGAAATCCAACACCTTTTGGCCACTTGTAAAGTCCAAAGACCATCCTATCTAGCACCTATCCCATCATATCTAGCTACTCATCAACCTAATTTGATACCAACTTATTCCATTTCTTCTAATGTTATCCCTTATCCATATCAACACATTCAACTACAACAACATCAACCAATTCAACAATTCCAACCATCACAATCACCCATTCAACAATTCCACCAACAAGTCATACCTCAACAAATTCCAACTCAATCCTATGTGTCATCCACATCAACCTATGCCATATCAACCTATCAACCTCCACCTCAACATTATACAATTCCTCATTCTAACATTCCAACACATCATCAAACCCATCCACAAGGCAACCAAGTGTCATCACGACAAGAACATGTAAGCCCAAATCCACATTGGCAACAAGATCAAATGCCCTCAACTTCATACCAAACCCAAGACCTTTTATCTACATATATTAAGTACCTTTGACAAGGGAGATACCAATCTAGCTAATATATCCTATGAGTGGCCTTCATCATCCAATCACTCACCAACACATGAGCCTACTAGCCCTATCATAAGACCACCATGTGATCCTACCCCTAGTCCATTGGTCCACCAACCTTCATCACCTTCATCCTCATGTTCTACCAATCTTCCACCACAAGATCCCTTGGACACATCCACTATTATTGCTCATCCATTACATTACCCATCCACTCATACCCTTGCGAAGGATGTGATCCATTGGCTACTAGCTAGGAATAAACTACCTCCATGTCAAACACCCATTCATGAGCCTACCAAAGCAATTCCAAAGGTCATGTCCAATCCTATAATCCCATCATGTTGTCCACCTATCCTTCATCCTATCCAAGAGCCCTCAATTAATATTCTTATCCCTTCAAGCCCATCATGTGACCTACAAGCCATCAAGCCTGTTCATGAGTCTCCTATTATGGATCCAAGTCAAGAGTCATCATGTTCTCATGTTGTTGACCAAGAGCATGTCCAGCCTTTACAAGAGTCATCCACTTCCATTCAAGCAACCCAAGAGGTATGTCAAGAGTTTAATCCTAAGTCTATGGAAACATCAACCCCTTATCTAAGTCAAGATCAAAACACTTCCCTCCACCCCATCCATAACATATATCTTTTCCACGATCAAGATGATAGCCATAATAATGAATCTATCCATGAGAATCTGGATCCTATTCATACCCCTACAACTATCCATGAACAAGACACCCAAGACCTACATGCTTTATCCAATGAAAGTCTTGTTGACCTACTTCAGCATTCACCCCGTTTCATGGCCTTCCTTCAAAGCAAAGAGATCTCTTCCTCTAGCCATGATCCCACAACATCCACTTGTCATGATGAGACACTTGTCCCCTAAGTAAGCATAAAAGATCAAACAAATAGCTTGGATCTTAAAGAACATAATGAACATAATCAAGATCCTAATGATCATTCATCCATATCCACCATCACCTCCACTTCAAATCCACCATCATATCCCCTTGTTCTTACCACCTTCATCCATGAATGTTCTTCCTTAGGACAACAATGACCTTTATCCACTTCACCTTCTCCATCCAATAATGAGCTCAAGTCTAATGTTCAAAGCACACCTAGTCCCATTGTTCATTGCATCTTCCAAAACATGAACTACCCAGGCAAAGGTCTAGGCCTTTATGAACAAGGTATTTTGGAGTCGATTCATGTCAGGATCCCTCCATCCTCATATGGCCTTGGATACACACCCCAAGGTAAACAAGGCCAAGATGTTGGTACTCCCTTCATGCATCCTAAACCTACCACTTTCCATCGCATCCCCCATCATCTACCCAAAACGTATGTTGCATTCCACCTCCATCAACCTATAAATGTCAAAAGCATGTGACCGTACACCTTCCTAAATCCACTTTGCCTCCAGTTTTACCAAATCCAAATATCCCTCCATCCACCTTGCCACCGTTGCTTCCAACACCTACCATACCTATCATTCATAAGTATCCTTACATCCCTAATCATGGCCAACAAAAGCACACATCACCTAAGCATACAACTTCCTATCATTGCATCCACTCCACCCATACCATGGAATTCAAAAGCAAAAATTTTGATGCCTCTACTTATAAAGCTAAAATCCTACCAAAAATCCTACAGGTCTTCATACCTTAGGACATAAAGAATCAAACTCAAAGCAAAGTTCATCTAAGCAGCTACCCAAGTCCAAACCTCCACAAGAAAAGACCAAAAGCAAAATGGTTTGGGTTCCTAAGAAAATAGTTAGAAAGTCAAATGAGGCATCCTCATCCACATCTCAAGAATCCCAATCATCTATCTCCATCCAAAAGCCTACTTCTATCCAAAACTTCCATTCCCACAAGCAAAGCAAAAGCACTAAAAATATTAAATCTATGTGGGTTCCTAAATCACTTCATCAACCATCTCCTAAGAAAACAACCCCATTGCTTCCTACACCACCATCCAATCAAAAGCTTCAATGTTTATCATGGTGTGTGCAGCTGTTGGTCATGGTTCCCTTCCACTCCACAACACCTCCACATAACTACATCTCCCCATCTTCCATCCATTATCCTACATATCTCCCCCATGCTATCCCTATGGTCAATGCTTTGGCATAACCTTTTCATCCATATTCATTCCATAAGCCTATATAAATCCACACCATAAGCCACTAGCGTACCCTACCATAATTCCACATTATAATCCATTATCTACCTAATCCATCTCCCATCCATGCAATCCCTTATCAACATCTATGAGCATAATGACATGGTCCATGCAAAGACATCATCCATCTCTAATGGGATGCTATCACCTCTCACAGGACTAGACACTTGAGTTCCTCCTATCCATTACCATGGTGAAAACCTGGCAAATAGGCACCATGTGTAATTGTCATCCCATCTAAAAAACAAAAAAAAATCAAAATCGTAAAGAGAAATCCCTTCGTCTAATGGTGCAAAACCTAGTAACCAGGCGCCTTGGATAAGTACCATGATGAAAACCTGGCAAACAGGCGTCATGTGTAGGTTGCTCTTCTATGTCACTCACACTTTGGGGCACATGGTCTCATCCATCTTATCATTTTCAACTTATCATTTTCCATTATATCATACTACATCCTACCATCCTTAGCCATTACATAAACATGCCTATCTTACTAAACCCATTTATCCATACTCCCTTCCGCCTTTTGATTTTGATGAAGACATAGGGGCAAAATGTTGAAACATGTTTGGATATTTCTTGACATACCTTCTTTCCAAACCAAGTCCAATCCATTTACATCCTAGCTCCCTTATGATCCATCCACTATGGCGTATCCTTATCACGAGATTTCCATCTTATAGCTCATCCCCATGTGTTTATCATGAGCTTTCCACTATAGCCTACCTATCCGTTTATCATGTGGCATCACATTTACTATGAGCCTGTCCTTTTATCCATCCTTTTATCCATCTTACCTCCATCCATGCACCTAGACTTGGTTTTCTCCCTTGTCATTGTACTTAGCACAAAGGGTATCCAAACGAAATCCAATGCAACCATTTCATAATAAACAATTCCTTTTCAAAAAATCAGAAAATCCAATAACAATACAAAATCAAAAAATAAAAAAAAATCACAAAATCCATAAAATCCCAAAAATATCCATCACAAAAATCAAACTTGCTCCATCAACCTCTCATCATCTTCCAACATACTCAAAATCACCCAAATCATCCCACACATTTCATCTTCCAACATCACCACATCCAACCCGTTGAGCTTACACTAGATCCAAGCATTGCATCACCTATCAAAGCATCATCCCTTAACAAAAATCATCAACTATAAAATCAGCATCAATCACAACTTGTCACCATCATATCTTTAGCCAATCTTACAACATCAACTAAACATCATCCAATCATCTATCAATCCCTGCCTTAGGATATATCTTTCCTATGATAGGCAGAATCTATCACATCATCATCCATTTTGGCAAAAGATACAATGTTTACTTGTTTGGTTCGTTGGTCTTTTGGTCTTTGATTTTTCTCTTTTGTCCTATTTGAAGATCACATCAAAGCTACCCTGATCTTACTATATCATGGTATGTGGTGAAAACATCTAGAATGAGGCATAGTCTTGCTTTTGTATGCAGTGCTTGTGGGTTGGTCTCATTACTCCAAGCTAGTATTCATATCTTGTGGATCATAGGGTCGGTTCTAGCATATTGATCTCCTTATGCATCTAAGGTTCATCATACCTTTTGTGTACTAAGGACTTATGCTATGAGTCCCCTTCCCTCATCTAGACAAGGTTGTACTATCTTGGGCATGCATGGGATCATCCCTTTGTTTGCGTGTCTAGTCCATTTAAATGTTGGATAAACATCATCACTCTGGTCTTCTATACCTTGGTGAAAACATCCACTTTGCTATATCAAACCTAGGATTGCTCTAAATCATTTTCAACACAATGATCGTCCACCAATCATCTCCTAACATCATCATCCTTTCATCCCACCACTTATCCTCTGACCAGTTCAACCAATCTGTTCCATCCATTTCGAGAGCACAACCGTGTTCTTGCAACACACCTATCCTCTAGAGGGGGCATCACCCTTACCAATTATCCCCAAACCTTACCCGATTCTTCTAAGCCAAATTTTTTTTTCCATCCAATCCAACTCTATGTTTTAACTTCTTTGAAATGATGTTACTTAGCCGCAACACCATCTCAAAGATGAGCAAATGTAGACACCTAAAAATGTCTTCTACCATCGAACCAACTCCTGACATCCCTAAACATGTCAATTTCCCTCCTCACCAATTAATTAAATTTTTTATTTAACTCATTACCCTATTTTCCATCATATTATCCCCAAAATTGAATTAATTTCATTAATTCAATAGTCTAAAACCTTAGCCAATTGATTTAATAAATATGCAATATTTATTATTTCAATCCTAAGTCCTAAATCCACCTCACAAAATCTACCTCATTAATCCACCTCATCAATCCACCTCATCTTTTCACCTCAACTTTTCCACCTCACCATGTTGCACATATAATTAAATATTTTTAATATTTAATTAGCTAATATCCTCCACTATCTAAAAGTGAATCTTTAATTCATTTTTGTCCTCCACTAGTTGAATTAAAAATTCAATTAGTCCTCCACTATCCAAAAATGAATCTTTAATTCATTTTTGTCCTCCACTAGTTGAATTAAAAATTCAATTAGTCCTCCACTATCCAAAAATGAATCTTTAATTCATTTTTGTCCTCCACTAGTTGAATTAAAAATTCAATTTGTCATTCCACTATCCAAAAATGAATCTTTAATTCATTTTTGTCCTCCACTAATTGAATTAAAAGTTCAATTTGTCATTCCACTATCCAAAAATGAATCTTTAATTAATTTTCGTCCTCCACTAATTGAATTAAAAATTCAATTTATCCTCCACTCCCCAAAAATAAATATTTAATTCATTTTTATTCTCCACTAATTGAATTAAAAATTCAATTAGTCTTCCACTTCCCAAAAATGAATTTTTAATTCATCCACTATGAATAAAAGATTCACTTCTATTCCTATCCCTTGATCTCATCAAATAAATCCTCACCCTCCATCCTCATCTCCAAAACTCTATAAATAAGACCCCTCTCTAAGCCATTAGAAGGAGAGGGAGAAGGGGGACTTCTTCATGCATCAAACCTCTACCAAAATCTCTCTAAAATCCTCTTATCCCAACATCATAATGCCAAAATCATTCTAGTCATTCCATCTCAATCTCCATATGATCTATCAATCCATCATCCAATCTCTAGTCCACATTGTGTTGAAAGCAAGAGCAATCCACATACATTCTAGTCTTGGGTAAAATCTGAGGAGCTCTTGGGTGCACTCCTTCCCTCTCTTGGATTTGTGAGTCAAAAAGAAGGTATAATCATTTGTTTTTTGCATTTGATTCTAATCTAATCTTTCATTTTGATTTCACATATTACAGCAGCCACCAAACTTTGATGGGTGGAACTATGATATTTGGGCTAGGAAGATGAAAACTATATTGGTTACAAATGACCTATGGAAGTTGGTCATTAATGGCTTCATTGATACTACAGACCCAACAACCTATGCAACCTATGAAATGCCTAAACGAATGAGTTGAAAGAAACAAGGATGAAGGATCCAAAAGCCCTAAGTTTTATTGAGGCAACCTTGATAGAGACTACTTTCCCCTGCATTGCATCAGCAAATTACTCAAAGCATGCATAGGAAACTCCAAAACAGTTATAAGGGGACTGATAAAGTAAGATTGGTAAAGCTCCAGCTACAAAGGAGAGATTTTGAAACCTTGCAAATGAAGGACATTGAGTCAATTTCTAATTTTCACACTAGGGTTTCTACCATTATTAATCAACTTAGAATAAATGGAGAAACTATGGAAGACCAAAGGATTATTGAGAAAATCCTTAGGAGTTTTCCTTCTAGGTTTGACCTATTCTCATAGCCATTGAAGAGGCTAAGGACCTATCCAAGATGACAGTAAATGAGTTGATGGGTTCGCTACAAACCCATGAGCAGTGATTAGATAGATTTGGTCCTTCCCTAGAGAAAGCCTTCAAGACTCAAACAAATGCAAAAGGCAGGGGAAGAGGAAGAAACAATAAAGGTAGAGGTCAAAGAGGTAGAGGAAGAAGCAACTTCAGAAGAGGAGTTTCAAACAACCAAGAGGAGGAAAGCACATCAAAACCATCCTATCAAGACAAGAAGAAGAACATCAATCCTAATTAGAGGATTGAGAAAAGCAACGTTCAATGCTATTACTATCATAAGTTTGGTCATTATGCTAGTGAGTGTAGGAGAAACAATGTGACCATGGAAGCCAAAATTCTAATGTAGAAAATGAGAACATGGCTGAAAATGAAAAACAATCAAATGTATTTATTGTTTGTAATCTTGCTGAGTGGAGTAGTGATGAAGTATGCTACTTAGACGGTGCTTGTAGGAACCACATGAGTGGCAATAGAAATTTATTTGCCTCCATAGATAGTAGCATTAAAACTAAGATCAAAATGGGAAACCATGAGAAAGTCCCCATCACGGGAAAATGTATAGTCAACATCCGAACCAAAAATGGTGAGGAAGATCCAAGATGTCTAATATGCCCCAGGCATAAAACATAACCTATTGAGCACTGGACAAATGGTGTAAAATGGTTATAAAATCCTGATGGAGAATGGAGAGTGCATGATATTTGACAAAGGAGTTAGCAAGAAAGTGATTCCAGTAATACAGATGACAAGAAATAGAATGTTTTCTCTTAGGATGCATATAGAGCCTCTTGCGATATCTCTAGCATAGTTTCTAGCACTATCTCCATCCCTCACAGTAGTGGGATAACAATTTGCCTATAGGACAGTCATCAAAGATCCATCCAACCTATGACATTTGAGGTATGGGCACTTAAGTTTTTTTGGTTTGAGTTTATTGTCCATGAAAGGCATCGTCAGAGGGTTACCAAACATTGTAGATCCTGATGGAAAATGTAAAGCCTGTATTTTAGGAAAGCAACATAGACAACCCTTTCAACAAAGACATTCTAGGAGAGCAAAAGCACCATTTGAGTTGGTGCACTCAGATTTGTGTGGACCCATGAAAACCCACTCCTTGGCTAGAAATAGTTATTTCATGACATTCATAGATGATTATAGTAGAAAAATTTGGGTTTATTTCTTGAAAAACAAATCCAAAGCCTTCGATAAATTCAATTGGTTTAAGGCCTCAGCTGAAAAGCAAAGTGGCCACTATATCAAAGCCCTAAGAATGGATAAAGGGGGAGAGTACATCTCCAAAGAATTTTTGAATTTCTATAGGAATGAAGGCATTGAAAAATAATTTACAACTGGGTATACTCCACATCATAATAGAGTGGCTAAAAGAAAAAATAGAATCATTCAAGAGATGGTAGCAACCATGCTGAAAGAAAAAGGACTGTCACATGATTATTTGGATGAAGCTGTAGAAACAACAGTTTACCTATTGAATAGGTGTCCTACAAAGATTATTTGTGATAGCATTCCACAAGAGATGTGGTAGACAACAAATAGAGTGTTGAACACCTAAGAATCTTTTGGTGTGTGGCATTTGCATTTGTGCCAAAGAAGAAAAAATAGAAATTTGATGATAGAGGTGAGAAATGTATCTTCATAATCTATAGTGAAGAGTCAAAAGCCTACAAACTGTATAACCCCATCACCTAAAAGGTTGTGATTAGCAACAATGTTGAGTTCATTGAGAATGAGAATGGGATGGAATGGTGGACAGCACCATGGGTATTTCAGTCACAATACCCCTTGAAGATGAAGAAGCTCTGGAGGACAACAACTCCAGAGGAGCTCCACAGAGTAGCATCTTAGGGAGAAACTACCATAGAGAATTGGAAAATAGTAGCTCTAGAGGTGGACAATAGTGTAGCAACTCCGAGGATCAGCAACTCTAGAGGTCTGCAACTCCAAAGATCAGTAACTCCAAAGTTTAGTAGAGAAGTAGCTCTGGAGGTCAGCAGTAAAGTAGCTCTAGAGGTCAGAACAATAGCAACTCCAGAGGTAACTTAGACCCTACACTCGCATCATTAATGCCAACAGGACAAGGAGTGTGAGGGAGATTTATGAAAGCACAAGGTATGCTGATAATGATGAGAATTTGGATTTTTCATTATTTTCTTGTAATAATCCAATGCTCTTTGAGGAAATTGTGAAAGAGGAGAAATGGTGTAAGGCCATGGATGAAGAATTGGATGTTATAGAGAGGAAGAACACATCATAGCTAACTGATTTTCCCAAAGGTAAACAAGTGATTGGTGTTAAGTGGGTCTACAAGACCAAGTCTACTACTAAAGGAAAGATTGTAAGACATAAGGCAAGGTTAGTTGATAAAGGGTACAAGAAGCAGTCTAGAAGAGATTATGATGAGACATAAGCACCAATTGCAAGGCTAAAAATAGTCCAGGTAGTCATGGTAATAACAACCCAACACAAATGGAAGGTGTATCAAAAGGATGTGAAGTCATCCTTCTTGGACAGAGTGCGGAAAGAGGAAGTATATGTGGAGAAGCCACCTAGCTCTGAAGTCCCAAGGCAAGAGGACAAAGTATATAGGCTCTAAAAAGCCCTCTATGGGCTGAAACAAGCATGGCTCAAGGTAATATTTTGATTGATGTCTTGTATGTAGATGATCTAAGTTTTACGAGAAATAATGATCTCTTCATTGTTGATTTCAAAGAGGTAATGAAATCATTGTTGATTATACTTCCAACCATGCTCTTGTACAAGGTTGGGTTAACATCACTGTTCTTATCCTCTTTGCTTGATTTTTGACCTGTGGCTATTGGGGTTGGGGCTAGTTTGTTGTCCAATATTCTAAATCTTTTCAAGATTTGTTTCACATAATTAGTTTGTGTAATGAAGATGCCATGCTCTATTTGTTGGACCTCTATGCCTAGGAGATATTTAAGCAAACCTAGGTCTATCATTCCAAACTCATTTTTCATTGCCTCTTTGAAATCAAAAATGAAAAGATCACTATTCCCTATGAAAATCCAATCATCTACATGCAAAACAGCAATAAGAATCTCACCATTGGCCAATTAGATGTAAAGTGTGGGATCGCTGTAGCTTTTGCTAAATCTATTTCTCAGTAGGTATGAATCAATTCTATTGTACCATGCCTGTTGTGCTTGTTTAAGCCTGCAGAGAGATTTCTGGAGCCTATACACTTTGTCTTCATGTCTTAGGAATTCATAGCCAGGTGGCTGCTCCACATACATCTCTTCTTTCAGCACTCCATTCAAGAAGGCTGACTTCACATCCATTTGAAATACTTCCCATTTGTGCTTGGCTGAAATTTCTAGGATTACCTGCACTATTTCGAGCCTTACAACTAGTGCATACATGTCATCATAGTCACTTCTGCGTTGCTATTTGTAACCCTTAACAACTAGCCTTACTTTATGCCTCTCAACCTTACCATCAGTAGTGCATTTGGTCTTATAGACCCACTTAACTCTAATGATTACCCCTTGGGTAAATAATTTAGCTCCCATGTCTTGTTTCTCCCTATAGCATCCATCTCTTTATCCATGGCCTTACACCATTTTTCCTCTTTCACAGCTTCCTCAAAATACATTGGATCACTATAGGAAAACAATGTAAAATCTAGATTTTCATCAAAATTGACATACCTTGTGCTGTTATAAATTTTCCTCACGCTTCTTGTCCTCTGTGGAATCAAAGATGCATGCATAAGGTCTAAATTTCTAGAGCTACTCAACTATTGGACTGATGAAGAAGACTGAGACCTAAAATTTTCACCCTATTGTAAATTTCTGGAGCAACTGCTCTGCTGAAAATTTCCAGAGCTGCTATTATTTTTTGAATTATTTCCCTACTAAAAATTTTAGAAGCTCCTAACTTCTGGAGCTTCTTCATCCTCAAAGGGTATTGTGATAGAAATACCCATGTTGTCAATTGTTCCATCCCATGAATCATTTTCAATGAATTCAACATCCCTACTGATCACCTCTTTTTTGGTGATGGGATAATACAATTTGTAGGCTTTTGACTCTTCACTATAGTCTATGAAAATGCATTTTTCACCTTTGTCATCAAATTTTTGCCTCCTCTCTTTTGGGATGAGTGCATATGCCACACACCCAAATATTCTCAAGTTCTCTACACTTCATTTGCATTTTTTCCATGCTTCTTGTGGAATCCTGTCATGAATAGCTTTTCTGGGGCACTTATTCAATAGGCAGACTATTGTTTCTACAGCTTCACCCCAATAATCATTAGACAAATATTTTTCTTCTAGCATGCTTGCTACCATTTCCATGATGGTTTTGTTTTTCCTTTCAGCCACTCCATTTTGTTGTGGAGTATACCGAGCTGTGAACTGTTTCTAAATGCCTTCATACTTGTAAAAGTTCATAAATATTTTGGAGATGTACTTTCCCTCTCTGTTTATTATAAGGACTTTGATATAGTGGCCTCTTTGCTTCTCAGCTAAGGCCTTAAACTCCTTAAAATTCTCAAATGCTTCTAATTTGTTCTTCAAAAAATACACCCAGGTTTTCCTACTATAGTCATCTATGAATGTCATGAAATAAACATTGCCACCTAGGGTTGGGGTCTTCATGGGACCACACAAATCTAAATGCACCAACTCTAATGGTGCTCTTGCTCTCCTAGAATACCCCAATTCAAAGGGTTGCCTATGTTGTTTAGCTAGGATGCATGCTTCACGCTTTCCATCAGGCTCTACGATTACCAGTAGGCCCCTAACCATGTCTTTTATAGCTAAAAGACTTAGACTGGAATGGCTTAAATGCCCATACCTTAAATGCAAAAGATTTGAGGGATCTTTGATGACTATTTTGAAGGTTGACTGTTGGAGGCCTATTGACTATTTTAGAATTTGCATTTTGAGGGGAAACAATCAGTTCTTTGTCATTTGAACCTTTTCAATAACTTTCTTTCTTCCATCCTTGTCATAGATGATGCATTCCCCTTTCTCCGCCAACACTTTATAACCATTTTGGATCATATGTCCAATGCTCAAAAGGTTGTGTTTTATGCTTGAGGCATAATAAATGTCATGGATTTGCCTTCTTTCACCATGCTTGGTTTGTATGCTGACAATGCCTCTTCCCATAACTGGAACCTTCTCATTGTTCCCCATTTTGATTTCAAACTTGATGCTATTGTCTATGGAGGCAAAAAAATTCTTATTACCACTCATGTGGTTGCTATAGGCATTGTCTAAATACCAAATTTCAGCACTTCCCTATTTTGCAAGGTTTGATGCAATGAACACTTGTGACTATTTTTCATTTTCATCCTTGTTCTCATTTTCCACATTCACATTTTGACTCCCCAGGTCACATTGTTTCTTGTTGGATTCACTTGCATGGTGACCATACTTGTGACACTAGCAACATTATACATTGCTCTTATCATACCTCTGATTTGAGTTGTTTCTTTTCTTTTTGTTTTGGAAGTCTAATTGGGAGGTACTAGCCTCCTCTTGACTGTTTGAGCCTCCTCTTTTGGAGTTGCTTCTACCTCTGCCCCTTTGACCTCTTCCTTTGTCATTTCTTCCTCTTCCCCTGCCTCTCACATTTCATTGGGCTTTGAAGGCTTGCTCTAAGGAAGGAGCAGATTTGTTTAGCTGTTGCTCATGGGTTTGAAAAGAACCAATCAACTCATCAACTTACATTTTTGGGAGGTCCTTGGCATGTTCTATAGAAATAATATTGCGTCAAATCTAGAGGGCAAACTTCTTAGGATTTTCTTAATAATCCTTTGTTCTTCCATTGATTCTCCATTTATCCTCAACTGGTTAATCAAGGTGGAAACGCTTGTGTGAAAATCTAAAATAGACTCATTGTCCTTCATCTGTAGGCTCTCAAAATCTCTCCTTAGAAGCTAGAGTTTCACTAGCCTCACCTTGTCAGTACCCTTGTAACTATTTTGTAATATTTCCCATCTTTCTATTGCATAACTAGTTGATGCTATTCTTGCAAAAATAGCCTTTGTCAAGGCTATCTCAATCAAACTAGGGGCTTTTGCATAATTTTTCCTTGTCTCCTTCAACTGATTCTTTTGAGCATTCCTCAATGCTAAATATGCATCCAGTGAAAGGAAGTAAGGTATGCGAAACACACTTCCTATGCTAATCTAATAAGGGAAGTACAGTACAAATTCAAATTAACCTTTCTAGTTACAGCATTATTAACACAATAACAGAGATATTGCAGAAATACACATACACACAGAAAGTAGATAGGAGAGAGAGAGAGAGAGAGAGAGAGAGAGAGAGAGAGAGAGAGAGCACCAAGATATACATGGGGAAAACCCTTACGGGTGAAAAACCCCACACTCCAAAACATAGCTCAAATTTATTACAGTAAACAATAACATATTACAATATAGTTTCAGAGCCAATGCTCTTTCAAAAGTCTTTGAATATCGAATTTAGAGATATTTCAGTAGCATAACAATACTTATACAAAAACTATATATCTCCCATCCAAGCACCTACTTTTATAGAGTTTACAAGGCAAATATGGAACCTTCTAGAGATGGGCATCCATCTTGGACTTATACCCCAAAACCCATGCCTAAGGAAACTTGCCCAACATCCCATCCCAATGTGGGTGCCTTGTCTCAAGATAGGCTATGACAGATGCTCTTACGCACCTTACAACTGTCATAGAATCCGTCATAGCTGACAACACTTACAGTTGTAAGAGAATCTATGATACACTAACTAAAAATATCATATTCCTCTTAGAACATGTCATAACCTCCTTTGACCGCCCAAAGATGCCTTTCTCTTGTGCAGAGATACTCACTGATACTTGTCATTAAATAAAAGTCATTTGAGGTTTCAGGGGCGTTGCCCCTGAGCCCCCATGGGGGCACTACCCCTCGACCCCACCCTGTACTGTGATAGGGAGCGCGCCAGGGGGGCTGCCCCTAGAACTCCGCAAGGGGCTACACCCCTTGACCCTGTCTTGGGGGTGCTACCCCTAAACCCTTGTTAATTATTCAAGGGGGAAACCACAGCTGCCAAAGTCACCAAAATTTATCCTTCTGCATGTACACAACGTACCAACTATGCCAACTCAACATGGGATAAATAAATACAATATTAGGAATTTGCAAAGGTTGAGACATCTTAATTCCCAACATTTGGGTCAGTGACATCTATGAACCCATTTGCTACTAACTCCCACAAATCATTTGCAACTAAAATGCTTTTCATTTTCTTTTCCCAAGCATCGTAATTTTTACCATCAAACATAAGTGGTTGTTGCCAACTCCTATTATCTCCTCCTATCATTTTGTTAAATTGGGGAAACTACTAATACCTAGAAAATATCTAGGGCTTTTCTTCACTGCCTAGAAAACTATGGCTTTCCTCAATACCCAAAAGTTAGGGTTCTGTCACTGTACGCCTAGGAACAAGCAAGGGATTTAAAACTAAATGCCCAAAAAAATTAGTGATCTTCTAGATCATGACTTTGATACCAAACTGTTGGGAATAGATCTCAATTAAATTAGGCAAAGATGAAAACACATAGACCAAGGAGACAAGAGAAGGAGATAGAATAATTTTCTATTTTATTCATACACAAAAATTACATTAAAAAATGGTTACATACAAAAAAACCAAAGCTATGGCTCTGTATTTCCTTCATACAACAAACTTTCCAGATTCTGGAGCAGTGGAGCTTTCTATGTGTTGCTCTATGTTGTTGCTGCAAATATTCCAAAGATCTAGATCTCTGTGTAATATCCTCTGTTGCTGTAGGTTGTTCTTCATCTGTCTGCTGACTTCTCCTTATTTTTTGTTCTATTTTCTTATGAACATTCTCTTCTCAATATTCTTCTATTCATTCTTTGTTTTTTTCTTTCTCTTGCCTTTACCAAAAAATTGCCGCCCATTTTCAAAATGACCAACCAAAATAAATGTGCTGTTAGAATGCATTAACTAGACAACAAAAAAATTAGGCACGACAAATGGGGGGAATTGATCCTAACGGATCTCTTCTATCAACTTCATTAAATGCGGCGGTTGTTTCTGCTCAAGATTACATATTCCCAACAAATTTTTGCCAATAAAAATAGGAAAAATATTTACTAATTGATTGTTTAATCATTAAAGTGGATAGTGTTTAAGTAGAGTGCAAATGTTCATATAATCAAATTAGCAAAAGCACATTCAAACAATTGTCTTAAGCTATTTTAATTTGTTTATGACAATTTTTTTTAAATAGTAGATAACTATTTATCACTTTTACAACATTTTAAAACAATTGAAAGACATTTTGGGAGCAGGTAGTTGCAAGCCCACAAATGTTAAGTAAAAACCATGCATTCAAACACCTATACACAACATGAGATTTATTCTTGCAATGTCAATGTCCCCTCATCTCCAATATTTTCTTTTCATCTATCAGTTTCAGAAGTTCATGTCTAGCTTTATCACTTAATCCTTTAATGCAACCTTTTGAATAGTTGCTCATTGTTGTTGGAACTCCTCTACAACTTGTTCACATCTACATTAAACACCTTTATCCACTGCAAAAACAATGAAAATGCATAAGGTCAACTATGTAAAGAACTATCATACTTATTTATTATTTAAACTTGTGGTAACTTACTTCTTCTATCCATCTCATGTCGTATTCTATTTCAGGATAATTTAACCTCATGCGTGGTTGGTCACGTGTTACTATCATAGCTTTGTCCAAGGACCTGCATAGTAATTATTTATATCAGGTATACAGTAAACTACATGCCACCAATACTAATGGTGAAATATGAAGGAGAGATGTTAGAACACTGACCTTGCTGCAACCTCAGCAATAAAATATCGACCTAAAATTAACACAAAAGTGAACATTATCAAATAAAATATAATAGAATTTAAGATTCTCAATTTATAATAAATGTTTGAAAGCTTGGGATTAGAGTTTGCAAAGAAAAAGATTTATTTGGATTACATCAGTAATATAAAAAAATTCAGACCCCTGTAATCTATTAACTTTTTTCAAATGATTTAGGATAAAACTTTATTAATTTTTTTTTAATTAACATATCACTTGGTATTTACTTGATAATGGGTCACAAATAACATGGTTGGATTAGATTTTTTTTAATTTGTAACTTATATTATTCTCAAAACAACAAAAAAATTTGTCTGCTTTTTACTTTTTTAATAAAAACTCCTCAACATTCATGTAAATCAACCAACAAAAAAAGAGAAAACCTTATAAATTCACCAAGGCTTACTTGGTGTTTACATCCTTAAGCCTCCAGAGAAATAGCATTCCAATGTTATTAAAGAGTTATATGCAGTGAAACATATTGTATGTTAGACACTTCAACAATTCATTATTATTAAGTTCAAAACATTTTAACAGCACCCAAAAGTTTTTCAAATCAATCTTTTGAATCATAAAAAATAAACCCATAGAGATATGGAATCACCCTGAATATGAGACACACAAAATGCCCTGAAAGATTGATATAAAAATCTTTTGCAGACATTTTTCTTGAAGAAAGATATAGTGTTCAATGTATTATTTTTTAATTAAAATTTTTTTTTAAGAAAAAGGTGGAAAACCCACCCATACTAAAAATTATATTAAAAAAACTGATTACAACAAGCAAAGGAGGCAAAGGCCTCAACCCCAAAGAAAAAAGTAGGTCATGCCAGCTAATCATAAATCCTGCACTAGGCAAGCCCGATAAAAGATCCAGAAACAGACACATTTTTGTACTATCAACAGAAGACGGAGAAAAAACCCAAAAAGAACTTAATAGCAACACCCAACCGTCAAGGGTCTGCCTGTTGAAATGTTAGAGAAGGCCATAAATGAGCCTAAGAGAATTGTTACAATCATTAAATGTAGAGATATGAATTCAAATTTCGCATACACCTAAAGCTATCCCAAGAAAGCCTACACCACCGAGCTTCATAAAGACGAGGCCAGAGTGAAAAGATCGTGATGGAATAGGGAAGAAGAGTACCACTCCAATCCATCAAATAACAAGAGACCGTTAAGAAGAGCCTTCAGAACCAAACCATAAGGAGAGCACCCAAGACTAAACAACAGCCAACATTCCAAAATCACCAAAACTAGAAGCTATCAACTGTGCAGCAGCCCGAATGTGTAGCACACCATTGGTTTCACCACCACCACACACCAGACTGAAACCAAAAATCAGACTCCTAAATACTACAAACCACACTGGGTCTACTCCATTCCATGCAAGTTCGTAGACAATCACATAGCTATGTCTTACAAGATCGTTGTCTTACTCAAGGTTGGTTCGCTGTCATTTTCATAGCTATAACTTCCAAGATCGTTTGTCCGTTCGTACCTGGTTCACTGTTAAACACATAGCTATCTTCCTTACTGAACCCTTTAAGCTACACAGGCCATCCACTAGAGAAAACAGAGAAGACGAATCCATCAAAAACCAACACAATCAACGTAAGGAGTGCACCAAAAACATCCTCCCCTAACGCTGACTCTCTCAGAATACAGGAAAACAAAAATAAAAAAACTTCCTCTACCTGGGAGAGGCATTGTGGCCATGCACAGTGTGAATAAGAGTAAAACTCCCTGGGTTTGTACAAAAAGCCAGCCGATCCCCATTGTGGGATAAGCAGAGGGTAAAACCAGGCACCTCCCCAAGGAGCAACACAAGGACCCCAACAAGAACGAAGGCAATAAATTGAGTACTAGCAAAAGCCACCAGGTCTAAGCCAATCGAGAACAATACCAGCAACTGTGAACAAATCCTGCATCAAACAAAAAAGCTAAGAACCAAGAGCATCTTGTTCAAACACCCGATAAGGCAAGATTCACAAATGATGAGGCCAAAACCATTCTGAGATCCACCATAGTATCTTTCGACGCCACCCCGATGATGTGCACTCATGTTGGGGCAGAATAAGGGCATATTTCCCTTAATAGTCCTAGGAGGAACAAACATTTCCCAGGGGAGAGAAGCCCCACTCTTCGCCCTCAATATCTTCTCTAACACGGATTGGCAGTCATACCTTTTTTCTTCTTCATCCCTTTTGCTCGACTCTACAAATAACAGGTCCCCCTGAAGGACCCAAAACTTTGACCTTCTGTTATTCTTTTATTTGATGCCTTCAGAATTTCTTGATCTATTTGTGATGGGCTTCTAATTATAAGTCTAGTTCTAGTTTCTATTTCTCAATTCTCTATCACACTGTCAAAACAATAAACATCCACATCAATCCAATTACTAGTTAAGCCCTGTAATCTCTCTCATTTTCATTTATAATCTATTTATCTAAATTAGTATCTCATATATTACTAACTAATTTAATTTAAGATCTAATTATTATGTATTTCCTTATCATTCCATTAGACATCTAAATTAATATAAGGTGGTTTATTTTCCTTAAAATACTAATATCTATATTATTATTGTAAGGGTGAAAAGTGCATCCCTCACACTTTTTTCCCATTCATTTTGGACTCACCTTCATTGTTATCCCTACTATAATGGTCTAGTGTATGTGATAACCAAAAAGTGACTCAGACACAATGCTGGTGAGTCAAACTCCAAATAGCACATGCACTGCACCATTTCTAAAGTCGACAATTGACTCACTCCAACCTTCTAGAGAAAGCTAGCTAGGTGACGGTGATTTGGACTAGTTATTGTCTTTGCATGAAAGAAGAACATACTAGGTGATAGTGGAGTTGTTGTATTCTATGTTTGAATGTTGAATTGTTGAGTTTGTGTACATCATTATGAGACTAAGGGTTTCTGTGATGTTGCCACATGTCGGCATCTCCATCCACATAAATACATTATAATATCATATCCCTGGCTACATAACAGTTTCCTTGATATTTTCCTATGTTTTTTGTTTGATTTGAAAATATTGTTTCTATGCCTCGTAACAAAACTAGGGGCTTCTTTGATGTTTGTTTTCAAAAAAAAGTTGAATGTTGTATGCCTCATGTTTTTGATTATATAAGGCGGCTAAACAAGGGGCCGAACCCTTAACAAAAGCAGAAAGACCCGAAGACAAAATAGGGCCTTAAACCAGAAACAGCATATACCACCAGTACATAATGCCAGCAAAACCAGCAAAACTAGCCACTAAAGCTAAAGCCAAAAAACTGAGTAACAGAGTATCAGCAGTAAAGTAACAAAGATAGAGGAGACAACAGCTCTCCTTACTAAACCATAGAGTTAATAATAGCATCCACTTTTTCAGCCAAATCATCACTATCAGTATTGACAGTAACCCCCAAATTCTTCAGCACAGAGAGGTTGAGGAGAATAGAGGTCCTGAGCACAATGGAGAGAAGCCGTTCCAACTTCGCAATGCGGACCTGCAAATCAGCAAGATCAGCCCCCAGACCATCATCAATCTCCATAGCATCCTCGGCTTCTTCGACAAACATATCGCTTGCTTTGTTAGCATGTCCAGCAGAGTCAGCAGTTTCCTCCCCTGTATCATGCATTTCCTGCTTGTCTTCATCATCACCCGAAATATCCTGAATCTCCACATCCCTGTCGTCCTCCCCCTAGGTGGATTCATCCGAGCCGCTCTCAGAATAGTCAATGAACTTGGCAGAGGGAGCCGGCTTGCCAGCAATACGCCCAGACCACCGAACTACAGAAGAAAACCCTTCCCCACAAGCCTTCACAGAGGAATCCCTTCGCTGTCCCACCGGGGTCCTACCAAGGGTTTTAGGGGTCCCAACCACTGCCTTCCCAGTACCCATTTCACCAGTAACCTTCCGCTTTTTACCCTTCTTAGAAGCACTCGGGCTCGGGGAATCGACAGGATTAGCCACAAGAGTGCAAACTTCAGTAGTTTTGATAGGAACAGGGGAGGGCCCGGGTTCATCAACATCAGGAATATCCTTAGGGTTAGAGGAGGGCTCGCCATCCCCACTAGTGGCTGGAATGGATTTAGAGGGCTCGAGGGCAAGATGATGATTATACAAACAGAGAATAAGGCCCTGGTGGAGAGGGATAGGCTTCAGAGCAGGGTTTTTAGCCAGTTTCACCTGAACCCTAAGGACAGAAAACTCCAGGGAAGAAAACAAATAAAATGGAAAACTAATTTTAGCATTGCGACGGAAATGATTTAATAGGGGGAGGTGGTAGTTATAAAACCTGGTAAATCGCCCCTCCAGGGTAAAATATTTCATGAGGATAAAACATATAGCGTCCCATGGCTCCGGCAACTTGGCTCTGTCAAACCCGCCCTGGTAAGGGACCAATTCTTCACCATCTTCGAGGAAGAGCTGCTGGCTGGAGAGGTCCGCAATTTTAGTTTTACATTGCAGCTTCAAGCCCTGGGTAGACATACCGGTGGCCATAGCTATTACTCGTTCGGAAACTTCAAATATGATGCCACCTACCAAAACCCATCGATTCTGCCAAGACCGCGCAAACTGTTCAGAAAGAGCTTCATTATAACCATTAAGCCTCTCCAAATAGGGGCTAATTCCACCCTCCTTGCAATAATGCCAAGCAACCAGATTGTCCCTAAATTCACAGCACGAGACGGGTTCAGTTCTAATTCTGTCGCCCCCCATAGCGGTATGACTGCGCATTCCACAAAGACCCCCAGACTCCTCAGTTGTCTTAACAGGAGAATTACTATCATTAACAAAGCAGATAATGTGGGTAATAACATCACACACAATCTCATAATAATGGGAGGCCTTACAGACACCAATCCCATGCTTAACCATAATTACTCGGCACAAGCCATGATGATCCGGCCATCCGCTCACCTTATGAGAAAGAGGAGCGGATTTGACAGTAGAAAAAGTACAAGAGGACATGTACTGCAAGGGACACGTCAGCCCCTTCCCAAGGAACTGACAGTATGAGCTGTCTTTCGAACACATCAGCCTCATCAAGACCTGGCCACGTCTTTAAGAATAAGATTCTTAATAATCAAAGGAAGGTAATCAACTTGGCTCCAAACCCTCCAATTTGAATATCGCTGTCCGAGTTCAGCACAAGCATCCGCCACGCCATTGCCCTCACGGTAAATATGTGAGATATGCACATTAATAAACCACTGCAAGAGAAACTGAATATCTCTGATAATGTCTTTCAACTGAATACCAACATTCAACTTATTAGTAACGGCATCAATGACCATTTTAGAATCTCACTGAATCTCCAAATTCTGAATACGAAGGGATATGGCCAATTTAAGCCCCCAAAGAAGAGCCATAGCCTCAGCATAGTTATTGCTATGACAACCCAGACCTCCAGCATAGACAGCCAACATCCACCCTTTATCATCACGGATGATCCCTCCCCCACTAGCTGTACCAGCAAGCTTAGAGGCCCCATCAAAATTGAGCTTCATCCAATTAGAAATCAGAGGCTGCCATTTAGTGTTAAGTCTCTGCAACAGTTTAGTATTGTTATAAGCTGGAATATGGTTGAGAACCTTCCAGTTTACCGTAATTTGTGCTTCCTCTTGAGTCAGAGGTTTCTCCACAGTGCGGATATGGGCCGAAGTAACACTCTCCACAAGAGTCTTAAGGAAAGTATGAGAGACCTGAGAGACCTCTCGAGCAGTATCCCTAAAGATCCGATGGTTGCGCTCTTTCCACAAAGTCCAACTCAAACATAGCAGAGTCTGATTCCATAACTCAACGAGCCAGGGATGGGAGAAGGGAGGATACCAATTGTTAATAACTTCCAGGATATCAGAGTTGCAAGCCCACTAAATACCAAAATTGCTGAGGATAAGGCTCCAAATGTCCTTAGCAAAGTTACAGTGGAAAAATAAATGAGAAACCGTTTCTTCCTTTTCACAGCATAGACAGCATCTGTTGACCCAAGTGAAACCCCTCTTCTGCAAATTATCTTGGGTCAGAATTTTGTTATGAACAGAGGCCCACCAAAACATGTTAATTTTTGGGATCAGTTTGTGGTTCCAGACTTTTCTCCATATCTCCTTTCTATGAAGCTCAGGGACCAATAAGTGATAGGCAGACTTAACAGAGAATTGGCCATTCTTATCTGGCCACCAAAATTGCTCATCTTCCCAAGGGAAGAGGGGAATTCTAACTTCCTGAATCAACTTTTGAACCATCTGAGCTTTAGAAGCAAGATCAGGGCGATGGGGGCAGCAATCCATCAAATTCCTCCAGCTCCTATGACCATTATTGTTGGATATATAATCACTGACCTTATGGCCAAAAAACTGAGTAGCAATGCCAGCAATCTCACCCATATTCCTCTGAGAGATGAGAGCCTTGTCTTTTAGCCAAATATCAGTCCAGAACTTGATACCCATGCCATTACCCAGCTTCCATCGGATCCCTTGCATGAGTAGATTTCTAGAATGCAGCATTTTGTTCCAAATGACCGATCCCTTAGGAAGACCTTCATGTTGGAGGAAGTTAGACCAATCAGTGACATGCAAATATTTGGCTTGCATGATTGCTCCCCAATCTTTTTGATGATGGATCAAATTCTAATTAATTTTAGAGAGCAGGGCTTTGTTCATATTCTGTATGTTGCGGATATTGAGACCTCCATGGGATTTAGGAAGACAAACTTTATCCCAGCTGACCAGGGACATCCGCTATTTATCTTCAACTCCCGTCCATAAAAATTTTCTTTGAATCTATTCCAACTTACCAGCAAAAGAAGTAGGAATTTTGAAAAGAGAAAGGAAATAGGTAGGAATACCTTGCAATGAAGCCCGAAGAAGCTGCAGTTTACCATCACTGCTGAGGACTTTGCCCTTCCAACCAATCAATTTTCGTTGGGTTCTTTCCAAAAGGCTATTCCAGAAATTTGGGGAAACTTCTTTAACCGTAAAGGGAAGACCCAGATAGATAGCAGGAAGAACATCTTCAGCACAATCAAGGATATGGATGAGTTTTTGATGGAGAGAAGTAGGAGTATTAAAAAAATACACATTACTCTTTTGAAAATTAATGCTTTGCCCAGAAGCGAGGGCATAAAGGTTTAAAATATTCTTCCATCTCCGAGCTTCAATCACCGAAGAGATGCCAAAAAGAAGGGTATCATCAACAAATTGCTGCACAGACATAGGGGCAAGGGAGGAAGCAAGTTTAATGCCCACAAGGTGTTTAGAGACCACGTTATCTTGAATGAATCTCCCAAGAGCCTCAGCCATTATGATAAACAAGTAAGAAGAAAGGGGATCCCCCTGTCGGAGACCGCGTGAGGAGGAGAAAAAACCCCGAGGAGTCCCATTAACCAATATAGAAAATTTGGCAGAAGAGACAGCCGTCCAGATGAGGAGATGAATTTTGTCATTAAACCCAAATTTTCTAAGAACACGAAATAGAAAATCCCAAGAGACCCTATCATAGGCTTTAGAGATATCCAACTTAAGGGCCATACTCAAAATTCTGCTCTTCTCCATGGAATGAATAGTTTCATGGGTGGAGATCACAGCATCCAAAATTTGGTGCCCAGGAACGAAACCTTTTTGAGAAGGAGAGATGATTTTGTCAAGAAAAGGTTGAAGTCTCATGACAAGGACTTTGGTACAAAGCTTATAGACAGTATTGCACAAGCTGATAGGTCGAAAATCAAAAAGATTGGTATGTTTCAACTTTTTAGGGACAAGGACAATAAAGGTGTTGTTGAGCTGCTTTAAGAGCTTACCAGTTTTAAAAAAATCCCGAACCGCAGTAGTGAGATCAGCCCCCACAATATCCCAGTACTCCTGAAAAAAGATAGGAGGGAAGCCATCCGGACCCGGAGCTTTAAAAGAACCCATAGAGAATAAAATAGTACGAACCTCCTCCTCTGAGATAGGCCTTAGCATTTCCATATTGTCGTCCTCAGTTATGAGAGAGGGTATATTGTCAATAAATTTCTTAGTAGCCCTGTCATTATCAATACCAGTGGCCTGTTCAGTCAACAAGTTCTGAAAAAATAACACAGCTTGTTCCCTGATCTCATTGTCCTCAGTGATAACATCCCCATTGTCCAAACATAGTTTTGTGATGGAATTAGCCTTCCTATGTTTCATGGCAGAAATATGGAAAAAAGCAGTATTGCGATCTCCCTCCTTAAGCCACTAAACCCAGGATTTTTGCTTCCAAAAGACCTCTTCACGGCCCATAAGATTCTTCCATTCTGAAATCAGAACATGTTCTTGCTTAGAAGTATCCTCGGAAACATCACCTTGAGCCATCCGCTGCTGAATATCCTCAAGTTTTCCAGCTAAAGATTTCTTCTGCCAAAACAGATGACCAAAACTGAGTCTATTCCATCCCCAAACCTCCTGTTTAATATGCAGCAGCTTCTTAACTAATCTGAACATAGGAGTACCCTGGATAGGAATTTGCCACCATTGGGTCACCAGTTGCCTGAAATCTTTATGCTTAATCCACATAGCTTCAAATCTGAAAGGGAAAGGACCCCGATGACCTGAGTCATGCCAATGAAGGAAAATAGGGTAGTGATCAGATATGGTTAGCGGAAAAGCCTGCAATTGAATCTTATGATGATTGTCCTAGTTACTCGTTAGAAGAACCCTGTCTAATTTAACCTGGATCAAATGGTCCCCACGTCTCCTGTTGGACCAGGTAAAAATCTGATTTTGAATCTCCACATCAAGAAGTCCCCAATCATTAATAAACTCAGCAAAATCAAACATGCTGTCAGAGTAATCAAGGTTCCCACCATATTTCTCAGAGGGATACAAAGGAGTATTGAAGTCACCAGCCAACAGCCATTTGGAACGCGGAGCCTTGGTCAGGGTATTACTCAAATCAGTCCATAAAGACTATCTCTGAGCTCTGGTGTTAGGAGCATAAATATTGATGAGATGCCAGTTGAAAGAGGGTAAGGAGAAATTGGTAACCAGGAAATGCTTGTCAGAAGCCACAAGGGAGCCCTGAAATTTCATACTGTTCCACATAGTAACAATCCCGCCAGAAGCCCCAATAGCAGGACTAATACAAAACTCAGCCTTAGGCCATATGTAATCAGCAATTTTCTTAAAGTTTTCCTCAGTCATCTTAACCTCTTGCAGGAGCAAAATGTCTAACTTATTATCCAAAATACAGTTTTTAACCTCGAACCATTTTGAAGGGCTATTGAAATCCCTCAGATTCTAGGATAAGATCCTCATTTTGAAGGTTTGAGGGAGGAGACCTCCAGGGTTTTCTGCTTACCACTGGTAATTTCCTTAGCAATCTCTCTTTGCCAAGTTTCTCAAAGGGTTGGTCTCCCTTTTTTTGAGTCAGTGCCAACATCAGCAGTCTTCTTTCCTTTACAAGTCTTCCGCTTAGGGGTAATCCAGCCTTCAGGATCATTCCCACTACCACTTGGGCCAATGTCAACTGTCAGGGGAGGATCGGCAATATGATCATCAACTTTCCGCACAGGGTTCCTGGTTGACTCAAGGTCATTAGCATCTAAGGGGATAGCAGAGGAAGCCTATGGATCAAGGGCTTTATTATCTTCAACAAACTCATTGATCAAACGATCCTGTATTTCGCCCTCCTCACATCCAGAAGAATTATGTCGGATCGTCTGGCTAACATTGTTAAAAGCCTCATTCTGACAACCTATTTCCAGAAGCCGTTCAGCATTCTCCCCCAACAAAGTAGTATCCTTATGAGTTGCAGCCGTTGGGCTTGTCTTGTCCTTAGCCTGTTCAGGATGGTCTTCTGGGAAAGCATTTTCTGCATTACCCCCCATTCCCTGATGGACAGGGGTAACAGCTGTTTGTGAGTGGTCCTCAACCTCAATATGGGATTCGGTCTGCCAACCCGTGGGCTTAGTTTTACATTGAGACATTATGTGGCCCTTCTTCTTGCATATTTGACAGAAGGTGGTGGCATTTTCATAGAGGATTGGCTGAGTCCATACCCCATATTTAGAGTTTAATGCAATGGACACAGGAAGGGTTTGATTTATCTCCACATTGACACAAAAATGAGAAAAAACACAGCGGGATTGAGTACGGGTAGTATGGTCCATGGGAACAAACTGGCCAAAAGAGTTACCAATAGCAGAAAAAATCTTTTCATCCCAGAATTCTAAGGGAAACCCAGGTAGACGAACCCAAATAGGAGCAGATTTATTGAGATCCGAGCTAGGGTCAAACCCAGGTTTCCATTAGCATAAAGCAAGCGAGTGCGACCCATAAAGCCAGGGTCCCCCAGCAAGAATAGCAATCATATCCTCCCTACTGGTAAATTTAAATAGGAATACTCCTCTGGCCATAGCAATGACTGAAACACTACCCTTAACTCACCATCGAGAGGAAACCCATTTACGGACCATCTCAATATTAGGACGAAAGGAAAAGAATTTACCTACCAGAGCAAGATCCATGTTTGCCACGATTTCTTCAACCAGACCATCCGGAATGACCAGAGCCGTGCCATCTGCAGAAACTCTCTGGACAGGCATACCCGCCATGCATTTAGAAGACCCCAGCGGTTCCCCTGTTACCGCTTGTTTCCATCTGTTCGACGGAGCGTCCGCCATCACAGCCCCAGAGGGACTGCCCACCAAGGCAGCCGCCTCCATTGACACCGAAAGCAGTCAAAGCAATAAACCCTAGAAAACCCTAAGCAACCATGGAAAGCAGCCGAGTTCTCTTGGAATGCAGTTATGTTGCCCTAGAGTTGTTTCTTTGAAGTGACTTGTGAAAATTGTATGCCTCATGTTGAAATTGAGGACATGAATATTTGAAACATTTGAAAGTTAAAAATAAATTTATAGTGTAATTAATCCTAAATGAATGCATACACTTTTCTTTTCCCAAATTTGGATTTTTGATGATCTAATTACTATTCAAAGGAAACATTTATACACGTTATATAACTTTTCCTAATGCAATATAACTATGTTTTTCTGTGTTTTCCAGGTTTTGAAGGTTCTAATATAAATTTGTAACTACTCTAAGAAAAATAGAAAGTTTATTCTAAAAGTAAATAACTCTACTCTATCTTATCAAGAGCAAGATAAGACAATGTTTTGCTTCTTCAAGAGAAAAATGTGAGTTAATTACTAATAAAGAAATAAAGAACCTATAATAATGGGCACCAATGCTAAGATATGTCCTTAGAGGTCCTATAAGAAATGTCTCCTCCTCTGCAGCAATGGGGTAATCCTCTTAGTGACAGGGATAAAAAGGGGAATGCAAGGGAGTGAAAAATGGATTAGAAGCAATATTAAATTTGAAGGGAAAAAGGGGCACATGTGATCTTTGTACAAGCATAAAAGATAGAGGGGATACTATGTATAAGCTCGGGTAAGGCAAGAATATATGAAAAAAGTCTCCTAAAGAGAAAGATTTGAATCTTTGCAAAAACTAAAACTACAAGAAATAAACTAAGAGACTCAAAAAATCTATGAAGAATCTTGAAGAGGCTTGTGAAAAATATTGTGATATTTCTCAATAAGAAGAGGATTTCTAGATTTCTATGAGATATCTAAACTATGAAGATATCTACACATTTTTTTCATTTCCTTCTTTTCATCCTCATGATGGATCACTGAGTGTGATCTGAAACATCGATGCAAAAAAAGAAATACACAGTTTTTCTAGAAGCTATCTACAGTTATATCATGGATTGTGGAAATATCATCTCTACAACTATGAACATATCAAAACTAAAACTTGAAAGAAAAAGGCTCAAGGTCTCTGAAGAAGTTTGTAAAGAAGATTTTGTCAATAAAAGTGATGATAAACAATGAAGAATAAAGGGGTATTTATAAGTAGAAATGAGAGGGAACAAAAGAGGAGATATTATTAAAAGTAGTAGTTATCTCAAGAAAAAATGAAAACAATTCCATGAACAGACAAAAAGATAAGAAGAAAAATATAAGAAAACTTAAAGAAAACAAGAGTAAACTCAAAGAGAAAATGGAAACGATTTACAAGAGATAAGATTTGATCATGAGTTCACAAAGGAAAGAAAGTGAGAAAAGGATGAGTTGAAATGAAAAATGTGAGAAAAAATGGGCTGAAAATCAAGAAGGAAAGTTAAAATTATGAGTTAATTCAAGCATCCAAAAATGAGAGTGTCACCTCTTTTGCCATTTAGGGTCACTCAGGTGACCTAGAGACACTATGGAGTGACCCATAAGCACTATGGAGTGACCCCAAAGCATTATGGGGTGACCTAAAATAGGAGGATCTGAAATGTCTTGTTAGAAAAATGTGAGTTTTGGAAGCTCAATTTGGGGGTTCAAGGAGTTGGTTAAGGAGGAGAAAACACAAGGGACATGTACCAAGAGTGAAACTACTAAGAGGAGTGTAATTCATGTCTATCAAGTTGTGATTAGGAACCTCTTTAGCACCATTAGACTATCATGTAGGCCTGACATGATTTTGGTACTTACAGTGTGCATTTCACATATTTTTATACGAAAGTTACAATTACCTAAGCCTTGATTGAACCTAACTCCACACATCCTCAAAATGATCTAAATGCAATTTGTAGATTCCCTATTCCTATCTTGGATAAAATCAATAGGTGTAGTACTAAAACCTAGTTTAGAACTTTAATTGTGGTTTTGGCCTCTAAATTTATAGAATTAAATTTAAATATGGGCCCAAGCCAACTTAATCCAACTATTACTCGCTGACTAAAATGTGAAATATTAAAATTTGCACACTAGAGTGTTATATAAAAGGCTAAATTCTAATAAATTTTGATCCTCTAAGACTTATCAAGAGGAGGTATCTACACTTAGCATCTGCATTAAAAAAAGTTATTAGCATTATTATCTACTCCTGTATTTTGCTCAGCATATCTTCTAACTTGTGTAAAATCATTAAATGAATCCAAGGTGTTGACTAAGGTAAAATAGGAGAACAAGTTGCCTTCCATCCCTAGCACAAAAAAATCTACTAGTACTTATCATAACCACCATGTTTAGATATCAGAGGTAAACATGTTTCTAAAGATTTAATAGAGCAAGTTCAAATTTGCTCGAAAAGGTTGAATGTACAAGAAAACTTTAAAATTGCAAGTGCGGGAATCTAATCTTCACCTGCAAGATTAACTCAAAACAAATAACAATAAATCTTGATCCATTTACATTGTACAAGGTATGGATCCAAGTAACCATATCCAATTTGTGGATGACACTTTTTTGATGGCCAATGCCACTCTTGAGGAAGCTATTGCTCTTAAGTGAGCTCTTAACATTTATATCAATTTGTCTAGGTAACTTTTGAATCAACATAAGTATCAGGGTTTCTTCCATATGAACCTTGATCTTCAAGAATAAATTGTTAATATACTTCATTTCAAGGTTGCTTCTCCTCCTTTCAAATTTGGGTACCCCTATTTCTTCTACTTGCCTTGAGAAAACAACTGGAATGTTATGTCAGATTCTATTTAACTTATCATATCAGTCATTGGATACATAGATAACTCTCTTTGACTAGCTATATAGTCCTTCTTAAATCCATGAATCAAGCTCTCCATGTTTATAGATTTATAGCTCTTGTGACTCCAATAGGCATCCTTCACGATTTGGACAACAGAATGAGAGTTTCTTTGGGAAGGAAATTTAGAGAAAATGAAATGACATTTGGTTAATTTTGGGGTAAATTAGCCTAAAGAGAGAGGTAGATTATGTATGACATCTTCTCTTCTTAACAATATCACTCTTGCTACCAAATTATATCAAAGATGGTGTGTGGAGGAATAGGCTTTATGGGGTATAATTCTCAAGCTCAAACACCCGAATTTGGAGAATGGTGCTTTCATTTCAAGGATGCCAACCCTTTGTGAGGGTTCTCATATATAGAAAGTAATAAAGTTAGATAGTAATATGATTGAAACTGGTCTTTTTTAGATAGTGGGGAAGGGTGACCTTGCTCATTTTTTAAATGATGCATGGGACCAGGACAATCCTCTTTGTGTGGAATTCTCTAACTTTCATGAATTAAAATATAAATGTGTTGAAATTGGTTGGAATTATGTTTCTGGTTTTCAATATGAAATCATGTAGGATGGTGTGAGGATTTGGAAATGGAAATCTAAAGATATTTGGCTAGGTCAATAATTTACTCTTCCCATTAACCATTTAGCTTGTATTTTAGCATCTCAAAAGGTCTCTTTGGATAACATTTAGATATCCTTGAATGGGGTTTGAAAGAGTATGGGATTTACACAATACAAACTATTTATAAAACTCTTTTGATAGAAAACTGGATGGAGGAAAACTACAAAACAAGATAATTTACTTTTTAAAAAATATAATCAAATAGAAGTACTTAACTTCTAAATTAAAAAAATGGGCATGCTATCTACTGTCTAGGTCAAATTGTACTATGACGAACTAAGCATCTTAATTATAAAATCTATTTTGTCATTATTTGCTCTGAGATCCTATGAAACCTTACCATGTTTTACTATTTAATGGATAGCACAAATTATCATAATAATACCCTTTGAAAACAAAGTAAATTCTGAAAACTATGACATCTGCAGTCTTTTATGATATTTGTTGTGTTTAAGTCTCCTTACAATTGACTGTTTCCTTCAAGGATTATGTTACAACTATATTGAATAAATAGAGTATTTGAGATAACATGAAAAAAAAAATGTAGTAGATAAACAACACTTGACTATATTATTGAATAGAAAACTACACAGAAGCGAGATAATTTTGGATTGATTATAATGGCAGCGTTGCTGCTATATTTATAGAGTTATGGAATCTCTAGAATATCTTAGAATGACTAAGATAAGTGTGGAAAAGGAAAAATTTGGAAGTTTCCATATTCTAGAACATTCCATAAAATAAACATTATCTCCAACATGCCCCCATAATGTTTATTTGGAGAAGATAATTACAAAAGATTACTATATAGCAACTTCCTTGAGATTTAACAAATTTCTAAATTTGACAAATTTCACCTCAAATAGTGCTTTTGTAAATATGTCAGAAATTTAATTTTCTATTCCACAAAATTTTAACTCCACCACTTAATTTTCTATCAAATCACAAACAAAATGATGATGTACTTCTATATTCTTTGATCTAGCATGATATATTGGATTTTTTGCTAGCTTGATAGTACTTTGATTATCACAGAATATAGTAGTTGAACAAACTTGTGGATATTGTGTTTCTTCAAGTAGTCTTCTAAGCCATAATACTTCTTGAGATGCCTTTGATGAACCAACATATTTAGCTTCTGTAGATGATAGTGATATTGTTTCTTGTTTCTTGCTACTCCAAGAAATTGGTCCTGACCCAAGATGGAACATATACCCTGAAGTTGATTTTCTATCATCAATGTCACCTACATAATCAGAATCTGTATATCCAACTAAAGTAGGCTCTCCTCTATATTTGTAGTCAATTCCAAGTTGATAAGTGCCTTTAATATGTTTTAGTATTCTCTTAGCTACTTTCCAATGCTCTATATGTGTATCTGACATGTACCTAGATACAATACCAACTACATATGCAATTTCTCATCTAGTTATGGTGAGATACAAAAGACTCCCAACTAATTGTCTATATAATTTTAATCCAACTTCACATGGTGTATTAGATGGTTTACAATTAGTCATATTAAACTTTTCAATACATCAAGAGCATATTTAGTTTGAGAAAGCATGATTCTTCCTTCTTCTTGACCTACTTGCATACCCAAAAAATAGTGCATCAACCCTAGATCAGTTATTTCAAAAGCTTGTTTGAGTTGATCCTTGATTATTTCAATATTATGTGTGTGATCCCATGTAATAATCAATTCATCCACATACAATACAATAATAACAACTTTACCATCACTATGTTTTACATACACATCTGGATCTGCTTTACTTCTCTTAAATCCTACATTTATAAAGTACTCAATTATTTTGGAGTACCATACCCTTGGAGCTTGCTTAAGATCATATAATGATTTTTTTATTCTACACACTAGATTTTCTTCACCACTTTTAACAAATCCAGGTTGTTGTTGCATATAAATTTCTTTCTGAAGCTCACCATGTAGAAATGCCCTTTTTACATCCCTTTGAAAAATTTTCCAACCAAATTTTGCAGCTAAAGAAACTATTGTACAAATTGAACTAATTTTAGCAACTAGAGCAAAGGTTTCAGTATAATCAATACCTTCTATTTGTGAGAAGTCTCTAGCCACTATTCTTACTTTATATTTTTCAATATAGCTCCATCTGATGTGAACTTTATTTTGTATGTCCACTTGCAACCAACCATACTTTTACCTTTTGGAAGAGTTGTCAATTCCCAAGTTCCATTTTTCATCAAAGAATTGTATTCATCTTGCATTGGTTCTTCAAATTCTTCTTTTCCTTTTGTTTCCTCATATGTACTTGGAGTGTCAACCCGCATCACCTTAGTCATAAGAGCATAGTTAGCCAACATATTTCTAGGTCCTTCTTGGTATATTTCTTGAATGCTTCTAGTCTTCTATGTGTCTTCATCACCGCTTTCACTTGATGCTTCAATTTGTGTTCCTTCTCCTCTTGCAGAAGATTGCACACCTTGATTCTGTCATTAGTATAAGTAGACTTATCTTCTTCAATCAATATTGGAAAGTAAGATAATGTAGGAGAATGTTAACTTTCAATATCTTCATCAAACCATACATTCCTTTTGATATGAATTTAATTTGTTTTAGGATTATATAACCTATATCCTTTTGACTCCTCACTATACCCAACCATTATGCTCTTCTCACTTTTCCTTTCAAGCTTGTTCCTCTTTTAAACAGGAATGTGGGCATATGCATTACATCCAAAGACTCTAAAATGAGATACTATAGGTTTTCTACCACTCCATGCCTCTTCTGGTGTTATGTTTAAAATTGCCTTAGTAGGTGTTCTATTCAAAATATAAACTGTAGTACAAATTACTTCAGCCAAAAATTTAACTTCTATATTTCTAGAGTCAAGCATGCACCTAGCCATTTCTATTATAGTTCTATTTTTTTCTTTCTACAACTCCATTTTGTTGGGGTGAGTAGGAGATAGTTGATTCCTTCTTTATACCATGTTGTTTACAAAAATCTAGGAAAGCTTTGTTCATATAATCTATACCTCTATTTGTTCTTATTATCTTTAGAGATTTTCTACTTTGATTTTCAGCCAATGTCTCAAACTCTTTAAACTTATCAAACACTTCATCCTTCTTTTTAAAAAAATATACACAAATTCTTCTAGTGTAGTCATCAATAAAGGTGAGAGCATATCTTAATCCTGCAAGTGATGGTGTTCTAAAAGGACCCATTACATAACTATGAACCAAAAGTAAAGGAGTTTCTACTCTCCATGATTTACCTTGTGGGAAACATTCGACATGTTGCTTTCCCATAGCACATCCTTCACACACCTTGTGACTTGATGATATTTTTGGAATCCCATGCACCATATATAGTTTCTCCATAAGCTTGAGTCTTTGATAATTGACATGTCTCATATGCTCATGCCATAACCTGCTCATATCATTATATTTGCAAATAGCACACATATTCTCATTTCCACATTTATAAGTAAATTATTGGAATTTATATAATCCATTCTCCATTTTACCGATTGCAGCCACTTTGTAGCTATTACCCATGCTGGGATAAGGTGCCATTAACCTTGTAAATCCCAATATTGTATTTATTCCATTTATTATATGTAATTTGTAATTGTCCATGAGGAGATGTACTAGTTTCACTGGCAGCGGTAATTTTGGAGTAACCAAAGGTAATTATGGAGTGACTTTTACTATTGGTAAATGGAAAAACTCAAACTAAATGAGATTAGGCATGCTCCCTTGAGGAATCTACTATTTTTGGCATGTATGATAACTATCATAATCTTTGGTAAGTGAATCTATGACAGTTGCAACTTGTCATAAGATTTTGAGATTATATGACGCATATGACGGATATATTAGTTGTATATTCTCTATATTTACCATTCGTATCTTGGAAAGATACTCTTTTCTAGAATCTATGATGGTTATGACACATCATGAGATGATGTAAGAGGCTAGATTTAGTCTTGCGCCCCCAACCTTTGCATGGACATTTTCAGACAAGTGTAAGATGCTTGTAAGATAGTAATGAATGTTTACAGGTTGGAGAATCTTAGGAGAGAGAAGGTGAACACCTGGAATGGAGTAGAAAACATTTCTATAAGTATTTTCCATGTATTTGTTGCTACAATATAGATTTTAGGTACTCAGGTGCTACCGGAATATTGTCGGATTGAAGACTTGTGGAGAGAGTTGTGTAGTTGATGTATTGTACAATCTTGTTGAGATTAATACAAACTTGTGCCTCTTTCCTGGTGGAGTGTTTTTTATCCACAAGGGTTTTTCCATGTAAACACTATGTCATTGTGCTAAGTTCTTCATGTTTGACATCTTTTCTATAGTGGGTTTTATGTTTTGTTACAATCTCCATTATTAATGCACACTTAAGATAGCTGAAATTTATCTTGAATCAAATTTCCATTGAAGTAGTGTTGCTTTCATTTATAACATTTGGTATCAAAGCCTGGCCAGCTTTGACTCTTGGGTAGTAGTGTGGACGTTGTAGCTGCAGTGGGAGATTTGGTTGTATTTATTTTGTAGATGTTGTGTTGTTATTATGGATGCATCCACCTTTGCATCAACCTCTCGAATGGACATTGAGAAGTTCAATGGAATGGGGTATGAGTTCTGGAAGCTGAAAATGGAAGATTTGTTGAATGAAAGAATCCAATGATTGGCTATTAAAAAAGAGAAGAAACCCAATGATGTGTCTCAGGATGAGTGGGATAGACTGGATAGAAGGCACGGGGAAACATCCGGTTGTGTCTTTCAGATTTCATCATGTTGAATGTCGCAAAGGAGGAGACTGCACACAAGTGGAATTGGTTGGGTGAGATCTATCAAGCCAAGAGTATGGTAAATAAACTTTATTTAAAAAGAAATTATTTTCCATAAAAATACAAGAAGGTGAATCAATTGCAAAGAAATTAAATTCTTTTAATTTGTTATTGAGTCAGCTCGATTCAGTAGATGTTGAGGTTAGTGAGGAAGATAAATGTATCTTACTTCTTTGTTATGGGAGAATGTTATCCTTGCTATCACTACTAACCTTGCAGATCTGAAGTTGGATTCTCTTGTTTTAGTGCTACTGTCATAAGAATTAAGGAAGATGAGTTCAGATAGTTCAAGGGATGCTCTCAGTGTTAGGGGAAGGTCTAAGGAAAGGGGCTAAGGACAAGTCTAAGGGCCAGTCTAAGACTCTTGGTAAAAAGAATAGAGTTAAGTGTTGGAACTGTGGTAAAAGGGGACATGTGAAGGAGTGTAGAAACCCCAAGAAATAGTGGGAGAGTACTTTGGATAAGTCCTCGAATGCAGGTGAAGAAGTTTTAGTTTCTACATGTAATCTTATTTCTAATGATAACTGGTTGGTTGACTTAGGATGCTCATTTCATATGACCTTGCATAAGGAATGGTTCTCCACATATGAAGAATATGATGGAGGTAATATCTACCTTGGTGACAACTCTTTATATCCGATTGTCAGGAAAGGAAAGGTATTGTTGTGTTTCAGTGATGGGAGGATTAAAATCCTCCTTGGTGTTTTGCATGTTCCTAGATTATCTAGAAATCTGATTTGAGTTTCGAAAATGAATGATTTCGGAATACATGTGACATTTGACAAGCATGGCTATAGATTGGTGATAGGGAACATGGTGGTAGCTAAAGGGAAGGGATTTGGGAACTTGTTTAAGCTTGAAGCCACTACGGTTTGTAATTCTTGTTATGTTTCTAAGGCTTCTAAAAATACTCATATGTTGTGGCACCGTAGATTACGCCACACAAACAATAATGTATTGAAAACTATTAAGAATAAAGAATTGTTGGATGGTTTCTCCTATTCTGATGAGCACTTTGATTTCTATGAGCATTGCACGTTTGGTAAACAAGACATAAAATCATTTCCTTGAGGAAGCAATAGAGAAAAAGAGAAGTTAGAAATTATTCATACAGATGTGTTTGGACCTGTGGACAATGAATCTATCAGAAAATCTCATTATTGAAAGGAAGCAAGGTAAGCAGAACACACATCCTACTCTAATCTAATGAGGGAAGTAGAGTGCAAATTTAAATTAACCTTTCCAGTTATAGCACTATTAACATAATAATAGAGATATTGCAACAATACACATACACACATAAAGTAGATAAGAGAGAGAGAGAGAGAGAGAGAGAGAGAGAGAGAGAGAGAGAGAGAGAGAGAAGATATATGTAGAGAAAACCCTTACAGGTGAAAAACCCACACGCTAAAACATAGCTCAAATGTATTACAGTAAACAATAATAGATTACAATACAGTTTCAGAGCCCGCATGGGTAGCAGAGTTGGCTTGAGTCTTGGGTATGCTCCCCAAGGTCTCAGGTTTGACTTTGAGGTCTAGACTTAACCGATGCATGTGGTTTGTGGGCTATTGCGTGCATCCCCAGGAACTAGTCTCACTCCTCTCTCGCTCGCCTCTAGGTGACGCTGGGCGAGAGGGGATCACGGGGACCACCCTGGGTTAACAAAAAAAAAAAAACAATACAGTTTTAGAGCCAATGCTCTTTCAAGAGTCTTTGAATGTCTAATCTGGAGATATTCCGGCAGCATAACAGTACTTGTACAAAAACTACATATCTCCCATCCAAGCACCTATTTTTATAGAGTTTACAAGGCAAATATGGAACCTTCTAAAGATGGGCATCCATTTTGGACTTATGCACCAAAACTCCTGCCTAGGGACACTTGTCCAACATCCCATCCCAATGTGGGTGCCTTGTCCCAAGATAGGCTATGACAAATGCTCTTATGCACCTTACAGCTGTCATAAAATCCCTCATAACTGACAGCATTTACAGTTGTAAGAGAATCTATCATACATTGACTAAAAATATCATATTCCTCTTACAACATGTGATGCAGGAGGATCTAGGGTGTAAGAGCAATCTTGCATCAACCAAAAAAAAAATGTTGTTTCTTTTCAATAAGGGCTAAATTTGGTAGGGTTACTATTTTTTTTGGTGATAGGGAACATGGTGGTAGCTAAAGGGAAGGGATTTGGGAACTTGTTTAAGCTTGAAGTCACTACGGTTTGTAATTCTTGTTATGTTTCTAAGGCTTCTGATAATACTCGTATGTTGTGGCACCGTAGATTACGCCACACAAACAATAATATATTGAAAACTATTAAGAATAAAGAATTGTTGGACGATTTCTCCTATTCTGATGAGCACTTTGATTTCTGTGAGCATTGCACGTTTGGTAAACAAAACATAAAATCATTTCCTTGAGGAAGCAATAGAGCAAAAGAGAAGTTAGAAATTATTCATACAGATGTGTTTGGACCTGTGGACAATGAATCTATCAGAAAATCTCGTTATTGAAAGGAAGCAAGGTAAGCAGAACACACTTCCTACTCTAATCTAATGAGGGAAGTAGAGTGCAAATTTAAATTAACCTTTCTAGTTATAGCACTATTAACATAATAACAGAGATATTGCAACAATACACATACACACATAAAGTAGATAAAAGAGAGAGACAGAGAGAGACAAGATATATGTAGGGAAAACCCTTACGGGTGAAAAACCCACACACTAAAACATAGCTCAAATGTATTATAGTAAACAATAATAGATTACAATATAGTTTCAGAGCCCGCACGGGTAGCGAAGTTGGCTTGAGTCTTGGGTATGCTCCCCAGGGTCTCGGGTTTGACTTCGAGGCCCAGACTTAACCGATGCATGTAGTTTGTGGGCTATTGCATGCATCCCCAGGGACTAGTCTCGCTCCTCTCTTGCTCGCCTCTAGGTGACGTTGGGCGGGAGGGGATCATGGGGACCACCCTGGGTTAACAAAAAAAACAATACAGTTTCAGAGCCAATGCTCTTTCAAGAATCTTTGAATGTCTAATCTGGAGATATTCTGGCAGCATAATAGTACTTGTACAAAA
Organism: Cunninghamia lanceolata; assembly: GCA_027924645.1. Classification (NCBI taxonomy): domain Eukaryota; kingdom Viridiplantae; phylum Streptophyta; class Pinopsida; order Cupressales; family Cupressaceae; genus Cunninghamia; species Cunninghamia lanceolata. The sequence continues at coordinate 9,271,099 of BSBN01000078.1, forward strand.
ACTACATATCTCCCATCCAAGCACCTATTTTTATAGAGTTTACAAGGCAAATATGGAACCTTCTAGAGATGGGCATCCATCTTGGACTCATGCTCCAAAACCCATGCCTAGGGACACTTGTCCAACATCCCATCCCAATGTGGGTGCCTTGTCCCAAGATAGGCTATGACAGATGCTCTTATGCACCTTACAGCTGTCATAGAATCCCTCATAACTGACAACATTTATAGTTGTAAGAAAATCTATCATAAGCTGACTAAAAATATCATATTCCTCTTACAACATGTGGTGCAGGAGCATCTAGGGTGTAAGAGCAATCTTACATCAACCAAAAAAAAAATGTTGTTTCTTTTCAATAAGGGCTAAATTTGGCAGGGTTATTATTTTTAGTAAGTTTGCATTTGTGCACGGTTGGATACAAAATCTTACACAGACCTCTAGAATGGTGAATTGAAGCTAATGGTGAAGAAATCACTTCAATATCATTTGTCATTTGTGAGATATTAAAATTTGAAATTCCAAAAATCCTATTGAAATATTCAAAGTCAAATTTGAGGCACTTAGAGGTTCCCGATGGGCCCAAAATTTGGTGGGAAACCCAAGTAGTCTACCTATTGGTACTACTTGGCGCACCATTGTCTTTTCGAGAGCTTTCCGAAAAGGTATTATAATTGAAAATCCAACGGTCGGATCGAAAGTTATGGCCCCGCAAAGTTGACCTATTTTTGGGGGGAGATGCAAATTTCAAAATTAAGCTGGTGGTCGCCAAAAAGGGCTATATATAACCATTTTTGGGAACCCTTAGGGCAATGGAGTTAAGGGGGAAGGTGTAGAGTCAAGAAAGGTGGAAAATTAGAAACCCTAACTAATTTGGGAATTACAGAAGGCTGAAGATTCTAGAGTTTTGAGAGAGGGAGCTGTAATGTGTTGCAACCTGTAGGGGATTCATCCTCTAATTGTATTTGAGCTTCTGTAATGTAATGCTTTTCCCATATTAATAAGATAACATTCTATTTTCTGCGTGCAATTTCTGTTATTGTGTGTTTTATGATTTACCCCCTTCATCAACATGTCATAACCTCTCTTGACCGCCCAAAGATACCTTTCTCTCATGCCCCTGGAACCCCGCTAGGGGTTACATCCCTTGACCTTGTCTTGGGGGCGCTGCCCCCAAACCCCTGTTAATTATTGAAGGGGGAAATTGTGCCTACCAAAGTCACCAAAATTTATCCTGCTGCATGTACACAAGGTGCTGACTATTCCAACTCAACATGCGATAAATAAATACAACATAATGAATTTGCAAAGGTTAAAACACATTTATTCCCAATAGTTATTTTGTAACCTTCATTGATGATGTATCCAAATTTACATGGATTTATTTTATGAAGCATAAATCTAAAGTTTTCACTAAGTTTAAGGAATTCAAAGTCTTACTAGAGAACCAATTAGGTTTAAAGATAAAAATATTAAAATCTGATAATGAAGGAGAATATTGCTCTAAGGAATTTGATGAGTTTTGCAAGCATGAAGGTATTATCAGACAAAAGACAACTCCATATACACCACAATAGAATGGTGTTGTAGAAAGGATGAACCGAACAATCATGGAAAGAACCAAAAGTATACTTAGTGATGCATGGTTGGATAAATGCTTTTAGGTAGAGGTTGTGTGTACTGCTTGCTACTTGATAAATAGATCTCCTTGTAAGGCTTTTGATTCGACACCTTATGAAGTGTGGACAGGTAAGAAACCTTTTGTTTCACATTTAAGGGTTTTTGGTTGTGAGGCTTTTGTTTATATGCCTAAGGAAAAGTGATCTAAGTTGGATCCAAAGGCTGAAAAGTGTACATTCATTAGATATGGTGATAATGTCAAAGTTTATAAGCTTTGGAATCCACTAACCCACCAGATTATCTTTTCTAGAGATATCATTTTCAAGGAACTTAGAGCTATTTATGAATTGAGAAACCAAAAGAAAAAGAAGAAAAGGTAAAGAATGTGCACTTTGATTTAGAGCAGCAAGATGCACCTCAGGAAGAATAGAATGATGGATTGTGGGGTGAAGTAGAAGACAAAAATTCTAGTAGTTCTGATGAAGATGAGTCTGTTGTTATAGAAGAAGTTGGTGCAGATGATCATGCAGAAGAATGAGTAGAGTCTCTTAGTCCACCCTTGAGGAGATCCACAAGATTTTCATTGTGTATATGCTTTATTGAGTACTAACGATCAACCTAGATCCTATAGGGAAGCTATTTCTGCAGATGATAGTGAGTCTTGGAAATTAGCCATACATGAGGAGATGATAGCTTTAGACTCTTGTAATACCTGGGATCTTGTTTGTTTTCCCAAGGAAGAAAGGCCAAAGGTTGTAAGTGGGTCTTAAAGAAGAAGTTTGGAGGAGAGGGGTCATTGGAGAAGTATAAGGCTAGACTTCTAGCCAAGGGCTACTCCCAAAGAGAGGGAGTTGATTTTGGTGAGATATTCTCTCCTGTTGCTAAATTGACTTCTATTATATTTCTCTTATCGATTTTGTAGCTTATGATTGGGAGATTTAGCAAATGGATGTTAAGACTGCGTTCTTGCATGGAGATCTTGAGGAAGAAATTTATATGCAATAGCCTACAGGTTTTGAGGTAAAAGGAAAAGAACATTAGGTTTGCAAATTAAAGAAGTCTCTCTATTGTTTGAAACAGTCCCCCAGAATGTGGTATCAAAAGTTTGATTCATTTGTTTTGAAATTGGGTTTTGTTAGAAGCGAGGAGGATCATTGTGTTTACATTCATTGTGTTGATGATTCTATATTGGTTATTGCTTTGTATGTTGACGGCATGTTATTTTTCAGCAATACTAAGGGTATGATCATTGAGCTTAAAACCCAACTCTTAGGTGCATTTCATACGAAGGATCTTAGAGCTACTAGGTATATTTTGGGAATGGAGATCAGGAGGGATAGAGTTAACAGAAAGCTTTGGTTGTCACAAAGTAAGTATGTGAATACTATTTTGCAGAGGTTTAGTTTGTAGGACTGTAACCTAGTTAGAGTTCCTTTACCCATTGGTACTAGGATTTCATTAGATATGTGTCCAAAGACTGAGGATGATTTTGAGGATATGTCTAATTCACCATATCCTAGTGTTCTAGGAAGTTTGATCTATGCAATGGTTTGCACTAGACCAGATATTGCCCAAGTAGTGGGAGTTTTGAGCAGATTTATGTCTAACCCTAGTAGACAACATTGGAACTCTGCGAAGAGGGTGTTTAATTATTTTTTAGATACTCCTAATCATTGTTTGGTCTATTTTGGTACTGATAGTGCTGATAAATCTTTGGACATACAGGGTTTTGTTGATGCAGATTGGGCAGCTGACTTGGATAGTCGAAGGTCCACTAGTGGCTATGTGTTTACTCTTTTGGAGGTGCAGTAAGATGGATGAGTAAGAGGTAGCCCAAAATTGCTTTGTCCACCACAAACACAGAGTATATGGCTGCTACTCATGTCTCTAAGGAGGCAGTTTGGTTGAGGAGACTGTGTACATGTATTGGTATTGATTGCAGGATCATTCAGATTGGTTACGATAGTTAGAGTGCTATCTCTTTGGCCAAGAATCCCATGTATCATGCTCAGACTAAGCATGTTGATGTTCAGTATCACTTTGTTCTAGAGTTGGTTCCAAATGGAGAGATTGAACTGAAGAAGATAGACACTTAGGAGAATGTTGTAGATTCATTGACCATGTTTGTGAGCACAGAGAATTTTGTATGGTACAGAGTGGCCATCGGCCTTATTTCTAGTGCCTGATTATTTTCATTTGATATCCAATAGGTTGATTTACAATGTATAATGTCAAGTGGGAGAATGTTGGGATAAGGTGCCAATAACCTTGTAAATCCCAATATTGTAATTATTCCATTTATTATATGTAATTTGTAATTATCCATGAGGAGATGTACTAGTTTCACTGGTAGGGGTAATTTCAGAGTAACTGGAGGTAATTAAAGAGTGACTTTTATTGTTGGAAAATGTAAAAAATAAAATTTAATGAAGTTAGGCATGTTCCCTTGAGGAATCTACTATTTATGGCATGTATGACAACTGTCATAATATTTGGTAAGCGAATCTATGACAAATGCAAGTTTTCATAAGATTTTGAGATTCTATGACACATACGACGAATATGTTAGTTGTATATTTGTTATATTTATGCCAAGGTTCCTATCTTGGAAAGATACTCTTTTGTCGAATCTATGATGGTTATGATGCATCATAAGATGTTGTAAGAGGCTAGATTTAGTCTTGGGCCCCCAACTTTTGGATGGCTGTTTTTGGACAAGTGTAATATGCTTGTAAGATGGTAATTAATGTTTACATGTTGGAGAATCTTAGGAGAGAGAAGGTGAACACCTACAATGGAGTGGAAAATATTTCTATAAGTATTTTCCATGTATTTGTTGTTGTATTATAGATTTTAGGTACTCAGGTGCTACCAAAATGTTGTCAGATTGAAGACTTGTGGAGAGAGTTGTGTAGTTGATGTATTGTACAATCTTGTTGAGATTAATACAAACTTGTGCCTCTTTCCTAGTGGAGTTTTTTACCCACAAGGGTTTTGTCCATGGAAACACTATGTCATTGTGTTCAGTTCTTCATGTTTGACATCTTTTCTGTAGTGGCTTTTATGTTTTGTTACAATCTCCATTGTTAATGCACACTTAAGATTGCTGAAATTTATCTTGAATTAGATTTCCATTGAAGTAGTGTTGCTTTCATTTCTAACATTTGGTATTAGAGCCTGGCTAGCTTTGACTCTTGGGTGGTAGTGTGGAAGATGTAGCTACAGTGGGAGACTTGGTTGTGTTTATTTTGTTGATCTTGTTTTGTTATTATAACCGCATGCACCGTTGCATCAACCTCTCGAACGGACATTAACAAGATCAATGGAACGAGTTATGAGTTGTGGAAGCTAAAAATGGAATATTTGTTGGAATAAAGAAAGCAATGGTTGGTTGTTCAAAATGAGAAGAAACCCAATGATGTGTGTCAAGATGAGTGGGACAGACTGGATAAGAAGGCATTGGGAACCATCCGGTTATGTCTTTCAGACTTTGTCTTGTTGAATGTCGAAAAGGAGGAGACCACACACAAGTTGTAGAATCAGTTGGGTGAGATCTATCAAGCCAAGAGTATGGTAAATAAACCTATTTAAAAAGAAAATTGTTTTCCATAAAAATGTGAGAAGGTGAATCAGTTGCAGAGTAGTTAAATTCTTTTAATTTGTTATTAAGTCAGCTTGTTTCAGTAGATGTTGAAGTTAGTGAGGAAGTTAAATGTATCTTACTTCTTTTTTCTAGGAGAATGTTATCCTTTCTATCACTGCTAACCTTGCGTATCTGAAGTTGGATGCTCTTGTTTTAGTGCTACTATCATAGGAACTGAGGAAGAAGATCTTAGGTAGTTCAAGGGATGCTCTTAGTGTCAGGGGAAGGTCTAAGGAAAGTGGACCAAAAGGAGATCAAAAAGGGGCTAAGGACAAGTTCAAGGGCTAGTCTAAGACTCCTAGTAAAAAAAATAGAGTTAAGTGTTCAAATTGTGGTAAAAGAGGACATGTGAAGGAGTGCAGAAACCCCAAGAAACAGTGGGAGAGTGCTCCGGATAAGTCTTCGAATGCAGGTGAAGAAGTTTTAGTTTCTGCATGTAATCTTGTTTCTAATGATCCCTGGTTGGTTGACTCAGGATGCTCATTTCACATGACCCCGCATAAAGAATAGTTCTCCACATATGAAGAATATGATGGAGGTAATATCTACCTTGGTGACAACTCTTCATACCTGATTGTTGGGAAAAGAAAGGTATTGTTGTGTTTCAGTGATGGGAGGACTAAAGCCCTCCCTTGTGTTTTGCATGTTTCTAGATTATCTAGAAATCTGATTTCAGTTTCAAAGTTGAATGATTTGGGAATGCATGTGACATTTGACAAGCATGGCTGCAGATTGGTGAGAAGGAACTTGGTGGTAGCAAAAGGGAAGAGATTTAGGAACTTGTTTAAGCTTGAAGCCAATACAATTTGTAATTCCTTTTATGTTTCTGAGGCTTATGGAAACACTTGTATGTTGTGACACCATAGATTAGGCCACACAAGCAATAATGTATTGAAAACTATTAAGTATAAAGAATTGTTGGATGGTTTCTCCTATTCTGATGAGCATGCTGATTTCTGTGAGCATTGTGTGTTTGGCAAACAAAACAAAAAATCATTTCCTTCAGGAAGCAATAGAGAAAAAGATAAGTTAGAAATTATTCATATGGATGTGTTTGGAACTGTGGATAACGAATCTATCAAAAAATCTCATTATTTTGTAACTTTCATTGATGATGTATCTAGATTTACATGGATTTATTTTATGAAGCATAAATCTGAAGTTTTCACTAAGTTTAAGGAATTTAAAGTCTTAGTAGAGAAGCAATAGAGAAAAAGATAAGTTAGAAATTATTCATATGGATGTGTTTGGAACTGTGGATAACGAATCTATCAAAAAATCTCATTATTTTGTAACTTTCATTGATGATGTATCTAGATTTACATGGATTTATTTTATGAAGCATAAATCTGAAGTTTTCACTAAGTTTAAGGAATTTAAAGTCTTAGTAGAGAACCAATTAGGTTTAAAGATAAAAAATTAAGATCTGACAATGGAGGGGAATATTGCTCTAAGGAATTTCATGAGTTTTGCAAGCATGCAAGTATTATCAGACAAAAGACAACTCCATATACACCACAACATGCTGGTGTTGTAGAAGGGACAAACCTAACAATCATGGAAAGAGCTGAAAGTATTCTTAGTGATGTATAGTTGGATAAATGCTTTTGGACAGAGGTTGTGTGTACTACTTGCTACTTGATAAACATATCTCCCATTAAGGCTCTTGATTCAACACCTTATGAAGTGTGGATAGGTAAGAAACCTTCTATTTCACATTTAAGGGTTTTTGGTTGTGAGGCTTTTGTTCATGTGCCTAAGGAAAAGCGATCTAAGTTGGATCCAAAGGCTAAAAAGTGTACATTCATTAGATATGGTGATAATGTCAAAGTTTATAAGCTTTGGAATCCACTAACCCACAAGATTATGTTTTCTAGATATGTTATTTTTAAGGAACTTAGAGCTATTTCTGAACCTGAGCAACCAAAAAAAAAGAAGAAAAGGTAAAGAAGGCGTACATTGATTTAGAGCAGCAAGATGCACCTCAAGAAGAACAAAATGATGGATTGGGAGGTGAAGAAGAAGAAAAAGATTCTAGTAGTTCTGATGAAGATGAGTCTATTGTTACAAAAGAAGTTGGTGCAGATGATCATATAGAAGAAAAAATAGTCTCTTACTCCACCCTTGAGGAAATCCACAAGACAACAAAATCCAGTTGATAGGTATAGCCCACCAGATTTTCATTGTGTATATGCTTTATTGAGTACTAACGGTGAGCCTAGATCCTACAGGGAAGCTATTTCTGCTCGATGATAGTGAGTCTTAGAAATTAGCCATGCAGCAAGAGATGAAGGCTTTAGACTCTTGTAATACTTGGGATCTTGTTCATTTGCCCAAAGGAAGAAAGGCTATAGGTTGTAAGTGGCTCTTCAAGTAGAACTTTTGAGTAGACAGGTCATTGGAGAAGTACAAGGCTAGACTGGTAGCCAAGGGCTACTCCCAGAGAGAGGGAGTTGATTTTGGTGAGATATTCTCTAATGTTGCTAAATTGACTTCTATTAGATTTCTCTTATCCATTGTTGTAGCTTATGATTGGGAGATTGAGAAAATGGATATTAAGACTCCGCTCTTCCATGGAGATCTTGAGGAAAAAATTTATATGCAACAACCTACATGTTTTAGAGTAAAAGGAAAATAACATTGGGTTTGCAGGTTAAAGAGGTCTCTCTTGTTGGAATTAAACTGGACAACTGAGAGGGGGGGTCAATCAGTGGTCACACAAAATAAATTTTTTATGCTTTTAACCTTCTTTATTAACTTACTAGAAGATTAATGATGTAAATATTAAAGTATATATCAACAACATATGAGAAGAAACATAAGCAACACAATTGACACCAAGATTTTGACATGGAAACCCGGTTAAGGGAAAAACCATGGTGGGGTTTAACCCACAAAGATTTGTACTCTTGGGAATTAAGGTGTCTCAACCTTGGTAATTACTTGAATTAATTTTTGTTGTATTTATTTATTCATTACCTATGATGTAAATTAATTGTAAATTCCATATTGTCATTTTGTGGAATGTGGTACGGTGATGTGTCATCCTACATAGAAGATGACAACTTGTAATTTTGTCATCACATGAGCGGATAGGCATCTGACTTTGTGGTGGGACTATTTTTCCATGTGTTAGAATCTTGGATGTTGTGTAAGGGAATGTTGACCGAAACGGTTATGACGGATTCCTATGATGAAGTTATGACATGTAAGAGTCAGAAATAGAAGTTTGTAAGACAAGTGAAGACATGTGTCGAAGAGCATTTTTAAAAAAGACATTTTTGGGCACCCCAAGGTGGACTATGACATGTTCTAAGAGAATATTCTATTTATAGCCTGTGTATGACAAATTCTCTAACAGCTGTAAGTTGTAACTGCTATGACTGATTCTATGATGGTCGTAAGAGTCGTAAGAGCATCTGTCATAACCTATTTTGGAAATAGGCGACTTCTTTGGGATGGAGTGTGTGGACAAGTGTCAGAAGCATCTAGAAATTTTGACCAAGTCTTCACATGCGTTGGTTTTGGGCCATGAGGCCAAGTTGGGTGCCCATCCCAAGATAGAGCAAATTTTGCCTTGTATATTCTATATAAACATGGGCTTTGAGGAGGAGTTGTAGTATGTGATTGACAAGTACTATTATGCTACCAGATTGACTCCAAACATGAGTGTCGAAGACTATTGAAGCTTGCATTGCAAGTGTATTGTAAACAATATTCAGTTTTGATAATACATTGTGCAGGTTTCTGAGTGGGGTTTTTCACCCAATAAGGGTTTTCCCCACGATATATCTTGTCTCTCTTCTTCTGTCTTCTTTCTAGTTCTATGTGTATTGCTACAATATCTCTATTATATGTTTCATGTTGTTGTAATTGTAAGTATTAAATTAAATTTGCATATCTCTCCCCTCATTAGATTAGTGTAGGAAACAATTTCCTCACACCTAGCTTCCTTTTAGTTGGTATCAGAGTTGATCACCTTTGGTCCTAGTTGTTGGGTAGGAGTTTTTTTAGCTGATCTTAAGTTGAGTGGGAGTCTGTACAGAGTATTCTAAATCTTTTTACAGTAAGGAGATGGCAAGCACATTCGAAAGGATAGAGGTGGAGAAATTGAATGGCACTAATTTTGAGCTGTGGAAGCTCAAGATGGAAGACATGCTTGTTGATCGAGACCTCTGGGAAACTATTAGTGGCACAAACTAGCTATAATGTCACAAGCTAATTGGGATCTCAAGGATCGAAAGGCTAAGGGTCTCATAAGACTTAGTCTTACTAATTCTATCTTGTTAAATGTCCATGAGGAGGCTACTGTAAACTTGCTTTAGAAGAAGTTGGGAGATGTGTATCAAGCCAAATACCTGGTTAACAAACTTTTTTTGAGAAGGAAGTTGTATTCTCTTCGAATGGAGGATGGAGGATCTGTTGTAGAACATATGATATCTTTCAACATACTGGTTGCACAATTGACATCCGTTGGTGTGAAGATGGAGGAGGACGATTGTTGTATGACCTTGCTTTGTTATTTGTCAGACTCGTGGGATCATCTTGTCATGGCTATAGGAAGCACCACATCCACATTCAAAATGGATGAAGTGGTTTCTTCACTATTGTCTGAAGAGATGCAGAGAAAGTCTTCTGAGGCAGCCAAAGACGCTCTTGCAATTCGTGGAAGACCTAAGGAGAAAGGGAAAAATAAGGACAAGAAAGATGATAAGGGTAGATCCAAATCCTGTGGGAGATTTAAATCTCTCGGAAAGTCTAAGGCTCTCTGTTGGAACTGTGGTAAATCTAGGCATTTTTGAAAGCAATGCAAAGAGGAAAAGAAAAAGAAGAAGAAGAACCCATATTTAGATTCCAACAAGTCACAAGATGATGGTGATGCCTTCATCAGAACCCTAGCCACCCATGCATTTGATGATGTGTGGCTGATTGAGTTTGGTGCATTATTCCACATGACCTCGCATCGAGACTAGTTTACTAAGTATGAGGAGTTTGATGGTAGAAGGGTGTAGCTGGGTGACGACTCTCATCTAAAGATTATTGTTCATGGAAGAGTCTCTATCTGGTTCTCTGATGGATGAGTGAAGGGGATCTCTGGGGTTATGCACATCCCAAGCTTAGCACGGAACCTTCTTTCTATAAGTATGTTGAATGATGCAGGTGTACAGGTTGTCTTTTCGAAAGAAGGATGCAAGATGACTAGAGGAGCTATGGTTCTTACTAAGGGTACTATGAGAGGTACTCTGTTTCAGTTGGAGGCATGCATTTCACAATGCAATAGTTCTTCTAACTCAAGAAAGAGGGCAGCAATCACTTCATCCCCACCATCTCAATGAGCAGTGAAGAAATCTGATGTATCTAGTCCTAATGGTTCTAATCATGCGTTGGAAGTTAAACTTTCTGCTGAAAAGATAATGTTATGGCATAAGAGATTTGGTCACATTGGTGAGAAGGGTCTTAGAACCCTGAAAAAAAACCTCATTGAGGAGTTAGATGATTGTAATGTTGAGTTTGACTTTTGCAAACATTGCATATATGGAAAACAAAATTGTGTTCAGTTTTATTCTAGTTCTCTATATATTTTGTATCTTTCATAGATGACTAAAGTAGGACATGTTTTTATTTTATCATAAGCCAATCTAAAGTCTATTGTAAGTTTAAGGAGTTTAAGGCCTTTGCTGAAAATTAGACTGGTAAAAGGTTTAAATGTTTGAGAACTAACAATAGTGGTGAGTTCTATTCTACAGAATTTGACAAATATTGCAAGAGACTTGGGATTGAAAGACATAAGACAACTCCATATACCCCACAGTAAAATGGAGTTGCAGAGAGGATGAATACAAAACTAATGGAGAAGGCTAGGAGTATGCTTAGTGGAGCTGGCCTAAAACAAAAGTTTTGGGCTGAAGCTATTGCCAATGCTTGCTATCTGGTAAACAAATCTACATTAGCTCTTGTTGGTAAGACACCCATGGAGCTGTGGTCTAGTAGAAAGCCTTCAGTAAGGCATCTTCATGTTTTTGGTTGTGAGGCATATGCACATGTGCCTAGGGAGAAGTGGTCAAAATTGGTGAACAAGGCTTTTAAGTGTATCTTCATTGGCTATGGTGTCGGTGTGAAAGGATACAAGCTTTGGGATCCTGTAGCTGAAAAAGTATTGTATAGTAGAAGTGTCATCTTCAAAGAGCTTACACCTTCTTCCACTGTTTTACAACCAGAAGAAAAAGAAAAGAAAGAGGATGTTGTTCGGCTTCCTACTACCCCTGAGGAGACTGAATAGAAAGACAATCTTGGACTTGATGATAAGGAGAGCTCTAGCAGCTCTAAAAGCTTAGAAGAAGAAGCTAAACCTCAACCTTAGCACTTGATAAGGTCTACATGAATAAGAAAGCAACCTAAGAGGTTTGGTTATACATTACTTGATTCTAGTTGTGCTTATGCTTTGATTACTAATAGTGATGAACCTAGAACCATATCAGAGGCTATCGATATGAAATATGTAGGTTCGTGCAAGGAGGCCATGGAGGATGAGATGGCTTCTTTGAAAAAGAATCAAACTTGGAACTTGGTGTCTTTGCCCTCTGGACAGAAACTTGTTAGATGCAAATGGGTGTTCAAGAAGAAATTTGGTGTAGATGGCAGTGTTGAGAAGTATAAGGCTAGATTGGTTGCGAATAGGTATTCACAAGTGGAGGGTATAGATTATGGTGAGATCTTATCTCCCATTGTAAAGTTGACATCCATTTGATTCATGTTATCTCTTACAATAGCTTATGACTTAGAGGTAGAGTAGATGGATGTGAAGATAACTTTCCTTCATGGTGGTTTGGAGGAAGAAATCTACATATCATAGCTAGAGCATTACATGGTGAAAGGTAAAGAAAATTTGGTTTGTAAGTTAAAGAAGTCTTTGTATGGTTTGAAGTAGTCTCCTAGGAGGTGGTACTTGATGTTTGATGCCTTTGTGTTGTCAATTAGATTAGTGAGATCAAAATTGGATCACTATGTGTATTATAAGTTTGATGGTGATCATATTCTCATTGTTGCATTATATGTTGATGATATGTTTCTCATTGGGAAGGCTAAAAATATGATTTCTGATTTTAAATCTCAGTTGTCAGCATAGTTTGAAATGAAAAATTTAGGGGCAGCCAGGTACATTCTAGGAATGGAAATCAGAAGAGACAGAGCTAAAAAAAAACTTTGGTTAAGCTAGAGTAAGTATGTGAAGACTGTGTTGGATAGGTTCAACATGGTGAATTGTAGACCATTGTGTGTTCTTGTTTCTATGGGGACAAAGTTGTCTATTAATGATTGTCCAAAATCTCCTAGTGAGATGGAGGACATGAGAAGGTTACCTTATGCAACTACTATTGGCAGTTTGATGTATCCTATGGTCTGCACAAGACCAGACATTACCCAAGCAATGGGAGTCCTTAGTCGATTTATGGCTAATCCTGGACGAGTACATTGGGATACAGTTAAGAGAGTGTTCAGATATTTAAGGGGTACTTCTGAGTATTCCATATGCTATCATGGTAATGCTACAGGACCTCCACATTCTGTTGATATTTATGGATTGGTGGATTCAAACTAGGTAGATGACATTGACAGCAGGAGATCCACCAGTGCTTATGTGTTTACACTATTTGGTGGTGCTATTAGTTGGATGAGTAAGCAACAACTTGTGGTTTCTTTGTCCACCACGGAAGCTGAGTACATGGCAGTAACTCATGCTTGTAAGGAAGCCATTTGGCTTAAGAGATTGTGTTTAGATATTGGTATTGATGTAGGATAGATTGCAATTTGTTGTGATAGTCAGAGTGGGATTTGTCTTGCGAAGAATCCAACTTTTCATGCCAGAACAAAGCATATTGATGTATAGTTTCACTTTGTGCGAGACATGGTAGAGGATGGGAAGGTAAATTTGGAGAAGGTAGATACTTTGAAGAATGTTGCAGATGCATTAATGAAACCAGTTAGCATAGAGAAGTTTAGATGGTGGTCAGAGTCTATGGGCCTCTCAACCTATAGTAGTTAAATCATGTTATTCTATTGGCTCTTATAATGTGTTCAACAAGTGGGAGAATGTTGGGAATTAAGGTGTCTCAACCTTGGTAATTCCTTTCATTATTTTTTATTGTATTTATTTATTCATTACCTGTGATGTAAATTAATTGTAAATTCCATATTGTCATTTTTTGCGATGTGGCCCAATGATGTGTCATCCTACATGGAAGATGACAAGTTGTAATTTTGTCCTCACAGGAGGAGATAGGCATCCCACTTTGTGCTATGAGTATTTTTCCATGTGTCAGTATCTTAGATGTTGTGTAAGGGAATGTTGACCAAAACGGTTATGATGGATTCCTATAACGAAGTTATGACATGTAAGAGTCAGAAATAGAAGCTTGTAAGATAGTTGAAGACATGTGTCGAAGAGCATCTTTGAAAAAGGCATCTTTGGGTGCCCCAAGGTTGACTATGACATGTTGTAAGAGAATATGCTATTTATAGCCTATATATGACATATTCTCTTACAGCTGTAAGTTGTAACTACTATGACAGATTCTATGATGGTCATAAGAGTCGTAAGAGCATCTATCATAGCCCATTTTGAAAATAGGCAACCTCTTTGGGATGGGGTGTGTGGACAAGTGTCAAAAGCATATGGAAATGTTGAAGAAGTGTCCATAGGCATGGGTTTTGGGCCATGAGGCCAAGTTGGACGCCCATCCCAAGATAGAGCCAATTTTGCCTTGTATATTCTATATAAACAGGTCCTTTTGAGGAGTTGTAGTATGTGATTTACAGTTACTGTTATGCTTCCAGATTGACTCCAGACATGAGTGTCAAAGACTATTGAAGCTTGCATTAAAAGTGCATTGTAAACCATATCTAGTTTTAATAATACATTGTGCAGGTTTCTGAGTGTGGGGTTCTTCACCTGATAAGGGTTTTCCCTGTGATATATCTTGTCTCTCTTCTTCTATTTTTTCCTGGTTCTATGTGTATTGCTGCAATATCTCCGTTATATGTTTCATGTTGTTGTAACTGTAAGGATTAAATTAAAATTTCATATCTCTCCCCTTATTAGATTAGTGTAGGAAGTGATTTCCGCACACCTAGCTTCCTTTCATGTACCCTGTTAAAAGTACTTTAGAAAAGTAGAAGGTACATGCCTTTGGGCACACTGCCCAAAGCTCACTTCTCAAAAGAGAGGCTCACTGCCTATAGAATTTATTTAGAACATAAAGAATGAACTAAGAAATAGAATCTACTTCATGCCTGGTTTAGTTTCAATGAATGCTCACAAAGCTTCTACTTTGCCCCAAATTCTTCTTCACTAATTTTTCACTCTATATTGCCCCCGCTCCTTTTCTTCTATGCTCTGCATCTGATCCTTTATTTGGATTTAATCTATTTTTCTCAAGGATGATTTTAACAACTCTTCAACAAGTATTTATACACTTCATCAACCTTGCAATGATCAATAAGGTCAACTAAACTAAATGCAGATCTTTACACTGTCAGCCAAACATAGCTAAGACTTGAATCTTCCTCTACTAACACACCACGCTTCATATAATGATCTATAGATCATTCACAACATGCTAGGAACATCCGGTCGACCAAGACTGGGAAGAAGATCAACTTCAAAGAGGAAATCTTCAATAACAAGATCAAACTCCAATGTGGACCTCCAAAAGAGTAGCCACACGATCCAGAGACCTCCACAAGCACATTGAATTTACCAATAACATCCACTCTAAACCAAATTACCAGAATCATTTGTATCTTCCTCTGAAACATCAAGAACACTATCTGCCATGACTGTTAGACTAGAAAGATGGCTTGCAGACCTCCAAACCATGAACCACTTGAGATGATGATAGACACTGACTTCCCAAACATGCCTTCATATCTAGAGACCACAATATTTCACTGTGCAGCAATCCAGACCAACTTATTGTCACTTTGTCTCTTCTAAATACTGTAAAATCTGGTTCTACTCAGATGGCCATAACTTCTTCAAATCTTCATGAAGATTTCTAAATTCTTAACCAAAACTACCTCTGACAATCCTCTACATAGCCATATGGTCTTTGAACATTGAGTTAATTTTCTCAATATCCTCAACATTCCAGTCTCCTAAACAGGCAACAAAATAAGGCACAATTTACCCCAATGACAACAATAATATGTTGACATCAATGACAACACCGCTTAGGAACATATTTGCAAGAATCTCCTTCTTTGTCATTGATGGCAACATATGATGTGAAAAACTAATTCAACCATCATGACAAGAACTTCTCCCTGACTTCTACAACCACTTTCTTCATTGTTCCCCCTATCATCAGTAATTAGTTTTTTACATGTCTTCTCTGCCCCTTTGACATCAATGGCAAAGGGCACATATTTGCGATCTTTACTCCCCCTTTTTATTTCAAACTGATCTCCAACATTTGCATACTAACTACTCCTTAGAGTAGTATTTTCTCAACATCAATCTAGATCTCAAGATATGACTAATAATTCCAACAGACTGATGCACCTCAGTGCATCTTAGTTCTTATCCAAAGGAGTACTAACCCCTAACTTCTCTCTGAGATACTTGAAGGTATCCTTGTGAAGAGGCTTAGTGAAGATGTCTACAATCTAATCTTTGGAAGACATAAACTCCAACTTGACTTCATTCTCATTTATCTTTTCTATCAAGAAATGAAACTTCATAGATATATTCTTTGTCTTTGAATGGAATACCAGATTCTTTGAGATGCTTATTGCATCAAAATTATCACAAAAGATTGTGACTGGCTCCTCAAACACAATTTTGATGTCATTCAAAATTTGCTTCATCCACAGAACCTAAGTACAATTATTGTCTCCTGCTATATATTCTGCTTCTGCAGTACATAGAGATATTGCCTCTTGCTTTTTTCTTATCCAAGAGATTAGTCTTCTTCCCAAGAAAAATGCACTACCACTAGTACTTTTTCTGTCATCCACATCTCCTGCCCAATCAAAATCTATATATGCATGAAGAGTGAAATCATTGTCCTTTGGATACCACAATCTATAATCAATTGTCCCCTTGAGATATCTAAAAATTCTTTTGACTACCACAATTTGAGATTGTTTTGGACCAACTTGAAATCTAGCAACAAGTCCAATGAAATTCATGATATCAGGTCTGGTCTGAGTCAGATAGAGCAATCCTCTAATCATTGATCTATAGCTTTTCTAATTTGCCTTGGGGGAGTCATAATCTTTACTTAACTTGAATCTGGTTACGATAGGTGTACCTACTGGCTTTGAATCTTCCATTCCAAACTTCTTCAGCAATTCTTTCACATACTTCAACTGAGATATAAAGATACCTTTATCTGACTGAATAATTTGTAGACCTAGGAAGAAATTCATCTTTCCAAACATTGACACTTCAAATTCACTTTTCATATGATCAACAAATGCTTTGCACATACATTCATTTCCACCAAAAATGATATCATCAACAAAGATCTGAATAATCAGGATGTCCTCATGATTAATCTTTAAGTAAAGATTACTATCAACAATACCTTTGCTAAAACCTATCTTAAGCAAATATTTATCCAATCTTGCATACCAGGCTCTTGGAGCTTGCTTGAGTCCATACAAGGCTTTTCTCAATCTACAAAGCATATCTCCCTGATTAGACAACTGAAATCCTTCTGGTTGCTCAATGTAGACTTCTTTCTTCAAATCTCCATTTAGAAATATTGATTTGACATCCATCTAAAACCCTTTCAAATCTCTAAAAGTAGCAAATACAAGAAACATTCTAACTGGCTCTATTCTTGCCACTGGAGCAAAAGTTTCTTCAAAATCAATTTCTTCCACTTGAGAATATCCTTTGCATACCAACCTTGCTTTGTTTCTTACAACTTCACCATCTTCATTTAGTTTATTCTGGAAGACCCATTTGGTTCCAATCACATTTTTTTCCTCAGGTGTAGGAACAACATCCCAAGTGTGGTTCTTTTCAATATGCATGAATTCTTCTTCCATTGCTTTTACCCAGTTTTCATCATTGCATGCTTCACTTACTGATTTAGGTTAAATCTTTGAAATCAAACAAATCTCTTCTTGATCTTCAACAAATCTTCTCCTAGTTTGAACACCTTTATTTCTATTTCTTATGATTTGATCTTTAGGATGATTCATTCTTACATACCTGGGGGTTTTGGGAGTTTCTTGAACTTCTATTTCTTGAGCATGTTCCTCAACATCTATACTATTTTTTTGAGTTCCTAGATTTTTTAGATCAATCTGAATCTGAGTCAAAGTTTGAACTAACCTTCCTTGACTTTGACTTTCATCTTGATCATCTAAATCATATCTGTAGAACTTGGAATGTCCTTCCTTGCTCTCATCAACTCTAACATTAGCACTTTCAACAATCTTTTTCAACCTCTTTTTAAAGCACCAGTAAGCCTTACTTTGAGTAGATTACCCCAGAAATATTCCCTCATCATTGCTTGCATCAAACTTGCCTAAATCCTCAACTCTTTTGATATAGCATTTACTACCAAAAACTCTAAAATATCTCATAGTAGGAGGATGACCAAACCATAGTTCATAAGGGGTCTTACCAGAATTGCCTTTGATTTGCACCTGGTTAAGAGTGCAGACAACAATTTTTACAGCTTGTCTCCAAAAAACTTGAGGAACATTTGTTTCTATTATCATGGTCTTGGCAGCTTCTTGAATGGTCCGATTCTTTCTTTCCACAACTCTTTTTTGTTGGGGAGTTCTACAAGTAGATAACTATCTTTTTATGCCATGCTTTTCATAGAAAGCATCAAACTCACTGGTTCTCCACCTCTATCAGATCTCAAACATTTCAATTTTTCACCAATCTCATTTTCCACCATTACTTTGAACACCTTAAATTTGTCAAGAGCTTCTGATTTTTCTTTTAGGAAAATTGCTCACATCATCCTGGAGTAATCATCAATCAATAACATGAAATATCTATCCCCTTGCACACTCCTAATTCTAGCAAGACCATAGAAATCATTATGTACCAGTTCCAATCATCCACTTGAAGCTTGTTCCTTACTTTTGAATGAATTTTTGTTCTGTTTCCCCAATTGACATTCTCTACACATGCTATTAGGTTTCACAAGTTTTGGAACATCTCTTACAGCCTGAGTGGTACTTATTTTGACAATGTTATCAAAATTCACATGACACATCCTCCTATGCCATAACCAACTTTGATCTGTTTGAGCAATCAAACAACTTTTGCTAGAACTACTTAAATAAAAAATGTTACCTCTAGTTTGAGTACTGGATGCAATTTCAGTTCTAGAACTCTCTAAGATTCTGCATTTTCCATCCTTGAATCAAAGATCATAACCTTTGTCAACCAACTATCCAACACTAAGAAGATTATGTTTCAGTCCTTCCACATACAGAAAGTCATTGGTGCTATTCTTACCATCAAAAGATATAGATACTCTGCCACAGATTCTACCAGTTGAGTTGTCTCCAAATTTCACAAGTCCTCCTTCACAATTTTCAAAATTCACAAACTTACTCTTCTCTCTAGTCATATGATGAGAACATTCACTATCAATCACCCTTTCATCTTTCTCAATAACTTGAGTAGCTAAGGCAGTTTTCATATTTGCATAGCTAGCAGATTCAGTAGACATCGGATCTTCTTCTTTGATACCAATGAACACTCAATCATTTTTAGAGGGACCTCCATGATCAGATTCATCCGTGACTCCTTCTCCAGCTTCTTGGACATAATAACATTTGTTCTAATTTTTGTATCTATTAGGGTTTGGTTTTGAAAACCTCTCTAGACATCTTGAGGCAAAATGACCAATCTTATTACAAGAAAAACATTTGAGTGGTAATTTTATTTCATACTTACCGGATCCTCTTGGCAATCTTTTGGCAAGAAGAGCTTCAAGATCTACACTTACAATTTCAACATCTTCAAGATCCTTCCTTGTCTTCATGAATTTGTTTGATCTTACAGAAGAGCTTTCACCTGGATCATATCATTTTTTTTTCCATATACACTGACCTTAAACGCAGATTCAGACTTGGGCAGAGAATCACCAAACTCACTTAATTTAAAAGCTAAAATTTTACCAACCAGTTGATCTCTTGTAACTTCTGAGATAGTACTGATCTCCTCTATAGCAGCAACCTTATGTTTGTATAAATTAGCTAAAGATCTAAGCACTTTTGATACAATCTCTGATTCTTCCAAAGTTCTACCAGCACACTTGATACCACACACAAGTTCATTTATCTTTTGCATGTAGATTGTGATGTTTTCATCTTCACTCATCCTTTGAGTTTCAAATTTTCCTCAGACTTTGCATCTTGGCACATTTGACAAATTTATCACCTTCATACAAATTCTCCAACTTTTTCCAAATTTCATGAGCAGTTTTTAGACCAAAGACATTTGTCATTTCTAAATCAGTTAGGGCACTGAAAAATGCTTCTTTAGCTCAAAGGTTATTTTCAGCATCTTTGATTTGAT
Organism: Cunninghamia lanceolata; assembly: GCA_027924645.1. Taxonomy (NCBI): domain Eukaryota; kingdom Viridiplantae; phylum Streptophyta; class Pinopsida; order Cupressales; family Cupressaceae; genus Cunninghamia; species Cunninghamia lanceolata. The sequence goes on from BSBN01000078.1 coordinate 9,290,916, forward strand.
CTGGAGTTGAAGGACCTTTCTCTGGAGGTTTATACTCAACACTAGTTATCACCCAATAGGCATCATCCATGCATTGCAAATGGCACTCCATGTGATTCTTCCAAACAAAATAATTTGTTCCATCAAATCTCAGACTATCCTTCTTGTAGGTCGACATCCTAGATCTCCTCAAGTGGTCAAGATTTTATAAGAGGATCTGGCTCTGATACCAATTGTTTGAATTAGACCGGACAACTGAGAGGGTGGGGGTGAATCAGTTGTCACACAAAATAAACTTTTTTTGCTTTTAATTAACTTACTATCAGATTAATGATGTAAACATTAAAGAATAGATCAACAACATATGAGCAGAAACATAAGCAACACACTTGACACCAAAATTTTGATGTGGAAACCTAGTTAAGGGAAAAACCATGGTGGGGGTTAACCCACAAAGATTTGTAACCTGTTAAAAGTACTTTAGAAAAGTAGAAAGCACATGCCTTTGGGTGCACTGCCCAAAGCTCACTACTCAAAAGAGAGGCTCCCTGCCTACATAATTTATTTAGAAAAGAACAAATTAACTAAAAAATAGCATCTACTTCATGCCTAGTTTAGTTTCAATGAATGCTCACAAAACTTCTGCTTTGCCCCAAAGTCTTCTTCACTAATTTTTCACTCTATACTACTCTTGCTCCTTTTCTTCTTTGCTTTGCTTCTGATCCTTTATTTGGATTTAATCTATTTTTCTCAAGGATGATTTTTAACAACTCTTCAACAAGTATTTATACACTTCATCAACCTTGGAATGATCAAGAAGGTTGGATAAACTTAACATGGATCTTTACACTGTCAGCCAAACATAGTTGAAACTTGAATCTTCCACTATTAACATGTAACTCTTCATAAAAGGATCTATAGATCATCCGCAACATGCTAGGAACATCTAGTCGGCCAAGACTAGGAAGAATATCAACTTTAAAGAGGAAATCTTCAATAAGAAGCTCAAACTCCAATGTGAACCTCCAACACAGTAACCACATGATCCAGAGACTTCCACAAGCACATTGAATTCACCAATAACATCCACTCTAAACCAAATTACCAAAATCATTTGTATCTTCCTCCAGAACCTTAAGAACACTGTCTTCCATGACTTTCAGACTAGAAGGATGGCTTGCAGACCTCTAAATGATGAACCACTAGAGTTGATGGTACAGACTGATCTCCATTCACATGGGCCTTGTTTCTAGTGCCTAATTATTTTCATTTGATATCCTATGGGTTGATTTAAAATAATGTCAAGTGGGAGAATGTTGGGATAAGGTACCATTAACCTTGTAAATCCCAAAATTGTATTTATTCCATTTATTATATGTAATTTGTAATTATCCATGAGGAGATGTACTAGTTTCACTAGTAGGGGTAATTTTAGAGTAACCGAAGGTAATTATGGAGTGACTTTTATTGTTGGAAGATGTAAACAATCAAAGTAAATGAGGTTCGGCATGCCCCCTTGAGGAATCTACTATTTTTGGCATGTATGACAACTATCATAATGTTTGGTAAGTGAATCTGTGACAGCTGCAAGTTTTTATAAGATTTTGAGATTCTATGATGCATATGATGAATATGTTAGTTGTATATTTGTTATATTTCACCCAAGGTTCCTATCTTGGAAACATACTCTTTTGTGGAATATATGATGGTTATGATGTGTCATAAGATTCTGTAAGAGGCCAGATTTAGTCTTGGCCCCCCAACCTTTGCATGGCTACTTTTGGACAAGTGTAAGATGCTTGTAAGATGGTAATTAATGTTTACAGGTTGGAGAATCTTAGGAGAGAGAAGGTGAATTCCTAGAATTGAGTGGAAAACATTTCTAAAAGTATTCTCTATGTATTTGTTACTACAATATAGATTTGAGGTACTCAGGTGTTGCCAGAATGTTATCAGATTGATGACATGCGGAGAGAGTTGTGTAGTTGATGTACTGTACAATCTTGTTGAGATTAATACAAACTTGTGCCTCTTTCCTGGTGGAGTTTTTTACCTGCAAGGGTTTTTTCCACGTAAACACTATGTCATTGTGTTGAGTTCTTCATGTTTGACATCTTTTCTATAGTGGTTTTTATGTTTTGTTAGAATCTCCATTGTTAATTCACACTTAGGATTGCTAAAATTTATCTTGAATCAGATTTCCATTGAAGTAGTGTTGCTTTCACTTCTAACATTTGGTATCAGAGCCTAGCCAACTTTGACTCTTAGGTAGTAGTGTGGAAGTTGTACCTGCAATGGGAGATTTGGTTGTGTTTATTTTGTAGATCTTGTGTTGTTATTATAATTACATCCACCTTTGCATCAACCTCTCAAATGGACATTGATAAGTTCAATGGAATGGGGTATGAGTTGTGGAAGCTAAAAATAGAAGATTTGTTGGAAGGAAGAAGCCAATGGTTGGCTGTTCAAAAAGAGAAGAAACCCAATGACGTGTCTCAAGATGAGTGGGATAGACTAGATAAGAAGGCACAAGGAACCATCTAGTTGTGTCTTTCAGACTCTGTCCTATTGAGACCACACACAAGTTGTGGAATCATTTGAGTGAGATCTATCAAGCCAAGAGTATGATAAATAAACTTTATTGAAAAAGAAATTTGTTTTCCATAAAAATGTAGGAACATGATTCAATTGTAGAGCATTTCAATTCTTTTAATTTGTTATTGAGTCATCTTGATTCAGTAGATGTTGAGGTTAGTGAGGAAGATAAATGTATCTTACTTCTTTGTTCTGGGAGTATGTTATCCTTGCCATCACTACTAACATTGTAGATCTGAAGTTGGATTCTCTTGTTTTAGTGCTACTATCACAACAATTAAGGAAGAATAGTTTAGATAGTTCAAGGAATACTCTCAGTGTCAGGGGAAGGTCTAAGGAAAGAGGACCAAAAGGAGATCATAAAGGGGCTAAGGACAAGTCCAAGGGCTGGTCTAAGACTCCTGGTGAGTTAAGTGTTAGAACTGTGGTAAAAGGGGACATGTGAAGGAGTGCAGAAACCCCAAGAAACAGTGGGAGAGTGCTTCGGATAAGTCCTCGAATGTAGGTGAAGAAGTTTTACTTTCTACACGTAATCTTGTTTCTAATGATCATTGGTTGGTTTACTCAGGATGCTCATTTCATATGACCCCACATAAGAAATGGTTCTCCACATATGAAGAATATGATGGAGGTAATATCTACCTTGGTGATAACTCTTCATATCTAATTGTCGGGAAAGGAAAGGTATTGTTGTGTTTCAGTGATGGGAGGATTAAAAGCCTCCCTGGTGTTTTGCATGTTCCTAGATTATCTAGAAATTGGATTTCAATTTCAAAGTTGAATGATTTGCAAATGCATGTGACATTTGACAAGGATGGCTATAGATTGGTGAGAGGGAACTTGGTGGTAGTGAAAGGGAAGAGATTCAGAAATTTGTTTAAGCTTGAAGCCACTACAGTTTGTAATTGCTCTTATGTTTATGAGGCTTCTAAAAACACTTATATGTTGTGGCACTGTAGATCAGGCCACACAAGGAATAATGTATTGAAAACTATTGAGAATAAAGAATTGTTGGATGGTTTTTCCTATTCTAATGAGCACTTTAATTTCTGTGAGCATTGTGTGTTTGGTAAACAAAACAAAAACTCATTTCCTTTATGAAACAATAGAGCAAAAGAGAAGTTTGGAATTATTCATACGGATGTATTTGGACCTGTGGATAATGAATCTATTAGAAAATCTCATTATTTTTTAACCTTCATTGATGATGTATCCAGATTTACATGGATTTATTTTATGAAGTATAAATCTAAAGTTTTCACTAAGTTTAATGAATTCAAAGTCTTAGTAGTGAACCAATCAAGTTTAAAGATAAAAATATTAAGATCTAAAAATGGAGGGGAATATTGCTCTAAATAATTTCATGAGTTTTACAAGCATGCAGGTATTATCAGACAAAAGACAACTCCATATACACCACAACAGAATGGTGTTGCAGAAAGGATGAACTAAACAATCATGGAAAGAGCCAGAAGTATGCTTAGTGATGCATAGTTGGGTAAATGCTTTTGGGCAGAGGTTGTGTGTATTGCTTACTACTTGATAAACAGATCTCCTTGCAAAGCTCTTGATTCCACACCATATGAAGTGTGGACAGATAAGAAACCTTTCATTTCACATTTAAGGGTTTTTGGTATTGAGGGTTTTGTTCATGTGCCTAATGAAAAGCAATCTAATTTGGATCCAAAGGTTGAAAAGTGTACATTCATTAGATATGGTGATAATGTCAAAGGTTATAAGCTTTGGAATCCACTAACCCGCAGGATTATCTTTTCTAGAGATGTTATTTTCAAGGAACTTAGATCTATTTCTGAACTTAAGCAACCAAAAGAAAAAGAAGAAAAGGTAAAGAAGGTGCACTTTGATTTAGAGCAGCAAAATGCACCTCAGGAAGAACAAAATGATGGATTGGGGGGTGAATAAGAAGAAGAAGATTCTTGTAGTTTTGATGAAGATGAGTCTGTTGTTACAGAAGAAGTTGGTGCAGATGATCATGTAGAAGAACAAGTAGAGTCTCTTACTCCACCCTTGAGGAGATCCACAAGACAATAGAATCCATTTGATAGGTATAGCCCACTAGACTTCCGTTGTGTATATGATTTATTGAGTACTAACGATGAGCCTAGATCCTACAGGGAAGCTATTTCTACAGATGATAGTGAGTCTTAGTAATTAGCTATGCAGGAGGAGATGATGGCTTTAGACTCTTGTAATGCCTTAGATCTTATTTGTTTGCCCAAAGGAAGAAAGGCCATAGTTTGTAAGTAGGTCTTTAAGAAGTTTGGAGTAGATGGGTCATTGGAGAAGTACAAGGCTAGACTAGTAGCTAAGAGCTACTCCCAGAGAGAGGGAGTTGATTTTGGTGAATACTATTTTATAGAGGTTTAGTTTGTAGGACTATAACCCAGCTAGAATTCCTTTACCCATTGGTACTAATCTTTCATTAGATATGTGTCCAAAGACTGAGGATGATTTTGAGGATTTGTCTAATGTGCCATATTCTAGTGCTTGGGGAAGTTTGATGTATGCAATGGTTTACACTAGACGAGATAATGCCCAAGCAGTGGGAGTTTCGAGCAGATTTATGTCTAACCCTAGTAGACAACATTGGAACTACGCAAAGAGAGTGTTTAAGTATCTTGTAGGTACTCCTAATCATTGTTTGGTCTATTCTCATACTGATAGTGCTGATAAATCTTTGGACATACAGTGTTTTGTTGATGTAGATTGGGCAGGCGACTTGGATAGTCGAAGGTCCACTAGTGGCTATGTGTTTATTCTGTTTAGAGGTGCAGTGAGTTGGGTGAGTAAGAGGCAGCCCACAGTTTCTTTGTAAACCACATAAGTAGAGTATATGGTTGCTACTCATGTCTCTAAGGAGGTAGTTTGGTTGAGGAGACTGTGTATAGGTATTGGTTTTGATTGTAGGATCATCCAGATTGGTTGTGATAGTCAGTGTTATCTCTTTGGCCAAGAATCCCATGTATCATGCTCGGACTAAGCATGTTGATGTTTAGTATCACTTTGTTCAAGAGTTGGTTGCAAATGGAGAGATTGAACTGAAGAAGATAGATAATTAGGAGAATGTTGCAGATTCATTGACCAAGCCTATGAGCACATAGAAGTTCGTGTGGTGCAGAGAGGCCACGGGCCTTGTTTATAGTGCCTAATTATTTTCATTTGATATCTTATAGGTCGATTTACAATGTATAATGTCAAGTGGGAGAATTTTGGGATAATGTGCCATTAACCTTGTAAATCCCAATATTGTATTTGTTCCATTTATTATATGTAATTTATAAATATCCATGAGGAGATGTACTAGTTTCACTGGTAGGGGTAATTTCACAGTAACCGGAGGTAATTGCAGAGTGACTTTTATAGTTGGCAAATGTAAAAAATCAAATTAAATGAGGTTAGGAGTTCTCCTTTCAGGAATCTACTATTTTTGGCATGTATGACAACTGTCATAATGTTGGGTAAGTGAATCTATAAAAGCTACAAGTTTTCATAAGATTTTAATATTCTATGACGCATATGAGGAATATGTTAGTTGTCTATTTGATATATTTAGCCCAAGGTTCCTATCTTGGAAAGATACTCTTTTGTGGAATCTATGACAGTTATGACGCATCATATGATGTTGTAAGAGGTTAGATTTAGTTTTGGGCCCCCAACCTTTGCATGGATGTTTTTAGACAAATGTAAGATGCTTGTAAGATGGTAATTAATGTTTACAGGTTGGAGAATCTTTGGAGAGAGAAGGTGAACACCTAGAATGGAGTGGAAAATATTTTTATAAGTATTTTCCATGTATTTGTTTCTGTAATATAGATTTTACATACTTAGGTGCTGCCAGAATGTTATCAGATTGAAGACTTGTGGAGAGAGTTTTGTAGTTAATGTATTGTAGAATCTTGTTGAGATTAATACAAACTTGGAAAAGGAAAAATCTAGAAGTTTTCATATTTTGGAACATTCCATAAAATAAATATTATCTCCAACAAAATATATGTTTTGTGTAAAGCAAGGCAATGCAACTATTACCACTACACTCTTTTTTATAATTTTGATGTTCCTTACTTTAGCTTTATCCCAAGCTTCTTTTACATTTAGCTTTTACCATGTTTACATCTAGGTTTGTACAGTGCATCTGCTAAAGCTTTTAATGGATTTATAGAAAACTAGAGATTATACAGGTTGAAACATGTATGCTTTTATGACTTCAACAACATTTATAATACTTAGAAGGAGAGAATATATTTTACAACCATAGAAAGGAATGAAAAAGAAAAAGTAAAAAATCTGGGCTTTATGTTGTGAGGAAATCTTGGGAAAAATACCGGATAAGAGAGATTCTACAGCTCTATCCCTTCCTGTTGAGAATATTACTACACTTGAAATCACTTCTTCCTTCTCAATCTTCAAATGTATGGCTTCTAAATTCTCTGAAGGGTACTTTCACTCTTAAGAGACTTAAAATAAAAGTCTCTATTTTCAAATATATTTGTACTAGATCTCCCCAAAACACCTGAGCGAGCCTAGAAAGGAGAAAACAAGCCATCATTTTTAAGATTCGTTAACAAGCTTTAAGCTATCGACCTATGATGAAGAATCTTCCTACATTCCCACACTGTCATTATTAAATTATTACCGTTTCGAATACCTACTCCAAATGAAAGTTTAGGTTGTACGAAGCATAGCTCGTAACACGTGTAGATTTGCAAGGGTTCAATAACCATTAAAAAAAGATAAAATTCAAAGTTTATTAAAATTTTAATCAATTTTAAAAATATGCATTTATATTTTATTAACTAGTATAAATATTTTAAATACATTTATTTAAAAAAGTTGAGAGATATAGTCTCGAGCTATGTTATTTTCTTAAGAGTTATTTAATTTTACTTTGGAATTATTTATATATGGACACAATTTTTTTTTATTTAATTCATGTTTAATCAAAAATCTTTTCTAGTTAAATTTTCTTAAACAAGGTTTTTTTGCAACTCAACTAGGTTAAACAAAGATTTCTTCATGCAAGAGTTAAATCAAAGGGTATTTAGTGGCTTAATTTATTTTATTAAAATTAAATTCATGATAAGGAAAATAAAAAAGAAAGACAAATCTAAGGCAAATATTAATGCAAGGTCTTCCTTGTATTATTTTGACGATAATTGAAATCACTGATAAAATAAAAATCTAAGGGAGAAAAAACATAGATTATGAATGCAGGGCTTCCTTGAATTATTTTTACAAAAGGTTAAATCCATAAAGAAAATTTAAAAATACAAATTTAAGGAAAAATAAATATAAAAATACAACTTTTGGTGTAGATTTTAATCTGCAAAGTCCACCATTTCTTCTACCAAAGTAAAGTTGTTTAAACCCAAACTTATCCTCAAATTCTTTTTAGGTTAAAATTATGTAAAATTATGTTTGATTTAATTTTTGTAGTGATGTATTTAATGCCATGGAGAGTAATGGCCTTGAGCCTATTAACAAAAACTCTTACCTTTTACCTTAAGTTTGATAGTCATTTACATGTCAAAATATTAATAGTTAATAATAAGCACAACATAACAAACATAAATAAGAGTTTATAATTAAACTATATATATAAAGTTGTAATGTAAAATAAAATAACTCAAAGTAAAAAACTCTTGGAATTTTTTTAGATAGATTTATGTAAAATATCTATACTATTTTTTGTTGGGATTAAGCGAAGATCAACAAATAAGAATACCACCACAATCTATTTGCACACATAATAAGTCAAATAATATTAGCAAAAGATGAACAAAATGTACATAGAATTCTTTCTTAAATATGCAAGGATGAGGAGGTTAGATGGTCGAACACAACGACTAAGAAACCCTCCAAAGGTGCAACACTTGTCTAGCTCAAGTGACACATGCTTGAGCAAGTGGAAAGCTTGTATGCAATAGGTGTCTCACAAATATGAGTACATATGTCTTAATCCCATGGAGACAAAGTCAAAAATAGCAAAGTAAACTTAGTAAATGTGAATATGACTCAATTAAACAAGATAAAAGCTAACTAGAATGATAAAGAACATTTTCAAACTCACAATCCCTTAAGTGCAACTTACAGAGTAGTGAAACAATGATGGGTCCTGGTACCAGGCCATGTTAGATACCCATGTACAAAGCAATCTCTCATAAGGTGGAGAAATAAAGAAAACCTAGTGGGAAAAAAGTTTCCTCTAAAAGAGAGAAATAATAAAATTGTACAAGTGAATAAGAAGACAATAGGAATATTCAACATGACCCCCCATGGACTACTTCTATCACTAATGTATGATAAATGCTCCCCCCATAGGAGATAAAAAAAAGGTGTACAAAACACCCAAAGGTGATAGTCCTGCAATCCCTACAAGATGCATGTGTGGAATGTCAATTGCATGCCATGTGGCTACAATCCAAATCCCACATGAAGTCTTGCTGTGAATAATCTCTGGAAGTATTCCATGAAGCCTCTCTAAACTCTATAGAAGCAACTAATATCAATGTTCTGGTGTAATGAATATTTGCAAGTTCTCAAGGAATCAAATCTAGATTCACATGTAGCAAAAGATGATGGTGGAGATGACGTGGAAGTGTTTTAGACACAACTCAATATGTGAAAAACATGTTGAAGGAGTAATGGAAGTGATCTTGACATAATTCTATGGAAGTGTTCTTGACACAACTTAGAAGTGTTCTTGACACAACTCAATGTACCCCCCATAATGTAATATTTTTATACCCCTTGAATTTATGGTATGTTATAACTATAGTGCATAAGCAAGTCTAATTGGAATGAAAATGAAACTTTATAATGATAGTGTGTTGGAAAATCATCTGCAATAGATCAAACGTGAAAAAATATTCACTTTCTAAAAAATGACACTTGATTTCGAGTTGCCAATCAAAAGATACAATAATTTCAATAGTTCCCTACATTCCAAAGGAAGGAAAAACATGTATGAAAACAATGCAATTTGGCATGTTGAGAGCACATGGTGATCTCTATTTAGCATAAAACATTAATTTTTTTCTAACGATTTACTATTGGTGGTCACATTAGATGCTACCAGTCATCATTTGATGTTGTGGTTACAAAAAATACTAGTGGTTTGAAATTGAAACCACTAGTGGTTATAAAGAAAGCTAATGTTACAAATAAAGTAACATTAAATTTTTACTAGATAATTGACTTAAAAATCATAGAATTTTACCACAAATCTATTGGACGATATTAACAATTTGTAAAATATCCTAACAATACAGTGTTGCATGTAGAACTAACATTGGATGCTACTTTTGTGTTAACAAATATCATGGTGAAAATCTATGACCAAGTCAAACATTGCAAATAAAACCATGAGTGACCTTGTAGACAACAAACAAAAAACTAAAAGAAGACTTGAAGCCTAAGGGAAACATTGACTTGGAAAAAATATAGCAACCTGAATGCATAGATCAAAGAACCAAATACTTGGTGTTAGGGTATGGAAGCTACATAGCACAACATAACCTTCAATCATATGATGATTTCAACCAAGCAACCACCAAAATATGAATAGAGATGTAAATGAACCCCATGGTAATTTGAATAAAAGTTTCCCAAAATGACAATGCTACCTATAACATTGAAAAAAAATTGTCGACAAAACTAAAGATCTTTGAGATCTTCAATGGTGACAAGAACCCTAGCAATAGTGGTTGAAGATTGGAAGTCATTGAAACCCTGGTGTGTGGTAAGATCTCCAATGATTAGATGATGAAAATGTGTTGATGATTGTTTAAAACAAGTGACCTTTCAAATAAAAAACAACTGTAAAAAAAACCTCAGTGACATTGAAACCCTTAAATTGAGATCCGGTGAAGGATTTTTGACAATGGCTAAAAATAAATGACCATGCACTGAGACAACTTTGGTCTAGATGAGAAAATCCATCGAAATCATTAGTAGATGTGAAAGGAGCTGGGCTTGGAACATTTGAAATCAAACAACACTAAGACTTTTAATGACAAGTTCTCCAAAAATTGCATCTCATTTGTTGAAGTTGTAGATCTTGATGAGGAACCCTGATGGATTTACAAAACCTTGACCTTCTTGGACCAAATGTGACCACAACCCAAGGAATTGAATTTGAAAAGAACAAAATAGCATCCTTTCACTATTGAAACAATTGGAAAGCAGTTTGAAACCCTTAGAATCTTCCAAAAAATACACAAACACGGGAAGAGCACAATAACTAGGTGAAAAAAGTGTGACCTTGAATCAGAAATGACTTGAACAATGGAGCCAAAACAGGCTGATTAGGACACAAATCTCAAATTTCACCCATAATCTCACCTATATTTTCTAGATAACCTAAAAAACATTGATTTTGCAAAAAAATATTGATTTTACAAAAAAATATTGATTTTGCAAAAAAATATTTGCATTTTCAACAAAAATTTCTATACAATTCCTTATGGCCATACCATCATATTGTATAGGGGCTAGGGGCTAAAACAATTTTTCAAAATTTTGCCTATGTCAATTTTGAGAAAATGTTAGGTTGTTTTGTCTATCTCAGGCCTTCCAGACTCAATGGTGATGTCTGTTTAGCTTTATCAGGAACTCTTGACTAGGGTAGGTGCATGATTTTCTATAAAGAAAAGGATTTTGCTAGCATGGCTTTGATACCGTGTTGGGATTAGCCAAGATAATAAAAAAAGAATACAACTAAAAGCTATTTGCACACATAATAAGCAAAATAATATTGGTAAAAGATTAATAGAATGTGCATAGAAGCCTTTCTTAACGAGGCAAGGCTAAGGAGGTGAGATGGTCAAACACATTGACTAAACAACCCTCTAAAGGTGCAACACTTGTCTAGTTATTACCGTATAATCAAAATTTTTAGTCATTTCATATGTTAAGTCAAAGTTCCCTCCTTATTATTTATTCTATTGCACCCTCTTTGTAAGTCATGGTCCTTACTTAGTCATTTTCATTCTTATTCAATGATCTTGTGTATTTCTATACCCCAGTCGGCAAGTTCTTGAGTTCTAGAACCACCTGATTCCTCGAATCCTCACTCAAGTCAACATCCTAACAATAGTGTTTAGTATTATGTTGGTTCATTGAAGAGTCTATTGATGGTGGTTTTAGCACACAACAACATAGGTATGATTGCTGGGATCACACCTCTCTTGAAAAAGGTATCATATCCACGATAGGACTTCCCTGAGGATTATACAACTAGGTCTTAGCTTGCATGGAATAGCTTTAGTGGAATGTCTAGTTGTTCCTACAAGGGGTCCTACATGAAATACAAGGTTTATGAAATGTGACAACAAAATATATGTAGAAACCCTAGGTGGTTCAGACTGTGAAGTCTAAAATTTTAGCAGATAATTAATGTAATGTTGCTCAAACCCTAAATCCAATAAACTTTACGTAAAGAAAATGTAAAAGGAGAGGGAGAGAGAGAAGGGATAAGAGATCCTAAGTGACAGTCACAACTGGGTAAAATACAACAGATAGACAAATACTTTCAATTAACCATTCCCTATTTCACCAGGATAGGAAACCCATAATGTTACAAGAAATGATCCAATCTCCAAAGGATCCTTATGATTTTCAAATTGCATGCACTCATTAAGCACCTAGACAATGACACAACTTAACTAGTGGAGTGCAACTGAACTATGTTTAATGATATGGCCCTGGATAACTATACACAACAACTAACCATCATCAAGAACTAATAGTATGGACCAAAGCATTCATCAAATATCTTAACATTTACCCCATCATTGCAAAATCAGAACTAATTAATTCGGATTGATGAAAACCAAAATGAGACAACACATAAAGACAAATTCCCAACAACCTGCAAAACTTGCTTTGTATTGACTGTATTTTGGTAGAGTCTCAGGAATTCATTATCAAATCCTACTTACAAATGAGAGAAAAGGATGACCCTTTTATAGACAAGGCACCATATTGAGTTTTCAATGGATGGTGGAGATTAACTCAACACTAATGGTCCAGATTACATGGCCTTTAATGAAGTACAATAGTTTGTTACATTTTTAAATTTGTATTTGTCCTTTAGGAAAAAGACAAAATACAACTTGCAAATACATTGAATCTAGACAAAATGGATACCCATTTGGTTGTACATGATGAAAAGTAAATTTTTAAGGCCTAATAAAGCCAAAATAAAGTCACATGACACTTGAAAACTTGAGCTGATGTGGATTCATGAGATTCCAAGTGTTGAATGGACCAAGAGGAGTATGTAGCACTATATTAGTGAAGATATATACAACTAGATGCTTCTTGGACTGATTCTTGATGACTGGACTACTGGGACAGCTATATGTATGTCTTGAACATTAGACTGGATCTACAGGAATAGCAATGAAATAGACTTGATCTTGTATGTCCTTAGCTCTTGTAGCTCATCTCCATCATCTCAGACATCATACTAACTTTCTCTTGTAGGTGTAGTAGCAATTTGGTTGATAAAATGTAGTTTCTGTATTTCTATGTCAACACTGCATATCTGTGTGTACATCCTTCCAAGATAGCTCCAACAAGCTCCTGTGTCCTCCAAGACTTACAATTCACAATACAAAGCATCAATTTCATCTTAACAAGTCAATTTTCATCAATCTAGATCAAAACATGTCCATTTTCAGTCATGGATCAGTCAAAAATAGCTCAAACTTAATATTACTTCCTTATAGTCCTCTTCACAAATCCAGTGATTTTTGCATGATTTTGTGCATTTTTTACCATTTTCAAGTACCCATTTATCCAATATATTGATCTAGCAATTTTTTGTGGTCATTAGAATCCATTTGGGAACTTTTATTTCATGTTTTTCTTGCCTTTTCTGCATAAAGTAGGATTTTTAGGGGGTCACAGACTTTTCATATGCAATAGCATTAATTATCGTAAAACGTGCCAAAAATCTACATAAACTTGGTAAAATGTTCATTATGATGTGATAAATAGTTATACAATTCAAATCCATCAACAAAATCCAATTTACTCCTTGAAAATCTCAATTTTCAAGCCAAAATACCATAAAGCGTTGATTTTCTTTCAACCGACCTAGTTGGGATTTTGGGTTCATCTGACTAGTAATGTTTCATGAAGTTGGTTGGTGTGAATTTTAGTTCAAGTCAGTGGTGAATGAATTTAGCGCAAAGTGTAAAGTGTTAAGTCAGCATTGATTTTTGATGTGACTGACTTTGCACAGATCTTGAAGGTGTCTGACGGAGGTCAGTTGACAACATTTCTAGCGCAAGGTGGGACCATGGTAATTTTCATGTAAGGACTTGGTGGTAGGATTTTTGAAGACTGATGACTATTTTTATGTTTTAAGTTGGTCAAGGGCACTTTTAGCGCAAGGTCTGTGGAAGCTATTTTAGCGCAAAGGTCACTGGGAGGCAGTTTTAGCGCTTTTTGCAGTTGGGGTCATTTTTAGCGCTAGATTTTGAATTGGCAAAGGTGAAAGCATATTTAAAAATATAATTTCTTATACTTTAAATATTTTTAAGTATACTTTCAAGATGTTTGAGATGGGTTCCAGATCCATAGGATTTCATATGCAGATTCTAGAATTTTGTGGTTCCACCAGATTCCAGACTTAGCCATTTTTTAGGATTTTTAGGGTTTCATACTTAGCCAAATCAAGGCTTTAGGAACATGTGTCAGAATGAAAGTATGTGAACCCATTAGTGAAATATTGTGGAATTAGGCATGATTTTGCAATTCCAAGACCTAGAAACTAGGAATTTCAACATGACACATCCAGCAGAAGTAATTTCAAAGGCAATATCGAGTGACATGAGATTTTGAAGCAAAATGTAGTAACACCCAATTTCAGTGTAGAAAGCAACAAATGGCTAGCACAAGACCACCCAAGACACCTCCAAATGACATTAAATCACCCCAATCATGCAAAATACTCAAATCTGTAACAAATCATGTACTCTAAGCACAAATTCACCTTCTCATCATCATAAGTAACAAAGGTCGAGACTCCAAGCCAAAGTAAAAGAGGGGATCTCCATTTGGCAAAATGGGGCATGTGTACAAGGCACAACACAATCTTTTGTGGTCAGAGAGTCAGAAGTTATTTGAACTTCCAAACTCTCATTTTGTTGGTTCTTAACTTCTCAAAATTACTGATGCCCCGACTGAACATACATCTCAATGCCCAAAGCATTGTCTTCTCAACAATTAACCTGTATGACATATTGACACATGTCCATTTACATTAAATTTGGAACATATTGTAGGAAGTGTTCACACATTTCTTGAATGGAAATTAAAGTTGGTCATTAAGAATTACCTAGTACCTTTCACCACCAAATTTAATGAGGTTTAATGAAGATTTAATGAGATTTGATGAGAACTCTTATTAAAGCTACCACCTTGCAAAGAAGAGACTTATTTTGCACTATGACAAGATAATACTGGAGGAGCTCTAAGGATTAGAGTTAGTGGAGGGTCTATGAAAATATTCATAACCAGGTTAGATAATCAGTTCTTTTATTTTCCTTTTTAAAGCCTATGATAAATTGAGCAATTTTATTTGTTTGGGTGAAGAAGAACAATTTTCCATTCACGAGTCTAGGTAGTTAGTTTTCTCCAAATGTTTTACGGACCTCTCTTGTGTCCCTAACTTTTTACAAAGATTTCATTTTCTTATTTTTAAAATAAATTAAAATGAAATATAATTATCAGGGGTTCCCAATTGCCTCTGTATTTGAAAAAGGTTTGTCCAAAGTGAAGGATGTTGATCTTGGACACAAACCTGGAAGATTTTTGGATTAGAATGCGGTAAGAAACTTAGTCTCCAATTGCAAAGAGGATTGCAAGTAGTGGGTTAGCCTGAATATTAGAGTTAATTCAAAGGTTGTGTCACATGCATTAAGGTTGTCAGACTGTGAGAAGTTTGTTGATATGTCTATTACCACTAGTTGGGGATATTTCTGGGATAATAAGGATTGGTTACTTAATCATATTGCTAAGAGCTAGCTTAAGGTTTAAAGGAAAGGTAAATCCTGACTTCAAGCCAATTTGAAGAGATGGCATTTTAAACAATAAATCTATGATATGATTACCCTATTACATCGTGTTGTCAGGAGTGCTGAATTAGACTCATTTCAAAAATGGATGTGTTAATTTATTTTGGTGATTTGCAGTGAATCTTAGTATGTGGATTCGGTGAAGTTGATAAATGAACATATGAATGAACTATTGCAAGTATTGGCCTAATTGGTGTTGTCATTGATGTCAACATACTCCTATTGCATTGATGTCAAGGATTGGATGAGCTGTGTGCTAAGGATATTGAGAAAATTAGCCGTATTAGAAACAGAGAAGGACTGTGAAGACAGTAAAGTTCTACGAAGAAACTATCCCAAGTTAGTTGAAGATCAGAGTATGCACATCAAAGGGTCTGTAGATATGTGTCTGAAGGTGCTCCTGTAAAGATTTCAGAGATCTGCATGAAGATTTGGAGAAGTTTTGGCCATATGAGTAAAACTAGTTTTGGCAACTGTTTAGATGTGACAGAGTGGCTCAAATAGGTTTGGTGAGATTCAGAAATGCAATATCTTGTTCTATGGATCTGATGGCTGGTTTGGAAATCTAATGTGAATTGATAATTCAATTGGGTCATGGTTTGGAGGTCCACAAGAAATCCTTCTAATGTGACAGTGATGACCAACTGTGTTCTTGAGGTTCCAGATGAAGATGTGAATGATTATAGTAAGCAGAAGTGGTGCGGATGTTCTTGGTGATTCAAGCAAGCTTGTGGGGGTCCCTAGATTGTGTCCAATTTGTGTTGGTGGTCTACATTGAAGATTCATCTTTAGGTGATGGTGTTCTTCCTAATCTTGGCTGACTGGATGATTTGCACATGATCCTAAAGATGTTCTATGAAGCATGGTGTGTTCCTCAAAGAAGATTGAAGTCCTAGATATGTGTGGCCGATAGTGTGGTGATATGCATGAGGTTTTTGTAACAAGTTAAGTTGTATTTTTGTAATTGCTCTGTAATAAAATAAAGTATGATGTGTCGACTTTGATGATCATTCCAAATTTGATGTCATGTATAAATAAGAATTGTGAAGTCATTCAAAAGTATTAATGGTCATGATGAAAAAGTGGTAGAGAGGAGAGGAGAGAAAAGCAGAGAAGAAGTGTTGACCTTAAATGGAACTATCTCAAGCATGGTGAAGATGCTAATCTCCAGTTCAAGTATGTAATATTTATATTATTCTATAGACAGTGTGTCTCCTGTAGACAGTGTGTCTCTTGTAGACAGTGGGCCTCTTGTGAGCAGTGTGCTCGGGAAGTGAACCCTAATTGGCAAGTGCCATTTTGTTCTTCTTATTCTTTTAATAGAGAATACAATCTTGGGTTAGTCACCCCATGGTTTTTCCCTTAACCAAGTTTTCCATGTTAAAATCTTGGTGTCATATGTGGTGAATGTGTTTCTTCTTTTGAGTTATTGCATTATGCTTCCATGATCGTTATTATGCTATTGAAATATAAGAAGGCTTTAAGAAATTAAGGAAAAGAAGTTTTTGGTAACAACTGATTCACCCCCCCTCTCAGTTGTCTGTCCTATAACCAACATGAACATCTAGCAAACTTTCACTAGAAGGTGTCCTTCCTAATGTATTATTTTCTGATTTACATGCTAGCTAGTAAAGAGATTATCTAACCTAGTCTAAGTACTCAGGGTTATCTCACGCCAGATACACCTATGTATCATTATTTTCCATAGTTATAAAAGGACATTGGAATGAAAGACTTTCACCATGTAAATGATGTCTTTCTCATGTTGACTGCTAAAAAGATTCAAGGCTCACTCGAGAGTAGAATCTCTCCCAAAGCAGTGACATTGATTATGAATTTTGGAAGCTTTTACACTCAGTTTGATAGGTTTACCTATCTACAGATTGGAGTTTTCAAAAGAGCTCCATTGAAGTTGCCTATGTATTCTTCGGATTAACTTGTCCCTTTAGAAGTCTGTCGCTAGATGGGGACTGTGAATAATAAATATCACGATATGAAAAAGAAAGGGTATTCATTCGATGTGTCTCTACATTTTTATGTTTGAAAGAGTAATGATAATGCAAGGAACATTGAGAAAATTTTTGACAAATACAATTTTCAGCCTTTGCCCACACAGCCATTGTTTGACACTAAGAATTTTGTTAAGAAGAATTTGCATGGAGGGAACCTGTATGAACATCAGCCTCACCTCAAGGATTATTTGGAAGATTGTACGGATGAAAGGGAAATACAAAGGAGAGATTTGATGAGGTTGACAATAGACCAAGTCCAAGCTTTCAAGTTGCCCTTAGAAGTCCTAGATGATATTAATGATAATTCTAAAATTTTAGATGAGGGTTATCAAAAAGGTATTTTGGAACCCTTGCCTCAGATATGTTGGTCTAATAAAGAGGTCACAAATATCATGGCTCAGTCTTCTTTTGTGCTAAGAAAAATTGAGAAATGGATGTAGAGAAGATTAAGAGGACATGTTGGTTATTTAGTGCAAAAATGATCTACAACAAAGGAACATAACACATCATAGTCCTCCCATACTCTAAGAGATAAAACTAATGTGGATACAACTCTTCATATAGTTGGCTCACAATCTAGAGCAGATGGAGAACAACCTGAGGATAGTAGGTGACTAAAGATCAAATGTGAATAGGATGGCCACCTTGTGTCCGTAAGGGCAAGAATAGAAAATAAATTAGATGCTTTGCAACAACTACAAGAAGACCATGTGACTTCTCCCAACTTTCCAATGCCTAATAGTGATTCTTTGATTTTTAATCAAATTGGTGAAGATGGTGCTTTCAATTCTTTGTTCAGTAATCCCAATTCTCTAGTGTTAAGTGAACCCCCTAAACATAATACCCCTCCTATGCAATCAGATATTGTTGTTTTGAATGCTAATGCTAGTGCTAGTGTTTCTACATCTCCATCTCCCTCATGGTTGAAATGGGTAGTAGAAAAGAAGAAGAGGTATGGTCCTATGATAGACACAAACATAGATACTATATCCTAATTGATACAAGATACACCTAAGCCCAAGAGGGCTAAGAGGATGTCAAGAATGGTTGTAGATCCCTCTAGTAGACACCATATTTTTGAGATTGCAGACATCATTGGTAAGAAGAATGAAGATGAAGTTATTGAAACAGATTTTAAAATGAGTAGAATTGATATGGGTCCCTCTATAGTTGAAGGTGATATTTACCATGCCAAGTTCTCTATGAGTACACTATAAAAAAGGGTCAAAATTGAGCAACAAGAAAAAGCCAAGTTGTAGGCTTGGATGAGAACTTTAACCTTATTTATTCAATCCATTTTAAAGATTACTGCTTAGCCTTCAGATGAGACACCTAGTATAACTATAGATGGTTTAAACCCCAACATATTGCAACAAATCAAGTGATACCAAGCCATAGGTAAATCCATTGAACAATAGGTGGAGAAAATAACTCTTGATGAATTGTTTTATATTGAGGAAACTATGAGTTTATGCACCTCAATTTCTGACAAAACGAAGACATTGGCTATGGAGCTACATAATGTTAGAAAATACAATAACAACTTATTGATGGTTTTTAACAAAATTTAGGAAATAACAAAAACTAATACAAGTATCCTCATAGGTTAGAAGATTCTGGGTGATCCTAAAGAAAATGAGTTTGTAGTCTAGTTAGAAAAACTTGAATGGAGAATGTCTATACTAGGGGGAGTCAAAAAGGAATAAAGGAATACACTGACTTAATATTGCAATCTTAGAAATAGAATCCTTTGACAAAAATGAAGATAAATTGCTCGAGATCAAAGAAATAAATAAAAATTTCAAAAAAGTGATTAATGAGGAACTTGTGGGTACTGACAAATTGATTGGCGAGTTAGTAGGAAATCTTGGAAGAGTGGCAATGTATCTCTGGACTTTCAAGACTGAAATAAAAGAAATACATAGAAGATTGGCATGTGCAGATCAAATAATAAGTAAATAGAAACTTTGGGCTAATATCACTAGCAGTCCAAGTGGAAAGATACTAACCCCAATCATCACCAAGTACAAGGTATATAAGGCAAAGTTATGGGCACTGGCATCTCAAACAACATAGGCAGACTCAACTACATGAGAAGGAAAGAACAAGGAGAAGAAGGTGACACAAGGGGAGGACTTGACAATTATCAATTAATAATTTTTTATATGCTTTGTTATTCATTTCTTTCAAAAAAATGATTGGATCTTGAGAGCTCTCTTTTAAGCTTAATGACTTATTTAAATATCTTTTAATCGGTTGTCCCCAAGAAGCTATTATTATTTTAAAGATAGTTATGGTTGACAAGGCTATATATTTTGAAGGCCTATCGAGGCATAGGATATTTTGGCAAACTTTGTCTTGGTGGAAGGTCACACTTTGATGTGTTGTTACTTTTTAGTTTCTCTTAATATATGACTGGAATTTGGTGCAGTGGAATTTTGAAATCACAAACTTTGTGTTATGGTGGATGATGTTTATTATTCTTATGTTGAATATGTTGTCAACTTATTAGCTTGTAGTTATATATTAAAGTGATTGGAGATTTCTATTCTGGCCCATTGTTGTGGACGTTTTTCTTCCGATGAATGATTTATAGTGATGATTGTTTGATAATCAATATAAGATTATGATAGTGGTGATTCAAGTCTTTGTGCTTCTTAGTTTTACAAATTACATTGTGATTCATTGCCTTTAATGCTTTTTGGTTAAAAGTACCACCTCTTCTACTTTCTGGTAAAAAGCATACATTGTTTTCATTCTTTGCATATCATTAGAAGGTAGCTACACATTCTAAAATAAGTAGAGAGTCATTACAAAATATCACTACAACAAACTCAACTATTGGTTCATTGTCATTTGTTTGGGTGAGAGAAGATAGAGTTATATGATAAATCTATATACCAATAGATTTTTGGTGACTCTACTGTGGGAATTTTATTTTTGCATATATTCAGTTGCTATGTCATTGGTTTTATGGTTCTCTAAGGAATAATTACCCTGATCCTCCTGCCTAACATAGATTGGCTCATTGGTGACCAACAAGATATTATTATTGATCTTTGGAATTTAGCCTTGTAGAATAGAAGAACAAATCAACAGTTCCACCAAGTAATCAAAGAACTTGAAGCTAAAGAAGAACTTGAGGACACAATACGAGAAAATGCTAGATGCTTTGGGGAAGCAAAAGAATTCATTCTTGTAGAAGACATGGTTGCAATACCTTGAAAAGAGAATCCTCTCCAAATACATGTAGTTCCCAATAACAGGTAGAGAAATCAAGCAAATAATCCTAGAAATCAAGTGAACATTCAACCAAATCATCCTCATAATAACCAGTAATTGGTTGGCGACTCTACTACTTCATTTTTTGTATTTGTGAAAATTATCTTCTAAGAGATATACTAGGGGTGATAGAAAGAAGGGTATTGCTAATTTAGATTTTGACTTATTGCAATCTTGAAACTTCTTTGCTTTTCCTCCCACTCGCAAAGTCAAGTCTTCCAATAGACCATCTTCTCCTCCTCCTCCTCCAAGAAGAGATACCTCTAGTTCCTCTTGTCAAGCTCTTATCCTTCATGGGACTGTCTTACCATTAAAATTTAATATTCCTATTCATAACCCAACTAATATGGCTCATCCACTTCCTGTCCCATGGGGAGAAGCTATATGTCCTCTAAGGCTAGGATTACAACTTCATGATTTACCTAGAGGATCAAGCAAGGTAATACCCAAATTCAGAGGGGATGGAAAGGTTACCCTAGATGAGTATATCAATGCTTTCTTTGTGGCTTCTTCTATTCTGGGTGTTCAATATGAGGACATATCTACAAGATTATTTGTTGAGTCCCTGACTAATGTTGCACCTAAATGGTTCTACCATTTACCTAATGCATCTATTAGATATTGGGAAACTATGAGACAATGGTTTGAAGAAAGATTCAAGATGGATGATAATGAACATACATCGGTGGCCTAACTATCTTCAATGAAGAAAGAGGTACATGAACAGATGAGGGAATTTGTAGAAAAATTTAATAAAGTGGTGAATAGAATTCCTACTAATGTAAGGTTGGGAGATGCTCTCTTGAAGTGTTTCTTCATTAATACTCTTACTCTTGATGTCAGTTTTCCCAATAAAAGAGAAGGTGCAACTGATATGACGTCAACACAAACAATAACCATTTCTATAGAAGATGACTTGATTATAGTAGGCAAATGGAAGAAAGAATTGTAAATGGGAAAGTCTTCAGCTACTTATTCTACTAATCTCGTGATCCAAAGACTAGCCAAAGATATTATCACTTTGAAAAGGAAGATGCCAAAGGGCCTTCAACAGCGTTTCTATCACGATATACCTAGAAAAGATCATGGCCAATAAGGGAACTACAATAGACCCTTACCTTTGATTGGACCTACTTAGAGACTAGCTATTGAAAATGGTCCTTTCGTCTCAGGATGTTTGAGATGGGTTCCAGATCCATAGGATTTCATATGCAGATTTTAGAATTTTGTGGTTCCACCAGATTTCAGACTTAGCCATTTTTTTGGATTTTCAAGGTTTTAGACTTAGCCAAATTAGGGCTTCAAGGGCTTTAGGAACATGCGTCAAAATGAAAGTATGTGAACCCCTTAGTGAAATCTTGTGGAATTAGCCATGATTTTGAAATTCTAAGACCAGGAAACTTGGAATTTCAACATGACACATCCTGCAGAAGCAATTTCAAAGGCAATATCTAGTGACATGAGATTTTGGAGAAAAAATGCAATAACACCCAATTTCAGTGTAGAAAGCAACGAATGGCTAGCACAAGACCACCCAAGACACCTCCAAATGATGTCAAATCACACCAATCATACAAAATACTCAAATCTATAACAAATCATGCACTCTAAGAACAAATTCGCCTTCTTATCATCATAAGTAACAAAGGTCAAGACTCCAAGCCAAAGCAAAAGAGGGGGTCTCCATTTGGCAAAATGGGGTGTTTGTACAAGGCACAACAAATGGTGACTCTGTTGGGAAAATACTCCAGAGCATTTCTAAGATAAACATCAGTTTTGAACCCAGAATCTTTGTGTTTCCCACATGTTAGATGGGAAAGCATGATACCTTATCAAAGAATCAAAGACCACTAACCACTGTAACCATCCATATCCTGAAAACCTGAGTGTGTGCAATTACTTTCATTCCCATCCCTTAGCAACTAAGATCATCTTAGATCCTTTACATTAAGGTATGTGATTAGTACACACCTTCTGAACTACCTGGACATTGCCCCGTTGCCAGTGAGCACCTATAGCCCTAACAGGTATGTCTTAGAATTCCACTCAAGCAAAGCCCCATTGCCAGTCAGACGTCCATAGCCCCGGTAGAGTTTACTTGATTGTTGATCTAACTGAGTTATGATATGTAATTATGATTTTCCTTTGTATTCCATTCTTTGATTAACTAATATTCATTGAGCTTAAGTGGGCAGAGTTCAATGTAGTACCGCTACCTCAATAACTCATTTATCTAGGTGTGGACTCTCGATGGCGGCAAAGGTGGACCTAAGATTTTTCACTTAATGCAATATCACCAAGACTCACTTAGCTACTTTAGGATCATTTAAAATATGAGAGATATATGGTTAGAAAATATTTTAGGCTCACCGACCAATGTCTCCTTTTCAATGAACAAACATCATACTCCCTAGTATAACAGCGGAACCCACAGTAGACCTAAGTAAAAACTTTGTTTCCTCAAGGAAGGACTACAAATTATTTACCCAACAAAGAAGCATTTTTAGGTCTACATAACTGCCACTACATTCTAGAAACAAAGACCATGCATCAAATCAAGCACAGAAGCGAAAAGCAAGGAAAACAAGAAACTAACCTAAACAAAGAAAACTAATCTAACCAAAGAAAAACAAGAAGAAAGCAACAACTAACAACTAACAACTAAGGAAAAGAAAAAATAGAAAGCATAAACTAAATGAGAATAGCAAGAAACTACCAAATCCTGACTAAAAACAAGTAAGACTATGTATAAAGACCCTAGACAATAGGTATTTACACTACCTCGTGACTTATTTCTTAGGACATGCAGGAGTGACAAGGTGCAGGTCAATGTCCTAAGTCTGGAAAATTCATCTTTGTACTCTAAACAATAGGTTATGGGTAGGCTAGGTTCATGTTCAGGGTACCAATCATACAGAATCAGCAAATGGGGTAGCTTATTAGGGCCATGGTCAATCCAAATGCAAGATTTCTTACCTAAATTACCATAATTGAATTGATAATTGGAACTAAGTGGAGAAACGGAAGATACAACCTGATTTGTAGTACCATCAGTTGGGTATGTAAGTTCATCACCTTGTTGCATTGTACCAAATACCTTCTCATCTTTGGGAGCTCTCAACTCGTGTTTGGCCATATCTTGTTCATCAAATACCTTTGGAGCAGTGAATGCTACAGCAACTTCCCAAGTGAATAAAAATTCTAGACAATCTTCCTCAGAATGTGGATCATGTGGATGAATTCTACATGAAGTGGCTAAAGAAAAATCTGATATATGCAGTGAATTCCCATACAGTAACATATCCTTACTCATTCTTGACACCAACTCGATGATGTGATCAAGTGATTGACATGAAAAAGATTCCAAGCCATCACTTTGCATGACTTTGATTTTTATTTGTAGGCATTAGTTTTCCACAGTCCATGAATCATCATTGTAGACCTTTACTTTCATTTCTTATCATTGGATCAGCATCAACCATGTGGAGATCTTCTTCAATGTAAGTAAAAATAGGATCAACATGGGGAACAAATGATTTTTATTCTCAGATTGTAGACCTTTACTTTCATTTCTTATCATTGGATTAGCATCAACCATGTGAAGATCTTCAATGTAAGTAAAAATAGGATCAACATGGGGAACAAATGATAAACTCCAATCTACTTCATCCATATCAGTCACATGATCTAAAAAATTCCTCTGTATCAATTAGCAACCTTCCTATTTGGATTGTACATTCATTTTCTGCAACAACAACATAGTCTCTTTCTTCCTCTATAAGTAGATTCTTGATGTCAATGTTTCTTTGAGGTGGTACACTATCCTTATTTTGTTCATCTAACTCAGCTAGAGACTCTATTGGAGTGACTATATCAGCCTGATATGACTGAACATGGTGATATGATGAGCTAATATAGTCAAGAACTTGATCATTTTTCACTGGAAAATCTAATTGGAGATCAAGTATGTTAGCTAGAATTATTTTTTGCATCACTGTCCATGACTTTCTTCATCCAAAAGACTAATTTCTTCTTGTTCTTGCATATCTCTGATCTAAACAACTTGCTGTCCCAACTCAGAATTATCAGCCAACTGCAAGGAACAGCTATTTTGCACCTCTATAGCAGCAAATTCAATCTTCAAACTTGATATTTTTTAAGCATCTGATTGTCAATCTACATCCTTAACGTGACTTCTTATCAAGTCAAATTTATCATCTATCTTCTCCACATCCTTGGTAGCAGAAATCTAATCTTGTGCATGGCTCTGTTTATTGTCTTGTGACTGCAAACTAAGTTTTAACCATGCTGGAAGGTCTAGTGAATGAAAACTAGGTTTTAACTAGTTAGGGACTATGTGCTCCTTCGTTGGGTGACGTACAAACCACATGCATTCCCTACCATCTTCATTTTGATGAACTTGAGGAACTTCAATTTTTCCAATGTATAGACTACCCTTTCAACTGTGATCATTTGTGAATAGATTTATAGGTCCTGTAACATCAACTCTTTGAGTGTTCTCTACTAAGATATGACTACATGCATATGCATCCATCCATATTGCAGCTCCTCCATGCGTTGCCTTGCCCTGAGTATATCTATTATGCACATATCCTGCTTCAGGCTTGTAAACTTCACAAATAGGAAGCAATCCCTTTAAATGCAAATCTAACCTCTGGAGAAAAGTTAAACAATCAATCTGTCATGTGACTCTCTAGGATGTATGGCACAGACCTGAGGGGAACTAAAATCAAGCAGTGTTAATGCATGATACTTTTCTCTAATTTACTTATCTAACACTTCTTTGAAGAGTGGGATGTCAACTTTGAAAATCTCTTCATTATATGACTATTGTGATGGTCCTCTCAAGAACGAAGGGATCCCATGACTAAAACCATTTTGTGCATCCATTAGATAAGAATTTTTTGTACATTCACTTCATTTCAGCATGTGTAATGAACCAACAAAACTGAAATCCTACACAAAAATATTCGTCCATGCCCTCCTTCTAGTGCCAATTCTGTTGATGGTGGTTTTAGCACACAACAATGTAGGTATGATTGTTGGGATCACACCTCTCTTGAAAAAGGTATCCTATCCATGATAGGATTGCCCCAAGGATAATACAAATAGGTCTTAGCTTGCCTGGAATAACTTTAGTGGAATGTCTAGTTGTTCCTATAAGGGGTCTTACATGAAGTGCAAGGTTTATGAAATGTGACAACAAAGTATATGCAAAAACCCTAGGTGGTTCAGACTATGAAGTCTAAAATTTTAGTAGATAATTAATGTAATGTTGCTCAAACCCTAAATCTAATAAACTTTATGTAAAGAAAATGCAAAAGGAGAGAGAGAGATAAGGGATAAGAGATCCTAAGTGACGATCACAACTGGGTAAAATGTGGCAGATAGACAAGTACTTTCAGTAAACCATTCCCTATTTCACCAAGATAGTAAACCCACAATGTTGCAAGAAATGATACAATCTCCAAAGGATCCTTATGATTTTCAAATTGCATGCACTCATTAAGCACCCAATCAATGGCATAGCTTAACTAGTGGAGTGTAACTAAACTATGCTTAATGATAGGGCCCAGGCTAACTATACACAACAACTTACCATCAGCAAGCACTAATAGTATAGACCAAAGCATTCGTCAGATATCTTAATATTTACCCCATCATTGCAAAAGCACAACTAATTAATTTCAGATTGATATGAACCATGAAAACCAAAATGAGACAACACATAAACACAAATTCCCAACAACCTGCAAAACTTGCTTTGTATTGACTGTATTTTGGCAGAGTCTTAGCAATTCATTATCAAATCCTACTTACAAATGAGAGAAAAGGATGGCCCTTTTATAGACAAGGCACCATACCGAGTTTTCAATGGACGATGGAGATTAACTCAACACCAATGGTCCAGATTACATGGCATTTAGTGAAGTACAACAGTTTGTTACATTTTTGGATTTGCATTTGTCCTTTAGGAAAAAGACAAAATACAGCTTGCAAATACATTGAAGCTAGACAAAATGGATACCCATTTGGTTGTACATGATGAAAAGTAAATTTTGAAGGCCTGATAAAGCCAAAATAAAGTCACATGACACTCAAAAACTTGAACTAATGTGAATTCATGAGATTCCAAGAGTCAAATGGACCAAGAGGAGTATATGGTACTGTATTAGTGAAGATATATCCAACTGGATGCTTGTTGGACTGATTCTTGATGACTGGACTGCTGGGACAACTATATGTATGTCTTGGACATTGGACTAGATCTGTAGGAAGCCCAATGAAATAGACTTGATCTTGTATGTCTTTAGTTCCTGTAGCTCATCTCCATCATCTCAGACATTATACTGACTTTCTCTTGTAGGTGCAGCAACAATTTGGTTGTTAAAATGCAGTTTCTACATTTCTGTGTGAGCACTGCATATCTGTGTGTACATCCTTCCAAGACGGCTCCAACAAGCTCCTGTGTTCTTCAAGACCTACAATTCACAATGCAAAACATCAATTTCATCTTAACAAGTCATTTTTCATGAATTTGGGTCAAAAGATGTCTATTTGCTATCATGGATTAATCAAAAACAACTCAAACTTAATGTTACTTCCTTATAGTCCTCTTCACAAATCCAGTGATTTTTGAGTGGTTTTCTACATTTTTTACCATTTTCAAGTACCCATTTAGCTGATATATTGATCTAGGAAGTTTTTGTGTTCATTAGAATCTATTTGGGAACTTTTATTTCATATTTGTTTTGCATTTTCTGCAAAAAATGAGATTTTTGGGGATCACAGACTTTTCATGTGCAATAGCATTAATTGTCGTAAAACATATCAAAAATCCACACAAAATTGGTAAAATGTTCATCATGATGTGATAAATAGATATGCAATTCAAATCCATCAAGAAAATCAAATTTGATCCTTGAAAAACTCAATTTTCAAGCCAAAATACCAAAAAGCATTGATTTTGCTTTCAACCGACCTAGCGGGGATTTTGGGTTCATCTGACCTTGCAGGGATTTTGGGTTCATCCAACCTTGTGGGGATTTTGGGTTTATTTGACCTTGCAGGGATTTTGGATTCATCTGACTAGTAATGTTTCATAAGGTCGGTTGGTGTGAATTTTAGCGCAAGTCAATGGTGAATGAATTTAGCACAAAGTGTAAAGTGTTAAGTCAGCGCTGATTTTTTATGCGACCAACTTTGCGCAGATCTTGAAGGCATCCGATGGAGGTCAATTCACAACATTTTTAGTGCAAAGTCAAACCATGTTAATTTTCACCCAAGGACTTGGTGGCAGGATTTTTGAAGATTGCCGATATGTTTTGGGTCAGTCAAGGGCACTTTTAGCACAAGGTCTATGGAAGCTATTTTTAGCACAAAGGTCAGCAGGAGGTAGTTTTAGCACTTTTTGCAATTGGGGTCATTTTTAGCGCTAGTTTTTGAATTGGCTAGGGTGAAAGAATATTTAAAAATATAATTTTTTATACTTTAAATATTTTTAAATATACTTTTAGGATGTTTGAGATGGGTTCCAGATCCATAAGATTTCATATGCAGATTCTAGAATTTTGTGGTTCCACCAAATTTTAGACTTAGCCATTTTTTAGGATTTTAAGGGTTTCAGACTTAGCCAAATCAAGGCTTCAGGAACATGCATCAGAATGAAAGTATGTGAACCCCTTAGTGAAATCTTGTGGACTTAGGCATGATTTTGCAATTCTAAACCCTGGAAACTACGAATTTCAACATGACACATCCTACAAAAGCAATTTCAAAGGTAATATCTAGTGACATGAGATTTTGGAGCAAAATGCAGTAACACCCAATTTCAATGCAGAAAGCAACAAATGGCTAGCACAAGACCACCCAAGACACCTCCAAATGACATCAAATCACCCTAGTTATGCAAAATACTCAAATCTGCAACAACTCATAAACTCTAAGTACAAATTCACCTTCCCAACATTATAAGTAACAAAGGTCGAGACTCCAAGCCAAAGAAAAGGAGGGAGTCTCCATTTGGAAAAATGGGGCATGTGTGCAAGGCACAACATAGTCTTTTGTGGTCAGAGAGTTAGAAGTTATTTGAACCTCCAAACTCCTATTTTGTTGGTTCTTAACTTCTCAAAATTACCAATGGCCTAATTGAACATGCATCCTGATGCCCAAAGCATCGTCTTCTCAATAGTTAACCTATACGACATATTGACACCTGTCCATTTACATTAAATTTGGAACATATTGTAGGAAGTGTTCACACATTTTTTGAATGGAAATTAAAGTAGGTCATTAAGAATTACCTAGCAGCTTTCACCACCTAATTTAATGAGGTTTAATGAAGATTTAATGAGATATTATGAGAAGTCTTATTAAAGCTACCACCTTGCAAAGAAGAGACTTATTTTGCACTATGACAAGCTAATGTTGGAGGAGCTCTCAAGATTGAAGTTAGTGGGTGGTCTACAAAAATATTCATAAACAAGTTAGATAATCAACTCCTTTATTTGCCTTTTTAAAGCCTATGATAAATTGAAAAATTTTATTTGTTTGGGTGAAGAAGAACAATTTTCTATTCATGAGTCTGGGTAGTTAGTTTTCCCCAAATGTTTTGCGGACCTCTCTTGTGTCCCTAACTTTTTCAAAAGCTTTCATTTTCTTGTTTATAAAAAAAGTCAAAATGAAATATAAGTATCAAGGGTTCCCAATTGCCTCTGTAATTGAAAAAGGTTTGTCCTGAGTGAAGGATATTGATCTCGGACAAAAAATCTGGAAGATTTTTGGATTAGAATGTGGAAATAAACTTGGTCTCCAATTGCAAAGAGGATTGCAAGTAGTGGGTTAGCCCAATTACTAGACTTAATCCAGAGGTTGTGTCACATGCATTAAGGTTGTCAGACTTTGAGGAGTTTGTTGATATATCTATTACCACTGGTTGGGGATATTTCTAGGATAAGAAGGATTGGTGCCTTAATCATATTTCTAAGAGCTAGCTTAAGGTTTAAAGGAAAGGTAAATCCTGACTTCATGCCAATTTGAAGAGAGGGCCTTTTAAACAAGAAATCTATGATATGATTACCCTACTACGCTGTGTTGTCAGGAGTGCCAAATCAGACTCATTTGAAAATTGGATGTGTCAATTTATTTTGGTGATTTGTAGTGAATCTTAGTATGTGGATTGGGTGAATTTGATAAGTGAACATATGAATGAACATCTGGCTAACATTCACCAGAATGTGTCCTTCCATATGAATTCTTTTCTAATTTACATGCTAGCTAGTAAAGAGGTTGTCTGGCCTAGTTTGAGGACTCAGGGGTATCTCACGCCAGATACACCTGTGTATCATTATTTTCCATAGTTGCAAAAGGACATTGGAATGAAAGACTTTCACCATGTAAATGATGCCTTTCTCATGTTGACTACTAAAAAGATTCAAGGCTCACTCGAGAGGAGAATTTCTCCCAAAGTAGTGACATTGATTATGAATTTTGGGAGCTTTTACACTCAGTTTGATAGGTTTTATTATCTACAGATTGGATTTTTTGAAAGAGCTCCATTGAAGTTTCCTAGGTATTCTTCGGATTAACTTGTCCCTTTGGAAGTCTGTCATTAGATGGCGGCTATGAAGAATAAATATCACAATATGAAAAAGAAAGGGTATTCATTAGATGTGTCTCTATCTTTTTATGTTTGAAAGAGTAATGATAATGCTAGGAACATTGAGAAATTTTTTGACAAATACAATTTTCAGCCTTTGCCTACATGGCCATTGTTTGACACTAAGAATTTTTTTAAGAAGAATTTGCATGGAGGGAGCATGTATGAACATCAGCCTCACCTCGAGGATTATTTGGAAGCTTGTTCTGATAAAAGGGAAATACAAAGAAGATATTGGATGAGGTTGACAATAGACCAAGTCCAAGCTTTCAAGTTGCCCTTAGAGGTCCTAGACGATATTAATGATAATTCTAAAATTTTAGATGAGGGTTATTAAAATGGTGTTTCAGAACCTTTGCCTCAGATACATTGTTCTGATAAAGAGGTCACAAACATCATGGCTCAGTATTTTTTTTGTGCTAAGAAAAAATAAGTGGGTGGAGAGAAGATTAAAAGGACATGCTAGTTCTTTAGTGCAAAAATGATCTGCAACAAAGGAACATAACATATCATAGGCCTCCCATACTCTAATAGATACAAGTAACGTGTATACAACTCTTCATATAGTTGGCTCACAATCTAGAGGAGATGGAGAACAACCTGAGGATAGTAGGGGACTGAAGATCACATGTGAATAGGATTGCTACCCTATGTCCGTAAAGGAAAGAACAAAAAATTAATTAGATGCTTTGCAACAACTACAAGAAGACCATGTGACTTCTCCCAACTCTCTGATGCCTGATACTGATTCTTTGATTTTCAATCAAATTGGTGAAGATAGTGTTTTCAATTCTTTGTTGAGTAATCTCAATTCTCTAGCGTTAAGTGAACCCCCTAAACATAATACCCCTCCTATGTAATTAGATATTTTTGTTTTGAATGCTAATGCTAGTGCTAGTGTTTCTACATCTCCATCCCCCTCATGGTTGAAATGGGTAGTAGAAAAGAAGAAGAGGTATCCTCCTATTATAGACAGAAACATAGATACTATAGCCTAATTGATACAATATACACCTAAGCCCAAGAGGGCTAAGAGGATGTCAATAATGGTTGTAGATCCCTCTACTAGACACTATATTTTGGAGATTGCAGACTTGATTGGTAAGAAAAATGAAGATGAGGTTATTGAAGTAGATTTTAAAATGAGTAGAATTGATATGGGTCCGTCTACAATTGAAGGTGATATTTAGCATGGCAAGTTTTGTTTGAGTACACTATCAAAAAGGGTCCAAATTGAGCAACAAGAAAAATCTAAGTTGCAGGCTTATATGAGAACTTTAAGCTTATTTATTCAATCCATTTTAAAGATTACTGCTCAGATTCAGATGAGACACCTAGTATAACAATGGATGGTTTAGGTCCCAACATATTGCAACAACTCAAGCGATACCAAGCCATAGCTAAATCCATTGAACAATGGGTGGAGAAAATAACTCTTAATGAATTGTTTTATATTGAGGAAGCTATGAGATTATGCACCTCAATTTCCAACAAAAGAAAGACATTGTCTATGGAGCTACATAATGTTAGAAAATATAATAACAATTTGTTGATGGTTTTTAAGGAACTTCAGGAAATAACAAAAAATGATACAAGTATCCTCATAGCTAAGAAGATTTTGGGTGATCCTAAAGAAAATAAGTTTGTAGTCTAGTTAGAAACACTTGAATGGACAATGTTTATGCTACGGGGAGTCGAAGAGGAATAAAGGAATACACTGACTTAATATTTTTTTGACCTGAAAGATCTCAAAAGTAATTATGCAATCTTAGAAATATAAGCCTTTGACAAAAATGAAGATTAATTGCTCAAGATCAAAGAAATAAAGAAAAATTTCAAGAAAATGATTAATGAGGAACTTGTGGGTACCAACACATTGATTGGCAAGTTAGTAGGAAATATTGGAAGAGTGGTAATGTATCTCCGGACTTTCAAGAGTGAAATCAAAGAATTCATAAAAGATTGGCATATGCAGATCGAATGATAAGTAAACTGAAACTTTGGGCTAATATCACTAGTAGTCCAAGTGAAAAGATACTAATCCCAATCATCACCAAGTACAAGGTATATAAGGCAAAGTTACAGGCACTGGCATCTCAAACAACATAGGTAGACTCAAATACATGTGAAGAAAAAACAAGGAGAAGGAGACGATATAAGGGAAGGACTTAACAATTATCAATTAATGATTTTTCATATGCTTTGTTATTTATTTCTTTCAAAAAATGATTGGATCTTGAGAGCTCTCTTTTAAGTTTAATGACTTATTTAAATATCTTTTAATTGATTGTCCCCAAGAAGCTATTATCATTTTAAAGACACTTATGGTTGACAAGGCTATATATTTTGAAGGCCTGTCAATGCATAGGATATTTTGGGAAACTTTGTCTTGGTGGAAGGTCAAAATTTGATGCGTTGTTACTTTTTAGTTGCTCTTAATACATGAATGGAATTTGGTGCAGTGGAATTTTGAAATCATAAAATTTGTGTTATGGTGGATGATGTTTATTCTTCTTATGTTGAAAATGTTGTCAACTTATTAGCTTGCAGTTATATATTAAAGTGATTGGAGATTTCTATTTTGGCTCATTATTGTGGATGTTTTTCTTCTGATGAATGATTCATAGTGATGATTGTTTGATAATTGATATAAGCCTATGATGGTGGTGATTGAAGTCTTTGTGCTTCTTAGTTTTTCAAATTACATTGTGATTCATTGCCTTTAATGCTTTCTGGTTAAAAGAACCACCTTTTCTTCTTTTTGGCAAAAAGCATACATTGTTTTCATTCTTTGCATATCATTGGAAGGTAGCTACACGTTGTAAAATAAGTAGAGAGTCATTGCAAAATATCATTGCAACAAACTGAACTATTGGTTCGTTGTCATTTGTTTGGGTAAGAGAAGATAGAGTTAAGTGACAAATCTATATACCAATAGATTTTTGGTGACTATAATAGGGGCTTTTCTTTTTACATATATTGAGTTGCTTTTTAATTGGTTTTATGGTTCTCTGAGGAATAATTACCCTAGTCCTCCTACCTAACCTAAATTGGCTCACTAGTGACCAAGAAGATATTATTACTGATCTTCAGAATTTAGCCTAGTAGAATAGAAGAACAAATCAACAATTCCACCAATTAAACAAAGAACTTGAAGCTAAAGAAGAACTTGAGGACATAATAAAAGAAAATGCTAGACAATTTGGGGAAGGAAAATAATTTATTCTTGTAGAAGACGTGGTTGTAATACCTTGAAAAGAGAGTCCTCTCTGAATACATGTAGTTTGCAATAACAGGTAGAGAAATCAAGCAAATAATCCTAGAAATCGAGTGAACATTCAACCAAATCATCCTCATAATAACAAGTAAGCGGTTGGCAACTCTACTACTTCATTTTTTGTACTTGTGAAAATTGGCTTTGAAGAGATATACTAGGGGTGATAGAAAGAAGGGTATTGCTAATTCAGATTTTGACTTGTTGCAATCTTTAAGTTTCTTTGCTTTTCCTCCCACTCGCAAAGTCAAGTCTTGTAGTAGACCATCTTCTCATCCTCCTCAAAGAAGAGATAACTCTAGTTCTTCTTATCAAGCTCTTATCCTTCACAGGACTGTCTTACCATTAAAAGTTAATATTCCTATTCATAACCCAGCCAATATGGCTCATCCACTTCCTGTCCCATTGGGAGTAGCTATAGGTCCTCTAAGGCTAGGATTAGAAATTCATGATTTACCTAGAGGATCAAGCAAGGTAATACCCAAATTTAGAGGGGATGGAAAGGTTACCCTAGATGAGCATATCAATTCTTTCTTTGCGGCTTGTTCTATTCTAGGTGTTCAATATGAGGACATATCTACAAGATTATTGGTTGAGTCCCTGACTGATGTTGTAGTTGAATGGTTCTACCATTTACCTAATGCATCTATTAGATATTGGGAAACTATGAGACAATGGTTTGAAGAAAGATTCAAGATGGATGATAATGAACATACGTCGGTGGCCCAACTATATTCAATGAAGAAATAGGTAGATGAATAGATGAGGGACTCTATAGAAAAAATTAATAAAGTGGTGAATAGAATTCCAACTGATGTAAGGCTAGGAGATGCTCAGCTGAAGTGTTTCTTCTTTAATACTCTTCCTCTTGATGTCAGTTTTCCCAATAAAAGAGAAGGTGCAACTGATCTGACGTCAACACAAATAATGGCCATTTCTATAGAAGATGACCTAATTACACTAGGTAAATGGAAGAAATAACTGTAAATGGGAAAGCCTTCAGTTACTAATTCTACTAATCCTATGATCCAAAGACTAGTCAAAGATATTATCACTTTGAAAAGGAAGATGTCAAAGAGCCCTGAACAACCTTTCTATCACGATATACCTAGAAAAGATCATGGCCAACAAGGGAACTACAATAGACCCTTACCTTTGATTGGACCTACTCAGAGACTAGCTATTGAAAATGGTCATTCCACAACCAAAGGAAATCACATGGTGTGTGAAAGGAGGCTAGGTGTGTGGAAATCGCTTCCTACACTAATCTAATGAGAAGAGCACTATGCAAATTCAATTTTATCCTAACTATTACAGGAAATGATAAATCATTAACATGAGATATTGTAGAAAACTACAAGAACCAGAAAGTAGACAAAAGAAGAGAGACAAAGATATGTGGTGGAGAAAACCCTTATTGGGTGAAAAACCCCACACTCAGAAACCTGCACAATGTATTAACAAATCTGAAAGAATGTTTAGAATACACTTGCAATGTAAGCTTCAATGGTCTTTGACACTTATGTCTGAAGTCAAACCAGCAGCATAATAGTACCTATAGAACCTGTAATACAACTCCATCTCCAAGCACTTGTTTATATATAATATAAAAGGCAATATTGGACCTTTCTTGGAATGGGCATCCAACTTGGCTTCATGGACCAAAACCCATGCCTAAGGACACTTGGTCAACATTGTAGAATGTGCTTGACACTTGTCCACAACTCCCATCCCAAAGGGGTCCCCTATTTCAAAAATGGGCTATGACAAATGCTTTTACGACACTTACGACTGTCATAGAATCTGTCATAGTAGTTACAACTTACAGCTGAAAGAGAATCTATCATACACAGGCTATAAATAACATATCCTCTTACAACATGTCATAGTGTACCTTGGGACAGCCAAATATGCCTTTTTCAAAGATGCTTCATGACACATGTCTTCACCTGCCTTACATGCTTCTATTTCTGACTCTTACATATCATAGATTCCTCATAGGAATCTGTCATAACCATTTCGGTCAAACATTCCTTTACACAACATGGAAGATGCCAACACATGGCAAAATTCTCCTACCACAAAGTGGGATGCCTATCTCCTCATGTGAGGACAAAATTACAAGTTGTCATATTCCATGTAGGATTGACACATCACCGTGCCACATCCCACAATATGACAATATGGAATTTTAAAAATATTTACAACATAGGCAATTAAATAATAAATACAAACATTAACAATGTAAGTAATTACCAAGGTTGAGACACCTTAATTCCCAACATTCTCCCACTTGTCAAACACCTTGTAAGAGCCAATAGAATAACAGAATTTAACTGCTATAAGCCGAGAGGCCCATAGACTCTGAACACCATCTGAACTTCTCTGTGCTCACTAGTTTCGTCAATGCATTAGCAACATTCTTCAAAGTATCTACCTTCTCCAAATTTACCTTTCCATCTTCAACCATGTCTCACAAGAAGTGAAACTAAACATTAATGTGCTTAGTTCTAGCATGGAAAGTTAGATTCTTTGCAAGGAAAATTGCACTCTAACTGTCACAACTAATTGTGATCTGACCTGCATCAACACCAATATTGGAACACAATCTCTTAAGCCAAATGGCTTCCTTACAAGTATGAGTTGCTTCCATATACTTAGCTTCTGTCATGGACAAAGCAACAATAGGTTATCACTTACTCATCCAGCTAATAGCACCACCAAACAGTGTAAACACATAAGCACTGGTGGATCTCCTGCTGTCACTGTCACCTACCTAATCTGAATCCATAAA
Source organism: Cunninghamia lanceolata (assembly GCA_027924645.1). Classification (NCBI taxonomy): domain Eukaryota; kingdom Viridiplantae; phylum Streptophyta; class Pinopsida; order Cupressales; family Cupressaceae; genus Cunninghamia; species Cunninghamia lanceolata. Next base: position 9,327,637 of record BSBN01000078.1, read on the forward strand.
TCTATGAATGTCAATAGAATGCAGAGGTCCTGTAACATTACCATGATAGCAAATGGAATACTCAGAAGTACCCCTCAAATTTTTGAATACTCAATTAACTGCATCCCAATGAACCCGTCTAGGATTAGCCATAAATCGACTAAGGACTCCCACTGCTTGGGCAATGTCTGGTCTTGTGCAGACAATAACATACATCAAACTATAAACAACAGTAGCATAAGGTACTCTTCTCATGTCCTCCACCTCACTAGGAGATTTTAGAAAATCCTCAACAAATAACTTTGTCCCCAAAGAAATAGGAACACACAATGGTATACAATCTACCATGTTGAACCTATCCAACACGATCTTCACATACTTACTCTGGCTTAACCAAAGTTTTTTGTTAGCTCTGTCTCTTCTAATTTCTATTCCTAGAATGTACCTAGCTGCCCCTAAATCTTTCATTTCAAACTGTACTGACAACTGAGATTTGAAATCAGAAATCATATTCTTACCCTTCCCAATGAGCAATTTATCATCAACATACAATGCAACAATGAGAATATGATCACCATCAAACTTAAAGTACACACAGTGATCCGATTTCGATCTCACAAATCTAATTGACAACACAATCAAATTTCAAGTACCATCTCCTAGGGCATTGCTTCAAACTATACAAAGACTTCTTTAATTTGCAAACCAATTTTTCTTTACCTTTCACCATGTAATGCTCTGGCTATGACATGTAGATTTCTTCCTCCAAATCACCATGAAGGAAAATTGTCTTCACATCCATCTATTCTACCTCCAATTCATAAGCAGCTACGAGAGACAATAGGAATTGAATGGATGTCAATTTTGCAATAGGAGAGAAGATCTCACCATAATCTATACCCTCCACTTGTGAATACCCCTTCATAACCAATCTGGCCTTATACTTCTCAACACTATCATCTACACCAATCTTCTTCTTGAACACCCATTTGCATCCAATGGGCTTCTGTCCAGGAGGCAAAGGCACCAAGTCCCAAGTTTGATTCTTTTCCAAAGATGCCATTTCATCCTCCATGGCCTCCTTCCAGGAGCCTGCATCTTTCATGTCCAAAGCCTTTGATACAGTTCTGTGTTCATCACTGTTAATGAGTAAAGCATAAGCACAACTAGAATTAAGCAATGTAAAACCAAACCTTTCATGTTTCTTTCTTATCCATGTAGACCTCCTCAAGGGCTGAGGTTGAGGTTCAACTTCTTCATCTGAGCTTTCAAAGCTGCCAAAGCTCTCCTCATCATCAAGTCCAACACTGTCTTTCTGTTTAGTCTTCTTAGGGGTAGGAGGAAACTTAACAACATCCACTTTCTTTTCTTTTTCTTCTAGCTGTAAAATAGTGGAAGAAGGTGTAAGCTGTCTGAAAATGATACTTCTGCTATACAACACTTTTTCAGCCATAGGGTCCCAAAGCTTGTATCCTTTCACACTGACACCATAGCCAATGAAGATACACTTAAAAACCTTGTTCTCCAACTTTGACCATTTCTCCCTAGGCACATGTGCATATGCCTCACAACCATAAACAAGAAGATGCCTTATTGAAGGCTTTCTACTAGACCACACCTCCATGGGTGTCTTACCAACAAGAGCTAATGTAGGAGATTTGTTTACCAGATAGCATGTAGTGGCAACAACTTCAGCCCAAAACTTTTGTTCTAGGCTAGCTCCACTAACCATACTCCTAGCCTTCTCCATTAGTGTCCTGTTCATCCTCTCTGCAACTCCATTTTGCTGCGGGGTGTATGGAGTTGTCTTGTGTCTTTATAACCCAAGTTCCTTGCAATATTTATCGAATTTTCTAGAATAGAACTCACCACCATTGTCAATTCTCAAACATTTAATCTTTTTACCAGTCTGATTTTTAGCAAAGGCCTTAAACTCCTTAAACTTGCTGTAGACTTTAGATTTTCTTCTGAGAAAATAAATCCATGTCCTTCTACTGTAATCATCTATAAAAGATACAAAATATATAGACTTTGATAATGAAGGAACATTAGCAGGACTAAACACATCAGAATGAATAAGGTCCAACACACCAGAAAACTTATGAGAACTAGAGTAAAACTAAACACGGTTTTGTTTTCCATAAATGCAATGTTCGCAAAAGTCAAACTCAAGATTACAATCATCTAAGCCCTCAACGAGGTTCTTATTTTTTAGGATACATAGACCCTTCTCACCAATGTGTCCAAATCTCTTATGCCATAACATTATCTTTTTAGTAGGAATTTTAACTTCTAATGCATGATTACAACCATCAAGACTAGAAACAACAGATTTCTTCACTACTCATTTAGATGGTGGGGATGAAGTGACTGCTACCCTCTTCCTTGAGTCATAAGAACTATTACATTATGAAATGCATGCCTCCATCTGAAACAGAGTACCTCTCCTAGTACCCTTAGCAAGCACCAACGCCTCTAGTCATATTGCACCCTTCTTTCGAAAAGACAACCTGCACACCTGCATCATTCAACATACTTACAGAAAGAAGGTTTCATGCTAAGCCTAGGATGTGCATAACCCCAGATATCCCTTTCACTCATCCATCATGGAATCGGATAGAGACTTTTCCATGACTAACAATCTTCGTATGAGAGTCATCACCTAGATACACCTTTCCACCATCGAACTCCTCATACTTGGTAAACCAGTCTTTATGCGAGGTCATGTGGAATGATGCACTAAAGTCGATCAGCCACAAATCATCAGGAGCATGGGTTGCCAGGGCTGCGATGAAAGCATCACCATCATCTTGTGACTTGTCAGAATCTGAATTAGGAGCTTTTATCTTCTTTTTCTTCTCCTCTTTACATTCCTTTTGGAAATACCCAGTTTTGCCACAGTTCCAACAAAGAGCCTTAGACTTTCTAGGAGATTTGGATCTCCCATGGGATTTGGATCTACCCTTCTCAACTTTCTTGTCCTTCTTCTTCCCTTTCTCCTTGGGTCTTCAATGAACTGCAAGGGCCTCTTTGGCTACCTCAGAAGACTTTCTCCTCATCTCTTCAAACAACAGTGAAGAAACCACTTCTTCCATTTTGAATGTGGATGTGGTACTTCCAATAGCCATGACAAGATGATCCCATGAGTCTGGTAGAGAACAAAGCAAGGTCATACACCGATCCCCCACTCCATCTTCACACCAATAGATCTCAATTATGTAACCATCATGTTAAAAATATTCATATGTTCAGCAATAGATCCTCCATCCTCCATTCGAAGAGAATACAACTACTTTCTCAGGAAAAGTTTATTAACCAGGGATTTGGGTTGATACACATCCCCTAACTTCTTCTAAAATAGTTTTGTAGTAGTCTCCTCATGGACATTTAACAAAATAGAATCATCAAGACTAAGTCTTATGAGACACTTAGCCTTCCGATCCTTGAGATTCCACTGATCTTGTGACATTGAAGCTAGTTTAGTTACATTAACACTTTCCCAAAGGTCTCAGTCTAAAAGCATGTCTTCCATCTTGAGCTTCCATAGCTTGAAATTAGTGCCATTGAATTTCTCCACTTCAAATCTTCCAGATGTGCATGCCATCTCCTTGTTGTAACAAGATACAGAATACTCTGCACAAACTCCCACTCAACCTAAGATCAGCTCAAAAAACTCCTACCCAAAAACTAGGACCAAAGGTGATCAAGCTCTGATACCAACTGAAAGGAGGGCAAGTGTGAGATCATGATGGGCCAAATAGTGGCAATGGAGAAAAAACTTGCTAGATGAAAAAGTACTAATACATGTTGTGAAAAGCATGGAATAAGAAGACAATTATCTGCTTCTAGGACTCCTCAGCAAAATGGAGTTGTGGAAAGGAAAAACTAGACTATTCAAGAGGATTCTAGAACCATGATGATGGAGGCAAATATCCTGCATGTCTATTGGAGAGAGGCTGTGAGTACTGTTGTCTACACTCTTAACCGGGTGCAAATTAAAGGTAATAATGGTAAAACATTTTATGAACTATAGTTTGGTAATGCTCCTACTATGAAATACTTTAGAGTTTTCGGTAATAAATTCTATATCAAGAGAGATGAAGATCTAGGCAAGTTTGATGCAAGATGTGATGAAGGAATATTTATGGGTTATACTAACCAAAGTAAGGTGTACTGGTGCTTTAACAAGAGATTAAAAAGGATTGTTGAAAGTGCTAATGTCAAGGTTGATGAAAGCAAGGAGAGACCTTCCAAGTCTTGTGGATATGAATAAGATGATCAAAATGAAAGTCCAAATAAAGGAAAGAAAGTTCAAACTCAAACTCAAATTCAGATTGCTCTGGAGAATCCAGTGACTCAAGAAGGTCGTGCAAATGTTGAGGAACAAGTTCAAGAATTAGAATGTCAAGAAAAATCCCAAAACTCCTAGGTATGTAAGGTTGAATCATTCTAAAGATCAGATCATAGGAGATAAAAATAAAGGTGTTCAAACTAGAAGAAGAATTGCTGAAGAACAAGTGGAGTATTGTTTGATTTCAAAGATTGAACCACAATTAGTAAATGAAGCTTGTAATGATGAAAGTTGGGTAAAAGAAATGGAAGAAGAATTAATGTAAATTGAAAAGAATCATATTTGGGATCTTGTACCTAGACCTAAAAACAAAAATGTAATTGGAACCAAATGGGTCTTCTGGAATAAACTAAATGAAGATGGTGAAGTTGTGAGAAACAAAGAAAGATTGGTGTGCACAGGATATTCTCGGGTAGAGGGAATTGATTTTGAAGAAAATTTTGCTCCGGTGGCAAGAATCAAAGTTGTCAGATTATTTCTTTCCTTTACTTCTTGCAAAGATTTCAAAGTTTTCCAGAAGGATGTCAAGTCAACATTCCTAATTGGAGAGTTGGAAGAAGAAGTCTACATTGAGCAACTGGAAGGATTCCAATTGTCTAATCAAGGAGATATGGTCTGTATATTGAGGAAAGCATTGTATGGACTTAAACAAGCCCCAAGAGCTTGGTATGCAAGATTAGATAAGTGTTTGCTAAAGTTAGGTTTTAGCAAAGGCACAACTGATAATAACCTTTATTTCAAAATTGATCATGGACACATCTTGATTGTTGAGGTATTTGTTGATGATATCTTCTTTGGTGTAATTGAGAGAAAGTGTAAAAAATTTGTTGATTAGATGCAAAGTGAATTTAATATGTCCATGTTTGGTGAAATGAATTTCTTCTTAGGTCTACAAATCATTTAGTCAAATAAGGGCATCTTCATATCTCAGTCTAAGTATGTGAAAGAGTTGTTAAAAAAGTTTGGAATGGAGGATTTAAAAATAGTGAGTACTCCTATGATAACCAGATATAAGTTGAGTAAAGATGATGAGTCCCCTAAGGTAGATCAGAAAAGATATAGAACAATGATTAGAGGGCTGCTTTACCTAACTCAAACCAAACCTGATATTATGAATGTAGTTGGCCTTGTTGCTAGATTTCAAGCTGATCCTAGAGAATCCCATGTTGTAGCAGTCAAAAGAATTTTTAGATATCTGAAGGGGACATCTATTTATGGCTTATGGTATCCTAAGGATGATGATTTTACTCTTCATGCATATACAAATGCTGATTGGGTAGGAGATGTGGATGATAGGAAGAGTAGTGGTGGTGGTTCATTATTCTTTGGAAACGGATTAGTTTCTTGGTTGAGAAAAAAGTAGGAGGCAATATCTTGGTCTACTATAGAGATAGAGTATATAGTAGCAGAAAGTAATTGTACTCAAGTTTTGTGGATGAAGCAAATGTTGAAGGATATCATAATTGTGTTTGAAGAGCCTATTACAATCTTTTGTTATAATTCAAGTGCAATAAACATCTCAAAGAATGTGGTGTTGCATTCAAAGACAAAGCACATATCCATCAAGTTTCACTTTTTGAGAGAGAAGGTAAATGAAAATGAAGTCAGATTGGAGTTTGTTCCTTCAAAGGATCAGATTGCGGATATCTGCACTAAGCCTCTACCTAAGGACACTTTTGAGTATCTCTGAGTGAAGCTAGGGGTTATTACCCCTCCTGTTCAGAACTAAGGTGCACTAGTGTGCATCAGTCTGGTGGAACTCACAGTCATATCTTGTGATCCGAATTGGTGCTAAGGGGATTCTACTTAGGTGAAGTAGTCAGTGTGTTAATTCTGGAGTTTAGTTTGGTTTTATCTAAGTAAAAAAAAGGGGGAGAGATGATTGCAAATATGTGCCCTTTGCCATTGATGTCCAAGGGGGAGAGAAGTCACGTGAAAAACTCAGAAGTAAGTAGTTAGTGGTGAAAGGGGGAGCAATGAAGAAAGTGGTTGTAGGTGTGATAAGAGAAAGGGGGAGAAATCCTTGTCTTGACGGTTAAATTAGGTTTTCACATCATATGTTGTCATCAATGACAAAGGAGGAGATTGTTGCAAATATGTGCCTATGATGTGTTGTCATTGATGTCAACATATCTCTTTATCAGAAACAGTGAAGACAATGCAGTTTAGTAAAGTAGATTGCTCTGCATTCCCAGTGAGATGAAGATCAAAGTCTATGGATTAAAGGGTTTTGTAGAGGATTGTCTAAAGTTGCTCTAGTTAAGATTTGAGAGGTTCGCATGGAGGATTGGTGAAGTGATGGCTATCTGAGTAGAATTAGGTTTTGCAGTTATTCAAAGGTAACAGAGTGACATGAATTTGGTCTGAATTGCTCCGCATTGGAATATTATGGTATACGGTTCTAGAGGTATGTTCGGGATGTTGGTGTATATCCTCAACTCAAGTGGTTTATGGTTTGGAGGTTTGCAAGTAATCTTTCTAGTGTGACAGTCATGACAATTAGTGTTCTTAAGTTCCCATATGAAGATGGAAGTGATTCTAGTAATTTGAGGTGGTGCGGTTGTTCTTGTTGATTTCATTGTGCTTGTGGAGGTCTCTGGATCATGTGCCTATTGTGTTGGTGGTCCACATTGAGGATTGAGCTCGTAGTTGAGGATTTCTCCTTGGGTGTTGCTATTCTTTCCAGTCTTGGCTGACCGGATGCTTTGTGCGTGTTGGGGATGATCTAAGAGAAGTTCTATGGAATGTGGCATGTTGTTCAAGGAAGATTTGAGTCCCAGCTATGTTTGGCTGATAGTGTAGTGGTCCGTATGTAGCATTTTGTATTAAGTCAAGTCTTGTGATTGTAATTGCTTGTAATGCCTATCTTGGAGAATGTTCCAGATAGATGATTGTAAGGTCGACTTTGATGTTCATTCCAAATTTGATGTCATGTATAAGTAAGTGTAATGAAGTCATGTAAATGTGCCCATGTGAGTGAAGATACAGAGGTAGAGAAGAAGTGTTTGGGGGTAGAGAAAAGGTGTTGTGAGCTTCAATGGAACTGAACCTTGGCACAAAGAAGATGTTGTTTCTCAGTTCAACCTTTCAGTGTTAACCATGTGAATCTTTTTTGTAGACAGTGAGTCTCTTGGATTAGTGAGCTCTGGGCAATGGTCTTGAAGGCAAGTGCCTTCCCATTTTTCTATTCTTCTAATAGAGAATAAATCTTGTGGGTTATCCCCCACCGTGGTTTTTCCCTTAATCGGGTTTCCACATAAAAATCCTGGTGTTATATGTGTTGATTGTGTTTTTGCTCATATGCTGTTGATTCATGCTTTCATGGTTATACCATTAATCTGTTAATAAGTGGTAAGGAATATTAAAGGCAACAAAAGATAAAGCTTTGTGACAACTAATTTACCCCCCTCAGTTGTCTACCCTAATTTCAATAGGAATAAGGCCAATCACATCTCCTAAACTCTTCATAATGGAACTCATAAATCAAGCCATATGAATAAAGAGATAACCATGCCAATGTCCCTCAAATGAACCCTCAAGATCCATAACCATGAGAAGATAAAACATAAAACAAAATGCATCTAAAAGTATAGACAATACCTTATAGATAATAAAAACTACTGAGTAGACGAAGAGTGGGAAATGAGAATGCCCCTCCAAGATACACCAAGTCACAAATACGCTCTCCAAGAATAGTATGCTCTAGGTCAATAATGAACTCACATCCATATCTAAGTGTAGGCTCCTCGGTCTATCTATTGAAACCTCCAATGACTAACTATCTCAACAAGTGTCTCTAATCCAAAGAGAACTCTGGCCTCACCCAAGTCTCCAAGTATCAAAAAGTACCTCCATGATCAATCCATGCTAAACTCCAAATGCAATATTGCACTATCATGAAGCTCCCAATCACATGATCAATTTACTCAATACCAAGAGAACCATACAAGATCACTGTCAATGCTCCTACTGCAGAATAAAGAACCTAATCATGAAAACATGATCTAACATCTCCTCCAAGGAGATCACATACATCCATGCACACATCATGTCTCAAGAAAACCATACAAGACCAAAGTCAAAGCTCCAACTACACATCTGCATAATCAAGGAACCCATCATGACATCATGATCTAACCATCTCCTTCTAGGAGATCACATGCATCAATGCACTCATCCTATCTCAAGAGAACGATACAAGACCAAAGTCAAAGCTCCAACTACACATTTGCATAATCAAGGAACCCATCATGACATCATGATCTAATCATCTCCTTCTAGGAGATCACATGCATCAATACACTCATCTTGTCTCAAGAGAACATGTATCATGTCAATACTCAAACTAGTATCTAAAGTAAACCAATACACAATACCAACATCTCTAAAACAAACAATCAACATGTCAAATTGACAATTCATAAATGGATACCTCAACTAAAGACTCCAAAAGTCCTCCATGGTAAACAAGGATGTCAAAATCTCTAGCAACATTAAGATAACCATCTACTAATAATAGAACTTGGGATTTCAAAGTACTCTCACTGAAACAATAATCATAATCCAAGAGCCTCTCCAAGACATCCACAACCACTGAAGAAGATCATCCATCACTATTTGATGAATCCATATCACTACCAAAGATCCCACTAAATAGTGATATCAAGCTATACATAGTAACAAAGTAACCATCTCCTAAATGAAGATCATCCATGGCCCCAATGCAATCAAAGAATCCTGCCATAATATCAACAAATCCCAAAAGGTAAAGTAAAACTATGATCTCCAAACCAAGAAGATAAAACCATCACTATCAAAATCTCACATAAAACCATGTATCTAAGCTATCCATGTCATCATGATAAACATGCTATAAGTCCCAATAACTAACTATATAGGCACTCAAATCATTCATCCTCTCATCTCAATGCAACATACCAATGTACACATGACCACAAATAAGGCCAACTAATGAAGTATGCATAAACACTAAATCAAACTCATAGATACAGATAGTCGACATGTGAGTCATCTCACTGTAGCAAAGGGGTAGCTAATCCATAAAACTACATAACTCAAAGATCCAAAACACATGTAACATGCAAACTCATCATCACATTAGTAACATGCAAAATGAGATATAAAAGAAGATAACGTGTAGACTCCAAGAATCAAACACCAAATCCATGCTAGATTTGATTTGCCAAATAAGTCCATAACACAAGTAACCATAGTCAAGGAACTAATCAAGCATCCAGGAGATAAGAACAATCCCCTAAAATTATAGCACAAGACCACCTATAATCATGAATCAAACATCATAGCTCATACCTATCAATCACATATACATGATCATGTTGTTTTAATGCAAAAGTGTACTTGAATATCCATGACACAATAATCATCATCAACGTTGTACCTATAATCAACTCCCACTGAAACAAGACTCCAAGTCTCACACATGTATCAATCATGTCCTCACACCAGAAGAAAACATGTGTGCATGTCCCCATCAAAGCTCAAACTCTAAAAACACCTATAAACCTATAACTAGAAGAACAAATTTGAAAACCTACTATACCATACTAATGGTCACATAGCAACATACAGTCCCACAAGTTTGTGCCAAAAAATCCATCCGAATGCTCTCAAAATTGCACCCTGAATATCTATCTCCCACAAGTGATCAAACAAATATCAAACTCTCTCTGCACACCAAACTATAACACTACATGATCCAATCTATAGTACACAACAATAGCTCTCCAACACTATCTGAAATAAAAAATCTGATTCCAAATGCAAAAGTTATGAGCATAAAACTATCTCAGAGCAATGCCTGGCTTCAAGGCACCAAATTCTGATACAAATAGAAAACTCTGACAACCAAAACTACATCACTATGTAGTACTCAAAGAGATCTTTATGATGCCTATAAGAAGTCAAAAATCTGATACCATGGGTGAAAGTTATGCCTCCTAGAAAAAAATGCCCTACAAGGGCTAAAATTGGCCCCGTGGGACCTTATCTGTACTGCTGATGTAAGCATGACGTAATCAGTGACATCATCATGTTGATTGGGCATAGGTGGGTCCACTTTGCTAATGTGGTATAGGGCTGCCATCATCATTGACTAGAGGATTTCAACAAAGTTTTAAATTTGTTTTTTTTGTGTGTTTCAAAACCCCCACTAAATAATATGGACCCGAAACAAATTTCAAGGGAGTTTAAATGCATTTTTTAAGTCCTCTATCATTATTTTTCATCCACCGATAGTTTTAAAACAAAAAATTTTAAATTTTAAAAAACTTCATAAAAAATTTTAAATCCCTACGGGCTGTGTCCACCAGCGAAGCGAACCGCCCTTTCTGTGCCATCCTCGACGCAGGCCTTGCCATGCGCAGGCCTAGGGTACAGGGGTCTGGGGACCCCTGCCACACTATATATATAACATTTACATGGTTTAAACATTTTTAATTTTTATTTTACAAAACTATATAAAAAAGTGTTTTTTAATCCACAGGGAATTTTTATTTTCAAAATTTTTTTTTGAGCATACCTGCAAATCATATAGTCATACGACTGAACTAGGGGAGGGTAAATTTTTTTTCCTGAATCTCTGGTGACCAAAATAGGTCAAATTTTGTATGAATTTTTATCTCCTGAGCCTCTTGGACTCAATGGCGATATCTGTTTTGTCCCAAGAGGTCATCTACAAAAATTCCTCCTCAAAACCCTCATATTAAAGCACACAAGCAGGAAACTTTTTGCCAAGATTTTTCACCTTCAGATCAATAACCACAACAAATCCAAAACACCCACAGTCCCAAATTTGCAACACAACAACTTGCACAAATTCTCATATCCTATATTGTCCAAAATCTTTTGCATTGTCATGGATTTAACGTTGCACCAAATCTACACAAACAAGGGTTGTACCAAAACATGGATATGTGAAAACACCCAGAGCCATAAATGTATAGATAGATCACATGTAAGCACATACAAGCAACATGCAAGTATATGCAAGCTGTGAAAAGGCCTTAAAGCTCTGATACCACTTGTTAGGAATATATAGGTAGATCAAACCAATTCCACATAACCCAAAAGAGATAATGATGCATACAATCGTACAGATTTACCATAATGAAAATATCAATAGATAGTCAACAAGATAAAACAAGATATACCCTGAGAAAATCCTCATTGAGGGAAAAAAACCAACCTCCAAAAGTATCCATACTCAATGTATTATTCAGCAATAAGAAATTACAATACACTCATAGAGTCTCCATGAACACCTCTGAAACATCAAGCTTCTTTACTACAACCTCCATGTATCATAGCATGAATCCTCACATCCCATGCCATGCTTTACAATGTGCACACACAAGAGAAAAACTCAATACAATGAAGGTTGTAGTAGAGAAGATTGATGTTTCAGAGGTGTTCATGGAGACTCTGTGAGTATATTATAATTTCTTATTGTTGAATAATACATTGAGTATGGATGCTTTTGGAGGCTGGATTTTTTTTTCCTCAATGAGGGTTTTCCCAGGTATATCTTATGTTATCTTGTTTATTGTCTATTGATCTTTGCATTATGGTAAATTATAAGATTGTATGCATCATTATCTCCTTTAGGTTATGTGTAATTAGTTTCATCTGCCTGTATATTCCTAACAATCTAGGGTGATGCTGAACTTATAGTAAAATAGGTGATAAAATTGTATTCAGTTATGAATGGGAGGTTAAGGCATTATAGAAATAGGGTCTAGGATTGTATTGAGGATTTTGATGCTTTTTCAATAGAAGCCATGCCTAGAGATCAAAACACTAGAGAAGAACCATTAGTAGTCTCAACATCTCCTCTTACCTCACCCTAACTTCAAAGATGATTCATATAGGGCTGAAGTGATATACATGCCTAGTGTGCCTGATAATGTTAACTACTAGAAAATGTTTAATGGTGATCAGCAGATTATTTCTTTTCTAGAGAAGGCTGAGTCATTTGCCAACATATTCTTTGAAGGAAGCACTAAAGAGAGTAATGACATTCTTGAAGGGGAGGTGAGTTGTCAAAATGGCCAAGGAACTAAAGTGATACAACTAAAGGGGAATAAGATCCCCAAGGGTTTAGTCTCACTTGAGGATATTTTTAATGGACATGTTCAATGTGTCAAACAAGAGAGTATGGTTTCCATCAGGTCTTTTGTTGAATATGATTGTGTCAATAAAGGCACTTAGGAGGACCAGAAAATTGTTTATATTGGAAAATGTTACTCTCCCAAAGAAAAGAGAGCATTTGATTTCTTTATTAATTTGGTATAAAAATGTGTTTGTGTGGTATTATGTAGACCTAAAGATGTTTATAATTGGTGAAATACAACACCACATCCCATTGAGGCCTGACACTTATCCATTTTGAGAGAAATAAAGGACATATAATCCTAAAGTGGCTGAGGCTATTTTTAGTGAAATTGATAAAATGTTGAAAGCCAAGATTATCTACCCTATTCACCACTCCACATGGGTTGCGAATATTGTACCAGTCAGGAAAAATAATGGGGAGATTATAATTTGTGTTGATTTACATAACTCAAACCAAGCATCTCTTATGGATAAATATCCTTTACTAGTAATGGATCACATCTTGCAATTTGTATCTGGTTGAGAAATGATGTCAATGCTACATGGTTTTTTAGGGTATAATTAAATAGAAGTAGCCCCTGAGGACTAACATAAAATTGTGTTCACTACTCCAGTTGGTGTATTTGCTTACAATATGATACCTTTTGGTCTCATTAATGCAGGGCCCACTTTTCAAAGAGCAATTGACTTGATGTTCAGATATTTGAAGAAAAAAAATATTTTTGTTTACCTCAATGACCTAACTATCTTATCTAGAAGAAGAGATGATCATATTTATGATCTAGAGGTGGTGTTATATTTATGATCATATTTATGATCCAAAGAACTCTATATTTGTAGTGACTAAAGGCAAATTGTTAGGTCATATTTTTTCCAAGGATGGTATAAAGATTGACCCTGAGAGGGTCAAAGTGACTCAGCAACTGAGTCTTCCTACATCAAAGAGTAATATCAAATCATTTTGTAGTTAGGGCAAATTTTTGAGAAGATTCATCCCTAAATTTGCTGAATTAACTAGGCACATTGCAGAAATGATGAAGAACCATCCAATATTCAAATGGAATGAATAAATTAAGAAGGATTTTGAAGACATTAAGATAGCCATTACTAATTCTCCTACTCTAGTGCACCCTGATTTCAAGAAGGATTTCATTATTTACTATTATGCATTTGAGATTACTCTATTAGATATTTTATTGTAAAAGAATGAACAATGATTGAAGCTCTGATTGCCTATATGAGCGTGCCTTTGAAGAAGTATGAATTGAAATATACACCCCTAGAAAAGAATGCTTATGTGGTAGTAAAGGCTTTGAAGAACTTTAGATTTTATACCTTGCATTCCCATGCTTTTGTCCTTGTCCTTGACTCTGCTATTAAGAGAATTCTAACTCAACAAGAGCTTTTTTCAGAAAAAAGGTGGGAGGCCACCCATAAATTATATTACTTAAAAGAGTTTGTACATTATAGCAGCAGAGAACTAAAGAAAACATGTATACAGAGGCTCAGGAATGGCTAGATTTAGTAAATATAATACTCATCTAAATAAAAAATAAATGAAGTATAGTTTAAATTGCCACCCCAATGAGTAAAACTAGAGACAAATAAAAAGAAACACCAACTGACACCCGCATACTAGAAAAACCACATCATCCTGTCCATTCACTGCCAGCACTAGGAGATGATTCAGCCACACCATCAGCTAAGAGGAAAACCATGGCCAACCAAAGCAAAAATCCCAACCATCTCACATCAAAACCTCCACCACCTTTAGACTGCAACCTGGCCACCAAAAAGCACCACGTCCACCGTTACACCCCTGAGCAATACTAAGTTGTAGGACTAGCAGCAGGAAAAGGAGCGGGATCCTCAAGCACTACAATGTTTCCAACATCTCCCTAGGCATCTTCATCTCCTTCCTCTGAGTCATCAAACGCATCTCTGGGAATGTGAGGCACCAAATTTGGGGCATGTACTCTTACAAACTTGATGCCTATGAAGGTATCCTTAATGCGTCATGCATCCTTTTTCGAGAAGAGGAATCCATAAGCAGTAATTTCTCTATCAAGCTTGTAACTTCTTAGAAATTTAAGGGAGGATTGTATTGCTCTGTAAACTACCTGGTAGGGAGATGAAATTCTCAAAGTTTGAAGATGGAAAAGCCCTCTAATTAGGGCATCACATTGTTCCATGTTGTATCCCTTAATCGTCATAGCCCATCTATCCACTGTGTGTATATTATTATAGAAGAGACTAGAGGAAATCTTATGAATGTATTCTGCATCTTGAACTAGGTCCATTATGTTGGAGAGGATTTGGGAAACAATGTCTGAGTAGTTAAGAATTTAACCAGCGTAGCATGTTAACCATATGTGCCCCGTAATACAACGCACTGTAAACTACATCAACATGCAATCCCAGTCTATCAAAGTCATTAAAAATGAGACCTTGACATTTCCTCTCACCTCTGGCTCCCAGTCTAATAGGGGGAAAAGATCCTCTAGTTAAGATATGTTTCCACCATGAGAGACTAAGGATGAAATCAAGAGCTGTAGCAATCAAGACAAGAAAATAAAATTCCTAAGAAGAGGCTTAAAAATAATAATCTTTTATGCTAGAGTGATGTCATCCACGTGATTGGAGGAATGAGCATTATCCTTGCACAATCCTAATACAATCCTAGCAATGCTAATAGGTAGTCATTAAACTGGAAGCCACAAGAATGTCAAACATAGAAATCTCCACACAAGGTTTCCTTTAATGATGATTATACTTCGACTGTGACATGTGACACAAAGATGGCCCCTAAAAGTAGTAAAAGGAACCCACCATCCTTGTTAAAGATTAAGACTTATTTGAAAACATGTCTACTTTAAGAAGCTTGAATCCTTGAGATTTAAACAACCATTGTAGAAAGGACAAGATAGCTATTATACTTCACCAAGCTTAAGAAAGAGATATGACAAAAGCCCACTCCCCATGTGCCAACCTCAAGAACTTAAACATCACACCCACCAGAGTTATGAAGGATTCATACCATAGCCATTGGAAGAGGTACAACATCCCTGGGTAAGAGCCATTCTGTCAGAGAGAAGATTGGTTGGTAATCGAAGTATCCAAATCATCATTCAATAGAGTTAGCAGCTTACTTAGCAAACTCAATTGCCCTGGTAGAAATACTTCTACCTCTATGTCTTTGTCTATCAACAAGTTGGCTAGACCGTCTACCACCTTGTTTCCTTTTCTAAAAGTGTGTGAGATAAGAAAGTTGTCAAACTTTAGTAACAAGGATATTGCTTGTTGAAGAATATAATTAAATCTCCAATTATCTAAATTTTTTTCCTTTAGAGCATTGATGATGATTTGAGAATCACCCTCTATCCATAAATCCTTAATGTGCATATTGACCACCAATTGGAGACCATGAACTAGATTCCAAGCATCCGCTTGGTTATTTAAACCCTTGGGTACCTTTGTTTCTTTAGCTGTTAGGAGAGAGCCATTCCATCTTCTTAACATGCACCCAGTCCTCGAAACCCAAGGATTCCCTATACGCGCACCATCAAAATTCATCTTGCAAAAAGGATTTGTGGGAGGAATCCATTTTATATCCTTTCTTAGAGAGGTGTTACCTTTAATCAGTGAACATCCTCCTATCCTAGCTTTAGCGAGAGATTGATGGTGTTTTACCATCTCAATGTCCCAATTTGTCTAGATGGAAGTGTATAGTTTGATTTTCTAATATTTTCCACCACCAACTCTGAAATGGCCTCCTCCTACTTGGAACGGACTACATTTCATGAAGAAGCTTCTCTTCTGAAGATTCTATAATTCCCTTCCCTCCATAAATGCCACACAATCATGGAGGGGGCCAGTTCCCATAAATAGGCAAAAAATGAATCTGGAAACAAGATTGGCCAGTTTTTAAACATGAGAAGTAAAGTTGTACAAAGAGGAGAACTCTAGTTCAACTTCCTCATGAACCAGATCCAACATTCTTGACTGAACAGGTAATGAAGAAATAATTGATCCACTTATTCCTCATCCTTCCCACATAGGATGCAAGAAAAATTAGAGACAATACCTAGTCTTTTAATCATTTCTCCCGTTAGAACTTTCTTGTGGAGAGCCAACCAAGCAAATGCTCCATCCTTGGGAATTAAGACTTTGCTCCAACACAAGTTTGGTGGGCAATCTGACCTCGCTCTTTCCAAAGCTTCCCTATTACCATCTTTAACCAAATAGGAACCCGTCTTAACTCCTGTCCATATCAGTTCATCATCTTTGTTTGAGAAGATCGCTACTCATTTCCCTAGAAGAGTCTTCAGGAGGTGCTTCTACTCAATTGGAAAGTTGCAATCCTAAGTGTTTTTCTAGGAAATTGATACCATGTCATGGAATCTCCTAACACACCAATAGTCTTTAACTTTATAACCCCAATTCCTTTGAAGGAAAGATTTCACCTCTCTAAGAGTGTCCCAGCTTGATAGCTTGGCTTGCCCACACTAGGAGTCTTCCTAGAAATCTGTTTTCTCACCATTATGGATGACCCATGATAGACTTGGGAGAATAAAGTCTCTACATTTTGACAAAACATTCCAAATCGCTGAGCCCCTAAGAGGATTTTTTATAGTAAAAATTCTTTCACTTTCTTGAGAGTCAAGATATTTGGCCTTCATCAATTTAGTCCATTTTGTATTTGGATTCTTATAGAGTCTCCACACAAGCTTTGCTCTTAAGGCTTGATTCTGGACACTTAAGTCCAAAATGCCAGCCCCACCTAGTAATTCTGGTTTACGTATTTTGTCCCAGGCCATTAGATGAACTTTCTTCTCCTGAGAGGTACCTTTCCAAATGAATTGCTTACAAATCCTCTCAATCTTGATATTTACCCCTTTTGGAATTTGAAAGATTGACATCATATAAACTAGAACTAGAGCTAGAACAACTTTTATCATTACAATTATGCCTATTTGTGAAAGCCAATGCCCCTTCCA
This sequence comes from Cunninghamia lanceolata, assembly GCA_027924645.1. Taxonomy (NCBI): domain Eukaryota; kingdom Viridiplantae; phylum Streptophyta; class Pinopsida; order Cupressales; family Cupressaceae; genus Cunninghamia; species Cunninghamia lanceolata. The sequence continues at coordinate 9,345,115 of BSBN01000078.1, forward strand.
AGAAGCCATCTTGGATTGAAAATTATGAATGACATTATCCCAAAGATTCTTTTTGTGTTGTCCACTGAAGAGGGGTAGGCCAAAATATTTCCATGGGAGAGATTCAATTTTAAAGTTAAAGATCTTACTGATCTCTACTTGGACATCTAGAGGGATATTAAAGAAAAAACCACTAACTTGGAGCAATTGATGAGTTGGCCTCAAAAAGAACAATAAATGTTAACTGTTTTCTTAATTACCCTAGCTTCCTCTACTGTGGCTTGACCAAATAAGATTATGTCATCTATGAATAGGGCATGCATGTAAGAGTCCTAAATTTCTTTAAACCTATTACCTTGCAAGTCATCTCTTCTATATGATCTCCTTGCCGCAACCCTCTAAAAGGTTCAAATGATTCAGACTCTCTTCCATTTATTAGAACTGAAATTCTAAAGCATGTAATACAAGAAAGAATCTAGTTACAAACATCCTTTGAAAATCCCAATTTCTTTAAACATGGCTAGAAGAAAACTCCACTCCACCCTATCATAGGCCTTTTCCATATCTAACTTGATAAGCATCACTGCATCTCTACCCTTATTTAGTGAGTGTAAAATTTAGTGACTTAAAATAGACCCCTCAGGAGTTTCTTTCCCTAGCACGAATCTACCTTGCTCCTCTGAGATTAAATCTAGTAGAAAACCAGCTAGCCTTGTCACCATTGCTTTAGAAGTTATCTTGTAAACAAAGTTGCTTAATGAAATTAGCATAAAGTCCTCAAAATTTTGAAGAGATTTGGATTTTGGGATAAGCATAAGACAAGTATTTTTCATTTCTTTAAGCACTTTTTTGGACTTCCTAGATTCCTCCATGGCCCAAAAGATATCCTTACCTACAGTTTCCCAACATTGTTGGAAAAAAAGGGTTGTCCATCCATCCAAGCACGAAGCTTTCTCCCATGCCATTAGAAAACAACCTCCTTTACTTCGTCCATGGTGAACTCTTTCAGTATTTCCTTATCGTGTCTCTTAGTAACCAACTTGGGAATGAAAGCAATGGATGCCTCATCAACCCCCACCCCCCTCGTTAATTTGATTAGAAAGGAGGTCTTTATAGAAATTTCTTGGTTCTTCTTTAATCTCCTCTAGGTTTGTAAGCATTGTCCTAGCTTGAGACCTAATTAAATTTATCAAATTTGAAGCCTTCTAGATCCTAGCTAATAAGTGAAAGAAGGATGTATTCTTATCACCATCATTGAGCCAAGTTTCCCTTGACCTTTGTCTCCAATAAAATTCTTCTCTCTTTAAAACCTCCTCCAATTCCTTTCTAAGGCATTTCTCCTGCCAATATAAGTTTGAATCCATACCTTCTCTAATGACCTTTTCTTCAAGTGAAATCAAATCTTGTTGAAGTCTGATCTTTTCTACGAAGATATTCTTGAAATGACTATTGTTCCAATCCATAACTTTCCCTCTCAAAAAGTTAATCTTGGACTTCAGTTGGAACATGCGAGATCCCTATACAAAGGGAGCTTGTTTCCACCATTCATTGACCTATTGAGAGAAAGAATCCCTAAACCACATAGACTTAAACCTAAACTTTTTTCTCCTCGGCAAGGTATCTATCCCAATTCTAGGTCTAACAGGGAAGTGATCCAAACCCACCAGTGGTACTATTTCTATCTCAAATTTTAGGTTAAAGTTGAAGCATTATGGGGAGAGCAAGAATCTATCCAACCTTTCTGCAATTTTACAAAAGTCCCTCCTTTTGATTGTCCAAGTGTATTTACCATTATTTGGGATGCAATCTAATAGATTATTCTATTCTATAAAGTCTTTGAAGTCCTTTTGAGATCTAGGTGGATGGGAGATCTCCCCTTTTCTCAGAATCATCTAGGATTGCATTAAAGTCTCCTCCTATAAGTATACTTTTTCTTTTTAGCAAGTTCAACCATGAAGAGAGATGTGCCCAAACTTGCCTCTTCTACACCAAGTCTATTGGGGCATAAACATAAATGACCCATAGATCAGAACCCCTAATGAGATCAGGAAATTTGCCTATCAAGCAATGATTATTTTTATTGACCACTTCCAATAAAGGGAATTGGGACCTCCAAAAGATTGCTAGCCCTTCTAAAGCACCACTAGCTACCATTGTAGGAAAGTCCCATCCCTTCTACTTCTTAAATATTAGATCACTTGTATCAGAAGAAAGCTTAGTTTCTTGTAGAAGTGAAAGTAATAAAACATGACCTTGGGTGGTGAAAGTGCAGGAGTATGATATTGATCTCAAACCTACTACTCTGGTTAGAGATAGGGGCCTGTGCAAAATGATTGATGCGAATAAAACTGATGAAGATGTATATCTACCACTAGTTATGTTCACTAGTACTATTGATGAATGGTTATCAAATGTTTTGTATCTGTTAACTAATAGTGAATGTCCATTACACTTATCTGCTAAGGAGAAGAGAATCTAAATCTACAGACTAGTATATATGTCCTCTAGAAAAGGAAATTTGTACAAGAAAGTTGTGGATGGTACCTTCTTAAGATGTGTGGATAGGGAGCAATAGCAGAAGTTGTTAGAAACTTTTCACAATGAACCCTATGGAGGACATTTTTCTACTTCTATAACAACTTTCAAAATCCTACTGTAGTGTTTCTACTAGCTAGGTATGTTAAGGATGCTTATGAATCAGTGTCAAAATGTGAAAAGTGTTTAAGATTTACCAATAGGCCTCACTTGTTTGCACTACCCCTAAGGCCTGTAATAATTGATGAACCTTTTCAACAATGGGGGCTAGATTTTATTGGACCTATCAATCCTAATTCTAGTGCTAGTCACACTGACATTTCAACTGCAACTGATTATTTCACCCTGTGAAGCACACTACTTCTGAACTTGTTTGTAATTTTTTGAAGAACATTTTGGTCATATTTGGCATCCCTAAGAAAATTGTTGTTGATAATGCTAGTAGTTTCTCCTATTCTAAGCTTTCCATATTTTATTATGACCATGGAATTAGTCTTGCTCACTCATCTGACTATTATCTGCAAAGGAACAGATAGGTTGAATTGAGTAAGAATAATCTAATCTCAATTGTGAAGAAATTGGTAGATGAGAATCAGAGGGTATGGTATAAGAGCCTTTACGAAGCCTTGTGGGTAAATAGGATAACCTACAAGAGAGCAATCGGAATGTCACCTTTCCAATTGGTTTATTGGATTGAAAGTACCATGCCTATTCAGCTAGAATTATCAACATTGAACTTACAAAGGGTTATTGAGGATGAACAATTCCAATCAGCATTGGAAAAGAGAATTATGTATCTGAATAATGTTGAGGAACAAAGGCATGAAGTAGTGGATAGGATAACAAGGCACCTACAGAAAGTGAAAAAGATCTTTGACATAAAAGCAAGACAAAAGAATATTATAGTTGGCGATGTTATATTATTGTGGGATAGAAGAAGAGAACCAAAGGGGGCTCACAGGAAATTTGACTCCCTTTGGAAGGGACCATTTACAGTCAGACAAGGGATTGGAGAAAATGCTTTCGTTTTAGAATATCCAAATGGAACTCTAATATCTCTTGCCTATAATGGGAAATATCTCTAATTATACAACTGGTAATGATACTAAGTCCCTCTGTGTATCATATTATCCTTTATTATTTTTTCCTTGTGTGTTGTTGTTATTTTGGTGTGACTCTGTTGCCCTTTGGAATAAGGCTTTGTGCCAAGTTCGTTTGGATTGTCCATGTCCTGTTTAGTCCTTGTCCCCATTTATAGCCTATCGTTAACCTATGATAAGAATTTTTAGTCAATTCATATGTTAAGTCAAACTCCCATTCCTTATTATTTACTCTATTTTGCCCTCTTCGTAAGTCACAGTCCTTCCTTAGTCATTTTCACTCTTAGTCGATGATCTTGCACTATTATGTATCCCATTCGGCAAGTTCTTGAGTTCTAGAACCACCCAATTCCCTAACTCCTCACTGAAGTTAGTGTCCTAACCTTAGTGTTTAGTCTTTTGTTGGTTCATTGAAGTGTCCTTTGTCATCGGAGAGTCAAAAGTTCTTTCAACTTTTGAACTCTCATTTTGTTGGTTCTTTACTTCTCAAAATTGTTGATGCCCCAACTGAATGTGCATCTCAATGCCCAAAGAGTCATCTTTTCAATGGTTAACATGTATGGTATATTGACACCTATTCGGATACATTAAATTTAGAACATATTGGGAGAAGTGTTAACTCATTTTTTGAATGGATATTAAAGTGGGTCATTAAGAATTACCTAGTACCTTTCACAACCAAATTTAATGAGGTTTAATGGTGATTTAATGAGATTTGATACGAAGTCTTCTTAAAGCTACCACCATGTAAATAAGAGACTTATTTTGCACTATGATGATGTAATACTGGAGGAGCTCTGAAGCTTGATACTAGCAGAGGGTCTGCAAAAATATTCATAACTAGGTTAGATAATCAGCTCCTTTACTTTATTTTTATGCCTATGATAAATTGTGCACTTTTATTTGTTTGGGTGAAGAAGAACAATTTTCTATTCATGATTGTGGGTAGTCAATTTTCCCCAAATATTTGACAGACCTCTCTCATGTCCCTAACCTTTTTAGAAGCTTTCCTTTTTTGGTTTCTAAAACATGTAAAAATGAAATATAAGTATTAGGGGTTCCCAATTGCCCCTGTAATTGAAAATGGTTTGTCCAAAGTGAAGGATACTGATCTTGGACACATATACCTGGAAGACTTTTGGATTAGAATCTGGAAAGAAACCGGGTCTCCAATTGTAGAGAGGATTGCAAGTAGTGGATTAGTCCATTCTGGGGGTTATCTACCCACCATGCCATGTCTAGATTTAACTAATTCCTAGGCAAGAAATTCTCATCTTGACTCACAAGAAATTCAAGCTTACAACGGCACTGTGATTACCAAAGTAGATTAAGAGGTTGTGTCACATGTATTAAGGTTGCCAGACTATGAGGAGTTTGTTGATATGTTTGTTACCACTGGTTGGGGATTTTTTTGGGATAAGAAGGTTTGGTTCCTTAATCATATTGCTAAGAGTTGTCTTAAGCTTGAAAGGAAAGTTAAATCTTGACTTCCTACCAATTTGAAGAGAGGGAATTTTAAAGAAGAAATCTTTGATATGATTACCCTATTACACTGTCTTGTTAGGAGTGCCAAATCGGACTCATTTGAAAATTGGATGTGTCAATTTATTCTAGTGATTTGTAGTGAATCTCAGTATGCAGATAGGGTAAAGTTGATAAGCACACATATGAATGAATAGTTGGCAAACTTTCACCAAAAGGTGTCCTTCCATATGTGTTCTTTTCTAATTTACATTCCAACTAGTAAATAGGTTGTAATTGGAACTGGCTCACCTATTTGTTTAGTTGTCATTTGTTTGGGCAAGAGAAGATAGAGTTAAGTGACAAATCTGTATACCAACACTAGCTTAAGTGACACATGTTTGAGCAAGCGACAAGTTTGCATGCAATAGATGTCTCACAAATATCATTACACATGTCTTCACCACATAAGGTGAGGCAAAGTCTAAAATAGCTACATAAAACTTATGCTAAGTGTGAATAGGACTCACCTAGACAAGCTAAAAGCTAACTAGATAGATAAAGAACATTTTCACACTAACAATTTTAACATTTTTTTAAATATTTGTGGCTATGTTTTGGTTTTATTTTACTTTAAAGTTAATTTATTTTACTAGATATATTCTTTTAAAAAAAAGGGCTAAAAAAATTATTGAATCAGAAAATTATTACAAAGTAGAAAGAAAAACCCAAAAGGGACACAACCAAAATCAAGAATTAAGTAACACCCAAAAAGTTCCTCATATCCTCCATAACCCAATCTTCAAGAGCAAGGGCCAAACCACTAGGAAGATTGCCCCAATCATCCACATTCCAAGTCTCCATTTACTCAAACACCCATCTCGTCAAACCATCCGCCACCTTATTCCACTCCCATGGCACATGACAAAAAACAATAGAATCTTAATCATTTCTTAGAGAAACAATTTTTTTGGCCACCACTGCAAGTTTCCAGTGTACCTCCTTAAAACATCTCTTATTCATCATATCAATGACCACCTATGAATCAGATTCACAAATAATCCACCTCCAACCAAGGGCGTAAGCACGCTCTAAAGCTAGAAGAATAGTAAGAGCCTCCATGAAATTATTTGTATGTTGACCTCTATATATAGAGAAGAAAAAAATTACCACCCCTGAACTATCCCTGCTAATGTCACCAACTCCAGCATGGCAAGGATTACCTCTAGAAGATCCATCAGTATTGATTTTTAGCTCCCCCATAGTAGGAGGACACTAGCGACCAATACGATAGACCCTCACTCTCCCATGCCCATGCTGAACCATCCTTAAATTTTTTCGTCCAATCCCAGAGAGACCCAGGGCTTCAACAACATCACATTCACCAAAAACAACAAGGACATACATATTACAATTAGTAGACAAAGTTTCCTATAGACCCTCCAAAATCTTCAACCAAAGCTGACCAACAAGTAGCTTCTTGTCCAAAAAAAATCTACGGTTGCGCTCCAACCAAATATGCCAAATTATCAAACTAGGGCCAATGATCCAAGCAATGAGTAGAAAATAGGTCTTTATATGGGGAGACCCCAAACTCCTCCAAAAGTCCTCTAAAGAAGAAGCATGTCTACACGGTCTACGCCAAAGATTCCACCAGAAATACCAAATAACTTTCACGAAGGAACATTGAAAGAAGAGATGGGGGATGCACTCCTCATGCCCACCACACATAACACACATAGAGGGCCCTTGAAACCCACATTTCAAGAGGTTCTCCCAGGTAAGGCACCTCCCTTGTACAACTAACCAGAAGAAGAAGTTACACTTAGTCCAAGCAAACTTATTCCAAACCTATTTCCACCACGAGACCTCTGAGCTCCCAAACATTTGCTTATCAAGAACTTGATAACCTAAGTCAACATGTGACAGCTTCCCCAAATTCCACCAACTAGGAATAAGATCATGGAGAGTCATGTCTGAACCACATGAGATGGAACTTAAAAGACTACTTTACACAACATCAAGATAGATCAGCAGGAAGTTTGATCGGCCAATGATCAGAACCTCGCCCATCCAAAATCTTAGATCTATTTAGCTACTTGTCCCCCAACCAGAAACTGGACACCAAGAATCTATCCAGGCATTCAGAAATAGCAGCTTCCCCACATCTCCTATTATTCCAAGTAAAGATCCCATTAACAGGCTTGATGTCAGCCAAATTGAAGAGAGCCACATTAACATGCAAGAGATCAGAAGAAGGCTCCAAGAGAGCAATGCCTCCCCTCTTCTCTTCCAGAGAAACAACATTAAAATCCCTAGCTAAAATCCATGGGAGATAAGGATCCAAAGTCCTCACATATCTGACAAAACCCCACAACTTTACCTTGCCATGGTCACCCAGAGCATAGATGCTAGAAAATAGTACTCTCTCTCCAGACTCAAGATGAGAAGCAACACAAGAAATCAAACCTATGCAAGAGTACGACCAAATTGGCCTGACTCTACATGGGTCCCATAAGCATGCAACCCAACTAGAGATACCAAGAGCACCAACACATTAACACTAACTGCGACTTCAAATCTTCAAAGTCGCACTCATCATACTATCAACTGGTAACTTAGTTTCTTGAATATAAACCACATTAGGAGAATGATTATGAACCAAATCCTAAATAACCTTTTGTCTAGGGATGCTATCATCATTGGGGTTGGGAGAAGTGAACATCAATAGTCCTCACCAAACCTGAGTCAACCAATGTCTCACCGGCTAGCTTTACCTTTTCCAGGTCCTTTTTTCCACCAACCTTAAGAGGTTTCTCAGTAGACCCTTTTTGCCAACCTAAGGTTGGGGAAGGAGACTTACTTTTTCCTAAGTCTGGAGCACCCTGTACTTTAGATAGAACACCACCAGCACTAGGAGAGCCACTAGAAGCCTATAGCACCAAATCTAATGCACCCTGAACAGGATCCGGAGGAGCTAATTTAGTGTCCATCTGAGTACACTACTCACCAAGTTGATCTGAACTAGGAGCCACATTAGGCTGATCTCCAAGAACAAACTTAGTAAAAGATCCAACTGTTGCCTGCAAGTCCACCTAAAACCCTTCCTCTTGGACCAAATCGTCCAATGTCTTAAATCTGTTTAAGGGTTCCTCCTCCTACCTTTCCTTGAGGGATCTCTTCAAGCCTCGACCATGATTACGAGACTTAACCACAATAAAACCTTCTTTATTAGCCCCCCTCCCTGCATGGGGGCTTTACACTTGTTTGCTTTCAAATCAAGCTGAGTAGGAGCATTACTTGAACCAACTACACCAAAAGCTCAGGGACACCTCTGCTAAATATGGCCATATTCATGACATAGCCAACACCTGAAAGGTAAAATCTCGTAATCTAATGGCTAAGTCCAGGAGCAAGACCTAACAGTCATATCAATAGAATATGGAAGTGGATGGCTCAAATCAATTTCAACACAAACCCTAGCATAAGAAAAAATTCTCTTATTTAGAGTTTGCTGAGAAGGACCAATAGGTTTTCCCAACAACAGTGCAATCAATTGCAATATATCACTTCTCTAGTATTCAAGTGGCAACCATGGAAGACAAACCCAAACTATTATTTTAGAAGGTAACTCCTCTACCAAATTAAATCCAACATGCCATGTTTAGATGAAGAGACCCACCTGATTATAAAAATATGGATCCCCTTTGAAGGCCCTATTTCGATCTAAGACACACATGAAATCCACCATAAAGAAGTTATTTGCAGCCATCAAAATATCAAAATCTCCTTCTGAGTTCCATGTCTTGTGAATCCATGTATCAAGAAAGGGGGGAGAAACCCTCATCCCCATGAACTTACAAATCAAAACATGATTGCTATAGTAATTAATATCTTTAGCTACCACCTCTAATTGTATTACTAACACCAGCCGCTTCTGGTCCCTCTCCAAGCATCCATTCACCTTTGGCAATTTAAGTGAACCATTTCAGACCACATCCGATCCAGAAGAAGATTTAATGGGTATCCTGGCATCCTCCCTAGCCATAGAAGAAACATGACTTGTCATATCCAAAGGCACAGTTGAAGCCATTTATACCAAACGAGTGAGGGCCCAAAATGCCCCCCCACACCATGCTGAATCCAAAGCAATGGCTTTGAACAAGCGCACCACCACAAGAGACAACACCTCAAATAAAGAAAACCCCCCCAATGTGCAACAAACATGAACCAAATAACATACAATAAAAGAATAACTAGAGTTGGAAACCTTTGAAACCTGCACACCACCACCCACACCAAAGGACACCTCACAGCCAGCTCAAACTAGAAAAAAAAAGAAGAAGAAATAGTGAAGTAGATGCGATCCCCTTGACCCCTTGCTGACATGCAAAACCCTTGCGCATAGAGAAAGTTTGATCTTACAAGATAGGGCCCGAGTGCCCTAGCCTACCCTCCTATGCAAAGTTGCATCCCTGTAAGTTCCTAAAAATTAGATCACTTGTATCTGAACCAAGCTTAGTTTCTTGTAGAAGTGAAAGTAATAAAAGTGGAGCTTGGGTGGTGAAAGTGCAAGAGTATGATATTGATCTCAAGCCTACTAAGCTAGTTAGAGGCAGGGGCCTGTGCAAAATGATTGCTGGGAATAAAACTAATGAAGATGCATATCTACCACTAGTTATGTTCAGTAGTACTACTGATGAATGATTATCGAATGTTTTGTATCTGTTAACTTATAGTGAATGTACATCATACTTATCTAACAGGGAGAAGAGGAATCTAAAACTAAAGGCTAGTATATATGTCCTCTGGGAAGGAAATTTGTACAAGAAAGGTGTGGATGGTACCTACTTAAGATGTGTGGATAGGGAGCAATAGAAGAAGTTGTTAGAAACTTTTCACAATGAACCCTGTGGAGGACATTTTTCTACTTCTGTAACAGCTTTCAAAATCTTATGACAGTGTTTCTACTAGCTAGGTATGTTTAAGGATGCTTAGGAATGGGTGTCAAAATGTGAAAAGTGTTTAATATTTACGAATAGGCCTCACCTGGCTACACTACCCCTAAGGCTTGTAGTAATCAATGAACCTTTTCAACAATGGGGCCTAGATTTTATTGGACCTATCAATCCTAACTCTAGTGATAGTCACACTAACATTTTAACTAGAACTGATTATTTTACTAAGTGGGTGGAGACAATTCCTATGAAACACACTACTTATGAAGTTGTTTGTAATTTTTTGAAGGAGAACATTTTCGTTCGATTTGGCATCCCTAAGAAAATTGTTATTGATAATGCTAGTAGTTTCTCCTATTCTGAGCTTTCCATATTCTATTATGACTATGGAATTAGTCTTCCTCACTCATTTGACTATTATCCGCAAGGCAACGGACATGTTGAATCAAGTAAGAAGAATCTAATTTCAATTGTGAAGAAATTGGTAGATGAGAATCAGCGGGGATGGTATAAGAGTCGTTATGAAGCCTTGTGGGCAGATAGGATAACCTACAAGAGAGAAATCATAATGTCTTCTTTCCAATTGGTGTATGGGATTGAAGGTACCATGCCTATTCCTCTAGAATTATCAACATTGAACTTGCAAAGGGTTATTGAGGATGAATATTTCCATTCAACATTGGAAAAGAGAATTATGTATCTGAATAATCTTGAGGAATAAAGGGATGAAGTAGTGGATAGGATAACAAGGCACCAATAGGAAGTGCAAAAGATCTTTGACATAAAAGAAAGACAAAGGAATATTACACTTGGAGATGTATTATTGTGGGATAGAAGAGGATAACCAAAGGGGGCTCATAGGAAATTTGACTCTCTCTAGAAGGGACCATTTACAGTTAGACAAGGGATTGGAGAAAATGCTTTCCTTTTAGTATATCTAGAAGGAACTCTAATGTCTCTTGCCTATAATGGGAAAGATCTCTAATTATACAACTAGTAATGATACTAAGTCCCTCTGTGTATCATATTATCATTTATTATTTTTCCCTTGTGTGTTGTTATTTTGGTGTGACTTTGTTGCCCTTTGGAATAAGGCTTTGTGCCAAGTTTGTTTGGATTCTCAGCATCCTATTTAGTCCTTGTCTGCATTTAGAGCCTGTTGTTACCCTATAATCAAAATTTTTAGTCATTTCATATGTTAAGTCAAAGTCCCATTCCTTATTGTTTACTCTATTTTTCCCTCTTTGTAAGTCGCAGTCCTTCCTTAGTCATTTTCACTCTTAGTCAATGATCTTGCACTTTTTTGTACCCCTTTTGACAAGTTCTTGAGTTCCAGAACCACTCAATTCCCTAACTCCTCACTCAAGTTAGTGTCCTAACCTTAGTGTTCGGTCTTTTGTTGGTTCATTGAAATGTCCTTTGTGGTCGGAGAGTCATAAGTTCTTTGAACTTTTGAACTCTCATTTTGTTGGTTCTTTACTTCTCAAAATTACCAGCACCCCAACTGAACATGCATCTTGATGTCCAAAGCATCATCTTTTCGATAGTTAACATGTATGGCATATTGACACCTATTCATTTACATTGAATTTGGAACATATTGGGGGAAGTGTTAACACCTTTTTTGAATAGAAATTAAAGTGGTTCATTAAGAATTACCTAGTACCTTTCACCACCAAATTTAATGAGGTTTAATGATGATTTAGTGAGATTTGATGTGAAGTCTTATTAAAGCTACCACCTTGTAAATTAGAGACTTATTTTGCACTATCATGAGATAATGTTGGAGGAGCTCTGAAGCTCGATGCTAGCGGAGGGTCTGCAAAAATATTCATAACTAGGTTGGATAATTAGCTCCTTTACTTTATTTTTATGCCTGCGATAAATTGAGCACTTTTATTTGTTTGGGTGAAGAAGAATGATTTTCTGTTCATGAGTCTGGGTAGTCAATTTTCCCCAAATATTTTGTAGACCTCTCTCATGTCCCTAACCTTTTCAAAAGATTTCATTTTCTGGTTTCTAAGACAAGTAAAAATGAAATATAAGTATCAGGGGTTCCCGATTGCCTCTATAATTGAAAATGGTTTGTCCAAAGTGAAAGATACTGATCTTGGACACATAGACCTAGAAGACTTTTGGATTAGAATGTGGCAAGAAACTAGGTCTCCAATTTTAGAGAGGATTTCAAGTAGTGGGTTAGCCCATTTTGGGGGTTATCTACCCACCGTGTTGTGTCCATATTTTATTATTTCTTGTGCAAGAAATTATCATCCTGACTCACAAGAAATTCAAGCTTACAACGACACCATGATTATCAAAGTTGATTCAGAGCTTGTGTCACATGCATTAAGGTTTCTAGACTGTGAGGAGTTTGTTGATATGTTTGTTACCACTGGTTGGGGATGTATTTAGGATAAGAAGGTTTGGTTCCTTAATGGTATTTCCAAGAGTTGGTTTAAGGTTGAAAGGAAAGTTAAATCCTGACTTCCTACAAATTTGAAGAGAGGGAATTTTGAAGAAAAAATTGTTGATATGATTACCCTATTATACTGTGTTGTCAGGAGTGCTGAATTAGACTCATTTGAAATTTGGATGTGTCAATTTATTCTAGTGATTTGTAGTAAATCTCAGTATGTGGATAGCGTAAAGTTTATAAGCAAACATATGAATGAATAGTTGGCAAACTTTCACCAGAAGGTGTCCTTCTATATGTGTTCTTTTCTGATTTACATGCTATCTAGTAAATAGGTTGTCCTTGCAACCAACTCAACTATTTGTTTAGTTGTCATTTGTTTAAACAAGAGAAGATAGAGTTAATTGACAAATCTGTATAGCAACACTAGCTTAAGTGACACATGTTTGAGCAAGTGACAAGTTTGCATGCAATAGGTGTCTCACAAATTTGGGTACACATGTCTTCACCACATAAGGTGAGACAAAGTCTAAAATAGCTACATAAAACTTATGCTAAGTGTGAATTGGACTCACCTAGACAAGCTAAAAGCTAACTAGATAGATAAAGAACATTTTCACACTCACAATTTTAACATTTTTTTAAATATGTGTGGCTATGTTGTGGTTTTTATTTTACTTTAAAATTAATTTATTTTACTAGATCTATTCTATTTGCTATATATTTTATCTACTTTAATGTTAAGGTTTTTGTATTTTAAAATAAATGTGGGCTCTAAATCATTTTCTTTCAACTGTTCTTTCTTATATATATATATATATAAAGATTATAGTCTAAAATCTTATGGATTATATTGGAACAATTAAACTATTAATATTGTTTAATAACTAATATAAAATATAATTACTAAAAAAAATATATATTATATGATGTTAATAGTACCATGTTTATAAAATCATAATTTATAGTAAACTAAAAATTGTTCAAAGAAAAAATAGCTCTACTCTACAAAATAAGTGGTAATGGAATTTAAAAACAAAAAAAACATGAGGCACATGAAAAAGGATAGATGGAATTTAAAAAAGAAAAAACATGAGGCATAGGAAAAAGGATAGAAAAATGCATGTAACTCAAGTGCCCTCACTCATGCAAAAAGGGAAACTAAAAATAAAAGAGGGGGAGAGCTAAAAGTGGGATGCTAACTTTAGAGGAAACTCATAAAAACAAGAGGATGGTGAAGACATTGATATACACACAAAAAAGAAAGGATACCAGCAATAGAATGGAGAGGAAATGGGGAGATTTTGCCGAACACAAAGTTGGAACCCATCTGTGAGAGCTAAAAATTCTAGGTACCTTCATCCTTTCCTATTTTTCTCTCTTTTCCTTATAGTTTTCATGCCAATGTAGCAACCAATGTTATGTTTTTGGATTTTATTTGCTTAATGATACCAGCCTTATTTTCTTTTATAGTGGCCTTTGTGGTTATACTTTACTGGCCTATATGAATACTAGTGGCCTAATCTTAATACTGTGCAATGATCTATGTAATTGTTCTTACTAGTCTAGAACAATAATTTAAACTGCCTTATTCTCATAAATCTCTACTGGCCTCATAGAAGGCAACTCTCATTACTGTGTTAGCCTCCTTATTTAAATAAGCCAGAGCAATATTTTATAAGCTATCTATAATAATATGATCATGTCATGTTCATTTTCCTATCGACCAATCCCCTTGCTATCTATTGGCCTAGATAAGAATTCAATCAAACCTATATTATCTTCATTAGCAGCCTACAACCTTTTTCAACTATTCCTTAACCTTGATTGGCCTAATCATTATTTCAGCCATCGCAATCTTAATTTTATTAGCCCTAAACCGATCTTCAATCAGCATGATGTAGTTTTCCTTAGCTCTTTACTTGTTACCAAGCAACCTAATCTTATATCTTCATCCTTTTCTATGTTTAAATTGGTCTTCATTCATTTTAGATCAGCCTCTAAACTCTTATTAGCAGTGTGTTATTGTTATCATACTGTCAGCCTTTCTTATATGTTAATGGCTTTTCTTTTCTTAGCAGCCTTTTCTTCAAACCTTTATCGACCTTTGTATGGTTTATCTTTGTCGACCTTACCTTCATGCTACTGACCTATATATGTATCAACCCTTTTCATGCTAACTTCCCATTTACATATTGTTATATTTTCTCCTTATTAATCAGCCTAGTTTGTTAAAATGGCCTACTATTGTACTACATAGGCCAGTGACCATTTCAGGTATCAGTGTCCTTCTATTACTAACTAGAATGACCTTTGTAGGAGTCATTTCAGCTAGTATATGCTATGTTAGCCTTGTTAGTTATTTTAGTCTACATTAAATATAAATTCCATCTTTTATTTTATATATGCAAATATCTAAATTGAAAAAAAGTAAATTCATTTTTTTGTATAATGGAGTTACTGAGTGTTTAACTTCTAAAACTTTAAATCAACTTCTTACTTAATAAAATAATACTTGCATGTTTATTCATTTTTTCCATATTGGTATTATGTGATTATTCAAAGGAATATATGCTTTAACTGCCAAATGAATGTTAGATACAAGGAGTCGTGTAAACTGGGATTAGGGTGGAATATTGTATTCTTCTTGATTGCCACAATCATGTAACTGATATTGATTCATAGATTGTATATTATGAAACAAATAGAAATCTACATGACTAAATTTATATTAGTTTATAAACCAAAATATACTATGCTTAGTTATTCATAATTCTCATTCTGGTTAAGTAAAAGTAGATTCATTGATAAATATGCATGAGATTATTTAAATTGAATTACAATGAAATTAGTTATTTTTGTTGTCTGTGTGATTGGGCTTACTTTCTAGGATAGGATATTGAATGTGGACTAATAGAAAAGGTTGATCTTCTTTTTTGAGATCAAACAATTTATTTGTATGCTTTGGCCAATGCCATGTGTACCATT
This sequence comes from Cunninghamia lanceolata, assembly GCA_027924645.1. Lineage (NCBI taxonomy): Eukaryota > Viridiplantae > Streptophyta > Pinopsida > Cupressales > Cupressaceae > Cunninghamia > Cunninghamia lanceolata. Next base: position 9,360,549 of record BSBN01000078.1, read on the forward strand.
GAAATAGATGGAATTTCTATGCCTAGTTATTGATATGTTTCTCTGCCACATCATGTTTGTGAGATTATGATCATTCTAGTTAGAATACATATAGACATCATGCATACATCAAGTATTCCCTCCTACCAGCTGTTTCTAGGTTGCTAGGTGTTTTGTGCAGGGTTGGGTATTCTTCAAGTAGGAAGAATTCTGGGGAAGTGTAATGCTTCATGGTTGGGTAGAAAAAGCATCTAAACCATGTTCTTATCTCTTGGTTTGTGGAAGACTAGTTGGTTAATCGCAGTTGGAGAATGTGACTTTCTTTATCATATTTGTATAATTTTACATTTGTACTATATCATTGTACTGAGATGATTTTAAGGCATGTGAGCTAGAGATGTAACATTATATACATTCTTTTATTATACTGACACCTAGTTATGGAATGTGGAATTGTAAGATGTATTATGAACATTTTTTATGATGTATAAAATTTTTATCTTTCCATTTAAATTATGTGAATAAGTTGATTTTTACTTCAGTAATTTTAATTTTTGGAATGCATACTTTACATTTGGTACCAGAGCATCCAGGTTTAGCACTAGGACCTTTGTCTACTACACTAAGATGTGAAGCTTGATGCAAATTGATCTAACAAGATAGAATGGATATGAGAAACACCAACCGCAATGGCTTAAGAAATGAGTAGAATGAGAGGTTGGACCGAATTCTCAACCTCTTGACCCAACAAGGAGCTAGGATGGATAATTTGGAGCAAGAGATCAGAGGTAATTGAGGAGGTAAAAATCAAAATGGAAATCAAGGGAATGAGAATGAGAATTAAGGGAATTATGAGAATGTGAACAATCACGGTAGGATTGTAGAGGAGTTCAGGAAGGACCTCAAGAAGGTTTCTCTGCCTAAAATTGATCGTAGAACCATTAGAGATGGAGCAAAATATTGGATTATCAAGATGGAGAAATATTTTGATCTTTGTAATCTATCGAATGAGACTAAGTCAATGTGGGGTTCATATCAACTCATTAGAGAAGCAGCTACTTGGTGGGATAATGAGAAAGTAGAAAACAAGTTACAAGGAGAAATAACATGGGAACTTTTCCTTCAACTCTTCAGGAAAAGGTTGTTCGCACAACTCTACTTTGAAAAGAAGATGACTGATTTTTAAAATTTGGCTCAAGGCGGTATGTCGATAACCCAATATTGGGAAAGGTTCTCTTATTTGCTCAAGTATGTACCACAGTACTAGTTGGACAAGACATTCAAGATTAAGAAGTTCATCATGGGGTTGAGACCTCAAATTAGGGTAGATGTGGACATTCATAATCCTTTGACTATGGATGAGGTCTTCGAAAAATCAATAAAATCATAACAAAAGCTGCAACAAGTTACCAATTATCACAAGACTAGAGATACAAAATTTAGAAATAAGAGATTCCAGAGAAACAACAATAAATAGAATAACAACAATAATCAAGGCAACAACAATCATTAGATCTGAAACTTGAAAAGAGGAAACAACTCCTAGGATAGAAATGGTGGAAATTAGAATGGAGGCATCAAAAGAGGCAACTTCAATAACAACAATAACAATCAAGATATGCTAGAGAGACCAAGAGAACCTCATGACAAATGTTATACATGTGGAGGAGATCACTACACCAGTACTTGTCCTCAATGAGCAGCAGAGCAAAGGGATAGAAATCAGCAGAGAGCACCACAACACCAGATTCTAGCAGTTATTGACAATGAACAAGATGACTTCAAGGCAACACAAATTTAGTTTCTAGGTAAGCTCTATGGACAAGCTATTTCTATATTAATTAGCACTAGAGAAACTGAATGTTTTTTAGACCCAGGAGTAGTTTCAAAGTTATATATTAGACCAGGACACATGGTAAATTCATGGATGGTTAGTATGGCAATCAGGCAAAAATAGGGTAGATTCTTGTCTTTCATGCAGTAAGTTAGACCTTTCAAGTTTTCAAACACAAGTCAATCTCTATGTAGCACCTTTAGGGTCTTATGATATGATATTGGAGATCAATTACTTAGCTAAACATAAGCCTATTGTGGATTGTGAGTATAAGATTGTTAAATGTTTGGATGACCTAGGGACTCATGTAGAGATTCATGGTTCTAACGAACCCCTTAAACTTAGGCAAATATTAGCTATACAATTAAAGAAATCCAGAAGGAATGGATGTTCCATTTATACAATCAAAGTTAGAGATCTAGATAATGAGGAATGAGTACTTGATGACTATCCTATTCTAAAGCAATTCCAAGATCTATTCCTAGTTGAGCTAACAAAGTTGCCACCAAAGAGGGAATTTCACTTTTCAATTGACTTGCTACTAGGGACTGAGCCTCAATCGAAAGCACCTTATAGAATGACCACCAAAAAGTTGTATGAATTGAAAGCACAGTTGCAAAAGATATTGAACCAAGGGTTCATAAGACCTAGTGTGTCACCTTGGGGTGCATCGATCATTTTTTGTGAAGTAGAACGATGGGACTTTGCTCTTGTGCATTGATTATAGAATGCGTAATAAGACAACTATAAATAACAAGTACCCACTTCTGAGAATAGATGAGCTCTTTGACTAAATGAAAGGAGCTACTATTTTATCTAAGATAGACCTTAGATCCAGCCACCACCAATTACAGATTAACAATGAAGACATCTCAAATACGGCTTTGAGGAATCGCTATAGTCACTATGGATTTACAATGGTGTCATTCAGGTTAACTAATGCTCCCCCAGCCTTCATGAATTTAATGAACAATGTATTCAGTGCTTGCTTAGATGACTTTGTACTGATCTTTATAGATGATATAGATTGACTTATTCTAAATCAATAGAGGAGCATGAAAAGCATTTGAGGATAGTGTTACAATGCTTAAGAGAGCGTAAACTCTTTAGTAAGCTATCCAAGTGTACTTTCTATCAAGACAAGGTACACTATCTAGGTCATGTCATTTAACTAGAAGGGATTGTAGTAGATCCAAAGAAGATTAAGGCAATAATGGAGTGGCTTGCACCACATAATGTGATTGAAGTCTAAAGTTTCATTGGACTTGCAGGGTCTTATAGAAAGTTTGTAGAAGGATCCTCTACAATTGCAACACCGATCACTTCACTTCAGAAGAAATGGAAAAGTTTTGAGTGGATAGAGAAGTATGAGCAAGATTTCTAGGTTTTGAAGGAGAACCTCACGACAACTCCTATTTTGACTATACCTAATCCTAATGGGCATTTCATAGTGATAACTGATGCGTCAGGAGAAGGTGTAGGAGGAGTGTTAATGTAGAATGAGAAAGTGGTCGCTTATGAGTCAAGGAAGATGAAGCAATATGAGCTGAACTATGCACCGCATAATTTAGAGCTGGCAGCCATATTTCATGCACTTCAAATGTGGAGGAATTATCTCCTAGGAGAGCCTTTTGAGTTGAAGACAGATCACTTAGGACTCAATAAATGGATTAATAAATTGTATAGTTCATTGTCTTAGTACGTTTAATTCAGGTTCACAAGTTTGATATGTATTCTTGTTTCCTTTCAGCTATAGATTAATAAATCATATAGTTCAAAATTTAATAAGCTTAGTAACGATTATTGAAAGTGTTTGTTTTTAATTCTATATATTATATATATTTATATGTTGTATTTGTGCAAGCTAAAGATATCTTGCTTACACTTAAAATAGATATATGAGGATATAAATATACAATTCAATATCAATATCAATATATATATATATATACATATATATATACACATATACATATATATACATATACATATATATACATATACATATGTATATGTATATGTATATGTATATATATGTATATGTATATATACATATACATATATATACATATACATATACATATATACATATATACATATGTATATATATATGTATATGTATATATATACATATATATATGTATATATATATGTATATGTATATATATATATACATCTATATAGATATATACATCTATATAGATATATGTATATGTGTATATATATATGTATATATCTATATATATGTATATGTATATGTATATATGTATACATATACATATATATATATATACATACATATATACATATGTATATATATAGATATGCATATATATATAGATATATACATATGTATGTATATATATATATATATATGTATATGTATATATCTATATACATATGTATATATATATATACATATGTATATATATATATACATATGTATATAGATATATATGTATATATACATATGTACATATGTATATATACATATGTACATATGTATATATACATATGTACATATGTATATATACATATGTACATATGTATATATACATTTGTACATATGTATATATACATTTGTACATATGTATATATACATATGTACATATGTATATATATATATGTACATATATATATATATATATATATATATATATATATATATATGTATATATATATAACATGAAGAACCCATGCAATAATTAGTGGCAGTGATAAAGGAGTTTGAAGTAAAAACTAGAGATAAAAATGCATGTAACTCATGTACCCTCACTCATACAAAAAGGGAAACTAAAAATAAAAGAGGGGGGAGAGCTAAAAGTGGGATGCTAACTTCAAAGGAAACACATAAAAACAAGAGGAAGGTGAAGCGATTTATATACACACAGAGAAAAGAAAGGATACCAATGACAAAAAACAAGAAAATAGAAAGGAAAAGGGAAGATTTTGCTAAATAGGAAGTTAGAACCCATCTGTGAGAGAGCTAAAAATCTTGACTACCTTAATCCTTTCCTATTTTTCCCTCTTTTCCTTATAGTTTTCATGCCAATATAGCAACCAATTTTATGTTTTTAGTTTTTATTTGCTTAATGATACCAACCTTATTATCTTTTATAGCGACCTGTTGTGGTTATACTTTACTGGCCTATATGATTACTAGCAGCCTGATCTTAATATTGTGTAATGATCTACATAATTGTTCTTAGTAGTCTTGAACCATACTTCAAACCACCTTATTCTTGTAAATCTTTGTTGGCCTTATAGTAGGCATCTCATTAATAAATTGAATTGCAATGAAATTAGATATTTTTGTTGTTTGTGTGATTGAGCCTACCTTCTAGGATAGGATGCCAAATGTGGACTAATAGATAAGGTTGATCTACTTTTTCAAGATCTACCAGTTTATTTGCATGCTTTGGCCAAAGTTGTGTACTATTGAAATAGATTGAATTTTTATGCCTAGTTATTGATATGTTTCTCTGCCACACCCTATTTGCGAGATTATGATCATTCTAGTTAGAATACATATAGGCATTAGGCATGCATCGAGTGTTACCTCCTGCTAGTTGTTTCCAAGTTGCTAGGAGTTTCATGCAGGGTTGGGTATTCTTTGAGTAGGAAGAATTTTAGTGAAGTGTAATGCTTCGTAGTTGGGAAAAAAAAGCTTCTAAATGATCTTCTTGTCTCTTGGCTTGCAGAAGACCAGTTGGTTAATGGCAGTCAGAGAACATGACTTACTTTCTTTATCATATTTGTTTAATTTCTACATTTGTACTATATCATTTTATTGAGATGACTTTATGGCATGTGAGCTAGAGATGTAACATTGTATATTATTTTATTGCCCTGACACCTGGTTATGGGACCTAGAAATGTAAGATGTATTATGAACATTTTTGCTAATGTATAGAAGATTTATCTTTTAAGTTAAGTTATGTGAATAACTTAGTTTTTACTTCAGTAATTTTAGTTTTTGGAATGAATACTTTATAGCTTTCTAAATCTCTCCATTCCATAATGATGCAGCTTCTTAATAACAACCTCATCCATCTTCCACCTATTCTCCCTATTGACACTACCAAACCATTATCCCCTTCTTACAACTTGAAGGCCTTCTTTCAATATTACCGAACATCAGAGCATGACATCGAGTAATGCATGCATCTCAAGCATGAAGTGCAAGACCTCATCAACTTTAATTTTATTCAAGTGGTAGGTGAGAATGAAAAAGGAAATAAATTTATAGGTCCGCCAAATCAAAACTTGTGAATTTACACAATCCACTATCCCGCTATGCAGCTAACCTTGTGGAACCATCTGTCGATAGAGTACCTACTTCCATAATTTCTGATCACCAAGAAAAAATCCTAGACAACCTAGTTTCCATGATAGATGCTCGCCCTCGCCGAGAGCAAGCCAAACCCAAGCCAACCATCTCCTTCACCCACATTAAATTCTCTATTCATGCATTTGATGGTCCTCTTTACATTACCACTAGGATTAATGACAAACCCATAAGGGGAGTACTCGTTGATCTTCTATGCCTAGAAAATGTAGTTACAAAAGTGTTCCTCTACGTGCATGAGTTGTATTGAGATTAGTACAAGAAATCAAAAATCTCAATCATAGTGCATAATAGTTCCACTCACCTTACTCTTGATGCATTGACCATTTTTATCCAAGTTAGACCAAAAGTCTTGGATGTGTCTTTTGTCATCATTCCAAATTTAGACCAATTTCATGTGAAGTTGGGTCATCCATGGCTCACTTCCATGAAAGCAGTCCTGTCTGTAATCCATAATTGTCTAAAATTTCTATTTCAGGGACAAGTGCATATTATATATCATAGTCGGTTCTAGCCCTTGTCCTTCCATCGAAACTTTTCACTTTATTAATTCTAGCCACAACCAGTTAAGCATGTTGGGCCTCACAATGATGTTCTATTTCTCTCTTATTAGAAATACAAAGCAAGATGAATTGCTCAATTTCTCCTCCCATGCTATCATAGCTACTACCTTTAAGACCACTCGATCTTTTATGGTTATGACAGTAGTTCCCCCTATTCCATAGGCAATGGATGAACCACAACTCAAATCAAACGTCCTTCCCCAATCCCAAGCTTTTGGTTGAAAGTACTACTAGGGAAGTATGACTCTAAATTTGGATATAAAGAAAGCATTTGATATAATGGATTAGATATTCTTGTTGAAAGTTATAGAAAATTTTGGTTTTTGCAAACAATGGTTAGACTAGATTTTTAGTCTAATAGACAGTCCAAGATATTCAACATTAGTTAATGGTAGTCCATAGGGTTTCTTTGAAAGAGTGCCTAAAAAATGGAAAAAAAGATCATTTTAAGAACATCGTTGAAGAAAAAGTGACATTAGAAGAAATGATGGAAAAACTAAGAGAAGAAGTAATCCAAAATAGGATGAATTAGAAAAGATATAAAAGAGAAAAATATTTAATGGATCAATATTTAGAAATTTTGGCAATGGAAGAGATTTTTTGGAGACAAAAATCAGGGGAAATATGGCTCAAAGATAGGGACAAAAATACAAAAATTTTCCATAGCTCCACAAAAGCTTAGAAAATTTATAACAAAGTTATAAGGATAAAATTAGAAACTAGTGAACTAATAGAGGAAGACAAGAAAATCAAGGAAGAAGTTGTTCTCTACTTCACAATATTATAAACAATCAGAAGGGTCAGATTTGAAGCACTAAAAGAGCATCATGGAAAATATACCTTGTTGGCGGAAGATAGGACTACCAACAGATCCTATCACAAGTCACCACAAAGGCCATGCAGAGGATAGAACCGATAGATAGAGATGAATATTGGGAGAAGACAATCCCTATGTAATAAATAGATAAGACATAGTATTTACATGTAAGAAGAAGAATATAGATAAGAGAGAAAGAGTGAGTACAAGGCAGAGATTTACGCCTTCCGAATGTATATGATTACATAATAATGAATATATATAGGAGTTATAAGGGTTAATCTATGTATATGTTTATATCTTGAATGCTTATGTGTGATCTATGTGTACTGCATCCTACAATTCCTTTCTATTTCATTAGGATTCTCTCATTGTGTGATCGAGGTATAAACTGATTTTATAGATCTAACTGAGGACCAGATCTCTGGACTAGTTCCTTCCATTTTGTTCCATTGCTGGGACCCTGGAAAAAGTATAGTGAAGAATAGAGAGGATGAAACAGTAAAAGGAAAAGTGCGGAGTAGTAACAAAAAAAATTATAATCTATGGAGCATTCTCCTAGGTTCCTACCCTTTTGAGAGGGGGGCATGCACTTAAGGGGATGACAAATGGAAAAGGCGAGGATCTGAAAAGATCCTTGAAAAGATGTAACTCTTCAAGCTAAGCCAACCATGGGATACATAAAGATTAATTTAATACCAAATCTAAAACACCCATGGCAAGAGGGGATAACAAAAGATTAAGGGAGATCGAGGAAATTATACTAACCTGAATAGAAATAAGGAGGGAAGAGAGACAAAAACATATTCAAGAGCATTGAGAAAGCTACTGCAAAAGAATGGAAAAGGCACATGAGTCAAGTGGAAAGTGCACAAAGAAAGTCACTAGTTGGTTGTAAAAGGAATTTTGGAATACATCATGGAATAATTCACTATGACATTAACTATGCTTATAAGTCCTCAATTTCCTTAGTCAGTTGTACAAGTTTAAATTGGAGTAGTGATGTTGATGACAAGAAATATGCATGTACGTTTATAAGTTTACTTCAAGCCCCATTACATTAAGGAGGAAAAAGCAAACAATTGCTTCGTTGTCTTCTTGTGACATAGAGTATGGAGTAATAAAGGAAGGAGGGAAATAAGTTATTTGGTTCAGAAAAACTTATGGGATCTTAACATTGTCCAACACTATTCTAGTATCATATTTTGTAATAATCAAGATGACATACAAATTTTTAATAATCCAATTTTTCATGCTAAAATTAAACATTTGAAAATTGATGTTCATTATATTCAAAATCGTATTCAAGTTCAATTGGTTAATCATTCAAATAAGTATTCTTCACATCCATTTTATGAACAAACAACTAACATAAGTCAAAATTTTTAAAAGTTAATAGACTAGAAATATAAACATTAGTTTAAAATTCCTTTCACTACTCACCTCTTCTATAAGTCTCATGTCATAATCTATTTCAGGATAATTTAATTTTCTATCAGCTGGGATGCGAGTAACTAGAATAGCTTTTTCCAAAGACCTGCATGATAATAGTTTGGATCACATAAGTGGCAATTACCCTATCAAAAACATATTAAAACATTTGGGAGATAGTTTTTTTAGAGTACTAACCTTGTTGCAACTTTAGCAATGAAACAATGACCTTAAAATTAAAAGAAATTAAGAGTTATGAGTATCCATTATAATTTTCTCAAAGATTTAGAGACTGAGCACATAACATAGTGTAGCTGCTCTAAACCATTAGAGTTATTTCAAAGATTTAAAATAATCTAGGAAAATGTTTAACCAAATTTCCTGTCAATTATTTTGATCCAAACATTGATCTATATGAGTCACAAATATTTACTCAAATCTTTCTTACCTATTATTTCTTTGGAATATTTTTAAAAAAATACCATATTCATAATCATAAAACAACAAATGTCTTCCTCTGATCATCATTTTCTATAAAATATCATAACTTTAAAGTAATAGGAATTTGAGAATCTATATGCACTCACCCAGGTGTATTTGGTGCTCTTCTTTCTTAAGCCTGTCAAGAAATATAGCCCAACTTAATTAAATCCCTATTTTATGTAATAAATACATAAATCAATAACAATAGCCCATATTTATTGAATATAGATCATATTCACAATGCACACAAGATTTTCAAATAGCTTTAGAGTCCCATTAAATAACCTAAAGAGGAGACACATTATGATAATCATGAAAAATTGTAAATATTTTTTTTTGGGTGGTCAATGAATTATTCCAATAAACTACCACAGAAGTAGTACACAACAAAAAAAATAGAATACCATGTATTGGATTCATAACATCCACTTCTCTGGTAATCAGAGACTCCAATGGCTTCGCCTTTATCTCTAGGCCTACCTCTCCCATCATTGCCATTCTGATTAGCTTGAACTCTAACTCTTTTACCATTATTATTTATATCAGCCCTTTCATGAGAGACCCTAGTTTTAAGGTTTTCTATGCCATTGTCACCAACACCTGGACGATGATGGTATATGTCTTTCTGAACCTTCTCTCTTCTAATCCTGAGTAGCACTTCATCTTCAGGTTCATCTTCATCCTTCAATTCAAAATAATTATTCGTTTGCTCATATATTTGTCTACCAGAATCTCTCCAGATAGAAAATCTAGCATTAGGGTTTTCTATCTCAATAGGGGAACCAGACAGGGCTTCAACATGAGCATGACAAAGCCTGATTTTATGATTTACCAGTTGAAGGTGACTGGAACTGATGTTATTTCCAACTTGAACATGACTTGCATGATGGGATCCTTTGGCAATTTACTACGTTTAAATACCACTGGTTTATGTTTAATCAGTGTGAGAGACATAATTATCCCTTTTTCTTCATCTTTTTATGTCCATGAGTAAAATCCATTGTAATTAGAATACTTTTCCAATATGATAAAAGAAAGAAGAAATACTCATCCAATATGATAAAAGTAAAGAAGAAATTTCAACTGCTTATAGTGAAGGAGACATCATTACTAGCATAGAATGGTTTGGTTGTATGGTAGTGCAGTCATGGTAGGAGGGTTCATAGAATGAATTGTCCAGATCGTACAACAAGACTAAACACAACAGAAACAACTCAAAGAGATGGAACAAATGCAGATTCTGTCATTCAGTATATCAAAGAATTCAAATACAATATGGCCGGCAACATGCGGGCTTACAATTAGGGCTCAATGGCCTGATTACATACATGTGCAAGATAAAGCCTTGAAGCTCCCTTCACAGAAAATCTAAAGTATCCGCTATTGATGTGAGGGTGAGTGCGAGATCATGTTGGGCCAAACAGTGGCAATGGAGAAAAAACTTGCTAGATGAAAACGTGCTAACATTTAGACTAATATTTAGACTTGGATGGAAATGATGTTAATATTTCTAGATCTACTATGGATTCCCTCCAAAAATGCCTTAGGATTACCTCATATTTAGGCAAGTGGAAGTCCCAAAACTTGCCAAAGAACCCTGCAAAAACACCCATTTAGTGTTATCCTAAAAATTTCCACAATTTTATCCTTGAAGCTGACAGACTTTTTTGTAACTAAATTTAATCATATGAAAAGGGTTTATAGAGGAAGCTATTAAGATTCTAAAAATTAGTTTTCTACATACGCTATATCTGATTTCCTGATAGATATACATATTGAAAAACATCCATAACTTTCAACATATTAATCCTTTTTTAAATCTAAAAGATGTGTCACATTCTAGGACTTATTGGGTATACATTTAAATTTAAAATTTTTGAGTTTCATATATTTTTGAGCAAGTTAGGTTGGCTGGTAAATTAATTTTTAATATTTTTAAAAAGTCACAGTAAAAAATTCATAAATAATTATTTATTTACTTAAAAATTCTAAAACAATATGCATCACATCTGCTCATGTGTCGTTTACTTAAATCCAAATCATGGAGGAAATATTATATTTTTTTCATACTCAGGTTGGCTGGAATGACACCTACTTTTTACGTTTTTCTAAAAATTTTAGTAGGGCTTCAATGAAATATCCAATTTTCACCAAACTATTTTTAAAATTTCCAAAAAAAAAGTAGTAGCCCATAAACTACATTCAATTTATTACAAATTTTATTACTACCTTATTTCAAGATTATGTAGATAACTCAATCAATTTTTGACATGAAGTTACTTATGTCTATTTTTCACATTTTCATTGCCACTTAGGGGTAGTGTTTGGCCCATCATGATCCTGCACACACCTATCATAAATTACTTTCCTAAGGATCTATTACATCTTTATATATCATTCCTGGACCAATAGATTCCTCTGCGTCAGCCAAGGAAGATCACAAACTCCAATGAAGAGCTGCAACATGTTCACAAATAGGTCGCACCTAAATGCATAGAACACTTCCTCAAAGGAAAGGAAAAAAGCGTGGACCCTAGTGGAAGGTCAGTCATGAACCAAAGGACATTAAATGATGTGTCATTGAGATCCACAAGTCAAGGAACAATCCACAAGCTTTCTCCTTCAGCTAATTATTAGGAATTGTTAGAATGCTCTGCTCTGAGAAAACAGTCAACTTCTGATAGCGATATCTTTCTGGTAACTTGTCCAAATGCTCTAAATTCTTGATATGATGTAGATGAATGAATATAAATGCTAAGTCCAGATCTGCAAGGTGTGAATTTCCAAAACTAGACCACCAGTTGAAACTACTTCTGACTGAACTACCTGAGTTGAACTGGAAAATAAAAGAACTAAAATGCAAAAAAATTGAAATGCAAATGTTTTTGGTTGATGCAAGATTACTCTTGAACCAGGGATGCTCCTGCATCAGACATCTAGGGTTATTGAAAAAGTGATTCCCTCACTTTGCCGGGGCTATGGAAGAACTAAGATAGTCCACCTCAACCTGTGAAATGCATGATGAATCTTCTTCTGGTCTGGCTTTCCACTTCACAATATATTCTTTGTATTATCTTCCTCTAGTGCTACATTCAACTTTGCTGGCCAAGATGTCTTCAATCTGTTCTGGTGCTTATTGTGGTAACTGCTTCTTCAAGTCTTCTTCCATGCTGTCACTAAACTTTGCTTCATGATACTGATAAAGATCAGCAATGTTGAAAATAGGTGAAATACCCAATGTCTTTGGTAGCTCTACTTCATATGCATTTTTTGAATCAAATTTCTTGAGTATCCTACAAGGTCTAAACTTCTTCATCTTCAACTTGTTATATGTCTCAATTGGAAATCTTTCTTTTGTCAAGTACACCATTGCTTCATCCCCCACTTCAAATTCCTTATGTCTCCTCTTCTTATCAGGCTTCTCTTTGTACTTACTATTCATATCCTCTAAATGCTGCTTCACCTAATTATGCACTATCTTCATATGATCTACAAATTATTCTTCCCCTACACTCATCTTTTCTTCTATACTAATATCTCTCAATTTTGCAACTCCTCTAGGATTCACTCTGGTAACAATCTCAAAAGGTGTTCTTCCGGTACTCCTATTTACTGAATTATTGTATGCAAACTCTACTTCTAAAAGAATCAAATCCCAACTTTTGACTTTGTCTCCAACCAAACATCTCAATAAGTTTCCCAAACACCTATTCACTACATCTGTTAGTCCATCTGTCTGTCGATGAAAAGTAGAACTGAACTTCAAATCTAACTTCATCTTCTTCCAAAGTGTCCTCCAAAAGTATCCAACAAACTTTGTATCCTTGTCTGAAACTATACTCTTAGGTAATCCATGCAATCTCACATTCTGTTTGAAAAATAGGTCAGCTACATGCACTACATCAGTTATCTTCTTACATGGTATGAAATGAGCCATCTTTGAAAATTGGTAAACTACTACAACTATTGAATCATGTCCTCTTTGTGTCTTAGGTAATCCCATTACAAAATCCATGCTTATGTCTTCCCAAGGTCTCTCCGGAACTGCCAAAGGTTTATATAATCCAATGTTCTGACTACTCCCTTTTGCAACTTGATAAACTCTACAACTCTACACAAATCTCTGAACATCCTTATGTATCTAAGGCCAAAAGTAAGTTTCACTCACCAAAGCCACTATCTTATCAATGCTAAAATGCCTTGCCAATCCACCACTGTGTGTCTCCTTAATCAAATTATCTCTCATTGAACTTCTAGGTATGCACAACTGACTTCCTTTGAATAACATATCTTCTTGAATGAAATAGTCCAACCACTTACGCCTATCTATCACAACAGGTTCCTTACAGGCTTTCCTCTGTAAACTTAGTGTCTCCCTCATACATATTCTTGAATTCATCAAAACCCAACACTTCATCTCTCATCTCTGTCAACAAGTTTCTTCTTCTACTTAAGGCATTAGCAACTTTGTTTGATTTTGCACTCCTATGATTTAACACAAAAGTAAAACTTTGTATGAACTCTACCCATCTCAAATGTCTCTAATTCAACTTACCTTGACTGTTCAAATATTACAAAGCTTGATGATCTGTATACAACACAAACTCCTTCGGCAACAAGTAATGTCTCCACTTATTCAAGGCTTGAATTATGGCATAGAACTCTTGATCATAAACTAAAAATCTTCTCCTTGCATCATTCAACTTCTCACTGAAATAAGCTATAGGTCTACCTTCTTGACTTAACACTGCTCCTATTGCATTTCCACTAGAATCATAATCAACTTGAAATACCTTATTGAAATCTGGTAATGCCAAAATAGGTTTTGTTGATGACTGTTTTGATGCAATCATAACAATAAGTTAAAATTCACATGACATGAACTGAAACTATACTTGAAAGACAAGAAGGAATCATTTGGTGATTCAACTTATCCCAAGTCTACAATGGTTCGGTTGGTCAAGTTCAGTTGGTCAATGTGAAGCTGTAATGTTCAAGGGGCCTTACGTAGTTTAGGTTTGTTCTGTGGTTTACTGGCCTAAGAATATGCAAAGAGGTCATGAGATAGGTCAATGCTCTTCATTCCTTTGCATAAAGGTGCTACTGTGCTGCAAGTTTCAGATGTTTTTCTTTGATTTATGCAGCTTCCTTCTTCATGTACTTATGAAAACTGTCTACTTAGACTCTGTTATGCATGCTTCTTCAGATTTGAGACAATTTCCTTTAGATTTCTGCGTTTTTAGCTAGATAATTCAGATGGGTTGGGAAAAGTTAGAGAGATCTAATCTATACTTCATCTAATCTACCGAAGGATCTAAGTGTTTCTGTTATCCACTATGTAAATACCACAGTAATCTGATCAAATCCACAGTAGAAACCTTAAATGTAAGTCCTGAGCATTTTCACAAACATACATTTAAAATTGCAAGCTCTCAAAGAAGATATTTCAAAACACAAAGAAGAGCAGGAGAACACTCAGAAGATAGATGCAGAACTCCAGATTCTATTGCATTAGAAACGAATAGCCATACATGATTTACAATGTAAGAATGACTCTTAGTTTCATTGATCATACTACAGAGAACTTACAAGCTTTACAGATACAGTAAGGCAGCCAGACATTCCACGCACACCTTACTGCAGACAAACAGGCGACCTCCTTCTTCTACTCTAAACTATGCTAAGCTATCCTGCTGTATTTTCCTAAAATCTCTGTGTGTAGCCCCTGTTGTAAAGTATTACAGTGTAGAGAGGCACAATATATAGCATCCTGATTGTCCTCACTACAGCAAAAAACCTAACTGAACCCCTGGTTCAAACCTCTAGTTACAGCAATAAATGCAGGTGAACCAGTTCTCAAAAATATCTCAGAACAGTGGTCAAATCTGGGCGAAATATTGCCCCTTCTGAGAAGTTCCAGCAGCTGGGCAATAACTTCTGTCTGTCTTTTGCAATAATATCTCCAGCTGCGACCTTCCTCTTCACTTGAATGGCTTTGACTTTTTGCATTTCATCTCCATCTTCTTGCTCCTGAGATCAGATCTTCTGCCTCCATGTTGACTTTCCAGCTGCTTCCTCAACTGCAAGCCTGCAAGACAAGACAAGCAATAAGTACTCCATTTATGACAAAACAGCATGAAAATCAAAATAAGCATTTAAATACAGGTGACTGCGCAAGATCGCGGAAATCAGATCCAAAATCCGCTCAAAACGCGTGAAAAATGCGCCCAAGCTGCTCAAAATTGATGGTTCAATCATCGCTGACCGGGAAAATGCCAGAGGCGCCAAAAAAAACACTTTAAAACTCCACCGCTTCATTTCCCGCCCATCGGCATGATCATCCCTGTCGGTGCGTCAAAAAATAGGTTAGTCGATATACCTCATCATCATGATATTCTGGAAATAGCATTCCCTCCTGAAGGTCCAGATGAATGTCATCATGATGTTTCGCCTCTGCATATTGGAGAAAAGAACAACAACATCATCATCATCATGTTGAAGAAGAATAGGAGGAAACGGAAATAATCATGCTGCCAAGGAAAGGAAGATGATGGTGACGTCATCATGATATTCGGGATTCATGAAAATGCTAAGGATGACGTCATCGTCATATTCGGTTAAGATCAGGGGGATAATTGTGATATCGGGTCACCCAAGGAGCATGATCAGGATGATGAAGTGAATATGATCCTCTCGCGGTCAAGGTAACCCTCTCGAAAAAAAATCAGCATGATGAAGATCATCATCATATTTGCGGCTTGTGTTGAACTTGGAATAGGACATCATTATGATAATCGGGAACCGGATCGTGCTTGGAAAATATATCCTGCTCGAAGGAAAAATGATGATGATGACCATCAGGAGGATATTTGTTTTGTCGAACATAGAAGAAGACATCATCATGATATTCGGGAACCGGATCGGGTCTTGGAAAATATCCCGCTGAAAGAAAGAAAATGATGATGATGATGATCAGGATATTTACCTCTTCGTTATTCAGATCGGGATGACGTCATCATGATATCCGGAGCCTTCGCTAAACTTGAAACATGACGTCATCATGATATTTCGCCAACCGGATCATGTTTGAGAAAAATCCTGCCGAAAGGAAAATATGATGATCATGAGCATGATCAGGATAAAAATATGATGATGATGATCATCAGGATGTTCTCAAAAAGGTTGCATTTTCGGCAGGAGGACTTGGCGAAATATCGGGCGCACAAACAAGATCATGATGATGATGTTGTTAACAGGACAGGATAAAAATGATGATGATGACGTCATCATCATACTCGCGCTAGGGTGATATTGTAAAATATGATGATGCTGTTCATCAGGATATTTACTTCTCATCGATTTATCATGATGACGTCATCATGATATTTTGTCTTCGAAGCACAAGGATAAGTTGGTCATCATGATATTTCGGCTAGGGGGATATTACAAAATATGATGATGCTGTTTAAGAAATGCAATATCGAACCCTTCTTAATAGATAGGCTGATCATCATGATGTTTCGGCAAACGGATATCAGGAGGATATGAAGATGATGATCCTCCTTCGAAATTATCATGATGATGCCTTCATTACTTAGCGAAATTCAGCAAATATGACCTTCGTGTGAAAGATCAGGATGATGATCATGATTCTGCAAAAGGAGACCAGGAGGATATGAAGTCGTCGTCATCATGTTTCGAATGTTCAGCAAATATCATGATGATGACCCTTCAATAGGTTTTGAACGTGCGCATGCAAATATGCCGAAGGCGGATTTTGTTAAGTCAGGGTGATCTGATACCATCAGCATGATATTTTTAAGATCAGGCGATGCAAGGATATCATGATGATGCTCGCGATACAAAGGCCACTCGACGGGGGGGAACTTACCTTGACTTAAAGCCGATATCATCATGATATTTCGAACCTCAGGATATTATCGGGGGGGGTTCAAATATGATGATGATGATGTTTATACAGCAAAACCGAGTTTGTAAAATATGACGCTCTTAAGGAAATCATGATGCTGATGATGCGCACAAGGCCATTTGACGGGTAAAAAGCACTACCACCTAAGATTGACGTCCGGATGTTGCGACTGCATGATTTTCATCGGGTGATAGACCAAGATCATGATGATCCTGTCAACATGACTTAGGATATAAAAAAGATGATCCTCCTGCGAATATCAGGTTTGACCAAGACTTTGACCGTGCATAACTTTCACATATGGACGAATTTTCAAGTAAAGTAAAAGGCAAACCTTCATGAAATTTCAAACTCTTTCAAAATATGAGGTCACAGAAACAAAATATGAACTTTGACAAACAGACCTCATGATGATGACCTACCTTATGCAATATCATGATGATGATGCACCTGACCTTCATTTTTACCAGACCGCCAGGAAGCAGAAAAAACACAAGCAGAAGCAAAAAGCAAGACATCAGCAGGGGTCCTCGTTTTGCTAAGGAGCAAAATGGGGCGTGTTGTGAACATCACAACAACTAGCAACCAAAACAAAACAATTAAATTCAGAGTGTTCAAGGAGACTAGGTGAAATGAACTCATAACTTCCAACTATCTTTCCTGCAAATTACTATTCAGCTTGAGACTCAAAGTGTTCAATAAAGATGCATGAATTTCCATTTTTAGTTTAGTTGTGTGCATGTGATTAATTATCCTCATCTTGAAGATCGGTTGAACAAACCAGTGACTGACATTAGCCTACGTAGGTGAGGATATTCCCTCATAGCCGACTGGATAGAGCCTTGCTGCCAGCAAGCGTCTATAGCCCCGGCAAGGTTATCGTTACAATTCTCCTAAGTAGAGCCCCACTGCCAGCGAGCGTCCATAGCCCCAGTAGAGTTACTTAGATGGCTTAATCTGGATTTCCAGTATAATCCGCTTTATTCATTTATTCATTTATTTTTTTGTTTTCTAATTTGGAAAGATTTCACAAGATATAGTAATTGTAACTTCATGATGATGCAAGGAGTGGACACTTGCTGAAATTAAGCTGAGAATTGTAATGGTAGCAAGGGTGACCTCTGATTTTTCACCTAATATCTACACTGGTAGGTTCAACAAACCCAAGGATTTTAGGTGTGTCATCGTGAGAAACCTGCTTTGAATTCTCAATCACATTTATTGAATACAAAACTTCAGAAGATGAACAACTCTCTACATTCATGACAGTGATAGGTTATGTGTAAATTGCAAATGGTTAACCTGAATATCCTAAATTATATACTGTTTTGAATGGTTGCTAGTTTTGCTCCTTAATACTCTACAGTAAAATAAAGATCCCTGCTGAGGAGACAACAAACAAACCAAACAAACAGGCTGTACAAACAGCACAGCAACAAAAGACAAAACTGTACAAACAGAAAGAAACAAAAAGAAGACAAGCTATACAAACAACCAACCCAAAAGGAAAACAGCAAAAGAAGGACTGTACATTATCTACAGTATTTTACATTAAGAAAGAAAGGACTGCCTCATCCTGACCTTCAAGCCTGGAAGTAGTGTTTCAAATGCTGGCCATTAACTGGTAATGGCACATCTTCCCCAGTCAAGGTCTTAAGTCTAAAGGTGTTATCTCCTATTATTTCTGAGACTTGTAATGGACCCAGCCATAATTTATCGAATTTTCCATGGCTTCCTTTCTTTTCATGTGCTTTGTCCCAGCACAACACTAAGTCTGATATCCTAAATGTTTTGACTCTTGCCCTTTTGTCAAACCACCTCTTAACAACTGCTTGGTGTTTGGCAAACTTCTCGAGGGCTTGACCTCTTTTCTCCTCTAGTTGCAACATTTGCACTATTCTGGCTTCCCTATGGTTATCAAAGCCCAGATATTCATTGGCAAACTTCCAGGTTGGTATTCTCAGATTGACCGGAAGTATGGGATCAGTCCCATAAACTAGGTGGTAAGGTGTGCTACCTAGAGCTGTTTTGAACTTGGTCCTGTCTACCCATAATGCATATCTTAATAGGGTATTCCACTCTCTAGGACTTTTGGCAATTAACCTCTTGATGATGTCTAATAAGATTTTATTTGTTGATTCAGCCAGTCCATTACCTTGAGGGTAATAATTTGAAGAAAACCTTAGAATGATCCCATATTCAAATGCCCATTTAGAAAATTTTAAAGAAGAAAAAGCAGGGCCGTTATCACATACCAATGAATAGGGCGTTCCAAACCTGGTGATGATGTTTTCTTCAAGGAACTTGATAACTACCTCAGTTGTGGAAAACTTGCAGCAGGTGGCCTCAGTCCACCTTGTACAATAGTCCGTCACCGTCAGTATAAACTTGTGTCCTGCAGAAGATGGGGGATTGATGACTCCGATAAAATCCAAGCCCCATTGTGCAAATGGTCTAGACTCGATCACAGGCTGCAGTGGATTGGCCAGATTTCTTCCTCTGTCTGCTGCAGTCTGACAGGTGTGGCAGCTTCTGATATGACCCTTAGTATCTTTGAATATAGTGGGCCAGTAATAGCCCGCTCTCAGTATTTTGTGTGCTGTAGCTAAATGGGAACCATGGCCGGTTCCGTATTTGTCATGTAATTCTGTCAACACTTTATCAGCTTCAGCTCTGTTTATGCATCTCAAATAAATTCCATCATGGTTCTTCCTGAATAGAAGACCTCCTTGCACCATATAATGCTGTGCCTTAATCTTCAAGGCTCTCCTCTGAGAAGCCTTCATCTTTCCTGGGTACCTTCCAGCTATCAGGAAGGTGCTTAAATCATCGTACCAGCCTGATGCGTCTTGGGAATTCAATACATACTGCTGTTTTATCAAATTTGGATCCGTGTTTGCTATTGTCTGCACCAGCGCCTGCCCTCTGACCAGCTTTGCGGGAATGATCTCCATGTCGAATTCTTGCAGCGTGGTGATCCATTTGGCTCTTTTTTCTCCAGGCTCGTTCTGCATCAGCAGCATCTTTACTGCTGCGTCTGGTACTATGGCTTTAATCTGGCTGCGCAGGATGTAGTGTCTGAATTTTTTCACAGCCTTCACCAATGCAAATGCCTGTCTTTCGATATCCAGATATCTCAGCTGTGCATCCTTCAGAGGCGCACTCATAAATGCTATGGGCCTCTCGTCATCATTTTCACTTTTCTGTGTCAGGGCAGCAGCGACAGAATGAGAAGATGCAAAGGAGTAGATGTAAAACGGGCATGTGTAGTCTGGACTTGCCAATACAGGGGCATTAGAAATTGCTTCCTTGATATCTTCAAATGCGGCTTTGGCTACGGGCGTCCATTCCATCTGTGCATCTTTCTTTAACATGGCATTCAACGGCTGCACAATCTCTGCAAAACCTGTTATAAACTTCCGAACAAAGTTAATTTTACCAAAAAATGATTTCAATTCTTTCCTACTGTTTGGTATTTGCAAATTTTTTATGGATTCTATTCTATCCGGATCAATTGAAATTCCATTTTCAGAAATGACATGGCCTAATAATTTACCTTCAGTTACGCCAAATATACATTTCTTAGGATTAAGGGAAATCCCATACCTTTCACATCGCTGCAGTACTTTTCTGAGGTCCTCAGCGTGGGTGGATGCATCCTTGGAATACACAGTTAAATCATCCATATACACAACAATGCATTTACCTGATAATCCACAAAAAGCAACGTCCATGGCCCTCTGAAAAGTGGCACCTGCATTAATCAGACCAAAAGGCATTCTTCTATATGCATAATTTCCCCATTTGCAAGTGAAGGTGGTTTTTAGTCTATCCTCTCTGTCAATTAAAACCTGGTTATAACCTGAAAAACCATCTAAAAAGGACATCATCCTTGCGCCATTTACTGCTTGCAGTACTTCATCTATTGGGGGCAAAGGATAATTATCCTTTTCAGATGCCTTGTTTAAGTTTCTAAAGTCTACGCACAACCTGATGTCTCCATTTTTCTTCCTTACTGGCACTAAGTTAGCTACCCAGACAGAATGTCGGACTGGAAAAATTATTCCAGCGGACAGTAGTTTTTTCACTTCCTCAAAGATTAAAGGCTCTAGAATGGCGTTTACAGGCCTCTGTTTCTGCCTAAATGGTTTGACTTCTTTTCTTAAAGGTATGACGTGAGTTATGATGGACTCATCAAATGTTTTCAAGTCTTCATAAGCCCATGCTATGACATGTTTATATTTTTGCAGAACATCCAGAACCTCTTTTCTGATGGCCATGACAAGTCCTAAAATTAGGGCCTCATATTCAGCAATATTGTTAGTGCAGGAAAATTGTAATCTATATGCTGCCAAATGAGATTTACCTTGAGGATTAATGAGTTCAACACCTGCACCTGCACCCTGTTTTGATTTGGACCCATCACATTTTAACGTCCACATGCCATCCTTACTTTTTTGATTTTTTACCTTGGCATACTTTGTCTCTTTTATTGCCTGTGGGGTGTTGTCTTGTTGATTCATGGGTTTTTCCGCTTGGTTATCTTGCATATGTGTGCTTGTAGTTTGCAACTCAGAAAGATAACTACCCTCATCTTCTATTTCTTTTCCTAAATCTGGGATCAAGGCACTTATATTATCCTGAACATATCTCTGTGTTAGATCAGGATGCTCATTTTTCTCTTGTGACTCTACCTTCCCTATGCACTTCTTGTATTCATATTCAATGATGTCTTTGCATATTTCACAATTCTCCTCAGAATGCTGCCTATCATGGACTCTACACCTATTTTTATATAACTTACATTGGACTGGGAGATTGTGTGTAACGCACTCTTCCACCTCTTGTCTAATGGCATGACCAAATTTGCCTATTGCATTGTTTTCCTCATCTGAAGAATTTCCATCAGACTCAATGAATAGTGCTGTTCTATTGCTGACATACTTCTTCCTAATGTTTAACATCATGATCTCTTCAATCTGCATCCCATTGTTGGTAACTCTATAGACACCTGGTTCAACAGCAGCATATAATATTTCATTGGTTCGATTATACTCTGTTATCATATGTTTCATTCTGGGCTCTGCCCCTATTCTGATCTGGTTTGGGATGCCTCTCCATGGTAACCACATGTGTGAAAAGTCAGTAGCCATATACCCGTTTAATGTCTTGGACCAATCCCTACTCAGCAACATTCCATAATTTACGGGTATATCCACTACTTGGATGTCAATGATTTGGCTCACCCTAGGGTCTGAAGCTAACTGCACCTGTATGTTCATGAGTTCTCCTATCACACTAACCTCGGTCTTATCTAATTGTGTGACAACCTTGGCAGATTTGGTGGGAGTCAGCCCGAGAGTTTTACATATTCCTAAGGGCATTACGTTGGCTGAAGCACCAGAATCTACCATGCAATTGTGTATATTCTTCCCACACAACCTAACAGTTAACAAGAAAGGTTGAGTATCCCTCTTATCCGCATGTATTACTACATTGGTGTTGGAAGGCTGCTCAACTTTCTTACCTTTCTCCTTAGGTGGTGAATCACTACTAGGAACAGTTATATCAGCAGACACCATGTTTGTTATGGATGTATCCACGGATTTTAAAAAAGCATTTCTGATCCCTGGGGTCTTCAATAATTCATTTAGAGGTATGCTGACCTTCATTTTCTTTATTTCCTCTGACAAGTAATTCATTAGTCTTGTTGTCTCTACTGCTTCTGTCTTACTTGTTTGATCCTTTTGCACTGCTGTTCCATTATTTGTGTGCTGACTAGCTTTAAGTATGGCAGGATTGTTGCTAGCATTCTGATCTGGGGGTGTATTGATGTTATTCGGAGGAGTGGAAGTGGTGAAAGGTCCTCCCGGCCTAGGGTTGTTCCTCAAATGGTAGGTGTGGCTTTTATTTGTCTGTTGAAAGGCCTGCACCTCCTCTGTTTCATTTAATATCTCGTTTTCAGATTCAAAAGGAAACTGAAAAGCATTTAACACAAAGGCTGATTCGGGATAAAGACTTTCACAATAGTATGGTTCATCCTCTAGCAATTCATCCTCCCTCTCTTCTGCAGTTGCAAAGGTAAACGTTTCTAAGACTAATGCTGTGTCATATTCTGAGGGTACTACCTCATTACCCTTAGGAATGAGAAATTCTGAGGTAGGAGGCTGTACATCTATGTTGAAGATACTAGCTGCCAAGTGGAACTGTGGACAGTCCTGCTCAGCATGGGCATTAGTATTGTGAAATCTGCACCAATTTTTGGGTGCTGTATTGGCCATTTGTATGTTAGTTATTTGTTTTGCACCATGATTATCCGTATTCTCGAAAGGAGAAGCCAGAGTACCGTTGTTGGGCCCAGTGTTCCATGTCTTGGGTGGCCTAGGTTGATTCTGGTTCTTGTTATTATTGCCCCAGTTCCTATTATCTATCACTGGCCCCCTATTTTGCATTGGTTGCCCCTGACTGGGGCCTTGATGCTGATTGTAGTTTTGGTTCTGATTGTACTGCTGGTTCTGGTTGAGACTATAATTCTGATTTTGGCCTTGGTTGTGACCTTGAGGTGGATTGTAGTTTTGGTTGCTTCTGCCATAGAGATTCTCATTTCTTAGCTGTGTCACTTCGGTTGTTAATCTCTTCAGATGTGCAGTAATTTCTTTGATGTCTTCCCTATCATCTTGTGCTTTTGCCACAGTTACATCCCTAGGAAGTTGGAAGAAAGGCTGACCATTATTTTGACTGTTATTGGAAGTACTAGCCGTGTAAGGAGTTATAGCCTGGATTGGAGTAGGATTATACACAGGTGTGTAAGAAGGAACCGGATTTATTAGTGGAGCATGCTGCACAGGGACTCCATTCCATGGGTGTGCCTGATTCTGCACCCGAAAATTTCCTCCAAATGGACTGTAGGCTGTATGTCTCATTTCTTGGTTCACTGAGGCTGCCTCTTTATAGGCTTTGGATACTGAATCTATGTCAGGTTTCCTTTTGACAAACATGGCAGTTAAAGGATCCAAAGCAGCATAGTACATAGCCAACAAGGGAGCATCAGCTATGGTATAAGGGGCTGCTAGCCTAGAATAGGCCTTTTGGAATCTGTCATTGAAATTATCAATTAACTCTCCCTCACCTCGTTTTATAGCAGCCAACTTATGATACAAAGCACAAGGGTCAATGGGTCCTCTAAATCTTGACAGAAATGCTTCTTCCATAAGTGCCCAGGAAGAAATGTAACTATTGGGTAAGTTTACATACCAGCTAGAGGCCTGCTCATTAAAGGTGTAAGGAAACAACCTACACACAACATCCTCGTGCTCTAACATAGCCCTAAAACATGCTTCCTTAAATATTCTAATATGATCTTCTGGGTCTTGATGCAACTGGTATTTGGGACATATCTTTTCTGGATTTTTTGGCATGTCATGATAATCATTGAAGAATATGGGAGAATTGACATCGAAATAAGCCATTGCAGGTGTTTGAGCTTGACTTGAACTTGCAGAAATACCTGGATTGATTGGTGGATTAGGATTTAGAGGAGGATTGAGACCTCCAGAAGTGCCTGAACCAAGATTTAAAGATCTGAACAGTGATCTATCAGGACTTATAATACTACAGATGTTAAAAGGTGACCCAGGAGGTGTTCCAGATGAACTTCCTGCTTGCAATATCTTTGGATTCCAGATTAAAGGGCTTTTACTTCGCCTTGTATCAGGTAGTTGCACAAAGATATCTCCTGAACTGGACCTAGACCTAGTCACTCTGTTACTGTCGTTAGCCAGTTTGAAATGAAACCTAACTCAGGCAGGCCCTCCTTTAAGCGCCAGAAAACTGTTGATGACTGTTTTGATGCAATCATAACAATAAGTTAAAATTCACATGACATGAACTGAAACTATACTTGAAAGACAAGAAGGAATCATTTGGTGATTCAACTTATCCCAAGTCTACAATGGTTCGGTTGGTCAAGTTCAGTTGGTCAATGTGAAGCTGTAATGTTCAAGGGGCCTTACGTAGTTTAGGTTTGTTCTGTGGTTTACTGGCCTAAGAATATGCAAAGAGGTCATGAGATAGGTCAATGCTCTTCATTCCTTTGCATAAAGGTGCTACTGTGCTGCAAGTTTCAGATGTTTTTCTTTGATTTATGCAGCTTCCTTCTTCATGTACTTATGAAAACTGTCTACTTAGACTCTGTTATGCATGCTTCTTCAGATTTGAGACAATTTCCTTTAGATTTCTGCGTTTTTAGCTAGATAATTCAGATGGGTTGGGAAAAGTTAGAGAGATCTAATCTATACTTCATCTAATCTACCGAAGGATCTAAGTGTTTCTGTTATCCACTATGTAAATACCACAGTAATCTGATCAAATCCACAGTAGAAACCTTAAATGTAAGTCCTGAGCATTTTCACAAACATACATTTAAAATTGCAAGCTCTCAAAGAAGATATTTCAAAACACAAAGAAGAGCAGGAGAACACTCAGAAGATAGATGCAGAACTCCAGATTCTATTGCATTAGAAACGAATAGCCATACATGATTTACAATGTAAGAATGACTCTTAGTTTCATTGATCATACTACAGAGAACTTACAAGCTTTACAGATACAGTAAGGCAGCCAGACATTCCACGCACACCTTACTGCAGACAAACAGGCGACCTCCTTCTTCTACTCTAAACTATGCTAAGCTATCCTGCTGTATTTTCCTAAAATCTCTGTGTGTAGCCCCTGTTGTAAAGTATTACAGTGTAGAGAGGCACAATATATAGCATCGTGATTGTCCTCACTACAGCAAAAAACCTAACTGAACCCCTGGTTCAAACCTCTAGTTACAGCAATAAATGCAGGTGAACCAGTTCTCAAAAATATCTCAGAATAGTGGTCAAATCTAGGCGAAATATTGCCCCTTCTGAGAAGTTCCAGCAGCTGGGCAATAACTTCTGTCTGTCTTTTGCAATAATATCTCCAGCTGCGACCTTCCTCTTCACTTGAATGGCTTTGACTTTTTGCATTTCATCTCCATCTTCTTGCTCCTGAGATCAGATCTTCTGCCTCCATGTTGACTTTCCAGCTGCTTCCTCAACTGCAAGCCTGCAAGACAAGACAAGCAATAAGTACTCCATTTATGACAAAACAGCATGAAAATCAAAATAAGCGTTTAAATACAGGTGACTGCGCAAGATCGCGGAAATCAGATCCAAAATCCGCTCAAAACACGTGAAAAATGCGCCCAAGCTGCTCAAAATTGATGGTTCAATCATCGCTGACCGGGAAAATGCCAGAGGCGCCAAAAAAAAACACTTTAAAACTCCACCGCTTCATTTCCCGCCCATCGGCATGATCATCCCTGTCGGTGCGTCAAAAAACAGGTTAGTCGATATACCTCATCATCATGATATTCTGGAAATAGCATTCCCTCCTGAAGGTCCAGATGAATGTCATCATGATGTTTCGCCTCTGCATATTGGAGAAAAGAACAACAACATCATCATCATCATGTTGAAGAAGAATAGGAGGAAACGGAAATAATCATGCTGCCGAGGAAAGGAAGATGATGGTGACGTCATCATGATATTCGGGATTCATGAAAATGCTAAGGATGACGTCATCGTCATATCCGGTTAAGATCAGGGGGATAATTGTGATATCGGGTCACCCAAGGAGCATGATCAGGATGATGAAGTGAATATGATCCTCTCGCGGTCAAGGTAACCCTCTCGAAAAAAAATCAGCATGATGAAGATCATCATCATATTTGCGGCTTGTGTTGAACTTGGAATAGGACATCATTATGATAATCGGGAACCGGATCGTGCTTGGAAAATATATCCTGCTCGAAGGAAAAATGATGATGATGACCATCAGGAGGATATTTGTTTTGTCGAACATAGAAGAAGACATCATCATGATATTCGGGAACCGGATCGGGTCTTGGAAAATATCCCGCTGAAAGAAAGAAAATGATGATGATGATGATCAGGATATTTACCTCTTCATTATTCAGATCGGGATGACGTCATCATGATATCCGGAGCCTTCGCTAAACTTGAAACATGACGTCATCATGATATTTCGCCAACCGGATCATGTTTGAGAAAAATCCTGCCGAAAGGAAAATATGATGATCATGAGCATGATCAGGATAAAAATATGATGATGATGATCATCAGGATGTTCTCAAAAAGGTTGCATTTTCGGCAGGAGGACTTGGCGAAATATCGGGCGCACAAACAAGATCATGATGATGATGTTGTTAACAGGACAGGATAAAAATGATGATGATGACGTCATCATCATACTCGCGCTAGGGTGATATTGTAAAATATGATGATGCTGTTCATCAGGATATTTACTTCTCATCGATTTATCATGATGACGTCATCATGATATTTTGTCTTCGAAGCACAAGGATAAGTTGGTCATCATGATATTTCGGCTAGGGGGATATTACAAAATATGATGATGCTGTTTAAGAAATGCAATATCGAACCCTTCTTAATAGATAGGCTGATCATCATGATGTTTCGGCAAACGGATATCAGGAGGATATGAAGATGATGATCCTCCTTCGAAATTATCATGATGATGCCTTCATTACTTAGCGAAATTCAGCAAATATGACCTTCGTGTGAAAGATCAGGATGATGATCATGATTCTGCGAAAGGAGACCAGGAGGATATGAAGTCGTCGTCATCATGTTTCGAATGTTCAGCAAATATCATGATGATGACCCTTCAATAGGTTTTGAACGTGCGCATGCAAATATGCCGAAGGCGGATTTTGTTAAGTCAGGGTGATCTGATACCATCAGCATGATATTTTTAAGATCAGGCAATGCAAGGATATCATGATGATGCTCGCGATACAAAGGCCACTCGACGGGGGGGAACTTACCTTGACTTAAAGCCGATATCATCATGATATTTCGAACCTCAGGATATTATCGGGGGGGGTTCAAATATGATGATGATGATGTTTATACAGCAAAACCGAGTTTGTAAAATATGACGCTCTTAAGGAAATCATGATGCTGATGATGCGCACAAGGCCATTTGACGGGTAAAAAGCACTACCACCTAAGATTGACGTCCGGATGTTGCGACTGCATGATTTTCATCGGGTGATAGACCAAGATCATGATGATCCTGTCAACATGACTTAGGATATAAAAAAGATGATCCTCCTACGAATATCAGGTTTGACCAAGACTTTGACCGTGCATAACTTTCACATATGGACGAATTTTCAAGTAAAGTAAAAGGCAAACCTTCATGAAATTTCAAGCTCTTTCAAAATATGAGGTCACAGAAACAAAATATGAACTTTGACAAACAGACCTCATGATGATGACCTACCTTATGCAATATCATGATGATGATGCACTTGACCTTCATTTTTACCAGACCGCCAGGAAGCAGAAAAAACACAAGCAGAAGCAAAAAGCAAGACATCGGCAGGGGTCCTCGTTTTGCTAAGGAGCAAAATGGGGCGTGTTGTGAACATCACAACAGGTTTCTCTATCACTTTCTGCTTGAACAACTCAAAAATTTTATCTGCTCCTGATGTCCACTTGAAATCCTTTTTGTCACCTCTCATAGTCTCTGTCATAGGGTTACAAACTGAACTAAAATTTTTGATAAACTTCCTGTAGAAACTAGCCAATCCATGAAATGATCTAACCTCTCCAATGCTCTCCAATGTAGGCCATTCAATAATTGCTCTCACTTTCTTAGGGTCCATCTTCAATCCTTCAGCTGAAATCACAAATCCCAAATATAAAAACTCTTCCTTCATGAAACTACATTTCTTGATGTTTATCAGCAATTTCTCTTCTCTCAACCTCTACAAAACTGGTTTAATATGCCACAAATGTTTTTCTTTTGTTTTACTAAAAAATAGAATATCATCCAGGTATACAATCACAATCTTACCCAAGAATTTCTTCAAGACTTAATTCATCAATCTCATGAAAGTATTTAGTGCATTTGTTAGTCCAAAGGGCATCACTAACCACTCAAACAATCCTTCATTTGTCTTAAAATTAGTTTTCCATTCATCACCTTATTTAATTCTAATCTGATGGTATCCACTCTTCAAGTCTATCTTTGTGAAATATCTTGCTCCACTCAAACAATCCATGATATCATCCATCCTTGGTAAAGGGAATCTTATCTTAACTGTGATCTTGTTTATTGCTCTAGAGTCAGTACACATTCCCCATTCTCCATCCTTCTTCAGTGCAAGTACTGTAGGTACTTCAGAAGGACTCAAACTTTCTCTGATCAAACCTTTTGTCAACAACTCTTGTATCTGTTTATTCAGTTCTTCATTCTATGTCGATGTCATCTGGTGTGCTACTTTGTTAGATAAACTTGCTCTAGGAAAAAGATCCATGTGATGATTGATACCCCTTATAGATGGTAATCCTTCAAGTACATTATCTAATATGATGTCTTCATACTTTGTCAGCAACTCTCTTATCTCACCTTGTTCAGTTTCTTTCTTCACCACTTTAGGCTTCTTAGGAATCAAGGCATAACAAATACTTTTTGATTTCAAACCATCCAAAAATTTCCTTCCATCTACCAAAGAAATTCTAGCATTCCTACATGCCACATCTTTAGGATAATCCTCCAAAGGAATCAAAGTAATTATTTTCCCATTTGTTGTTATAGTATATGTATTCTTTCTCCCATCATGTATATATTTTCTATCATACTACCAAGGTCTACCCAACAAGATATGACAAACATCCATAGGCATAATATCACACAAGGCTTCATCATGATAAGATCCAATATAAAATTTCATGAAACTTTGTTCACTCATTAGTACCTTATGATCATCCTGAATCCATGCTATCTGATTGGGCTTAGGGTGTTTCAAAATTTCCAACTTCAACTTGGCCACCATCTCCTCTGAAACTAGGTTATCTAAACTACCACTATCAATTACAACTTTACAACACTTACCTTTAGATTTGCATATACTTCTGAACAAAATTTGCCTCTATTTGAAATAGTGCTCTCCTCATTACCAATGATTCTCCTTTCTCAGGTTTACCAATAGAATTGGGTGATTCAATAGGTTCTTCTTCAATATAGGCTGCTCTTCCACTGTTATTTGTCATCTTGCTTGTGCTACTCTAATTACATTCAAATGCTCTATGTCCTTCACCTCCACACACTAATCAAACATGCAAAGTAAATAATACAAAACACAAGAGAAATACTAGATTGGAGATTACAGCAAGGAGACCAAGACTAAGATTGTGAAGGGGGAAAAACAAAGAAAAACCCCCTATATTATGCAAGTGGTAAGAATCTAGGAAAAGAGATTATAGAGAGCGTGAGAAGCTTGTCAGTGGGAGAAATGAGAAAAAATGAAGAAGAATAGAGAAGATATCCATGAAGAGGAAAATACAAAAAGAGAGGAGGAGACACCTCTTAAATAGAGGTGAAGAATGGAGTTATGTGTAACTCCCATATGCCACCTTGCATAAGGTGTGTGCCACATGTTTCCTCTTAAGGGGGAATCTACCAAAATATAGATTATTCCTGCAAAAGGAATAAAAGAGGTGTTATCCAACATGTGGGGATAAAACACCAAATTAATAAAATACAAAAATATAATATAATCTTCACTAAGTAAAGATTAATTTCTAACACCCCCCCCTTAAGCTTTACTTGGGGAGATTTAAAATAAATCCATCAAAGGAT
Organism: Cunninghamia lanceolata; assembly: GCA_027924645.1. Classification (NCBI taxonomy): domain Eukaryota; kingdom Viridiplantae; phylum Streptophyta; class Pinopsida; order Cupressales; family Cupressaceae; genus Cunninghamia; species Cunninghamia lanceolata. The sequence continues at coordinate 9,391,656 of BSBN01000078.1, forward strand.
GATTACAACGTGTACAAGAATAAGAATATAGAATTTGAGAAAGAATCTTGAAGAAGAGTGAAGAATCTATTTTGAGATAGAGGAAAGTGTTTGAGTAGTCTTGAGAATAAATGTATAGATGCCTTTGTGAACCAAAGTTCTTGTATAGATGCCATTGAATAGTCTGAATAGTAAGCTCCTTTAGAGCCAAGAGAAGTGGATTGATGGTTCTGGTGCTGCCAAGGTAGATATTGAACCTGTTTCATCAAAGAAACCATAACCACAAATGGATTTCCCATCATTGGGATCATCTCCTAAATTGGAATTAGTATATTCATAGAAAGAGATAGAAATTGCATATTGTATAATAAAAATGTGGATCAAATGAGTCCAAATTTAAGACATAAAGCCAATAAGGCAAAATTTGGCATAGCTAATTCAATGTAGATAAATCAACCTTAAGTCTTGAGTAAAAGTGCTAGTAGAAATTGTAGCACAAATCATGGCTTATAGCCCAGATTATAAAATGCCAATATATAGGCATAGCAATAAAAGTTCTAGGTTGCTTCTCACTACATCATTTGTTGAATTCTAAAGGGGACTTATATCAAGTTTAATAATAATGGACTTCAAAACTTAGTCCTAAGATCATAGTGCCATCATTTGAAGATTCAATGTTACGAACTTTGAAAACAATAGTCCTAAAGATGGTTATAAAACCCATAGTGCCTTCATCATAATTTCAATATCAAAGGACTTTAAAAGTAGTTCTTTAAAATAGTATAACAACCATATTGACTTCATCAAATTTTAAGAACTTGATCCCCAACGATCAGTTCATCATAAAAATGTAAGTGCATACCATCAAAGTGGATGGAAATATTTTCCATATGGCCCAAAACACACACAAATGAGACTTAATATGGATTCCTATGCAACATTACTGCAAATGCGTCTTGCGCATAAAATATTTAAAGGCATAAGTGCTCTAATAAGCTTGTAATTTCTCAAAAATTATAACAGATAAATGATGAACAATAAAATATTAGATTCCCTTTATTAAGACAACATAATCATAGTTGAGGAAGAAACTCTAGATTTGTTTTAAAATATTGTGATAAATCAAGACTTAGGTAGAAAAACATAATGATAATTTGATAAATCAGAATGATAAAGTCTCACAAGCTCTGATAGAAGGAGCTTAGAGATACATTGGAATTAGAAGGGCCACAAATCAAGCCACCTTAACAAATAAAATATTAAAAAGAAGTACAAGTCAATATTCATGCATATCATACTACATGAATATATTCTTTTAAAATACAATTGAATTATTGCATGTACTAAATTATTGGTTGATCAAGTCTAATAATAAAGTACAAGATTAGTTTAAGTTAGCTAAAGAGAGGCAATTGTTTTTTTTTTAAATCCTGATTGAAAAAAAAGGCTTAATTTTTATAATAAAAGCTAATTAAGACATTTCTTAATTGAATGTCTAAGGCAAAAAAAAAGCCTAAAAGAAAGTCTTTTTAAAAAAAAAAAAACCATTGAAAAAAACTTAATGATGCCTTAAATCTTTTTTAAGAAATGCCTATTTAAAAGGTAATTTTTTTTGTAAAAAGAAAAAACTAAAAATTTAATAAATATGCCTCAAATTTCTCTTGGAAAAATTACATAACACACCGGCAAAATTAAAAAATAAAATAAAATAGTTGAATAAAATGCAAATTTTTAAAACTTATAATATTCTAGTTTAAAAAAAAAACACTTTATAAAAATTATTTTTAAAAACGTATAAAAAAGAAAGCTTATAATAAAATAAATTTTATATAACAAATAGAAACTTTAATATATGAAAAAAAGATTACATATATAATGAAATCTTAAAAGGCATATAATATTCAAAAGAAAAAAAAATTAATCGATTAAAAAAACTAAATACTAAGCAATTTAAAAGGAAACCCTTAGACATGAAAAAGCAAACCTTTTTTTTTAAGGAACGAGGAATATTTTATAATGAGGCATGAGCGGTTAAAAAACAATGTAAAGTGATTTCTTTGGGCAGGGAGAGAGCACAGGAGGAATGTATTTTATTAAGGGCCACGGATTTCTTTACGGCGGCGGAAGAGGGCCGCTAGTGTGGCCGCGGGAGTGGTGGAGTCCGACGGTGGCTGCTGCGCAGGAGGGGTCGGGCGGGCCAAAGGCCACAAAAAAAATATTGATGGAAAATTTTTTAAGTTTTAAAAAAAGGTGCAAAGGAAACCTTAAAAAAGGCCGAGGCCTATAGGGCCTATGAAGCCCTAACAAAAAATGTAAATTTTTTAAGGTTTTTTCATTTTTAAAATAAAAAGATTTGTTTTTTTTAACTTTGAAAATTTTAATATATAGTTTGTAAAAAGCTATAATTTTTTTTGAAAAACTTTTGGCAATTTTTTTTTTTAAACAAAATTATAGTATGTAAAAAAAAAATTTAAATGGATTGTAGTAAAAAAAAATATATAAAAAGAGAAAATATTTTTTTTGTTTCAGAGATCTAAATTTTTTTTTATAAATGTTTAGAAAAAAATATTGAAGCATGCAGGAGGGCAAATAATTTTTTTTGATAGCAACGAATAATTTTTTTGAAAAAATAGAAAACCCTAAATTTATATAGATTTTCTATATAAACCCTAGAATATATTTGAAAAAAATATAGGGATCAGATCTAAAAAAATAGTTAGAATGTAATAGAATAGGGTTTAAAACCCTTTTTTTGCACAGAAAAACAAATAAAGTTCGTTTTTTAATACAAAGTTTCTTTCCTGCAAAAAAAAACTTCTTCTCTCTGTTCTCTATTACAAATAACAGGTCTCCAATGTCACCTACAACAACACAACTTTCAACAACTTGCATAGAATGATTAGTACCATAGCTCCGATACCATGTAAAGGGAAATTAAAGGATCAAATAGCACTAATCAAACATGCAAAGTAAACAATACAAAACACAAGAGAAATGCCAGATTGGAGATTGCACCAAGGAGACCAAGACCAAGATTGTGAAGGGGGAAAAACAAAGAAAAACCCCCTCTGTTATGCAAGTGGCAAGAAGCCAGAAAAAGAGATTATAGAGAGAGTGAGAAGCTTCTCAGTGAGAGAAATGAGAAAAAATGAAGAAGAATAGAGAAGATATCCGTGAAGAGGAAAATACAAAAAGAGAGGAGACGCCTCTTAAATAGAGGTGAAGAATGGAGTTATGTGTAACTCCCATATGCCACCTTGCATAAGGTGTGTGCCATATGTTTCTTCTTAAAGAGGAATCTACCAAAATATAGATTATTCCTACAGAAGGAATAAAAGAGGTGTTATCTGACATGTGGGGATAAAACACCAAATTAATAAAATACAAAAATATAATATAAACTTCATTAAGTAAAGATTAATTTCTAACAGAAACAAGTACCTTTGAATGTCCTCTTATCAAATCCTCTTCCTTCTCTTTTGTATCCTTCACTCCGGTATGCACTAGGGTTTCTTCTCCGATAAAAATTTATGTCATCTCTCCGATAAGCATCATCCTTCTTAAACGGGCTATCAAACTTGTTATGCTCCACAAATGATCTATCATATCCAGAAAATGTTTTACCTCTCTGAAATTTACCTCCTCTACCTCTCTGTCTCTGATCATGCATCTTATTTAGCTTCTCTTCCACCTTCAGGGCAAACTGATATGCTTCCACCAAAGATGTCATCCTTACCAAATTTAGTTCTTCTTGAATATTCAATCTCAATCCATTGATGTATCTATCCACTTTCTCCTTGCTTGCTTCACTATGTCCTATCCTTATGATCATCTTATGAAATTCTTCCGTATACTCCACAGATTTCTCCTTTTGTCTCAGGTTTTGCAATCTTTTCAATAGTTCCAACTCATAGTCAGTAGATATAAACTGATTTTTCAACTTTGCCAACATCTGGTCTCACTTTGTAATCTTTTCTTTCCCTCTTCTATTTCTTTCCAATTGAACTTCTTTCCACCATATAGCAGCATGTCCTTTCAACTTTGTCTTTGCAAAATTTACCTTCTTCGAATCTTCAATTTCCTCATATTTAAAGTTTTCTTCCATATCATTTATCCAGTCAATCAATTCTTCAGGGTTCAAATTACTAGTATAGTTCAGCACATCAACTCTAGTTCTTTTTCTAATCTTTGAAATAACTTGCAACATCTTTATCTGATCTAATTCTTCTTCTTCATTACCTTCTAGGGTTTCTCTAGTTTGTTCAGTAGATTGAAATTCCTCTTCATCATCACTTTCAACATTAGGTCTTGATGTCAATCCTCTTCACCTATCTTCTTCAACAACATCCAAATGAATTTGCATTGTTCTCATCAATTCCATCATCTCATCCATTCTATTAGCCATCGTACCAACAGGAGGAACTCTTCACAGTAGTATCTTCCTAGGATCAAGTGCAAACTGCCTCAGGTTCAATGATCGGGCTACAAGCGACAACTGCCTCTCAATCGGTGATTAGTTGCGCACAAGTAACCTGCCTCAGATCAGCAATCTAATTACAACAAGATCATACGGAACCCCCCTCACCAATTTGCTCCAAAGAATCAAAGTTTCGCTTTGATACCATTTGGTGCAGTAATGGTAGGAGGGTTCATAGAATGAATTGTCCAGACTGTGCAACAAGAGTAAACACAATGGAAACAACTCAAAGAGATGGAACAAATGTAGATTCAGTCATTCAGTATATCAAAGAATTCAAATGCAATCTGGCTGGTAACATACGGGCTTACAATTAGAGCTCAACGACTTGATTGCGTACATGTGCAAGATAAAGCTTTGAAGCTCCCTTTGCACAAAATCTAAACTATCCGCTATAAGTATATCATAAACTACTTTCCTAAGGATCTATTACATCTTTATATATCTTTTCCAAACCAATGGATTCCTTCACGTCGGTGAAGGAAGATCACAAACTCCAATGAAGAGTTGCAACGTATTCACATATAGGTCAGACCTAAATCCATAGAACACTTCCTCAAATGAAAGGAAAAACACGTGGACCCTAGGGGAAGGTCGGCCATAAACTAAAGGACATTGAATGATGTGTCATTAAGATCCACAAGTCAAGGAATGATCTGCAAGCTTTCTCCTTTAGTTGATTATCAAGAACTATTAGAATGCTCTGCTCTGAGAAAACAATCAACTTCTGATAGCAATATCTTTCCAGTAACTAGTCCAAATGCTCTAAATTCTTGATATGATGTAGATGAATGAATATAGATGCTAAGTCTAGATACGCAAGGTGTGAATTGCCAAAACTGGACCACTAGCTGAAACTGCTTTTGGCTGAACTACCTGAACTGAACTAGAAAATGAAAGAACTGAAATGCAAACAAACTGAAATGCAAAGGTTTTTGGTTGATGCAATATTACTCTTGAACCAAGGATGCTCCTACATCATATGGGCTACATGGTGACCTTCAGTATCATTACTAGAAGAGGCCATTATTCCAAAAGTTACATAATGTAAGCAAACAAGTCTATATTGAGCTTCTTTTTTGCAAAGTATATTCCCTTGTGAGTGAAGAACATAGAATGAGTCATAAACAAATATATATATATATATATATATATATATATATATAAAAAGGTGGTATACCACCCATACTATTACTGTAAAAAATATGTACATATTTATAGAAGTTCAACAATCAAGATACCATTCAGATATAACAAGAGAGAGGCCCTATACTAGCCATTAAACAACAACAAAAACAAGAAACTATAGACTGAAACATCAAACAAAGATGGTCACTAACATAGGAAAACCTGAGATATTCACGTTCAAACCAGTCACCACCCTGTTGGATGGTACCCGCTTCCATATTACCAAAACCCCAGAAAAAACAACCACTTCATGACTCTTGAAATGTCACCCAATGGTGAGAGACATGTACTTCATCACTGAACACAATTTATGAGCAATCTACCCTAGTGACAAAAGAGTTTTCAGGGAAAACCATCGTAATAAATGATTTCCTTGCCACCTTGATTTGAGATGATATCTTTTTATAATGCTCAGAAAAAACATCTAGTCTCCCATTAATGCCCATACCATCTTAGGCATCATAGGAAAAAGTGGCATGATGAAAATAAAAAAAGAGCAACGGCTCCAGCACTTCATTGGAGAAACTAGTTTAGATATGACACTTGTAATCCCTGAGCATCCTGTGTGTAAAGACATATGGTGAGGATTATTTATATTTTTGTGAGGATATTGAGAGTTATGATTTGTGTGGGAAGACACAAAATGGGCCATTATGGAAAGGTGAATTTGATGAAGTTGACAGTCAAACTGATCAAGGGTATGAGTTTGAGAATATGGAAGATCCATATTTTTCTTTAATGATTTATATTGGTTGGTATGAGGATGAGTGGGCAAGAAGATTAAAACATAGCCATAAATATGATAGTTTTGGAACAAGGAGATTGGTGCAAGACTATCAAAAGATCTTGATGAATGTACCTAAGCGTTGTTGGAAAAAGAGAGAAAATAAATGGAGAGTAAGTTGCTGAGTATTACTTCATGTGTAGGAGCAAATTCTTTTTGTCCCCTGGGAGACTAATGCAGGGGCATCGTTCTCCTATCAATTTTGGTTTTATTCTCTTTTTATTTTGTTTGCATTTTTATTGTTAGTAGCAGGGATTCCTTGTCATCTGTATTTTGTAAGCTCTTGTCACCATGAGAAAGGAAATTCCTATTGCCCTAGGGTAGCAATGAAACTCCTATCACCCATGTGGTAGAAACTTAATTCATAAAAGGGATTTAAGATGTCAGTCCTTATTGTCCCTAACTGAAGAGTATTACTTGTTAGTTGATTGAATCATCAGTTGGACAGTTCAGGGGGAAGTTGTAAAGTCTCTTACGGGTAGTTCGATGATAGTTGGAGGAAAGCAGAAAAAAACCCCTCAGCGATGGTTGTAGAATGATTGGAGAATATGGATCAACACCCTCACATGGAAGGGTCGAGAGAAGGAAATCAAAAAGATATCTTCATGATGAACAGTAGGAAAAAAAAGATGTAAACAACAATAGCTGAAAAGAATATCCGGTGAAAAGAAGGCCAAAAAGAAAGGATAGACAGAGAGACAGGAGGTGAAGACTGAGGTTAGAGTCATTTTACTTAAAAGATAAGAAACATCAAATATGAAGGCATAATCTTAATTATTTTTGGACTATAGACAAAATAGGCTGATTGTGTAACCCAATAATATATGTAACGTTATGTTTTGATAGTAGAAGAGAATAGGGAGGAATCTATTTGCGAACATTGTCTTTTATGATTTCATTGTTAATAAAATCTACATATTAATACTTTCTATCATTTTGGCATTTGATTGTTAAGATTCTGAAGGAGACATCCTTAACTCCGGTCATTGTTTCTATTTTTTTTTTGCTCGAGTTTCTCGTAAGTGGGTTTTTGTTCTATGTTATGAAATGTCCTATTATGACAATATAAGTTCATGTAACGGTTTGGTCTCTGAGAAGTTGCATGTCTTGGAAAAGAATCATCAAAAGGGTTACAAAAGAAGAGAGTTTAATAACCATGCCATCGTAGGCTTAGGAGAAACTAAGCATAATAAAATATAACTCTCAAAAACTTAAAATAGGGGGAGTGGTGTAGGAGCACCAAGTAGACCAAAAGACTCACGTCTTGTTTTTTCTTCATTTTGTTTTGTTGATTTCCCAAAGTCTTGGAGACCATTCTCATGTTGTAATAAGGACTATGATGCTATGTTTGTAATAGACAATCGTACAATCACACATTGTATAGTAGGCAGTCTTAAAAGCCCTAAGGGATAGTCATACAAAATTCCATGTTGTAAGCCTTATTCAGGCATGTAGGACATAGTCAAAGAGTCTAGTGCCTAATCCAAGGCCTACTTACATTGTAAAGATGTTTGAAGACTCATACTCACCGATGTCTATGCAAACAAACTGGTAATTAGTTGAAGTTTCAAACTGCACAAGAAAGTTTGATGATGGAAGAAGTAGTTATGGCTCCCATCATCAACCAAACTATCTTCAAGGAGGTTGTCAAGGTGTATACAAGTATAAATACCCTTGAACAAGATCAATGTATGGTGTGCAAGAAGTTCAAAGCAACAAAATACCAATTCTCTACAGTCTTTTGCATTTTTTATGTATTTCCTGAGAAAACAATCTATACTATTCATCTGTACGGAATAGTCATGAATCAAAAATGTGTGGGATGAATAGGATGAAGGATTAACTTTCAATGAAGTCCACATTGGTGTCTTGACATTCATTAAGAAGTTTTTTATAACCATATCTCTGGGACTGCTCATTTAGATAACTCTATTTTCCTGAAAAAATCGCTGCTACAGGCCGTATATTCCTTAGGTACCGTACCGCCTGCATTTGTTCATGATTTGGCTTGTTGAATAAAGGAGTTGTCTATCATTTGAAATGATTTAGGAGTCTTCATAGTTGCATTGTAGGGAGATATAAGGTTTTCTTCCAAACGAGTCTCATTAAAACCTAAACAAGGGTTTGTTCCAAACGATCGAAGATTGACCATCCCACTATATTTCAAGGCCATAAGACCAGTGGGATGGGTGTATTCATTTGCATTTAAAGTGTTTTGGGTGCTTGCAAGAGTGAGAGAGTTGGTGGTTGCAAGATTTTCTAGAGGAAGCTTAATATGACCATGTATTAAGCCAATTTGGGAAACCATAGAGGTATTTTTGGGAATAGTATATTATAGGAGGACAAAACCCACAAAATCCATAGTTTTGGTATGTTTCCTAAATGCTCAAATCATTGTTTGAGTTTTGTGCATGAATTTTAGGGGGGTCTCTTTATATTTTAGGCCTAATTGGGGCTCTAGGTCATTGAGAGGAGTTATAGGTTGGGGTATACTGTCCAAAACAAACTATACCTAGTTTTGGATATGTGATAGGGGGTCCAAATGGGTATCTCCTGATTGTCCAAGATCTGTAGTTGAAGGTCTGCAACCAAAGTTATCATGACTATTCTCTTTTTTAGGGCTACAAGTAATTTATTGGGTTTGTGAAGGAAGTACTAATTCATAGTTTGGTCTGCCTTTGTAAATGATTGGAATGGGTTCCACAACATCTAAAATCAACCTTTCCATGATGATCTCAAAGCCTCTTTATATTGTTCCCACTTTTGCATGATCTTTGAATTTGGGTTTTTGAGTGTAGTGAAAACCTTGTCTAGTTTGCTATCCTCCAACTATTCCATTGCCTCTACATCATAGAGGTATCAAAGCCATCAAAGGTTTTGTTGTTGGTTGGGTAAGGCCTAGTATATGTCAGCAGAGGAGAGTGAAGGAGAGGCTAGCAATATGCCTCCAAAGGGAATGACCACTAAAGTGGTTAAGAAGTTCAAGGAGATGGAAGAAAAGATCAAAAGTGGAGTCAAGGAAGCATTCCAAGCAGAGTTGAAGGAATTGAGGATAGGGAAGAGGATAGATGAAGGTTTTGATGAAGAAGAAGAAAAAGAGGAGGAAGAAGAAGATCAAGAAGAGGTAGAGGTCCCTATCGATCAAAAGCATTTCCTTGAAACCATCAAATCAATTGGCAAGGATTCTTCAAAGGCTCAAATGGAGATTCCCATGTTTAGTTGCAAGATGAATGCTGATGAAGTCATGGAGTGGAGGCCCTAAACAACTACTTTGAATACAAAGAAGTTACTGAAAACAAGAGGTGAAGTTTGCAAAAACTAAACTCAAAGGTGTTGCCCTTACATGGTAGAATTACACCCAAGGTGAGAGGGTAAAGAATGGGAAGAGTATGATCTCTTCATGGAGCAGAATGTTGGAGAGGATCAAGACCCAATTCCTTCCATCAAACTATGAGGTGTAGATCTACAAGAAGATGCAAAATCTCAAGCAAAGAGATTTGGATGTGGCCACTTACACTAAGGAGTTTCACAATTTCTCTCTTCACTGTGTATACATGGAGGATGAAAAAGTTAAAGTGGCAAGGTATCTAAATGGTTTGAGGTTCAATATCCAAGATGAAATCAGTTTACTAACCCCTGAAACCACAGAAAAATGCTTTCAAGTGGCATTAAGGGCTGAAGAGAAGTTGAAGAGGAAAGGTGAGCAACAAAATAGAGGAAGAGGTGGCAGAAATTTCAGAGGTAGGGATAGTTTTGGAGGTAGAAATCAATCCCAAAGAAGTCAAGGGGAATCTAGTTCCCAAGAACAAAGTGGAGAATTAGGTTCTAGAGGAGGCTTTAGAGGAAGGAGATCCAATGGAAGAGGCAGATTTGGTGGACCAGGGAGAGGTCCTAATGTCTTCACCGAAAGGTGCTACAATTGCAACCAAGTGGGACATCCAGCCTTCAAATGTCCTAAAAAGGAAGCCTCAAACTCTCATGGAGGAGAGAGAAGGAACCAATTGATCCAGGAGGAAGATTGCCAAAGTGTTAACTCACCAATTAGAAATGCAGCCCCAGTCCATGAAGGAGAAAGTTTGATGATGAGAGCCATGTTGAGGGTGCCTCAAACACAAGAACCCCCTCAAAGGAAGACATTGTTCAGGACAACATGCAAGGCCTATGGTAAGATTTGCAAGGTAATTGTTGATTCAGGCTCAACTAAAAATTTGGTTTCCATTGAAATTGTAGACAAGTTGAAATTGAAAAGACTTCCTCATGTTAGTCCTTATAAAGTATCATGGTTGAATAAGGGGCAACAAGTTTTGGCAGATGAACAATCATGGGTAGAATTTGAGATAGGGAAATATAAGGACAAGATTTTGTGTGATATAATTCCCATGGATGCTTGTCATTTTCTTTTAGGATGTCCATGGCAATATGATGTTCAATCACAACATGATGGTAAAACTAATTCTTTCAATATAACCAAGAATGGTAGAAAATATAGAATGGATCCATTGCTTGATGAGAATGTAGAAAAGAATGTTGGGTCAAGTGTCATGATTGTGAGTGGTAAAGAGTTTTTAGACACCCTTAAGGAGGAAGGAACCCAAGGGTATGCTTTGATTTTGAAGCCTTAAAACAATCCTAGTGTTCATGATTCTAGTAAGGAAGAGGTTCCTAAGGAGGTGCAGCAATTGTTAGAGAGGTATAAGGGGATTATGGTAGAAGAAATGCCTAATGCGTTGCCACCTATTAGGGACATAAGCCATCAAATTGACTTCATACCGGGATCTACTTTGCCAAACAAAACAGCCTATAAGATGACACCTTCTCAAAATGAAGAGATTGCCAAGCAAGTGCAAGAATTGTTGGATAAGGGATTGGTAAGAACGAGCCTTAGCCCATGTGCTATCCTAACAGTCCTAGCCCCTAAAAAGGATGGTAAATGGAGGTTGTGTATAGATTCTAGAGCCATTAACAAGATTACCATAAGATGTAGGTTCCCTATACCAAGGATTGAGGACCTAATGGACTGTTTGGGAGGGGCTAAATACTTTTCTAAGATTAACCTTAAGAGTGGGTATCATCAAATTAGGATAAAGCAAGGGGATGAATGGAAGATAGCATTCAAAATAAATGAGGGACTTTATGAGTGGTTGGTGATGCCATTTGGTCTATCTAATGCCCCAAGTACTTTTATGTGTCTCATGAATGAAGTGTTGAAGGATTTCATTGGAAAATTTGTTGTGGTATACTTGGATGACATTCTTGTTTTTAGCAGGACTAAGGAAGAGCATTTGCAACATTTGGATCAGGTTTTGAAGAAGTTGCATGATGAATAATTGATGATCAACATGGAAAAGAGTGTCTTCATGAAGGAAGAACTCACCTATCTTGTTTTTGTGATTTCCCAAGGTAGTTTGAAGATGGATCCAACAAAGGTAGAGACCATTTTGTCATGGCCAACTCCAAAAATAGTAGGTGATGTGAAAAGTTTTCATGGTTTGGCAACATTTTATAGGAAATTCATAAGGGGTTTTAGTCATATTTGTGCACCAATTTTGGATACCATCAAAGTGGGGTAGAAATGTAAGTTTTTTTGGACAAAGGTAGCCAATGATTCTTTTGAAATTCTGAAACAAAAAGTAGCACAACAATCCATTCTTGTTTTGCCCAACTTTAACAAGTTGTTTGTGGTGGAATGTGATGCTAGTAACCTTGCTATAGGGGCTGTCCTATGTCAAGAAGGCAGGCATGCTGCTTTCTTTAGTGAAAAATTGAATGATGCTAAGAGAAAGTACTCTACTTATGACTTGGAATTGTATGCAATGGTGCAAGCTTTGAAAAAATGGAGGCACTATCTTTTGCCTAAAGAATTTATTGTTTATACTGACAACCATGCACTTAGTTTTCTGAATTCATAGGAGAAATCAATCACAAGCATATGAAATGGGTTGAACAACTCCAAGCATATACTTTTTTAATTAAACACAAGAAGGGGTAGGCCAACAAAGTGGCAGATGCATTGAGTAGAATGGTGTGTATGGTTCAACAAATTCAGTTGTAAAGTGTAGGGGTTGATGCTCTCAAACATATGTATCAGGATGGTTAAGATTTCAAGGAGGTATATGAAGTTTGTTCACAGTTTTTAGAATCTTATCATTCTAATTTTTCTGAGTTTTTGTTGCAGCAGGGGTTGTTGTTCAAAGGCAACCAACTATGTGTTCCTAGGTGTTCCATGAGGGAGAACATCATAAGGGAAAAACATTGTGGTGGACTAGGAGGTCACTTTGGGCTAGATAAAACATGTGATCAGATGAAGAGGTTTAACTTTTAGCCTAAAATGCAATCAGATACCAGAAAATTTGTTGAATGTTGTAGTATTTGTCAAAGGGCAAAGGGCACTTCATCTAATGCTGGTCTATATCAGCCACTTCCTATTCCTAATAGGCCATGGGAAAGTATTAGCATGGATTTTGTTTTGGGTCTTCCTAAGACTCAAAGAGGTTTTGATAGTATATTTTTTGTTGTGGATAGATTCAGTAAGATGGCTCATTTCTTGCCATGTAAATGCACTAATGATGCTTCACACATTGCTGGTTTGTTCTTCAAAGAAATTGTTAGAATCCTTGGTTTACCTCTTAACATTGTGACTGACAGGGATACAAAGTTTGTAGGCCACTTTTGGCGCACTTTGTGGAAGAAGTTGGGCACTCAATTGTCATTTACTTCAGCCTATCACCCTTAGACTGATGGGCAAAGTGAGGTGGTGAATAGGTCCTTTGGAAATCTTCTTAGGTGTCTTACCAAACATGGATAGGCATGGGATATGATCATCCCTCAAGCTGAGTTTGCTTACAATGATTCCACCAATAGGAGCACAGGAAGGAGTCCATTTGAGATTGTTTATGGTGTTCACCCAAGAGGTATTCTTGAATTGAGAGATCTCCATGGATTGGAGAGGAAGAGTGCTCAAGGTGAGGACTTTACACTAGCCATGAAGGACATCCATGATAATGTAAGAGAAACTCTTCAAAGGAACAATGATAAGTACAAGGAGAAAGCCAATGAGAGAGGAAGAGATGTACAATACAAGGTTGGGGATTTGGTCATGGCACACTTGAAAAAGGAAAGAATTCTAAAGGGGCAGCCAACCAAACTCCTCGTGAAGAAGATAGGACCATGCCGGATTGTGCATAAATTTGGGCCAAATGCCTATGAGATGGAGCTTCCTCAAGGCTTGGCCATATCTCCTATCTTTAATGTTTTAGACTTGTTCCCTTTCAAAGGTGATCCTAATGCAAATTCAGAGGTAGATATAATAGCAGGAGGAGATGAAGAATGGTTTAAGGGTCTTCCACCCAATCAACCATTGAAGTTGGAATGCATTCTTGACACCAATGTCTTGAAGAAGACTAGAAAGAAGACAAACAAATAGTTCCTTGTCTAATGGAGTGTCTTAACCATTGAAAATGCCACTTGGATGAGTGAAGAAGACATCTCGAAGCATGGTGTCACAGTTGTTGATCTACTTTTTCAAGAGACTTGAGTTCTCTTTGCACCCCGGGAGTATGGTGCAGGAGCACCAAGGAGACCAAAAGACTCATGTCTTATTTTTTTGTTGTTCATTTTGTTTTGTTGATTTACTAAGGTCTTGGAGAACATTCTCATGTTGTAATAAGGATTATGATGCCATGTTTGTAATAGATAATCATACAATCACACATTGTATAGGAGGAAGTCTTAAAAGTCCTAGGGGATAGTCATACAAAATTCCATGTTGTAAGCCTTATTCAAGCATGTAGGACATAGTCAAAGAGTCTAGTGCCTAATCCAAGGCCTACTTACATTGTAAAGGTGCTTGAAGACTCATACTCACCAATGTCTATGTAAACAAATTGGTAATTAGTTGAAGTTTCAAACTGCACAAGAAAGTTCGATGATGGAAGAAGTAGTTATGGTTCCCATCATCGACCAAACTATCTTCAAGGAGGTTGTCAAGGTGTATACAGGACTGCTCATTTAGATAACTTTGTTTTCCTGAAGAAATCGCTGCTACAGGCCGTACATTCCTTAGGTACCATACTACCTACATCTGTTCATGATTTGGCTTGTTGAATAAAGGAGTTGTCTATCATTTGAAGTGATTTAGGAGTCTTGACAGTTGCATTGTAGGGAGATATAAGGTTTTCTTCCAAAAAAGTCTCATTAAAACCTAAACAAGGGTTTGTTCCAAACAATCGAAGATTGACCATCCCACTGTGTTTCAAGGCCATAAGACCAGTGGGATGGGTGTATTCATTTGCATTTCAAGTGTTTTGGGTGATTGCAGGAGTGAGAGAGTTGGTGGTTGCAAGATTTTCTAGAGGAGGCTTAATACGACCATGTATTAAGCCAATTTGGGAAACCATAGAGGTATTTTTGGGAAAAATAGATTGTAGCAGGACAAAACCCACAAAATCCATAGTTTTGTCATGTGTTCTAATGTTCAAATAATTGTTTGAGTTCTGTGCATGAATTTTAGGGGGGTCTCTTTATATTTTAGGCCTAATTGGGGCTCTAGGTCATTGAGAGGAGTTATAGGTTGGGGTATATCATCCAAAACAACCTATACCCAGTTTTGGATATATGATAGGGGGTCCAAATGGGTATCTCATGATTGTCTAAGATCTATATTTGAAGGTCTGCAACAAAAGTTATTCATGACTGTTCTCTTTTTTATGGCTACAAGTGATTTCTTAGGTTTGTGAAGGAAGTACTAACTCATAGTTTGGTCTGCCTTTGCCAATGATTGGAATGGGTTCCACAACATCTAAAATCAACCTTTCCATGATGATCTCAGAGCCTCTTTCTGTTGTTCCCACTTTTGTATGAGGATATTTGAATTTAGGCTTTTGAGTGTAGTAAAAACCTTGTCTAGTTAGCTATCCTCCAACTATTCCATTGCCTCTACATCAGGGAGTCACATCATGTAAGAAAGTAAAACATTTAATGATGGCTCTATATCCTAAACTATCTATCATATTGTTTTATTAACTATTTTATCCATTATTACACAATGTCCACAAACTAAAGAAAAGATAAATCACTAATTGACAAAATCAAGACTCACTCCCTATGTAAAGCAATAATTGGAAAATGGTGATGTTTTTTTATGAATGGTAAAGGAGCTCCATTATGTATGCCATGGAGTCCAAGATCACACAAGGAATTTGCAAAACGATAGGTAATTTTTGGATAAGATGGACTATAAGTCTCTAATGCTTCGAGAATACATTTTGTAGGAGAGAACAGAAAAAAAGATGACAAAAAATGAGAAAGGAAAAGACATTTTTAAATTTGACAGCACTAATAAATCCTATCATCTTGCATGCCTCTGAGAGAATGTGAGCCATGGATGGCCGATGCCAGGTGGGTCCCTCTCACAGAGGGAACACTTTTGACATAAATATTTATGCAAATAAAAAGAACCAGATTTATTTACCATTATACATTGATTAAATTAGTTATTTACGCAACACTTTTATTTTACCTTGTGATAGGTTAGTAGATGTCAATTTAAATTGGGGCCATAAAATGTACACACATCTATTGGGTGTAATAAGAAATAAGGTGGCATTTTGAATTGAATGTTCATATTATGGAATTAAAATAAAGGAACAATATGCATCAAAGTAATTATTTCATTTTCAACATAACTCAAGAGTTAATGTAATGAAATAGAAATAACAAACAATATTACATTAATATCCCTTGTTGCAATGCAAATGATAGATATGTTCCAATGATATTTGATAATGCTTTGATATATTGGTTGCTCATATTTGATGCAGGAGCTTCCCTGGTTTAAGAACAATCTTGCATCAACTAAAAAATGTTTGCATTTCATTTTGTTTGTAGTTTAGTTTGTTTCTTTCATTTTCTAGTTCAGTCAGAAGCAGTTTCAGCTTGTGGTCTGATATTGGCATTCCACATCTTGCAGATCTAGACTTAGCATATTTATTCATTCATTTACATCATATCAAGAATTTAGAGTATTTGGATCAGTTACCGAAAAGATATCACTATCATAAGTTGGCCTTTTTCAGAGAAGAGCACCCTGATATTCACTGGCAACCAGCTAAAGGAGAAGCTTGTGGAAGCATTCCTTGATCTTTGGAGCCTAATGACACATCATTCAATGATCTTTGGTTCATGGCCAACCTTCCTTGGAGATCTGCACCTTTTTCCATTCATTTACTAGAAGTGTCTATGCATTTAGGTCTGACCTATCTATGTGTACACGTTACAACTCTTCATTGGAGTTTGTGATCTTCCTTGGCTAACGCAGAGGAATCTATTGAACTGGATTAGATATATATTGATGTAATAGATCTTTAGGAAAGTAGTTATCAAGTTGTAAGCATACACATAAGTTCATAGTACATGTTTTGTGTGACGGAGCTTCAAAGCTTTATCTTGCACATGTATGTAATCGTGCCTGTGAGCCCTAATTGTATGCCCACATGTTGCCGACTGATCTCTATTTGAATTCTATGACATACTGAATGACTAAATTTGGATTTGTTCTATTTCTTTGAGTGGTTTCCAATGTGTTTACTCTTGCTGCACTTCCTAGATAGTTCATTCTGTGAACCCTCCTACCGTGACTGCACCAAGTGGTATTAGAGTGAAAGTTCAAATCTTTGGGAGCGAATTGAGCATATTGAGTGAAGTTGGTGAGGGAATCCCATAAGATCTTGTTTTGGATAGATCATCGAATTGAGGTAGGTTACTTGTGTTGCAACCGATCGCTGATTGTGAGGCAGTTGTCACCTTGTAGCCTGATCGCCAAACCTGAGGTAGTTTACACTTGAACCTAGGAAGAATGCCACCGAGGAGAGTTGCTACTATTGGAATAATGGCTAGAAGAATAGATGATTTGATGGAGATAATGAAAATAATGTGAATCTGATTGGATACTATTCAAGAGGATAGGTGAAGAGGATTGACATTGAGACCTAATGTTGAAAGCGATGATGAGGAAGAATTTCAATCTGTTGAACACACTGGTGAAACCCTAGTAGGTGATAAAGAAGAAGAACCAAATAAGGTAAAAAAGTTGTGAGCTATTCAAAGATTGGAAAGAGGCCTAGAGTTGGTGTGTCAAACTATACTTGTAATTTGAACCCTGGAGAATTGATTGACTAGATAAATGACATGGAAGAATACTTTGAGTATGAGGAAATTGAAGATTCGGATAAGGTGAAATTTGCAAAGACAAAGTTGAAAGGACATGCTGCTATATGGTGAAAAGAAGTTCAGTTGGAAATAAATAGAAGACGAAAGGAAAAGATTATAAAATGAGATAGGATGGTGACAAAGTTGAAAAATCAGTTTATACCTACTAACTATGAGTTGGAACTATTGAAAAGATTGCAAAACCTGAGACAAAAGGAGAAATTTGTGAAGGAATAGACTGAAGAATTTCATAAGATGATCATAAGGATAGGACATAGTGAAGCAAGGAAAGAGAAAGTGACTAGATGCATCAATGGACTAGGATTGAATATTCAAGAGGAACTAAGCTTGGTTAGGATGACATCTTTGGAGGAAGCATATAAGTTTTCCCTGAAAGTTGAAGAGAAGATGAATAAGAGGCATGATCAGAGACAGAGAGGTAGAGGAGGTAAATTTTAGAGAGGTAGGACTTATTCTGGAAGAGACAAATCATATCCAGAGCATAACAAGTTTGACAACCCATTGAAGAAGGATGATAGAGATAACAATACTTATCAGAGAGATGACAAAAATCTTTACCAGAGAGGAAACCCTAGTTCATATCGGAATGAAGGATATAAAAGAGAAGGAAGAGGATTGGATAAGAGAACATTCAGAGGTACTTATTTCAAGTGTGGAGGTGAAGGACATGGAGTAGTTGAATGTAATAAGGGTAGTACAAGTAAGAGGACATAAAGTAGTGGAAGAGTAGCCTATGTTGAAGAACCTATTGAATTAGATGACCCCTATTTAGTTGGTAAACCACAGAAAGGAGAATCACTTGTGATGAGGAGAGCACTATTTCAAATAGAGATAAATGAGGAACCATAATAGAGGAAAAGTTTGTTCAAAACCAGATGCAAATCAAGCGTTAAGTGTTGTGAAGTTGTAATTGATAGTGGTAGTTCAGATAACCTATTTTTAGAGGAGATGGTGACTAAGCTGAAGTTCAAAATATTGAAACACCCTAAGCCCTATTAGATAGCATAGATTCAGAATGATCATCAGGTACTGGTGAGTGAACAATGTTTGGTGAAATTTCATATTGGATCTTATCATGATGAAGTCTTGTGTGATATTATGCCTATGGATGTTTGCCATATCTTGTTGGGTAGACCTTGGCTATATGATAGAAAAGCTATACATGATGGGAGAAAGAATACATACACTATAACAACAAATGGAAAGAGAATTACTTTGATTCCTTTAGAGGATGATCCTAAAGATGTGGTATGTGGGAATACTAGAATCTATTTGGTAGATGGAAGAAAATTTATGGATGGTTTGAGACATGAGAATATGTGTTATGCCTTGATTCCTAAGAAGCCTGAAGCATTAAAGAAAGAAGAATCACAACCGGAGGAGATAAAGGAACTGCTGACAGAGTATGAAGACATCATATCAGATAATGTGCCTGATGGATTGCCACCTATAAGGAGTATCAGTCATCACATGGATCTTATTCATGGAGCAAGTTTGCCTAATAATGTAGCACACAAAATGATACTGACAGAGAATGAAGAACTGGATAGATAGATACAAGAGTTGTTGAGGAAAGGTTTGATCAGAGAAAGTTTGAGTCCTTGTGTAGTACCTACAGTGCTTGTACCTAAGAAAGATGGAGAATGGAGAAAGTGTACTGATTCTAGAGAAATAAACAAGATCACAGTTAAGTATAGATTTCCTTTACCTAGGATGGATGATATCGTGGATTGTTTGAGTGGAGCAAAATATTTCACAAAGATAGACTTGAAGAGTGGATACCATCAGATCGAAATCAAAGAAGGGGATGAATGGAAGACTAATTTTAAGATAAATGAAGGATTGTATGAGTGGTTATTGATGCTTTTTGGATTGACAAATGCACTGAGTACTTTCATGAGATTGATGAATGAAGTCTTGAAGAAATTATTGGGTAAGTTTGTGATTGTGTACTTGGATGATATTTTGATTTTTAATAAGACAAAAGAGGAACATTTGTGGCATATTAGACAAGTTTTACAGAGATTGAGAGAAGAGAAATTGTTGATAAACATCAAGAAGTGTAGTTTCATGAAGGAAGAGTTGTTATATTTGGGATTTGTAATTTCTACGGAAGGATTGAAGATGGACCCTGAGAAAGTGAGAGCAATTATTGAATGGCCTACACTGGAGAGCATTGGGGAAGTCAGATCATTTCATGGATTAGCTAGTTTCTACTGGAAGTTCATTAGAAATTTTAGTTCAGTTTGTACATCTAAAGAAGATAAAAGTTTTGAGTTGTTGAAGAAAAAAGTGACAGTGCAACCTATTTTGGAATTACCAGATTTCAATAAGGTATTTCAAGTTGATTGTGATGCAAGTGGAAATGTAATTGGAGAAGTAGTAAGTCAAGAAGGTAGACCTGTAGCATATTTCAGTGGGAAGTTGAATGATGCAAGGAGAAGATATTCAGTTTATGATCAAGAGTTCTGTTCCATAATTCAAGCCTTGAAGAAGTGGAGACATTACTTGTTGCCTAAAGAGTTTGTGTTGTATACAGATCATCAAGCTTTGCAATATTAGAATAGTCAGGGTAAGTTGAATCAGAGACATATGAGGTGAGTAGAGTTCATGCATAGTTATACTTTTGTGTTCAAGAATAGGAGTGGAAAATCAAACAAAGTTGCTAATGCCTTAAGTAGAAGAAGAAACTTGTTGACAGAGATGAGAGCTGAAGTGTTGGGTTTTTGATGAATTAGAGAATATGTATGAGGGAGACAATGAATTTGCAGAACTTTGGAGAGCATGTAAGGAACCTGTTGTGATAGATAGAAGCAAGTGGTTGGACTAATTTATTCAAGAAGATATGTTATTGAAAGGAAGTCAGGTGTGCATACCTAGAAGTTTAATGAGAGATAATTTGATCAAGGAGAAGCATAGTGGTGGATTGGTAGGACATTTTGGCATTGAAAAGATAGTGGCTTTGGTGAATGAAATTTACTTTTGGCCTTAGATACATAAGGATGTTTAGAGATTTGAGCAGAGTTGTAGAGTTTGTCAAGTTGTAAAAGTAGGTAGTTAGAATACTAGATTGTATAAACATTTGACAGTACTGGAGAGACCTTGGGAAGACATAAGCATGGATTTTGTGATGGGATTGCCTAAGACATAGAGAGGACATGATTCAATGTTTGTAGTAGTGGACAAATTTTCAAAGATGGCTCATTTCATACCTTTTAAGAAGACAACTGATGCAGTGCATGTAGCTGACCTATTTTTCAAGGAGATTGTGCGATTGCATGGATTACCTAAGAGCATAGTTTCAGATAGAGACACAAAGTTTTTTGGATACTTTTGGAGGACACTTTGGAAGAAGATGAAGATAGATTTGAAGTTCAGTTCTAGTTTTCATCCACATACAGATGGATAGATAGAGACAGTGAATAGGAGTTTGGGAAACTTGTTGAGATGTTTGGTTGGAGAGAAAACCAAAAGTTGGGACTTGATTCTTTCACAAGAAGAGTTTGCATATAATAATTTAGTAAACAAGAGTACCAGAAGAACACCTTTTGAGATTGTGACTAGAGTGCATCCTAGAGGAGTGGTAGAATTAGGAGATATCAGCATGGAAGAAAAGAGGATTGCAGAAGCAAAAGAATTTGTAGATCACATGAAGATAGTGCATGATCAGGTTAAGAAGCATTTGGAGAATATGACCAATAAGTACAAAGAGAAGGCGGATGAGAAGAGAAGACATGAGGAATTTGAAGTTGGAGATAAAGTGATGGTGTACTTGAGAAAATAAAGATTTCTAGTTGGGACATATAACAAGTTCAAGATGAAAAAGTTTGGACCTTGTAGGATACTTAGAAATTTTGATTTACGAAATGTATATGAAGTGGAATTACTGGAGACATTGGGTATATCACCTATTTTGAACATTGTAGACCTCTATCGGTATCATGAAGCACAATTTAGTGATAGTATGGCAGAAGACTTGAAGAAGTAGCTACCACAACAAGCACCTGAGCAGATTAAAGACATTTTGGATAGCAGAGTTGGATGCAACACTAAAGAAAAAAATACAAAGAATATCTTGTGAAGTGGAAAGGTAGACTAGAAGAAGGTTCATCATGGATTTCTTAGGCTGAGGTGGACCGTCTTGGTTCTCCCCTAGCCCTAACAAAGTGAGGGACTCACTTTTCAATAACCTCGAATGCCTGATGCAGGAGCATCCCCAGTTCAAGAGAAATCTTGCATCAAGCAAAACACATTTGCATTTCATTTTGTTTGCAGTTCAGTTTGTTTCTAGTTGATTTCAGGCAGTTCAGTCAGAAGCAGTTTCAACTTGTGGTCTGGTATTGGCATTTCACATCTTGCGGATCTAGACTTAGCATATACATTCATTCATTTACATCATATCAAGAATTTAGAGTATTTGGACTAGTTACTGAAAAGATATCACTATAAGAAGTTGGTCATTTTTCAGAGCAGAGCATCCTGATATTCACTGGAAACTAGCTGAAGGAGAAACTTGTAGAAGCATTCCCTGATCTTTGGAGCCTAATGACACATCATTCAATGATCTTTGGTTCATGGCCGACCTTCCTTGGATATCCACACCTCTTTCCATTCATTTACCAAAAGTGTATATGCATTTAGGTCTGACCTATCTATGTGTACACATTACAGCTCTTCATTGGAGTTTGTGATCTTCCTTGGCTGATGCGGAGGAATCTATTGATCCAGATCAGATATATATTGATGTAATAGATCCTTAGGAAAGTAGTTATCAAATTTTAAGCATACGGTTAAGTTCATAGTATAGATTTTGTGTGATGGAGCTTTAAAGATTTATCTTGTGCATGTATGTAATCAGGCCTGTGAGCCCTAATTGTAAACCCGCATGTTGCATGTCGATCTCAATTTGAATTCTATGATATACTGAATGATTGAATCTAGATTTTTTCTATTTCTTTGAGTTGTTTCTATTGTGTTTACTTTTTCTGTATGACTTGGATAGTTCATTCTGTGAACCCTCCTAGCATGACTGCACCAAGATTGATAGCATAACTTTACATTCAGATTGTGGATGATAATGACATGGTTGATGTTTTATTTATAGATGCTTGAATGATAGGATGAATGACCAGGATTAAAAAGTTTACTAGATGGTTGAAATTTGATGAGACAACATTAAGGAAAGGATGGAGGCTTCTAGGTGATATATTCATGTGAACGGTTAAGATTTGGAGATGTAGTATGAAATGAGTGCCTAGAATGAAAAGTTAGTTTGGCTTTTATGCAAGTGTCCAGATTCAATAAATTTGGCTAGCTAACTTTAGCTAGACATGTGACAAGGCGATAAGGATGAGGACAAATGGAAAATAATTAATTAAAGAATAGAATTATTTAATTAATTATTGGAGAAGGATAATGTGCGAGGACAAATTAATTAAATATAAATAATTTAATTGATTTGGCTAAAAGGAATAAGAGTGGATTTAATTAATTTTAGAATTGTGGGAAAGGGGTTAATTAAATAAAATTTATTTATTTAAATAACTAAGTGATAAACGGGGACGTGAAAGTGCTCTAGGACAAATGTGTCACAAAGGGACATATAGACAATTTTAGGTGTCTATATTTTTTCCCTCTTTGATATGTTGTTATGACTAAGAGAAGTAACATCATTTCAAAGAAGATAAGGTATTGATGGAAAGGGATGGAAAAGGATGCCCTCAGCCACTCAAAGGAGTGACAAGGAGGAATGATGTAGATATGGAATGGCCCCTCAAGAGGATAGGTAGAATGAAAGAATATGAGTAGGATCTCAAAATGGATGAAAAAGACGTTATGTTGCATTATGTGAGAAACCATATAGTTTAATATAGCATTAGACATTATAGACCAAAGTATAAATACCAAGGAGATGATGTGTCTCATGCATAAAAGAATGACATAGAAAAAAAGGTCACAAGCAAATATATGCCTCAAGGCACCATGATATGAAAGACCATGATGTCATTTGTAGCAAAAATTTGCAAGGACTTGATTAAAATGCAAGATAAAAGGATAAACACACACAAGTATGAAAACAAGCATGCTCAAATGATTAAAAAATAAACAAGGTATTTTCCCATACCAAGCTAAAAACTATTGATTGAATGATTGATTGATTTGATGAATTGATTAATTGATGAGGATAGTGTTTTGGGAATGATATATCTTAAGAAAAACACAAGGATTAAGGAACAATATATCCCATTGATGATTTATGATGTTTGATTGATTGATTAGGTTGAAAGCAAGGTTGGAACAAAACAAAGGGATGTTTTTTGGATAAGTTGGCTAGATTGCTTGACTGGATTGGTATGGAGTAAGGCTTGTCTTGAATTTGGTTTATTGTTTGGATTTTTTGGATGTCATGATTTTTTTGGATTTTTTTTGGTATTGTATGGGATGTTTTGATGTGATATAGAGATGGTGGAATTAAAGTGCACTTGGATAGCCTTTTTGCTAGATACCAATGACATGGGGAAACCAGGTCTACAGGCAAGGATGAAAGGAGGATTGGATGGATGGATCAAAGGATTGGGGATAGTGGGATGGGATTGATGGGAGATTCATGGTGGATAGATGGAGGAATTGAGGATGTGATTACCAAGAACTATGTCACATAGAAATCATATGCATCCCCTTGAGATAGTATACTCAGGACTTTGTGTGACAATGTTTGTAATGATAAGGGTGATAGGATTTGGTGGAAAGGATTGGGTATATCAAGAGATTTCCAAAGCATTTGTTAACATTATGTCTATGTCTTTATCAAGATCAAATTAGGAGGCGAGGATGGGAAGATTCAATAGGATAGGTCTGTGGATATAATGAATGAGGATGATAGGATAGGAAAGAAATGATAGGATAGGATAGATGAGATAACTTGCTCCCAAGTGTAAGGTACATAGATAATTGATTTACACATAATGCCCATAAATGGGTTTTCATCATGGTACTTATCCAATGCATCATAAAATGGTTTTCAGCATTGGATGATGTAGTTCTCTTTACTATTTTAATTTTTTAATTTTTTCAATTTTTTGGATGGGATGGGGGGAAGGATGGAGGAAAGGATTTGGAGTAAGATGGGGACTCAAGCATCTATTTTCATATCAAGGTGATAGTGTCCCATTTTGGAAAATTGTCACATATAACCCATGTCAATTGTGATTAACATGGGCATGGATGTTGGTGGACCTATGGGGGAAGATATAATGGTTGGAATGAATGGATGGTGGATCATTGGGATGTGATGAGGGAGAGATTAAGGATAGTGGAGATATGATGGGAGAAGGGGATGTGTAGAAATGTCATCGTGTCAAGGGGAACCAAGACCAACATTTGCACACATCGTAGTTCATGTGGAAGCCTTTGATTTTGAGAGGGTGTGGGGAGTAAAGGAGATTTTTTATTATGGGAGCGGGATGGGCAATTTTGGGATTGCTGATTTGGGGATTGAGGGACCCAAATGGACTTAGGATGCTTAGAATTTGTTGATTGGGTGTGGGAGTTTTTGGGATTTTAGGGATTAGTGATTGTTGGCAAGAGAAATGAGGATTTAGTTTGGAGATCTAAACCTACTATATTCTTATGTAATCTATTTATACCCCAGAAGATATAGTAGTAGAAAGATAGATAAATGTGGTATGAACTAACATAATGCGGTAAGACCTAATCATATCTATCAATTAAAATACTTCTGTAGACACATCATTATTATATTGGAATCCTTATATCTCCATGTATATTCATACCTATCAATAGATACTAAAGGCAGGTCTATGTCTCTACATTGTACATATATTTCTTGTCTATACATATATATTCACCTATTATATCTTATTGTGCTACATATCATTATACAATATACTATTATAGGGATGTGTCTCTTACAAAAGGATCTTAGTACTACTAGCCTTGTTAGCCTTATCCTCTGAACTCCATGTTATGTGACTTTTTTCTCCAAAATGGAAAAGTAAGATATTTATGAATAATCCTCTAAAATTATTAGAGGATAAAGTTTATTTACCTTTTATAATTAAAAGGGAGAAGGAAAATAAAGGATATTATGATCCTTTGGTTAAAAGGGAGATAAATAAACAATAATTATGAAAAAACCCCTTTTAAAATGGAGGAGTTATTATTTTTATTAAACCATTATTAATGACAACCTTTCTAAAAAGGTGTTGATTTAGAAATCACCCGTAAAAGGTTATATATAGCATTTGTGTGAGACTTGAAATGGACATGGAGAACACTCAAGGAAGTTAAGGAAAGAAAGGTAAGAAATCATGAAGGAGAAGGATTATAGATTTGATAGAGGAAAGTATATAGGAATCAAAGGGTGTTGTTATGGAGTAAAAAGTGGACATTTGCCTTTTTATCTCCTAGTTTATCTCCTAGGTCCCCATGTTTGCATTATACATGCAAAATATTCATCCCAATGCAAAATCCCCCAAAACCCATGACAATTGGGAATAAGGGGCCCATTATTAGCCTTACATTAGATGAAAAAGGTGCCTTAGGACTTGGGCACCCATTCCCAAGTCCTCCCTGATTAGTTGGGGCAAATTTTAAAGCATGTGGGCATAGGACCTTTAAAAAGGTTTCCCTTTGTCGACTCTTTTGATTTAATTCATGAATTCTAGTGAGAAAGCATATATAAGTGTGTTTTTGAATTCATTATGAACCTAGCAAGATAGATATTACAAACTTACGATCTTAGAGAAAATAACATTCAAAACATTCATTGTGTTTCTAGAGAAGATTTGTGTTTGTATTGTGTGTGTTGTTGCAGATTTAGAATCATCATCCATCTCCTTATGAGTTGAAGGATCTTCATTCTCCTAAGGGCTTCAACTCTGAGGTGATATCATTATTCTTTGAATCATTTCATCATTGGTTTATCTTTACCCTATGTCTTGCAAGGGCATGCACTCTCTCTAATAATGGTGTTTGGAAGCTTGAATGCTATCCCAGGATTTGATTGAGGCAAATCCCTAAACACCACAACCCCCAAACCCCCTTTCTTCTTGTGTGCACGTTACAGGTGTGAAATCTAAAGAGGTGAAGGTATAAAAAGGTTGTGTAAGGGAAAGGGTTTTGGGATTTGAAAGCATTTTGGGAATATTCCTTTGTAGAATACTTGTGTGCCCACAAAATAGTCTTCTTGCTCAAATAGGTACTGAATTTGACATAAAGACATCATCTATGACATTTCTACAGTTTTCAGTTTTTGAAGATTCTACCTTTCTAGACTTGGGTGCCCACAAAATGGTCCTCTAGTTTTGTCGGTTTTGAGGTATAGGTTCTGACATCTCTATGATTATCTTTGTACATTTAGATTATGGGTTTCAATCATCTTCTATCTATTAAAAGCTAATTATCTTAGAATAAGGGTTTTATGCATACTTGACCTAAGGTTTGATAAATAGGCTTGGTTGAATCTGATCTTTCCATAGCACTCTTGAGCATAAGATTTGTAGCTGAGTCCACCTCCATTTGATAGTGATTTGTCTTGCTCTTGTCCTTGAATGTTATTGTGAAAGAGTGTTTGATCTAGTGTGCATACTAGTCTTGATCATTCACCTTTTTCATACATAACATTTTGGTGGACCTGTAGCTTTGAGAATTTGCATCTTGTTGAGTGTTAATTTTAGATCTAGAATTAATTCATATCATAATTATCATTATTCATTGAAAGATCTTACATAATCTTGGAAAAAAGTGAAAAATTTGAGCATTCTAGGCTTGCATAAAGGCATAGTTTTGCATTATTTTCATTGCATATCATTGAAATATTTAATTTTCTATTTTTTACACTAGATCTGATCCATATTATAGTATACATTCATCATATAGTGTTGTACCTTGCATTTGAAGATCTCATTTGCTAAGGTTTTGTTGACAAAGTTGCATTTTCATAAAACCTAGTCAATTTTAAAAGCTAGGGTTTCTAGTCAAAATCTTATTTCAGATTTTGTTGCTATCATAAATATTCATTCAAATTTGATCTTCCATTGAAGTGTTGCATTATCTTTCATCTTTCATTTCACAAATCACAATTTTCACAATTACACATTGTGTATTTTAACAATAAGAACTTTAGCTTCTTTCTCACACTTCCTTGTACAAAATCCCAAAATCATTTACATTGCCTTTTTGAAGAACACTCTTCACATCATACTCACTTTGTTTCTAGTGAAATTTGTGTGTTTTTTTATTTTCAAAACCTTGACTTCCTTACACTAGTGTCTTGGTGTATAAAAGTCTCTCACATTGGTGGTATTTGATAAATAAATAGTTCATAATGGATTCTTCTTGTTATTCATCTTTGGAAGCCTTGTTTGCATACATCATAGATTTTGAATTTTTTCTAAATTCACTAATAGGAATCCTCATGTTTTTGATCAAATAGCACCCCTGTATGATATTGATGTATCTATGAGTTCCATACATAAAATTCTTTGTTATATATATATATGATTTTGATAGCTTCACAACTCTCATGAGTATATATCCTTCGATATTAGAAGATCTCAATAACTTCATCTCCATGAATGATCATGAGGAAGGTGATGATGAAGACACTCCTTCTCTTACTAAATTTCATGACAATATCATGGACATCATTTCTAAGACATACGAGGATGACATAGCCTTGTTTGATTCATCCAATGCTTTGGATTCTTCTCACAAAATAGTTCCCACTTGTGAGAATATTTTGGCACAAGAAGATGAAATCATTGACACATTCCTTAACACCACCCTACCATCTCTTCATTCCAATCCTCTCCCTGTACAAGACGAAGCATTAGAGGATGAAGAGTCTCCTCTTGAACATACTCCTCAATTGGTTGATAATGGATGTTCATCTACTACTCTTAAATCTATTCTCAACATCTTAAATGGGACTCATCCTATGGATTTCTTATCATTGATTGAACATTTAAGTACCTTGAATACTTCTAAGGGTGCAGAGATCATGAATAGTTCTCCTTTCATTACATGCTCAACACCCGTAGACAACACTAACAATCCAATAAACAATAATTCTCTCAATAATACTCTACCTTCCCTTCATGCCAATGCTCTCCTTGCCATAGTAGAAGCATTGATGGTTGAGGAAAGGTCTCCCAAATTAAATCCTTTAGAGATGGATGTTGAGCTTAATCAAAATACAAATATTATTTCTATGGTTCAAGGTGCTCCCACACCACCTCAACTGAAAGAAATAGGAACTTTTAAGATTTCTCCTCCACCATCCTACATATAGCAAGAGAAAACCTTCAAGAGAAAATCTTTTCATTATGAAATCCTATGGCTTCCTCTACATAAATATCAAAAAAAGTGGATATCATAACTCACATGACTCAAAGGGAAGGAAATGCAAAGCACCAAGACTTAATAGTAAATATAAATATCAAGATCAAAGATAGCATTTCACATCCATTTAGAGATCTTTGATGTAGCACCTCTTTGAGTTGCTCTCATGGGTGGACTCCTCTTATGTGTTGTGTTGTGTTCCCCTTTGTTGTGCTAAATGTTGTTTAGGTTTCCTTCGATGACCCTTGATACTCTTGTAAGGTCAATGATACAAGGAGACCACCTTTTGTTGTGGTACTTCTTCTATTTGTTTCTCTATTCTTCTATTCTTCTCTCTTATGGTAATTGTTGTGTGTGATGCCTTGGGGGCATAACTTTGTGGAAGATGTCTTGTGGACATCTTCCCACATTGTGAACCTAAGTCACTTTTGTCTCCTCTCTCTTTTTTAGTGTTTCAATTCTTCAATGGCTCTACTAGTTGGTGGATGACAAAAACAAATAAATACTAATAAGGACCGTACATACCTACAACAATAAAGTAAAAATGGACCTAGTCTATATCTGAAGATGGGGTTGATATATTACTAATGCTTGACTAGTAGAATCACTCGTGTTGTTATTTGTATTGTGAAATTGTTGTAACAAACCTTTGCAATACTCTAAATATGCTTCTATGCACTTTGGATTTTTTTATCTCACCTTGTAGTTACACTCAGTTTTGAGATACCTAAAGTGTAACCTCATGGCCATACCAAACCCACAAGTGTAGCCTTGGTCTATTAAGTGATATGATAAATGATTTATGTATAACTTTCATGAATTGATTTGGTTGTTATCTTAGAATATATTTTCTAACCAAAGCTTATATATTGTTGATTATGTTAGCAAATGATATTGATGTGTTTGTGGGAACATTTGGTGATTGAAAGTACATTTCACTTTGGGGTATGGGCTTTGTCAAAGCTCTTGTTCCCTTGCATGTTTTCACTTTACCTTAAACATGCTTGATACCGGCAAGTAGGATCAACCACTTTAAGGTGGGGGCATATATTGTGGTATTATGCTTGAATATTTTAGACATTGATAAAGCGTGTTTGTGTATGCTTCATTTTCATTGTAAGGCATCTCCATGATGCAGGTGGGGTTGTGTACTTTATTTTGTTTTGTGTATATCACCTTTTCAGTATAAGGCATCTTCGTGATGCAGGTGGGATTGTATAGTTTGAGCATGCTTCCTTTTTACTATAAGGCATTTGTGGATGTGGTGGGGTTCTATTTTGAAATCCCTTCTATGGAAGGTGGGATTGTGTCTTCTCTTGAGTAGTTGCACATCCTTTTAAGAAAGTCCTCTGTGGAGGTAGGGTTGGATCTTGAGCTATTCACACTTAAGTGTGTCTTTAGTAGTTGTGGTAGCATAGCTCAACTGTCAGGTGTGTTTGACATGTCTTAGATAGTGGAGTGTAGTGATGAGCCCCTCCCTATTGCTGATGTTTGTTGTGTATAAGATGTATAGTGTGTCAATGGCATACTATACGGTTCTCGTGTATTTCACATGTTTTCTGTGTGTTTTTCATGTCTTCCTTATGTGTCTTGCATGTTTTTGCATGGTCTAAAGGTGCATAGTGAGGAGATCCCTCCATGTTGTGTGTTTTCATGTTTTTGCATGGTATAAAGGAATGTAGCGACGAGCTCCCTCCACATTGTGTGTTTTGTGTTAGAATTATATTTATATATTTGTTTAATCATGTCTTCTCTTCATGTATGCCTTGTGTATTGCATGATTTTATTCATGTCTTCTCCTTGTATTGTGTGCTTCCTTAATGTATTATTGTGTCTTATGTTATTGTTAAGTATTTTCTTATGTTTGCCTTAGTCTAGGGGCTAGAAATAGTCTTCCAAGCTTAGGGTGTGTCTTCACTTTAGTGTTTGATGTGTTTGATATGATTCAACCATACTTTAATGTATATACTAATCATAAGATCATACACACATTAAAGTGGGGGCTAAATGTTATGGAGTACAAAGTGGACACTTGCCTTTTTACCTCCTAGTTTAGCATCTAGGTCCCCATGATTACATTATACATGCAAAATAGTCATCCCGATACAAAATGCCCCAAAACCCATGACAATTTGGAACTACGGGCCCATTCTTAACCTTACCCCAGACTAAAAAGGTGCCTTGGGACTTGGTCACCCACGTGTTAGGGATTACATGCAAAAGATATCAATTAAATAAAAATAAAGATTAAACAGAGGAATGAAAATACATAGAAATAATAACAATGAGAGATAATTTTAATGTGGTTCACCCAAACTCGGGCTACATCCACCAATAGAGAGTCCAATATTTTTATCTAGTAAATCAAATTGATTACAACTAGCAATCCTTGCAACTTAATGCAGTTGTAGATGCTACAATACAAGATAAATGGAAACCCTAACCCTTTGTTGGTTTTATCAAGAATTATGTCAATTACAAAATAGGGTTTTTTATGTTAGCCAGTATAAAATAGCTCCTAATGCCTTTATAAAATAATAAAAATTATTTTAAGTTTCAGGGGTGCTGCCCCCGAGCTCCCGAGGGGATGCTACCTCTGGACCCCACAAGGGGTGCTACCCCCAAACCTGTATTAAATAATTTGGGGGGAAACCATGCCAATAAAAGTGGGGAAATTTTAATCATTGAGTCTAATTAGGATTCATATAACAATAATCTCCCACTTGGAGACTGATCATAACATCGCTAACCCTATAGCTCCCACTGGAAATAAACACCCTGGACCCTGCTATTATGATTTTATTTTTTTGAGTCTTGAAGACCAACTGAAGATGAAGAGGACCTCAAATTCTCCCTTGTCATTGTCGTCGTAAACATAAACACTAGATTTTCATCTATACATATCTTTTCCAGCTGTAACAATCCATCATCCAACATCGACTAGATGAAGTAATACCTTAGCTGTATGTGTTTGGTCTTTGAATGCAAGGCAGAATTATTTACAAGATGTATGACACTCTGATTGTCTATAAACAAATAACTATTATCCTACTATTTGCTCAATTCCTCCATGAAAGATTGTAGCCATATCATCTCCTTTCTTGCCTCTATTGCAGCTACATATACTACCTTCATGGTGGATAAAGCAACCACCTTTTGCAACCTAGAGATCCAACTCATCAGTGTCCCACCTATAGTAAAGACATGACCTATAGTACTCCATCTGGTATCAATATCTCCTACCAAATTTGAGTGCACATAGCCTGCTAAATCAATATTAAAGCTCTCAAAACATAAGTGTTTAGTGGATGTACCTCTCAAATATTTGAGAATCTATTTGACCGCATTCTAATGCTCCGATCTGGGATTACCCATATACCTTCTTACGACTCCTACAACATGTGCAATATCTGGTCTTGTGCATACCATGGTGTACATTAAGCTTCCTATAGCTGAAGCATATGGTACCTTGGATATTTTGTCTTCTTCGTCTTGTGTTTTTGGACATATCTCCTTAGTCAATTTTAGATGACTAGGCAAAGGTGTGCTGACAGCTTTTGCATTCTCCGTATGGAATATTTGCAACACCTTTTCAACATAATCAGCCTGAGATAGAGTCAATTTTTTGTTCTTCCTATCTCTGCAAATTTCATACCAAGGATCTATTTTGCTGCCACCAAATCCTTCATAGAAAATGATTGTGCTAATTGTTATTTTAACTCTCTTATGTGATCCATGTTAGACCCTACTATAAGCATGTCATCAACATATAAACATAAAATAATGTAGCTGTCATTATCCAACCTCTTAAAATAAACACAATGGTTAGAATTACACTAGCTGTAGCAGTTTGCTCAGCCATAAAACTATCAAATTTTAAATACCATTGCCGAGGTGCTTGTTTCAAGCCATATAAACTCTTCTTCAATCTGCACACCAATTTCCCCTTACCTTTGACCTCAAATCCTTATGGTTGTTCCATATATATCTCCTCCTACAAATCACCATGGAGAAAGGCAGTTTTCACATCTAGCTATTCCAAATAGAAATCTTTACTAGCCACACTACTTAAAATGGTATGAATAGAAGTGATCTTAACAACCAGAGAAAAAATCTCATCAAATCAATACCTTTTCTCTGTACAAATCCTTTTACAACTAACCTGGCTTTAAATCTTTTCTTACCTCCATCTTCCTCTTTCATCCTATAAACCCATTTGTTTGGTAAAGCCTTTTCACCTACAAGCAACTTACATAATTCCCAAATCTAATTTTTCGGCAAGGTGTCCATTTCTTCTTTCATTGCATGCTCCCAATGAACCTTTGTATCCACTTGCATAGCTTCATGTTGAGAATTAAGGTGTCTTAACCTTTGTAAATTCCTAGCATTATTTATTTATTTGTATATTAATTTATTGCCTAATGTTGTAATTACTTGCACATTCAGTTTATTTACTTAGTTGAGGTGGCATGGTGACATGTCATCTTACTTGGAATGTGACTTGGATGGTCAAGTCAAACCTACATGGATTTGGACGTCCCATTTGAGGTGGCACTAATATGTCATGTGTCGGCACCTTTTGGTGTGTGGAAGATAATATTCCATATGATAGAATATATGACGTGTAAGAGCCAAGTTCAAAGATTCCTATGACAAGTGATGACAAGTGTCGGTGAGGATCTCTGGATGAGAGAAAGGCATCTTTGGCTGCCCAAGTTGGGCTATGACATGTTATAAGAGGAATATTCTATATTTAGCATTGTATGACAGATTCCCTTACAACATTAAAGGTTGTTATCTTGGGAAAATCTATGACAACTGCAAGATGCGTAAAAGCATCCGTCATAGTCTATTTTTAGCCTAGAGCACTCCATATTAGGAAAGTAAAATCTGCCTTGTATGAAAGATGTAAGGGATGTATTTGCAGCAAGGACAACCATCCTTTGATGTGGGATAATGTCCATGTGGCCAAGGTGGATGCCTATCCCAAGATGCTCTCAATATTTGCCTTGTAATATCTATATATTGCATAGTTTGGAGTTGTAGTTGCATAGTATTTTTACAGGTACTATTACACTACTGGAATAGCTCTAGAATTGACATTTGAAGACTCTTGGAAGAACTTGCATTGCAACTGTATTGTAAACTATAATTGTTTTAGATAATACATTGTGCAGGTTTTAGAGTGTGGGGTTTTTCACCTGAAAAGGTTTTCCCCACGATATATCTTGTGTCTACTTCTCTCTATCTAGATTCTTGTTTTGTGTTTACTGCTGTAATATCTATGATATAAGTCTCATATTTCTGCAATTGTAAATGTTGTAAAGAATTTTCATACCTCTCCCCTCATTAGATTAGTTTAGGAAGCTATTTCCGTACACCTAGCTTCCTTTCAATAGGTATCAGAGCATGGCCAGTTTTGGTCCTAGCTACTGGGTAGGGTTTTTTTGTACTAATCTTAGATTGAGTGGGAGTCTATGCATAGTATTATGTAATCTTGTTGTAGGAAGAAGATGGTAGGCACATCCAGAAGAATAGAGGTTGAAAAGTTTAATGGCAATAATTTCAAGTTGTGGAAACTCAAAATGGAAGACATGCTTGTTGATAGAGACTTATGGGAAGCAATTTCCAGTGTAAAACCATTGGCAATGTCCCAAGATGATTGGGATCTCCAAGATCGTAAAGCCAAGGGTCTTGTGAAACTCTATTTGGTTGATTCCATCCTATTAAATGTTCATGAAGAGAAAACTACGAAGGAGCTATGGAAGAAACTTGGTGATGTTTATCAGGCTAAGTCCTTGGTAAACAAGTTATTCCTATGGAAGAAGCTATATTCTCTAAGGATAGAAGATGGAGAATTTGTTTCTGATCACATTAATGCATTTAACATGCTAGTTGCACAATTGACATCCATTGGTGTGAAGATGGAGGAGGAGGATCAGTGTATGACTATGCTTTTTTCTTTACCAGATTCGTGGGACCATCTTGTTATGGTCATCGGGAGTACCACATCCACTTTCAAAATGGATGAAGTGGTGTCTTTGTTTTTATTTGAAGAGATGTGGAGAAGGTCATCTGAGTTGGTCAAAGAAGCTCTTGTGGTTCGTGGAAGACCCAAGGAGAAATGGAAAAAGAAGGACAAGAAAGCTAAGAAGGGAAGATCCAAATATCGTGGGAGATCCAAATCTCCTAGAAAGTCCAATGCTCTCTATTGGAACTATGGAAAAATTGGGCATTTCTGAAAGGAATGCAAACAGGAAAAGAAAAAGAAAAAGAAAAAGAAGAATGTCCCAGATTCAGATTCTGACAAGTCACAAGATGATGGTTATGCCTTCATCATAGCCTTGATCACCCATGCATCTGATGATGTGTGGTTGATTGATTTTGGTGCATCATTCCACATGAGCTCACAGTGAAGATGGTTCACAAAGTATGAAGAGTTTGATGGTGGAAGAGTTTACTTGGATGACGATTCTTATCTAAAGATTGTTGGTTGTGGAAGAGTCTCAATCTAATTCCCTAATGGATGAGTGAAGGGGATCACTAGGGTTAGTACATCCTTGGCTTGGTGTAGAACCTGATTTCTATAAGTAAATTGAATGATGTAGGTGTGTAGGTTGTCTTTTTGAACGATAGATGGAAGATGAGTAGAGGATCTATGGTGCTTGCTAAGGGTACTTAGAGAGGTACTTTGTTTAAGCTGGAGGCATGCACTTCATAGTGTAATAGTTCTTCTAACTAAAAGGAAAGAGCTGTAGTCACTTCATCCCCACCATCTGTACTAGTAGTGAAGAAATCTGTAGTATCAAACTCTGATGGTAGTGCATTTTGGGTACCCAAGGGTGCTCATGCTTTTGAAGTGAAGCATCATTCTGAAAAGATAATTTTATGGCATAAGAGACTTGGCCACATTGGTGAGAAGGGTCTTAGAACCTTGAAAAATAAAAACCTCATTAAGGGGTTAGATGATTGTAATCTCGATTTCAACTTTTGTGAATATTGTATATATGGAAAATAAAACCATGTTTAGTTTTACTTAAGTTCTCATAAGTCTTCTGGTGTTTTGGATCTTATTCATTCTGATGTGTTTGGTCTATTTAATGTTCCTTCAATCTCTAAATCTGTATTTTGTATTTTTCATAGATGATTACAGCAGAAGGACATGGATTTATTTTCTCAGAAGCAAATCTGAAGTCTTTGGTCAGTTCAAAGAGTTAAAGCTTTTGTTGAGAATTAGACTAGTAAAAAGATTAAGTGTTTGAGAACTGACAACAATGGTGACTTCTATTCCATAGAATTTGATCAGTTCTGTAAAGAACATGGGATTGAAAGATATAAGACAACTCCATACACCCCATAGAAAAATGGAGTTACAGAGAGGATGAATAGGACATTGATGGAGAAGGCTAGGAGTATGCTTAGTGGAGCTGGTCTCGAATAGAAGTTTTGGAATAAAGTTGTTGACACTACTTGCTACCTCATAAATACATTTCCTACATCAGCTCTTGTTGGTAAGACACCCATGAAGGTGTGGTCTGGTAAGAAGCCTTCAATAAGACATCTTTATGTTTTGGGTTGTGAGGCATATGTTCATGTGCCTAGGGAGAAGAGGTCAAAATTAGAGAACAAGGTTGTTAAGTGTATCTTCATTAGCTATGGTGTCAGTGTGAAAAGAAACAAGATTTGGGATCCTATGGATGAAAAAGTGTTGTATAGTAGAAGTATTATTTTTAGAGAGCTAACACCTTCTTCCACTGTTCTACAACCAGACGAGAAAGAAAAAAGAGGATGTAGTTCAGTTTCCTTCTACCCCTAAGAAGACTGAACCGAAAGGCCCTATTGGACCTAATGATGAGTAGAGCTCTGGTAGCTCTAAGAGTTTAGAAGATGAAGTAGAACCTCCACCTCAGCCTTTGAGGAGGTCCACACAAGTCATGAAGCAACCTGAGAGGTTTTGTTATACATTGCTTGATTCTAGTTGTGCTTTTGCTTTGCTTACTAATGCTGATAAGCCTAGAACTATGATAGAGGCTATGGGCATAAAAGATGCAGGTTCCTAGAAGGAGGCCATGGAAGATGAGATGGCTTCTTTGGAAAATAATAAAACTTGGGACTTGGTGCCTTTGCTTAATGATCAGAAACCTATTGGATGCAAATGGGTTTTCAAGAAGAAATTTGGTTCAGATGGCAGTGTTGAAAAGTATAAAGCCAAATTGGTTGCGAAGGGGTACTCACAAGTGGAGGGAATTGATTATGGTGAAATTTTATCTCCCATTACAAAGTTGATATCTATTCGGTTCCTATTATCTCTTGCAAATGCTTATGATTTAGAAGTGGAACAAATAGATGTGAAGATAGCTTTCCTTCATGGTGACTTGGAGGAAGAGATTTATATGTCACAGCCAGAGCATTACATAGAAAGAGGTAAAGAAAATTTGGTTTGCAAGTTAAAGAAGTCTTTGTATGGTTTGAAGCAATCTCCTAGGATGTCGTACATGAAATTTGATGCCTTTGTGTTGCCAATTGGATATCTGAGATCAAAATTAGATTATTGTGTGTATTACAAGTTTGACAATGATCATATTCTCATTATTGCACTATATGTTGATGATATGTTGTTGATAGGGAATGGTAAGAATATGATTTCTGATTTTAAGTTTCAATTGTCAAAATAGTTTGAGGTGAAAAACTTAGGGACAGTCAGGTACATTCTGGGAATGGAAATCAAAAGAGACAGAGGAAACATAAAACTTTGGTTAATCCAGAGTAAGTATGTAAAGACCATGTTTGATAGATTCATCATGGCAAATTACAGACCATTGTATGTTCCTGTTTTATTGGAGACAAAGTTATCTGTGAATGATTGTCCAAATTCTCCTTCTGAGACAGAGGATATGAGCTGATTACCTTATGATAGCACTATTGGCAGCTTGATGTATCCTATGGTCTGTACAAGACTAGACATTGCCAAAGCAGTGGGAGTCCTTAGTTAGTTTATGGCTAATCCTGGATGAGTACACTGGGATGCAATTAAGCAAGTGTTCATATATTTGCAGGGTACTTCCAAGTATTCCCTATGTTATCATGGTCATCCTATAGGACCTCTGCATTCTATATGTATTTGAGGATTTTTGGATTTTGATTGAGCAGGTGACATTGATAGTAGGAGATCCACTAGTGCTTATGTGTTTACTATGTTTGGTGGTGTAATTAGTTGGATGAGTAAGAGATAACCTGTTGTTGCTTTGTCCACGATAGAAGTTGAGTATATGGTAGCAACTCATGCTTGTAAGGAAGTCATTTAGCTTAAGAGGTTATGTTCAGTTATTAGTGTTGATGCAGTATAGATTACTATTTGTTGTGATAGTCAGAGTGTGCTTTGCTTAGCAAAGAATATGACTTTCCATGCTAGAACAAAGCATATTGATGTAAAGTTTCATTTTGTGTGAGACATGGTAGAGGATGGGAAGGTGATATTGGAAAAAGTAGACACTTTGAAGAATGTTGTAGATGCATTGACAAATCTAATGGGCACAAAGAAGTTTAGATGGTGTTCGGAGTCTATGGGCCTCTTGGCCCCTAGCAGTTAAATCTTGTCATTTCTTTTGGCTCTTGCAAGGTGTTCGACAAGTGCGAGAATGTTGGGAATTAAGGTGTCTCAACCTTTTCAAATTCCTAGCATTATTTATTTATTTGTATATTAATTTATTACCTAATGTTATAATTACTTGCACATTCAGTTTGGTCATTTAGATGAGGTGGCATGGTGACATGTCATCTTACCTGGAATGTGACTTGGATGGTCAAGTCAAGCCTACATGGATTTGGGCATCCCATTTGAGGTGGCACTAATATGCCATGTGTCAGCATCTTGTGGTGTGTGGAAGCCAATATTCCATATGACTAAATCTATGATGCATAAGAGCTAAGTTTGGAGATTCCTATGAAAAGTGATGACAAGTGTTGGTGAGGATTTTTGCATGAGAGAAAGGCATCTTTGGGCACCCAAGTTGGGTTATGACATCTTGTAAGAGGAATATTCTATATTTAGAATTGTATGACAAATTCTATTACAACATTAAAGGTTGTTATCTTGGGAAAATCTATGACAATTGTAAGATGCATAAGAGCATCCATCATAGTCTATTTTCAGCCTAGAGCACTCCATATTGGGAAAGTCAAATCTGCCATGTATGAAAGATGTAAGGGATGTATTTGAAGCAAGGACAAGTGTCCTTTGATGTGGGATAATGGCCATGTGGCCAAGGTGGACACCTATCCCAAGATGCTCCCAATATTTGCCTTGTAATCTCTATATATTGCATAGTTTGGAGTTGTAGTTGCATAGTGTTTTTACAGGTACTATTATGCTGTATGAATAACTCTAGAATTGACATTTGAAGACTCTTGGAAGAACTTGCATTTGAAGTGTATTGTAAACTGTAACTATTTTAGATAATACATTGTGCAAGTTTTGGAGTGTGGGTTTTTTCACCTGAAAAGGTTTTCCCCACGATATATCTTGTGTCTACCTCTCTCTGTCTACATTCTTGTTTTGTGTTTGCTGCTGTAATATCTCTGATATAAGTTTTATAATGCTCCAATTGTAAAGGTTGTAAAGAATTTACATACCTTTCCCCTCATTAGATTAGTTTAGGAAGCAATTTCTGCACACCTAGCTTCCTTTCACTTCATCATACCCTTCCCGTTCACCAGCATCTATTAACAAAATAGAATACAAGGAGGGAGAAAACCTTTCAGGAGGGCTACTTAACCTTGTTGACCATCTAACATTCACTAGAGTTTGTAGTATTTCCCGTTACTATTTTGGAGCATGAAGAACCACTTGAACATCATTATCTAGAGTATCATCCAGCACCATATAATCCTTTTCTTTCTTCTCATGCTGCTACAATTGATCTTTGTACAACACCTTCTCATTGAATACAACATCCCTTCTTCTCACAATTTTTTGATTTTCAACATCCCAAAACCTATAAGAAAATTTATCAATGCCATATCCAATGACGATACACTTTTTTATTTTGCATCCAGCTTGGTTCTATTTTTAGAATCTACATGTGCAAATGCTTCACATCTGAAGGTTTTAAGAAAAGAATAACTCACCTTCTTACCTATCTATGCTTCCTCTGGAATACCATAGCCCAAAGTAACTGAAGGACCTCTATTACATAAATATACATTAGTATTGATAGCCTCTACCCACATGTTTAAAAGTAGCCCAACATGCAATCTCATGCTCCTTGCACACTCTATTATTGTCCTATTCATGTGCTTAACCACTCCATTTTCTTGTGGAGTCCTTGGAACCATTTTCTGCCTACAAATTCTATTAAAGGAACAATAATTCTCAAATTCTTTGTTGCAATACTCACCACCATTATCAGATCTGAGACATTTTAATCTTTTACCCATCTCATTCTCAACCAAGATTCTCCATTTCTTAAATGTTTCAAATACATCACTTTTCTTCCTAAGGAAATAAATACAAACCTTCCTAGTTGCATCATCTATGAATGTAACATAATACCAAGAGCCACTGAGAGAATATACTTGAGCTGGTCCCCATACATCTGTATGCACAAGCTCCAACTTTTCATCTTTCTTTTGCTTCCCATCCTTGAGAAAACTAACACTCTTTTGTTTTTCATACACACAACTTTCATAGAAAGCCATATTAATACATTTGAGACCTGGTAAAAATTTCCTAGAATGAAATACCTTCATACCTTTTTCACTCATATTCCCAAGTTTGTTATGCCATAGTGTTGTCTTAGAACCTACAACAACTATTTTAGTCTCTTCCTGTGAACCAACAACTGTTCCTGAACCTATTTTTTTTCTCTGTAATAACAAAAGTAGAAGGAATAGTATGACCTATACAAAGATATAAGGTGCCTACTTTCACACCTTTTGCTACTATTAAGGCACCTCTTGAAACCTTCCAATTTTTATCATTAAAAGTAACTGT
Organism: Cunninghamia lanceolata; assembly: GCA_027924645.1. Classification (NCBI taxonomy): domain Eukaryota; kingdom Viridiplantae; phylum Streptophyta; class Pinopsida; order Cupressales; family Cupressaceae; genus Cunninghamia; species Cunninghamia lanceolata. Next base: position 9,432,666 of record BSBN01000078.1, read on the forward strand.
GCAACCTTCATCACCTAGCTACCCTGCTGAAATTAAATTCCTACTCAGCCTTGGAACTTGCCTTAGCTCTTGTAGTAGCCAACGATTCCCATTTGGCAACCTAATCTTGATTCTTCCCTTTCCAACAATCTGACAAGGTTTGTTATCTACCAAATAAACAAACCTAAAATCCCCTTGGACATAATCAAGAAAATAACTTCTATGGAGCGCAGCATGAAATGAAGCCCCTGAATCTAAAACCCATGAATCATCAGCATTATCTAGGTAAAGAATCAAAGCATCATCTTCAGATTTATTACTTACAACATTTTCCTCTTGATTGCCTTCTTGTTTGTCTCCTTCTTTATTCTTCTGAGAACAACAATCTTTCTTTAGATGACCTGGTTTCTCACAGTACCAGCAATCCTTTTGTCCTTTGGATTGGGACCTCTTGTCCTTTGATTTTTCTCATGACTTCCCATGATCTCCAGAACCTTTTCCTCTCTCCTTTGATCTACCCCTACTTTCTACATTCAAAACACTACCTGATGTGGACCCTCCTAAGCTTTTATGTCGCATTTACTCGCTAAGGATAACACCAACAACATCATAAAATTTCAAAGTAATTGAACCAGAGATAGAGTTACTTACAACCATTACCAAGCTATTCCATCTTTCTGGCAAAGAACATAAAACTAAGACAACCCTCACCTCTCAATCAAAAAATCACTTATACAAAAGTTAACCGACTAGTAATCATATTAAACTCATTTAAATAATCTATCACAAATCCACCATCAATCCTTTTCAGATTAAACAAATGCTTCATGAGAAATACCTTATTTGAGGCTAAAGGTTTTTCATATAATTTAGCCAAAGCTTTCATTAGTTCATCTATTGTCTTCGCTTTTGTTATATTGAATGCCATAGATGGTGTCAGGCACAACTGAACGGTTGCCAATGCCTTTCTGTCTAAAAGATTCCAATCCTCATCAGTCATTGCTACCGGTTTCTTCGCTATTCCTTCCAATGGCCTTCATAAATCCTTCTAATAGAGATAATCCTCCATCTACATCTTCCATAACTGATAGTTCTACCCATTGACTTTATCTACCGTCAATTTACCCTCATCTGCCATTGCTCCCACTTAATCGTGAGAGTCCCACTCAACCGTGAGACCTTCCTACAGATGATAATCAAACACAACCCACTCTAATACCACTTTTTAGGGATTGCATGCAAAAGATATCAATTAAATGCAAATAAAGATTAAATAGAGGAATGCAAATACATAAAAATAATAATAGTGAGAGACAAATTTTAATGCGGTTCGACCAAACTCAGGCTACATCCACTAATAGAGAGTCCAATATTATTATCCAGTAAATCGAACTAGTTATAACCAATAATCCTTGCAACTCAATGCCACTGTAGATGCTACAATACAATATCAATGGAAACCCTAACCCTTAGCTAGTTTTATCAAGACTTATGTCAGTTACAAAATAGGGTTTCTTATGTCGACCAATAGAAAAATAACTCTGAATGCCTTTATAAAATAATAGAAATCATTTGAAGTTTCATGGGAACTGTCACTTGACCCTACCCTATATCACGATAGGGAGTGTGCCAGGGGCGCTGCCCCCAAACCCCCATTAAATAATTTGGGGGAAAACTGCACTAATAAAAGTAGGGAAAATTTAACCTTCGAGTCTAATTAGGTTCCATATAACAACACCATGCCCAAGTCTTCCTTGATTGGTCGGGGTAAGTTTGAAAGCATGTAGACATAGAACCTTTAAAAAGGTTTCCCTTTGTCAACTCTTTTGATTTAATTCATGAATGCTAGCGAGAAAGCATATATAAGTGTGTTTTTGAATTCATTATGAACCTAGAGAGATGGAAATTGTGAACTTGTGATCTTAGAGAAAAGAGGATTCAAAGTATTCATTATATTTCTAGAGCAAATTTGTGTTTGTATTGTGTGTATTGTTGTAGATTTAGAATCATCATCCATCTCCTTGTGAGTTGAAGCATCTTGCTTCTCCTAAGGGCTTCACCCCTAAAGTGATATTATTGTTATTTGAATTATTTCATTGTTGGTTTATATTTAGCCTCTACCCTATAAGGACACATACTCTCTAACAATGGTGTTGGGAAGCTTGAATGCTATCCCAGGATTTGACTAAGGCAAATCCCTAAAAACCACAACCCCTTTTCTTCTTGTGTGTAGGTTATAGGTGTGAAATATGAAGATGTGAAGGTACATGAAGGTTGTGTAAGGGAAAGGGTTTTGGGGTCTGAAAGCATTCTAAGAATATTCCTCTGCAGAGGACTTGGGCACATGTGAAATAGTCTTCCTACTCAAATAGGTACTAAATCTAGCATCAGGACATGATCTGTGAGATTTCTTCAGTTTTCAATTTTTGAAGATTCTATCTTTCTAGACTTGGGTACCCATGAAATAGTTCTCTGACTTTCTAGCTACTAGGGGACAATTCCTAATATCTCTCTGATTATCTTTATACATTTAAATTTTAGGTTTTGGTCATCTTTTGTTTGGTACAAGATAATTATCTTAGAACTAGGGTTTTATGCATACTTTACCTAGGGTTTGATAAAAAAGGCTTGGTTGAATTTGATCTTTCCATAGCTCTCTTGAGCATAGGATCCATAGCTAAGTCCACCTCCATATGGTAGTTATTTGTCTCGGTCTTCACCTTGAATGTTATTGTGGAAGAGGGTTTGATTTAGTGTGCATACTAGTGTTCATCATTCACCTTTTCATACATAATAGGTACAAACGAGTGAGAATTAGGGTATTTGGTTGGACACTAAGCATTTAGAGAAGGGGAACACATAGTGTGTCCAACTTGGGGTACAACATATACCTAAGAGTGCCCTAGCCAAGGCTATGTTTGTTTTATGCTATGAGGCACAGTTGGATCTATGCAAGAACTAGTTCCTCTGGGGGTGCTTCTTTGCTAGGAATAGTCAGGACCTATGATCATTCCTCCAAGTGCAATATAACAACATCTTAGTGCTTCATAGATAAATGATATATATATTTATTGTAGAAAATGTTACAAATGTTGCATTGATTAAATTATTGTTGCAAATTGATGTTATTAAAGTTTCTTGATGAAATATTTAGATGTATAATGTCATTGCTATGTTTTAATGTTTATTAAAACATATGGAAAATAGATTAATTTATTTCTAATTCAAATAATTTACCTTAAAGTGCATTAATGAGGACTTTATAATTGTTAAGAAAATAATAACTTTCTAGTAAATAATTGTTACTTGGCTGAAAAGGATATTACATTTGGTATGAAGGTCAAAAACTAGGCTATTGAGTTGTTAGTTGTTAAATTGAGATTTAATTTACATTCCTTCTTAATAAATATATCTTCAATAATGTAAAATAAAGATTAATTGTATTAGGAGAAAGGTTAGTGTTAGATAAATTAATTCTTGTCCTTAAGTCAATGGATTTTATCATGATAAGGAATAGTTCTCTTTGGAAAATAGTATCAATACATATATAATTGTTAATTTATCTTTCTTTATCCATTGATCTTGGAGGAAGTGGTTATATAGAGAGATTCATGTGAGATTTTTAAATTTTCTTAGCCATGAAACATTTCTTAGGTAGGCATGAACAAATAATGTCTCTACGGTGAAGCATAAGTTTTTTCTACATAATCTATTTATTCTTTTCTAACTTTCTTAGTTCGGGGTAATTTATTGCTTATGGAGATCTTTTAAGGTGTACATGATATCAATACCTTGATGATTAATCATTATATTCAATGTGAAATATAAAATTCCTTAGGTCTTTTAGATTTGTAAGTTCTAAAATGAGAAGGTATATAAGTATCATTACACTAAATCACAATAAACTTTGTAGCAAACTCTTGATTGTTCACATTTATGAAAATTTTTATAGATCACTCCTCATATTAAACTCTAAAGGATGTGTCCTAAGGTCATGTCTTCTTCTTTTTCTATAAGACACCCTTGCTTTTGTAATCTTTCATAGAACTATCTACTATATTGCATATGCCTACCACAGTGGACTTCTCTCTGCATTTCTTAATGGCTTTGATTCCTTTAATTTATTTCTTACTTTTCTTCACTAGAAATAATATTTTTTTCTACATATCTTTATTCCATAACCCCTAAACTATTTCCTACTCACCCTATGCTTCACGATAAATAGCATTGTTCATGCTAACATTCACCATATTCTACTACTCACCTTTTCAAAAAATTGTTATTTGAAAAAGGTATGTTCTTTCACCTTTTAAGAAAGGTTTATTTTGAAAGGATGTCCTATCTTCAAAGGATATGATCATTTAGTTTAGAATTTCTTCCTCCATTATAGGTACCTTAGCAATCATTCTCATCCTAAAAATTGGAAACATATAGTCTGGCTAACTATTTTAGCATGTTAAAGCAATAAAACAGTCTCATGTGCTCAATTCTGAACTTGAATTTGCAAATCAATACTAGCTCTTCAAACCATTTTCTTCTTCCCTATGACAAGTGTGCCTCAAACTAGTAGGCACATACCTCACCCTTGCAATACCTCTTGAGCAACAATAAAATATTGTGAATGTCAAGGTCTTCTCTTGAGGTATTAGGTCGTGGAAGTCAAAGGAGTATTTAGGACAAAATATCTCTGAAAAGATTCAATCTTTGAAATCAATATATTTCTCTATTCTTCTTTCACTATGCTCCATCATTATTGATTGAGTCAAATGTTCTAATTCACCCTTTTCTACTACCACTACTCATATCTCTACTCTAAAACATTGAAAAAGCTCTTTGTTCATGTTTGTAATGAGGATGATAAGGATGAACACCAACAACATATAGTGAAAAATATTAATAATCAGAGTCAACACCTGCAAGGAACCATCAAATATCCCTTCACTTTGTTAGCCAGTATAAGCTTTTGTTATTTATGGGGTTTTGTGTTGGTCTTTTCATGTAATACATGGGTCTAGGGACAATCAATGGGGGATTGCATCATGATGGAGCTGCAATGTTTTTTTGACAAGAGGTAATCCCAAGGAGGCTCCCACTCCTAGACCACCCATGAGCTACAAGGAGGGTGTAAAGTTGTATTCTCCCATTACCTACACATACTACTTCATAGTATATCTACTCCTACTGGATCTCCCATTTCCTAGGGAGTGTTTTCTTCTCATTGGATTGATTGTTACATTTATTTCAGAAGTCACTAGCTTTAGCTCCGTTTTAATTCCTATCCCATCTAGTTTGTACCGTCTCCAAATTCCCCCTCTTTGTATATTTGGAATTGACATCTTCTTTATTGTGAAGGGTGGCATTCAAATCTCCAAAGATAGCAAAGATGAGGTGGAGGTTATTTCACCTTTGGGCAAATTTATTGCTTAATCGCCCCTCTAGATTTTTAAAAAGGAAATTGTCATTTTGCTTTCACACCATTTCTCCAGCCTCCTCTCTTTGTGATCTCTCTTCACCTTCATCTCAAGCATGTATCTTGTTTGGCTACTTTTTGAAGGTGTGCAAGTCTAATGGAGGGAGAAGTAGCAATTTTTAGGTTTTCTTTCTAGCCCTACAATTGGGAACAGGTTATCAAGGGTTTTGTAACAATTCTCGATTTAAGTCAAATCTTTGAGATTGATTGTTTACTCACTCAGTTTGTGATAAGACACATCTGTAACCAAAGGTGGTTAGATGGTTAGCCTGAAAGGGAGGTGAGGTGGTTGGATGTGGTCTTGGTTTTCTTGTCCAATCTATTGGACATTACCCTTGATGCCAAGTATGTGTTACCCATAGCCATGGAAATGGTGAATAAGCAGCTCTTTAGTGTGGACTACCAGAATAGTTCCCTTCAAATCTATGATATTATGGTTAGAGATGCATGGATTGGTGGCCTCTTCCCTATCCACTAACTTCATTCTTCTAGGGCCATAGAATACCTCTACAGGACAATGCAGAGAGGACTGGGATGTGGGTGTATTAACAAGCTAGAGAGGGCCATTAAAGGTCATGCCTTCTTAGTGCTGAAGTAGATGAGGGTAAGGTGTAAAGAACTATTTTTGGCCATATGTTTCATATGTCTTCATGCTACGCATATGGCCCCTCATATTCCAAAGGACCCAAATGATAAGGAGGTAGATTCTGATATTAAGGTGGAGCTAAATCAGGCTAAGGATGATGAGATTGGGGCTAAGGCTAGTGGTGTGGAAGGCTCAATGGATATGAGTGGTGGTTAGGTTGTGGTTCGTTTACCATCTTTTTTGGTTTTTTGGTTTTTCGTCTATACATGCCCATCTAGCTATATATGTTAATATTGTATATCTTCCTATCTACCAGACGTAATATTCCTAGTTAATCACAAAAAAAAAAACTTGGTACTCCCAGTCTTTGAGTTTGAATGGCAAGAAAACCTTGATTTTTTTGTAGATGACACTGACTACAGTCTAAGTACGAAACAACTAACACTTCTAAGGAGAATATTAATGACATTGTTGTTGCAGATGTAGTGATTTAGGTGACGGTAATTCAAGATATCTCTCACATCAATAGTGGCATCAGGATAAGCATGAAAGACAACAAGCTGTCAATCAATGACTTCATTTGACCAATCCTAGTTCGATCCATATATTCCTGTCTAGAACCATTCATACTTGTCATTTCCATCATCCTTTATAAACTTCCTTGCATTCAAACCTTTTTATTTTTAATGTAGATATTTTAATAAATGCTCTAGGAAAGGATTGATACATACTTATCAAGTTTGTATTATTTTGAACCAAATTTGTCTTTACAATGCCATTTGAGTCCAACCAAAATGAAATGAACAACTCTAGGAAGAGAAGCCAACAACTCTATAAAACTTGATTGTTATAGTGTGAAGTTTAGAAAATTATTCAATATGTGTTGTTGAATGTTCTATGTCGATGTTGAATAAAGCCTAAACATGATATACTTATCCAATCTACCTATTATCAATTAGATATGCACCTTCTGTTAAGCTTATGGAAGACTTAGTTATCTCTTGAGACATGCAAACACTCTCAGATTGTGGGTGATCTATGTTGAGAGTGAATCTCCAGAGTGAGCTAGTTATCCTTATGATATTTCTAATGTAATGACTTGTCTAAGAAAAGAGATGAGAGAGGTGTACTGAAATGAATTCTAAACTCAAAATTTTAATCTAAATGAGATATCCTTACCCACAAACAACCCTTCAAACTTAAACTTTCACAACCCCACCTATGAGATTTGATCCTAAAATAATTTATAATAAGGTTCAGATTGAACACAAATTACAACTAGGATCAACATGCAATTTCATAGTAAAGAGACATTACAAAGGACATAACACTACCACAATGAGACATCAGATCAAAACTATAAAATAGACCAGTAGATGAAATAGAGAAACCTACTATATTGAATTGGAAGGAGTACAATGCAAAACAAACTAACTAAGTCAACTACCTATATACAAACTCTTTATGTGCTCAAGAGAGAAGAAACAATATGGTATCAATTGATCGAGAAAAAACAAAACATTTTCTCCTATAAATGCCTCCAAGAGATCTCTCCAAAAAGGCTCCTAAAAATAGATGTAAGAATCCATTTTCGTGCTCCTCAGAAAAACCAAAAATAAAGCCTTCAAACTACCATCAAACTGAAAAATAAAAGTTGCCAAGGTGTCCTCCTAGGTGGTCCCACAAAAATATGCCTTAACAGGGTTCATTTGTTCTAAAAAGCTCCCTTTTTGTCCTTATCTATCTAATTTCACCCAAGGAAAATAAATCTAGGAAAAGAAGACTCCCTCTGCTTTATGTGCTTTGACTACATAAGACGACAAAATATTAAAGCAATTTGCTTTAATATTTGTCTTACAATATATCTATAGCTTTTATTCCTAATTCCTCTAGATTTGATTCCTGATTCACTTTTTTTATTTCTTTTATAAGGAAATATATAAGGCTTTTGATTTGCTTTATTTTTCCAAGTACATTACCTTTACAATACTTGATTTTTCTATAAAATCATAAAAAAATAATAATATAATCTCCACATATTTTTGCAAAAAATAATAAAGCCATAAAGGCTTATTCTCTATGACCTACCAAAAATACTCTATGGGCATCAGGTATATTCTCTATTTCAAATGATCTATAAGTGGCATATCAAGGCAATTTTCTTGATTTAATCCACAAAGGAATACAAGGTTTAAGACTCTAAAGCATTTGGCAATATCCCTAAGGCATTCGAGCTATATCAAAGGCACAAGGCTTAACACATAAAGAAAAAGCCCTAAGCCCCTCTATGATATTTGACCCTTCACAAGTCATATAGACTTAGGCAAAAGTGGTCCCCCTAGAAACTTATGACCCTGATGGCTTTTGACTTGACAAATAAAAGGTTTTCAGATGTGATAAAATTGCCTTATTTTGAATTAGGGCAAAAACCCTAACAACAAAACATGTTTTGCCCTATCTTTTTGGGCTCATTTGTAAAACACAATTTGGAGAAGGTTCTCCCTGTAGCCAGCACTATGATGAGGGTTTGGCTTGAAAAACTTCAATTTCGAGTTGTACCCTAAATATTTCTCTAAGGAAATCTAAAGGCTTGTTGAAAGGTAATGTGTTTGCAATGATTTTGATACATTTTATGTCCATTTTGATAAATTTCTATTTCATAGTCACAGGTGGAGGTGTTGCTTCTATGTTTTGTTAAATCTCTTTTCATTCCTCTATGTCACCATACTTCCCTGTCGAGGCTGCCATGATAATCTTCAACCTCTCTACAAACAATCTCACGGCCTCTCTACAAAATCAAGGTGAGTCTTTGACTGCTCATTGTTGGTTTTATCTGCTCTTTTGAGGGTCATGGCTGGTCATTATATCATTGTATTTTTTCAAGAATGATTAGGGTTTCATTCTATAATTTCATTGACTCTGGTTTCTTCCTGTATCACCCCTTTTACTTTATCTCTGCAACAATGGACTGAAATAAAAACTTTATCTTTTCCTCTATCAGTTCCACACCATGAAGTCAGAGCCAACACACTATAGTTTGATTTATTTCAGATCTAGAACTTCCTTTCAAAACCCTAAATGGGTAGGGACTAAAAATGATCATTTTGCAAATTCTTTCTTCTTGCTTCTATTATTTGTAGAGAAAATGGATACTCAAGTACTTGTGTTTTATTCTGAGCATACTTCCATAGGTCATGACTATATATGTATTTTCTTTTGTTTAAATCCATCTTAGAGTTCCTTTGTTCACTAGATATTGGGAAATGGATTCAAGATAATTCTTGTTTGCAAAAAGAATGACCTTGCCATTGTCATGGCTCTTGTACATTTGCACTTATGAGTATCTGTTCATTTGAAAGCTTTGATCTTTTTCTATCTGCAACCATGTATTTGACTGTGGCTCTTCTATTTCAACAACTTCGAATGCTTTAAACACAAAAAATAATCATTTGAATTAACACGAGGCCATGGCCTGTGTAGTTACACCTTTGAACATGAAATAAAATATAGCAGATGTAAACATATGCTTGTAGTTTCCATCTATAGGATGTTAGATATATAGTCTGTTATTCTTCTCTTGTTAGATGTAGATGAATTTTTCATGGCACTTATGTATACTTGATTCAGACTATAACTCTTGGCATACCCTTTTAGCAATGCAATCTAATGCACACATGTTATGATAACACTCTACTCCAGCTTGATAAATGAGATACATAGTGATTGTATCAGTTGACTGTTCCTCTCCTTCATGACAATCTTCATCTTCATGACAAAGATGTATATTTTCTACTGTAGCATATGATGCAACATGCATTCTAATTTATTACTATGGCTGCCTTATCTGCTCCATACATGTACTTGATTTTTTCTTGTCACTCTTGAGATAGGAGTAACAAACTCTATTTGAAATTGCAAAAGTTTGATGTGAACTCTATTTCACCTATGCACATGCTATCTCCTGTGTTGGTTTTTCCATTTCATTTGAACAATAAATTGATATTTCATGATTTCAAATGAGATCTTCTATCAATATCATGATTTTGAAACACACATATGAGCAATACATAACATTACAAGTTTAATGTTTTCAATCTTAGACCTAATTGGCAGCCATGTGAAAAGTTCATGATTCATAGATTATTGCCACTTCAACTCACCCTGAATGGTAGTCATAGGTGGATATTGAACTTGAAACTCAATAATTTGTATTGATGTAACATTATCCATTTTATCATGCTCTTCTTTTACACAATGTGAATGAACATTTTGATCTCATTTTAGGGGAAGCATGCTGAGCTCTACCTTTGTGGGAGCCCATTTTACATAGGTTGTTTCATTTCACTACCATATTTGTTTGTTTTACAAATGAAGTACATAAAAGAAATAAACATTGCATTTAATGAAATATTGATAGATCAAATGTCCCACACAAGCCATGGGAATAGATGAACAAATGCATATATATAGAAGATACTATGCATCTAAAGATAGAGGAGAGAAAGTCATAGCCATCATTGTCTTTAGCATCTTCAGCCTCTGAGGTTGATTTCTATCCTTGCTCTTGATCTCTGATAAGAACCTGCAAAAAAAGAAATTGGAAAATGTCTTGTTATCTACCCTTGTGGGAGCCTATTTTCCACCACATACTGAAATGTCTCCAAAACAACAACATAATTTCACCTATACCTACACATGAAACAAATAGATTAGTTTTAAAACATTGAAGTACAAATGATTGTTCCTCTTTCAGTTCCTCTTGCATGTGAGTGTTGTTCATCTGATCTAGTACATTATAGGCAATGTATTATGCCTCTTGTGATAGACACATTGAGAACTCGTAACCAGATCTTTTAACAAGACCTTTTCCAAAAAAAATTTGTAGGTTCTTATCAGAGATGAAGAGCAAGGATAGAAAGCAACCTCAGAGGCTGAAGATGCTAAAGACAAGGATGGCTATGACTTTTTCTCCTCTATCTTTAGATGCATAGTATCTTCCTTATATATGGGAGAGTAGTTGTGTACTTGTTTCCATTCAATTGTATTTCATATACGAAAAGGGGATATTCATGTAGCCTGGAATGCATGAATATCATCTTGGAATATATTTTGAGTATATTGCACTTAATGATGAATGACTAAATAGTATGGGATATGCATGTCATTAACTAAGTACTATATGATTACATGATAATACTTTTGTATATTTTATGTTGAAGTGATACCTAAAAGATTATAATATTTGTAATAAAGATAAGGTTACACAATAATGATCAAATTTAAAAGATTATTTGATAGGAGATTTATTATATACACTTATATTATCTTCCCAAATATAAATTCATGATCTATTTCATGTGGAAATGTACAAGTATAGTTGTGATCATGTTATTGATTAACAAAGTATTTCTATGGGATTTAATTGTGGTTTAAGTTAAAGGAGAATAGTTATATGGAAGATCTAAAATTTGAGAAATATGATTATAAATGAAGTAGATTCATTGTGATATTGATAATGTTAATTGACTAATTATTTTTGCTGGAAAATGTTGTAGATTCAATTTGAGCTACTAAGGACAATAACTGATTTACAGGAGGAGAAATGTTATGTGACTTTTTCTCCAAAATGGAAAAGAAAGATATTTATGAATAACCCTATAAAATTATAAGAGGATAAAGTTTATTTAACCTCTATTTGGCTGATAGGCCATTCTATATGTGTACATGTCTTATAACTGCCAAAAAATTGGTAGTCCTTTTTTTTGGTAGTCATTACTTTTTTCGTCACCAAAAAAATCATCATAATACACCAAAAAATAACAAAATATATTTAGGTGTCCCTTCAAAATCATGATTACACTGAGAAGCATTCCTACAGTCACATGATGGGAGTTTAAGAGCTCAAAGTTCCTTAGATTCCATGAAGTTTCATAAGATTCCCATCTAAAACATAACATAAAAAAGATTCCACTCTAAAAAAATGAAAAAATAAGTTATAATGCCTAGCATTTAAAATTAATGTTGTCAGTAACAAATTAATGGAGAGCACTCTGTTAGTTATAGGACAAACAACCCAGAGGGGGGGTGAATCAGTTGTTCAAAAATTTCTTCCAATTAATTGGTTAAATCCTTCCTTAATTCAGCAGCATAATAATAAATCAAACATGGAAATATAATGCAACAATTTAAGAGCAAAAACACATTAACACATATGACACCAAGATTTTTGACATGGAAATCCCCAATTAAGGGAAAAACCATGGGGTGATTAACCCAAGATTGTATTCTCTGTTAGAATAATAAAAGGAACAAAATGGTACATGCCAATTAGGACTCATTGCCCAAGCACACTACTCAAAAGAGGCCCACTGCCTACAAGAGACACACTGTCTATAGAATAATTAGTATTACATACTTGAATTGAATATTAGCATCTTCACCATGCTTGAGTCATTTCCATTTAAGCACAATATTTTTGCTCTGCCTTTCACTCCTCTACTCTCTACTACACTCTCATCATAACATCATACCATTGAAATGACTTTACAACTCCTTATTTATACAAGACATCGACTTAGGGATAATCATTGAAGTCAGCATTACATTACAGAGAAAACATATAAATACAACATGATTAAAAAGACTTCACGCAGATCAACACACTATCAGCCACACAGATCTGAGACTTCAATATTTCCTTAGGAACATGCCATTCTTCACAGAATGCCTTCAAGATCATCCTCATAATGTGTAACTCATCCAGTCAGCCTAACTTGGGAAGAACATCATCATCCGGAAGTAATTCTTCAATTTTGAGCTCAATCTTCAATGCGGACCACCAACATGAACTGGACACAATCCAAAGACCTCCCCAAGATTTCATGAATCACCAAGAACATCCACACTACTTCTGCTTACTAAAATCATTCTCTCCTTCATCTGGAACCTCAAGAACATAGTCTGTCATCACTGTCATATTGTAATAGATGTTTGTGGACCTCCAGACCATAAACCAATTGAGTTGTCAATTCACATTAACTTCCTACACACTTCACCAAATCTGTAGAACAAGACACTGCATTTTTGGAGCTCACTGGACCTATCTGTGTCACTTTGTCACCTCTGAATATCTGTCGGAACTAGTTTTACTTGAGCAGCCATAACTTCTTCAGATCTTCATGCGGACCTCTAAAATATTTACTGGATCATCTTAAGACACATATCTATAAACCCTTTGAAGCACATCCTCTTATATTCATCTTATCTGGGATTTTTACCTCACTGACTTCACTATTCTTCTCTATTTCTAATAGGACTAATTTTCTCAATATCCTCAGCATACATCTCATCCAATCCTTATCATCAATGCAACAGGAGTATGTTGATATCAATGACAACACTGGTTAGGCCCATACTTGCAACAATCTCCCCCTTTGTCATTCATGGCAACATATGATGTGAAAAACTATTTTAACCATCAGGACAAGAGGTTCTCCTTACTGACACAGCTCCCCGTATCAACAATAACCATTCACATGTCTTCTCTTCCTTTACTTCTCTCCCTTTAATCAGCAACCACTTGTTTTTCACATGTTTTCTCTCCCCCTCTGACATCAATGGCAAAGGGTACATACTTGCATTACTTCAGAATCATACCAACTGCTCCCCCTGAGTGGCAGCTTCCCAAACATCAATCCGAACCACAAGATATGACTATGAAATTCACCAAACTAATGCACATCAGTGCACCTTAGTTCATAACTAAAGGGGTAATAACCCCTAACTTCTCCTTGAGATACTCAAAAGAGTCCTTACAAAGAGGTTTAGTAAAAATATCTGCAATCTGATCCTTGGAAGGCACAAACTCCAATCTCACTTCATTCTTGTTCACTTGTTCTCTCAAGAACTAAAACTTGATGGATATATGTTTAGTCTTTGAATGCAACGCCGGATTCTTAGATATATTTATTGCACTTGAATTATCATAGAAGATTGTGATAGGTTCCTCATACTCCACTCTGATGTCTCTTAGCATTTACTTCATCCACAAAACTTGAGTGTAGCTTCTTACTGCTGCAATATATTTTGCTTTAGTTATGGACATAGATATTGCCTCTTGTTTCTTGCTTAGCCAAGAAACCAATCTCTTCCCCAAAAAGAATGCTCCACCACTGGTACTCTTCTGGTCATCCACATCTCCTGCCCAATCCACATTTGTATATGCATGAAGAGATAAATTATGATCTCTAGGATACCAAAAACCATACTCAACTATCCCTTTTAGATATCTAAAAATCCTCTTGATTTCCATGACATGATATTCTCTAGGATCAACGTGGAATCTAGCAATAAGAACAACAACATTAATAATGTCAGGTCTAGTTTGAGTGAGATACAATAGTCATCCAATCATTGACCTATACTTTCTCTGATCAGCCTTAGGAGAGTCATCATCTTTACTCAATTTACATCTGATTGCCATGAGAGTACTCATTGGTTTTGAGTCTTCCATCCCAAATTTCTTCAACAATTCTTTCACATATTTGGTCTAAAAAATGAAGATTCCTTTATTTGTTTGAGTGATTTGCAAACCCAAGAAGAAATTCATTTCCCCAAACATGGACATCTCAAATTCACTTTTCATTTGATTTGCAAAAGTCTTGCACATACTATTACTTCCTCCAAAAATGACATCACCAACAAACACTTCAACAATCAAGATATTTTCATGATCAATTTTGAAGTACAAATTACTATCAATAGTACCTTTGTTGAAACCAATCTTCAAAAGATGCTTATCCAAACTTTCATACCAGGCTCTTGGGGTTTGCTTCAGTCCATATAGTGCTTTCTTCAACTTGAAGACCCTATCACCATGATCAGACAATTGAAATCCATCTGGTTGCTCAATGTATACTTCTTCTTCCAAGTCACCATATAGGAAGGTAGATTTGACATCCATCTGATATACTTTGAAGTCCTTAAAGGCAGCGAAAAAAAGAAATAATCTGACTACTTCAATTCTTGCCACCAGAGCAAACATTTCTTCAAAATCAACTCCTTCTACTTGGGAGTAACCCTTGCAGACCAATCTGGCTTTGTTTCTGACTACTTCACCATCTTAATTCAGTTTATTCTGGAAGACCCATTTCGTTTCAATCACATTCTTGTTTTTAGGTCTTGGAATAAGATCCCAAGTGCAATTTTTCTTAATTTGCATTAGCTCTTCCTCCATCGCTTTAGTCCAGTTTTCATCATTGCAAGCTTCATTCATTGTCTTAGGTTCAATCTTTGAAATCAGACAATACTCTTCTGAATCTTGAGCAATCCTTCTTCTTGTTTGTACACCTTTACTTTTATCACCTATGATCTAATCTTTAGAGTGATTCAATCTTACATACCTAGGAACTTTGGGAGTTTCTTACACTTCTGATTCTTGAACAGGTTTATTCAAACTGATCTCTTCTTCCTGATTTACTAGATTAGTTTGAATCTGAATTTCAGAGGGAGCTTGGACTTCTTGAACAAAAACATCATTTTGATCATCTTCATCATATTCATAAAACCTTGAGGGTTTTTCAATACCTTCATCAACCTTCACATTTGTACTTTCCACAATCTTCCTTAATCTCTTTTTATAACACCGATATGCTTTGCTTTGAGTAGAATAACTGAAGAATATTCCTTTGTCACTTCTAGCATCAAATTTTCCTAGATCTTCATCTCTTTTAATGTAACATTTTCTACCAAAGACTCTAAAATTCCTCATAGTGGGAGTGATGCCAAACCAAAGTTCATAAGGAGTCTTATCGGTATTGCTTCTAATTTGTATTCAATTGAGAGTATAGACTGTAGTGCTTATAGATTCTCTCCAATAGAACTAAGGAACATTTGCTTCCATCATCATGGTTCTAGAGGCTTCTTGGATGGTCTAGTTCTTTCTCTCCACTACTCCATTCTGCTGTGGAGTCCTAGGAGAAGACAACTGTCTTTTTATTCCATGTTTCTCACATAATTCTATGAACTCACCAGATGTGAATTCTCCACCTCTGTCAGACCTCAGACATTTTAATTTTAATCTCATTTCATTCTCTACCATAGCTTTGAATTTTTTGAATTTCTCAAGAGCTTCTAATTTCTGTTTCAGAAAAGTCACCCACATCATTTGGGAGTAGTCATCAATTAATAGCATGAAGTATCTATCACCTTGCACACTCCTAATTCTTTCTAGACCACACAAATCAGTATGAACTAAGTCCAATAATTTGGTAGAAGACTATTCCTTACTTTTGAATCTGACTCTGCTCTACTTACCCAACTGACATTCTTTGCACAAGCTATTAGTAGGTTTCACAAGTCTTGGAAGATCTCTTACAACCTGAGTGTTGCTTATCTTGATGATATTATCAAATTTCACATGACACATTCTCCTATGCCACAACCAACTCTGATCAACTTGAACAAATAAACAACTTTTACTAGTACCAACCAAATGGAAGATATTACCTATAGTTTGAGTACCAGATTTAATCTTTGTTCCAGAGCTTTCAAAGATCTTACATTTTCCATTTTTGAATCAGAGATCATAGCCTTTGTCCACCAACTGTCCAACACTCAGAAGATTGTGCTTTAGGCCTTCAACATATAGTACATTACCAATTTTGTTCTCTCCATCAAAAGAAATAGTTCCTCTACGTCTGATTCTACCAACAAAATTATCACCAAAATTTACCACTCCTCCTTCATACCTTTCCAAATCTATGAATTATTTTTGTCACATGTCATATGGTGGGAGCATCCACTGTCAATGACCCAATCATCCTTTTCTTCAACTTGGGTAGCTAGAGCTCTTTCTACAATTTTATGATTGACAAATTCAGAGGGCATTGGATCTTCTTCTTTGATGGCAATAAACACCCAGTCACTTTTGGATTTGTTTCTTTTTTCTGATTCATCATCTGTTACTCCTTCATCATCATCTTCATGGATGTAGTAACATTTCTTCTGGAACCTTCATCTGTTACGATTTGGCCTTGAAAATCTTTCCAAACACCTTGAGGTAAAGTGACCAATCTTATTGCAGTTAAAACATTTAAAAGGCAATTTCCTTTCATACTTACCAGATCCTCTTGGCAGTATTTGTGCAATAAGGACTTTAAGTTGAGCAGCTTCTGCTTCATCTTCTTCCAGGTCTTTTCTTTCTTTTTCATACCATGATAGTTTCCTTGAAGAGTTCTCTCCCGGATCAAACCTTTATTTTCCTTTTACAGAGGCACTAGCTTTGAATGCATATTCAGTCTTGGGGGGGTAATCTCCAAACTTGGTCAATTCAAATGCAGCCAATTTACCAACCAATTGATCTCTTGTGATACCTCAATAGGATCTAAATTCTTCAATGGCAACAACCTTATATTTGAAAGAATTAGAAAGGGATCTGAGAACTTTTCAAACAATTTTATCTTCATCGAAGACTCCACTAGCACATCTAATGCCACAAACAAGCTCATTTACTCTTGGCATAAATGTAGTGATATTTTCATCTTCTCTCATGTTTAGATTTTCAAATTTTCCTTTTAGACTCTATAGCTTGGCACATTTAACATACTTATCTCCTTCATGCAAAAGTTCCAATTTTTCCCAAATCTCATGAGTACTTTTTAGGTCAACAATATTTGTCAGCTCTGAATCAGATAAGGCACTTAGAAGAGCTTCTTTAGTCCGTAGATTGGTTTCAGTATCTCTGATTTCATATATGGTACTCAAACCATTCTGTGGAGGAGTATACTTCTTTGAAGCCATGCTCCAATACTGCATTCCCATAAATTGCAAGTGACATTCCATGTGACTTTTCCAAAGAGTGAAATTGGTTCCCTCAAACCTCAGACTATCCTTCTTGTAGGACGACATCCTAGATCTCATCAAGTAGTTAAGGTATTTTAGAGGAACTTAGCTCTGATACCAATTGTTAGATATAGGATAGACAACTGAGAGGGGGGGCGAATCAGTTGTTCAAAACTTTCTTCCAATTAATCGCTTAAATCCGTCCTTAATTCAGTAGCATAATAATAAATCAAACATGGAAATATAATGTAGTAATTCAAGAGCAAAAACACATTAACACATATGACACCAAGATTTTTGATGTGGAAAACCCCGGTTAAGGGAAAAACTACGGGGTGATTAACCCAAGATTGTATTCTCTATTAGAAGAATAAAAGGAACAAAATGGCACATGCCAATTAGGGCAAACTGCCTGAGCACACTACTCACAAGAGGCCCACTACCTACAAGAGACACACTATCTACAAAATAATAAGTATTACATACTTGAATTGAAGAATAGCATCTTCACCATGCTTGATTCAGTTCCATTTAAGCACAATATTTCTGCTCTGCCTTTCGCTCCTCTTCTCTCTACCACACTCTCATCATAACATCATACCATTGAAATGACTTTACAACTCCTTATTTATACAAGACATCGACTTAGGGATAATCATCGAAGTCGCCATTACATTGCAGAGAAAACATATAAATACAACATGATTAAAAAGACTTCATGTGGATCAACACACTATCAGCCACACAAATCTGAGAGTTCAATCTTTCTTTAGGAACACGCCATTCTTCATAGAACACCTTCAAGATCATCCACAGAATGTGTAACTCATTCGGTTGGCCTAACTTGGGAAGACCATCATCATCTGGAAGTAATTCTTTAATTTTGAGCTTAATCTTCAATGCAGACTACCAACATGAACTGGACACAATCCAAACACCTCCACAAGCTTTCCTGAATCACTAAGAACATCCACACTACTTCTGCTTACTAAAATCATTCTCTCCTTCATCCAGAACCTCAAGAACATAGTCTGTCATCACTGTCATATTGGAATAGATGCTTGCGGACCTCCAGACCATGAACCAATTGAGTTGTCAATTCACATTAACTTCCTAAACACTTCACGAAATCCATTGAACAAGACATTACATTTCTATATCTCACCAGACCTATCTGTGTCACTCTGTCACCTCTGAGCATCTGCCGGACCTCTAAAATCTTTATTGGATCATCTTAAGACACATATCTACAAACCCTTTGAAGTGCATCCTCTTATATTCATCTTAGATGGGATATTTACCTCACTGACTTCACTGTTCTTCTTTGTTTCTGATAGGACTAATTTTTCTCAATATCCTCAGCATACAACTCATCCAATCCTTATCATCAATGCAACAGGAGCATGTTGACATCAATGACAACACTAGCTAGGCCCATACTTGAAACACACTCTTTTAATTTATGGCTCCCATCAAAAAAAAAAAAATATGTACAAAAATTAAAACAGAGGGTTAATAAATAAATTTGAAAAATAAAAATGAATCCATCCTTGAATCTACATTAATGAAAACCCTTCAACATAGTTTTAAATAAAATCCTTTTTTTTTCATGAGAGGTTAGATCTAGGTTAACCCAGATCCCATACAAGAATTTGAAGTGGAAAACTCCACATGCATGTTGGATTCTTGGGATTTTCTGAATCAATAAATTAAATTCCAGCAAGATCGAGGATTGGTTTGAGAAACAATAGGAGGGTCACTCATGTCAACAAGACTAAGATTGGGATTACATGATGGATTGGATAGATTAGTGGAGATAGTGGAAAGCATATTAGAAAGAGGTATATGAGATGTGGTATCCACATGGGATATAGCGGGTTGTGATGGTTGTGAAGCTTGGACCATTAGTGTTGTTGGGATAGTTTGGGAAGCTTGCACACTATGGGATATGGAGATAGCTTGTGATGTTTGGGGCATTTGCGCTTTGGCCACATGGATAGCTTGTGTTACTTGAGGCATGGAAATAGTCATGGTAGGAGGAGGAGTATGTTGAGGAACATGGAAAGGTGGAATGTTCAAATTTTGTGAAATGAAAGGGAGCACATTGGTTGGCATTATCAAATGTTCTAGAGTGTACTCCGAGCGTGCTGGATCAAATGAAGTAACAATAGGTAGTGAAAGAGATGTGTTGGAAGATGGAGTTTGTGATATGATAGGGAATGGTGTGACTATAGTGGATGGTCCCTTTGCAACAACAGCGGGAGTATTTGGATCATGCTCTCTAATAGTAGATATGTCAAAATCTCTTGGTAATTTAGCGCCCATATGAGCAAGTTGCAAGAAGTAGCGATTAGGCTTAGATAAGACAAGTCTCTCAACTTGATCCCACACATGTGTATCCTAAAATTTTGATAAGTCTTCTTGGGATTTTTCCTCATAAGTCTCCAAAATTGTTTGAGGTTTTACTTGTCATGAAGATGACTCTCTAATGGTATACCCATGAGGCATAAACATATGAGGAGGCATACCAGTCATGAATTGAGTCGCATCTCTAAGAGGTGTAGATCTAGATTGTTGCATCTAAGCTTCCATCTCAACTTGCAATTTGGCTTCTATTTTAGCTCACAGTTTGGCTTCCATTTCAGCTCTATATTGACTCATAGTTCAAGGCATGATGAATGATGTTGAAAACTAAACTTTAGCTTGTCAAGGTTTGGAGACCCAAAAAGATGATAGTTTTCTGGTTGATTGGTTGATGGTTACTGTAATGCCTGGATCTCCTGAGCAGACATGATACACATTCACGTGTGTCATGACCACAACTGCCATGTGGTCATGACACAAGCCACGAAAAACTTTTCTACCTACCCCTAGGAACCCCCTCGCACACGTCTATGTACTCGGTGGCAATACGCGAAGGGTGCAAACAATCATACGAAACTGCAAGATGATAGCCATCTAGGGAATATGCGACACGTATGATGTCGCTTCTAGGGTTAGACTACTTAAATCTGAACTCTAAGTTTTCCTAGGTGAGATGATTTCAAATTTGAACCCTAACTTATCATAGATCAAAAAGTGATTAATTATGATGACATGATGGCGCACGATTGAAGTGGAATGATGGAATGGAAATAATAAAACATCGCATAAAATAAACCCTTGGAATCTAGCAAAATTTCGGCAGCATAACACATTTTCGTCAAATGCAAATTAAAATTTAAAACAAAACACCCATAGGGAATTAAGTAAAAATTAATAATAAAATTATATCAAACTAAAGACTAAATTCAGAAACAATTTAAAATAATTTAATAAAATAAGCTTAAATGACAAGACATCAATTAATTTCAACAGAAAAACTGAGTTCATTATTAAATATAATTTTGGCATTATGTCTAATAACTTACTCAAAAAATTATAAGATGAGGGAGAAGATTTTAAATAACTCTCCCTGAAAAATGATGATAAGAAAATCGATCATTAAAAAAAACACTAAAATCCTACTAGGGAAAGAAAAATATCCCAACTAAGATAATTTTAAATCAAGGAAATAGAAGAATTCTTCCCAAATAGGCAAAAATTTATCCCCAAGATAAAATAATTTCCCAAGGCAATTAATTGAAATACAAACCCCCATTGAATCTTAAAACAAGGATAAATAAAAACTCCTAAGGTGAAATGGATAAAAACAAAAAGGCAAGGTTTAAAGGAAAAGAGAAATAAAACCCTCTCCTCACAATTCCCTCACAAAAGAAAAGATATTGTTTTCTAATTTCCATGTTTGCCCTAATTCCTTTTATTTAAAAAAGTTATCTCTAATAGGAACCCTAATCCTCTTATCTCATTTGTTTTGTTTTCTACGTTGCCCTAATTTTCTAACTTTCATCTTTTGCATATTGTTTTGTCTCCCCTTGCAAGTTAGGGTTTTCAAAGCTCCCATGGAGGCCATGGAAGGTAACCAAAAGTAATTATAGCTGCAAGGGTCCATTTAACAATAGATTTGATTCAAAGTATTTCTTTGTGATAAATATGCATATATCTTTAGACATCTATACAAGTATATCTGTGTGGAAATTTGCATTGTAGATAGGGTTTAGAGGAGTGGCGGCCAAGGTCCGATCGGCGGAGCAGAGTGAAGTCTGATGGCGGTGATGCACACAGGGCTAAGGGAGAGCCAAGGTGGTGAGGTGAGGTGAGATGTTGAAGTGGAGCGGAGGTGTGGACTATGCTACTGGTAGTGGCTTGTGGTTTACGACAGGTACAGGGGAGTGGTGAGCAGTCCGCAGGGGGGCACGAGGTAGTTGAGTGACAAGGGAGGTATCAGAGGGGGTTTTAGGTGTTAAGGGGAGGTGTTGGGGTGTTGGGGACTGCAGAGCACGGTGGGGTCTGCAGAGCACAGCGTTGGCTGAGGGAAGTGTGGAGACGGGGGGTGTGGGGAGCTACGGTGGAGCAAAAGGGTTAGGGTGTGGGGTGGAGGCATCTCCTCCCCCCACACCTTTACACAAGCTACCAGGGTGGTGGCTGTAGGTGCTGTCGCCCATAGTCCCCTCTTCATACATATTTTTTTTATCCTTTTCTTTTTTACTGCGAATCTACTCTAAACTTCATTTCGTCCACGGGTATAAATCTATGTATTGTATTTCATTTCAATATTATACTAGTTGTAAATCAAATGCCTCATCCTATTATATATATAAAAATCTATATATGTATATATATATATCTATATATGTATATATGTACATATATATATATACATATATATATATATATATGTATATATATACATATATATATATATATGTATATATATATTTATATATACTCAGAATTATATACTCAGCTTTAACACTATCACAGTATAACACCAGTTTCTGTTACTGTATATACATTTATGTATGCTCTTATTTATACATATACACATATATGTATAAATAAGTGTATACTATAAGCATACAGGAAAAGTATTGTTTCTGGGTCTCCTTCTATGTCGAACATATATACAGTAAGTAAAGAAAAATAGTAAACTTGGCTTTCAAATAACAAAATAACAAATATATGATTTATGTCTACACCCATTGCTCATATTTACCCAAACAAAGTGAAGATAGAGGATTACAACTTTCAGCCCTAACTCTATTTTTTTTATGAAAACTAATATTCCATTTCTGAATAATAGATAGATAGCCAGTATTAACTTCTCTCTTTTTAAGAAAAAAAAAAACATAGCATAACATAAATATGTTCATTTGTTGAAATAGTTAAAATATACTTAAATACATCAATTTCTTTTGAACAGCATTAAGGTAGAAGATACATTTCAACCTAACTTTATTTTATTTTGACAACAACTAATACAAGAGGACTCTCATCACAACAAACACATAATAAATCCCAAATTTTCTCTTTCTGTTTACAATGCAATCCATTCAATAGCACACACATATATATTTTTTGAAGAGAAAATTTATGGCAACAACAAAAAAGTAATTTCTCAGTCATTTCACAAACCATAACTCCCACTTAGAGAATAAACAACCTTTTAATAAAATAACAAGAATAATTCTCTTGCAGCTTTTAATACAACCATCCCCATGGCAACTTATCTTAGCAAATGTTTACAACAAATATAATGCAATAAGGCCACTATGGCCACAACTATAACAGCCAACACAATATACTAAAGAACTCCAAAATGTACTTCTCTCAACTCCTTTTTTTTCATAAAGACACCTGTAATAAAACACAACAAAAGAACAACAATCCAGCCACTACGAAAAGCTCTCCTCCCTACCGTAGACCCGCAAGTGGGTCACCCTCGAGCTAGGGAGGTAGGGATTTCACATAGGGTATCATTCCACAACAATAATCAAACACTATAACACAAAAAGAAATAGCCCCGTAGGTTTAACACATAACTCAACTCATAGAAGAATGAGTTTGGTGAGGGTAGGGAATGGACCCCTCAACTTCAAAGGGCTCCCAAATGATAAAATCTCAACTCATGGCCTCAAGCCAAAATCTCCATAACCCCACTTTCCACAAAAATCACAAAAAAACTCCATGACACTCTTGCCTTTCAATAATCTCTTCCACAAATAAAAGCCCTCAAGGCATAAACACATACTGTGGGAGAGACCTCAAGGAGGTTCCTTTCTCCTACCCATACAAGTTGAGCATTACCTCCATTAGAGGTGCTCTCATCATACTCCTATCCCAACATCACAATGCAAAACAACAAACAATCACAACTAAAACACAAACACATAACACAAGCAAGGGTGAGATAACCAGTTAAGAGGCCTACCTTTAAGCCCTTCTATTAGAAGCAAGTTGGTGAAGAGCTCCAAGCCTTCCCAATTCTTCTACAACTCCAAGAATCTCTTGAATCTTCTTTCCTACCTCTCCCAAAATAGAAGAAAACTAAAAATTGCAAGAACTCAAAGAAAAGAGAACCAGAAAAAGAAGAATCCCCACTCCTCAACAAGAGGAGCTATTATAGGCCATCAACTTGGCCTTGAGGAATGAGAAGGTGACACTTGTCACCTTCTCCTTCCCCCTCCAATGTCACTTGCAAGGCAGAGGAAGTATGAGGATGACAAGTGTCATCCTCTCATTCCACCTCCATCTCCACCTCATCCACTTGTGCTCCCACACAAGTGGGAGGGGGACAAATGGTGAGTTGGATTCCACTCACACCTCCAAGAAGACAAGGATGTTGGGGGGAGCTCCCACCCACTTGGGAGTCTTGGAGGCCTATTGGAGACCTCCCAAGTCTTCCTTGGGAAATGATTCCCAACTTCAGGATGGGAGATGAGTCATTCACAAGGCATGGCCCATCCCCCATCTTCCTTATTCTAAAAATTTGTCACTTTTACTAAACCATGGTTTAGGGTGACTAAAGGTGAGTCAAAACTAGGGTTAGATAGTCCAAGTTGACCCTAGACTCAAGGTTAACAACCTAGGGTATGTTTTGGGATACTAGGATTCATGAAGGGGCTAAAAATCCACATTTAAATGGGCTAAAAAAAAAGATAAATACCAAATGGTGTGAATCAAGTAAAATTATACAACACTTATTATTAATCAAAATAAAAAGGGTACTATGGCCAAAATAAATAAAATTAAATCAAGCACCATAAATCATCATTCAAATTCAAACCTGATCCTTATCCCTCTTGGGAATGGATCAGTTTTATAGGGGATAACATAGTGTGAATTCTACCTCCGATTTCCTGTGGCTAGGGAATGTAAAACCTGCACATCTCGATCAAGTGTCAGTCCTGTCATGAAAAATCATAGCCGACACAACTAGAATTAAATTCACGCAATTGAATACAACAATAAACATCAATACGTAAATCCAAATTACACTGCATTATCCAATCACATGTCAATTAATCTACATCACATAAACAACTAGAATCTCATCTCGAAACATCATCAAACACGTACATCAAATCACAAAAATAGAATCGCTATGATCAAATTGAATCAAATATGTCAAATCAATGTCCTATCATAATCAGTGGATAAGGTCAAGTCTGCATAATGAAACATAGTCACTAAGGTCTAATAGTGTCATCTACTGAATAGCATAATGATCAAAATATGGGAGGTAAAATAATCAGCCTCACATCCTCCCCCCTAAGACTAAACTTCCTCCTGGAAGTTGTCAAACAGGTGAGGATAGAGTGCCCTCAAACTAACTACATCCTCCCAAGTCGCTGTGAGCTCATCATAATGATCCCACTGGACCTTAACCTGGTCTAGCTCTCGATCGCAAA
Organism: Cunninghamia lanceolata; assembly: GCA_027924645.1. Classification (NCBI taxonomy): domain Eukaryota; kingdom Viridiplantae; phylum Streptophyta; class Pinopsida; order Cupressales; family Cupressaceae; genus Cunninghamia; species Cunninghamia lanceolata. Next base: position 9,458,332 of record BSBN01000078.1, read on the forward strand.
GGCCCAGCGTCCAATGAGCCAATATGCAAATTGGCTCCAAATTCAATTGCCCATCTGCCTCTACCTATAAAGCACTCCAATCCAGCACATGAGATATATCAGATATATGTCGTCTCAAAATAGAAACATGAAAGACATCATGGATACATGATAGGATAGGTGGCAATGCTAGATGATAGGAAACTGGCCCTATCCACTCTAAAATCTCGAAGGGTCCTACAAACCGTGGTGCGAGCTTAGAGTCTTTTCCATAATAGATTGGACTCTTGTGTGGTCGCACTCTAAGAAATACCCTGTCACCCACTGAGAAGCTCTGATCAATTCTCTTAGCATTGACATACTTCTTCTGTCTATCCTATGCCTCCTGTAACCTCTGCCTAATCAGTGTGACCTACTGCTCCATATCCTGAACTAGCTCTGGACCAATGGCGACTCTATCCTCTATCCGATCCCAATTCAAAGGTGTCCTGCAGGGTTTGCCATATAAAGCCTGAAAGGGAGGCATACCTAACGAGTTGTGATGCCCATTATTGTAGGCAAACTCAAACAGATATAGATACTGCTCCCATCTAGATTGATGGTCCATAACATACATCTGAAGCATGTCCTCCAATACCTAATTCACCCGCTCTGTCTATCCATCTATCTCGAGATGATAAGCGGAGCTAAAATTGAGCTATGTGCCCAACACCTACTATAAGGCTTTCTAAAATGCTGAAGTGAACACTGGATCTCTGTCTGAGATGATGTGGCAAGGTAATCCATGTAATCTCACAATATCATCTAAGAATACCCTCGCCACTGCTGGTGCATTGTACGTCATGCGTACAGGTGAGAAATGTGCCACCTTGGTCAACTTGTCGACTGTCATCATGATGGCATCATGGCGACGGGAAGACATAGGAAGACCAACAATAAAATCTATGGAAATGGTGTCCCATTTCCACTGAGGTATATCATGTGGGTATAGAAGACCTGCTGGATGCTGATGCTCAGCCTTGACCCTCTAGCACTCAAGGCAACGAGCTACAAACTCTGCGATATCTTGTCTCATACCTGCTCAATGGTACAGCTATTGTAGATCGGCATGCATCTTCTTCACCCCCGAATGTGCCACATATGGTGCTCTGTGAGCCTCTGATAGCACTACAGTACGTAGGTCACCTGTGCGGGGTACATAGATGCGCTGTCGATGACGAAGTAAACCATCTGCCTCTAGTGAATACCCTGCATACTTGCCCATAAGGGCCCTCTGTGAACTCATCTCCTACTGCACCTCAAGAAACCACTCATCCTCTGGTAGATGCTGAATGATGCAATCCCTCAAGTCCACACTCAAGGTCAAGGTCAAGAGCTTGTGGCGCCTCCAACTCAATGCATAAGCAACCATGTTCTCCTTCCCTTTGATGTAGTGGACATCAAAGTCATACTCACAGAGGAACTCCATCCAACACCGCTGACAAGCATTCAAATTCAACTGTGTAAAGATAGACTGAAGACTGTGATGATCTGAATGGAGCTCAAAGCGACGACCCAACAAGAAATGCCTCCAACGGACTAGAGCATGAACTACTGCCACTAACTCCAAGTCATGTGTGGGGTAGTTCAACTCATGAGTCTTGAGCTTTCGCAACTCATACGCGATCGCTCTACCACCCTGCGTAAGTACGGCTCCCAATCCCTCAAGTGAGGCATCCGTGCAAACCATAAAATCTGCTGCAGGATTAGGAACTGCTAAAATAGGAGTGCTAGTGAGACATTCCTTGAGCACCCCAAAGGCCCTCTCACATTGCTCAGTCCATAGAAAGCTCTTCCCTTTCCACTGAAGGGAAGTGATGGGGTGCATAATCCGAGAAAAATCCTCAACAAAGTGACGGTAATAACCAGCTAACCCCATAAAACTCCTGACCTCTATCACACTAGTGGGTGCTGGCCAATCCCTGATAGCCTTGATCTTCGATGGATCTACTAAGATTCCATCACCAGAAAGGATATGCCCCAGATACTAAACCTCTATCCTGACAAATGCACACTTCGCCAAATTCCCATAAAGCTTCTGCTCTTGCAAACACTGTAGAACCTGACGAAGGTGCCCCTCATACTCCTCCTCGGTCCATGAGTAGATCAAAATGTCATCGAGGAAAATGATCATGAATCGATCTAAATAGGCACAGAACACCCCATTCATGAGACTCATGAACACTGCAGGGGCGTTCGTCAAGCTGAAGGGAACCACTGTGAACTCATAGTGGCCATAACGAGTCCAAAAGGCAGTCTTATGGATATCCTCCTCTGCGATACATAGCTGATGGTACCTGGACTTCAGGTCTATCTTAGAGAACACCCTGGCTCCCTACATCTGGTCGAAAAGATCATCAATCCTAGGCAGAGGATAACGATTCTTCACTATCACCTTATTCAACTACCTGTAGTCCATGCACAAATGAAGGGACCCATCCTTATTCTTTATGAAGATGACAAGAGCACCCTAAGGTGAAACGCTCAGTCAGATGTGCCCCTTCTCAAGCAAGTCCTCCAACTATAACTTGAGCTCAGTGAGCTCATGTGTGGTCATCTTGTAGGGTGCACGAGACACTGGCTCGACACTTAGGACTAAGTCTATGTGGAAGTCTACCTCACGTCGGGGTGACATCCCTGGTAGCTTTGTGGAAATACATCAGCAAATTCTCTAAGGATGGGATGATCATCCAAAGATGCCTTTGGCTCGTCATCTGATCTATTACTCACTGTGATGGTGAACATCTGACATCCCTTCTGCATGTAGTTCTTAAGCTACTGGGCAGATATCATACGTACTGCTGTGGGCTTCTACATGCCCACAATCTCAACTGATGTATCATGGTCATCTAAATAGCTGATCGCCTTTCAGCGACAATCTAGTTTGGCTCGGTGAGCCAAAAGCCAATCCATACTCAACACCACGTCATAGGATCCTAATGTCATGACTCTAAGGTCACATACTGTAGTGAAGGGTCCCAAAGCAATCTCATAGTCATGGACTAAGGCATCTACTATCAGTTTGGCCCCTGAAGCCAACTCAACCACCCACCTATCACCCTACCTAGAGGCCACCAGCCTGCAATGCTCCACTAACGATGGAGATATAAATGAATCAGTAGCACTAGAGTCAAAGAGAATAGAAATGGGGTTACCCCCAATTGTACCTGATGTCTCAATCACTGACGCTTGAAAATTAGCTTGGCAGTTTTCAACCGTCGCAAACATATGGTAGAATTTGCCCACATCACCAACGGTCTGCTCAGATCGTCCTGCACAAGGTTGTCCCCTGCTATAAAACCCTGTGGACACTCTCTAGCTAGGTGTCCAGCTCCACCACAAACATAACAAGGGCCCCTAACTTGTACCTATATAGTCTGAGTCTTACTCGATTGTTGTTGTCCTGATCTACCAGTAGACCCTTGTGAGCCCCTATAAGACTGCTGCAACCTCAAGGGTCCCGCAGGTGGTCCCTGCTGCCTCTGATCTCTACACGGGCCTTACTGCTACCAACCTCTATTATGTCCCCCATGTGCCCTCTACTGTGTCCTAGCTCTCTGCTGCAGCTGTGACTACTGTTGCTATGGGGACCTAGGTGGTAATGGTGCTAAACTGAATCCTCCTCTATGAGGTGGTTGTGATAGTCTATGAAAACTCTGCTGATGCTGCTGTTATCCCTGATCCTGAAACTGAGGGTGTGAACTCTGCCGTCATCCCTGAATCTCTTCAGTGATGTATGCCTTCTCAGCAGCATCACTCAAAGTCTGGAGATCTGCCATCCGAATAGGCCCTGCTATACTGTGGTTCAGACCTCTGATAAACTTATGCACCAGGAGTTTCTCGTCATGGAGATACTTCAAATATCTGGATAACTCTGTAAACCTACCCTCATACTATGCCACTGGGTAAAAGCACAAAGCCGTGTTACACTTTCTGCTGACTTATCAACACAAGCAAATTTAAGTATTTCTAACTAAAAATTAATTTTGGTAAAACATACGATCTTGTAAGATTCATTCTAGCTAAGTTAGATATGTGCACAACTTTTACAACTAAAATTGTTGGCTAAATGCATATGTAGCACCATGATGAGGCCAATTTACCAAAAAAATAAAATTATTTGAAAAACTTGATATTTCAACAACTTCTACTCGTGTAAATAAAATTTTTTTAAAAATATAAAAATACTCTTTTGTAGATCTATAAGTTTAGTTTTCAAAAAAAAAAATTAATAGTTTAAAAATTATTTATATTTTACTTTTTTTTTTTACTAAAAGTAGGTTATCAACACAAAACATTAAGTCAATTACCATGTCAAGGAAAAATAGTAAAACTTATTTAAAAAAATTAAAAAAAATATGATGCCCTAGATAAAAGAATCTATATCAAGATGGTATATTTTTTTTTCTATTTTAGATAAATAGTTAATATGAAAGTTGACGTCGACTGGAAATAATTATGTTTTAATACACACACATTTTAATATTTGTTTAAAAATATATGTTTATCAAAATTGAAAAAAAATATATCCATGCCCTAAAGTTTCAAGTTATAAATATAGACAAAAAAATTGAAGAAAAACAAATAAAATTTACTGTATAAAGATTGACGTCTCATGTAACTTCATTTTTCAGCATTTTATCAGCAACTAAATTATAGTGTCAATTTATTAAAAACTATATTCAAATAATTTTTTAATTTTTTCAAAAAATAGAAACATAAAATATACTAAAAAATAAATATTTTATTAATTTACATCATTTCAAAATTTAAAACATATATGTCACTTTTTAGTGATTCAAATTTAAAGTTGGATCAGCGTTGGTCATTTCCTTTATAAAAGTGTGACACAGCATTGTACTTTTACCCCACTATAAGTCCTCTTTGCTGGAGGTCATGGAACTCATCTATAAGACGCTACTTGTAATGGTCTGATAGGTATTGCGCATTGAAGCACTCAATGAAGGTCTCCCATGAGACGGTGTCTAAAGAAAGGTGGCGCTTACACTCCTCAGTGCGCCGCTAGGTAGCTGCTGCATCTCGCAACAAGTGTACTACCAATGGGCCATCGTGTTGCCCTTGTAAGGACGCAACATGAAGCATCTATTTAAACTGATAAGCCAGGCCTCTACCTCAGCTCCCTCTATGGTCCCGATAAATGTAGGAGGGTTCAACCTCAATATGTCTCTAATGGGATCTCCTCTATCTCTGTGTCCCCTAATAGGCTCATCTACATAATAATCATAAGGCTTGTGACCAAAGTGCTCTACTCGCACTACCTCGTCATGCCTAGCATGATGTGTGAGGCTCCTGCTATGGGCCCTATCGGCTGAACCAACATCCTCTGTCTCTGGCAACTCGACATAAGGCTCCACACATGGTGCCCCTCACGGCTCTACGTGGGGCTCCACATGTGTCTCAACATGGGACTCAGCTCATGGCTCCACGCATGGCTCACTCGTGGATCCTCATGGGGCTCAACACGTGGCTCAACTACAGCTAGTGGAAGCCTATCTAAGATTACCTGTAAAGCCTGTAATATCTATGGTCCCATATCTGGTGGGGCCGGTGGTGCCTGCGGTACCTGTGGAACTAGCTATACCTGTGGAACTAGTTGTACCTATGGAACTGGCTAATTCAGTCCCACAGCTGAAGAATCAATGTGCACCTCAGTGGTGGAGTGCGGCAGGACTAGTGTTTTAAACAACCTGGTGCTCTGATACCAAATGTAATGCCTGCATCTCCCGAGCGGACATGACGCACATTCACACGTGTCATGACCACAACTGCCATGTGGTCACGACATGAGCCACAAAAAACTTTTCTACCTACCCCTAGGAACCCCCTCGCAAATGTCTACGTACTCGGTGGCAATACGCAAAGGGTGCAAACAAATCATACGTAACTGCAAGATGATAGCCGTCTAGAGAATATGCGACACGTATGATGTCACTTCTAGGGTTAGACTACTTAAATCTGAACTCTAAGTTTTCCTAGGTGAGATGATTTCAAATTCGAACCCTAACTTATCTCAGATAAAAAAGTGATTAATTATGATGACATGATGGCGCACGATTGAAGTGGAATGATGGAATGGAAATAATAAAACATCGCATAAAATAAACCCTAGGAATCTAGTAAAGTTTTGGCAGCATAACACGTTTTCGTCAAACGCAAATTAAAATTTAAAACAAAACACCCATAGGGAATTAAGTAAAAATTAATAATAAAATTATATCAAACTAAAGACTAAATTCAGAAATGATTTAAAATAATTTAATAAAATAAGGTTAAATGACAAGACATCAATTAATTTCAACAGAAAAACTGAGCTCGTTATTAAATATAATTTTGGCATTATGTCTAATAACTTACTTGAAAAATTATAAGATGAGGGAGAAGAGTTTAAATAACTCTCCCTGAAAAATGATGATAAGAATATTGATCATTAAAAAAAAACACTAAAATCCTACTAGGGAAAGAAAAATATCCCAACTAAGATAATTTTAAATCAAGGAAATAGAAGAATTCTTCCCAAATAGGCTAAAATTTATCCCCAAGATAAAATAATTTCCCAAGGCAATTAATTTAAATACAAACCCCCATTGAATCTTAAAACAAGGATAAATAAAAAATCCTAAGGTGAAATGGATAAAAACAAAAAGGCAAGGTTTAAAGGAAAAGAGAAATAAAACCCTCTCCTCACAATACCCTCACAAAAAAAAAGATATTGTTTTCTAATTTCCATGTTTGCCCTAATTCTTTTTTTTTTAAAGTTATCTCTAATAGGAACCCTAATCCTTTTATCTCATTTGTTTTGTTTTCTACATTGCCCTAATTTTCTAACTTTAATCTTTTGCATATTGTTTTGTCTCCCCTTGCAGGTTAGGGTTTTCAAAACTCCCATGGAGGCCATGGAAGGTAACCGGAAGTAATTACAGCTGCAAGGGTCTATTTAACAATAGCTTTGATTCAAAGTATTTCTTTGTGATAAATATGCATATATCTTTAGACATCTGTATCAAGTATATCTGTGTGGAAATTTGCATTGTAGACAGGGTTTAGAGGAGTGGCGGCCAAGGGCCAATCGGCGGAGGGGAGTGAAGTCTGATGGCAGTGGTGCACACAAGGCTAAGGGAGAGAAAAGGTGGTGAGGTGAGGTGAGATGTTGAAGTGGAGAGGAGGTGTGGACGACGCTACCGGCGGTGGCTTTGGGTTTACGGCGGGTACAGGGGAGTGGTGAGCAGTCCGCGGGGGGGCATGAGGTAGTTGAACGGTGGGAGAGGTATCAGAGGGGGTTTTAGGTGTTAAGGGGGGGGTGTTGGGGTGTCAAAGACTATAGAGCATGGTGGGGTCTGCAGAGCGCAGCGTTGGTTGCAGGAAGTGTGGAGACGAGGGGTGTGGGGAGCTACGGTGGAGCAAAAGGGTTGGGGTGTGGGGTAGAGGCATCTCCTCCCCCCACACCTTTACACAAGCTATGGGGGGCGTGGCTGTGGGCGCTGTTGCCCACAGTCCCCTCTTCATACATTTTTTTTATCCTTTTCTTTTTTACTGAGAATCTACTCTAAACTTCATTCCGTCCATGGGTATAAATCTCTGTATTGTATTTCATTTCAATATTATATCAGTTGTAAATCAAATGCCTCATGCTATTTTATTATATATATCTATATATATATGTATATATACATATATGTATATATATGTACATATATGTATATATATACATATATGTATATATATATAAATATACATATATATATGTATATATACATATATGTATATATATGTATATATACATATATGTATATATATGTATATATATATACTTAGGTTTAACACTATCACAGTATAACACCAGTTTCTGTTACTGTATATACATTTATGTATGCTCTTATATATACATATACATATATATGTATATATAAGTGTATACTATAAGCATACATGAAAATTATTATTTCTGGGTCTCCTTCTATGCCCAACATCTATATAGTAAGTAAAGAAAAATAGTAAACTTAGATTTCAAATAACAAAATAACAAATATATGATTTATTTCTACACCCATTGCTCATATTTACCCAAACAAAGTGAAGATAGAGGAGTAAAACTTTCAACCCTAACTCTATTTTTTTAATGAAAATTAATATTCCATTTTTGAATAATAAATAGATAGCCAGTATTAACTTGTCTCTTTAAAAAAAAAAAAAAAACATGGAATAACATAAATATGTTCATTTGTTGAAACAGTTAAAATATACTGAAATACATTAATTTCTTTTGAACAACATTAAGGTAGAAGATACATTTCAACCTAACTTTATTTTCTTTTGATAACAACTAATACAAGAGGACTCTCATCACAACAAACACATAATAAATCCCAAATTTTCTCTTTCTATTTACAATGCAATCTATTCAACATCAGACACATATATTTTTTGAAGGGAAAATTTATGGCAGCAACAAAAAAGTAATTTCTTATTTATTTCACAAACCATAACTCCCACTTAGAGAATAAACAACCTTTTAATAAAATAACAAGAATAATTCTCTTACAGCATTTAATACAGCCATCCCCATGGCAACTTATCTTAGCAAACTTTTACAACAAATATAATGCAATAAGGCCACTATGGCCACGGCTATAACAGCCAACACAATATACTAAAGAACTCCAAAATGTACTTCTCTCAACTCCTTTTTTTTTTTTTCATAAAGACACCTGTAATAAAACACAACAAAAGAACAACATTCCAGCCACTATGAAGAGCTCTCCTCCCTACTGTAGACCTGCAAGTGGGTCACCCTCGAGCTAGGGAGGTAGGGATTTCACACAGTGTCACAACTCAATATTTTTAAATTTTGAAATTATGATATGTGTTGTAAGAATTGTTTTTTTTTAATTTTTATCTTATTTTTGAATTTTAAATTTTGAGATCCTTTTACTTGTACTTTAACTTGACCCTGAGAGTCCTAAGTAGGTTAAAATCAACCCTGGGTTATACCCCATGGGTCTAGGGACCCTTTTGACTAGGATAACCTTGGGATAACCTCCATATGGTCACTTTAACTTCACAGTGAAGTTAAGTGACGAATTTAGAGGCATGGGAAAAATAGGATGAGTGGAATCAACACTCAGGCCCATTTCCAAGTTATGGAATGACTCCATGATCCACCAATAATGGAGTGGGTTGTCTTTTTGTTCCTCACTTTTTGTAGGAATTCCCCATAAAGAGGGTGGTGTGTCATCCACTCCCTCTTTATTTCTATTTTACTTATTTTATTTTATTCCTCCATGTATTGGAAAAGGACTATGGTGGGGGACCTCATGAGTGGAGTTATTTTATTAATTCCACTTGGGATAGTGGGGATATTTTTTAATTCCACTTGGGATAGTGGGGATATTTTTTTAATTCCACTTGGGATAGTGGGGTTATTTAAATATTACAATCTTTAAAAATTCATAAATATTATAATCTTTAATTCATTTTTATCCTCCACTCCCCCATGAGTTGAATTAAAAATTCAACTTGTCATAATCCACTTTTCCCAAAAAAATGAATCTTTAATTCATTTTTGTCCTCACATGTGAATTTAAAATTCACAAATAATGTGAGCCCTTGATCTCAACTCTTGATCCTCACCTTCCATTCCCTTTTTAGAAACTCTATAAATAAGACCCTTCTCTAAGCAATTAGAGGAGACAGGATTTTTGTAGGGGAACTTCATTCTTGCAGGGGGACTTCATTCTTGCATCCTCATAATGTCCAATTCCTTCTCTATTCTTGTCTTCATAGCCTCATAATGCCAAAATTATTCTAGCCATCCTATATTCTCCATTCATTATCCCTTGCTTGTGATCATAGAGAGATTGTTTTGTTTTTGAGAAGGGAGATTTGGAGAGGAAGTTGGAAAGGAACTCTACATCAACTTCATCCATTAAAGGGCTTTTTAAGATTGGATTTCATGGCTTTTCCTTTGTATTTCTATTTGTTGCATGAAGGATGTGTGAAAATTATTTATTTGCTTGTGTTGTAAATTTTGTTATTGTGGAGAAATTTTATTGGGATGTTGACAGAGCTTCTTCCACTTGGGAGAAATGTTCATCAAGTGTGGGGTAGGGGAGGAGTGATCCTCCTCGAGTGCATGCCTTGTTTCTTTTGGGATGTTGAAATCCTTGAGGGCATTTGTGTGACTTTGAGAAATTGTGTTATTTAGCTTGAGAATCAAAATATGAACTCCTTGGAATCTTTGTTGGCAAATTGGCTTGAGGCCATGAGAAGAAAACTGTGTTGAAATTTAATTGAAGGGTGACACTCTAGAGTTGAGTGTGTCCACTCTCCTACCCCTCTTGAAACTCACAGTGGATGAGTTTTGTGTTGTGTAAATATCTATGGGTGTATTTATGTTTTGGTGTGTTGTGTTTATCTTGTTGTGAAGTGGTGTTGAATCCCCTAGGTGTGTGGATGATCTCCCTAACTCGGGGGTGACCCTCTTGCGGGTCTACGGTAGGGAGGAGAGCAGCTTGTGTGGTGTTTTCTTCCCTTGTATGTCATACAGGTTTTCATAGAGCTTAAAGTGGAGTTGAAGAGTTTTTCTATTTTGGGAAATATTTTATTTTCCTTTACTCTTAAGGGAGCTTGGTCTTTTAATAGCTTCATCCTTGTTGATTTTACAAGAGGGGAACATTCTCTCTCTTTCGTTGTATAATTTGGTATTTTAGAGTTGTGAGAAAATCCTCCCTTAATGTGTTGTTAGTTGTGATTTTATAGTTCATTAAGTTTTACCATTTAGAAATGAGAAGAGGAAAAGAAAATTTGTTTTTAATAGGATATTAAAATTGTCTAGTTCCTTCTTCTCCTACTTGTAAAGTTGAGAGTTAGTTGATGTCTTAATTAAATTTGTAAAAGTATTATTTCTGTGCAAGCTTAGTAGAAATATTAGTTTTAAATTTTGTTATAAGTCAAGTTGTAATTTTGTTACCATGAAAGAAATAAAATTTGGGTTGCAGTATTGCTTTCGAAATTACCGCCACCTTGAGGGTCTCTTCCTAGAATGGGGACCATTTCACTATTCACTATTCACTTTCACTATTCACTTTTCACTATTTACTATTTTCTTCCACTAATCACTATTCATTTTTACTATTCACTATTTACTTGAAATAAAAATTTTAATCGAGGAAAGAGGGATTTATTTATGCATAATGTGTAATACGAATTGAATAGATGTTTAAACTCAGAGTTGCAATTCAGAAATACATTGTTTATACAATTACAATTTAAAAAAAGCATAGGTAAATATATTTTAATTTTAAGGAAGAGTTTCTCAGGAGTTTTAACAATTATCCTAAATTAAGTCACAGGAAAATGAAGAGGAAAGTATTATCCCTTCATTTACAAAGGACACTGAAAATAAACGCAAACAAGCCATCACAGGCATTCCATAAGTGGCCATTTTAAACTCAACTGTTATTATGCAAGTTTTTCCTTTGTCATTAGATAGGTAAACCTTATAAATAAATGTCCAAACTCAAACATTTGCAGTGTTCAGTATTTACGATACCTCTATGTCACGTTTACGGGTAATGCCGTCGCGTTGAACCAAGTACCTCACACCTAACATAGCTGCAACAACGACATCTGGGCACCATACCTCTAAATTGTTGGGGAGTAATAAGGAACATTTCTAAGTTGAATCCGCAGGAAGGGAAAATCTCCTCAAATACCTGACTAAAAAGATTAAGAAAAAGAAAAAAATGAGACTATAAACAATTGTTGTAGGACGATCAATGGGAAGACCTCATCGGGGAAATATGCGTGATAGGTAAATTATTCACACTTGAAAATTTAAATGCCAAACACTCCTGGGAGGTGTGTTTGCAATACTAGTTTCTTAGGAATTTTGTCTCTGTATCACTTGAGTGAATGGGCAGTTGGCAAAGAACTATGTACCAACCACAGTTACATAAAACATAGTGCAAGATAGAACTACATGTTCGCATTCATCATGTAGATCGCATCTGTAGAGGGCCTTGATCCTGTGGATATAGGGTATGTAGGTAGTACTGGACGGCGAAGGATGCCCCGAGTACTCAGGTCCCTCGGATATAGGGTACTCATTAATAATCATCTTCATAATCTCGATCTCTAGTTAAAAGGTTATCTAGATAACTTAAGACTCTCTTAGTACTCAGAAGAATCTGTGGGGTGGATTACTTGTACCCAACTTTGCCGTAAACTAAGGTGAGTACAAGTTGATGTTATGTGTTCCCTGGTCGACATCCTCAGCACAGTGTCTGGGCAGACTGTGGTCCCCACGAAGTGACTCATGAATCTATATTGGTTCCGAGGGAGTCAAAAGTCTCTGGCCAGAGCATAATGATTCCTGTCCTATTTAGCTTGGTTGGCTGTTATGTTTACTTATCCCGTATTGGATAGAGTATTGGTCCATTTGACGTAGTTCCGTATGAACTTATTTATTTGTTCTACCCAAATTAGGTAGCGATAAGGTCCGTTTGACCTGGTTCCGTATGAACCTATTTGTTTGTTCTACCCGAATCAGGTAGCGATAAGGTCCGTTTGACCTGGTTCCGTATGAACCTATTTGTTTGTTCTACCCGAATCAGGTAGCGATAAGGTCTGTTTGACTTGGTTCCGTATGAACCTATTTGCCCAAAGGATAGAAGAGCCTGGGTTGGCTTAAGAATGTTTCGTTTTGAAAATATGGCCTATTTTGGCCGAAATTAATGTTTCGTTTTGAACATATGGCCCGTTTTGGTTGAAGTTTTTCCTAAGTACTCAATGGAAGTCTTGATATATCTCATAAGAACTTGTTAATAAAGTAAAATTTTTGAAAATTCAAGTTTGGATCAAGCGGGTCCTTACATGTGGTATCAGAGCATGGTTCAAACACTCGGCCTGGAGGCCGACAAACTCAAAATCGATAATAATTAGTATTCAATATAAGAATTGTGATAGATTTAATTATATAGTCAATTTGCATGTTGTAAACCAAAAATTGTAGCAAGTGGTAAATCACATCTCTCCTTGTTTCAGAATTAAATGGCGAGAACCTGAAACTAAGGACCAGTTGAAAACCAAGAACATGTTGAAAACCCACCTGAGAACCCAAATGCTAGTATTGAAGTAATTATTCAGTTGTTGACATAACAGAAAGAAAAGTTGAAAAACCTTGAGAAAACTGTACAGGACCTGAAGACTAGACAAGTGACTATAGAAAACATTTTGGAACCAAAAAATGAACATCAAGGTGCAGAAGTACACATAGCTCAAACAACTAATGAGCTAGAGGTTCCTAGGGCTCAGCGGGATACTACCACTCTAGATATCTCACAAGACCTCAAGAAGATAACTCCTCCTAAATTTGACGGTAAACATGTGGGGGATTCTGCAGAAGGATGGCTAATCGAAATGGAGAAATATTTTGAACTAAGAAACTACTCAGAAAACATCAAGGTGACCTGGGGAGCCTATCGGTTAGAAGGAGAAGCTACTAGTTGGTGGATAAGTGGTGGAATGTGTAGATGATAAAGGGTGTAGAGTTAGGATGCAAGGAATTTACTAACCTATATCAGTGGGGACCATTTCTACTATGCAACTAAAGAAGGCAAGATGAAAACAAGGAAATCAGATATTCTTAGTATCTTTAGATGAGAAGGGAGAAGAGAAAGAAGCCCCTACCTTTGAAAATAGTTCATTCCTTTGGGACTACAAGGATGTGTTTCCTGAAGAGCTAGCTGGATTACCTCCTAAAAGGGAATTCAATTTTTCAATCAATATACTTCCTGGAACCGCACCTATATCTAAAGCCCCATATAGGATGAACACCACAGAACTCCAAGAATTAAAAATACAATTGCAAGAATTGCTAGAGAAAGGGTTGATAAGGCCTAGTGTATCACCTTGGGGAGCACCAGTCATATTTGTAAAAAAGGATGGGACACTAAGGTTGTGCATTGACTATAGGATGTTGAATAAGGCCACTGTGAGGAATAGGTATCCCTTGCCTCGTATTGATGATCTATTTGACCAAATGAGAGGAGCCTCAGTGTTCTCCAAAATTGATCTTCGCTCGGGCTATCACCAATTAAGAATAAAAGAAGAAGACATCCCAAAGGCAGAATTTAGGACTAGGTATGGACACTATGAATTTACTGTAGTTCCATTTGGGCTAACAAATACTTCAGCTGCCTTTATGAATCTAATGAATAGTGTGTTCCATAATTTTTTGGATAAGTTTGTGATTGTGTTTCTGGATGACATTTTAATATATTCCAAGGATGAAGAGGAACACTTAACCCATCTCCAGGGAGTCTTACAAAGGTAGCGGAAGCATAAGTTGTTTGGGAAGTTATCCAAATGCTCCTTCTTTGAAAGGAGGATTCACTATTTAGGGCATATCATTTTAGCCAAGGGTATAGTAGTAGATCCTGATAAAGTAAAAGCCATCACTGAATGGCCTATCCCTACAAATGTGACTAAAGTAAGAAGTTTTATGGGATTGGCAAGGTACTATAGAAGGTTTGTGAAAGACTTTTCAAGGATAGCCAATCCAATCACATCCTTGCAAAAGAAAAACAAAAAGTTCATTTGGACTGAGCAGTGTGATAAGGCATTTCAAGTACTGAAGGAAAGACTAACGTCACCTCTAATTCTAAAAGTGCTTGACCCTAATGGTAACTTCACAGTAGTGACAGATGCATCCATAGAAGGACTAGGAGGAGTTCTTTTCCAAGAGGAAGGAGTAGTGGCTTATGAATCATGAAAACTAAAAATCCATGAAGTCAATTACGCCCCCCATGACCTTGAACTTGCAGCCATAGTTCATGCCTTGCAAAAATGGAGACATTTTTTGTTGGGAAAACCATTTGAACTTAAAACAAACCATCAAGGACTAAAATATATCTTCACTCAACCTCATTTGAATGCAAGACAGAGAAGGTGGTTAGAGTTTCTAAGTGAGTATGATTTTGATATTCAATATATCAAGGGGAAAGAAAATAGGGTGGCCGATGCTCTCAGTAGGAGGAGGCATATAATGGCCATATCCAACTTGCACATAGACTTAAAGCAACAAATGCTCTCTGAGCAAAAACATAACCCATGGTACACTCAAGTTAAGACATCTCTAGCTAACACCTTTGTGGAACCTAAGTATTTGGACTATGCTTTTCATTATGATGGACTAATGAGGTACTAGGGAAGAATGTGTGTTCCTAATAATGCGGAACTAAGGGGTATGATCTTGACAGAGGCACATAAGACTCCATATTCAAGACATCCAAGAGTGAATAAGATGTATGCAGACCTCAAAAGAATATATTTTTGGCCAGGAATGAAGAAGGATGTGGTAGACATAGTTGCTAGATGCCTAGAATGTCAAAGGGTTAAGGCAGAACATGTGCACCCAGCAGGACTTCTTTATCCACATGATGTACCTTTCTATAAATGACAAGTCATAAGTATGGATTTTATCCAAGGACTACCAATGACATCTCATAGGCACAATTGCATTTTGGTGGTAGTGGATAAACTCACTAAGGTTGCCCACTTCATACTAAGAAACCTAACAGATGATGCACTTACAGTACCAAAAAGGTTCATAAAAGAAATTTTTAGGTTGCATTGAATTCCTGAGAAAATCATCTCTGATAGAGACGTGAAGTTCAGTTCTAGATTTTGGACCACAATGCAAGCTGCCTTAGGAACACAGTTGAATTTCAGCATAGCTTATCATCCTGAGACAGATGGACAAACAGAAAGAACCAACCAAATTCTGGAAGACCTCCTTCATATGCATTATATGGATCAACAGACTAAATGGGAGGAATATTTGCCATTGGTTGAGTTCATCTATAACAATTCCTTCCGAGCAGCAATAGGTATGGCACCCTTTAAAGCTCTCTATGGGAGACCTTGTCGAACACCATTAAGTTGGGATAAATTGGAAGATAGGATACTGGTTGGCCCTGAAATGTTGAAAGATATGGACAACCAAGTGCAACTTATTCGACAGAGGTTGAAGGAAGCCTCAGATCACCAGAAAAGTTATACAGATAAGAATAGGACACCAAGAAGATTTCAAGTTGGTGAAAAGGTGTCCTAAGAGTTCGTCCTCATTAAAGTTCCATCTCTTTTGGAAGGAAGTCAAAGCTAGCCCCTCGCTATGTCAGGCCTTTTGAAGTACTTGAGGAAATCAATCCTGTAGCTTACCGCTTGGCCTTACCTCCGACACTGAGCCGTATTCATGACATGTTCCATGTATCCTTGTTAAAAAAGTATAGACCTGACCCTAAGCATATTCTTAATTGGAATGCCTTGCAGGTGGAAGAACCAGGTACAATAACAATAGAGCCATGTAGAATCATCGAGAGGTGCCAGTTCCAGCTCCGTAATAGGACAGTGGACCAATCTAAAGTCTAGTGGGACCAGTACTCACCTAAGAATGCTACATGGGAAGACACAATGGAAATGCAACAGCTCTATCCACACTTATTTTGAATACACTCTAGTTATTTATAAACTTGACAAACTTCAAATTTTACTTAAAGACAATGATGTTGAGATGATACAGATAGTTATGCTTAGATAATACTCCTTGTTATCTTTATCTATGATAAACTATTTAACCTACCTTGTTGAAGGATGGAATTTAAAGTAGGAAAGTATATTTATTTCTATATGTTTTGATCTTATTTCTAACATGCATCGAGATGATGCATAAATTTACTGGAGAAGGATGTCACAACTCAATATTTTTGAAATTTGAAATTATGATATGTGTTGTAAGAATTATTTTTTTTTTTAATTTTTATGCTATTTTTGAATTTTAAATTTTGAAACCCTTTTACTTGTGCTTTAACTTGACCCTGGGAGTCCTAAGTAGGTTAAAATCAATCCTGGGTTATACCCCATGGGTCTACGAACCCTTTTGACTAGGATAACCTTGGGATAACCTCCATATGGTCACTTTAACTTCACAGTGAAGTTAAGTGACGAATTTGGAGGCATGAGGAAAATAGGATGAGTGGAATCAACACTTAGGCTAATTTCCAAGTCATGGAATGACTCCATGATCCACCAATAATGGAGTGGGTTGTCTTTTTGTTCCTCACTTTTGGTAGGAGTCCCCCATAAAGAGGGTGGTTTGTCATCCACTCCCTCTTTATTTTTATTTTACTGATTTTATTTTATTCCTCCATGTGTTAGAAAAGGACTATGGTGGGGGACCTCATGAGTAGGGTTATTTTATTATTTCCACTTGGGATAGTGGGGATATTTTTTAATTCCACTTGGGATAGTGGGGATATTTTATTAATTCCACTTGGGATAGTGGGGATATTTTTTTAATTCCACTTGGGATAATGGGGTTATTTAAATATTACAATCTTTAAAAATTTATAAATATTACAATCTTTAATTCATTTTTGTCCTCCACTCCCCCATGAGTTGAATTAAAAATTCAACTTGTCATAATCCACTTTTCCCAAAAAAATGAATCTTTAATTCATTTTTGTGCTCACATGTGAAATTAAAATTCACAAATAATGTGAGCCCTTGATCTCAACTCTTGATCCTCACCTTCCATTCCCTTTTTAGAAAATCTATAAATAAGACCCTTCTTTAAGCAATTAGAGGAGACTAGATTTTTGCAGGGGAACTTGATTCTTGTAGGGGAACTTCATTCTTGCAGGGGGACTTCATTCTTGCATTCTTAGCATGCCTAATTTCCTCTATGAAATCTTCTTCTGGCATCCTCATAATGCCCAATTCCTTCTCTATTCTCCTCTTCATAGCCTCATATGCCGAAATTATTCTAGCCATCCTATATCCTCCATTCATTATCCCTTGCTTGTGATCATAGAGAGATTGTTTTGTTTTTTAGAAGCGAGATTTGGAGAGGAGGCTGGAAAGGAACTCTACATCAACTTCATCCATTAAAGGGCTTTGTAAGGTTGGATTTCATGGCTTTTCCTTTGTATTTCTATTTGTTGCATGAAGGATGTGTGAAAATTATTTATTTGCTTGTGTTGTAAATTTTGTTATTGTAGGGAAATTTTATTGGGATGTTGACAAAGATTCTTCCACTTGAGAGAAATGCTCGTCAAGTGTGGAGTAGGGGAGGAGTGATCCTCCTCGAGTGCATGCCTTGTTTCTTTTGGGATGTTGAAAGCCTTGAGGGCATTTGTGTGACTTTGAAAATTTGTGTTATTTAGCTTGAGAATCAAAATATGAACTCCTTGGAATCTTTGTTGGCAAATTGGCTTGAGGCTATGAGAAGGAAACTGTGTTGAAATTTAATTGAAGAGTGACACTCTAGAGTTGAGTGTGTCCACTCTCCTACCCCTCTTTAAACTCACAGTGGATGAATTTTCTGTTGTGTAAATATCTATGGGTGTATTTGTGTTTTGGTGTGTTGTGTTTATCTTGTTGTGAAGTGGTGTTGAATCCTCTAGGTGTGTGGATGATCTCCCTAGCTCAGGGGTGACCCTCTTGTGGTTCTACGGTAGGGAGGAGAGCAGCTTGTGTGGTGTTTTCTTCCCTTGTGTGTCATATAGGTTTTCATAGAGCTTAAAGTGGAGTTAAAGAGTTTTTCTATTTTGGGAAATATTTTATTTTCCTTTACTCTTAAGGGAGCTTGGTCTTTTAATAGCTTCATCCTTGTTGATTTTACAAGAGGGGAACATTCTCTCTCTTTCGTTGTATAATTTTGTATTTTAGAGTTGTGAGAAAATCCTCCCTTAATGTGTTGTTAGTTGTGATTTTATAGTTCATTAAGTTTTACCATTTAGAAATGAGAAGAGGAAAAGAAAATTTATCTTTAATAGGATATTAAAATTGTCTAGTTCCTTCTTCTCCTACTTGCAAAGTTGAGAGTTAGTTGATGTCTTAATTAAATTTATAAAAGTATTATTTGTATGCAAGCTTAGTAGAAATATTAGTTTTAAATTTTGTTATAAGTCAAGTTGTAGTTTTGCTACCATGAAAGAAATGAAATTTGGGTTGCAGTATTGCTTTTGAAATTACCGCCACCTTGAGGGTCTCTTCCTAGGATGGGGACTATTTCACTATTCACTATTTACTATTCACTTTCACTATTCACTTTTACCATTCACTATTCACTATTCACTATTCACTTTCCACTAATCACTATTCATTTTTACTATTCACTATTTACTTTTACTATTCACTTTTCACTATTTATTTGAAGGCAAACTAAATGTAGTTTAAAACATTTGACTTGAAATAGAAATTTTAATCAAGGAAAGAGGGATTTATTTATGCATAATGTATAATACGAATTGAATAGATGTTTAAACTCAGAGTTGCAATTCAGAAATATATTGTTTATACAATTACAATTTAAAAAGAGCATAAGTAAATATATTTTAATATTAAGGAAGAGTTTCTCAGAAGTTTTAACAATTATCCCAAATTAAATGACAAGAAAATGAAGAGGAAAGTATTATCCCTTCATTTACAAAGGACACTGAAAATAAATGCAAACAAGCCATCATAGGCATTCCATGAGTGGCCATTTTAAACTCAACTATTATTATGGAAGTTTTTCCTTTGTCATTAGATAGGTAAACCTTATAAATAAATGTTCAAACTCAAACATTCGCAGTGTTTGATATTTACGGTACCTCTGTGTCACGTTTACAGGTAATGCTGTCGCGTTGAACTGAGTACCTTGCGCCTAACATAGCTACAACAATGACGTATGGGCACTGTCCCTCTAAATTGTCAGGGAGTAATAAGGAACATGTCTAAGTTGAATCCGCAGAAAGGGAAAATATCCTCGGATACCTGACTAAAAAGATTAAGAAAAAGAAAAAAATGAGACTATCAACAATTGTTGTAGGATGATCAATGGGAAGACCTCATCAGGGAAATACGCGTCATAGGTAAATTATTCACACTTGAAAACTTCAACACCAAACACTCTTGGGAGGTGTGTTTGCAATACTAGTTTCTTAGGATATCTGTCTCTGTATCACTTGAGTAAATGGGCAGTTGGCGAAGAACTTTGTACCAACCATAGTTACATAAAACATAGTGCAAGACAGAACTACATGTTCACATTCATCGTGTAGATCGCATCCGTAGAGGGCCTTGATCCCGTGGATACAGGGTATGTAGGCACTACTAAACGGCGAAGGATGCTCCCAGTACTCAGGTCCCTCAGATATAGGGTACTCTTTAATAATCAACTTCATAATCTCGATCTCTAGTTAAAAGGTTATCTAGTAACTTAAGACTCTCTTAGTACTCAGAAGAATCCTCGGGGTGGATTACTTGTACCTGGCATTGCCGTAAACTGAGGTGAGTACAAGTTGATGTTATGTGTTCCCTAGTCAACATCCTCAGCACAGTGTCTGGGCAGACTGTGGTCCCCAGGAAGTGACTCATGAATCTATATTGGTTCCGAGGGAGTCAAAAGTCTCTGGCCAAAGCATAATGATTCCTGTCCTATTTAGCCCGGTTGGCTGCAAATGTTTACTTATCCCATACTGGATAGAGTATTGGTCCATTTGACCTGGTTCCATATGAACCTATTTATTTGTTCTACCTGAATCAGGTAGCGATAAGGTCCGTTTGACCTAGTTCCGTATGAACCTATTTGTTTGTTCTACCTGAATCAGGTAGCGATAAGGTCCGTTTGACCTAGTTCCATATGAACCTATTTTCCCAAAGGATAAAAAAGCTCGGGTTGGCTTAAGAATGTTCCATTTTGAACATATGGCCTGTTTTGGCTAAAATTAATGTTCTATTTTGAACATATAGCCCGTTTTGGCCAAAGTTTTCCCTAAGTACTCAATGGAAGTCTTGATATATCTCATAAGAACTTGTTAATAAAGTAAAATTTTGTAAAATTTGAGTTTGGATCAAGCGGGTTCTTACACACAGGGTATCATTCCACAACAATTATCAAACACTATAACACAAAAAGAAACAGCCACGTAGGTTTAACACATTACTCAACTCATAGAAGAATGAGTTTGGTGAGGGTAGGGAATGGACCCCTCAACTTCAAAGGGCTCCCAAATGATAAAATCTCAACTCATGGCCTCAAGCCAAAATCTCCAAAACCCCACTTTCCACAAAAATCACAAAAAAAATCCATAGCACTCTTGCCTTTCAATAATCTCCTCCACAAATAAAAGCCCTCAAGGCATAAACACATACTGTGGGAGAGACCTCAAGGAGGTTCCTTTCCCCTACCCATACAAGTTGAGCATTACCTCCATTGGAGGTGCTCTCACCATACTCCCATCCCAACATCACAATGCAAAACAGTAAACAATCACAACTAAAACACAAACACATAACACAAGCAAGGGTGAGATAACTAGTTAAGAGGCCTACCTTCAAGCCCTTCTATTAGAAGCAAGTTCGTGAAGAGCTCCAAGCCTTCCCAATTCTTCTACAACTCCAAGAATCTCTCCAATCTTCTTTCCTACCTCTCCCAAAATAGAATAAAACAAAAAATTGCAAGAACTCAAAGAAAAGAGAACCAGAAAAAGAAGAACCCCCACTCCTCAACAAGAGAAGCTATTATAGGCCATTAGCTTGTCCTTGAGGAATGAGAAGGTGACACTTGTCACCTTCTCCTTCCCCCTCCAATGCCACTTGCAAGGGAGAGGAAGTATGAGGATGACAAGTGTCATCCTCTCATTCCACCTCCATCTCCACCTCATCCACTTGTGCTCCTAGACAAGTGGGAGGGGGACAAATGGTGAGTTGGATTCCCACTCACACCTCCAAGAAGACAAGGGTCTTGGGGGGAGCTCCCACCCACTTGGCAGTCTTGGAGGCCTCTTGGAGACCTCCCAAGTCTTCCTTGGGAAATGATTCCCAACTTTGGGATGGGAGATGAGTCCTTCCCAAGGCATGGCCCATCCCCCATCTTCCTTATTCCAAAAATTCGTCACTTTTACTAAACCATGGTTTAGGGTAACTAAAGGTGAGTCAAAACTAGGGTTAGATAGTCCAAGTTCACCCTAGACTCAAGGTTAACCACCTAGGGTGTCTTTTCGGATACTAGGGTTCATGAAGGGGTTAAAAATCCACATTTAAATGGCCTTAAAAAAAAAGATAAATACAAAGTGGTGTGAAACAAAATAAAAAGGGTACTATGGCCAAAATAAATAAAATTAAATCAAGCACCATAAATCATCATTCAAATTCAAATGTGATCCTTATCCCTCTTGGGAATGGATCGGTTTTACAGGGGATAACATAGTGTGAATTCTACCTCCAATTTCTCGTGGCTAGGGAATGTAAAACCTGCACATCTCGATCAAGTGTCAGTCCTGTCATGAAAAGTCATAGCCGAAGCAATTGGAATTAAATTTACGCAATCGAATACAACAATAAACATGAATATGTAAATCCAAATTACACTGCATTATCCAATCACATGTCAGTTAGTCCACATCACATAAACAACTAGAATCTCATCTCAAAACATCATCAAACATGTACATCAAATCGAATCAAATATGTCAAATCAATGTCCTATCATAATCAGTGGATAAGATCAAGTCTGCATAATGAAACATAGTCACTAAGGTCTAATAGTGTCATCTACTGAATAGCATAACGATCAAAATATGGGAGGTATAATAATCAGCCTCACAGTTGCTTTGTTGTTGGTTTAATTGGTTGCTGATTTGTTTGGTTGGCTATTTTACTTTGTTGTTGGGTTGCTTGGTTGCTTTGTTGTTGGTTGGACTTCCATAGAGAATAGTTCACACACTCAAGGGAAAAGTTGTTTGCTAATAGTTGCTATGTTGCTGATGTTGTTGAAGCAAAAGTCAGGAGATGATGTTTTACAAATTAATCAAATTGATTGCTTTGATGTTTGATTTGCTGGTTTGGGATCTCAAGTAGATGAAAAGCTCATTAAATTTGATTAGTTGGTAAGTTCAAAGCAGGAGATAAAGTCTAGGTATCTGCTAATGATCAAAGACAGGTCTGAAAGCTAATGGTGAGACTGAGCAAGCTAGATTTGTGGCTAATTCGATTGAGTCACTAAGATTTGTTGGTTTTACACCACAAGCGACAAGTAATAGCTCAAATGTGATATAGAAAAGGCCAAAGGTGACTGGTAATATCTTAAATGCGAACTATTTTTGGTTCTAACAGTAGGTTATAGTGTAAACTAGAGGTGAGCTAATTTTCCACAGGCAATTAATATTGACTCAAGAGTGATTTACTACTGATAAGAAGCGATGCAGTTTAGATCAGAGGTGACAACCTATTGTTCAAAAGTGATCTGATTTAGGCAAAAGGTGGCTAACTGTTGTTTAAAGGCAATCTAGTTTGGGAATAAAGCGGTTGATTGTTATTTAAAAGTGACTCAGTTTGGGCATAAAGCGGCTAACTGTTGTTTAAAGGGGATCTAGTTGTCTGTGTGCAGGTAGTTTAAGCTCAAAAGCGATTGTGTCTATCAGGAAATATGTCTGATTTGTGATTTTTTTGACAAGAAAATAGTAATTGCAGCCAATCACACTCACAACAATCACAAATTTGTAAAACCTAGGCTAAGAAAGGACTGTATTTATTGAATCCCCTGGCCATGCTTATTCAAAGAAGATAGCTTCAGGATCTTGGTAGCACCGGGTCCTCTCGACGACACACACTTCTCATGCATACCAAGATCTAGGTTTCCCAAAAGGCCTATCCCTCACCAAACCTTAGGATTGTCCCTGCTATCTCTTCTAAGAACCACATGAATCAGGATAGCTTCAAAGGTCCCACCTTTTGCGTCAATAAATAGAAGGTTTTTGGCTACTACACAAAGTTGCTAATAAGGACATCCGTTTAGGTGGCTATACGTGTGGCAGTGCTACTCTTTGTTATGGAGTCTCCCAGCCTTCAAGGGTTACGCCTTGGAGGGTTTTGGGGGGAGGTTGGTTGTTGGTATAACACAACAACACATGTTGTTTGAGGCTTTCGACACAAACACTTTTCTTATATAGTGGTTCAGAAGGACTTGGCTTTAGCCCATTACCGCTTGGGTCATATCCCTTCTCACACCGGGAAGACAGGCCCTCTAAAGATAATAACAAGTTCTCATACACCCAAGATCCATTTGATAGGCAAGGGGAGAGGATACTTTTGTTATTAAATTTGGGTTACAATCAATCACATGCAAGCAATCAAAAAAGATAAATCAAGAATAGAGCAAGCAATGATTCACTTGAAGTACCAAGCCCAAATATTCCTAATTTGGTGAAAAACCACAAGTCTTAGACCAATCAAAGCAGCAATAGATATGTTAGTATTTTGATAACCTCCTTTTCTTGGACAATCGATAAGATGCTGCACAAATACCCAATTAGTAGCCAAGAAAAACAAACTGCAAATGACACAGACTGAAAGCAACATAGTTTACCAGAAGCGATCCACTGTTGCTCAAAAGTGAACTATATTCTGCAACAAGTGAAATGTTACAGATCATAAGCGATGCCGAGAGCACCAGATATGGATTAATAAAGCTCACAAGTGATGCGAAAAAGTAAGAAGCGACTAGTTATGGATCGTAAGTGACTCAAATCTGCAAGAAAACATAATGCAACAAAAACCCTAGTTTTGTGATAAGCAATTCAATTGGCTAAAGGTAATAACTGTCAAATTAAAATTGATTTAGATAAAGGCATAAGCACCCACTGTTAGTGTATAAGTGATGCAAAACAGACAGAAAGCAACTAATGTTCACTCAAAAGCAATCTGGAAAATGCTAAAGGTGGCAGGTTTTAGCTCAGAAGCGATGTGTATATTCAGACAGCGATTGGTTTTCTCTCAAAAGTGACTGGAACTTGCCATAAGCACTCAGAAAATCTGATCTTCATAAAAACAACTTCAAATAGTAAAGTTAATCAAGGACGTGAGTCCCACCAGGGGTGCCAAAATTTGATAGGTAAAAAATTAGGTTAATAAGATCAAGCATAGCCATGAAAACCTAACCCTACCATCATCAAAGAATCTAATACAAATAAAATCAAAAGCATGCAAATTCAAGCACAATATCACCTAGATTGTGTGATTCCTTGTTTATGATGTGCATTGCTTCTTCAACAATGAACAATTATGAAGATAAAAGCTACCATGATGGATAAATGATAATGATGATAAGCTTAATGGATACTATGAATACTTAAGTGCTCAATATTCTGAGGCTGATAATGTAGACACTATATGAATGCTGGATTATTTTTAGTATGGAATGAGAGGGTGTTTATATAGAACTAACCAAAATCAATCAACGGTGTAGATTTGGTGGCTATGTGAATGGTTAAGATTGAATGATAGACATAGGTGAATGTGAAGATGACAAGTGGAGGGAAGATAAAGCTTATGTGTGACCGTGCACATAAAAAGTACTACATGTAAAAGATATTAAATAAAGTATGTAGTACCACTTATCTTTTTTTAAATGAAAGAGGCAAACATGTTAGCTCATGAGATAAATGATAAGAGAAATTAATTAAATAAACAAAATTTATTTAATTAATTGGAAAGTGGGCTTATGAAAGGAATTTTTAATTAAATATAAAAGAATGAAGATAATTAAATAATTAAATATTATTTAATTATAGCTTAGAGGAAATAGATAATGAATTAATTAATTAATTAAATATAAATTTATTTAATTAATAAAAAAATGATGTGTTAGGGATATTGATCAAGTGTGTTAGACAAATGCAGATGATGGATAATGCGATGTTTGATGCTAATGATAATGAGTCAATTTTGGGTGTCTACAGATTCAATATAAAATAGACATTCACAATGAACGTTGTCATAATGTCCACTCCCTCCAACTCAACTTGGATATTATCACATCCTATAGTATGACTTGGTCAACTAGGTTTAACCATAGAGTTTTATTTAACTCAAATCTAGTCTTTCCAACTTAGATAGCTTTTCAAGACATAGTGTAATTGTTCCAAAGACCTTATGGAATGACTATCTACACTTGGCTATCTCCTTGCATCCTTGCAACATTTGAGATCCATAACTTATCAACACTTATAACTTAAGTTGATTTGCAAACAACCAAATAGGGTTTCTTTTATACCAAAAATAAACATAAATGGATAGGAAAAATATCTTTTATGACTAAACATAATTAACAATCATAAATAAGAAACTTTCCTTTTTGTTATCGATCTAAATCGTTAAGATAAGATGTAACTGCAAGGGTAAATTAGATGACTTTACCCCATTGGGTTAATATAGGGTTTTTGTCTTTCCCTTTTCCATGACAATGGAATAACGAACAAAACTTAATCTTAAAAAGTAATAATATAGCAAGAAAGAGATTATCCTATAGTCTTATTCTAACTACGAGGTTAATTAAATTTCTCAAACCTTGACTAGATTATAGTATACAAGTATAGTTTAGTTTAAATAAAGCTAAAGGAACAAATTCAAGTTTAAATTTCTCCTAAGTTTAGTTTAAATTTAAAAAAGATGATGAACTAAATTCTATTTTCTATCCACATGATTTCAATGTCTGAGTCTCTCTCTCTTACAAATAATATAAGTCGAAACAATAGTATACAAGTACTTTCATCTAAACTTGATGTAGTAAAACCATCTCACTCGATATATCCTTCAAAAGACTTATTTTATGTTTCCATCAACTTTAGTTTACTATCTAAGTTGTTGTACTTATATAAATATAACCAATGAAGTCATTGGAACAATATTAATATCTAAAACCTCTCGAGTAACTCAAAGACTATATTATATATTCCACTAGTTGTTCGACATTACTGACTGTATGATTTTACCAAAATAGGAAGACTCTATCACTCAACAAATATATTACACTTGTGGCTTATAAGAACATAAGAATGCAATAATCAAAGAACCCTAAGACTTGCATAAGTCTGTATTGCTTGTTTACACTACTCCACAAAGTAATCTACAACAAAAGATAAGAGTATAAAGTCATATATAATTTGCTCATGCATTGTCTTATGATATATATATATATATATATATATATAGAAAAAGAATATGTTTATAATGTTTAAACAGAGAATCCTCTCTATCTAAACATTCCTAAAATATTTGTGTAAATTTATCCCATGACTTTATCTATATACAAATCGAAACTATCTTCTAGAGATAACTAACAATAAAGTTTGTTTTCAGACAAAACCTTTTCTACAGGAACACCATGCCCCTTTTCACTGTGAAGAACAATAAATTTTAGCTATGCTAAAAATCTTTATATAAATGTATCAACAATTAAAATTGTTCTATGACTATCGACTATTAAAGAGATGATAACACTAAATCTAAGTTTTGAGAAAAAGAAAGGTTATATTTTCAACTAGAAACAATAAGATGAGCAACATCGACCAAGAGTTCTTTGATGCAAGTAAAACTTTTAATATACTTAGCTACAATTGAAAGGTTCATTTAACTACCAACATTTCATAGGGAACGCCTACATTCTACAAAAATAATTATTGATATATAATAGTTTCTAGTAACCTAATTTGCAATAAGAGAATCATGATGAATATGCATGGTTCATACTTGAGCAGACTAGTGACACTAAGACTTTGTAGACCTCTAATTCAACTTCTTGAACTTATTCCCTTCTAAGAAATGATTTGTTCTTAGATATTGATTTCCCCCGTTAACTTATAGTGTTTATCAACTGAGATGTCTAACCTTCACTATTCTGACATTTTACTTCTCTCGAATCTCTTAACACTCTTCTAAACTCTACTCCCAAAACTGAGCTCTTCGAATCTCTATTATCACCAAAAACAACCACCTCTCTTACCTCTTGGTGTAGGAGCACCAAGATGTCTAGATTTTGTTTGATCTTCAAGTAGTTGTTTTGTCAATAAGGTCTATGAGACCATCCAAATGTTGTAATGAGGCTTACTTGTAAGGGACTATGTCCAAATGACTATGAATCTATTATCTTCATGTAAGTCCTCAAGAGGACAGTCTTGTGACAAGTAGGCAGTCATAGGAAGTCATTTATGTTTTAATGTTTGTCAATTAAATTTTAGTGTTTGTAAGCCTTTAAAGGCATGTCTAAGGTTAGGAGGTATGTTAGGAACCTTTCCAAAGGTTAACCAAGTGTCAAAAGAGCATTTAAACCATAAAAACTAGAAATACAGTCCAAGAAAGAAGTCAGTTTCTAAAAAGAAAATAGTTTTATTGCTGCAGTTAACAAGAAAAGCACAATGGAGGGGCAGTTATCTAGAATCCCAAATGCTTTCATGCATTGTTGAGGATTGTTTTAAGCAAAGGGAGGTTGTATTGTAAAGAGACATCGAATGGATTGAAAGATATAACTAAAGATAATAGTTTTTCTACTTTTTTCTACTTTTCTGTGTTTCCTTCGCTATTTTTTTGAAAAATCCATACCAGTACAGAATTGTCATAGTGCATGGGCATGTGGGATGGAAAGTAGATTAAAATACCTTTGTGTGGAATCTTATTTGGAGTCTTGACAGTAAACTTGGTGGGAGAAATCACTGATTTACCTTAGACTATCTTTAACCTGTTGTTACAATCAGAAAATCACTGTTTTCTTCCATGCACCGTACCTGTACGCCTGAGTGGTGATCGGGGCTTGTGATGGTTAGTTAGTGTAGTGAGTTACCTTGTATTTGTAAGTTATTTGGGCTCTTGACATTCCTCCAGACCTCTGTATTCCTCCTTAATCTGAGAGTAGGTTTGAACACCTAAAGTAGGGTATTCTTGAATAGCCCGATGGATATTTCTTCACTCCACTGATCTTTTCCATTTGTGATCAATGGAGTGGAATGTAAAATGGTTAGGTTAGAGGTTTATGAAGGTTGCAATGGTAGGAGAACAGGGTAGAGTGGAGTTTTCCATGGAGATGGCCCATCAAGAGTCAAGTATTGGAACAAGAGAAGGACAACAGTCACCACAAGGAAGAAGCTTGGTAAGTTTGGTTTAGTATTGCTTTGTCTATGAAGGCATTAGGTATGTGTGAATGTTATAGATTGGCACATTGTACAATATTGAATGTGTCTCAATAGAGATCATTGCAAGGAGGCTAGGGTGACTATTTTTCCTCATGGAGCAGTGAGATTATGACAGTCTACGAAGAACATAGTGAAGATTGATGTCCTGCAGTCCTATGTAGAGGAGTTGAAGGGATGTTAGATGGATTTGGGCATCTTGGAAGGTGTCTTGGAGTCCTCCCTCATGTTGCATGTCAAGAACAAGGTAGTGATTGTGTTGAAGCCCTTCATGGGTAAGAGAGTGAAACTCTAGTAAAATAGTGAACCTAGAGAACAGTTCCATTTGAAGTTTTGACCTATGAGACTGCTGACCTAGATTCTCTACATCACCTCTCTTCTCTACCTGACTCTAATAATGAGTCATTCCCTATTGTAACCAACCATGAATCTCTATCATAAAGACACCACTCTTAAAATAGTTAATCGACTCAAAAAGCCATAGGTATCTCCACTAAATTAGCCTATGTAGGATCTTAGTTGGACATGCAAAGTTAGAGGAGTACATGGTTAATAATTACCACTCCTCACACAACAACAACTATCTCTCAAAGGGATTCAATGTTATCAAAGATGGTTATTAATGAATGCTTCATTATAATGGAGTTCATTAACAATTACCCCACAATTAGACTCATTCTAACCACTCAAATTTCTACATATAATAATTGTCTATGAACATACATATTAATATCAATATGAATAATAACAATGATTTTACGTAAACTTATACACAAATGTGAATGGGTTGAGTTCATCTCCCCTTCTCGAATAAAAAGAAAAAGTCATTGATTTTGTTTTGACAAAAAACAAAATATTCAACGTTATAATTATAACATGACACACGCTAACATTTCTTCCAACCACACCAATGAAACTGCAAACGAGATCTCATTTATGACGTAAAGATTAACATGTTTGATAGAAAGTCATGCTAGTTGCAAAATGACTATCCCTCAACATCAACAATGTTGATTTCACAAAATGACAAGGTTGATGAGACAAAACTTTAAAAGGATTCTAAACGACATCGACAACTTGTTGATTCGACCAACAAACTTAAACCACTTTGAAAGACATGACTTACCTCAATCATCAAGGGTTTACTAATTGAAGGTACTCAATACTTAGACATCAAATGAATGGTTCAAAACCAAAGGTCTATTCTCCTCTCCTCAGAAGATACTCACTCTCTTTCTCTGAGAGTAATCAAAACCTATTTTTCTGTATTTAACTTTTAATTACCAGATCATGATTAGTGCATTGTTAGACCATTCATAAATCTTATGAATAACAAGTTGAATTATCATAACATAAATTAATGAATTATTTAATCACATGCATTATACTTAATCACATGCATGGACATCTAATATAATCAATGATTTACTCTAACATTATAACATAACATCAAATCATGTTCCATAAATTCACTTTTATTCACGTAAAAGTAAATAATAAAATCAAAGCCAAAATTAGAGATGTAACATATCTCTCCCCATAAGATTCATCATCTTTGATGATTGAATGTACCAATTCAAAATTTAAAACATGTTTTTGTTTAACTGCTAAAAGTATGAAATAAATGTAGAAATTTGTGAAAAAACTCATGGAAATCCTCCCATGTAGAACTATCTTTTGCATATTGGTTCCACTGGGCCTTATACTGCATATCCTCTCTATTACACAAGAAGAGCTTGTGAGTTTCAAGCAGTTTGAGAGGCTCGATCGTGACCACTCCTAGGCCTTGTATCTGCAATGCATTAAAATTTAGAATATTGCTATCTCTTACAATATATTTTTTCAGATAAGAATATGCAAAACATTGTGTATTCTAGATAAGCTTAGTGGTTATAGCAATCTTGTAGGCAAATGGATTGATCACTTTAAGAATTTTGAAGGGTTCTATGTAATGAGGAGCTAATTTTGAAGACTTTCCAATTTTATAGAACTTTTCAGAGGTTTGACCCTCAAAAGAACTTTCTCTCCAATAGAGAATTGTCTTTATATTTGCTTTGTATCAACATAACTTTTCTGTCTACCATTGACTTCTACCAAACTTTTTCTGACGAACTTAGCCTTTTCTTCCATTTCAGCTAGCAATTCTCGACCAATGCTAATCCTATCTTTTAGCTCATCCCAACTTATAGGATTTTGGCATTTTCTTCCATACAAATCTTCAAATGGTGCCATCTTGATAACAGAATGATAGGAATTGTTATAAACAAATTCCACAAGCAGTAAGTACTCTTCCCATTTATATTGCTGATCCATGCAATACATTTTTTAAAATCCTCTAAAACTTGGTTAACTCTCTCAGTTTGACCATCTGTTTCAGGATGATAAGTTGTACTCACATTAAGTTTAGTTCCTAGTGCTAAGAAAACAAGGTTTTCCCATACCTTGACGTCACGCGTGCTTCTCTATCTGAGATAGTCTTTTCAGGAACTCCGTGCAATCTAAACACTTCTTGAACAAATTTGTGAGGTTAATACTGGTGCTCCATCAGACTCAAAATGAAACCCATCATACCTTTAATCTTTAAGATTTACCATAAGATCTTACTTGATCTACTCATATTATTCATCAACTAATAATTTTTGCAACATTAAATCCTTGAAGTTTGCATGAATAGAGACAATCGATGAAATATGTGCCCGCTGACTCAAAACATCTCCTACTCTGTTCTCTTTTCCTTTGATATAACTTAACTCAAAGTCATAGTCGGATAACAATTCTAACCATCTCCTTTGTTGAGCATTCAGATGTGGTTAAGAAAATATATACATAAGATTTTGATGATTTGATTTTAGCACAAAGGTTTTCCCTAACAGATAGTGATGCCATACTTGTAAAGCATGCATACCTGCTACCAATTGTAAATCATGCAGAGCATAATTCTACTCATAAGATTTAAGTTTTCTAGTCCCATAGGGTATTAGTCTCCCATCCTGCATAAGAACTCCCCCCTAATCTATCTCCTAAGGCATCAGTTATTACCTCTAACTGACCTTTGGGATCGAGCACTCTCAAAATTGGTGTCGTTGTCAATTTCTCTTTTAAAAGATCAAACACCTCTTAACATTTGTTTGACCAATTGAAACATTTCCCTTTTCTTTGCAAGGAAGGGATTGGACTTGCAATTTTGGAGAAATTCAAAACAAACTTTCAGTAGTATCTTGCCAAACTCATGAAGCTACGCACTTCATGCACATTCTTAGGTATATGTCAATCTAGGATAGCTTTGATCTTTGTAAACATGGAAGCTCCATGCATTTGATAAAAAAGATCATATATACATGGTAATGGTTACTTATTCTTTATCATTGCTTTATTGAGCTTACAATATTCAATATACAGATGCAAATTTTCATCCTTCTTTTTGACAAAGATAACTGGTGCACCCCAGGGAAAACACTAGGTATAATAAAACCTTTAGCCAACAATTCTTGCAATTGTACTTTTAATTCCATTAATTTCGTAATAGTCATACAGTAAGGTGTTTTTGATATTGATTTAGACTATGGTTTAATGTCATTTGCAAAATCAAAGACTCTTTTGGGTGGTAAACCTAGAAGTTCTTCTGGAAAAACATTTTAGAAATCTCAATGAAATAGAAACCTTTCTTCAAAAAACACACTATGCTTTCCAAGAATTTCTTCAGTTTGTTCCATTTTTACTACAAAGAGTCGACACCCTTTTCGACCATCCCTTTTAATTGCTTTACAGAGATTGGTCGAATCTTGACCTCTCTTTGAATGCCTTGGAAAAAGACCTTATTTCTCATATCATATAAGCATTCAATAGTTTTAGAAAAATAGTGTACCCTAGCTCTAAGCTTCCATCACCAACTCATTCCCATGATAACATCATAGGAACCTAAGGGAGATACATATAGGTTAACCTTTGTTGAAAAACTAGAGAGATCAATCTTAGGTTCAAACAAACATTGCTCTACCTGAGCCTTAGATTGCTTAGCATATTCTACTGACCAAGGTTTAGCTGTGTAACCAGCTCTTCTAGGAAACTTATTCAAAACTATACGAGAAATAAAAATTTGAGTTATTTCAGTATGAGTCATGATAGAGATAGGGATTCCAAACAAAATACATGTGTCATTTGTATGGGCGTGATTTGATACATCGCTTGGTGATTATCAAGAGCTAAATGAATCCTCTACTAGAAAGCTACTTGTTGGGTAGGTAAGGAATTACCTCTTGGCTGACCACTCTGGTTCTTGGTTGGGCATTGACGAGCATAATGTTCACATCCATAAGTAAAAGAACCTCTAGGAGGTCCTCTCCTTTCTGTTGGTTTTCCATTATTATCCCCATTTCTTTTGAAACTTCCATTCTTTTTCTCATTACCAGACCCACTCTTATTCTTCTAGGTTCCTTTGCCATTCCTTTTATTCTAATAGATCATATCATTTCTTATTTTAAATGGTTGTAAAGTTAAAGTCTTATTGAATCTCTTGTGATTCATATTGCAATAAGCAGGTTTGGACTTCAACTTTTGTTCCTTTTTCTTGTTCATCTACGAAGTGGATGCTTTTCCTACCAATTGAAAGGATCTCCAAACTTGATGCAAGAGCATCCCTAGTTCAAGAGAAATCTTGCATCAACCAAAAACATTTTCATGTTAGTTTGTTTCTTTTCATTTCCAGTTTAGTTCAGGCAGTTTAGTTAGTAGTAGTTTATGTATTTTGGTCCACATTCTACTACAATTGCATTTCAGATCTTACGAAGCTGGACTTAGCATATAGATTCATTCATGCACATTATATCCAAATTTTAGATCATTTGGTTAAGGTACCGGAAAGATATCGCTATAAGAAGATTGATTGTTTTCTCAAAATAGATCATCTTGATAGTCTCACATAATTAGCTAAAGGAGAAGACGTACGAAGCATTTCATGACTTGTGGACCTAAAAGACACATAAATCAATGTTTATTGGTTCATGGCTGACCTTCCCCAAGCCACACATCATTCCATTCATTTGTGGAGTAGTTCTATTCATTTAGGTCTGACCTATCCATGGAAACATTTTACAACTCTTCATTGGAGTTTGTGATCTTCCTTGGCTGATGTAGAGGAATCTTTGCTCTCGAAGAGGATATAAAATGATGTAATAGATGCCTACGAAAATAGTCTTCATAGTTCTCATCATTTAGAAGATCGATAGTTTGATTTTGCGCTAAGTAGCTTTAAAGCTACATCTTGTGTATATTTTGTAATCAAGACTATGAGCCCTAATTGTAAGCCTGCATGTTGCTGACCGATTTTGTATTTGAATTATATGACATACTGAATGACTAAATCTTCATTTCCTTTACATCTTTGAGTTGTTTCCATTGTGTTTACTCTCGTTGTATGGCTTGGACAGTTCATTCTATGAACCCTCCTACCGTGATTGCACCAAGTGGTATTAGAGCAAAAGTTTGAATCTTTGGGGAGCAAATTGAGCAAAGTTGGTGAAGGAATTCAATAATATCTTTCTATGGATAGATCATTGAATCTAAGGTAGGTTACTCATGTCGCAACCAATTGCTGATTGTGAGGCAGTTGTCACCTTGTAGCTTGATCATCGAACTTGAGGCAGTTTGCACTTGATCCTAGGAAGAATGCTGTTGAGAAGAGTCCCTATTGTTAGAACAATGGCTGGTAGAATGGATGAGATGATGGAAATGATGAAAACCATGAGAATTTGATTGGATGCTATCGACAAAGATAGGTGAAGAGGATAGACCTAATATTGAAAGTGATGATGAAGAAGAATTTCAATCTGTTGAACAAATTGGCAAAACCCTAGGAGGTTATGAAGAAGAAGAATCAAGTCAAGTCAAGATGTTGCAAGCTATTTCAAAGATTGGGAAAAGGCCTATATTTGATGTACCTAATTACACTAGCAATTTGAACCTTAAAGAGTTGATTGACTAGATAAATGACATGGAAGACTACTTTGATCTTAGAAATTGAAGATCTGGAGAAGGTGAAATTTGCAAAGACAAAGTTGAAAGGACATGCTACTATATGGTGGAAGGAAGTTTAGTTGGATAGAAATAGAAGATGAAAAGAAAAGATCACAAAATGGGATAGGATGGTGACAAAATTGAAGAACCAGTTTATACATGATGACTGTGAGTTGGAGTTGTTGAAGAGATTGCAAAACCTGAGGCAAAAGGAGAAATATGTAAAGGAGTATACTAAAGAATTTCATAAGATGATCATAAGGATAGGACATAGTGGAGCAAGTAAAGAGAAAGTAGCTAGATACATAAATGGACTAAGATTGAACATTCAAGAAGAAATAAGTTTGATGAGGATGACAACATTGAAGGAAGCAATCAATTTGCTCTGAAAGTTGAAGAGAAGTTGAACAAGAGGAATGATCAGAGACAGAGAAGAGGAGGTAAATTTTAGAGAGGTAGAACATTTTACAGAGGAGAGAGATCATATGTGGAGAAGAATAGACAAGAGAATACATTCAAGAAAGAAGATAAAGATAATAGTGCATGCCAGAGAGATGATAGAACTTACTACTGCAAAGAAAACCCCAGTCTATATCAGAGTGAAGGATAAAAAAGAGAAGGAAGAAGACCTGATAGGAGAACATTCAAAGGAACCTATTTCAAGTGTGAAGGTGAAGGACATATAGCATTTGAATTTAATCAAGGGAGTACAAGCAAGAGAACCAAGAACACTAGAAGAGCAGCCTATGTGGAAGAAGAACCAGTTGAATGAGGTTTCAGTTGGTAAACCTGAGAAAGGAGAATCACTTGTTATGAGGAGAGTAATATTTCAAGAAGAGATAGATGAAGAACCATCGTAGAGGAAAAGCTTGTTCTGAACTAGATACAAATCAGGAGGTAAATGTTGTAAAGTTGTAATTGATAGTGGTAGTTCCGATAACCTACTTTCAGAGGAAATGGTAACTAAATTGAAATTGGAAAGATTGAAACACCCTAAACCCTATCAAATAGCATGGATTTAGGATGATCATAAGGTATCAGTGAGTGAACAATGTTTGCTGAAATTTCATATTGGATCCTATCATGATGAAGTATTGTGTGATATTATGCCTATGGATGTTTGTCATATTTTGTTGGGTAGACCTTGGCAGTATGATAGGAAAGCTATACAAGATGGGAGAAAGAACACATACCCTATAAAATCAAATGGAAAGAGAATTACTTTGATTCCTTTAGAAGATGATCCTAAGAGTGAAGTATGTGGGAATGCTAGAATCTGTTTGGTGGATGGAAGAAAATTTCTAGATGGTTTGAGACATGAGAATATGTGTTATGCTTTGATTCCTAAGAAGCCTAAAACATTGAAGGAGACTGAAGAATCACAACCAGAGGAGATAACTGAATTGCTAATAGAGTATGAAGATATCATATCAGATAATGTACCTGAAGGATTGCCACCAATTAGGAGTACTAGTCATCACATGGATCTTATATTAGGAGCTAGTTTGCCTACTAAAGTAACACACAAAATGACACTGGCAGAAAAATGAAGAATTGAATAGACAGATACAAGAATTGTTGAGGAATGGTTTGATCAGAGAAAGTTTGAGTCCTTCTGCAATACCTACAATATTAGTACCTAAGAAAGATGGACAATGGAGGATGTGTACAAACTCTAGAGCAATAAACAAGATCACAGTTAAGTATAGATTTCCTTTACCTAGGATGGATGACATTATGGATTGTTTGAGTGGAGCAAGATATTTTATAAAGATACACTTGAAGAGTGGATACCATCATATCAGAATCAAAGAAGGAGATGAATGGAAGACTACTTTTAAGACAAATGAAGGATTGTATGAGTAGTTAGTGATGCCTTTTGGATTGACAAATGCACCTAGTACTTTCATCAGATTGATGAATGAAGTCTTGAAGAAATTCTTGGGTAAGTTTGTTATTGTATATTTGGATGATATTCTAATTTTCAATAAGACAAAAGAGGAACATTTGTGGCACCTAAGACAAGTAACGCAGAGTCTGAGAGAAGAGAAAATTATGATAAATATTAAGATATGTAGTTTCATGAAGGAAGAATTTGTATACTTGGGATTTGTGATTTTTGTAGAAGGATTGAAGATGGACCCTAAGAAAGTATAAGAAATTGTTGAATGGCCTACACTGGAGAGCATTGCAGAAGTTAGAACATTTCATGGATTAGCTAGTTTCTACCGAAAGTTCATCATAAATATTAGTTTGGTTTGTAACCCTATGACAGAGACAATGAGAGGTGACATAAAATATTTCAAGTGGACATTAGGAGCAGATAAAATTTTTAAATTATTGAAGCAGAAAGTGACAGAGAAACCTATTTTGTCACAACCAAATTTCAATAAGGTATTTCAAGTTGATTGTGATGCAAGTGGGAATGCAATAGGAGTAGTGTTAAGTCAAGAAGGTAGACCTATAGCATATTTCATTTAAAAGTTGAATGATGCGAGGAGAATATATTTAGTTTATGATCAAGAGTTCTATGCCATAATTTAAGCCTTGAAGAAGTGGAGACATTACATGTTGCCTAAGGAGTTTGTATTGTATACAGATTATCAAGCTTCACAATATTTGAATAGTTAAAG
Organism: Cunninghamia lanceolata; assembly: GCA_027924645.1. NCBI lineage: Eukaryota > Viridiplantae > Streptophyta > Pinopsida > Cupressales > Cupressaceae > Cunninghamia > Cunninghamia lanceolata. The sequence goes on from BSBN01000078.1 coordinate 9,496,019, forward strand.
TAAGTTGAATCAGAGACATTTGAAATGGGTAGAGTTCATGTAGAGTTATACTTTTGTGTTGAAGCATAGGAGTGGGAAATCAAACAAAATTGTAGATGCATTGAGTAGGAGAAGAAACTTGTTGACAGAGATGAGAGTTGAAGTGTTAGGTTTTGATGAATTCAAACATATGTATGAGGGAGACACTAAATTTGTAGAACCTTGAAAAGTATGTAAGGAACCTGTTGTGATAGATAGAAGTAAGTGGTTGGATTTTTTCATTCAAGAAGATATGTTGTTCAGAGGAAACCAATTATGCATACCTAGAAGTTCAATGAGAGATAACTTGATCAAGGAGAAACACAGTGGTTGATTGGAAGGACATTTTGGTATTGATAAGACAGTGGCTTTGGTGAGTGGAAATGACTTTTGTCCACAGATACATAAGGATGTAAGTAAATTTGTACAAAGTTGTAGAGTTTGTCAAGTTGCAAAAGGGAGTAGTCAGAATACTGGATTGTATAAACCTTTGATAGTACTAGAGATACCTTGGGAAGACATAAGTATGGATTTTATAATGAGATTGCCAAAGACACAAAGAGGACATGATTCAATATTTGTAGTGGTGGAAAGATTTTCAAAGATGGCACTTTTTATACCTTGTAAGAAGACAACTGATGCAGTCCATGTAGCTGACCTATTTTTCAAACAAATTGTGAGATTGCATGGATTACGTAAGAGCATAATTTTAGACATAGCTACAAGATTTCTTGGATATTTTTGGAAGACACTTTGGAAGAAGATGAAGACAAATTTGAAGTTCAGTTCAACATTTCATCCATAGACTATTGGACAGATAGAGGTAGTAAATAGGAGTTTGGGAAAATTGTTGAGATGTTTGGTTGGAGAGAAGGCATGAAGTTGGGATTTGACTCTTTCACAAGTAGAGTTTGCATATAATAATTTAGTGAATAGGAGTACCAGAAGAACACCATTTGAGATTGTTAATGGAGTAAACCCTAGAGGAGTGATAGAGTTGAGATACATCAGCATGGAAGAGAAGAGAAGTGCAGAAGCAGAATAATTTGTAGAACATATGGAAACAGTGCATAATCAAGTGAAGAAGCATTTGTAAGAAATGAATAACAAGTATAAGAGACATGCAGATGAGAAGACAAGACATAAAGAATTTGAAGTTGGAGATGAAGTGATGGTGTACCTAAGAAAAGAAAGATTACCAATTGGGACATATAACAAGTTAAAGATGAAGATGTTTGGACCATGTAGGATACTTAGAAAAATTGATTCAGGAAATGCATATGAAGTGGAGCAACCAGAGACATTAGGTTTATCACCTATTTTCAACATTGCATACCTTTACTAGTATCATGAACTAGATTTTCAGTGACCACATTGAAGAAGAAATTACCACAATAAGTATCAGAGTAGATTGAAGACATTTTGGACAACAGAGTTGGGTGCAGCACCATAGGAACACAATACAAAAAATACCTTGTGAAGTGGAAAGGAAGACCAAAAGAAGATTCATCATGGATTTCTCAGGCTGAGGTAGTCCTTCTTGGTTTCCCTCTAGCCTCGACAAAGTGAGGGACTCACTTTTTTAATAACCCCAGATGTCTGATATAGGAGCATCCCTAGTTTAAGAGCAATCTTGCATCGACCAAAAACATTTGCATTTCTATTTGTTTCCATTTAAGTTTGTTTCTTTTCATTTCCAGTTCAGTTTAGACAGTTTAGTCAATATAAGTTTCTATTTATTGGTTCGTGGCTGACCTTCTCTGAGATATGCACATCATTCTATTCATTTACAGATGAGTTATATTCATTTATGTCCAACCTATCCATGTACACACATTACAACTCTTCATTGGAGTTTATGATCTTCCTTGGCTAATGCAGAGGAATATTTGGTCCCAGAGATGATATAAAATGATGTAGTAGATTCCTAGGAAATTAGTCTTGATAGTTCTCATTATTTAGAAGATCGATAGTTTGAATTTCCATGAAGGAGCTTCAAAGCTACATCTTGTGCATATTCTGTAATCAGGCCCATGAGCCCTAATTGTAAGCCTGCATGTTGCTGACTGATTTTTTATTTGAATTCTATGATATACTGAATGACTAAATTTACATTTGGTTTACATCTTTGAGTTATTTCCATTGTGTTTACTCTAGCTGCATGACCTAGACAGTTCATTATGTGAACCCTCCTACCATGACTACACCAAGTGGATTTCAAATTTTGTTCCTTTTTCTCGTTCATCCACCAAGTGGATACTTTTCCTACAAATTGAAAGGCCCTCCAAACCACTTTGGTTAGTTCTGAGTAATTTCGTATCTCCAAACCAAGCTTCAGTTGTATCTTCAATCATTGTTCCATCAAACTTCAGTGAAGTGACTTTATTCATATCTTTGGAAAATTCTAAGGCAATCCTATCCTTTTATTCATTCTAGGGTCTATGGTTTTCAGGGTTCTTAGTAGTCACACTATGCTTTAGGTGAATTTCCCTACTCATCCCATGAGAAAACTCATTTCCCCTTCGGGGTTTTCTAGATCTATTACTTTCATTTCATAGTTAGCTAGTCTCTCCTTGGTTTTTGCAAGCATGGTTAGGATTTGATCCAATTTGTCCATGAGATTAACTGGTGGTTTATTCTCTTCTTGACTCTCACCTTGGTTTGTTCTTGTATGAATCATGTTGTCATTTTTCTCACGCCTAATAATATTAAGTTATCTATTAGTTTTCTATATTTAATGTGCCTCATTAAATCAAAACATAATTAAGTCAAAACAACCAATAGATTGGTACAAAACATTCTCATTTTTATTATAATTTATTTAGGAGTAATGACATCCTTATTTATATAATTAATCATGACAAGACTACATGTCACTGTTGGTAAAAGGATATTCCAATTAACAAACTTAGAGGGTGGTTGCACATGTAGGTACTTCTCCATGTCCTTTTTTTCCTAACATAGGTGCATCACAACCACATTCAAATGACATGTCGTGACTAGCTAACAATTTACTAGGTTTCAGTACACAAGTAAAAATAGTAGGATTTTTAGCTAGTTTAAAATGTCATTTCCTTTCAAGCCAAATTCACTTAAGTGCATTAACCAAAGTCTTTGAATCCTCTAGCCATGTACTCTTAGCATAATTAATCTGCTCTTTAAATTTAACTTCCTCTATAGGTTCTTTCTTAACTACTAATTCGGGCAAATGTTGGGGAACAAACTTTCTAGCAGTTCTCTTGATTCTTCTCCATGCCATTCTGGCATAAAACCAATTTTCAAACATTAGCTATCTACTTAATGTTGATTAATTTTCTCTTAGTGATCTCCAAGGTCCATGTCTTGAATGCAGTTATCTCTGATACCATATGTAACATACCATTTCCTAAACAAGACTAAAATCAAATATTCACCATGAGATAAAAACACATAAGGTGAAAAAGATAGAACTTTTTTTTTTATTTGAAATAATATCAAAGAATCAAGATACATAAAAAAAAATTAATTTCCTTTTTGAAATATACAACATCATATAGTTTACAAAGTTGACATCCTAGTGCAGTCACAGTTAGGAGGGTCCTCAAAGAGAACTATCCAGGTCGTACAGCTAGAGTAAACACAATGGAAACAACTCAAAGATATGAAGCAAATGGAGATTCAATCATTCAGTATATCATAGAATGCAAATATAGATTGGCTGGCAACATGTGGGCTTACAATTAGGGCTCACAGGCCGGATTACAAACTATCAGAATATGCACAAGATATAGCTTTGAAGCTCCTTTTTGCAAATTACAACTATCAACTTGTAAAACTATTGACCACTAGTTTCCTAAGGATCTTTTACATTAGTATATATCATCTCTAGAACAATAGATTCCTCCACGTCGGCCAAGGAAGATCACAAATTCCAACGAAGAGCTATAACATGTGTACATGGATAGGTCAGACCTAATTGAATAGAACTCCTCCACAAATGAATGGAATGATGTGCAGATCTCAAGGAAGGTTGGCTATGAACCAAACAACATTAAGTGATGTGTCTTTGAACTTCACAAGTTGGGAAATGCTCTGCAAGTCTTCTCCTTCAGCTGACTATCTGAGACTGTCAAGATGCTCTACTATGAGGAAACAGTTGATCTTCTGATAGTGATATCTTGCCAATAATTGATCCAAATACTCTAAAAATTAGATATGATGTTCATGAATGAATCTAGATGCTAAGTCCAGCTCCACAAGGTCTAAAATGCAACTATGATAGATTGCAGACCAAAATATAGAAACTGCTGCTCGCTTAACTGGACTATAAAATGAAAAGAAACAAATTAAAATGCAAATGTTTTTGGTTGATGCAAGATTGCTCTTGAACCAAGGATGCTCCTACATCAGACATCCAGGGTTATTGAAAAAGTTAGTCCCTCACTTTGCTGGGGCTAGAGGAAACCCAAGAGGGTCTACCTCAGCTTGAGAAATCCAAGATAAGTCTTCTTCTGGTCTACCTTACCAGTTCACAAGATATTCTTTGTATTGTATTCCTCTGGTATTGCATCCAACTCTACTATCTAAAATTTCTTCAATATGCTCTGGTGCTTGTTGAACTGCTTCTTCAAGTCTTCTTCCATGTTGTCACTAAACTTTGCTTCATGGTAGTGATATAGGTCTACAATGTTGAAAATAGGTGATATACCCAATGTCTCTAGTAATTCCACTTCATATGTATTTCCTGAATCAAACTTTCTAAGTATCCTACAAGGTCCAAACTTCTTCATCTTCAACTTGTTATATGTGCCAACTGGAAATCTTTCTTTTCTCAAGTACACCATCACTTCGTCTCCAACTTCAAACTCTTTATGTCTTTTCTTCTCACCTACTTCTTCTATATAATTTTTGTTCATCACCTCCAAATGCTTCTTCACCTAGTTATGCACTGTCTCCATGTGTCCTGCAAATTCCTTTGCTTCTACACTTCTCTTGTCTTCCATATTGATATCTCTGAACTACGTTACTCCTCTAGGGTTTCCTCTAATAACAATCTCAAAAGGTGTTCTTCCAGTACTACTATGCACTGAATTATTGTATGCAAACTCATCTTGTGAAAGAATCAAGTCCCAACTTCTTTCTTTCTCTCCAACCAAACATCTCAAAAAATTTCTCAAACTCCTATTTACTACCTCTATCTATCCATCAATCTATGGATGAAATGCTGAACTAAACTTCAAATTTGTCTTCATCTTCTTCCAAAGTGTATTCCAAAAGTATCCAAGAAATCTTGTGTCTCTGTTTGAAATTTTGCTCTTAGGTAATCCATGCAATCTCACAATCTCCTTGAAAAATAGGTCAGCTACATGCACAACATTAGTTGTCTTCTTACAAGGTATGAAATCTACAAACTTTGAAAATCTATCTACTACTACAAATATTGAATCATGTCCTCTCTATGTCTTAGGTAATCCCATAATTACAAAATCCATACTTATGTTTTCCCAAGGTCTCTCCAGTACTATCAAAGGTTTATAGAATTCAATACTCTGACTACTCCCTTTCACAACTTGACAAACTCTACAACTCTGGACAAATTTCCTAACATCCTTATGTATTTGAGGCCAAAAGTAGTTTTCACTCACCAAAGCCACTATTTTATCAATGCCAAAATGTCCTAGCAATCCACCACTGTGTTTCTCCTTGGTCAAATTATCTCCCATTGAACTCCTAGGTATGCATAATCAATTTCCTCTAAACAACATATCTTCTTGAATGAAATAGTCTAACCACTTACTCCTATCTATCACAACATGTTCTTTACATGCTTTCCTAGGTTCTACAAAATCAAGATCTTCCTCATACATGTTCTTCAATTCATCAAATCCCAAAACTTTAAATCTCATTTCTGTCAATAGGTTTCTTCTCCTACTCAAGGCATCTGCAACTTTGTTTGATTTTCCACTCCTATGCTTCAACACAAATGTATAACTCTACAAAAACTCTACTCATCTCATATGTCTCTGATTCAACTTTCCTTGACTATTCAAATATTGCAAAGCTTGATGATTTGTATACAACACAAACTCCTTAGGCAACAAGTAATGTCTCCACTTCTTCAAGGCTTGAATTATTGCATAGAACACTTGATTATAAACTGAATATCTTCTCCTTGCATCATTCAATTTCTCACTTAAATATGCTACAGGTTTACCTTGTTGACTTAATACTGCTCCTATTGTATTTTGACTTGCATCACAATCCACTTGAAATACCTTATTGAAATCTAGTAATGCCAAAAGAGGTTGCTCTATCACTTTTTTCTTCAACAACTCAAAACTTTTGTCTACTCCTAATGTCCACTTAAAGTATTTTATGTCTTCTCTCATTATTTCTATCATAGGATTACAAACTCAATAAAAACAAATTTTGAACTTTTGGTAGAAACTAGCCAATCCATGAAATGATCTGACTTCTGCAGTGCTCTCCAATGTAAGCCACTCAACAATTGCTCTAACTTTCTTAGGATCCATCTTTAATCCTTCGACATAAATCACAAATCCCAAGTGTACTAATTCTTCCTTCATGAAACTACACTTGATGTTTATCAGCAATTTCTCTTCTCTCAGTCTCTGCAATACTTGTCTCAGGTGCTGCAAATGTTCTTCTTTTGTCTTACTGAAAATTAGAATACCATCCAAATATACAATAACAAACTTACCCAAGAATTTATTCAAAACTTCATTCATCAATCTCATGAAAGTACTCAGTGCATTTGTCAATCCAAAGGGCATCTCTAACCATTCATACAATCCTTCATTTGTCTTGAAAGTAGTCTTCCATTCATCTCCTTCTCTGATCCTGATCTGATGGTATCCACTCTTCAAATCTATCTTTGTGAAATATTTTTCTCCACTCAAACAATCCATGATATTAAATCTATCCTAGGTAAAGGAAATCTATACTTAATTATGATCTTGTTTATTGCTCTAGAGTCTGTACACATTCATCATTCTCCATGTTTCTTTGGTGCTAACACTATAGGTACTACACAAGGACTCAAACTTTCTCTTATCAAACCCTTTCTCAATAACTCTTGTATCTACCTATTCAATTCTTCATTGTTTGTTGGTGTCATTCTGTGTGTTACTTTGTTAGGCAAACTAGTTCCAGGTATAAGATCCATGTGATGAATGATACTCCTGATTGGTGGAAATACTTTAGATACATTAGCTGATATGAAGTTTTCATAATCTGTCAGCAATTTAGTTATCTCCTCTAGAACTTGTGATTCTTCAGTCTCCTTTAATGTTCCAAGCTTCTTAGGGATCAAAGCATAACACATATTGTCATGTCTCAAACAATCTAGAAATTTTCTTCCCAAATAGATTCTAGCATTTCGACATACTTCTCTCTTAGGATCATCTTCCAAAGGGATCAAAGTAATTCTCTTCCCATTTGATGTAATATTGTATGTATTCTTTCTACCATCATGTATAGCTTTCTTATCATACCGCCAAGGTCTATCCAACAAGATATGACATACATCCATAGCCATAATATCACACAAGTCTTCATCATGATAAGATCCAATATGGAATTTAACCAAACATTGCTCACTCACCACTACCTTATGATCATCCTAAATCCATGCTATCTGATAGGGCTTGGTGCATTTCAATCTTTCCAACTTCAACTTAGTCACCATCTCTTCTGAAACTAAGTTATCAGAACTACCACTATCAATTACAACTTTACAACATTTACCTCCTGATTTACATTTGGTTTTGAACAATCTTTTCCTCTGCGGTGGTTCCTCATTTGTCTCTGCTTGGAATAGTTCTCTCCTCATGATAAGTAATTCTCCTTTCTTAGGTTTGCCAACTCAACTAGGTGATCCAATAGGTTCTTCTTCCACATAGGCTTCTCTTCCACTGTTCTCTCTTCTCTTGCTTGGACTCCCTTGATTATATTCTAATGCTCTATGTCCTTCACCTCCACACTTGAAACAAGTTCCTCTGAGTGTTCTCATACTAGGTCCTCTTCCTTCTCTTTTGTACCCTTCACTCTGGTATGACTGGGGTTTCCTCTACGATAGAAATTTATGTCATCTCTCTGGTATGCATTGTTATCTTTGTCCTCCTTCTTGAATGTATTCTCTTGTCTTCTCTAGTCCACATATGATCTTTCTCTGAAAAATGTTCTACCTCTTTGAAATTTACCTTCTCTTCCACTCTATTTTTTATCATGTCTCTTATTCAGCTTCTCTTCAACTTTCAGGGCAAACTGATATGCTTCCTCTAGTATTGTCATCCTTACCAAACTCAATTCTTCTTCAATGTTCAATCTCAGTCCATCGATGTATCTAGCCTCTTTCTCCTTGCTTGCTTCACTATGTCCTATCCTTATGATCATCTTATGAAATTCTTTAGTATACTCCTTCATAGATTTCTTCTTTTGTCTCAGGTTCTGCAATTCATTCAACAGTTCCAACTCATAGTCAGCAAGTATAAACTGATTTTTTAATTTTGTCACCATCTTGTCCCATTTTGTAATCTTTTCTTTTCCTATTCTCTTTCTATCCAACTAAACTTATTTCCACCATATAGTATCATGTCCTTTGAACTTTGTCTTACAAATTTCACCTTTTTCAAATCTTCAATTTCTTCATAATCAATGTATTCTTCCATGTCATTTATCCAGTCAATCAACTCTTCAGGGTCAAAATTTCTAGTGTAATTAGGTACATCAACTCTAGGTCTTTTTCCAATCTTTGAAATAGTTCACAACATCTTGACTTGATCTGATTCTTCTTCTTCTTCACCTCCTAGGGTTTCTTCAGTTTGATTTGTAGATTGAAATTCTTCATCATCACTCTCAATATAAATTATAGGGCTTAGTCCTTTTCTTCTATCTACTTCAACAACATCTAGTCTAATTCACATTGTTTTCATCATCTCCATCATCTCATCCATCCTACCAACCATTGTTCCAACAACAAGGATTCTCCTCGGTGGCATCTTCATAGGATCAAGTGCAAACTGGCTCAATCCAGTGGTCAGGCTACAAGGTGAGAACTGCCTCACAATCGGTGATTAGTTGCAACACAAGTAACCTACCTCAGAATTGGTAATCTGTCCACAACAAGATCTTACAAAATTCCTTCACCAAATTTGCTCAATTCACTCCCAAAGATTCAAACTTTCACTCTGATACCACTTGGTGCAGTCACGGTTAGGAGGGTCCTCAAAGAGAACTATCTAGGCTATGTACTAGAGTAAACACAACTCAAAAAACTCAAAGATATGAAGCAAATGCAAATTCATTCATTTAGTATATCATAGAATTCAACTACATATTGGTTGGCAAAATGTGGACTTACAATTAGGGCTCACAGGCTTGATTACAGAATATCAGAATATGCACAAGATATAGCTTTGAAGCTCCTTCATACAAATTCCATCTATCAACTTGTAAAACTGTTGATCACTACTTTCCTAAGGATCTTTTATATCAATATATATCATCTCTAGAATAATAGATTCCTCCGCATCAGCCACGGAAGATCACAAACTCTAATGAAGAGCTATAACATGTGTACACGGATAGAGTTGGACCAAATTGAATAGAACTCCTCTGTAAATGAATGGAATGATGTGCGGATCTCAAGGAAGGTTGGTCATGAACCAAATAACATTGAGTGATGTGTCTTTCAACTTTGCAAGTTGTGAAATGCTCCACAAGTATTCTCCTTTAGCTGATTATCTAAGATTGTCAGGATGCTCTGCTATGAGGAAATGATTGATCTTTTGATAGTGATATCTTCCCTGTACTTGATCCAAATGCTCTAAAAATAGGGTATGATGTGTATGAATGAATCTAGAAGCTAAGTCCAACTCCACAAGCTCCAAAATGCAACTATAGTAGAATGTGAACCAAAATACAAAAGCTGCTACTGACTGAACTGACTAAACTGAAATAGAAAATGAAAAGAAACAAACTAAAATGCAAATGTTTTTTATTGATGCAAGATTTCTCTTGAACCAAGGGTGCGCTTGCATCACATCCTGTCATTTCATTAAAATGATATACATTTACATAGTTTAAAAACACAAGTTACTTATCCAAAAGATATGTTGCATCTAGAATTCTAACATCCATATCGCAAGTCTCAGTGAGTCATCTGCTAGAGAGAGAGCATCTTCTGAGTGCTTAACCTAAAACCATAGACTGGTGGTCCTCCGCACACCTTCCTTTCTGGAAGTGGCTCTACCCTTCACGAAGAATATAGACATAAGGTAAACAATGGTTATTTTCCATCCAAGTACTGGTATTGTATCCTACATAATGCTATTGATCATACAACCCTAGATAACCTCTAGCTAAGTATGATCATTCTGATAGGTTATGCAATACAAATATGGTGAACTGACAATGCACTCAAAGACGTATGCATTACTTTGGCCAAAGATTCAATATAAAATAGATCTTAGCAATGAACATTATCGTAATGTCCACCCATCCTCCAAATCGACTTGGATATTATCGCATCCTACAATATGACTTGGTCAACTAGGTTTAACTATAGATTTTTATTTAACTCAAATATAGTATTTCTGACATAGATAGATTTTCAAGACACCGTCATTGTTCCAAAGGCTTTATGGAATGACTATCTACACTTGGGTATCTCCTTGCATCCTTGCAACATCTGAGATCCATGACTTATAACTTAAGTCAAATTGCAAACAACCAAATATGTTTTCTTTTATACCAAGAATAAACATAAATGGATAGGAAAAATCTCTTTTATGACAAAATATAATTAACAATCATAAATAAGGAACTCACCTTTTCATTGTCGATCTAAATAGTTTAGAAAAGACGTAACCACAAGGGTAAATTAGATGACTTTACCCCATTCGGTTAATCTAGGGTTTTTGTCTTTCCCTTTCCATGAAAATGGAATAACAAAAAAACTTAATTTTAAAAAGTAAGAATATAGAAAGAAATAGATTATCCTCTAGTCTTATTCCAACTATGAGGTCATTTAAATCTCACAAACCTTGACTAGATTATAGTATACAAGTATACTTCAGTTTAAATAAAGCTAAAGGAACAAATTCAAGTTTAAACTTCTCCTAAGTTTAGTTTGAATTCCAAAAAGATGATGAACTAAATTCCATTTTCTATCCACATGATTTTAATGTTTGAGTCTCTCTCTCTTACAAATAAGATAAGTCAAAGCAATGATATACAAGTACTTTCATCTAAATGTGATGTAGTAAACCCATCTCACTCAATTTATCCTTAAAAAGACTTATTTTATGTTTCCATCAACTTTAGTTTACTGTCTAAGTTGTTTTACATATATAAATATAACTAATGAAGTCATTGGAACAATATCAATATCTAAAACCTCTCGAGTAACTCAAAGACTATATTATATATTCCACTCTTTGTTCAGCATTATTGACTATATGATTTAACCAAAATAGGAAGACTCTATCACCCAAGGAGTATATTAGACTTGTGGCTTATAAGAACATAAGATTGCAATAATCAAAGAACCCTAAGACTTGCATAAGTCTGTATTTCTTGTTTGCACTGCTCCACAAAGAAGTCTATGACAAAAGATAAGAGTATAAAGCTGTATATAATCTAGTTGGGTAGTGTCTTATGATATATATATATATATATACAGAGAGAGAATATTTTTTATAATTTTTAAATAGAGAATCCTCTCTATCTAAAAATTCCTAAAAACTTTGTCTAAATTTATCCCATGACTTTATCTATATACAAATTGAAACTATCTTCTAGAGATAACTATGAATAAAGTTTGCTTTCAGACAAAAACCTTTCCTACAGGAACACCATGCCCTTTTTCACTATGAAGAACAACAAAATTGAGCTATGCTAACATTCTTAATATACAAGTATCAGCCATTAAAAATGTACTCTGACTGTCGACTATTAAAGAGATGATAACATTGACTCTAAGTTCTGAGGAAAAAAAAGGTTATATTATCAACTAGAAACAATAAGATGAGCAACATCGACCAAGAGTTCTTTGATGCAAGTAAAGCTTCTAATATACTTAAATAAGGTCTAAAGGCTCATATAACCACCAATATTTCGTAGGGAATGACTACATTCTCCAAAAACAATTATTGATATACAATAGTTTCTAGTAACTTGATTTGCAATAAGAGAATCATGAGGAATATGCATGGTTCATACCTAAGAAAAATGGTGACACTTAGACTTTGTTGACCTACACTTCAACTTCTTGAACTAATTCCCTTCTAAGAAATGATCCGTTCTCATATATCAATTTCCCCTGTTAACTTATAGTGTTTATCAACTGAGATATCTAACCTTCAATGTTTTGAGATTTTCCTTCTCTCGACTCTCTTGACGTTCTTCTAAACTCTGCTACCAAAACTGAGCTCTTTGAATCTCTATTATCACTAAAAACAACCACCTCTCTTACCTCTCTGCCTGACTCTACCAATGAGTTGTTCCCTATCATAGCTAACTACGACTCTCTATCATAAAGATACCACTCTTAAAATAGTTAATCGACTCAAGAAGCCACGGGTATCTCCACTAAATTAGCCCACAAAGGCTCTTAGTTGGACATGCAAAGTTAGAAGAGTATGTGGTTAATAATTACCACTCCTCACACAACAACGACTCTCTCTCAAAAGCATTCAATATTACTGAAGATGGTTATTAATGAATCTTCATTATAATAGAGGTTGTTAACAATTATCCCACTATCAAACTTGTTCTAACCACTCAAAGTTCTACATTTAATAATAGTCTATGAACATAGATATTAATATCAATAGGAATAATAACAATGTTTTTATGTAAACTTATACACAAATGTGAATTGGTTGAGTTCATCTCCCCTTCACGAACTAAAAGAAAAACTCATCAATTTCATTTTGATAACAAAAGAAATATTTGATGTTATAACTATAACATGAAACACGCTAACATTTCTTCCAACCACACCAATGAAAATGTAAATGTGATCTCGTTTACAACATAAAGATTGACGTGTTTTATGGAAAGTCACGCTAGTCACAAAATGACTCGCTCAACATCAACAATGTCGATTTCACAATATGACGAGGTTGATGAGATAAAACTTCAAAAGGATTCTAAATGACGCCGACAACTTGTCAAGTTGACCAACAAACTTAAACTGCTTTGAAAAACACAACTTACCTCAATTGTCAAGGGTTTACTAATTAAAGGTACTCAATACTTATATGGCAAATGAATGGTTCAAAAACAAAGGTCTATTCTCCTTTCCTTAGAAGATACTATCTCTCACTCTTTCTCTGAGAGTAATCTAATATAATCACATGCACTAATATCTAATATAATCAATGATTTACTTTAACATGCACTAATATCTAATATAATCAATGATTTACTTAATCACATGCACTAATATCTAATATAATCAATGATTTACTTTAACATTTAACATAATGTCAAATCATATTCCATAAATTCACTTCTATTCACATAAAAGTAAAAAAGTAAAATCAAAGCGAAAATTATAGTTGTAACATATCTCTCCCCATAAGATTCATCGTCCTCGATGATTCAATGTAACAATTCAAAATATAAAACAATTTTTTGTTTAGCTACTAAAAGTATGAAATAAATGAGGAAATTTTTAAAAAAACTAATGGAAATCCTCCCATGTAGTGTTATCTTCTTCATATTGGCTAGGCCTTGTACTACGTATCCTCTGTGTTACGCAAGCAGAGCTTGTGCATTTCAAGCACTTTGAGAGGATCGATTATGATCACTCCTAGGTCCTGTGTTTGTAATGCATTCCAATTTAGAATATGGTTACCTCCTACAATATACTTTTTCAGATAACGATATAAAAAACATTGTCCATTCCAGATAACTGCATTGATCACTTCAAGAATTTTGAAGGGTTCTATGTAACGAGGAGTTAATTTGGAAGACTTTCCAATTTTATAGAACTTTTCTGAGGTTTGACCCTCAAAAGAACTTTCTCTCCAATGGAGAATTTTCTTTATATTCACTTTGTAACAACATAACTTTTCTATCTATCATTGGCTTCTACTAAACTTTTTCTGATGAACTTAACCTTTTCTTCCATTTTAGCTAGTGATTCTAGACCAATGCTAATCCTATCTTTTAGCTTATCCCAGCTTATAGGAGTTTAGAATTGTCTTCCATAAAAATCTTCAAATGGTGCCATCGTGATAGAAAAAGATAGGAATTGTTATAAACAAATTCCATAAGCGGTAAGTATGCTTCCCATTAATATTGTTGATACATGCAATACATTCTTTACAAATCCTCCAAAACCTTGTTAACTCTCTCAGTTTGACCATCTATTTTAGGATGATAAGATGTACTCACATTAAGTAAATAGTTCCTAGTGTGAAGAAAAAATAGTTTTCCCTTACCTTGACGTCACGTGCGCTTCTCTATCTAAGATAATCTTTTTAGGAACTTCATGCAATCTAAACATTTCTTGAACAAATTTGCAAGGTTAATACTGGTGCTCCATCAGACTCAAAATGAAACCAATCATACATTGAATCTTTAGGATTTACCATAAGAGATTACTTGACCTACTCATATTATTCATCACCTGATAATTTTTACAAAATTAAATCCTTGAAGTTTACATGAATAGAGACAATTGATGAAATATGTCTCTGTTGACTCAAAGCATTTGCTACTCTATTATCTTTTCCTTTGATATAACTTATCTCAAAGTTATATTTGGATATCAATTCTAACCATCTCCTTTGTCGAGCATTAAGATTTGGTTAAGAAAATATATACTTAATATTTTGATTATCTAATTTTAGCAAAAAGGTTTTCCCTAATAGATAGTGGTGCCATACTTGCAAAGCATACATAACTGCTGCCAATTATAAATCATGTGGAGCATAATTCTCATCACAATAGTTAATCTTTCTAGTCTCATAGGCTATTACTCACCTATCCTAAATAAACAATCCCCCTAATCTATCTCCTAAGGCATCAATTATTACCTCTAGCTGACTGTCAAGATCAAGAACTCTCAGAATTGGTGTCATTGTCAATTTCTCTTTTAAAAGATCAAACACCTCTTAACATTTGTTTGACCAATCATAATGTTTCCCTTTTCTTTGTAAGGAAGGGATTGGACTTGTAATATTGGAGAAATTCAAAATAAACTTTTAGTAGTATCCTGCCAAACCCATAAAGCTACGTACTTCATGCACTTTCTTAGGTATAGGTCAATCTAGGATAGATTTGATCTTTGTAAACATAGAAGCTTCATTCATTTGATCAAAAATATCATATATACGTGGTAATCGTTACTTATCCTTTATAGTTGCTTTATTGAGGATACGATATTCAAGACATAGACACAAAGTTTTATCCTTCTTTTTGACAAAGATAACTGGTGCATCCCAGGGCAAAACACTAGGTGTAATCAAACCTTTAGCAAAAAATTCTTGCAATTGGTCTTTTAATTCCATCAATTTCATAGTAGTCATATAGTAAGATGTTTTCAATATTGGTTCAGATCCTAGTTTAATGTCAATTGCAAAATGAAAGACTCTTTTGGGTGGTAAACCTGGAAGTTCTTCTGGAAAAACATCCTTGAAATCTTAAAGAAATGGAAACCTTTCTTCAAAAAACATACTATGTTTTCCAGGACTTTCTTCAATTTGTGCCATTTTTACTACGAAGAGTTGACACCCTTTTTGACTTGTTATATTGATATTTCCCATATCATCTAAGCATTCAATAGTTTTAGAAAAATAGTCTACCCTAGCTCCAAGCTTCCATAACCAAATCATTCCCAAGATAACATCATAGGAACCTAAGGGAGCTAGTATAGGTTCACCTTTGTTGAAAAAATAGAGAGACCAATCTTAGCTTCAAACAAACATTGCTCTACCTGAGTCTTAGATTGGTTAGCATACTCTACTAATGAAGGTTTAGCCATGTAACCAGCTCTTCTAGGAAACTTATTCAAAACTCTAGGAGAAATAAAATTTTTAGTTGTTTCAATATCAATCAAGATAGAGATAGGGATTCCAAAAAAAATACCAGTCATCTCTATAGGTGTGATCTAATACTTCACTTGGTGATTATAAAGAGCTACATGAATTATCTATTGGAAACCTACTTGTTGTGTAGGTAAGTCATTACCTATTGGATAACCACTCTAGTTCTTGGTTGGGCATTGATGAGCATAATGTTCACCTCCACAAGTAAAACAACCTCCAGGAGGTCCTCTCTTTTCTGTTGGTTTCCCAGTATTATCCTCATTTATTTTGAAGCTACCATTCTTTTTCTCATTACCAGATCCACTCTTATTCTTTTGGGTTCCTTTTCCTTTTCTTTTATTCTCATAGCTCTTATCATTTCTTCTTTTGGATGGTTGTAAAGTTGGAGTCTTATTGAATCTCTTGTGATTCATATTGTGATAAGCAAGTTTGGACTTTAACTATTTTTCCTTTTTCATGTTCATACACCAAGTGGATGCTTTTCCTACCAATTGAAAGGCCCTCCAAACCACTTTGGTTAATTTTGAGTAATTTGTTATCTCAAAATATTTTTTCCATATCTGTTAACCAAGCTTCAGTTGCAACTTCAGCCATTGTTCCATCAAACTTTAGTGGAGTGACTTTCTTCATATATTTGGAAAATTCTAAGGTAAGACTATGCTTTGCTTCCTTCTGGGGTCTGCGGTTTTCAGGGTTCTCACTACTCACACTATGCTCTAGGTGAATTTCCCTGCTCATCCCGTGAGAAAACTCATTTTCTCTTTCAGGGTTTTCCTGATCTCTTAGTTTCTTTCGAAGTTACCTAGTCTCTCCTTAGTTTCTCCAAGCATGGTTAGGATTTGATCCAATTTGTCCATGAGATTAACTAGTGGATTATTCTCTTCTTGACTCTCACCCTGGTTTGTTCTTGTATGAATCATGTTGTCATTTTTATCACACCTAAGAATATTAAGTTATTTATTAGTTTTCTAAATTTAATACGTTTAATTAAATCAAAACATAATTAACTCCAAATAACCAACAAATTGGTACAAAACATTCTCATTTTTATTATAATTTATTTCAGAGTAATGACATTCTTATTTATATAATTAATCACGACAAGACTACATGTCCCTATTGGTTAAAGGATATTCCAATTAACAAACTTAGAGGGTGGTTGCACATTCAGGTACTTCTCCATCTCATGTTTTTCCTAAAACAGGCACATCACAACCACATTCAAATGACATGTCGTGACTAGCTAACAGTTTACTAGGTTTCACTACACAAGTAAAAATAGTAGGATTCTTAGCTAGTTCAAAATGTTGTTTCCTTTCTAGCCATATTTCTTAAGTGCATCAGACAAAGTCTTTGAATCCTCCAGGCATGTACCCTCCACATAATTAATATGCTCTTTATATTTAACTTCCTCGATAAGTTCTTTCTTAACTACTAACCATGACAAATGCTAGGGAACATACTTTCTAGCAGTTCTCTTGGTTCTTCTCCACACCATTCTAGCATAAAACCAATTTTTAAACATTAGCTATCTTCTTAATGTTTAGTAATTCTCTTATAGCAAGCTCCAAGCTCCATGTATTGAACCTGGTTAGCTATGATACCATATGTAACATACCATTTCCTAAACAAGACTAAAATCAAATATTCACCATGAGATTTAAAAACACATAAGGTGAAAATGATAGAACTTTTTTTTATTTGAAATAATATTAAAGAATCAAGATACATCAAAAAATATAATTTCCTTCTTGAAATATACAACATCATATATTTTACAATGTTGGCATCTTGTCATTTCAATACAATGATATACATTTACATAGTTTAAAAACACAAGTCACTTATCCAAAAGATATGTTGCATCTAGAATTTGGACACCCATATCGTAAGCCTCCGTGATTCATCTATCGGAGACAAAGGGAGAGAATCTTCTGAGCACTTTACCTCCAACCATAGACTAGCAGTCCCATGTACACCTTCCTTTCTGGAAGTGGCCCTACCCTTCACGAAGAGTATAGACATAAGGTAACCAATAGTTATTTGCCATCCAAGAACTAGTGTTGCATCCTACATAATGCTATTGGTCATACAACTGTAGATAACCTCTAGCTAAGTATGATCATTCTGATAAGTTATGTAATCCAGATATGGTGAACTGACAATGAACGCAAAGACATATGCATTACTTTGGCCAAAGATTACTTATAAAATAGACATTATCAATGAATGTTCTCGTAATCTCTACCCACCCTCCAACTCGACTTGGATACTGTCACATCTTATAGTATGACTTAGTCAACTAGGTTTAACTATAGAGTTTTATTTAACTCAAATATAGTCTTCCTAACTTAGATAGATTTCAAGACACCGTCATTGTTCCAAAGACTTTATGGAATGACTATCTACACTTGGGTATCTCCTTGCATCCTTCCAACATGTGAGATCCATGACTTATTGACACTTATAACTTAAGTCCATTTGCAAACAACCAAATAGGTTTTCTTTTCTACCAAGAATAAACATAAATGGATAGGAAAAATCTCCTTTATGTCTAAATATAATTAACAATCATAAATAAGGAACTCACCTTTTCATTGTTGATCTAAATAGTTAAGACAACATGTAATTGCAAGGGTAAATTAGATAAATTTACCCCATTGGGTTAATCTAAGGTTTTTGTCTTTCCCTTTTCCATGACAATGGAATAACAAAAAACCTTAACCTTAAAAAGTAAGAATATAGAAAGAAAGAGATTATCTTCTAGTCTTATTCCAGCTATGAGGTCATTTAAATCCCACAAACCTTGACTAGATTATAGTATCAAGTATACTTTAGTTTAAATAAAGATAAAGGAACAAATTCAAGTTTAAACTTCTCCTAAGTTTAGTTTGAATTCCAAAAAGATGATGAACTAAATTATGTTTTCTATCCACGTGATTTCAATGTTTGAGTCTCTCTCTCTTACAAATAAGCCAAGTCGAAGCAATAGTAACAAGTACTTTCATCTAAACTTGTAGTAAAACCATCTCCCCCAATGTCTCCTTAAAAAGACTTATTTTATGTTTCCATCAACTTTTGTTTACTATCTAAGTTGTTCTACTTATATAAATATAACCAATGAAGTCATTGGAACAATATCAATATCTAAAACCTCTCGAGTAACTCAAAGACTATATTATATATTCCACTAGCTATTTAGCATTACTGACTATATGATTTCACCAAAATAGGAAGCCTCTATCACACAATGAGTATATTAGACTTGTGGATTATAAGAACATAAGAATGCAATAATCAAAGAACCCTAACACTTGTGTAAGTTTGTATTTCTTGTTTGCACTACTCCACAAAGAAGTCTATGGGAAAAGATAAGAGTATAAAGTCATATATAATTTTCTCAAGTAGTGTCTTATAATATATATATATATATATATATATATATATATACATACAGAAAAAGAATATGTTTATAATGTTTAAATAGAGAATCCTTCGTATCTAAATATTCCTAAAATCTTTGTCTAAATTTATCCCATGACTTTATCTATATACAAATCGAAACCATCTTCTAGAGATAACTAACATTAAACTTTGCTTTTAGACAAAACCTTTACTATAGGAACATCATGCCCTTTTTCACTATGAAGAACAAAAAAATTGAGCTATGCTAACATTCTTTATATAAAAGTATGAGCCATGAAAATTGTACTATGACTGTCAACTATTAAAGAGATGATAACACTGACTCTAAGTTCTTAGCAAAAGAAAGGTTATATTATTAACTAGAAACAATAAGATGAGCAACATCGACAAAGAGTTCTCTAATGCAAGTAAAGCTTCTAATATACTCAGCTATGGTCTAAAGTCTCATATAACTACCAACATTTCATAGGGAATGCCTATGTTCTCCAAAAACAATTATTGATATATAAGAGTTTCTAGTAACCTGATTTGTAATAAGAGAATCATGAGGAATATTCATAGTTCATACTTGAGCAAACTGGTGACTCTTAGACTTTGTCGACCTACACTTCAACTTCTTGAACTAATTCCCTTGTAAGAAATGATCTATTCTCATATATTGATTTCCCTCATTAACTTATAGTGTTTATCAACTGAGATAACTAACCTTCACTATTCTGAGATTTTCCTTTTGTCAACTCTCTTGATGCTCTCCTAAACTCTGCTCCCAAAACCAAGCTCTTTGAATCTCTATTATCACCAAAAACAACCACCTCTCTTACCTCTCTACCTGACTCTACTAATGAGGCATTCACTACCATAACCAACCATGACTCTCTATCATAAAGACACCACTCTTAAAATAGTTAATCAATTGAAAAAGCCACAGGCATCTCCACTAAATTAGCCCGCGAAGGCTCTTAGTTGGACATGCAAAGTTAGAGGAGTACATTGTTAATAATTACCACTCCTCACGCAACAACAACTCTCTCTCAAAAGCATTCAATGTTATCAAAGATGGTTATTAATGAATGCTTCCTTATAATGGTGGTCATTAACAATTAACCACTATCAAACTTGTTCCAAAGTTCTACATATAATAATAGTCTATGGACATAGATATTAATATCAATAGGAATAATAAAAATATTTTTACATAAACTTATACAAAAATTTGAATGGGTTGAGTTCATCTCCCCTTCACGAACTAAAAGCAAAACTCATCGATTTCATTTTGACAACAAATGAAATATTTGACATTATAACTATAATATGTAACACGCTAACATTTCTTCTAACCACGCCAATGAAAATGCAAATGTGATCTCATTTATGATGTAAAGATTGATGTGTTCAACAGAAAGTTGTGCTAGTCGCAAAATGACTATTGCTAAACATCAACAATGTTGATTTCACAAAATGGCAAGGTTGACAAGACGACTTCAAAAGGATTCTAAATGACATCGACAACTTGTCGAGTCGACCAACAAACTTAAACCGCTTTGAAAAACATGACTTACCTCAATTGTCAAGTGTTTACTAATTGAAGGTACTTGTTACTCAATTATGCTTTTCAACTGAATTAGGTCAGATTGTAACAACATTTACTTTTGTTACTTTGAAGAAGTAGATAGGCTCAAGGGGAAAGGAGAAGAAGGTTCAATATTCTTAGTTACCCCTAGAAGGCCTACTATCCTAGTGGAGGGCCATTCTGGTGGTAACCATTATTGGAATCATGTAGCAGATTAGTAAGAGCTACTACATGAGCTAGATAAGATGGGAAGGACACTCCAACAAAGCAAGAGATATCCTAGGACTGGTAGGAGAAATGAGAGCTAATCTATGTGTTGCAATTTATTTCCATTGTTCATTCTTTACAGTTGACACATTATTGAATGAAAAAAGTACATAAATATTACTAAATCCATTCATGATTATGAACATCTATACCATGCAATAATTTTTAGTTTATCTTTATGCAATTGATTCAGAAAGAAGCAATATACAAAAAATATTGCATAAAATAGTTGTTCATATTCCTCAGAAGTAAAGTGTTTGTATGCTCCCACACAAGTCATGGGATTAACTATATATGATGCAATGAAAGAGAGAAAGTACATTTGAAACAAAAGGAGAAAACATATAAAAGGGGAAAAGGGACCCGTCATTGCCTGAATAATGAATCCTGCTGCTGACAACATCATCTTCAGTTCCCTTGTTGATATCTTCAAGGGGGCCTGCAAAAGAAAATGAGGAGGAATGTTAGAGCTCAGGGTCCCTTTTTCACTTCCATATACAATAATATCATAATGTACTTGTTATCTTACACAAACATCTAATCAAGAAGATATGAGAGATCAGCAAATCACAAATGCAATCATACAACTATAAAAGGATGCAAAAGTAAGGATCAGACAAATCAAAGGAGGGGCTACTAAGCCTCTATGTTTTCTATAACTAGTTTGCTAGATGTATAGGTACAGGTACTTGAAGACTAGTCATTAATGGTATTTGAGGACAGTAGTCATAATTACAAGGTGCAAGGATTGTCACAAGGCACAATGTACAATGCAAAGATAAAGAGAAAAGGGGTGACTGTCAATAGTCATATAGAGCAGCAATGTAATAATGAAGTGATAGTTCTATTAGTAGAATAGTCATAATATATGGGACATTCATGTCCATCATCAAGGCACAATCATATGTAGCAGTCACCAGGAGAGAGGGACTGTCTCATGAAAGTGGAGCAGTCCATCATATAGAGGAAATCATCAATCAAGATACACAAGGGGACTAAAAAAGGTACTCATCACTCTAGGAGTCTAAGACAGTCATAAGGTCATACAAAACTTTCATTGAACTACCTTATGCATACTGCTGAAAGTTATTGAAAGCCTATCAAGCATGGAAAGTTGTGTAGTCACTAGATAGACTAGACAGTGAAAGAAGAAGATACATGTTTGCATGAAATAGTGAAAAGTATAGGAAAGTAGTGATTCAAGATAGTATAGTATCTCATCTGGTCATAGTGAATAGTCTTTTACTACAATAAGGGTGATGAATAGTCATGAGTAAAGGCACCTTAACAATGATAAGGTAATAAGCATGCCTGAAGAGCCACAGGCATATTAAAGAACAACCAATTGCATTTGATAAGAGAAATCAACATCAGGAGTCAAAGACAAACATCAATGTAATGATACAATCAATCCAGTGGCAGTCAGTATCAAGAATGATTATGGTAAAAGGGAGAATTGTCATATACAATGAGCAGAAATGAAATAATGAACAATCCAATGAAGATGATTGTCATGACAGTCTAAGATCAGTTCTAGATGACTACAATAGGTTGAAGAATGGAATAGTGCAAAGGAGCTATCTATTTCAGTTTGCCCCACTTGAATATCATCCACTCCAACATAAAAAAGGTAGCCTAGCAAAAGAAAATAGGACAAACAATTACCACTTTTGTTGTGAATGAGATGTAAACTTGCTATTGAGTCTTTAACCATTGAAATGGCTGGTATTCAATTAAAGTGATGTTTCAAATAGTCCAAAACCAATTATTATGATGATTGTCCTAGTACAGGGAAAAAAACTAATTAATGAAGCTATAAATATCATGGAACAATCTTATCCATTGACATGAAGAATAGAAGAACAATGTTAAGTAGAAGTCAAGGGACTATTGAGGAGGTGCAGTAGATAAGACAGTAGTTTATGGCTGTTATAAAGCCTTTAGGAATGAGAGAGTCAAACACTATGAAGATACAACATTATACAAAGATGACTAAAAACAATGAGATAGTGATAGAAACCAGTCATGAGGACAGTCATAAAAGCATACAACAAAAGAAATAGTAGCCTTTTACTAGTTCATAAAAAATAGTCAATTGAAACATCAAAAAGGTTGCAAGTAATGTACAGTCACAATAGTATTTATGATGAGAATAGAGCCCTCAAGGAGTAAGATTTTGTTCCAAAACTTTCAAAAGAGAGGAAAAGAAATACAACAGAGTTTAAAAAAGAAGCCCTCACTATTCTTTTCAAAAACACATTGCTCATATTTTCCTAGAGGAACAGATGCAGGGGTTTCACACTTTTCCCACAAACGACCTTCAATGGCTATTCCAAAGGTGGAATAGTTTCCATATAACCCTATTAGGGTTTTGTCAAAAATAGGGCAAACTACATATTTCTCAAAAGTGAGAAAGGAAACAAGCTTCTTCCTGATACTAGAGAGCCATACCATAATCAATACATGGAATATTGAGATAGTTGCTAAGTCCATCAATATGATTCTAAAAAACATCTATAACCAAGAATAAATTATGCCATGAAAGCAACGATGCAAGTATGTGGGTTTCCAAAATAATCAAAGGAAAGTAGTCTTATTTTGCAGAGGTAGTAGAGAAGTCACTTTTCAATCATCTTATAGCAAGACAAGGGTTTTTTCCTCAATTTTTCAGTGAAGAGAACCATAGTAAATTAGTTTTTAAGCATTTTTCTATAGAGGACATCGAGATCTCTTTATTGACTATTCAAATAAAAGACCATATACAAAGAAATATGCATAGAACCCTATAGTTTTAGGACCACATTTCATAGTTTGTATCAAAGAAAGCAAGGGTCGGTGTTTCTATAGGATCATATAAAAGAGTAAAGAGAAAAAAAATAGAGAACTTCACATGCATTTGACATTCAAGCCCTAGCAAGATTACATAATCAACAACATATAAAGAAGTTTTTTTACCATCTCATACAGCGGAAAGGAAAGTACAGAGCCTTTTCATACATTTTTAAAACACTTCCATGGAATCACGGCAGAGGAAAAAGCCAAAAGCACAAATTTTTACCATACAGGAGCAAAAAAAAAATAATGAAGTATTTTCTTCCATATATCAAAACCACAGAAAAAAGGAAAGGAAATAGAAATGTCTTGCAGTTTGTAGTGAAAAGAAGAAGGAAACAGTAAGGTGAAGAGAAGTATTTTCATAGTTCTTATATAGAAAAGTAGATGAGCCTTGCTTACCAAAAGAAGTTGCAAGAAGAGTTGTTGGAAGTAACAGAAACCCTTCAAGAGTTACAACAAGCTAAGAAACCCTCATGGTAGTGCATCACTTCAAAACAGATGAAAAGGATAAGAGCAAAATGATTTCTTATAGGGTTTGATCGATCTTTTTGTACCCTAGCCTAATTGTCTTAGTCTCCCTTTGACTTTGTTAAGAAAAGAGATCATCATAAATTAAATGGAGACTATGGTCTATGACTTACAAGTCATGATGCCTAGTGTAGAATGCATGAGCCTGTGGAAACATGGAGTCATAAGGTGGTCATTATTCTCTTTTGACTTTATTAAGAGACTTTTTAAACCTTGGAAATCAAAAGAAAATGATAAGTGTTTGAAAACAAAAGGGAAAGGATATGATTAAAGTTTGAAAAAATCACAGAATGGTTTGAAGCCTTTTCATAGGCTAAGGATAGAAAAAGACATTATTATAAGCCTTGTGGTTTTTTTTGTGAAGTTGGAAGAGAAGTTCAAGCATAAATGGACAAATCATGTAAACCGTTTTTTCCTTTTTGCATGAGTTAAAGCTAAAAATATTGTATTTTAAACACTTATTGAGGGTAATAATTATAAATTACCCTAATATTTGTTTCACAAAACCAAGAAGATAATTGTAAAACACTTATTAAGCTAAAACCATGCAAACATATTACCCTTAATATTTGTCAAAAATAATATATTTTTTCCCTCAAATCATGCAAGGGAGTAAAGTGAAGACAAACTGAACTATCAAACTCATGCAAGAGGAGGTTCTACTTCTATTTTTGACTTGGAGTCAAACAAGCCTATTTTGGTAATCTTTTGGTCAAACACCTTGGGAGGAGGAGTTTTGAGCTAGAATAGCTCAGTTTGGAGCAATTGTGGGCTCTTATATTTAGGCTTTTTTCTCTTGCTCACCCAACAACTAGGAGTTGTCTTTTCCAACCTGTTCATGTATCATGTTGAGTGCAGTTAGACAGGAGATCACTTCCCTTTTCTTTTGGAGATAGATTTTTGTATTATAGGAGGAAAAGCTTATGCTTTTTTCCCAGTTCTTTCTTTTTCTCTAGCCTTTGCACATTGTAGAGACAGATTCAATATCGTAACTCAATATATTTTATAGATTTTCATACAATAATAGTTTACTTTTTAGCAGATTTGATAGTTATTGAAGTGTTTTCCTTCTATTTTCCAATAAAATTAGGTGTTCTTCTACTTGGATTCAGGTGTCTTGTCTTGTGAATGATTTGATAAAGATTTACCATGTTTTAAATTGAAACCTTTAAGTTTTATGTCTCATTCTATTGAAGCAAGTCCACAATAGTGCAAATTTTACCATAGGTTATAGATTGTGTGGATGATTCTTATACTTTTAAGTTGTGATAGCATTGGTTTTCCTTCATAAAAAAGTAGATTGATTTCATGCCTTTCTATGAAATATTATGTGATAGGATTGTTCAATTTGAGTTGTAGGAACATAAGTATTAAGAAATAGTTGTGAATCAACTTACAGGTTAGGATATAATCATTGGTGCATCATCCCTTTAGATCAATTTTAGTTTTATTTAATCATCCTTCTATGTCGTTTCCATGATGTATGTCATATCTAAGGGGCTTTTAAAGGGATCTGACTCTTCTAGAGGTTCAGTCTCATCATAGACAACCCACAGTTTGAGAGTGATCCAATGTTTCACAAGATTGTTGAGCTTATTGATTGACCGAGTGCAATCCTTCATGACAATAGTACTCAATACTCAGATGACAAATGAATGGTTCAAAACCAAAGGTCTATTCTCCTCTCCTTAGAAGATACTCTCTTTTTCTCTGAGAGTAATCAAAGCCTATTTTTCTGCATACAACTTGCAATTTCTAGATCATGATCAATGCATCGTTAGTCCATTCATAAATCTTATGAATAAAAAATCAAATTCTCATAACATAAATTAATGAATCATTTAATCATATGCATTATACTTAATCACATGCACTTATATCTAATATAATCAATTATTTACTCTAACATTATAACATAACGTCAAATCATGTTCCATAAATTCACTTCTATTCACGTAAAAGTAAATAGTAAAATCAAAGCTAAAATTGGGGATGTAAAAATGTGAACAATGAATAATTTACTACAAAGTTTATTGTTGTTTAGTGTAATGATACTTATGTACCTTCTCATTTTAGAACTTATAAATCTAAAAGACCTAAGGATTTTTATGTTTCACATTTAATGTAATGCTTAATCATCAAGGTCTTGATATCATGTACACATTAATAGATCTCCATAAGCAACAAATTACCTTAAAATGAGAAAGTTATAGAAGAATAAATAGATTACATATAATAAACTTATGTTTCATCCTAGAGACATAATTTGTTCATGCCTGCCTAAGAAATGTTTTACAGCTAAGAAAATTTAAAATTATCACATGAATATCTCTAAAGAACCACTTCCTCCAACATCAATTGATAAAGAAATATAAATTAAGAATTATGCATGTATTGATAGTGTTTTCCCAAGAGCACTATTTCTTATCATGATAAAATCCATTGACCTAAGGAGAAGAATTAATTTACCTAATATTGACCTTTCTCCTAATACAATTAATGTTTCTCTTACACTGTTGAAGATAGATTTATTAAGAAGGAATGTAAATTAAATCTCAATTTAATAATTAAATGGTTAATATTTAGATTTAAGATAGAATAATATATTCAATGATGTTAAAATAGATGTAATAACAAATGTAAATTACAACAGGTGATAATTTAATAAGAACTCTTAAGTACATCATTTACAAAATAAATTAGATAACATAATCATATAATCATATTAACATCAAAACCCATCAATATCTTTTATTAACAATAAGTTTAGTACTTCATTCATTTCCATTATAGAAAGGAATAGATACATATCTTTTAGATCCTAGAAGTTCTTCCAAATGTCACTCTGGAGAATGGATTACAGATTCAACCCCCTTTCAGCAAGTGAGCACTTCTAGGAGGAATCCAGTTCTTATTTAGAACCAACCATGTGTTTCCCAAGCATTTAGCTCTTTTTAAGAAAACAAACACACACAAGTTCTCCAGAGCCATGTTCAACAAAACATGCTCAACACAAGTGCACACACAAGCCCTGGCTATGACAATCTTGGGTGTACTCTATACACTAAGTTGGACACAATCTTTGTGCCCCTTCTCCAATGCTCACCACTTGTCAAATCTATAATCCTTCTCCTTTGTGATTTCTTCCCTTTCTTTCCTTATCTTCCTTGAGTGTTCTCCATGCCCTTTCCAAGTCTCACACAAATGCTTTATATAACCTTTTAAGGGGCACCTTCTAAACCATCACACCCTTTCACAAAGGTTGTCATTAATATTGGTTTAATAAACATAATAACTCCTCCTTTCTAAAGGGGTTTTCATAATTATTCTTTATTTATCTCCATTTTAACCAATCATAATATCCCTTATTTTCCATCTCTATTTTAATTATAAAGGGTAAATAAACTTTATCTACTTATAATTTCAGAGGGTTATTCATAAGTAGATTTCTTTTTCCATTTTGGGTAGAAACTCACATAACATTGGTAGATTGTAGATAATCATGTTTTGCCCCTAGTTTTCTTTACACCATTTTCATATTTGATCCCATGTAGACCAAAGATTTTCCCAACTCATGAAAAAGGCCATACCTTTTAAATGAGAATTTGTATTATGCAATTCCTATTTGTTTCAAATAAATATGATATTCTAAAAAGTTTCCTCTATTTTTTGTTTCCCCAAAGGGATCCTATTCACTCCTCTAGCAACATATGATAATTCTTTTCCTGATTTTGTCCATGTCTTTCTTTTTTGATCTTGTATTTGGTTTTGTATCTAGTCAGTTAGGGCCTTATATACTATTTTGTTTGGTCTCCACAATTTAATTTTTGAAGGGGAAGAATTTTGATCTAACCCTAGTGTAGGGTTTTGAGTTCTACTTTTCTACAAATTGTCTCCTTTTAAGCCATCGGTGGTTATGTTGTTTAAATCTATTTGTGTTATTTTATTCTTCCCTCTTCCTTTGTTTTTCTCTTCATTCTTGTGTTAATCTACTGTAGTCTTTTGCCGATTTCTACCAAAAAAATTGTCTTCTTTATTTTGTTTCTTCTATCATTTTCTTGTGCCTCATGTTTTTGCTTTTTAAAATTCCATCTATCCTTTTTCCTGTGCCTCATTTTTTTCTTTTTTAAATTCCACTGCCACTTATTTTGTAGAGTAGAGCTATTTTTACTTAGAACAATTTTTAGTTTACAATAAATTATGATTTGAAAAATATGGTACTATTTTTTTTATCTGTAAATGCATCCATGGGGGATGCTCCTTGTATTATAAAGTAATAAAAAAATAGTATATAGATTTTTACAAAAGCTCTATTAACATAGAGTCAACCTAGGTGAAAACAAAACCCTGGAAATGAAAGAACTACTACTATCTATTCACCTATGCATATCTGAAATACAAACATATATACTAATATGGGAACCTTGCTCCTTCAGCCCGCTTCTACTCGATGCCAATGAAACATTGCATCCATTCTATACCATCTACCTCCTTCATTCCCAAGATCTGCTTTAGGAAATAAATTTCTTTCTCCACCTTTTGATGCCACCTTACAAAATACGACGGCTTATTAGAAGTAAGCAATGAAAACCATTTCATCAAATCTATGATGTGGTTTAACCTATGGAAATCACCTAGAAGTGGAACACCATTGCCATACCTGGTCATCACTAACACCTCATCCAAACCTAAGAAGAATCTCTTTTTTATCAAAGCCTTCACAATTACTGCCACATCCTCCTTCAATTCCCTGAATTCCAATAATGTTGCAACAAAAATTGACAAAATGTCATTATTTACTCCATATCAGTGATCCACCAACAAAAATCCTCCCCCAGAATCCATTGCACTATGAGAACTAGAATATCATTTTTGGTTTTTAAAATGTTTTGAAGTCTCTTTTCAGTCACCTCCCCAAGAAAGGCCATTTGCCTCTACAAACAAGTAAGCCTGATCGAGGTGTCCATGGCTTCTTAATAGCTTCGGAGCTCAAACAGTTGATAATTAACATCAAAGAATTATTCACTTTTAATTAAAAGCATCTTAACTCTAAATGCACTGGAATAAGATGCTCTCAGTGTTTGTAACATTATTATCTCCTACTTTGAATGTCATATCATCATAATGGAGTGGGATAGACTGGAGAAGACATTAAATGCCATAATTACCAATCCTACAAGAGTGAAATCCATGTGTCATTGTGCTAGGTGGCATTTCCAAAACTAGTTCCTTGAACTGATTAACTGCCAAGTTGTCCAATGCATCGACCTCCTTATTTTCCTCCTTGAATACATGGTTAATTATGTATTGTTCCAACTTGCCCAAAATCTCCATGACCGTTTCAAGTATGGTGTTATATTTCCAAAACTTGATGTGCTCCTCACCCTTATCACATTAATCACAAATGTTGAGCCACCTTCTATTGCTAGCTTGCTTAGACGCATCTCAATGCTTACTTGAAGTCCCAAGATTAGCACTTGATACTCAACCATATTGTTGGTTCCATGGCCAAGCCTCTTAAAAGATCTACAAAGGACCTTCCCTTCCCAATTTCTCACTAAACTCTCTACGCTAGATGATCCCAAATTTCTCCCCCAACTCCAAGACTTATCTCCCCCAACTCCATTAACAATAATTTCCCTTCGAGGTGTGGTCAAAGTTCAATTTGTACCAACCTATCTCTGGGGGAAGTTCCAAGACTTATCTCCCCCAACTCCATTAACTAGGGAAACTTAGGACGAGGGGGTAAATCATCCTAGGGCCCCTCAATTGTTAACATAGTAAAGAGTGACATAGTAAAGATTGAACCTAGGTTGTTGGCACTACAAACAAAAAGCCCCACCATTTCACCACAGGGTCTCCCCTTATAAACATGATACTATTAACATCATATAATATTATAATTTTTTTTAATAATTAAATTTTAGAATAATTAAACAATATTAATAGTTTAAATGTTCCAATACAATTCATAAGATTTTACACTATAATCTTCATAAATATTTATATTTGTAAGGAAAGAAAAGGTGCAGAATACAACTTCCCTAATGTCAATTCTAAGGGGATAATGCAGACAGGTAACGTTTAATTCAAATACACGGATGAACACACCAGAAAATATAGAATAAACAAACAAGATAACAGAGAACAACACTAGATGTACATGGGAAAACCCTTGCAGGTAAAAAACCCACCACCATAAGAGAGACAATCTTTATTTACAATAAGCAAGGAAAGATTACAATAAAGATCCCATCGTTCTTGCTCAGGTATCAATTCTAAAATCATACAAAACAGTTCACTTCCACTGTACATCTACAAAATGAACAATATGATCGAATCTCTTCATCAACATCAACGATATCACCAGATCTATATATATTTGCAGTCTTCAAGAGAAAAACCATTTTTAACTTCTGCCCTAACTGTTCGTTTCAACTGACCCAGCGTCGCTACCTTCCAACTGTCCTAACTATTCATATTCGTGTGTGACCTTTAGTCCCACATTCACCAGCTTGAGGTTGTCATCCAGGTTTATATACTTGAACACATTGTAAGACTATCGTTAGCAATTTTGTTGCCGATGATGCCAATCTAAGCTTCATCGAGATAACCCAAACCATCGAAGACCACTTCACCATTCACCCCGACGGTTCCTTGTCCTACCAATGCCCAAGTCTTCATGCTTCATTGGAGTAACAGACAACCATCGGATAGACACTTTGAAACTACACTGAAAGATATGGTCTTGCTGATCCATGCCTTCATCGGAAAGACACAAGACTATCGGAGCGACATCTCAAGGCTGGGCCGACAGTGGTTCTCATGCCGATGTATTGATCTCTAATACCAACTCCCATCGGGGTAACCTATGCACATCGTTGAAGAAACCCAAGACCATGCTGATAATGAAAGTTAGCCCGATAGATTATACCAATAGCCCTTCATCAATAAGACCCCACACATCGGAAGTAATCTCCTATGCTGCTCTGATAATAATAAGTCTCACCGATCTGATAGAACCTTTGAACCCATTGGTGGGACTTTAGACCATCGGTAGGAAACATCAAAGCAGTGCTGATAGAGCCTATCAGGTCAATGTCCAACTGTCGGAGAGACACTAGCCATCGATAGGACAAAACAAGAGTTCGCCGATAGTTCAAACCTTGCCGATGAACAATGAACGATGAACTTAAACTTGCTATATGAGGTTCCAAGCAATAACTTGAGACATTAGGTCTCTTCAATATTTATATTTATATTTATATTTATATTTATATTTATGAAATAATAGTTGAAAGAAAAATTATTTATAGCCCACATTTATTTGTAAATACAAAAACCTTACTTTAAAGTAGATAAAATATGTAGCAAATAGAATAGTTCTAGTAAAATAAATTAACTTTAAAGTAAAGTAAAAACTATTTATTTTGATTTATTTTATTTCACATTACAACTATTTTATTTAGTATATATATAGTTTAATTATAGTTTATGTTTGTTATGTTGTGCTTATTATAAACTATTAATATTTTGACATGTAAATGGCTATAAAATTTAATGTTAAAGGAAAGAGTTTTTGTTGACTTACACACTATAGCTCTCGGCCTTAACTACAAAAATTAAATTAGACATTATTAAAGATATAAATATATAAAAAAAACAACTATATATTTATTTTACTAGCCTTGTTGTGGAAAACTTCGGGTTTACGAAGAAAGAATTTGAAGATCAATTTGGCTTTAAACAACTTTTTTTTGGCAGAAGAAATGGTTGATTTTGTAGATTAAAATGTGCACCAAAATTAGTTAGCCCTGGTAATTGCAGTGTTGATCTATATTTATTTTTTCCTTAGACTTGTATTTTTAAATTTTCTTTGCGGATTTAAGTTGTAGTAGAAATAATTCAAGGAAGCCCTAGATTCATAATATATGTTTTTTCTGCCTTAGATTTTTAGTTTTATTTTCTCTGTGATTTAGATTATAGTCAAAATAATGTAAGGAAGCCCTTGTATTAATATCTACCTTAGATTTGTGTTTCTTTTTTATTTTCTTTATCATGAATTTAATTTTGATAAAATACTTTAAGCAACTAAATACCCTCTAATCATGAAGAAATCTTTGTTTAACCTAGTTGAGTTGTAGAAAACCCTTATATCTCTCAACTTTATTTTTAGGTAAATGTATATAAGATATCTATACTAGTTTTTTATTAGAGAGGTAAAATAGGTTTTGAAGGAGCCTCGAAACCCTACAACCAAAAGCTGCCCTAAAGATAAAACGTGGAAGGATAGCAGTCAAAAGACAAAAAAAACACCTAAAGCAACTAAACAGACCGAGCTATGAAAGCTATACAAAATACTATCAGAAAACATACAATATCCCACCATACACCCATCCTCTCTGAGCCCGTCAGCAGGGTCACATACTTTTAAGAGTTTCAACAGAAACCAACTCCTATTTGTAAATTTTTTTATCAAGTTTGGAAAAGCTCAGAAGTTCGTCATTCTCCTCTTGGAAAGATTTCTTTTTACATCCCCAGGTCCTAGAGCTCGGGCCCCATGATCATCACTTTTACCCTATATACCTTTTCTGCAGGTTACCCTCAACGTCATTCTCTTCCCCATCCCTATCATGTGTTCTTCCTTCAGCTCCTTCATCTTTTCTGTGAGGATTCTTATTCCTTCCGCCCTCTCCAACATCCTTTCCAGATTGTTCATAATATCTTTCATTTCTGTTTCCACCCATATTTTTAAAATTAATTAAAATTTTAAAAAACTTTAAATTTGACCTTTTAAATGGTTATTGAACCCTCGCCAACCTATACTTGTCACAAGCTATGCTTCCTACAACCTAAACCTTCGTTTGGAGCAGGCATTCAAAACGGTAATAATTTAATAATGACAGCTTGACAGTGTAAGAAGATTCTTCATCGTAGGCCCTGCTTATATGTTAATGAATATAAGCTTGTTTTCCTGCTTATATGTTAATGAATATAAGTTTGTTTTCTCCTTTCTAGGTTTGCTCAGGTTTTTTAGAGAGATCTGGTATAAATATATTAAAAGATAGAGACTTTTATTATAAGTCTGTTCAGAGTAAAAACACCGTTCGGAGAATTTAGAAAGAAGCAGTGATTTCGAGTGTAGCAACATTCTCAACAGGAAGGGATAGAGCTGTAGAATCTCTCTTATCTGGTATTTTCCTCAAGAATCCCTCACAACATAAAGCCAAGATTCTTTTACATTTTCTTTTTCATTCCTTTCTATGGTTATAAAATATATTCTCTCGTTCTGAGTATAATGAATGTTGTTGAAGTCATAAAAGCAGCTGTGTTTCAACTTGTATAATCTCCGGTTCTCTATGAATCCTTTAAAAACTTTAGCAGATGCACTGTACAAATCTAGATGTAAACATGGTAAAACCTAAATGTAAAAGAAGCTTGGGAGAAAACTAACGTAAGGAACAGGAAAATTTATTTGATACAGAACCAAAGAGTGTAGAGATAATAGTTGCATTGCGTTGCTTTACACAAAATGTATAGTTGTAACACAATCCTTGAAGGAAAACAGTCAATTGTATGGAGACCTAAACATAGCAAATATCAAAAAAGAATGCAGATGTCATAGTTTTCGAAATTTACATTGTTTTCAAAGCTTATTATTATGATAATTTGCGTTATCAATTATATAGTAAAACATGGTAAGGTTTCACAGGATCTCAGATCAAATAATGACTAAATAGATTTTATAATTAAGAGGCTTAGTTTGTTACAGTAGAATTTGACCTAGACAGTAGATAGCATGCCCAGTTTTTTAATTTAGAAATACTTCTATTTCATTATATATCTTTTTAAAGTAGATTATCTTGTGTTGTAGTTTTTCTCCATCTTAATAATGATATTGGATAACATAACCAGTTTTCTGTCAACAGAGTTTTATAGCGAGTTTGCAATGTGTAAATCCCATTATCTTTCAAACCATATCCAAGGATATCTGAATGTTATCCAAAGAGACTTTTTGAGATGCTAAATATAAATTAAATGGTTAATGTGAAGAGGGAATTGTTCACCCAGCCAAAGATTCTAGGATTTCCATTTCCAAATCCTCACACCGTCTTGCATGACTTCGTATTGAAAATCGGAAACATTAATTCCAACAACTTCAACACATATTTTAATTAAAAATGGTTAGAGAATTCTACACAAAGAAGATTGTTTTGGTCTCATGCATCATCCCAAAAAAGAGCAAGGTAACCCTTCCCAACAATCTAAAAAATACAAGTTTTAATCAGATTACTATCCAACTTCATTGTTTTCTATATAAGGTAACTCTTGCCAAGGGTTGGCATCCTAGAAATTAAAGCATAATTCTCCAAATTCTGAAGATTTTTTAAACAAACAAATATGATAGCAGACAAACAAATAACCATAAAATGATATATGCAAACACAGAGAATAAATTATTTATTACTGTTGAAAAACCAGAGAGCTACAGCTCTTATTACAAAAATGTATATGCCTTTGCTACAAAGGAAACTAAATAGAAAAAATAGAAAATAACAAACCAAAGATAGCATGATTTACATGCATCATCATGCAACACAAAAGTTGGCAAATTCCTAAAAGCAACTAACTAAAACTAACTAAGAAAATAGAAATTCTAAAATGGAAACTGCACATGTGGCTGTGGCACATCAGTTATCCAACATACTCCCCCTTGATGCGGAGAGGAGTCACAATATGATCTCGAAGCATCAAAAACTGAACCTTTGCAACTGCCTTGGTGAAAATGTCTGCAAGTTGTTCTGTAGTTTTGATATACCTGAGTTCAACTTCTTTCTTTTGCACCAAATCTCTGATAAAATGATATTTTAGATCAAAGTGTTTAGTTCTACTATGATGCACGAGATTTTTAGCCAATTTGATTGTGCTCATATTATCACAGAAGAGCACTGTAGGCTGAACTTGTTTTTCTCCAATCTCTTCAAGAATTTTTCTGAGCCATAATGCTTGAGTACCTATAGAAGTGACTGCAACATATTCTGCCTCTGTAGAAGAAAGAGAAACTATGCTTTGTTTCTTTGAACTCCAAGAAACCAAACCAGAACCAAAAGTAAAACAATTACCGGAGGTAGATTTTCGATCATCCACACTACCTCCCCAATCAGAATCACTGAAACCAACTAGATTAAATCCTTTAGAACTGTAGTAATGAATATCAAAAGCAAGTGTTCCTTTCACATACCTCAAAATTCTTTTAGCAGCCTGCATATGTAATTCAGAAGGTTCTGTCATGTACCTTGAAACAAGAGAAACTGCATAAGCAATATCAGGCCTTGTGTGAGTTAGAAACATTAGACTACCAACCACACTTCTATAAGCTGTCCCATCAACTCTTTCAGCACCATCTTCTTTACACAACACAACTCCATGAGAAATTGGAGTGGAGGCTGATTTACAATCAACCATATCAAACTTCTTCAACATATCATTGGCATATTTTGTTTGACAAAGGAAAATTCCATCCTTACTTTGATAAACCTCCATGCCTAGAAAATATTGCATAAGGCCTAAATCTTTCATTTCAAACTCATTCATCATAGCATGCTTGAATTCATCCTTCATCTTAGAACTACTGCCCATATACAACAAATCATCAACATATAAACTCACAATAAGAATATCATTACCTTCTTGTTTGTAGTAGAGGGTAGGCTCACTCTTACTTCTCTTGAAGCCATTCTGCTGAAAATACCCATCAATCCTAGTATACCAAGCTCTTGGTGCTTGCTTGAGGCCATACAAGGCCTTCTTCAGCTTGTAGACATGTTGTTCTTTTCCTTGCACCTCAAAACCTTGTGGCTGCTCCACATAAATTTCCTCATCTAAGTACCCATTCAGGAAGGCACTTTTCACATCCATGTGATGAATGCTCCATTTCTTTTGGGCTGCAAGGGAAATCAACATTCTAATAGTCTCTTGTCGTGCTACAGGTGCAAATGTTTCTTCATAATCAATGCCATACCTCTGTGTGAAGCCTTTAGCAACTAATCTTGCTTTGTGTCTTTCAACACTCCCATCACTATGGTACTTAGTCTTGTAAACCCATTTAGTGCCAATCTTTTTCTTGTCATGAGGAAGCTCTATAAGCTCCCAAGTACCATTCCTATGAATAGCATCCATCTCTTCTTGCATTGCTTCCACCCAAACTTCATTAACACATGCATCTTCATAACATGATGGTTCAAAAATAGATTGTGAGAATAAAGCAAAATTTATTGTTTCACCTATAGGATTCTCTTCATGTGCTTGGATTGTACTTCTTTGATAGATATCACTGAAGCTTCTTACCTTCCTTGTAGGACTTGGACTTGTACTTGAAACTGAAGAAGGAGATGAGGGGCTATTTGGTGGATGTATAGCACTTGGAATTGAAGTATTAGCTGGCTGCTCATGATCAATATGAGTAATAATACCACCATTCAAAACAGATTTAGACTTTTGAACATGGTCTTTTTGATGACCATAAACTCCCCCTTCATCAAAAATCACATCTCTTGAAACAAGAATACTATTAGTGCGAGGGTTATACAACCTGTAAGCCTTACTTTGCTCACTATATCCAACAAAAATGCATGACTCACTTTTGGGATCTAATTTTTGTCTCTTTTGATCAGCCACATGAACATAGTCTAAACAACCAAAAACTCTAAAATGATTAACATTAGGCTTTTTTTCATACCAGGCTTCATAAGGAGTCATCATGTCAAGAGCTCTAGTAGGACTCCGATTGAGAATGTACACTACTGTAGCAACTGCATCACCCCAAAAAGAATTGTCTAATCCTTTGGTATGTAGCATACTCCTTGCCATTTCCACCACTGTACGATTTTTCCTTTCAGCTACCCCGTTTTGTTGAGGTGTGTAAGCAGTGGTGAGTTGCCTTTTGATGCCATGCATATCACAATAATTCCTAAAATCTCTTGAGCAAAATTCTCCTCCACGATCTGTCCTTAAGCATTTGATCTTACAACCCTTTTCATTTTCCCCAAAGGCTTTGAACCTTTTGAATGTATCAAAGGCTTCATCCTTGGCCTTCAAAAAATAAACCCAACACTTACGTGAGTAATCATCAATAAAAATAATGAAATATGATGACTTACCCAAACTCTTTGTCTGCATAGGACCACAAATATCTGAGTGAACCAATTGAAGTGGGTAATGGGCCCTCCATGCATTACCTTTTGGAAATGACTCTCTTGCATGTTTTCCTTTAGCACAACCTTCACAAACTCCCTTGTGTTCCTGAACCTTAGGAAAACCATAAACCAAAGCTTTTGAAGTGAGAAACATCAAACTATAAAAATTCAAATGGCCATATCTAAGATGCCATAGCCAACCCTTATCCTCATATGCCATTTTGGCAAGATGGCTGCTATGTTCACCAAACTTCAATGGGAACATCCTATTCTTTGACATAGGCACTACTGTAACCACCCTATTGCCTTGATTTTTATCATAAATTGTACATTTCTGATTTTCAAATACCACCTTATAATTCTTCTCACACAACTGTCCAACACTCAATAAATTATGTTTTAATTGTGGAGTGTAATAAATATCAGTCACACATTTCTTACCTTCTTTTGTATTCACCTCCATAGCACCTTTAGCTGCAACCTCCAAGGACTTGTCATCACCAAGCTTAATTTTAGATTTGAAACTTTTATCCATTGTAGAAAAAATCTTATCATTTCCTGACATGTGGTTAGAACAACCTGAATCTAAATACCAGACTTCTTTAGAACTATTTTTAGCTTTGTCATATGATAAGAATAAATTACCAGGAGAAGCCTCATCATTCTCATTAGCAAAATTAGCACTTCTATTGTTATTACCTTCTTTTAATTTGCATTCCCTTTCAAAGTGACCATACCTATTACAGTGATAACATTGAACATTTCTTTTATCAAATCTGCTTCTGCCTCTTCCTCTTGGACCACCTCTTTGTCCTCTGTTTCCTCTTGAAGAATTTTGATTTTGACCTCTACCTTGGCCTTGATTATTTTTTGTGCTTGTGTTAGCATTTTCATTCTTTGTAATTTGTACTTTGGAAGCAAAAGCCTTCTCATTACTTTCTCCAGATGAATCTCTCAATCTTTCTTCATGAGACATGAGAGATCCAACAAGCTGATCAAACTGAAGAGTAGTCAAATCCTTGCTTTCTTCAATGATGATGGCAACATTGTTCCACCTTGGTGTTAGAGACCTCAACACCTTTTTGATCACAACTTCATTGTCCACAGTTTCTCCAAGAGTAGCCATCTTATTAACTACATCTTTTACTCTTACACAATAATCACTCACATTTTCACTTTCTTGCATCTTCAAATTCTCAAATTCTCTTTTTAATGTCTGCAACTTCACAACTTTGACTTGATCACTACCTTGGTAAGCTTCTTTCAGAGTCTTGCAGGCATCTTTGGCTGTCTGTGCACCTGCAATTCTTGGAAATAGGCTCTTATCAAGAGCTATTTGGATGTGAAATAAAGCCTGTGCATTCTTCTTCTTAGCTTCCTTCTTAGTTGTTCAATCATTGGCTGCAAGAACATTCCAATCAGCTGGCTCTTCATATCCTGTTTCTACAATTTCCCATAAATCTTTTTCTATCAAAAAAGTCATCATCTTGATGCACCAATAATCATAATCAGATCCATTAAATTCTAGGATTGGCAAAGAATTAGAATTTAACATGATAAATTTTCTAACTAATTAACCTGCTCTGATACCAAATGAAGATTTTTTAAACAAACAAATATGATAGAAGACAAACAAATAACGATAAAATGATATATGCAGACACAGAGAATAAATTATTTATTACTGTTGAAAAACCAGAGAGCTACAGCTCTTATTACAAAAATGTATATGCCTTCGCTACAAAGGAAACTAAATAGAAAAAATAGAAAATAACAAACCAAAGATAGCATGATTTACATGCATCATCATGCAACACAAAAGTTGGCAAATTCCTAAAAGCAACTAACTAAAACTAACTAAGAAAATAGAAATTCTAAAATGGAAACTGCACATGTGGCTGTGCCACATCAGTTATCCAACAAATTCAGGTGCTTGATCTTAAGAATTATCCCCCATAAATTGTATTCCTCCACACACCATCTCTAATATAATTTGGTAGCAAGAGCGATATTGTTAAGGAGAGAAGATCTCATGCCTAATCCACCTCTCTTTATGTTCACAAATTTTACCCCAAAATTAAGCAAATGTCATTTCATTTTCTCTAAATTTCCTTCCTAAAGAAACTCTCTTTCTATGTCCAAATCCCAAAGGATGCATTTTGGAGTCACAAGAGCCATAAATATATAAACTTGGAGAGCTTGAATAATTGCTTTAAGAAGCACTATACAACTAGCCAAAGAGAGTTATCTATGTGTCCAATGGCTGATTTGGCAAGTTAAATAAGAAGCACTATAAAACTAGCCAAAGAGAGTTTTCTATGTGTCCAATGGCTGATTTGACAAGTTAAATAGAATCCCACATAACATTCCTGTCTTTTTCCCAAGGCAAGTAGGAGAAATAGGGGTACCCAAATATTTGAAAGGAGGAGAAGCAACCTTGAAATGAAGTATATTAACAATTTGTTCTTGTAGATGAGGGTTCATATGGAAGAAAACCTAATATTTTTGTTCATTCAAGAGTTACCTAGACAAACTGATATAAATGTCAAGAGCTTGCCTAAGAGCAATAGCTTCCTCAAGAGTGGAGTTTCCAATCAAAGAAGTGTCATCCACAAATTGAAGATGGTTATGTGAGTCTACACCTTGCACAATGTAAGTGTATCAAGATTTATTGTTATTTGTTTTGAGTTAATCTTGTAGGTGTAGATTTGATTCCCACACCTACAATTTTTAAGTTTTCACATGTAGATTCAACATTTTTGTGAAAACTTGAACTTTCTCTATACATGGTGGTTCTAATAAGTACTAGTAGATTTTGTTGTGCTAGGGATAGAAAGAAACTTGCTCTCCTATTTTGCCTTAGTCAAACCCTTGGATTGATTTAATGACTTTGCACAAGTTGGAAGATATGTCAAGCAAAATACAAATGTAGATAATAATGCTAAGTACTTTTTTTAATGAAGATGCTAAGTGTAGATCTCTCCTCTTGATAAATCCTAGATGATCAAAATTAATTAGGTTTTAGCCTTTTATATAACACTCTAGTGTGCAAATTTTAATATTTCACATTTTAGTCAGCGAGTAATAGTTGGATTCAGTTGGCTTGGGCCCATGTTTAAATTTAGTTTTAGAAATTTAGAGGTCAAAACCACAATTAATACTCTAAACTAGGTTTTAGTACTACACCTATTGGTTTGATGCAAGATAAGGAATAGGGAATCTATAGATTGCATTTAGATCCTTTTGAGGATGTGTGGAGTTAGGTTGAATTAAGGCATAGGTAATTCTGACTTTCCTTTAGAAATATGCCAAATGCACACTATAAGTACCAAAATCATGTCAAGGCTACATGATAGTCTAATGATCATAAAGAGCTTCCTAATCACAACCATATAGAGGTGAATTACACTCCTTTCAGTAGTTTTACTCTTGGTACATGTCCCTTTCATTTTCTCCTCCTTAACCATCTTCTTGAACACCCAACTTGAGTTTCCAAACGTCATATTTTTCTAACAAGCCATTTCAGATCCTCCTATTCTAGGTCAATCGATAATGCTTTTGGGTCACTCCTCTTGCTTGTCAAATGATGTGGCAAATTGTGATTGGCTTGATGATGAGTGTCTACCACGTAGGTGCCACCTTAGCATATTCCCAAATTGCATCATCTTGTGATGTCTTTAATTTCATTTCTTTGAACTTGTATGCTTGAGAATACTTTGTTGATCTTGCCTTTTTCATCTTCATGTAAACTAGATGCATATGATATTTGTTGCTTCATTTGACTAACACTGTGATGTTTCTTCTTGCAGGATGTAGGAATGATCTTCCTTGATGTTTCTTCATGAAGGGTAATGTATATGATGATGATGTTGCTTCCTTCATGTAAGAGTAGATGATGATGATGACATGAAGTAGAATAGATGATGATGCTTCATTCATGAATCAGAGTATGAGATCTCTTTTGGACTCGAAGATTGTGAAAGAACTTGAAGTTTCATGGATGAAGTGTCTTCGAACATAATGCAGATAATGAAGCATGTGTAACTTGACGATCTTGAAGTGACCCTTTGGAGTGTAGATATTGATGATAACACCTTCCGTATATGTCAAGTAGATGACTTCTCAAGGAGGCTTGAATTTATTGAAACTTGAAACCTTATAGATGCCTTTGGAATGCTTGATAATGATGAAGATGAAGAGTGTCAGATTGTTGAACTTGAAGTGATCACTTGGAGCAGCTACATGATGTCTTCTCCAACATGGCAACTTGTTGACTTCCTTGAATGAAGGTGACTCCAGATGTTAGCTCCTTAGGTGACTTCTTAGCTCAATCCAAGCTCCTGCAAAATAGAGAAAACAATCATATCAAACAATGGATAACATCGGATTTCATAGCATGTAAGAAGCATGTTTAAGCATTCAACAACCCTTATCATCAAATTAACTGCCCTTTTGATATTTCAATGACTTCAAGCACTAAAAATTTCTCCTTCGCATAGAAATTGCCTTCTAACAACCAAAATTGATTACTCTAACATGGGCGCACTGGTTGGGAATTTTGGATCCTCTGGGTATTGGTGCCTTGGTTGAGGTTTTTGTATCCTCTGTGAGTGCTCTCAAAACTTTGAATTTAACCCTCTTATAAGGATACAATGAATGTGGTGCTTTGGTTGATGATTTTGATATCTCTTTGACAAATGCTTTGAAAGACACCACTCTACCCTCATCATCGTTGGCACAATGAATGTGGCACACCGGTTAAGCATTTCAATCTCTCCTTGAAACTCATTGAAACCTTCACTTCATCTTCATGAACATGGTGGATTGGATGAGGCACTTTGGATGGGGTTTTTGAATCTTCTTATGCTTGTCTAAACTTCATAGAATTCATCCAATGTGGCACATGGGTTAGAGTACAACGGTTGAGGATTTTGAATCCTCTTGAAATGACTTTCAAGATTTTTCTTTTCTTTTCAATATTGGCACAATGGATCAACATGTTGATAGCTTCTTGAAAAGTCTTTAAAACTTCACTGTCCCTTGCATTTATCCCTATCTTGAGGTGACGCATTGGTTGATGTTTTTGAATCCTTATCTTAACATACTAGACTTCTTCATCACTATAATGGTTGTGGTGCTTTAGTTGATCATTTTGTTCTTCTTTAAAAACTTCACAAAATTTACATTTTACCACCAAAACAGGCTTCCTCAACTTGGGTGCATTGGTTGAAGGTTTAGATTGCTTCTTGATCTTAACTTTAAGACAAACCTCTCTTCTTCCTTGAAAGCATTGGATGAGTCAGATTGGATGAGCATCTTGATTCTTGATCTTGCAACTTACAATTCTTTCATCAAACTAGCCTTTTGCCTTGGTCGCATTGGTTAAGGATTTCATGCTCTGGTTAAAATCTCATCTTAAATGACCAACAAAGACTACCCCATCTTAGTGCATTGGTTAAAGGTTTTGCTCTCCAATTAAAAATTGCATTTAGACTTCAATCAACATCTTCCTTCAAGTAAATTAGATGGAGCGCATTGCATCAATGTTTTTGAACTTCCTTTTAAAGTTGCATTTCCACCGTCAAGACGGAATCCTCTTCACCTTGGTCACATTAGATAAGGATTTTGAATCCTCTAACTTGGGCACATTGGTTCAACATTTTGGACTCTAGTTGAAATATGTCCAAAAACGTTAAGTTAAACCATCTTTAACAATAGCGCACTAGATGGCAATTTTGGTCTCCTCTTAAAATCACATAAAATTTGCACTTTAACAATCAAAAGAACAACCTCCATCTTGAGTGCATTGGTTAGCAATTTTTATCTTTGGTTAAAAATTCTTATGAAAATCACAATCTAACTCCATCCAGTCTGGTGCATTGGTTAAGGATTTTAGACTACAGTTTAAAAATGCACTTTGGCAATCAAACAAACCTTTCATCTTGGGCGCACTAGATGTAGCGCATTGGTTCCATGTTTTCAATCCTCATCAAATGACATTTAAATCTTCACTTTACCTTCTTCAAAATGACACAATGGTTAAGGCGCATTGGTTCTAGATTCTGAGCTCCGGTTGAAATCTCTTCTTCGATGATCAAAATCCTTTCATTTTGGACGCATTGCTTAAGGCGCATTAGTTGAGTCGCATTGGTTCATGATTTCATGCTATGGTTAAATGTCGTGCATTTCATCAAGATTTTGTGCCCTCTACATATCTTGGTGCACTGGTCAAGGATTTTGTGATTCCTTCAGTACTTAGCCATTTTTTCAATGTCCTTCAGGGTAATGTCTATTCAAAAATATATTTAAGTATAATTTCTTATACTTTAAATATTTTTCAATATACCTTTTAGGATGTTTGAGATAGCTCTCGAATCCACCGGATTTAACATGCAAAATCTAGAATTTGCAGTATCCACCAGATTCCAAACTTAGTCATTTTTTTAGGATTTCAAGATATCAGGCTACTAGACTTAGTCATTTTCAGGATCTCAAACATACATCAGGATTGGTCTCAGTGTTTATTATTTGGATGGAATTTGATCAAGAATCTTCATTTCTAGATCAAACTTCCAGTTATAAAACAAAACCTTCTAGGAGAGAGACTTATTGTTAGATTGGCAGAGGAAATGAACGCAAGACACCATCCAAAACTAAATGCAAAGCATCGGAGCTCAAAAAAAGGGGGCCCTCATTTGCGATGGGGAAATGTGTGATTAGGTCATAACATCTAGCGTCAACCCGAATTAATGTTTTTAAACATTTTAG
The DNA here is from genome assembly GCA_027924645.1 of Cunninghamia lanceolata. Classification (NCBI taxonomy): domain Eukaryota; kingdom Viridiplantae; phylum Streptophyta; class Pinopsida; order Cupressales; family Cupressaceae; genus Cunninghamia; species Cunninghamia lanceolata. Next base: position 9,540,688 of record BSBN01000078.1, read on the forward strand.
AGATAAAGACTCAATCCAGACCCAGAACCTTCAAACACTCCTCTTCTACCTATCAGCCAGCTAGACAACGAAATCAAAAAGGAAAAGAAGCATAGATTGGATCAAGACACGACACCTTCTGATGTGTGATTAAAGATAGATTTCTATTAAAACATCTTCTTAAATTTTCCAAAGATAAACAAATGTCAAGTTTCAACATTTCCATGTACCCCCACACACTAGACCAAATAAACAAAACTATATGATTAGGAAATCAAAACCAACTGCCAGCACGACCATTCATATTCCAAGGATCCAAGTGTGTGCGTATGAGTTCCTTTCCATCCCTTAACAACTAAGATCATCTAAGCTCCTTTACATTAGGCTACGTGATTAGTACACACCTCATGAACTACCTGGATATTGCCCCACTGCCAGCGATCGTCTATAGCCCTGACGGGTTTGTCTCACAATTCCACTCGAGCAGAGCCTCACTACCGATCAGGCATCCATAGCCCCGTTAAAGATTACTCGGTTGTCCATCTAACTGAGTTATAGTGTGTGATTTGAGATTTTACGTTTCTTTGGTTCATTCTTTGATATTCTATTAATCTTAAATGTGATAGAGTACAATGTAGTACCACTACCCTTGCAACACATGCTTTTTGACGGCATGAGTTATGTTGATAACTCAGCTAGCGGGTGTGGACTTGTGATGGTGGCAAAGGTGGACCTTTAGATTTTTCACTTAATGTAAGTTCACAGAGAATCCTTTAGGTACTTTAGGAGTTTTAAGTGTGTAAAGTATAAGATCTCAAAATACTTCAAGTAATACTAAACAACTGACTTATCCTCCACGAGCAAGCAGTCCTACTATTTGACACTAGCGATCGAATCCATGGGAAATCCATCAGTCATGATCCATGTTTCTCAACAAAAGACATAAGAATTCATAAAATTTAGATTTAGCATTTTAAAACATTATGATCCAAAGATAGAAATGTCAAGACACAATATATGATTAACTTCCAATTCAAGTCCAAGGTCTAACAAGATGATAAATTGAAAAAACATCCTTAGACTCTAAGACTTTCATGAATGGATGTCTAAGAAAAGATCCAACATGTTATCCTAAAGTGAAACTAAAGTGTGTGCTTAAGATAACATCACCCTCTTACAAATAAGAAACCCTGACACAACAAACAAACTAACAAAGCAACTCACACCTAATCTATGAAAGCAAGCAACAACTAAGGAAAGTGAACAACAACAAGCAAGCAACATGAAAGCAAACTATTCTAAGAAAACCAACACTTGAGTCAAATGACATCAAGGAAGAAAATCTACTCTATGACGAGATAGGAAATGAAAACCTTACACTAACCTAGCTATGTACAAGCAACAAAGAGATACAACCGAGGACACCAAGTATATACATGCCCTAGCATGGTTTGCTAGTATGTACAGCAGCAATGATGCAATAGTGATAGTTCTCAACTGGGCAAATTCATTCTTGAACTCAGCCCACAGATCCTTCAGGGGATAGACCTCAAATGTAGGAAACAATTCTGGCAGTATTATGATCAATTCAGGATTCTCATTGGGACCATGATTTATCCAAATGTAGGTTGTTCTACCCAATCCACCATAATAAAAATCATATTCAACATGTTCAACATGTTCAAGAACAATATTACTATCATTGCTATCAATGCTATCAATTAGAAGTTCATGATGTTCAAATTCAAAATTCTTCCAATCAATAGGAGGGAAAGATACAACCTAATGCTCACTATTTTCAATGAGACATGGCCTACCAAGCATTCGATCACACTCTATACATCCGTCAGGAGGTCCCTATTGATGGTTTATGAACTTCTCATCTTCTTCATACTGCATGATCTCATCGTCCAGCTCCTTTGTGATCTCGAGCAAAGGTGTCAACAGCTTCTTGATCTCAGCATCCATAGCAGTAGCATGTTCTTCAATTGTCATTCTCTTCATTGGCTTGATATCTTCTTGTCTAATCATGGCAGCATCGAGCATCGACCCAAATTGCTCTTGTCTATTCATAGGCTCTTCGTCAGCACATTCTTGAATGATGACTTCTAAATTCCTTTGCAGTCCCTCCAATTCATGATCTTCTAACAACGTCTTTTGTAATTCTTGTAGCTCATTCTCAAGGATCTCTTGATGTAATGTAGATGTATATTCCTCAAGAAACTTGCCTTTGTCAAATTCAGTTTCCTACCACAAGCTCGATCTTCTTTCTTTCTCAATTACTGCTTCAAGTGCTCTAACATCTTCTAAACCATGTTTAAAATCTTCTAATGCTTTTGATAACCTTTGTCCAAATGCTTCTATCTCTTCAAGATTGATAAACTCATATTCATATTCCTTCTCACTGGTACATTGCTTATCAAGATTCTTTGTAGTAAAGACTTCTTCCTCAATAGGTACACCAGCTTCTACTTCCTGCATGTCTTGATGAATTGCTTCCTAGCATTTCTCACAAGTATATTCCAAATGATCTATATCATGCACCCTACACCAATTTCTAGGAAGCAGTATGTCATCAACACTTAAATTCTTGTCATTCTTTAATTCCTTCTTGACTTTCTCTTTCAGCTTCTTGAATGCTTCACCACTGACAGGAGTATTAGGATGTATCTTTAAAAATACTACCAGCTCATGTACTTGTAAGAATGAAATTTTCTTTTGCACTTATAAGTCCATCCTTGATAAGAATGTTATACAATTTTCTTCTCTATGATCATTTGTATTATGAATACGAAATCCATACTTGCACTCGAAGTCCTTCAAACACTTGCCACCAAGATGCTCATTCAATGACCACCATAGTTGGAGAATAATTAAAGTTGAATTTGCTGGATCATACCCAACAACTTGCTGCATATTCAAACTTGAATCCATGGTTGGGAAATTCATCTTCTAATTTTTTATGTTTTGATTTTTTGGTTTTTTTTGGATTTCTGAACTATTCTACTTTTTTGTATTTTTTTGAAATTTTCTACTTTTTTTGTATTTTTTGAACTATAAGAAATATTAAAATCTCAAATTTTCCTTGAAAGGTCACTTCAAACCTCAATCCACCACTTCGGAGTATCTTATTGCTCTACTTGAAATGAAGAATGTCTGTATTTTAGCCCTCCTTCTAGCGCCAAAAATGTTGATGATTATTTTTAGACAAGTCAACAATGGAGTAAAACACTAGAGTATCTCACTCTCTCTTGAATAAAGTCTCTCGAATGCTAAATGATGTGATCAATCGAGACAACTCGAAGGTTCCTTTCTTATAATTTATAGTGGATGAACTCAGTGATTACATGTGATCTTGCTGATTATCACAAAGGGACTTATGTTGGATTGTTCTTCTTTCATTTAGTTTATTTATCCATTGAGTGTGGATGAAGTATATATAATGAATCAATGATAAAAAAAGGGAAAAAGACAAGGTTTAAGGATCTAATTTAAGGTCAATGAAGCAATGATGATGCATGAATAGACAAACTCATGAATCAACCTAACTCCACTTCGCCAAGGATGCCTATAACTACATGAAGTTGGTGCAATCTCCTAAGGTATGCGAATGGTTTTCAAATCATGAAGGCTTATATAAGTACCCATTGGACAGCGCAGCTCAAACAAGTATCCACAATCAAAATTAAGCAAATGATAAGGCTCAGACTAGCATTACACAACATTTCACTAGTGATGAATGTTAGAAGCATGAGCTAGGAGTTGATTAAATATTTAATACATAAATACATTACATCAAAGAGCTTCTAATCTACTTCTAATCTAATTTGAAACATCTCTTCACTTCATCAAGATACAAGAAATCATGTTATTCCACAAGATAACACTTAACACCAAATGAATTCCACTAAAAAACTAATGACTGATCTACTATCTAATAATTTTACAAATGAGGCAACAAGGCCTTTATATAGAGGTCCAGATTTACAATGAATGGCTAAGATCAATTCACGTAGCCAATGGCTCAAATCATGCCACCTCAGTAGGTAGTTACAACAACTTGCTATTTTTAGTACAGAAGAGAGGGAATGAAGGCATGCTTTCCAAGAAGATAAGGCTAAGATGGAATCTTTGGAGCATCTTCCACATAGACATCCTCTTTGTCTTCTAGCTTGTCGAATGATGTGGAAAATTGTGATTGGCTTGATGATGAGTGTCTACCACATAGGTGCCACCTTAACATATTCCCAAATTGCATCATCTTGTGATATCTTTAATGTGATTGCTTTCAACTTGTAAGCTTGAGAATACTTTGTTGATCTTGCCTTGTTCATCTTCATGTAAACTAGATGCATATGATATTTGTTCCTTCATTTGACTAACACTGTCATGTTTCTTCTTGCAGGATGTAGGAATGATCTTCCTTGATGCTTCTTCATGAAGGGTAATGTATATGATAATGATGCTGCTTCCTTCATGTAAGAGTAGATGATGATGATGCTTCATTGATGAATCAGAGAAGGAGATCTCTTTTGGACTCAAAGATTGTGAAAGAACTTGAAGTTTGATGGATGAAGTGTCTTCGAACATAATGCAGATAATGAAACATGTGGAACTTGATGATCTTGAAGTGACCCTTTGAAGTGTAGATATTGATGATAACACCTTCTTTATATGTAGAGTAGATGACTTCTCAAGGAGGTTTGAATGTACCGGAGGAACTTGAAACCTTATAGATGCCTTTGGAATGCTTGATAATGATGAAGATGAACAGTGTCGGATTGTTGAACTTGAAGTGATCACTTGGAGAAGCTACATGATGTCTTCTCTGTAATGTACTACCCCTATATTTTTTTTTTTATAAAATATAGGACAATGATAAACACTGTTAGCACAACTTAAACTCCTCTGCACTTCTGATCACCAAGATCCCAACTAGGCGAGGTGAGAGCATACTGTGCTTTGGATTACAAATTAAAACATTGTGCAAACAAGTAAACATTCATCTGCATATGCAGGCATCCACAAACTGTGGGAATTCACCACTTTCAGTGGGTAAATAAGCAAACATGAAAAAGTTACAAAGCCATCGACTTATTCAGTGGGTATTCTCCATTTGTTCAATGGGTAAAATGAACAAGAAAGATAACGATTCTTTTGCCCACACTGGCAGTAAACCATCCAGGGGTTTTTAGTGATTTTGCAAAATAATGAAATGCTTACAATGCATAGAATAATTCAACTCCATAATCAAGAGTAATAGATAGGGTTTAGAGCAAGGACCAAGAGGAAGATATGAATCATGATGATCACTTGCACATACACAAGTCAATCAACTCCTTGATAGTACTGATATCTTAAATATACTGATTCTGAGGCAGCTGATTGAAGAACAACTCAGAAAACTCTGATTTAAAACCCTTGGAACAGACATTCATGTCAATGATCAATGGCACCACTAACATTGGAAGAACAACCCATCCATAAATAGTTATATCAGCAGAAAATACATTGCATTGATGCCCCCAAACTGCCCAACATTCACAGACTAGTCAAAATCACATTCAATATAGGCCATTATATCTGGTGTATGGCACCATGAGACCCATCCATAGAGCCATTAAGAACCCAATACCAAAATCTCAGAGAAAACTCTTATACAGCCCTCCTCCACATGTCAAAAACACTCTAAATCCAATTCAAACAGACTCATTGCAATAAAGATTCCATCTGAAATTCATAATATGCAGCTACAGGTCTGTACGGCCATGAATAATACAAATTACATGCAGCAATCTAAAAACAGCACCATATGCATTTAAATCAGTTTTAAAAGAGGCGTCTAGATCATACAAAATATCCCAAGCAACTTGTATCCAAGTCATCAACAACAAACTCTAATCAACATCTTTCCAAATCTGTATTGTACAGCACTGGAAAGCATTAAAAACATTAAATGTGTCTAAGACTGCCCAGAAATATAAAGGAGTGATCAAGATTGCTTGACAATTGCTAAACCATAGCATCCCTTATGATACTTGCACCAAATAATAAACATACAGTCCAAACTTGAAATCATGCCCTTGAAACTGTACGACACTGATTATGGTATGGATGCAACAGAAAATCTTTAGACTGAATTTAAACCCTTCACAAACTGCTCAGAAATTGATGCCATCACAAGCCAATCACATTCCAATCTTTATTTGCAATCAAACAATAAAAGATAACTCCAATATCAAAATCGTACTATCTAGAGAGGTACGGACTGCATAGTACGGCCAGTTTGGCATACAATGAAACATCACTAAAAACTCCACTCTAAATGCATAAAACTTAAAAAAACATTCTACAATCAACATCAAAACCAAAATATTACAAACTCCTTGAAGCTCAATAGCAAACTTTGTATGAACTTGCTCCAATCTCTGTCCTCAGCACAATGGTGATTTTTGCACGAAACCACACAAACTTCAGCTAGGGTGGATCTCTCACCACCGAAACCGATCTACTCCAAGAGGGTTTTCGTCCTCAAGAAGAATTTCTACAAGAGGGTTTCCGTCCTCAAGAGAAAATGGAAGAACTCGCAGGTTGATTCTGGCAACATAACAATACAAATCCTAAGCATCCTAAACAATGAGCCCAACTCCTCTTTTTATAACTTTTTGAGAGAAATTAAATATTATTTCCTTTATCCCTTTATATTTCTCCTCAAACAATATAAAATAATTCCTTATGTGTGCACAACTTAAAGTCACCACTTTTAATTAAAAGCACTTTTTAGCTCCAAAGACCCCTTTATCAAAATAAAGGAAATATCTGCCTCGCAAGGCCCCAAAATGATGCATCCATGATTTAGAACTTTTTTTCCTCTTTCCAACGAGCTATAACACTTAAATTTTTATTAATTATTTTCACCCCTAGGAGCTTAAGTGAAAATAATAATTAAAATAGCTCATTAAATAACACCATTTTGCGGAAAATCCCAAACACCACCAAACTGCAAAATTAAGCATACCAACATACTCCATGATGGTTGGGAAGATGAATGATGCCTTCCGGATGACTTTCCAAAAATAGATGGCTTCTCCAAGAATCTTGGAGAGCAAACCAGGAACTCGATCAAACATCAGAAAGCATCACAATGATCATAAGCACCATCTGAACTCAAAGCCAAAACCAAAAGCTCTGTAAAATTGATCTGTGGCCACTCCAAGAACATTGGAGTTCTCCCAAACATGTCGGATAACCACTAAGGGACTAAGAATAAGCCAAAATGTGCACAAAAGCCTATGCGCCAAAAAAGGGACATTACAGTCCTCGCTGCTCAAGATTGCTTGTCCTCAAGCAATACATGCTATCCAACATAGATACTTTCATGATCATCCATAATATACCTGGATCCCAAATCAATCTGAAGAATACCTCACACCACTTCTGTTGCTCTACTTTGATATATCTATGAATTGCATAGCTGGTATTCTGATTACACTTCTGAAACATTCTTCCAATCACATAACTATTTGGATCCCAAACATCATTAACTCCAAAAATGAAAGAGTTAGCAATCATCAATACAATTGTCCAACATGAAACTACTGTTGGGAAACAAAATTTGTGATGCTCCTCCAAGGAAGAACATAATTCAACTTGATAACAAGCTGAAAATAATTCAGAACAGCCATGAATCAGCAGATTCTCACTCTCCAAAAGAGCATTAATAACTGCAACACTTGTTCCTTTCAGCTGAAAACTTCTATCATCTTCCCGTAAAAAGCTAAAAGCATCAAAAAGTTCAATCTCATGGCTGCTTAAGTCTGAGATAATCTCATGAAAATCAGATTTCAATGATCTCAAAATGGGATAGCAACAATAAAACTGAAATCTTTTGAGAACAATAAGAAATTTAGGCCATCTACAATCAGAATAAGTCAAGGTTATGACCAAAATTTCTCTCCAATCAATCATTATGTATGCAAATGAACATTTATGATGGCTGATTGGATGAAGGACAGCAGCTTCATGACATAAATTTGACTCCAAATTCCTCCATAAAATAATCTTACCAACACCACTATTCTGCAAATAAACTCCATTATGAAAGTGAGCCATCATAGAACCTAATCCATTGCATACCTGAAACTTATGCCCATCTTCAACAACTGATGAAAACTTCCAGTTGAAGAAGTTTTTGTGCACAGTAATATTCCATGAATGCTTTGCACCAGGATCCCATATCCTGTTACTATCCTCCTCCATATTACTTACATCTAATTGTTCTTCATCATTCAACATGAGTGGATTATCATGTGTAAACTCAACTTCCGTCCTAGAAAAAGAATCATCAAATGATTGGAAGCCGTTTTCACCTTTTTGTTCACACAATTAATCAATTTGCTCCAACTCTGTATCTGCATACTTAGGAAGCTGTCCTAAGTCAAAACTTCCTTGGAGCAATTCAAGCTCTTCAATTATCAGCTTGTCTTTATTTGCTTTAGCAGCTCCAACTTGCTCCTTGAATTGGTGTACATCAACAAACTGATTTTTAGCTTTTAAGAGAGCCATTTGGGTACTCTCTAAAGAATCCATAGCTGTTTTAAGCTTAAATGTAAGCTTATCAATTTCAGCATCTCGTCCCTTCAATGCATCACATATTTGACCAGCAAACTCAAGAGCATGATCTCTATCAGACAACAAGTTCAAATAATCTGATTTCAAAGTTTCTAATGCCTTCCTGACTATACACCAATCTTCAAGTGAAGCTCCTTTTTCCATGCCCATTTGTTTCCTTTCAACTCGAGCTCTCCAAATGTGATCTTCAACAAACTTGTGTGAGCTATCCAAATGTGTTAGAACTTGCACAACCTTGTCTTCAGTGACTAACAACTGATTCTTAAAATCCAAATCAGTTGCACACAATAATTTTTCTGTTATATCCTTATAGGCATGATCCTTGAAATCAACTGCTTTTAAGTTTTCCTCTTCATGGCCACTTTGACTACAAAAAGTAACATCACTAAAATCCAATGTTAAATCAACCTTTGAGGCTGATCCAAGTTCTTCAACAAGCTCCTCATCAAATGACTTTTCTGAAAAGACACTTGGTTCTTCAATTTGCATGGGAGATGAGTCTTCTTCTTCTTCACTTTGATCAAATGTTATGGCAGTATCAAATTCATCAATGACTGATTTAAAATCTTCATCAACATACTCTTCATCTTGGATCTTTGAAGAATCAATCAACTCTTCACTTGGCATGGGAATTTCCCACTCAAAATTAGGACTATCATCACGGGAATGGTGGAATTGCTCCTCATTTGGTGTTGTTCTGAAATTTTCAGCAGCATTAACTTCTTCAATTTCATTGTTTCCCATGTCCTCAACAAAACATTTTGCTTCAATGCTCTCAAGCTCATTTGCAAAGTCACCGTCTAGTAATCTATCGATCATCTTCAACTCCTCAAAAGTAGTGGCATCTTCAGGATCTTCATCAAATGAAGGACTTGTTAAGTCCCACACTGTAGGCTCATATTCTTCATCAAAGCAAGGTTCAACTTCATAAATTTCTGCTGTAGCCTTCCCCAAAACAACAAACTCCTCTATGCATGTCTCATGATTTATGGCTTTGTCTTTATCATACAGAGGCTCAATCTTATGTATTTCAGATATCAGGACTTCATCTTCTTTTTTATATGTTTCCACATCATCCTGAAAGAATGGACATGTGATGAAAGTTATTGGTTCAACTTCTTTGATCTTGCAATGATGATTAGGATCCCAAGGATTTTTGCAAAGGAAACATAGACTTCTTCTCCTGAGTTCATTCTTGCTGACCTCTCTCTTCCTTGAAATGAGAGGTTTCTTGTTTGTTGAGCTGGAAAGTGATGACTTAGAAAAGTTCTTGATCCTTGCCATTGGAATAGTTAACTCAGGCTTGCATAGAGACTTTTTCTTCATCTCCTCTTCCTTCCTTATCTTCTGAATGTATTCTACTAAGCCCTCTTTGTCAGGATTCCCTTCTTTGATGATTTTCAAGAAAGCATCCCAAGGGAGTTGCTGCTTACATTTATCTGATAGATCTTTGTACTCATCAATAATCTTAGTGGCCTCATGATGGTACTTTCTTCGATCCAATTTCTCTTGAACAACTCTTTCTAATTCATCCATAACATCTGTCTCACTTCTTTTCCGCATAAGAGATGCCATGATCTCTCAACACTGCTCAAAATCTTTCAACTGCCCAACTCTGACACACATGCAAGTGCTGATCACTTACAAGCAAAGCTGAAAACTGACTTGGTCAACTGAAAGATTTGCAACAAATTAGCTCCCCAACAGGCTGGCAAGAACATACCAGCTCTGATACCACTGTAATGTACTACCCCTATATTTTATTTTTTATAAAATATAGGACAATGATAAACACTGTTAGCACAACTTAAACTCCTCTGCACTTCTGATCACCAAGATCCCAACTAGGCGAGGTGAGAGCATATTGTGCTTTGGATTACAAATTAAAACATTGTGCAAACAAGTAAACATTCATCTGCATATGCAGGCATCCACAAACTGTGGGAATTCACCACTTTCAGTGGGTAAATAAGCAAACATGAAAAAGTTACAAAGCCATCCACTTATTCAGTGGGTATTCTCCATTTGTTCAATGGGTAAAATGAACAAGAAAGATATCGATTCTTTTGCCCACACTGGCGGTAAACCATCCAGGGGTTTTTAGTGATTTTGCAAAATAATGAAATGCTTACAATGCATAGAATAATTCAACTCCATAATCAAGAGTAATAGATAGGGTTTAGAGCAAGGACCAAGAGGAAGATATGAATCATGATGATCACTTGCACATACACAAGTCAATCAACTCCTTGATAGTACTGATATCTTAAATATATTGATTCTAAGGCAGCTGATTGAAGAACAACTCAGAAAACTCTGATTTAAAACCCTTGGAACAGACATTCATGTCAATGATCAATGGCACCACTAACATTGGAAGAACAACCCATCCATAAATAGTTATATCAGCAGAAAATACATTGCATTGATGCCCCCAAACTGCCCAACATTCACAGACCAGTCAAAATCACATTCAATATAGGCCATTATATCTGTTGTATGGCACCATGAGACCCATCCATAGAGCCATTAAGAACCCAATACCAAAATCTCAGAGAAAACTCTTATACAGCCCTCCTCCACATGTCAAAAACACTCTAAATCCAATTCAAACAGACTCATTGCAATAAAGATTCCATCTGAAATTCATAATATGCAGCTACAGGTCTGTACAGCCATGAATAATACAGATTACATGCAGCAATCTAAAAACAGCACCATATGCATTTAAATCAGTTTAAAGGAGGTGTCTAGATCATACAAAATATCCCAAGCAACTTGTATCCAAGTCATCAACAATAAACTCTAATCAACATCTTTCCAAATCTGTATTGTACGGCACTGGAAAGCATTAAAAACATTAAATGTGTCTAAGACTACCCAGAAATATAAAGGAGTGATCAAGATTGCTTGACAATTGTTAAACCATAGCATCCCTTATGATACTTGCACCAAATAATAAACATACAGTCCAAACTTGAAATCATGCCCTTGAAACTGTACGGCACTGATTATGGTATGGATGCAACAGAAAATCTTTAGACTGAATTTAAACCCTTCACAAACTGCTCAGAAATTGATGCCATCACAAGCCAATCACATTCCAATCTTTATTTGCAATCAAACAATAAAAGATAACTCCAATATCAAAATTGTACTATCTAGAGAGGTACGGACTGCATAGTATGGCTAGTTTGGCATACAATGAAACATCACTAAAAAATCCACTCTAAATGCATAAAACTTAAAAAAACATTCTACAATCAACATCAAAACCAAAATATTACAAACTCCTTGAAGCTCAATAGCAAACTTTGTATGAACTTGCTCCAATCTCTGTCCTCAGCACAATGGCGATTTCTGTACGAAACCACACAAACTTCAGCTAGGGTGGATCTCTCACCACCGAAACTGATCTACTCCAAGAGGGTTTTCGTCCTCAAGAAGAATTTCTACAAGAGGGTTTCCGTCCTCAAGAGAAAATGGAAGAACTCACAGGTTGATTCTGGCAACATAACAATACAAATCCTAAGCATCCTAAACAATGAGCCCAACTCCTCTTTTTATAACTTTTTGAGAGAAATTAAATATTATTTCCTTTATCCCTTTATATTTCTCCTCAAACAATATAAAATAATTCCTTGTGTGCACAACTTAAAGTCACCACTTTTAATTAAAAGCACTTTTTAGCTCCAAAGACCCCTTTATCAAAATAAAGGAAATATCTGCCTCGCAAGGCCCCAAAATGATGTATCCATGATTTAGAACTTTTTTTCCTCTTTCCAACGAGCTATAACACTTAAATTTTTATTAATTATTTTCACCCCTAGGAGCTTAAGTGAAAATAATAATTAAAATAGCTCATTAAATAACACCATTTTGCGGAAAATCCCAAACACCACCAAACTGCAAAATTAAGCATACCAACATACTCCATGATGGTTGGGAAGATGAATGATGCCTTCTGGACGACTTTCCAAAAATAGACGGCTTCTCCAAGAATCTTGGAGAGCAAACCAGGAACTCGATCAAACATCAGAAAGCATCACAATGATCATAAGCACCATCTGAACTCAAAGCCAAAACCAAAAGCTCTGTAAAATTGATCTGTGGCCACTCCAAGAACATTGGAGTTCTCCCAAACATGTCGGATAACCACTAAGGGACTAAGAATAAGCCAAAATGCGCACAAAAGCCTATGCGCCAAAAAAGGGACATTACATTCTCCCACATGGAAACTTGTTGAATTCCTTGAATGAAGGTGACTCCAGATGTTAGCTCCTTAGGTGACTTCTTAGCTCAACCAAGCTCCTACAAAATAGAGAAAACAATAATATCAAACAATGGATAACATTGGATTTCATAGCATATAAGAAGCATGTATAAGCATTCAATAACCCTTATCATCAAATTGACTTCCCTTTTGATATTTCAATGATTTTAAGCAATAAAAATTTCTCCTTCACATAGAAATTACCTTCTAACAACCAAAATTGATTCCTCTAACATGGGTAGTTGTAAGGATGTTTTTGATTTGCAATCTTTACTTGTTAGAAATCCCACTATGTAAGAAATTGTTGGGTAGTGCCAACAACCCAGGGTCAATCTTTACTATGTTAACAATTGAGGGTCAATCTTTACTATGTTAACAATGGTATTGCATGATTTGGTTGAGGGTCTAAGGATGTTTTTTCAATTCTAGGTCCTCTAAGATGGTTGAGATACGGTTCCAAGTAGCTTAGATGATAAAGTAGATAGAGTTCATTGATGTAATGGATATATGTAATGATATTTGATAAATTCCCATTGGTTCATACTTTTTATGGATTGTCGATGGTAAGCCATCATGTAAAGTTAGCCTGAACCACATCTCCCAAATAGTTTGATTGTTGATGCTCCTTCGAGTTGCACCAGCTGTGGGTACTTTCGAGTGTGTCAACAATATGAAAATCCTTGGTTTATCCTTTGGAGAGTGCACCTATTTCATGTAGTTGTTGCTTGTCATGGCAAAGTGAAATTTGGTTTCTAAGGAAATTTGTCTACCACAGCATCGTTCATCACGTTATTGTCCTTAGATTAGTCTTCTTAACCCTTTCCTTTTGCCTTTTCTTTTTGTAGTTGATTAGAAGAAGTTCCATTTCACAAAGAAAGAGTACATATTTGAATGGAGTGATGACTAAATTCTACATAAGTCCCTTTGTGTAAACAACATTTTCACATCATACCACTGAGGCTATCCATTACAAATCATGTACAAGGAACCTTGGAGCGTTCTTGTTTAATCACGTAGCTTAGCATTCCAGACGCTTTGTTTAAGAGAGGATAGAGCACTTGGTGTTTTATTCTAATGTTGTTGCTATCAAGAAAACATCATCAACAATTGTCTCAAGAAAAAATGGAAACAATTCCATGAATAGACAAAGAGATAAGAAGAAAACTAAAAGAATACAAGAATAAACTCAAAGAGAAAATGGGAGCAATTTATAAGAGATAAGATTTGAAATTGAGTTCACAGAGGAAAGAAAGTGAGAAAAAGGATGAGTTGACATGAAAAAATGTGATGAAAAGTGGGCTTAAAATCAAGAAGAAAAGATAAAATTATGAGTTAATTCATGGATCCAAAAAAGAGAGGACCACCTCTTTTTCCATTTAGGGTCACTTAGGTGACCCATAAGCACTATGGAGTGACCGAAAAGAATTATCGGTTGACCTAGAATAGGAGGATCTGAAATGGCTTGTTAGAAAAATATGATGTTTGGAAACTCAAGTTGGGTGTTCAAGAAGATGGTTAAGGAGGAGAAAATGAAAGGGACATGTACCAAGAGTGAAACTACTGAGAGGAGTGTAATTCACCTCTATGTGGTTGTGATTAGGAAGCTCTTTATCATCATTAGACTATCATGTAAGCTTGACATGATTTTGGTACTTATAGTGTGCATTTGGCATATTTCTAAAGGAAAGTTAGAATTACCTATGCCTTGATTAAACCTAACTCCACACATCCTCAAAAGGATCTAAATGCAATCTATAGATTCCCTATTTCTTATCTTGCATCAAACCAATAGGTGTAGTACTAAAACCTAGTTTAGAGTTATAATTGTGGTTTTGACCTCTAAATTTCTAAAACTAAATTTAAACATGGGCCCAAGCCAACTGAATCCAACTAGTACTCATTGACTAAAATGTGAAATATTAAAATTTGCACACTAGAGTGTTATATAAAAGGTTAAAACCTAATTAATTTTTATCATCTAGGATTTATCAAGAGGAGACATCTACACTTAGCATCTTCATTAAAAAAAGTACTTAGCATTATTATCTACATTTGTATTTTGCTTGGCATATATTCCAACTTGTGCAAAGTCATTAAATCAATCCAAGGGTTTGACTAAGGCAAAATAGGAGAGCAAGTTGCCTTCTATACCTAGCACAACAAAATCTACTAGTACTTATTAGAACTGCCATGTATAGAGAAAGTTCAATTTTTCATGAAAATGTTGAATCTACATGTGAAAACTTTAAAATTGTAGGTGTGGGAATAAAATCTACACCTACAAGATTAACTCAAAACAAATAACAATAAATCTTGATACACTTACATTGTGCAAGGTGTGGATCCACATAACCATCTTCAATTTGTGGATGACACTTCTTTGATGGGAAACTCCACTCTTGAGGAAGCTATTGCTCTTAGGTGAGCTGTTGACATTTATATCAGTGTGTCTAGGTAACTCTTGAATGAACAAAAGTATTAAGTTTTCTTCCATATGAACCCTCATCTACAAGAACAAATTGTTAATATACTTCATTTCAAGGTTGCTTCTCCTCCTTTCAAATATTTCGGTACGCCTATTTCTCCTACTTGCCTTGGGAAAAAGACTGGAATGTTATGTGGGATTTTATTTAGCTTGTCAAATCAGCCATTGGACACATAGATAACTCTCTTTGGCTAGTTGTATAGTGCTTCTTATTTAACTTGTCAAATCAGCCATTGGACACATAGATAACACTCGTTGGCTAGTTGTATAGTGCTTCTTAAAGCCATTATTCAAGCTCTCCAAGTTTATATATTTATGGCTCTTGTGACTCCAAAATGCATCCTTCGTGATTTGGACATAGAAAGAGAGTTTCTTTGGGAAGGAAATTTAGAGAAAATGAAATGACATTTTCTTAATTCTGGGGTAAAATTTGTGAACATAAAGAGAGGTGGATTAGGTATGAGATCTTCTCTCCTTAACAATATCTCTCTTGCTGCCAAATTATATTAGAGATGGTGTGTGGAGGAATACGATTTATAGGGGATAATTCTTGAGCTCATGCACCTGAATTTGGAGAATTATGCTTTCATTTCTAGGATGCCAACCCTTGGCAAGAGTTACCTTATATAGAAAACAATGAAGTTGGATAGTAATCTGATTAAAATTAGTATTTTTTAGATTGTTGGGAAGGGTTACCTTGCTCTTTTTTGGGATGATGCATGAGACCAAAACAATCTTCTTTGTGTGGAATTCTCTAACCTTTTTTAATTAAAACATGTGTTGAAGTTGTTGGAATTATGTTTCTGATTTTCAATATGAAGTCATGCAAGATGGTGTGAGGATTTGGAAATGGAAATCTTAAGATCTTTGGCTGGGTGAACAATTCCCTCTTCACATAAACCATTTAATTCATATTTAGCATCTCAAAAGGTCTCTTTGGATAACATTCAGATATCCTTAGATGTGGTTTGAAAGATAATGGGATTTACACATTGCAAACTGGCTATAAAACTCTGTTGACAAAAAACTGGTTATGTTATCCAATATCATTATTAAGATGGAGAAAAACTACAAAACAAGATAATCTACTTTAAAAAGATATATAATGAAATAGAAGTATTTCTAAATTAAAAAATTGGGCATGCTATCTACTGTCTAGGTCAAATTCTACTGTAACAAACTAAGCCTCTTAATAATAAAATCTATTTAGTCATTATTTGCTCTGAGATCCTGTGGAACCTTACCATGTTTTACTATATAATTGATAACGCAAATTATCATAATAATAAGCTTTGAAAACAAAGTAAATTTCGAAAACTATGACATCTGCATTCTTTTTTGATGTTTGCTATGTTTAAGTCTCCATACAATTGACTGTTTTCCTTCAAGGATTGTGTTACAACTATACATTTTGTGTAAAGCAACGCAATGCAACTATTACCTCTACACTCTTTGGTTCTGTATCAAATAAGTTTTCCTGTTCCTTACGTTAGTTTTCTCCCAAGCTTCTTTTACATTTAGATTTTACCATGTTTACATCTAGATTTGTACAGTGCATCTGCTAAAGTTTTTGAAGGATTCATAGAGAACCGGAGATTATACAAGTTGAAACACAGCCGCTTTTTTGACTTCAACAACATTCATTGTACTCAGAAGGAGAGAATATATTTTACAACCATAGAAAGGAATGAAAAAGAAAATGTAAAAAAATCTTGGCTTTATGTTGTGAGGGATTCTTGAGGAAAATACCAGATAAGAGAGATTGTACAGCTCTATCCCTTCCTGTTGAGAATGTTGCTACACTCGAAATCACTGCTTCTTTCTAAATTCTCCGAACGGTGCTTTTACTCTGTACAGACTTATAATAAAAGTCTCTATCTTTTAATATATTTATACCAGATCTCTCTAAAAAACCTGAGCAAACCTAGAAAAGGGAAAACAAGCTTATATTCATTAACATAAAAGCAGGAAAACAAGCTTATATTCATTACCATATAAGCAGGGCCTACGATGAAGAATCTTCTTACACTGTCAAGCTGTCATTATTAAATTATTACCGTCTGAATGCCTGCTCCAAACGAAGGTTTAGGTTGTAGGAAGCATAGCTTGTGACAAGTATAGCTTGGCGAGGGTTCAATAGCCATTTAAAAGGTCAAATTTAAAGTTTTTTAAAATTTTAATTAATTTTAAAAATATGGGTGGAAACAGAAATGAAAGATATTATGAACAATCTGGAAAGGATGTTGTAGATCAGCAAGTGCACCATACAGAATAGGGCGGAAGGAATAAGAATCCTCACAGAAAAGATGGAGGAGCTGATGAAGGAGCTGAAGGAAGAACACATGACAGGGATGGGGAACAGAAGGACGTTGAGGGTAACCTGCAGAAAACTGGGAACAAACGTATATAGGGTAAAACTGATGATCAGGGGGCCCGAGCTCCAGGACCTGGGGATGTAAAAGGAAATCTTTCCAAGAGGAGAATGACGAACTTCTGAGCTTTGCCAAACTTCATGAAGAATTTTACAAATAGGAGTTGGTTTCTGTTGAAACTCTTAAAAGTATGTGACCCTGTTGACGGGCTCGGAGAGGATGGGTGTATGGTGGGATATTGTATGTTTGCTGATAGTGTCTTGTATAGCTTTAATAGTTAGGCCTGTTTAGCTGCTTTAGGTGTTTTTTTGGTCTTTTGACTGCTATCCTTCCATGTTTTATCTTTAGGGCAGCTTCTGGTTGTAGGGTTTTGAGGCCCCTTCAAAACCTATTTTACCTCTCTAATAAAAAACTAGTATAGATATCTTATATACATTTACCTTAAAATAAAGCTGAGAGATATAAAGGTTTTCTGCAACTCAACTAGGTTAAACAAAGATTTCTTCGTGATCAAAGGGTATTCAGTTGCTTAAAGTATTTTATCAAAATTAAATTCATGATAAAGAAAATAAAAAAGAAACACAAATCTAAGGTAGATATTAATACAAGGGCTTCCTTGTATTATTTTGACTATAATCTAAATTACAGAGAAAATAAAACTAAAAATCTAAGGCAGAAAAAACATATATTATGAATTTAGGGCTTCCTTGAATTATTTCTACTAAAACTTAAATCCACAAAGAAAATTTAAAAATACAAGTCTAAGGAAAAAATAAATATAGATCAACAATGCAATTACCAGGGCTAACTAATTTTGGTGCACATTTTAATCTACAAAATCCACCATTTCTTCTGCCAAAGAAAACTTTGTTAAAGCTAAATTAATCTTCAAATACTTTATCCGTAAACCCGAAGTTTTCCAAAAGAAGGCTAGTAAAATAAATATATAGTTGTTTTTTCATATATTTATATGTTATATTTATATCTTTAATAATGTCCAATTTAATTTTTGTAGTTAATGCCCAGAGCTATAGAGTGTAATGACGTGAATGTGTCAACAAAAACTCTTTCCTTTAACATTAAATTTTATAGCCATTTACATGTAAAAATATTAATAGTTTATAATAAGCACAACATAACAAACATAAACTATAATTAAACTATATATATATACCCAATAAAATAGTTGTAATGTAAAATAAAATAAATCAAAATAAATAATTTTTACTTTACTTTAAAGTTAATTTATTTTACTAGAACTATTCTATTTGCTACATATTTTATCAATTTTAAAGTTAAGGTTTTTGTATTTACAAATAAATGTGGGATCTAAATAATTTTTCTTTCAACTATTATTTCATAAATATAAATATAAATATATATGAAGATTATAGTGTAAAATCTTATGAATTGTATTGGAACATTTAAACTATTAATATTTTTTAATTATTCTAAAATTTAATTATTAAAAAAAAGTATAATATTATATGTTGTTAATAGTATCATGTTTATAAGGGGAGACCCTGTGGTGAAATGATGGGGCTTTTTGTCTGTAGTGCCAACAACCCAGGGTCAATCTTTACTATGTTAACAATTGAGGGTAGACAAGTAAAGATTGCAAATCAAAAACATCCTTACAACTACCCATGTTAGAGGAATCAATTTTGGTTGTTAGAAGGTAATTTGAAGCAATTCATCAAGACATGCAGGAAGTAGAAGCTGGTGTACCTATTGAGGAAGAAGTCTTTACTACAAAGAATCTTGATAAGCAATGTACCAGTGAGAAGGAATATGAATATGAGTTTATCAATCTTGAAGAGATAGAAGCATTTGGACAAAGGTTATCAAAAGCATTAGAAGATTGTAAACATGGTTTAGAAGATGTTAGAGCACTTGAAGCAGTAATTGAGAAAGAAAGAAGATCGAGCTTGTGGTAGGAAACTGAATTTGACGAAGGCAAGTTTCTTGAGGAATATACATCTACATTACATCAAGAGATCCTCGAGAATGAGCTACAAGAATTACAAAAGACGTTGTTAGAAGATCATGAATTGGAGGGACTGCAAAGGAATTTAGAAGTCATCATTCAAGAATGTGCTGACGAAGAGCCTATGAATAGACAAGAGCAATTTGGGTCGATGCTCGATGCTACCATGATTAGACAAGAAGATATCAAGCCAATGAAGAGAATGACAATTGAAGAACATGCTGCTGCTATGGATGCTGAGATCAAGAAGCTGTTGACACCTTTGCTCGAGATCACAAAGGAGCTGGACGATGAGATCATGCAGTATGAAGAAGATGAGAAGTTCATAAACCATCAATAGGGACCTCCTGACGGATGTACAGAGTGTGATCGAATGCTTGGTAGGCCATGTCTCATTGAAAATAGTGAGCATCAGGTTGTATCTTTCCCTCCTATTGATTGGAAGAATTTTGAATTTGAACATCATGAACTTCTAATTGATAGCATTGATAGCAATGATAGTAATATTGTTCTTGAACATGTTGAACATGTTGAATATGATTTTTATTATGGTGGATTGGGTAGAACAACCTGCATTTGGATAAATCATGGTCCCAATGAGAATCCTGAATTGATCATAATACTGCCAGAATTGTTTCCTACATTTGAGGTCTATCCCCTGAAGGATCTGTGGGCTGAGTTCAAGAATGAATTTGCCTAGTTGAGAACTATCACTATTGCATCATTGCTGCTGTACATACTAGCAAACCATGCTAGGGCATGTATGTACTTGGTGTCCTGGGTTGTATCTCTTTGTTGCTTGTACATAGCTAGGTTAGTGTAAGGTTTTCATTTCCTATCTCGTCATAGAGTAGATTTTCTTCCTTGATGTCATTTGACTCAAGTGTTGGTTTTCTTAGAAAAGTTTGCTTTCATGTTGCTTGCTTGTTGTTGTTCACTTTCCTTAGTTGTTGCTTGCTTTCATAGATTAGGTGTGAGTTGCTTTGTTAGTTTGTTTGTTGTGTCAGGGTTTCTTATTTGTAAGAGGGTGATGTTATCTTAAGCACACACTTTAGTTTCAATTTAGGATAACATGTTGGATCTTTTCTTAGACATCCATTCATGAAAGTCTTAGAGTCTAAGGATGTTTTTTCAATTTATCATCTTGTTAGACCTTGGACTTGAATTGGAAGTTAATGGGACAGCTTATATGTGTAATCAATGAGAGTAGTTGTACCTTATTGAATGGTATTGCATGATAGGTGGAGGCCTTGAGAACCTGTTTGTTCTTCTTCTTCCAACATAAACAACTTTATTTTTTGTTTTATCTTCAGGAGCAGCAACATGATGACTTAAATCTATCTTCTTCCTTGGTACATTTCTAACTTTGGAGCACTGTCCTTCTTCATAGCGTAGACTAGTAGTGTCCTTATGATTCTTTTGCTGCCTCAACAAGTCATTTAAGCATTCAGTACTCTTTTCAAACTACAGATTCTTGTCCAACTTAGAAGATACCTTTTCCAATTCCTTTCTCAAAGAGACTATTTATAACTCTAGTTTTAGGCATTTATTAGTTTTAACTTCAAGATCAGATTTTGTAAAATTGACTACCTTTTTGCATCTTCTACTTCAATTTTTAGACTAATAACTAGTTTGTTAGACTCTTCAACTTGTACCTCTGCCTCTTCAAGATCTAAAGAAACTTTTGCAAAATCTAAACATACCTTGTCCTTGGAATCTTTTTCTTGTTCAAGTTGGTCTTCTAATTTCTGGCTCTCTTTTTTGAGTTGCTTGATTGTATCTAGAGCACACAAGAGTTCACCTTCTATATCAACCTCATGCTCCTATTCATCATACTCCTATTCATAGTCCTCTTCACCCACAAAGATGTCTCCTTCTTCGTCATCAATCTCAACAACAAAATCATCTTCTCTTTTATCAAGTTGTTGTCCACCTACACTCACATTGAAGTTTTCATTTTTATCAAAACTCTCAACTTGAAGACCATTATGTTTATCACACTTTGTATCAACATTCAATGGTGACTCATGCAACAACTCAATACTTGACTTGACTGGGGCTTGTTTTACAACCTTTTGCTTGGTATCTTTCATTTTTCTATTTCGTTTACACTTTCCCATAGTACTCCACTATCAGGATCTTCTAAGTTGATTAAACTTTGAATAAGGAACCTAAGGCTCTGATACCACTTGTTGGAATACAATACCACTAAGAGGGGGGTGAATTAGTGGTATACCAATTTAAAATGACCTTGAATAAATATTTCACAAATTAAAACATATAAAATGCAAGTTTTAGAATAGTTCAACTATCATGTGTTGCATCATACATGTAAAGCTATCAAGCTTTATTGAGCATAAAGAACATAAGCAAATTATAAAAATTGAAGACACCATAGAAACTCAAATGTTGAAAGATACACAAGATTGAATGTTTGAACATGTATACAAAGTAGACCACAAATAATGAGAAACCATAACACAATGATTTATGAGTGGAAAACCCTCATAGGGATAAAAAAGCACTCAGGAAAAATTGCCTCACTAGCTTCATAAAATCACATTGATCATAGAACGTCACTGGCTACTTTTTGTGCCTCACTGGAAAAGCCTCATTGGCTACACAACATGCCTCATTGGCAAATACAACTACCTCACTGGAAAATTAATAGTGTCTCACTGACAAACCATAAATATGAGAAAGAAAAAGATAATTGAGGGGGTTACCCTGATTCTATACAACACATTACACTTCATAACCTTATATCTCCTTTTATCTACAGCCAATACAACCATCAGACATAACCTTTTCAAACACAATGATAGTATAAACACATCAGGACTCTTTTATCCTCTACGGACAAACATACCTTTAATACTACAAACACCACACTTACAATCCCCTTGTATACATCTAAACAGACTTCAATCTTCTTCCCTTTCAAAAATCATAGAATTGCTTCGAAACATAAGCATTACAACAATGAATATGACCGTAATGCTGTGTAGAATCCAATCAAATGACTTGCATCATTAGACCTATCATATAAAACAAGTTATCAAATTTACTGGCCCATCTGGTCATTCAGAGAACTGCTAAAAGAGTTAAGAATTTTTTATACTGCAACTACCTATCATGTTTTTGACAAGGAAAATAACAGTTTGGAATTTGAAACACTTTTAAATTCTAATTGTAGATCTTCCTCTTCATGCTCTTGAAACTTTTAATCACAGTCATAGATGTATACATTGGCACCCAATGAAGAATTTTACCTGTAGCTCTGGTTGCTTTAGGTATATAGGGTTGAACTTACATTTTAAAATCCTCCAAAAGGTGACTTTAACCGACTTCCACCCTGCGATCAGAGGTCAACCTCAAAACATAATAAAATGTAAATGTGGCATATGACAGGCAAAACTGAGTTTAAGGACCTTTTAGAATAAGACATAGGGTTTAAGAATTCACCTAGGGTTTCAGAGATTCAACAAAATTCAAACCCTAGTTTTAAAGTAGAGAGCATATGAAACCTTTACCATTTGAGATAAACTAATCTTGAACCTTAACATTCTTTGAATGTGACATATGCTTAAACATATATGATGAATCAACACCAAACTATGAATACAATGATGTGGTCAACAATTTGACTCTCTCTACATGAATGACACTTCCCATAGAATGAGTGAACTCTATGCTCAACCACCTTGTACAGATTAGGGCCACACTTCAAGTTTTAACCATTGACCAGCCAAAATGAACCATAAAGCATGACAAAAACTCTAAAGCATGAAATATGATGAATGAAGATCCAACTCCTGAAAGCACCAAGAACCTTAGATGAAACATATGAAGAATAACACCTTTGATTCCTTTGATCCTTTGATGATCCTGTGGTACTGAAGCAACATGAAGGAGATCAACAATGTATCAATTTCTGACATCAACACCTCTATGAAGAATAAAGTAACTATTGCATGCATATCAAATTGATGCCTAGATTCAAGGTGTCATGAAAAACCCATGATTACCCAATTGACATAGAGAAGAGAACACCAATGTCAACATCCAACATCAAGCATGAACACATTACATGGGAGATGGCCAAAATGACATCATCAAAACCCTTTCTCATCATCCACTGAATCATCATCATCCCTTTTTGACATCAATGACAATTGTCGATTATTAAAGAGATGATAACACTGACTCTAAGTTCTTAGCAAAAGAAAGGTTATATTATTAACTAGAAACAATAAGATGAGCAACATCGACCAAGAGTTCTCTGATGCAAGTAAAGCTTCTAATATACTCATCTATGGTCTAAATTCTCATATAACTACCAACATTTCATAGGGAATACCTATGTTCTCCAAAAACAATTATTGATATATGAGAGTTTCTACTAACCTTATTTGCAATAAGAGAATCATGAGGAATATTCACGGTTCATACTTGAGAAAACTGGTGACACTTAGACTTTGTCGACTTGCACTTCAAATTCTTGAACTAATTCCCTTCTAAGAAATGATCTGATCTCAGATATTGATTTCCCTCATTAACTGATAGTGTTTATCAACTAAGATAACTAACCTTCACTATTCTAAGATTTTCCTTCTGTCAACTCTCTTGATGCTCTCCTAAACTCTACTCCCAAAATTGAGCTCTTCAAATCTCTATTATCACCAAAAATAACCACCTCTCTTACCTCTCTACTCGACTCTACTAATGAGTCGTTCACTACCATAACCAACCACAACTCTCTATAAGCAGTGATTCAAGATAGTATAGTATCTCATATGGGCATAGTGAATAGTCTTTTACTACAATAAGGGTGATGACTAGTCATGAGTAAAGGCACCTTAACAATGACAAGGTAATAAGCCTGCTTGAAGAGTGACAGACATATTAAAGAACAACCAATTGCATTTGATAAGAGAAATCAACATTAGTAGTCAAAGAAAAACATCAATGTAATGATACATTCAATCTAGTGGCATGATACAGAGAAAACAAAAGGTAGTAGCAGTGACAGTCAGTATCAAGAATGACTATGGTAAAAAGGAGAATAGTCATATACAATGAGCAGAGATGAAATAATGAACAATCCAATGAAGATGATTGTCATGACAGTCTGAGATCAGTTCTAGATGATTGCAATAGGTTGAAGAATGGAATAGTGCAAAGGAAGTGTCTGTTTTAGTTCACCCCACTTCAATATCATCCACTCCAACATAAAAAAAGTAGCCTAGGCAAAAGAAAATAGGACAGACATTTACCACTTTTGTTGTGAATGAGATCTAAACTTGCTATTGAGTCTTTAACCATTGAAATGGCTGGTATTCAATTAAAGTGATGTTTTGAATAGTCCAAAAGTAATTATTATGATGATTGTCCCAGTACAGGGAAAAAAAACTGATTAGTGAAGCTGTAAATATCATGGAACAATCTTATCCATTGACATGAAGAACAAAAGAACAATGTTACGTAGAAGTCAAGGGACTATTGAGGAGGTGTAGTAGATAAGACAGTAGTTTATCACTATTATAAAGCCTTCAGGAATGAGACAGTCAAACACTATGAAGCTACAACATTATACAAAGATGACTAAAAACAATGAGATAGTGACAGAAATCAGTCATGAGGATAGTCATAAAAGCATACAACATAAATAGTAGCCTTTTACTAGTTCATAAAAAATAGTCAATTGAAACATCAAAAAGGTTGCAAGTAATGTACGGTCACAATAGTATTTATGATGAGAACAGAGCCCTCAAGGAGTAAGATTTTGTTCCAGAACTTTCAAAAGAGAGGAAAAGATGTATAACAGAATTTAAAAAAGAAGTCCTCACTGTTCTTTTTAAAAACACATTGCTCATATTTTCCTAGAGGAACAGATATAGGGGTTTCACACTTTTCCCACAAAAGACCTTCAATGGCTATTCCAAAGGTGGCATAGTTTCCATATAACCCTATTAGGGTTTTGTCAAAAAATAGGGCAACCTACATATTTCTTAGAAGTGAGAAAGGAAACAATCTTCGTCCTGATACTAAAGAGCCATACCATAATCAATACATGGAATATTGAGATAGTTGCTAAGTCCATCAATATGGTTCTGAAAAACATCTGTAACCAAGAATAAATTATGCCATGAAAGAAATGATGCAAGTATGTGGGTTTCCAAAATAATCAAAGGAAAGTAATCTTATTTTGCAGAGGCAGTAGAGAAGTCACTTTTCAATCATCTTACAGCAAGACAAAGGTTTTTTCCTCAATATTTTAGCAAAGAGAACCATAGTAAATCAGTTTTTAAGCATTTTTCTGTAGAGGACACGAAGATCTCTTTACTGACTGTTCAAATAAAAGATGATATACAAAGAAATATGCATAGAACCCTATAGTTTCAAGGCCACATTCCATAGTTTGTATCAAAGAAAGGAAGGGTTAGTGTTTCTATAGGATCATATAAAAGAGTAAAGAGTAGAAAAAATAGAGAACTTCACATGCATTTCACATTCAAGCCCTAGTAAGATTACATAATAAACAACATATAAAGCATTTTTTTTACCATCTCATACAGAAAAAAGGAAAGCACAGAGCCTTTTCATACTTTTTAAAAACACTTCCATGGAATCATGATAGAGGAAAAAGCCAAAAGCACAAATTTTTACCACACAGGAGTAGAAAAAAAACAATGAAGTATTTTCTTCCATATATCAAAACCACAGAAAAAGGGCAAGGAAATAAATCAAACCCATCAGGAGTTGAATTGAGCTAAGAAACCCTCATGGTAGTGCATCACTTCAAAGCAAATGAAAAGGATAAGAGAAAAATGATTTCTTTTAGGGTTTGATCAATCTTTTTGTGCCCTAGCTTGATCATCTTAGTCTCCCTTTGACTTTGTTAAGAAAAGAGATCATCATAAATCAAATGGAGACTATGGTCTATGACTTTCAAGTCATGACGCCTAGTGAAGAATGCATGAGCTTGTAGAGACATGGAGTCATAAGGTGGTCATTATTCTCTTTTCACTTTATTAAGAGACTTTTTAAACCTTGGAAATCAAAAGAAAATGATAAGTGTTTGAAAACAAAAGGGAAAGGATATGATTAAAGTTTGAAAAAAATCACAGAATGGTTTGAAGCCTTTTCATAGGCTAAGGATAGAAAAAGACATTATTATAAACCTCGTGGTTTTTTTTTGTGAAGTTGGAAGAGAAGTTCAAACATAAATGGACAAATCATGTAAACCCTTTTTTCCTTTTTGCATGAGTTAAAGCTAAAAATATTGTATTTTAAACACTTATTGAGGGTAATAATTATAAATTACCCTAATATTTGTTTCACAAAACCAAGAAGATAATTGTAAAACACTTATTAAGCTAAAACCATGCAAACATATTACCCTTAATATTTGTCAAAAATAATATATTTTTGCCCTCAAATCATGCAAGGGAGTAAAGTGAAGACAAACTGAACTGTCAAACTCATGCAAGAGGAAGTTCTACTTTTATTTTTGACTTGGAGTTAAACAAGCCTATTTTGGCAATCTTTTGGTCAAACACCTTGGGAGGAGGAGTTCTGAGCTAGAATAGCTCAGTTTGGAGCAGTTGTGGGATCTTATAATTAGGCTTTTTTCCTTGCTCACCTAGAAACTAGGAGTTGTCTTTTCCAACCTGTTCATGCATCATGTTGAGTGCAGTTAGACAGGAGATCACTTCCCTTTTCTTTTGGAGATAGATTTTTGTATTATAGGAGGAAAAGCTTATGCTTTCTTCCCAATTCTTTCTTTTTCTCTAGCCTTTGCACATTGCAGAGATAGAATATCATAACTCAATATATTTTATAGATTTTTATACAACAATAGTTTACTTTTTAGCAGATTTGATATTTATTGAAGTGTTTTCCTTCTATTTTCCAATAAAATTGGGTGATCTTCTTCTTAGATTTAGGTGTCTTGTCTTGTGAATGATCTGATAAAGATTTACCGTATTTTAAATTGAAACCTTTAAGTTTTATGACTCTAAACAGTACATGGATTACACCATTGCTAAAGGCATCAATCTAATCAATCCAAACAGCAGTAGTTACTCTCTTGGCATGGAAGAAGTGCACCCTGGTAATAGTGGAGTTGTGTTGTATGCTTAAATATTGAATTATTGTGTTTGTGTACTCATGATCAGACTGAGGGTTTCCTTATTATTTTTCTATGTTTGTTGTTTGATTTGAAATTTTTTGTAAATTACTTCTTCTACCCATCTCATGTCATACTCTGTTTCAGGATAATTTAACCTCCTTGCATGGTTGGTCACGTGTGACTGGCATAGCTTTGTCAGAGGACCTGCATAGTAATTATTTATCAGGTATGTAGTAAACTACATGCCACCAACACTAATGGTAAAGTATGGAGGAGAGATGTTAGAACACTGACCTTGCTGCAGCCTCAGCAATAAAATATCGACCTAAAATTAACACAAAAGTGAACAATAAAAAATAAAATATAATAGAATTTAAGATTCTCAATTTATAATAAATGTTTGAAAGTTTTGGATTAGAGTTTGCAAAGAAAAAGATTTATTTGGATTGCAACCATTGTAATCTGCTAACTTTTTGAAAGGATTTAGGATAATTTTTTTTTAGAATTTTTTTATGAACATACTACTTTTGACTTAATAATGGGTCACAAATAATATGGCTGGATTATTTTTTTATTTTTTACTTTTTTAGGCTAGTTTTTATCTTCAAATCTTTAGAAATATTAGTAACCTATATTATTCTCAAAACAACAAAAATCTTTCTACCTTTTACATTTTTATTAAGAAACTCCTCAACATTCAAGTAAATGAAAAAAATAAAAAATAAATCTTTATAAACTCACTGAGGTTTATTTGGCATTTATCCTCCTTAAGCCTACAGAGAAATGACATTCCAGTGTTAATAAAGAGATCTATTGAAACATATTGTAAGTTGGACACTTCGACAATCCATTATTATTGAACTCAAAACATCTTTAACAGCACCCAAAAGTTTTTCAAATCAACCTTTTGAGTCCCAAAAAAATTAACCCACAGAGATATAGAATCACACTAAATAAGAGACACACGAAATGACCTAAAAGATTGATATAAAAATCTTTTAATTTTTTTTGAAGAAAGATATAGTGTTCAATGTATTATTCTTTAATTAAAAGTTAAACAATCAAACAAAAGAAAAACAAAAGAGAAATAATAGAATACCATATATTGGCTTGCCAACGGCAACGCCGTGGTCATCACTGTTGGAAAGTAATTTCTCCCACAAACAAAATTAAAAGAGAAAAAGACAAAAAGGCAAAAAGACAAAAGAAGAAAATAGAAAGTTTCTAAAGGAGTCCAGATAAGACGGAGGTTTCTAGAAAGAGGAGAGTTCTATGTTAGAAAGTTCTAGAGGAAGTTTCCAGAGATAGATTGTTTCTAGATAAGGAATGGAAAAACCTAGAAGGCACAGGCATATACCAAAGCCTTCTATAAAAGAGGCATAATGTAATGCAATGCAAGTCAAGTCTGTATGATCAAGTGATCATGAATGCATCAGCATTCTTGTATGTGATGTAATCATGTTTTGAAGTTAATGGATTAAGGTGCAGCAGCACGAATTTGAGTAATCTTGTGTTTCATGTTTCTATATTTGTTATTTTTAAGTCTTGTGGATGTGATATCCACCACCAACAATTGGTATCAGAGCAGGTTAGATCGTGAGATTGGAGCTGTGCATTGGAGGATCAAAGCCATGGTAGTGTGACAATTCAGAGCTAAGTTTATTGCGATAAGTTGCATTGTGCTTCGTGTGTTTCAGGTTGATCATGGAGAGCTAGGGTATTGTTTATACTAAAGAACAACAAACTGCTGGATTTATCAAGGCTGTAGCCACAGCAGAGGACTTAGGGTTTGAAAGCGGCTGAATGAAATCAACTTCTAGATCAAAGATTTGACCACAGGAGAAGGATGACGATTGGAAAATTGTCTAGCCAGGAGCAAGCCGCCGATGCAAAAGGAAAATGAAGCTGTGTATTGTTTTTTGTTAAGAGGAGATTAAATTGGCCATACAAAAGGAATCGCTGCCAAGTTTTTTGTTCGTTGTTTGAAGACAATCACCCAGATCTGAATGTTGTTTCTGGCCGCTAATCAAGTTGCAGATCGAAGGATTACAGGAGAAAAGTCACTGAAGCTTCTGAGCCGCCATTATCCAGTGTTTGTGTGAATTGATTATTCAAATTTGTCCATTCCTTTAGAGCCGCATGAGGTCACTGAAAAAAAAGGCACAACTAAGGGTTCGTTGAAAAAGAAGAGAGGAAATCGCAACTGTAGGCAAACAGAGCAATTGCCGCTGAAGAGGTTGAAGTCTTGGGTTCAGAAGATCGCTGCATTGGTGAGCCGCAGCCCTAATCCACCGCCAATCCCAACAAAGGAAAGGCTTAGAGTAAATCGCAGACGTTGGAGGTGAAAGAAGTTGCTGGAGGTGAAGTTGAAGCCGTCAGAAGGGAATACAGAGGCCGCAGAGATTGTCCATAAAGAGCCGCAGCTCTTTGCCACCGAAGGAGGAGATTTTAAAAAGGTTGCATAGGATGCCAGAAAAAAAGAGATCGCTGTTTTAAGGTTTCTGAAGCTCAGACCTAGAGCCACCAATCTGAGGATATTGATCACTGTAAAATTGAACATAGGGTTTATGTTTTGAGAAGACGTCAATTAGATTGCTGGTAAAAACAAAAGAGGCCAAAAGAAATCGGCCAAGTTAATTGTTGAGAAAGCCCAAGGAGATCGCAAAAGGCATTGCAGCAACAGGAAGGAATTTATCCGCAAACATGGCATCAGGTACCCTACAACCTATAATTCCAATATTTTCTGGCAAAAATTATGATAATTGGTCATACAGAATGAAATTGGTACTTTCTTCACAAGGGTTATTAGAAATAGTTGAAAAAGGTTTTACTAAACCACCAGATGAGTCTACATTGAGTCCAGATGAGAAGAAAAAGCTGGATGAAAATAAGCAAAAGACTCAAAGGGCTTTGCAGATCATTGCACAAGGATTGGATGATCTAGTTCTTGGAAGGATTAAGCCAGCCACTACAGCCAAGAAAGCATGGAACATTCTAGAAACAACTTATCAAGGTACAAGTAGGGTAAAGCTTGCCAAATTACAAATGCTTAGGAGAGAATTTGAAAATTTGCAAATGAAAGATTCTGATTCAGTAGATCAATTTTCATCTCATGTCATGGATTTGGTTAATCAAATAAGGATAAATGGTGATGAATTAATAGATCAAAAGGTTATAGAGAAGATTTTAAGAAGTTTGCCTACTAAATTTGATACTATTGTGGTGACGATTGAGGAAACTAAAGATTTGTCAAAATATTCAATAGATGAGTTGTTTGGTGCCTTAAAAAATTATGAGTACAGGTTGAACAAGAATAATAATACCTCATTGGAGAATGCATTCAAAGCACAAATGTCATTTAGCAGAGGCAGAGGAAGAGGACATTCAGGATTCAGAGGAAGAAGTAATTACCAAAGAGAAGAAAGGAGGAGTCCAGATCCAAGAGGCAGGAAAAATCAAAGTTTCAATTCAAGGGGACGCAATAGCAATCAGGCATCACAAAGGTATGACAAATCAAATATTCAATGTTATTATTGCAAGAAGTATGGTCACTTGGCAAATGAATGTCGAAAGAAACAAGCAGATTTGGGAAAACAAAATGCAATTTTTTCTGAAAGTAGTTCTGAAACATTGTTTATTACATGCCATGTAGCTCAAGAAAGTTCAAGCAACATTTGGTTTCTAGATAGTGGTTGCAGTAATCACATGACAAGAAATAAAGATTTAATTGAAAGTTTGGATACTTCAGTAAAATCAGAAATTAAATTGGGTAATGATAACATAGTTGAAGTCATGGGCAAAGGTGCAATTAATGTGACAACAAAGCTTAGTAAAAAGATAATTCCTGATGTTTATTTTGTACCTGGTTTGAAGCATAATCTCATAAGTGTGGGACAACTTACTCAAAAGGGTTATAAAGTTGTTTTTAAAAATAATGTGTGCACTATACTTGACATTCCTCCTAGTAATTTGGTGATTGCAAGAGTTGAAATGACAAATAACAAGATGTTCCCACTTTGTATGAAAAATGAATGTTTGAGGACAAAGTCATTAGCTGAAGCTAAAAGATGCTTGGTTGAAGATTGTAAGGAAGTTGGAACAACAAAATTTGCATGTTGTGATATTATTGATGAAGAATGTAAAGCTAAAGATGACAAGTTGTTTGAATCTAAAAATCATGTTAATTGTAATAAAGAGAATGTTGGTCTTAATATGATGAAGAAGATGGGTTATAAAGGACAAGGTTTAGGCAAGTATGGACAAGGAATGAAGGAGCCCATTGAGCCAATAGTGAGGCCAAAATATGTAGGTATTGGATATGGAAAAAATAGATTATGTTACAGGCAATACAAGTGCAAACAAGTTGGTTCATGAAAAGAAGATTGTGCAATGTTTTCATTGTCATAGGCAAGGACATACTAAGGACAAGTGTTGGGATTTACATCTATGTAGCATATGTGGATTGAGAAATCATTTAGAAAAGATGTGTTGGCAAAGACAATGGAAAGATGAATCTATGAAGGATTGCATGAAAATGGATTGTGGATGGAGTTATGGATCAAGTTGGCAGCAAATTACAGGTATGCTAAAAAGTTTGTTTAGGTATAGATCTTCATTTGTGAAAGATGATAACAAGCAGGAAAAGTTTGAAGGATTTACGCATCATGCAAAGTTAAAAGATAAAGATAGTAAGAGGACTTCTAGTTTGTTGTTCTAAATATTTTCAAGGATTGAACGACTGCCGCAGCAGTGGGTGAGCGTTCAAGATCAGCAGCTAGTGAAGATGATTTGAAGGCATCTTGCAAGCAAAGGAATTGAAAGACAAAGATTTGGAAGATAAATTTGGAATGATAGGTGGTCGAAATTAAGGGGGAGTGTTGGAAAGTAATTTCCCCCACAAACAAAATTAAAAGAGAAAAAGACAAAAAGGCAAAAAGACAAAAGAAGAAAATAGAAAGTTTCTAAAGGAGTCTAAATAAGACGGAGGTTTCCAGAAAGAGGAGAGTTCTATGTTAGAAAGTTCTAGAGGAAGTTTCCAGAGATAGATTGTTTCTAGATGAGGAATGGAAAAACCTAGAAGGCACAGGTATATACCAAAGCCTTCTATAAAAGAGGCATAATGTAATACAATGTAAGTCAAGTCTGTATGATCAAGTGATCATGAATGCAGCAGCATTCTTATATGTGATGTAATCATGTTTTGAAGTTAATGGATTAAGGTGCAGCAGCACGAATTTGAGTAATCTTGTGTTTCATGTTTCTGTATTTGTTATTTTTAAGTCTTGTGGATGTGATATCCACCACCAACAATCACTGACTCCAATGAATCGGCCACTTTTCCTACCATTATCATTTATGTTAGGCTTTCCATGAGACGTCTTACAGTTAGGGTTTTCCATGCCATTATTACCAACACTTCCTGCAACTGTGTCTTGATCAACCCTCCCTCTACTGAGATTCATTAGCATCATTGCCGTCTATTCAATATCATCCAATTCACAAGAATTCTCCTTCTGATTTTTCCTTTTTCTACCACTAAGCCTCACCTCAGCATTAGGATCTGCTATCTCAGAAGAAGGACTAGACTGAGCTTTAACTTGAGCATGAGAAATATTGGCATTAAGATTTTCCATTATTGTAAAGTCTGCACAATGCAAGAAAGCAGTTAGCACTGCAAACGTACATGTCAATCATTCTATTCCTTATCCTTTTAAAAGAAGCTAGCACATGACTTGAGAAAGTTGGGGCCATTAATATATAATGGAAAAGAGAGATTTCAATATCCTTCATCATACTAAAACAGTCTATGAGACTATCATATTACAAAGCAGTGCTGAAGTAGTGAGAGATTGCTATCAGACAACTCTGTTCTTTGCAACTTGTTCGTCTTCCTTTCTAGTGATGATAGATAAAACAAACATTGATGAAAACAATTGGTGCTGTTAGTTTTCCTTTATGTTTATATCTAATATCCCTTCGCTTGTTTTCCTTTGTGTTCCAAAGGAAAATAATGCTGGGAAAATGAGGAAGACCATATAGTCAAAAGTAATTATGATTTCTTGATTTGCCAACCAAAGTCTTATGACCATTAAAGAATGCTTGTAGTCCAACGAAATATCAAAATTTATCTAGGAGGAATTAAATATTGTAGATAGAAAATGAGTAAAACTATTTAGAAGGAATCAAATTTTAAGTTAGATTAAGCCCTGTAACAAAGTTGAAGAAATTAAACTTATATTACCTGGTTATTGAAATTCAGGGAGATGACAGAAAGATTTAATTATGGTAAAAAATAATTCATTTATATAGATAAATAAGTTAAATAAAAGGTTATTGAATAAATAAATATCTAATAATAATATTGTAAAGAAGTATATGTTTCACTCTTTCACTTTTATGTTTTAATGTTATTTTTGTGGATCCGGTTAACATATTCTCTTAGTATATAATTTATTTTATAGGTGCATTGAATAACCCTAATTTTTAATTGAACATTGTATTATGTTTAATCCTCCACTTCATACCAACAACAATGTAATTCTTAGGACTTCTTCCTTCCTATACTAGATCATACATGCAATCTCATCCTATAGACTAGATTGTGGGCATGATCTAGTCCTCTAGATTTTAAATTTGAAATTCTAAATTTCAAAGCTAACAATCTCAAGATATACTTATTACTCATGAAGAAGATGAATGTTGAATACTTTTATCTTTGCCTTTGTTCAACCAAGAGGGTGCTAATTGGGATGTAATTTCCAACATTTATCTTCTTCATGCCCATCTTTATCACAATGAAAACAATGCAATTTTCTCTTACCTTTATCATGGAATTACAAATCTTCATTCTTTTTCCCTTTGGATTTTTCTTCCCACCATGCTACTATTTGTTACCCTTGTTTCAAGTGAAAGGTATTCCCTCCTTGTCCAACTCCAAATAGCCTACTTGGGCACAAGCCTCATTGATATTTTGGGGTTTA
The DNA here is from genome assembly GCA_027924645.1 of Cunninghamia lanceolata. Classification (NCBI taxonomy): domain Eukaryota; kingdom Viridiplantae; phylum Streptophyta; class Pinopsida; order Cupressales; family Cupressaceae; genus Cunninghamia; species Cunninghamia lanceolata. The sequence goes on from BSBN01000078.1 coordinate 9,575,529, forward strand.
GCCCTAAGGAATACCATTTGTAGATGGTTAAACAAACCTCCCACATAGCTAATCAATACCTTATGCTCCATGATGTCCTTCCCAAGGTTAAGTGCTCTTTTTATTCTCTTGTAGGCTTCAAGACTTTCCCCTTTCATTTCTTCAAATGATGCCACTACATCACTTATTCTTCTTCATGGAAAATGGGGTAAAACTAATTCTACAATAGCTCATTAAAATTATTCTACTTGGAGATTGGTACAATTTTTAAATTTTTCAAAGTGTGAGCATAACTCCGATACCATGTGAGAGAATTCCCAAGTTTCAACCTTATGAAAGAAGTCTGTTGAGTTGACCATCATTTTACCACCATTGAGTTGACTGTAATTTCACCATCATTGATTTTAATGACTATCTTAGAACCTCATGGATGATGATGCTTCTTTCTCAAATTCACTCTTTTCAAGCTCACTTTCTTTTAAATCTGAAAGATGTTTTGTAGAATGAATTGTTGAGATTATGAAATCTATCGATCCAGGATTATTTTGGACTCCCATTTTTCCTATCAATTCTAGTATCATGTTCTCAAGAATATGAAGTTTATCCTCAACATACGTTATCCTTGCAACTAGATTGTGTGCATAATCTAGAGTCCTCCATATTGAAAATTCAAAATTATCAATTCCAAAGTTGGCAATCCGAGGATATAATCATTACCCATCAACATGCTTGCCAAAATTCTAAAATTGTGTCTAGGGTTGTGAATTTAGGGATATTATCCTAGAAAACTTTCATAATTGATTAGTGGAATGTTTCATTCACATATTTGATCACACACACCATTAAGCTTAGTTTTCATTAGGTGCAAATACTAAACATCCAAAATTCTTTGTTTCTTCATTTTGATCTTGCTAAATCAACCTAGGGGCTTCACTGTCATTGAGGAATTGGATTGCTCTTCCCTCTATACATAGGAATATTGGACCAAAGGCACAATTAGCACAACATTAATCATAGACCAATATATATACATTTAATAAAATATTTTGTAAATATTTGCAATGTAAATTTTGTGTTGAATGAAATCACACTACTTAAGATAAAATTACACTAGTAAAAAAAAATCATGGGTGTGATCTAATCTAAAGCCTTGAGAATTTCTTCATCTATTTGTGATCAGCCTCTAATCATAAGTTTAGTTCTAGATTCTATATCTCAATTCCCTATCACACTATCAATACAAGAAGCATCCACATCAATCCAATTAGTAGGTAAGCCCTCTAATCTCTCTCATTTTCATTTATCATCTATTTATCTAGATTAGTATCTCATATGTTACTACCTAATTTAATTTAAGATCAAATTATTATGTATTTCCTTATTATTCCATTAGACATGTAAATTAATGTAAGGTGGGTTATTTTACTTAAAATACTAATATCTATATTATTATTGTACGGGTGAAAAGTGCATCCCAGGTACTTTTTTCGCTTTCATTTTAGACTCACCTTAATTGTTATCCCTACTATAATGGTCTAGTGTCTGTGATAACCAAAATTTCAACAGTACATGCACTACGCCATCACTTATTCTTCTTCATGGAAAATGATGCCACTACATCACTTATTCTTGTTCATGGAAAATGGGGTAAAGCTAATTTTACAATAGCTCATTAAAATTATTCCACTTGGAGATTGGTGCAATTTTTTAAATTTTCAAAGAGTGAGCATAACTCCAATACCATGTGAGAGAATGCCCAAGTTTCAACCGTATGAAAGAAGTCTGTTGAGTTGATCATCATTTCACCATCATTGAGAGAATGCACTAATTTCACCATCATTGAGTTGACTGTAATTTCACCATCATTGAGTTTAATTACTATCTTTGCTTCAACTTTGAAGAACCTCATGGATGATGATGCTTCTTGCTCAAGTTCACTCTTTTCTTTTAGTTTTCTTCTTATCTCTTTGTCTATTCATGGAATTGTTTCCATTTTTTCCTAAGATAACTGTTGATGATGTTTTCTTGACAGCAACAACATTAGAATAAAACACCAAGTACCCTATCCTCTCTTGAACAAAGTACCTTGAATGCTAAGCTACGTGATCAAAGAAGAATGCTCCAAGGTTCCTTGTACATGATTTGCAATGGATAGCCTCGGTGGTATGATGTGACAATGTTGTTTACACAAAGGGACTTATGCAGAATTTATTCATCAATCCATTAAAATATGTATGCTTTCCTTGTGAATTGGAACTTCTTCTAATCAACTACAAAAAGGAAAGGCAAAAGTCAAGGGTTAAGAAGACTAATCTAAGGACAATGACATGATGAATGATGCTATGGTAGACAAATTTCCTTAGAAACCAAAATTTCACTTTGCCATGACAAGCAACAACTACATGAAATAGGTGCAATCTCCAAAGGATAAACCAAGGATTTTTATATTGTTGACACACTCCAAAGTACCCACAGTTGGCGCAACTCGAAGGAGCATCAATAATCAAACTATTTGCAAGATGTGGTTCAGGCTAACTTTACACGATGAATTACCATCGACAAGCCATCAAAAGTATGAACCAATGGGAATTTATCAAATATCATTGCATATATCCATTACATCAATGAACTCTATCTACTTTATAATCTAAGCTACTTGGAACTGTATCTCAACCATCTTGGACAATAAGAAACCATGCGAACATTACTTGATCGTACAAGATCACCATGTGAACAAAAATAATGAGCTTGTATTGACTTAAGAAGTGTTTTGTTTACAACAATCTCATATATCTCTTCAATGATTTCGATGAGTTATTTCTACTCTACTCCTATTGCCATAGTATCTACTCCTACTCTATCTTCCTCTAATGATTCTTTTGTATCTTTACAAATGAGAGAAGTGAGCCTTATATAGTGCTTAAGAATTACATGAAGGGCCAAGAATGATTTGGCAATCAACGACTGACATTGAGACAACAAGGCAGTTTGTTACAAAATTTGCTATTTTTAGAACATGAAAGAGGCAATCAAGCCACATTTCCCAATGTGATAAGCATCTTTGGAGCATCTTTATGGTGGGCCCTCTTGATTGAATGACATGGTAGAATACGATTGGCTTGATGATGTGTATGTGCCACCTTAGCATCTTCAAAAGAACTAATCTAGTTCACCGCATGTTCACTTTACTTAGAATATTTTCTTCTTGTTGTCTTTGATGTAACTCATGGATCACTTTGATGATCATGCTCATCTCTCATCTTGTGATGTTGTTCTTGCAGGATTCTAGACTCTTGGAGTGTTGAGGTGGAAGATGTCTTGTACATGACTTCTTGCATATGATGGATGCACATGAAATAGACAACTCTGGATGATGACCTCCTTCTCATGCATGGCATAAGATGAACTTGATGTAAGAGCTCACCTCCATGTGGTGATGATGACAACTTTGAGCAACTTTCCTTCACCTTCCGAACTTCTCATGTATGAGCTCTCTCCATTCACCTCCTTGGATCCTCCATCACCTAAAAAAACACATCAAATTAAGACTTGATATAAAGGATTTTCAATAACAAATTACATTCATCTTATGCATGTGGGATCAAAACATGGCATTTCAAAACATACCCTTTCACGTGAAATCCATGCCTAAGTGCCTAGGTAGGTGTAGAGGTGAAAGGCAGAGAGTGTGTTGTGGACAAGACCTTGTCCATATGAAGGGCTCAAGGCCACCTAGCATGGGTGGGTTTGAAGGTGGTGTGAGGATTTTTCATGAATTAGATAATTTTTGGCTTGGTTTTGATGATCAAAGACATCTTCACTTACTTCCATGATAATTTAACTTCCTTTGAATGCTATAGAAGCATGGGCAGATTTAGAGAGGGTGTATGGAGAATGTGATGTGGAGGAGGTGGAGTTGTCCAAGTACAGTGCTCAAGGAAGAATTCAAGATTTCAAGATCTCTCTTATGCAAAAAATCCAAAAAAAGTAGAAAAATAAAAACTACAAAAAAAACAAAAAATTTTAAAAATACCAAAATAAGGATGAATTTCCTAGCATGTGTGAAGCAATTTCAAGGTTGTGGGCAGCAATATGATCCTCAAGTGGACATAATTCAGCTTTGGCAGAGTTTGAATGCATAACTTCATCAAAGGAATGCCTACTTGACCAACTTTGCATCACGGGATGGATGCCGAATTCATGGTACAAATGATCACAAGGAGCTATATTGTTTAACATTTTTGTCAAGGATGGAATTAACTTTGCAAGGAAAAATTTCTTTTTTCACAAGTTTATGAGCCAGTTATGAGTACAATGGTGGAACCTAAGGTGTCAAGTGAAAGTGAAGCCTTCGTATGATTTAAAGAGATGATCAAAGAGAGACTACGTATTGAGAAAGGCTTGAGCATAAAGTATCACCTGCTTCCATGCGAATGGTGTAGAATTCATAATGCCAATCATTTGGAATTCACATGTTCCACAATTTGGGAGGCTATTCATCAAGCCAAGGCACAATTGAAGTTTGACGAATCATCTAGAGAAGAAGGAACTTCTTTTCCATCTACTAGTGAAGATAGCACAAGTGTATTAGAAGATGAATTCACAGGCCTCGTTCAAAAGATGGAAGGACATATTGAAGAAATTCAAACGGAGATAAAGTATATTCAAGTGATCACAAGCAAAGATCAAGGTACAGATTCAACACATAGAGAAGAAAGTGATTCAAGTTCATTTCAAGATAAAGAAGAATTCCTTGCCACTCATGCTTTCATATTACTAGAGGAAATTATTGAGAATGAATTACAAGAGATTGTAAGCATCCTTAAAAAGGGAAGTGGTCAAAAGGATATGTTACACACTGTCATCCACAAGTCTGATAGTGAGCAGCAATTCAGAGGGGCACTAGACGCTTCCATCCAAGAAATACAAAAGGAGTTCCAGTCAAAGTTGTTTCAATAAGAACAAGCTGATGAAATGGAGTTCAACTACATGAAGCAATTTGAGTTAATGCTAGGCCCTTTATTAAAGATCCACAATGAGCTAACAGGTGAAATGTTCCATGCTTTCAAAATTTAATTGTTTTCACCTTTTCATATTGATATGCCTACTATTGATTATAGTGTTGATTCGCATGTTGCAGATGCGAGTGGGATAATCCATCACTAGCTTCGACCTCCCAATGTGTGCATGAAAGATGAGTAATATCCATTCAAAGGAGAACTCTAGGTTGTATCTTTCCCTGTTATTAATTGGAAAGATTTTGAATTTGATGATTACAAATTTCTTGATAATGAATTTGAAGAATATGAATTTGACTATGGAAATTTTGGAAAGATAACCTGTATATGGATTAATCATGGTCCCAATGAGTTGCCACAACTGTTGATTTTGTGTAAAAAAAATTCTGAGTTTGAGGATTGTATTGTGAAAGAATATATTTCCAAGTTTAAGGATAAATTTGCCAAAATCTGAACTATCATGTGTGCCTTATTGTTGCTTTTCATTATGAGAAATCATGCCAGGTCTTGTATATATTTGGGTCTTTTGAGTCATGTCTACTCTTTGTACATAGCTTGCTTAGAGTAGGTTTTCCTTTATGTTGTTTTAGAGTAATTGTGTTGTGTTTAGTTGATAATTGGTTTTGTTTAGGTTGTTGGCTTTAGTAGTTAGTTGCTTTTTGGGGTTCCCAAGTTGTGAAAAGGTGATGAAGCTTCAAGAAAACATCATCAACAATAACCAATTCTTTTAATATTATCTTTTCTTTTGTTCCCTCTCATTTCTACTTATAAATACCCCTTCATTCTTCATTATTTATCATCACTTTCATTCACAAAATCTTCTTTACATGCTTCTTCGTAGACCTTGAGCCTTTTTCTTTCAAGTTTTAGTTTAGATATCTCATAGAAAAATAGAAATCCTTTTCTCATTGAGAAATATGACAATATTCTTCACAAGCTTCTTCATAGGCTTTTGAGTCTCTTATTTTATTTCTTTTAGTTTTAGTTTTTGCAAAGCTTCAAAGCTTTCTCTTTAGGAGATTTTTTTCATGTATTCTTGCCTTACCCAAGTTTATGCATAGTATCCCCTCTATCTTTTTATGCTTGTACAAAGACCATGTGTGCACCTTTTTCCCTTCAAATTTACTATTGCTTCTAAGCCATTTTTCACTCCATTATATCCCCTTTCTATCCCTATCACCAAGAGGAGGATCCCATTGCTATATAAGAGAAGACAGTTGTTATATGACCTTTGAGGAAATATCCTAGCATTGGTGCCCATTATTATAGGTTCTTTATTGATTTATCACTAGTTAACTCACATTTTGCTCTTGAGAAAGTAAAACATTGTCTTGTCTTTCTCTTGATAGGATAAAGTTAGAGTAGACTAATTTACTTTTTAGAATAAATTTTCTATTTTTCTTAAGAGTAGTTACAAATTTATATTAGAAGCTTCAAACCATGAAAAACACACGAAAACATAGTTATATTGCATTAGGAAAAGTCATATAACTCGCATAAATGTTTCCTTTTAATAGTAATTAGATCATCAAAAATCCAAAATTGGAAAAAGAAAAAAAGTGTATGCATTCACTTAGGATTAATTGCAATATAAGTTCATTTCTAACTTTCAAATGTTTCAAACATTCAAGCCCTCAATTTCACCATGAGGCATACAACATTCAATTTTTGTTTGAAAACAAACATTGAAGAAGCCCTAGTTTTGTTACAAGGCATAGAAACAATATTTCGAATCAATCAACAAACATATGAAAACATCAAGGAAACCCTCAATCTCAGGATGCTAAACAATGAATGTTTAGGGCAAAATTGGATTTGTTAATCTTTTGATTTTAGATGTTTAAATCCACCTCTCCACTATACATTGAAGGATCTAGGGTCCAGTGGTGAGCACTATCATACCCTAGGTCACTTGTAGATGTAGGGAATTTAATTATTAATTTTCCTTCTCTTATGTCTAATTAGTCATTAAAACCCTAATTACATAAATACGACAACAAATTGACGAAAGACGAAAAAAGATCTTGCAGACAAGAATAAAATACCAAATCATAGAATACATGTTTTCTGGGTTCTGAAGCAGAATAGTCAGGGACACTAGAGCGGACGCCCAAGTCCAAGGTCCCTTCTTTTTCAGGGAATCTGGACCTCCTTCCGACATTGATCAGCTCTGTAACTTTTATTTCTCGAGATCTATCTACAAAGGACATTGGAGCAAGCACCCAAGTCCTGGAAATGCTTCTGTGTCAGACTTTTGTCCAGATCCTGAATCCCTAATGCCTGCCAAGCCTTCCTACAACTCCACTTTTCCCAAATGCGACACCTATAACCTACAATCACAAGACTTGGTTTAGGGGTTGTGGTGTTTAGAGGCTTGCCTCAGTCAAGCCTCAAAAGACACTTAAGTCTTTGAACACCGTTGTCAGATAAAGAGTGCATGCCCTTGTGAGAAAAAGGCAAAAATTAAAGGAGTCAATGATGAAAACCCAATAATATGTCACCTTGTAGTGAAGCTCTCATGGAGGAAGATGCTCTTCATACCATGAGGGGATTGATGCTCAAATATGCAAATATCAACACACAAAACATACAAGTCTACTCTTGCAACACAATAGAAAGCCCTGAATCACCTTAAGAATGACTAGAGTTCACAATGATTATCTAGTTTACAAATGAATGCCTAAACATGCTTATATATGCACCTACAAGCATTCCCGCCAAGATTTTAAAAATTAAACTTTACTGTGTTTGTAAAAGAACCAAATAAATATCATAAACTAAAACCCATAAATTAGGGCTTCCACAAAATAGGGTAGGACTAGGGCATGGGCACCCAAGTCCTCCCCCCTATTTTGGGTAGGGTACAGTTCAAGGGGTCCACCTAGGTCCAATTTTCCATGGAACCTAGGTCTCATTCCATTGGGATGCCAAAATATGAACTAAAATGTCTTAAATGCATACTAAAGACCTAGGAGCTAAACCCCATGAGGGAAAAGCCCCCAAGGGGTCATTTTCTGATATTACAATCAAATATGACACACTTCAATCAACAAACAATAATGCAATTGATACATGCCACAATATTATTCCAATATTGACATATTTATTTTCCACATAAACAAAGTGTTAATAAACTCCTCCTTATTATACCTCTGATCTTCCAATGAAATCTTTGAGTTTCTCTAAGTTCTTTCTACTCCTGCTGCATACATCCAAGTCTACATCATGAAATACCTTTGAAAATCCTACAAAGACTTTATTCTCACTGTGACTGAGAAAACATTATGTAATTTTCATGTTAGTGATTCACAGTGATTGAGATACATGCTTCTTACTGAGCATTGTAGTCAAGGTAACTACACTGAGCATCCAAACTAATACTTTCAAACCTCTAACATGCATTCATACCACTGTTAGCATAAATACCAAATCATTGTGAACTTGTATACCAAACCTTTGAGAAGAAAACTATGAATAAAGATCACCATACTTTTTCCAAGGCAACAAGCTCACGCCAAACCATCACTAGATGTTTTACTAACCTTCTTATTTTCACCTTGGGGTAAAAGATAAGACATTGAACATTTCCCTCTGACTCCTTGCTACTTTTTATGCACTTGGAGATGCCTTTTGTGCATAAAGCACATACATAGGTTCTTTTTGTTTTTGTTCATATTTCCTCCTCCAAACAAATTTTACCTTTCCTCTGCCCATATCAACATTAGATGATACTTTTGTGATTAGACTATTAGTTTTCCTTGGAAGTTCTTTCAAACCAGGGCTACAAAACTTTTATATATGTCCAAAGTTATTGCAATTGAAACATCTTAACTTGTTCATCATTCCAAGATGACTGTTATCGTTATATCTTCCATGCACTCAACAATTTCTTGCTCATACCAACTTTATTACAGTTATAACAAACGTTGTTATAGTCCCAGGATTTGATAAACTATAAGAATTCTTATCCTTATTCCATCCAAAATCATTTCTTGAGTGAGTTCTACAATCTCTAGCTCTATGACCATAAACATGACAAGAATAGAAATACCAATGAAAATGAGAGTAGTTGTACCTTATTGAATGGTATTGCATGATAGGTGGAGGCCTTGAGAACCTGTTTGTTCTTCTTCTTCCAACATAAACAACTTTATTTTTTGTTTTATCTTCAGGAGCAGCAACATGATGACTTAAATCTATCTTCTTCCTTGGTACATTTCTAACTTTGGAGCACTGTCCTTCTTCATAGCGTAGACTAGTAGTGTCCTTATGATTCTTTTGCTGCCTCAACAAGTCATTTAAGCATTTAGTACTCTTTTCAAACTACAGATTCTTGTCCAACTTAGAAGATACCTTTTCCAATTCCTTTCTCAAAGAGACTATTTATAACTCTAGTTTTAGGCATTCATTAGTTTTAACTTCAAGATCAGATTTTGTAAAATTGACTACCTTTTTGCTTCTTCTACTTCAATTTTTAGACTAATAACTAGTTTGTTAGACTCTTCAACTTGTACCTGTGCCTCTTCAAGATCTAAAGAAACTTTTGCAAAATCTAAACATACCTTGTCCTTGGAATCTTTTTCTTGTTCAAGTTGGTCTTCTAATTTCTGGCTCTCTTTTTTGAGTTGCTTGATTGTATCTAGAGCACACAAGAGTTCACCTTCTATATCAACCTCATGCTCCTATTCATCATACTCCTATTCATAGTCCTCTTCACCCACAAAGATGTCTCCTTCTTTGTCATCAATCTCAACAACAAAATCATCTTCTCTTTTATCAAGTTGTTGTCCACCTACACTCACATTGAAGTTTTCATTTTTATCAAAACTCTCAACTTGAAGACCATTATGTTTATCACACTTTGTATCAACATTCAAGGGTGACTCATGCAACAACTCAATACTTGACTTGACTGGGGCTTGTTTTACAACCTTTTGCTTGGCATCTTTCATTTTTCTATTTCGTTTACACTTTCCCATAGTACTCCACTATCAGGATCTCCTAAGTTGATTAAACTTTTAATAAGGAACCTAAGGCTCTGATACCACTTGTTGGAATACAATACCACTAAGAGGGGGGTGAATTAGTGGTATACCAATTTAAAATGACCTTGAATAAATATTTCACAAATTAAAACATATAAAATGCAAGTTTTAGAATAGTTCAACTATCATGTGTTGCATCATACATGTAAAGCTATCAAGCTTTATTGAGCATAAAGAACATAAGCAAATTATAAAAATTGAAGACACCATAGAAACTCAAATGTTGAAAGATACACAAGATTGAATGTTTGAACATGTATACAAAGTAGACCACAAATAATGAGAAACCATAACACAATGATTTATGAGTGGAAAACCCTCATAGGGATAAAAAAGCACTCAGGAAAAGTTGCCTCACTAGCTTCATAAAATCACATTGATCATAGAACGTCACTGGCTACTTTTTGTGCCTCACTGGAAAAGCCTCATTGGCTACACAACATGCCTCATTGGCAAATACAACTACCTCACTGGCAAATTAATAGTGTCTCACTGACAAACCATAAATATGAGAAAGAAAAAGATAATTGAGGGGGTTACCCTGATTCTATACAACACATTACACTTCATAACCTTATATCTCCTTTTATCTACAGCCAATACAACCATCAGACATAACCTTTTCAAACACAATGATAGTATAAACACATCAGGACTCTTTTATCCTCTACGGACAAACATACCTTTAATACTACAAACACCACACTTACAATCCCCTTGTATACATCTAAACAGACTTCAATCTTCTTCCCTTTCAAAAATCATAGAATTGCTTCGAAACATAAGCATTACAACAATGAATATGACCGTAATGCTGTGTAGAATTTAATCAAATGACTTGCATCATTAGAACTATCATATAAAACAAGTTATCAAATTTACTGGCCCATCTGGTCATTCAGAGAACTGCTAAAAGAGTTAAGAATTTTTTATACTGCAACTACCTATCATGTTTTTGACAAAGAAAATAACAGTTTGGAATTTGAAACACTTTTAAATTCTAATTGGAGATCTTCCTCTTCATGCTCTTGAAACTTTTAATCACAGTCATAGATGTATACATTGGCACCCAATGAAGAATTTTACCTGTAAGCTCTGGTTGCTTTAGGTATATAGGGCTGAACTTACATTTTAAAATCCTCCAAAAGGTGACTTTAACCGACTTCCACCCTACGATCAGAGGTCAACCTCAAAACATAATAAAATGTAAATGTGGCATATGACAGGCAAAACTGAGTTTAAGGACCTTTTAGAATAAGACATAGGGTTTAAGAATTCACCTAGGGTTTCAGAGATTCAACAAAATTCAAACCCTAGTTTTAAAGTAGAGAGCATATGAAACCTTTACCATTTGAGATAAACTAATCTTGAACCTTAACATTCTTTGAATGTGACATATGCTTAAACATATATGATGAATCAACACCAAACTATGAATACAATGATGTGGTCAACAATTTGACTCTCTCTACATGAATGACACTTCCCATAGAATGAGTGAACTCTATGCTCAACCACCTTGTATAGATTAGGGCCACACTTCAAGTTTTAACCATTGACCAACCAAAATGAACCATAAAGCATGACAAAAACTCTAAAGCATGAAATATGATGAATGAAGATCCAACTCCTGAAAGCACCAAGAACCTTAGATGAAACATATGAAGAATAACACCTTTGATTCCTTTGATCCTTTGATGATCCTGTGGTACTGAAGCAACATGAAGGAGATCAACAATGTATCAATTTCTGACATCAACACCTCTATGAAGAATAAAGTAACTATTGCATGCATATCAAATTGATGCCTAGATTCAAGGTGTCATGAAAAACCCATGATTACCCAATTGACATAGAGAAGAGAACACCAATGTCAACATCCAACATCAAGCATGAACACATTACATGGGAGATGGCCAAAATGACATCATCAAAACCCTTTCTCATCATCCACTGAATCATCATCATCCCTTTTTGACATCAATGACAACTGTCGATTATTAAAGAGATGATAACACTGTCTCTAAGTTCTTAGCAAAAGAAAGGTTATATTATTAACTAGAAACAATAAGATGAGCAACATCGACCAAGAGTTCTCTGATGCAAGTAAAGCTTCTAATATACTCATCTATGGTCTAAATTCTCATATAACTACCAACATTTCATAGGGAATACCTATGTTCTCCAAAAACAATTATTGATATATGAGAGTTTCTACTAACCTGATTTGCAATAAGAGAATCATGAGGAATATTCACGGTTCATACTTGAGAAAACTGGTGACACTTAGATTTTGTCGACTTGCACTTCAAATTCTTGAACTAATTCCCTTCTAAGAAATGATCTGATCTCAGATATTGATTTCCCTCATTAACTGATAGTGTTTATCAACTAAGATAACTAACCTTCACTATTCTAAGATTTTCCTTCTATCAACTCTCTTGATGCTCTCCTAAACTCTACTCCCAAAATTGAGCTCTTCAAATCTCTATTATCACCAAAAATAACCACCTCTCTTACCTCTCTACTCGACTCTACTAATGAGTCGTTCACTACCATAACCAACCACGACTCTCTATAAGCAGTGATTCAAGATAGTATAGTATCTCATATGGGCATAGTGAATAGTCTTTTACTACAATAAGGGTGATGACTAGTCATGAGTAAAGGCACCTTAACAATGACAAGGTAATAAGCCTGCTTGAAGAGTGACAGACATATTAAAGAACAACCAATTGCATTTGATAAGGGAAATCAACATTAGTAGTCAAAGAAAAACATCAATGTAATGATACATTCAATCTAGTGGCATGATACAGAGAAAACAAAAGGCAGTAGCAGTGACAGTCAGTATCAAGAATGACTATGGTAAAAAGGAGAATAGTCATATACAATGAGCAGAGATGAAATAATGAACAATCCAATGAAGATGATTGTCATGACAGTCTGAGATCAGTTCTAGATGACTGCAATAGGTTGAAGAATGGAATAGTGCAAAGGAAGTGTCTGTTTTAGTTTACCCCACTTCAATATCATCCACTCCAACATAAAAAAGGTAGCCTAGGCAAAAGAAAATAGGACAGACATTTACCACTTTTGTTGTGAATGAGATCTAAACTTGCTATTGAGTCTTTAACCATTGAAATGGCTGGTATTCAATTAAAATGATGTTTTGAATAGTCCAAAAGTAATTATTATGATAATTGTCCCAGTACAGGGAAAAAAAACTGATTAGTGAAGCTGTAAATATCATGGAACAATCTTATCCATTGACATGAAGAACAAAAGAACAATGTTACGTAGAAGTCAAGGGACTATTGAGGAGGTGTAGTAGATAAGACAGTAGTTTATCACTATTATAAAGCCTTCAGGAATGAGACAGTCAAACACTATGAAGCTACAACATTATACAAAGATGACTAAAAACAATGAGATAGTGACAGAAATCAGTCATGAGGATAGTCATAAAAGCATACAACATAAATAGTAGCCTTTTACTAGTTCATAAAAAATAGTCAATTGAAACATCAAAAAGGTTGCAAGTAATGTACGGTCACAATAGTATTTATGATGAGAACAGAGCCCTCAAGGAGTAAGATTTTGTTCCAGAACTTTCAAAAGAGAGGAAAAGACGTATAACAGAATTTAAAAAAGAAGTCCTCACTGTTCTTTTTAAAAACACATTGCTCATATTTTCCTAGAGGAACAGATATAGGGGTTTCACACTTTTCCCACAAAAGACCTTCAATGGCTATTCCAAAGGTGGCATAGTTTCCATATAACCCTATTAGGGTTTTGTCAAAAAAATAGGGCAACCTACATATTTCTTAGAAGTGAGAAAGGAAACAATCTTCGTCCTGATACTAAAGAGCCATACCATAATCAATACATGGAATATTGAGATAGTTGCTAAGTCCATCAATATGGTTCTGAAAAACATCTGTAACCAAGAATAAATTATGCCATGAAAGAAATGATGCAAGTATGTGGGTTTCCAAAATAATCAAAGGAAAGTAATCTTATTTTGCAGAGGCAGTAGAGAAGTCACTTTTCAATCATCTTACAGCAAGACAAAGGTTTTTTCCTCAATATTTTAGCAAAGAGAACCATAGTAAATCAGTTTTTAAGCATTTTTCTGTAGAGGACACGAAGATCTCTTTACTGACTGTTCAAATAAAAGATGATATACAAAGAAATATGCATAGAACCCTATAGTTTCAGGACCACATTCCATAGTTTGTATCAAAGAAAGGAAGGGTTAGTGTTTCTATAGGATCATATAAAAGAGTAAAGAGTAGAAAAAATAGAGAACTTCACATGCATTTCACATTCAAGCCCTAGTAAGATTACATAATAAACAACATATAAAGCATTTTTTTTACCATCTCATACAGAAAAAAGGAAAGCACAGAGCCTTTTCATACTTTTTAAAAACACTTCCATGGAATCACGATAGAGGAAAAAGCCAAAAGCACAAATTTTTACCATACAGGAGTAGAAAAAAAACAATGAAGTATTTTCTTCCATATATCAAAACCACAGAAAAAGGGCAAGGAAATAAATCAAACCCTTCAGGAGTTAAATTGAGCTAAGAAACCCTCATGGTAGTGCATCACTTCAAAGCAAATGAAAAGGATAAGAGAAAAATGATTTCTTTTAGGGTTTGATCAATCTTTTTGTGCCCTAGCTTGATCATCTTAGTCTCCCTTTGACTTTGTTAAGAAAAGAGATCATCATAAATCAAATGGAGACTATGGTCTATGACTTTCAAGTCATGACGCCTAGTGAAGAATGCATGAGCTTGTAGAGACATGGAGTCATAAGGTGGTCATTATTCTCTTTTCACTTTATTAAGAGACTTTTTAAACCTTGGAAATCAAAAGAAAATGATAAGTGTTTGAAAACAAAAGGGAAAGGATATGATTAAAGTTTGAAAAAAATCACAAAATGGTTTGAAGCCTTTTCATAGGCTAAGGATAGAAAAAGACATTATTATAAACCTTGTGGTTTTTTTTTGTGAAGTTGGAAGAGAAGTTCAAACATAAATGGACAAATCATGTAAACCCTTTTTTCCTTTTTGCATGAGTTAAAGCTAAAACTATTGTATTTTAAACACTTATTGAGGGTAATAATTATAAATTACCCTAATATTTGTTTCACAAAACCAAGAAGATAATTGTAAAACACTTATTAAGCTAAAACTATGCAAACATATTACCCTTAATATTTGTCAAAAATAATATATTTTTGCCCTCAAATCATGCAAGGGAGTAAAGTGAAGACAAACTGAACTGTCAAACTCATGCAAGAGGAAGTTCTACTTTTATTTTTGACTTGGAGTCAAACAAGCCTATTTTGGCAATCTTTTGGTCAAACACCTTGGGAGGAGGAGTTCTGAGCTAGAATAGCTCAGTTTGGAGTAGTTGTGGGATCTTATAATTAGGCTTTTTTCCTTGCTCACCTAGAAACTAGGAGTTGTCTTTTCCAACCTGTTCATGCATCATGTTGAGTGTAGTTAGACAGGAGATCACTTCCCTTTTCTTTTGGAGATAGATTTTTGTATTATAGGAGGAAAAGCTTATGCTTTCTTCCCAATTCTTTCTTTTTCTCTAGCCTTTGCACATTGCAGAGATAGAATATCATAACTCAATATATTTTATAGATTTTTATACAACAATAGTTTACTTTTTAGCAGATTTGATATTTATTGAAGTGTTTTCCTTCTATTTTCCAATAAAATTGGGTGATCTTCTTCTTAGATTTAGGTGTCTTGTCTTGTGAATGATCTGATAAAGATTTACAGTATTTTAAATTGAAACCTTTAAGTTTTATGTCTCATTCTATTGAAGCAAGTACACAATAGTGTAAATTTTACCACAGGTTATAGATTGTGCGGATGATTCTTATACTTTTAAGTTGTGAGAGCATTGGTTTTCCTTTAGCAAAAAGTAGATTGATTTCATGCCTTTCTATGAAATATTTATGTGATAGGATTGTTCAATTTGAGTTGTAGAAACAAAAGTATTGAGAAATATTTGTGAATCAACTTACAGGTTAGGATATAATCATTGGCGCATCACCCCTTTAGATTAATTTTAGTTTTATTTAATCATCCTTCTATCTCTTTTCCATGATGTATGTCATATCTAATGATCTTTTAAAGGGAGCCAACTCTTCCATAGGTTCATTCTCATCATAGACAACCTAGAGTGATCTAATGTTTCACGGGATTGTTGAGCTTATTGCTTGACCGAGTGCAATCCTTCATGACAACAGTACTCAATACTCAGATGATAAATGAATGGTTAAAAACCAAAGGTCTATTCTCCTCTCCTTAGAAGATACTCTGTCTCTCTCTTTGAGAGTAATCAAAACCTATTTTTCTGCGTACAACTTGCAATTACTAGATCATGATCAATGCATTGTTAGTCCATTCATAAATCTTATGAATAAAAAATTAAATTCTCATAACATAAATTAATGAATCATTTAATTGTATGCATTATACTTAATCACATGCATTGATATCTAATATAATCAATGATTTACTCTAACATTATAACATAACATCAAATCATGTTCCATAAATTCACTTCTATTTTCATAAAAGTAAATAGTAAAATCAAAGCTAAAATTGGGATGTAACAATGTGAACAATCAATAATTTACTGGAATTTTGTGTTTCACGTAATGATACTTATGTACCTTCTCATTTTAGAACTTATAAATCTAAAAGACCTAAGAAATTTTATGTTTCACATTTAATTACCTTGAACTGAGAAAGTTAGAGAAGAATAAATAGATTACATATAATAAACTTATTTTTCATCCTAGAGACATAATTTGTTTGTGGCTGCCTAAAAAATGTTTTACGGCTAAGAAAATTTAAAATTATCACATGAATATCTCTAAAGAACCACTTCCTCCAACATCAATTGATAAAGAAAGATAAATTAACAATTATGCATGTATTGATAGTGTTTTCCTAATAGCACTATTTCTTATCATGATAAAATCCATTGACCTAAGGAGAAGAATAATACAATTAATGTTTCTCTTACACTGTTGAAGATAGAATTATTAACAAGGAATGTAAATTAAATCTCAATTTAATAATTAAATGGTTAATATTTAGATTTAAGATAGAATAATATATTCAATGATGTTAAAATAGATGTAATAACAAATGTTACTCTAGAAAGGAATAGATACATATCTTTTAGATCCTAGAAGTTCTTCCAAATGTCACTCTAGAAAATGGATTACAGATTCAACCCCCTTTCAGCAAGTGAACACTTCTACGAGGAATCTAGTTCTTATTTAGAACCAAACATGTGTTTCCCAAGCATTTGCCTCTTTTTAAGAAAACAAACACACACAAGTTCTCTAGACCCATGTTCAACAAAACATGCTCAACACAAGTGCACACACAAGCCTTACTCTGTACATTGAGTTGGACACAATCTGTGAGCCCCTTCTCCAATGCTCACCTCTTGTCAAATCTATATTCCTTCTCATTTGTAATTTCTTCCCTTTCTTTCCTTATCTTCCTGGAGTGTTCTCCATACCCTTTCCAAGTCTCACACAAATGCCTTATATAACCTTTTAAGGGGTGCCTTCTAAACCATCACACCCTTTCACAAAGGTTGTCATTAATATTGGTTTAATAAACATAATAAATCCTCCTTTCTATAGGGATTTTCATAATTATTCTTTATTTATCTCCATTTTAACCAAAAGGATCATAATATCCCTTATTTTCCATCTCTGTCTTAATTATAAAGGGTAAATAAACTTTATCCTCTTATAATTTCATAGGGTTATTCATAAGTAGATTTCTTTTTCCATTTTGGATAGAAACTCACATAACATTGGTAGATTGTAGATAATCATGTTCTACCCCTAGTTTTATTTACACCATTTTCATATTTGATCCCATGTAGACGAAAGATTTTCCCAACTCATGAAAGGGGCCAAACCTTTTAAATGAGAATTTGTATTATCTAATTCCTATTTGTTTCGAATAAATATGATATTCTAAAAAGTTCCCTTTTATTTTTTCTTTCCCCAAAGGGATCCTATTCACTCCTCTAGCAACATATGATAATTCTTTTCCTAATTTTGTCCATGCCTTTCCTTTTTGATCTTGTATTTGGTTTTGTAGAATTTTGATCTAACTCTAGTGTAGGGTTTTGGCTTCTACTTTTCTACAAATTATCTCCTTTTAAGCCATCGGTTGTTATGTTGTTTAAATCTATTTGTGTTATTTTATTCTTCCCTCTTCCTTTGTTTTTCTCTTCATTCTTGTGTTAATCTACTATAGTCTTTTGCCGATTTCTACCAAAAAATTTGTCTTCTCTATTTTGTTTCTTCTATCATTTTCTTGTGCCTCATGTTTTTTCTTTTTAAAATTCCATCTATCCTTTTTCCTGTGCCTCATTTTTTTCTTTTTTGAATTTTATTGCCACTTATTTTGTAGAGTAGAGCTATTTTTAGCTTGAACAGTTTTTAGTTTACAATAAATTATGATTTGAAAAACATGGTACTATTTTTTTATCTGTAAATGCATCCATGGGGGATACTCCTTGTATTATAAAGTAATAAAAAAATAGTATATGGATTTTTACAAAAGCTCTATTAACATAGAGTCAGCCTAGGTGAAAACAAAAACCTGGAAAGGAAAGAACTACTACTATCTATTCATCTATCCATTTCTAAAATTCAAACATATATACTAATATGGGAACCTTGCTCCTTCGGCCCGCTCCTACTCGATGCCAATGAAACATTGCATCCATTCTATACCATGTACCTCCTTCATTCGCAAGATCTTCTTTAGGAAACAAATTGCTTTCTCCACCTTTTGATGCCTCCTTACAAAAGACATTGGCTTATTAGAAGTAAGCAATGAAAACCATTTCATCAAATCTCTGCTGTGGTTTAACCTATGGAAATCACCTAGAAGTGGGACACCATTGCCATACCTGGTCATCACTAACACCTCATCCAAACCTCACATGAATCTTTTTTTTATCAAAGCCTTCACAATTACTGCCACATCCTCCAATTCCCTGAATTCCAACAATGTTGCAACAAAAATTGACTTAATGTCATTATTTACTCTATATCGGTGATCCACCAACAAAAATCCTCCCCCATAATCCATTGCACTACAAGAAGTAGAATATCCTTTTTGGTTTTGAAAATGCTTTGAAGTCTCTTTTCAGTGAAGATAGACTGGAGAAGACATTAAATGCCATAATTACCAATCCTACAAGAGTGAAACCCATGTGTCGCTATGCTAGGTGGCGTTTCCAAAACTAGTTCCTCGAACTGATTAACTGCGAAGTTGTCCAATGCATTGACCTCCTTATTTTCCTCCTTGAATACATGGTTAACTATGTATTGTTCCAACTTGCCCAAAAGCTCCATGACCGTTTCAAGTATGGTGTTATATTTCAAAAACTTGATGTGCTCCTCACCCTTATCACATTAATCACAAATGTTGAGCCACCTTCTATTGCTAGCTTGCTTAGACCCATCTCAATGCTTACTTGAAGTCCCAAGATTAGCACTTGATACTCAACCATATTGTTGGTTCCATGGCCAAGCCTCTTAAAAGCTCTACAAAGGACCTTCCCTTCCCAATTTCTCACTAAACTCCCTACGCCAGATGATCCCAAATTTCCCTTTGAGATGTGGTCAAAGTTTAATTTGTACCAACTTGTCTGTGGGGAAATTTAGGATGAGAGGGTAAATCATCCTAGGGCCCCTCAATTGTTAACATAGTAAAGATTGACCCTGGGTTGTTGGCACTACAGACAAAAAGCCCCACCATTTCACCACAGGGTCTCCCCTTATAAACATGATACTATTAACATCATATAATATTATACTTTTTTTTAATAATTAAATTTTAGAATAATTAAAAAATATTAATAGTTTAAATGTTCCAATACAATTCATAAGATTTTACACTATAATCTTCATATCTATTTATATTTATATTTATGAAATAATAGTTGAAAGAAAAATTATTTAGAGCCCACATTTATTTGTAAATACAAAAACCTTAACTTTAAAATTGATAAAATATGTAGCAAATAGAATAGTTCTAGTAAAATAAATTAACTTTAAAGTAAAGTAAAAATTATTTATTTTGATTTATTTTATTTTACATTACAACTATTTAATTGGGTATATATATATAGTTTAATTATAGTTTATGTTTGTTATGTTGTGCTTATTATAAACTATTAATATTTTTACATGTAAATGGCTATAAAATTTAATGTTAAAGGAAAGAGTTTTTGTTGACACATTCACGTCATTACACTCTATAGCTCTGGGCATTAACTACAAAAATTAAATTGGACATTATTAAAGATATAAATATAACATATAAATATATGAAAAAACAACTATATATTTATTTTACTAGCCTTCTCTTGGAAAACTTCGGATTTACGGATAAAGTATTTGAAGATTAATTTAGCTTTAACAAAGTTTTCTTTGGAGAAGAAATGGTGGATTTTGCAGATTAAAATGTGCACCAAAATTAGTTAGTCCTAATAATTGCATTGTTGATCTATATTTATTTTTTCCTTAGACTTGTATTTTTAAATTTTCTTTGTGGATTTAAGTTTTAGTAGAAATAATTCAAGGAAGCCCTAAATTCATAATATATGTTTTTTCTGCCTTAGATTTTTAGTTTTATTTTCTCTGTAATTTAGATTATAGTCAAAATAATACAAGGAAGCCCTTGTATTAATATCTACCTTAGATTTGTGTTTCTTTTTTATTTTCTTTATCATGAATTTAATTTTGATAAAATACTTTAAGCAACTGAATACCCTTTGATCACGAAGAAATCTTTGTTTAACCTAGTTGAGTTGCAGAAAACCTTTATATCTCTCAGCTTTATTTTTAGGTAAATGTATATAAGATATCTATACTAGTTTTTTATTAGAGAGGTAAAATAGGTTTTGAAGGGGCCTCAAAACCCTACAACCAGAAGCTGCCCTAAAGATAAAACATGGAAGGATAGCAGTCAAAAGACCAAAAAAACACCTAAAGCAGCTAAACAGGCCTAGCTATTAAAGCTATACAAGACACTATCAGCAAACATACAATATCCCACCATACACCCATCCTCTCCGAGCCCGTCAACAGGGTCACATACTTTTAAGAGTTTCAACAGAAACCAACTCCTATTTGTAAAATTCTTCATGAAGTTTGGCAAAGCTCAGAAGTTCGTCATTCTCCTCTTGGAAAGATTTCCTTTTACATCCCCAGGTCCTGGAGCTCGGGCCCCCTGATCATCAGTTTTACCCTATATACGTTTGTTCCCAGTTTTCTGCAGGTTACCCTCAACGTCCTTCTGTTCCCCATCCCTGTCATGTGTTCTTCCTTCAGCTCCTTCATCAGCTCCTCCATCTTTTCTGTGAGGATTCTTATTCCTTCCGCCCTATTCTGTATGGTGCACTTGCTGATCTACAACATCCTTTCCAGATTGTTCATAATATCTTTCATTTCTGTTTCCACCCATATTTTTAAAATTAATTAAAATTTTAAAAAACTTTAAATTTGACCTTTTAAATGGCTATTGAACCCTCGCCAACCTATACTTGTCACAAGCTATGCTTCCTACAACCTAAACCTTCGTTTGGAGCAGGCATTCAAGACGGTAATAATTTAATAATGACAGCTTGACAGTGTAAGAAGATTCTTCATCGTAGGCCCTGCTTATATGGTAATGAATATAAGCTTGTTTTCCTGCTTTTATGTTAATGAATATAAGCTTGTTTTCCCTTTTCTAGGTTTGCTCAGGTTTTTTAGAGAGATCTGGTATAAATATATTAAAAGATAGAGACTTTTATTATAAGTCTGTTCAGAGTAAAAGCACCGTTCGGAGAATTTAGAAAGAAGCAGTGATTTCGAGTGTAGCAACATTCTCAACAGGAAGGGATAGAGCTGTACAATCTCTCTTATCTGGTATTTTCCTCAAGAATCCCTCACAACATAAAGCCAAGATTTTTTTACATTTTCTTTTTCATTCCTTTCTATGGTTGTAAAATATATTCTCTCCTTCTGAGTACAATGAATGTTGTTGAAGTCAAAAAAGCAGCTGTGTTTCAACTTGTATAATCTCCGGTTCTCTATGAATCCTTCAAAAACTTTAGCAGATGCACTGTACAAATCTAGATGTAAACATGGTAAAATCTAAATGTAAAAGAAGCTTGGGAGAAAACTAACGTAAGGAACAGGAAAACTTATTTGATACAGAACCAAAGAGTGTAGAGGTAATAGTTGCATTGCGTTGCTTTACACAAAATGTATAGTTGTAACACAATCCTTGAAGGAAAACAGTCAATTGTATGGAGACTTAAACATAGCAAACATCAAAAAAGAATGCAGATGTCATAGTTTTTGAAATTTACTTTGTTTTCAAAGCTTATTATTATGATAATTTGCGTTATCAATTATATAGTAAAACATGGTAAGGTTCCACAGGATCTCAGAGCAAATAATGACTAAATAGATTTTATTATTAAGAGGCTTAGTTTGTTACAGTAGAATTTGACCTAGACAGTAGATAGCATGCCCAATTTTTTAATTTAGAAATACTTCTATTTCATTATATATCTTTTTAAAGTAGATTATCTTGTTTTGTAGTTTTTCTCCATCTTAATAATGATATTGGATAACATAACCAGTTTTTTGTCAACAGAGTTTTATAGCCAGTTTGCAATGTGTAAATCCCATTATCTTTCAAACCACATCTAAGGATATCTGAATGTTATCCAAAGAGACCTTTTGAGATGCTAAATATGAATTAAATGGTTAATGTGAAGAGGGAATTGTTCACCCAGCCAAAGATCTTAAGATTTCCATTTCCAAATCCTCACACCATCTTGCATGACTTCATATTGAAAATCAGAAACATAATTCCAACAACTTCAACACATGTTTTAATTAAAAAAGGTTAGAGAATTCCACACAAAGAAGATTGTTTTGGTCTCATGCATCATCCCAAAAAAGAGCAAGGTAACCCTTCCCAACAATCTAAAAAATACTAATTTTAATCAGATTACTATCCAACTTCATTGTTTTCTATATAAGGTAACTCTTGCCAAGGGTTGGCATCCTAGAAATGAAAGCATAATTCTCCAAATTCAGGTGCATGAGCTCAAGAATTATCCCCTATAAATCGTATTCCTCCACACACCATCTCTAATATAATTTGGCAGCAAGAGAGATATTGTTAAGGAGACAAGATCTCATACCTAATCCACCTCTCTTTATGTTCACAAATTTTACCCCAGAATTAAGAAAATGTCATTTCATTTTCTCTAAATTTCCTTCCCAATGAAACTCTCTTTCTATGTCCAAATCACGAAGGATGCATTTTGGAGTCACAAGAGCCATAAATATATAAACTTGGAGAGCTTGAATAATGGCTTTAAGAAGCACTATACAACTAGCCAACGAGTGTTATCTATGTGTCCAATGGCTGATTTGACAAGTTAAATAAGAAGCACTATACAACTAGCCAAAGAGAGTTATCTATGTGTCCAATGGCTGATTTGACAAGCTAAATAAAATCCCACATAACATTCCAGTCTTTTTCCCAAGGCAAGTAGGAGAAATAGGCGTACCGAAATATTTGAAAGGAGGAGAAGCAACCTTGAAATGAAGTATATTAACAATTTGTTCTTGTAGATGAGGGTTCATATGGAAGAAAACTTAATACTTTTGTTCATTCAAGAGTTACCTAGACACACTGATATAAATGTCAACAGCTCACCTAAGAGCAATAGCTTCCTCAAGAGTGGAGTTTCCCATCAAAGAAGTGTCATCCACAAATTGAAGATGGTTATGTGGATCCACACCTTGCACAATGTAAGTGTATCAAGATTTATTGTTATTTGTTTTGAGTTAATCTTGTAGGTGTAGATTTTATTCCCACACCTACAATTTTAAAGTTTTCACATGTAGATTCAACATTTTCATGAAAATTTGAACTTTCTCTATACATGGCAGTTCTAATAAGTACTAGTAGATTTTGTTGTGCTAGGTATAGAAGGCAACTTGCTCTCCTATTTTGCCTTAGTCAAACCCTTGGATTGATTTAATGACTTTGCACAAGTTGGAATATATGCCAAGAAAAATACAAATGTAGATAATAATGCTAAGTACTTTTTTTAATGAAGATGCTAAGTGTAGATGTCTCCTCTTGATAAATCCTAGATGATAAAAATTAATTAGGTTTTAACCTTTTATATAACACTCTAGTGTGCAAATTTTAATATTTCACATTTTAGTCAATGAGTACTAGTTGGATTCAGTTGGCTTGGGCCCATGTTTAAATTTAGTTTTAGAAATTTAGAGGTCAAAACCACAATTATAACTCTAAACTAGGTTTTAGTACTACACCTATTGGTTTGATGCAAGATAAGGAATAGGGAATCTATAGATTGCATTTAGATCCTTTTGAGGATGTGTGGAGTTAGGTTTAATCAAGGCATAGGTAATTCTAACTTTCCTTTAGAAATATGCCAAATGCACACTATAAGTACCAAAATCATGTCAAGCCTACATGATAGTCTAATGATGATAAAGAGCTTCCTAATCACAACCACATAGAGGTGAATTACACTCCTCTCAGTAGTTTCACTCTTGGTACATGTCCCTTTCATTTTCTCCTCCTTAACCATCTTCTTGAACACCCAACTTGAGTTTCCAAACATCATATTTTTCTAACAAGCCATTTCAGATCCTCCTATTCTAGGTCAACCGATAATTCTTTTCGGTCACTCCATAGTGCTTATGGGTCACCTAAGTGACCCTAAATGGAAAAAGAGGTGGTCCTCTCTTTTTTGGATCCATGAATTAACTCATAATTTTATCTTTTCTTCTTGATTTTAAGCCCACTTTTCATCACATTTTTTCATGTCAACTCATCCTTTTTCTCACTTTCTTTCCTCTGTGAACTCAATTTCAAATCTTATCTCTTATAAATTGCTCCCATTTTCTCTTTGAGTTTATTCTTGTATTCTTTTAGTTTTCTTCTTATCCCTTTGTCTATTCATGGAATTGTTTCCATTTTTTCTTGAGACAATTGTTGATGATGTTTTCTTGATAGCAACAACATTAGAATAAAACACCAAGTGCTCTATCCTCTCTTAAACAAAGCATCTGGAATGCTAAGCTACGTGATCAAACAAGAACGCTCCAAGGTTCCTTGTACATGATTTGTAATGGATAGCCTCGGTGGTATGATGTGACAATGTTGTTTACACAAAGGGACTTATGTAGAATTTAGTCATCACTCCATTCAAATATGTACTCTTTCTTTGTGAAATGGAACTTCTTCTAATCAACTACAAAAAGAAAAGGCAAAAGGCAAGGGTTAAGAAGACTAATCTAAGGACAATAACGTGATGAACGATGCTATGGTAGACAAATTTCCTTAGAAACCAAATTTCACTTTGCCATGACAAGCAACAACTACATCAAATAGGTGCACTCTCCAAAGGATAAACCAAGGATTTTCATATTGTTGACACACTCGAAAGTACCCACAGCTGGTGCAACTCGAAGGAGCATCAACAATCAAACTATTTGGGAGATGTGGTTCAGGCTAACTTTACATGATGACTTACCATCGACAATCCATAAAAAGTATGAACCAATGGGAATTTATCAAATATCATTACATATATCCATTACATCAATGAACTCTATCTACTTTATCATCTAAGCTACTTGGAACCGTATCTCAACCATCTTGGAGAATAAGAAACCATGTGAACATTCCTTGATCATACGAGATCACCATGCGAACAACAATAATGAGCTTGTATTGACTTAAGAAGTGTTTTGTTTACAACAATCTCATATATCTC
Source organism: Cunninghamia lanceolata (assembly GCA_027924645.1). NCBI lineage: Eukaryota > Viridiplantae > Streptophyta > Pinopsida > Cupressales > Cupressaceae > Cunninghamia > Cunninghamia lanceolata. The sequence continues at coordinate 9,601,479 of BSBN01000078.1, forward strand.
TTCAATGATTTTGAAGAGTTATTTCTACTCTACTTCTATTGCCAAAGTATCTACTCCTACTCTATCTTCCTCTAATGATTCTTTTGTATCTTTACAAATGAGAGAATTGAGCCTTATATAGAGCTCAAGAATTACATGAAGGGACAAGATTGATTTAGCAATCAACGACTGAGATTGAGACAACAAGGCAGTTTGTTACAAAATTTGCTATTTTTAGAACATGAAAGAGGCAATCAAGGCACATTTCCCAATGTGATAAGTATCTTTGGAGCATCTTTATGGTGGGCCCTCTTGAATGAATGACATGGCAGAGTGCGATTGGCTTGATGATGTGTACATGCCACCTCAGCATCTTCAAAAGAACTAGTCTGGTTCACCTCATGTTCACTTTACTTAGAATATTTTCTTCTTGTTTTCTTTGATGTAACTCATGGATCACTTTGATGATCATGCTCATCTCTCATCTTGTGATGTTGTTCTTGCAGGAATCTAGACTCTTGGAGCGTTGAGGTGGAAGATGTCTTGGACATGACTTCTTGCATATGATGGATGCATATGAAATAGACAACTCTGGATGATGACCTCCTTCCCATGCGCGGCGCAAGATAAAGTTGATGTAAGAGCTCTCCTCCATGTGGTGATGATGACAACTTTGAGCAACTTTCCTTCACCTTCCAAACTTCTCATGTATGAGGTCTCTCCATTCACCTCCTTGGATGCTCCATCACCTACAAAAACACATCAAATTAATACTTGATATAAAGGATTTTCACTAATAAATTACATTAATCTCATGCATGTGGGATAAAAAAATGGCATTTCAAAACATACCTTTTCACATGAAATCCATGCCTAAGTGCCTAGGTGGGTTTAGAGGTGATAGGCAGAGAGTATATTATGGACAAGACCTTGTCTGGATGAAGAGCTCAAGGCAACCTAGCATGGGCAGGTTTGAAGGTGGTGTGAGGAGTATTCATGACTTAGACAATTTTTGGCTTGGTTTTGATGATCAAAGACATCTTCACTTACTTCCATGATAATTTAACTTCCTTTGAATGCTATAGAAGCATGGGCGGATTTAGAGAGAGTGTATGGAGAATGTGATGTGGACGAGGTGGAGTTGTCCAAGTGTAGTGCTCAAGGAAGAATTTGAGATTTCAAGATTTCTCTTATGTAGAAAATCCAAAAAAAGTAGAAAAATAAAAACTACAAAAAAAAGCAAAAAATTTAAGAAAATACCAAAATAAGGATGGATTTCTCAGCACGCGTGAAGCAATTTCAAGGTTGTGGGCAGCAATATGTTCCTCAAGTGGACATAATTCAGCTTTGGCAGAGTTTGAATGCACAACTTCAACAAAGAAATGCCGACTTGACCGACTTTGCATCATGGGATGGATGCGGAATTCATGGTACAAATGATCACAAGGAGCCATATTGTTTAACATTTTTGTCAAGGATGGATTTAACTTTGCAAGGAAGAATTTATTTTTCACAAGTTTATGAGCCAGTTATTAGTACAATGGTGTAACCTGAGGTGTTAAGTGAAAGTGAAGCCTTTGTAAGATTTAAAGAGATGATCAAAGAGAGAATACGTATTGAGAAAGGCTTGAGCATAAAGTATCACCTGCTTCCATGCGAATGGTGTAGAATTCATAATGCCAATCATTTGGAATTCACATGTTCGACAATTTGGGAGGCTATTCATCAAGCCAAGGCGCAATTGAAGTTTGAGGAATCATCTATAGCAGAAGGAACTTCTATTCCATCTACTAGTGAAGATAGCACAAGTGTATTAGAAGATGAATTCACAAGCCTTGTTCAAAAGATGGAAGGACATATTGAAGAAATTCAAATGGAGATAAAGAATATTCAAGAGATTACAAGTAAAGATCAAGGTATGGATTAAACATAGAGAAGAAAGTGATTCAAGTTCATTTCAAGACAAAGAAGAATTCCTTGCCACTCAGGCTTTCATATTACTAGAGGAAATTATTGAGAATGAATTACAAGAGATTGTAAGCATCCTTGAAAAGGGAAGTGGTCAAAAGGATATGTTACACATCGTCATTCACAAGCCTAACAGTGAGCAGAAATTCAAAGGGGCGCTAGACACTTCCATCCAAGAAATACAAAAGGAGTTCCAGCCAAAGTTGTTTTAAGAAGAACAAGCTGATGAAATGGAGTTCAACTACATGAAGCAATTCGAGTTGATGCTAGGCCCTGTATTGAAGATCCACAATGAGCTAATAGGTGAAATGTTCCATGCTTTTGAAATTCAATTATTTTCACCTTTTCATATTGATATGCCCACTATTGATTATAGTGTTGATTCGCATGTTGCAGATGCGAGTGGTATAATCCATCACTAGCTTCAACCTCCTAACGTGTGCATGAAAGATGAGCAATATCCATTCGAAGGTGAAGAACACCAAGTTGTATCTTTCCCTATTATTAATTGGAAAGATTTTGAATTTGATGATTATGAATTTCTTGATAATGAATTTGAAGAATTTGAATTTGACTATGGAAATATTGGAAAGACAACCTATATATTGATTAATCATGTTCCCAATGAGTTGCCACAACTGTTGATTTTGTGCAAAAAAATTTCTAAGTTTGAGGATTGTATTGTGAGAGAATATATTTCCGAGTTTAAGGATAAATTTGCCAAAATCCAAACTATCACGTGTGCCTTATTGTTGCTTTTCATTATGAGAAACCATGTCAGGTCTTGTATATATTTGGGTCTTTTGAGTCATGTCTGCTCTTTTTACATAGCTTTCTTAGAGTAGGTTTTCCTTTATGTTGTTTTAGAGTAATTTTGTTGTGTTTAGTTGATATTTGGTTTTGTTTGCTTTAGTAGTTATTTGCTTTTTGGGGTTCCCAAGTTGTGAAAAGTTGATGAAGCTTCAAGAAAACATCATCAACAATAACCACTTCTTTTAATATAATCTTTTCTTTTGTTCCCTCTCATTTCTACTTATAAACACCCCTTCATTCTTCATTGTTTATCATCACTTTCATTCACAAAATCTTCTTTACATGCTTCTTCACAGACCTTGAGATTTTTTTCATGTATTCTTGCCTTACCCAAGTTTATGCATAGTATCCCCTCTATCTTTTTATACTTGTACAAAGACCATGTGTGCACCTTTTCCCCTTAAAATTTATTATTGCTTCTAAGCCATTTTTCACTCCCTTACATCCCCTTTCAATCCCTATCACCAAGAGGAGGATCCCATTGCTACATAAGACAAGACAGTTGTTATAGGACCTTTGAGGAAATATCCTAGCATTGGTGCCCATTATTATAGGTTCTTTATTGATTTATCACTAGTTAACTCACATTTTGCTCTTGAGGAAGTAAAACATTGTCTTGTCTTTCTCTTGGTAGGATAAAGTTAGAGTAGAGTAATTTACTTTTTAGAATAAATTTTCTATTTTTCTTAGAGTAGTTACAAATTTAGATTAGAAGCTTCAAACCATGGAAAACAAACAAAAACATAGTTATATTGTATTAGGAAAAGTTATATAACTCGCATAAATGTTTCCTTTTAGTAGTAATTAGATCATCAAAAATTCAAAATTGGAAAAAGAAAAGTGTATGCATTCACTTAGGATTAATTGCACTATAAGTTCATTTTTAACTTTCAAATGTTTCAAACATTCAAGCCCTCAATTTCACCATGAGGCATACAACATTCAATTTTTTTTTGAAAACAAACATTGAAGAAGCCCTAGTTTTGGTACGAGGCATAGAAACAATATTTCAAATCAATCAACAAACATATGAAAACATCAAGGAAACCCTCAATCTCATCATGAGTACACAAACTCAACAATTCAACATTCAAACATACAACACAACAACTCCATTATGACCTAGAATGCACTTCTTCCATGTGAAGAGAGTAACTACTCCAAATCACCGTCACCTAGATAGCTTTCCCCATATGCATGTGTTGTTTGGAGTCTAACTCACCAGCATTGTGTCTAAGTAAAATATTGGTTATCATAGACACTAGACCATTATAGTAGGGATAACAATTAACGTGAGTCCAAAATCAAAGGGAAAAAACTACCAGGGATGGACTTTTCACCCATACAATAATAATATAGATATTAGTATTTTAAGGAAAATAAACCACCTTACATTAATTTAGATGTCTAATGGAATGATAAGGAAATACATAATAATTTGATCTTAAATTAAATTAGGTAGTAATATATGAGATACTAATCTAGATAAATAGATGATAAATGAAAATGAGAGAGATTAGAGGGCTTACCTAGTAATTGGATTGATGTGGATGCTTATTGTATTGATAGTGTGATAGGGAATTGAGATATAGAATCTAGAACTAGACTTATGATTAGAACCCTATGACAAATAGATGAAGAAATTCTTAAGGCTTTAGATTAGATCACACCCATGATTTTGTTTGACTAGTGTAATTTTATCTTAAGTAGTGTGATTTCATTCAACACAAAATTTACATTGCAAATCGTTAGAAAATATTTTATTAAATACATATATATAGGTCTATGATTAATGTTGTCCTAATTGTGCCTTTGGTCCAATATTCCTATGTATAGAGGGAAGAGCAATCCAATTCCTCAATGACAATGAAGCCCCTAGGTTGATTTAGCAAGATCAAAACAAAGAATAAAAGAATTTTGGATGTTAAGTATTTGCACCTAATGAAAACTAAGATTAATGATGTGTGTGATCAAATATGTGAATGAAAGATTCTACTAATCAATAATGAAGGTTTTCTAGGATAATATCCCTAAATTCACAACCCTAGACACAATTTTAGAATTTTGGCAAGCATGTTGATGGCTAATGATTATATCCTAGGATTGCCAAATTTGGAATTGATAATTTTCAATTTTCAATATGGAGGACTCTAGATTATGCACACAATCTAGTTGCAAGAGTTACGTATGTTGAAGATAAACTTCATATTCTTGACAACATGATACTAGAATTGATAGGCAAAATGGGGAGTCCAAAATAATCTTGGATGGATAGAGTTCATAATCTCAACAATTCATTCTACAAGACATCTTGTAGATTTAAAAGAAGGTGAGCTTGAAAAGAGTGAACTTGAGCAAGAACCATCATCATCCACGAGGTTCTTCAAAGTCGAAGCAAAGATAGTCATTAAACTCAATGATGGTGAAATTACAGTCAACTCAATGATGGTGAAATGATGGTCAACTCAACAGACTTCTTTCATAAGGTTGAAACTTGGGCATTCTCTCACATGGTATTAGAGTTATGCTCACTCTTTGAAAATTAAAAAAATTGCACCAATCTCTAATTGGAATAATTTTAATGAGCTATTCTAGAATTAGTTTTACCCCATTTTCCATGAAGAAGAATAAGTGATGTAGTGGCATCATTTCAGGAAAGCAAAGGGAAAAGTCTTCAAGCCTACAAAAGAATAAAAAGAGCACTTAACCTTGGGAAGGACATCATGGAGCATGAGGTGTTGATTAGCTATGTGGGAGGTTTGTTTAACCATCTACAAATGGTATTCTTCAGGGCCAAACCCCAAAATATCGAGGAGGCTTGTGCCCAAGTAGGCTATCTGGAGTTGGACAAGGAGGGAGTTCCTTTCAGTTGCAACAAGGGTAACAAATAATAACATGGTGGAAAGAAAAATCCAAAGGGAAAAGGAATGAAGATTTGTAATTCCATGGTAAAGGTAAGAGAAAATTGCATTGTTCTCATTGTGATAAAGATGGGCATGAAGAAGATAAATGTTGGAATTTACATCCCAATTAGCACCCTCTTGGTTGAAGAAAGGTAAAGATAAAAGTATTCAATATTTATCTTCTTCATGAGTAATAACTATATCTTGGGATTGTTAGCTTTGAAATTTAGAATTTCAAATTTCAAATCTAGAGGACTAGATCATGCCCACAATCTAGTCTATAGGATGAGATTGCATGTATGATCTAGTCTAAGAAGGAAGAAGTCCTACAAATTACATTGGTGTTGGTATGAAGTGGAGGATTAAACATAATACAATGTTCAATTCAAAATTAGGGTTATTCAGTGCACCTATAAAATAAATTATATACTAAGAGAATATGTTAACCCGATCCACAAAAATAACATTAAAACATAAAAGTGAAAGAGTGAAATATATTCTTCTTTACAATATTATTATTGGATATTTATTTCCTCAATAACCTTTTATTCAACATATTTATTTATATAAACATGAATTATTTTTCACCATAATTAAATCTTTCTGTCATATTCTTGAATTTCAATAACGAGGTAATATAAAGTTAATTTCTTCAACTTTGTTACAGGGCTTAATCTAACCTAAAATTTGATTGCCTTTAAATAGTTTTACTCATTTTCTGTCTACAATATTTAATTCCTCCTAGATAAATTTAGTTATTTCAAGCATTTTTTAATGGTCATAAGACTTTGGCAAATCAAGAAATCATAATGACTATATGGTCTTCCTCATTTTCGCAGCATTATTTTTCCTTTGGAACACAAAGGAAAACAAGCAAGGGGATATTAGATATAAACATAAAGGAAAACTAACAGCACCAATTGTTTTCATCAGTGTTTGTTTTATCTATCATCACTAGAAAGGTCAAACTTTGGAAGACGAATAAGTTGCAAAGAACAGAGTTGTCTGATAGCAATCGGTCACTACTTTAGCAGTGCTTTGTAATATGATAATCTCATAGACTATTTTAGTATGATGAAGGATATTGAAAGAAACAGGTCCAAAAACACCAAAATAACCATAACAACAATAATGAACACAGGGTAAATAGGGCAAAACATAACAGCAATGAACATATCAAACGCAGGGCAAAATAGAGTTAGATAACTCAGAAATATATTTATCTAGCTTTGAATACATCACATCTAAAATGTTGTGTCTAGTAGCTATCCAGATGCTATATCTAATAGCAATCTGAATGCTGTATCCAGCAGCCATCCAGAAGCTCTCTCCAACAGCTCTCTCCAATCACATATATATAGCTATAGAACCTTTGAAACTTGGAAGCTTCTAACTTTCTAGAAAACTCTTAAACCTGGTATCTTCTTTTTCTAGAATAGACCTTAGAATGTTCTTTTCTAGAACAACTCCAAGAATGTTCTAGCTTATAGAAAACTCTAGAAACATTCTATCATTTTCTAGACAATCTTAATCCTTAACATCCCCCCTTAAGATTGGCTAGAATAATACAGAGAAAATACAAATGAGAGGAGAACATTATACTACTATCCCCTCTCAATGTTCACCTCTAGCATACCAAGTATTCTTCAATTATTTTCCTCTTTCATGGCTTGCTCCCATTCTTTCTTCCCTCTAGCTTGCTCATATGAGATTGGATCATTTATATACAATACTTTGGCCATGAGAACTCTAACACTCTTTCCTTGGATCTTTGAGCCTTGCCTATATATTTCTTCAACACTCTTTATCTGTTGTTTAGCTGAAAAGTCATCTTCATCATCACAACCAATAATACCTCTAGCTTGTTCCAACTTGCATTTTTAGCAATATAACAGCCATGCGAACAAAAGTCACTCTAGCAATATACCAACCATGTAAACAAATCACTCTAGCAATATATATGCCCTGCAAACAAATCACTCTAGCAACACATCTGCCCTGCAAACAAGTCATTCCAGCAATAATCTAGCTAAACCTCTAGCTAAACCTGGAAAATATTCCAGCTGAACCTCTAGCTGAACATGGCTGAATCTCTAGCTGAACCTCTAGCTGAACCAAGAAAACACTCTAGCTGAATCTTTTTTTTTCTACGAACAACCCCCTCAGCGTTACCCAAGGGGATTCAAACCTGTAACCTCGCTCTGATACCATGAAAGAAACAGGCCCAAAAACACCAAAATAACCATAACAATAGTAATGAACACAGGGCAAATAGGGCAAAACATAACAACAATGAACATATCAAACGCAGGGCAAAACAGAGTTAGATAACTCAAAAATATATTTATCTAGCTTTGAATACATCACATCCAAAATGTTGTGTCTAGCAGCTATCCAGAGGCTCTCTCCAACAGCTCTCTCCAATCACATATATATAGCTATAGAACCTTTGAAGCCTGAAAGCTTCTACCTTTATAGAAAACTCTTAAACCTAGAATCTTCTTTTTCTAGAATAGATCTTAGAATGTTCTTTTCTAGAACAACTCCAAGAATGTTCTAGCTTATAGAAAACTCTAAAAACATTCTATCATTTTCCAGACAATCTTAATCCTTAACAGATATTGAAATTTCTCCTTTCCATTATATATCAATGGCACCAACTTTCTCAAGTGATGTGCTAGCTTTTTTTAAAAGGATAAGGAATAGAATGATTGACATGTACATTTGCAGTGCTAACTGCTTTCTTGCATTGTGCAGACTTTACAATAATGGAAAATCTTAATGCCAATATTTCTCATGCTCAAGTTAAAGCTCAGTCTAGTCCTGCTTCTGAGATAGCAGATCCTAATCCTGAGGTGAGGCTTAGTGGTAGAAAAAGGAAAAATCAAAAGGAGAATTCTTGTGAATTGGATGATATTGAACACACGGCAAGGATACTAATGAATCTCAGTAGAGGGAGGGTTGATCAAGACACAGTTGCAGGAAGTGGTGGTAATAATGGTATGGAAAACCTTAACCCTAAGACGTCTCATGGAAAGCCTGACATAAATGATAATGGTAGGAAAAGTGGCCGATTCATTGGAGTCAGTGATGACCGTGGCCGTTGCCGTTGGCAAGCCAATAAATGGTATTCTATTATTTCTCTTTCGTTTTTCTTTTGTTTGACTGTTTAACTTTTAATTAAAGAATAATACATTGAACACTATCTTTCTTCAAGAAAAAATTAAAAGATTTTTATATCAATCTTTCAGGTTATTTCATGTGTCTCATATTTAGTGTGATTTTATATCTCTGTGGGTTAATTTGTTTTGGGACTCAAAAGGTTGATTTGAAAAACTTTTGGGTGCTGTTAAAGATGTTTTGAGTTCAATAATAATAGATTGCTTAAGTGTCCAACTTACAATATGTTTCACTACATAGATCTCTTTAATAATGTTGGAATGCCATTTCTCTACAGGCTTAAGGAGGATAAACGTCAAGTAAGCTTCGGTGAGTTTATAAGGATTTTTTTTTTTTTTAATATTTATTTGAATAAGTAAAAAGTAGAAAGTTTTTTGTTGTTTTGAGAATAATATAGGTTACTAATATTTTTAAAGATTTGAAGATAAAAATTACCCTAAAAAAAATAAAAAATAAAAAAATAATCCAACCATGTTATTTGTGACACATTATTAAGTCAAAAGTAGTATGTTCATAAAAAATATTCCAAAATTTTTTTATCCTAAATCCATTCAAAAACTTAACAGATTACAGTGGTTGCAATCCAAATAAATCTTTTTCTTTGCAAACTCTAATCCAAAGCTTTAAAACATTTATTATAAATTGAGAATCGTAAATTCTATTATGTTTTTTTTATTGTTCACTTTTGTGTTAATTTTAGGTCGATATTTTATTGCTGAGGCTGCAGCAAGGTTAGTGTTCTAACATCTCTCCTCCATATTTTACCATTATTATTGGTGGCATGTAGTTTACCATATACCTGATAAATAATTACTATGCAGGTCCTCCGACAGCTATGCTAGTCACACGTCCATGTATGAGGTTAAATTATCCTGAAACAGAGTATGACATGAGATGGGTAGAAGAAGTAAGTTACAAAAATTTTCAAATCAAACAACAAACATAGGAAAACATTAAGGAAACCCTCAGTCTCATTATGTGTACACAAACACAATAATTCAACATTCAAATATACAACACAACTCCACTATCACCCAGGGTGCACTTCTTCCATGTCAAGAGAGTAACTAGTGCAAATCACCCTCATAATTACTTTTGACTATATGGTCTCCGTCATTTTCCCAGCATTATTTTTCGTTTGGAACACAAAGGAAAACAAGCAAAGGGATATTAGATATAAGCATAAAGGAAAACTAACAGCACCAATTGTTTTCATCCATGTTTGTTTTATCTATCATCACTATAAAGGTCAAACTTTGGAAGACGAAAAAGTTGCCAAGAACAGAGTTATGTCTGATAGCAATCTCTCACTACTTCAGCAGTGCTTTGTAATATGATAGTCTCATAGACTGTTTTAGTATGATAAAGATTGAAATCTCTCTTATCCATTATATATCAATGGCCCCAGCTTTCTCAAGTTAAAGGATAAGGAATAGAATGATTGACATATACGTTTGCAGTGCTAACTGCTTTCTTGTATTGTGCAGACTTTATAATAATGGAAAATCTTAATGCCAATATTTCTCATGCTCAAGTTAAAGCTCAGTCTAGTACTTCTTCTGAGATAGCAGATCCTAATGCTGAGGTGAGGCTTAGTGGTAGGAAAAAAAAAAAAATCACAACAAGAATTCTTGTGAATTGGATGATATTGAACACGCGGCAAGGATGCTAATGAATCTCAGTAGAGGGAGTGTTGATCAAGACACAGTTGCAGGAAGTGGTGGTAATAATGGCATGGAAAACCCTAACCCTAAGACATCTCATGGAAAGCCTAACAAACGATAATGGTAGGAAAAGTGGCCGATTCTTTGGAGTCAGTGATGACCGTGGTCGTTGCCGTTGGCAAGCCAATATATGGTATTCTATTATTTCTCTTTTGTTTTTCTTTTGTTTGACGGTTAACTTTTAATTAAAGAATAATACATTGAACACTATATCTATCTTCAAGAAAAATTAAAAGATTTTTATATCGTTCAGGTCATTTTGTGTGTCTCATATTTAAGGTGATTCCATATCTTGGTTTTTTTTTTTTTTTTTTTTTGGGACTCAAAAAGTTGATTTGAACAAATTTTGGGTGTTGTTAAAGATGTTTTGAGTTCAATAATAATGGATTGCCGAAGTGTCCAACTTACAATATTTTTCACTATATAGATCTCTTTAATAACGTTGGAATGCCATTTCTCTACAGGCTTAAGGAGGATAAACGCCAAGTAAGCCTCGGTGAGTTTATAAGTTTTTTTTTTTTTTTTTATAATTTACTTGACTGTTGAGGAGTTTCTTATTAAAAAAGTAAAAAGAAGAAAGATTTTTGATGTTTAGAGAATAATATAGGTAATTAATATTTTTAAAGATTTGAAGATAGAAATTAAAAAAAAAAAAACTAATCCAGTCATATTATTTGTGACCCATTATTAACTCAAAAGTAGTATGTTCATTAAAAAATTTTAAGAAAATTTTATTCTAAATCCTTTCAAAAAGTTAACAGATTATAGGGGTTGCAATCAAAATAAATCTTTTTCTTTGCAAACTCTAATCCAAAGCTTTCAAACATTTATTATAAATTGAGAATCTTAAATTCTACTTTATTTTATTTGATATTGTTCACTTTTGTGTTAATTTTAGGTCGATATTTTATTGCTGAGGCTGCAGCAAGGTCAGTGTTCTAACATCTCTCCTTCATATTTTACCATTAGTATTGGTGGAATGTAGTTTACTGTATAGCTGATATAAATAATTACTATGCAGGTCCATAGACAAAGCTATGCTAGTCACACGTGACCAGCCATGCAGGAGGTTAAATTACCCTGAAACAGAGTATGACATGAGATGGATAGAAGAAGTAAGTTACAAAATTTTTAATATAATAAGTAATTATGATAGTTCTTTACATAGTCGACCTTATGCATTTTCATTGCTTTTGCAGTGGAGAAAGGTGTTTAATGCAGATGCCAACAAGTTTGTACACGAGCTCCAGCAACAATCAGGCAACTATTCAGAAGGTTGCATTAAAGGATTAAGTGATGAAGCTAGACATGAACTTCTGAAACTGATAGATGAAAAGAAAGCATTGGAGATGGAGGGGACATTGACATTGCAAGAATAGATCTCACGTTGTGTATAGGTGTTTGAATACATGGATATTACTTAACATTTGTGGGCGTGCAATTACCTGCTCCCAAAACGTCTTTCAGTTGTTTTAAAATGATGTGAAAGTGATAAACAAATTAAAAAGCTTAAGACAATTGTTTGAATGTGTCTTTGCTAATTTGATTAGATGAATCTTTGTACTATACTTAAACACCATCCACTTTAATGATTAAACAGTCAATTAATAAATATTTGTCCTATTTTTATTGGCCAATATTTACTTTTGACTACCAATTTATTGGTGAATGAAATTTATTGCATATGAGTGACATTCATTATGACTTTTAGGAGGCTAAGCATTCTACAACTGAATCATATTTAATTGGTTTCAACTTTTCTTTTATTTTGGATCTGAGATTTTTCCATTAGAACATCAAAATCGCAATGTTTTTTTATTAAATTAGATTTTGACTGGGATTTCCAATTTTTCACTCAACGTTGTAACTACTTTTCTGTGCTCTTGTATGGTTTCACGTGAATAGGCTATACAAAAAAAAATCAAGTCTTTGCTATTCAAAGACACTACCAACTAGGTTATACCCGCAAATGTTAATATTACTGGTTAAACTTTTTTTGGCCCCTTAATTCAGCAATGTACGGCTGCAACCAAACCACTGACTGCATTATCATGCAGAAACAGCTTAATCACTATGAATTCGATTGGTGGGAATATTCTATTCGAAATTAGGAGAGTGAAGAATGGAGGTCTAGGCAATGTTTCCAATTGTGACACCCTATTTTTGGACAACTTAATTATGTAATTTTTAATTAATTATTAGTTAGACGTTTTTATTATGCATTTTGAATTATGATTATCATGCTGTGTTTAGCAGATGAACTTGATGAGATAAATTTACTTTGATTTATGATATGCAGAAATAGATATATATTTATTGAAGATTATTGTTGTTAAAATATTTATTTGATGTTATACATAATGTGGTTAATAGACTAACTACTATGATTGCTAATGAGGTGGACAAAGGAAATAGTCTTTTCTCCTCGCAGAGGAGAAGGGACAGTATTACTGGAGAGAGGGAATTGGAATAGGTAAAATGGAGAGACAACATGCTTTGAGAACTCTCATAGACACAAGTATTGTGTCATTGTTTATATATTTGGATACCTTTTGTGTTAAGGATTAAGATTGTCTAGAAAATGATAGAATGTTTCTAGAGCCTTCTTTAAGCTAGAACATTCCTGGAGTTGTTCTAGAAAAGAACATTCTCAGATCTGTTCTAGAAAAAGAAGATTTCAGATTTAAGAGTTTTCTAGAAAGCTAGAAGCTTCTAGGCTTCAAAGGTTCTATAAGTATATATATGTGATTATAGAGAGCCTCTGGATGGCTACTGGATATAGCATTCAGATTGCTATTAGATATAGCATCTGGATAGCTGATGTACACGGCATTTGGATGTAATGCAAGTTAGATGAATATATATTTCTGAGTTATTCAACTCTATTTGCCCTGTGTCTTCTCTGTTTGTTGTTGATGTTCCATTTTTATTATCTTGGGACTGTTTTTACATGGTATCAGAGCGAGGTTATAGGTTCGAATCCCCTTGGGTAACGCTGAGGGGGTTGTTGGCAGAAAAAAAGATTTAGCTAGAGTTTCAACCAGGTTCAGCTAGAGTGTTTTCCTAGTTCAGCTAGAGGTTCAGCTAGAGATTCAGCCATGTTCAGCTGGAATATTTTCCAGGTTCAGCTAGAGGTTTAGCTAGATTCAGCTAGAGGTTCAGCAAGAAATATTGTTGGAATGACTTGTTTGCAGGGCAAATGTGTTGCTAGAGTGATTTGTTTGCAGGGCATCTCTATTGCTGGAGTGATTTATTTCCATGGCTGGTATATTGCTAGAGTGACTTTTGTTCGCATGGCTATTATATTGCTAAAAATGCAAGTTGGAACAAGCTAGAGGTATTATTGTTTGTGATGATGAAGATGACTTTTCAGCTAGACAAAAGATAAAGAGTGTTGAAGAAATATATAGGCAAGGCTCAAAGATCCAAGGAAAGAGTGCTAGAGTTCTCATGGCCAAAGTATTGTGTATAAATGATCCAATCTCATATGAGCAAGTTAGAGGGAAGCAAGAGTGGGAGCAAGCCATGAAAGAGGAAAATGATTGAAGAATGTTTGGTATGCTAGAGGTGAATATTAAGGGGGGATAGTAGTATAATGTTCCCCTCTCATTTGTATTTTCTCTATATTATTCTAGCCAATCTTAAAGGGGGATGTTAAGGATTAAGATTGTCTATAAAATGATAGAATGTTTCTAGAGCCTTCTTTAAGCTAGAACATTCCTGGAGTTGTTCTAGAAAAGAACATTCTAAGATCTGTTCTAGAAAAAGAAGATTTCAGGTTTAAGAGTTTTCTAGAAAGCTAGAAGCTTTCAGGCTTCAAAGGTTCTATAAGTATATATATGTGATTATAGAGAGCCTCTGGATGGCTGTTGGATACAACATTCAGATTGCTATTAGATATAGCATCTGGATAGCTAATGTACACGGCATTTAGATGTAATGCAAGTTAGATGAATATATATTTCTAAGTTATTCAACTCTATTTGCCCTGTGTCTTCTCTGTTTGTTGTTGATGTTCCATTTTTATTATCTTGGGACTGTTTTTACATTTTGATGTCGTAGTATGTCAGTAATTTGCATAGTAGCATTGTCATTGTATGACGATGTAGTCAATTTCCTATTTTGTCTTAGTGTGATCCACATCATAGTTGATCCATTTCTTTTCATCTCTAAGTTAGTGTGGTTGATCTCATTCATGTTGTGTCAATGAGACTTTGATTGTTTCCATTTCATAACAGTTCAACTGTTATTTTATCACTTGGGAATTATGGAAAAAAACACAGATATAATTGACCTTGCAAGTGATTTATCTTTGTTCAAACAAGTATATATATATGTTATTTTTAAAGATTTGAATTTTCAAATCTTTGAGCTCAAGTAAGCTCCATGAAGTGGAGTTAGTGAGCGGTTGGAATGAATTTAATGTATTTATTGCAGGAGTACTATGACTAGGGAGTAGGAATGACATCCCATCACATCTCCCTTAATGCAAACATTACTTTGGTTCGTGGAGAAAGGAGAGTGCAGAGTGGAAGGGATTCAGGCAGGAATCTAGTGACTTAGAGAGATTTCGGTTAGTTATAGAAATTGAACTCGTAATGAGTAGAGGAGAATAGTTGGAAAGGGAAAAACTTGGGGAAAAAGAGTTCCAGTGACATGGTGGCAGCCTCTACCAATCCTAATTGGCAGGATGGAGACCCAGGTAAGAATTGATTTATGTTTCATGATTTGAGTAGAACACTAGATGTTTACTTTATATTGATTTGATATATGATGCCTCATGAGATATTTGACATGATTATTGTTCTAATTTTGTAGTCGGCATAGGGGCATGGTTTGACTTTATAGGTCGAGTCATGTGTAATGTCTCCTCTTAGGACATTCTTGATTTCTTAACTTGCACACAAGAATAACTACTAGAAAGGGACATTAACAACATTAAATATCAATAAATTAGAATATAATAATGAAATCAATACATCATAACATAATTAATGTAGCATAAATAATATTTAGTTCAACATATGTTTATCCATTCCTCAAGGCGATCCTAAGATGGGTCCCATAGGAATACTTGCAAGTTAGAGCACAATGGAAGGCATGCTACCTATCACCTTTTATGTCCACCTTGGCAGTACACCCTACCAAGATCAAGCTCAAGGCACAATTCCCACCTATCAAATTTTGGCGAGAGCATGATGGAAGGCACACTTCTGACCTATCATCTCTTGATGAGGGCATGATGGGGGGCACACTTCCCACCTATCATTTCTTGATGAGGGCATGATGGAGGGCATGCTTTCTACCTATCATCCATTTAACATAACTTAATGAGAGTATGATGGAGGGCATGCTTCCTACCTATCATCTCTTGTGGACTAGAAGGATCAACCTTCCTACTTGCCTCTATACCCTTGCCCAACTCAACATAGTTTGCTTGTAATTGAATAAGGTAATTAATTATAAATACCTCTTGATCAATAAATATAGTTTAGTTCAGAGATGGCAATATATCCTCTTCTTGTGTCACAATTATTTATATGACTTGATTGATTGATAATTCCAATCTGCTGCTATATATACATATGTGAGGGTGATTGATTTATATTTTTATATGCTGTTCTATCTATCCTTGTATATTATATTTATGCAGATCTGAATTTTAATTTAGATATATATCTATTTTGGTTTGCATATTCCAAAATCAAATGTATTCCTTGATACCTCCTCTTATTTTCTTTATACTCTTTTCTCCTTTACTTATACCACTCATATGCCTCTTGAAAGGATGGAATTCCTTCTTGGAGACACCTCACTTTATTATTAGTCACACCTTTTCTAGATGAATCGTTGCCTATCATATAGAACATAATCCCTAGTTAGTGTTAAAGAAGCTCTACCTTAAATAATTTTCATTCATTTATTAAGGGATCACAACCCTGTAAATGGTAGCCTTGTAAATGGTTGTTGCTCCTTTAATAATGAACTACTACTTTTTAGTAACTACTGCATACAGAAGCACTGCCTTGTTAAACAATAATATTGTATTGTATTTCATTGTATTCCAAATCACACCATATATATGGGTGCTGCTTCTTTAAAGATGATCCCACCCCTTATGGTATTAGTCTTTCTTTAGTTTTTATATAACTGTTGAAGAAGCTATGCCTTCAATAATTCTCATTCATTTCTTAAGGGATCGCAGCCTTGTAAATGGTCATTGCACCTTTAATAATGAATTACTACTTTTTAGTAACTGCTGCATACAGAATCGCTGTAGTGTTAAACAATAATACTTGATTGTATTTCATTGTATCTCAAATCACACTGTATATGTGGGTGATGTTTACCCCTTACGGTATTAGTCTTTCTTTAGTTTTTATATCACCTTTGAAGAAGTTATGCCTTAAATAATTCTCATTCATTTATTAAGAGATTACAGCCTTGTAAATGGTAGCCTTGTAAATGGTCGATGTACCTTTAATAATGAATTACTACTTTTTTAGTAACAGCGGCACACATAATTGCTGCCTTGTTAAACAATAATGCTTGATTGTATTTCATTGTATCTGAAAATCGCACCATATATATGGGTGCTGCTTCTTTAAAGATGATTGTACCCCTTATGGTATTAGTCTTTAGTTTTTATATCACCATTGTATCTCTATTTTATTTATACTAACTTACTTTATTTATATGGAGTTACTTTTATAATTGGGATTATATTTATTATTTTTTTTATGTTAGTATTACATACTAATATCTATATTAATATTAATATTACTATTAATATTTATATTTGTTATTTATATTTAATAATATATCTTGCTAATTATCTGAATAATATATTATATATTATATTAATAGTGTATATATGTATTCAATATTAATACATACATGATTATCTTTGTCATTCAAATTGACTAAACATGATATTTCATGATATATCGAGACATAACATCTTCATAGAGATGGTACTTGATGTGCAGCTCGTGCTACCAATGTGGGCCAGTTACAGACAACTGTAGACTGGAGGGAGGAACATAGGTATCTTTTAGCCCATTGCATGGCTTAGAGCTACTTGTGAGGAGACCTAGGTGGATAGAGATCTATCCGCTACAGAGGTTATTGATATTACTTTTAAGAGAGACTAGGTTAGGACTGAGCGAGATCATGCCGTGAGAAGACTGTAGGCTCTACAGTCACGATTAGTTGTGCACAACACGCCAGCCATAGGGTTAGACCACTTTAGGGTCTAGAGCTTACTAGATGAGATGAGCCAGCTACGAGCTTGGGTTGCCCCTACAGTAGTAGGTTTTTGATTCAAGGATGGAGGTGACCGAGCTTAGGGGTATAGTTCGGTGACTACAATTGTGTAGTCATAGTCACTCACGATCTGCAACTTTGTAGCACAAGCTGTCTATATAGTAGCCACCACTACGGCTTGAGGGTTTAGGCTTTCACGGAGGATAGCTAATTTTATATCTGTACTTGTTTATACACCACATTTTGTTATAGTGCCCATTTTTGTATGTGTTATGGAATTTTTGATTAAATGCTATTGTCAATTAATTTAAACAACTTGTCTAAATTGTTTAAATAAATTCTATAAAGATAATGTACCTAATTAAATGCAATTGTGATTTAAGTAAACAATTTTATAAGATTGTTTATTAAATGTAATTATGATTTAAGTAAACAATCTTAAGATTGTTTAATAAATGCAATAATGATCACGTGTGCCCCATCTTTCCTTGAAATTTGTTATTGCTTCTAAGGCATTTTTCACTCCCTTACATACGCCTTTCTATCCTTATAACTAAGAGGAGGACCCCATTGTTGTAGAGGAGGAGATAGTTGTTATAGGACCTTTGAGGACATATCCTAGCGTTGGTGCCCATTATTATAGGTTCTTTATTGCTTTATTAGTAATTAGCTCACATTTTTCTCTTGAGGAAGTAAAATATTGTCTTGTCTTCCTCTTGATAGGATAAAGTTAGAGTAGACTTATTTACTTTTTAGAATAAATTTTCTATTTTCCTTAGCTCATAGTTACAAATTTATATTAGAAGTTTCAAAGCTTGAAAAACACACAAAAACATAGTTATATTGCATTAGGAAAATGCATATAACTTCCATATTTTTTTTCCTTTTAATAGTAATTAAATCATCAAAATCAAAATTAGGAAAAAAAGTGTATGTATTCATTTAGGATTAACTGCATCAGAAATTCATTTTTAACTTTCAAATTTTCAAACATTCAAGCCTTCAATTTTACCATGAGGGATACAAAATTCAACTTTTGTTGAAAAATAAACATCGAGGAAACTCCTGGTTTAATTAGGGCATAGAAACAATATTTTCAAATCAAACAATAGACATAGGAAAACATCAAGGAAATCTTCAGTCTCATCATGAGGTACACAAAATCAACAATTCAACATTCAAACATACAACACAACAATTCCACTCTCACCTAAGATGCTCTTCTTCCATGTGAAGAGAGTAGCTAGTACAAATCACCCTTTCTTAGCTAGTTTTCCTTAGAAGGTGGAAATGATTTGATTGACACCTTTAGCAAGGGTGCAGTGTGTGTGTTGTTTGGAGTCTGACTCACCCATGTTGTGTTTGAGTCACATTTTAGTTATCACATATGATGTACCATTAAAGTACGGATAACAATTAAGGCGAGTTCATAATGAATGGGGAAAAATGTGCCAGCGATGCACTTCTCACCATTACAATAATAATATAGATATTAGTATTTTAAGGAAAATAAACCACCTTACATTAATTTAGATGTCTAATGGAATGATAAGGCAATACATAATAATTAGATCTTAAATTAAATTAGGTAATAAGATATGAGATACTAATCTAAATAAATAGTGTTGATGGCTTGTCATTGATGTCAGAAAGGGATGATGATAATTCAGTGGATGATGAGGAAGGGTTATGATGATGTCATTTTGGCCATCTCCCATGCAATGTGTTCATGCTTGATGTTGGATGTTGACATTGGTGTTCTCTTCTCTATGTCAGTTGGGTAATCATGGGTTCTTCATGACACCTTGAATCTAGGCATCAATTTGATATGCATGAAAAAGTTACTTTATTCTTCATAGAGGTGCTGATGTCAAAAATTGATACTTTAACCTAGTTGAGTTGCAGAAAACCTTTATATCTCTCAGCTTTATTTTATCCAGTTTGCAATGTGTAAATCCCATTATCTTTCAAACCACATCCAAGGATATCTGAATGTTATCCAAAAAGACCTTTTGAGATGCTAAATATGAATTAAATGGTTAATGTGAAGAGGGAATTGTTCACCCAGCCAAAGATCTTAAGATTTTGATTTCCAAATCCTCACACCATCTTGCATGACTTCATATTGAAAATCAGAAACATAATTGCACCAACTTCAACACATATTTTAATTTAAAAAGGTTAGAGAATTTCACACAAAGAAGATTGTTTTGGTCTCATGCATCATCTCAAAAAAGAGCAAGGTAACCCTTCTGTAAAATCTAAAAAATACTAGTTTTAATCAGATTACTATCCAACTTCATTGTTTTCTATATAAGGTAACTCTTGCCAAGGGTTGGCATCCTAGAAATGAAATCATAATTCTCCAAATTCAGGTGCTTGAGCTTAAGAATTGTCCCCCATAAATCGTATTCCTCCACACACCATGTCTAATATAATTTGGCAGTAAGGGTGATATTGTTAAGGAGAGAAGATCTCATACCTAATCTACCTCTCTTTATGTTCACAAATTTTACCCCAAAATTAAGCAAATGTCATTTCATTTTCTCTAAATTTCCTTCCCAAATAAACTCTCTTTCTATGTCCAAATCACCAAGGATAAATTTTGGAGTCACAAGAGCCATAAATATATAAACTTGGAGAGCGCGAATAATGGGTTTAAGAAGCACTATACAATTAGCCAAAGAGTGTTATCTATGTGTCCAATGGATGATTTGACAAGTTAAATAAGAAGCACTATACAACTAGCCAAAGAGAGTTATCTATATGTCCAATGGCTGATTTGACAAGTTAAATAGAATCCCACATAACATTCCAGTCTTTTTCCCAAGGCAAGTAGGAGAAATAGGGGTACCCAAATATTTGAAAGGAGGAGAAGCAACCTTGAAATGAAGTATATTAACAATTTGTTCTTGTAGATGAGGGTTCATATGGAAGAAAACCTAATACTTTTGTTCATTCAAGAGTTACCTAGACACACTGATATAAATGTCAAGAGCTCGCCTAAGAGCAATAGCTTCCTCAAGAGTGGAGTTTCCCATCAAAGAAGTGTCATCCACAAATTGAATCTGGTTATGTGGATCCACATGTAAGTGTATCAAGATTTATTGTTATTTGTTTTGAGTTAATCTTGTAGGTGTAGATTTGATTCCCACACCTGCAATTTTAAAGTTTTCACATGTAGATTAAACATTTTCGTGAAAATTTGAACTTTCTCTATACATGGTGGTTCTAATAAGTACTAGTAGATTTTGTTGTGCTAGGGATAGAAGCAACTTGGTCTCCTATTTTTCCTTAGTCAAACCCTTGGATTGATTTAATGACTTTGCACAAGTTGGAAGATATGCCCAGCAAAATACAAATGTAGATAATAATGCTAAGTACTTTTTTTAATGAAGATGCTAAGTGTAGATATCTCCTCTTGATAAATACTAGATGATCAAAATTAATTAGGTTTTAGCCTTTTATATAACACTCTAGTGTCCAAATTTTAATATTTCACAATTTAGTCAGCGAGTAATAGTTGGATTCAGTTGGCTTGGGCCCATGTTTAAATTTAGTTTTAGAAATTTAGAGGTCAAAACCACAATTATAACTCTAAACTAGGTTTTAGTACTACACCTATCGGTTTGATGTAAGATAAGGAATAGGGAATCTATAGATTGTATTTAGATCCTTTTGAGGATGTGTTGAGTTAGGTTTAATCAAGGCATAGGTAATTGTAACTTTCCTTTAGAAATATGCCAAATGCACACTATAACTACCAAAATCATGTCAAGCCTACATGATAGTCTAATGATGATAAAGAGCTTCCTAATCACAACCACATAGAGGTGAATTACACTCCTCTTAGTAGTCTCACTCTTGGTACATGTCCCTTTCATTTTCTCCTCCTTAACCATCTTCTTGAACACCCAACTTGAGTTTCCAAACATCATATTTTTCTAACAAGCCATTTCAGATCCTCCTATTCTAGGTCAACCGATAATGCTTTTGGGTCACTCCATAGTGCTTATGGGTCACCTAAGTGACCATAAATGGAAAAAGAGGTGGCCCTCTCATTTTTGTATCCATGAATTAACTCATAATTTTATCTTTTCTTCTTGATTTTAAGCCCATTTTTCGTCACATTTTTTCATGTCAACTCATCCTTTTTCTCACTTTCTTTCCTTTGTGAACTCATGATAAAATCTTCTCTCTTATAAATTGTTCCCATTTTCACTTTGAGTTTATTCTTGTTTTCTTTTAGTTTTCTTCTTATCTCTTTGTCTATTCATGGAATTGTTTCCATTTTTTCTTAAGATAATTGATGATGATGTTTTCTTGACAGCAACAACATTAGAATAAAACACCAAGTGCTCTATCCTCTCTTGAACAAAGTGTCTCAAATTCTAAGCTACATTATCAAACAAGAATGCTCCAAGGTTCCTTATACATGATTTGCAATGGATAGCATTGGTGGTATGATGTGACAATGTTGTTTACATAAAGGGACTTATGCAGAATTTATTCATCACTGCATTAAAATATGTACTCTTTCCTTGTGAAATGGAACTTCTTCTAATCAACTACAAAAAGAAAAAGCAAAAGGCAAGGGTTAAGAAGACTAATCTAAGGATAATGACGTGATGAATGATGCTATGGTAGACAAATTTCCTTAGAAACCAAATTTCACTTTGCCATGACAAGCAACAACTACATGAAATAGGTGCAATCTTTGAAGGATAAACTAAGGATTTTCATATTGTTGACACACTCCAAAGTACCCACAGCTGGCGTAACTCGAAGGAGCATCAACAATCAAACTATTTGCAAGATGTGGTTCAAGCTAACTTTACATGATGACTTACCATCGACAAGCCATCAAAAGTATGAACCAATGGGAATTTAACAAATATCATTGCATATATCCATTAAATCAATGAACTCTATCTACTTTATCATCTAAGCTACTTGGAACTATATCTCAACCATCTTGGAGAATAAGAAACCATGCGAACATTCCTTGATCATACAAGATCACCATGCAAACAACAATAATGAGATTGTATTGACTTAAGAAGTGTTTTGTTTACAACAATCTCATATATCTCTTCAATGATTTCGAAGAGATATTTCTACTCTACTCCTATTGCCATAGTATCTACTCCTACTCTATCTTTCTCTAATGATTCTTTTGTATCTTTACAAATGAGAGAAGTGAGCCTTATATAGAGCTCAATAATTACATGAAGGGCCAAGATTGATTTAGTAATCAATGACTAAGATTGAGACAACAATGCAGCTTGTTACAAAATTTCCTATTTTTAGAACATGAAAGAGGCAATCAAGGCACATTTCCCAATATGATAAGCATCTTTGGAGCATCTTTATGGTGGGCCTTCTTTAATGAATGACATGGTAGAATGTGATCGGCTTGATGATGTGTACGTGCCACCTCAGCATCTTCAAAAGAACTAGTCTGATTCACCTCATGTTCACTTTACTTAGAATATTTTCTTCTTGTTGTCTTTGATGTAACTCATGGATCACTTTGATGATCATGCTCATCTCTCATCTTGTGATGTTGTTCTTGTAGGACTCTAGACTCTTGGAGTGTTGAGGTGGAAGATGTCTTGTACATGACTTGCATATGATGGATGCACATGAAATAGACAACTCTGGATGATGACCTCCTTCTCATGCACGATGTAAGATGAACTTGATGTAAGAGCTCTCCTCCATGTGGTGATGATGATAACTTTGAGAAACTTTCCTTCACCTTCCAAACTTCTCATGTATGAGCTCTCTCCATTCACCTCCTTGGATCCTCCATCACCTACAAAAAAACATCAAATCAATAACAAATTACATTCATCTTATGCATGTGGGATCAAAAAATGGCATTTCAAAACATACCCTTTCGCGTGAAATCCATGCCTAAGTGCCTAGGCGGATTTAGAGGTGATAGGCAGAGAATGTGTTGTTGACAAGACCTTGTCTGGATGAAGGGCTCAAGGCCACCTAGCATGGGCAGGTTTGAAGGTGGTGTGAGGATTTTTCTTGACTTAGACAATTTTTGTCTTGGTTTTGATGATCAAAGACATCTTCACTTACTTCCATGATAATTTAACTTCCTTTGAATTCGATAGAAGCATGGGTGGATTTAGAGAGGGTGTATGGAGAATGTGATGTGGAGGAGGTGGAGTTGCCCAAGTGTAGTGTTCAAGGAAGAATTTGAGATTTCAAGATCTCTGTTATGCAGAAAATCCAAAAAAAGTAGAAAAATAAAAACTACAAAAAAAGCAAAAAATTTAAGAAAATACCAAAATAAGGATGGATTTCTCAGTATGCGTGAAGAAATTTCAAGGTTGTGGGCAGCAATATGATCCTCAAGTGGACATAATTCAGCTTTGGTAGAGTTTGAATGCACAACTACATCAAAGGAATGCCGACTTGACCGACTTTGCATCACGGGATGGATGCCGAATTCATGGTGCAAATGATCACAAGGAGCTATATTGTTTAACATTTTTGTCAAGGATGGAATTAACTATGCAAGGAAGAATTTATTTTTTGCAAATTTATGAGCCCGTTATGAGTACAATGGTGGAACCTGAGGTGTCAAGTGAAAGTGAAGCCTTCATAAGATTTAAAGAGATGATCAAAGAGAGACTACATATTGCAAAAGGCTTGAGCATAAAGTATCACCTGCTTCCATGCGAATGGTGTAGAATTCATAATGCCAATCATTTTGGAATTCACATGTTCAACAATTTGGGAGGCTATTAATCAAGCCAAGGCACAATTGAAGTTCAAGGAATCATCTAGAGAAGAAGGAACTTCTATTCCATCTACTAGTGAAGATAGCACAAGTGTATTAGAAGATGAATTCACAAGCCTTGTTCAAAAGACAGAAGGACATATTGAAGAAATTCAAATGGAGATAAAGAATATTCAAGTGATTACAAGTAAAGATCAAGGTATGGATTCAACAAATAGAGAAGAAAGTGATTCAAGTTCATTTCAAGACAAAGAAGAATTCCTTGCCACTCATGCTTTCATATTACTAGAGGAAATTATTGAGAATGAATTACAAGAGATTGTAAGCATCCTTGAAAAGGGAAGTGGTCAAAAGGATATGTTACACACCGTCATCCACAAGCCTGATAGTGAGAAGCAGTTCAGAGGGGCGCTAGACGCTTTCATCCAAGAAATACAAAAGGAGTTCCAGCTGAAGTTGTTTCAAGAAGAACAAGCTGATGAAATGGAGTTCAACTACATGAAGCAATTCAAGTTCATGCTAGGCCCTTTATTGAAGATCCACAACGAGCTAATAGGTGAAATGTTCCATGCTTTCGAAATTCAATTATTTTCACCTTTTCATATTGATATGCCCTCTATTGACTATAGTGTTGATTCGCATGTTGTAGATGCGAGTGGGATAATCCATCACTAGCTTCGACCTCTGAATGTGTGCATGAAAGATGAGCAATATCCATTTGAAGGAAAAGAACACCAGGTTGTATCTTTCTGTAACATCCATGTTCTAGAAACATAGTAAAAACCAAAAATTCACCATAAAGTAAATTTACAAGGTAAAAATGAGATAGAGAAATTTTTTCTTTTATTCAACATATAGTCGAGTAACTACAAATACAAGATATCTCATTACAAATTCAATCAACCTTATTGTCTTTATCAAGTACAATACTTACAAAATAAACCAATTATAAATACCTGAAACAGATAATGTATTACTTAGTCTCCATAAACACAAGTCTAAGAAATATACTGCATCCAGAAATCTAACATCTTTATCGCAATCCTCGGCATGTCTTCTGCTAGAGAGAGAGAGTATCTTTCTAGTGATTTACCTCCAACCACAGACCGTCGGTCTCCCACACTCCTTCCTAACCAGAAGTGGCCCTTCCCTTCATGAGAAGTATAGACCAAGGTGACCAGTGGTTATTTGCCTTTCTGAGTACATAGTGTTGTATCTTACACAACTCTATCTATCATACAACCCTAGATACCCTCTAGCTAAGTATGATTCCCGATAAGATGTGCAATCCAGATACAGTGAACCGACAATGCATGCAAAGACATAAGCATTACTATGGCCATAGTTTTCAATATAAATTGATGTTCCCAATGAACGTTGTCGTAATGTTCACCCACTCCAGCTTGACTTGGATACTATCATATTCCTACAGTTCAACTTGGTCAATTATGTTTAACTTGAGAAGTTATGGCATTTAAACAATTGAGTCTTCTCGACCCATACATGTTTTCTTACACTGTCTATAATCCATAGACCCATTCAACTTTCTTTCTTTATGAGGACTCTCATTGCTTCATCGCAATTCCTGAGGTCGACGACTTATTGTCTCATAATATATAAAGATAGATTAAATACGACTACGAGGATAACCTTACCCAGACTAAGCAATATAGTCCAAGAAACCAATTCCCTTCTTACAAGTAAGAATAATTACACATAGTCAGGGCACATGACCCTTCAATCACAATCTAAATAATGACCTCATTGTCTTAATATAACAATTACCATATCTATGATAAGTCAAGGTTTAACTAAAGAGTTTTGACTAACTCAAACCTAGTCTTTCTAACTTAGGTGAATTCACAAGACACTATCATTGCTCTTTTAACATTATGGACTGATTATCCATTCTTAGGTATCTCTCTTTGCATCTTTGCAACATTTGAGATTCACCCCTTGTCGACAAGTAATAGTGTGAGAGAAGTTGTGACATAAAGATATAATGATTTTAATGTTTGACTAATCCTTTAATGGTACCTCTTGCACGCTTGCAAAATCTGAGGCTTACGACTTGTATTTTAAGTCGACTTGTAGCCCAACACATGGTTTTTCCCCTTCCTAGGGTTAAACATTGTCAATTAGAAACTAATCTCTTTCCAATAAGATAGACATGAGCATTACCAGATTAGGGTTCTCAACCTTCTTAGTCGACCCATACATGATCCACTAAACAGCTTGTAACCCCCAAAAGGTATAATTATAACCTTACCCTACTGGGTCACTCTAGGGTTTTTGTATTTCCTTTTCCATGAAAATGGAAAATCAAGAAAAGAGTTTAAGTTTACAACTTTCCTTTAGTCTTCTATTTTTAACTCAGAATCCAAGTTCATTAATATGATACTACGAGTTGGTTTAATAGTTTCAAACTTGAAACATAGGAGTAGTCTACTATGTCTCCAAAATTACTTTTTAACATAGACATTACTTAAGACTTAATCAATCTTTTCCTTGAAAGTGTGGGTCCTTAGTATAATCATCAACATTCTAGGTTTTAGTCTTTCAAAAAGAACCTCTTGATGCAACTACAACATGGAATCTATGACTTCCTGACATTCTATCCCTTGTTTGAAGGTTTAAATCTATTCTTGGTTCTAGAGTCTAGTATTGTCATAAAGAAATAGTTTTGTCTAGAAATTCATAGTTTAACCAAGTTACTCAACTTTCATTTAGAATAATTACCAAATCATGGCTAATTAGATGCCATCATGTGACATGGTTTTATCGACCACCAGTCCTTTCTGGACTATCAAAAAGGTTGGTCGAAATGGTACCTTAATGGAGTACATAACATGCTACTATTTACAATAATATATATCCAAGATAAACATAGTTCTTCTTCTTGAACTAATAATAGTATTTTGTACTATGAGACTCGAGAGTCTATCATCTCTAAACCTCAATTATATCTACTTAGGGTTTATCTTCCATATTCCAACACAATGGAATATCAAATAAACTTGTTTTGAAAAGTAATATATTGTAAGAAAGAAATTATCCTCTAGTCTTTATCCGACTACGAGGTCATCTAAATCTCATAGACGTTGACTAGTTTAAAATATTTGAGTTTTCCTCAGTTATAATATTGCCAAGGGTTCAATTTCAAGTCTAAACTTCTCCTAAGTTTAGTTTGATTCCCAAAAGGATGATGGAATAATTCTGTTTACTATCCACTTAGTTCTATGTTGAAAAGTTGCTCTTTCATTCATGTACTATTCATGCACTATGTTATCATTGAATATGGCCATCTATTTCATTTCGAGCAATAGAAGAAAAATGTAATAAAATCCACAAGCTTGACAACATTGTCCATGTCAAGTTTATGTAGAAATAATGTGATTCCTTAAACACACAACTAATATAAATATATACACGTGGTTCTATAAGAGTACAAGAATACTATTTTCCAAGTGGTATTCTATATCATACACATTCAACATGAAAAATACTACTTACACAGGAACTTCATGACATAAAATCTCTATCTATATCTAACATACAACCATGTATATGGATGACTACATTATCTACCAAAAGATATTTAGAAGTGTCGAAATCTTTCGATCTAATCTTCATTTAAAAGTAGCAAGGATTTATGACTATAAAAGATAAAGGAAAAACTTAAGTTATAACTACCTTATTACCAAGTATTAAACTTAACATGAAGGCTTTCTTTCATAATAGTATTGGCCCTATATCATTCTATGATATTGGCCTTAAAAAGTTAAAACATTGTCTCAACAATTTATTCCAAGGTAGAAATCTAGACGTGTATTACATAAAATAAAAGAAGACTACATATTAAAAGAAGAACCTAGTTAGAATTCTTCGACAGTCTTGAACACCTTTCAAGAGCTCTATCTCTTTACTTATTGCTCCTAACCTCTCTTATCCCGTGGTCACCCTTACTATTTTCTTGCTTTACGTTTGTTCCTTCCACAAAAAAAGATCTCTTTCCAAACTGTGGTAGCTATTCTATCCTCAATTCAACAACACTGTTGTCTTCCTCTACATTAACACAATAGTCTCTGCATAAAATCCTAGCTCAGCTCCTCTTCCTACCGTGCACAGGGAAGCAAAACAATGCTCCCCCTCTGCGGTTTCTAAACCTTCACTACTCCCTCCTCGTGCACAGCGAAGCCCCCCACCAAATGGATGGTGCCCCTCTCCTAAAAGATTGTCGACACTTTAATGTTAAGCTGCCCATGCACAACGAAGAAGAAGAATGGCATTCTTTGCTATCCAAACTCCCCACGGTGATAGAGATTACTCCCATTTCTCCTAGTATTCCATTTCTTAACAACAGAAAAACTCCTCCCCTGTACGCCCACGACGATAGAGATAATGGCCTTTAACTAATGCCGTAACATACCTATACACAAGGAAATCAGTTTCTGCATGCTACACACTCCCCTCACCTTCAGCGACCACTTTGCTTAATGGAGGTTCCTTTGGTGACGTGGCAGCTGGTGGACATAACAACCCTGTCTACTACTCGAACCTAAAGGCTTCTAAACCTTTGAATTAGCAACTAGTAACCGAATGGTGGTGTTTAAGCTCTTGCAAGGTGGTGGATTAATAAATGCATAGAGCGTCTCCAAGGTCAAAAAAAAGAATGCATAAAGGCTGACTAAATAAAGAAAGTATAGGTTAGTTTAATGATAACTCAAGTCGTAAACTCAAAAGAAAAGGACGTATTCGCAAAGAATGACATCCAACATGACAGAGCTTGGGTGTACAACAACTTGACTTGGCGAGAAAACCAACATCAAGTAAACTGATGAAAATACCTCCCGTTAGCCAAGTTATGACTAAAATAATTTTGGAATATCCTTCCAAATGACGACAAAAATAGTTATAGCATAAATAGACTTCACATTCGACTTCCGTCAATTTACAAAAGGGAAACAAATTCACAACACATGATTAACGCGTTTTGACGGCAATCACGACGGATTGGGCGTAACGCAACACAAGTTTTCTAAATCATTTGACGCACAAAACGACTCCTCGCATCTTTCGACTACAAGACGTAATCCACAAATCTTCCACAAATAGGTTCATCTGTTGACGTTAAACATCGACAATATTAGCATCATCTAACTTGATGGGAACGTCTTAACGTTTAAGAGGCGACAATAAAACTTCAAGTGACTCAAGAAGAATAACACAACCGTTTTACATCTCTGACGTTGTTTACCTTACAAATGACTATGTCGACTCACCATCGACTTGACTAGATAATAATCAAGATATTGACTACCTGTCGATTTGATTCAAAAGAAAACTAGCAAGACAAGACTTACCTCATATGACTCATTGGTTCACATTATCGTTTAACACTAGACTCGTTTGGCAAATTGACCACTCGTAATCCAAGGTCTATATCTCTCTTCTCGAAAGATACTCTCTCTCTCTTCTCTGAGAGTCGATAACCTATAATCTTGTTTCACTTGTCATCAAACAATAAGAGATCATTGCATCATTATTCGATAAATTCAACTAGGAAATCAATTCTCATCATATAGATATTAAATCGACAATAACATAATCATTTCCATGATTTCATAAATGATTTTAAATATAATTCCATGTCATATCCTGTCGTAAGTCTATAACATCACAACAAATTTACTTATGCCCAAGTAAAAAGTAAAAGTAAAGCAAATTAGAAAATAGGGATGTAACACTTTCCCTGTTATTAATTGGAAAGATCTGATAATGAATTTGACTATGGAAATTTTAGAAAGACAACCTGTATATGGATTAATCATGGTCCCAATGAGTTGCCACAACTATTTATTTGTGAGAGAATATATTTCTGAGTTTAAGGATAAATTTTCAAAAATCCGAACTATCACGTGTGCCTTATTGTTTCTTTTCATTATGAGAAATCATGCCAAGTCTTGTATATATTTGGGTCTTTTGAGTCATGTCTACTCTTTGTACATATCTTTCTTAGAGTATGTTTTCCTTTATGTTGTTTTACAATAATTTTGTTGTGTTCAGTTGATATGTGGTTTTGTTTGATTTCCGTAGTTTAGGTTGTTGGCTTTAGTAGTTAGTTGCTTTTTCGGGTTCCCAAGTTGTGAAAAGGTGACGAAGCTTCAAGAAAACATCATCAACAATAACCACTTCTTTTAATATTATTTTCTCTTCTGTTCCCTCTCATTTCTACTTATAAATACCCCTTCATTCTTCATTGTTTATCATCACTTTCATTCACAAAATCTTCTCTACATGCTTCTTTGCAGACCTTGAGCCTTTTTCTTTCAGGTTTTAGTTTAGATATCTCATAGAAAAATAGAAATCATTTTCTCATTGATAAATATCACAATATTCTTCACAAGCTTCGTCATAGGCTTTTGAGTCTCTTAGTTTATTTCTTTTAGTTTTAGTTTTTGCAAAGCTGCAAAGCTTTCTCTTTAGGAGATTTTTTTCATGTATTCTTGCCTTACCCAAGTTTATGCATAATATCCCCTCTATCTTTTTATGCTTGTACAAAGACCATGTGTGCACCTTTTTCCCTTCAAATTTATTATTGCTTCTAAGCCATTTTTCACTCCATTACATCCCCTTTCTATCCCTATCACCACGAGGAGGATTCCATTGCTATATAAGAGAAGACAGTTGTTATAGGACCTTTGAGGAAATATCCTAGCATTGGTACCCAATATTATAGGTTCTTTATTGATTTATCACTAGTTAACTCACATTTTGCTCTTGAGGAAGTAAAACATTGTCTTGTCTTTCTCTTGATAGGATAAAGTTAGAGTAGAGTAATTTACTTTTTAGAATAAATTTTCTATTTTTCTTAGAGTAGTTACAAATTTATATTAGAAGCTTCAAAGCATGGAAAACACACAAAGACATAGTTATATTGCATTAGGAAAAGTCATATAACTCGCATAAATATTTCCTTTTAATAGTAATTAGATCATCAAAAATCCAAAATTGGAAAAAGAAAAGTGTATGCATTCACTTAGGATTAATTGCACTATAAGTTCATTTTTAACTTTCAAATGTTTTAAACATTCAAGCCCTCAATTTCACCATGAGGCATACCACATTTAATTTTTGTTTGAAAACACACATTGGAGAAGCCCTAGTTTTCTTACGAGGCATAGAAACAATATTTCAAATCAATCAACAAACATATGAAAACATCAAGGAAACAATCAATCTCATCATGAGTACACAAACTCAACAATTCAACATTCAAATATACAACACAACAACTCCACTATCACCTAGAATGCACTTCTTGTTGGTGTTGGAAATAAGCCACACTCGGACCGACGATGGACTAGTCCAAGAGGGGCCAGTAGCTTAGTGGTAGAGCACTCCAGCAGCATATGGAAGGTCCTAGGTTTGAGTCCTAGTTTGTCCATGTCTCAACATGGTATCAGAGCCAGGCCTAGGCTAGGAGTTCCAAGCATACGAGAGGTGTGGCTTACGGGGGGTTGTTGGTGTTGGAAATAAGCCACACCCGGACCGACAATGGACTAGTCCAAGAGGGGCCAGTAGCTCAGTGGTAGAGCACTCCAGCAGCATATGGAAGGTCCTAGGTTTGAGTCCTAGCTGGTCCATGTCTCAACACTTCTTCCATGTGAAGAGAGTAACTACTCTAAATCACTGTCACAATAATAATATAGATATTAGTATTTTAAAGAAAATAAACCACCTTACATTAATTTAGATGTCTAATGGAATGATAACGAAATACATATTAATTAGATCTTAAATTAAATTAGGTAGTAATGTATGAGATACTAATATAGATAAATAGATGATAAATGAAAATGAGAGAGATTAGAGGGCATACTTGTAATTGAGATAACTAGATGATAAATGAAAATAAGAGTGATTGATGTGGATGCTTATTATATTGATAGTGTGTTAGGGAATTGAGATATAGAATCTAGAACTAGACTTAAGATTAGAAGCCTATGACAAATAGATGAAGAAATTCTCAAGGCTTTAGATTAGATCACACCCATGATTTTGTTTCACTAGTGTAATTTTATCTTAAGTAGTGTGATTTCATTCAACACAAAATTTACATTGCCAATCTTTAGAAAATATTTTATTAAATGTATATATATATAGGTCTATGATTAATATTGTTCTAATTGTGCCTTTGGTCCAATATTCCTATGTATAGAGGGAAGAGCAATCCAATTCCTCAATGACAGTGAAGCCCCTAGGTTGATTTAGTAAGATCAAAACAAAGAAACAAAGAATTTTGGATGTTGAGTATTTGCACCTAATGAAAACTAAGATTAATGATGTGTGTGATCAAATATGTGAATGAAAGATTCTAGTACTCAATTATGAAAGTTTTCTAGGATAATATCCCTAAATTCACAACCCTAGACACAATTTTATAATTTTGGCAAGCATGTTGATGGGTAAGGATTATATCCTAGGATTGCCAACTATGGAATTGATAATTTTGAATTTTCAATATGGAGGACTCTAGATTATGCACACAATCTAATTACAAGGATTAGGCAAAATGGGGAGTCCAAAATAATCCTGGATGGATAGATTTCATAATCTCAACAATTCATTCTACAAGACATCTTGTAGATTTAAAAGAAGGTGAGCTTGAAAAGAGTGAACTTGAGCTAGAAGCATCATCATCCATGAGGTTATTCAAAGTTGAAGCAAAGATAGTAATTAAACTCAAGGATGGTGAAATTACAGTCAACTTGATGATGGTAAAATTAGTGCATTCTCTCAATGATGGTGAAATGATGGTCAACTCAATAGACTTCTTTCATAAGGTTAAAACTTGGGCATTCTCTCACATGGTATCGTTCTTTGAAAATTTAAAAAATTGCACCAATCTCCAAGTGGAATAATTTTAATGAGTTGTTGTAGCATTAGTTTTACCCTATTTTCCATGAAGAAGAATAAGTGATGTAGTGGCATC
Source organism: Cunninghamia lanceolata (assembly GCA_027924645.1). NCBI lineage: Eukaryota > Viridiplantae > Streptophyta > Pinopsida > Cupressales > Cupressaceae > Cunninghamia > Cunninghamia lanceolata. Next base: position 9,635,070 of record BSBN01000078.1, read on the forward strand.
ATTTTCCATGAAGAAGAATAAGTGATGGTACAGTGCATGTGCTGTTTGGAGTCTGACTCACCAGCATTGTGACTAAGTAAAATTTTGGTTATCATAGACACTAGACCATTATAGTAGGGATAACAATTAAGTTGAGTCCAAAATGAAAGGGAAAAATTACCAGGCATTGTGTCTATGTAAAATTTTGGTTATCACATACACTAGACCATTATAGTAGGGATAACAATTAAGGTGAGTCCAAAATGAAAGGGAAAAAAGTACATAATAGATGTCTAATGGAATGATAAGGAAATACATAATAATTTGATATTAAATTAAATTAGGTAGTAATATATGAGATACTAATCTAGAACTAGACTTATGATTAGAAGCCTATCACAAATAGATGAAGAAATTCTCAAGGCTTTAGATTAGATCACACCCACAATTTTGTTTGACTAGTGTAATTTTATCTTAAGTAGTGTGATTTCATTCAACACAAAATTTACATTGCAAATCTTTAGAAAATATTTTATTGAATGTATATATATAGGTCTATGATTAATGTTGTGCTAATTGTGCCTTTGGTCTAATATTCCTATGTATAAAGGGAAGACCAATCCAATTCCTCAATGACAGTGAAGCCCCTAGGTTGATTTAGCAAGATTAAAACAAAGAAACAAAGAATTTTGGATGTCGAGTATTTGCACCTAATGAAAACTAAGATTAATGATGTGTGTGATAAAATATGTGAATGAAAGATTCCACTAATCAATTATGAAAGTTTTCTAGGATAATATCCCTAAATTCACAACCCTAGACACAATTTTAGAATTTTGGCAAACATGTTGATGGGTAATGATTATATCCTAGGATTGCCAACTTTAGAATTGATAATTTTGAATTTTCAATATGGAGGACTCTAGATTATGCACACAATCTAGTTGCAAGGATTACGTATGTTGAAGATAAACTTCATAATCTTGAGAACATGATACTAGAATTGATAGGCAAAATGGGGAGTCCAAAATAATCCTAGATCGATAGATTTCATAATCTCAACAATTCATTCTACAAGACATCTTTTAGATTTAAAAGAAAGTGAGCTTGAAAAGAGTGAACTTGAGCAAGAAGCATCATCAGCCATGAGGTTCTTCAAAGTTGAAGCAAAGATAGTCATTAAACTCAATGATGTTGAAATTACAGTCAACTCAATGGTGGTAAAATGATGGTCAACTCAACACACTTCTTTCGTAAGGTTGAAACTTGGGCATTCTCTCACATGGTATCGGAGTTATGCTCACTCTTTGAAAAATTTAAAAATTGCACCAATCTCCAACGAGAATAATTTTAATGAGCTATTGTAGAATTAGTTTTACCCCATTTTCCAGGAAGAAGAATAAGTGATGTAGTGGCATCATTTGAAGAAATGAAAGGGAAAAGTCTTCAATCATACAAGAGAATAAAAAGAGAACTTAACCTTGTGAAGGACATCATGAAGCATGAGGTGTTGATTAGCTATGTGGGAGGTTTGTTTAACCATCTATAAATGGTATTCCTCAGGGCCAAATCCCAAAATATCGATGAAGCTTGTGCCCAAGTAGGCTATCTGGAGTTGGACAAGGAGGGTATTCCTTTCACTTGCAACAAGGGTAACAAATAGTACCATGGTGAGAAGAAAAATCCAAAGGGGAAAAGAATGAAGATTTGTCATTCCATGGTAAAGGTAAGAGAAAATTGCATTGTTCTCATTGTGATAAACATGGGCATGAAGAAGATAAATGTTGGAAATTACATCCCAATTAGCACCCTCTTGTTTGAAGAAAGGTAAAGATAAAAGTATTCAACATTTATCTACTTCATGAGTAATAAATATATCTTGGGATTGTTAACTTTGAAATTTAGAATTTGAAATTTGAAATCTAGAGGAGTAGATCATGCCCACAATCTAGTCTATAGGATGAGATTGCATGTATGATCTAGTCTAGGAAGGAAGAAGTCCTAAAAATTACATTGGTGTTGGTATGAAGTGGAGGATTAAACATAATACAATGTTCAATTCAAAATTAGGGTTATTCAATGCACCTATAAAATAAATTATATACTAAGAGAATATGTTAACCAGATCCACAAAAATAACATTAAAACATAAAAGTGAAAGAGTGAAACATATGCCTCTTTAGAATACTATTATTGGATATTTATTTCTTCAATAACCTTTTATTTAACTTATTTATTTATATAAATGAATAATTTTTTACCATAATTAAATCTTTCTGTCATCTCCCCGAATTTCAATGACTAGGTAATATAAGTTTAATTTCTTCAACTTTGTTACAAGGCTTAATCTAACTTAAAATTTGATTCCTTCTAAATAGTTTTACTCATTTTTTGTCTACAATATTTAATTCTTCCTAGATAAATTTAGTTATTTCGTTGGACTACATGTTAAGACTGAAAGCACAACTCAACTGCAGAAAGAGAGAAGTAAAAATAATGCACAGATGTAATTAGAAAGCAAAAAGAATAAGACACCAGATTTATCGTGGTTCAGCAAACTTGGCTACATCCACACTGAGCAGAGGAATTGTATTGATAATAAATTGTGTTTTACTATGAGATATCAAGCATATATAATGCTTCATTATGCATCACAAGAGGAATGTGAAAGGACAAGCAATTGGTGGGAAAGAATAATGTGTCCGTTGGTCTTCATTTCCTTACAATCTCCCACTTGAAGGTCAACGGATGCTGCAACTCGCCAATCATTCCCCTGCTCTAAACTTCTGATTACTTCTTCTTAACTAGACCAAGAGAAGTCCTGGCACATTCGAACTTCTCTTTGGGAACAACCTTGGTGAAAATGTCTACCAGATTAACCTTTGTGTCAATTTTTGCAACTTGTAACTTGCCCTCTTCAACTACATGACAAATGAAATGAGCATGTATGTCAATATGCTTAGAACGGGGCTGAGATGAATGATTATGAGCCATAAAAATGGCGCTGCGACTATCACAAAACAGAGCATAGTCACTTTGTTGACATTTCAAATCCCCAAACAACTGCTGTAACCAAATCATCTCCCTAGCACCTTCGGAAAGAGCCATGTACTCAGCTTCGGCAGAAGAAAGAGCAATAGAATGTTGCAGCCTTGAGACCCAACTAATGGCAGCTCCAGCAAACATAAAAACATAGATAGTAGTAGATCTCTGCTTATCTAAATCTCTGGCAAGATCAGAATCAGTGAAACCTTGCAGCTGTGCCTTATTGCCACCAAAACACAAAGCATAATCAGAAGTACCTTTAAGATACCTTAATATCCATTTGACGGCTTCCCAATGAGGCTTACCGAGATTGCTCATGAACCTGCTCACAACTCCCACTGCATGAGCAATATCGGGACGAGTGGAGATCATAGCATACATAATGCTACCAACATCGGATGTATAAGGAACACCTTGCATAAACTCTTTATCCTCTTGTGTTTTTGGACACAAATCAGAAGATAAATGAAAATGGACAGAAAGAGGAGTAGAAACAACCTTTGCATCAGCCATACCAAATCTATCTACAACCTTGTCAATGTATGCCTTTTGTGACAACATGATCTCCTTCTTTTGTCTATCCCTGGTGATGGTCATTCCAAGAATCTTCTTGGCTGGGCCTAAGTCTTTCATAGCAAATCTCTTAGCTAATTGAGACTTCAATTCAAAAACAATCCTCATACTTGTGCCGGCTACCAACATGTCATCAACATACAGCAAAAGAATGATAAATTCACCATTAGGAAGTCACTTATAATAGACACAAGGATCTGATTCACATCTCAAGAAGTTATGCTCAGTCATAAAGCGATCAAACTTGAGATACCATTGGTGCGGGGCTTGCTTGAGCCCATACAAGCTATGCTTCAATCTGCAATAAAGATGTTCTAGTCCCTATTTCTTAAATCCTTCTGGCTGTTCCATGTACAGTTCTTCATCAACATCACCATGTAAAAATGTTGTTTTAACATCCAACTGATCAAGTTCAAGATCCCAAACTACAACCAAACCCAAAACTGCCTGGATTGTGGTCATTCTCACAACTGGTGAGAAAATCTCATTAAAATCTATGCCTTTTTGTTGATCATACCCTTTGACAACCAGTCTAGCGCGATAGCGCTTGTTGCCTCCATCTTCCTCTTTCAACTTGTATACCCAACGATTCTTCAAGGGTCTTCGATCAGGTGGAAGTGGCACTAAATCCCAAGTGTTATTAGCCTGCAAAGAAGTCATTTCATCTTGCATTGCCTCTTGCCATTTCGAAGAATCAACTGCCTTGCAAGCCTGTTTATAGGTAGCTGGTTCAGGTTGATCAGAAATCAATGATTCTGGCTGTGCCTCCTCTGAATACAACAATTCATAATCTGAGAATTTAGAAGGACGTCTCCTCTCCCGGGTAGACCTCCTTAACTGAGAAACCTCCTCTTGCAAATTTGAATCATCCAGATTCATTCTGTGTAATTAGTTTTGAATATTTGCTGTCATTTTGCAAATTACCTCCAATCTGAACAATGTCTTCATGACTCTACCTCTGAACACTTCCCTATGCCTGCACATTTCCTTGTGCAATCTCACCCATATGCTGCCTTTGCATATCTAGAGTTTCCTGTGCACCTATAGTGCTCTGTTCAGGCAAAAATCCCTGATTCTGTAGATTACCTCTAATCACCTATCTATACGAACTACCAATACAAGGTAGATTATTATTCATAGGCTATGGTTGACCAACCAATTGCTGTGTGTGACTTCCTCCAGTCACACAAGGCAGCGTTGAATGTAGTGAGGGCTGCAATGAAGATAAAGGCAGAGAATTGGTAAGATGAGTCTGCGTAGCATATAAGGGCAGCAAACTTGTTTGACCATGCTGTGTTTGGGTTAGAGAAGGCTGCGTAGGAGGCATTTTATGTGTAGAAGAAACCTCAAGCAGTTGTGAGTTTAGAGTATGATGTGTAAGACCAGGCAGCGAAGTGACTATAGAAGACTGTAGTGAGGTTAGAGGCAGCGGACTTGTATGAGGAGGCAGCGTGGAAGCTAAGGAAGGCTGCGTTTCACATACAGGCAGCGAACACTTATTTGGGGGCAATGTTGCAATAGTTTGAGGCTGCGTAACCAGTGAGAGACGCTAAGTTGGATGGGTATGACCATCTATGGAGAGAGGCTGCGTTGGATTTGCTGAGTGTGATGGAACAGTAGCTGGCAGTGTATGGATTAGAGGTGGCACAAGAACATTTGAAGGCAGCGATTCAATCTCAGAAGGCTGCCTAGGAGTCTGCAAGCTAACACTGGAAACCTGAGAACTAACAATGGGAATATTGTTCTGGTTCTTAGCCACACTAACTCCATTATCAAACAAATCAACTATTATATATTCTTTTGAAAATGTGTTTTCTTTGTGCAAACCTGGGAAAACTCTTTCATTGAAGACGACATCCCAACTGTGAGTGACCTTTTTGGCGATGGGATCCTATAACCTGAATCCATACTGATCCTCGCCATACCCAACAAAGATGCACTTCTGCGATTTGGGATCAAATTTGGATCATTTCTCAGGAGGAATAAGAGCAAACGCTTCACATCCGAACAGCCGTAGATGACTATAAGAAATACGCTTGCCCATCCACCTTTCCTCAGGAATGTCAAGATTTAACCAAGATGAGGGAGCTCGATTAATGAGGTAAACCGCTGTGTTGCAAGCTTCTACCCAGAACTCTTTTCCCAATCCAGCATTGGAAAGCATACACCGTGCTTTTTCCAAAATCGTTCTATTTAGCCTCTCTGCAGCCCCATTTTCTTGCAGTGTATAAGGAACAATTTTGATTCTCTGAATACCATTGTCAGCAAGAAAACTATCAAACTCTAGTGAACAAAATTTGCCGCCATTGTCAGTTTGCAAACACTTGATATTATGCCCACTCTGATTTTCAACTAGAGCTTTAGAAATTTTGAACTTGCTGAACACTTCAGATTTTTTATTAAGCATAAAAATCCAAACTTTCCTAGTGCAATCATCAAGGAAAGTTAAAAAATAATTAGCACCTCCAAGAGAAGTTACCTCAGTTGGACCAAAAACATCTGAATAAACCAGCTCCAAAGGTGAGGTGTTCTTCTCATGACCCGTCTTTATGAAGCTAATCCGCTTCTGCTTGCCATAGAGACAATGTTGGCAAAAATCCAAATCCACGGATTTCAACCCCGGTAGTTGTTCTCTTTTGATCATGGCTTCAAGACCTTTCCTACTCATATGTCCAAGTCATTGGTGCCATAGCTTAGTTTCGTTGTCCGTCACTGTCATAGCAGCTTCCACTTGAGAGTCATTCTCAAAAACATATAAACTGCCCTCTCTATTTCCTTTGGCAATCTGTATGACACCTTTAGTAACCTTCCATGAATCTAGATAGAAGGTAGTATTGCAGCCTTGCGAGAACAATTGGGTTATAGAAATTAGATTCTTTTTCAGTTTTGGGACATGCCTAACATCTTGCAAAAGCCATTTGCTTCCATTTTTAGATTGTAGGAGAACATCACCTTTACCAATGATGTATAATGAATTGTTATCCTCCAAGTAGACCTTCCCGAACTGTCCTCCTTGATAATTAGAGAAGGCATCCGTGCAAGAGGTGGCATGAAATGATGCACCCGAATCTAGAACCCATGAATCTGAAGTGGTTTCACTTACGGACAAAACCAAAATATTATCACCCTTGTCATAAACAGCATTGACCTCGCTGTCTTTAACCTTCTCTTGCGCCTTCTTATAGGAATAACAATTTTTCTTGGTGTGACCGGGGTTACCGCAGAACCAACAGTCACCAACTCTACCTCTGGATTTTGACCTCTTCGTTGATTTTGATCTTCTTCTGTTATTGTCTTTGCCTCTATTATGAGGCCTTCCTCTACTAACAGCGGTTAAGGCTTCACTGGAAGATATTTCTTGGTTCTTTCTACGCATATCTTCACTAAGGAGTGTAGCTGCTACATCATCAAACACCAATTTTGTTTTGGCTGAAGCTGAAGTACTTATGGCCATCACGACACCTTCCCAGCTGTTGGGCAATGAGCATAGCAGCAAGATTGCTTTAATTTTATCTTCCAACTTTATCTCCACCAAAGTCAGTTGGGTAAGTAAGGTATTAAACTCATTCAAATGGTTTGACATGATTCCGCCTTCTTTCATTTTCAGGTTATAAATCTTTTTCATAATAAAAACTTTATTAGATGTTGAAGCCATCTCATACATCTTACAAAGTTTATCCCACAGCTCCTTCGAAGTCTTCTCTGCTGAAACATTAAACAACACATTGCTGGACAGCGAGAGGAAAATTGTAGCTATTGCCTTCTTATCCATCTTGTCCCACTCTTCATCCGTCATTGAGCTTAGTTTCTTTGCTACCCCTTCAAGTGCCAGTGAGAGGTCTTCTTTTATCAGCAAAGACTCCATATGTACTTTCCACAGTCCAAAATTCTGACCGGAGAACTTCTCAATCTTTGATTCCTCCATGGCTCGAAAATCCAACACCGATTTTCGCAATCAGCTATACCGTCACCGTACAGCTCTGATACCAATTGTTAAGACTAAAAGCACAACTCAACTGCAGAAAGAGAGAAGTAAAAACAGCGCACAGATGTAATTAGAAACCAAAAAGAATAAGACACCAAATTTATCGTGGTTCACCAAACTTGGCTACATCCACACTGAGCAGAGGAATTGTATTGATAATAAATTGTGTTTTACAATGAGATATCAAGCATATATAATGCTTCATTATGCATCACAAGAGGAATGTGAAAGGACAAGCAATTGGCGGGAAAAAATAATGTGTCCGTTGGTCTTCATTTCCTTACACTACAAGCATTATTTAATGGTCATAAGACTTTGGCAAATCAAGAAATCATAATTACTTTTGACTCTATGGTCTTCTGATTTTCCCAGTATTATTTTTCCTTTGGAACACAAAGGAAAACAAGCAAAGGGATATTAGATATAAACATAAAGGAAAACTAACAGCACCAATTGTTTTCATCAATGTTTGTTTTATCTATCATCACTAGAAAGGTCAAACTTTGGAAGACGAACAAGTTGCAAAGAACAGAGTTGTCTGATAGCAATCTCTCACTACTTCAGCAGTGCTTTGTAATATGATAGTCTCATAGACTGTTTTAGTATGATGAAGGATATTGAAATCTCTCTTTTCCATTATATATGAATGGCCCCAACTTTCTCAAGTGATGTGCTAGCTTTTTTTAAAAGGATAAGGAATAGAATGATTGACATGTACGTTTGCAGTACTAACTATTTTCTTGCATTGTGCAGACTTTACAATAATGGAAAATCTTAATGCCAATATTTCTCATGCTCAAGTTAAAGCTCAGTCTAGTCCTTCTTCTGAGATAGCAGATCCTAATGCTGAGGTGAGGCTTAGTGGTAGAAAAAGGAAAAATCAGAAGGAGAATTCTTGTGAATTGGATGATATTGAACAGACGGCAAGGATGCTAATGAATCTCAGTAGAGGGAGGGTTGATCAAGACACAGTTGCAGGAAGTGGTGGTAATAATGGCATGGAAAACCCTAACCCTAAGACGTCTCATGGAAAGCCTAACATAAATGATAATGGTAGGAAAAGTGGCAGATTCATTGGAGTCAGTGATGACCAAGGCCGTTGCCGTTGGCAAGCCAATATATGGTATTCTATTATTTCTCTTTTGTTTTTCTATTGTTTGACTGTTTAACTTTTAATTAAAGAATAACACATTGAACACTATATCTTTCTTCAAGAAAAAATCAAATGATTTTTATATCAATCTTTCAGGTCATTTCGTGTGTCTCATATTTAGTGTGATTCTATATCTCTGTGGGTTAATTTTTTTTGGGAGTCAAAAAGTTGATTTGAAAAAGTTTTGGGTGTTGTTAAAGATTTTTTGAGTTCAATAATAATGGATTGCTGAAGTGTCCAACTTACAATATGTTTCACTGCATAGATCTCTTTAATAACATTGGAATGCCATTTCTCTGCAGGCTTAAGGAGGATAAACATCAAGTAAACCTCGGTCAGTTTATAAAGATTTATTTTTTATTTTTTTATTTACTTGAATGTTGAGGAGTTTCTTATTAAAAATGTAAAAGGCAGAAAGATTTTTGTTGTTTTGAGAATAATATAGGTTACTAATATTTCTACAGATTTGAAGATAAAAACGACCCTAAAAAAATAAAAAATAAAAAAAAATCTAGCCATGTTATCTGTGACCCATTATTAAGACAAAAGTAGTATGTTCATAAAAAAATTCTAAAAAAAAATTGTCCTAAATCCTTTCAAAAAGTTAACAGATTACAGTGGTTGCAATCCAAATAAATATTTTTCTTTGCAAACTCTAATCCAAAGCTTTCAAACATTTATTATAAATTGAGAATCTTAAATTCTATTATATTTTATTTTTTATTGTTCACTTTTGTGTTAATTTTAGGTTCTCCTCCAAATTTTACCATTAGTATTGGTGGCATGTAGTTTATTGTATACCTGATAAATAATTACTATGCAGGTCCTCTGACAAAGCTATGCTAGTCACATGTCCATGCAAGAGGTTAAATTATCTTGAAATAGAGTATGACATGAGATGGGTAGAAGAAGTAAGTTACAAAAATTTTCAAAGCAAACAACAAACATAGGAAAACATTAAGGAAACCCTCAGTCTCATCATGAGTACACAAACACAATAATTTCTTATACTTTAAATATTTTTCAATATACCTTTCATAATGTTTGAGATAGGTCTCGAATCCACCGGATTTAACATGCAAAATTTAGAATTTGGAGGATCCGCCAGATTTCAAACTTAGTCAATTTTTCAGGATTTCAGGATAACAGGCTACCAGACTTAGTCCTTTTCAGGATCTCAAACATACATCAGGATTGGTCTCAGTGTTCATTATTTGGATAGAATTTGATCAAGACTCTTCATTTCTAGATGAGACTCCCAGTTATAAAGAAAAACCTTCTAGGAGAGAGACTTATTGTTAGATTGGCAGAGGAAACGAACCCAAGATACCATCCAAAACTAAATGCAAAGCATCAGAGCTAAAAAAAAGGGAGTCCGCATTTGTAATGGGGCAATGTGTGATTAGGTCACAACATCTAGCGTCAACCTGAATTAATGTTTTTGAACATTTCAGAGACAAAGACTCAATCTAGACCCAAAACCTTCAAACACTCCTCTTCTACCTATTAGCTAGCTAGACAATGAACTCAAAAGGGAAAAGAAGCATAGATTGGATTAAGACATGACACCTTCTGATGTGTGATTAAAGATAGATTTCAATTAAAACAACTTCTTAAATGTTCCAAACATAAACAAATGTCAAGTTTCAACATTTCCATGTACCCCTACACACTAGACCAAATAAAGAAAACTATATGATCACGAAATCAAAACCAACTGCGAGCATGACCATTCATATTCCAAGGATCCAAGTGTGTGCGTATGAGTTCCTATTCATATTCAATCACACTTTGTAAATCCATTAGGAGGTCGCTATTGATGGTTGATGAACTTCTCATCTTCTTTGTACTGCATGATCTCATCGTCTAGCTCCTTTGTGATCTCGAGCAAAGGTATCAACAACTTCTTGATCTCATCATCCATAGCAGCAGCATGTTCTTCAACTGTCATATTCTTCATTGTCTTGATATATTCTTGTATAATGATGGCAACATCGAGCGTCAACCCGAATTGTTCTTGTCTATTCATAGGCTCTTCGTCGACATATTCTTGAATGATGACTTCTAAATTCCTTTGCAGTGCCTCCAATTCATGATCTTCTAACAACATCTTTTGTACTTCTTGTAGCTCATTCTTGAGGATCTCTTGATGTAATGTAGATGTATATTCCTCAAGAAACTTGCCTTCATCAAATTTAGGTTCCTTCCACAAGCTCGAACTTCTTTCTCAATTACCACTTCGAGTACTCTAACATCTTCTAAACCATGTTTACAATCTTCTAATGCTTTTGATAACCTTTGTCCAAATGCTTCTATCTCTTTAGTATTGATAAACTCATATTCATATTCCTTCTCACTGGTACATTGCTTATCAAGATTCTTTGTAGTAAAGACTTCTTCCTCAATAGGTACACCAGCTTCTACTTCCTACATGGCTTGATGAATTGCTTCCCAGCATTCTCATAAGTATATTCCAAATGATCTATATCATGCACCCTACACCAATTTCTAGGAAGCAGTACATCGTCAACACTTAAATTCTTGTCATTCTTTAATTCCTTATTGACTTTCTCTTTCAGCTTCTTAATTGCTTCACCACTGACAGGAGTATTAGGATCTATCTTTAAAAATACTACCGGCTCATGTACTTGTAAGAATGAAATTTTCTTTTACACTGCTAAGTCCATCCTTGATAAGAATGTTATACAATTTGCCTCTCTATGATCATTTGTATTATGAATATGACATCCATACTTGCACTCGAAGTCCTTGAAACTCTTGCCACCAAGACACTCATTCAATGACCACAATAGTTGGAGAACAATTGGAGTTGAATTTGCATGATCATACCCAACAACTTGCCGCATATTCAAACTTGAATCCATGGTTGGGAAATTCATCTTCTGATTTTTTTGTATGTTTTGATTTTTTGCTATTTTTTTGGATTTCTGAACTTTTTCTACTTTTTTGTATTTTTTTAAAAATTTCTACTTTTTTTGTATTTTCTGAATGATAAGAGATCTTGAAATATTGAATTTTCCTTGAAAGCTCACTTCAAACCTCAATCCACCACTTTGGAGTATCTTATTGCTCTACTTGAAATGAAGAATGTCCATATTTTAGCCTTCCTTTTGGTGCCAAAAATTTTGATGATTATTTTTAGACAAGTCAACAATATTGTAAAACACTAGAGTATCTCACTCTCTCTTGAATAAAGTCCCTCAAATGCTAAACGATGTGATCAATCGAGACAACTCTAAGGTTCCTCTCTTATAATTCATAGTGGATGAACTCAGTGATTACATGTGATCTTGTTGATTATCACAAAGGGACTTACGTTGGATTCTTCTTCTTTCATTTAGTTTATTTATCCATTGAGTGTGGATGAAGTATATATAATGCATCAATGATAAAAAAAGGGAAAAAGATAAGGTTTAGGGAGCTAATTTAAGGTCAATGAAGCAATGATGATGCATGAATAGACAAACTCCTGAATCAACCTAACTCAACTTCACCAAGGATGCCTCCAACTATATGAAGTTGGTCCAATCTCCTAAGATATACGAATGGTTTTCAAATCATGAAGGCTTATATAAGTACCCATTGGACGACAAAGCTCAAACAAGCATCCACAATCGAACATAAACAAACAATAAGGCTCTGAATAGTGTTACACAACACTTCACTAGCGATGAATGTTAAAAGCATGAGCTGGGAGTTGATCAAATATTCAATACATACATACATTACATCAAAGAGCTTCTAATCTACTTCTAATCTAATTTGAAACATCTCTCCACTTCATCAAGATACAAGAAACCATTTTATTCCACAAGATAACACTTAACACTTAATGAATTCTAATGTTTTACATTACTCTTGAGAAATATTTACAACAACTTCAAGTCCTCTCAGAAAATTTTGAGAGTCTCTCCTATTCTACTCCTAAAAAACTAATGACTGATCTACTATCTAATAATTTTACAAATGAGGCAACAAGGCCTTTATATAGAGGTCTAGATTTACAATGAATGGATAGGATCAATTCACATAGCCAAGGGCTTAGATTATGCCACCTCAATAGGTAGTTACAACAACTTGCTATTTTTAGTACAGAAGAGAGATAATGAAGGCACATTTTCAAAGAAGATAAGGATAAGATGGAATATTTGGAGCATCTTCTAAATAGACGTCCTCTCTATCTTCTTGCTTGTTGAATGATGTCACAAATTGTGATTGGCTTGATGTTGAGTGTCTACCGCGTAGGTTCCACCTTAGCATATTCCCAAATTGCATCATCTTGTGATGTCTTTAATGTGATTGCTTTGAACTTGTATGCTTGAGAATACTTTGTTGATCTTTCCTTGTTCATCTTCATGTAAACTCGATGCATATGATATTTGTTGCTTCACTTGACTAACACTGTGATGTTTCTTCTTTCAGGATGTATGAATGATCTTCCTTGATGCTTCTTCATGAAGGGTAATGTATATGATGATGATGTTGCTTCCTTCATGTAAGGGTAGATGATGATGATGACATGAAGTAGAATAGATGACGATGCTCCATTCATGAATTAGAGTAGGAGATCTCTTTTGGACTCGAAGATTGTGAAAGAACTTGAAGTTTGATGGATGAAGTGCCTTCGAACATAATGCAGATAATGAAGCATGTGGAACTTGACGATCTTGAAGTGACCCTTTGGAGTGTAGATAATGATGATAACACCTTCTTTATATGTAGAGTAGATGATGTCTCAAGGAGGCTTGAATGTACTAGAGGAACTTGAAACCTTATAGATGCCTTTGGAATGCTTGATAATGATGAAGATGAAGAGTGTTGGATTGTTGAACTTGAAGTGATCACTTGGAGAAGCTACATCTTCTCCCACATGGCAACTTGTTGGATTCCTTGAATGAAGGTGACTCCAGATGTTAGCTCCTTAGGTGACTTCTTAGCTCAATCCAAGCTCCTGCAAAATAGAGAAAACAATCATATCAAACAATGGATAACCTCGGATTTCATAGCATATAAGAAGCATGTTTAAGCATTCAATAACCCTTATAATCAAATTGACTTCCCTTTTAATGTTTCAATGACCTCAAGCAATAAAAATTTCTCCTTTGCATAGAAATTGCCTTCTAACAACCAAAATTGATTCCTCTAACATGGGCACACTGGTTGGCAATTTTGGATCCTCTGGGTATTGGTGGCTTGGTTGAGGTTTTTGTATCCTCTGTGAGTTCTCTCAACACTTTGAATTTAACCCTCTTATAAGGATGCAATGAATGTGGCACTTTGGTTGATGCTTTTGATCTCTCTTTGACAAATGCTTTGAAAGACACCACTCTACCCTCATCACCCTTGGTGCAATGAATGTGGTGCGCCAGTTAAGGATTTCAATCTCTCCTTGAAACTCGTTGAATCCTTCACTTCATCTTCATGAACATGGTGGATTGGATGAGGCGATTTGGATGGGGTTTTTGAATCTTCTTATGCTTGTCTAGACTTCATAGAATTCATCCAAAGTGGTGCATGGGTTAGAGTGCAACAGTTGAGGATTTTGAATCCTCTTGAAATGACTTTCAAGATTTTACCATTCTTTTCAATATTGGTGCAATGGTTGAGGCGCAATGGATCAACATGTTGATAGCTTCTTGAAAATTCTTTAAAACTTCACTCTCCCTTGCATTTATCCCTATCTTGAGGTGACGCATTGGTTGATGTTTTTGAATCCTTATCTTAACATACTAGACTTCTTCATCACTATAATGGTTGTGGCACTTTAGTTGATCATTTTGTTCTCCCTTAAAAACTTCACAAAATTTACATTTTACCACCAAAACAAGCTTCCTCAACTTGGGCGCATTGGTTGAAGGTTTAGATTGCTTCTTGATCTTAACTTTAAGACAAACCTCTAGTCTTCCTTGAAATCACTAGATGAGTCGCATTGAATGAGCATCTTGATTCCTGATCTTGTAACTTACAATTCATCCATCAAACTAGCCTTTTTCCTTGGTCACATTGGTTAAGGATTTCATTTTTCGGTTAAAATCTCATCTTAAATGATCAACAAAGACTACCCCATCTTGGCGCATTGGTTAAAGGTTTTTCTCTCCAATTAAAAATTGTATTTAGACTTCAATCAACATCTTCCTTCAAGTAAATTGGATGGAGCGCATTGCATCAATGTTTTTGAACTTCCTTTTAAAGTTGCATTTCCACCATCAAGACGGACTCCTCTTCACCTTGGTCACATTAGATAAGGATTTTGAATCCTCTTACTTGGGCACATTGGTTCAGCATTTTGGACTCCGGTTGAAGTATGTCCAAAAACCTTAAGTTAAACCATCTATAACAATGGCGCACTAGATGGCAAATTTGGTCTCCTCTTAAAATCACATAAAATTTGCACTTTAACAATCAAAAGAACAACCTCCATATTTAGCGCATTGGTTAGCAATTTTTGATCTGTGGTTAAAAAGTCTTATGAAACTTGCAATCTAACTCCATCCAGTCTGGCGCATTGGTTAAGGATTTTAGACTCTGGTTTTAAAATGCACTTTAGCAATCAAACAAACCTTTCATCTTGGGCACACTAGATGTGGCACATTGGTTCCATGTTTTGGATCCTCATCAAATGACATTTAAATCTTCACTTTACCTTCTTCGAAATGGTGCAATGGTTATTGCGCATTGGTTCTGGATTCTGAGCTTTGGTTGAAATATCTTCTTCGATGATCAAAATCCTTTTATTTTGGTCACAACAAAGCCATTCTATTTTGTAAAGGAGCTGAGCTTTTATAGAGTATAAAATATGATGTGGGCCCTCCCTTTAATAAGTGAAACTTATTAAATATAAAAGTTTCTCATATTCTAAGCTTACGAGAGAGGTAAGTTTTAAATAGAATATTTTATATAGCCTCTCATTTTAAATGGTGAGTCCCTCTCCTTGTAAAATAATGCTTTATAAAATAAGATACTAGGTAACTTTTTCGACAAGAAGGTAAAAGAGACTTTTAACTCATGGGAGGTAGATAAAAGATATGAAACCCTAAATGAGCAGCTACTTTAATTTTTCATAAGTAAGCTACAGGCAAGAAAAGGAAGCGATGTCGGCAGGAGTTTTCTTCATGCCACAGAGATATTTTTTCAGCCATGGGCAAGACAGAAGCAACAGTTTAGTTTCAAATAATAGATTTGTGCTGGATTTGGTGCTAGATTTTGCAGAGTTTCAGTTGCAGATTTTTAGAGAGACAGTTGAGATTTTGTTGAGTCTTTCAAGCTATAAATGGGTAGATCTAAGACACAGTTTAGAGAGTTCTTTAGACACATTCAAAGTTTTACATTTCTTCAGATCAGAGAGTTGGAGCAACATTAGATTTTCTTTCTTTTTGCGTTTGCAATTCTCTAATGTAACAGTTATTTTGTACATCAACTTTTGCCTGTATAACTGGTTATTCAAATAATGAGATGGTGTTCTATGCATACTTGGATATCTCTGTTTCTTGCTTTTAATTTCTCTGTTTCTCTTCCTCTGTTAAGCATGTTTCTTAAACTAGATTTAATCGTGCATTGATGCTCTTTAATTCCAGTCAAATCATTCAAAGTTAGACACTATGCAACTAATTGTTTCAAATCCGGCGGATCACCATAGGTTAGGCATTTGTTTTCTGCAATCTAGTTTTTTTTATGAACTTTTTCTCAAAACCCCCATTGAAGAATAGAAGAGCTAGCTTCCTTAAAATCTGGAGGTCACTCTGAGGAGCAATCTCACGTCTCAGAGTTTCCCATGTTGCTACTGGATTACACCCACAGATTTATGCATCAATAGTTTTCATTGTGATAAAGATGGGCATGAAGAAGATAAATGTTGGAATTTACATCCTAATTAGCACCCTCTTGGTTGAAGAAAGGTAAAGATAAAAGTATTCAACATTTATCTTCTTCATGAGTAATAAGTATATCTTGGGATTGTTATCTTTGAAATTTAGAATTTCAAATTTTAAATCTAGAGGACTAGATCATGCCCACAATCTAGTCTATAGGATGAGATTGTGTGTATGATCTAGTCTAAGAAGGAAGAAGTCCTAAGAATTACATTGGTGTTGGTATGAAGTGGAGGATTAAACATAATACAATGTTCAATTCAAAATCAGGGTTATTCAATGCACCTATAAAATAATTTATATACTACTAGAATATGTTAACCAGATCCACAAAAATAACATTAAAACATAAAAGTGAAAGAGTGAAACATATACTTCTTTACAATATTATTATTGGATATTTATTTCTTTAGTAACCTTTTATTCAACTTATTTATTTATATAAATAAATTATTTTTCACCATAATTAAATCTTTCTATCATCTCTCTGAATTTCAATGACCAGCTAATATAAGTTTAATTGCTTCAACTTTATTACAGGGCTTAATCTTAGAATTTGATTCCTTCTAAATAGTTTTACTCATTTTCTGTCTACAATATTTAATTCCTCCTAAACAAAATTAGTTATTTCTTCCAAGTCCTACAAGCATTCTTTAATGTTCATAAGACTTTGGCAAATCAAGAAATCATAATTACTTTTGACTATATGGTCTTCGTCATTTTCCCAGCATATTTTTCGTTTGGAACACAGAGGTAAACAAGCAAAGGGATATTAGATATAAGCATAAAGGAAAACTAACAGCAGCAATTGTTTTCATCAATGTTTGTTTTATCTATCATCACTATAAAGGTCAAACTTTGGAAGACGAACAAGTTGCCAAGAATAGAGTTATATCTGAGAGCAATCTCTCACTACTTCAGCAGTGCTTTGTAATATGATTGATAGTATCATAGACTGTTTTAGTATGATAAAGATTGAAATCTCTCTTATCCATTATATATCAATGGCCCCAGCTTTCTCAAGTGATGTGCTATCTTTTTCTAAAAGGGTAAGGAATAGAATGATTGACATATACGTTTGCAGTGCTAACTGCTTTCTTGCATTGTGCAGACTTTATAATAATGGAAAATCTTAATGCCAATATTTCTCATGCTCAAGTTAAAGCGCAGTCTAGTACTTCTTCTGAGATAGCAGATCCTAATGCTGAGGTGAGGCTTAGTAGTAGAAAAAGGAAAAATCACAAGGAGAATTCTTGTGAATTGGATGATATTGAACACACGGCAAGGATGCTAATGAATCTCAGTAGAGGGAGGGTTGATCAAGACACAGTTGCAGGAATTGGTTGTAATAATGGAATGGAAAACCCTAACCCTAAGACATCTCATGGAAAGCCTAACATAAACGATAATGGTAGGAAAAGTGGCTGATTCTTTGGAGTCAGTGATGACCGTGGTCGTTGCCGTTGGCAAGCCAATATATGGTATTCTATTATTTCTCTTTTGTTTTTCTTTTGTTTGACGGTTAACTTTTGATTAAAGAATAATACATTGAACACTATATCTATTTTCAAGAAAAATCAGAAGATTTTTATATTGTTTAGGTCATTTTGTATGTCTCATGTTTAAGGTGATTCCATATCTCTGTGGTTTTTGTTTTTTTTGGGACTCAAAAGGTTGATTTGAAAATTTTTTGGGTGCTGTTAAAGATGTTTTGAGTTCAATAATAATGGATTGCCAAAGTGTCCAATTTACAATATGTTTCACTGCATAGATCTCTTTCTACAGGCTTAAGGAGGATAAATGCCAAGTAAGCCTCGGTAAGTTTATAATTTTTTTTTTTTTTTTAATTTACTTGAATGTTGAGGAGTTTCTTATTAAAAAAGTAAAAAGAAGAAAGATTTTTTCTGTTTAGAGAATAATATAGGTTATTAATATTTTTTAAGATTTGAAGATAGAAATTAAAAAACAAAAAAAAAAACTAATCCATTCATATTATTTGTGACCCATTATTAACTCAAAAGTAGTATGTTCATTAAAAAAATTTAAGAAAATTTTATTCTAAATCCTTTCAAAAAGTTAACAGATTACAAGGGTTGCAATCCAAATAAATCTTTTTCTTTGCAAACTCTAATCCAAAGCTTTCAAACATTTATTATAAATTGAGAATCTTAAATTCTATTATATTTTATTTGATATTGTTCACTTTTGAGTTAATTTTAGGTCGATATTTTATTGCTGAGGCTGCAGCAAGGTCAGTGTTCTAACATCTCTCCTTCATATTTTACCATTAGTATTGGTGGAATGTAGTTTACTATGTACCTGATATAAATAATTACTATGCAAGTCCTCGGACAAAGCTATGCTAGTCACGTGTGACCAGCCATGTAGGAGGTTAAATTATCCTGAAACAGAGTATGACATGAGATGGATAGAAGAAGTTACAAAATTTTTAATATAATAAGTAAGTATGATATTTCTTTACATAGTCGACCTTATACATTTTCATTGCTTTTGCAGTGGAGAAAGGTGTTTAATGTAGATGCGAACAAGTTTGTACACGAGCTCCAGGAACAATCAGGCAACTATTCAAAAGGTTGCATTAAAGGATTAAGTGATGAAGCTGGACATGAACTTCTGAAACTGATAGATGAAAAGAAAACATTGGAGATGGAGGCGACATTGACATTGCAAGAATAGATCTCATGTTGTGTATAGGTGTTTGAATACATGGATATTACTTAACATTTATGGGCGTACAACCACCTGCTCCCAAAACGTCTTTCAGTTGTTTTAAAATGATGTGAAAGTGATAAACAAATTAAAAAGTTTAAGACAGTTGTTTGAATGCGTCTTTGCTAATTTGATTAGATGAATCTTTGTACTCTACTTAAACACCATCCATTTTAATGATTAAACAGTCAATTAATAAATATTTATCCTATTTTTATTGGCCAAAATTTACTTTTAACTACCAATTTATTGGTGAATGAAATTTATTGCATGAGTGACATTCATTATGACTTATAGAATGCTAAGCATTCTACAACTGAATCATATTTAATTGGTTTCAACTTTTCTTTTATTTTAGATCTGAGATTTTTCTATTAGAACATCAAGATCGCAATGCTTTTTATTAAGTTAGATTTTGACTTGGATTTCGAATTTTTCACTCAACGTTGTAACTACTTTTCTGTGCTCTTGTATGGTTTCATGTGAATAGGCTATACAAAAAAAATCAAGTCTTTGCTATTCAAAGACACTACCAACTAGGTTATACCCGCACATGTTAATATTACTGGTTAAACTCTTTTTGGCCCCTTAATTCAGCAATGTACAGCTGCAACCAAACCACTGACTGCATTATCATGCAGAAACAGCTTAATCACTATGAATTCGATTGGTGGGATTATTCTAATCGAAATTAGGAGTGAAGAATGGAGGTCTAGGCGATGTTTCCAATTGTGACACCCTATTTTTGGACAACTTAATTATGTTATTTTTAATTAATTATCAGTTAGATGTTTTTATTATGCATTTTGAATTATGATTATCATGCTGTGTTTAGCAGATGAACTTGATGAGATAAATTTACTTTGATTTATGATATGCAGAAATAGATATATATTTCTTGATGATTATTGTTCTTAAAATATTTATTTGATGTTATACATAATGTGGTTAATAGACTAACTACCGTGATTGCTAATGAGGTGGACAAAGGAAATAGGTTTTTCCCCTCGCAGAGGAGAAGGGAGAGTATTACTGGAGAGAGGGAATTGGATCAGGTAAAATGGAGAGACAACATGCTTGGAGAACTCTCATAGACACAAGTATCGTGTCATTGTTTTTATATTTGGATACCTTTTGATGTCGTAGTATGTCAGTAATTTGCATAGTAGCATTGTCATTGTATGACGATTTAGTCAATTTCTTGTTTTGGTTTAGTGTGATCCACATCATAGTTGATCCATTGCTTTTCATCTCTAAGTTAGTGTGGTTGATCTCATTCATGTTGTGTCAATGAGACTTTAATTTTTTCCATTTCATAACAGTTCAACTGTTATTTTATCACTTGAGAATTATCCAAAAAAACACAGATATAATTCACCTTGCAAGTGATTTATCTTTCTTCAAAGAAGTATATATAAATATTTGTTATTTTTAAAGATTTGAATTTTCAAATCTTTGAGCTCAACTAAGCTCCATGAAGTGGAGTTAGTGAGCGGTTGGAGTGAATTTAATGTATTTATTGCAGCAGTACTGAGACTACGGAGTAGGAATGACATCCCATCACATCTCCCTTAATACAAACATTACTTTGGTTTGTAGAGAAAGGAGAGTACAGAGTGGAAGGGATTCAGGCAGGAATCTAGTGACTTGGAGAGATTTCGGTTAGTTATAGAAATTGAACTCATAATGAGTAGAGGAGAATAGTTGGAAAGAGAAAAACTTGGGGAAAAAGAGTCCCAGTGACATGGTGGCAGCCTTTACCAATCCTAACTGGTAGGATGGAGACCCAAGTAAGAATTGATTTATGTTTCATGATTTGAGTAGAACACTAGATGTTTACTTTTTATTGATTTGATATATGATGCCTGATGAGATATTTGACATGATTATTGTTCTGATTTTGTAGTCGGCACATGGGCATGGCTTGACTTTATAGGTCGAGTCATGTGTAATGTCTCCTTTTAGGATATTCTTGATTTCTTAACCTTCACACAAGAATAACTACTAGAAAGGGACATTAACAATATTAAAGATCAATAAATTAGAATATAGTAATGAAATCAATACATCATAACATAATTAATGTAGCATAAATAATATTTAGTTCAACATATATTTATCCAATCCTCAAGGCGATCCTCAGATGGGTTCCATAGGAATACTTGCAAGTTAGAGCACAATGGAAGGCATGCTTCCTACCTATCACCTCTTATGTCCACCTTGGTGGCACACCCTACCAAGATCAAGCTCAAGGCACAATTCCCACCTATCACATTTTGGCGAGAGCATGATGGAAGGCCCACTTCCTATCTATCATCTCTTGATGAGGGCATGATGGGGGGCACACTTCCCACCTATCATCTCTTGATGAGGGTATGATGGAGGGCATGCTTTCTACCTATCATCCCTTTAACATAACTTAATGAGAGTATGATGGAGGGCATGCTTCCTACCTATCATCTCTTGTGGATTGGAAGGATCAACCTTCATATTTACCTCTATACCCCTGCGCAACTCAACATAGTTTTCTTGTAATTGAATAAGGTAATTAATTATATGTACCTCTTGATCAATAAATATAGTTCAGTTCAGAGATGGCAATATATCCTCTTGTTGTGTCATAATTATTTATATGACTTGATTGATTGATAATTCCAATCTGCTGCTATATATACATATGTGAGGGTGACTGATTTATATTTTTATATGATGTTCTATGTATCCTTGTATATTATATTTATGCATATCTAAATTTTAATTTAGATATATACTTATTTTGGTTTGCATATTCCAAAATCAAATGTATTCCTTGATACCTCCTCTTATTTTCTTTATACTCTTTTCTCCTTTACTTATACCACTCATATGCCTCTTGAAAGGATGGGACTCCTTCTTGGAGACACCTCACTTTATTACTAGTCATGCCTTTTCTAGATGAATCGTTGCCTATCATATAGAACATAATCCCTGGTTAGTGTTAAAGAAGTTCTGCCTTAAATAATTCTCATTCATTTATTAAGGGATCACAACCTTGTAAATGGTTGTTTCTCCTTTAATAATGAACTACTACTTTTTAGTAACTGCTGCATACAGAATGACTGCCTTGTTAAACAATGATACTTGATTGTATTTCATTGTATCCCAAATCACACCATATATATGGGTGTTGCTTCTTTAAAGATGATCGCACCCCTTATGGTATTAGTCTTTCTTTAGTTTTTATATAACCATTGAAGAAGTTATGCCTTCAATAATTCTCATTCATTTCTTAAGGCATCGTAGCCTTGTAAATGGTCGTTGCACCTTTAATAATGAATTACTACTTTTTAGTAACTGCTACATACAAAATCAATGTAGTGTTAAACAATAATACTTGATTGTATTTCATTGTATCTCAAATCACACTATATATATGGGTGATGTACACCCCTTATGGTATTAGTCTTTCTTTAGTTTCTATATCACCTTTGAAGAAGTTATGCCTTAAATAATTCTAATTCATTTATTAAGAGATTGCAGCCTTGTAAATGGTTGATGCACCTTTAATAATGAATTACTACTTTTTTAGTAACAGTTGCATACATAATCACTGCCTTGTTAAACAATAATACTTGATTGTATTTCATTGTATCTCAAATCGTACCATATATATGGGTGCTGCTTCTTTAAAGATGATTTAAAGATGATTGTACCCCTTATGGTATTAGTCTTTAATTTTTATATCACCATTGTATCTTTATTTTATTTATACTAAGTTACTTTATTTATATGGAGTTACTTTTATAATTGGGATTATACTTATTATTTTTTATGTTAGTATTACATACTAATATCTATATTAATATTAATATTTATATCTATATTTGTTATTTATATTTAATAATATATCTTGCTAATTATCTAAATAATATATTATATATTATATTAATAGTGTATATATGTTTTATATATTAATACATACACGATTATCTCTGTCATTCAAATTGACTAAACATGGTATTTCATGAAATATCAAGACATAACATCTTCATAGAGATGGTACTTGATGTGCAGCTCGTGCTAGCAATGTGGGCTAGTTACAGACAACTGTAGACTAGAGGAACATATGTATTTTTTAGCCCATTGCATGGCTTAGAGCTAACTATGAGGAGACCTAGGTTGATAGAGATCTATCCACTACAGAGGTTATTAATATTACTTTTGAGAGAGACTAGGCTAGGACTGAGCGAGATCATGCTGTGAGAAGAGTGTAGGCTCTACAGTCATGATTAGATGCACACAACAAGCCAGCCATAGGGTTAGACCACTTTAGGGTCTAGAGCTTACTAGATGAGATGAGCTGGCTACGAGCTCCGGTTGTGCCTACAGTAGTAGATTTTTGATTCAAGGATGGAGGTGACCAACTTCGTAGCACAAGCTCTCTATATAGTAGCCACCACTAGGGCTTGAGGGTTTAGCCTTTCATGAAGGATAGCTAATTTTATATCTGTACTTGTTTATACACCAAATTTTGTTATAGTGCCCATTTTTGTATGTGTTATGGAATTTTTGATTAGATGCTATTGTGAATTAATTAAAAAATTTTGGCTAAATTGTTTAAATAAATTCTATAAAGATCTAATGAAATAATGTTTTTGATTACATAAGGCGGCTAAACAAGGGGCCAAACCCTTAACAAAAGCAGAGAGGCCCGAAGACAAAACAGGGCCTTACACCAGAACCAGCATAAACCACCAGTACATAATGCCAGCAGAACCAGCAAAACTAGCCACAAGAACTAAAGCCAAAAAATAAAGTAACAGAGTATCAACAGTAAAATAACAAAGACAGAGGAGACCATAGCTCTCCTTACTAGACCATAGAGTTAATAATAGCATCTAATTTTTCAGCCAAATCATCACTATCAGAATTGACAGTAACCCCCAAGTTCTTCAGCACAGCGAGGTTAAGGAGAATAGAGGTTCTGAGCACAATGGAGAGAAACCGTTCCAACTTCGCAATGCGAACCTGCAGACCAGCAATATCAGCCCCCGGACCATCATCAGTCTCCATAACATCCTCGGCTTCTTCCACAAACATATCGCCCGCTTTGTCAGCATGTCTAGCAGAGTCAGATGTTTCCTCCCCTGAATCATGTGTTTCCTGTTTGTCTTCCTCATCACCTGAAATATCCTGAATCTCCACATCCCTGTCGTCCTCCCCCCGGGTGGATTCATCCGAGCCGCTCTCAGAATAGTCAATGAATTTGGCAGAGGGAGCCGGCTTGCCAGCAATACGCCCAGACCACCGAACTACAGAAGAAAACCCCTCCCCACAAGCCTTCACAGAGGAATCCTTATGCTGTCCCACCAGGGTCCTACCAAGGGTTTTAGGGGTCTCAACCACTGTTTTCCCAGTACCCATATCACCAGTAATCTTTCACTTTTTACCCTTCTTAGAAACAGTCGGGCCCAGGGAATCGACAGGATTTGCCACAGGAGTACAAACTTCAGTGGTTTTGATAGGAACTGGGGAGGGCCTGGGTTCGTCAACATCAGGAATATCCTTAGGGTTAGAGGAGGGCTCGCCGTCCCCACTAGTGGTAGGAATAGATTTAGAGGGCTCGAGGGCAAGATGATGATTATACAAACAGAGAATAAGGCCCTGGTGGAGAGGGATAGGCTTCAGAGCAGGGTTTTTAGCCATTTTTGCCCGAACCCTAAGGATAGAACACTCGAGGGAAGAAAGCAAATAAAAAGGAAAACTAATTTTAGCATTGCGACGGAAATGATTTAACAGGGGGAGGTGGTAGTTATAAAACCTGGTAAATCGCCCCTCGAGGGTAAAGTATTTCATGAGGATAAAACAAATAGCGTCCCATGGCTCCGGCAACTTGGCTCTGTCAAAACCGCCCTGGTAAGGGACCAATTCTTCACCATCTCCGAGGAAGAGCTGTTGGCTGGAGAGGTCCACAATTTTAGTTTTGCGTCGCAGTTTCAAACCCTGGGTAGACATACTGGTGGCCATAGCTATTACACGTTCAGATACTTCAAATATGATGCCACCCACTGAAACCCATCGATTCTGCCAAGACCGCGCAAACTGCTCAGAAAGAGCTTCATTGTAACCATTAAGCCTCTCCAAATAGGGGTTAATCCCACCCTCCTTGTAGTAATGCCAAGCAACCAGATTGTCTCTAAATTCACAGCACGAGACAGGTTCAGTTCTAATAATGTTATTTGAGATGTATGTACCTAATTAAATACAATTGTGATTTAAGTAAACAATCTTATAAGATTGTTTATTAAATGCAATTATGATTTAAGTAAACAATCTTATAAGATTATTTAATAAATGTAATAATGATCACATGTGCCCCATCTTCCCTTCAAATTTGTTATTGCTTCTAAGCCATTTTTCACTCCCTTACATCCCCTTTTCTATCCTTATAACTAAGAGGAGGACCCCATTGTTGTTGAGGAGGAGATAGTTGTTATAGGACCTTTGAAGACATATCCTAGCATTGGTGCCCATTATTATAGGTTCTTTATTGCTTTATTAGTAATTAGCTCACATTTTTCTCTTGAGGAAGTAAAATATTGTCTTGTCTTTCTCTTGATAGGATAAAGTTAGAGTAGACTTATTTACTTTTAAAAATAAATTTTCTATTTTCCTTAGCTCATAGTTACAAATTTATATTAGAAGTTTCAAAGCTTGAAAAACACACAAAAACATAGTTATATTGCATTAGGACAATCCATATAACTTCCATATTTTTTTCCTTTTAATAGTAATTAAATCATCAAAATCAAAATTAGGAAAAAAAGTGTATGATTCATTTAGGATTAACTGTATCAAAAAGAAAATTTTAAATTTCAAATTTTCAAACATTCAAGCCCTCAATTTTACCATGAGGGATACAAAATTTAACTTTTGTTCAAAAATAAACATCAAGGAAGCTCCTAGTTTAATTAGGGCATAGAAACAATTTTTTCAAATCAAACAATAGACATAGGAAAACATCAAGGAAATCTTCAGTCTTATCATGAGGTACACAAAATCAACAATTCAACATTCAAACATACAACACAACAATTCCACTCTCACCTAGGATTCTCTTCTTCCATGTGAAGAGAGTAACTAGTACAAATCACCCTCGCTTAGCTAGTTTCCCTTAGAAGGTAGAAGTGATTTGATTGACACCTTTAGCAAGGGTGCAGTGCATGTGTTGTTTGGAGTCTGACTCACCCATGTTGTGTTTGAGTCACATTTTAGTTATCACACACAATGTACCATTAAAGTAGGGATAACAATTAAGGCGAGTTCATAATGAACGGGGAAAAATGTGCCAATGATGCACTTCTCACCATTACAATAATAATACAGATATTAGTATTTTAAGGAAAATAAACCAATTTACATTAATTTAGATGTCTAATGGAATGATAAGGCAATACATAATAATTAGATCTTAAATTAAATTAGGCAATAAGATATGAGATACTAATCTAGATAAATAGTGTTGATGGCTTGTCATTGATGTCAAAATGGGATGATGATGATTCAGTGGATGATGAGAAAGGGTTATGATGATGTTGTTTTGAACATCTCCCATCCAATGTGTTCATGCTTGATGTTGGATGTTGACATTGGTGTTCTCTTCTCTATGTCAGTTGGGTAATCATGGGTTCTTCATGACACCTTGAATCTAGGCATGAATTTGATATGCATGCAAAAGTTACTTTATTATTCATAGAGGTGTTGATGTCAGAAATTGATACATTGTTGATCTCCTCATGAGTGGAAAGAACTTAGAGAAACTAAAAGATTTCATTGGAAGATTAGAGATATAATAAGGAGGAGTTTATTGACACTTTGTCTATGTGGAAAATAAATATGTCAATATTGGAATAATATTGTTGTATGTATCAATTACATTATTGTTTGTTGATTGAAGTGTGTCATATTTCATTGTAACATCAGAAAATGTCCCCTTTTCCCTCATAAGGTTTAGCTTCCAGGTCTTTAGTATGCATTTAGGACATTTTAGTTCATATTTTGGCATCCCAATGGAATGAGACCTAGGTTCCATGGAAAATTGGACCTAGGTGGACCCCTTGAGCTGTATCCTACCCAAAATAGGGGGAAGGACTTGGGTGCCCATGCCCTAGTCCTACCCTATTTTGGGGAAGCCCTAATTTCTGGGTGTTAGTTTATGACCTTTAGTTGGTTCTTTTACGGACACGGTAAAGTTTAATTTTTAAAATCTTGGCAGGAATGCTTGTAGGTGCATATATAAGCATGTTTAGGCATTCATTTGTAAACTAGATGATCATTGTGAACTCTAGGCATTCTCAAGGTGATTCAAGGCTTTCTATTGTGTTGCAAGAGTAGACTTGTATGTTTTGTGTGTTGATATTTGTAGATTTGAGCATCAATCCCCTCATGGCATGAAGAGCATCTTCCTCCATGAGAGCTTCACTACAAGGTGACATATTATTGTGTTTTCATCATTGATCCCTTTGGTTTTTTCCTTTGCCTCACAAGGGCATGCACTCTTTATCTAACAATGGTGTTCAAAGACTTAAGTGTCCTTCAGGGCTTGACTGAGGCAAGCCTCTAAACACCACAACCCCCAAACCAAGTCTTGTGATTGCAAGTTACAGGTGTCGCATTTGGGAAAAGTGGAGTTGTAGGAAGGCTTGGCAGGCATCAGGGATTCAATATCTGGAGAAAAGTTAGACACAGGAGCATTTCCAAGACTTGGGTGCTTGCTCCAGTGTCCTCCGCAGATAGATCTTGAGAAATAAAAGTTACAGAGTTGACTTGTGTCAGAAGGAGGTCCAGATTCCCTGAAAAAGTAGGTACCTTGGACTTGGGCGCATACTCCAGTGTCCCCGACTATTCTGCTTCATAACCTAGAAAACATGTATTCTATGATTTGGTATTTTATTCTTGTCTACAAGAGCTTTTTAAATCTTTCATCAATTTGTTGTCGTATTTGTGTAATTAGGGTTTTAATGACTAATTGGACATAAGAGAAAGAATATTAATAATTAAATTCCCTACATCTACAAGTGACCTAGGGTATGATAGTGCTCACCACTTGACCCTGGATCCTTCAATGTATAGTGGAGAGGTGGATTTAAACATCTAAAATAAAAAGATTAACAAATCTAATTTTCCCCTAAACATTCATTCTTTAGCATCCTAATAAGTTTTCATAGTCTTTGGCTGGTTGCCTCATTCATTCAAGTATTTGGTAATTTTGGTATTGATGCAAGACTTAATGATGAAGTGGTTTACAATTTATCCCTATTGAGTTTGATTTGATGGACCTAGACTGATCATTTCTGATCATTATGATGCTTGTACAATTTCAAATATGACAAAGATAGTTAACTGAATTGATTCAAAGGTGACTTGATCTTTGATCATGTTTTATTTTTATGGAATTCATGTCATCATTCTTCACTTGTACAACATGCTTCATACTTCACCTATCATGCTTCACTTGATGAAGTTGCTTAATTGGTTCTTCATCTTTCAAGGTATTGATAGTACCATTCATGCTATATATCCTCTCCTCTGATATGATAACAATCTATTTGTCCAATTGTACAATGTTAGTGTTCATGTGGATTCAAACCTTAATAAATAGTGAAATGAAGATAAAGATAATTGTTGCAGGCTTTGCAATAGGGTAGAGTATCTTTCAAGGTGCAATGTGATTATCAAATGTTGTTTGTGCAATGATTTGGTGTTCTAATGTTGGTTTGATTCAATCTTGCTCTAGTGTCTTAGTCATTGATGATAGTAGATAGTGATCAGTATTAGCATTTTAATAGTGACAATTTTGAAAGATCTCATGCAGCTTTGCATTATGGACTGTTGAATGGACTATTGCAGTAACATCGGTCATTTATTTCAAATTATTTTCATGAGTGAAGTAATGATAAACAGTGTTATAGTTATGTGTGACAAAGTAACATGTGTTTTTGGTACAATGTTGAAAAGTGTATATCAAGGTTTGAATGTGTATTCCAATAAAGCTCACACAAAAATGACTATAAAATCAAAATGTATATGTCAATGATCTAATTCGTCATTAAGGTGGAAGTCCGACTTGAAGGAAAATTTTTAATAAGGATTTTAATTGAAACCATGTTAAGCATTGATTCATTGAGTCTGTAGTATATGATGTCCTAAGGTAGATAAATGACATAGAGAGTACAGTGATAATTCTTAGTTGCTTTATGTTTTATCTTGATATGCAAGAGACAGTGTGGATGTGACATTATAACAGTGGTGTTCATGGTGCATGTTTTTTATAGTGATGCTTTGGTTTCTGACAGTCTCCATGCAGACTTTACAAGTTTAATATGTAGCGGGAGTGCTTGATTGTTTGTTTTAGATGTTGCTGGTTGTAAAACAAAGTTTCTGGTGAGATGAAATGAAGATTTGTTTGTACTTTTGAATGGTATGAAAAGGCAAAGATAAATTCTAGTTTCTAAGACAAAGATGATAGAGAACATATATGTGTAGTCTTAACAGAATGATTGAAGATGTAGGGGAAATAGGTTTTACTATGTTCATCAGTTTGTACAAAGATGTCGAGTGATTTAGACAGAGAGAATAATTGCAGAAGGTTGTGATTACTACAGAGGTAAAGAAATTTTGAAAACCATAATTTTTTTTTTCTTGTCATGATCTTGAAAGTTATGCATAGAGAGGGAGTATATTGTTATTGATTTCACTATCATATCAGTATGGTTCTTTGTAGAGATTATTGTAGTCTATGTAAGATTACTAGTAGTTGAAGTTTGATCTATAAGGTCTGTGATATGTAAAGAAATAGAGTAACCCTGTGTCTTGATGACACTTTGGTATTGATGACAGTCAGTGACTTACTCATGATTTCATACAAGTGTTTCTTTTGATTGCTTTTGTAAATCAGTCAGTTCTCATTGGGGGAGTATCATGTTTGCCTTGCATAGCTTGAGAATTACATTGAAGTGACTGAAAGAATATGTTTGATATGGTTGTTTGTGTTGAGAGATGAAATGCAATGTCTAGAAGCCTGTGAAGGATTGATTTTAATAGTTTGGTAAAGATGCAACAATGATAGCATGAAGTATCCTTTGCACAGTCTCCTTCATGATTAATTCACATAAGTGAATTATTTTGTTAGTATACAGATAATGTTGGTCATCAACTTGTAAATGCTGCAGTTTTCTAGTGACAATACTCTTCCTCTTGTCATTTACCTTGGTAATACTTTGGTGTCACTATTGCACTAGATCAACCATGTTTGATGGATTTCATTTGTAGAGGGAGTGATGCTCTGAGAATCCTTTGTCATTTTTTTTCAAAGTGGGAAAGAGAAAATTGGTTTTTTCCATCAATGGCAAAAGGGGGGATTGTTGATGGCTTGTCATTGATGTCAAAAAGGGATGATGATGATTCAATAGATGATGAGGAAGGGTTATGATGATGTCATGTTGGTCATCTCCCATGCAATGTGTTCATGCTTGATGTTAGATGTTGAAATTGGTGTTCTCTTCTCTATGTCAGTTGGGTAATCATGGGTTCTTCATGACACCTTGAATCTAGGTGTCAATTTGATATGCATGCAAAAGTTACTTTGTTCTTCATAGAGGTCTTGATGTCAGAAATTGATACATTGTTGATGTCCTTCATGTTGCTTCAAATATGCATGTTTTGGTTGATACATTATTGATCTCCTTCATGTTGCTTTAGGACCAAAGAACCATCAAAGGGTCAAAGGCATCAAAGGCATTTTTAGGTTAGGGCTGAGTGGGGGGAGTGTAGTTCCTCAGGAGGAGATAGTTGAAGAAAGTGTCATTCAATAGTTGATCGATACGCTAGATTCTATATGTAACATGCCCTCCACTACCTCTACTACGACAATACGGGGCCTATGATAAAGTGGGATGTTCCCAATTTTTAGTTGTGGGTGGAACGACTACACTTAAACCCCAATGGATTCCCAGATTGAATATAAGGGTCAGGTTGGGTTTGGATTAGATGATGGGAATAGCCCATTAAATTCTATGGCCGTTGGGCCCTATGACATTAATTGTTCCTATATATTGTTGCCATGGCAACTCTAAATTTGGGACAACCTATTATTTCGTAGGCCTGGGAGAGGAAGTTTTATCAGGGGATGTAACCTATTATTGGAATGCCCCCCAGGGGGTTTAAATAGGCACTGCTGATATTGGCCCTTCTCAATATTTGCGGACTGATGGCTGGCTCGGTTGCTAGCACTCAACTGAAAAGGAGAGGGAATAAGAGGCAGGTGGATCCTACCTCTCGAGAGACTTGGAGTTGGAGGAAGGGCCCAATTCAATGATTTATCAGGGGTTGGAGGAAGGATGGTGATTGAGATGGATCTCGAATAGAATCTTGTTCCGTTGATTGAGATAACTATCAATAAAGTTTGCTTTCAGACAAAACCTTTCCTATAGGAACACCATGCCCTTTTTCACTGTGAAGAACAACAAAACTGAGCTATGCTAACATTCTTTATATACAAGTATCATCCATTAAAATTGTACTATGACTATTGACTATTAAAGAGATGATAACATTGACTCTAAGTTTTGAGCAAAAGAAAAGTTATATTGTCAACTATAAACAATAAGATGAGCAACATCAACCAAGAGTTCTCTGATGCAAGTAAAGCTTCTAATATACTTAGATAAAGTCTAAAGGCTCATATAACTACCAATATTTCATAGGGAATGACTACATTTTCCAAAAATAGTTATTGATATACAATAGTTTCTAGTAACTTGATTTGCAATAAGAGAATCATGAGGAATGTGCATGGTTCATACCTGAGAAAAATGGCGACACTTAGACTTTGTCGACCTGCACTTCAACTTCTTGAATTAATTCCCTTCTAAGAAATGATCCATTCTCAGATATCAATTTCCCCCGTTAACTTATAGTGTTTATCAACTAAGATATCTAACCTTCAATGTTTTGAGATTTTCCTTCTCTCTACTCTCTTGACGTTCTCCTAAACTCTACTACCAAAACTAAGCTCTTCGAATCTCTATTATCACCAAAACCAACCACCTCTCTTACCTCTCTTCCTAACTCTAACAATGAGTCATTCCCTATCATAGCTAACCACAACTCTCTATCATAAAGATACCACTCTTAAAATAGTAATTGACTAAAGAAGACATGGGTATCTCCACTAAATTAGCCCACGAAGGCTCTTTGTTTGACATGCAAGGTTAGAGGAGTATGTGGTTAATAATTACCACTCCTCACACAACAACGACTCTCTCTCAAAAGCATTCAATATTATCGAAGATGGTTATTAATGAATGCTTCATTATAATAGAGGTTGTTAACAATTATTCCACTATCAAAGTTGTTCTAACCACTCAAAGTTCTACATATAATAATAGTCTATGAACATAGATATTAATATCAATAGGAATAATAACAATGTTTTTACGTAAACTTATACACAAATGTGAATGGGTTGAGTTCATCTCCCCTTCAGGAACTAAAAGAAAAACTCGTCAATTTCATTTTGACAAGAAAAGAAATATTTGACATTATAACTATGACATGAAACACGCTAACATTTCTTCCAACCACACCAATGAAAATGCAAATGTGATCTCATTTACAACATAAAGATTGACGTGTTTGATGGAAAGTCACGCTATTCACAAAATGACTCGCTCAACATCAACAATGTGGATTTCAGAAAATGACAAGGTTGATGAGATAAAACTTCAAAAAGATTCTAAATGACGTCGACAACTTGTCGAGTTGACCAACAAACTTAAACTACTTTGAAAAACACAACTTACCTCGATTGTCAAGAGTTTACTAATTAAAGGCACTCAATACTTATATGGCAAATGAATGGTTCAAAACCAAAGGTGTATTCTCCTCTCCTTAGAAGATACTATCTCTCTCTCTCTCTCTCTCTTTCTCTGAGAGTAATCAAAACATATTTTTCTGCATACAACTTGCAATTACCAAATCATGATCAGTGCATCGTTAGTTTATTCATAAATCTTATGAATCAAATCAAATTTTCATAAAGTCAATGATATCTAATATAATCAATATAATCACATGCACTAATATCTAATATAATCACATGTACTAATATCTAATATAATCAATGATTTACTTTAACATTTAACATAATGTCAAATCATATTCCATAAATTCACTTCTATTCACATAAAAGTAAAAAGGTAAAGTCAAAGCCAAAATTATGGATGTAACATATCTCTCCCCATAAGATTCATCGTCCTCGATTATTCAATGTAACAATTCAAAATATAAAACAATTTTTTGTTTAGCTACTAAAAGTATGAAATAAATGAGGAAATTTCTAAAACAACTCATGGAAATCCTCCCATGTAGCATTATCTTCTTGATACTGGTCCCACTAGGCATTGTACTACATATCCTCTATGTTACGCAAGCGGAGCTTGTGCATTTTGAGCACTTTGAGAGGCTCGCTTGTGATCACTCTTGGGTCCTATGTTTGTAATGCATTCCAATTAAGAATATGGTTACCTCCTACAATATACTTTTTTAGATAACAATATAAAAAAAATTGTCCATTCTAGATAAGTTTGGTGGTAGAGACATCTTGTAGGCAATTGGATTGATCACTTCAAGAATTTTGAAGGGTTCTATGTAACGAGGAGTTAATTTGGAAGACTTTCCAATTTTATAGAACTTTTCTGAGATTTGACCCTCAAAAGAACTTTTTCTCCAATAGAGAATTGTCTTTATATTCACTTTGTAACAACATAACTTTTCTATCTATCATTGGCTTCTGCTAAACTTTTTTTGATGAACTTAACCATTTCTTCCATTTCAGCTAGCAATTCTGGACCAATGCTAATCCTATCTTTTAGCTTATCCCAGCTTATAGGAGTTTGGAATTTTCTTCCATAAAAAGCTTCATATGGTGTCATCGTGATAGAAAAAGATAGGAATTGTTATAAGAAGATTCCACAAGCGGTAAGTACTCTTCCCATTAATATTGTTGATCCATGCAATACATTCTTTACAAATCCTCCAAAACCTAGTTAGCTCTCTCAGTTTGACCATTTGTTTTAGGATGATAAGATGTACTTACATTAAGTAAATAGTTCCTAGTGTGAAGAAAAAATAGTTTTCCCTTACCTTGACATCACATACGCTTCTCTATCCAAGATAATCTTTTCAGGAACTTCATGCAATCTAAACACTTCTTGAACAAATTTGTAATGTTAATACTGGTGCTCCATCAGACTCAAAATGAAACCCATCATACATTGAATCTTTAGGATTTACCATAAGAGGTTACTTGACCTGATCATATTATTCATCACCTAATAATTTTTGCAACATTAAATCCTTGATGTTTACATGAAGAGAGACAATTGATGAAATATGTCTCTACCGACTCAAAGCATTTGCTACTCTATTCTCTTTTCCTTAGATATAACTTATCTCAAAGTCTTAGTTGGATATAAATTATAACCATCTCCTTTGTCTAGCATTAAGATGTGGCTAAGAAAATATATACTTAAGATTTTGATGATCTGATTGTAGCAAAAAGGTTTTCCCTAATAGATAGTGATGCCATACATGCAAAGCATGCATAACTACTACCAATTATAAATCATGTGGAGCATAATTCTCATCATAATATTTAATCTTTCTAGTCTCATAGGCTATTACTCAGCTATCCTAAATAAGCACTCTCCCTAATCTATCTCCTGAGGCATCAGTTATTACCTCTAACTGACTTTCAAGATCGGGAACTCTCAGAGTTGGTGTTATTACCAATCATAATGTTTCCCTTTTATTTTTAAGAAGGGATTGGACTTGCATTATTGGAGGAATTCAAAATAAACTTTCAGTAGTAACCTGCCAAACCCATAGAGCTACATACTTCATGCACTTTCTTAGGTATAGGTCAATCTAGGATAGCTTTGAACTTTGTAAACATAGAACCTTCATGCATTTGATCAAAAATATCATATATACATGGTAATGGTTACTTATCCTTTATCATTTCTTTATTGAGGATACGATATTCAAGACATAGACACCAAGTTTCATCCTTCTTTTTGACAAGGATAATTGGTGCACCCTAGGGTGAAGCACCAGGTGTAATCAAACCTGTAGAAAAAAATTCTTGAAATTAGTCTTTTAATTCCATGAATTTCATAATAGTCATATAGTAACTTGTTTTCAATATTGGTTCAGATCCTGGTTTAATGTCAATTGTAAAATGAAAGACTCTTTTGGGTGGTAAACCTGGAAGTTCTTCTGAAAAACATCCTTGAAATCTTGAAGAAATGGAAACCTTTCTTCAAAAAACACACTATGTTTTCCAGGACTTTCTTCAATTTGTTCCATTTTTATGATGAAGAGTTGAGACCCTTTTCGACTAGCCTTTTTAATTGCTTTGTAAAGATTGGTCGAATCTTGACCTTTCTTTGACTACCATCAAAAAAGAACTTATTTCCCATATCATCTAAGCATTCAATAGTTTTAGAAAAATAGTCTACCTTGGAACCAAGCTTCCATAAACAACTCATTCCCAAGATAACATCATAAGAACTTAAGGGAGCTAGTATAGGTTCACCTTTGTTGAAAAAATAGAGAGAGCAATCTTAGCTTCAAACAAACAATGCTCTACCTGAGTCTTAGATTGGTTAGCATACTCTACTAACCAAGGTTTAGCCATGTAACTAGCTCTTCTAGGAAACTTATTCAAAACTCTAGGAGAAATAAAATTTTCAGTTGTTTTAGTATCAATCAAGATAGAGATAGGGATTCCAAAAAAAATACCAATCACCTCTATGGGTGTGATCTGATACTTTGCTTGGTGATTATAAAGAGCTACATGAATTATCTGTTGGAAAGCTACTTGCTGTGTAGGTAAGGCATTACCTATTGGATAACCACTCTGGTTCTTTGTTGGGCATTGATGAGCATAAAGTTCACCTCCACAAGTAAAGCCACCTCCAGGAGGTCCTCTCCTTTATGTTGGTTTTCCAGTATTATCCTCATTTATTTTGAAGCTACCATTCTTTTTCTCATTACCAGACCCACTCTTATTCTTCTGGGTTCCTTTTCTATTTCTTTTATTCTCATAGCTCTTATCATTTCTTCTTTTGGATGGTTGTAAAGTTGGAGTCTTATTGAATCTCTTGAATTTCATATTGAGATAAGCAAGTTTGGACTTCGACTCTTTTTTCTTTTTCATGTTCATACACCAAGTGGATGTTTTTCCTGCCAATTGAAAGGCCCTCCAAACCACTTTGGTTAATTTCGAGTAATTTCTTATCTCAAAATATTTTTTCCATATCTGTTAACCAAGCTTCAATTGCATCTTCAATCATTGTTCCATCAAACTTTAGTGGAGTGACTTTCTTCATATCTTTGGAAAATTCTAAGGTAAGACTATCCTTTGCTTCCTTCTAGGGTCTATGGTTTTTAGTGTTCTCACTAATCACACTATGCTCTAGGTGAATTTCCCTACTCATCCCATGAGAAAACTCATTTTCCCTTTCAGGGTTTTCCTGATCTCTTACTTTCTTTTTGAAGTTACCTAGTCTGTCTTTAGTTCCTACAAGCATGGTTAGGATTTGATCCAATTTGTCCATGAGATTAACTAGTGGATTATTCTCTTCTTCACTCTCACACTGTTTAAGATAGATTTATTAAGAAGGAATGTAAATTAAATCTCAATTTAATAATTAAATGGTTAATATTTAGATTTAAGATAGAATAATATATTCAATGATGTTAAAATAGATGTAATAACAAATGTAAATTACAACAGGTGATAATTTAATAAGAACTCTTAAGTAAATCAATTACAAAACAAATTAGATAACATAATCATATAAACATATTAACATCAAAACCCATCAATATCTTTTATTAACAATAAGTTTAGTACTTCATTAATTTCCATTATAGAAAGGAATAGATAGATATCTTTTAGATCCTAGAAGTTCTTCCAAATGTCACTCTGGAGAATGGATTACAGATTCAACCCCCTTTCAGCAAGAGAGCACTTCTAGGAGGAATCGAGTTCTTATTTAGAACCAACCATGTGTTTACCAAGCATTCACCTCTTTTTAAGAAAACAAATACACACAAGTTCTCCAGAGCCATGTTCAACAAAACATGCTCAACACAAGTGCACACACAAGCCCTGACTATGACAATCTTGGGTGTACTCTATACACTAAGTTGGACACAATCTTTGTTCCCCTTCTCCAATGCTCACCACTTGTCAAATCTATAATCCTTCTCCTTTGTGATTTCTTCCCTTTCTTTCCTTATCTTCCTTGAGTGTTCTCCATGCCTTTTCCAAGTCTCACACAAATGCCTTATATAACCTTTTAAGGGGCTCCTTCTAAACCATCACACCCTTTCACAAAGGTTGTCATTAATATTGGTTTAATAAACATAATAACTCCTCCTTTCTAAAGGGGTTTTCATAATTATTCTTTATTTATCTCCATTTTAACCAAAAGGATCATAATATCCCTTATTTTCCATCTCTATTTTAATTATAAAGGGTAAATAAACTTTATCCTCTTATAATTTTAGAGGGTTATTCATAAGTAGATTTCTTTTTCCATTTTGGGTAGAAACTCACATAACATTGGTAGATTGTAGATAATCATGTTCTACCCCTAGTTTTCTTTACACCATTTTCATATTTGATCCCATGTAGACCAAAGATTTTCCCAACTCATGAAAAAGGCCATACCTTTTAAATGAGAATTTGTATTATGCAATTCCTATTTGTTTCGAATAAATATGATATTCTATAAAGATTCCTTTACTTTTTGTTTCCCCAAAGGGATCCTATTCACTCCTCTAGCAACATATGATAATTCTTTTCGTGATTTTGTCCATGATTTTCCTGGTTTTGTATCTAGTCAGTTAGGGCCTTATATTCTATTTTGTTTGGTCTCCACAATTTAAGTTTTGAAGGAGAAGAATTTTGATCTAACCCTAGTGTAGGGTTTTGGGTTCTACTTTTCTACAAACTATCTCCTTTTAAGCCATCGGTGGTTATGTTGTTTAAATCTATTTGTGTTATTTTATTCTTCCCTCTTCCTTTGTTTTTCTCTTCATTCTTGTGTCAATCTACTATAGTCTTTTGCTGATTTCTACCAAAAAAATTGTCTTCTTTATTTTGTTTCTTCTATCATTTTCTTGTGCCTCATGTTTTTGCTTTTTAAAATTCCATCTATCCTTTTTCCTGTGCCTCATTTTTTTATTTTTTGAATTCCATTGCCACTTATTTTGTAGAGTAGAGCTATTTTTACTTTGAACAATTTTTAGTTTACAACAAATTATGATTTGAAAAAAATGGTACTATTTTTTTTATCTGTAAATGCATCCATGGGGGATGCTCCTTGTATTATAAAGTAATAAAAAATAGTATATAGATTTTTATAAAAGCTCTATTAACATAGAGTCAACCTAGGTGAAAACAAAAACCTGGAAAGGAAAGAACTACTACTATCTATTCACCTATGCATTTCTGAAATACAAACATATATACTAATATGGGAACCTTTCTCCTTCAGCCTGCTTCTACTCGATGCCAATGAAACATTGCATCCATTCTATACCATCTACCTCCTTCATTCCCAAGATCTACTTTAGGAAATAAATTTCTTTCTCCACCTTTTGATGCCACCTTACAAAATACGCCGACTTATTAGAAGTAAGCAATGAAAACCATTTCATCAAATCTCTGCTGTGGTTTAACCTATGGAAATCACCTGGAAGTGGAACACCATTGCCATACCTGGTCATCACTAACACCTCATCCAAACCTGAGAAGAATCTCTTTTTTATCAAAGCCTTCACAATTACTGCCATATCCTCCTTCAATTCCCTGAATTCCAACAATGTTGCAACAAAAATTGACGAAATGTCATTATTTACTCTATATCGGTGATCCACCAACAAAAATCCTCCCCCAGAATCCATTGCACTATGAGAACTAGAATATCATTTTTGGTTTTGAAAATGTTTTGAAGTCTCTTTTCTGTCACCTCGCCAAGAAAGGTCATTTGCCTCTACAAACAAGTAAGCCTGATCGGGGTGTCCATGGCTTCTTAATAGCTTCGGAGCTCAAATAGTTGATAATTAACATCAAAGAATTATTCACTTCAATTAAAAGCATCTTAACTCTGAATGCACTGGAATAAGATGCTCTTAGTGTTTGTAACATTATTATCTCCTACTTCGAATGTCATATCATCATAATGGAGTGGGATAGACTGGAGAAGACATTAAATGCCATAATTACCTATCCTACAAGAGTGAAACCCATGTGTCATTGTGCTAGGTGGCATTTCCAAAACTAGTTCCTTGAACTGATTAACTGCCAAGTTGTCTAATCCATCAACCCCCTTATTTTCCTCCTTGGATACGTGGTTAACTGTGTATTGTTCCAACTTGCCCAAAATCTCCATGACCGTTTCAAGTATGATGTTATATTTCAAAAACTTTGTGTGCTCCTCACCCTTATCACATTAATCACAAATGTTGAGCCACCTTCTATTGCTAGCTTTCTTAGACCCATCTCAATGCTTACTTGAAGTCCCAAGACTAGCACTTGATACTCAACCATATTGTTGGTTCCATGGCCAAGCCTCTTAAAAGCTCTGCAAAGGACCTTCCCTTCCCAATTTCGCACTAAACTCCCTACGCCAGATGATCCCAAATTTCTCCCCCAACTCCAAGACTTATCTCCCCCAACTCCATTAATGATAATTTCCCTTCAAGGTGTGGTCAAAGTTCAATTTGTACCAACCTATCTCTAGGGGAAGTTCCAAGACTTATCTCCCCCAACTCCATTAACCAGGGAAATTTAGGATGAGGGGGTAAATCATCCTAGGGCCCCTCAATTGTTAACATAGTAAAGATTGAACCTAGGTTGTTGGCAATACAGACAAAAAGCCCCACCATTTCACCACAGGGTCTCCCCTTATAAACATGATACTATTAACATCATATAATATTATAATTTTTTTTAATAATTAAATTTTAGAATAATTAAACAATATTCATAGTTTAAATGTTCCAATACAATTCATTAGATTTTACACTATAATCTTCATAAATATTTATATTTGTAAGGAAAGCACAGGTGCAGGATACAACTTCCCTAATGTCAATTCTAAGGGGATAATGCAGACAGGTAACGTTTATTTCAAATACATGGATGAACACACCAAAAAATATAGAATAAACAAACAAGATAACAGAGAACAACACTAGATGTACGTGGGAAAACCCTTGCGGGTAAAAAACCCACCACCACAAGAGAGACAATCTTTATTTACAATAAGCAAAGAAAGATTACAATAAAGATCCCAGCCTTCTTGCTCAGGTATCAATTCTAAAATCATACAAAATAGTTTACTTCCACTGTACATCTACAAAATGAACACTATGATCGAATCTCTTCATCAACATCAATGACATCACTAGATCTGTATATATTTGCAGTCTTCAAGAGAAAAACCATTTTTAACATCTACCCTAACTGTTTGTTTCAACTGACCCAGCATCGCTGCCTTCCAACCGTTGCAACTATTCATATTCGTGTGAGACCTTTAGTCCCACATTCACCAGGTTGAGGTTGTCATCTAGGTTTATATACTTGAACACATTGTAAGACTATCATCAACAATTTTGTTGCCGATGATGCCAATCTAAGCTTCATCAAGATAACCCAAACCATTGGAGACCACTTCACCATTCACCCTAACAGTTCCTTGTCCTACCAATGCCCAAGTCTTCATGCTTCATTGGAGTAACAGACAACCTGCATTCGTGAAGAAACCCAAGACCATGCTGATAATGAAAGTCAACCCGATAGATTATACCAATGAACCTTTGAACCCATTGGTGGGACTTCAGACCATCGGTAGGAAACGAAGAAACCCAAGACCATGCTGATAATGAAAGTCAGCCCGATAGATTATAATGAACCTTTGAACCCATTGGTGGGACTTCAGACCATCGGTAGGAAACATCGAAGCAGCACCGATAGAGCCTATTAGGTCGATGTCCAACTATCGGAGAGACACTAGCCATCGGTAGGACAAAACAAGAGTTCACCGATAGTTCAAACCTTGCCGATGAACAATGAATGATGAACTTAAACTTGCTATATGAGTTTCCAAACAATAACTTGCGACATTAGGTCTCTTCAATATTTATATTTATATTTATATTTATGAACTAATAGTTGAAAGAAAAATTATTTAGAGCCCACATTTATTTGTAAATACAAAAACCTTAACTTTAAAGTAGATAAATTATGTAGGAAGTAGAATAGTTCTAGTAAAATAAATTAACTTTAAAGTAAAGTAAAAACTATTTATTTTGATTTATTTTATTTTACATTACAACTATTTTATTTCGTATATATATAGTTTAATTATAGTTTATGTTTGTTATGTTGTGCTTATTATAAACTATTAATATTTTTACATGTAAATGGCTATAAAATTTAATGTTAAAAGAAAGAGTTTTTGTTGACACATTCACGTCATTACAGTCTATAACTTTCGGCATTAACTACAAAAATTAAATTGGACATTATTAAAGATATAAATATATAAAAAAAACAACTATATATTTATTTTATTAGCCTTCTTGTGGAAAACTTTGGGTTTACGAAGAAAGAATTTGAAGATCAATTTGGCTTTAAACAACTTTTCTTTGGCAGAAGAAATGGTGGATTTTGTAGATACAATGTGCACCAAAATTAGTTAGCCCCGGTAATTGCAGTGTTGATCTATATTTATTTTTTCCTTAGACTTGTATTTTTAAATTTTCTTTGCAGATTTAAGTTTTAGTAGAAATAATTCAAGGAAGCCCTAGATTCATAATATATGTTTTTTCTGCCTTAGATTTTTAGTTTTATTTTCTCTGTGATTTTGATTATAGTCAAAATAATACAAGGAAGCCCTTGTATTAATATCTACCTTAGATTTGTGTTTCTTTTTTATTTTCTTTATCATGAATTTAATTTTGATAAAATACTTTAAGCAACTGAATATCCTCTAATCACGAAGAAATTTTGGTTTAACCTAGTTGAGTTGCAGAAAACCCTTATATCTCTCAACTTTATTTTTAGGTAAATGTATATAAGATATCTATACTAATTTTTTATTACAGAGGTAAAATAGGTTTTGAAGGGGCCTCGAAACCCTACAACCAGAAGCTACCCTAAAGATAAAACATGAAAGAATAGCAGTCAAAAG
Source organism: Cunninghamia lanceolata (assembly GCA_027924645.1). Taxonomy (NCBI): domain Eukaryota; kingdom Viridiplantae; phylum Streptophyta; class Pinopsida; order Cupressales; family Cupressaceae; genus Cunninghamia; species Cunninghamia lanceolata. The sequence goes on from BSBN01000078.1 coordinate 9,677,736, forward strand.
ACAAAAAAACACCTAAAGCAGCTAAACAGACCGAGCTATTAAAGCTATACAAAATACTATCAGAAAACATACAATATCCCACCATACACCCATCCCCCATCCTCTCTGAGCCCGTCAGCAGGGTCACATACTTTTAAGAGTTTCAACAGAAACCAACTCCTATTTGTAAATTTTTAAACAGGGTCACATACTGTACAAATCTAGATGTAAACATGGTAAAACCTAAATGTAAAAGAAGCTTGGGAGAAAACTAACGTAAGGAACAGGAAAATTTATTTGATACAGAACCAAAAAGTGTAGAGATAATAGTTGCATTGCGTTGCTTTACACAAAATGTATAGTTGTAACACAATCCTTGAAGGAAAACAGTCAATTGTATGGAGACCTAAACATAGCAAATATCAAAAAAGAATGCAGATGTCATAGTTTTCGAAATTTACTTTGTTTTCAAAGCTTATTATTATGATAATTTGTGTTATCAATTATATAGTAAAACATGGTAAGGTTTCACAGGATCTCAGAGCAAATAATGACTAAATAGATTTTATAATTAAGAGGCTTAGTTTGTTACAGTAGAATTTGACCTAGACAGTAGATAGCATGCCCAGTTTTTTAATTTAGAAGTACTTCTATTTCATTATATATCTTTTTAAAGTAGATTATCTTGTGTTGTAGTTTTTCTCCATCTTAATAATGATATTGGATAACATAACCAGTTTTCTGTCAACAGAGTTTTATAGCCAGTTTGCAATGCGTAAATCCCATTATCTTTCAAACCACATCCAAGGATATCTGAATGTTATCCAAAGAGACCTTTTGAGATGTTAAATATAAATTAAATGGTTAATGTGAAGAGGGAATTGTTCACCCAGCCAAAGATCCTAGGATTTCCATTTCCAAATCCTCACACCGTCTTGCATGACTTCGTATTGAAAATGAGAAACATAATTCCAACAACTTCAACACATATTTTAATTAAAAATGGTTAGAGAATTCCACACAAAGAAGATTGTTTTGGTCTCATGCATCATCCCAAAAAAGAGCAAGGTAACCCTTCCCGACAATCTAAAAAATACTAGTTTTAATCAGATTACTATCCAACTTTATTGTTTTCTATATAAGATAACTCTTGCCAAGGGTTGGCATCCTAGAAATGAAAGCATAATTCTCCAAATTCAGGTGCTTGATCTTAAGAATTATCCCCCATAAATTGTATTCCTCCACACACCATCTTTAATATAATTTGGCAGCAAGAGCGATATTGTTAAGGAGAGAAGATCTCATGCCTAATCCACCTCTCTTTATGTTCACAAATTTTACCCCAAAATTAAGCAAATGTCATTTCATTTTCTCTAAATTTCCTTCCTAAAGAAACTCTCTTTCTATGTCCAAATCCCGAAGGATGCATTTTGGAGTCACAAGAGCCATAAATATATAAACTTGGAGAGCTTGAATAATGGCTTTAAGAAGCACTATACAACTAGCCAAAGAGAGTTATCTATGTGTCCAATGGCTGATTTGGCAAGTTAAATAAGAAGCACTATAAAACTAGCCAAAGAGAGTTTTCTATGTGTCCAATGGGTGATTTGACAAGTTAAATAGAATCCCACATAACATTCCAGTCTTTTTCCCAAGGCAAGTAGGAGAAATAGGGGTACCCAAATATTTGAAAGGAGGAGAAGCAACCTTGAAATGAAGTATATTAACAATTTGTTCTTGTATATGAGGGTTCATATGGAAGAAAACCTAATATTTTTGTTCATTCAAGAGTTACCTAGACAAACTGATATAAATGTCAAGAGCTCACCTAAGAGCAATAGCTTCCTCAAGAGTGGAGTTTCCCATCAAAGAAGTGTCATCCACAAATTGAAGATGATTATGTGAATCCACACCTTGCACAATGTAAGTGTATCAAGATTTATTGTTATTTGTTTTGAGTTAATCTTGTAGGTGTAGATTTGATTCCCACACCTGCAATTTTTAAGTTTTCACATGTAGATTCAAAATTTTTGTGAAAACTTGAACTTTCTCTATACATGGTGGTTCTAATAAGTACTAGTAGATTTTGTTGTGCTAGGGATAGAAAGCAACTTGCTCTCCTATTTTGCCCTAGTCAAACCCTTGGATTGATTTAATGACTTTGCACAAGTTGGAAGATATGTCAAGCAAAATACAAATGTAGATAAAAATGCTAAGTACTTTTTTTAATGAAGATGCTAAGTGTAGATGTCTCCTCTTGATAAATCCTAGATGATCAAAATTAATTAGGTTTTAGCCTTTTATATAACACTCTAGTGTGCAAATTTTAATATTTCACATTTGAGTCAATGAGTAATAGTTGGATTCAGTTGGCTTGGGCCCATGTTTAAATTTAGTTTTAGAAATTTTAGAGGTCAAAACCACAATTATAACTCTAAACTAGGTTTTAGTACTACACCTATTGGTTTGATGCAAGATAAGGAATAGGGAATCTATAGATTGCATTTAGATCCTTTTGAGGCTGTGTGGAGTTAGGTTTAATCAAGGCATAAGTAATTGTAACTTTCCTTTAGAAATATGCCAAATGCACACTATAAGTACCAAAATCATGTCAAGCCTACATGATAGTCTAATGATGATAAAGAGATTCCTAATCACAACCACATAGAGGTGAATTACACTCCTCTTAGTAGTTTTACTCTTGGTACATGTCCCTTTCATTTTATCCTCCTTAACCATCTTCTTGAACACCCAACTTGAGTTTCCAAACGTCATATTTTTCTAACAAGCCATTTCAGATTCTCCTATTCTAGGTCAATCGATAATGCTTTTGGGTCACTCCATAGTGCTTATGGGTTACCTAAGTTACCCTAAATGGGAAGGCCCTCTCATTTTTGGATCCATGAATTAGCTCATAATTTTATCTTTTCTTCTTGATTTTAAGCCCATTTTTCATCACATTTTTTCATGTCAACTCATCGTTTTTCTTACTTTCTTTCCTTTGTGAACTCATGATCAAATCTTATCTCTTATAAACTGTTCCCATTTTATCTTTGAGTTTATTCTTGTTTTCTTTTAGTTTTCTTCTTATCTTTTTGTCTATTCATGGAATTGTTTCCATTTTTTCTTAAGATAACTGTTGATGATGTTTTCTTGACAGCAACAACATTAGAATAAAACACCAAGTGCCCTATCCTCTCTTGAACAAAGCACCTTGAATGCTAAGCTACGTGATCAAAGAAGAATTCTCCAAGGTTCCTTGTACATGATTTTCAATGGATAGCCTCGGTGGTATGATGTGACAATGTTGTTTACACAAAGGGACTTATGCAGAATTTACTCATCACTCCATTAAAATATGTACGCTTTCCTTGTGAATTGGAACTTCTTCTAATCAACTACGAAAAGGAAAGGCAAAAGGCAAGGGTTAAGAAGACTAATCTAAGGACAATGACGTGATGAACGATGCTATGGTAGACAAATTTCCTTAGAAACAAAATTTCACTTTGCCATGACAAGCAACAACTACATGAAATAGGTGCAATCTCCAAAGGATAAACCAAGGATTTGCATATTGTTGACACACTCCAAAGTACCCACAACTGGCGCAACTCGAAGGAGCATCAATAATCAAACTATTTGCAAGATGTGGTTCAAGCTAACTTTACATGATGAATTACCATCGACAAGCCATCAAAAGTATGAACCAATGTGAATTTATCAAATATCAATGCATATATCCATTACATCAATGAACTCTATCTACTTTATAATCTAAGCTACTTGGAACTATATCTCAACCATCTTGGACAATAAGAAACCATGCGAGCATTCCTAGATCGTACAAGATCACTATGTGAACAAAAATAATGAGCTTGTATTGACTTAAGAAGTGTTTTGTTTACAACAATCTCATATATCTCTTCAATGATTTCAAAGAGTTATTTCTACTCTACTCCTATTGCCATAGTATCTACTCGTATTGTATCTTCCTCTAATGATTCTTGTGTATCTTTACAAAAGAGAGAAGTGAGCCTTATATAGTGCTCAAGAATTACATGAAGGGCCAAGATTGATTTAGCAATCAACGACTGAGATTGAGACAACAAGGCAGTTTGTTACAAAATTTGCTATTTTTAGAACATGAAAGAGGCAATCAAGACACATTTCCCAATGTGATAAGCATCTTTGGAGCATCTTTATGGTGGGCCCTCTTGAATGAATGACATGGTAGAATATGATTGGATTGATGATGTGTACGTGCCACCTCAGCATCTTCAAAAGAACTAGTCTGGTTGACCACATGTTCACTTTACTTAGAATATTTTCTTCTTGTTGTCTTTGATGTAACTCATGGATCACTTTGATGATCATGCTCATCTCTCATCTTGTGATGTTGTTCTTGCAGGATTCTAGACTCTTGGAGTGTTGAGCTGGAAGATGTCTTGTACATGACTTCTTGCATATGATGGATGCACATGAAATAGACAACTTTGGATGATGACCTCCTTCTCATGCATGGCATAAGATGAACTTGATGTAAGAGCTCACCTCCATGTGGTGATGATGACAACTTTGAGCAACTTTCCTTCACCTTCTGAACTTCTCATGTATGAGCTCTCTCCATTCACCTCCTTGGATCCTCCATCACCTAAAAAAACACATCAAATTAAGACTTGATATAAAGGATCTTCAATAACAAATTACATTCATCTTATGCATGTGGGATCAAAACATGGCATTTCAAAACATACCCTTTCGCATGAAATCCATGCCTAAGTGCCTAGGTAGGTTTAGAGGTGATAGGCAGAGAGTGTGTTGTGGACAAGACCTTGTCCATATGAAGGGCTCAAGGCCACCTAGCATGGGCGGGTTTGAAGGTGGTGTGAGGATTTTTCATGACTTAGACAATTTTTGGCTTGGTTTTGATGATCAAAGACATCTTCACTTACTTCCATGATAATTTAACTTCTTTTGAATGCTATAGAAGCATGGGCAGATTTAGAGAGGGTGTATGGAGAATGTGATGTGGAGGAGGTGGAGTTGTCCAAGTGCAGTGCTCAAGGAAGAACTCAAGATTTCAAGATCTCTCTTATGCAGAAAATCCAAAAAAAGTAGAAAAATAAAAACTACAAAAAAAGAAAAAAATTTTAAAAATACCAAAATAAGGATGAATTTCTCAGCATGCATGAAGCAATTTCAAGGTTATGGGCAGGAATATGATCCTCAAGTGGACATAATTCATCTTTGGCGGAGTTTGAATGCATAACTTCATCAAAGGAATGCCAACTTGACCAACTTTACATCACCGGATGGATGCCGAATTCATGGTACAAATGATCACAAGGAGCTATATTGTTTAACATTTTGGTCAAGGATGGAATTAACTTTGCAAGGAAGAATTTCTTTTTTCGCAAGTTTATGAGCCAGTTATGAGTACAATGGTGGAACCTAAGGTGTCAAGTGAAAGTGAAGCCTTCGTATGATTTAAAGAGATGATCAAAGAGAGACTTTGTATTGAGAAAGGCTTGAGCATAAAGTATCACCTGCTTCCATGCGAATGGTGTAGAATTCATAATGCCAATCATTTGGAATTCACATGTTTGACAATTTGGGAGGCTATTCATCAATCCAAGGCACAATTGAAGTTTGAGGAATCATCTAGAGAAGAAGGAACCTCTTTTCCATCTCCTAGTGAAGATAGCACAAGTGTATTAGAAGATGAATTCACATGCCTCGTTCAAAACATGGAAGGACATATTGAAGAAATTCAAACAGAGATAAAGAATATTCAAGTGATTACAAGTAAAGGTCAAGGTACGGATTCAACACATAGAGAAGAAAGTGATTCAAGTTCATTTCAAGACAAAGAAGAATTCCTTGCCACTCATGCTTTCATATTACTAGAGGAAATTATTGAGAATGAATTACAAGAGATTGTAAGTATTATTGAAAAGGGAAGTGGTCAAAAGGATATGTTACATACTGTCATCCACAAGTTTGGCAGTGAGCAGCAATTCAGAGGGGCACTAGACGCTTCCATCCAAGAAATACAAAAGGAGTTCCAACCAAAGTTGTTTCAAGAAGAACAAGTTGATGAGATGGAGTTCAACTACATGAAGCAATTCGAGTTGATGCTAGGCCCTTTATTAAAGATCCACAATGAGCTAACAGGTGAAATGTTCCATGCTTTCAAAATTCAATTGTTTTCACCTTTTCATATTGATATGCCCACTATTGATTATAGTGTTGATTCGCATGTTGTAGATGCGAGTGCGATAATCCATCACTAGCTTCGACCTCCTGATGTGTGCATGAAAGATGAGTAATATCCATTCAAAGGAGAAGAACACCAGGTTGTATCTTTCCCTGTTATTAATTGGAAAGATTTTGAATTTGATGATTACAAATTTCTTAATAATGAATTTGAAGAATATGAATTTAACTATGGAAATTTTGGAAAGATAACCTATATATGGATTAATCATGGTCCCAATGAGTTACCACAACTGTTGATTTTGTGTAAAAAAAATTTTGAGTTTGAGGATTGTATTGTGAGAGAATATATTTCCAAGTTTAAGGATAAATTTGCCAAAATCTGAACTATCATGTGTGCCTTATTGTTGCTTTTCATTATGAGAAATCATGCCAAGTCTTATATATATTTGGGTCTTTTGAGTCATGTCTACTCTTTGTACATAGCTTGCTTAGAGTAGGTTTTTCTTTATGTTGTTTTAAAGTAATTTTGTTGTGTTCAGTTGATATTTGCTTTTGTTTGCTTTCTGTAGTTTAGGTTGTTGGCTTTAGTAGTTAGTTGCTTTTTGGGGTTCCCAAGTTGTGAAAAGGTGATGAAGCTTCAAGAAAAAATCATCAACAATAACCACTTCATTTAATATTATCTTTTCTTCTCTTCCCTCTCATTTCTACTTATAAATACCCCTTCATTCTTCATTGTTTATCATCACTTTCATTCACAAAATCTTCTTTATATGCTTCTTCGCAGACCTTGAACCTTTTTCTTTCAAGTTTTAGTTTAGATATCTCATAGAAAATAGAAATCCTTTTCTCATTGAGAAATATGGCAATATTCTTCACACGTTTCTTCATAGGCTTTTGAGTCTCTTAGTTTATTTCTTTTAGTTTTAGTTTTTGCAAAGCTTCAAAGTTTTCTCTTTAGGAGATTTTTTTCATGTATTCTTGCCTTACCCAAGTTTATGCATAGTATCCCCTCTATCTTCTTATGCTTGTACAAAGACCATGTGTGCACCTTTTTCCCTTCAAATTTACTATTGCATCTAATCCATTTTTCACTCCCTTACATTCCCTTTCTATCCCCATCACCAAGAGGAGGATCCCATTGCTATATAAGAGAAGACAGTTGTTATAGGACCTTTGAGGAAATATCCTAGCATTGGTGCCCATTATTATAGGTTATTTATTGAGTTATCACTAGTTAACTCACATTTTGCTCTTGAGAAAGTAAAACATTGTCTTGTCTTTCTCTTGATACAATAAAGATAGAGTAGAGTAATTTACTTTTTAGAATAAATTTTCTATTTTTCTTAAGAGTAGTTACAAATTTATATTAGAAGCTTCAAACCATGGAAAACACACAAAAACATAGTTATATTGCATTAGGAAAAGTCATATAACTCGCATAAATGTTTCCTTTTAATAGTAATTAGATCATCAAAAATCCAAAATTGGAAACAGAAAAGTGTATGCATTCACTTAGGATTAATTGCAATATAAGTTCATTTCTAACTTTCAAATGTTTCAAACATTCAAGCCCTCAATTTCACCATGAGGCATACAACATTCAATTTTTGTTTGAAAACAAACATTGAAGAAGCCCTAATTTTGTTACGAGGCATAGAAACAATATTTCAAATCAATCAACAAACATATGAAAACATCAAGGAAACCCTCAATCTCATCATGAGTACACAAACTCAACAATTCAACATTCAAACATACAACACAATTCCACTATCACCCAGAATGCGCTTCTTCCATGTGAAAAGAGTAACTACTCCAAATCACCATCACCTAGATAGCTTTCCCCAGATGCATGTGTTTTTTGGAGTCTAACTCACCAACATCATAGACACTAGACCATTATAGTAGGGATAACAATTAAGGTGAGTCAAAAATGAAAGGGAAAAAAGTACCAGGGATGCACTTTTCACCCGTATAATAATAATATACATATTAGTATTTTAAGGAAAATAAACCACCTTACATTAATTTAGATTTCTAATGGAATGATAAGGAAATACATAATAATTTGATCTTAAATTAAATTAGGTAGTAAGATATGAGATACTAATATAGATAAATAGATGATAAATGAAAATGAGAGATATTGATGTGGATGCTTATTGTATTGATAGTGTGTTAGGTTATTGAGATATAGAATCTAGAACTAGACTTATGATTAGAAGCCTATGACAAATAGATGAAGAAATTCTCGAGGCTTTAGATTAGATCACACCCATGATTTTGTTTGACTAGTGTAATTTTATCTTAAGTAGTGTGATTTCATTCAACACAAAATTTACATTGCCAATATTTAGAAAATATTATATTAAATGTATATATATAGGTCTATGATTAATGTTGTGCTAATTGTGCCTTTGGTCCAATATTCCTATGTATAGAGGTAAGAACAATCCAATTGCTCAATGACAGTGAAGCCCATAGGTTGATTTAGTAAGATCAAAACAAAGAAACAAAGAATTTTAGATGTTGAGTATTTGTACCTAATGAAAACTAAGATTAATGATGTGTGTGATCAAATATGTGAATGAAAGATTCTACTAATCAATTATGAAAGTTTTCTAGGATAATATCCCTAAATTCACAACCCTAGACACAAGTTTAGAATTTTAGCAAGCATGTTGATGGGTAATGATTATATCCTAGGATTGCCAACTTTGGAATTGATAATTTTGAATTTTCAATATGGAGGACCCTAGATTATGAACACAATCTAGTTGCAAGGATTATGTATGTTGAAGATAAACTTCATAATCTTGAGAACATGAAACTAGAATTGATAGGCAAAATGGGGAGTCTAAAATAATCCTGGATGGATAGATTTCATAATCTCAACAATTCATTCTACAAGACATCTTGTAGATTTAAAAGAAGGTGAGCTTGAAAAGAGTGAACTTGAGCAAGAAGCATCATCATCCATGAGGTTCTTCAAAGTTGAAGCAAAGATAGTAATTAAACTCAATGATGGTGAAATTACAGTCAACTCAATGATGGTGAAATTAGTGCATTCTCTCAATGATGGTGAAATGATGGTCAACTCAATAGAGTTATTTCATAAGGTAGAAACTTGGGCATTCTATCACATGGTATCAGAGTAATGCTCACTCTTTGAAAATTTAAAAAATTACACCAATCTCCAAGTGGAATAATTTTAATGAGCTGTTGTAAAATTAGTTTTACCCCATTTTCCATGAAGAAGAATAAGTGATGTAGTGGCATCATTTTCCATGAAGAAGAATAAGTGATGGTCCAATGCATGTGTTGTTTGGACTCTGACTCACTAGCATTGTGTCTAAGTAAAATTTGGTTATCACAGACACTAGACCATTATAGTAGGCATAACAATTAAGGTGAGTCTAAAATGAAAGCTAAAAAAGTACCAAGGATGCACTTTTCACCCGTACAATAATAACATAGATATTAGTATTTTAAGGAAAATAACCCACCTTACATTAATTTACATGTCTAATGGAATGATAAGGAAATACATAATAATTTGATCTTAAATTAAATTAGGTAGTAATATATGAGATACTAATCTAGATAAATAGATGATAAATGAAAATGAGAGAGATTAGAGGGCTTACCTAGTAATTGGATTGATGTGGATGCTTCTTTTATTGATAGTGTGATAGGGAATTGAGATATAGAATCTAGAACTAGACTTATGATTAGAGGCCGATCACAAATAGATGAAGAAATTCTCAAGGCTTTAGATTAGATCACACTCATGATTTTTTTTGACTAGTGTAATTTTATCTTAAGTAGTGTGATTTTATTCAACACAAAATTTACATTGCAAATATTTACAAAATATTTTATTAAATGTATATATATAGGTCTATGATTAATGTTGTGCTAATTGTGCCTTTGGTCTAATATTCCTATGTATAGAGGGAAGACCAATCTAATTCCTCAATGATAGTGAAGCCCCTAGGTTGATTTAGCAAGATGAAAATGAAGAAACAAAGAATTTTGGATGTTGAGTATTTGCACCTAATGAAAACTAAGATTAATGGTGTGTGTGATCAAATATGTGAATGAAACATTCCACTAATCAATTATGAAAGTTTTCTAGGATAATATCCCTAAATTCACAACCCTAGACACAATTTTAGAATTTTGGCAAGCATGTTGAGGGGTAATGATTATATCCTAGGATTGCCAACTTTGGAATTGATAATTTTGAATTTTCAATATGGAGGACTCTAGATTATGCACACAATCTAGTTGCAAGGATTACGTATGTTGAAGATAAACTTCATATTCTTGAGAACATGATACTAGAATTGATAGGCAAAATGGGAGTCCAAAATAATCCTAGATCGATAGATTTCATAATCTCAACAATTCATTCTACAAGACATCTTTTAGATTTAAAAGAAAGTGAGCTTGAAAAGAGTGAATTTGAGCAAGAAGCATCATCATCCATCAGGTTCTTCAAAGTTGAAGCAAAGATAGTCATTAAACTCAATGATGGTGAAATTACAGTCAACTCAGTGGTGGTAAAACGATGGTCAACTCAACAGACTTCTTTCATAAGGTTGAAACTTGGGCATTCTCTCACATGGTATTAGAGTTATGCTCACTCTTTGAAAAATTTAAAAATTGTACCAATCTCCAAGTAGAATAATTTTAATGAGCTATTGTAGAATTAGTTTTACCCCATTTTCCATGAAGAAGAATAAGTGATGTAGTGGCATCATTTGAAGAAATGAAAGGAGAAAGTCTTGATGCCTACAAGAGAATAAAAAGAGCACTTAACCTTGGGAAGGACATTATGGAGCATAAGGTATTGATTAGCTATATGGGAGGTTTGCTTAACCATCTACAAATGGTATTCCTCAAGGCCAAACCCCAAAATATCGATGAGGCTTGTGCCCAAGTAGGCTATTTGGAGTTGGACAAGGAGGTTGTACCTTTCACTTGCAACAAGGGTAACAAATAGTAGCATGGTGGGAAGAAAAATCCAAAGGGAAAAAGAATGAAGATGTGTAATTCCATGGTAAAGGTAAGAGAAAATTGCATTGTTCTCATTGTGATAAAGATGGGCATGAAGAAGATAAATGTTGGAAATTACATCCCAATTAGCACCCTCTTGGTTGAAGAAAGGCAAAGATAAAAGTATTCAACATTCATCTTCTTCATGAGTAATAAGTATATCTTGGGATTGTCTAGAATTTCAAATTTGAAATCTAGAGGACTAGATCATGCCCACAATCTAGTCTATAGGATGGGATTGCATGTATGATCTAGTCTAGGAAGGAAGAAGTCCTAAGAATTACATTGGTGTTGGTTTAAACATAATACAATGTTCAATTAAAAATTAGGGTTATTCAATGCACCTATAAAATAAATCATATGCTAAGAGAATATGTTATCCGGATCCACAAAAATAACATTAAAACATAAGAGTGAAAGAGTGAAACATATACTTCTTTACAATATTATTATTGGATATTTATTTATTCAATAAGCTTTTATTTAACTTATTTATCAATATAAATGAATTATTTTTTACCATAATTAAATCTTTCTGTCGTTTCCCTGAATTTCAATGACTAAGTAATATAAGTTTAATTTCTTCAGCTTTGTTACAGGGCTTAATCTAACTTAAAATTTGATTCCTTCTAAATAGTTTTACTCAATTTCTGTCTACAATATTTAATTCCTCCTAGATAAATTTAGATATTTCGTTGGACTACAAGCATTCTTTAATGGTCATAAGACTTTGGTTGGCAAATCAAGAAATCATAATTACTTTTGACTATATGGTCTTCCTCATTTTCCCAGCATTATTTTCCTTTGGAACACAAAGGAAAACAAGCGAAGGGATATTAGATATAAACATAAAGGAAAACTAACAGCACCAATTGTTTTCATCAATGTTTGTTTTATCTATCATCACTAGAAAGGAAGACGAACAAGTTGCAAATAACAGAGTTGTCTGATAGCAATCTCTCACTACTTCAGCAGTGCTTTGTAATATGATAGTCTCATAGACTGTTTTAGTATGATGAAGGATATTGAAATCTCTCTTTTCCATTATATATTAATGGCCCCAACTTTCTCAAGTGATGTGCTAGCTTCTTTTAAAAGGATAAGGAATAGAATGATTGACATGTACGTTTGCAGTGCTAACTGCTTTCTTGCATTGTGTAGACTTTATAATAATGGAAAATCTTAATGCCAATATTTCTCATGCTCAAGTTAAAGCTCAGTCTAGTCCTTCTTCTGAGATAGCAGATCCTAATGCTGAGGTGAGGCTTAGTGGTAGAAAAAGGAAAAATCAGAAGGAGAATTCTTGTGAATTGGATGATATTGAACAGACGGCAAGGATGCTAATGAATCTCAGTAGAGAGAGGGTTGATCAAGACACAGTTGCAGGAAGTGGTGGTAATAATGGCATGGAAAACCCTAACCGTAAGACGTCTCATGGAAAGCCTAACATAAATGATAATTGTAGGAAAAGTCGCCGATTCATTGGAGTCAGTGATGACCGCGGCCGTTGCCGTTGGCAAGCCAATATATGGTATTCTATTATTTCTCTTTTGTTTTTCTTTTGTTTGACTGTTTAACTTTTAATTAAGGAATAATACATTGAACACTATATCTTTCTTCAAAAAAAATTAAAAGATTTTTATATCAATCTTTCAGGTCGTTTCGTGTGTCTTATATTTAGTGTGATTCTATATCTCTGTGGGTTAATTTTTTTGGGACTCAAAAGGTTGATTTGAAAAACTTTTGGGTGCTGTTAAAGATGTTTTGAGTTCAATAATAATGGATTGCTGAAGTGTCCAACTTACAATATGTTTCACTGCATAGATCTCTTTATTAATGTTGGAATGTCATTTCTCTGCAGGCTTAAGGAGGATAAACGCCAAGTAAACCTCGGTGAGTTTATAAAGATTTATTTTTTATTTTTTTTTATTTACATGAATGTTGAGGAGTTTCTTAATAAAAATGTAAAAGGCAGAAAGATTTTTGTTGTTTTGAGAATAATATAGGTTACTAATATTTCTGAAGATTTGAAGATAAAAACTACCCTAAAAAAATAAAAAATAAAAAAATAATCCAGCCATATTATTTGTGACCCATTATTAAGTCAAAAGTAGTATGTTCATAAAAAAATTCTAAAAAAAAATTATTCTAAATCCTTTCAAAAAGTTAGCAGATTACAATGGTTGCAATCCAAATAAATCTTTTTCTTTGCAAACTCTAATCCAAAACTTTCAAACATTTATTATAAATTGAGAATCTTAAATTCTATTATATTTTATTTTTTATTGTTCACTTTTGCATTAATTTTAGGTTGATATTTTATTGCTGAGGCTGCAGCAAGGTCAGTGTTCTAACATCTCTCCTCCATATTTTACCATTAGTATTGGTGGCATGTAGTTTACTATATACCTGATAAATAATTACTATGCAGGTCCTCCGACAAAGCTATGCTAGTCACACATGACCAACCATGCAAGGAGGTTAAATTATCCTGAAACAAAGTATGACATGAGATGGGTAGAAGAAGTGAGTTACAAAAATTTTCAAATCAAGCAACAAACATAGGAAAATATTAAGGAAACCCTCAGTCTGATCATGAGTACACAAACACAATAATTCAATATTAAAGCATACAACACAACTCCACTATCACCCAGGGTGCACTTCTTCCATGCCAAGAGAGTAACTAGTGCTGTTTGGATTGATTAGATTGATGCCTTTAGCAATGGTGTAGTCCATGTGCTGTTTGGAGTCTGACTCACCAGCATTATGTCTAAGTAAAATTTTGTTTATCACAGACAGTAGACCATTATAGAAGGGATAACAATTAAGGTGAGTCGGAAATGAAAGGGAAAAAAGTACCAGGCATTGTGTCTAAGTAAAATTTTAGTTATCACAGACACTAGACCATTATAGTATGGATAACAATTAAGGTGAGTCTAAAATGAAAAGGAAAAAAATACCAGGGATGCACTTTTCACCTGTACAATAATAATATAGATATTAGTATTTTAAGGAAAATAAACCACCTTACATTAATTTAGATGTCTAATGGAATGATAAGAAAATACATAATAATTTGATCTTAAATTTAATTAGGTAGTAATGTATGAGATACTTGTTGAGTTACAGCTCATATGGACCAGCTAGGACTTGAACCTAGGACCTTCCATTTGCTGCTGGAGTGCTCTACCAACTAAGCTACTGGCCCCTTGTGGCCAGCCCATCGTCGGTCCGGGTGTGGCTTACTTCCAACACCCCCCCTTAAGCCACACTGTAGGTGCTTGGGGCTCCTAGCCTGGCTCTGATACCACTTGTTGAGTTACAGCTCATATGGACCAGCTAGGACTCGAACCTAGGACCTTCCATTTGCTGCTGGAGTGCTCTACCAACTGAGCTACTAGCCCCTTGTGGCCAGCCCATCGTCGGTCTGGGTGTGGCTTACTTCCAACAATACTAATCTAGATAAATAGATGATAAATGAAAATGAGAGAGATTAGAGGGCTTACCTAGTAATTGGATTGATGTGGATGCTTATTGTATTGATAGTGTGATAGGGAATTGAGATATAGAATCTAGAACTAGACTTATGATTAGAAGCCTATGACAAATAGATGAAGAAATTCTCAAGGCTTTATATTAGATCACACCCATGATTAATGGGTAATGATTATATCGTGGGATTGCCAACTTTGGAATTGATAATTTTGAGTTTTCGATATGGAGGACTCTAGATTATGCACACAATCTAGTTGCAAGGATTATGTATGTTGAAGATAAACTTCATATTCTTGAGAACATGATACTAGAATTGATAGGCAAAATGGGGAGTCCAAAATAATCCTAGATGGATAGATTTCATAATCTCAACAATTCATTCTACAAGACATCTTGTAGATTTAAAAGAAGGTGAGCTTGAAAAGAGTGAACCTGAGCAAGAAGCATCATCATCCATGAGGTTCTTCAAAGTTGAAGAAAATATAGTCATTAAACTCAATGATGTTGAAATTACAGTGATGGTGAAATTAGTGCATTCTCTCAATGATGGTGAAATGATGGTCAACTCAACAGACTTCTTTCATAAGATTGAAACTTGGGCATTCTCTCACATGGTATCGGAGTTATGCTCACTCTTTGAAAATGTAAAAAATTGCACCAATCTCCAAGTGGAATAATTTTAATGAGCTTTTGTAGAATTAGTTTTACCCCATTTTCCATGAAGAAGAATAAGTGATGTAGTGGAATCATTTGAAGAGAGGAAAAGGGAAAGTAAAAAGGAAAGGGAAAAGTCTTCAAGCCTACAACAGAATAAAAAGAGCACTTAACCTTGGGAAGGACATCATGGAGCATGATGTGTTAATTAGCTATGTGGGAGGTTTGTTTAGCCATCGACAAATGGTATTCCTCAGGGCCAAACCCCAAAATATCGATGAGGCTTGTGCCCAAGTAGGGTATCTAGAGTTGGACAAGGAGGGAGTTCCTTTCACTTGCATCAAGGGTAACAAATAGTAGCATGGTGGAAAGAAAAATCCAAAGGGAAAAGGAATGAAGATTTGTAATTCCATGGTAAAGGTGAGAGAAAATTGCATTGTACTCATTGTGATAAAGATGGGCATGAAGAAGATAAATGTTGGAATTTACATCCCAATTAGCACCCTCTTGGTTGAAGAAAGGTAAAGATAAAAGTATTCAACATTTAGCTTCTTCATGAGTAATAAGTATATCTTGGGATTGTTAGCTTTGAAATTTAGAATTTCAAATTTCAAATCTAGAGTACTAGATCATTCCCACAATCTAGTCTATAGGATGAGATTGCATGTATGATCTAGTCTAGGAAGGAAGAAGTCCTAAGAATTACATTGGTGTTGGTATGAAGTGGAGGATTAAACATAATACAATGTTCAATTCAAAATTAGGGTTATTCACTGCACGTATAAAATAAATTATATACTAAGAGAATATGTTAACCAGATCCACAAAGATAACATTAAAACATAAAATTGAAAGAGTGAAACATATACTTCTTTACAATACTATTATTGGATATTTATTTCTTCAATAATCTTTTATTTAACTTATTTATTTATATAAATGAATTATTTTTCATCATAATTAAATCTTTCTGTCATCTTCTTGAATATCAATGACCTGGTAATATAAGTTTAATTTCTTCAACTTTGTTACAGGGCTTAATCTAACTTAAAATTTGGTTCCTTCTAAATAGTTTTACTCATTTTCTGTTTACAACATTTAATTCCTCCTAGATAAATTTAGTTATTTCGTTGGACTACAAGCATTCTTTAATGGTCATAAGACTTTGCCAAATCAGGAAATCATAATTACTTTTGACTATATGGTCTTCCTGGTTTTCCCAGCAATTTTTTTCCTTTGGAAAACAAAGGAAAACAAGCAAAGGGATATTAGATATAAACATAAAGGAAAACTAACAGAACCAATTGTTTTCATCAATGTTTGTTTTATCTATCATCACTAGAAAGGTCAAACTTTGGAAGACGAACAAGTTGCAAAGAACAGAGTTGTCTGATAGCAATCTCTCACTACTTCAGCAGTGCTTTGTAATATGATAGTCTAATAGACTGTTTTAGTATGATGAAGGATATTGAAATCTCTCTTTTCCATTATAAATCAATGGACCCAACTTTCTCAAGTGATGTGCTAGCTTTTTCTAAAAGGATAAGGAATAGAATGATTGACATGTACGTTTGCAGTGCTAACGGCTTTCTTGCATTGTGCAGACTTTACAATAATGGAAAATCTTAATGCCAATATTTCTCCTGCTGAAGTTAAAGCTCAGTCTAGTCCTGCTTCTGAGATAGCAGATCCTAATGCTGAGGTGAGGCTTAGTGGTAGAAAAAGGAAAAATCAGAAGGAGAATTGCTGTGAATTGGATGATATTGAACAGACGGCAAGGATGCTAATGAATCTCAGTAGAGGGAGGGTTGATCAAGACACGGTTGCAGGAAGTGGTGGTAATAATGGCATGGAAAACCATAACCCTAAGACGTCTCATGGAAAGCCTAACATACATGATAATGGTAGGAAAAGTGGCCGATTCATTGGAGTCAGTGATGACCGTAGCCGTTGCCGTTGGCAAGCCAATATATGGTATTCTATTATTTCTCTCTCTCTCTCTTTTTTGGGACTGTTTAACTTTTAATTAAAGAACAATACATTAAACACTATATCTTTCTTCAAGAAAAAATCAAAAGATTTTATATTAATCTTTTAGGTTATTTCGTGTGTCTCATATTTAGTGTGATTCCATATCTCTGTGGGTTAATTTTTTTTGGGACTCAAAAGGTTGATTTGAAAAACTTTTAGGTACTGTTAAAGATGTTTTGAGTTCAATAATAATGGATTGCTGAAGTGTCCAACTTACAATAGGTTTCATTGCATAGATCTCTTTAATAATGGATTGCTTAAGGAGGATAAACGCCAAGTAAGCCTTGGTGAGTTTATAAGGATTTTTTTTTTTATTATTTACTTGAATGTTGAGGAGTTTCTTATTAAAAAGTAAAAAGCTGAAAGATTTTTGTTGTTTTGAGAATAATATAGGTTACTAATATTTTTAAAGATTTGAAGATAAAAATTACCCTAAAAAAAATAAAAAATAAAAAAATAATCCAGCCATGTTATTTGAGACCCATTATTAAGTCAAAAGTAGTATGTTCATAAAAAAATTCTAAAAAAAAATTATCCTAAATCCTTTCAAAAAGTTAATTGTTGCAATCCAAATAAATCTTTTTCTTTGCAAACTCTAATCCAAAGTTTTCAAACATTTATTATAAATTGAGAATCTTAAATTCTATTATTTTTTATTTTTTATTGTTCACTTTTGCGTTAATTTTAGGTTGATATTTTATTGCTGAGGCTGCAGCAAGGTCAATGTTCTAACATCTCTCCTCCAGATTTTACCATTAGTATTGGTGGCATGTAGTTAACTGTACAACTGATAAATAATTACTATACAAGTCCTCGACAAAGCTATGCTAGTCACATGTGACCAACCATGCAGGAGGTTAAATTATCCTGAAACAAAGTATGACATGAGATGGGTAGAAGAAGTAAGTTACAAAAATTTTCAATTCAAACAACAAACATAAGAAAACATTAAGGAAACCCTCAGTCTCATCATGAGTACACAAACTCAATAATTCAACATTCAAACATACAACACAACTCCACTATCACCCGGGGTGCACTTCTTCCATGCCAAGAGAGTAACTAGTCCAAATCACCCTCGCCTAGATAGCTTTCCCCAAAAGGTATGAGTGATTCGATTGATGCCTTTAGAAATGGTGCAGTACATGTGTTGTTTGTAGTCTGACTTGTTGATGATTGTTTTTAGACAAGTCAACAATAGAGTAAAACACTAGAGTATCTCACTCTCTCTTGAATAAAGTCTCTCGAATGCTAAATGATGTGATCAATCGAGACAACTCCAAGGTTTTTTTCTTATAATTCATAGTGGATGAACTCAGTGATTACATGTGATCTTACTGATTATCACAAAGGGACTTACGTTGGATTCTTCTTCTTTCATTCAGTCTATTTATCCCTTGAGTGTGGATGAAGTATATATAATGCATCAATGATTAAAAAGGGAAAAAAGATAAGGTTTAGGGAGCTAATTTAAGGTCAATGAAGCAATGATGATGCATGAATAGACAAACTTCTGAATAAACCTAACTCCACTTTGCGAAGGATGCCTACAACTACATGAAGTTGGTGTAATCTCCTAAGGTATGCGAATTGTTTTCAAATCATGAAGGCTTATATAAGCACCCATTGGACGGCACAGCTCAAACAAACATCCACAATTGAACTTAAGCAAACGATAAGGCTTAGACTAGCTTTATGCAACACTTCACCAGCGATGAATGCTAAAAACATGAGCTTGGAGTTGATCAAATATTCAATACATACATACATTACATCAAAGAGCTTCTAATCTAATTTGAAACATCTTTCCACTTCATCAAGTTACAAGAAACCATGTTATTCCACAAGATAACACTTAGCACCAAATGAATTCCAATGTTTTGCATTATTCTTGAGAAATATTGACAACAACTTCAAGTCCTCTCAGAGAATTTCAAGAGTCTCTCCTATTCTACTCCTAAAAAACTAATGACTGATCTACTATCTAATAATTTTATAAATGAGGCAACAAGGCCTTTATATAGAGGTCCAACTTTACAATGAATGGCTAGGATCAATTCATGTAGCCAAGGGCTCAGATCATGCCACCTCAGTAGGTTGTTACAACAACTTGCTATTTTTAGTACAGAAGAGAGGAAATGAAGGCATGTTTTCCAAGAAGATAAGGATAAGATGGAATTTTTGGAGCATCTTCCACATAGATGTCCTCTCTGTCATCTTGCTTGTCGAATGATGTGGCAAATTATGATTGGCTTGATGATGAGTGTCTACCACGTAGGTGCCACCTTAGCATATTCCCAAATTGCATCATCTTGTGATGTCTTTAATTTGATTTCTTTTTACTTGTATGCTTGAGAATACTTTGTTGCTCTTGCCTTTTTCATCTTCATGTAAACTAGATGCATATGATATTTGTTGCTTCATTTGACTAACACTGTGATGTTTCTTCTTGCAGGATGTAGGAATGATCTTCCTTGATGTTTCTTCATGAAGGGTAATGTATATAATGATGATGTTGCTTCCTTCATGTAAGAGTAGATGATGATGACATGAAGTAGAATAGATGACGATGCTTCATTCATGAATCAGAGTAGGAGATCTCTTTTCGACTCAAAGATTGTGAAAGAACATGAAGTTTGATGGATGAAGTATCTTCGAACATAATGCAGATAATGAAGCATGTGTAACTTGACGATCTTGAAGTGACCCTTTGGAGTGTAGATATTGATGATAACACCTTTTGTATATGTAGAGTAGATGACTTCTCAAGGAGGCTTGAATGTATCGGAACTTGAAACCTTATAGATGGCTTTGGAATGCTTGATAATGATGAAGATGAAGAGTGTCAAATTGTTGAACTTGAAGTGATCACTTGGAGCAGCTACATGATGTCTTCTCCAACATGGCAACTTGTTGACTTCCTTGAATGAAGGTGACTCCAGATGTTAGCTCCTTAGGTGACTTCTTAGCTCAATCCAAGCTCCTACAAAATAGAGAAAACAATCATATCAAACAAAGGATAACATCGGATTTCATAGCATATAAGAAGCATGTTTAAGCATTCAACAACCCTTATCATCAAATTAACCGCCCTTTTGATATTTCAATGACTTCAAGCACTAAAAATTTCTCCTTCACATAGAAATTGCCTTCTAACAACCAAAATTGATTCCTCTAACATGGGCGCACTGGTTGGCAATTTTGGATCCTCTGGGTATTGGTGCCTTGGTTGAGGTTTTTGTATCCTCCGTGACTGCTCTCAAAACTTTGAATTTAACCCTCTTATAAGGATACAATGAATGTGGCGCTTTGGTTGATGATTTTGATATCTCTTTGACAAATGCTTTGAAAGACACCACTCTACCCTCATCACCCTTGGTACAATGAATGTGGCACACTGGTTAAGCATTTTAATCTCTCCTTGAAACTCATTGAAACCTTCACTTCATCTTCATGAACATGGCAGATTTGATGAGGCACTTTGGATGAGGTTTTTGAATCTTCTTATGCTTGTCTAAACTTCATAGAATTCATCCAAAGCGGCGCATAGGTTAGAGTGCAACGGTTGAGGATTTTGAATCCTCTTGAAATGAGTTTCAAGATTTTTCTTTTCTTTTCAATATTGGCGCAATGGATCAACATGTTGATAGCTTCTTGAAAAGTCTTTAAAACTTCACTGTCCCTTGCATTTATCCCTATCTTGAGGTGACGGGTTGGTTGATGTTTTTGAATCCTTATCTTAACATACTAGACCTCTTCATCACTATAATGGTTGTGGTGCTTTAGTTGATCATTTTGTTCTTCTTTGAAAACTTCACAAAATTTACATTTTACCACCAAAACAAGCTTCCTCAACTTGGGCGCATTGGTTGAAGGTTTAGATTGCTTCTTGATCTTAACTTTAAGACAAACCTCTCTTCTTCCTTGAAAGCACTGGATGAGTCAGATTGGATGAGCATCTAGATTCATGATCTTACAACTTACAATTCTTTCATCAAACTAGCCTTTTACCTTGGTCGCATTGGTTAAGGATTTCATGCTCCGGTTAAAATCTCATCTTAAATGATCAACAAAGACTACCCCATCTTAGCACATTGGTTAAAGGTTTTGTTCTCTAGTTAAAAATTGCATCTAGACTTCAATCAACATCTTCCTTCAAGTAAATCAGATGGAGCGCATTGCATCAATGTTTTTGAACTTCCTTTTAAAGTTGCATTTCCACTGTCAAGACGGAATCCTCTTCACCTTGGTCGCATTAGATAAGGATTTTGAATCCTCTAACTTGGGCACATTGGTTCAACATTTTGGACTCTAGTTGAAATATGTCCAAAAACCTTAAGTTAAACCATCTTTAACAATGGCGCACTAGATGGCAAATTTGGTCTCCTCTTAAAATCACATAAAATTTGCACTTTAACAATCAAAAGAACAACCTCCATCTTGAGTGCATTGGTTAGCAATTTTGATCTTTGGTTAAAAATTCTTATGAAACTCGCAATCTAACTCCATCTAGTCTGGCGCATTGGTTAAGGATTTTAGACTACGGTTTAAAAATGCACTTTGGCAATCAAACAAACCTTTCATCTTGGGTGCACTAGATGTGGCGCATTGGTTCCATGTTTTTGATCCTCATCAAATGACAGTTAAATATTCACTTTACCTTCTTCAAAATGATGCAATGGTTAAGGTGCATTGGTTCTAGATTCTGAGCTCCAGTTGAAATCTCTTCTTCGATGATCAAAATCCTTTAATTTTGGATGCATTGATTAAGGTGCATTGGTTGAGTCACATTGGTTCATGATTTCATGCTATGGTTAAATGTGGTGCTTTTCATCAAGATTTTGTGCCCTCTACATATCTTGGTGCACTGGTCAAGGATTTTGTGATTCCTTCAGTACTTAGCCATTTTTTCAGTGTCCTTCAGGGTAATGTCTATTGAAAAATATATTTAAGTATAATTTCTTATACTTTAAATATTTTTTAATATACCTTTCAGGATGTTTGAGATAGGTCTCGAATCCACTGGATTTAACATGCAAAATCTAGAATTTGTAGGATCCACCAGATTCCAAACTTAGTCATTTTTTTAGGATTTCAAGATATCAGGCTACTAGACTTAGTCATTTTTAGGATCTTGAACATACATCAGGATTGTTCTCAGTGTTCATTATTTGGATGGAATTTGATCAAGAATCTTCATTTCTAGATCAGACTTCTAGTTATAAAACAAAACCTTCTAGGAGAGAGACTTATTATTAGATTGGCAGAGGAAACAAACCCAAGACACCATCCAAAACTAAATGCAAAGCATCAGAGCTCAAAAAAAGGGGGTCCCCATTTGCAATGGGGCAATGTGTGATTAGGTCATAACATCTAGCGTCAACCCGAATTACTATTTTTAAACATTTTAGAGACAAAGACTCAATCTAGACCCAGAACCTTCAAACATTCCTCTTCTACCTATCAGCCAGCTAGACAACGAACTCAAAAAGGAAAAGAAGCATACATTGGATCAAGACACGACACCTTCTGATGTGTGATTAAAGATAGATTTCAATTAAAATAGCTTCTTAAATTTTCCAAAGTTAAACAAATGTCAAGTTTCAACATTTCCATGTACCCCCACACACTAGACCAAATAAACAAAACTATATGATCAGGAAATCAAAACCTACTGCCAGCACGACCATTCATATTCCAAGGATCCAAGTGTGTGCGTATGAGTTCCTTTCCATCCCTTAGCAACTAAGATCATCTCAGCTCCTTTACATTAGGCTACATGATTAGTACACACCTCATGAACTACCTGGACATTGCCCCACTGCTAGCGAGCACCTATAACCCTGACGGGTTTGTCTCACAATTCCACTCGAGCAGAGCCTCACTACTGGTCAGGCATCCATAGCCCCGGTAAAGATTACTTGGTTGTCCATCTAACTGAGTTATAGTGTGTGATTTGTGATTTTACATTTTTTTGGGTCATTCTTTGATATTCTATTAAACTTAAATGTGATAGAGTACAATGCAATACTGCTACCCTTGCAACACATGCTTTTTGATGGCATGAGTTATGTTGATAACTCAGCTAGCGGGTATGGTCTTGTGATGGCGGCAAAGGTGGACCTTTAGATTTTTCACTTAATGTAAGTTCACAGAGACTCCTTTAGGTACTTTAGGATTTTTAAGTGCGTAAAGTATAAGATCTCAAAACACTTCAAGTAATACTAAACAACTGACTTATCCTCCACGAGCAAGCAGTCTTGCTATTTGACACTAGTGATCGAATCCACGGGAAATCCATCAGTCATGATCCATGTTTCTCAACAGAAGACATAAGAATTCATAGAATTTAGATTTAGCATTTTAAAACATTATGATCCAAAGATAGAAATGTCAAGACACAATATATGATTAACTTCCAAGTCAAGTCCAAGGTCTAACAAGATGATAAATTGAAAAAACATCCTCAGACTCTAAGACTTTCATGAATGGATGTCTAAGAAAAGAACCAACATGTTATCCTGAATTGAAACTAAAGTGTGTGCTTAAGATAACATCACCCTCTTACAAATAAGAAACCCCGACACAACAAACAAACTAACAAAGCAACTCACACCTAATCTATGAAAGCAAGAAACAACTAAGGAAAGCGAACAACAACAAGCAAGCAACATGAAAGCAAACAATTCTAAGCAAACCAACACTTGAGTCAAATGACATCAAGGAAGAAAATCTACTCTAAGACATGACAGGAAATGAAAACCTTACTCTAACCTAGCTATGTACAAGCAACAGAGAGATACAACCTAGGACACCAAGTATATATATACCCTGGCATGGTTTTCTAGTATGTACAGCAGCAATGATGCAACAGTGATAGTTCTCAACTGGGCAAATTCATTCTTGAACTTAGCCCACAGATCCTTCAGGTGATAGACCTCAAACGTAGGAAACAATTCTGGTGGTATTATGATCAATTGAGGATTCTCATTGGGACCATGATTTATCCAAATGCAGGTTGTTCTACCCAATCCACCATAATCAAAATCATATTCAACATGTTCAACATGTTCAAGAGCAATATTACTATCATTGCTATCAATGCTATCAATTAGAAGTTCATGATGTTCAAATTCAAAATTCTTCCAATCAATAGGAGGGAAAGATACAACCTGATGCTCACTGTTTTCAATGAGACATGGCCTACCAAGCATTCGATCACACTCTGTACATCTGTTAGGAGGTCCCTATTGATGGTTGATGAACTTCTCATCTTCTTCATACTGCATGATCTCATCGTCCAGCTCCTTTGTGATCTTGAGCAAAGGTGTCAACAACTTCTTGATCTCAGCATCCATAGCAGCAGCATGTTCTTCAACTATCATTCTCTTCATTGGCTTGATATCTTCTTGTCTAATCATGGCAGCATCGAACATCAACCTGAATTGCTCTTGTCTATTCATAGGCTCTTCATCAGCATATTCTTGAATGATGACTTCTAAATTCCTTTGTAGTGCCTCCAATTCATGATCTTCTAACAACGTCTTTTGTAATTCTTGTAGCTCATTCTCGAGGATCTCTTGATGTAATGTAGATGTATATTCCTCAAGAAACTTGCCTTCGTCAAATTCAGGTTCCTGCCACAAGCTCGATCTTCTTTCTTTCTCAATTACTACTTCAAGTGCTCTAACATCTTCTAAACCATGTTTACAATCTTCTAATGCTTTTGATAACCTTTGTCCAAATGCTTCTATCTCTTCAAGATTGATAACTAATATTGATATTCCTTCTTGCTGGTACATTTCTTATCAAGATTCTTTGTAGTAAAGACTTCTTCCTCAATAGGTACACCAGCTTCTACTTCCTGCATGGCTTGATGAATTGCTTCCTAGCATTTCTCACAAGTATATTCCAAATGATCTATATCATGCACCCTACACCAATTTCTAGGAAGTAGTATGTCATCAACACTTAAATTCTTGTCATTCTTTAATTCCTTCTTGACTTTCTCTTTCAGTTTCTTAAATGCTTCACCACTGACAGGAGTAATAGGATGTATCTTTAAAAATACTACTGGCTCATGTACTTGTAAGAATGAAATTTTCTTTTGCACTTCTAAGTCCATCCTTGATAAGAATGTTATACAATTTGCTTCTCTATGATCATTTGTATTATGAATACGACATCTATACTTGCACTCGAAGTCCTTCAAACTCTTGCCACCAAGATGCTCATTCAATGACCACCATAGTTGGAGAATAATTTAAGTTGAATTTGCAAGATAATACCCAACAAATTGCTGCATATTCAAACTTGAATCCATGGTTGGGAAATTCATCTTCTAATTTTTTTGTATGTTTTGATTTTTTGCTTTTTTGTATTTTTTTGAAATTTTCTACTTTTTTTGTATTTTCTGAACTATAAAAAATGTTGAAATCTCAAATTTTCCTTGAAAGATCACTTCAAACATAAATCCACCACTTCAGAGTATCTTATTCATCTACTTGAAATGAAGAATGTCCATATTTTAGCCCTCCTTCTAGCACCAAAAATGTTGATGATTATTTTTAGACAAGTCAACAATAGAGTAAAACACTAGAGTATCTCACTCTCTCTTGAATAAAGTCTCTCGAATGCTAAACGATGTGATCAATCGAGACAACTCGAAGGTTCCTTTCTTATAATTCATAGTGGATGAACTCAGTGATTACATGTGATCTTGCTGATTATCACAAAGGGACTTACGTTGAATTCTTCTTCTTTCATTTAGTTTATTTATCCATTGAGTGTGGATGAAGTATATATAATGAATCAATGATAAAAAAAAAAGGGAAAAAGATAAGGTTTAGGGATCTAATTTAAGGTCAATGAAGCAATGATGATGCATGAATAGACAAACTCCTGAATCAACCTAACTCCACTTTGCCAAGGATGCCTACAACTACATGAAGTTGGTGCAATCTCCTCATGTATGCGAATGGTTTTTTAGGCTTATATAAGCACCCATTGGATGGCGCAGCTCAAACAAGTATCCACAATCAAACTTAAGCAAGTGATAAGGCTCAGACTAGCATTACACAACACTTCACTAGTGATGAATGCTAAAAGCATGAGCTAGGAGTTGATCAAATATTTAATACATACATACATTACATCAAAGAGCTTCTAATCTACTTCTAATCTAATTTGAAACATCTCTCCACTTCATCAAGATACAACAAAACCATGTTATTCCACAAGATAACACTTAACACCAAACGAATTCCAATGTTTTACATTACTCTTGAGAAATATTTACAACAACTTCAAGTCCTCTAAGAGAATTTCAAGAGTATCTCCTATTCTACTCCTAAAAAACTAATGACTGATCTACTATCTAATAATTTTACAAATGAGGCAACAAGGCCTTTATATAAAGGTCCAGATTTACAATGAATGGCTAGGATCAATTCATGTAGCCAATGGCTCAGATCATGCCACCTCAGTAGGTAGTTACAATAACTTGTTATTTTTAGTATAGAAGAGAGGCAATGAAGGCACACTTTCCAAGAAGATAAGGATAAGATGGAATCTTTGGAGCATCTTCCACATAGACATCCTCTCTATCTTCTTGCTTGTTGAATGATGTGGAAAATTGTGATTGGCTTGATGATGAGTGTCTACCACATAGGTGCCACCTTAACATATTCCCAAATTGCATCATCTTGTGATGTCTTTAGTGTGATTGCTTTAAACTTGTAAGCTTGAGAATACTTTGTTGATCTTGCCTTGTTCATCTCCATGTAAACTAGATGCATATGATATTTGTTGCTTCATTTGACTAACACTGTGATGTTTCTTCTTGCAGGATGTAGGAATGATCTTCCTTGATGCTTCTTCATGAAGGGTAATGTATATGATAATGATGCTGCTTCCTTCATGTAAGAGTAGATGATGATGATGACATGAAGTAGAATACATGATGATGCTTCATTGATGAATCAGAGAAGGAGATCTCTTTTGGACTCAAAGATTGTGAAAGAACTTGAAGTTTGATGGACGAAGTGTCTTCGAACATAATGTAGATAATGAATAATGTGGAACTTGATGATCTTGAAGTGACCCTTTGAAGTGTAGATATTGATCATAACACCTTCTTTATATGTAGAGTAGATGACTTTTCAAGGAGGCTTGAATGTACCGGAGGAACTTGAAACCTTATAGATGCCTTTGGAATGCTTGATAATGATGAAGATGAAGAGTGTCAGATTGTTGAACTTGAAGTGATCACTTGGAGCAGCTACATGATGTCTCCTCCCACATGGAAACTTGTTGAATTCCTTGAATGAAGGTGACTCCAGATGTTAGCTCCTTAGGTGACTTCTTAGCTCAATCCAAGCTCCTACAAAATAGAGAAAACTATCATATCAAACAATGGATAACATCAGATTTCATAGCATATAAGAAGCATGTATAAGCATTCAATAACCCTTATCATCAAATTGACTTCCCTTTTGATATTTCAATGACTTCAGGCAATAAAAATTTCTCCTTCACATAGAAATTCCCTTCTAACAACCAAAATTGATTCCTCTAACATGGGTGCACTGGTTGGCAATTTTCGATCCTCTTGGTATTGGTGCCTTGGTTGAGGTTTTTGTATCCTCCGTGAGTGCTCTCAACACTTTGAATTTAATCCTCTTATAAGGATGCAATGAATGTGATGCTTTGGTTGATGATTTTGATCTCTCTTTGATAAATGCTTTGAAAGACACCACTCTACCCTCATCACCCTTGGCGCAATGAATGTGGCACACTGGTTAAGCATTTCAATCTCTCCTTGAAACTCATTGAAACCTTCACTTCATCTTCATGAACATGGTGGATTGGATGAGACCCTTTGGATGGGGTTTTCGAATCTTCTTATGCTTGTCTAAACTTCATAGAATTCATCCAAAGTGGCACATGGGGTAGAGTGCAACGTTTGAGGATTTTGAATCCTATTGAAATGACTTTCAAGATTTTGCTTTTCTTTTCAATATTGGCACAATGGTTGAGGCACAATGGATCAACATGTTGATAGCTTCTTGAAAAGTCTTTAAAACTTCACTATCCCTTGTTTTTATCCCTATCTTGAGGTGACACATTGGTTGATGTTTTTGAATCCTTATCTTAACATACTAGACTTCTTCATCAGTATAATTGTTGTGGTGCTTTAGTTTATCATTTTGTTCTCCCTTAAAAACTTCACAAAATTTATATTTTACCACCAAAACAAGCTTCCTCAACTTGGGCACATTGGTTGAAGGTTTAGATTGCTTCTTGATCTTCACTTTAAGACAAACCTCTCTTCTTCCTTGAAAGCACCGGATGAGTCGCATTGGATGAGCATCTTGATTCTTGATCTTGTAACTTACAATTCTTCCATCAAACTAGCCTTTTGCCTTGGTCGCATTGGTTAAGGATTTCATGCTCCGGTTAAAATCTCATCTTAAATGATCAACAAAGACTACCCCATCTTGGTACATTGGTTAAAAGTTTTGCTCTCCATTTAAAAATTGCATTTAGAATTCAATCAACATCTTGCTTCAAGTAAATTGGATGGAGCACATTACATCAATGTTTTTGAAATTCCTTTTAAAGTTGCATTTCCACCATCAAGACGGACTCCTCTTCACCTTGGTCATATTAGATAAGGATTTTGAATCCTCTAACTTGGGTGCATTGGTTTAGCATTTTGGACTCTGGTTGAAGTATGTCCAAAAACCTTAAGTTAAACCATCTTTAACAATGGAACACTAGATGGCAAATTTGGTCTCCTCTTAAAATCACATAAAATTTGCACTTTAACAATCAAAAGAACAACCTCCATCTTGAGCGCATTGGTTAGCAATTTTGATCTTTGTTTAAAAAGTCTTATGAAACTTGCAATCTAACACCATCCAGTCTAGCACATTGGTTAAGGATTTTAGACTTTGGTTTAAAAATGCACTTTGGCAATCAGACAAACCTTTCATCTTGGGTGCACTAGATGTGGCGCATTGGTTCGATGTTTTCAATCCTCATCAAATGACATTTAAATCTTCACTTTACCTTCTTCAAAATGGAGCAATGGTTAAGGCGCATTGGTTCTAGATTCTGAGCTCTAGTTGAAATCTCTTCTTCGATGATCAAAATCCTTTCATTTTGGGTGCATTGCTTAAGGCGCATTGGTTCATGATTTCATGCTATGGTTAAATGTGGTGCATTTCATCAAGATTTTGCGCCCTCTACATATCTTGGTGCACTGGTCAAGGATTTTGCACTTCCTTCAGTACTTAGCCATTTTTTTAGTGTCCTTTAGGGTAAGGTCTATTGAAAAATATATTTAAGTATAATTTCTTATACTTTAAATATTTTTTAATATACCTTTTAGGATGTTCGAAATAGGTCTCGAATCCACCAGATTTAACATGTAAAATCTAGAATTTCGAGGATCCACCAGATTTTAGACTTAGTCAATTTTTTAGGATTTCAGGATATCAGGCTACCAGGCTTAGTCATTTTCAAGATCTCAAACATATATTAGGATTGGTCTCAGTGTTCATTATTTGGATGGAATTTGATCAAGACTCTTCATTTCTAGATGAGACTTCCAGTTATAAAGCAAAACCTTCTAGGAGAGATACTTATTGTTAGATTGGCAGAGGAAACGAACCCAAGACACCATTTAAAACTAAATGCAAAGCATCAGAGCTCAAAAAAAAAGGGGTCGCATTGTCTCTAAGTAAAATTTTGGTTATCACAGACACTAGACTATTATAGTAGGGATAACAATTAAGGTGAGTCTAAAATGAAAGGGAAAACAGTACCAAGGATGCACTTTTCACCTGTACAATAATAATATAGATATTAGTATTTTAAGGAAAATAAACCACCTTACATTAATTTAGATTTCTAATGGAATGATAAGGAAATACATAATAATTTGATCTTAAATTAAAAACTAATATATGAGATACTAATCTAGATAAATAGATGATAAATGAAAATGAGAGAGATTAGAGGGCTTACCTAGTAATTGCATCGATGTGGATGCTTATTGTATTGATAGTGTGATAGGGAATTGAGATATAGAATCTAGAACTAGACTTATGATTAGAAGCCTATGACAAATAGATAAAGAAATTATCAAGGCTTTAGATTAGATCACACCCATGATTTTGTTTGACTAGTGTAATTTTATCTTAAGTAGTGTGATTTCATTCAACCAAAAGTTTACATTGCAAATCTTTAGAAAATATTTTATTAAATAAATAAATATATATATATATATATATATAGGTCTATGATTAATGTTGTGCTAATTGTACCTTTGGTCCAATATTCCTATGTATAGAGGGAAGTCCAATTCCTCAATGACAGTGAAGCCCCTAGGTCGATTTAGCAAGATCAAAACAAAGAAACAAAGAATTTTGGATGTTGACTATTTGCACCTAATGAAAACTAAAATCAATGATGTGTGTGATCAAATATGTGAATGAAAGATTCTACTAATCAATTATGAAAGTTTTCTAGGATAATATCCCTAAATTCACAAACCTAGACACAATTTTAGAATTTTGGCAAGCATGTTAATGGGTAATGATTATATCCTAGGATTGCCAACTTTGGAATTGATAATTTTGAATTTTCAATATGGGGGACTCTAGATTATGCACACAATCTAGTTTCAAGGATTACGTATGTTGAAGATAAACTTCATATTCTTGAGAACATGATACTAGCATTGATAGGCAAAATGGGGAGTCCAAAATAATCCTGAATGGATAGATTTCATAATCTCAACAATTCACTCTACAAGACATCTTGTAGATTTAAAAGAAGGTGAGTTTGAAAAGAGTGAACTTGAGCAAGAAGCATCATCATCCATGAGGTTCTTCAAAGTTGAAGCAAAGATAGTCATTAAACTGAATGATGGAGAAATTACAGTCAACTCAATGATTGTGAAATTAGTGCATTCTCTAAATGATGGTGAAATGATGGTCAACTCAACAAACTTCTTTCATAAGGTTGAAACTTGGGCATTCTCTCAAATGGTATCGGATTTATACTCACTCTTTGAAAATTTAAAAAATTGCACCAATCTCCAAGTGGAATAATTTTAATGAGCTATTGTAGAATTAGTTTTACCCCATTTTCCATGAAGAAGAATAAGTGATGTAGTGGAATCATTTGAAGAAAGGAAAGGGAAAAGTCTTCAAGCCTACAAGAGAATAAATAGAGAACTTAACCTTGGGAAGGAAATCATGGAGCATGAGGTGTTGATTATCTATGTGTGAGGTTTGTTTAACCATCTACAAATGGTATTCCTCAGGGGGAAACCCCAAAATATCGATGAGGCTTGTGCCCAAGTAGGCTATATGGAATTGGACAAGGAGGGAGTTCCTTTCACTTGCAACAAGGGTAACAAATAGTAGCATGGTGGAAAGAATAATCCAAAGGGAAAAGGAATGAAGATTTGTAATTCCATGATAAAGGTAAGAGAAAATTGCATTGTTATCATTGTGATAAAGATGGGCATGAAGAAGATAAATGTTGGAATTTACATCCCAATTAGCACCCTCTTGGTTGAAGAAACGTAAAGATAAAAGTATTCAACATTTATCTTCTTCATGAGTAATAAGTATATCTTGGGATTGTTAGCTTTGAAATTTAGAATTTGAAATTTTAAATCTAGAGGACTAGATCATGCCCACAATCTAGTCTATAGGATGAGATTGCATGTATGATCTAGTCTAGGAAGGAAGAAGTCCTAATAATTACATTGGTGTTGGTATGAAGTGGAGGATTAAACATAATACAATGTTCAATTCAAAATTAGGGTTATTCACTGCACCTATAAAATAAATTATATACTAAGAGAATATGTTAACCAGATCCACAAAATGACATTAAAACATAAAAGTGAAAGAGTGAAACATATACTTCTTTACAATATTATTATTGGATATTTATTTCTTTAATAACCTTTTATTTAACCTATTTATTTATATAAATGAATTATTTTTCACCATAATTAAATCTTTGTGTCATCTTCCTGAATTTCAATAACGAGGTAATATAAGATAAGTGGTGGTAATAATGGCATAGAAAACCCTAACCCTAAGACACAGTTGCAGGAAGTGGTGGTAATAATGGCAGGAAAACCCTAACCCTAAGACGTCTCATGGAAAGCCTAACATAAATGATAATGGTAGGAAATGTGGCCGATTCATTGGAGTCAGTGATGACCGTGGCCGTTGCCGTTGGCAAGGCAATATATGGTATTCTATTATTTCTCTTTTGTTTTTCTTTTGTTTTACCGTTTAACTTTTAATTAAAGAATAATACATTGAACACTATATCTTTCTTCAAGAAAAAATCAAAAGATTTTTATATCAATCTTTTAGGTCATTTCGTGTGTCTCATATTTAGTGTGATTCCATATCTCTGTGGGTTAATTTTTTTTGGGACTCAAAAGGTTGATTTGAAAAACTTTTGGGTGCTGTTAAAGATGTTTTGAGTTCAATAATAATGGATTGCTGAAGTGTCCAACTTACAATATGTTTCACTGCATAGATCTCTTTAATAACATTGGAATACCATTTCTCTGTAGGCTTCAGGACGATAAACACCAAGTAAGCCTCCGTGAGTTTATAAGGATTTATTTTTTATTTATTTTTATTTACTTGAAGGTTGAAGAGTTTCTTATTAAAAAAGTAAAAAGCAGAAAGATTTTTGTTGTTTTGAGAATAATATAAGTTACTAATATTTTTAAAGATTTGAAGATAAAAATTACCCTAAAAAAATAAAAAATAAAAAAATAATCCAGCCATGTTAGTTGTGACCCATTATTAAGTCAAAAGTAGTATGTTCATAAAAAAATTCCAAAAAACAATTATCCTAAATCCTTTCACAAAGTTAACAGATTACACTGGTTGCAATCCAAATAAATCTTTTTCTTTGTAAACTCTAATCCAAATCTTTCAAACATTTATTATAAATTTAGAATCTTAAATTCTATTATATTTTATTTTTTATTGTTCACTATTGTGTTAATTTTAGGTCGATATTTTATTGCTGACGCTCCAGCAAGGTCAGTGTTCTAACATCTATCCTCCATATTTTACCATTGGTATTGGCGGCATGTAGTTTACTGTATACCTGATAATAATTACTATGTAGGTTCTCTGATAAAGCTATGCTAGTCACATGTGATCAACCATGCAGGATGTTAAATTATCTTGAAATAGAGTATGACATGAGATGGGTAGAAGAAGTAAGTTACAAAAATTTTCAAATCAAACAAAAAACATACGAAATCATTAAGGAAACCCTCAGTCTCATCATGAGTACACAAACTCAATAATTTAACATTCAAACATACAACACAACTCCACTATCACCCAGGGTGCACTTCTTCCATGCCAAGAGAGTAACTAGTCCAAATCATCGTCACCTAGACAGATTTCCACAGAAGGTATGAGTGATTTGATTGATGCCTTTAGCAATAGTGCAATGCATGTACTATTTGGAGTCTGACTCACTAGCATTGTGTCTAAGTAAAATTTTGGTATCACAGACACTAGACCATTATAGTAGGAATAACAATTAAGGTGAGTCCAAAATGAAAGGGACAAAAGTACCAGGCATTATGTCTAAGTAAAATTTTGGTTATCACATACACTAGACCATTATAGTAGGGATAACAATTAAGGTGAGTCCAAAATGAAAGGGAAAAAAGTACCAAGGATGCACTTTTCACCCGTACAATAATAATATAGATATTAGTATTTTAAGGAAAATAAACCACCTTACATTAATTTAGATGTCTAATGGAATGATAAGGAAATACATAATAATTTGATCTTAAATTAAATTAGGTAGTAATATATGAGATACTAATCTAGATAGATAGATGTTAAATGAAAATGAGAGAGATTAGAGGGCTTACCTAGCAATTGGATTGATGTGGATGTTTATTGTATTGATAGTGTGATAGAGAATTGAGATATAGAATCTAGAACTAGACTTATGATTAGAAGCCTATGACAAATAGATGAAATTCTCAAGGATTTAGATTAGATCACACCCATGATTTTGTTTGACTAGTACAATTTTATCTTAAGTATGATGAAGGATATTGAAATCTCTCTTTTCCATTATATCAACGGCCCCAACTTTCTCAAGTGATGTGCTAGCTTTTTTTAAAAGGATAAGGAATAGAATGATTGACATGTACGTTTGCAGTGCTAACTGCTTTCTTGCATTGTGCAGACTTTACAATAATGGAAAATCTTAATGCCAATATTTCTCATGCTCAAGTTAAAGCTCAGTCTAGTGCTGCTTCTGAGATAGCAGATCCTAATGCTGAGGTGAGGCTTACTGGTAGAAAAAGGAAAAATCAGAAGGAGAATTCTTGTGAATTGGATGATATTGAACAGACGGCAAGGATGCTAATGAATCTCAGTAGAGGGAGGGTTGAAGAGTTTATAAGGATTTATTTTTTATTTTTTTTATTTACTTGAAGGTTGAAGAGTTTCTTATTAAAAAAGTAAAAAGCAGAAAGATTTTTGTTGTTTTGAAAATAATATAAGTTACTAATATTTTTAAAGATTTCAAGATAAAAATTACCCTAAAAAAAATAAAAAATAAAAAAATAATCTAGCCATGTTAGTTGTGACCCATTATTAAGTCAAAAGTAGTATGTTCATAAAAAAATTCTAAAAAACAATTATCCTAAATCCTTTCAAAAAGTTAACAGATTATAGTGGTTGCAATCCAAATAAATCTTTTTCTTTGTAAACTCTAATCCAAATCTTTCAAACATTTATTATAAATTTAGAATCTTAAATTCTATTATATTTTATTTTTTATTGTTCACTTTTGCGTTAATTTTAGGTCAATATTTTATTGCTGAGGCTGCAGCAAGGTCAGTGTTCTAACATCTCTCCTCCATTATTTACCATTAGTATTGGTGGCATGTAGTTTACTGTATACCTAATAAATAATTACTATGGAGGTCCTCCTACAAAGCTATGCTAGTCACACGTCCATGCAGGAGGTTAAATTATCCTGAAACAAAGTATGACATGAGATGGGTAGAAGAAGTAAGTTACAAAAAATTTCAAATCAAACAACAAACATAGGAAAACATTAAGGAAACCCTCAGTCTCATCATGAGTACACAAACACAATAATTCAACATTCAAACATACAACACAACTCCACTATCACCCAGGGTGCACTTCTTCCATGTCAAGAGAGTAACTAGTGCAAATCACGCTCACCTAGATAGCTTTCCCCAGAACATATGAGTGATTCAATTGATGCCTTTAGCAATGGCACAGTGCATGTGCTGTTCCGAGTTTGACTCACTAGCATTGTGTCTATGTAAAATTTTGGAGATGCACTTTTCACCCGTACAATAATAATGTAGATATTAGTATTTTAAAAAAAATAAACCACCTTGCATTAATTTAGATGTCTAATGGAATGATAAGGAAATACATAATAATTTGATCTTAAATTAAATTAGGTAGTAAGATATGAGATACTAATCTAGATAAATAGATTATAAATGAAAATTAGAGAGATTAGAGGGCTTGCCTAGTAATTGGATTGATGTTGATGCTTATTGTATTGATAGTGTGATAGGGACTTGAGATATAGAATCTAGAACTAGACTTATGATTAGAACCCTATCACAAATAGATGAAGAAATTCTCAAGGCTTTAGATTAGATCACACCGACGATTTTGTTTGACTAGTGTAATTTTATCTTAAAAGTAGTGTGATTTCATTCAACACAAAATTTACATTGCAAATCTTTAGAAAATATTTTATTAAATATATATATATAGGTCTATGATTAATGTTGTGTTAATTGTGTCGTTGGTCCAATATTCCTATGTATAGAGGGAATAGCAATCCAATTCCTCAATGACAATGAAGCCCCTAGGTTGATTTAGCAAGATCAAAACAAAGAAACAAGGAATTTTGGATGTTGAGTATTTACACCTAATGAAAACTAAGATGAATGATGTGTGTGATCAAATATGTGAATGAAAGATTCTACTAATCAATTATGAAAGTTTTCTAGGATAATATCCCTAAATTCAAAACCCTAGACACAATTTTAGAATTTTGGCAAGCATGTTGATGGGTAATGATTATATCCTAGGATTGCCAACTTTGTAATTGATAATTTTGAATTTTCAATCTGGAGGACTCTAGATTATGCACACAATCTAGTTGCAAGGATTACGTATGTTGAAGATAAACTTCATATTCTTGAGAACATGATACTAGAATTGATAGGCAAAATGGGGAGTCCAAAATAATACTGGATGGATAGATTTCATAATCTCAACAATTCATTCTACAAGACATCTTGTAGATTTAAAAGAAGGTGAGATTGAAAAGAGTGAACTTGAGAAAGAACCATCATCATCCATGAGGTTATTCAAAGTTGAAGCAAAGATAGTAATTAAACTCAATGATGGTGATATTACAGTCAACTCAATGATGGTGAAATGATGGTCAACTCAATAGACTTCTTTCATAAGGTTGAAACTTGGGCATTCTCTCACATGGTATCGGAGTTATGCTCACTCTTTGAAAATTTAAAAATTTGCACCAATCTCTAAGTGGAATAATTTTAATGAACTATTCTAGAATTAGTTTTACCCCATTTTCTATGAAGAAGAATAAGTGATGTAGTAGCATCATTTGAAGAAAGGAAAGGGAAAAGTCTTCAAGCCTACAGAAGAATAAAAAGAGCACTTAACCTTGGGAAGGACATCATGGAGCATGAGGTGTTGATTAGCTATGTGGGAGGTAGTAGCATCATTTGAAGAAAGGAAAGGGAAAAGTCTTCAAGCCTACAGAAGAATAAAAAGAGCACTTAACCTTGGGAAGGACATCATGGAGCATGAGGTGTTGATTAGCTATGTGGGAGGTTTGTTTAACCATCTACAAATGGTATTCGTCAGGGCCAAACCTAAAAATATCGACGAGGCTTGTGCCCAAGTAGGCTATCTGGAGTTGGACAAGGAGGGAGTTCCTTTCACTTGCAACAAGGGTAACAAATAATAGCATGGTGGAAAGAAAAATCCAAAGGGAAAAGGAATGAAGATTTGTAATTCCATGGTAAAGGTAAGAGAAAATTCCATGTTCTTGTTGTCCAAAATTTTGCACACTATTTTAAAAATTTTCAATATCATGTTGAATCTAAGATTAAGATGTAAGTCCTTGATCTCTTATTGATAATAGTCTCCATAGGGAGTATTCAGGTTATGGCACAAGTCTTGATTAAGGAAGGTGTTGAGGACCCGGCAAAGAGTCCAATTCAAATTTTGAAACTGGTTATTCTTCCGCATACTCAAGATAAGTGTACTAGTCTATATGCTACAATGTCAATGAGAAACAAGGCATCACAGTCTATGTAATTCTTAAGATGCCTATTCAGAATGAAGTCTCAACATTTAGCACGGGACATAATAAACGAGGAATGATGCAGCCAAATCAATATGCGCAGCCCAGCATAAATGAGGTGCGGTCTCTGTAAGAAAAACGCTGTCTCAGGAATGGCGCAGCCTTAAAAATATAACCACAGTCCATTATATAAAGATAAGGCACTATTTTAAAACGTAGCGGCTCCGTCATATAGAAAGTCTCAGAGTACAGCCAAATGAAGCAGCGCTGCGTTTTAAAGGGTAGAGGAATGTAGCTAAAGCTCAACCATTTAAGTAGAAGAGGAACGTAGCATATCTACTAGGAAACAACATGAAGACATGACACATCACTAAGAAGTGACAAAGTGCAACCATTACCAAGGTTATATCAGAGATAGCTCAGCCTGAGCGAATAACCACACAGCCTTTCAAACTTGGCACAGTTGTAGGTCAAGAGCATCGCACCAAATCTATGAGATGTAAACACAGCTAGGAAGGTATTCGAACTAGATAATCAGATAAAGGCATTGCTTTCAACCAAGACAAGGTTGGCAAGGCTTGGTCTATGATTAAGAATGATGCATACTCCATATAGACATCAACACGATAGCATCAGCTTTCAAGGGCGCTGTTTCTAGTTCCGAAAGTTCGGTCTATGAAGATTGATGCGGATCATGGCAAGGCATTTTCAAAGAGTAAACCAAGGCAGATTGATAAGTGAAGCTCGGTCACAACAAGCATGGTGAGGTCTCAGTAGAGACGCGGCCTCTCTTTGGCTTATGGCACAGCCCGAAGCATTCAAATGGCATATCACCAAAGTAATATCTGCAGCCAGCATATGGAAGAAGCATAGTCCAAAAAATGGCACAAGTTACGCATCTTCATGCTTGCCATTAAGTAGAATGATGATTATGAGGTGCGGTCTCTGGTAGACAAGGCGCAGCCCATGGAATCATTGTGTAACTATAAGGAAGTCCTGACTCAGTACTATGTGCCAAGTAAATAAGGCCATTCAATATAAGTATTGTCGCTCAACAGCAAGCTGTTATAACGAGCACAGGCCATCCACATACAGAAACACAGTAAATGATGAAGCATAATGATAGCCATACTATCAAAAGAAGATCAATGGCCCCGAAGCATTCAAAGAGCAGCTCAAAAACCTTGCGGAGGCTTCCAGATGTAAGCACCCGAGGCAATGAAAGACACAGTAAAATGGTGCGGAGTCTTCCACGTGCAAGATGCGGAGTAAAAGTTGGTGCAACTCAAAATTAAGCAGAATGCTCCATGTGGGTGAAGCGCAGCAGAGAGAGGAAAAGAATGCTACGGAGGCTACCATGTAGCTCAAGCGGAACACGGGAAATAAAGTTTTATTTCATTTTAATACACATTTGAAAGTCATATAAAGCCTGTTGATGTGTTTTTTATGCACATGCAAACTTAGAATAAAATACCGAGGTATTCTATCCTCTCTTGAACAAAATCTCTCAAAGGCTAAACAATGTGATCAAATGAGACAACTCCAAGGTTCATGATATGTTAGGTCTTGACTTGCGATGGATAGACTCAGTAGTTAATGTTGTTTTGCTGAAACTCACAAAGGGACTTACGCTGAATTTACTCCTTATTCCAATCAAATATGTTATTCTCATTTTTGTGAAATAGAACTTACTCTAACCGACTATGAAAAGAAAAGGCAAAAGAGAAAAGGTTAAGAGAGTGTAATCTAAGGACAATGATATAATGAAACATGCTAGGATAGACAAACTCCTCATAAAACCAAACTCCGTTTCGCCATGAGAACCAACAACTACACGAAGTCGGTGCAATCTTCTAAAGAAACTCAAGAATTTTCATGTTGTAAACTTTCATCCAAACACCCACTACTGGCGTAGCTTGAACAAACATCCACAACTGAACTAAAACAAATGTGGTTCAGGCTAACTTTTCAAAATGACTTATCAGCGACAAATCATAAAAAGTATGAACCATTCAAGGAATTCATCAAATATCTTTACATATATTCATTACATCAATGTAGTTCTAATCTATTTTTAAGCTACTTGGAAACATTTTTCTATCATATTTGAGAATTTGAAACCATGCTAACATTCCCTCACCACACAAATCACCATGAAGTATTCAACAATGAGCTTTTATTGATTTTGGAAATGTATTTTTACAACAATTTCATGTCTCTTCGATGACTTTGAAAAGTCTCCTCTAATCTACTTCTACTCTAACATCTACTCCTATTGCTTGATTCCTATTCTCCTTCTTTGATAATCCTCTCTTTATAAATGAGAGAAATGGGCCCTTTTATAGACCTCAAAATTACATGAATGGCCAGGATTGATTCGAGAATCAATGGCCTAGATTTTGACAACAAGGTAGTTTGTTACAAAAATTTACTATCTTTAGAACATTGAATGCAAATGGATGATGTGGCAGACTGTGATTGGATCAATGTTGTACATGTGCCACCTCAGCATCAAACAAAATGGTTTGATTTACTTTGTGTTCATATTGCTCGGAATATTTTCCTAGATTTTGTCATCTTTTGGAGTAGTATTCAAATTTGGATTTTCAACTCTGGAACTTGGGTGCTTCGAACTTGAAAACTTGGGAATTTCGTCGAATTTCTTCTTGTTGTCTCTGATGTGGGATTTGAAGTGCGGCTCATCATGTATTGAACTTCCTTGGTCTTTATTGGAAATTTTGTGAAGTCTTCCTCTTACTGAAAGTGATTTCCTTCTCCGGCATTTGTATTTATCTTAAACATTTTTACGAACATTGTCCCCACTCCTGAATTCCTGCACAATCACAAGAAGTTTCAAATAGTTATGCATAACAAAATTCCTTGAATGCAATGAAATAATAAAACATGATTATCATCATATAACACTTGAGAAGTTATTTATTTTGGAAGAGATGAATAAAATAACATTTGAAAACAATTCTTCTTCACCAAACTAACTTGCCTTCTTTAAAGAAAATCTTTTCTTATTAATATGAATTGCATATATTTTAAAGAATTGTGCCCTGATAGACTCACATAAATACATGCTTAAGGCAAATCTATCATGTTAGACCGACCTCACTTAAAGATTCAAATGACTTTTCATAGGCTGATTTCACAAGAAGTAAATTTTGTATCTCCTTTTACAATTTGCATTTTCCATAGCTTCAAGAACAATGTGTGGCGCATTTATTGAGAGATTATTCACAATTTTGAATAGGGATTTTGATGTCTTTCACAAATTAGAGCGCACATCCCTGTGCTTGTTCACAACAGAAGTTGCACTTTTGGATGTTCGTTCACAAATCCTCGGTGCTCATTTGATATGTTCATTCATAGGTTTAGCCGTATCTTTTTGCAATCATTCACAAATTTGAGTGCAAGCTTCCTTAATTTTTTCAAGTTGTTGGCGCAGATTATATGAATGCTTTCACAACTTTCATCACAATCTTCCTAAATTCATTCATAAATGAAAGTCGCACATTTCGCTAGTTCTTTCACGGGAATAAATCACATATTTAGGAATGCTTTCACAATGCAAGGCATATATTTCTGGTGGTTGTTCATAATTCTGAGCGCATTTTCTAGTCTTTCAGGAACACATTTTCATGAGTTAATACACAGTCTTTAGCATAAATTTCCTTCAATCATTCACAATTTGGAGTGAAAGTTCTGTCGGGGATTTGAGGTACTTCTTCACAAGTGTCGGGCAGATATTCCTTTAGTGCTTTCATAGATTTCTTATGGCACATTTCGGGACTTCTTCACACTGCAAGGCGCACACTGGATAGACCATTCACAACTTAGTAGCATTTTGCCAGGGATCGTTGAAGTCATAGCTCACGATGAAGGCCGGGAATTTCTCATAATCGTTCACAATTTCTAAGTGTAAATCTCCTTAATTCTTTCATGATGTTGAGCATAAATTTCTTGTCTTCATTCACAGATGTAAATCAAAAATTGCAAGAGTTCTTTCTCAGATTTTTGAGCGGGGATTCCATACTATCTATCACAATTTCTTGGCATTTTTTCGACAGATCATTCACAAGTTTTTTGTTTTTGAGTGAGCCTTTTAGTTTTAAATGCATGATGCTGAATTTATCACACTCCTGCCAATATGCATTTTTTTTTTTACACAGAAAAAGGTGGTGGCACCCATAGATTGAAATTAATATAGAAAAAGTACAACAAAGCATAAAGATCCTAAAACTAGGAATCTAGTGAAAATTACAAAACATGGCCCATGACAGAGTAGAACCGATAAAGTACTCTGTCGGGTAGAAGAGTTCTTTTAGATCTGGCAACGTGTCCTATGCTGATGAGAAGGAGCGGGTAGAACAAGCCGTTGCGCCATCAAAAGATCTCCCAGATCCTGGCATTTCTAACAAGTCATTTCCTATTAATAAACATAAGGTGAAGGCAGATTCGCTATCTCTTCCTTGCAGCCAGGACATTTGAAATAACCTAATCTATCTTGATTCATTCATCCCCTTGATGCTTGACAGTGCATTTCTGCAGATTTGTCAGATGGCCTTCCACTAAAATAAATACAGATTTTAAAGAGGCAGCTCCCTATCTCAAAACTAAACAGCACTAGTCACCGGAAAAAAAATCAACCCGTCCGTCCAAAACATCCATGTAGGTTTGTGCCATGAAAGAGGACAGGAGATCGCCAAATATGAGGAATAATGGAAGTAAAACTCAATTTTGAATAGGCCATGCAAACGGCTTGAAATCAAATGGCGGGGTTAGCTTCATCATCTTCCATGTCAAAGGACAAAAGAGAATTCAATGGATTTGACTGGTATTGATTGCCGAAATAGAAATTTACGTAAGCTCTTTCACTATCAATTGCTAAATTTGCTAGAAAGTCCGCCACCTTGTTACCTTCCCTTAGCGTGTGGGAGATAAAATAATTATCGAATCTGCTTAGAAGAGATTTGGCCTAATTAAGGATGTAGTTCAGCTTCCAATTATCTAAACCCTTTTCTTTGATGGCATTTATTACTATCAGAGAATCGCCAATATGCATTTTAGCCAGTCTTCAGATGTTCTATATTTAGCATGAAAAGATTTGAATGTGAGTATGAGGAATAACAAGCAGACCTTTTGACGTTCTATGCATAATATCAAATGCTTGGGCGGACTTATCAAATGCCCATGTATAACATTAAACTCATTTTCTTTGCAAACCGACCATTAATCTCTGCTTAAGCGGACTTCTTGGGCTTGTTTGCATAAGACATCACCTAGGCAGATGCTTGAAATATTTCAAAAGAGTAAAACACCATTAGAAATAGATTGGAATGACCTTCAAACAATGAGCGAATATCCAACAAGCTAAGGCGGACCTTTTACGTGCCTATGTATGAGTTGATGAGAGTGGATATTTCAAATTATAGCGTAAGATATATGAAAAATTATGTAGAAAGACTATGTGTTGGTGCTCAAAACGAATTCTCTAGACCGTTGTGAATTGCATAATCACTCAAAAGATGTGTCAGGGAATTTTTGGCATGTTCTATAAGTGAGTACATTTGATAAGTTTAGAGGATTCCACCAGCGAAGATAAGATGCTCCACCCCATTCATGCTATAAATAACAACTCCTGAAATGGTCGTAAGGCTTAGAATAAGATATACGTTATAATATTCTCTGCCATGAATGGAAAATACTTAGGATGGAGTGCACCGATCAATTATGCGAATGCCAAAAATAGAGAGGAATCTCTTCGCATGGTCTATTGGGCGTTTCATTTCCATTACCCATGATGCTAAGAATAGAATGCCTGTATGAGGTGGGTGAAGTAAGGAAGGTGTGATGATGTCTGAAGAGCAGCCAACAGTCAAAAAAATGATGCATCAAAAATAGTCCGCTTGAACAGATGTTCAAGCCTGCCATGGATGAACTCAGACACAAAGATATCTCAAGAGTCCATCGTGTGCCCCGAGTTAGATCATGGGAATCCACCTGAGCGGACATTTCAACCGCCCATGCAAACAATGTTAATGGGTTAACAAAGTCCGCTCAAAAGGAACTAAGCAGACAGTATGACTTAGCATGCAACTTTGAAACGTTCCACATGCACTGAAGATGTCCGCCGGTTGCGAACTTGAGTGGGCAATACCGAGGTGCAATGCCATGTTCGAGCAATCCTCATGCTTTGTAGATGAATCATAGAATTCTGCCAGAGTAGACAATTAGATTACCAAGACATAACAAAAATGATGCGATTGGATAAATAAAATCCACTTGGACGGAGACTTGGGGGAAAGCAGACCTGTTGTGCAATATTGAAAACATTTCCACATACTGCAAGGTGACAGAAAATGTCTGCTTGAATGGATGTTCAATATGGTTATGCATGACTCAAGACTTCAAGCCATTTTTACTTGCTACATTTGCTTATCACTTTACCAACTTACCCTTCCGATGGGCCTAGACACCTCTGCACAAACAGTTAGTTTCGAAGACTTCATGGGACACAAAAGGCCTACTGAGAAGAGCTTGAGGGGATCATCAGAACAATATGCAATGATCAGCAACTTTAAAGCCTTCAATAGATTTGATTAGAACCACCTCTACGTTGCCAATTCTTCATTACCAAAAGACGCATAGCCAAAAACTCATAACACAGGGGTCCCTATTACCAACGGGGTGATGTTGTGATTTGGTCACAACAAAGACATTCTATTTTGTAAAAGAGTTGAGCTTTTATAGAGTATAAAATATGATGTGGGCCCTCCCTTTAATAAGTGAAACTTATTAAATATAAAAGTTTCTTATATTCTAAGCTTACAGGAGAGGTAAGTTTTAAATAGAATATTTTATATAGCCTCTCATTTTAAATGGTGGGTTCCTCTACTTGTAAAATAATGCTTTATGAAATAAGATATTTGGTAACTTTTCCATGAGAAGGTAAAAGAGACTTTTAACTCATGGGAGGTAGATAAAAGATATGAAACCCTAAATGAGCAGCCACTTTCATTTTTCATAAGTAAGCTATAGGCAAGAAATCGAAGTGGTGTTGGCGGGAGTTT
The DNA here is from genome assembly GCA_027924645.1 of Cunninghamia lanceolata. Classification (NCBI taxonomy): domain Eukaryota; kingdom Viridiplantae; phylum Streptophyta; class Pinopsida; order Cupressales; family Cupressaceae; genus Cunninghamia; species Cunninghamia lanceolata. The sequence continues at coordinate 9,722,693 of BSBN01000078.1, forward strand.
TCTTCATGCCACAGAGATATTTTTTCAGCTGTGGGAAAGACAGAAGCAATAGTTCAGTTTCAAATAACAGTTTTGTGCTGGATTTGGTGCCAGATTTTGTGGAGTTTTAGTTGCAGATTTTTAGAGAGACAATGGAGATTTTGTTGAGTCTTTCAAGCTATAAATGGGCAGATCTGAGACACAATTTAGAGAGTTCTTCAAAAATATTCAGAGTTCTACATTTCTACAGATCAAAGAGTTGAAGCAGCAGTAGATTTTCTTTCTTTTTTCCATTGCAATTCTCTCTTTATGAGAATTTAATAGTTATTTTGTGCAGAAACTTTTGCCTTTGTAACTGGTTATTCAGATAATGAGATGGTGTTCTGTGTATACTTGGATATCTCTGTTTCTTGCTTTTAATTTCTCTATTTCTCTGCCTCTGTTAAGCATGTTTCTTAAAATGGGTCTTAATCATGCATTGATGCTCTTTAATTCTAGTCAAATCATTCAAAGTTAGACACTGTGCAACTAATTGTTTCAAATCCGGCGGATCACCATAGATTAGGTATTTGTTTTTGCAATCTAGTTTCCTTTATGAACTTTTTCTCAATACCCCCATTGAAGAATGGAAGAGCCAGCTTCCTTCAAATCTAGAGGTCACTCTGAGGAACAATCCCACGTCTCAGAGTTTCCCATGTTGCTGCTGGATTACACGCACAAATTTATGCATCAACAGTTTTTGGCACACCTGGTGGGACCCAATTTAAAGACTTGAGTCTTTGTTTTCTAAGAATCTTTTCCCTATATTTTGTGTTGTTGATGGAAAATCATAGAAATATCTGCTCATAGGAGCATGAATCTTTCATCTCACGACTCTATTGGTGAATCTTTTTCAAATCTTTGCTCTTGTTGATCATGGCAGCCCCTGGTATATATGTGCATCTGAATATTCAAAGAGATCTGCCCTTTGTGACTTGGGATTCAAGTCCTCTAGTTCTCCAGCAGCAGGGTCAAGTTCCTGACACAGCCTAGAAGGCACTGCCTCACTTTCTAGGAGATGGCTCTGTTTGCCTTGTAGATCACATTCAAGATGTTGCCAGTTTATGCTCTATTTATAATATCACAACTGAGAATCATGCTCTCTTGTTGCTGGCATCATCCCTCAAAGGGAAAGCAAAGGAATGGTACAAAAGCTTACAGCCTAATTCAATTACTAGATGGGATCATCTTGGTGGGCTCATCTACAATCAGTTTAGAGATAGGATGGATGTCAGTACTCTCACTCAGAGTCTCATCACCATCAAGAGGCATCCTACGGAGCCCATACATGATTTCAATTCAAGATTTGATAAGCTATGGAAAAAAATTTCTATAGACATGAGGCCCCCTCCAGTCTTTGCTTTCTTGTATTATTTAAAGGCTTTGGACCCTAAGATTTCTATCATGATACAATCCCTAGGAGGTGAAACTCTACCTCAATCATATGATCTTGCCATTAAAGCTGAAAGTAATATCGTATTGTTTGGTAAATTGCCTCCTCTATCCTTAAAATAGTTGATGCCTCATGCAAATAGCCTATCTCACGCCCTTTCTTGTAGCTAGATGCATACAAATTTTAGTCCACCCACCCTCCCTGCTGATTTACCAAATCATGAGGAGATGAGTGCTGTGAAAGAACTAATTAAAACCCTCTCCCATGAGATCAATGAGTTAAAAGGACAAAACCTATACCATGCTGATCTATGTTTAAAACCTCAAGATTCTTATGAACAACAATATGAATATATCCAGAGACTGCCCAATTGTCTTGAAAATTACCCTTTACAAGCCTCTGTAGCTTCAAATCAGCCAATAAAAGCCATAGGTCAAGTATTTTTTCATTTTGACATTAATGAAGATTTGAGTCCCAAAGATCAAGATACAAACAAAAGGGTGGCTTCCGTCTATTCAATGTGTCCTTCTGGTGATCAGCATTATGCACCTGTGGAAACATGTAATTCAAAAACCCAGTCAAGTCATGAATTAGATTCAGAAGATGCTTATGAGGTGAGGCTTCTAGAAGCTAAAAAGTACTCTAAGAAGGGCTTTGAAGCTGAAAAGTACTGGGTCCATGGTGATGCTGCCTCTGTTTTCCATTTTGAGGAGGTTATAAATGACATTATACCAGATGAGTGTCTTTATTATTGCAATGAAGTTTCACACCTGCAGGAGGAAGGCACAGAGATGCATGAACAACACTTGGGGCATGATGAGGATTTGTTCTCACTTTTGCAACAAGGCTATCAGTTACTAAATGAGGAAGATCTTGCAATTGAGAAAGTGCAAGGTTCATTTGTAAGGCTTATAGTAGATCATGGAGGAAGTTCTGAAACAGAAGATGATGTCAAAGCTGACTTGTTTTCAATTCTTGAAGATGGTTACTATCTTCTTTTTTATGAAGAAGCACCGAAGCAAGGAAAGATCCATGATAAGGTGGTATCAAGAGATAGCTGGAATAATGTAGAGTTGCATAAAGAATCACATACAGGGTTGTCACATTCTGAGCCCCACTATACGCCCTTTTTCTTGCACAATGAAATTCCTATCCGATTCAAGACTATTCTGGGTAGTGTTGTTACATGTATACCTCATTTTGATGCCATCTTGAGTTATGAACCTATGGAAGAGCCTATAAGAAAGGTCATTGATAAAGTTCAGTTGGCAGAATCTCTCAGCTACAAACAAAGGAAAGAGCTTCAGTGTTTTGTTTTCCCTCCCCACCCTCCACTGATGCAGGAAGAACATGTCCATCAGCATGACTAGTGTTGTCAAGCAAAGAAAGAATCTCCGAAGTACAGAGAAGTAAAAAGGTACAAAATATTGTTGTATTTCTTCATACAGTTTATTTGGTTCATTTTCCGTATGATGTGGGTAAATTGGAGCAACATAATCAGACATGATAGCTATTTTGTTGTTCTGGTGAATGGACATGTTCTTGTATGTTTCAGTTGTCAATAATATGGCTTCAATGTTCAGAATAGTAATAGTATTAGGTTTTCAGATTCAGTTAGTTTTTCTTTCAATAAGTCTTGGCTGCAGTAAAAGTTTATGGTCAGTTGGTCTCAGTTGCAAAACATCAATTGTGTGGTTCAGAAGTCAGTTTCAGTGTTTAGTGTCAATTTTAGTGGTGGGATGTATTTTGGGTCAGCAGCGTTTCAGTTCACCTTCATGCATCTTCAGATTCAGATGTGTCTTCGGTTTCATGAATGTTTTAGTTTCAAAGTGATGTGACTCTATATGCCCAATGGATAAGGCCACTCTACAAACCAGAGATTCTAGATTCAAATAGGTAGGCCTATTTTCCCAGCCCGTCACCAAGAGTTGTCCAAAATTTTGCACACTATTTTAAAAATATTCAATATCATGTTGAATCTAAGATTAAGATGTAAGTCCTTGATCTCTTATTGATAATAGTTTCCATAGGGAGTATTCAGGTTATGGCTTAAGTCTTGATTAACAAAGGTGTTGAGGACATAGCAAAGAGTCTAATTCAAAATTTGAAAATGGTTATTCTTCCGCATACTCAAGATAAGTGTACTAGTCTATATGCTACAATGTCAATGAGAAACAAGGCATCACAGTCTATGTAATTTTAAAGATGCCTATTCAGAATGAAGTCTCAACATTTAGCACGAGACATAATGAACTAGGAATGATGCAGTCAAATCAATATGCATGGCCCAACATAAATGAGGTGTGGTCTCTATGAGAAAAATGCTGTCTCAGGAGTGGCGCAACCTTAAAAATATAACCACAGTCCATTATATAAAAGATAAGGCACTATTTTAAAACGCAGCGGCTCTGTCACATAAAAAGTCTCAAAGTACAGCCAAATGAAGTAGCGCTATGTTTTAAAGGGTAGAGGAATGTATCTAAAGCTCAACCATTTAAGTAAAAGAGGAACGTAGCATATCTACTAGGCAACAACATGAAGACATGGCACATCACTAAGAAGTGACAAAGTGCAACCATTACCAAGGTTTTATTAGAGATACCTCAGCCTGAGCGAATAACCACACAACCTTTCAAACTTGGCATAGTTTGAGATCAAGAGCATCGCACCAAATCTATGAGATATAAACATAGCTAGGAAGGTATTCGAACTAGATAATCAGATAAAGGCATTGCTTTCAAACCAAGACAAGGTTGGCAATGCTTGGTCTATGATTAAGAATGATGCATACTCCATATAGACATCAACACGATATCATCATCTTTCAAGGGCGCTATTTCTATTAAGGATTAAGATTGTCTAGAAAATGATAGAATGTTTCTAGGGCCTTCCACAAGTTAGAATATTCCTGAAGTTGTTCTAGAAAAGAATATTCTAAGATATGTTCTAGAAAAGAACATTCCAGGTTTAAGAGTTTTCTAGAAAGATAGAAGCTTCCAAGCTTCAAAAGTTCTATAGCTATATATATGTGATTGAAGAGAGATATTGGGTAGAGAGCCTCTAGATGGTTGTTGGATACAACATTTAGATTGCTATTAGATATAGCATCTGGATAGCTGCTAGACACAGCATTTTGGATGTGATGTATTCAAAGCTAGATAAATATATTTCTGAGTTTATTCAACTTTGTTTGCCCTGTCTTTTGGTGTTTATTAGGCATGTTCTTTCATGGTATCAAAGCCGGGTTATGGATTCGAATCCCCTTGGGTAACGCTGAGGGGATTGTTGGAAAAAAAAAGATTCAATTAGAGGATCAGGCCAAGTTCAGCTAGAGTTTCAACCAGGTTCAGCTAGAATGTCTTCCTGGTTTAGCTAGAATGTTTTCTAGGTTCAGCTAGAATGTTTTCCAGTTCAGCTAGAGGTTCAGTTAGAAGTGTATTGCTGGTGTGATTTGTTTGCAGGGCAGAGATATTGCTGGAGTGATTTGTTTGCAGGGCAGAGATATTGTTGGAGTGATTTGTTTGCAGGGCTGATATATTGCTAGAGTGATTTTTGTTTGCAGGGCTATTACTGGAAATGCAAGTTGGAACAAGCTAGAGGTATTGTTGGTAGTGATGATGAAGAAGATGACTTTTCAGCTAGAGAAAAGATAATGAGTGTTGAAGGCTTAAGGTTTTAATCTCATACAAGCAAGCTAGACGAAAGAAAGAATGGGAGCAAGCCATGAAAGAGGATTATGATCGAAGAATGCTTGGTATGCTAGAGGTGAACATTAAGGGGGGATAGTAATATAATGTTCCCCTCTCATTTGTATTTTTTCTATATTATTCTAGCCAATCTTAAGGGGGGATGTTAAGGATTAAGATTGTCTAGAAAATGATAGAATGTTTCTAGGGCCTTCCACAAGTTAGAATATTCCTGAAGTTGTTCTAGAAAAGAATATTCTAAGATATGTTCTAGAAAAGAACATTCCAGGTTTAAGAGTTTTCTAGAAAGATAGAAGCTTCTAGGCTTCAAAAGTTCTATAGCTATATATATGTGATTGAAGAGAGCTATTGGGTAGAGAGCCTCTAGATGGTTGTTGGATACAGCATTCAGATTGCTATTAGATATAGCATCTAGATAGCTGCTAGACACAGCATTTTGGATGTGATGTATTCAAAGCTAGATAAATATATTTCTGAGTTATCTAACTCTGTTTTGCCCTGCGTTTAATATGTTCATTGTTGTTATGTTTTGCCCTGTTTGTCCTATGTTCATCACTGTTGTTATGGTTTTCTGAGTGTTATTGGGCCTGTTCTTACAATTTCTAGTTCCCAAAGTTTGGTCTATGAAGATGGATGTGGATCATGGCAAGGCGTTTTCAAAGAGTAAACCAAGGAAGATTGATAAGTGAAGCTCGGTCACAACAAGCATGGTGAGGTCTCGGTAGAGCCACGGCCTCTCTTTAGTTTATGGCACAACCCAAAGCATTCAAATGGCATATCACCAAAGTAATATCTGCGGCCAGCATATGGAAGAAGCATAGTCCAAAAAATGGCACAAGTTATGCATCTTCATGCTTGCCATTAAGTACAATGACGATTATGAGGTGTGGTCTCTGGTGGACAAGGTGCATCGCATGGAATCACTATGCAACTATAAGGAAGTCCTGACTCAGTAATATGTGCAGCCAAGTAAATAAGGCCATTCAATATAAGTATTGTCACTCAACACCAAGCTGTTATAATGAGCACAGGCCATCCACATAGAGAAACACAGTAAATGATGAAGCATAATGATAGCCATACTATCAAAAGAAGATCAATGGCCCCGAAGCATTCAAAGAGCAGCTCAAAACCTTGCGGAGGCTGCCAGATGTAAGCACCCGAGGCAATGAAAGACAGTAAAATGTTGCAGAGTCTTCCACGTGCAGGATGCAGATTAAAAGTTGTTGCAACTAAAAATTAAGCGGAATGCTCCATGTAGGTGAAGCGCAGCAGATAGAGGAAATGAATGCTACGGAGGCCACCACGTCCCTGAAGCGGAATACGGGAAATAAAGCTTTGTTTCATTTAATACCCATTTAAAAGTCATATAAAGCCATTCTATTTTGTAAAGGAGCTGAGCTTTTATAGAGTATAAAATATGATGTGGGCCCTCCCTTTAATAAGTGAAACTTATTAAATATAAAAGTTTCTCATATTCATAGCTTCCGGGAGAGGTAAGTTTTAAATAGAATATTTTATATAGCCTCTTATTTTAAATGGTGGGTCCTTCTGCTTGTAAAATAATGTTTTATGAAATAAGATACTAGGTAAGTTTTTCACGAGAAGGTAAAAGAGACTTTTAACTCATGGGAGGTAGATAAAAGATATGAAACCCTAAATGAGCAGCCACTTTCATTTTTCATAAGTAAGCTACAGGTAAGAAATGAAATCGTTTCTTCATGCCATAGAGATATTTTTTCAGCCATGGGCAAGACAAAAGCAACAGTTTAGTTTCAAATAACAGATTTGTGTCGGATTTGGTAACGGATTTTGTGGAGTTTCAATTGCAGATTTTCAAAGAGACAGTTGAGATTTTGTTGAGTCTTTCAAGCTATAAATGGGCAGATCTGAGACACAGTTTAGAGAGTTCTTCAGACACATTCAAAGTTCTACATTTATATAGATCAGAGAGTTGGAGCAGCAGTAGATTTTCTTTCTTTTTGCATTTGCAATTCTCTCTTTATGAGAATGTAACAGTTCTTTTGTGCAGCAACTTTTGCCTCTGTAACCAGATAATGAGATGGTGTTCTGTGCATACTAGGATATCTCTGTTTCTTGCTTTTAATTTCTATGTTTCTCTACCTCTGTTAAGCATGTTTCTTAAACTGGGTTTAGTCATGATGCTCTTTAATTCCAGTCAAATCATTCAAAGTTAGACACTATGCAACTAATTGTTTCAAATCCGGTGGATTGCCATAGGTTAGACATTTGTTTTCTGCAATCTAGTTTCCTTTCTGAACTTTTTCTCAAAACCCCTGTTGAAGAACGAAAGAGCCAACTTCCTTAAAATCTGGAGGTCACTCTGAGGAGCAATCCCACATCTCAGAGTTTCCCATGTTGCTGCTGGATTACACCCACAGATTTATGCATCAATAGTTCTCATTGTGATAAAGATGGGCATGAAGAAGATAAATGTTGGAATTTACATCCCAATTAGCACCCTCTTGGTTGAAGAAAGGTAAAAGATAAAAGTATTCAACATTTATCTTCTTCATGAGTAATAAGTATATCTTGGGATTGTTAGCTTTGAAATGTAGAATTTCAAATTTTAAATCTAGAGGACTAGATCATGCCCACAATCTAGTCTATAGGATGAGATTGCGTGTATGATCTAATATAAGAAGGAAGAAGTCCTAAGAATTACATTGGTGTTGGTATGAAGTGGAGGATTAAACATAATACAATGTTTAATTCAAAATTAGGGTTATTTAATGCACCTATAAAATAAATTATATACTACTAGAATATGTTAACCAGATCCAGAAAAATAACATTAAAACATAAAAGTGAAAGAGTGAAACATATACTTCTTTACAATATTATTATTGGATATTTATTTCTTCAATAACCTTTTATTCAACTTATTTATTTATATAAATAAATTATTTTTCACCATAATTAAATCTTTCTATCATCTCTCTGAATTTTAATGACCAGGTAATATAAGTTTAATTTCAACTTTATTACAAAGCTTAATCTTACTTAAAATTTGATTTCTTCTAAATAGTTTTACTCATTTTCTGTCTACAATATTTAATTGCTCCTAAACAAATTTAGTTATTTCTTCCAAGTCCTACAAGCATTCTTTAATGTTCATAAGACTTAGGCAAATCAAGAAATCATAATTACTTTTGACTATATGGTCTTCGTCATTTTTCCAGCAATATTTTTCGTTTGGAACACAAAGGTAAACAAGCAAAGGGATATTAGATATAAGCATAAAGGAAAACTAACAGCACCAATTGTTTTCATCAATGTTTGTTTTATCTATCATCACTATAAAGATCAAACTTTGGAAGACAAACAAGTTGCCAAGAACAGAGTTATGTCTGATAGCAATCTCTCACTACTTCAGCAGTGCTTTGTAATATGATAGTCTCATAGACTGTTTTAGTATGATAAAGATTGAAATCTCTCTTATCCATTATATATCAATACCCCCAGCTTTCTCAAGTGATGTGCTATCTTTTTTTAAAAGGATAAGGAATAGAATGATTGACATATACGTTTGCAGTGCTAACTGCTTTCTTGCATTGTGCAGGCTTTATAATAATGGAAAATCTTAATGCCAATATTTCTCATGCTCAAGTTAAAGCGCAGTCTAGTAATTCTTCTGAGATAGCAGATCCTAATGCTGAGGTGAGGCTTAGTGGTAGAAAAAGGAAAAATCACAAGGCGAATTCTTGTGAATTGGATGATATCGAACACACGGCAAGGATGCTAATGAATCTCAGTAGAGGGAGGGTTGATCAAGACATAGTTGCAGGAAGTGGTGGTAATAATGGCATGGAAAACCCTAACCCTAAGACATCTCATGGAAAGCCTAACATAAACTATAATGGTAGGAAAACTGGCCGATTCTTTGGAGTCAGTGATGACCGTGGTCGTTGCCGTTGGCAAGCCAATATATGGTATTCTATTATTTCTCTTTTGTTTTTCTTTTGTTTGACGGTTAACTTTTAATTAAACAAAATAATATGATGAACACTATATCTATCTTCAAGAAAAATCAAAAGATTTTTATATCGTTCAGGTCATTTTGTGTGTCTCATATTTAAGGTGATTCCATATTTCTGTGGTTTTTTTTTTTTTTTTTGGGGACTCAAGAGGTTGATTTGAAAAAAATTTGGGTGCTGTTAAAGATGTTTTGAGTTCAATAATAATGGATTGCCGAAGTGTCCAACTTACAATATGTTTCACTACATAGATCTCTTTAATAACGTTGGAATGCCATTTCTCTACAGGCTTAAGGAGGATAAATGCCAAGTAAGCATCGGTGAATTTATAAGTTTTTTTTTTTGGTTTTAATGCAGAAAGATTTTTGATGTTTAGAGAATAATATAAGTTATTAATATTTTTAAAGATTTGAAGATAGAAATTAAAAAAAAAAAAAAAAAAAACCTAATCCAGTCATATTATTTGTGACCCATTATTAACTCAAAAGTAGTATGTTCATTAAAAAATTTTAAGAAAATTTTATTCTAAATCCTTTCAAAAAGTTAACAGATTATAGGGATTGCAATCCAAATAAATCTTTTTCTTTGCAAACTCTAATCCAAAGATTTCAAACATTTATTATAAATTGAGAATCTTAAATTCTATTATATTTTATTTGATATTGTTCACTTTTGAGTTAATTTTAGGTCGATATTTTATTGCTGAGGCTGTAGCAAGGTCAGTGTTCTAACATCTCTCCTTCATATTTTACCATTAGTATTGGTGGAATGTAGTTTACTATATACCTGATATAAATAATTAATATGCAGGTCCTCGGACAAAGCTATGCTAGTCACACGTGACCAGCCATGCAGGATGTTAAATTATCCTGAAACAGAGTATGACATGAGATGGATAGAAGAAGTAAGTTACAAAATTTTTAATATAATAAGTAAGTATGATAGTTCTTTACATAGTCAACCTTATGCATTTTCATTGCTTTTGCAGTGGAGAAAGGTGTTTAATGTAGATGCAAACAAGTTTGTACACGAGCTCCAGCAACAATCAGGCAACTATTCAGAAGGTTACATTAAAGGATTAAGTGATGAAGCTGGACCTAAACTTCTGAAACTGATAGATGAAAAGAAAACATTGGAGATGGAGGGGACATTGACATTGTAAGAATAGATGTCATGTTGTGTATAGGTGTTTGAATACATGGATATTACTTAACATTTGTGGGTGTGGAACTACCTGCTCCCAAAATGTCTTTCAGTTGTTTTAAAATGATGTGAAAGTGATAAACAAATTAAAAAGCTTAAGACAGTTGTTTGAATGTGTCTTTTTTTTTTTTGCAGAAAAAGGTGACGGAGCACCCATAGGATTTATAGAAACGTTTAAACAGGAAGAACAAGGGCTTCTCGCCCAGAAGTCCATCCCAAAATAATTACATGAAAAGGTCCTGAAACGACCTGAAAAAACAATTTAAAACAAAACAACACGGCCCATAAAAGACCTGATAACACAAGATTTAAACCATCATGGGAAAAAAAACCAAGCTGCCAACCCAGAGCAAACACGTAAGCTGTCAAGCGCAGCCCGTTGACGGTACTGCCAAAAACATACGCCCCCACCATGCCAACCACAACACCACCATAGGGAAACCACCGAAAAAATAGACACCCGTCCACGTAGAGCCGTCAAACAGAACACAGAGGCAGAAACAAACAAACCACGGGACCACCCACAGCGAGTAAAGCAAAACAAAACACAGACCACCGCCACCTTGTTCTCATGCACAAGGGGAGACAGTAGGCCGCTGGCGGAGCCGCTGGCAGATCCCTTGCCTCCATATCCACTATGGTCGATGACTGCCCCCCTTCCTCCAAATCTGCCAGTGCATAATAAGGCATTCTCGGGGCCATGTCAGACGCGTGGACTCTGAGGAAACGAATAGCTGTGAACATGTCCCTAATTCGCTCGCATCTTTTCTTGGAAAAAAGAAAATAGTATGCACGTAGCGCATCATCTAAATCCTCACTACATAAGGATTTGATACTGGACTGCAGAGCTCTGTTGATTACCTGCTGTGGAGGAGAATTCCGTAGAGTTGTTAAATTAAAAAGCCCACCAATAAGGGCATCACCTTGCTCCATGCGATAATTAGACACGGCCGCCTCCCAACGATCCACTGTGTAAATATTCTTAAAGAACAAGCCTACCGCCAGGGAGTGCACATAGTCTCCATCCACAACGAGATCCATTATGTTGGAAAGGAGTTGTGAAACTATATCTGAAAAATTTAACACACAGCCATCATAGCCTCTGATCCAGGCATGGCCCACGATATTTCGAACAGCAAACTGCATGAGAGTGCAGTCAGAATCGATAAGGGTCATGAGATCAATCGCCTTCACTCACCCCCGAATCTCCGGTTCCCACTCCAGGGTAGGGAAAAACAACCTCTGGTTCAGTCGCGTATCCACCATCATCAGCGAGAGATGAGAGATAGCAATTGAAAGGAGGGAGCAACACGGAAAGAGTAGTAAAGCAGCGGAGCAAGGAGACCACACAGGAGAGAACCCTCAGAAACACAAACATGGAAGGAGCCAGTAAGAAACAATAAAGAAAGGAGAGCTGGCGGAGAAGTAAAAGCGCTATCGTCAGCCGCACAACTAGGGAGAGTAGTACTCTGCCAGCCCATTTGAGAGTGAGTATAGGTGACAACGTGTCCACAGCAGGTAGGAAGAGGCGGGAGAAATAAGCCGTTACACCGTCAAAGGATGAACAAGCAGTCCTAGCACGGCAATATCTATAAATGAACATAAGGCGAGAGCAGATACGCTATCTTCCCCTTGCAGGCGGGACATCTGACAAACCTACATCCGTCTTTATTCATTCATCCTAATAAAAACTTGGGAAAGTGCTCCTGGAGAAGTCAGAGATCCTTACAGAAGTATAAATGTGGAAATAAATGAAACAACTTCCTAATCCAAGGTGAATCCAGTGTAAGACCATCCGACCGTACTTTAGGCTTGTCAACCTCTTGGCCCAGTCAAGGAATATAACTTACTCATCTACCATATCAGCAGCCAGGAGAGAGGTCAATTGACATGGCAATTGGAGTACGCCACGATGGAAGAGAATAGTGTCTGTATCACTATCAATTGCTACATTGGCTAGGAAGTCCGCCACCCTGTTACCTTCTCGTAATGTGTGGGATATGAAAAAATTGTCCAGTTTGTTCAGAAGAGCTTTAGCCTAAGTGAGGATATATGCCAACTTCCAGTTATCTAATCCTTTCCCCTTAATTACATTTATTACTATCAAGGAATCACCCTCAATCCACACGTTCCTTAACTCTTTTTCAAGTGCCAGAATTAGTCCATGCACCAGAGCCCAAGCTTCTGCCTCATTGTTGGTACCTGGGGGTAATTTGGATGACTTAGCTGCAATCAACTCTCCATGGATATCCCGAATGACACATCTCGTTCCAGAAAGGCCAGGATTCCCTCGTCATGCCCTGTCAATGTTGAGCTTACAGAAGGGAGAAGAGGGTGGAGTCCATTTAACTTTGTCTCTGATTGTGGAGAGCTTAGGAGTTCCTGTATTGATGCCAACTCCCAAACATCTGACTGAGGGCCAGAGCGATATAACTTCCGCATCCCATTTGGACCAAACCAGCTTAGAGGAATTAAAAGATCTAAGATAAGCTACTGCCTGGTCCGCTATGGCAGCATCAAGTTTAACACAGACCTGAAACACTGACTGAGCTTCCTTCCTGAAAATATGCAGATTCCTTTCCCACCAAATGTGCCAGATAATCATGGAAGGACCCAACTCCCAAAGGCATGCTAATGTTGAGGTAGCAAACGGATGGGGCCAGTTTTTAAACATAAGATATAAGGATATGGAGAAAGGGCTTAACCATTTTAACTTCCTAAAAAACCAGGTCCAGCATGCTCTACTAAAGGGGCAATGAAGCAAGAGATGATCTAAAGATTCTTCCTCCAATCCACAGAGCACACAAGGGAAATTAGATCCCAACCCTAGCCTTTTGATTCGATCACCTGTGAGAATTTTATTATGAAGTGCACACCAAGTGAAAGCTCCAGCCCTAGGGAGAGTTGACGAGCCCCAGCACAGCTTCGAGGGCCAGTTTGACAGCGCTTTCTGCACGCCTAGTTTATATCCATCTTTAACTGAATAGCGTCCTGAAGTAGCTGCTGTCCAGACCACTTCATCCTCCATGCTGGAGACAAAAACTGACCTCCTACCAAGGAGACAACTTAGAAGAGCTTTTTGGGATAAAGGAAAATTGCAGTCGAGGAATCCTTTCCAGACAACTATAACTGATGACCCCTCCCTAACCACCTGCCAGTAATCTTTAACTTTGTGCCCCCAATGTGATTAGAGAAAGGAACATGCCTCAGAGAGCTCGGGATACGTAGACAGTGGCGCTTCCCCGCCCCAAGAGTCAAACCAAAAATCTGTCTTTTCACCATTGTGTATGAGCCAAGTAAGGTTGGGCTGAAGGAGGTCCCTACTTCTTAATAAAAAATTCCAGATAGTTGACCCCTTGGGAGGGTTTTGCACTGTGAAGATCCGCTCATTATCCAGTGAGTCAAGATACTTAGCTTTCATTAGTTTTACCCACATGGCGTTAGGTTTGAAGTACATATTCCATGCCAATTTGGCCCCGAGTGCTTGGTTTTGAGCTTGGATATTTAGAATTCCTGACCCTCCTTCCGCCTTGGGTTTGCACACTTTATCCCAAGCCAATAAGTGGATTTTCTTTTCTTCAAGAGAGCCTTGCCAAAGAAATTTTCTGCAGAGACCATCAATTTTAGCAATAATTCCTTTGGGGACATGGAAAGCCGACATCATGTATACGGGCACCACAGACAGCACAGCTTTAATCAAAACTATTCGCCCAGCTAACGATAGATGGCAACCTTTCCATTTAGCCAGCTTTGTATTCAAATTCTGTAAGACCTTGCCCCATAGGTTATTCTTGTATCTGCCTATGAAAAGAGGTAGACCGAGATAGCTTCCTGGGAGAACCTGAGATTCGAGGTTAAGGATAACTTGTAACAACTTTTGGAGAAGCAAGGGAACATTTTGGAAAAAGACCATAGATTTATTAAAATTCACTTCTTGGCCTGAGGCGCAGCAATAAGACTTGACTGTATTCATCATTGATCTGGCTTCCCGTATAGACGCTTGGCCAAAAAGTAATGTATCATCAGCAAACAAAGCATGAGTGAAGGGCTCTTGGATACCTTTTAGTTTGATGCCTTGCCATTCTGACCTTCTCTTTGCCTCCTTTATGGACCAAATGAGAGCTTCTGTCATGATTATGAAGAGGTAAGGAGAGAGAGGATCTCCTTGTTTTAAGCCATGCGAGGGTTCAAAGAAGCCAGACTCCTTTCCATTTATTAAGACTGAGGCTCAGAACCCTGAGATACATGAATTAATCCATTTAACCACTTCTTTGGAGAACCCCATTTGCATCATGATATCAAACAGGAAGCTCCAATTCACTCTGTCATAAGCCTTAGACATATTAAGTTTCACAACCATAGCTTTCTTCTTTTCCTTGTTCACTGAATGCAAGATTTCATGGGTAAGGATGGCACCCTCCATGGTCTCTTTTCCTGGTACAAAGCCCCCTTGTTCACTAGAAATCAACTCCTTCATCAGGGGTGACAATCTGAGCGATATGGCCTTTGAAATTATCTTATAAATGAAGTTGTACAGAGAAATAGGCCGGAAATCTTCAAAAGTTTGGGGAAATTTTGATTTAGGAATAAGCATTAAGGATGTCGATTTTAGTTCCTTTAGCACATTCTTAGCTTTTCTGGATTCTTCTACAGCCAGGAAAACATCCCTTCCAATCGTGTCCCAGCACTTCTGAAAGAAAATTCCGGTCCATCTATCCGGCCCCGGCGCTTTCTCTCCCGCCAAAGAGAACACCGCAGACTTTACTTCTTCTAAGGAAAATGGTTTCAAAAGTTCCTTATTGTGATGGTCTTTGATTAACTTTGGAATGAACTTACACACCTCTAATGCTTTGTTCCGATGGTAAGGCGGGCTGGAAAGAAGATTTGCAAAAAAAATTTGTGTTTGAATGTGTCTTTGCTAATTTGATTAGATGAATCTTTGTACTCTCCTTAAACACCATCCACTTTAATGATTAAACAGTCAATTAATAAATATTTGTCCTATTTTTATTGGCCAAAATTTACTTCTGACTACCGATTTATTGGTGAATGAAATTTATTGCATTAGTGACATTCATTATGACTTATAGGATGCTAAGCATTCTACAACTGAATCATATTTAATTGGTTTCAACTTTTCTTTTATTTTGGTTCTGAGATTTTTCTATTAGAACATCAAGATCGCAATGTTTTTATTATTAAGTTAGATTTTGACTTGGATTTCCAATTTTTCACTCAATGTTGTAACTACTTTTCTGTGCTCTTGCATGGTTTCATGTGAATAGGCTATGCAAAAAAAATCAAGTTTTTGCTATCCAAAGACACTACCAACTAGGTTATACCCGCACATGTTAATATTACTGGTTAAACTTTTTTTGGCCCCTTAATTCAGCAATGTACAGCTGCAACCAAACCACTGACAGCATTATCATGCAGAAACAGCTTAATCACTATGAATTCGATTGGTGGGATTATTCTATTCAAAATTAGGAGAGTGAAGAATGGAGGTCTACGCAATGTTTCCAATTGTGACACCCTATTTTTGGACAACTTAATTATGTAATTTTTAATTAATTATTAGTTAGATGTTTTTATTATGCATTTTGAATTATGATTATCATGCTGTGTTTAGCAGATGAATTTGATGAGATAAATTTACTTTGATTTATGATATGCAGAAATAGATATATATTTCTTAATGATTATTGTTGTTAAAATATTTATTTGATGTTATACATAATGTGGTTAATAGACTAACTACTGTGATCACCAATGAGGTGGACAAAGGAAATAGTTTTTTCCCCTCGCAGAGGAGAAGGGAGAGTATTACTGGAGAGAGGGAATTGGATCAGGTAAAATGGAGAGACAACATGCTTTGAGAACTCTCATAGACACAAGTATTGTGTAATTGTTTTTATATTTGGATACCTTTTGATGTCGTAGTATGTCAGTAATTTGCATAGTAGCATTGTCATTGTATGACGATGTAGTCAATTTCTTGTTTTCGCTTAGTGTGATCCACATCATAGTTGATCCATTGCTTTTCATCTCTAAGTTAGTGTGGTTGATCTCATTCATGTTGTGTCAATGATACTTTGATTGTTTCCATTTCGTAACAGTTCAAGTATTATTTTAACAGAGATATAATTCACCTTGCAAGTGATTTATCTCTGTTCAAAGAAGTATATATATTTGATATTTTTAAAGATTTGAATTTTCAAATCTTTGAGCTCAACTAGGCTCCATGAAGTGGAGTTAGTGAGTGGTTAAAATGAATTTAATGTATTTATTGGAGGAGTACTGTGATTAGGGAGTAGGAATGACATCCCATCACATCTCCCTTAATGCGGACATTACTTTGGTTCATAGAGAAAGGAGAGTGTAGAGTGGAAGGGATTCAGGCAGGAATCTAGTGACTTGGAGAGATTTCGGTTAGTTATAGAAATTGAACTCATAATGAGTAGAGGAGAATAGTTGGAAAGGGAAAAATTTGGGGAAAAAGAGTTCCAGTGACATGGTGGCAGCCTCTACCAATCCTAACTGGCAGGATGGAGACACAGGTAAGAATTGATTTATGTTTCATGATTTGAGTAGAATACTAGATGTTTACTTTATATTGATTTGATATATGATGCCTGATGAGATATTTGACATGATTATTGTTTTGATTTTACACGGGCATGGCTTGACTTTATAGGTCGAGTCGTGTGTAATGTCTCCTTTTAGGATATTCTTGATTTCTTAACCTGCACACAAGAATAACTACTAAAAAGGTACATTAACAATATTAAATATCAATAAATTAGAATATAGTAATGAAATCAATACATCATAACATAATTAATGTAGCATAAATAATATTTAGTTCAACATATATTTATCCAATTCTCAAGGTGATCCTAAGATGGGTTCCATAGGAATACTTGCAAGTTAGAGCACAATGGAAGGCACGCTTCCTACCTATCACCTCTTATGTGCACCTTGGCGGCACACCCTACCAAGATCAAGCTCAAGGCACAATTCCCACCTATCACATTTTGGCGAGAGCATGATGGAAGGCACACTTCCTATCTATCATCTCTTGATGAGGGCATGATGGGGGGCACAATTCCCACCTATCATCTCTTGATGAGGGCATGATGGAGGGCATGCTTTCTACCTATCATCCCTTTAACATAACTTGATGAGAGTATGATGGAGGGCATGCTTCCTACCTATCATCTCTTATGGACTGGAAGGATCAACCTTCCTACTTGCCTCTATACCCCTGTGCAACTCAACATAGTTTGCTTGTAATTGAATAAGGTAATTAATTATAAGTACCTCTTGATAAATAATATAGTTTAATTCAGAGATGGCAATATATCCTCTTGTTGTGTCACAATTATTTATATGACTTGATTGATTGATAATTCCAATCTGCTGCTATATATACATATGTGAGGGTGACTGATTTATATTTTTATATGTTGTTCTATGTATCCTTGTATATTATATTTATGCAGATCTGAATTTTAATTTAGATATATATTTATTTTGGTTTGCATATTCCAAAATCAAATATATTCCTTGATACCTTCTCTTATTTTATTTATACTCTTTTCTCCTTTACTTATACCACTCATATGCCTCTTGAAAGGATGGGATTCCTTCTTGGAGACACCTCACTTTATTATTAGTCACACCTTTTCTAGATGAATAGTTGCCTATCATATAGAACATAATCCCTGGTTAGTGTTAAAGAAGTTCTGCCTTAAATAATTCTCATTCATTTATTAAGGGATCATAACCTTGTAAATGGTAGCGTTGTAAATGGTTATTGCTCCTTTAATAATGAACTACTACTTTTTAGTAACTGCTGCATACAAAATCGTTCCCTTGTTAAACAATAATACTTGATTGTATTTCATTGTATCCCAAATCACACCATATATATGGGTGCTGCTTCTTTAACGATGATTGCACCCCTCATGGTATTAGTCTTTCTTTAGTTTTTATATAACCATTGAAGAAGTTATGCCTTCAATAATTCTCATTCATTTCTTAAGTGATCATAGCCTTGTAAATGGTCATTGCACCTTTAATAATGAATTACTACTTTTTAGTAACCGCTGCATACAGAATCGCTGTAGTGTTAAACAATAATACTTGATTGTATTTCATTGTATCTCAAATCACACCGTATATATTGGTGGCCTTGCAAATGGTCGATGCACCTTTAATAATGAATTACTACTTTTTTACTAACAGCTACATACATAATCGCTGTCTTGTTAAACAATAATGTTTGATTGTATTTCATTGTATCTCAAATCGCACCATATATATAGGTGCTGCTTCTTTAAAGATGATTGTACCCCTTATGGTATTAGTCTTTAGTTTTTATATCACCATTGTATCTTTATTTTATTTATACTAAGTTACTTTATTTATATGGAGTTACTTTTATAATTGGGATTATATTTATTATTTTTTTATGTTAGTATTACATACTAATATCTATATTAATATTAATTTTACTATTAATATTTATATTTATATTTATATTTATTATTTATATTTAATAATATATCTTGCTAATTATCTAAATAATATATTATATATTATATTAATAGTGTATATATGTATTAAATATTAATACATACACGATTATCTTTGTCATTCAAATTGACTAAACACAGTATTTCATGAAATATCGAGACATAACATCTTCACAGAGATGGTACTTGATGTGCAGCTCGTGCTACCAATGTGGGCCAGTTACAGACAACTGTAGACTGAAGGGAGGAACATATGTATTTTTTAGCCCATTGCATAGCTTAGAGCTACCTATGACGAGACCTAGGTTGATAGAGATCTATCCGCTAAAGAGGTTATTGATATTACTTTTGAGAGAGACTAGGCTAGGACTGAGCGAGATCATGCCGTGAGAAGAGTGTAGGCTCTACAATCACGATTAGATGCACACAACACGCCAGCCATAGGGTTAGACCACTTTAGGGTCTAGAGCTTAGTAGATGAGATGAGCCAACTACGAGCTCGGGTTGCCCTACAGTAGTAGGTTTTTGATTCAAGGATGGAGGTGACCGAGCTTAGGGATATAGTTCAGTTACTACAATTGTGTAATCATAGTCACTCACAATCTGCAGCTTCGTAGCACAAGCTGTCTATTTAGTAGCCACCACTAGGGCTTGAGGGTTTACCCTTTCACGGAGGATAGCTAATTTTATATCTGTACTTGTTTATACACCACATTTTGTTATAGTGCCCATTTTTGTATGTGTTAGGGAATTTTTGATTGGATGCTATTGTGAATTAATTTAAACAACTTGGCTAAATTGTTTAAATAAATTCTATAAAGATCCAGTGAAATAATGTTATTTGAGATGTATGTACCTAATTCATAGTTTGGTGTTGATTCATCATTTATGTTTAAGTATATGTCACATTCAAAGAATGTTAAGGTTCAAGATTAGTTTATCTCAAATGGTAAAGGTTTCATACGCTCTCTGCTTTAAAACTAGGGTTTGAATTTTGTTGAAGCTCTGAAACCCTAGGTGAATTCCTAAACCCTGTGTCTTATTCTAAAAGGTCCCTAAACTCAGTTTTGCCTGTCATATGCCACATTTACTTTTTATTATGTTTTCAGGTTGACCTCTGATCGTAGGCGGAAGTCGCTTAAAGTGACCTTTTGGAGGATTTTAAAATGTAAGGTCAGCCCTATATACCTAAAGCAACCAGAGCTTACAGGTAAAATTCTTCATCGGGTGCCAATGTATACATCTATGACTATGATTAAAAGTTTCAAGAGCACAAAGAGGAAGATCTACAATTAGAATTTAAAAGTGTTTCAAATTCCAAACTGTTATTTGCCTTGTCAAAAACATGATAGGTAGTTGCAGTATAAAAAATTCTTAACTCTTTTAGCAGTTCTCTGAATGACCAGATGGGCCAGTAAATTTGATAACTTGTTTTATATGATAGTTTTGATGATGCAATTCATTTGATTGGATTCTACATAGCATTACGGTCATATTCATTATTGTAATGCTTATGTTTTGAAGCAATTCTATTATTTTTGAAAGGGAAGAAGATTGAAGTCTGTTTAGATGTATACAAGGGGATTGTAAGTGTGGTGTTTGTAGTATTAAAGGTATGTTTGTCTGTAGAGGATAAAAGAGTCCTGATGTGTTTATACTATCATTGTGTTTGAAAAGGTTATGTCCGATGGTTGTATTGGTTGTAGATAGAAGGAGATATAAGGTTATGAAGTGTAATGTGTTGTATAGAATCAGGGTAACCTCGACTACAATGCTCAGTAAGAAGCATGTATCTCAGTCACTGTGAATCACTAACATGAAACCTACATAATGTTTTCTCAGTCACAGTGAGAATAAAGTCTTTGTAGGATTTTCAAAGGTATTTCATGATGTAGACTTGGATGTATGCAGCAGGAGTGGAAAGAGCTTAAAGAAACTCAAAGATTTCATTGGAAGATCAGAGGTATAATAAGGAGGAGTTTATTGACACTTTGTTTATGTGGAAAATAAATATGTCAATATTGGAATAATATTGTGGCATGTATCAATTGCATTATTGTTTGTTGATTGAAGTGTGTCATATTTCATTGTAATATCAGAAAATGTCCCCTTGGGGGCTTTTCCCTCATAAGGTTTAGCTCCTAGGTCTTTAGTATGCATTTAGGATATTTTAGTTCATATTTTGGCATCCCAATGGAATGAGACTTAGGTTCCATGGAAAATTGGACCTAGGTGGACCCCTTGAGCTGTACCCTACCCAAAATAGGGGGGAGAACTTGGGTGCCCACGCCCTAGTCCTACCTTATTTTGTGGAAGCCCTAATTTCTGGGTTTTAGTTTATGACCTTTAGTTGGTTCTTTTATAGACACGGTAAAGTTTAATTTTTAAAATCTTGGTGGGAATGCCTTTAGGTGCATATATAAGCATGTTTAGGCATTCATTTGTAAACTAGATGATCATTGTAAACTCTAGGCATTCTTAAGGTGATTCAAGGCTTTCTATTGTGTTGCAAGAGTAGACTTGTATGTTTTGTGTGTTGATATTTGCATATTTGAGCATCAATCCCCTCATGGTATGAAGAGCATCTTCCTCCATGAGAGCTTCACTACAAGGTGACATATTATTGTGTTTTCATCATTGATTCCTTTAATTTTTGCCTCTTTCTCACAAGGGCACACACTCTTTATCTAACAATGGTGTTCAAAGACTTAAGTGTCCTTCGAGGCTTGACTGAGGCAAGCCTCTAAACACCACAACCCCCAAACCAAGTCTTGTGATTGCAGGTTACAGGTGTTGCATTTGGGAAAAGTGGAGTTGTAGGAAGGCTTGGCATGCATTAGGGAATCAGGATCTGGAGAAAAGTCTGACACAGAAGCATTTCTAGGACTTAGGTGCTTGCTCCAGTGTCCTTATAGATAGATCTCAAGAAATAAAAGTTACAGAGCTAATCAGTGTCGGAAGGACGTCCAGATTCTGCAAAAAAGAAGGTACCTTGGACTTGGGCACCTGCTCCAGTGTCCCTGACTGTTTTGCTTTGGAACCCAGAAAACATGTATTCTATGATTTGGTATTTTATTCTTGTCTGTAAGAGCTTTTTTCGTCTTTCATCAATTTGTTGTCGTATTTACGTAATTAGGGTTTTAATGACTAATTAGACATAAGAGAAGGAAAATTAGTAATTAAATTCCCTACATCTACAAGTGACCTAGGGTATGATAGTGCTCACCACTGGACCCTAGATCCTTCAATGTATAGTGGAGAGGTGGATTTAAACATCTAAAATCAAAAGATTAACAAATCCAATTTTCCCCTAAACATTCATTCTTTAGCATCCTGATAAGTTTTTCGTAGTCTTTGGATGGTTGCCTCATTCATTCAAGTATTTGGTAAGTTTGGTATAGATGCAAGACTTAATGATGAAGTGGTTTACAATTTATCCCCATTGAGTTTGATTTGATGCACCTAGACTCATCATTTCTAATCATTCTGATGCTTGTACAAGTTCAAATATGACAAAGACAGTTAACTGAATTGATTCAAAGGTGACTTGATCTTTGATCGTGTTTTATTTTTATGGAGTTCATGTCATCATGCTTCACTTGTACAACATGCTTCATACTTCACCTGTCATGCTTCACTTGATGAAGTTGCTTGCTTGGTTTATCATCTTTCAAGGTATTGATAGTACCATTCATGCTATATATCCTCTCCTCTGACATGATAACAGTCTATTTGTCAAATTATACAATGTTAGTGTTCATGTGGATTCAAAGCTTAATAAACAGTAAAATGAAGACAAAGATAAATGTTGTAGGCTTTGCAACAGGGTATAGTATGTTTCAAGGTGCAATGTGATTATCAAATGTTGTTTGTGCAATGATTTGGTGTTCTGATGTTGGTTTGATTCAATATTGCTCCAATGTCTTAGTCATTGATGATAGTAGATAGTGATTAGTATTAGCATTTTAATAGTGACAATTTTGAATGATCTCATGCAGCTTTGAAATATGGACTGTTGAATGGACTATTGCAGTAACAGCTGTCATTTATTTCAAATTGCTTTCATGAGTGCACTAATGATAAATAGTGTTACAGTTATGTGTGACAAAGTAACATGTGTTTTTGGTACAATGTTGAAAGGAGTATATCAAGGTTTGAATGTGTATTCCAATAAAGCTCACACAAAAATGACTATAAAATCAAAATGTATATGTCAGTGATCTAATTCCTCATTAAGGTGGAAGTCCGACTTAAAGCAAACTTTTTAATAAGGATTTTAATTGAAACCATGTTAAGCATTGATGCATTGAGTCTGTAGTATATGATGTCCTAAGGTAGGTAATTGACATAGAGAGTACAGTGATAATTCTTAGTTGCTTTATGTTTTATCTTGATATGCAAGAGATAGTGTGGATGTGACATTATAACAATGGTGTTCATGGTGCATGTTCTTTATAGTGATGCTTTGGTTTTTGACAGCCTCCATGCAGACTTTGCAAGTTTAATATGCAGCGGGAGTGCTTGATTGTTTGTTTTAGATGTTGGTGGTTGTAAAACAAGGTTTTTGGTGAGATGAAATGAAGATTTATTTGTTCTTTTGAATGGTGTGAAAAGATAAAGATAATTCTAGTTTCTAAGACAAAGATGATAGAGAACATATATGTATAGTCTTAATAGAATGATTGAAGATGTAGGGGAAATAGGTTTTATTGTGTTCATCAGTTTGTACAAAGATGTAGAGTGATTTAGACAGAGAGAATAATTGCAGAAGGCTGTGATTATTACAGAGGTAAAGAAATTCAAAAAACCATAATTTCTTCTTTCTTCTCATGATCTTGAAAGTTATGCACAGAGAGGGAGTATATTGTTGTTGATGTCACTATCATATCAGTATGGTTCTTTGTAGTGATTATTGTAATCTATGTAAGATTACTAGTAGTTGAAGTTTGATCTATAAGGTCTATGATATGTAAAGAAATAGAGTAACCCTATGTCTTGATAACACTTTGGTATTGATGAGAATCAATGACTTACTCATGATTTCATACAAGTGTTTCGTTTGATTTCTTTTGTAAATTAGTCAGTTCTCATTGGGGGAGTATCATGCTTGGCTTGTATAGCTTGATAATTACATTGCAGTGACTGAAAGAATAGGTTTGATATGGTTGTTTGTGTTAAGAGATGAAATGCAATGTCCAAAAGCCTGTGAAGGATTGATTTTAATAGTTTGGTTAAGCGACAATAATGATAACATGAAGTATCCTTTTCAATGTCTCCTTCATGATTAATTCATGTAAGTGAATTATTTTGTTAGTATATAGATAATGTTGGTCACGAACTTGTAAATGCTACAATTCTCTAGTGACAGTAATCTTCCTCTTGTCATTTACCTTGTTAATACTTTGATGCAGAGTCACCCACACTATAACATTTGCCTATAGCATGAATGTCTGCAGACCAACCTCATCATCATCATCTTCGCCATCATCATCATATTCCCTAAAACCACCAACAGCATCATCATGCTTCTCGTTACACAGTCAGCATCATCATATTTCAGACGATCACTAGCATCCGCCTGTCGACTACTGTTCACCTCTGCTTTCCTTCTAACATCATCATCATGATGTTCAGCGGGCGCACACATCCTCCGGTTGCACTGTTCATCGGGCACCGAACTCCATCGTCCTCATCATGATCTCCGACACTACCTTCGTTAGCAGGATATCCAAATATCTGGTAGCTTCTAATATCCTGATGACGATCTCCTTCAACTGCTTCCCTTGTATGTCCCGATAGCCGTCTATACTCACAATAGCATCATGATACGATTTATCCGGTTGTCTTGGAACATCCTGATGATGCTTCAACTTTCTGCCTACGCCGATACACCTCCTGATGATGTTTCACAACCTTCTGCCGAGAGCCTTCGCCGATGCCCAAACCCTTAGCGACGACAGGATCAATATGCATAGGGGGATATCTCAATATCCTGATGACGATGACGTCATATCCTGATGACGATGACGTCACCCAATATCCTGATGACCTTTTCAACACTTAGTCGAAAAACCACGAACTTTCTCTCCCGCATCTACTCACGATATGCGGATGTTTGGCACTCCGATATGATGATCCTGATGCCGATACATGCACTTAGTCTATGTCCGGCTTAAAACATCCTGATGCACTCGCAGCATGAAAACTCCAACATTTTCATGACCCGATCTTCTACCTGATGCCGATGCAGTCCTCCTCGGCTCCTCCCGATGATGATGATCACCCCGACGCACTTGCACTTCATGCAACCGACAACATCATGCTCTCCTTCATTTATCCGGATGACGATGTCCAAACCCGACTGCAGGATATTCACCTAGATATCCTGATGATGCCGTCTTGACCAGTTTCTGCACTTAGCGAAATTTCACTTCGCCGATCCTCCAGGGATGACTCGATCCAACTTAGGGTGATCTTCCAACTCACTCAGCTCGACCTAGCACATGAAGATGCTAGGCTTCTCAACATCTGTCGACCGCGATCCTGCACACCTGCATGCAAACGGAAAACAATCTACAGCCTACCCTACTATACATTACCATTCCACCGATCAGATGAGTCAACCGGTGGAATGGATCAGTGAATCCATGAAACCACTCAAACCAGCAGATCAATTGCACAAAGGAGACCAAACAGAAAATGAAACAGGATCTTTATTGATTCAAAGATGCAATACAAATATGATGTTCCCCACACAGAACACTCAATTCCTCTGCTTGATGCAACACTAGACCGCCGATCGATGATCTCTACAATCAACCGATCTCATGCTTAAATAAACTTGCTTTCGAGTACTACTGACCCGACTCCAAGCGGCTGGGAACTCTCCAGGCGGCTGGGAGATCCCACCGAACATACATCATGACAGCTGTTATAACTAACTAGCTAAAAATAGCAAAAGCCTGGTCAGCATGATCTTATCATGATCAGCTTGACCTTATTACATGCAATTGGTCTAACAGACCTTCTTGGAAACACAAACAAGACCTAAACTACTAACTGCCTCATGAAGGCCAGCTGTCAGGTAGGTGCTCCTGCACCATACTCCCCAACAGAAAAGAACTCATGTCCCATGAGTTTAGTAGGTGGAAGTCCTCCACCTGTACCCTTTGCCTTGTCAGTCTTCTGACCTGCTCCAGCTTTATCTGCTGCTGACTCTTGGCTGCTCCAAGCCTTTGGAACTGTGACTTGCTTTCTGGCAAGTAAATCCTCATGCCTGTCAATGTAGGCCTTTGTCTCACATTCCCTGTGTTTGTCAGGTTGTCTGACCAGAACCTCTGTCTGAACTGCCTCTGTGGTGTTCAACTGTATCTTTCCTTCAATATTTATAGGACAAACAATAGTCCCAACTATGACAACATCCTTGTCATGCTTCTGAACTGGTTGCTGTTTGCACCCCTGTTTCTGCACCTGCTGCTGACCTCTGTCAGTCACAACTGAAACGTTCTTCAGCTTGTTGTCTGTAACAACTCCTTTCCCTATAGTATCCTTATCTGCTTTTATGCCTACTCCTCTAGGCATCTGCACAAATTCCTTCTTTCCCATTAAAATGATTTGAGCTGCCTCCTGTACTGCAGCTTTGGCCTGCAATGGCATCAACTTAATAGTCTTCCCATCCTTCTTGATGGTGTAGGTATTAGCATACCCATCATACAGTACTCTTTTGTCAAATTGCCATGGTCTACCTAACAGTAGGTGACAACATTCCATAGGCAAAATATCACACAAAATCCTATCCTGATATGGCCCAATCTGGAAATCCACATATGCCTGTTCAGAGACAAAAAATGAATGTCTAGCACTCACCCAAGATGTCTTGTAAGGGTGTGGGTGTGGAATCCTTTCCAACTTCAGTTTATCCACCATCTCCTAAGATACCATGTTGTCAGTTGAACCAGTATCTATGACAACTTTACATACCTTACCTTTACTCTTGCATGTGGTCTTGAAAAGAGCTCTTCTTTGCATCATAGCCTTTGATGCCTGCAAACTAATTCTCCTTAACATTAATGATTCTCCACTCTCTGGATATCCATAATTCTCAGGACCTTTGTTTGAATTCTGTGCACTTTCTTCTTTCTCTTCTTGTACAAGTTGTACTCTCTTGTCACTTGTTCTATCATTTCTGGATGATGAACCTTTGTTTTCTGGACATTTGAAAGATGGATGACCAAACTCTCCACAGGTGTAACACTTTCCTGAAAATGTAGTAGAACCTCTACCACCTCCAAATCTTCCTCTATTACCTTTCCATCCACCTCTGAAATCAGACTGTCCCTGTCCTTTACCAGTGTCTTCTTGACCCTCATTGTTTTGCTTTTGTGCAGGGGCTGCTCCTCTTCCCCTATTGTTTCCTCTTCCTCTCATGGACTTATCATGTCCTCTATTCAGCTTTTCTTCAATCCTGATTGCCATTTGATAACAATCCTCCACATTCTTAGGGTTAGCTAAAACTAACTCATCCTGTATGTTAAACCTCAAACCAGCCAAGTACCTAGCCACCTTTTCTACCTCATTCTCATGATGACCAGATCTCATACTCAACAGATAAAATTCCTCAGTATATGCTTTCACATCCCTGTCTTTCTGTTTTAAAAATTGCAGCTTCTTAAACATCTGGATTTCATAATCCCTTGGCAAGAATTTACCCTTTATCCTTGCTACCATCTTATCCCAAGAAGTGATCTTAGACTTCCCTTGTTTCCTTCTCTCAGATTGTACATAATCCCACCAAACCAAAGCATGACCTCCTAACTTGGTCTTTGCAATCTTTACCTTCTGATCCTCAGCAACATCTTCACATTCAAAGTGATTATCCAGTGCAGCAATCCAATCCAACAACTCATCTTCATTCAAGCTTCCAGTATACTTGGTAACATCAACCTTCACCTTAGGTTTTTCACTCTGCACTACCTTTAACAGTTTTGCCAATCTCTGGTCTTCAACATCCAGATCTTCAGCTACCTCTTCATACTCCTCAACAGTATCTGCATCTTCTTCAGACTCACTGTCTTCCACTTCCCTCTTTTTGTTCTTTTCCAGGGCTGTCAGCCTGGCTTGAAGTGCTTCAGCAAGCTCCTTCATCTTCCTCATCTCTCTAGCATGTTTCTCCTTCAGCTCCTGCAATTCCCTTGCAGTACCACTACCTTTAGGAGGCATTTTGTCAACCTCTCAATCAACACACAACACACAACTCACCTCTACCTCTGCCCTTTCGGTGACAGAATCAACACACAACAGCCCAGACCTTTTGCTGAGCTCTGATACCACTATGATGCAGAGTCACCCACACTATAACATTTGCCTATAGCATGAATGTCTGCAGACCAACCTCATCATCATCATCTTCGCCATCATCATCATATTCCCTAAAACCACCAACAGCATCATCATGCTTCTCGTTACACAGTCAGCATCATCATATTTCGGACGATCACCAGCATCCGCCTGCCGACTACTGTTCACCTCCGCTTTCCTTCTAACATCATCATCATGATGTTCAGCGGGCGCACACATCCTCCAGTTGCACTGTTCATCGGGCACCGAACTCCATCGTCCTCATCATGATCTCCGACACTACCTTCGTCAGCAGGATATCCAAATATCCGGTAGCTTCTAATATCCTGATGACGATCTCCTTCAACTGCTTCCCTTGTATGTCCCGATAGCCGTCTATACTCACAATAGCATCATGATACGATTTATCCGGTTGTCTTGGAACATCCTGATGATGCTTAACAACTTTCTGCCTATGCCTATACACCTCCTGATGATGTTTCACAACCTTCTGCCGAGAGCCTTCGCCGATGCCCAAACCCTTAGCGATGACAGGATCAATATGCATAGGGGGATATCTCAATATCCTGATGACGATGACGTCATATCCTGATGACGATGACGTCACCCAATATCCTGATGACCTTTTCAACACTTAGTCGAAAAACCACGAACTTTCTCTCCCGCATCTACTCGCGATATGCGGATGTTTGGCACTCCGATATGATGATCCTGATGCCGATACATGCACTTAGTCTATGTCCGGCTTAAAACATCCTGATGCACTCGCAGCATGAAAACTCCAACATTTTCATGACCCGATCTTCTACCTGATGCCGATGCAGTCCTCCTCGGCTCCTCCCGATGATGATGATCACCCCGACGCACTTGCACTTCATGCAACCGACAACATCATGCTCTCCTTCATTTATCCGGATGACGATGTCCAAACCCGACTGCAGGATATTCACCTAGATATCCTGATGATGCCGTCTTGACCAGTTTCTGCACTTAGCAAAATTTCACTTCGCCGATCCTCCAGGGATGACCCGATCCAACTTAGGGTGATCTTCCAACTCACTCAGCTCGACCTAGCACATGAAGATGCTAGGCTTCTCAACATCTGTCGACCGCGATCCTGCACACCTGCATGCAAACGGAAAACAATCTACAGCCTACCCTACTGTACATTACCATTCCACCGATCAGATGAGTCAACCGGTGGAATGGATCAGTGAATCCACGAAACCACTCAAACCAGCAGATCAATTGCACAAAGGAGACCAAACAGAAAATGAAACAGGATCTTTATTGATTCAAAGATGCAATACAAATATGATGTTCCCCAAACAGAACACTCAATTCCTCTGCTTGATGCAACACTAGACCGCCGATCGATGATCTCTACAATCAACCGATCTCATGCTTAAATAGACTTGCTTTCGAGTACTACTGACCCGACTCCAAGCGGCTGGGAACTCTCCAGGCGGCTGGGAGATCCCACCGAACATACATCATGACAGCTGTTATAACTAACTAGCTAAAAATAGCAAAAGCCTGGTCAGCATGATCTTATCATGATCAGCTTGACCTTATTACATGCAATTGGTCTAACAGACCTTCTTGGAAACACAAACAAGACCTAAACTACTAACTGCCTCATGAAGGCCAGCTGTCAGGTAGGTGCTCCTGCACCATACTTTGGTGTCACTACTGCTCTAGATCAACCATGTTTGATGGATTTCATTTGTAGAGGAAGTGATGCTCTGAGAATCCTTTGTCATTTGTTTTCAAAGTGGGAAAGAGAAAATTGGTTTTTTCCATCAATGGCAAAGGGGGGGATTGTTGATGGCTTGTCATTGATGTCAAAAAGGGATGATGATGATTCAGTGGATGATGAGCAAGGGTTATGACGATGTCATGTTGGTCATCTCCCATGCAATGTGTTCATGCTTGATGTTGGATGTTGACATTGGTGTTCTCTTCTCTATGTCAGTTGGGTAATCATGGGTTCTTCATGACACCTTGAATCTAGGTGTCAATTTGATAGGCATGCAAAAGTTACTTTGTTCTTCATAGAGGTCTTGATGTCAGAAATTGATACATTATTGATCTCCTTCATGTTGCTTCAAATAGTCATGTTTTGGTTGATACATTATTGATCTCCATGTTCCTTTAGGACCACAGAACCATCAAAGGGTCAAAGGAATCAAAGGCATTTTTAGGTTAGGGCTAAGTGGCGGGCATGTAGTTCCTTAGGAGGAGATAGTTGAAGAAAGTGTCATTCGATAGTTGACCGGTACACCAGATTTCATACGTAACATGCCCGACACTACCTCTACTGTGACAATAAGGAGCCTATGGTAAAGTGGGATGTTCCCAATTTCTAGTTGTGGGTGGAACGACCAGACTTCAACCCCAATGAATTCCTGGATTGAATATAAGGGTTAGGTTGGGTTGGGATTAGAAGATGGGAATAGCCCATTAAATTCTATGGCCGTTGGGCCCTACGACATTAATTGTTCCTATTAATTCTTGCCATGGCAACTATAAATTGGGGACAACCTATTATATCATAGGCCTGGGAGAGGAATTTATATCGGGGGCCACAACCTATTATTGGAATGCCCCCAGGGGTTTAAATAGTCGTCGTTGATATTGGCCCTTCTCAATATTTGTAGCCCGATGGCCGGCTCTACTGCTGGCACTCAACTGAAAAGGAGAGGGAATAATAGGCAGCTGGATCCTACCTCTCAAGAGCCCTGGGGATGGAGGAAGGGCCCAATTCAATTATTTATCTGGGGTTGGAGGAAGGACAGTGATTGAGATGGATCTCGAATAGAATATTGTTCCGGTGATTGAGATAACTATCAATAAAGTTTGCTTTCAGACAAAAGCTTTCCTACAGGAACACCATGCCCTTTTTCACTATGAAGAACAACAAAACTGAGCTATACTAACATTCTTTATATTCAAGTATCAACCATTAAAATTGTTCTATGACTGTCGACTATTAAAGAGATGATAACATTAACTCTAAGTTCTGAGAAAAAAAAAGGTTATATTATCAACTAGAAACAATAAGATGAGCAACATCGACCAAGAGTTCTCTGATGCAAGTAAAGCTTCTAATATACTTAGATACGATCGAAAGGCTCATATAACTAGCAATATTTCATAGGGAATGACTACATTCTCCAAAACCAATTATTGATATACAATAGTTTCTAGTAACTTGATTTGCAATAAGAGAATCATGAGGAATATGCATGGTTCATACTTGAGAAAAATGGCGACACTTAGACTTTGTCAACCTGCACTTCAACTTCTTGAACTAATTCCCTTCTAAGAAATGATCCATTCTCAGATATCAATTTCCCCCATTAACTTATAGTGTTTATCAACTCAGATATCTAACCTTCAATGTTTTGAGATTTTCCTTCTCTTGACTCTCTTAATGTTCTCCTAAACTCTGCTATGAAAATTGAGCTCTTCAAATCTCTATTATCACCAAAACCAACCACCTTTCTTACCTCTCTGCTTGACTCTACCAATGAGTTGTTCCCTGTCGTAGCTAACCACAACTCTCTATCATAAAGATACCACTCTTAAAATAGTAATTGACTCAAGAAGCCATGAGTATCTCCACTAAATTAGCCCACGAAGGCTTTTAGTTGGACATGCAAAGTTAGAGGAGTATGTGGTTAATAATTACCACTCCTCACACAACAATGACTCTCTCTCAAAAGCATTCAATATTATCAAAGATGGTTATTAATGAATGCTTCATTATAATAGAGGTTGTTAACAATTATCCCACTATCAAAGTTGTTCTAACCACTCAAAGTTCTACATATAATAATAGTCTATGAACATAGATATTAATATCAATAGGAATAATAACAATGTTTTTACGTAAACTTATACACAAATGTGAATGGGTTGAGTTCATCTCCCCTTCACCACCTAAAAGAAAAAATTGTCGATTTCATTTTGACAACAAAAGAAATATTTGACGTTATAAATATAACATGAAACATGCTAACATTTCTTCCAACCACACCAATGAAAATGCAAAAGTGATCTTGTTTACAACATAAAGATTGACGTGTTTGATGGAAAGTCACGCTAGTCACAAAATGACTTGCTCAACATCAACAATATCGATTTCACAAAATGACAAGGTTGATGAGATAAAACTTCAAAAGGATTCTAAATGACGTCGACAACTTGTTGAGTTGACCAACAAACTTAAACTGCTTTGAAAAACACAACTTACCTCAATTGTCAAGGGTTTACTAATTAAAAGTAAGCAATACTTAGATGGCAAATGAACGGTTCAAAACCAAAGGTCTATTCTCCTCTCCTCAGAAGATATTCTCTCTCTCTCTTTCTTTGAGAGTAATCAAAACCTATTTTTCTACATATAACTTGCAATTACCAAATCATGATCAGTGCATCGTTAGTTCATTCATAAATCTTATGAATAACAAATCATATTTTCATAATGTAAATTAATGAATCAGTTAATTACATGCATTATACTTAATCACATGCACTAATATCTAATATAATCAATGATTTACTCTAACATTTAACATAATGTCAAATCATATTCCATAAATTCACTTCTATTCACATAAAAGTAAAAAAGTAAAATCAAAGCCAAAATTATGGATGTAACATATCTCTCCCCATAAGATTCATCGTCCTCGATGATTCAATGTAACAATTCAAAATATATAACAATTTTTTGTTTAGCTACTAAAAGTATGAAATAAATGAGGAAATTTCTAAAACAACTCATAGAAATCCTCCCATGTAGCATTATCTTCTTGATACTGGTCCCACTGGGCCTTGTACTACATATCCTCTGTGTTATGCAAGCAGAGCTTGTACATTTTGAGCACTTTGAGAGGCTTGATTGTGATCACTCTTGGGTCTTGTGTTTGTAATGCATTCCAATTTAGAATATGGTTACCTCATACAATATGCTTTTTTAGATAACAATATAAAAAACATTGTCCATTCTAGATAAGGTTGGTGGTAGAGACATCTTGTAGGCAACTAGATTGATCACTTCAAGAATTTCGAAGGGTTCTATGTAACGAGGAGCTAATATGGAAGACTTTCCAATTTTATAGAACTTTTCTGAGGTTTGACCCTGAAATGAACTTTCTCTCCAATAGAGAATTGTCTTTATATTCACTTTGTAACAACATAACTTTTCTATCTATCATTGGCTTCTGCTAAACTTTTTCTGATGAACTTAATATTTTCTTCCATTTCAGCTAGTGATTCTGAACCAATGCTAATCCTATCTTTTAGCTTATCCCAATTTATAGGAGTTTGGAATTTTCTTCCATAAAAAGCTTCAAATGGTGCCATCGTGATAGAAAAAGATAGGAATTGTTATAAGGAAATTCCACAAGTGGTAAGTACTCTTGCAATTAATATTGTTGATCCATGCAATACATTCTTTACAAATCCTCCAAAACCTAGTTAACTCTCTTAGTTTGACCATCTGTTTTAGGATGATAAGATGTACTCACATTAAGTAAATAGTTCCTAGTGTGAACAAAAAATAGTTTTCCCTTACCTTGATGTCACATATGCTTCTCTATCTGAGATAATCTTTTCAGGAACTTCATGCAATCTAAACACTTCTTGAACAAATTTGCAAGGTTAATACTGGTGCTCCATCAGACTCAAAATGAAACCCATCATACATTGAATTTATAGGATTTATCATAAGAGCTTACTTGACCTGCTCATATTATTCATCACCTAATAATTTTTGCAACATTAAGTCCTTGAAGTTTACATGAATAGAGACAATTGATGAAATATGTCTCTGTCGACTCAAAGCATTTGCTACTCTGTTCTCTTTTCTTTTGATATAACTTATCTCAAAGTCTTAGTTGGATATCAATTCTAACCATCTCCTTTGTCGAGCATTAAGATGTGGTTAAGAAAATATATACTTAAGATTTTGATGATCTGATTTTAGCAAAAAGGTTTTCCCTAACAGATAGTGATGCCATACTTGCAAAGCATGCATAACTACTACCAATTATAAATCATGTGGAGCATAATTCTCAACATAATATTTAATCTTTCTATTCTCATAGGCTATTATTCGCCTATCCTAAATAAGCAATCCCCCTAATCTATCTGCTGAGGCATAATGAAGTAAAGTAAACTATTTTTATTTATTCGATTATGAAATGCAGATACATTGATGTATATAAATTATGGAGATGAGGAAGTTGATAGTTACAATGGTTATACAGTTATATGAAGTTGACAGTTGAAACTGCATAACCGGCTCGGTAACCTCCCACTTAAACAATGTAATACTTACGGTTAAACAAGGCATGCTAACATTCCCCCCTTATTACATTGTTCCTGCAATAGTACCAAGGTACCCCCCCTGAATGCTAAAATACTAAACAAAGCTGATTACATAGTATGAATACATATTTTATAGAAGATCTTCTCCCAAAGTACAAATCCTGAACCAAGCGAGGCTCCATCATGCTATCTCATCTACCCTAGAAAAAGCATCGCTTCGAGCTGTGTTCTTGAGCTCTTTAGTCCCAAGCTCTCAAATCACAGAGTCTTGAATTATTCGACAATGGCTCCTAAGAAATACGACAGATCTCTGCCATGTTGTCTAGTGACCGCGAAAGGGTATAATTCAAGATCATATACTCTTTGAAGCTCGCTGGACAACAATCCATATTGAGCTCAACACCAAACCCCAAACCTGTCTCCAAAACAAAATCTTCACAAAACATATATTCTTCAAATCTGTCAGCTTCGTCAGCATCAATAAAGAAAAACAAAACAACCAAAACCAAAAATACTTCTCATGCAAAGCATCATCTCAAAGTGAGATGCTAACTTGAGATGATGGAAAATCCTCCATCCTCTGATGCCGCCAGCCTCCAATATGATCCTGTTACACTTTAACCAACTGATATCTTAGATGAGTATTTGGAGACCTCATCAGGAATAGAAAAAATGGCCCTGAATGCATAAGCTATCTTTGACATATGTGTATTCATGATGATAATGTCAAATTGATCCAATGATATATCCATACACTAATCAAACTTATACCTCCATAAACACAAATATATCCTTAAAACTCCTTATACCTCTTATGTAGTTACTATGATGCAAAACAAATTTCAAACCATAGACGTCTTACAAAGCAACCACTTACAAAATCCCTTATTTCTCCAATTATTAAACCCTAAACTCAAATCTGCATAATCCTTGACCGTCTGCCTCTGTCACTATCCACTGCAACACCCTTAGTATGAAATTAAATCTCAGAAATGTTTATTGCATTCCTTTATGACCAAGTTTATATCAAGCAATCCTATAGTAATCAGCAAAACCATACAGAAGCATAGCGATTGCAAATGTATTTATATTTCTTCAATGAAATAAACTATTGATTCCAATACTCCATGTATTTGAAACCATTCCAACCTTCTTTTACACAGAGATTAAAAAATAGATGAAAACGGTTCAGCCAATGGAAAGAACATTATTAAATGAAGTGGAAGAATAAAAGAACATCAAAAACTTTCCTTTGGAGAGTTCACAACGTCCAGAACATGGGTTGCTCTCCGCTACTCCCAATACAAGGCTATATGTAATTACCAATAAAAAATGAGGACTGATTTTATCCCATATTGATCCTTTTCTCCGAATAACTACTCTATTCTTTTGCTGTTCTACGTGAGTTACTTCTGTAATTTCTTTTATCTGTCTTCCAGGACTGTTGCCACCATTTCTAATTCTCTTCTTGTGGAGTTTTTTAAACTGATCTTCATTCCTCCATGAACCTCCCAGAAGACTGTTCTAGAGACTCTTCTTCAAACACAAGCATACTTCATTCAAAAATGGCAGCGATCTTCAGATCCACAGATGTTGATGGTGTAGAGTGATGGCGTAGAGAATGGAAGACATCCTTTGTTCTATACACGCTTCAACCATTAGAATCCTCACACAGACCATTACTCAACAATGCCATTTCATCACACAAGAAGCTCTGATACCAAATAATGAAGTAAAGTAAACTATTTTTATTTATTCGATTATGAAATGCAGATACATTGATGTATATAAACTATGGAGATGAGGAAGTTGATAGTCACAACGGTTATACAGTTATATGAAGTTGACAGTTGAAACTGCATAACCAGCTTGGTAACCTCCCACTTAAACAATGTAATACTTACGGTTAAACAAGGCATGCTAACAAGGCATCAGTTATTACCTCTAACTAACTTTCAAGATTAGGAACTCTAAGAATTGGTGTCATTGTTAATTTCTCTTTTAAAAGATCAAACACCTCCTAAAATTTGTTTGACCAAGCATAATGTTTCCCTTTTCTTTGTAAGGAAGGGATTGGACTGGCAATATTGGAGAAATTCAAAATAAACTTTCGGTAGTATCCTACCAAACCCATAAAGCTACGTACTTCATGCACTTTCTTAGGTATAGCTCAATCTAGGATAGCTTTGAACTTTGTAAACACGTAAGCTTCATGCATTTGATCAAACATATCATATATATGTGGTAATGGTTCCTTATCCTTTATCATTTCTTTATTGAGGATATGATATTCAAGACATAGACACAAAGTTTCATCCTTCTTTTTGACAAAGATAACTTGTGCACCCCAGGGTGAAACACTAGGTGTAATCAAACCTTTAGCAAAAAAATATTGCAATTGGTATTTGAAATCTTGAAGAAATGGAAACCTTTCTTCAAAAAACACACTATGTTTTCCAGGACTTTCTTCAATTTGTTCCATTTTTACTACAAAGAGTTGACACCCTTTTCAACTAGCCTTTTTAATTGCTTTGCAGAGATTGGTTGAATCTTGACCTCTCTTTGAATACTATCAAAAAAGACCTTATTTCCCATATCATCTAAGCATTCAATAGTTTTATAAAAATAGTCTACCTTGGCTCCAAGCTTCCATAACCAACTCATTCCCAAGATAACATCATAGGAACCTAAGGGAGCTAGTATAGGTTCACCTTTGTTGAAAAAATAGAGAGACCAATCTTAGCTTCAAACAAACATTGCTCTACCTGAGTCTTAGATTGGTTAGCATACTCTACTAACCAAGGTTTAGCCATGTAACCAGCTCTTCTAGGAAACTTATTCAAAACTCTAGGAGAAATAAAAATTTTGGTTGTTTCAATATCAATCAAGATAGAGATAGGGATTCCAAAAAAATTCCAATCACCTCTAAGGGTGTGATCTGATACTTTGCTTGGTGATTATAAAGAGCTACATGAATTATCTGTTAGAAAGCTACTTGTTATGTAGGTAAGGCATTACCTATTGGATAACCACTCTGGTTCTTGGTTGGGCATTGATGAGCATAATGTTCACCTCCACAAGTAAAACAACCTCTAGGAGGTCCTCTCCTTTCTGCTGGTTTTCTAGTATTATCCTCATTTATTTTGAAACTACCATTCTTTTTCTCATTACTAGACCTGCTCTTATCCTTCTGGGTTCCTTTTCCATTTCTTTTATTCTCATAGCTCTTATCATTTCTTCTTTTGGATGGTTGTAAAGTTGGAGTCTTATTGAATCTCTTGTGATTCATATTGCAATAAGCAAATTTGGACTTCAACTCTTTTTCCTTTTTCATGTTGATACACCAAGTGGATGTTTTTCCTGCCAATTGAAAGGCCCTCCAAACCACTTTGGTTAATTTTGAGTAATTTCTTATCTCAAAATATTTTTTCCATATCTGTTAACCAAGCTTCAGTTGCGTCTTCAGTCATTGTTCCATCAAACTTTAGTGGAGTGAATTTCTTCATATCTTTGGAAAATTCTAAGGTAAGACTATCCTTTACTTCCTTCTGGGGTCTACAGTTTTTAGGGTTCTCACTATTCACACTATGCTCTAGGTGAATTTCCCTGCTCATCCCATGAGGAAACTCATTTTCCCTTTCAGGGTTTTCCTGATCTCTTAGTTTCTGCAAGCATGGTTAGGATTTGATCCAATTTGTCCATGAGATTTACTAGTGGATTATTCTCTTCTTGACTCTCACCCTGGTTTGTTCTTGTATGAATCATGTTGTCATTTTTATCACACCTGAGAATATTAAGTTATCTATTAGTTTTCTGAATTTAATACATTTCATTAACTCAAAACATAATTAACTCAAAACAACCAACAAATTGGTACAAAACATTCTCATTTTTATTATAATTTATTCAGGAGTAACGGCATTCTTATTTATATAATTAATCACGACATGACTACATGTCCCCATTGGTTAAAGGATATTCCAATTAACAAACTTAGAGGGTGGTTGAACATTCAGGTACTTCTCCATCTCATGTTTTTCCTAAAATAGGCACATCACAACCACATTCAAATGACATGTTGTGACTAGCTAACAGTTTACTAGATTTCACTACACAAGTAAAAATAGTAGTATTCTTGGCTAGTACAAAATGTTGTTTCCTTTCTAGCCATATTTTCTTAAGTGCATCAGACAAAGTCTTTGAATCCTCCAGGCATGTACCCTCAACATAATTAATATGCTCTTTATATTTAACTTCCTCGATAAATTCTTTCTTAAGTACTAACCATGAAAAATGCTAGGGAACATACTTTCTAGCAGTTTTCTTGGTTCTTCTCCACACCATTCTAGCATAAAATCAATTTTCAGACATTAGCTATCTTCTTAATGTTGATTAATTCTCTCATAGCAAGCTCCAAGCTCCATGTATTGAACCCAGTTAGCTATGATACCATATGTAACATACCATTTCCTAAACAAGACTAAAATCAAATATTCACCATGAGATTTAAAAACACATAAGGTGAAAAAGATAGAACTTTTTTTATTTGAAATAATATTAAAGAATCAAGATATATATATAAAAAAAAAATTTCCTTCTTGAAATATACAACATCATATATTTTACAATGTTGGCATCTTGTCATTTCAATACAATGATATACATTTACATAGTTTAAAAACACAAGTCACTTATCCAAAAGATATGCTGCATTTGGAATTTTTACACCCATATCGTAAGTCTTGGTGAGTCATCTACTATAGAGAGAGGGAGAGAATCTTCTTAGCACTTTACCTCCAACCATAGACTATCAGTCCCATGCACACCTCCTTTTTGGAAGTGGCCATACCCTTCACAAAGAGTATAGACATAAGGTAACCAACAGTTATTTGTCATCCAAGAACTAGTGTTGCATCCAACATAATGCTATCGGTCATACAACCGTAGATAACCTCTAGCTAAGTATGATCATTCTGATAAGTTATGTATTCCAAATATGGTGAACTAACAATGAACGCAAAGACATATGCATTACTTTAGCCAAAGAGTCGATATAAAATAGACATTATCAATGAACATTGTCGTAATGTCCACCCACCCTCCAACTCGACTTGGATACTATCACATCTTACAATATGACTTGGTCAACTAGTTTTAACTATAGAGTTTTATTTAACTCAAATATAGTCTTTCCGACTTAGACAGATTTTCAAGACACTGTCATTGTTCCAAAGACCTTATGGAATCACTATCTACACTTGGGTATCTCCTTGCATCCTTCCAACATGTGAGATCCATGACTTATTGACACTTATAACTTAAGTCCATTTTTAAACAACCAAATAGGTTTTCTTTTATACCAAGAATAAACATAAATGGATAGGAAAAATCTCCTTTATGTCTAAATATAATTAACAATCATAAATAAGGAGCTCACCTTTTCGTTGTTGATCTAAATAGTTAAGACAACATGCAACCACAAGGGTAAATTAGATAAATTTACCCCATTGGGTTAATCTAGGGTTTTTGTCTTTCCCTTTTCTATGACAATGGAATAACTAAAAAACTTAATCTTAAAAAGTAAGAATATAGAAAGAAAGAGATTATCTTCTAGTCTTATTCCAGCTACGAGGTCATTTAAATCTCACAAACCTTGACTAGATTATAGTATACAAGTATACATTAGTTTAAATAAAGATAAAGGAACAAATTCAAGTTTAAACTTCTACTAAGTTTAGTTTGATTTCTGAAAAGATGATGAACTAAATTATGTTTTCTATCCACATGAATTCAATGTCTGAATCTCTCTCTCTTACAAATAAGCTAAGTCGAAGCAATAATATACAAGTACTTTCATCTAAACTTGTAGTAAAACCATCTCACTCAATGTCTCCTTAAAAAGACTTATTTTATGTTGCCATCAACTTTTGTTTACTATCTAAGTTGTTTTACTTATATAAATATAATCAATGAAGTCATTGGAACAATATCAATATCTAAAACCTCTCGAGTAACTCAAAGACTATATTATATATTCCACTAGCTATTCAACATTACTGACTATATGATTTCACTAAAATAGGAAGCCTCTATCACCCAATGAGTATATTAGACTTGTTGATTATAAGAACATAAGTATGCAATAATCAAAGAACCCTAACAGTTGCATAAGTTTGTATTTCTTGTTTGCACTGCTCCACAAAGAAGTCTATGGGAAAAGATAAGAGTATAACATCATATATAATTTTCTCAGGTAGTGTCTTATGAAATATATATACATACAGAAAAAGAATCTGTTTATACTATTTAAATAGAGAATCTTCCGTATCTAAATACTCCTAAAATCTTTGTCTAAATTTATCCCATGACTTTATCTATATACAAATTGAAACCATCTTCTAGAGATAACTAACATTAAAGTTTTCTTTTAGACAAAACCTTTACTGCAGGAACACCATGCCCTTTTTCACTATGAAGAACAAAAAATTTGAGCTATGCTAACATTCTTTATATAAAAGTATCAGCCATTAAAATTATACTATGACTGTCGATTATTAAAGAGATGATAACACTGACTCTAAGTTCTTAGTGAAAGAAAGGTTATATTATTAACTAGAAACAATAATATGAGCAACATCGACCAAGAGTTCTCTGATGCAAGTAAATCTTCTAATATACTTAGCTATGGTCTAAATTCTCATATAACTACCAACATTTCATAGGGAATACCTATGTTCTCCAAAAACAATTATTGATATATGAGATTTTCTAGTAACTTGATTTGCAATAAGAGAATCATGAGGAATATTCACGGTTCATACTTGAGAAAACTGGTGACACTTAGACTTTGTCGACTTGCACTTCAAATTCTTGAACTAATTCCCTTCTAAGAAATGATCTGATCTCAGATATTGATTTCCATCATTAACTGATAGTGTTTATCAACTGAGATAACTAACCTTCACTATTCTGATATTTTCCTTCTGTCAACTCTCTTGATGCTCTCCTAAACTCTGCTCCCAAAACTGAGCTCTTCGAATCTCTATTATCACCAAAAACAACCACCTCTCTTACCTCTCTAGTCGACTCTACTAATGAGTCGTTCACTACCATAACCAACCATGACTCTCTATAAGCAGTGATTCAAGATAGTATAGTATCTCATATGGGCATAGTGAACAGTCTTTTACTACAATAAGGGTAATGACTAGTCATGAGTAAAGGCACCTTAACAATGACAAGGTAATAAGCCTACTTGAAGAGCGACAGACATATTAAAGAACAACCAATTGCATTTGATAAGAGAAATCAACATCAATAGTCAAAGAAAAACATCAATGTAATGATATAGTCAATCCAGTGACATGATACGGAGAAAACAAAAGGTAGTAGCAGTGACAGTCAGTATCAAGAATGACTATGGTAAAAAGGAGAATAGTCATATACAATGAGCAGAGATGAAATAATGAACAATCCAATGAAGATGATTGTCATGACAGTCTGAGATCAGTTCTAGATGATTGCAATAGGTTGAAGAATGGAACAGTGCAAAGGAGGTGTCTGTTTTAGTTTACCCCACTTCAATATCATCCACTCCAACATAAAAAAGGTAGCCTAGGCAAAAGAAAATAGGACAAACATTTACCACTTTTGTTGTGAATGAGATGTAAACTTGCTATTGAGTCTTTAACCATTGAAATGGCTGGTATTCAATTAAAGTGATGTTTCAAATAGTCAAAAAGCAATTATTATGATGATTGTCCTAGTACAGGGAAAAAAAACTGATTAGTGAAGCTGTAAATATCATGGAACAATCTTATCCATTGACATGAAGAATAGAAGAACAATGTTAAGTAGAAGTCAAGGGACTATTGAGGAGGTGCAGTAGATAAGACAGTAGTTTATCACTGTTATAAAGCCTTTAGGAATGAGATAGTCAAACACTATGAAGCTACAACATTATACAAAGATGACTAAAAATAATGAGATAGTGATAGAAATCAGTCATGAGGATAGTCATTAAAGCATACAATAGAAATAGTAGCCTTTTACTAGTTCATAAAAAATAGTCAATTGAAACATCAAAAAGGTTGCAAGTAATGTACTGTCACAATAGTATTTATGATGAGAACAGAGCCCTCAAGGAGTAAGATTTTGTTCCAGAACTTTCAAAAGAGAGGCAAAGAAATATAACAGAGTTTAAAAAAGAAGTCCTCACTGTTCTTTTTAAAAACACATTGCTCATATTTTCCCAGAGGAACAGATACAGGGGTTTCACACTTTTCCCACAAAAGACCTTCAATGGCTATTCCAAAGGTGGCATAGTTTCCATATAACCCTATTAGGGTTTTGTCAAAAAATAGGGCAACCTACATATTTCTTAAAAGTGAGAAAGGAAACAATCTTCATCCTGATACTAAAGAGCCATACCATAATCAATACATGGAATATTGAGATAGTTGCTAAGTCCATCAATATGGTTCTAAAAAACATCTGTAACCAAGAATAAATTATGCCATGAAAGCAACGATACAAGTATGTGGGTTTCCAAAATAATCAAAGGAAGTAGTCTTATTTTGTAGAGGCAGTAGAGAAGTCACTTTTCAATCATCTTACAACAAGACAAAGGTTTTTTCCTCATTTTTTTAGCGAAGAGAACCATAGTAAATCAGTTTTTAAGCATTTTTCTATAGAGGACACGGAGATCTCTTTACTGACTGTTCAAATAAAAGATGATATACAAAGAAATATGCATAGAACCCTATAGTTTCAGGACCACATTCTATAGTTTGTATCAAAGAAAGCAAGGGTCAGTGTTTCTATAGGATCATATAAAAGAGTAAAGAGCAGAAAAAATATAGAACTTCACATGCATTTCACATTCAAGCCCTAGCAAGATTACATAATAAACAACATATAAAGCATTTTTTACCATCTCATACAGAAAAAGGAAAGCACAGAGCCTTTTCATACTTTTTAAAAACACTTCCATGGAATCACAATAGAGGAAAAAGCCAAAAGCACAAATTTTTACCATACAGGAGTAGAAAAAAAACAATGAAGTATTTTCTTCCATATATCAAAACCACAGAAAAAGGGCAAGGAAATAAAAATGTCTTGCAATTTTTAGTGGAAAGAAGAAGGAAACAGTAAGGTGAAGAGAATTATTTTCATAGTTCTTATATAGAAAAGTAGATGACCCTTGCTTACCAAAAGAAGTTGCAAGAAGAGCCGTTGGAAGCAGAAGAAACCCTTCAGGAGTTGAATTGACCTAATAAACCCTCATGGTAGTGCATCACTTCAAAGCAGATGAAAAGGATAAGAGCAAAATGATTTCTTTTAGGGTTTGATCGATCTTTTTGTGCCCTAGCCTGATCATCTTAGTCTCCCTTTGACTTTGTTAAGAAAAGAGATCATCATAAATCAAATGGAGACTATGGTCTATGACTTTCAAGTCATGATGCCTAGTGAAGAATGCATGAGCTTGTGGAGACATGGAGTCATAAGGTGGTCATTATTCTCTTTTCACTTTATTAAGAGACTTTTTAAACCTTGGAAATCAAAAGAAAATGATAAGTGTTTGAAAACAAAAGGGAAAGGATATGATTAAAGTTTGAAAAAATCACAGAATGGTTTGAAGCCTTTTCATAGGCTAAGGATAGAAAAAGACATTATTATAAACCTTG
This sequence comes from Cunninghamia lanceolata, assembly GCA_027924645.1. NCBI lineage: Eukaryota > Viridiplantae > Streptophyta > Pinopsida > Cupressales > Cupressaceae > Cunninghamia > Cunninghamia lanceolata. Next base: position 9,766,928 of record BSBN01000078.1, read on the forward strand.
TGGTTTTTTTTGGTGAAGTTGGAAGAGAAGTTCAAGCATAAATGTACAAATCATGTAAACCCCTTTTTCTTTTTTGCATGAGTTAAAGCTAAAAATATTGTATTTTAAACACTTATTGAGGGTAATAATTATAAATTACCCTAATATTTGTTTCACAAAACCAAGAAGATAATTGTAAAACACTTATTAAGCTAAAACCATGCAAACATATTACCCTTAATATTTCTCAAAAACAATATATTTTTGCCCTCAAATCATGCAAGGGAGTAAAGTGAAGACAAACTGAATTGTCAAACTCATGCAAGAGGAGGTTCTACTTTTATTTTTGACTTGGAGTCAAACAAGCCTATTTTGGCAATCTTTTGGTCAAACATCTTGGGAGGAGGAGTTCTGAGCTAGAATAGCTTAGTTTGGAGTAGTTGTGGGATCTTATAATTAGGCTTTTTTCTCTTGCTCACCCAGAAACTAGGAGTTGTCTTTTCCAACCTGTTCATGCATCATGTTGAGTGCAGTTAGACAGGAGATCACTTCCCTTTGCTTTTGGAGATAGATTTTTGTATTATGGGAGGAAAAGCTTATGCTTTCTTCCCAGTTCTTTCTTTTTCTCTATCCTTTACACATTGCAGAGACAGAATATCATAACTCAATATATTTTATAAATTTTTATACAACAATAGTTTACTTTTTAGCAGATTTGATAGTTATTGAAGTGTTTTCCTTCTATTTTCCAATAAAATTGGGTGTTCTTCTTCTTGGATTTAGGTGTCTTGTCTTGTGAATGATATGATAAAGATTTACCGTGTTTTAAATTGAAACCTTTAACTTTTATGTCTCATTCTATTGAAGCAAGTACACAATAGTGCAAATTTTACCATAGGTTATAGATTGTGTCTATGATTCTTATACTTTTAAGTTGTGAGAGCATTGGTTTTCCTTCAGCAAAAATTAGATTGATTTCATGCCTTTCTATGAAATATTTATGTGATAGGATTGTTCAATTTGAGTTGTAGAAACAGAAGTATTAGGAAATATTTGTGAATCAACATACAGGTTAGGATATAATCATTGGTGCTTCACCCCTTTAGATTAATTTTAGTTTTATTTAATCATCCTTCTATCTCTTTTCCATGATGTATGTCATATCTAAGGATCTTTTAAAGGGAGTCAACTCTTCCAGAGGTTCATTCTCATCATAGACAACCCACAGTCTGAGAGTGATCCAATGTTTCACGGGATTGTTTAGCTTATTGCTTGACCGAGTGCAATCCTTCATGACAACAATACTCAATACTCAGATGATAAATGAATGGTTCAAAACCAAAGGTCTCTTCTCCTCTCCTTAGAAGATACTCTCTCTCTCTCTCTGAGAGTAATCAAAACCTATTTTTCTGATAGTGTTTTCCTAATAGCACTATTTCTTATCATGATAAAATCCATTGACCTAAGGAGAAGAATTAATTTACCTAATATTAACCTTTCTCCTAATACAATTAATGTTTCTCTCACACTTTTGAAGATAGATTTATTAACAAGGAATGTAAATTAAATCTCAATTTAATAATTAAATGGTTAATATTTAGATTTAAGATAGAATAATATATTCAATGATGTTAAAATAGATGTAATAACAAATGTAAATCACAACAGGTGATAATTTAATAAGAATTTTACCGATGATAACGTGTTTGGTGGTTAAGTCGCTTGGTTGTAGTGGCGGCCACCAAAGTTCAAACCCCCACTGGGCCAACGAGCTCGCAAAAGCATTCGCATGGAACATTAAAAAGTTTACCAGATACATATCTTTTAGATCCTAGAAATAAGAACTTTTAAGTAAATCATTTACAAAACAAATTAGATAACATAATCATATAATCATATTAACATCAAAACCCATCAATATCTTTTATTAACAATAAGTTGAGTACTTCATTAATTTCCATCATAGAAAGGAATAGATACGTATCTTTTAGATCCTAGAAGTTCTTCCAAATGTCACTCTAGAAAATGGATTATAGATTCAACCCCCTTCAACAAGTGAACACTTCTAGGAGGAATCCAATTCTTATTTGGAACCAACCATGTGTTTCGCAAGCATTTGCCTCTTTTTAACAAAACAAACACACACAAGTTCTCTAGACCCATGTTCAACAAAACATGCTCAACACAAGTGCACACACAAGCCCTGGCTATGACAATCTCGGGTGTACTATGTACATTGAGTTGGACACAATCTGTGAGCCCCTTCTCCAATGCTCACCGCTTGTCAAATCTATAATCCTTCTCATTTGTGATTTCTTCCCTTTCTTTCCTTATCTTCCTTGAGTGTTCTCCATGCCCTTTCCAAGTCTCACACAAATGCCTTATATAACCTTTTAAGGGGTGCCTTCTAAACCATCACACCCTTTCACAAAGGTTGTCATTAATATTGGTTTAATAAACATAATAACTCCTCCTTTCTAAAGGGGTTTTCATAATTATTCTTTATTTATCTCCATTTTAACCAAAAGGATCATAATATCCCTTATTTTCCATCTCTGTTTTAATTATAAAGGGTAAATAAACTTTGTCCTCTTATAATTTCATAGGGTTATTGATAAGTAGATTTCTTTTTCCATTTTGGGTAGAAACTCACATAACATTGGTAGATTGTAGATAATCATGTTCTACCCCTAGTTTTCTTTACACCATTTTCATATTTGATCCCATGTAGACCAAAGATTTTCCCAACTCATGAAAAAGGCCAAACCTTTTAAATGAGAATTTGTATTATCTAATTCCTATTTGTTTCGAATAAATATGATATTCTAAAAAGTTTCCTTTATTTTTTGTTTCCCCAAAGGGATCCTATTCACTCCTCTAGCAACATATGATAATTCTTTTCTTGATTTTGTCCATGTCTTTCTTTTTTGATCTTGTATTTGGTTTTGTAGAATTTTGATCTAACCCTAGTGTAGGGTTTTGGTTTCTACTTTTCTACAAATTGTCTCCTTTTAAGCCATCGGTGGTTATGTTGTTTAAATCTATTTGTGTTATTTTATTCTTCCCTCTTCCTTTGTTTTTCTCTTCATTCTTGTGTTAATCTACTATAGTCTTTTGCCGATTTCTACCAAAAAAAATTTCTTCTCTATTTTGTTTCTTCTATCATTTTCTTGTGCCTCATGTTTTTTCTTTTTAAAATTTCATCTATCCTTTTTCCTTTGCCTTATTTTTTTCTTTTTTGAACTCCATTGCCACTTATTTTGTAGAGTAGAGCTATTTTTACTTTGAACAATTTTTAGTTTATAATAAATTATGATTTGAAAAACATGGTACTAGTTTTTTTATCTGTAAATGCATCCATGGGGGATACTCCTTGTATTATAAAGTAATAAAAAAATAGTATATCAATTTTTACAAAAGCTCTATTAACATAGAGTCAACCTAGGTGAAAACAAAAACCTGGAAAGGAAAGAACTACTACTATCTATTCATCTATGCATTTCTAAAATTCAAACATATATACTAATATGGGAACCTTGCTCCTTCGGCCCGCTCCTACTCGATGCCAATGAAACATTGCATCCATTCTATACCATGTACCTCCTTCATTCGCAAGATCTGCTTTAGGAAATAAATTGCTTTCTCCACCTTTTGATGCCTCCTTACGAAAGACGTCGGCTTATTAGAAGTAAGCAATGAAAATCATTTCATCAAATCTCTGCTGTGGTTTAACCTATGGAAATCACCTAGAAGTGGGACACCATTGCCATACCTGGTCATCACTAACACCTCATCCAAACCTCACATGAATCTTTTTTATGAAAGCCTTCACAATTACTGCCACATCCTCCAATTCCCTGAATTCCAACAATGTTGCAACAAAAATTGACGAAATGTCATTATTTACTCTATATCGATGATCCACCAACAAAAATCCTCCCCCATAATCCATTGCACTATGAGAAGTAGAATATCCTTTTTGGTTTTGAAAATGCTTTGAAGTCTCTTTTCAGTGAAGATAGGCTGGAGAAGACATTAAATGCCATAATTACCAATCCTACAAGAGTGAAACCCATGTGTCACTATGCTAGGTGGCATTTCCAAAACTAGTTCCTCGAACTAATTAACTGCCAAGTTGTCCAATGCATTGACCTCCTTATTTTCCTCCTTGAATACATGGTTAACTATGTATTGTTCCAACTTGCCCAAAAGCTCCATGACCGTTTCAAGTATGGTGTTATATTTCAAAAACTTGATGTGCTCCTCACCCTTATCACATTAATCACAAATGTTGAGCCACCTTCTATTGCTAGCTTGCTTAGACCCATCTCAATGCTTACTTGAAGTCCCAAGATTAGCACTTGATACTCAACCATATTGTTGGTTCCATGGCCAAGCCTCTTAAAAGCTCTACAAAGGACCTTCCCTTCCCAATTTCTCACTAAACTCCCTACGCTAGATGATCAGGGAAATTTAGGATGAGGGGGTAATTTATCCTAGGGCCCCTCAATTGTTAACATAGTAAAGATTGAACTTGGGTTGTTGGCACTATAGACAAAAAGCCCCACCATTTCACCACAGGGTCTCCCCTTATAAACATGATACTATTAACATCATATAATATTATACTTTTTTTTAATAATTAAATTTTAGAATAATTAAAAAATATTAATAGTTTAAACATTCCAATACAATTCATAAGATTTTACACTATAATCTTCATATATATTTATATTTATATTTATATTTATGAAATAATAGTTGAAAGAAAAATTATTTAGAGCCCACATTTATTTGTAAATACAAAAACCTTAACTTTAAAATAGATAAAATATGTAGCAAATAGAATTGTTCTAGTAAAATAAATTAACTTTAAAGTAAAGTAAAAATTATTTATTTTGATTTATTTTATTTTACATTACAACTATTTTATTGAGTATATATATAGTTTAATTATGGTTTATGTTTGTTATGTTGTGCTTATTATAAACTATTAATATTTTTACATGTAAATAGCTATAAAATTTAATGTTAAAGGAAAGAGTTTTTGTTGACACATTCACGTCATTACACTCTATAACTCTGCGCATTAACTATAAAAATTAAATTGGACATTATTAAAGATATAAATATAACATATAAATATATGAAAAAACAACTATATATTTATTTTACTAGCCTTCTTTGGGAAAACTTCGCGTTTACGGATAAAGAATTTGAAGATTAATTTATCTTTAAAAAAGTTTTCTTTGGCAGAAGAAATTGTGGATTTTGCAGATTACAATGTGCATCAAAATTAATTAGTCCTGGTAATTGCATTGTCGATCTATATTTTCTTTTTCCTTAGACTTGTATTTTTAAATTTTCTTTGCAGATTTAAGTTTTAGTAGAAATAATTCAAGGAAGCCCTAGATTCATAATATATGTTTTTTCTGCCTTAGATTTTTAGTTTTATTTTCTCTGTGATTTAGATTATAGTCAAAATAATACAAGGAAGCCCTTGTATTAATATCTACCTTAGATTTGTGTTTCTTTTTTATTTTCTTTATCATGAATTTAATTTTGATAAAATACTTTAAGCAACTGAATACCCTTTGATCACGAAGAAATCTTTGTTTAACCTAGTTGAGTTGCAGAAAACCCTTATATCTCTCAACTTTATTTTTAGGTAAATGTATATAAGATATCTATACTAGTTTTTTATTAGAGAGGTAAAATAGGTTTTGAAGGGGCCTCAAAACCCTACAACCAGAAGCTGCCCTAAAGATAAAACATGGAAGGATTCATGAAGTATTTCACCCTGGAGGGGCGCTTCACCAGGTTTTATAACTATCATCTCCCCCTCTTAAATCATTTCCGTCCCAATGCTCAAATTAGCTTTTAGTTTTATCTGCTTTCTTCCCTTGAACAGTCTGTCCTTAGGGTTAGGGGTAAACTGGCTAAAAACCCTGCTAAGAAGCCTATCCCTCTTCATCAGGGCCTTATTCTCTGTCTTTATAATCACCATCTTGCCCTTGAACCCTCTAAGTCCATTCAAACCAATAGTGGGGAAGGGGAACCCTCCTCTAACCCTAAGGATATTCCTGGTGTTGAAGAACCTAAGCCCTCCCCTGTTCCTATTAAGACTAAAGAAGTTTCTTTTTCCTTGCATAAACTCTTTATCCTCTTGTGTTTTTGGACACAAATCAGAAGATAAATGAAAATGGACAGAAAGAGGAGTAGAAACAACCTTTGCATCAGCCATACCAAATCTATCTACAACCTTGTCAATGTATGCCTTTTGTGACAACATGATCTCCTTCTTTTGTCTATCCCTGGTGATGGTCATTCCAAGAATCTTCTTGGCTGGGCCTAAGTCTTTCATAGCAAATCTCTTAGCTAATTGAGACTTCAATTCAAAAACAATCCTCATACTTGTGCCGGCTACCAACATGTCATCAACATACAGCAAAAGAATGATAAATTCACCATTAGGAAGTCACTTATAATAGACACAAGGATCTGATTCACATCTCAAGAAGTTATGCTCAGTCATAAAGCGATCAAACTTGAGATACCATTGGTGCGGGGCTTGCTTGAGCCCATACAAGCTATGCTTCAATCTGCAATAAAGATGTTCTAGTCCCTATTTCTTAAATCCTTCTGGCTGTTCCATGTACAGTTCTTCATCAACATCACCATGTAAAAATGTTGTTTTAACATCCAACTGATCAAGTTCAAGATCCCAAACTACAACCAAACCCAAAACTGCCTGGATTGTGGTCATTCTCACAACTGGTGAGAAAATCTCATTAAAATCTATGCCTTTTTGTTGATCATACCCTTTGACAACCAGTCTAGCGCGATAGCGCTTGTTGCCTCCATCTTCCTCTTTCAACTTGTATACCCAACGATTCTTCAAGGGTCTTCGATCAGGTGGAAGTGGCACTAAATCCCAAGTGTTATTAGCCTGCAAAGAAGTCATTTCATCTTGCATTGCCTCTTGCCATTTCGAAGAATCAACTGCCTTGCAAGCCTGTTTATAGGTAGCTGGTTCAGGTTGATCAGAAATCAATGATTCTGGCTGTGCCTCCTCTGAATACAACAATTCATAATCTGAGAATTTAGAAGGACGTCTCCTCTCCCGGGTAGACCTCCTTAACTGAGAAACCTCCTCTTGCAAATTTGAATCATCCAGATTCATTCTGTGTAATTAGTTTTGAATATTTGCTGTCATTTTGCAAATTACCTCCAATCTGAACAATGTCTTCATGACTCTACCTCTGAACACTTCCCTATGCCTGCACATTTCCTTGTGCAATCTCACCCATATGCTGCCTTTGCATATCTAGAGTTTCCTGTGCACCTATAGTGCTCTGTTCAGGCAAAAATCCCTGATTCTGTAGATTACCTCTAATCACCTATCTATACGAACTACCAATACAAGGTAGATTATTATTCATAGGCTATGGTTGACCAACCAATTGCTGTGTGTGACTTCCTCCAGTCACACAAGGCAGCGTTGAATGTAGTGAGGGCTGCAATGAAGATAAAGGCAGAGAATTGGTAAGATGAGTCTGCGTAGCATATAAGGGCAGCAAACTTGTTTGACCATGCTGTGTTTGGGTTAGAGAAGGCTGCGTAGGAGGCATTTTATGTGTAGAAGAAACCTCAAGCAGTTGTGAGTTTAGAGTATGATGTGTAAGACCAGGCAGCGAAGTGACTATAGAAGACTGTAGTGAGGTTAGAGGCAGCGGACTTGTATGAGGAGGCAGCGTGGAAGCTAAGGAAGGCTGCGTTTCACATACAGGCAGCGAACACTTATTTGGGGGCAATGTTGCAATAGTTTGAGGCTGCGTAACCAGTGAGAGACGCTAAGTTGGATGGGTATGACCATCTATGGAGAGAGGCTGCGTTGGATTTGCTGAGTGTGATGGAACAGTAGCTGGCAGTGTATGGATTAGAGGTGGCACAAGAACATTTGAAGGCAGCGATTCAATCTCAGAAGGCTGCCTAGGAGTCTGCAAGCTAACACTGGAAACCTGAGAACTAACAATGGGAATATTGTTCTGGTTCTTAGCCACACTAACTCCATTATCAAACAAATCAACTATTATATATTCTTTTGAAAATGTGTTTTCTTTGTGCAAACCTGGGAAAACTCTTTCATTGAAGACGACATCCCAACTGTGAGTGACCTTTTTGGCGATGGGATCCTATAACCTGAATCCATACTGATCCTCGCCATACCCAACAAAGATGCACTTCTGCGATTTGGGATCAAATTTGGATCATTTCTCAGGAGGAATAAGAGCAAACGCTTCACATCCGAACAGCCGTAGATGACTATAAGAAATACGCTTGCCCATCCACCTTTCCTCAGGAATGTCAAGATTTAACCAAGATGAGGGAGCTCGATTAATGAGGTAAACCGCTGTGTTGCAAGCTTCTACCCAGAACTCTTTTCCCAATCCAGCATTGGAAAGCATACACCGTGCTTTTTCCAAAATCGTTCTATTTAGCCTCTCTGCAGCCCCATTTTCTTGCAGTGTATAAGGAACAATTTTGATTCTCTGAATACCATTGTCAGCAAGAAAACTATCAAACTCTAGTGAACAAAATTTGCCGCCATTGTCAGTTTGCAAACACTTGATATTATGCCCACTCTGATTTTCAACTAGAGCTTTAGAAATTTTGAACTTGCTGAACACTTCAGATTTTTTATTAAGCATAAAAATCCAAACTTTCCTAGTGCAATCATCAAGGAAAGTTAAAAAATAATTAGCACCTCCAAGAGAAGTTACCTCAGTTGGACCAAAAACATCTGAATAAACCAGCTCCAAAGGTGAGGTGTTCTTCTCATGACCCGTCTTTATGAAGCTAATCCGCTTCTGCTTGCCATAGAGACAATGTTGGCAAAAATCCAAATCCACGGATTTCAACCCCGGTAGTTGTTCTCTTTTGATCATGGCTTCAAGACCTTTCCTACTCATATGTCCAAGTCATTGGTGCCATAGCTTAGTTTCGTTGTCCGTCACTGTCATAGCAGCTTCCACTTGAGAGTCATTCTCAAAAACATATAAACTGCCCTCTCTATTTCCTTTGGCAATCTGTATGACACCTTTAGTAACCTTCCATGAATCTAGATAGAAGGTAGTATTGCAGCCTTGCGAGAACAATTGGGTTATAGAAATTAGATTCTTTTTCAGTTTTGGGACATGCCTAACATCTTGCAAAAGCCATTTGCTTCCATTTTTAGATTGTAGGAGAACATCACCTTTACCAATGATGTATAATGAATTGTTATCCTCCAAGTAGACCTTCCCGAACTGTCCTCCTTGATAATTAGAGAAGGCATCCGTGCAAGAGGTGGCATGAAATGATGCACCCGAATCTAGAACCCATGAATCTGAAGTGGTTTCACTTACGGACAAAACCAAAATATTATCACCCTTGTCATAAACAGCATTGACCTCGCTGTCTTTAACCTTCTCTTGCGCCTTCTTATAGGAATAACAATTTTTCTTGGTGTGACCGGGCTTACCGCAGAACCAACAGTCACCAACTCTACCTCTGGATTTTGACCTCTTCGTTGATTTTGATCTTCTTCTGTTATTGTTTTTGCCTCTATTATGAGGCCTTCCTCTACTAACAGCGGTTAAGGCTTCACTGGAAGATATTTCTTGGTTCTTTCTACGCATATCTTCACTAAGGAGTGTAGCTGCTACATCATCAAACACCAATTTTGTTTTGGCTGAAGCTGAAGTACTTATGGCCATCACGACACCTTCCCAGCTGTTGGGCAATGAGCATAGCAGCAAGATTGCTTTAATTTTATCTTCCAACTTTATCTCCACCAAAGTCAGTTGGGTAAGTAAGGTATTAAACTCATTCAAATGGTTTGACATGATTCCGCCTTCTTTCATTTTCAGGTTATAAATCTTTTTCATAATAAAAACTTTATTAGATGTTGAAGCCATCTCATACATCTTACAAAGTTTATCCCACAGCTCCTTCGAAGTCTTCTCTGCTGAAACATTAAACAACACATTGCTGGACAGCGAGAGGAAAATTGTAGCTATTGCCTTCTTATCCATCTTGTCCCACTCTTCATCCGTCATTGAGCTTAGTTTCTTTGCTACCCCTTCAAGTGCCAGTGAGAGGTCTTGTTTTATCAGCAAAGACTCCATATGTACTTTCCACAGTCCAAAATTCTGACCGGAGAACTTCTCAATCTTTGATTCCTCCATGGCTCGAAAATCCAACACCGATTTTCGCAATCAGCTATACCGTCACCGTACAGCTCTGATACCAATTGTTAAGACTAAAAGCACAACTCAACTGCAGAAAGAGAGAAGTAAAAACAGCGCACAGATGTAATTAGAAACCAAAAAGAATAAGACACCAAATTTATCGTGGTTCACCAAACTTGGCTACATCCACACTGAGCAGAGGAATTGTATTGATAATAAATTGTGTTTTACAATGAGATATCAAGCATATATAATGCTTCATTATGCATCACAAGAGGAATGTGAAAGGACAAGCAATTGGCGGGAAAAAATAATGTGTCCGTTGGTCTTCATTTCCTTACACTACAAGCATTATTTAATGGTCATAAGACTTTGGCAAATCAAGAAATCATAATTACTTTTGACTCTATGGTCTTCTGATTTTCCCAGTATTATTTTTCCTTTGGAACACAAAGGAAAACAAGCAAAGGGATATTAGATATAAACATAAAGGAAAACTAACAGCACCAATTGTTTTCATCAATGTTTGTTTTATCTATCATCACTAGAAAGGTCAAACTTTGGAAGACGAACAAGTTGCAAAGAACAGAGTTGTCTGATAGCAATCTCTCACTACTTCAGCAGTGCTTTGTAATATGATAGTCTCATAGACTGTTTTAGTATGATGAAGGATATTGAAATCTCTCTTTTCCATTATATATGAATGGCCCCAACTTTCTCAAGTGATGTGCTAGCTTTTTTTAAAAGGATAAGGAATAGAATGATTGACATGTACGTTTGCAGTGCTAACTATTTTCTTGCATTGTGCAGACTTTACAATAATGGAAAATCTTAATGCCAATATTTCTCATGCTCAAGTTAAAGCTCAGTCTAGTCCTTCTTCTGAGATAGCAGATCCTAATGCTGAGGTGAGGCTTAGTGGTAGAAAAAGGAAAAATCAGAAGGAGAATTCTTGTGAATTGGATGATATTGAACAGACGGCAAGGATGCTAATGAATCTCAGTAGAGGGAGGGTTGATCAAGACACAGTTGCAGGAAGTGGTGGTAATAATGGCATGGAAAACCCTAACCCTAAGACGTCTCATGGAAAGCCTAACATAAATGATAATGGTAGGAAAAGTGGCAGATTCATTGGAGTCAGTGATGACCAAGGCCGTTGCCGTTGGCAAGCCAATATATGGTATTCTATTATTTCTCTTTTGTTTTTCTATTGTTTGACTGTTTAACTTTTAATTAAAGAATAACACATTGAACACTATCTTTCTTCAAGAAAAAATCAAATGATTTTTATATCAATCTTTCAGGTCATTTCGTGTGTCTCATATTTAGTGTGATTCTATATCTCTGTGGGTTAATTTTTTTTGGGAGTCAAAAAGTTGATTTGAAAAAGTTTTGGGTGTTGTTAAAGATTTTTTGAGTTCAATAATAATGGATTGCTGAAGTGTCCAACTTACAATATGTTTCACTGCATAGATCTCTTTAATAACATTGGAATGCCATTTCTCTGCAGGCTTAAGGAGGATAAACATCAAGTAAACCTCGGTCAGTTTATAAAGATTTATTTTTTATTTTTTTATTTACTTGAATGTTGAGGAGTTTCTTATTAAAAATGTAAAAGGCAGAAAGATTTTTGTTGTTTTGAGAATAATATAGGTTACTAATATTTCTACAGATTTGAAGATAAAAACGACCCTAAAAAAATAAAAAATAAAAAAAAATCTAGCCATGTTATCTGTGACCCATTATTAAGACAAAAGTAGTATGTTCATAAAAAAATTCTAAAAAAAAATTGTCCTAAATCCTTTCAAAAAGTTAACAGATTACAGTGGTTGCAATCCAAATAAATATTTTTCTTTGCAAACTCTAATCCAAAGCTTTCAAACATTTATTATAAATTGAGAATCTTAAATTCTATTATATTTTATTTTTTATTGTTCACTTTTGTGTTAATTTTAGGTTCTCCTCCAAATTTTACCATTAGTATTGGTGGCATGTAGTTTATTGTATACCTGATAAATAATTACTATGCAGGTCCTCTGACAAAGCTATGCTAGTCACATGTCCATGCAAGAGGTTAAATTATCTTGAAATAGAGTATGACATGAGATGGGTAGAAGAAGTAAGTTACAAAAATTTTCAAAGCAAACAACAAACATAGGAAAACATTAAGGAAACCCTCAGTCTCATCATGAGTACACAAACACAATAATTTCTTATACTTTAAATATTTTTCAATACACCTTTCATAATGTTTGAGATAGGTCTCGAATCCACCGGATTTAACATGCAAAATTTAGAATTTGGAGGATCCGCCAGATTTCAAACTTAGTCAATTTTTCAGGATTTCAGGATAACAGGCTACCAGACTTAGTCCTTTTCAGGATCTCAAACATACATCAGGATTGGTCTCAGTGTTCATTATTTGGATAGAATTTGATCAAGACTCTTCATTTCTAGATGAGACTCCCAGTTATAAAGAAAAACCTTCTAGGAGAGAGACTTATTGTTAGATTGGCAGAGGAAACGAACCCAAGATACCATCCAAAACTAAATGCAAAGCATCAGAGCTAAAAAAAAGGGAGTCCGCATTTGTAATGGGGCAATGTGTGATTAGGTCACAACATCTAGCGTCAACCTGAATTAATGTTTTTGAACATTTCAGAGACAAAGACTCAATCTAGACCCAAAACCTTCAAACACTCCTCTTCTACCTATTAGCTAGCTAGACAATGAACTCAAAAGGGAAAAGAAGCATAGATTGGATTAAGACATGACACCTTCTGATGTGTGATTAAAGATAGATTTCAATTAAAACAACTTCTTAAATGTTCCAAACATAAACAAATGTCAAGTTTCAACATTTCCATGTACCCCCACACACTAGACCAAATAAAGAAAACTATATGATCACGAAATCAAAACCAACTGCGAGCATGACCATTCATATTCCAAGGATCCAAGTGTGTGCGTATGAGTTCCTATTCATATTCAATCACACTTTGTAAATCCATTAGGAGGTCGCTATTGATGGTTGATGAACTTCTCATCTTCTTTGTACTGCATGATCTCATCATCTAGCTCCTTTGTGATCTCGAGCAAAGGTATCAACAACTTCTTGATCTCATCATCCATAGCAGCAGCATGTTCTTCAACTGTCATATTCTTCATTGTCTTGATATATTCTTGTATAATGATGGCAACATCGAGCGTCAACCCGAATTGTTCTTGTCTATTCATAGGCTCTTTGTCGACATATTCTTGAATGATGACTTCTAAATTCCTTTGCAGTGCCTCCAATTCATGATCTTCTAACAACATCTTTTGTACTTCTTGTAGCTCATTCTTGAGGATCTCTTGATGTAATGTAGATGTATATTCCTCAAGAAACTTGCCTTCATCAAATTTAGGTTCCTTCCACAAGCTCGAACTTCTTTCTCAATTACCACTTCGAGTACTCTAACATCTTCTAAACCATGTTTACAATCTTCTAATGCTTTTGATAACCTTTGTCCAAATGCTTCTATCTCTTTAGTATTGATAAACTCATATTCATATTCCTTCTCACTGGTACATTGCTTATCAAGATTCTTTGTAGTAAAGACTTCTTCCTCAATAGGTACACCAGCTTCTACTTCCTACATGGCTTGATGAATTGCTTCCCAGCATTCTCATAAGTATATTCCAAATGATCTATATCATGCACCCTACACCAATTTCTAGGAAGCAGTACATCGTCAACACTTAAATTCTTGTCATTCTTTAATTCCTTATTGACTTTCTCTTTCAGCTTCTTAATTGCTTCACCACTGACAGGAGTATTAGGATCTATCTTTAAAAATACTACCGGCTCATGTACTTGTAAGAATGAAATTTTCTTTTACACTGCTAAGTCCATCCTTGATAAGAATGTTATACAATTTGCCTCTCTATGATCATTTGTATTATGAATATGACATCCATACTTGCACTCGAAGTCCTTGAAACTCTTGCCACCAAGACACTCATTCAATGACCACAATAGTTGGAGAACAATTGGAGTTGAATTTGCATGATCATACCCAACAACTTGCCGCATATTCAAACTTGAATCCATGGTTGGGAAATTCATCTTCTGATTTTTTTGTATGTTTTGATTTTTTGCTATTTTTTTGGATTTCTGAACTTTTTCTACTTTTTTGTATTTTTTTAAAAATTTCTACTTTTTTTGTATTTTCTGAATGATAAGAGATCTTGAAATATTGAATTTTCCTTGAAAGCTCACTTCAAACCTCAATCCACCACTTTGGAGTATCTTATTGCTCTACTTGAAATGAAGAATGTCCATATTTTAGCCTTCCTTTTGGTGCCAAAAATTTTGATGATTATTTTTAGACAAGTCAACAATATTGTAAAACACTAGAGTATCTCACTCTCTCTTGAATAAAGTCCCTCAAATGCTAAACGATGTGATCAATCGAGACAACTCTAAGGTTCCTCTCTTATAATTCATAGTGGATGAACTCAGTGATTACATGTGATCTTGTTGATTATCACAAAGGGACTTACGTTGGATTCTTCTTCTTTCAGTTAGTTTATTTATCCATTGAGTGTGGATGAAGTATATATAATGCATCAATGATAAAAAAAGGGAAAAAGATAAGGTTTAGGGAGCTAATTTAAGGTCAATGAAGCAATGATGATGCATGAATAGACAAACTCCTGAATCAACCTAACTCAACTTCACCAAGGATGCCTCCAACTATATGAAGTTGGTCCAATCTCCTAAGATATACGAATGGTTTTCAAATCATGAAGGCTTATATAAGCACCCATTGGACGACAAAGCTCAAACAAGCATCCACAATCGAACATAAACAAACAATAAGGCTCTGAATAGTGTTACACAACACTTCACTAGCGATGAATGTTAAAAGCATGAGCTGGGAGTTGATCAAATATTCAATACATACATACATTACATCAAAGAGCTTCTAATCTACTTCTAATCTAATTTGAAACATCTCTCCACTTCATCAAGATACAAGAAACCATTTTATTCCACAAGATAACACTTAACACTTAATGAATTCTAATGTTTTACATTACTCTTGAGAAATATTTACAACAACTTCAAGTCCTCTCAGAAAATTTTGAGAGTCTCTCCTATTCTACTCCTAAAAAACTAATGACTGATCTACTATCTAATAATTTTACAAATGAGGCAACAAGGCCTTTATATAGAGGTCTAGATTTACAATGAATGGATAGGATCAATTCACATAGCCAAGGGCTTAGATTATGCCACCTCAATAGGTAGTTACAACAACTTGCTATTTTTAGTACAGAAGAGAGACAATGAAGGCACATTTTCAAAGAAGATAAGGATAAGATGGAATATTTGGAGCATCTTCTAAATAGACGTCCTCTCTATCTTCTTGCTTGTTGAATGATGTCACAAATTGTGATTGGCTTGATGTTGAGTGTCTACCGCGTAGGTTCCACCTTAGCATATTCCCAAATTGCATCATCTTGTGATGTCTTTAATGTGATTGCTTTGAACTTGTATGCTTGAGAATACTTTGTTGATCTTTCCTTGTTCATCTTCATGTAAACTCGATGCATATGATATTTGTTGCTTCACTTGACTAACACTGTGATGTTTCTTCTTTCAGGATGTATGAATGATCTTCCTTGATGCTTCTTCATGAAGGGTAATGTATATGATGATGATGTTGCTTCCTTCATGTAAGGGTAGATGATGATGATGACATGAAGTAGAATAGATGACGATGCTCCATTCATGAATCAGAGTAGGAGATCTCTTTTGGACTCGAAGATTGTGAAAGAACTTGAAGTTTGATGGATGAAGTGCCTTCGAACATAATGCAGATAATGAAGCATGTGGAACTTGACGATCTTGAAGTGACCCTTTGGAGTGTAGATAATGATGATAACACCTTCTTTATATGTAGAGTAGATGATGTCTCAAGGAGGCTTGAATGTACTAGAGGAACTTGAAACCTTATAGATGCCTTTGGAATGCTTGATAATGATGAAGATGAAGAGTGTTGGATTGTTGAACTTGAAGTGATCACTTGGAGAAGCTACATCTTCTCCCACATGGCAACTTGTTGGATTCCTTGAATGAAGGTGACTCCAGATGTTAGCTCCTTAGGTGACTTCTTAGCTCAATCCAAGCTCCTGCAAAATAGAGAAAACAATCATATCAAACAATGGATAACCTCGGATTTCATAGCATATAAGAAGCATGTTTAAGCATTCAATAACCCTTATAATCAAATTGACTTCCCTTTTAATGTTTCAATGACCTCAAGCAATAAAAATTTCTCCTTTGCATAGAAATTGCCTTCTAACAACCAAAATTGATTCCTCTAACATGGGCACACTGGTTGGCAATTTTGGATCCTCTGGGTATTGGTGGCTTGGTTGAGGTTTTTGTATCCTCTGTGAGTTCTCTCAACACTTTGAATTTAACCCTCTTATAAGGATGCAATGAATGTGGCACTTTGGTTGATGCTTTTGATCTCTCTTTGACAAATGCTTTGAAAGACACCACTCTACCCTCATCACCCTTGGTGCAATGAATGTGGTGCGCCAGTTAAGGATTTCAATCTCTCCTTGAAACTCGTTGAATCCTTCACTTCATCTTCATGAACATGGTGGATTGGATGAGGCGATTTGGATGGGGTTTTTGAATCTTCTTATGCTTGTCTAGACTTCATAGAATTCATCCAAAGTGGTGCATGGGTTAGAGTGCAACAGTTGAGGATTTTGAATCCTCTTGAAATGACTTTCAAGATTTTACCATTCTTTTCAATATTGGTGCAATGGTTGAGGCGCAATGGATCAACATGTTGATAGCTTCTTGAAAATTCTTTAAAACTTCACTCTCCCTTGCATTTATCCCTATCTTGAGGTGACGCATTGGTTGATGTTTTTGAATCCTTATCTTAACATACTAGACTTCTTCATCACTATAATGGTTGTGGCACTTTAGTTGATCATTTTGTTCTCCCTTAAAAACTTCACAAAATTTACATTTTACCACCAAAACAAGCTTCCTCAACTTGGGCGCATTGGTTGAAGGTTTAGATTGCTTCTTGATCTTAACTTTAAGACAAACCTCTAGTCTTCCTTGAAATCACTAGATGAGTCGCATTGAATGAGCATCTTGATTCCTGATCTTGTAACTTACAATTCATCCATCAAACTAGCCTTTTTCCTTGGTCACATTGGTTAAGGATTTCATTTTTCGGTTAAAATCTCATCTTAAATGATCAACAAAGACTACCCCATCTTGGCGCATTGGTTAAAGGTTTTTCTCTCCAATTAAAAATTGTATTTAGACTTCAATCAACATCTTCCTTCAAGTAAATTGGATGGAGCGCATTGCATCAATGTTTTTGAACTTCCTTTTAAAGTTGCATTTCCACCATCAAGACGGACTCCTCTTCACCTTGGTCACATTAGATAAGGATTTTGAATCCTCTTACTTGGGCACATTGGTTCAGCATTTTGGACTCCGGTTGAAGTATGTCCAAAAACCTTAAGTTAAACCATCTATAACAATGGCGCACTAGATGGCAAATTTGGTCTCCTCTTAAAATCACATAAAATTTGCACTTTAACAATCAAAAGAACAACCTCCATATTTAGCGCATTGGTTAGCAATTTTTGATCTGTGGTTAAAAAGTCTTATGAAACTTGCAATCTAACTCCATCCAGTCTGGCGCATTGGTTAAGGATTTTAGACTCTGGTTTTAAAATGCACTTTAGCAATCAAACAAACCTTTCATCTTGGGCACACTAGATGTGGCACATTGGTTCCATGTTTTGGATCCTCATCAAATGACATTTAAATCTTCACTTTACCTTCTTCGAAATGGTGCAATGGTTATTGCGCATTGGTTCTGGATTCTGAGCTTTGGTTGAAATATCTTCTTCGATGATCAAAATCCTTTTATTTTGGTCACAACAAAGCCATTCTATTTTGTAAAGGAGCTGAGCTTTTATAGAGTATAAAATATGATGTGGGCCCTCCCTTTAATAAGTGAAACTTATTAAATATAAAAGTTTCTCATATTCTAAGCTTACGAGAGAGGTAAGTTTTAAATAGAATATTTTATATAGCCTCTCATTTTAAATGGTGAGTCCCTCTCCTTGTAAAATAATGCTTTATAAAATAAGATACTAGGTAACTTTTTCGACAAGAAGGTAAAAGAGACTTTTAACTCATGGGAGGTAGATAAAAGATATGAAACCCTAAATGAGCAGCTACTTTAATTTTTCATAAGTAAGCTACAGGCAAGAAAAGGAAGCGATGTCGGCAGGAGTTTTCTTCATGCCACAGAGATATTTTTTCAGCCATGGGCAAGACAGAAGCAACAGTTTAGTTTCAAATAATAGATTTGTGCTGGATTTGGTGTTAGATTTTGCAGAGTTTCAGTTGCAGATTTTTAGAGAGACAGTTGAGATTTTGTTGAGTCTTTCAAGCTATAAATGGGTAGATCTAAGACACAGTTTAGAGAGTTCTTTAGACACATTCAAAGTTTTACATTTCTTCAGATCAGAGAGTTGGAGCAACATTAGATTTTCTTTCTTTTTGCGTTTGCAATTCTCTAATGTAACAGTTATTTTGTACATCAACTTTTGCCTGTATAACTGGTTATTCAAATAATGAGATGGTGTTCTATGCATACTTGGATATCTCTGTTTCTTGCTTTTAATTTCTCTGTTTCTCTTCCTCTGTTAAGCATGTTTCTTAAACTAGATTTAATCGTGCATTGATGCTCTTTAATTCCAGTCAAATCATTCAAAGTTAGACACTATGCAACTAATTGTTTCAAATCCGGCGGATCACCATAGGTTAGGCATTTGTTTTCTGCAATCTAGTTTTTTTTATGAACTTTTTCTCAAAACCCCCATTGAAGAATAGAAGAGCTAGCTTCCTTAAAATCTGGAGGTCACTCTGAGGAGCAATCTCACGTCTCAGAGTTTCCCATGTTGCTACTGGATTACACCCACAGATTTATGCATCAATAGTTTTCATTGTGATAAAGATGGGCATGAAGAAGATAAATGTTGGAATTTACATCCTAATTAGCACCCTCTTGGTTGAAGAAAGGTAAAGATAAAAGTATTCAACATTTATCTTCTTCATGAGTAATAAGTATATCTTGGGATTGTTATCTTTGAAATTTAGAATTTCAAATTTTAAATCTAGAGGACTAGATCATGCCCACAATCTAGTCTATAGGATGAGATTGTGTGTATGATCTAGTCTAAGAAGGAAGAAGTCCTAAGAATTACATTGGTGTTGGTATGAAGTGGAGGATTAAACATAATACAATGTTCAATTCAAAATCAGGGTTATTCAATGCACCTATAAAATAATTTATATACTACTAGAATATGTTAACCAGATCCACAAAAATAACATTAAAACATAAAAGTGAAAGAGTGAAACATATACTTCTTTACAATATTATTATTGGATATTTATTTCTTTAGTAACCTTTTATTCAACTTATTTATTTATATAAATAAATTATTTTTCACCATAATTAAATCTTTCTATCATCTCTCTGAATTTCAATGACCAGCTAATATAAGTTTAATTGCTTCAACTTTATTACAGGGCTTAATCTTAGAATTTGATTCCTTCTAAATAGTTTTACTCATTTTCTGTCTACAATATTTAATTCCTCCTAAACAAAATTAGTTATTTCTTCCAAGTCCTACAAGCATTCTTTAATGTTCATAAGACTTTGGCAAATCAAGAAATCATAATTACTTTTGACTATATGGTCTTCGTCATTTTCCCAGCATATTTTTCGTTTGGAACACAGAGGTAAACAAGCAAAGGGATATTAGATATAAGCATAAAGGAAAACTAACAGCAGCAATTGTTTTCATCAATGTTTGTTTTATCTATCATCACTATAAAGGTCAAACTTTGGAAGACGAACAAGTTGCCAAGAATAGAGTTATATCTGAGAGCAATCTCTCACTACTTCAGCAGTGCTTTGTAATATGATTGATAGTATCATAGACTGTTTTAGTATGATAAAGATTGAAATCTCTCTTATCCATTATATATCAATGGCCCCAGCTTTCTCAAGTGATGTGCTATCTTTTTCTAAAAGGGTAAGGAATAGAATGATTGACATATACGTTTGCAGTGCTAACTGCTTTCTTGCATTGTGCAGACTTTATAATAATGGAAAATCTTAATGCCAATATTTCTCATGCTCAAGTTAAAGCGCAGTCTAGTACTTCTTCTGAGATAGCAGATCCTAATGCTGAGGTGAGGCTTAGTAGTAGAAAAAGGAAAAATCACAAGGAGAATTCTTGTGAATTGGATGATATTGAACACACGGCAAGGATGCTAATGAATCTCAGTAGAGGGAGGGTTGATCAAGACACAGTTGCAGGAATTGGTTGTAATAATGGAATGGAAAACCCTAACCCTAAGACATCTCATGGAAAGCCTAACATAAACGATAATGGTAGGAAAAGTGGCTGATTCTTTGGAGTCAGTGATGACCGTGGTCGTTGCCGTTGGCAAGCCAATATATGGTATTCTATTATTTCTCTTTTGTTTTTCTTTTGTTTGACGGTTAACTTTTGATTAAAGAATAATACATTGAACACTATATCTATTTTCAAGAAAAATCAGAAGATTTTTATATTGTTTAGGTCATTTTGTATGTCTCATGTTTAAGGTGATTCCATATCTCTGTGGTTTTTGTTTTTTTTGGGACTCAAAAGGTTGATTTGAAAATTTTTTGGGTGCTGTTAAAGATGTTTTGAGTTCAATAATAATGGATTGCCAAAGTGTCCAATTTACAATATGTTTCACTGCATAGATCTCTTTCTACAGGCTTAAGGAGGATAAATGCCAAGTAAGCCTCGGTAAGTTTATAATTTTTTTTTTTTTTTTAATTTACTTGAATGTTGAGGAGTTTCTTATTAAAAAAGTAAAAAGAAGAAAGATTTTTTCTGTTTAGAGAATAATATAGGTTATTAATATTTTTTAAGATTTGAAGATAGAAATTAAAAAACAAAAAAAAAAACTAATCCATTCATATTATTTGTGACCCATTATTAACTCAAAAGTAGTATGTTCATTAAAAAAATTTAAGAAAATTTTATTCTAAATCCTTTCAAAAAGTTAACAGATTACAAGGGTTGCAATCCAAATAAATCTTTTTCTTTGCAAACTCTAATCCAAAGCTTTCAAACATTTATTATAAATTGAGAATCTTAAATTCTATTATATTTTATTTGATATTGTTCACTTTTGAGTTAATTTTAGGTCGATATTTTATTGCTGAGGCTGCAGCAAGGTCAGTGTTCTAACATCTCTCCTTCATATTTTACCATTAGTATTGGTGGAATGTAGTTTACTATGTACCTGATATAAATAATTACTATGCAAGTCCTCGGACAAAGCTATGCTAGTCACGTGTGACCAGCCATGTAGGAGGTTAAATTATCCTGAAACAGAGTATGACATGAGATGGATAGAAGAAGTTACAAAATTTTTAATATAATAAGTAAGTATGATATTTCTTTACATAGTCGACCTTATACATTTTCATTGCTTTTGCAGTGGAGAAAGGTGTTTAATGTAGATGCGAACAAGTTTGTACACGAGCTCCAGGAACAATCAGGCAACTATTCAAAAGGTTGCATTAAAGGATTAAGTGATGAAGCTGGACATGAACTTCTGAAACTGATAGATGAAAAGAAAACATTGGAGATGGAGGCGACATTGACATTGCAAGAATAGATCTCATGTTGTGTATAGGTGTTTGAATACATGGATATTACTTAACATTTATGGGCGTACAACCACCTGCTCCCAAAACGTCTTTCAGTTGTTTTAAAATGATGTGAAAGTGATAAACAAATTAAAAAGTTTAAGACAGTTGTTTGAATGCGTCTTTGCTAATTTGATTAGATGAATCTTTGTACTCTACTTAAACACCATCCATTTTAATGATTAAACAGTCAATTAATAAATATTTATCCTATTTTTATTGGCCAAAATTTACTTTTAACTACCAATTTATTGGTGAATGAAATTTATTGCATGAGTGACATTCATTATGACTTATAGAATGCTAAGCATTCTACAACTGAATCATATTTAATTGGTTTCAACTTTTCTTTTATTTTAGATCTGAGATTTTTCTATTAGAACATCAAGATCGCAATGCTTTTTATTAAGTTAGATTTTGACTTGGATTTCGAATTTTTCACTCAACGTTGTAACTACTTTTCTGTGCTCTTGTATGGTTTCATGTGAATAGGCTATACAAAAAAAATCAAGTCTTTGCTATTCAAAGACACTACCAACTAGGTTATACCCGCACATGTTAATATTACTGGTTAAACTCTTTTTGGCCCCTTAATTCAGCAATGTACAGCTGCAACCAAACCACTGACTGCATTATCATGCAGAAACAGCTTAATCACTATGAATTCGATTGGTGGGATTATTCTAATCGAAATTAGGAGTGAAGAATGGAGGTCTAGGCGATGTTTCCAATTGTGACACCCTATTTTTGGACAACTTAATTATGTTATTTTTAATTAATTATCAGTTAGATGTTTTTATTATGCATTTTGAATTATGATTATCATGCTGTGTTTAGCAGATGAACTTGATGAGATAAATTTACTTTGATTTATGATATGCAGAAATAGATATATATTTCTTGATGATTATTGTTCTTAAAATATTTATTTGATGTTATACATAATGTGGTTAATAGACTAACTACCGTGATTGCTAATGAGGTGGACAAAGGAAATAGGTTTTTCCCCTCGCAGAGGAGAAGGGAGAGTATTACTGGAGAGAGGGAATTGGATCAGGTAAAATGGAGAGACAACATGCTTGGAGAACTCTCATAGACACAAGTATCGTGTCATTGTTTTTATATTTGGATACCTTTTGATGTCGTAGTATGTCAGTAATTTGCATAGTAGCATTGTCATTGTATGACGATTTAGTCAATTTCTTGTTTTGGCTTAGTGTGATCCACATCATAGTTGATCCATTGCTTTTCATCTCTAAGTTAGTGTGGTTGATCTCATTCATGTTGTGTCAATGAGACTTTAATTTTTTCCATTTCATAACAGTTCAACTGTTATTTTATCACTTGAGAATTATCCAAAAAAACACAGATATAATTCACCTTGCAAGTGATTTATCTTTCTTCAAAGAAGTATATATAAATATTTGTTATTTTTAAAGATTTGAATTTTCAAATCTTTGAGCTCAACTAAGCTCCATGAAGTGGAGTTAGTGAGCGGTTGGAGTGAATTTAATGTATTTATTGCAGCAGTACTGAGACTACGGAGTAGGAATGACATCCCATCACATCTCCCTTAATACAAACATTACTTTGGTTTGTAGAGAAAGGAGAGTACATAGTGGAAGGGATTCAGGCAGGAATCTAGTGACTTGGAGAGATTTCGGTTAGTTATAGAAATTGAACTCATAATGAGTAGAGGAGAATAGTTGGAAAGAGAAAAACTTGGGGAAAAAGAGTCCCAGTGACATGGTGGCAGCCTTTACCAATCCTAACTGGTAGGATGGAGACCCAAGTAAGAATTGATTTATGTTTCATGATTTGAGTAGAACACTAGATGTTTACTTTTTATTGATTTGATATATGATGCCTGATGAGATATTTGACATGATTATTGTTCTGATTTTGTAGTCGGCACATGGGCATGGCTTGACTTTATAGGTCGAGTCATGTGTAATGTCTCCTTTTAGGATATTCTTGATTTCTTAACCTGCACACAAGAATAACTACTAGAAAGGGACATTAACAATATTAAAGATCAATAAATTAGAATATAGTAATGAAATCAATACATCATAACATAATTAATGTAGCATAAATAATATTTAGTTCAACATATATTTATCCAATCCTCAAGGCGATCCTCAGATGGGTTCCATAGGAATACTTGCAAGTTAGAGCACAATGGAAGGCATGCTTCCTACCTATCACCTCTTATGTCCACCTTGGTGGCACACCCTACCAAGATCAAGCTCAAGGCACAATTCCCACCTATCACATTTTGGCGAGAGCATGATGGAAGGCCCACTTCCTATCTATCATCTCTTGATGAGGGCATGATGGGGGGCACACTTCCCACCTATCATCTCTTGATGAGGGTATGATGGAGGGCATGCTTTCTACCTATCATCCCTTTAACATAACTTAATGAGAGTATGATGGAGGGCATGCTTCCTACCTATCATCTCTTGTGGATTGGAAGGATCAACCTTCATATTTACCTCTATACCCCTGCGCAACTCAACATAGTTTTCTTGTAATTGAATAAGGTAATTAATTATATGTACCTCTTGATCAATAAATATAGTTCAGTTCAGAGATGGCAATATATCCTCTTGTTGTGTCATAATTATTTATATGACTTGATTGATTGATAATTCCAATCTGCTGCTATATATACATATGTGAGGGTGACTGATTTATATTTTTATATGATGTTCTATGTATCCTTGTATATTATATTTATGCATATCTAAATTTTAATTTAGATATATACTTATTTTGGTTTGCATATTCCAAAATCAAATGTATTCCTTGATACCTCCTCTTATTTTCTTTATACTCTTTTCTCCTTTACTTATACCACTCATATGCCTCTTGAAAGGATGGGACTCCTTCTTGGAGACACCTCACTTTATTACTAGTCATGCCTTTTCTAGATGAATCGTTGCCTATCATATAGAACATAATCCCTGGTTAGTGTTAAAGAAGTTCTGCCTTAAATAATTCTCATTCATTTATTAAGGGATCACAACCTTGTAAATGGTTGTTTCTCCTTTAATAATGAACTACTACTTTTTAGTAACTGCTGCATACAGAATGACTGCCTTGTTAAACAATGATACTTGATTGTATTTCATTGTATCCCAAATCACACCATATATATGGGTGTTGCTTCTTTAAAGATGTCGCACCCCTTATGGTATTAGTCTTTCTTTAGTTTTTATATAACCATTGAAGAAGTTATGCCTTCAATAATTCTCATTCATTTCTTAAGGCATCGTAGCCTTGTAAATGGTCGTTGCACCTTTAATAATAAATTACTACTTTTTAGTAACTGCTACATACAAAATCAATGTAGTGTTAAACAATAATACTTGATTGTATTTCATTGTATCTCAAATCACACTATATATATGTGTGATGTACACCCCTTATGGTATTAGTCTTTCTTTAGTTTCTATATCACCTTTGAAGAAGTTATGCCTTAAATAATTCTAATTCATTTATTAAGAGATTGCAGCCTTGTAAATGGTTGATGCACCTTTAATAATGAATTACTACTTTTTTAGTAACAGTTGCATACATAATCACTGCCTTGTTAAACAATAATACTTGATTGTATTTCATTGTATCTCAAATCGTACCATATATATGGGTGCTGCTTCTTTAAAGATGATTTAAAGATGATTGTACCCCTTATGGTATTAGTCTTTAATTTTTATATCACCATTGTATCTTTATTTTATTTATACTAAGTTACTTTATTTATATGGAGTTACTTTTATAATTGGGATTATACTTATTATTTTTTATGTTAGTATTACATACTAATATCTATATTAATATTAATATTTATATCTATATTTGTTATTTATATTTAATAATATATCTTGCTAATTATCTAAATAATATATTATATATTATATTAATAGTGTATATATGTTTTATATATTAATACATACACGATTATCTCTGTCATTCAAATTGACTAAACATGGTATTTCATGAAATATCAAGACATAACATCTTCATAGAGATGGTACTTGATGTGCAGCTCGTGCTAGCAATGTGGGCTAGTTACAGACAACTGTAGACTAGAGGAACATATGTATTTTTTAGCCCATTGCATGGCTTAGAGCTAACTATGAGGAGACCTAGGTTGATAGAGATCTATCCACTACAGAGGTTATTAATATTACTTTTGAGAGAGACTAGGCTAGGACTGAGCGAGATCATGCTGTGAGAAGAGTGTAGGCTCTACAGTCATGATTAGATGCACACAACAAGCCAGCCATAGGGTTAGACCACTTTAGGGTCTAGAGCTTACTAGATGAGATGAGCTGGCTACGAGCTCCGGTTGTGCCTACAGTAGTAGATTTTTGATTCAAGGATGGAGGTGACCAACTTCGTAGCACAAGCTCTCTATATAGTAGCCACCACTAGGGCTTGAGGGTTTAGCCTTTCATGAAGGATAGCTAATTTTATATCTGTACTTGTTTATACACCAAATTTTGTTATAGTGCCCATTTTTGTATGTGTTATGGAATTTTTGATTAGATGCTATTGTGAATTAATTAAAAAATTTTGGCTAAATTGTTTAAATAAATTCTATAAAGATCTAATGAAATAATGTTTTTGATTACATAAGGCGGCTAAACAAGGGGCCAAACCCTTAACAAAAGCAGAGAGGCCCGAAGACAAAACAGGGCCTTACACCAGAACCAGCATAAACCACCAGTACATAATGCCAGCAGAACCAGCAAAACTAGCCACAAGAACTAAAGCCAAAAAATAAAGTAACAGAGTATCAACAGTAAAATAACAAAGACAGAGGAGACCATAGCTCTCCTTACTAGACCATAGAGTTAATAATAGCATCTAATTTTTCAGCCAAATCATCACTATCAGAATTGACAGTAACCCCCAAGTTCTTCAGCACAGCGAGGTTAAGGAGAATAGAGGTTCTGAGCACAATGGAGAGAAACCGTTCCAACTTCGCAATGCGAACCTGCAGACCAGCAATATCAGCCCCCGGACCATCATCAGTCTCCATAACATCCTCGGCTTCTTCCACAAACATATCGCCCGCTTTGTCAGCATGTCTAGCAGAGTCAGATGTTTCCTCCCCTGAATCATGTGTTTCCTGTTTGTCTTCCTCATCACCTGAAATATCCTGAATCTCCACATCCCTATCGTCCTCCCCCCAGGTGGATTCATCCGAGCCGCTCTCAGAATAGTCAATGAATTTGGCAGAGGGAGCCGGCTTGCCAGCAATACGCCCAGACCACCGAACTACAGAAGAAAACCCCTCCCCACAAGCCTTCACAGAGGAATCCTTATGCTGTCCCACCAGGGTCCTACCAAGGGTTTTAGGGGTCTCAACCACTGTTTTCCCAGTACCCATATCACCAGTAATCTTTCACTTTTTACCCTTCTTAGAAACAGTCGGGCCCAGGGAATCGACAGGATTTGCCACAGGAGTACAAACTTCAGTGGTTTTGATAGGAACTGGGGAGGGCCTGGGTTCGTCAACATCAGGAATATCCTTAGGGTTAGAGGAGGGCTCGCCGTCCCCACTAGTGGTAGGAATAGATTTAGAGGGCTCGAGGGCAAGATGATGATTATACAAATAGAGAATAAGGCCCTGGTGGAGAGGGATAGGCTTCAGAGTAGGGTTTTTAGCCATTTTTGCCCGAACCCTAAGGATAGAACACTCGAGGGAAGAAAGCAAATAAAAAGGAAAACTAATTTTAGCATTGCGACGGAAATGATTTAACAGGGGGAGGTGGTAGTTATAAAACCTGGTAAATCGCCCCTCGAGGGTAAAGTATTTCATGAGGATAAAACAAATAGCGTCCCATGGCTCCGGCAACTTGGCTCTGTCAAAACCGCCCTGGTAAGGGACCAATTCTTCACCATCTCCGAGGAAGAGCTGTTGGCTGGAGAGGTCCACAATTTTAGTTTTGCGTCGCAGTTTCAAACCCTGGGTAGACATACTGGTGGCCATAGCTATTACACGTTCAGATACTTCAAATATGATGCCACCCACTGAAACCCATCGATTCTGCCAAGACCGCGCAAACTGCTCAGAAAGAGCTTCATTGTAACCATTAAGCCTCTCCAAATAGGGGTTAATCCCACCCTCCTTGTAGTAATGCCAAGCAACCAGATTGTCTCTAAATTCACAGCACGAGACAGGTTCAGTTCTAATAATGTTATTTGAGATGTATGTACCTAATTAAATACAATTGTGATTTAAGTAAACAATCTTATAAGATTGTTTATTAAATGCAATTATGATTTAAGTAAACAATCTTATAAGATTATTTAATAAATGTAATAATGATCACATGTGCCCCATCTTCCCTTCAAATTTGTTATTGCTTCTAAGCCATTTTTCACTCCCTTACATCCCCTTTTCTATCCTTATAACTAAGAGGAGGACCCCATTGTTGTTGAGGAGGAGATAGTTGTTATAGGACCTTTGAAGACATATCCTAGCATTGGTGCCCATTATTATAGGTTCTTTATTGCTTTATTAGTAATTAGCTCACATTTTTCTCTTGAGGAAGTAAAATATTGTCTTGTCTTTCTCTTGATAGGATAAAGTTAGAGTAGACTTATTTACTTTTAAAAATAAATTTTCTATTTTCCTTAGCTCATAGTTACAAATTTATATTAGAAGTTTCAAAGCTTGAAAAACACACAAAAACATAGTTATATTGCATTAGGACAATCCATATAACTTCCATATTTTTTTCCTTTTAATAGTAATTAAATCATCAAAATCAAAATTAGGAAAAAAAGTGTATGATTCATTTAGGATTAACTGTATCAAAAAGAAAATTTTAAATTTCAAATTTTCAAACATTCAAGCCCTCAATTTTACCATGAGGGATACAAAATTTAACTTTTGTTCAAAAATAAACATCAAGGAAGCTCCTAGTTTAATTAGGGCATAGAAACAATTTTTTCAAATCAAACAATAGACATAGGAAAACATCAAGGAAATCTTCAGTCTTATCATGAGGTACACAAAATCAACAATTCAACATTCAAACATACAACACAACAATTCCACTCTCACCTAGGATTCTCTTCTTCCATGTGAAGAGAGTAACTAGTACAAATCACCCTCGCTTAGCTAGTTTCCCTTAGAAGGTAGAAGTGATTTGATTGACACCTTTAGCAAGGGTGCAGTGCATGTGTTGTTTGGAGTCTGACTCACCCATGTTGTGTTTGAGTCACATTTTAGTTATCACACACAATGTACCATTAAAGTAGGGATAACAATTAAGGCGAGTTCATAATGAACGGGGAAAAATGTGCCAATGATGCACTTCTCACCATTACAATAATAATACAGATATTAGTATTTTAAGGAAAATAAAGCAATTTACATTAATTTAGATGTCTAATGGAATGATAAGGCAATACATAATAATTAGATCTTAAATTAAATTAGGCAATAAGATATGAGATACTAATCTAGATAAATAGTGTTGATGGCTTGTCATTGATGTCAAAATGGGATGATGATGATTCAGTGGATGATGAGAAAGGGTTATGATGATGTTATTTTGAACATCTCCCATCCAATGTGTTCATGCTTGATGTTGGATGTTGACATTGGTGTTCTCTTCTCTATGTCAGTTGGGTAATCATGGGTTCTTCATGACACCTTGAATCTAGGCATGAATTTGATATGCATGCAAAAGTTACTTTATTATTCATAGAGGTGTTGATGTCAGAAATTGATACATTGTTGATCTCCTCATGAGTGGAAAGAACTTAGAGAAACTAAAAGATTTCATTGGAAGATTAGAGATATAATAAGGAGGAGTTTATTGACACTTTGTCTATGTGGAAAATAAATATGTCAATATTGGAATAATATTGTTGTATGTATCAATTACATTATTGTTTGTTGATTGAAGTGTGTCATATTTCATTGTAACATCAGAAAATGTCCCCTTTTCCCTCATAAGGTTTAGCTTCCAGGTCTTTAGTATGCATTTAGGACATTTTAGTTCATATTTTGGCATCCCAATGGAATGAGACCTAGGTTCCATGGAAAATTGGACCTAGGTGGACCCCTTGAGCTGTATCCTACCCAAAATAGGGGGAAGGACTTGGGTGCCCATGCCCTAGTCCTACCCTATTTTGGGGAAGCCCTAATTTCTGGGTGTTAGTTTATGACCTTTAGTTGGTTCTTTTACGGACACGGTAAAGTTTAATTTTTAAAATCTTGGCAGGAATGCTTGTAGGTGCATATATAAGCATGTTTAGGCATTCATTTGTAAACTAGATGATCATTGTGAACTCTAGGCATTCTTAAGGTGATTCAAGGCTTTCTATTGTGTTGCAAGAGTAGACTTGTATGTTTTGTGTGTTGATATTTGTAGATTTGAGCATCAATCCCCTCATGGCATGAAGAGCATCTTCCTCCATGAGAGCTTCACTACAAGGTGACATATTATTGTGTTTTCATCATTGATCCCTTTGGTTTTTTCCTTTGCCTCACAAGGGCATGCACTCTTTATCTAACAATGGTGTTCAAAGACTTAAGTGTCCTTCAGGGCTTGACTGAGGCAAGCCTCTAAACACCACAACCCCCAAACCAAGTCTTGTGATTGCAAGTTACAGGTGTCGCATTTGGGAAAAGTGGAGTTGTAGGAAGGCTTGGCAGGCATCAGGGATTCAATATCTGGAGAAAAGTTAGACACAGGAGCATTTCCAAGACTTGGGTGCTTGCTCCAGTGTCCTCCGCAGATAGATCTTGAGAAATAAAAGTTACAGAGTTGACTTGTGTCAGAAGGAGGTCCAGATTCCCTGAAAAAGTAGGTACCTTGGACTTGGGCGCATACTCCAGTGTCCCCGACTATTCTGCTTCATAACCTAGAAAACATGTATTCTATGATTTGGTATTTTATTCTTGTCTACAAGAGCTTTTTAAATCTTTCATCAATTTGTTGTCGTATTTGTGTAATTAGGGTTTTAATGACTAATTGGACATAAGAGAAAGAATATTAATAATTAAATTCCCTACATCTACAAGTGACCTAGGGTATGATAGTGCTCACCACTTGACCCTGGATCCTTCAATGTATAGTGGAGAGGTGGATTTAAACATCTAAAATAAAAAGATTAACAAATCTAATTTTCCCCTAAACATTCATTCTTTAGCATCCTAATAAGTTTTCATAGTCTTTGGCTGGTTGCCTCATTCATTCAAGTATTTGGTAATTTTGGTATTGATGCAAGACTTAATGATGAAGTGGTTTACAATTTATCCCTATTGAGTTTGATTTGATGGACCTAGACTGATCATTTCTGATCATTATGATGCTTGTACAATTTCAAATATGACAAAGATAGTTAACTGAATTGATTCAAAGGTGACTTGATCTTTGATCATGTTTTATTTTTATGGAATTCATGTCATCATTCTTCACTTGTACAACATGCTTCATACTTCACCTATCATGCTTCACTTGATGAAGTTGCTTAATTGGTTCTTCATCTTTCAAGGTATTGATAGTACCATTCATGCTATATATCCTCTCCTCTGATATGATAACAATCTATTTGTCCAATTGTACAATGTTAGTGTTCATGTGGATTCAAACCTTAATAAATAGTGAAATGAAGATAAAGATAATTGTTGCAGGCTTTGCAATAGGGTAGAGTATCTTTCAAGGTGCAATGTGATTATCAAATGTTGTTTGTGCAATGATTTGGTGTTCTAATGTTGGTTTGATTCAATCTTGCTCTAGTGTCTTAGTCATTGATGATAGTAGATAGTGATCAGTATTAGCATTTTAATAGTGACAATTTTGAAAGATCTCATGCAGCTTTGCATTATGGACTGTTGAATGGACTATTGCAGTAACATCGGTCATTTATTTCAAATTATTTTCATGAGTGAAGTAATGATAAACAGTGTTATAGTTATGTGTGACAAAGTAACATGTGTTTTTGGTACAATGTTGAAAAGTGTATATCAAGGTTTGAATGTGTATTCCAATAAAGCTCACACAAAAATGACTATAAAATCAAAATGTATATGTCAATGATCTAATTCGTCATTAAGGTGGAAGTCCGACTTGAAGGAAAATTTTTAATAAGGATTTTAATTGAAACCATGTTAAGCATTGATTCATTGAGTCTGTAGTATATGATGTCCTAAGGTAGATAAATGACATAGAGAGTACAGTGATAATTCTTAGTTGCTTTATGTTTTATCTTGATATGCAAGAGACAGTGTGGATGTGACATTATAACAGTGGTGTTCATGGTGCATGTTTTTTATAGTGATGCTTTGGTTTCTGACAGTCTCCATGCAGACTTTGCAAGTTTAATATGTAGCGGGAGTGCTTGATTGTTTGTTTTAGATGTTGCTGGTTGTAAAACAAAGTTTCTGGTGAGATGAAATGAAGATTTGTTTGTACTTTTGAATGGTATGAAAAGGCAAAGATAAATTCTAGTTTCTAAGACAAAGATGATAGAGAACATATATGTGTAGTCTTAACAGAATGATTGAAGATGTAGGGGAAATAGGTTTTACTATGTTCATCAGTTTGTACAAAGATGTCGAGTGATTTAGACAGAGAGAATAATTGCAGAAGGTTGTGATTACTACAGAGGTAAAGAAATTTTGAAAACCATAATTTTTTTTTTCTTGTCATGATCTTGAAAGTTATGCATAGAGAGGGAGTATATTGTTATTGATTTCACTATCATATCAGTATGGTTCTTTGTAGAGATTATTTTAGTCTATGTAAGATTACTAGTAGTTGAAGTTTGATCTATAAGGTCTGTGATATGTAAAGAAATAGAGTAACCCTGTGTCTTGATGACACTTTGGTATTGATGACAGTCAGTGACTTACTCATGATTTCATACAAGTGTTTCTTTTGATTGCTTTTGTAAATCAGTCAGTTCTCATTGGGGGAGTATCATGTTTGCCTTGCATAGCTTGAGAATTACATTGAAGTGACTGAAAGAATATGTTTGATATGGTTGTTTGTGTTGAGAGATGAAATGCAATGTCTAGAAGCCTGTGAAGGATTGATTTTAATAGTTTGGTAAAGATGCAACAATGATAGCATGAAGTATCCTTTGCACAGTCTCCTTCATGATTAATTCACATAAGTGAATTATTTTGTTAGTATACAGATAATGTTGGTCATCAACTTGTAAATGCTGCAGTTTTCTAGTGACAATACTCTTCCTCTTGTCATTTACCTTGGTAATACTTTGGTGTCACTATTGCACTAGATCAACCATGTTTGATGGATTTCATTTGTAGAGGGAGTGATGCTCTGAGAATCCTTTGTCATTTTTTTTCAAAGTGGGAAAGAGAAAATTGGTTTTTTCCATCAATGGCAAAAGGGGGGATTGTTGATGGCTTGTCATTGATGTCAAAAAGGGATGATGATGATTCAATAGATGATGAGGAAGGGTTATGATGATGTCATGTTGGTCATCTCCCATGCAATGTGTTCATGCTTGATGTTAGATGTTGAAATTGGTGTTCTCTTCTCTATGTCAGTTGGGTAATCATGGGTTCTTCATGACACCTTGAATCTAGGTGTCAATTTGATATGCATGCAAAAGTTACTTTGTTCTTCATAGAGGTCTTGATGTCAGAAATTGATACATTGTTGATGTCCTTCATGTTGCTTCAAATATGCATGTTTTGGTTGATACATTATTGATCTCCTTCATGTTGCTTTAGGACCAAAGAACCATCAAAGGGTCAAAGGCATCAAAGGCATTTTTAGGTTAGGGCTGAGTGGGGGGAGTGTAGTTCCTCAGGAGGAGATAGTTGAAGAAAGTGTCATTCAATAGTTGATCGATACGCTAGATTCTATATGTAACATGCCCTCCACTACCTCTACTACGACAATACGGGGCCTATGATAAAGTGGGATGTTCCCAATTTTTAGTTGTGGGTGGAACGACTACACTTAAACCCCAATGGATTCCCAGATTGAATATAAGGGTCAGGTTGGGTTTGGATTAGATGATGGGAATAGCCCATTAAATTCTATGGCCGTTGGGCCCTATGACATTAATTGTTCCTATATATTGTTGCCATGGCAACTCTAAATTTGGGACAACCTATTATTTCGTAGGCCTGGGAGAGGAAGTTTTATCAGGGGATGTAACCTATTATTGGAATGCCCCCCAGGGGGTTTAAATAGGCGCTGCTGATATTGGCCCTTCTCAATATTTGCGGACTGATGGCTGGCTCGGTTGCTAGCACTCAACTGAAAAGGAGAGGGAATAAGAGGCAGGTGGATCCTACCTCTCGAGAGACTTGGAGTTGGAGGAAGGGCCCAATTCAATGATTTATCAGGGGTTGGAGGAAGGATGGTGATTGAGATGGATCTCGAACAGAATCTTGTTCCGTTGATTGAGATAACTATCAATAAAGTTTGCTTTCAGACAAAACCTTTCCTATAGGAACACCATGCCCTTTTTCACTGTGAAGAACAACAAAACTGAGCTATGCTAACATTCTTTATATACAACTATCATCCATTAAAATTGTACTATGACTATTGACTATTAAAGAGATGATAACATTGACTCTAAGTTTTGAGCAAAAGAAAAGTTATATTGTCAACTATAAACAATAAGATGAGCAACATCAACCAAGAGTTCTCTGATGCAAGTAAAGCTTCTAATATACTTAGATAAAGTCTAAAGGCTCATATAACTACCAATATTTCATAGGGAATGACTACATTTTCCAAAAATAGTTATTGATATACAATAGTTTCTAGTAACTTGATTTGCAATAAGAGAATCATGAGGAATGTGCATGGTTCATACCTGAGAAAAATGGCGACACTTAGACTTTGTCGACCTGCACTTCAACTTCTTGAATTAATTCCCTTCTAAGAAATGATCCATTCTCAGATATCAATTTCCCCCGTTAACTTATAGTGTTTATCAACTAAGATATCTAACCTTCAATGTTTTGAGATTTTCCTTCTCTCTACTCTCTTGACGTTCTCCTAAACTCTACTACCAAAACTAAGCTCTTCGAATCTCTATTATCACCAAAACCAACCACCTCTCTTACCTCTCTTCCTAACTCTAACAATGAGTCATTCCCTATCATAGCTAACCACAACTCTCTATCATAAAGATACCACTCTTAAAATAGTAATTGACTAAAGAAGACATGGGTATCTCCACTAAATTAGCCCACGAAGGCTCTTTGTTTGACATGCAAGGTTAGAGGAGTATGTGGTTAATAATTACCACTCCTCACACAACAACGACTCTCTCTCAAAAGCATTCAATATTATCGAAGATGGTTATTAATGAATGCTTCATTATAATAGAGGTTGTTAACAATTATTCCACTATCAAAGTTGTTCTAACCACTCAAAGTTCTACATATAATAATAGTCTATGAACATAGATATTAATATCAATAGGAATAATAACAATGTTTTTACGTAAACTTATACACAAATGTGAATGGGTTGAGTTCATCTCCCCTTCAGGAACTAAAAGAAAAACTCGTCAATTTCATTTTGACAAGAAAAGAAATATTTGACATTATAACTATGACATGAAACACGCTAACATTTCTTCCAACCACACCAATGAAAATGCAAATGTGATCTCATTTACAACATAAAGATTGACGTGTTTGATGGAAAGTCACGCTATTCACAAAATGACTCGCTCAACATCAACAATGTGGATTTCAGAAAATGACAAGGTTGATGAGATAAAACTTCAAAAAGATTCTAAATGACGTCAACAACTTGTCGAGTTGACCAACAAACTTAAACTACTTTGAAAAACACAACTTACCTCGATTGTCAAGAGTTTACTAATTAAAGGCACTCAATACTTATATGGCAAATGAATGGTTCAAAACCAAAGGTGTATTCTCCTCTCCTTAGAAGATACTATCTCTCTCTCTCTCTCTCTCTTTCTCTGAGAGTAATCAAAACATATTTTTCTGCATACAACTTGCAATTACCAAATCATGATCAGTGCATCGTTAGTTTATTCATAAATCTTATGAATCAAATCAAATTTTCATAAAGTCAATGATATCTAATATAATCAATATAATCACATGCACTAATATCTAATATAATCACATGTACTAATATCTAATATAATCAATGATTTACTTTAACATTTAACATAATGTCAAATCATATTCCATAAATTCACTTCTATTCACATAAAAGTAAAAAGGTAAAGTCAAAGCCAAAATTATGGATGTAACATATCTCTCCCCATAAGATTCATCGTCCTCGATTATTCAATGTAACAATTCAAAATATAAAACAATTTTTTGTTTAGCTACTAAAAGTATGAAATAAATGAGGAAATTTCTAAAACAACTCATGGAAATCCTCCCATGTAGCATTATCTTCTTGATACTGGTCCCACTAGGCATTGTACTACATATCCTCTATGTTACGCAAGCGGAGCTTGTGCATTTTGAGCACTTTGAGAGGCTCACTTGTGATCACTCTTGGGTCCTATGTTTGTAATGCATTCCAATTAAGAATATGGTTACCTCCTACAATATACTTTTTTAGATAACAATATAAAAAAAATTGTCCATTCTAGATAAGTTTGGTGGTAGAGACATCTTGTAGGCAATTGGATTGATCACTTCAAGAATTTTGAAGGGTTCTATGTAACGAGGAGTTAATTTGGAAGACTTTCCAATTTTATAGAACTTTTCTGAGATTTGACCCTCAAAAGAACTTTTTCTCCAATAGAGAATTGTCTTTATATTCACTTTGTAACAACATAACTTTTCTATCTATCATTGGCTTCTGCTAAACTTTTTTTGATGAACTTAACCATTTCTTCCATTTCAGCTAGCAATTCTGGACCAATGCTAATCCTATCTTTTAGCTTATCCCAGCTTATAGGAGTTTGGAATTTTCTTCCATAAAAAGCTTCATATGGTGTCATCGTGATAGAAAAAGATAGGAATTGTTATAAGCAGATTCCACAAGCGGTAAGTACTCTTCCCATTAATATTGTTGATCCATGCAATACATTCTTTACAAATCCTCCAAAACCTAGTTAGCTCTCTCAGTTTGACCATTTGTTTTAGGATGATAAGATGTACTTACATTAAGTAAATAGTTCCTAGTGTGAAGAAAAAATAGTTTTCCCTTACCTTGACATCACATACGCTTCTCTATCCAAGATAATCTTTTCAGGAACTTCATGCAATCTAAACACTTCTTGAACAAATTTGTAATGTTAATACTGGTGCTCCATCAGACTCAAAATGAAACCCATCATACATTGAATCTTTAGGATTTACCATAAGAGGTTACTTGACCTGATCATATTATTCATCACCTAATAATTTTTGCAACATTAAATCCTTGATGTTTACATGAAGAGAGACAATTGATGAAATATGTCTCTACCGACTCAAAGCATTTGCTACTCTATTCTCTTTTCCTTAGATATAACTTATCTCAAAGTCTTAGTTGGATATAAATTATAACCATCTCCTTTGTCTAGCATTAAGATGTGGCTAAGAAAATATATACTTAAGATTTTGATGATCTGATTGTAGCAAAAAGGTTTTCCCTAATAGATAGTGATGCCATACATGCAAAGCATG
Source organism: Cunninghamia lanceolata (assembly GCA_027924645.1). Classification (NCBI taxonomy): domain Eukaryota; kingdom Viridiplantae; phylum Streptophyta; class Pinopsida; order Cupressales; family Cupressaceae; genus Cunninghamia; species Cunninghamia lanceolata. The sequence goes on from BSBN01000078.1 coordinate 9,804,607, forward strand.
CATAACTACTACCAATTATAAATCATGTGGAGCATAATTCTCATCATAATATTTAATCTTTCTAGTCTCATAGGCTATTACTCAGCTATCCTAAATAAGCACTCTCCCTAATCTATCTCCTGAGGCATCAGTTATTACCTCTAACTGACTTTCAAGATCGGGAACTCTCAGAGTTGGTGTTATTACCAATCATAATGTTTCCCTTTTATTTTTAAGAAGGGATTGGACTTGCATTATTGGAGGAATTCAAAATAAACTTTCAGTAGTAACCTGCCAAACCCATAGAGCTACATACTTCATGCACTTTCTTAGGTATAGGTCAATCTAGGATAGCTTTGAACTTTGTAAACATAGAACCTTCATGCATTTGATCAAAAATATCATATATACATGGTAATGGTTACTTATCCTTTATCATTTCTTTATTGAGGATACGATATTCAAGACATAGACACCAAGTTTCATCCTTCTTTTTGACAAGGATAATTGGTGCACCCTAGGGTGAAGCACCAGGTGTAATCAAACCTGTAGAAAAAAATTCTTGAAATTAGTCTTTTAATTCCATGAATTTCATAATAGTCATATAGTAACTTGTTTTCAATATTGGTTCAGATCCTGGTTTAATGTCAATTGTAAAATGAAAGACTCTTTTGGGTGGTAAACCTGGAAGTTCTTCTGAAAAACATCCTTGAAATCTTGAAGAAATGGAAACCTTTCTTCAAAAAACACACTATGTTTTCCAGGACTTTCTTCAATTTGTTCCATTTTTATGATGAAGAGTTGAGACCCTTTTCGACTAGCCTTTTTAATTGCTTTGTAAAGATTGGTCGAATCTTGACCTTTCTTTGACTACCATCAAAACAGAACTTATTTCCCATATCATCTAAGCATTCAATAGTTTTAGAAAAATAGTCTACCTTGGAACCAAGCTTCCATAAACAACTCATTCCCAAGATAACATCATAAGAACTTAAGGGAGCTAGTATAGGTTCACCTTTGTTGAAAAAATAGAGAGAGCAATCTTAGCTTCAAACAAACAATGCTCTACCTGAGTCTTAGATTGGTTAGCATACTCTACTAACCAAGGTTTAGCCATGTAACTAGCTCTTCTAGGAAACTTATTCAAAACTCTAGGAGAAATAAAATTTTCAGTTGTTTTAGTATCAATCAAGATAGAGATAGGGATTCCAAAAAAAATACCAATCACCTCTATGGGTGTGATCTGATACTTTGCTTGGTGATTATAAAGAGCTACATGAATTATCTGTTGGAAAGCTACTTGCTGTGTAGGTAAGGCATTACCTATTGGATAACCACTCTGGTTCTTTGTTGGGCATTGATGAGCATAAAGTTCACCTCCACAAGTAAAGCCACCTCCAGGAGGTCCTCTCCTTTATGTTGGTTTTCCAGTATTATCCTCATTTATTTTGAAGCTACCATTCTTTTTCTCATTACCAGACCCACTCTTATTCTTCTGGGTTCCTTTTCTATTTCTTTTATTCTCATAGCTCTTATCATTTCTTCTTTTGGATGGTTGTAAAGTTGGAGTCTTATTGAATCTCTTGAATTTCATATTGAGATAAGCAAGTTTGGACTTCGACTCTTTTTTCTTTTTCATGTTCATACACCAAGTGGATGTTTTTCCTGCCAATTGAAAGGCCCTCCAAACCACTTTGGTTAATTTCGAGTAATTTCTTATCTCAAAATATTTTTTCCATATCTGTTAACCAAGCTTCAATTGCATCTTCAATCATTGTTCCATCAAACTTTAGTGGAGTGACTTTCTTCATATCTTTGGAAAATTCTAAGGTAAGACTATCCTTTGCTTCCTTCTAGGGTCTATGGTTTTTAGTGTTCTCACTAATCACACTATGCTCTAGGTGAATTTCCCTACTCATCCCATGAGAAAACTCATTTTCCCTTTCAGGGTTTTCCTGATCTCTTACTTTCTTTTTGAAGTTACCTAGTCTGTCTTTAGTTCCTACAAGCATGGTTAGGATTTGATCCAATTTGTCCATGAGATTAACTAGTGGATTATTCTCTTCTTCACTCTCACACTGTTTAAGATAGATTTATTAAGAAGGAATGTAAATTAAATCTCAATTTAATAATTAAATGGTTAATATTTAGATTTAAGATAGAATAATATATTCAATGATGTTAAAATAGATGTAATAACAAATGTAAATTACAACAGGTGATAATTTAATAAGAACTCTTAAGTAAATCAATTACAAAACAAATTAGATAACATAATCATATAAACATATTAACATCAAAACCCATCAATATCTTTTATTAACAATAAGTTTAGTACTTCATTAATTTCCATTATAGAAAGGAATAGATAGATATCTTTTAGATCCTAGAAGTTCTTCCAAATGTCACTCTGGAGAATGGATTACAGATTCAACCCCCTTTCAGCAAGAGAGCACTTCTAGGAGGAATCGAGTTCTTATTTAGAACCAACCATGTGTTTACCAAGCATTCACCTCTTTTTAAGAAAACAAATACACACAAGTTCTCCAGAGCCATGTTCAACAAAACATGCTCAACACAAGTGCACACACAAGCCCTGACTATGACAATCTTGGGTGTACTCTATACACTAAGTTGGACACAATCTTTGTTCCCCTTCTCCAATGCTCACCACTTGTCAAATCTATAATCCTTCTCCTTTGTGATTTCTTCCCTTTCTTTCCTTATCTTCCTTGAGTGTTCTCCATGCCTTTTCCAAGTCTCACACAAATGCCTTATATAACCTTTTAAGGGGCTCCTTCTAAACCATCACACCCTTTCACAAAGGTTGTCATTAATATTGGTTTAATAAACATAATAACTCCTCCTTTCTAAAGGGGTTTTCATAATTATTCTTTATTTATCTCCATTTTAACCAAAAGGATCATAATATCCCTTATTTTCCATCTCTATTTTAATTATAAAGGGTAAATAAACTTTATCCTCTTATAATTTTAGAGGGTTATTCATAAGTAGATTTCTTTTTCCATTTTGGGTAGAAACTCACATAACATTGGTAGATTGTAGATAATCATGTTCTACCCCTAGTTTTCTTTACACCATTTTCATATTTGATCCCATGTAGACCAAAGATTTTCCCAACTCATGAAAAAGGCCATACCTTTTAAATGAGAATTTGTATTATGCAATTCCTATTTGTTTCGAATAAATATGATATTCTATAAAGATTCCTTTACTTTTTGTTTCCCCAAAGGGATCCTATTCACTCCTCTAGCAACATATGATAATTCTTTTCGTGATTTTGTCCATGATTTTCCTGGTTTTGTATCTAGTCAGTTAGGGCCTTATATTCTATTTTGTTTGGTCTCCACAATTTAAGTTTTGAAGGAGAAGAATTTTGATCTAACCCTAGTGTAGGGTTTTGGGTTCTACTTTTCTACAAACTATCTCCTTTTAAGCCATCGGTGGTTATGTTGTTTAAATCTATTTGTGTTATTTTATTCTTCCCTCTTCCTTTGTTTTTCTCTTCATTCTTGTGTCAATCTACTATAGTCTTTTGCTGATTTCTACCAAAAAAATTGTCTTCTTTATTTTGTTTCTTCTATCATTTTCTTGTGCCTCATGTTTTTGCTTTTTAAAATTCCATCTATCCTTTTTCCTGTGCCTCATTTTTTTATTTTTTGAATTCCATTGCCACTTATTTTGTAGAGTAGAGCTATTTTTACTTTGAACAATTTTTAGTTTACAACAAATTATGATTTGAAAAAAATGGTACTATTTTTTTTATCTGTAAATGCATCCATGGGGGATGCTCCTTGTATTATAAAGTAATAAAAAATAGTATATAGATTTTTATAAAAGCTCTATTAACATAGAGTCAACCTAGGTGAAAACAAAAACCTGGAAAGGAAAGAACTACTACTATCTATTCACCTATGCATTTCTGAAATACAAACATATATACTAATATGGGAACCTTTCTCCTTCAGCCTGCTTCTACTCGATGCCAATGAAACATTGCATCCATTCTATACCATCTACCTCCTTCATTCCCAAGATCTACTTTAGGAAATAAATTTCTTTCTCCACCTTTTGATGCCACCTTACAAAATACGCCGACTTATTAGAAGTAAGCAATGAAAACCATTTCATCAAATCTCTGCTGTGGTTTAACCTATGGAAATCACCTGGAAGTGGAACACCATTGCCATACCTGGTCATCACTAACACCTCATCCAAACCTGAGAAGAATCTCTTTTTTATCAAAGCCTTCACAATTACTGCCATATCCTCCTTCAATTCCCTGAATTCCAACAATGTTGCAACAAAAATTGACGAAATGTCATTATTTACTCTATATCGGTGATCCACCAACAAAAATCCTCCCCCAGAATCCATTGCACTATGAGAACTAGAATATCATTTTTGGTTTTGAAAATGTTTTGAAGTCTCTTTTCTGTCACCTCGCCAAGAAAGGTCATTTGCCTCTACAAACAAGTAAGCCTGATCGGGGTGTCCATGGCTTCTTAATAGCTTCGGAGCTCAAATAGTTGATAATTAACATCAAAGAATTATTCACTTCAATTAAAAGCATCTTAACTCTGAATGCACTGGAATAAGATGCTCTTAGTGTTTGTAACATTATTATCTCCTACTTCGAATGTCATATCATCATAATGGAGTGGGATAGACTGGAGAAGACATTAAATGCCATAATTACCTATCCTACAAGAGTGAAACCCATGTGTCATTGTGCTAGGTGGCATTTCCAAAACTAGTTCCTTGAACTGATTAACTGCCAAGTTGTCTAATCCATCAACCCCCTTATTTTCCTCCTTGGATACGTGGTTAACTGTGTATTGTTCCAACTTGCCCAAAATCTCCATGACCGTTTCAAGTATGGTGTTATATTTCAAAAACTTTGTGTGCTCCTCACCCTTATCACATTAATCACAAATGTTGAGCCACCTTCTATTGCTAGCTTTCTTAGACCCATCTCAATGCTTACTTGAAGTCCCAAGACTAGCACTTGATACTCAACCATATTGTTGGTTCCATGGCCAAGCCTCTTAAAAGCTCTGCAAAGGACCTTCCCTTCCCAATTTCGCACTAAACTCCCTACGCCAGATGATCCCAAATTTCTCCCCCAACTCCAAGACTTATCTCCCCCAACTCCATTAATGATAATTTCCCTTCGAGGTGTGGTCAAAGTTCAATTTGTACCAACCTATCTCTAGGGGAAGTTCCAAGACTTATCTCCCCCAACTCCATTAACCAGGGAAATTTAGGATGAGGGGGTAAATCATCCTAGGGCCCCTCAATTGTTAACATAGTAAAGATTGAACCTAGGTTGTTGGCAATACAGACAAAAAGCCCCACCATTTCACCACAGGGTCTCCCCTTATAAACATGATACTATTAACATCATATAATATTATAATTTTTTTTAATAATTAAATTTTAGAATAATTAAACAATATTCATAGTTTAAATGTTCCAATACAATTCATTAGATTTTACACTATAATCTTCATAAATATTTATATTTGTAAGGAAAGCACAGGTGCAGGATACAACTTCCCTAATGTCAATTCTAAGGGGATAATGCAGACAGGTAACGTTTATTTCAAATACATGGATGAACACACCAAAAAATATAGAATAAACAAACAAGATAACAGAGAACAACACTAGATGTACGTGGGAAAACCCTTGCGGGTAAAAAACCCACCACCACAAGAGAGACAATCTTTATTTACAATAAGCAAAGAAAGATTACAATAAAGATCCCAGCCTTCTTGCTCAGGTATCAATTCTAAAATCATACAAAATAGTTTACTTCCACTGTACATCTACAAAATGAACACTATGATCGAATCTCTTCATCAACATCAATGACATCACTAGATCTGTATATATTTGCAGTCTTCAAGAGAAAAACCATTTTTAACATCTACCCTAACTGTTTGTTTCAACTGACCCAGCATCGCTGCCTTCCAACCGTTGCAACTATTCATATTCGTGTGAGACCTTTAGTCCCACATTCACCAGGTTGAGGTTGTCATCTAGGTTTATATACTTGAACACATTGTAAGACTATCATCAACAATTTTGTTGCCGATGATGCCAATCTAAGCTTCATCAAGATAACCCAAACCATTGGAGACCACTTCACCATTCACCCTAACAGTTCCTTGTCCTACCAATGCCCAAGTCTTCATGCTTCATTGGAGTAACAGACAACCTGCATTCGTGAAGAAACCCAAGACCATGCTGATAATGAAAGTCAACCCGATAGATTATACCAATGAACCTTTGAACCCATTGGTGGGACTTCAGACCATCGGTAGGAAACGAAGAAACCCAAGACCATGCTGATAATGAAAGTCAGCCCGATAGATTATAATGAACCTTTGAACCCATTGGTGGGACTTCAGACCATCGGTAGGAAACATCGAAGCAGCACCGATAGAGCCTATTAGGTCGATGTCCAACTATCGGAGAGACACTAGCCATCGGTAGGACAAAACAAGAGTTCACCGATAGTTCAAACCTTGCCGATGAACAATGAACGATGAACTTAAACTTGCTATATGAGTTTCCAAACAATAACTTGCGACATTAGGTCTCTTCAATATTTATATTTATATTTATATTTATGAACTAATAGTTGAAAGAAAAATTATTTAGAGCCCACATTTATTTGTAAATACAAAAACCTTAACTTTAAAGTAGATAAATTATGTAGGAAGTAGAATAGTTCTAGTAAAATAAATTAACTTTAAAGTAAAGTAAAAACTATTTATTTTGATTTATTTTATTTTACATTACAACTATTTTATTTCGTATATATATAGTTTAATTATAGTTTATGTTTGTTATGTTGTGCTTATTATAAACTATTAATATTTTTACATGTAAATGGCTATAAAATTTAATGTTAAAAGAAAGAGTTTTTGTTGACACATTCACGTCATTACAGTCTATAACTTTCGGCATTAACTACAAAAATTAAATTGGACATTATTAAAGATATAAATATATAAAAAAAACAACTATATATTTATTTTATTAGCCTTCTTGTGGAAAACTTTGGGTTTACGAAGAAAGAATTTGAAGATCAATTTGGCTTTAAACAACTTTTCTTTGGCAGAAGAAATGGTGGATTTTGTAGATACAATGTGCACCAAAATTAGTTAGCCCCGGTAATTGCAGTGTTGATCTATATTTATTTTTTCCTTAGACTTGTATTTTTAAATTTTCTTTGCAGATTTAAGTTTTAGTAGAAATAATTCAAGGAAGCCCTAGATTCATAATATATGTTTTTTCTGCCTTAGATTTTTAGTTTTATTTTCTCTGTGATTTTGATTATAGTCAAAATAATACAAGGAAGCCCTTGTATTAATATCTACCTTAGATTTGTGTTTCTTTTTTATTTTCTTTATCATGAATTTAATTTTGATAAAATACTTTAAGCAACTGAATATCCTCTAATCACGAAGAAATTTTGGTTTAACCTAGTTGAGTTGCAGAAAACCCTTATATCTCTCAACTTTATTTTTAGGTAAATGTATATAAGATATCTATACTAATTTTTTATTACAGAGGTAAAATAGGTTTTGAAGGGGCCTCGAAACCCTACAACCAGAAGCTACCCTAAAGATAAAACATGAAAGAATAGCAGTCAAAAGACAAAAAAACACCTAAAGCAGCTAAACAGACCGAGCTATTAAAGCTATACAAAATACTATCAGAAAACATACAATATCCCACCATACACCCATCCCCCATCCTCTCTGAGCCCGTCAGCAGGGTCACATACTTTTAAGAGTTTCAACAGAAACCAACTCCTATTTGTAAATTTTTAAACAGGGTCACATACTGTACAAATCTAGATGTAAACATGGTAAAACCTAAATGTAAAAGAAGCTTGGGAGAAAACTAACGTAAGGAACAGGAAAATTTATTTGATACAGAACCAAAAAGTGTAGAGATAATAGTTGCATTGCGTTGCTTTACACAAAATGTATAGTTGTAACACAATCCTTGAAGGAAAACAGTCAATTGTATGGAGACCTAAACATAGCAAATATCAAAAAAGAATGCAGATGTCATAGTTTTCGAAATTTACTTTGTTTTCAAAGCTTATTATTATGATAATTTGTGTTATCAATTATATAGTAAAACATGGTAAGGTTTCACAGGATCTCAGAGCAAATAATGACTAAATAGATTTTATAATTAAGAGGCTTAGTTTGTTACAGTAGAATTTGACCTAGACAGTAGATAGCATGCCCAGTTTTTTAATTTAGAAGTACTTCTATTTCATTATATATCTTTTTAAAGTAGATTATCTTGTGTTGTAGTTTTTCTCCATCTTAATAATGATATTGGATAACATAACCAGTTTTCTGTCAACAGAGTTTTATAGCCAGTTTGCAATGCGTAAATCCCATTATCTTTCAAACCACATCCAAGGATATCTGAATGTTATCCAAAGAGACCTTTTGAGATGTTAAATATAAATTAAATGGTTAATGTGAAGAGGGAATTGTTCACCCAGCCAAAGATCCTAGGATTTCCATTTCCAAATCCTCACACCGTCTTGCATGACTTCGTATTGAAAATGAGAAACATAATTCCAACAACTTCAACACATATTTTAATTAAAAATGGTTAGAGAATTCCACACAAAGAAGATTGTTTTGGTCTCATGCATCATCCCAAAAAAGAGCAAGGTAACCCTTCCCGACAATCTAAAAAATACTAGTTTTAATCAGATTACTATCCAACTTTATTGTTTTCTATATAAGATAACTCTTGCCAAGGGTTGGCATCCTAGAAATGAAAGCATAATTCTCCAAATTCAGGTGCTTGATCTTAAGAATTATCCCCCATAAATTGTATTCCTCCACACACCATCTTTAATATAATTTGGCAGCAAGAGCGATATTGTTAAGGAGAGAAGATCTCATGCCTAATCCACCTCTCTTTATGTTCACAAATTTTACCCCAAAATTAAGCAAATGTCATTTCATTTTCTCTAAATTTCCTTCCTAAAGAAACTCTCTTTCTATGTCCAAATCCCGAAGGATGCATTTTGGAGTCACAAGAGCCATAAATATATAAACTTGGAGAGCTTGAATAATGGCTTTAAGAAGCACTATACAACTAGCCAAAGAGAGTTATCTATGTGTCCAATGGCTGATTTGGCAAGTTAAATAAGAAGCACTATAAAACTAGCCAAAGAGAGTTTTCTATGTGTCCAATGGGTGATTTGACAAGTTAAATAGAATCCCACATAACATTCCAGTCTTTTTCCCAAGGCAAGTAGGAGAAATAGGGGTACCCAAATATTTGAAAGGAGGAGAAGCAACCTTGAAATGAAGTATATTAACAATTTGTTCTTGTATATGAGGGTTCATATGGAAGAAAACCTAATATTTTTGTTCATTCAAGAGTTACCTAGACAAACTGATATAAATGTCAAGAGCTCACCTAAGAGCAATAGCTTCCTCAAGAGTGGAGTTTCCCATCAAAGAAGTGTCATCCACAAATTGAAGATGATTATGTGAATCCACACCTTGCACAATGTAAGTGTATCAAGATTTATTGTTATTTGTTTTGAGTTAATCTTGTAGGTGTAGATTTGATTCCCACACCTGCAATTTTTAAGTTTTCACATGTAGATTCAAAATTTTTGTGAAAACTTGAACTTTCTCTATACATGGTGGTTCTAATAAGTACTAGTAGATTTTGTTGTGCTAGGGATAGAAAGCAACTTGCTCTCCTATTTTGCCCTAGTCAAACCCTTGGATTGATTTAATGACTTTGCACAAGTTGGAAGATATGTCAAGCAAAATACAAATGTAGATAAAAATGCTAAGTACTTTTTTTAATGAAGATGCTAAGTGTAGATGTCTCCTCTTGATAAATCCTAGATGATCAAAATTAATTAGGTTTTAGCCTTTTATATAACACTCTAGTGTGCAAATTTTAATATTTCACATTTGAGTCAATGAGTAATAGTTGGATTCAGTTGGCTTGGGCCCATGTTTAAATTTAGTTTTAGAAATTTTAGAGGTCAAAACCACAATTATAACTCTAAACTAGGTTTTAGTACTACACCTATTGGTTTGATGCAAGATAAGGAATAGGGAATCTATAGATTGCATTTAGATCCTTTTGAGGCTGTGTGGAGTTAGGTTTAATCAAGGCATAAGTAATTGTAACTTTCCTTTAGAAATATGCCAAATGCACACTATAAGTACCAAAATCATGTCAAGCCTACATGATAGTCTAATGATGATAAAGAGATTCCTAATCACAACCACATAGAGGTGAATTACACTCCTCTTAGTAGTTTTACTCTTGGTACATGTCCCTTTCATTTTATCCTCCTTAACCATCTTCTTGAACACCCAACTTGAGTTTCCAAACGTCATATTTTTCTAACAAGCCATTTCAGATTCTCCTATTCTAGGTCAATCGATAATGCTTTTGGGTCACTCCATAGTGCTTATGGGTTACCTAAGTTACCCTAAATGGGAAGGCCCTCTCATTTTTGGATCCATGAATTAGCTCATAATTTTATCTTTTCTTCTTGATTTTAAGCCCATTTTTCATCACATTTTTTCATGTCAACTCATCGTTTTTCTTACTTTCTTTCCTTTGTGAACTCATGATCAAATCTTATCTCTTATAAACTGTTCCCATTTTATCTTTGAGTTTATTCTTGTTTTCTTTTAGTTTTCTTCTTATCTTTTTGTCTATTCATGGAATTGTTTCCATTTTTTCTTAAGATAACTGTTGATGATGTTTTCTTGACAGCAACAACATTAGAATAAAACACCAAGTGCCCTATCCTCTCTTGAACAAAGCACCTTGAATGCTAAGCTACGTGATCAAAGAAGAATTCTCCAAGGTTCCTTGTACATGATTTTCAATGGATAGCCTCGGTGGTATGATGTGACAATGTTGTTTACACAAAGGGACTTATGCAGAATTTACTCATCACTCCATTAAAATATGTACGCTTTCCTTGTGAATTGGAACTTCTTCTAATCAACTACGAAAAGGAAAGGCAAAAGGCAAGGGTTAAGAAGACTAATCTAAGGACAATGACGTGATGAACGATGCTATGGTAGACAAATTTCCTTAGAAACAAAATTTCACTTTGCCATGACAAGCAACAACTACATGAAATAGGTGCAATCTCCAAAGGATAAACCAAGGATTTGCATATTGTTGACACACTCCAAAGTACCCACAACTGGCGCAACTCGAAGGAGCATCAATAATCAAACTATTTGCAAGATGTGGTTCAAGCTAACTTTACATGATGAATTACCATCGACAAGCCATCAAAAGTATGAACCAATGTGAATTTATCAAATATCAATGCATATATCCATTACATCAATGAACTCTATCTACTTTATAATCTAAGCTACTTGGAACTATATCTCAACCATCTTGGACAATAAGAAACCATGCGAGCATTCCTAGATTGTACAAGATCACTATGTGAACAAAAATAATGAGCTTGTATTGACTTAAGAAGTGTTTTGTTTACAACAATCTCATATATCTCTTCAATGATTTCAAAGAGTTATTTCTACTCTACTCCTATTGCCATAGTATCTACTCGTATTGTATCTTCCTCTAATGATTCTTTTGTATCTTTACAAAAGAGAGAAGTGAGCCTTATATAGTGCTCAAGAATTACATGAAGGGTCAAGATTGATTTAGCAATCAACGACTGAGATTGAGACAACAAGGCAGTTTGTTACAAAATTTGCTATTTTTAGAACATGAAAGAGGCAATCAAGACACATTTCCCAATGTGATAAGCATCTTTGGAGCATCTTTATGGTGGGCCCTCTTGAATGAATGACATGGTAGAATATGATTGGATTGATGATGTGTACGTGCCACCTCAGCATCTTCAAAAGAACTAGTCTGGTTGACCACATGTTCACTTTACTTAGAATATTTTCTTCTTGTTGTCTTTGATGTAACTCATGGATCACTTTGATGATCATGCTCATCTCTCATCTTGTGATGTTGTTCTTGCAGGATTCTAGACTCTTGGAGTGTTGAGCTGGAAGATGTCTTGTACATGACTTCTTGCATATGATGGATGCACATGAAATAGACAACTTTGGATGATGACCTCCTTCTCATGCATGGCATAAGATGAACTTGATGTAAGAGCTCACCTCCATGTGGTGATGATGACAACTTTGAGCAACTTTCCTTCACCTTCTGAACTTCTCATGTATGAGCTCTCTCCATTCACCTCCTTGGATCCTCCATCACCTAAAAAAACACATCAAATTAAGACTTGATATAAAGGATCTTCAATAACAAATTACATTCATCTTATGCATGTGGGATCAAAACATGGCATTTCAAAACATACCCTTTCGCATGAAATCCATGCCTAAGTGCCTAGGTAGGTTTAGAGGTGATAGGCAGAGAGTGTGTTGTGGACAAGACCTTGTCCATATGAAGGGCTCAAGGCCACCTAGCATGGGCGGGTTTGAAGGTGGTGTGAGGATTTTTCATGACTTAGACAATTTTTGGCTTGGTTTTGATGATCAAAGACATCTTCACTTACTTCCATGATAATTTAACTTCTTTTGAATGCTATAGAAGCATGGGCAGATTTAGAGAGGGTGTATGGAGAATGTGATGTGGAGGAGGTGGAGTTGTCCAAGTGCAGTGCTCAAGGAAGAACTCAAGATTTCAAGATCTCTCTTATGCAGAAAATCCAAAAAAAGTAGAAAAATAAAAACTACAAAAAAAGAAAAAAATTTTAAAAATACCAAAATAAGGATGAATTTCTCAGCATGCATGAAGCAATTTCAAGGTTATGGGCAGGAATATGATCCTCAAGTGGACATAATTCATCTTTGGCGGAGTTTGAATGCATAACTTCATCAAAGGAATGCCAACTTGACCAACTTTACATCACCGGATGGATGCCGAATTCATGGTACAAATGATCACAAGGAGCTATATTGTTTAACATTTTGGTCAAGGATGGAATTAACTTTGCAAGGAAGAATTTCTTTTTTCGCAAGTTTATGAGCCAGTTATGAGTACAATGGTGGAACCTAAGGTGTCAAGTGAAAGTGAAGCCTTCGTATGATTTAAAGAGATGATCAAAGAGAGACTTTGTATTGAGAAAGGCTTGAGCATAAAGTATCACCTGCTTCCATGCGAATGGTGTAGAATTCATAATGCCAATCATTTGGAATTCACATGTTTGACAATTTGGGAGGCTATTCATCAATCCAAGGCACAATTGAAGTTTGAGGAATCATCTAGAGAAGAAGGAACCTCTTTTCCATCTCCTAGTGAAGATAGCACAAGTGTATTAGAAGATGAATTCACATGCCTCGTTCAAAACATGGAAGGACATATTGAAGAAATTCAAACAGAGATAAAGAATATTCAAGTGATTACAAGTAAAGGTCAAGGTACGGATTCAACACATAGAGAAGAAAGTGATTCAAGTTCATTTCAAGACAAAGAAGAATTCCTTGCCACTCATGCTTTCATATTACTAGAGGAAATTATTGAGAATGAATTACAAGAGATTGTAAGTATTATTGAAAAGGGAAGTGGTCAAAAGGATATGTTACATACTGTCATCCACAAGTTTGGCAGTGAGCAGCAATTCAGAGGGGCACTAGACGCTTCCATCCAAGAAATACAAAAGGAGTTCTAGCCAAAGTTGTTTCAAGAAGAACAAGTTGATGAGATGGAGTTCAACTACATGAAGCAATTCGAGTTGATGCTAGGCCCTTTATTAAAGATCCACAATGAGCTAACAGGTGAAATGTTCCATGCTTTCAAAATTCAATTGTTTTCACCTTTTCATATTGATATGCCCACTATTGATTATAGTGTTGATTCGCATGTTGTAGATGCGAGTGCGATAATCCATCACTAGCTTCGACCTCCTGATGTGTGCATGAAAGATGAGTAATATCCATTCAAAGGAGAAGAACACCAGGTTGTATCTTTCCCTGTTATTAATTGGAAAGATTTTGAATTTGATGATTACAAATTTCTTAATAATGAATTTGAAGAATATGAATTTAACTATGGAAATTTTGGAAAGATAACCTATATATGGATTAATCATGGTCCCAATGAGTTACCACAACTGTTGATTTTGTGTAAAAAAAATTTTGAGTTTGAGGATTGTATTGTGAGAGAATATATTTCCAAGTTTAAGGATAAATTTGCCAAAATCTGAACTATCATGTGTGCCTTATTGTTGCTTTTCATTATGAGAAATCATGCCAAGTCTTATATATATTTGGGTCTTTTGAGTCATGTCTACTCTTTGTACATAGCTTGCTTAGAGTAGGTTTTTCTTTATGTTGTTTTAAAGTAATTTTGTTGTGTTCAGTTGATATTTGCTTTTGTTTGCTTTCTGTAGTTTAGGTTGTTGGCTTTAGTAGTTAGTTGCTTTTTGGGGTTCCCAAGTTGTGAAAAGGTGATGAAGCTTCAAGAAAAAATCATCAACAATAACCACTTCATTTAATATTATCTTTTCTTCTGTTCCCTCTCATTTCTACTTATAAATACCCCTTCATTCTTCATTGTTTATCATCACTTTCATTCACAAAATCTTCTTTATATGCTTCTTCGCAGACCTTGAACCTTTTTCTTTCAAGTTTTAGTTTAGATATCTCATAGAAAATAGAAATCCTTTTCTCATTGAGAAATATGGCAATATTCTTCACACGTTTCTTCATAGGCTTTTGAGTCTCTTAGTTTATTTCTTTTAGTTTTAGTTTTTGCAAAGCTTCAAAGTTTTCTCTTTAGGAGATTTTTTTCATGTATTCTTGCCTTACCCAAGTTTATGCATAGTATCCCCTCTATCTTCTTATGCTTGTACAAAGACCATGTGTGCACCTTTTTCCCTTCAAATTTACTATTGCATCTAAGCCATTTTTCACTCCCTTACATTCCCTTTCTATCCCCATCACCAAGAGGAGGATCCCATTGCTATATAAGAGAAGACAGTTGTTATAGGACCTTTGAGGAAATATCCTAGCATTGGTGCCCATTATTATAGGTTATTTATTGAGTTATCACTAGTTAACTCACATTTTGCTCTTGAGAAAGTAAAACATTGTCTTGTCTTTCTCTTGATACAATAAAGATAGAGTAGAGTAATTTACTTTTTAGAATAAATTTTCTATTTTTCTTAAGAGTAGTTACAAATTTATATTAGAAGCTTCAAACCATGGAAAACACACAAAAACATAGTTATATTGCATTAGGAAAAGTCATATAACTCGCATAAATGTTTCCTTTTAATAGTAATTAGATCATCAAAAATCCAAAATTGGAAACAGAAAAGTGTATGCATTCACTTAGGATTAATTGCAATATAAGTTCATTTCTAACTTTCAAATGTTTCAAACATTCAAGCCCTCAATTTCACCATGAGGCATACAACATTCAATTTTTGTTTGAAAACAAACATTGAAGAAGCCCTAATTTTGTTACGAGGCATAGAAACAATATTTCAAATCAATCAACAAACATATGAAAACATCAAGGAAACCCTCAATCTCATCATGAGTACACAAACTCAACAATTCAACATTCAAACATACAACACAATTCCACTATCACCCAGAATGCGCTTCTTCCATGTGAAAAGAGTAACTACTCCAAATCACCATCACCTAGATAGCTTTCCCCAGATGCATGTGTTTTTTGGAGTCTAACTCACCAACATCATAGACACTAGACCATTATAGTAGGGATAACAATTAAGGTGAGTCAAAAATGAAAGGGAAAAAAGTACCAGGGATGCACTTTTCACCCGTATAATAATAATATACATATTAGTATTTTAAGGAAAATAAACCACCTTACATTAATTTAGATTTCTAATGGAATGATAAGGAAATACATAATAATTTGATCTTAAATTAAATTAGGTAGTAAGATATGAGATACTAATATAGATAAATAGATGATAAATGAAAATGAGAGATATTGATGTGGATGCTTATTGTATTGATAGTGTGTTAGGTTATTGAGATATAGAATCTAGAACTAGACTTATGATTAGAAGCCTATGACAAATAGATGAAGAAATTCTCGAGGCTTTAGATTAGATCACACCCATGATTTTGTTTGACTAGTGTAATTTTATCTTAAGTAGTGTGATTTCATTCAACACAAAATTTACATTGCCAATATTTAGAAAATATTATATTAAATGTATATATATAGGTCTATGATTAATGTTGTGCTAATTGTGCCTTTGGTCCAATATTCCTATGTATAGAGGTAAGAACAATCCAATTGCTCAATGACAGTGAAGCCCATAGGTTGATTTAGTAAGATCAAAACAAAGAAACAAAGAATTTTAGATGTTGAGTATTTGTACCTAATGAAAACTAAGATTAATGATGTGTGTGATCAAATATGTGAATGAAAGATTCTACTAATCAATTATGAAAGTTTTCTAGGATAATATCCCTAAATTCACAACCCTAGACACAAGTTTAGAATTTTAGCAAGCATGTTGATGGGTAATGATTATATCCTAGGATTGCCAACTTTGGAATTGATAATTTTGAATTTTCAATATGGAGGACCCTAGATTATGAACACAATCTAGTTGCAAGGATTATGTATGTTGAAGATAAACTTCATAATCTTGAGAACATGAAACTAGAATTGATAGGCAAAATGGGGAGTCTAAAATAATCCTGGATGGATAGATTTCATAATCTCAACAATTCATTCTACAAGACATCTTGTAGATTTAAAAGAAGGTGAGCTTGAAAAGAGTGAACTTGAGCAAGAAGCATCATCATCCATGAGGTTCTTCAAAGTTGAAGCAAAGATAGTAATTAAACTCAATGATGGTGAAATTACAGTCAACTCAATGATGGTGAAATTAGTGCATTCTCTCAATGATGGTGAAATGATGGTCAACTCAATAGAGTTATTTCATAAGGTAGAAACTTGGGCATTCTATCACATGGTATCAGAGTAATGCTCACTCTTTGAAAATTTAAAAAATTACACCAATCTCCAAGTGGAATAATTTTAATGAGCTGTTGTAAAATTAGTTTTACCCCATTTTCCATGAAGAAGAATAAGTGATGTAGTGGCATCATTTTCCATGAAGAAGAATAAGTGATGGTCCAATGCATGTGTTGTTTGGACTCTGACTCACTAGCATTGTGTCTAAGTAAAATTTGGTTATCACAGACACTAGACCATTATAGTAGGCATAACAATTAAGGTGAGTCTAAAATGAAAGCTAAAAAAGTACCAAGGATGCACTTTTCACCCGTACAATAATAACATAGATATTAGTATTTTAAGGAAAATAACCCACCTTACATTAATTTACATGTCTAATGGAATGATAAGGAAATACATAATAATTTGATCTTAAATTAAATTAGGTAGTAATATATGAGATACTAATCTAGATAAATAGATGATAAATGAAAATGAGAGAGATTAGAGGGCTTACCTAGTAATTGGATTGATGTGGATGCTTCTTTTATTGATAGTGTGATAGGGAATTGAGATATAGAATCTAGAACTAGACTTATGATTAGAGGCCGATCACAAATAGATGAAGAAATTCTCAAGGCTTTAGATTAGATCACACTCATGATTTTTTTTGACTAGTGTAATTTTATCTTAAGTAGTGTGATTTTATTCAACACAAAATTTACATTGCAAATATTTACAAAATATTTTATTAAATGTATATATATAGGTCTATGATTAATGTTGTGCTAATTGTGCCTTTGGTCTAATATTCCTATGTATAGAGGGAAGACCAATCTAATTCCTCAATGATAGTGAAGCCCCTAGGTTGATTTAGCAAGATGAAAATGAAGAAACAAAGAATTTTGGATGTTGAGTATTTGCACCTAACGAAAACTAAGATTAATGGTGTGTGTGATCAAATATGTGAATGAAACATTCCACTAATCAATTATGAAAGTTTTCTAGGATAATATCCCTAAATTCACAACCCTAGACACAATTTTAGAATTTTGGCAAGCATGTTGATGGGTAATGATTATATCCTAGGATTGCCAACTTTGGAATTGATAATTTTGAATTTTCAATATGGAGGACTCTAGATTATGCACACAATCTAGTTGCAAGGATTACGTATGTTGAAGATAAACTTCATATTCTTGAGAACATGATACTAGAATTGATAGGCAAAATGGGAGTCCAAAATAATCCTAGATCGATAGATTTCATAATCTCAACAATTCATTCTACAAGACATCTTTTAGATTTAAAAGAAAGTGAGCTTGAAAAGAGTGAATTTGAGCAAGAAGCATCATCATCCATCAGGTTCTTCAAAGTTGAAGCAAAGATAGTCATTAAACTCAATGATGGTGAAATTACAGTCAACTCAGTGGTGGTAAAACGATGGTCAACTCAACAGACTTCTTTCATAAGGTTGAAACTTGGGCATTCTCTCACATGGTATTAGAGTTATGCTCACTCTTTGAAAAATTTAAAAATTGTACCAATCTCCAAGTAGAATAATTTTAATGAGCTATTGTAGAATTAGTTTTACCCCATTTTCCATGAAGAAGAATAAGTGATGTAGTGGCATCATTTGAAGAAATGAAAGGAGAAAGTCTTGATGCCTACAAGAGAATAAAAAGAGCACTTAACCTTGGGAAGGACATTATGGAGCATAAGGTATTGATTAGCTATATGGGAGGTTTGCTTAACCATCTACAAATGGTATTCCTCAAGGCCAAACCCCAAAATATCGATGAGGCTTGTGCCCAAGTAGGCTATTTGGAGTTGGACAAGGAGGTTGTACCTTTCACTTGCAACAAGGGTAACAAATAGTAGCATGGTGGGAAGAAAAATCCAAAGGGAAAAAGAATGAAGATGTGTAATTCCATGGTAAAGGTAAGAGAAAATTGCATTGTTCTCATTGTGATAAAGATGGGCATGAAGAAGATAAATGTTGGAAATTACATCCCAATTAGCACCCTCTTGGTTGAAGAAAGGCAAAGATAAAAGTATTCAACATTCATCTTCTTCATGAGTAATAAGTATATCTTGGGATTGTCTAGAATTTCAAATTTGAAATCTAGAGGACTAGATCATGCCCACAATCTAGTCTATAGGATGGGATTGCATGTATGATCTAGTCTAGGAAGGAAGAAGTCCTAAGAATTACATTGGTGTTGGTTTAAACATAATACAATGTTCAATTAAAAATTAGGGTTATTCAATGCACCTATAAAATAAATCATATGCTAAGAGAATATGTTATCCGGATCCACAAAAATAACATTAAAACATAAGAGTGAAAGAGTGAAACATATACTTCTTTACAATATTATTATTGGATATTTATTTATTCAATAAGCTTTTATTTAACTTATTTATCAATATAAATGAATTATTTTTTACCATAATTAAATCTTTCTGTCGTTTCCCTGAATTTCAATGACTAAGTAATATAAGTTTAATTTCTTCAGCTTTGTTACAGGGCTTAATCTAACTTAAAATTTGATTCCTTCTAAATAGTTTTACTCAATTTCTGTCTACAATATTTAATTCCTCCTAGATAAATTTAGATATTTCGTTGGACTACAAGCATTCTTTAATGGTCATAAGACTTTGGTTGGCAAATCAAGAAATCATAATTACTTTTGACTATATGGTCTTCCTCATTTTCCCAGCATTATTTTCCTTTGGAACACAAAGGAAAACAAGCGAAGGGATATTAGATATAAACATAAAGGAAAACTAACAGCACCAATTGTTTTCATCAATGTTTGTTTTATCTATCATCACTAGAAAGGAAGACGAACAAGTTGCAAATAACAGAGTTGTCTGATAGCAATCTCTCACTACTTCAGCAGTGCTTTGTAATATGATAGTCTCATAGACTGTTTTAGTATGATGAAGGATATTGAAATCTCTCTTTTCCATTATATATTAATGGCCCCAACTTTCTCAAGTGATGTGCTAGCTTCTTTTAAAAGGATAAGGAATAGAATGATTGACATGTACGTTTGCAGTGCTAACTGCTTTCTTGCATTGTGTAGACTTTATAATAATGGAAAATCTTAATGCCAATATTTCTCATGCTCAAGTTAAAGCTCAGTCTAGTCCTTCTTCTGAGATAGCAGATCCTAATGCTGAGGTGAGGCTTAGTGGTAGAAAAAGGAAAAATCAGAAGGAGAATTCTTGTGAATTGGATGATATTGAACAGACGGCAAGGATGCTAATGAATCTCAGTAGAGAGAGGGTTGATCAAGACACAGTTGCAGGAAGTGGTGGTAATAATGGCATGGAAAACCCTAACCGTAAGACGTCTCATGGAAAGCCTAACATAAATGATAATTGTAGGAAAAGTCGCCGATTCATTGGAGTCAGTGATGACCGCGGCCGTTGCCGTTGGCAAGCCAATATATGGTATTCTATTATTTCTCTTTTGTTTTTCTTTTGTTTGACTGTTTAACTTTTAATTAAGGAATAATACATTGAACACTATATCTTTCTTCAAAAAAAATTAAAAGATTTTTATATCAATCTTTCAGGTCGTTTCGTGTGTCTTATATTTAGTGTGATTCTATATCTCTGTGGGTTAATTTTTTTGGGACTCAAAAGGTTGATTTGAAAAACTTTTGGGTGCTGTTAAAGATGTTTTGAGTTCAATAATAATGGATTGCTGAAGTGTCCAACTTACAATATGTTTCACTGCATAGATCTCTTTATTAATGTTGGAATGTCATTTCTCTGCAGGCTTAAGGAGGATAAACGCCAAGTAAACCTCGGTGAGTTTATAAAGATTTATTTTTTATTTTTTTTTATTTACATGAATGTTGAGGAGTTTCTTAATAAAAATGTAAAAGGCAGAAAGATTTTTGTTGTTTTGAGAATAATATAGGTTACTAATATTTCTGAAGATTTGAAGATAAAAACTACCCTAAAAAAATAAAAAATAAAAAAATAATCCAGCCATATTATTTGTGACCCATTATTAAGTCAAAAGTAGTATGTTCATAAAAAAATTCTAAAAAAAAATTATTCTAAATCCTTTCAAAAAGTTAGCAGATTACAATGGTTGCAATCCAAATAAATCTTTTTCTTTGCAAACTCTAATCCAAAACTTTCAAACATTTATTATAAATTGAGAATCTTAAATTCTATTATATTTTATTTTTTATTGTTCACTTTTGCATTAATTTTAGGTTGATATTTTATTGCTGAGGCTGCAGCAAGGTCAGTGTTCTAACATCTCTCCTCCATATTTTACCATTAGTATTGGTGGCATGTAGTTTACTATATACCTGATAAATAATTACTATGCAGGTCCTCCGACAAAGCTATGCTAGTCACACATGACCAACCATGCAAGGAGGTTAAATTATCCTGAAACAAAGTATGACATGAGATGGGTAGAAGAAGTGAGTTACAAAAATTTTCAAATCAAGCAACAAACATAGGAAAATATTAAGGAAACCCTCAGTCTGATCATGAGTACACAAACACAATAATTCAATATTAAAGCATACAACACAACTCCACTATCACCCAGGGTGCACTTCTTCCATGCCAAGAGAGTAACTAGTGCTGTTTGGATTGATTAGATTGATGCCTTTAGCAATGGTGTAGTCCATGTGCTGTTTGGAGTCTGACTCACCAGCATTATGTCTAAGTAAAATTTTGTTTATCACAGACAGTAGACCATTATAGAAGGGATAACAATTAAGGTGAGTCGGAAATGAAAGGGAAAAAAGTACCAGGCATTGTGTCTAAGTAAAATTTTAGTTATCACAGACACTAGACCATTATAGTATGGATAACAATTAAGGTGAGTCTAAAATGAAAAGGAAAAAAATACCAGGGATGCACTTTTCACCTGTACAATAATAATATAGATATTAGTATTTTAAGGAAAATAAACCACCTTACATTAATTTAGATGTCTAATGGAATGATAAGAAAATACATAATAATTTGATCTTAAATTTAATTAGGTAGTAATGTATGAGATACTTGTTGAGTTACAGCTCATATGGACCAGCTAGGACTTGAACCTAGGACCTTCCATTTGCTGCTGGAGTGCTCTACCAACTAAGCTACTGGCCCCTTGTGGCCAGCCCATCGTCGGTCCGGGTGTGGCTTACTTCCAACACCCCCCCTTAAGCCACACTGTAGGTGCTTGGGGCTCCTAGCCTGGCTCTGATACCACTTGTTGAGTTACAGCTCATATGGACCAGCTAGGACTCGAACCTAGGACCTTCCATTTGCTGCTGGAGTGCTCTACCAACTGAGCTACTAGCCCCTTGTGGCCAGCCCATCGTCGGTCTGGGTGTGGCTTACTTCCAACAATACTAATCTAGATAAATAGATGATAAATGAAAATGAGAGAGATTAGAGGGCTTACCTAGTAATTGGATTGATGTGGATGCTTATTGTATTGATAGTGTGATAGGGAATTGAGATATAGAATCTAGAACTAGACTTATGATTAGAAGCCTATGACAAATAGATGAAGAAATTCTCAAGGCTTTATATTAGATCACACCCATGATTAATGGGTAATGATTATATCGTGGGATTGCCAACTTTGGAATTGATAATTTTGAGTTTTCGATATGGAGGACTCTAGATTATGCACACAATCTAGTTGCAAGGATTATGTATGTTGAAGATAAACTTCATATTCTTGAGAACATGATACTAGAATTGATAGGCAAAATGGGGAGTCCAAAATAATCCTAGATGGATAGATTTCATAATCTCAACAATTCATTCTACAAGACATCTTGTAGATTTAAAAGAAGGTGAGCTTGAAAAGAGTGAACCTGAGCAAGAAGCATCATCATCCATGAGGTTCTTCAAAGTTGAAGAAAATATAGTCATTAAACTCAATGATGTTGAAATTACAGTGATGGTGAAATTAGTGCATTCTCTCAATGATGGTGAAATGATGGTCAACTCAACAGACTTCTTTCATAAGATTGAAACTTGGGCATTCTCTCACATGGTATCGGAGTTATGCTCACTCTTTGAAAATGTAAAAAATTGCACCAATCTCCAAGTGGAATAATTTTAATGAGCTTTTGTAGAATTAGTTTTACCCCATTTTCCATGAAGAAGAATAAGTGATGTAGTGGAATCATTTGAAGAGAGGAAAAGGGAAAGTAAAAAGGAAAGGGAAAAGTCTTCAAGCCTACAACAGAATAAAAAGAGCACTTAACCTTGGGAAGGACATCATGGAGCATGATGTGTTAATTAGCTATGTGGGAGGTTTGTTTAGCCATCGACAAATGGTATTCCTCAGGGCCAAACCCCAAAATATCGATGAGGCTTGTGCCCAAGTAGGGTATCTAGAGTTGGACAAGGAGGGAGTTCCTTTCACTTGCATCAAGGGTAACAAATAGTAGCATGGTGGAAAGAAAAATCCAAAGGGAAAAGGAATGAAGATTTGTAATTCCATGGTAAAGGTGAGAGAAAATTGCATTGTACTCATTGTGATAAAGATGGGCATGAAGAAGATAAATGTTGGAATTTACATCCCAATTAGCACCCTCTTGGTTGAAGAAAGGTAAAGATAAAAGTATTCAACATTTAGCTTCTTCATGAGTAATAAGTATATCTTGGGATTGTTAGCTTTGAAATTTAGAATTTCAAATTTCAAATCTAGAGTACTAGATCATTCCCACAATCTAGTCTATAGGATGAGATTGCATGTATGATCTAGTCTAGGAAGGAAGAAGTCCTAAGAATTACATTGGTGTTGGTATGAAGTGGAGGATTAAACATAATACAATGTTCAATTCAAAATTAGGGTTATTCACTGCACGTATAAAATAAATTATATACTAAGAGAATATGTTAACCAGATCCACAAAGATAACATTAAAACATAAAATTGAAAGAGTGAAACATATACTTCTTTACAATACTATTATTGGATATTTATTTCTTCAATAATCTTTTATTTAACTTATTTATTTATATAAATGAATTATTTTTCATCATAATTAAATCTTTCTGTCATCTTCTTGAATATCAATGACCTGGTAATATAAGTTTAATTTCTTCAACTTTGTTACAGGGCTTAATCTAACTTAAAATTTGGTTCCTTCTAAATAGTTTTACTCATTTTCTGTTTACAACATTTAATTCCTCCTAGATAAATTTAGTTATTTCGTTGGACTACAAGCATTCTTTAATGGTCATAAGACTTTGCCAAATCAGGAAATCATAATTACTTTTGACTATATGGTCTTCCTGGTTTTCCCAGCAATTTTTTTCCTTTGGAAAACAAAGGAAAACAAGCAAAGGGATATTAGATATAAACATAAAGGAAAACTAACAGAACCAATTGTTTTCATCAATGTTTGTTTTATCTATCATCACTAGAAAGGTCAAACTTTGGAAGACGAACAAGTTGCAAAGAACAGAGTTGTCTGATAGCAATCTCTCACTACTTCAGCAGTGCTTTGTAATATGATAGTCTAATAGACTGTTTTAGTATGATGAAGGATATTGAAATCTCTCTTTTCCATTATAAATCAATGGACCCAACTTTCTCAAGTGATGTGCTAGCTTTTTCTAAAAGGATAAGGAATAGAATGATTGACATGTACGTTTGCAGTGCTAACGGCTTTCTTGCATTGTGCAGACTTTACAATAATGGAAAATCTTAATGCCAATATTTCTCCTGCTGAAGTTAAAGCTCAGTCTAGTCCTGCTTCTGAGATAGCAGATCCTAATGCTGAGGTGAGGCTTAGTGGTAGAAAAAGGAAAAATCAGAAGGAGAATTGTTGTGAATTGGATGATATTGAACAGACGGCAAGGATGCTAATGAATCTCAGTAGAGGGAGGGTTGATCAAGACACGGTTGCAGGAAGTGGTGGTAATAATGGCATGGAAAACCATAACCCTAAGACGTCTCATGGAAAGCCTAACATACATGATAATGGTAGGAAAAGTGGCCGATTCATTGGAGTCAGTGATGACCGTAGCCGTTGCCGTTGGCAAGCCAATATATGGTATTCTATTATTTCTCTCTCTCTCTCTTTTTTGGGACTGTTTAACTTTTAATTAAAGAACAATACATTAAACACTATATCTTTCTTCAAGAAAAAATCAAAAGATTTTATATTAATCTTTTAGGTTATTTCGTGTGTCTCATATTTAGTGTGATTCCATATCTCTGTGGGTTAATTTTTTTTGGGACTCAAAAGGTTGATTTGAAAAACTTTTGGGTACTGTTAAAGATGTTTTGAGTTCAATAATAATGGATTGCTGAAGTGTCCAACTTACAATAGGTTTCATTGCATAGATCTCTTTAATAATGGATTGCTTAAGGAGGATAAACGCCAAGTAAGCCTTGGTGAGTTTATAAGGATTTTTTTTTTTATTATTTACTTGAATGTTGAGGAGTTTCTTATTAAAAAGTAAAAAGCTGAAAGATTTTTGTTGTTTTGAGAATAATATAGGTTACTAATATTTTTAAAGATTTGAAGATAAAAATTACCCTAAAAAAAATAAAAAATAAAAAAATAATCCAGCCATGTTATTTGAGACCCATTATTAAGTCAAAAGTAGTATGTTCATAAAAAAATTCTAAAAAAAAATTATCCTAAATCCTTTCAAAAAGTTAATTGTTGCAATCCAAATAAATCTTTTTCTTTGCAAACTCTAATCCAAAGTTTTCAAACATTTATTATAAATTGAGAATCTTAAATTCTATTATTTTTTATTTTTTATTGTTCACTTTTGCGTTAATTTTAGGTTGATATTTTAAAGTTTTCAAACATTTATTATAAATTGAGAATCTTAAATTCTATTATTTTTTATTTTTTATTGTTCACTTTTGCGTTAATTTTAGGTTGATATTTTATTGCTGAGGCTGCAGCAAGGTCAATGTTCTAACATCTCTCCTCCAGATTTTACCATTAGTATTGGTGGCATGTAGTTAACTGTACAACTGATAAATAATTACTATACAAGTCCTCGACAAAGCTATGCTAGTCACATGTGACCAACCATGCAGGAGGTTAAATTATCCTGAAACAAAGTATGACATGAGATGGGTAGAAGAAGTAAGTTACAAAAATTTTCAATTCAAACAACAAACATAAGAAAACATTAAGGAAACCCTCAGTCTCATCATGAGTACACAAACTCAATAATTCAACATTCAAACATACAACACAACTCCACTATCACCCGGGGTGCACTTCTTCCATGCCAAGAGAGTAACTAGTCCAAATCACCCTCGCCTAGATAGCTTTCCCCAAAAGGTATGAGTGATTCGATTGATGCCTTTAGAAATGGTGCAGTACATGTGTTGTTTGTAGTCTGACTTGTTGATGATTGTTTTTAGACAAGTCAACAATAGAGTAAAACACTAGAGTATCTCACTCTCTCTTGAATAAAGTCTCTCGAATGCTAAATGATGTGATCAATCGAGACAACTCCAAGGTTTTTTTCTTATAATTCATAGTGGATGAACTCAGTGATTACATGTGATCTTACTGATTATCACAAAGGGACTTACGTTGGATTCTTCTTCTTTCATTCAGTCTATTTATCCCTTGAGTGTGGATGAAGTATATATAATGCATCAATGATTAAAAAGGGAAAAAAGATAAGGTTTAGGGAGCTAATTTAAGGTCAATGAAGCAATGATGATGCATGAATAGACAAACTTCTGAATAAACCTAACTCCACTTTGCGAAGGATGCCTACAACTACATGAAGTTGGTGTAATCTCCTAAGGTATGCGAATTGTTTTCAAATCATGAAGGCTTATATAAGCACCCATTGGACGGCACAGCTCAAACAAACATCCACAATTGAACTTAAGCAAACGATAAGGCTTAGACTAGCTTTATGCAACACTTCACCAGCGATGAATGCTAAAAACATGAGCTTGGAGTTGATCAAATATTCAATACATACATACATTACATCAAAGAGCTTCTAATCTAATTTGAAACATCTTTCCACTTCATCAAGTTACAAGAAACCATGTTATTCCACAAGATAACACTTAGCACCAAATGAATTCCAATGTTTTGCATTATTCTTGAGAAATATTGACAACAACTTCAAGTCCTCTCAGAGAATTTCAAGAGTCTCTCCTATTCTACTCCTAAAAAACTAATGACTGATCTACTATCTAATAATTTTATAAATGAGGCAACAAGGCCTTTATATAGAGGTCCAACTTTACAATGAATGGCTAGGATCAATTCATGTAGCCAAGGGCTCAGATCATGCCACCTCAGTAGGTTGTTACAACAACTTGCTATTTTTAGTACAGAAGAGAGGAAATGAAGGCATGTTTTCCAAGAAGATAAGGATAAGATGGAATTTTTGGAGCATCTTCCACATAGATGTCCTCTCTGTCATCTTGCTTGTCGAATGATGTGGCAAATTATGATTGGCTTGATGATGAGTGTCTACCACGTAGGTGCCACCTTAGCATATTCCCAAATTGCATCATCTTGTGATGTCTTTAATTTGATTTCTTTTTACTTGTATGCTTGAGAATACTTTGTTGCTCTTGCCTTTTTCATCTTCATGTAAACTAGATGCATATGATATTTGTTGCTTCATTTGACTAACACTGTGATGTTTCTTCTTGCAGGATGTAGGAATGATCTTCCTTGATGTTTCTTCATGAAGGGTAATGTATATAATGATGATGTTGCTTCCTTCATGTAAGAGTAGATGATGATGACATGAAGTAGAATAGATGACGATGCTTCATTCATGAATCAGAGTAGGAGATCTCTTTTCGACTCAAAGATTGTGAAAGAACATGAAGTTTGATGGATGAAGTATCTTCGAACATAATGCAGATAATGAAGCATGTGTAACTTGACGATCTTGAAGTGACCCTTTGGAGTGTAGATATTGATGATAACACCTTTTGTATATGTAGAGTAGATGACTTCTCAAGGAGGCTTGAATGTATCAGAACTTGAAACCTTATAGATGGCTTTGGAATGCTTGATAATGATGAAGATGAAGAGTGTCAAATTGTTGAACTTGAAGTGATCACTTGGAGCAGCTACATGATGTCTTCTCCAACATGGCAACTTGTTGACTTCCTTGAATGAAGGTGACTCCAGATGTTAGCTCCTTAGGTGACTTCTTAGCTCAATCCAAGCTCCTACAAAATAGAGAAAACAATCATATCAAACAAAGGATAACATCGGATTTCATAGCATATAAGAAGCATGTTTAAGCATTCAACAACCCTTATCATCAAATTAACCGCCCTTTTGATATTTCAATGACTTCAAGCACTAAAAATTTCTCCTTCACATAGAAATTGCCTTCTAACAACCAAAATTGATTCCTCTAACATGGGCGCACTGGTTGGCAATTTTGGATCCTCTGGGTATTGGTGCCTTGGTTGAGGTTTTTGTATCCTCCGTGACTGCTCTCAAAACTTTGAATTTAACCCTCTTATAAGGATACAATGAATGTGGCGCTTTGGTTGATGATTTTGATATCTCTTTGACAAATGCTTTGAAAGACACCACTCTACCCTCATCACCCTTGGTACAATGAATGTGGCACACTGGTTAAGCATTTTAATCTCTCCTTGAAACTCATTGAAACCTTCACTTCATCTTCATGAACATGGCAGATTTGATGAGGCACTTTGGATGAGGTTTTTGAATCTTCTTATGCTTGTCTAAACTTCATAGAATTCATCCAAAGCGGCGCATAGGTTAGAGTGCAACGGTTGAGGATTTTGAATCCTCTTGAAATGAGTTTCAAGATTTTTCTTTTCTTTTCAATATTGGCGCAATGGATCAACATGTTGATAGCTTCTTGAAAAGTCTTTAAAACTTCACTGTCCCTTGCATTTATCCCTATCTTGAGGTGACGGGTTGGTTGATGTTTTTGAATCCTTATCTTAACATACTAGACCTCTTCATCACTATAATGGTTGTGGTGCTTTAGTTGATCATTTTGTTCTTCTTTGAAAACTTCACAAAATTTACATTTTACCACCAAAACAAGCTTCCTCAACTTGGGCGCATTGGTTGAAGGTTTAGATTGCTTCTTGATCTTAACTTTAAGACAAACCTCTCTTCTTCCTTGAAAGCACTGGATGAGTCAGATTGGATGAGCATCTAGATTCATGATCTTACAACTTACAATTCTTTCATCAAACTAGCCTTTTACCTTGGTCGCATTGGTTAAGGATTTCATGCTCCGGTTAAAATCTCATCTTAAATGATCAACAAAGACTACCCCATCTTAGCACATTGGTTAAAGGTTTTGTTCTCTAGTTAAAAATTGCATCTAGACTTCAATCAACATCTTCCTTCAAGTAAATCAGATGGAGCGCATTGCATCAATGTTTTTGAACTTCCTTTTAAAGTTGCATTTCCACTGTCAAGACGGAATCCTCTTCACCTTGGTCGCATTAGATAAGGATTTTGAATCCTCTAACTTGGGCACATTGGTTCAACATTTTGGACTCTAGTTGAAATATGTCCAAAAACCTTAAGTTAAACCATCTTTAACAATGGCGCACTAGATGGCAAATTTGGTCTCCTCTTAAAATCACATAAAATTTGCACTTTAACAATCAAAAGAACAACCTCCATCTTGAGTGCATTGGTTAGCAATTTTGATCTTTGGTTAAAAATTCTTATGAAACTCGCAATCTAACTCCATCTAGTCTGGCGCATTGGTTAAGGATTTTAGACTACGGTTTAAAAATGCACTTTGGCAATCAAACAAACCTTTCATCTTGGGTGCACTAGATGTGGCGCATTGGTTCCATGTTTTTGATCCTCATCAAATGACAGTTAAATATTCACTTTACCTTCTTCAAAATGATGCAATGGTTAAGGTGCATTGGTTCTAGATTCTGAGCTCCAGTTGAAATCTCTTCTTCGATGATCAAAATCCTTTAATTTTGGATGCATTGATTAAGGTGCATTGGTTGAGTCGCATTGGTTCATGATTTCATGCTATGGTTAAATGTGGTGCTTTTCATCAAGATTTTGTGCCCTCTACATATCTTGGTGCACTGGTCAAGGATTTTGTGATTCCTTCAGTACTTAGCCATTTTTTCAGTGTCCTTCAGGGTAATGTCTATTGAAAAATATATTTAAGTATAATTTCTTATACTTTAAATATTTTTTAATATACCTTTCAGGATGTTTGAGATAGGTCTCGAATCCACTGGATTTAACATGCAAAATCTAGAATTTGTAGGATCCACCAGATTCCAAACTTAGTCATTTTTTTAGGATTTCAAGATATCAGGCTACTAGACTTAGTCATTTTTAGGATCTTGAACATACATCAGGATTGTTCTCAGTGTTCATTATTTGGATGGAATTTGATCAAGAATCTTCATTTCTAGATCAGACTTCTAGTTATAAAACAAAACCTTCTAGGAGAGAGACTTATTATTAGATTGGCAGAGGAAACAAACCCAAGACACCATCCAAAACTAAATGCAAAGCATCAGAGCTCAAAAAAAGGGGGTCCCCATTTGCAATGGGGCAATGTGTGATTAGGTCATAACATCTAGCGTCAACCCGAATTACTATTTTTAAACATTTTAGAGACAAAGACTCAATCTAGACCCAGAACCTTCAAACATTCCTCTTCTACCTATCAGCCAGCTAGACAACGAACTCAAAAAGGAAAAGAAGCATACATTGGATCAAGACACGACACCTTCTGATGTGTGATTAAAGATAGATTTCAATTAAAATAGCTTCTTAAATTTTCCAAAGTTAAACAAATGTCAAGTTTCAACATTTCCATGTACCCCCACACACTAGACCAAATAAACAAAACTATATGATCAGGAAATCAAAACCTACTGCCAGCACGACCATTCATATTCCAAGGATCCAAGTGTGTGCGTATGAGTTCCTTTCCATCCCTTAGCAACTAAGATCATCTCAGCTCCTTTACATTAGGCTACATGATTAGTACACACCTCATGAACTACCTGGACATTGCCCCACTGCTAGCGAGCACCTATAACCCTGACGGGTTTGTCTCACAATTCCACTCGAGCAGAGCCTCACTACTGGTCAGGCATCCATAGCCCCGGTAAAGATTACTTGGTTGTCCATCTAACTGAGTTATAGTGTGTGATTTGTGATTTTACATTTTTTTGGGTCATTCTTTGATATTCTATTAAACTTAAATGTGATAGAGTACAATGCAATATTGCTACCCTTGCAACACATGCTTTTTGATGGCATGAGTTATGTTGATAACTCAGCTAGCGGGTATGGTCTTGTGATGGCGGCAAAGGTGGACCTTTAGATTTTTCACTTAATGTAAGTTCACAGAGACTCCTTTAGGTACTTTAGGATTTTTAAGTGCGTAAAGTATAAGATCTCAAAACACTTCAAGTAATACTAAACAACTGACTTATCCTCCACGAGCAAGCAGTCTTGCTATTTGACACTAGTGATCGAATCCACGGGAAATCCATCAGTCATGATCCATGTTTCTCAACAGAAGACATAAGAATTCATAGAATTTAGATTTAGCATTTTAAAACATTATGATCCAAAGATAGAAATGTCAAGACACAATATATGATTAACTTCCAAGTCAAGTCCAAGGTCTAACAAGATGATAAATTGAAAAAACATCCTCAGACTCTAAGACTTTCATGAATGGATGTCTAAGAAAAGAACCAACATGTTATCCTGAATTGAAACTAAAGTGTGTGCTTAAGATAACATCACCCTCTTACAAATAAGAAACCCCGACACAACAAACAAACTAACAAAGCAACTCACACCTAATCTATGAAAGCAAGAAACAACTAAGGAAAGCGAACAACAACAAGCAAGCAACATGAAAGCAAACAATTCTAAGCAAACCAACACTTGAGTCAAATGACATCAAGGAAGAAAATCTACTCTAAGACATGACAGGAAATGAAAACCTTACTCTAACCTAGCTATGTACAAGCAACAGAGAGATACAACCTAGGACACCAAGTATATATATACCCTGGCATGGTTTTCTAGTATGTACAGCAGCAATGATGCAACAGTGATAGTTCTCAACTGGGCAAATTCATTCTTGAACTTAGCCCACAGATCCTTCAGGTGATAGACCTCAAACGTAGGAAACAATTCTGGTGGTATTATGATCAATTGAGGATTCTCATTGGGACCATGATTTATCCAAATGCAGGTTGTTCTACCCAATCCACCATAATCAAAATCATATTCAACATGTTCAACATGTTCAAGAGCAATATTACTATCATTGCTATCAATGCTATCAATTAGAAGTTCATGATGTTCAAATTCAAAATTCTTCCAATCAATAGGAGGGAAAGATACAACCTGATGCTCACTGTTTTCAATGAGACATGGCCTACCAAGCATTCGATCACACTCTGTACATCTGTTAGGAGGTCCCTATTGATGGTTGATGAACTTCTCATCTTCTTCATACTGCATGATCTCATCGTCCAACTCCTTTGTGATCTTGAGCAAAGGTGTCAACAACTTCTTGATCTCAGCATCCATAGCAGCAGCATGTTCTTCAACTATCATTCTCTTCATTGGCTTGATATCTTCTTGTCTAATCATGGCAGCATCGAACATCAACCTGAATTGCTCTTGTCTATTCATAGGCTCTTCATCAGCATATTCTTGAATGATGACTTCTAAATTCCTTTGTAGTGCCTCCAATTCATGATCTTCTAACAACGTCTTTTGTAATTCTTGTAGCTCATTCTCGAGGATCTCTTGATGTAATGTAGATGTATATTCCTCAAGAAACTTGCCTTCGTCAAATTCAGGTTCCTACCACAAGCTCGATCTTCTTTCTTTCTCAATTACTACTTCAAGTGCTCTAACATCTTCTAAACCATGTTTACAATCTTCTAATGCTTTTGATAACCTTTGTCCAAATGCTTCTATCTCTTCAAGATTGATAACTAACATTGATATTCCTTCTTGCTGGTACATTTCTTATCAAGATTCTTTGTAGTAAAGACTTCTTCCTCAATAGGTACACCAGCTTCTACTTCCTGCATGGCTTGATGAATTGCTTCCTAGCATTTCTCACAAGTATATTCCAAATGATCTATATCATGCACCCTACACCAATTTCTAGGAAGTAGTATGTCATCAACACTTAAATTCTTGTCATTCTTTAATTCCTTCTTGACTTTCTCTTTCAGTTTCTTAAATGCTTCACCACTGACAGGAGTAATAGGATGTATCTTTAAAAATACTACTGGCTCATGTACTTGTAAGAATGAAATTTTCTTTTGCACTTCTAAGTCCATCCTTGATAAGAATGTTATACAATTTGCTTCTCTATGATCATTTGTATTATGAATACGACATCTATACTTGCACTCGAAGTCCTTCAAACTCTTGCCACCAAGATGCTCATTCAATGACCACCATAGTTGGAGAATAATTTAAGTTGAATTTGCAAGATAATACCCAACAAATTGCTGCATATTCAAACTTGAATCCATGGTTGGGAAATTCATCTTCTAATTTTTTTGTATGTTTTGATTTTTTGCTTTTTTGTATTTTTTTGAAATTTTCTACTTTTTTTGTATTTTCTGAACTATAAAAAATGTTGAAATCTCAAATTTTCCTTGAAAGATCACTTCAAACATAAATCCACCACTTCAGAGTATCTTATTCATCTACTTGAAATGAAGAATGTCCATATTTTAGCCCTCCTTCTAGCACCAAAAATGTTGATGATTATTTTTAGACAAGTCAACAATAGAGTAAAACACTAGAGTATCTCACTCTCTCTTGAATAAAGTCTCTCGAATGCTAAACGATGTGATCAATCGAGACAACTCGAAGGTTCCTTTCTTATAATTCATAGTGGATGAACTCAGTGATTACATGTGATCTTGCTGATTATCACAAAGGGACTTACGTTGAATTCTTCTTCTTTCATTTAGTTTATTTATCCATTGAGTGTGGATGAAGTATATATAATGAATCAATGATAAAAAAAAAAGGGAAAAAGATAAGGTTTAGGGATCTAATTTAAGGTCAATGAAGCAATGATGATGCATGAATAGACAAACTCCTGAATCAACCTAACTCCACTTTGCCAAGGATGCCTACAACTACATGAAGTTGGTGCAATCTCCTCATGTATGCGAATGGTTTTTTAGGCTTATATAAGCACCCATTGGATGGCGCAGCTCAAACAAGTATCCACAATCAAACTTAAGCAAGTGATAAGGCTCAGACTAGCATTACACAACACTTCACTAGTGATGAATGCTAAAAGCATGAGCTAGGAGTTGATCAAATATTTAATACATACATACATTACATCAAAGAGCTTCTAATCTACTTCTAATCTAATTTGAAACATCTCTCCACTTCATCAAGATACAACAAAACCATGTTATTCCACAAGATAACACTTAACACCAAACGAATTCCAATGTTTTACATTACTCTTGAGAAATATTTACAACAACTTCAAGTCCTCTAAGAGAATTTCAAGAGTATCTCCTATTCTACTCCTAAAAAACTAATGACTGATCTACTATCTAATAATTTTACAAATGAGGCAACAAGGCCTTTATATAAAGGTCCAGATTTACAATGAATGGCTAGGATCAATTCATGTAGCCAATGGCTCAGATCATGCCACCTCAGTAGGTAGTTACAATAACTTGTTATTTTTAGTATAGAAGAGAGGCAATGAAGGCACACTTTCCAAGAAGATAAGGATAAGATGGAATCTTTGGAGCATCTTCCACATAGACATCCTCTCTATCTTCTTGCTTGTTGAATGATGTGGAAAATTGTGATTGGCTTGATGATGAGTGTCTACCACATAGGTGCCACCTTAACATATTCCCAAATTGCATCATCTTGTGATGTCTTTAGTGTGATTGCTTTAAACTTGTAAGCTTGAGAATACTTTGTTGATCTTGCCTTGTTCATCTCCATGTAAACTAGATGCATATGATATTTGTTGCTTCATTTGACTAACACTGTGATGTTTCTTCTTGCAGGATGTAGGAATGATCTTCCTTGATGCTTCTTCATGAAGGGTAATGTATATGATAATGATGCTGCTTCCTTCATGTAAGAGTAGATGATGATGATGACATGAAGTAGAATACATGATGATGCTTCATTGATGAATCAGAGAAGGAGATCTCTTTTGGACTCAAAGATTGTGAAAGAACTTGAAGTTTGATGGACGAAGTGTCTTCGAACATAATGTAGATAATGAATAATGTGGAACTTGATGATCTTGAAGTGACCCTTTGAAGTGTAGATATTGATCATAACACCTTCTTTATATGTAGAGTAGATGACTTTTCAAGGAGGCTTGAATGTACCGGAGGAACTTGAAACCTTATAGATGCCTTTGGAATGCTTGATAATGATGAAGATGAAGAGTGTCAGATTGTTGAACTTGAAGTGATCACTTGGAGCAGCTACATGATGTCTCCTCCCACATGGAAACTTGTTGAATTCCTTGAATGAAGGTGACTCCAGATGTTAGCTCCTTAGGTGACTTCTTAGCTCAATCCAAGCTCCTACAAAATAGAGAAAACTATCATATCAAACAATGGATAACATCAGATTTCATAGCATATAAGAAGCATGTATAAGCATTCAATAACCCTTATCATCAAATTGACTTCCCTTTTGATATTTCAATGACTTCAGGCAATAAAAATTTCTCCTTCACATAGAAATTCCCTTCTAACAACCAAAATTGATTCCTCTAACATGGGTGCACTGGTTGGCAATTTTCGATCCTCTTGGTATTGGTGCCTTGGTTGAGGTTTTTGTATCCTCCGTGAGTGCTCTCAACACTTTGAATTTAATCCTCTTATAAGGATGCAATGAATGTGATGCTTTGGTTGATGATTTTGATCTCTCTTTGATAAATGCTTTGAAAGACACCACTCTACCCTCATCACCCTTGGCGCAATGAATGTGGCACACTGGTTAAGCATTTCAATCTCTCCTTGAAACTCATTGAAACCTTCACTTCATCTTCATGAACATGGTGGATTGGATGAGACCCTTTGGATGGGGTTTTCGAATCTTCTTATGCTTGTCTAAACTTCATAGAATTCATCCAAAGTGGCACATGGGGTAGAGTGCAACGTTTGAGGATTTTGAATCCTATTGAAATGACTTTCAAGATTTTGCTTTTCTTTTCAATATTGGCACAATGGTTGAGGCACAATGGATCAACATGTTGATAGCTTCTTGAAAAGTCTTTAAAACTTCACTATCCCTTGTTTTTATCCCTATCTTGAGGTGACACATTGGTTGATGTTTTTGAATCCTTATCTTAACATACTAGACTTCTTCATCACTATAATTGTTGTGGTGCTTTAGTTTATCATTTTGTTCTCCCTTAAAAACTTCACAAAATTTATATTTTACCACCAAAACAAGCTTCCTCAACTTGGGCACATTGGTTGAAGGTTTAGATTGCTTCTTGATCTTCACTTTAAGACAAACCTCTCTTCTTCCTTGAAAGCACCGGATGAGTCGCATTGGATGAGCATCTTGATTCTTGATCTTGTAACTTACAATTCTTCCATCAAACTAGCCTTTTGCCTTGGTCGCATTGGTTAAGGATTTCATGCTCCGGTTAAAATCTCATCTTAAATGATCAACAAAGACTACCCCATCTTGGTACATTGGTTAAAAGTTTTGCTCTCCATTTAAAAATTGCATTTAGAATTCAATCAACATCTTGCTTCAAGTAAATTGGATGGAGCACATTACATCAATGTTTTTGAAATTCCTTTTAAAGTTGCATTTCCACCATCAAGACGGACTCCTCTTCACCTTGGTCATATTAGATAAGGATTTTGAATCCTCTAACTTGGGTGCATTGGTTTAGCATTTTGGACTCTGGTTGAAGTATGTCCAAAAACCTTAAGTTAAACCATCTTTAACAATGGAACACTAGATGGCAAATTTGGTCTCCTCTTAAAATCACATAAAATTTGCACTTTAACAATCAAAAGAACAACCTCCATCTTGAGCGCATTGGTTAGCAATTTTGATCTTTGTTTAAAAAGTCTTATGAAACTTGCAATCTAACACCATCCAGTCTAGCACATTGGTTAAGGATTTTAGACTTTGGTTTAAAAATGCACTTTGGCAATCAGACAAACCTTTCATCTTGGGTGCACTAGATGTGGCGCATTGGTTCGATGTTTTCGATCCTCATCAAATGACATTTAAATCTTCACTTTACCTTCTTCAAAATGGAGCAATGGTTAAGGCGCATTGGTTCTAGATTCTGAGCTCTAGTTGAAATCTCTTCTTCGATGATCAAAATCCTTTCATTTTGGGTGCATTGCTTAAGGCGCATTGGTTCATGATTTCATGCTATGGTTAAATGTGGTGCATTTCATCAAGATTTTGCGCCCTCTACATATCTTGGTGCACTGGTCAAGGATTTTGCACTTCCTTCAGTACTTAGCCATTTTTTTAGTGTCCTTTAGGGTAAGGTCTATTGAAAAATATATTTAAGTATAATTTCTTATACTTTAAATATTTTTTAATATACCTTTTAGGATGTTTGAAATAGGTCTCGAATCCACCAGATTTAACATGTAAAATCTAGAATTTCGAGGATCCACCAGATTTTAGACTTAGTCAATTTTTTAGGATTTCAGGATATCAGGCTACCAGGCTTAGTCATTTTCAAGATCTCAAACATATATTAGGATTGGTCTCAGTGTTCATTATTTGGATGGAATTTGATCAAGACTCTTCATTTCTAGATGAGACTTCCAGTTATAAAGCAAAACCTTCTAGGAGAGATACTTATTGTTAGATTGGCAGAGGAAACGAACCCAAGACACCATTTAAAACTAAATGCAAAGCATCAGAGCTCAAAAAAAAAGGGGTCGCATTGTCTCTAAGTAAAATTTTGGTTATCACAGACACTAGACTATTATAGTAGGGATAACAATTAAGGTGAGTCTAAAATGAAAGGGAAAACAGTACCAAGGATGCACTTTTCACCTGTACAATAATAATATAGATATTAGTATTTTAAGGAAAATAAACCACCTTACATTAATTTAGATTTCTAATGGAATGATAAGGAAATACATAATAATTTGATCTTAAATTAAAAACTAATATATGAGATACTAATCTAGATAAATAGATGATAAATGAAAATGAGAGAGATTAGAGGGCTTACCTAGTAATTGCATCGATGTGGATGCTTATTGTATTGATAGTGTGATAGGGAATTGAGATATAGAATCTAGAACTAGACTTATGATTAGAAGCCTATGACAAATAGATAAAGAAATTATCAAGGCTTTAGATTAGATCACACCCATGATTTTGTTTGACTAGTGTAATTTTATCTTAAGTAGTGTGATTTCATTCAACCAAAAGTTTACATTGCAAATCTTTAGAAAATATTTTATTAAATAAATAAATAAATATATATATATATATATATATATATAGGTCTATGATTAATGTTGTGCTAATTGTACCTTTGGTCCAATATTCCTATGTATAGAGGGAAGTCCAATTCCTCAATGACAGTGAAGCCCCTAGGTCGATTTAGCAAGATCAAAACAAAGAAACAAAGAATTTTGGATGTTGACTATTTGCACCTAATGAAAACTAAAATCAATGATGTGTGTGATCAAATATGTGAATGAAAGATTCTACTAATCAATTATGAAAGTTTTCTAGGATAATATCCCTAAATTCACAAACCTAGACACAATTTTAGAATTTTGGCAAGCATGTTAATGGGTAATGATTATATCCTAGGATTGCCAACTTTGGAATTGATAATTTTGAATTTTCAATATGGGGGACTCTAGATTATGCACACAATCTAGTTTCAAGGATTACGTATGTTGAAGATAAACTTCATATTCTTGAGAACATGATACTAGCATTGATAGGCAAAATGGGGAGTCCAAAATAATCCTGAATGGATAGATTTCATAATCTCAACAATTCACTCTACAAGACATCTTGTAGATTTAAAAGAAGGTGAGTTTGAAAAGAGTGAACTTGAGCAAGAAGCATCATCATCCATGAGGTTCTTCAAAGTTGAAACAAAGATAGTCATTAAACTGAATGATGGAGAAATTACAGTCAACTCAATGATTGTGAAATTAGTGCATTCTCTAAATGATGGTGAAATGATGGTCAACTCAACAAACTTCTTTCATAAGGTTGAAACTTGGGCATTCTCTCAAATGGTATCGGATTTATACTCACTCTTTGAAAATTTAAAAAATTGCACCAATCTCCAAGTGGAATAATTTTAATGAGCTATTGTAGAATTAGTTTTACCCCATTTTCCATGAAGAAGAATAAGTGATGTAGTGGAATCATTTGAAGAAAGGAAAGGGAAAAGTCTTCAAGCCTACAAGAGAATAAATAGAGAACTTAACCTTGGGAAGGAAATCATGGAGCATGAGGTGTTGATTATCTATGTGTGAGGTTTGTTTAACCATCTACAAATGGTATTCCTCAGGGGGAAACCCCAAAATATCGATGAGGCTTGTGCCCAAGTAGGCTATATGGAATTGGACAAGGAGGGAGTTCCTTTCACTTGCAACAAGGGTAACAAATAGTAGCATGGTGGAAAGAATAATCCAAAGGGAAAAGGAATGAAGATTTGTAATTCCATGATAAAGGTAAGAGAAAATTGCATTGTTATCATTGTGATAAAGATGGGCATGAAGAAGATAAATGTTGGAATTTACATCCCAATTAGCACCCTCTTGGTTGAAGAAACGTAAAGATAAAAGTATTCAACATTTATCTTCTTCATGAGTAATAAGTATATCTTGGGATTGTTAGCTTTGAAATTTAGAATTTGAAATTTTAAATCTAGAGGACTAGATCATGCCCACAATCTAGTCTATAGGATGAGATTGCATGTATGATCTAGTCTAGGAAGGAAGAAGTCCTAATAATTACATTGGTGTTGGTATGAAGTGGAGGATTAAACATAATACAATGTTCAATTCAAAATTAGGGTTATTCACTGCACCTATAAAATAAATTATATACTAAGAGAATATGTTAACCAGATCCACAAAATGACATTAAAACATAAAAGTGAAAGAGTGAAACATATACTTCTTTACAATATTATTATTGGATATTTATTTCTTTAATAACCTTTTATTTAACCTATTTATTTATATAAATGAATTATTTTTCACCATAATTAAATCTTTGTGTCATCTTCCTGAATTTCAATAACGAGGTAATATAAGATAAGTGGTGGTAATAATGGCATAGAAAACCCTAACCCTAAGACACAGTTGCAGGAAGTGGTGGTAATAATGGCAGGAAAACCCTAACCCTAAGACGTCTCATGGAAAGCCTAACATAAATGATAATGGTAGGAAATGTGGCCGATTCATTGGAGTCAGTGATGACCGTGGCCGTTGCCGTTGGCAAGGCAATATATGGTATTCTATTATTTCTCTTTTGTTTTTCTTTTGTTTTACCGTTTAACTTTTAATTAAAGAATAATACATTGAACACTATATCTTTCTTCAAGAAAAAATCAAAAGATTTTTATATCAATCTTTTAGGTCATTTCGTGTGTCTCATATTTAGTGTGATTCCATATCTCTGTGGGTTAATTTTTTTTGGGACTCAAAAGGTTGATTTGAAAAACTTTTGGGTGCTGTTAAAGATGTTTTGAGTTCAATAATAATGGATTGCTGAAGTGTCCAACTTACAATATGTTTCACTGCATAGATCTCTTTAATAACATTGGAATACCATTTCTCTGTAGGCTTCAGGACGATAAACACCAAGTAAGCCTCCGTGAGTTTATAAGGATTTATTTTTTATTTATTTTTATTTACTTGAAGGTTGAAGAGTTTCTTATTAAAAAAGTAAAAAGCAGAAAGATTTTTGTTGTTTTGAGAATAATATAAGTTACTAATATTTTTAAAGATTTGAAGATAAAAATTACCCTAAAAAAATAAA
This sequence comes from Cunninghamia lanceolata, assembly GCA_027924645.1. Taxonomy (NCBI): domain Eukaryota; kingdom Viridiplantae; phylum Streptophyta; class Pinopsida; order Cupressales; family Cupressaceae; genus Cunninghamia; species Cunninghamia lanceolata. Next base: position 9,845,637 of record BSBN01000078.1, read on the forward strand.
AAATAAAAAAATAATCCAGCCATGTTAGTTGTGACCCATTATTAAGTCAAAAGTAGTATGTTCATAAAAAAATTCCAAAAAACAATTATCCTAAATCCTTTCACAAAGTTAACAGATTACACTGGTTGCAATCCAAATAAATCTTTTTCTTTGTAAACTCTAATCCAAATCTTTCAAACATTTATTATAAATTTAGAATCTTAAATTCTATTATATTTTATTTTTTATTGTTCACTATTGTGTTAATTTTAGGTCGATATTTTATTGCTGACGCTCCAGCAAGGTCAGTGTTCTAACATCTATCCTCCATATTTTACCATTGGTATTGGCGGCATGTAGTTTACTGTATACCTGATAATAATTACTATGTAGGTTCTCTGATAAAGCTATGCTAGTCACATGTGATCAACCATGCAGGATGTTAAATTATCTTGAAATAGAGTATGACATGAGATGGGTAGAAGAAGTAAGTTACAAAAATTTTCAAATCAAACAAAAAACATACGAAATCATTAAGGAAACCCTCAGTCTCATCATGAGTACACAAACTCAATAATTTAACATTCAAACATACAACACAACTCCACTATCACCCAGGGTGCACTTCTTCCATGCCAAGAGAGTAACTAGTCCAAATCATCGTCACCTAGACAGATTTCCACAGAAGGTATGAGTGATTTGATTGATGCCTTTAGCAATAGTGCAATGCATGTACTATTTGGAGTCTGACTCACTAGCATTGTGTCTAAGTAAAATTTTGGTATCACAGACACTAGACCATTATAGTAGGAATAACAATTAAGGTGAGTCCAAAATGAAAGGGACAAAAGTACCAGGCATTATGTCTAAGTAAAATTTTGGTTATCACATACACTAGACCATTATAGTAGGGATAACAATTAAGGTGAGTCCAAAATGAAAGGGAAAAAAGTACCAAGGATGCACTTTTCACCCGTACAATAATAATATAGATATTAGTATTTTAAGGAAAATAAACCACCTTACATTAATTTAGATGTCTAATGGAATGATAAGGAAATACATAATAATTTGATCTTAAATTAAATTAGGTAGTAATATATGAGATACTAATCTAGATAGATAGATGTTAAATGAAAATGAGAGAGATTAGAGGGCTTACCTAGCAATTGGATTGATGTGGATGTTTATTGTATTGATAGTGTGATAGAGAATTGAGATATAGAATCTAGAACTAGACTTATGATTAGAAGCCTATGACAAATAGATGAAATTCTCAAGGATTTAGATTAGATCACACCCATGATTTTGTTTGACTAGTACAATTTTATCTTAAGTATGATGAAGGATATTGAAATCTCTCTTTTCCATTATATCAACGGCCCCAACTTTCTCAAGTGATGTGCTAGCTTTTTTTAAAAGGATAAGGAATAGAATGATTGACATGTACGTTTGCAGTGCTAACTGCTTTCTTGCATTGTGCAGACTTTACAATAATGGAAAATCTTAATGCCAATATTTCTCATGCTCAAGTTAAAGCTCAGTCTAGTGCTGCTTCTGAGATAGCAGATCCTAATGCTGAGGTGAGGCTTACTGGTAGAAAAAGGAAAAATCAGAAGGAGAATTCTTGTGAATTGGATGATATTGAACAGACGGCAAGGATGCTAATGAATCTCAGTAGAGGGAGGGTTGAAGAGTTTATAAGGATTTATTTTTTATTTTTTTTATTTACTTGAAGGTTGAAGAGTTTCTTATTAAAAAAGTAAAAAGCAGAAAGATTTTTGTTGTTTTGAAAATAATATAAGTTACTAATATTTTTAAAGATTTCAAGATAAAAATTACCCTAAAAAAAATAAAAAATAAAAAAATAATCTAGCCATGTTAGTTGTGACCCATTATTAAGTCAAAAGTAGTATGTTCATAAAAAAATTCTAAAAAACAATTATCCTAAATCCTTTCAAAAAGTTAACAGATTATAGTGGTTGCAATCCAAATAAATCTTTTTCTTTGTAAACTCTAATCCAAATCTTTCAAACATTTATTATAAATTTAGAATCTTAAATTCTATTATATTTTATTTTTTATTGTTCACTTTTGCGTTAATTTTAGGTCAATATTTTATTGCTGAGGCTGCAGCAAGGTCAGTGTTCTAACATCTCTCCTCCATTATTTACCATTAGTATTGGTGGCATGTAGTTTACTGTATACCTAATAAATAATTACTATGGAGGTCCTCCTACAAAGCTATGCTAGTCACACGTCCATGCAGGAGGTTAAATTATCCTGAAACAAAGTATGACATGAGATGGGTAGAAGAAGTAAGTTACAAAAAATTTCAAATCAAACAACAAACATAGGAAAACATTAAGGAAACCCTCAGTCTCATCATGAGTACACAAACACAATAATTCAACATTCAAACATACAACACAACTCCACTATCACCCAGGGTGCACTTCTTCCATGTCAAGAGAGTAACTAGTGCAAATCACGCTCACCTAGATAGCTTTCCCCAGAACATATGAGTGATTCAATTGATGCCTTTAGCAATGGCACAGTGCATGTGCTGTTCCGAGTTTGACTCACTAGCATTGTGTCTATGTAAAATTTTGGAGATGCACTTTTCACCCGTACAATAATAATGTAGATATTAGTATTTTAAAAAAAATAAACCACCTTGCATTAATTTAGATGTCTAATGGAATGATAAGGAAATACATAATAATTTGATCTTAAATTAAATTAGGTAGTAAGATATGAGATACTAATCTAGATAAATAGATTATAAATGAAAATTAGAGAGATTAGAGGGCTTGCCTAGTAATTGGATTGATGTTGATGCTTATTGTATTGATAGTGTGATAGGGACTTGAGATATAGAATCTAGAACTAGACTTATGATTAGAACCCTATCACAAATAGATGAAGAAATTCTCAAGGCTTTAGATTAGATCACACCGACGATTTTGTTTGACTAGTGTAATTTTATCTTAAAAGTAGTGTGATTTCATTCAACACAAAATTTACATTGCAAATCTTTAGAAAATATTTTATTAAATATATATATATAGGTCTATGATTAATGTTGTGTTAATTGTGTCGTTGGTCCAATATTCCTATGTATAGAGGGAATAGCAATCCAATTCCTCAATGACAATGAAGCCCCTAGGTTGATTTAGCAAGATCAAAACAAAGAAACAAGGAATTTTGGATGTTGAGTATTTACACCTAATGAAAACTAAGATGAATGATGTGTGTGATCAAATATGTGAATGAAAGATTCTACTAATCAATTATGAAAGTTTTCTAGGATAATATCCCTAAATTCAAAACCCTAGACACAATTTTAGAATTTTGGCAAGCATGTTGATGGGTAATGATTATATCCTAGGATTGCCAACTTTGTAATTGATAATTTTGAATTTTCAATCTGGAGGACTCTAGATTATGCACACAATCTAGTTGCAAGGATTACGTATGTTGAAGATAAACTTCATATTCTTGAGAACATGATACTAGAATTGATAGGCAAAATGGGGAGTCCAAAATAATACTGGATGGATAGATTTCATAATCTCAACAATTCATTCTACAAGACATCTTGTAGATTTAAAAGAAGGTGAGATTGAAAAGAGTGAACTTGAGAAAGAACCATCATCATCCATGAGGTTATTCAAAGTTGAAGCAAAGATAGTAATTAAACTCAATGATGGTGATATTACAGTCAACTCAATGATGGTGAAATGATGGTCAACTCAATAGACTTCTTTCATAAGGTTGAAACTTGGGCATTCTCTCACATGGTATCGGAGTTATGCTCACTCTTTGAAAATTTAAAAATTTGCACCAATCTCTAAGTGGAATAATTTTAATGAACTATTCTAGAATTAGTTTTACCCCATTTTCTATGAAGAAGAATAAGTGATGTAGTAGCATCATTTGAAGAAAGGAAAGGGAAAAGTCTTCAAGCCTACAGAAGAATAAAAAGAGCACTTAACCTTGGGAAGGACATCATGGAGCATGAGGTGTTGATTAGCTATGTGGGAGGTAGTAGCATCATTTGAAGAAAGGAAAGGGAAAAGTCTTCAAGCCTACAGAAGAATAAAAAGAGCACTTAACCTTGGGAAGGACATCATGGAGCATGAGGTGTTGATTAGCTATGTGGGAGGTTTGTTTAACCATCTACAAATGGTATTCGTCAGGGCCAAACCTAAAAATATCGACGAGGCTTGTGCCCAAGTAGGCTATCTGGAGTTGGACAAGGAGGGAGTTCCTTTCACTTGCAACAAGGGTAACAAATAATAGCATGGTGGAAAGAAAAATCCAAAGGGAAAAGGAATGAAGATTTGTAATTCCATGGTAAAGGTAAGAGAAAATTCCATGTTCTTGTTGTCCAAAATTTTGCACACTATTTTAAAAATTTTCAATATCATGTTGAATCTAAGATTAAGATGTAAGTCCTTGATCTCTTATTGATAATAGTCTCCATAGGGAGTATTCAGGTTATGGCACAAGTCTTGATTAAGGAAGGTGTTGAGGACCCGGCAAAGAGTCCAATTCAAATTTTGAAACTGGTTATTCTTCCGCATACTCAAGATAAGTGTACTAGTCTATATGCTACAATGTCAATGAGAAACAAGGCATCACAGTCTATGTAATTCTTAAGATGCCTATTCAGAATGAAGTCTCAACATTTAGCACGGGACATAATAAACGAGGAATGATGCAGCCAAATCAATATGCGCAGCCCAGCATAAATGAGGTGCGGTCTCTGTAAGAAAAACGCTGTCTCAGGAATGGCGCAGCCTTAAAAATATAACCACAGTCCATTATATAAAGATAAGGCACTATTTTAAAACGTAGCGGCTCCGTCATATAGAAAGTCTCAGAGTACAGCCAAATGAAGCAGCGCTGCGTTTTAAAGGGTAGAGGAATGTATCTAAAGCTCAACCATTTAAGTAGAAGAGGAACGTAGCATATCTACTAGGAAACAACATGAAGACATGACACATCACTAAGAAGTGACAAAGTGCAACCATTACCAAGGTTATATCAGAGATAGCTCAGCCTGAGCGAATAACCACACAGCCTTTCAAACTTGGCACAGTTGTAGGTCAAGAGCATCGCACCAAATCTATGAGATGTAAACACAGCTAGGAAGGTATTCGAACTAGATAATCAGATAAAGGCATTGCTTTCAACCAAGACAAGGTTGGCAAGGCTTGGTCTATGATTAAGAATGATGCATACTCCATATAGACATCAACACGATAGCATCAGCTTTCAAGGGCGCTGTTTCTAGTTCCGAAAGTTCGGTCTATGGAGATTGATGCGGATCATGGCAAGGCATTTTCAAAGAGTAAACCAAGGCAGATTGATAAGTGAAGCTCGGTCACAACAAGCATGGTGAGGTCTCAGTAGAGACGCGGCCTCTCTTTGGCTTATGGCACAGCCCGAAGCATTCAAATGGCATATCACCAAAGTAATATCTGCAGCCAGCATATGGAAGAAGCATAGTCCAAAAAATGGCACAAGTTACGCATCTTCATGCTTGCCATTAAGTAGAATGATGATTATGAGGTGCGGTCTCTGGTAGACAAGGCGCAGCCCATGGAATCATTGTGTAACTATAAGGAAGTCCTGACTCAGTACTATGTGCCAAGTAAATAAGGCCATTCAATATAAGTATTGTCGCTCAACAGCAAGCTGTTATAACGAGCACAGGCCATCCACATACAGAAACACAGTAAATGATGAAGCATAATGATAGCCATACTATCAAAAGAAGATCAATGGCCCCGAAGCATTCAAAGAGCAGCTCAAAAACCTTGCGGAGGCTTCCAGATGTAAGCACCCGAGGCAATGAAAGACACAGTAAAATGGTGCGGAGTCTTCCACGTGCAAGATGCGGAGTAAAAGTTGGTGCAACTCAAAATTAAGCAGAATGCTCCATGTGGGTGAAGCGCAGCAGAGAGAGGAAAAGAATGCTACGGAGGCTACCATGTAGCTCAAGCGGAACACGGGAAATAAAGTTTTATTTCATTTTAATACACATTTGAAAGTCATATAAAGCCTGTTGATGTGTTTTTTATGCACATGCAAACTTAGAATAAAATACCGAGGTATTTTATCCTCTCTTGAACAAAATCTCTCAAAGGCTAAACAATGTGATCAAATGAGACAACTCCAAGGTTCATGATATGTTAGGTCTTGACTTGCGATGGATAGACTCAGTAGTTAATGTTGTTTTGCTGAAACTCACAAAGGGACTTACGCTGAATTTACTCCTTATTCCAATCAAATATGTTATTCTCATTTTTGTGAAATAGAACTTACTCTAACCGACTATGAAAAAAAAAGGCAAAAGAGAAAAGGTTAAGAGAGTGTAATCTAAGGACAATGATATAATGAAACATGCTAGGATAGACAAACTCCTCATAAAACCAAACTCCGTTTCGCCATGAGAACCAACAACTACACGAAGTCGGTGCAATCTTCTAAAGAAACTCAAGAATTTTCATGTTGTAAACTTTCATCCAAACACCCACTACTGGCGTAGCTTGAACAAACATCCACAACTGAACTAAAACAAATGTGGTTCAGGCTAACTTTTCAAAATGACTTATCAGCGACAAATCATAAAAAGTATGAACCATTCAAGGAATTCATCAAATATCTTTACATATATTCATTACATCAATGTAGTTCTAATCTATTTTTAAGCTACTTGGAAACATTTTTCTATCATATTTGAGAATTTGAAACCATGCTAACATTCCCTCACCACACAAATCACCATGAAGTATTCAACAATGAGCTTTTATTGATTTTGGAAATGTATTTTTACAACAATTTCATGTCTCTTCGATGACTTTGAAAAGTCTCCTCTAATCTACTTCTACTCTAACATCTACTCCTATTGCTTGATTCCTATTCTCCTTCTTTGATAATCCTCTCTTTATAAATGAGAGAAATGGGCCCTTTTATAGACCTCAAAATTACATGAATGGCCAGGATTGATTCGAGAATCAATGGCCTAGATTTTGACAACAAGGTAGTTTGTTACAAAAATTTACTATCTTTAGAACATTGAATGCAAATGGATGATGTGGCAGACTGTGATTGGATCAATGTTGTACATGTGCCACCTCAGCATCAAACAAAATGGTTTGATTTACTTTGTGTTCATATTGCTCAGAATATTTTCCTAGATTTTGTCATCTTTTGGAGTAGTATTCAAATTTGGATTTTCAACTCTGGAACTTGGGTGCTTCGAACTTGAAAACTTGGGAATTTCGTCGAATTTCTTCTTGTTGTCTCTGATGTGGGATTTGAAGTGCGGCTCATCATGTATTGAACTTCCTTGGTCTTTATTGGAAATTTTGTGAAGTCTTCCTCTTACTGAAAGTGATTTCCTTCTCCGGCATTTGTATTTATCTTAAACATTTTTACGAACATTGTCCCCACTCCTGAATTCCTGCACAATCACAAGAAGTTTCAAATAGTTATGCATAACAAAATTCCTTGAATGCAATGAAATAATAAAACATGATTATCATCATATAACACTTGAGAAGTTATTTATTTTGGAAGAGATGAATAAAATAACATTTGAAAACAATTCTTCTTCACCAAACTAACTTGCCTTCTTTAAAGAAAATCTTTTCTTATTAATATGAATTGCATATATTTTAAAGAATTGTGCCCTGATAGACTCACATAAATACATGCTTAAGGCAAATCTATCATGTTAGACCGACCTCACTTAAAGATTCAAATGACTTTTCATAGGCTGATTTCACAAGAAGTAAATTTTGTATCTCCTTTTACAATTTGCATTTTCCATAGCTTCAAGAACAATGTGTGGCGCATTTATTGAGAGATTATTCACAATTTTGAATAGGGATTTTGATGTCTTTCACAAATTAGAGCGCACATCCCTGTGCTTGTTCACAACAGAAGTTGCACTTTTGGATGTTCGTTCACAAATCCTCGGTGCTCATTTGATATGTTCATTCATAGGTTTAGCCGTATCTTTTTGCAATCATTCACAAATTTGAGTGCAAGCTTCCTTAATTTTTTCAAGTTGTTGGCGCAGATTATATGAATGCTTTCACAACTTTCATCACAATCTTCCTAAATTCATTCATAAATGAAAGTCGCACATTTCGCTAGTTCTTTCACGGGAATAAATCACATATTTAGGAATGCTTTCACAATGCAAGGCATATATTTCTGGTGGTTGTTCATAATTCTGAGCGCATTTTCTAGTCTTTCAGGAACACATTTTCATGAGTTAATACACAGTCTTTAGCATAAATTTCCTTCAATCATTCACAATTGGAGTGAAAGTTCTGTCGGGGATTTGAGGTACTTCTTCACAAGTGTCGGGCAGATATTCCTTTAGTGCTTTCATAGATTTCTTATGGCACATTTCGGGACTTCTTCACACTGCAAGGCGCACACTGGATAGACCATTCACAACTTAGTAGCATTTTGCCAGGGATCGTTGAAGTCATAGCTCACGATGAAGGCCGGGAATTTCTCATAATCGTTCACAATTTCTAAGTGTAAATCTCCTTAATTCTTTCATGATGTTGAGCATAAATTTCTTGTTTTCATTCACAGATGTAAATAAAAAATTGCAAGAGTTCTTTCTCAGATTTTTGAGCGGGGATTCCATACTATCTATCACAATTTCTTGGCATTTTTTCGACAGATCATTCACAAGTTTTTTGTTTTTGAGTGAGCCTTTTAGTTTTAAATGCATGATGCTGAATTTATCACACTCCTGCCAATATGCATTTTTTTTTTTACACAGAAAAAGGTGGTGGCACCCATAGATTGAAATTAATATAGAAAAAGTACAACAAAGCATAAAGATCCTAAAACTAGGAATCTAGTGAAAATTACAAAACATGGCCCATGACAGAGTAGAACCGATAAAGTACTCTGTCGGGTAGAAGAGTTCTTTTAGATCTGGCAACGTGTCCTATGCTGATGAGAAGGAGCGGGTAGAACAAGCCGTTGCGCCATCAAAAGATCTCCCAGATCCTGGCATTTCTAACAAGTCATTTCCTATTAATAAACATAAGGTGAAGGCAGATTCGCTATCTCTTCCTTGCAGCCAGGACATTTGAAATAACCTAATCTATCTTGATTCATTCATCCCCTTGATGCTTGACAGTGCATTTCTGCAGATTTGTCAGATGGCCTTCCACTAAAATAAATACAGATTTTAAAGAGGCAGCTCCCTATCTCAAAACTAAACAGCACTAGTCACCGGAAAAAAAATCAACCCGTCCGTCCAAAACATCCATGTAGGTTTGTGCCATGAAAGAGGACAGGAGATCGCCAAATATGAGGAATAATGGAAGTAAAACTCAATTTTGAATAGGCCATGCAAACGGCTTGAAATCAAATGGCGGGGTTAGCTTCATCATCTTCCATGTCAAAGGACAAAAGAGAATTCAATGGATTTGACTGGTATTGATTGCCGAAATAGAAATTTACGTAAGCTCTTTCACTATCAATTGCTAAATTTGCTAGAAAGTCCGCCACCTTGTTACCTTCCCTTAGCGTGTGGGAGATAAAATAATTATCGAATCTACTTAGAAGAGATTTGGCCTAATTAAGGATGTAGTTCAGCTTCCAATTATCTAAACCCTTTTCTTTGATGGCATTTATTACTATCAGAGAATCGCCAATATGCATTTTAGCCAGTCTTCAGATGTTCTATATTTAGCATGAAAAGATTTGAATGTGAGTATGAGGAATAACAAGCAGACCTTTTGACGTTCTATGCATAATATCAAATGCTTGGGCGGACTTATCAAATGCCCATGTATAACATTAAACTCATTTTCTTTGCAAACCGACCATTAATCTCTGCTTAAGCGGACTTCTTGGGCTTGTTTGCATAAGACATCACCTAGGCAGATGCTTGAAATATTTCAAAAGAGTAAAACACCATTAGAAATAGATTGGAATGACCTTCAAACAATGAGCGAATATCCAACAAGCTAAGGCGGACCTTTTACGTGCCTATGTATGAGTTGATGAGAGTGGATATTTCAAATTATAGCGTAAGATATATGAAAAATTATGTAGAAAGACTATGTGTTGGTGCTCAAAACGAATTCTCTAGACCGTTGTGAATTGCATAATCACTCAAAAGATGTGTCAGGGAATTTTTGGCATGTTCTATAAGTGAGTACATTTGATAAGTTTAGAGGATTCCACCAGCGAAGATAAGATGCTCCACCCCATTCATGCTATAAATAACAACTCCTGAAATGGTCGTAAGGCTTAGAATAAGATATACGTTATAATATTCTCTGCCATAAATGGAAAATACTTAGGATGGAGTGCACCGATCAATTATGCGAATGCCAAAAATAGAGAGGAATCTCTTCGCATGGTCTATTGGGCGTTTCATTTCCATTACCCATGATGCTAAGAATAGAATGCCTGTATGAGGTGGGTGAAGTAAGGAAGGTGTGATGATGTCTGAAGAGCAGCCAACAGTCAAAAAAATGATGCATCAAAAATAGTCCGCTTGAACAGATGTTCAAGCCTGCCATGGATGAACTCAGACACAAAGATATCTCAAGAGTCCATCGTGTGCCCCGAGTTAGATCATGGGAATCCACCTGAGCGGACATTTCAACCGCCCATGCAAACAATGTTAATGGGTTAACAAAGTCCGCTCAAAAGGAACTAAGCAGACAGTATGACTTAGCATGCAACTTTGAAACGTTCCACATGCACTGAAGATGTCCGCCGGTTGCGAACTTGAGTGGGCAATACCGAGGTGCAATGCCATGTTCGAGCAATCCTCATGCTTTGTAGATGAATCATAGAATTCTGCCAGAGTAGACAATTAGATTACCAAGACATAACAAAAATGATGCGATTGGATAAATAAAATCCACTTGGACGGAGACTTGGGGGAAAGCAGACCTGTTGTGCAATATTGAAAACATTTCCACATACTGCAAGGTGACAGAAAATGTCTGCTTGAATGGATGTTCAATATGGTTATGCATGACTCAAGACTTCAAGCCATTTTTACTTGCTACATTTGCTTATCACTTTACCAACTTACCCTTCCGATGGGCCTAGACACCTCTGCACAAACAGTTAGTTTCGAAGACTTCATGGGACACAAAAGGCCTACTGAGAAGAGCTTGAGGGGATCATCAGAACAATATGCAATGATCAGCAACTTTAAAGCCTTCAATAGATTTGATTAGAACCACCTCTACGTTGCCAATTCTTCATTACCAAAAGACGCATAGCCAAAAACTCATAACACAGGGGTCCCTATTACCAACGGGGTGATGTTGTGATTTGGTCACAACAAAGACATTCTATTTTGTAAAAGAGTTGAGCTTTTATAGAGTATAAAATATGATGTGGGCCCTCCCTTTAATAAGTGAAACTTATTAAATATAAAAGTTTCTTATATTCTAAGCTTACAGGAGAGGTAAGTTTTAAATAGAATATTTTATATAGCCTCTCATTTTAAATGGTGGGTTCCTCTGCTTGTAAAATAATGCTTTATGAAATAAGATATTTGGTAACTTTTCCATGAGAAGGTAAAAGAGACTTTTAACTCATGGGAGGTAGATAAAAGATATGAAACCCTAAATGAGCAGCCACTTTCATTTTTCATAAGTAAGCTATAGGCAAGAAATCGAAGTGGTGTTGGCGGGAGTTTTCTTCATGCCACAGAGATATTTTTTCAGCTGTGGGAAAGACAGAAGCAATAGTTCAGTTTCAAATAACAGTTTTGTGCTGGATTTGGTGCCAGATTTTGTGGAGTTTTAGTTGCAGATTTTTAGAGAGACAATGGAGATTTTGTTGAGTCTTTCAAGCTATAAATGGGCAGATCTGAGACACAATTTAGAGAGTTCTTCAAAAATATTCAGAGTTCTACATTTCTACAGATCAAAGAGTTGAAGCAGCAGTAGATTTTCTTTCTTTTTTCCATTGCAATTCTCTCTTTATGAGAATTTAATAGTTATTTTGTGCAGAAACTTTTGCCTTTGTAACTGGTTATTCAGATAATGAGATGGTGTTCTGTGTATACTTGGATATCTCTGTTTCTTGCTTTTAATTTCTCTATTTCTCTGCCTCTGTTAAGCATGTTTCTTAAAATGGGTCTTAATCATGCATTGATGCTCTTTAATTCTAGTCAAATCATTCAAAGTTAGACACTGTGCAACTAATTGTTTCAAATCCGGCGGATCACCATAGATTAGGTATTTGTTTTTGCAATCTAGTTTCCTTTATGAACTTTTTCTCAATACCCCCATTGAAGAATGGAAGAGCCAGCTTCCTTCAAATCTAGAGGTCACTCTGAGGAACAATCCCACGTCTCAGAGTTTCCCATGTTGCTGCTGGATTACACGCACAAATTTATGCATCAACAGTTTTTGGCACACCTGGTGGGACCCAATTTAAAGACTTGAGTCTTTGTTTTCTAAGAATCTTTTCCCTATATTTTGTGTTGTTGATGGAAAATCATAGAAATATCTGCTCATAGGAGCATGAATCTTTCATCTCACGACTCTATTGGTGAATCTTTTTCAAATCTTTGCTCTTGTTGATCATGGCAGCCCCTGGTATATATGTGCATCTGAATATTCAAAGAGATCTGCCCTTTGTGACTTGGGATTCAAGTCCTCTAGTTCTCCAGCAGCAGGGTCAAGTTCCTGACACAGCCTAGAAGGCACTGCCTCACTTTCTAGGAGATGGCTCTGTTTGCCTTGTAGATCACATTCAAGATGTTGCCAGTTTATGCTCTATTTATAATATCACAACTGAGAATCATGCTCTCTTGTTGCTGGCATCATCCCTCAAAGGCAAAGCAAAGGAATGGTACAAAAGCTTACAGCCTAATTCAATTACTAGATGGGATCATCTTGGTGGGCTCATCTACAATCAGTTTAGAGATAGGATGGATGTCAGTACTCTCACTCAGAGTCTCATCACCATCAAGAGGCATCCTACGGAGCCCATACATGATTTCAATTCAAGATTTGATAAGCTATGGAAAAAAATTTCTATAGACATGAGGCCCCCTCCAGTCTTTGCTTTCTTGTATTATTTAAAGGCTTTGGACCCTAAGATTTCTATCATGATACAATCCCTAGGAGGTGAAACTCTACCTCAATCATATGATCTTGCCATTAAAGCTGAAAGTAATCTCGTATTGTTTGGTAAATTGCCTCCTCTGTCCTTAAAATAGTTGATGCCTCATGCAAATAGCCTATCTCACGCCCTTTCTTGTAGCTAGATGCATACAAATTTTAGTCCACCCACCCTCCCTGCTGATTTACCAAATCATGAGGAGATGAGTGCTGTGAAAGAACTAATTAAAACCCTCTCCCATGAGATCAATGAGTTAAAAGGACAAAACCTATACCATGCTGATCTATGTTTAAAACCTCAAGATTCTTATGAACAACAATATGAATATATCCAGAGACTGCCCAATTGTCTTGAAAATTACCCTTTACAAGCCTCTGTAGCTTCAAATCAGCCAATAAAAGCCATAGGTCAAGTATTTTTTCATTTTGACATTAATGAAGATTTGAGTCCCAAAGATCAAGATACAAACAAAAGGGTGGCTTCCGTCTATTCAATGTGTCCTTCTGGTGATCAGCATTATGCACCTGTGGAAACATGTAATTCAGAAACCCAGTCAAGTCATGAATTAGATTCAGAAGATGCTTATGAGGTGAGGCTTCTAGAAGCTAAAAAGTACTCTAAGAAGGGCTTTGAAGTTGAAAAGTACTGGGTCCATGGTGATGCTGCCTCTGTTTTCCATTTTGAGGAGGTTATAAATGACATTATACCAGATGAGTGTCTTTATTATTGCAATGAAGTTTCACACCTGCAGGAGGAAGGCACAGAGATGCATGAACAACACTTGGGGCATGATGAGGATTTGTTCTCACTTTTGCAACAAGGCTATCAGTTACTAAATGAGGAAGATCTTGCAATTGAGAAAGTGCAAGGTTCATTTGTAAGGCTTATAGTAGATCATGGAGGAAGTTCTGAAACAGAAGATGATGTCAAAGCTGACTTGTTTTCAATTCTTGAAGATGGTTACTATCTTCTTTTTTATGAAGAAGCACCGAAGCAAGGAAAGATCCATGATAAGGTGGTATCAAGAGATAGCTGGAATAATGTAGAGTTGCATAAAGAATCACATACAGGGTTGTCACATTCTGAGCCCCGCTATACGCCCTTTTTCTTGCACAATGAAATTCCTATCCGATTCAAGACTATTCTGGGTAGTGTTGTTACATGTATACCTCATTTTGATGCCATCTTGAGTTATGAACCTATGGAAGAGCCTATAAGAAAGGTCATTGATAAAGTTCAGTTGGCAGAATCTCTCAGCTACAAACAAAGGAAAGAGCTTCAGTGTTTTGTTTTCCCTCCCCACCCTCCACTGATGCAGGAAGAACATGTCCATCAGCATGACTAGTGTTGTCAAGCAAAGAAAGAATCTCCGAAGTACAGAGAAGTAAAAAGGTACAAAATATTGTTGTATTTCTTCATACAGTTTATTTGGTTCATTTTCCGTATGATGTGGGTAAATTGGAGCAACATAATCAGACATGATAGCTATTTTGTTGTTCTGGTGAATGGACATGTTCTTGTATGTTTCAGTTGTCAATAATATGGCTTCAATGTTCAGAATAGTAATAGTATTAGGTTTTCAGATTCAGTTAGTTTTTCTTTCAATAAGTCTTGGCTGCAGTAAAAGTTTATGGTCAGTTGGTCTCAGTTGCAAAACATCAATTGTGTGGTTCAGAAGTCAGTTTCAGTGTTTAGTGTCAATTTTAGTGGTGGGATGTATTTTGGGTCAGCAGCGTTTCAGTTCACCTTCATGCATCTTCAGATTCAGATGTGTCTTCGGTTTCATGAATGTTTTAGTTTCAAAGTGATGTGACTCTATATGCCCAATGGATAAGGCCACTCTACAAACCAGAGATTCTAGATTCAAATAGGCAGGCCTATTTTCCCAGCCCGTCACCAAGAGTTGTCCAAAATTTTGCACAGTATTTTAAAAATATTCAATATCATGTTGAATCTAAGATTAAGATGTAAGTCCTTGATCTCTTATTGATAATAGTTTCCATAGGGAGTATTCAGGTTATGGCTTAAGTCTTGATTAACAAAGGTGTTGAGGACATAGCAAAGAGTCTAATTCAAAATTTGAAAATGGTTATTCTTCCGCATACTCAAGATAAGTGTACTAGTCTATATGCTACAATGTCAATGAGAAACAAGGCATCACAGTCTATGTAATTTTAAAGATGCCTATTCAGAATGAAGTCTCAACATTTAGCACGAGACATAATGAACTAGGAATGATGCAGTCAAATCAATATGCATGGCCCAACATAAATGAGGTGTGGTCTCTATGAGAAAAATGCTGTCTCAGGAGTGGCGCAACCTTAAAAATATAACCACAGTCCATTATATAAAAGATAAGGCACTATTTTAAAACGCAGCGGCTCTGTCACATAAAAAGTCTCAAAGTACAGCCAAATGAAGTAGCGCTATGTTTTAAAGGGTAGAGGAATGTATCTAAAGCTCAACCATTTAAGTAAAAGAGGAACGTAGCATATCTACTAGGCAACAACATGAAGACATGGCACATCACTAAGAAGTGACAAAGTGCAACCATTACCAAGGTTTTATTAGAGATACCTCAGCCTGAGCGAATAACCACACAACCTTTCAAACTTGGCATAGTTTGAGATCAAGAGCATCGCACCAAATCTATGAGATATAAACATAGCTAGGAAGGTATTCGAACTAGATAATCAGATAAAGGCATTGCTTTCAAACCAAGACAAGGTTGGCAATGCTTGGTCTATGATTAAGAATGATGCATACTCCATATAGACATCAACACGATATCATCATCTTTCAAGGGCGCTATTTCTATTAAGGATTAAGATTGTCTAGAAAATGATAGAATGTTTCTAGGGCCTTCCACAAGTTAGAATATTCCTGAAGTTGTTCTAGAAAAGAATATTCTAAGATATGTTCTAGAAAAGAACATTCCAGGTTTAAGAGTTTTCTAGAAAGATAGAAGCTTCCAAGCTTCAAAAGTTCTATAGCTATATATATGTGATTGAAGAGAGATATTGGGTAGAGAGCCTCTAGATGGTTGTTGGATACAACATTTAGATTGCTATTAGATATAGCATCTGGATAGCTGCTAGACACAGCATTTTGGATGTGATGTATTCAAAGCTAGATAAATATATTTCTGAGTTTATTCAACTTTGTTTGCCCTGTCTTTTGGTGTTTATTAGGCATGTTCTTTCATGGTATCAAAGCCGGGTTATGGATTCGAATCCCCTTGGGTAACGCTGAGGGGATTGTTGGAAAAAAAAGATTCAATTAGAGGATCAGGCCAAGTTCAGCTAGAGTTTCAACCAGGTTCAGCTAGAATGTCTTCCTGGTTTAGCTAGAATGTTTTCTAGGTTCAGCTAGAATGTTTTCCAGTTCAGCTAGAGGTTCAGTTAGAAGTGTATTGCTGGTGTGATTTGTTTGCAGGGCAGAGATATTGCTGGAGTGATTTGTTTGCAGGGCAGAGATATTGTTGGAGTGATTTGTTTGCAGGGCTGATATATTGCTAGAGTGATTTTTGTTTGCAGGGCTATTGCTGGAAATGCAAGTTGGAACAAGCTAGAGGTATTGTTGGTAGTGATGATGAAGAAGATGACTTTTCAGCTAGAGAAAAGATAATGAGTGTTGAAGGCTTAAGGTTTTAATCTCATACAAGCAAGCTAGACGAAAGAAAGAATGGGAGCAAGCCATGAAAGAGGATTATGATCGAAGAATGCTTGGTATGCTAGAGGTGAACATTAAGGGGGGATAGTAATATAATGTTCCCCTCTCATTTGTATTTTTTCTATATTATTCTAGCCAATCTTAAGGGGGGATGTTAAGGATTAAGATTGTCTAGAAAATGATAGAATGTTTCTAGGGCCTTCCACAAGTTAGAATATTCCTGAAGTTGTTCTAGAAAAGAATATTCTAAGATATGTTCTAGAAAAGAACATTCCAGGTTTAAGAGTTTTCTAGAAAGATAGAAGCTTCCAGGCTTCAAAAGTTCTATAGCTATATATATGTGATTGAAGAGAGCTATTGGGTAGAGAGCCTCTAGATGGTTGTTGGATACAGCATTCAGATTGCTATTAGATATAGCATCTAGATAGCTGCTAGACACAGCATTTTGGATGTGATGTATTCAAAGCTAGATAAATATATTTCTGAGTTATCTAACTCTGTTTTGCCCTGCGTTTAATATGTTCATTGTTGTTATGTTTTGCCCTGTTTGTCCTATGTTCATCACTGTTGTTATGGTTTTCTGAGTGTTATTGGGCCTGTTCTTACAATTTCTAGTTCCCAAAGTTTGGTCTATGAAGATGGATGTGGATCATGGCAAGGCGTTTTCAAAGAGTAAACCAAGGAAGATTGATAAGTGAAGCTCG
This sequence comes from Cunninghamia lanceolata, assembly GCA_027924645.1. Lineage (NCBI taxonomy): Eukaryota > Viridiplantae > Streptophyta > Pinopsida > Cupressales > Cupressaceae > Cunninghamia > Cunninghamia lanceolata. The sequence continues at coordinate 9,863,150 of BSBN01000078.1, forward strand.
GTCACAACAAGCATGGTGAGGTCTCGGTAGAGCCACGGCCTCTCTTTAGTTTATGGCACAACCCAAAGCATTCAAATGGCATATCACCAAAGTAATATCTGCGGCCAGCATATGGAAGAAGCATAGTCCAAAAAATGGCACAAGTTATGCATCTTCATGCTTGCCATTAAGTACAATGACGATTATGAGGTGTGGTCTCTGGTGGACAAGGCGCATCGCATGGAATCACTATGCAACTATAAGGAAGTCCTGACTCAGTAATATGTGCAGCCAAGTAAATAAGGCCATTCAATATAAGTATTGTCACTCAACACCAAGCTGTTATAATGAGCACAGGCCATCCACATAGAGAAACACAGTAAATGATGAAGCATAATGATAGCCATACTATCAAAAGAAGATCAATGGCCCCGAAGCATTCAAAGAGCAGCTCAAAACCTTGCGGAGGCTGCCAGATGTAAGCACCCGAGGCAATGAAAGACAGTAAAATGTTGCAGAGTCTTCCACGTGCAGGATGCAGATTAAAAGTTGTTGCAACTAAAAATTAAGCGGAATGCTCCATGTAGGTGAAGCGCAGCAGATAGAGGAAATGAATGCTACGGAGGCCACCACGTCCCTGAAGCGGAATACGGGAAATAAAGCTTTGTTTCATTTAATACCCATTTAAAAGTCATATAAAGCCATTCTATTTTGTAAAGGAGCTGAGCTTTTATAGAGTATAAAATATGATGTGGGCCCTCCCTTTAATAAGTGAAACTTATTAAATATAAAAGTTTCTCATATTCTAAGCTTCCGGGAGAGGTAAGTTTTAAATAGAATATTTTATATAGCCTCTTATTTTAAATGGTGGGTCCTTCTGCTTGTAAAATAATGTTTTATGAAATAAGATACTAGGTAAGTTTTTCACGAGAAGGTAAAAGAGACTTTTAACTCATGGGAGGTAGATAAAAGATATGAAACCCTAAATGAGCAGCCACTTTCATTTTTCATAAGTAAGCTACAGGCAAGAAATGAAATCGTTTCTTCATGCCATAGAGATATTTTTTCAGCCATGGGCAAGACAAAAGCAACAGTTTAGTTTCAAATAACAGATTTGTGTCGGATTTGGTAACGAATTTTGTGGAGTTTCAATTGCAGATTTTCAAAGAGACAGTTGAGATTTTGTTGAGTCTTTCAAGCTATAAATGGGCAGATCTGAGACACAGTTTAGAGAGTTCTTCAGACACATTCAAAGTTCTACATTTATATAGATCAGAGAGTTGGAGCAGCAGTAGATTTTCTTTCTTTTTGCATTTGCAATTCTCTCTTTATGAGAATGTAACAGTTCTTTTGTGCAGCAACTTTTGCCTCTGTAACCAGATAATGAGATGGTGTTCTGTGCATACTAGGATATCTCTGTTTCTTGCTTTTAATTTCTATGTTTCTCTACCTCTGTTAAGCATGTTTCTTAAACTGGGTTTAGTCATGATGCTCTTTAATTCCAGTCAAATCATTCAAAGTTAGACACTATGCAACTAATTGTTTCAAATCCGGTGGATTGCCATAGGTTAGACATTTGTTTTCTGCAATCTAGTTTCCTTTCTGAACTTTTTCTCAAAACCCCTGTTGAAGAACGAAAGAGCCAACTTCCTTAAAATCTGGAGGTCACTCTGAGGAGCAATCCCACATCTCAGAGTTTCCCATGTTGCTGCTGGATTACACCCACAGATTTATGCATCAATAGTTCTCATTGTGATAAAGATGGGCATGAAGAAGATAAATGTTGGAATTTACATCCCAATTAGCACCCTCTTGGTTGAAGAAAGGTAAAAGATAAAAGTATTCAACATTTATCTTCTTCATGAGTAATAAGTATATCTTGGGATTGTTAGCTTTGAAATGTAGAATTTCAAATTTTAAATCTAGAGGACTAGATCATGCCCACAATCTAGTCTATAGGATGAGATTGCGTGTATGATCTAATATAAGAAGGAAGAAGTCCTAAGAATTACATTGGTGTTGGTATGAAGTGGAGGATTAAACATAATACAATGTTTAATTCAAAATCAGGGTTATTTAATGCACCTATAAAATAAATTATATACTACTAGAATATGTTAACCAGATCCAGAAAAATAACATTAAAACATAAAAGTGAAAGAGTGAAACATATACTTCTTTACAATATTATTATTGGATATTTATTTCTTCAATAACCTTTTATTCAACTTATTTATTTATATAAATAAATTATTTTTCACCATAATTAAATCTTTCTATCATCTCTCTGAATTTTAATGACCAGGTAATATAAGTTTAATTTCAACTTTATTACAAAGCTTAATCTTACTTAAAATTTGATTTCTTCTAAATAGTTTTACTCATTTTCTGTCTACAATATTTAATTGCTCCTAAACAAATTTAGTTATTTCTTCCAAGTCCTACAAGCATTCTTTAATGTTCATAAGACTTAGGCAAATCAAGAAATCATAATTACTTTTGACTATATGGTCTTCGTCATTTTTCCAGCAATATTTTTCGTTTGGAACACAAAGGTAAACAAGCAAAGGGATATTAGATATAAGCATAAAGGAAAACTAACAGCACCAATTGTTTTCATCAATGTTTGTTTTATCTATCATCACTATAAAGATCAAACTTTGGAAGACAAACAAGTTGCCAAGAACAGAGTTATGTCTGATAGCAATCTCTCACTACTTCAGCAGTGCTTTGTAATATGATAGTCTCATAGACTGTTTTAGTATGATAAAGATTGAAATCTCTCTTATCCATTATATATCAATACCCCCAGCTTTCTCAAGTGATGTGCTATCTTTTTTTAAAAGGATAAGGAATAGAATGATTGACATATACGTTTGCAGTGCTAACTGCTTTCTTGCATTGTGCAGGCTTTATAATAATGGAAAATCTTAATGCCAATATTTCTCATGCTCAAGTTAAAGCGCAGTCTAGTAATTCTTCTGAGATAGCAGATCCTAATGCTGAGGTGAGGCTTAGTGGTAGAAAAAGGAAAAATCACAAGGCGAATTCTTGTGAATTGGATGATATCGAACACACGGCAAGGATGCTAATGAATCTCAGTAGAGGGAGGGTTGATCAAGACATAGTTGCAGGAAGTGGTGGTAATAATGGCATGGAAAACCCTAACCCTAAGACATCTCATGGAAAGCCTAACATAAACTATAATGGTAGGAAAACTGGCCGATTCTTTGGAGTCAGTGATGACCGTGGTCGTTGCCGTTGGCAAGCCAATATATGGTATTCTATTATTTCTCTTTTGTTTTTCTTTTGTTTGACGGTTAACTTTTAATTAAACAAAATAATATGATGAACACTATATCTATCTTCAAGAAAAATCAAAAGATTTTTATATCGTTCAGGTCATTTTGTGTGTCTCATATTTAAGGTGATTCCATATTTCTGTGGTTTTTTTTTTTTTTTTTTGGGGACTCAAGAGGTTGATTTGAAAAAAATTTGGGTGCTGTTAAAGATGTTTTGAGTTCAATAATAATGGATTGCCGAAGTGTCCAACTTACAATATGTTTCACTACATAGATCTCTTTAATAACGTTGGAATGCCATTTCTCTACAGGCTTAAGGAGGATAAATGCCAAGTAAGCATCGGTGAATTTATAAGTTTTTTTTTTTGGTTTTAATGCAGAAAGATTTTTGATGTTTAGAGAATAATATAGGTTATTAATATTTTTAAAGATTTGAAGATAGAAATTAAAAAAAAAAAAAAAAAAAACCTAATCCAGTCATATTATTTGTGACCCATTATTAACTCAAAAGTAGTATGTTCATTAAAAAATTTTAAGAAAATTTTATTCTAAATCCTTTCAAAAAGTTAACAGATTATAGGGATTGCAATCCAAATAAATCTTTTTCTTTGCAAACTCTAATCCAAAGATTTCAAACATTTATTATAAATTGAGAATCTTAAATTCTATTATATTTTATTTGATATTGTTCACTTTTGAGTTAATTTTAGGTCGATATTTTATTGCTGAGGCTGTAGCAAGGTCAGTGTTCTAACATCTCTCCTTCATATTTTACCATTAGTATTGGTGGAATGTAGTTTACTATATACCTGATATAAATAATTAATATGCAGGTCCTCGGACAAAGCTATGCTAGTCACACGTGACCAGCCATGCAGGATGTTAAATTATCCTGAAACAGAGTATGACATGAGATGGATAGAAGAAGTAAGTTACAAAATTTTTAATATAATAAGTAAGTATGATAGTTCTTTACATAGTCAACCTTATGCATTTTCATTGCTTTTGCAGTGGAGAAAGGTGTTTAATGTAGATGCAAACAAGTTTGTACACGAGCTCCAGCAACAATCAGGCAACTATTCAGAAGGTTACATTAAAGGATTAAGTGATGAAGCTGGACCTAAACTTCTGAAACTGATAGATGAAAAGAAAACATTGGAGATGGAGGGGACATTGACATTGTAAGAATAGATGTCATGTTGTGTATAGGTGTTTGAATACATGGATATTACTTAACATTTGTGGGTGTGGAACTACCTGCTCCCAAAATGTCTTTCAGTTGTTTTAAAATGATGTGAAAGTGATAAACAAATTAAAAAGCTTAAGACAGTTGTTTGAATGTGTCTTTTTTTTTTTTGCAGAAAAAGGTGACGGAGCACCCATAGGATTTATAGAAACGTTTAAACAGGAAGAACAAGGGCTTCTCGCCCAGAAGTCCATCCCAAAATAATTACATGAAAAGGTCCTGAAACGACCTGAAAAAACAATTTAAAACAAAACAACACGGCCCATAAAAGACCTGATAACACAAGATTTAAACCATCATGGGAAAAAAAACCAAGCTGCCAACCCAGAGCAAACACGTAAGCTGTCAAGCGCAGCCCGTTGACGGTACTGCCAAAAACATACGCCCCCACCATGCCAACCACAACACCACCATAGGGAAACCACCGAAAAAATAGACACCCGTCCACGTAGAGCCGTCAAACAGAACACAAAGGCAGAAACAAACAAACCACGGGACCACCCACAGCGAGTAAAGCAAAACAAAACACAGACCACCGCCACCTTGTTCTCATGCACAAGGGGAGACAGTAGGCCGCTGGCGGAGCCGCTGGCAGATCCCTTGCCTCCATATCCACTATGGTCGATGACTGCCCCCCTTCCTCCAAATCTGCCAGTGCATAATAAGGCATTCTCGGGGCCATGTCAGACGCGTGGACTCTGAGGAAACGAATAGCTGTGAACATGTCCCTAATTCGCTCGCATCTTTTCTTGGAAAAAAGAAAATAGTATGCACGTAGGGCATCATCTAAATCCTCACTACATAAGGATTTGATACTGGACTGCAGAGCTCTGTTGATTACCTGCTGTGGAGGAGAATTCCGTAGAGTTGTTAAATTAAAAAGCCCACCAATAAGGGCATCACCTTGCTCCATGCGATAATTAGACACAGCCGCCTCCCAACGATCCACTGTGTAAATATTCTTAAAGAACAAGCCTACCGCCAGGGAGTGCACATAGTCTCCATCCACAACGAGATCCATTATGTTGGAAAGGAGTTGTGAAACTATATCTGAAAAATTTAACACACAGCCATCATAACCTCTGATCCAGGCATGGCCCACGATATTTCGAACAGCAAACTGCATGAGAGTGCAGTCAGAATCGATAAGGGTCATGAGATCAATCGCCTTCACTCACCCCCGAATCTCCGGTTCCCACTCCAGGGTAGGGAAAAACAACCTCTGGTTCAGTCGCGTATCCACCATCATCAGCGAGAGATGAGAGATAGCAATTGAAAGGAGGGAGCAACACGGAAAGAGTAGTAAAGCAGCGGAGCAAGGAGACCACACAGGAGAGAACCCTCAGAAACACAAACATGGAAGGAGCCAGTAAGAAACAATAAAGAAAGGAGAGCTGGCGGAGAAGTAAAAGCGCTATCGTCAGCCGCACAACTAGGGAGAGTAGTACTCTGCCAGCCCATTTGAGAGTGAGTATAGGTGACAACGTGTCCACAGCAGGTAGGAAGAGGCGGGAGAAATAAGCCATTACACTGTCAAAGGATGAACAAGCAGTCCTAGCACGGCAATATCTATAAATGAACATAAGGCGAGAGCAGATACGCTATCTTCCCCTTGCAGGCGGGACATCTGACAAACCTACATCCGTCTTTATTCATTCATCCTAATAAAAACTTGGGAAAGTGCTCCTGGAGAAGTCAGAGATCCTTACAGAAGTATAAATGTGGAAATAAATGAAACAACTTCCTAATCCAAGGTGAATCCAGTGTAAGACCATCCGACCGTACTTTAGGCTTGTCAACCTCTTGGCCCAGTCAAGGAATATAACTTACTCATCTACCATATCAGCAGCCAGGAGAGAGGTCAATTGACATGGCAATTGGAGTACGCCACGATGGAAGAGAATAGTGTCTGTATCACTATCAATTGCTACATTGGCTAGGAAGTCTGCCACCCTGTTACCTTCTCGTAATGTGTGGGATATGAAAAAATTGTCCAGTTTGTTCAGAAGAGCTTTAGCCTAAGTGAGGATATATGCCAACTTCCAGTTATCTAATCCTTTCCCCTTAATTACATTTATTACTATCAAGGAATCACCCTCAATCCACACGTTCCTTAACTCTTTTTCAAGTGCCAGAATTAGTCCATGCACCAGAGCCCAAGCTTCTGCCTCATTGTTGGTACCTGGGGGTAATTTGGATGACTTAGCTGCAATCAACTCTCCATGGATATCCCGAATGACACATCTCGTTCCAGAAAGGCCAGGATTCCCTCGTCATGCCCTGTCAATGTTGAGCTTACAGAAGGGAGAAGAGGGTGGAGTCCATTTAACTTTGTCTCTGATTGTGGAGAGCTTAGGAGTTCCTGTATTGATGCCAACTCCCAAACATCTGACTGAGGGCCAGAGCGATATAACTTCCGCATCCCATTTGGACCAAACCAGCTTAGAGGAATTAAAAGATCTAAGATAAGCTACTGCCTAGTCCGCTATGGCAGCATCAAGTTTAACACAGACCTGAAACACTGACTGAGCTTCCTTCCTGAAAATATGCAGATTCCTTTCCCACCAAATGTGCCAGATAATCATGGAAGGACCCAACTCCCAAAGGCATGCTAATGTTGAGGTAGCAAACGGATGGGGCCAGTTTTTAAACATAAGATATAAGGATATGGAGAAAGGGCTTAACCATTTTAACTTCCTAAAAAACCAGGTCCAGCATGCTCTACTAAAGGGGCAATGAAGCAAGAGATGATCTAAAGATTCTTCCTCCCATCCACAGAGCACACAAGGGAAATTAGATCCCAACCCTAGCCTTTTGATTCGATCACCTGTGAGAATTTTATTATGAAGTGCACACCAAGTGAAAGCTCCAGCCCTAGGGAGAGTTGACGAGCCCCAGCACAGCTTCGAGGGCCAGTTTGACAGCGCTTTCTGCACGCCTAGTTTATATCCATCTTTAACTGAATAGCGTCCTGAAGTAGCTGCTGTCCAGACCACTTCATCCTCCATGCTGGAGACAAAAACTGACCTCCTACCAAGGAGACAACTTAGAAGAGCTTTTTGGGATAAAGGAAAATTGCAGTCGAGGAATCCTTTCCAGACAACTATAACTGATGACCCCTCCCTAACCACCTGCCAGTAATCTTTAACTTTGTGCCCCCAATGTGATTAGAGAAAGGAACATGCCTCAGAGAGCTCGGGATACGTAGACAGTGGCGCTTCCCCGCCCCAAGAGTCAAACCAAAAATCTGTCTTTTCACCATTGTGTATGAGCCAAGTAAGGTTGGGCTGAAGGAGGTCCCTACTTCTTAATAAAAAATTCCAGATAGTTGACCCCTTGGGAGGGTTTTGCACTGTGAAGATCCGCTCATTATCTAGTGAGTCAAGATACTTAGCTTTCATTAGTTTTACCCACATGGCGTTAGGTTTGAAGTACATATTCCATGCCAATTTGGCCCCGAGTGCTTGGTTTTGAGCTTGGATATTTAGAATTCCTGACCCTCCTTCCGCCTTGGGTTTGCACACTTTATCCCAAGCCAATAAGTGGATTTTCTTTTCTTCAAGAGAGCCTTGCCAAAGAAATTTTCTGCAGAGACCATCAATTTTAGCAATAATTCCTTTGGGGACATGGAAAGCCGACATCATGTATACGGGCACCACAGACAGCACAGCTTTAATCAAAACTATTCGCCCAGCTAACGATAGATGGCAACCTTTCCATTTAGCCAGCTTTGTATTCAAATTCTGTAAGACCTTGCCCCATAGGTTATTCTTGTATCTGCCTATGAAAAGAGGTAGACCGAGATAGCTTCCTGGGAGAACCTGAGATTCGAGGTTAAGGATAACTTGTAACAACTTTTGGAGAAGCAAGGGAACATTTTGGAAAAAGACCATAGATTTATTAAAATTCACTTCTTGGCCTGAGGCGCAGCAATAAGACTTGACTGTATTCATCATTGATCTGGCTTCCCGTATAGACGCTTGGCCAAAAAGTAATGTATCATCAGCAAACAAAGCATGAGTGAAGGGCTCTTGGATACCTTTTAGTTTGATGCCTTGCCATTCTGACCTTCTCTTTGCCTCCTTTATGGACCAAGTGAGAGCTTCTGTCATGATTATGAAGAGGTAAGGAGAGAGAGGATCTCCTTGTTTTAAGCCATGCGAGGGTTCAAAGAAGCCAGACTCCTTTCCATTTATTAAGACTGAGGCTCAGAACCCTGAGATACATGAATTAATCCATTTAACCACTTCTTTGGAGAACCCCATTTGCATCATGATATCAAACAGGAAGCTCCAATTCACTCTGTCATAAGCCTTAGACATATTAAGTTTCACAACCATAGCTTTCTTCTTTTCCTTGTTCACTGAATGCAAGATTTCATGGGTAAGGATGGCACCCTCCATGGTCTCTTTTCCTGGTACAAAGCCCCCTTGTTCACTAGAAATCGACTCCTTCATCAGGGGTGACAATCTGAGCGATATGGCCTTTGAAATTATCTTATAAATGAAGTTGTACAGAGAAATAGGCCGGAAATCTTCAAAAGTTTGGGGAAATTTTGATTTAGGAATAAGCATTAAGGATGTCGATTTTAGTTCCTTTAGCACATTCTTAGCTTTTCTGGATTCTTCTACAGCCAGGAAAACATCCCTTCCAATCGTGTCCCAGCACTTCTGAAAGAAAATTCCGGTCCATCTATCCGGCCCCGGCGCTTTCTCTCCCGCCAAAGAGAACACCGCAGACTTTACTTCTTCTAAGGAAAATGGTTTCAAAAGTTCCTTATTGTGATGGTCTTTGATTAACTTTGGAATGAACTTACACACCTCTAATGCTTTGTTCCGATGGTAAGGCGGGCTGGAAAGAAGATTTGCAAAAAAAATTTGTGTTTGAATGTGTCTTTGCTAATTTGATTAGATGAATCTTTGTACTCTCCTTAAACACCATCCACTTTAATGATTAAACAGTCAATTAATAAATATTTGTCCTATTTTCATTGGCCAAAATTTACTTCTGACTACCGATTTATTGGTGAATGAAATTTATTGCATTAGTGACATTCATTATGACTTATAGGATGCTAAGCATTCTACAACTGAATCATATTTAATTGGTTTCAACTTTTCTTTTATTTTGGTTCTGAGATTTTTCTATTAGAACATCAAGATCGCAATGTTTTTATTATTAAGTTAGATTTTGACTTGGATTTCCAATTTTTCACTCAATGTTGTAACTACTTTTCTGTGCTCTTGCATGGTTTCATGTGAATAGGCTATGCAAAAAAAATCAAGTCTTTGCTATCCAAAGACACTACCAACTAGGTTATACCCGCACATGTTAATATTACTGGTTAAACTTTTTTTGGCCCCTTAATTCAGCAATGTACAGCTGCAACCAAACCACTGACAGCATTATCATGCAGAAACAGCTTAATCACTATGAATTCGATTGGTGGGATTATTCTATTCAAAATTAGGAGAGTGAAGAATGGAGGTCTACGCAATGTTTCCAATTGTGACACCCTATTTTTGGACAACTTAATTATGTAATTTTTAATTAATTATTAGTTAGATGTTTTTATTATGCATTTTGAATTATGATTATCATGCTGTGTTTAGCAGATGAATTTGATGAGATAAATTTACTTTGATTTATGATATGCAGAAATAGATATATATTTCTTAATGATTATTGTTGTTAAAATATTTATTTGATGTTATACATAATGTGGTTAATAGACTAACTACTGTGATCACCAATGAGGTGGACAAAGGAAATAGTTTTTTCCCCTCGCAGAGGAGAAGGGAGAGTATTACTGGAGAGAGGGAATTGGATCAGGTAAAATGGAGAGACAACATGCTTTGAGAACTCTCATAGACACAAGTATTGTGTAATTGTTTTTATATTTGGATACCTTTTGATGTCGTAGTATGTCAGTAATTTGCATAGTAGCATTGTCATTGTATGACGATGTAGTCAATTTCTTGTTTTCGCTTAGTGTGATCCACATCATAGTTGATCCATTGCTTTTCATCTCTAAGTTAGTGTGGTTGATCTCATTCATGTTGTGTCAATGATACTTTGATTGTTTCCATTTCGTAACAGTTCAAGTATTATTTTAACAGAGATATAATTCACCTTGCAAGTGATTTATCTCTGTTCAAAGAAGTATATATATTTGATATTTTTAAAGATTTGAATTTTCAAATCTTTGAGCTCAACTAGGCTCCATGAAGTGGAGTTAGTGAGTGGTTAAAATGAATTTAATGTATTTATTGGAGGAGTACTGTGATTAGGGAGTAGGAATGACATCCCATCACATCTCCCTTAATGCGGACATTACTTTGGTTCATAGAGAAAGGAGAGTGTAGAGTGGAAGGGATTCAGGCAGGAATCTAGTGACTTGGAGAGATTTCGGTTAGTTATAGAAATTGAACTCATAATGAGTAGAGGAGAATAGTTGGAAAGGGAAAAATTTGGGGAAAAAGAGTTCCAGTGACATGGTGGCAGCCTCTACCAATCCTAACTGGCAGGATGGAGACACAGGTAAGAATTGATTTATGTTTCATGATTTGAGTAGAATACTAGATGTTTACTTTATATTGATTTGATATATGATGCCTGATGAGATATTTGACATGATTATTGTTTTGATTTTACACGGGCATGGCTTGACTTTATAGGTCGAGTCGTGTGTAATGTCTCCTTTTAGGATATTCTTGATTTCTTAACCTGCACACAAGAATAACTACTAAAAAGGTACATTAACAATATTAAATATCAATAAATTAGAATATAGTAATGAAATCAATACATCATAACATAATTAATGTAGCATAAATAATATTTAGTTCAACATATATTTATCCAATTCTCAAGGTGATCCTAAGATGGGTTCCATAGGAATACTTGCAAGTTAGAGCACAATGGAAGGCACGCTTCCTACCTATCACCTCTTATGTGCACCTTGGCGGCACACCCTACCAAGATCAAGCTCAAGGCACAATTCCCACCTATCACATTTTGGCGAGAGCATGATGGAAGGCACACTTCCTATCTATCATCTCTTGATGAGGGCATGATGGGGGGCACAATTCCCACCTATCATCTCTTGATGAGGGCATGATGGAGGGCATGCTTTCTACCTATCATCCCTTTAACATAACTTGATGAGAGTATGATGGAGGGCATGCTTCCTACCTATCATCTCTTATGGACTGGAAGGATCAACCTTCCTACTTGCCTCTATACCCCTGTGCAACTCAACATAGTTTGCTTGTAATTGAATAAGGTAATTAATTATAAGTACCTCTTGATAAATAATATAGTTTAATTCAGAGATGGCAATATATCCTCTTGTTGTGTCACAATTATTTATATGACTTGATTGATTGATAATTCCAATCTGCTGCTATATATACATATGTGAGGGTGACTGATTTATATTTTTATATGTTGTTCTATGTATCCTTGTATATTATATTTATGCAGATCTGAATTTTAATTTAGATATATATTTATTTTGGTTTGCATATTCCAAAATCAAATATATTCCTTGATACCTTCTCTTATTTTATTTATACTCTTTTCTCCTTTACTTATACCACTCATATGCCTCTTGAAAGGATGGGATTCCTTCTTGGAGACACCTCACTTTATTATTAGTCACACCTTTTCTAGATGAATAGTTGCCTATCATATAGAACATAATCCCTGGTTAGTGTTAAAGAAGTTCTGCCTTAAATAATTCTCATTCATTTATTAAGGGATCATAACCTTGTAAATGGTAGCGTTGTAAATGGTTATTGCTCCTTTAATAATGAACTACTACTTTTTAGTAACTGCTGCATACAAAATCGTTGCCTTGTTAAACAATAATACTTGATTGTATTTCATTGTATCCCAAATCACACCATATATATGGGTGCTGCTTCTTTAACGATGATTGCACCCCTCATGGTATTAGTCTTTCTTTAGTTTTTATATAACCATTGAAGAAGTTATGCCTTCAATAATTCTCATTCATTTCTTAAGTGATCATAGCCTTGTAAATGGTCATTGCACCTTTAATAATGAATTACTACTTTTTAGTAACCGCTGCATACAGAATCGCTGTAGTGTTAAACAATAATACTTGATTGTATTTCATTGTATCTCAAATCACACCGTATATATTGGTGGCCTTGCAAATGGTCGATGCACCTTTAATAATGAATTACTACTTTTTTACTAACAGCTACATACATAATCGCTGTCTTGTTAAACAATAATGTTTGATTGTATTTCATTGTATCTCAAATCGCACCATATATATAGGTGCTGCTTCTTTAAAGATGATTGTACCCCTTATGGTATTAGTCTTTAGTTTTTATATCACCATTGTATCTTTATTTTATTTATACTAAGTTACTTTATTTATATGGAGTTACTTTTATAATTGGGATTATATTTATTATTTTTTTATGTTAGTATTACATACTAATATCTATATTAATATTAATTTTACTATTAATATTTATATTTATATTTATATTTATTATTTATATTTAATAATATATCTTGCTAATTATCTAAATAATATATTATATATTATATTAATAGTGTATATATGTATTAAATATTAATACATACACGATTATCTTTGTCATTCAAATTGACTAAACACAGTATTTCATGAAATATCGAGACATAACATCTTCACAGAGATGGTACTTGATGTGCAGCTCGTGCTACCAATGTGGGCCAGTTACAGACAACTGTAGACTGGAGGGAGGAACATATGTATTTTTTAGCCCATTGCATAGCTTAGAGCTACCTATGACGAGACCTAGGTTGATAGAGATCTATCCGCTAAAGAGGTTATTGATATTACTTTTGAGAGAGACTAGGCTAGGACTGAGCGAGATCATGCCGTGAGAAGAGTGTAGGCTCTACAATCACGATTAGATGCACACAACACGCCAGCCATAGGGTTAGACCACTTTAGGGTCTAGAGCTTAGTAGATGAGATGAGCCAACTACGAGCTCGGGTTGCCCTACAGTAGTAGGTTTTTGATTCAAGGATGGAGGTGACCGAGCTTAGGGATATAGTTCAGTTACTACAATTGTGTAATCATAGTCACTCACAATCTGCAGCTTCGTAGCACAAGCTGTCTATTTAGTAGCCACCACTAGGGCTTGAGGGTTTACCCTTTCACGGAGGATAGCTAATTTTATATCTGTACTTGTTTATACACCACATTTTGTTATAGTGCCCATTTTTGTATGTGTTAGGGAATTTTTGATTGGATGCTATTGTGAATTAATTTAAACAACTTGGCTAAATTGTTTAAATAAATTCTATAAAGATCCAGTGAAATAATGTTATTTGAGATGTATGTACCTAATTCATAGTTTGGTGTTGATTCATCATTTATGTTTAAGTATATGTCACATTCAAAGAATGTTAAGGTTCAAGATTAGTTTATCTCAAATGGTAAAGGTTTCATACGCTCTCTGCTTTAAAACTAGGGTTTGAATTTTGTTGAAGCTCTGAAACCCTAGGTGAATTCCTAAACCCTGTGTCTTATTCTAAAAGGTCCCTAAACTCAGTTTTGCCTGTCATATGCCACATTTACTTTTTATTATGTTTTCAGGTTGACCTCTGATCGTAGGCGGAAGTCGCTTAAAGTGACCTTTTGGAGGATTTTAAAATGTAAGGTCAGCCCTATATACCTAAAGCAACCAGAGCTTACAGGTAAAATTCTTCATCGGGTGCCAATGTATACATCTATGACTATGATTAAAAGTTTCAAGAGCACAAAGAGGAAGATCTACAATTAGAATTTAAAAGTGTTTCAAATTCCAAACTGTTATTTGCCTTGTCAAAAACATGATAGGTAGTTGCAGTATAAAAAATTCTTAACTCTTTTAGCAGTTCTCTGAATGACCAGATGGGCCAGTAAATTTGATAACTTGTTTTATATGATAGTTTTGATGATGCAATTCATTTGATTGGATTCTACATAGCATTACGGTCATATTCATTATTGTAATGCTTATGTTTTGAAGCAATTCTATTATTTTTGAAAGGGAAGAAGATTGAAGTCTGTTTAGATGTATACAAGGGGATTGTAAGTGTGGTGTTTGTAGTATTAAAGGTATGTTTGTCTGTAGAGGATAAAAGAGTCCTGATGTGTTTATACTATCATTGTGTTTGAAAAGGTTATGTCCGATGGTTGTATTGGTTGTAGATAGAAGGAGATATAAGGTTATGAAGTGTAATGTGTTGTATAGAATCAGGGTAACCTCGACTACAATGCTCAGTAAGAAGCATGTATCTCAGTCACTGTGAATCACTAACATGAAACCTACATAATGTTTTCTCAGTCACAGTGAGAATAAAGTCTTTGTAGGATTTTCAAAGGTATTTCATGATGTAGACTTGGATGTATGCAGCAGGAGTGGAAAGAGCTTAAAGAAACTCAAAGATTTCATTGGAAGATCAGAGGTATAATAAGGAGGAGTTTATTGACACTTTGTTTATGTGGAAAATAAATATGTCAATATTGGAATAATATTGTGGCATGTATCAATTGCATTATTGTTTGTTGATTGAAGTGTGTCATATTTCATTGTAATATCAGAAAATGTCCCCTTGGGGGCTTTTCCCTCATAAGGTTTAGCTCCTAGGTCTTTAGTATGCATTTAGGATATTTTAGTTCATATTTTGGCATCCCAATGGAATGAGACTTAGGTTCCATGGAAAATTGGACCTAGGTGGACCCCTTGAGCTGTACCCTACCCAAAATAGGGGGGAGAACTTGGGTGCCCACGCCCTAGTCCTACCTTATTTTGTGGAAGCCCTAATTTCTGGGTTTTAGTTTATGACCTTTAGTTGGTTCTTTTATAGACACGGTAAAGTTTAATTTTTAAAATCTTGGTGGGAATGCCTTTAGGTGCATATATAAGCATGTTTAGGCATTCATTTGTAAACTAGATGATCATTGTAAACTCTAGGCATTCTTAAGGTGATTCAAGGCTTTCTATTGTGTTGCAAGAGTAGACTTGTATGTTTTGTGTGTTGATATTTGCATATTTGAGCATCAATCCCCTCATGGTATGAAGAGCATCTTCCTCCATGAGAGCTTCACTACAAGGTGACATATTATTGTGTTTTCATCATTGATTCCTTTAATTTTTGCCTCTTTCTCACAAGGGCACACACTCTTTATCTAACAATGGTGTTCAAAGACTTAAGTGTCCTTCGAGGCTTGACTGAGGCAAGCCTCTAAACACCACAACCCCCAAACCAAGTCTTGTGATTGCAGGTTACAGGTGTTGCATTTGGGAAAAGTGGAGTTGTAGGAAGGCTTGGCATGCATTAGGGAATCAGGATCTGGAGAAAAGTCTGACACAGAAGCATTTCTAGGACTTAGGTGCTTGCTCTAGTGTCCTTATAGATAGATCTCAAGAAATAAAAGTTACAGAGCTAATCAGTGTCGGAAGGACGTCCAGATTCTGCAAAAAAGAAGGTACCTTGGACTTGGGCACCTGCTCCAGTGTCCCTGACTGTTTTGCTTTGGAACCCAGAAAACATGTATTCTATGATTTGGTATTTTATTCTTGTCTGTAAGAGCTTTTTTCGTCTTTCATCAATTTGTTGTCGTATTTACGTAATTAGGGTTTTAATGACTAATTAGACATAAGAGAAGGAAAATTAGTAATTAAATTCCCTACATCTACAAGTGACCTAGGGTATGATAGTGCTCACCACTGGACCCTAGATCCTTCAATGTATAGTGGAGAGGTGGATTTAAACATCTAAAATCAAAAGATTAACAAATCCAATTTTCCCCTAAACATTCATTCTTTAGCATCCTGATAAGTTTTTCGTAGTCTTTGGATGGTTGCCTCATTCATTCAAGTATTTGGTAAGTTTGGTATAGATGCAAGACTTAATGATGAAGTGGTTTACAATTTATCCCCATTGAGTTTGATTTGATGCACCTAGACTCATCATTTCTAATCATTTTGATGCTTGTACAAGTTCAAATATGACAAAGACAGTTAACTGAATTGATTCAAAGGTGACTTGATCTTTGATCGTGTTTTATTTTTATGGAGTTCATGTCATCATGCTTCACTTGTACAACATGCTTCATACTTCACCTGTCATGCTTCACTTGATGAAGTTGCTTGCTTGGTTTATCATCTTTCAAGGTATTGATAGTACCATTCATGCTATATATCCTCTCCTCTGACATGATAACAGTCTATTTGTCAAATTATACAATGTTAGTGTTCATGTGGATTCAAAGCTTAATAAACAGTAAAATGAAGACAAAGATAAATGTTGTAGGCTTTGCAACAGGGAATAGTATGTTTCAAGGTGCAATGTGATTATCAAATGTTGTTTGTGCAATGATTTGGTGTTCTGATGTTGGTTTGATTCAATATTGCTCCAATGTCTTAGTCATTGATGATAGTAGATAGTGATTAGTATTAGCATTTTAATAGTGACAATTTTGAATGATCTCATGCAGCTTTGAAATATGGACTGTTGAATGGACTATTGCAGTAACAGCTGTCATTTATTTCAAATTGCTTTCATGAGTGCACTAATGATAAATAGTGTTACAGTTATGTGTGACAAAGTAACATGTGTTTTTGGTACAATGTTGAAAGGAGTATATCAAGGTTTGAATGTGTATTCCAATAAAGCTCACACAAAAATGACTATAAAATCAAAATGTATATGTCAGTGATCTAATTCCTCATTAAGGTGGAAGTCCGACTTAAAGGAAACTTTTTAATAAGGATTTTAATTGAAACCATGTTAAGCATTGATGCATTGAGTCTGTAGTATATGATGTCCTAAGGTAGGTAATTGACATAGAGAGTACAGTGATAATTCTTAGTTGCTTTATGTTTTATCTTGATATGCAAGAGATAGTGTGGATGTGACATTATAACAATGGTGTTCATGGTGCATGTTCTTTATAGTGATGCTTTGGTTTCTGACAGCCTCCATGCAGACTTTGCAAGTTTAATATGCAGCGGGAGTGCTTGATTGTTTGTTTTAGATGTTGGTGGTTGTAAAACAAGGTTTTTGGTGAGATGAAATGAAGATTTATTTGTTCTTTTGAATGGTGTGAAAAGATAAAGATAATTCTAGTTTCTAAGACAAAGATGATAGAGAACATATATGTATAGTCTTAATAGAATGATTGAAGATGTAGGGGAAATAGGTTTTATTGTGTTCATCAGTTTGTACAAAGATGTAGAGTGATTTAGACAGAGAGAATAATTGCAGAAGGCTGTGATTATTACAGAGGTAAAGAAATTCAAAAAACCATAATTTCTTCTTTCTTCTCATGATCTTGAAAGTTATGCACAGAGAGGGAGTATATTGTTGTTGATGTCACTATCATATCAGTATGGTTCTTTGTAGTGATTATTGTAATCTATGTAAGATTACTAGTAGTTGAAGTTTGATCTATAAGGTCTGTGATATGTAAAGAAATAGAGTAACCCTATGTCTTGATAACACTTTGGTATTGATGAGAATCAATGACTTACTCATGATTTCATACAAGTGTTTCGTTTGATTTCTTTTGTAAATTAGTCAGTTCTCATTGGGGGAGTATCATGCTTGGCTTGTATAGCTTGATAATTACATTGCAGTGACTGAAAGAATAGGTTTGATATGGTTGTTTGTGTTAAGAGATGAAATGCAATGTCCAAAAGCCTATGAAGGATTGATTTTAATAGTTTGGTTAAGCGACAATAATGATAACATGAAGTATCCTTTTCAATGTCTCCTTCATGATTAATTCATGTAAGTGAATTATTTTGTTAGTATATAGATAATGTTGGTCACGAACTTGTAAATGCTACAATTCTCTAGTGACAGTAATCTTCCTCTTGTCATTTACCTTGTTAATACTTTGATGCAGAGTCACCCACACTATAACATTTGCCTATAGCATGAATGTCTGCAGACCAACCTCATCATCATCATCTTCGCCATCATCATCATATTCCCTAAAACCACCAACAGCATCATCATGCTTCTCGTTACACAGTCAGCATCATCATATTTCAGACGATCACCAGCATCCGCCTGCCGACTACTGTTCACCTCTGCTTTCCTTCTAACATCATCATCATGATGTTCAGCGGGCGCACACATCCTCCGGTTGCACTGTTCATCGGGCACCGAACTCCATCGTCCTCATCATGATCTCCGACACTACCTTCGTTAGCAGGATATCCAAATATCCGGTAGCTTCTAATATCCTGATGATGATCTCCTTCAACTGCTTCCCTTGTATGTCCTGATAGCCGTCTATACTCACAATAGCATCATGATACGATTTATCCGGTTGTCTTGGAACATCCTGATGATGCTTAACAACTTTCTGCCTACGCCGATACACCTCCTGATGATGTTTCACAACCTTCTGCCGAGAGCCTTCGCCGATGCCCAAACCCTTAGCGACGACAGGATCAATATGCATAGGGGGATATCTCAATATCCTGATGACGATGACGTCATATTCTGATGACGATGACGTCACCCAATATCCTGATGACCTTTTCAACACTTAGTCGAAAAACCACGAACTTTCTCTCCCGCATCTACTCACGATATGCGGATGTTTGGCACTCCGATATGATGATCCTGATGCCGATACATGCACTTAGTCTATGTCCGGCTTAAAACATCCTGATGCACTCGCAGCATGAAAACTCCAACATTTTCATGACCCGATCTTCTACCTGATGCCGATGCAGTCCTCCTCGGCTCCTCCCGATGATGATGATCACCCCGACGCACTTGTACTTCATGCAACCGACAACATCATGCTCTCCTTCATTTATCCGGATGACGATGTCCAAACCCGACTGCAGGATATTCACCTAGATATCCTGATGATGCCGTCTTGACCAGTTTCTGCACTTAGCGAAATTTCACTTCGCCGATCCTCCAGGGATGACCCGATCCAACTTAGGGTGATCTTCCAACTCACTCAGCTCGACCTAGCACATGAAGATGCTAGGCTTCTCAACATCTGTCGACCGCGATCCTGCACACCTGCATGCAAACGGAAAACAATCTACAGCCTACCCTACTATACATTACCATTCCACCGATCAGATGAGTCAACCGGTGGAATGGATCAGTGAATCCATGAAACCACTCAAACCAGCAGATCAATTGCACAAAGGAGACCAAACAGAAAATGAAACAGGATCTTTATGGATTCAAAGATGCAATACAAATATGATGTTCCCCACACAGAACACTCAATTCCTCTGCTTGATGCAACACTAGACCGCCGATCGATGATCTCTACAATCAACCGATCTCATGCTTAAATAAACTTGCTTTCGAGTACTACTGACCCGACTCCAAGCGGCTGGGAACTCTCCAGGCGGCTGGGAGATCCCACCGAACATACATCATGACAGCTGTTATAACTAACTAGCTAAAAATAGCAAAAGCCTGGTCAGCATGATCTTATCATGATCAGCTTGACCTTATTACATGCAATTGGTCTAATAGACCTTCTTGGAAACACAAACAAGACCTAAACTACTAACTGCCTCATGAAGGCCAGCTGTCAGGTAGGTGCTCCTGCACCATACTCCCCAACAGAAAAGAACTCATGTCCCATGAGTTTAGTAGGTGGAAGTCCTCCACCTGTACCCTTTGCCTTGTCAGTCTTCGGACCTGCTCCAGCTTTATCTGCTGCTGACTCTTGGCTGCTCCAAGCCTTTGGAACTGTGACTTGCTTTCTGGCAAGTAAATCCTCATGCCTGTCAATGTAGGCCTTTGTCTCACATTCCCTGTGTTTGTCAGGTTGTCTGACCAGAACCTCTGTCTGAACTGCCTCTGTGGTGTTCAACTGTATCTTTCCTTCAATATTTATAGGACAAACAATAGTCCCAACTATGACAACATCCTTGTCATGCTTCTGAACTGGTTGCTGTTTGCACCCCTGTTTCTGCACCTGCTGCTGACCTCTGTCAGTCACAACTGAAACGTTCTTCAGCTTGTTGTCTGTAACAACTCCTTTCCCTACAGTATCCTTATCTGCTTTTATGCCTGCTCCTCTAGGCATCTGCACAAATTCCTTCTTTCCCATTAAAATGATTTGAGCTGCCTCCTGTACTGCAACTTTTGCCTGCAATGGCATCAACTTAATAGTCTTCCCATCCTTCTTGATGGTGTAGGTATTAGCATACCCATCATACAGTACTCTTTTGTCAAATTGCCATGGTCTACCTAACAGTAGGTGACAACATTCCATAGGCAAAATATCACACAAAATCCTATCCTGATATGGCCCAATCTGGAAATCCACATATGCCTGTTCAGAGACAAAAAATGAATGTCTAGCACTCACCCAAGATGTCTTGTAAGGGTGTGGGTGTGGAATCCTTTCCAACTTCAGTTTATCCACCATCTCCTAAGATACCATGTTGTCGGTTGAACCAGTATCTATGACAACTTTACATACCTTACCTTTACTCTTGCATGTGGTCTTGAAAAGAGCTCTTCTTTGCATCATAGCCTTTGATGCCTACAAACTAATTCTCCTTAACATTAATGATTCTCCACTCTCTGGATATCCATAATTCTCAGGACCTTTGTTTGAATTCTGTGCACTTTCTTCTTTCTCTTCTTGTACAAGTTGTACTCTCTTGTCACTTGTTCTATCATTTCTGGATGATGAACCTTTGTTTTCTGGACATTTGAAAGATGGATGACCAAACTCTCCACAGGTGTAACACTTTCCTGAAAATGTAGTAGAACCTCTACCACCTCCAAATCTTCCTCTATTACCTTTCCATCCACCTCTGAAATCAGACTGTCCCTGTCCTTTACCAGTGTCTTCTTGACCCTCATTGTTTTGCTTTTGTGCAGGGGCTGCTCCTCTTCCCCTATTGTTTCCTCTTCCTCTCATGGACTTATCATGTCCTCTATTCAGCTTTTCTTCAATCCTGATTGCCATTTGATAACAATCCTCCACATTCTTAGGGTTAGCTAAAACTAACTCATCCTGTATGTTAAACCTCAAACCAGCCAAGTACCTAGCCACCTTTTCTACCTCATTCTCATGATGACCAGATCTCATACTCAACAGATAAAATTCCTCAGTATATGCTTTCACATCCCTGTCTTTCTGTTTTAAAAATTGCAGCTTCTTAAACATCTGGATTTCATAATCCCTTGGCAAGAATTTACCCTTTATCCTTGCTACCATCTTATCCCAAGAAGTGATCTTAGACTTCCCTTGTTTCCTTCTCTCAGATTGTACATAATCCCACCAAACCAAAGCATGACCTCCTAACTTGGTCTTTGCAATCTTTACCTTCTGATCCTCAGCAACATCTTCACATTCAAAGTGATTATCCAGTGCAGCAATCCAATCCAACAACTCATCTTCATTCAAGCTTCCAGTATACTTGGTAACATCAACCTTCACCTTAGGTTTTTCACTCTGCACTACCTTTAACAGTTTTGCCAATCTCTGGTCTTCAACATCCAGATCTTCAGCTACCTCTTCATACTCCTCAACAGTATCTGCATCTTCTTCAGACTCACTGTCTTCCACTTCCCTCTTTTTGTTCTTTTCCAGGGCTGTCAGCCTGGCTTGAAGTGCTTCAGCAAGCTCCTTCATCTTCCTCATCTCTCTAGCATGTTTCTCCTTCAGCTCCTGCAATTCCCTTGCAGTACCACTACCTTTAGGAGGCATTTTGTCAACCTCTCAATCAACACACAACACACAACTCAACTCTACCTCTGCCCTTTCGGTGACAGAATCAACACACAACAGCCCAGACCTTTTGCTGAGCTCTGATACCACTATGATGCAGAGTCACCCACACTATAACATTTGCCTATAGCATGAATGTCTGCAGACCAACCTCATCATCATCATCTTCGCCATCATCATCATATTCCCTAAAACCACCAACAGCATCATCATGCTTCTCGTTACACAGTCAGCATCATCATATTTCGGACAATCACCAGCATCCGCCTGCCGACTACTGTTCACCTCCGCTTTCCTTCTAACATCATCATCATGATGTTCAGCGGGCGCACACATCCTCCGGTTGCACTGTTCATCGGGCACCGAACTCCATCGTCCTCATCATGATCTCCGACACTACCTTCGTCAGCAGGATATCCAAATATCCAGTAGCTTCTAATATCCTGATGACGATCTCCTTCAACTGCTTCCCTTGTATGTCCCGATAGCCGTCTATACTCACAATAGCATCATGATACGATTTATCCGGTTGTCTTGGAACATCCTGATGATGCTTAACAACTTTCTGCCTATGCCTATACACCTCCTGATGATGTTTCACAACCTTCTGCCGAGAGCCTTCGCCGATGCCCAAACCCTTAGCGATGACAGGATCAATATGCATAGGGGGATATCTCAATATCCTGATGACGATGACGTCATATCCTGATGACGATGACGTCACCCAATATCCTGATGACCTTTTCAACACTTAGTCGAAAAACCACGAACTTTCTCTCCCGCATCTACTCGCGATATGCGGATGTTTGGCACTCCGATATGATGATCCTGATGCCGATACATGCACTTAGTCTATGTCCGGCTTAAAACATCCTGATGCACTCGCAGCATGAAAACTCCAACATTTTCATGACCCGATCTTCTACCTGATGCCGATGCAGTCCTCCTCGGCTCCTCCCGATGATGATGATCACCCCGACGCACTTGCACTTCATGCAACCGACAACATCATGCTCTCCTTCATTTATCCGGATGACGATGTCCAAACCCGACTGCAGGATATTCACCTAGATATCCTGATGATGCCGTCTTGACCAGTTTCTGCACTTAGCAAAATTTCACTTCGCCGATCCTCCAGGGATGACCCGATCCAACTTAGGGTGATCTTCCAACTCACTCAGCTCGACCTAGCACATGAAGATGCTAGGCTTCTCAACATCTGTCGACCGCGATCCTGCACACCTGCATGCAAACGGAAAACAATCTACAGCCTACCCTACTGTACATTACCATTCCACCGATCAGATGAGTCAACCGGTGGAATGGATCAGTGAATCCACGAAACCACTCAAACCAGCAGATCAATTGCACAAAGGAGACCAAACAGAAAATGAAACAGGATCTTTATTGATTCAAAGATGCAATACAAATATGATGTTCCCCAAACAGAACACTCAATTCCTCTGCTTGATGCAACACTAGACCGCCGATCGATGATCTCTACAATCAACCGATCTCATGCTTAAACAGACTTGCTTTCGAGTACTACTGACCCGACTCCAAGCGGCTGGGAACTCTCCAGGCGGCTGGGAGATCCCACCGAACATACATCATGACAGCTGTTATAACTAACTAGCTAAAAATAGCAAAAGCCTGGTCAGCATGATCTTATCATGATCAGCTTGACCTTATTACATGCAATTGGTCTAACAGACCTTCTTGGAAACACAAACAAGACCTAAACTACTAACTGCCTCATGAAGGCCAGCTGTCAGGTAGGTGCTCCTGCACCATACTTTGGTGTCACTACTGCTCTAGATCAACCATGTTTGATGGATTTCATTTGTAGAGGAAGTGATGCTCTGAGAATCCTTTGTCATTTGTTTTCAAAGTGGGAAAGAGAAAATTGGTTTTTTCCATCAATGGCAAAGGGGGGGATTGTTGATGGCTTGTCATTGATGTCAAAAAGGGATGATGATGATTCAGTGGATGATGAGCAAGGGTTATGACGATGTCATGTTGGTCATCTCCCATGCAATGTGTTCATGCTTGATGTTGGATGTTGACATTGGTGTTCTCTTCTCTATGTCAGTTGGGTAATCATGGGTTCTTCATGACACCTTGAATCTAGGTGTCAATTTGATAGGCATGCAAAAGTTACTTTGTTCTTCATAGAGGTCTTGATGTCAGAAATTGATACATTATTGATCTCCTTCATGTTGCTTCAAATAGTCATGTTTTGGTTGATACATTATTGATCTCCATGTTCCTTTAGGACCACAGAACCATCAAAGGGTCAAAGGAATCAAAGGCATTTTTAGGTTAGGGCTAAGTGGCGGGCATGTAGTTCCTTAGGAGGAGATAGTTGAAGAAAGTGTCATTCGATAGTTGACCGGTACACCAGATTTCATACGTAACATGCCCGACACTACCTCTACTGTGACAATAAGGAGCCTATGGTAAAGTGGGATGTTCCCAATTTCTAGTTGTGGGTGGAACGACCAGACTTCAACCCCAATGAATTCCTGGATTGAATATAAGGGTTAGGTTGGGTTGGGATTAGAAGATGGGAATAGCCCATTAAATTCTATGGCCGTTGGGCCCTACGACATTAATTGTTCCTATTAATTCTTGCCATGGCAACTATAAATTGGGGACAACCTATTATATCATAGGCCTGGGAGAGGAATTTATATCGGGGGCCACAACCTATTATTGGAATGCCCCCAGGGGTTTAAATAGTCGTCGTTGATATTGGCCCTTCTCAATATTTGTAGCCCGATGGCCGGCTCTACTGCTGGCACTCAACTGAAAAGGAGAGGGAATAATAGGCAGCTGGATCCTACCTCTCAAGAGCCCTGGGGATGGAGGAAGGGCCCAATTCAATTATTTATCTGGGGTTGGAGGAAGGACAGTGATTGAGATGGATCTCGAATAGAATATTGTTCCGGTGATTGAGATAACTATCAATAAAGTTTGCTTTCAGACAAAAGCTTTCCTACAGGAACACCATGCCCTTTTTCACTATGAAGAACAACAAAACTGAGCTATACTAACATTCTTTATATTCAAGTATCAACCATTAAAATTGTTCTATGACTGTCGACTATTAAAGAGATGATAACATTAACTCTAAGTTCTGAGAAAAAAAAAGGTTATATTATCAACTAGAAACAATAAGATGAGCAACATCGACCAAGAGTTCTCTGATGCAAGTAAAGCTTCTAATATACTTAGATACGATCGAAAGGCTCATATAACTAGCAATATTTCATAGGGAATGACTACATTCTCCAAAACCAATTATTGATATACAATAGTTTCTAGTAACTTGATTTGCAATAAGAGAATCATGAGGAATATGCATGGTTCATACTTGAGAAAAATGGCGACACTTAGACTTTGTCAACCTGCACTTCAACTTCTTGAACTAATTCCCTTCTAAGAAATGATCCATTCTCAGATATCAATTTCCCCCATTAACTTATAGTGTTTATCAACTCAGATATCTAACCTTCAATGTTTTGAGATTTTCCTTCTCTTGACTCTCTTAATGTTCTCCTAAACTCTGCTATGAAAATTGAGCTCTTCAAATCTCTATTATCACCAAAACCAACCACCTTTCTTACCTCTCTGCTTGACTCTACCAATGAGTTGTTCCCTGTCGTAGCTAACCACAACTCTCTATCATAAAGATACCACTCTTAAAATAGTAATTGACTCAAGAAGCCATGAGTATCTCCACTAAATTAGCCCACGAAGGCTTTTAGTTGGACATGCAAAGTTAGAGGAGTATGTGGTTAATAATTACCACTCCTCACACAACAATGACTCTCTCTCAAAAGCATTCAATATTATCAAAGATGGTTATTAATGAATGCTTCATTATAATAGAGGTTGTTAACAATTATCCCACTATCAAAGTTGTTCTAACCACTCAAAGTTCTACATATAATAATAGTCTATGAACATAGATATTAATATCAATAGGAATAATAACAATGTTTTTACGTAAACTTATACACAAATGTGAATGGGTTGAGTTCATCTCCCCTTCACCACCTAAAAGAAAAAATTGTCGATTTCATTTTGACAACAAAAGAAATATTTGACGTTATAAATATAACATGAAACATGCTAACATTTCTTCCAACCACACCAATGAAAATGCAAAAGTGATCTTGTTTACAACATAAAGATTGACGTGTTTGATGGAAAGTCACGCTAGTCACAAAATGACTTGCTCAACATCAACAATATCGATTTCACAAAATGACAAGGTTGATGAGATAAAACTTCAAAAGGATTCTAAATGACGTCGACAACTTGTTGAGTTGACCAACAAACTTAAACTGCTTTGAAAAACACAACTTACCTCAATTGTCAAGGGTTTACTAATTAAAAGTAAGCAATACTTAGATGGCAAATGAACGGTTCAAAACCAAAGGTCTATTCTCCTCTCCTCAGAAGATATTCTCTCTCTCTCTTTCTTTGAGAGTAATCAAAACCTATTTTTCTACATATAACTTGCAATTACCAAATCATGATCAGTGCATCGTTAGTTCATTCATAAATCTTATGAATAACAAATCATATTTTCATAATGTAAATTAATGAATCAGTTAATTACATGCATTATACTTAATCACATGCACTAATATCTAATATAATCAATGATTTACTCTAACATTTAACATAATGTCAAATCATATTCCATAAATTCACTTCTATTCACATAAAAGTAAAAAAGTAAAATCAAAGCCAAAATTATGGATGTAACATATCTCTCCCCATAAGATTCATCGTCCTCGATGATTCAATGTAACAATTCAAAATATATAACAATTTTTTGTTTAGCTACTAAAAGTATGAAATAAATGAGGAAATTTCTAAAACAACTCATAGAAATCCTCCCATGTAGCATTATCTTCTTGATACTGGTCCCACTGGGCCTTGTACTACATATCCTCTGTGTTATGCAAGCAGAGCTTGTACATTTTGAGCACTTTGAGAGGCTTGATTGTGATCACTCTTGGGTCTTGTGTTTGTAATGCATTCCAATTTAGAATATGGTTACCTCATACAATATGCTTTTTTAGATAACAATATAAAAAACATTGTCCATTCTAGATAAGGTTGGTGGTAGAGACATCTTGTAGGCAACTAGATTGATCACTTCAAGAATTTTGAAGGGTTCTATGTAACGAGGAGCTAATATGGAAGACTTTCCAATTTTATAGAACTTTTCTGAGGTTTGACCCTGAAATGAACTTTCTCTCCAATAGAGAATTGTCTTTATATTCACTTTGTAACAACATAACTTTTCTATCTATCATTGGCTTCTGCTAAACTTTTTCTGATGAACTTAATATTTTCTTCCATTTCAGCTAGTGATTCTGAACCAATGCTAATCCTATCTTTTAGCTTATCCCAATTTATAGGAGTTTGGAATTTTCTTCCATAAAAAGCTTCAAATGGTGCCATCGTGATAGAAAAAGATAGGAATTGTTATAAGGAAATTCCACAAGTGGTAAGTACTCTTGCAATTAATATTGTTGATCCATGCAATACATTCTTTACAAATCCTCCAAAACCTAGTTAACTCTCTTAGTTTGACCATCTGTTTTAGGATGATAAGATGTACTCACATTAAGTAAATAGTTCCTAGTGTGAACAAAAAATAGTTTTCCCTTACCTTGATGTCACATATGCTTCTCTATCTGAGATAATCTTTTCAGGAACTTCATGCAATCTAAACACTTCTTGAACAAATTTGCAAGGTTAATACTGGTGCTCCATCAGACTCAAAATGAAACCCATCATACATTGAATTTATAGGATTTATCATAAGAGCTTACTTGACCTGCTCATATTATTCATCACCTAATAATTTTTGCAACATTAAGTCCTTGAAGTTTACATGAATAGAGACAATTGATGAAATATGTCTCTGTCGACTCAAAGCATTTGCTACTCTGTTCTCTTTTCTTTTGATATAACTTATCTCAAAGTCTTAGTTGGATATCAATTCTAACCATCTCCTTTGTCGAGCATTAAGATGTGGTTAAGAAAATATATACTTAAGATTTTGATGATCTGATTTTAGCAAAAAGGTTTTCCCTAACAGATAGTGATGCCATACTTGCAAAGCATGCATAACTACTACCAATTATAAATCATGTGGAGCATAATTCTCAACATAATATTTAATCTTTCTATTCTCATAGGCTATTATTCGCCTATCCTAAATAAGCAATCCCCCTAATCTATCTGCTGAGGCATAATGAAGTAAAGTAAACTATTTTTATTTATTCGATTATGAAATGCAGATACATTGATGTATATAAATTATGGAGATGAGGAAGTTGATAGTTACAATGGTTATACAGTTATATGAAGTTGACAGTTGAAACTGCATAACCGGCTCGGTAACCTCCCACTTAAACAATGTAATACTTACGGTTAAACAAGGCATGCTAACATTCCCCCCTTATTACATTGTTCCTGCAATAGTACCAAGGTACCCCCCCTGAATGCTAAAATACTAAACAAAGCTGATTACATAGTATGAATACATATTTTATAGAAGATCTTCTCCCAAAGTACAAATCCTGAACCAAGCGAGGCTCCATCATGCTATCTCATCTACCCTAGAAAAAGCATCGCTTCGAGCTGTGTTCTTGAGCTCTTTAGTCCCAAGCTCTCAAATCACAGAGTCTTGAATTATTCGACAATGGCTCCTAAGAAATACGACAGATCTCTGCCATGTTGTCTAGTGACCGCGAAAGGGTATAATTCAAGATCATATACTCTTTGAAGCTCGCTGGACAACAATCCATATTGAGCTCAACACCAAACCCCAAACCTGTCTCCAAAACAAAATCTTCACAAAACATATATTCTTCAAATCTGTCAGCTTCGTCAGCATCAATAAAGAAAAACAAAACAACCAAAACCAAAAATACTTCTCATGCAAAGCATCATCTCAAAGTGAGATGCTAACTTGAGATGATGGAAAATCCTCCATCCTCTGATGCCGCCAGCCTCCAATATGATCCTGTTACACTTTAACCAACTGATATCTTAGATGAGTATTTGGAGACCTCATCAGGAATAGAAAAAATGGCCCTGAATGCATAAGCTATCTTTGACATATGTGTATTCATGATGATAATGTCAAATTGATCCAATGATATATCCATACACTAATCAAACTTATACCTCCATAAACACAAATATATCCTTAAAACTCCTTATACCTCTTATGTAGTTACTATGATGCAAAACAAATTTCAAACCATAGACGTCTTACAAAGCAACCACTTACAAAATCCCTTATTTCTCCAATTATTAAACCCTAAACTCAAATCTGCATAATCCTTGACCGTCTGCCTCTGTCACTATCCACTGCAACACCCTTAGTATGAAATTAAATCTCAGAAATGTTTATTGCATTCCTTTATGACCAAGTTTATATCAAGCAATCCTATAGTAATCAGAAAAACCATACAGAAGCATAGCGATTGCAAATGTATTTATATTTCTTCAATGAAATAAACTATTGATTCCAATACTCCATGTATTTGAAACCATTCCAACCTTCTTTTACACAGAGATTAAAAAATAGATGAAAACGGTTCAGCCAATGGAAAGAACATTATTAAATGAAGTGGAAGAATAAAAGAACATCAAAAACTTTCCTTTGGAGAGTTCACAACGTCCAGAACATGGGTTGCTCTCCGCTACTCCCAATACAAGGCTATATGTAATTACCAATAAAAAATGAGGACTGATTTTATCCCATATTGATCCTTTTCTCCGAATAACTACTCTATTCTTTTGCTGTTCTACGTGAGTTACTTCTGTAATTTCTTTTATCTGTCTTCCAGGACTGTTGCCACCATTTCTAATTCTCTTCTTGTGGAGTTTTTTAAACTGATCTTCATTCCTCCATGAACCTCCCAGAAGACTGTTCTAGAGACTCTTCTTCAAACACAAGCATACTTCATTCAAAAATGGCAGCGATCTTCAGATCCACAGATGTTGATGGTGTAGAGTGATGGCGTAGAGAATGGAAGACATCCTTTGTTCTATACACGCTTCAACCATTAGAATCCTCACACAGACCATTACTCAACAATGCCATTTCATCACACAAGAAGCTCTGATACCAAATAATGAAGTAAAGTAAACTATTTTTATTTATTCGATTATGAAATGCAGATACATTGATGTATATAAACTATGGAGATGAGGAAGTTGATAGTCACAACGGTTATACAGTTATATGAAGTTGACAGTTGAAACTGCATAACCAGCTTGGTAACCTCCCACTTAAACAATGTAATACTTACGGTTAAACAAGGCATGCTAACAAGGCATCAGTTATTACCTCTAACTAACTTTCAAGATTAGGAACTCTAAGAATTGGTGTCATTGTTAATTTCTCTTTTAAAAGATCAAACACCTCCTAAAATTTGTTTGACCAAGCATAATGTTTCCCTTTTCTTTGTAAGGAAGGGATTGGACTGGCAATATTGGAGAAATTCAAAATAAACTTTCGGTAGTATCCTACCAAACCCATAAAGCTACGTACTTCATGCACTTTCTTAGGTATAGCTCAATCTAGGATAGCTTTGAACTTTGTAAACACGTAAGCTTCATGCATTTGATCAAACATATCATATATATGTGGTAATGGTTCCTTATCCTTTATCATTTCTTTATTGAGGATATGATATTCAAGACATAGACACAAAGTTTCATCCTTCTTTTTGACAAAGATAACTTGTGCACCCCAGGGTGAAACACTAGGTGTAATCAAACCTTTAGCAAAAAAATATTGCAATTGGTATTTGAAATCTTGAAGAAATGGAAACCTTTCTTCAAAAAACACACTATGTTTTCCAGGACTTTCTTCAATTTGTTCCATTTTTACTACAAAGAGTTGACACCCTTTTCAACTAGCCTTTTTAATTGCTTTGCAGAGATTGGTTGAATCTTGACCTCTCTTTGAATACTATCAAAAAAGACCTTATTTCCCATATCATCTAAGCATTCAATAGTTTTATAAAAATAGTCTACCTTGGCTCCAAGCTTCCATAACCAACTCATTCCCAAGATAACATCATAGGAACCTAAGGGAGCTAGTATAGGTTCACCTTTGTTGAAAAAATAGAGAGACCAATCTTAGCTTCAAACAAACATTGCTCTACCTGAGTCTTAGATTGGTTAGCATACTCTACTAACCAAGGTTTAGCCATGTAACCAGCTCTTCTAGGAAACTTATTCAAAACTCTAGGAGAAATAAAAATTTTGGTTGTTTCAATATCAATCAAGATAGAGATAGGGATTCCAAAAAAATTCCAATCACCTCTAAGGGTGTGATCTGATACTTTGCTTGGTGATTATAAAGAGCTACATGAATTATCTGTTAGAAAGCTACTTGTTATGTAGGTAAGGCATTACCTATTGGATAACCACTCTGGTTCTTGGTTGGGCATTGATGAGCATAATGTTCACCTCCACAAGTAAAACAACCTCTAGGAGGTCCTCTCCTTTCTGCTGGTTTTCTAGTATTATCCTCATTTATTTTGAAACTACCATTCTTTTTCTCATTACTAGACCTGCTCTTATCCTTCTGGGTTCCTTTTCCATTTCTTTTATTCTCATAGCTCTTATCATTTCTTCTTTTGGATGGTTGTAAAGTTGGAGTCTTATTGAATCTCTTGTGATTCATATTGCAATAAGCAAATTTGGACTTCAACTCTTTTTCCTTTTTCATGTTGATACACCAAGTGGATGTTTTTCCTGCCAATTGAAAGGCCCTCCAAACCACTTTGGTTAATTTTGAGTAATTTCTTATCTCAAAATATTTTTTCCATATCTGTTAACCAAGCTTCAGTTGCGTCTTCAGTCATTGTTCCATCAAACTTTAGTGGAGTGAATTTCTTCATATCTTTGGAAAATTCTAAGGTAAGACTATCCTTTACTTCCTTCTGGGGTCTACAGTTTTTAGGGTTCTCACTATTCACACTATGCTCTAGGTGAATTTCCCTGCTCATCCCATGAGGAAACTCATTTTCCCTTTCAGGGTTTTCCTGATCTCTTAGTTTCTGCAAGCATGGTTAGGATTTGATCCAATTTGTCCATGAGATTTACTAGTGGATTATTCTCTTCTTGACTCTCACCCTGGTTTGTTCTTGTATGAATCATGTTGTCATTTTTATCACACCTGAGAATATTAAGTTATCTATTAGTTTTCTGAATTTAATACATTTCATTAACTCAAAACATAATTAACTCAAAACAACCAACAAATTGGTACAAAACATTCTCATTTTTATTATAATTTATTCAGGAGTAACGGCATTCTTATTTATATAATTAATCACGACATGACTACATGTCCCCATTGGTTAAAGGATATTCCAATTAACAAACTTAGAGGGTGGTTGAACATTCAGGTACTTCTCCATCTCATGTTTTTCCTAAAATAGGCACATCACAACCACATTCAAATGACATGTTGTGACTAGCTAACAGTTTACTAGATTTCACTACACAAGTAAAAATAGTAGTATTCTTGGCTAGTACAAAATGTTGTTTCCTTTCTAGCCATATTTTCTTAAGTGCATCAGACAAAGTCTTTGAATCCTCCAGGCATGTACCCTCAACATAATTAATATGCTCTTTATATTTAACTTCCTCGATAAATTCTTTCTTAAGTACTAACCATGAAAAATGCTAGGGAACATACTTTCTAGCAGTTTTCTTGGTTCTTCTCCACACCATTCTAGCATAAAATCAATTTTCAGACATTAGCTATCTTCTTAATGTTGATTAATTCTCTCATAGCAAGCTCCAAGCTCCATGTATTGAACCCAGTTAGCTATGATACCATATGTAACATACCATTTCCTAAACAAGACTAAAATCAAATATTCACCATGAGATTTAAAAACACATAAGGTGAAAAAGATAGAACTTTTTTTATTTGAAATAATATTAAAGAATCAAGATATATATATAAAAAAAAAATTTCCTTCTTGAAATATACAACATCATATATTTTACAATGTTGGCATCTTGTCATTTCAATACAATGATATACATTTACATAGTTTAAAAACACAAGTCACTTATCCAAAAGATATGCTGCATTTGGAATTTTTACACCCATATCGTAAGTCTTGGTGAGTCATCTACTATAGAGAGAGGGAGAGAATCTTCTTAGCACTTTACCTCCAACCATAGACTATCAGTCCCATGCACACCTCCTTTTTGGAAGTGGCCATACCCTTCACAAAGAGTATAGACATAAGGTAACCAACAGTTATTTGTCATCCAAGAACTAGTGTTGCATCCAACATAATGCTATTGGTCATACAACCGTAGATAACCTCTAGCTAAGTATGATCATTCTGATAAGTTATGTATTCCAAATATGGTGAACTAACAATGAACGCAAAGACATATGCATTACTTTAGCCAAAGAGTCGATATAAAATAGACATTATCAATGAACATTGTCGTAATGTCCACCCACCCTCCAACTCGACTTGGATACTATCACATCTTACAATATGACTTGGTCAACTAGTTTTAACTATAGAGTTTTATTTAACTCAAATATAGTCTTTCCGACTTAGACAGATTTTCAAGACACTGTCATTGTTCCAAAGACCTTATGGAATCACTATCTACACTTGGGTATCTCCTTGCATCCTTCCAACATGTGAGATCCATGACTTATTGACACTTATAACTTAAGTCCATTTTTAAACAACCAAATAGGTTTTCTTTTATACCAAGAATAAACATAAATGGATAGGAAAAATCTCCTTTATGTCTAAATATAATTAACAATCATAAATAAGGAGCTCACCTTTTCGTTGTTGATCTAAATAGTTAAGACAACATGCAACCACAAGGGTAAATTAGATAAATTTACCCCATTGGGTTAATCTAGGGTTTTTGTCTTTCCCTTTTCTATGACAATGGAATAACTAAAAAACTTAATCTTAAAAAGTAAGAATATAGAAAGAAAGAGATTATCTTCTAGTCTTATTCCAGCTACGAGGTCATTTAAATCTCACAAACCTTGACTAGATTATAGTATACAAGTATACATTAGTTTAAATAAAGATAAAGGAACAAATTCAAGTTTAAACTTCTACTAAGTTTAGTTTGATTTCTGAAAAGATGATGAACTAAATTATGTTTTCTATCCACATGAATTCAATGTCTGAATCTCTCTCTCTTACAAATAAGCTAAGTCGAAGCAATAATATACAAGTACTTTCATCTAAACTTGTAGTAAAACCATCTCACTCAATGTCTCCTTAAAAAGACTTATTTTATGTTGCCATCAACTTTTGTTTACTATCTAAGTTGTTTTACTTATATAAATATAATCAATGAAGTCATTGGAACAATATCAATATCTAAAACCTCTCGAGTAACTCAAAGACTATATTATATATTCCACTAGCTATTCAACATTACTGACTATATGATTTCACTAAAATAGGAAGCCTCTATCACCCAATGAGTATATTAGACTTGTTGATTATAAGAACATAAGTATGCAATAATCAAAGAACCCTAACAGTTGCATAAGTTTGTATTTCTTGTTTGCACTGCTCCACAAAGAAGTCTATGGGAAAAGATAAGAGTATAACATCATATATAATTTTCTCAGGTAGTGTCTTATGAAATATATATACATACAGAAAAAGAATCTGTTTATACTATTTAAATAGAGAATCTTCCGTATCTAAATACTCCTAAAATCTTTGTCTAAATTTATCCCATGACTTTATCTATATACAAATTGAAACCATCTTCTAGAGATAACTAACATTAAAGTTTTCTTTTAGACAAAACCTTTACTGCAGGAACACCATGCCCTTTTTCACTATGAAGAACAAAAAATTTGAGCTATGCTAACATTCTTTATATAAAAGTATCAGCCATTAAAATTATACTATGACTGTCGATTATTAAAGAGATGATAACACTGACTCTAAGTTCTTAGTGAAAGAAAGGTTATATTATTAACTAGAAACAATAATATGAGCAACATCGACCAAGAGTTCTCTGATGCAAGTAAATCTTCTAATATACTTAGCTATGGTCTAAATTCTCATATAACTACCAACATTTCATAGGGAATACCTATGTTCTCCAAAAACAATTATTGATATATGAGATTTTCTAGTAACTTGATTTGCAATAAGAGAATCATGAGGAATATTCACGGTTCATACTTGAGAAAACTGGTGACACTTAGACTTTGTCGACTTGCACTTCAAATTCTTGAACTAATTCCCTTCTAAGAAATGATCTGATCTCAGATATTGATTTCCATCATTAACTGATAGTGTTTATCAACTGAGATAACTAACCTTCACTATTCTGATATTTTCCTTCTGTCAACTCTCTTGATGCTCTCCTAAACTCTGCTCCCAAAACTGAGCTCTTCGAATCTCTATTATCACCAAAAACAACCACCTCTCTTACCTCTCT
Source organism: Cunninghamia lanceolata (assembly GCA_027924645.1). NCBI lineage: Eukaryota > Viridiplantae > Streptophyta > Pinopsida > Cupressales > Cupressaceae > Cunninghamia > Cunninghamia lanceolata. Next base: position 9,898,969 of record BSBN01000078.1, read on the forward strand.
AGTCGACTCTATTAATGAGTCGTTCACTACCATAACCAACCATGACTCTCTATAAGCAGTGATTCAAGATAGTATAGTATCTCATATGGGCATAGTGAACAGTCTTTTACTACAATAAGGGTGATGACTAGTCATGAGTAAAGGCACCTTAACAATGACAAGGTAATAAGCCTACTTGAAGAGCGACAGACATATTAAAGAACAACCAATTGCATTTGATAAGAGAAATCAACATCAATAGTCAAAGAAAAACATCAATGTAATGATATAGTCAATCCAGTGACATGATACGGAGAAAACAAAAGGTAGTAGCAGTGACAGTCAGTATCAAGAATGACTATGGTAAAAAGGAGAATAGTCATATACAATGAGCAGAGATGAAATAATGAACAATCCAATGAAGATGATTGTCATGACAGTCTGAGATCAGTTCTAGATGATTGCAATAGGTTGAAGAATGGAACAGTGCAAAGGAGGTGTCTGTTTTAGTTTACCCCACTTCAATATCATCCACTCCAACATAAAAAAGGTAGCCTAGGCAAAAGAAAATAGGACAAACATTTACCACTTTTGTTGTGAATGAGATGTAAACTTGCTATTGAGTCTTTAACCATTGAAATGGCTGGTATTCAATTAAAGTGATGTTTCAAATAGTCAAAAAGCAATTATTATGATGATTGTCCTAGTACAGGGAAAAAAAACTGATTAGTGAAGCTGTAAATATCATGGAACAATCTTATCCATTGACATGAAGAATAGAAGAACAATGTTAAGTAGAAGTCAAGGGACTATTGAGGAGGTGCAGTAGATAAGACAGTAGTTTATCACTGTTATAAAGCCTTTAGGAATGAGATAGTCAAACACTATGAAGCTACAACATTATACAAAGATGACTAAAAATAATGAGATAGTGATAGAAATCAGTCATGAGGATAGTCATTAAAGCATACAATAGAAATAGTAGCCTTTTACTAGTTCATAAAAAATAGTCAATTGAAACATCAAAAAGGTTGCAAGTAATGTACTGTCACAATAGTATTTATGATGAGAACAGAGCCCTCAAGGAGTAAGATTTTGTTCCAGAACTTTCAAAAGAGAGGCAAAGAAATATAACAGAGTTTAAAAAAGAAGTCCTCACTGTTCTTTTTAAAAACACATTGCTCATATTTTCCCAGAGGAACAGATACAGGGGTTTCACACTTTTCCCACAAAAGACCTTCAATGGCTATTCCAAAGGTGGCATAGTTTCCATATAACCCTATTAGGGTTTTGTCAAAAAATAGGGCAACCTACATATTTCTTAAAAGTGAGAAAGGAAACAATCTTCATCCTGATACTAAAGAGCCATACCATAATCAATACATGGAATATTGAGATAGTTGCTAAGTCCATCAATATGGTTCTAAAAAACATCTGTAACCAAGAATAAATTATGCCATGAAAGCAACGATACAAGTATGTGGGTTTCCAAAATAATCAAAGGAAGTAGTCTTATTTTGTAGAGGCAGTAGAGAAGTCACTTTTCAATCATCTTACAACAAGACAAAGGTTTTTTCCTCATTTTTTTAGCGAAGAGAACCATAGTAAATCAGTTTTTAAGCATTTTTCTATAGAGGACACGGAGATCTCTTTACTGACTGTTCAAATAAAAGATGATATACAAAGAAATATGCATAGAACCCTATAGTTTCAGGACCACATTCTATAGTTTGTATCAAAGAAAGCAAGGGTCAGTGTTTCTATAGGATCATATAAAAGAGTAAAGAGCAGAAAAAATATAGAACTTCACATGCATTTCACATTCAAGCCCTAGCAAGATTACATAATAAACAACATATAAAGCATTTTTTACCATCTCATACAGAAAAAGGAAAGCACAGAGCCTTTTCATACTTTTTAAAAACACTTCCATGGAATCACAATAGAGGAAAAAGCCAAAAGCACAAATTTTTACCATACAGGAGTAGAAAAAAAACAATGAAGTATTTTCTTCCATATATCAAAACCACAGAAAAAGGGCAAGGAAATAAAAATGTCTTGCAATTTTTAGTGGAAAGAAGAAGGAAACAGTAAGGTGAAGAGAATTATTTTCATAGTTCTTATATAGAAAAGTAGATGACCCTTGCTTACCAAAAGAAGTTGCAAGAAGAGCCGTTGGAAGCAGAAGAAACCCTTCAGGAGTTGAATTGACCTAATAAACCCTCATGGTAGTGCATCACTTCAAAGCAGATGAAAAGGATAAGAGCAAAATGATTTCTTTTAGGGTTTGATCGATCTTTTTGTGCCCTAGCCTGATCATCTTAGTCTCCCTTTGACTTTGTTAAGAAAAGAGATCATCATAAATCAAATGGAGACTATGGTCTATGACTTTCAAGTCATGATGCCTAGTGAAGAATGCATGAGCTTGTGGAGACATGGAGTCATAAGGTGGTCATTATTCTCTTTTCACTTTATTAAGAGACTTTTTAAACCTTGGAAATCAAAAGAAAATGATAAGTGTTTGAAAACAAAAGGGAAAGGATATGATTAAAGTTTGAAAAAATCACAGAATGGTTTGAAGCCTTTTCATAGGCTAAGGATAGAAAAAGACATTATTATAAACCTTGTGGTTTTTTTTGGTGAAGTTGGAAGAGAAGTTCAAGCATAAATGTACAAATCATGTAAACCCCTTTTTCTTTTTTGCATGAGTTAAAGCTAAAAATATTGTATTTTAAACACTTATTGAGGGTAATAATTATAAATTACCCTAATATTTGTTTCACAAAACCAAGAAGATAATTGTAAAACACTTATTAAGCTAAAACCATGCAAACATATTACCCTTAATATTTCTCAAAAACAATATATTTTTGCCCTCAAATCATGCAAGGGAGTAAAGTGAAGACAAACTGAATTGTCAAACTCATGCAAGAGGAGGTTCTACTTTTATTTTTGACTTGGAGTCAAACAAGCCTATTTTGGCAATCTTTTGGTCAAACATCTTGGGAGGAGGAGTTCTGAGCTAGAATAGCTTAGTTTGGAGTAGTTGTGGGATCTTATAATTAGGCTTTTTTCTCTTGCTCACCCAGAAACTAGGAGTTGTCTTTTCCAACCTGTTCATGCATCATGTTGAGTGCAGTTAGACAGGAGATCACTTCCCTTTGCTTTTGGAGATAGATTTTTGTATTATGGGAGGAAAAGCTTATGCTTTCTTCCCAGTTCTTTCTTTTTCTCTATCCTTTACACATTGCAGAGACAGAATATCATAACTCAATATATTTTATAAATTTTTATACAACAATAGTTTACTTTTTAGCAGATTTGATAGTTATTGAAGTGTTTTCCTTCTATTTTCCAATAAAATTGGGTGTTCTTCTTCTTGGATTTAGGTGTCTTGTCTTGTGAATGATATGATAAAGATTTACCGTGTTTTAAATTGAAACCTTTAACTTTTATGTCTCATTCTATTGAAGCAAGTACACAATAGTGCAAATTTTACCATAGGTTATAGATTGTGTCTATGATTCTTATACTTTTAAGTTGTGAGAGCATTGGTTTTCCTTCAGCAAAAATTAGATTGATTTCATGCCTTTCTATGAAATATTTATGTGATAGGATTGTTCAATTTGAGTTGTAGAAACAGAAGTATTAGGAAATATTTGTGAATCAACATACAGGTTAGGATATAATCATTGGTGCTTCACCCCTTTAGATTAATTTTAGTTTTATTTAATCATCCTTCTATCTCTTTTCCATGATGTATGTCATATCTAAGGATCTTTTAAAGGGAGTCAACTCTTCCAGAGGTTCATTCTCATCATAGACAACCCACAGTCTGAGAGTGATCCAATGTTTCACGGGATTGTTTAGCTTATTGCTTGACCGAGTGCAATCCTTCATGACAACAATACTCAATACTCAGATGATAAATGAATGGTTCAAAACCAAAGGTCTCTTCTCCTCTCCTTAGAAGATACTCTCTCTCTCTCTCTGAGAGTAATCAAAACCTATTTTTCTGATAGTGTTTTCCTAATAGCACTATTTCTTATCATGATAAAATCCATTGACCTAAGGAGAAGAATTAATTTACCTAATATTAACCTTTCTCCTAATACAATTAATGTTTCTCTCACACTTTTGAAGATAGATTTATTAACAAGGAATGTAAATTAAATCTCAATTTAATAATTAAATGGTTAATATTTAGATTTAAGATAGAATAATATATTCAATGATGTTAAAATAGATGTAATAACAAATGTAAATCACAACAGGTGATAATTTAATAAGAATTTTACCGATGATAACGTGTTTGGTGGTTAAGTCGCTTGGTTGTAGTGGCGGCCACCAAAGTTCAAACCCCCACTGGGCCAACGAGCTCGCAAAAGCATTCGCATGGAACATTAAAAAGTTTACCAGATACATATCTTTTAGATCCTAGAAATAAGAACTTTTAAGTAAATCATTTACAAAACAAATTAGATAACATAATCATATAATCATATTAACATCAAAACCCATCAATATCTTTTATTAACAATAAGTTGAGTACTTCATTAATTTCCATCATAGAAAGGAATAGATACGTATCTTTTAGATCCTAGAAGTTCTTCCAAATGTCACTCTGGAAAATGGATTATAGATTCAACCCCCTTCAACAAGTGAACACTTCTAGGAGGAATCCAATTCTTATTTGGAACCAACCATGTGTTTCGCAAGCATTTGCCTCTTTTTAACAAAACAAACACACACAAGTTCTCTAGACCCATGTTCAACAAAACATGCTCAACACAAGTGCACACACAAGCCCTGGCTATGACAATCTCGGGTGTACTATGTACATTGAGTTGGACACAATCTGTGAGCCCCTTCTCCAATGCTCACCGCTTGTCAAATCTATAATCCTTCTCATTTGTGATTTCTTCCCTTTCTTTCCTTATCTTCCTTGAGTGTTCTCCATGCCCTTTCCAAGTCTCACACAAATGCCTTATATAACCTTTTAAGGGGTGCCTTCTAAACCATCACACCCTTTCACAAAGGTTGTCATTAATATTGGTTTAATAAACATAATAACTCCTCCTTTCTAAAGGGGTTTTCATAATTATTCTTTATTTATCTCCATTTTAACCAAAAGGATCATAATATCCCTTATTTTCCATCTCTGTTTTAATTATAAAGGGTAAATAAACTTTGTCCTCTTATAATTTCATAGGGTTATTGATAAGTAGATTTCTTTTTCCATTTTGGGTAGAAACTCACATAACATTGGTAGATTGTAGATAATCATGTTCTACCCCTAGTTTTCTTTACACCATTTTCATATTTGATCCCATGTAGACCAAAGATTTTCCCAACTCATGAAAAAGGCCAAACCTTTTAAATGAGAATTTGTATTATCTAATTCCTATTTGTTTCGAATAAATATGATATTCTAAAAAGTTTCCTTTATTTTTTGTTTCCCCAAAGGGATCCTATTCACTCCTCTAGCAACATATGATAATTCTTTTCTTGATTTTGTCCATGTCTTTCTTTTTTGATCTTGTATTTGGTTTTGTAGAATTTTGATCTAACCCTAGTGTAGGGTTTTGGTTTCTACTTTTCTACAAATTGTCTCCTTTTAAGCCATCGGTGGTTATGTTGTTTAAATCTATTTGTGTTATTTTATTCTTCCCTCTTCCTTTGTTTTTCTCTTCATTCTTGTGTTAATCTACTATAGTCTTTTGCCGATTTCTACCAAAAAAAATTTCTTCTCTATTTTGTTTCTTCTATCATTTTCTTGTGCCTCATGTTTTTTCTTTTTAAAATTTCATCTATCCTTTTTCCTTTGCCTTATTTTTTTCTTTTTTGAACTCCATTGCCACTTATTTTGTAGAGTAGAGCTATTTTTACTTTGACCAATTTTTAGTTTACAATAAATTATGATTTGAAAAACATGGTACTAGTTTTTTTATCTGTAAATGCATCCATGGGGGATACTCCTTATATTATAAAGTAATAAAAAAATAGTATATCAATTTTTACAAAAGCTCTATTAACATAGAGTCAACCTAGGTGAAAACAAAAACCTGGAAAGGAAAGAACTACTACTATCTATTCATCTATGCATTTCTAAAATTCAAACATATATACTAATATGGGAACCTTGCTCCTTCGGCCCGCTCCTACTCGATGCCAATGAAACATTGCATCCATTCTATACCATGTACCTCCTTCATTCGCAAGATCTGCTTTAGGAAATAAATTGCTTTCTCCACCTTTTGATGCCTCCTTACGAAAGACGTCGGCTTATTAGAAGTAAGCAATGAAAATCATTTCATCAAATCTCTGCTGTGGTTTAACCTATGGAAATCACCTAGAAGTGGGACACCATTGCCATACCTGGTCATCACTAACACCTCATCCAAACCTCACATGAATCTTTTTTATGAAAGCCTTCACAATTACTGCCACATCCTCCAATTCCCTGAATTCCAACAATGTTGCAACAAAAATTGACGAAATGTCATTATTTACTCTATATCGATGATCCACCAACAAAAATCCTCCCCCATAATCCATTGCACTACGAGAAGTAGAATATCCTTTTTGGTTTTGAAAATGCTTTGAAGTCTCTTTTCAGTGAAGATAGACTGGAGAAGACATTAAATGCCATAATTACCAATCCTACAAGAGTGAAACCCATGTGTCACTATGCTAGGTGGCATTTCCAAAACTAGTTCCTCGAACTAATTAACTGCCAAGTTGTCCAATGCATTGACCTCCTTATTTTCCTCCTTGAATACATGGTTAACTATGTATTGTTCCAACTTGCCCAAAAGCTCCATGACCGTTTCAAGTATGGTGTTATATTTCAAAAACTTGATGTGCTCCTCACCCTTATCACATTAATCACAAATGTTGAGCCACCTTCTATTGCTAGCTTGCTTAGACCCATCTCAATGCTTACTTGAAGTCCCAAGATTAGCACTTGATACTCAACCATATTGTTGGTTCCATGGCCAAGCCTCTTAAAAGCTCTACAAAGGACCTTCCCTTCCCAATTTCTCACTAAACTCCCTACGCTAGATGATCAGGGAAATTTAGGACGAGGGGGTAATTTATCCTAGGGCCCCTCAATTGTTAACATAGTAAAGATTGAACTTGGGTTGTTGGCACTATAGACAAAAAGCCCCACCATTTCACCACAGGGTCTCCCCTTATAAACATGATACTATTAACATCATATAATATTATACTTTTTTTTAATAATTAAATTTTAGAATAATTAAAAAATATTAATAGTTTAAACATTCCAATACAATTCATAAGATTTTACACTATAATCTTCATATATATTTATATTTATATTTATATTTATGAAATAATAGTTGAAAGAAAAATTATTTAGAGCCCACATTTATTTGTAAATACAAAAACCTTAACTTTAAAATAGATAAAATATGTAGCAAATAGAATTGTTCTAGTAAAATAAATTAACTTTAAAGTAAAGTAAAAATTATTTATTTTGATTTATTTTATTTTACATTACAACTATTTTATTGAGTATATATATAGTTTAATTATAGTTTATGTTTGTTATGTTGTGCTTATTATAAACTATTAATATTTTTACATGTAAATAGCTATAAAATTTAATGTTAAAGGAAAGAGTTTTTGTTGACACATTCACGTCATTACACTCTATAACTCTGCGCATTAACTATAAAAATTAAATTGGACATTATTAAAGATATAAATATAACATATAAATATATGAAAAAACAACTATATATTTATTTTACTAGCCTTCTTTGGGAAAACTTCGCGTTTACGGATAAAGAATTTGAAGATTAATTTATCTTTAAAAAAGTTTTCTTTGGCAGAAGAAATTGTGGATTTTGCAGATTACAATGTGCATCAAAATTAATTAGTCCTGGTAATTGCATTGTCGATCTATATTTTTTTTTTCCTTAGACTTGTATTTTTAAATTTTCTTTGCAGATTTAAGTTTTAGTAGAAATAATTCAAGGAAGCCCTAGATTCATAATATATGTTTTTTCTGCCTTAGATTTTTAGTTTTATTTTCTCTGTGATTTAGATTATAGTCAAAATAATACAAGGAAGCCCTTGTATTAATATCTGCCTTAGATTTGTGTTTCTTTTTTATTTTCTTTATCATGAATTTAATTTTGATAAAATACTTTAAGCAACTGAATACCCTTTGATCACGAAGAAATCTTTGTTTAACCTAGTTGAGTTGCAGAAAACCCTTATATCTCTCAACTTTATTTTTAGGTAAATGTATATAAGATATCTATACTAGTTTTTTATTAGAGAGGTAAAATAGGTTTTGAAGGGGCCTCAAAACCCTACAACCAGAAGCTGCCCTAAAGATAAAACATGGAAGGATTCATGAAGTATTTCACCCTGGAGGGGCGCTTCACCAGGTTTTATAACTATCATCTCCCCCTCTTAAATCATTTCCGTCCCAATGCTCAAATTAGCTTTTAGTTTTATCTGCTTTCTTCCCTTGAACAGTCTGTCCTTAGGGTTAGGGGTAAACTGGCTAAAAACCCTGCTAAGAAGCCTATCCCTCTTCATCAGGGCCTTATTCTCTGTCTTTATAATCACCATCTTGCCCTTGAACCCTCTAAGTCCATTCAAACCAATAGTGGGGAAGGGGAACCCTCCTCTAACCCTAAGGATATTCCTGGTGTTGAAGAACCTAAGCCCTCCCCTGTTCCTATTAAGACTAAAGAAGTTTCTTTTTCCACTCCTGAGAAAATTCCTGTTGATACTCCGGGTCCTACTGCCAATACAAAGGGTAAAAAGAGAAAGATTATTGCTGGTGAAATAAGCACTGGGAAGGCTGTGGTTGGGACCCCTAAAAATCTTGGTAGGACCCCGGTGGGCCAGAGAAGCCAGTCTCATTCTTCTGCGAAGGTTTGTAAAGATGGTCTCTCCTCTGGAATTAGGCGGTCAGGGCGCATCGCTGGCAAACCGGCTCTTCAAGCAAAGCTAATAGATTATTCTGAGAGCGGTTCGGATGAATCCACCCAGAGGGATGAGGATAAGGATATGGAGGTTCAGGACATATCTGGAGATGATGAAGGTAAGTAGGAGACTCATGATATGGGGGCTACCACTGAGGATGTTGCTGACTCTACTGATGATGCTGACAAAGGGTGAGATGTTCGTGGAAAAGGCTGAGGATGTTATGGACACTAATGATGGTCTGGGTGCTGAACTTGCGGGCCTGAGGGTTCGCATTGCGAAGTTGGAATAGAATCTCTCCATTGTGCTCAGGACCTCTATTTTCCTCAATCTCTCTGTGCTGAAAAACCTGGGGGTGCCTGTCAATGCTGACAATGATGATCTTGCTAGGAATGTGGATGACATTATTAAATCCATGGCTCAGTAAGGAGAGAATTTGCCTCTTTTGTTTTTGTTGTTATATTGATGATACTCTGCTGCTCTGTTTTTACGATCTAGTTTATAGCGGATGGTTTTGCTGTTTATGTTGGGATAGCTGTAATTGATGTATTGGATATATCTGATTTAAGGCACTTTTTGTGCTTGCTGCCTTTGTGGCTTCTCTGCCTTTTGTAAGGGTTCGGCCCCTTGTTTAGCCACCTTATATTATCAAAAACATGGAAGGATAGCAGTCAAAAGACCAAAAAAACACCTAAAGCAGCTAAACAGGCCTAGCTATTAAAGCTATACAAGACACTATCAGCAAACATACAATATCCCACCATACACCCATCCTCTCCTAGCCCGTCAACAGGGTCACATACTTTTAAGAGTTTCAACAGAAACCAACTCCTATTTGTAAAATTCTTCATGAAGTTTGGCAAAGCTCAGAAGTTCGTCATTCTCCTCTTGGAAAGATTTCCTTTTACATCCCCACGTCCTGGACCTCGGGCCCCCTGATCATCACTTTTACCCTATATACGTTTGTTCCCAGTTTTCTGCAGGTTACCCTCAACGTCCTTCTGTTCCCCATCCCTGTCATGTGTTCTTCCTTCAGCTCCTTCATCAGCTCCTCCATCTTTTCTGTGAGGATTCTTATTCCTTCCGCCCTATTCTGTATGGTGCACTTGCTGATCTACAACATCCTTTCCAGATTGTTCATAATATCTTTCATTTCTGTTTCCACCCATATTTTTAAAATTAATTAAAATTTTAAAAAACTTTAAATTTGACCTTTTAAATGGCTATTGAACCCTCGCCAACCTATACTTGTCACGAGCTATGCTTCCTACAACCTAAACCTTCGTTTGGAGCAGGCATTCAAAACGGTAATAATTTAATAATGACAGCTTGACAGTGTAAGAAGATTCTTCATCGTAGGCCCTGCTTATATGGTAATGAATATAAGATTGTTTTCCTGCTTTTATGTTGATGAATATAAGCTTGTTTTCCCTTTTCTAGGTTTGCTCAGGTTTTTTAGAGAGATCTGGTATAAATATATTAAAAGATAGAGACTCTTATTATAAGTCTGTTCAGAGTAAAAGCACCGTTCGGAGAATTTAGAAAGAAGCAGTGATTTCGAGTGTAGCAACATTCTCAACAGGAAGGGATAGAGCTGTACAATCTCTCTTATTTGGTATTTTCCTCAAGAATCCCTCACAACATAAAGCCAAGATTTTTTTACATTTTCTTTTTCATTCCTTTCTATGGTTGTAAAATATATTCTCTCCTTCTGAGTATAATGAATGTTGTTGAAGTCATAAAAGCAGCTGTGTTTCAACTTGTATAATCTCCGGTTCTCTATGAATCCTTTAAAAACTTTAGCAGATGCACTCTACAAATCTAGTTGTAAACATGTTAAAACCTAAATGTAAAAGAAGCTTGGGAGAAAACTAACGTAAGGAACAGGAAAATTTATTTGATACAGAACCAAACAGTGTAGAGGTAATAGTTGCATTGCGTTGCTTTACACAAAATGTATAGTTGTAACACAATCCTTGAAGGAAAACAGTCAATTGTATGGAGACTTAAACACAGCAAATATCAAAAAAGAATGCAGATGTCATAGTTTTCGAAATTTACTTTGTTTTCAAAGCTTATTATTATGATAATTTGCGTTCTCAATTATATAGTAAAACATGGTAAGGTTCCACAGGATCTCAGAGCAAATAATGACTAAATAGATTTTATTATTAAGAGGCTTAGTTTGTTACAGTAGAATTTGACCTAGACAGTAGATAGCATGCCCAATTTTTTAATTTAGAAATACTTCTATTTCATTATATATCTTTTTAAAGTAGATTATCTTGTTTTGTAGTTTTTCTTCATCTTAATAATGACATTGGATAACAAAACCAGTTTTCTGTCAACAGAGTTTTATAGCCAGTTTGCAATGTGTAAATCCCATTATCTTTCAAACCACATCCAAGGATATCTGAATGTTATCCAAAGAGACCTTTTGAGATGCTAAATATGAATTAAATGGTTAATGTGAAGAGGGAATTGTTCACCCAGCCAAAGATCTTAAGATTTCTATTTCCAAATCCTCATACCATCTTGCATGACTTCATATTGAAAATCAGAAACATAATTCCAACAACTTCAACACATGTTTTAATTAAAAAAGGTTAGAGAATTCCACACAAAGAAGATTGTTTTAGTCTCATGCATCATCCCAAAAAAGAGCAAGGTAACCCTTCCCAACAATCTAAAAAATACTAGTTTTAATCAGATTACTATCCAACTTCATTGTTTTCTATATAAGGTAATGCTTGCCAAGGGATGGCATCCTAGAAATGAAAGCATAATTCTCCAAATTCAGGTGCATGAGCTTAAGAATTATTCCCCATAAATCATATTCCTCCACACACCATCTCTAATATAATTTAATATAATTTGGCAGCAAGAGAGATATTGTTAAGGAGAGAAGATCTCATACCTAATCCACCTCTCTTTATGTTCACAAATTTTACCCCAAAATTAAGAAAATGTCATTTCATTTTCTCTAAATTTCCTTCCCAAAGAAACTCTCTTTCTATGTCCAAATCACGAAGGATGCATTTTGGAGTCACAAGAGCCATAAATATATAAACTTGGAGAGCTTGAATAATGGCTTTAAGAAGCACTATACAACTAGCCAACGAGTGTTGTCTATGTGTCCAATGGCTGATTTGACAAGTTAAATAAGAAGCACTATACAACTAGCTAAAGAGAGTTATCTATGTGTCCAATGGCTGATTTGACAAGCTAAATAAAATCCCACATAACATTCCAGTCCTTTTCCCAAGGCAAGTAGGAGAAATAGGGGTACCCAAATATTTGAAAGGAGGAGAAGCAACCTTGAAATGAAGTATATTAACAATTTTTTCTTGTAGATGAGGGTTCATATGGAAGAAAACTTAATACTTTTGTTCATTCAAGAGTTACCTAGACACACTGATATAAATGTCAAGAGCTCACCTAAGAGCAATAGCTTCCTCAAGAGTGGAGTTTCCCATCAAAGAAGTGTCATCCACAAATTGAAGATGGTTATGTGGATCCACACCTTGCACAATGTAAGTGTATCAAGATTTATTGTTATTTGTTTTGAGTTAATCTTGTAGGTGTAGATTTGATTCCCACACCTGCAATTTTAAAGTTTTCACATGTAGATTCAACATTTTCATGAAAATTTGAACTTTCTCTATACATGGCGGTTCTAATAAGTACTAGTAGATTTTTTTGTGCTAGGTATAGAAGGCAACTTGCTCTCCTAGTTTGCCTTAGTCAAACCCTTGGATTGATTTAATGACTTTGCACAAGTTGGAAGATATGCCAAGCAAAATACAAATGTAGATAATAATGCTAAGTACTTTTTTTAATGAAGATGCTAAGTGTAGATGTCTCCTCTTGATAAATCCTAGATGATCAAAATTAATTAGGTTTTAGCCTTTTATATAACACTCTAGTGTGCAAATTTTAATATTTCACATTTTAGTCAATGAGTACTAGTTGGATTCAGTTGGCTTGGGCCCACGTTTAAATTTAGTTTTAGAAATTTAGAGGTCAAAACCACAATTATAACTCTAAACTAGGTTTTAGTACTACACCTATTGGTTTGATGCAAGATAAGGAATAGGGAATCTATAGATTGCATTTAGATCCTTTTGAGGATGTGTGGAGTTAGGTTTAATCAAGGCATAGGTGATTGTAACTTTCCTTTAGAAATATGCCAAATGCACACTATAAGTACCAAAATCATGTCAAGCCTACATGATAGTCTAATGATGATAAAGAGCTTCCTAATCACAACCACATAGAGGTCAATTACACTCCTCTTAGTAGTTTCACTCTTGGTACATGTCCCTTTCATTTTCTCCTCCTTAACCATCTTCTTGAACACCCAACTTGAGTTTCCAATCGTCATATTTTTCTAACAAGCCATTTCAGATCCTCCTATTCTAGGTCAACTGATAATTCTTTTGGGTCACTCCATAGTGCTTATGGGTCACCTAAGTAACCCTAAATGGAAAAAGAGGTGGCCCTCTCATTTTTGGATCCATGAATTAACTCATAATTTTATCTTTTCTTCTTGATTTTAAGCCCATTTTTCATCACATTTTTTCATGTCAACTCATCCTTTTTCTCACTTTATTTCCTTTCTGAACTCATGATCAAATCTTATCTCTTATAAATTTCTCCCATTTTCTCTTTGAGTTTATTCTTGTTTTCTTTTAGTTTTCTTCTTATCTCTTTGTCTATTCATGGAATTGTTTCCATTTTTTCTTGAGATAATTGTTGATGATGTTTTCTTGACAGCAACAACATTAGAATAAAACACCAAGTACTCTATCCTCTCTTGAACAAAGCATCTCAAATGCTAAGCTACGTGATCAAACAAGAATGCTTCAAGGTTCCTTGTACATGATTTGTAATGGATAGCCTTGGTGGTATGATGTGACAATGTTGTTTACACAAAGGGACTTTTGCAGAATTTATTCATCACTCCATTCAAATATGTACTCTTTCCTTGTGAAATGGAACTTCTTCTAATCAACTACAAAAGGAAAAGGCAAAAGGCAAGGGTTAAGAAGACTAATCTAAGGACAATGACGTGATGAATGATGCTATGGTAGACAAATTTCCTTAGAAACCAAATTTCACTTTGCCATGACAAGCAACAACTACATGAAATAGGTGCAATCTCCAAAGGATAAACCAATGATTTTCATATTGTTGACACACTCTAAAGTACCCGCAGCTGGCACAACTCGAAGGAGCATCAATAATCGAACTATTTGCGAGATGTGGTTCAGGCTAACTTTAGATGATGACTTACCGTCGACAATCCATCAGTATGAACCAATGGGAATTTATCAAATATCATTGCATATATCCATTACATCAATGAACTCTATCTACTTTATCATCTAAGCTACTTGGAACCATATCTCAACCATCTTGGAGAATAAGAAACCATGCAAACATTCCTTGATCGTACAAGATCACCATGTGAACAACAATAATGAGCTTGTATTGACTTAAGAAGTGTTTTGTTTACAACAATCTCATATATCTCTTCAATGATTTTGAAGAGTTACTTTTACTCTACTCCTATTGCCATAGTATCTACTCCTACTCTATCTTCCTATAATGATTCTTTTGTATCTTTACAAATGAGAGAATTGAGCCTTATATAGAGCTCAAGAATTACATGAAGGGCCAAGATTGATTTAGCAATCAACAACTGAGATTGAGACAACAAGGCAGTTTGTTACAAAATTTGCTATTTTTAGAACATGAAAGAGGCAATCAAGGCACATTTCCCAATGTGATAAGCATCTTTGGAGCATCTTTATGGTGGGCCCTCTTGAATGAATGACATGGCAGAATGCGATTGGCTTGATGATGTGTACGTGCCACCTCAACATCTTCAAAAGAACTAGTCTGGTTCACCTCATGTTCACTTAGAATATTTTCTTCTTGTTGTCTTTGATGTAACTCATGGATCACTTTGATGATCATGCTCATCTCTCATCTTGTGATGTTGTTCTTGCAAGACTCTAGACTCTTGGAGTGTTGAGGTGGAAGATGTCTTGTATATGACTTCTTGCATATGATGGATGCATATGAAATAGATAACTCTGGATGATGACCTCCTTCCCATGTGCGGCATAAGATGAAGTTGATGTAAGAGCTCTCCTCCATGTGGTGATGATGACAACTTTGAGCAACTATCCTTCACCTTCCAAACTTCTCATGTATGAGCTCTCTCCATTCACCTCCTTGGATCCTCCATCACCTACAAAAACACATCAAATTAAGACTTGATATAAAGGATTTTCACTAAAAAATTACATTCATCTTATGCATGTGGGATAAAAAAATGGCATTTCAAAACATACCCTTTCGCATGAAATCCATGCCTAACTGCCTAGGCGGGTTTAGAGGTGACAGGCAGAGAGTATATTGTGGACAAGACCTTGTCCGGATGAAGAGCTCAAGGCAACCTAGCATGGGCAGGTTTGAAGGTGGTGTGAGGAGTTTTCATGACTTAGACAATTTTTGGCTTGGTTTTAATGATCAAAGACATCTTCACTTACTTCCACGATAATTTAACTTCCTTTGAATGCTATAGAAGAATGGGCGGATTTAGAGAGGGTGTATGGAGAATGTGATGTGGAGGAGGTGGAGTTGTCCAAGCGCAGTGCTCAAGGAAGAATTTGAGATTTCAAGATTTGTCTTATGCAGAAAATCCAAAAAAAGTAGAAAAATAAAAACTACAAAAAAAAGCAAAAAATTTAAGAAAATACCAAAATAAGGATGGATTTCTCAGCATGTGTGAAGCAATTTCAAGGTTGTGGGCAGCAATATGATCCTCAAGTGGACATAATTCAGCTTTGGCAGAGTTTGAATGCACAACTTCAACAAAGAAATGCTGACTTGACCGACTTTGCATCACGGGATGGATGCGGAATTCATGGTACAAATGATCACAAGGAGCTATATTGTTTAACATTTTTGTCAAGGATGGATTTAACTTTGCAAGGAAGAATTTATTAGTACAATGGTGGAACCTGAGGTGTCAAGTGAAAGTGAAGCCTTTGTAAGATTTAAAGAGATGATCAAAGAGACACTACGTATTGAGAAAGGCTTGACCATAAAGTATCACCTGCTTCCATGCGAATGGTGTAGAATTCATAATACCAATCATTTGTAATTCACATGTTCGACAATTTGGGAGGCTATTCATCAAGCCAAGGCACAATTGAAGTTCAAGGAATCATCTAGAGCAGAAGGAACTTCTACTCCATCTACTAGTGAAGATAGCACAAGTGTATTAGAAGATGAATTCACAGGCCTTGTTCAAAAGATGGAAGGGCATATTAAAGAAATTCAAATGGAGATAAAGAATATTCAAGAGATTACAAGTAAAGATCAAGGTATGGATTAAACACAGAGAAGAAAGTGACTCAAGTTCATTTCAAGACAAAGAAGAATTCCTTGCCACTCATGCTTTCATATTACTAGAGGAAATTATTGGGAATGAATTACAAGAGATTTTAAGCATCCTTGAAAAGGGAAGTGGTCAAAAGGATATGTTACACACCGTCATTCACAAGCCTGACAATGACCAAAAATTCAGAGGGGCGCTAGATGCTTCCATCCAAGAAATACAAAAGGAGTTCCAGCCAAAGTTGTTTCAAGAAGAACAAGCTGATGAAATGGAGTTCAACTACATGAAGCAATTCGAGTTGATGCTAGGCCCTTTTATTGAAGATCCACAATGAGCTAAGAGGTGAAATGTTCCATGCTTTTGAAATTCAATTATTTTCACCTTTTCATATTGATATGCCCACTATTGATTATAGTGTTGATTCGCATGTTGCGGATGCGAGTGGTATAATCCATCACTAGCTTCGACCTCCTGACATGTGCATGAAAGATGAGCAATATCCATTCAAATGTGAAGAACACCAAGTTGTATCTTTCCCTATTATTAATTGGAAAGATTTTGAATTTGATGATTACGAATTTCTTGATAATGAATTTGAAGAATTTGAATTTGAGTATGGAAATTTTGGAAAGACAACCTATATATGGATTAATCATGTTCCCAATGAGTTGCCACAACTGTTGATTTTGTGCAAAAAAAATTTTGAGTTCGAGGATTGTATTGTGAGAGAATATATTTCCAAGTTTAAGGATAAATTTGCCAAAATCTGAACTATCATGTGTGCCTTATTGTTGCTTTTCATTATGAGAAATCATGTCAGGTCTTGTATATATTTGGGTCTTTTGAGTCATGTCTGCTCTTTGTACATAGCTTTCTTAGAGTAGGTTTTCCTTTATGTTGTTTTAGAGTAATTTTGTTGTGTTTAGTTGATATTTGGTTTTGTTTGCTTTCCGTAGTTTAGGTTCTTGGCTTTAGTAGTTAGTTGCTTTTTGGGGATCCCAAGTTGTGAAAAGGTGTTGAAGCTTCAAGAAAACATCATCAACAATAACCACTTCTTTTAATATTATCTTTTCTTTTGTTCCCTCTCATTTCTACTTATAAACACCCCTTCATTCTTCATTGTATATCATCACTTTCATTCACAAAATCTTCTTTACATGCTTCTTCGCAAACCTTGAGATTTTTTTCATGTATTCTTGCCTTACCCAAGTTTATGCATAGTATCCCCTCTATCTTTCTATGCTGGTACAAAGACCATGTGTGCACCTTTTTCCCTTAAAATATATTATTGCTTCTAAGCCATTTTTCACTCCCTTACATCCCCTTTCTATCCCTATCACCAAGAGGAGGATCCCATTGCTATATAAGAAAAGATAGTTGTTATAGGACCTTTGAGGAAATATCCTAGCATTGGTGCCCATTATTATAGGTTCTTTATTGATTTATCACTAGTTAACTCACATTTTTCTCTTAAGGAAGTAAAACATTGTCTTGTCTTTCTCTTGCTAGGATAAAGTTAGAGTAGAGTAATTTACTTTTTAAAATAAATTTTCTATTTTTCTTAGAGTAGTTACAAATTTATCTTAGAAGCTTCAAAACATGGAAAACACGCAAAAACATAGTTATATTGCATTAGGAAAACTCATATAACTCGCATAAATGTTTCCTTTTAATAGTAATTAGATCATCAAAAATCTAAAATTGGAAAAAGAAAAGTGTATGCATTCACTTAGGATTAATTGCACTATAAGTTCATTTTTAACTTTCAAATGTTTCAAACATTCAAGCCCTCAATTTCACCATGAGGTATACAACATTCATTTTTTGTTTGAAAACAAGCATTGAAGAAGCCCTAGTTTTGTTATGAGGCATAGAAACAATATTTCAAATCAATCAACAGACATATGAAAACATCAAAGAAACCCTCAATCTCATCATGAGTACACAAACTCAACAATTCAACATTTAAACATACAACACAACAACTCCACTATCACCTAGAATGCACTTCTTCCATGTGAAGAGAGTAACTACTCCAAATCACTGTCACTTAGATAGCTTTCCCCAGATGCATGTGTTGTGTGAGTCAATTAACGTGAGTCCAAAATCAAAGGGAAAAAACTACCAGGGATGGACTTTTCACCTGTACAATAATAATATACATATTAGTATTTTAAGGAAAATAAACCACCTTACATTAATTTAGATGTCTAATGGAATGATAAGGAAATACATAATAATTTGATCTTAAATTAAATTAGGTAGTAATATATGAGATACTAATCTAGATAAATAGATGATAAATGAAAATGAGAGAGATTAGAGGGCTTACCTAGTAATTGGATTGATGTGGATGCTTATTGTATTGATAGTGTGATAGGGAATTGAGATATAGAATCTAGAACTAGACTTATGATTAGAAGCCTATGACAAATAGATGAAGAAATTCTCAAGGCTTTACATTAGATCACACCCATGATTTTGTTTGACTAGTGTAATTTTATCTTAAGTAGTGTGATTTCATTCAACACAAAATTTACATTGCAAATCATTAGAAAATATTTTATTACATGCATATATATAGGTCTATGATTAATGTTGTGCTAATTGTGCCTTTGGTCCAATATTCCTATGTATAGAGGGAAGAGCAATCCAATTCGTCAATGACAATGAAGCCCCTAGGTTGATTTAGCAAGATCAAAACAAAGAATAAAAGAATTTTGGATGTTAAGTATTTGTACCTAATGAAAACTAAGATTAATGATGTGTGTGATCAAATATGTGTATGAAAGATTCTACTAATCAATAATGAAGGTTTTCTAGGATAATATCCCTGAATTCACAACCCTAGACACAATTTTAGAATTTTGGCAAGCATGTTGATGGCTAATGATTATATCCTATGATTGCCAAATTTGGAATTGATAATTTTCAATTTTCAATATGGAGGACTCTAGATTATGCACACAATCTAGTTGCAAGGGTTACGTATGTTGAAGATAAAATTCATATTCTTGAGAACATGATACTAGAATTGATAGGCAAAATGGGGAGTCCAAAATAATCCTGGATGGATAGATTTCATAATCTCAACAATTCATTCTACAAGACATCTTGTAGATTTAAAAGAAGGTGAGCTTGAAAAGAGTGAACTTGATCAAGAACCATCATCATCCACGAGGTTCTTCAAAGTCGAAGCAAAGATAGTCATTAAACTCAATGATGGTGAAATGATGGTCAACTCAACAGACTTCTTTCATAAGGTTGAAACTTGGGCATTCTCTCACATGGTATGTTATGCTCACTCTTTGAAAATTAAAAAAATTGCACCAATCTCTAATTGGAATAATTTTAATGAGCTATTGTAGAATTAGTTTTACCCCATTTTCCATGAAGAAGAATAAGTGATGTAGTGGCATCATTTCAAGAAACCAAAGGGAAAAGTCTTCAAGCCTACAAAAGAATAAAAAGAGAACTTAACCTTGGGAAGGAAATCATGGAGCATGAGGTGTTGATTAGCTATGTGGGAGGTTTGTTTAACCATCTACAAATGGTATTCTTCAGGGCCAAACCCCAAAATATCGACGAGGCTTGTGCCCAAGTAGGCTATCTGGAGTTGGACAAGGAGGGAGTTCCTTTCAGTTGCAACAAGGGTAACAAATAATAGCATGGTGGAAAGAAAAATCCAAAGGGAAAAGGAATGAAGATTTGTAATTCCATGGTAAAGGTAAGAGAAAATTGCATTGTTCTCATTGTGATAAAGATGGGCATGAAGAAGATAAATGTTGGAATTTACATCCCAATTAGCACCCTCTTGGTTGAAGAAAGGTAAAGATAAAAGTATTCAACATTTATCTTCTTCATGAGTAATAACTATATCTTGGGATTGTTAGCTTTTAAATTTAGAAATTCAAATTTTAAATCTAGAGGACTAGATCATCCCCACAATCTAGTCTATAGGATGAGATTGCATGTATGATCTAGTCTAAGAAGGAAGAAGTCCTAAGAATTACATTGGTGTTGGTATGAAGTGGAGGATTAAAAATAATACAATGTTCAATTCAAAATCAGGGTTATTCAGTGCACCTATAAAATAAATTATATACTAAGAGAATATGTTAACCCGATCCACAAAAATAACATTAAAACATAAAAGTGAAAGAGTGAAACATATTCTTCTTTACAATATTATTATTGGATATTTATTTCCTCAATAACCTTTTATTCAACTTATTTATTTATATAAACATGAATTATTTTTCACCATAATTAAATCTTTCTGTCATATTCCTGAATTTCAATAACAAGGTAATATAAGGTTAATTTCTTCAACTTTGTTACAGGGCTTAATCTAACCTAAAATTTGATTGCTTTTAAATAGTTTTACTCATTTTCTGTCTACAATATTTAATTCCTCCTAGATAAATTTAGTTATTTCAAGCATTCTTTAATGGTCATAAGACTTTGGCAAATCAAGAAATCATAATTACTTTTGACTATATGGTCTTCCTCATTTTCCAAGCATTATTTTTCCTTTGGAACACAAAGGAAAACAAGCAAGGGGATATTAGATATAAACATAAAGGAAAACTAACAGCACCAATTGTTTTCATCAATGTTTGTTTTATCTATCATCACTAGAAAAGTCAAACTTTGGAAGACGAACAAGTTGCAAAGAACAGAGTTGTCTGATAGCAATCGGTCACTACTTCAGCAGTGCTTTGTAATATGATAATCTCATAGACTTTTTTAGTATGATGAAGGATATTGAAATCTCTCTTTTCCATTATATATCAATGGCACCAACTTTCTCAAGTGATGTGCTAGCTTTTTTTAAAAGGATAAGGAATAGAATGATTGACATGTACGTTTGCAGTGCTAACTGCTTTAAATCTTAATGCCAATATTTCTCATGCTCAAGTTAAAGCTCAGTCTAGTCCTGCTTCTGAGATAGCAGATCCTAATCCTGAGGTGAGGCTTAGTGGTAGAAAAAGGAAAAATCAAAAGGAGAATTCTTGTGAATTGGATGATATTGAACACACGGCAAGGATTCTAATGAATCTCAGTAGAGGGAGGGTTGATCAAGACACAGTTGCAGGAAGTGGTGGTAATAATGGCATGGAAAACCCTAACCCTAAGACGTCTCATGGAAAGCCTGACATAAATGATAATGGTAGGAAAAGTGGCCGATTCATTGGAGTCAGTGATGACCGTGGCCGTTGCCGTTGGCAAGCCAATAAATGGTATTCTATTATTTCTCTTTCGTTTTTCTTTTGTTTGACTGTTTAACTTTTAATTAAAGAATAATACATTGAACACTATATCTTTCTTCAAGAAAAAATTAAAAGATTTTTATATCAATCTTTCAGGTTATTTCGTGTGTCTCATATTTAGTGTGATTTCATATTTCTGTGGGTTAATTTTTTTTGGGATTCAAAAGGTTGATTTGAAAAACTTTTGGGTGCTGTTAAAGATGTTTTGAGTTCAATAATAATGGATTGCTGAAGTGTCCAACTTACAATATGTTTCACTACATAGATCTCTTTAATAATGTTGGAATGCCATTTCTCTGCAGGCTTACGGAGGATAAATGTCAAATAAGCCTTGGTGAGTTTATAAGGATTTTTTTTTTTTTAATATTTACTTAAATGTTGAGGAGTTTCTTATTAAAAAAGTAAAAAGTAAAAAGTTTTTTGTTGTTTTGAGAATAATATAGGTTACTAATATTTTTTAAAGATTTGAAGATAAAAGTTACCCTAGAAAAAATAAAAAAATAAAAAAATAATCCAGCCATGTTATTTGTGACACATTATTAAGTCAAAAGTAGTATGTTCATTAAAAAAATTCCAATTTTTTTTAATCCTAAATCCTTTCAAAAACTTAACAGATTACAGTGGTTGCAATCCAAATAAATCTTTTTCTTTGCAAACTCTAATCCAAAGCTTTCAAACATTTATTATAAATTGAGAATCGTAAATTCTATTATTTTTTTTTTATTGTTCACTTTTGCGTTAATTTTAGGTCGATATTTTTATTGCTGAGGCTGCAGCAAGGTTAGTGTTCTAACATCTCTCCTCCATATTTTACCATTAGTATTGGTGGCATGCAGTTTACTATATACCTGATAAATAATTACTATGTAGGTCCTCCAACAGCTATGCTAGTCACACATCCATGCAGGAGGTTAAATTATCCTTAAATAGAGTATGACATGAGATGGGTAGAAGAAGTAAGTTACAAAAAATTTCAAATCAAACAACAAACATAGGAAAACATTAAGGAAACCCTCAGTCTCATCATGAGTTCACAAACACAATAATTCAACATTCAAACATACAACACAAATCCACTATCACCCAGGGTGCACTTCTTCCATGTCAAGAGAGTAACTAGTGCAAATCACCCTAACCTAGATAGCTTTCCCCAGAACATATGAGTGATTCGATTGATGCCTTTAGCAATGGTGCAGTGCATGTGCTGTTCGGAGTCTAACTCACCAGCATTGTGTCTATGTAAAATTTTGGTTATCACAGACACTAGACCATTATAGTAGGGATAACAATTAAGGTGAGTCCAAAATGAAAGGGAAAAAAGTACGAGGGATGCACTTTTCAACCGTACAATAATAATATAGATATTAGTATTTTAAGGAAAATAAACCACCTTGCATTAATTTATATGTCTAATGGAATGATAAGGAAATACATAATAATTTGATCTTAAATTAAATTAGGTAGTAAGATATGAGATACTAATCTAGATAAATAGATGATAAATGAAAATGACAGAGATTAGAGGGCTTGGCTAGTAATTGGATTGATGTCGATGCTTATTGTATTGATAGTGTGATAGGGAATTGACATATAGAATTTAGAACTAGACTTATGATTAGAACCCTATCACAAATAGATGAAGAAATTCTCAAGGCTTTAGATTAGATCACACCGATGATTTTGTTTGACTAGTGGAATTTTATCTTAAAAGTAGTGTGATTTCATTCAACACAAAATTTACATTGCAAATCTTTAGAAAATATTTTATTAAATGTATATATATAGGTCTATGATTAATGTTGTGCTAATTGTGCCTTTGGTTCAATATTCCTATGTATAGAGGGAATAGCAATCCAATTCCTCAATGACAATGAAGCCCCTAGGTTGATTTAGCAAGATCAAAACAAAGAAACAAAGAATTTTGGATGTTGAGTATTTGCACCTAATGAAAACTAAGATTAATGATGTGTGTGATAAAATATGTGAATGAAAGATTCCACTAATCAATTATGAAAGTTTTCTAGGGTAATATCCCTAAATTCACAACCCTAGACACAATTTTAGAATTTTGGCAAACATGTTGATGGGTAATGATTATGCACACAATCTAGATTATGCACACAATCTAGTTGCAATGATTACGTATGTTGAAGATAAACTTCATATTCTTGAGAACATGATATAGGCAAAATGGGGAGTCCAAAATAATCTTGGATGGATAGATTTCATAATCTCAACAATTCATTCTACAAGACATCTTGTAGATTTAAAAGGAGGAGAGCTTGAAAAGAGTGAACTTGAGAAAGAACCATCATCATCCATGAGGTTCGTCAAAGTTGAAGCAAAGATAATCATTAAACTCAATGATGGTGAAATTACAGTCAACTCAATGATGGTGAAATTAGTGTATTCTCTCAATGATGGTGAAATGATGGTCAACTCAACAGACTTCTTTCATAAGGTTGAAACTTGGGCATTCTCTCACATGGTATCAGAGTTATGCTCACTCTTTGAAAATTAAAAAAAATGCACCAATCTCTAATTGAAATAATTTTAATGAGCTATTGTAGAATTAGTTTTACCCCATTTTCCATGAAGAAGAATAAGTGATGTAGTGGCATCATTTCAAGAAAGCAAAGGGAAAAGTCTTCAAGCCTACAAAAGAATAAAAAGAACACTTAACCTTGGGAAGGACATCATGGAGGTGTTGATTGGCTATGTGGGAGTTTTGTTTAACCATCTACAAATGGTATTCTTCAGGGCCAAACCTCAAAATATCGACGAGGCTTGTGCCCAAGTAGGCTATCTGGAGTTGGACAAGGAGGGAGTTCCTTTCAGTTGCAACAAGGGTAACAAATAATAGCATGGTGGAAAGAAAAATCCAAAGGATAAAGGAATGAAGATTTGTAATTCCATGGTAAAGGTAAGAGAAAATTGCATTGTTCTCATTGTGATAAAATTTGAAATTCTAAATTTCAAAGCTAACAATCCCAATATATAGTTATTACTAATGAAGAAGATAAATGTTGGAATTTACATCCCAATTAGCACCCTCTGGGTTGAAGAAAGGTAAAGATAAAAATATTCAACATTTATCTTCTTCATCAGTAATAACTATATATTGGGATTGTTAGCTTTGAAATTTAGAATTTTAAATTTTAAATATAGAGGACTAGATCATGCTCACAATCTAGTCTATAGGATGAGATTGCATGTATGATCTAGTCTAAGAAGGAAGAAATCCTACGAATTACATTGGTGTTGGTATTAAGTGGAGGATTAAACATAATACAATGTTCAATTCAAAATCAGGGTTATTCAGTGCACCTATAAAATAAATTATATACTAAGAGAATATGTTAACCAGATCCACAAACATAACATTAAAACATAAAAGTGAAAGAGTGAAACATATTCTTCTTTACAATATTATTATTGGATATTTATTTCTTCAATAACCTTTTATTCAACTTTTTTATTTATATAAATAAATTATTTTTCACCATAATTAAATTTTTCTATCATCTCTTTGAATTTCAATAACCAGGTAATATAAGTTTAATTTCTTCAACTTTGTTACAGGGCTTAATCTTATTTAAAATTTGATTCCTTCTAAATAGTTTACTCATTTTCTGTCTACAATATTTAATTCCTCTTAAACAAATTTAGTTATTTCTTCCAAGGCCTACAATCATTCTTTAATGTTCATAAGACTTTGGCAAATCAAGAAATCATAATTACTTTTGACTATATGGTCTCCATCATTTTCCCAGCATTATTTTTCGTTTGGAACACAAAGGAAAACAAGCAAAGGGATATTAGATATAAGCATAAAGGAAAACTAACAGCACCAATTGTTTTCATCCATGTTTGTTTTATCTATCATCACTATAAAGGTCAAACTTTGGAAGACAAAAAAGTTGCCAAGAACAGAGTTATGTCTGATAGCAATCTCTCACTACTTCAGCAGTGCTTTGTAATATGATAGTCTCATAGACTGTTTTAGTATGATAAAGATTGAAATCTCTCTTATCCATTATATATCAATGGCCCCAGCTTTCTCAAGTTAAAGGATAAGGAATAGAATGATTGACATATACGTTTGCAGTGCTAACTGCTTTCTTGTATTGTGCAGACTTTATAATAATGGAAAATCTTAATGCCAATATTTCTCATGCTCAAGTTAAAGCTCAGTCTAGTACTTCTTCTGAGATAGCAGATCCTAATGCTGAGGTGAGGCTTAGTGGTAGAAAAAGAAAAAATCACAAGGAGAATTCTTGTGAATTGGATGATATTGAACACGCGGCAAGGATGCTAATGAATCTCAGTAGAGGGAATGTTGATCAAGACACAGTTGCAGGAAGTGGTGGTAATAATGGCATGGAAAACCCTAACCCTAAGACATCTCATGGAAAGCCTAACATAAACGATAATGGTAGGAAAAGTGGCCGATTCTTTGGAGTCAGTGATGACCGTGGTCGTTGCCGTTGGCAAGCCAATATATGGTATTCTATTATTTCTCTTTTGTTTTTCTTTTGTTTGACGGTTAACTTTTAATTAAAGAATAATACATTGAACACTATACCTATCTTCAAGAAAAATTAAAAGATTTTTATATCGTTCAGGTCATTTTGTGTGTCTCATATTTAAGGTGATTCCATATCTCTGTGGTTTTTTTTTTTTTTTTTTGGGACTCAAAAGGTTGATTTGAACAAATTTTGGGTGTTGTTAAAGATGTTTTGAGTTCAATAATAATGGATTGCCGAAGTGTCCAACTTACAATATCTTTCACTGCATAGATCTCTTTAATAACGTTGGAATGCCATTTCTCTGCAGGCTTAAGGAGGATAAACGGCAAGTAAGCCTCGGTGAGTTTATAAGTTTTTTTTTTTTTTTTAATTTACTTGACTGTTGAGGAGTTTCTTATTAAAAAAGTAAAAAACAGAAAGATTTTTGATGTTTAGAAAATAATATAGTTTATTAATATTTTTAAAGATTTGAAGATAGAAATTAAAAAAAAAAAAAACTAATCCAGTCATATTATTTGTGACCCATTATTAACTCAAAAGTAGTATGTTCAATAAAAAAATTTAAGAAAATTTTATTCTATATCCTTTCAAAAAGTTAACAGATTACAGGGGTTGCAATCCAAATAAATCTTTTTCTTTGCAAACTCTAATCCAAAGCTTTCAAACATTTATTATAAATTGAGAATCTTAAATTCTACTTTATTTTATTTGATATTGTTCACTTTTGTGTTAATTTTAGGTCGATATTTTATTGCTGAGGCTGCAGCAAGGTCAGTGTTCTAACATCTCTCCTTCATATTTTACCATTAGTATTGGTGGAATGTAGTTTACTGTATACCTGATATAAATAATTACTATGCAGGTCCGCAGACAAAGCTATGCTAGTCACATGTGACCAGTCATGCAGGAGGTTAAATTATCCTGAAATAGAGTATGACATGAGATGGATAGAAGAAGTAAGTTACAAAATTTTTAATATAATAAGTAAGTATGATAGTTCTTTACATAGTCGACTTTATGCATTTTCATTGCTTTTGCAGTGGAGGAAGGTGTTTAATGTAGATGCCAACAAGTTTGTACACGAGCTCCAGCAACAATCAGGCAACTATTCAGAAGGTTGCATTAAAGGATTAAGTGATGAAGCTGGACATGAACTTCTGAAAATGATAGATGAAAAGAAAGCATTGGAGATGGAGGGGACATTGACATTGCAAGAATAGATCTCACATTGTGTATAGGTGTTTGAATACATGGATATTACTTAACATTTGTGGACGTGCAACTACCTGCTCCCAAAACGTCTTTCAGTTGTTTTAAAATGATGTGAAAGTGATAAACAAATTAAAAAGTTTAAGACAGTTGTTTGAATGTGTCTTTGCTAATTTGATTAGATGAATCTTTGTACTGTACTTAAACACCATCCACTTTAATGATTAAACAGTCAATTAATAAATATTTGTCCTATTTTTATTGGGCAAAATTTACTTTTGACTACCAATTTATTGGTGAATGAAATTTATTGCATATGAGTGACATTCATTATGACTTACAGGATGCTAAACATTCTACAACTGAATCATATTTAATTGGTTTCAACTTTTCTTTTATTTTGGATCTGAGATTTTTTCATTAGAACATCAAAATCGCAATGCTTTTTTATTAAATTAGATTTTGACTGGGATTTCCAATTTTTCACTCAACGTTGTAACTACTTTTCTGTGCTCTTGTATAGTTTCACGTGAATAGGCTATACAAAAAAAATCAAGTCTTTGCTATTCAAAGACACTACCAACTAGGTTATACCCGCACATGTTAATATTACTGGTTAAACTTTTTTTGGCCCCTTAATTCAGCAATGTACGGCTGCAACCAAACCACTGACTGCATTATCATGCAGAAACAGCTTAATCACTATGAATTCGATTGGTGGGATTATTCTATTCGAAACTAGGAGAGTGAAGAATGGAGGTCTAGGCGATGTTTCCAATTGTGACACCCTATTTTTGGACAACTTAATTATGTAATTTTTAATTAAATATTAGTCAGACGTTTTTATTATGCATTTTGAATTATGATTATCATGCTTGTTTAGCAGATGAACTTGATGAGATAAATTTACTTTGATTTATGATATGCAGAAATAGATATATATTTCTTGAAGATTATTGTTGTTAAAATATTTATTTGATGTTATACATAATGTGGTTAATAGACTAACTACTATGATTGCTAATGAGGTGGACAAAGGAAATAGTCTTTTCCCCTCGCAGAGGAGAAGGGAGAGTATTACTGGAGAGAGGGAATTGCATTAGGTAAAATGGAGAGACAACATGCTTTGAGAACTCTCATAGACACAAGTATTGTGTCTTTGCTTTTATATTTGGATACCTTTTGATGTCGTAGTATGTTAGTAATTTGCATAGTAGCATTGTCATTATATGACGATGTAGTCAATTTCTTGTTTTGTCTTATTGTGATCCACATCATAGTTGATCCATTGCTTTTCATCTCTAAGTTAGTGTGGTTGATCTCATTCATGTTGTGTCAATGAGACTTTGATTGTTTCCATTTCGTAACAGTTCAACTGTTATTTTATCACTTGGGAATTATCGAAAAAAACACAGATATAATTGACCTTGCAAGTGATTTATCTGTGTTCAAACAAGTATATATATATATATATATGTTATTTTTAAAGATTTGAATTTTCAAATCTTTGAGCTCAATTAAGCTCCATGAAGTGGAGTTAGTGAGCGGTTGGAATGAATTTAATGTATTTATTGCAGGAGTACTGTGACGTGGAGAAAGGAGAGTGCAGAGTGGAAGGGATTCAGGCAAGAATCTAGTGACTTGGAGAGATTTTGGTTAGTTATAGAAATTGAACTCATAATAAGTAGAGGAGAATAGTTGGAAAGGGAAAAACTTGGGGAAAAAGAGTCCCAGTGACATGGTGGCAGCCTCTACCAATCCTAACTGGCAGGATGGAGACCCAGGTAAGAATTGATTTATGTTTCATGATTTGAGTAGAACACTAGATGTTTACTTTATATTGATTTGATATATGATGCCTCATGAGATATTTGACATGATTATTGTTTTGATTTTGTAGTCGGCATACAGGCATGGTTTGACTTTATAGGTCGAGTCATGCGTAATGTCTCCTCTTAGGGCATTCTTGATTTCTTAACCTGCACAGAAGAATAACTACTAGAAAGGGACATTAACAATATTAAATATCAATAAATTAGAATATAGTAATGAAATCAATACATCATAACATAATTAATGTAGCATAAATAATATTTAGTTCAACATATGTTTATCCAATCCTCAAGGTGATCCTAAGATGGGTCCCATAGGAATACTTGCAAGTTAGAGCACAATGGAAGGCACGCTTCCTACCTATCACCTCGTATGTCCACCTTGGCGGCACACCCTACCAAGATCAAGCTCAAGGCACAATTCCCACCTATCACATTTTGGTGAGAACATGATTGAAGGCACACTTCCTACCTATCATCTCTTGATGAGGGCATGATGGGGGGCACACTTCCCACCTATCATCTCTTGATGAGGGCATGATGGAGGGCATGCTTTCTACCTATCATCCCTTTAACATAACTTGATGAGAGTATGATGGAGGGCATGCTTCCTACCTATCATCTCTTGTGGACTAGAAGGATCAACCTTCCTACTTGCCTCTATACCCCTGCCCAACTCAACATAGTTTGCTTCTAATTGAATAAGGTAATTAATTATAAATACGTCTTGATCAATAAATATGGTTTAGTTCAGAGATGGCAATATATCCTCTTCTTGTGTCACAATTATTTATGACTTGATTGATTGATAATTCCAATCTGCTGCTATATATACATATGTGAGGGTGATTGATTTATATTTTAATATGTTGTTCTATCTATCCTTGTATATTATATTTATGCAGATCTGAATTTTAATTTAGATGTATATTTATTTTGGTTTGCATATTCCAAAATCAAATGTATTCATTGATACCTCCTCTTATTTTCTTTATACTCTTTTCTCCTTTACTTATACCACTCATATGCCTCTTGAAAGGATGGGATTCCTTCTTGGAGACACCTCACTTTATTATTAGTCACACCTTTTCTAGATGAATCGTTGCCTATCATATAGAACATAATCCCTAGTTAGTGTTAAAGAAGTTCTACCTTAAATAATTTTCATTCATTTATTAAGGGATCACAACCTTGTAAATGGTAGCCTTGTAAATGGTTGTTGCTCCTTTAATAATGAACTACTACTTTTTAGTAACTACTGCATACAGAATCACTGCCTTGTTAAACAATAATACTTTATTCTATTTCATTGTATCCCAAATCACACCTTATATATGGGTGCTGTTTCTTTAAAGATGATCCCACCCCTTATTGTATTAGTCTTTCTTTAGTTTTTATATAACTGTTGAAGAAGCTATGCCTTCAATAATTCTCATTCATTTCTTAAGGGATCGCAGCCTTGTAAATGGTCATTGCACCTTTAATAATGAATTACTACTTTTTAGTAACCGCTGCATACAGAATCGCTGTAGTGTTAAACAATAATACTTGATTGTATTTCATTGTATCTCAAATCACACCGTATATGTGGGTGATGTTTACCCCTTACGGTATTAGTCTTTCTTTAGTTTTTATATCACCTTTGAAGAAGTTATGCCTTAAATAATTCTCATTCATTTATTAAGAGATTGCAGCCTTGTAAATGGTAGCCTTGTAAATTGTCGATGCACCTTTAATAATGAATTACTACTTTTTTAATAACAGCTGCATACATAATCGCTGCCTTGTTAAACAATAATGCTTGATTGTATTTCATTGTATCTGAAATCGCACCATATATATGGGTACTGCTTCTTTAAAGATGATTGTACCCCTTATGGTATTAGTCTTTAGTTTTTATATCACCATTGTATCTTTATTTTATTTATACTAAGTTACTTTATTTATATGGAGTTACTTTTATAGTTGGGATTATATTTATTATTTTTTTATGTTAGTATTACATACTAATTTCTATATTAATATTACTATTAATATTTATATTTAATAATATATCTTGCTAATTATCTAAATAATATATTATATATTATATTAATAGTGTATATATGTATTAAATATTAATACATACATGATTATCTCTGTCATTCAAATTGACTAAACACAGTATTTCATGAAATATTGAGACATAACATCTTCATAGAGATGGTACTTGATGTGCAGCTCGTGCTACCAATGTGGGCCAGTTATAGACAACTGTAGACTGGAGGGAGGAACATAGGTATTTTTTAGCCCATTGCATGGCTTAGAGCTACCTGTGAGGAGACCTAGGTGGATAGAGATCTATCCGCTGCAGAGGTTATTGATATTACTTTTGAGAGAGACTAGGCTAGGACTAAGCGAGATCATGCTGTGAGAAGAGTGTAGGCTCTACAGTCACGATTAGATGTGCACAACACGCCAGCCATAGGGTTAAACCACTTTAGGGTCTAGAGCTTACTAGATGAGATGAGCCAGCTACGAGCTTGGGTTGCCCCTACAGTAGTAGGTTTTTGATTCAAGGATGGAGGTGACCGAGCTTAGGGGTATAGTTCGGTGACTACAATTGTGTAGTCATAGTCACTCACGATCTGCAACTTCGTAGCACAAGCTGTCTATATAGTAGCCACCACTACGGCTTGAGGGTTTAGGCTTTCACGGAGGATAGCTAATTTTATATCTGTACTTGTTTATACACCACATTTTGTTATAGTGCCCATTTTTGTATGTGTTATGGAATTTTTGATTAGATGCTATTGTGAATTAATTTAAACAACTTGTCTAAATTGTTTAAATAAATTCTATAAAGATCCAGTCAAATAATGTTATTTGAGATGTATGTACCTAATTAAATGTAATTGTGATTTAAGTAAACAATTTTATAAGATTGTTTATTAAATGCAATTATGATTTAAGTAAACAATCTTATAAGATTGTTTAATAAATACAATAATGATCACGTGTGCCCCATCTTTCCTTCAAATTTGTTATTGCTTCTAAGGCATTTTTCACTCCCTTACATCCGCCTTTCTATCCTTATAACTAAGAGGAGGACCCCATTGTTGTAGAGGAGGAGATAGTTGTTATAGGACCTTTGAGGACATATCCTAGCATTGGTGCCCATTATTATAGGTTCTTTATTGCTTTATTAGTAATTAGCTCACATTTTTCTCTTGAGGAAGTAAAATATTGTCTTGTCTTTCTCTTGATAGGATAAAGTTAGAGTAGACTTATTTACTTTTTAGAATAAATTTTCTATTTTCCTTAGCTCATAGTTACAAATTTATATTAGAAGTTTCAAAGCTTGAAAAACACACAAAAACATAGTTATATTGCATTAGGAAAATCCATATAACTTCCATATTTTTTTTCCTTTTAATAGTAATTAAATCATCAAAATCAAAATTAGGAAAAAAAGTGTATGTATTCATTTAGGATTAACTGTATCAGAAATTCATTTTTAACTTTCAAATTTTCAAACATTCAAGCCCTCAATTTTACCATGAGGGATACAAAATTCAACTTTTGTTCAAAAATAAACATCGAGGAAGCTCCTGGTTTAATTAGGGCATAGAAACAATATTTTCAAATCAAACAATAGACATAGGAAAAGATCAAGGAAATCTTCAGTCTCATCATGAGGTACACAAAATCAACAATTCAACATTCAAACATACAACACAACAATTCCACTCTCACCTAAGATGCTCTTCTTCCATGTGAAGAGAGTAGCTAGTACAAATATGAAAGATTCTACTAATCAATTATGAAAGTTTTTTAGGACAATATCCCTAAATTCACAACCCTAGACACAATTTTAGAATTTTGGCAAGCAAGTTGATGGGTAATGGTTATATCCTAGGATTGCCAACTTTGGAATTGATAATTTTGAATTTTCAATATGGGGGACTCTAGATTATGCACACAATCTAGTTGCAAGAATTACGTATGTTGAAGATAAACTTCATATTCTTGAGAACATGATACTAGAATTGATAGGCAAAATGGGGAGTCCAAAATAATCCTCGATGGATAGATTTCATAATCTCAACAATTCACTCTACAAGACATCTTGTAGATTTAAAAGAAGGCGAGCTTGAAAAGAGTGAACTTGAGCAAGAAGCATCATCATCCATGAGGTTCTTCAAAGCTGAAGCAAAGATAATCATTAAACTCAATGATGGTGAAATTACAATCAACACAAAGATGGTGATATTTGTGCATTCTCTCAATGATGGTGAAATGATGGTCAACTCAACAGACATGTTTCATAAGGTTGAAACTTGGGCATTCTCTCACATGGTATCGGAGTTATGCTCACTCTTTGAAAATTTAAAAAATTGCACCAATCTCCAAGTGGAATAATTTTAATGAGCTATTGTAGAATTAGTTTTACCCCATTTTCCATGAAGAAGAATAAGTGATGTAGTGGCATCATTTGAAGAAACCAAAGGGAAAAGTCGTCAAGCCTACAAGAGAATAAAAAGAGCACTTAACCTTGGGAAGGACATCATGGAGCATGAGGTGTTGATTATCTATGTGGGAGGTTTGTTTAACCATCTACAACTAGTATTCCTCATGGCCAAACCCCAAAATATCGATGAGGCTCGTGTCCAAGTAAGCTATCTAGAGTTGGACAAGGAGGGGGTTCCTTTCACTTGCAACAAGGGTAACAAATAATAGCATGGTGGAAAGAAAAATCCAAAGGGAAAAGGAATGAAGATTTGTAATTCCATGGTAAAAGTGAGAGAAAATTGCATTGTTCTCATTGTGATAAAGATGGGCATGAAGAAGATAAAAGTTGGAATTTACATCCCAATTAGCACCCTCTTGGTTGAAGAAAGGTAAAGATAAAAGTATTCAACATTTATCTTCTTCATGATTAATAAGCATATCTTGGGATTGTTAGCTTTGAAATTTAGAATTTCAAATTTTAAATCTAGAGGACCAGCTCATGCCCACAATCTAGTCTAAGGATGAGATTGCATGTATGATCTAGTCTAGGAAGGAAGAAGTCCTAAGAATTACATTGGTGTTGGTATGAAGTGGAGGATTAAACATAATACAATGTTCAATTTAAAATTAGGGTTATTCACTACACCTATAAAATAAATTATATACTAAGAGAATATGTTAACCAGGTCCACAAAAATAACATTAAAACATAAAAGAGAAAGAGTGAAACATATACTTCTTTACAATATTATTATTGGATATTTATTTCTTCAATAACCTTTTATTTGACTTATTTATTTATATAAATAAATTATTTTTCACCATAACTAAATCTTTCTGTCGTCTCCCTGAATTTGAACGATCAGGTAATATAAGTTTAATTTCTTCAACTTTGTTACAGGACTTAATCTAACTTAAAATTTAATTCCTTCTAAATAGTTTTACTCATTTTCTGTCTACAACATTTAATTCCTCCTAAATAAATTTAGTTATTTCGTTGGCCTACAAGCATTCTTTAATGGTCATAAGACTTTGGCAAATCAGGAAATCATAATTACTTTTGACTATATGGTCTTCCTCATTTTCCCAGCATTATTTTTCCTTTGGAACACAAAGGAAAACAAGCAAAGGGATATTAGATATAAATATAAAGGAAAACTAACAGGACCAATTGTTTTCATCAATGTTTGTTTTATCTATCATCACTGGAAAGGTCAGACTTTGGAAGACGAACAAGTTGCAAAGAACAGAGTTGTCTGATAGCAATCTCTCACTACTTCAGCAGTGCTTTGTAATATGATAGTCTCATAGACTGTTTTAGTATGATGAAGGATATTGAAATCTCTCTTTTCCATTATATATCAATGGCCCCAACTTTCTCAAGTGATGTGCTAGCTTTTTTTAAAAGGATAAGGAATAGAATGATTGACATGTACGTTTGCAGTGCTAACCGCTTTCTTGCATTGTGCAGACTTTACAATAATGGAAAATCTTAATGCCAATATTTCTCATGCTCAAGTTAAAGCTCAGTCTAGTCCTGCTTCCGAGATAGCAGATCCTAATGCTGAGGTGAGGCTTAGTGGTAGAAAAAGGAAAAATCACAAGGAGAATTCTTGTGAATTGGATGATATTGAACACACGGCAAGGATGCTAATGAATCTCAGTAGAGGGAGGGTTGATCAAGACACAGTTGTAGGAAGTGGTGGTAATAATGGCATGGAAAACCCTAACCCTAAGACGTCTCATGGAAAGCCTAACATAAATGATAATGGTAGGAAAAGTGGCCGATTCATTGGAGTCAGTGATGACCGTGGTCGTTGCCGTTGGCAAGCCAATATATGGTATTCTATTATTTCTCTTTTGTTTTTCTTTTGTTTGACGGTGAACTTTTAATTAAAGAATAATACATTGAACACTATGAACTTTTAATTAAAGAATAATACATTGAACACTATATCTATCTTCAAGAAAAATCATAAGATTTTTATATCGTTCAGGTTATTTTGTGTGTCTCATATTTAAGGTGATTCCATATTTCTATGGTATTTTTTTTTTTTTTTTGGGAGTCAAAAGGTTGATTGTAAATTTTTTTGGGTGCTGTTAAAGATGTTTTGAGTTCAATAATAATGGATTGCCGAAGTGTCCAACTTACAATATGTTTCACTGCATAGATCTCTTTAATAATGTTGGAACGTCATTTCTCTGCAGGCTTAAGGAGGAGAAATGCCAAGTAAGCCTTGGTGAGTTTATAAGTTTTTTTTTTAATTTACTTGAATGTTGAGAAGTTTCTTATTAAAAAAGTAAAAAGCAGAAAGATTTTTGATGTTTAGAGAATAATATAGGTTATTAATATTTTTAAATATTTGAAGATAGAAATTAAAAAAAAAAAAACTAATCCAGTCATATTATTTGTGACCCATTATTAACTCAAAAGTAGTATGCTCATTAAAAAATTTTAAGAAAATTTTATTGTAAATCCTTTGAAAAAGTTAACAGATTATAGGGGTTGCAATCCAAATAAATCTTTTTCTTTACAAACTCTAATCCAAAGCTTTCGAACATTTATTATAAATTGAGAATCTTAAATTCTATTATATTTTATTTGATATTGTTCACTTTTGTATTAATTTTAGGTTGATATTTTATTGCTGAGGCTATAGCAAGGTCAGTGTTCTAACATCTCTCCTTCATATTTTACCATTAGTATTGGTGGAATGTAGTTTACTGTATACCTGATATAAATAATTACTATGTAGGTCCTCAGACAAAACTATGCTAGTCACATGTGACCAGCCATGTAGGAGGTTAAATTATCCTGAAACAGAGTATGACATGAGATGGATAGAAGAAGTAAGTTACAAAATTTTTAATATAATAAGTTTGATAGTTCTTTACATAGTTGACCTTATGCATTTTCATTGCTTTTGCAGTGGAGAAAGGTGTTTAATGTAGATGCGAACAAGTTTGTACATGAGCTCCAGCAACAATCAAGCAACTATTCAGAAGGTTGCATTAAAGGATTAAGTGATGAAGCTGGACATGAACTTCTGAAACTGATAAATGGAAAGAAAACATTGGAGATGGAGGGGACATTAACATTGCAAGAATAGATCTCATGTTGTGTATAGGTGTTTGAATACATCGATATTACTTAACATTTGTGGGCATGCAACTACTTGCTCCCAAAACATCTTTCAGTTGTTTTAAAATGATGTGAAAGTGATAAACAAAATAAAAAGCTTAAGAAAGTTGTTTGAATGTGTCTTTGCTAATTTGATTAGATGAATCTTTGTCCTCTACTTAAACACATCCACTTTAATGATTAAATAGTCAATTAATAAATATTTGTCCTATTTTTATTGGCCAAAATTTACTTTTGATTACCAATTTATTGGTGATTGAAATTTATTGCATATAAGTGACATTCATTATGACTTATAAGATGCTAAGCATTCTACAATTGAATCATATTTAATTGGTTTCAACTTTTCTTTTATTTT
Organism: Cunninghamia lanceolata; assembly: GCA_027924645.1. Taxonomy (NCBI): domain Eukaryota; kingdom Viridiplantae; phylum Streptophyta; class Pinopsida; order Cupressales; family Cupressaceae; genus Cunninghamia; species Cunninghamia lanceolata. The sequence continues at coordinate 9,936,169 of BSBN01000078.1, forward strand.
AAATCTGAGATTTTTCCATTAGAACATCAAGATCCCAATGCTTTTTTTATTAAGTTAGATTTTGACTAGGATTTCCAATTTTTCACTCAACATTGTATCTACTTTTCTATGCTCTTGTATGGTTTCACGTGAATAGGTTATACCTGTTGTGACCAAATCACACATTGCCCCATTGCAAATGGGGACCCCCTTTTTTTGAATTCTAGTGCCTTGACAATAGTGTGGATGAACAACCTCAAGCTAAGCGCCTAAGGATGAGGTGGTCTCACAGGGATATAATCAAGTGTTGGACTTAAAGGAAAATGCATGAGTGACCTTTTGGTTATGAATCCCTAGATGATAGAAGTCCCTCTAACTCATCTCCTAAATTTGCATCAATGGGTGAGCGCCAAGAGAGAAACAAACACTTTAAGCATGTTTAACCATTCCAAGTCTTAAAGTAGCAAATAAAGGCCAAATTGGTCAAGGCGCCCTTGCACCCTTATGATAACTCAATTGGTGCCTAAGTAAGAATTTGAATTGAAAAACACCTTTTGAATGAACATCATGAGGGAGGTTAACTTCTTTAAACCTTTGCAATTGTTAGAAATCATTTTAAGTGATAAATGTGGGACTAAATGACGTTAGGCGCTCTTTTGTTCTCCCTTTTACCTATATGTGCGCCTAAACTTGATGACTAGTTGTTTATATATTTAAAGTGATTCTTATCTTACATAGTGATTAATATTGTTTATCTTGTCTTGTAGGAACATCAATGGACTTAAGGAGAAAGCGCCTAGGATCACTTTCAAAGAAGATCATCATGTTAAAACACCTCATCATCATCTACTCTTCAAGATCATCATCAAGTTGCATCAATGATAGAAGGAGTGTTGCACATGTTAATATTACTGGTTAAACTTTTTTTGGCTGCTTAATTCAACAATGTACAGCTGCAACCAAACCACTGACTGCATTATCATGCAGAAACAACTTAATCACTATGAATTCGATTGGTGGGATTATTCTATTCAAAATTAGGAGAGTGAAGAATGGAGGTCTAGGCGATGTTTCCAATTGTGACACCCTATTTTTGGACAACTTAATTATGTTATTTTTAATTAATTATTAGTTAGATGTTTTTATTATGCATTTTGAATTATGATTATCATGATGTGTTTAGCAGATGAATTTGATGAGATAAATTTACTTTGATTTATGATATGGAGAAATAGATATATATTTCTTGATGATTATTGTTGTTAAAATATTTATTTGATGTTATACATAATGTGGTTAATAGACTAACTACTGGGATTGCTAATGAGGTGGACAAAGGAAATAGTTTTTTCCCCTCGTAGAGGAGAAGGGAGAGTATTATTGGATAGCGGGAATTGGATCAGGTAAAATGGAGAGACAACATGCTTTGAGAACTCTTATAGACACAAGTATTTTGTCATTGTTTTTTTATTTGGATACCTTTTGGCATAGTAGCATTGTCATTGTATGACAATGTAGTCAATTTCTTGTTTTGGCTTAGTGTGATCTGCATCATAGTTGATCCATTGCTTTTCATCTCTAAGTTAGTGTGGTTGATCTCATTCATGTTGTGTCAATGAGACTTTGATTGTTTCCATTTCGTAACAGTTTAACTATTATTTTATCACTTGGGAAATATTAAAAAAAACATAGATATAATTCACCTTGCAAGTGATTTATCTTTGTTCAAAGAAGTATATATATATATGTTATTTTTAAAGATTTGAATTTTCAAATCTTTGAGCTCAACTAAGCTCCATGAAGTGGAGTTAGTGAGCGGTTGGAATGAATTTAATGTATTTATTGCAGGAGTACTATGACTAAGGAGTAGGAATGACATCCCATCACATCTCCCTTAATGCAAACATTACTTTGGTTTGTGGAGAAAGGAGAGTGCAGAGTGGAAGGGATTCAGGTAGCAATCTAGTGACTTGGAGAGATTTCAGTTAGTTATAGAAATTGAACTCATAATGAGTAGAGGAGAATAGTTGGAAAGGGAAAAACTTGGGGAAAAAGAGTCCCAGTGACATGGTGGCAACCTCTACCAATCCTAACTGGTAGGATGGAGACCCAGGTAAGAATTGATTTATGTTTCATGATTTGAGTAGAACACTAGATGTTTACTTTATATTGATTTGATATATGATGCTTGGTGAGATATTTGACATGATTATTGTTCTGATTTTGTGGTTGGCATACAGGCATGGCTTGACTTTATAGGTTGAGTCATGTTTAATGTCTTCTTTTAGGATATTCTTGATTTCTGAACCTGCACACAAGAATAACTACTAGAAAGGGATATTAACAATATTGAACATCAATAAATTAGAATATAGTAATGAAATCAATACATCATAACATAATTAATGTAGCACAAATAATATTTAGTTCAACATATATTTATCCAATCCTTAAGGCGATCCTAAGATGGGTCCCATAGGAATACTTGCAAGTTAGAGCACAATGGAAGGCACACTTCCTACCTATCACCTCTTATGTCCACCTTGGCGGCACACCCTACCAAGATCAAGCTCAAGGCACAATTCCCACCTATCTCATTTTGGTGAGAGCATGATGGAAGGCACACTTCCTACCTATCATCTCTTGATGAGGGCATGATCGGGGGCACACTTCCCACCTATCATCTCTTGATGAGGGCATGATGGAGGGCATGCTTTCTACCTATCATCCCTTTAACATAACTTGATGAGAGTATGATGGAGGGTATGCTTCCTACCTATCATCTCTTGTGGACTAGAAGGATCAACCTTCCTACTTGCCTCTATACCCCTGCCGCCCAACTCAACATAGTTTGCTTGTAATTGAATAAGGTAATTAATTATAAATACCTCTTGATCAATAAGTATAGTTCAGTTCAGAGATGGCAATATATCCTCTTGTTGTGTCACAATTATTTATATGACTTGATTGATTGATAATTCCAATCTGCTGCTATATATACATATGTGAGGGTGACTGATTTATATTTTTATATGCTGTTCTATGTATCCTTGTATATTATATTTATGCAGATCTGAATTTTAATTTAGATATATATTTATTTTGGTTTGCGTATTCCAAAATCAAGTTTATTCCTTAATACCTCCTCTTATTTCTTTTATACTCTTTTCTCCTTTACTTATACCACTGATATGCCTTTTGAAAGGATGGGATTCCTTCTTGGAGACACCTCACTTTATTATTAGTCACACCTTTTCTAGATGAATTGTTGCCTATCATATAGAACATAATCCCTAGTTAGTGATAAAAAAGTTTTGCCTTAAATAGTTCTCATTCATTTATTAAGGGATCACAACTTTTTAAATGGTAGCCTTGTAAATGGTTGTTGCTCCTTTAATAATGAACTACTACTTTTTAGTAACTGCTACATACAGAATCGCTGCCTTGTTAAACAATAATACTTGATTGTATTTCAATGTATCCCAAATCACACCATATATAATCGCACCCCTTATGGTATTAGTCTTTCTTTAGTTTTTATATAACTGTTGAAAAAGTTATGCCTTCAATAATTCTCATTCATTACTTAAGGGATCGCAGCCTTGTAAATGCTCGCTGCACCTTTAATAATGAATTACTACTTTTTAGTAACCGCTGCATACAGAATCGTTGTAGTGTTAAACAATAATACTTGATTGTATTTCATTGTATTTCAAATCACACCATATATATGGGTGATGTGCACCCCTTATGGTATTAGTCTTTCTTTAGTTTTTATATCACCTTTGAAGAAGTTATGCTTTAAATAATTCTGATTCATTTATTAAGAGATTGCAGCCTTGTAAATGGCAGCCTTGTAAATCGTCGATGCACCTTTAATAATGAATTCTTTTATATTTTTTTTAAACAGATAAAGGTGCGGGGCACCCATAGATTAGGATTTAAAAATATTACATAAGATATGGCCGAAACCAAGTTCAAGAAGAGTAAATAAACAGCAACGAGGACCCTAACAGTCCTACCCAACACCAACATAAAACAGAACAGCATAAACTAAACCCAGATGTCGCCTACATCCGCCAACACCCAAGCATCCGTGCCACTACCATATAGACGCAAAACCGGAAGAAACTGCGTAGACAGCTCCACCTTCGATCAATCGGCGGAAGACCACAGGAAGAAATAGAGAATAAAAGCTGGCAAAATACAACGGAGATATTGAAGGATCATTATACATCAGACGAAATGAGTAGGAGGACACCTCGAATAGGAGGCTACCATGAATAAAGCCACGCGTCCACTGCTAAACATTTCCTCCAACTTGCTGCCGCCGTCAGGTAACGAAACAAGCCTTCAAATAAAGATTACATTTAAAGCTTGTCATCTCCCATGACTGTATTTATAAGAAAGGGGATTCGCAATCCCATCTGCCCCTCCACACTCCACACGGAGAAAAATACATAGTGGTCTCGGAGCACTGAACTACATTAAATCCTAGCCAATCTCCTCCCACGAACTTGTCAGAAACTAAACTGAACATAGCCACTATCAAATCCGAAGAGATATCCAGTCACATCTTCCCTCACAGGCGACAATCCGTATGACAGAACGTAAAAATAACATCGTAGCTTGAGGTCTCCAGAACATACAAAGGCCACCGTTTGAAACCATGATGACGTGGAAACCAACTTCCCCCAGGCTTAGGCTCCGGCCAATTAAGATGAAGTAGATTGGCAGCCTGACACTTCTTCCGTTTCACTTGCAATCAGATTTGATAGGGTGGTTGGAATATCTTTTGCTCCATGTAGGAAGACTACGGAGGCACTTTCTTGATCCACCGCTAGGTTGGCTAAACAATCCGCCACCTTGTTACCTTCCCTTAGTGTGTGAGATAACATAAAATTATTTAATTTGTTTAGCAGACTTTTTTTTAGTAACAGTTGCATACATAATTGCTGCCTTGTTAAACAGTAATGTTTGATTGTATTTCATTGTATCTCAAATTACATCATATATATGGGTGCTGCTTCTTTAAAGATGATTGTACCCCTTATGGTATTAGTCTTTAAGTTTTATATCACCATTGTATCTTTATTTTATTTATACTAAGTTACTTTATTTATATGGAGTTATTTTTATAATTGGGATTATATTTATTATTTTTTTATGTTAGTATTACATACTAATATCTATATTAATATTAATATTAATATTTATATTTAATAATATATCTTGCTAATTATCTAAATAATATATTATATATTATATTAATAGTGTATATATGTATTAAATATTAATACATACACGATTATCTCTCTCTGTCATTCAAATTGACTAAACACGGTATTTCATGAAATATCGAGACATAACATCTTCATAGAGATGGTACTTGATGTGCAGCTCGTGCTACCAATGTGGGCCAGTTACAGACAACTGTAGACTAGAGGGAGGAACATAGGTATTTTTTAGCCCATTGCATGGCTTAGAGCTACCTATGAGGAGATCTAGGTGGATAGAGATCTATCTGCTGTAGAGGTTATTGATATTTCTTATAAGATTGTTTATTAAATCACAATTGCATTTAATTAAGTACATACATCTCAAATAACATTATTTCATTGGATCTTTATAGAATTTATTTAAGCAATCTAGCCAAGTTGTTTAAATTAATTCACAATAGCATCTAATCAAAAATTCCATAACACATACAAAAATGGGCACTATAACAAGTACACATATAAAATTTAAATGCAATTATGATTTAAGTAAACAATCTTATAAGATTGTTTAATAAATACAATAATGATCACGTGTGCCCCATATTCCCTTCAAATTTGTTATTGCTTCTAAGGTATTTTTCACTCCCTTACATCCGCCTTTCTATCCTTATAACTAAGAGGAGGACCCCATTGTTGTAGAGGAGGAGATAGTTATAGAACCTTTGAGGACATATCCTAGCATTGGTTCCTATTATTATAGGTTCTTTATTGCTTTATTAGTAATTAGCTCACATTTTTCTCTTGGAAGTAAAATATTGTCTTGTCTTTCTCTTGATAGGATAAAGTTAGAGTAGACTTATTTACTTTTTAGAATAAATGTTCTATTTTCCTTAGCTCATAGTTACAAATTTATTTTAGAAGTTTCAAAGCTTGAAAAACACACAAAAACATAGTTATATTGCTTTAGGAAAATCCATATAACTCCCATATTTTTTTCCTTTTAATAGTAATTAAATCATCAAAATCAAAATTAGGAAAAAAAGTGTATGTATTCATTTAGGATTAACTGCATCAGAAATTCATTTTTAACTTTCAAAATTTCAAACATTCAAGCCCTCAATTTTACCATGAGGGATACAAAATTCAACTTTTATTCAAAAATAAACATCTAGGAAGCTCTTGGTTTAATTAGGGCATAGAAACAATATTTTCAAATCAAACAATAGACATAGGAAAACATCAAGGAAATCTCCAGTCTCATCATGAGGTACACAAAATCAACAATTCCACTCTCACCTAGGATGCCCTTCTTCCATGTGAAGAGAGTAACTAGTACAAATCACCCTCACTTAGCTAGTTTTCCTTAGAAGGTAGAAGTGATTTGATTGACACCTTTAGCAAGGGTGCAGTGCATGTGTTGTTTGGAGTTTGACTCACCCATGTTGTGTTTGAGTCACATTTTAGTTATCACACACAATGTACCATTAAAGTAGGGATAACAATTAAGGCGAGTTCATAATGAATGGGGAAAAATGTGCCAGCGATGCACTTCTCACCATTACAATAATAATATAGATATTAGTATTTTAAGGAAAATAAACCACTTTACATTAATTTAGATGTCTAATGGAATGACAAGGCAATACATAATAATTAGATCTTAAATTAAATTAGGCAATTAGATATGAGATACTAATCTAGATAAATAGTGTTGATGGCTTGTCATTGATGTCAAAAAGGGATGATGATGATTCAGTCGATGATGAGCAAGGGTTATGATGATATCATTTTGGCCATCTCCCATGCAATGTGTTCATGCTTGATATTGGATGTTGACATTGGCATTCTCTTCTCTATGTCATGACACCTTGAATCTAGGCATCAATTTGATATGCATGCAAAAGTAACTTTATTCTTCATAGAGGTGCTGATGTCATAAATTGATACATTGTTGATCTCCTTCATGTTGCTTCAGGACCACAGGCTCATCAAAGGATCAAAGGCATCAAATGTGTTATTCTTCATACGTTTCATATAAGGTGCTTGGTGCTTTCAGGAGTTGGATCTTCATTCATCATATTTCATGCTTAAGAGTTTTTGTCATGCTTTATAGTTCATTCTGGTTGGTCAATGGTTAAAACTTGAAGTGTGACCCTAATCTGCACAAGGTTGTTGAGCATAGAGTTCATTCATTCTATGGGAAGTGTCATTCATGTAGAGAGAGTCAAATTGTTGACCACATCATTACATTCATTGTTTGGTGTTGATTCATCATATATGTTTAAGTATATGTCACATTCAAAGAATTATTTCATAAAGGTGAAGCTGAATATTAAGGTTCAAGATTAGTTTATCTCAAATGGTAAAGGTTTCGTATGCTCTCTACTTTAAAACTAGGGTTTGAATTTTGTTGAAGCTCTAAAACTCTAGGTGAATTCCTAAACCCTATCTCTTATTCTAAAAGGTCCTTAAACTTAGTATTGCTTGTCATATGCCACATTTACTTTTTATTATGTTTTGAGGTTGACCTCTGATTGTAGGTGGAAGTCGTTCAAAGTGAACTTTTGGAGGGTTTTAAAATGTAAGTTCAACCGGCCCTATATATCTAAAGCGACCAAAGCTTACAAGTAAAATTCTTCATCGGGTGCCAATGTATACATCTATGATTATGATTAAAAGTTTAAAGAGCATGAAGAGGAAGATCTACAATTAGAATTTAAAAGCATTTCAAATTCCAAACTATTATTTGCCTTATCAAAAACATGACAGGCAGTTGCAGTATAAAAAATCCTTAATTGTTTTAGTAGTTCTCTGAATGACTGGATGGGCCAGTAAATTTGATAACTCATTTTGTATGATAGTTCTGATGATGCAAGTCATTTGATTGGATTCTACACAATAGTACGGTTATATTCATTGCTATAATGCTTATGTTTTGAAGCAATTCTATGATTTTTGAAAGCGAAGAAGATTGAAGTCTGTTTAGATGTATACAAGGGGATTGTAAGTGTGGTGTTTGTAGTATTAAAGGTATGTTTGTCCACAGAGGATAAAAGAGTCCTGATGTGTTTACACTATCATTGTGTTTGAAAAGGTTATGTCTGATAGTTGTATTGGCTATAGATAGAAGGAGATATAAGGTTATGAAGTGTAATGTGTTGTATAGAATCAGGGTAACCCCCCGAATTATGTTTTTCTTTCTCATATTTATGGTTTGTCAGTGAGACACCATTATGCCAGTGGGGCACATGTTTGTTAGTGAGACACTATTGATTTTCCAGTGAGGTAGTTGTATTTTCCAATGAGGCATGTTGTGTAGCCAGTGAGGTTCTATGATCTATGTAATTTTATGAAGCTAGTGAGGCAATTTTTCCCGAGTTCTTTTTTATCCCTATGAGGGTTTTTGATGCAGAGTGGAACAAGGGAAGCAACACACAAGGGTTTACTCTATTGTCCTTTGCCCACTCACCCACTTCACCTAGCCTTCAACCAAGCAACCAAAGGCACATTCAAGGGTATATGAAGGGTTTGATATCCAGGTGATGACTCAACCTTCAAGGCTTCTCCAACACCTTAAGATAGATCAATAAACACCTTCTATGCAATTAGTTTGATCCCCAACTTCCCAAAACTCTCCAACCTATACCTTGACTAATAAGGCTACTAGCCCTCCAAACTAGGTTTTCTCAACACAACTTGACAAAATCCCAAATGAATAGGTAAGTGAATGATGGTTTTAGATACCCTTTAAGGGACCCTATCAAACCTCCAAGTCTCCTATTCAAACTCTACTTCAGAAATCCAGAACATTCACTAGGTCTCTAGGCCTAATTGATCAATTTGGGTTAGGTTACAAAGCAAGTGATTAAAATTGGGTGCATAGATTAGGAGAAAGAATTTGGAATACCTCTACCATGCCCAAACAACACAAAACCACCATCCATTCACTCACCCTATCAGGATTCTATCATCTACAACCTCAAATAGCATAAATTTGGTCAAATACAAGGAAATACTTGACCTAGGGAATCACCTTAAAATTTGAAAATAGTCTCTCCCAGCCAAATACTTTTAGAATCCTATAGAGTACATCCCTAGCCTACATTTTACCAGTTTTTATGAATTTTCATTGGTGGGAATGCATTCTAGGGCCGGATTTCTATGACTGCCCTAGAAAATAGGGTTTCTAGACCAGTCTTGAAAGAAAATTTGATATCTTTTGAATCTGACCACTTCAAGACCTCAAACTAGTTGCATTTAAACCCTGACTCCAAGTACTTTCAAAAAAATAACATTTGCTCACTTGACATGTCCATACAGGTCATACACAGTAAGAAAAGCAAGAAAAAGTGATTGTTTTCTATTGTTTGAATGCCTAAAACTCCATACCAGACCTCCTCTGCCATACAAGAGTGAAGTACAATCTTTTTCAATTGATCCAAGTTGGTGTCTAACTTCTCCAACAACATTCAACCGCCAAAAATGGTTTTTGAACTGACCTACTACATGACACACTTTGACAATTATGTTGTTTTGCCTTAACATAAGGAGGTTGATTTGTTTGGCTTGTCCAATGGATCTCCAATGATCAAAACACTCCTTAAAACATATTAAAACACCAAAACAACAAAAAAACTCAAAAACCAATCCTTAGACCTTATAGGCCTAATTGGCACAACAAGGGTCCAAGTGGACTAAGCATGATTGAGGTTTATATGATTACCCCAATCATCTTGACCACACAAGAGGACCTTACATCCATGGCTAAAGACTTATTACAAACAAAACCAAAACTTTCAAAAAAATGCAATCAAAATGACTCTAGGAACCAAGGTGCTCCTAGGTGCCCTGCACCATACACCCACTGTCAAACAAAACTCAAGTATCTTGAGTTAGGAATGTTATCAAATGTGAAACTTGCCTTCTCAATGTCTGCTCTAGTCATCCAAGTGGCATCCTCTTGAGGTTTATTGAGCCACTTCACCAAGTACTCATAGTATGTGTGCCTCCTAGTCTGTTTTGCAATCCTCTTATCCAAAATGCACTCAATTTGATTAGGAGATGAAGGAATCAATTCTTGGAGTGTCTGATCAGTTTGGTCTTCTTCATCAGCAGTCTAAGGATTAGATCCTTTATAGGGATAAAGGTCTGAAACATTAGAAATTGGAGACAAAGCAATGCCATTCGAAAGTCTGATTTTATATGCATTTTCTCCACATTTCTTGAGCACTTCACAAGGCCCAATCTTCATCATGAGCAGCTTGGTATATTTACCTGTAGGGAGTCTCTCCTTCTTGAGATGGACCATTACCAAATCCCCTTCTTTGAACTGCAAATCCCTTCTCCTTCTGTCAGCAAACTGTTTATATTTCTGAGAATTGGACTGCAACTTCTGTTTAACTTGTTCATGGACATCTTTCATCACTTGAACCAAGTATTTAGCCAAGGCACTACTATTTTCTAGTCCTTTAACCTCCCTAAGTTCTAGAATACCCCTTGGGTGAGTGCCATAAACAATTTGGAAAGGAGACAGGCTGTTGCTTCTATTGACAGTGTCATTATATGAGAACTCTGCCTGAGCCAAAATTGAATCACAACTAGCACCCTGCTCCTTTGTTAGGCATCTTAGGAGGTTGTTAAGTGACCTATTAATCACCTCTATTTGTCCATCAGACTGAGGGTGATAGGCAAATGATAATGACAAGTTTGTACCTAGTCTCTTCCAAAGTGTCCTCCAGAAGTGTCCTATGAACTTGGGGTCTCTATCAGAGATTATGGACAAAGGTAAACCATGTAACTTGACTATTTCCTTGAAGAAGAGACCTGCTATGTGTGAGGCATCATGTGTGGTTTTACATGGGATGAAGTGAGCCATTTTTGAGAACCTATCAACAACCACAAAGATGCTATCATGTCCATTCTTGGTCCTAGGAAAACCAAGTACAAAGTCCATGCTTATGGAATCCCAAGGCTTTGAAGGAATAGGTAGAGGAGTGTATAAACCTGTATTTGATGTATACCCCTTTGCTCTTTGGCAAATTTGACAAGTTTCAACAAACTTCCTTACACCGGTTGGCAACTTTGGCCAAAAATAGTATCTCCTAACCAATTCTAGGGTCTTATCAATACCAAAGTGGCCTGACATGCTGCCAAAGTGCTTTTCCTTGATAATGTTCTCTCTAACAGACCCTCTTGGGATACACAACATGCTACCCTTGAAAAGATATCCATCTTGTATTAAAAAATTAGAAAAATTAGTGTTATACCTTCCTGTCATGGCTTTGCAAGATTGGTATGGTTCTTTGAAGTCTTCATCTACTGCATACTGATCTTTGATAGCATGAATACCTATACTTTCCAACTGAATAGTTTGTACAACAAGATTCTTCCTACTTAAGGCATCGGCTACCTTATTGGCCCCTCCTTTCTTGTGTTTTATTGAGAAGGTGTATGCTTGGATGTACTCCATCCACTTGACATGTCTGTGATTTAACTTTTACTACCTGTTCAAGAAGCTCAATGCATGGTTATCAGTAAAAACTATAAATTCATTTGGAAATAAGTAGTGTCTCCACTTCCTCAATGATTGAACCATGGCATATAATTCTAGATCATAGGTGGAGTAGTTCTATTTTGCCTCATTTAACTTCTCACTAAAGAAGGATACAAGCCTCCCACCTTGACTTAGGACTCCCCCAACAGCCCTCTTACTTGCATCACACTCTACCACAAAGACCTTGTCAAAATCAGGAAGAACAAGGACCGGTTGTTCTGATATTTTTTTCTTTAACAGTTCAAAGGCTTGGTTGGCCTCATTTGTCCATACAAACACACATTTCTTGCCCCCTTTTATGGTGTCAACAAGTGGAGCACAAATGCCACTAAACCCTCTAATGAACTTTCTATAAAAGCTACACAAACCATGGAAACTCCTTACCTCAGAGGCTGTTGTAGGTGTGGGCCAATTAAGAATGGCTTCCACCTTGCTTGGATCCATTTTTAGGCTGCCCTTAGAGATTACAGACCCCAAGAATATCAACTCTTCTTGTAGGAAGACACATTTCTCAAGATTGATTCTCAACTTCTCCTCTTGAAGTCTCCTGAGCACTTAATGGATATGTCTTATGTGATCTTCCTTGCTGTCACTAAAAATTAGTATATCATCCAAATACACAACAAGAAACTTGTTAAGGAAAGGTTTTAGCACCTCATTCATCAATCTCATGAAGGTGCTTGGTGCATTTGATAAGCCAAAAGCCATGACAACCCATTCAAATAGTCCTTCATTGGTTTTGAAGGCAGTTTTCCACTCATACCCCTCCCTTGTCCTGATAGTGATCTTATTAATGGCCCTGGAGTTAGTGCACAGTCTCCATGTACCTTCCTTCTTGGGTGCAAGTACTGTAGGTACTGCACATGGACTAATACTCCTCCTGATAAGCCCTCTATCCAACAAGTCTTGGATTTGTCTTGCTACTTCAACATTTTGCTCTGGGGTCAACTTGTAGGCTGCTTGGTTTGGTAGGGTGGATCCAAGGATGAGATCAATGCAATGACTAATCTCCCTCTTTGGTGGAAGGGCATCCTTACTCTCATCAGCTATCACATCATGGAACCTTTCCAATAGTTCTTCCACTTCCTTTGGTCCAATCCACCTAAGAGGTTGCTGCACTTTGGCCTTCTTGGGATTTACATCCTTGGGCTTGATAACTACTACAAAACATGGCACTTTCTCTTCCTTGAGGTTAGCCAAAAACTCTTTTTCACCTACCAACATAACTGAACTAGAAATGACCTTCTCTTTGCAATCATCAATCAAAGGAGTCATTGTAAACTTTTCACCATTTTTGGACAAATGAATCACATTTTGCTTACCATCATGTTGGGCCCTTGTGTCATGTTACCAAGGCCTTCCAAGAAGAAGGTGGCATGCATCCATATCCACTATCTCACAAAGAATCCTATCATGATATTCACCTATCTTGAATTCAACCCAACATTACTCTTTCACCATAATTTGTTGTTCCTTGGTTAGCCAAAAGACTCTATAGGGCTTAGGATGAGGTATCCTTTCCAATCCTAACTTAGTCACCATTTAATTAGAAGCCAAATTTTCAGAAGAACCTGAATCAACTATTACCTTGCAAACTTTTCCTTTCACCTTGCAAGTGGTTCTGAACAAGTTGTTCCTTTGGGGCTGCTCCTTGGTGGCTGGCATGATGAGTGACCTATTAAACATGATGCATTCTCCACTCTCAGGTGCTGCAGACTTGGAAGAGGCTGTTTGATAACTTGTGGTGCTTTGACAGTCCTCTTCTTGAAGGAGTTGCACCCTTCTCTCTTTCTGATTTGTAGTAGTTTTTCCCATCTTCTCCTGGCACCTAAAGGACTGATGTCCTATCTGATTGCAAGAGAAACACCTTCCAGTAAACACATTGGGACACCTACCCCCACTTCTTCCTCTGCCATTGCCTCTCCCTCTAAACTGACCCTTATCAGCACTATTTCTGTCAGCCTGTCCTAGGCTACCTTCTTGTGATCTGCCTTCTTGGTATCTAGGAAAGTTATCTCTATTTTGAAATCTGCCCCTACCTCTGAAATTCATATTACCTCTGCCTCTGATGGATGAATCACCTTTTCTCCTTTGTTTGTCCTCAATCCTCAATGCCATTTGAAAACACTTATGGACTGTCTCCGGGTTAAAGAGGGTTAATTCATCTTGAATGGAGAACTTAAGGCCATTGAGATACCTTGCAAGCTTCTATTTTTCATTCTTAGGCATCTTGGCTTTCAATGTCATCTTGTGAAACTCCTCTGTGTAGGTGCTCACGTCCATGTCCTTCTGTCTCAAGTTGTGCAACTTCTTGTTTAAGTTGACCTCATAATCTTCAGGGACAAATTGCTTCTTGATTTCAAGCACCATCTTCCTCCATGTAGAGATAGGATTCTTATCATCCTCTACCCTTTCATTTTGAATAAAATTCCACCAACTCAAGGCTGGCCCTTTCATTCTTGATTTGGCAATCCTCACTTTCTAATTTTCTGCCACTTCTTCACATTCAAAATAGTTCTCCATTGCCTCAATCCAATCAAGGCACTCCTCTGGGTTCATCTTACCAGGAAACATAGGTAAGTCTGCCTTAGTGTCCTTCCTACTCAACTTTCCAAGTGCATCTAGGAATTGTCTCTCTGACATGCCTCCTTGTGGCTCTTCCATTGGCACTTCTTTTTCTTCATCTTGATCCTCTTCATCTGAATCTAAGATGACCTCTGGCTTCTTCTTCTTGTCCTTGTCTTTCTTCAACTTCTCTATCTCAGCCTCCATCCTTTTGTTCTTGGCTGCTTGCTCTCTCACTATCTTTGCCAATTCAGCATTTGTCACTCTTTGAGGAATTTCCTCCTCTTCTTCTCTATCTCCCATCTCTTTGAGGCTCTGATACCACCTAATTTAGAGTGGCACAAGGGAAGCAACACATAAGGGTTTACTCTATTGTTCTTTGCCCACTCACCCACTTCACCTAGCCTTCAACCAAGCAACCAAAGGCACATTCAAGGGTATATGAAGGGTTTGATATCCAGGTGATGACTCAACCTTCAAGGCTTCTCCAACACCTTAAGACAGATCAATAAACACCTTCTATGTAGTTGGTTTGATCCCCAACTTCCCAAAACTCTCCAACCTATACCTTGACTAGTAAGGCTACTAGCCCTCCAAACTAGGTTTTCTCAACACAACTTGACAAATCCCAAATGACTAGGTAAGTGAATGATGGTCTTATATACCATTTAAGGGACTCTATCAAACTTCCAAGTCTCCTATTCCAACTCTACTCCAGCAATCCAGAACACTCACTAGGTCTCTAGGCCTAATTGATCAGTTTAGGGCTAGGTTACAAAGCAAGTGATTAAAATTGGGAGCATATATCAGGGGAAAGAATTTGGAATGCCTCTACCATTCCCAAACAACACAAAACCATCATCCATTCACTCACCCTATCAGGATTCTATCATCTACAACCTCAAATAGCATAAATTTGGTCAAATACAAGGAAATACTTGACCTAGGGCATCACCTTAAAATTTGAAAACAGGCTCTCCCAGCCAAATGCTTTTGGAATCCTGTAGAGTACATCCCCAGCCTACATTTCACTAGTTTTTATGAATTTTCACTGATGGGAATACATTCTAGGGCCAGATTTCTATGACTGCCCTAGAAAATAGGGTTTCTAGACCAGTCTTGAATGAAAATTTGATATATTTTGACTCTGACCACTTCAAGACCTCAAACTAGTTGCATTTGAACCCTGACTCCAAGAAATTTAAAAAAATAACATTTGCTCACCTGACAAGTCCGTACAGGCTGTACACAGTAAAAAAAGCAGGAAAAAGTGACTATTTTCTGTTGTTTGAATGCCCAAAACTCCGTACCAGACCTCCTCTACCATACATGAGTGAACTACAATCTTTTTCAACTGATCCAAGTTGGTGTCTAACTTCTCCAACAACATTCAACCGCCAAAAATGGTTTTTGAACCAACATACTACATGACACACTTTGACAATTATGTTGTTTTGCCTTAACATAAGGAGGTTGATTTGTTTGGCTTGTCCAATGGATCTCCAATGATCAACACACTCCTTAAAACATATTAAAACACCAAAACAACAAAAAAACTCAAAAACCAATCCTTAGACCTTATAGGCCTAATTGGCACAACAAGGGTCCAAGTGGACTAAGCAGGATTGAGGTTTATATGATTACCCCAATCATCTTGACCACATAAGAGGACCTTACATCCATGGCTAAAGACTTATTACCCTAATAATTGTGTTATGGTTTCTCACTATTTGTGGTCTACTTTGTCTACATGTTCAAACATTCAGTCTTGTGTATCTTTCAACATTTGAGTTTCTATGGTGTCTTCAAATTTTATAATTTACTTATGTTCTTTATGTTCAATAAAGCTTGATAGCTTTACATGTATGATGCAACACATGATAGTTGAACTATTCTAAAACTTGCATTTTATTTTTTTTAAGTTGTGAAATATTTATTCAAGGTCATTTTAAATTGGTATACCACTGATTCACCCCCCTCTCAGTGGTATTGTATTCCAACAAGTGGTATCAGAGCCTTAGGTTCCTTGTTCAAAGTTTAATCAACTTAGGAGATCCTGATAGTGGAGTACTATGGGAAAGTGTAAACAAAATAGAAAAATGAAAGATGCTAAGCAAAAGGTTGTAAAATAAGCCCCAGTCAAGCCAAGTATTGATTTGTTGCATGAGTCACCCTTGAATGTTGATACAAAGTGTGATAAACATAATGGTCTTGTAGTTGAGAGTTTTTATAAAAAGGAAAACTTCATTGTGAGTGTAGGTGGACAAGAACTTGATAAAAGAGAAGATGATTTTGTTGTTGAGATTGATGATGAAGAAGGAGGCATCTTTGTGGATGAAGATGACTATGAATAGGAGTATGATGAATAGGAGCATGAGGTAGATATAGAAGGTGAACTCTTGTGTGCTCTAGATACAATCAAGAAACTCAGAAAAGAGGGCCAGAAATTAGAAGACCAACTTCAACAAGAAAAAGATTCCAAGGACAAGGTATGTTTAGATTTTGCAAAAGTTTCTTTAGATCTTGAAGAGGTAGAGGTACAAGTTGAAGAGTCTAACAAACTGTTTATTAGTCTAAAAATTGAAGTAGAAGAAGCAAAAAGGTAGTTAAATTTACAAAATCTGATCTTGAAGTTAAAACTAATGAATGCCTAAAACTAGAGTTATAAATAGTCTCTTTGAGAAAGGAATTGGAAAAGGTATCTTCTAAGTTGGACAAGAATCTACAGTTTGAAAAGACTACTGAATGCTTAAATGACTTGTTGAGGAAGAAAAAGAATCGTAAGGACACTACTGGTCTACACTATGAAGAAGAATAGTGCTCCAAAGTTAGAAATGCACCAAGGAAGAACATAGATTTAAGTCATCATGTTGCTGCTCCTGAAGATAAAACAAAAAATAAAGTTGCTGATGCTGGAAGAAGAAGAACAAATAGGTTCTCAAGGCCTCTACGTATCAGGCAATACCATTTAATAAGGTACAACTACTCTTGGTTTCATTGTTATTGCTATTCTTGTCATGTTTATGGTCATAAACCTAGAGATTGTAGAACTCACTCAAAAAATGATTTTGGATGGAATAAGGATAAGAATTCATATAGTTTGTCAAATCCTGGGACTATAACAATGTTTGATATAACTGTAATAAAGTTGGTATGAGTAAGAAATTGTTGGGTACATGGAAGATATAAATATAAAAGTCCTCTTGGAATAATGAACAAGTTAAGATGTTTCAATTGCAATAAATTTGGACATATATAAAAGTTTTGTAGCCTTGGTTTGAAAGAAATTCCAAGGAAAACTAATAGTCTGATCACAAAAGCATCATCTAATGTTGATAAGGGAAGAGGAAAGGTAAAATCTGTTTGGAGGAGGAAACATGAACAAAAACAAAAAGAACCTATGTATGTGCTTTATGCATAAAAGGAGAGCATAAAAAGTAGCATGGAGTCAGGGGGAAATGTTCAATGTCATATCTTTTACCCCAAGGTGAAAATAAGAAGTTTAGTAAAAGATCAAGTGATGGTTTGGTGTGAGGTTATTGCCTTAGAAAAAGTATGGTGATCTTTATTCATAGTTTTCTTCTCAAAGCTTTGGCATACAAGTTCACAATGATTTGGTATTTATGCTAACAGTGGTACGAATGCATGTCAGAGGTTTGAAAGTATTAGTTTGGATACTCAGTGTAGTTACCTTGACTACAATGCTCAGTAAGAAGCATGTATCTCAGTCACTGTGAATCACTAACATGAAACCTAAATAATGTTTTCTCAGTCACAGTGAGAATAAAGTCTTTGGAGGATTTTCAAAGGTATTTCATGATCTAGACTTGGATGTATGCAGCAAGAGTGGAAATAACTTAGAGAAACTCAAAGATTTCATCGAAAGATCAAAGGTATAATAAGGAGTTTATTGACACTTTGTTTATGTGCAAAATAAATATGTCAATATTGGAATAATATTGTGGTATGTATCAATTTCATTATTGTTTGTTGATTAAAGTGTGTCATGTTTCATTGTAACATTAGAAAATGTCCCCTTGGGGGCTTTTCCCTCATAAGCTTTAGCTCCCGAGGCTTTAGTATGCATTTAGGACATTTAAGTTCATATTTTGGCATCCCAATGGAATGAGACCTAGGTTCCATGGAAAATTGGACCTAGGTGGACCCCTTGAGTTGTACCCTACCCAAAATAGGGGGGAGGACTTGGGTGCCCATGCCCTAGTCCGACTCTATTTTGGGGAAGCCCTAATTTTTGGGTGTCAATTTATGACCTTTAGTTGGTTCTTTTGCTGACATGGTAAAGTTTAATTTTTAAAATCTTGGCGGGAATGCTTGTAGGTGCATATATAAGCATGTTTAGGCATTCATTTGTAAACTAGATGATCATTGTGAACTCTAGGCATTCTCAAGGTGATTCAAGGCTTTCTATTGTGTTGCAAGAGCAGACTTATATGTTTTCTGTGTTGATATTTGTAGATTTGAGCATCAATCCTCTCATGGCATGAAGAGCATCTTCCTCCATGAGAGCTTCACTACAAGGTGACATATTATTGTGTTTTCATCATTGATTCCTTTGGTTTTTGCCTCTGTCTCACAAGGGAACGCACTCTTTATCTAACAACGTTGTTCAAAGACTTAAGTGTCCTTCGGGGCTTGACTAAGGCAAGCCTCTAAACACCACAACCCCCAAACCAAGTCTTGTGATTGTAGGTTGCAGGTGTCGCATTTGGGAAAAGTGGAGTTGTAGGAAAGCTTGGCAAGCATCAGGGATTCAGGATCTGGAGAAAAGTCAGACATAAGAGCATTTCCAAGACTTGGGTGCTCGCTTTAGTGTCATCCATAGACAGATCTTGAGAAATAAAAGTTATAGAGCTGATCAATGTCAGAAGGAGGTCCAGATTCCCCGAAAAAGTAGGTACCTTGGACTTGGGCACCCGCTCCAGTGTCCCTGACTATTCCACTTTGGAACCCAAAAAATAGGTGTTCTGTGATTTGGTATTTTATTCTTGTCTGCAAGAGCTTTTTTCATCTTTCGTCAATTTATTGCCATATTTGTGTAATTAGGGTTTTAATGACTAATTGGAAATAAGAGTAAGGAAAATTAATAATTAAATTCCCTACATCTACAAGTGACCTAGGGTATGATAGTGCTCACCACTCGACCCTAGATCCTCCAATGCATAGTGGAGTGGCAGATTTAAACATCTAAAATCAAAAGATTAACAAATCCAATTTTCCCCTAAACATTCATTATTTAACATCTTGATAAGTTTTTCATAGTCTTTGGATGGTTGCCTCATTCATTCAAGTATTTGGTTAGTTTGGTATTGATGCAAGACTTAATGATGAAGTGGTTTACAATTTATCTCCATTGAGTTTGATTTGATGCACCTAGAATCATCATTTATGATCATTCTGATTCTTGTACAAGTTTAAATATAACAAAGAAAGTTAACTGAATTGATTCAAAGGTGACTTGATCTTTGATCATGTTTTATTTTTATGAAGTTCATGTCATCATGCTTCACTTGTACAACATGCTTCATACTTCACCTGTCATGCTTCACTTGATGAAGTTGCTTGCTTGGTTTATCATCTTTCAAGGTATTGATAGTACCATTCATGCTATTTATCCTCTCCTCTGACATGATAACAATCTATTTGTCAAATTATACAATGGTAGTGTCCATGTGGATTCAAAGCTTAATAAACAGTGAAATGAAGAGAAAGATAATTGTTGTAGGCTTTGCAATAGGGTATAGTATCTTTCAAGGTGCAATGTGATTATCAAATGTTGTTTGTGCAATGATTTGGTGTTCTGAAGTTGGTTTGATTCAATCTTGCTCCAGTGTCTTAGTCATTGATGATAGTAGATAGTGATCAGTATTAACATTTTAATAGTGACAATTTTGAATGATCTCATGTAGATTTGAATTATGGACCGTTGAATGGACTATTGCAGTAACAATTATCATTTATTTCAAATTGCTTTCACGAGTACAGTAATGGTAAATAGTGTTACAGTTATGTGTGACAAAGTAACCTGTGTTTTTGGTACAATGTTGAAAGGAGTATATCAAGGTTTGAATGTGTATTCCAATAAAGCTCACACAAAAATGACTATAAAATCAAAATGTATATGTCAATGATCTAATTCCTCATTAAGGTGGAAGTCCGACTTGAAGGAAACTTTTTAATAAGGATTTTAATTGAAACCATGTTAAGCATTGATGCATTGAGTCTGTAGTATATGATATCCTACGGTAGGTAACTGACATAGAGAGTATAGTGATAATTCTTAGTTGCTTTATGTTTTAACTTGATATACAAGAGACAGTGTGGATGTGACATTATAACAGTGGTGTTCATGGTGCATGTTCTTTATAGTGATGCTTTGGTTTCTGACAGTCTCCATGCAGACTTTGTAAGTTTAATATGTAGCGGGAGTGCTTGATTGTTTGTTTTAGATGTTGGTGGCTGTAAAACAAGGTTTCTGGTGAGATGAAATGAATATTTGTTTGTACTTTTGAATGGTGTGAAAAGACAAAGATGATAGAGAACATATATGTATAGTCTTAACAAAATGATTGAAGATGTAGGGGAAATAGGTTTTACTATGTTCATCACTTTGTACAGAGATGTGGAGTGATTTAGACAAAGAGAATAATTGCAGAAGGCTATGATTACTATAGAGGTAAAGAAATTCCAAAAACCATAATTTCTTCTTTCTTCTCATGATCTTGAAAGTTATGCACAAAGAAGGAGTATATTGTTGTTGATGTCACTATCATATCAATATGGTTCTTTGTAGATATTATTGTAATCTATGTAAGATTACTAGTAGTTGAAGTTTGATCTATAAGGTCTGTGATATGTAAATAAATAGAGTAACCCTATGTCTTGATGACACTTTGGTATTGATGAGCCAATGACGGCATGGTTCGGTGGTTAAGTCGCTCAGTTGTAGTGGCGGCCACCAGAGTTCAAACCCCCGCTGGGCCAACGAGCTTGCAAGGCTTTACGCCTTCGCTAGGCCAACGAGTTCACAGGTTTGAAGTGTTCTTCCTAGGGGATGAGGTCCCCCATGTTGTGGCCTCACCGGTTCATTGCTCCGAGCAAAAGCATTCGCGTGGAGCCGGAGGGCATGTTGTACTAGCGTTGCCGGTCATGTTAAAAAGTTTACCAGGTGCATTATCTTTTTAAAAAAAAAAGACACTTTGGTATTGATGACAGTCAGTGACTTACTCATGATTTCATACAAGTGTTTCTTTTGATTGCTTTTCTAAATTAGTCAGTTCTCATAGGGGGAGTATCATGTTTGCCTTGCATAGCTTGATAATTACACTGTAGGGACTAAAATAATATGTTTGATATGGTTGTTTGTGTTGATAGATGAAATGTAATGTCCAGAAGCCTGTGAAGGATTGATTTTAATAGTTTGGTAAAGCTGCAACAATGATAGCATGAAGTATCCTTTGCACAGTCTCCTTCATGATTAATTCACATAAGTGAATTATTTTGTTAGTATACAGATAATGTTGCGCATCAACTTGTAAATGCTGCAGTTCTCTAGTGACAGTACTCTTCCTCTTGTCATTTACCTAGTTAATACTTTTGGTTGTCGCCAACAGTCTTGGGGAGAGAGGCAAGAAAGGACTCCCAGGTGAGGGACAGGAGTATTGTTGTAGCAGGAAGGAGTGGACTTCTGATGCACCTTAGAGGCAGCCAGTCAAACTCCATTAATAGGAGTCACAGTTGGAAGGTAAAGACGAAGCAGAGGAGGCATCAAGTCAGGGTTGAAGACATAAAGAGGCAAAAGTCATTTGAAGCAGACCACACAACTCTTGGGACAAGAGTTTTCTTCATGCTGAGGAGTATGGTGTAGGAGCACCTTGGCAAATTAATGTTTTCATGGACTAATTTTGTGGAATTTAATTCCATTTTAGAGATTCAATGTTGTAATAGGATCAATTTGATCATTTGAAGTTATGTTGGAGTCATTTGGACATAATATGTAAAAGTTGTTATTCAAAATGTAAAATTCCTAAAAGATGCAAAATGTGGGAAGGTGAAGGGTCACCTTGTTCTAGTTCATTCCTAGGAGGTTGGAAACTGAAAAGACATGTTGAAATGCCTTCAAAAGGCTTTGTAATATTCACAAAAATTCGGAGGTGGTTGAATGTATGAAGTGGAATGATAAGATAGCACTGTTTTTATGCATTTTCTTCAGAAAAATGCTATTTTCTGGCCTTGTACGGATCTTTACAGACTGGAGTTCATTTCTAACTGATTTTTCATGAAAGGTTTATCAATCACCTTCCATTTTCTTTTGGTTGCATGCATTTTGGTTTTGTTTTGCTCAAGATATTGCATTTTTCGTGTAGACTGTTAAACCCTGATTTAGAGTAACCTGTTTTGGGAAAAATGCCATAACTTTTGTTTCCACCATTGGATCTTTATGTAACTTGGGGAAAATGTCTATAACTATGTTAGCTACAATCTGACCAAAGCGATTGACCTCATTTTGTGTTGTGTGGATGTTATGTATGACTGTTCGCGGCATTTCACAGTGACATTTCTGAGTTTGAACCCTTGTAGTCCGTTTTTAGAACACATTTTCCAAAACAACCCAAACCCATTCTAGAGTATGTTGTGGGGAGGCATAATGGGTATCTAATACATGTCTAATATTTGCATTTGGATGTTTATACAGAAAGTTATTGGGACTGTTCTCCGTTTGTAGGGTACTAGCCTTTCTTGGGGTTTGTGAAGGAACTAGTAGTTCGAAGTTTGATCCACCATTGCCAATGGATGGGATGGGATCTAATACATGTCCAAACACCATTTCTAAGAAGAATTTAGGAACTTTAACTACTGTTCCCACTTTTCCATGAAGATCCTTGTTTTTGGGCTCATTGGTGTAGTTGAACTTTGCCTAGTATGAAGTTGAGTTGATCCTTTCCTCTGCATCATATTGGTATCAGAGCTGGTGAAAGATTTGGGTGGTGTGTATTTTTTTTTTCCTGTCACTGAGAAGGCAGGTGAAGAGCGAGAAGATCTTGATTGTGTAGATAGATCACCGAGGGAGGCAATCTACACCTTTTGGATTTTGTGTTGCTCAGTTGTTTGGTTGCAGGTGCTTGTTCCATCTAGCTGCAAGAAGGATGTTTTCTGAGGTTGTGTGTGGGCAGACAAGAGAAGGTCTGTCATGACCATTCTCCAATAGAGATTTGGCTGGAGAAGGATGCATAGAGAAACCACTGAGGAGAGAGTGGTAGGTGCATCACCAGGATCTGCTGTTGGGTGAGATGAATGGTTTGGTGAGTTGGTTTGTTGTAAAGTAGTGAGAGAGATGGATACCTGAAGAAGCACTTGATGTTGCAGCCTGAAGAGTACTCCACTGATGGGAGTAGAAGGAGCCTGAGGATGCTCTGTGAAGATGGTAGTTTGTTTTGTTGGTTGTGTTGGGTCTCAAAAATGCAGGTTGTGGATTCTAAGGGGATGCCAAGCCCTATGGTCAAATCTACAACGTTTTTGAGCCAATGACTGGAGTTTGACCTTAACGATCAACTTCTCCCTACACTTTAGGTCCTGCTACAACCTAGGCAGGTGAACCTTTGATTATCAAAGCAGGTTGTATGATTAAATCTATGTTGGTTTGCTGCTAGTTTATCCAATTACAATGGCATGCTTGTAAATCAGATGAAATATTATAAACTATTTCTAAAGAAAGCAAATGATTTAATCTAAATTCTAACAGAAATAAATAACAGATAACATGAAATGAATCTAAACTATAACAATGAAACAATGTAAAGATTTTAATTATAAGATGAATCAATAGTTAGACTGGTGCTTTGTCTGTTTGGGCAACGGAGTCAGGATATCAAAAACAAATAACTTGTATCAGGCAATAACTCGATCTGATTGGCACATACAATAGTTTGCAACTTGTACAAACGTGCAAGGAAGAAATTATTAGCTCATTCTTAATAATCCAAAGGACATAATTGAATTAAATGCAAAATATTAAAAAATGATTTTAATCTTTCCAGAAAGAACCAATCTAAATTTGCAAATTAACAAATTAGATCAACTCTGGAGACAAATTAATAACCCTAATCAATTAATCGTACTTAATAATCCATTCAACATTCTAAGATTACTATAATTGATGAGAAAGGATTTAATTCTACTTGAGAAACCAATCAAATCAAATATACTGAATTAGCAACTGTAATCAGACAATTTGAACATATCCTTAACACATTCGAATTGAATAATCAGAAAATGAATGACATGGAGATAATTAAATTGATTGAATGAAAAACAACAAACAGATGATACCGTCACAGTGTATTTCGAATTTGAATCCTCAAAAACGCTACCTCAAAACATATCACACACCATAATCTTTCTCAGAACGACATTGCACAGAAGGATCAAATCGGCCTCAGATTGCATCAATCTAACCTAATTCTAACCTTAAAATATTTCAAATATGTTTTTGTAAAAATCTAATCCTAACCTCATTTCTAACTCCTTTCTCCGGGTCCTGGGATCTCTATTTATAGAGATGCAACAAGCCTCAGACCCGTTACAACATTCATGACGGTTGATAATTGGTTGAACCAACCATAAGAACCGACTTTATTGATTTACATAAATTAAATAACATGATTTGAAAGACTCAACAAATCCTCGAAAGTTGGATTGAAATATTTAATCTTCGATGAGATCATTTAATTGCCAGTCAAGAACCACTTCATTGCATTCAACACAACCCTAATCCTGCAAAGAACACAAATTAATCGTCAGATAAATAATATATAAATATATAATTTGCATTGATGTGGACCTTAGGACCTGTGTCGTGCGGTAATGTTTTTGTTGTATATTTTCTCACTTATATTTACATTTAGGGTTTTCATCTCCGTGACATATACCCAAATGTTAATAATAGTTTGTGTTGATATTTCCTTTTAAGGCTCTTAATAATTTAATCAAATCTTTTGTCGTGACTTTAGGTTTGATTAATTTTAACATATATCTTTTACCAATTACAAAATATTCTTTTTTGGTACAACTCTTTATTTATTTAATTAATTATTAATTAATTTTCTTTGGGTTCCCACGGGAATACAATATTTCTCCAATTAATATTTATCCAATTTTCTTTTCACCTCTATTTGGAGCAAAATAATTATTTGGGTGAAGATTATTATCCCTTTTTTATCTCCTAGGTGAAAGATATTTCACTGGTCATTACAATGCATTTTCACATAGGAATGTTCTCTAGGTAAAATAATTACCTCACTTGATTAACCCCTTGAAATATCTTACCTCGGAATGAAAACATTATTAAAAATCTTTCCTTGGGTTAAAAATACTTCATTCCTCCGTGAAATAATTCTTATTTTGCACTATTCATTTTAATATTCCACCCAGCCGAATGTAATTTTCATCATTAGCAAACTTAATGACTTTTTCTCAATAATATTTATCAGCTTGAATGGAATGATATTTTAGAATGGAGGTCTCACAGTGCATATGCAACATCTTCACCAATCAACATTGCCGATCTTGCCACTTGACATTAGCATTGTCCTCCAGTTGTTCACAGATTCGAGTAATGGCTTTGAAGAGGTCCATTGCTCGATTCCTCACGTCTTCCAAGTTCAATTGCTGC
This sequence comes from Cunninghamia lanceolata, assembly GCA_027924645.1. Classification (NCBI taxonomy): domain Eukaryota; kingdom Viridiplantae; phylum Streptophyta; class Pinopsida; order Cupressales; family Cupressaceae; genus Cunninghamia; species Cunninghamia lanceolata. The sequence goes on from BSBN01000078.1 coordinate 9,962,174, forward strand.
CGCAATTCTGCATTCAATTGCGGGGCTGTTCCTCTTTTTACTCGTGTGAAGTCATTTACCTCGGCACCTTTTTTACTTTCGTTTGGCAAAATTAAATCACTTGAGTGAAAATCTGCTCCTCCTTGGCAAAAATATTTTATCAGCTTTTGTATGCATCCAATTGATATCATTAGCGAAGTTGCTATTACGTATTTTTCCATTTCAAGCTGTGTTAGAAAGTAAAGAAATTAATTGGACTATTCCCTATACTCTCCTTGCAAGGCTTGTTGTTTTGTCAACATTTTGTGCGGGACCAGGCTCACCATTGCTGATAAACTTAGAGCCATATTGAATAGCCCTACAAATCTTGTCTCTTGCTTCTGCTTTGCTCAAATACAACACTAGCAGTGCTAGTTCTGCTCTGGTTATATCAAGAGAACTCATGATTATTTTGTTTAAGAAGTAAATCGCACTTGCAAACTAAAATCTGACCCAACACAATCGATGCATTCAAAGAACCTCAAGCTGCTTCGACGAAAATCACTTTTATGTTTCTCTGCAAACCCGCTTTTGCTTCTCTTTTACTTTTTTTTTTCTTAATTGATAAGTAAATCAATGAAATTGAATGATGAAAATTTTGGAGACAATACGAACACAGATTTATGAAAACCGCGAGAAGGTTTTCATGCGCAGTGCATTTGGAAGGTATTTCTAAAAAACCGGTTCTACAGATAATTCGAGAGAAACACGGGATAAATAAGGGTAGTAAACATGACGAGTTGTAATATCCTTTCTTTCTTAAAGATCGCCGTTGTTGACGAGGGTTGTATTTGCACGATATCCAATCAACCTTCCTCTCGAATCGGATGCTAGGTTTGTATTATTTCATATCGGATCAGATAGTTAACATCAGTTTTTAACATTATAAATGGGCTTGTACCCATTGTAGCTAATTGATGATAACATTCCAAAATCTCTAACACTGCGATTCTTGCCAATTCATTCCAAAGTCCGCTACTTGATCATAACATTGTGATGTTTACCAAACAGCGATTCAATGTGATTCACCCGTGCTAAAGTCTTCCCTTGATTTTGCAGGAGGTCGGATTTGATTGATATTGCCCCACTCTGGGAAGACATGAATATGGTCGACAGCGTTTTTAGTGATAAGGAATTTGTTGGAGGGCGTTTGGAGTCCAATTCAACTCCAAGACTCTGTGATTCTACACAGTTGTTGGATCCTTGTTGTAGAGTGTCGAATTCCTATAATTGGAGCACGATTCCTATTCCTGCCACTTCATTGCCGATGGAGGCAGCTAATGGCAACCCAGCTTGGTCTTGGAATGACACGTCCCTTACAGACATTAGCATATGCGGCAGTCATCGTTTAACAACACAGATTGATCATCTCCCAGGTTGCTTTAATCTTTACACTAATAACTATATTAGTAAAATGAGCCCTATTTATTGGCCACATTCATCAGGGAACTGTTTAATGTGAAATATTTAATGGTAGTTTTATATTTTAATTATTTCTTTTGGCTTCGAACAGAAACCCTAAATTCCTACTTATATGTTTGGATGTACATGGGAGTTCAATAACTTGTATACACACAGGAATTCAGTAACATGTTGCATAATGCATGGTTAATGTTACAGGTACTTTGTCTACGTACAGCCCACGTTCAAGCATTATTAATGGTGATGAGATGCCTAAAGTAGAAGATAAGCAGGCATATGGCTGGTATTCAACTGAAGATATGCCTGAGAGCCTACTTCCATGGGAAGCATTGCATGGATTTGCTCCTATTGCAAATAATAAGAGTGACGATGAGAAGAAAAACGTTGGTAATCAGCTGGAAACAAGTTCCTATAGAGATACATCATGTGGGCTTGTGATGGAAGGAGTGGGGCATTCAAACTTTGGAAATATATCACCAATGCCATGCGATAATTTAGTAGGCATATTGTTGAAGGAAACTAGAGATATCTTGTATCTGTGACGGAGTCTTATGAGACCGGCCTTCTGTTTGATTTTGTAACACAGTCCATAAGCAATGAAAATTTGAATTTGTACATAAATATTTTCATTTGTAATAGATAATGTGAAGTTTATTACTTGTGCCCATACAAAATTTTTAGGATGATAAATTTTGAGCCAAATCCTATGTTTCGGTCAAATATAGGTCATAATTGAGAGGCTTGTATTGTTTGCCCATGTCGTTTTGTTTTCTTTCATTCTTTTCTTTGCACAATATGAATATTTAAAACTACTTTTAAAGGCTTAATCTCTCCTAGTTCCAAATATGAGGGGGCTCCATGAAAAATGAATTTCCACGCGTACCTCCATATAGAAGATATACATTTAATCTAACAGTGTTCATAACATCTCTTCCATTATAGTGCACCACCTAGTTTTAACTCAGGAGGTCACTTTCTGCCTAAGAGGTCTGGCAAAAAGGCTACAATATTTTCAAGTGATCCCGTCTTATAAACTCCTAAATCTTACACTACGAGAACCCATAACGAACCCAATCTTCTAACAAGTCACCCAAGTGCCACTGGCTATCTTATACTTTCTCTATGTATTCTCAATAGAAACCCTGATGAGTAAAAGCCATTTTATCTATTTCTATTCATCTACCCTATTATTAGTACTAGATGCATGTACTATCTTCAATAATCAAATAATGGTAATGGCTTGAGTAAAGAAATGACTTGTAGATGAAAGTTACCAAACTAATTCCGTTGCATACAAAGTAAACATTTTTTGAAAAAATTGACTGATAATTTCTAGTTCCAACAGGTTGGTTGGTCACCATTTATATAGATTGGAAGATTGTAGCTGAGAAGATTGAAGATAAAGACAGAGGAAAGAGACTTTTGTTGCAGATACATTTCCAAGGGACTTGGAAATTTTGTTGGTTGGTTGTATGGTGCAGGAGCACCTTGGCAAATTAATATTGCCCTGGACAAATCTTTGAGTTTGATTAAATTTGTATGCTTCCACATTATAATGAGGTTTATCAAGTCATTTTTATGTGTTTAGGTCATTAGGAGTTTCAAAAATGCAAAAAATTGCAAACCATGTAAAGGTTGTCAATGTAAAATTGGAAAAAAGATGCAAACTTGGAAGGTGAAGAGTCATTTGGCTCTTGGTTCACTCTAAATCAGTTATGAACTGAAGAGACATGTTTTAATGCCTTTAAGAGGCCTTGTAACCGTGAATAATTCATGGGTGGTTGAAGATTTGAGCATGGAATGAGAAAAAACAATGTTTTCCTGTATTTTCCTTCAGAAATTTGCTGTCTTTTGCTATTGTACGGCCCTATATGGAAATGCATGGATGTCTAATGGATTAAAAATGTTATATCCTTCAACCGCCTTCCATTTTCTTCTTGTCCCATGCATTTTGATTTAGTTTTGTGAAATATATGAGGGTTTTATGGACTGTAATTTTCTGATTTTCCCTGCAACAGTCCCGTTGCAGCATTTGGTACTGTTCTGTACAGACATATATAGGAGAAAACCATATATGGTTGGAAATATTATTGATTCTACTTTCTATTTCTTTTTGTTGCATCAAATTTCATTAAGATTTGAATAAGTTATGGCATTTTTATTGAGGGTAGGTCTACAGAGTTTAATTTTCTGAAAATATAGTCTAAATATATGCATGGTACGACTTGGTACGGCCTCACATTGATGCATATAATAGATGGATGGAAAGATATGTGTTTTTAGTTTACAATTATTTTGGTTTGGTATAATTTCATTAAGTTTTGTTAGAGATATTGCAATTTTGGTGAGGGCAGGTATGAATGATGTCTAGGGTTTGTAGTTTTGGGAAAAGAGTCATAACTTTCTCTCCTATCATTGGATCTTCATGAAAATTGGAGGAAAAATATGTATTAATTTTCTCTTGAACTTGACCAAAGCAATTGGATTAGTTCTTTAATTTGTTAATGTTATTGAGGATAGTTTTGGTCCTCCTACCTCTACATCAGTGTCACTACTGCTCTAGATCAACCATGTTTGATGGATTTCGTTTGTAGACGGAGTGATGCTCTTAGAATCCTTTGTCATTTGTTTTCAAAGTGGGAGAGACAAAATTGGTTTTTGCCATCAATGGAAAAGGGGGGGATTTTTTATGGCTTGTCATTAATGTCAAAAAGGGATGATGATGATTCAGTGGATGACAAGAAAGGGTTATGATGATGTCATGTTGGTCATCTCCCATGCAATGTGTTCATGCTTGATGTTGGATGTTGACATTGGTGTCCTCTTCTCTATGTCAGTTGGGTAATCATTGGTTCTTCATGACATCTTGAATCTAGGTGTCAATTTGATATGCATGCAAAAGTTACTTTGTTCTTCATATAGGTCTTGATGTCAGAAATTGATACATTGTTGATCTCCTTCTTGTTGCTTCAAATAGTCATGTTTTGGTTGATACATTACTGATCTCCTTCATGTTGCTTTAGGACCACAGAACCATCAAAGGGTCAAAGGCATCAAAGGCATTTTTAGGTTAGGGCTAAGTGGGGGGTCTGTAGTTCATCAGGAGGAGATAGTTGAAGAATGTGTCATTCGATAGTTGACCAGTACGTCATATTCTATATTTAACATGCCCTCCACTACCTCTACTGCGACAATACAAGGCCTATGATAAAGTGGGATGTTCCCTGTTTCAAGGTGTGGGTGGAACGACCAGACTTAAACCCCATTGGATTCCCATATTGAATATAAGGGTCAGGTTGGGTTGGGATTAGACGATGGGAATAGCCAATTAAATTCTATGGCTATTGGGCCCTACGACATTAATTGTTCCTATTAATTGTTTCCACGGCAACTATAAATTGGGGACAACCTATTATTTTGTATTCCCGGGAGAGGAAGTTATATTGGGGTCCACAACCTATTATTGGAATGCCCCCTTGGGGGTTTAAATAGCCGCCACTGAAATTGGCCCTTCTTAATATTTGCGGCCTAATGGTCGGGTCAGCTACTGGCACTCGACTGAAAAGGAGAGGGAATAAGAGGCAAGTGGATCCTACCTCTCGAGAGCCCTAGGGTTTGAGGAAGGGCCCAATTCAATGATTTATCAGGGGTTGGAGGAAGGACGGTGATTGAGATGGATCTTGAACAGAATCTTGTTCTAGTGATTGAGATAACTATCAATAAAGTTTTCTTTTAGACAAAACCTTCCCTACAAGAACACCATGCCCTTTTTCACTATGAAGAACAACAAAATTGAGCTATGCTAACATTATTTATATACAAGTATCAGCCATTAAAATTGTACTATGACTGTCGACTATTAAAGAGATGATAACATTGATTCTAAGTTCTGAGCGAAAAAAGGTTATATTATCAACTAGAAAAAATAAGATGAGAAACATCGACCAAGAGTTCTCTGATGCAAGTAAAGCTTCTAATATACTTAGATACAATCTAAAGACTCATATAACTACCAATATTTCATAGGGAATGACTACATTCTCCAAAAACAATTATTGATATAGAATAGTTTCTAGTAACTTGATTTGCAATAAGAGAATCATGAGGAATATGCATGGTTCATACCTGATAAAAATACTGACACTTAGACTTTGTTGACCTGCACTTCAACATCTTGAACTAATTCCCTTCTAAGAAATGATCTATTCTCAGATATTAATTTCCCCCGTTAACTTATAGTGTTTATCAACTGAGATATCTATCCTTTAATGTTTTGAGATTTTCCTTCTCTCGACTCTCTTGACATTCTCCTAAACTCTGCTACCAAAACTGAGCTCTTCAAATCTCTTTTATCACCAAAAACAACCACGTCTTACATCTCTACCTGACTCTACCAATGAGTTGTTACCCGTCGTAGCTAACCATGACTCTCTATTATAAAGATACCACTCTTAAAATAGTTAATCGAATCAAGAAGCCACGGGTGTCTCCACTAAATTAGCCCATGAAGACTCTTAGTTGGACATGCAAAGTTAGAGGAGTATGTGGTTAATAATTACCACTCCTGTTACATCCCTCTTTTTGAAAACAATTATGTTATTTACTTTCTTGCAAATTTTAGTAATTTATTATGCTGTGAACGACATGAAAATTGATGATTTATCTTACAAGTTGTTATATGGAATTATGGAATCTAATAATTACGATCAAGATGATATTGTAGACTAAATGTCTTTATAACCAATGTAATGATGTTTGGATATATTATGCTTTGATTTGAACATAGGTGCTTTGACCATAAAATTGTATGTGAGTCTGTCGATGCAGGAACAGGTGGACCGTGTTCAACGGAAGAGAAAGTATCTTCGAGAAAGGGTATAGACTCTGAAAATTAACCATGGGTGTTTTCTAATGAGAACGCCACATAGGTAGATGAACCTTGGAAACATCATTTTAGTCTTGGTTGTCGGTTGGGATAGTAACTAGATGTCGACGACAGAGGATAAAAGTATATCATCTTAGTCGAAGTCGTTATATAGAATCTTGGAGTCGTCGATGGTGTCGTAAGTCCATCACAGCAAGTTGACTTATTTTAGACATTTATTATTTCGTTCTTAAGTATATAATGAACCACCTTGTGGCGAAATCATAAATCATGTCTCATAGTTGAAAGATACGAGAAGTTGGCCTTGTGCGTCTAACGGGGTAAGAAACTCGTTTGTGTTACGACCAATCCGTCGTGATTGTCGTAAACCGCATCGAACTTGTGTCGTGAATTTATGTTCCTTTCTCGTAGATCGACGAATGTTAATTTGAAAGCCTTAGCGTGAAATAATTTATTATGTTCGTCATTTAACGTGAGTCTTTTCTTCTATCTCTAACCGCGAGTTGTTGCCAATTTGACCTTGAGTCTTCTTAATAAGATGGTCTTTGTCTCTTTTCCATTTCGACCAAACGACGCTCTAGTCATTTCCTAACCACCGCCATGTCGAGCTTAACTTCTCAGAATTCATCTTTATTGGTTTCGGAAAGCTAGATGCCTTTATGTTCGAGTAAGTATGGAATTGCTATGTCCTTTAGCAAAGTTTTGTCGTTATAGGAGCCATCACCTTTTTGTTTGGTCGTGATAGTGAGAAGTCGGGTTTAAGATCAGTAATGTCGACCCCCTCTGAGTTAGGCTAGCATCGATAGTGGTAGAATGTCTTAAGTTCCTCCTCCGTGGGAGAGAGAGAGAAAATTTAGTGATGGTGATGGATGGGCGACCGTCGAATTTAATGACCAAGATGTCTCATTGTTGAGGGAGCGAAATTCTTGTTATGTTGTTTGGTATGAGGTTATCAAACCTCAGTTTGAGGAGCTCCACCATCATGGGAGATGATGAGCGTGTTGGAGAAACCGCAACTTAAGGTTGATGCCCCGTCACTAAGGGGAGTACGAAGGCATCGAGTGGTGGTTGAATAGAAAGGTAAGGAATCTCGTTTGGTTGAGTCTTTTTTTTGCTGCGCGGAGTAGAAGGGTGGTGAACGTGAGTTGTAGAATGAGAAAGAGATGGAAAGTAGTTTGAGGGAATATTGGACGGGTGAGGGAGATACTCCCGTCAGTTTGGAGGTTAAGGCAGCGAGAGGGGCTGTCGTGGAGAGTGGGGAAGTAACTGCTAAGTTAGAGTTAAGGGAGATATCGTCGGATAGGAAAGGATGGTTGGTAGTAGTTAGAGGGTGGAGTTGGCAGTAGTGAGAAAAAAAAGAGAGCCATCATCGAGGGAGGAAGAAAAAGGGAATTACTGGTCCTGCACCGGGGAGAAGAGAAAAATGGCAGTGGGAGAGAGTGCTTGGGAGTTTAGTAGTATTAAGAGAGTTTATTTTGGTGTGGCTATCGTGGGTTGTAAGGGAAGAAACTGTATAGTGAGAGGGAGACTTTAGAGTTTAGTGGCATTAAGAGAGGTAACTGAGGATTAAACGGTAGGGAGCTACGAGTAGAAGCTCCTGTGTAGCCAGCGAACAGTGGGAGAACAACGGAAGCTGCGGGGTAGTATTTTAGCAGAGAAGATAACTGTGAAGCCTACCTTTGACTTGAATAGTGTCCGGCAGAGAGAGGGGTTTGTTTTAGTGTGGGTTGTCGTTTTAAGAAAGAGATAAAAGAGATAGCTTCGAAGAAAAACAGAGGAGAACTTGGAATTGCCACAGCGACCTCCATTTTTATCAACAGTTTCGTTTCCTTCTTTACTTTTCTCTGTTTATATCAGTACGTGAGTCTCTCTTTTGCAGAAGATCAATACGTTAAATGAGAAGAAATGAATGACAACGTAAACCTAGTATGATATCTGTGTGTAGTCAATCCATGAAGTAGCATGATTGTTGTGTTTGCGATTTAAAAACTTAGAAGTAGAATTAATGCTGTCTTTAGAATTCTTAAACTTAGAAATTGCAGCATTTCTTGCCATGAATGAAACTGTATATTATAAGAACGCAGTTCTCTAACATATACTCATTTAGGAGCAAACTTATCTTGACGCAAGATGTAATTTACCTTCCTTGAACGATAGCTCCACAGCATGTAAACACGTTGTTCCACGTGCATGCTGTGTAGGAGTCAAAAACCACAGTTTTAAGCACGTTTTGACGTAAAAATTAGTGAGTTGTTAGCCAAAAAATGCAGTGGTAAACAGCTGATGTCTTACCCATCATACATCTTTAGTTAGAGGTCGACCACACGTTGGTCATCTCCATTGATATAAGAAAGATTCCATAATCATTTATATTATATTTACGACTCCCATCTTGTTGAACCATGTGAAACTAATGACACGGAAAGAGGAGTAGGAAGATAAAGTGTTGGTAATGATTAGGAAACCGTCTTGGTTCTGAAATGAACAATTTGAGTTGAAAACCTGCATGTGAGTCGAGATTACGTTGCATGCGATGGTGCTAGAATCGTTTAACCTTGTAGACCATACGAGTCTAGAATCCTCGAATTTCGGGATAACGGAAAATGATTTAGATACTTGAGTATGTTGTGTAAACATGGGAACCAAGTAAACAAATTTGAAACCACTTAGGAGTGGACGTGTCTAAACAATGATTTTTACAGGATAATAGGATTATGAAACTCTGAACTCGAGATTAGAGTAAATATTGTGCCTTGCGCTATTATAGGAGGATATCCTAAACCCTTGAGGTCATCAAGGTCGTCAATTTTTCTTAAATAATACAAATAGAGGACTGTAGGATTTTTGATCAGTTCAAGTCAAGTAGGGTGGGTGAACCAAGTTCATGCGTTCTTAGAATGCTAATTTAAAAACAAATCCTTTGGCCAAGGTGGTGTACTATCCTCAAATGCATCGAACGTTCACCGTAACTGGATGGTGTTTCTTGTGGAGTGTCGTGCATGACTAGAAGGTATCTAGGGATCTGTGCGATAACAAGACACGTAGGTTACAACACCAGAGCTCAGATGGCAAACATCGATGGTTATCCTAAGTCTATCCTCTTGAGTAGGGTAGGGCCACTTCCGGTTAGGAAGGAGTGCGGGAGACCGACGGTCTGTGGTTGGAGGTTAAGCTCCTTGAAGATACTTTCTCTTCCAAATACTGAGGAATGCCGAGTCTTGAATGTGATGGGTCGATAATCAAGATGCATGATCATGGTATGTTTCCAATATTTGTTGTTTCAAGAAAATTTCATTGATTAGAAAAGAGTTTAATGTATATCATTTCTTTTAGTTTTTATGAAAATGAAATCATGTTTATAATAGAATGAAAAAATGTTGTATTTGGATTATTGATGAGTTACTTTTGTATTTGAGTACCTAGTAAAAAAAAATTACCGTTGTGAAAACTTAGTTACTTTTTGTCCTTACTTGGTGGATGTTACAACTCCTCACACAACAACGACTCTCTCTCAAAAGCATTTAGTATTATCGAAGATGGTTATTAATGAATGCTTCATTATAATAGAGGTTGTTAACAATTATCCCACTATCAAACCTTTTCTAACCACTCAAAGTTCTACAAATAATAATAGTCTATGAGCATAGATATTAATATCAATAGGAATAATAACAATGATTTTATGTAAACTTGTACACAAATGTGAATGGGTTGAGTTCATCTCCCCTTCAAGAACTAAAAGAAAAACTTGTCGATTTCATTTTGACAACAAAAGAAATATTTTACGTTATAACTATAACATGAAACACACTAACATTTCTTCCAACCACACCAATGAAAATGCAAACGTGATCTCGTTTACAACATAAAGATTGACGTTTTTGATGGAAAGTCACGGTAGTCGCAAAATGACTTGCTCAACATCAACAATGTCAATTTCACAAAATGACAAGGTTGATGAGATAAAACTTCAAAAGGATTCTAAATGACGTCAACAACTTGTCTAGTTGACCAACAAACTTAAACTGCTTTGAAAAACACAACTTACCTCAATTGTCAAGGGTTTACTAATTAAAGGTACTCAATACTTAGATGGCAAATGAATGGTTCAAAACTAAATGTCTATTCTCCTCTCCTCAGAAGATACTCTCTCTCTCTCTCTTTCTCTGAGAGTAATCAAAACCTATTTTTTTACATACAACTTGCAATTACCAAACCATGATCAGTGCATCATTAGTTCATTCATAAATCTTATGAATAACAAATCAAATTTTCATAATGTAAATTAATGAATCAGTTAATCACATGCATTATACTTAATCACATGCACTAATATCTAATATAATCAATGATTTACTTTAACATTTAACATAATGTCAAATCATATTCCATAAATTCACTTCTATTCACATAAAAGTAAAAAAGTAATATCAAAGCCAAAATTATGGATGTAACATATCTCTCCCCATAAGATTCATCGTCCTCGATGATTCAATGTAACAATTCAAAATATAAAACAATTTTTTGTTTAGCTACTTAAAGTATGAAATAAATGAGGAAATTTCTAAAACAACTCATGGAAATCCTCCCATGTAGCATTATCTTCTTCATACTGGTCCCACTAGGCCTTGTACTACATATCCTCTGTGTTATGCAAGCGGAGCTTGTGCATTTCGAGCACTTTGAGAGGCTCGATTGTGATCACTCCTAGGTCCTGTGTTTGTAATGCATTCCAATTTAGAATATGGTTACCTCCTACAATATACTTTTTCAGATAACTATATAAAAAACATTATCCATTCTAGATAAAGTTGGTGGTAGAGACATCTTGTAGGCAACTGGATTGATCACTTCAAGAATTTTGAAGGGTTCTATGTAACAAGGAGCTAATTTGGAAGACATTCCAATTTTATAGAACTTTTCTGAGGTTTGACCTTCAGAAGAACTTTCTCTCCAATAGAGAATTGTTTTTATATTTACTTTGTAACAACATAACGTTTCTATCTATCATTGGCTTTTGCTAAACATTTTCTAATGAACTTAACCTTTTCTTCCATTTCAGCTAGCAATTCTGGACCAATGCTAATCCTATCTTTTAGCTTATCCCAGTTTATAGGAGTTTGGAATTTTCTTCCATAAAAATCTTCAAATGGTGCCATCATGATAGAAAAAGATAGGAATTGTTATAAGCAAATTCCACAAGCAGTAAGTACTCTTCCCATAAATATTGTTGATCCATGCAATACATTCTTTACAAATCCTCCAAAACCTAGTTAACTCTCTCGATTTGACCATCTATTTTTGGATGATAAGTGGTGCAGGAGCACCTACCTGACAGCTGGCCTTCATAAGGCAGTTAGTAGTTTAGGTCCTGTTTATCTTTCCAAGAAGGTCTGTTAAGACCAGTTGCATGTATTAAGGTCATGCTGATCATGATAAGATCATGCTGACCGGGCTTTTGCTATTTTTAGCTAGTTAGTTATAACAGCTGTCATGATGTGTGTTCGGTGGGATCTCCCAGCCGCTTGGAGAGTTCCCAGCCGCTTGGAGTCGGGTCAGTAGTACTCGTAGGAAAGTCTTTATAAGCATGAGATCGGTTGATATTGGACATATAGACAGATATCATCGATCGAGCTAGGTTGCAGAGAGTGAGACTGAGAGAGAGATTGATCATATTGTATTGCATCTTTGAAATCAATAAAGCGATCCTGTTGTGTGTTCTTGCTCTGGTTGCATTCCATTACTTGATTGATTTGCTGGTTTGAGTGGGTTCATGGATTTACTGATCCATTCCACCGGTTGACTCATCTGATCGGTGGAATGGTAATGTACAATAGGGTAGGTAGTAGTTTGTTTTCCGTTTGCATGCAGGTGTGCAGGATCGTGGTCGATAGATGTTGAGAAGCCTAGCATCCTCATGTGCTAGGTCAAACTGATAAGACAGAGTTGGAAGATCACCCTGAGGTTGGATCGGGTCATCCCTAGAGGATCGGCGAAGTGAGATTTCGCTAAGTGAAGAAGTTTGTTAAAACGGCATCATCAGGATATTTCTGCAAATATCCTGCAGACAGTTCGGATATCATCATCCAGATAAGTGGAGGAGATCAGCATGATGATGTCGATTGCATGAAGTGCAAGTTCGTCGGGGTGATCATCATCATCTGGAAGAGCCGAGGAGGAGTGCATCGGCATTAGGAAGAAGATCGGGTCATGAAACTGTTGGAGTTTTCATGTTGCGAGTGCATCAGGATGTTTTAGGCCGGACATAGACTAAGTGCATGTATCGGCATCAGGATCATCATATTGGGAGTACCAAACATCCGCGTATCGCGAGTAGATGCGGGAGAGAAAGTTCGTGTTTTTCGACTAAGTGTTGAAAAGGTCATCAGGATATTGGGTGACGTCATCGTCATCAGGATATGACGTCATCGTCATCAGGATATTGAGATATCCCCCCTATGCGAGTTTATCCTGCCGTTGTTAAGTGGTTAAGTATCGGCATCGGCAGAAAGTGTGAAGCGTCATCAGGAGGTTTCGAAGAGAACCGGATAAATTATATCATGATGCTGTTGCTCGTATCGTCGGGTAGCAGAGCATCGAAGGTAAGCTGCTGAAGGTGGTTGTCATCAGGATATTTGAACAACCGGATATTTGGATATCCTGCTGACGAAGACAGTGTTGAAGGTCATGATGATGACGATGGAGTTCGGTGCCCGATGAACAGTGCAACCGGAGGATGTTTGCGCCCGCTGAACATCATGATGATGATGTTAGGAGGAAAGCGGAGAAGGTGAATAGTAGTCGGCAGGAGGACAATTGCGATCGTCCGAAATATGATGATGCTGACTGTGCAACGCGGATCATGGTGATGCTGTTGGTAGTTTTAGGGAATATGATGATGATGGCGAAGATGATGATGATGAGGTTGGTCTGCAGACATTCATGCTATATGCGAAGGTTATAGTGTGGAAGCCTCTGCATCAATAAGATGTATTCACATTAAGTAAATAGTTCCTAGTGTGAAGAAAAAATAGTTTTCCCTTACCTTAATGTCATGTACACTTCTCTATCTGAGATAATCTTTTCAGGAACTTCGTGCAATCTAAACACTTCTTGAACAAATTTGCAAGGTTAATATTGGTGCTCCATCAGACTCAAAATGAAACCCATCATACATTGAATCTTTAGGATTTACCATAAGAGATTACTTGATCGACTCATATTATTCATCACCTGATAATTTTTGCAACATTAAATCCTTGAAGTTTACATGAATAGAGACAATTGATGAAATATGTCTCTGCTGAGTCAAACCATTTGCTACTCTATTCTCTTTTCCTTTGATATAACTTATCTCAAACTCTTAGTTGGATATCAATTATAGCCATCTCCTTTGTCAAGCATTAAGATGTGGTTAAGAAAATATATACTTCAGATTTTGATGATCTAATTTTAGCAAAAAGGTTTTCCCTAATAGATAGTGATGCCATACTTGCAAAGCATGCATAACTACTGCCAATTATAAATCATGTGGAGCATAATTCTTATCATAATATTTAATCTTTCTAGTCTCATAGGCTATTACTCGCCTATCCTAAATAAGCACTCCCCCTAATCTATCTCGTGAGGCATTAGTTATTACCTCTAACTGACTTTCAAGATCAGGAACTCTCAGAATTGGTGTCATTATCAATTTCTCTTTTAAATGATCAAACACCTCGTGACATTTTTTTGACCAATAATAATGTTTCCCTTTTCTTTGTAAGGAATGGATTGGACTTGCAATATTAGAGAAATTCAAAATAAACTTTTGGTAGTATCCTGCCAAACCCATAAAGCTACGTACTTCATGCACTTTATTAGGTATAGGTCAATCTAGGATAGTTTTGATCTTTGTAAACATAGAAGCTTCATGTATTTGATCAAAAATATCATATATACATGGTAATGGTTACTTAACCTTAATCGTTTCTTTATTGAGGATACAATATTCAAGACATAGACACAAAGTTTCATCCTTCTTTTTGACAAAGATAACTGGTGCACCCCAGGGTGAAACACTAGGTGTAATCAATCCTTTAGCAAAAAATTCTTGCAATTGGTCTTTTAATTCCATTAATTTCATAGTAGTCATATAGTAAGATGTTTTCAATATTGGTTCAGATCCTGGTTTAATGTCAATTGCAAAATGAAAGACTCTTTTGGGTGGTAAACCTGGAAGTTCTTCTGGAAAAACATCCTTGAAATCTTGAAGAAATGGAAACCTTTCTTCAAAAAACACACTATGTTTTCTAGGACTTTCTTCAATTTGTTCCATTTTTACTACGAAGAGTTGACACCCTTTTTGACTAGTCTTTTCAATTGCTTTGCAGAGATTGGTCGAATCTTGACCTCTCTTTGAATACCATCGAAAAAGACCTTATTTCCCATATCGTCTAAGCATTCAATAGTTTTAGAAAAATAGTCTACCCTGGCTCCAAGCTTCCATAACCAACTCATTCCCAAGATAACATCATAGGAACCTAAGGGAGCTAGTATAGGTTCACCTTTGTTGAAAAAATAGAGAGACCAATCTTAGCTTCAAACAAACATTGCTCTACCTGAGTCTTAGATTGGTTAGCATACTCTACTAACTCTAGATTGGTTAGCATTCTAGGAAACTTATTCAAAACTCTAGGAGAAATAAAATTTTCAGTTGTTTTAGTATCAATCAAGATAGAGATAGGGATTCCAAAAAAAATACCAATCATCTCTATGGGTGTGATCTGATACTTCGCTTGGTGATTATAAAGAGCTACATGAATTATCTGTTGGAAAGCTACTTGTTGTGTGGGTAAGGCATTACCTATTGGATAACCACTCTGGTTCTTTGTTGGGCATTGATGAGAATAATGTTCACCTCCACAAGTAAAAGAACCTCCAGGAGGTCCTCTCCTTTCTTCTGGTTTTCTAGTATTATCCTCATTTATTTTGAAACTACCATTCTTTTTCTCATTACCGGACCCACTCTTATTCTTCTGGGTTCCTTTTCCATTTCTTTTATTCTCATAGCTCTTATCATTTCTTCTTTTAGATGGTTGTAAAGTTGGAGTCTTATTGAATCTCTTGTCATTCATATTGTGAGAAGCAAGTTTGGAATTCAACTCTTTTTCCTTTTTCATGTTCATACACCAAGAGGATGTTTTTCCTGCCAATTGAAAGGCCCTACAAAACACTTTGGTTAATTTAGAGTAATTTCTTATCTCAAAATATTTTTTCCATATCTATTAACCAAGCTTCAGTTGCATCTTCAGTCATTTTTCCATTAAACTTTAGTGGAGTGACTTTCTTCATATCTTTGTAAACTTCTAAGGTAAGACTATCCATTGCTTCCTTCTAGGCTCTACGGTTTTTAGGGTTTTCACTACTCACACTATGGTCTAGGTGAATTTCCCTGCTCATCCCATGAGAAAACTCATTTTCCCTTTACGGGTTTTCTTGATCTCTTACTTTCTTTTCGAAGTTACCTAGTCTCTCCTTAGTTTCTACAAGCCTGGTTAGGATTTGATCCAATTTGTCCATGAGATTAACTAGTGGATTATTCTCTTTTTGACTCTCACCCTGGTTTGTTCTTGTATGAATCATGTTTTCATTTTTATCACACCTAAGAATATTAAGTTATCTATTAGTTTTCTGAATTTAATACGTTTCATTAAATCAAAACATAATTAACTTAAAACAACCAACAAATTGGTACAAAACATTCTCATTTTTATTACAATTTATTCCGGAGTAATGACATTCTTATTTATATAATTAATCATGACAAGACTAAATGTCCCTATTGGTTAAAGGATATTACAATTAGTAAACTTAGATGGTGGTTGCACATTTAGGTACTTCTCCATCTCATGTTTTTCCTAAAATAGGCACATCACAACCACATTCAAATATGTCATGACTAGCTAACAGTTTACTAGGTTTCACTACAGAAGTAAAAATAGTTGGACTCTTGGCTAGTTCAAAATGTTGTTTCCTTTGTAACCATATTTTCTAAAGTGCATCAGACAAAGTCTTTGAATCCTCCAATCATGTACCCTATTCATAATTAATAAGCTCTTTATATTTAACTTCCTTAATAAGTTCTTTCTTAACTACTAACCATGACAAATGATAGGGAACATACTTTCTAGCAGTTTTCTTGGTTCTTCTCCACACCATTCTGGCATAAAACCAATTTTCAAACATTAGCTATCTTCTTAATGTTGATTAATTCTCTCATAGCAAGCTCCAAGCTCCATGTATTAAACCTAGTTAGCTATGATACCATATGTAACATACCATTTCCTAAACAAGACTAAAATCAAATATTCACCATGAGATTTAAAAACACATAAGGTGAAAATGATAGAACTTTTTTTTATTTGAAATAATATTAAAGAATCAAGATACATCAAAAAAATATAATTTCCTTCTTGAAATATACAACATCATATATTTTACAATGTTGGCATCTTGTCATTTCAATACAATGATATACATTTACATAGTTTAAAAACACAAGTCACTTATCCAAAAGGTATGCTACATCTGGAATTCTGACACCCATATCGTAAGTCTCAGTGAGTCATCTACTGGAGAGAGAGAGGGAGAGAATCTTCTGAGCACTTTACCTCCAACCATAGACTAGCAATCACATGCACACCTTCCTTTCTGGAAGTGGCCCTACCCTTCATGAAGAGTATAGACATAAGGTAACCAACAGTTATTTGCCATCCAAGAACTAGTGTTGCATCCTACATAATGCTACCGGTCATACAACCATAGATAACCTCTAGCTAAGTATGATCATTCTGATAAGTTATGTAATCTAGATATGGTGAACTAACAATGAATGGAGAGACATATGCATTACTTTGGCCAAACATTCAATATAAAATAGACATCATCAATGAACGTTGTCGTAATGTCCACCCACCCTCCAACTCGACTTGGATACTATCACATCTTACAACATGACTTGGTCAACTAGGTTTAACTATAGAGTTTTATTTAACTCAAATACAGTCTTTCTGACTTAGACAGATTTTCAAGACACCGTCATTGTTCCAAAGACCTTATGGAAGGACTATCTACACTTGGGTATCTCCTTCCATCCTTCCAACATGTGAGATCCATGACTTATTGACACTTATAACTTAAGTCCATTTGCAAGCAACCAAATAGGTTTTCTTTTATACCAAGAATAAACATAAATGGATAGGAAAAATCTCCTTTATGTGTAAATATAATTAACAATCATAAATAAGGAACTCACCTTTTCGTTGTTGATCTAAATAGTTAAGACAACATGTAACCACAAGGGTAAATTAGATAAATTTACCCCATTGGGTTAATCTAGGGTTTTTGTCTTTCTCTTTTCCATGACAATGGAATAACAAAAAAACTTAATCTTAACAAGTAAGAATATAGAAAGAAAGAGATTATCTTCTAGTCTTATTCTAGCTACGAGGTCATTTAAATCTCACAAACCTTGACTAGATTATAGTATACAAGTATACATTAGTTTAAATAAAGATAAAGGAACAAATTCAAGTTTAAACTTCTCCTAAGTTTAGTTTGAATTCCAAAAATATGATGAACTAAATTATGTTTTCTATCCGCATGATTTCAATGTCTGAGTCTCTCTCTCTTACAAATAAGCTAAGTCGAAGCAATAGTATATAGGTACTTTCATCTAAACTTGTAGTAAAACCATCTCACTCAATGTCTCCTTAAAAAGACTTATTTTATGTTGCCATCAACTTTTGTTTACTATCTAAGTTGTTCTACTTATATAAATATAACCAATGAAGTCATTCAAACAATATCAATATCTAAAACCTCTCGAGTAACTCAAAGACTATATTATATATTCCACTAGCTATTCAGCATTACTGACTATATGATTTCACGAAAATAGGAAGCCTCTAGCACTCAATGAGTATATAAAACTTGTGGATTATAAGAACATAAGAATGCAATAATCAAAGAACCCTAACACTTGCGTAAGTTTGTATTGCTTGTTTGCACTGCTCCACAAAGAAATCTATGGGAAAAGATAAGAGTATAAAGTCATATATAATTTGCTCAGGTAGTGTCTTATGAAATATATATATACATACAAAAAAAAAAAATGTTTATAATGTTTATATAGAGAATCCTCCATATCTAACTATTCCTAAAATCTTTGTCTAAATTTATCCATGACTTTATCTATATACAAATCAAAACCATCTTCTAGAGATAACTAACATTAAAGTTTGATTTTAGACAAAACCTTTACTACAAGAACACCACGCCCTTTTTCACTATGAAGAACAAAAAAATTGAGCTATGCTAACATTCTTTATATAAAAGTATCAGCCATTAAAATTATACTATGACTATCGACTATTAAAGAGATGATAACGCTGACTCTAAGTTCTTAGCAAAAGAAAGGTTCTATTATTAACTAGAAACAATAAGATGAGCAACATCAACCAAGAGTTCTCTGATGCAAGTAATGTTTCTAATATACTCAGCTATGGTCTAATGTCTCATATAACTACCAATATTTCATAGGGAATGCCTATGTTCTCCAAAAACAATTATTGATATATAAGAGTTTCTAGTAACTTGATTTGCAATAAGAGAATCATGAGGAATATTCACGGTTCATACTTGAGCAAACTGGTGACACTTAGACTTTATCGACTTGCACTTTAAATTCTTGAACTAATTCCCTTCTAAGAAATGATCTATTCTCAGATATTGATTTCCCTCATTAACTTATAGTGTTTATCAACTAAGATAACTAACCTTCACTATTTTGAGACTTTCTTTATGTCGACTCTCTTGATGCTCTCCTAAACTCTACTCCCAAAACCGAGCTCTTTGAATCTCTATTATCACCAAAAACAACCACCTCTCTTACCTCTCTTCCCGACTCTACTAATGAGTCATTCACTACCATAACCAACCACGACTCTCTATCATAAAGACACCACTCTTAAAATAGTTAATCAATTCAAAAAGCCATGGGTATCTCCACTAAATTAGCCCGAGAAGGCTCTTAGTTGGACATGTAAAGTTAGAGGAGTACATGGTTAATAATTACCACTCCTCACACAACAACAACTCTCTCTCAAAAGCATTCAATGTTATCAAAGATGATTATTAATTAATGCTTCATTATAATGGAGGTCATTAACGATTAACCCACTATCAAACTTGTTCCAAAGTTCTACATATAATAATAGTCTATGGACATAGATATTAATATCAATAGGAATAATAACAATATTTTTACATAAACTTATACACAAATATGAATAGGTTGAGTTCATGTCCCCTTCACAAACTAAAAGCAAAACTCCTCGATTTTGTTTTGACAACAAATGAAATGTTTGACGTTATAACTATAACATGAAACATGCTAACATTTCTTCCAACCACGCCAATGAAAATGCAAACGTGATCTCATTTATGATGTAAAGATTGACGTGTTCGACAGAAAGTTGTGCTAGTCACAAAATGACTCTCGCTGAACATCAACAATGTTGATTTCACAAAATGACAAGGTTGACAAGACAACTTCAAAAGGATTCTAAATGACATCGACAACTTGTCGAGTCGACCAACAAACTTAAACCACTTTAAAAAACATGACTTACCTGAATCGTCAAGGGTTTACTAATTGAAGGTACTTGTTACCCAATTGTGCTTTTTAGCCGAATTAGGTCAGGCTGTAACAACATTTACTTTTGTTACTTTAAATAAGTAGATAGGTTCAAGGGGAAAGGAGGAGAAAGTTCAAGATTCTCAGTTACCCCTAGAAGGCCTACTATCTTGGTGGAGGGCCATTCCGGTGATAACCATTACTAGAATCATTTAGTAGATCAGTAAGAGCTGCTACATGAGCCAGATAAGATGGGAAGGACACTCCAACAAAGCAAGAGATATCCTAGGACTGGCAAGAGAAAGGAAATCTAATCTATGTGTTGCAATTTATTTCCATTGTTCATTTTTTATAGTTAATACATTTTTGAATGAAAAAGGTACATAAATATTACTAAATCCATTCACGATTATGAACATCTATATCATGCAATCATTTTTAGTTTATCTTTATGCAATTGATTCACAAAGAAGAAGCAATATACAAAAAATATTGCATAAAATAGTTGTTCATATTCATGAGAAATAAAGTATTTATATGCTCCCACACAAGTCATGGGATTAACTATATATGGTGCAATGAAAGAGAGGAAGTACATCTGCAAAAAAAGGAGCAAACATATAAAAGCGGAAAAGGGACCTGTCATTGCCTGAATAATGAATCCTATTGTTGACAGCATCATCTTTAGTTCCCTCGTTGATATCTTCAAGTGGGCCTATAAAAGAAAATGAGGAGGAATCTTAGAGCTCAGGGTCCCTTTTTCATTTCCATATACAATAATATCATAATGTACTTGTTATCTTACACAAACATCTAATCAAGAAGATATGAGAGATCAACAAATCCCAAATGCAAACATACAGCTATAAAAGGATGCAAAAGTAAAGATCAGACAAATCAAAGGAGGGGCTACTAAGCCTCTATGTTTTCTCTAACTAGTTTTTTGGATGTGCAGGTACATGTACTTGAAGACCAGTCATTAATGACATTTGAGGACAGCAGTCATAATTACAAGGTGCAAGGACTGTCATGAGGCACAATGTACAATGCAAAGATAAATAGAAAAGGGGTGACTATCAATAGTTATATAGAGCAGCAATGTAATAATGAAGTGACAGTACTATTAGTAGAATAGTCATAATATATGGGACATTCATGTCCATCATCAAGGCACAATCATATGTAGTAGTCACCAGGAGAGAGGGACTATCTCATGAAAGTAGAGCAGACCATCATACAGAGGAAATCATCAATCAAGATACTCAAGGGGACTACAAAAGGTACTCATCACTCTAGGAGTCTAAGACAGTCATAAGGTCATACAAAACTTTCATTGAACTACCTTATGCATACTGCTGAAAGTTATTGAAAGTCTATCAAGCATGGAAAAGTTGTGTAGTTACTAGATAGACCAGACAGTGAAAGAAGAAGATACATGCTTGCATGAAATAGTGAAAAGTATAGGAAAGTAGTGATTCAAGATAGTATAGTATCTCATCTGGGCATAGTGAACAGTCTTTTACTACAATAAGGGTGATGAATAGTCATGAGTAAAGGCACCTTAACAATGACAAGGTAATAAGCCTGCCTAAAGAGCCACAGACATATTAAAGAACAACCAATTGCATTTGATAAGAGCAATCAACATCATCAATGTAATGATATAGTCAATCCAGTGACATGATATAGAGAAAACAAAAGGTAGTAGCAGTGACAGTTAGTATCAAGAATGACTATGGTAAAAAGAAGAATAGTCATATATAATGAGCAGAGATGAAATAATGAACAATCCAATGAAGATGATTGTCATGACAGTCTGAAATCAGTTCTAGATGACTGCAATAGGTTGAAGAATGGAACAATGCAAAGGAGGTATCTGTTTCAGTTTGCCCAACTTGAATATCATCCACTCCAACATAAAAAAAGGTAGCCTAGGCAAAAGAAAATAGGACAAACATTTACCACTTTTGTTGTGAATCAGATGTAAACTTGCTATTGAGTCTTTAACCATTGAAATGGCTGGTATTCAATTAAAGTGATGTTTCAAATAGTCCAAAAGCAATTATTATGATGATTGTCCTAGTACAGGGAAAAAAAATGATTAATGAAGCTATAAATATCATGGAACAATCTTATCCATTTACATGAAGAATAGAAGAATAATATTAAGTAGAAGTCAAGGGACTATTGAGGAGGTGTAGTAGATAAGACAGTAGTTTATGATTGTTATAAAGCCTTCAAGAATGAGACAGTCAAACACTATGAAAATACAACATTATACAAAGATGACTAAAAACAATGAGATAGTGACAGAAATCAGTCATGAGGATAGTCATAAAAGCATACAAAAAAAGAAATAGTAGCCTTTTACTAGTTCATAAAAAATAGTCAATTGAAACATCAAAAAGGTTGCAAGTAATGTACAGTCACAATAGTATTTATGATGAGAACAAAGCCCTCAAGGAGTAAGATTTTGTTCCAGAACTTTCAAAAGAGAGGAAAAGAAATACAACATAGTTTTAAAAAGAAGCCCTCACTGTTTTTTCGGACAGATATAGGGGTTTCACACTTTTCCCACAAAAGACCTTCAATGGCTATTCCAAAGGTGCCATACTTTCCATATAACCCTATTAGGGTTTTGTCAAAAAATAGGGCAACCTACATATTTCTCAGAAGTGAGAAAGGAAACAAGCTTCTTCCTGATACTAAAGAGCCATACAATAATCAATACATGGAATATTGAGATAGTTGCTAAGTCCATCAATATGATTCTAAAAAACATATGTAACCAAGAATAAATTGTGCCATGAAAGCAATGATGCAAGTATGTGGGATTCCAAAATAATCAAAAGAAAGTAGTCTTATTTTGCAGAGGCAGTAGAGAAGTCACTTTTCAAACATCTTACAACAAGACAAGGATTTTTTCCTCAAATTTTCAGCGAAGAGAACCATATTAAATCAGTTTTTAAGCATTTTTCTCCAGAGGACACTGAGATGTCTTTACTAACTGTTCAAATAAAAGACCATATACAAAGAAATATGCATAGAACCCTATAGTTTCAGGACCACATTCCATAGTTTGTATCAAAGAAAGCAAGGGTCAATGTTTCTATAGGATCATATAAAAGAGTAAAGAACAGAAAAAATAGAGAACTTCACATGCATTTCACATTCCAGCCCTAGCAAGATTACATAATAAACAACATATAAAACAATTTTTTTACCATCTCATAAAACAAAAAGGAAAGCACAGAGCCTTTTCATACTTTTTTAAAACACTTCCATGGAATCATGGCAAAGGAAAAAGCCAAAAGCACAAATTTTTACCATATAGAAGTAGAAAAAAATGATGAAGTATTTTTTTCCATATATCAAAACCACATAAAAAGGGCAAGGAAATAGAAATGTCTTGCAGTTTTTAGTGGAAAGAAGGAAACAGTAAGGTGAAGAGAAGTATTTTCATAGTTCTTATATAGAAAAGTAGATGCGCCTTGCTTACCAAAAGAAGTTGCAAGAAGAGTTGTTGGAAGCAGCAGAAACCCTTTAGGAGTTGCAACGAGCTAAGAAACCCTCATGGCAGTGCATCACTTCAAAGCAGATCAAAAGGATAAGAGCAAAATGATTTCTTTTAGGGTTTGATCAATCTTTTTGTGCCCTAGCCTGATCGTCTTAGTCTCCCTTTGACTTTGTTAAGAAAAGAGATCATCATAAATCAAATGGAGACCGTGGTCTATGACTTTCAAGTCATGATGCCTAGTGAAGAATGCATGAGCCTGTGGAGACATGGAGTCATAAGGTGGTCATTATTCTCTTTTTACTTTATTAAGAGACTTTTTAAACCTTGGAAATCAAAAGAAAATGATAAGTGTTTGAAAAAAAAAGGGAAAGGATATGATTAAAGTTTGAAAAAATCATAGAATGGTTTGAAGCCTTTTCATAGGCTAAGGATAGAAAAAGACATTATTATAAACCTTGTGGTTTTTTTTGTGAAGTTGGAAGAGAAGTTCAAGCATAAATGGACAAATCATGTAAACTCTTTTTTCCTTTTTGCATGAGTTAAAGCTAAAAATATTGTATTTTAAACACTTATTGAGGGTAATAATTATAAATTATCCTAATATTTGTTTCACAAAACCAAGAAGATAATTGTAAAACACTTATTAAGCTAAAACCATGCAAACATATTACCCTTAATATTTGTCAAAAATAATATATTTTTGCCCTCAAATCATGCAAGGGAGTAAAGTGAAGACAAACTGAACTGTCAAACTCATGCAAGAGGAGGTTCTACTTCTATTTTTGACTTGGAGTCAAACAAGCCTATTTTGGTAATCTTTTGGTCAAACACCTTGGGAGGAGGAGTTCTAAGCTAGAATAGCTTAGTTTGGAGTAGTTGTGTGCTCTTATATTTAGGTTTTTTTCTCTTGCTCACCTAGCAACTAGGAGTTGTCTTTTCAAACCTATTCATGCATCATGTTGAGTGCAGTTAGATAGGAGATCACTTCCCTTTGCTTTTGGACATAGCTTTTTGTATTAAAGGAGGAAGAGATTATGCTTTTTTCCCAGTTCTTTCTTTTTCTCTATCCTTTGCACATTGCAAAGACAGATTCAATATCATAACTCAATATATTTTATAGATTTTTATACAACAATAGTTTACTTTTTAGCAGATTTGATAGTTATTGAAGTGTTTTCCTTCTATTTTCTAATAAAATCAGGTGTTCTCTTGGATTCAGGTGTCTTGTCTTGTGAATGATCTGATAAAGATTTACTATGTTTTAAATTGAAACCTTTAAGTTTTATGTCTCATTCTATTGAAGCAAGTACACAATAGTGCAAATTTTACCATAGCTTATAGATTTGCGGATGATTCTTATACTTTTAAGTTGTGAGAGCATTGGTTTTCCTTCAGCAAAAAGTAGATTGATTTCATGCCTTTCTATGACATATTATGTGATAGGATTGTTCAATTTGAGTTGTAGGAACAGAAGTATTGAGAAATAGTTGTGAATCAACTTACAGGTTAGGATATAATCATTAGTGCATCATCCCTTTAGATCAATTTTAGTTTTATTTAATCATCCTTCTATCTCTTTTCCATGATATATTTCATATCTAAGGGGCTTTTAAAGGGAGCTGACTCTTCCAGAGGTTCATTCACATCATAGACAATCCACAGTTTGAGAGTGATCCAATGTTCCTTGGGATTGTTGAGCTTATTGCTTGACTGATTGCAATCCTTCATGACAACAGTACTCAATATTCATATGACAAATGAATGGTTCAAAACCAAAGGTCTATTCTCATCTCCTTAGAAGATACTCTCTCTTTCTCCAAGAGTAATCAAAACCTATTTTTCTGCATACAACTTGCAATTACTAGATCATGATCAATGCATCGTTAGTCCATTCATAAATCTTATGAATAAAAAATTGAATTCTCATAACATAAATTAATGAATCATTTAATCATATGCATTATACTTAATCACATGCACTGATATCTAATATAATCAATGATTTACTATAATATTATAACATAACGTCAAATCATGTTCCATTAATTCACTTCTATTTTTGTAAAAGTAAATAGTAAAATCAAAGCTAAAATTGGGAATGTAACAATGTGAGAAATCAATAATTTACTACAAAGTTTATTGTTATTTAGTGTAATGATACTTATGCACCTTCTCATTTTAGAACTTATAAATCTAAAAGACCTAAGGAATTTTGTGTTTCACGTAATGATACTTATGTAGCTTCTCATTTTAGAACTTATAAATCTAAACGACCTAAGGAATTTTATGTTTTAGATTTAATGTAATGCTTAATCATCAAGGTCTGGATATCATGTACACATTAATAGATCTCCATAAGCAACAAATTACCTTCAACTGAGAAAGTTAGGGAAGAATAACTAGATTACATATAATAAACTTATGTTTCATCCTAGAGACATAATTTGTTCGTGCCTACCTAAGAAATGTTTTACAGCTAAGAAAATTTAAAATTATTATATGAATATCTCTAAAGAACCACTTCCTCCAACATCAATTGATAAAGAAAGATAAATTAACAATTATGCATGTATTGATAGTGTTTTCCTAAGAGCACTATTTCTTATCATGATAAAATCCATTGACCTAAGGAGAAGAATTAATTTACCTAATATTAACCTTTCTCCTAATACAATTAATGTTTCTCTTACACTGTTAAAGATAGATTTATTAAGAAGGAATGTTAAAATATTTAGATTTAAGATAGAATAATATATTCAATGATGTTAAAATAGATGTAATAACAAATGTAAATTACAACAGGTGATAATATAATAAGAACTCTTAAGCAAATCATTTACAAAACAAATTAGATAACATAATCATATAATCATATTAACATCAAAACCCATCAATATATTTTATTAACAATAAGTTTAGTAGTTCATTAATTTCCATCATAGAAAGGAATAGATACATATCTTTTAGATCCTAGAAGTTCTTCCAAATGTCACTATGGAGAATGGATTATAGATTCAACCCCCTTTGACCAAGTGAGCACTTCTAGTAGGAATCCAGTTCTTATTTAGAACCAACCATATGTTTCCCAAGCATTCAACTCTTTTTAAGAAAACAAACACACACAAGTTCTCTAGAGCCATGTTTAACAAAACATGCTCAACACAAGTGCACACACAAGCCCTAGCTATGACAATCTCGGGTGTACTCTATACACTGAGTTGGACACAATCTGTGTACCCCTTCTCCAATGCTCACTACTTGTCAAATCTATAATCCTTCTCCTTTGTGATTTCTTCCCTTTCTTTCCTTATCTTCCTTGAGTGTTCTCCATGCCCTTTCCAAGTCTCACACAAATGCCTTATATAACCTTTTAAGGGGTGCCTTCTAAACCATCACACCCTTTCACAAAGGTTGTCACTAATATTGGTTTAATAAACATAATAACTCCTCCTTTCTAAAGGGGTTTTCATAATTATTCTTTATTTATCTCCATTTTTACCAAAAGGATCATAATATCCCTTATTTTCCATCTCTATTTTAATTATTAAGGGTAAATAAACTTTATCCTCTTATAATTTTAGAGGGTTATTCATAAGTAGATTTATTTTTCCATTTTGGGTAGAACCTTACATAACATTGGTAGATTGTAGATAATCATGTTCTGCCCCTAGTTTTCATTACACCATTTTCATATTTGGTCCCATGTAGACCAAAGATTTTCTCAACTCATGAAAAAGGTCATACCTTTTAAATGAGAATTTGTATTATCTAATTCCTATTTGTTTCGAATAAATATGATATTCTAAAAAGTTTCCTTTATTTTTTGTTTCCCCAAAGGGATCCTATTCACTGCTCTAGCAACATATGATAATTCTTTTCCTAATTTTGTCAATGTCTTTCTCTTTTGATCTTGTATTTGGTTTTGTATCTAGTCGGTTAGGGCCTTATATTCTATTTCAGTTGGTCTCCACAATTTAATTTTTGAAGGGGAAGAATTTTGATCTAACCCTAGTGTAGGGATTTGGTTCTACTTTTCTACAAATTGTCTCCTTTTAAGCCATCGATGGTTATGTTGTTTAAATCTATTTGTGTTATTTTATTCTTCCCTCTTCCTTTGTTTTTCTCTTAATTCTTGTGTTAATCTACTATAGTCTTTTGCCGATTTCTACCAAAAATTTTGTCTTCTCTATTTTGTTTCTTCTATCATTTTCTTGTGCCTCATCTTTTTTCTTTTTAAAATTCCATCTATCCTTTTTCCTGTGCCTCATTTTTTTCTTTTTTGAATTCCATTGCCACTTATTTTGTACAGTAGAGCTATTTTTACTTTGAACAATTTTTAGTTTACAATAAATTATGATTTGAAAAACATGGTACTATGTTTGTTATCTGTAAATGCATCCATGGGGGATGGTCCTTGTATTATAAAGTAATAAAAAAATAGTATATCAATTTTTGCAAAAGCTCTATTAACATAGAGTCAACCTAGGTGAAAACAAAAACTTAGAAAGGAAAGAACTACTACTATCTATTCACCTATGCATTTCTGAAATACAAACATATATACTAATATGGGAATCTTGCTCCTTCGGCCCACTCCTACTCGATGCCAATGAAACATTGCATCCATTCTATACCATCTACCTCCTTCATTCTCAAGATCTTCTTTAGGAAATAAATTGCTTTCTCCACCTTTTGATGCCTCCTTACAAAAGACGCCGGCTTATTAGAAGTAAGCAATGAAAACCATTTCATCAAATCTCCACTGTGGTTTAACCTATGGAAATCACCTGGAAGTGGGACACCATTGCCATACTTGGTCATCACTAACACCTCATCCAAACCTCACAAGAATCTCTTTTTTATCAAAGCCCTCACAATTACTGCCACATCCTCCTTCAATTCCCCAAATTCCAACAATGTTGCAACAAAAATTGACGAAATGTCATTATTTACTCTATATCGGTGATCCACCAACAAAAATTCTCCCCCAGAATCCATTGCACTACGAGAAGTAGAATATCATTTTTGGTTTTGAAAATGCTTTGAAGTCTCTTTTCAGTCACCTCCACAAGAAAGGCCATTTGCCTCTACAAACAAGTAAGCCTGATCGGGGTGTCCATGGCTTCTTAATAGCTTCAGAGCTCAAACAGTTGATAATTAACTATGTTGTAGGGTTCGCCTACCAGAGGTGCGGGTGCGGGTACGAGTGCCCTGTGGGTATGGGCAGGGTGTGGTGGAAGGGGGCTGGGTGCGTCTTAGACACACTTGGGTTCGCTGGGTTCAAACCCAGCTTAAAAAAAGAGAACCTGCATAGCACCCGCAATGCACCCACGCCCCCGTTCATTTTTAAAAAAAAAAATTTCAACTTAAACATCAATTTTATATTTTTTTAAACATTCTAAAATGCAAATGAAACCCTAAAAAGACATTATAAACATAATTTTTCTATTTTCAACTCATTTCTTTCATTCCAAAACACAAAAACTCTCCATTGTGGCTGAACTCAAAAAAAAATTGTGGTTGAAGAAAGAAGCTTGAAGATTGAATCCTGAAGGTTTGAAATCCATTGCTCCACCATTCCTACTCATTTCTAATCGTTTAGAGGCTGCCAAGAAGATCAAAGGAAGAGATTTTTGCAAAGAGGTAGGTTTTCTATTCATTTTTTTTTTGCATTTTTGAACAACAAACAAATTCTTTTCAACTTGTTTTTTTTAAAAACTATTTATATGAATCATGAATGTATCACCATGCTTTTGTTTTTGTTTTGATTCTTGAAAGTTTTGAGTTTTCATTATTTCCATTTTGTTTAAAAAACTTATTGCCAGACCCACAGGTGACAGGAATCATAATGGCAGCTAGTTCTAGCTCAGTATCACAATCAAAATTCAAAATTGATCCACAATCACCTCTTTGGAGGCATGTTCAAATGATTCAACAATAACTAGGTGGTGGAGGTTACCTCTGGAAATGCAATGGCTGTGATGTGCAACATAACAGTTCATATAGTGTGAAAGCCCATTTGTGTAACATCCCTGGGATGCGGATCAAAGCTTGCCTAGGAAAGAGTAATAAACCTATACCACAAGAGCAAGTGCTAGCATATATCATAGAGCAAGAAGTAGCAGATGAAGCAGTAGGCCATAAATCAGTAGAAAACATGTCAAGGAAAAGAGGTAGAAATCAAAGAATGGATCCTCCATCTATTCCTAGTTCCAATGTTGTGATAAAGAGCCACCCATTTTTGGTCACTCCTCAAGAGCAACCCACAAGCACTACAAACAAGAGACCTAAGGGACCTTTGGAAACATCATTTCAAAATGAGGCTCGAGATATTGCTAACCAACATATAGCAAGATGCATTTATGTAAATGGTATGTCATTCAATGTTGTTCACTCACCATATTGGCAAGAGATGGTGAGAAAAATTAATGAGGCTCCAAAAGGGTATAAGAGCCCAGGTTATGAGAAGGTGTGTGGCACCTTATTGGAGAATGAGGTGAAGAGTATAGAAGATGCATTGAAGCCCTTAAGGGATTCATGGAGTGAGATAGGGGTGTCGATTGTCTCTGATGGATGGAAAGATGCAAGAAATCGGCCTTTGATCAATGTCATTGTAGTGTCCCCTAAAGGGGCAATATTTTTGAGAGCTGTGGATTGTGAGGGACAGGTGAAGGATGGTGAATTTATTGCTCAGATCCTCATTGCAGCCATTGAGGATGTGGGACCTCGTAATGTTCTTCAAGTGATAATGGACAATGCAAAAAATTGTAGAGCTGCTGGGTTGTTAGTTGAGGAATGATATTCACATATATTTTGGACACCTTATGCTATCCACTCTCTCAATCTAATTCTAAAAAAGATTTGGAAAAAAATTGATTGGATTAGAGAGTTGTATGCAGAGGCCAATAAGATACGAATGTTCGTCACCAACCACCACATGTCCCAAAGCATATTTAGATCATTTTCTACATTGGAGTTGTTGAAGGTAAGTGAAGCAATATATTTTTAAATTTAAATTTTTCATAGTGCTTTAAATTTTTAATTTCACATATTCTATTTCTTCTTAAAAGTTAAAGTTTGTTTTCGATTTTTTAAATGTTTAAATTAAATTTTATTTATTGTACTTTTTATTTTTGATATTTCAATAGGTTGCCGAGACCCATTTTGCCTCAAACACAATTGTCTTGAGATGACTTGCGAAGGTCAAACAAGCTCTTATCAACATGGTAACAAGCACTAGACTTGGTCCATATGGAGGTAAAGCAACACTGAGAGGGCAGCAAATGTTAAGGGGATGATCCTAAATGACTATTGGTGGGACCGTGTGGAGTATCTCCTTAGTTTCACCAAGCCCATTTTGAGCATGATTCGTTATATGGACATGGACAAGCCATGCATGGGGGAGATATATGATGGCATTGATTCAATGATAGAGAAGATAAAGAACATCATAAATGAGAAGGAGAAAGATCCTCAAGAAATTCTCTTCAAGCAAGTGCATGAAATTATTGAGGCTAGATGGAACACAATGACAACCCCGCTACATCTTCTTGCATTTGCATTGACTCCAAAATATTACAGCAGTGAGATTCTTTCGGTGACAAATAGGATTCCCCCATGGAGAGATTTAGAAGTGTCTGAAGGGTACAAGGCAACATTTCGTAGACTCTTCCCTGATCCAGATTTGCATGATATGGTCACAGATGAGTTCACTGATTTTGTACACTCCAATGGTCTAAGCATTGAGGCTCTTCGTGATAGATTCAAGAAAGATGCTCACAATTGGTGGTACTTTCATGGCCAACAATTCTGGTGCCTACAGCCTCTTGCAGTCAAAGTTTTATCACAAGTAAGTTTACTAAATTTCTATGTTTTTTATGATTTATAATTTTATCTTAAAGACTTAAAAATTTGAAGTTTGAAGTTCCATAATTTTTCATTATTATAAATTTTATAACTTGTAACTTTATAAGTTTTAACTTTGTAAGTTTTTTTTTTTAACTCTTTCTCTCTACTTTGTCATCATAGGTTGCTAGTTCCTCTACATCTGAGAGGAATTGGAGCACGTACTCTTTTATCCACTCAATAAAGCGCAACCGATTGCACTCCAAAAAGGTGAAGAATTTAGTGTATGTGCATTCCAACTTGCACCTCCTTTCGCACAAAAAACAAGACTATAAGGAGGGGGAATCAAAGTTGTGGGATGTGGAGCCAGAGCAAATTGACATGGATGCTTCTACTTCCCAATCCAAACATGTTGCACTTGAGGGATTAGAGAGCGAGCACACATTTTCAGCAAGTGGCAGAGGTGTTGGTTGTGGTTCTTCAAATGGTCCTGCTAATGTCCAAGATGATGATGATGATGTGGAGGATTTAGCAAATGCATATGATCATTGACACTTGTCATTTGACATTGAAACAATAAAAATTGATTGTTGAACATGATATTATTATTTTGAATCTTGTTATTGAACTCGAAGTTCGAGTTTTATGTTTTATGATATTCAAGTTGATGGTGGTTTTGTTGATTATATGATGCTATGTGGTGTTCTATACTTTATTCTTGCATTTCTACACTTAATTCTTGCTTCTATGCTTAATTTTTTTCATATATCTATATCTATATATATATATATATAAATATAAACAAACCCAAAAATGAACCCAACCCTCCAAAAAAATTTTGGCCAAACCCGTGAACCGAACCTGCGAACCCGAACCCGCACCCGCACCAAAACCAGCAACTTAGATAATTAACATAAGAGCATTATTTACTTCAAATAAAAGCATCTTAACTCTGAATGCACTGGAATAGGATGCTCTCAATGTTTTTAATATTATTATCTCATACTTCAAATGTCATAAAGTTGTCCAATGCATCGACCTCCTTATTTTACTCCTTGAATACATGGTTAACTGTGTATTGTTCCAACTTGCCCAAAAGCTCCATGATGGTTTCAAGTAGGTTGTTATATTTCCAAAACTTGATGTGCTCCTCACCACATTAATCACAAATGTTGAGCCACGTTCTATAGCTAGCTTGCTTAGACCCATCTCAATGCTTACTTGAAGTCCCAAGATTAGCACTTGATACTCAACCATATTGTTGCTTCCATGGCCAAGCCTCTTAAAAGCTCTGCGAAGGGCCTTCCCTTCCCAATTTCTCACTAAACTCCCTACGCCAGATGATCCCAAATTTCCCTTCGAAGTGTGGTCAAAGTTTAATTATAGTTTATGTTTGTTACGTTGTGCTTATTATAAACTATTAATATTTTGACATGTAAATGGCTATAAAATTTAATGTTAAAGGAAAGAGTTTTTGTTGACACATTCACGTCATTACACTCTATAGCTCTGGGCATTAACTACAAAAATTAAATTGGACATTATTAAAGATATAAATATAGCATATAAATATATAAAAAAGAAACCATATATTTATTTTACTAGCCTTCTTTTGGAAAACTTCGGGTAATTAGTTAGCCCTGGTAATTGCAGTGTTGATCTATATTTATTTTTTCCTTAGACTTGTATTTTTAAATTTTCTTTGCGGATTTAAGTTTTAGTAGAAATAATTCAAGGAAGCCCTAGATTCATAATATATGTTTCTTCTGCTTTAGATTTTTAGTTTTATTTTCTTTGTGATTTAGATTATAGTCAAAATAATACAAGGAAGCCCTTGTATTAATATCTACCTTAGATTTGTGTTTCTTTTTTATTTTCTTTATCATGAATTTAATTTTGATAAAATACTTTAAGCAACTAAATACCCTCTGATCACAAAGAAATCTTTGTTTAACCTAGTTGAGTTGCAGAAAACCCTTATATCTCTCAACTTTATTTTTAAGTAAATGTATATAAGATATCTATACTAGTTTTTTATTAGAGAAGTAAAACAGGTTTTGAAGGGGCCTCGAAACTCTACAACTAGAAGCTGCCCTAAAGATAAAACATGGAAGAATAGCAGTCAAAGGACAAAAAAAACACCTAAAGCAGCTAAACAGACCTAGCTATTAAAGCTATACAAGATACTATCAGCAAACATACAATATCCCACCATACACCCATCCTCTCCGAGCCCGTCAGCAGGGTCACATACTTCTAAGAGTTTCAACAGAAACCAACACCTATTTGTAAAATTCTTCATAAAGTTTGGCAAAGCTCAGAAGTTCGTCATTCTCCTCTTGGAAAGATTTCTTTTTACATCCCCAGGTCCTGGAGCTTGGGCCCCCTCATCATCACTTTTACCCTATATACCTTTAGTCCCAGTTTTCTGCAGGTTACCCTCAACGTCCTTCTCTTCCCCATCCCTGTCATGTGTTCTTCCTGCAGCTCCTTCATCTTTTCTGTGAGGATTCTTATTCCTTCCGCCCTATTCTGTATGATGCACTTGCTGATCTCCAACATCCTTTCCAGATTGTTCATAATATCTTTCATTTCTGTTTCCACCCATATTTTTAAAATTAATTAAAATTTTAAAAAACTTTAAATTTGACCTTTTAAATGGTTATTGAACCCTCGCCAACCTATACTTGTCACAAGCTATGCTTCCTACAACCTAAACCTTCGTTTGGACCAGGCATTCAAAACGGTAATAATTTAATAATGACAGCTTGACAGTGTAAGAAGATTCTTCATCGTAGGCCCTGCTTATATGGTAATGAATATAAGCTTGTTTTCTTGCTTATATGTTAATGACTATAAGCTTGTTTTCTCCTTTCTACGTTTGCTCAGGTTTTTTAGAGAGATCTGGTATAAATATATTAAAAGATAGGGACTTTTATTATAAGTCTGTTCAGAGTAAAAGCACCGTTCGGAGAATTTAGAAAGAAGCAGTGATTTTGAGTGTAGCAACATTCTCAACAGGAAGGGATAGAGCTGTAGAATCTCTCTTATCTGGTATTTTCCTCAAGAATCCCTCACAACATAAAGCCAAGATTTTTTTACATTTTCTTTTTCATTCCTTTCTATGGTTGTAAAATATATTCTCTCCTTCTGAGTATAATGAATGTTGTTGAAGTCATAAAAGCAGCTGTGTTTCAACTTGTATAACCTCCGGTTCTCTATGAATCCTTTAAAAACTTTAGCAGATGCACTATACAAATCTAGATGTAAACATAGT
The DNA here is from genome assembly GCA_027924645.1 of Cunninghamia lanceolata. Lineage (NCBI taxonomy): Eukaryota > Viridiplantae > Streptophyta > Pinopsida > Cupressales > Cupressaceae > Cunninghamia > Cunninghamia lanceolata. Next base: position 9,996,816 of record BSBN01000078.1, read on the forward strand.
AAAACCTAAATGTAAAAGAAGCTTGGGAGAAAACTAACGTAAGGAACAGGAAAATTTATTTGATACAGAACCAAAAAGTGTAGAGGTAATAGTTGCATTGCGTTGCTTTAGACAAAATGTATAGTTGTAACACAATCCTTGAAGGAAAACAGTCAATTGTATGGAGACTTAAACATAGCAAATATCAAAAAAGAATGCAGATGTCATAGTTTTCGAAATTTACTTTGTTTTCAAAGGTTATTATTATGATAACTTGCGTTATCAATTATATAGTAAAACATGGTAAGGTTTCACAGGATCTCAGAGCAAATAATGACTTAATAGATTTTATAATTAAGAGGCTTCGTTTGTTACAGTAGAATTTAACCTAGACAGTCGATAGCATGCCCAATTTTTTAATTTAGAAATCCTTCTATTTTATTATATATCTTTTTAAAGTAGATTATCTTGTTTTGTAGTTTTTCTCCATCTTAATAATGATATTGAATAACATAACCAGTTTTCTTTCAACAGAGTTTTATAGCCAGTTTACAATGTGTAAATCCCATTATCTTTCAAACCACATCCAAGGATATCTGAATGTTATCCAAAGAGACCTTTTGAGATGCTAAATATGAATTAAATGGTTAATGTGAAGAGGGAATTGTTCACCCAGCCAAAGATCTTAAGATTTCCATTTCCAAATCCCCACGCCATCTTGCATGACTTCATATTGAAAATCAGAAACATAATTCCAACAACTTCAACACATATTTTAATCAAAAAAGGTTAGAAAATTCCACACAAAGAAGATTGTTTTCTTCTTATGCATCATCCCAAAAAAGAGCAAGGTAACCCTTCCCGACAAAAAAAATACTAGTTTTAATCAGATTACTATCCAACTTCATTGTTCTCTATATATGGTGGTCCTAATAAGTACTAGTAGATTTTGTTGTGCTAGGGATAGAAGGCAACTTGCTCGCCTATTTTGCCTTAGTCAAACCCTTGGATTGATTTAATGACTTTGCACAAGTTGGAAGATATGCCAAGAAAAATACAAATGTAGATAATAATGCTAAGTACTTTTTTTAATGAAGATGCCAAGTGTAGATGTCTCCTCTTGATAAATCCTAGATGATCAAAATTAATTAGGTTTTAGCCTTTTATATAACACTCTAGTGTGTAAATTTTAATAATTCACATTTTAGTCAGCGAGTAATAGTTGGATTCAGTTGGCTTGGGCCCATGTTTAAATTTAGTTTTAGAAATTTAGAGGTCAAAACTATAATTATAACTCTAAACTAGGTTTTAGGACTACACCTATTGGTTTGATGCAAGCTAAGGAATAGGGAATTTATAGATTGCATTTAGATCCTTTTGAGGATGTGTGGAGTTAGGCTTAATCAGGGCATAGGTAATTGTAACTTTCCTTTAGAAATATGCCAAATGCACACTATAAGTACCAAAATCATGTCAAGCCTACATGATAGTCTAATGATGATAAAGAGCTTCCTAATCACAACCACATAGAGGTCAATTACACTTCTCTCAGTAGTTTCACTCTTGGTACATGTCCCTTTCATTTTCTCCTCCTTAACCATCTTCTTGAACACCCAACTTGAGTTTCCAAACATCATATTTTTCTAACAAGCCATTTTAGATCCTCCTATTCTAGGTCAACCGATAATGCTTTTGGGTCACTCCATATTGCTTATGGGTCACCTAAGTGACCTAAATGGAAAAAGAGGTGGCCCTCTCAATTTTGGATCCATGAAATAACTCATTATTTTATCTTTTCTTCTTGATTTTAGCCCATTTTTTATCACATTTTTTCATGTCAACTCATCCTTTTTCTCATTCTTTCCTTTGTGAACTCATGATCAAATCTTATCTCTTTGTCTGTTCATGGAATTGTTTCCATTTTTCCTTAAGATAACTGTTGATGATGTTTTCTTGACAGCAACAACATTAGAATAAAACACCAAGTGCTCTATCCTCTCTCGAACAAAGCGTCTCGAATTCTAAGCTACGTGATCAAACAAGACAGCTTTAAGGTTCGTTGTACATGATTTGCAATGGATAGCCTTGGTGGTATGGTGTGACAATGTTGTTTACACAAAGGGACTTATGCAGAATTTATTCATCACTCCGTTCAAATATGTACTCTTTCCTTGTGAAATGGAACTTCTTCTAATCAACTACAAAAAGAAAAGGAAAAAGGCAAGGGTTAAGAAGACTAATCTAAGGACAATGACGTGATGAACAATGCTATGGTAGACAAATTTCCTTAGAAACCAAATTTCACTTTGCCATGACAAGCAACAACTACATGAAATAGGTGCAATCTCCAAAGGATAAACCAAGGATTTTCATATTGTTGACACACTCCAAAGTACCCATAGCTGGCGTAACTCGAAGGAGCATCAATAATTGAACTATTTTCAAGATGTGGTTCAGGCTAACTTTACATGATGACTTACTGTCGACAAGCCATCAAAAGTATGAACCAATGGGAATTTATCAAATATCATTGCATATATCCATTACATCAATGAATTCTATCTACTTTATCATCTAAGCTACTTGGAACCATATCTCAACCATCTTAGAGAATAAGAAACCATGCAAACATTCCTTGATCATACAAGATCAGCATGCGAACAACAATAATGAACTTGTATTGACTTAAGAAGTGTTTTGTTTACAACAATCTCATATATCTCTTCAACGATTTTGAAGAGTTATTCTACTCTACTCCTATTGCCATAGTATCTACTCCTACTCTATCTTCCTCTAATGATTCTTTTGTATCTTTACAAATGAGAGAAGTGAGCCTTATATAGAGCTCAAGAATTACATGAAGGGCCAAGATTGATTTAGCAATCAACGACTGAGATTGAGACAACAAGGCAGTTTGTTACAAAATTTGCTATTTTTAGAGCATGAAAGAGGCAATCAAGGCACATTTTCCAATGTGATAAGCATCTTTGGAGCATCTTTATGGTGGGCCCTCTTGAATGAATGACATGGCAGAATGTGATTGGCTTAATGATGTGTACGTGCCACATCAATATCTTCAAAAGAACTAGTCTAGTTCACCTCATGTTCACTTAGAATATTTTCTTCTTGTTGTCTTTGATGTACCTTATGGATCACTTTGATGATCATGCTCATCTCTCATCTTGTGATGTTGTTCTTGCAAGACTCTAGACTCTTGGAGTGTTGAGGTGGAAGATGTCTTGTACATGACTTCTTGCATATGATGGATGCACATGAAATAGACAACTCTGGATGATGACCTCCTTCTCATGCATGGCGTAAGATGAACTTGATGTAAGAGCGCTCCTCCATGTGGTGATGATGACAACTTTGAGAAACTTTCCTTCACCTTCCAAACTTCTCATGTATGAGCTCTCTCCATTCAATTCCTTGGATCCTCCATCACCTACAAAAACACATCAAATTAAGACTTGATATAAAGGATTTTCAATAACAAATTACATTCATCTTATGCATGTGGAATAAAAAAATGGCATTTCAAAACATACCATTTTGCGTGAAATCCATGGCTAAGTGCCTAGGCGGGTTTAGAGGTGATAGGAAGAGAGTGTGTTGTGGACAAGACCTTGTCCTGATGGAGGGCTCAAGGCTGCCTAGCATGGGTGGGTTTGAAGGTGGTGTGAGGATTTTTCATGACTTAGACAATTTTTGTCTTGGTTTTGATGATCAAAGACACCTTCACTTACTTCCATGATAATTTAACTTCCTTTGAATGCTATAGAAGCATGGGCGGATTTAGAGAGGGTGTATGGAGAATGTGATGTGGAGGAGGTGGAGTTGTCCAAGTGTAGTGCTCAAGGAAGAATTTGAGATTTCAAGATCTCTCTTATGCAGAAAATCCAAAAAAAGTAGAAAAATAAAAACTACAAAAAAAGCAAAAATTTTAAGAAAATACCAAAATAAGGATGGATTTCTCAGTATGCATGAAGTAATGTCAAGGTTGTGGGCAGAAATATGATCCTCAAGTGGACATAATTCATCTTTGGTGGAGTTTGAATGCACAACTTCATCAAAGGAATGCCGACTTGACCGACTTTGCATCATGGGATGGATGCCGAATTCATGGTAAAAATGATCACAAGGAGCTATATTGTTTAACATTTTTGTCAAGGATGGAATTAACTTTGCAAGGAAGAATTTCTTTTTCACAACTTTATGAGCCAGTTATGAGTACAATGGTGGAACCTGAGATGTCAAGTGAAAGTGAATCCTTCATAAGATTTAAAGAGATGATCAAAGAGAGACGACATATTGAGAAAGGCTTGAGCAAAAGTATCACCTACTTCCATGCGAATGGTGTAGAATTCATAATGCCAATCATTTGGAATTCACATGTTTGACAATTTGGGAGGCTATTCATCAAGCCAAGGTGCAATTGAAGTTCGAGGAATCATCTAGAGAAGAAGGAACTTCTATTCCATCTACTAGTGAAGATAGCACAAGTGTATTAGAAGATGAATTCACAGTCCTTGTTCAAAAGATGGAAGGACATATTCAAGAAATTCAAATGGAGATAAAGAATATTCAAGTGATTACAAGTAAAGATCAAGGTACGGATTCAACACATAGAGAAGAAAGTGATTCAAGTTCATTTCAAGACAAAGAAGAATTCCTTGCCACTCATGCTTTCATATTACTAGAGGAAATTATTGAGAATGAATTACAAGAGATTGTAAGCATCCTTGAAAAGGGAAGTGGTCAAAAGGATATGTTACACACTGTCATCCACAAGCCTAATAGTGAGCAGCAATTTAGAGGGGCGCTAGATGCTTCCATCCAAGAAATACAAAAGGAGTTCCAGCCGAAGTTGTTTCAAGAAGAACAAGCTGATGAAATGGAGTTCAACTACATGAAGCAATTCGAGTTGATGCTAGGCCCTTTATTGAAGATCCACAACAAGCTAACAGGTGAAATTTTCCATGCTTTCAAAATTCAATTGTTTTCACCTGTTCATATTGATATGCCCACTACTGATTATAGTGGTTATTCGCATGTTGCAGATGCGAGTGGGATAATCCATCACTAGCTTCAACCTCCCGACATGTGCATGAAAGATGAGCAATATCCATTCGAAGGTGAAGAACACCAGGTTGCATCTTTCCCTGTTATTAATTGGAAAGATTTTGAATTTGATGATTACAAATTTCCTGATAATGAATTTGAAGAATATAAATTTGACTATGGAAATTTTGGAAAGACAACCTGTATATGGTTTAATCATGGCCCCAATGAGTTACCACAACTGTTTATTTGTGAGAGAATATATTTCTGAGTTTAAGGATAAATTTACCAAAATCTGAACTATCACGTGTGCCTTATTGTTGCTTTTCATTATGAGAAATCATGCCAAGTCTTGTATATATTTGGGTCTCTTGAGTCATGTCTGCTCTTTGTACATAGCTTTCTTAGAGTAGGTTTTCCTTTATGTTGTTTTAGAGTAATTTTGTTGTGTTTAGTTGATATTTGGTTTTGTTTGCTTTCCGTAGTTTAGGTTGTTGGATTTAGTAGTTAGTTGCTTTTTGGGGTTCCCAAGTTGTGAAAAGGTGATGAAGCTTCAAGAAAACATCATCAACAATAACCACTTCTTTTAATATTATCTTTTTTTCTGTTCCCTCTCATTTCTACTTATAAATACCCCTTCATTCTTCATTATTTATCATCACTTTCATTCACAAAATCTTCTTTACATGCTTCTTTGCAGACCTTGAGCCTTTTTCTTTCAAGTTTTAGTTTAGATATCTCATAGAAAAATAGAAATCCTTTTCTCATTGAGAAATATCACAATATTCTTCAAAGCTTCTTCATAGGCTTTTGAGTCTTTTAGTTTATTTCTTTTAGTTTTAGTTTTTGCAAAGCTTCAAAGCTTTCTCTTTAGGAGATTTTTTCATGTATTCTTGCCTTACCCAAGTTTATGCATAGTATCCCCTCTATCTTTTTATGCTTGTACAAAGACCATGTGTGGACCTTTTTCCCTTCAAATTTATTATTGCTTCTAAGCCATTTTTCACTCCCTTACATCCCCTTTCTATCCCTATCACCAAGAGGAGGATCCCATTGCTATATAAGAGATAACAGTTGTTATAGGACCTTTGAGGAAATATCCTAGCATTGGTGCCCATTATTATAGGTTCTTTATTGATTTGTCAATAGTTAACTCACATTTTGCTCTTGAGGAAGTAAAACATTGTCTTGTCTTTCTCTTGATAGGATAAAGTTAGAGTAGAGTAATTTACTTTTTAGAATAAATTTTCTATTTTTCTTAGAGTAGTTAAAAGTTAATATTAGAAGCTTCAAAACATGGAAAACACACAAAAACATAGTTATATTGCATTAGGAAAAGTCATATAACTCACATAAATGTTTCCTTTTAATAGTAATTAGATCATCAAAAATTCAAAATTGGAAAAAGAAAAGTGTATGCATTCACTTAGGATTAATTGCACTATAAGTTCATTTTTAACTTTCAAATGCTTCAAACATTCAAGCCCTCGATTTCACCATGAGGCATACAACATTCAATTTTTGTTTGAAAACAAACACTGGAGAAGCCCTAGTTTTCTTACAAGGCATAGAAATAATATTTCAAATCAATCAACAAACATATGAATGCATCAAGGAAACCCTCAATCTCATCATGAGTACACAAACTCAACAATTCAACATTCAAACATACAACACAACAACTCCACTATCACCTAGAATGCACTTCTTTCATGTGAAGAGAGTAACTACTCCAAATCACCATCACCTAGATATCTTTCCCTAGATGGATGTGTTGTTTGGTGTCTAAGTAAAATATTGGTTATCACAGACACTAGACCATTATGGTAGGGATAAAAATTATGGTGAGTCCAAAATGAAAGAGAAAAAAGTACTAGGGATGCACTTTTCACCCATACAATAATAATATAGATATTAGTATTTTAAGGAAAATAAACAACCTTACATTAATTTAGATGTCTAATGGAATGATAAGGAAATACGTAATAATTAGATCTTAAATTAAATTAGGTAGTAAGATATGAGATAGTAATATAGATAAATAGATGATAAATGAAAATGAGAGAGATTGATGTGGATGCTTATTGTATTGATAGTGTGTTAGGGAATTGAGATATACAATCTAGAACTAGACTTATGATTAGAAGCCTATGACAAATAGATGAAGAAATTCTCAAGGATTTAGATTAGATCACACCCATGATTTTGTTTGACTTGTTAATTTAACATTCAGATTCATAGTAAGAAACAATAAAACATGAATTCTCACATAACACAAAGATACCCTAGGAAAACCTCCCTCTTGGAGGTGAAAAACCCAACAAGAAAATCTCAGATCTGATTTATATTAAGAGCAGAAATTAATTATAGCTTTGCTCAGCTAGGGCACAAAGTACAGGCACCAAAAATATAGCTTATCTAAATTTTAGTTCTAAACTGAACTAATTATAATGTTCAGAATGAAGTTCACTTGCACAATAAGCATAGAGGTTCAACAGCCTTGGATAATCCTGTGAACCCATTGAACTATCGAACCAATTGAACCGCCGAACCAATTGAACCATCGAAACTGTTGAACCTGCGAACCGGTTGAACCTGCGAACTTGTTGAACCTGCGAACTAGTTGCACCTGCGAACTGGTTGAATCTACGAACCTGTTGTACCTGTGAACCTGTTGAACCAGTTCAACTAACTATGGAGCCCTTGCATTGTGCTTGTAGTAGATTGCTAATGGATTAGATTGTGCAGAACAAAATTTGGTGAGAGAATGATGTGTGTTGTGACTACCAGTCACTTTTCATTTATATGAGATCGCCCAAACAATTTGGCTCCAAATTACATACATGTTATATTTGAAATAGGTACTGACCTATTTGTAATTTCAAGATACATAGATTAATGAGTTCGCCCAATTTGGTGCCTGCCTTAATCGGATAATACAACTGAGTTCTCAAAATGCTAAGGCCGACAGGCCATTCAGCATTTTATGACTAGGTTGGTCTCTAGAAGGGATACGACCTAGCTACCAAAAATCAACATGACTAGTGTAATTTTATCATAAGTAGTGTGATTTCATTCAACATAAAATTTACATTGCCAATCTTTAGAAAATATTTTATTAAATGTATATATATAGGTCTATTATAAATGTTGTGCTAATTGTGCCTTTGGTCCAATATTCCTATGTATCGAGGGAAGAACAATCCAATTCCTCAATGACAGTGAAGCCCCTAGGTTGATTTAGTAAGATCAAAACAAAGAAACAAAGAATTTTGGAAGTTGAGTATTTGCACCTAATCAAAACTAAGATTAATGATGTGTGTGATCAAATATGTGAATGAAAGATTCTACTAATAAATTATGAAAGTTTTCTAGGATAATATCCCGAAATTTGTAACCCTAGACACAATTTTAGAATTTTGGCAAGTATGTTGATGGGTAAGGATTATATCCTAGGATTGCCAACTTTGGAATTGATAATTTTGAATTTTCAATATGGAGGACTCTAGATTATGCACACAATCTAGTCGCAAGGATTACGTATGTTGAAGATAAACTTCATATTCTTGAGAATATGATACTAGAATTGATAGGCAAAATGGGGAGTCCAAAATAATCCTGGATGGATAGATTTCATAATCTCAACAATTCATTCTACAAGACATCTTGTACATTTAAAAGAAGGTGAGCTTGAAAAGAGTGAACTTGAGCTAGAAACATCATCATCCATGAGGTTCTTCAAAGTTGAAGCAAAGATAGTAATTAAATTCAATGATGGTGAAATTACAGTCAACTCAATGATGGTGAAATTAGTGCATTCTCTCAGTGATGGTGAAATGATGGTCAACTCAACAGACTTCTTTCATAAGGTTGAAACTTGGGCATTCTCTCACATGGTATCATAGTTATGCTCACTCTTTGAAAATTTAAAAAATTGTACCAATCTCCAAGTGGAATAATTTTAATGAGCTGTTGTAGAATTAGTTTTACCCTATTTTCTATGAAGAAGAATAAGTGATGTAGTGGCATCATTTGAACAAAGGAAAGGGAAAAGTCTTCAAGCCTACAAGAGAATAAAAAGAGCACTTAACCTTGGGAAGGACATCATGGAGCATGAGGTGTTGATTATCTATGTGGGAGGTTTGTTTAACCATCTACAAATGGTATTCCTCAGGGCCAAACCCAAAAATATCGATGAGGCTTGTGTCCAAGTAGGCTATCTGGAGTTGGACAAGGAGGGAGTTCCTTTCACTTGCATCAAGGGTAACAAATAGTAGCATGATGGAAAGAAAAATTCAAAGGGAAAAGGAATGAAGATTTGTAATTCCATGGTAAAGGTGAGAGAAAATTGCATTGTTCTCATTGTGATAAAGATGGGCACGAAGAAGATAAATGTTGGAATTTACATCCCAATTAGCACCCTCTTGGTTAAAGAAAGGTAAAGATAAAAGTATTCAACATTTATCTTCTTCATGAGTAATAAGTATATCTTGGGATTGTTAGCTTTGAAATTTAGAATTTCAAATTTTAAATCTAGAGGACTAGATCATGCCCACAATCTAGTCTATAGGATGAGATTGCATGTATGATCTAGTCTAGGAAGGAAGAAGTCCTAAGAATTACATTGGTGTTGGTATGAAGTGGAGGATTAAACATAATACAATGTTCAATTCAAAATTAGGGTTATTGACTGCACCTATAAAATAAATTATATACTAAGAGAATATGTTAACCAGATCCACAAAAATAACATTAAAACGTAAAAGTGAAAGAGTGAAACATATACTTCTTTACAATATTATTATTGGATATTTATTTCTTCAATAACCTTTTATTTACCTTATTTATTTATATAAATGAATTATTTTTCACCATAATTAAATCTTTCTGTCATCTCCCTGAATTTCAATGATCAGGTAATATAAGTTTAATTTCTTCAACTTTGTTACAGGACTTAATCTAACTTAAAATTTGATTCCTTCTAAATAGTTTTACACATTTTCTGTCTACAACATATAATTCCTCCTAGAAAAATTTAGTTATTTCGTTGGACTACAAGCATTCTTTAATGGTCATAAGACTTTGGCAAATCAGGAAATCATAATTACTTTTGACTATATGGTCTTCCTCATTTTCCCACCATTATTTTTCCTTTGGAACACAAAGGAAAACAAGCAAAGGGATATTAGATATAAATATAAAGGAAAACTAACAGCACCAATTGTTTTCATCAATGTTTGTTTTATCTATCATCAGTAGAAAGGTCAAACTTTGGAAGACGAACAAGTTGCAAAGAACAGAGAACAGAGTTGTCTGATAGCAATCTCTCACTACTTCAGCAGTGCTTTGTAATATGATAGTCTCATAGACTGTTTTAGTATGATGAAGGATATTGAAATCTCTCTTTTCCATTATATATCAATGGTCCCAACTTTCTCAAGTCATGTTAGCTTTTTTTAAAAGGATAAGGAATGAAATGATTGACATGTACGTTTGCAGTGCTAACCGCTTTCTTGCATTGTGCAGACTTTACAATAATGGAAAATCTTAATGCCAATATTTCTCATGCTCAAGTTAAAGCTCAGTCTAGTCCTGCTTCCTAGATAGCAGATCCTAATGCTGAAGTGATGCTTAGTGGTAGAAAAAGGAAAAATCACAAGGAGAATTCTTGTGAATTGGATGATATTGAACACACGGCAAGGATGCTAATGAATCTCAGTAGAGGGATGGTTGATCAAGACACAGTTGCAGGAAGTGGTGGTAATAATGGCATGGAAAACCCTAACCCTAAGACGTCTCATGGAAAGCCTAACATAAATGATAATGGTAGGAAAACTGGCCGATTCATTGGAGTCAGTGATGACCGCGGCCGTTGCCGTTGGCAAGCCAATATATGGTATTCTATTATTTCTCTTTTATTTTTCTTTTGTTTCACTGTTTAACTTTTAATTAAAGAATAATACATTGAACACTATATCTTTCTTCAAGAAAAAATCAAAAGATTTTTATATTAATCTTTCAGGTCATTTTGTGTGTCTCATATTTAGTGTGATTCCATATCTCTGTGGGTTAAATTTTTTTGGGACTCAAAAAGGTTGATTTGAAATATTTTTGGGTGTTGTTAAAGGTGTTTTGAGTTCAATAATAATGGATTGCGGAAGTGTCCAACGTACAATATGTTTCACTGAATAGATCTCTTTAATAATGTTGGAATGCCATTTCTCTGCAGGCTTAAGGAGGATAAACACCAAGTAAGCTTCGGTGAGTTTATAAGGATTTATTTTTTATTTTTTTTATTTACTTGAATGTTGAAGAGTTTCTTATTAAAAAAGTAAAAAGCAGAAAGATTTTTGTTGTTTTGAGAATAATATAGGTTACTAATATTTTTAAAGATTTGAAGATAAAAATTACCCTAAAAGAAATAAAAAAATAATTCAGCCATGTTATTTGTGACCCATTATTAAGTCAAAAGTAGTATGTTCATAAAAAAATTCTAAAAAAAAATTATCCTAAATCCTTTCAAAAAGTTACAGATTACAGTGGTCGCAATCCAAATAAATCTTTTTCTTTGCAAACTCTAATCCAAATCTTTCAAACATTTATTATAAATTGAGAATCTTAAATTCTATTATATTTTATTTTTTATTGTTCACTTTTGTGTTAATTTTAGGTCAATATTTTATTGCTGAGGCTGCAGCAAGGTCAGTGTTCTAACATCTTTCCTCCATATTTTACCATTGGTATTGGTGGCATGTAGTTTACTGTATACTTGATAAATAATTACTATGCAGGCCCTCCGACAAAGCTTTGCTAACCATGCAGGAGGTTAAATTATCCTGAAACAAAGTATGACATGAGATGGGTAGAAGAAGTAAGTTACAAAATTTTTCAAATCAAACAAAAAACATAGGAAATTATTAAGGAAACCCTCAGTCTCATCATGAGTACACAAACTCAATAATTCAACATTCAAACATACAACACTACTCCACTATCACCCAGGGTGCACTTCTTCCATGCCAAGAGAGTAACTAGTCCAAGTCACCCTCACCTAGATAGATTTCCCCAGAAGGTATGAGTGATTCCATTGATGCCTTTAGCAATGGTGCAATGCATGTGTTGTTTGGAGTCTGACTCACCAACATTATGTCTAAGTAAAATTTTGGTTATCACAGACACTAGACCATTATAGTAGGGATAACAATTAAGGTGAGTCCAAAATGAAAGGGAAAAAAGTACCAAGGATGCACTTTTCACCCGTACAATAATAATATAGATATTAGTATTTTAAGGAAAATAAACCACCTTACATTAATTTAGATGTCTATTTTTAGGATCTCAAACATACATTAGGATTGGTCTCAGTGTTCATTATTTGGATGGAATTTGATCAAGACTCTTCATTTCTAGATGAGACTTCTAGTTAAAAAGCAAAACCTTCTAGGAGAGAGACTTATTGTTAGATTGGTAGAGGAAATGAACCCAAGCCACCATCCAAAACTAAATGCAAAGCATGAGAGCTCAACAAAAAGGGACTCCCCATTTGCAATGGGGTGATGTGTGATTAGGTCACAACATGACTCACCAGCATTGTGTCTAAGTAAAATTTTGGTTATCACAGACACTAGACCATTATAGTAGGGATACAATAATAATATAGATATTAGTCTTTTAAGGAAAATAAACCACCTTGCATTAATTTAGATGTCTAATGGAATGATAAGGAAATACATAATAATTTGATCTTCAATTAAATTAGGTAGTAAGATATGAGATACTAATCTACATAAATAGATGATAAATGAAAATCACAGAGATTAGAGGGCTTGCCTAGTAATTGGATTGATGTGGATGCTTATTGTATTGATAGTGTGATAGGGAATTGAGATATAGAATCTAGAACTAGACTTATGATTAGAACCCTATCACAAATAGATGAAGAAATTCTCAAGGCTTTAGATTAGATCACACCGATGATTTTGTTTGACTAGTGTAATTTTATTTTAAAAGTAGTGTGATTTCATTCAACACAAAAATTACATTTCAAATCTTTAGAAAATATTTTATTAAATGTATATATATAGGTCTATGATTAATGTTGTGCTAATTGTGCCTTTGGTCCAATATTTCTATGTATAGAGGGAATAGCAATCCAATTCCTCAATGACAATGAAGCCCCTAGGTTGATTTAGCAAGATCAAAACAAAGAAACAAAGAATTTTGGATATTGAGTATTTGCACCTAATGAAAACTAAGATTAATGATGTGTGTGATCAAATATGTGAATGAAAGATTCTACTAATCAATTATGAAAGTTTTCTAGGATAATATCCCTAAATTCACAACCCTAGGCACAATTTTAGAATTTTGGCAAGCATGTTGATGGGTAATGATTATATCCTAGGATTACCAACTTTGGAATTGATAATTTTGAATTTTCAATATGGAGGAGTCTAGATTATGCACACAATATAGTTGTAAGGATTACGTATGTTGAAGATAAACTTCATATTCTTGAGAACATGATACTAGAATTGATAGGCAAAATGGGGAGTCCAAAATAATACTGGATGGATAGATTTCATAATCTCAACAATGCATTCTACAAGACATCTTGTAGATTTAAAAGAAGGTGAGATTGAAAAGAGTGAACTTGAGCAAGAACCATCATCCTCCATGAGGTTATTCAAAGTTGAAGCAAAGATAGTAATTAAACTCAATGATGGTGAAATTAGTGCATTCTCTCAATGATGGTGAAATGATGGTCAACTCAATAGACTTCTTTCATAAGGTTGAAACTTGGGCATTCTCTCACATGGTATCGGAGTTATGCTCACTCTTTGAAAATTTAAAAAATTGCACCAATCTCTAAGTGGAATAATTTTAATGAGCTATTGTAGAATTAGTTTTACCCCATTTTCCATGAAGAAGAATAAGTGATGTAGTGGCATCATTTGAAGAAAGGAAAGGGAAAAGTCTTCAAGCCTACAAGAGAATAAAAAGAGCACTTAACCTTGGGAAGGACATCATGGAGCATGAGGTGTTGATTAGCTATGTGGGAGGTTTTTGTAACCATCTACAAATGGTATTCCTAAGGGCCAAACCCAAAAATATCGACCAGGCTTGTGCCCAAGTAGGCTATCTGGAGTTGGACAAGGAGGGAGTTCCTTTCACTTGCATCAAGGGTAACAAATAATAGCATGCTGGAAAGAAAAATCCAAAGGGAAAAGGAATGAAGATTTGTAATTCCATGGTAAAGGTAAGAGAAAATTGCATTGTTCTCATTGTGATAAAGATGGGCATGAAGAAGATAAATGTTGGAATTTACATCTCAATTAGCACCCTCTTGGTTGAAGAAAGGTAAAGATAAAAGTATTCAACATTTATCTTCTTCATGAGTAATAAGTATATCTTGGGATTGTTAGCTTTGAAATTTAGAATTTCAAATTTTAAATCTAGAGGACTAGATCATGCCCACAATCTAGTCTAAGAAGGAAGAAGTCCTAAGAATTACATTGGTGTTGGTATGAAGTGGAGGATTAAACATAATACAATGTTCAATTCAAAATGAGGGTTATTCGGTGCACCTATAACATAAATTATATACTAAGAGAATATGTTAACAAGATCCACAAAAATAACATTAAAACATAAAAGTGAAAGAGTGAAACATATACTTCTTTACAATATTATTATTGGATATTTATTTCTTCAATAACCTTTTATTCAACTTATTTATTTATATAAATAAATTATTTTTCACCATAATTAAATTTTTCTATCATCTCTCTGAATTTCAATAACCAGGTAATATAAGTTTAATTTCTTAATCGTATTTAGAATTTGATTCCTTCTAAATAGTTTTACTCATTTTCTATCTACAATATTTAATTCCTCCTAAACAATTTTAGTTATTTCTTCCGAGGCCTACAAGCATTCTTTAATATTCATAAGACTTTGGCAAATCAAGAAATCATAATTACTTTTGACTATATGGTCTTCGTCATTTTCGCAGCATTATTTTTCGTTTGGAACACAAAGGAAAACAAGCAAAGGGATATTAGATATAAGCATAAAGGAAAACTAACAGCACCAATTGTTTTCATCAATGTTTGTTTTATCTATCATCACTATAAAGGTCAAACTTTGGAAGACGAACAACTTGCCAAGAACAGAGTTATGTCTGATAGCAATCTCTCACTACTTCAGCAGTGCTTTGTAATATGATTGATAGTCTCATAGACTGTTTTAGTATGATAAAGATTGAAATCTCTCTTATCCATTATATATCAATGGCCCCAGCTTTCTCAAGTGATGTGCTATCTTTTTTTAGAAGGATAAGGAATAGAATGATTAACATATACGTTTGCAGTGCTAACTGCTTTCTTGAATTGTGCCGACTTTATAATAATGGAAAATCTTAATGCCAATATTTCTCATGCTCAAGTTAAAGCTCAGTCTAGTACTTCTTCTGAGATAGCAGATCCTAATGCTGAGGTGAGGCTTAGTGGTAGAAGAAGGAAAAATCACAAGGAGAATTCTTGTGAATTGGATGATATTGAACACACGGCAAGGATGCTAATGAATCTCAGTAGAGGGAGGGTTGATCAAGACACAGTTGCAGGAAGTGGTGGTAATAATGGCATGGAAAACCCTAACCCGAAGACATCTCATGGAAAGCCTAACATAAACGATAATGGTAGGAAAAGTGGCCGATTCTTTGGAGTCAGTGATGACCATGGTCGTTGCCGTTGGCAAGCCAATATATGGTATTCTATTATTTCTCTTTTGTTTTTCTTTTGTTTGACGGTTAACTTTTAATTAAAGAATAATACATTGAACACTATATCTATCTTCAATAAAAATCAAAAGATTTTTATATCGTTCAGGTCATTTTGTGTGTCTCATATTTAAGGTGATTCCATATCTCTGTGGTTTTTTTTTTTTTGGGACTCAAAAGGTTGATTTGAAAATTTTTTAGGTGCTGTTAAAGATGTTTTGAGTTCAATAATAATGGATTGCCGAAGTGTCCAACTTACAATATGTTTCACTGCATAGATCTCTTTAATAACGTTGGAATGCCATTTCTCTGCAGGCTTAAGAAGGATAAACGCCAAGTAAGCCTCGATGAGTTTATAAGTTTTTTATTTTTTTTATTTTTTTTGAATGTTGAGGAGTTTCTTATTAAAAAAGTAAAAAGCAGAAAGATTTTTGATGTTTAGAGAATAATATAGGTTATTAATATTTTTAAAGATTTGAAGATAGAAATTAAAAAAAAAAAAAAACTAATCCAGTCATATTATTTGTGACCCATTATTAACTCAAAAGTAGTATGTTTATTAAAAAATTTTAAGAAAGTTTTAATCTAAATCCTTTCAAAAAGTTAACAGATTACAGGGGTTGCAATCCAAATAAATCTTTTTCTTTACAAACTCTAATCCAAAGCTTTCAAACATTTATTATAAATTGAGAATCTTAAATTCTATTATATTTTATTTGATATTGTTCACTTTTGCATTAATTTTAGGTTGATATTGTATTGCTGAGGCTGCAGCAAGGTCAGTGTTCTAACATTTCTCCTTCATATTTTACCATTAGTATTGGTGGAATGTAGTTTACTGTATACCTGATATAAATAATTACTATGCAGATCCTCAGACAAAGCTATGCTAGTCACACGTGACCAGCCATGCAGGAGATCAAATTATCCAGAGTATGACATGAGATGGATAGAAGAAGTAAGTTACAAAAATTTTAATATAATAAGTAAGTATGATAGTTCTTTACATAGTCGACCTTATGCATTTTCATTGCTTTTGCAGTGGAGAAAGGTGTTTAATGTAGATACGAACAAGTTTGTACACGAGCTCCAGCAACAATCAGGCAACTATTCAGAAGGTTGCATTAAAGTTTTAAGTGATGAAGTTGGACATGAACTTCTGAAACTGATAGATGAAAAGAAAACATTGGAGATGGAGGGGACATTGACATTGCAAGAATAGATCTCATGTTGTGTATAGGTGTTTGAATACATGGATATTACTTAACATTTGTGGGCATGCAACTACCTACTCCCAAAATGTCTTTCAGTTGTTTTAAAATGATGTGAAAGTGATAAACAAATTAAAAAGCTTAAGACAGTTGTTTGAATGTGTCTTTGTTAATTTGATTAGATGAATCTTTGTACTCTACTTAAACACCATCCACTTTAATGATTAAACAGTCAATTACTAAATATTTGTCCTATTTTTATTGGCCAAAATTTACTTTTGACTACCAATTTATTGGTGAATGAAATTTATTGCATATGAGGATGCTAAGCATTCTACAACTGCATCATATTTAATTGGTTTCAACTTTTATTTTATTTTGGATCTAAGATTTTTCCATTAGAACATCAAGATCACAATACTTTTTTATTAAGTTAGATTTTAATTGGGATTTCCAATTTTTCTCTCAACGTTGTAACTACTTTTTTGTGCTCTTGTATGGTTTCACGTGAATAGGCTATACAAAAAAAATCAAGTCTTGCAATTCAAAGACACTACCAACTAGGTTATACCTGCACATGTTAATATTACTAGTTAAACTTTTTTTTTTTTTTAAAAAAAGAAAAGAGGGTAAAGGGACCCCTCAGAGCAACGGATATTGAGAAAGTAAAAACATAATTACAGTGGCACATGTTAAAGTCATACATAGAAAGCAATAAATATCTAAACCTAAAAATAGGCAGGCCAACACACGGCATAACCTTATCACTGAGAGCACGCAGGCTCAATACTCATGCATAGGTCAGGGCTGCTAGGATAATCAATGATAGCATTAATACTGCCCCATCTATCTATCAGATACAGTGACGCCAGAAAACTAAAGATGGTATGCTCAGATGCTTGTAGGGGTAATCTTCCCGTTGGCGATAAGACAAACTAAAATCTTTTGAAGACTGGACATGTACAGAACATAAAAAGTCCCCATTAATAAACCCCATCTGCCTATCCAATACAGAGGAGACATGAAAGCCAAAGGCATCCTCGGAACCCACAGGCAATCTTTCCATTGGAGAAAAGACAAGCAGAGACCTTTTGAACACTTAGACATGACAAGAGCAGTGAATCCATCCAAATTGCCTCCAGCCCGTCCTATATGCCTTAAATATGCACCCACTGCAATAAAGGAGTGAAGGTGACAAACCGCTAGATAGAAAGAAGAAAATCAATCGAAAAACTTGCCTGGTCAGCTCAACTTAAGAGGGGAACGCAGCCTTCATATCATCTTTTAGGAGCTTGCACATGTGGCTATTCTGACTAATCTGAGCTGGAATAAACACCTCTGCAACCATGGCATGATCTATTGCCATGTTGGCAAGTCCGTCGGCAACCTTATTACCTTCCCTCAGAGTGTGTGAAAACCTGAAGTCCTCAAAAGTTTTAAGCAAGGGGAAAGCTTGTTGCAGTATATAATTTAGCTTCCAGTTATCCAAGCCTTTAGCTTTCAGGGCATTGATAATAATCATAGAATCACCTTCTATCCATAGATGCTTAACTTGAAACATGACCGCCAATTGCAACCCATGCACCAGAGCCCAAACTTCGGCTTCATTATTTGTACCTATTAGGATCTTTGTTGCTTTGGCAGCTAACAGAGAGCCATCCTCTCTTTGAGGACACACCCCGTGCCTGAGACTCCAGGATTGCCCCTACATGCATCGTCAAAATTTAACTTAATGAATGGGGCTGTAGGCGGTATCCATTTAACCTTCTCTCTGGAAACTGAGGGAGCTCTTGCCACAACTAAACCTCCTATGTTGGCTCTATCCAGCAACTTCCACTTTTTTAAGATAATGGAGTCCCATTTGGATCAATTTGAGTTTCTGGTTTTTAATTTTCTTACATTTGATAAAACCATCTCTGACATAGCCGCCTCAATCTTGCCGCAAATTGTCTTCACTGACAAGGCTTCTTTTTTGAAAATTCAGCAGTTCCTCTCCTACCATATGAACCACACTACTAGAGATGGACCCAGCTCCCAAATGCAAGAAAAGAACAAATCTAAGAAAAGAAGGGGCCAGTTTTTAAACATAAGAACTAGAGAACAAGAGAGGGGGGAGGACCAGTTCAGCATTCGCATAAACCATAACCAGCATTCTCTACTGAATGGGCAGTGTAAAAGACAGTGGTCCACCGATTCTTCTTCTTTCCCACAAAGGGTGCAAAGAAAATTTTGGCGAAAGCCTAACCTTTCACCTGTAAGAATTTTGTTATTGATCGCAAACCAAGAGAACGCTCGAGCTTTTGGCAACACTGATTTACTCCAGCATAGGATCGACGGCCAATCTGTTATCAACTTTTCATTGACTGATCTATACCCAGCTTTCACTGTGTAGCAGGCCGATTTAGCTCCTGTCTAGGCTAATACATCTTCCTTATCTAAAAAGATAACCATTCTTTTGGCCAGGATCTTTTTTAGTTGCTGTTTCTGATCATAGGGGAAATCACAATTCCTTGTGTTTTTCCATTTAATAGTGATAGATCCACGCTCTTAATTCAGTAATGTATAGCTACAACCAAACCACTAACTGCATTATCATGCAGAAATAGCTTAATCACTTTGAATTCGATTGGTGGGATTATTCTATTCGAAATTAGGAGAGTAAAGAATGGAGGTCTAGGCGATGTTTCCAATTGTGACACCCTATTTTTGGACAACTTAATTATGTTATTTTTAATTAATTATTAGTTAGATGTTTTTATCATGCATTTTGAATTATGATTATCATGTTGTGTTTAGCAGATGAATTTGATGAGATAAATTTACTTTGATTTATGATATGCAGAAATAGATATATATTTCTTGATGATTATTGTTGTTAAAATATTTATTTGATGTTATACATAATGTGGTTAATAGACTAACTACTGTGATTGCTAATGAGGTGGACAAAGGAAATAGTTTTTTCCCCTCATAGAGGAGAAGGGAGAGTATTACTGGAGAAAGGGAATTGGATCAGGTAAAATGGAGAGACAACATGCTTTGAGAACTCTCATAGACACAAGTATTGTGTCATTATTTTTGGATACCTTTTGATGTCGTAGTATGTCAGTAATTTGCATAGTAGCATTGTCATTGTATAACGATGTAGTCAATTTCTTATTTTGGCTTAGTGTGATCCACCTCATAGTTGATCCATTTCTTTTCATCTCTAAGTTAGTGTGGTTGATCTCATTCATGTTGTGTCAATGAGACTTTGATTGTTTCCATTTCGTAACAGTTCAACTGTTATTTTATCACTTGGGAATTATCGAAAAAAACAAAGATATAATTCACCTTGCAAGTGATTTATCTCTGTTCAAAGAAGTGTATATATATATATATTTGTTATTTTTAAAGATTTGACTTTTCAAATTTTTGAACTCAACTAAGCTCCATGAAGTGGAGTTAGTGAGTAGTTGGAATGAATTTAATGTATTTATAGGTCAAGTCATGTGTAATATCTCCTTTTAGGATATTCTAGATTTCTTAACCTGCACACAAGAATAACTACTAGAAAGGGACATTAACAATATTAAAGATCAATAAATTAGAATATAGTAATGAAATCAATACATCATAGCATAATTAATGTAGCATAAATAATATTTAGTTCAACATATATTTATCCAATCCTCAAGGCGATCCTAAGATGAGTCCCTTAGGAATACTTGCAAGTTAGAGCACAATGGAAGGCACACTTCCTACCTATCACCTCTTATGTCCACCTTGGTGGCACACCCTACCAAGATCAAGCTCAAGGCACAATTCCCACCTATCACATTTTTACGGGAGCATGATGGAAAGCACACTTCCTACCTATCATCTATTGATGAGGGCATGATGGTGGGCACACTTCCCACCTATCATCTCCTGATGAGGGCATGATGGAGGGCATGTTTTCTACCTATCATCTCTTTAACATAACTTGATGAGAGTATGATGGAGGGCATGCTTCCTACCTATCATCTCTTGTGGACTAGAAGGATCAACCTTCCTACTTGCCTCTATACCCCTGCATAACTCAACATAGTTTTCTTGTAATTGAATAAGGTAATTAATTATAAATACCTCTTGATCAATAAATATAGTTCAGTTCAGAGATGGCAATATATCCTCTTGTTGTGTCACAATTATTTATATGACTTGATTGATTGATAATTCCAATCTGCTGCTATATATACATATGTGAGGGTGACTGATTTATATTTTTATATGATGTTTTATGTATCCTTGTATATTATATTTATGCAGATCTGAATTTTAATTTAGATATATATTTATTTTTGTTTGGATATTCCAAAATCAAATGTATTCCTTATACCTACTCTTATTTTCTTTATAATCTTTTCTCCTTTACTTATACCACTCATATGCCTCTTGAAAGGATGGGATTCCTTCTTGGAGACACCTCACTTTATTATTAGTCACACCTTTTCTAGATGAATCATTGCTTATCATATAGAACATAATCTCTGGTTAGTGTTAAAGAAGTTCTGCCTTAAATAATTCTCATTCATTTATTAAGGGATCACAACCTTGTAAATGGTAGCCTTGTAAATTGTTGTTGCTCCTTTAATAATGAACTACTACTTTTTAGTAACTGCTGCATACAGAATTGCTACCTTGTTAAACAATAATACTTGATTGTATTTCATTGTATCCCAAATCACACCTTATATATGGGTGCTGTTTCTTTAAAGATGATCCCACCCCTTATTGTATTAGTCTTTCTTTAGTTTTTATATAACTGTTGAAGAAGCTATGCCTTCAATAATTCTCATTCATTTCTTAAGGGATCGCAGCCTTGTAAATGGTCATTGCACCTTTAATAATGAATTACTACTTTTTAGTAACCGCTGCATACAGAATCGCTGTAGTGTTAAACAATAATACTTGATTGTATTTCATTGTATCTCAAATCACACCGTATATGTGGGTGATGTTTACCCCTTACGGTATTAGTATTTCTTTAGTTTTTATATCACCTTTGAAGAAGTTATGCCTTAAATAATTCTCATTCATTTATCAAATGATTTTATCCTTGTAAATGGTCGATGGACCTTTAATAGTGAATTACTACTTTTTTAGTAACAGCTGCATACATAATCGCTGCCTTGTTAAAGAATAATGCTTGATTCTATTTCATTGTATCTCAAATTGCACCATATATATGGGTGCTACTTCTTTAAATATGGTTGTACCTCGTATGGTATTAGTCTTTAGTTTTTATATCACCATTGTATCTTTATTTTATTTATACTAAGTTACTTTATTTATATGGAGCTACTTTTATAATTGGGATTATATTTATTATTTTTTTATGTTAGTATTACATACTAATACCTATATTAATATTAATATTACTATTAATATTTATATTAATATTAATATT
Organism: Cunninghamia lanceolata; assembly: GCA_027924645.1. Lineage (NCBI taxonomy): Eukaryota > Viridiplantae > Streptophyta > Pinopsida > Cupressales > Cupressaceae > Cunninghamia > Cunninghamia lanceolata. The sequence continues at coordinate 10,019,278 of BSBN01000078.1, forward strand.
AATATTTATATTTGTTATTTATATTTAATAATATATCTTGCTAATTATCTAAATAATATATTATATATTATATTAATAGTGTATATATGTATTAAATATTAATACATATATGATTATCTCTGTCATTCAAATTGACTAAACACGGTATTTCATGAAATATTGAGACATAACATTTCATAGAGATGGTACTTGATGTACAGCTCGTGCTACCAATGTGAGCCAGTTACAGACAACTGTAGACTAGAGGGAGGAAACATAGGTATTTTTTAGCCCATTGCATGGCTTAGAGCTACCTATGAGGAGATCTAGGTGGATAGAGATCTATCCGCTGCAGAGATTATTGATATTACTTTTGAGAGAGACTAGGCTAGGACTGAGCGAGATCATGCCGTGAGAAGAGTGTAGGCTCTACAGTCACGATTAGATGTGCACAACACACCAGCCATAGGGTTAGACCACTTTAGGGTCTAGAGCTTACTAGATGAGATGAGCCAACTACGAGCTTGGGTTACCCCTACAGTAGTAGGTTTTTGATTCAAGGATGGAGGTGACTGAGCTTAGGGGTACAGTTCGGTGACTACAATTGTGCAGTCATAGTCACTCACGATCTGCAACTTCGTAGCACAAGCTGTCTATATAGTAGCCACCACTAGGGATTGAGGGTTTAGGCTTTCACGGAGGATAGCTAATTTTATATCTGTACTTGTTTATACACCACATTTTGTTATAGTGCCCATTTTTTTATGTGTTATGGAATTTTTGATTAGATGGTTTTGTGAATTAATTTAAACAACTTGGTTAAATTGTTTAAATAAATTCTATAAAGATTCAATGAAATAATGTTATTTGAGATTTACCTAATTAAATGCAATTGTGATTTAAATTGTTTATTAAATGCAATTATGATTTAAGTAAACAATCTTATAAGATTGTTTAATAAATGCAATAATGATCATGTGTGCCCCATCTTCCCTTCAAATTCGTTATTGCCTCTAAGGCATTTTTCACTCCCTTACATCCGCATTTCTATCCTTATAACTAAGAGGAGGACCCCATTGTTGTAGAGGAGGAGATAGTTGTTATAGGACCTTTGAGGACATATCCTAGCATTGGTGTCCATTATTATAGGTTCTTTATTGCTTTATTAGTAATTAGCTCACATTTTTTTCTTGAGGAAGTAAAATATTGTCTTGTCTTTCTCTTGATGGGATAAAGTTAGAGTAGACTTATTTACTTTTTAGAATAAATTTTCTATTTTCCTTAGCTCATAGTTACAAATTTATATTAGAAGTTTCAAAGCTTGAAAAACACAGAAAAACATATTTATATTGCATTAGGAAAATCCATATAACTTTCATATTTATTTCCTTTTAATAATAATTAAATCATCAAAATTTAAATTATGAAAAAAAAGTGTATGTATTCATTTAGGATTAACTGCATTAGAAATTCAGTTTTAATTTTCAAATTTTCAAACATTCAAGCCCTCAATTTTATCATGAGGGATACAAAATTCAACTTTTGTTCAAAAATAAACATCGAGGAAGCTATTGGTTTAATTAGGGCATAGAAACAATATTTTCAAATCAAACAATAGACATAGGAAATCTTCAGTCTCATCCTGAGGTAGACAAAATCAACAATTCAACATTCAAAGATACAACACAACAATTCCACTCTCACCTAGGATGCTCTTCTTCCATGTGAAGAGTGTAACTAGTACAAATTACCCTCGCTTAGCTAGTTTTCCTTAGAAGCTAGAAGTGATTTGATTGACACCTTTAGCAAGGGTGCAGTGCATGTGTTGTTTGGAGTATAACTCACCCATGTTGTGTTTGAGTCACATTTTAGTTATCACACACAATGTACCATTAAAGTAGGGATAACAATTAAGGTGAGTTCATAATGAATGGGGAAAAATGTGCCAGCGATGCACTTCTCACCATTACAATAATAATATAGATATTAGTATTTGAAGTAAAATAAACCACCTTACATTAATTTAGATGTCTAATGGAATGATAAGGCAATACATAATAATTAGATCTTAAATTAAATTAGGCAATAAGATATGACATACTAATCTAGATAAATAGTGTTTATGGCTTGTCATTGATGTCAAAAAGGGATGATGAGCAAGGGTTGTGATGATGTCATTTTGGCCATCTCCAATACAATGTGTTCATGCTTGATGTTGGATGTTGACATTGGTGTTCTCTTCTCTATGTCAGTTAGGTAATCATGGGTTCTTCATGACACCTTGAATCTAGGCATCAATTTTATATGTATGCAAAAGTTACTTTATTCTTCATAGAGGTGCTGATGTCAGAAATTGATACATTGTTGATCTCCTTCATGTTGCTTCAGGACCATAGGATGATCAAAGGATCAAATGCATCAAATGTGTTATTCTTCATCTATTTCATATAAGGTGCTTGGTGCTTTCAGGAGTTGGATCTTCATTCATCATATTTCATGCTTCAGAGTTTTTGTCATGCTTTATGGTTCATTTTGGTTAGTCAATGGTTAAAACTTGAAGTGTGACCATAATTTGTACAAGGTGGTTGAGCATAGAGTTCATTCATTCTATGGGAAGTGTCATTCATGTAGAGAGAGTTAAATTGTTGACCACATCATTGCATTCATAGTTTGGTGTTGATTCATCATATATGTTTAAGTATATGTCGTATTCAAAGAATTATTTCATAAAGGTGAAGTTGAATGTTAAGGCTCAAGATTAGTTTATCTCAAATGGTAAAGGTTTCATATGCTCTCTTCTTTAAAACTAGGGTTTGAATTTTGTTGAACCTCTAAAACCCTAGGTGAATTCCTAAACCCTATGTCTTATTCTAAAAGGTCCTTAAACTCAATTTTGCCTGTCATATGCCACATTTACTTTTTAATATGTTTTGAGCTTGACCTCCGATCACAGGTGGAAGTCGCTTAAAGTGACCTTTTGGAGGGTTTTAAAATGTAAGTTCAACAGGTAAAATTCTTCATCAGGTGCCAATGTATACATCTATGACTATGATTAAAAGTTTCAAGAGCATGAAGAGGAAGATCTACATTTAGAATTTAAAAGCGTTTCAAATTCCAAACTGTTATTTGCCTTATCAAAAACATGATAGGCAGTTGCAGTATAAAAAATCCTTAACTGTTTCAGCAGTTCTCTGAATAACCAGATGGGCCAATAAATTTGATAACTTATTTTGTATGATAGTTCTGATGATGTAAGTCATTTGATTGGATTCTACATAACAGTATGGTCATATTCATTGCTGTAATGCTTATGTTTTGAAGCAATTATGTGATTTTTGAAAGGGAAGAAGATTGAAGTCTATTTAGATGTATACAAGGGGATTGTATGTGTGGTGTTTGTAGTATTAAAGGTATGTTTGTCCACAAAGGATAAAAGAGTCCTGATGTGTTTATACTATCATTATGTTTGAAAAGGTTATGTCTAATGGTTGTATTGGCTTTAGATAGAAGGAGATATAAGGTTATGAAGTGTAATGTGTTGTATAGAATCAGGGTAACCCCCAAAATTATCTTTTTCTTTCTCATATTTATGGTTTGTCAGTGAGACACCATTATGCCAGTGAGGCACATGTTTGTTAGTGAGACACTATTGATTTGCTAGTGAGGTAGTTGTATTTGCCACTGAGGTAGTTGTCTTTTCCAATGAGGCATGTTGTGTAGCCAGTGAGGTACAAAAAGTAGCCAGAGAGGTTCTATGATGAATGTGATTTTATGAAGCTAGTGAAACAATTTTTCCTAAGTGCTTTTTTATCCCGATGAGGGTTTTCCACTCGTAAATCATTGTGTTATGGTTTCTCATTATTTGTGGTCTACTTTGTCTACATGTTCAAACATTCAGTCATGTGTATCTTTCAGTATTTGAGTTTCTACGGTGTCTTCAACTTTTATAATTTGCTTATGTTCTTTATGTTCAATAAAGCTTGATAGCTTTACATGTATGATGCAACACATGATAGTTGAACTATTCTAAAACTTGCATTTTATATGTTTAAAGTTGTGAAATATTTATTCAAGGTCATTTTAAATTGGTATACGACTGATTCACCCCCCTCTCAATGGTATTGTATTCCAACAAGCAGTATTAGTGCCTTAGGTTCCTTGTTCAAAGTTTAATCAACTTAGGAGATCCTAATAGTGGAGTACTATGGGAAAGTGTAAATGAAATAGAAAAATAAAAGATGCCAAGAAAAAGGTTGTAAAACAAGCCCCAGTCAAGTCAAGTATTGATTTGTTGCATGAGTCACCCTTGAATGTTGATACAAAGTGTGATAAACATAATGGTCTTGCAATTGAGAGTTTTGATAAAAAGGAAAACTTCATTGTGAGTGTAGGTGGACAAGAACTTGGTAAAAGAGAAGATGATTTTGTTGTTGAGATTGATGATGAAGAAGGAGACATCTTTGTGGCTGAAGATGACTATGAATAGGAGTATGATGATTAGAATCATGAGGTTGATATAGAAGGTGAACTCTTGTGTGCTCTAGATACAATCAAGCAACTCAGAAAAGAGAGCTAGAAATTAGAAGACCAACTTGAACAAGAAAAAGATTCCAAGGACAAGGTATGTTTAGATTTTACAAAAGTATCTTTAGATCTTGAAGAGGCAGAGGTACAAGTTGAAGAATCTAACAAACTGGTTATTAGTCTAAAAACTGAAGTAGAAGAAGCAAAAAGGTAGTTATTTTACAAAATCTAATCTTGAACTTAAAACCAATGAATGCCTAAAACTAGAGTTATAAATAGTCTCTTTGAGAAAGGAATTGGAAAAGGTATCTTCTAAGTTGGACAAGAATCTGTAGTTTGAAAAGAGTACTAAATGCTTAAATGACTTGTTGAGAAAGCAAAAGAATCATAAGGACACTACTGGTCTATGCTATGAAAAAGGATAGTGCTCCAAAGTCAGAAATGCACCAAGGAAGAAGATACATTTAAGTCATCATGTTGCTGCTCCTGAAGATAAAATAAAAAATAAAGTTGCTGATGTTGGAAGAAGAAGAACAAATAGGTTCTCAAGGCCTCCACCTATAAGACAATACAATTCAATAAGGTACAACTACTCTCAGTTTCATTGTTATTGCTATTCTTGTCATGTTTATGGTCATAGAGCTAGAGATTGTAGAACTCACTTAAGAAATGATTTTGGATGGAATAAGGATAAGAATTCTTATAGTTTGTCAAATCCTGGGACTATAACAATGTTTGTTATAATTGTAATAAAGTTGGTATGAGCAAGAAATTATTGGGTACATGGAAGATATAACTATAAAAGTCCTCTTGGAATAATGAACAAGTTAAGATGTTTGAATTGCAATAACTTTGGACATATATAAAGGTTTTGTAGCCCTGGTTTGAAAGAACTTCCAAGGAAAACTAATAGTCTGATCACAAAAGCATCATCTAATGTTGATAAGGGCAGAGGAAAGGTAAAATCTGTTTGGATGAGGAAACATGAACAAAAAAAAAAGAACCTATGTATGTGCTTTATGCATAAAAGGCATCTCCAAGTGCATAAAAAGTAGCACGGAGTTAGGGGGAAATGTTCAATGTCATATCTTTTACCCCAAGGTGAAAATAAGAAGGTTAGTAAAAGATCAAGTGATGGTTTGGTGTGAGGTTGTTGCCTTGGAAAAAGTATGGTGATCTTTATTCATAGTTTTCTTCTCAAAGGTTTGGCATACAAGTTCACAATGATTTGGTATCTATGCTAATAGTGGTACGAATGCATGTTAGAGGTTTGAAAGTATTAGTTTGGATGCTCAGTGTAGTTACCTTGACTATAATGCTCAGTAAGAAGCATGTATCTCAGTCACTGTGAATCACTAACATGAAACCTACATAATGTTTTCTTAGTCATAGTGAGAATAAAGTCTTTGCAGGATTTTTAAAGGTATTTCATGATGTAGACTTGGATGTATGCAGCAGGAGTGGAAAGAACTTAGAGAAACTCAAAGATTTCATTGGAAGATCAGAGATATAATAAGGAGGAGTTTATTGACACTTTGTTTATGTGGAAATAAATATGTCAATATTGGAATAATATTGTGGTATGTATCAATTGCATTATTGTTTGTTGATTGAAGTGTGTCATGTTTCATTGTAACATCAGAAAATGTCCCCTTGGGGGCTTTTCCCTCATAAGGTTTAGCTCCCGGGCCTTTAGTATGCATTTAGGACATTTTAGTTCATATTTTGGTATCCCAATGGAATGAGACCTAGGTTCCATGGAAAATTGGACCTAGGTGGACCCCTTGAGCTATACCCTACCCAAAATAGGGGGGAGGACTTGGGCGCCCATGCCCTAGTCCTACCCTATTTTGGGGAAGCCCTAATTTCCAAGTGTCAGTTTATGACCTTTAGTTGGTTCTTTTGCCGACATGATAAAGTTTAATTTTTAAAATCTTAGCGGGAATGCTTGTAGGTGCATATATAAGCATGTTTAGGCATTCATTTGTAAACTAGATTATCATTGTGAACTAGGCATTCTCAAGGGGATTCAAGGCTTTCTATTGTGTTGCAAGAGCAAACTTGTATGTTTTGTGTGTTGACATTTGTATATTTGAGCATCAATCCCCTCATGGCATGAAGAGCATCTTCCTCCATGAGAGCTTCACTACAAGGTGACATATTATTGTGTTTTCATCATTGATTCCTTTGGTTGTTGCCTCTACCTCACAAGGGCATGCACTCTTTATCTGATAACAGTGTTCAAAGACTTAAGTGTCCTTTGGGGCTTGACTGAGGTAAGCCTCTAAACACCACAACCCCCAAACCAAGTCTTGTGATTACAGGTTATAGGTGTCATATTTGGGAGAAGTGGAGTTGTAGGAAGGCTTGGTAGGCATTAGGGATTCAGGATCTAGAGAAAAGTCAGACACATGAGCATTTCTAGGACTTGGGTGCTATCTCTAGTGTCCTTCGTACATAGATCTTGAGAAATAAAAGTTATAGAGCTGATCAGTGTCGGAAGGTGGTCCAGATTCCCTGAAAAAGCAGGTACCTTGGACATGGGCACCCACTTCAGTGTCCCTGACTGTTCCACTTTGGAACCCAAATAATAGGTATTCTGTGATTTGGTATTTTATTCTTGTCTGTAAGAGCTTTTTTCGTCTTTCATCAATTTGTTGCTGTATTTGAGTAATTAGGGTTTTAATGACTAATTAGACATAAGAGAAGGCAAATTAATAATTAAATTCCCTACATCTACAAGTGACCTAGGGTATGATAGTGCTCCCCACTCGACCCTAGATCCTTTAATGTATAGTGGAGAGGCGGATTTAAACACCTAAAATCAAAAGATTAACAAATCCAATTTTCCCCTAAATATTAATTCTTTAGCATCCTGATAAGTTTTTCATAGTCTTTGGATGGTTGCCTCATTCATTCAATTATTTGGTAAGTTTGGTATTGATGCAAGACTTAATGATGAAGTGGTTTACAATTTATCCCCATTGAGTTTGATTTGATGCACCTAGACTCATCATTTCTGATCATTCTGATGCTTGTACAAGTTCAAATATGACAAAGACAATTAACTGAATTGATTCAAAGGTGACTTGATCTTTGATCATGTTTTATTTTTATGGAGTTGATGTCTTCATGCTTCACTTGTACAACATGCTTCATACTTCACCTATCATGCTTCACCTGATGAAGTTGCTTTCTTGGTTTATCATCTTTCAAGGTATTAATAGTACCATTCATGCTATATATCATCTCCTTTGACATGATAACAATCTATTTGTCAAATTATACAATGGTAGTCTTCATGTGGATTTAAAGCTTAATAAATAGTGAAATGAAGAGAAAGATAATTGTTGCAGGCTTTGCAATAGGGTATAGTATCTTTCAAGGTACAATGTGATTATCAAATGTTGTTTGTGCAATGATTTGGTGTCCTGATGTTGGTTTGATTCAATCTTGCTCCAATATCTTAGTCATTGATGATAGTAGATAGTGATTAGTATTAGCATTTTAATAGTGACAATTTGGAATGATCTCCTGCAGCTTTGAATTATGGACTGTTGAATGGACTATTGTAGTAACAGCTATCATTTATTTCAAATTGCTTTCATGAGTGCAATAATGATAAATAGTGTTACAGTTATGTGTGACAAAGTAACATGTGTTTTTGGTACAATGTTGAAAGTAGTATATCAAGGTTTGAATGTGTATTCCAATAAAGCTCACACAAAAATGACTATAAAATCAAAATGTATATGTCAATGATCTAATTCCTCATTAAGGTGGAAGTTTGACTTGAAGGAAACTTTTTAATAAGGATTTTAATTGAAACCATGTTAAGCATTGATTCATTGAGTCTGTAGTATATGATGTCCTAAGGTAGATAAATGACATAGAGAGTACAGTGATAATTCTTGGTTGCTTTATGTTTTATCTTGATATGCAAGAGACAGTGTGGATGTGACATTATAACAGTGGTGTTCATGGTGCATGTTCTTTATAGTGATGCTTTGGTTTTTGATAGTCTCCATGCAGACTTTGCAAGTTTAATATGTAGCGGGAGTGCTTGATTGTTTGTTTTAGATGTTGGTGGTTGTAAAACAAGGTTTTTGGTGAGATGAAATGGAGATTTGTTTTTACTTTTGAATGGTGTGAAAAGACAAAGATAAATTCTAGTTTCTAAGACAAAGATGATAGAGAACATATATGTATAGTCTTAACAGAATGATTGAAGATGCAGGGGAAATAGGTTTTACTATGTTCATCAGTTTGTACAGAGATGTGGAGTGATTTAGACAGAGAGAATAATTGCAGAAGGCTGTGATTACTACAGAGGTAAAGAAATTTTGAAAACCATAATTTCTTTTTTCTTCTCATGATCTTGAAAGTTATGCACATAGAGGGAGCATATTGTTGTTGATGTCACTATCATATCAGTATGGTCCTTTGTAGAGATTATTGTAATCTATGTAAGATTATTAGTAGTTGAAGTTTGATCTATAAGGTCTGTGATATGTAAAGAAATAGAGTAACCCTATGTCTTGATGACACTTTGGTATTGATAACAATCAGTGACTTACTCATGATTTCATACAAGTGTTTCTTTTGATTGCTTTTGTAAATCAATCAATTCTGATAGGGGGAGTATCATGTTTTCCTTGCATAGCTTGATATTTACATTGTAGTGACTAAAAGAATATGTTTGATATGGTTGTTTGTGTTGACATATGAAATGTAATGTCCAGAAGCCTGTGAAGGATTGATTTTAATAGTTTAGTAAAGCTGCAACAACGATAGCATGAAGTATCCTTTGGACAGTCTCCTTCATGATTAATTCACATAAGCGAATTATTTTGTTAGTATATAGATAATGTTGGTCATCAACTTGTAAATGCTGCAGTTCTCTAGTGACAGTACTCTTCCTCTTGTCATTTACCTTGTTAATACTTTGGTGTCACTACTGCTCTAGATCAACCATGTTTGATGGATTTCATTTGTAGAGGGATTGATGCTCTGAGAATCCTTTGTCATTTGTTTTCAAAGTGGGAGAGAGAAAATTGGTTTTTGCCATCAATGGTAAAGGAGGGATTGTTGATGGCTTGTCATTGATGTCAAAAAGGGATGATGATGATTTAGTGGATGACGAGCAAGGGTTGTGATGATGTCATGTTGGTCATCTCCCATGCAATGTGTTCATGCTTGATGTTGGATGTTGACATTGGTGCTCTCTTCTCTATGTCAGTTGGGTAATCATGTGTTCTTTATGACACCTTGAATCTAGGTGTCAATTTGATATGCATGTAAAAGTTACTTTGTTCTTCATAGAGGTCTTGATGTCAGAAATTGATACATTGTTGATCTCCTTCATGTTGCTTCAAATAGTCATGTTTTGGTTGATACATTATTGATCTCCTTCATGTTGCTTTAGGACCACAGAACCATCAAAGGGTCAAAGGCATCAAAGGCATTTTTAGGTTAAGGCTGAGTGGGGGGTGTGTAGTTCCTCAGGAGGAGATAGTTGAAGAAAGTGTCATTCGATAGTTGACCGGTATGCCAGATTCTATACGTAACATGCCCTCCACTAGCTCTACTGCGACAATACAGGGCCTATGATAAAGTGGGATGTTCCCAATTTCTAGTTGTGGGTGGAACGACCAGACTTAAACCCCAATGGATTCCTACATTGAATATAAGGGTAAGGTTGGGTTGGGATTAGATGATGGGAATAGCCCATTAAATTCTATGGCTGTTGGGCCCTACGACATTAATTGTTGCCATGGCAACTATAAATTAGGGACAACCTATTATTTCGTAGGCCTGGGAGAGGAATTTATATCAAGGGCCACAACCTATTATTAGAATGCCCCCCCGGGGGTTTAAATAGCTGCCGCTGATATTGGCCCTTCTCAATATTTGCGACCCGAAGGCCAGCTCGACTGCTGGCACTCAACTAAAAAGGAGAGGGAATAAGAGGCGGGTGCATCCTACCTCTCGAGAGCCCTGGGGTTGGAGGAAGGGCCCAATTCAACAATTTATTAGGGGTTGGAGGAAGGATGGTGATTGAGATGGATCTTGAACATAATCTTGTTCCGGTGATTGAGATAACTATCAATAAATTTTGCTTTCAGACAAAACCTTTCCTACAGGAACACCATGTCCTTTTTCACTGTGAAGAACAACAAAACTAAGTTATGCTAACATTCTCTATATACAAGTATTAGCGATTAAAATTGTACTATGACTGTCGACTATTAAAGAGGTGATAACATTGACTCTAAGTTTTGAGCCAAAAAAGGGTTATATTATCAACTAGAAATAATAAGATGAGAAACATCGACCAAGAGTTCTTTGATGCAATTAAAGCTTCTAATATTATTAGATACAGTCTAAAGGCTCATATAACTGTTGACCCATTTTTTCCTCTGACCAGAGCCAAACAGTCAACCTGGTATTTTCCTTGAGAATCCTTTGGAAAATGTTCATATAAAGCTTAAAGTGCCAAATTTCCTAGAAGTCTTGCATAAAAAACCTTACCATTGGAAAGAGCTTGAAAAAATAAGCAGTTTTTCTTTTTACATCACCCTAAAATTTGGCCAAATAAACAAGTTATTGATAGTCAAAGTTTTAATCAACGTACAGTTCAAATGTACATTTGGTAGGCTTGCAAATCCCCATCAGCCTTAGAAAATATTAAGAAAAGTGATTTTTATACATTTTTTGAATATATATCGAGCCAAGGAAATGCATATACAAAGGGAGAATCTTTCGCAGATTCCCGAAATATTCTTGGTTTGTATATTCGGTTGCATAAAAATATACAAGGATGGAATGTATATCTGGCTTGTATATTTGCATGTACAAGTGAAAGATACAATGAAATATGCATGGAATATATACAAGGCCGGCGGACATACATGTGCTACAGTGGAATGTATATTGGGTTTGTATATTCGCATATACAACCCAATAGACAATGAAAAATATAAAAGGTCGATCTATATGCATCAGGAATAGTGTAATGTATATTGGTAGGTTGCTATAGTGGCTTGTATATTTGCGCTTGTATGTTTGCACATACAAGTGAAATATACAAAGAAAAGATACAAGGAAATATGCAACGGCCAATATACAGGTGCAAATGTACATTTGCTATAGTGCCACAGGGAAAACATACAAGAGGTCGCGCCCGCACATATACAAGGACGCTTGTATGTTTCGACATACAAAGGATCACTTGAACAGTGGCTTGTATATCGCACATATACAAGTGAATATACATTGGCGATATGCAAGCTAGATTTCAAATGAATATCATTCTGGCTCATTCAGGCTTCAAGTCCGATTTGTATGAATGGGTGTTTGCATATTTGCATGCATGCAAGAATATACAAAGGAACATATACAAAGACACATGCAAGCTGGATTTTAAAAATGCTTCCGATTTGGTTTATAAAAGGTTTGGAATCCATGGCTTGCATGTATGTGGTGCTTGTATATTACGATATACAAGTTAGAATATACATGAGAAGGTGACACAAGATGGACCCGGTAAAACAATGAAATCCAGCTAATGGTGTTTTGAGGTCCGCAGCTTGTATTTTGTGTATGCAGAAGAGTAGATACAAATTGTGGGGTCCACCAAGGTAGGCACTTGGTATATATTTTTCTGCTTGTATGTTTGCTTGCACATTTCAAAGATGCAAGGCCAGATACAAGCTAACAGACAAGTGGTAGGGCCTGCATATACAAGGGAGCTTGTATGTATATGCAATTTTGAAAATACAAAGGATATAGAGGGGCCGATATGTAAAGCGCCATGTATGTGCAAAGGAGTTACAGAATGAATTTTTTGAATGCCGATTCAGGCACCAAGATGCAGTGATATGCACAGAGATGCAAAAGCGATATATACAGGTAGTTGACCAGAACTTTGACCACCTGTATCTCCTCCATTTTGGCAAATTTTGATACGTTGTAAGAGGCAAAGATGCATGTTTTTGTCCTTGTTTCTTTTGGTAGGGTTTTCAGCAGCTTTTGTTACTTTTCAATTTTCAGATCTGGAAATGCATATTTCAGCAACGACTTTCAGTAGATGAAGATATTTTTGGGGCATTCATTGCTGCACAAAGATGAAGCAGCTCGAATTGATGATCAGAAATACCTTTCCACCTTCCTCTTCTAGATATTTTCATCTTTTCTACTATAGATCGATGAGTAAGCTACTTGCATTCAAGACCCAAAGTATCCCCTATCTACCCACTGCCAGATATTCAACGCCATAACTGATGCAGTTGGACAGTCTTTATGCGGGGATATTTTCTGAGACAGCTCTTTGGAGTGTTTTTTGTAACTGACTTAGGATATTTTTGGAATGCTATATATATACATTCATGTGTTGTGAATAAGGTTGGAAATATTTTGGCATTCTGGTCTTTCTGTTTCCAAACATAGTTTTGATATACTGTAACCTTGCCTCTCTGTCAAATATATGCAAGTTATTTTTACCTCTTTACTAATTTTTCTAGTTCTGTGTGAATCTATATATGGTTTTTCTGTGAATGTTGTATTCCTCTCAATCATATTGCTTCTCACCTCTGCTAGAGTCATCTAACCTGTGTATGCCTACTTGCCATATTCTGATTGTGTTGTGCATCCTTCAGTTCTGTGGAAGTTCTTTAAATCTGTCTGGTGTATCACTCTTTTATGTTTTCAAGCTTTTATTCATTTTCATTACGAGCATTCTCTCTCCCTTTTCCCCCAAAAATTTAGTAGTTTCAAGTGATAGCTAGAAAAGGAAGCTGGCCTTCTCTGGAGGTTTGATCTCATTTAGCAAAGTCCCACACTTAGAAATCAATCCCATGTTATTCCAGTTTATAGAGCTTTAACAACTTGATGCAATGGTACAAAAATGGGTGATAACAGCTTTTGGCACGCCCGGTGGGACCAGAGAGTCAGAGTAACAATCAAACTAACAATCATTAATGTTGGTTTTGATGTGCAACCAGTGATTATAGACCTTTAAGAGGTTATTTACACATCTGGTGACTCAGACTGAGGAAAGACAAACAGACCAGTTTTGCTGATACATGTTTTATGAGAAAGATAGCAACCAGGAGTTCAAGTTCAAGCTCATTCGAATATTTGCAGCTCTCTCCACCTAAAAGGAAGGGTAGAGCTATAATAAGGACTCTAGTTTCTAAGAGGATACAGTCAACTCCACCAAATTTCAGACCAGTTGCTTTTGTAGTTCTTGTAACAACTCAAGTAAATCTACCTCTAGTGGTTCAGATGGCAAGAAATCAGTCCTTTGTGACTTTTGATGGGGGTAGCCCTTTGAACCTAGCAATAGATGATGCTATACCCATGGTAGCTTTGAAAAATCTACCTTATTTTTTAGGGGAAAGTCAGACCACTCCTATTGAGCACATCAAAGACATAGCCTCTCTATGCGGGGTACATCATGTTACTCAAGAGAATGTAGCCATCAGGCTGTTGGCTACCTCATTCAAAGGGAAGGCATTGCAGTGGTTCAGGAGTCTACCAGTGTAGACTATAGGAACCTAGGATGATCTAGGAAAGAAATTAAACAAGCAATTTCAAGAAAAATAAGATAATCTATCATTGGTTGAACAAATGACCACCATAAAGAGAGCTCCACAGGAGCAAATGATGGATTTCAACTTTAGATTTCAGAAGACATGGGACAAAATTCCTACCATGGTAAGACCTCCAGCTGAATATGCATTCTTGTATTTTTTAAAAGCCCTGAATAGTGATGTTTCAGTAATGATTCATTCATTAGGAGGTAATAGTTTACCGGATGCTTATGTATTAGCTATTAGGGTAGAGAATAATCTGATTCAGGCCAGAAAAATAGCATTACCTAATATTGCTAACTCTGAACCTGCTACCTCTAGTTCATCTCAAGAGTTGAAATAGATTAAAAATAGTCAACAAAAGATTGAGGGTATCCTTCAAACTTTTGGAAATGAACTGGTAAACATAAAGAAGCAACAATCCCAGAGGCCCTTTCAGCCTTATCAGCAACCTAGTATGGGGCAGAATCAACCATTTCGAGGACAAAATCAGCCGTATCAAGCTAATAGGCCTCCATATCAAAGCAACTATCAAGGTGCCAGGCAAAATGTGAATCAAAGACCTTTTCAGCCTTATAATCCGGCACCTATTAATGTAGTAAGAGACTTATTCCCTACTCAGAACAACCTTGCAGCTGAATATGAGTAGTGCTACCCATGTAATCAACCACACAGTTAAGCAGCCTATTCAAATGGAGTCATAAATCAGGCTTTAATGGTGCAAAATGTGGCAGCCTCATAGCCAAGTACACCAAATGATGGGGCTGTACAACAACAGGAATAACCTCAAAGTGATTCTGCTTTCATGAATTGGTAGGAAGGTGAATTTTGTGGCATAAACAGTGATTCCACCTTAGTTGCAACAAATACAAGAGCTAAGAAGAGGGGTTACGAGATTGAACAAGCAACAAATAAAGGAAAAGCGTCTGCTGATGTTCCTGCACCCTATATTCCCCATATTCTACAAAGAATTATCCCAGTAGCAGCAAGGGAGATGCCCCATTTGCAAGCAGAGGTCGCTGCTACAAAATCAAATTAGAAGGTGAGTGTCATTCCACCTTTCAATATTATTGAAAATATGAAAAAGATGAATGTAACAATGTCCATGTGGGATTCCCTAGCCATCCCTGGTCGAAAGAAAATGTTGTAGTCCGCTTTATATGATTTGAAAGTATCCAATGATACAACTATTGACCCAATTAGGGTTGTCCTTACTAATTCCTCTAAGGATAACAACAAACAGCCTAACAAAAGTGCCAAGCCACTCCCATTTTATATATCATTGATAATTGGAGACAAATTAGTTTATAATTGCATGGTGGATAGTGAAGCAAGTAGTTCTGTGATGCCTAAACAAATTGCAGACCAATTAGGGCTCAAATACCAGCCTCTTCAGAAGGGTGTACTCCAATTAGATGGCACAACTGTTAATACTATGGGTGTAATAAAACACTTAAGTCTTACTTTACATACCTGTCCCAATATTTCCATTTTCCAAGAGGTCTTCATTATTGATTTGCCCCCCCATTTTGCCATGTGCCTATCAAGAGAATTCACAGCCAAAATAAGAGGATATCTATTTTCAAACTAGTCCCACATGTTTTTCAGGACCAGATATGGCACCAAAGTAACTTTAAAATCTGAGTTACTTTCAAATCATCACATAGAGCCCTACACACCAAGTGTTGTTAATGCAAATTACATTATTTCTGATGATCCTGAATTAGTTGCTACTCAAGAACTACAAGCTGAAAGCATACCAGAGGTACTGTTAAGGGAGTGGTCCTCAGAGGATGTTGTAGATGATCCTGAGGCACATATTCAAGAAAATTGTATGGGGGTCTATATACTTCATGAGCCTGAGGTAGCAATTCCAAGTATGGTAAGGGATGTAGAACATCAGACAGAGCAGCAAGGAGAAGTATGGAAAATGTACTTTGATGGCTCAAGGAGCAGAAGTGGATCCGGTGGTGGTGTAATGCTTGTATCTCCCCAGGGTGAGAAATATTATGCTACTTTCTATTTTGTCTTCTCATGCACCAATAACACTGCTGAATATGAGGGGCTAATCGAGGGATTGCAATGGGTAAGAAAGAAGAAAATTGGCTGTTTGCAAGTATTTGGGGATAGTGAACTAATTGTAAATCAGGTAAGAGGACTGCATCTTACCAAAAATGATACCTTGAAGTGCTACAAACATATGGTGTGGGACATGATTGAAGAATTTGATGCTTTTAACTTGATATCCATTCCAAGGAATCAAAACTCCCATGCTGATAGATTGGCTGCAATTGGGGCACAATTTGATATTCCCAGTGATATCCAACAAGGAAAAATGCAGCCTCATGTAAAAATAGTTGACAAACCCTCTATCCCTGACAATAATGTTCATTAGCAGGTCTTTGAAAGTGATGAACAGATTATGAGATTCCTGTTAGAGGAAGATGAGTTTTCCATGATGAATCAAGATAAACTCAAACAGCAGTATGGCAATAATCAGATTATTCAGCTGAAGACAAACAAGCTACCCAAGGGATTGGTAACTTTGGAGTATATTTTTGGCACCGATGATCAAATGAAGAAGACTAAGACCGTTATGCAAATAAAAGAGGAACATTATGAGGAGTTAGAAATTTTTAAGGGAAAACTCCTCAAAATAGGTAAAATTTGTTCAGTTGAGGACAGGAGAGCTTTTATTACTCTTTGTTAGGAATTTAAGGAGGTATTTTCTTGGGATTATTTAGACCTGAAAGCATTTGATCCTCATATTGCCCAGCATACCATAGAGTTGGAACCAGGTACAAAGCCTGTAAGGTAGAGGCACAGACCCCTAAATCCAAAGCTAGAGCCCCTAATGATTAAAGAATTGACTAAGCTAATCAAAGGAAAGATCATTTTTCCCATCAAGCATACTTCTTGGGTCTCAAACCTTGTCCTTGTGAGGAAAAAGAATGGAGAAATCAGGCTATGCATTGATTTCAAGGACCTAAACAGAGCCTCCCTAAAAGACCACTACCCACTTCCATCAATGGAGTAGATTCTGTAGGTGGTAGCTGGCTCAAAAAGATTTTCTTTGCTTGATGGATTTTCTGGTTACAATCAGGTGTTAGTCAAGGAGGAAGATCAATTCAAGACAGCTTTCACCACCAAGTGGGGCAACATGGCCTACAGGAGGAAGCCTTTCGGTCTCTCTAACGCTGGCTTGACTTTTCAAAGAGCCATGGATATGGTGTTCAAGGGTTTGCTATACAAACTGGTACTGGGGTACTTAGATGATATAACAATTTTTTCTAAGAATGCATCTGAGCATTTATCCCACTTAAGGAAAATTTTTGAGAGATGTCAAGAGTTTGGGATATCCCTTAATCAAAACAAGTACATTTTTGCTGTCCATGAGGGCAAGCTGTTAGGACACGTCATTTCAAAGGAAGGCATTACCATTGATGTTGAAAGGGTAAGGGCCATTTTGGAGCTGCCCTTACCTAGTCATAAGAAGGGATTGCAAAGTTTTATTGGCAGAATTAATTTTCTGCGAAGATTCATCCCTGATATTGTGAACCATTTGAAACCCTTGACAACCATGTTGAAGAAGAATACAATTTTTAGCTGGACGAAGGAGGCCAGGCTAAGCTTTGAGTCTATAAAAGAAGCATTGTTAGCTATGCCAACTCTGGTAAACCCTGACTTTTCCAAAGATTTTATCCTATATGCTTATGGCGGCCTAGATACAATCTCTGCGATTTTGGTACAACAGCAGAGTAGTGGCTTTGAGCAGCCAATCACTTTTTTCAGTTAGGGGATGGAAGAATATGAGTAGAGATATAGCTTTGTTGAGAAGCACATCCTTGCAGTGATAAGGAGCCTCAAGAAATTTCAGCATCTTGTTTCTAATAACAAGATACATTTGATGGTGGCTCATCCTAGCATGAAGGAGTTCCTGTTGAGCAAAGATATAAATGAGAAAAGAGCCGGCTGGATCACCAAGGTCATGGAATATGACGTGGATATCCAGGTAACCAAGCTTGTCAGAGGCAAGGGACTCAGCGAACAACTCACTACCAATTCCAACAAGGGGGATGAGATGCTTTTGACCATTGAGGATGCACCTCAAGATAATTCAGAGCTAGTGGGCACAAGTTAGGTTACTGATATGACTCAATTTTTGCAAACTGGAAAATGTCTAGCAGGTCTGGATAAAACCAGGAGAAGATATTATAGACTACAGTCCATTCCATACATTTTGATTAATGACACTCTTTTCAGGAAAGATTTTAATGGTGTATTGCTGAGATGCATTGCTGAAGATCAAACTGATAAGGTACTGCATGAATTTCATGATGGAACAACAGGGGGTTATTTTGTCCCAAAGACTACTTCCTAGAAGATAATGAGAGCTAGATATTATTGGCCCAGCCTATTTAAGGATGCCCATGCATAGGTGAGGAAATGTATAAAGTGTGTCATTTTTGTAGGAAAAGAGAGGTTGCCAGCCTTACCTCTATGGCCAATTCAAATAGAGCAACCCTTCATGAGATACAAAGGAACAGATACAAAGACACATGCAAGCCAGATTTAAAAAATGCTTTTGATCTGCATCATAAAAGGTTTGGAATCCGTGGCTTGCATGTATGTGGTGCTTGTATATTGCGATATACAAGTCCAAATATACATGAGAAGGTGATAGAAGCTAGACCCGACAAAATATAGCTAATGGTGTTTTGAGGTATGCAACTTGTATTTTGTGTATGTAGAAGAGGAGATACAAATGGTGGGGTCCACCAAGGCAGGCACTTGGTATATATTTTTTTCCTTGTATGTTTGCTTGCACATTTCAAAGATGCGAGACTAGATACAAGCTAACATACAAGTGGTAGGGCCCGCATATACAAGGGAGCTTGTATGTATATGCAATTTTGAAAATACAAAGGATATATAGGGGCCAATATGTAAAGCACCATGTATGTACAAAGGAGTTGCAGAATGAATTTTTTGAATGCTGATTTAGGGGCCAAGATGCAGTGATATGCATAGAGATGCAAAAGCAATATATACAGGTAGTTGACCAGAACTTTGACTGCCTGTATCTCCTCCATTTGGGTGAATTTTGACATGTTGTAAGAGGCAAAGATGCATGTTTTTATCCCCTCTTTCTTTTGGTAGGGTTTTCAGGAGCTTTTGTCACTTTTCAATTTTTAGATCTGGAAATGCATATTTTAGCGACGACTTTCAATAGATGAAGATATTTTTGGGGCATTCATTACTGCACAAAGATGAAGCAACTCGCATTGATGATCAGAAATATCTTTCCACCTTCCTCTTCTAGATATTTTCATCTGTTCTACTGTGGATCGATGAGTAAGTTGCTTGCATTCAAGACCCAAAATATCCCCTACATGCCCAGCGCCAGATATTCAGCGCCATAACTGATGCAGTTGGACAGTCTTTATGCGGGGATATTTTCTAAGACAACTCTTTGGAGCATTTTTTGTAACCAACTTAGGATATTTTTGGAATGCTATATATATGCATTCATATGTTGTGAATAAGGTTGAATTTTTTTTGGCATTCTGGTCTTTCTATTTCCAAACAGAGTTTTCATATATTGTAACCTTGCCTCTCTGTCAAATATATGCAAATTATTTTTACCTCTTTACTAATTTTTCTGGTTCTGTGTGAATCTGCATATGGTTTGTCTGTGAATGTTGTATTCCTCTCAATCATATTGCTTCTTGCCTCTGCTAGAGTCATCTAACCTGTGTATGCCTACTTTCCATATTCTGATTGTGTTGTGCATCCTTCAGTTCTGTGGAAGTTTCTTTAAATCTATCTGGTGTATCACCCTTTTATGTTTTCAAGCTTTTATTCATTTTCATTACAAGCATTCTCTCTCCCTTTCCCCCCCAAAATTTAGTAGTTTCAAGTTATAGCTAGACAAGGAAGCCAGCCTTCTCTGGAGGTTTGATCTTATTTAGCAAAGTCCCACACTTAGAGATCAATCCCATGTTATTCCAGTTTGCAGAGCTTTAACAACTTCATGCAAGGGTGCAAAACTGGGTGATAACAATAACTACCAATATTTCATAGGAAATGACTACATTCTCCAAAAACAATTAGTGATATACAATAGTTTCTAGTAACTTGATTTGCAATAAGAGAATCATGAGGAATATGCATGGTTCATACTTGAGAAAAATGGTGACACTTAGACTTTGTCGACCTGCACTTCAAATTCTTGAACTAATTCCCTTCTAAGAAATGATCCGTTCTCAGATATCAATTTGCCCTGTTAACTTATAGTGTTTATCAACTGAGATATCTAGCCTTCAATGTTTTGAGATTTTCCTTCTCTTGACTCTCTTGATGTTCTCCTAAACTCTGCTACCAAAACTGAGCTCTTTGAATCTCTATTATCACCAAAAATAACCACCTCTCTTACATCTCTATTTGACTCTACCAATGAGTTGTTCCCCATCATAGCTAACCATGACTCTCTATCATAAAGATACCACTCTTAAAATAGTTAATCGACTCAAGAAGCCATAGGTATCTCCACTAAATTAGCCCATGAAGGCTCTTAATTGGACATGCAAAGTTAGAGGAGTATGTGGTTAATAATTACCACTCCTCACACAACAACGATTCTCTCTCAAAAGCATTCAATATTATCAAAGATGGTTATTAATGAATGCTTCATTATAATAGAGGTTGTTAACAATTATCCCACTATCAAACTTGTTCTAACCACTCAAAGTTCTACATATAATAATAGTCTATGAACATATATATTAATATCAATAGGAATAATAACAATGTTTTTACATAAACTTATACACAAATGTGAATGGCTTGAGTTCATCTCCCCTTCATGAAGTAAAAGAAAAACTTGTCAATTTCATTTTGACAACAAAAGAAATATTTTAGGTTATAACTAAAACATGAAACACACTAACATTTCTTCCAACCACACCAATGAAAATGCAAACGTGTTCTCGTTTACAACATAAAGATTGATGTTTTTGATGGAAAGTCACAGTAGTCACAAAATGACTCGCTCAACATCAACAATGTTGATTTCACAAAATGACAAGGTTGATGAGATAAAACTTCGAAAGGATTCTAAATGACGTCGACAACTTGTCGAGTTGACCAACAAACTTAATCTGCTTTGAAAAACACAACTTACCTCAATTGTCAAGGGTTTACTAATTAAAGGTACTCAATACTTAGATGGAAAATGAACGGTTCAAAACCAAAGGTCTATTCTCCTCTCCTCAAAAGATACTGTCTCTCTCTCTCTTTCTCTGAGAGTAATTAAAACCTATTTTTTTGCATACAACTTGCAATTACCAAATCATGATCAATGCATCGTTAGTTCATTCATAAATCTTATGAATAACAAATTAAATTTTCATAATGTAAATTAATGACTCAGTTAATCACATGCATTATACTTAATCACATGCACCAATATCTAATATAATCAATGATTTACTTTAACATTTAACATAATGTCAAATCATATTCCATAAATTCACTTCTATTCACATAAAAGTAAAAAAGTAAAATCAAAGCCAAAATTATGGATGTAACATATCTCTCCCCATAAGATTCAGCATCCTCGATGATTCAATGTAACAATTCAAAATATAAAACAAATTTTTGTTTAGCTACTAAAAGTATGAAATAAATGAGGAAATTTCTAAAACAACTCATGGATCCTCCCATGTAGCATTATCTTCTTCATACTGGTCCCACTGGGCCTTGTACTACATATCCTTTGTGTTATGCAAGCAGAGCTTGTACATTTCGAGCACTTTGAGAGGCTCGATTGTGATCACTCCTAGGTCCTGTGTTTGTAATGCATTCCAATTTAGAATATGGTTATGTCCTACAATATACTTTTTTAGATAACAATATAAAAAACATTGTCCATTCTAGATAAGGTTGGTGGTAGAGACATCTTGTAGGCAACTGGATTGATCACTTCAAGAATTTTGAAGGGTTCTATGTAACGAGGAGCTAATTTGGAAGACTTTCCAATTTTATAGAACTTTTCTAAGGTTTGACCTTCAAAAGAACTTTCTCTCCAATAGAGAATTGTCTTTATATTCACTTTGTAACAACATAACTTTTCTATCTTTCATTGGCTTCTGCTAAACTTTTTTTGATGAACTTAACCTTTTCTTCCATTTCAGGTAGCAATTCTGGACCAATGCTAATCCTCTCTTTTAGCTTATCCCAGCTTATAGGAGTTTGGAGTTTTCTTCCATAAAAAGCTTCAAATGGTGCCATCGTGATAGAAAAAGATAGGAATTGTTATAAGCAAAATTCCACAAGCAGTAAGTACTCTTCCCATTAATATTGTTGATCCATGCAATACATTCTTTACAAATCCTCCAAATCCTAGTTAACTCTCTCAGTTTGACCATCTATTTTAGGATGATAAGATGTACTCACATTATGTAAATAGTTTTCCCTTACCTTGACGTCACGTACGCTTCTCTATCTGAGATAATCTTTTCAGGAACTTCGTGCAATCTAAACCCTTCTTGAATAAATTTGCAAAGTTAATACTGGTGCTCCATCAAACTCAAAATGAAACCCATCTTACATTGAATCTTTAGGATTAACCATAAGAGCTTACTTAACCTACTCATATTATTCATCACCTGATAATTTTTGTAACATTAAATCCTTGAAGTTTACATGAATAGAGACAATTGATGAAATATGTCTCTGCCGACTCAAAGCATTTGCTACTCTATTCTCTTTTCCTTTGATATAACTTATCTCAAAGTCTTAGTTGGATATCAATTCTAACCATCTCCTTTGTCAAGCATTAAGATGTGGTTAAGAAAATATATACTTAAGATTTTGATGATCTAATTTTAGCAAAAAGGTTTTCCCTAACAGATAGTGATGTCATACTTGCAAAGCATGCATAATTGCTGCCAATTATAAATCATGTGGAGCATAAATCTCATCATAATATTTAATCTTTCTAGTCTCATAGGCTATTACTCACCTATCCTAAATAAGCACGCCCCCTAATCTATCTCCTGAGGCATCAGTTATTACCTCTAACTGACTTTTGAGATCAGGAACTCTCAGAATTGATGTCATTGTTAATTTCTCTTTTAAAAGATCAAACACCTCCTGACATTTGTTTGACCAATCATAATGTTTCCCTTTTCTTTTTAAGGAAGGGATTAGACTTACAATATTGGAGAAATTCAAAATAAACTTTCGGTAGTATCCTGCCAAACCCATAAAGTTATGTACTTCATGCACTTTCTTAGGTATAGGTCAATCTAGGATAGCTTTGATCTTTGTAAACATAGAAGCTTCATGCATTTGATCAAAAATATCATATATACATGGTAATGGTTACTTATCCTTAATCATTTCTTTATTGAGGATACAATATTCAAGACATAGACAAAAAGTTTCATCCTTCTTTTTGACAAAGATAACTGGTGCACCCCAGGGTGAAACACTAGGTGTAATCAAACCTTTAGAAAAAATTCTTGCAATTGGTCTTTCAATTCCATCAATTTCATAGTAGTCATATAGTAAGATGTTTTCAATATTGGTTCAGATCCTGGTTTAATGTCAATTGCAAAATGAAAGACTCTTTTGGGTGGTAAACCTGGAAGTTCTTCTGGAAAAACATCCTTGAAATCTTGAAGAAATGGAAACCTTTCTTCAAAAAACACACTATGTTTTCCAAGAATTTCTTCAATTTGTTCCATTTTTACTACAAAGAGTTGACACCCTTTTTGACTAGTCTTTTTAATTGCTTTACAGAGATTGGTCAAATCTTGACCTCTCTTTGAATACTGTGGAAAAAGACCTTATTTCCCATATTGTCTAAGCATTCAATAGTTTTAGAAAAATAGTCTACCCTGGCTCCAAGCTTCCTTAACCAACTCATTCCCAAGATAACATCATAGAAACCTAAGGGAGCTAGTAGAGGTTCACCTTTGTTGAAAAAATAGAGAGACCAATCTTAGCTTCAAACAAACATTGCTCTACCTGAGTCTTAGATTGGTTAGCATACTCTACTAACCAAGGTTTAGCCATGTAACCAGCTCTTCTAGGAAACTTATTCAAAACTCTAGGAGAAATAAATTTTTTAGTTGTTTCAGTATCAATCAAGATAGAGATAGGGATTCCAAAAAAAATACCAATCATCTCTATGGGTGTGATCTGATATTTCGCTTGGTGATTATAAAGAGCTACATGAATTATCTGTTGGAAAGCTACTTGTTGTGTAGGTAAGGCATTACCTATTGGATAACCACTCTGGTTCTTGGTTGGGCATTGATGAGCATAATGCTCACCTCCACAAGTAAAACAACATCAAGGAGGTCTTCTCCTTTCTACTGGTTTTCTAGTATTATCCTCATTTATTTTGAAACTACCATTCTTTTTCTCATTACCAGACCCACTCGTATTCTTCTGGGTTCCTTTTCCATTTCTTTCATTATCATAGCTCTTATCATTTCTTCTTTTGGATGGTTGTAAAGTTGGAGTCTTTTTGAATCTCTTGTGATTAATATTGTGATAAGAAAGTTTGGACTTCAACTCTTTTTCCTTTTTCATGTTCATACACCAAGTGGATGCTTTTCCTACCAATTGAAAGGCCCTCCAAACCACTTTGGTTAATTTCATGTTATTTCTTATCTTGAAATATTTTTTCCATATCTATTAACCAAGCTTTAGTTGCATCTTTAGTCATTATTCCATTAAACTCTAGTGGAGTGACTTTCTTCATATCTTTGGAAAATTCTAAGGTAAGACTATCCTTTTCTTCCTTCTGGGGTCTACGGTTTTACAGGTTCTCATTACTCACACTATGCTCTAGGTGAATTTCCCTGCTCATCCCATGAGAAAACTCATTTTCCATTTTAGCATTTCCTGATCTCTTACTTTCTTTTCAAAGTTACCTAGTCTCTCCTTAGTTTTTGCAAGCATGGTTAGGATTTGATCCAATTTGTCCATGAGATTAACTAGTGGATTATTCTCTTCTTGACTCTCACCCTGGTTTGTTCTTGTATGAATCATGTTGTCATTTTTATCACACCTAAAAATATTAAGTTATCTATTAGTTTTCTAAATTTAATACGTTTCATTAAATCAAAACATAATTAACTTAAAACAACCAACAAATTGGTACAAAACATTCTCATTTTTATTATAATTTATTCAGGAGTAACGACATTCTTATTTATATAATTAATCAAGACAAGACTACATGTCCCTATCGGTTAAAGGATATTCCAATTAACAAACTTAGAGGGTGGTTGCACATTCAGGTACTTCTCAAACTCATGTTTTTCCTAAAACAAGGACATCACAACCACATTAAAATGACATGTCGTGACTAGCTAACAGTTTACTAGATTTCACTACACAAGTAAAAATAGTAGGATTCTTGGCTAGTTCAAAACATTGTTTCCATTCTAGCCATATTTTCTTAAGTGCATCAGACAAAGTCTTTGAATCCTCCAGGCATGTACCCTCAGCATAATTAATATGCTCTTTATATTTAACTTCCTTGATAAGTTCTTTCTTAACTACTAACCATGACAAATGCTAGGGAACATACTTTCTAACAATTCTCTTGGTTCTTCTCCACACCATTCTGGCATAAAACCAATTTTCAAACATTACCTATCTTCTTAATGTTGATTAATTCTCTCATAGCAAGCTCCAAGCTCCATGTATTGAATCTGGTTAGCTATGATAGCATATGTAACATACCATTTCCTAAACAAGACTAAAATCAAATATTCACCATGAGATTTAAAAACACATAAGGTGAAAATGATAGAACATTTTTTTATTTGAAATAATATTAAAGAATCAAGATACATAAAAAAAATATAATTTCCCTCTTAAAATATACAACATCATATATTTTACAATGTTGGCATCTTGTCATTTCAATACAATGATATACATTTACATAGTTTAAAAACACAAGCCACTTATCCAAAAGATATGTTGCATCTGGAATTCTGACACCCATATCGTAAGTCTCAGTGAGTAATCTACTGGAGAGAGAGGGAGAGAATCTTCTGAGAACTTTACCTCCAACCATAGACTAGCAGTCCCATGCACACCTTCCTTTCTAGAAGTGGCCCTATCCTTCATGAAGAGTATAGACATAAGGTAACCAATAGTTATTTGCCATCCAAGAACTAGTGTTGCGTCCTACATAATGCTACCAGTCATACAACCGTAGATAACCTCTAGCTAAGTATGATCATTCTGATAACTTATGTAATCCAAATATGGTGAACTGACAATGAATGCAGAGACATATGCATTACTTTGGCCAAAGATTCAATATAAAATATGTATTATCAATGAATTTTGTCACAATGTCCACCCACCCTTCAACTTGACTTGGATACTATCACATCTTACAGTATGACTTGGTCAACTTGGTTTAACTATAGAGTTTTATTTAACTCAAATATAGTCTTTCCGACTTAGACAGATTTTCAAGACACCATCATTGTTCCAAAGACCTTATGGAATGACAATCTACACTTGGGTATCTCCTTGCATCCTTCCAACATGTGAGATCCATGACTTATTGACACTTATAACTTAAGTCCATTTGCAAACTACCAAATAGGTTTTCTTTTATACCAAGAATAAACATAAATGGATAGGAAAAATCTCCTTTATGTCTAAATATAATTAACAATAATAAATAAGGAACTCACCTTTTCATTGTTGATCTAAATAGTTAAGACAACATGTAACCACAAGGGTAAATTAGATAAATTTACCCCATTGGGTTAATCTAGGGTTTTTGTCTTTCCCTTTTCCATGACAATGGAATAACAAAAAAAATTAATCTTAAAAAGTAAGAATATAGAAAGAAAGAGATTATCTTCTTGTCTTATTCCAACTATGAGGTCATTTAAATCTCACAAACCTTTACTAGATTATAGTATACAAGTATACTTTAGTTTAAATAAAGATAAAGGAACAAATTCAAGTTTAAACTTCTCCTAAGTTTAGTTTGTATTCCAAAAAGATGATGAACTAAATTATGTTTTCTATCCACATGATTTCAATGTCCAGCAATAGTATACAAGTACTTTCATCTAAACTTGTAGTAAAACCATCTCACTCAATGTCTCCTTAAAAAGACTTATTTTATGTTGCCATCAACTTTGGTTTAATATCTAAGTTGTTCTACTTATATAAATATAACCAATGAAGTCATTGGAACAATATCAATATCTAAAACCTCTCGAGTAACTCAAAGACTATATTATATATTCCACTAGCTATTTAGCATTACTGACTATATGATATCACCAAAATAGGAAGCCTCTATCACCCAATGAGTATATTAGACTTGTGGATTATAAGAACATAAGAATGCAATAATCAAAGAACCCTAACACTTGCATAAGTTAGTATTGCTTGTTTGCACTGCTCCACAAAGAAGTCTATGGGAAAAGATATGAGTATAAAGTTGTATATAATTTGCTCAAGTAGTGTCTTATGAAATATATATATACATACAGAAAAAAATATGTTTATAATGTTTAAATAGAGAATCCTCCATATCTAAATATTCCTAAAATCTTTGTCTAAATTTATCCCATGACTTTATCTATATACAAATCGAAACCATCTTCTAGAGATAACTAACATTAAAGTTTGCTTTTAGACAAAACCTTTACTACAGGAACACCACACCCTTTTTCACTATGAAGAACAAAAAAATTGAGCTATGCTAACATTCTTTATATAAAAGTATCAGCCATTAAAATTGTACTATGACTATCGATATTAAAGCGATGATAACACTGACTCTAAGTTCTTAGCAAAAGAAAGGTTATATTATTAAATAGAAATAATAAGATGAGCAACATCGACCAAGAGTTCTCTGATGCAAGTAAAGATTCTAATATACTCAGCTATGGTCTAAAGTCTCATATAACTACCAACATTTCATAGGGAATGCCTATGTTCTCCAAAAACAATTATTGATATATAAGAGTTTCTAGTAACCTAATTTGCAATAAGAGAATCATGAGGAATATTCACGGTTCATACTTGAGCAAACTGGTGACACTTAGACTTTCTCGGCTTGCACTTCAAATTCTTGAACTAATTCCCTTCTAAGAAATGATCTATTCTCAGATATTGATTTCCCTCATTAACTTATAGTGTTTATCAACTGAGATAACTAACCTTCACTATTATGAGATTTTCCTTCTGTCGACTCTCTTGATGCTCTCCTAAACTCTGCTCCCAAAACCAAACTCTTTGAATCTCTATCACCAAAAATAACCACCTCTCTTACCTCTCTAACTGACTCTGCTAATGAGTCGTTCACTACCATAACCAATCACGACTCTCTATCATAAAGACACCACTCTTAAAATAGCTAATCAATTCAAAAAGCCATGGGTATCTCCACTAAATTAGCCCACGAAGGCTCTTAGTTGGACATGTAAAGTTAGAGGAGTACATGTTAATAATTACCACTCCTCACACAACAACAAATCTCTCTCAAAAACATTCAATGTTATCAAAGATGGTTATTAATTAATGCTTCATTATAATGGAGGTCATTAACAATTAACCCACTATCAAACTTGTTGCAAAGTTCTACATATAATAATAGTCTATGGACATAGATATTAATATCAATAGGAATAATAACAATATTTTTACATAAACTTATACACAAATGTGAATGGGTTGAGTTCATCTCCCCTTCATGAACTAAAAGCAAAACTCATCGATTTCATTTTGACAACAAATGAAATATTTGACATTATAACTATAACATGAAACATGCTAACATTTCTTCCAACCACGCTAATGAAAATGCAAACGTGATCTCATTTATGATGTAAAGATTGACGTGTTCGACAAAAAGTTGTGCTTGTCGCAAAATGACTATTGTTGAACATCAACAATGTTGATTTCATAAAATGACAAGGTTGACAAGACAACTTCAAAAGGATTCTAAATGACATCATCAACTTGTTGAGTCAACCAACAAACTTAAACCGCTTTGAAAAACATGACTTACCTCAATCGTCAAGGGTTTACTAATTGAAGGTACTTGTTACCCAATTGTGCTTTTTAGCTGAAGTAGATAGGTTCAAGGGGAAAGGAGGAGAAAGTTCAAAATTCTCAGTTACCCCTAGAAGGCCTACTATCCTGGTGGAGGGCCATTCTGGTGATATCCATTACTAGAATCATGTAGCAGATCAGTAAGAGCTGCTACATGAGCCAGATAAGATGGGAAGGACACTCCAACAAAGCAAGAGATATCCTAGGACTAGCAGGAGAAAGGAAAGCTAATCTATGTGTTGCAATTTATTTCCATTGTTCATTCTTTACAGTTGATACATTAGTGAATGAAAAAGGTACATAAATATTACTAAATCCATTCACGATTATGAACATCTATATCATGCAATCATTTTTAGTTTATCTTTATGCAGTTGATTCACAAAGAAGAAGTAAGATACAAAAATTATTGCATAAAATAGTTGTTCATATTTATGAGAAGTAAAGTATTTATATTCTCCCACACAAGTCATGGGATTAACTATATATGATGCAATGAAAGAGAGCAAGTACATCTGAAACAAAAGGAGCAAACATATAAAAGGGGAAAAGGGACCCGTCATTGCCTAAATAATGAATCCTACTGTTGATAGCATCATCTTCCGTTCCCTCGTTGATATCTTCAAGGGGGCCTGCAAAAGATAATGAGGAGGAATGTTAGAGCTTAGGGTCCCTTTTTCACTTCCATATACAATAATATCAGAATGTACTTGTTATCTTACACAAACATCTAATCAAGAAGATATGAGAGATCAACAAATCCCAAATGCAATCATATAGCTATAAAAGGATGCAAAAGTAAAGATTAGACAAATCAAAGGAGGGGCTACTAAGCCTCTATGTTTTCTCTAACTAGTTTGCTGGATATGCAGGTACATGTACTTGAAGACCAATCATTAATGACATTTGAGGACAACAGTCATAATTACAAGGTGTAAGGATTGTCATGAGGCACAATGTACAATGCAAAGATAAAGAGAAAAGGGGTGACTATCAATATTCATATAGAGCGGTAATGTAATAATGAAGTGACAGTACTATTAGTAGAATAGTCATAATATATGGGACATTCATGTCCATCATCAAGGCACAATCATATGTAGCAGTCACTAGGAGAGAGGGATTGTCTCATGAAAGTGGAGTAGTCTATCATACAGAGGAAATCATCAATCAAGATACTCAAGGGGACTACAAAAGGTACTCATCACTCTAGGAGTGTAAGACAGTCATAAGGTCATACAAAACTTTCATTGAACTACCTTATGCATACTGCTGAAAGTTATTGAAAGTTTATCAAGCATGGAAAAGTTGTGTAGTCACTAGATAGACCAGATAGTGAAAGAAGAAGATACATGTTTGCATGCAATAGTGAAAAGTATAGGAAAGCAGTGATTCAAGATAGTATAGTATCTCATCTGGGCATAGTGAATAGTCTTTTACTACAATAAGGGTGATGAATAGTCATGAGTAAAGGCACCTTAACAATGAAAAGGTAATAAGCCTGCCTGAAGAGCCACAGACATATTAAAGAACAACCAATTGCATTTGATAAGAGCAATCAACATCATCAATGTAATGATATAGTCAATCCAGTGGCATGATACAGAGAAAACAAAAGGTAGTAGTAGTGACAGTCAGTATCAAGAATGACTATGGTAAAAAGGAGAATAGTCATATACAATGAGCAGAGATGAAATAATGAACAATCCAATAAAGATGATTGTCATGACAGTCTGAGATCAATTCTAGATGACTGCAATAGGTTGAAGAATGGAACAGTGCAAAGGAGGTGTTTGTTTTAGTTTGCCCCACTTGAATATCATCCACTCCAACATAAAAAGGGTAGCCTAGGCAAAAGAAAATATGGCAAACATTTACCACTTTTGTTGTGAATGAGATGTGAACTTGCTATTGAGTCTTTAACCATTGAAATGGCTGGTATTCAATTAAAGTGATGTTTCAAATAGTCCAAAAGGAATTATTATCATGATTGTCCTAGTACAGGGAAAAAAACAAATTAATGAAGTTGTAAATATCATGGAACAATCTTATCCGTTGACATGAAGAATAGAAGAACAATGTTAAGTAGAAGTCAAGGGACTATTGAGGAGGTGCAGTAGATAAGACAGTAGTTTATGATTGTTATAAAGCCTTCAGGAATGAGATAGTCAAACACTATAAAGATACAACATTATACAAACATGACTAAAAACAATGAGATAGTGATAGAAATCAATCATGAGGACAGTCATAAAAGTATACAACAAAAGAAATAGTAGCCGTTTACTAGTTCATAAAAAATAGTCAATTGAAACATCAAAAAGGTTGCAAGTAATGTACAGTCACAATAGTATTTATGATGAGAACAAAGCCCTCAAGGAGTAAGATTTTGTTCCAGAACTTTCAAAACAGAGGAAAAGAAATACAACAGAGTTTAAAAAAGAAGCCCTCATTGTTCTTTTCAAAAACACATTGCTCATATTTTCCCAGGGGGACAGATACAGGGGTTTCACACTTTTCCCACAAAAGCCCTTCAATGGCTATTCAAAAGGTGGCATACTTTCCATATAACCCTATTAGGGTTTTGTCAAAAAATAGGGCAACCAACATATTTCTCAAAAGTTAGAAAGGATACAAGCTTCTTCCTAATACTAAAGAGCCATACCATAATCAATACTTGGAATATTGAGATAGTTGCTAAGTCCATCAATATAGTTCTAAAAAACATTTGTAACCAAGAATAAATTGTGCCATGAAAGCAACAATGCAAGTATGTGCGTTTCCAAAATAATCAAAGGAAAGTAGTCTTATTTTGCAGAGGTAGTAGAGAAGTCACTTTTCAATCATCTTACAACAAGACAAGGGTTTTTTCCTCAATTTTTCAGTGAAGAGAACCATAGTAAATCCATTTTTAAGCATTTTTCTGCAGAGGACACCGAGATCTCTTTACTGACTGTTCAAATAATAGACCATATACAAAGAAATATGCATAGAACCCTATAGTTTTAGGACCACATTCCATAGTTTCAAAGAAAGCAAGGGTCAGTGTTTCTATAGGATCATATAAAAGAGTAAAGAGCAGAAAAAATAGAGAACTTCACCTGCATTTCACATTCAACCCCTAGCAAGATTACATAATAAACAACATATAAAGCAGTTTTTTTACCATCTCATACAACAAAAAGGAAAGCACAGAGCCTTTTAATACTTTTTTAAAACACTTCCATGGAATCATGGTAGAGGAAAAAGCCAAAAGTACAAATTTTTACCATATAGGAGAAGGAAAAAAAGAATGAAGTTTTTTCTTCCATATATCAAAACCACATAAAAAGGGAAAGAAAATAGAAATGTCTTGCAGTTTTTAGTCGAAAGAAGAAGGAAACAATAAGGTGAAGAGAAGTATTTTCATAGTTCTTAAATAGAAAAGTAGATAAGCCTTGCTTACCGAAAGAAGTTGCAAGAAGAGTCTTTGGAAGAAGCAGAAACCCTTCAGGAGTTGCAATGAGCTAAGAAACCCTCATTGCAGTGCATCACTTCAAAGCAGATGAAAAGGATAAGAGCCAAATGATTTCTTTTAAGGTTTGATCGATCTTTTTGTGCCCTAGCCTGATCATATTAGTCTCCCTTTGACTTTGTTAAGAACAGAGATCATCATAAATCAAATGGAGACTGTGGTCTATGACTTTCAAGTCATGATGCCTAGTGAAGAATGTATGAGCCTATAGAGACATGGAGTCATAAGGTGGTCATTATTCTCTTTTGACTTTATTAAGAGACTTTTTAAACATTGGAAATCAAAAGAAAATGATAAGTGTTTGAAAAAAAAAGCGAAAGGATATGATTAAAGTTTGAAAAGATCACAGAATGGTTTGAAGCCTTTTCATAAGCTAAGGATAGAAAAAGACATTATTATAAACCTTGTGGTTTTTTTTGTGAAGTTGAAGAGAAGTTCAATCATAAATGGACAAATCATGTAAACACTTTTTTCCTTTTTGCATGAGTTAAAGCTAAAAATATTATATTTTAAACACTTATTGAGGGTAATAATTATAAATTACCCTAATATTTGTTTCAAAAAACCAAGAAGATAATTGTAAAACACTTATTAAGCTAAAACCATGCAAACATATTACCCTTAATATTTGTCAAAAATAATATATTTTTGCCCTCAAATCATGCAAGGAGTAAAGTGAAGACAAATTGAATTGTCAAACTCATGCAAGAGGAGGTTCTACTTCTATTTTTGACTTGGAGTCAAACAAGCCTATTTTGGCAATCTTTTGGTCAAACACCTTGGGAGGAGGAGTTTTGAGCTAGAATAGCTCAGTTTGGAGTAGTTGTGGGCTCTTATATTTAGGCGTTTTTCTATTGCTCACCCAGCAACTAGGAGTTGTCTTTTCCAACCTGTTCATGCATCATGCTGAGTGCAGTTAGACAGGAGATCACTTCCCTTTGCTTTTGGAGATAGATTTTTGTATTATACTAGGAAAAGATTATGCTTTTTTCCTAGTTCTTTCTTTTTCTCTAGCCTTTGTACATTGCAGAGACAGATTCAATATCGTAACTCAATATATTTTATAGATTTTTTATACAAAAATAGTTTACTTTTTAGCAGATTCGATAGTTATTGAAGTGTTTTCCTTCTATTTTCTAATAAAATTAGGTGTTCTTCTTCTTGGATTTAGGTGTCTTGTCTTGTGAATGATCTGGTAAAGATTTACCATGTTTTAAATTGAAACCTTTATGTTTTATGTCTCATTCTATTGAAGCAAGTACACAATAGTGCAAATTTTACCACAGGTTATAGATTGTGCGGATAATTCTTATGCTTTTAAGTTGTGAGAGCATTGGTTTTCCTTCAACAAAAGGTAGATTGATTTCATGTCTTTCTATGAAATATTTATGTGATAGGATTGTTCAATTTGAGTTGTAGGAATAGAAGTATCGAGAAATAGTTGTGAATTGACTTACAGGTTAGGATATAATCATTGGTGCATCACCCCTTTAGATCAATTTTAGTTTTATTTAATCATCCTTCTATCTCTTTTCCATGATGTATGTCATATCTAAGGGGATTTTAAAGGGAGCTGACTCTTCCATAGGTTCATTCTCATTATAGACAATCCACAGTCTGAGAGTGATCCAATGTTTCACGGGATTGTTGAGCTTATTGCCTGACCAAGTGCAATCCTTCATGACCATAGTACTCAATACTCATATAACAAATGAATGGCTCAAACCAAAGGTCTATTCTCCTCTCCTTAGAAGATACTCTCTCTTTCTCTGAGAGTAATCAAAACCTATTTTTCTGCATACAACTTGCAATTACTAGATCATGATCAATGCATCGTTAATCCATTCATAAATCTTATGAATAAAAAATCAAATTCTCATAACATAAATTAATGAATCATTTAATCATATGCATTATACTTAATCAGATGCACTAATATCCAATATAATCAATGATTTACTCTAACATTATAACATAACGTCAAATCATGTTCCATAAATTCACTTCTATTTTTGTAAAAGTAAATAGTAAAATCAAAGCTAAAATTGGGGATGTAAAAATGTGAACAATCAATAATTTACTACAAAGTTTATTGCTATTTAGTGTAATGATACTTATGTACCTTCTCATTTTAGAACTTATAAATCTAAAAGACCTAAGGAATTTTGTGTTTCACGTAATGATACTTATGTAGCTTCTCATTTTAAAACTTATAAATCTAAAAGACCTAAGGAATTTTATGTTTCACATTTAATGTAATGCTTAATCATCAAGGTCTCGATATCATGTACACATTAATAGATCTCCACAAGCAACAAATTACCTTCAACTGAGAAAGTTAGAGAAGAATAACTAGATTACATATAATAAACTTATGTTTCATCCTAGAGACATAATTTGTTTGTGCCTGCCTAAGAAATGTTTTACAGCTAAGAAAATTTAAAATTATCACATGAATATCTCTAAAGAACTGCTTCCTCCAACATCAATTTATAAAGAAAGATAAATTAACAATTATGCATGTATTGATAGTGTTTTCCTAAGAGCACTATTTCTTATCATGATAAAATCCATTGACCTAAGGAGAAGAATTAATTTACCTAATATTAACCTTTCTCCTAATACAATTAATGTTTCTCTTACACTGTTGAAGATAGATTTATTAAGAAGGAATGTAAATTAAATCTCAATTTAATAATTAAATGGTTAATATTTAGATTTAAGATAGAATAATATATTCAATGATTTAAAATAGATGTAATAACAAATGTAAATTACAACAAGTGATAATTTAATAAGAACACTTAAGTAAATCATTTACAAAACAAATTAGATAACATAATCATATAATCATATTAACATCAAAACCCATCAATATCTTTTATTAACAGTAAGTTTAGTACTTCATTAATTTCCATCATAGAAAGGAATAGATATGTATCTTTTAGATTCTAGAAGTTCTTTGAAATATCACTCTAGAGAATGGATTACAGTTTCAACCCCCTTTTAGTGAGTGAGCACTTCTAGGAGGAATCTAGTTCTTATTTAGAACCAACCATGTGTTTCCCAAGCATTCAGCTCTTTTTAAGAAAACAAACACACACAAGTTCTCCAGAGCCATGTTCAACAAAACATGCTCAACACAAATGCACACATAAGCCCTGGCTATGACAATCTCAGGTGTACTCTGTACACTGAGTTGGACACAATCTGTGTGCCCCTTCTCCAATGCTCACCGCTTGTCAAATCTATAATCCTTCTCCTTTGTGATTTCTTCCCTTTCTTTCATTATCTTCCTTGAGTGTTCTCCATGCCCTTTCCAAGTCTCACACAAATGCCTTATATAACCTTTTAAGGGGTGCCTTTTAAAGCATCACACCCTTTCACAAAGGTTGTCATTAATATTGGTTTAATAAACACAATAACTCCTCCTTTCTAAAGGGGTTTTCATAATTATTCTTTATTTATCTCTATTTTAACCAAAAGGATCATAATATCCCTTATTTTCCGTCTCTATTTTAATTATAAAGGGTAAATAAACTTTATCCTCTCATAAGTAGATTTTTTCTTTCATTTTGGGTAGAAACATACATAACATTGGTAGATTGTAGATATTCATGTTCTGCCCCTAGTTTTCTTTACACCATTTTCATATTTGATCCCATGTAGACCAAAGATTTTCCCAACTCATGAAAAAGGCCATACCTTTTAAATGAGAATTTGCATTATCTAATTCCTATTTGTTTTTCCTTTATTTTTCGTTTCCCCAAAGGGATCCTATTGACTTCTCTAGCAACATATGATAATTCTTTTCCTGATTTTGTCCATGTCTTTCTCTTTTGATCTTGTATTTGGTTTTGTTTCTGGTCTATTAGGGCATTATAATCTATTTCGTTTGGTCTCCACAATTTAAATTTTGAAGGGGAAGAATTTTGATCTAACCCTAGTGTAGGGTTTTGGGTTCTACTTTTCTACAAATTGTCTCCTTTTAAGCCATAGGTGGTTATGTTGTTTAAATCTATTTGTGTTATTTTATTCTTCCCTTTTCCTTTGTTTTTCTCTTCATTCTTGTGTTAAGCTACTATAGTCTTTTGTCGATTTATACCAAAAATTTTGTCTTCTCTATTTTGTTTCTTCTATCATTTTCTTGTGCCTCATGTTTTTGCTTTTTAAAATTCCATCTATCCTTTTTCCTGTGCCTCATTTTTTTCTTTTTTGAATTCCATTGCCACTTATTTTGTGGAGTAGAGCTATTTTTATTTTGAACAATTTTTAGTTTACAATAAATTATGATTTGAAAAACATGGTACTATTTTTTTATCTGTAAATGCATCCATGGGGAATGCTCCTTGTATTATAAGGTAATAAAAAAATAGTATATCGAGTTTTACAAAACCTCTATTAACATAGAGTCAACCTAGGTGAAAACAAAAACCTAGAAAGGAAAGAACTACTAATATCTATTCACCTATGCATTTCTGAAATACAAACATATATACTAATATGGGATCCTTACTCCTTTGGCCGGCTCCTACTTGATGCCAATGAAACGTTGCATCCATTCTATACCATCTACCTCCTTCATTCCCAAGATCTGCTTTAGGAATTAAATTGGTTTCTCCACCTTTTTTTTTTTTTAATAGAAAAAGGTGGCGGAGCACCTATAAAATTAATAAGATCAAATAAACAGAAGGAACAAGGGCTTCACGCCCAGAAGTCATGCCAAAATAATTACATGATAAGGTCCTGATACGACCTGATATATCAATTTACTACAAAACAACACGTCCCTTAAGAGACCTGGTAAAGCAAAATTTAACTAGTATGGGAACAAACCGCCAACCCAGGTCTGAAAGCAAAACCCGACAGACGAGACCCCAGCACCAACAAAAAAACCAGGCAGACGAGCACAGGAGCCCTCCATCCTGACAAGCGCATCACCTCGCAAACACAACCCAAAATAGAGACCCCCACCAAACCGACCGCTGCACCACCGTAGGAAAACCCCCGAGCAAACCAGACACCCTTCCACTAAGAGCCCACGAGCAGAAACAGAAATAGGAAAACCGAAACCACGGGACCACCCACAGAGAACAAAATGGAAAAAGCACAGACTATCACCTACCTGTTCACAGGCCCTAGGATAAACAGTAGACCGCAGACGACGCTTAGGCCACTGGCGGAGCCTCCGGTAGATCCCTTGCCTCCATATCCACTGTGGCCACTGAGTGACCCCCGTCATCCAAATCTACCAAGGCATAGTAAGGCATCCCCGGGGCCATGTCAGACGCATGAACTCTGAGGAAACGAATAGCCGTGAACACGTCCCTAATTCGCTCACATTTTTTCTTGGAAAAAAGAAAATAGTATGCTCGTAGGGCATCCTCTAAATCCTCACTACATAAGGATTTGATACTGGACTGCAGGGCTTTCTCCACCTTTTGATGCCTCCTTACAAAAGATGCCGGCTTATTAGAAGTAAGCAATGAAAACCATTTCATCAAATCTCCACTGTGGTTTAACCTATGGAAATCACCTAGCAGTGGGACACCATTGCCATACCTGGTCATCAATAACACCTCATCCAAACCTCACAAGAATCTCTTTTTTATCAAATCCTTCACAATTACTGCCACATCCTCCTTCAATTCCCCGAATTCCAACAATGTCGCAACAAAAATTGATGAAATGTCATTATTTACTCTATATCGGTGATCCACCAACAAAAATCCTCCCCCAGAATCCATTGCACTACAAGAAGTAGAATATCATTTTTGGTTTTGAAAATGCTTTGAAGTTTCTTTTCAGTCACCTCCCCGAGAAAGGCCATTTGCCTCTACAAACAAGTAACCCTGATCGGTGTCCATGGCTTCTTAATAGCTTCAGAGCTCAAACAATTGATAATTAACATCAAAGCATTATTTACTTCAAATAAAAGGATCTTAACTCTGAATGCACTGGAATAGGATGCTCTCAGTGTTTGTAACATTATTATCTCCTAATTCGAATGTCATATCATCATAGTGGAGTGGGATATACTGGAGAAGAAATTAAATGCCATAATTACCAATCCTGCAAGAGTGAAACCCATGTGTCACTATGCTAGGTGGCGTTTCCAAAACTAGTTCCTGAAACTGATTAACTGCCAAGTTGTCCAATGCATCGACCTCCTTATTTTCCTCCTTGAATACATGGTTAACTGTGTATTGTTCCAACTTGCCCAAAAGCTCCATGACCATTTCCAGTATGGTTTTATATTTCCAAAACTTGATGTGCTCCTCACCCTCATCACATTAATCACAAATGTTGAGCCAACTTCTATTGCTAGCTTTCTTAGACCCATCTCAATGCTTACTTGAAGTCCCAAGATTAGCACTTGATACTCAACCATATTATTGGTTCAATTGTTAACATAGTAAAGATTGAACTTGGGTTGTTGGCACTACAGACAAAAAGCCCCACCATTTCACCATAGGGTCTCCCCTTATAAACATGATACTATTAACATCATATAATATTATAATTTTTTTTAATAATTAAATTTTAGAATAATTAAACAATATTAATAGTTTAAATGTTCCAATACAATTCATAAGATTTTACACTATAATCTTCATATATATTTATATTTATATTTATATTTATGAAATAATATTTGAAAGAAAAATTATTTAGAGTCCACATTTATTTGTAAATAGATAAAATATGTAGCAAATAGAATAGTTCTACTATAAATATTATAAACTATTAATATTTTGACATGTAAATGGCTATAAAATTTAATGTTAAAGGAAAGAGTTTTTGTTGACATGTTCACGTCATTACACTCATAGTTCTAGGCATTAACTACAAAAATTAAATTGGACATTATTAAAGATATAAATATAGCATATAAATATAGCATATAAATATAGCATATAAATATATAAAAAAACAACTATATATTTATTTTACTAGCCTTCTTTTGGAAAACTTTGAGTTTACGGAGAAAGAATTTGAAGATCAATTTGGCTTTAAACAACTTTTCTTTGGCAGAAGAAATGGTGGATTTTAAAGTTTTTCCTTAGACTTGTATTTTTAAATTTTCTTTGCGGAATTAAGTTTTAGTAGAAATAATTCAAGGAAGCCCTAGATTCATAGTATATGTTTTTTCTGCCTTAGATTTTTAGTCTTATTTTCTCTGTGATTTAGATTATAGTCAAAATAATACAAGGAAGTCCTTGTATCGATATCTACCTTAGATTTGTGTTTCTTTTTTATTTTCTTTATCATGAATTTAATTTTGATAAAATACTTTAAGCAACTGAATACCCTCTGATCAGAAGAAATCTTTGTTTAACCTAGTTGAGTTGCAGAAAACCCTTATATCTCTCAACTTTATTTTTAGGTAAATGCATATAAGATATCTATACTAGTTTTTTATTAGAGAAGTAAAACAGGTTTTGAAGGGGCCTCAAAACCCTACAACCAGAAGCTGCCCTAAAGATAAAACATGGAAGTATAGCAGTCAAAAGATAAAATAACACCTAAAACAGCTAAACAGAACTAGCTATTAAACTATCAGCAAACATACAATATCCCATCATACACCCATCCTCTCCAAGACGTCAGCAAGGTCACATACTTTTAAGAGTTTCAATAGAAACCAACTCTTATTTGTAAAATTCTTCATGAAGTTTGACAAAGCTCAGAAGTTCGTCATTCTCCTCTTGGAAAGATTTCTTTTTACATCTCCAGGTCCTGGAGCTCGGGCCCCCTGATCATCACTTTTACCCTATATACCTTTGTTCCCAGTTTTCTGCAGGTTACCCTCAACATCCTTCTCTTCCCCATCCCTGTCGTGTTCTTCCTTCAGCTCCTTCATCTTTTCTCTGAGGATTCTTATTCCTTCCGCCCTATTCTGTATGGTGCACTTGCTGATCTCCAACATCCTTTCCAGATTGTTCATAATATCTTTCATTTCTGTTTCCACCCATATTTTTAAAATCAATTAAAATTTTTAAAAACTTTAAATTTGACCTTTTAAATGGTTATTGAACCCTCGCCAACCTATACTTGTCACAAACTATGCTTCCTACAACCTAAACCTTCGTTTGGAGCAGGCATTCAAAACGGTAATAATTTAATAATGACAGCTTGACAGTGTAAGAAGATTCTTCATCGTAGGCCCTGCTTATATGGTAATGAATATAAGCTTGTTTTCCTGCTTATATGTTAATGAATATAAGCTTGTTTTCTGCTTTCTAGGTTTGCTCAGGTTTTTTAGAGAGATCTGGTATAAATATATCAAAAGATAGAGACTTTTAGTATAAGTGTGTTCAGAGTAAAAGCACTGTTCGGAGAATTTAGAAAGAAGCAGTGATTTCGAGTGTAGCAACATTCTCAACAGGAAGGGATAGAGCTGTAGAATCTCTCTTATCTGGTATTTTCCTCAAGAATCCCTCTCAACATAAATCACGAAAGATGAATTTTGGAGTCACAAGAGCCATAAATCTATAAGCTTGGAGAGCTTGAATAATGGCTTTAAGAAGTACTATACAACTAGCCAACAGTGTTATCTATGTGTCCAATGGCTGATTTGACAAGTTAAATAAGAAGCACTATACAACTAGCCAAAGAGAGTTATCTATGTGTCTAATGGCTGATTTGACAAGCTAAATAGAATCCCACATAACATTCCAGTCTTTTTCCCAAGGCAAGGAGGAGAAATAGGGGTACCCAAATATTTGAAAGGAGGAGAAGAAACCTTGAAATGAAGTATATTAACAATTTGTTCTTGTAGATGAGGGTTCATATGGAAGAAAACCTAGTACTTTTGTTCATTCAAGAGTTACCTAGACACACTGATATAAATGTCAAGAGCTCGCCTAAGAGCAATAGCTTCCTCAAGAGTGGAGTTTCCCATCAAAGAAGTGTCATTCATAAATTGAAGCTGGTTATGTGGATCCACACCTTGCACAATGTAAGTGTATCAAGATTTATTGTTATTTGTTTTGAGTTAATCTTGTAGGTGTAGATTTGATTCCCACACCTGCAATTTTAAAGTTTTCACATGTAGATTCAACATTTTTGTGAAAATTGGAACTTTCTCTATACATGGTGGTTCTAATAAGTACTAGTAGATTTTGTTGTGCTAGGGATAGAAGGCAACTTGCTCTCCTATTTTGCCTTAGTCAAACCCTTGGATTGATTTAATGACTTTGCACAAGTTGGAAGATATGCCAAGCAAAATACAAATGTAGATAATAATGCTAAGTGCTTTTTTTAATGAAGATGCTAAGTGTAGATGTCTCCTCTTGATAAATCCTAGATGATCAAAATTAATTAGGTTTTAGCCTTTAATCTAACACTCTAGTGTGCAAATTTTAATATTTCACATTTTAGTCAGTGAGTAATAGTTGGATTCAGTTGGCTTGGGCCCATGTTTAAATTTAGAGGTCAAAACTACAATTATAACTCTAAACTAGGTTTCAGTACTACACCTATTGGTTTGATGCAAAATAAGGAATAGGGAATCTATAGATTACATTTAGATCCTTTTGAGGATGTGTGGAGTTAGGTTTAATCAAGGCATAGGTAATTGTAAATTTCCTTTAGAAATATGCCAAATGCACACTATAAGTACCAAAATCATGTCAAGCCTACATGATAGTCTAATGACGATAAAGAGGTTCCTAATCACAACCACATAGAGGTGAATTACAATCCTCTCAGTAACTTCACTCTTGGTACATGTCCCTTTTGTTTTCTCCTCCTTAACCATCTTCTTGAACACCCAACTTGAGTTTCCAAATGTTATATTTTTCTAACAAGCCATTTCAGATCCTCCTATTCTAGGTCAACCAATAATGCTTTTGGGTCACTCCATATTGCTTATGGGTCACCTAAGTGACCCTAAATGGAAAAAGAGGTAGCCCTCTCATTTTTGGATCCATGAATTAATTCATAAGTTTATCTTTTCTTCTTGCTTTTAAGCCCATTTTTTGTCACATTGTTTCATGTCAACTCATCCTTTTTCTCACTTTCTTTCCTTTGTGAACTCATGATCAAATCTTATCTCTTACAAATTGTTCCCATTTTCTCTCTGAGTTTTTTCTTGT
This sequence comes from Cunninghamia lanceolata, assembly GCA_027924645.1. Classification (NCBI taxonomy): domain Eukaryota; kingdom Viridiplantae; phylum Streptophyta; class Pinopsida; order Cupressales; family Cupressaceae; genus Cunninghamia; species Cunninghamia lanceolata. Next base: position 10,062,111 of record BSBN01000078.1, read on the forward strand.
TTTCTTTTAGTTTTCTTCTTATCTCTTTGTCTATTCATGGAATTGTTTCCATTTTTTCTTAAGATAATTGTTGATGATGTTTTCTCGACAGCAACAACATTAGAATAAAACACCAAGTTCTCTATCCTCTCTTGAACAAAGTGTCTTGAATGCTAAGCTATGTGATCAAACAAGAATGCTCCAATATTCCTTGTACATGATTTGTAATGGATAGCCTCGGTAGTATGATGTGACAATTTTGTTTACACAAAGGGACTTCTGTAGAATTTATTCATCACTCCATTCAAATATGTACTCTTTCCTTGTGAATTGGAACTTCTTCTAATCAACTACAAAAATAAAAGGAAAAAGGCAAGGGTTAAGAGGACTAATCTAAGGACAATGACATGATGAACAATGCTATGGTAGACAAATTTCCTTATAAACCAATTTTCACTTTGCCATGACAAGAAACAACTACATGAAATAGGTTCAATCTCCAAAGGATAAACCAAGGATTTTCATATTGTTGACACACTCCAAAGTACCCACAGTTGGCATAACTCAAAGGAGCATCAACAATCGAACTATTTGCAAATAAGAGAAGTGAGCCTTATATAGAGCTCAAGAATTACATGAAAGGCCAAGATTGATTTAGTAATCAATGACTGAGATTGAGACAACAAGGCAGTTTGTTACAAATTTTGCTATTTTTAGAACATGAAAGAGGCAATCAAGGCACATTTCCCAATGTCATAAGCATCTTTGGAGCATCTTTATGGTGGGACCTCTTGAATGAATGACATGGAAGAATGTGATTGGCTTGATGATGTGTACGTGCCACCTCAACATCTTCAAACGAACTACTCTAGTTCACCGCATGTTAACTTTACTTAGAATATTTTCTTCTTGTTGTCTTTGATGTAACTCATGGATCACTTTGATGATCATGCTCATCTCTCATCTTGTGATGTCATTCTTCCAGGACTCTAGACTCTTTGAGTGTTGAGGTGGAAGATGTCTTGTACATGACTTCTTGCATATGATGGATGCACATGAAATAGACAACTCTAGATGATGACCTCCTTCTCATGCGTGGCATAAGATGAACTTGATGTAAGAGCTCTCCTCCATGTGGTGATGATGACAACTTTGAGAAACTTTCCTTCACCTTCCAAACTTCTCATGTATGAGCTCTCTCCATTCACCTCCTTGGATCCTCCATCACCTACAAAAACACATCAAATTAAGATTTGATATAAAGGATTTTCAATAACAAATTACATTCATCTTATGCATGTGGGATAAAAAAATTGCATTTAAAAACATACCCTTTCGCATGAAATCCATGCCTAAGTGCCTAGGCGGGTTTAGAGGTGATAGGCAGAGAGTGTTTTGTGGACAAGACCTTGTCTGGATGAAGGGCTCAAGGCCGCCTAGCATGGGCGGGTTTGAAGGTGGTGTGAGGATTTTTCATGACTTGGCCAATTTTTGTCTTGGTTTTGATGATCAAAGACATCTTCACTTACTTCCATGATAATTTAACTTCCTTTGAATGCTATAGATGCATGGACGGATTTAGAGAGGGTGTATGGTGAATGTGATGTGGAGGAGGTGGAGTTGTCCAAGTGTAGTGCTCAAGGAATAATTTGAGATTTCAAGATCTCTCTTATGCAGAAAATCCAAAAAAAGTAGAAAAATAAAAGCTACAAAAAAAGAAAAAAATTTAAGAAAATACCAAAATAAGGATGGATTTCTCAGTATGTGTGAAGCAATTTCAAGGTTGTGGGCAGCAATATGATCCTCAAGTGGACATAATTCAGATTTGGCGGAGTTTGAATGGACAACTTCATAAAAGGAATGCCGACTTGACTGACTTTGCATCACGGGATGGATGCCGAATTCATGGTACAAATGATCATAAGGAGCTATATTGTTTAACATTTTTGTCAAGGATGAAATTAACTTTGTAAGGAAGAATTTCTTTTTCGCAAGTTTATGAGCCAGTTATGAGTACAATGGTGGAACCTGAGGTGTCAAGTGAAAGTGAAGCCTTCGTAAGATTTAAAGAGATGATCAAAGAGAGACTACGTATTGAGAAAGGCTTGAGCATAAAGTATCACCTGCTTCCATGTGAATGGTGTAGAATTCATAATGTCAATCATTTAGAATTCACATGTTCAACAATTTGTGAGGCTAAAAAACTCAAAGACCAACAAACCATACAAATTTAGCTCTCTCTGCTTCCCATGGCGGCTTAGGATTTTTTGCTCTGAGTGCTTTTGGTGTCAATGGAGGCTGCTACCTTGGGCAGTGCCTCTGGGACTGTGAACCTGATGGAGGACATTCCTTCCAATAGATGGAAACAAGCGGTAACAGGGGAAAAGATGGGGTCTTCTAAATGCATGATGGGTCTGCCTGTCAAAAAAGATTTCACAGAAGGTAAGCTCTGGATATTCTGGATGTTTTGATTGAAGAAATCATGGTGACCATGGATCTTGCTCTGGTAGGCAAGTTCTTTTCCTTCCATCCCAATATTGAGATGGTCTGAAAATGGGTGATATCTAGGTGGAAAATCAAGGGTAGTGTTTCGGTCATTGTTATGGCAAGAGGATTATTCCTATTTAAATTCACGAGTAGGGAGGATATGATTGCTACTCTTGCTGGGGGACCCTAGCTTTATGGGTCACACTCGCTTGCTTTGTGCCCTTGGAAACTTGGGTTTGACCCTAGCTTAGATCTCAATAAGTCTGCTCCTGTTTGGGTTAGATTACCAAGGTTTCCCTTGGAATTCTGGGATGAAAAAATATTTACTGCTATTGGCAACTCTTTCGGCCAGTTTGTTATTGTGGACCATACTACCTGTACTCAATCCCGTTGTGTTTTTGCTTAGTTCTGTGTCAATGTAGAGATAAACCAAACCTTCCCAATGTCCATCGAGTTAAACTCTAAATATGGGATTTGGACCTAGCCAATCCTTTATGAAAATGCCACCACTTTCTGTCAAATATGCAAGAAGAAGGGCCATATAATGACCCGATGTATAGCAAAGCAAACGGGCAGGAAGACTGACCCCCATAATGAGGTTGAGGATCATTCACAAAAAACTGTTACCCCTGATTATCAAGGAATGGGGGGTAATGCGGAAAATGTTTTCCCAGATGAAAATACTGAACAGGATAAGGAAAAAGACAGTCAGACAGCTTCAGGTAATAAGGATAATGCTTACCTAGAGGATAATACTAAACAGATTCTAGATACAGTTTGTCAGAATGATGTTTTAGGCACCGTTAATCATATGGATCACCAGACCACTAGTGGGTTTGAGGAGGGAGAAATACGGGACCAACTGATAGATGGGGATGTTGAAGAAGATAAAGTCTTACAGGTTGATCCACAGGCTCTGTCAGCCATTCCTATAGGAGCAATAGCTCTTGAGTCAACCCGGAACAATGCTCTGGAAATAGGTGATCAAATAGCTGATCCTTCATTGACAGTTGAAATTGGTCCAAGTGGTAGTGGTAATGACCAAGAGGGTTGGATTACCCCTAAGAAGAAGACTCATAAAGGTAAAAAGACTGATGATGTTGGCACTGACTCCAAACAAGGGAGACCAACCCTACGGGAAACACGACAAAGAGAGATTGCCAAGGAAATTGCCAGTGGTAAGCAGAAAACACTAGAAGTCACTTCCCTCAAACCTTTGAAATGAGGATTTTATCCTAGAATCTAAGGGGTTTCAACAGCCCCACAAAATAGTTTGAGGTCAAAAACTGTGTTCTGGAGAATAAATTAGACATCTTGCTTCTTCAGGAGGTCAAGATGAATGAGGACAACTTCAAGAAGATTGCTGATTACATATGGCCTAAGGCTGAGTTTTGTATTAGTCCGGCTATAGGGGCTTCTAGTGGGATTGTCACAATGTGGAACAGTGCAAAAATTTAGGGTTCTCTTGTGGCTTCTAACAAGTATTTCCTGGTTATCAATTTCTCCTTGCCTTCTTTCAATTGGTATTTAATCAATATTTATGCTCCTAATACTAGAGTTCTAAGACAATCTTTATGGACTGATTTGAGTATTATTCTAACCAAGTCCCCATGCTCTAGATGGATGTTGGTTGGTGACTTCAACACTCCTTTGTATCCCTCTGAGAAATCTAGTGGAATCCTTGATTACTCTGACAACATGTTTGACTTTGCGGAGTTTATTAATGTCTGGGGATTGCTTGATGTGGAGTTGCAAAATTAGATTTTTACCTGGTCTAACAGGAGACGTGGGAACCATATGATCCAGGTTAAATTAGACAAGGTTCTTATATCAAGTAACTGGGATAATCATCATAATATGCAATTGCAGGCTTTTCCTAGAACCATATCTGATCACTGCCCTATCTTCCTTCATTGGCATGATCAATGTCATCGGGGTCCTTTCCCTTTCCGCTTTGAAGCCATGTGGATTAAGCATAAGGACTTCAGACAACTGGTGACTCAATGGTGGCAAATTCCTATCCAGGGTACTCCTATGTTTAGACTAGTTAAAAAGCTTATGCATATCAAACAGGAGGTTCATGGATGGAATAGATACAGTTTTGGTCATGTGTTTTGGCAGAAGAAAAATATAACTAGACAACTTGTGGATATTCAACAGCGGATTGCTCAAGGAGATGTTTCAGAAGATACTACTAAGAAAGAACATGATCTGATTTTAGACTGGAGGAATCTTATGTGCAGCGAAGAGATCTTTTGGAAGCAAAAATCCAAGATTCAGTGGCTTAAGGAGGGAGATCGCAATACAGCTTTCTTTCATATTTCTGCCATGAAACATAGGAAGGCTAACTCCATCACAAAACTATGTTTGGAAAATGGTGATGTTATACTAAGGACAATGAGATTGGAGAACAAGCTGTGATATTCTTTCAGAATTTGTTGACTAAACAAGCTACTGGTGTTGATAATGGCAAGACTATTAATCAATTTATTGACAAAATCCCCTATCTAATAACTGAGGAAGATAACCTGGAAATGCTGAGGCCTATATCTGAAGAGGAGGTTCATGCTGTTTTATTCTCTATGGGTCCTTTTAAAGCTCTGGGTCCGGATGGCTTCCCTCCTATCTTTTTTTAGGAATATTGGGATATTGTAGGGGCTGATCTCACTGCTGCGGTTCGTGATTTTTTCAAAACTAGTAAACTTTTAAAGCAGCTTAATAACACCTTTATTGTCCTTGTCCCTAAAAAGATGAAACCCACCAATCTTTCTAAATTCAGACCTATTATCTTGTGTAATACTGTCTATAAACTTTGCACCAAAGTCCTTGTCATGAGAATTCAACCTTTTCTTGATAAAATTATTTCCCCTTCTCAAAATGGTTTTGTCCCAGGGCATCAAATTTTGGATGCTGTGATCTCCACCCATGAAATATTCATTCCATGGATAAGAGTAGAATTCCTGGCATGGCTCTTAAGTTGGATATCTCTAAAGCCTATGATAGGGTCTCATGGGATTTTCTATTTCAAGTTCTTAGAAAATTTGGGTTTAATGAAAAAATTCATCTCCTCATCTGGACGGCCATCTCTTCTGCCAAGTTTTCTATACTCGGCAATGGGATTCCTAGGGGTTTTTTCTCCTCCTCGCGTGGACTCCGATAGGGGGATCCCCTTTCTCCTTACTTGTTTATCATAATGGTAGAGGCTCTTGGGAGATACATTCAAGCTAATGTTGCCTCTAAGCTCTTGTGGGCATCAAACCTGCTTCCTCCCTTGCCCCTATGTCTGTGCAGCAATTTGTTGATGATACCATACTTTTTGGCATCTCTTCTGTGCTTGAAGCTCGGAGATGGAAGAATATTTTAAACCTTTATGCAATAGCCTCTGGGCAAAACATCAATTTCCAAAAGAGTAATGTGTATTTTTTTAATACTCCTACTACTCTTCGTCAAAAAATCATCGATATCCTGGACTGTGCTGAAGATGTTCTTCCTGCTATCTATCTGGGTCTCCCCTTTACGGTTAAAGAGGTATCTCAAAATTTCTGGAATAGCCTATTGGAAAGAACTCAGCGGAAATTGATTGGTTGGAAGGGGAAAGTTCTCAGTAGTGCTGGTAAATTGCAGCTTCTTCGGGCCTCCTTGCAAGGTATACCCAATTATTTCCTTTCTCTTTTTAAAATTCCTACTTCTTTTGCTGACAAGCTGGAACAGATTCAAAGAAAATTATGGACAGGAGTTGAAGATAAAAAGAGAATGTCCTTGGTCAGCTGGGAAAAAGTGTGTCTCCCTAAATCCCATGGAGGTCTCAATATTAGATCCATACGTAATATGAATAAAGCCCTGCTCTCTAAAATCAATTGGAACCTGATTCATCATCATAAAGATTGGGGAGAAATCATGCAAGCCAAATATTTGCATGTCACTGACTGGTCCAACTTCCTCTAGCAAGAAGGTCTTCCTAAGGGATTTGTTATATGGAATAAAATGCTGAAATCCAGAAGTCTGCTCACGCAAGGGATTAGATGGAAATTGGGAAGTGGTATGTCTATTAAGTTTTGGATTGATATTTGGATTAAAGATAAGGCTATCATTACTCAGGGGGATTTTGGTGAGATTGCTAGCATTGCTACTCAGTTTTTTGGCAATAAGGTTAGTGATTACATGCTAAATAATAATGGTAATAGGAGCTGGAAAAATTTATTGGACTGCTGTACTCATTGCCCTGATCTTGCCTCTAAAGTCCAGATGGTTCAAAAGTTGACTCAAGGAGTTAGAATCCCTCTCTTCCCTCATGAAGACGAGTAGTTTTGGTGGCCGGATAAGAATGGACGCTTCTCTGTTAAGTCTGCCTATCACTTATTAGTTCCTAAGGTACATAGAAAGGAGATATGGAGAGAAGTGTGGAACTACAAACTTGTCCCGAAAATTAAGATGTTCTGGTGGGCCTCTGTTCATAACAAAATTCTGACCCAAGACAACTTGTAGAAGAGAGGTTTTACCTTGGTCAATAGATGATGTCTATGCTGTAATAAGGAGGAAACTGTTTCTCATTTATTCCTCCACTGTGACTTTGCTAGGGAAATCTGGAACTTAATCCTCAGCAATTTTGGTAGTCAGTGGGTTTGCAATTCTGATATCAAGGAAGTTATTAATAGCTGGTATCCTCCCTTTTCTCACCCTTGGCTTGTTGAGTTATGGAATCAAACTCTGTCGTGTTTGAGCTAGACTTTGTGGAAAGAGCGCAAACATAGGATTTTTAGGGATACTGCTAGAGATGCCTCTCAGGTTTCTCACACTTTCATTAAGACTCTACTGGAAAGTGTCACTATGGCCCATATCCGAACTGTGGAGAAACCTCTGACCCATGAAGAAGAGCAAATTGCTGCAAACTGGAAGATTCTCAATCATATTCCTATTCATAACAATGCCAAATTGTTGCAGAGGCTTAATACTAGATGGAGGCCTCTGATTTCTAACTGGATGAAACTCAACTTTGATGGGGCTTCTAAGATAGATGGTACAGCTAGTGGGGGAGGGCTCATAAGAGATGATAAGGGGTGGAAGTTTGTTGTCTATGCTGGCAGTCTGGGCTATCACAGTAATAACTATGCTGAGGCTATGGCTCTTTTTTGGGGGATTAAATTGGCTATATCTCTTGGTAATAGGAATTTGGATATCCAGGGGGACTCTAAAATGGTTATTGATGCCATTAAAAATGTGTCGAATGTTGGCATTAAGTTGAAAGATGTTATTAGGGATATACAGATTCTCTTGTAGAGGATTCCTAGTGTGAATATTTCACATATTTACCATGAGGGCAATGGAGTTGTAGACGCCTATGCCGAACTTGGACAACGGTATTCCAATTGGCGGTGTTAGCGCCAATTTGATCATATCCCTTTAAATCTGAAGGCTCTCATTCTTAAGGACGTGTCTGGGTCTTGATGAGTCAGATGTGTTGGAAAGACAGCTCATATTGTCAGCTATTTGGGAGGGGGCTGACGTGCCTCTTGAAGTACGGGTCCTTTCATACCTTCTCAACTGTCAATTCCGCTCCTTTCTCTCATAAGGCGAGCGGACGACTGTATCATCATGGCGTGTGCCGGGTAATTATGATTAAGCATGGGATAGGTATTTGCAAGGCTTCCCATATTTATGATAATGTGTGCGATGTTATCACCTACATTATTAGCCTTGATCATGTTAGTAATGTTTCTGTAAATACGACTGAGGAGTTTTGGGGTTTCTGTGACATGTGCTGTAATTCTGACATGGGTGGAGATAGAATTAGAACCAAACCTGTCTCTTGCTATGAATTCAAAGACAACCAGGTGGTATGGTATTATTGCAAAGAGGGTGGGATTAGTCCCTATTTGGAGTGGCTTAATGGGTATAATGAAAATATCTCTGAACAATTTGCTAGGTCTTGGCAGAACCAGTGGGTTTCGGTGGGTGGAATCAGCTTTGAAGTTTCTGAACATGTGATCGCTATGGCCACTGGTATGTCTACTCAAGGTTTGAAGCTGCAGAGCAAAACAAAAATTGCGGACCTTTCTAGTCAGAAGCTCTTTCTTGGAGATGGCAAAAAATTAGTCCCTTATTAGGGATGATTTGATAGAGCCAAGTTGCCCAAGCCTTGGGACGGTGTGTGTTTTCTCCTCATGAAGTATTTCACCCTGGAGGGGCGTTTCACCAGGTTTTATAACTATCATCTCCCCTTTTTAAATCATTTCCGTCGCAATGCTCAAATTAGCTTTCCATTTTTTCTGCTTTATTCCCTTGAACATTCTGTCCTTAGGGTTAGGGCTAAACCAGCTAAAAACCCTGCTAAGAAGCCTATCCCTCTTCATCAGGGCCTTATTCTCTGTCTTTATAATCACCATCTTGCCCTTGAACCCTCTAAGTCCATTCAAACCAATAGTGGGGAAGGGGAACCCTCTTCTAACCCTAAGGATATTCCTGGTGTTGAAGAACCTGGGCCCTCCCCTGTTCCTATTAAGACTAAAGAATTTTCTTTCTCCACTCCTGAGGAAATTCCTGTTGATACTACGGGTCCTACTGCCAATACGAAGGGTAAAAAGAGAAAGATTATTGCTGGTGAAATAAGCACTGGGAAGGCTATGGTTGGGACCCCTAAAAATCTTGGTAGGACCTTGGTGGGCCAGAGAAGCCAGTCTCATTCTTCTGCGAAGGTTTGTAAGGATGGTCTCTCCTCTGGAGTCAGGCGGTCAGGGCGCATCGCTGGCAAACCAGCTCTTCAAGCAAAGCTAATAGATTATTCTAAGAGTGGTTTGGATGAATCCACCTGGAGGGATGAGGATAAGGATATGGAGGTTCAGGACATATCTGGAGATGATGAAGGTAAGCAGGAGACTCATGATATGGGGGCTACCACTAAGGATGTTGCTGACTCTGCTGATAATGCTGACAAAGCGGGTGAGATGTTCATGGAAGAGGCTAAGGATGTTATGGACACTGATGATGGTCTGGGTGCTGAACTTGTGGGCCTAAGGGTTCGCATTACGAAGCTGGAACATAATCTCTCCATTGTACTCAGGACCTCTATTTTCCTCAATCTCTCTGTGCTGAAAAACCTGGGGGTGCCTGTCAATGCTGACAATGATGATCTTGCTAGGAATGTACATTATTAAATCCATGGTTCAGTAAGGAGAGAATTTGCCTCCTTAGTTTTTGTTGTTATATTGATGATACTCTGCTACTCTATTTTTATGATCTTAGTTTATAGCGGCTGGTTTTGCTGTTTATGCCAGGATAACTGTAATTGATGTATTGGATGTATCTGGTTTAAGGCACTTTTTGTGCTTGCTACCTTTGTGGCCTCTCTACTTTTTGTAAGGGTTCGGCCCCTTGTTTAGCCGCCTTATATTATCAAAAACAATTTGTGAGGCTATTCATCAAGGCAAGGCACAATTGAAGTTCGAGGAATCATCTAGAAAAGAAGGAACTTCTATTCCATCTACTAGTGAAGATAGCACAAGTGTATTAGAAGATGAATTCACAGGCCTTGTTCAAAAGATGGAAGGACATATTGAAGAAATTCAAATGGAGATAAAGAATATTCAAGTGATTACAAGTAAATATCAAGGTACGGATTCAACACATAGAAAAGAAAGTGATTCAAGTTCATTTCAAGACAAAGAAGAATTCCTTGCCACTCATGCTTTCATATTACTAGAGGAAATTATTTAGAATGAATTACAAGAGATTGTAAGCATCCTTGAAAAGGGAAGTGGTCTAAAGGATATGTTACACACCGTCATCCACAAGCCTAACAGTGAGCAGCAATTCAGAGGGGCGCTAGATGTTTCCATCCAAGAAATACAAAAGGAGTTCCAACCAAAGTTGTTTCAAGAAGAACAAGTTGATGAAATGGAGTTCAACTACATGAAGCAATTTGAGTTGATGCTAGGCCCTTTATTGAAGATCCATAACAAGCTAACAGGTGAAATGTTCCATGCTTTTAAAATTCAATTATTTTCACCTTTTCATAATGATATGCCCACTATTGATTATAGTGTTTATTCGCATTTTGCGGATGCGAGTGGGATAATCCATCACTAGCTTCAACCTCCCAACATGTGCATGAAAGATGAGCAATATCTATTCAAAGGAGAAGAACACCAGGTTGTATCTTTCCCTATTATTAATTGGAAAGATTTTGAATTTGATGATTACAAATTTCTTGATAATGAATTTGAAGAATATGAATTTGACTATGGAAATTTTGGAAAGACAACCTGTATATGGATTAATCATGGTCCCAATGAGTTGCCACAACCATTTATTTGTGAGAAAATATATTTCTAGGTTTAAGGATAAATTTGCCAAAATCCAAACTATCACGTGTGCCTTATTGTTGCTTTTCATTATGAGAAATAATGCTAGGTCTTGTATATATTTGGGTCTTTTGAGTCATGTCTGCTCTTTGTACATAGCTTTCTTAGAGTAGGTTTTCCTTTATGTTGTTTTAGAGTAATGTTGTTGTGTTCAGTTGATAGTTGCTTTTGTTTGCTATCCGTAGTTTAGGTTGTTGGCTTTAGTAGTTAGTCACTTTTTGGGGTTCCCAAGTTGTGAAAAGGTGACGAAGCTTCAAGAAAACATCATCAACAATAACCACTTCTTTTAATATTATATTTTCTTCTATTCCCTCTAATTTCTACTTGTAAATACCCCTTCATTCTTAATTGTTTATCATCACTTTCATTCACAAAATCTTTTTTACATGCTTGTTCGTAGACCTTGAGCCTTTGTCTTTCAAGTTTTAGTTTAGATATCTCATAGAAAAATAGAAATCCTTTCCTCATTGAGAAATATCACAATATTCTTCACAAGCTTCTTCATAGGCTTTTGAGTCTCTTAGTTTATTTATTTTAGTTTTAGTTTTTGCACAGCTTCAAAGCTTTCTCTTTAGGAGATTTTTTTCATGTATTCTTGCCTTACCCAAGTTTATGCATAGTATCCCCTCTATCTTTTTATGCTTGTACAAAGAACATGTGTGCACCTTTTTCCCTTCAAATTTATTATTACTTCTAAGCCATTTTTTACTCCCTTACATCCCCTTTCTATCCCTATCACCAAGAGGAGGATCCCATTGCTATATAAGAGAAGACAGTTGTTATAGGATCTTTGAGGAAATATCCTAGCATTGGTGCCCATTATTATAGGTTCTTTATTGATTTATCACTAGTTAACTCACATTTTTCTCTTGAGGAAGTAAAACATTGTGTTGTCTTTCTCTTGATAGGATAAAGTTAGAGTAGAGTAATTTACTTTTTAGAATAAATTTTCTATTTTTCTTAGAGTAGTTACAAATTAATATTAGAAGCTTCAAAACATGGAAAACACACAAAAAAAAAGTTATACTGCATTAGGAAAAGACATATAACTTGCATAAATGTTTCCTTTTAATAGTAATTAGACCCATCAAAAATCCAAAATTGGAAAAAGAAAAGTGTATGCATTCATTTAGGATTAATTGCACTATAAGTTCATTTTTAACTTTCAAATGTTTCAAACATTCAAGCCCTCAATTTCACCATGAGGCATACAACATTCAATTTTTGTTTGAAAACAAACATTGGAGAAGCCCTAGTTTTCTTATGAGGCATAGAAACAATATTTCAAATCAATCAACAAACATATGAAAATATCAAGGAAACCCTCAATCTCATCATGAGTACACAGACTCAACAATTCAACATTCAAACATACAACACAACAACTCCACTATCACCTAGAATGCACTTCTTCCATGTGAAGAGAGTAACTACTCCAAATCACCGTCACCTAGATAGATTTCCCCATATGCATGTGTTGTTTGGAGTCTAACTCACCAGCATTGTGTCTAAGTAAAATATTGGTTATCAAAGACACTAGACCATTATAGTAGGGATAAAAATTAAGGTGAGTCCAAAATGAAAGGGAAAAAAGTACTAGGGATGCACTTTTCACCTGTACAATAATAATATAGATATTAGTATTATAAGGAAAATAAAACACCTTACATTAATTTAGATGTCTAATGGAATGATAAGGAAATACATAATAAATGGATCTTAAATTAAATTAGGTAGTAAGATATGAGATACTAATATAGATAAATAGATGGTAAATAAAAATGAGAGAGATTAGAGGGGTTACTTGTAATTGAGATAAATAGATGATAAATGAAAATGAGAGAGATTGATGTGGATGCTTATTGTATTGATAGTGTGTTAGGGAATTGAAATATAGAATCTAGAACTAGAATTATGATTAGAAACCTATGACAAATAGATGAAGAAATTCTCAAGGCTTTAAATTAGATCACACCCATGATTTTGTTTGACTAGTTTAATTTTATCTTAAGTAGTGTGATTTCATTCAACACAAAATTTACATTGCCAATCTTTAGAAGATATTTTATTAAATGTATATATAGAGGTCTATGATTAATGTTGTGTTAATTGTGGGTTTGGTCCAATATTTCTATGTATAGAGGGAAGAACAATCCAATTCATCAATGACAACCCCTAGGTTGATTTAGCAAGATCAAAACAAAGAAACAAATAATTTTTGATGTTGAGAATTTGCACCTAATGAAAACTAAGATTAATGATGTGTGTGATTAAATATGTGAATGAAAGATTCTACTAATCAATTATGAATGTTTTATAGGATAATATCCCTTAATTCACAACACTAGACACAATTTTAGAATTTTGGCAAGCATGTTGATGGGTAATGATTATATCCTAGGATTGCCAACTTTTGAATTGGTAATTTTGAGTTTTCAATATGGAGGACTCTAGATTATGCACACAATCTAGTTGCAAGGATTATGTATGTTGAAGATAAACTTCATATTCTTGAGAACATGATACTAGAATTGATAGGCAAAATGGGGAGTCCAAAATAATCCTCGATGGATAGATTTCATAATCTGAACAATTCATTCTACAAGACATCTTGTAGATTTAAAAGAAGGTGAGCTTGAAAAGAGTGAACTTGAGCAAGAAACATCATCATCCATGAGGTTCTTCAAAGTTGAAGCAAAGATAGTCATTAAACTCAATGATGTTGAAATTACAATCAACTCAATGATGGTGAAATTAGTGCATTCTCTCAATGATGGTGAAATGATGGTCAACTCAACAGACTTCTTTCATAAGGTTGAAACTTGGGCATTCTCTCACATGGTATCAGAGTTATGCTCACTCTTTGAAAATTTAAAAAATTGCACCAATATCCAAGTGGAGTACTTTTAATGAGCTGTTGTAGAATTAGTTTTACCCCATTTTCCATGAACAAGAATAAGTGATGTAGTGGCATCATTTGAAGAGAGGAAAGGGAAAAGTAAGAAAGGAAAGGGAAAATTCTTCAAGCCTACAAGAGAATAAAAAGAGCACTTAACCTTGGGAAGGACATCATGGAGCATGAGGTGTTGATTAGCTATGTGGGAGGTTTGTTTAACCATCTACAAATGGTATTCCTCAAGGCCAAACCCCAAAATATCGATGAGGCTTGTGCCCAAGTAGGGTATCTAGAGTTGGACAAGGAGGGAGTTCCTTTCACTTGTATCAAGGGTAACAAATAGTAGCATGGTGGAAAGAAAAATCCAAAGGGAAAAGGAATGAAGATTTGTAATTCCATGGTAAAGGTGAAAAAAAATTGCATTGTTCTCATTGTGATAAAGATGGGCATGAAGAAGATAAATGTTGGAATTTACATCCCAATTAGCACCCTCTTGGTTGAAGAAAGGTAAAGATAAAAGTATTCAACATTTATCTTCTTCATGAGTAATAAGTATATCTTTGGATTGTTAGCTTTGAAATTTAGAATTTCAAATTTTAAATCTAGAGGACTAGATCATTCCCACAATCTAGTCTATAGGATGAGATTGCATGTATGATCTAGTCTAGGAAGGAAGAAGTCCTAAGAATTACATTGGTGTTGGTATGAAGTGGAGGATTAAACATAATACAATGTTCAATTCAAAATTAGGGTTATTCACTACACGTATAAAATAAATTAAATACTAAGAGAATATGTTAACCAGATCCACAAAGATAACATTAAAACATAAAATTGAAAGAGTGAAACACATACTTCTTTACAATATTATTATTGGATATTTATTTCTTCAATAACCTTTTATTTAACTTATTTATTTATATAAATGAATTATTTTTCACCATAATTAAATCTTTCTGTCATCTCCCTGAATTTCATTGACCAGGCAATATAAGTTTAATTTCTTCAACTTTGTTACATGGCTTAATCTAACATCAAATTTGATTCCTTTTAAATAGTTTTACTCATTTTCATTCTAAAACATTTAATTCCTCCTAGATAAATTTCGTTATTTCGTTGGACTACAAGCATTCTTTAATGGTCATAAGACTTTGCCAAATCAGGAAATCATAATTACTTTTGACTATATGGCCTTTCTCATTTTCCCAGCATTATTTTTCCTTTGGAAAAGAAAGGAAAACAAGCAAAGGGATATTAGATATAAACATAAAGGAAAACTAACAGAACCAATTGTTTTCATCAATGTTTGTTTTATCTATCATCACTAGAAAGGTCAAACTTTGGAAGATGAACAAGTTGCAAAGAACATAGTTGTCTGATAGCAATTTCTCACTACTTCAGCAGTGCTTTGTAATATGATAGTCTCATAGACTGTTTTAGTATGATGAAGGATATTGAAATCTCTCTTTTCCATTATATATCAATGGACCCAACTTTCTCAAGTGATGTGCTAGCTTTTTTTTAAAGGATAAGGAATAGAATGATTGACATGTACGGTTGCAGTGCTAACGGCTTTCTTGCATTGTGCAGACTTTACAATAATGGAAAATCTTAATGCCAATATTTCTCATGCTCAAGTTAAAGCTCAGTCTAGTCCTGCTTCTGAGATAGCAGATCCTAATGCTGAGGTGAGGCTTAGTGGTAGAAAAAGGAAAAATCACAAGGAGAATTCTTGTAAATTGGATGATATTGAACAGACGGCAAGGATGCTAATGAATCTCAGTAGAGGGAGGTTTGATCAAGACACGGTTACAGGAAGTAGTGGTAATAATGGCATGGAAAACCCTAACCCTAAGACGTCTCATGGAAAACCTAACATAAATGATAATGGTAGGAAAAGTGGCCGATTCATTGGAGTCAGTGATGACCGTGGCCGTTGCCGTTGGCAAGCCAATATATGGTATTCTATTATTTCTCTTTTGTTTTTCTTTTTTTTTGACTGTTTAACTTTTAATTAAAGAACAATACATTGAACACTATATCTTTCTTCAAGAAAAAATCAAAAGATTTTTATATCAATCTTTCAGGTCATTTCCTGTGTCTCATATTTAGTGTGATTCCATATCTCTGTGGGTTAATTTTTTTGGGATTCAAAAGGTTGATTTGAAAAACTTTTGGGTGCTGTTAAAGATGTTTTGAGTTCAATAATAATGGATTGCTGAAGTGTCCAACTTACAATAGGTTTCACTGCATAGATCTCTTTAATAACGTTGGAATGCCATTTCTCTGCAGGCTTAAGGAGGATAAACGCCATGTAAACCTCCGTGAGTTTATAAGGATTTATTTTTTATTATTTTATTTACTTGAATGTTGAGGAGTTTCTTATTAAAAAAGTAAAAAGCAGAAAGATTTTTGTTGTTTTGAGAATAATATAGGTTACTAATATTTTTAAAGATTTGAAGATAAAAATTACCCTAAAAAATAAAAAATAAAAATAAAAATCGAGCCATGTTATTTGCGACCCATTATTAAGTCAAAAGTAGTATGTTCATAAAAAAATTCTAATTTTTTTTTTATCTTAAATCCTTTCAAAAAGTTAACAGATTACAGTGGTTGCAATCCAAATAAATCTTCCTTCTTTACAAACTCTAATCCAAAGCTTTCAAACATTTATTATAAATTGAGAATCTTAAATTCTATTATTTCTTATTTTTTATTGTTCACTTTTACGTTAATTTTAGGTCGATATTTTATTGCTCAGGCTATAGAAAGGTCAGTGTTCTAACATCTCTCCTCCATATTTTACCATTAGTATTGATGGCATGCAATTAACTGTATAACTGATAAATAATTACTATACGGGTCATCGACAAAGCTATGCTAGTCACATGTGACCAACCATGCAGGAGGTTAAATTATCCTGAAACAGAGTATGACATGAGATAAAATTTTCAATTCAAACAACAAACATAAGAAAACATGAAGGAAACCCTCAGTCTCATCATGAGTACACAAACTCAATAATTCAACATTCAAACATACAACACAACTCCACTATCACCCAGGGTGCACTTCTTCCATGCCAAGAGAGTAACTAATCCAGATCACCCTCACCTAGATAGCTTTCCCCAGAAGGTATGAGTAATTCGATTGATGCCTTTAGCAATGGTGTAGTACATGTGTTGTTTGTAGTCTGACTTGTTGATGATTTTTTTAGACAAGCCAACAATAGAGCAAAACACTAGAGTATCTCACTCTCTCTTGAATAAAGTCTCTCGAATGCTAAACGATGTGATCAATCAAGACAACTCCAAGGTTCCTTTCTTATAATTCATAGTGGATGAACTTAGTGATTACACGTGATCTTGCTGATTATCACAAAGGGACTTACGTTGGATTCTTCTTCTTTCATTTAGTTTATTTATCCATTGAGTGTGGATGAAGTATATATAATGCATCAATGATTAAAAAGGGAAAAAGATAAGGTTTAGGGAGCTAATTTAAGGTTAATGAAGCAATGATGATGCATGAAGAGACAAACTCCTGAATCAACCTAACTCTACTTCGCTAAGGATGCCTACAACTACATGAAGTTGGTGCAATCTCCTAAGGTATGCGAATGGTTTTCAAATCATGAAGGCTTATATAAGCACCCATTGGATAGCGTAGCTCAAACAAGCATCCGCAATCAAACTTAAGCAAACGATAAGGCTCAGACTAGCTTTACGCAACACTTCACTAGTGATGAATGCTAAAAGCATGAGCTAGGAATTGATCAAATATTCAATACATACATACATTACATCAAAGAGCTTCTAATCTACTTCTAATCTAATTTGAAATATCTCTCCACTTCATCAAGATACAAGAAACCATGTTATTCCACAAGATAACACTTAACACCAAATGAATTCTAATGTTTTGCATTACTCTTGAGAAATATTTACAACTACTTCAAGACCTCTTAGAGAATTTTGAGAGTCTCTCCTATTCTACTCCTCAAAAACTAATGACTGATCTACTATCTAATAATTTTACAAATGAGGCAACAAGGCCTTTATATAGAGGTCCAAATTTACAATGAATGGCTAGAATCAATTCATGTAGCCAAGGGCTCAGATCATGCCAACTCAGTAGGTAGTTACAACAACTTGCTATTTTTAGTATAGAAGAGAGGCAATGAAGGCACGCTTTCCAAGAAGATAAGGATAAGATGGAATCTTTGGAGCATCTTCCACATAGATGTCCTCTTTGTCTTCTTGCTTGTCAAATGATGTGGTAAATTGTGATTGGCTTGATGATGAGTGTCTACCACGTAGGTGCCACCTTAGCATATTACCAAATTGCATCATCTTGTGATGTCTTTAATGTGATTGCTTTGAACTTGTATGCTTAAGAATACTTTGTTGATTTTTTCTTGTTCATCTTCATGTAAACTAGATGCATATGATATTTGTTGGTTCATTTCACTAACACTGTGATGTTTCTTCTTGTAGGATGTAGGAATGATCTTCCTTGATGCTTCTTCATGAAGGGTGATGTATATGATGATGATGTTGCTTCCTTCATGTAAGAGTAGATGATGATGATGACATGAAGTAGAATAGATGACGATGCTTCATTCATGAATCAGAGTAGGAGATCTCTTTTGGACTCGAAGATTGTGAAAGAACCTGAAGTATGATGGATGAAGTGTCTTCGAACATAATACAAATAATGAAGCATGTGGAACGAGATGATCTTGAAATGACCCTTTGGAGTGTAGATATTGATGATAACACCTTCTTTATATGTATAGTAGATGACTTCTCAAGGAGGCTTGAATGTACTGGAGGAACTTGAAACCTTATAGATGCCTTCAGAATGCTTGATAATGATGAAGATGAAGAGTGTCGGATTGTTGAACTTGAAGTGATCACTTGGAGCAACTACATGATGTCTTCTCCACCATAGCAACTTGTTGACTTCCTTGAATGAAGGTGACTCCAGATGTTAGCTCCTTAGGTGACTTCTTAGCTCAATCCAAGCCCCTGTAAAACAGAGAGAACAAGCGTATCAAACAATAGATAACATCAGATTTCATAGCATATAAGAAGCATGTTTAAGCATTCAACAACCCTTATCATCAAATTGACTTCCCTTTTGATATTTCAATGACTTCAAGCAATAAAAATTTCTCCTTTGCATAGAAATTGCCTTCTAATAACCAAAATTGCTTCCTCTAACATGGGTGCACTGGTTGGGAATTTTGGATCCTCTGGGTATTAGCGCCTTGGTTGAGGTTTTTGTATCCTCCGTGAGTGCTCTCAACACTTTGAATTTAACCCTCTTATAAGGATGCAATGAATGTGGTGCTTTGGTTGATGATTTTGATCTCTCTTTGACAAATGCTTTGAAAGACATCACTCTACTCTCATCACCCTTGGCTCAATGAATGTGGCACATCGGTTAAGCATTTCAATCTCTCCTTGAAACTCATTTAAACCTTCACTTCATCTTCATGAACATGGCAGATTGGATGACGTGCTTTGGATGGGGTTTTTGAATCTTCTTATGCTTGTCTAAACTTCATAGAATTCATCCAAAGTGGCACATGGGTTAGAGTGCAACGGTTGAGGATTTTGAATCCTCTTGAAATGACTTTCAAGATTTTGCTTTTCTTTTCAATATTGGCACAATGGTTGAGGTGCAATGGATCAACATGTTGATAGCTTCTTGAAAAGTCTTTAAAACTTCATTGTCCCTTGCATTTATCCCTATCTTGAGGTGACGCATTGGTTGATGTTTTTGAATCCTTATCTTAACATACTAGACTTCTTCATCACTATAATGGTTGTGGCGCTTTAGTTGATCATTTTGTTCTCCCTTAAAAAGTTCACAAAATTTACATTTTACCACCAAAACAAGCTTCCTCAACTTGGGCGCATTGGTTGAAGGTTTAGATTTCTTCTTGATCTTAACTTTAAGACAAACCTCTCTTCTTCCTTGAAAGTACTGGATGAGTCGCATTGGATGAGCATCTTGATTCCTGATCTTGCAACTTACAATTCTTCCATCAAACTAGCCTTTTGCCTTGGTCGCATTGGTTAAGGATTTCATTCTCCAGTTAAAATGTCATCTTAAATGATCAACAAAGACTACCCCATCTTGGCACATTGGTTAAAGGTTTTGCTCTCCAATTAAAAATTACATTTAGACTTCAATCAACATCTTCCTTCTAGTAAATTGGATGGAGTGCATTACATCAATGTTTTTGAACTTCCTTTTAAAGTTACATTTCCACCATCAAGACAGACTCCTCTTCACCTTGGTCGCATTAGACAAGGATTTTGAATCCTCTAACTTGAGTGCATTGGTTCAGCATTTTGGACTCCAGTTGAAGTATGTCCAAAAACCTTAAGTTAAACCATCTTTAACAATGGCGCACTAGATGGAAAATTTGGTCTCCTCTTAAAATCACATAAAATTTGCACTTTAACAATTAAAAGAACAACCTCCATCTTGAGCCCATTGGTTAACAATTTTGATCTTTGGTTAAAAAGTCTTATGAAACTTGCAATTTAACTCCATCCAGTCTAGAGCATTGGTTAAGGATTTTAGACCCTGGTTTAAAAATGCACTTTGGCAATCAAACAAACCTTTCATATTGGGTGCACTAGATGTGGCGCATTGGTTCCATGTTTTGGATCCTCATCAAATGACATTTAAATTTTCACTTTACCTTCTTCAAAATGGTGCAATGGTTAAGGTGCATTGGTTCTGGATTCTGAGCTATGGTTGACATCTCTTCTTTGATGATCAAAATCCTTTCATTTTGGGCGCATTGCTTAAGGCGCATTGGTTGAGTCGCATTGGTTCATGATTTCATGCTCTAGTTAAACGTGGTGCATTTCATCAAGATTTTGTGCCCTCTACATATCTTGGCACACTGGTCAAGGATTTTGCACTTCCTTCAGTACTTAGCCATTTTTTCAGTGTTCTTTAGGATAAGGTCTATTAAAAAATATATTGAAGTATAATTTCTTATACTTTAAATATTTTTCAATATACCTTTTAGGATGTTTGAGATAGGTCTCGAATCCACTAGATTTAACATGCAAAATCTAGAATTTGGAGGATCTACCAGATTTCAGACTTAGTCAATATTTTAGGATTTTAGGATATCAGGCTACCAGACTTAGTCATTTTTAGGATCTCAAACATACATTAGGATTGGTCTCAGTGTTCATTATTTGGATGGAATTTGATCAAGACTCTTCATTTCTAGATGAGACTTCCAGTTATAAAGCAAAACCTTCTAGGAGAGAGACTTATTGTTAGATTGGCAGAGGAAACGAACCCAAGACACCATCCAAAACTAAATGCAAAGCATCAAAGCTCAAAAAAAGGGGGTCCCCATTTACAATGGGGCGATGTGTGATTAGGTCACAACATGACTCACCAGCATTGTGTCTAAGTAAAATTTTGGTTATCACAGACACTAGACCATTATAGTAGGGATAACAATTAAGGTGAGTCCAAAATAAAAGGGGAAAAAGTACCAGGCATTGTGTCTAAGTAAAATTTTGGTTATCAGAGACACTAGAACATTATAGTAGGGATAATAATTAAGGTGAGCCCAAAATGAAAGGGAAAATAGTACCAGTGATCCACTTTTCACTCGTACAATAATAATATAGATATTAGTATTTTAAGGAAAATAAACCACCTTACATTAATTTAGATGTCTAATGGAATGATAAGGAAATACATAATAATTTGATCTTAAATTAAATTAGGTAGTAATATATGAGATACTAATCTAGATAAATAGATGATAAATGAAAATGAGAGAGATTAAAGGGCTTACCTAGTAATTGCATCGATGTTGATGCTTATTGTATTGATAGTGTGATAGGGAATTGAGATATAGAATCTAGAACTAGACTTATGATTAGAAGCCTATGACAAATAGATGAAGAAATTATCAAGGCTTTAGATTAGATCACACCCATGATTTTGTTTGACTAGTGTAATTTTATCTTAAGTAGTGTGATTTCATTCAACACAAAATTTACATTGCAAATCCTTAGAAAATATTTTATTATATATATATATATATATATATATATATATATATATATATATATATATATATATATATATATATATATATATATATATATATATATAGGTCTATGATTAATGTTGTCCTAATTGTGCCTTTGGTCCAATATTCCTATGTATAGAGGGAAGAGCAATCCAATTCCTCAATGACAGTGAAGCCCCTAGGTTGATTTAGCAAGATCAAAACAAAGAAACACAGAATTTTGGATGTTGAGTATTTGCACCTAATGAAAACTAAAATTAATGATGTGTGTGATCAAATATGTGAATTAAAGATTCTACTAATCAATTATGAAAATTTTCTAGAATAATATCCTTAAATTCACAACCCTAGACACAATTTTAGAATTTTGGCAAGCATGTTGATGGCTAATGATTATATCCTAGGATTGCCAAATTTGGAATTGATAATTTTGAATTTTCAATATGGAGGACTCTAGATTATGCACACAATCTAGTTGCAATGGTTACATATGTTGAAGATAAACTTCATATTCTTATGAACATGATACTAGAATTGGTAGGCAAAATGGGGAGTCCAAAATAATCCTGGATGGATAGATTTCATAATCTCAACAATTCATTCTACAAGGCATCTTGTAGATTTAAAAGAAGGTGAGCTTGAAAAGAGTGAACTTGAGAAAGAAGCATCATCATCCATGAGGTTCTTCAAAGTTGAAGCATAGATAGTCATTAAACTCAATGATGGTGAAATTACAGTCAACTCAATGCTGGTGAAATGATGGTCAACTCAACAGACTTCTTTCATAAGATTGAAACTTGGGCATTCTCTCACATGGTATTGGAGTTATGCTCACTCTTTGAAAATTTAAAAAATTGCACCAATCCCCGAGTGGAATAATTTTAGTTGTAGAATTAGTTTTACCTCATTTTCCATGAAGAAGAATAAGTGAGGTAGTGGCATCATTTGATGAAAGGAAAGGGATAAGTCTTCAAGCCTACATAAGAATAAAAAGAGCACTTAACCTTGGGAAGGACATCATGGAGCATGAGGTGTTGATTATCTATGTGGCAGGTTTGTTTAACCATCTACAAATGGTATTCGTTAGGGAAAAACCCCAAAATATCGATGAGGCTTGTGCCCAAGTAGGCTATCTGGAGTTGGACAAGGAGGGATGTTCCTTTCACTTGCAACAAGGGTAACAAATAGTAGCATGGTGGAAAGAAAATCCAAAGGGAAAAGGAATGAAGATTAGTAATTCCATGGTAAAGGTAAGAGAAAATTGCATTGTTCTCATTGTGATAAAGATGGGCATGAAGAAGATAAAAGTTGGAATTTACATCCCACTTAGCACCTCTTGGTTGAAGAAAGGTAAAGATAAAAGGATTCAACATTTATCTTCTTCACAAGTAATAAGTATATCTTGGGATTGTTAGCTTTGAAATTTAGACTTTCAAATTTTAAATCTAGAGGACTAGATCATGCCTACAATCTAGTCTATAGGATGAGATTGAATGTATGGTCTAGTCCAGGAAGGAAGAAGTCCTAAGAATTATATTGGTGTTGGTATGAAGTGGAGGATTAAACATAATACAATGTTCAATTCAAAATTAGGGTTATTCACTGCACCTATAAAATAAATTATATACTAAGAGAATATGTTAACCACATCCACAAAATGACATTAAAACATAAAAGTGAAACAGTGAAACATATACTTCTTTACAATATTATTATTGGATATTTATTTCTTCAATAACCTTTTATTTAACTTATTTATTTATATAAATGAATTATTTTTCACCATAATTAAATCGTTCTGTCATCTTCCTGAATTTCAATAACGAGGTAATATAAGGTTAAGGTTAATTTCTTCAACTTTGGTACAGGGCTTAATCTAACTTAAAATTTGATTCCTTTAAAATAATTTTACTCATTTTCTATCTACAATATTTAATTCCTCCTAGATAAATTTAGTTATTTCGTTGGACTACAAGCATGCTTTAATGGTCATAAGGCTTTGGCAATCAACAAATCATAATTACTTTTGACTAGATGGTCTTCCTCATTTTCCCAGCATTATTTTTCCTTTGGAACACAAAGGAAAACAAGCAAAGGGATATTAGATATAAAC
The DNA here is from genome assembly GCA_027924645.1 of Cunninghamia lanceolata. Classification (NCBI taxonomy): domain Eukaryota; kingdom Viridiplantae; phylum Streptophyta; class Pinopsida; order Cupressales; family Cupressaceae; genus Cunninghamia; species Cunninghamia lanceolata. The sequence goes on from BSBN01000078.1 coordinate 10,086,032, forward strand.
ATAAAGGAAAACTAACAGCACCAATTGTTTTCATCAATGTTTGTTTTAGCTATCATCACTAGAAAGGTCAAACTTTGGAAGACGAACAAGTTGCGAAGAACAGAGTTGTCTGATAGCAGTCAATCACTACTTCAGCAGTGCTTTGTAATATGATAGTCTCATAGACTGTTTTAGTATGATGAAAGGATATTGAAATCTCTCTTTTCCATTATATATGAATGGCCCCAACTTTCTCAAGTGATGTGCTAGCTTTTTTTTAAAGGATAAGGAATAGAATGATTGACATGTACGTTTGCAGTGCTAACTGCTTTCTTGCATTGTGCAGACTTTACAATAATGGAAAATCTTAATGCCAATATTTCTCATGCTCAAGTTAAAGCTCAGTCTAGTCCTGCTTCTGAGATAGCAGATCCTAATGCTGAGGTGAGGATTAGTGGTAGAAAAAGGAAAAATCACAAGGAGAATTCTTGTGAATTGGATGATATTGAACACACGGTAAGGATGCTAATGAATCTCAGTAGAGGGAGGGTTGATCAAGACACAGTTGCAGGAAGTGGTGGTAATAATTGCATGGAAAACCCTAACCCTAAGACGTCTCATGGAAAGCCTAACATAAATGATAATGGTAGGAAAAGTGACCGATTCATTAGAGTCAGTGATGACCGTGGCCGTTTCCGTTGGCAAGCCAATATATGGTATTCTATTATTTCTCTTTCGTTTTTCTTTTGTTTGACTGTTTAACTTTTAATTAAAGAATAATACATTGAACACTATATCTTTTTTCAAGAAAAAATCAAAAGATTTTTATATCAATCTTTCAGGTCATTTTGTGTGTCTCATATTTAGTGTGATTCCATATATTTGTGGGTTTTTTTTTTTTGAAACTCAAAAGTTTGATTTGAAAAACTTTTGGGTGCTGTTAAAGATGTTTTGAGTTCAATAATAATGGATTGTTGAAGTGTCCAACTAACAATATGTTTCACTACATAGATCTCTTTAATAACATTGGAATGTCATTTCTCTGCAGGCTTAAGGAGGATAAATGTCAAGTAAGCCTCAGTGAGTTTATAAGGATTTATTTTTTATTTTTTTTATTTACTTGAATGTTGAGGAGTTTCTTATTAAAAAAGTAAAAAGTGGAAAGATTTTTGTTGTTTTGAAAATAATATAGGTTACTAATATTTTTAAAGATTTGAAGATAAAAATTACCCTTAAAAAAATAAAAAAATAAAAAAAATAATCCAGCCATGTGTTGTCATATTTGTCATTGATGTCAAAAGTTGTGGGCATGTGTTCTTGCTTTAGGAGGTTCTTGCTATGATGAGGTTCGTTCATGTTCTTATGTCAGTTTATGGTGATGGTATATGGTATGGAGTTCATACTTGATCAGCAATACTGATATGATCAGAGTTTGGTGATCTAGTTATCATTGATGTCTCATTGGTGTGGTGTTCATTTTTTGATGCAACGGTTGATGGTTCAAGAGCTCAAGTCTTTCTTTGTTGTTTGATTTGAGGCTTAGGCATAAGAATGGCAAAGTACACAAGATTGGCTGATCATATTCAAGCATGCGCAGATGACAGATGACAAGGATAATGATCATATTCAAGCATGTGCAGATGTCAGATGACAAGAATAATGAAAAGGAGACAGGGGTATCACATGGTGTTAATGATCTCACTGATTGTTTTTCTTGCTCATTTGCTTCATTACAAAGAGGGTATGTTGGTAAGCATTCATGGAGTATGGAGTCTTGTAACAAGTTCTTCTACATTGCTTTCATCTCTTCTTATCAGTGGCAGTGTCTCATGCTTAGCAGAAGAAAATGGTGATGATTTAATCTTAAAGTTTTTTTTGGTATTGAACTTTCATATTTCATACACTAAGGTTTCGAACCCTAAAGAAGACTTCTAAAGACCTAAGGTTTAGGTTTCACATAATGAAGACCGTCAAAGCATAAGTTAATTTTTGTTGATCGGCTTAGCGAGTTGATTGTCACTTAAGTGACCACATGAAGAGTTTATCTATGTTGCTAAACCGGCCCTTCATTCCTAAGGTGACCGGAGCTCCCAATTCACCAAGAGTATTCAACGCGGTAAAAGTAATCAGTGATATAGTTTGAAAGAAGGCAGGACACGAATCAAAAGATTAACGTTCCATGTTTAAAGCAACTTTAGACCCTAACAGCTTTATGGCATGTATAAACTTTGATGTCTGTTTGGTTGTATTCTTTGTGTGGTGTAGCTAGTTAACTATTTTGATTAACTACTTTTGAAACTGTAGACAATGGGTTTAATTCCTCTCTTCCACGAGTGTCCAGTGTTCTTTTTTGGGATACACACCTACATAGACTGTGAAAAAGAAAATGAAAAAGACTGTGAACAAAAAAAAAATCACAGTAACTTAATGGTGCAGAGTATATGATATGCAAAATGCTTTTTTGGAATTTTTTTCTTGTCTGGAGATATAGCTATCAAATGATATTAACCACTGTATAAAAGAGGGTTTTGAATGGTGTTGCAGAATGATATTTTTAGCAGATGTTATAATTGCAGAGGTTCTTGTGTGAATACAAATCCAGTACTTGTGTAGGACAGAGATAGACTATGCTGTGAAGAACTGGTTTTTATGTGTTATCTTCCTTCAAAAGATTTCGTCAAAGATGTATGCATAGAGATACAAACTTGAAGGAGATACCTTGTAACAAGAAACATGGTAAAGTACTTTCACTGAAGATTAACTTGTTTTTTGGTTGAGTGTATGTCATGAACATTAAACAATGATATATGTATTGAAGGGTTTAATCAAAATTAGGATTTCTCCATAACTAAGTGAAATGACAGAACTTTTCTATACTTGGTTCTTATTTTGAAGTCTTGAAGTCTTGAAAAGAATCTTACATAAGAAGAAAGTTGCTTGAAGCAGGTGCTTAACAAAGGGGACATAAGTTATTATGGATGTCATTGTCTTTATTGGTGTGATAGGAGGTTGGTTGTAAAGAATTTATCAAACATATGTTAAGGTGGCTTGTTGAAGAGAGTATGAAGTTGATTTTGTTCATATATGCAGCAAGAAGAGGAAATGCAATTTCTTAGACTGTTTGTTTGGTGATGTAATAAGTGTTGTAGATAATGTATTATGCTTCTACTGATATTATTGTTTGGTGGAGAGGGTCAATTTATTTGGTGTAATACAATGAATCAGGGAAACCCTGAACTATCCTTTTTTTTTCATTCTGAGTTGTTGTAAGGTCATGTTAGTGAGACACAAGCAGACCTTTGTATGCCATTGAGGCAGATTTTTGCCAGTGAGGCTATGTATGCCAGTGAGGCTTTGTAATTGGGAAGTTCAGTTCAGCCAGTGAGGCATCTTTCCTGAGTGGTTTTTCATTCCTATGAGGGTTTTCCACTCATAAATTATTGTGTTATGGTGTCTCTTGTTTGTGGTTTATTATTGTTGCTTCTTTGTGGTTCAAGTTAAAGTCAAATGATCAAAGCATCCTGATTCTCTTATATTGTCAATCAAATAGTCTAAAGGTGTGTAAAGATTAAAAAGATTATAGACCACTGATTCACCCCCCCCCCAGTGGTCCTAGTACTCCAACAAGTGGTATCAGAGCTAGACCCTTGCAAGAAGTCTAACCAACTTAAGGGTTCCTGGCAAGTAGAGTACAATGGGTAAAAAGAATAGAAATAAGGCCTCAAATAGAGAAAAGGAAGATGCTGATCAAAATGTTGAAAAGCAAGCCTCAGTTAAGTCCAGTAGTGAGTTGTTGCATGAGTCAACCATGAATGTAGATACAAAATGTCATAAAGAAATTAGTCCTACAATTAAGCGTCTTGACGATGTGAATGTTAGTAGACAAGAACTTGATAATTTTGTAGTTGAAACTGATGGTGAACAGGATTGTGAGATTGATTTAGAAGGAGAACTCTTGTGTGCTTTGGATACAATCAAGTAACTTAGGAAGGAGAATCAAAGATTAGAAGACCAACTTCAACAAGAAAGAGACTCTAAAGACAAGGTATGTTCAGATTTTGGAAAGATTTCTTTAGAGCTTGAAGAAACAAGAAATCAGATTGTTGATTTAAAGGTACAAATTGAAGAGTGTAACAAACTAATTATTGGTCTAGAAACTGAAGTAGAAGAAACAAAAAGAGAAGTTGTTTTTACAAAGTTTGATCTTGAAATCAAAACTAATGAATGTCTAAGATTAGAGTTAGACATTGTTTCTTTGAGAAAGGAATTAGCAAAAGCATCTTCTGAGTTGGACAAAAATCTGCAATTTAAAAAGACTACTGATTGTTTGAATGACATGTTGAGCAAGCAAAAGTTTCACAAGGACACTACGGGCCTAGGTTATGAAGAAGGACAATGTTCTAAAACCAAAAATACTCCTAGAAAGAAGATAGACCTAAATTATTGCTCTGCTCCCGATGAAGACAAGAAGAAAATTGCTGATGCTCTAGAAGATCAAGGGAGGAGTACAGTTTGGTCCACTATGTCACTACCCAGCAGGCAAACAACAAGGTACAATTACTCTCAATTTCATGTTTACTGTCATTCATGCTTTGAGTTTGGCCATAGAGCAAATGAATGTGGAAAACAAGTTAGAATACATGTAAGGAATAGGCATCATAGTTTGTCAAACCAGTTCCAGTGCTATAAGTGTAATCAACTAGGTCATATTGCAAGGTTTTGTTGCCTTCAAGTAAGAAATGATGCTTCTGGTTATTCAAAAAGACATATTGCTTTTATCCCTCTAGCTGAAAAGAATGTCACCTGCTTTAAGTGTCATCAGTTTGGGCATAAAGTAAAGTATTGTAGTAGGAAGTTGAACAAAGCATGTGAGAACATAAGAGGTGATGCTATAAACAACAAGAAGAAAGGGATTATTAAGATTTGGAGAAGAAAGTTAAATCTAGGAAAAGAAAATTCTGATCTTGTGCAAACTGCACAAGTGGCCTCATTTGTTGCATGAGATGTAGCTTGGAGTCAAAGGGAGGTACTTATAGCCTTATCTTTCTTACCCTGTAGAAGTCAAAAAAGTGTAGGGTTGTTGTTGCTTTGGTGTGCCTCACATGAAATCAGTGAGTCAGGATGTTGTCTTCAGGATCCTCATTCAGTGTTTGGAGTTGCTTCATATTCATATGATTGAGGTTGTTGACCTTATTGATCACCTTGATATGACCCAAGGATTCTCTTATGTCTTGATATTCAGTGTTGGGTGAAGTACAAGTAAATGTTTATTCTGGAGATCACTAACAGTTTGTGACAGTGGTTCTTGGTGACAACATAGTTAGTTCTCACAGTGAAAGGATAGTTGTCATAGTGATAAGTTCAGTGTTCATGTGCTAATAAGAATAGGCAAGGAGTGTGATAAGTGACAGAGAATATTAAAAGGGTGGTTAAACTTTGTCATTATAAAGTTTCAAGGCTAAAAGTGACAGTGATAGAATATGGAACAGGGTACAGCATCATTATCTATGGTCAAGAGTATTATAGTGACAGTAGTGGGTAAGATAGATGTAATAATTGACTATGCAACCTTTACCAGTAGTCTTATGGCCTAGGAAGCTTTGGAACAGGACATTATATCCATCAAACTATAAAAGAAGAGGAACTGTGGTCAAATGTGGATTATAGAATGACTTGTTTTTAGTGATTATTGACGAGTGTGGCAGATTTGCAGGACCGACAGCAGGGATGTTACATCCTAGAGGGAGTAAAAAATTTGTCAACATCATCTATGTTTTGTGCGGATCAGGACAGTATCTATTATTTGGTCAGACTTTGTAAGGTTTTGTATCAGAACTGTACTTCTGCTGACAGGAGTATTTGAAGTATCTTTACAGTGGCTTATTCTTTTTGATAGTTCATGTGGTGTGATTAACTGTGACAGACCTTATGATGACAAGTAACTTGGTTTCTTGTCATGATCTTATGCAGTGGCCTGATAGCTCTTAGATGATATTCATGAGGGTAGGTGTTAGTTTTACAGTGACAATGATGCAGATAGTGGTAAAAAAAGTGCAAATTGAACAAGTGAATTTAGCAGTGACAATTACCTTGGCACATCTCCAGGTTTGTTGTTACAAGAACATACTAGGGTTAAAATGAATACCCAAATCTTTCTCACAATAGTCAAGCTATCATTTTATTACTATCTAATGACAGTAACACAGAGTTTAGTTAAGAAGTGTTTGGAAAATAAAGCAAGAAACGTTTCCATAGATTTGGACCAGAGAATAGAATCTATCAAAGTATAAAGGTTGGGAGAGATGACTATGTTTGCACAGTGACATTTTTTTTATTTCTGACAGTACAGTGATGCCTTGCTTTCCTTAATCCTGTTCTTGACAGTAGTTTTTGTTTTTTTGGTCTGCAACTATGGAGGTGACTAATCGAGGCTCTGTGATATGGTGGTAATTGATTTATGCTCTTCTCTGCTCTGTGATGACCAGCTTTGTGGTGATTGTGTATTGTATTTTTTGACAGTGACAGATATTGCAGGACTGACAGTACCTTTTCAACTGATAATATGTACCTTCTATTTGCAATGGATTTAGGGGGAGTTGTCTTTGTTTTAGACTTACATAATGCTGACAGACCTGTCATAGAGAGTTCTCAGTGCTGACATGGACAACAATCTAGTGATAGTTTGGGACTAAAACATGACTGAAATATGATATTGTGAGGACAGTCATACTGAGGTTAGAAGGATTTTTGTGATATTCATGTTGATATGCTTGATATGTCTCTTAGTGTGCATACGCTACATGATTAGTTAATCATTCAAGATATACTCCATTCCTTGATATTCCTTTATACTTGATGGAAATTTAACTAATCCGTTGTGTGTGTTATGGAAGTAAATACAGTGAAAGGCATGTTATAAGGAGGATAGTCACCGTTATCCATTATCTAATCACTGCAAAGTATATGGAGAAGAACATGTTTCAGATTGCAGTAATATTATGTCTGTGATATTGACTTTATCTCTATGGCTACTGTTATTTAGGTTAATTTGTGGCTAATGATTGATCTTATATGATACATTATGACTGGTATGGTTACTTCATTCTGTGTTCATTGACTGGCATGGTAACAGGTGACTTTAGGTGGAAAGGTTCTATGGTAATTGATTTCATGACTTTTTGTTTCAGATGCATGGGTTAGTGAAATGACTTTATCATTTCCCTCTTCAAGCACAATGTTCATGATCTATGACTGTGAATTTGTCAAGTGACAGGATTGCATGGGTTTCTCAATGATCTTTTGTTCTTGTTTATATCAAATTGACAGTGCTTATAAAGTTTAGAAAGCCACATATTTGATGTGACAGTAAGCTTTGGTTTGTGTTTTTGAATTTGGAACTTTGAAAGATTTCTTGGATAGTGGCAGTACAGTCGAAATAACAAGTTGTTTTCCAGATTATCTTTTACAAGGGGAGTTCCTATTTCATTTGTCATGTGATGTCAAAGGGGGAGAGAAAGTAGGAAGAATGAGGTTTGCCATCAATGACAAAAGGGGGAGTTTGTTGTCATGTTTGTCATTGATGTCAAAAGTTGTGGGCATGTGTTCTTGCTTTCGGAGGTTCTTGCTATGATGAGGTTCATTCATGTTCTTATGTCAGTTTATGGTGATGGTATATGGTATGGAGTTCATACTTGATTAGCAATACTGATATGATCAGAGTTTGGTGATCTAGTTATCATTGATATCTCATTGGTGTGGTGTTCATTTTTTGATGCAACGGTTGATGGTTCAAGAGCTCAAGTTTTTCTTTGTTGTTTGATTTGAGGCTTAGGCATAAGAATGGCAAAGTACACAAGATTGGCTGATCATATTCAAGCATGCGTAGATGACAGATGACAAGGATAATGATCATATTCAAGCATGTGTAGATGTCAGATGACAAGAATAATGAAAAGGAGACAGGGGTATCACATGGTGTTAATGATCTCACTGATTGTTTTTCTTGCTCATTTGCTTCATTACAAAGAGGGTATGTTGTTAAGAATTCATGGAGTATGGAGTCTTGTAACAAGTTCTTCTACATTGCTTTCATCTCTTGTTATTAGTGGCAGTGTCTCATGCTTAGCAGAAGAAAATGGTGATGATTTAATCTTAAAGTTTTTTTTGGTATTGAACTTTCATATTTCATACACTAAGGTTTCAAACCCTAAAGAAGACTTCTAAGGACCTAAGGTTTAGGTTTCATCTAATGAAGACCGTCAAAGCATAAGTTACTTTTTGTTGATTGGCTTAGCAAGTTGATTGTCACTTAAGTGACCACACGAAGAGTTTATCTACGTTGCTAAACTGGCCCTTCATTCCTAAGGTGACCGGAGCTCCCAGTTCACCAAGAGTATTCAACGCGGTAAAAGTAATAAGTGATATAGTTTGAAAGAAGGTAGGGCACGAATCAAAAGATTAACATTCCATGTTTAATGTAACTTTAGACCCTAACGGCTTTATGGCATGTATAAACTTTGATGTTTGTTTGCTTGTATTCTTTGTGTGGTGCAGCAGGTTAACTGTTTTGATTAACTGCTTTTGAAATTGTAGACAGTGGGTTTAATTCCTCTCTTCCACGAGTGTCCAGTGTTCTTTTTTGGGATACACACCTACATAGAATAATGCTACGTGGAGTCAAAGAAAATGAAAAAGACTGCGAACAAAAAAAAAATCACAGTAACTTAATGGTGCAGAGTATATGATATGTAGAATGCTTTTTTGGAATTTTTTTCTTGTCTAGAGATATAGCTATCAAATGATATTAACCACTATATAAAAGAGGGTTTTGAATGGTGTTGCGGAATGATATTTTTAGCAGATGTTATAATTGGAGAGGTTCTTGTGTGATTATAGATGCAGTACTTGTGTAGGATAGAGATAGACTATGCTGTGAAGAACTGGTTTTTATGTGTTATCTTCCTTCTAAAGATTTCGTCAATGATGTATGCATAGAGATACAAACTTGAAGGAGATACCTTGTAACAAGCAACATGGTAAAGTACTTTCACTGAAGATTAACTTGTTTTTTGGTTGAGTGTATGTCATGAACATTAAACAATGATATATGTATTGAAGGGTTTAATCAAAATTAGGATTTCTCCATAACTGAGTGAAATGACAGAACTTTTCTATACTTGGTTCTTATTTTGAAGTCTTGAAGTCTTGAAATAAATCTTACATAAGGAGGAAGTTGCTTGAAGCAGGTGCTTAACAAAGGAGACATAAGTTATTATGGATGTCGTTGTCTGTATTGGTGTGATAGGAGGTTGGTTGTAAAGAAATTATCAAACATATGTTAAGGTGGCTTGTTGAAGAGAGTATGAAGTTGATTTTGTTCATATATGCAGCAAGAAGAGGAAATGCAATTTCTTAGACTGTTTGTTTGGTGATGTAATAAGTGTTGTAAACAATGTATTATGCTTCTACTGATATTATTGTTTGGTGGAGAGGGTCAATTTATTTGGTGTCATACAATGAATCAGGGAAACCCCTGAACTATCCTTTTTTTTTCATTTTGAGTTGTTGTAAGGTCATGTCAGTGAGACACAAGTAGACCTTTGTATGCCAATGAGGTAAATTTTTGCCAGTGAGGCTATGTATGCTAGTGAGGCAGATCTAGGCAGATTTTTGCCGGTGAGGCTATGTATGCCAGTGAGGTAGATCTATGTATGCCAGTGAGGCAGATCTTTGTATGCTAGTGAGGCATCTTTCCTGAGTGGTTTTTCATCCCTGTGAAGGTTTTCCACTCATAAATTATTGTGTTATGGTGTCTCTTGTTTGTGGTTTATTATTGTTGCTTCCTTGCGGTTCAAGTTAAAGTCAAATGATCAAAGCATCCTGATTCTCTTATATTGTCAATCAAATAGTCTAAAGGTGTGTAAAGATTAAAAAGATTATAGACCATTGATTCACCCCCCCCCCTCTCAGTGGTCCTGGTACTCCAACACCATGCTATTTGTGACACATTATTAAGTCAAAAGTAGTATGTTCATAAAAAAATTCCAAAATGTTTTTATCCTAAATCCTTTCAAAAAGTTAATAGATTACAGTGGTTGCAATCCAAATAAATCTTTTTCTTTGCAAACTCTAATCCAAAACTTTCAAACATTTATTATAAATTGAGAATCGTAAATTCTATTATATTTTATTTTTTATTGTTCACTTTTGCGTTAATTTTAGGTCGATATTTTATTGCTAAGGCTGTAGCAAGGTTAGTGTTCTAACATCTCTCCTCCATATTTTACCATTAGTATTGGTGGCATGTAGTTTACTGTATACCTGATAAATAATTACTATGGAGGTCCTCCGATAAAGCTATGCTAGTCACACGTCCATGCAGGAGGTTAAATTATCCTGAAACAGAGTATGACATGAGATGGGTAGAAGAAGTAAGTTAACAAAAAATTTCAAATCAGAGCCGAGGTCACGAGTTCAAATCCCGCACTTGCGCTGGGGGGTTGTTGCAAGGTGTGACCCTTGGTCTCCTTGTTCAGCACTGCGCTACGGTGGTTTGTGCCTCCCTTACTTGTTAAGTCAAGTGGTTGTATCGGGCATTAACAGGTCGATCTTTTGGTGCAACGGCAGCTAACAATTTTAGGATGGTTCAGATATTGCTACAAAATAGCTAGCTGATTCAGAAAGAGTAGAGGTATGTCATACTCAACATAATAAGGTTAGAAAGTCCTAATCAAAAGATAAAAATCGAGTGATTATCCAGATTAAATAGACAATACAAATCAATAAGATTTAGTAGGAAACAATACAAATTAATCTTAAAATAAATCAAAGTTATATCTAAATTTATCATTGCAAATCGGTTTCAGGTTTAAACAAAATAAAATGTATAATGAGATTCTAGAATGAGACAACATTTACAACCCCTGAAACTACAGAAATAAAGAACTAAAGATAAGCTTGTAAACGAAATAAAGAACTAAAGATAAGCTTGTAAACGAAATCGACTGGAGTTAAGCGAAGTAGAATTATGAAGCATAGACTAGGCACACAAATCGATCGACAGAATGCCTCAAGGAGATGTCGTCGTATGGAACAATTGATTTGATAAAAGGCACAATTAGTAAAGGGATTCATAGACAAATCGAAAATGTTGTTTGACAAGATCCCAGAAAGAAATATGTATTCCAAAGAAACTCTTATCTCGACTATTTTTAATCTACTCATTCCTTGACCTAATTATTACGGTTTTCCTAAAAGAAAAACTCTCAACACAGTAGAAATAAATACAGCTCGAAGTAATCATATTATCATGAAAGATATATTGATATCAAACGCTCATATCATAGTTTGTTATGCCGTCGAGCCAGATCCAAAATTCTAATAATTCAACTACTATAGGTTGTAGCGTTGATGTAAATTTTACGAAAATGATATCAATTGGCTCGGGGTAATTAAAGTTTTGTTACTTGAACCTACAGAGAAAACAAACTGAAGACCAAAAATTGCAAGTTGGATTCTCTTCCAATGGCATACGTATTAGAATACCCAAATCCAATAATGAAAACAAAAGTATAAACCCCCCCTCAAAAAAAAAAGACAAATTATCTAAGATTTTGGAACTTACAAATTCCATGAACCCCTAACTGTGGTTCAGTCCAACATTGAGCATTGTGTTGACAATTTTCCCAAATGGCTTCCCCAATTCAATGAGCTCCTTCTCCGTGCATTCCCACTGCAAATTCCTGAAGTGCAAAACCTTGACGGGCGGTTGACTGTTCCGGAACTACGGCTGCCCAACAGTTGATCCCATGTTCTCGAAACTTAACAGCCTTTCAAAAATCACCCTCTTATACATGGACACAAAAAAAAATCATTAGACAATCCCTCTACTTCAAATATTTGTGCAGCTCCAAAGTTTAACAATTGTGTGATGGTAAAAGTCTGACATAATTTCATATTTGTCCTCTCAATGCGAATGCCTCCTCTGGAGCTCCCAAGCATCCACTAACTTTCCGCCAAAGAAGGAATGCCCCAAATTCCTACAAAGCATTTTTTAAAACTGTTCAACAAGACTCTGTCTTCCATTAAACAGTGATTAATGAAAATATTCTCTTCCTCTTCCACTCCCCATACTCATTACCTCCACTCTTCAAACAACAAAAATAATCTTTATAAAGTATGTAAGCATAACAAAGCATAAATAAATCTTTTTCAAAATATCATAATAGATTTTCATATATGCCTTACAACTCATGGTGTTCTGATAGAAGTTCCATGTTTTCAAAAAATTTAAGGAAGGAGCCAATGTAAATATCTTGCATTGAAATAAATTTTGCTATATTTAGAAAAAACAGTAATGGGGTTTCAGTTTTTGTGTGCTTAATGAAATTAAGCAGAATTTAGTTTTTTTGCTAGAAAAACAAAGAACTAATGCAAATCCCTTAAAAAGAAAAGATTTCCTCGAGACAGATCGATTCCTCGGATGGCAATTATTTTGTTTTCTATTCACACTACCTTTCAGCTCAAATCTTTGATATGCATGCGTTTTTTATTACTAGTATACCTATATTTTAAAAAATATATCTAAAGTACGCCGAGAGATATCCTTCTCAAGGCGCCTATTTCCAACTATGTGTTGTAAATTGATTAAAAAAATAGGCGCCTCGATAAAGATATCTCTCGGTATACTTTAAATATATTTTTTAAAATATAGGTATACTAGTAGCATCCGCAACAAGAAGCATAATTCTAACTATATTATATATCTTATTAAGAATTATTATTATTATATAATATAATATTATAGCATAGGTGAGATATATTGTTATAATATATTATAATATATCTATCGACATATTTTATACTAAACTAAGCCTAACCATAAAGGTCTTAACCCTAATTATATTATATTATATAATTGTATAGGTTAGATATATTATTATAATATATCATAATAATTATATATAATTTTTTTAGGTTTGAATGAACATTAGATTTAGATTTATGGTTTTGTTTAGGAATTGGTTTAGGATTAGGCTTATAAATATGGTTAGATATAGGGTTATGCTTATAATTCTAACCCTAACCCTAAACCTAACCCTAATTTTAAACAAACTATAACCCTAATTCTAATCATAGATCAAACTCTAATTCTAACCTAAACCCTAACCCTAACCCTAATTGTAGTCCTAAATTGTAATTCAAACCCAAATTGTAATGATAACCCTAACCTTAATCCTGACAGTAATGCTAACTTTAGCTCTAATTCTAACCCTAACTCTAATTCTAAACAAGACCCTAACCCTAACACTAACCCTAACCGTAATTGTAACCATAACCCTAATTCCCTCCCTAACTCCAACCCTAATTGTAACCATAGTTGTAACCCTAATTCTAAATCTAACCATAATTCTTATTGTAGGTAATTCTATTACATAACCCTAACCCTAACCCCAAGTTTGATTCAAACCTTAACCCTAATTATAACCCAAATTCTAATCCTAAACCTAACCTTATTTGTAACCCTAAGCCTAACTCTAATTATAATTCTAAGTCTAATACTTACCCTAACTCTTTCCTTAATTATAATCCTAACCCTAATACTAACCTTAACACTAACCTTAGTTCTAACTATAACTATAACCCTATTTGTAACCATAACCATAATTGTAACCCTAAACATAACTGTAGCTTTAATTCTAGTCCTAATCCTAATTATAATTGTAATCCCAATCCTATCCCTAATTGTAACCCTAACCGTAATGCTAATTCTAACTTTAACCCAAATTATAACTCTATTTGTAATTGTAAACCTAACCATAAACATAATTTTAATTGTAATTATATCTCTACCTCTAATTCTAATTTAAATCCTAATTTTAATTGAACCCTAACCCTAAGACAAATTCTATGCATAATCACAATTCTAATTTCAACTCTAATTATAACCCTAACCCTAATGTTAATCCTAACAATAATTCTTAGAACCCTAACCCTAATTCTACTCCAACCCTAATTCTATTCTTAATTCAAACCTTAATCCCAACCCTAATCCTAGCCCTAACTCCAATTCTAATCCTTATTCTAGTTCCCTAAACCTAATTCTAACAATAAACATAATTTTAACCCTATTTTAATTGTAACCCTAACTCTAACCCTACTTCTAAAAATATAAGCCTAACCCTAACCTTAATTCTAACACTAATACTAATTGTAACCCTAACCCTAATTCTAATTCTAACCATAATCAAATGATTAGACTTAGCATAGCCCTAACTATAATCCTTACCCTAACGTTAATCTTAACAATAATTCTTAGAACACTAACCCTAATTCTACCCCTAGATCTACTTAACCCTAGTTCTATTCTTAATTCTAAACCTAATCCCAACCCTAAACCTAACCCTAAGTCCAATTCTAATCCTAATTCTAACCCTAAACCTAATTCTAACAATAAGCATAAATTTAACCTTCTTTTAATTGTAACCCTAACTCTAACCCTACTTCTAAAAATATAATCCTAACCTTAACCCTATTTCTAACACTAATATTAACTATAACCCTAACCCTAATGTTTAGGCCAATACTAATTAAAATTATTATTAGAATTAGGGTTCTAATCTTGACCTTAACTATATTTGTAAACAAAACTCTAATTCTAATCTAACCTTGGTTCTAACCATAACCAAATGCTTAGTGTAATCATAACCCTCAATCTAACCCTAATTCTAATTCTAACCATAATCAAATGATTACACTTAGCTTGATTTATAAGCCTAACCCTATATTCTAATCCTCATTTTTAACCCTAAACCTAATTCTAACAATAAACATAATTTTAACCATGTTTTAATTGTAAACCTAACTCTAACCCTACTTCTAAAAATATATGCCTAACCCTATCCCTAATTATAAAACTAATACTAACTGTAACCCTAACCCTAATGTTTAGGCCAATTCTAACCCTAATTCTATATCTAAATCTATCCCTAACCCCAACCCTAATTCTAACCATAGTTCTATATATAGATATAAATGTAAATGATCTTTGTTGTTTTAATTCAATTAAAATTAATTTTATTTCAATTGAAACTAAAGGATAAAATTTTTTCTTTAACTTTTCTATTCATTTATTTGTAATACATACATAGAGGGGATTCTCACACAAAATGGGTACATTTTATAGAGATCATAGTTCATCATATCCTCATCTAGTAATTGTAATTGAATTGCTAAATGAAGATAGTATAATATATATTATAAAGTTTTTCAAATATTTTATGGTAAAATCAAGTATTTGATATATTTGTCAAATAAATTATATTATAAATATTAATTTTCAAAATATAATATTATATTATAATACTATCTATATTATAATGTTACCATAAATTTTGTAATCTCATATCTTGTCTTTTGGCATTCTAATTTTTAAAAAAGCATAAAGTAAAAATAGTTTAAAAAATCAAACCAAGACATTTAAGAGTTTGTTTTTCTTAAAACTTTGTAATTGTTTAACTATATTCTTTAGCTATATGCATATTTATATTTTAAAACATATATTCTTTAACCATTTCATTTAACTATGCATATTCTTTAAAAATAAATATGCATATGTTAGTTTTTCTTATACTATCAAATATTTGTTATATTTGTGAAACATGATATGTTGTTACTCAAATAATCCATTTTGTAAAGAGAAGCTTTTTAGTTTTAAAAGAGAAAGAAAAATAAAATTAGTAAAAAGAAAAATATTTAGGAAGAGGAAATGATTCATTAAAATATAATATAATATTATCAATGATAATATAATATATATTATCTATTCCTAAATATATTATAATTATTATTTTTGAAACTATAATATATAATATATCATATTATAATATCTTATAATGTGATATAAGACAATAAACAAACTCAGTTAGTAATAATAAAATAATAATAATAATCCATTAAAGTAAATAAAATTAAATTCCCATCCATATTTAATATTTAATAAAAAATTTAAACATAGAAAAAATAATGAATAAGTCTAAATAATTATTCATTTCTAAAAACATAGTGAAATATTACTATCATTTATTAAAAGCATCAATAAAAAAAAAAAACAATTAAAAAGCATGTTTCTAATTTTTAAAGATTATTTTTTCATAAAAACAAATCTAAACAATAATTTAAAATTTCTTTATGGTACTTCTTCATTTCATTTTTTTGTTTTCTCCAGAAGTTTTTGAATTTTTATGAGATGAGGTAAATTTATTCATACTCCTCATGGATTTATTGTTCTTGATTTTTTTTTCCCTATTTTTATTTTTATTTGGCTAATCCTATTGGCACTTTATGGTACTTCTTCATTTCATTTTTTTGTTTTCTCCAGAAGTTTTTGAATTTTTATGAGATGAGGTAAATTTATTCATACTCCTCATGGATTTATTGTTCTTGATTTTTTTTTCCCTATTTTTATTTTTATTTGGCTAATCCTATTGGCACTTTTTGTAGATGTGAATTGTTGTAGGGATGAAGGGTTTTTTGTTGCAGGGATGAAGGGTTTTGAAAGCTTAAATGAAGAGAGGGTAAAAGAAAGAAACTCGGTCCACATGTAGGGGAAGTCGCGCAGGGAAAAAAATTCCTAACAGGAATGGGTACTCATTTTCAAAGAAACGGGTAAAACGGGTACCCGTTTAGGAATGGGCACCTGAACCTAAATAGTAATCCATTTAGTAATGGGTACCCGAGCCTAAATAGGTACCCATTTAGCTTCGGGTGCTTGTTACTAAACGGGTACCCGTTACTAAACGAGTACCCATTTTCAAAGTGTATATATTTAAAAAAAAAAGCCCTGCGGGGGGCTCATTTCCCTCCAACAATAGTGACAGCTGTAGCGACAGAGAAAACATGGGTACGCATTGTTAAAGCCCCTACCAACACAAATCTAGAGTTTTTTTTATCCTATCACCTCCTCCTGCCACCTCATCACTACTGAGCTCCTCCAAGTTGGTTGTTTGCTAGTTTTTAACTTGTTTTTTATGTTTTTTTTTGTGATTGTAGGATTAAAATGAAAATTAGGGTCTCAGTAAAATTAGAGTTATATGTTTTTTTTTGTGATTGTATGTTTTGATAAACCTTAAAACTATGTTGTATTACGAACCCTAAAAACCTAAACTATAAACCCTAAAACACTAAATTATAAACCCTAAAACTAAACAAGTGAAACTATAACTTGAAACTATAAACCCTAAAAAACCAAATTATAAACCCTAAAACTAAACAAGTGAAACTATAACTTGAAACTATAAACCCTAAAACTATGAAGTTCATAAATCCTAAAAATATAATGTTTATAAACCCTAAAATTAAACTATAAACCCTAAAACTATTAACAAAAGTATCTCTAAAATGTAGACCCAAGCTTCAAAATTTAACTATGTATGAGTATGATCTGAAATGTTGAGGAAAAATCTCACACACAGTTAAATCTTGAAGCTTGGGTCTACATTTATTATATACTGTGGCAATACGATGTCTATCATATCTCTAAAATTGTTAATTTATATACTTGAGTTTAGTTTATTTGAAAATTTAGCTATACCAAATTCATATAGGCATCCACCTTCTCAACTGCATAACAATGAACTATCCTCCATTATGTCACACACAATAACTTATGACATAGATCAATGTGCTTAGTTTGCATGCTAAACATGTAGGGTTCTTTACAAATGCATGATGTGCCTATCTTTTTCATAACCAACTCTATGTGTCACCAACTAGATTAGAAACATATACATTACCTACTAGATCCTAAATACACACATGTCCACCATCAAATCTCTCATAAACCAAGAATGACTCCTAATTGCGAGTCATGAGAAAAGGCTCTATAATCAATACTTTACATGCACCCTTGTGTGCATGCTTAAAAGGATGTACAAGAAAAGTATCACCAACATCATCATTGGAGGCCCTTGAGTCAATATCATCATCTATTTATGTTTCCTTGCCTTCTTCTCAAAGTTGTAGTCTCTAGATGCTCCTAATATTTCCTTAATTCCAACATTTGACATTCAATTTTCAATGAGACCAAGATCCCCCCATAGACTTCTAGCATGCTTGTATTTTTTCATTTCCCTCTCTATATCCTTAGGATGAGTTCTCATAGACAAAAGATCGTTGATGAAATTTAATTTTTACTACTTCATCTCCTTAGAAAGGACAAACCCACCACATCATCAAGTTTCAACTTTGAGACATTGTTACTATTCACCATCATGAGATTACTCCAACTATTAGGGAAAGAATACAATAAATTTATGCATTGATCCTCCTCATCCATTTTCACATCTACAAATTCCATCTAGCTAAGTTGTTGAACTAATTTAGGTGCTTTGTTACTAAATCACCATCACCCATATATTTAAAGAACAAACATTATTTTGTACAAAAATCTTGTTGACAAAGGAATTTGTGTAATACAAATTCCCTAACTTAACCTACTTAGGCTTCTTGCAATTTGTTTGTCCTAAAATATTTATAAACATTCAATTTTTGAGGCAAAGCTGAATGAGGCTCCTTGTCTTTCTTTCATCAACTTACTAGTTTTCATCTTTTTGTGCTAAAATGTTTTTGGTCTGAACAACTAGAAGCCATAGATCTCTATGAAGTAAATACTCCATCTTAAGATTCCAAAGGTCAAAGCTGGTTCCATTAAACCTCTCTGCCTCTATTCTGAAAGCACTTATCATCTGTATCTCCTAAAAATAGTTCATTGCAACAAAACTCCCACTCAAAGAAAAATTAATATGAATTAGTCCTTAATTCTCCCATAGATCTAATAAGATGGCTAGGCCCTGATGAAATGAATGAAAAAAAAATCAAAATATTCCTACTAGGTCTTAAAAGAAGAGGGTTAAAGTTCTAATCTACACAAATTTTACAAGAGTAATTACACAGAAAACAACATTTAGAAATTTATATGAATAAATAATAGAAGGAGAGCTGTAGAAATCCTATTGGGTAGATATTTACTATCTAATCAAAATCCATAAATCCCTATATATTTAATGTCCTTGTCAAATCAAGTCCCCTTGGTAGAAAATATAATACATTAAATTGTGTACATGATGAAATGTAAAGTTTCAACAAACCAATCGTTTGAGCTTATTAATTTTCCAAAGTTGTAGGGGTTTCAACATAAAGAATACATTAATAATAAAATAATCACCTATTATCTAAATTAATAATCATAATGATCTAATAAATAGTAAAAATGTATATAACTTACTAGAGATCAACAATCAGGTCCATATTTTTCTTTACTAGTTGTACTTGTGCATGTTTAATTTTCAAGTATTACTTGCTCTCTAAATTCATGGATATTTTAAACTTACATTTACAGATCTATTAGATTAAGTTTAAATTTATAAATATTTGTTTGTAAGTTTTCAATATGTATATATTTGTGAAATTATACATTTGTATGTTTTTCATATGGATGTATTTGGAAATTTGCAGGAGACATCTAATGGATGACCATAGTCTAGATGAATTTTTAATAGATGAAATTCTTTATGAAAACCCCCCACCCCCTCCACTTGATGAGGCCCAATTGCGGCAAAGCATTAATAAAAATATTAATACAATTAAGGAAAACATTAATTAGATTAATAATCAACCTCACTTGATGCCTCCTCATGTGGTTTGGTTTGCATCTTCGATGCAAACCATTATTGATTCTGTTAGGTCTATTGATGCAGACTTAAATAAATTTCATTTTTGACGAGAGGAGAGGAGGCAATTCTATGCGGATGGTCTTTCATATAAAGACATCCATGATCTTCACATAACAAAACAAACATTAGCCCCATTTTTGGTCACCCGAAAACTAATCAACCTATACCTACAACAAAAAAAAGAATATCAATTAAGTGGTGTAGGCATGAGGTGATTTTGAGACATTTCTGGGATTGGTGGTGGATGATGTTTGATCACCCACCACATGCTAATTATGAGGTACCACTATATTTTTTGAGAAAATTATGGGTGGAGTTTCAATTGGGTCAAAAACCCAATTATTTTGATATGAGAAAATTTTAGGGTGTTGGTCGTGGCATGCCACAACACAAACTAGGGACATGAGTTGATTCCAATCAACCCTTTCCTTCTGCTCCTATGGTTGCTCCTATTTTTCCCATGATTCCTACACCTATTTAGCACTAGGTAGTGTTGTCAACATTAGGAACATTGAGTAGACTCTCAGGCAATCTCACTGAACAAGCTGCCTACATGGCAGATGAATTCAATGGTGGAGAGCATCATGGAGGAGACAATGCATCTCATCATAGAGCCTTAGGCATGTCAGGGACACATTTGTGTACAAATTGGAATCAACCATGTTATGGTCCTGCTCCTATATCCACATCAGATGCAGCTACAACAGAAGTGGAGTCATACTTGGATCTACTATATTCGGATGATAATCCTACACAGGTACATTGACCACATTTTATTAAATATTTCAAGTGCATAATTTGAACGTATCAAAATTTATATAAATAATTGAATGAATTAATATATAATTGTGAACTATTTGTTGTACAGATCTCAAGTCGCTCTAGGGCCGCATCATGATTGATACATTAAGTCTTGCATCGACAGCTATAGAGATTGGCACACCTTATGGGGTAAACCAATATATCTTAACCCTAAAACCATATGTATCTAATTCTAGTTTAAATTTTCTTCTTAAAACTTATCAATATTATATTTTAAATTAACAAATGTATAAATAAATAAATAACTATATGTACATGTATGTGAAACACTATTGTTGCAGCGAGACTCAGGTCACGTGGCAGTTCCTATGTCTGACAAACCACGTGGTTTAGGTGTTTCTTGCACTGATCCTCCATCGTCAGTTATTATGCCTAAGTATTCCCTATTGTGTGTTTTAAAAAAATGTACTAAATTTGTACTAAGTGTTGGGTGAATATTTTGTCGTTAACTCGCTAACGACAAAATATTCACCCAACAGTTTTTTGGCGACTCTACTGGGGAAGGAATGCGCAACTTGAAGCCTCACGCTCCGAGTTGAAGCATTTTTTAGTTCTTTTCCATTTTTCTTGCAATATTGTGTTTAGCATAATACAGTCTGGCAGATTCCCGGTACACCAGAAGTAAGAGGGCTCAGGGTATTATTGATCCTACATTTGAATTAATGCAGCAGAATAATTTTGGATTCTTAACCCCACAACCTCGTCTTCAACGCACCAGGAGTTTTCCCCCTACAACACCAGGTCTCCAATACCAAGTGAAGTTTCTATTGCCAGTACTAACAGAGTTTTGGCTGTTCATACACCACCAAGGTTTGTTATACCACCTTTCAATCAGCGCGTCATGGTAGCCCAAGGCCCTTGGGGTAATACCTTTGGTCCTCTAAATCTGACCCCACCACTGTATGAACTACCTCGTAGTTCAAGAAAGAATTTCCCCAAATTCTATGGTGACGGGAAAGTTCATCCTGATGAGCACATTGCGGCTTTCTGTATAGCCTGTGGTGTGATAGGTGTCGAGCACGAAGACGTGGATGTATGACTCTTTGTAGAAACACTACAGGGCGCTGTTGCAGATTGGTTCTACCACCTCCAAGCTCAGACCATAACAAACTGGGCTACTCTCAAAACCAAGTTCGAAGCCAGGTTTAAACCTGCGGAAGATGCTCATGCATTGTTGGCACAGCTAACACAGATGAAAAAGGAACCTCATGAACCAATGCGAGATTTCATCACTAAGTTCAACAAATTGAGAAACAAGATTCCCGCCACTGCTGAGCCCACAGCGGAAAACCTCAAATGTTTCTTTATCAATACACAGCTTCCGGAGGTGAGTTTCCTATTGAGGCGAGCTGCTCCTACTGATCTTGCTGCGGCTCAGATTCTGGCAACTGAAGTAGAAGATGATCTTATCCTTGCGGGTAAGATAAGAAGGGATACTAATAGAAATAAAAACTCCTCTTCTACTGAGAACGCTTCCACCAGCACCACGGATCCCATGGTGCAAAAGCTAGCAAACGAATTGCTAGCTCTCAAGAGACAAATGTCCCAAGGTATATCTGCACCTCCTTCTTACCGAGATATACCAAGGAGGACATTTCCAAATAATTCATATCAAGGCAATGCTGCTAGGAATCAAGGACAGCAAAACTATCTTCCGCCTACACAGGGGAAGCTTTCCATTGAAGCAACGCCGGTCAACTCTGTTGTTGGCTACTATGAAGTTGAGAATGAACTTGCTTTCCAACCTGAGTTGGAATATGAAAATGGTGCTAATCTCTTCACAGAAGGAGAAGAAGAGTTAGCTGGTGACTCTACCATCAGCTTTCTGAACTACCAGGACAAAGCTGAAAAAAGAGAAGTGAGTGAAGGAGCATATGTTGTTTTCACTAGGTCTCAAAATCAGTCAGCTCTTCAAGCTGATAAAGGGAAAATGAGAGAAGAATATCAACCGGTGATTTCAATCACTAAACGGGGGACTCCACTACCTTTCCAATCAAAAGACCCGGTGGTCAATAAACAAGTAAGTACCTCTAATGAATTTGTACCTTCCACCTCTACTCCTCAGACTAGTGCTGTCTCTACCAAAATTCAAAATGATGGTTTTTCTTCCTCCGTATCTAATTCTTTTCAGCAGTTTGATATAATAGACCATGCTAGGAGAACTAAGATACAAATGTCTGAAGTTGAATATTTATAGGCTAATCCTGAACAATTTGATAGATTAGCCAAATATGTCAAAAATAAGGCCGTCCCTGTAGGACAAGAGTTTCCCAAAGCTACTCATGACTCCTCCAAAAGTAAACCTACCCAAAACAATCTTGTTACTACTCCCCCTGAGGTTTCTAGGAAAATTGAACCTTTCTATGTTTCCCTATTAGTAAATGGTCATAAATTGAGCAATTACGTAATAGATTCTGGAGCCTCAGACAATGTTATGCCTGCTAAGGTAGCAGATGCCCTTGGCCTCACCTTAACCAAAACTTTTGGGAGGTGTTTCTCTATGGAGAATAAGCAAGTTCCACTTTTGGGTCAAATCAAAGATGCCCAATTTGCATTTGCAGCTTTTCTGGATAAGAGAATCAAGATGACAGTCTTGGTAGCTGATGTTCCAGCTTCATACGACATTCTTCTTGGACGTAATTTCTGCAAGGATGTGGGTGGAGAGTTGAACATGGATTTGTCTGAAGCTAGGATACCTGTTAAAGGTGTCATGCAGAAGCTGCTTCCTGAGAAGGAGGCAAAATACATTGTTACTCAAACATCAAACCCCAAAGCTCAAATTTTGTTTGAGTCCTCGGGAATAGGTAACTATTTTCTATCTACTGAAGATTGTTTCGATTCATCAGATGAGGGTACGTCGGGTGATAACTCCAATATGTCAGATGGAGACTCAGAAGAGTTTTCAGATGAAAGTTTAGGTAAGGGTATAGCAATTCCAGATTCTTCCCTCACCGATGAAGAGGAATCTTCTGACCAAAGGAAGTTTAAGAAATCAAATTCTGATGGAGTTTGGATTTTAGAATTTGATGGCAGCTGTTCTTCTACCGGTTCTAGAGCCGGAGTGGTCTT
This sequence comes from Cunninghamia lanceolata, assembly GCA_027924645.1. Lineage (NCBI taxonomy): Eukaryota > Viridiplantae > Streptophyta > Pinopsida > Cupressales > Cupressaceae > Cunninghamia > Cunninghamia lanceolata. The sequence goes on from BSBN01000078.1 coordinate 10,109,632, forward strand.
GATATCGCCACAAGGTGATATTTTACCTTTTTCATACAAGCTACAATTTGACAATACCAATAACACCGCCGAATACGAGTCCTTGTTGCTCGGATTGGAAGCGGCACGTGCCAGAGGTGTTAAGATCCTTCATGCTCAAGGGGACGCCGTATTGGTGGTTTGTCAAATAAGAAATTTGTACCAAACAAAAAATGAAAGACTAAGACACTATCGTAATCGCGTATGGGATTGCATTGAAGATTTCGATGCTTTCAATATTTTAGCGGTGCCAAGAGAGTTCAATGACCGTGCAGATTCATTGGCTGTTTCCGCCACTCTCATGGTGCCTCAGAAGGATTTCAAAGGAAATAAGTACACTATTGAGCTGGTCTTCCGACCAAGTGTACTTGATAACGCTGACCATTGGCAGGTGTTCAATGGCGATAATCAAATCATTGCTTTCCTAGAAAAGATGGATAGTTTTGATGAGCTTTACTTTGAAGGAAGTGAATCACCACCTCGTGAATATGTTTCTGAGTTTGATTCACAAACCGGCGAAGAATTTCTACAGTTAAAAGGAAATAAAATCCCAAAAGGTTTGGTTTCCCTTGAGAAACTCTTTGATAAACATGACAGGTATATCAAGCGGTAGCAACAACAATAGGATTCAGGTTCCTCTATGGAATTTGAGCAGGTCAATTTGGGTTCGGAAGCGGATCCTAAGATGGTCAACATTGGAAAATGTTGCACTGCTGATGAAAGATTTAAATTCATTACCCTCCTTCGCCATTACATTGATGTCTTGGCTTACTCCTATGATGATCTGAAGTCCTTCAGGCCTAAGGAGGTTCAACACGAAATTCCCCTCAAGGCTGGATCGTTGCCTTACAAACAGAAGCAGAGGCAATACAATCCAAAGATATCAGGTATAATTCTTTCCAAAATTTAGAAGATGTTGAATGCAAGGATAATTTTTCCAATTCATCATTCAACATGGGTTTCAAACATAGTACCTATAAGGAAGAAGAACGGAGAAATCCGTATCTGTGTTGATTTCAGAAATCTCAACCAGTCTTCCTTGAAAGATAACTACCCTTTGCTCATCATGGACCAAGTATTGCAAATAGTGACAAGTTCAGAAATGCTATCTATGTTAGATGGTTTTTTGGGGTATAACCAAGTGGAGGTAAATGAAGCTGATCAGTTCAAAACTGCCTTCGCCACACCACGGGGCACATTTGCATATCGCAGAATACCTTTTGGTCTGATCAATGCTGGAGCAACATTTTATAGAGCGATGGATCTTGCCTTTAGAGATGAAATGGGTAAGTTTATCGTGGTGTACCTCGATGACTTGACTGTTTTCTCTAAAAACCGTCATGATCATGTGCATCATTTGCGACAAGTGCTGGAGCACTGTCGGCAAAATGGTATTTCCCTCAATCCCAAGAAGTCAATTTTTAGGGTGACGGAAGGCAAGCTTCTCGGACACATTGCATCCCAGGAAGGTACTAAGATTGACCCGGAGAGAGTTAAATCAATTCAAAGTCTCACTCTGCTAGCAAGTAAGACTGCTATTCACTCTTTCTTTGGAAAGGTGAATTTTCTGCAAAGGTTCATTCCTGAGTTTGCAGAAAAAACCCGTCACATTGTTAATATGATGAAGGGTAAGGCCACTTTCTGTTGGACCGCAGAAGGTAAGGAAGTGTTTGAGGATATCAAGAGAGCTATTGCTCATGCTCCAGTTCTTGTTTATCCCGACTACACTAAGGATTTTGTAGTCTATAGCTACGCTTCAGAACACACACTTTCAGCTATTCTGGTTCAGCAGAATGAAGAAGGTGTCAAATCCCCCATATCATTTATGAGTTGTCCTCTCAAAGCTCATGAATTGAAGTATTCGAATATAGAGAAGCATGCCTATGCCATAGTCAAAGCAGTTAAGCATTTCAGGTTCTATATTCTAAACTCACACACTGTTGTCATGGTGCCTGATACAACAGTCAAATCTATCCTAACTCAACAGGAGTTCGGAACAAAGAGGGGTAACTGGATCGCTAAGATCCAAGAATTTGATCTGGATATCAAGCCTACCAAGCTTGTGCGTGGTAAAGGTTTGTGTCAATTAATCGCAGATAACGTTCCAAAAGAGACAGGGGACGAAGAAGAAGAAGTTGTGGACATGCCAACTGTTCTTTTTGTTACTACAACTGACGAGTGGTATTCCAATATCGCTCATTTCCTTACCTATGGTGAGTGCCCTTCTCACTTGTCTTATAAGGAAAAGAGAACTGTCAAGTTAAAAGCTGCAAATTACGTCCTTTGGGACAATGGTTTGTACAAGAGAAGCCTTGACGGTGTATTTCTCTGTTGCATGGATAAAGCGCAACAAAGTAGACTTTTGGAGTCTTTCCACAATTTGGCTTGTGGAGGGCATTTTTCAGCACCTGTGATGGCTCACAAGATTCTGTGAGCTTGATACTATTGGCCCACACTATTCCAAGATGCGTACAATTGGGTACGCAGGTGTGAGTTATGCCAATAGTTTGTTGGGAAACCAAAATTGGCAACCTTACCTCTAAAACCAGTGGTGATTGAGGAGCCTTTTCAGCAATGGGGTATTGACTTCATTGGCGCAGTGAATCCATCATCGAGTGCAGGACATAACTATGTCCTCACTGCTACAAACTATTTTACCAAATGGGTGGAAGCTATTCCAGTCAAGCACGCCACTTCAGAGGTGGTATGCAGTTTTCTTAAAGAGAACATTATTTCCAGGTTTGGAGTTCCAAACAAGATTGTAGCAGACAATGCTACTTGTTTTTCCTCTCATGAGATCACTGAGTTTTGCTACGAGCATGGGATCACTCTTTCCCATTCTTCAGACTATTATCTGTAAGGGAAGGGTCAAGCAGAATCAAGCAATAAGAATCTGGTCACTATCATCAGGAAACTGGTAGATGAGAATCAGAGAACTTGGCATAAGGCATTGTTTGATGCTTTATGGGTAGATAGAATTACACCCAAAAGGGCGATAGGCATGTTGCTATTTCAGCTTCTATATGGTCTGAATGCAGAGATACCAATTACCTTGGAATTGCCAGCTTTGAAGTTGGTAAAGGCATTGGAAGATAGAACTTTTGATAGTTCTATTGATAAAAGGATCATGTATTTGACTGAACTTGAGGAACAGTGCACTATAGTGGTGGACCGTATTGCTGAGCACTAGAATCAAGTAAAGAAACTCTTCGACAAGAAGACAAAGGCTCATGAGTTTCAGGTTGGAGATCAAGTCTTGCTGTGGGACAAGAGGAGAGAACCAAAAGGAATGCACGAAAAATTTGATTCCTTGTGGAGAGGTCCATTCACCATTCATCAGTTCTCTGGTGAAAACAGTTTCTTGCTGGAGTATCAGGATGGGACACCATTCTTGTTGCCTCACAGTGGACAACATCTGAAGCACTTCAATCCTTGAAGTTTCAGATAAGTTGAATTGTACATTTGTATAGTTTTGTGTTTTATTCTTGCATTTTCGTTTAGTCTTTTGTGTCTTTTTCTTTTTAGCTTGACTCTATGGCCCAATGGCATGGATGAAGGCACTTAGAGACTGGATTCTACTCCCCTCAATCGTTTCAAAGTTCGATTGAAGGAAGTTCCCCAGTTAGAGCCAGCTGTTGTTCTCAAAATTAGCTACGCTCGTTTTTTTAGACAACCCCACGAAACTTATCTGTTTCGTGAACCTACACTCTAAGATCGCAAATCGAGGAAAGATTTTCTTAGTCTCGTGCGAGGTCATTTGACATTCTAAACTCATCTACGACATTCCCTTGAATTAATTTCTTGATTTTCACGAGGATCTTTTAAATTCGTAAACTAGTAAAAATGTTATTTTGGAGTTAGTAAATTTTTTACTCTTAATATGCAAGAGTGGTGAAAAACGCCACTCCTACATATTATTTTTAGACTTGTTTTTGTTTGATGTAATGGCGGCATTTTTCGCCGCTATTGCATCGTTTTTAAGTTAAATGTGCTTGGGCGGCTAAATTCACCGCCATCGCATGTGTTTTCCGTCAGATATGCAATGACGGCCTTTTTTGCGGACGTTACACATTTGTCGATTGTAGTGTCGTAGCAGCCGAAATCACCGCTCACACGAGATCTTTAGGATTTTGATGTCGAGTGCCATTAATGGCCACTCATGCCAGGCATTTAAACTCTAATCTCAAACCTTTTAAATGTGTTTATCACTCCCATTGTTGTCATTTCTTATACTAAACCCTAATTGACTCGCCAACGTTCTCTCTGACCGCTCAATCGTATACTCCCGATTTGTGATGGATCTCACGTTGCAGATTGAGCCTAGGGTTTCAAGTGTTTATGGGTAAGTTTCTTGTGTTTCTCTTCCCCGTTGTTACTCATTAACTGCTAGTATTGTTAGTTTATAAAAGTTTTGTTAGGTTTTTTGTTTTATTCTTCTATTGTTTGCGATTCATGTTCGGATTAGGGTTTTTGTTTTTGTTTTGAAGACTTTGTGTCTTTCATCAGTCAGACCTTCACCGATTACCAAGCCTACCATTATATGCAACAACGGCCACATTCGCTGCTAAACCCTCACAAACTACCAACTCCCGTTGTGTGTAAGGACGGTGGGTTTTTCCGCCTCGACACCAAAACTCATTCACTCCCATTTGCATGAGTGGCGATTCATGCCGTTCGAACATCTGTTAACATTTTCCCTTTAACTTGCAGTAGCGGTTATTTCATCCGCTCGAACATGTTAATTGATGAATCTCCCAAATGCATGAGCGGTGTTTTCACCTGTCCTTACATTGAAACCCAAAAATGCTTCTAACTCGCAAGAGCAGCCAAGTTCCCCGCCCGAACATTCAGAGTTTTTACACATGTAAAAGCGGTGATTTCGACCACGCGACCATGACAAATCAAATCTTCCAAAGTGCATGTAGAAGCGGCCTTTTTCACCGCTTTTACACCTAGAGGTCCTTCCAATTTGCAAGAGCGGTCAATACACCTGCCCAAGCACATTTCCCTGATTTTTCCCTAAAACTGGAAAATTCACTTTTCAAAGCCAAAAGCTCACTTTCACCCTCACCTCGATTTGCGTGCTCAAGCCCTTTTAACGCATGCTTTCCCATCCATGATCGTCAAAACATAGTTGACCTAGTTTATCCAATTTTCCCCTAACTGCGAGATCATGGCCTTTTGCAGTTCTCAATCAGCGTTTGTGGTGGTGTTCGAATTCACAGTTTTCTCCAGGGCTCATGTCAGAATCATCTCCTTCAAAGTCCAGAGCCATGAAGTACAAATACCAGGGTGTCTTTCCAGTAACAGCAGTTCAGTAGAATGTTGATGAAATCAGAGACATTGAAATTGGACACGTAGATGTGGCTGAATTCATAGATAGAACTAAACAAGCAAATCCCTCCCGGCATATGCAGAAAATCATTGACAACAATATTCATTTGGTTGCATCATTTCCTGTCAGTGCACATAATCCTGAATTTGTTCTACAAGTGGCCAACCACTACAATAGGGACACTAGAGCTGTGACGGACTCATAGGGAAATGTTATCATGAGATTGGATGCAGAATTCATGGACAAAATCTTCATGTGTCCACCAATTGAAAATGTCAGGCAGATTGATTTTGCTCAGGGTCAACAAGACTACGACAATGACTTGGAATCTTCTAGAAGACACATAAACAGCAAATGGTTGAAAATTCCTAGGGCAACTTTGACCAGGTGGCCAAAGGACCTTCACAGGAGTGATTTTGTGGAGGAAGTATGTGATTTGATTACTCTGTTGAGTCACGTCAGAGGACTCCCTTTTGCCTCCAAATTCCAAGAATGGATGTACACTTACATCAAGGTGATTCTACGGGGTAATCAAAAGATATTCTGGGGTGAACAGATCAGTAATGCCTTGCACGAGCAACTGGTAAGGGTCAATACTACCTTCAAATTTTATATGACCTCTTACCTTGTCTATGCTGCTGCCAGTATGAGGAACTTTCCAGGTTTGACCCAAGTAGGGGATAGGAGATTGGTCCCAGTATATGAATACTACCCCCAAATCACTCTGAAGGGGTCGATTCATCATTTCAGAAGAGTCAATGATGCGTTCTTCTCAGTTTTCATATGCTTGTGGAATGGTGAACTGGTTCAGAGAAGAGTTTCTGATGAAGCATGGCAGGTTGTAAATTCTTTTGGTTGTTTGTTCCTACAATTCCCCACATTCACTTATCTTCAGGTGGGATACTATCCTGGTTACCCTTACATGCTGCCACGGTATCCCAGTGATCGCATTGTTCTTATGGAGCTTTGCAGACAACTGATTGTGGTTCATAACAAATAGATGGAGCTTAAGAAGTTAGGAATAAAGTTTCCCATTGAAATTGGGAGGTATTCAGTTTAGTCTGCCAACAAAGCTAAAATAATTGACTCTGAGTTGCAGTTAGTCACCATGAAGACCTACAAGAAGAGAAATCATTTTGACTTCAGAAGGGTTCAAGATAAAATCAAGAGGAAGTTGAATTTTCATGAGCCAATGGTCGAAGACATATGAGCAGATCTCAGGACCCAAAATGAGATCAGAAAACCAGATTTCTGTAGGATTCATCTGAGCCAAATTGAAGAACTAGGACTAGCTGATATTCCCAATGGAATGGAGGATGATGGAGATGTCCTAGATCATGAATATGAGGCAAAGAATGTTGAGGCTTCACCTCTCCCAGAGGTGAAATGGTCAGTCAAGGAGGAGACATCCATCAGAAAAAGATTCCAACCTATATTGGCAAACACCAACTTGTGGTTGGAAAGTAAAGGGATCAAGTTCAAAGAGTTCCTTATAGGGTCCGAGGAGGGGACACAGGAGCAAACAGGTAAGAAGGTTGAGAACTGAACCAAGAACAAGAGTGACACCCCTTCTTCCTCCAAGGTACACAAACCAAAGATCAAATTTGTATCCAAGGGAGGAAAGAAGAAGGAAACCACAGAGGCTTCCGATGCCACTAAGTTAGATGTTGAAGACATCAATGATGATCATATGGAAATTGAAGATGTTGAGACTGAAGAACAAAATGTTCAAAGGTCTAAGACAGAGGTATCTATAGAAGCTGAACAAGGTGAAGATGAAGATATAGAGGTAGAGCGACTTGATGGTTCCCCACAGACTCCTGTGAAAGACCTTCCTTCTAATACACAAGTTCTTACACCTCCTCCTCATGTTTCATTTTCTGATGGTTTGCCAGTAATTTCAAATGTTTCTCTTTCTCCCATTTTGTTGTTTCTTCTGACAATACTCCTCAATCCATGAGGGCTAGTCTTGGAACCATTTTTGATTCCTCTGGTTCCATTCCAAGCTTATCTTCCCCTTCTTTCGATATCGGCGAACAAAATGTTTTGGAGAATCTTCTTGATGCTTCACAAAAGGTTATTGATACAGGTGTTGTGTTTACCAACACGAGTCTAATTGTCACCATAACAGGTATAAGCACGGAGCCAACCAAGCAAGTAGTGGATCCCCCTCCAGCTATCGATGCATCTATACTTCCTCCATGGTTATCTGCCTATACTCCAAAGAGGAAGAAACAAGCCATCTCACCTGATGAGATTGATATTGAAAAGCTATTGCCTGTGAAAGCTAAGAATCAAAAGAAGAAGCCTAAGATTGTTTCTAGGCTAGTCACCGAAAAGGAAATCAGATATGCTGAAATTACTATGTCATGAGCAGTTATGTCATTTCAAGGGTTGAACTTGGTAAAGTGACTCATGAGGGTGTCAAAGCAGATTTCCAAACCACTGCCACTACTCTACTTGAAAAGTATGATGAAGCCAAAAGGGAAAAAGAACAATACAAAGCAAAAGCAGAACAACTGGTCGCTGTCCTTCAGAAAATAGTAAAATCATCAGAGATAGTAGAACCAATGGCAGTGACAGTGGAAGATCCCCTGATACAGAAGGTTGAAAAAGCCCAAGCTAGAGGCAAAATAGTGGGGGATGTAGTGGAGCGGTTGTTGGCCCAAGGACGAGTTCTTTTGAAAATCGCTGTGGAAAGAAAGGAGAAAATGGACAAAGCTAAAGCCGAACTAGATAATCTGGTGGATCTGCTCTCACAAGAGCTGCAAGATCAAGAAGAGAGTCTAGAAGAGTGGACAGATATGAAGAAGATCAAGATAAAGAATTTGATCACCATTGGGGTCGTCACCAACAGGGAATCATATCTCAAGACCAAGGAGACTCTAGCTCATCGTATTTTCATAATAAAGAGTCTACTTGAAGATTTGTGCCAAGCTCAAGAAGCCAGCGAAGATAGTGATGTCACACTCCTACATCAGCTGAAAGAACTTCCTTGCACCTTGACAAGAGAAGATCATAGTTTCCTTACATTACAGGAAATGATAAGTTCTTTTGAAGAAATGGTACAAAAGAAATTTGAAGAGGAAGCTCCTTCAATGCTCTCAATGGACAACCTGTATGATCAACATTCGACTATGGAGAATTTGAAAGATAATTTAGAGAAGCATGAAAGGTAGTAAAGGCAGTGAAGGATTCAATCCTCTGAGCTCACACCATCTCTGAAAACATAGCAAAACCAGATGCATGCGAGATGTCGGTTGTTCAAACCATGTATCAGAACTTCCTAAGGAAAAAGGATGGAGGAAGCTAGTGCCTTAGCTTATTTTTCTTAGATTTTATGTAAATGAAATTTTGTTTTGGACATCTACACATGTAATTTTCCAAAATGTAATTACATGTGAAATAAGAGAAGTCATAAGTCAAATAGGACTCTCTTGTTGAATAAGTCAAATTAGTTGTAGATTTCCTAGATTTTCTCAAGGTCTTTCCCTATAAATAAAGGGGACCTCTTTTGTAAATTTCATCTTTTGTCTATTGCAAGAAAACTCTGGCGAATTGAAAAGCAAATCAAGACTTTGTGCTTTTTGTGAAAATCAATATTCAAATATTTATCAATACAAGAAAGCAAGTTCAATTCCAATCTTTGTCTTGGGATTATTTGTGTTGTGATAGTTTTGTTCCTACGTCTTGCTATCATAATCTTATTTGATAATAATTGAAGTGTGGAGTTTGTTTCAAGTGATTGGAGAGCGCTCTTAATTTGATTCTGATAAACTTTGTGTTATCAAATCAGTTGTGGGTTATATGTTCATGTTTGTGAGAATACAATAGTTTGGAGACTTTGTGCTGCAAATTGTTATATTTGAATTGCTTTTATCATCTTGAAGAGGAGTGAAGACTTTGTGTTGCATTCTACTTCAAATAGTTCCATTACAAGTAGCAAGTGAGGTAATAGAAAACTTTGTGTTTCTGTGATATTGTGATAATTTATAAATCTTATATCGAGAGTTTGAAATATAAACATCTATTTTGAAAAAAGAGAATGAGATGAGATGGAACTACCACAAATATAGTTTTTAGTGTACATAAATTTGATAAGTTGTTTGATTTGCAAAAGTTAAGTAATTAGAGGGAACCTCCCCTTGCTGAGAGGAGAGACTTTGTCTCATCATAGCTGTGGCTGATATACCTATTTTGCCGTTAGTGAGTTAATGACAAAATATTCACCCAACACTAAGTTTCCTTTTTGAGTTTATATAAATTTATATATGCACCCATATATGTAAGTGCAGGATGATAGGAGTGCGACCATTGGTCAAGTTGCTAGTCAGGGACAATTTCATGAGCCATCCACACATTTTGAGGTCCTAAACTTTACTGAATTTTCTATGTGCAATTTCTAAATCTTTATATGCTAAATAAATTCTAACTTATTTCAAACTTGCTTTATTTGAAATTCTAGGAATTAGCAGGTCAAACTTTTGGTCAAGAAGATGAAACAACTATACCACCTGGACAACAAAATGTGGGAGTAGATGAGCATGATTGCACGGTAATTTAAATGCACACTTTAAAACCTACATTTAAATATTTAATTTCATATTTTTGATAAATTAAATTAAATTTGGATGGTAACCTAATTCTTGAGTTTTTTAAATTTGAATATCCAAGAATTAGCACCTGATGCTCTACGATCACTTGGGCAACAGAATGTGGGAGGAGATGACCAACATCATATGGTAATTTAATCATACATTAGTCTAGATTTAAATATTTAACATGAGTATTTTATAAATTAAATTAAATCTTCAATCAAATGAAATTCAAAATGAAATTTACATTTCAGAAGCACATGTATGTGTCATGTTTAAAAAATTTAAATATGACTGCAAGTTTCTTTCTCTTGTGTATAGCATGAGGTAGATCCATCTATTTCACGAGGAAGAAAGAGGCCTCTTTTAGATTTGACCTTGAGTGATGATCATACCTAACATAGATATTTATTTCATAGACTGAACTATATGTTGTGCATTATTTTTTATATATGCCACTAATACTTTGACTATATATGTCAAACTTTCTATTACATGGACTTCTAGATATATTTCAGTATTTCATGAACTGTGATTTGTATTTATTTATATGCTGACTCTGAGTAGATGTTTTAGTACACATTTCATGGGTCCTACCTATATTTTATAGTATTTCATGGACTTATCTAGATAGATCTACATGTATATATTATTGACTATATGCTTGAACATTTTAGTATGTTAGATAATATGTTAAAGATAATATGTTAAATATGCTTCATTGTTCACTTCTAGATTATAAATTATTTAATTGAGACATGTTAGAAGATTTCTCTCTACTACATTTTTTAATTTAAAACGAAAAACTATCTTTAATGTGTTTAAAATAGTGAACTATATCTTTGGTAGGAAAAGATATTGTTTTCACCTTGCTTTCAAAACACTCTATTAACGGGAAAAATGTAAGGCATTTTTTTTCAAATTTTTATATAACTATTTTATTTGACAATTTATCCTACAATATTTCTATGTAATGGTTCTCCTTGTGCGTCATTAGACATCAAATATCAAGGCAACATATGTTTTAAAGTCCACATTCTACTAGTTCAAATCCACACATCTCAAATCAAATCCTTGTGGAAGGTTAGATCCACAACACTCCATATTGAACTCATGATGCTTGGGATCAATATGCCAAATTCTAAGAGCAACCTAGTTCATATTTTTTGTAGTGCTTCCAATGCATTTAAGAAGTGATTATGCATTATGGTTGAATAGTTATAACTAAAATAGTGAACAATCTATTAACTGCCAAAATTAATTAAATGTTTTCATTTATATTTATATTCAAAATTCAAAATTCTAATACATCACCTCACAAACCTAAATTAAGTTAAATTACATAGTGGAATAGATAGGTTTAGTGTTACAATTATCTAATAGATAAGTTTAGTGTTATAATTATCTAATAGATTATGACTTTTTGGGACATGAGGGGAGAATTTAATAATGATAATAATAATGGATTAGTTTATCTTTCAATTCAATTTTAATGGGTGACTAATTATGAAAAATTAATTATTTTCTTGCAAGTTTTTATTTTTCATTTATTTATTTTTATTAGAAAATGTAAAACTTTAATTGTGTGATTGGATTGAATCAATTTTGCTAGGGAGGAAATCGATTTGCATTAGTTAAAAAGGACAAAAAAGTGCCCATCCAATGGTGAAGCAACAAACTAATTTTTTATGCGACTTTATAATGTGACAGTTGATGATCCAGAAGTTTTAGATTTGTTCTTCAAACACATTTTGAGTAGAACTTCTAGTTGCTACTCCTAATCATTCATATTGCAATTCACTCTTCTTTAGTGACATTTGGCAATCATTTTGGAAGCTTTTGGTTGTTAGTTGTACATTTTCATTTTGTTTCCTTTGCAAACTAATTGCTAGACTATTGTAGTTAATCACATAATAGTCCATGATCTTTGCATTTATCATAAGAGGAGTGTGCGATGGGACAATTATTTGCATGTCATTTAGCATAGCTACAAGGGTTGCAATGTATGTGCAAAAGGATTCTCTAATTTTGAAGTCTATTATATTTTCCAATATTTTGTACTTTAATAGATTCCAATTGCTCTTCCAACTCCAAATATACTACTACTAGTAGAAGAAAGATGAAAAAGTTATTTTTCTTGTACAAAATTTGGCCAAACTTCATAAAACTTAGGACATTCTCTGGCAAAACTTGAGCCAAAATTTAGGGCACTTTATAACAAGGTAATACTTGTTGGCAAGAGACATTGTGTGGCTTCATGATTGCTATCATTGATGGCAACAAAGTCTATCCCACACATCCACAGAGCATAGTATACTTATACCGGAAGTCAGATTGAAGAGTGTTTTGGTCTGGTGAACAAGAATAGAGGATGTAGCAAGGTCTGACAATTAGGTCTAGATCTCTTAGAAGGTGTAACTCAGCAAGTTGTGCACTTGGCCAAGTCAAGAGGAGTATCATGATTACTATATTCCAGAGATTGAGCCTCTAGTGATGAATCATGGAAAAGATATGAGCATCTGAGTGTTGGGTTCCAGACAGGCAAAGCAGACTAAGGAAGAACTGACTAGCAGAGTATCAGACTTCAATCCAGATGAGTAATTGATGTTGATCAAGCTATTTGAGGGATCATACATGGTTGGCCAACATGATTGATGACTTCTATGTCTATGTTTTTGATACGCATCACATATTAAGCATGGAATCAACTGCCATATCAGTGTTTTGTAAATATCTTGAGTATTCTAGTTGCCGACTAGAAAGATGTTGAAATCCTTGATGCGAATATATATACCAGATGGATTTTGGTATGAAGGTGTGTGTGTGTGTAGAAAGAGATTACGAGGAAAGGCAGAGATAAGTGTGGAAGCAGCAATACAAGTCCAGCATGTGATAGAACAATAACACTAAAGTAGAGGAAGAATGAAGTGCATTAGATCAGTATATTGAGCCTAACCAAAACTAAACCTCAGCATATATGGATGCCTCTCATTAGTTCAAACACCTAGTTACCTTCTATAAACTTTGTAGATAGTGAGTCTCTTGTAGGTAGTGTGCCTCTTATGAGTAGTGTGCTCAGGAAGTGAGCCCTAATTGGCAAGTGCCATTTTGTACTTCTTATTCTTTTAATAGAGAATACAATCTTGGGTTAGTCACTCCGTAGTTTTTCCCTTAACGGGGTTTTCCACGTTAAAATCCTTGTGTTATGTGTGTTGTTTTCATTTCTGCTCTCATGATTATATATGCTTATGTGTTTTGATGCTACACAAATTATAAAAGGAAAAATAAAGTAAAGTTATAAGAGATAATTGATTCACCCCCCCTCTCAGTTATCTACCTTATTTCCAACAATTGGTATCAGAGCTAAGTTCCTCTAAACAGAGCCTAACAACTTGATAAAGATCTTGGAATCTCAATGGATATGTATGGTATGAAGGAACAACTTTAGTCTACCCTAGATGATCTTGAGCAATCTCACTCTGAAGTCAATAACTTGAGAGAAAGACTCTAACAAGCTAATGATTTCATAAATGAGCTAAAAGAAAAACTGAGTATCTATGTGAAAAAGAGAAAGTAACTACTTCAAAAATTAGCAAGTCAAAGTGAAGCCAATGATACTAAGGAAGATTTGAATGAGAAAAACAAGCTATGTGAGAAGCTATCAAAAGAGATCATCATTGTAAGGCATGAAATGGAATTAGGAGTTATGAGATTCACCCAAGAAATTGAAGAGAAAATAAAAATTGAAGATAATCTAAAACAATCTCTCAAGGAGAAGTTAGAGGACTACCCCAAAATGGATAGAATAATCAGGCATCTTCAATCTGATCTTGAAGAAGCTAGAGATAATGAATAACAACTTAAGAATCAGATAGACACTCTTAAACAAGATCTTCAAACAACAAATGAATACAAAGAGAAATTCAAGATAAGATCAGCTCAACTTGAAGTTCTTCTTGAAAGCCAAAAAAGGGTAGATGACAAGTGTGGCTTGGGATATGAGAAAGGTGAAAGCTCCGGATCCGGTCAGAAGAGCTCTGGATTAGGAAATCAAAGAAACATGCCTAGAAGACCTTTGGTAAGGCAACCAAATGCTCAAAGATATCCATCCTTCAATGGACACTGCTACAGTTGCAACAACTTCGGTCATAAAGCAACTTAGTGTAGAAGAAGAGTGAATCAGACTAATTCATCCTTCTCCAGACAATGTTTCAACTGTAAAAGGTATGGTCACAAATCTTATGAATATAGAAATATGCAAATGAACAATTCATTCAATGGTAGATGCTTTGCATGCAATAGAATGGGACATATGGCTAATCAATGAAGATCAAGAGGATATCAGTCAAATATGCAAAGAAATGTTATTTGCTACAATTGCAATAGATTTAGTCATATTGCCAAATTCTACAGAAGTAAGAATCAGGATAAAAAGGGTCTATGCATCATAATCAAAATCAAGATAAAGGAAAAGGCAAAGTGAATGCGGATGAAGTTCAGGGAGATGAACAAGATTTGGGTGAAAAAGAGTATAGAAAATGTTGGGGATGGATCCGCACCAGAATCTGGTGCTGATTTTCCTTCTGAAAACTAAACAAATGAGCTCTGGCTCAAGGGGAGTCACAAAGAAAAATAAATTCCCCCAGCCAATCAATTAGTGCTTGAATTTGGCACATGGAATGTTGCGGATTAAAGGGTTCTCAGAGAAATATCCAAATAAACCTCAGTAAAAATATGAAAGATCCGCAAGGAGTTTTGAAGAGTTTAATCAGCCAAGATTGATCTGATTTGACAGCCATCTAGTAAAGTAGGATCTTCATAGACAAATCTGGTATGATTCAAAATTGAAATATCTTGATCTACAGATTCATGGCATGATTGGAGGAAAAAAGATACATTGTCAATTATCATTGAAAATGATTCTAAGTGCATCTCAGTGATTCAGAAAGATCTCTCTCAGAACAAGGCAACTGGATGACTTAAGTTGTACATTTATTGTAAAAGGAAATTAGGGTTTGTGCAGAGATAAAAGGCTTCTTTTACTCATAATTTGCACATTTGCATTCAAGAAGAAGAAAGGAAGAGCTCTGCATCAAGCTTTTACAACTTTGTTAAAGATCAACTGTAAAATCTGAATCAATCAGCGACCTATTCCAGCTCTTATTATGAACCCTAAAAGTATAAAAAGGTGTTTCCATTTCTGAATATCTCTCTCTGAATCTTTTGCATAGATGGCTACTCCAATGGTTGTTAAGATCACTGATAGGCCGCTCCCAAAGTTCAAGAAACACCCCTACAAGTCCCTAGAATTTGATCCCTTAGGCTCTTTTTCTAGCATTCCGCATGGAGTTTTGCTCTTAGAAGATGTTAGGATGTACATCCATGCCAATATTGAGGAATTTAGAGAATCTAAGTTGATGGATATCTACCATAAACAATTAATAGATGAAACTTTTAAACTCAAACCTCAATACAAGGCCCTCTGGGATAATCATTTTGGACATTGCATCCACTTTCCCTATTTTGTAGAAGATGAATAGGTTTGGTATATTCTTAGTAGAATACATGACAATTTCATGTGGTTGATGAAACCCTTCAAGATAACAAAAGATGCATTTAGGGTAGTAACTAGATTGCACTCATCTAGTGGGTTGTCTGCATTCAAATCTGTCAAGAATCAGATAGTAAGTGAAGCTAATAGATCTAAGGTTGACAAAAGAGCCATGGCAATAGAAAATATCACAGATTCAGATATCAAATTTTCCTTTATGATAATTAGTTATAAAATCTATCATTCTAGTAGGGAGAATTCTATGTCTGTAACTACAATTTATATAGCATATCAGATGCTAAGGGAAAATGTTGATTATGACCTATGTGATCTTCTTTTGAACCAACTATTAGAAAACTTGTAGAAGATCAAGAAGGATAAGAAGAACTCATTCAAGTATGGTGGCTTAATACTATGTCTGCTCTTTTACTATATCAATGAGCTACCCAGATCAAGTGGTTGGATATGACAAAATGACAGACCAGTTGCCATACAAATTAGAGACTATATGTATGGGCTTGGTGATGCCAAGGCTCAATGTACATCACTATGGGGATATTTTAAAAACTTCCAAAGTTTGATGCAGGCCAGAGAAAGAATTCCTCAAACAATAGTTGAAAAATATAAGGATACAATATGCTTCATGGTAGACACTGATCAATGCCTAATGGAGGCAATTTAGCCCATAATAGTTTGGATTATGCCAATGGGATATGAGGTTGATGAGAAAATCTTGGAGTTGCATGTCCAACACTTACTGAGTCAGCCTAAGGACCCTCAGGTAGAAAGGTTTGGAACCTTTGAAGAATTAAGTGTAAAGATACATGTTGAGCTGAGACAACCGGAAATAAAACGGAAAGTCAGAAGGGAATTAGAGGAAATTGCCAAAAGATTTGGCATATCAAAAGAGGTAGATGATGCAAATAGAGAGAAAATGGAAGGAGCTGAGAAAGAGAAACAAGAAGAAGAAAAAGAAAGTATTTTGGTGCAAGCCTCCTCCCAGACTAGATCCTCCAAGAGCTCTGCACCTGCCACCTCTAAGAGCTCAAGAGCCTCAAAAATGGAAGCCAAGACATCCAGAAAAGGGAGAAAAGAGAATGAAAACAAAGGCCACAAGGTCCTACATAAGCCAAAAGGATGATGAAGAAACAGAGTCTGATGAGGAAGTTAAGAAAATGAAGAAGAAGAAAACATCCAAGGAATCCTCTACCAGCAAAAACAAAGAAGAAGGGGTAGAAGAATTTATTGAAAAGCCCACTCTTTCTATTGATGATATCATCAAGGTAGTCACAGTGGATGAGAATTTGCAACCAATCAGAATTTTATGATGAATACAGTGATACTGACAAAAGAATTTTTGAAGAAGCTACAGTCAGGTACTTGAATATCTATAATAAAACATTCATTGAAATCATTTCATTAATTCCTAAAAGTCTAGAGCAAGTACTTAAACTTAGAAAAGAGAATACCAAGGCAAAGGATTTAGAGATCTGGGAACAGATTGCAATTCATCTATATCCATCCATTACTCCAAAACAAATGAACATGATCTTTAAGGACTGCAAGGATGAGTTCCAGAGCAAAGCAAGAATGAACAAACTAATGCTTGGAGAGACTGATCAACTAGCAAGAGAAATAGAAGACATCCTCTGGAATGCCCTCAAAAGACCCAATCTTCATGTTATAGAGGAAATAGATGAAGAATCTTCTACCATGGATGTCAAAGGATTAAGTGCATCAAAAGAAGAATCTACTGAGAAAAATGTAGAAGAGTCAAAAGAGATAGATGAGGAGAAGTCTAAGGACTTGGATTCCTCTGTTCTGGAAGAGGAAGTCCATGAAGAAGTTAACATCTCTCTTCTGAATCCCCCTGCAAACTCCAGAATTGAAGGAGAAGGAAGAAAAGAGGAGAAATTGAGTTAAGTAGAGGAGGAAAAGGGAAGAGAAGAACAACAATCAAAGAAGATCTCTGATGACAGTTCTGAGGTTGCAAAAGGAAATAAGACTCAGTCTCCAACAAGAGACACTGTAGAGGTAGTGAAGAAATTCCTAAACAAAAAGCTGATGGAGATAGATGAACCAAAACTTTTTCAAGGACCACTAAATTTTGATTGTCTCTCTCTAGTCCAGACAATGAAGATAGCATCTTTTGTCCAAGCTAAAGTAAAAGAAAAGCTTCTGAAGTCTCACATGGAAGACTATGAGCTGATAGAGATTACATCTTGGATGCTAGAGAAGATCATACCATCCTTCCAAAAGGATCCTTCGGCCTCTCCATCTGGAAATTTGAAATCTCTGGTAATCTCTGTCAACACTCATTTTGATTCCTTAGAGAAATCAGCATAAGAAAAGGTCCAGAAAGAATTTTTGGGAAAGAGATTCACTGAAGTACAGGGACTCATAGCTAATGATAGGAGAACCCTGGATATTGGGATAAAGAGCCTAGAAAATGCTCTTAAAGATGGTGGAAAAATGTACAAATTTTGTCTATCCTGGTCTAAAGTGACAGAGGATGTTGAAAAGAAGGTGAAAGAACAAGAAAGTAAACTATCAAGTTTATCTCAAAATTTTGATCCTCTCACCTCATCCATAATGAATCAAGAGTGATAGGCTTTTGCCATTATAAATAAAATAAAGAGGCTTGAAAAGGAGAAGAAGAATATAATAAGAAAGGATGAGTGAACTTAGAGGGATAATTATCCCTAAGTTAGAGGCAATGCATGAGGCCTTAACTAATGCTTAGACCACATCCCAGACTAGTGATCTCGTAGACTTAAGAGGGTCAGAAGCTTATGCATTTTTGTTTAGTGGTCACATCTCAATTTTGGACAGGATGAAGTAGAGTTGGGCAACAAAATTTGTATAGTTGAAGACATCTTTTGTGGATATACTTAAGTATATGTAAGTATAACATATATATACTTATACAGCTATGTATAGGTTGATTTTTACAAATTTTGGTGTGTGGATTCCACCCTTTATCATTGATGTCAAAGGAGGAGTGAGGAGTAGTGAAAAATGTGGAATCCAGCTAAGGGGGAGCTCTGATAAAATTGTACATAAGACAGAGCATCAGCCAAGGGGGAGTTTGCTACGACACTTAGTCATTTTTCACTAAGTGTTGCCATCAACACCAAAGGGAGAGATTGTTGGCAAGAGACACTATGTGGCTTCATCATTGTTGTCATTGATGGAAACAAAGTCTATCCCACACATCCGCAGAGCATAGTATACCTATACCGGAAGTTAGATTGAAGAGTGTTCTAGTCCGGTGAACAAGAACAAAGCATGTAGAAAGGTCTGACAATCAGGTCTGGATCTCTTAGAGGGTGTAACTCAGCAAGTTGTGGACTTGGGCAAGTCAAGAGGAGTATCATGACTACTATATTCTAGAGATTGAACCTCCGGTGATGAATAATGGAAAAGATATGAGCATCTTAGTGTTGGGTTCCAGATAGGCAGAGCAGACTAAGGAAGAACTGACCGACAGAGTATCAGACTTCAATCTAGATGAGTAATTGATGTTGATCAAGCTAATTGAGGGATCATACATGGTTGGCCAACATGATTGATGACTTCTATGTCTATGTTTTTGATATGCATCACATATTAAGCATGGAATCAATTGACAGATCAATGTTTTATAAATATCTTGAGTATTTCAGTTGCTGACTAGAAAGATGTTGAAATCCTTGATGCGGATATATATACTAGATGGATTTCGGTATGAAGGTGTGTGTGTGTAGATAGAGTTTGCGAGGAAAGGTAGAGATAAGTGTAGAAGCAACAATACAAGTTCGGCATGTGACAGAACAGTAGGACTAAAGCAGAGGAAGAAGGAAGTGCATTATATTAGTATATTGAGCCTATCCAGAACTAAACCTCAGCATATATGGATGCCTCTCATTAGTTCAAACACCTAGTTACCTTCAATAAACTTTGTAGACAGTGAGTCTCTTATAGGCAGTGTGCCTCTTGTGAGCAGTGTGTTCAGGCAATGAGCCCTAATTGGCAAGTGCCATTTTGTACTTCTTATTCTTTTAACAGAGAATACAATCTTGGGTTAGTCACCCTGTGGGTTTTCCCTTAACGGGGTTTTCCACATTAAAATCCTTGTGTTATGTGTGTTGATTTCATTTTTGCTCTCATGATTATATATGCTTATGTGTTTTGATGCTGCACAAATTATAAAAGGAAAAATAAAGTAAAGTTATAAGAGATAACTAATTCACCCCCCTCTCAGTTATCTACCTTGTTTCCAACAACACCTAGGATAAACCTTGCATTTCCCTTCACATGTATTAAATTAGTCTTTGTAGTTATATTAGCAACAATGTTGGAACTAAAGATGGGGAATGTAGATGCATGCATAATAAAAAAGCAAGGTCATTCACTCTAATAGTCTAGTCTACACAAGCATACATACTCTATAATACAACAATTAATTTGGCAATAAAACGAGATGTGTGCAATCCAATGTAATAGCTAGAGTGATTTTCTTCAAAAGATAAGCGCACCTATTACAATTTTCTTCAAACATTGGTCCATTAATCCCTTATAATGATTAATTAGAATGTTTCTAGTGCCACGGAATTATTTCATTTTTGAGATTCCTTTTGCTATGTAGATTCTTGTCTTGGTTTGATTGGCCATTCTCTTAGTAGTTCTATTGAGTGGGTATTAGGGATTATCTTCAAGTTCTTAATAACATCTTTGGTTGGTCATGAAGGCAAGTGGCTATTAGGGATTATTATGACAATCATATAGGTGTTGGGATGACCACTTATGCATTTTACAGTCCTCTCTTGTTTCATTATTACAATCCTATAATTGGTTTGGTAGCCTCTTATGAATTTCATGAAGGCCACTTGTTGCCATAAATACATGTCTATCTAACTAGCATATGACCATTTAGAATGATATAAGATCATCAATCACTATGAAAACCTCTTGACTAACATGATTACTTTATTGTTTCATGAGTGTCCTATTTGTTTCATGACTATCCTATTTGTTTTATTATTGTCATATGGATTTTTGTAATGGACTTTAGATGATATAACCTCATTATGACTAATTTTTAGATTTGAATTGCTCTTATGAGAACATCTCAATGATTTATGACAGTCTAAATTGGATATGGCAATAATCTTCGTGCATGACAATAATCTTCTCTTTGCTATGACAATGAGTAACCTTTATAGTAGTCATTTAGTTTGAAATAATGACTATTTACTACCTTACCTATGCATAATAACCCTCATTATTACCTTAATAGTCATAAATAACTCTACAACACCAATGACTCAATCCATACCATGATACTTATGACTACACCTAGGTAATATGATAACACAGTCCCATATTTATTGGTGATAGCATTAGACTGTTCAAGACAATGATTGAAGGATATAGAGGAGGACTATGCCATTCATAGAGGTGATATTAAACCATTTCAAATATGCAAACTATCCTAGGACTATTTCCTTTTAACTATCATGACACTACTACACAATCATGAATGAATGAGAGTTAGAGTGAGTAGATGGATAGGTTCTATATAAGTCTTTTCAACTTTTGTGCATTTAAATAATATAAAATAAATGCTAAATTAACACATCTCAAAACATAGCTAAAGTGGGTACAAAAATGATAGAAAAAATACAAACTATATACTTATTGAACCTCTACACTAATATCATTTGTGGTAATCATAAAATAATATTCAATCCGTGAAAATTAAATACATAGATCATAAAAATAGTCTCAAAGCAAAAAATAGGTCTATTATGAAACATATCAGTAGATCTATACAATTAGCTTATAGGTCTATGTTATTAATTTGACAAGAATACAAAATTGATCTACCATTTACATTATGATGAAATCTACTTGTAGGATATACCTACAAGAAATAATCAATGTAAATGAGAATGAAAGAATATGTACCAAAAACACAAAATATTGATGCAATATGTAACTAGATAACACAAAAGAGGATGTAAGAAGATGGCTTAAGGGGAGCTAAGAGGATGTCTTAAGGGGATACATAAGAGGATGGCTTTAGGGGATGTATACGAGGATTAATTAAAAGGGGAGCTAAAAGGATGAATTAAGGGGATGTACAAGCGGGTGTCCTTAGAGGATGGATGAGAAATATCTGTATATATATATATATATATATATATATATATATATATATATATATATATATATATATATATATATATATATATATATATATATATAATTACCTAATTTGCATTCACTTTTAGTTGAAGACTACAAAATTGACCTCACATACTTGTATGGTGAAAACATCTATTGACAATCATGCAAATTTGACTACTTGTCTAGGGTACGCCTACAAAAAGTAATGTTCAAATGTGCAAGTAAATTAACTATATATTTACATGAATCGATACAAAATTTAAGACAAAAAGAATAATATAGAAGGTGAAATGAGAATGAAAGAATTTATATACCAAAAACACAACACATTGATGCATTATGTAACTAGATAACATGTTGAATATGAAAGCCATAATGTAAGTATATACAATTACCTAATTTGCGTTCACTTTTAGTTGAAGACTACAAAATTGTCCTCACATACTTGTATGGTGAAAACTTCTATTGACAATCATATAAATTTGACTACTTGTCTAGGGTACATCTGCAAAAAGTAATGTTCAAATGTTCAAGTAAATTAACTATATATTTACATGAGTCGATATAAAATTTAAGACAAGGGGAATAATATAGAAGGCAAAATGAGAATGAAAGAATTTATATACCAAAAACACAACACATTGATGCATTATGTAACTAGATAACATGTTGAATGTGAAATCTATAATGTAAGTATATACAATTACCTAATTTGCATTCACTTTTAGTTGAAGACTACAAAATTGACCTCACATACTTGTATGGTGAAAACTTCTATTGAAAATCATGTAAATTTGACTACTTGTATAGGGTACACCTACAAAAAGTAATGTTCAAATGTACAAGTAAATTAACTATATATATACATGAGTCGATACAAAATTTAAGACAAAGGGAATAATATAGAAGGTGAAATGAGAATGAAAGAATTTATATACCAAAAGTACAACACATTGATGCATTATGTAACTAGATAACATGTTGAATGTGAAAGCCATAATGTAAGTATATACAATTACCTAATTTGCATTCACTTTTAGTTGAAGACTACAAAATTGACCTCACATACTTGTATGGTGAAAACTTCTATTGACAATCATGCAAATTTGACTACTTGTCTAGGGTACATCTACAAAAGTAATGTTCAAATATACAAGTAAATTAACTATATATTTACACGAGACAATACAAAATTTAAGACAAGGGGAATAATATAGAAGGTGAAATGAGAATGAAAGAATTTATATACCAAAAACACAAAACATTGATGCATTACATGTAACTAGATAACATTATAGGATACATTTAAGAGGATGGATTTAGGGGATGTAAGAGTATGGTTTACATACCTGAAAATTTATTCCATTGTACCATCTACATCCTCATTTTTTTGTAATGCATCTATAATTGACTCATGTTCTTCCATCGAAAGTGTCCATAACTATTTATTGGCAGGTTTTCTTTGATATCTAACTAGTTTTATATTTGTTACCACAACCAAATGTGAGTAGTATATGATCTTCTTATGTGTTTCATAATCTTCAAATGCAGGCAAACCATTCTTTCTTCTTAGATATTTTCGTAGCCAAGTGCCAACAACAACCACATAACCTATTGGATACTCCATGTTATCATCATCTACTCTAGGATGTAACAACTTTTGTTTTGTCTCAACACATCAAGCCAACCAATACTTGATTTCCTCTTCATTGCCCTTAGGTACAACAACAACATACACATGTCCTGTAAAAAAAATTATTGAATTCAATAAAGTGTGACATGTATCTAAATCACATAAATTTGTACATGCATACATATATAATTAATTATATATAGATGTACAAAAAAATGGCAATAAAAAATAATTGAAAATAAAAGTACCTTCTTGTACAAGGTCTGAAACATGATCATAGTCATCTAATGTAAACATTTGATTATCATCTTCAATTGTTGTTTCAAGTTGATCTTGTGTTTCTGTAGATGTCAAGGATCTTTGTTTCCATTCTTCAACCCATTCTATATTTTCACATGCTCCCAATCACCTATAATACAAAATTGACAAAAACATGCAAGCTCCCTAGTCCATATAGTCCATGTGCTTGCATTTGAACTCTTAAATGAATTCCATTTTGTTGATCCTGTTATTGTCTCACGATCAAGTCGAGTAGGAATATTCTCTTCTTCAACTAACCAAAAGAATCATCGAATTGTAGAGTTCTCACTTGATCCCGTAGATAATTTTTCATTACATCAATCCACAATTGCACGTGCATCTCTAAATTTGGCTGCATCCTCAAATTTTAGTTGCTCTCTAGAAAGAGGTCTTTTCACACATTGTCCAGCTCCATCATATTCTCCTTTACAATGTCCAGCTTCAAAAAAACTCCACATATGTTGGATATTGTTTTCTTTGTGAGCCCTACATAGCCAATAAAACAATCTTGCATTTTTTAATTGCCCTGTACAATTATCTGACCATATGAAATGTTGTGCCATCTGGATTCCTCTTTTTTTAAACTTTCATAAAATTTTGTGAAACAATATTGCACAAACTCTAAAGAGTGTAATCGGTTATCACTCAAATAGAAATGATACTCCCTCAAAAATTTTCTATTATCTTCTATACTATCATCTGCATGTCTGTATACAATATGAACAAATATGGCCACTTTCACTGAATTATAATACTAAGATTGAATTTCCTCTTGTGGAGCAAGAGTATAGTTTTCTACAAAGTCAACCACTGATAGGATAGTTCCAATTGGAAATGTGTTTTTACATTAAAGAAATTGTCCATCAAGCCACCAAACATATTGGGAGTGTTTTACATATTTAGATACAATATTATCCTTAAAATCTTTGATGAATGCATGCACACAAATTTTTTCAGTGACTAACTCACAACGCTTTCCAATTTTTCCATCCTTTAAAGAATATTCAACATTCTTGAATCTTTTCACATCCACTAATTGTTGTCCAAATTCATGTGAAATATTTTCATGCATGCCTTCTCCTAACAATGAAAAGTTGCCACATCTATTGTATTGTCTAGAAACACATGCTTTTGAATAAAATAAGTATCCAGTAGATGTTTCACAAAACAAACCTGCTACAAACTTGTTAATTGTTTGAGGTGGCATATTAATACCACATTCCTGCATAATTTCGTCAGTATGCAAAGTAGAATGTATATATCAAAAAACATCATAATAATAATGAAATTGCACATGAGTTTTACAACAACAAGAGATTCGTTGTTTATTAATTTTCACATACCAAGGTTTACATTTCTCGAAAGATCTTTGGCTTATGGTAATATTAAATGGCTCTAACACTAAATTATCTAAGAATTTTTTATATAACTTAGTTTGAGTCATGTCTAATAGATGTTTTGGATGAGGATCATGAATTTTAGACTCCACTCTAAATTTTAAAACATCTCTAACATTAGATGATACCCTTGTTGGAAACAAGGTGGCTAACTGAGAGGGGGGGTGCATTAGTTATCTTAAATATTTAGCTTTCTTTCCTTCTTTAACAATTAGTGTAGCATCAAAACATATAAGCATACATAATCATAAGAGAAAAAAATAAATCAACACACATAACACAAAGATTTTTACATGGGAAACCCTGTTAAGGGAAAAACCATGGGGTGACTAACCCAAGATTATATTCTCTATTAAAAGAATAAGAAGTACAAAATGGCACTTGCCAATTAGGGCTCACTGCCCAAGCACACTGCTCACAAGAGGCACATTGCCTGAAAGAGACTTACTATCTACAAAGTTATGGAAGGTAACCAAGTGCTTGAACTGATGAGAAGCATCTGCTAATGCTGAGGTTCAGTTCCGGTTAGGCTCAATATACTGATCTACTGCACTTCATTCTTCCTTTGCTTAGTGTTGTTATTCTATCACATACTGGACCTGTATTGCTGCTTCCACACTGCTCTCTGCCTTTTCTCACACACACTCGTACAACACACACACTTTCATACCAAAATCAATTTGGTATATATATCCGCATCAAGGAATTCAACATATTTCTAGTCAGCAACTAGAATATTAAAGATATTTACAAGGCACTGATTTGTCAAATGAATCCATGCTTAATATGTGATGCATATCTAAGACATAGAGTTAGAAGTCATCAATCAAGTCAGCCAACCATGTATGATCTCTCAATTAGCTTGATCACCATCAATTTCTCATCCAGATTAAAGTTTGATGCTCTATCGGTCATTCTTCCTTAGTCTGCTCTTCCTGTCAGGAACCTAACACTTAGATGCTCATATCTTTTCACTCTTTCATCACTAGAGGCTCAGTCTCTGGAATGTAGCAGTCATGGTACTCCTCTTGACTTCCCCAAGTTTGTACTTTTCTGAGATACATCCTCTGAGAGATCCAGACTTGATTGTCAGACCTTGTTGCATGCTCTATTCTTGTTCACTAGACCAAAACACTCTTCAATCTAACTTCTGGTAAAGACATACTATGTGTTGCAGATGCATGGAATAAACTTTGTTTCCATCAATGACAACAATAATGAAGCCACACAGTGTCTCTTGCCAACAATCTCCCCCTTTGGCATTGATGGCAACACTTAGTGAAAAATGACTAAGTGTCGAAGCAAACTCCCCCTTAGCTGATGCTCTATCTTATGTACATTTTTACCGTAGCTCCCCCTTTGCTAGATTCCACATTTTTCACTACTCCTTACTCCCTGTTTGACATCAATGGCAAAGGGTGGAATCTGCACATGAAAATTTGCAAAAACTAACCTATACATAGCCGCATAAGTATAGATATACTTGTTATACTTACATGTACTTAAGTATATCTGCAAAAGTGGTTTTCAACTAGACAAATTATGTTTCCCAACTCTACTTCATCTTGTCCAAAATTGAGATGTGACCACTCAACAAAAATGCAAAAGATTCTAGCCTCTTTAAGTCTACTAGATCACTGGTCTGGGCTGTAGTTTGAGCATCAGTTAGGGCCTCATGCATTGCCTCTAACTTAGGGATAATTATCCCTCTTAGTTCACTCATCCTACTTATTCTATTCTTCTTCTCCTTTTGAAGCCTCTTTATTTCATTTATAGTGGCAATAGCCTGACACTCTTGATTCATTATGGATGAGGTGAGAGGATCAAAATTCTAAGATAAACTTGACAATTTACCCTCTTATTCTTCCACTTTCTTTGCAATATCATCTATCACTATGGACCAAGATAGACAAATTTTGTATAATTTTCCACCATCTTTAAGAGCATTTTCTAGGCTCTTTATCCCAATATCCAGATTTCTCCTATCATTTGCTATGAGTCCCTGTACTTCAGAGAATCTCTTTCCTAAGAACTCTTTCTAGACTTTCTCTTCTGCCGATTTCTCCAAAGAATCAAAATGTGTGCTAACATAATTAATAAGAGATTTTAGATTACCAAAGGAAGAGGCCAAAAGATCCTTTTGGAAGGATGGCATGATTTTATCTAGCACACCGGATGCAATCTCTATTAGCTCATAGTCTTCCATGTGAGACTTTAGAAGCTTTTCTTTTGCTTTAGCTTGAGCAAAAGATGCTACCTTCATTGTCTGGACCAGAGAGAGGGAGTCAAAATTGAGTGGTCCTTGAAATAGTTCCGGTTCATCTAATTCCATCATCTCTTTGGTTAGGAAGTTTTTAACTACTTTTGCAGTGTCTCTTGCCAGAGATAGAGTCTTCTTTCCTTCTGCAGCCTTAGAACTGTCATCAGAGATCTTCTCTATGTGTTCTTCTTCTCTTCCCTTTTCTTCGTCTATTTGACTCAATTTCTCCTCTTTTCTTCCCTCTCCTTCAGTTCTGGAGTCAGCAGGGGGATCCAGAAAAGAGATGTTTACTTCTTCAAGGACTTCCTCTTCCAGAACAGAGGAATCCAAGTCCTTAGTTCTCTCCTCACCTATCTCCTTTGGCTCTTCTGCAATATTCTTAGTAGATTCTTCTTTTGATGTACATAATCCTTCGTCATCCATGGTAGAAGGTTCATCATCGATGTCCTCTATAATAGGAAGATTGAATCTTTTAAATGCATTCTAGAGGATGTCCTATGTTTTCTTTGGCAACTTGATCTATCTCTCCAAGCACAAGTTTGTTCATTCTTTCTTTGCTCTGGAACTCATCCTTACAGTCCTTAAAGATTATGTTCATTTGTTTTGGAGTAATGGAAGGATAGAGCTGAATAGCAATCTACTCTTAGATCTCTAAGTCCTTTGCTTTAGCATTCTCCTTTCTCAGTTCAAGTTCCTTCTCTAGACTTTTGGGGATTAGAGAGATGATTTCAATGAATGCTTTATTATAGATGTTTAGATACCTGACTATAGCATCTTGCAAGATCTTTTGGTCAGCTTCACTATATTCATCATAAAATTCAGTCATTGGTTGCAGATTCCCATCCACAGTGACTGATTTGATGACATCATCAATGGAGAGAGTAGGCCTTTCAACAAATTCTTCTACCTCTTTTTCTTTGTTTTGACTGGTAGAGGATTCTCTGGATGTTTTCTTCTTCTTCCTCATTTTATTAACTTCATCAGATTTTGTTTCTTCATCTTCCTTTTGGTTTATGTATGATCTTGTGGCCTTTGTCTTCGTTCTCTTCTCTCCCTTTCTAGATGTCTTGGCTACCAGTTTGGAGGATCTTGAGCTCTTAGAAGTGGCAAGTGCAGAGCTCTTGGAAGATCTAGTCTGGGAGGAGGCTTACATCGGAACACTTTCTTTTTTTGCTTCTTGTCTCTCTTTCTCTACTCTTTTTACTTTTTCTCTATTTGCATCAATTGCTTCCTTTGATATGCCATATTTGTTGGCAATTTCCTCTACTTCCCTTCTCATTTTTCTTTTCATCTCTGGTTGTCTCAGTTCTATATATATTTTTACTCTTAATTCTTGAAAGGTTCCAAACCTTTCTGACTCAGGGTCCTTGGGCTGACTTAGCAAGTGTTGGACATGCAGCTCTAGAATTTTCTCATCTACCTCATAGCTCATTGGCATAATCCAGACTGCTCTGGGTTCCACTACCTCCATTAGGCATTGATTAGTGTCTACCATGAAACAAATTGTATCCTTATATTTTTCAACTATAGATTGGGGGAATCTTTCTCTAGCTTGCATCATACTTTGGAAGTTTTTGAAGTATCCCCAGAGAGCTGTACTTTGAGCCTTGGCATCACCAAGCACATACATATAATCTGTGATTTGTACGACAATTGGTCTATCATTTGGCCATACCCAGCCACTGGATCTGGGTAGCTCATTCATATAGTAAAAGAATAAACACAGAATTAACCCACCATACTTGAATGAGTTATTCTTGTCCTTCTTAATCTTTTGAAGGTTTTCTAGCAGTTGGCTCAGGAGAAGGTCGCATAGATCATAGTCTACATTTTCCCTTAGCATTTGATATGTAGTATATATTGCAGTTCTAGACACTGAATTCTCCCTGCTGGAGTGATAGATTTTATGACCAATTATCATAAAGGAAAATTTGATATCCAGATCTGTGATGTCTTCTATTGTCATTGCTCTCTTGTCAAACTTTGATCTAGTAGCCTCACTTACAGTTTGGTTCTTGACCGATTTGAGAGTAGACAACCCACTGGATGAGTGCAAACTGGTTACTACCCTAATGACATCTTTTGTTATCTTGAATGGCTTCATCAACTGCATGAATTTGTTATGTATTCTGCTAAGAACATACCAGACCCATTCATCTTCTGCGAAACAGGGAAAGTCGATGCAATGTCTAAAATGCTTGTCTCGGATGGCCTTGTATTGAGGTTTGAGTTCAAAGGTTTCATCTATTAGTTGCTTATGGTAGATATCAATCAGCTTTGATTCTTCAAATTCCTTAATATTTGCATGGATGTATACCCTAACATCTTCTATGTGCAGAACCCCATGCAGAATGCTAGAGAAGGCACCTAAGGGATCAACGTCTAGGGATTTGTAAGGATGTTTCTTGAACATAGGGCACAGCCTATCAGTGATCTTAACAACGTTTGGAGTAGCTATCTTGCAAAAGATTCAAAGAGAGATATTCAAGTATGGAAATATCTTTTTACGCTTCTAGGGTTAACGATATGAGCCAGAAAAGATTGCTGGTTGAATCAGATTCTACAGTTCATCCTTGAGAGGGTTGAAGCAATCTTGTTTCCAGAGCTCTTTCTTTCTTTCTCTTGAATGAAAATGTGCAAAAGATGAAATAAAAAACCCTTTTATCTCTGTGCAAACCCTAATTTTATATTGCAATAAATGAACAACATAAGTCATTCCGGTTGCCTTGTTATGAGAGAGATCTTTTTGGATCACTGAGATGCACTTAGAATTATTTTTAGTGATAATTTACAATGTATCTCCCTTCCTCGAATCATCCCATTTATTTGCAGATCAAGATATTTCAATTTAGAATCATACTGGATCTAACTGTGAAAATCCTACCTTTACTGGATGGCTATCAAACTGGATCAATCTTAGCTGATTAAACTCTTCAACACTTCTTGTGGATCATTCATATTTTTACTTAGGGTTATTTAGATATTTCTCTAAGATCCCTTTAATCTGCAACATTCCATGTGCCAATTTTAGGCACCAATTGACTGGTTGGGGGAATTTATTTTCCTTTGTGACTCCCCCTGAGCCAGAGCTTATCTAATTTAGTTTTCGGAAGGAATATCAGCACGAGATTCTGGTGTGGATCCATCCCCAACATTTTCTGTACTTCTCTTCACCCAAATCTTGTTCATCTCCCTTTGAAATTCATCTGCATTTACTTTTTCTTTGCCTTTGTCTTGATTTTGATTATGATACACCAGACCCTTTTTACCATGATTCTTACTTCTACAAAATTTGGCAATATGAATGGATCTATTGCAATTGTAGCAAACAACATTTCTTTATAAATTTGGCTGATATCCTCTTGATTAGCATTGATTATCCATATGTCCCATTCTATTGTATGCAAAACATCTACCATTGAATGAATTGTTTATTTGCATATTTCTACATTTATGAGATTTGTGACCGTACCTTTTGCAGTTAAAACACTATCCAGAGAAGGATGAATTAGTCTGATTCATTCTTCTTCTGCACTGATTTGCTTTATGACCAAAGTTATTGGAATTGTAGTAGTATCCATTGAAGGATGGTTATCTTTGAGCATTTGGTTGCCTCACTAGAGGTCTTCTCAGTTTGTTCCTTAGATTTCCTAATCCAGAGTTCTTCTGATCAGATCTGGAGCTTTCACCTTTTTCATACCCTAAGCCATGCTTATCATCTACCCTCTTTTGGCTTTCAAGAAGAACTTCAAGTTGAGTAGAGCTTATCTTGAATTTCTCTTTATATCCATTTGTTGTTTGAAGTTTCCTTTTAAAAGTGTCTATCTGATTCTCAAATTGTTCTTCATTATCTCTAGCTTCTTCAAGATCAGATTCCAGATGCCTGATTATTCTATCCATTTTGTGGTAGTCTTCTAACTTCTCCTTGAGAGATTGTTTTAGATTATCTTAATTTTTTCTTTTTTCTTTAATTTCTTGGGTGAATTTCATAAAACCTGATTCCATTTCATGTCTTATCATAATAACCTTTTTTGATAGCTTCTCACATAACTTTTTCTTCTCACTTAGATCTTCATTAGTATCATTGGCTTCAATTTGACTTGCTAATTGTTGAAGTAGTTCCTTTGTATTTATCACAGAGATACTCAGTTTCTCTTTTAGTTCATTTATGAAATCATTAGCTTGTTTGAGTCTTTCCCTCAAGTTATTGAATTCAGAAGGAGATTGCTCAAGATCATCTAGGGCAGACTGAAGTTGTTCCCTCATACCATACATATCCATTGAGATTACCAGATCTTCCTTAAGCTGTTAGGCTCTATGTGGAGGAACTTATCTCTAATACCAATTGTTGGAAACAAGGTGGATAATTGAGAGGGGGGTGAATCAGTTATCTTAAATATTTAGCTTTCTTTCCTTCTTTATCAATTAGTGCAGCATCAAAACATATAAGCATACATAATCATGAGAGCAGAAAAGAAATCAACACACATAACACAAGGATTTTTACGTGGGAAACCCTATTAAGGGAAAAACCATGAGGTGACTAACCCAAGATTGTATTCTCTATTAAAAGAATTAGAAGTACAAAATGGTACTTGGCAATTAGGGCTCACTGCCCGAGCACAATGCTCACAAGAGGCAGACTGCCTACAAGAGACTTACTGTCTACAAAGTTATGGAAAGTAACCAGGTGCTTCAATTGATTAGAAGCATCTGCTAATGCTGAGGTTCAGTTCTGATTAGGCTCAATATACTAATCTACTGCACTTCATTCTTCCTCTGCTCAGTGCTACTGTTCTATCACATACCAGACCTGTATTGTTGCTTCCACACTACTCTCTACATTTCCTCACACACACTCATACAACACACACACTTTCATACCGAAATCAATCTGGTATATATATCTGCATCAAGGAATTCAACATCTTTCTAGTCAGCAACCAGAATATTAAAGATATTTACAAGGCACTGATCTGTCAGCTGAATCCATGCTTAATATGTGATGCATATCCAAGACATAGAGTTAGAATTCATCAGTCAAGTCGGCCAACCATGTATGATCTCTCAATTAGCTTGATCACCATCAATTTCTTATCCGGATTAAAGTCTGATGCTCTGTCGATCAGTTCTTCCTTAATCTGTTCTTCCTGTCAGGAACCCAACACTGAGATGCTCATATCTTTTCACTCTTTCATCACTGGAAGCTCAATCTCTAGAATGTAGTAGTCATGGTACTCATCTTGACTTCCCCAAGTCTGCACTTTTCTAAGATACATCCTTTGAGAGATCCAGACCTGATTGTCAGACCTTGTTGCATTCTCTGTTCTTGTTCACCAAACCAAAACACTCTTTAATGTAACTTCTGGTAAAGACATACTATGTGCTATGGATGTGTGGAATAAATTTTGTTTCCATCAATGACAACAATAATGAAGCCACATAGTGTTTCTTTCCAACAACCCTTGTATTATCATGCCAATATTTTTCAATTAAAGATTTGATTTCACTATTTGATTTCATGTCATACCTTGGGAGTCTACCACTAAAACTCCAACATTGGTTAATTGGATCTTTTTCAATATATTCTCTTCTCTTTGGTGCTCTTCTCAAAGTTTTAGGATTTATATTTAGAATTTCACTTGTCTTACTTATCATATTTTTATTAGAAGATGATTTATTGACTAAAGCAGTTGTTATAGCTCTTCGTGCTACATTGCTATCTTTAGATTGACTCTTTTTACCAATAGAATCAATAGCATTAGCAACACTAGATAAAACTTGTTTGATTGATTCATGCTTTTTTTAGGTTTTACAAAGATGCCTAACTTTTTCATTACTTTTCACAATTTCCAAATCTTCATCAATTGCATCATAAGTTGACATTGAAATCCAAGACTTTTTCTATAAAACGCATTTTATATAATCTATTTGCATGAGTTCTCATTTGCCTTCAAGAAATCTTACTAGGAAGATTATCTAAGACATTTCTTTCAATCTCAAGTAAAACATTTTCATTTTCACTCCTATAAGGGATATCATTCTCATTCATATCATCAATAGGTGGGTTTGAAGACGTACCTAGATTTGTTTCTATAGTCATGTTTTCTATATCATTGAAAGTTGGCTCCGAAGACACACTTGGATTTGTTTCTATAGTCATGTTTTCTATATCATTGAAAGTTGGCTCTAAAGACACACCTGGATGTGTTTCTATAGTTGTGTTTTCCATATCATTGAAAGTTGGCTCTAAAGACATACCTGGATTCGTTTGTATAGTCGCATTTTTCATATCTTTAAAAGTTGGGTTTGAAGACATACATGCATTTATTTCTATAGACACATTTTTTTCCAAATTCACCATTTCCACATTTGCATCATCTACATTCATCCCATCATTTATAGTCTCTTGAATGTCTTTCTCTTCAATATTCATGGAACTAGATGCTTCAATATTCTTCATCTCTTGAATCCTTGCTCTTCTATCTCTTTGCCTTTTTGCTTCCTTCTCTCTATTTGCTTCAATTTCTTGAGGTGTCATTACCCTCCTTTATTTTTTTCTTTGATGTTGATTTGATCCCATGATTACCAAACCCTCTTGATAAAATAACAATTGATACTTAATCCAATTTCATAATTGATGTACTTATTTGAAATTTTGAAGTAGAATTAGATGTAAATCCTTTGTTCCATAGATTTTGAAGTAAAAAGTAGATGTAAAAATAAAAACCCTCTTTCTTTATTCCTCTTGAAAATAGCCCATGCACTTGATTTCACTTCAAAATTCTTCATATGATTAATTCCTTTCAAAATCTGAATAGATAATGACCTGTTAAGAGATTCCACAAGACACCTGTACATAAAAAAATGCAGAAATTATTGCTGTCAGGCTGTACTGATCAGACTTGCAAGTTGCAGGGATACAATAATTGTACATTTTTCCCTAATATGGGAAATAACATATATAATAGAAATGGGTACTCGTTACTTTTATAAATGGGTACCCGTTATATAACAGGTACTTGTTATGTAACACGTACCTGTTTTATAACGGGTACCCATTCTATGAATTTTTAAATCACCGACCACCTTTTCCCTTCCATTTTCTTGTGTTTTAGGCTCAGGATAGGCATGGTTGGCTGACTTTGAGCCTTAGACCTGCAAGTTTTTTCCTAAGTACAAAACAAGAAGAAACACTGAGTTTACCTATATGGCTGAGGACCTTTTTTTCTGAATTTTTTTACGAAATGAAAACCCATTACAGATGACATTGTCTAGTTTTCAAATATGAATTTTTTTTTTGTTATTAGACATGTTTTTATATTTATTATTTAATTTATGAGCAAACTGGTCCAAAAACATGAAATGACAGGTGTTTGTATTTTTTTTATAACTTTTAATTTTTAATTTTTTTTAAAGAAGAAATTATGTCATCAATCTACACATCATTCTTTACACAATGAAAAAAAAAATTATGATTTTTTTGCTCAAATTATGTTGGCCATACATGAGGGGTTTTCAAAAGTAGCAATTCGGCCTAATAAAAATTTAATTAAAAAAAATTATTTGGAAAAAATTATTAAAAAAATCCTCATCAAACTTCACTGTACTAAACATCTTTTCCCAAAATGATTTTGAAAAATAATTTTATTTAGGTCAAATTATGTTGGCCGTACACGTGCATGGTATGGTTAAAAAAAAGTGACTTTTAAACAGTGGTTTTTAGAAATACCTATTGAAAATCAATATATATCATCTGGGTATTGAAAAAAATTACATATTTGGAAACTAGACTCCGATTACTACATTTTATATTTAGTGACTTTTTTAAAGATTCCATATCTAAGTGCTTCAAATTTTAAGGTCAAATGTGACAAATTCTAAAAATCAGGGAAAACACTTCCACTTTTTGGCCAAAAAGTGGACCCAATTTCTTGCACTGACCCTCTAGATCCATCACTTGTGGTACATCATCTGGCAGTATCTCCTAATGCAAAACCTGTTAAACAAAAATTGTGTAAAATGCATCCACAAGTAGCTTTATCGGTCAAGGCAGAAATTCAGAAATTGTTAGAAGCAAAGTTCATAAAGCATATTGATTATCGAGAATGGGTTTCAAACTTGGTACCTATAGCAAAACCTGATGGACAAGTTCACTGTTGCACAGACTTTAGAGATTTTAATAAAACATGTCCTAAGGATGACTTTCCATTACCAAGCATAGACAACATTGTAGATCTTACAGCTGGAAATGAAATTCTATCTTTGATGGATGGATTTTCAGGGTATAACCAAATCAAAATAGAAAAGGAAGATCAAGATAAAACATCTTTCATTTGTCCATGGGGAACATATTGTTGGGTTGTAATGCCTTTTGGTCTCAAGAACGCTAGAGCTACTTATCAATGAGCCATGATAGTTATTTTTCATGACCTTTTTCATACTATCATGGAAGACTATGTTGATGATATTCTAAGAAAATCTAAGACAAGAGAAGGACATATATAGGTATTAGTACAAACCTTTCATCGATTAGAAAAGTATCAAGTCAGACTGAACCCAAAGAAATGTGTATTTGGCATAACATCTGAAAAATTGTTGGGATACATTGTGTCTCGATGAGGGATAGAAGTGGACCTAGCTAAAGTAAAAGCTATCATGGAAATGCCTCCACCAACAAATCTCAAGCAGCTCCGCAGTCTACAAGGAATGTTACAGTCCATCCGTAGATTTATCTCACAATAAGCAGATAAATGTCATCCTTTTCAACATCTTCTTCGTAAGGCCGAACCTTTGAAGTGGGATGAAAAGTGTCAATAGGCCTTTGATAAAATAAAGGAATATCTGGCAACACCTCCTGTGCTTAACTGCCCATTATTGCTCTATATATAATCAACAACAATAACATTGCATATTCTTCTACCTCAACATGATGATTCAGGAAAAGAGCAATCCATCTACTACATCAACAGAACTCTTGTGGGATATGAACTTAATTATTCGTCTATGGAAAAAGCATGTTTAGCATTAGTATTTGCTTCCCAAAAGTTGCGACACTATATGTTGAAATAAATTACAAAGCTCATATCTAATGTGGATCCACTCAAATATCTTCTTTCTAAAGCAATCCTCATGAGAAGATTAACAAAATGGGTCATGATCTTAAGTGAATTTGACATACAATACGTGGATCAAAAAGCCATCAAAGGACAATTCATCGCTGATCAATTAGCTGTAGCACCCATCACAGATATTCACCCAATGTATCTAGAATTCCTTGATGAAGGGTTGTTCAATTTAACTTCCTCAGCATGGTGGCAGCTATATTTTGATGGATCTTACACACAACATGGATCAGGAGTAGGGATATTGTTTATTACCCCTCAAGGAGATTGTATACCCAAATCATATAGAATTACATTTTCGTGTACCAATAACATAGTAGAGTATGAAGCTTTAATCACAGGATTACGCATGGTAGTACAATGAGCTATCAAACAGTTACAAGTCTTTGGCAATTCTTAATTGGTTATCAAACAGGTCTTAGATGAATATCAAACAAAAGATGAGAACCTTCTAGCATACAAGATAATGGTTGATGATTTTAAAAAGTATATTGACAATATCACCTTTGAACAAATCCCAAGATTACAGAACAAAGCAACAGATGCCATGGCCATGATTGGGTCTCTTCTAGACATGCTACCTAATACACATAAATGTGAGTTTTTGGTCTAACAACTTTTGATTCCAGCATTTGAAGTACCACAGTCTGAGCTTATATGTGAAATTGTTGGTCCCAATTCACCATGGTACGAGGGTTTATACAAGTATATCTGTAATCAAACCTTTCCACTTCAATTATCTAACACCCAACGCAAAACCTTTATCCGTCGAGCCTCTCGTTACACTATTTTGGGAGACACCCTTTATTGCCAGAGTCTTGATGGTATCCTTCTTAGGTGTCTTGATTCTGAGGAAGCAAAAGTGGCCTTAGGTGATGTACATGAAGGTGTCTATGGCTCACATTCCGCTGGCCCTGGCCTTGTTAAGAAACTTATATGAGCAGGATACTATCGACCAACCATGGAAAAAGATGCACAACAATTTGCAAAAAGATGTCTACAATGTCAGAAACATGGAGATTTAATACATGCACCAGCACATGAACTTCAGCCTATCATTACTCCATGGCCTTTTTCATAGTGGGGACTTGATCTCATAGGTAAAATCCATCCTACTTCATCAAATGGTCATAAGTTCATTATCACCACCATTGAATATTTCACAAAGTGGGTGGAAGCCATACCAATGACTTATATCACAAGCAAACAAATATCTAAGTTCATTCTACACTATATCATTTACCGCTATGGAGTTCCTCAACCTATTGTCATGGATAATGGTTGCCCCTTTAAGAATCAAGAGGTCAGAAATATTTGCAACAAGTGCCATATCCAACATCGATTCTCTACCCCTTACTATCCTCAGAGAAATGGCCAAGCTGAGGCTTCTAACAAAACAATCATTAAAATTCTCAAAAAGATAGTCAATAAAGTTGCTCGGGATTGACATTTACAACTCCATCCTGCATTATGGGCATATAGAACAAGTATCAAAACTCCCACTAGAGCTACACCTTATGCTCTGTGTACGACACTAAAGCTATTTTACCTATTGAGGTTGAGATCCCCTCACTACGAATATCCTTACAACATACCATCTCAGAGGAAGAATATTGAGTATCCAAACTCCATGATTTTGAGCTTCTAGATGAATGGCATCTTACAACACTCAACCATTTCCAAGTCTATCAAAACTGTCTATGCCGCATCTACAACAAAAAAATCAGAGAACGTAGATTTCAAGTTGGAGATCTTGTCCTTAAAGAGAATCAAAGGAATCAGCAATATCGTGAGAAACAGGGCATGTTTGAACCAAATTGGCTTGGTCCTTTCATCATCACAGCAGTTTATGGATCAGGTGCATATACTCTTTCAACACCTAAAGGTATTCCATTGGATGAACCAGTCAACAACATTCATCTCAAGAAGTTTTATCCTTGAATCTCAGCTATCCCCCCCCAAAAAAAAAGTCCATCCAATAGTGAAAACCACTTTGTGGCACTTTGGATAACAAAAAAATAATATAAGATAAATAATCCATCCTCTACTGAAAACATGGTAAACAGGCACCTTGGATAAGTACCATAGTGAAAAACTGGCAAACAGGTGCTATGTGTAGTGACCAGCATCCATTATCTACTTGGTTTGTTTGATCACCACTTTTCCTAGCATATTTTTCCATCCTATCCCACATAATCCATATCATAATCAACATGTCATCGCAATAAACAACTTTTCCATTTTCACCTCTGTCAATTCTAGCTATCATACTTGAGACATTGTTGCGATAACTATCTCTTTTGGCACCTTAGCATCTTGACCGCACGTATTCTCCATCGTTGCTCCTTCATAATAAACCTCATCCCAGACTGGGGGCATTTGTTGAGTCTTATTTGGAAGTTGATACCGCTATCTCTAGCTCATAACACATCAAACACTTTAGCTCACAACATAGTAAACTTTCAACGTCAACCATAGCATTCATCCAACGACAAACATGACAAACAACTTGCAGCCAGGATTTATATCTTTGCAATCAATTTGCACTCATCCAACATCCAAAAATGGTAAAACATCACAAACGTAAACATTCAAGAAATCAATTGATTCTTTCAACATCACTCACCAGCGTAATAAATAAGAACTACATCCCATCTCTATCGTTAAACCTTGATCCTATGGATACAGGGTATGTAGGCAATATGAGCTGCGAAGGAAGCACTCTGATTCAAGATAAGATGATAGCCCATTCTTTTCATCATCCATCTTTCATCATTCTTCTAATCATCCTTAAATCTTTCATCTCACATTCTTCTATTTTTCATCACATACATCAT
This sequence comes from Cunninghamia lanceolata, assembly GCA_027924645.1. Taxonomy (NCBI): domain Eukaryota; kingdom Viridiplantae; phylum Streptophyta; class Pinopsida; order Cupressales; family Cupressaceae; genus Cunninghamia; species Cunninghamia lanceolata. The sequence continues at coordinate 10,148,854 of BSBN01000078.1, forward strand.
CAATAAACCCAGAACTACATATTCATCATGTCTCATCTTCATCGTAAATGTGCTTTGATCCTATGGATACAAGGTATGTAGGCAGTCTAGAATATGAAGGAAGTTTCTAGTACTCAAGCATAGATGATCCATCTCATCTTCTTCATCTTCTCTTCATATTCCATTTTCTTCTCTTTGATTAGCTCAAGAAGGAAGCAGACTATGTGTATACTGAAAGCTCCAGCACTTTAACCAATCAAGAATAAGCTAGAAGCTATTTTTTGCATGCCTTAAGCTAACATTTGCTACAACATTTTATCAACATCTTTATCCTTCCACAAGAGGCATCTTTCCTCTCAACAATGCGCTAGCTTAAATCCATCTAAGAGCACCTAAATTTAGCAAGAGAACATGACGACAGTATCTTTTGTATTATCTTTTGATTTATCTTTTATCCCTTTTCTATATCTAATCAAGACTGCCTTGATCTATCTATATCTTGGTATGTTGCGATGAAGTAAGGAATGGGGGATGGTCTTATTGCTTTCGTATGCCATGTTTGTGGGATGATCTTATTCTCTTCCTAAGCGTATTGGTATCTTGTACATGTTGGGATTAGCATTTGAGAAGCTACATAGTCTCTTATGCACTTGAGACTATTCTATGTCAAGACTAGCTCCATACATATAACCAACAAGGTGTCACTATGCATAGTGGAGATAAGCTCAAACCATTGCTTGTAGCATCAAAATCCATCTCAAAACACTAGTTGTTATTCATATCTTGTGCATGTTGGCTCAACATCTTGACCTCATGTGTTCAGACAAGATTGTACCATGCTAGTTTTTGCATTGGATATCTCGACACCTTGGTCTTCTATACCCTGGTGCATAACATCCACATGCTATATCAAACATAAGGATTGCATTTGTTTTCATTTTTGCGCAATTACTTTTAAAAATTGCCCATTGTACCATCTATTCATCCTATTATTCGCCTATATAGTCCTCAACCAAGATCAATCATTTTCATCATCCTTCCACATCTCTTATCCTATAAAACAAGTGTGTTAGACATACATAAGTCCATCACATATCATCTCATTACCATCCATCTATATGCACAAGTCCATATCATATCATTACCATTGACATATTTATATTATCATACATTTCCATTCATTTCATTCGCATAAACATCCATACATAATCCATGAACATATATTTACAACATGCATAACCGTCATAACACCAATAGTACATCCATTACATCATCATGTAGATAAGAAATATGCCATCATATATATATATATATATATATATATATATATATATATATATATATATACATGTGTCAATATACAAGTGTCTACATATACAAGCTGAGCCATAAAGAATGTATGTACAATCGGCTCTAGGCCTCATCATGATACAACATAAACAAGTTATCTCTAGTGACTACTGCTAGCTCCCTCTCCCTGACCACCACCATTGGGTCCTGCACCTATCCCCCTATCTCTCAGTGGCCCCATCAGTGAGGCTACATATCAAGATCCACTTGTCCTCCGTGAACCTGAAGCTCGTGATCTACTCTTGAAACTAGGTTGCCTCTGCTTTGCTGGAACAACCCCATAGTATAAACCCCTATAGTACTCCGCCTCACCCTGTACTCTCTACACCTCTACTTGTACTTGTGTCAACTGCGTGGCTAAATACATTGTAGCCCCATCTGTACCCAATGCAGTCACTACTCTATCCCTCTCACTAGTCATCCCTTGTAGCTGTTGCACAGCCATATCCCTCTCTACCTGCAGAACATCTCTCTCCGCCCTCATCTCCTACATCTACTATATGGTAGTATCTCACTCTAATCTCATCATCTACTCTCTCTGTCTAGTTGCATCTCTCTCCTATCACTCTAGCAAGTGCATCATCATCCTGCCCATCCCCAGCATGTACTCTCACCTATAACTAAGCCTGGTATGTCTGAGCCTAAGTCCTAGCATGCCGCAAACCAATCACCTCCTGGTGTCTATCCAATTCCACTCTTCTCAATCTCATCTGAGCCTGCTATCTTCATCTCCTCTCCTCTTTAATCCTCCTCTGCAACTGCTGAATTCTAGCATCATCACCTCCTAATATCTATCCCTGAGGCTATGCAAGTATCTGAGGCTATCCCTGCACCTGTCCCTATATCCATATCCCTAGCACTGCTGGTACAATAGCCTATGCTAGTGGAGCCCATTGTCACCTCCTCCTGACTAGTCTCTCGATCCCTATCTCTCTTATCTCTCCAACCCGCGTCAACCGTGTCAGTCTCATTGTCACCCAATATGCATCATAATCCAATAGCATGCCTGGATCTGCAGGACCCTCTCCCCACTGCCATACAACTGGCTGTAGCCCCTCTCTCTCCTCCAAAATCATGTCAACCACTACCTCCGGCCCCCAATCAAACACTTGCTATCTAGTCCTCCCAAAAATGGCATCACCGACTGGTACTGCCTATGGTAACCTAAACTGTCTCAAAACCCTCTCGGGTAAATAGCGCTCTATAATGTATATCCCACATCCAAAAATATATCTTACCTACCTATTATAAACAAGCTCAGTATCGTCCTCCTCCCATCTCTCACATCCCAGCTATGGCCTCCATATAAATCTATCTGCCTAATCCAACATCCTCTTCTAGTACACTAGTCCTATGCGCTGTCGGTATGTCAAAGCTCCTCTATACATCCTATCATAAGGCTCTCCTGCTGCTCTAGCTACCCATCCCTCTGGTCTCGTAACTGGAATATGTTCATAAGCCCACACATGCAAAACTGTAACTCCTACAGACATACTTGCCCTGAACATATATGCACAATCATGCACGAAATGATAGAGCTGTCCTAGTACACACTCCGCCCATGCATATCTCATCCCATAGGAAAACATCCCCTCCATCATTGTCCTCCATCCTACTAGAAACCCTCTCGCTCCTCTGTCTCCCACTAGCCATCTGAAAATAGCTACTACCACTCACTGCAGTCTATCACATAACTCCTCCAACCTCGCCATAGGAATCTTTGAGCCCTCTACTCCACTGTCTAGTGTCTTGAACAATCTCCTGAATATAGCTGGACCCATATCAGGATCATAATCTACACAGTCCCCATCAATAGGAATATGCAGAATCCGAAACACATCCTCTAGTGTGATCGTCGCCTCTCCTGTCAGCAATAAGAAAGAACTATGCTCACTCATCCAGCGCTCCACCATCACTGTCATCAATCCTTAATGTGCCCGCACTGGCTCCCGCACTGGCTCCAATCTAGACACATGCTCTAACCTGAGGATCTCTAACACTAGCTGCTCCTCTACATCCAACAATCTCACCAATGGCAAATCCCTAGGGTGTGGCTTTTGTGATAACAAAGCCAGTAGTATATCCTGTATCATTTTATTCATCATGTCAGTTCCTTGCGCTACATACAACTGCTATAAAATTGGATCATTTAGTACTATACTAGCTTTTCTCTATTATAAGCGACTCATTTTTCCATATGCACCTATCTACTACTCGCATGTGACCTAATTTTCTACATGCACTTATTTCTCGCTTACATGCAACTTACTTTCCTTATACGACTGCTTATTGAACAAGTGCGAGCTCTATTTCTATATGTGTATACCTTTTGCTTAGAAGCAATCTCTATCCTACAAGCGAGCATCTTTTCTTTACATGAGAGCTAAACCTATGCATGCACCTATTTTTAGCCTATAAGCAACTTTCTTTTATTTATATGCGCATTTTTCCTATGTTTGCCTAGCTGACTAAAAGCAATCTATTATTTCCATATGCAATCAAGCCACGCCTAAAAGTGACCTTAAATACCTTAAGCAACTTGTTTCTCTTCCTAAGCGACCTGAACTACCTATCCTAAGACCTGGTCACTTATGGTGACGTGTGTGCATTTATGATGCTTCTAGCCTATGAAAATAATGCTTTTAATAAAAGTTTTGATACATACCAGTATGTCTGCTCCATTTGGTCATTCATATGTCCTTACTCACTTGGCATGATGATCTCTATGTGGAATCACTATCCTGATAGCTCTCCAACTCTCGTCGCACACCAACTCTAAGGAGCTCTAGATCTCTATAAGCAAATAAACACAAATGAGCACAAATGAGCCTATTTTCCCTTGTAGAACCTACTTATAGCCCTATCCAAACCCTATTTCTTCTATGCCCAATCTTTTTTTCCTCTGGCTCATCCCATTTTTTCCCACCAACCCTTTTTTTTTCTTCGTGTCAACCTTGTGTCTTAACTTTTTCTTCTATCACGAGCCAACCCAGCCCTTCATAGTTAGCCTGGCTTACCTCTCAAGGGGGCATCACCTGGTAGTTACACTAGGGCATAACTTTGTTTATCAAAGGCATATTGTATATTCTTTGACACAATGCTCTATTGAACATTTTATGAAAAAGGGGCAAAATGTAGACACCCAAAATTGACTCATTATCATTAGCATCAAACATCGCATTATCCATCATCTGCATTTGTCTAACACACTTGAACAATATCCCTAACACATCTATTTTTTCTATTAATTAAATAAATTTATATTTATTTAATTAATTCATTAGCTATTTCCTCTAAGCTATAATTAAACAATCTTTAGTTATTTAATTATCTTCATTCTTTTATTTTTAATTAAACAAATTTTATTTATTTAATTAAAAATTTCTTTCATAAGCCCACTTTCCAATTAATTAAATAAATTTTATTTATTTAATTAATTTCTCTTAGCATTTATCTGATGAGCTGACATGTGTGCCTCTTTCATTTGAAAAAAGATAGGTGGTACTACATACTTTATTTAATATCTTTTACAGGTAGTACTTTTTATGTACATGGTCAAACATAAGCTTTATCTTCCCTCCACTTGTCATCTTCACATTCACCTATGTCTATCATTCAATCTTAGTCATTCACATAGCCACCAAATCTCCACCGTTGATTGATTTTGGTGGAGTTCTATATAAACACCCTCTCATTCCATACTAAAAACAATCTAGCATTCATATAGCATCTACGTTATCATCCTGAGCATATTAAGCACTTAAGTATTTATAGTATCCATTGAACTTATCATCATTATCATTTATCCATCATGGCAACTTTTATCTTCATAATTGTTCATTGTTGAAGAAGCAATCCATATCATAAACAAGGAATCATACAATCTAGGTGATATTGTGATTGAATTTGCATGCTTTTGATTTCATTTGGATTAGATTCTTTGATGATGGTAGGGTTAGGTTTTCATGGCTATGCTTGATCTTATTAACCTAATTTTTTACCTATCACAGAATCTTTGGCCAAAGTAATGCATACGTCTCTATGTGCATTGTTGGTTCACTGTATCTAGACTGCATAACCTATCAGAATGATCATACTTAGCTAGAGGTTATCTAGGGTTGTATAATCGATAGCATTATGTAGGATACAACACCAATACTTAGATGGAAAATAACCATTGGTTACCTTATGTATATACTCTTTGTGAAAGGTAGGGCCACTTCTAGAAAGGAAGGTATACAGAGGATCACCGATCTGTGGTTGGAGTTAAAGCACTCAGAAGATGTTCTCTCTCCGCCAAAATTTTAGATGTAGCATATCTTTTGGATAAGTGACTTGTGTTTTTAAACTATGTAAATTTGTATCATTGTAATGAAATGATAGGATTTCAACTTTATAAATTATATGATGTTGTATATTTCAAGAAGGAAATTATATTTTTTTTATGTATCTTGATTCTTTGATATTATTTCAAATAAAATAAAAAAGTTCTATCTTTTTCACCTTATGTGCTTTTATCTCATGGCAAATATTTGATTTTAGTCTTGTTTAGGAAAAGGTATGTTATACACATTTATAAACATATGTATAGATCACTCCTCATATTAAACTCTAAAGGATGTGCCCTAAGGTCATGTCTTGTTGTTTTTTATAAGACACCATTGCTTTTGTAATCTTTCATAGAACTATCTGTTGGCAAGAGACACTATATGGACTCATGAATGTTGTCATTGATGGCAACAAAGGTTATCCCACACATCCGCAGAACATGATGAGTCTTTACCGAATGTCAGATTGAAGAAGTGTTGAGGTCAGGTAAGGAAGAACAGAGTAGTCAGTAAGGTCTGACAGACAGGTCTGGATCTCTCAGAAGAAGTATCTCAGTGAAGTGCAGATTTCGGGAAGTCAAGAGGAGTACCTTGACAAATAGAATCCAAGGATTTAGCCTCCAGTGTTGAAAGGATGAAGAGATATGAATACTAGAGTGTCAGGTTCCTGATTGACAATGCGAACAGAGGAAGAACTAACTGGCAGGACATAAGACATTATTCCAAATGTGTTACTAATGATGGTAAAGGTTCTTAAGGCATAGGTTATGATTGACTGACATGATTGATGACTTCTACAAGTATATCCTTGATCCACATTCCTTGGTATGCAAGGATTCAGCCGACAAACCAGAGTTTGAGGAAAATATTGACTATTTCAGATGCCAACTAGAAAGGTGATGAAATCACTTTTGAGGATATATATACATGATTGATTTAGATGTGAAGTGTGTGAATATGTAGTATTGATGTGAACATAAGCAGTAGAGCAGAGTAAAGATAGCAAAAGAGGTCCGAAATATGACAGTACAACTGCATCAAAAGAGAGTAAGAATGAAGTGCAGCAAATCAGTTTATTGAGCTTAACCAGAACTAAATCTCAGCATGTGTGGATGCTTCTCCTCAATTCAAACATTGAGTTACCTTCTTTTTCTATAGACAGTGAGTCTCTTGTAGGTAGTAAGCCTCTTGTGAGTAGTGTGCTCAGGCAGTAAGCCCTAATTGGCATGTGCCATTTTTGTATCTTCTATTCTTCTAATAGAGAATAATATCTTGGTTAATCACCCTATGGTTTTTCCCTTAACTGGGCTTTCCACATCAAAATCACTGTGTCATTTGTGTTAGTAGTATTTCCTTTTCATGATTATGTTTGCTCATTTGATTTGATATTGCATTAACTGTTAAAGAAGTTCAAAAGGCAAAAGATTAAGATAATTAATTCACCCCCCCTCTCAGTTATCAACAATTGGTATCAGAGCCAAGTTCCTCCCAACAAAGCCTAACAGCTTGAGGAAGATCTAGGAATTTAAATGGATGTGTATGGTATGAGGGAGCAACTTAAGTCTGCCCTTGATGATCTTTAGCAGTCAAATTCTGAAGTCAATGAATTAAAGGAAAGACTCAAATAAGTTGATGATTTCATAAAAGAACTAAAAGAGAAACTGAGTCTCTCTATGAAAAAGAGAAAGGAGCTACTCCAGCAATAGGCAAGTCAAGGTGAAGCAAATGATACAAGTGGAGATCTGAAAGAGAAAACCAAGTTATGTGAAAAGTTATCAAAAGAAATCATCATGATAAGACATGAAATGGAATAAGGAGTTATGAAGTTTACCAAAGAAATTGAAGAGAGAAGAAAATCTGAAGATGACCTAAGACAATCTCTCAAAGAAAAATTAGAAGACTACCACAAGATGGATAGAATAATTAAACATCTTGAATCTGATCTTGAAGATGCTAAAGATAATGAAGAAAAACTTGAGGATCAAATTGTCTCTCTCAAAAGGGATCTTCATGTTGATAACTGAGAGGGGGGGGGGGGTGAATCAGTTATCCTAATTATTTCCCTTTTTAAACTTTCTTATTAATTGATGCAGCATTGAATCAAACACTAAAACATTAACATGAAATAAGAAACACATAACACAGTATTTTTGACGCGGAAACCCTGTTAAGGGAGAAAACCACGGGGTGATTAACCCAAAATTATTCTCTGTTAGAAGAATAGGAGATTACAAAAAATGGCACTTGCCAATTAGGGCTCACTGCCCGAGCACACTGCTCACAAGAGGCCCACTGCCTACAAGAAGACACACTGTCTACAAAGTGATAAGAATCACAGTCTTGAACTGATTGGAAGCATCTACATATGCTGGAGTTCAGTTCCGGTTAGGCTCAGTACACTGATCTGTTGCACTTCATCTTTCCTCTGTTCTTTATTCTGCTATCTTTCACATACTGGATCCTTTTTGCTACTTCTGCTCTGTTCTGGACTTATTCGCATATATCTTCACACCATACACTTCTTCACAACTAAATCCATCCTCTATATATATCCGCACAAGTAATTTCATCACCTTTCTAGTCGGCATCCGGAACAGTCTAGTTTCTTACAAACTTTTGTTCTGTCGGCTGAATCCTTCCTCACCAAGCAATGCGGATCAAGCATATACTTGTAGATATCATTAATCATGTCAGCCAAACATGATTCATGCCTTCACAACTTCTATCATCAACAGTAACACATCCGGAAAGTAGTCTGATACTCTGTCAGTCAGTTCTTCCTCTGTTTTCACTGTCTCTCAGGAATCCGGTACTCAACTGTTCATATCTTTTTCCTTGTCCATCACCGGAGGCTAAATCCTTGGAATATACCACTCAAGGTAGTCCTCTTGACTTCCCCAAATCTGCACTGCACCAAGACACTTCCTCTGAGAGATCCGGACCAATCTGTCGGACCTTGCCACATGCTCTGTTCTTGTTCACCGGACCACACCATTCTTTATTCTGACTTCCGGTAGAGACACATCATGACTTGCGGATATGTGGGATGACCTTTGTTGCCATCAATGACAACAACCATGAATCCATATAGTGTCTCTTGCCAACAATCTCCCCCTTTGGCATTGATGGCAACACTTAGTGAAAAATGACTAAGTGTTTTCAGTATGCTCCCCCTTTGCTAATGCTCTGTCTTTATATACAATTTCCGGAACTCCCCCTTAGTTGGATTCCTCATTTTTCACTGCTCCTCACTCCCCCTTTGACATCAATGGCAAAGGGTGGGGTCCGCACACCAAAATTTTCAAAAATTTTCTATACATAGCCGCATATTTACATACTCACATATACTGAAGAATGTCTGCAAAGGATGTCTGCAATTGAATCATTTCTGTAGCCCAACTTTGCTTCATTCTGTCCAAAATTGAAATGTGACCACTCAACAAAAATGCAAAAGCTTCTGCCCGCTTGAGATCTGTCGGATCTTTTGTTTGGGCGGTGGTCTGAGCATCACTGATGGCCTCATGCATAGTTTCCAACTTAGGGATTATAATCCTTCTAAGTTCTCCCATCCGGTTAGTGATATTCTTCCTTTCCTTCTCAAGATTCTTTATTTCATTCAAGACTGCAATAGTCTGACATTCTTGATTTATTATGGAGGAAGAGAGAGGATCAAAACTTTGAGATAAGCTTTGTAGCTTATCCTGTTCCTCTTTTATTTTCTTATCAATTGCTGTTGTTGCCTTTGACCAGGATATACAAAATTTGTAGATGTCACTGCCATCCTTAAGAGCATTCTCTAAGCTCTTTATTCCAATGCTTACAATCTTCCTATCTTTAGAGATTAATTCTAATATTTCTGAAAATCTCTTATCCAAAAATTCCTTCCGGACCTTTTCTTCAGCTGATTTTTCTAGAGAATCAAAATGTGTATCAACACTGCTGACTAAGGTTTTTAGATTACCGGAAGTGGAGGCTGTCGGATCTATCTGGATTGATGGCATAATCTTTACAAGTACTCTGGAAGCAGCCTCTATCAACTCACAGTCTTCCATATGAGACTTCAGGAGTTTTTCATTTGCCTTGGCATTTGCAAATGAAGCTATCTTCATTGTTTGTACCAGAGAGAGAGAGTCAAAGTCGAATGGGCCTTTTAGAAGCTCCGGTTCATCAATCTCTAAAGTTTCTTTGCTCAAAAATTGTTGAACAGTTTGTGCAGTGTCTCTTGCCGGAGACAAATGTTTCTTTTCTTCTGCAGTCTTGGAACTGTCAACCTCTTTGTCTTTCACCACTGCTTCCTTCTCCTGTAATTGCTCTTCTTCTTTGGATCCGGAGACTGTAGGGGAAACCGGAGGAGAGATGCTAGCTTGTTCATGGGCCACTTCTTCTGGAGCAGAGGGTCCCAAGTCCTCAGCTGTTTCTGTACCTAAGTCCTCTACAACAGGAAGATTGAACCTTTTGAAGGCCTTCCGGAGGATCTCTTCTGTTTCTTGGGCCACTTTGTCAGTCTCACCAAGCATGAGTTGATTCATCCTGGCTTTGCTTCTGAACTCATCTTTGCAGTCCTTGAAGATTATGTTCATTGTCTTGGGATCAATTTGAGGATATAGCTGAATAGCTATCTGCTCCCAGATCTCAAGATCTTTTGCATGAGCATTGTTCTTTCTTACTTCCAATTCCTTTTCTAGGCTTTTAGGAATAAGAGATATGATCTCAATAAAAGCCTTATTATATATGTTCAGATATTTAACTGTGGCTTCCTGCAGAGTCTTTTGGTCAGCCTCACTGAAGTCATGATAGGATTCAGTCATTGGTTGAAGGTTTCCATCCACCGTGACCGACTTGATTATGCTCTCTAGAGACAGAGTGGGCTTTTCAATGGATACCTCTGCCATTTCATCCTTGTCTTGTCCTGAGGAGGGTTTACCAGATCCTTTCTTCTTCTGTTTCTTTATTTCTTTTACTCCCTCATCTGACTCTGTTTCCTCTTCATCCTTTTGGCTTCCATAAGCCCTTGTGGCTTTTGTCTTGGATCTCTTACCGGATGCCTGGACTTCCGGTTTTGAACTTTTGGTTGTGGGAGGTGCAGATCTCTTTGATGATCTGGTCCGGGTGGGAGCTTCAACCTGAGCACTTTCTTTACTTTTCTCTTCTTCCTCAGCCTTCCTCCTCTTTTCCCGGCTGGCATCAAGTGCCTCTTTTGAGATGCCTAGGCCTTGAGCAATGTGCTCTACTTCTTTTCTCACCTTTCTTTTAATCTCAGGTTCCCTGAGTTCTACATGTATTTTTACACTCAGCTCCTCAAAGGTTCCAAACCTTTCTGCCTTAGGATCTTTAGGCTGACTTAGCATGTGTTGAACATGCAGCTCCACTATCTGTTCATCCACTTCATACCCCATGGGCATGATCCAGACAGTCCTTGGCTCCACTGCCTCCATTAGGCACTGATCAGTGTCAACCATAAAGCACACTGAGTCTTTGTATTTTTCAACAAGAGACTGGGGAATTCTCTCTCTTGCTTGCATCATGCTCTGAAAGTTTTTGAAGTATCCCCATAGAGCTGTATTTCTCGCTTTTGCATCCCCAAGTCCATGCAAATAGTCTCTTATCTTGATCCGGGTAGCTCATTCATGAAGTAGAAGAATAGACATACAATAAGAGTACCATACTTAAAGGAATTCTTCTTATCCTTCTTGATTTTCTGTATATTTTCCATTAATTGGCTTAGCAGTAGTTCGCAGAGATCATATTCTACATTCTTTCTTAGCATTTCATAGGCAGTGTATACTGCAGTTCCGGATACAGAATTCTCCCTGCTGGAGTGATAGATCTTGTATCCTATTATCATGGATGCATATTTGATATCCGGATCCGAAATATCTTCAATGGTCATTGCCCTCTTATCAAATTTTGATCCGGTGGCCTCAGTTACAATGTTGTTCTTGACAGATTTGAGGATAGGTATCCCTCCGGAAGAGTATAGACCAGTTACTGCTCTAATTGCCTCTTTTGTGATCTTGCAGGGTCTATCCAGCCATAGAAAGTTGTCATGCATCCTGCTCAGTACATACCAGACCCATTCATCTTCTTCAAAGCAAGGGAAATGAATAAATTGCTCAAATTGTTTCTTCTGGATATCCTTATACTCTGGTTTAAGCTCAAAAGCATTGTCTATCAGTTGCTTGTGATAGAGGTCTCTTAATTTGAATTCCCCAAATTCCTCAATGCTTGCATGTATGTAAACCCTAATGTCTTCAGTATGTAAAACTCCCTGAGGAACACTAGAGAAGGCTCCTAGTGGATCTACCTCCAATGATTTGTAGGGATGTTTCTTGAATGAGGGGCGAGGTCTATCAGAGATCTTAACTATGTTTGGAGTAGCCATTCTTCAAAGATTTGCAGTGAGGTAATGAAAAACAGAGAATACCATATGCGCCTTCGACTTGCACGGAGTGATTGGATTGATTTCTTTATGTAATGACTTCGGCAGGAGATCCTTGGTGTGCTTGATGAATCTTGTTACAGAGCTCCACTATTCGCTTCTTCTTGAGTGCAGAATGAGCAAATGACTTTTGAGAAATCCCTTATATTGCTCCGCGAACCCTAATATCTGTCTGCAATAAATGCTTCACCTACATTATTCCGGTTCGCCTTGTCTGGATAGCTTGGAGTATCCCGGATTAGTCCTGATCTGTGAATATCATCCGGATCTTTCAATCATGAATAAATAGAGGTAACATATTACAAGAACATCCCAAACATTCTGTCCAATCCGCAAAACAAGATAGTGCACTTCCGGATCTCTCCGGACCTTTTTGTAATCCTTTGTCATACCGGAGCATCTCCCTGAACAGGTCTTATTTGATCGATCACAGCTTCTCCATAACTCCATGCGGACCTCTGAAAACTTGACTGAAGCATCTCAAGACTCATATCTGCAAACCCTTTAATCCGCATCTTGTGCCACATCCGGCATCACTTGTTTGGCTGGGGGAACAGGATTTTCTTTGAGTCTCCCCCTGAGCCTGAGCTCACTTTTTAATTTCTGGAAGAAATATCAGCACCAGAGTCTGGTGCGGATCCAACCTCTACATTTTCTGAACTTTTCTTCACCCAAATCTTGCTCATCTGATTCCTAACTTCATCCGCATTCATCTTTTGTTTACCCTTGTCTTGATTTCGATTATACACCGGACCTCTTTTGTCCTGATACTTGTTTCTGCAGACTTTAGCATTATGACCGGACCTATTACAGATTTGGCAAATAACATTTCTTTGCATATTTGACTGATATCCTCTTGATCTGCATTGATTAGCCATATGACCTACTCTATTGCATGTGAAGCATCTACCTTTGAATGATTTGTTTACTTGCATAATTCTGCATTCATGGGATTTGTGTCCATACCTTTTGCAGCTGAAGCACTGTCTGGAGAAGGATGAATTAATCTGATTCATTCTCATTCTGCACTGATTAGCTTTGTGACCAAAGTGGTTGCAGCTGTGGCAGTATCCATTGAAGGATGGATATCTTTGAGCATTTGGCTGTCTTACCGGAGGTCTTCTAGGCCTGCTCCTTGGATTTTCTGATCAAAGATTCTTCTGACCGGATCTGGAGCTTTCTCCTTTCTCATATCCCAAACCATACTTGTCATCTGTCCTCTTTTGACTTCCAAGAAGAACTTCAAGTTGAGCAGAACTTATCTTGAATTTCTCTTTATATTCATTTGCTGTTTGAAGGTCTCTTTTGAGAGAGGCAATTTGATCCTCAAGTTTTTCTTCATTATCTTTGGCATCTTCAAGATCAGATTCAAGATGTCTGATAATCCTGTCCATCTGGTGGCATTCTTCTGATTTTTCTTTAAGAGATTGTCTTAGATTGTCTTCAGCCTTTCTTTTTTCTTCAATCTCTTGAGTAAACTTTATAGTTCCTGATTCCATTTCATGTCTTAACATAATGACTTCTTTTGATAACTTTTCACATAACTTGGTTTGCTCAGTCAATTCTTCATTTGTATTGCTTTCTTCACTTTGTCTTGCCAACTGTTGGAGCAGCTCCTTTCTCTTTTTCATAGAGAGACTTAATTTGTCTTTTAATTCTCTCATGAATTCATCAGCCTGTTTGAGTTTTTCCTTTAATTCACTGACTTCAGAATTTGACTGTTCAAGATCCTCAAGAGCAGTCTTGAGTTGCTCCCTTAAACCATATGCATCCATTTGAAATCCCAGATCTTCCTCAAGCTGTTAGGCTCTATTAGGAGGAACTTAGCTCTGATACCAATTGTTGATAACTGAGAGGGGGGGGGTGAATCAGTTATCCTAATTATTTCCCTTTTTAAACTTTCTTATTAATTGATGCAGCATTGAATCAAACACTAAAACATTAACATGAAATAAGAAACACATAACACAGTATTTTTGACGTGGAAACCCTGTTAAGGGAGAAAACCATGGGGTGATTAACCCAAAATTATTCTCTGTTAGAAGAATAGGAGATTACAAAAAATGGCACTTGCCAATTAGGGCTCACTGCCCGAGCACACTGCTCACAAGAGGCCCACTGCCTACAAGAAGACACACTGTCTACAAAGTGATAAGAATCACAGTCTTGAACTGATTGGAAGCATCTACATATGCTGGAGTTCAGTTCCGGTTAGGCTCAGTACACTGATCTGCTGCACTTCATCTTTCCTCTGTTCTTTATTCTGCTATCTTTCACATACTGGATCCTTTTTGCTACTTCTGCTCTGTTCTGGACTTATTCGCATATATCTTCACACCATACACTTCTTCACAACTAAATCCATCCTCTATATATATCCGCACAAGTAATTTCATCACCTTTCTAGTCGGCATCCGGAACAGTCTAGTTTCTTACAAACTTTTGTTCTGTCGGCTGAATCCTTCCTCACCAAGCAATGCGGATCAAGTATATACTTGTAGATATCATTAATCATGTCGGCCAAACATGATTCATGCCTTCACAACTTCTATCATCAACAGTAACACATCCGGAAAGTAGTCTGATACTCTGTCAGTCAGTTCTTCCTCTGTTTTCACTGTCTCTCAGGAATCCGGTACTCAACTGTTCATATCTTTTTCCTTGTCCATCACCGGAGGCTAAATCCTTGGAATATACCACTCAAGGTAGTCCTCTTGACTTCCCCAAATCCGCACTGCACCAAGACACTTCCTCTGAGAGATCCGGACCAATCTGTCAGACCTTGCCACATGCTCTGTTCTTGTTCACCGGACCACACCATTCTTTATTCTGACTTCCGGTAGAGACACATCATGACTTGCGGATATGTGGGATGACCTTTGTTGCCATCAATGACAACAACCATGAATCCATATAGTGTCTCTTGCCAACACTTCAAACAGCAAATGTATACAAAGAGAAATTCAAGATAGGCTCTCCTCAACTTGAAGTTCTCCTTGAAAGCCAAAAGAGGGTAGATGACAAGTGTGGCCTGGGGTATGAAAAAGGTGAAAGCTCCAGATCCAGTCAGAAGAACTTTAGATCAGAAAATCCAAGGAACAAGCCTAGAAGACCTCCGGTAAGACAGCTTAATGCTCAAAGATATCCGTCCTTCAATGCATACTACCACAACTATAATAACTTTGGTCATAAAGCTAATTAGTGCAGAAAGAGAATGAATCAGACTAATACATCCTTCTCCGGACAGTGTTTCAAATGCAAAAGGTATCGTCACAAATCTCATGAATGCAAAAATATGCAAATGAACAATTCATTCAATGGTAGATGCTTTGCATGCAATAGAATGGGTCATATGGTGAATCAATGCAGATCATGAGGATATCAATCAAATATGCAAAGAAATGTTGTTTGCCAAATTTGCAATAGATCCGGTCATATTGCAAAATTCTGTAGAAGCAAGAATCAGGACAAAAGAGGTCCGGTACATCATAATCAGAATTAAGATAAGGGAAAACAAAAAGTAAATGTGGATGAAGTTCAAAGTGAGATGAAAAAGATTTGGGTGAAGAAAAGTACAGAAAATGTAAGGGATGGATCCGCACCAAACTCTGGTGCTGATATTCCTTCCAGAAATTAAAAAGTGAGCTCTGGCTCAGGAGGAGACACAAAGAAAACCATTTTCCCCCAGCCAGTCAATTGGTGCCGGAACTGGCATGAGGAGAGTTGCGGATTAAAGGGTTCATAAGAGAAACATCTAAATAAACTATGGTTAAGATTTGGAAGATCCGCAAGATATTGAGATCAAGATTGATCCGGTTCTTCAAGTCATCTGAATAAGGCAAACCGGAATGACTTAGGTCGAGCATTTATTGCAACTTGGTTTTAGGGTTTGCGGAACAATATAAGGATTCTCCTTATTAAACATTTCCTCATTCTGCATTTAAGAACAAGAAAAATGGTGTTCTGAAACAAATTTCCTCAAGCACATCAAAGATCATTGTAGAAGTCAATTCATCCAGAAATTGATCCAGCTCACCTCATGAAAACCTAAAGGTGCACAAGGTATTTTTTGTTTTTAAATATCTCTCTACAAATCTCTTTAAAAGATGTCTACTCCGAATATAGTGAAGATCACTGATAGGCCTCGCCCCAAATTCAAGAAACATCCCTACAAATCTTTGGAAATAGATCCCCTAGGAGCATTTTCCAGTGTACCGCATGGTGTCCTACACACAGAAGATATTAGGGTTTACATTCATGCTAACATTGAAGATTTCAGAGAGTTCAAACTGAGGGATATCTACCACAAACAAATAATATATGATTCATTTGAGCTCAAACCCCAATACAAGGCCCTCCAGAACAAGCACTTTGTACAATGCATACATTTCCCCTGTTTTGCTGAGGATAAATGAGTCAGGTATATTTTGAGCAGAATACATGACAACTTCATGTGGTTGAATGGACCATTCAAAATCACAAAAGATGCCATTGGGGCAGTTACCAGATTACACTCATCCAGTGGGATTCCTATTCTTAAATCTATCAAGAATCAAACCGTGAGTGAGGTTACCAGATCAAAGTTTGACAAAAGAGCAATGACAGTAGATGACATCTCTGATCCAGATGTCAAGTTTGCCTCCATGATCATTAGATACAAAATATATCATTCTAGCAGGGAGAATTCAGTATCTAGAATGGCCATCTACACTACTTATGAAATGCTAAGAAAGGATGCAGACTATGATCTTTGTCAACTCCTTTTAAACCAACTCTTGGAGAATCTACAGAAAATAAAGAAAGATAAAAAGAATTCATTCAAGAATGGTGGATTGATATTGAGCTTATTCTTCTACTTTATGAATGAGCTTCCCGGATCTAGTGGTTGGGTGTGGGAGAATGATAGATTAGTAGCTATCCAAATCAGAGATTATTTGCACGGACTTGGTGATGACAAAGTACAAAATACAGCCCTCTAGGGTTTCTTCAAAAACTTCCAGAACATGATGCAAGCTAGAGAGAGAATTCCTCAATCTCTAGTTGAAAAGTATAAAGACACTGTATGTTTTATGGTAGAGATTGATCAATGCCTAATGGAGGCAGTGGAACCAAGGACAGTTTGGATCATGCCTATGGGGTATGAAGTTGATGAACAAATTGTGGAGCTACATGTTCAACACATGCTAAGTCAGCCAAAGGATCCAAAGGTAGAAAGGTTTGGAACCTTTGAAGAGCTAAGTATAAAAATCCATGTAGAACTTAGACAACTGGAGATGAAGAGAAAAGTTAGAAAAGAAGTAGAAGATGTTGCCAAAAGATTTGGCATATCAAAAGAAGCACTTGATGCTAACAGAGAGAAGAGGGAAAGAGTAGAGAAAGAGAAGGAAGAAGCTGAAAAGGAAAGTGATCCAGTAGAAGCCCCTACCTGAACAAGATCCTCTAAGAGGTCTGCACCTACCACTGTCAAAAGCTCAAAGACATCAAAACTAGAAGCAAAATCATCTGGTAAAATAGAGAAAAGAACTAAGACAAAGGCCACAAGGACTTATATCAGTCATAAAGATGAAGAGACAGAATTTGTTGAAGAAATCAAGAAGATGAAGAAGAAGAAGAAAGTACCCGGTGCAGATAAGGTGGTAGAGGCAGAAGAATTTGTTGAAAAGCCCACTCTATCCCCAGATGATGTAGTCAAAGTTGTTACTATGGATGGAAACCTGCAACCAATAATAGAATTCTATGATGCATCTAATGATGCAGATAGAAAAATCTTGGAGGAAGCCACAGTTAAGTACCTGAACATATACAATAAAGCCTTGATTGAAATAATTTCTTTAATTCCTAAAAGTTTGGAAAAGGAACTTGAAATGAGAAAAGAAAATGCTAAGGCAAAGGACTTAGAAATCAGAGAATAGATAGCTATTCAGCTCTACCCTTCAATTACTCCAAAACAAATGGATATGATCTTCAAAGATTGCAAGGATGAGTTCCAGAGTAAGACTAGAATGAATTAGCTCATGCTTGGAGAGACTAATAAAGTGGCAAAAGAAACAGAAGAAATCCCGCAGAAGGCATACTCAAGATTCAACATTCCCATTTTAGAGGACTTGGGTATTGATCCCTTGGCTTCAAGTGTTGAAAAAGAATCTACTGAGGCAATGGCAGAAGAAGTAATGGACTCCAGTGAAGGTTAAGACAAGGGCTTAAAATCCTCTACTCCGGAAGAGGTGGCTCATGCACAAACAAATATCTCTCCACTGGTTTCCCCTACAGTCTCTGGATCTAAAGGAGAAAAAAGATTAGAGGAGAAAGAAGAAGAAGCGAAAAGAAGAGAAGAAAGTCAAGCTGAGAAGAACATAAGTGACCATGTAGAAGAGAAGAAATCTTTGTCTCTGGCAAGAGACACTATAGAAACTATCAAGGACTTCTTGACAAAAGAAATGTTGGAGATTGATGAACCGGAGTTACTTCAAGGTCTAGTTAACTTTGACTCTCTCTCCCCAGTTCGAACAATGAAGATAGCTTCATTTGCCAATGCAAAGGCAAAAGAAAAACTTCTGAAGTCCCACATGGAAGACTGTGAGCTAATAGAAGCTGCATCTGGCATTTTAGAAAAGATCATGCCATCTTTTCAGAAGGATCCCTCAGCCTCCTCATCAAGTAATCTTAATTCTCTTGTTAGTTCAGTCAGCGCTCATTTTGAGTCCTTAGAGAAATCAGCTGAGGAACAGGTCCAGAAAGAGTTTTTGGATAAAAGATTCTTTGAAGTACTAAGTTTAATATCAAATGATCAAAGAAATAAGGATATAGAGATAAAGAGTTTAGAAAATGCTCTTAAAGATGGCGAGAAAATATATAAATTTTGTCTATAATGGTCCAAAGCAACAATGGAGATTGAGAAGAAAATGAAAGAAAAGGAGATCCAACTGACAAAACTTTCTCAAAATTTTGATCCATTTACCTCATCCATAGTAAATCAAGAATGTCAGACCATTGTAGTCTTGGATGAAATTAAGAAGCTAGAGAAAGAAAAGAAAAATAGAATCGGTAGGTTAAATGAGTTTAGAAGAATAATCATTCCTAAGTTGGAGGCCATGCATGAGGCCCTAAGTGATGCTCAAACCACCGCCAAGACAAATGATCCGATAGATCTGAAGAAGGCTAAAGTTTTTGCATTCCTGTTGAGTGGTCACATATCAATTTTGGATAGGATGAAGCTGAGTTGGGCAACCAAAGTTGTACAATTGAAAACCACTTTTGCAAACATACTAAAGTATATGTAGAGTGCAACCAGATGATATACTTATGCGACTAAGTTAAATTTTTAAGAATTTTTTTTTGTGCGGACCCCACCCTTTGCCATTGATGTCAAAGGGGGAGTGAGGAGTAGTGAAAAATGAGGAATCCAACTAAGGGGGAGCTCTAGAAAATGTATATAAAAATAGAGCATCAGCCAAGGGGGAGTATAGTGTGACACTTAGTCATTTTTCACTAAGTATTGCCATCAATGCCAACGGGGGAGATTGTTGGCAAGAGACACTATATGGACTCATGAATGTTGTCATTGATGGCAACAAAGGTTATCCCACACATCCATAGGAAATGATGAGTATTTACCGGAAGTCAGATTAAAGAAGTGTTGAGGTCAGGTAATGAAGAATAGAGGAGTCAGTAAGGTCCGACAGACAGGTCTGGATCTCTCAGAATAAGTATCTTAGTGAAGTGCGGATTTGGGGAAGTCAAGAGGAGTACCTTGACAAATAGAATCCAAGGATTTATCCTCTAGTGTTGTAAGGATGAAGAGATATGAATACTAGAGTGTCAGGTTCCTGATTGACAGTGCGAACAGAGGAAGAACTGACTGGCAGGACATAAGACATTATTTCGGATGTGCTACTAATGATGGTAAAGGTTCTTAAGGCATAAGTTATGATTGGCTAACATGATTGATGACTTCTACAAGTATATCCTTGATCCGTATTCCTTTGTATGCAAGGATTCAGCCGACAGACCAGAGTTTGAGGAAAATATTGACTATTTCGGATGCCGACTAGAAAGGTGATGAAATCACTTTTGAGGATATATATAGATGATTGATTTAGATGTAAAGTGTGTGAATATGTAGTATTGGTGTGAAGATAAGTAGCAGAGTAGAGTAAAGATAGCAAAAGTGGTCCGGAATGTGACAGTACAGCTGCATCAAAAGAGAGTAAGAATGAAGTGCAGTAGATTAGTTTATTGAGCTTAACTGGAACTAAATCTTAGCATGTGTGGATGCTTCTCATCAATTCAAACATTGAGTTACCTTCCTTTTCTATAGACAGTGAGTCTCTTATAGGCAGTAAGCCTCTTGTGAGCAGTGTGCTCAGGAAGTAAGCCCTAATTGGCATGTGCCATTTTTGTATCTTCTATTCTTCTAACAGAGAATAATATCTTGGGTTAATCACCCTATGGTTTTTCCCTTAACCAAGATTTCCACGTCAAAATCACTGTGTCATGTGTGTTAGTAGTATTTCCTTTTCATGATTATGTTTGCTCATTTGATTTGATATTGCATTAATTGTTAAAGAAGTTCAAAAGGCAAAAGATTAAGATAACTGATTCACCTCCCCTCTCAGTTATCAACACTATCTACTATATTGTATATGGATTCCATAGTGGACTTCTTGTGCATTAATTAATGGCTTTGATTCCTTTCATTTATTTCTTACTTCTATGTTACTAGAAATATTTTTTTTCTACACATCTTTCTTCCATAATCCCTAAACTATTTCCTAGTCACCCTATGGTTCACTACATATAGCTTTATTCATGCTGACCTTCACCATATTCAGCTACTCACCTTTTGAACCAATTGTTATTTTTAAAAAGGGTACGTCCTTTCACATTTCGACTAAGATTTATTTTGAAAGGACATGTCCTATCTTCAAAGGATATGATCACTTAATTTAGACTTCCTTATGCCATTTTACACTCATTGTAGGTACAGTAGCAATCATTCTCATCCTTAAAATTTGAAACTTACAGTCTGGGTGACTATATCAGCATGTCAAAGCAATAAAACATAGTCTCACGTGCTCCATTTTGAATTTGAATTTGCACATCAATACCAACTCTTCAAACCATGTTCTTCCCTATGACAAGTGTGCCTCAAACTAGCAGGCACACACCTCATCCTTGCAATACCTCTTGAGCAACATTGAAATAATCTAGAAATAATCTACATGTGAAGGTCCACTCTTGAGGTATTAGACCATGGAAGTCAAGGGAGTGTTTAGGAATAAATATCTCTAAAAAGATTCAAGTTGTGATATCAATATATTTCTCTATTCTTCTTTCACTATCCTCCATCAGTATCAATTGAGTCAAATGTTCTAGTTCACCCTCTGCCACTAGTACTACTCATAGCTCTACTCAAAAACATTGAAAAAGATCTTTGTTCATGTTTGTAATGAGGATGATAAGGATGAACACCAACAATGGATAGCGAAAAATATATACAATAAGAGTCAACACCTACAAGGCATCATCAAATATCCCTTCACTTTGTACTCTCAGTCTTTGAGTTTGAATGGCGAGAAAGCCTTGATTGTGTGTAGATAACACTGACCATAGTCTAAGTATGAAACAACCAAAACTTCTATGGAAAATATCAATGCTATTGTTGTTGCAAAGGTAGTGATTTAAGGTGGCAGTAATTCAAGACATCTCTCACATCAATAGTGGTATCAGGAGAAGCATGATAGACAACAGGCTATCAGTCAATGACTTCATTTGAACAATCCTAGTTCGATCCATATATTCCTTTCTAGAACCATTCATACCCACCATTCCCACCATTCTTTATAAACTATCCTTGCTTTCAAACCTTTTTTTAGAGCGAAAAAGGTGGGAATCACCCATAGATTAAAATAAAAAGTATTACAAAGAGTATTCCATGAACATCCAAAAATAGATTACATTTGAGAAAAGGGCCCCAACTAGCCTAAAATTAAACAATTAAGACAAAGAGTAAAGACTAAGTAAAAAAGAACCTCCATCTAAAAAATGCTCCTACTCATGGGAAATCAAGTCAAAAACTAGATAAAAACTGACAACCGACACCCACTAGAGAGATGTCCACCATGAGCGACCACCACCATAGCCATCAACTTACATCATGATCACTAACATTCATGTCAACCTTTGCTTCACTGGAACCAGGAAGGAGGATGTGCACCAGAGGGAGTTCATCATCCCTATCATCATTCAGGTCAACTTCATCATCATCCATCAGGTCGTCAAAAGCTTCCTTGAACATATGTGTTTAGAAATCTAGGGCGTGGACCCTTAAAAATTTAATAGCTGTAAAGACTTCCCTTATCCTCTAAGCCTTCTTCTTGGAGAAGAAAAAATAGTAGGCATTCAGCTCTATGTCAAGCTTGTCTATACACAGGGACCTGAGGCTGAATTACAATGCCATATAAAATGCCTAGTTTAGAGGAGAGGTTCACAAATTATGACTATTAAAGAGTCCTCTGATAAGGGCATCACCCTAATACATATCATAGCGTTTCAATGTAGGAATCCATCTTTCGACCGTGTAGATATGATTGTAGAAGAGACCAATAGCTAGCGAATGGACATATTCTCCATCCTGCACCAGGTCCATAATGTTAGATAGGACTTGGGAGATGCTATCCAAGTAATTAAGGACTTAGCATTTATACCCTTTTATCCAACTATGACTGGTTATATTCCTCACAGAGAATTGCATCAAAGTGCAGTTATAGTCTATAAGGGTTATCAAATCTATAACTTTTACTTTTCCCCTCACTTTAGGCTCCCAGTCCAAAGGAGGGGAAAATAGCCTTTGGTCAAGTTGTGTATCCACCATGAAACCTGTAGATAGAGCTTCTAAGGATAAAATAAAAATAAAATAAAAGTGAAAAAATGAAAGAAAACTTTGATAAAATAGAAGCCTCCCAAGAGCCATAAGATCTTCCACATGTTGGAGAATGAATTTCTTGTCATTACCCAATCCTGAAGCAATCCAAATTAGGTGAGGTAACAGCCATTGTACTGGCTTCCTTGAGATCATTATGAACCAGTAAGAGAATCCATCATCGCACACACTATCCATTAATGAGTAATATATTTCAATGAAGTTGTAGAAGAAATGGTGCTCCCCAAAAATAATAAAAAAACCCACTAGGACATCTAATAATCCAAATAGATTTGGAGAGATATTTTTCATTGATTCGAAGGGATGTTGAGGTGATGGCATATTAAAGAAGCCCAATTCAAAAGAGATAAGCCCAGCCAACATAGAGTTGATAGGATAACCATTAAGGTCTACCACCTTAAGGCAATAAATGAGAAGAGCCGCTCCCTTTGTGCCAACAAAAATACCTTCAATTTTCATCAACTAATGATAAATGAGTCCATACTAGAGATGTTGGAGGAATAAAGAGTGCAACTGATATAAACACTTCCTGTCTAAGAGAAATCCACCTAGACTAAATTGTTATCCGTGTCACTTTTCAGCCATGTCATGAGTTGACATGGAAAGTTGGATTGCCCTTGAAGAAATACTTCCCATTCCGTATCTTGGTCAGTTGCCAAATTGGCTAGCCCGTCCACCACCTTATTTCCTTCTCTGTATGTATGAGAGATGTAGAAATTATTGAATTCATTGAACAAGGAAACTACCTGTTGAATGATATAATTAATTTTCCAATTATCTGAACCCTTTATTTTCAAAGCATTCACAATTATTTGAGTCTCCTATCCAAATATCTTTGAGATCAAAGCTAGCCAATGGTTGAAGACTGTGCACTGGAGCCCAAGTTTCAGCTTCATTGTTCATCCCCTTTGGGATCTTAGTCACCCTAGCTACCACCAGTAAACCATCCCCTGTCCTTATGACACAACCAAACCTAGAAACCCCTAGATTCCCTTTACATGCACCATCAAAATTTATCTTGCAAAATTGCCCAGTGGGAGGGATCCATTTGACTTGGTCTCTCAAAGGGTGTAGAACATTATCCAATCCATTCCCTCCTACCCTGACTTTGCTGAGAGATTTCCAATTTTTCACCAACTCAACATCCCATTTAGACTAGCCCGTTGACTTAGAATCCAACATGCTAACCTTTGGCATGACTAATTATGTAATTGCCTCCTCTAACATGGAGCAAACAACACTACAAGAGTGAGCTTCCTTTCTAAAGATTTGATAATTCTCTCCCTCCATAGATGCCAAACAAGAAATGAAGGGCCCAGCTCCCATATACAAGCAAAGATTGACTCTAAGAACATGTTAGACCAATTCTTGAACATTGGTGCCATTGTCTTTGATACTAGAGTAGAACAGTTCAATTTCTATATGTACCAGAGCCAACATTCTCTATTGAATGGGTAGTCAAGGAGTAGGTGATTGACAGACTCTTCAACCTCACCAGAAAGGACACAATCAAAGTTTGAACCCAAACCTAGTCTTTTTATCCTATCTCCCGTTAGGATTTTGTTATGAAGTGCGAACCAAGTGAATGCTCTAGCTTTGAGCAGGATGGCATTGTTCCAACAAAGGTTAGCTAGCCAATCAGATTTTGCCTTATCCATGACACTCTTGTATCCATCCTTGACTAAATATAAACCCATCTTAGCCTCCATCCAGATCAGTTCATCCTCCATATTGGAGTAGATAACCACTCTACTCACCAATAGTCTCTTCAACATGACTTTTTGATCATTAGGAAAATTGTAGTCTAGTGTGCTTTTCTAGGCTATTGACAAGGACCCATGATCCCCTTTGAAACACCAATAATCTTTCACTTTACTTACCCAATGATGCATCAGGTATATCTTTGCTTCCCTAAGATTCTCCCATCATGATAACTTGGCCTCTCCACACCACGAATCCTCCCAAAAACCTGCTCTCTCTTAGTTATGTATTACCCATGACAATTTTTGTAGAATAATCTCTCTACTTTTCAAAATAAAGTTCTAGATAGTTGATCCCTGAGAATTCAAACCTTTTGTTATTAACATAGATGTTTTAATAAATGATCAAGGAAAAGATTGATACATACTTATCAAGTTTGTAGTATTTTGAACCAAATTTAGATTTACAATGCTCTTTGAGTCCAACCCAAACAAAATGAACAACTCTAGGAAGTGAAGCCAACAACTCTATGAAAGTTGATTGTTATAGTGTGAAGTTTAGAAAACTATTCAATCTGTGTTGTTGAATGTTTTATGTCGATGTTGAATAGAGCTTGAACATGATATACTTATTCAATCTACCTTTATTACATTATCTCTTCCAAGTTATAGTTTCTTTCTCATGTGAAGTGGCAAACATAAGAAAATTACGGAAACCAATTATATCGAGTCTAAAGTTACGAATGAATTGATGCAGGGACACCGCAAACCCTTTTGCAAGGTTGTGTCACTTTTAGTGCTTTTTCTTTTGTCCTTGAGAAATTTAACAAATGATAAGTTGTTTTTGTTGGATGTGAAGTTTGACTATTCATTTCATCTTCCTTGCTTTGTCCCTTTGTCTTCTTTTGAAGACTATTATATATATATGAGGGGAAAACCTTATGTATGTTGCTGCAAATAATAAAGATACTATTGCCCTACTTTCCCATGGATGTAGCCACATTGGCAAACTACGTTAAATCTTTTGTCTATGTGTGCTACTTTGTGTACTATTTATTTATCTAATTACTTAACAATTGTTATCAGAGATGGTTAGATTCAAGGAGAGTAGGATGAATAGAGGGTTTATAGGAAAAGAAGGAAAAGGCCACAAAGAAGGCACACCAACTATTTTCCAAAATGTAAATGGGAGTTGTGGAAGTAGAGGCTGATTGTCATGCCTAGCAAAGGCCCATGAACTATTTGACAAGATGCAAGGAGTATTTGTCCAGCACTCTTAAACGTCAACAAAATGGATGTTAAATGTGTTGGGATCAATTTTCCACATATTTAATGTTGCATATTCTTCTAAACACTCATTCGGCTGAGCTTCATCTCTAATGATGGAATAGATGTTAGATATTGCATCCAAACTACTCTTCTTTCTTTCATCATCATATAGGGAGAACTTTGACATTTGCATTAACCAGAGGGCTTCATCTACATCACTTTCAGCCACAATATACAGAATGCACTTAACAAGGTAGGACTTAGGAAGGATGTGAAGAAAATGGTGCCCCTTAATGCATATGTGTATGTTGGAAGGATGGGCTTAAATCACATTCTCTAAGCTTTGACCACTTAGGTGGTAGATGTGGGCCCGTTCGTTGTGCCAATGTCCATCTCGTTCAAGTAACAATCATCATTAACTTTAAAACTAAAAGTCTATTCCCACTCAAAACTTTGGTGGATACCTGTAAGTATCTAATTGCATAAAATAGGAGATACTTTCTCATAGAAAATAGTTCTTGCAGTGAATAGATGACATAGGTGTTCTCACGATACAATCACACTGTTTCACCATATGCAACAAGAAGGTTTCCAACTCGATTAGTTCTCATTTGCCAGCGTACTCCCAGCCTTCACCAAAATGGGAGCTTTCGAAAAAGGTATGGACATCCATCAAAGAATAATGGAAGGGGGATTATTGTCAAATATTACAATTAGAAATGCTCTGGTAGACATGTATGCAAAATGTGGAAGCATAGACAAGGCATGTGAACTGTTTGACGAGAAGCCTCAGAAATATGGTCTCATGGAATGCTATAACTGTAGGATATGCACAAAATGTGTTTGTTGAAAAGGCATTAGAAACTTTCAACCAAATGGAATTGGCAAATGTAAAGCTAGACTCCGCAACCTTTCCCAGCATCCTACCTGTGCCAAAATGGTAGCTTTGGAACAGGGTATGGACATCCATCGTAGGATGAAGGATAGATAAATTTTGTCAGATGTTGTAGTTGCAACAACCCTAGTAGGCATGTATGCAAAATGTGGTAGCATAGACAAGGCAAGTGAACTGTTTGACAGAATGCACCATTATTATAGGATGTGCAAAATGTGGAAGCATAGACAAGGCCCGTGAACTATTTGATAGAATATCTCAAAGAAATGTGTTCTCATGGAATGCCTTGATTGCAAGATATTGAAAAAATGGATTTGTTGAAAAGGCTTTAAAAAACTTTCAACCAAATGCAATGGGCAAGTGTAAAGCCAAACTCTACAACCTTTGCTAGCATCCTCCCAGCTTGTGCCAAATGGGATCTTTGGAACAGGGTATGGACATCCATCAAAGCATAAAGGATAGAGGAATTTTGTCAGAGGTAGTTGCAATTGCTCTAGTAGACATGTATGAAAAATGTAGCTACATATTAATAAAACCTACATACTCAACTTCCAGAGTAATTTTGATACCATAATTGTAGCTACAAGTAACCATAAAAACTAGTGAAGAATATCTCATATTAGGGGAGTTGTAGAAGGTTTAGATGAGGAATATACTTAGGTTGAAACTAGTGAAATAATATTTTGTGGATGTGCATTATGTTGTTACCATTTTTCAATTACAGCTCAAATTGGCAGAGCTAGTACAACAACTTCATTTTTAAAGTGAAGGTTAGCATTCTTCTATTGTAAGTTATTTGCATAGTTATTTCTGTTTTAGTGATATTGCAGTTCTATTGTTCAAGAAAAGAAAGAATTTTTAGATTATTCATTACACTAGAGAACATTCACAGGAGAGATAAGTATTTCATTCACTACAATGATTATTCATTTACAAATTGAAATACATGAAAGGATAAACATTACATTGAAAGAAATAATGATAGATCAAATGTCCCACACAAGCTATACGAATAATTGAACAAATGCAAAATATGGAAAATACTATGCATCTAAAGATATGAAGAGAAGGTCATAGCCATCATTGCCTTGTTGCAATCTTCAATCTCTGAGGTTTCCATCCTATCCTTGATCCTAATCTATGATGAGAACCTGTAAAAAATTGGGAAAGGTCCTATTAGAGCTTTAGTTATGAGATCTCTGTGTCCTATCAAAAGAGGCATAAAACATTACCTATAATGCACTGATCAATGAACACCATTCACATGCAAGAACCGAGAAAGAAACAATCATGGAACTTCATTGTTTTTATTCTAATTTGTTTGTTTCATGTGCAAGTATAGGATAAGTCATGTAGCTAATTGAAGACATATCAACATATGGTGTCAAATGAGGTAGCCACAAGGGTTGAGCCCAGCCTGCTGCTTTCCCTTAATCTCAAAAGGGATGGAATAAAAAGGAAAGATCATTATTCACATTGCCTTAATTGAATGAGAAACTGAAGGAGTAGAGAGAAGTCAAATGCATTAGTGTCAAGAATAGGATACACTCATGAACACAGTTCAAAGAATGAAATGGAATCAAAAGAGTAAACTGAACTCATTCACGATAGCATTCAATGCAAAATGATAGTTGTCATTACTGTTTCAACTCATCAAAAATAACATCAAACATATGCATAATGGAGCCAAATATCAGATGAGTGCAATAAACATACAGTGAGTTAAGCAATGCTATAAATATTGCAAACTGTATACAATAAATGGACAGCCACCAAGGAACAACATATGCTACCATGTCACTTTTATGCTGAAGTAAGGTGCATTCATCATATGGAGCAATCACTTATTAAGCATGAGATGCTCTTATATCATAAAGAGACCAAGTGAAGTAAATAAGACAAGTTGGAATAGAAAAAGTTGCATATTCATCCATAGGGGATGTTGTCTCAAGTAATAAATGCCAAATGGATCCACAAACCAATGCTTTGTCAAGTTATATCCTTCTCATTAAGTGATCATATCAAGATTTGTACAGTATCATTTCATATTATTGTTTCAAGTAATAAATGTACTTCAGAGAAATGGTGTTGCTACGGATTAAGTAATCATATCAAGTATGTGCATATCAAAATGGTGACACCTACAAAAGATACAAAGACTCAAAAGGAATAGCCAACTGATGATCATCATGTATCTCATCTTCCATTATACAGTAAGGAAAAAGTTGCAGCATCATATCAAATCATACATCATGGCCTACAGAAGAAGATGCAGCAAGAACAACTGAAGGTTCATAGAGTACAGGTGCAATGAAGATTTTCACAACTATAACAGCTAATGAAAGATGCCATTCCATATGTGGTGTGTACATACAAACAATGAACTAGAAGATGCCAAATACATCAGATGCAACATGTGAAATCAAGAATGGTATAGCATCTACAGTGGAGGTAAAGGATGAAACTGAATGAAAATGTAAGCTTTTGAACTCATTGTTACAGGAGAGAGTTAAAAATAGAACTCATTTTTGTGCACAGACCCATCTGGGTTTTTATTCCATGTTCAAGATTATGAAGGTCATGACCTTTTGATAAGAACCTATAGAATCAACTATTTAATCCATATCCATCTAAAGTTGTGCATATACAAGAGAAGAAGTTTTAGAAAGGAACTAAGAGCTTTTGAACTCAAAAATTAAGCTATAGGACGCAGCCTTGCCAGATATCTGTTGAACACAAATGAATGAAGACACAGCTACATCAGTGGTAAAAATGGAGTGTATATTCCTTTTTATGAAAAAATAACCCAAAGGTTTGAACCTTCATTCACAAATGCAGAGATATGTTTTGCTAGCCGCAACCCCATAATGATAAAAAACATAAATATACAGTAGGTAAAGAATTTCAAAGGTGTAAAACTTAGAAATAATGCCAGCTACGACTTCTAGAAGTATCACATATATAAAAGAAAGAGATGATGCAGATACAAAACTATAATAAGTGATTTCGAGCCATGAGAAGATGAAAAGACTGCACTAGAGTTGTCATTTTGCTAGCCATGCTAAAGTATGTATTTTTCTTCAAAAGACCAAAAACCCCATTTCACTTTCCTTATGTAAGCACACCTCCAAGAGAATAGAGAGTAAGGCCGTGGGCTTCATAGTTTCAACAAGGAAAATACAGAGAATGCATAATGTTTCAAAGTTTTGAACCATGACTGGTAAATAGCAATGTAAAAACAAGAAATTATCTGAAGGAGACAAGGTTCGAAAGGTGTGGTTTTTACCTTTCTTCATCTCTGAGTAATAGAGACTTATGGCTGCGAGTTTTAAATACTAAATCTACAGAATGCCATGAGAATGACCAAAGCAACCAAAAGATTGTTTGAAATTTGAACCTTTTAAAGGACTCACCTTGGCAAATGATGCAGAGCCGAACTTTTTTCTTTTGGCTTCTTTTTTTTTCCTCTCGCATAGTTGCAGTGAATGACAACCTAAATACAGAGAAGGAATGACAGTTGAGACAAATGCAAACAAATTCATCAAAAAAAATGACATGGCCATAGCTATAGACTCCATTCTACCTCAGAAATTCAAAGAATATCAAAATATAAGCCACATATGTCTGAATTAGAGTCTTACCCTTCGAAATCTACCAAGAATCAACCAAAACCATGCTCAGATATGCCAGGAAAGTCTAGTTTTCAGCTTGACATCCTAGGGTTTCATGGTCGTAGCAGAGAGCCCCACTTTTCACCAAAAGATGTGTTTTGCAAATGAGCCTAAAAGAATAGGGAAAAAGGCTTGTTTTGTCTTAGGGTTTACTTTTAGTCGTAATTGAAATAGGATTTTTATCACATTCTTTTCTTTTTTTGAGGCACAAACTAATACCTTTGTGGTGTTAAATTATGTTGCATAATGCCTAAGTCCATGACTTAGAGTGAGGTCAAGCCTCAATGGTTCGCTCTATAATTTGATGCTTTAAGTTCATGCTTGGTCACCTTGAAGAATGTGTTTTGTGCTTTAGCCCCTTGGAGATAGAGATGGAGCTTATGCTCTTAACATAATATGTAATCCTTTCATGAGACAAGTCAATATGCTTATGGAGTATGAGATAGGTCATATGGAGATAAGCCATTAGGCTTTTATTTTTGCAAACACTATATAATGCCTTGATTATTTTCACATGATATATGTCAGAGATATACTTCTTTTTCAGTAGTTCCAATTAGAGTTTTTTGGCAGAATAGAGTAGAGATTAGAGTTCAGGATATCAGAGTCTTCCTCTCACACTGAGAGTGTTGTATTCTATCTATGTACTCATTCTTTCTTCAATTATAGAGAAGAAATTTTCCTTCATTTTTTGCCTCTATTTTTGCAAAATTAATTTGATATTACACTGTGATAAGCATTTATCCTCTATTTTGTCTTGAGTTTTTTAAGATATGCAAATGTTTTTGCTTAGTTTAGGTTGCATGTTGTGTTTTGATTAAACCTTCAGGCAAAATATTTATGAAGTAGGTAGAATCAAGTGTTGTGAAGATCAAAGTTGTATAGTTTGATTGTGAGTAAGCTCTGATAAGAGTTCAGTGTTGGTGCATCACCTTAAAAAATTTATTTTAGTTATTTATTTTAGTATACCTTTCTCATCCCTTTTGCCAGACAAGTCATTAGATTAGGAAAAAATCATAAGGAGAATGAGCTCACTTTGGAGATTCACTCTCGATATAGGAAACCCACATCCTGAGAGTGTTTCCATATTTCAATAGATAGCTAAGTCTTCTATAGGCTTAGAATAAGGTGCATATCTGATTGATAATAGTTTTTGGAATGCCTGGTGGGACTCTGAAAGTGATTTGAGAGAAGTTTTATACCCTCATAGCTGTTGTTCTAGTATATGCAGAAGTATTCCAGTCTTTTGGAGGATTTTACAATATTCTTGGTGACTCTTTTTCTCTGGTCTTGCATGTAGATTAGTGTTACTAGCTTATGAAAACCAGATCTTGTTCTGATCCATTTGAATATTTATAGCTATCTTTGCCAAGAAGAAGAGGTAGATCAGCAAGTAGAACAACTAATTCAGCGAGGAGATCAAAATCAACACCTCCAACTTCAACCTAAAGAAGTAGAAGTCTAGTGCTGATAGTTCAAATACCCATAATGGCTAGGTAGTATGCATTTGCCCCCTTTAACGGAGGTAGTACACTACAACTTTCTCAGCGTGATGATATTCCAGTTGCAGCCCTTAAATGACTATGATATTTCACTATACAAGACCATACTACAGCTGCTGAGCACATTCAGTATGTGTAAACTCTTTGTTCTATACACAATGTCACCAAAGAAAATGTGGCAATTAGACTTTTGGCTGCATCATTGAAAGGTAAAGCCTTACAATGGTTGAGAGGACTTGCTAAATATTCAATAACATCGTGGGATCTACTGGGAGATAGATTACACAAGCACTTCAAAAATAAATCCAATCATCTCTCATTGCTAGAGAAGTTGAGCACCATCAAAAGGGCACCCCATGAACACATGGCAGATTTCAATTACCAATTTCAGAGAACCTGGGATAGAATCCCCGCAACAGTAAAACCCCTGCCAAGGCATGCATTTTTGTTTTATCTTAAAGCTTTAAATAGTGAAATTTCTGTAATGATCTAGTCTATGGGAGGAACCACCCTTCCTGATTCTTTTGAGATTGTTTTTAGAGTAGAAAATTGCCTTATCCAAGTAGGGAAGATAGCCCTGAGGCCTCCCTTACCCATTTTCCTAGAAATCCAGCCATCTATGCCAATAGCAGTGCCTCCTTTGGCTACTATCCCACCTGTTCCAGTAATAACCCATCAGCGTGTAGCCCAAGAACCCACTGCACTAGTCCCAGATTTCTAAACACTTAAATAGCACACTAAAAATCCTTAGCAATGAAATTGTTAATATCAAGAAGCAGTTTGGTCAAGAGTATAGGCCTTACCAAGCCTCGTATCAACAAAATTAGTAGTATAGGCAACCTTTCCAAGCTGATCCTCAAGCTCAAAAGGAAATTACAACCCTCGACCCTTCCAATCTTACAATCCAAATGTTGCCAGCACCTCAAAGGAGCTTGTGCCCACTCAGAACAACTTAGTTCAAGATAATGACGAGTGTTATCCATTTCACCAACCCCATAATCAAGCTGTGTGCACAAATGGTGTGAGAAATTAGGCACTTATGGTGCAGAACAGTTATGCAAGTTTAGAAGGTGTCTCTGGTGAAGTTTCAGCTCAACAAATAATGTTGATGTGGCCTTAATGAACTGGCAAGATAGTAAATTTTGTGGTAGGCCAAAATTACCTAAGTACACCTATTTCAGCCAACACAATGTCAAAACAGAGGGCTACAGATCTTAATCAGCAAGCTATAGTGGTACAACAATAGCCTGTGAGAGATAAATTTCAAACCTTTCTGTCACAAGCTACCCATGTATCACAACAAAAGGTGTAAATTCTGCAAAGGGATCAAACTATACCAATAAAGGATCAGTCCAAAGTACAATCATAGCCATCACAAAGGAAGAATGATGTTGCTGATGCGAAGGGATAGCAAGAGGTAAATCTTGTTTCTTTCAACATAGTAGATCATCATAAGAAAGCTATAGTGAGCATGTCAGTTATGGATGCATTGCACATTCCTAGCCAAAAGAATCTATTACAAGAGGCATTGGCTAAACTTACTATTTCTGAGTGTTCTAATCAAGGAAAGGCCAAGGTTGTACTTGCCAATAGTCTAGAAGTCAAGAGTGGATAGCCAACAAATGAGGTAAAACCTCCTCCTTTCTACCTAAGTCTGATTATTAGTGACAAGCTTGTCCATAACTGTATGATAGATTCTAGAGCAAGCAGTTCTGTCATGCCAAAGAGTCTAGCTGATTCATTAGGATTGGTTTATGAACCCCTTGCAAAAGGAGTAGTCCAGCTAGACAAATCTACACTTAGTACTAGAGGAATAATAAAAAATCTACCACTTACACTGCATGCTTGTCCTAATTTTGCCATCCATCAGGATATTTATATCATTGATCTGCCACCTAGCTTTGCTATATGTGTTTCTAGGGAGTTTACTACGAAATTTTGTTGGTTTCTATCTTCTGATTGGTCCCACTTGTTTTTTAGAACAAGGTATGGTACAAAAGTAACCATATAATCTGAACCACTTGCAAATGATTCATGTTGAGGCTTATGTTCCCAGCCCAATAAATGCTAACCTCTACATCACCCATGGGCAGCAGGATGAAATCATGAGCCTAGATCTGAATGCACCTATAGAAGACATAAACTTAGATGATTGGGTAGCTGAAGATCATGGAGGTGACCCTTTTTGTTATGCAGATGAGGTAGGATTGGGCATCTATATGATACAGGAACCTAATGTAGTGATTCCTAATCTGATTAACGACCAAAGTTAGTCAGGATAGGAAGAAGATCAGCTTTAGAAGCTATACTTTGACAGATCTAGGGCCAAAATAGGTGTTGGTGGAGGTAATATGTTGATTTCACCTAAAGGGAACAAGTACTATGTGGCCTTGAGGTTCACTTTCAGCTGTACAAACAATGTCGCTAAGTATGATGCCCTGATTCATGGTTTAGAGTGGGCCTGAAAAAAGAGGTATCAAATATATCCAAGTTTATGGTGATTCTAAATTGATCGTTAATCAGGTTAGGAATCTAAGTGCTACTAAGAATGACCTACTCAGAAGGTACAAGCATAGAGTGTGGGATTCAATTGAATATTTTGATGCATTTAATCTATTTTCAATTCCCATAAACCAAAATAAGTATGTAGATAAGCTTGCAGCTTTAGGATCTCAATTTGATATTCTTGATCAGATTCAGAACATTGAGGTACACCCATATGTCAAAGTAGTTTTTAGACCTTCTGTACTTGACAATAGTGTTTCTTGGCAAATTTTTGATAGTGACGAGCAAATTTTTAGTTTTTTGTGTGTAGAAGCTGAATTTGTAGCTGATAATCAGCATAAGTACCAACAACAAATTGAAGATCAGATTGTATAGTTGAAATCCAATAAGATGCCCAAGGGACTGGTTACACTACAATCAGTGTTTAACTCAGATGATCAGTTTAGAAAGGACAAGTATAGTATGATAGTGAAACAAGAACACTATGAGGCAATGGAGATATTCAAGGAAAAGTTGCTGAAACTTGGAAAGGTATGCACTAAAGATGAATAACAATCATTTATTTAGTTATGTCAAGAATTTTCTAATGTTTTTGCATGGGAGTATAAAGACTTAAGGGGGTTTGATTCTGGTTTATCCCAACATACCATTGAATTAGAGGCTAATGCCAAACCTATTAGGTAGAAGAAAAGACCCCTGAATCCAAAACTTGAACATTTAATGAAGGCTGAGTTAAACAAATTGATTGAGAGGAGTATCATATTCCCAATAAAACATACCTCCTGGGTTTCCACCTTGGTCCCACTAAGAAAGAAGAATGGAGAGATTCGTCTTTGTGTCGACTTCCATGATCTCAATCAGGCATCATTGAAAGACCACTACCCTCTTCCTTCCATGGAACAAATATTGCAAACTATTTTTGGTTCTGATAGATATTCTTTGTTAGATGGTTACTTAGGTTACAACTAGATCCTGGTTAAGGAGGAAGACCAATATAAAACTACATTCACAACTAACTGGGGTACTATGGCATACAGGAAGATGCCATTCAGTTTTTCCAATACAGGGGAAACCTTCTAGAGGGAAATGGACATGGCCTTCCATGGACTTATGGACAGAATAGCGCTGGTGTAGTTAGATGACATTATAGTTTTTTCCAAAGATGCTAATGATCACTTTGACCACTTGAAGCAGATTTTTTAAATGTGCAGAGAGTTTGGAATTTCATTGAACCCAAAGAAGTGCATATTTTTCAGTTCATAAAGGTAAACTTCTCGGCCATATTGTTTCAAAACAAGGTGTTTCTATTGACTCTGAGAGAGTTTCAGCTATTCTAGATTTATCGCTACCTGCACATAAGAAAATCATGCAAAGCTTTCTTGTCAAGATTAATTTCCTGGGAAGATTTATTCCAAACATTACAGGTTTGTTGCAACTCCTCACTACCATGCTAAAGAAGAATGTGCCATTCAGCTAGACTAAGGAAGGAAAAGGAAGCTTCGAGCAAATCAAAGAAGCTTTCGCTACTGCCCCTACCCTCATTAATCCTAATTATGAGAGGGATTTTGTTTTCTATGCTTTTGGAGGTAGTGACACCATCTCATCAATGTTATGTCAGCAAAAAGATGAAGGCTTGGAGCAGCCAGTGGCATTTATCAGCCAGGTACTACATGACTATGAGGTAAAGTATTCTTTTGTTGAGAAACATATTTTTTCCATTGTTAGAAGCCTCAAGAAATTTAGACACATACTATCCAATAACATAATTCACTTAATGGTTGCTCACCCTACTGTCAAGAGTTTCTTACTTAACAGAGATATAAATGATAAGAGGGCTAGTTGGATAACCAAAGTTATGGATTTTGATGCTGATATCAAGGTAACTAAGCTAATTAGGGGCAAGGGCTTATGTGAGTAGCTAGTTGAAAGTGAAGAGCATGGTCAAGAACATAAATAAGACATGGAAATAGTACTGAATAATAGTGTACCAGCCACTGTACTAGCTCGTACAAACAACTGAGTGCAGTAGATGATGCACTATATGTAGATTGGTCAATGCCCTGAAGGTTTAGATAGGGTAGGAAGAAGGTATTTTAGGTTACAAGCTACTCCTTATGCTATCATTGATGGTATTTTGTATAGGATATATTTTAATGGTGTATTTCTAAGATGTATTGGACCCGATCAAGTTGATAAACTATTAGAGGGTTTCACAATGGAGCTTCAGGAGGTTACTTTGTAACTAGAACAATTGCGTTGAAGATTATGCAAGCTGGTTATTACTGGCCTGATTTGTTTAAAGAGGCTTTTGCTTGGGTGAGAAGATGTGAGAAGTGTTCATTATTTGTAGGTAAGCAAAGTCTTGAAGCCTTACCTCTACATCCTATCAAAGTTGAAAAACCATTTGCAAAATGGGGTCTAGATTTTATAGGACCAATAAACCCACCTTCAAGTGTAGGCCACAAGTGGATCTTGACTGCCATAGACTATTTTACCAAGTGGACCAAGTTTGTTTCTTTAAAAGAAGAAAATGAATCTATTGTTCTAAGTCTCTATCAGGATCTGGTATCAAGGTTTGGTGCACCAGATTCATTTATCTCTGATAATGGTTTAGCTTTTATTAGATTGAGAATTTCAGATTGGTCTATTAAAAATAACATCTTTTTGAATACTTGTTCTAACTATTATCCACAGGGTAATGGGCAGGTTGAATCTACAAACAAGAATCTGATAAGAATCATTAAGAAGACTATTTAAGACAACCAGAGAATGTGGCATGAGAAGTTAAAGTTGGCTCTTTGGGCTAACAGAATTACACCCAAGAGAGCTACTGGTTGTTTTCCATATGTACTTACTTATGGTAAAGAGGCTAGATTGCCTATTTCTATTGAATTACCAACATTGACTTTCATCAAAGAACTTGAGTTGCTAGAGGAATAACCTTTAGTAGTCAGGCTGGCTCAGGTTATGGAGTTAGAAGAGACCAGAAAGGAAGCCTTGAGGAAGCTTGATATACATCAAGCTCAAATAAAGAATGATTTTGATAAGAGGGCAAGGCCAAGAAGCTTCATTGTTGGTGATTCAATTTTCAAATGGAATGAACTGAGAAGCAGACCTAGAAATCATTCCAAGTTTGATGCAATTTGGGATGGCCCATATGTAATCATAGAGTGCAAAGAAAACAATGCATTTTAGCTGTCCAAGTTAAGTGGAGAGGTGCTGTCTATCCCAGTAAATGGGATCCACCTCAAACAATGCATCTGAGGATAAGTACTACCTTTGTATCATAGTAGAGTAGAGTTGTGGTTAACAAGTGCCCATGCACATTTGCTTTCAGTATTTTTGTTTCCCTAAGTGCTACTGCACGCATTTTCTGGCCATCAGGGCCTGTTAGTTTGCTTTCAGTTTAGTTTGTTTTTAGTTTTTTGTTGCTATTTGAACTAGTTGGAGAGTTGAATTGCAGTGTTTTCTGAGTTGAGAAGAGTAGAGTATGACTCAATGCCCAATGGATATTCAAGGCAACTAATCTGATGCTTAGCAGGCAAGCATGTAGCAGAAGTCACCACAAATGTTACTATTTTCACTTACAGCTCAAATTAGCAGAGCTAGTACAACAAATTCATTTTTAAAGTCAAGGTTAACATTCTTCTGTTATAAGTTATTCACATAGTTTTTTGTGTTTCAATGATATTAAAGTTTAGTTGTTCAAGAAAAGAAAGGATTTTTAGATTATTCATTGCATTGCAGAACATTCACATGAGAGATAAGTATTTCATTCACTACAATGATTATTCATTTACAAATTGAAATACATAAAAGAATAAACATTGCATTGAAAGAAATAATGACAGATCAAATGTCCCACACAAGCCGTGGGAATAGCTGAACAAATGCAAAATAGGGAAAATACTATGCATCTAAAGATAGGAAGACAAGGTCATAGCCATCATTACCTTGTTACAATCTTCAATCTCTGAGGTTTCCATCCTATCCTTGCTCTAGATCTTGGATGAAAACCTGCAAAAAATTGGGAAAGGTCCTGTTAGATCTCTGGTTATGAGATCTCTATGTCCTATCAAAAGAGGCATAACACTGCCTGTAATACATTGATCAATGAACATCATTCGTATACAAGAGGAACTGAGAAAGACAAAATCATGGAACTTCATTATTTTTATTGTAATCTATTTGTTTCATGTGAAGTTGCAGGATAAGTCATGTAGCTAATTGCAGACATATCAGCATGTGGTGTCAAATGAGGCTTCCACAAGGGTTGAGCCCAACATGCTGCTTTCTCTTAATCTTAGGAGGGATGGAATGAAAAGGAATTATCATTATTTACATTGCCTTAATTGAATTACAAACTGAAGGAGTAGAAAGTAGTCAAATGCATTGGTGTCAAGAATAGGATACGCTCATGACTGTACTTCAAAGAATGAAATAAAATCAAAAGAGTAAACTAAACTCATTCAGGAAAACATTCAATGCAAAAGAATAGTTGTCATTACTATTTCAGCTCATCAGAAATAATATCAGACATATGCATGGTGGAGACAAATATCAAATGAGTGCAATAAATATACAGTGAGTTAACCAATGCTATAAATATTACAAACTATATACAATAGATGGACAGCCACCAAGGAACAACATATGCTACCATGTCACTTTTATGCTGAAGTGAGGTACAATCATCATATGGAGAAATCACTTATTAAGCATGAGATGCTCTTATATCATAAAGAGACCAAGTGAAGTAAATAAGATAGGTTGGAACAACAAATGTTGCATATTTATCCATAGGGGATGTTGTCTCAAGTAACAAATGCCAAATGGATCCACAAAGAGATGCTCTGTCAGGTTATATCCTTCTCATTAAGTGATCATATCAAGATATGTATAGTATCACTTCATCATGTTGTTTCAAGTAATAAATGTACTTTAGAGAAATGGTGTCGCTACAGGTTAAGTAATCATATCAGGTATGTGCATATCAAAATGGTGACATCTATAGAAGATACAAAGACTCAAAAGGAACAGCAAACTGATAATCATGTATCTCATCTGCCATTATATAGTAAGGAAAAAGATGCAGCATCATATCAAATTATACATCATGGCCTACAGAAGAAGATGCAACAAGAACAGTTGAAGGTCCATAGAGTGTAGATGTAATGAATATTTTCTCAACTATAACAGCCAATGAAAGATGTCATTCCATATGTGGTGTGTACATACAAACAATGAATTGGAAGATGCCAAATACATCAAATACAACATGTGAAATCAAGAATGGGACAGCATCTATAGTGGAGGTAGAGGATGAAACTGAATAAAAATGTAAGCTTCCGAACTCATTGTTACAGGAGAGTATTAAAAATTGAACTCATTTTTGTGCACAGACCCATCTAGCTTTTTATTCCATGTTCAAGTTTATATAGTCTATGGCCTTTTGAATAAGAACCTACATAATGAACCTTTTTATCCATATCCATCTGAAGTTGTGCAGATACAAGAGAAGTTTCAGAAAGGAAGTGAGAGCTTTTGAACTCAGAAATCAAGCTATAGGTTTTAGCCTTGCCAGATATCTGTTGAACACAAATGCATGAAGATACAGCTACATCCATAGTCAAAATGGAGTGTATACTCCTTTTACATCAAGATAACCCAAAGGTTTAAACCTTCATTCACAAATGC
Source organism: Cunninghamia lanceolata (assembly GCA_027924645.1). Classification (NCBI taxonomy): domain Eukaryota; kingdom Viridiplantae; phylum Streptophyta; class Pinopsida; order Cupressales; family Cupressaceae; genus Cunninghamia; species Cunninghamia lanceolata. The sequence continues at coordinate 10,189,131 of BSBN01000078.1, forward strand.
AGAGATATGTTTTGTTGGCCACAGCCCCATAATGACAGAAAACACAAATATATAGAAGGTAAATAATTTGAAAGGTGTAAAACTTAGAAATAATGCCAGGAATGGCCTCTAGAATTATCACATACAGAAAAGAAATAGATGATGCAGATACAAAACTATAATAAGTGATTTCAAGCCATGAGAAGATGAAAAGACTACACTACAGTTGTCATTTTGCTAGCCATGGTAAAATATGTGTTTTTCTTCAAAATACCAAAAACCCCATTTCACTTTCCTTAAGTAAGCACACCTACAGGAGAATAGAGAGTAAGGCCGTGGGCTTCATAGTTTCAACAAGGAAAATACAAAGAATGCATAATGTTTCAAAGTTCTGAACCATGACTGGTAAACAACAATGCAAAAACAAGAAATGATTTGAAGGAGACAAGGTTCGAAAGGTGTGGTCTTTACCTTTCTTCATCTATGAGTAATAGAGACTTCTGGCTGCAAGTTTTAAATACTAAATCTATAGAATGCCATGAGAATGACCAAAGCAACCAAAAGATTGTTTGAAGTTTGAACCTTTTAAAAGACTCACCTTAGAAAATGATGCAGAGCCAAAGTTTGTTTCTTTTCGCGTCTTTTTTTCCTCTCACATAGTTGTAGTGAACGACGGCCAGAATACAAAGAAGGAATGACAATTGAGACAAATGCAAACAAATTCATCAAAAAAAATGACATGGCCATGGCTGTAGAATCCATTCTGCCTTAGAAATTCAAAGAATATCAAAATATAAGTCACATATGGTTGAATCAGAGTCTTACTCTTTGAAATTTGCAAAGAATCAACCAAAACTGGACTCAGATATGTGAAGAAAGTCCAGTTTTCAGCTTCAAACCCTAGGGTTGCATGGCGACAGTAGAGATCCCCATTTTTTACCAAAAGATGTGTTTTGCAAATGAGCCCAAAAGAATAGGGCAAAGGCTTGTTTTGTCTTAGGGTTTAGTTTTAGCCCTAATCATAATAGGATTTTTATCACATTGTTTTCTTTTTTTGAGTCACAAACTAATACCTTTGTGGTGTTAGGTTATGTTGCATAATGCCTAAGTCCATGACTTAGAGTGAAGTTGATCCTCAATGGTTCCCTCTAATATTTGATGCTTAAAACATGTTCAATCACCTTGAAGAATGTGTTTTGTACCTTAGCCCCTTGGAGATAGAGATGGAGCTTATGCTCTTGACATAATATGCAAACCTTTCATGAGACAAGTCAATATGCTATTGGAGTATGAGATAGGTCATATGGAGATAAGCCATTAGGCTTTTATTTTTGCAAACACTATATAATGCCTTGATTATTTTTATGATTTTTTTAGAAAAATCAAATATTGTAATTGCAATAGACTTGGCGAAATTATAAGCCATGTGTATTTATTTTTTTGTAAAATTAAATCGTATAAAGGATAGGAAAAATTGCAAGTGTTGTAAAGTTTGTTTTAAAGCTATAATTTATAAATTGCTTTAAAACCAAACTATTTTTAGGAAGTTAAAACTAGTAAAGAAAATCAAAATATTCCTTCCATGATTTATTTAATTTTGAGGCAGATAAAGACAAAAACTAAGATTTCATGGGTAGATAAAAGCAGATTTTTGTTGGGGCCACATGAGAGAGTCTTTTGGCACTTTGCTTTCACAGTTTGGACACATATTGAGAGATTTTATTTTGGCTTTTCTAAGGAGCTTGAAAATGGACTTGGAGGTCTTTTATTAGGAGCTTTTTTCTAGCTTTTAGAGGGAGATTATTTTCATAATATATGTGTCAGAGATATACTTCTGTTTCAATAGTTCTAGTTAGATTTTTCTGATAGAATAGAGTAGAGATCAGAGTTCAGGATATCAGAGTCTTCCTCTCACACTGAGAGTGTTGTATTCAGTCTATGTACTCATTATTCCTTTAGTTATAGAGCAGTAGTTTTCCTTCATTTTTTGCCTCTATTTTTGCAAGATTAATTTGATATTACACTGTGAAATGCATTTATCCTCTGTTTTGTCTTGATTTTGTGATAGATATGCAAATGTTTTTTCTTAGTTCAGGTTGCATGTTGTGTTTTGATTAAACCTTCATGCAAAATATTTATGAATTAGGTAGAATCAAGTGTTGTGAAGATTAAAGTTCTATAGTCTGACTATGAGTAAGATCTGATAGGAGTTCAGTGTTGGTGCATCACCTTAAAAAAATCATTTTAGTTATTTATTTCAGTATACCTTTCTCATCCCTTTTCCCAGGCAAGTCATTAGATTAGGAAAAAATCATAAGGAGAACTAGCTCACTCTAGAGATTCACTCTCGATATAGGAAACCCACATCCTGAGAGTGTTTCCATGTTTGAATAGATAGCTAAGTCTTCTGTAGGCTTAGCATAGGGTGTATATTTGATTGATAACAATGTGTATGTGACATGTGATGTTATTAAAATGTGACGATCTATGTCCAAGCTAGAGTTCTTAATGTGGTTGTGTGAATATGTCATTCTATGTTTGTGAATCCATGAGTCTTATGGTCTCATGCCTAAGTTGGGATCCTCGTGTATGAGTTTGATCTATTAAAGCATAGTATGCATGTCATCCAGTGATAAGGAAGACTCTATGGACTAAATTGTTGATCATCCTTCAAGCCTTAATGGAGTCATATAGTTGCTATTTTATAGAGAGAATTGCTCCATGTTGATTCATGCATAAAGTAACATACTAGTTATTTTGGTGAATCAAAAATCCAAATGATTGTCATCCTAATAGAGATGGTATATTTTATATCTCAATTATAAGTTGAATAGTGTTTCTTGCCATAGTGAGGTGTTTTCTTGATTACGAAGGTGTTCCTAGGATGATTGCTATCTCAGTTTAAAGTAGGATAGCATTGCTTTGGTATAGCAAGGTGTGACATTGTGGTCAAGGTGTTTCCTTGTTGACATGTTCTAGGATCCATTGGAGTGGTTGTAGCGCACCAAATTGTGTTGAATGTAATTGTGACTTAGATGTTTAGAGACTTGTGTGTGTCTATATGTATGCATACTTGTGCATGTGTCGATTGGTTAATCTAGTGATATTGAGTTCTAGATTGGCCAAGTGGTGGATGTCGTAATTTTCCTAGATTGGCTAACTGGTGGATTCCATGGTTTTCTTGGATTGGTTCTAGAAAATAGCTACAAAATTTCTTAGATGGTAGAAACCCTACACCAATCAAATAGGTTGAAGACCTATGAATGGATATGCACCTCACCAATGCCCCTATGAAGTTGAATAACTCATTGTAATGGTGGATAGGAGGAAAGGTAGGCATGATACTTGGATTGCCCTCTGAGCAAAGTTCTATGCACTCTAATAATTATAAATTGGTAACACATGTTCCTACATTCTATGAATTAATGAATAACTTTGGTTGCAATAATGATGAATGAATATTATCTCTAAATTCATGAATCTAAGTATAATTATATTTGACTATTGTACTAAACTTTGTGATCTTTGATTACCCAATATGCCTATAGGAGAAAGGGGTATATATTGCTTAAGGATGCCATTAAAGATGTGTAGTAGGGAGCATTAAGGATTGTTGAGTGGCAATTGACAATCATCAAATTCTTGCGTAAGGATAAAGAGACTTGTTATTAATTTGTCCTAAGGCATTAAGTTGTAAAGTCTAGAGAACTATATAGAATATGTTAATAGTTAAAGATTATAGTACTTGTGTAAAATTTGACCCATCACCTCAAAGATAGAGTTAGGTTTTGAATACTATGATTCTAGTGTGATATAAATTACTTTAAGGATTGAATGAGCTTCCTAGAAGGCTTAATGAGTACATGTTCATTTTTATTAGGACATTATAGTGTTTTGTTGTCATTTGGTAAAGATAATTATGAACCCTTAAAGCTTGATACCTTCCTATTGAAGTATTTCTTTATATTATTACTTAGGTTAATCTGTGAGACGTGTGACATGATTCTATAATGTTCTAGTGAATGAACCTAACTACCTATGTGTAATTGACCTAGAGTGAATGATCTAGACAAATAAAACCATGGATGGTTAGAGGCTAAAGTATAGAGGTTATATAATTGGGATTCCTAAATTTGGAAAGTCACTCTCTTGTCATGTGGGAGCTTTGAAACAATGTATGGACATCCATCAAAGCATAAAGGATAGAGTAATTTTGTCATATGTAGTTTCAGCTTATATGGTAGATATGTAAGAAAATGTGGAAGCATAGAGGCACGTGAACCATCTGACAAAATGTCTCAAAGAAACGTGGTCTCACGGAATGCCATGATTACAAGATATGCACAAAATTGATTTGTTGACAAGGATTTACAAACTTTCAAGAAAATTAAATTGGTTGTTGTAAAGTCAACATCATCCCTACCTATCCCAAAATGGGAGCTTTGGAATAGGCTATGGACATCCATCAAAGCATAATGGAAGGGGGATTATTGTAATATATTATAGTTGGAAATGCTATAGTTGGAAATGCTCTAGTAGCCATGTATATAAAATGTGGAAGCATAGACATGGCATGTGAATTATTCAACAAAATGCCTCAAATAAATGTGGTATCATGGAATGAGATGACTGTAGGATATACACGAAATGGATTTTTCATGGATGCTCTCAAAATCTTAAAATTAAGGAAGCACTTTGGAACATATCTTGACATTATAAGCTTTGCTTGTGTCCTATGTGCATGTAGCCATGTAGGTTTAGTGGATGAGAATTGTACATACTTCAATCACATGAGTAACCATTATTGCATTACACCTATAGTTGATCATTATGTATACATTGTTGACCATCTTGCCATGTTGGCTATCTTGAGGACACCCTAAACTTTATTATTAAGATGCTAGTTAAACTTGTATTGGTTGTGTGGATGTGTTTTCATGGCACCACATACAGATCACATATGAATATAGGCTTAGGACAATTTACAATGACGCTACTTTTTGATTTGGATCCTAAAAATGTTGTGACTTATGTTCTTCTCTCAAGCATCTATGTAGAAGTGGGAAAGTGGTGTGAGGTTCAAATGGTAAGGACATTAATGTAAAGATAAAGGAATTAAAAAGATCCATGGGGATTGAAGGCCATAAAATGGTACATGCTTTTTGTGTAGGAGACACATCACATCCACAAACACAGGAGATATATGCAAAGTTGGGGAATTTGGTTTGGGAGATAAAGGTAGCAAGGTATTTTCTTGATTCAAGATATTTACTTAGTGATGTGGAAAAGGTGGAAAATAAATTGTTTCTCTACGAGCATAGTGAAAAGTTGGCAATTTTTTTTGGTTTTTTAGGCATGCCCCTTAGAACAACTATTAGAGTTGTGAAGAACCTTCGAGTATGTATTGATTGCCACACTACAAAAAAATTTATTTCCAAGATTGTTGCAAGAGAATTTGTCATGAGGGATGCAAACTATTTCCGTGATTTTAAATAGGGAGAATGTTCTTGTGGCTCTATTATTAGTGACACTAAATGAAGTAATCAAAAAAATAGGATTGCACTATAATAATGTGCACCATGTCAGACTTTCACTAATAATTAAGAACAAGGTTTTATTTTTAGTTTCAAGAATTTTTTTTGGTTTTGTTTTTTTGGCAATCTAGAATATGATGTTGGCTTCATAAAATTAAATGCATAGAGTGCAATGGAGATCACTAATTATATTCATTGTTGAGGTATCTATCAAAGACATGTTTTACGATAACATGGATGTTTAATTGAATTATGAAATGAAAAGTTAGAGGAGACGGTAGAGAAAGAGAAAATAAAAGGTGAGGAGTTCACTTCAAGTAAATTTAAATATGCTTGACCAACAAGAAATGGGAGGAAGACTCCCAATTACCCTTTCCATTTTGTATTATTCGTTTGTTTGGATTAATTGTATTATCTTTTGCCTATGTTAGGTTAACTATTTAATTGCACATTCTAGATTCAATATATAATTTTATGTAAGTGTATGTAGACTTTGTGTCATTTATGGTAAGATATTTCTAATTTTGTTTCACATCCCTTTTCTTGGTGAAATAATTAATAAATTTGTGAATTTGTAGATATTTTTTAATTTAATTAAATGATTTCAATTTGTTTGGATTTAATTAGAAATAAGCTAGTATAATTTAAATGAATAAGTAAAAAAATTACAAGTGTGTTTATTTTGCAATTAGTGGTTATGCATGGCACTTGAAAAACTCACATAATGACATTTATAGATTGATGTTGAGAGAAGAGAATAATATATGTATATGTTAAAAAATCATTATTTTAACTACACATTCATAGTATCAAAAACTTATGCATGCTAATGAGATGAGGGTTTCAATTTAATTAGGCAAGAGACAAATAGGATATTTCATAAGTGTTTGGAGTGACAATAGGACTTAGAACAAGAGGAATGCAAAATGATGAGGGGAATTTTACAGAAACACAATCCTTAATCTTGATTTGTCAATTTTAGTATTTAAAGCAAATATACATCACCAATCATCAAAAGAATACCCATACCTTTCTAGTGGTTGCCTACGTCTTATAGACCTTTGAACAAGATGAGGTGGAGGTTCTTCCTCTTCTTCTGAAGATTTAGAGCTTGATAAAATCTCCTCAACTTCTTATCAAATTGGGGCCCTCGATTCAACTTTCTCAAGTATAGAAGGAAGTCAAATCACATCTTTCTTCTATTTAATTTTCTCTGGATATATAACAATGGAAGAAGGATTAGTTTCCCTAAAAATGACACTTCTATTGTAAAATAATTTCTTTTCAAATTGTATCCTTTCACATCATCACTAGAACTAATGAAGATACATTTTATAGCTTTGTTATCCAACTTAGTTCACTTCTCCCTTGGCACATGTGTATATGTCTCACAACCAAAAGCTCTTAGATGTCTTAGTGAAGTCTTATATCTTGACCACACCTCCATTGACATATTATCCATAAGTGTTGATGTAGGAGAGATGTTTAACACCTATAGCAAGTAGTGGCTATGGATTTGGCCTAAAACCTAGAAACAAGATTCCCACACCTAGCTATTTTTAGTATATTCTTAAATACATGTCATGACTTCCTAAATTTATCTTCCCAAGATGGGTGCCCAAGTTTGGTAATAAGTGTTTGGAGTGACAACAGTTATGAGAGAGATAAATAGAGCACTTCATAAGTGTTTGGAGTGATAATTGGGCTTAGAACAAGAGTAATTCTTGTACTTGATTCATCTCAAAATTTTATAGTTGGAAGTTCATTTCATAATGTCCAAAGACTTATGAGTTGTGGCTAATTATTTTTTTAGTTGATTTTAAAATGGAATGTTATTATAAGCATACATGTTTGTATATAATGAAGGCTAGAAGAATAGTTTTTTAGAAAGAATCTAGAATTATGAACTTCAATTATTCATCTCATGCAAATACATTTGACATAAGAGAACATATATTTCTAAGTTATTATAAGTCTTTATAAAGATATTTTTTAAAGTTTACAATAGAAGAAGAGAATTTGTTATGAAGTATCTTTATTCTTCTAAAAGCAAAATCACTTTGTAACTATCATTAATAGTATCACACTTGAGATCCCAAAGTGCATCTAAAATTATAAATCAATATTTTGTGTATGTATTATAATAGTAGGGAACATTAGAATTGAAGCAATTCCATTGTCATTGAAAATAAAAATAATTATAAAATAACCCCACATATTGCATTTGGTGAAGTGAAGTCCTCAATAAATAAAAGGTGCTACATTCTTCCTCCTACCACATGGTACCGCCACATCTATTTGACTTGATCTATTTAGAATCCCCAATGATGGATTTGTTCTTGATAATTTATTTAGATGGCTTCTTCCTTAGAATTTATTAGATCCCATCCCACTTTTAGGTTCCTTTTTTGCTCATTCCAATCCTATCCAACTATAAAATTTGTTAGTTTCCTTGGCAACATTGGGTCTCTTATTTCATGTGAAATGAGGAGTATTTCTTTTGCAATTGATTTTAGTATTTAATTTTCCATTTTGTTGGGTTCTCTCTACTCCACACACCCTTGCTCTTTTCCCTCCATCTCAGAGCTTAGTAACTCATATATGGATTACTCTTATCCTTCTTCTATCATCTTGTCTCTTCTTCTTCCTCATGGTTGAAGTTAAACCTATGAAACCACAATGATTAACAATCATTGCCTATTGATACACTACAAATGAATAACTTTTGAACTTTAGATTTCTTACTACTTACATCAATAGAGTAGTTGCATGATAAATCCCTAATCAATCTTGAAATTAAACTTAAAATTATATCCTTAATGGACCATTAGGCCCTTAGTTTTAAACCATGCTTTGATACCATATATGATCTCCCAACGGACTTGAGGAAAATTAGACTATTTTTTTTAATTGAACTTCTTAAGCTTTTGCCCACATTATATAAAAGAATCTTGTCTTGCAACATAAATAAATCCTTAGGAAAAGTCATCCAAAAATTCTCTTGGATCAGCATGCTTGGCTTCTTTGGTTTGATAATAACATTGAGCTTAGGCATTCATGTCTAGGTCTAAGATAATCCTTTTTTAATCTTAATGTAGGGTGACAACTAAGGGATAGGCCTTAAGACAAGATTTAGTTTGGGTTGAACCATCAAATCTCAATAGACTCTATATGGGAACATGTGGCCAACTCCAATTGGTACTTTCTTGCATTCATGAAATTCCAAGCATATTTGGCATACTTTAATTATGCTTATCTATGTGAAACCATTTTACGCAACCTAGTTTAATCAGGTATCTAGGTCTAATAATTTAATGGCCTTAGATTTGTAGGCACAATGGATGTGAGAGTCCTATAAAACATTATATAATTCTAAGTCAGTTTTAGAATCCTAAAGATATATTCTAAAGTATTCCAAAGGGTTAACTTTGATATAAACAAATGGCATGCACCCAATTGTTAGGTTTCTTGTCTCTCAACATCTTAGACACAAACATATTATCAATCCTAATTTATTTGGGACCCTGATTTTGGAACTTAAAGGATTTATCTCTAGAGGTCCATAGACCCAAGTCTCCTACTAACTTTGACTAATTTATGCACTCAAGTTAGAACTTACTAACAATTAGATTCCAACCCTCATCTATCTATGAACATGTGTAGATTCACTCTAGTAGATCAATGGATATAGATTCAATTGGGGCATCAATATAGTTAGAAAATCCACTAGAACTTGCCACAAATGTGGGAACCTTATAGATTCTAACATGCTTAGGCTCTCAGCTCCAAAAGTATTATGAAATTATGAATAGTAGCATACCATGGACATAAGTATCCTTGAAAATTTTACCTTATTAGAGCTCTCAATTTCAATCTTGATATATGATTATATTTAAAATTTTGAATAGATCTCGGTATTTATAAATTTGATGTGGGTTTTAGTCTAGGCTATTAGAATTTACGTCAAAGAGTTTTGCTAATACCTCCTTTGATGATTTATCCATGGGGTTTACATAGTTATCTCTTAATGAATTTTGACCATCCATAGGACTTGATTTATATCAAGGGAATATGCTCCATTTATGACATAAGAGAATTACTTACCAAATTTAGGAATCCTAGTTACATAACCTTTGTACTTTAGCCTCTAACCATCCATGGCTTTATTTGTCTAGATCATTCACTCTAGGTCAATTACACACAGGTAGTTAGGTTCATTCACTAGAACATTATAGAATCATGTCACATGTCTTATAGATTAATCCAAATAATAATATAAAGAAATACTTCAATAGGAAGGTATCAATCCTTAGAGGGTTCATAATTAGCTTTACCAAATGAGAACAAAACACTATAATGTCCTAATAAAAAATGAACATGTACTCATTAAGCCTTCTAGGAAGCTCATGTAATCCTTAAAGTAATTTATATCACACTAGAATCATAGTATTTAAAAACTAGTTCTATCTTTAAGGTGATGGGTCAAATTTTACACAAGTACTATAATCTTTAACTATTAACATATCCTATATAGTTCTCTAGAATTTACAACTTAATGCCTTAAGACAAATTAATAACAAGTTTCTTGATCCTTAGCGAAAAATGTGATGATTGTCAACTACCACTCAACAATCCTTATTATGCTTCCTACTACACATCTTTGATGGTGTCCTTAAGCAATCTCTACCCCTTTCTCCTATAGGCATATTGGGTAATCAAAGATCACAAAATTTAGTACAATAGTCAAATATAATTATAGTTAGATTCATGAATTTAGATATACTATTCATTCATCTTTATTGCAACCAGAGTTATTCATTAATTCATAGAATGTGGGAACATGTGTTACCAATTTATAATTATTAGAGTGCAGAGGACTTTGCTCGAAGGGCAATCCAAGTATCATGCCTACTTTTCCTCCTATCCACCATTACAATGAGGTATTCAACTTCATAGGGGCATTGGTGAGGTGTGTAGCCATTCACAGGTCTTCAACCTATTTGATTGGTGTAGGGCTTCTACCATCTAAGACATTTTATAGCTAATTTCTAGAACCAATCCAAGAAAACCATGGAATCCACCACTTAGCCAATCTAGGAAAATTATGGCATCCACCACTTGTCCAATCTGGAACTCAATATCACTAGATTGACCAATCGACACATGCATAAGAATGCATACATATAGACACACACAAGTCTCTAAACATCCGAGTCACAATTACATTCAACACAATTTGGTGGGCTACAACCACTCCAATGGATCCTAACACATGTGTCAACAAGGAAACACCTTGATCACAATGTCACACCTTGCCATACCAAAGCAACGCTATCCAACTTTAAACTAAGATAGCAATCATCCTAAGAACACCTCATTAATCGAGGCAACACCTCACTATGGAAAGACAAACTATTCAAATTGTAATTGAGATAGAAAATATAGCATCTCTATTAGGATGACAATTATTTAGATTTTCGATTCACCAAAATAACAACTGTGTTACTTTATGCATGAATCGACATGGAGCAATTCTCTCTATAAAATGGCCACTATACGACTCCATTGGGGCTTGAAGGAAGATCAACAATTTAGTCCATAGAGTCTTCCTTATCACTGGATCACATGCATACTATGCTACAATAGATAAAACACATACATGAGGATCCCATATTAGGCATGAGACTATGAGACTCATGGATTCAGAAACATAGAATGACATATTCACACAACAACCACATTCAGAACTCTAGCTTGGACATAGACCATCAATATTTAATAACATCACATGTCACACACACATAATGTACATCAACAAAATATTATTTCACTAGTTTCAACCTAAGCATATTCCTCATCTAAACCTTCCTCAACTCCCTTAATCTCAGATATTCTTCACTAGTTTGTATGGTTACTTGTAGCTACAATTATGGTATCAAAATTACTTCGGAAGTTGAGTATGTAGATTTTATGAATATGTAGCTACATTTTTCATACATGTCTACCAGAGCAGTTGCAACTACCTCTGAAAAAATTCCTCTATCCTTTATGCTTTGATGGATGTCCATAACCTGTTCCAACGCTCCCATTTGGCACAGGCTGGGAGGATGCCAAAGGTTGTAGAGTCTAGCTCTACACCTACCCATTGCATTTGGTTGAAAGTTTCTAAATCCTTTTCAACAAATCCATTTTGTTAATATCCTGCAATCAAGGGGTTCCATGAGAACACATTTCTTTGAGACAATCTGTCAAACAGTTCACGCGCCTTGGCTATGCTTCCACATTTTGTCAAATAGTTCATGTGCCTTGTCTATGCTACCACATTTTGCATACATGTCTACAACGGCAGTTGCACCTATAACATCTGACAAAATCCATCTATCCTTCATCCTGCGATGGATGTCCATACCCTGTTCCAAAGCTACCATTTTGGCACAGGCAGGATGCTGGGAAAGGTTGCGGAGTCTGGCTTTACATCTGCCAATTGCATTTGGTTGAAAGTTTCTAAAGCCTTTTCAACAAACGCATTTTTTGCATATCCTGCAGTTATAGCATTCCATGAGACCATATTTCTGAGGCTTCCCGTCTAACAGTTCGCATGCCTTGTCTATGCTTCCACATTTTGCATACATGTCTACCAGAGCATTCCCAACTGTAATATCTGACAATATTCCCCCTTCCATTATGCTTTGATGGATGTCCATACCCTGTTCCAAAGCTCCCATTTTGGCAAAGGTCGGGAGTATGCTGGCAAATGAGAACTGATCGAGTTGCATATGGTGAAACGATTGACTGCATCCTGAGGACACCCATGTCTTCTGTTCACTACAACAACTATTTTCTATGAGATGGTATCTCCTACTTTATGCAATCATATACTTACGGACTTGGTGCAACGAACGGGCCCACATTTGCCACCTAAGCGGTCAAAGCTTTGAGTGTGTGATTTAAGCCCAACCATGCAAGAAAGCTTCCTTCCGAGGGAAATTTTAGGCTTGATGTTTGTGATTTGATGATAGAGAGTTGTCAGTTCTTAACTAATAATAATGCACAGATCTCAGTTATTGTCTATCTATATTTAACTTTGTATGATAATCCATATTTTCTTGTGGATTTTTCTTTCTTTGATGGTACTGGCCTGGTTGTAGTTGACAATGCCTTGCAATATACCAATGTAAAAGTTGTTTCGCTAGACCTTTATGAGTGTCCTGTGACTAGCGTTGCGGATTATAGAAAAAGGTTTTTTTTAATTGGTTAAGACTTTGAAGTATTTGGACAAGGCCGATGCTGAGGAGAATGAGCGGAAGGAAGTTACTGCACAGGACGCACTGAGCCACGGTTCTTGCGGTGGCAGTTTGTGGAGGCAGAATCCCTTGGAGAGGCATTTTGCCATAGAATTCATCATTACCCTTGCCGAGGCAAGGTAACGGGCATCTGGGATAATGAGGAAAGTCCCACAGTTTATTGGTAGGTTCTTTTCTATTCTGTTGAAAATACTTCTTAATATTGAGGATGATCCTGCCTGGCATGCTGCAAATACTCAGGATGAAGATGCTGGGGAGTCCAGCAATTATGATGTTGGCTAGGAGTGTTTGGAGCTCTTATCCATTTCTCTGGGAGGGAATACTATTGTGTCTGTTGCATGAGTTGCTTCTACTTATTTGGCAGATCCTTATTGGCGTAAGCATCATGCTGCTGTCATCACTCTTATGATAAAGAATCTTGAACAAGTTGTCAACATGGTTTTAAACCCTTTCCAAGACCCCCATCCGCATGTGTGATCAGCAGCCATCAATGATATCGGTCAACTTTCAACAGACCTAGGTCCAGATTTACAACAACAATATTATCAGCAGGTTCTCCCTGCGCTTGCTGGAGCAATGGATGATTTTCAAAACCCCGAGTGCGGGCACATAGTGCCTAACTTTAGTGAAAATTGTGCACCAGATAATTTGACACCTTATTTGGATGGCATGGTGAGAAAGCTGCTTCTTCTTTTGCAAAATGGGAAGTAGATGGTGCAGGGGGTGATTGGACATCTTTAGCATTTGTTGTTGATTCTTCTCAAAAGCAATTTTAGAAGTATTATGATGCAGTTATGACTGTGGAGTTGGTCATTGGTTTTGTAGATTTTCCGTTCAAAATCTATGGTTTGCAGGTATGCTTTGTGTATGGTTTGAGGAGGTATTTTGCAGCCTTCTCAGTGTGGAGTTGTTGGTATCATTTCTACGGCATTTGCTAATGGGTTCCTTTGACTACGGTTTCTCATTGTAGATTGGCAAATCGGATTCAATGAGGATGTGGTGTTTGAGTCTTTAAGTTTACATGTTATCCTTTTTGATATCTTTGTTTGCATGTTTCTTTTGAGATATTTCAGTTATGCAGTTATGTGGATTAGCTACCCATTGGCTGCAGTGGAATGACTTGGATGTGGATTGTCTATATCCATGAGATCGATTCAATATTGGTACAATTTTTTTGGTATGTTTCTTTGAGATGAGAGGATGGATGATTAGAGTATCTAGTTAGTTAGATATTGGGATTTGTTGCATACTTATCAGTTGTTCAGATGTGAAGTTGCAGCATGGATCGGACTTCAAGTGGGAGATTGTTGGATGTCAAGTTTGACTATTCATTTCATCTTCCCTACTTTGTCCCTTTGTCTTCTATTGAAGGCTATTGTATATATATGAGGGGAAAACCTTCTGTATGTTGTTGGGAATAATAAGAATACTTTTTCCCTGCTTTCCTATGGATGTAGCTAGTTTATATGTTGTTTATTTGTCTAAAAACTCAACAACTACTGCCCTTCCACTTTCAAGGTCTCTGGAATAGGCACAAAATAGTCTTCCACAGATTCTATTTCTCATTCTTCCTCCATTCACGTTACCTTCTCCTTTTTTCAAAGGCATTTCAGCCTTACCTCAATCAAAGCTACACACTTCAAGTAGAAGTCGTAAGTTACAAACTTTTCTAACTATAAAATGCTTTACTAATTTTATTTATTTATTTTCAGTAACACCTAAGCAATTGAGTTATGACTTTTGAAAAGTAGTTCAAAATAGGATATTTAGAGCTTTTAAAATAGGATATTTAGTTAATCCTAACATGGGTTAGTCACAGGGGTTGTGCTTCTCCCATACTTCAAATTATAAACATTATATTTGAGTATGATAAAAGAGATTGGATGTCATAAAGTTGTGATGCAAGAGCATCCAGTGGTGTAAAGGCAATCTTGCATCACCCAAAAAGATGTTGATTCAAAATCATTGAACGTCATTTCTTTCCATAATTAGTATTTCTAGTTTCATAATCACTTGAATAATGATGTAGGACTTTCAATTTTTTCCAAACTGCTAAAAATAGCAAACTACTATTTTTGGAAAGTTTTACTCCCATTTCTAGAAAGTTTGCATTTGGGCATGGATTGAAGCAAAAGTTTATAGGAATCTTCATAAATGAAATATAAGACCTTTGGCAAAGGAATCAGGAAAAGATCATTTGTGAGCTGAAAAATATGAAAGTTTCTATTTTCTGAAAAACCCCTAAATTTTTTTGAAACCATATATGAGGCACAAAAACATCCCATAACGGCCCCAAAAGTTGACTAAAATCTATTTATATATTTTCGGCATGATAGTTCACTTCATGAGCTATTCTGACACTTAAAATGGTTCATCAATCGGACACCCGGGTCAAAAGTTATGCTTCCCAGAAGTTGACCTACTTTTGGAGGGAGTTGCAAATTTTGAAATTTAGTTGGAGGTCGCCAAAAAGGGCTATTTATGACTATTTTTAGGAACCCTAGGTGGTAGTAGAGTTAAGGGGGAAAGTGTAGAATTAAGAAGAGGTGGGAAGACAGAAACCCTAGCTAATTTGGGGTTATAGAAGGCTGAAGATTCTAGAGTCTTTAGATAGGGAGTTGTAATGTGATGCAACCTATAGAGGATTCATCCTTTGATTGTATTTGAGCTTTTGTAATTTAAGGTTTTCCCATATCAATAAAAGATCATTATATTTTCTGTGTGCAATTTTTGTCGTTGTCTATTTTTTTATTTACCCCATTCATCAAGTTGTTTATACAATATGGGTGGGTGTTAATGCTTATATCATGGTCTTATCTTCTTGTGGATACCCGATTAGGCCTATAGATAATTGGTTGTTCTCAATGAGGTGATGGTTTGTGGTTAGACATTGGTGGTTTGGCTTGTTGAGAACATTTATTTTACATGCTTTGTTGTGTTTTATTTCATTGTTCAACAATTACTAATGGTCCGAAAAAACTAGACACATCTTACACATCCTTTTTGCACTCATCTAGTCTTATTTACACATTTTTATGGAGGAAGGATTTAAGGATAAGAATCTAGGTCTTGATAAAATGACATGTGGTACCAAATATTGGAAAAGCTAATTTTGCAAGGACATGGCAGTTTGTTCTAAATATCAAATCAAAATAATAAAAGGTCCACTCATCTAAGAAAAATTAAAATAAAGACCATGATAATGCATATAGGGTATGGTTTGAATTCCATGTTAGACAAATGCTAATTAAAAGCTAGAATATGTGCCAGCCATGGTTTATAGTTAATGACACCAGGTGAAGGATTAGTTTCTACATCAAAATCACATATCATCTTAAGATTACAAGCAAACATAATAACATTGGTTTTAGGATATCTAACCTATTGAAATTCCAATTCTAAATTAAGATGTAGATATTAAATAGGCAAACATGGTAGAAACTATTAATAACAATTAAAGTTACAATTGTAGGTAAATAGAAGTGCATCAAGAGCTGGCATTAAAGTGTTTATAGCTATAGGTCTAACACTAAGGGGATGTGCAAGATTTATAAGATCTTTTAAACATTATCTCCATCAAACAAGGATATTCAAGAGTCTTCTAAATAAATGGCAAAGTGATACATGTGTGGAGGAAGATTCATGTTCATTAACATATGTTTCATGTTCTACTAGTAATTATATATATGAAAAAGATGAAGCTAATTTTTACTAGGTTGGGTGATCATTGCATGTGACCATTCATCCACAGTGCTCACTTACATAGTCATTCTATAGTTAGCAATGAGATAGTGAACATTTTGAGATGTCACTCTCTAGTTAGTTGAGTTAGTCTATAGATTGGTAGATGGTGGGCCCACAACCCATAGGTCTTAGGATCATTTTTACCTTTAAGCTTGGGATACTATGATACTATTCTTGGAGTGAGTTATTTGGTACAAATAATATTTCTATAAGATGTGAAATTGATTAGTTTCCCATAGGTTCAAACGTGGTGACATGTAGACTTTTATAGGGGGAGAAATAACCTCAATAAAACAAATTCAAAAATTGTAAAGTTGTACCAATTCTTCTCCATTACATACACAATCTAACAATATCAAATATCAATAGATTTCCAAGAATCCTACTTTATAAGAATGATTCATAATATTTCCTCTCCTTATGTACCTCTAGTTATTTTCTTTTAAATGAAATCCCAAAGGATACTTATGGTCATCAATGTGAGGGTATCCTCTTTGTTCTAGAAAAATCATCAACTTAAAATTAATTAAACAAAATATTCATCCTTGCATTAAAATAAAATTTAGTTAACCTAGTTCCTTATAAGGATTAGAGATAATATTTTTCTATGAAGTGCTTTTTTGTAGATGGTAACTATTTGCTACTATTCTTTTGTTTCTTAAGATAAATTGTAGGATTTCTTTTGTACCATATTTTGTTTTGTTGTACTTTGTTATTGGACTTGATCTAAGTATTGTATAAAAGTGATATCCTTAGAATGTTATAGCATTAATTACTTATAAATCTATGACAAAGAGATATATGTTGAAACATAATTTGACTAGATTACATTGCAACCTTACTGGATTCAAAACTTGTCCCAAAACTTTGTTTTCAGTGACTATGTGAAATGATATGAACTCTATTTAAGGGTACTTGTGTACTTGTTTCCATCAAATTGTATTTGGTATATGAAAAGGGGATTCATGTAGTCTGGAATGCATTTGTAGTATATTGTACTTAATGATTAATGACTACATAGTATGGGATATGCACGTCATTCACTAGGTAAGTGATATATGATTACATGATAATACTTATGTATAGTTTATATTGAAGTGATACTTAAAAGACTAAAATATTTGTATTAAAGATAAGGCTATACATTAATCACCAAATTTAAAAGATTATTTGATAGGAGATTTATTGTATATACTTGTATTAGTTTCTCAAGTATAAATTCATGATCTATTTCATCTAAAAATGTGCAAATATAGTTATAATCAATTTTTTGATTAACAATGTATTTTTATGGGATTTAATTGTGGTTTCAGTTAAAGCATAAGAGTTATAGGGAAGATCTAAAATTTCAGAAATATGATTATAAATGAAGTAGATTTGTTGTGCTATTGATAGTGTTACATGACTAATTATATTTGCCGAAGTATGTTGTAGAATCAACTTGAGCTACTAAGGACAACGAATAATTTACATCAGGAGAAATGTTACCTGACATTTTACCCAAAATGGAAAAAGAAATCTACTTATGAAAAACCCTCTAAAATTATAAGAGGATAAATTTTATTTACCATTTATAATTAAAAGGGAGATGGAAAATAAGTGATATTATGATACTTCTGGTTAAAATAGAGATAAATAAAGAATAATTGATGTAGGGGCATCGTGCTCTTAATAGTTTTGATTTATTTTTACTTGCTGATTTTTGGGATTTTGTTAGTTTTCTTTTGGGAATAAGCCATGCTACCAATATGATCTCCTATCACTTCATGTTATCTCTTCTTGCCAGCCTTTGCACTATAGGTGAATCTGAATTTGGTTAAGAGGAACCTCATGTTTCCAGCATGACAAAAACAAAATTTAGAAAGGAATTTAAAACCATCGACAGTTGTCAAAGGTAGTTGGTAACAACAAGAGAATCATCTCTGTGAAGAAACAAAGAATGTGAAGAGTTGGCAGAACACAGAGAGAAAGGACAAATAGTCTTCAAGAGAAAAGAGGGACTGATGATGGCAAAACAGAGTAGGAGAGAAAGCGACAGAAATACTGGTTAAAGAGGCCTTTTGTAACTATCGAATCATTCTTGATAACATGGTTTAATTATGCCACTAGGAATAGCTTGATAGAAAGGAATCTGCAATAGACATTTGTGAGCAAGCCGAAGCTGTTAGAAGAGACAGAGTTGCTGATATATCTAGGAGAGATCGAATGTCAAGGGAAGAGTTGGAAGCTGATGTAGAAAGAAGGCTGAAGGCTAAAATAATCGAGGCTCAAAAAGACGAGTTAAAAGTTTGTGGAGACACAAAATGGTAGGGCTGAACATACAAGGATGAAAAAGAGGTTGTGAAACATGATAAAGGATGAAAGGAAAAGAGAACAAGTGGTAGTTAGAGAAGAGAGAGGTCGCAGACCAAAAATAAGGTCATAGTGTTTGTGTCTAGGTCGGATGGAGGCTGATTGGAAGAAGAGATCAAATAGAGAACATGGTGATAGAAATAGAAAGTGGATGGAATGTCATGCATGAAGAATATCATGGGGGAATAGTGAATGCAGAACAAAATAGAAGGTGATGGAAGCCATCGGCATGGAGGATTAGGAAGAGTCTTGTTATTCACTGTTGGCCTAATTTATCTAGACAATGCATGTAATCGAAAACTTTGTAATCTCTTCTTTCATTATATGAAATAATGTCCTATTATGGATATGAGTTATAGTTCTGTAATTTGTGGATGATGGCTGCTAATGTATTGATTGATACAGTCCTTGAGAGGAGTTTAACACCTGTGGTAATTTAGTTATTGTTGCCTCGTAGACAAGTCATATTCATTGATTGCAAGTTCCTATAGCTTAACTGAATTTGATTAGGAATAGTTTATAATGCTTGATAATGAGTATCTATTTAATACATGCCTGGTTCCTGTCAGGGTTATGAAAATAGATCTATAGAGTGTGTCTGATGTGTGAGGCTTGTAAATTGGGGTATTAGAGCATGTGTGTGTGACTGGTGCTATCATATTGGTATCAAAGCACAGAAGATTCTGAGTGCTGAGTAGATCACTGAAGTGAGGCAACTTAGCCATGAAAACATGAAGAAGCAAAATATAGATTTTGAAAGAGAGCTGGCAGCATTGAAAAGAGACTTAAAAGAGTACATGATTGCAAGGCAAAAATGACTTGAATAAAGTAGCCAAAAATATTTTTGGGTATGGCCAATGATGAGAAAAGTGAAGTGGCCTGTAAGAGAGCTTGTTGAGAAGAGGAAAAGGCAAAATGTAGAAGCCTTAGGAGGGAAAGATAAGAGTATGAGAGGATCACAAAGAGTTTCGGACAACAAAGAGTTGCCTATTGAGCATCATAGACCGAATGACATTAAAGAAATTCTCATATTGGAGGACTTCAGAGAAAGAAGAGAGGAAGAAGAAAAAGTGTAGTAAGAAACACTTATGGAAAGGAGAAATGAAGAGAGAAGAGTGTCCATGAAGAAGACACTAATGGAGACATTGTGGTCTCTTATTTTGTTTATTAATATTGTGTTTACAGATGTGTATGTAGGCATAAAGAATGTGTTGAGGAAGGTCAAGGAAGAGACCAGGAATATGATGAGAGATGGGGCAAGAATAACGCCTGTGGAAAGAGTTGAAGATGAGGAAAGGTTTATTGCAATAGTGTGTCAAGAGGAGGTTGCAGCAGAGGTACCTTGCAAAGTACCTGAGAATAAAGAGGAGTATGAAACTAAAGATGTATAACAAAATAAAGAAGATGAGGAAGCAGCCATGGAGTTTCATGATGCCTCAGAAGGTGATGCAAATACAGAAAAGGAGTCTTGTAAAATAGAAGAGTTAACAACCCATGATGCTGAGGTGAGAAATGATTTGGGACAGCCGGTAATGGAAGGACAAAATGTTAGTTTTGGTAAGGAAATTATTATCTTTGATTATGTGAAGAGAAGTGTGAATATCGATAGACAAGTTGATAAGGAGAGGAAGCAATTGGAAAATGTAAATGTGATTAAGGATCATGGGTATATAGTGCCATATTGGAAGGGAAAACAGGTTGTTATGGGGCAACAGTTAACATGTAAAGAAGTAAATACTTTTGATTGTGTTTATGCTAACAAGCAAGTGCAAAGAATGAGAGTTGTGTAGATGAGTAAGTGGCAACCAGATGTAAGGGTGGATTGGCCAGCAAACAAGCCAAAGGAAGATGATTTGAGGCTAAAAATAGAACAAGGAAAGAGAAGCACAAGTGCAGCAATAAATGGACAGTAGACCAATAATAAAGTATAGATGGTGAAAGCTAGGACAACAGCCAATGGAGTTGGTGCAGCAGAGGATGGCAAGAAGAAAACTTTGCAAGAGAATGGAAGACATAAAGAAATTAATGGAGTCATGAATGAAGAGATTGTGTTGTAGTAGGGTAGCCAAAGCCAACAAGTTGAAAGCCCTGAAGAAGACATGCCTGTAGAAGTTGAAGCAAAAGGAAAGAATTAGGCTAAAATGGTTACAAGAGCATCTTAGAGGAAGTTAGTGGAGGATACATGCAAGATAAAAGGTGAGCAAATTGCTTCAGTTGAATTAAATCATGAAGATTTTAAATTTATGGATGAAGTGGTTGAAGATAAGAGTTTAGGAATGAATAGTGTAGATGGCAATTATGAATATGAGATGGAGTTATGGAGTCTTATAGATGAGAAGGACATGAGAAGAAAAAAATATAGTAAGAAACAAGGAAATAGACAGAAGTGGGTTAAGAGTAATACAAAGAAAAATAGGGTAACAATAGTAGCATGTGGTGGAAAGCATGAAAGTGCAAACTTGGACAAGAAAGAAGCAACAGATGAAGAGGAGGAGGATGGAGCAGCAATCAACTAGGAAGAAGAAGGTAAAGTAAAGGATGGTGAAGCTAATACAGAGGTAGGATTAGGAGTAGCAATTGGAAACAAAGAAGAGGATATATGGGAAAAGCATGTAGTCATTGTAAAGGAGTGGAAAGGTAAGATTGGAGGAATACAAACAAGTGGAATGGTGGTCAATGTGTAGATGGAAGATATGGTAGAAGATCAAGGGATTGTTGTTGAGAAAGAGGTAGATTTAGCAAAGAATTTTGTGTGTTGGGATGTGAATAATAAAGCTGATAATGGAATAATATTGCAGCAATTGGACTTGGGTGATGTTTGAATAGAGAATCTGTGATGTGAGATGGTAGGAAGTGAGGATGTGATAAAAGATATTATGCAGATGTATGGAATGAGTAAACTAGAAGGCATTAAAATCTTTGAAGACTAGCTATGCAAGAATAGAAGGAGAATGATGAATTTTGGGATTGATTTCATGAGGAAAGAGTTGAATGAATGACCACAATATTGGAAGAACAAGACATCAGTCCCATTAAGATGCTGGAAGAAGCAGAAAAAAGATTAGAAAAGTTTGAACCACATGTGCCAGAGCACATGATTTTTTGACCCCTAGGAGTTTGATGCAGGGGCATTATGCTCTTAACATTTTTGATTTATTTTTCTTTGCTGATTTTTAGGTTTTTGTTAGTTTTCTTTTGGGAATAAGCCATGCTACCAATATGAGCTCCTGTCACTTCATATGAGCTCCTGTCGCCAGCCTTTGTGCTATAGGTGAATCCAAATTTGGTTAAGAGAAATCTCCTATCACCAGCATGAGAGAAATAAAATCCAAAAAGGAATTTAAAACCATCAACAATTGTGAAAGGTGGTTGGTAACAACAAGACAATCATCTCCGTGAAGAAATAGAGAATGTGAAGAGTCGATAGAAAATAGAGAGAAAGAACAAATAGTCTTCAAGAGAAAAGAGGGACCAACAATGGCAGAACAGAGTAGGAGAGAGAGCGACATAAATACTAGTTAAAGAGGCCTTTTGTAACTGTCAAACCATTCTTGATAACTTGGTTTAATTCTACCACTAGGAACAACATGATAGAAAGGAATCTGTAGTAGATGTTTGATAGCAGGATGAAGGTGTTAGAAGAGACAGGGTAGCTGATATATCTAGAAGAGATTGAATGTCAAGGGAAGAGTTGGAAGCTGATGCAGAAAGAAGGTCGAAGGCCAAAATAATCGAGGCTCAAAAAGAGGAGTTAAAGGTTCGTGGAGACACCAAAGGATAGGGCCAAATGTAGGATGGAAAAGAGGCTGTGAAATGTGATAAAGGCCGAAAGGAAAAGAGAAAGTCATGACAATGTGAGAAGAGAGAGGCTGCAGACAAAAAATAAGGTCGTAGTGTTTGTGTCCAGGTCGGATGGAGGCTGATTGGAAGGGGAGATCAAACAGAGAACGTGATGACAGAAAGAAAAAGAGGATGGAATGTTGTGCATGAAGAATATCATGGGGGAATAGTGAATGTACAACAAAATAGAAGGTGATGGAAGCCATCAGCAGGGAGGATTAGGAAGAGTCTGGTTATTCATTGTTGGCCCAATTTATCTAGGCAATGCATGTAATTAAAAACTTTGTAATCTATTCTTTCATTATATGAAATGATGTCCTATTATGGATATGAATTATAGTTCTGTAATATGTGGATGCTGGCTACTAATGTATTGATTGATATAGTCATTGAGAGGAGTTTAACATCTATGGTAATTTAGTTATGTCACCTCGTAGACAAGTCGTATACATTGATTGCAGGTTCCTGTAGCTTAAATGAATTTGATTAGGAATTGTTTATAATGCCTAATAAAGAGTATCTATTTAATACATGCCTGGTTTCTAGTGCGGTTATGACAGCAGATCTATAGAGTGTGTTTGATGTGTGAGGCTTGTAAATTAAGGTATTAGAGTATGTGTGTGTGACCGGTGCTATCAATAATTATGAAAAGCCCTTTTAAAAAGGAGGAGATATTATGCTTATAAGTTGCTTTAAATAGTTGTTCTTTATATGCAGTTGGAAAAGCAAGGAAAAACCCTTTATTTTATCTCCTTGGGCGAGTTGGAAAAAGCCAGGCAGTTTGGAGTTTCTTTTTTCAGTTTCTAGTCAGATAGGGCCTGATTTTTTCCATCTTTTTGGTGGGGCCACTTGACAGAGGATTTTGGCAGCTTTTACACCCAATTTGGGGGCATTTTGGGCACAATTTTTAAGGTTTTTTTATGAATCTTGAAAATGACTTGGAAGGTTGCTTTTGGAGAGATTTTTGCAGAGTTTTTTCTATGTTCCATCTTGGAAATATTGGAGGCATATATTGGAGAAAAACTTAGTTTTTTCTTAGTTTAAAATATTGTTTCTTCCTCTCTTGTTCACCTTTAGAGAGTTTTGTAAACACTTCTATACTCAGATTCTCAGTTTCATATACTCCTTTCAGTTCAATAGAAACAACAGAGCATTCCTATCTCAATTCTTGTCTCATTTTATAGTAATAGCTAGATGTTATCATTGTGATTCTATCTTTTGGATCCTTTTTATGTCCTATTATTGCAAGTGTGGGTGCGGAAAGTTCATATGATGCAGGTTGCATGTTGTGTTTGATTTTAAACCTTTATACAAATCAATTTTGTGTTGTATGTACATGTGAGATTGTGAAAGTTATTGTCTTGAGAAGCTGTTTGTGAGTGAGATCATTGGAATAAGTTAAAATTCTCAAACAATATCATTAGGTTTTAGGATTTTATTTTTAGTAATCTTTTCAACCCTTTGCTCATAAAGTCATTTAGATTAGGTGAAGTTACTAAGAGAACCAGCTTACTCTGGAGGTTCACTCCAAGTTTTAGGCAACCCACAGGCCTAGAAGTGTTCCTATGTGTCAAGAGGTAGCTAAGTTGATAGCTTAGCATTTGGGTACATACTTTGTTGACAACAAAAATAACTAATTATCCTAAAGAAACAAAACACTGCTAGCTTAACATTTAAGTAAAACCTTTAACACAAGAATAAATAATTCAACAATCTCATGAAATCTGTACATTACAACCACCATGTAGCCTTACAAGAAGACTACCTAAGGGGAGTAGGGGAATTGGGTGGATTTCTATCACTAAAATAGATAAATCGTATAGTGGTCTTCAAACCACTTGATAAATCACCATGTCACACTAAACATTCACCACACAACCTGGAACAACCTTATCATCTTTCTATATCAAAAATCCACACAAATAGTCACATGCCCCTACACAACCCAGGGCATGCCATTATGAAAAGATCTATTAAGAGAATCCACAAGTCTCACAATTTTCATGTACCCAACTACTATTGTCTCATTACACATACTATCATTGACATCAAGTTATCCACCTCACCCTCTAGGGAGGGTTTATCTACGACCTTACCATTTCCTTTTCTTTCCATGTTTCTGTCCACGTTTATCAACAACTGGATGATCATTAGATCCCAAGAGGGGGAATATAATGAATGTCATATTATAACACCTTATATCTTAATTATTTCCATGCTTTAGGTTAGCTGACCTCTAGGCCTAGTGTTTGAAACTTGGCTCTGATACCACATGTAAGGACTGGACTCATCCTTAAAAAAATAATACTAACTCTGAGTTTGAAAATACCGAGGAAATAATTTTTTTTATCTAACAGATGCAGGAAATGTGAAATTTTTCTATTAATTCTAAGAAGTGCTAAATGCATGTTGTAGAGATGAGATGAACTTGAGTTTAGTTTTCTAAAATCATCAAGTCCTAAAAAATCACCAAATTTAAATATAGTGAAGAGAGAGAGTACATTATGAGAGAAGGTACATTACGCAAGATAACCTATAAGAACAATGGATCACACATACCTTAAGTTCTTTGTTACATCTTACATTCACCTCTGACAACTTGCTTTCTCCCCAGTGACTTGTATCCTTATCATCTGCACAAAACTAACTAGACAATCTCATGGTGTTCATTATTTTTCCACAGTCCATGATGTTGTTGAGAAAGCTTCTGGATTTGACTGTGTAATTGTTTTTCCCTCAACGTTTTGGGTCACACTCAGTGAACCATCTTCAGGAGAAAAGAGAGCATGAGAGCAAAAAATGATAGATTGCAGACTTGGAACTGCCTTAAAAGGAAGGAGGGGTTGAGGTGATGTGGGAACCAAGAAAACTAAAAAGGGGAGAGGGACAACCTATTAAACTACAAGAAAAGGGATGGTAATGAAAGAAAATAGCAAACAAACCCAAAAAATTGAGAGATAAATAATTAAAAATAAGATGATAGTCTACATACAAGATCACAACCACATGATATACAGACAATATATATATATATATATATATATATATATATATATATATATATATATATATATATATATATATATATATATATATATATGGGTATGTGCAGGATCATGATGGGCCAAACTATACCTCTAAGTGGCAATGAAAATACAAAAAATCAGACTTTATCAAGTTCATGTGAAATTTTGAATGGATTATCTATACAATTTGGAAAAGATGTAAGAATCAAATTTGTAGAGAATTGAATCTAGTTTATAGGCTACTATTTTTTTAAAAAAAAAACTAAATTTACTTAGTGAAAATTGAATATTTCAAGGAACAGCTATTAAATTTTTTAGAAAAAAATAAAAAGTGGGTGTCTGTCCAGCCAACCTAACTATGAGTAAAAATATATATTTTTTTTTGAAACTTTCAAAATAAGTAGAGGACTCATGTCTGGATGTGATGCATATTTATTTGAAATTTTTTTCTAATAAAATAATTAGTTATGATTTTTTTACTGTGACTTTTTTTTAAAAATAAAAAGTAATTTTCCAGCCAACCTAACTCGATAAAAAAAATCAAAATTCAATTTTTTTTTTTGAACCTATAGCCAGAAAAGCATAGAGTGTGACACAGGTTTCAGATCCCAAAAAGGTGAAATGGTTTGAAAGTTATGGATATTTTTCAATCAGTGTGTCCATCAGGATTTCAGAGACACGGTATAATGAAAATTATTAATAATTATTTAATAAAATGATAACCAAATAAATCTTATATTTTTAGAAAGCTAACAATTTTTTCTATAAACCCTTTTCATTTTATCAATTTTGCATAAAAAAAGTCGTCAGCACGAAGGGTGAAGTTCGAAGAAAAGACTGAAACATTAAAACACGTTACAATCCATAAAAAGTCAACAATCAAAATGGATATCCGTCTTGCTTTGTACCAAAGCAAGACGGATATCCATTTTGCTTTGGTAAAAGCAACTAGAAACGGATATCCATTCTGGAAACGGATATCCATTCTGAAAACGGATATCCGTTTTGTTGATCTATGAAAAATTTTGTGCCATTGGTTTTGGATGAAGAGAAGCAACATATTTTGTACCATTGGTATTGTTTCACCGAAGATACAATCCATGGGTATATCGTTTATGTATGTGTGGACATTTCGTGTATATCCTACTATCATTTATCGTGGTTGTAAATGGTGAATGTACATGTCAAAGGATACAAAGTTTGACCGGCCATATCGAGAAAATTGGGAAAAGATACGTTAGTTGACCGGTGATAACAAGTCATGTTATGTATAGGCTAAATCGAAGACATCAGACTGACAATAGTTATCAGAGAGACAAAGTTCCATTGAGCCGACAACATTGATCTCACAGATCAAGTCATATCGGGGTGACAATCATTAAGTGTCACCGATGGGTTATTTATCGGCACATCGGAAGAACAGTTGAGAACTACACCGATGAGACGGAGTCACACCGACAGAAGGAACATCAGAAAGAGATGGACTCTTAGAGGCGAGAAGAAAAGTGTCACCGATAGAGGCGGTCTGGCCGATGGTGTAGTTCGGTGTTTATTCTTTCGGTGTGAGATACGATATCAGAAATCGAAGAGAATGTCTGACCGATGTAGAAGTCTTACCGATGACTAATGAATGGTAAATACATCAAGGAGAGTTATAACGTCGGAATGCAAGTAAAAAATCTCACCGAGGGTATTGGTCTTACCGATAGACAAGGGTGGTGAATCTCACATCGGAGTAAGTGTGTATATATCCTGCAATCATCTTATTCCATGAGACCACATTTCTTTGAGGCATTTTTTCAAACAGTTCATGTGTCTTGTCTATGCTTCCACACTTTCCGTACATGTCTACCAGAGCATTTCCAACTAGAATATCTACAAAAATCCCACTTCCATTATGCTTTGATGAATGTCCATACCCTATTCCAAAGCTCCTATTTTGGTAGAGGTAGAGAGGATGCTGACAAAGGTTGCAGAATCTAGCTTTACACTTGCCAATTGCGTTTGCTTGAAAATTTCTAAAGCCTTTTCAAGAAACCCATTTATGCATATCCTACAATAATAGTAGTCGAGGAGACCACATTTCTCCAACTAGACTTCTACCAATTCAGAAAATGTGTGCTTCTGGACTAGTGTTTGGTACAAGAAACATACCAATAGAGTGGTTGATGCGGAGGAAATTCCACAGTTCACCCTAAATGGTGCTATCGGTCTGTATCGGCCAAACCCTTTCGACGTTCCCCTGAAAAAACCCCTATCCATTACCAATTTGATAGGGAGCACGCTGTGGAAACATAAATTAGCAACACAAAATATATTGAACCACCGTAGTGGTTGAACCAATTGAACCTCTTAAACCAAATGAATCTATGAGCTCATTGAACCGTTGAACCTGTGAACTCGTTGAACCGTTCACTCAAACCATTCGGTTGAACCTTCCCCTTGAACCTTGCGGTTGAACCTTCCACTTGAACCTTCTGGTTGAACCTTCCGCTTCAACCTTGGGGTTAAACCTTCCGCTTGTACCTTGTGGTTGAACCTCCAGCTTGAACCTTCCAGTTGAACCTTCTGCTTGAACCGGTGCAACCCCAAACTCTCAAACCGTTGAACCAATTGTGTAGTGTTGAACCGACAAACCAAAAGAAACTGTTGAACCATTGGACTGGTTCAACCTGATGGTTCAACAGACACTATTAGCAAACTACACTCACTTAACTCAGAATTTTCTTACCGACACATTCGGTCATGCTGATGACTCCTCGAACTGCCTTTGTTGATGCACCGAAGCATGTTCTCTTCCCACTCAAGTTCACCGCAAATTCGATGCTCGCCTGCAAACCAATCTCTCCTTATGCCTCACAGTCCACATTCCATCTGGTGATCACCTTCCAGCTTCATTTCCCCTTTGCACAGTTAGAGTTAGTCGAATATGGTACAGATTTCTGCGGACCGCTCCATGAGAACCAGACTCTTACATCCATGGGAGAGTCCGTTCCAGCATAGTCATACTCAGAAGTAAAAAAAATATCTTACTTCGATACCAGTCAGAAAATAAAAACAAGATTTCGGAACTGGAGATAAAACGCACTATCAAAAGGAAATTCTTCTTTCTGCAATCTAAAATCTGATTGTTTCTCTGCCTACACACACACATCTCCCCCGTCTAATCACAAAAGATGCTTAAAACATTCTCCATGGGTGGCGATTGCATCGGTGGGAATGCCAACCGTTTTGTAACTGCTCACCTCACAGTTACATTTTGTTTCTTGCCAGCTAGCGATGGGACAGTTACATCCCGATTCTCACATTCTTGGTCGCTTGGACCTTAGGAAACACATCACACCAAAATAAACCGCAAAACAAAATTAAACTACCTAGGTGTTTATTACATTCGTTTTGGTCCTAGGGTCCTTATCAGGCCCCTTAGGACATTTTACCCCTACCTTTCTATGATCATCTCTCCGTGCCCTTCCTGGGTCTCTTTTCCAAGGTGACCCCTTGGATGCTCCCACATCAGTGGTGGCCATAATTCTCCCTCAATTGGAATTAAAAGGTACCCTTTTTCCATCCGAAGGAGGTCTCTCCTTGTTATGCACTTTAAATCTCTCTTTTAGTTCTTTCAAGGGAAGGATTCCACCTTGGTTTGAGCAGTTGAAAGCGTTAAAGATACTTGACTTAAGAAGAAATGGACTAGAGGGTTCTATTCCCAAATCTCTTGCCAATTACTCACAACTTCACTAGAAAAGAATTTCACACAACAACTTGAAGGGGAGTATACTTGCAGAATTTGGTGGTCTGGGGAAGTTAGAACATCTTTGTTTGTCCTACAATCGCCTGAGCGGAAGCATTCCAAATTCTCTAGGAAACTGCATGTCTCTAATTGATTTGTCCCTTTACAATAACCATCTCACAAGTGCTCTATTCTCATGTCTTTACTTTGAAGGGAGCATGCTAATTACTTTGATCCGTCCTCTTATACATATCGGAGAACAACGGAGGAGTCACACCGACAGCATAAGCCTGAGCGATGGATTCTACACATCGGCGAGAGGTCCCACATCGGGCTAACAAATTTGAAGGTTACCGATAATGATAAGTCTGGCCGACAATAGAGAAAGGAAGAACATATGAAGCATAGTTCGATGAGACATTAGAAATGTCTTGCCGATAGTAAAGAAAGAGTGTATTTCGGTCTCGTTTGGACCTTGGGAAGGATATTTTAAAAGCTATTTGAGCAATTGGTGGGTTAATGGGTATTTTACACCTTGTTTGTAAGCTTTTGCTATGTTGCTCTACATCACTTGTCTACAACATACAAAGTTTACCTTTCTCACCCATACCTTCAGTATATAAAGGACATTAATAGGGAATTTGTAATTTCCACTCAGTCAGTGCAATCTAGGAGAGGATAGATTGTCTAAAGTTGTGATCTATTTCCATTTACACTTGCCATAACTACAAATGCTTAGTGTTTATTCTCAACCCCGGTATATGAATAAAATGTGACCTATTGTTCTAATAGGCCTATAGGGACAAAGAGGTGATAAAGCCTTTAATTTTAAACATGACATGGTTTTGATAACTTCCCATATTGGTAAGGTCCTAGATGACAATCCTTTGATGCACCTAATTATAATAGGTGTTATGATAGTCCTTGGTATATTTTCATTTCTTTCTTGAATGGCCTGCAAATAAGACATAAGACATATTAGATCCTTCATAAATAAGAATTCTCATACATTCCATTTAAACTTAAACTCCCTAAACATCCGTCGATCCATCCATTAATATCAAAATGCCATGAATATCCTATGATCAACCATTCTAATTCCTAGGATAGTCATATATTGCAATTTTGTTTCTCTATACTAAAATAGCCCAAAGAATATCTAACCTCAAATTTGTATTTTAACAATCTAATGTCTTTACGAATAACATTGAGTCTTCTTTTCGGACAATATTTTTGCCTTTAGAAGCTCCTCATTTGATGATAGCCTAAAATCAAATAATGGCTTATATCCAGAGCTTTATTAAGTTGATACCTAGGTGGATTAGTGTGTAAACATTGAAATTAGATGGTAATTCACAAGTTTATTGAATAATACAATGAATACAATGAATGTAAATTAGATGGTAATTCACAATGAATCCCTAGCAGAGTTTGTGCAATATTGTTTTCAACAATTTTATGGGTTCTTGCAAGAAAAAGATATTAGAATAGATCAACATCTCATTTGGTCAGATAATTGCACTGGTCAATTCAAGAATGCTCGTAATTTCTATTGGTTGAGCAAAATGCATGTAGAGAAGGGTATACCTCATATTTGGAATTTTTTTAAAGCTGGGCATGGAAAAGGTGAACATGATGGAGCAGGTGCATGCGTGAAGAGAGCTCTTTTTAAAGAACAACTAAAGATTAGAGGTGGTGCTACATTCAGTGATGCAGATTCCATTGTTAAGTGGTGTAACTATGCATTGTCACGAGGAGTGGCTCTTGATTCTGAAGTGCGCAGGTTCTTTTGGTTGGTTGATGATGGGATAGTGATAGAGAAATTGGAATGTCAGAGAATCAATGAATCATCAAAGATGCATTCATTTCAAAGCTCAAATGCAAGTACATGGACTATTTGGACACAAGAATTAGCTTGTTTTTGTCAAAGTTGTATTAAATGTAATTGGAACAATTGTGAGTCAAGTGAGTGGGTAGATGCATGGATTCCATAATATTTAGTCCCTTTATATAAAGGTCAATCATCTTCCATCAATGACATAGAGAGCTCATTTGACTATAAACATCTTTCAGACCTTGTACAGCTAGGTCATGTTTATGCAGTTGTTGCACCACATGGAAATGAAGAGAGGTCAGACTATTGGTTGGCACGATGTGTACAGGGAAAACAAAAGCTAACACAACCTATGACAGATGATGATGGGTTTACATATCCTACAGGATCAGTTGTTATTGCTGGGACTTGGTTACGAACATATATGGTTAAAAATAATGGCATCCCGGCCTTTGAAGACTTTGAGAAGCATAAAACCATATTGATGTATTCTCACCTAGTTGTAGCAACAAATGTCAAGTTACTAAAGCATCGTGGAAGACCAAAATCAAAAGAACTATGGACAATTAGTAATGCTGATCATGAAGCAATATTGGATACTTTGAAGGTAAGAGATGACCCCTCAGGTACGCTTGACTAGCATTTAAACTTCCAGATGGACAGGTATGACATTTTTTATCTTAACTTGTTCTTGTTTTTTCTATTTTTTAGAATTTTTTTATTAAAAATCTTGTTACTTTAATAACTATAATGCATGCTTTTGACTATACAGGACAGCGAATAAAGTTATTTTAGATGGCATCGTAGATTATTTTGCATGGCATCGTAAATTATTTTGTATGGCATCATAGGTTATTTTGACTATACTCGAGGTATGATTTTTAGTTCTCATTTGAATTTCTTAATACTGCACATTTGTACCTTTTTCTACATAAGGCATTCCATGAGGTGACATGCATTTGATGTCTTTTGCCAAATAGTTCATGTGCCTTGTCTATGCTTTCACATATTACATACATGTGTCACATGGCAATTGCAACTACAACATCTGGCAAAATTCTCATTTCTTTGAGGTATTCCACCAAACAGTTCATGTGCCTTGCCTATGCTTCCTTACTTTGCATTCTTATAAAAGTCCTATAATAGTCATAATTAATCTTCACACTAATTTTGATAGTAATCTTGCCATCATTGTATTCCATCATTGATAGTAATGAGATGACAGTCCTATAACAGTCCTATACATGTCTACTAGGATAGTTTTAACTACAACAGTCCTAAAATAGTACTACAATAGTCCTATAATAAGCGCAGCATTTAATGTACATATTTATGATATTCATGTTTACTTTTAAATCTGCTTGTTCATGCTTCTCACAGGACGTCACCTCCCCTACCCATCCAGCTCTATAGAAGAAGAGAGACAATAAATGATCAAAAGGGATCACCAATTGGTGGTAAGTGATTGATTACTTATGTCATGTTATATATTTTGAATATTAAATTCTATATTAATGTGTACGTTGTTTGATTGTATTAGTAGGTGGAAATTCAAAAATCTCTATCGAGGAGGTCTAGTTGATGAGCGATGGAAGATGAGTCATTGACTGGTTCACCATCTTCATGGCCTAGCAAGAGCCATAGATTATTTGATAGCAATCCATAGGAGATTTGATTTTGGGACATTTTGTTACATATGTGTATTTGGCTTTGTAAACATACTTTTGTATGTTATCGATGTATATCATTGTATATACCCATATGGTTTTATTTGTACATGCCTATATGGCTTGATATATACACTATACATTATTTTCATGACATTATGTGCATATATGTATATATAAGATCCTAATTTAGCACAAGTAGGGAGAATCCTTGCATAGGTTATGGAATTTGGTTTTAAACGTTCCAATTGTATTTGCTTCAAAGTTTCTAAAGCCTTTTCAAAAAATCCATTTTGTGCATATCTTGCAATCATTGCATTCCATGAGATAGCATCTCTTTGAGGTGTCATGCCAAACTATTCACATGCCTTGTCTATGCTTCCACACTTTGGATTTACACCCGCCAATTGCATTTTCTTAACATTTCCTTTCAATCTTTATCAAAAATTCTGTTTTGTGCACATATTGCAATCATTGCATTCCTTCATTTACAACACATGATTAAATAAGAAGATGCATATTTACAACACGTAAGACCTTCATGAAATGATACATTGGTTTCTTGATATTCAATCATGCATTGGAGATCTTCAAAGTGTTAAATATGTTTGAAGTGATGAAGAAACTTGTTATTTTGATGTATTTCAACTCCAAACTTCTACCTAGAAATGAAGGCGCTAATCCTTTATCAAACTAATCTAAAAGTGCGCCTTGGTACTTAGGGCACTAGATTATGATTGATCAACCTAAAATGTGTGCCTAAGGCTAGATAGTGAATAGGAAGGATAAAATGCATCATCAAAGGAGTTTATAGTTATTGAAGGCATCAAATGATGACTTAGGCGCACATCTACCTCTCTACACCATATGTGACTAGTGCCAATTATTGAATAAACAACCTAGAATGAGTGCCTTACTATTTGAGGTGCTAGTTCATGTTTCTAGAACACCAAAAGTGCGCCTTGATGTTGAGGCACTAGCTCTTGCTCAAGCAACCTTGAAAGTGCACTTTCACAAGGAGGTTAAAATGTATTATCAAAGGATTAAGTTGAATCAAGGAATCATCATTGAAGACAAGTAAAACATGACTGTGAATGAGGCACACTTTTCATCATCTTAACCTCACAATTGTGCCTTCCATTAGAAGCTAATATTGTGCCTAAAGGAATAGTAATGAGATATCATCCATGTCAATGATTGACAATGTGTCAACTGGAACAATATTTTTTGTTCTGCTCATCGTGGGGTCGAACGGACTGCGCCAACGCGTCGGGAAGGGGGGTAAATGCTAGGGGAGGTCTTGTTTCATGCACCAAGCATCCCAGTCATTCTTGGCAAGAGGCTACCGGCAAAGTCCCTTAAGATCCCTGAGACCAAAAAACTGCCAAACTTTGACTGGGCAGTTCTTAGAGTTTGTGATAGTTGGGAATGCTCTGTTTGGACCTACAGGTGCACGTGACATCCTTCCACAATAACCTCTCTCATTTTTGGTCAATTCCATTCCATTTGACCGTGCCAAAATCAAACGCATTGGTGCAAAATGCTTCAATTTGATGCAGTGGAAAGGTGCTAGGTGCGACATTTTTCATTCCATAGCTCGTGGGGTCAAACGGACTCTGCCAACGCGTCGGGGTAGGCGGGTAAATGCTAGGGGAGGTCTTGTTTTGTGCGCCAAGCATCCCAGTCATTCCGGGCAAGAGGCTACCAACAAAGTCCCTTAAGATCCCTGAGACCAAAAAACTGCCAAACTTTGACCGGGCAGTTCTCAGAATTCATGATAGTTGGGAATGCTCTGTTTGGACCTACATGTGCACGTGGCATCCTTTCACAATAACCTCGCTCATTTTTGGTCAACTCCATTCCGTTTGACCATGTTGAAACCAAACGCATTGGCACAAAATGCTTCAATTTGATGCAGTGGAAAGGTGCTAGGTGCGACATTTTTCATTCCATAGCTCATGGGGTCAAACGGACTCTGCCAATGCATCAGGGTGGGCGGGTAAATGCTAGGGGAGGTCTCGTTTCGTGTGCCAAGCGTCCCAGTCATTTCGGGCAAGAGGCTACCGGCAAAGTCCCTTAAGATCCTTGAGACCAAAAAACTACCAAACTTTGACCGGGCAGTTCTCAGAATTCATGACAGTTGGGAATGCTCTGTTTGGACCTACAGGTGCACGTGGCATCCTTCCACAATAACCTCTCTCATTTTTGGTCAACTCCATTCCGTTTGATCGTGTTGAAATCAAACGCATTGGCGCAAAATGCTTTAATTTGATGCAGTGGAAAGGTGCTAGGTGCGACATTTTTCATTCCATAGCTCATGCGGTCGAATGGACTGCGCCAACGTGTCAGGGTGGGCGGGTAAATGCTAGTGGAGGTCTTGTTTCATGTGCCAAGTGTCCCAATCATTCCGGGCAAGAGGCTACCAGCGAAGTCCTTTAAGATCCCTGAGACCAAAAAACTGCCAAACTTTGACCGGGCAGTTCTCAGAATTTGTGAAAGTTGGGAATGTTCTGTTTAGACCTACAGGTGCACGTGACATCCTTCCACAATAACCTCTCTCATTTTTGGTCAACTCCATTCCGTTTGACCATGTTGAAATCAAACGCATTGGCACAAAATGCTTCAATTTGATGCAGTGGAAAGGTGCTAGGTGCGACATTTTTCATTCCATAGCTCGTGCAGTCGAACAGACTGTGCCAACGCGTCGGGGTGGGGGGGTAAATGCTAGGGGAGGTCTCATTTTGTGCACCAAGCATCCCAGTCATTCTGGGCAAGAGGCTACCGACAAAGTCCCTTTAGATTCCTCAGACCAAAAAATTGCCAAACTTTGACCAGGCAGTTCTCAAAATTCGTGACAATTGGGAATGCTTTGTTTGGACCTACAAGTGCACGTGACATCCTTCCACAATAACCTCTCTCATTTTTGGTCAACTCCATTCCGTTTGACCGTGCCGAAATCAAACACATTAGCGCAAAATGCTTTAATTTGATGCAGTGGAAAGGTGCTAGGTGCGACATTTTTCATTCCATAGCTTGTGGGGTCAAACAGACTCTGTCAACGCGTCGGGGTGGGTAGGTAAATGCTAGTGGAGGTCTTGTTTCATGCACCAAGCGTCCCAGTCGTTCCGAGCTGTAAGCTACCGACAAAGTCAAAAGTTGCTAGGAATGAAATTTTGCATTCCACAGGTCCTGGGGCTGAATGGTTTGCTCCAAAACGTCGGGGTGGGTGAGTAAATGCTAGGGGAGGTCTCGTTTTATGTGCAAAGCATCCTAGTCGTTCCGAGCTATAAGCTACCGGCAAAGTCAAAAGTTGCTAGGATTAAAATTTTGCATTCCACAGGTCCTGGGGCCGAACAGTTTGTGCCAACACATCAGGGTGGCTGGGTAAATGCTAGTGGAGGTCTTGTTTCATGTGCCAAGTGTCCCAGTCGTTCTGAGCTGTAAGCTACCGGCAAAGTCAAAAGTTGCTAGGATTGAAATTTTGCATTCCGCAGGTCCTGGGGCCGAACGGTTTGCGCCAACACGTCGGGGTGGGCGAGTAAATGGTAGGGGAGGGTCTCGTTTTGTGTGCAAAGCATCCCAGTCGTTCCGAGCTGAAAGCTACCGGTAAAGGTCACTTTGCCGGTAGCTTACAGCTCGGAAGGACTGGGATGCTTTGCACACAAAACGAGACCCTCCCCTAGCATTTACTCACCCACCCCGACGTGTTGGCGCAAACCGTTCGGCCCCAGGACCTGCGGAATGCAAAATTTCAATCCTAGCAACTTTTGACTTTACCGGTAGCTTACAGCTCGGAACGACTGGGACCCTTGGTGCACGAAACAAGACCTCCACTAGCATTTAACCACCCACCCCGATGCGTTGGTGCAGTCTGTTCGACCCCATGAGCTATGGAATGAAAAATATCACACCTAGCACCTTTTCACTACATCGAATTGAAGCATTTTGCGCCAATGCATTTGATTTCAACACGGTCAAACAGAATGGAGTTGACCAAAAATGAGAGAGGTTATTGTGGAAGGATGTCACGTGCACCTGTAGGTCCAAACTGAACATTCCCAACTTTTACAAATTCTGAGAACTGCCCAGTCAAAGTTTGGCAGTTTTTTGGTCTCAGGAATCTTAAAGGACTTTGCCGGTAGCCTCTTGCCCGGAATGACTGGGACACTTGGTGCATGAAACGAGACCTCCACTAGCATTTACCCACCCACCCTGATGCGTTGGCATAGTTTGTTCGACCGCACGAGCTATGGAATGAAAAATGTCGCACCTAGCACCTTTCCATTGCATCAAATTGAAGCATTTTGCGCCAATGCGTTTGATTTCAACACGGTCAAACGGAATGGAGTTGACCAAAAATGAGAAACATTATTGTGGAAGGATGTCACGTGAACTTGTAGGTCCAAACAGAACATTCCCAACTTTCACAAATTCTGAGAACTACTCGGTCAAAGTTTGGCAATTTTTTGGTCTCAGGGATCATAAAGGACTTTGCCGGTAGCCTCTTGCCCGAAATGACTGGGATGCTTGGCCCATGAAACAAGACCTCCACTAGCATTTACCCGCCCACCCTGACGCGTTGTCACAGTCCGTTCGACCGCACGAGCTATGGAATGAAAAATGTCGCACCTAGCACCTTTCCACTGCATCAAATTGAAGCATTTTGCGCCAATACGTTTGATTTCAACACGGTCAAATGGAATGGAGTTGACCAAAAATGAGAGAGGTTATTGTGGAAGGATGCCACGTGCACCTGTAGGTCCAAACAGAGCATTCCCAACTCTCATGAATTCCAAGAACTACCTAGTCAAAGTTTGGCAATTTTTTGGTCTCAGGGATCTTAAGGGACTTTGCTGGTAGCCTCTTGCCCAGAATGACTGGGACGCTTGGTGCACAAAATGAGACCTCCCCTAGCATTTGCCCACCCACCCCGACGCGTTGGCAGAGTCCGTTCGACCCCATGAGCTATGGAATGAAAAATGTCGCACCTAGCACCTTTCCACTGCATCAAATTGAAGCATTTTGCACCAATGCATTTGATTTCAACACGGTCAAATGGAATGGAGTTGACCAAAAATGAGAGAGGTTATTGTGGAAGGATGCCACATGCAGCTGTAGGTCCAAACAGAGCATTCCCAACTATCATGAATTCTGAGAACTACCCGGTCAAAGTTTGGTAGTTTTTTGGTCTCAGGGATCTTAAGGGACTTTGTCGGTAGCCTCTTGCCCAGAATGACTGGGACGCTTGGCGCATGAAATGAGACCTCCCCTAGCATTTACCCGCCCACCCCGACATGTTGGCAGAGTCCGTTCGACCCCACAAGCTATGGAATGAAAAATGTCGCACCTAGCACCTTTCCACTGCATCAAATTGAAGCATTTTGTGCCAATGTGTTTGATTTTGGCACGGTCAAACGGAATGGAGTTAACCAAAAATGAGAGAGGTTATTGTGGAAGGATGTCACGTGCACCTATAGGTAAAAACAAAGCATTCCCAACTATCACAAATTCTGAGAATTGCCCGGTCAAAGTTTGGTAGTTTTTTGGTTTCAGGGATCTTAAGGGACTTTACCGGTAGCCTCTTGCCCGGAATGACTGGGATACTTGGTGCACGAAATGAGACCTCCCCTAGCATTTACCCCCCCACCCCGATGCGTTGGCACAGTCCGTTCGACCACACGAGCTATGGAATGAAAAATGTCGCACCTAGCACCTTTCCACTACATCAAATTGAAGCATTTTTTGCCAATGCGTTTGATTTCGGCACATTCAAACGAAATGGAGTTGACCAAAAATGAGAGAGGTTATTGTGGAAGGCTGTCACATGCACCTGTAGGTCCAAACAGAGCATTCCCAACTATCACAAATTCTGAGAACTGCCCGGTCAAAGTTTGGTAGTTTTTTGGTCTCAGGGATCTTAAGGGACTTTGCCCGTAGCCTCTTACCCGGAATGACTGGGACGCTTGGCGCATGAAACAAGACTTCCCCTAGTATTTAACTCCCCACCCCGACGCGTTGGGGCAGTCTGTTTGACCCCACGATGAGAAGAACAAAAAATATGGCACTGGCAAGGTTTTTGCTCTTAGGATCTTAAGTGACTTTGCTCTTACAGAACAATGTATCAGCAAAG
Source organism: Cunninghamia lanceolata (assembly GCA_027924645.1). Lineage (NCBI taxonomy): Eukaryota > Viridiplantae > Streptophyta > Pinopsida > Cupressales > Cupressaceae > Cunninghamia > Cunninghamia lanceolata. The sequence continues at coordinate 10,228,271 of BSBN01000078.1, forward strand.
ACCCTAGTTTTCATAAGAGGAGACATGTGATTTTAAGAGGTTTTTGGGAATGTGACTTTAGCCTTCCACTCCTTATCTAATGACGAGTTTATTCTCAGAGTTTGATGGCTTTTATGAGCATATACACGATGTTGTTTTAGGATAGTCATACTCTGATGTGTAAATAATAGTAAATAGAGAGCTTCTCAGCCATAAATGGGATTTGCATACACACACACACCCAACTGAAATAGTATCCTTATTGGCCTTATTGGCACCTCCCCCCAAGATGTAAGTTTTTTATGTTTCTAATGTGCCCCTAGTGTCCTTGACATAGAGTTTCTTGACATTAATTTCATTCAAACATGTCTTCAATTCATCTTCAAAATGTTTTCAATACATCTCCAATGCCTTTTCCACGAAGGTTTATGCATATTTATACATGATTTGAGGGAAACCAATAGTCTCCAACTGACTCTTGAGTACTTGACTATTCATCTTCCATACTTTTGCATTTTTTTTACATTTTTCATATGACAACTTTGACATATTTACAAAATTTGACAAGATGAAGACTAAATACATGATGAAATGGTTTATCATGACCTTATTTGATTAGGGCATATATAAGGAATTTTTTCATATTGATTCTATTGATCTAAAACCATTCTCTTGATCTAAAACCATTCTTAATGCTAAACATATCATCAATGGACTAAAGAACTATCATCATAATGTATGGCATCATGGGAAGTATCATGAATTGCACATAAGGAATTTAAATTATATTGTATATCAAGGTGTATATACATTAAAATCTAGTCCATAATGGTAGACATATACAAAAATTTGGCAAATATGCCAACTCAAAATATTTTTTACAAAATGTGGCATATGCCATGTCTCAAAATCTATATGCAATCTACATGCCAAATAGCTACATCAAATACTACAAGTCCACTTGACCCTCAATCTATGATGGATCCACAATCTGTGATGGATCCTGAAAAAGTGTCCTCTTTGTACCAAAATGTCTAGTAATTGATGGAGGTGAAGTTTCCTGTATTAACAAGTCAAAACACAAGTTAAAGTTAGTAAATAGATTCTTATCTACTACAATTAAGAACTTTAATTTATTAACATACATCTAAATCACTACAATCAACTATAAGACCGCTAGATAAACTATCAATTATTTAGAAAAATTCAATTCAATTACGTCAACTCTATGTTGTTGTTCGGACAATCGTTCTGCAAATGATTTTCTCTTAAGACGATCGGGTGTCCTAGTGAAGCATGATGGCAAAGGTGGCACATCACTCACATTCTCAATAGACTACATAAAAGCAAAGTAACATTGAAATAAATTAATATATAATTATTAAATAAAATAGGAAATGCATACATTTAAAATAGGAAATGCACTACACAAAAACTTATCTACTAGAAAACAAACACATACCACCATTGAGGCCTCCTACATCAATTAAAAAGGACAAGAATGTAAGACTCTAAATGACTATAATCAAATATTTAAGTTTTCTAAATTATCAATTAAAGTACAATTCAATCAAATTACCTCCACCCTTTGTTGGCATTGAGAAAGCCATTCTGCAAATGATAGTCCCTTGGGTCAATCAGGAGTTTGAGAAAAGACTATTGGCAAAGATGCCACATCATTCACATTTTTGATTGGCTATAAAATAAAATTAACATCAAGATATAAATTAATATATAATTACTCACAAAGAAGTAAATGCATAAAAAAAAGTTAATGTGTACAACAAATTATACCGGCAAGTCCAAACCAAATTGGATGGCAGACAAAGTTGCATGATGAACTTCTATCAACTCCTCCTCTGTCATCAACTCTTATCCCACTTAGATACATTAGTACTAATAAAGTTGTTTATATATTCAAATGGAATAGACCATAAAATTTAACTTTAAATTTTACCTGCACAAAAGATTGCTCATGCATTTCTCCTTCTCTAATGTTTACTGATCCGGTAGCTTCTACTCTTGTCCCTAACCCCTCATATTGAGTTATAGACCCCATTGCCTCATCTCATGAATGGAGATCATACTCTGATGTGTTCAACGGTGGCTCACTACTCTCCATAATAGGACCCAAGCATAAATGATTGCAAGAAATGCAATGATGGGGCACACATATATGTCTAGACGACGACGGTCTAGTGGTACCAGGTGATCCAATATCATCACCTTCATCATGTGCTTGTGCAAACTGAGATGTCTATATAATCAAATGCTCGGTCAAAGAGTGTTTGGCACTAAGGCCCTGTTGTGTTGCACTTGCAACAACGTCTGGGTGCTGCATTGGGGGTGGAGAAGGGATAGCAGGAGGGGGAATATAGGGACCTTGTACTTGTCTAATTGCCCCAGGTCTATCTTGAGGCATTCCTCTACCCACTCCTTGAAACTCTCTAAAATCAAAATAATTAACATGTTGACCCATGACGAACTCTGCATAGAGTTTACGGAGGAAATACAAAGGCACATCTAAATTATTGTTGGGTGGTTTATCAAAAACCATCCACCAACGATCCCAAAAGTTTTGACCAATGCCCTCATGAATACACCATTTGATTAAAAATTTGGGCTTACGAACATCAACATGCAATCCAGTTTTAGGATTGACAAAGTGTTGGGCCAACATAGTTTTTGTAATCTCTAAATCTTTGACTTCCTCATATGACAAACCGTCAGCATATTCAGCCTTCTTGGCTTCTCGCCATTACCAAAATGATTCGTCTTGGGTGGACAAAGTTTGAATATGATTAATGATTCCCTCTAAATTCGATGTCATTATAGACAATCGAGGGTGGTGGCGATACATTTCTATGATCCTGCTTATATGATCAATATTTCTTTGAATATTCTCTTCTACTATTGGAGGGGGAGGGTTTGGTGGTGGAGGGTTTGGGTTTTCATTTTGTGCATCCATTTTACCTAATTAAATTATAAAACATACCCAAGTTTAGCATAAAAACCAAAAAAATTGCTTGAAAATACAAAACAAACCAAAACAATGCATGAAATCTTACCTCTTTGGATCGGATATCCATTCCTCAGCGCTGATATCCATTTTTTTGAAGATGAGACTGCATTTTTGCAAGCCACGGGTTTGCAAAAATGCAGTATTTTTTGCTTTTTATGATCTCCAAAACGGATATCCGTTTTCCTTTTCCTTATTGTATTTCATTTTTTTTATTTTATTATTTTAGCATTGCATACATTTTAAGTATTTAGGCATTTTAGCTATAAAATACAAGCAAATTTATAAAGGATTATGATGATATTTAGGCATTTTAGTTATAAAATACTATCAAAATTTATATAGGATTATGATGATATATATATTTGATTTTTATATGATTTACTTATACTAAGGTATCTCATAGTATTTTAAAGGCACTTTTGAATAGATACAGGAGAGAGGTAGATGCGGGTTAGGGGTTAGGGATTAGGGCCATTATTTAGGGTTTACGGACTTAGAGAGAGAAAGAGAGACTACTTTTGACATGCAACCATAAACCCTAAATAATGCCCCTAAACCCTAAACCCAATTAACCCTAAATAATTCTTCCAAATACTAAACCCTAACCCCTAAACCATAAACCCTAAATAATTCCCCTAAGCCCTAAACCCTAAACCTGAGAAAGGGAGTCCTAGTTTTCTTGTTTCCATTTGCTTCATCGATAAGGGAGAGGGAAAGATAGAGGGGAGAGATAGGATATATAGAAATGATAGGGGAATGACTGGGATGCATGATTAAACCTAACCCCTAACCCCTAACCCCTATTTCCTAACTCCTAAACCCTAAACTTGAGAAACCATAAACCCCTAAATCCTAAACACTAAACCCAAGAAACCCTAAACCTCTATCGATCTCTATCTCCCTATCTCACTATCTCCCCATCGCTATCATTCCTCTACCTCTCAATCTCTCTCCCTATGCTTTAGCCATGTCCCTCACTCTATATCTCCCTATTGGTCCTCTCTCTCTAAACACTAAACCCTAAACCTCTAAACCTTAACCCCTAAACCCTAAACATGAGCAACCCTAAACTCTATCTCCTATCTCTCCTTTATCTCCCTATCTCTATCATCCTTCTACCTCTCAATCTTTCTCCCTATTTCTCTAGACATATCGCTCACTCTCTATCTCCCTATCTCTCCCCTTTGTCACCTCTATCTCTCCCTATCTATCTCCTCTCTCTTTCTATCTAAACCCTAAATCCAAAACCCTAAACCTCTAAACCTAACCCCTAACCCCTAAACAATAAATCCTAAACCCTAAATTATAATACCCCTAAACCCTAACCCCTAACCCCTAAACCCTAAACCCAAGTAACCATAAACCACTATCTCCCTATCTCTCCCCTATCTCCCTATCACCTATGTCCATCTACCTCTCAATCTCTCTCACTCACTCTCTATCTCCTTATCTCTCCCCTTTGTCACCTCTATCTCTCCCTATCTGTCTCCTCTCTCTTTCTATCTAGCTATCTCCAAAACTAAGAAACCCTAAACCCAGGTACACCCTAAATCCAATCAACTCTAAACCTATATCTCCCTATCTCTCCCCTATCTCCCTATCTTTATCATCCCTCTACCTCTCTTGATCTCTCTCCCTATGTCCCTGGCCATGTGCCTCACTCTCTATCTCCTTATCTCTCTCCTCCATCTCCTCTCTCTATCTCCCTATAATTCCTCTCTCTATAAACCCTAAATCCAAAACCCTAAACCTCTAAACCTAACCCCTAACCCCTAAACAATTTAAATCCTAAACCCTAAATAATGCCCCTAAACCCTAACCCCTGACCCCTAAACTTGAGAAACTCTAAACCCCTAAACCTTAAACCCCAAACCCCTAAACCCTAAACCCAAGTAACCTTAAACCACTATCTGCCTATCTCTCCCCTATCTCCCTACCACCTATGTCCCTCTACCTCTCAATCTCTCTCCCTATGTCTCTAGCCATGTCCCTCACTCTCTATCTCCCTATCCCTCCCCTCAGACTCCTCTATATCTCCCTATCATTCCTCTCTCTCTATAAACCCTAAATCCAAAACCCTAAACCTCTAAACCTAACCCCTAACCCCTAAACAATAAATCCTAAACCCTAAATTATAATGCCCCTAAACCCTAACCCCTAACCCCTAAACCTGAGAAACCCTAAACCCCAAACCCCTAAACGCTAAACCCAAGTAACCATAAACCACTATCTCCCTATCTCTCCCCTATCTCCCTATCACCTTTGTCCCTCTACCTCTCAATCTCTCTCGCTCACTCTCTATCTCCTTATCTCTCCCCTTTGTCACCTCTATCTCTCCCTATCTGTCTCCTCTCTTTTTCTATCTAGCTATCTCCAAAACTGAGAAAACCTAAACCTAGGTACACCCTAAATCCAATCAACTCTAAACCTATATCTCCCTATCTCTCCCCTATCTCCCTATCTCTATCATCCCTCTACCTCTCTTGATCTCTCTCCCTATGTCCCTGGCCATGTGCCTCACTCTCTATCTCCTTATCTCTCTCCTCGGTCTCCTCTCTCTATCTCCCTATCATTCCTCTCACTCTATAAACCCTAAATCCAAAACACTAAACCTCTAAACCTAACCCCTAAACAATTTAAATCCTAAACCCTAAATAATGCCCCTAAACCCTAACCCCTAACCCCTAAACTTGAGAAACCCTAATCCGCTAAACCGTAAACCCCAAACCCCTAAACCCTAAAGCCAAGTAACCATAAACCACTATCTCCCTATCTCTCCCCTATCTCCCTATCACCTTTGTCCCTCTACCTCTCAATCTCTCTCTCTATGTCTCTTGCCATGTCCCTCACTCTTTATCTCCCTATCTCTCCCCTCGGACTCCTCTATATCTCCCTATTGGTCTGATGCAGAGCACACAGTGGAAGCTCTCAAAACACTGTGAAATACCCATCAAAACCCATAGTTCAAATAGATTGAAGCTTAATCAGCTTTAAGAAACCTTCTCAAAGTCCCAAATAACATCAAATCATATACATTCTTCCTATCGGCAAGATAAACACTATTGACCAACTCAAAAATTCTTATACCGATGCTCTGATCACTCCACTTTTGACGAGCCTTTGAACCTTTTTTTGTGACATATATCCATCGGCCTAACTTTAAACTAGTCTTTCGATCTCCCATACCACCCATTTCTCACTCCACAACCTGTATTAACACATGATTAAACCAAACCCCTAACCCCTAACCCTTATTTCCTAACCCCTAAACCCTAAACTTGAGAAACCATAAACCCCTAAATCCTAAACACTAAACCCAAGAAACCCAAAACCTCTATCTCTCTATCTCCCTATCTCACTATCTCCCCATCACTATCATTCCTCTACCTCTCAATCTCTCTCCCTATGCTTTGGCCATGTCCCTCACTCTATATCTCCCTAATTGTCTTCTCTCTCTAAACACTAAACCCTAAACCTCTAAACCTTAACCCCTAAACCATAAACCCTAAACCCTAAATAATGCCCCTAAACCTTAACCCCAAACCCCTAAACCCTAAACGTGAGAAACCCTAAACCCTATCTCCTATCTCTCCCTTATCTCCCTATCTCTATCATTGAGCTCTACCTCTCAATCCTTCTCCCTATTTCTCTGGACATCTTGCTCACTCTCTATCTCCTTATCTCTCCCCTTTGTCACCTCCATCTCTCCCTATCTGTCTCCTCTCTCTTTCTATCTAGCTATCTACAAAACTGAGAAACCCTAAACCTAGGTACACCCTAAATCCAATCAACTTTAAACCTATATCTCCCTATCTCTCCCCTATCTCCCTATCTCTATCATCCCTCTACCTCTCTTGATCTCTCTCCCTATGTCCCTGGCCATGTGCCTCACTCTCTATCTCCTTATCTCTCTCCTCGATCTCCTCTCTCTATCTCCCTATCATTCCTCTCTCTCTATAAACCTTAAATCCAAAGCCCTAAACCTCTAAACGTAACCCCTAACCCCTAAACAATTTAAATCCTAAACCCTAACCCCTAACCTCTAAACCTGAGAAACCCTAAACCCCTAAACCCTAAACCCAAGTAACCCTAAACCACTATCTTCCTATCTCTCCCCTATTTCCCTACCACCTTTGTCCCTCTACCTCTCAATCTCTCTCCCTATGTCTCTGGCCATGTCCCTCACTCTTTTTCTCCATATCTCTCCCCTCAGACTCCTCTATATCTCCCTATCATTCCTCTCTCTCTATAAACCCTAAATCCAAAACCCTAAACCTCTAAACCTAACCCCTAACCCCTAAACAATAAATCCTAAACCCTAAATTATAATGCCTTTAAACCCTAACCCCTAAACCTGAGAAACCCCAAACCCCTAAACCCTAAACCCAAGTAACCATAAACCACTATCTCCCTATCTCTCCCCTATCTCCCTATCACCTTTGTCCCTCTACCTCTCAATCTCTCTCGCTATGTCTCTTGCCATGTCCCTCACTCTTTATCTCCCTATCTCTCCCCTCAGACTCCTCTATATCTCCCTATTGGTCCTTTATCTCTCTCTAAACCCTAAACCCTAGACCTCTAAACCTTAACCCCTAACCCCAAGACCCTAAACCCTAAACCCTAAATAATGCCCCTAAACCCAAGCAACCCTAAACCTCTATCTCCCTATCTCTAACATCCCTCTACCTCTCAATCTCTCTCTCTCTCTCCATGTCTTTGGACATGCCTCTCACTCTCTATCTCCCTATCTCTCCCCTCTGTCTCCTCTATCTCTCCCAAACTCTTTTAGTCCCCTCTCTCTATCTCTCTTTAAACTGTAAACCCTAAACCCCTAAACCCGAGCAACCCTAAACCTCTAAACCCTAAATAGTTCCCCTAACCAACCTCTAAACCACTTCTCTATATAGGTGCAACTAATACCACTTTTTCATTGTTCAACTTGATATTCATCTTGTTGGTTCTATGTCATATAATGTTCCACATCGAGCTCTTTATCTCAGTCATCCAGTTGTTCTTTATCTTGCTCTTTATTCTCATCAACTGTATGTTCCTTTGTTTCCTAATCTTTTCCAAGATCCAAATACACGTCCTGTTGTTCTTCTTGATGCTGGTCATAAGGATGTGTCACTTCACCTTGTTGCTTTTTAAAATAACCAAGAAGAGGCAACAAGAGGCAACAAATTGTTACTTTTCTTAGGCAAATTTAAGTTTTCTAATTACTACTGAAATCTTTTTAAAATAATGTAAAGAACATGTGAAGCTTCAAGGAATCTTTTTATGGCACCTGTGCTAGCTTTTGTCCTTAAGGATCCAACATTTTGGTATACTCCTTTGTAGAAATTAGAACATCCTCTTGATGACAATGGGAAGAATAAGGATGCCTTGAGAACTTGGAGATTTTATGGAGAGTGTAAGAACCTTCAAATCCTTAAAATTGAAATGGAAAAGGCTCACAAAGTTAGGACTGTAAAAGTATAATAATTATTGTGGGGGTTGTAATGAAAATATGGCTTAACTCTTTTGAGGTGACTCACTATCCATGATGTGTTGGGATCAATGGAAAATGGAATAAGAGATATTAACAAGAATTTGACATAAATGGAAGAAATGGATAGTCTCCCCTAAAAATGATGGCGAGAGATGTATTAATAGTAGAAGAAGCAACATGAATGGTGGGGTTGGTTCAGAGTGGACTAAAGAATTGATTGAGAGATTATAGAAGACTAATTGGGAGTGGACTAAATAATTGATTGAGAGATTATAGAAGACTTATTGGGAGTGGACTAAAGAATTGATTGAGAGTCAAGAGGATAGGAGAATTAGTTAGGGGAAGTAAGGGTTCAATCAGGGGTGGAGAGAACTCTCAATCACAAGAATAAATGATGCCAAAATGGATGCAACTAAAAGAAATCATGCATTCCAAAAGATGACAAGGTTGCCCCTTTCATATGATACAGTCTTTCTAAAATTTAGATTGTATTTTATAGCTAAAATGCCTAAATAGTAAAATGCTAAAAATGCTAAAATAATAAAATAAAAAACAATGAAAATAATAGAGAAAAAGAAAACGGATATCCATTTTCAAAATGGATATCCGTTTCAAAGTCAAACTTTGCCAAGTCGCGAATTTGGCTAAGTAAAAACGCAATTTTTTTCCTATTGCCATTGTTTGGCCCGCGATGATCCTGCACATACCCATATATATATATATGTTGCAAGAAAATCTAAAAACAATAACAAAGACAAAGAAAAACCCCAACAGAAAGAGACCAAACAAGTCAACGCAGAGAAATAAATAAATAGGTATAAGGATTGCACAAAGATAACATATAATCAATATATCAATAAAGACCACACTAATACAATAAGGAGCTAAAGAAAGTCGAACCTAGGTAGAACAATACAAAACATGCAAAAAATATACACATACCTAAGAGTATAGGAGTACCAATATATATAATCTAAAGACAACTAAGAAAATGGCCAAAAGACATAAAATCAAATGTAACAAAATAAACAAAAAAACAAAGAAAATAACCAATAAAAAAAGAAGAAACTCTAAAGAGAGCATGAAAATATTACAAAAATAAACAACTCAATAGAAGTGTCTATAGAGGAAACTAGGAGCACACACAAAAAAAGCAATAAAGAGAAATGAGATAACGAAACATAACAATAAGGAATAGAAAAAACAAGGAGACACGAAACCCAAGTACTGAGACGTAGAGAGGAGAAAACGAGAAAGCCCAGCGAGATAGAGCTAAGAGGGGAAGGGTGGGCAAGAGGTTAACGGCAGGAGACTACAAGAACCAAGTGGGTGCTAAGTAAGAGGAGAAATAACATAAGCAAGGGGAAGGACGGATAGGAGATACAACCAAGGGGGGGTAGAGGAACTAGAGGAGAGGACTACATGATGGAACCTCAGAAAAAACAACTGGAAGACTGACGAGGAGAGGGGAGGTGAAAAGGACAAGAGGGATGGTCTGGGGAGAGGGAGGATAAGGGTGAAAGGACCAGAGAAGAAGGGGGTTGAAGGATGACACGAGGGAGAGAGGAACAACTAGAGGAGGGAGGGAGGAAGGGAAGGGATAGAGGCGAGAGACTACAAGGGAATGCTATCCGGGATGGAAGGAGAGTGGTTTCTGAGGTGAGTGAGTAAGGGTTGCTAGGAGAAGCTAAGATTCCAACCCTCATCTCGGTTAAGGTTGGAGGGGTGATTGCCGATTTCTATAGCCTCTTTAAGTTTCCTTTTGAAGTAGTTGTCTTCTTTGACTAGAATTTGTGTGTCTTCTAGGCAAATGTGGTGTTTCATTTTAGAGGAGTATTTGGCAAGGGCTGATTTTTGGATTCGTTCATGTTTTATGTTGGCACTATGCTCTTTAATCCTAGTATTAAAAGAGCGACCTGTTTCCCCGATGTAGGGGGTGCCACATGAACAAACCACTTTGTAGACTCCTGAGTTTAGGAAGAGGTCTATGTGGTCTTTGGGAGAGGGGATACGGTTCCTCAGAGTGGAAATAGGTTTGAAGGCACAGTGGAGGCCTTTTTTACGAAGAATCTTGGAAATTTTGTTGGAAATGCCTTCTATGTAGGGGATAGAGGTTCTGGGGGTTGGAATGTTGGGTCTCATTAGGTAAGGAGTAGAAAAAAGATTTGGCTTGTTTGAAGGCTCGGGTGATGAGTTTATTTTTGAAACCATTCAATTTGTGAAGACTTTGGAGAGGTGGGTGAGTTCTAGATCTAAGTGGTCTTCATCGCAAATGCGAAGAGCCCTAGTGGCCAGAGTTTTGAGGACACTTGCTTTTTGGGAAGGGTGGTGATGAGAAGCGGCATGAAGGTACAGATCAGTATGGGTAGTTTTCCTGAAGACTGTACGACCAAGGGAGCCATCAGGTTTTTTTATGAGAAAAATATCAAGGAAAGGGAGTTGGGTATTGGTTTCCAACTCCTTGGTGAAGGAGATGCTTGGGACAACGCTGTTAAGGTGTAAGTGGAATTCTTCAAGCATCTCTTGTCCATGGGGCCAATAGATGTTGGTGTCATTGACATATCATTTCCACCACTTTGGTTGGAGGGGAAACAAGTTCAGGGCAATATCTTCAAATTGTTCCATGTAAAGGTTAGCCACAATAGGTGAGAGGGGGGATCCCAGGGCAACTCCATCTAATTGTTCATAGACAACTCCCTGGAAAGTAAAGAAAGTGGATCTAAGGCATAACTCTACCAAGGAGGTGATATCATCATTAGTCTTACGTCTAACTAGCTCAATGGAATCAGGGATAGGAACCTTGGTGAAAAGGGAAACAACATCAAAGCTAACTAAGAGGTCATTATCTTCCAACTTTTTATCTTTAATGAAGTCAACAAAATGGGAGGAGTTCTTGATGAAAGAGTTGGATTGGCCAACTAGAGGGGCTAGGAGCTTGGCAAGGTAGGCAGCAAGTTTATAGGTGGGGGAGTCAATGGTGTCGACAATGGCTCGAAGTGGGATGCCAACCTTGTGAATTTTAGGAACCCCATAAATGCGAGGGGTAACTTCTTTGGAAGGAAGGAGCCTCTTTTTGGTATCATCATCTAAAGAGGAATGAGAAAGGGCTCTTTTTACTTTGTTACAAATTTTGGAAATAGGGTTGCGAGATAGGATTTTTTAGCTGCCATTGTCGGATAACATATCTTCCATCTTGTCTATGTAGTCCTATTTACTCATGATGACCATGGCATTACCTTTATCTGCCTTGACAATGACGAGATCTTGGTTGCACACTAAGTTCTTGAAAGCCCGGAGCTCATTTTTTGGAATGTTGCTCTTGGGAAGTTTGGCATGTCTTAAGGTGACAGCACAATCTTGTCTTACTTCCTCAGGACTATCCTCCGGAAGGGACCGGACATCATTCTCAATATCAATAAGAAAGTCTGAAATAGGAATGAAGCGAGGGGTGATAGTAAAGCCAAGACCCCTCTTTAAAAGGTTGATGGCTAGAGGGTCTAAGTGCACATTAGATAGGTTGACCACCATTTTTTTATCCCAATCATGGATAAAGTTTCAGGTTAGGGGGGGTTTTTTTAATGAAGAAGGAGACATAGAGGGGTTAGACTGCATGGGGGGACGAGGAGAAGCAAGTGGAAAGGTGCACGTGGTGGTAGATTTACAAGAAGAAACACAAGAGGAAACACCGCAATGAGAAGAATGCGTGTTAGGAACGAAAGATGGCCAGTTTTTGGTAAAGGTGTCCATTGGAGGAGGCTCAAGTGACAAAGAGTGGATGGATTGGTCAGAAGAGCGGTCAGAGAGGGTCGATGAAGGACTGTTCATGGCTCAAGGTAGTGGAGGAGAATGGTCTGAGATCAAATCAACATAAATGCTTGACTTGATGGGAGAAAAGGAACGTTTAGAAACAAAAAGAGTGGTTGGCATACCTGGAATAACATGAAGAAGACCATTGGCGGGAGTCTGCTACTGGTGCTGGTCGACAACGAGGTCACTGGAATGAGACAGATCGCATGACATCAGAAACGTCTCATGGGCCAGCTGAAGTGGCATGTTTCGCATGGTGGGCATAGACATTGCAATAGTGAGGCGAGAAGAAAAGCTATCAAACGTAGAGCTCTTGTGTTGGTTGGTGGAGGGAGAACTCATCCAGACTGAAGGTGTGATAGGCAAGGATGGGTATCGCAGCTCATCCCGAGAAGAAGAGATCGACTTTGAAAGACACAAACATGCACATGACAGAGGTGGGAACGATCTGGAAGGAGATGATTCAGATGTGGGTGGGTTTGGAATGTAATGGCAGAGGTTTGATGAGGGCTGCAAATTTGCTATGCTGGGCTGTCCATGAGGTGAATGCCACATCGGAGTAGGGGAGTTCTGACAGAGAGAGGGCCCGATTAGTGGGGGGACCGTATGGACTGATTGATGCTCCAACATATGACGGCCTTTGTGAACAAGTTTACCAAACTTCTTTTGCCTTCTTACACATTCTTCTTTGTGTCTTGAAGCTGTCACCTAAGAGGATTAATCAAGGAGTATCTAGAGGTTTGATCGCAGAGAGTTGGCTAGCTCAAGGTGTAAATAGAACAATCTGGAGGACAACAGATTGATTGACACCCTGGTGGATTTGATAACTAATCTGATGAGAGATAGACCTGCATGATGGAAGATGTGTTTAGTATTCTAGTTCCAGAGATGGTGGCAGATCTTAATGAAGGAAGGAATCACTTCACTGTCCCGGCATCTTTTAAGGAAGGCTAAGTCTGCGATCTTCTTGGCAAGCTTGATTCTCAGCTTCTCAAGTTGTTTTGATTTGGAGCCTAATTCCCTCCCATGAAGGGTGATAATGGTGTTCATTATTTTTCCACAGTCCATGATGTTGTTGAGAAAGCTTCTGGATTTGACTATGTAATTATTTTTCTCTCAACGTTTCGGGTCACACTTAGTGAACCATCTTCAGGAGAAAAGAGAGCATGAGAACAAAAAATGATAGATTCCAGACTTGGAACTGCCTTAAAAGGAAGGAGGGGTTGAGGTGATGCAGGAACCAAGAAAACTAAAAAGGGGAGAGGGACAACCTATTAAACTTCAAGAAAAGGGATGGTAATGAAAGAAAATAGCAAACAAACCCAAAAAATTGAGAGATAAATAATTAAAAATAAGACGATAGTCTACATAAAAGATCACAACCACATGATATACAGACAATATATATATATATATATGTTACAACAAAATCTAAAAACAATAACAAAGACAAAGAAAAACCCCAACGGAAAGAGACCAAACAAGTCAACGCGGAGAAATAAATAAATAGGTATAAGGATTGCACAAAGATAACATATAATCAATATATCAATAAAGACCACACTAATACAATAAGGAGCTAAAGAAAGTCGAACCTAGGTAGAACAATACAAAACATGCAAAAAATATACATATACATAAGAGTATAGGAGTACCAATATATATATATATATATATATATATATATATATATATATATATAATCTAAAGACAACTAAGAAAATGACCAAAAGACATAAAATCAAATGTAACAAAACAAACAAAAAAACAAAGAAAATAACCAATAAAAAAAAAAGAAACTCTAAAGAGAGCATGAAAATAAGACAAAAATAAACAACTCAATAAAAGTGTCTATAGAGGAAACTAGGAGCACACACAAAAAAGGCAATAAAGAGAAATGAGATAACGAAACATAACAATAAGGAATAGAAAAAAGGAGACACGAAACCCAAGTACTGAGATGTAGAGAGGAGAAAATGAGATAGCCCAGCGAGATAGAGCTAAGAGGGGAAGGGTGGGCTAGAGGTTAACGGCAGGAGACTACAAGAACCCAGTGGGTGCTAAGTAAGAGGAGAAAGAGCACAAGCAAGGGGAAGGACGGATAGGAGATACAACCAAGGGGGGGTAGAGGAGCTAGAGGAGAGGACTACATGATGGAACCTCAGAAAAAACAACTGGAAGACTGACGAGGAGAGGGGAGGTGAAAAGGACAAGAGGGATGGTCTGGGGAGAGGGAGGATAAGGGTGAAAGGACTAGAGAAGAAGGGGGTTGAAGGATGACATGAGGGAGAGAGGAACAACCAGAGGAGGGAGGGAGGAAGGGAAGGGATAGAGGTGAGAGACTACAAGGGAAGGCAATCAAGGATGGAAGGAGAGTGGTTTCTGAGGTGAGTGAGTAAGGGTCACCAGGAGAAGCTAAGATTCCAACCCTCATCTCAGTTAAGGTTGGAGGGGTGATTGCTGATTTCTATAGCCTCTTTAAGTTTCCTTTTGAAGTAGTTGTCTTCTTTGACTAGAATTTGTGTGTCTTCTAGGCAAATGTTGTGTTTCATTTTAGAGGAGTATTCGGCAAGGGCTAATTTTTGGATTCGTTCATGTTTTATGTCGGCACTATGCTCTTTAATCCTAGTGTTAAAAGAGCGACCTATTTCCTCGATGTAGGGGGTTGCCACATGAACAAACCACTTTGTAGACTCCTAAGTTTAGGAAGAGGTCTATGGGGTCTTTGGGAGAGGGGATATGGTTCCTCAAAGTGGAAAGAGGTTTGAAGGCACAGTGGAGGCCTTTTTTATGAAGAATCTTGGAAATTTTGTTGGAAATGCCTTTTATGTAGGGGATAGAGGTTTCGGGGGGGTTGGAATGTTGGGTCTCATTAGGTAAGGACTAGAAATGAGATTTGGATTGTTTGAAGGCTCGGGTGATGAGTTTGTTTTTGAAACCATTCAATTTGAAGACTTTGGAGAGGTGGGCGAGTTCCAAATCTAAGTGGTCTTCATCACAAATGCGAAGAGCCCTAGTGGCCAGAGTTTTGAGGACACCTACTTTTTGGGTAGGGTGGTGATGAGAAGCGGCATGAAGGTACAGATCAGTATGGGTAGTTTTCCTGAAGACTGTACGACCAAGGGAGCCATCAAGTTTTTTTGAGCAAAATATCAAGGAAAGGGAGTTGGTTATTGGTTTCCAACTCCTTGGTGAAGGAGATGCTTGGGGCAATGCTATTAAGGTGTAAGTGGAACTCTTCAAGCATCTCTTGTCCATGGGGCCAACAGATGTTGGTGTCATCGACATATCGTTTCCACCACTTTGGTTTGAGGGGAAATGAGTTGAGGGCAATATCTTCAAATTGTTCCATGTAAAGGTTAGCCACAATAGGTGAGAGTGGGGATGCCATGGCAACTCCATCTAATTGTTCGTAGACAACTCCTTGGAAAGTAAAGAAAGTGGATCTAAGGCATAACTCTACCAAGGAGGCGATATCATCATTAGTCTTACGTCTAACTAGCTCAATGTAATCAGGGATAGGAACCTTGGTGAAAAGGGAAACAACGTCAAAGCTAACCAAGAGGTCATTATCTTCCAACTTTTTATCTTTAATGAATTTGACAAAATGGGAGGAGTTCTTGATGAAAGAGTTGGATTGGCCAACTAGAGGGGCCAGGAGCTTGGCAAGGTAGGCAGCAGGTTATAGATGGGGGAGTCAATGTTGTCGACAATGGGTCGGAGTGGGATGCCAACCTTGTGAATTTTAGGAACCCCATAAATGCGAGGGGTAACTTCTTTGGAAGGAAGGAGCCTCTTTTTGGTATCATCATCTAAAGAGGAATGAGAAAGGGCTCTTTTTACTTTGTTACAAATTTTGGAAACAGGGTTGTGGGATAAGATTTTGTAGCTACCATTGTCAGATAACATATCTTTCATCTTGGATATGTAGTCGTGTTTACTCATGGTGACCATGGCATTACCTTGATCTGCCTTGACAATGACGAGATCTTGGTTGCACACTAAGTTCTTGAAAGCCCGGAGCTCATTTTTTGGAATGTTGCTCTTGGGAAGTTTGGCATGTCTTAGGGTGATAGCACAATCTTGTCTTACTTCCTTGGTACTATCCTCTGCAAGGGACAGGACAACATTCTCAATATCAATAAGAAAGTTTGAAATAGGAATGACAGGAGGGGTGATAGCAAAGCCAAGACCCCTCTTTAAAAGGTTGACGGCTAGAGGGTCTAGGTGCACATTAGACAGGTTGACCACTAGTTTTTTATCCCAATCATGGATAAAGTTTCAGGCTAGGGGGGTTTTGGTAACGAAGAAGGAGACATAGAGGGTTAAGACTACATGGGGGGATGAGGAGAAGCAAGTGGAAGGGTGCATGTGGTGGTGGATTTACAAGAAGAAACACAAGAGGAAACACCACAATGAGAAGAATGCGTGTTAGGAACGAAAGATGACCAGTTTTTGGTAAAGGTGTCCGTTGGAAGAGGCTCAAGTGACAAAGAGTGGATGGATTGGTCAAAAGAGTGGTCAGAGAGGGCCGACGAAGGACTACTCATGGCTCGAGGCAGTGGAGGAGAATGGTCTGAGATCAAATCAACATAAATGCTCGACTTGATGGGAGAAAAGGAATGTTTAGAAACAGAAAGAGTGGTTGGCATACCTGGAACAACGTGAAGAAGACCGTTGGTGGGAGTCTGCTGCTGGTGCTGGTCTACGGCGAGGTCACTGGAACGAGACAGCTCACATGACATCAGAAACGTCTCACGGGCCAGCCGGAGTGGCATGTTTCGCATGGTTGGCACAGACGTTGCAATAGTGAGGCGAGAAGAAAAGCTATCAAACGTAGAGCTCCTGTGTTGGTTGGTGGAGGGAGAACTCATCCGGACTGAAGGTGTGATAGGCAAGGATGTGTATCGTAGCTCATCCCAGGATGAAGAGACCAACTTTGAAAGACATGAACATGCACACGACAGAGGTGGGAGTGATTTGGAAGGAGATGATTCAGACGTGGGTGGGTTTGGAATGTTAACACAACTTATAAATCGCTACACAAAAACTATAAAAGAACACCCTACATTTGGGGGACTTGAGTACTAGGGGCATCCTTCACTATCAAGACTGCCTACATACCCTATATTAACAGGATCAAGGCCCCCCTCCTTTGGATGTGACTAGCATAGGGAATGCAAATATGTAGTTCTATTTTGCACTATGTTTGATGCAACTGTGAGCGGATATCCAGCCCTTTCTAGGGTTATTCCTTGCCCTAGATAGTTCTTCATCGGCTGCCACCCACTCGGTGAAATAGGGAAGGAAATTAGTCCACTACCACAAACACCTAAAGGGGTGTTTGTTAGTTAGTCCTAGTGTGGAGGAATCTCTATTAGGTGTCTTCTCATGAAATCTAGTTTAGTTTCTCAAGCCAAATTACGTAATTTCATGTCTAAGCCCGTTCTAGATTGCCTAGTGCTTTCTGATCACCAAGATTAATGAAGATGAGGTGAGAGTATATAGCAAATAGGGTTTCTAATTCAGAATAGTTTCCCTATCTAACATTTTACAAGTCATCTCTGATTTAGACTGACATTGTCAATAAGCCTCATTTTCTGTTGATAGTTTGAAGGGTTTTCTAAATGAGTATTTTAGCCTTAATACTTAAAGATTTACATGGTAATCATCATACAACTATTTCAATAGGCTCATCTTTTATTTAATCTTTTTAATGAGATATCGGAGGAGAATTTCTTTTCCTATGGATTTAACTTCCAACATGTCCCTTATTACTCCCTGATGATTTAGAGGGACAGTGCCCACACATCATTGTTGCAGCTATGTTAGGTGCGAAGTACTTGGTTCAACACGATGGCATTACCCGTAAACATGACACAGAGGTACCATAAAAACTGAACACCGTGATTTGTTTTATGTTTGGATGTTTGTATATTAAGTTTACCTATCTATTAGAAAAGAAAAAATTGCATAGTAACTAATAAAGAAATTGACAAAGGAAAGATACTTCTCTAAAGCATAGTAAAGTAAAGTATAGTAAATATGCTTGATCATTTCACTTATACGTAATGAATGGGACTAGAAAAGATACTTAATTCAATTTTATCGATTCATAATTGTACGCAACATAAACTAGAAAAGATGTTCTATCAGTAATGTATGTAAAGATTTAGTGTTGGAAAAACAATGAATCTTGATAACTTATTTTGCCATACATCTAATAGACTTTGTTCCAAAAGTAAAGAATTGATATGATTTCTTACATGATCATTACAAACTTACTTTTAATAAGGACTTAATCAAAGTTGTAAAATAAGAGAGATATCTAAACAAGAGGCTTCCTTTAAACTCCCTAAATGGGTTTATACTTTATTAAAACTAAATAATTTCCATAGTTAATAAACTTGTGAATATAACTCGATCAAAGATAAACAATGATTCTTGTTACCTAAAAGTGGTAATTAGTTGCTCTGAGGTTTTATAATTTACAATTAACAACCAAATTAAAGAACTTCTCGATTCTAATCATGATTCCTCCATGGTCATAATTTATATTATTATAACATTCATTCATTTAAAAGACCTTTGTCTTTCAAACTTCATGCTCAAGGGACAAGGCAGTTCATTTACTCCACTCATTATTTGGTAAATTTTAATGTTGCCTTAAAATATTTTTAATGTACTTTTATCTAAGGAAATCAATTTGATGTCTTTAATTTGATTCAATTTCTAAATGTCTCCCATTTGACACCCATAATTTATGTACCCATATATAAAGGTTGACATTCTAAATTTACTAAATCAATATATGTTGTTTTCAATAAATTCATTTTGTCTTATCACAAATCAAATTCATTTCTGTTAAGCAATTATCCTATCGGTTTATTTAATCAATTCAGTTATTATTTTGGTAGTAGCCTAAAAAAAAGGATTGATATAATAAAATATAATTTATTCTTGATACAACTCTATTTACGAAGGAGTCAACAATTTGAAGTGAAATATACTTACCCTCATTGCTTGCTAACAATTAACTTAATTAATAACACAAATCCCATGGTTATAAACTCATACATATTCACTTGTCAAAATCAAAATCTAATATCTATTTCAATAATTACTTTTGAAATGTATAATGTTATTTTTGCCTCTATCAATAATATTATTAGGTATGAAATTGGATACCATTGATCAAATATCCAAAGTTCATAACTCACATAGTAATTACACTCACATTCCATGGTTGTTCAAAGGATCTATAACAACTAATATTTTATTTTTCTATTTGCATCACCACCAAGTATAATTTTCACCATTTTGTATTTTGTGTACAATTTGCAACTATTGTGCTCAATTTAAGAGATTTACTAGGTATTTTAATCTACATTTGGTGGGGTTATATATATATAGTATGAATTTAACTAACAACTATTGTGCTTCATTTAAGACATTTTCTAGGTGCGTAGACATGTAGATGATATAGTAATATACATGCCTATTCTCCAACTATTGTGTTCTAATTATACATTAAACTTATGTATCGAAGACATTAACTGAATATACAAGTAGTATATATATACACACCAAAAATGTCAGATTTCCAGTATAAATGAAGGGGTATCCTTGAAAGCATAACGGAAGGGGAATTTCTTCCAGATGTTGTAATTGCAAGCGACCCAGTAGACATGCGTACAAAATGTGGAAGCATAGATAGAGCACCTGAATTGTTTCACAAGATGCCTAATAGAAATGTAATCTCGTGGAACGCTATGACTGCAGCGTATGTTTGAAAGGGGTTCATTGAAAATTCCTTAGAAAGGTGTAAAGACCGACTCCTCAACCTTTGTTAGCCTCCTCCATGCCTATGCACAAATCGAACCTTTGGATGAGAGTATAGTCATCCATCAAAAGATAATGAAAGGGAACTTTTGTCAGATATTAAGGTTGGGAGCGCTCTGGTATGTATGCAAAAAAATTAGAAGCAGAGATAATGCACATGACCTGTTTCACAAAATGCCTCAAGGAGACATCATTCATGGAATACAATGATTGTAGGATTTGTTGAAAAGGCGCAATAAACTTTCAAGCAAATGCAATTGGCAGGCGTAAAGCCAAATTTCATGACCTTACGGCACGGGATCTATCGAACAGGGTATGGACATACATCAAAGCATGTTGTAGTTGCAAATGTCCCAATGTATATGTATGCAAAATGTAGAAGCACACACAAAGCACATGAACTATTTGACAAAATGCCCAAGGAAATGCGGTTTCATGGACTGCAAGGATTGCAGGTTATTCACAGGATGGATTTGGTCAAAAGGCTCTAGAAACTTTTGAAGAAAATGTGACTGGCAGGTGTAAAGACAATTTCCAAAACATTTGCTAACATCCTCCCAGGGTATGGTCATCCATCAAAGCAGAATGGAAGGGGGATTTATAATTTAAAATACTCTGGTAGAGATATATACAGACAAGGCATGTCAACTGGTTGACAAAATGCCTCAAAGAAATGACGACTCAGAATGATTGCGCGATATACACAAAATGGATTTGTTGAAAAGACTTTAGATACATTCAAGAAAATGCAATTGACAGGTGTAAAGCCAAATGGACACTCAGGAGCAGGGTATGGCCATCCCTCAAAGCATAAAGGTAGGGTATTTTTGTCAGGTATTATAGTTGGAAATACTCTGTTAGACATATATGCAAAATGAGGGAGCCCAGACAGGGCACGTCAACTATTTCACAAAATGCCTAAAAGAATTGTGGTCTTATGGATGGCAGTGACTGCAGGATAGACACAAAAAGGATTTTTTTTTAAAAAATGGTAGAAACTATCAAGCAAAGAATGCAATTGGAAGAGGTAAGGCCAAATTCCTCAACCTTTAGCGTTCCCCCTGTCTGTGCTAAAATGGGAGCTGAAGTAGGGGATGGACAGAGGATATACTACCAATCACCAAAGCCTTCACAAAAACTTATACACAAATTCTCTCTTGATTGATTTCAGAATTGAAAGACTTACAGAGTAAATTAAATTCTTCACAAAGAACTTATGCACAAATTTTTCTTGAATGATTTCCAACTGTAATTAAGTTTTATAAAACTTATGCACAATATCTCTCTCAAATGTTTTCAAATTGTAATTAAATTTTACAAAACTTATGCACAATCTCTCTCTCAAATGTTTTCAAAGTGTAATTAAATTTTACAACTATTCTAAGACATTTCATGAGCCCAAAACTTAAATTGAAAAATAAAAACTCATGAATTCCTACAATCAACTTGACAATGAACAAAATTTTCAAACAAAGAGAAGAAGTGCTCTTACAAGTTGATTAAGCATTCTAGACCAGAGCCAAGTGTGTCTTCCCTTCTCTTTTCTAGGCTATTTATAGAAAAATTCAACCCTTGTCTAGAACAATCTTTTTCCATACATATGGTGGAAACATCTTGGTTTTGAAAGTCAAGTGTACTCAATAAATGTCTCTCTTCCAATTTTCCAATTTGCAATAAATTTATGTGGAAAACCTCATTTAATCAATAAACAATGTCTTTGAAAATTGACCTGGAATGAGGGAAGTTGAATTTTTAGAAGAGTACCTTTTTTGATTTAGTTTATTTATTTAAAATTCTAAATTGTGTCAAATAAATATTCATTTATTGTTATTATTAGTTTACTTTTTTGATGACATGACATTATTTAGAAGGGTCATTAATATCCTTTTATGTGAGTAATATAAAAGATATGATTTGAATAATAAATTGCATACCATTAGACATTACAATAAAATGTAATTAATTATGCATAGTGTGATATGATAACTCTAATCAAACTTGAAGCTCTAAGTATCATAAAATATGTTCAAGGGGTAGAAGTGAGTCGTGACAAGAAGAATCAAAAAAGAAAATGGGTTTTGGTATGCAATTCAATTGTATTGTGAAAATTCACACAACACAAATTATGGAAATATTTAGACTAAAAGATTATTACAATACTTACTAAAAATTTTAATATATGAATTTTTTGGGCTTTTAAATAAGAAAAGTTTGAAACAAACGAGTGTAATTTTGGGGTTAAAAAGATAAGATCCTAAAACAAGCCTAAGAGATCCAAACAAAACGTGAGTGATTTGTGGAACTCAAATCAAACAACCATGATATGAATGATTTGTGTAATTTTGGAAGGTAAGAGTATTTATAAAGAAATGGATAAGAATATTATGTTGACAAATACTATTTTTATGTGTAAAAGTACTAGGGTGCCAATGTACATGCATTGGAATACTTCATATTATATATTTTACTTATGATGTCAAATGATGTCTTTCAACAGTTACTCCATACGAAATGGTTTTATCTATTAATATAAATTTGGGAATTAATATAGTATCAATGAAATCTTTTGAAATGACCCAATCCTAATCCTAACCCTAACATTAACTCCAGTATTAGAATTAGGACTAGGGTTAGAATTAGTGGTATATTAGGTATGAAAATAGAAACCTAATGGGATTAGAAAGGGTTATAGTTACAATAAAATAACAATAAGTAAGAATACAATCCCTCAAAAGATCTAAAAAATGATAATGCCATCAGAAATCACATATATAAGACCCTAAAAGTGATATATCATATAAAATGTGTCCCAAGTCTAGACAGGGAATTGTATTTCATTTATGGAAGACTAGATGTTTAGCAGTGTTTTCTCATAACTTTCATTCAGAATTAGTAAGTCTAAGGTTTTACTCTGACATCTTGTTCCAGATTGTTTCTTTGTTCTCGTAGCTTCTAGGTTTATCAAGGAAAAATGAAAAGAACGCCTTTCAGCTCAATCAAAACAAGTGGCAATTTGGTTCAATTCTAAATACTCAACTCTTGAGTTATGTACAAACTAAATGAGTGATGGGATGGCTGGATGGTTTGAGTATTGGCATTGGATGATTTCTTTGTGTGACAGATTGTGTTATAGGGCAGGGTTTGTTTGCTATTCTAGTTGAAGATATAGGAGAATGTTACAGTCAAGCTTGAACAAGACTTACATCAATTTATTTCCTTCAAGTTTGGGGGCAGTGATCATGTTGGTGGCCATGTTTATTGAGTTTATTCTACTCTATCCTTTGTGTATAGACTATTTTCATTTCACATGCTTGTGATATTTGTTATGTTATAGGTTTATATTTTGCATCTGGTTTTATATTGCCATTATATGGTTGCTCTTTCTTGTGGTGTAGTTGTCTATTGTATGTTAGTTTTTTATGTCAGTTGTTTTGTTTCAGCTTTGTATGTTTATTTTGTATCAGTGCCATTATATGGTTGCTTTCAGTGTTGCAATCATTGGTGGTTCTTTCTGGCAATCCCTGTTGACTACTCTATTCTTTGTAAATAATTTCTTTGATCAATAAAAAAAAAGTAATACACTCGCGAGGAGAAAAAAAGAGTCAACAAAATTATAAGTTTTAAAATTTGAAAGTTAGCGGTCAATTCCATGTGATACAATATGACTATTGAATATTGGTGAGGGACAATGGAACACTAATATTGAGGTGAGGAATGAGTTTTATGACATGCGTTAGAGTTAGAATTAGGGTTAGAGTTAAGGATAGAATTAAGTTTAGTGATAAAATGAGGGTTAGGTGTAGACTTAGGGTTAGGTTAGAATTATGGTTAGGGATAGAATTGGGGTTATTGTTAGGGTTAGAATTATGCTTAGAATTAGGGTTAGGGTTAGAATTAGACTTAGGGTTAGCATTACTATCATAATTAAGGATAAGGTTAGGGTTATATTTATAATTTGGGTTTGAATTAGTAATATAAGTAGTATTGGGGCGAGAATTAGGGTTAGGGATAAAACCAAGATTAGAATTATAATTAGATTCAGGGTTAGGATTGCCGCTAGAGTTAGTGTTAGAATTAGGGTTAGGGTATAGGCTAGAATTAGGGTTAAAATAACGATTAGAATTAGGGTGAAGATTAGGGTTAGGGTTATAGTTACAGTAAAACAACAAAAGTTATTTACATTTATATCTATATATAGAACTATGGTTAGAATTAAGGTTGGGATTAGGGATGGAATTAGGAATATAATTAGGGTTAAGTAGATCCAGGGGTAAAATAAGGGTTAGAATTATTGTTAGAATTAACATTAGGTTTAGAGTTATAGTTACAATTTGGTTTCAAATTAGAAGTTAGGCCTACAATTAGGGTTAGGGTTAGGGTTCAGGATCAAGTTAGAATTAGGGTTATAAATATGGTTACTATTAGGGTTAGGGATATAATTAGGCTACGGGTTAGAATTACTATTAGGACTAATGTTATGATTAGAGTTATATTATATATAATTCTAGCATACCTATTATTTTATATAATGACATATATAAGGGTAGAATTAGGGTTAGGGTTACAATTAGAGTTAGGGTTAGCATTACTATCAGGATTAAGGTTAGGGTTAGGGTTAGAGTTATAATTTAGGTTTGAATTATTATTGGGGTAAGAATTAGGATTAGGGATAAAATCAGGATTAAAATTATAGTTGGATTAGGGTTATAGTTACACTAAAACACCAAAAGTTATTTACATTTATATCTATATATAGAACTATGGTTAGGGTTAGAATTACTATCATGATTAACACTAGGATTAGAGCTATATTATATATAATTAATATATAATATATTATTGTAATATATCTAACCTATATTATAATAATATATTATATAATTATAATAATTCTTAAGATATATAATATAGTTAGAATTAAGCTTGTCACTCCAAGTGCTACTAGCATATCTATATTTTAAAAATATATCTAAAGTACGTTGAGAGATATCCTACTCAAGGTGCCTATTTTTTAATCAATTTACCTCACATAGGTGGAATAGGTGCCTCAAGAAGGAAGGATATCTCTTAGCATACTTTAGATATACCTTATAAATATAGATATGCTAGTTAATTATGTTCAATTTAGTGTTTCTAGTTAATATCCAATGGTGGGAACATGTTAACAAAAACTCTTACCTTTTACTTTAAATTTGATAGCCATTTACATGTCAAAATATTAATAGTTAACAATAAGCACAACATGACAAAGAAATTAATAAAATTTTATAAAATAAAATAAAATAGTTGTAATGTAATATGTATATATAGATATAGATATATAGGAAGATTATAGTGTAAAATCTTATGGATTGTATTCAAACATTTAAACTATTAATATTGTTTAACTAATATAAAATTTAATTCCTAAAAATGTTTAACTATTAATATTGTTTAACTATTATAAAATTTAATTCCTTCAAAAGTTTATAATATTATATGATGTTAATAGTACCATGTTGATTTGTGTTCATTCTCTTGATTTAGTCTTCACTCAGGAATCAAAGTTGTCAGTGGAAGGTATGTCTAACATAGCTGCTAGTTTATGGGTTAGAGGTCAATGGCAATGTATTAGGGCCTAGGGTAGTCCAGCTAGAGTTATTCACTTATGGGACCTCTACAAGATTTCTCATCTCTGGTGGTTCTCTAGTAGATTCTCTATGTCAGTGGTTGCGACTAGTTACAAATCAGGTCAAGCTACTCTTCTCACCAATGTTAATGTCCTCGTTGATGCTCAGGGATAGACTTCTCTCTGGTCTCATATTTGGTATGTTAGGTCCTTAGACCCTTTCTTTCCTTGGATTATGGCTGGGGATTTTAATGTGATTATTAGTTTGGATGAGAAGAAGGGGGGTTTAGATAGATTAGATACTTCTTCTAAGATGTTTAGAGATAATACTTTTTCCCTTCATCTTGTAGATGTAAAGCCCTCCAATGGTTTATTTACTTGGAGTGATAGTAGATGTGGTGCAGATTGTATCTCTGAAAGGCTGGACAATGTTTTGGTTTCTAGTTTCTGGATAGGTAGCAATTGGGCTACGAGTTTGGAGATTCTAGATTGGGAGGGATCAAACCATTGGCCTATTAAGATTTCAATCTCCTTATATGGATTAGCTAAGAATCCTTCCTTTAAGTTTCAGCTAATGTGGCTCAGAGACGCTTCTCTATATGATTTAATGGTACTACTATGTATTCTTGTGTTAAAAGATTGTAGTAGGTGAAGTTTTAGCTTAGGAAGTAGAATAGAAATTTTTTTGGTAATATCTTTTAGGCTAAGACAACTGTTCAATCCTAGGTGGATCTTATTACCTGCTAGATTAGAGATTTGGGTCTCACTATGGAGAGACTCTAGGAGGAAACCAAATCCTTGAAGTTGTTGGTGGAATGGGAATTGTGAGGAACTTTTTTGGAATCAAAAGGAGACGATTGATTGGCTCCAAGAAGGAGATAGAAATACCTCTTCCTTCCATAATACCATCAAAGATAGGGGACATGGGAATGGGATTTGCTCCTTGTTGTCTTCCCAAGGAATTTTGTTGTCCTTTGGTTGGGATATTTCTGTAGAGGCTTCTTAGTTCTTCTTGGCTTTGTTTACGAAGGACTCTCCCTCATCAATTATTGAGGAAAATAAGGTTCTGAAGTGTATCCCTTCTTAGGTGACTAATGAGATGAATGAGGCTATCTTCAATCACATATTCATGATGGAGTTGGCGAGGATTGTGTTTAAGATGAAGAAAGGGAAGGCCCCTCGGTTGGATGGCTTTCCGGTTGAGTTCTTTCAGGAATTTTGGGAGATTATCAAATTTTATCTTATTGAGGTAGTTAGAGAGTTTCAGAGGAGCAAGCGAATGCTAAAGGATTTGAATGCTAGTTTCTTGGTTCTTATTCCTAAGACTGTTGGAGCTAACTCATTGAATCTCTTTAGGCCAATAACTCTATGTAATGGTTTTTATAAGATTATCATGAACTTGATTGCAGAAAGGCTTGAACCTTGGCTCAATAGGCTAATACTGGAGAAGCAGGGTGGATTTGTGGATGGAAGATAAATTCTAGATGGGGTTGTTGTGGGAATGGAGGCTATTCATTCCATGGAAAATTCCAAGGATAAAGCAATGTTTATTAAGATAGATATGACCAAAGCTTATGATAGAGTCAAATGGACTTTTCTTCATAAAGTCCTATTTGCATTTGGTTTTAGAAATGATTGGGTAGATTGGGTTATGAGTTGTGTTATGTTGACTTATTTCTCTGTTCTAATAAATAGTGAGCCTTTTATGTTGTTTTGTGCTACTAGGGGCCTTAGGCAGGGGGACCCTTAGTCACTGTACTTGTTTATCCTTTTGGCCAAGGGATTGGGAAGACTCATAAAATCTCATGTGGGTTAGGGATTGATTCATGGCTGGATTTCAAGCAATAGTTTTCCTCCTCATTCTCATTTACAATTTGTTGATGACATAACTTTGATGGGTTTAGCTAGCGTAAATGAGCTGATTAACTTTAGGAAAGCTCTGGATACTTATATGGCTACTTCATGTTAGAGGATTAATGAAGACAAGTCCTCAATATTCTTCTTTAATACTCCTCAACTTATTTAGAACAAGAATGCATGGATTCTTAGGCCCCAGATTCAGATCCTCCCACTTGTTTATCTTGGTATCCCCATCAAAGTTGGTTCCTTGTCTACAAGATTTTAGCAGGATCTTGGTATCCCCATCAAAGAATATAATGAATCTCAAAATAACTTTAATGGAGCACCAAAAGATCAGTTCAACATAATTGTGAAGTTCATTGCTAATTTCATAGTGACTCTCATATGATTCAAACATTACCTAATAATAGTAATTGACAAAATAAGATTTATAACATAGAACAACTTGTAGATCATATTGAAATGAACTTTAATCCCTAAGTTCACAGACCCTAAAATAGCTGATAGAAATATAAAGCCTAAGTTCAAATAGTAAAGATAATGAACTCAAGGATATAGAAAAAATTCTCCTACTCAAAGTATAAAACAACAAATTTAGTGACAAAATTATACACAGTTACAACTCAAGGTTTACAACTGATGAAGTCACAAATGTTACAACAGTCAAACTACAATATCACATTATGGTCTTTCATGTTCAACTCAACACATATGATTTAAAGAGACAAAATTTACTTAGTCGAGGCCTAAATTCCTCACAAATAATACATTGTTTATTCTAGACAGAAGTCTGAATAAACAAAAACCATATATGATATTAACCCTACGACTGTGGTCTAATTCAACACAGTTGACACACATTTTAGTCATAATGATAGGGATAGGATTTAATACAATCCAGTATTAATAACAATAGAATGACTGAAAATACCAAGACAATCATTCCACAATAATAACACATTTGGCTATGAAGTAAATACCACAACCGAGCCACAAAAAATATCACTTCTGCTCAAAGTATAAAACAACAAATTTAGTGACAAAATTATACATAGTTAGAACTCAAGGTTTACAACTAATGAAGTCACAAATGTTACAATAGTTGAACTACAATGCCACATTATGGTCTATGATGTTCAATTCAACACATATAATTTAAAGACACAAAACTTACTTAGTCAATGCCCAAATTCCTCACAAATAATACACTCCATTTATTCTTTAGATAGAAGTGTGAATAAAAAAAAACCATATATGATATTAACCCTATGACTATTGTTTAATTCAACACAGTACATTTTAGTTATAATGATAGGGATAGGGTTTAATGCAGTCCAGTATTAATAACAATAGAATGACTATGAAAATACCAAGACAATCATGCCACAATAATAACACATTTGGCTATGAAGTAAATACCACAATTGAGCCACAAAAAATATCACTTTTGTCTATGAAATAGATAACATAGTCATGCCATATAATAAACCATAATGGCTATAAAATAGATAACATAGTTGAGCCATAAGGTCCTCAATGATTGTGGCTAAAATAAAACATAGGAGAGTGAAGAATGGAGGTCAAGGCAATGTTTTAATTTGGCTAAAATAAAACATTGCCTAGACCTCCATTCTTCACTTTCCTTCATCTTAGAACTACTGCCCATATACAACAAATCATAAACATACAAACTCACAATAAGAATATCATTACCTTCTTGTTTGTAGTAGAGGACAGGCTCACTCTTACTTCTCTTGAAGCCATTCTGTTGAAAATACCCATCAATCCTAGCATACTAAGCTCTTGGTGCTTGCTTGAGGCCATACAAGGCCTTCTTTAGCTTGTAGACATGATGTTCTTTTCCTTGCACCTCAAAACCTTGTGGATGTTCCACATAAATTTCTTCATCTAAGTACCCATTCAAGAAGGCACTTTTCACATCCATGTTATGGATACTCCATTTCTTTTGGGCTGCAAGGGAAACCAACATTCTAATAGTCTCTTGTCAGGATATGGGTACAAATGTTTCTTCATATTCAATGCCATACCTCTGTGTGAAGCCTTTAGTAACTAAACTTGCTTTCTGTCCTTCAACACTCCCACCACTATGGTACTTAGTCTTGTAGACCCATTTAGTGTCAATCTTTTTCTTGTCATGAGGAAGCTTTGTAAGCTCCCAAGTACCATTTCTATGAATAACATCCATCTCTTCTTGCATTGCTTGCACCCAAACTTCATTAACACATGCATCTTTATAACACGATGGTTCAAAAACATATTGTGAGAATAAAGCAAAATTTATTGTTTTACCTATAGGATTCTCTTCATGTGCTTGGATTGTACTTCTTTGATAGATATCACTTAAGTTTCTTACCTTCCTTGTAGGACTCGGACTTGAATCTGGACTTGTACTTGAAACTGAAGAAATAGATGAGGGGCTATTTGGTGGATGTATAGCACTTGGAATTGAAATATTAGTTGTTTGCTCATGATCAATATCGACAATAATACCACCATTCAAAATAGATTTAGACTTCTCAACATGGTCTTTTTGATGACCATAAACTCCTCCTTCATCAAAAATCACATCTCTTGAAACAAGAATGCTATTAGTGCAAGGGTTATACAACATGTAAGCCTTACTTTGCTTACTATATCCAACAAAAATGCATGACTCACTTTTGGGATCTAATTTTTGTCTCTTTTGATTAGCCACATGAACATAGGTTAAACAACCAAAAACTCTAAACTGATTAACATTAGACTTTTTTCATACTAGGCTTCATAAGGAGTCATCCAGTCAAGTGCTCTAGTAGGGCTCCGATTGAGAATGTACACTGTTGTAGCAACTGTATCACCCCAAAAAAAATTATCTAATGGACTTTGGTATGTAGCATACTCCTTGCCATTTCCACCATTGTATGATTTTTCCTTTCATCTACCCCATTTTGTTGAGGTGTGTAAGCAGTGGTGAGTTACCTTTTGATGCCATTCATATCACAATAATTCCTAAAATCTCTTGAGAAAAATTCTCCTCCACAACCTGTCCTTCAGCATTTGATCTTACAACCTTTTTCATTTTCCACAAAGGCTTTAAACCTTTTGAATGTATCGAAGGCTTCATCCTTGGTCTTCAAAAAATAAACCCAACACTTTAGTGAGTAATCATCAATAAAAGTAATGAAATATGATGACTTACCCAAACTCTTTGTCTACATAGGACCACAAATATCTGAGTGAACCAATTGAAGTGGGTAATGGGCCCTCCATGCATTGTCTTTTGGAAATGACTCTCTTGCATGTTTTCCTTTAGGACAACCTTCACAAACTTCCTTGTGTTGTTCTTGAACCTTAGGCAAACATTAAACCAAAGCTTTTGAAGTGAGAAACATCAAACTATGAAAATTCAAATGGCCATATCTGAGATGCCATGGGCAACTCTTATCCTCATATGCCGTATTTGCAAGATGGCTGCTATATTCACCAAACTTCAATGGGAACATCCTATTATTTGACATAGGCACTACTGTAACCACCCTATTGCCTTGATTTTTATCATAAATTGTATACTGCTGATTTTCAAATACCACCTTATAATTCTTCTCACACAGTTTCCCAACACTCAATAGATTATGTTTTAATTGTGGAGTGTAGTAAATATCAGTCACACATTTCTTACCTTCTTTTATATTCACCTCCATAGCTTCTTTAGCTGCAACCTCCAAGGACTTGTCATCACCAAGCTTAATTTTAGATTTGAAACTTTTATCCATTGTAGAAAAAATCTCAATATTTCCTAGAATGTGGTTAGAACAACCTGAATCTAAATACCAAACTTATTTAGAACTATTTTCAGCTTTGTCATATGATAAGAATACATTACTAGTGTTAGCATAATACATTGTTATGGTTTAGTTTCAGTTTCACATAGTTATAGTTATGTAGTTATAGGCGGTTCATAACTGCTATCTCCCTTATATAAATCCTTCACTGCATTGTACCATTTAATCATTGAATAAAACTATCTTCTCTAATTTTCTTCATATGGTATCAGAGCATGGCGATAGGGGAGCATTAGCATCAACTTTCAATTGTTTTTCTTGTTTTCTATTTGAAGGGACGTGGAGATTGGATACCACAACTAAAGCGTGGTGCCTATAGCAAAACAAATCACAACAATTGGAGATAGGAGTCACTGCAGAGAAAGAATATTCACACATTGATCTCTTGTTAGTTGTCATTGTGGCTACAGATGCCAATGTCTTCACAGTCCACACCTGCACAGTAGTTTTCCATGGGTTTTCTTGTTCATTTCTGTAATAATTTTGTGAAAGTCATGGAAGAGATTGAAGTAAATGAGCAACTTGGAGATGTCTTGCATTTTCTGATGCCGACGATGGGAATTTGTGGAGGGAAGTACCACTACCTCGATTTTGATCACTTGTTGCGGATGCCCACAACAAAACCAATCTTTCTTCATCAGATGCGCAGTGTTCTAGAAATATTTTTTGTCAATTTTATTGGATCTTTGGATTGTATGGCATCATGTAGTATAAACAAAGTTTGAGTTCATAGATAAGGCATTTTTTTGGTTACATTATTTCATTTTTGAATTTTTTTTAGGATGGAGATTCCATTAGACAAATATTCTGGATTTAATTTCCATACTTGGAGAGTGAAAATCCAAATGTAACTAATGAATAAAAATTTATGGCGAATAGTAAGTGGAAAGGAAAAAGTACCTACAAATGCAAATAAGTTATTAGATTGGAATAGTAGAGATGATAAATCCAAGGCTATAATTGGTCTTACTCTTTCTGACACTGAATTGCACCACATTGATTTGGATAAATCATCAGCCTAAATTTGGGATAACCTGAATAAATTGTTTGGAGCAAAAGCCATTAATGCAAAGTTTTCTCTAAAACTTCAATTATTTAGATTTAAGATGGAGGATGGAATAATAATGTCAAATCATATAAGTAACTCGCAGTCTCTCATTAGAAAGCTAGCAGAGGTTAAGGTTACACTAGATGATGATGATGATGCTAGGGCCATCCTATTAAATAGTTTTCCTTAAAAATATAACAATTTTGTTTTTACACTCAGTCAAATACCTTCACAAACTCTAGAAGGTATGCTTTCTGCTCTTCTAGCAGAAAATAAAAGAACAATAGAAGATTTAGAAGATGATGATCCTCAGGAGAAAGCATTATTTTCAAGAAGCAATTACAAGAGATCAAAGACAATCAAATATTTTTATTGTAAGAAAAATGGTCACACGACTTGGGATTGTAGAACTCAGGGTAGTGATGTTCTTAAAGGAAAGGTCAAAAATGAAGGAAACCTTGCTTGCATTGAAGATGATAAGGATCCACCTAATATTGAAGATGAGGATCCACCAGATAGTGCTATTAATTTTTGTGCATATGCCCTTTAGATATGCCCTTTAAGCATCATATTGGTGGCAGGCGACATCAGAGGATGGAGGATTTTCCATCATCTCAAGTTAGCTTCTCCCTTTGAGATGATGCTTTGCATGAGAAGTGTTTTTGGTTTTGGTTGTTTTGTTTTTCTTTGTTGATGCTAATGGATTTGAAGAATGTATGTTTTGTGAAGATTTTGTTTCGGAGACATCAGGATTTGGTGTTGAGTTCAATATGGATTGTTGTCCAGCGAGCTTCAAAGAGTATCTGTCGCATCTCTTAGGGTTCATTGTCAAATAATTCAAGACTCCATGATTTGAGAGCTTGGGACTAAAGAGCTCAAGAACATAGCTCGAAGCTACGCCTTTCTGAGGGTAGACGAGATAACATGATGAAGCCCTGCTTGGTTTAGGATTTGTTCTTTGGGAGAAAATCTTCTATAAAATATGTATTCATACTATGTAATCATCTTTGTTGAGTATTTTAGCATTAAGGGGGGGTCCCTTGGTACTATTGTAGAAACAATTGATAACTGCTATCTCCCTTGTATAAATCCTTCACTGCATTGTACCATTTAATCATTGAATCTCCCTTGTATAAATCCTTCACTACATTGTACCATTTAATCATTGAATAAAACTATCTTCTTTGATTTTCTTCAACTAGGAGAAGCCTCATCATTCTCATTAGCATAATTAGCACTTCTATTGTTATTACTTCCTTTAATCTCCATTCCCTTTCGAAGTGACCATACCTATTGCAATGATAACATTGAATATTTCTCAAATCAAATCCACCTCTACCTCTTCATCTTGGACCACCTCTTCATCCTCTATTTCCTCTTGAAGAATTATGATTTTGACCTCTACCTTGGCTTTAGTTGTTTTTGGTACTTGGGCTAGCATTTTCATTCTTTGTAATTTGTACTTTGGAAGAAAAAGCCTTCTCATTACTTTCTCCAAATGAATCTCTCAATCTTTCTTCATGAGACATGAGAGATCCAAGAAGTTGATCAAACTAAAGAGTAGTCAAATCCTTGCTTTCTTCAATGTTGATGGCAACATTGTTCCACCTTGGTGTTAGAGACCTCAATACATTTTTGATCACAACTTCATTGTCCATAGTTTCTCCAAGAGTAGCCATCTTATTAACCACATCTTTTACTCTTACACAATAATCACTCACATTTTCACTTTCTTGCATCTTCAAATTCTCATATTCTTTTTTTAATGTCTACAACTTCACAACTTTGACTTGATCACTACCTTGGTAAGCTTCTTTTAGAGTCTTCCAGTCATCTTTAACTGTCTATGCACCTGCAATTCTCAGAAATAGGCTCTTATCAAGAGCTATTTAAATGTGAAATAAAGCCTGTGCATTCTTCTTCTTAGCTTCCTTCTTAACTATTTTATCATTGGCTGCAAGAGCATTCCAATCAGCTGACTCATTATATCTTGTTTCTACAATTTCCCATAAATCTTTTCCTATCAAAAAAATCATCATCTTGATGCACCAATAATCATAATCACACCCATTAAATTTTGGTATTGACAAAGAGTTGGAATTTGACACGATAAATTTTCTAACAAATTCAACTGCTCTGATACCAAATAAAATTTTTTAAACAAACAAATATGACAGCAAATTAACAAAGAACAAAAAAACAACCATATATACAATAGCACAAAGAATAAACTTTTTATTGTTGTTGAAAAGAAATTCAGAGAGCTACAACTCTTACTACAATATATTTACTACAAAAAAAACTATAAAGAAAAAATAGAAAAACAAACCGAAGATAGCATATTTTACATGCAATAACATGCAACAAAGAAGATGTCAATTTTCCTAAAAACAACTAACAACTAAGAAAATAGAAACTGCTATCTGCAGCATTGGTTATCCAACAATTAAGCTCTTTCTGCACTCAGTGGTTCGGTTGCAGCTATACATTGCTGAATTAGGGGGCCGAAATAGTTTAACCAGTAATATTAACATGTACGAGTATAACCTAGTTGGTAGTGTCTTTGAATAGCTAGCATGACAATATACTGCCTATTCACAAGAGCACAGAAAAGTAGTTACAACAGTGAATGAAAAAATTGGAAACCCCAGTCAGAATCTAACGAAAAAAAAGCATTGCGATCTTGATGTTCTAATAGAAAAATCTCAGATCCAAAAATGAAAGAAAAGCTGAAACTACTCAGGCTTTAGCAGTCTTAGCAGGCTTAGCAGGCTGTAGCTTTCTATAGGCGATAAAGATTGTCACTCACATGCAATCAATTTCATTCACAAAAATTTATTGTTAAAAGTTAATTTTAGCCAATTAAAATAGGATAAATATTTACTAATTGATTGTTTAATCATTAAAATGAATAGTATTTAAGTAAAATATAAATATTCATATAATCAAATTAGAAAAAACACACTCAAACAATTGTCATAGACTATTTTAATTTGTTTATGACAATTTTTGTTTTTAATATTAGATAACTATATATCACTTTCAAAACACTTTTTGGGAGTAGGTAGTTGCAAGCCCACAAATATTAAATAAAACCCATGTATTCAAACACCTATATACAACATAAGATCTATTATTGCAATGTCAATGTCCCCTCCATATCCAATGTTTTCTTTTCATCTATCAGTTTCAGAAGTTCATGTCCAGCTTCATCACTTAATCCTTTAATTCAGCCTTCTGAATAGTTGTTCGATTGTTGAATGAGCTCGTCTACAAACTTGTTCACATCTATGTTAAACACCTTTCTCCACTGCAAAAAGCAATGAAAATGCATAAGTTTGACTATGTAAAGAATTATCATACTTATTTATTATTTTAAAATGAAAATGCATAAGTTCGACTATGTAAAGAATTATCATACTTATTTATTATTTTAAAATTGTTGTAACTTACTTCTTCTCTCCATCTCAGGTCATACTCTGTTTCAGGACCTACATGGTAATTATTTATATCAGGTATACAGTAAACTACATGCCACCAATACTAATGGTAAAATATGAAGGAGAGATGTTAGAACACTGACCTTGCTGCAACCTCAGCAATAAAATATCGACCTAAAATTAACACAAAAGTGAACAATATCAAATAAAATATAATAGAATTTAAAATTCTCAATTTATTATAAATGTTTGAAAGATTTGGATTAGAGTTTGCAAAGAAAATGATTTATTTGGATTGCAACTCCTGTAATTTGTTAACTTTTTGAAAAGATTTAGGATTAAATTTTCTTAGAATTATTTTTTTATGAACATACCACTTGATATTGACTTAATAATGGGTGGCAAGTAACATGGTTGAATTAGATTTTTTTTAATTTCTCTTTAAATCTTTAAAATTTTTAGTAACCTATATTATTCTTAAAACAACAAAAATATTTATACTTTTTACTTTTTAATAAAAAACTCCTCAACATTCAAGAAGAAAAAAAAAAAAAAGAAGAGAAAACCTTATGAACTCACCAAGTTTTACTTGGCATTTATCATCCTTAAGCCTGCAGAGAAATTTTATTCCTACATTATTAAAGAGTTCTATGCAGTGAAATATATTGTAAGTTAGACACTTCAGCAATTTATTATTATTAAACTCAAAACATCTTTAACAGTACCTAAAAGTTTTTCAAACCAATCTTTTGAGTCATAAAAAATTAACCCACAGAGATATGGAATCACCATAAATATGAGACACACAAAATTACCTGAAAGATTGGTATCAAAATCTTTTGCAGACATTTTTCTTGAAGAGAGATATAGTGTTCAATGTATTATTCTTCAATTAAAAGTTAAGCGTCAAACAAAAGAAAAACAGAAGAGAAATAATAGAATACCATATATTGGCTTGCCAACAGCCACGGTCATCAGTGACTCCAATGAATCGGCCACTTTTTCTACCCCTACTGCTCCTACCATTATCATTTATGTTAGGCTTTCCATGAGATGTTTGAGGGTTAAGGTCTTCCATGCCATTATTACCACCACTTCCTGCAACTGTGTCTTGATCAACCCTCCCTCTACTGAGATTGATTAACATCCTTGCTGCGTGTGCAATATCATTCAATTCACAAGAATTCTCCTTGTGATTTTTCCTTTTTCTACCACTAAGCCTCACCTTAGCATTAGGATCTGCTATCTCAGAAGCAGTACTAGACTGAGCTTTAACTTGAGCATGAAAGCAATTTAGCACTACAAATGAACATGTCAATCATTCTATTCCTTATCCTTTGAAAAAAACCTAGCACATCACTTACGAAAGTTGGGGCCATGGATATATAATGGATAAGAGAGATTTCAATATCCTTCATCATATTAAAACAGTCTATGAGACTATCATATTAGAAAGCACTGCTGAAGTAGTCAGAGATTGCTATCAGACATAACTCTGTTCTTTGCAACTTGTTTGTCTTCCAAAGTTTGACTAGAATCAATAATCCAACAACTTGTGAGGAACCCATATGATGGGTTACACCAAAATCAATAATCTATGATGGAGATGACGAATTAGTAGCAACTAAGGCCTTGCCTTTTAATTTCTCTTTGTCTTTTGTATTATCTTAAGTTGATGAAGATGTTTTGATAGAATCAGGTAGCCCAATATTATTCTTTTTAAGAATCTGAGAGAGATTTTTTATTTGTTTCTTCATGCATTGATGTTCATCATGCCTTGGCTTTTTACAAAAGGTACAAGTAACTTTCTCAGTAACTGGCTTACTTTGTTGAGAAGAGTTATCCTTTTTGAAGTTGTCAATCTTATCATCTTTCTTACTATCCTTGTCCTTATTAGTGTTCTTTTTCTTTCCTTTTGAAGTTTGAGGCTTTTCATTTTCTACAATTAAAGCTTGTGGCTTAGTAGACTTCAAAGAACCCATCTGAATTAATTTTTCTTGCTCCCTTGTGAGATCGGAAATAAATCTATCTAGAGTGGGCATTTTCCACATTGCTCCAAGAGTACTTTTAGTAGAATAGAAAATAGAGAAAAACATAGAAAATTCAGGACCTACTTTGGAAAGTACAAAAAGGATTAACTGATCCTTTTTCTTGTCAATTCCACGATCTTTTAATTACAACTTCAAAGATTTAAATTTTGTAAGAAAATCTTCTAAAGTTGAGAAACTTCTAGGACTAAGACCTAAGAGTTGATTTTCCAATTCATGACTTCTAAGTTCATCAATTTTCCTGAATAATTTGTTTAAAACATCCTAAACTTCATTGGGTGTAGTCAAATTCTCAACATAAAACAACAATTTAGGAGATAGATTTAAATAAAGAAAATCAAATGTCTTGTCACACTTGTTGAAAAACTTTTCTTTGTCTTTGGCTGCATTAGGTTCTTTTTCTGTTTCCATAGTTATCCTATATAAACCTTTATTTTTTAGCACAAGACTTACTTTAATCTTCTAATCATGATAATTGAAAGGAGTTAGGGGTGGCATAGGGACAATAGAATCCATGATGCTTAGTCGTTAGATAGTAGTTGCAAAAAAACGTAAAGTAAGAGCTAAAGAAATGTGAGTGAAGACGTGAAAGGAAACACAACCCACACAAAAAGCACTTCTCTAGGAAGTGTGAAAGATGAACACACTAGATCCCCCCTTGATTATGTGTTATTCCCTCCCAAATTGTGCAGTGTATAGAAGGAGTGCTTTAGGTTACCCTAAAATAGCCTAATCAGGCACTTCATAATTTTAATGTAATATTAGGCTAGATAGTACAGCGACAAAAAAAATAACCACTTTTGCAAAAGGAACAACTCAATTTCGAATTATTATGTAAAAGTTATAGGCCTTTAAAATTTTTGCATTCTAAAAAAAATCACCTTCTAGAAAAATTGGGCCCCCCTTATTTCATGACATCACCCCCTCCAGTTTTCTTATGTCATGTGAATAGTGACATTAAACAAGGGATATAGTTTCACATCTATCACCATTTTGCCTCGGCCAAAACGTGGCTTAAAAATGCCTATCCTCCCGCAAAAATTCAAAGTAAACTGGGGCGGATTTCAATGTCAAGAGTGACGTGCACACAGAGAGAGGTCGTTGTCATGACATGGAGGCACAGAGAGTCCACATATGTGGAGTTGAGGGCACTATGTGTGCCATCAAAAACGCAGGATGAGGCCATTAAGGGCCTGCCTGAGATGCAGGTTCAGCCTGCGTGGAAGCTCAGTTCGCCCTACGTGAGAGCGCGCCTAGGAGTGCCAGATGATGGTGTTGCTGCTTCACTATGGGGGGGCCTCTTGTGAGGTGTCGCAGACCCTGTTGTGGGTGGGATGTAGCACACAAAACAATCCTCGGAGACGCGCCTTTTACCTCCTCAACTAAGGCCACTATAAGCCTGCCTATATAGCCTCTTCAGACCCTTTCAAAGGGTGTTTCGAAGCCATTGAATGCCCTTCTGCAGTGTCACAAAATGATGCCTTTTGTGGATGTTCTCACCTCCACAACACATAGCAAAAAACATAGTGAGAAGATAAAAAACCAAGCAAACAAAACAGAGCCTTACAGATTGTGCTTTAGCATGACTGGGAAGATTTGTATAGTGAACAAAATGACAACTCTGAGGTATTCAACAATTCTCTGATACCATGTAGAAAACAAGATCAATGAATAAAAAAGGAGCACATGAATTTGCTATGAATTGACACTATGTATTCACAAATAGATGAATTATAAATAGGAGAAATTGGATACCCGATTCTCCAGAATACAGGGATAGGTAGTGAGTAATCATCCATGAGAATAGCACAACTATCCATGAGAATACCGCAAGGTGTCCATTGAGTTGACACATCTCCTAAATGACTAACCACTTTGACATAGTCAAAGAGCATGTATGGAGTTTTCCTAACTATGATGAAGTTAGTATAAATGACATAGGATAAGTGTTTACACACCAACACTTTTCCCTTTGGATTTTCCTTTCCACCATGCTACTATTCATTACCCTTGTTGCAAGTGAAAGGAACTCCCTCCTTGTCCAACTCAAGATAGCCTACTTGGGCACAAGCATCATCAATATTTTAGGGTTTAGCCCTGAAGGATACCATTTATAGATGGTTAAACAAACCTCCCACATAACTAGTCAACGCCTCATGCTCCATGATGTCCTTCCCAAGATAAAGTGCTCTTTTTATTCTCTTGTAGGCTTGAAGACATTTCTCCTTTTCTTTCTCCAAATGATGCCACTGCATCACTTAGTATTCTTCATGGAAAATGGGGTAAAACTAATTCTACAATAGCTCATTAAAATTATTCCACTTGGAAATTGGTGCAACTTTTTAAGCTTTCAAAGAGTGACTATAACCCCCATACCATGTGAGAACATGCCCAACAAGTTTCAACCTTATGAAAGAAATTTGTTGATTTGGAGACATTTGATAAAGGCTAAAGTAAACCTCCAATTTATGAAACCCGTTGATTGAGCTATTTTGCACTAATTTCACCATCATTGAGTTGAATGACTATCTTTGCTTCAACTTTGAAGAACCTCATGGATGATGATGCTTCTTACTCAAGTTGACTCTTTTCAAGTTTAACTTCTTTTAAATCTACAAGATGTCTTGTACAATGAAAATCTCTCAATTACCTTACTAGGAAATTGTCGAGATTATGAAATCTATCTATCGATGATTATTTTGGACTCCCCATCTTGCCTATCAATTCTAGTATCATGTTCTCAAGAATATCAATTTTATCTTCAACATATGTAATCCTTGCAACTAGATTGTGTACATGATCTAGAGTCCTCCATATTGAAATTTCAAAATTATTAATTCCAAAGTTGACAATCCTAGGATATAGCCATTACCCATCAACATGCTTGCCAAAATTGTAAAATTGTGTCTAGGGTTATGAATTTAGGCACATTATCCTAGAAAACCTTCATTATTGATTAGTAGAATCTTTCATTCACATATTTCATCACACACATCATTAATCTTAGTTTTCATTAGGTTTAAATACTCAACATTCAATATTCTTTGTTTCTTTATTTTGATCATGCTAAATCAAACTAGGGGCTTCACTATCATTGAGGAATTTGATTTCTCTTCCCTCTATACATAGGAAGATTGGACCAAAGGCATGATTAGCTCAGCATTAAACATAGACCTATATATAGATTTAATAAAATATTTTCTAAAAAATTGCAATACAAATTTTGTGTTGAATGAGATCAGACTACTTAGGATAAAATTACACTAGTCAAACGAAATCATGGGTGTGATCTATTCTGAATCCTTGAGAATTTCTTGATCTATTTGTGATAGGCTTCTAATCATAAGTCTAGTTCTAGGTTTTATTTCTCAATTTTCTATCACACTATCAATACAATAAACATCCACATCGATCCAATTAATTGGCAAGCCCTCTAATCCCTCTCATTTTCACTTACCATCTATTTATCTAGATTAGTATCTCATATCCTACTACCTAATTTAATTTAAGATCTAATTATTATGTAATGCCTTATCATTCCATTAGACATCTAAATTAATGTCAGGTGGTTTTTTTCCCTTAAAATACTAAAATCTATATTATTATTGTAAGGGTGAAAAGTGCATCCCTGACACTTTTTCCCAATTCATTTTGGACTCACCTTAATGGTCATCCCTACTATAATGGTCTAGCATCTATGATAACCAAAATTTGACTTAGACACAACGCTGGTGAGTCAGACTCCAAACAACACATGCATTGCACTATTGCTAAAGGCATCAATCAAATGACTCCTACCTTTTGGGGAAAGTGAGTTAGGCAAGGGTGATTTGGACTAGTTACTCTCTTCACATGGAAGAAGAGCATCCTAGGTGATAGTGAATGTGTTGCGTTGTATGTTTAAATGTTGAATTGTTGAGTTTATGTACTCATGATGAGACTGAGGTTTTCCTTGATTTTTTCCTATGTTTCTAGTTTGATTTGAAAATATTGTTTCTATACATCATAACAAAAATAGGGGATTCTTCGATGTTTGTTTTCAAACAAAAATTGAATGTTGTATGCCTCATGGTGAAATTGAGGGCTTGACTATTTGAAACATTTGAAAGTTAAAAATGAACTTATAGTGCAATTAATCCAAAATGAATGCATACACTTTTCTTCTCCCAATTTTGGATTTTTGATGATCTAGTTACTATTAAAGGGAAACATTTATGCAAGTTATATGACTTTTCATAATGCAATATAACTATGTTTTTGTCTCTTTTCCATGTTTTGAAGCTTGTAATATAAATTGTAACTACTCTAAGAAAAATAGAAAATTTATTCTAAAATTTAAATAAATCTGCTCTAACTTTATCCTTTCAAGAGAAAGACAAGACAATGTTTTACTTCCTCAAGAGGAAAATGTGAGTTAATTACTAATAAAGCAATAAAGAACCTATTATAATGGGCACCAATGCTAGGATATGTCCTCAAAGGTCCTATAACAATTGTCTTCTCCTCTGTAGAAATGGGGTCCTCCTCTTTGTGACATGGATAAAAAGGGGGATGCAAGTGAGTCAAAATGGCTTAGAAGCAATAATAATTTGAAGGGAAAAAGGGGCACATATGGTCTCTGTACAAGCATGAAAAGATAGAGGGGCTACTATGCATAAACTTGGGTAAGACAAGAATACATGAAAAAATCTCCTAAAGAGAAAGCTTTGCAGCTTTACAAAAACTAAAACTAAAAGAAATAAACTAAGAGACTTAAAAGCTTATGAAGAAGCTTGTGAAGAATATTGTGATATTTCTCAATGAGAAGAGGATTTCTATTTTTCTATGAGATATCTAAAGTATTAGCGTAATACATTGTTCGGTCTGGTTGTTTGGTTGGTTTAGTTTTTAACTGTCTGATGGTTATGCTTTTGCATAACTATATCATCACAATATTTAACTGTGTCTTGTATCTTTTTCATCACCAAATGAATACATAAAAGTATAAACTCTTCATTATTTGGTATCATAGCAACTCTGTACTTGTGCAATGTGAAGCATGACACGTGCTGATGTGAATAGGTGAGCAATATGCTCCACTGCTCCTGTAGGCCTAGTCCAATGTCAAGGCATTCAATCTACAAAGCTTGATCTGTAAACATTTCTGTGGTTGTTCATCGAAGTTTCAAGGAAGAGGCATTCAAAGAAGTCCTGAGAAAATACATAGAGAGGTATGCAAAATTAGAAGTTTTTGATAAATCTTCAAGTCATTCATCTGGTAGTTCACTCCCCACTTTAGTTATCTAGTAGTTCACAACCAATTTCAACGACCTTCTGTCTGCCCAAACTGTGGGGTCACTTGTAGTGAAGATATTTTTTGCCTATGAATTTCGATTGATAGTTATTTTGATAGGAGAGTGATGTGAGTATATTTTGAAGGCATCCGAATATCTGAAATGTGTTACAGCTCTACCGCTTAGCATAGATTCATAGTTGGAAGAAGATTTGCAGGAGGCTGTGAGAATATCAAACTGATAGTGAAGCATGGGAGTTTGGCGCCCCAGTGTTTGCAACAAGTAATACACTTTACCTGGCACAAACAGTTGCAGTTTCACCAGAGAAAATTAGCCAATGGCCTACCAGTTTGGTGCACCCTCTTATACATGCAATTTTTGTAACATGGTTTGCAGAATTAGGATCATGAGTGTCTAAAGCAATCACAATACAACCAAGATGGGAAAGCTGCATGGGATTTCAAGTATAATACTTATATAATGAAACATATAAGAATACAACTTGAGCCATTGTCATTTATTATCTTCATTTATTCATCAAAAGGGGCGTTGGAGGTTATATACCAATGGCAACATAATATTTTATGTGAGTAGAAATACTATGTAGAGAGAACGTTGATCTTCCCCATTTAGCAGTAACAAATTTATTTACCTATATATCAAATGCGGAAGTTATGGTGGAAGCCTACCATGTTTGATGGAAGTAAGTGACATTTCAGATTAAGCCATTTGATAAGTAACACAAATGACTTAGTGGATAGTGACAGAGGCAGTGACAGTCAAGGATTATGCAGATTTGAGTTTAGGGTTTAATAATTGGAGAAATAAGGAATTTTGTAAGAAGTTTGGTTGCTTTGTAAGATGTCTATGGTTTGTAATTTTTTTTGCATCATAGTAATTACATCGAAGGTATAAGGAGTTTTAAGGATATATTTGTGTTTATGGAGGTATAAGTTTGATTAGTGTATGGGTATATCATTGGATCAATTTAACATTATCATCATGAATGCACATATGTCAAAGATAACTTATGTTTTTAGGGCCATTTTTTCAATTCCTGATGAGGTCTCCAAAGACTCATCCAAGACATCAGTTGATTAAAATTTAACAGGGTCATATTGGAGGCAGGTGGCATTGAAGGATTGAGGATTTTCCATCATCTCAAGTTAGCTTCTCACTTTGAGATGATGCTTTGCATGAGAAGCGT
Source organism: Cunninghamia lanceolata (assembly GCA_027924645.1). Lineage (NCBI taxonomy): Eukaryota > Viridiplantae > Streptophyta > Pinopsida > Cupressales > Cupressaceae > Cunninghamia > Cunninghamia lanceolata. Next base: position 10,272,735 of record BSBN01000078.1, read on the forward strand.
TTTTGGTTTTGGTAGTTTTTCTTTTGTTTGTTGATGCTGACAGATTCAAAGAATGTATGTTTTGCAAAGATTTGGTTTTGGAGACAGGTTTGGGATTTGGTGTTGAGTTCAATATGGATTGTTGTCGAGCGAGCTTCAAAGAGTATATGATATTGAATTATACCCTTTCGCGGTCACTAGATAATTGCAGAGATCTATCGTATCTCTTAGGTTTCATTGTCAAATAATTCAAGACTCTGTGATTTGAGAGCTTGGGACTAAAAAGCTAAAGAACACAGCTTGAAGCTACACCTTTCCAAGGGTAGATGAGATAGCATGATGGAGCCTCGTTTCATTCAATATTTGTTCTTTGGGAGAAGATCCTCTATAAAATATGTATTCATATTATGTAATCAGCTTTGTTGAATATTTTAGCATTAAGGGGGGGGTCCCTTGTTACTATTACAGGAACAATGTAATAAGGGGGGGAATGTTAAAGTAATACACTGTTCGGTATGGTTGTTCGGTTGGTTAAGGATTGTTCGGTTGGTTCAATTTTAACTGTCTGATGGTTACGCTATTGCATAACTATATCAACATAGTATTTAACTGTGTCTTGTATCTTTTTTCATCACTGAATGAATAAATAAAAGTATAAACTCTTCATTATAAACTATGAAGATATCTAAACTAAAACTTGATAGAAAAAGGCTCAAGGTCTAAGAAGAAGCGTGTAAAGAAGTTTGCATATGAAAGTGATGATAAATAATGAATAATGAAGGGGTATTTATAAGTAGAAATGAGAGGGAACAGAAGAGGAGATAATATTAAAAGAAGTAGTTATCTCAAGAAAAAATAGAAACAATTCTATGAATGGACAAATAGATAAGAAGAAAACTAGAAGAAAACTAAAAGAAAACAAGAGTAAACTCAAAGAGAAAATGGAAACAATTTATAAGAGATAAGATTTAATCATGAGTTCAAAAAGGAATGAAAGTGAGAAAAAGGATGAGTTGACATGAAAAAGTGTGAGGAAAAATGAACTTAAAATCAAGAAGAAAAGCTAAAATTTGAGTTAATTTGTGCATCCAAAAATGAGAGGGTCACCTCTTTTTCCATTTAGGGTCACTCAGGTGACCCAGAGACACTATGGGGTGACCCATAAGCACTATGGAGTGACCCAAAAGCATTATCAGGTGACCTAGAATAGGAGGATCTGAAATGGCTTGTTAGAAAAGAGTGACATTTGGAAACTCAATTTGGGTGTTCAAGAAGATGGTTAAGGAGGAGAAAACAAAAGGGACATGTACCAAGAGTGAAACTACTGAGAGGAGTCTAATTCATGTCTATGTGGCTGTGATTAGGAACCTCTTTATTATCATTAGACTATCATATAGGCCTAACATGATTTTGGTACTTAGAGTGTGCATTTGGCATATTTCTACAAGAAACCTACAATTACCTAAGCCTTGATTGAACCCAACTCCACACATTCTCGAAAGGATATAAATGCAATTTGTAGATTCCCTATTCTTTATCTTGGATCAAACCAATAGGTGTAGTACTGAAACTTGGTTTAGAACTATAATTGTGGTTTTGACCTCTTAATTTCTATAACAAAATTTAAACATTGGCCCAAGCCAACTAAATCAAACTATTACTCATTGACTAAAATGTGAAATATTAAAATTTGCACACTAGAGTGTTATATAAAAGGCTAAATCCTAATTAATTTTGATCATCTAGGACTTATCAAAAGGAGACATCTACACTTAGCATCTTCATTAAAAAAATACTTAGTATTATATCTACATCTGTATTTTGCTTGGCATATCTTCCAACTTGTGCAAAGTCATTAAATCAATTCAATGGTTTGACTAAGGCAAAATAGGAGAACAATTTATCTTCCATCCCTAACACAACAAAATCTACTAGTGCTTATCAGAACCTCCATGTTTAGATATTAGAGGTAAACACATTTCTAAAGATTTAACAGAGCAAGTCCAAATTTTCATGAAAAGGTCGAATCTACATGTGAAAACTTTAAAATTGCAAGTGCAGGAATCAAATCTACACCTACAAGATTTACTCAAAACAAATAACAATAAATCTTGATCCACTTACATTGTGCAAGCTATGGATCCACATAACCATCTTCAATTTGTGGATGACAATTTTTTGATGGGAAACTCCATTCTTGAGGAAGCTATTGCTCTTAGGTGAGCTCTTGACATTTATATCAGTGTGTCTAGGCAACTCTTGAATGAACAAAAGTATTGGGTTTTCGTCCATACGAACCCTCATCTTCAAGAACAAATTGTTAATATACTTCATTTCAAGGTTGTTTCTGCTCCTTTCAAATATTTGGGTACCCCTATTTCTCCTACTTGCCTTGGGAAAAAGACTGGAATGTTATGTTGGATTCTGTTTAACTTGTCAGATCAGCCGTTGGAAACATAAATAACTCACTTTGGCTAGTTGTATAGTGCTTCTTAAAAACATTATTCAAGCTCTCCAAGTTTATAGATTTATGGCTCTTGTGACTCCAAAATGCATCCTTTGTGATTTAGACATTGAATGAGAAAGTATTTTTGGGAAGGAAATTTAGAGAAAATGAAATGACATTTGCTTAATTTTAGGGTAAAATTTGTCAACCTAAAGAGAAGCATATTAGGAATGAGATCTTATATCCTTAACAATATCCCTCTTGCTACCAAATTATATTGGAGATTGTGTGTAAATTATATTGGAGATTGTGTGTGGAGGAATAGAATTTATGGGGGATAATTCTTAAGCTCAAGCACCTAAATTTGGAGAATCATGCTTTCATTTCTAGGATGCCAACCCTTGGCAAGGGTTATCTTATATAGAAAACAATGAAGTTGGATAGTAATCTTATTAAAACTAGTATTTTTAGATTGTGGGGAAGGGTGACCTTGCTCTTTTTTGGGATGATGTGTGAGACCAAAACAATCCTCTTTGTGTGGAATTCTCTAACCTTTTTTAATTAAAATATAAATATGTTCAAGTTGCTGGAATTATGTTTCTGATTTTCAGTATGAAGTCATGTAAGATGGTGTGAGGATTTGGAAATGGAAATTTAAAGATCTTGGCTGGGTGAACAATTCCCCTTCATGTTAACCATTTAATTCATATTTAGCATATCAAAAGATCTCTTTGGATAACATTCAGATATCCTTGGATGGAGTTTGAAAGATAATGAAATTTACACAATGCAAACTGGTTATAAAACTCTGTTGACAGAAAACTGGTTATGTTGTCCAATATCATTTTTAAGATGGAGAAAAACTAAAAAAACAAAATAATCTACTTCTAAAAAAAATATAATCAAATAGAAGTATTTAACTTCTAAATTAAAAAATTGGTCATGCTATCTACTGCCTCGGTCAAATTCTACTGTAACGAACTAAGCCTCTTAATTATAAAATCTATTTAGTCATTATTTGCTCTGAGATCCTGTCAAACCTTACCATGTTTTACTATTTAATGGATAACGCAAATTATCATAGCAATACTCTTTGAAAACAAAGTAAACTTCCAAAACTATGACATCTGCATTCTTTTATGATATTGGCTGTGTTTAAGTCTCCGTACGATTGACTGTTTTCCTTCAAGGATTGTGTTACAACTATACATTTTGTGTAAAGCAAGGCAATGCAACTATTACCTCTACACTCTTTGGTTCTGTATCAAATAAATTTCGCTGTTCCTTACTTTAGTTTTCTCCCAAGCTTCTTTCACATTTAGGCTTTACCATGTTTACATCTAGATTTTTACATTGCATCTGCTAAAGTTTTTAATGGATTCATAGATAACCAGAGATTATACAGGTTGAAACACAGCTGCTTTTATGACTTCAACAACATTCATAATACTCAGAAGGAGAGAATATATTTTACAACCATAGAAAGGAATGAAAAAGAAAATGTAAAAAACTCTTGCCTTTATGTTGTGAGGTATTCGTGAGGAGAATACCAGATAAGAGAGATTCTACAGCTCTATCCCTTCCTGTTGAGAATGTTGCTACACTTGAAATCACTACTTCTTTCCAAGAGGCATGAGGTTCAGGACACGGGGAAGTAAAAAAAAATCTTTCCAAGAGGAAAAGATTTTCTTGGCTTTGGCAAACTTTATGAAGAATTTTACAAACATGATTGGCTACTGCTGAATCTCTTAAAAGTATGTGACCCTGCTGACGGGCTCATGGAGGATGGGTGTATGGTGAGCTATTGTATGTTTGCTGATAGTATGTTTTATAGCTTTAATATGTAGGCCTGTTTAGCTGCTTTAGGTGTTTTTTTTTTTCTTTTGGCTGCTATCCTTCCATGTTTTACCTTTAGGGCAGCATCTTTGTAGGGTTTGTGAGCCCCTTCAAAACCCATCAAAACCTGGTTTACTCCTCTAATAAAAAACTAGTATAGATATTTTAAATACATTTATCTAAAAAAAGTTGAGACATATAAGGATTTTCTACAACTCAACTAGGTTAAACAAAGATTTCTTAAGGGTATTCAATTGCTTAAAGTATTTTATTAAAATGAAATTAGTGATAAGGAAAATAAAAAAAGAAACACAAATCTAAGGTAGATATTAATACAAGGGCTTCCTTATATTATTTTGACTATTATTTAAATCACGAAGAAAATAAGAATACAAATCTAAGGCAGAAAAAAACATAGATTATGAATCTAGGGTTTCCTTGAATTATTTCTACTAAAACTTATATTAGCAAGGAAAATTTAAAAATACAAATCTAAGGAAAAAATAAATATAGATCAACACTGCAATTACCAGGGTTAATCTCCAAAATCCACCATTTCTTCTACCAAAGTAAAGTTGTTTAAAGCCAAATTGATCTTTAAATTCTTTCTCCATAAAAGTCATATAAACCCAAAGTTTTTCAATAGAAGGGTAGTAAAATAAATATATATTTGTTTTTTAATATTTATATGTTATTTTTTTATCTTTAATAATGACAAAATTAATTTTCATAGTTAATGCCGAGAGGCTATGAAGTGTAATGACATGAACGTGTTAACAAAAAATCTTTCCTTTAACCTTAAATTGGATAGCCATTTACATGTTAAAATATTAATAATTAATAATAAGCACAACATAACAAACATAAATACAATCTTATAATTAAACTATATATACTAAATAAAATAGTTGTAATGTAAAATAAAATAACTCAAAATAAATGGTTTTTATTTTACTTTAAAGTTAATTTATTTTATTAGAGCTATTCTATTTGCTACATATTTTATCTATTTTAAAGTTGAGGTTTTTGTATTTAAAAATAAATGTGAGTTCTAAATCATTTTTCTTTCAACTATATATATATATATATATATATATATATACATGAATATTATAGTGTAAAATCTTATGGATTCTATTGAAACATGTAAACTATTAATATTGTTTTACTAATATAAAATTTAATTACTAAAAAAATAATAATATTATATGATGTTAATAGTACCATGTTTATAAGGGGAGACCCTCTAGTGAAATGGTGTGGTTTCTTGCTTGTAGTGCCAACAACATAGGTTCAAACTTCATGGGGTTGCTTTCTATTGCGTCAACATTTGAGGGCCCCCCAGAATGATTTACCTATGGCATGTGGAGTGGGACATTTGCATGTCACCCAAGGGTACATCCCTCATCCTCAATTTCCCCCCTTAATGGGGTTGGGGGAGATAAATCTTGGATATTGTGTTTGAAAAAAAAATAGCTTCCCCCAAAGATAGGTTGGTACAACTTGAACAAATTAAACTTTGACCACACCTCGAAGGGGAATTTGGGACCCTCGTGAGAAATTGGGAAGGTAAGGTCTTTTGTAGAGCTTTTAAGAGACTTGGCCATGGAACTAACAATATGGCTAAGTTTCAAGTGCTAATCTTGGGACTTCAAGTAAACATTAAGATGGGTCTAAGTAAGCTAGCAATAGAAGGTGACTCAACATTTGTGATTAATGTGGTAAGGGTGAGGAGAACATCAAATTTTGGAAATATAACACCATACTTGAAACAATCATGCAACTTTTGGGCAAGTTGGAACAATACACAATTAACCATGTATTCAGAGAGGAAAGTAAGGAGGCCTATGCATTAGCCAACTTGGCAATTAATCAGTTGGAGGAACTAGTTTTGGAAATGTCACTGGCGCATTAGCCAACTTGGCAATTAATCAGTTGGAGGAACTAGTTTTGGAAATAACACCTGGCCACTGACGCATGGGTTTCACTCTTGCAAGATTGGTAATTATGGCATTTAATGTCTTCTCTAGTATGTCCCGCTCCACTATGATGATAGGACATTTTATGTAGAATATAATAATGTACTGCAAACATTGAGAGCATCCTATTCCAGTGCATTTAGAGTTAAGGTGCTTATATTTGAAGTAAAAAATGCTTTGATGTTAATTATCAACTATTTGAGCTCTGAAGCTATTGAGAAGCCATATACACCCTAATCCGGCTTACTTGTCTACATAGGCAAATGGCCTTTCTTGGAGAGGTGATTGAAAAAAGCCTTCAAAGCATTTTCAAAACCAGAAATGGCATTCTACTTCCGCTAGTGCAATGGATTATGGGGGAGGATTTTTGTTGGTGGATCATTGATATAGAGTAAATAATGACGTTTCGTCAATTTTTGTTGCAATATTGTTGGAATTCGGGGAATTGAAGGAGGATGTGGTAGTAAATGTGAAGTCTTTGATAAAAAAAGAGATTCCTGGGAGGTTTGGACGAGATGTTATTGATGATCGAGTATGGCAATGATGTCCCATTTCCAGGTTATTTCCATAGGTTAAACCACAGTGGAGATTTGATGAAATGGTTTTCATTCCTTACTTCTAATATGTCATGGTATTTCAAGGAGACATTAGAAGGTGGAGAAAGCAATTGATTTCCTGAAGCAGGTCTTGGGAAGGAAGGACGTAGATTTTGTAGAATGGATGCAATGTTTTATTGACATCGAGTAGGAGCAGGCCGAAGGAGGACGGTTCCCAAATTAATATATATGTTTTTATTTTAGCAATGCATAGGTGAATAGATAGTAGTAGTTGTTTCCTTTCCAGGTTTTTGTTGTCACCTTGTTTGATTCTATGTTAATAGTATTTTTGTAAAAACATATATACTATTCTTTTTATATTACTTTATAATACAGGGAGTATCCCCATGGATTCATTTACAGATAAAAAAAATAGTACCATGTTTATAGAAACATAATTTATAGTAAACTAAAAATTGTTCAAATTAAAAATAGCTCTGCTCTACAAAATAAGTGGCAATGGAATAAAAATAAATAAATGAGGCACAGGAAAAAGGATGGAATAAACAAAATACAGAGGATAAAATTTTGGGTAGAAATTAGAAAAAGACTACAATAGATTAATACAAGAATGAAGAGAAAACCAAAGGAAGAGGGAAGAAAAAAATAACAGAAATAGATTTAAACAACATAACCACCGATGTCTTAAAGGAGAATTTGTAGAAAAGTAGAACCCAAAACCCTACATTGGTATTAGATCAAAATTCTTCTCCTTCAAAAATTAAATCGTGGAGACCAAAGGAAATAAAATATAAGGCCCTAACCGACCAAATACAAAAACAAATCCAAGATCAAAAAAGAAAGACATGGCCAAAATCAAGAAAAGAATTATCATATGTTGGTAGAGGAGTGAACAGGATCCCTTTGGGGAAATAAAAAATAAAGGAAATCTTTTAGAATATCATAATTATTCGAAACAAATACGAATTGGATAATACAAATTCTGCTTTAAAAGATATGGTCTTTTTCATGAGTTGGGAAAATCTTTGGTTTGCTTGGGATCAAATAGAAAAATGGTTTAAAGAGAACTAGGGGCGGGACATGATTATGCACAATCTACCAATGTTATGTGACTTTTTACCCAAAATGGAAAATGGAATCTACTTACGAATAACCCTCTAAAATTATAAGAGGATAAAGTTTATTTACCCTTTATAATTAAAAGGGAGATGGAAAATAAGGGATATTATGATCTTTTTGGTTAAAACGGAGATTAATAAAGAATAATTATGAAAAGCCCTTTAAAAAGGGAGGAGTTATTATGTTTATTAAACCATTATTAATGACAACCTTTGTGAAAGGGTGTGATGGTTTAGAAATCACCCCTTAAAAGGTTATATAAGGCATTTGAGTGCGACTTGGAAAGGGTATGGAGAACACTCAAGGAAGATAAGGAAAAAAAGGCAAGAAAGCACAAAGGAGAAAGATTATAGATTTGAAAGGCTATGAAGATTGGAGAAGGGGCACACAGAGTGTGTCCAACTCGGGGTATAGAGTACACTCAAGATTGTCCTAACTAGGGCTTATGTGTGCACTTGTGTTGAGGATGTTTTTTTGAACATGGCTTTGGAACACTTATGTGTGTGTGTTTTCTGAAAAAGATCTAAATGCTTGGGAAACACGTGGTTGGTTCTTAATAAGAATTGGATTCCTCCTGGAAGTGCTCACTTTCTGAAAGGGGGTTGAGTCTAATCCATTCTCTGGAGTGACATTTTGAAGAACTTTCAAGATCCAAAAGATACGTATCTATTCTTTTCTATGATAGAAATTAATGAAGTACTAAACTTATTGTTAATAAAAGATATTGATGGGTTTTGATATTAATATCATTATGTGATTATGTTATCTAATTTCTTTTGTAAATGATTTACTTAAGAGTTCTTGTTAAAATATCACCTATTGTAATTTACATTTGTTATTACATCTATTTTAACATCATTGAATATATTATTATATCTTTACTCAAAATATTAACAATAACAAATACACTACAATTAATTAAATACATAGGGGAAAAGTAGTGTTACATTTGGTATCCAAGCCGAAAACTGGGCTAGAGTTGTTAATAATTAAATTGAGATTTAATTTACATTCCTTCTTAATAAATCTATCTTCAACAGTGTAAGAGAAAGATTAGTTGTATTAGGAGAAATGTTAGTATTAGGTAAATTAATTCTTGTCCTTAAGTCAATGGATTTTATCATAATATGAAATAGTGCTCTTAGGAAAACACTATCAATACATACATAATTGTTAATTTATCTTTCTTTATCCATTGAGCTTGGAGGAAGTAGTTCTTTAGAGAGATTCATGTGAGATTTTTAAATTTTCTTATCCATATAACATTTCTTAGGTAGGCATGAACAAATTATGTCTCTCGGATGAAACAAAAGTTTATTATACATAATCTATTTATTCTTCACTAACTTTCTTAGTTCAAGGTAATTTGTTGCTTATGGATATCTTTTAAGATGCACATGATAATCAAGGCCTTGATGATTAAAAATTACAGTCAATGTGAAATATAAAATTCCTTAGGTCTTTTAGATTTATAAGTTCTAAAATGAGAAGGTACATAAGTATCATTAAACTGAATCACATTAAACTTTGTACTAAATTCTTGATTGTTCACATTTATAAACATTTGTATATATCACTCCTCATATTAAACTCCAAAGGATGTGCCCTAAGGTCATGTTTTCTTGTTTTTCTATAAGACACCCTTGCTTTCTTAATATTTCATAGAACTATCTACTGTATTGTATATGGATGCCATAGTGGAGTCCTGTTGCATTTCATACAATTGGCATTGATTCCTTTCATTTATTTCTTACTTTTGTGTCACTAGAAATATTTTTTCTACATATCTTTCTTCCATAATTCCTAAACTATTTCCTACTCACCCCATGATTCAATACTTATATCTTTATTCATGCTAACTGTCACCATATTCAACTACTCACCTTTTTGACCAATTGTTATTTTTTAAAAAAGGTATGTCCTTTCACCTTTTGACCAAGCTTTATTTTGAAAGGACATATCCTATCTTCAAAGGATATGATCACTTAATTTAGACTTCCTTCTTCCATTTTACACTCACTGTATATACAATAGCTATCACTCTCATTCTAAAAATTCAAAACTTACAGTCTAGCTGACAATTTTAGCATGTAAAAGCAATAAAACATTATCTCATGTGCTCCATTTTAAATTTGAGTTTTATGGAAGTTGTGTTGAACAGGGCAAGACAACTGAGAGGGGGGCTGAATCAGTTGTAACCAATATTTCAAAACCATTAAGATATCATCCTCTTAATTACTGTTATTAAGTTTTACCATGAAAGTATAAAATTAGAAACTTAAGACATTTGCACATTAACACAAGAGACACTAGATTTTTACGTGGAAAACCCTATAAGGAAAAAACACGGTGAGTGTTAGCTCACAATATATTATGTTATATCAAAACTGAAAATCTAAGGCTCACTGCCCAGATTCTCACTACAAATTGAGAGGCTCGCTGCCAATGAGGTGTCTCCCTGCCGTTGGGTGGCTCACTGCCAAGGCTTGGTGAACTGAGATGGTAGCATCTAAACCATGCCAAGGTTAAGTTCTATTGAAGTATTGTAAACATGCTCTGCTCTGAGCTATGCTTTTTACTTCACACTATCTTCATATCTTCACTCTTGGATACATTTTCATGACTCTATTACAAGTATTTATACAATTCTTCAACCTTGGAATAATCATCAAGGTCGGCATTACAATCATCAACCATTGGAACATTCTCTAAGGTCAAAAAACACATATACATAAGAATAGGTTTGGACCTAAATAGATTAATGAAAGAGAAGGAATGAATGCGAACCAAACCAAGCCTTAGCTAGGACTCAAACACAATCTTCCATGCTATCACAATCTCCAAAGTATAACCACAACAAGTGAAAGTGACCAAGTCAGCTAAAACTGGTGTCAACACTAAACATTTTGAGAACACGCTTCATGCATGATTCGGATTACACTTTGCAGACCAATCAAAATGATGCAAGAGCATCCCTAGTTCAAGAGAAATCTTGCATCAATCAAAAATAGTTGCAATTTAGTTTATTTCTTTTCATTTTCTAGTTCACTTCATGCAGTTCAGTCAGTAGTAGTTTCTATATTTTGGTTCACACTCTACCGCAGTTGTATTTTAGATCTTGCAGAGATGGACTTATCATCTAGATTAATTCATCTACAACATATCCAAATCTTAGAGAATTTGGATAAGTTACCAGAAAGTTATCGCTATCAGAAGATCGATTATTTTCTCATAACAAAGCATCCTGACAGTCTCAGATAATCAGCTAAAGGAGAAGACTTGCAGAGAATTCCTTGACTTATGGATCCTAATGACACATCATTCAATGATCTTTGGTTCATGGCTAACCTTTCCTATGATCCACACATCATTCCATTCATTTGCGGAGCAATTCTTCATGATTAGGTCTAACCTATCCGTGTACACATGTTACAACTCTTTATTGGAGTTTGTGATCTTCCTTGGCTGATGCAGCATAATCTATTGTTCCAGAGATGATATATATTGATGTATTAGATCCCAAGGAAAGCAGTTATCAAGTTCATGATACTAGAGATAGTGGGAAGTTTATCTCTTTTGCAAGGGAACCTCAAAGCTATATCTTGCGCATATTCTGATATTCTGTAGTCAGGCTTGTGAGCCCTAATTATAACCCTGCATGATGACAGCCTGATAGTATTTGAATTCTATGATATAATGAATGACTAAATCTACATTTGTTTCATATCTTTGAGTTGTTTCCATTGTGTTTACTCTTGTTGTACAGTCTGGATAGTTCATTCTGTGAACCCTCCTACCGTGATTGCACTAAGTGGTATCAGAGCGAAAGTTCAAATTTTTGGGAATGAACTGAGGGAAGTTGGTGAGGGAATTCTGTAAGATCTTGGTGTCGATAGACCACCGAATTGAGGTAGGTTACTTGTGTCACAACTAATCACCGATTGTGAGGCAGTTGTCACCTTGTATCCCAATCACCGAACTTGATGTAGTTTGCACTTGATCCTAAGAAGAATGCTGCCATGGAGAATCCTTGATGTTGAAACAATGGCTAGTAGAATGGATGATATGATGGAAATGATGAAAACAATAAGAATTAGATTGGATGTTGTTGAAGAAGATAGGCAAAGAGGATTAACATTGAGACCTAATGTTGAAAGTGATGATGAAAAGGATTTCAATTTGTTGAACAAGTTGGCAAAAACCTAAGACATGATGAAGAAGAAGAATCAGATCAAGATGTTGTGAGCTATTTCAAAGATTGGAAAGAGACCTAGAGTTGATCTGTTAAATTATACTAGTAATTTGAACCCTAAAGAACTAATTGACTGGATAAATGACATGGAAGAATACTTTGAATATGAAGAAGTTGAAGATCTAGAGAAGGTAAAATTTGTAAAGACAAAGTTGAAAGGACATACTACTATATGGTGGAAAGAAGTTCAGTTGGACGGAAACATAAGAGGAAAAGAAAAGATTACAAAGTGGGATAGAATGGTGAAAAAATTGAAGAAACTATTTATACCTACTGACTATGAGTTGGAGTTGTTGAAAAGATTGCAAAACCTGAGACAAAAGGAGAAATATGTGAAGGAGTATACTGAAGAATTTCATAAGATGATTATAACAATAGGACATAGTGAAGCAAGCAAAGATAAAGTGGCTAGTCAATGGACTGAGATTGAACATTCAAGAAGAATTGAGTTTGGTAAGGATGACATCTCTAGAAGAAGCATATTAGTTTTCCCTTAAAGTTGAAGAGAATCTGAATAAGAGGCATGATCAGAGATAGAGAGGTAGAGAAGGTAAATTTTAGAGCAATAGAACATTATTTGGAGGAGCCAGATCATATCCAGAGCAGAACAAGTTTGACAACATATTTAAGAAGGATGACAGGGATAATAATGCTTACCGAAGAGATAATAAAAACTTTTAATGGAAAGGAAACCCTAGTGCATACCGGAATGAAGGACACAGAAGAGAAGGAAGAGGGCTTGATAAGAGAACATTTAGAGGCACTTGTTTCAAGTGTGGAGGTGAATAACATAGACCATTTGAGTGTAATCAAGGGAGTACAAGCAAGAGAACAGAGAATAGCAGCTTATGTTGAAGAAGAACATATTGGATCACCAAGTTCAGTTGGTAAACTAGAGAAAGGAGAATCACTAGTGATGAGGAGAGCACTATTTCAAGTAGAGACAAATGAGGAACCACCATAGAGGAAGAGTTTGTTTAGAACTATTTAGGGTAAAATTAGATTTATTGATCTTTTATTATTTAGATGTTAAAATCCTCCTTTCACCCTAACATTGAAGGATCTAGGGTCAAGTGACAAGCATTATCATACCATAGGTCACTTGCAAGTGTAGGGAAACTTTGATTAGGGAATTAATTATCAATTTTTCCTTCTCCTATGCTCAATTGACAATTAAAACCCTAATTGCACAAATATGAAAACAAATTAATGAATTATGAAAAAAGCTCTTGCAGACGGGAGTAAAATGCCAAATTATAGAATACCTACTTTTAGGGTTTCAAAGAGGAATGGTCGGGGACACTCAAGTGGGCGTCCATGTCTAAGGTATCTACTTTTTTAGGGAATCTGGACCTCCTTCGAACACTGATCACCCTATAGCTTCTGATTTCTAGAATCACTCTACGGAGGACACTAGAGTGAGTGCCCTAGTCCCAGAAGTGCTCCTTTGTCCTTCTTTTCTTTAGATCCTAAATCGCTGATGCCTTTCCAACCTTCCTGCAACTCAACTTTTTCTGGATGCGACACCTGTAACCTACAATCACAAGATTTAGTTTGGGGTTTGTGGTGTTTAGAGGTTTGCCTCAATCAAACTATGGAGGACACTTAAGTCTCTGAACACCGTTGTCAAAAAAAGAGGGCATGCCCTTGTGAGGAAGAGGCCAAAACCAAAGGAATCAATGATAAAAACACAATGATATGTCAACTTGTAGTGAAGCTCTCATGGTGGAAGATGCTCTTCATGCCATGAGGATATTGATGCCCAAATCTCCAAATATTAACACACAAAACACACAAGTCTTCTCTTACAACACAATAAAAAGCCTTGAATCACCTTGAGAATGCCTAGAGTTCACCATAAAAATCTAGTTTACAAATGAAAGCCTACATATGTTTATATATGCATCTACAAGCACTCCCACCAAGATATTTGAAATTCAAACTTACCGTGTCAGCAAAGAGACCCAATAATGATCACTATCTGACACTCAGAAATTGAGGCTTCCCTAAAATAGGGCAGGACTAGGGTACGGGTGCCCAAGTCCTCCCCCACTATTTTAGGCAGGGTAAAGGTCAAGGGGTCCACCTAGGTCCTATTTGCCATGGGACTTAGGTCTCATTCCATCGAGGTGTTAAAATATGAACTAAAATATCATAAATGCATGCTAAAGACTAAGGAGCTAAACCCTATGAGGGAAAAGCCCCCAAGGGGACAATTTCCAATGTTTCAAGAACCAGATGCAAATCAAGAGGTAAATGTTGTAAAGTTGTAATTGATAGTGGTAGTTTTGATAACCTAGTTTCAGAGGAGATGGTGACTAAGCTGAAGTTGGAAATATTGAAACACCCTAAGCCCTATCAGATAGCATGGATTCAGGATGATCATAAGGTACTAGTGAGTGAACATTGTTTGGTGAAATTTGATATTGGATCTTATCATGATGAAGTCTTGTGTGATATTATGCCTATGGATGTATGTCATATCTTGTTGGGTAGACCTTGGCAGTATGATAGAAAAGTTATACATGATGGGAGAGGGAACACATACACTATAACATCAAATGGGAAGAGAATTACTTTGATTCCTTTGGAGGATGATCCTAAGAGTGAAGTATGTGGGAATGCTAGAATATGTTTGGTAGATGGAAGAAAATTTCTAGATGGTTTGAGACATGAGAATATGTGTTATGCTTTGATTCCTAAGAAGCCTGAAACATTAAAGAAGGGGACTGGAGAATCACAATCAGAGGAGATAATAGAGTTGCTGAAAGAGTATGAAGACATCATATCAGACAATGTACCTAAAGGATTGTCACCTATAAGGAGTATCAGTCATCACATTGATCTTATATCAGGAGATAGCTTGCCTAATAAAGCAGCACATAGAATGATACCATTAGAGAATGAGGAATTGAATAGATAGATACAAGAATTGTTGAGGAAAGGTTTGATTAGAGAAAGTTTGAGTCCTTGTACAGTACCTGCAATGTTAGCACCTAAGAAATATGGAGTGTGCAGAATGTGTACTGACTCTTGAGCAATAAACAAGATCACATTAAGTATAGATTTCCTTTACCTAGGATGGATGATATCATGGATTGTTTGAGTGGAGCAAGATATTTCACAAAGACAGATTTGAAGAGTGGATACCATCATATGAAAATCAGAGAAGGAGATGAATGGAAGACTACTTTTGAGAAAAATGAAGGATTGTATGAATGGTTAGTGGTGCCTTTTAGATTGACAAATGCACATAGTACTTTCATGAGATTGATGAATGAAGTCTTGAAGAAATTCTTGGGTAAGTTTGTTATTGTGTATTTGGATGACATTCTAATTTTTCATAAGACAAAAGAAGAACATTTGTAGCATATTAGACAAGTTTTGTAGAGACAGAGAGAAGAGAAACTGTTGATGAACATCAAAAAGTGTAGTTTCATGAAAGAAGAATTGGTATATTTGGGATTTGTGATTTTGATGGAAGGATTGAAGATGGACCCTATGAAAGTAAGAGCAATTGTTGAATGGCCTACATCAGAGAGCATTAGAGAGGTTAGATCATTTCATGGATTGGCTAGTTTCTACCAGAAGTTGATAAGAAATTTTAGTTCAGTTTGTAACCCTATGACAGAGACAATGAGAGGTGACAAGAAAGACTTTAAGTGGACATCAGGAACAGATAAAAGTTTTAAACTATTGAAGTAGAAGGTGACGAAGTAGCCTATATTAGCATTACCAGATTTCAATAAGGTATTTCAAGTTGACTGTGATAGAAGTGGGAGTGCAATTGGAGCATTGTTAAGTCAAGAAGGTAGACCTTTAGCATATTTCAGTGAGAAGTTGAATGATGCAAGGAAAAGATATTTAGTTTATGATCAAGAGTTCTATGCTATAATTCAAGCATTGAAGAATTGGAGACATTATTTGTTGCCTAAGGAGTTTGTGTTGTATACAAATCATCAAGATTTGCCGTATTTGAATAGTCAAGGTAAGTTGAATCAGAGGCATATGAGATGGGTAGAGTTTATCCAAAGTTATACTTTTGTGTTGAAGCATAGGAGTGGTAAATAAAACAAAGTTGTTGATGCATTAAGTAGGAGAAGAAACTTGTTGACATAAATAAGAGTTGAAGTGATAGGTTTTGATGAATTAAAGAATATGTATGAGGGAGACACTGATTTTACAAAACCTTAGAAAGCATGTAAGGAACCTGTTGTGATAGGTAGGAGTAAGTGGTTGGATTATTTCATTTAAGAAGATATGGTGTTCAAAGGAAACCAGTTGTGCATACCTAGAAGTTCAATGAGTGATAATTTGATTAGGGAGAAACATAGGGGTGGATTGGTAGGACATTTTGGCATTGACAAGATAGTGGCTTTTGTGAGTGAAAATTACTTTTGGCCTCAGATACATAAGGATTTTAGGAAGTTTGTGCAGAGTTGTAGAGTTTGTCAAGTTACAAAAGGGAATAGTCAGAATACTATATTATATAAACCTTTGACATTATTGAAAAGACCTTGGGAAGACATAAGTATGAATTTTGTAATGGGATTAACTAAGACATAAAGAGGACATGATTCTATATTTGTAGTGGTAGATAGATTTTCAAAGATGGGTAAGTTTATACCTTGTATGAAGACAACTGATACAGTACATGTAACAGACCTATTTTTCAAGGAGATTGTGAGATTACATGGATTACCTTAAAGAAAATTTTACATAGAGACACCAGATTTATTGGCTATTTTTGGAAGACACTTTGGAAGAAGATGAAGACAAATTTGAAGTTTAGTTAAGCTTTTCATCCACAGATTGATGGATAGACAGAGGTAGTGAATAGGAGTTTCAGAAACTTGTTGAGATGTTTGGTTGGAGAAAAGGCAGGAAATTGGGATTTGATTCTTTCATGTAAGCAGAGTGTGCATACAATAATTCAGTAACTAGGAGTACCGAAAGAACACCCTTTGAGATTTTACCAGAGTGAATCCTAGAGGAGTTGTAGAATTGAGAGACATTAGCTTGGAAGAAAAGAGAAGTGTAGAAGTAGAGGAATTTGCAGGACATATGGAGACAGTGCATAATCAGGTTAAGAAGCATTTGGAAGATATGAACAAAAAATATAAGGAGCATGCAGATGAGAAGAGAAGACATAAGGAATTTGTAGTTGGAGATGAAGTGATGGTATACTTGAGAAAAGAAAGATTTCTAGTTGGAACATATAACAAGTTGAAGATGAAGAAGTTTAGACCTTGTTGGATACTCAATAAATTTGATTTAGGAAATGCATATGAAGTCGAGTTGTCGGGGACATTGGGCATATCACCTATTTTCAATATTGCAAATCTATATCAGTATCATGAAGCAAAGTTTAGTGACAGCATGGTAGAGGACTTGAAGAAACAGTTACCACAACAAGCACCGGAGCAGATTGAAGACATTTTGGACAGCAAAATTAAACGCAACACTAGATGAAGACAATACAAAGTGTAGACACCCAAAAATGTCCACCTTGTCATAACATTATATCTTGTATCATGTTTTGCCCTAGGTACCCATTTCATCGCCATCATACCCCATATCGTCACCTAATTTAGCATCTTCCTCTAACAAATTAAATAAATATAACATTTGTTTAATTTGTCCATCCCTTCGCATTATTAAATAAATAAATGTTATTTATTTATCTAATCCCTTTCCTCTTGGTTAAAATAAAATAAATCTTTTATTTTATTTTAATTTATCACTTTATCCCCTTTCCTCTTAAAATAAATAAATAATTTAAATTTATTTATTTTAATCCTCACATGCATCATAAATTAAATAATTTATTTTTAAATTATTTAATTATGACTCACCTACTTACCATTTCTATCTCTCAAATCTTCTCGAGTTATCTCTTTTACCTTCTAATTTTCTCTCAACTCATCTCTTTTACCTTACCAATTCCATCTCCCCAATTACTCATCCACCTTCCATTTTTCTCTCCCAAGTTGCATAGCAACTTTCCAATTTCATTATCACTCACAAAATGGAAGTTTCTTCCTTCCATTTTCTCATATTTTCCTACAAATTCACCCATTTCCATGCCATTTGCATAGATGAATCTTCTAAGTGCCATTACTTTGCTGAAATTCTGTCTCCTCATCCATCACCTACCTATCTTCTTCTCATCAATCTACCTATCTTTTAATCATCAATCTCTATCACCGTTAAGCTGCAAAAGGTGAGCAATCAACACATCAACATGCATCCATTTTTCAATATATCTAAGGTATTCATAAAATTTGGGTAAGAAGGTAATTTGCATGTTATGTTTTTATCTTTTATTTTATTTAAATTTTTCATATTACATTCTAGCACGCCCGGTGGGACCACTCGCTTGATCATTTTTTGCATGTTTTTGCTTTAAAAATTTGCATTGTATCTAACCCTCATTGTCAATTTTTGAAGGGAATATGCTGCAAGTGATCTCTGAGACAAAAACCAACCACGCCATTGTCTCCAGAAGGCTGATTCCAAGCTTTTTGACTATAAATTTGCATGTGTTGCATCACTATGAAATTTTAGTAAAAATTTGATTTTTTTTAACCTAGAAGCCATACTGTACAACTCCGTATAGTACGGATCTACCATCAGGGTCTGATCCTTGCATTGCAGGTGTTGGTTGTTCTGTGCAGGCATTTTGGGTTTAATGTTGCAGGGTTGTCTTTGACTATGCATCAAAGGTTGTAAGTTTAATGTATTATATTTGTAGGTTTAATGCCCCATCCCATTGACTACCTTTGGAAAACCACCATACTGTTGGGTCACCTCCAAAAATCTTTATGTCACCACTATCTATCTCCTAGTCACCTTTGCCTATGAAACCCGACTACCTTCCTTCCATTTCAACCAAAACCCCGTGCCTATTTTAAACTTTGACTCCCGGTCGCTATCACAATTGCTACCCTGTCAACTTCAAAATCTTCCTAGATGCCATCTAAGGGTCATCTCCAGGTATCTTTTGCTTCACCGCCACTAGTGGTGGTGACTATATCTGTCACCACCTTCAAGCCTTGACAACCGACATCCATTTTAAACTTGTCGGCACTAGTTGTCTCCTTCGTCGACCCTTCATTCTTGTCACCACCAACCCTCACTCATCTTTAAACCTTCGACCTACCTGAGTATCTTCTGCACATTCTACAACCTCCAAAACCCTACATATGGTCAGCATAACGTTCAACTATATTCCTTTAAGATCCCAACTCAACATTTGGCTTTCGTTATTTGACTTAGATTTTAAGGGTGTAATAGTCAACATTTAGCATCTTGAGTTAACACTTAGGGTTTAATTTTTGGCTTTAAAGGTTAAGTTTTAACTATTCAATACAAAACCATAATCACAGGTGCCTGTGTTAAAAAAAAATTTCAAAAACCATACAAACACAAAAAGTCAACCTGCAAACAATTAGGTCAACCCTATCTCCTGCTACTTGCTGTAAGGGGGGTATGTTTTTCTTTTTGCTATATCGGGGGTATATGATGTCCAAATAATGCAAATAACTACTCATTGGAAAGGTAATTCCATGAAATTCACAATGGAGTAAGTTTGATTAGGTGATTGTATCGTTTTATCATCTTGTTTGATAGTCAAAGTTTATTTACTTTCTAAGCTTCAATCTATAGTTTTTTCTTGAAAACTGATGATTTCTCTACGCAGCTTGTCATTTATGATTGTTGAAGAATGAAGGGTGAAAACATGGTAACATTGTTTGTAGATTCAATTGGTCCAAGCATTTAAACCACTTTTCATACTAAAGTAGGGACACTTCGTTTTGGTACTTTTAAAATGAACACTATGTTTGCAATACACATGCATTTTATTTCTTGAGTTTGCTTGTCTCGTTTGTGTGTAACCCAACTTAACAATAGAAGTATCCTCTACTCCTACCTATCAAATGGATCCAAGGTGCAAGAATAACTATTGCTAACTCTAGAGGGCCTGCCTTCCCATTGTGAGAAGGGGTATGACCCAAGCGGAAATAGGCTAAAGCCAAGCCCTTCCAATTCGCTATATAAATTATGCGTTTGTGCTGAAAGTTGCAAACAACGGGTGTTGTTCCACTATATCGACGGATGTTTTCCCTAAAACCCTACAAAGCATAACCTATGCAAGCTGGGAAGGCTCCTTAACGGAGCAAATCACTGCATGTGTCGCCACCTGAACAGAAGCCCTTACTAGAAACCTCTATCTTTTAGTAGCCAAAAACCCCTATCTATTGGTACAAGTGGATAGTTGATTAGGCCTCTGATAGCCCTCCCACATTTTCATGGCTTATGGCAGAGATCTGCATGTCTTGAGGACCTAGAACTTGTTGTGCCTGAGAAGTGAGTGCACTGTAAGGGGGAGCCCGTTGTTGGAATTAGAAATAACAACTAAGAAGGGGGTGAATTAGTTGTCTTAAAACTTTAATACTTGCTACAGTTAATTCTTCTTTACCATTTCTTAACAGTTTAATGATATAAGCAAGAATCAATAACACATGAGAAGAAGCACAAATAACACACTTGACACCAATATTTTTAATGTGGAAACCTGATTAAGGGGAAAACCACGGTGAGGGTTAACCCACGAAGATTATACTTTGTTAAAAGTATTCCAAAAGGGGAAGGCACATGCCTTCAGGTTCACTACCTAGAACTCACTGCTCAAAAGAGGCTCACTATCTACAAAGTGATTACAAGAAGATTGTAGATTGTTTGAACTGATGAATAGCATCTACCAATGCAAGAATTCAATTCTGGTTAGGCATAGAATACTGATCTTACACACTTCATCTTCACTCTACCTTGTTTATTGTTCTACCATGATTCTGACCTTAGATCTCTTCTCTTTCACACTTTTATCTGGCCTTTTCAAACTTCTCCATATTTGCATAAAACTATCCATCAATACATTGAATCAATTGACTATATATATCCGCCTCAAAAAATTCAATCACCTTTCTGTCGGCCTTACGAAGAACTTAACAAATAATACAAGTACTCTATTCTGTTGACTGAATCCATACACCAATATTAATGCATACTAGAAATAACACTTGCAGGTCACCATACATGTCAGCCACTAACATTATATCTATACATAACTCACCAAAACACTTCTACTAGATCCGTACAATGATCTAACGCAAGCCAGCCTATTCTTCACTAAATTGTTTTGTCATATTAGGACCCAGTACTCAGATGCTCATAACTTTTAATCCATTTGTCAACGGAGGCTGAAATCTTAGATTTAGATTGTCCTGACATTCCTCTACACTCCCTTAGATTTGCAACACACAATGATTAACTAGAGAGATCCACTGACCAAAATACTAAACTTTGCCATATACCCTGTTCCTGTCTATCCAGACTGGACAAATCTTGGAACTAACTTTTGGTTGATTTGATACTACACTACAGATGTGTGGAATGGACTTAGTTGCCATCAATGACAACACATGACATGCCTTGTAGTGTCTCTTGCCAACAATCTCCCCCTTTGGCATTGATGGCAACACTTAGTGAAAAATGACTAAGTGTCATGACTGACTCCCCCTTCTGTGTACACTTACATATTCTTCCACTGCTCCCCCTTTGATGGATTCTTCATTTTCTTTCATTTTTCACTATCTCTCACTCCCCCTTTGACATCAATGGTAAAGGGTGGGATCTGTATACCAAAATTTACACAAGACATCTGTATACAAGGCTGCATATGTACAAATAATCGATGTATTATATTTACATGAACTTGAGAATATCTGCAAAACTATTTTTCAACTGCACAAGTTCAGAGGCCCAACTTCTTTTCAGTCCATCCAGAATTGAGATGTGTCCACTTAGTAGGAATGCATATATTTTTGCTTGCTTCAGATCTAAAGGATCACCTGTCCGGACTGCAACTTGAGTTTTTGATAAAGCAGTAAACATTGTTCCTAACTTGGGGGCAATCAATCCCCAAAGCTCACACATTCTCCCCCCCATATTGCTCTTTTATTTAACAAGTTTCTTTATTTCATTAGTCAAGCTGACTGCTTGACACTCCCAACTTACTAGGGAAATTGTTAGAGGATCAAAATTTTGAGATAGATTCAACAATTTTTCTTCCCACTCCTTTATCTTCTTTTCAATATCCTCAATAACTTTGGGCCATGATAGATAAAATTTGTATACATCACCTCCATCATTAAGAGCATTTTGAATACTCTTTATACCAATATCAAGTACCTTTTTGTCATTCCCTATTAGGCCCTTTAGCTCACTAAATCTCTTATCCAAAAATTCATTCCAGACTTTAATCTATGCAGACTTCTCAATGGACTCAAAATGTGTACTTACAGAATTGACAAGGCTCATCAGATTTCTGGTGGGAGAATCATATGGATTCTTTTGGAAAGTTGGCATTATCTTCTCCAATATACTGGATGCAAGGCCTAACAACTCATTGTCCTCTATGTGAGATTTCAATATCTTTTCTCTTGCTTTTTCTTGAGTTAAAGATGCTATCTTCATCATTTGGACCAGAGAGAGAGTATCCAGGTTGATTGGTCCTTAAATTAGTTCTAGTTCATCAAACTCTATCATTTCTTTACTCAGCAAACTCTTCATTGCATCTGTAGTGTCTCTTGTCACATATTCTGGACCACCTTCCTTATCTTGAATTTTCTTAGTGCTAGTATCAGGACTATTTTGTTTGGTTGCATCAACATTTGCACCATCTTCTCCTGCTTTATCTTCCTTACCCTTGACTTCTTCTTCTTCCTTTTGTTGTGAGTCAACTTCAGTGGGAATTTATGTTTCCATGTGTACTTCTGTGTTAACTCCATTTGTTTGATCATGAGTATCCTTTTTTTCTTCAGCCTCTTCTAATTTCTGATCCTTGTTCTTCTTAGAGTCATCTTGAGTAGGACTTAGTGTCTCCACATAGGTTTGTTCCAGAGGATCTAGAGTATCATTTTGGTTATCATTTTCCTTTCTAGTCTCTTCTTTTGAAGTTTTTTGTTCTGAAATTGAAGGATTGCCTTCCTCAACTTGTTCCTCTGAAACAACATAATATTTATCTTTATCTAGAGCCTTCTTTAAAATTTACTCTATTTCCTTTACAACTTCTTTAGTTTTACGAAGCATTAGTTTATTCTTCAGTTTTACTAAGCATTAGTTTGTTTATCTAGGTCTTGCTTCTGAATTCTTCCTTTACTTCCTTGAGGATTTTATTTGCTGCCCTTCTGGTCATTACTGGACATAAGGTGGAGAGGACATATTCTCTGAGTTCTAGGTCTTTAGCCTTGGAGGCTTCCTTCCTCATCTCTAGTATATTCCTTAGACTTTTAGGAATTTCTTGCAAAATTTCTAGTAGAGCTCTATTAAATTTATTCAAGTACAAGATGTGGTATCTTCCAAGATTTTCTTATTTTCTTTATCAAAACTATTATAATATTCTCTAATAGGCCTTAGATTTCCATGAATAGTAAATGTTTTTACAATTTCATCAACTATCATAGCAACCTTACCAGTCTCTTTCTTTTTACCTGTCGTTTTGCTTCTAGAAGGCTAGTCCTCAGAAGCCTTTGAAGTCTTGGTTCTCTGAGATCTTATCTCTTTAACTTCTTCATCTGTCTTTGTCTCCTCATCATCTTTTGTGCTCATATACATTCTTGTGGCCTTTGTTTTCTTTCTCTTTCTTCCTTCAACGGATGGTCTGGCTTCTGGTGTCTCAGTGGGAATGGACTTGGATTGCCCAGAGATAGTTGTAGAACTTCTTATTTTTCTTAATGAGCTAGGTGTGACTTCCGGAGCAGCTACTGGTTCACTTTCTGCCTTCTCTTTTGAAGCTTGCTCAGTTCTTCTCTTCATCTTTTCAACAACCTCTTTAGTCAAGACAATAATTTCTGCATATGTCTTAACTTGCTTCTAAACTTTTCTCTTGGTTTCATCCTTCTGAAGTTCTACATGTATTTTCACATGCAACTCATCATAAGTTCCAAACCTTTCTACTTCAGGATCTCTTGGTTTGTTTAACAAGTGTTGCACATATAGTTCAAGAACCTGTTCATCTACCTCATAGCCCATAGGCATGATCCATACTGTCCTAGACTCTACTGCCTCCATCAGGAACTCATCAGTATCTATCATAAAACATATGGTGTCTTTGTACTTTTCTACAACTAATTTTGGGATTCTCTCCCTAGCATGCATAGTGCTCTGGAAGTTTTTGAAATAGCCCCAAAGTATGGTCTTTTAGGCATTAGTAGCTGCAATACTATACAGGTATTTCCTGATCTACAAGGCCACTAGTTCATTATTTGTCCAGTAAAGATTGGGTGTCCTAGGCATTTTATTCATGAAGTAGAAAAATAGGCACATAACAAGGGTGCCATATTTGAAGATATTCTTCCTATCTTTCTTTATCTTACCTAGATTCTCCATTAGCTAATTTAATAGGAGTTCACATAGGTCATAATCTATGTTTTACTTCATCATTTGATAGGCTGCATAATTTATAGTCCCAGAGACTAAGTTCTCTCTATTGGAGTGGTAGATCTTGTAGCCTAATACTATGGATGCAAATTTTACTGTTGGATTAGTTATATCATTAATGGTCATGGCCCTTTTGTCATATTTTGATCCGGTGACCTCTGTAACTGTCTGATTCCTTATGGACATCAACATGGGCAATCCTTCGGTTGAGTTCAACCCTGTTATAATTCTAATTACATCTTTGGTTATTTTGAATGGCTTCCTTAACCACATAAAGTTTCCATACATTTGGCTCAACACATATTGGACCCACTCATCCTCATCAAAAGATGGAAACTAAATAATCTGAGTGAAATGTTTATCCTCTAGCACTTTGTACTCTAGTTTAAGATTGTAATTATCATCTTTCAGGCAGTCGTCATACACATCCATTAGTTTAGAGTTTCCAAATTAATCTAGATTACAGTGTATAAACACCCTAATATACTCCACATGTAAAACTGCATTTAGAACCTTAGAGAATGCACCCATTGGATCCACATCCATAGATTTGTAAGGATGTTTCTTAACTTTAGGTCTTGGGCACTCAGTAATGTCAACAACTAAAGTTGTAGCCATTTGCAGATATTGAAATTTCAAAGAGATTTCACAGGAGACAGAAATACCTTGTTCTGCAGATTAGAGTTTTTCTTGGAAATCCTCTTCATGCTTCAACTCTTGAAGGTTCTCAGCTCAGAACTCATTCACCTCTTTTCTCCTTGGATGCAAAGTGATTTTGAAATTACTTGGGTTACCTTTTAACCTTCACATTCTAAGCTTTTATTGCAATAAATGCTCTTTGCCGTAATTCATCCAGTTACTCTGTCTATTGATGCAGTTTCTCATGAATTACTCCGTAAATCACCATATCCACATCTTTTCTTCTAGAAATTCTTTCAAAAGATCTATAATAGCCCATTTCACCTTTACCCATCATGCCAAATTCAGGAACCCACTTACTAGCACCTGATTCCGGTGTGGACCCATTACCACTGTTCATTACATCTTTCTTCACCCAAATTTTGTTCATTTCATTCTAAATCTCATCTACAACCACTTTTCCCTTTCCTTTGTCTGGTTTCTAATCTCTGTTTACCGGACCTTTTCCATCATTGTTCCTACTTCTACAGAATCTTGTAATATGACTAGATCTATTGCAGTTAAAGCTTACAACATTTCTTTGTTTATTTACTTGATTCACTCTTGTTCTACACTAATTGGCCATGTGTCCAAATCCATTGCATACAAAGCAGTAGCCCTTAAAAGAATTGCCATTTCCTTTATTGTTAGGGTTATTCATTATCATACTTCTACATTCATTAGATCTATGACCATACCTCTTAAAATTGAAGCATTGACCAGAGAAGGATGGACTACTTTGATTCACTCTACTTCTATATTGAGTAGCTCTATGGCCAAATTTATTGCACTTAAAATAATTTCCATTGAAAGATGGATACCTTTGAGCATTAGGTTGTCTTACCGGAGGTCTTCTAGGTTTGTTTCTCCCATTCCTTGGTTGAAAATTTCTTTGTCCGAATCTGAATCTTTCAGCTTTCTCATACCCAAGACCATGCTTATCATCAGGCTTCTTCTGACTCTCAAGCAGGACTTGAAGTTTAGCTGAGCTTATCTTGAATTTCTCCTTGTATTCATTTGCAACTTCTATGTCATGTTTGAGAATGACAATTTGCCTTTCAAGCTTTTCCTCATTATCTCTGCTTTCATCTAGATTAGACTCTAGATAGCCAGCAATTCTATCTAATCTACAACATTCTTCTATTCTTTCTTTCATAAATTCATTCAGTTTTTCTTCAGTTTTCTTCCTTTCTTCAATTTCCTTGGTTAGCCTCATCACCCTGAATTCCATCTCATATTTTAGGACAAAAAATTCTTTAGCTAACTTCTCACATTCCTTTGTCTTCTCTTTTAGGGCCTTATCCTTGTTATTGTCTTCATTATGATTTCCTAGTTGAAGAAGTTGCTCCTTCCTCTTTTCATTGGATTTGCTCAATTTTTCTTTTAAAGTCTCAATGAAGTTTTCAGGGTCTTTAACGTTCTCTTGCAGTTCTTTGACTTCTACTCTGGACTAATCAAGATCTTCTAAAGTAAGGTTAAGTTATTCTTGGAGGTTGTATTCATCCATTTTATTGCTTTCCCAGATCTTCCTCAAGCTGTTAAACTTTTTCAAAGGAACTTGGCTCTGATACCAATTGTTGCAATTAGGGCTGACAACTGAGAGGGGGGTGAATCAATTGTCTTAAAACTTTAATACTTGTTGCAATTAATTCTTCTTTACCATTTCTTAATAGATTAATGATATAAGCAAGAATCAATGACACATGAGTAGAAACACAAATAACACACTTGACACCAAGATTTTTAATGTGGAAACCTGGTTAAGGGAAAAACCATGGTGGGGGTTAACCTACAAATATTATACTCTATTAAAAGTATTACAAATGGGGAAGGCACATACCTTCGGGCTCACTGCCTAGAGCTCATTGCTCAAATGAGGTTCACTACCTACAAAGTGATTACAAGAAGATTACAGATTGTTTGAACTGATGAATAGCATGTTCCAATGCAAGAATTTAGTTCCAATTAGGCACAGAATATTTATCTTACACACTTCATCTTCACTCTACCTTGTTTACTGTTCTGCCATGATTCAGACCTTAGATCTCTCCTCTTTCGTACTTCTCCATATTTGTATAAAAACATCCATCAATACACTTGAATCCATCAGCTATATATATTTTCCTCAAGAAATTCAATCACCTTTTTGTCGGCCTTATGAAGAACTTAAGAAATAATACAAGTACTTTGTTTTATCAGCTGAATCCATACACCAATATTGATGCATACTAGAAATAACACTTGCAGGTCACAATACATGTCATCTACTAATATTATATCCATACACAACTCATCAAAACACTTCTACTAGATCCGTACAAGGATCTAATGGAAGTCAACGTATTCTTCACTGAACTCTTCTGTCATATTAGGACTTGGTACTTAGATGCTCATAAATTTTAATCGCTTTGTCACCGGAGGTTGAAATGTTTTATTTAGATTGTCCTGATGTTCCTCTACACTCCCTTCGATTTGTAACACACAATGATTAACTAGAGAGATCTACTGACCAAAATACTGAATTCTATCATATACCCTATTCTTGTCTATCTGGATTGGACAAATCTTGGAACTGACTTCTAGTATGATCTGATACTACACTACAGATGTGTGGAATCGACTTAGTTTCCATCAATGACAACACATGACATGCCTTGCAATGTCTCTTGCCAACACCTGTGCCCCAAGTTTGTAGAGCTATACACCATAAGTAGATGCAGCTGGTGAAACCCAAGTGGGAACCCAATAGATATTGTCCTTTCCTAGCCTAGGGTGCACACATTGATCATTATGTTTGGTGTGCATGCATGTGTATGTGAGATCTTGTGTTTGATATCACTGCATCATCCTCAACCTACTTGTCATAACATAGTTCCCAATCGTTACACTTCATCCAATCCTTCCAAACCAAATCATCCTTGTCATCCAATCAACCACATCCCAATCAGTGTAAGTCATCTAACCTCATCATTACAATCATCCTCTTTATAATTCAATCCACATCATTCTATACCATGTTGACATTAGAAGACCTAGCACAAGACCTCATTGACCTACTTCACCAAATGCCAAAACCTCTAAACTAATAGACCATTCAGAGGGCCCAAAACATGATCCCAAAATTGCAAGCAAGTAAATCACTTCAAATACAACATCTTATAGCACAAGTACCACATCTTGTGGCCACTAGTCAAAACCAACAAGTACATCATCATCCCTTATCCATTCAACACCAACCAATTCCACATCATTCCTATGTGGCATCCCCTTTTGTTTCACACCAATCTAATCCATTCACATTTCAAGTCACTTCCACATCACCATATCTTAGTCCTTATCAATCTAATCCATCCGCATTTCAAATCACTCCCACATCTCTCCCTTACAATATCACACCAACTCATCCCACATATTTCCATAGCAATCCCACATCACCTTATCTCACGTCTTCCCATAACACCATACCCTACTTCTAATATTAGCCATTATCCACAACAACCCATACCCCAAGATCTTTTACCTACACATTCTACAATTTCGTCTCTTCATCAAACCCATTCACAAGACTATCAATGTCCCCCACAAAATGAACACATAAGTCCAAGTGGCTCTTTGTACATAAATCATGTGAACCCAAGTCCACTTTTGCAGCAACACCTAATAGACTTAAGTGCACCTGTGCTACATGACCTAATAACCTTTGACTCAAGTGTAAGTGACCCTTTGTACATAAATCAAGTATCATTAA
The DNA here is from genome assembly GCA_027924645.1 of Cunninghamia lanceolata. Taxonomy (NCBI): domain Eukaryota; kingdom Viridiplantae; phylum Streptophyta; class Pinopsida; order Cupressales; family Cupressaceae; genus Cunninghamia; species Cunninghamia lanceolata. The sequence goes on from BSBN01000078.1 coordinate 10,301,833, forward strand.
GTCTACCTATGATGCAAGAATTAATAGCCTTTAACGAGGGAGATACCAACATACATAATGCATCCTATGATTCACCATCACTATTCAATCACATGCTAACACATGAGCCTACTAGTCACATCTTGACACCATCATGTGATCCCATTCCTAGTCTATTGACCCACCAACCATCTAATCCATCTAATCCTACTATCCTTTCATCCGATCCAAATCCTGATCCATCTAATCAAATTATCCTAATCCTAATCCATCCAAGCACATTATCACTCCATCCCATTCTATCCCTACTTCTACACCTACAACACCATCCACTATCATTATCCATCCCTTCTATGGTCCATTCATGCATACCCTAATGTAGGATGTGATCCATTAGCTATTAGCATGGAATAGACCATCCCCATGTCAAACAATCATTCATGGGCCTATGAAAGAGCTTCCAAATGCCATGTCTAACCCTATAAGCCCATCATCTGATCCACAAGTCATCGACCTTATTCAAGAGCCTCCTAGATCATAAGCCAAGATCAAGGTTCATTATACTCCCTTATGGATGAATATTAAGAACCCATCAAAATCATCTAAGAGCCTTCTATTGCCATTGAAGCAACTCAAGAGTTATATCATGAATATAATCCTAAGTATGTGAAAACATTAGTGCCTAATCTGAGTCAAGATCAAATCCCTTACATGCCACCTATGCTACCTATTCATAATATTTACTTTTTCCATGATCAAGATGAAATTATCTATGAAGAAACTATCCATGAGCACCTTGATCTTATCCATAATCCCATACCCATCCATGAGCAAGACATCTAAATTGCTCCTATCCATCATCCATATAGCCCTAATGAGACATGTACCTCCCAAGAATACATAAACATAGAAGATCAAATCAATACCTTGGATCATAATGAGCAAAAGAAAGATCCTAATGATCCTTCCACATCCACTATCAACCCTGTCACAACTCCACCATCATGTCTTATTAGTCTATCCATCTTTATCCATGAGTTTTCCTCCTTTGAACACCACCAACCATTATCCTCTATTTCACCTTCTCCACCCAATAAGGAGCTTGTGTCTAGTGTTCCACCTACACCTAGTCCTATACTCAATCACATCCTCCAAAACATGAATTATCATGGCAAAGGCTTAGGCCTTCATGAACAGGGTGTTTTGGAGCCATTCAATGTCAAAGTCCCTCCTCCATGCTCATTTGGCCTTGGATACACACCCCAAGGTCATCAATCTAATGATGTTGGTACCACCTACATTCATCCTAAGTCCACCATTTCCTATCACAAATCCCATCATATCTCCAAAACATATGTCACCATTCCACCTCCCTCATCTTATAAATGTCAAAAGCATGTGACCATATACCTTCCACCATCCAATTTGCCTCTACTTCTTCCAACTCCTAACAGCCCTCCATCAAATTTACCTCCACTACTTCTAACACCTTATTCATCCATCCATAAATCCTCTAAAAATCCCAATCATGGCCAACAAATGCCCACATTGTCTAAACAAGGAGCTTCCACCAACCTCACTTCCACCATACCCATGGGATTCAATAGCAATAATTTGGATGCCTCTACCTATAAAGAAAAATATATTGAGGGTCCTCATACCCTAGGACATAAAAGCAAAGAATGAAAGTAAAATCCATCTCAAAAGCTACATACACCCACACACCTCAAAGCCAAAATACAAAATGTGTGGGTCCCCAAGAAAAAAATAATTGCCTCAAAACCTGCACAGAAGCTACATATATCCAAACCCATACATCTGTAAGTAAAGTCAAAAACTAAAACGGTATGGGTCCCTAAGCAACAAGCAATCAAGTCTAATAAGGTATCCATCTCTCAAGAATCCCAATCATCCGCTTCCATAAAAAAATCCCATTCCATTCAAAAGTTTCAAAAAACAAAGGTCATAAAAACACTAAGTCCATGTGGGTACCTAAAGCACTTCGTCACGCCTCTCCCAAGAAAACAACACCTTTGCTTCCTATGCTAGCACCCCATCAAAAGCTTCAACATTTATCATGGTGTGTGTAGCTGTTGGTCATGGTTCCCTTCCATCCCACGACGCTTCCACATACCTCCATCTCCCCACCTTTCATTCATTATCCTACATATCTTCCATATCACCTTCCTATGGTCCAAGCTTTTGTATAAGTCTTTCACACATCCTCTAGCAATCCATATCATAATCCACTATCTTCCATACATAATCCACATCATGCTCCACTATCGTACCTTTCATAATCTGCTATCTACCTTCTCCATCTCACTTTCATGTGAACCCCTACCAACTTCAATGAGTACACTTGACATGGTCCATGCGATGACATGCATCTAGCTAGACTATCACTTTCATGGAACTAGACAATCGAGTCCTTTCTATCCATATCCATCCTATCCCATTAAAAAAAAATTAAGAAAGAGTAAAAAAAAGTAAAGATAAATCCCTTCGTCCAATGGTGAAAACCTAGTAAATAGGCACCTTGGATAAGTACCATGATGAAAACCTGGCAAATAGGTGTCATGTGTAAATTGATCTTCTATGTCACCTACACTTGGGGGTACGTTGTCTCACTCTCCTGTCATTTTCCCACTTACATTTTCCATCCTATCATATCCTACCCTACCATCCTTATCCATCCACACATACACCTATCATATTGAGTCCATTCATCCTTCCTCTTCTTGATCTTGATAAAGATTGGGGGCAAAAATGTTAAAACATGCCTTGGACAACTCTTGATATACCTCATCATTTCCAAAAAATCCTATCATAAGTCTTATTGTCATAAGCCTCGTCATGTCAAATCCTACCTAGAATGGGGCATGTTGTTCTTATGCGACATAACATCCTAGCTCTCTTACACGTACATCATTTCCATCCCTTATTGCCCATCCATCCAATCCTACCTTCCTACCTCCTGGCACCTAGGCTTGGTTCTCCCTTGTCATTGGTATCTAGCACAAAAGGCTGCACAAATTGTAAATCCATTGACATTTTAAATATCCAAAAAATACCAAAAAAATCATAAAAATCCCCCAAAAAATAAGAAAACAATCATTAAAAGCCTTGAAAAATTCCAAAAAATACAAAAAGTCCTGAAAAAATCCAAAAAATCACAAAATGTCCTAAAAAAATCCAAAAAATCACAAAATGTCCTAAAAAATACAAAAAAAAAATCATAAAAAGTCCTCAAGAAATACAAAAAAATCATAAAAAGTCCTAAAAAATACAAAAAAAAATAAATATTCCCAAAAAATACAAAAAATAAATCATCAAATAAAACCAAATCCAATGAAATCAATCATCAAATCTATCAATGAATCAAAATCACATCAATCCAATCCAATCCAATCATTAAACCAAATCAAATCTCATCAAACATCAAATCAACTCCAATCAATCTAATCAATCAATCCATCTACCACCATCATCAAAACACAAATAAGAAATGCCTTGATCTTGTGGACATGGGTATGTAGGCAGTCTAGAGTATGAAGGATGTACCCAGATTCAGGCACAAGCGATATTCCCCTTTCTTCTCTCATCATTTTCTTCTATCATCTATCTTCATCAATTAATCAATATTTCAAATCAATTCTTCCAATAAATCATCACTCCATTCCATTCAAATCACTTCCTCTTTATCCAATCATCCATCCAATAAATTCAAATCTAAGTCATCCTTAATCCATACCAACCAAGATAATCAATCAAGTCAAATTATCCAATCAAATCCTTGATCTTGATCCTATCCTTGTTGTAAACCCAATCAATCAATCAATCCATCATCATCATCATCATCCTTGTGTTGGTCTAGGGGTACATCATTCCCTGCCATGACAACACTATCATCATCAATCAATCAATCCATCAATTAATCATCAGTTTGTAGCTTGACAGGGGCAATACCTTGTTTGTTATTGTATCATTTGTGCATGCTTTCTTGCTTGCTTGCTTGTGTGTGTTATCATTTTTGTATTTGCATATGTATCTTCCCAGCTAATATTCATATCTTGTATCTAGACAAGGTTGTATTATGCTGGGGCATAAGACACATCATTACCTTGGTCCTTATACCCTGGTGCATAATGTCTCGTGCTATATAAAACATATGATTGAGCTCACTTTCATTGCAACATAACACATCCTTCCTTTTGTTCTATCCATTTCCTTATCCTTCTTCCTTACCAATCGATTTCATTTCGAGAGCCTGCCCATGTTCTTCTAACCCGCCTATCCTCTCAAGGGGGCATCATCATCCTATCATTCCATCCTCATCATATCTTTCCTTCATCATCTTATTCTTCTATCCATATCTTAGCTTCTTTGAAATGATGTTACTCGACACAAATCTCATCACCTCAAACATCATCTCAAAGAGGAGAAAAATGTAGACACCCAAAAATGTCCACCTTGTCATAACATTATATCATGTATCATGTTTTTCCCTAGGTACTCATTTCATTGCCATCATACCCTATATCATCGCCTAATCTAGCATCTTCCTCTAACTAATTAAATAAATCTAACATTTATTTAATTTGTCCATCCCTTCGCATTATTGAATAAATAAATGTTATTTATTTATCTAATCCCCCTTCCTATTGGTTAAAATAAAATAAATATTTTATTTTATTTGAATTTATCACTTTATCCACTTTCCTCTTAAAATAAATAAATAATTTTATTTATTTATTTTAATCCTCACATGCATCGTAAATTAAACAATTTATTTTTAAATTATTTAATTATGACTCACCTACTTACCATTTCTATCTTTCAAATCTTCTCAAGTTATCTATTTTACCTTCCAATTTCCTTTCAACTCATCTCTTTCACCTTACCAATTCCATCTCCCAAATCACACATCCACCTTCCATTTTTCTCTCCCAAGTTGCATAGCAACTTTTCGATTTCATTATAACTCACAAAATGGAAGTTTCTTCCTTCCATTTTCTCATATTTTTCTATAAATTCACCCATTTCCATGCCATTTGCATGGATGAATCTTCTAAGCATCATTACTCTATCAAAATTTTGCCTCCTCATCCATCACCTACCTATCTTCTTCTCATCAATCTACCTATCTTTCAACCATCAATCTCTATCACCGTTAAGCTGCATAACGTGAGCAATCAACAAATCAACATGCATCCATCTTTAAAGATATCTGAGGTATTGGTAAAATTTGGGTAAGAAGGTAATTTGAATGTTATTTTTTTATCTTTCATTTTATCTGAATTTTTCATATAACACAAAGAATAGCTTGTGAAGTGGAAAGGCAGACTGGAAGAAGATTCATCATGGATTTCTGAAGCTGAGGTGGACCGTTTTGGTTCTTCCCTAGCCCTAGCAAAGTGAGGGACTCACTTTTTCAATAACCTCAGATGTCTAATGAAGGAGGATCCTTGGTTCAAGAGAAATCTTTCATCAACCAAAAATATTTGCAATTCAGTTTGTTTCTTTTCATTTTCTAGTTCAATTTAGGTAGTTCAGTCAGTAGCCGACCTTCCCCGTGATCTTTGGTTCGTTGCCGACCTTCCCTATGATCCACACATCATTCCATTCATTTGCAAATGAATTATTCATGATTAGGTCCGACCTATCCTTTTACACACATTACAACTCTTCATTGGAGTTTGTGATCTTCCTTGGCTAATGCAAAAGAATCTATTGTTCCAGAGATGATATATATATTGATGTATTAGATCCCTAGGAAAGAAGTTATCAAGTTCATGATAATAGAGATAGTTGATAGTTTAGCTCTTTCACAAGGGAACTTCAAAGCTATATGTTGCGCATATTTTGATATTATGTAGTCATGCCTGTGAGTCATAATTATAAGCCTGCATGATGCCAGTTTGATTGTATTTGAATTCTATGATATACTAAATGACTAAATCTGCATTTGTTTCATATCTTTGAGTTATTTCCGTTGTGTTTACTCTTAGAACAAGCACAATTTGGATAGTTCATTCTATGAGCCCTCCTATCATGACTGCACCACAAAAGACAAAAACACAATTTAGAGACATCCACAAGCATGTTACGATCACCAAGAACATCTGCACAACCTCAAAACACTTTACCCACAATATTCTTCAAACTGGAGCATTTAAACATTACTATTAGCCATTGTCATAAAAGAAAGATCACTTGCAGACCATGATATCATGAACCATTAAAACTAAAGGCACATATCCTCATTATAAACTTAATTCTAGAACCGCAGACTGTAATAATTAATTGCACAAAAATGCGGAGCAAAATACATTCTCCCTGACACCACTGAAAGCATAGAAAAATAGTTTTTACTCTAGTGAACATAACTCACTAAAATCTTCATACCGAAGGATAAAACTTGGAACATAGAAAATATAGACAACCTTCATCTTAACTTCCAAACCATAGACAAAGATTTTCAATCTACAAGAAATATGGACCAAAATACTTTACTGTCTTTCTACAAACCAAGATACTTGGCAATACATTGTTTCCACTAGTAAAGCAAATTTTCTCAAAAGCACTAGAGAACTCCATATCGGGAACATTTTCTCATTATCTTCAATACTTATCTAAGCCAAAAACAATTATCTCAACATAAGAAAGTATCAAAACAAGATCACAGTTGACACCAATGACAACATAGATATGTTGACATCAATGACAACATCGGTAAGCACATACTTGCAACAAGGTGTGCCTAAAACTAGTAGGCACACACCTCACCCTTGCAATACCTTTTGAGAAACACTGAAATAATCTACATGTGAAGGTCCATTCTAGAGGTATTATACCGTAGAAGTCAAAGGAGTGTTTAGGACTAAATATCTCTAAAAAGATTCAAGTTGTGATATCAATATATTTCTCTATTCTTCTTTCACTATCCTCCATTAGCATTGATTGAGTCAAATGTTCTAGTTCACCCTCTACCACTAGCACTACTCATATCTCTACTCCAAAACATTGAAAAAGATCTTTGTTCATGTTTGCAATAAGGATGATAAAGATGAAAACCAACAATGAATAGTAAAAAATATATAATGAGAGTCAACACGAACAAGGCATCATCAAATATCTCTTTACTTTGTACTCTCAGTCTTTGAGTTTGAATGGTGAGAAAGCCTTGATTATGTGTAGATGACACTGACCACAATCTAAGTATGAAACAAATAAAACTTCTAAGGAAAATAATAATTCTATTGTTATTACAGAGGTAGGAATTTAAGGTGGTGATAATTCAATACATCTCTCACATTAATAGTGGGATCAGGAGAAGCATGAAAGACAACAAGGTATTGATCAGAGACTTCATTTGAACAATCCTAGTTGGATCCATATATTCCTATAAATAACCATTCATATCCACCATTTCTACCATTCTTTATAAACTATACTTGCATTCTGTTGGATGTAATTAAATTCTACCCACTAGAACATCACCAAAGCAGTCAACATAAACATTTAAGGCATAAGCTTCTCCCACCACCTCCCACCAACTTGAAGACCATTTCCATGCCATGTGCGTTGATTTTCAACCATGTGTTTTGAATGTAATTCTAGTTCATTTTCACCATGTGCAAAGGAGTCTAGATTGTTCTCAGACCTCTATAAATAGAGGCATTTGTAATATGTTTTAATCAAGCAATAAAAATTGTAGCTTTTGTGTTTTCTCCTATGTCTATCTTCCATCAGTCTAGTATCAAAGCCAATTTATTTGATTTGAGGTCTCTATGAGGTAACAGTTACAAAAGAAGAGTCTACATTAGATTTGTCTGATAAACCATAGGTTATCAAATCTAAGGTGAGCGCTACTCAAGGAGACTCAATAGTTGATTTTCGCTCAAACCAGAGCAAGGAGTTGGAGATCACTACCAAGGAAAGAAGGAACAATTGATTAGAAAAGTCTTAGCTGTTAGAAAACTAATTGCAAGGAGAAAAAGAGGATCACCGAAGTCTTCTGTCAAGTATTGAGGTGTTAGAAAGGACAAAGAAGAGTCATTGTTTTGTAGGTGATAAAAACAAAAGAGAAGGAGCTGCTAGAACAAGACAGAAGCCAAGAAGCCATCAAGACCTGAACCTATAGACTATAATAAATACCTAGCAAAACGAGGGAAATAATTCAAGTTGTGTCACTTACAAAAGAAAATTGCAGAGATTAGTAAGTTGTCAAAGAAGATTGGAGTCAATAGCCTGCAAACACAAGACACTGCCAAGACGTTAAGGAGATTGTACTCAAGAGGAGAATGGAATCCAGCAGTAGTATCACTTAGCCTTAGATTCCTATTTCAACTGGTAAGAATTATGAGTATTGGGCTATTAAAATGAAAACTTTGTTTTGTTCACAAGATGTTTGGGATTTGGTAGAAAATGGTTTTGTAAAGCTAGAAAATCAAGAAGCTCATTGAGCTTTGACTAGAGCACAAAAGGAAGAGATTAAAGAAAACAAGAAGAAGGATACAAAATCTCTATTCTTAATCCAATAGTCAGTGGATGAGTCTATCTTTTGAAGGGTTACAGAAGCAATTACATCAAAGAAGGCATGGGAAATTTTGGAGACAATCTATCAAGGAAATTTACAAATGTGAAAGTAGCTAAAGTTCAATCTCGTAGAAGAAATTTTAAAAACTTACAAATGAATGATTCAAAGTTTGTATATCAATTTATGAGTCAGGTGATGAATAATGTGAATCAAATTGGATCTAATGGAGAAGTAATAATAGATCAGAAGATCATAGAAAAAATTCTCAGGAGTTTACCTAGTAAATTAGATTCAATAGTTGTAGCAATTGAAGTATCCAAGGATTTGACATAGTTGTCAATAGATAAATTAATGGGATCTTTGTTGACACATGAATCTAGAATGAGTAGAAATAACAATACTTCTTTTGAGAATGCATTCAAGTCTTATGTATCATTTGGTAGAGGAAGAGGAAGAGGAAGGTCAAACTTCAGAGGCAGAGGTGGAAGGAGCAATCTAGATCAAGGTGAAAACTACAATAGTAAAGGACATGGCAACAATCACTTCCAGCAACATTCACAAAGGTTTGATAAATCTAACATTTAGTGTTATTATTGCAAAAAAACATGGACATTATGCAAGTGAATGCAGAAAGAAACAAGGAGATTTGGATAAGCAGAATGTTAATTACACAAATGAATCTAAATCTAATTCTAGAAGTTTATTCATTACATGTCATGTTGCTCAAGAAAGTGCTAGAGATATTTGGTTTTCAGATAGTGGATGCAGTAACCATATGATAGGGAATAAAGAATTGTTTGCTAGTCTTGATGATTTAGTAAGGTTAGAAGTAAAATTAGGTAATGATAATAAAGTGGTTGTAATGGGTAAAGGAGTAATAAATGTTTTGGCAAAAAATGGTGAAAGAAGATTTATTCTTGATATTTGTTTCATACATGGACTAAAGCATAATATTTTGAGTGTTGGGAAGTTAGTTTAGAAAGGTTATAGAGTATCTTTTATGGATAATGTTTGCATAATAATAGACAAATTTCCAAATGACAAGTTGATTGCAAGAGTGGAGATGACCAAGAATTAGATGTTCCCCCTTCAAGTTCAGTGCATCCAAGGAGAAGAGGAAGTCAATTTCAAAACTATGTATTTATACCAATCATGGATATGGCATTTTAGGTATGGATATTTACATTTTTGAGGATTGAGTTTGTTACAAAAGAAAAATATGGTGAAGGGATTGCTACCAATAGAGCACCCAAGCAGTTTATGTGAGAGTTGTGTTTTGGCCAAACAACATAGAGAAAGCTTTCCAGTATGAGTTTCATATAGAGCAAGCATATTATTGGAGCTAGTTCATAGTGATTTATGTGGACCAATGCAAACTCCATCACTTGGAGGTAGTACTTATTTTCTAACATTCATTGATGATTTTAGTAGGAAGACTTCGATATATTTTCTCAAGCAGAAATTAGAAGCCTTTAGAAAATTTAAAGAATTCAAAGTTATGGTGGAAAACTAGAGTGGTCATTACATCAAGGTACTTAGATCAAATAGAGGAGGTGAATATATGTCTAATGAATTTCAAGATTTTTGCAGATATCATGTCATTAAAAGACAATTGATTACAAGGTACATACCACAGATGAATGGTGTAGCAGAAAGGAAGAACATATCAATCATGGAGATGGCTAGAAGCACGTTGAAGGTAAAACATTTGTCAAATGAATATTGGGCAGAGGTAGTAGCATGTGCTATTTATATTCTAAATAGAAGCCCACCAAAGAGTGTCAAGGACCGAATTCCATAAGATGCTTAGAGTGGTAAGAAACATAGTGTATATCATTTCAGAATCTTTGGTTGTATTTTATATTCTCTTGTACCATCTGAATTAAGAACAAAAATTGATGATAGAGATGAGAAATGCATTTTTATTGGGTATAGTGAAGAATCAAAATCTTATAAGTTGTATAACCTTATTTCAAAGAAAGTGATTATTAGCAGTTATGTAGAATTTAAGGAAGAAGAAGCATGGGATGGAAGCATTGATAAAACAATCATGTAATTGGAGCACCAATACCTCAAAATGTAGAGGAACTTGAAGGAGAAAATTTGCAAGGAGATCAATCAAATCCACAAGAAGGAACAATCACTCCAACAAGAACACCAAGGAACTTAGTAGAAGGTGAATCATCTGGTCATGCATGTCATCCTACTCCAAATTCACAAGTAATTGGTGAATCAGATCCTACTCTTGCCACATTAAGATCAAAATATAAAGGTAAGAAAATGAGAAGTTTAAAGGAGGTTTATGATCAAGGAGAAGAAAATTTAGATTTATGTTCAAATTTTTCCTTTTTCTTTCATGATCCTATGTATTTTGAAGAAGCAGTTGAGGAACATTGGATAAAAGCTATGGATGAAGAGATGGATTGTATTGAGAGAAATCAAACACGGGAGCCTACTGACATACCTGAAGGAAAGGATTGCATAGGATTCAAATGGTTCTATAAGACCAAATTTAATGCCAAAGGTAAGATTGAAAAGCACAAGGCAAGGTTAGTAGCAAAAGGTTTTTCACAACAACATGGAATTGATTACAATGAAACATTTTCTTCAGTTGTTAGACTTGATACTATTAGAATGGTTTTAGCAATAGGTACTCAAAATAATTGGAAAGTATATCAAATGGATGTCAAATCAACTTTCGTGAATGGTTTCCTAGATGAAGAAGTGTATGTGAAACAACCGCTAGGCTATGAAGTACATTGACATGAAGACAATGTCTATAGATTGAAAAAGGCCCTCTATGGTCTCAAGGTCACCTCTCAAGCAAGCAGTAAGAGCATGGTATAGTAGGATTGATTCATACATGACAAACAATGGATTCAACAAAAGCAGTAATGAGCCCACATTGTACACAAAAATCAACAAATAGGATCAAATTTTAATTGTGTGTTTGTATGTTGATGATTTGATTTTCACTAGAAATTTGTTTGTGGACACAATTAAATCAGCAATGAAGAAAGAATTTGAGATGACGGATTTGGGATTAATGAAGTATTTTTTGGGCAATGAAGTTGTTCAATCTGATAAGGGAATTTTTATTTGTCAAACTAAATATGCAAAGGATGTGTTACGAAGGTTTAAAATGTTGAATTGTCATTCAGCACCTACACCTATTTCTACAGGGACTAAAATTAGCAAAGAAGACAAAGGGCCTACTATTGATTCTAAAACATTGAAAAGATTAATTGGAAGCTTGATGTATCTTACAGCTACAAGACTAGATATCATGTATGGGGTTAGTTTAATCTCAAGACTCATGGAGTTACCAAAAGATTCACATTGGTAAGTTGGAAAGAGGATATTCAGATATGCGGTAGGAACAACAAAATATAGAATTTTATATTCGACAACTAATGATTTTGGTTTGATTGGTTATACTAACAGTGATCTCACAGGTAGTATTGATGATAGGAAGAGTAATTCTGGATATGTTTTTCATTTTGGAATAGGTTTGGTCTCATGGGCATCAAAAAAGAAACCCATAGTTACACTCTCATCAGCTGAAGTAGAGTATGTAGCAGCCACATCAATGACATGTCAAGCAATTTGGATGAGGAGAGTATTGACAGATTTGTTGCAAGTATAGGAGGAGTCAACACCAATCCTTTGTGACAACAAATCAACTATAGCATTGTCCAAAATCATCTTTTTCACAAAAGGAGCAAGCACATTGATATGAGATATCATTTCATCTGGAAATCAGGTAATAATAGAGAAATCTACCTTGAGTTCTACAAATTTGAAGATCAATTGGCAGACATTTTCACTAAAGCATTACCAAAGGACAAATTTGAATATGTATGACAAAATCTAGGCATTGTTGATATTTAGTTAGTTTGTGGTAGAAATTAAGGGGGAGTGTTGGATGTAATTAATTTCTAATCACTAGAACATCACCAAACAAAGAGGTCAACATAAACATTTAAGGAAGAAGCTTCTCCCACTGCCTCCCACCGACCTGTAGACTATTTTCATGCCATGTGCGTTGATTTTCAACCATGTGTTTTGAATGTAATTCCAGTCTGTTTTCACCATGTGCAAAGGAGTCTAGATTATTCTTAGACCTCTATAAATAGAGGCATTTCTAATCTATTTTAATCAAGCAATAGAAATTATAGTTTTCATGTTTTCTCTTCTGTCTCTCTTCCTTCACATTCAAACCTTTTGTTATTAATGTAGATGTTTTAATAAATGCTCCAAGAAAGGATTCATACATACTTATTAGTTTGTAGTATTTTGAACCAAATTTGCTTTATAATGTTATTTGAGTCCAACCCAAAGAAAATGAATAACTCTAGGAAGTGAAGCCAACAACTCTATGAAACTTGATTGTTATAGTGTGAAGTTTAGAAAACTATGCAATCTGTATTGTTGAATATTTTATGCCGACATTGAATGGAACCTAAACATGATATACTTATTTAATCTACATTTATTACATTATCTCTCTCAAGTTTCAGTTTCTTTCTCATTTGAAGTGGTAGATGTAAGAAGATTACGGAAACCAGTTATATCAAGTCTAAAGTTAGGAATGAATTGTTGCAAAGACACCACAAACCATTTTGCAGGGTTGTGTCACTTTTGGTGCTTTTTCTTTTGTCCTTCAGTAATTTAACAAACAATAGGTTGTTGTTGCCCTTCCACTTTCAAGGTCTCTAGAATAGGTGTAAAATAGTCTTCCACAGATTCTATTTCCTGTTCTTCCTCCATTCACATTACCTTCTCCTTTTTTCAAAGGCATTTCAACCTTACCTCAATCAAATCTGTACACTTGAAGTAGGAGTTGTAAGTTATAAGCTTTTTTAAGCATAAAATGCTTTACTAATTTTATTTATTTATTTTCAGTAACACTTCAGAAATTGAGTGACGACTTTTGAAAACTAACTTTCAAAATAGGATATTTAGGGTTTTTAAAATAGGATATTTAGTTAATGTTAACATGGGTTAGTCATAGAGGTTGTGATTCTCCTACCCTTAAAATTATAAACCTTATATTTTTGTATGATAAAAGAGATTGGATGTCATAAAGTTGTTTATAAAATATGGGTGGGTGTTAATGCTTATATCCTGGTCTTATCTTTCTATGTATACCTGATTAGGCCTACGGACAATTGGTTATTCTCAACGAAGTCATGGCTTTTGGTTAGACATTGGTGGTTTGGCTTGTTGGGCACATTTATTTTACATGCTTTGTTGTGTTCTATTTTATTCTTCAACAATTAGTGATGGTCCCAAAAAAACTAGACACATCCTACACATCCTTTTTGCATGCATCTAGTCTTATTTACACATTCTTATGGAGGAAGGATTTAAGGATAATAATCTAGGTCTTGATAAAATGACAGGTGGAACCAGATATTGAAAAAGCTAATTTAGTGAGGACATGGCAATTTGTTCTAAATATCAAATCAAAATAATAAAAGGGCCGCTCATCTAATAAAAGTTAAAATAAGGACCATGATAATGGATATAGGGTATGGTTTGAATTCCATGTTGGACAAATGCTAATTGAAAGATAGAATATGTGCTAGTCATGGTTTATAGTTAATGGCACCAGGTGAAGGATTAGTTTCTACATCAAAATCACATATCATCTTAAGATTAAAAGAAAACATAATAACATTGGTGTTAGGATATCTATACTATTGAAATTCTAATGCTAAATTAAGATGTAGATATTAAAGAGGCAAACACGGTAGCAACTATTAATAACAATTAAAGTCATAATTGTAGGTAAATAGAAGTGCATCAAGAGTTGGTATTAAAGTGTTTATATCTATAGGTCTAACATTAAGGGGATGTGCAAGATTTATAAGAGATTTTCAATATTATCTCCATCAAATGAGGACATTCAAGAGTCTCTTGAATAAATGAAAGTGATACATGTGTGGAGGAAGATTCAGATCATTAACATATGCTTCATGTTCTAGTAGTAATTATATATATGAAAAAGATGAAGCTAATTTTTACTAGGTTGGGTGATCATTGCATGTGACCATTTATCCACCAATGCTCACTTACATAGTCATTCTATAGTTAGCAATGAGACAGTGAACATTTTGAGATGTCACTCTCTAGTTAGTTGAGTTAGTCTATGGATTGGTAGATGGTGGCCCCATAACCCATAGGTCTTAGGATCATTTTTACCTTTCAGGTTGGGACACTATGATACTATTGTTGGAGTGAGTTATTTGGAACAAATAATATTTCTATAAGATGTGAAATTGATTAGTTTCCCTTAGGTTCAAACATGGCGACATGTAAAATTTTATAGGGGGAGAAATAACCTCAATAAAAAAAATAAAAAATTGTAAAGTTGTACTAATTCTTCTCCATTACACACACAATCTAAAAATATCAAATATTAATAGATTTCCAATAATCCTACTTTATAAGAATGACTCATAATATTTCCTCTCCTTATGTACCTCTAGTTATTTCCTTTTAAAGGAAATCCCCAACGATACTTATGGTCATCAATGTGAGGGTATCCTCTTTGTTCTAGCAAAATCATCAACTTAAAATTAATTGAATAAAAAATTCATCCTTGCATTAAAATAAAATTCAGTTAACCTTGTTCCTTATAGGATTAGAGCTAATATTTTTCTATGAAGTGTTTTTTGTAGGTGGTAATTGTTTGCTACTATTCTTTTGTTTCTTAAGATAAATTGTAAGATTTCTTTTGTACCATATTTTGTTTTATTGTACTTTGTTATTAGACTCGATCAACCCAATAACCTTGTACATGTGTTCTATAAGTATTTTATAAAAGTGGTATCCTTAGAATGTTATATCATTAATTACTTATAAGTCTATGACAAAGAGATATATGTTGAAAGATAATTTGACTAGACTACATTGCAACCTTGTTGGATTCAAAACTTGTCCCAAAACTTTGTTTTCAGTCACTATGTGACATGATATGAACTTTGTTTAAGGGTAATTGTGTACTTGTTTCTATTGAAATGTACTTGGTATATGAAAAGGGGATTCATGTAGTCTGGAATGCATAAATATCATCTTGGAATGTATTTTGAGTATATTGTACCTAAGGATTAATGACTACAAGGTATGAGATATATCATTCACTAGATAACTGATATATGATTACATGATAATACTTTTGTATATTTTATGTTGAAGTGATACTTAAAAGATTAAAATATTTGTATTAAAGATAAGGTTACATATTAATGACCAAATTTAAAAGATTACGTGATAGGAGATTTATTGTATATACTTGTATTAGGTTCTCAAGTATAAATTCATGATCTATTTCATGTGAAAATGTACAAGTATAGTTCTAATCCTGTTACTTATTAACAAAGTATTTCTATGGGATTTAATTGTGGTTTCAGTTAAAACAAAAGAGTTATTGGGAAGATCTAAAATTTGAGAAATATGATTATAAATGATGTAGATTCATTGTGATATCGATAATGTTACTTGACTAATTATTTTTGCTAAAATATGTTGTAGATTCGACTTGAGCTACTCAGGACAACAACTCATTTACAACGGGAGAAATGTTATGTGACATTTTACCCAAAATGGAAAAAGAAATCTACTTATGAATAACCCTCTAAAATTCTAAGAGGATAAAGTTTATTTACCCTTTATAATTAAAAGGGAGATGGAAAATAAGGGATATTATGACCCTTCTGGTTAAAATGGAGATAAATTAAGAATAACTATGAAAATGCCTTTAAAAAAGGAAGAGTTATTATATTTATTAAACCATTATTAATGACAACCTTTATGAAAGGGTGTGATGGTTTAGAAATCACCCCTTAAAAGGTCATCTAAGGAGTTTGTTTGAGACTTGGAGAAGGATTATAGATGTGATAGGTGTTGAGCATTGGAGAAGGGGCACACAAAGTGTGTCCAACTCAGGGCATAGAGTACACCTCGGATTGTCCTAGCTAGGGCTTGTGTGTGCACTTGTGTTGAGCATGTTTTGTTGAACATGGCTCTGGAGCATTTTTGTGTGTGTTTTCTAAGAAAGTGTTGAATGTTTGGGAAACATATGGTTGATTATGAATAAGAACTAGATTCCTCTTGGAAGGGCTCACTTGCTAAAAGGGGGCCAAATCTACAATCCATTCTCTGGAGTCACATTTGGAAGAGCTCCCAGGATCGAAATTATACATATCTATTCCTTTCTATGATGGAAATTAATGAAGTACTGAGATTATTGTTAATAAAATATATTGATGGATTCTGATGTTAATATAATTATGTGATTATGTTATCTAATTTGTTTTGTAAATGCTTTACTTAAGAGTTCTTATTAAATTATCACCTGTTGTAATGTACATTTGTTATTACATCTTTTTTAACATCGTTGAATATATTATTCTATCTTAATTCTAAATATTAACCATAACAAATCTGCTGCAATTAATTTAATACATAAGGGGAAAAGTAGTGTTACAACCAAGAGGGTTCTATCAAATCAAATGTGAATCACAGGGAAAAGAAAAAGAAGTAATGAAAGGAGGTTCATGAAATTAATGGATAATGTGGGTTTTTACATAATAGACTGGGAACTAAACTTCAACCATCTAAAACATAAAATATCAAAAAATCCAATTTGGATTAAATTGCATAATCTTCCTTCAAAGTATTGGAATCCCTTGATACTTAAGGAAATAAGAAATCATACAGGGTTCATCATATCAATGGAAGAGAATAAAAAAGAGAAAGAATTTGGCCTATATGCACATATTTCTGTATACATAAATTTGGCAAAAAAGCTTCCTCTACTAGTCAAAATTCAATCAAGGGAAGGGTTTTGGAACCAAAAATTTGAAATGGAGGGGCCAATAGAAAAAAACTCTAACAGGAAGAAAAATTGGAACATGAATGATCAAAGAAAAGAAAGAGAAAACAAAAAAAGTAGAAAACATTTCCCATGTTGAAGAACCTAATATTGTGAAAAAGGAGAAGAATCAAGAAAAAAATCAAACAAAGGTAGAAATATGGGAATGTTATGCAAGAAAATGTCCCCTTGGGGGCTTTTCCCTCTTAAGGTTTAGCTCTGGGGTCCTTAGAATGCATTTAGAGCATCTTGCATGATGATTATGAATCTCGATGAGAAAACCCTGAAGTCTTATGGAAAATAGGACCTAGGGGTGCTATTTTGATGATCCCTGAACAAAAATGGGAGGGTGGAATTGGGTGCTAGTGCCCTAGTCCTTCCCTATTTTGAGTTTGCCCTAAATTTCAATATCAGTTTTATGACCGTTATTGGGGCCCTGTATCGACATATCAAGTTTGAATTACAAAATTCTTAGTAGGAATATTTGTAGTTGTATATATAAGCATGTTTAGTGTTTCATTTGAAAGATAGAATCTAATTAGAAGATTATTATGAAGTTTATGAATATTTGTGATTTAAAGATATTCATTGTTGCAAGAGCATAGCATTGTTATTATGTTTGTAAATGCATATTTGACTTCATCTTCTCATGTGATTGAAGAACCTTCATTTATGTGAGATCTACACTACAAGGTGACATCTATTGTTTTATATATCATTTATCATTTGAATTTTGCCTCTATCCCATTAGGATATGCACTCTCATCTAGCAATGGTGTTCAGAAGACTTGAATATCTCTCCGGGGCTTGACCAAGGAAAGCCTCTAAACACCACAACCCCCTACCACACTCCTTTGTAATTGTAGGTTACAAGTACCAAGTTTTATGGAGTGGAGTTGCAGAAGGAGGTTGTAGACAACAAGGATTTAGGATCTAAAAGAAAGAAGATAGAGTTCAACATTTTGGGACTTAGGTGCTCCCACTAGTGTCCACCATTTTTCTGGGACAGAAACGGATGATACAGTGAATATCAGTGTCAAAAGGAGATCTAGATTCCATATAGAAAATAGTACCTTGGACAAGGGCTCTAGTCCTAGTGTCCCCGACTGTTTTGTATTCCAAATTTCAAAAATAGTGAGTTAACAATCTATGTCCTTCACCTTAGTCAGAAAGGATCTGTCGTGATTCATCAATTTGCTTACTATTTTTCTTATTTAGGGGTTTAAGAGCACTTAAGCATTAAATTGAGATATTATTTGATAATATATGAGCTTCCACATCATTCCAATTGACATCCCATTATGTTAGGTGAATGCTATTGCTTAGTAGAGATTCAACTCGGTTGATATGTCCTTGAATGTTTGATGAGAAGGGAGGATCTAAACCAAATCAATCCACACGAAAACCTCCCTTTTTCCTCTAGAACATTTTGGTGAACCCATGTTTCTAGACTTTTTATACCTTGCTGAGTGTTATGTGATAGATTTGCATTCATTCATTTTATTGCAGTCAAAAAATTACAAAAAAATTGAAAATTTTGAAAATTTTGAAAAAATTGGCATCGTAGGCTTCCATTTTAGTGTAATTTGAATTAATTGACATCTAATTTCATTTAATCTATGTTATTTTCATTATATCAGATTTTAAAATACAGAAATTCATCATTTAGTACTCACATGCATTGCATTTTCATGCTCAAATTGGTAAAAATTGCTTGAAATTGTGCATTTCTCATAAAAACCTAGTTTTGCATTAGCTAGGGTTTGTAGTTAAAATCTTGTTTTAGATTTTACTACCCTTTTAAAACTCTAATTAGGTCTGATTTTTAATTTTAGTATTACGTCATAGTGGCTTTCTTGCAAAATTTTATGTCTAGGGTTTCAAAACCTTGCATTTTCACTAGATTTTGGCCTTATCATCTCTCTAGAATTGCATTATAAGCATGTTGTGAGAGATTTTTATGCCTTATTTGACTGATATTAGGGTTTTTATCTACTTTCCCTTCTCAAATTCCTTACAACACCCTTTCTATTAGGTGTTTACATTAAAAATTGGTGAAAAATTGCATATTTTAGGTGTATTTTCACTAGGTTTTGACTTATCATCACTCTAGACTTGCATCCAAGGAGTTTTGTGAAGGATATTGCTAAATAATTGGGCTATTATTAGGAATATTATTTTCTTTCCCTCTTGAAATTCCTCACAACACCTCTTCTTTCACTCATTTGCATTGAAAAAAGTTGAAAAAGCTAGCATTTTAGGTGATATTCATTTGTTTCTTGCATAAGTCTTGAAAATCTTCAAAATCTGATTTGGAATTCATTTTAAAACATACACATGGAATCTTTACATGCATATATCACAAAATTCGACAACATCTACAAATTTCTTAGTATGAATCCTTATGGCATTACTTATGTACAAACTATGTATCACAAGGACATATTTATGTGCTCATCCTTTGAAATCCTTGAATATGTAGCTGATTTTGACAACTTCATGTCTCTCATCAATACATACCCTTGGGTAGTAGAAGAATTAATAAAACACATTGAGAATGATGAGTTTGAAGGTTCTCTTAATAATTTAGAATTAATAGCTACAACATATGATGATGATACCGATGATGATAATGATGATGATGATGATGATCCCATAACTTATCCCACTTTTGAATTTCTGAGAGCCCAAGATATGAAGACTATGGATAGCTTTAGTAATGATACAACACCTAAACCTTTTAACACCACTTTACCATTCTTTCATCCCAATGCCCTCCCTGGCCAAGATGTAGTATTAGAGGATGACATAATAATAACACCAGAATATTACCACTATGATGAAATAATTGACATGATAGAAGTGGATAAGGAAAAGTTTCATAATTCACCGCATCCATGGAGAGATGGTATTTATGCTGAGGTTCCTCCCCCTCCATTCTTACAGGGATCAAGAGGTTTTCATCGACAACAAAACATTCCAACAAGACCAGTAAAATTTGACCATGGTGCTTCCTCCTCTAATGTGCAAACCCCTATGAAAAACATAACAATACCCTTAAAGAGATAAGTAGTAAGACAAGAAGGAATAGAAAAGCAAGAGAAAGGAGGAAGAGAAGACAAAATTTTCCCAACGAAATACAAATCAACAAGAAACACTCAACCTAACATTGAATCAAACATAGATGAACTTAAATCTAAACAACCTAAAGACAAGAACAAAAGTTGGGCTATGGTACCTTACACACCTCTTTCCTCTAGCATTTGAGATTGGGAAGAGGATGATTTTCTCGTCGACAACCCTTAGTTAGGTTATCCCTATAGGTAATCATTTCTAACCCTTTACCTCTGTGTTGTGTTTCCCTCGTGATGTGTTATGTGTTGTTTAGGCCTCCTAGGATGACCCTTCTTTCTCTTGTAAGGTCAAGGATACTAGGAGACTACCTCTATTGTGACCCATCTTCTATTTGTATCTTCATTCTTCTATATTGCTTCTCCTCTATTTTTATTGTTGTGTGTTGTGTGTGATGGACATAGCATTGCTGTTGGTGACTTGGGGGCACCCCCTTATGTGACTGTCCCTTAGGCACTTGTTTCTCCTCTCTTGATTTATTGTTTACCTTCCTCTAGTGATTCTATCTAGCTAGCGGATGATGAAAAACATATAATACTGCTATGGACCTAGTGTCCCTTTAGTGAGAAATAAAAAAATGGACCTAGTCCATACATGACGATGAGGTTGATATATATTATCTGATACTTGGTTAGTAGAATCACTCCATGTGTTATCTTGATGTTCTCTTATCGCACTTACAAAAGATAACAATACTGTTGCTCCATGCACTTTGTCTATCTTTGATCTTACTTTTTGAGCAGCTCTCTATGTGAATGATTACATACATTGTTGATAATATGGATGCTAATACCTTTTCTTGTAGGAAATTGTGTGTTTGTTTGAACATTTGGCAATCGGAAAGTACATGTCACCTCTAGGGGGCATGGGCTTTGCAAGAGCTTGTGTTCCCTTGTGTGTTTTCTTCCTACCTTAATGTGCTTGATATCAGCACATGATATCAACCACCTTAAGGTGGGGGCATATATAAGGTAAGTTGTTTGATGATTTTGGTACTAACAAAGCATGTTTGAAGCCCTCTACGGAGGTGGGATCTTGTATCTCCAAGCAAGTGCTCATCTTTCTTTTTATGTTGCAATCATTAAAGCCCTCTATGGAGGTGGGATATCATGCATATCCTTTTTATTTTAATCCCTCTATGGAGATGGAGATGGTTTATTTCTTGAGGAGATTGCACATCCTATCATTTTCTAAAAGTCCTTCGAGTAGGTAGGGAGTGGATCTGAGACTATCCTAACCCTTAAGCATGTCTTTAGTGATTGTTGTGCCAAAGCCCAATCATTGGTGTGTGCCTGTAATGTGCCTAATATGGCTTCAAACCTAGCAATAGGTTTCTTCCATCGCTTGTTTACCATGTTTTCTCCATGTCTTCCATGTGTGTGTATGTAGTGTTTGTTCCCAAGAATAGTTTCAAGACTGGTGGTGATGAGCTCCTCCTATGCTTTGGGATTTGTATGGCATGTTTGTTCTCAAGTGTAGTTTCAAGACAGGTGGTGATGAGCTTCTCCTACACTCTAAGATTTGTATTGCTTGTCTGTTGCCCCTTATGTAGTTTCAAGACTAGTGGCGATGAGCTCCTCCTGCATTTGGGTTGTGTGTTTACTTTCCTTGTACTTGCATTTTGCATTTCATATATGAGAAAATGAAAAAAAAAATAATCACTGCATTCATTGTGTTTTGTGTGTCTTCAATGTTGTCTTCTTCATGTTTTGCGTGATTGTAATTGTATTCAATGTGTTTGGCATGTCTTCACCATGCTTGGCATGTTATTTGTGTTTGTTGACCATACTTTAATGCATGTATTGGCCTTCCATTTATAAATACATTAAAGTAGGGGCTAAATTTTATGCCAAAAAATGTCCCCTTGGGGGCTTTTCCCTCTTAAGGTTTAGCTCCTGGGTCCTTAGAATGCATTTAGAGCATCTTGAATGATAATTATGAATCCTAATGAGAAAACCCTAAAGTCTTATGGAAAATAGGACCTAGGAGGTGATATTTTGATGATCCTTGAACAAAAATGAGAGGGTGAACTTGGGCATTAGTGCCCTAGTCCTACCCTATTTTGGGTCTGCCCTAAATTTCAATGTCAATTTTATTACCGTTATTTGGGTCCTATGCCGACATCTCAAGTTTGAATTACAAAATTCTTAGCGGGAATCTTTGCAGTTGCATATATAATCATGTTTAGTGTTTCATTTGAAATCTAGAAGCTAATTAGAATATGATTGTGAACTTTATGCATATTTGTGATTTTAAGATATTGATTGTTGCAACCGTAGAGCATTGTTATTGTGTTTGTGATTGCAAATTTGACTTCATCTTCTCATGTGATTGAAGAGGCTTCATTTATGTCAGATCTACACTACAAGGTGACATCTATTGTGTTTTTGATCATTTATCATTTGGATTTTGCCTCTATCCCATTAGGATATGCACTTTCATCTAACAACGATGTTCAGAAGACTTGAATGTCTCTTTGGGGCTTGACTGAGGTAAACCTCTAAACACCACAACCCCCTCCGACACTCCTGTTTGATTGCAGGTTATAGGTATCAAGTTTCACAGATTGGACTTGCAGAAGGAGGTTGCAGACAACAAGGACTTGGGATCTTAAAGAAAAAAGATAGAGTTCAACATTTCAGGACTTGGGCGCTCCCACCAGTGTCCTCCACCTTAAATTTTGGGATAGAAACTGAAGATATAGTAGATATCAGTGTCAGAAGGAGATCTAGATTCTGTGCAAAAAATAGTACCTTGGACAAGGGTGCTAGTCCCAGTGTCCCTGACTCTTTCGTATTCTAAATTTCAAAAAATAGTGAGTTAACAATCTTTGTCCTTCACCTTAGTCTGAAAGGATTTATTGTGATTCATCAATTTTCTTGTTGTTTTACTTATTGAGGGTTTTAAGAGGACTTAAGCATTAAATTGAGATATTGTTTGATAACATCTGAGCTTCCACATCATTCCAAGTGATAGCCGAACCTCTTAGGTGAATGCTCTCACTTAGTAGAGATTCAACTCGGTTGATATGTCCTTGAATGTTTTATGAGAAGGAAGGATCTAAAAAAAATCAATCCACACCAAAACCCCCCTTTTTCCTCTTAATCAGGGAAAATAAAGAAACGTGAATTTTTTCAAAGGAGGGAGAGTCAAGGTATTTCCTAAAAAGGATACTTTCAAATTAGTGTTAGAACATTTTGTGATTACCAATGAGATGAGAAACTATGATCCTTTTGGAGAAAAATAGAGGAGTTATATCAAACACCAAATAATATTTTTTCAGAACATTACAAAAATTTTAGATTTTCAAAAAGAGATTATAAAAGAAATAAATGAGGAAGAATAAAGGATCATGGAAATTTAGATCAACTCTTTAGATGATAGAGGAATGAGCCCATCAATGTCTAAAATTGACAAGCCTAATTGTGGGGAACAAAAAAGAAACGAAGGAAATCTAATAAAGAATTATTGGTCAAAGAAGGGGAGGCAAAAGCTCAAATGAAGATAAATATGATGTTGATATCTAGGAAAGGAATACCCCTTTCCAAAAAGCAATGAAGATCACATCATGGAATATTAGGGGCCTAGAAACCCTTAACAAAAGATGTTTCATTAAACATCAAATGGATTCATTAGATATTGATATATTCCTCCTATAAGAAAAAAATAAGTAAGAAGCAAGCAAAAATAATGGCTTACAAATTGAAAAAAATGGAAAGGACACTTCATTGAGTCAATTGTCACTTCTAGAGGCATGGCTACCACATGGAGACCCTAAAAAACTAACATAGAAGTTGTCAACCAAGATCAACATTTGTAAGTAAAATTAATTGTATATTTACTAAGTTTCATTTTTTAATTAATGTATATGGACCAATTGTATGCACACAAAAGAAAAAAGATTGATAAGATATAGTAATCTTTATTAAATCCAAACCCCAATAATTTATGATGATTGATGGAGATTTCAATACTCTATTAAATGATGAGGATAAAAGGGAGTGAGAATGAAGAATCAAGCACAACTAGGCATCATATAATTCAAAACCAACACAAATCTTCAAGACATAAAACCAAATAATGGGCTATACATATAGAATAATCAAAGAATGGGCTTCAATAATATAGCTAAAAGAATAGATAGATTCATGTATAGTGGTGACTGGGCTACCCTCCCCCTGTCATGTGAATCTAGCATTTCTCCTATTTTAGGATATGATCATGATGCAGGAGCATTAGGTGAATGGGCAATCTAGCATTGAACTTATTTCAATACTCTAGGTTGTGTGTGGTTTTGGGTAGAGTGGGAGATTTAAAAACAACCATGTGCATATTTCATTTCAGATCATAAGGAAATCTATGAAAGAGACTTAAATTAAGCTAATGTGGAGGAGGTGAACAAGTATATGCATTGATTTTTACAACACATTCATGTTAGCACATTCAAAATGGGAATATTTGTCTTTGGTGATAGTTTGAAGACTCTAGACCACATAGAAAAGATAAACCTACGCCCATATACATTATGTATTCAATGTCCAAACAAAAATTGTATTAGAAGAGATAATATGCAACACCTAGCTTGGGGGTTTTTTAATAAAAAAATAGGAAATGTATAGTTAGTGAGGGGATGCCAATGGGAGGTGTATAAAAAGAAAGGAAGGAGATAAAAGTCATTGTCAGTTTGAAAAACATAGGATAAAAATAGAAACATCTCATGCCATCAATGGGAGTAGAATGTTTATTAGAGGTTTGAGGAAGCCAACTGTAAGAATTATGATTTGGGATTATGTTTTGTGAGATGTAGGGATGGATCCATAATCAGTTCTAGATTACATTTTATGTAGTGGAAAACACACCCTAGGAATTGTGTGGGAGTAATAACTAAAATGGAGGATATTGGTGTTGTTATACTTGAAAAAAAGTGAAGGAACAAAATGTAAAGTCAGTATATTTTGCAATAGATGGATGGATAAGAGGCCCTATGGCCCAAATGTTACTTGCTAAGGTGATTAAGGCACTTCACATAGAATGAATAAATGTTGCAGGTCTGTGGAAAAAAAAAGGAGTTCCAAACTTCTCATATGGCACTTATTTCAACTCCAATGAATTGGGGGGACTAAACAAGTCTTGTAAAGTAAAAACAAATCAGATGGTGTTCTTTGTTGAGTAGGAAATGTGCTTAAGAGCTAAAGCTTTTTTGACGAGTGGAGGATCTAGATGGAGTTTATCAGTATTCAACACAAGATTAGCATTATGTTTCTATTGCGTAATGCGATATCTATCCAAGTAAGACAAAAGTGCCACAGTGGTATTTGGCTCCATTGTTTTATATTTGTAAATTGTATAAATTTATCATTTTTAAATTGGTTTCTCATTGTGATAGACTCCAATAGTCTTAAAAAAAATTTAGGCTTCAATAGTCTTAAAAAAAGAAAATTCATTTTGAAGAGTCGCTTCACCTTCTACTAAGGTAAACGACATTAAAGAAGATCATTTACAAATATACAAATCAAAAATAGAATAAAGAGAGAGAGAGAGAGATGGGGGTCCACAATAGATTAAGGAAGGAGATCATAAAATCTATGAGGGAGGCTCTGTGAGGAGGTGCGGCTGATAGAGAGGTGTTGTGAGGAAGAATAGTAAGAGAAAGTGAAAGGGTTTTGTTGCCACAGAGGTGAATGGGATATAATTATTTGTAGAATCGAGAGTGAAGAGAATCAGAGGGAGAGAGCTGAGAGGCCATGAAGGCCACAATCATAAACTTGCTGTAGATTTGGTTTACAGTATCATGTATTTTGTTTTTGAATTATACATTCAATAAAATTAATCCTTTTTTTTGTACTACAAGCTTCATTTGTGTAGTGGAAATTGAGTTTGAGAGGAGAGAATATCTGCTTAAGATTGTTTGTGAGTTGTGAGAATTTCTTTGTGTTGTTTATCAAGAGGGAATGCTTTCTACATCAGATAATTTTTCAATTCAACTCTTTCTAAGAAAAGAATAGAAGCCAAAAAGATGACCATTCAAATTTGAAAACATGTGGATGAGAGATAAAAAGTTTGCAACCAATATGGAAAAATGGTGGGTTGAGGCACAATATCAAAAAAGATGAAAAAATATTTATACTATTTAGGAAACTACAATATGTGAAAGAATGCCTCAAAAAATGGAAGAGAGATCATTTTAAGAACATCCTTGAAGAAAAAGAGACATTAGAAGAAAGGATGAAAAATCTAAGTGAAGAGGTAATCCATAGTGGGAATAATTAAGAAAGATATAAAAGAGAAAAAGATTTAATGGGTCAATATTTAGAAATTTTAGCAATGGAAGAGATTTTTTGGAGACAAAAATAAGGGAAATATGACTCAAATATGGGGACAAAAACACAAAAAATTTTCATAGCTCTATAAAAGCTCAGAAAATTCATAATAGAGTTATAAGGATAAAATTAAAAACTAGTGAACTAATAGAGGAGGCTAAGAAAATCAAGGAAGAAGTTGTTCTCTACTTCATAATCTTCTAAACAATCAAGAAGGGTCAGATTTGAAGCACCAAAAGAGCATCATGGAAAATATACCTAAATTGGTAATGTAGACACCTAGATTTCACCTTATTGTTAATCATAGTCATCTCTTGTAGCTCTGTACACCCCTTTAGCTAATTAATTAAATAAATAAATTGTATTTTTTTATTTAATTAATGTTATCCATTTTCCTTAGCCAAAATTAATTAAATAAATTTGTATAATTTATTTAATTAATTTTCCCCTTTGTCCAATAATTAATTAAATTATTTTAGTTGTTTAATTAATTATTTTCCCCTATCTTGTCTTATAATTAATTAAATAATTTTATTTAACTAATTATATTTTCCCACTTATCCTCATCTTGGCACAAAAATCTAAAAATCATAGGCCGACCTTATGAGGATAGGTCTTATCCTTCCCTTAAGTTGTCTCACTTAAGCTTGTCCATCCATCACCTTTTAATCTTGTTCATACTTCCTTGATCCATGTCTTGATCCATGTTTCATTTGATCTTATCGATTGATGTCTAATTTGATCTTGGTCATTCATTCATTTGTCCTAGATCATATAAATTAAAGCATCATTTAAATCATTTTCCTAATCAAGATGCCATTATCTAGACCATGATCAAGATGTCATTATCTACACAATTTGAGAGTAATATTATGCTTCTAGTGTGAACAATCAACATTTATACAATCAATATCACTATCAAATATCAAGAGTAATAGGGACTACTTTCATAATATTAAATACGGAGTAGGTTCATTGATGCATTTGTTCCTTATTTGATTTCCATTTTCTACATACATAAATAAATAAATAAGGATCAAAACCATTTTTTAATGAGTCCTTTTACTGAGAAGGAAATAAAACAAGTTGCCACACAGCTACATCCAGATAAAGCACCTAGAGCTCCTAGCCTAGATCACTTTCCAGTGAACTTCTTTCACAAATGTTGGAATATTGTTAACCAAAATATTTAGTTAATAGTAGAAGAATCAAAAAAGAAAAGAATTTTTTTTGAAAAATTTAAACAATGCATTCATAGCACTTATAGAAAGAAAGAGTTAATAATGACAACCTTTGAAGATTTTCTGCCGATATCTCTATGCAGTGTAGTTTACATGATCTTACCTAAAGAAATAGTAAACAAGTTGAAAATTCTTTTACTAGAAATAAAAAGATGCTGGCTTTAAGATTCACTAACATATAAGCAGGGGCTATGATGAAGAATCTTCATACACTCCCAAGCCATCTAACATTATCATTACTAAATTATTACTGTTTTGAATACCTACTTGAAAATGAAAGTTTAGGTTGTAGGAAGCATAGCTTGTGAGGTTGGCAAGGGTTTAGTAACCATTAAAAAGATAAAATTTAAAGTTTTTCAAAAAATTTATTAATTTTTAAAAATGTGGGTTTTATATTTTATTAACTAGTATAGATATTTTAAATATATTTATTTAAAAAAGTTGAGAGATAATGTTTATAGATATAGATATTTTAGATACATTTATTTAATTCATGTTTAATAAAGAAATTACTAGTTAAATTTCCTTACACAACAAAGATTTTTTCATGTAGTGACTTAAGGTATGTTATTAAAATTAAATTTGTGATAAGAAAAAAAAAGACAACTCTAAGGCAGAAAAAACATAGATTATGAATGTAGGCATTCCTTGAATTATTTTTACCAAAACTTGAATCCATAAAAAAAATTAAAAATACAAATCCAAAGAAAAATTATTTGTGGATCAACAATGCAATTACTAGGGCTAACTAATTCTGGTGCAGATTTTAATCTCCAAAATCCACCATTTCTTTTGCCAAAGTAGAGTTGTTTAAAGCCAAATTGATTAAAATTGTGTAAACCCCAAGTTTTTGAAAAGAAGGCTAGTAATATATATATATATATATATATATATATATATATATATATATATATATATATATATATATATATATATATATATATATATATATATATATATATATATATATATATGATTTTTTTATATTTATATATATATATATATATATATATGATTTTTTTATATTTATATCTTATATTTTTATCTTTAATAATGTCCAATTTAATTTTTGTAATTTAACAGAAAAAACTCTTACCTTTTACTTTAAATTTGATAGCAATGTACATATCAAAATATTAATAGTTAATAATAAGCACAACATGACCATAGGTGAGAATGTGCGAAGGAGACTACGTGAAAAACCACGGCGGTGAGAAAGCTAGGGCAGAGACAACTGGCGAAGAAGGCAAGAACAAGGCTTGGAATGGCATGAGCAGAGGAGGGTGTGCTCCGTCTCAGGCAAAGGGTGGAGGTGTGGGGAGGCGGTGCTAGCAACTGCGGTTTGGCTCCTGCGGAGACGGGGCCACTGGTGACTCTGGGCCCCCTCCCCCTCTGATCCATTTGGCTACCCTATACAGGTGAAAAAAATCATTTGAGGCTTACAAAAATAGTGGAAACCCCTTCCGCGAATGCAATGATTTTTGTCTGACTTAGATTCGGTCATCAAACCCTGACTTACCGCCTCCCAAGCTACCTGATCTAGCTTCTATTTCAAAGGAATCTAATGCTTATGTTAATTTTGACCTGTCTATTGGCGATGTGAATGTTACCATTGCGGAAGAGCCTATTACTTTTCACATCTGTGATCATAGGTTAAATTCTATCTCAATTGATCTGGGGAGCCGATCTTTGGTTATCCAACTTCTTTGAAAGTGGCCTTTGTTCGAGGATGTTAAGGCTTGGGCCTTATCCATGTGGAATAACTTGCCCGCCCTGGAGGTCCAATCCTTGGATTTTGGTTTCTTTCTGCTAACCTTCTCTTCTGTTAAGGATTGCAATTTTGTTTCTCAATATGGTCACTGGTTTATGGAGAACTCCAGCTTGTTCCTCACTCCTTGGCCTCCCTTCTTCGATCCTGCTATGACTGTATTCCCAGAGCTCCCAATCTAGATCAAGCTTTACAACCTTCCCCTAGTGTTGCAGAATGATGAGCTTTTAGGGAAGATGATCAATCAGGTTGGGTCCTTCGTCAAGATCAATAATGAGGATTTGGCTTCATGAAGATTTGCAAGGGTATGCACCATCATGGACATTTCTAAACCCCTACCTGGTTCAATTCAGATTCATTCTTCTCTTGTCACCTAGTGCAATTCTTAAATTTTGAGGGCTTGCCTTTTAGATGTTTTCATTGTAATGCTTTGGGGCATAAGATTGGGACCTATTCCACTCCAAGACCACCTGGCTCTAGATGTTTTAGCCTAAAGAATTGGATTAGAAAACCCACGTCTCTGGATGCAGACTTCATTTGGTGCTGTATATGCCTAAAAATGACACGATTCATCCTAAATAAATATTCTAAATATTTATTCCATTCTTCTATCAATTAAATAAATATTCTAAATTTATTTAATCAATTCACTATCCTACAATTAAATAAAATCATTTTATTTAATTAAAATCCCTAAATTCTTCTAATGTCGAAAATCTTAATCCACCTCATCTCTTCCACCTCACCATGTTGCACATATAATTAAATATTCTTAATATTTAATTAGCTAATATCCTCCATTTTCCAAAATAAATCTTTAAATCAATTATCCTCCACAAATTGAATTTTTAATTCAATGTCCCCATTATCCTCCACTCTGAATTTTTAATTCAATTGTCATAACCCATTGTCCCCCACTCTGAATTTTTAATTTAGTTGTCATAACCCATTGTCCCCCATTCTAAAATTTTAATTCAATTGTCATAACCCATTGTCTGCCATTCTAAATTTTTAATTCAAATGTCATAATCCACTATGAATAAAAGATTCACTTTTATTCCTAGCCATTGATCTTCATATCTTCTCTCAACCGTTGATCCTCATTCTTCCAAGTCTATAAAAGAAGCTTCATCCCTCCATTCTAATCATCCAGGTTATTTGTATCGTTACTCTGCAGGATTCTACTCACACACCTTTGGCATCCCAGTACTATTTGCTTGAGATCACCCTCTTGCTTTGAAGCTCTACTTCATAGCAATACCTATCCTTGTAGCCATTTACCATCAACATCCTACAACACAGCTAAGAGAGTGCACTCACTGAGGGCCTACTTCATCAGTAAAGGA
Source organism: Cunninghamia lanceolata (assembly GCA_027924645.1). NCBI lineage: Eukaryota > Viridiplantae > Streptophyta > Pinopsida > Cupressales > Cupressaceae > Cunninghamia > Cunninghamia lanceolata. Next base: position 10,333,042 of record BSBN01000078.1, read on the forward strand.
CAGTTGTAATAGGCAAACAATAGAAGCTTTGAAATAGGGAAGGTTTGCATTGTTATTTATTTGCTTCATTTCCTTCTATCTTTCTTGTTTTCATTATTCTGTTGGTATTTGGGTTTTGATATTGTTCATTTGATTGAATCTCACTTCTCCATCTACATTTTGGCACCCACCGTGGGGTAAAACCCCTTTTTCTCATCATTTTCTAAGTGTTTTTGAAGGTAGGTTCCGTGTAGGTCGTGCACAGTCATGCACAGGTTACGTCGGCGCATACGTTCCTTTCTGTGGCACATATGCCTCCTGTTACGGTGCTTCTATTCTTCCCATGCATCTAAGCTTTTTCACTGCGCTTTTGTTCTCTGTTACAACATTCTTGCTATTTTCACACATACGTGCATTCTTTCTACGCATATGTCCATTGTTACTACGCATTCACCATTGCTGCGCATCTGTTCATCTACACGACGCATTTGAGTAATGTTACTACGCATTTGTCCATGTGACGTATCTATTCTTGCTGTGCTTCTGTTGACTATCTCTATGCATTTAGTCACTGAAGCTACGCATTTGTAATAAGTAATGGTTTTAGTGCTTTTCTAGGAAAGTTTTATAATGCTAACCTTTTCACAAGTGTTCTCTGGAGCTATTTTGCAGGATAGGCTTGGGTTTAGTTCCATATAGTTGCATCTAAATAGTTCACACTTCATTTTCTAAGAGGTAGTAAATCTGATGTTCATTCAAATCCTCATCTAGCTCTAATTAGGAAAGAAGTAATTGGATCATTTGTTTCTTGCATTGCAACACTTTCCAAGTTATTGCTATCTGGGATTAAAACTGAACTCACCATTGATTTTGGGGTTAAAATTGAACTACTGCTATCTCATTGGACCAAAAATTCAAAGTTAACTATTTCATGCTACGAGGATTAAAATTGAACTCACCATTACTTTCTGAGGATAAAACTGAACCAATGCTATTTTGCTAAAATCATTTCAAAGTTCTGAGCTTGAGTAGATTAGCCCATTTAGTTTTTCTACTTTTAAATAGGTTGGATTAATCAGTGTCTTTTGTGCTTGATGAATGACAATAGCCTTATGCTCTCCCCTTTACTGGGTGATCAAAGTGCTAGACTTGTCATTCTATCTGTTTAACCTTTAGGAGGGGCCTGCCCTTGGATGCACGCTTGTCCAAGTGGGAACGACCCTGAGTGGTAACAGGCTAAAGCCAAGCCCTACCAAGCCACTTAAAATAAATTGTGCTTGAGGTGAAAACTTCCTGCAACAAGTGCTGCTATGTTACACCAATGGCCAACCTCCCCCAAAACCCTCACAGGTGCAACCCTTTGAGGTTGGGAGACTCCACAACGGAGAGTAGTGCCACCGCATGTGTAACCACTTGAACGGTTGCCTGCATTAAATACCTCTTGTTCTAGTGGCTAAAATCCCTTATAATCTATTTCTAGCCTAGGATCTTTGTGCTTGCTTTTATTTAGTTTAGCCCAAAATAATCCGAAAAAAAAAAAAAAAAATTTCGCCATATCTTCCTTGTTTTCACTCCATTTCCTCTAAAAATTCACTAGAACCCCTAAAATTCCATTCTGCACATTTCCTTCCTTGAGGACCGTATCCCAAATTCCCCTTATCGAAGCCCAAAATCCCGAATTTGTCTATTTTTAGGGTTTGTCCTAACTTCTTCAATTTTCACCCAAACACCTTCAAAATTGGCCACAGTGTTCATTTCCCATTTTTGCTCCATTGTCCCTCTTCGACAGATTTTCTCATTCTTTCATCCTGCTTCTGAAATCCTAATTTTTCTGTTTCCATATCCATCAGAAAGTGCCCAAACCCTAGTCAAACCCCCATTACCCATGTAAGTTTTTCCCAAATCCAAATTTTCCCTTCCTAAAAAAGTTTTTGTTTCTGTTTTTCTACCCATTCCCAAAAAAAACAAACAAACAAACCAAAAAAAAAAAAAGGCCACCAAAAAACAATGAAAAACCATAAAATATTCTTTGTGCTTGCTGTGTTTTCTTGTTGTTAATTCATAAAATTAGATCAAGGAAGCCTTTTTCTAGCCAAAAAAAAAATATACCCAAAAAAAAAAAAAAACAATAGAAAAATACAAAATTTTTCCCAAAAAAAAAAAAAAATATTCAGCCTAGCTTCACTTTCTACTGTGCATTTTTATAGACTTTTGAGAAAATATTTTTACCTATTTGGAGCACCCATTTCAGCCTAGCTTCACTTTCTGAGATCAGATTCAACCTTGTAGTCAGTCTTCATCCATTTCACCCAAAGTGTCTCTCCCCCGTCAATCACCCATTCACCTCCTGTCAAAGTGTAAGTCAATCTATTCCATACTAGGTTCGACATAGGTCCCTTTTTTTCTTCGTATCATTAGTGAATTCACGTAAGCCTAGTAGGTCACAGTACCTTTACTAGTAGTCTTGTTGAAACGACTAGTCCCTGCACAGTAAGACAGGTACCAGCTACCCTTACTAGTGGCTACCGTCATGTGTCAACCATCTTACTTGAAGTCATTGAGCAAGAAAATCCTTTGTCCAAGTCCTGCCCTAGGTATCCTATTCATAGCAGTCTCCGTCGGCATCTAGCCAAAATCTCTTGCCCCATTCCACCTCATCCAGCATCACCTTGGATGGTTCTTACTCAATCTCAATACAAAAAACAACTTGAAATGGTCGGCTCATCCTACTACATCTTCACACCTCCCGACAGTGATGAGGAAATTTCTGACGAAGAATATCAGAACACCATCCAAAGTAGGAAATTTCAATGCTTCATAGATAAAGTGCTCCGTGACAACCCCCAAAAATATTTCCATCACCTTGCTAGTCTCGGAATTAAACTCCCCGCAGACTTTGATATAAGTACAATCATGGAAAATGTAGACAATGATCATGAGAGGGGTACAAATGACATAGTCCCGCATGCAAATGGTAGGGGAAAGAAACCTATGGATTGAAACGCTCCCATGGAAGAAATGAGGAAGCAACTTGAGAGCTTCACACAACAAATATCTGACCTCAAGACAGGTATGAACACAAAAACTTACTCCTTGGAGGATATCGCACCGTACCCCTTTGACAAATGTCTGGACATGAGACCATTCCCCTATAGGTTTGAGGTGCCCAAGTTTGACAAATACAAAGGGAAGGGAGACCCTAGAGATCATATCAGGGAATTCAATGCAGCATGTTTAGAAGTATCTCACAACAGGACCTACTTGATGAGACTATTCCCAAGATCTTTAGGTGGTCAAGCTATGGAGTGGTTCTCGCGTCTCCCACTTGGAATTAGAACTTTTGATGAACTTGTCAATAAATTTATAACACACTTCTCTTACAACATCAAACATGAGGTATTGATGCTAGATCTCTGTAACACCAAGCAAAAGAGTGGTGAGTCATTCACCACCTTCTTACAACAATGGAGACAACTAGCTAGTAAATGTTCTTATGATATGCCTGAGAAGTAGCTATTAGAGATGTTTGTCCACAACCTAAACATTGATCTTAGCTATCAAATACAGATACAATGCCCTACATCATTCACAAAGGTCATTGAAATGGGCTTATTCATCGAAAAGGCTATGATCGCTAAAGGAACTATAAAGCTATACAAAGACACACCTACTTCCAATTACACAATGGATAGGTCAAAGTTATGGGGTAGTGGATGCCAAGGCAGCAACTCCCAAGCAACAACCCATTTTCACTCTCAAGGGAGAAACAAACAATAGTACACTCAACAAACCACCCTCAAGGGACCCCAAACCTTGGTTAAGTTCAAATCCAAGGAGAAAATTCACACCATTAGGCGAGTCCCAAGAGTCTGCACTAAGGAAGTTGTTGGCTAACAATGAAATTTCTTTACCGCTAATGAGTGATTACGGGCCTATAGTCAAACCTCCCTACTGGAAGGACACAGACTATTGTGAATATCATCGAGGAAGGGGGCATACAACTAACAACTACATCCGCCTCAAAAATGTCATACAAGATATACTAGATCAGAATCAGGGAGGGACACAACAACATACCTCCAATGAATCTCATGTGGCCTATAGAGATCCACTTCTGAATCACAACAGGCCATATAACAACAACAACAACAATGGCCACAACAACAATGGCCACAACAACAATAACAGTTACAATAAGAACAACCACAACAGCGGTAACGATAACAACAATAATCGCAACCAGCAAAATCAGAACAGCGGGACTAGCAATGCCAACTATGCAAGTGTGCCATTTGACTACACCATAAACTGCATTTCTGAGCAAATTCCACAAGTCAATGTCATCTCACCCAACCAACAACCGGGACCTAACAGAACTAGTTGTAGCATAATTACCCATAGTGGTAAAGTCACGCTCAATACCGCCCCTCCAAGGTCATCACCATCTCCATCCAATTTCTGTCAGTACAATGTCATCGACCAGTTACAGAAAACTCCATCTCACATTTCTATATTGGAGCTATTGCGTCTATCTCCTCATAAGGAGATTCTTGAGAAAGCCTTAGTGGAAACCACTATCCCCACTAATCTGGCCCAAGAAAAGTTCCAGACCATGGTAGGCAATCTGACATCCTCCAACTCCATATCGTTTACTGAGCAAGATGACCTCTCTGTATCCAAACCTCATAACACCCCCCTACACATTGTCGCATTCATACACAAGCACCGCATCAAGAGGGTTCTCATTGATGGGGGTGCTGGTTTAAATATTTACACATTAAAGCTAGTCCTTGCACTGGGGTTCTCCGAACAGGTAGTTGATCCAAGGAGGAAAATTACCATCAAAGCCTATGACGAGGAAGAAAGAACCACAAAGGGAATAGTTGTCCTACCCATTCAAGTGGGACTAGTAATAAAAGATGTGGTGTGTCAAGTCCTTGATTGGGAGCTCGCTTATAATATCCTACTAGGGAGACCATGGATTCACGCCATGAAGGTTGTCCCCTCAACCTATCATCAATGCATTAAGTTCCCGCACAATGGCAAGCAAGTCACCATTCAAGGTGACCCTGACCCCTACCAACACTGCAATTCTTTCTGTGCAAAACCTGAATGTGTCATACCCAACAATAGAGCATAATTTCCCCTACCCTATGATAGGACCATACCACTGAAGATTCCTCCTCAAAACCAAAAGAGAAAAAGATTACCATAAAAGAAACTGGGGTGGGAGAATACTCAATTGAGCACAGTCTCAATCTTGCCAAGCTACCTTTGTCTCCTAGATCTTTTGGCAAACCCAAGCATTTTCCAAAGCCATCTGCTCCACCTGTAGCCCCGGCAACTCCCTTTGTAAAATGGGGGACCTTATCTGATGAAACAGAGGAGCGAGATCTCCTACAATGGCTATATACTGAAGAAGAAAACACACCCCAAGATCTGCCTAGACTCCCAATATAACTCTATGGGTGAGGTGAGACTATCCTACACAGAATAGGGTATGAAGGACAAGGCCCCATTGGCCTCAGAAAAGAAGGAATCATCGAACCTATACAACCTTCTTCATCCTCATTGGCTAGAAACACAAATGGCCTAGGATACAAAGGCAAGGGTAAAGCCAAGGAAAATGCTTTTCTTGTAGAAATGATCCAAACACTCCAAGAAGACAGTGACACAGATTCCAATGAATATGAGTGGGATGAGCTAACAGAGCATTGCTACGACGACAAAGAGGTTGACACCATCCAAACTCTTAGCCCCTACCATGAGGGACAAACGCAACGGAATGGACCACTAGAGTCTGATTTGCCCTGAGATTATGCCTTTCGAGGAAGGTTCAAATTCCATCACGATAAACAACTTGGAGGAAGGTACCATCCTGAACACCACCCATTCCTATACTCCTAGCATATCCATTTACACCATCAATGAATCAAGCCTATCCTCTGATTCCATCCTTCTTGTACATCCTAAGCTTATTAACTGGGATCTGTGAGGAACCCCCCAACTAGACATGTTCCAAAATGATGATGCCTACATTGACTATATGAACCTTAGGGACCACCTACCTAAAGGAGATCATAAAGCTGGTTTCTCTATTGAACTTAATACTGTGGCTTTTTTTGGAGAGGGTGCCAAGCCTTCCAGTCATAAAAATATCAAAATAAAAATAGGATCTGATGGTGAAAACTATTCTACGGCAGTGTCAAATCCCAAAACAATAAAAAGAAAAGATGCATTTGAAGGTGAAAACCCAACTGTGGCACCTGATGATGGAAAGCTTGACACTTTCCCTGATGACATGCATCAGGAGAAGTCTCAGATTGTTGTGGAACCTACAGAGCCAGTCAACATTGGTATAGAGGAACAGCCTAAAATCATCCATTTTGCTAAAGCTCTTACTCCACCAGAAAAGACTAGGTTTGTGCCATTCTTCAAGGAAAAGAGGGGCAGCTTCACATGGTCATATGTAGACATGCCAGGCCTAGACCCAAACTTGATTCTACACCATCTTTCGTTGGACCCAGGAGTAAAACTAGTGAAACAAAAGCTTAGAAAAATGCATCCACACATAGCACTATTGGTCAAAGAAGAACTCAAGAAATTACTAGATGTAGGGTTCATCAGAGCTATAGACTACCCAGAGTGGATATTCAACATTGTGCGAGTGTCTAAACTAGATGGCCGAGTCTGACTATGCAATGATTTCAGAGACCTAAACAAAGCTTGCCGCAAGGATGATTTTCCATTGCCTAATATAGACATCATAGTCAACTTGACAGCAGGGCATACCATGTTATCTCTCATGGATGGTTTCTTAGGGTATAATCAGATCAAGATAGCACCAAAAGACTAGCACAAGACAGCCTTCACTTGTCCGTGGGGCACTTTTTGTTGGAACGTCATGCCATTTGGGCTAAAGAATGCAGGGGCCACATATCAACATGCTATGACAACTATATTCCATGATATGATGCATGTAACCATGGAGGACTATGTCGATGACATCCTAGCAAAGTCACTCACAAGAGAATCACACCTGGATGTGTTAGAAAAAGTCTTTCAGAGATTAAACCAATTCAAAATCAAGTTGAATCCAAAGAAATGTGTGTTTGGAGTCACTTTAGGCAAGCTACTAGGTTTCATCGTGTTAGCAAATGGAATAGAGGTGGACCCCGCAAAAGTCAAGGCTATCATAGACATGCCACCTCCTAAGACTCTTACGCAACTAAGATCGCTACAAGGCAAGCTACAAGCAATCCACAGATTCATTTCACAACTGGCAGACAAGTGCCATCCATTCAGTCATCTCTTGTACAAGAACATTCCATTCAGATGGGATGAGAAATGCGAAGAAGCATTCAGCAGGCTAAAGGAATACCTTATGAATCCACCTATTCTCATGCCTCCAATCCAAGGAAAACCTCTAATTCTCTACATATCTGCTACACCTATAGCTCTTGGGGCTCTTCTAGCGTAGCAAGATTACGAGAACAAGGAAAGAGTTGTATACTACATCAGTCGAACCTTAGTGGGATATGAATTGCAATACTCACAAGTAGAAAGATCATGTCTCGCGGTAGTTTTTGCTTCACAAAAACTTTGACATTACATGCTTGCACATCCAGTAAAACTCATTGCAAAAATTGACCCACTGAAGTATCTCCTGAGCAAAGCAGCTCTCATAGGTCGCCTAGCCAAATGGGTAATGCTCTTGAGTGAATACGACATTGAATATATAGATAGAAAAGCTATCAAAGGGCAAGTCATTGCTGATCAGTTAGTAGAGGCACCGCTACAAGACACCACCCCAATGTAATTTGACTTTCCAGATGAATCCTTATTCAACATCTCAACACATTCCTGGAAGCTCTACTTTGATGGGTCCTACACAAACCATGGATCGGGGGCAGGAATCTTATTTTTAACCTCTCATGGAGACACTATCCCGAAGTCTTACCATTTTCTATTCCCATGCACCAACAACATAGCTGAATATGAAGCCCTGGTCATTGGTATCAAGATGGCAACCGAATGGAAAATTAGAGAGCTACATGTCTATGGTGATTCTCAACTAGTGATAAATCAGGTCAATAATGATTACCAAACCAAAGATGAAAAGCTTGTCCCTTACAAGCGAATGGTCGATGACTTTAAGGAATACTTTGTAATCATCTCTTTTGAGCAAATACCTTGAATTGAGAACAAAGCTGCAGATGCCATGGCAACCATTACATCCCTTCTTGAGATTCTAGAGAATGAGTCACGGTATGAGTTCTTAGTAGAAACTATTCGATAGCTAGGTTATGATCTTCCAGAGAACCATACGATATGCCTTTTAGTTGGGTCTGATTCACCTTAGTATGGTAAGATTTATACTTACCTCAAGGACAACACCTTCCCACCTGACCTATCTTCAAACCAATGACAGACCTTTATACGCCAAACCTCTCTCTATACCATTATTGCCGATACCCTATACCGACGTGGTCTAGATGGTACTTTACTCCGTTGTTTAGAACGAGAAGAATCCATAACCGCATTGCAAGACGTACATGAAGGGATTTGTGGAACACACTCTAGTGGTCCTTCCTTGGCCAAGAAACTCATGCGCTTGGGTTATTACTGGCCAAACATGGAAATGGATTCATATCAGTTTGTCAAGAAGTGCAAGCAGTACCAAATACATGGGAACCTAATTCATGCACCTGCTCAAGAGTTGAGACCTTTAATGACACCCTGGCCCTTTTGCCAGTGGGGACTTGACCTCGTGGGAAAGATTCATCCACCCTCTTCCAACAGCCACAAATTCATCATAACTGCCACTAAGTATTTCACAAAGTGGATTGAGGCCATTCCCCTAACCACCGTCACAGGCAAACAAATTTCCTCTTTCATTCTGAATTACATTATCTGCAGATATGGCATTCCTTCATCCATCATAACGGATAACGGAAGACCGTTCAAAAATTAGGATGTCCAGGAACTTTGTGAGTGTTTCAAAATCCAACATCGTTTCTCCTCTCCATACTACCCCCAAGGTAACAGCCAAGTTGAGGCATCGAATAAAACCATTCTAAAAATCCTGAAGAAAACTGTCAATGATGCTGGCCGTGATTGGCACATCCAACTCAACCCTGCTCTGTGGGCCTACAGAACCAATATACGCACTCCCATAGGTGCTACACCCTACACCCTTCTCTATGGTTCAGAAGCCATCCTTCCCATTGAGGTCGAACTACCCTCTCTCAGGGTGTCGTTGAAAGGTCTTATATCAGACAAAGAATACAAGGTCTCCAGGTTACAAGAACTAGAGCTACTGGAAGAAAGGTGACAGAAAGCCTTCGATCATCTCAAAGCCTATCAACAGATGATGTCAAGAAGCTATAACCACAGAGTTCACCCAAGAATCTTCAAAGTTGGAGATCTAGTCCTTAAGGAAAATCCCCACAATCAACAGGACAGGGAAAAGAAGGGAAAGTTTGAACCCAACTGGCTGGGGCCCTATGTGATTGTAGTTGCTTACGGATCGGGGGCATATCAGTTGACCACATCAGAGGGTGCATTGTTTGATGATCCAATCAACAGCATGCACCTTCGCCAGTTTTATACCTAGGAGAATCCCAGTGCAAGGGGGCACAAAAATACAAAAAAAGCAAAAAAGTAAAAAAAAATTAGAAAAGTACAAAAGAATCATCCTTTGGTGAAAACCTGGCAAACAGGCACCTTGGATAGGTATCATGATGAAAACCTAGCAAACAGGCGTCATGTTTACTTTCTAGCTTCTTGTGCAAATAAAAATAAGTGACGAAAACCTGGTAAACAGGCATTACTTGTGATAAACTGCCTTCTCCATCTCCGGTAGCCCATTTACTTTGAGTCCAATCTTTCTTCACTCACATCTCATTTGACCCATATCTATCCCATAATAAATACCTGGCAGTTACCTACCATGGCTTGATACTCTCTTTGTGGCCTTGTCAACCAAGGTTTTGTTCCATACCGTCTCTTCAATGTGAGCCTAGCATAAGTGTCTCTCATCCGTTTCCATGGTCCGGGTCCATGAACTACATTGCCTCTGCATTGTCACGTAGGCAAGGCCATTACCCCAATGCACCCCTGAGGCTTTCCATTGTCCCATCCGTTCCATATCTTGTCATTCTATCCAGATGAGTCCACCTCCACTCTCTCTCTCGCCTAGGTCTTAGGTCCATTAGGGTTTGCCCCGAACTATGTTGCCTTTGCATTGTCACGTAGGCAAGGCCATTATTCTAATGTGCCCCCGAGGCACTAGGTCAGTCCCTTAGGGTCCATCTCACCAATAAGGATTGTGGAATCTTCTCACTAGGCAAGCAAGCGCAAGTGAAACCTATTATTTTCAAGCAAAAATTTTTACGCAAGGCATTTTAACCTATCCACAGCAAATCAAATACCCAAGGCCTTCTAAATAACTTTTACTCAAATTACAGTAGGAAATAAACACATCTAAATGTAAGAATGTTTTGTGTTGGTTAGATTAACTTACAGAGTCTTGATTTATGCTATCATGCCTTTCTATGCTACTCGAGGATGCCAAAAGCTAGAGATGCTATGATGGGGGCATGATTATTTTCTTTGTTTGTTGCTTGTGGATCAAACTTTAGTAATGTGTCAACTTTTGTCTAACGACATGATCAGCGAAAGATCATCAAGGACTTTGGAGGTCTAAACATGAAAAGGGGCAATCCTTGTCTATTAAAAAAATGCAAGAAATAGTCAAGTCATCTATATTCAAGTTTGACTAGATGCTTGTATTAACTTGCTATATCAAAATCCATGTAAGTAATACTCAGGTCATCTCGGTTTAATTATACCTAGATGCTTGTATTTTCTTACAACATAATAAATGCCCAATGATGAAATAAAACACTCCAATAGCAAAGCATCCATCCTATATCCATTTATGCATCCATACCATACCCCATGCAATAAAGATCCACCAATGCAGAGTATCAATACAAATAAAAGCTTGTGAGTCCTTCTATCGAGTCTTTCTTCTATCAATCATATTTCTATCTATCATCATATCTTTCATCCTTGTCCAGTCAGTCTGAGCAATGATCCAAATGCAAGGTCCATCCTTAATCCATACCAATCAAGTCAAGTCAATCTTGCACAAATGATCCAATCACAATCAGTGGTCTTGATCCTTGTATGGTCGTAAACCAACTCAATCAGTTAATCAATCAGTTGTCTTATACAGGATGTCGCATTGTAAAAATCATACCAATACATGCATCTTACATGACATGCTTCATTTCCTGAAACTAGACACTATCCTTCATGTTGCTCTAGGGATCTATCATTCCCCGCAAAGACAACATGTCTGCCGTGTTGGTCTAGGGATACATCGTTCCCCACCATGACAACATTGTTGTATATCGTTATTGGTATATCGTTGGTTTACCGCTTGACAAGGGCAATACCTTGTTTGTTCTTGTGTCATTTGTGCATACTTGCTTGCTTGCTTGTGTGTGTCATCATTCCATCTTGCATCACATATCATTTGACTCTTTCTTCAATTGATTTCTTCATTCTAACCTAGCTTCCCTTCGTCTTCGTGAGATTGTCTGTCTCACGCCTCCAGCCTTCTTCCCGTCCAATCTCCCAAGGGGGCATCCTATTGTCATTAAACTTGTACCAGGGGCAAACTGGGGCATGTATCACTATCAGACCATCGATTTCTTTGAAACAACGCTGTAAACAACATTGCATCAAAGAGGGGCAAAATGTATACGCCTAAAAATGGCATGATTCATCCTAAATAAATATTCTAAATATTTATTCCATTCTTCTATCAATTAAATAAATATTCTAAATTTATTTAATCAATTCACTATCCTAGAATTCAATAAAATCATTTTATTTAATTAAAATCCCTAAATTCTTCTAATGTCTAATATCTTAATCCACCTCACAAAATCCACCTCATCTCTTCCACCTCACCATGTTGCACATATAATTAAATATTCTTAATATTTAATTAGCTAATATCCTCCATTTTCCAAAATAAATCTTTAAATCAATTATCCTCCACAAATTGAATTTTTAATTCAATGTTCCCCATTATCCTCCACTCTGAATTTTTAATTCAATTGTCATAACCCATTGTCCCCCACTCTAAATTTTTAATTCAGTTGTCATAACCCATTGTCCCCCATTCTGAATTTTTAATTCAATTGTCATAACCCATTGTCCCCCATTCTGAATTTTTAATTCAAATGTCATAAAGCACTGTGAATAAAAGATTCACTTTTATTCCTAGCCATTGATCTTCATATCTTCTCTCAACCGTTGATCCTCATTCTTCCAAGTCTATAAAAGAAGCTTCATCCCTCCATTCTAATCATCCAGGTTATTTGTATTGTTACTCTGCAGGATTCTACTCACACACCTTTGGCATCCCAATACTATTTGCTTGAGATCACCCTCTTGCTTTGAAGCTCTACTTCATAGCAATACCTATCCATGTAGCCATTTACCATCGACATCCTACAACACAGCTAAGAGAGTGCACTCACTGAGGGCCTACTTCATCAGCAAAGGACGGTTGTAATAGGAAAACAACAGAAGCTTTGAAACAGGGAAGGTTTGCATTGTTATTCATTTGCTTCATTTCCTTCTATCTTTCTTGTTTTCATTATTATTTTGGTATTTGGGTTTTGATATTGTTCATTTGATTGAATCTCACTTCCCCATCTACAGGTGCAATCACGGCAAGTTCTTTGACTCCCTTTCCTCTTCAAGGAGTGATCTGGTGGTTCCTTCTGATCCTTCTTTAGCAAAAACATCAGGTCCCTTTGATCCTCCTGTCCTTAATTTGGATATTATTCCTATTGTGGAGAATGAGGAGGATTCAGAGTCAGATGGGACTTTCCCTTTTATGGAAGATCTAGATGATTCTATCCCTGACTTTTTCGATCAAGATTTTTTGGTGCCTCCTCAGAAATTGGGTCTTTTTCAGATTGAAACAAAAAGTTAAAGCCTGATTGTGGGGATTCAAAGCGTAGAAAAGGAAGGAAATGAGAGGCTAAAAAACTCTACATCAAAGGAAAAGAAGTGGTGGAAGAGGGATCTCAATGGACCATGGAGGCTCTCTTTTCCTAGAAAATAGTAAAAAGCATCTTGTTTTGGCCTGATTGGCCTTTGTTTTTCTTTCTTTTGGGTTTGAATCTTCGTTTCACTTCTTCTGTAGCTTTCTTTGGATTGCTTTGGATTTGTTGCTTCTAAAGTTGCAATATTGTAGTTGGATGGTTTGATGTTCCCCCAGTTGGTTTGTTTATGCTCCCCTTACTTGAAGGGATTGCTTTATGCTTTTTGATTTTATCTTTTCATATAAAAAAAATCACTTACGAACCCAAAAAAAAAAAGCACAACATGAAAAAAATTAATAAAGTTTTATAAAATAAAATAAAATAGTTGTAATGTAAAATAAACTAACTCAAAGTAAATGGATTTTGTTTTACTTTAATGTTAATTTATTTTACTAGAGCTATTCTATTTGCTACATATTTTATCTATTTAGTTTTTTTCAACTATTCTTTCATATATATATATAGGAAGATTATAGCATAAACTCTTATGGATTGTATTGGAACATTTAAAATATTAATATTGTTTAACTAATATAAAATTTAATTCCTAAAAAAAGTTATAATATTATATGATGTTAATAGTACCATGTTGATTCGTGTTGATTCTCCTGATTTGGTCTTCAGTCAGGAATCAAAGTTGTCAGTGGAAGATATGTTTAACATAGCTGCTAGTTTATGGGTTAGAGGTTAGTTGAAGTGTATTGGTGCCCAAGGCAGTGTAGGTGGAGTTGTTCTCTTATAGGACCCACACAAGATTTCTCCTCTCTGGTGGTTCTCTAGTAGATTCTTTAGGTCAGTGGTTGTGACTAGTTATGAATCAGGTGAAGCTACTCTTTTCACTAATGTTTATGCCCTGGTTGATGCTTAGGGAAAGTCCTCTCTAGTCTCATATTTGGTATGTTAGGTCCTTAGGCCCTTTCTTTCCTTTGATTATGGTTGGGGATTTTAATGCGATTGTTAGTTTGGATGAGAAGAAGGGGATTTAGACAAATTGGATACTTCTTCTAAGATGTTTGGAGATAATATTTTTAGCTTCATCTTGTGGATGTAAAGCCCTCCAATAGTTTTTTTACTTGGAGTAATAGAAGATGTCGTATAGATTGTATCTTTGAAAGGCTAGATAGGTTTTTGGTTTCTAGTTTCTAGATTGGTAGCAATTGGGCTATGAGTTTAGAGATTTTGGATTAGCGGGGATCGAACCATTGGCCTATTAAGATTTCAATCTCCTTATCTGGATTAGCTAAGAATCCTTCCTTTAAGTTTTAGCTGATGTGGCTCAGAGACCCTTCTCTTTAGGATTTGATGGTACTACTATGTACTCTTTTGTTAAAAGGTTGTAGTAGGTGAAGTTTCAGCTTAAGAAGTGGAATAGACAATATTTTGGTAATATCTTCTAGGATAAGACAACTATTGAATCGTAGGTGGATCTTACTACCTACCAGAGTAGAGATTTGGATATCACTATGGAGAGACTCGAGGAGGAAATTGAAGCCTTGAAGGTGTTGGTGGAATGGGGATTAAGTGAGGAATTTTATTGGAAGCAAAAGGCAAGGATTGACTAGCTCCAAGAAGGAGATAGAAATACCTCTTTCTTCCATAATACCATGAAAGATAGGGGACATGGGAATGTGATTTCTTCCTTGTTTTCTTACCGAGGTGTTCTACTATCCTTTGGCTAGGAGATTTATGTACAGGCTTCTTGATTCTTCTCAGATTTGTTTATGGAGGACTCTCCATTAGTAGTTATTGAGAAGAATAAAGTTCTGGAGTGTATCCCTTCTGAGGTGACTAATGAGATGAATGAGGCTATCTTCAGTCCCATATCCATGATGGAGTTGGAGAGGATTGTGTTTGAGATGAAAAAAGGGAAGGCCCCTGGGATGGATGGCTTTCTAGTTGATTTCTTTTAGGAATTTTCAAAGATTATCAAACTTGATCTTATTGAGGTAGTTAGAGAGTCTCAAAGGAGCAAGCAACTGTTGAAAGATTTGAATGCTAGTTTCTTGGTTCTTATTCCTAAAACTGTTGGAGCTAACTCGTTGAATCTATTTAGGCCAATAACTCTGTGTAATCGTGTTTATAAGATTATCATGAAGTTGATTGTAGAAAGGCTTAAACCTTGGCTCAATAGGATAATCTTGGAGTAGCAGGGTGGATTTGTGGTTGGAAGGCAAATTTTGGTTGGGGTTGTTGTGGCAACAAAGGCTATTCATTCCCTGGCAATTTCTAAGGAAAAATCAATGTTTATTAAGCTGGATATGGCCAAAACTTATGATAGAATCAAATGAACTTTTCTTCATAAATTCTTGTTGGAATTTGGTTTTATAAATGATTGGGTAGATTGGGTTATAAGTTGTGTTGCGTTGACTTATTTCTCTATTCTAATTAATAGTGATCCTTTTGTGCTATTTGGTGCTACCAGGGGCCTTAGGTAGGGGGACCCTCTGTCATCGTACTTGTTTATCCTTTTGTCTGACAGATTGGGAAGACTCATAAAATCTCATGTGGGTTAGGGATTTATTCAAGGATAAAATTTGGGCAACAGTTTGCCTCCTCACTCTTATTTACAATTTGTTGATGACACAACTTTGATGGATTTAGCAAAGGTAAATGAGGTGATTAACTTTAGGAAAGATCTGGATACTTATATGGCTGCTTTATGTTAGAGGACTAATGAAGACAAGTCCGCAATCTTCTTCTTTAATACTCATCAACTTATTTAGAACAAGAATGCAGGGATTCTTAGATTCCATATTGGAGTCCTCCCACTTGTTTATCGTGGTATCCCCATAAAAGTTGGTTCCTTGTCTATGGTATTTTGGTAGGACATTTTAGACAAGTTTCATAAGCGGGTTACTCATTCGAATTGTAGATGGTTATCCTTTGCTAGGAGAGTGACTTTATTAAAGTCATGATTCAAGCTCTCCCCATGTATCTATGCTTTTTCCAAGGGGTCTCCCTCTAGCTTTATTAATGAATTTGAAGCTTTTTCTAGACAATTCTTATGGGTCTATAATGTGGAGTCTTCTAAGTGGAGTCTTGTATAGTGGGATTCTATTTGTAAGCTAAAACTAGAAGAGGGTATGACTTTTCAACAGGCTAATCTAACTAGTTAGGCCTTGGCTACTAAGTTGTATTGGAGGTGGTGTAGTTGTCAAGAGTAGGATTGGGGTAGGGTTCTCAACTATAAATATTTAGGGGGAGTGAAAAATGTTGATCCTCCAAGAATTTTCCTCTCTAGTAAGGGACCTATGATATGAAGTACTCTAAGAAGAGGGGCTAATTTAATTAAGTAGGGGCTATTTTGGATTTGTAATAGGTGATATGAGGCTCTATTTTGGTATGATTTTTGGGATGGGAACCCACCTATCTTGTTTATGTGCCCACACTTACAACCCTTGTGCAACATATTTCTTGATGTGGGGTGGTGTTGTGTGGAGCATTTAAAATTAGTTCAACATTTGGGTCAAGTGGAGGTTTATAGATGGAAAGCTTTGTCTGAGTGGTTGATAAGGGGGATTACTAGTGGATAGGGAGGATTTAGCTAAGATTCTTAATGGTAGAGTTTGCAGTTCTTTGGGGAGAGAGATTCCCTTGCCCAGAATCCTAATCCGATAGGTGTGTATTTAGTTACCTCTAGATATCATGAGTTGGACAAGTAGAATTTATGGGAGATGGACTCTCCTTGGTGGAAGTTTGTGTGGAATAAGTTTGGATGGCCAAAATGTAATTACTTCCTTTGGTTGTTTTCTTGGAATCATTGCCTCACTTTGGATAACCTGTAGAAAAGGGGTTTTCACAGTCCTTCTATTTGCTTCCTTTACAATGGTGGGGAGGAGTGTTAGGCCCATTTGTTCTTTAAGTGTTCCCTGGCCTGCAAGATTTGGCATTTTTGGTGGGGTGCTTGGAAGCAGGCCTATGTACACACTTCTTCTTTGTTTGATTTTTGGAGAAGTTTGGGTAGGCCCCAGGCTAAGGCTTCTTTTTTGTAGGTGGCTTGGAATATTGGTCCTTCTTTTATTTTGTGGCAACTTTGGATGGAAAGGAATCAAATGATTTTTTAGGGGAAAAATATGGAGGTTCAAAAGGTGTGGTAAATGATTCTTAGTATGTTTCAAGAGATCTTAGTAGCTAAGTGTGATATCTCTATAAAGTTGGATATTGGGAATTTGCAAGTGGAACAAAATTTGAGTTTAGTGGTTGGAGGCTCATGCTCTTTCTAGCCTATAAAAAGGGGTCATACTAAGAGTAAGATTCAGAGAGTTGGAAGATATTCCCCTCCACCTCCAGGTATTTTTAAGATTAATATAGATGGCTCTTCCAAGGGGAATCCTAGTCATCCTAGGATTGGGGGATTAGGAAGGGATAGCTCTGGTGTTGTCCTTTTTTTCATCTCTATCTATAAGGGGCAACAAACTAATAATTTTCTGGAGGTTCCAGCTATTCTCTGTGCTTTCAAAAAAGGGTGTGCTTTGGGATGGTGCAAGGTTATTTGTGAATCTGAATCCTACATTGTGATTAATCTGTTAAATGAGAAGGTAGCGGTTGGTGCGCAATGACAGTTGGTAGCAGTGGTTCGACAGATTCTTCAGTTGAGTCATTCAATGGACTTTGTTTCTTTTGTCCATGTTCCTTAGGAATGGAATCATTTGGTAGATTGCTTGGCTAGTGGGCTTTAGAGTAGGTGGGGGATTGGAATGTTAGTGACTAGGACCAGTTGTCCCAAGATGGTGTTCAACATGTATCTCACCCATGGTCATGAATTCTGCTCAATATGTATCTCACCCATTCATTGTCATCACAAAAATTAGGGTAATCTTTCCAAATGTCTAGATACTTGGCCCCCATATTTGCATATTCTGATTTATAGGTAACATCATCATCCACAAGTGGATTTCTAATATCCTCAAATTTTACATGAAAAATTTCATCCAACTTTGAGTGAATGTAAATCCTAAAGTCTTCTGTATAAACAACATATGCTGGTATATTTGAAAATTCTCCTTTCATATCAACCTCCATTTTCTTGAAGGGACATTTCTTATACTTTGGTCTAGGTTTTTCAGTAACATCAACTAGTTGTGGAGTCTCCATCACAAATTTTTATGAATTTAGCAACTAGGGTTTTAAGAAGTAGCAGTTTTGATACATACCTCTTTGTTTAATTGCTAGGGTTTTACCCTCAGGTCAATTCTACTCAAATTTTCCAAATTCTTTGAAAGACTTCTTCTCTACTTATCTCTAGATGTAAATGCTTGATTATGAATGAGTTTTGATCATCCAAAAGAGGCATAAGTACTTTGAAATTTTCCCTAATGTTCCTGATTTAATGTACCTTTATTTAGTTAAGTACAATGCTACCAAAATACTCTGTTGAATCCACAAAGCCTTGAAAACCTTCTACAATCCTCTACATCATGAGATTTTGCTATAGAAATTCTAGGGAAAGAAGTAACCTTGTCTTATCAAAAATCTTGTCTAGCAATTTCATCCATCTCAACTGTGGTTCTTGCTTCCATTAGTAGAAGCCACAACCATTTAGAGGGAAAGAATAGATATGTACTGATTAGCTCCCCCTGACCATATGCCTTGTCTTAATTAGCAATGAAGTCCTCTACACTATGCAGAGACACAAATTCCTCCTTTTTAGCACTTTGTTCTATCTTCCTTCTCCATATCTTTGTCATTTCCTTCTTTTGCCGAGTCACAATTTTCTCTATTTTCTTGTGCTGAACAGGTGGTTACATAGAACCACATTTACAGAATCTTGTTATGTGCCCCAGTTTGTTGCATTTGTAGCAAACAACATTATATTCTAGAGTCACATAATTTCTCCTTATTTTAGTTCTGCACTCAATAGCCATGTGACCAAACTTAATTCATGCAAAGCAATAGCCATAAAAGGAATAAGAGATTCTAGAATCATGCTTTGGAGGCACATATGAGTTCTTCCTCATGTTATCATTTCTTCTAAACTTAGTTTTACAATCAATAGCCTTATGACCAAACTTATTGCAAGAATAATAGTAACCATAAAAGAATTGAGAGAACATGGAGTTGGTTGCTTGTTGGGAGGATATCTCTTAGGATCTTTCTTCTTCTAATTACTGACCTATATGAAGTCATCATTATTCAACTTCTACTCCTCATTTTCAGTCTCCTCCAAATCTTCAGTGCAAGGCTCTTTCTTTTTCATTTCAAACATGCCTTTAGGTATATCTATTTTAGGACTAGATTTTCTCAACTCCAATGCCACCTTTACTATTTAAATCTCTTTGGCTAGACTGATTATCTCATCAAAGATATTGGTTCTTTTATTTAGTTTTAGACCTTTTTCTATCTAATCCTTTGCTTTCTCCAATTCCTTCCTCAAAGAGACAATTTCTTCTTCAAGTTTGGAGCATTCAATTGATTTTGTCATTGAGATTGGCATTTAAATCATCTGCAATCTTCTTACCTCCTTCAAATTGAAATTTCAACATGGTTGTTACCAATTTTCTCCACAGCTCAAATTGGTAGAGCTGGAGTGCATTCAGTTCATTTTATATGAGAAAGTTTTAAAGATTTGCCTATTATGTTGTTTTGCATAGTTAAGATGTTCATTTATGATGCCTTGTTATGACAGAAGGGATGAGACAATTAGTTCATCATTCATTGCTTTGCAGAGTTTCATGAGAGAATAAGTTATTTGATTTCATTAGAATAATCATTCAATTTATAAATGAGATATGTACAAATGGAATAAACATTGTAGTGAATGAAAAGATGACAGATCAAATGTCCCACACAAGCCGTGGGAATAGCTGAACAAAGTACAAACAGAAGAAATACACTACACATCTGAGGATAATAAAAGAAAGGAACAAATAGGAGAAACATAGCCATCATTGCCTATTAATGTCTTTGGCTTCTATTGTTTCTGTCCCGTCCTTGTTCTTGATCTTCATGAGGACCTACAATGATTGAGAAAGATTTGTTAGAAGCTCTAGTTATGAGTTCCCTATGTTCCTATCAACAAAGGCATAATACATTACCTACGGTGCACTAAATCAGATATAAATCATTCACATGCAAGAGAGACTAAAAGAGATACAATCATTGAGCTTCATTGATTTTATCTAACATGTTTATTTCCTGTGTAGGTATAGGTGAAATCATGTTATTGTTTTGAAGACCAATTTCAGCATGTGGTGTAAAGTGGGCTCCCACAAGGGTTGAGTCTAGCATGCTGCCCCTGAGTCTCAAGGGAAATGGAATAGGAGTTCATGTTCTTATTGTTCAAATAGAATACATTCAACTGAAGGAATACTACCACAAGTCAGTGCATAAGCCCCAAGCTCAATACTCATCTATGATTGTCGGTTCAAAGTGATTTGAGGTAAGAGCCATCCATGAGCATTGAACTCTATCCAAGGTAGCTTAATAAGGTACTCAAGAGTAGTTCAACTAATGAAAGACTACCACCATTGATCAATAATGCTTCGATCATTAAGTATAGCCAAATATGTTGAAAGTAAACTCTCTTCATAGAAAGTGAAATATGTAGAAAGTAAAGGTACAAATTCATGGAGACAGTCATACATAGATGTACTAGACAGCCAAAGAATTTGCAAGGTATATGTGCAGCTGTTAAGAGAGCAATTTAATAACAATGAAAACATGTATTTCTTTCATTTTGGTTGTTCTGAAGTATAAAGTTATTGTTCAAATATAAAGACAGCAACCAAAAGACCATAAGTTGTAGGTGTAGCTATAGGAGGTAACCACATAAGTGTAGTGAGCAACTTAATTAAGACAAATCAAAGAGGCATGAAGAAATGTGTGAACAACAAACTCCATTTTCATGATGGATAATAGTGTCTGAATAGTCATATCTTTAATAAGATAGTCATAACATATACAAGATGCAGTTAATCAATGCATCATATGAAGTGTAATCATAAGGAAAGGTATGTTGTTCACAAGGAAATGAGGTACCATGATAACTTACAATAAAAGAAAGATCATAAACATGAGGCTACACATGTAGTCATACCAAGTATATACAAGATATATAAGCCATGTCACTGTGAGCACATTAAGTGCATACCAAGTGTAGTTATGCTGATGTAAGCATACAGTTCTATGTCAGAGATCAATTTCAAGGGATATTATTACAAGGACAACCATGATCAATTACATGATAGCCATAAAAATCCAATATGCAGTCATAAGATGTAAATGCCATGGTCACAAATACAGTCATCAAGAAGATACAGCCAGTTATAGGACAGTCATGAATAAGAAAGTGATTATATGCATCAGGGACAATCATTGTTCATAGAAAGCACAAAGAAAAAGACTTCATGACAATGGCAATAGTTCTTCAATGACATAGCAGTCACTTATAAAAAATGAGCATTTCTTTATGCATACTTAGTCACGGCAAGGGATCAGCCAGAAGCAAGGATGTATATATCAGTTCACAAGGACAAAGTTAAATCTCAGTGTTCAAAAAATGCCTTATAAGAGATAGGAGCCATGAAGGGTACATACAACATTTAGAAGGTTTAGTGAGCCTTGAGAACATGTAAATGAGTCACTAACTCAATAACCAAAGGATGAGTAATCAAGACTATTCAAATGGTTATGTGTATAGGCTTCCAAAACTGTAATGGTAGTGACATGTCATCATAAATACAAGACAGTCACAAAGGAGCATATTAGTTGAACAGATAAACGAAAAATGCCACAAATGAAGGAACTCTTTGTTCATAGTAGTTTAAGCCCACTTAGGGTTTCAAGTTCATATAACAAACATTACTCAGCCAATAAGGGAGAATGAGTATATATACAACCACGGCCTGTCATGTCGTCTATATACAAAGCATAGCCCAAGAAATTTCCTATCCAGAGTATAAAATTTGCACTTTCAATCATGAAACAAGTTCAAATAAAGCTTTCTATATACAAAGTAAAGACAAATATAGAAAAAAGAGCAAGTTTCAACCTAGAGGGTTTGATAAACACCAAATGCTCAGAAGTTTATGCCAAGATTGTGGCCTTACATGAAGAGAACACATAGAAATATATATGACTAATGCTTAGAGTTGAATAAATGTTTTCTTGTTATAGGAATAACAACAATATCTCCATTCTTTTCTGCAAAATGAAGCTACAGAAATAACAACACACAGATATAGAAAATGGCTGCAACCCATAACTATGCAGTGGGTTTCATGCTATTTTAATAGAAGTAGTAAAGAAGATTCCTTTATCTCACATCAAGCTCATATGAACAAGAAACCAAAGGTATAATGCAGATCCCAAGAGATGAAACCTTTCCTTGCTATTGACAGAAGATACATGAACAGGGGCCAGGGTTTTGCCTTCATAATACCTCAGGAAGGTTTGAGATTCCTGCCCTGGTAGCCTCAAATGCAGAATGGAGGTATACTAGTATGAAAGAAAAAGAAATATACATCAAAATTTCTCTTGGCTGCGGCTTTAAGAGCCCAAAATCTTTCTTTAGCACGAAAATGGGTTTTAGATCTAAGATAAGAAGGTATTTACGTTATTTTCCTTCAAGAATCTTCCAAGGAAAAGCATCAAAACCACAAAGGAATCAAGCTAAGGGTTTCTTCTTTGAACCCTAATCATGACAGTGGCCCAATAGCAGAGTCAAAATCTCAAAGGTGAAAATGAGGCCGAGAAAGTAGGATTCTTAGTTTTATTTTAGGGTTATTGTTAGCCCTAATTCGAATGTGGCTTTTACCACATTGAATTATATTTTTATTTTCCTCAGTTAATGTTCTTCGTGGTATTATGTCTCATGTTGCAAAACCTAGTCTCAAGACTTAGAGGATATCAAATGCCTTAGGTCAATCTTCAGCATTCGATGCCTAGGCTTTATGCTGTAAGGCTTTGTGATCACTTTTACATGCCCATATGCCTTATGTGCTGACTTAATACCCTTTTGAGGAATAAGTCATAATTCATATGCCCTTAGGATATTTGAAAAAACCAAATAGAGGTTAAGCCTTATAGGATTATTATTTTCAAAATCATTTATGTGCCTTGACATATTTTTATGATTTTTATAGAAAATCACATGTTTGTATGTTCATATATACTTGCCAAAATAAGACATATAAGCCTTGTATAGTTTCATGAAGTGTCAAATCAAACAAAATTAGGACTTTAACTGCAAATATTATAATGCAATATTGAAAGCAATATTCCTTATAAATTGCTTTCAAATATTGTCATTTTATGTAGTTAAAGCAGAGAAAATTTAGCATCTTTCCTTTTTTGGATTTGATTTTTCTCTGGGCAAAATTAGAAAAAACTAGGCAAAATGGACTTTCTATTTCAGTCTCCAACCAAGCAAAGCCTAATTTTTAGCATCCTTTTGGTGGTTCCACTTGATGAGGGAATCTTGATAGCTGTTGCACTTAGTTTGGAGGCATTTTGGGCACTATTTTGGAGGCTTTTCTCTAGAGCTCAAAAATGGCTTAGAAAGTTGCCCTTTTGAGTTTTTTGCTCAGTTTTATTTCTTTTCTCATTTTTAGAAAGCCTTTTGGCTATAAAAAGGGGAGAAAGACTTGGTTTTAGGTAGTCTAGATTATTGTTTCTTCTCTCTTGAGCACAAGCAGAGAGTTTGTAGACATTTTTGACTCAAATTTTGTCAGATTTTCATGTACTCCTTTTAGTTCAATACAACAGGGTAATCCTATCTCACTTCTTTTCTTTCATAGTTACAATATTGATTTGATGCATCATTGTGATAATAAATATTTTGTCCTTTGTTGTGTCTCATTATTGTAGAACTGTGTGCAAATATTTCGTATGATTCATGTTGTATGTTGAGTTCAGACTGAACGTTCATGCAAATTACTTTTGAATTGTATGTTCTAAGTGAGGTTGTGAGAGTTCATGTTTAAGGAGTTGTTTGTGATTGACGTATTGAGATAGGTTAGAAATCAGGAGCATATTCTGTTTAAGTTTGAATTCCATTTTAGTTCATTCCTCTCACCTTTTCCCTATGCAAATCGTTTAGATTAGGAAAATCATTTGGAGAACCATCTCACTCTAGAGGTTCACTCTAAGTTTAGGCAACCCACAGACCTAGGAGTGTTCGCATGTGTCAACAGATAGTTATGTTGAATAACTTAGCATAGGGTGCATATCTGATTGATAACAATGGCAATTGTTTCATTTGATTTTATGAGCTTGATCTTGTATTCTTCATTTTCACTTCTTGCTGCATCCAATTCTTCTAGGGTAGAAATGAGTTCTCCTTCATAATCAACTACACAGTCTTCTAGATTATAGGTTGTCATGTCTATATCATCTTTAGGAGGATTATTTCCATCAATTAATACTTTAGTTCCCATATGTTCCACTCCAAGATCTACCTAAATTGTTAGGCTACATTCAAGGAACTCAGCTCTGATACCAATTGTTGAACACACAAAAGTACTAAGAGGGTGGGTGAATCAATACTTATTTAAATTGTTTTGTTTCAATAGGATTCAAACTATCATAAGAATTTTAAAACATGAAAAAGACGTGAACACAAAAGTACACATCCATAACACTAGATTTACATGTAAAACCGTAGAAGGGAAAAGCCATGGTGAGAAATATACTTGGATCTATTGTCCAAATCCATCGTCACAAATAAAAACTAGATTACAATATTATTTATGGGCTACAACCCAAAGGAAGCTGCAACTCCTTGAACAATTACAACACTTATAATCTTTGCACACCAATTCTTCAATCTTTGTAGCACAAAACTTATCTAAACTCAAATATTCTTCTCACAAAACTAACTGCTAATCACTCCAGCCTCTACACAACTATCTCACCTTTGTAAAACTACAATATCAACCTCCTCCAGAACAAAACAACTTCAGGAACTCTTCTCTATCATCAGATCACCAACAATTGCCTCTACAATAATATCACATCACATAAATTGATGCTTTCCACATTTCATCATGAAATTTACATTTGTGTTAAGTTTATTCATCCAAAGTCAATGCTATCACACCATACATCACTCATAAAACCCTTAACAACTTTGATCTTATATATATATCCTCCACAAGCTTCAAAATCTTTCTCCTTGGTCAGCCAAGATGAAATGTGTAGCATGAAACATGTAATGGTCATAACAGTTAGCTCCCAAACATATGTGGTAAATAAAATTTCAATGCACTTCAAGAGCAAGACATAATCAAGTCTTATATTACCTTAGGACACTCTTCCACACTGGTGTACATTCTAAAACATGACATAATCACCAAAATGCATCAAGTTGGCATAGCAAACACGTACCCTTCCTTACATTAAGCTCCACAACAAAAGTAGTACCAAAGGAGACAATGTTACATCATACAGACCACACAAAGAGAATTATATGATTTGTAAATCATCCATGTACACTCCTGCCATTTTAAATCATCACATGTTGGTGTAAACACGTAAAATCTAATTCTGGTATCCTTAAGAACTCTGCTCACATAGTATTAGGATAGAACAATGAAAAGCATACTTGCGGTCAACATAAACCTTTGAAACTTGA
This sequence comes from Cunninghamia lanceolata, assembly GCA_027924645.1. NCBI lineage: Eukaryota > Viridiplantae > Streptophyta > Pinopsida > Cupressales > Cupressaceae > Cunninghamia > Cunninghamia lanceolata. The sequence goes on from BSBN01000078.1 coordinate 10,358,725, forward strand.
AAGCACATACCAACCAGCCATATCAGCTTGTCATTCAATCAGCAAGGCCAATTACCAATATCTGGTGAACTATGGTGTCTTCTTCTTTCTTTCTGTACTTATCATTATCATCAAGACTTGTATTCATAGAGCTAACTCCAGAGAAGAATTTGTAGTACAAATTATCACTTAAAACTTGACACTTGCACACCTGATAATTATATATACCTATTCTCCAAATCACAACATCATATCTTCATCTGCGAAGAAGTGCAGAGCATTCTCCTATCTCTCTGTGATTGCACTTACTCTGTTTCAACAGTCTTCATTCTTCTGTCTCTCAAACTCCTTGTGGTAAACTTTATGATTTCAAACTTGAAACATAGATTCCTGAGTGTGATATCTAGCCATCAATCCAATCCATAGTTCCTTACCTTCAATAGTGGTAGAATGCAGTACCATCTTGTGAGCTTGTAACATCTTCCCTAGCTTGTACTAAACTTAGACAATTTCCTTTAATCTTTTTATAACTTTCTTCATCTGGTGGTAGACACCATAGTTCATAACACCAACGTATAGCATGAATCCAACTCAAACTCATCAAACCATTTAAATACAATCAACATATCAAATAAATGGACTTACACATGAACTTCAGAAGATAATGTATGATTGTGTATAGATTCAATACTAATCCATCTCCTTTACTTCACAACTTTTCTGATCAATCTCTTCTTTGTCTTCTCCTCTGATCACCTTAGGATATATTCATGTCACTTTACTTCTATATATCACTACACTTTTGATAACTTATTCTACTATCTTCAGTAATCACCATATTGTTCCAATCTCCATTTGACATATCTGCTCATATCACTTACAATGCAGCACTCCATACCACAATTGACATCAATGTCAACACATATGCAACATCCTCCAATACCAAGAACATAACACAATGTCAGGGTTGAAAAGAGAAGAGCAGACACCACCAAGAATAGTAGGATAAGGAAGGAAAGAGAGAAAGAGGCCAATAATTCCTGAGAATACAAATGTTATATTGCAGATAATGTAATACTGTTTGATTATTGTGAATTTTATTTTGAATTTCAATAAAACGAAAGAGAGTTGTGTTGCAATCTTGTATTTGATTTGGGTAGAGCATTTCCCATGTTGTGTATTTCTGAAAGATTTGTGTTCTACAAGAGGGTAGAATTCCCCTACATCACCAATCCTAATCCTGTCAATATACATATTGCTATGAGTGACTTGTATGCAAGTACTCTTGATAGACTTAATAATGCTTAGACACATTTTGACTATACCATCCTTAATACACCAAACTTGTCTAATAGAGATAGGTTGATGGCTATTTGAGATCAATTTAGCCATATGGTAGAGATTGTCAAATCATATAACCCATATGTTGATGTTAGTATTGAGGATTTTTATGTGTCACTCGCTAGTAGTGTTACTAGGATTGTGAAATAGCCAACAATTAATAGGGTTGTTTCATTAGATATGGTTCATATGATGTTTCCACACTATATTGGAAAAGATAGAGTTTGAGGCTATCCCATGACCAGGTACATAGATCTCATTGTTTGACCACTTATATACCCTAAGTGATTGGCAGAACATCATCAATAGCCACATAATGATGAGTTGCCATTATATTGTTGTAAACAATTATATGTACATGGTCATTTAGATTTTGATGTTGATTACACAAATATACCTGCACATGCTAGAGGGTGAAGAGGGAGATTTTCTGATAAACCTCAATTTAGATGTCTTGAGCTACCACCACCCATTGATAAGAGGCAATTAGTTGGTCCCAACCTTTTGGTACTTCCCAAAAGGTTGAATCTAGGATCAGTAGCTGAGCTGACACTTGCATCATCTAGATGTGTCATTTTTTAGAGTTTAGGTACTATTGCTAGTGAGATTAACCACTTGGCATATGATCATGTTAGTAGATACATTTTACACCCATGCACCAACATTTCTTTAGTTGATGCCACTTCCACAAATTATGATCCTTTCATCTGCACTAACATAGTTTCACAACATGATGTGGCACAAACTACTAAAGAAGATGCACTTTGTAGATTGAGTACATGTCTCAAACAAGATCTATTAGATGTTTATGAATTTATATGTGTAGAGTACAGGACCCCTCTTGATGTCGTGGCTACACATGTCAGGTGCCATACTGATCACTGAGCTACACATAGTCACATAGCCACACAAGGCATAGGGGGAGGTCAGGTCACTCTAGGAGGTCACTCTATAGTGCCTTCACAATAGAATGCACCATATACTGATACTATTAGTCCACATTTTCCAATAGGATCATTCTATGGACTTTTGTTTGATGATGTTGCGATGACCTTTAATTCATCTAACCTTAGTGGGATTGAGAGGGTCATCCATGGAGCTACATAGGTTGTTGATGATGAGGTGTATATTAGTTTTTGCATTTAATCTAGTGTAAATCTATTATAAACTATATATTTAAATTATAAAATTTAGTTTTACATCATGTGTGTTGACTCTTAAAATCAATCTTACATCAGTGACTGACTAGAGTGGTGGGACCTGATACTTTGCAGTAGACACATGATGTGGTTGAGGGATGTGAGGTAAAGTATTTTAGATAAAATTTGAAGAAGTACTAGATTTCATATTTTTAAACATATAATCATAGAGATAATTTTTATGTGCAGGGATCTACACATGAGTCAGATTTTCATACATGGATGGGATCTACATAGGGTTCAGGATAGGGCTTAGGACATGCCTCAACACTTGATTTTAGTCCTAGGTTGAGTGAGGCTTATTCCAGCCATAGGAGGCTCTCATGATGTTGTTAGACTATTTTATTGTTATTTAGATCACATCTATACAATTATGTTTGAACTAGACTTATTTATATTATATAGCACATGGCATGTCTTTATATCATACATACTTGTATTTACATGTTTAGTTATAGCTTGTTATGTTTTGTTTGTTATTTGTCACATGTGATCTATACACTATATGTAGCATGTCCAGCATTTCTTTATATATGATTACATATGCATATTTAGATGTTTAGTTATAGAGTTATGCTACAACAATTGAGTTTTTTTATTTGTTAATTTATATATATGTTGTACATTTATATTTGATATATATATATATATATATATATATATATATATATATATATATATATATATATATATATATATATTGTTTATGTATGTTCCAATCTAAATTTATGATATGTCAAAATTAATTTGACATGCACAATTTAAGAAAGTAATTTATAGATATTTCAAATTTTATTTTTCATTTATTCCAAAAATGAATTTTAAATATTAATCAATATATATATAGTTTCTTTCAATTTCTTTTAGTATATCTTTCAATAAAATTTTTCATTTTTGCAAAAAATCATATTTAAATTGACATAGTTGAAAATTAAATCTCTTCACTAATGTCCTGATTGAATAATGTGTGACTTCTAGTCAATTTAGTAAGAAAATAAGTCTCCAAATTAGAGTCTTGAATCAAAGACTAAGTTTAGTGAGGTATTCTAAGATGAGAAGAAGAAGAATTATGATTATTTTTAAATTATAATATGTGAACATTTTGAAGTAGAATAATATCTCATTTTGAAGGATCATAACGTATTAGAGCTTTTGTTTCTCCCCATAACCTACAACAGATACATTGAAGTGAGGTTGAATAAAGTTTTTATGTTTATTTATTTCGGAATAAGAATAGATTTAGGACTTCCAAATATTATAAGATGAGAAACATTGTCAAATTCATTGTTTATGAATTTAGTTGGACATTATTAATTATAAGAGTTAAATTACTTTATTAATTACGATATTAATAGTCCAAGTCAAAATAAAATTTGTAACTTAAATACTCCTCCTTACATTACTTATAACTTCACCAAACAATTACTATACAATTGAGAGATGCAAACTAAATATTTTCAGTGGTTAGTTTAATCAATATAAACACACCTTTGTATTTATTATAAATATGGGATACAACAACATGCTATAATTACAAGTGTAAGATACATTAAAATATGAAAGTAATTCATGAATCTAAATTGAAAATTGACAAAATTTAAATTGTAATTCAAACTTTTCTTATCTAATTACATGTTTGTGCTTAAATATAATTTTTATGCTTTTCTAATATAAAACTAGTTACTCCCAAATTGAGCAATAATAGCATAAATCCACATTCAAAATAAGAACATGAAAAACAGCACACACATTAAAAAATAAAAGAATAAAGTATCCACCAATGATGTTGGAATAATCCTCCCCAAATTGATCCAATCTCTTCAATTTATGAATTGTAGTTTCTACCACTTGTGCTTCTTTTGGCCTTATAGATTCTTGAATTACTTTATAATACAAACCTACATATAATTCATTTTGGTGCTAATCATTGTAACCCCTTTAGGAATTATAATTTGATTCAAATTTTCTTAATTTTCTTGCCATTATGATTGTAGTATATATGAAAGTATTTATTGTAAAATAACTTCATTCTAATAAAAGCATGTACTAATCTCTAGAAATTGTAACCTCTTCACTATTGTGAACATATTTAATACATTGATGCAACATAAATGTTGTCTTGCTTGACATGTAAATCCTTAGACTTGGACTTGCTAATTAATACAACTAGTCTAGGATCAAAGGGCTTCAATGAAAGCATAAAGAGACCAAAAATTGAGAGAATAAATATATTCCATCTGTAAATAGAACTATGTTCTTGATTATGAGAGATACATGTAATTTAAATACATTTAACTTAGCTCTTGGTAGCATAAAGAGCATAAAGAAAGCATAAAGAGATTGGTAACAGTGGCAAACAGGGGAAGACCAGTGAGTAGGGAGGTCTGAGCTCTCGAACTCGGGAAAGCAAAAAGAAATCTTTTCAAGTAGTGAAAGTTAAGCTCCTGGGGTTTATTAAGATGCATGAGAGTTCTACAAAGAGGAGCTAAAAGCAGCTGAGACCCTCAAGAACATGTGACTTTGTTGGTGTTTCTCTATTGGTTTTTTGTTTTTTTATTGCTTACTATTTTTTGGCAATAGTTGTGGACTATTTAATCTTTAGGACTGCATTTTTTTTTGTTTGTGTTTTTTGTGTGTTGGATACTATCTAGTTATGTTTAATATTTGGAACAACATTTTTATGTAAGGGTTTTGGGGTCCCTCCAAAACCTGTTTTACCCCTTTTATAACAAACTTAACTCTTGGTACACATAATTTGGATCCTCTATATACTTTATTACATAAAATATTTTCATGGCCTTCAGTACTCAACTTCAATTTTTGTTGGATACGTCCTATTTTTCATAAAGTTTCTAAATTTAATTGTGTAGCTATAACTAAGTGATTGTAATGTAGAACCTTTTGTCCTGGCAAATAATCAACAAATATAATACTATTTTTTTCTATCTTCATTTGTTGATAATAAGTACCATCAATAACAACAAATCTGGTGGGATACTCTTGTCCATCACCATCTATCACAAATTCTATCAACATGCATTTTGGTTGTGTACATTTGAGTATATCGTAATCTACACCTTTGGTATTGTTAGGATCTACAATCATAACAAAGATATCTCCTACAACAAATACACATATTTGAAATTCAATTTAAATACTTAGTTAGACAAAGCCAATTTCACTAAAATAATCAATATACTTGCAAATAACATTTACCTACAACAACTAGATTGGATACACATTCAAAATTAGTTGAATATAAAGGATCATGGAGATTTATATTATCATTATCTTCACAAGGAGGCATTGAAACTAATTTTTTCATTTCCCATTCTTAAACATATCCATCAATAATATGTCGACATTGTAGAGCATTTGTATTGTTCTCAATACAGTCTACACAAAAACATGATTTTTCTCTCATTTTGATTGCAAGTGGTTTGTTATGTCCAATAGTCATCACTTGATGAAGTCTTCTAATATACCAACAATATTTTGACAAATATAAGGATTTGAGCAATCAATATCTACAATCATGGAAATTTAAATTTAAATTCAAAACATGTACATGTACTAAACATAAATAAATGTAGATACAAAAATTACAAGATTCATGTGCTCTACAATTACTAAAGTTCTCAATATGTTTTAAATACCTTTGACTTCTCAAAAATAGCATTTGGTACTTATTAAGCCACTTTTTCCTTCACGAGTTCCAAAATAAATAGATTGCACCATTCAAACATTTTATTTGTACTATGTATGGTGTTACTGAAAGCTCATGTTGGTGAAGTACACGCTTCAGACATGCACCACCTCCATCATGCTCTCCTTTTCCATGTCCACTTTCAAAAAATTCCACACAAATTTTATGCTATGTCTCACATGTTGGCTTAACCAGCTAAATGCTTTTACAAATTTGAATTGTCCTATAAAGTAAACAAATGAGCACTAAAACCATTAGATTAAATAAAGATTATGAATATATAAATTAAATTGTTTAAAAGTTATAAATAATTTATAAAATTTGAAAGAAAATAAATTCAACACTAACCAGCACATCCATCTAACCAAATCTAGTGAGCTGAAGCATGTATGCCACATTGTCTCAAATTATCAAAAAATATTCCAAAATAATGGGATACATAGCTTCATTCATGACCAATATCATCACTAATATAAAAATGAACCTCTTTGATGATGTTTCATTCATGTGAGCTACTTTGTACATCATCCAGTTGAAACTTAGCATGTCAATAACAAACATGTATGAAGATTGTAACCTGCTCTGAATGATAATATTGACTCTAAATCTCTATTCGAGGACTAATGTATAGTTCTTGGAAAAATCCACAAGTGAAAGAATACAACCTTGTGGAAAACAATTCTTTGACTTGCGAAATTGATTTGCATTCCATCTTACATCATGACAATGGTTGATATGCAGATATATGATACTATAAAATTTGTTCAAAAACTCATTGCAGCGAAATTCACTTTCTTTGAGAATAATTTTTTTGGATTCAACTCCTGACCTAGTTATGTATTTATCATATTCAAATGTCTTCCACATAATTTTCATTGACTGATCAATATTTTCATTCAGAGGAAGCTTCTTCAAATCTGCACAATTTACACAATTATTTTTTATACACTACACATTCAATTCATCGGAACCTTCTATTTTTTAATGTAAATGGACTTCATGAATTGCGTTGTACTTGCATGGATGATAATATTTGGATGAGCCGTTGCCATAAATTTTTTATATGATTGAATTTGTAGATGAAATTCAACATGATTCTGACAACACGTTTCACGCACTTTATTTATGCATACAAAAAATGGATGCAACTTTTCAAACACCCTTTGAGATATCTTTACTTGTGAAAATTCTTGTTTGAATAATTCAAAACATTCACTTTATGTTGTATTTACAAAATGGTTTGGATGAGGATACTTTTTACAATCTTCACCTGCTACTTGTATAGTATCCGTTCTATTAGAGGCAACATGAGAGTGGTTGATCCAATATTCCATGACTTGTTTCTTCACATCTTCTAAAATTCTATTTTTTTTGGGAACCCTACAAATATTTACCCAATTATTTTATATGTTTTCATCAAGCTTATTTCTCTTTGAAATATATTTTGAATAGTTCTCCAAAATACATGCAATAACTTTTCAATTGCTTTCACCTGTCTCATATGTGATAATGTTTTACCTAAAATCATAGTCATAAATGTCTTGCATGTCACACTTAAATCACTTGTTCAAATTGTACTTTGAATAGAGTCTAAAGCTTCTCACAAGTTTTCAACTATTATGTATTTTTCTGAAGAAAAAATTCTTCCAATTATCATTCCCTAGCAACTCTAAAAAGGGGTCATTTATTTTTGCCTAAATAACTTAGAACATAATTGTACTCTTCCAATTAGAGATTTATCTTCAAAAACTTCATCCCAAATTATTTTAGAATGCAATTTAATTGTACTTTCAGGTAATGTGTCCTTAGGTGAAATCTCACTAAAAAAACATCTTCATCTAAATCCACTAGGGTTTCCATATCTTTAAAATAAATCGTATCATCATTTTCCTCCTTAGTCACAATCTTTTATGCACCTTGTTCAAGTTCATCTTGAATTTGTTCAAACCCAACATGTTCTTCCTCTTGTTCATTAGTAATTTGAACTTTTTCTTTTTGACTATGTTAAACCAATCCTTCTAAAGTTGAATTTCTCTAATTTCTTCTTCTTACATTTTAATCTTTGTTAGACCTTCTTTGATCAAACAACCTTGACCTACTCCTTTTTACCCCATAACAAATTATCTTTTAGTTCACATGCACAAATATGTATATGTAAGGGAAAGGTCAACTAGTGTCCAAGTGGTAAAATTATAGCTTGTATATTATGGTTTAACTAATACAATGAATGATCTTTATCTAAGAGTTTCAATAAACTATTTCAATTTTACACACTCATGTGTAAGGACAAATTAAACTTAGGAGAGTTCTAATATTCCTACATGATTCTTGAAGTTAGGTGGAATGACTGTACAACTACTTCACAAGGTAAGTCTAAATGGTATGAATAAATAGTCATTTTTGGTTGACACGTTGCTTGATTTCTATGATATGGGCAAGAGGTAGCTTGGGATTTAACATATGACTTTAAATAAAATGAATGGCCTTTATCTAAGTTTTACTATTAAACTTCTTGAATGCTGCACTCACGTGTAATGAGAAATTAAACTTATGATCTAGGTGTCTAATATTGAGATTGGGATTGTCAATTTGAAGAGCTCCTTGAGTATAAATTTAGGTTTGGGATGAAGTTTACACAAAAGGAGGGGACATAGATGTTCTAGGTTCCATAATGAATTTATCAAACCAACTTTGATGTTTGTATGTGGGTGTTCGATCTAGCATTAGGTGATGTCTTAGGTAGGGATTTTGATTGGATGTGGATAAAGTTTGATTTATATATAGGATGATGTCCATGAAATTAGATTGGAATAGTGGATTATGATGTGGATTATGGATGGCAAATGGATGGAGGATGGATTATGATGTGGATTAAATGGAGAACAAATTGATGAGAGATGATTAGGATTGGACTAGGATAGTGGATTTTTATGTGGATTATGGGTGACAAATGGATGAAAGATGTTTAGGATAAGGATGAATGATGTTAACCCCAAGTTTTAAAAACATGGACAATTTCCTCATTTGTTTTTTTGTGAACAATTAAAGGCTAACTCCCAAGCCAACGTCAAGCAAGATTATTAAAATAAATCATTGTAATTTACTTATTTAATCCTTTAAGGATTAAATAATATCCCTTTGATGTGCAAAAAGTAATTAAATCCTGCACACCATAAAGTGGGTAGACATGAGTATCAAGTTGGGTAAATTAATTCTCTTTAGAATTAATTAATGATGTAAAGGGAGTAACATTATTAATGTTTCCATGTGATAGGGGAAATAGTTAAAGCAAGTAAAAAATGAAAGGTTGGGTGAAAAGGAAGTTAAGGAGTTACATAACTATCCGTGAGGAGTGAAATCTTTAAAAGATGAATTTTCTTTGTTAAAAGGGCTCGGCTCTCTCTTTGGAAAAGTTTTTTTCTTGGGTAAGGGAAAAATTTAATTCTGGAATCAATCATTTTATATATGGAGGAAGGGGAGATATTTTTGCATAGCAAATGTAATTCCATTCTGGGGATAACATATTAGAAATGTTCTACCTTATTCATTAATAAAAGGAAAATGGATAGTATGTCCATGGAATGTTTGTGTTACCATTTTTTCTTCATATGTTGAATATATGGTATGGTCAATATATGATCATCTTCATTTGTTTTTGTATAAAAATATTGATAACCTATCTTCTGATATTTATCTTGCTAGTGAAGTATCTTCTTTCGTATGTCAATCTGAACGAAATTGGTGGTTTAGTTGTTTTGGTCCATTCATTGGTTTCTTTTCTTTCCATATACCTAGAAAAGAGTCTAATGATTTGGTTATTATGAGTTAAATTTAGTCTTTCCTACACTAGTGAGTGCTATAGTTTTTGTTACAAGTCTACAGTCATCAAAAATCCCTTTCTCACTTTTAGCTTAAAAGGGTTAAAAACTATTAAACCCATTATAAGAAGTGAGTTGTACCTTCTAGAACATTTAGAGAACAATTCATAATAATTATTCAATTGTTAGTGAAATTTGCCACCACAAATTGGGCAAAGAAGATATAAAAAAGTGGTAACAAATCTATTTGCTAACAGATTTTTGGTGACTTTGTTGGGGAATTTTGAAATGAAGTACCGGTGCATTTTATTTCCTCAAAAATCTAGAAGTACCTCTCCTAGGATGGAGGTTGGCAGCTCTATTGAAGATGAATATCAAAAAATACTTGCAAAATATCTAAAAATATTGAAAGAATGGATTCCTGCAAGCGATGAAAACAAAGAAGGTCTCTTTCTATTTTTTTCCCCCCTTCAAGACAAATCAAATCATGGAGGTAGTGGGTGACCTGGTGAAGGAGGTGCAGTTCTTATGAAATTTCTATGGGGCAGTGCCAATCAAAAAATATATATTTTTAAAGAAGAGCTTATATATAAAGAAGAAGAAATTAGTAGCACTAAACATGATAACAAAGAAGAACTTGAGGTCAAAACAAATAGTGATCAACAAGAAGAAAAACCAGAAAGTTTTCAGCCTCTTGAAGGTTTGGCCCCAAGTTTGTCATTAGAGGCATCCAAGGAAGATTTGGTTTAGCTGCATACAGTTGAAGAGCCACATGAACATCCATTGAAAAAAGCCCTTGGAGGTATGGGTAACCTTGTTGACATTTCAATTGCATTCATAGAGAAAGTTATAGAGAGAAGCTTTTGCTTTGGTTGTTGTCCCTTTGTTTGAGAACCATGATGGTGGAGGTGTCAGTGGCACTGCCTCTCCTAGTAGCTAACTTGTTCCTAGCATATCTTGGTCATGTTCATAGGACAATGGTCTTAACCTTATTGGGGGAACAGTGTCTGATGGAAGAATGAACCATTACTTGAGTGTCTCTTGTGTGATTGTTGAGGTACCAAACTTGAATAGGGTTAAAGAAATCTATATTGAAGAGATGCTCCAGGATCCTAAAGGGAAGATTCATAAAGCAATTAAAGATACTCTTAGATTGGAAGTGGAAAAGCATAAATCCACTCATCTTGATACCAATAATGTTTCTAAAACTAGTATCCTTAGTGCTGATTCCAACAATGCTAGGGAAGGACTTAAAGGCAACAAAGAATGAGTCTCATGCTGATGGAGTTTAAAACACATAAGCATTCGTGATATACTAGGCACAAAGAAGATGAGTCCATCTTTAATGGAGTTTAAGACATCTTTGTTGGAAGAATTTAGTCTTCTATTAGACAATTTATTGCACCAGCCCCCGTGTCAGACTTGGGAGTTTCCACAATCCACTCCAGGACTATTTGCACCTGCTAGCATTAATTATGGTAGGTAAGTTTGAATTTGAAATGTGTTGAGCACCAATTTTCTGGCAAGGTAAGAATGACACAAATAGGAGGGAAAACAGTTGACTGTTGAAGAGAGAAGAATGGAAGAGTGAAACTTGCAGTAGCAGAAGTGTAAGGGAATGTTTTAACACAGAGAATAGAAGAATGGAATGTGCAGTAGCACAGTGACACATAGGTAGATATGGAGCTCCTACAGGCAACTCCAGAGAAACAATTTGCAGCTCTAGTGATTGGGGCATATCAGAAAATAGAGCAGCAGCTCTGTATTGTAATTTGTAACAAGTTTGAATGTAATTTTAGCAAAGGAATATATATAAGATACATTGCTGCCATTTGTGTTTTGTCTCTATGTGTGTATTTGTTTCATGTTGTTCAATATATTGCTATAGTTTTTTAGTAGTGGACACCAGTCTGCGCTCCCCTGCTCTCCCCTATTGCCAACAATTTGGTATCAGAGCCCTATTTTTCTGGGCGGTAAGAAATCTTCTTTGTGGGTGTTGTATATAAGCCCTAGTTGGTCTAGGTATTATCAGCTTTCTCATATTTGAGAAGCATGGTAGGTGGGGACAGCAAAGGATGGCAGCAGCCACCTACATTTGATGGGCAGAACTATGACATCTGGGCTAAGAAGATGAAGACTATTCTGGTTGCTAATGACCTATGGGATTTGGTCACTAATGGTTTCATAGACACCACAGACCCAGCAGCCTATGCAACACTTTCTAATGCTCAAAGAAACCAGTTGAAGGAAACAAGAATGAAGGATGCAAAAGCCCTCAGTCTAATTGAGGTAGCCTTGACAGAGGCTATTTTCCCCCACATTGCAGCAGTAAACTACTCAAAACAGGCACGGAAAATACTGTAGAATAGCTATAAGGGAATTGACAAAGTGAGATTAGTCAAGCTCCATCTATTTAGAAGAGATTTTGAGACCCTTCAGATGAAGGAGAGTGAGTCTATTTCAAACTTTCACACTAGTGTTTCTACCATACTAAATCAGCTAAGGATAAATAGAGAAATAATGGATGATCAAAGGATTATTGAGAAAATCCTAAGGAGTCTACCTTCTAGATTTGACCCTATTGTCATAACCATTGAAGAGACAAAGGATCTATCCAAGATGATAGTGGATGAGTTGATGGGCTCCCTACAAAGCCATGAGCAGCGGTTGAATAGATCTGCTCCTTCCCTTGAGCAAGCCTTCAAGGCTCAAACCACCACAAGAGGTAGGGGAAGAGAAAGAAATAGTAGAAGTAGAGGTCTAAGAGGTAGAGGAAGAAGCAACTCCAGAAGAAGAGTTTCAAACAGCTAAGAAGAGGCAAGCAGCTCATAGCTAAGCTATCAAGGAAAGAAGAAGAACAACAGTTCTAATTAGAGGTATGACAAAAGTAATGTTCAATTCTATTATTGTCATAAGTTTGGTCATTATGCTAGTGAGTGTAGAAAGAAATAGCATGATCATGGAGGCCAAAATGCTAATGTAGCAAATGAGAACAAGGCTGAAAATGAAAATCAGTCTAAGGTGTTTATTGTGTGCGACCTTGCTGAGAAGAGCAGCCCTGAAGTTTGGTATTTGGACAATGGGTGTAGCAACCACATGAGTGGTAATAAAAAATTGTTTGCCTCCATTGACAGAAATGTCAAGTCTGAGATCATGACGGGGAATAGTCAAAAGGTTCCTATCATAGGAAAAGGCATCATCACTATCCTTAGCAAGTAAGGTGAGAAAATGTAGATCTAGGATGTATATTATGCCCCTGGCATAAAACATAACCTATTGAGCATTGGACAGATAGTCCAAAATGGTTATAGAATCCTGATGGAAATGGAGAGTGCACAATATTTGATAAATAAGGCAATAAGAAAGTGATTGCAGCAGTGCAGATGACAAGGAACAAAATGTTTCCTCTTAGGATAAACATAGAGTCTCCGGCACCATCTCTGGCATAGTTCCCAGCACTATCTCTGGCACTCACAGTAGTAGGACAACAATTAGCCTTTAGGACAATCATCAAAGACCCATTCAAATTGTGGCATTTGAGGTATGGGCACTTAAGCTTTTCTGGTTTGAGTTTATTGTCTAAGAAAGGCATGGTTAGAGGGCTACCAAACATTGTAGGGCCAGATGGAAAATGTGAAGCCTACATTTTAGGAAAGCAGCACAGACAACCCTTTCAATCAGGGTATTATAGAAGGGCAAGAGAACCATTGGAGTTGGTGCATTCAGATTTATGTGGCTCTATGAAGACCCCCACACTAGGTGGGAATGTATATTTCATGACCTTCATAGATGATTATAGCAAAAAAAACTAGATTTATATTTTGAAGAACAAATCAGAAGCTTTTGAGAAGTTTAAAGAGTTTAAGCCATCGGTTGAAAAGCAAAGTGGCTGCTATATTAAGGGCCTAAGAACATATAGAGGAGGAGAGTATATCTCCAAACAATTTCTAAATTTCTACAGGAATGAAGGCATTCGTAAATAGTTCACAACAAGGTATACTCCATAGCAAAATGGAGTAGCTGAAAGGAAAAATAGAACCATCACAGAGATGGCAGCAAACATGTTGAAGGCAAAGGGACTATCAAATGGGGTGAAGCTGTAGCAACAACAGTTTACCTATTGAATAGGTGTCCTACAAAAGTTGTTCATGATAGGATTCTACAAGAGGCGTGGACAAACAACAAGTGGAGTGTTGAACACCTAAGAATCTTCGGGTATGTTGCATATGCATTTGTGCCTAAAGAGAAGAGGCATAAATTTAGTGATAGAGGTGAAAAATGTATCTTCATAGGCTATAGTGAAGAGTCAAAAGCCTATAAACTATATAATCCCATCACCAAAAAGATTGTGATTAGCAGGGATGTTGAGTTCATTGAGAATGAAGCATGGGATGGAACAGTGGATAGCACCATGGGTATTTATGTTGCAATACCCCTTGAAGATGAGGAAGCTTCAGAGGATAGCAACTCTGGAGGAACTATAGAGAGCAGCAGCTTGGGGAGAAACTACAGTAGAGCATTGGAGAACAACTGCAGCTCCAGAGGTGTTCAGCAAAGCAGCTCTGGAGGTGGACAACACAATAACTCCAGAGGTGGGCAATAGCACAGCAGCTCCAGAGATCTGTAGCTCTAGAGGTCTACAACTCCAGAGATCTGTAGCTCTAGAGGTCGATAATACTACAGCTCTGGAGGTCAGTGTAGCAGCTCCAGAGGTTGACAGAGCAGTGGCTTCGGAGGTCAAAACAGCAGCAGCTCCGGAGGTCATAGCAGCAGCAGCTCCAGAGGTAATTCAGACCCCACACTTGTATCATTGATTCCATGAAGGACAAGGAGTGTGAAGGACATTTATGACAGCACAAGGTATGCTGATGATGATGAGAATTTAAATTTTGCATTATTTTCTTCTAGTGATCGAATCTACTTTGAAGAAGCTGTGAAAGAAGAGAAATGGTGTAAAACCATGGATGAAGAATTAGATGCCATAGAGAAGAATAACACATGGCAGCTAACTGATTTACCCAAGGGTAAAAAAGTGATTGGAGTTAAGTGACTCTATAAGACCAAGTCTACTACTGAAGGAAAGATTGAAAGACATAAGCCAAGGCTAGTTGTCAAAGGGTACAAACAACAGCCTGGAAGAGATTATGATGAGACATATGCACTAGTTGCAAGGCTGGAAATAGTTTGGGCAGTCATAGCAATAGCAGCTCAACACAAGTGTAAGGTTTTTCAAATGGATGTAAAGTCAACCTTCTTGAACTGAGTGCTGAAAGAGAAAGTGTATGTGGAGTAGCCACTTGGCTATGAAGTCCCAGGGGAAGAGGACAAATTATATAGGCTCCGGAAAGCCTCTATGGGATGAAACAAGCACCTAGGGCATGGTATAGTAGAATTGACTCATATTTGTTGAGCAATAGCTTTAGGAAAAGCAGAAGTGAGCCCACTCTCTACATCAAAGCAGTTGAAGGTAACATTTTAATTATTGTTTTGTATGTAGATGATTTGATTTTTACTAGAAATAGGGATCTTTTCATTGCTGATTTCAAAGAGGCAATGAAGAATGAGTTTGAGATGACAAACTTAGGTCTGCTAAAGTATTTTCTTGGCATTGAGGTTAAGCAAACAGAGCATGGCATATTTATTTTGCAAACTAATTATGCCAAACAGATTGTGAAGAGATTTAAAATGGAGAAAAGTAAACCTACCCCTACACCAATAGCTATAGGTCTAAAATTGAGTAAAGAGGACAACAACAGGGAAGTAAACCCAACCCTCTACAAAAGCATGGTTGGAAGCCTCATGTACTTGACAGCCACTAGGCCTAATTTGATGTATGTTGTAAGCCCGATTTCTAGGTTCATGGAGAAGCCTAAGGACACACATTAGCAAGCAAGAAAGAGGATCCCGAGGTATGTGAATGGCACAACAGGTTATGGTATCTTATATGGTGTTCCTGATGAGTTTAAGTTGGTTGGTTTCACAGACAGTGATTGGGCAGGAAATGTAGATGACCAGAAAAGTACATCCAGCTATGTATTTCATATGGGTTCAGGCATGATATCATGGGCATCCAAGAAGTAGTCCATTGTTTCTCTCTCTACAACAGAAGCTAAATATATTGTAGCAAATGCAGCAGCATGTCAGGCTATTTGGTTGAGAAGGATCCTTGTAGAGCAGCAAGAAGATGGTACAACCATTCATTGTGATAATGTTTCATCAATAGCCTTGACAAAGAATCTAGTCTTCCACGGATGAAAAAAGCACATTGAGATCTGTTATCACTTCATAAGGGAGTTGGTAGAATGAAGAGAGATTGAGTTGTAGTATTACAGATCTCAGCAGCAGCTCGCTGACATTTTTACAAAAGCATTGCCAAAAGATTCTTTTGAACGCCTAAGAGATAGGCTAGGCATTGTTGACAGCTCTGGAGGTATGCAGCCCTGAAAAGAGGATAGCTCTGGAGGTGTGCACTCCTGGAAAGAAGACAGCTCTGGAGGTTCAGATCCAAAAAGACAGTAGGAGAGCTCCAAAGATTCAACCCTGGAAAGTGTGTGCAGCTCTGGAGATGCTCTGGAGATATAGAAATAGTGCTTCGGAGGTGCTCTGGAGATGCAGAAATAGAACTCTGGAGATGCTGGAAGTTAGCTCCAGAGATGCAAACAAAGTGCCCCGGAGATGCAGAGAACAGCTCCAGAGATGATGTAGAGTGGCAGAGACAATTCCAGAGATCTACTCCAGAAAGACAAATGCAAAGGTATAACTCTGGAGACCAGTTCTAGAAAGAAAACTTTTGACTAACATCTGACTTCAGATTAAGGCGGAGTGTTGGAAGAATTTAATCTTCCGTCAGACAATTTATTGCACCAGCCCCTGCATCAAACTTGGGGATCTCCACAATCCACTTCAGCACCATTTGCACCTACCAGCATTAATTATGGTAGGTAAGTTTGAATTTGAAATGTGTTGAGTGCCAATTTTCTGGCAAGGTAAGAATGAGATAAATAGGAGGGAAAATAGTTGACCGTTGAAGAGAGAAGAATGGAAGAGTGAAGCCTACAGTAGCAGAAGTGTAAGGGAATGTTCTAACATAGATAATAGAAGAAGGGAATGTGCAGTAGCACAGTGACACACAGATAGCTACGGAGTTCCTACAAGTAGCTCCAGAGAAATAGTTTGCAGCTCCAGTGATTGGGGCATATCAGAAAATAGAGTAGTAGCTCTATATTGTAATCTGTAACAAGTTTGAATGTAATTTTAGCAAAGGAATATATAAGAGACATTGCTACCATTTGTATTGTGTCTCCTCTATGTGTGTATTTGTTTCATGTTCAATATATTGCTGTAGTTTTTTTAGTAGTCGACACCAGTCTGCCCTCCCCTGCTCTCCCCTGTTGCCAACAAGCTTCATGCTAAACCAAAGAATCTTAGCCTGTATTGTAAATGGCATGTAATCTTGAAAGATAAATAGAATCGTCAAAAGCCATTGTTTATATTTAGAAGGAATTTTATGTTTCCTACCAAGGCTTTAACATTGATATACGTGGGCTCAGCAATGGAGAGAAGGCACCACAATTACCAAATTGAAGGAGTTTATGACAACAAACCCTGTGTTTCTTACAACAATTAAAATACTGAGAAAAAATATGAACAACAGTACAAATATTACAACTGCACAAATTATTCTATTTTATTCAACAAATAAGATTACATATATAACTTCAGAGAAGTTTACCAGCTTCCTACAAATCTCCTAACTAATTTGAAATCTAACTACAATTGATTGACACCTAACTAAAACTAACTAAGACACCTCTACAACAATTAGTGACACCTCTATAATTTCTATTGACACATCTACAACTACACAACTCAAGTTGACACATATTCCCCACATTTGAATAAACCAGTTATTCATTATATTCTAACATCCCCTCTTAATGAATAACTTAAAATAACTCCAACTCTCACATCAGCACAACATTGCTCCTTTGAAATCTCATGCGCCACTCCTCCTCCAACACCATAAATGGAGGCATGTCGAGGAACCCATATTTCCTCTAACAACCTTTTTTCAATGTGCTTTGATGATCTCAAACTATCTATCATGTCAACAAATTTAAAATAGGACAATTTCTTCATTGGCCTCATCAACAGTATGATTCATGAAGTTTGCTTCTTCATAACCATTGGGTGCATTCCTTTTAAGTAGATTTGCAGCCCTTTTTCTACAGTCCCAAGCATTATGTCCTTGTTTAGCACAATAGTAGCATTTACCAGTGTTTTTCCTTGCACAAAAACTTGATCCACCACTCTTGGAATATAATGCAACATGATTATTCATTGAAATTTCACCATTATTCTTTGAATGGCTTTCTTCTTCAAGAAGTGTTGTAATCATGCTCCCAAGAGATTGTGATGGTAGATTCACCAATGTAAATACCACATTCTTAAACATTGGTGTCATGCTTTTAAGTAAAATTGCCCTTGGATCGTCTTCATCTATAACCGCTCCAATACCTACAAGTTGTGTCATTAAAGACTTAGGCTTGTTAACATGGTCAGTAATGCTCTCACCTTGTGACATTTTTAACTCAAAGAGTCACTGCTTCAATAGCACTTTGGCATTATGTGTCTTTGGATCAAACAAACTTCCATGCACCTCCCATACTTCTTTTGATGTCTTGGATAGGTCTACTAAATGAACTTGAAAATCTGAAAAACCCAAACCAATAAAAGACTTAGCTTTGTTGTCCTTAGTTTCCCACTTAGCTATCTCTCCAGCATTTGTAGAAGGCTTTAGCTCAATCCCTTGGACAATATTCCACAAATCCTTTTCAATTAAGTGGAGTTGCATCTTAACTTCCATGTGTGAAAATTTTCTCCTAAAAATTTATCCACAACATGTACTAGAGCGATTTTATAGCACCACAATATACTTTGGACAATCAGTCCTAAACCAGCAAAGTACTATAGCAAAAATAAAAGGCTCCCCATGAACCAATATAGATGAACGCCTCATGGAAATAATGGCTTCAATCTACTTCACATAGATGTTGCTCTCTTTGGAGAGTCTCCTTCAAACGCGACACTTGACACTAAATTAGCAACAACTCTCTCTTCGTAGATTGTGCAGCACCTAGCTCCCTCAGACAACACTTTTTTTTTGTTTTTGGCTGCACGCACATTATAATGGTAGCAAATTCTATATTCAAATAGAGGTCTACGGACTGACCTAGAGATGATAGACCTTCCTTTAACGCAGCTCTAATACCAGATTAAAATACTAAGAAAAAATATGAACAATAGTACAAATATTACGACTGCACAAATTATTCTATTTTATTCAACAAATAAGATTACATATATAACTCCAGAGAAGTTTACCAGCTTCCTACAAATCTGCTAACTAATTTGATAGCTAACTACAATTGATTGACACCTAACTAAAACTAATTGAGAGACCTCTACAACGATTAGTGACACCTCTATAATTTCTATTGACACATCTACAACTACACAACTCAAGTTGACACATATTCACTACATGTGAATAAACCAGTTATTCATTATATTCTAACAACAATGACTCCATGAACATCATTGCCAAGATAAAAAGGAATCTAGTGACGTTATAAATAATATTGGCAGGAGATATGTTCGATGTGATTGTACGACCTGGGTATGGTCAATCTTTTACAATGGGTTTGGTCATCATCCTTGATCAGATCATCTCAACCGATGTGCCATAAAAACATCCAAAGCGATGCATAGATGAAGATTAGAGTTCCTTTGATGAATCTCTCAAGCTTGTGAAGATGAATCATCAGTTAGCATGTAATGTGTAGACTGGAAGATGTGTACAGATCAATGACATTCATCTTCTTGGAGTAGCACCTCATGTGTTTATGACTATTTTTGGGTGGCACCATAATCATGAAAGGATTTTGATAAAATGTGGAGAAAGGCTCAGTCAACTCATAATTATCCCTGTGTATACATGTATACCCTATCAAAAAGATTCTATGAGCAGCCAAATATATTCATTCTTGTGGATGATAATAGTCGAGCAGATGAGAGGTCTTTTGATATTAAGTTATCAGGAAATATATGCATCAGAGGACCAAAGTGATGCAAAACCCTTTTATCAGTTTAATTCTAGATTGGCAAACTTTATTTTAACCGATAACTCCTTCTATCGGCTTATTCCTATCTAGTATATTTTAGGGTTCTCAAATCACACTTATTCCTGATCAGCATATCCTACAGGGTTCAAAAGTTATCTTATGAGCTGATTAACAGACTAATGGGTGAAGATATGAGGAATGCTGAAATAGTTTATAAGTACGCTCACAAAGGAAACTCAAATCTTCACCAATTAATGTTAGTAATCAAATGAACTACATTCCTCGACTCATACTGATCTCTACTATGTTCTAGGTGTAAGGAAGTTAAAGTAGTGGAAACAATTTCCTACACCAAACTTGAGGAGAGACAAGATGCAAAACTTTTTAAAAATTGATCTAACAGCTATAGAAATTTCAGCAACACATTCAAAATATGAAATAAACAATAAAACAAAAAACACCAAATATATGTGGGGAAAACCCTTTCGGGTGAAAAACCCCATTCCAAAAGCCTGCTCAATGTATTCCAAATCCAATAACAAGATTACATACACATGTAGAGCAAGTTTATTATAGGAGTATCACCAGTAAACAATTTTGGAAGAATTCCGATAGCATTCCGATCGCATAACAATACTTGCAAACTCACACTATGCAAACTACTCCTCAAGCCTCCAATTTATAGACTTCTGGCTATATAAGAAACCATCTATAGTTTTACAAAACCATGTTTGAAGTTTCTTAGCCTAGATTCCAATCTAAAAATAAGCTCTCACGTCCAAAATGAAATCCTCTATTTTTTACCCTTACAGATATCATAGAATCTGTCATAATGGCCTTCCATAATATACTATCATGTGGGCATCCTTTGACACCTAAAAAACCAATTTTAAGAGTACTGACAATGCGTAATAGCTGTAGGAAAATATTAAATAAAAATAACTATAACGAGAAATGTGCAGCAAGGTTGAGACACTTCGTTTTCCAACATTCTCCCACTTGTCGAATACCTTGCAAGAGCTAGGGGAATCACATCATCATGGATCAACTGCTAGGGGCCAAGAGGCCCATAGACTCAAAACAACACCTAAATTTTCTTGTGCTCATAGGATTAGTTAATGCATCTGCAACATTCGCCATAGTCTCTACCTTTTCTAGCTTCACCCTGCCATCCTCGACCATATCTCTCACGAAGTAATAATAAACATCAATGTGTTTGGTCCTGGCATGAAAAGTTGGGTTCTTCGCAAGGCAGATTGCAGTCTGACTGTCACAATAAACTGTAACTACATTGTTTTTCAATCCAATATCTAAACACAAATGCTTCAGCCAAATGGCTTCTTTACAGGCATGAGTAGCTACCATGTACTCTACCTCAGCAGTGGACAAAGTGACCATAGCCTGTCACTTGCTCATCTAGCTGATTGCACCACCATTAAGAGTAAAAACATATGTACTGGTTGACCTTTTGCTATTGACATCACCATCCCAGTCTGAATCCACAAAACCATGAATACTCAAGGAATGTTGATCTTTTGTACCATGAAAATAAATAGAATACTCTATTGTAGCCCACAAATATCTGAAGACCCTCTTAACTACATCCAAATGCACTCTTCCAAGATTAGACATATAATGAGAAAGAACTCCAACTGCTTGGGCAATGTCTAGTCTTATACAAACCATAGCATACATTAAGCTTCTAACTACAATCTAGTAAGGTACTCTGCTCATGTCTTCCATCTCTGATGGGGATGTAGGACATTGTGAAATAGAGAGCTTTGTTCCCAATGTAATAGGAACACAAAGTGGTTTACAATCTTGCATGTTAAACCTTTGCAAAACTAAACAAACATACTTAGTCTGGCCAAGCCATAGCTTTCTATTCTCATGATCTCCATTCCAAGTATGTGTTTTGCTGCACCAAGATCTTTCATTTCAAATTTTACAGAAAGCTGAGATTTGAATTCTGCAATCAAACCTTTGCCTTTTCTAGTAAACATGTCATTAACATATAAAGCAATTACTAGGAAACGATCACCATCAGATTTAAAATATACACAGTGATTAGATTTAGACCGCACAAATCCCAAACTCAACACATATGTATCAAACTTCTGGTACCATATCCTAGGACTTTGTTTAAGGCCATACAGAGATTTCTTTAACTTATAAACCAACTTGCTTTTACCTTTCACCATGTAGTGCTCTAGCTGTGTCATATAGTTTTCTTCCTCCAAATCACCATGAAGGAAAGTAGTTTTCGTATCTATTTGTTCAACCTCTAGGTCATAAGTTGCTGCAATAGATAATAAAAATTGAATGGATGTCATTTTAGGAATAGGAGAAAAGATCTCACTATAATCAATACCTCAAAATGAGAGTATCCCTTTGCAACCAACAGTGCCTTATATTTTTCAACATTTCCATCTAAACCAATCTTTTTCTTAAACACCCATTTACATCCAACAAGTTTGCATCCTTCAGGAAAAGGTACAAGGTCCCATGTATCATTTCTTTTAAGGCCTACCATCTCTTTATCCATGGCAAATTTCCAGGACTCTACATCATTCTTACCCAAAGCCTCTTGCATAGATCTCGGTTCATCAATGTTAGTATTCAAAGCAAATATACACTTCCAATCATCAGGTGAATACCCATACCTTTCAGGTGGTTTCCTATGCCTTGTAGACTTTCAAACAAGCTGAGGTGGAGGTTCTTCCACTTCTTCCTCCACTTCTCCCTTTTCTGAAGATTCAAAGCTTGATGAGCTCTCCTCAACTTCTTGTCTATCTTGGGGTCTCGATTCAACATCCTCAGTCATAGAAGGAAGTTGAATCACATCTTTTTTCTATTCAATTTCTTTATGTTGTTCTAGATAAAAAGTAACAGGAGAAGATTTAGTCTCTCTAAAAACAACACTTCTAGAATAAATTACCTTATGTGCAACAAGGTCCCAAAGCTTGTATCCTTTCACACCATAGCTGCAGCCAATGAAGCTACATTTGATAGCCTTAGAATCCAACATTGTTCTCTTCTCCTTAGGCACATGTACATATGCCTCACAACCAAAAATTCTCAGATGTCTAAGTGAAGGCTTTTTCCTCAACCACGCCTCCATAGGCATTTTATCAACAAGTGCTAATGTAGGAGATCTATTTATCAAATAACAACCAGTGGCAACAGCTTCAGCCCAAAACTTTTGTTCTAGATTAGCTCCACTCAACATACTCCTAGTCTTCTCCATCAACGTTCTATTCATTCTTTCTGCAACTTCATTCTGCTGAGGAGAATACAGAGTTGTCTTTTGTCTTTTAATTCTGCAATCTATACAAAATCTGTCAAAATTTGTAGAACAATACTCATTGCCATTGTCAGTCCTCAAAGATTTAATTTTCTTTCCAGTTTGACTTTCTACCAAAGCCTTGAACTCCTTAAAATGACTGGAAACTTTAGATTTACTCTTTAAAAAAATATACCCATGTTCTCCTACTGAAATCATCAATGAAAGTAACATAATAAATGGATTTACCAATAGAAGTAACATCAATAGGACCAAATACATCGAAATGGATTAGATCCAAAATACATGAAGACTTATGAGAAGACGAGTAAAACTGAACATGGTTTTGTTTGCCAT
Organism: Cunninghamia lanceolata; assembly: GCA_027924645.1. Taxonomy (NCBI): domain Eukaryota; kingdom Viridiplantae; phylum Streptophyta; class Pinopsida; order Cupressales; family Cupressaceae; genus Cunninghamia; species Cunninghamia lanceolata. The sequence goes on from BSBN01000078.1 coordinate 10,382,532, forward strand.
AAGTACAATGTTCACAAAAATCAAACTCTAGATTGAAATCATTCAAACCTTCAACAAGGTTCCTATTTTTTAGGGGTTTCAAACCCTTCTCTCACATGTGGCCAAGTCTTTGGTGCCATAACATGGTCCTCTCTATAGGTAACTTTGATTTGGTAGACACATCACCCTTGGGTACCCAAAAGCCATGACCATCCCTAGAAGAGGAAACCATATATTTTTTCAACGAAGTAGTTTCCAGCTTGATTTTATCATAAGTTCTATTGTACTCAACCATGCATGCATCAAGCTGGTACAATGTACTCAATCTGTTTCCTCTTGCTATCACCATAGCACCTCTCACCATTTTCACACCTACTTCAGAAAACTATACATGCACACCCGCATCGGTTAGCTTGCTAACAGATAATAAATTTCTTGCTAGTCCTGGGATATACAAGACACCATCAAATCTTCTAACTCTACCATCAAAAAATTTCACATGTATACTACCATGACCAACAATGTTAAGGAAAGAATTATCACCCAAATACACCTTACCACCATCATAGTTTTCATACTTACTAAACCAGTTTCTGTTAGGAGTCATGTGGAAAGATGCACCTAAGTCTATCAACCATACATTATCACCTGCACGAGTGCCCAAGGCGACAATAAAGGCATCTCCATCTTCCTTTTCAAACTCAGAATTAGAATCTTGCTTCTTCTTCTTCTTTTTCTTCTCTTCTTTACATTCCTTTTGGAAGTGTCTAGATTTTCCATTGTTCCAACAAATTGCCTAGGACTTACCAGGAGATTTTGATCTCCCCTTATTCTTGGATGTGGAACGGCCACGCTGCTTCTCATCTTTGCCTGATTCTTTTGGTCTTCCTCAAACACTCAAAACCTCTTTGGCATTCACGAAGGCCTTCCTTCTCATCTCTTCAGAGAGTAGAGAACCAACAACATCCTACATCTTCAGAATGACTGAAGTTCTCCCAATGGCCATGACTAGGCTATCCCATGAGTCTGGCAACAAACACATCAAAGTTTGGCACCTTTCTTCTTCATCCATTTTCACCCCAATTGAGGTCAACTAAATCACCAACATATTGAATGTTTCTAGATGCTCATTAATTCATCCACCATCTTCCATTCTCAAGGAATACAACTTCTTCCTCAAGAAAATTTTATTTACTAAAGATTTAGCTTGGTATATCTCACCCAACTTCTTCCAAAGCTTCTTCGAAGTGGATTCTTCATGGACTTTTATCAAAATCGAGTCGGCAAGACATAGTCTTATGAGACCTTTTACTTTTCTATCCATTACATCATATGTTGTAGCCAAAGATGGATCGATAGGCCTCTAGACATTTTCATCCACTACATCCCATAGATCCCAATCAATCAATAGATCTTCCATCTTCAGCTTCCACATTTCAAAGTTTGTGCCAGAAAAATTTTCAACCTCCATTCTCCCAAATGTGCTTGCCATCTGAAAAATCCTAGAACAAAATCACAAAGTATCCTCTACACAAGCTCCCAATCAAACCTTGATTAGCACAAAAACCCCAACAACCCACAACTAAAACCAAAGGTGATCAAATGCTGATACCACTTGTAAGGAAGTTAAAGTAGTGGAAACAACTTCCTACGCCAATCTTGAGGAGAGACAATATGCAAAACTTTTTAAAAACTGATCTAACAGCTATAGAAATTTTAGCAACACATTCAAAATATGAAATAAACAATAAAACACAAGACACCAGATATATGTGGGGAAAACCCTTTTGTGTGAAAAACCCCACACTCCAAAAGCCTGCTCAATGTATTCTAAATCCAATAACAAGATTACATACACTTGTAGAGCAAGTTTATTACAGGAGTATCACCAGTAAACAACTCTGGAAGAATTTTGGTAGCATTCTGACAGCATAACAATACCTACAAACTCACACTATGCAAACTAGTCCTCAAGCCTCCAATTTATAGACTTCTAGCTATACATGAAACCATCTGTGGTTTTACAAAACCATCTGTGAAGCTTCTTAGCCAAGATTCCAGTCTAAAAATAAGTTCTCACGTCCAAAATGAAATCCCATATTTTTGACCCTTATAGATGTCATAGAATCTATCATAATATGCCTAAAAATAGGCCTTCCATAATATACTATCATGTGGGCATCTTTTGACACCTAAAAAACTAATTTTCAAAGCATTGACAATGCATAACAGCTATAGAAAAATATTAAATAAAAATAACTATAATGGGAACTGTGTAGCAAGGTTGAGACACCTCCTTTGCCAACACTGGGTACATTAATAAGATTATTAGGTCTTTCTCTAGAAATGAGTTGGGTAGTGAAAAAATGTTCTGGGCCAAATGTTCAAATGGTTCTTGTTGTCTTCTGTTGTCATGAACCTCGTAGTGTTTATTCAGTATCATGGGGTGCATGGACAAATGGTTTTGATATTTTCCAATAGTGGATTTTAGACTGTGGCTGAAATGACAAAAGGGATAGACAGTCAGAAACATAGAATATTAATTGCCACCTCTAATTCATACACTTTTACGATTCTTTTTCCTTGATCACACTGCCTAGCAGTGTGTGGAAAATACACCATCATTAGAAAGGTTACAAAAGCCTTGGGTCTGCATGTTATTGAATGCAATTGAAATGATCTTTTGGGAGCTTCAGATCTAAAGATATCAGTTGCTTTAGTAGAAGATTTCCCAGAATACCCATCATTTACTCTCTTGATGTAGGGAAATTTTATCATCTCAGAATGAACATTTGAGAACAGTAGTGTCTTCTGTAGCTTTAAATTTCTTTAAATTGCCTCTAAAACACTCACAACTATGCCACAAAGCAGAATCAGACATAGTTCATTTCCCACAGTTAATCCTACTGAGAAAAGTTCATGCAAGTTTTAACCAGCTTCAGCAAAAACCATTAACCAGATTCATTGAGTAGAATCATTAAATATGAAAGATAGAATAGAAAAATGTGAACACAGATTTACGTGGGGAAAACCCTTTTAGGTAAAAAACCCCACACTCCAAAAGCATAGACCCATTGTATTATTCAGCAACCAGAAAATATAGTTATAATACAATACAAGCTCTAAGCCTTTACATAGAGTTTTACATCTTGTCCCTATCTGGAGAAACTCGATAGCATAACCCATCTATAACCCTATCTCCTCTCTCATTGCATTTCTTTGATCAGCCTCTCACACACTACAATAAATAACTCTATGATTTCATTTCATAGTTACAATGTAGACTTCATTACATTCAGTTACAATACAGAAAACTCTTCATTTTGCATTCCATGCCATACCAGAAACTGTCGATTCAATTCCTATAGCAAACAGTTCTCAAATAGTCTAACTATCAACACCTTTCAAAGTGTAACTATCACTACCCCTTTGAAGAGACTCCAAACAGTCTCCCTTCGAAGTCCTTGTGTCACCTAGACAAGAGTCCAAGCTTCACCAAACACTTTGTTAGACTATCAAGGAGACTCGAAATAGAGTCTCACTAAAATCTCAACATCACTCCGATATGGATATACTGGCCAGGCTTTGACCATGGTCCTTACTACTTAGGTGGCATCCATACCATACTCCATGTTGACAAGTCATATAACCTCCAACAATATCAACCAATCCCTACGCTCCTTAACAATAGTCGGGTCCCTCCAAGGCAGCCACGGGCCAGCACACGGATCAATAGATATCGACAATACCGATGGGACAACATATCATCTCCAACCGATATAAGGTTGTCCCTTGGATAAAGTTTATAACTTGCCATGTGGTTCCCACTGCCACTACTTGTATCAGATATATCAAAGAGACCCAAGACAGAGTCCCGCCGACAACACTATGTCACACCAATATGCTATGTATCAGGCTGTCGAAAGGACTCCTCAGAGACTCCCACCAAAACAATCAATCAGGCTAATAAAGGATGAGCTCACAGATTGTAGGAAGATCTTCAAGCTAGTAATTTGAGGTACCATTTCTAACTTGCTCCCACTTGATGAAGAACTAACTGGCTGCTTCCAATCAATGCTCAAATTTACCTCTCCAGCAAAAGTTCCAGTCATCCTCGAGATGAAAAGAACAAGCCATGGTGTAGAAGCACTAATCTAAAGGACACCAATCACTAAACCCAACTAGCAATGATTACAAATCACTACCACCACTCCATTGTGACCTATACACAAGAAAAGTCCTCAATCTGAACATAATTGTGAAGACATCCTCCAAAACAAACAAGATAAAACATCAGCTAGAATAAACAACTAGAAATCTAACTGCTTCCATCCAACTGACCAACCCACTTGACTAAAAAATAGCACACACAGCAAGTGCTAAAACATCCATCCAATCCATACCTCCAAGGTATTCAAAGAACATAGTAAACTCATGCCATAAACATATACACCCATAAACTGCAGCCATAAACTCCATGTGCAAACCTACCATAGAATGACATACACATCCAAAAGCTCCCACTGCATGGGTAATGTAAATCTGAAAAAAGATTAAGGCATACCAAGTCTACCAATAGCATCATATAGAAAGTGTAAACACAATCATGTAGCACCAAGTAATCATCCACAATGATACACAAAACCTATAAACAAATAACCTGCAAGAACAATTCTCACCACTAGTCCAAAATTCTCCCAAGTTCTCCACACCTAACAAAGGAAAGAGATAACAGAACCTCCATGTCATCACCTAAGAACATAAGTGAAAATACGTGACCACAAACTAGTGATCACAATAGCTCCAATCAAACTTCAAACCAGTGTAATGTGCAACAAACATCTAGGAAGACAACCAAGTCAAAAGGGAGAATCATTACACATCATATATACCTATAGAAATTCCTTCTACATACACCTCTAAATGCCAACTATGTCAAGTAAGATCTCCTCCACAAAACTCCAAAGAGACAACATAACAATACCAAAAATCATTCAATCTCAAGACATCAAACACAACATATGTAAACTACATGGATGTAAGCCTCTCAAAGAAGATCAAACTACTCCATTTCCCATTAGAGGAAATCAACCCATAAACCATCTCCTAACAATCCTCATCAAAGAATGACATCCTAAACTCAATTGCATAAGAAGATAGCCATTGCAAACATCCCTCAAATGAATCCTCTAGAACTAACTACATAGCTCAAGAGAAATCATATAGACTCATACTAAACCATCTTCAAATGAGTCTCCATAATCAATGACCATGAATCAACTCAATCCTATGAGAACAAAAGCACAAAATAATAAACTGCCAAATAGACCAAGAGCAAGAATGAAAATGCTCCTCCAAGGTATACAAGCCATCATGACTCCTCTAAAAGAAAAGTCTTCATAGGTCTCTGTTGAGCTCATGTCAAACCAAGGTGAAGGCTCCTCAGACTTTTTGTTGAAAACTCATTAAAGGTAACCATGTCAACAAAACTTCTCTCATCTTAGGATGAGTATAGCCTCACCTCATTCTCCATGTATCCATGAGCACCTACAAACAATCATCTCATGCTAAACTCCAAATGCATGGTTGCACTATCATGAAGGTCTCAAACAAATGACCAATGCACCCAAAACATAGAGAATCACTAGACCACTATCAAAGCTCCAATCATCTGAATCAGGAACTTGTCATGACATCATGATCTTATCATCCCTTGTAGGATATTCCATGCTCTAAGTGAACACAACATTTTCTCAAGAGAAATGTATCATGCCAAAACTTTTAATGCATAAACAAGAGTATATCATGACATAAAACAAACAAACTCTATACTAATGTCACCTGTCAAGCACCACTGACATCTCAACCAAAGACTTCATGAGCCCTCCATGGCTCCAAGATGTTACACATCCTCACATAGTGTCAATGCAAATGCAAAATAACCTTTCTACAGCAACAAGATCAAAGAGTTCGTCCTAGTAACATCTACAACACTATGGAAGATAATTCACAATTAAGTGATGGACTCATAGTCAATGCTAAAGCTCCCAGTGAACCGTGACAACTGATCTCTAGAAGCACCATGACCAAATCATTTGCTAATCTTAAAATCCTCTGAGTCCAAACATTAACATGTCCATGTGAAAATAAAACCAAGTGGCACCGAGATCTCCAAACCAAGGAAATAAACTATCACTATCAAAAGCTTACACCAAACTATGTAACTAGGCTATTCCTAACATTGTGATGCACATGCTACCAATCCCCATAACCGACTATTCAAGTACTCAACATCATCCACCCTCTCATCTTAGAGAAACCACACCAATGCACAAGTGACTATAGACAAGGCCAACTGATACTGTTCACACCAACACTGAATTAATCTCATGGATATAGACAGTCCACTTCTGAGTTATTCTACTGCAATCAATAGGTTGTACGCACCTACAAAACTGCATAACTCATAGATCTAATACACTGAAACATGCAAACCCATCATCACACTAGTAATCAGCAAACTAGGATTAAAAGGATAATTACCATGTAGACTACATGACTCAAACACTAGACCATGTTCATGTCTGATTCGCCAATCAGGTCCACAACCCTAGCACCATAGCCTAGGAATCCACCAAGCATCACCAAACAAATGCTAAGTGACAGATCCCATACCAGTACTCCTATACAAAGAAAGAATCTCACCTCCTCACACCACCCATAGAGCATGAATGTAAAACTACAACTATCTCATCCAACAACACCCCAAAATCGAGGGTCTAGAAAATAGCTTAACTATAGCTGCACAAAACCATAAGTTTTTCTCTTGACTGCGTAACACCTACAAAACCACTGTGTCTCATAGAACCCATACATACCCATATCCACTTCACAACTAGATGACACAAAGGTCTAAAATAAAAAATATCACAACTGTTAAACCAAAATAATGGATTATCATGAATATGCATAACCATAGATTTTAGGAAAAACTACAAAACCCCTCAAATCCAAGTAACATGAATCTGAGGTATGCAAGTACAAAATATACTTAAAAGGAAACTGCAGTTCAGGAACTTTAGGCCCACTTGTAGGCCAACTCCACAACCACCAACATGCACATGCATCTAAGGGAGACATGCTATTATAGAAGCTTCTAGATCAACCAATGATCAACTCCATAGCCTATATGAAATCGGGGTAACTAAAAACAATTCCTTCCAATACGAAGTATAAATACCCAACATAAGCACATTACTCCATGGCTGAACAACAACACAAGCTTCTCCATATCACCAAGGAGCCTCTCACACAGACACCCAATATGAAAGATCTACTGCAAAACAACCACAAAGCAAAAAAAAACCCACCCCATGCATCAGGATTATTCTGATGTCAACTAGGAGCCTCAGACCACATCATTTCAATATGACCAACTCTAGTTTCTCCATCTTCACCATCCTTCAAGCTGCATGTTATCTCATGAAACTGAAACAAATAAGTAATTACCTTGAACTCACTGAAGGATCAATCATCAACTGGTTCCTTTTGATTTTCTCAAGTTTTCCAACCTAAGAAATCTTCACAGAAGGAATACCGAGAACCAAAAACACTAGGAACAATCAAATCCCAGAAGAAGGCTTGGATACTGTTTGTAGGGAAATTTTATCATCTTAGAATAAACATATGACAAAAGTAGTGTCTTATGTAGATTTAAATTTATTTAAATTGTCTCAAAAACACTCACAACTATGCCACAAAGAGGAATCAATCATAGTTAATTTCCCACAATTAAACCTATTGAGAAAAGTTCATGCAAGTTTTAACCAGCTTCAACAAAAAGCATTAACTAGATTCATTGAGAAGAATCATTAAATAGGAAAGACAGAATAAAAAAAACATAAACACATATTTACATGGGGAAAACCATTTTGGGTAAAAAACCCCACACTCCAAAAGCCTAGACCCATTGTATTATCAAGTTCAACCAGAAAATACAATTACAATACAATACAAGCTCTAAGCCTTTACACAGAGTTTTACATCTTGTCCCTATCTGGAGAAATCTAACAACATAACCCATCTACAACCCTATCTCCTCTCTCGTTACATTTCTCTAATCAACCTCTCACACACTACACTGAACAAATCAATGATTGCATTTCATATTTACAATGTAGACTTCATTACATTTGGTTACAACATAGAAAACTTTTCATTCTGCATTCCATGCCATACCAGAAACTATCGATTCAATTCCTGTAGAAAATGATTCTCATAAAGTCTAACTGTCAACACCCGTCAAAGCGTAACCATCACTGCCCTTTTGAAGAGACTCCAAACAGTCTCCCTTCAAAGTCCTTGTGTCACCTTGATAAGAGTCCAAGCTTTTCCAAACACTTTGTTAGTCTATCTAGGAGACTCAAAACAGAGTTTCGCTGAAATGTCAACATCACTCCAATATGGATATACTAGCTAGGCTTTGACCATGGTCCTTACTTCTTAGGAGGCAGTCACACCATACTCCATGTCACCGAGTCATATAACCTCCAACAATATCAACCAATCCCTGCTCTCCTTCTTATCACCGGTTGGGTCCCACCAAGGCACCTGCAGGCCAGCACACACATCAATATATATCGGCAATATCGATGGGAAAACATATTGTCTCCCACAAATATAAAAGTTGTCCCTTTGATGAAGTTCATAACTTTCCATGTGGTTCCCACTGCCACTACTTGTATTGGGTATATCAAAGAGACCCAAAGTAGAGTCCCGCCAACAACACTAGGTCACATTGATATGCTTTGTATTGGGCTGTCGAAAGGACTCCTTAGAGACTCCCACTGAAATGATCAGTCTAGTTGATAAAGGATGAGCTTATAGATTGCAGTAAGATCTTCAAGCTAGTAATTTAAGGCACCATTTCTAACACTTGAGTAATGGGTTGTCATCATATAAGGGTTATCTCTCTGAAGATTATACAGATTTTCCCTAGAAATCTAGCTCTAGTTATGTTATGAAGATATCCCTCAAAAAAGTTTTTGGAATATCAATAACCAAATAGTGGTGCAATCGATACTAGTTAGAAATTGTGTCATTGGTAATTCACTAGATGCCATGAGAACAAGTTTGAACCATATGAAGGAAACGGTTTGGGAAGCTTCTACAGATTCATGGGAAAAAAAGGACAAAGCATAGAACTAGAAAAGAATCTTATGCAACTAAGGTCTCAGCTCAAATAGTAAATTCCAAATAATATTTTAAACCAATGAATCCAAGTATCTGGTTAGCTTATTCTTATCAAATCAGTAATGCCGACAAACTTAATTTAAGGCAATCTTTGATGCTAAAACCCCTTGTGAGTTATAATGACTCAAAGATTGGTTTTGTAAGCTCAAGATATGATTATAAATACTATGGAAGATTTCAAATGGAATTACAATTAGAAGAGTCTGAAATTGTGTATTTTTGGATGACAAAATGATACTTGGAAGGAAAATGTTATAGATTTTGGAAAATTTTGTAGGAGTGAAGTCATTTTTTGGGGAGTTATGTGCATAGGCAAGTAGGTACATCAGATTTTGAGGGGCATTATAAAGCTATAGATAAGATGCATGAAATGTTGGAGATGATAAAGGATTTGCACTAAATATCTCAAACAATAGGAAAGTTTTAGTTTTACTTCTCAGTGGAGTTGAAAGGACCGATTACACAGGTAGGGTTAAAATTAGAATGGATGTGGTAATTTCATAATTTCAAACAAAATTAAGGTATGTTAGATCTTGTGCTCCATATCTTCCTTGGATCTTAGCTGGTGATTTTAATTTTGTGTTGAGCTTTGAGGAGAAAAGAGGTGGGTTGCCTCAGCTTGGGCCTACTTCTGATCTTTTTTGGGAGAATGTGGATTTTCTATCTTTAATTGATGTTAAACCTTCCAATCGGGTTTTCACTTGGAATAATAGATGTAGTGGAGAGGAAGCAATCTCTGAAAGGTTGGATAGTTTTCTTGTCTCATGTTTTTTGGTGGGTAGTAGATTGGTTTCTAGTTTTAAGATTCTTGATTCGAGGGGATCTGATCATTCGCCAATCAAACTTTCAATTAACTCTTTTATTACTCCCAAGAATCTTCCCTTTAAGTTTCAACTTATGTGGCTTCAGAAGTCTTCTTTGCATGATCTTGTGGCCCAGTGGTGGCATGATGGCATCCCTGTTTATGGTACAGATATGTACAGATTTGTTAAGAAACTTTAGTATGTTAAATTTCACCTTAAGAGATGGAATAGGATGAGTTTTACAATCTTAAGGTTATGAAGAGGAATGCTCAGACACACCTTGATGTGATTACTTGCCAAATTTGGGATGTTGGTTTCTCAAATGCTTTGGGTCAAGCAGAATCACAGGCTGGGAGAGTAGTGGAGAAGTTGGAGCTCTGGGAGGAGATTTTCTCAAAGCAAAACGCTCGGATTGATTAGCTTTAGGTAGGGAGCAGGAATACTATTTTCTTCCATCATTCTATGTAGGCTTGTTGCAATAGAGGTTGTATCTCCTCTTTGGTCGATGTGGATGGGATCAATATTTCTTCTATGTAGGCTTTGTCTCTTGAGGCTAGATAATTTTATTCTACTCTTTTTTTTGAGAATTTTTGTTGAAGATGAGGAGAACTTGATCCTTGATTGCATTCCCTCCCTAATCTCTAGGGAGATGAATGATTTCCTCACCCGCTTGATTTCTTTGCCTGAATTGGAAGGGGTTGTTTTTGGGATGAATATAGGTAAAGCTCCTAGTCCAGATGGTTTTCCTGTTGAATTTTTTCAATAATTTTGTGATATTATAAGTTTGGATTAGGTAGAGGTTGTTCAAGAATCTCTATGCAATAAGCAGATGCTTCATGCCTTGAACTCTACTTTTTGGTTCTCATTCCTAAAAAGGAAGGTGCACATAAGCTTGAATTCTTTCAACCTGTTGCTCTCTGTAATGTGGTGTATAGAATTATTACTAAATTAATAGCAGAGAGACTCAAAGTGTGTCTTCCTTCTGTAATCTTTGAGGAGCAAGGAGGATTTGTGGTTGGTAGACAAATTTTGGATGGGGTGATGGTTGCCTTTGAAGTCATTCACTCTATGGTGACTTCTAAGGTGAAGTCTAAGTTCATCAAGTTGGATATGACCAAAGCCTATGTTAGAGTTAAGTGGCATTTTTTGCAGAGAATTCTCTTATTCTTTGGTTTTAGTCTAGATTGGGTTAGTTGGACTATGAGTTGTGTTACTTCTTCCTCTTTATCTATTCTTATTAATGGGGAACCTTCTGATCCTTTTGAGGCTTCTAGGGGCCTTCGCCAAGGAGATCCTCTCTCCCCTTATCTATTTATTATTATGGCTGAGAGTCTGGGCAGATTTCTTAAGTTGTGAGATTCCTAGGGCAAGATTCAAGGTTGGTGTTGGAGTTTTGGGCTTCTGCAGATCTCTCATCTTCAGTTTGTGGATGATAGTTCTCATATGTGGAGGGCTTGCCTTCATGAGGCTGGTTCTTTTAGGCGGGTTTTGGATGTTTATCTTGCTTCTTTAGGTTAGAAAGTCAATGATCACAAGTTTTCTATCTTCTTTTTTAATACTCCTCAACCTATGCAATGGCAGATTGCTAATATTTTGAGGTATTAGATTGGTCTCTCCACTTTGTCTATTTGGGAATACCTCTTTCTATTGATAGGTAGCCCAGGTCTTCTTCGTAAAATTTGCTTGATAAGTTACACAGTAAAGTTAATCATTGGAATCATCATTGGCTTTCTACTACTGCAAGAGTAACTCTTCTGATATATGTTATCCAATCTCTTCCTATTTACAAAGGTTTTGTTCAGGCATCTCCAGTGTATTTTCTAAGGGAATTTGATGTTGTCTCACAAAATTTCTTTGGAGTGGTAACTTGCAGTTGACTAAGTGGAGTCTTGTTAAGTGGGAAACAGTGTGCAAGCCATAGAAAATTGGGGGCCTTGGTTTGTGTTCTGCTATTTTGAATGGGCAAGCTCTTCCTACCAGGTTATATTGGTGTTGATGTACTAGTCAACATCAGCTCTGGTCCTGTATTTAAGTACCCACAAGTATCTTAAGGATGTTAACACTTTTGATGTTCCTCATTTCCCTTTAGAAGGAAGGGGATCTATGATTTGGAATACCCTCAAATTAGGGGCTCAGTTTGTTAAGAAGGGGCTTTTTTGGATATGTCATATGGGTTCTCAAGCTCTTTTTTGTGGGATGCTTTGGATGATCATCCTCCTATTCTTTCTGCTTACCCTCTCCTCTTGTCTCTTGGACTAGTTGTTAGCCTTAGATGGAAGCACTCCTTAGATTGGCTACCAAGAGGGTCTAAGGAGGATATGCAAGAGTTGGCTCAGATTCTTACATCTCATGAATGCAATTCCATGGTGGGGCAGGATGTGTTGGCTTGGAGTAATAGTAATTTATCTGGTAAGTACTCTATTTTAGTGAGTTATGGTGAGTTGGTTAGGTAGGTTGTTTGGGGACATTGAGGTTCCTTGGTGGAAGAAAGTGTGGAACAAATTTTCTTGCCCCAAGTGCAATTTTTTTGTGGTTGGTGGTCCAGAACTAGTGTCTTACTTGGGATAACTTGTGCAAGAGAGGGTTCTAGGGTCCCTCGATGTGTGCTTTGTGCTGTAAAAGTGAGGAGAGTGTCTCTCATATCTTCTTCCAATGTTCCTTTTCTAGGAGGCTTTGGCACCTTTGGTCAGTTGTGTGGAACTAGGCTTGCTCGCATGTCTCTTCTTTGGCGGAGTTCTTTTCCTGGTGGGGGAAGGCCCTTGTTAAGTCCTCTTTTCTTCAAGTTACTTGGGCTCTTGGACCAACTTTTATTATCTAGCATATCTAGCTGGAGAGGAATCACATGATTTTTAAAGATGTGAAGTTGGTTGTCCAACAATTGTGGTGGAAGGTTCTTCATTCTTTGGGAGAAACTACTTTGGCTAAGTGTGACTTGGCTAAGGGGGTGGACACTAGAGAGGTTGCTTGTTGCACTCATCTCAATCTTCCTCTTCAAAGGGGTGTTGATCTGAGTGTTGGTCAGATCATGAGAAATAGATGTCGACATCCTCTTCAAAAGATAAATAGGGAAGATAAATTGGTGTCCTCCTCCTCAGGGTGTGCTGAAAATCAACACAGATGGTTCTTCTCATGGAAATCCTTGTCATGTTGGTATTGGAGGTGTTGGGCATACTATTTCAGGGACTGTTGAGTTTATCTTTTCTGTTTATAAGGGTTGGTATACTAACAATGTGATGGAGGCTCTTTCCATTTTATGTGCTGTGGAGTGCAGTTGTGCTCTTGGGTGGATACGTCCATCATTTCTGAATCTGATTCTCAGGTCATGGTGACTTTGCTAAAGATGCAGCAGTTAAAGAATGTCAGTTGGCATTTGGTTGTTATTATAGAAGAGATTCTTAATCTGTGTGATTCTCTAGATTATATTTCTTTCTATCATATTCCTAGAGAATGGAATGGGGTTGCAGATTGTTTGGCTAAATGGGCTTCTGATGATTTGCAAGATTGGAATATTGTGGAAAGGGGTCAATTACCCCTGGATTTGTCACATAAGTTGGACCAATTAGTGGAGATTGATAGGGGTGTGTAATGCCCTCACTTTGTATTGCCCTTTTTTGGTTTAAATAAATTTTTAACCCTCTTTTAGTCAAATAATTTCAAACAAAACTAGGAAATATGATACAATTTTTGGAGAACAACCAAATTTGTGAGGTTGTTGTTTTTTGTAATGAAGCCAATATAACAACAAAAAAGATGTGACATCAGTCACTAGGATCATTTTACATGACTTGAATGAAGAAAGGATACCCTATTAAACATTATCAACAATGTAAAATGATGGGGAATATCTAGAGATAGTTATTATATCAAGTTGGAAAGAGAAGTGGTTTGGATGAGTTTACAAGAAGAGATTTCACAGAGTGAATCAGATGCCATGGAAGAAGCTAATAGTTTAGATTTGGAAACACTTTATGTACTAGGAGATTTCTAGCCCAATGAATAAGGCACTCATTTGTTGCACCAAAGATGTTGGAGTTCTCTGCATTCTATTAGGGAATGCAGTCCCCAAGTTAGAGCCACTATTAACCCCAAGTTTGAAAATCAATAACAAATTCCTCATTTGCTTTTTGTGAACAATTAAAGGCTAACTCCCAAGCCAGAATCAAGGACGATTATTAAAATAAATCATTGTAATTTACTTATTTAATCATTTAAGGATTAAATAATCTCTTTGATGTGCAAAAGTAACTAAATCCTGCACACAGTAATGTGGGTAGACATGAGTGTCAAGTTGGCTAAATTAATTCTTTTTAGAATCATTTAATGATGTAAAGGGAGTAACATTATTAATATTTCCATGTGATAGTGGAAAGAGTTAAATCAAGTAAAAATGAATTAATTCTTTTTAGAATTAATTTATGTGCAAAGTGTGAGGGAGTTATTTTAGGTTGAAAATTTTCCCATAAATGAGAAATGGGAAAATAATTCAAAAGAAAGGCTGAGTGAAAAGGAAGTTACATGAGTTACCAAACTACCCATGAGGGGAGAAATCTTTAAAATGTGAATTTTCTTTGGTAAAAGGGCTCCAACTCCCTCTCCAGAAAAGGTTTTTTTGGGGGCGAAGGGAAAAATATTTCTAAAATCAATTATTTGATATATGGAGGAAACGAGGGTTATTTTGTAGAGCAAATATAATGCCATTATGGGGATAACAGAGTAGTCTATCCTAACTCATTCATTAATAAAAGGAAAATGGTTAGAATGTCCATGGACTCTTTGTGTTACCATTTGTTCTTCATATGTTGAATATATGGTATGGTAAATGTATGATGATCTTCATTTATTTTTCTATGAAAATATTGATAACTTGTCTTCGGATATTTATTTTGCTAGTGTAGTGTCTTCTTTCATATGTTAGAATTTGATGCGAAATTGGTGGTTTAGTTGTTTTGGTCCATTCATTGGTTTCTTTTCTTTCTGTATTCCTAGAAAAGAGTAATGATTTGGTTATTGTGAGTTAAATTTAGTCTTGCCTGCAATGTAGTGAGAGTTGTGTTTTTTGTTACAAGTTTACATTCATAGAAAATCCCTTTCTCTCTTTCAAGTTAAAATCATTAAAAACTATTAAACCCATCATTCCAAGGGAGTTGTACCTTCTAAAACCTTTAGAGAACAATTCATGATAATTGTTCAATTGTTGGTGAAATTTGCCACCACAAATTGGGTAAGGCATATATAAAAAGGTGGTAACAAATCTATTTACTAACAAATGATAGGATTGGATGAGGAATACGTATTAGATTTAGGTTTAGGTTTTTTAATTTTGTATATATCTCTTTTACACAAAGAGAGACAAGAAAAATAGCCTATACTACTCAGGTGGGAGTGTTTGGTCTGTGAGCTCACTAATATGCTAATCCTACTCATATATAGTGTTGGCCTAATGCGTCAGAGTGTTAACTATGCAGGATTGGGACCGTACTCATAGCCTACTATACCGTCTTCAAGAATGCATGGGGTAACTTCTCAGGGCTAACTAAGCTTATTGGTGCACCAAAGGTTACAAACAACTGATGGCTTCCTAATCTAGGTTTAAACAAGGCTCAACTAAGAGAGTCATCAATATACCTTGTAGTACATGAGGCCCAAATCCATGATACAAGGGTATTGTCTAAGGTATGGGTATTGGTGGGATGAAACCACCTCACTTCAGGGTATGCTTAAAAAACACAACCACTTAGCCAAAGAATCAAAGCTACTCCTAGGAATTTATATAGCCCACCAAAAATATGAGCTTTGGCCAAGTGCTTGGTTATGAAATCCAAGTCCTTAAACCCCTAAAAAAAATCCAGACCATTTTTTATTTCTAAGATGATCTTATGACGTGAAGAAAGAGCATACACAGATATGGACTTGGAAAGTTTACATAAAAAAAATCAATAAATTAATATTGTGACTTAATTTAAAAAATAATTTACAACATATAACATACAAAAATACAACTCTATAACTTTCAAAAATACAACTTGAGCTAATTTTCTAATTAAAACTTGACATGTAATGAAGTTTCAATCATGTAAATGAATAAATTTTGATTAATTTGAATTTTCAAATTTCATTGGCTTGAAAAATACATAAATTCATAAGATAATTTACAAAACTAGAACTTGCTAATTTTCTAAATGAAATTGATAAATAAATGATTGTCCTTCTTGTTTCTTGATTACTTGATCAATTTTTTAGTTGTTGTTTGGCAACTGATGTTTCCTCATTGAGATGTGTGTGGTTTTTGTTGATTTCAGAAAAGCACATACATGAATAATATTGAAACATTGTCAAGATGGACTACAAGGATGCGAGAAAGAAGAAAAATGTTAAATTTTATGATTTTGATAAGTCTTTGGCATATCCTTGGAAACACATTTGTGTGAAAGTACATGGATGAGCTAGAATTGAGAGCTTATTTCAAGATGACTCCCCATTATGATTGAGCTTTAGATTATGTGAAATACAATGGTGGGAAGGCACTTATACCTCTAAGTGATAACACATGTCTCAACATAGGTTGCTAAGAGATAGTCAAGATTTCATTAGTATAGTTTGCTCGACATCCTTGGTTGGCACAAAACTTGTTAAATATAAGTAAAATTAATTACATAGATGTCAACATAGTCAAGTTTGTAATGGATTTTGTAAGATGGTTTGATGAGCTATATTTCTTGTGATGGGGGTTCAATTTTGTAATCTATATCAGTTTGATGCATATTCTCATATAAAAATCTTGTAGATAAGATTGTTAATTGTTCTCTTAATTTTATCTTTTGTGAGATTTATATTTATAGAAACTAAAATCATGTTTAGTTTTATTCTAGATGTCATAAATCTTCTAATCCATTGGATCTTATTAATTCTCATTGATTTAGTTGTGTATATGTTCCTTTCTTGTCAAAACCTTTGTATTTCATTTTTATTATTAATCTAGGAATCTTTTTCTATATAAAATTATTTTTTATAAACCCTAATAAACTAAATTCAATCAAACCCTAGAATTAACAAATACCAATTGATAAAAAAATTACAAAAATAAGATTAAATTCATTCATATTATTGTTAAAAAAAAATCAAGAATTACCTGTTAATTCTTACAAATTTGTTTTACTATACTTGTGGACTATAATTTATGATTCTATTGTATTGTACTATCCTATCATTCACTGTACTCAAAATAAATTACTTTTTCAAATTTTCATTATATTATATTATATGGTTGTAGGCATAATTTTATGTCACAGTCCACCCCTCTTCCCTAAAATTTTCAAAAAGTTTCATCTTTTCCTATAAATTGTATATATATATATATATTAAAAATTTGACATCCCATGGAAGCTACAATGTTATGAATAAATTTG
Organism: Cunninghamia lanceolata; assembly: GCA_027924645.1. Classification (NCBI taxonomy): domain Eukaryota; kingdom Viridiplantae; phylum Streptophyta; class Pinopsida; order Cupressales; family Cupressaceae; genus Cunninghamia; species Cunninghamia lanceolata. The sequence goes on from BSBN01000078.1 coordinate 10,399,972, forward strand.
ACTCTAAAAATTATAAAAAATCAATTATTTATCAAAAAAAAAAATTATGCACTAGATATTTGAGTTGGCCAATTGGGAAAAAAATATTAAAGAAAAAAAATTGATTTTGCTATATTTTTCTTGATGTCCCATCGATGTCACTTTTTTTAGAAAATATCAGCATTTAAAATTTATCAATTAAGTTTATATAAAAATATCCACCTATTTTAAATTTTTTTAAGAATTATAAGCATAAACTACATTAAAAAGTCTACATTTCATTAGTTTTTCATTATAAAATTTAAAACATACATATGACTTTTTTGACATTTATGTTGTAAAAATATGTTCGTGTTGGTTGTTTCCTTTATAAAAGTGTGAAACAGTTCTCAAATTTTACCCCTACACCCTACTAAAGGCATCAATCAAATCACTCCTATCTTCTAGGGAAAGCTAGCTAAGTGAGGGTGATTTAGACTAGTTACTCTCTTTGCATGGAAGAAGGGCATCCTAGGTGAGAGTGGAATTGTTGTGTTGTATGTTTAAACATTTGTTGAATTGTTGAGTTTGAGTACCTCATGATGAGACAGAGGATTTCCTTAATGTTTTCCTATGTTTTTTGTTTAGTTTGAAAATATTGTTTATATGCCCCTAACAAAATTGGGGGCTTCGTCGATGTATATTTTTTAACAAAAGTTGTATGTTGTATGCCTCATGGTAAAATTTAGGGCTTGAATGTTTGAAACATTTGAAAGTTCATGAATTTCTAGTGCAATTAATCCTAAATGAATGCATACACTTTTTTTCCCAATTTTGATTTTGATGATATAATTACTATTAAAAGGAAAAATTTATGAAAGTTATATGGCTTTTCATCATGCAATATAACTATTTTTTTGTGTTTTTTAAGTTTCTAAGCTTCTAATATAAATTTGTAACTATGACCTAAGGAAAATAGAAAATTTGTTCTAAAAAGTAAATAACTCTACTCTAACTTTATCCTATCAAGAGAAAGACAAGGCAATATTTTACTTCCTCAAGAGCAAAGTGTGAGCTAATCACTAAAAAAAGCAATAAAGAACTTATAATAATGGGCACCAATGCTAGGATACGTCCTCAAAGGTCCTATAACAACTATCTCCTCCTCTACAACAATGGGATCCTCCTCTAAGTAATAGGGATAAAAAGGGGGATGTAAGAGAGTGGAAAATGACTTACAATCAATAATGAATTTGACAATCTTATAAGGTTGTTTACTTAAATCATAATTCCATTTAATCAGGTACATACTTCTCAAATCACATTATTTCATTAGTCCTTTATAGCATTTATTTAAACAATTAAACCAAGTTGTTTAAATTAAATCGCAATAGCATCTAATCAAAAAATCCATAACAAATATTGTAAAAACACATAACATGATGATATCGAACCAAAAAGACAAAATCTCACATATGTGTGTGTGTGTGTGGTATATAAAAAAATATAGCTATATAATCATATATCCTCCATGAAAACCTAAACCCTCAAGCCCTAGTGATGGCTACTATATAAAAGACTCCTACTAGGAAGCTACATATTGTGAGTGACTGTGACTACACATCTAGAATCCCCAAACTACCCCCATGAGCTTGGCCGGCTTCATCCTCAAATGCAGAACCTTCTATTGTAGCTAGGCAACTTGAGCTCATAGTTGGGTCATCTCATCTAGTAAGCTCTAGACCCTAGGGTGGTCTAACCTTGTGGCTAGCATACTATGTATATCTAACCGTGATTGTAGAGCCTACAATCTCCTCATAGCATGATTCCGCTTAGCCCTATGCTAGTTTCTCTCAGAAGTAATAGCAATAATCTATGTAGTGAATAGATCTCTATTTGCCTAGGTCTCCTCATAGGTAGCTCTAACACATGCAATGGGCTCAAAAATACCTAGATGTGCCTCCCACCAATCTATAGTGGCATGTAACTAGCCCACACTAGCTGCGCGAGCTATAAATTAGGTACCATCTTTGCCAAGACTTGACCTATAAATTTGAGCCATGCCCGTGTGCCAACTACAAAATCAAAACAATAATCATGTCAAATATCTCATCAGGCATCATATATCAAACCAACACAAAGTAAACATCTAGTGTTCTACTCAAATCACAAAACATAAATCAATTCTTACCTGGGTCTCCATCCTACCAATCAGGATCGATAGGGGTTTCCACTGCATTGCTAGGACCTATGGGAGGATGATAGTAGCTGCATTGCTTGACTCCCCTCTTTTGGATCATCTAGGTATGTTGTTCATAGTCATAGGTAGTTGTGACACTTAAGGATGAAGCCTAGGCCTCTCCTCTGCAGTGCCACTGCCCTCATCTCTACATCAGTACCTCCTTATTGTTTTTGGCAATGGTGCCTCCTCTCTCCCCTCCTCCTCCTCCTCTCCCTCCTCTTCCTCCTCTCCCCCATTTTTTCTCTATATCACTTTACCCTCTTATTGCCCTTATAAATTTTTAGATTGACTTTTTTTCTTCTCACCCTGAACGATGATTTTGTTTATCTGACAAGTGGTTTTGTAAGATGTGGTAACTAACACTCTGTGTTCAAGATTCCTAAGCTGGGGGATTCAAATTCTCACTTGGTGACAATCTGCATCCTCTATAGTTTTCTTTTAGGTATCCTTCTTGTACTTATTTACTCTCAGAACTTTATTTCCTATACTTTAGCATGCATATGCACGTAGTGTCGTATGCCCGCTAAAGTGCAAGCTAAATTTAATGTTGTAAATTGTGCTCGCACATAATTTCATGCTATGTTTGGTACTCACTTTAGTGTTCACAACTCTAGTGTGTTTTAGGATTATTTCCAGCCTTAGCCTTACCCTCAACCTAGATGAGAGGTACCTTGGCATTTCTTTGACTCTTTTCACTTGCCATATCCAAAAATAGTAAAAATGCCTAAATCCTAGTGTTGTCTCGAGTTAATCAAACCTTTTAAGAAATGTATTTGTTAAGACTCTACTGTTAAGTGTGGACGTCTATGCCACGTGCAGGTGTTTTGATAGCCTTTGTCAGTCTTCATATCATGTTTAGAAGTTATCTTTTCACTTGCATGATTTGCCATGATTTTCATCATTCTTATCCATGCCCAAATGACTCTTTGCCTTGAGTTTTTGCCTTTACTCTCTATATAAGCAAGTAGATTTGTCATTACAAAGGATTGATTCCTTTTTGTAGTGAAGCTCTACCAAGATTGAGATTGATTTTACTTTATTGAACAAAGCTCTGCAAATATTGAGATTATAGCACCATTGAAGTTTATTATATCAAGCTCTATCATGCCCTTTCCATCAAGGCTCAATAGACTCCCAAGTATTCCTATTGAAACTATTGTCTGTCGATAAGATTTCATCTCCTTGTTGTGAGGTGATAAAGTTTCAACAATTCTTGGTGTTTGTTCTTTGATCATTTACAATCCTATTTGATATTATTACACATTTCTCATGGGTTGAACACACACATCTCTGATTTAATCTCTTGCACATAGGGATACTACATAAGTCTTCTTTAAGTCATTGAGGAGGATATAATATATTTGACTATTGCATTTATTACTTGTCATTACTCATTGAGATTCTAGATATACATAGATTACAAGAGCACACACTTTGATCATTTATCAATATACCTATTGTTGAGGTGGAAGCACTAAAAATAAGGTTTGACTAAGGTAAACTTCTATATAGCCCAACCCTTTTCTCCTATTCTGTGCATTTGTAAGTCACTTCTAGAAGTTTGACGACCTGAGGAAAGACTAGAAAGGATGATAGAAGGTAGAAAATTCATATATGTGTCCTACTACATAGTACAGACGATAACACTATGCACTGGCATCCTTGATAGTGTCTTTTTTACTTCGGTGTCAAGTTCCTCTCTGACCTACTTTTTCATTTTTGTACTCTGTTCTGTAAAATAATTCTTCACTTTCTGTGTTTTCTTTAATTAGTTAGTTTAGTACAATCTTTTCCATTCCAATAGTGACAAACAAATAGAATCTTCAATGATTTGTATCCTAATATTAAGTAGAAGATTGATCTAATTATGTGTGGATTAATTAGAATAATTTTTATACTTCACACATATCTACAAGCACAAATATATAAAATTGAATCTCAAGGAAGAATAAACAATTATGTTAATCTTCAAGAATATAATGAATCTTAGAATAACTTTAATGGAGAACCAAAAGATTAACTCATTATAATTGTTAAGTTCAATGTTATATTCAGTGTGACTCTCATGAGTCAAACATTACCAAATAATAGTAATTGATAGAATAAGATTTATAACATACAACAACTTGTAGGTCATATTCAAATGAACTTTAATCCGTAAGTTCATAGCCCAGAGAATGGTTGATAGAAATCTAAAGCTTGAGTTCAAATCATAAAAAAACGAACTCAAGATGATACAAATGAAATTATCTGGCTCAAAGGATAAAACTAAAACAATGAATTTAGTGACAAAATTATACATAGTTATGACTCAAGGTTTACAATTGCCGAAGTCAAAAAACTTACAATAGTCAAACCACAATGACACATTATGGTCTATGACGAATTTAACACATTTAAAGATATAGAACTTACATAGTCAAGGCCCAAATTCCTCACAAATAACTACACTATTTTTATCTTTTAGACAGAAGTGAGAATAAACACAAACCATATATGATATTAACCCTATGACTATGGTTTAATTCAACACAATCAGCACACATTTTAGTCATAATTATATGTATAGGATTTAATACAGTGTAGTCATAATAACAATAGAATGACTATGAAAACAGTAAGACAATCGTGCCACAATAATAGCAAATTTGGCTATGAAGTAAATGCCACAACTAAGCCACAAAAATATCACTTCTGGCTATGAAATAAATAACAAAGTTGTGCCATAAAGAAGTCATAATGGCCATAAAATACAAAACATAGTTGAGCCATTGGTGGCTAAAATAAAACATAGTAGGTGCACAATATAATACGTATTGACTAGGAAAGAACTAAATCTCAATTTGAGGCTCAATACTTCTCATTGGTTGTAAGAGTTTATCATATAGATGAGGTTCATAGTTTTCATAGTGATTCACAATTGATAACCCTTGGTTTGTCTATATATGACAACACTAGTTTATATAAAAAAACCCTGATATATCTAAATAGAGAAAACAAATAAACATTTAAATATCTTCATTAAGATAAAGTATTCGTAGCCACATCATTATAAACCAAATCAAATATATCTTTGATAAGAACACTATGAAAACATACCGATACATAGATGGTTTTCCTTCAAATTTGAAGTGTCTCTGCCTCCTCCATGTTGTCACCTCCTCTTTTTCCTTGAGATGTTCCCCTTCCATCTATTCTCCACTACTCATTATGCATTCTATTTCGGTAACTAAACGAAATCTCTCCAAGTTACTAGATTTCTGCTTGAATCCCTTCCACTCTACCCTCTCCTTTCTCCATGAACTGGAGTAATGTTCGCATTAAGGGATGCCATTCTCACTCCCTAGTCACAATACTCCTACAATAAATGCATTAAATGCATTACAAGAGCACTATCTCCACTTTTGTGGAGCTTAGTTGAGCTCAAAGATTTGAAAATTCATATCTTTAAAAATAAAAAAGTATAAATATTATGATAATATATATATAATTTATATATATACTTTTTTGAGTAGAGATAAATCACTTGCAAGGTGAATTATATCTGTTTATTTTGATAATTCATATGTGATAAAATAATAGTTGAACTATTACTAAAAGGAAACAATCAAAGTCTCATTGCGGCAACCTGAATAAGATCAAACACACTTACTTAGAGATGAACCAAAGTAATGGATCAACTATGATGTGGATCACATTAAGCCAAAACAAAAAATGGACTACATCGTTATATGATGACAATGCTACGATGCAAATTATTGACATACTACGACATCAAAAAGTACCCAAATATAAAGACAATGACATAATACTTGTGTCTGAGTTCTCAATGCATGTTGTCTCTTCCATTTTACTTGATCCAATTCCCTCTCTCTAGTGATACTCTCCCTCCTCATCTACAAGGAGGAAAAATAATTTTCCTCTGTCCACCTCATTAACAATCACAATACATAGTCTATTAACCACATTATGTATAATATGAAATAAATATTTTAACAACAATAATCATGAAGAAATATATATCCATTTCTGTATATCATAAATCAAAGTAAATTTCTCTCATCAAATTCATCTACTAAACACAACATGATAATCATAATTCAAAATGCATAATCAAAACATCTAACTAATAATTAATTAAAAATAACATAATAAAGTTGTCCAAAAATAGGGTGTCACAACACCTATTTGTCTTCTTCATTGGAGGGCATAGCAGGTTTTTTGATTTGGACTATATTTGATCAATCTCCCACCTTGCTTGTACATGTTTTATCAGGTCATTTAAAGACCTTGTTTTTGTAATAATTTAATATTTTAGCTCTGAACTTATAGTCTCTATATAAAATCTTTTATTTTAATATATGGGTGCCTTAGCACCATTTTTTTGTAAAAAAAAAAATAGGGTGTCATAGTTAACCAATTGAAAACATCATCTAGACCTCCATTCTTCATTCTCCTAATTTCAAATAGAATAATCTCACCAATAGAATTCATAGTGATTAAGTTGTTTCTGCATGATAATGCAGTCAGTGGTTTAGTTGCAGCTGTACATTGCTGAATTAAGGGGCCAAAAATGTTTAACCAGTAATATTACTAGCAGTTGCACTGAATTTGTGTGCAACAGAGTAGCTGATAGGAAAGTTTATATAGGTTGGACATAATGTTGTTATATACCATAGTGTTACATAGTTGTTTTTTTGAGTCATCAAAAGGCCAAATATAATTTTAAAATTATCACATGGAATTTAAAAATAACTAAAAATCAAGAGTTTCACTTAGCCTTTCATGTCCTTGTGTGTAGTTGGCCTATCTATTTGAATATCATGTTTATCTATACACCAATCCACAAGAAGTCATTATCCACTTTATAACCCAAAGGTATATCTCAGGAAAAAGGGTAGAGCAATGTGAGATTTTAATATAGTCGCCAAGAGATGTGGATACAGAGCTTGAGTCTCTATCAAAAACTAAATTTCCTACTAAATACAATGTTTCCTTCCTTTCTACAAAAATTATATGTTATAATATATATGAGAATATCAATACAATAAGCTGGTAAATTAGTATATGGCCCATATATACCTCTACCTAAATATCATCTACTTCAATGGTCAAACAACCAATAGCAATTTTACACCTCATTCACAACAAAAGTGGTAAATATTTGTCCTATTTTTATTGGTCAAAATTGACCTTTGACCATTGAAGTGGATTATATTTAAGAACAACCATACCAATATATCATCTGTAACCATAGGAATATTTAGAAATAATATATTTGTAATTGTATATAATTAGGGTGTATTAATTTGTAATCATAAATCCAAAATGCAGCCTTGCATGAAAGACATTGGGAAATAACGTACAGAAATATTGAGAAACAAATCGATCAAGAAATTGTTGGCATGGCTTCCAATGCCCTTTTTAATGTGTTGGATGCTAGTTTAAAAAAAAAATGAAATAATTGGTGGTAAGTAGCGAAAGCTAGTTCCCACCTATCGCTGCTCTTTAAAAAAAATATGCATTGTTTTAAAGACAAAATGAAGGTCAAGTAGTAGGAATTATTCTCTTCAAGTTCGTTGAGAGGCACAAATGCTGTAAAGACCCTTAAGAAACTTTTTTTTTTGGTTAGCCTTTTGGGGTCCTAAATTGAGAAATGGCACCATGATTCAAAACTAGTATGATGATAGTAAGATACCCAAGAATTACCACTGGCAGACAGCTCTTGACATATATTGGGGGTTAATTTCAAAAATATTTATAATAACAAAAACTGTAAGAATAAACAACCTTAAAAAAACAAAATAATCTTCTGAACAAGTGAATGATATATTTTCATAGCTAGACAAATAGGACAAGCTCAAATAGTGTAAGCAAATGTACTTTCAAAGGAATTACCCAAGCTCTAAAACTAAGAGGCATCACATATCGATGAAATTGAAAAAAATGTCCATCTAACACACTGTGTGATGCAATGATGGAGTGTTTGTTGACTGCACATCAATTTTAAAAATGTAACAACCCACCTATTTATATGTAGTGTGCTGTTATCCATGGACCATGCTTTCAACACATTTTTAAAAAATCATACAAGTCTATAATTAGACACATAACAATGTAATACATTGTTACTTTTGACTACAAACATGTGCATTGTTTAAGTCCAGCTAGGTGTGATGTACATCAACAGACAAGGTAGGTGTTGGTGAAATCTATTTTAGTTGTGGCATCTAAGCCAAATGCTACACCAAAAAAATATGCCAAATCAAGAAATGTAATTATTTTTGTAGCTGTTGTAGACCATTTTCACTGGAAGGAAGCTAAATCATTTTGTCTGGGAACAAAGCATACAATGAATGCTAAAAGAAACACACTTGAAATGGATACCCCTAGAATCATTGCAAGGGTCATCTATGGCTACTTTTGTTGTACAAGATTCAACTATTGTTGCTGTTGTGAATTCAATGGTGGGTATGCAGAGAAAGGTCCATGAGAATCGTCCACACAGACTGCTTGATAAGAGCTATTTTGGCACAGCAAACAAGATGTACAGACACGGTCAGAAGTTTGACTACAAGGATTGGAGAGAAAAAAACCCAATTGGGCAATTCTTTGCACAAGGGGAACATATATGTTCTTTGCATAGACATACCATTATCAAATTTGGCAACCCAAGAACACTCACATTGAAGAAAAAATTATTTAAATTCAACAACAATAAGAAATTACACGTTTCCTAGAAATAAGATGATTACACCCATCCAAAAAACAATTAGTACTCGAAAACATACACTAATCATACAAAGTATGCTTTTCTTAAATTCTTTATACTTTTCTGGAGCTTTAGACTAATTATTCAGTAAGAAATTGAGTCTTGTTTCCCCTTTTGAAACATGTTCATTGGCTGCAATATTCTACCTGATAAGCATTTAGACATAGAGAATAGTGTAATGAAATTTCTTCTGAAAATCTTAGGTCAGGGTTTACTCTATTACGGTTTAAATAAACAAGATATAGTTTTGTTAAACGGCTCTACAACAAGAAATTCTATGTATATGTATATCTTAAAAATAATTCATATTAATATTCCATATATAATTAATTATTATATTATAAGTAATTTATATTTAAATATATTAATAACTTTAATTAATTATTCATGGTTATTTACAATAAATAGATTATATATCAATAAATTAAAAACAATCTTAAAAATAATTTATATTAATATTTGATATATAATTATTCATTATATTATAAACAATGTATATTAATATGTAATAAATTTAATAATATATAATTAACATATATCAATTTTATTTAGATAAGAAAATAAGAGTACCTACTTGGTTAAGAGCTAAGCAAAAGCAAAAGAAAAACCAACACTGCAAAGTAATACATAAATTCCTTTGTGTGGCTTGAAAATTAAACAAGGAAGTTTTTTGCTTTGCATATTTTTGAGATTGGCCACCATTGTCTCTCTAGGTTCATACCACGCTCTAGGCACAGGAAGTATAGCCTTTTTTTTGTAGTATGCTTGCATTTATTGCGGCTTCTTGGCCATTTAAATGCCTCTTACCACTTCTAACCCAACATTTGTTACTAGTGTTGGTAGTTCTTTAGCTTTGACCAATGGCTCCTCCACCGACCAAGCATCCCCAGCAGTTTATTCTGAAGGTGTTCCACGAGGTAATCCCTTAGACCTTCCTACTGATGTGATCTTACCATCACAGGAATTTGATACTACTTGTTTACAATTAGAGTACCATACTCTCATTAGTTATTTTGTAGGAAGAACTCCCCTTGAATCTATGCTCAAAGAATGGGTCCAAAAGGCTTGGGTCCCTCATGGGGTCTGCCTTGATATGGTCCAGAATCTGACCAAAGGCTTTTTCATTTTCTGCTTTGCAGAAGTTAGCCATGTTCAAGCAATTTTGAACCATGGCCCTTGGTATGTTCGGTCTTCCCTATTGGTCTTCCAATAGTGGACACGAGATTTTGTGGCCTCTGATGATACCAAACACAAAGTTCCTGTGTGGATTGAATTCCCTAGTTTCCTTTTGCCCTGTCTACACTTCTTGCATGACATTGCCTCTTCTTTAGGAAGAGTTCTTTGTGTTGAACCTAATAGGTTCTTTCAAGCACGCCCTCAAAAGCATGTCTGTGTTGAGGTGGATCTTTCAAAAGACCTCAAGGAATTTATTGACATTCAAATTGGCCCCCTTCAACACACCCATAAAGTCACATACTTCAATTTTCCCAATACTTGCTATTATTGTCAGTCAACAAAGCATAAAATTAGGGATTGTCCTCTTGTTGTGCGTAGAACCTAGGCTCCTCTTAGGGAGACTATACAGGCATGCCCTGTAGCAAACCATGTAGCAACTGTGCCCAAGGAGGTAGTTTCTAAACCAATGGACACTTGGGCTACTGTTACCAATCACAAACATAGAGTGAAATCCTATGTGGATGTTTTTAAACCCTCTAAAGGACTTAAAGAGGTTTTAAAGCTTTCTACGATTGGCGGGAAGGACAACAATAAGAGTCCTCTTGTGGTACCTTCATAGAAAGCATCATCACCAAGGGCAAGAGCCCATGTCAATTCTTCTGTGACACCTTGCAGCTACTCTCGTAGCCATGAGCTTCCTAAGGAAGGGGAAATTGTTCAAGAGCTTAAAAAACATCAAATCCCTCCTCTCCAATTTGGGTCAAACCCCACAAAATTTCTTCAAAATAGTTTTGCTTCATTTGGAAGCATGGATTTTGGGGAGATGGTGGAGGATTTTAAATGAATTTTCTCTCTTGGAATGTTAGAGGTCTCACTAACCTCTCTATGAAGTACTCTATTCATGATGGTCTCCATCATTATGTTTCTCTTGATATTCTATGCCTACAAGAAGTTAAAGTTACATGCTTTCTTTTGTCTTTGGCTTTCCGTTGTATTTGGCCAGCTATTAAACTATTTTCCACTGCCCATGAGGCTGGAAAAGGTGGTGTTGTAGTGCCCCTCTGTTCGCACCTTGGATGTACAGGTGAACTGATCAAGGCGCATGAATATGAAGGTATAATAACAGGAATAATTAAGGTAAGGTAAACAATTAATGTTGTACAATATTGATAGATGTTTCATCCATGTGTGGTTTCATATGATAGTTAATGTGTTCTATTGATAATCTCCATTGCGACACTGATAATGCAGGCTTTGACATTGTTTTGCATTCCAATGATTAAGATGTTGATCTTACTACAATTGCTATATGTTAGAATGGATCTCATGGATTGATTCTGTTAGATTTATTTGTTATGATGGTACTTCTGAGACTTATTCAATTTCATGCACCTATATGTTCAATGTATGGTTTTGTTCAGATAATGAGGTAGATTTGATTTGGTTACGGTTACGTGTTATCTAATCTAAATTGATATGATGTGGAAAGGATGATGTCGTATCACTCGCTTGTGAGTGCCCTGCGATATTGTGATTCTTTTTTCACCTAGTGTCAACTTTTGTGTGTCTATATATGCTTGACTGTGTCATTTTTTGTAGGATGCAGGTATCTGGCATCGACTCCACCTGAATCAACAGGTCTGAGCGTGCCCTGAACCCACATCTCAAGTCATCATCCTCAATCAGGATGCATGACATGTCTAGTTCAACCTATCAATTCTGTCAGTATGTCAAGTCTTGCAACTGAATGATATTTGAGGGAGCCTTTTGGTTAAGTGCGTGTTTGGCCCTGACTTGTGAACATGTTTGATTTGGCTTTTAACGGCTATCCTTCTCAGTGGGTTATGTTGTATGCCTATATTTCATTATATAGTCATACTAATATTTGACCCACTTTAATATTTAATAAGGTCATATAATATTCTTATTATTATTATTATTTAATAAGATTAAATTGGTAATTGATAATTACCTAGTTCAAATAATTATTTAAAGTTGTTTGAATATGAATTATTTTATTACTACTATTAAATTGATTTAATTAAGGGAAGGTCACTAAACACTAGTAAACGCACTAACCAAACCCTAGAGTAGAGAGGAGACAATCCTATCATCCAATTGACAAAGCCTAACAATTGGATCAAGAGTGTATTGATTCAGCGTTACACTATGGTTACTAATGGATTTGTGATAATATGTTATTAATGATGGATATATTTTCGCTATATATTGTACTAACACTTCTTGTTGAGTGTACATGTAGAATTATTATGTCAATGGATGATGGTGGTCATTTAGCCACTTTGTGTCTTTCTGTGTGATGTCTGACCTAGGCATGGGGCCCTAAGGTCTATTGGCCATGATGTTAAGAAATATTATTTTTAGTTTTATGTGATAAAATGGTTATGTTCTTGTGTGGGATTTAACCTTGTAACTAACCTTGTAACTTTTAAAATAATTTTTAAGTGTTTTTAAGAGGTCTAAGTTGTATTTTATGTTTGGAAAATTGTCTTATGTCCAAGGTGCATAGGTAAGAAGTTTATTTTTGTCATTTATAATATTTTAAAAGGTTTTTAGACCCTCCTTTAAGCCCCACTTACAAAAGTGACGAAAATGGGAAGGTGGTGGGTTGAATTAGTTGGGTGGTTGAGTTAATTGGGTGGTTGAGTTAGTTTTGGGTTGGAAGTTACTCTTTCCTTCTCTTTAAAAACTCTTCATGGAGTGGGGGTGACTTGCTCATTTTATGATTTTCATTCAAGGATTCTACCATTAGTGGGATATTGCGATTGAGGTATCATGTTTTCTTTATTAATTAAATATAAATATTATATGTTTTTCTTTATTAATTAAATGTAAATTTTATATGTTTTTCTTTATTGATTAAATATAAATATTATATGTTTTTCTTTATTGGTTAAATGTAAATATTGTATGTTCTAAATATTATATGTATCCTTTATTTCTTAAATGCAAAGGTTGTTTTTCTAAGGGTTGTTGCTTGTGAAATTGGAAAAGCAAACGTTTCAATGTAAATCTTGAAAGAAGCATATTTGTTGCCTTATTTGCATGTCATAAACCTAGATCATCATAGCATGAAGTATATTTTTGATTTTTACATTAGATCTTCCTATAATTATAAGATAGTAATTGCCATATATATTGGCATTAAGGTTTGCATATAATCATATGTTATCTATATATTAGTTTTAAGATTTCTATATAATATTATAATCGCTAAATGTTGGTGTTGGATCTTAGAAACGATGGTTTTTATCTATTTTTAAAAGGGGTTACGAAGTCATCTTGCTAAGGATCTGTTAGTTTGTTCATATCCTCTAATAGATAAACTAATGATGTTCTTTGTGTACATAAGTATCTTTGAACCTTGTCAAACAATTCAAGTACCTTGTCCATTGGAGTATTCCTTACTTCTGCCTTCTATTAGATCTAGATGGAAATGTTTTCCTTATGTGCATTAAGGTCTCAAATAAATATGGACTTTGGATCATATAAAACTGCCCACTTTTGCATAGATTCTTCAAGATCCAATTCTTATAGTAGATTGTATTAAACATCTTATTAGCTCTTCATTTAGTCAATTTATATTTTGGGTGTCTTGTACTTTGGTTGTTCAAATCTTCACAGTATTCTTGATCGACCATAATCCAAATCTAGATAACCCATTTAATACGGTGTGCATACTCCTTAAATCTGTCAAACTCCATCCTCTAGGTGAGACTCTAGCCTTGTTTAACAAAGGTATTTCAAATTGGGTGTGGTGGTCTATGAAGTCGTCGCTTGAAGAAATAGAAATGGTGTGGCTGCTACTCAAGGGTAGAGTGATGTTGTTTTTAAACCGTCCAAAATTTGAAGGTTGATTGACCAAATCTTACCTTGAGGATAGGAATAACCTACACAAGTGCATGAACATGTATATAAACATTTATGTCATATGGATATTTGTATAGGTATCAATTATTAATTATAATATAAATATGAATCCATGCATAGTTAAGATCCATGATTTAGCAGATGAGTTTGTTTGAGTATATATAAATGATATAGATATTAACTTATGAAACAAAAGAAACGTAATTGTTATAGTTTAATACGAATGTTTATTAAACTAATCGATATGATCGCATATTTACTGTAATATGGCATTGATTCTATTATAATGGTTTTGTTAGTAGAAATATGATATATGGGTTTGGGTTATAAATGTTGATATTAGCATTTAATTTATATGTATTTGTAATTAATATTATCTATGCATTGTTTAGCTTGACTGTTATATGTAATTGATGAATGATTAATATAAAAGATAGAATTAATAATAATTAAACTAGATCTAGGTTTTATGAATCCTTGGTGGAGATATAACTTGAATCTAGTAGCTATTACAATTAAATGTAATTGGATATGGCAATATAATCAGTGTAGATGAAATTTAATCTAGTTTGGTTTGATTTTGCAAAGATGTTTTTCATAATGATTTTGTTAAGTTGAAATTGGATTGAAAGATTGGAATGAGGTTAAATAAATGTACTCAAAAATTTAACCTTATAAGTAAAACTTATAGGTAACAGGATAACTAAGAGATTGAATTGCTCTTGAAAGAAAAAATTTATGTTGTCAATGAGTTGATTAGTTGAAATTGCTTATTGTAAGCAAAATTTTCATGTGGGTTGGTCTATGTGTAAATTGTCAAGTTTAGGTTCCAGAGGCATAAGGTAATATGATTTGATGGCATGTATTCTGTTCATAGGTGTCTTGAAATGAAGATGTTGCAAGAACATTATGTCTTTTGTTTATGTATCTGGGTCTTGGTAAACAATAATGTGAGATGATGTACATACTGTGTTGTGAATATATTATGATGGGATTAAACCTCCTTCATGTATGTGTTGATATCAAGCTTGTGTTTAGTATTGTAATGGGGAGATCTTGGAAATCGTAATGAGAAACTATTTTGTTCATGGTTGAGATTTGTGAGCAAGATGACCCATACCTTGCTCGGGATATGTGTTGTTATGGTTATTGCGATTGATCAACTGAAAGTTTTGGGACAATGAAGTAAAGGTTGGTCGTTGTAATTATGTTTAATAAGCAAGAAGGTAATGTATTGCATTGTTATGTATACTTATCAGTATGATAGTGATTGTCTTGCTTGATGATTAGGGTTTCTAGATGCAGGTAGGGGAGTGGCTTTCAGTGTGGGGCCGGTGACCAAAGTGGCTGTCAGGATAACCCGTTGAAAGTTGTTAACTAAGTGAAAACCTAAAAATGAACTAGGTGGGGAAAAGGGTAAATTACACATTAACAAGATAAATGGATTTCCTCTCCCATGCCTATAGTGCTCATTTAGGCTAAGGATGGGTTGAGAAGGCCTAGTCGGCATAATTGACTTCCTTGTCCTCACGAAAGGAAAGTTGATTCCGCATGTGTCACCCTATGGGGCTGGTGCCTAGTGAGAGGCTGTCAGGATAACCGTAGATGGGGGCCGGCACCTAGTGAGAGGTTGTCAAGATAACCCATGTCAAGTCCATGCGATGACACTCTTCCTACTACAGCCTAGCATTCCCTAGATGTACTCTCCCCATTTGTCGTGTGTTGCCTCTAGAAGTGATTTTGAGTTGCTTGTGGTGTTGTCATGGAGTCTTATTCAGTCTTTGTTCCTGTTACGCAATTGTCTACCTAATTGTTTGATGTCTTGGGACATTATGTTATCTCATAGTATGGGGGGTGGACCTTAGGGTTCCACATGGTCGGGTGGATGTGCTTTATCTCCATTGGTTTTTCCTCGCCTTTGTTCGTGTGCAAGAAGGTTGTAACTCCTATAGCAGATTCAGATCGTGTACCTGTTTATGGAGACAATTATTATGCTCATGTACTAGCCTGTGTATCAGATGATTCATTATGTATGTATTCATATGTATTCAGAAGATGATAATGTAATGATGTAATGTTGTATTCATATGTCAGGAGAAATTGTAACTATGTACTAGATCCTGATGAATACTTATATGATGTTATGTAGATGTAAATGTTTATTGATTTAGTGCATTAGGTTTACAATGAGTTACTAATGTTAATTCATGGTGTGTGTTAGATTATATTAATTGTTTTGTCAAGTAATGCAACCATGATATCTTAGAGGACAAGTCATTAGTTTAAATGATGCATTAATATTACTTTGTTACTTTACTATCTCTTTCAATTTTTTTATAAAAAAAAATTCCTGTTGCATATAGCATAAATGTGATGTTCTCTGAGGTATTCATGGTGGGGCGTTACATCTGGTATCAGAGCAAATGTTTGCAACACTGGGATCTCTGGTTCTTGTTGTTGTTTTAGGTTAAATGTTTTTCTCCTTATGGTGAGTTGGTAATAGTACCTCTCACTTAAGAGCCTTGGTATGGTATTAGAAGGATGATAAACTTACAGACTTGTTCTTGACTATAGAAGAAATAAATCCTTTATGCTTTGTTCTACTTGTGTGTCTGTTATGCAAAAATGAGATGATATATCTAACCATATGTGTTCCTTGAACACTAGTGCTTGCTGATTTTTGAGACCTCAAGTTCCTCTTGTGGTCTTTAGTGCTTTAGAAGCTAGAGGCACGGTTACTTATAGTGCATGGAATCAAGAGAGTGGAATTTGCCCCTCTAGTGATGTGAATATCCTGAACCCATTTTATGTGGGGTATTGTAAACGGAAAGTGGTGTTTGTCTTCCCTAGTTTGGTGAAGTAATCATACCTTGTGAGGTTACGTTTAGTTATGGGTGTGGAAGCACCATACCATCTTTATGTTAATGGCATTATTTGTGTAAGTATTGGAATGATTTGGAGGCTTCATACATTACAAGATATGTGGTTAAGTGGTATTGTCGTGTGTGGGTATCGTAAAGTAGTAGTTTGACATCTATTTTTTTGTGGCCATGACTTCATGTGGAAGTTCTTTTGTGGATTATGAAAGTTATCATTGTGTATGTATGTAAAAACCGAATGTAGGAGATCAAATTGGAGCTTGTGTTAGACCCATCTCATATAAATGTGATACTTTAAGTAAAATGTAGCCTTGATTAAGTATGTTCTTGTGTGCAATATTATCTATTCTTCCTCACATAAAGAAATTGTATTGCATTAAAGGTAGAGATTGTTGTAAATAAGTAATTATTTTGTTGCCTTAAATCCTTGTATAAAAGTTGCTTAGGTATGAGGATGTAGATAACCTAATTATCTATGTGTTGGCGTATGTTCTCTAATGCATTCTAGACCTTGTGTCCTAGGTGTTGTGTAGCAGATACTCCCTTTTTGTGGCTAAAATTAGCTACTTTGTGATGTGGGTTGTTTGCAATTTGGTTAATTTGAAATTTTTGATAGTTGTTTCATGTGTAGTTAGGGGCTAATAGTGAATTTGTTTTCTTTGAAATTGCTTATGACAGGAGTGGTCACCAAAACTCTTTTCTCTATACTTGAGTTATTGTTGGAAATTGCCGGCATTTTGTGACTTAAGATTGGATTTGGTTATTTTCCCACTTGGGTTTTCACCTTCTTTAAAACTTTGATGGTGACTATTCTGAATGTTTGTTTTTGTTAGCCTTGTATTGTGGCAAGTATTGTTTCTATCATGTTCATTTCGAACGTCTGATAGTGTGTACAAGGGAGGACTCTGCGGAGAATTGTACTTGAATGCTTGGTAATTAGTTAGAACCATGGTGGAAATAAGAAATGAGATGTAATTTTCCTTGATAATATGTAAACACAGATCCCTGAATCGAATGAAATTCTAAAAATACGTGCAATTGGTTATAAGTATATTACATGATACACCTTAAAGGTAAAGAATTGATGTCTTTTATGCCTGTATTGAATGATTGTGCTCGTCTTGGGAAAAATTGCTTAATGTGAATGCGTATGTTGGTAATAGAAAATTGTAATACTAATGTGTTATGTTTCCACCCTAGTCTGTGACTTCTAGGAGTAAGTCAAGTTTTAGGGGGGAAGGATGTAGTACCCCTCCGTTCGCACCTTGGATGTACAGGTGAACCGATCAAGGCGCATGAATATGAAGGTATAATAACAGGAATAATTAAGGTAAGGTAAACAATTAATGTTGTACAATATTGATAGATGTTTCATCCATGTGTGGTTTCATATGATAGTTAATGCATTCTATTGATAATCTCCATTGCAACACTAATAATGTAGGCTTTGCCATTATTTTGCATTCCAATGATTAAGATGTCGATCTTACTACAATTGCTATATGTTAGAATGGATCTCATGGAATGATTCTGTTAGATTTATTTGTTATGATGGTACTTCTGAGACTTATTCAATTTCATGCACCTATATGTTCAATGTATGGTTCTATTCAAATAATGAGGTAGATTTGATTTGGTTACGGTTATGTGTTATCTAATCTAGATTGATATGATGTGGAAAGGATGATGTCGTATCACTTGCTTGCGAGTGCCCTGCAATATTGTGATTCCTTTTTCACCTAGTGTCAACTTTTGTGTGTCTATATATGCTTGATTGTGTCATTGGTTGCAGGATGCAGGTATCTGACATCGACTCCACCTGAATCAACAGGTCTGAGCGTACCCTGAACCCAATGGATAAGTTGTTCTGGAGATAACTTAAGGTCCCACATCTCAAGTCATCATCCTCGATCAGGATGCATGACATGTCTAGTTCAACCTATCAGTTCTGTCAGTATGTCAGGTCTTGCAACTGATTGATATTTGAGGGAGCCTGTTGGTTAAGTGCGTGTTTGGCCCTGGCTTGTGAACATGTTTGATTTGGCTTTTAACGGCTGTCCTTCTCAGTGGGTTATGTTGTATGCCTATATTTCATTATATAGTCATACTAATATTTGACCCACTTTAATATTTAATAAGGTCATATAATATTCTTATTATTATTATTAATATTTAATAAGATTAAATTGGTAATTGATAATTACCTAGTTCAAATAATTATTTAAAGTTGTTTGAATATGAATTATTTTATTACTACTATTAAATTGAATTAATTAAGAGAAGGTCACTGAACACTAGTAAACGCACTAACCAGACCCTAGAGTAGAGAGGAGACAGTCCTATCATCCAATTGACAAAGCCTAACAATTGGATCAAGAGTGTATTGATTTAGCGTTACACTATGGTTACTAATGGATTTGTGATAATATGTTATTTATGATGGATATATTTTGGCTATATATTGTACTAACACTTCTTGTTGAGTGTACATGTAAAATTATTATGTCAATGGATGATGGTGATCATTTAGCCACTTTGTGTCTTTCTGTGTGATGTCTGACCTAGGCATGGGGCCCTAAGGTCTATTGGCCATGATGTTAAGAAATATTATTTTTAGTTTTATATGATAAAATGGTTATGTTCTTGTGTGGGATTTAACCCTGTAACTTTTAAAATGATTTTTAAGTGTTTTTAAGAGGTCTAAGTTATATTTTATGTTTGGAAAATTGTCTTATGTCCAAGATGCATAGGTAAGAAGTTTATTTTTGTCATTTATAATATTTTAAAAGGTTTTTAGACCATCCTTTAAGCCCCACTTACAAAAGTGACGAAAATGGGAAGGTGGTTGGTTGAATTAGTTGGGTGGTTGAGTTAGTTGGGTGGTTGAGTTAGTTTTGGGTAGGAAGTTACTCTTTCCTTCTCTTTAAAAACTCTTCATGGAGTGGGGGTGACATGCTCATTTATGATTTTCATTCAAGGATTCTACCATTAGTGGGATATTGCAATTGAGGTATCATGTTTTCTTTATTAATTAAATATAAATATTATATGTTTTTCTTTATTGATTAAATGTAAATTTTATATGTTTTTCTTTATTGATTAAATATAAATATTATATGTTTTTCTTTATTGGTTAAATGTAAATATTGTATGTTCTAAATATTATATGTATCCTTTATTTATTAAATGCAAAGGTTGTTTTTCTAAGGGTTGTTGCTTGTGAAATTGGAAAAACAAATGTTTCAATATAAATCTTGAAAGAAGCATATTTGTTGCCTTATTTGCATGTCATAAACCTAGATCATCATAGCATGAAGTATATTTTTAATTTTTACATTAGATCTTCCTATAATTATAAGATAGTAATCGCCATATATATTGGCATTAAGGTTTGCATATAATCATATGTTATCTATATATTAGTATTAAGATTTCTATATAATATTATAATTACTAAATGTTGGTGTTGGATCTTAGAAATGATGGTTTTTATCTATTTTTAAAAGGGGTTACGAAGTCATCTTGCTAAGGATCTGTTAGTTTGTTCATATCCTCTAATAGATAAACTAATGATGTTCTTTGTGTACGTAAGTATCTTTGAACCTTGTCAAACAGTTCAAGTACCTTGTCCATTGGAGTATTCCTTACTTCTACCTTCTATTAGATCTAGATGGAAATGTTTTTCTTATGTACATTAAGGTCTCAAATAAATATGGACTTTGGATCATATAAAATTGCCCACTTTTTCATAAATTCTTTAGGATCCAATTCTTATAGTAGATTGTATTAAACATCTTATTAGATCTTCATTTAGTCAATTTATATTTTGGGTGTCTTGTTCTTTGGTTGTTCAAATCTTCACAGTATTCTTGATCAACCATAATCCAAATCTAGATAACCCATTTAATATAGTGTGCATACTCCTTAAGTATGTCAAACTCCATCCTCTAGGTGAGACTCCAGCCTTGTTTAACAAAGGTGTCTCAAATTGGGTGTGGTGGTCTATGAAGTCATCGCTTGAAGAAACGGAAATGGTGTGGCTGCTACTCAAGGACAGAGTGGTGTTGTTTTTAAACCGTCCAAAATTTGAAGGTTGATTGACCAAATCTTACCTTGAGGATAGGAATAACCTACACAAGTGCATGAACATGTATATAAACATTTATGTCATATAGATATTTGTATAGGTATCAATTATTAGTTATAAATTAAATATGAATCCATGCATAGTTAAGATCCATGATTTAGTAGATGAGTTTGTTGGAGTATATCTATATGACATAGATATTAACTTATGAAAGAAAAGAAACATAGTTGTTATAGTTTAATACGAATGTTTATTAAACTAATCGATATGATCGCATATTTACTGTAATATGGCATTGATTCCATTATAATGGTTTTCTTAGTAGAAATATGATATATGAGTTTGGGTTATAAATGTTGAAATTAGCATTTAAGTTATAAGTATTTATAATTAATATTATCTATGCATTGTTTAGCTTGACGGTTATATGTAATTGTTGAGTGATTAATATAATAGATAGAATTAATAATAATTAAACTAGATCTAGGTTTTATGAATCGTTGGTGGAGATATAACTTGAATCTAGTAGCTATTACAATTAAATGTAATTGGATATGGCAATATAATCCGTGTAGATGAAATTTAATCTAGTTTGGTTTGATTTTGCAAAGATGTTTTTCATAATGATTTTTTTAAGTTGAAATTGGATTGAAAGATTGGAATGAGGTTAAATAAATGTACTAAAAAATTTAACCTTATAAGTAAAACTTATAGGTAACAGGATAACCAAGAGATTGAATTGCTCTTGTAAGAGAAAAATTATGTTGTCAATGAGTTGATTAGTTGAAATTGCTTATTGCAAGCAAAATTTTCATGTGAGTTGGTCTATGTGTAAATTGTCAAGTTTAGGTTCCAGAGGCATATGGTAATATTATTTGATGGAATGCATTCTCTTCATAGGTGTCTTGAAATGAAGATGTTGCAAGAACATGATGTCTTTTGTCTATGTATGTGGGTCTTGGTAAACAATAATGTGAGATGATGTACATACTGTGTTGTGAATATATTATGATGGGATTAAACCTCCTTCACGTATGTGTTGATATCGAGCTTGTGTTTAGTATTGTAATGGGGAGATCTTGGAAATCGTAATGAGAAACTATTTTGTTCATGGTTGAGATTTGCAAGCAAGATGACCCATACCTTGCTCAGGATATGTGTTGTTATGGTTATGGCAATTGATCAACTAAAAGTTTTGGGACAATGAAGTAAAGGTTGGTCATTGTAATTATGTTTAATAAGCAAGAAGGTAATGTATTGCATTATTATGTATACTTATCAATATAATATTGATTGTCTTGCTTGATGGTTAGGGTTTCTAGATGCAGGTAGGGGAGTGGCTTTCAGTGTGGGGCCGGCACGCAAAGTGGCTATCAGGATAACCCATTGAAAGTTGTTAACTAAGTGAAAACCTAAAAATGAACTGGGTGGGGAAAAGGGTAAATTACACATTAACATGATAATTAGATTTCCTCTCCCATGCCTATAGTGCTCGTTTAGGCTAAGGATGGGTTGAGAAGGCCTAGTCAGCATAATTGACTTCCTTGTCCTCATGAAAGGAAAGTTGATTCCGCATGTGTCACCCTATGGGGCCGGCGGCTAGTGAGAGGCTGTCAAGATAACCGTAGATGGGGGCTGGCGCCTAGTGAGAGGTCGTCAGGATAACCCATGTCAGGATGATGCGATGACACTCTTCCTACTGCAGCCTTGTATTCCCTAGATGTACTCTCCCCATTCATCATGTGTTGCCTCTGGAAGTGATTTTGAGTTGCTTGTGGTGTTGTCATGGAGTCTTGTTCAGTCTTTCTTCCTATTAGGCAATTGTCTACCTACCTGTTTGATGTTTTGGGACCTTATGTTATCTCAGAGCACGGGGGGTGGACCTTAGGGTTCCACATGGTCGGGTGGATGTGCTTTATCTCCATTGGTTTTTCCTTGTCTTTGTTCGTGTGCAAGAAGGTTGTAACTCCTGTAGTAGATTCAGATCGTGTACCTATTTATGGAGATAGTTATTATGCTCATGTACTGGCCTGTGTATTAGATGATTCATTATGTATGTATTCATATGTATTCAGAAGATGATAATGTAACGATGTAATGTTGTATTCATATGTCGGGAGAAATTGTAACTATGTACTAGATCCTGATGAATACTTATATGATGTTATGTAGATGTAAATGTTTATTGATTTAGTGCATTAGGTTTACAATGAGTTACTGATGTTAATTCATGATGTGTGTTAGATTATGTTAATTGTTTTGTCAAGTAATGCAACCATGATATCTTAGAGGACAAGTCATTAGTTTAAATGATGCATTAATATTACTTTGTTACTTTACTATCTCTTTTAATTTTAAAAAAAAAATTCCTATTGCATATAGCTAAATGTGATGTTCTCTGAGGTATTCATGGTGGGGTGTTACAGGTGTAGCTACTCTTTTGTCCCCTGAGTGGCATGATTTAGTGGTCGATCATGGGGTGGATTCCACCAACCGGTTAGTC
Organism: Cunninghamia lanceolata; assembly: GCA_027924645.1. Classification (NCBI taxonomy): domain Eukaryota; kingdom Viridiplantae; phylum Streptophyta; class Pinopsida; order Cupressales; family Cupressaceae; genus Cunninghamia; species Cunninghamia lanceolata. Next base: position 10,423,480 of record BSBN01000078.1, read on the forward strand.
TGGATGCTTCTTAATATTAATAATGACTCTTTTGGGATTATTAATGTCTATGCTTCAAATGATGCGTCAGAAAGATCTCCTTTGTGGCGGTGGATTGCGGATTCATTGCCTGTGGCCACGTGGCTTATTTGTGGAGATTTTAATATGGTTGAAATTGCTACTAACAAGGATGGTGTTTTGCCTTTTTGGTGGCCAGCTGGCGAAGGAAAGGTGTGGTTCCATATGTGCAATAAATTAGGATTTTTTGATCCAAATGTTTGTTGCCGTCAGTCTAGTCCTTTATGGCATACTTAGTGCAATTTTTGGGCTAGAACTGACAGGGTCTTTAAATGCCTTAATCATTCTATGATTTCTACACAATCATTTTTTAACTTCTCCAAGTCATCCGCCCTTCTTGTGCAGCCGTTAGTGGATGTGACATTGTTAGATCACTTTTCAATTCAGTTTGCCATTAAGTGGTAGCTCACTCAGCCACATGCCATGAAATCTTAGTTTTTTCTAAACACTTCCTTTCTTTCTCATCAACCCACCTTGGCACACATTTCAACTATTTGGAATTTAAAATGTCGGTTATTGAATGCTATTGGTTGAATTAAGTGGTGGAATGATGCTATTACCCACACAATGAGGTTTCTTTGCATCTATGGCCGTCAACTGGCCAATTTCAGGAGAAGGGATTATGAAGCTACTATCACTGCTTTGAAATTTGCTTCTGAGGCCTTGGCTACTCGACCTTTTTCTCCTTCTAATAAAGTCCTTGTTGCCAATTTATGGCATCAAAAACAAATGGTTGATTGCCATGCTGCCAGAGGAGCACAACTTAAAGCCAAAATGCACTAGCTAAAAATTGGGGACTATATTTCTAAGGAGTTCTTTCTTTCTCTTCGAGCCAAGCATTCATCACATAGTATTAAGTAAATCGAACAGGACAATGTTGTTCATACATATCTGCTAGACATTCTCCAGTCTTTTGTAAGACATTACGAAAAAGTTTTCACTAATTAAGATTACACTCCTAAGTGACAAACTTCTTTGCATGATTGTCTTGCTGTTGTTCCAAACAGGTTGTCCTCTGCCCAGATTCACTTCTGTGACCAACTTATGACCATTGAAGACCTTAAAGAAGTTGTTTGCTCTATGGCAGATGGCAAAGCACCTAGAATTGATGGATTTCCTTGTGAGTTCTACAAAGCCCTTTGGGATTGTTTAGGAAAACATTTACACAATGTCTACCTTGAAGCATTTCATTCCAATTCTTTAGGAAATATTATAAATCAAGGAAATGTTAAGTTCCTACCTAAAGCTGGTGATCTGAAGGATATTTGCAACTAGAGGCCCATTACTGTCCTCAATGTCTTCTACAAAATCATTGCTAAAGCCCTTTCACTCAAACTCTGCAACCTGCTTCCTTTGATTGTCTGTCCTGAACAAATAGGCTTCATTAAGTCTAGATATATATTAGATAATATCATTGTTGTTTGAGAGGGAATGGAATGGGCCCGAAAATCAAACCAAAAAGTAATTTAAAAAAAAAAAATTCTAAGGCTTATGATCGCATTGAATGGCGCTTTATCCTTGCAATGCTTGCAGTATTAGGGTTTGGACCTTCTTTTTTACAATCAGTCAAAATGCTCTTTTCAGATGCTTCTGCTTGCATCACTATCAATGGCCATCAATCTCATACTTTTGGCCTTTTTAGATCAATCCGCCAAGGATGCCCTCTTGCCCCAAGTCTATATGTTCTTGCAGTAGAAGGTTTTGGTTATCTTCTTGCTCATTCAGTTTCCAATAGGCTTGTTCATGGTATTTCTTTACCAAATTGTTCCAATGAGCTGGTTAATGGTCATTTTGCCGATGACTCCTTTTTAACCTTACTAGAAGAAGAAAATTCAGTTAAAAATGCTCTTGGTTGTCTAGAGACCATTTGTTTGACCTCATCTTCTTCCATTCAGTGGCACAAGACATTATGCTACAGATAGTCTATACTTCCCACTCCTCATTGGCTTTAGCAATATGGCTGGTGCTAGGTTGGCCATGGTGAAATTTTTAGATTCATGGGTATTCCTTTTGCATTCCAGGGCACTTCTGCCATTCTATGGCAAGTTGTTCTTACCCATGTAGAGAAAAAACTTATCGTCTAGATTACTAAGCCTCTTTCAGTAGCTGGTAAATTTTAGGTTTGTTCTAAGATCTTGGCTGTAACCCATGTTTATTATTCTTCTTGTTGGGCTCCTTCCATAAGCTCTTATGCCAAACTGGAAAAACTCTTGCAAGATTTCCTATGGACCTCTTCTGATACTCGCCATAGTTTTCACCATGTTACATGGGAATTTTGCTGCTTTCCCAGAGATTTTGGAGGACTTGGTATTTTTTCTACTCACTGCCAAGGAATTGCCTTGGCAGTCAAATGGATTGTTCGTGTGCTCACTAGTTGTGAGGCATGGAAGGTTTTACTCTAGCATAATATTGAAATGGGTCATCCTATGCACAAACTAACTTGGAAAGGAATTGGTTTTTCTACTCTCCTTGTCATAAGAGAACCAATTCAAATCTCAGGCATGTTAGTGATTAAGAGCATTTGGAAAGCCTGGAAAAAATTAAACCTTGGTTATGCTAGGCTGGTGATGGTTTTCATGTTGGTATTTCATTCAATCACCTTAATATTTGGTTGTCACCTCTCCTAGCTTCTGCAACTTAACCTTTGGCTAAATTGCAAGGTTTGAAGGCTCTCAAATTTCACAAAAAAGGTGTTCAGACCCTTTAGGACCTGTTTCACAGACCCACTATGAGCCTTTTGGCTTGGGAAACATTTGGTGTAAAATTTTCTCTTTCAAAAGTTGATAAGCCTACTTATGACAGTATCATCATGACTATCCCACATAAAATGTTGCACAAGGTTGGAATTCAGTCCAACAAGCCATGGTGGAAGGACTGGAAATGGTATCCAGACACACCTTTGCATCATTTCAAGCCACAGATGGCTTACAGGTGACTTTCACCTCATTTACCCATGGCTGCCACTCTTAATAAGTGTTGGCTTATTCATAGCTCTTTAAGTCTTTGGCATTCTAGGTTTAAAACTATTTGGTCTGCCATTCTTGAGACAAAATTTGCTCATTTTTCCTGGTGCATTCTCTTTCAAGGCTTGCCTATTGGTACTAGGTTGTTTGACCTTGGGGTCCAGGATCCTCATTGCTCTTTTGGTGAAAAAGCTGAAATGATTCAGCATCTCTTCTGGTATTGCACTAGAGCTCAGAAATTCTAGATATGGATTCATGATTTTTTTTAGCCTTTCAGACTTGAGCCATTAACCTGGCAAATCATCCTACTAGGTGATTCACCCAGGTTTCCTAAAAAATTTACTCAAATCTGGCATATTTTTAGGGTGGAGATTTTATTTACATTATAGAGAGATCATAATTCTTGTATATTTTTAGAAAGCAAAATTGGAACTAAATTTTCTCTGTTCATTAAAACTATTATCTGTTCTAATGTTCTCCTACAGATTCAAGTGCAAGCTAACAAAGTTGTCTTGGAAGTGGCTCACTTACAAGAGTTGTTGGATCATTGGGGGAATGCTCCCTATACTGTGGCTCGTGCTCCTCTTGAAAGGAAGCTAGGTGTTCAGAAAACACTTCCTACACTAATCTAATGAGGAGAGGGCTATGCAAATTCAACTTTATCCTAACTATTACAGCAATGTTAATGTTAAACTATTAACATGAGATATTGCAGCAAAATACAAGAACCAAAATGTAGACAGAAGAAGAGAGACAAAGATTTATGGTGGGGAAAACACTTATTGGGTGAAAAACCCCACACTCAGAAACTTGTACAATGTATTAACAAATTTGAAAGAATGTTTACAATACACTTGTAATGCAAGCTTAAATGGTCTTCAACACTCATGTCTGGAGTCAATTCGGTAGCATAACAGTACCTATAAACCTGTGATACAAACTCCATCTCCAAGCACCTGTATATAAAGAGAAGTAGTACGAATGGAGGTAGCTTCTAGAGTAAGTCACACAAGGAACTCGTCCAGATCCATGTGGCCCAATTTCCAAGGCCATAACATATGCGCATGACACATGTAAGTGATTCTCTTTCATCCCTTACAACCCCCCCACTTGGGCACCCCAAATTTATGCAATTAAGGTATGATAGATGCTCTTACAATGTCATAAAATCCGTCATATATGACAACTCTTACAGTTGTAAGATAATCTGTCATAACTATCTATTAATAGAAAATTCTCCTACAACCTTTTCATAGTCAAACTTGGGTGCCTACTTCCCCATGCAAGATGCTTTCAGACACCTATCTTCACCTGTCATATAATCTTCCATTTCTAGCCCTTACATGTCATAGATTATGTCATAGGAATCTGTCATAACTCTTACGCATGATAAACCTCTTACAACAGCTGAAAGATCCTGAAACATGGAAAAACTCTTCTACCATAAGCTGGAATGCCTATCTCCTCATATGAGGACAAAAATACATGTGGTCACCTTCCATGTAGGATGACACATCACTGTGCCAACTCCCACAAAGTGACGAAATAGGATTTGCATCCAAATTACAATAATAGGCAAAATAATAAATACAATTAAATAATAAATGCTAGAAACTTACAAAGGTTGAGGCACCTTAATTCCTAACATTCTCCCACTTGTCAAACACCTTGTAAGAGCTAATAGAAAAAATAGGATTTAACTGCTATAGGTTGAGAGGCCGATAGACTCCAAACACCATTTGAACTTCTCTGTGCTCACTAGTTTTGTCAATGCATCTGCAACACTCTTCAAATTATCTACCGTCTCCAAATTTACCTTTCCATCCTCAGCCATGTCTCTCATGAAGTGAAACTGAACATCAATGTGCTTGGTTCTAGCATGGAAAGTTGGATTCTTTTCAAGGCAAATTTCACTCTGACTATCACAACTAATTGTGATTTGACTTGTATCATTGCCAATATCTGAACACAATCTCTTAAGCCAAATGGATTCCTTACAAGCATGAGTTGCTGCCATATACTCAGCTTTTGTCATGGATAGAGCAACAACAGGTTGTTGCTTGCTCATCCAACTAATAGCACCACCAAATAGTGTAAACACATAAGCACTGGTGGATCTCCTGCTATCAATGTCACTTGCCCAATCTGAATCCACAAAACCATGAATATCAACAGAATGCGGAGGTCCTGAAATACTACCATGATAGAAAATGGAATACTCGGAAGTACCCCTCAATCTGAACACTCATTTAACTGCATTCCAATGAACCCGTCTAGGATTAGCCATAAATCAACTAAGGACTCCCACTACTTGGGCAATGTCTAGTCTTGTGTAGACCATAGCATACATCAAACTACCAACAGCACTAGCATAAGGTACTCTGTTCATGTTCTCCACCTCACTAGGATATTTTGGACAATCCTCAATAGATAACTTTGTCCCCAAAGAAACAGGAACACACAATGGTCTACAATCTGCCATACTGAATCTATCCAACACAGTCTTCACATACTTACTCTGGCTTAACCAAATTTTTCTGTTGGGTTTGTCTCTTCTGATTTCCATTCCTAGAATGTACCTAGCTGCCCCTAAATCTTTCATTTCAAACTAAGCTAACAACTAAAATTTAAAATTAGAAATCATATTCTTACCCTTCCCAATGAGCAACATATCATCAAAATACAGTGAAATAATGAGAATACGATCACCATCAAATTTATAATACACATAGTGATCTGTTTTTGATCTCACAAATCCAATTGACAATACAAAGGCATCAAACTTCAAGTACCATCTCCTAGGGGATTGTTTCAAACCATACAAAGACATCTTAAGTTTGCAAACCAAATTTGCTTTACCTTTTACCATGTACTACTCTGGTTGTGACATGTAGATTTCTTCCTCCAAGTCACCATGAAGGAAAGCTCTCTTCACATACATCTATTCTACCTCCAAGTCATAAGTTGTTGTGAGTGACAACAGGAATCGAATGGATGTTATCTTTGCAATGGGAGAGAAGATCTCACCATAATCTATACCCTCCACTTGTGAATACCTCTTCACAACCAATCTAGCATTATACTTCTCAATACTGCCATCTGCACCAATTTTCTTCTTGAACAACCATTTGCATCCAATGGGTTTCCATCTAGGAGGCAAAGGCACCAAGTCCCAAGTTTGATTCTTTTCCAAAGAAGCCATTTCTTCCTCCATGGCCTGCTTCTAGGAAACTGCATCCTTCATATCCAAAGCCTTTGATATAGTTCTAGGTTCATCACTATTAGTGATTAAAGCATAAGTACAACTAGAATCAAGTAATGTAAAACCAAACCTTTTAGGTTGCTTTCTTATCCATGTAGGCCTCCTCAAGAGCTGAGGTTGAGGTTCAGCTTCTTCATCTAAGCTTTCAGAGCTACTAGAGCTCTCCTCATCATTAGGTCCAACATTGTCTTTCTGTTCAGTCTTCTCAGGGGTGAGAGGAAACTAAACAACATCCTCTTTCTTTTCTTTTTATTCTGGCTATAAAACAGTGGAAGAAGGTGTAAGGTCTCTGAAGATGACACTTCTTCTATACAACACTTTTTGAGCCACAGGGTCCCAAAGCTTGTATCCTTCCACACCAATACCATAGCCAATGAAGATACACTTAACAGCTTTGTTTTCCAACTTTGACTGCTTCTCCCTAGGCACATGTGCATATGCCTCACAACCAAAAACATGAAGATGCCCTACTAAAGGCTTTCTACCAGACCACACCTCCATGGGTGTCTTTCCAACAAGAGATGATGTAGGAGATCTATTTACCAGATAGCAAGTAGTGGCAATAGGTTCAGCCCAAAACTTTTGTTCTAGGCCAGCTCCACTAAGCATACTCCTAGCCTTCTCCATCAGTGTCCTGTTCATCCTCTTTGCAACTCCATTTTGTTGTGGGGTGTATGGAGTTGTCTTTTGCTTTTCAATCCCAAGTTCCTTGCAATACTTATTTAATTCTATAGAACAAAACTCACCACCATTGTCAGTTCTCAAACATTTAATCTTTTTACCAATCTGATTTTCAGCAAAGGCTTTAAACTCCTTAAACTTGCTATAGACTTCAGATTTGCTTCTGAGAAAATAAATCCATGTCCTTCTACTATAATCATCTATAAAAGATACAAAGTATACAGATTTTGATAACAAAGGAACATTAATAGGACCAAACACATCAGAATGAATAAGGTCCAACACACCAGAAGACTTATGAGAACTTGAGTAAAACTGAACACGGTTTTTTTTTCCATAAATACAATGTTCACAAAAGTCAAACTCAAGATTACAATCATCTAACCCCTCAATGAGGTTCTTATTTTTTAGGGTACGTAGAGCCTTCTCACTAATGTGGCCAAATCTCTTATGCCATAACATTGTCTTTTCTGCAGGAAGTTTAACATCCAATGCATGATTACAACCATCAAGACTATAAACAATAGATTTCTTCACTACTCAATTAGATGGTGGGGATAAAGTGACTACTGCCCTCTTCCTTGAGTTAGAAGAACTATTGCATTGTAAAATGCATGCCTCCAGCTGAAATAGATTACCTCTCCTAGTGCCCTTAGCAAGCACCATAGCTCCTCTAGTCATCTTGCATCCTTCTTTCAAAAAGACAACCTACACACCTGCATCATTCAACATACTTATAGAAAGCAGGTTCCGTGCTAAGCCTGGGATGTGTAGAACCCCAGAGATCCCCTTCACTCGAGCATCAGGGAATCAAATAGAGACTCTTCCATGACCAATGATCTTCAGATGAGAGTCGTCACCTAGATACACCTTTCCACCATTGAACTCCTCGTACTTAGTGAACCAGTCTCGATGTGAGGTCATGTGGAATGATGCACCAGAGTTGATTAGCCACACATCATCAGATGCATGGGTTACCAAGGCTACAATGAAAGCATCACTGTCATTTTCTGATTTGTCAGAATCTGAATCAGGAGGTTTCTTCTTTTTCTTCTTCTCCTCTTTACATTCCTTTCAGAAATGCCTGATCTTGCCACAGTTCCAAGAAAGAGCCTTGGACTTTGTAGGAAATTTGGATCTCCCACAGGATTTGGATCTACTCTTCTCAACTTTCTTGTCCTTCTTCTTCCCTTTCTCCTTGGGTCTTCCACGAACTACAAGGGCCTCTTTGGCTGCATCAGAAGACTTTCTCTGCATCTCTTTAGATAATAGCGAAGAAACCACTTCTTCCATTTTGAATGTGGATGTGGTGCTTCCAATTTCCATGACAAAATGATCCCATGAGTCTAGCAGAGAACAAAGTAGGGTCATACACCAATCCTCCTCCTCCATCTTTAAACCAATAGATGTCAATTATGCAACTAGCATGTTAAAGGCATTCATATGCTCAATGACAGATCCTCCATCCTCCATTCGAAGAGAATACAACTTCTTTCTCAGGAAAAGTTTATTGACTAGGGATTTGGCTTGATACATATCCCCCAACTTCTTCCAAAGGAGTTTTGCAGTAGTCTCTTCATGGAAATTTAACAACACAGAATCAGGAAGACTAAGTCTTATGAGACCCTTAGCCTTCTGATCCTTGAGATCCCACTCATCTTGTGACATTGTAGCTGGTTTAGTTCCGTTCACACTTTCCCAAAGGTCTCGGTCAACTAACATGTCTTTCATTTTGAGCTTCCAAAGCTTGAAATTACTGCCATTGAACTTCTCTACTTCAAACCTTCCTAATGTGTCTGCCATCTCCTCGCTGCAATAAGATACATAATGCTCTACATAGACTCCCACTCAACCTAAGATTAGCTCAAAAACCCCCTACCCAACAACTAGGACCAAAGGTGATCAAGCTCTAATACCAACTGAAAGGAGGCTAGTTGTGCGGAAAACGCTTCCTACACTAATCTAATGAGGAGAGGGCTATGCAAATTCAACTTTATTTTAACTATTACAGCAATGTTAAACCATTAACATAAGATATTGCAGCAAAACACAAGAACTAGAATGTAGATAGAAGAAGAGAGAAAGATTTATGGTGGGGAAAACCCTTATCGGGTGAAAAACCCCACACTCAGAAACTTGCATAATGTATTAACAAATCTGAAAGAATGTTTATAATACACTTGCAATGCAAGCTTCAATGGTCTTCAACACTCATGTCTGGAGTCAATCCGGCAGCATAACAGTACCTATAAACTCGTCCAAATCCATGTGGCCCAATTTCTAAGGCCATAAAATATGCATATGACACATGTAAGTGATTCTCTTTCATCCCTTACAACCCCCCAACTTGGGCACCCCGAATTTACCCAATTAAGTTATGAGAGATGCTCTTACAATGTCATAAAATCCATCATCTATGACAACTCTTACAGTTGTAAGAGAATCTCTCATAACTATCTATGAATAACAAATTCTCTTACAACCTTGTCATAGTCAAACTTGGGTGCCTACTTCCCCATGCAAGATGTTTTCAGACACTTGTCTTCACCTATCATATAATTTTTTATTTCTAGCCCTTACATGTCATAGATTCTGTCATAGGAATCTGTCATAACTCTTATGTGTCATAAACCTCTTACAACACCTAAAAGATGCCGACACATGGAAAAAACTCTTCTACCACAAGTTGGAATGCCTATCTCCTCATATGAGGACAAAAATACATGTGGTCGCCTTCCATGTAGGATGACACATCACCGTACCAACTCCCACAAAGTGACAAAATAGGATTTGCATCCAAATTACAATAATAGGCAAAATAATAAATACAATTAAATAATAAATGCTAGAAACTTGCAAAGGTTGAGACACCTTAATTCCCAACACCTCCCTCACCATCCTCTATTAGAGCTCACTCTCCTAATAGATGCAAAAGTGGTTCATCCAGAGATTCTCGGCCTCGCTCCCAGCCTGCTCCACGTCGCAATGCTCACCGACGTAGGCACTCAGCCTCTCCACGTCCACGTGGATGGACCTTTAGCCGTGCTGCTAGTGTAGTTGGGGATAACGTGGGGTGGCCTGTTATGGATAATACAGGTAATGCTTGTTGGCCTACAATGGACAATGCAGGCTAGAATGCTCTTGTTTCTTCACATCCACCATCTACAGGGTGGGATAATACTAAGGTTTTCCCTTGGTTAAAATTGGCTATTTCACCTCAGCACAAGGAGCCAAATGTTCAGAAAGAAGAATAGAAAAATGAAGATGGTCGGGCTATGCCTAATGTCAACCTAGACTTCTTAGACATTTTGGGGAAACTAGATGATAGGGACCCACCATTTACAGGAATGGTATTGGCTGCTTAATTCCATTTTTTCTTTGTTTTTTATAGGGGTCTTGTACCCTTTGATACTTCATTCTGGATATTTCTGGGCTTAGCCCATGTGACTCTTGGGGTGTGCCTTTTAACCACCCATTATTTTTTGTGAAGTGTTATTTTATTTAAATAGATAAATTGCATTTTCATCAAAAAAAAATTAAACAAATTCCACATGTGAATCAGCAAGTGCAACACATCATTAAGAAATAAAAACTTTTATTTTTTTTGTTAAAAGTATGGGTGACAAGGACATATAGATATCAATGGCTAAGCATCTAAGGCAAAATAGGTGCAATTAATGATTTTTAACTCCACAAAACAAAAACAAAAAACTTAAAACACAATCAATGATTTATTGTGATCAGAAGATTAAAAAAAATGACTAAACTAATGGATGGATGCGTTTGAATGATAATAATTGTAGTCTCTCATGGGAGGAAGGAAGAAAATGGTAGAAAAATGGTGAAACAGTGAAAAAACAGTGGAATTTCCCAGGCACAACAGGCAGGATGACAAGTTTTCGGTGTCTGAAGATTTCTAGCTAATGGAGTAAGGAAGAAAATAGCTGGAAAATACTGAGAGAACAAAAAAATGACATAATTTCCTGGGCACAGCAGGCAAGTAGGCAGGATGACAATTTTTTGACGTCTGAAGATTTTTGGGCTACATAACTATTTGAACATAATATTAATGTACTAAAGGAAAAAAATGAGCAAATCAATGACAAAAATAGTAGATTTTAGATGGTGTAAAGATAAGCAAATCGGTGTCAACAATATTCACTTTATTCAAGAAACTGTTAACAAATGTGAAAAAAGCAAAATATGGGGAAAACAGACAATAATTTAAGTGGTCTGATTATATCATTATTTGAATTTGAAATGTTGCAAACATTTTGCATATTTTGTCTAAGAGAAATAGTTAACACTTAACAGACAAGCAAATTGATGACATAAACATTGAATATTAGGATGCTATTAGTGTTGGTGATGTGGACTTCCAAATGGACTTTAGTAATCTCCCCTGGCACCATAGAACAACTACTCCAACCATGACATTTACTCCACTCTTCTTCTTTCTTCTATCTTCTTCTATGATGTATCTAGACACTTCTTTTATGGTAATCTAGAAGCTTCCTCCATCGTCGGGAATGTGTTCTATTTTACAAAAGGAAAATAGCATACTCTATTTTTTGATGTTTGGAAGAGACATAACTGTTTTAAGAGTACTGGCAACTTTGTGTAAAAATGACATTAATATAAAACATAGATTCCTGAATCCTCAAGAGTTCCTTTGATTTCTATTTCTATGTTTATTTCCTCATTTCACTATGCAATTAGTAGTTTTTTGCTTGTCTTTGTTTTCAACAAAGTGGTATAAGAGCCGAGTTTAGTGACTATGCTAGTTGTGAAGAATTTGTTGGAGCTAGTCAAAGACACCATTTGGCATATTGGAGGAAAAACAAAACCAAAGGGCATTTGAAACTAGCAAAGGATTCTCAACCGTATCTAGAAGCCGTTAACCTAAACCAGGCAAACTGCAGGTTGTAAGGGAGAGTTCATTCACTATGAAGTGCTTTTCCAAGACAAGGAGGAATTGCTATTAAAAGGTAGATCATAGAATTTGGTAGTTACTGCCACCATAGAGATTGGACCTCATATCAAATTGAAGTCAAGAAAGAGGAATTCAGTAGCCACCAAGGAAGAAAATAGGAAAAGGGTTTTATTGCAGAAGAAATTTTTATTTTGAAAATCATGCTAGGAGCAAGTGGAAGCATTTCACAACCCCAGATTCCAATTTTTAATTGCAAAAATTATGACTTTTGGAGAATAAAAATGAAAACCCTGCTTTTCTCTCAGGATGTTTGGGACTTGGTTGAAAATGGGCTCCCTAAACTAGCAGACCAACAATCTTATCAGACTCTTTCACAAGCTGAGAAGGATATGTTGAAAGAAAATAAGAAGGATGCCAAAGCATTTTTTTTATTCAGTAGGCAATGGAGGAATCAATCTTTCCAAAAGTAATAGTCGCCACAAGATCAAAATAGGCATGGGAAAGTTTGTAAACAACATACCAAGGCACAGGCAAGGTGAAGATAGCCAAATTACAAATTCTTAGAAGTAATTTCAAAAACTTGCAAATGAAGGACTCAAATTCAATAGATTCATTCTTCACTCAAGCAATGGCAATAGTAAATTAGATTAGATCATATGGAGAAACCATTGGGGATCAAAAATTTGTAGATAAAATACTTAGAAGCTTACCCACAAAGTTTGATCCAGTTGTAGTAGCCATTGAGGACTCCAAAGATCTTACTCAACTATTAGTAGATGAATTAATGGGATCACTCTTGGCACATGAGCAAAGACTAAATCGATTAGGGACATCATCATTGGAGAATGCATTCAAGACTCAACTTTCATTTGGCAGAACAAGAGGGAGATCAAATAACAGCAGAGGCAGGGGACGTTTTACACCAAGAGGAGGAAGAGAAAATACACAATTTGAAAGCAGAAGACCAACATCAAGCCCACATGCTCATTTTACACCAACAAGAGGAAGGGGCAGTAGCCATTCTCATAGCCATCATCAAGGAGAAAGGTATGATAAATCCAACATCTAATGTCATTATTGCAATAAATTTGGGCATTTTGCATATGAATGTAGAAAAATGCAATATGATATGAATAAACAAAAGGCACACTTTACAAATGAAAGTTAGCCCAACACTAGTGAACAAAACACCATATTAATAACATGCAATGTAGCACAAGAGAGTTCTAAAGAAGTATGGTTCCTAGATAGTGGATGTAGCAACCATATGAGTGGGAGTAAGGAGTTGTTTGCAACAATGAATGATTCAGGAAAATTAGAAGTAAAATTGGGGAATGATCACTGAGTTTCAGTCATGGGCAAAGGGTCAATTAATATAAGAACTAAGCAAGGTGAGGAGAAGCATATTATTGATGTATATTATGTTCCTAGATTGCAACACAATCTCATAAGCATTGGACAACTAGTGCAAAAAGGATATAGAATATACTTTGAAAATGGTGAATGTGTGATTTTAGATAAGAAACCAAGCAATAGGCTGATTGCAAAAGTTGAAATGACAAAAAATAGGATGTTTCCACTTAGAATCCAAAGTGAACTATTCTTAGAGCCAAAAGGATTGCAAAAGGTTGCTAAATTAGCTTTCTAAGCTTCATACAAAAATAAATCTTGGTTGTGGCATTTAAGACTTGGGCATTTAAATTTCAAAGGGTTACATCTATTATACAAGAAAAGAATGGTATATAGATTGCTACCAATAGAGCCACTTAAGACAACATGTGAGAGTTGCATATTGGCCAAGCAACATAGGAAAAATTTTCCAGTTGGGGAGTCATATAGGGCAAAGCATCCACTTGAGATAGTGCATTCAGACCTTTATGGACCTATACAAACACCATCCATAAGTGGAAGACTTTATTTCTTGACATTTATTGATGATTTTAGTAGGAAAGTATGGATTTATTTCTTCAAAGACAAATCAGATACATTTGCTGTTTATAAGGAGTTTAATGAAAATTTGGAAAAAGAAAGTGGATACAATATTAAAACATTGAGAACTGATCAAGGTGGTGAGTACATATCAAATGATTTTTAGATATTTTGCAAAGAAAATGGCATAAGGAAACAATTTACAGCAAGGTATAATCCTCAATAAAATGGAGAAGCTAAGAGAAAGAACAAAACAATCATGGAAATGACAAAAAGTATGATAAAAGAAAAACATCTACGAAATGAGTATTGGACTGGAGCAGTTGCATGTTTAGTATACATATTAAATAGATGTCCAACAAATGCAGTGATAAATAAAACACCAGAAGAAGCTTATAGCAAAAGGAAGCATAATATAGCACATTTGAGAGTCTTTGGATGTGTGGCATACTCATTGATACCTCAAGAGTTGAGAAATAAACAAGATTATAGAGAAGAGAAGTACATATTTGTGGGATATAGTGAACAGTCCAAGGCATATAAGCTATACAATCCTATCACAAAGAAGCTGATAATAAGTCGTGATGTTGAGTTTGTTGAAGAAGAAGCATGGGATGGCAACATAGTCAAAACAACTACAATTGCAGCTAGTGTTCCACAAGAGAATGAAGATAATGAAACTCAATTTGTGAATCCTACAATGCAAGCAAATGTTCCTACAACACTTTCTAAGGCACCTACCACTCCAAATCCAACTACTCCAGCAAGTAATAATAGCAGTGAGTCTTCTAATCCAACACTTGCATCACTAAGATCAAGGTCTATAAACACTTTAAAGAAGACACGTAGTCTAAGAGAGATTTATGATGAAATACAAGAGGCTGAAAATGATGATTTATGCTCTAATTTTGCATTCTTAACACAAGCTGATCCAATTTATTTTGAGGATGCCATTAAAAATGACAATTGGATTGTAGCCATGGATGAAGAAATTCAGTCAATTGAAAAGAATCAAACTTGGGATCTAGTAGAGCTTCCTAAAGGCAAGGGTGTGATTGGAGTTAAGTGGATTTACAAGACAAAGTATAATGTTGATGAAAAAATAGAGAAACACAAGGCAAGACTAGTAGCTAAAGGCTTCACACAACAGCCAAGCATAGACTACAATGAAACATTCACACCTGTAGAAAGATTGGATACCATTAGAATGGTCTTATCTATAGCAGCTCAAAACAATTGGAAAGTTTACCAAATGGATATTAAATCAACATTCTTGAATGGCATTTTAGAAGAAGTGTATATTAAACAGCCACCCGGTTATGAAGTTTTGGGAGAAGAACATAAAGTATACAAATTAAAAAAGGCACTATATGGTTTAAAACAAGCTACTAGAGCTTGGTACAGTAGGATAGATTCTTCTTTTGTGAACAATGGGTTTAACAAGTGTGGCAATGAACCAACTTTGTATGTCAAAGTGAATGATGGAGGAGAAATCTTGATAGTGTGCTTGTATGTAGATGATTTGATATTCACAGGTAACATGTCAATTGACTCATTCAAGGCAGCCATGGAAAAAGAATTCGATATGACTGATTTGGGGCTCATGAGATATTTTCTTGGGATATAGGTAAGTCAAAATGATCAAGGCATTTTTATATGTCAAAGAAAGTATGCTAATGATTTGTTGAAGAGATTTAAGATGAAAAATGTGAATCCAGCTCCTACACCTATTGCATTGGGCTTTTAAAACTTAGCAAGGATGACAAAAGTTCTAATGTTGATGCAATCTTATTCAAAATATTAGTTGGCAACCTCATGTATCTGACCACCACAAGACCGGATATCATGTATGGGGTTAGTCTAATCTCTAGATTCATGGACAAACCAAAGGAATCACATTGGAAAGATGGAAAAAGAGTTTTAAGGTATATAGCTGGAATAAAGAGCTTTGGGATTTTGTATACATCTTCAGATGATTACAAACTGATTAGATATATAGATAGTGACTGGGGAGGTAGCATGTATGATAGAAAAAGCACTTCAGGGTATATCTTTCATCTAGGGTCAGGTGCTATCTCTTGGGCATCAAAGAAACAACCAATTGTGACACTCTCATCAGCAGCTTGCCAAGCAGTGTGGATGAGGAGAGTACTTTCAAATTTGAAGCATTCACAAGAAGAACCTAGAAAAATTTATTGTGATAATAATTCTGCAATTGCTTTATCTAAAAATCATATCTTTCACAAACGAAGCAAGCATATTGATACACAATATCATTTCATTCAATAATTGGTGAACAATGGCGACATATATCTTGAGTTTTGCAGGTCCAAAGAACAACTAGCAGACATTTTCACAAAGTAGCTTACAAAGAATGTTTTTGAGCATCTCTAGGAAGGAATTGGAATAGCAGAAATATATGGTAGTGAATATTAAGGGGGAGTGTTGGTGACATGGACTTCCAGATGGACTTCAGTAATCTCCCCTGCCACTGTAGCAGAACTACTCCAACCACCACATTTACTCCACTCTTCTTCTTTCTTCTATCTTCTTCTACGATGTATCTAGACACTTCTTTTAGGGTAATCTGGAAGCTTCCTCCATCATGGGGAATGTGTTCTATTTTAAGAAAAGAAAATAGCATACTCTATTTTTTTATGTTTGGAAGAGACATAATTGTTTTAAGAGCACTGACCGCTCTATGTAAAAATGGCATTAATATAAAACTCAGATTCTTGAATCCTTAAGAGTTCTTTTTATCTCTATTTCTGTGTTTATTTTCTCATTTCACTGTGCAATTAGTAGTTTTTTTGCTTGTCTCCATTTTCAACAATTAGGGTATTGCATCCTAATCTTCATTGTTTGGAAATGTTTGATATTTAGGAATCATGTAGGATTTTTTAGAATCATGTGCATAGTGATGGGCACGTAATTATGCCGAAGGCATTCCCTCTATGAGGTGAACCAGCCTAGTGAGAGAAATCAACAGTTGAGTCTCCTCCTTAGGCAGTGCAAGACGATTGAATGGATCTTACCCATTCGTTTTATTCATCAATTTTTTGCCATGTGTTTTTCTCCTTTCTGCTGCTTTTTTTGCTGGTTCTCTCCTGTGTGCCAAAATGGCCGGAAATGTTATCTCATATCGTAAAAAGAATCACACTGGCAAATTTTATGAACTCGTTGGTTGTTCTCACACCAGGAAACTATCGTGTCATATAAAGTCTCATGTCGTTTAAATTTCCCCTACCAAATACTAGATAATATTTTTTCTAATTTTTATTTCTATTTGTAATTTGGCGTGATGTGAAACACGGACACAAAACAAAAATAATCGCCTTCAATAAATCCATCCAAGGCCGTGGAGGTAATGTTTCAATTTTTTTAAAAGGTATTTGTACTAGTTCTTTATTTTTCTAGCACAGAAACTAAAATCGGTTTGCTTCTTAATTTCATTAAGCAAAGAAAAACTGAAACCCCATTAGTGCATTTTCTAAATGTTCTCCTATATCATAGAGTTGAAAAAAAAGGAAATATTTTTTTTTTTTTGGAATTATTTTTATTTTTGGGAAAGAATAGAACTTTTTAAGTTGGCAATTCATTAACTTTAGAAGACTTGCCTATACCATTGGCCTCAAATTTTAGATTTGTGGCATAAAAAATTTACATCAAGAAAGAAAATAGAAATAGACAATTGATTGGGCATTTACAAATTACATAATACCATTCAGCAATGGTGTTTAGTAAAGAATCCATCTACTAGCACTAAGCAATAGGCATTTAATAATAACCTAACAATAATTGTGATGAATTCAATTGTCAGAAATGGGCATTTAATAATAACTTCAAAATTGCTGCGATGAATTCAATTATCAGATGGGGAGGGGGGGGAATCAACCTACAAAATCAATTTGTCTCAGCTAAAGGTCACAGAGGGGAAAAGGTAATAGATTGGAATTTTTTGGGGCTACAAACTACTTTATGAACCTTTCTTAACTTACAATTCTTATCAATATGGTAATATTGTTTTTATTACAAACATGGGATGATATATATCTTAGACACTCAAAGGAATTTCTACATAAATTCACATAAGGCCTAGACACCATAGATAGTTAAAGTCAATGTGCTCCATTAATTCACATCACAAGAGAACAATCCAATTTCAAATTGTAGCTAATTTTGTCTTATAAATGACTTACAAATAGTGTATGTTGATACATAGTCCTATAACAAGTGTTTAACTGATAACGAATTAGCTATTATAAAAGACTTGCAAATAGTGTATGCTCACACATGGTCATGTAACAAGTGTTTAACTTATAACATACAAGTAAAACTTACCAATGTCTATTGCGAATTCTTGAGCTTAAAAACCTTGTAGTGGAATTTAATTGCTTAAATGAAAGAGCATGATAGTTTAGATACTTTTACTTTTTCTTTTAAGTTTTTGTGTCAAAAAGAGAACAATGGTTTTCAGATGGTTTTTAGACTAGTGCCTATTAGGAAGGGCTACAGAGTCCATAGTTTAGGAGAGGATAAGATAATATAGAAATGGAAATAATATGTATATGATTCTATAATAATATTTATATTTAAAAAAATAGGTGTATGGGTAAAGGTGAAATTTGTATATTCATGTTATTTTCTATTTAGTTTTGGGTTTATTTTGATGGAACATAATTTTAATATAATTTTATATTTCAATAAATGGTGTAATATTCTATAAAGTTGGATTCATTTTCCAATATTTTTTCTATCTTTATTTAGATATACTTCTACATATTTTGCATTATTCTATTCATGTATCTATACACATTTCTATACATTATCTATTTATTACATTTATCCTTGCACCCATTCTCATACATTCTATTCCCACATTGATATTGTCTCTCCCTTATCCTTAATACACCCATAGAAGTGACCCTCAAGATTTAAATATTCAAATTCAAATTCCAAAGTTCCCACCATTTTCACTAGTTGTTATGCTATCACTAAACACATGTTGACATAATTTATTGCTATGTCCTTTATTTAAAGGCATTCAATTGTATTCATTTATTATCTACAAGCATTATTTCAATATCATTCACATTTAAGGAACATATTAGGAACACTTCTATTGCTGCACTTAAATGAATCAAAATCTACGCTGTATTCTAGAGCATTTGCAAGGTTGACAATTGATTATTTGCACAATTGTAAAGCCAAACTTTTTTAGGGTTGACCTAGGAGAATTTGTCTTGTAGCAATCCAAAAACCCCATAAAAGTATTCATAAATGCCACCAATCATCAAAATAATGAAGATAACAATGAATTAGGTGAACTAGGAAGTAAGAGTGCACACTATAAAAAATCAAGTTTGCAGCCAAAGATTAGATTCACAATTAGGGAAATGTCTCAAATATACATTTATCATACCTCAGAGAGTTGACAAACTATATTGATCTTGAGACAAACTATATTGCAATGGAGGAAAAGCGTTCTACCAAACATCATAAATGTGTAACTTGGATGAAGCACACAACAATCATAAAGGATTTCTTCATTGCTTTGATCTAATATTTAAAAAACAAACAATCATAAAGGAGATGCTCCTAAGTAGTAAACAATGCATAGGGTGCATGAAAGGTGAAATGAGAATATACAAAATATAACAAACATGGTATAAACAATATATAGGATAGAAGGTGAAATGAGAATAAGAAAAACGTAATAAATAAGGCATTTACAAAAGTCTCAAGTATAGGTGACCCAAAGACTTGTTTAAGAAGTTTGAAGTTTTAATCTGAAGGGTTCCTCAGTCAGATCACTAAACAATTGTTTTACAACCTACCTTAGTTATTATGTAAAGTAAAAGGATTCTACAAATGTGCAAAACATAGTTTTCCTTTTGTTGAGCAAATGTTTGACTTCAAAATGGGTTGTTCATATTTTGGGCAACTCTTTCCATTCCCTAGGCATTAATTATGGTGTTGGCACTGACTAGTTGCTCCATTTTGGCAAGTGATTTCTTTCTGGACCTATGTGTAATTGTTAATCCCATTAGTATAGTTGTTTCCATATGATATGGAAATAATAGTTATTTCAATAGTTGTGTCTCACATACCCTAGATCACAAGGGGTTGTTATATGGCAAAGTGATAACAAAGTGGGTAGTTTCCTAGTTGGCAATTGAATGGAGGATATTCAGATGGTTAGAGAAGTGGTGAAATGTTGCTTGTCATTGTCCACACAAAGTAGGAACCCAAACATCAGAAGAAATGAAGATTGTAGTAGTTCATGTTTCTTGGATCACAGGTGGACAATTATAGGTGGTTATGTAGAAATATTAGTAGGTCATTCCTCTTCAATAGCTCGTGTTATTCTTGCCCTAGCTTGTAAATTATCAATATAATATTATAATTTGAAATCATATCTTTATATTAAATATAAATACAATGGCCATTGAATGTGGAAGAGAGAGAGAGAGGGGGGGGAATATAAAGAAGGGGAGAGGATAGAGATATAGAGACAAAGGTAGAGAGATGTAAAGAGATAAAGAGGGAGAGAGACATAGAGAGAGATGGGTAGAGAAGTAGAGAGATAGAGAGGAAGAGAGAAGAAGGGAGAGGGAGAGAGATGAAGTAGAAAGATAAATAAAGTATGAGAGAGAGAGAGAGAGAGAAATATAGAGAGAGAGAGACAAAGGGGGATGAATAGAGAGAATTAGAGACCAATTTAGAATCTAGAGAGGAAGACATACACAGAGAGTTGAATAGGGAGAGAATTAGATACAAAGGGACAAAAAGATAGAAAGAGAGAGGCACAAAGATAGAGAGATATATAGAGAGAGGTAGATAGAGATCTAGGGTAGATAGATATATATATACAGAGAGAGAGTACCTTTCAATTTCAAGTATAGAAGGATAGAAAGGTAAATAAATAAAGAGTGAGAGACAGATATAGAGAGAGGTACAAAGATAAAGAAGGATAGAGAGATATAGATAAAAGGGATATAGAGAGAGGTAAAAAGATAAAAAGTAAGAGAGATAGAGATAGAAAGAGAGTGAAAATAGAGAAAGACAAAATGAGATAGAGGAAGAGAGAGGTACATAGATGGAGAGAGAGTGAAAATAGAGAAATATAATATATATAAAGAGAGAGAGAGAGAGGAGGTACAAAGATAGGGAAGGAGAGAGAGGAGAGGGATGGAGAAAGAGATAGAGCAAAAGATAAAGGAAGTGAGAAATAGATAGAGAAAAGATGAGAGGTAGAGAGACAAAGAAAGGACAAGACAAAGAGATAGAGAAAAAGAGAGGTAGAGTGAGAAATCTCATAGAGAGGAGAGAGAGAAAAATCTTAGAGAGGAAGTGTGTGAGAGAGAAGGGGGAGGGAAGAGGGATATATATATATATATATATATATATATATATAGACCTATAGAGATAAATAGAGAGAGAGAGAGTACCTTTCAATTTCAAGTAGAGAACATGGCTATATGCATAACCTTCCTATGAATAATTATTTCCAAATTTTACCTTTACCACCTATCACAATTGAAGAGACATTTCCTAGAACACAAAGTCATTACCCATCATGGGATTACAAAGCTAAGCTTAACTACATAAACACAGTGACAAAAAGTGCTCCATTATTTTATAGACTTGAGGTTACAATCAAGCATTCAAATGGAAAACCTGCATTAAAAATCAAGCTATGGTACTTTTACAATGAAAAAATAAATCTTGGTATGTTTTCGTCCAAATCATCTACTCAAGCTTTGCTTACCACTATAGAACAACAACACACATCATTACATGGTTTCAATGTTCGAATGGTGACCATGATTCAACAAATCAAAATAGACCCAAAAAATTAATGCAAATATTCTATATACTCTTTTGTTGAAATACTAATATTAGAAATAAATTATAAATTCCTCTTTTCTACTATTTCAAATATGTCCCTCTTATTGTGAAAGGGGTTGTCCTAAAATGGCAAGGCCATAATGTTCTCATGATGGAGATCCAAGTTCGAATCCCCCAAGTAACATATGGTTTCTATGTGGCTTCTAAGTTGATTAAGTGGATATGTGGATGGGAAGGAGGTCCACCTTGTGACCTCCAGCTTGGGGCTAGAAATAGCTCCTCTTACCAAGCAAAAACAAATATGCCCTCCTTATTTATTGTTCTTGCTAACTCAATTTTACAAACTATGTATACTTTAAGTTTCCCATATACAAAAATGTTTGCTTTTATCCACACAAAACTCCTTTCCAAATCCATTTTCGGCATACCCATTGCACACTAAAGTGTGATTGCTAGTATTATGTCTGATGGGGGATAAAAAAAATCCTTTCTTACATGCATAACTAAACAATGGAAATGTAGCACCTATCCATAAAGCCTAACATCCATTTCTTATATATCACAATGATATCATAAAAGTGATAGTGAAAAGAAATATAGGAGGCAAAGGCAGTCTGGTATGACTCAACCTCGACACCTTTGGGAAGCATATTCACTGGGTCTATGAAGCACATCCATACATATATATTCTTATTATTATCGTACACAGACAGTCATCATGTGTACGATGCAAAATAGTTCTGCCATAGAAGATGTATTTACCCTAAAGCAAAGCCTCTTCCTCAGGAACTCAATTCCATGGAGATTTGTGTACCTTTCTTGGCCATTAACGACGAGGAGTGTATTGGCTTTGATAATTATCCCTGCAATGGAAATGCCGATGGGAATGGGAGTGTTTTTAGACAGAAAGAATTGTGTTGGGGAAAAATGTATATTTTGGTCAAGTACAGGCACAACCTCATAGAAAGAACCAAGCATCATCTAGGATACCCTTACATTTTGGATTTTGATTATGGTGGACTAGCACAATTGCAAATGTTCTATATCAACAATCTTGATGACACATTTATTGAGGGCATAAAATGGGAGTTTTGGAAGAGGAATTTTGATAGATTTTGTAGATGCAACAAAACAGAGAAGACCTATGAATTGTTTGACAACATGTCTCAAAGAACCGGCGTTAGTAGATAGTAGGCACAGCATCGTGAAAATGAAAATGGATGATTTTTTGGTAGTCATCGCAAAAATGAAAAATGGAAGAATGACAAACTTTTTCGATGTCAGAGATTTCTAGTGTTCAACATTTCTGGTGGCAGGATATTTTTGGGAGCAAAAATCTCCCACTGTAAGCCTATCAGATAAACATCTGTAGGTATAACCTAGTTGGTAGTGTCTTTGAATGGTAAACACTTGATTTTGTAGTATAGAAAGCATGACAATATATTGCCTATTCACATGATGTTGGAGTCCAGGACAACACTGAGAGGGGGGGTGAATCGGTGTTGTATTAATTTTCAAATCTCTTTGCAAACTTTAACTTTTAACATACAAAGAGAGAAAGATATCATTGATTTGTCAAACACATATGCACATGACTAAGAATGAAGGAAGAGAACAAAACCTCATGAGCAAAGTAATAACACACACACATACGGATGAAAACAATATGAGACATAACACAAATTTGCACGAGTAGAAAACCCTCCTGGGGTAGAAAAACCACTCCAAAACTGCCTCACTGGCTTAACCTTGAAAAAATCTTTACAAGCCTCACTGGCTGATCTGGGTGTCTCATTGACAAATGGTCTCACTGACCTAAAAGCCTCACTGGCATAGTCTCACTGACATTGGAAAGCCTCACTGGCATAGTCTCACTGACATTGGAAAGCCTCACTGGCATAGTCTCACTGACATTTACACAAACACTTTGGGTCCATTTACAAATTTTATTAGGGGATTACCTTGTTTCAATCAAGCTCAAAAACCTTATATCTCTTTCATTTTCACAGCAAATTCTTCAAAAAAAATTTGATCTTCAACCTCTGCAAAAAGGACAAAATTAATGTCATCTTTTGATGTCATCAAATCACCAAAACACCATTTTCAACTTGCACAAATTACAATGGAATATTTGATACACTATTGATCACAATTTCAATGATTGTGAAAGAAGGCTATCTCTGCAAAAAAAATTAACACATCACAAGTTCAAATTCTCTTCAAAATCATTTATCCCTACAACATAAGACATCTCTAAAAAAACCTTGAAGTCACCTCTGCAAATAACTCTACTACTTTAATCTCCTTTCAATCAAACAACATCTCTACAAGATAAAAAATTAACTCTTCATACTCATCCAATACATTCTTCTATCAGTGTATTAAAATTGCTCTTCACCAGATCAATTCTATTGTCTTCTTCTCTGCATGACCATTCATTTTTACCTTCCATATTATTTTTTTAAATCTACCCTGATATCCAACTTTCTATTTTCTTATCTCTGGAAAAAACTTCAATAGACTCAAATAAACTTAAATCCGTTAAGCCACTATTCATCTGCATGAGACAAAAGAACTAATAAAAAAAACTTCAAAAAAAATTCTGCCCAATGTCTCGAGATATCCTTCATTTGATATGAGGAAAGAAGAAAAAAACTTCCAAAAATATTCCTTGAAAAAAAAAAACTCCATATTATTTGCTTTTATAGAAAGATGCTTCTTTTAAGGCCTATAAAATAGAATATGAAAAAGTTTCTAAATTTAAAACTAAAGCCATTTATAGCTTATTCTTGATCCCTTCAGAAAAACTTTCCAAACTTCATGAAACACATTCAAACCAAAAGAATTTGATGCATTTTATAAAAACAAAAACCTCCATTAAATATCTTCGAATGATATGCATCAAACACTGCAACTTGGATTTGTATAAATCAAGCTCTCCATAAAATAAGGAAATTTGATGCCCAAATTAAAATCATTGAATAGCCTTTTCAAATAAATCGATGACCGATGCAATTTGTTAAAGAGCCAAGGAGACCGGTGGCATATATGAGAAAAGAACCCTCTACTAGGTCACACTTAAGTGACATGACCTACAATAACAGGTCAATGATAGTTTAAAATAAAAAATGCATAGGTCATAAGATAGACTATATAAGGATTTTGAGAGATGTTTATTTAAGACACATTTAAACCATTCCTTAACTTATGAAAATAGACATTGATCTCTAAATAATTCTACCAAGACTATCTTAATCTCTACCAGTGAACCTCTTATCTTAAACAAGAGTATTGAGAAGGCATCCTGAAATCATAAGATTGTGATCCCATTATCACTTGATTATTACCATCACTATTCATTATGGCTTTGAACCGATCAACTTGAACCCATGAAGGCATGTGAACACATGAAGAACCTGAAACACCTTAACGAAGCAAGTCAATCAATGAACATATGAATATTTCTCTGACAACACCTTTTTGACCTCAACCTGAAGTGAAACATTCACAACATGAAATAACAATTGTCACAAAGATGAATAAGCAACTGTGTATAAACAATTGTGACTGTGTCAAATGTGACACCAACCACCCTTGTGCCAAATAAGTCATCATACCAACTGAGATAGTACAACTAAGAGTAATCAATGAAATCAATGTAGTGTATACAATCAACTACTACATGAAGAACACCATAACACCATAAAGACATGAATGAACAAACAAGCCTTGTAAATCTGTCAATCATAAATGATACTTTCTATGCATCTACAAGACATCAACCTGTGTCTGTCGTCAATGACTCATCAATATGTTCAACCATCAACACAAACAAATTAGCATCAATATCTTATGTGGTCAACAAATGATGTGATCAACCTAATCAAATAAGTCATGTGATCATGAAAGAAGATGATGATCAATGATTAACATCATAGACCAAAACTGATAACTCTAAGGACCAATATGAACACCACACATCAAGATCATGAGAAACCATTTGAAGATATCCTAAACAAACACATCCTTGATAGACCTGATTCCTAATGAGAAAGAACATCATGTGAATGCATACAACTCTTGAGACATCTAAATGTTATGAATAATCTTGTTTCTCATACAATCTACTCAACACCTTTCTGACATCAATGACAATCAGTCACCATCAATCTCCCCCTTTGTCATTGATGGAAAAACTTCATGATTTAATTTCTCTTTCTCCCCCTTTTTGACATCTGATGACAAAGACTCAAATCAATTTGATCCTCCTGTGTTGAAGTGACTTGACAAATTTTTGCTCATAAATGTCACTGCCAATCTCTGATAGGAACAAACATCATTGTTGCACCATTTGCACAAAAGAGCAATGTCCAACTAGTAATTGAACATTATCATTAACATCTTCTATAACTAATTCAAGACCTTTACTTTCCTCTAATTTAATGAAATACAAGGCTCACCATCAATGTCATAAGCATTTCTAGATTGTCATAGCTTGAAGCACATACCTGATACCACTTCATAACTAGAAGCACACAATTTGCACATACCTTTCTGAAACATATTAATTAGGAAGACCATTAAGGAACATGTTAAATTATTACATCAAGAACACTTCCAAATGAACATGACTTATGATGACATGATGACCATTCCAGAGATGATCTTGCCAAGACTTCCAATATGGACAAACATCCTGTAGCCAATTTACTTCTTCACACACATCTTGACATAATAGAGAATGAAGATCATTCTGAAAGAAATGAAGACTATCATGATGAAGACCACCAAGTTGTTCCTACACATGACACTTTTTTGCAACACAATGTCAAATCTGATACATATGGCAAACAACAAGAACTAATGTCTCTTGACATTAAAATTCAAATCTACCATCAAGCTCTTTCTATAACAACATTTTTCAAAATTAAATGTAGAAACAAGAATAATAAAATGACTCCTTCCATATCTAACCACCTTAGCTCACATAATGCAAACATCTGATAAGATCTTTTTTTAATCTCTTTTCCATGACAACCAATACTTCACAAGCTCAAGATTACTTTGAACTGCAACACCATGATAACTCAATCTTTGCAAGTACCAACATGATATGACAAAGAAAACCAAAACACTTAACATCATCAATCTCTTTGTGCATTAAATCTTATCAACACCTTGCATCCACTGAACATGTCACTGATCATGAACACCTGTATTACTGACATACACTGAAACTCAGAACTTCATTTCAACCATTATCAGACAATCATAATAAACAAAACAAGATCATTATATTGATAAGCATCAAATGATCTCCTCCTGAAACTTCTTGGGAATAATTGATAGGACATGAACAACTCCCCCTCACATCATGCTATCTATTATGTAACTGATGATGTAACTTGTGCAAGATGCACAAGTTTAGGGTTTTTCTTCCTCCAATCCTTTTCAGCCTCTGTCCTTTTCAAACCTATCAAGTCAGGTGATACAATTCTTCCATACATTCTTTAATTGTGTGCTTTGTGTCCAAGAGTGTTGCAATTATAACAAACTATGTTACATTCATAATCAAATGACTGATAGTACCTTTGAGCACTCATGTTAAGCTTCTAGGGAGGATCATCATATCTTCTATGCATCTGACAATTCCTTTGTATGTGACCAAAATTATTGCAATTGTAACATACAAGACTTCTGCAATTAACTGCTCTATGCCCAAAATGATTACATGTGTAACAATAGCAATGAAATGAATAATTATACCTATACATGTATGCTTGTCTTACTAGAGCAGTTCTTCTAAAATTTCTTCTTCTTTGATTATACACTTTTCCTTCAGGAGCAGCAGTATGATAATTCAAATCAATTTTCTTTCTAGGAGTCTCTTTGACTTTAGAACACTCTCCTTCTTCAAAACCAAGTCCACTAGTGTCTCCATTTATTTTTTGTTTACCAAACATCTCATATAGTTTGCTTGTGCTTTCTTCAAACTCCTTATACTTCTTAGATAAAGCCTTGAGACCATCATATTCTTTTCTCATATTAATAATATCACCTTCGAATTTTAGATTCTCAATCCTTCTAACTTCAAGGTCAGATTTTGAAACATCTGCTACCCTCTTAGCTTCCTAAATCTCTATCTTCAAACTGATAATCAAATTATTTCAGTTATCAATTTGTGTCCTTAAATTTGCAATATGAATACTTGCCTCTTCAAGATCAGATAGTGCTTTGTCTTTGAAGTCTCTTTCTTGTTGTAGTTGCAACATTAATTTCTGGTTCTCCTTCTTATAATTCTTGAGTTCACTCAGAGCATATATGAGCTCTCCTTCCATATTAATCTCACAATCTTGTTCATAATATTCCTGATCATCATCACTTATGATGTTAGCTTCTTCTGAAATAGATTGAACCTCAACATCTTCATGTGAATGTCTTCTATCATTGTTATTCTTCTAAGATAAGAAGTTGTCCTCTTCTTTATCATCACCTTGATAAATTCGTTTCAATTCTCTCCATATATCCTGAGCTGTAACACAGTTCATAACTTTACAGAGAACATGATTAGATAATCCAGATAAAATAGGCTTCTTTGCAATGTCATTGTATTCATGAGCCTCTTTATGACTTGTATTATTAGGTGATAGAGAAGAAATAAAATAGCCATTCTCTACAGACATCTATACACCATATCCTAATGAAAATAGATATGCTTGCATCCTAAAACACTAAATAGGAAAGTCTGAACCATCAAAGAAGGGAACATTTGAAAACACATTCTCTTCAACCTGTGAGACATTTTTATCAACTAATAATGTATCAACATCTGGAATTGATATAGACTACACCTTCTCATCAAAATGAGACTTGAAATTTCTCATGTTCTTATTTCTTTTGCACTTACCCATTATACTCCACCCTTAAGATCTACCCAAGCCGATTAGACTATAACAGGGAACCTGGCTCTTATACCACTTGTTGGAGTCTAGGACAACACCGAGAAGGGGGGTGAATTAGTGTTGTATTAATTTTCAAATCTTTTTGCAAACATTAACTTTCAAGATACAAACAGAGAAAGATATCATTGATTTGTCAAACACATATGCACATGACTGAGAATGAAGGAAGAGAACAAAACCTCATGAGCAAAGTAATAAAACACACACACATAGAGATGAAAACAATATGAGACATAAAACAAATTTGCATCAGTGGAAAACCATCCTCGGGTAGAAAAACCACTCCAAAACTACCTCGCTGGCTTAACCATGAAAAATCTTTACAAGCCTCACTGGATTATATGGGTGTCTCACTGAAAAATAGTCTCACTAACCTATAAGCCTCACTGGCATAGTCTCACTGACATGTGAAAGCCTCACTTGCATAGTCTCACTAACATTTACATAAACTCTTTGGGTCCATAAACAATTTTATTAGGGGATTACCCTATTTCAATCAAGCTCAAAAACCTTATATATCCTCTTTTATTTTCACAACAAATTCTTCACAAAAATTTTGATCTTTAACCTCTGCAAAAAGGACAAAAATAATGTCATCTTTTGATGTCATCAAATCACCAAAACACCATTTTCAACTTGCACAAATTACAATGGAATCTTTGATACACTATTGATCACAATTTCAATGATTGTGAAAGACATCTCTGAAAAATCATTTATCCCTGTAACATAAGACATCTCTAGAAAATCCTTGAAGTCACCTCTATAAATAACTCCATTACTTTAATCTCCTTTCAATCAAACATCTCTGCAAGATAAAAAATTAACTCTTCACACACATCCAATACTTTCTTCTATTAGTCTATTAAAATTGCTCTTCATCAAATCAATTCTATTGTCTTCTTCTCTGCATGACCATTCATTTTCACCTTCCATATTATTTTTTTTAATCTACCCTCATATCCATCTTTCTATTTTCTTATCTCTGAAAAAAAACTTCAATAGACATAAATAAACTTAAATCCATTAAGCCACTATTCATCTACATGAGACAAAAGAAATCATAAAAAAAACTTCAAAAAAATTTATGCCCAATGTCTTGAGATATCCTTCATTTGATATGCGAAAAGAAGAAAAAAACTTCCAAAAATATTCCTTGAAAAAAAAAACTCCTTTATATTATTTGATTTTATATAAAGATGCTTTTTTTAAGGCCTATAAAATAGAATATGAAAAAGCTTCTAAATTTAAAACTAAAGCCATTTATCACTTATTCTCGATCCCTTCAAAAAAACTTTCCAAACTTCATGAAACACATTCAAACCAAAAGAATTCAATGCATTTTATAAAAACAAAAACCTCCATTAAATATCTTTGAATGATATGCATCGAACACTTCAACTTGGCTTTGTATAAATCGGGCCCTCCATAAAATAAAGGAATTTGATGCCCAAACTAAAATCATTGAATAGCCTTTTCAAACAAATCGATGACAGATGCAATTTGTTAAAGAGCCAAGGAGATCGGTGGCACTTAAGTGACATGACCTGCAATAACAGGTCAATGACAGTTTAAAATAAAAAATGCATAGGTCATAAGATAGACTATATAAGGATTTTGAGAGATGTTTATTTAAGACACATTTAAACAATTCCTTAACTTATGACAATAGACATTGATCTTTAAATACTTCTGCCAAGACTATCTTAATCTCTGCCACTGAGCCTCTTATCTTAAACTAGACTATTGAGAAGCCATCCTAAAATCATAAGATTGTGAACCCATTATCACCTGATTATTACCATCACTATTCATTATGGCTTTAAACCTATCAGCTTGAACCCATGAGGGCATGTGAACACATGAAGAACCTGAAACACCTTAACGAAGGAAATCAATCAACGAACATATGAATGTTTCTCTGACAACACCTTTTTGACCTCAACCTGAAGTGAAACATGAAACAATATGAAACAACCATTGTCACAAAGATGAATAAGCAACTATGTATAAACAATTGTGACTATATCAAATGTGACACCAACCAACCTTGTGCCAAATAAGTCATCATACCAACTGAGATAGTACAACTGAGAGTAATCAATGAAATCAATGTAGTGTATACAATCAACTACTACATGAAGAACACCATAACACCATAATGACATGAATGAACAAACAAGCCTTGTAATTTGTCAATCATAAATGATACCTTCTATGCATCTGCAAGACATCAACCTATGTCTGTCGTCAACAACTCATCAATATTTTCAACCATCAACACAAACAAATTAGCACCAATATCTTATATGATCAACCTAATCAAATAAGTCCTGTGATCATGAAAGAAAATGATGATGAATGATTAACGTCATAGACCAGAACTGATAACTCCAAGGACCAATATGAACACCACACATCAAGATCATGAGAAACCATTTGAAGATATGCTAAACAAACACATCCTTGATAGATGTGACACCTGATGAGCAACAACATCATGTGAATGCATACAACTCTTGAGACATCTGAACATTATGAATACTCTTGTTTATCATACAATCTACTCAACACCTTTTTGACATCAATGAAAATTAGTCACCATCACATGAAACCATACCAGAGCACAAAAACGTAATTACAACATTGATTGAAAAAGGGCCAAAAAAAGAAACTTTGCGATCTTGATGTTCTAATAGAAAAATTTCAGATCCAAAATAAAAGAAAAGATGAATCCAATCATATATGATTTAGCTGTAGATTCCATGTAATAAATTTCATTCACTAATAAATTGGTAGTTAAAAGTTAATTTTAGCCAATTAAAATAGGACAAATATTTACTAATTGTTTAAGTAAAGTGCAAATGTTCATATAATCAAATTACAAAAACACATTCAAACAACTGTCTTAAACAATTTTAATTTGTTACTAACAATTTTTTTTAATAGTAGATAACTATTTTTATCACTTTCAAAACAATTGAAAGACTTTTTGGGAGTAGGTGATTACCAGCCCACAAATGTTAAGTAAAATCCATGTACTCAAACACATATACACAACATGAGATCTATTCTTGCAATGTCAATTTCCCCTCCACCTCCAATGTTTTCTTTTCATCTATCAGTTTCAGAAGTTCATGTCCAGCTTCATCACTTAATCCTTTAATGCAACCTTTTGAATAGTAGCTCGATTGTTGTTGGAGCTCATCTGTAAACTTGTTCACATCTACATTAAACAACTTTCTCCACTGCAAAATCAATGAAAATGTATAAGGTCAACTATGTAAAGAACTATCATACTTATTTATTATTTTCAACTTGTGGTAACTTACTTCTTCTATCAATCTCATGTCATAGTCTCTTTTAGGATAATTTAAACTTCTACATACTTGGTCACATGTGATTAGCATAGCTTTGTCTGACAACCTATACTGTAATTATTTATATTAGATATATAGTAATTATTTATATTAGGTATACAGTAAACTACATGGCAACAATACTAATGGTAAAATATGAAGGAGAGATGTTAGAACACTGACCTTGTTGCAGCCTCAGCAATAAAATATTGACCTAAAATTAAAACAAAAGTGAACAATATCAAATAAAATAAAATAGAATTTAAGATTCTTGATTTATAATAAATGTTTGAAAGCTTTGGATTAGAGTTTGCAAAGAAAAATATTTATTTGGATTGCATCAGTAATATAAAAAATTTCACACCCTTGTAATCTGTTATCTTTTTGAAAGGATTTACGATTAAAAGATTTTAGAATTTTTTTTAATTTACATAGCACTTGGCATTTAGTCACAAATAACATGCTGGATTAGGATTTTTATGATAATTTTTATCTTCAAATCTTTAAAAATATTAGTAATAATCTATAGTATTCTCAAAACAACAAAAATCTTTGTGCTTCTTACCTTTTTAATAAAAAACTCCTCAACATTCAAGTAAATTAACCCAAAATAGAAAAGAGAAAACCTTATAAACTCACCGAGACTTACTTGGCATTTATCATCCTTAAGCCTACAAAGAAATGGCATTCTAATGTTATTAAAGTGTTATATGCAGTGAAACATATTGTAAGTTTGACACTTCAACTTTTCATTATTATTTAACTCAAAACATCTTAACAGCACCCAAAAGTTTTTCAAATGAACCTTTTTAGTCATAAATAATTAACCCACAGAGATATGGAATCACCTTAAATATGAGACACAAAATGACCTAAAAAATTGATATAAAAATCTTTTGCAGACATTTTTCTTGAAGAAAGATATAGCGTTCAATGTATTATTTTTTATTTAATAGTTAAGCATCAAACAAAAGAATAATAGAAGAGAAATAATAGAATACCATATATTGGCTTGCCAATGACCATGGAAATTAGTGACTCCAATGAATTGGCTACTTTTTCTACCCCTACTACTCCTACCATTATCATTGATATTAGGCTTTCCATGAGAAGTCTAAGGGTTAGGGTTTTCCATGCCATTATTACCACCACTTCTTGCAACTGTGTCTTGATCAACCCTCCCTCTACTAAGATTGATTAGCATCCTTGCTACATGTCCAATATCACTCAATTCACAAGAATTTTCCTTGTGAGCTTTCCTTTTTTTCCACTAAGCGTCACTTCACCATTAGGATCTGCTATCTCAGAAGCAATACTAGACTGATCTTTAACTTGAGCATCAAAAACATTGGCATTAAGATTGTCCATTATCATAAAGTCTACACAATGTAAGAAGCAAGTTAGCACTGCAAACGGATATGTCAATCATTCTATTCCTTAACCTTTATAAAAAAAGGTAGTGTTGATGTGTTTTCCTTACACAGACAATGCAGCATAAAATACTCACGTATTTTATCTTCTCTTGAACAAAATCACTCAAATGCTGAACTTCGTGATCAAATGAGTATATTCCAAGGTTCCTTATCTTCAATTCTCGATGTGGGATAGCTTGTTTGGCAAGGATGTGATCTGCTATTTCATACAAAGAGACTTACACTTTGATGTTCAATAATAGGAAAATATTGTTTTCACTCGCACAAGAAGTAACTCTCATTCAAAGGTTGCACGACTTGATCAATGTATGATATAACAATGAAGGCTCTTGAAACTTATTTCTAACAATGTCTATGAAAAAAGTACAAAAGAGATGTGTTTAGGGCTTCTAATCTAAATGCAATCTATTATCATCAATTCTATGAAATCCAACCACGCTTTGCTTCGCCAAAAGACAACAACTACACAAAGGTGATGCAATCTTCTAAGGAAAGCTGAAAATTTTTCAGATTACTTATACACATGAACCTTCACAAACATGAGAATAGATGAACACAAAGCAATCGAAGTGAAGCTTGGATGAGTTCATACTAACCATACATTACAACTTGTCCATGACAAATCGTAAATGATATGAACATACAAAGGATTTTGTTTATGAATCAACAACAATAACTTCCATGAACTTGAAACAAACTCAATAAGCTTAACTAGGCTAAACTAATATTATTTTTTTATCGAGTAAGTACTTAGAAATCATGCAACTTTGCAGAACAATACAATATCACCAAGAAGAACTCAACAATGAATTTGTATTAATCTCAATAGAGTTTTTGCAAGAATTTCTCCAAGACTTATCTCATATATCAATGGCAGAATGAGGCCCTTTTATAGCCTTCAAAATACAATGAAGGGCTAGGATTGACTTGCAAATCAATGGCCAAGATTACGCAACATAATGAGTTTGTTACAACAACTTTCTATTTTTAGACATAAAAGAAGGAACAAAGGAACATTTTCCAAGGTGATGACATGTTCGAGCCTATGAGAATTGTCCACATGGCACATCCCCTTTATGATGATCTCTTCTTCTAAATGCAATGAACTTGGACACAATGTCAGAAATGTCTCCAATTGGTACAGTTGGCGCATATTGAATGGTTCTCTCTACATTTGTCAAATCTGTTATGTATGCAACAAGTGTCTTCTACCATTCTTTCATCCAAACCTGATCTGCACCCATGAATGTAGAAAGTGAGGAAATGTTATCAAACTATTCTCTAGTAATGTTGTGAATATTGTCAAAGTAAGATGCATGTATGTGATTTTTCAAATTTTTGATATCAATCTTTCCTGAAAGATCACACATATCATTGATTGAACTAAGTATATTTCTTCAAACTCTTTTTAGTACACTTCTTATATGAATCCTTTCACTTTCCACTTCTTCCAAAACTTGTTCCCTTATATTCAAATTGTAATATTGTTGATGTGTTTTTTATGCACATGCAAACTCAACTTATAAAATACTAAGTATTCTATCCTCTCTTGAATAAAGTCTCTCAAATGCTAAACAATGTGAGGAACCGAGACAACTCCAAGGTTCCTTAATGTAAGTTCTTGACTTGTAAATTGGATAAACTCAGTAGTATTGATGTGATATTGCTGAAAACTCACAAAGGGACTTACGCTGAATTGACTCCTTACTCCAATCAAGTATGTTACTCCTTCCTTATGAAATGGAACTTCTCCTAACCGGCTACAAAAGAAAATGCAAAAGGCAAGGGTTGAGAAAGCTATTCTAAGGACAATGGTATAGTGAAACATGCCAAGATAGACAAATTCCTTATGAAACCAGACTTTACTTCACCATGAGAACCAACAATTACACAAAGTTGGTGTAATCTTCTAAGGTTAATCAAGGATTTTCATATTGTGAACTTCCATCCAAACACCCACAACTAGTGCAACTTGAACTAGCATCCATAACTGAACTAAAGCATATGAAGGTTTAGGCTAACTTTGCAAAGTGAGTTGCCTGCAACAATCCACAAAAAGTATGAACCATTAAGGAATTCATCAATTATCTTAATATATAATATTATATCAATGAACATTCTAATCTAATTATACTCTACTTGGAAACATCTCTCCATCACATCCAAGAAATTAGAAACCATGTTAACATTTTGCAACCACACAAAATCACCATGAAACAACCAACAATGAGCTTGTATTGTTCTTGGAAGTATTTTTATAACAATTTTAATGTCTCTTCAATGACTTTAAGAAGTCTCATCTACTCTACTCGTTATCCTACTCTCCTACTTCGAATATCTCTTATGTGTCCTCCTTTACAAATGAGAGAAGTAAGCCTTTTATAGACTCCAAAAATTACATGAAGGGCCAAGATTAATTCGAGAATCAATGTCCAAGATTGAGACAACAAAACAGTTTGTTACAAAAATTACTATTTTTAGAACATGAGGGAGGAAATGAAGGCACATTTCCCAATGTGATAAGAATGAATTAGAATCTTGGACAAATGATATGGTGAAATATGATTGGACTGGTGATGTGCACATGCCACCTCAGCAACTTACAAACTGGTTTAGTCTTTTCAATGTTCACACTACTTTGGATAACTTCCCAAATTGTATCATCTTCATGGAATAGTCTTCGAACATGGATTTTCTCCTCTAGAAATTTACATCTTTCAAACTTGCAAATTTGGGGATTTTGGATTTCTTCTTGTTGTCTTGATGTAATTCATGGATTTGCTTTATGTACATGCTCATTTCTCATCTTGTGAAATTTTTATTCTTGTGTAGGCTTCAATGTTGGATGATGTAGGGATATGTCATGTACGTGTAGTCTTGGAGTAGACTATATGAGGAATGCTTTGTCCTTCTAGCACATGAAATAGATGATGGCTAATCCTAGAGCTTGGATGTGGAACTTGACTCTTGAACTTCCTGGATCATGAAGCGTGCAAGGTGAAGTGGTGTTGTTCATCTAGAAATGAAGCCTTCTTCAAAGTGTGGTGATCTTGAATACTCTTGATGAAGAGAAGTGATCAGAGCTTGATCCCTTGTGACACCTCCCTCCATTCTTTGAACTTCCTCACATACTATCTCTTGTCATTCTCCTTTATCACCTACAAAACATCTTAAATTAGTACCTTAGCTTAGTGCTTAATAAATGAACAAGATGATGATAGTTTCAAAAGTATAGTGAATGTGGGATAAATGAGATTCAATTTAAAACCATTTTCAAACCCTTACTCAAGTTTGAAACAAGGAGAACATAGAATACCTTGATTGCTAATTGACTAAATTCAATGAAAATAATGCTAAGTATGATTTTTATTTCTGAAAATCTGATTTTGGAATGGATTTAAACTTGACAAAATGCAAAATTTATCTTCTCCCTTGTGGCACTTAGCCTTCTTTGGCTTTATCCTTGCAAATTTACCTTCTTTCTTGTATAAAATATGCCTTCTTGTTCTGAATTTCTGCTCTCCTTGGTCTGCACCTTTTACCTCTTCTTATTTGTTTTGGAGTGAATGTTAAAAATGAAGTATTTGCACCTCGTTTTATACCATTCACACTCTCCTCTAGGCAATTCGGCCTGTATGTTATTTAAAAAAACTTAAATTTCCTCTCCTTTGGCTGACCTCTCCTTGCACAAAATGAATTTAGTTTTTTTTTTAAATAAAAATTTCTAAAGGTGGAAATTGTTGATGACTATGCAATATGCACCCTAGGAAGGTGCAAAATGTTCATGTATGAACATTTTCCTCACTTGTCAATTTTGCACTTAGAATTTTTTCTTATATTTCCCCTTCAATTTCCCCTTGGCAAACTTCAAATTGTGGTGTTGGATGTTATTGAAAATGGAATCAATTTTAAAACTATTAATGTTGGAACAAGTTTTTCTTTGGGCGAATTTTCTTTCTCCTTGCATGGGTGCATAATGTTCATGCATGAACATTTTCCTCCATTTCTTCGGTGCAAATTGCATATGGTTAAACATTTTCCACTTTTTCAAACCACAAATTTTCTAAGTATTAAAATGATTTCTTCAAAGGATTTCTAGGAGTTTTCATCATTCAAATCTTCATTGCATGAAAATCTTTACTTCCAAAGGCCTCATCTCTCATGGCGCATAATGTTCATGGATGAACATTTTCCTTCATTTTGAATTTCTCACACTTAGTCAAATTTTGAAAAGATTTTCTTATTTCCATCAACTCTCTTAAGTAATTTGACACAATTTCCTCATGCATTTCCATGAATTTGACAAATGATAGTAGCAATGGATCATCTTGACTCCACAAAAATGAGGTCCTAATTAGGGCACAAATTGTTCTTATAGGAACAATTTCCCTATTTTTCAAATTTTGCAAACTTCCCAAGTCTTCTCAAAGAATCATCACTAAGTTGGCCAATGAATTTGCAAGATAATAATCCTTAATAATGATTTTTGTTGTCAAATTTCCCTTTCCTTCTAGAGCACAAATTGTTCATTGCTGAACAATTTCCACCATTTGCATTTCTCAGACTTCGATTTTTTTTCCACTTTCGACATCTTTCTCTCTCAGGCGAACTTCATCTCATTTGTGTGAATGATTTTGCGTTTCTAGAATCAAATCATCCTGGAGCACAAAGTTTTCATGAGTGAACAATTTCCCCACTTTTACATTTCTCAGACTTAGCCAAATTTTGAATTTTTCACCTTGGGTGCATATTGCAAGCTAAACAACATTTCGCACCCTTGTAGGGTCGGTTTTTCATGCCTGAGAACATTTTCCATTTTTTACATTTCTCTTACTTAAAAACTTTAAACTTTGTCATTAAGTTCTTCGAATAAACTCTCCTTGAAGGTTGTTTGTTAAGGGGCTTCATTGGAAGGCAATTTATCTTAGGTGGATTTTGCAAGGGAAGGAGCATTTTGTGCCCTTCTAGGGCAAATTCTGCAAGCTCAAGGACATTTTCCATATTTTGGCACCTTAACACTTCATCAAAATTTAACAATTCTTCAAACTCCCTCAAGTAGTTTGCCATGTTCTTACAAGTATTCTCAAGAATTTGTCTAAGGCAATCATATGTTTCATCACGTTTACTCCAAAGGAAGACCTCCAATAAGGGCACATATTGCACTTGTAGGAACATTTTCCTCATTTCAAACTCATCTTCTAGGGCGTAATTTCCTCTCTTGGGATCCACAATACTTAGTCAAATTTTCACATCTTCATCTTGAGCGCATATTGTTCATAGGTGAACAATTTCCTTCATTTTACAACTTGATTTCTCATTTGCATTCCTTTGGTCATTTACTTGTTCCTTAGTGAAATTTCAAGTTGTAGCATTGGATCTTCATGAAAGTACCTATCTTTTCAAGGGCTCATTGTGCTCATGAACAAGGAGTTTCCCTTCTATTGGAGCGCATATTGTTCATGCATGAGGAATTTCTGCTCCAACTTGGCCATGATATTTTTCTAAGTGTGATCTTCTTTGCAACGAATTTCCAACAATTTTTAGGGATCAAATCTTTGTCACTTATGCAAGTTTCATGTCTAGATAACTCCACTCCTAGGGCACATTATGCTCATAAGCATGGATTTTATGCTCATCCTGGGCACGTTGTGCTCATAGGCATGGATTTTCTACCCAAGGTCCAAGACCTAAATATTTTCACCCAACTTTGAATTGCCCTGAGTGGAAATATATTTAAAAATATATTTAAGTATATGCTCCTATACTTTAAATATTTTGAAATATATGTCTAGGATGTCTGAGATAGGTCTTGGATCCATGGGATTTAACATGCATATTCTAGATTTCTATGGATCCACCAAATGTCAGACTTAGTCAATTTCAGGATCTCAAAACATTAGATTTTAGGACATCAGACTTAGTCAATTCCATGGCTTCAATACATGCACTAGGATGAGAAGATACAAACTCCTTAGCTAGAATATGTCAATACTTGGGCAAAACAACAATAACAAACAACAATACCAAACCCTACAAGCTCAAAAAAAACTAAACCTAAAGCAAAACAAAGATAGAAAGCAAGAAAAAAAGGGGGTCCCTATTTGCAATGGGGCAATGTGTGATTAGGTCACAACAAATACCAAAAATAGAAATCACATGATGAATCTTGTTCAATCACATTCCCATCCACCAAAGCTGTCCTTGGAAAATCTATCATATCCTTCAATTGTGGCATGAGATTCTGCTTGACTGTTTCAAACTCGTAACACATATCTGAAATGACTTGAATTCTATCCCAAAAATTTTAAACTCTTTCAAATTGTTGAGCAATTTCTCCAATGAATCCATCAATATTAATTTTCATTATGTCTACCCATCCTTTCATCACTA
Organism: Cunninghamia lanceolata; assembly: GCA_027924645.1. NCBI lineage: Eukaryota > Viridiplantae > Streptophyta > Pinopsida > Cupressales > Cupressaceae > Cunninghamia > Cunninghamia lanceolata. The sequence continues at coordinate 10,463,300 of BSBN01000078.1, forward strand.
GGGATGATGATCTCATTCCTTCTAATTGTTTAATGGACTCATGTGAAAGCATAGTTGGTGGTGTAGATGTTCCCTCACGCTGACGAATTGGATTCATCAACTACTAAATGTACCTTTTGAATGCCAATTTTTCTTGCTCCAACTGGTTCCTCATTTCTTTCTCTTGCCATAACCTTTCCTTGATAGCTATGATGGAATCTTCTAACTCTTCCACATCTTGTTCTTCTATTGTTGGACCCAAGTCAAAAGTGGTCTCATCATAGTCTTCCATAACTATGTCATCAACTGTCTTATCAACTCTTGGTACTGTAATGTGCACTTTCCTCAAACAAAAATTGTCCCTCATAATTTTAGAGAGCTTGGTTTCTTTCTTCCTTTCTTTATCATTTCCTACCTTGTTCAACAATTCTTCTACACTGAGTAATGTTTCTCTCCTGACAATGGTAGTCTATTTCACTCTTTCACTTAACCATTATGGTAAACTGGACAGATCCTCATTAGCCTCTTCTTGAATCTCCTTTCCTGGTGTTAATGGGAATGCTTCTTCATCAAATTCATCTTGGGGTACTTCCATTTCCTTTTTTTCTTCATCACCTTCACCCATAACTACCTCATGACCTTCTTACAGACTAGGATGATGTTCCTCAACTTGATTCTCATGCAAAGCTGACTCCGTAGACTCCTGTACATTTCCTTGATCTTGCACATTTGGAGCTATGGGAACTTTGTCTCTTTCTTGATCCTCCACAATAGATTTCATGTTAGTGGTTCCCGAAAGGTCTTCTCCTTGTCTAGAAGAAGTGCTAGCTTCATGAGTTGAACCTGATTTTCCCTTTTTCCTACTACATTCACCTTGTGAGATAGTTGGTTGTTTTCTTTTCCTTGGCTGGGCATCTTCTCTTGAACTATCGCTGTACCCACCAAATTCACTATTATGCTCACTACTTGACTCATTATCACTCGCTTCCTAAAACTGATGTGAATCTGTATCTCCCATCAAATTGTAGGCTAAGTTGCGACCTCTCTGAATGAGCTTCTGTATTTGTTGATCTACATACCTTCTAGTAAATTCTATGATTGTTTGCATCCAACAATCATCATGTGTAATTTCCTTTTCAGCCCAATTGAAGGTGAATGGCCTCTCACCATCATATAAACTTTATGACATAAATGTATCAGTTTCCTCTAATTGATCAAGAATGCTAAATACATTGTAAGTTTTCACCAAATTCCATGTCAACCTTCTTCTAATTTTCACATCCTCTTCATCAACCGCATTAGCCCAATGGTCTTAGAGATGCTCCTTATGCTTATACCTCCTTCCAAATGCCTTCTAGATGTTGTTGAATCATTCAAAATCACTCTAATTGAATCATGAAGTACCATGTTGTATGCTTGCAATTCAATTTCTGAATTCAGTTGATCTTGTAGTGATGAACAAGTTTCTAACCTTCCAACTCTAATTGGGAAGTGGTTTCCAGCTTTCCTTTTATTCTTTTGAATCTTGTTGTATGCCACCAATTGGCTTCTCACCTCCACCAATACCATCTTGTCAGTGGGATATCTTGCCAAGCAGTAAGGATAAGATGTAAACCCTTGAACCCTTAGGTAGGTGAACTTTAGGAATTAAAAGTACCATCTTCCATACTTCTTCACTAAATTCATAGCCTCTTTGGATAACCTTTTATGAATATTTCCTTGCAATTTCCACACAATGAACATGAAGAAGGCATCATTAACTCTTCTATAATGGACGATGGCTTTCAACTAAAACTACGGATAGCAATCATACTCAGGGAATTATCTGGTGGCATATCCAATATTACCTTTACAAGTCAATCCAACATATCTTTCACACCTTGCCAATAGGTAGATGATGAATGATCTCATGTAGAATGACTTTGTTTCTTCTATCTTTTTCAGGGGATCATGGATAGTGTTACTTATCATTTCTGCCCAATCAATCATCTTATGGCCTTTCACAATCTCATTCATGTAGTAGAACATCCATGTTTCAAATGTTGAAGACTGTGGGAAACCCATTATTCTACACCAAAATATCATCGTATATCCATATTTGGGAAGAAAATATGACTTATGAAACTTCTTGGGCAACCTACTATAATGATTCCTCAGGTGTGATATCCACTTAGCATTGATCTCTTCCAAGAAATCCTTTGATCCAGCATCATATGCTTGTTACGCATGCTCCTTAGAGCAAAGTGTAGTCTTCTTATACTTTGGAATGTTGAATGTGTCTGCAATTGCTTCCTTCCTCAAATAATCCAACACTTTCCCATCATTAGTCACAATGCATCTATTTTGTCGGTCATAATGACAAGCACATTCCAACATCAACTTGGTACTCAGCAACACGGTTGGAAAGCACACTGCTTGGATGATTCCATTCCTTAGCATCTCATTAATAACCTTGGAATGAGTGGGCTTGTGCAAATCCTTCTTGATTTCATCCATGTTGACATGTCCCAAGCTGGTGTCGCTCAAATTCCTCCATCTTGACATAATCTTGGTTTTAGGCAACACTCCTTTCATATCATTCTTGAATAATGCTTGGTGATCCTTCAAACTCATCATCTACCTACATGAACAAAATTACTCAAGTTAGAATATTAAAGTGATATTGAATATAAAGGAAATTTAATTACTAATTGAATTCTCCTAATGAATGTGGGATAAATGAGATCCAAATTTAAACTATTTTCTAATACGTATCCAAAACTTATTCAAATTTGAAACAAGGAGAGAATGAAATACCTTGGCTGCATATTGACAAATTCAATAAAAATAATGCTAACTCTGATTTTTAATTTGCAGATCTGAATTTTAAATTTCTGCAGGTGTACTTTTTCAAATTGATATTTTAGTGAAAAATGCAAAAATCCTCTTCTATTTTTGAAGCGATCACCCTCCAATCTCTTGTCTTTGTGAATTTGATCTTCTCTTTTGGATGAAATATGTCTGCTTAATGAAGTTCTTCTCTACTATTCACTCAGGTCTACTTATTTTCTTTTGAAATGATTGTGAAAAATGAGAATTAGAGCCTTCTTAAATAGCATTCCAATCATTCTTCCTCACACTAGGTCAGCCTAGTGCAGGTCGACCTGCAATTAGTCAATAACAATGTCAATCTCCTTTCCATCTAGGCTGACTTGGGTCCTCTTGAAGTGAATTTTCTTTGTGACAAATTGGGCAGATTTTGCATGCCTATGAGCATTATGCGCCCTTGTAGGGAAAAGATTTCCTTTCTATGAACATTTTCCCTTTTTTAGACTTCAATCAACTTAAACAATTTTACTTGAAATTTCAAACTTCATCACTTTGGCATATGAAATTAAGGGAAGGTTGTTTGTTGAAATGCATTTCACCCTAGGCACATTCTACCTACCCATGAACATTTTTCTTGTCTCTTTGCATTGCACTAAAAGGAAGGGCATAATTTATTTTCCCATGAATATTTACCTTCTTTTTACATATGAACCCATGTTGTTCATTTTCAGATTCCTTCTTCCCTTAGTGAATTCTTCAATTTTTTAAATGGATTTTTGCCTTAAACTATCATGAAGTTGAAGGTGATTTCAAAACTTGTTGATTATAATTCCTTGACTTAAATGGATTTTCACTTGTTGGAGGGCACATAATGTTCCTTGGTGAACATTTTCCCCACTTTACCTTTCAACTTCATTTCATATTGGCAAACTTCAAACCTTTCATATCATTTCTTGATTGGAACGAAAGTAAAATCATTTTTCTTCAAAGATTATTGAATTTTGTTCAATATAGAAGGCTTTGAGAATGGTGCATTTTCCTCCTTAATGAACATTTTACTTGATTTCCTTGTCTCATTATCAAGTTTTAAGTCTTCTCCAAGGTTGTCAAATTGCACTAGAGCGAAGGGAAGATTTTTCAATGTTAGGAGCATTATGTTCCCTTGCTCTTGATAAACATTTTCACCTTTATCTTGGATCTTCATTTAGTCATTCACTCCTTCAAACTTCAAACTTCCTCATGGTAGTCTTGGGCAGATATTGTTGGCTTAAGAACAGTTTGCAACTTGGGAGGGCAGATTTTGAAAGGTCCAGAACATTTTCCCCACTTTGGGCTCTTCTTACTTAAACATTTTATCCTTGAAACCTCTCAAAATTCAAAGCCAATCTATCCTGTGTAGCTTTTACATGGGTAGAAACATTTTGCGTCCTCCTAGGGCAGATTCTGCAAGCTCCAGAACATTTTCCTCCATTTTGACATTTTAACATTTCATCAAACTTCAACTTTTCTTCAAACTTCCTTAATCGATTTGTCATGTTCTTTACAAGTATTCCCAAGAATTTGTTTAAGGAAATCAATGTTTCATCATGTTCATTCCAAAAGAAGACCTCCAACTAGGGCGCAAATTACATGGTGAACATTTTCCTCATTTCCAACTCATCTTTTAGGGCGCATATTGCAAGGTGGAGAACATTTTCCTCATTTCCAACTCAACTTCTAGGGTGCATATTGTTAATAGCTGAACAATTTCCACCATTTTGATTTTCAATCCAAGGGTACTTGCAAACTTGATGAATCCCTTCGAAATTCTTCTTCCTCCTAGAATGGCATCAAGATGGGATGTTTCCTAATGATGAGATTCTCCTCCATATGGGCGCAAAATGCTCATGGATGAACATTTTCCACCGTTGTGATCTCAAAAATTTCTAAGTATCAAAATGGCTTCTAGACGTAACTCCCAGAGGCTCTCAAAATTACAATTTTGTTCAAACTTTATGACAACCTTATCTCTGAATGCATCATTACCCTAGGTGCATAATGCACATGGTAGAACATTTTCCACACCTTGGAGTGCATTTTCCCTATTGATGAACATTTTCCAACTTTGACACTTGACACTTGGTTGAATTTCCTTAACACAATTACCTCAAGTTGTCCTAGAAATTCACTTTTAAAGACTTGTTTAGTAGATGACTTGTACTTGCATTGAGATCATACAAGATTCACTATAAAGACCTTCATGGACTACCAAAACCCTTAAGCAAAAAAAAGTTGGGGGTCTCCATTTCTAATGGGGTAAGTTGTGATTAGGTCACAACATCTAGCGACTCCACGTGAGAAATGTTATTGAACATTTCAAAATCAAGGATCCAATCTCAACTTAGAACCTTTAGATAATTCTCCTCAACTTATAAACCAGTTAGAAGATGTACTTGAAAAGGAAATGAGTCATTTATTGGATCGAGACACTTCATCTTTTATCGTGTGATTATAGATTGATTTCAATTAAAATAGGGTTCTTAGGCATTCCAAAGATAAATAAAAGTCAAGTTTAAACATTTCCATGTACACCCACACACTAGACTGAATAAATATAATTACATGACCAAAGGATCAAAACCAACTACCAGCATGACCATTCATATTCCAAGGATCCAAGTGTGTACATTTGCATTCATTTCCATCCCTTAGAAACCAAGATCATCTAATATCAAATGTCTTAAGCTATGTGAGTTCATGGACAATGGATGAATGACATCTATATATATACGGGTGAAATGGGCAATGATGCTAGTATGAAGTATATAAAAATGACATGAAAGGGAATGAGACAGAGTGTCTCTACGTATGATGCCTGTTTGCTAGGTTTTCATCATGGTACTTATCCAAAACATAGACTAGATGAGTGATGGGATCAGGATAGTGGGAAATGTAGTGAAACGGATGGTATATAGTGGAGTAACTAAAATGAAACCATAATCAATGTTTGCATGTACTGAACTAAACTTTGAACCTTGCAAGGGGAAGGGAGGTGTGTTTAGGAATGGGAGTGATGACTAATGAATGTATGAAGAAGTAACTCCAAGATCCACACAAACTTAGAATTTGCCTTTTGATTTTACTTCGTGGAATGAAGCAACTTGGAACTTTAGATGGAATGGGAATGGAATGGAGTGGATGAAAGTGGATTCTTTGGATGTGGAAGCCTCTTTGGATTCAGCTTCTTAGACTTAAATACCCAAGCCTTTTGGTTTACCCTTTTCTTTTTGGAAGTATGGAATGCAATGACTTTTTGAGCATGCTTTGCTTTGGTTTCTGGAATTTGTTCTTTAAGGGAAAAGATTATCAAGATTTCCTTTCTCATGGGTAAGGGCATCCAAATATTTATTTCATGGAACTATGGGATGGAGGGATTGCAAGCTTCTTTCTTAGATGACACTTACATTTATTGATCATGATTAGGAAATGGGTGAATGAATAGAGGAATATGGCAGTGGGAGTTGAGAAAGGAGGTATGACAGATGGTGGGGAATATGTGGTCATATGCTTTTGGAATTGCATACTAAGGAAGGTGAAGTGGATACATATGTAATGGCCAGAAAATAGAAATCGATGGATTTATGTGGAATAAATGGAAATACCAACATCTTGACCCTTCTTACCTTGGAGTGGCCAAGGTTATATGAATTGACATTGATATAGATGGACTTCAAATACATTGTTCATAGAGGACTCAAACCTTTATCCTAATGACTTATTATTAGGAGTTTTCTGCAAAAAGTAGGACTATTTGGATAATTTGGACATTAGACTTGAGTTCATTATTTGATGGAATGTGTGAAATGGATGGAGGCTTTTATTATGTACATGAATTGTGATGGAAAGTGGGTATGAAGAAATGCTTATAATAGAGCAGAGTGAAACCATGAACCACCTTAATATTTTCACTTAATCTAAGCTCACAAAGACTTTCTTAGAAACTTTGGGATCATTAAAATATGTAAAGATATAATATCTCAAAATACTACAAGCAATACTAAATAATTGATTCATGTCCTAGGAGCAAGAAGTCATACTATTCGACACTAGCAATGGAATCCATAGGAAATCCATCAGTCATGACCCATATTTCTCAAAGAAATACATAAGAATTCATAAGATTTAGATTCAGCATGTTAAAACATTATAACCAAAAGATAGCAGTGTCAAGACACAATATATGATTAGTTTCCAAGTCAAGTATGAAACATAACTTGCTGATAAACTAAAACAAAATGATCTTGCAAACCTACAATTTTTCTGAATGAATAATTAATAAATGAACTAACATAACTCAATGAAATCATACCAAATGTGTGCGTGAAAAAGCAATGCTCCGCTACAAATTGAGAATCCCCAAAGGCAACTGCCCTAAGCAAAGGAAATCTAAAACAAACTAACAACCAAACCGAACTAAACTACCCAAAACAAGAAAGGCTTGAGTCAAATGACATCAAGGAAAGAAAAACTACTCTAAGAAAAACAAAAGGAAAACCTACTCTAACCTATGTACAAATAAGTCCCACAAGGAACTCATAGTTGGAAATAGTGTTTCAAGAAATGCCCATTAATTGGCAATGTGATATCTTCTCTACTTAATGTTTTCATCTTGAAAGCATTTTCTCCCAAAATTTCTGCAATCTAATATGGACCTTTCCAAAGATAATCAAATTTATCATGATCCCCTCATCATTCATGTGCTTTGTCCCAATACAAAACTAGATCAGAAATCCTGAATGACTTTATTGTTTCTTGATGATTAAACCAACATTTCACAACCCATTTATGTCTCATGAATTTGTCTAAGGTTGTGTCTCGTTTCTCTTCCAAATGCAATAACTGTGAAAGTCAAGTTTGCACTCTCTCATCTTCTTCCATATAGTCTTGCATGAATTGCAAAGTTGGGATCCTTAATTACATTGGGAAGATGGGGTCCTGGCCATAAACTAAGTTGTAAGGAGAAGTACTTAAGGAAGACTTAACATGGGTTCTTTCCACCCAAAGGGCAAACTTTCACTAGGTCTACCAATCTCTCAGGTTCTTGTCCAATAGTTTCTTGATTGCATTTAACAGATTCTTGTTTGTGGACTCTACTAGGGCATTTCCCTATGGGTAGTAATTGGATGAAAACTTCAACGTGATACCATACTTAAAAGCCCAATTTGAAAATTTTAAAGAAGTAAAAGTAGGCCCATTATCACAAACTAGTGCATGTGGACATCCAAACCTAGTGATAATGCTTTCTTCTAGAAATTTAATCACAACATCAAAAGTGCAAAGTTTTAATGCATGAGCTTCAGACCATCAGGTACAATAGTCAATAACAGTTAGAATATACCTGTGTTGTGTTGAGGAAGGTGGATTAATCATACCAATAAAGTCTAGACCCCATTGAGCAAAAGGTCTTACTTTGATAATGACCTGAAGCAGCATTGTAGGATTCTTCTCTCGCAAAGTAGCTACTTGTTTGACTTCTTTAAATGCCCTTCTATCTTGTGGAGTCCAGTCCATCATTAACATCTCATTAAGTGGTTTCACGATCTCTGTAAATCTGGTGATGAACTTTCTCACAAAGTTAATCTTCCCAAAGAAAGACATCAGCTCCTTTTTACTTGTAGGTTGGACAACCTTTTGTATTGCTTCCACTGTGCCTGGATCAATTGAAATACCTTCTTCTAAAATTACATGACCTAATAATTTACCTTCTTTGACTTTGAAAATGTATTTCTTCAGATTGAGGAAATACCATACTATCTGCATCTTACAAATATTTTCCTCAAATGTTCAACATGATCTTCTCTCTTCTTTGAAAAGACTGTAAGATCATCCATATAAATCATTATGCATTTTCAAACAAAGTCACTGAAAGCAATGTCCATGGCCCTTTGAAAAGTAGCACCGGCATTAATTACACCAAAGGGCATTCTCTTGTATGCATAAATTCCCCATTTCATGGTAAAAGTTGTTTTCAACTGGTCTTCTTCTTCAACCATAACCCGGTTGTACCCTGAATATCCATCCAAGAAGGACATCATCTCAGAACTGTTGACAATTTACAAAACTTCATCAAGTGATGGTAGTAGATAATTATCTTTCTCTAATGCTCTATTAAGATTCTTGAAATCCACAGATAATCTTATCTCATCATTCTTCTTTCTGACAAGGACTAAATTGGCAACCCACGTGGAGTGCCTTACCAGGAAAATTATTCTTGCTTGTAACAACTTTTTCACTTCTTGATAAATAAGTGGTTCTAACAAAGGATTGACTGGCCTTTGATGTTGCTGAAAAGGCTTACTTCTAGGCTTGAGAGGAATTGTATGTGTGATAATAGAGGTGTCATATGTCTTGAGGTCTTCATATCCCCATACAATTATGTCTTGAAACTCCTTCATAGCTTTAATTATGCTTCCTCGTTCTTTAGGTGTACAAACTTTCCCTATAAAAACATTCCTAACGTCTTCATCTATCCCTATCTTTACTATATCACACTTATTCCCTTCTCTGCGAGATTGAAGAGCACTTATTTTGTCTATATAAAAAAGTCTCGCTAGTTCTATCATTCCTTTCAAGATGGTATTGTTCTTCAAATTCATTATCCCATCAGGATCAAACTCTACTTCTCCAACTTCTCCTTCATCAATGACTTAAGCTATGAATATGTCAGAATTTGTTAATAAGTCCAGTATATGCTTGTCATCCTCAAAAACTTGGAAGTTTGTAATAATATCTGGAATTGAAGGAACCAATGTAAATTCAACCATAAATTTCTTCAACCCTTCCATTGATAATGGTTCTAAAGAACCTGGTTCTTGAGCCAATGCATTTGCAACTTGATTTCTAGACCTATAGATGGATTGAATATTGAAAGCATCAAAACTTTCTATAAGATCCCATACTCTATTCATGTACCTTTTCAACCTCTTATCATGGTAGACATACTATTTTTTGACCTGTCTTATAACGACCTGTAAATCTCCAAAACCATGTAAAACATTTGCTTTATTTTGAATAGTGAGGAGCAATCCATGTACTAAAGCTTCGTATTCTACAACATTGTTTGTATAAGGGAACTACAACCTCAATGCTGACAAGTAGGCCTCTCCAACTGGACTGATTAATTCAAAGCCAACTCTGGATCCCTTCTTAGTTTTAGATCCATCAAACCTTAATGTCCACACTTGATCCGTTCCTTGCTTAGAACTTTGTCCACTCTTGTCATCCATTCCCTTCTTTATCTCTGAAGTTATTTCTTGAGGACTTTCATCTAAAGTTGAGGAATTTTTATTGTCTGTTGAAGACTCACTCGAAAAAAGTTCTTCTATCTTTGGGATTTTGGGTATCTCTAGCCTCATTGCTTCTGGGATTCTTTTCCTAACTTGTTCCAAGGCTACTTTACACATCTCATAGGTGAACTCAGAGTGAAATGCATTTTGTACTTGACACCAATTAGGAAGTAGAAAATTTCGTATTCTTGCATATCCTCCAAGCTCTAAACTTTGCTGGACATTTCTTAACACAAAGTTCCTAAAGTTTTTGAACATGCCCTCATCTTCTTCATCAGAGGAAGTCCCATGCTCACTTTCTATCAAAACCTTAGTTGAAATTTGTAACATCAAAACCTCTTCTGCTTTAGACCTGTATACACCAATATCAGACTCCACAAAAAGAATCTAGTTATCTTCGTCATACTCTGTGATCACCAGTGTCAATCTAGGAGTGCTATCTATTCTGATCTAGTTTGGCAGCCCTTTCCATGACAGCCACATATGTGAAAAATTATTTGATACATATCCATTGAGTTTTCTCAACCAATATCTACTTAACAACATGCCATATCCTTTAGGAATATCCACGACTAATATATCAATGTAGTACTAAATCCTAGGATCGGTTGCTAGCTGCATGTGGATGTTATTTAGCTCTCCAACAACTGGGACCTCAGTTTTATCCAATTTAGTAACCTTCCTTGTCATCTATGTTGGAACCACACCAAGTTTCTTACATATAGAAAGTGGCATTACATTACTTGAAACTCCTAAGTCCATTAAACAGTTATGTAACAACTTCTCAAAAATTCTCACCCAAAGGACAAAGGGAGCAGGCTCATCTTTTCCTTCATAAAATATTACTGACTTCTTCTTTGGGGCAATGAAACACAAATCCTTCGATGTATTTGAATGAGCTTTAGGCTCTTGACCTTTTATTGTACTAATACCCTTTATTGATTCCCCTTTTTTGGGTGAAGCTTTAGCTTGTACTTCTGTTGTAATGTCTAGCAAATTTTGCACTACATAGACTACATTCTACTATTCCTAGGGTTGAGAAAGCTCTGAATGAGCTACATTATTATTTTGAGCAACATTTGAATGAGGTAGATTAGATATGGATAAACTCGATGAAGTTGAAGTATTCTATACGTTATGACCTCCACTTCTAGCAGCATTATTCCCCAAAAAGGTCTCTCTTATCTCAGCTACATTCATTAATTCAATCAATGGTAGACTGATTTTGACCTTTTTAACCTCTTCTAAAACACACTGACTTAACCTCTTTAGGTCATCTTTGGGATCCTCATTTATAGAGGAACTAACCTTTTGTACAGCATCCAACTATGAAACATTGTGTTTTGGCGGGGCTCTTTGAGCAGGATCTCTCTATCTATACTCTGATGAATCTCTTGGATAGCCTAGATTATTACTGGCATTTGGATCAGGCAGTGTATGGAAATTATTCAAAGATGTAGAAGTAGTCAAAGGATCTTGCACTCGATAGTTTCTTTGATATACCCTCGGTGGATTTCTAGTTGACTGTTGGAAAGCTTCTACCTCACCCATTTCTTGATGTTGATAATCACCATTGAATGGAGAATAATATGTCAGATCCTCAACTAGCTCATTTTCCAAAGCTGGTGGAAATTTTCCATTGTAATCCCTCATGTTACAGTCCATCATTAGAGGGAATATAAAATCTTCAATCATCATACCTGGTGGTTGGTGGAGGAGCTCCTTGGCCTTGTGTATTTTGCATTTCTTTTTGGAAGATATCAGTAGCAATCTTAAATTTAGGACATTGCAATTTAGAATGCTAATTTGTGTTATGCAGTCAACACCAGCTAGATAAAGCTACTTCAGCCAAAAACACCTTGTTGGATGGCTTGAGATCAGGATTTAGATTGTTCTCCAAAGGTGAAGGGACATTGCCATTATTAGGAGATGTATTCCATGTCCTGTTTTACCTCTAGTAGCCCTGGTTTGCTCCTCGGAATCCCTAATTATATCCTTGATAGTTTCTTGGATTAGCTTGATTTTTGCCTTAACTTCCTTGAAAGTTCATCTGCATATTTTGTAGATAGTTGTTTTGATTTCTCAAATGAGTGACTTCCATCGATAGTTTCTTGACTTGATTTATCAATTCTTTCATTTCTTCCTTTTCCTCTTGAGTCCTGGTGGAAGATGATGATCCTTGCAAATAAATAAGTTGTGCAGGCATATCTTGTGAGATGGGTGCTCCTGGATGCAACACCAACTAATTACTAGGTGCTGGAATTGGATTCATTACTGATGTATGTTGTGTCAAATCTTAGTTGATTCCTTGAATCTGATTTGGCATAGCAAGATGTCTGAGGTGATTAAGTGGTCTGTGAGTGTTTAACCCTAATTCCTTATTCACTTTGACCGCCTCGGCATAAGCTTCCATTAGAGTATTAGGCGGTGCAACTACCCTTTTCACAAACATGGAAATAAGACTATCTAATGTTGCATAGTAGACTTCCCTAGCCATTGCATCATTAATGTTGTATGGGACCTCTATTCTTGAATAGGCTTTGTGGAACCTATTGTTGAATGCAGCGATGGGTTCATTTTCTTGTCTTCTTACTTAGACAAACTATTTCTATAGCTCTGTTGCAGTGATAGGAATCCATAATTTGCCCAAGAAGGCATCCTTCAACTGTTCCCACTTAGTGATGGAATTAGCAAGTAGATTAACATACCAATGAAATGCATCTCCTCCTATGAATAAGGAAATATCCTGTAAGCTACATCTTGATGAACAATTATCCTATTTTGGAGAGTATCCTCAAAAATCTTGATATGTTCGTCTGCTGTTCAATTTACATCATTGACCTAGAACTTGGAACAAAACTACTTAGGATTCTTAGGCATGTCATTGTAGTTTGCAAAAGTGGTGAGAGGTGAAGCATTCAGTGGGAGCCAAGCCATTTAAAAATTTGCTTGTTGTAATGGGGCTGCTTGAGTAGCTACTTGCTGAAGTGGAGTTGCTTGGAAGACTCTTGTTTGAATTGGAATTGTTTGAGAGATTACTTGCGTATTGCTTGGTTGAACAATTCCTATGGATGGGTTTTGTGGTGGAGGAGTTTGAAACACTCTTGAATTTTCCCCTCCACTTGGAGATCCTTGGCTTGATGAACCTACTTTCTTTCCTTTCTTAGATTTGGTAGGAAACCCCAACTCAATCAAATCTTTGGATGCTCCAGGTGTAGACCTTAGAATCCTCTGATGCTTGTCAGGTGAAAAAGAACCAATTTGATCTAGGGTGTACTCCTTACTTTTCCTAAATGTGACACAACTTGTAGAGTGAAGGGCCCTCCTTCTAGCACCAATTTTGATGTGTTTTCCTTGCATAGACAACACAGCATAAAATACTTGCATATTTTATCCTCTCTTGAACAAAATCACTCAAATACTGAACTTTATGATCAAATGAATAGATTCCAAGATTCCTTATCTTTAATTCATGATGTGGGATAGCTTGTTTGGCAAAGATGTGATCTGTTGTTTCATTCAAAGGGACTTACACTTTGATGTTCAACAATAGGAAAATATTGTTTTCACTCACACAAGAAGTAACTCTCATTCAAAGGTCACATGACTTGATCAACGTATGATATAACAATGAAGGCTCTTGAAACTTATTTCTAACAATATCTATGAAAAAAGTACTAAAGAGATGGGTTAGGGGGTTCTAATCTAAATGCAAGTTATTATCATCAATTCTATGAAATCCAACCATTCTTTGCTTCTCCAAAAGACAACAACTACGCAAAGGAGATGCAATCTTCTAAGGAAAGCTGAAAATTTTTCAAATCACTTATGTACATGAACCTTCACAAACGTGAGAATAGATGAACACAAAGCAATCTAAGTGAAGCTTGGATGTGTTTAGACTAACCATACATTACAACTTGCCAATGACAAATCATAAATGGTATGAACATACAAAGGATTTCGCTTATGAATCAACAACAATAACTTTCATGAACTTGGAAAAAAACTTAGTAAGCTTAACTAAGCTAAACTATTTTTTTCTTTATCGAGTAAGTACTTATAAACTATGCAACTTTGCAGAACAATACAATATCACCAAGAAGAACTCAACAACGAATTTTTATTAATCTCAATAGAGTTTTTGCAACAATTTCTTCAATACTTCTCTTATATATCAATGAAGGAGGAATGAGACCCTTTTAAAGCCTTCAAAGTACAAAGAAGGGCTAGGATTGACTTGCAAATCAATGGTCAAGATTATGCCACATAATGAGTTTGTTACAACAAATTGCTATTTTTAGACATAAAAGACTGAACAAAGGCACATTTTCCAAGGTGAAGACATGTTGGAACCTTTGAGGATTGTCCACATGGTACATCCCCTTTATGCTTATCTCTTCCTCTAAATGCAACGAACTTGGACACAATGTCATAAATGTCTCCTATTGGTACACTTGGCGCATATTGAATGGTTCTCTCTACATTTGTCAAATCTGTTGTGTATGTGACAAGTGTCTTCTCCCATTTTATCATCCAAGCCTGATGTGCACCTATGAATGTAGAAAGTGAGGAAATGTTGTCTATCTATCCTGTAGTAATGTTGTGAATATTGTCGAAGTAAGATGCATGTATGTGATTTTTCAAACTTTTGATATCAATTTCTTTCGAAAGATCACACATATCATTGATTGAACTAAGTATCTTGCTTCGAACTTTTTGTAGTGCACTTCTTATGCAAACACTTTCACTTTCCATTTTTTCGAGAACTTGCTCCCTTAAATGCAAATTGTAATACCAAAAATAGAAGTCACATGACAAATCTTATTCAATCACATTCCCATCCAACAAAGCTATCCTTGGAAAATCTATCATATCCTTCAATTGTGGCATGAGATTATGCTTGACTATTTCAAACTCAGAACACATATCTAAAATGACTTAAATTCTATCCAAAAGTTTTGAAACTCTTTCAAATTGTTGAGCAATTTCTCTAATGAATCCATCAATCTTAATTTTCATTATGTCTACCCATCCTTTCATCACTAGGGATGATGATCTCATTCCTTCTAATTGTTCAATGGACTCCTGTGAAAGCATAGTTGGTGGTGTAGATGTTCCCTCATGCTGATGAATTGGATTCATCAACTGCTGAATATACCTTTTGAATGCCAAGTTTTCTTGCTCCAAGTAGTTCCTCTTTTCTTTCTCTTTCCTTAACCTTTCCTTGATAACTATGACAGAATCTTCTAACTCTTCCACATCTTATTCTTCTGTTGTCGAACTCAAGTCAAAAGTGGTCACATCATAGTCTTTTGGAACTATGTCATCAACTATCTTATCAACTCTTGGTACTGCAATGTGCACTTTCCTCAAACCAAAATTGTCCCTTGTAATTTTAGAGACCTTGGTTGCTTTCTTCCTTTCTTTATCATTTCCTACCTTTTTTAGCAATTCTTCTACATTGATTTCTATTTCCCTCTCGACAATGGTAGTCTCTTTCACTCTTTCTCTTAACCATTCTAGTAAACTAGATAGATCCTCATTAGCCTCTTCTTGTATCCCATTTCCTGGTGTTAATGGGAATGGTTCTTCATCAAAGCCATCTTGGGGTACTTGCATTTCCTGCTTTTCTTCATCACCTTTACCCATAACTACCTCATGGTCTTCTTGCAAACTAGGATGATGTTCCTCAAATTGATTCTCACACAAAACTGACTACGAAGATTCATGTACATTTCCTTGATCTTGCACATTTGGAGCTATGGCAACTTCGTCTCTTTCTTGATCCTCCATAGTAGATGTCATGTTAGTGGTTCTTGAAAGCTCTTCTCCTTGTCTAGAAGAAGTGCTAGCTTCATGAGTTGAACTTGATTTTCTCTTTTTCCTACTACATTCACCTTGTGAGATAGTTGGTTGTTTTCTTTTCCTTGGCTGGGCTTCTTCTCTTGAACTATCATTATACCCACTGTGAGGCCTACCTTTTTTATTCCCATACATTTGACTATTTACTTTATTGTTGATAATACATTTAGACTAGTGGGACTATTGATCCTAAATTCTTGAACTATTAGACTTTATGATGCATGTGGATTGTTATGCTTAGTATGTTTACGATGTGTTAAACTTGGATATTGCTTAACTGATGATGTTAGATAGATGCTTTATATTATGATGTTAAAGGAAAACTAATTGGGTGATGTTATATAGATGCTTTATATTATGATGTTAAAGGAAAACTAATTGGGTGATGTTAGATAGAAATTGGTTTTCTGATTTAATCTTGGGAATGGATGTTTGAAATGTAGAAATTAGGGTCTAAATTGTAATGTGATTTTCTTAATGCTTAAGTGAACTTGTGATATTTTATCTGAGTGTATGTTTTTAATTTGCCTCTGCTGTGTGTGTGTGTGTGTGGAAATTAACTTTAAAATTGAGTTCACAGGTATTTCTAATAAGCCACAGAAATTGGAGATCAATCCACACACGATGTTGTAATCCCTTGTGAAGCCGATCTAGTTCCACGAGGAACCAAGATCAACTCTATGTATGATGAAATTCTGTAATGTTGATTTGCATGTTGTTAATCATGCTAAGTCTACTCCTCTTTTAATTTGAATTATAATTGGTGTTGTAATAATTTTGTCTTTGAATTTCTTTTTTTAAAATTTTAAATTTGGAGACCCTTTTCATGTGTTTTAACTTGACCCTAGGTGCTCTAACTAGGCTAAACTTGACCCTGCGTTGTACCCTATGGGTCTAGGGACCTTTTTGACTTGGGTGACCCTCGGTAAACCTCTATATGGTCACCTTAACTTCACCTTAAAGTTAAGTGACGAAATTGGAGGCATGGGAGGGAGAAGATGAGTGGTCCCAACACTCAACCTCATCTGTTTTCATTTCCCAAGGTAGGAGATGTCTCAAAGACCCACCAATTGTGGAGGACTTGACTCCAAGTCTCTCTCACAATTGGTGAGGGTACCTTGGAGTTGTGTGGTCCCTCTTGGGAGGAAAGGAAGGGGACACGTGTGTCACCCATTCCCTCTTAAGCTCCACTTTTCTCTCCCACATGTTTGAGAGAGGACAAGTGGTAAGGGGTGAGGGAGACATAGGGATGGGTGAGTGACATGTGTCAACACCCATCCCATGGGTATTGCTTGTAGTGGGGAGGAAGAGTGAGGAGGTGACAAGTGTCACCTCCCCATTCCTCTAACCTCATGGGTTGAGCTTATTTTAATCCCACTTGGAGAAGGTTATGAGTTGTTGATTTTTTGAGAATTTTAATTGTTTAAATTAGAATTTCGGGAGAAAGATAGAGATATTTTTGTGGCTTATGTTGGAGGGGAATTTGGAGAAGCTCTACATCAACCTTCTTCTATAATTGGGCTTTTAAAGGTTGGTTTTCAAGGCTAAGGCCTTACCTTTGCATTTTAGTTTGCTTGCATGATGCATATGTAAGATTTATTTTCTTGAGTTATATTTTGTTATTGTGAGGAAAATTTGTATGGTGTTGTAAGAGCCTCTCCCACTTGGGAGAAGATACTCAACAAGTGTGGGGTAGGGGAGGAGTGATCCTCCTCGGGGTCATTACCTTATTTTTGTGGTGTTGTAAGCCTTGAGGGCAATATATGCGATTTTGAGCAATATGAGACATGGCTTGAGAGCCAAAATATGAAAACTTTTAGAAATTGTGTTAAATGTGTTGGCTTGAGGCCATAAAAGGAAATTGTATTGGGATATTTTGTAGGAGTGGCACTCTTGAGTTGAGTGTGTCCACTCCCCTACCCCTTTGAACTCACCTTGGTTGAGTTCTTGTGTTGTGATTATCTATGGGTGTAAAATTGTGTTTTGGTTGTTTAGAATGTCTTGTTGTGAAGTGGAATGTTTTCCCAAGTGTGTGGGTGACCTCCCTAGCTTGGGGGTGACCCTCTTGCAGGTCTATGGTAGGGATGAGAGTAAGATGTGTGGTTTTCTTCCCCCTTGTTGTGATATACAGGTTCATTTGAGCTAATTGTGAAGTTGGAGAAACTCCTTGTTCTTGGAGTTAATATTTTATTTTCCTTTACTCTTTAAGCTCTTGAGAGACAGCTTGGCCTACTTAGGAGATTTTACCTTTTGTTAGTTGTCAAAGATGAGAACTTGGTTCTCTCTTTTGTTGTTAAATTATATTTTCTTAAGTTGTGTAATCCATTTTCATTGTATTGAAAGTTATAAAATTGTTGATTTAATTCTTATCATTCAAAAAAAAATTGAATGAAGAAATTTTGTTTTATAAGTTATTTCATTTGTATGTAAATTTTAAAATTTGTCCAATAGAAGAGTTGTGGTTTTTTACTTTGTGATAAAACTAGAAATTTGTATTTATTTTGTGTCATTATGAAAAGAAAGAAAATTGGTTGTTGATATGTATTAGAGGCATTTTAAATTATTATTTATATTTGATCCTCTCCTTTAAAATGTAAATATTAATAATGCAAGAACTCATATTTTCCTACTTATAGAAGTTTGATAAAAAAAAAAAAGTATATATCTTTGTTTATTTTATTTTATTTTATTTTTAAATTGTAAATGTAGAGGAAGAGATCATGGTTGAAATATATATATATATATATAGTAAATTGAATGAATGTAATTTTCTTTTACATGAAAATAAAAATAATTGATTTCATTATTTCTGCCAATCAAAATGGACTGTATGAAATATACTCATTATATATATATATATATATAATTTTATATATATTTTATTAAAGCTTAAACTATGAACTTCAATTATAAAAATTGTGATTGTTGTGTATATCCCTATATATATATATATATATATATATATATATATATTGAACAAACTTAAATTAAAACTAAATATTAATAAATATAAAATTTCAAGCCAAATTCTGAAGGACTATTTTTTTTCTTTTAACAGTCACATTTTTTTTAGAGTAATAGAAATTACAATGAAATATTTGGTGGGGGGGTTCGAACCCCCGACCGCTGAGCCTTTGAATATTGGGTGTGGGGAGGGGGGCCGGATCCCCCACCCACACCCCATCATATGGGATGTGGGTGGGGGCTCTGTCCCCCTCCCCACACTCCCCGTGACACCAACACCAATGGTGTGTGGGTGGGGGATCTGCCCCCCCTCCCCACACTCCCTGTGACACCAAGACACCGTGGTCTCACTCTCTATAGCATCTACTTCTACTCACAGTCCCCGCCACCTGTTCCTCCACTCCACAGCCTCTGAACACCCCCCTCTGTGGCTGTCTCACCCTACCAACAACTCTGCCCTCCACTGCCAGACCTCCACTATTACAGTCACTGCTCCACCTCCGCCGTCGGCCATTATCACTGCGGCCCCTTACTCTCAGTGCCACCATCAGACCTGCCTCAACAAAAAAGAAATTTGTTTAGGGTTTTTAACAGTTTCACAATGTAAACACACAAAAATATAAATACATATGTTTTTATATAAAAGAAAACTTAGTTTATTAACACAATGAATATATATATACACACACACAAAAGACATCATATGCATTTCATAAGTGGCCAATTAAACCTACACAAGAAAGCAAAAACAAAAAAAATGAGAAAATAAGAAAATAAGAAAATGAGAAAGAAAGATAAAAGTGAAAACAAAGAGGAGAAAATGCATGAGTTTTCAAAATAGGGCTAAGGTTTTTTCTTGACATAGAGAAAATAATATTCTATTGTTGGAGGAATTTAGGGCTAAGAGTATTAATTAAAATTTAATATTCCTTTAATCTTGTTGAGCCAATTTAATTAACGAAATTAAATCTGATGGTGATTTTAACTTGGATCGGAAACCTAGTAAACCTATCTAAACGAAGTTAGTAAATCCTGTTACCGAGATCTGATCTACCAAGAAATTAGGAATAATGTAAATAACGTAGAGATAACTCTGATTGACTGAGAACGTGAAGGAGAACAAATTGTTCAAACTTAATTGAAAAACATATAAAATTATCAAGAATGTGAAGGAGAACAAATTGATCAAACCTAGTTGAAAAACATATAAAATTGTAGAGAACATGGAGAACAAATTGATCAAACCTTGTTGAAAAACATATAAAATTGTAGAAAACGTGAAGGAGAACAAATGATCAGACTTTGTTGAAAAATGTTCAATTAACTTAATCAACTGTATTACCAAGGCAACTAGTGAGATGTAAGTAATTTATTAATCCAAATTAGTAAACCTTTTGATTAAAATTAGTTTTAGTACAATAAACCCTACTCACGCCCGTGAGGCATTATGCTGCCAGATTTTCCCAGAATTTAGGGTTTAGTTAGGTTAGTGAAGTTTAACCCTGTTTGGGATTATAATATTATTTTTGCCAAGTATTCTCATTTAATTTTGGTATTTTATCATTCCCTCATGCATTTGATTTTTAGCTATTGATTTTGACTTATGTCAAAATCCCTTCATTAACATAGGTTGATCTAGGGTTACGATCATTAATCCTAACCCTATTGGCGACGTTAACCACATCGTGTTGACCCCCTAGTTGGCCTTCATTGCATTTGGTATGTGTACGTGTATGTATTACCCCGCATTCAACTATTTTCTTTGTGCCTTAAGCGTAATGCCACCGAGCATGCTTACGCATGTGGGGGGGTTTCTAGGGAAGCATGGAAATTTTTTTGATATTTCGTGTCATGACCACATGACAAATGTGGACATGACACGTGTGATGTGTGTCATGA
This sequence comes from Cunninghamia lanceolata, assembly GCA_027924645.1. Classification (NCBI taxonomy): domain Eukaryota; kingdom Viridiplantae; phylum Streptophyta; class Pinopsida; order Cupressales; family Cupressaceae; genus Cunninghamia; species Cunninghamia lanceolata. Next base: position 10,484,140 of record BSBN01000078.1, read on the forward strand.
CCGCATGGGAAATGTGGGCATGACACCCACCGGATTCACTATTATGCTCACTGGTAGACTCATTATCACTTGCTTCCTAATACTGTGGTGAATTTGTATCTCCCATCAAATTGTAGGCTAAATTACGATCTCTCTGAATGAGCTTGTGTATTTGTCGATCCACATACCTTCTAGTAAATTCTATGATCATTTGCATCCAACAATGATCATGTGTAATTTCCTTTTCGGCCCAATTGAGGGTGAATGGCTTCTTAGCATCATATAAACTTTGTGACATAAATCTACCAATTTCCTCCAATTGATCAAGATTGCTAAATACATTGCAAGTTATCACCAAATTCCATGTCAACCTTGAACATCTTCTAGTTTTCATGTCCTCTTCATCAACTGCATCAGCCCAATGGTCTTTGAGATGCTCCTTGTGCTTATACCTCCTTCCAAATGCCTTCTAGATGTTGTTGAATGGATCAAAATTGTCTCTACTTGAATCATGAAGTACCATGTTGTATGCTTGCAATTCAATTTCTAATTCAGTGCAGCATGTAGTGACAAACAAGTTTCTAACCTTCCAACTCTGATTGGGAAGTAGATTCTAGCTTTCTTTTTATTCTTTTGAATCTTGTTGTATGCCACCAATTGCCTTATCACCTCCAGAAATACCATCTTGTCAATGGGATATCTTGGCAAGCGGGAAGGATAAGATGTAAACCCTTGAATCCTCATGTAGGTGAACTTTGGGAATTAAATGTACCATCTTCCATACTTTTCACTAAATTCATAGCATCCTTGGATAACCTTTTATGAATATTTCCTTGCAATTTCCACACAATGAACATGAACAAGGTGTTGGGACAGGAAAATTTAAAATTTTCTTGTATTCTTACTCATCCATATCTGACTAAATCATAAAACATTATGCCCAAAAGTCATGATGGTAACTGGTGTATTCCATTAAAATCACAAGCTTTCACCACAAGTGAGTGTATCACTCGCTAAATTACACTAAAATGAAGGGCTTCAATTCCTAAGTTTCGGCATGTAATCCCCTTTTGTTATACTGATTCATGTTCTATGAGGAACTTGTTGAAATAGCTATCGGCATAAGAATAAACATCGGTGAGAAGATTTCAATAATCACCGACGGAGAAAGTGGCACCGATGACCTTTCATTGGGGAGAAAATGCATGGTCACGCCGATCGGCATAAGGAAACATTATCGGGTAGTATTTTACAAACCCTCCCAATAGTATAAGTCATGCCGATGGTGAAGTTGGTAGGACTCTCACTGAAGCATCCAGTGGAACAAAGGGAGCATTCGAGCATATATACAAGATATAAAAATGAACAGTCAAAAATTTTGTATATTTGTTAGTATGTATAAAAACTACAAATGCATAAAATGCGTGATACAAAAATGCAAATACATGAAAATGCATATACAATATGCAAGCACTGAAGATGCATGCATGGGCCCCACCACAAACGGATATACAAAAAACTGTAGATGCAAGGCTGGACTCTATTAAAAAATTAAACATTGTGAATTCTAAGTTAGGTCCACATTGGTATATCATGATGCATGTATTCGATGAAGTTATGGATTTGAAAAGAATTAATTTATTTGTAAATCTGTTGGAATCAAATTTGTATATACATAAGCATATACAACAAAATGTGCATAGCAAACAGTGAAAAGTGCATTTAGATGATATGCAAGGGATAATACAAATAGAAATGCATACAAAGCCAGATGCAATCAAAAAATCAAGTATTTATGTGGGACCCGCATTTGTGTATAAGGGGTACATATAAGATGTACAAAAGATGATAAAATTCTAGACCCAATTAGAAAGTCAAATTTTGAGAACTTTGTGTGAAGTCCGCACTTGTATATTATAATGCATTGTATCTGATATACAAAAGGAGAGATGCAGTTGTGGATTGTATGTATATGATATAGAAAATATTCATACAATGGTGGATACGAAGATAATTCCTATTCATTTCATAAATCTAATGAAGTCCATGATTGTATAAAAAGTGTATGCATATGATATAAAAGGCGATACAAATGAATAGATACAAATCTGGATCTGATTGAGAATTAAGATTGGGAGAACTTTATTTGAAGTCTGTGATTATATATTGCAATATATGTATACAAGATACAAAGACAAATGTATATGAGATATAAAGGAAATGTATATACAAATGCATGAAACACCACGTGGGCCCCATCACCAATGGATATACAAGTTTATACAAGCTCGGATTTGAATGATAGAATAAATATTGTGAATTTTAGCTAGGGTCCGCTATTGTATATAAAGCACATGAATTTGATATACAAAAAAGTGATACAAATGGGGATTCGAAGGAGATTTCAAATTCATTTCACAAATCTAGTTGGGTTTGCTCTTGTATATGGAAGAAAATGTATGCGATATACAAAAGATTTGTATATATAGAGTCACAGATCTGGTGATTCCTCAGGTGTATGTTGCAAATACATAAGATATATGGATACACTACAATACAAAGGCAAAGGGCATCCCACCTGCAAGGACCAAAGCATTTTAGCAGTAAGAAGGTCAAGATTAAAATTTTGTTATTGAAGGAGATTAAAATAACAAAAGGTTGCACTGGATGTATGAAGAGTCATAACCCTACAACTGTAAAACATATATAAGGGGAACCAAGTGCAAAAATCAAGATGAGTAGTAGATTAGAAAAAACATCATGATCAGAAGTAGGAGTTACATAATTGGAGGGTGATCAGTTTCCGAAACAAAAACATTATGCTGTATATTGTAAAATCTTTTGAAATTATATAATGGAGAAAAATGCATAAATTGATGATTTAATATTGGTATCTATTGTTTGTTGAGCTAAACAATTATTTGGCCGTCTCCACATTTTTATTTCTCTGTTATTTGAACCTGAGTTTCCAAGTTGATATTTCAGTTTCATCGAGACACACTAGTTTTCGTGTAATCGAATTAATTGGTTTCTATTAAAGAATTAAAATCCTTTTGATTGATTACAATAACTTGGGAGTAACATTTGGATCAGTAAGAAGAGCCATATAATTGACAAGATTGCCATAATGTCTCCAACTCGATGTTTTTTTGTTATTCAAATTGAGGATCTACTCCATTTGTCAATACACACTTGTTGTCATTGTGTGATTCTTTTGATTGGTTCCTTCAAGCAAGGATTAAAATCCTTTCAATAAGTCACAGTAACCTAGTAGGATGAAGTGGATAAATAAGTAGAGTCTGTCAGTCACATTCTTGCACGTTTATACAAGGTATAAACAAACACAAGTGCGAAACAATCAGAATTGTAACCAATAAGTAAATTATATATCATATACACCTTGACTCCATTAGCCCAATAGAAATAGGCACTGGTCATACCAATTCCACTCTAGGATACCATAAAATCTTAATCAAATAATTTCATCTCAGATCTTAGTATTAGTAGTAGTTTTCAAGATTTTATCTATTCCACACTTTATGCCATTATGAGTAAATACCTAAATTTTTTGAGTCATACATTCCTTTTATCTGCTTCAGCTTTCAAGGTTCACCCACCTAGGTTTAGCAGAGCCTGAAGTGCAGGGAGTCATGAACCATTTAGGTTAACTCTGTTAGTTAGTTCAAAAATGTTGTAAGTGTGATCATAGAGCCTGGCATCCTCTTAGGGTTTGTAACCTACATTTTTGAGACCTAACAAAATGGTGACTCTGCTGGGGAGTAATCCTAAATCCGGTTAAAGATCATCTAATTACAAAGTCAGTAAACTTTTGAATTCTGACATGAATTGGTAACTCTGCTGGCAATAAGAACCTGGAAAGACATAATCATTTTCCTATTTATGAAAAGTAGGTGTTTACTCTAAAAAGATTGTAATATAATCCAACAATGAATGGAAGAAAATCTCTGTTCTAGGAGAGGAGGTGGACAGACATGCATGGATCTCCTTATGGCAAAGGATCTCGAAAAACAAATGAATTTGAGGGACAGGTGCAAGAGGAATAGGAGAGGTTTAGTGATCAAGCTATCATTGATCTTGATAGCATGACTAATCAAGAATTGGAAGTGTATTTAGAATGGAAAGAACAACAGCTTAGGAGGTTACAATAGAGGGAACAAGAAATCCTAGATAGATAAATGGCACGATTAACCATCCAGGCATCAAAACCACCAAAATATGTCCCTCCACATAAACAAGGTGGAAATGTTAATTCACATGGGTCATATCAGAACACATATATTCCAGGTACTTCAAAAGTACCTCATAATGCATTTGCTAACCCTACTCAGCATAATATGTCACCACAAAGAGCCCAGCCTATGAGCACAAGTAACATTCCCCAATACTACCCACCACCAAGACAACGGTATGCTCCACAATATCAAAAATATGTGTCACATCAGAATGAATGCTTTTAGCCACATATCCAACAAAATGCTTACCATCAGCCCCTATATAGATATTATACATAGCAAGCAAGTAATGAATCAACATATGATATATCTAGAAATGAGAAAAATTTTCAAAATACAAGTTCTTTTGCTGCCCTAGCCCACCCACCGCAATACATGAATCAACAAGAGGATGATTATTTTCAACAAAGAAGACAAACTCTTGATGAAGAAGGTATACCAGAACAAGAATTCCAAGTGTCTTCAAATCCATGTTATCCTGAGGATAAAGTATTTTCAGATAATTAGGGTGATGTGTCAGCTTGTGAAATAAATGATTACGTTGATGAAACAATCATATCTAATTGTAATGAACTTGTGTATTGTGGTGATGAGGAAAGGGATGAAGAAAATGTTAGCAACAGGATGGATGAAGAAATATGCTCACTCAACAGTGAGAAAATTTCAAATTTACTAACTATGGAGTATCAAAGATATGCACATGGGGATGATTTGAAAGTTTCATGTCCAACATACATATGCTTTGACAGTGAGGATACTTTGTGTGATGGTAGACCACATGATTGGTGTGAAAGGACAATATCAGGATCACATTCAGCTAAGATAGAAACAATTGGTGAGTGTAAATTTGATAGCAGTGATTATCCAGAGATAAATGCTTCTATTGAATCTTGTGATAATGGAGTCTCAAGATCACATTTGTGTGGGAAAGTTACTTATGATGCTGAAGATAATGGTGATACTTTTTCATTGGATGGTACCAAGACTCAAGAAAATTAATATCAGACACAAAATGATTTCTTCTGCTTCCTAGTTCAGGTAGAGAACCATCATTTGGATGATGACAGCAAATACAGTTACATAAAATATCACACAGAGATTTGGTCTAGCCTGTCATACAAGTATAAGGTTATAGATGGTTTTTAGATGCATAATGATGAAGAATATACCAGCATCATTGAACAGTTAAATACGGATATGTCTAATCATACAAACTTCAATAATATGTTCAAATTGGTTCCACTGCAGCGTGACCAAAGCAAAATTTTTGACAAAGGAAATTTTTTCTTCTTTTAGGGCAAGAAGTGATATCTGGACTCTATTGCCCAATGGAGTAGGCACTGGTCTGCTCCCCAAAGATCTAGAATCTTGTTATACTCACAAGGAGTATACATCCCAGAAAGAGCCACTATTGGGACATGAAAATTTAAAATTATCTTGTATTCTTACTCATCCATATCTAACAAAATCATAAAACATTATGCCCAAAAGTCATGACGATAACTAGTGTATTCCATTAAAATCACAACATTTCACCACAAGTGAGTGTATCAATCACTAAATTACACTAAAATGAAGGGCTTCAATTCCTGAGTTTTCGCAAGACATCCCCTTTTGTCATACCGATCCATGTTCTATGAGGAACTTTTTGAAATAGCTATCAGCATAAGAATAAGCATCGGCGAGAAGATTTTAAGATTCACCGACGGAGACAGTGGCACCGATGATCTTTCATTGGGGAGAAAATGCATGGTCACGCCGAGTATAAGTCATGCCGATGGTGAAGTCGGTAGGACTCTCACAAAAGCATCTAGTGGAACAAAGGGAGCATTCAAGCATATATAAAAGATATAAAAATGAACAGTCAAAAATTTTGTATATTTGTTAGTATATATACAAAATACAAATGCATAAAATGGGTGATACAAAAATGCAAATATATGAAAATGCATATACAATACGCAAGCATAGAATATGCATGCATGGGCCCCACCACAAACGGATATACAAAAAACTATAGATGCAAGGTCAGACTCGATTAAAAAATTAAACATTGTGAATTCTAAGTTGGGTCCACATTGGTATATCATGATGCATGTATTCGATGAAGTTACGAATTTGAAAAGAATTAATTGATTTGTAAATCTATTGGAATCGAATTTGTATATACATAAGCATATACAATGAAATGTGCATAGCAAACAGTGAAAAGTGCATGTATATGATATGCAATGGATAATACAAATAGAAATGCATACAAAGCCAGATGCAATCAAAAAATCAAGTATTTATGTGGGACCTGCATTTGTGTATAAGGGATACATATAAGATGTACAAAAGATGATAAAATTCTAGACCTGATTAGAAAGACAAATTTTGAGAACTTTGTGTGAAGTCTGCACTTGTATATTATAATGCATTGTATCTTATATACAAAAGGAGAGATGCAGTTGTGGATTGTATGTATATGATATACAAAATATTCATACAATGGTGGATCCGAAGATAATTCCTATTCATTTCATAAATCTAATGAAGTCCATGATTGTATAAAAAGTGTATGCATATGATATAAAAGGCGATACAAATGAATAGATACAAATCTGGATCTGATTGAGAATTAAGATTGGGAGAACTTTATTTGAAGTCTGTGATTATATATTGCAATATATGAATACAAGATACAAAGACAAATGCATATGAGATACAAAGGAAATGTATATACAGATGCATGAAACACCACATGGGCCCCATCACCAATGGATATACATGTTTATACAAGCCCAGATTTGAATGACTAAATAAATATTGTGAATTTTAGCTAGGGTCCACTGTTGTTTATATAGCACATGCATTCAATATACAAAAAGGTGATACAAATGCGAATTCGAAGGAGATTTCAAATTCATTTCATAAATATGGTTGGGCGCGCTCTTGTATCTGGGAGAAAATGTATGCGATATACAAAAGATTTGTATATATAGAGTCACAAATCTGGTGATTCCTCAGGTGTATGTTGCAAATACATAAGATATATGGATACACTACAATACAGAGGCAAAGGGCATCCCACCTGCAACGACCAAAGCATTTTAATACTAAGAAGGTCAAGATTAAAATTTTGTTATTGAAGGAGATTAAAATAACAAAAGGTTGCACCAGATGTATGAAGAGTCATAACCCTACAACTGCAAAACATATATAAGGGGAAACAAGTGCAGAAATCAAGATGAGAAGTAGATTAGAAAAAACATCATGATCAGAAGTAGGAGTTAGAAAACTCGAGAGTGATCAGTTGCTGAAACAAAAACATTATGCTATATATTGTAAAATCTTTTGAAATTATATAATGGAGAAAAATGCATAAATTGATGATTTAATATTGGTGTCTATTATTTGTTGAGCTAAATAATTATTTGGTTGTCTCCACATTGTTATTTCTCTATTATTTGAACCTGAGTTTCCAAGTTGATATTTTAGTTTCATCGAGACACACTTGTTGTTTTCGTGTAATCAAATTAATTGGTTTCTATTAAAGAATTAAAATCCTTTTGATTGATTACAGTAACTTAGAAGTAAGATTTGGATCAGCAAGAAGAGCCATATAATTGACAAGATTGCTATACTGTCTCCAACTCGATACATTGTCTTGTTATTCAAATTGAGGATCTACTCCATTTGTCAATACACACTTGCTGTCATTGTGTGATTCTATTGATTGGTTCCTTCAAGCAAGGATTAAAATCCTTTCAATAAGTCACATTAACCTAGTAGGATCAAGTGGATTAATAAGTAGAGTCTGTCAGTCACATTCTTGCACGTTTATACAAGGTATAAACAAACACAGGTGCGAAACAATCAGAATTGTAACCAGTAAGTAAATCATATATCATATACACCTTGACTCCATTAGCCCAATAGAAATAGGCACTGGCCATACCAATTCCACTCTAGGATTCCATAAAATCTTAATCAAATAATTTCATCTCAGATCTTAGTATTAGGAGTAGAAGTAGTTTTCAAGCTTTTATCTATTCCACACTTTATGCCATTGTGAGTAGATACCTAAATTCGTTTGAGTCATACATTCCTTTTATCTACTTCATCTTTCAAGGTTCACCTTCTTAGGTTTAGTAGATCCTAAAGTACAGGGAGTCATCAACCATTTAGGTTAACTCCATTAGTTGGTTGAAAAACGTTGTAAGTCTGATCATAGAGCCTGGCATTGTCTTAAGGTTTGTAACCTACATTTTTGGGACCTAACAAAAGGCATCGTTCACTGTTCTATAATGGGCGATGGATTTTAACTAAAACTATAGATAGCAATCATACACAGGGAATTATCTAGTACCATAGCCGATATTACCTTTATAAGTCAATCCAACATATCTTTCACACCTTGCCAATAGGTAGATGACGTATGAGCTCATGTAGAATGACTTTGTTTCTTCCAACTTTGTCAGCTGATCATGGATATTGTTACTTATCATCTCCACCCAATTAATCATCTTATGGCCTTTCACAATCTCATTCATGTAGTAGAACATCCATGTTTCAAGTGTTGAAGATTGTGGACAACCCATGATTGTACTAAAAAATATCACCATATATCCATATTTGGGAAGAAAATCTAACTTATGAAGCTTCTTGGGCAACCTACTATAATGATTCCTCTATTGTGATATCCACTTAGAATTGATCTCTTGCAAGAAATCATTTGATCTAGCATCATACGCTTGTTACACATGCTCCTTAGTGCAAAGTGTAGTCTTCTTATACTTCGGAATGTTGAATGTGTCCACAATTGCTTCCTTCCTCAAATAAGACTACACTTTCCCATCATTAGTTACAATGCATTCTTTTTGTTAGTCATAATGATGAGCACATTCCAACATAAACTCAGCACTCACCAACACAGGTAGAAAGCATGCTTCTTGGCTGATTCTATTCCTTAGCATCTCATGAATAACCTTGAAATGAGTGGGCTTGCACAACTTCTTGATTTCATCCATGTTGACATGTCCCAAGTTGGTGTCGCTAGTTCCTCCATCTTGACGTAATCTTGGTTTTGTTCAACACTCCTTTCGTATCGTTCTTGAATAATACTTGGCAATCCTTCAAACTCATCATCAATCTACAAGAACAAAATTGCTTAAGTTAGAATATTAAAGTGGTATTGGATATAAAGGGGATTTAATTACTAATTTCATTCTCCTAATGAATGTGGGATAAATGAGATTCAAATTTAAACCATTTTTCAATACTTATCCAAAACTTATTCAAATTTGAAACAAGGAGAACATGAAATACCTTGATTGCTTATTGACAAATTCAATAAAAATAATGCTAAGTCTGATTTTTAATTTGCAGATCTGATTTTTAAATTTCTGCAGGTCTACTTTTTCAAATTGAAATTTTAGTGAAAATATAGAAATCCTCTTCTATTTTTGAAGCGCTCACCCTCCAATCACTTGTCTTTGTGAATTTGGCCTTCTCTTTTGGATGAAATCTGCCTCCTTAATGAAGTTTTGCTTTGCTTTTCACTTAGGTCTGCTTATTTGCTTTTGAAATGATTGTGAAAAATGAGAATTAGAGCCTTCTTAAATAGCATTCCAATCATTCTTCCTCACACTAGGTCGGCCTAGTGCAGTTCGACCTGCAATTAGTCAATAAAAAACTCAATCTCCTTTCCTTCTAGGCTGACTTGAGTCCTCTTGAAGCGAATTTTCTTTGTGACAAATTGGGCATATTTTGCATGCCTATGAGCATTATGCACCCTTGTAGGACATATTTTTCCTCTCTACGAACATTTTCCCTTTTCTAGACTTCAATCAACTTAAACATTTTTTCTTGAAATTTCAAACTTCATCACTTTCGTGTATGAAATTAAGGGAAGGTTGTTTGTTTAAATGCATTTCACACTAGGCGCATTCTACCTGCCCATGAACATTTTTCTTGTCTCTTTTCATTGCACTAAAAGGAAGGGCACATTTTGTTTGCCCATGAACATTTTCCTTCATTTTTCATATTAACCTATGTTGTTTATTTTCAGATTCCTTCTTCCCATAGTGAATTATTCAAGATTTTTAAATGGATTTTTGCCTTAAATTGTCCTGAAGTTGAAGGTGATTTCAAAACTTGTTGATTATAATTCCTTGACTTAAATGGATTTTCACTTGTTGGAGGGCACATAATGTTCCTTGGTGAATATTTTCCCCGCTTTACCTTTCAACTTCATTTCATATTGGTAAACTTCAAACCTTTTATATTGATTCTTGATTGGAAGGAAAGTAAAATCAATTTCCTTCAAAGATTATTGAATTTTGTTCAAAATAGATGGCTTTGAGAATGGCACATTTTCCTCCTTAATGAACATTTTCCTTGATTTCCTTGTCTCATTATCAAGTTTTAAGTCTTCTCCAAGGTTGTCAAATTGCACTAGAGGGAAGGGAAAATTTGCAAGGTTAGGAGCATTATGCGCCCCTGTTCTTGATAAACATTTTCAACTTTATCTTGGATTGTCATTTAGTCATTCACTCATTCAAACTTCCTCATGGCAGTCTTGGGTGGATATTGTTGGCTTAAGAACATTTTGCAACTTGCGAGAGTAGATTTTGAAAGGTGTAGAATATTTTCCCCACTTTGGTCTCTTCTTACTTAAATATTTTATCCTTGAAACCTCTCAAACATCAAACTTTATCTTCAAGCGCTTGGGACAAAATTTTACTTAAAGGTTGTTCATTGAGGAGTTAGCACTAGAAGCCAATCTATCCTAGGTGGCTTATACATGGGTAGGAACATTTTGCGCCCTCCTAGGGAGGATTTTGCAAGCTCCAGAACATTTTCCTCTATTTTAGCATTTTAACATTTCATCAAACTTCAACTTTTCTTCAAACTCCCTTAAGCAATTTGTCATGTTCTTTACAAGTATTCCCAAGAATTTGTCTAAGCCAATCAATGTTTCATTATGTTCGTTCCAAAAGAAGACCTGCAACTAGGGCACAAATTGCATGGTGGAGAACATTTTCCTCATTTCCAACTCATCTTTTAGGGCACATATTGTAAGGTGGAGAACATTTTCCTCATTTGCAACTCATCTTCTAGGGCACATATTGTTAATAGGTGAACAATTTCCACTGTGTTGATTTTCAATCCAAGTGTAGTTGCAACCTCAGTGAATCCCTTCGAAATTCTTCTTCCTCCTAGAATGGCATCAAGATGGGATGTTTTCTCATGATGAGATTCTCCTCCAGATGGGCACAAAATGTTCATGGATGAACATTTTCCACCATTGTGATCTCAAAAATTTTGAAGTATCAAAATGGCTTCTACAAGTAACTCTCGGAGGCTCTCAAAATTACAATTTTGTTCAAACTTTATGACAACCACATCTCTAGATGCCTCATTACCCTGGGTGCATAATGCACTTAGTAGAACATTTTTCACACTTTGGAGCACATTTTCCCTATTGATGAACATTTCACAACTTCAACACTTGACACTCGGTTAAATTTCTTGAACACAATTGCCTCAAGTTGACTTGGAAATTCACTTTTAAAGACTTGTTTGGTAGATGACTTATACTTGCACTGAGATCATACAAGATTCACTATTAAGACCTTCATGGACTACCAAAACCCTAAAGCAAAAAAAAAATTGTGGGTCCCCATTTCTAATGGGGTGAGTTCTGATAGGTCACAAAAGGTAGCACATCACTTAAGAAAATTGGGGCCACGAATATATAATGGATAAGAGAGATTCCAATATCCCTCATCATACTAAAACAGTCTATGAGACTATCAAATTACAAAGCACGGTTGAAGTAGTGAGAGATTGCTTTCAAGTCCATAACTCTATTCTTTGCAACTTATTTGTCTTCCTAAGTTTGACCTTTGTAGTGATGATAGAAAAAACTAACAGTGATGAAAAAAATTAGTGTTGTTAGTTTTCCTTTATGTTTATATCTAATATCCCTTTTCTTGTTTTCCTTTGCCAAAAGAAAATACTAGGAAAATAAGGAAGACCATATATTCAAAAGTAATTATGATTTCTTGATTTGGATTTGTCTTATGACCATTAAAGAATGCTTGTAGTCCAATGAAATAACTAAAGTTGTCTAGGAAGAATTAAATATTGTCGACAGAAAATGAGTAAAACTATTTAGAACGAATCAAATTCTAAGTTAGATTAAGCCTTATAACGAAGTTGACGAAATTAAACTTATATCAAAGTTCAAGAAATTAAATTTATATTACCTAGTCATTCAAATTCAGGGAGATGATAGAAAGATTTAATTATGGTGAAAAATAACTTATTTATATAAATAAATAAGTTGAATGAAGGTTATTAAAAAAATAAATATCCAATAATAATATTGTAAAGAAGTGTATATTTCACTCTTTCACTTTTATGTTTTAATATTATTTTTTTGATATTGTTAATATATTATCTTAGTATATAATTTATTTTTAGGTGCACTACGTAGAAAACCAAGATCATGGATTAGAAAAACAAGCCCACGAGAACTGCAAATGAATTGACCAATTGTATTCACAAAAGAGACAGATATAAATAGGTGAGTGTGAGTACCTGATTCTCCATGATATGAGGATATGACTCCTCTACATGAAGTGGGGGCGAGTAACCACCCATAACGATAGCACGAGGTGTCGATGCTAATCAACATCTCTCCAAAATGATTAACTACTTTGACAAGTTCAAAGTGCATGTGGAAAATATGCCTAACTATGATTAAAAGAAATGTGTATAAACCTAGGATTAAAGGTATACAGGAACACCCCACCTTAAGCATAGCTTAGGTGAGTTTATGAAAAATGGGTCCTGGCTATAAGCCTGGTGAGGTACCCATGGACAATGCAAAATAAAAATGAGGCCCAAACATGAAGCCTAATAAGGTACTTGACTACAATGCAAACTCTCAAAAATGGAGAAAGATAGAAAACCGTATGGGAAAAAACTATCCTCCAAAAGAGAGAATAAAGAAAGAAAGGCTTAGATAGCACCCCAAAAGATGATACTGATGTATACCACACGCAAAGAAGAGATTGTAGATGAATGAACTTGCTCTCAGTAAAGGGTTTGGTGAAAATGTCAGAAACCTGCTCTGAAGACTAGAAAAAGACTAAGTCGATGATATGACCATGAATAAGCCCTCGAATATAATGCATATAAATCTCTATGTGTCTGGTTTGTTGATGTTGAACCGGATTCTTGCATATCTGTATAGTACTCTGGTTATTACAAAAGATAACTATAGGCTAACTAAAAGGAATACCAAAATCAGAAAGAATGCCTTGAAGCCATATGGCCTTAGTAGCTGAGTTAACAACTCCCCTGAACTTTGCCTTTGTAGAAGATATAGCAATAGCATTCTGCTTCTTGCTAGACCAGCTAATAGGACCTGAACCAAGTGAAAAATTGTAACCGGAAGTTGACTTGTGATACTTGGTATGACTAGGCCAATATGAATTTGTAAAACCAACCAATTCAACTGATGAACCAACTCTATAGTGAATCCCAAATGTAAGTGTACCATGAATGTAGTGAAGGATCCTCTTAGCTACTTTGCAATGCAACTCATGAGGTTCCTTCATAAATCTAGAAACCATGCCAACTGAATATGATATGTCAGGCCTAGTATGTGTTAAGTATATAAGACTACCTACAAGTTCCTGATACAATGTGGCATCAACTAAAGGTGTAGGGTAAGAAGTCTCAAGCTTTACTCCAGATAGGAAGGGAGTCGGAGATGATTTACAAGTAGTCATGTGAAAACATGCAAGTAAATCAAGAGTATACTCAGGCTAAGTAAGAACAATCCCTGAATCTGACTGCGATATCTCAATAATAAGGAAGTAGTGCAATAAACCCAAGTCTGTCATGTCAAATCTATCCTTTAAAGTGTTGACTTCACTGCTACAATGGAAGATGAAGTACTCTCAGTAATCAAAAGATTATCAACATATAGAACCAATATCAAAAGTGAATCATCCTGCCACAAAAGATACACATTAGGATCTGTATGGCATCTAGCAAGTCCTGAAGATACAAGGTAAGAATCCATCTTGGCATACCAAGCCCTGGGGGCTTGTTCAAGACCATGGATAGATTTCCTCATTCTACACACTAAGGATGAATCCTGAACAAACCCTAGTGGTTGTTCCATGTAGATCTCCTCCTCAAGGTCTCCATGAAGAAATGCACTCTTCACATCCATCTGATGTACAACCCATCCATGTGTTGTGGCTATAGCTAGTGTGAATCGAATCGAAGTCATCTTGGCAATTGGTGCAAATGTTTATGTATAGTCAATGCTTGCAACTTGTAAAAAATCTTTGGTGACCAAACATGCTTTGTACTTATCAATTGACACATCTGCTACAAATTTAGTTTGATATATCCATCTACATTGAAATGTCTTCCTTCCCTTAGGAAGAGAAGTCAAATACCAAGTGTGATTTATAATCAAGGAATCATGTTCCTCATTCATAGCAATATCCAACTTAGGTATACCTGACGCTTCTTTAATTTTTTCAGATTAGACATTGAAGCAAAGAAGACATGTGATCCCCCCTAAAAGTCTATTTGAATATGTCTATCATCTACTACAATTTGTACCCACGAATCTGCTCTATGAAGCAAGCGTAGATTTCTAGATGAGGATGAGTTGGGTGTAGAAATATCAACTTCTAATGCAATCCCTGAACTTGATGAAGATGAATTCTCAGTACTATCATCAATCTGTGAATTAGAAGAAGAAGAAGAAGAACTATTTTCTACACTAGGAATATGATGCAAATGATCTAAATTATCAGAGGTATTATCATGATCTAGAGAATCAATAGTATGTCAAGGAATGTCAAGAATAGTTTCAAGAGGTGTTTCTTGAAACTTAACATTTCTCTCAATGAACAACTCATGTGTGGTTGGGTGAAGTAGGCGATAGCCTTTTACACCATCTGGATATCCAACAAAGATGCAAGGTTTGGATTGTGGATCCATAGCCTTACGATGCTCTTTAGGAATGTGTGCCATAGCTGGAGAACCAAAGACTCTGAAATGATCAATTGTTGGTTTCCACCCTTTCCAAGCTTCTAAAGAAGTGATTCCCTTCAAGGCTTTATGAGGAACTCTATTATGAATGTAACATGCACAGTTGATTGCTTCAGCCCAGTAAGATGGTGTTAAGCCTTTAGACTGAATCATACAATTAGCCATCTCTTTTAAAGATCTATTTTTGCATTCAGCAACACCATTTTATTGAGGAGTATAGGGAACTATGCATTGCAAATCCATCCCCTTTGTTATGCAATATTGCACAAAATGATTATTGATATACTCTCTACCATTATCAGTACGAAGAACTTTAATTCACTTTCCCTGGCTATTTTTTGGCTAGAGCTTTGGAATCTTGAAAAGATTCAAACACTTTAGATTTTTGCCTAAGGAAGTAAACCCATGTAAACCGAGAGAAATCATCAATAAAGGTAAGAACATATCTAGCTTTTGTAAAAGATGGATGGGGAAAATCCCTTGAAACATCACTCTGAACATGTTCTAAGACTTGTTTTGCCCTCCATGTTTTTTCCTTGTCAAACTTTGCTTCAAAATGTTTACCAAGTGCACAAACTTCACAAAGTCCTTTAGAAAGATTAACTTTTGGTAATCCATTAACCATTTTTTGTTGACATAGTTGTTCAAGATAGTGGTAGTTAAGGTGGCTAAACTGCTCATGCCATAGTTTACTAGCTTCATCTAAATGAGTTAGTAGTGCCTTTGGAGAAATATCAATAGCAAAATTGGAGAAGGTATATAATCTGGATTGGTGATTTGCCTCCCCTATAGAAACCAAATTGTTACTTTGTAATTTCTTATCTCAACTGAATTTGGAGAGAAATGTACTCTCATGCCCTTCCCTAAGTGTGTTATTTGATACACTGAAAGGAGATTAGTTCATAGCAAAGGTACACTTAGAACATTTAAAAATGTTCCTCCTTTAACTTCAATAGACCCTCTCCCTTTAACCAATGCTTGAGTATCACCACCTAAGGTGATGTAGACATTTTGGATGGCTCTAAAGATTAAAAACAACTTGAGAGGAATCATATGATGGGTTGCACCAGAATCAATAATCCATGATGGAGATGAAGATTTAGTAGAAACTAAGACCTTGCCTATCAATTTCTTCGTCTTTGGTATTATCCTGAGTTGATGAAGATGCTTTGACAGAATCAAGTAGCCCAATATTATTCTTTTTAAGAATATGAGAGAGATTTTCAATTTCTTTCTTCATGCATTGATGATCAGCATGCCTTGGTTTTTTACAAAAGGTACAAGTAACTTTCTCAGTATCTAGCTTACTTTGTTGAGAAGAGTTATCCTTTTTTAAGTTGTCAATTTTATCAGCCTTCTTAACATCCTTGTCCTTTTTAGTGTTCTTTTTCTTTCCTATTGAAGTTTGAGGATTATCATTCCCTAAAATTAGATATTGTGGCTTGGTAGACTTCAAAGAACCCATATGAATTAATTTTTCTTGCTCCCTTGTGAGATCAGAAATAAAGCTATCTAGAGTGGCCATTTTCCACGATGCTCCAAGAACACTTTTAGTAGAATAGAAGGCTGAGACAAACAAAAAAAACTCGGGACCTAGATTGGAAAGTACATAAAGGATTAATCGATCCTCTTTCTTGTCAATTGCACAATCTTTTAACTACAACTTTAAAGATTTAAATTTTGTGAAGAAATCTTCTAAAGTTGAGAAACATCTAGGACTAAGACCTAAGAGTTGGTTTTCTAGTTCATGATATTTAAGTTCATCAATTTTCCTCAATAATTTTTTTAAAACATCCCAAACTTAATTGGTTGTAATCAAATTCTCAACATGAAACAACAATTTAGGAGATAGATTTAAACAAAGAAAACCAAATGCTTGGTCACACTTGTTGAAAAACTTTTCTTTCTCTTTGGCTGCATTAGGTTCTTTTTCTATTCCCATAGTTATCCAATATAAACCTTTATTTTTTGGCACAAGACTTACTTTAATCTTCCAATCATAATAATTGAAAGGAGTTAGGGGTGGTATAGGGACAATAGACTCCATGATGCTTAGTCTTTAAATAGTAATTGTAGAAATACGTAAAGAAAGAGCTAAAGAAATGAAACTGAAGAAGTGAAAGGACACAGAACCCACACAAAAAAGCACTTTGCTAGGAAGTGTGAAAGATAAACACACAAGACCCCCCACCCCACCCCCGCCCCTCCTTAATTATGTGTCCCCCCCCCCCCCCCCCCCCAAATTTGGCACTTTATAGAAGGAGTGCGTTAGGTCACCCTAAAATAGCATAAATAGACACTTTATAATTTTAGTACGATTTTAGGCTAGTTAGATCGGCAACACAAAAAATCCACTTTTGCAAATAGAATCACAAATTTTTGAGTTGATTTGCAAAAGTTATAGGACTTGCAATTTTTGCGTTCACAAAAAAATCCTTCCTCAGCAAAAAACATTTTGAATTTTTGAAAAATTTAAATTTGCATGGAAATTTGTTGGAGAAAAGAATGAAAAGAGGAGAAAAAGAATTAAAAGAGGAGAAAAATAAGCCCCCTTGGGCTGTCCATGACCAGGGGCTAAAACCCCATGTGACCAAGGGCTTAAGATTTGAAATTGTGCCCGTTGGAAGACAAATAGGTAGCGTGAGGTTCCGCATGAGAGAGCGTAGTTAAGGCACCTCTATGAACATGGTTGATGCCCTTTGAGAGTGATTGTGGGCATTATTGGCCACTCTGTGGCACCCATGAAGGCCCAGCTAAGGACCCCTTTGAAGGTCACGGCATGGCCGACTGGAGGCAGCGCGGATGCTGCTGTATGGGAGCCCCTCACATTATTGCACAAAGATAAAAGTGCCTATGTGAGGTGCTTCACAATCTTTCCTCTGCAGATCCCTTCAAAGGGCATTCAATGTCCTATCCACTTCCTCTCGCACACACAAACAAACACAATGTTAATGTTGTCATGAAGGATTGCACCCCGAATGCTAAGCCTTAAAGCTTGGCAATCCTGTGCAACATGGGAACATCCCCAGGCCTATGGGTTGCCTAAGATGAGGATCAACCTCCAGATTATGGGCTGGTTCCCTTTAGAAACCTCCTAGAACCACTGCTTGATAGGGAAAAAGGGATAGAACAACTGAAATTGGAAAGATTTCCTAACCCTAGGAGGTGATGCACCAATGAAATAAAGACCTATACCTGTTGTTTTAACACACAAACTCTCAATTATTCAGCTAGTGCTTCACACAAAACAATGCTATACATGCTCATGCATGAGTATTTCATAAGAAGGTCAAATGCTCATAACTTTAGAAGGAAAACTAAGAGCATTCTCACAGCCAAAAATCTAGCTTCTATGACACAATATTATGACCTGCATAAACGTAGGTTTTCTATTTAAAGGCAATGGAATTAGACATCATATTTGAGGACTAATAATTAATCACAGAAAATATGTATCAATCACCCATCCATACACAATAGAACATATATGGAGATGGTAAAATAACTGAAATTTTATTGATAATAAGGTGCCACAGCTGATACAAATCTTAAAAAAAGCTAATCAGGAATACAAAAAATGCTGCTCTATATCTCCAAACTGAGTTACAATCAATATCCTTTTGCATAAGGCAAAAGAACAAAGGAAGAACTAACTCCAAAAAGAGTTGAAAACTTGCTTTTATCTCCTGGAAGATGCTGAGCTTGCATGACTCTGGAACTCCCTCTGAACTGGTAGCAAAATCATGCAAAGCTTTGGTGATGAGTGAGCTGACTTGAACTTTGACCTCTCCTCCTTTGCATGCTCCTTGAAGTGTGCCCTTAACTGAACCTGAATGTTCCTCTTGTCAAAGCATGAAGACTGATTGAAAGGCTGTCCTTAAACTTTGCATGAAGATTTCAACTTGCTGGGCGTACAAGGCAAAAAAGCCACTTTTTTAGGACCTCAAACTGCCTCAAATTGCATGATTTTGGCCTCAAACTCCTCCTAACTCGAACTTGGACCATGTGGGCCTCTTAAACAGGCCTAAACTGCCTGTAAGTGCTTCTAAACTGCCCCTTTTAGGTCTCTTAACTCCAATTTTGAGCATGTGGGCTTTAAAAGTGGAGGTTAATTGGTTTGTGCAACCTCAGAAAGGGGAACTATTCCTTTGCATGTTCCTAGATCAGCTCCATAGTCTCCTAGATGTTTGCATGATGCCTCAATTGCTCATAATGCTATCATAACTGCCCAAACTATCTCATAAATGCACGGTATAGCTGTGTTCTCTCACCTTAACTGTCTTGACTCCTTAGTCCATCTTGCATGAAAAATAGGGCATATGACTTCAAACATGATCTCCAACATCTTTTGTTAATTCTCTATATCCTTTTAGTGTTTGCTCTGCTCAAGACTTAAGACCTCTGTGACTGAAACTCTACCCTCACTACTAACTTCTTGGACTGAGATAAAGCTAGGACAGGAGACCTTAAGATTTTCCTTGATGGAGCCATTCATGACTGTACCCTACAGTCCTATTATCCTTACACTCATCTTCAAAACTAGAAAGACATTTATTAGGTCTCTGTCTAAACCTATCTGCACTGAATCTTGAACCATTCCAATGTGTCTTGTTGACTGTGGCAGACCCTTTTTGACAGGGTTTATGGTTATTTGATAAGGGTACCTTAGGATGAGAGAGCTAGAACATGAAACCATAAATCAAACAAGCATTTCAGGAAGACTTAACAGACTTCTCCTTGATGCTTTGTGACTGCTCTTCAGAATGACTTCAAGCTCCTCAACTATGAACTGCTCGTATCTGTTTTTTTGCTCTCTTCCTTCAACTGCATTCTGCTATCTTTGTCTTGCATACAAAACACCTTAAAACAATTCCTTGGAGATCTTTAACTGCAGTAATAACAATGAGATCTCAACATTGCCTATCTAGTCAACACAGTCTTCTTGAGCAGGCCATAGGCCAATGCACAGGATGACAGTATTTCTTGGACAGCATACTAGTAGCCAACCAAGAGAAATGTCTGCCCCTTCATTCATAATTGTGATTTCATACTTGATGACAACATCTCTCCCAATCACTATCTTTGCTTCACCATAGGTATATTACAGTTTCCTCAGGGTTTTATATCAATTTTGTGCCAACAAGAACAACCCCAAGCAACCTCTAAGACAATCCACATGATACTAAAAACAAAAGGATTCATGCAGGGGACAACCTCTTAGTTACCCAAACTTGCAAAATCAAAGGAAGACATTAGATCAACATACCCATGAGGCAATAAAACATTAACCGTACACTTGTAAGAGCAAATCGTTGGTTTGTCTTATTAGCATCATCATAGTGGGAATCTTGAACAGAAATGATGAATCTTGGTTTGAAAGGAGACCAATTCATACTAACTGCTTAATCTTGATACCAAAGACCTACACTAATGTTAAGACTTTGGAGATCAAAAACTCTCAATCATGTCTAGACTGTCCCCTTGCAATGTACTATCCCATATTCACTTTATTGTTCACTGTTTTTGCATTCCCACATCAGTTCTCTGTTTGCTGCTCCTTGACTGTCCTTATGACTGTTCTTCATGATTTTTTGCTGCTGTTCTGCATGCTTTTTCTGCTGCTGTTCTGCATGCTGTCCTTATGAATGCTATTCATGTTTTTTTGCTACTGCTATGGCTGTTCTTTTCTGCCTTCATAACAGTCATTTTGATGACTGTTTATCTGATTTTATAACAGTCTTTTTTATCACTGTTTTTCTGATTTTATATCAGCCTTTTGGTCACTGTTTTTCTGATTTTATAACTTGAAGATTGACTACAGACCTTGATCTCTTCACAAAACCCCACAAACAGTCATCAGGCCTCATGGTTTGTAGGTGCTGCTCTTTATCCCTTCGGTGCATCTACTTTAACTTGCTTCATCACTGTGTCTCTATCTTCTATTGTCTCAATGTTGACTGCATTAACTGTTCAACAGTCCCCTTGTTCACAGAAAATAAGGTATACAGCCCCTTTTTTATGACTGTTTCTCCTTATTGTGACAGTCATTGTTGACTGTTCATCATTGCTGCTGACATCCCTTGCATCCCTCGTGCATACTGATTTCCATGACTGTTATCTTTGTTGTTTGTCATGACCTTTAGACATTCATATTTTGCTGTCCTATACACTCCTCAAGGCATCCATGGTTGATGCCCCTTTTCAGTGGTCTTTGTCAATGTCCATCATGTCATGCTTTATCTCCTTCACGGAGCTTTGAAAATTTGTAATGCCATGCCTCATTACCACTTGCTCATGCATCGGTTTCTTATGACTGTTAAGCTGTCAAATTCTTTTCAGAACTGTCCTCCTTTGATGATTGTTGTCCTCTTGCTAGGTTTTAAAGACTTTTTCCTGTGATCTTGACTGTCACATGTTTGACTGCACCCCTTTGTTTTTGTGTTGTCCTTTCATAACTGTTATTATCAATGTAGTGACTGTTTCCTTGCTTAAAAGTCATCATTTATGACTGTTACCATTGCTTAAAGTCAAACTCCAATGGCTTCCTTGTCAAGTCTTTTTGGAAACACAGTAGTCTCAATGAGTTTAGGATAAGCTGTATTAGAAAGCTGGCCGGCCGCTTTTCCTCTACAGATACATACCTACATAACCGACATAACCAGTGAGGCACCGACATAGCCGTACACGTCCTTAACCTTTCAAGCACTATGAAGTTGTGCTCACAACAGAAATATACAGAGACTAAACCCTACGTCGCCACCAAAACCACAGAAATAGACAGTAGACAAAACCCTAGGCTGTCCTCAAACCTTTCTTTGAAAACAGCTTTTACACCAAGCAGAAAGCAATAAACAGGACCACCGACAATTAGAGCAAATAATGGGCTATTCTCAGCTCACGACCGCCGTCTCAAGAAAACACCACAAACAAAGGATACCCATCGAAGCCACTGCCACTGCCATCATAGCCGCCGGCTGAAACAGAACAGGCATCGCCATAAACAGAACCCCCGGAGCCACCGCGTCCGCCGCCATCATTGGGAGAAAGGAAACCGCTGCACCGTAACCCTACAAAACCACACATCACCGTTCCAGACTGCTCAGCTTCCAACCTTTTTGAAACCTCTAAACAACTATTTGAGCCCAGAAGGTGAAAAATGTCAACAGTTAATAGATAAAAACCAAACAAAAACGATGCCTCACAATATGAAGATCAGCGTGTAAGTGGACGAATTGCATAGCACATAAAACAAGGCTTGAAGCTATCCACAACGCTCTGATGTACCATGTAGAAAACCAAGATCATGGAGTAGACAAACAAGCACATGAGAACTGTAAATGAATCGACCAATTGTATCCACAAAAGAGATGAATATAAATAGGCGAGTGTGGGTACCTGATTCTCCATGAAACAAGGATAGGACTCCTCTACATGACATGGTGGTGGGTAACCATCCACAAAGATAGCGCGAGGTGTCGATACAAGTCGACACCTCTCCAAAATGACTAACTAATTTGACAAGTTCAAAGTACATGTGGAAAATATGCCTAACTATGATTAAAGCAAATGTGTATATGCCTAGGATTAAAGGTATACACCCACACACTGAATAACCCTAATTTTGAATTTAATATTTTATTATGTTTAATCCTCCACTCCATACCAACACCAATGCAATTCTCAGGACTTCTTCCTTCCTAGACTAGATCATACATGCAATCTAGTCCTCTAGACTAGATTGTGGGTGGTGGTACCTATGTAAGTTTAGGGTTTTAACCCTGAGAAATTGCAATTCTATATTCATATAAGCCCTTAAAGCCTTAAGTCTTTAGTCCCATGGCTCGCCTTGTGCTTTATGTTTTAATTTCATGTTGACCATTTGTGGTATGTTCCCAGTTGTTTAAGTTATAACTTGAAGCCTTTATGATTGTAAGATGACCGGCCCCAGGTCCTAGCTTTACCCTTTGTTGCCCATAATTGTCTTAAGTTTTATGTCCTAAGTCTTTGTTAAGGCTATAAAGTGTTGTGTGGTAGTATTTCATAGTGTCGCAGATCATTTAAGATGACGTCATCATCCCTCTGCAGGGCTGCAACATGAGGACATCTATCAAGGGATTTGGACTTGCAGTCCCCTGATTGAAGATTCTAAATCAATGAACCTTGTTCTCCCAAGTGTCAAGGTAAGAAGTGATATACAGGAGAGTTCAAATTTGACGGTAGCACAAGCATGTAGGGGAATGCTATCAAAGATAAGGATTCTTGGCGACATCGCGAAATGGTGACATGTGGCGTCCTCTTAAGAAAGGAATAAATATGTATCTAAAGAAGGATGCATGGAGGCCTTAGCGCACCCGTGCAGAGCAAGTTGGTGGTGGGTCATTTTCAGCTGTGATGCTACGAAATGGTGCCACATGTCCACATTGGGCAAAAGGTGAAATTGTTAGCAGAGGAGGTACATCCAGCATGGCTTGTTTTTATTGGCTGAAGACTTTTCAATGAAGATGACCAAGATTTTCAAATCTGGTGGGTGAATGATGGCCGTAGATATCATGAAGGAAAATTTAGATCAACGGCCCAGGTTCAAACTTTTCATGAAGAACGTTGTAGGCACCTTGTGACATGAATTTGAGTTAAGGACAAAGCTACATCCATTAATGCCTCGGAGCCTAGGCCATGAAGCTTCTTAAAGGGAAAAGTTAGGTCTTTCAACATCATTTTCACAAGCATGAACAGAGTCCCGACACACAAAAAGCTTTTAGACAAGTGAGAGAAGGGATTTCAGATATTGACAAGTGTTAAAACTAGTAAGTTTGCTTTGTTTGACTACACCTATTTGAATTATAAGTTGATTGCTTGTCTAGAAGATAGCATACTGTTGAAACAGGAAGCCCTAGTTTAGTAAAACATGTCTGTAATGATGAGTCAGTCAGATAAGCCCTCCACATCAAAACAAAGTCTAGGTTAGGACCTCATAGTCCAACTCTCAGGGTTTGCTAAATGCCCTTTGAATATGCATGGTCCCAGCAGGTCGAGTGAAAAAATTCTAGACCTCAGCTACAATTGCAGAGATGCCAATTTGCTTGTGCCAAGATGGGTTGTCTTTAAGCACTGGTATCATAGGATGAATTTCAAGGTACCAGTCTAAATGCTTGGCAGTTGGATTTTGCCCAGATGATATCTCTGAATGTATTCCCAAACCCAGACTTAGTGAGAGTGATTGCACATAGGTATGATCCTTAGATGAGATCAATTTTGGCAGGCAATGACACAATGATGATAAAACTTACAAAGGCCTACATTTCCAGTGTGTTCAAGTTGAACCCTGCAACCAACATGCCGATTGACCTAGGTGCATTGAAGGAAGGATATAAAAAGGTTAGGGCCTTCAACCTAGCCAAACATAGACCAAGGGGGGTAGATGGCAAATTGGTAAAAATCTTAGACAAAGAAGTGGAGCCCTTTGAATGCTCCCTATTTATGCACTACTTTGTAAGAACTTACCACAGTCTCTGTCAGGTGCTTGGTAGAGATGCAAGTGATAGGATGCCAATTTCTCTCATAATGATGGCAGTAAACATTCAAGACCCAGAGACAAAGCAAATATATGACTATGCCTCCTACATAGTAGAAAAGATGCATAAGTAGATGATGGCAATTAAAAGCAAATTGTATACTGTAGATGCCCATGTTGAATTCACATGGTATTCTTTGCTGTGCCATATGATTTTGTTTTCTTTATCGGGCATGTGGCATTAGGGTTTGCATGTTAGAGTGAAATATTTGGAAGGAAATATGTTGCCAGTTCAGATGTGGACATTCATGTTAGACATGCATTGTATTGACTCAGATTATGTGATCTTTGAGGAGCACTTTGTAAGGAGAATTCTTGGTTTTTTAGAGCCAAAGGGAGAGAGGCTACATGTTGGTGTGTTGGATTTTCTGAGGCCTTTGGATAGAAACCTTGAATTGGGGATTGATCACAACTAGGGTGACTGGTTCTTGCATACCCATAGAACCTGCATCAAAATTTATGGATGTGAGGTTGCCCCTTATGTTCTGCCTAAATATGTGCCAAAAATGATTGCATTCCTGGATATCATTAGGTAATTGAATGAGTCAGATAGAGGACACCTAAGGAGACATAAGAAGGGCTCATTCTTTCCCACTTCCATCAAATTCAATGATTTATTGATGATTGATAAGAATGGTTTGGATCAGATTGACTCAATTCTTCAAGGTTATAGGATGAATGTAGACCAGCCCAGGATATTTGACCCTGGGGGATTTATTGACAAACTGAGGGTAAGTGTGAAAAGACCTCATTATATTCATCAGGTCTTTTATGATAAGGACATAGTTTGAAATTGATTTACCATGAATGATGTCCATAATTTGAGGATCAAATGGGAAACAAACATGGTAAGAGAAAGGATGAGAAAGCACTTGAGCTACTTACTAGGGTGCCTTTGCAAAGATAAAAGACCCAATAATGAGAATTCAAATGGTTTTTGATCATGTAGATGAGCTAATTAGTAGTGCTTCAGCAGGTGAGGAGAGGCCAACTTACCATCCTAGTAGGTCAAGAGGAGTATATAGACGAAGAGAGGAATCACTCGATACTCCTACTAAGAAGATAAAAGTAACTGAGTTGGAGTAGGAGGAGAAGATTGAAATGGTGGACTTGGAGGAGTCAGAAACACAAGAACAAGAGGCTCCCCATCAAATAAATTCATTTGATAGAATAAGGCCTTACTCTTCCCCAGAAAATAGGCTGGCAAGAATAATAAAAGGTCATCATGTGGATATAAAGGATGTCAGGGTATTGGCCTATGCCCAATTCATGGAAGATGGTGAGTTTATCATCACTCCTCAATTCAGGAGTTATGTATTGAAAGTTAGAAGTGAAGAATTCCAAAAGAGGATTAAGGAGGCCAAAAGTGGGGTAGATCCATGAGATTATGAGGCCATCACTCAAAAGGTATTACAAGAGGTAAATCAGGGTATCAATGGGATGACCCCAGAGGAGGGGAGGGCTCTAGTTGCTAAATGCAATGTGTTGCTTCTTCGACATTGGACCTTGTCAGATGTCATTGCATTTGACACAATGACTAGAGAGGATTTTGATGGTATAGGTGAGCAAGTCTCTTTGGTGCAGCTTTCAATCCTTGGTTTGAGACTCTAGCAATATGGGCATTGGCCCCAAATAACAATAAGCCTAGGATTGGATTGGGGGAACTAACAGGGGATGTATCAATTAAAAGAGTATCAAATACTCCAGCTCCCCAAGCTACAAGCCTAAATGTGCAGACAACACAATTCATAGAAGCAGTGACAAACAAGCTACAAAAGGACCATGATGAGTTGTTACTGAAGTATGGACAGGCTGTTATAGAGCTTAACAAGTATAAGGATCAGCTATTGTTAGGGCTTGACACTTCAAGTGCACCAGCTATAATGCAAACTGCAAAGGCATTCCCTGCTAATACAAAGCCACTAATATCTGAAATAAGAGAATTGAAGGAAGAGGTCAAGAAATTGAAAAAGGAAAAGGAAAATTCAGTAAAAGACATGGTCACAAATTTGATAAATCATAGAGTGACCAAAGATCTAGCAAGGGTAGATGAAAGATGGAGATCATGTTCAAGTCTGAGGACTACCCTTGACAAGCACGAGCATGCGAAAGAAAGACTCAAGGTTATGAACAAAGCATGGTTGTCAAGAACTAGGGAGATGAGGAACCTACACAGATGATCAAGATTTGATGCAGATGCACCCCCTGAGATGAAATTGACACTTGACATGCTACTGATGCTGGAGGTCATAGCTTTCCAATTAGAGCTAGACAAGGTATTGGGTGAGAAAAGACAATTTATTGAAAAAATAGATAAGAAAATAATGCCAGGCATATTAGAAGATGATGGATAGATAAAAAGCCTTGACAAGTGGAGAGATGAATTTGAAGGCATTACCAACCAACTAATATCTACCTGTTGTACTAATGGAGATCCTAGCATGAATATTTTGAGCTCAACTTTGGACAAATTGCATGTGCTTGAAATAAATTTTGAGTTGTTTAGTAAGGAGGTGAAGATTTTGATGGATGCAAGGTACATAGGGCATAATGAGAAAATATCAAAGTTGATTTCTTTTCAATGGTCACTAGAGAAGTCATATGCAATCTAGACAGAGAAATATGGATAGATGTGACTGAGGTGAATGACCAACTAATATCCTCTTTGCATTTATGTGACAAGGCTTCCTTAGTCAGTTATGCTTCACCTAAGAAATCATATTTTGTCTTTTCTATATTTAATTGTAATTAATGTCCCAATGCCTATGAGTGGTGCTTTGTAATGTAAAACTCATGAAACCGACATAGGTATTGAATGCTACGTACCATGTTCTTGGTCTATAAAAGAACTTATATCCTCGCTTTGTAAGTGGTTGAAAAGATTGGGATTTTGAGGAGTGAATGCAATACAAATTTTGACCGGTTGCCCTATCTATGGTGTTGTAAGTTTCTACTTAATGTGTTGAATGTGTTTTTCATAAGTGACTTATTAGTTTCAGGTTGAATTATATGAATAATGCTATAATGCATGTGTTTTTATTAACTATGTCCATTGTTATCTACAATATTCTTTTGAACTAAGTAGCCAAGGGTTGTTTGAGTTCTTGAATGCACATTTGTTGTATTTCATATTTAATTTCTTACTTCTATTTAAGGAACATACTAATTTTTTTAAGTCAAATATGAAGAGGAATGTATGATAACAGGGATATGTATAAGTAGAGTTAATAGAAATACTCAATCTTGGGAGTTGTCTGCAAGGCAAGAACTAAATAGACCCTCTAAAATCTGTATACATGTGCTAGGCTTGTGGAAAATCTTTAGCATGTTTTAAGTTTAACTCCTTACCCTAGGATAGGCATCGATCAAAGTGCTTCGATTAAGTTTATGAATCAAACCCTAATCTAGCAACTAAAGACATAAAATCAAATCAACTCATAATCTTAAACTTTAGGATTTTAGGAGTAGGATTTTAGGATTTTGGATACCATGTTCTCTGACCTGTAAATGAATGGATGCCCAAAGCTAGCCACTTTATAATCATCATACAGTTTTGGTTTGCTTAAGTATCAATACCTAGTTGAAGTCAGGGTTATTTATATGGGTATTGAATAAGGGAATACCCCCTAGGTCATGCATAGCCTAAAGTGTAGAGGAGACAAAGAGTCAATCTCATGTTCGTTGGCCACTGACGTGAGGATCCTGTCGATGAAAGATGGCTACTTTTTGGGAAACTCAGACAATCAATTAGAAACACCAATAGTGGGCATGATCTAGTTCTCTATATTTAAAATTTGAAATGCTCAATTCCAAAGCTAACAATCCCAAGATATAGTTACTACCCATTAAGAAGATAAATGTTGGATACTCTTATCTTTACATTTCTTCAACGGACATGTTGGTAATTGTAATGTCCCCTTCTAGCAAGCCAAAATTTTTACAACCTTGCACACAATTTCAACTTGTAAAAGAGAACATAAGTATTTAATCCTTCTTGTCTCATTATATAAATTTTAGTTATATAAAATCAAATCTTATAATCATAACTTATATGCCTTATTCCTTTCTTAATTTCACTATACAAGATCATAGTTTCCTTTTTGGATGAGACTATACTTGGGCCAACATGTTAATCCAATTATTCACCCAGCAAGAGAGGGTTCCTTGGGCACAATCTTGCCATAGGTCCATTGTCCTTTCCTTTGATCTAGAATGGAAATTTTCACCAACTAGAGTCAAAGGCCTATCACTTGTCCCATATTGGCAATCTCCACCAATTGGAAACAAGGGCCATTTCAACTTGCCCATATTAGCAACTTCACTAATTGGAACAAGGGCATTTCTCCACTTGCTTCAAGTTAGCAATCTACACTAATTGAAACAAGGGCCTATCTCCACTTACCCCGGATTAGCAATCTACACTAATCAAGATAAGGGTCTTTTTCCACTTACCTCATATTGGCAATCTACACCAAATGAGATAAGGGCTTTTCTCGATTGAGTACTCTTCCTGTTTAAGACAAGCAATCTACACTTTCCTTGTAAGGTTAGATCCTTATCAACTAGAGCCTTAAATACCTTGGCCAATTGCCTAACCCTTAGACTCACTTATGTGGTGTGATGAATTAACAAGAAGGTCCATTTCTCAATTCGGTAGTGTATATGTATGAATCACATTTTCGATCAACATTAGCCTTTCACATCTCTTCAAGATGTTCTTTATATTAATCATTCATCAAATATACATTCTTCACAATGATCATGCAGCATATAGTAATTCATATCACTATTGATATTCTCATTCTAGGAGTATAATCTATTTTTATCTTCTAATGATATCATTTCTAAAGTTTCTAGTCATACTGATATACCATTTCTACTTAATAGTTATTATTCTCATTGAGCCAAATCAATATCAGAAATCTGATTAGAAATGTTCCTAGTCTTTGATGTCATAATAAATATTACTTTATGTTTCATCATTCATATTGAATAGCATTCAAGGGAAATATAGACTCATACCTTTATGCTTGTGATATGATCTGTAAGTATGGAATTTCTGTTACACTGGTCATATATCTTGATCTAAATATAGGACATCTTCTCTTTACTGAATCTCTGATATGTAGAGAAATTATGTTATGATGTTCGATGATGAGAACATATATTTGCTGTGTATTTCTGCTCTTGGATGTATAAATCTAATGTTTGATGTGAAGGAGTAATGTGTTGTTCGATGCCTCAATACAACCCATGATCTATCCTTTCATACCTTTGCACTTAGGTTGGTCATGCCCCTTCTCTAGAGACACCACCCTTAATACACATAAGGGCTTCTTTTGGATCAGTCATTAGTTACAGTCACCTTCATTAGTTATTTATCTAATTTTGTCTTTTGTGGCATTTTGTCTTTATTCATAATTGTATGTCGTTCCTTTGCACATTGTATTGAGCTTTATTCTTTATGGATTCTTCTCTTTATTGATGGTTATGAGGAATCAATATCCATCTCTGGCATTCCTAATTTACTAAGGGTGCCAATGTTCTTGTAATTCTTATTTCTTACTTGCATTATGATTTTGATATCTCAAATGTGTTTAGATGGGAATAGGACATGTTGTTTGTCTTTTAGCATAAATATAGTCTAATTCATAATGTAGGCATGTATGCAATTGATAGTTTTTCCAATCTTCAATTGGAAAACATTGAGTCCATGTGATAGGCCTCCCCTCTTGAGATTGCTTGTCCTCAAGCAATCCCTATTTCTTCGGGACACTGGATTTTAAGATCAATTTTATTTCCTTCTTTTATTTGAAGTTGCTTCACTTTCTTCCTAAATTTCTTTGTTGAGTATGATTTCTATATTGTGCACTTGAGCTCTTTTCCCACATTTATTGCATTACATCTAACACATGTTTTCTTTTGTAGGGTCTTTACACTTGTGTCTAAGTTTCCATGCTTCTTTACAAACAAAACAAAGGTCCTTTTCTTTTAGTTCTTCATGGCCTTGTAAGGAAGACATGGTTTCTCGTGTCTATTTTCATTCCTTAGGCATTTATGTCAAAGTTTCCATGGTTCTCCACACTTATGGAATGGACTCTTATCAAAATTTCCTTTCTTGTGGGGAGGTTTAGTGGATGGTGTTGTGACCTAATCACACATCACCCCATTGCAAATGGGGACCCACAATTTTCTTCATAGAATTAGTGATTTTAGGGTTGATTGTTATGTTATCTTAGAATCAATAACTCAATCAATCTACAAGCTAAGTATAAATGCCTATGTGATAATGATGTTTTGACTTCAATATGCTTTAATCAGTGAAGACTTACAGAAAAAGTAGCTAAGTATGGACAAGGTGCCTACTGCAATCTGTAGCATCAAGAAAGTGTGCCCTGAGCAGAAAATGATTCAACTGATCAACAATGAGCACCTTGAAGAGTTAAGGTCTTAAGATGTTTTTAAATGCCCAAATCTAACTTCTCCAACCTTTCCAAGTCAAGGTGCATTTCTACATATGTATAACTTCATTTTGGTGCCTTGGAGATTGAATGATGTGAGGTCTAGGATCTAACACCCAATTGATGAGTGATCTCTTGTGATGTTAAACAAGTGATTGAACCTATTTGATTGCTAATAAACAATTTATCTTTAGTCCCAAGGATTGATTAAACTTGTCAAATTGAGTATCATGAATCAAGGCACAATTTCATACCCAAAACATCAAGTATATATGCCTCGAAAGGTGGAGATAGAGATCATGGAGGAAAGGTATCAAGTTGTCCAAGTTGAACATAGGAATGAGTTTATAATCATGAAATTGAATCAAGGAGGTTTAGGTGCACCTTCTTGTCTGCATGACCCTGAATGTGCGCCCTCATCAAGATGGGCCTAATTCAATATGAATCTTGGTGTCATAATAGAAGTTGATCATTTGATCCTCAAAATGAGTTAGACATTGAATTTTTTTTGCAAAGAAATTACCCTATAAGCTTTAGGTGCACTTTTGTGTTTGAACTATTCCATTTTGGCACCTTAAGAGTAGAGAGTCTTGAAATCAAGTATGCAAGCTAAGAATCATTGAAAGGCATGGTTGAAGGACATAAAGTGAAGTAACAATCATCAAGTAAGGACCCTAGGCATAATCTTCAACTTATTTTACCCTAGATATGCACCTAGTTTTGAAGAGGACTACATCCAATCCTAGGCGCTAGTATAGACTTGTATGACTTCTAATTTGTGCCTATCATCTCATCCATTTCTAATGGCCCCCAAAAGGCACCTAATAATGAAGAAATTCCTCAAAGACCTTGGGTACACTTTCATGCAACTATATACTGACTTTTATGCCTATGAGACATGAGGTTTTAAGGTGAAGTGTTGGTAACTCTAAGACTAGAGGTGCCTTTTGACCTCCATATAAACCTATTTTGGTGCCCATGAAGTGTAAAGTTTTACATCAACCTCAATAAGTGCCTTGGGAGAAAATGCATGAGATGACCTTGTGTGAGTAGGTGCCTAGATGGGAGAGGTCACTTTAATTCATCTTCAAATGATTGAAGGCATGAAAATAACAAGTCTATGCACACTTTTCATCAATACCAAACCATTTTAGCGCCTAGGTAAGAAATTGAAGACAACAAGTATCAAGCCACAAACTCAAGACCTTGGGTTCTTGAGAATAGAAGTCATTTTAAGTCATCTCCAAGTGTCAGAAAGTGTGAAATGTCAAGTATGAAGTCATCTATTGCTAGGCACAAATTCACATCCAAATCATAGCCAAAATGTGCCTAGCAGTCATGAAGCTCTAAGAACCACAAATCTATGCCTAACATAGAGAGAACATGAATTCAGTCAAGTCGCCTTGATTGAGGGGGGCATTTAAGTATCAAAATTAGGTTATGTCAAGGACTCCTTTTAGATGAATTGAAGTTTTTAAAAGAGACTAGGTGCTGATTTCACTTCAAAAGATCACAAGGTTTGCCTAAGCCATTGAGAAGTTTTATGGACATACAGATCAGCCCCTCATCTACATGATCATTAAGTTTGATATGATTGCAAGGTGAAGAATTAATGAATGCATAAACATGAGCTAGGAATTGTTGAAGGTTAAACAGCAAAGTATTAAGGAGCCATTTTCAATCCATTATCTCTCAGATATGTGCCTTAGGAAAGGACTACTTGATTTACAAAATAGAAGTCATGTTTAATCATTTAGAATTACAAAATGTCAAGTATAAATTCATTTGCGTCTAGCCACAGATTTTTCCTTTCATATACCTCAATCAACACCTTGACTTGGAAGAGTTAGTATATGTTTTAACATGATTTCTATGTGTTTATGAGATTCAATATTTGATAAGAGTTTAATATGTGGTTTTCTCTTATGTTGCAGGTATATCAGCAAAGCTGAGAAACCATTTAAGGAGCAAGTTTCTAGAATCACCTTCAAGCGAGGAATGATGTCAAGAGGAAGTCGCTACAAGGAAACATCATACTACCACTCCAAAGGAACACTTCAAGCTTATTGTGCAAGAATACTTCATCATATGCTTTGTTGAAGACATTCATCCACTATATTTCAAGTTCTCACAACCTTCAAGTCTCCAGAAGAAGTCTCTTATTACAAGTTGAGAAAGAAGCATCACCATCATCTACACTACTTTCCATGAGGAAGCATCAAAGAAGATCAACCTATCTCCTACAAGAAAACATAGAGTTAGACAAATGAAGCAACATGCATCATACACATCCAGTTTACAAGAAGATGAACAAGGCAGGATCAATAAAGATACATCCCAAGCATACAAGTTCATTCAAGCAATCACATTTGAAGACATCACACAAGATGATATAATTTAGGAATATGCTGAGGTGGCACCTACATGGAAAATGCATATCATCATACAATCATAGCTCACCACATCGTTCAACAAGCAAGAAGCCAAAAAGGATTCCCATGTGAAAGATGCTTTAAAGATTCCATTCCATCGTTATCTTCTTGGAAAACGTGCCTTCATTGCCTCTCTTATGTACTAAAAATAGCAAGTTGTTGTAACTACCTCCTGAGATGGCATGATCCTGGCCCTTGGCTACTTGAATCGGTCCAAGCCATTCATTGTAATTCTGGACTTCTATATAAAGGCCCTATTGCCTCATTTCTAAGGTAGTAGTTCAGTCAGTAGGCAAGTAGAGTGGTAGAGTAGAGTAAAAGAGACTCGAAGTTCTCTTAGAGCACTTGAAGATTGTTTTAAATATTTCTCAAGATTAATGCAAAGACATTGGAGCTTATTTAGTGTTAAGTGTTGTCTTGTGGAGTAACATGGTTTCTTGTATCTTGATTGAAATGGAGAGATGCTTGTAACTAGATTAAAAGCAGAGTAGTAGTTCATTGATGTGATGTATGTATGTATTGAATATTTGATCAACTCCTAGCTCATGCTTTTAACATTCATCGTTGGTGAAGTGTTGTGTAAAGCTAGTCTGAGCTTAATCATCATTTTCTTAAGTTTGATTGTGAGTGCTTGTTTGAGCTGTGCCATCTAATGGGTGCATATATGAGCTTTCATGATTTGAAAACCATTTGTTATCCTTAGGAGATTACACCAACTCCATGTAGTTGTAGGAATCCTTGGCGAAGTGGAGTTAGGTTGATTAAGGAGTTTGTCTATTCATGCATCATCATTGCTTCATTGACCTTATATTAGTTTCTTAAACCCTTGTATTTTTTCCTTTTCTTTATCATTGAAGCATTGCACATATATCATCCATACTAAAAGAAGGAATAAGATGAATGAAGCCAGAAGAAGTCTACATAAGTCCCTTTGTGATTATCAACAAGATCACATCAAATCACTAAGTCTATCCAATACAAATCACATATAAGGAACCTTGAAGTTATCTCACTCGATCACATAGCTTAGCCTTTGAGAGACTTTATTCAAGAGAGTGGGATACTTAGTGTTTTACTCTATTGTTGTGTTGTCTATAAACAATCATCAACATTTTTGGCACTAGAAGGAGGGTGAAAACATGGATATTCTTCATTTCAACTAGAGCAACTAGATACTCCGAAGTGGTGGATTGAAGTTTGGAGTGAGCTTTGAAGGAAAGATTCAAAATTTCAAGATCTTTTATATTTCAAAAAAATACAAAAAAAAGTAGAAAATTTCAAAAAATACAAAAAGGTAGAAAATTTCAAAAAATACAAAAAAAAAGTTAAAAAAAAAAAAATAAAACAAAAAATCAAAAGATGGATTTCTCAACTGTGGATTCAAGTTTGGATATGCGGTAAGTTGTTGGGTATGATCCTACAAATTCAACTCCAATTGTTCTCCAACTATGGTGGTCATTGAATGAGCGTCATGGTGGCAAGAGTTTGAAAGACTTCGAGTGTAAATATGGATTTTGTATTCACAATACAAATGATCATAGAGAAGCAGATTGTATAATATTCTTATCGAGGATGGACTTGGATATGTAAAGAAAAAAATTGTTTTTACAAGTACATGATCTAGTAGTATTTTCAAAGATAGATCCTAATACTCCTGTCGATGGTGAAGCATTGAAGAAGCTCAAAGAGAAAGTCAAGAAGGAATTAAAGAATGACAAGGATTTAGGTGTAGATGACATATTGCTTTCTAGCAATTGGTGTAGGATGCATGATATAGATCATTTGGAATACACTTGTGAGAAATGCTAAGAAGTAATTCATTAAGCCATGAAGGAAGTAGAAGCTGGTGTACCTATTGAGGAAGAATTCTCTACTACAAAGAACCTTAATAAACAATGTACAAGTGAGAAATAATATCAATATGAGTTTATCCATCCTAAAGAGGTAGAAGCATTCGAACAAAGGTTATAAAAAGTATTAGAGGATTGTAAACAGGGTTTAAAGGATGTTAGAGCACTTGAAGTAGCGATTAAGGAAGAAAGAAGTTTGAGCTTGTGGCAGGAGCTTGAATTTGATGAAGATAAGTTTCTTGAGGAGTATGCGCATACATTACATCAAGAGATCCTTGAGAATGAGCTACAAGAAGTATAGAAGACATTGCTAGAAGATCATGACTTAGAAGCGTTGCAAAGGAATTTAGAAGATATTATTCAAGAGTATGTCAATGAAGATTCCACGAATAAACAAGAGCAATTCAGGTCAATGATCAATGCTTCCATCATTATACAAGAAGATAACAAGCCAAAGAAGAGAATGACAATTGAAGAACATGCTACAGTTATGGATGCCGAGATCAAGAAGCTGTTGACCCATTGCTGGAAATCACAAAAGAACTGGATGATGAAATCATGCAATATTAAGAAGATGAAAAGCTCATCAACCATCAGTGGCAACCTCCAGACGGATGTATAGAGTATGATCAAATGCTTGGTATGCCATGTCTCATTGAAAACAATGAACATTAGGTTGTATCTTTCCCTTCTATTGATTGGAAGAATTTTGAATTTGCACATCATGAACTCCTAATTGATAACATTGATAGCACTGATAGTAATATTGATGATGATCTTGAACACATTGAACATGTTGAATATGAATTTGATTATGGAGGTTTGGGTAGAACAACTTACATTTGGTTAAATCATGGTCCCGACGAGAATCCTCAATTGATCATAATTCTGCCAAAAGATTTTCCTATGTTTGAGATTTGTCACCTGAAGGGTCAATGGTCTGAGTTCAAGGATGAATTTGCTTGGTTGAGGACTATCACTATGGCATTACAATTTCTATTCATACTGCAAAACCATGCTAGGGCATGTATATACTTGGTGTCTTGGGTTGCATCCCTCTGTTGCTTGTACATAGTTAGGTTAGAGTAGGGTTTTCATTTCATGTTGTGTCTTAGAGTAGATTTGTTCCCTTGAGGTCATTTGACTCAAGTGTTTGTTTGTCATTAGCTTAGTTTTTCTTTCATGTTGCTTGCTTATTGTTGTTAGTTTTTCCTTAGCCTAGTTGTTGGTTTGTTTTGCTTTTGTAGATTAGGTGTTAGTTGCTAAGTTTAGTTGGTTTGTAGTGTTAAGTCTTATTTGTAAGAAGGTGATGTTATCTTAAACACATACACTAGTTTCAATTCAGGATAACATGTTAGTTCATTTCTTAGACATCCATTCGTGAAAGTCTTAGAGTTAAGGATGATTTTCTTTCAGTTTATCACCTTGTTAGACTTTGAACTTGACTTGGAACTAATCATATATTGTGTCTTGAAACTACTATCTTCTGATCATAATGTTTTAGAATGCTAAATCTAGATTTTATGAATTCTTATGTCTTCTTTTGAGAAACATGGGTCATGACTGATGGATTTCCCATGGATTCCATCACTTGTGTCAAATAGCAGGACTGTTTGCTCATGGGGGATAAGTCAGTTGTTTAGTATTACTTGAAGTATTTTGAGATCTTATACCTTACACACTTAAAAAATCTTGAAGTACCTAAAGGAGTCTTTGTGACATTAAGTGAAAAATCTAAAGGTCCACATTTGCCACCATCGCAAGTCCACACCTGCTAGCTGAGTTATCAACGTAACTCATGCTGTCAAAAAGCATGTGTTGCAAGGTAGTGGTACTGCATTGTACTCTATCACATTTAAGTTTAATGGAATATCAAAGAACGAAGCAAAGAAATGCAAAATCACAAATCACACACTATAACTCAGTTAGATGGACAATCGAGTAATCTCTACCGGGGCTATGGATGCCTGGCCGGTAGTGGGGCTTTGCCTCGAGTGGAATTGTGAGACAAACGCATTGGGGCTATAGATGTTCGCTGACAGTGGGGTAATGTCTAGGTAGTTCATGAGGTGTTTACTAATCACGTAGCTTAATGTAAAGGATCTTAGATGATCTTATTTGCTAATGGATGGAAATGAATGCAATCGCACACACTTGGATCCTTGGAATATGGATGGTCATGCTAGCAGTTGGTTTTGATTCCACGATCATGTAGTTTTGTTTATTTGGTCTAGTGTGTGGGTGTACATGGAAATGTTGAAACCTGACTTTTGTTTATCCTCAGAACACTTAAGAAGTTGTTTTAATTGAAACCTATCTTTAATCATACATCAAGAGATGTATTGTCTTGTTCCTATCTGTGCTTCTTTTCCTTTTTGAGTTTGTTGTCTAGCTAGCTGATAGGATGGCAAAGAGCATTTCAAGTTTGATTTTGGATTGAGTCTTTGTTTTTGAAATGTTCAGGAACATTTATTTAGGTTGACACTAGATGTTGTGACCTAATCACACATCGCCCCATTGCAAATGGGAACCCCCAGTTTTCTTCATAGAATTAATTGTTTCCGGGTCGTTTGTTGTGTTATCTTAGAATCAGTCAGTCAATGAATCTACAAGCTATGTATAAATGCCTATGTGATAATGATGTTTTGACTTCAATATTCTTTCAAAAGTGAAGAGTTACAGAAAAAGTGGCTAAGTATGGACTAGGCACCTATTGCTATCTATAGCATTAAGAAAGTGTGCTCTGAGTGGAAAATAATTCAACCGTTCAACAATAAGCACCCTGAAGAGTTAAGGTCTTAAGATGTTTTTAAATGCCCAAATCTAACTTCTCCAACCTTTTCAAGTCAAGGCGCATTCCTACATATGTATAACTTCATTTTGGTGCCTTGGAGATTGAATGATGTGAGGGCTAGGATCTAACACCCAATTGATGGGTGATCTCTTGTGATGTTAAACAAGTGATTGAACCTATTTGATTGCTAAGAAATAATTTATCTTGAGTCCCAAGGATTGATTAAACTTGTCAAATTAAGTATCATGAATCAAGGCACAATTTCATACCCAAAACATCAAGTATATGTGCCTCAAGAGGTGGAGACAAGAATCATGAAGGAAATGTATCAAGTTGTCCAAATTGAACATAGGAATGAGTTTATAATCATGAAATTGAATCAAGGAGGTTTAGGTGTACCTTCTTGTCTACATGACCTTGAATGTGTGCCCTCATCAAGACAGGCCTAATTCAATACGAATCTTGGTGTCATAATAGAAGTTGATCATTTGATCCTCAAAATGAGTTACACATTGAAGTCTTTTGCAAAGAAATTACCCTATAAGTGTTGTTATATGGAGCCTAATCAGACTCGGAGGTTATATTTACCCCACTTTTATTGGCGCAGTTTCCCCCCAAACTCCTATGGGGTCAAGGGGTAGAGCCCCTTGCGGGGGTTTGGGGGCAGCGCCCCTAAGACAGGGTCAAGGGGCAGTGCCCCTTGCGCGTTCCCTGTTGCGATACAGGGCAAGGTCGAGGGGCAGCGCCCCTGAAACCTCACACGGTTTTTATTATTTTATAAAGCACGGGGAGTTATTTTTTCATTGACTGACATAAGTAAACCCTATTTTGTAACTGATAAAAAGCTTAATAAAAAGCGGCCAAGGGTTAGGGTTTTGATACATTGTATTGTAGCATTTTGCAGCGGTATTGAGTTGCAGGGATTGCTGATTGTAATTGGTTTTGATTTACTGGATAATAATATTGGACTCACTGTTTGGTGGATGTAGCCCAAGTTTGGGTGAACCACGTTAAAACTTGTCTCCCGTTATTATTTTTGTGTATTTTCATTCCTCTGTTTAATCTTTATTTGCATTTAATTGATATCTTCTGCTGGCTAACCCTAACAATAAGCTTTAGGTGCATTTTTGTGTCTGATCTACTACATTTTGGCGTGTTAAGAGTAGAGAGTCTTGAAATCAAGTATGCAAGCTAAGAATAATTGAAAGGCATGGTTGAAGGACGTAAAGTAAAGTAACAATCATCAAGTAAGGACCCTAGGCACAATATTCAACTTATTTTATCCTAGATATGTGCCTAGTTTTGAAGAGGACTACATCCAATCCAAGGCACCAATATAGACTTGTATGACTTCTAATTTGTACCTATCATCTCATGCATTTCTAATGACCCCCAAATGGCACCTAACAATGAAGAAATGTCTCAAAGACCTTGGCCACACTTTCATGCAACTATATACTAACTTTTGCACCTATGAGACAGGAGGTTTTCAGGTGAAGTGTTGGTAACTCTGAGACTAGGTGCCTTTTCACCTCCATATAAACCTATTTTGGTACCCATGAAGTGTAAAGTTTTACATCAACCTCAATAAGCACCTTGGGAGAAAATGCATGAGATGACCTTGTGTGAGTAGGCACCTAGATGGGAGAGGTCACTTTAAGTCATCTTCAAATGATTGAAGGCATGAAAATAGCAAGTCTAGGCACACTTTTCATCAATACCAAACCATTTTGGTGCCTAGGTAAGAAGTTGAAGACAAGAAGTATTAAGCCACAAACTCAAGACATTGGGCACTTAAGAATAGAAGTCATTTTAAGTCATCTCCAAGTGTCAGAAAGTGTGAAATGTCAAGTATGAAGGCATCTATTGCTAGGTGCAAATTCACATCCAAATCATTGCAAATATGCGCCTAGCAGTCAAGAAGCTCTAAGAACCTCAAATATGTGCCTAACACAGAGAGAACATGAATTCCGTCAAGGTACCTTGATTGAGGGGGGCATTTAAGTATCAAAATTAGGTTATGTCAAGGACTCCTTTTAGATGAATTGAAGTTTTTAAAAGAGACTAGGCATTAATTTCAATTTGAAAGATAACAAGGAGCACCTAAGCCATTAAGAAGTTTTATGGACATATAGATCATCCCCTCATCTGTATGATCATTGAGTTTGATCTGATTGCAAGGTGAAGAATTTATGAATGCATAAACATGAGCTAGGAATTGTTGAAGGTTAAACAACAAACTAAGTATTAAGGTGCCATTTTCAATCCATTATATCTTAGATCTGTGCCTTAGGAAAGGACTACTTGATTTGAAAAATAGAAGTCATGTTTAATCATTTAGAATTACAAAATGTCAAGTATAAATTCATTTGAATCTAGGCACAGATTTCCCCTTTCATATACCTCAATCAATGCCTTGACTTGGAAGAGTTAGTATATGTTTTAACATGATTTCTATGTGTTTGTGAGATTCAATATCTCACAAAAGTTTAATATGTGGTTTTCTCTTATGCTACAGGTATATTAGGAAAGCCGAGAAACCATTTAAGGAGCAAGTGCCTAGAATCACCTTCAAGCGAGGAATGATGTCAAGAGGAAGTCTCTGCAAGGAAACATCATACTACCACTCTGAAGGACCACTTCAAGCTTATTGTGGAAGCATACTTCATCATCTACTTTGTCGAAGACATTCATCCACTATATTTCAAGTTCTGATAATCTTCAAGTCTCTCGAAGAAGTCTCCTATTACAAGTTGAGAAGTAAGCATCACCATCATCTACACTACTTTCCATGAGGAAGCATCAAAGAAGATCAACCTATCTCCTATAAGAAAACACAGAGTTAGACAAATGAAGCAACATGCAACATACACATCTAGTTTACATGAAGATGAACAAGGCAGGATCAACAAAGATACATCCCAAGCATACAAGTTCATTCAAGCAATCACATTCGAAGACATCACACAAGATAATGCAATTTGGGAATATGCTGAGGTGGCAGCTATGCGGCAAATGCATATCATCATCCAATCATAGTTTGCTACACCATTCAACAAGCAAGAAGCCAAAGAGGATCCCCATGTGGAAGATGCTTTAAAGATTCCATTTCATCCTTATCTTTTTGGAAAACGGGCCTTCATTGCCTCTCTTATGTACTAAAAATAGCAAGTTGTTGTAGCTACCTGCTGAGATGGCATGATCTTGGCCCTTGGCTACTTGAATTGATCCAGGCCATTCATTGTAATTCTAGACTTCTATATAAAGGCCTTGTTACCTCATTTGTAAGGTAGTAGTTTAGTCAGTAGGCAAGTAGAGTGGTAGAGTAGAGTAGAAGAGACTCTCGATCTCTAAGAGTACTTGAAGATTGTTGTAAATATTTCTCAAGATTAATGCAAGGACATTGGTGTTTATTTGGTGTTAAGTGTTGTCTTGTGGAATAACATAGTTTTTTGTATCTTGATTGAAATGGAGAGATGTTTCTAAGTAGATTAAAAGTAGAATAGTAGTTCATTGATGTGATGTATGTATGTATTGAATATTTGATCAACTCCTAGCTCATGCTTTTAACATTCATCATTGGTGAAGTGTTTTGTAAGGCTAGTCTGAGCTTCATCATCATTTGCTTTTGTTTGATTGTGAGTGCCTGTTTCAGCTATGCCATCTAATGGGTGCTTATATGAGCTTTCATGATTTGAAAACCATTCGCTATCCTTGCGATATTGCACCAACTCCATGTAGTTGTAGGAATCCTTGGTGAAGTGGAGTTAGGTTGATTAAGGAGTTTGTCTATTCATGCATCATCATTGCTTCGTTGACCTTAGATTAGTTTCTTAAACCCTTATCTTTTTTTCCCTTTTCTTTATCATTGAAGAATTGTACATATATCATCCAAATTAAAAGGAGGAATAAGATGAATGAAGCAAGAAGAAGTCTGCGTATGTCCCTTTGTGATTATCAACAAGATCACATCAAATCACTAAGTCTATCCAATACAAATCATGAATAAGGAACCTTGAAGTTGTCTCACTGGATCACATAGCTTATCCTTTGAGAGACCTTATTCAAGAGAGAGTGGGATACTTCATGTTTTACTCTATTGTTGTGTTGTCTAAAAACAATCATCAACAGATGATTGAGAGGATTTACTCTTCTCTAGTTGGATGGCCATTTCAATGGCATCATCAAGTGTTCAGGGTTTAAGTGCCCCCACTAATCCTCTTAGTTTCTCTACAAAACCTTCAATAAATAGAAATGTTAATATTTCATCTTCAATTCTGATAACTCAAATAGCTATCTTCTTGAATTCACTTGTGTACTCATCCACTATTCCTTATTGTCTTACTAGAGTTAAGTCCTTGAAATCTTGTTGTGGATGTCTTCTCTCAAATTTTTTGATGAACTTGGAAAATTCCACATAAGATGTAATGGATTCATGTCCTTGAGTATGTTTTCCATTATGCCACCATTCATAGGCTAGTCCTTCCAAGTGCAAGATGGATAATTGAAGTGCATCCCTTTCATTCATTGGGCTAACTAAAAAGTAATCATTCAACTTTTGAAGCCATGCATGAGGGGTGATCTTATTGGTTCCATCAAAATTTGGAAAGTTCATCTTGTTTGCTTTGTGCTTTAAATCTTTATTAATAGTTCTTCTTTCCTTTCTTGCCAATTCATTCCTCTTCGAGTTACTAAAATCATTAAAAAATACAACTCTTCTCAATTCAAGCTCTAGGATGGCATAAGCTCTAACAATGTCTTCAATTCTCATGTCTTGAGTAGTATGATTTTCATTCCTTGATGTTTCTTTATTTGATAGAAAGGTTGGTAGTGGAATCCTTGAGCTTGATGAAGCATTGCTATTTTCATCTTGGTTAGAGGCTACTTCCTTCCCATTAGTTGAGTGTGTTAGAGTTGGCTATGATTGGAGCCACCCAAGATCTAGGACTTCATGAAAGTACAAGAGAGATCAAATGAGAGAATAATGCTATTCTATCAATGAATGCAAAAGATTGTTATTACAATGTACATGATATGCCTTGCTTATAAAGACAAGGTGAGAGCTAGAAAGGTGGAGTGAAAGGTAAAGTGGAAAGTGGAGATATTCCTACATGTGGCAATTAGAAGATGATAACTAACTGCACATGTGGAGGATAACACAACTCACTCCAACTATCAACAACTCAACACACAACTAGACTCAACTAGACATCTAGAAGACTCACTAAGTCAACTTAACATGTGTGAATTATGTGTGATGTGTGAATATTATTTAACTAGTAAATAGTTAAATAATGTGAATTATCCACACAAGGGTAAACTGGTTAGGTGATAACTCTATTCACACCAACAGATTGTGCCTTTAAATTTTCCATGTCATTTCTCAAATTTTGTATGGTTTGCAATAGGGTTTGAGTAGCTTGATTTTGGTCATTCATGCTTTTTGGTGATTGCTTATATGAAGGCTCTCAATTCATTGTTCATTTCCATGTTGTTGTTGTTATAGGTTGATTATCATGTATAGTGTTGCATTAATTTCCTTCATAGGATGGCAGGTCATTGCTCTGATACCAC
The DNA here is from genome assembly GCA_027924645.1 of Cunninghamia lanceolata. Taxonomy (NCBI): domain Eukaryota; kingdom Viridiplantae; phylum Streptophyta; class Pinopsida; order Cupressales; family Cupressaceae; genus Cunninghamia; species Cunninghamia lanceolata. The sequence goes on from BSBN01000078.1 coordinate 10,528,127, forward strand.
TTGTAATGTCCCCTTCTAGTAAGCCAAAATTTTCACAACCTTGCACACAATTTAAACTTGTAAAAGAGAACATTAGTTGATGAAGGGGGTAAATCACAAAACACACAACAAAAGAAATTGAACATAGAAAATAGAACTTTCTTTCATTGATATGGGCAACTCATTACATTACAAAAGCTCAATTACAATTAGAGGATGAATCCTCTACTGGCTGCAATACATTACAACTTTTCCAACATCAAGACTCTAGAATCTTCAGCCTTTTGTAACCCCAAATTTGTTAGGGTTTATGTTTTCCCACCTATTCTTGACTCTACACTTGCCCCCGTAACTCTACAATGGCCCAGGATTCCCAAAAATGGTTATTAATAGCCTTTTTGGTAGCCAACAACCTACTTTCAAAATTTGCATCTCCTCCAAAAATAGGTCAACTTCTGGGAGCCATAACTATTGATCTGGGTGTTCAATTGACGAACCGTTTTATGCATCGAAAAGCTCGTGACGTGCTCTATAGCCTAAGAACTCACTCTTCTAGTTCTAGCCATTTTCAAGCCCGTATGGGGCCTTTTACTGCCTCAAACCTGAGTTTGAATAATTTTTAGGCATTTTTTAGGAAATGAAAATTTTAATATCTTTCAGCTCGCAAATGATCTTTGCATGATTCATTCACCAAAGGTCTTATTTTTTAGTTATGTAAATTCCTGTAAATTGTTGCTTCATTTTATACCCAAATGCAAACTTTCTAAAAATAGCAGGTTGCTATTTTTAGCAGTTTGGAAAAACTGAAAGTTCTACATCATTATTCAAGCAATTATGGAACCAAAACCACAAATTTTGAAAAGAAATGGAAAGAACATGAATAGTTTTGAAATACATCATTTTCTGGGTGATGTAAGATTGCCCTTAAACCACTAGATGCTCCTGCATCAAACATCCAGGGTAATTCAAGAAGTGACCCTGTCACATCTTAGGTGTTTGTGTGAGGAAAACCCAAACAGTCAACCTCTGCTTTAGACAACCAAGAAAAATCTTGAATAGGCCGTCCTTTCCATTTCACCAGATATTCTTCATATTGCTTGTTCTGAGTACTTCTTCCCACAAGGCTATCCAAGATCTCTTCTATCTCCTTGGTTGAAGTAGATGCCATAATACTCCACTATTCTTCTGTTGGTCCATCCTTTGTTCCACCTTCATGATATTCAGATAAATCAACAATGTTGAAAATAGGGGAAATGTTGACCCCACTCAGCAGCTCCACCTCATATGCATTACTTGAAACATGTTTCTTCAAAATTTTGCATGGTCCAAATTTCATCATTTTCAGGTTATTGTATGTTCCAATTGGGAACCTTTCTTTTCTCAAGTGAACCATGACTTCATCTCCTACCTAAAATTTCTTATATCTCCTCTTCTAATTTGTCTTAGCCTTGTATTGAATATTCATCTTATTAATGTGCTTTTTCACCTTTTCATGCAAATTCTTCATGTGTTCTGTAAACTCTTTAGGCTCAGCACTTATCTTTTCCCCTTTGTCTAGATTCCTTAACTCTTAAGCATTTCTTGGACTATTCCCATATACGATCTGGAATGGTGATTTACCAGTACTCCTATTGACAGAATTGTTGTAATCAAATTTTACATGTGGGAAAATCAAATCCCATCCCTTGGGCTTATCTCCTACTAAGCATCGTAGCAGGTTACGCAAACTCCTATTCACCACTTTGGTCTATCCATCAGTCTATGGATGGTGTGTAGAACTAAACTTCAAATTTGTCTTCAACTTCTTCCACAATGTCCTCAAAAAATAACCAACAAACTTGGTATCTCGATCTGAAACTATGCTCTTTAGTAGACAGTGTAATCTCACCACCTCCCTAAAATATAACTCTGCAATATGAACAGCATCATTAGTCTTCTTACAAGGAATAAAATGTGCCATCTTCGAGAATCTATCCACCACCACAAAAATAGAATAATGTCCTCTCTGTGTCCTTGGTAAACCAAGAACAAAATCCATACTAATATCATTCCATGGCTTCTCTGGTATAGGTAATGCTTGATACAACCCTATATTCTGACTTGTTCCTTTTGCCATCTGACACACTCTACAATTCTACACAAATTTCCTCACATCCTATTGCAACTGTGGCCAATAATAGTTTTCACCGACAATGGCAATGGTCTTATCTCGACCAAAGTGTTTAGCTAATCCCCCACTATACTTCTCTTTAATCAGGTTCTCTCTCATGGAACTCCTCAAAATGTACAATTGGCTTCCTCTAAACAACATGCCATCCTAGATTATGAAATCCAACCATTTTGTCCTGTCTAAAGTAACAGGTTCCAAACAAGCTTTCCAAGCCTTTACAAAATCTGGATCTTCTGGATACAAACTTTTGAGCTCATTGAATCCAACAACCTCTATCTTCATTTCTGTCAACAAATTTTGCTTTCTGCTCAAGGCATTTACAACTTTGTTGGACTTCCCACTTCTGTGCTTCAATACAAAAGTATAGCTTTGATTGAAATTTGGAAGTGCCAAAATAGGTTGCTCTGTGACTTTTTGCTTTAATGCATCAAAGCTTTTGTCTTCTCCTTTAGTCAATCTAAACACTTTTCTATCCCTTCTCATTGTCTCAGTTAGGGGTGCACAAATGCTACTAAAATTTATGATAAAACTTTCTATAAAAACTTGCCAAACCATGAAAAGATCGTACCTTTGTGGCACTCCTTGGTGTAGGCCATTCAAAGATAGCTCTCACCTTCTCTGGGTCCATCTTAAGACCTTCCTTTGAGACAACAAATCCCAGGTATACCAACTCCTTCTTTGCAAAACTACATTTATTTAGATTAATCAGCAACTTCTCCCTCAGCTTCTCTAAAACTCTTCTGATATGCATTAGATGCTCATCGCAAGTCTTACTGAAAATCAAAATATCATCTAAATAAATAATAACAAAACTTCCTAAAAATTATTTAAGTACCTCATTCATGAGCCGCATGAATGTGCTCAGTTCATTGGTTAGCCCAAATGGCATGACTAACTACTCATACAAACCCTCCTTTGTCTTGAAGGCTATCTTCCATTCATCTCCTTCTCTAATTTAAATCTAGTGATACCCACTCTTCAGATCAATCTTTGTGAAGTACTTGGCTCCACTCAAACAATCCATTATGTCATCCATTCTGGGTAATGGAAATCTGTACTTGATCATGATCTTATTGATGGCTCAAGAGTCTGTACACATTCTCCACTCTCCATCTTTCTTTGGTGCTAGTACTATAGGTACCGTGCAAGGACTTAGGCTCTCTCTTATCAATCCCTTCCTCAACAACTCTTGAACTTGTCTGTTCGACTCTTCACTCTCTACTAGAGTCATTCTATGGGCTGCCCTATTTGGCAAACTAGCTCTTGGTATCAAGTCCATTTGATGAATTATCTTCCTCACTGGTGGTAAACCTTCTGGTACATTATCGGAGACAATATCTTGAAATTCTTCCAACACTTCTAATATTTCTACTGGTACATCTTCACATTTCTCTTGACTAATCTTAGGAATCAATGCAAAGCAATGACGCTCATGCTTCATACCCTCCAAAAATTTCCTACCATCTACCAAGCAAATTTTGGCAGTAATATATACCTTTTCTTCCACCTTCAAGGGCTTCAACTTATGATGAACTCAATCCTTTGTTAGGGAATATGTGTTTGCATGGCCATCATGGACAGTGCACCTATCATACTGCCACAGCCTCCCCAACAGCATATGACATGCATCCATCGGTATGATATCACACAACACCTCATCATGGTAGTCCCCAATCTTGAACTTCACTAAACATTGCTCATTGAACAAAGCTCTGTGTTCCATCTACAACCATGCAATTCGATATGGATGTGGATGTTGATAACTGAGAGGGGGGGTGAATCAGTTATCCTAATTATTTCCCTTATTGAAAATTGATGCAGCATAGAATCAAACACAAAAACATTAATCATGAAATAAGAAACACATGACACAGTATTTTTGACGTGGAAACCCTGTTAAGGGAGAAAACCACGGGGTGATTAACCCAAAATTATTCTCTGTTAGAAGAATAGGAAATTACAAAATGGCACTTGCCAATTAGGGCTCACTGCCCGAGCACACTGCTCACAAGAGGCCCACTGCCTACAAGAAGACACACTGTCTACAAAGTGATAAGAATCACAGTCTTGAACTGATTGGAAGCATCTGCATATGCTGGAGTTCAGTTCCGGTTAGGCTCAGTACACTGATCTGCTGCACTTCATCTTTCCTCTGTTCTTTATTCTGCTATCTTTCACATACCGGATCCTTTTTGCTACTTCTGCTTTGTTCTGGACTTCTTCGCATATATCTTCACACCATCACATGCTTCACAACTAAATCCATCCTCTATATATATCCGCACAAGTAATTTCATCACCTTTCTAGTCGGCATCCGGAACAGTCTAGTTTCTTACAAACTTTTGTTCTGTCGGCTGAATCCTTCCTCACCAAGCAATGCGGATCAAGTATATACTTGTAGATATCATTAATCATGTCGGCCAAACATGATTCATGCCTTCACAACTTCTATCATCAACAGTAACACATCCGGAAAGTAGTCTGATACTCTGTCAGTCAGTTCTTCCTTTGTTTTTACTGTCTCTCAGGAATCCGGTACTCAACTGTTCATATCTTTTTCCTTGTCCATCACCGGAGGCTAAATCCTTGGAATATACCACTCAAGGTAGTCCTCTTGACTTCCCCAAATCCGTACTGCACCAAGACACTTCCTCTGAGAGATCCGGACCAATCTGTCGGACCTTGCCACATGCTCTGTTCTTGTTCACCGGACCACAACATTCTTTATTCTGACTTCCGGTAGAGACACATCATGACTTGCGGATATGTGGGATGACCTTTGTTGCCATCAATGACAACAACCATGAATCCATATAGTGTCTCTTGCCAACAATCTCCCCCTTTGGCATTGATGGCAACACTTAGTGAAAAATGACTAAGTGTTTACACTATGCTCCCCCTTTGCTGATGCTCTGTCTTTATATACAATTTCCAAAACTCCCCCTTAGTTGGATTCCTCATTTTTCACTGCTCCTCACTCCCCCTTTGACATCAATGGCAAAGGGTGGGGTCCGCACACCAAAATTTTCAAAAATTTTCTATACATAGCTGCTTATTTACATACTCACATATACTAAAGAATGTCTGCAAAGGATGTCTGCAATTGAATCATTTCTGTAGCCCAACTTTGCTTCATTCTGTCCAAAATTGAAATGTGACCACTCAACAAAAATGCAAAAGCTTCTGCCCGCTTGAGATCTGTCGGATCTTTTGTTTGGGCGGTGGTCTGAGCATCACTGATGGCCTCATGCATAGTTTCCAACTTAGGGATTATAATCCTTCTAAGTTCTCCCATCCGGTTGGTGATGTTCTTCCTTTCCTTCTCAAGATTCTTTATTTCATTCAAGACTACAATAGTCTGACATTCTTGATTTATTATGGAGGAAGAGAGAGGATCAAAACTTTGAGATAAGATTTGTAGCTTGTCCTGTTCCTCTTTTATTTTCTTATCAATTGCTGCTGTTGCCTTTGGCCAGGATATGCAAAATTTGTAGATGTCACCGCCATCCTTAAGAGCATTCTCTAAGCTCTTTATTCCAATGCTCACAATCTTCCTATCTTTAGAGATTAATTCTAATACCTCTGAAAATCTTTTATCCAAAAATTCCTTCCGGACCTTTTCTTCAGCTGATTTTTCTAGAGAATCAAAATGTGTATCAACACTGCTGACTAAGGTTTTTAGATTACCGGAAGAGGAGGCTGTCGGATCTATCTGGATTGATGGCATAATCTTTACAAGTACTCCGGAAGCAGCCTCTATCAACTCACAGTCTTCCATATGAGACTTCAGGAGTTTTTCATTTGCCTTGGCATTTGCAAATGAAGCTATCTTCATTGTTTGTACCGGAGAGAGAGAATCAAAGTCGAATGGGCCTTTTAGAAGCTCCGGTTCATCAATCTCTAAAGTTTCTTTGCTCAAAAATTGTTGAACAGTTTGTGCAGTGTCTCTTGCCGGAGACAAATGTTTCTTTTCTTCTGCAGTCTTGGAACTGTCAACCTCTTTGTCTTTCACCACTGCTTCCTTCTCCTTTAATTGCTCTTCTTCTTTGGATCCGGAGACTGTAGGGGAAACCGGAGGAGAGATGCTTGTATGGTCAGGGCCCACTTCTTCCGGAACAGAGGGTTCCAAGTCCTCAGCTGTTTCTGTACCTAAGTCCTCTACAACAGGAAGATTGAACCTTTTGAAGGCCTTCCGGAGGATCTCTTCTATTTCTTGGGCCACTTTGTCAGTCTCGCCAAGCATGAGTTGATTCATCCTGGCTTTGCTTCTGAACTCATCTTTGCAGTCCTTGAAGATTATGTTCATTGTCTTGGGATCAATTTGAGGATATAGCTGAATAGCTATCTGCTCCCGGATCTCAAGATCTTTTGCATGAGCATTGTTCTTTCTTACTTCCAATTCCTTTTCTAGGCTTTTAGGAATAAGAGATATGATCTCAATGAAAGCCTTATTATATATGTTCAGATATTTAACTGTGGCTTCCTGCAGAGTCTTTTGGTCAGCCTCACTGAAGTCATCATAGGATTCAGTCATTGGTTGAAGGTTTCCATCCACCGTGACCGACTTGATTATGCTCTCTAGAGACAGAGTGGGCTTTTCAACGGATACCTCTGCCATTTCATCCTTGTCTTGTCCTGAGGAGGGTTTACCGGATCCTTTCTTCTTCTGTTTCTTTATTTCTTTTACTCCCTCATCTGACTCTGTTTCCTCTTCATCCTTTTGGCTTCCATAAGCCCTTGTGGCTTTTGTCTTGGATCTCTTACCGGATGCCTGGACTTCTGGTTTTGAACTTTTGGTTGTGGGAGGTGCAGATCTCTTTAATGATCTGGTCCGGGTGGGAGCTTCAACCGGAGCACTTTCTTTACTTTTCTCTTCTTCCTCAGCCTTCCTCCTCTTTTCCCGGCTGGCATCAAGTGCCTCTTTTGAGATGCCTAGGCCTTGAGCAATGTGCTCTACTTCTTTTCTCACCTTTCTTTTAATCTCAGGTTCCCTAAGTTCTACATGTATTTTTACACTCAGCTCCTCAAAGGTTCCAAACCTTTCTGCCTTAGGATCTTTAGGCTGACTTAGCATGTGTTGAACATGCAGCTCCACTATCTGTTCATCCACTTCATACCCCATGGGCATGATCCAGACAGTCCTTGGCTCCACTGCCTCCATTAGGCACTGATCAGTGTCAACCATAAAGCACACTGAGTCTTTGTATTTTTTAACAAGAGACTGGGGAATTCTCTCTCTTGCTTGCATCATGCTCTGAAAGTTTTTGAAGTATCCCCATAGAGCTGTATTTCTTGCTTTTGCATCCCCAAGTCCATGCAAATAGTCTCTTATCTGGACTGCAACAGGTTTGTCATTCTGCCATACCCATCCACTTGATCCGGGTAGCTCATTCATGAAGTAGAAGAATAGACATACAATAAGAGTACCATACTTAAAGGAATTCTTCTTATCCTTCTTGATTTTATGTATATTTTCCATTAATTGGCTTAGCAGTAGTTCGCAAAGATCATATTCTGCATTCTTTCTTAGCATTTCATAGGCAGTGTATACTGCAGTTCCGGATACAGAATTCTCCCTGCTGGAGTGATAGATCTTGTATCCTATTATCATGGATGCATATTTGATATCTGGATCCGAAATATCTTCAATGGTCATTGCCCTCTTATCAAATTTTGATCCGGTGGCCTCAGTTACAATGTTGTTTTTGACAGATTTGAGGATAGGTATCCCTCCGGAAGAGTATAGACCAGTTACTGCTCTAATTGCCTCTTTTGTGATCTTGCAGGGTCTATCCAGCCATAGAAAGTTGTCATGCATCCTGCTCAGTACATACCGGATCCATTTATCTTCTTCAAAGCAGGGGAAATGAATAAATTGCTCAAATTGTTTCTTCCTGATATCCTTATACTCTGGTTTAAGCTCAAAAGCATTGTCTATCAGTTGCTTGTGATAGAGGTCTCTTAATTTGAATTCCCCAAATTCCTCAATGCTTGCATGTATGTAAACCCTAATGTCTTCAGTATGTAAAACTCCGTGAGGAACACTAGAGAAGGCTCCTAGTGGATCTACCTCCAATGATTTGTAGGGATGTTTCTTGAATGTGGGGCGAGGTCTATCAGAGATCTTAACTATATTTGGAGTAGCCATTCTTCAAAGATTTGTAGTGAGATAATGAAAAACGGAGAATACCTTATGCGCCTTCGGTTTGCACGGAGTGGTTGGATTGATTTCTTTATGCAATAACTTCGGCAGGAGATCCTTGGTGTGCTTGATGAACCTTGTTGCAGAGCTCCACTTTTTGCTTCTTCTTGAGTGCAGAATGAGCAAATGACTTTTGAGAAATCCCTTAAATTGCTCCGCGAACCCTAATATCTGTCTGCAATAAATGCTTCACCTACATCATTCCGGTTTGCCTTGTCTGGATAGCTTGGAGTATCCTGGATTAGTCCTGATCTGTGGATATCATCCGGATCTTTCAATCATGAATAAATCGAGGTAACATATTACAAGAACATCCCAAACACTCTGTCCAATCCGCAGAACAAGATAGTGCACTTCCGGATCTCTCCGGACCTTTTTGTAATCCTTTGTCATACCGGAGCATCTCCCTGAACAGGTCTTATTTGATCGATCACAGCTTCTCCATAACTCCATGCGGACCTCTGAAAACTTGACTGAAGCATCTCAAGACTCATATCTGCAAACCCTTTAATCCGCATCTTGTGCCACATCCGGCATCACTTGTTTGGCTGGGGGAACAGGATTTTCTTTGAGTCTCCCCCTGAGCCTGAGCTCACTTTTTAATTTCCGGAAGAAATATCAGCACCAGAGTCTGGTGCGGATCCAACCTCTACATTTTCTAAACTTTTCTTCACCCAAATCTTGCTCATCTGATTCCTAACTTCATCCGCATTCATCTTTTGTTTACCCTTGTCTTGATTTTGATTATACACCGGACCTCTTTTGTCCTGATACTTGTTTCTGCAGACTTTAGCATTATGACCGGACCTATTGCAGATTTGGCAAATAACATTTCTTTGCATATTTGACTGATATCCTCTTGATCTGCATTGATTAGCCATATGACCTACTCTATTGCATGTGAAGCATCTACCTTTGAATGATTTGTTTACTTGCATAATTCTGCATTCATGGGATTTGTGTCCATACCTTTTGCAGCTGAAGCACTGTCCGGAGAAGGATGAATTAATCTGATTCATTCTCATTCTGCACTGATTAGCTTTGTGACCAAAGTGGTTGCAGCTGTGGCAGTATCCATTGAAGGATGGATATCTTTGAGCATTTGGTTGTCTTACCGGAGGTCTTCTAGGCCTGCTCCTTGGATTTTCTGATCCAAGATTCTTCTGACCGGATCCAGAGCTTTCTCCTTTCTCATATCCCAAACCATACTTGTCATCTGTCCTCTTTTGACTTCCAAGAAGAACTTCAAGTTGAGCAGAACTTATCTTGAATTTCTCTTTATATTCATTTGCTGTTTGAAGGTCTCTTTTGAGAGAGGCAATTTGATCCTCAAGTTTTTCTTCATTATCTTTGGCATCTTCAAGATCAGATTCAAGATGTCTGATAATCCTGTCCATCTGGTGGCATTCTTCTGATTTTTCTTTAAGAGATTGTCTTAGATTGTCTTCAGCCTTTCTTTTTTCTTCAATCTCTTGAGTAAACTTTATAGTTCCTGATTCCATTTCATGTCTTAACATAATGACTTCTTTTGATAACTTTTCACATAACTTGGTTTGCTCAGTCAATTCTTCATTTGTATTGCTTTCTTCACTTTGTCTTGCCAACTGTTGGAGCAGCTCCTTTCTCTTTTTCATAGAGAGACTTAATTTGTCTTTTAATTCTCTCATGAATTCATCAGCCTGTTTGAGTCTTTCCTTTAATTCACTGACTTCAGAATTTGACTGTTCAAGATCCTCAAGAGCAGTCTTGAGTTGCTCCCTTAAACCATATGCATCCATTTGAAATCCCAGATCTTCCTCAAGCTGTTAGGCTCTATTAGGAGGAACTTAGCTCTGATACCAATTGTTGATAACTGAGAGGGGGGGGGTGAATCAGTTATCCTAATTATTTCCCTTATTGAAAATTGATGCAGCATAGAATCAAACACAAAAACATTAATCATGAAATAAGAAACACATGACATAGTATTTTTGACGTGGAAACCCTGTTAAGGGAGAAAACCACGGGGTGATTAACCCAAAATTATTCTCTGTTAGAAGAATAGGAAATTACAAAATGGCACTTGCCAATTAGGGCTCACTGCCCGAGCACACTGCTCACAAGAGGCCCACTGCCTACAAGAAGACACACTGTCTACAAAGTGATAAGAATCACAGTCTTGAACTGATTGGAAGCATCTGCATATGCTGGAGTTCAGTTCCGGTTAGGCTCAGTACACTGATCTGCTGCACTTCATCTTTCCTCTGTTCTTTATTCTGCTATCTTTCACATACCGGATCCTTTTTGCTACTTCTGCTTTGTTCTGGACTTCTTCACATATATCTTCACACCATCACATGCTTCACAACTAAATCCATCCTCTATATATATCCGCACAAGTAATTTCATCACCTTTCTAGTCGGCATCCGGAACAGTCTAGTTTCTTACAAACTTTTGTTCTGTCGGCTGAATCCTTCCTCACCAAGCAATGCGGATCAAGCATATACTTGTAGATATCATTAATCATGTCGGCCAAACATGATTCATGCCTTCACAACTTCTATCATCAACAGTAACACATCCGGAAAGTAGTCTGATACTCTGTCAGTCAGTTCTTCCTCTATTTTCACTGTCTCTCAGGAATCCGGTACTCAACTGTTCATATATTTTTCCTTGTCCATCACCGGAGGCTAAATCCTTGGAATATACCACTCAAGGTAGTCCTCTTGACTTCCCCAAATCCGCACTGCACCAAGACACTTCCTCTGAGAGATCCAGACCAATCTGTCGGACCTTGCCACATGCTCTGTTCTTGTTCACCGGACCACAACATTCTTTATTCTGACTTCCGGTAGAGACACATCATGACTTGCGGATATGTGGGATGACCTTTGTTGCCATCAATGACAACAACCATGAATCCATATAGTGTCTCTTGCCAACAGTGGATGCTTTCTTTTTGTCAACTTCAACTTGTCAACCATCTCCTCTAAAACAAGATTTTCAGTACTTCCATTGTCAATAATAATATCACAACACTTACCTTCACATTTTCACCTTGTGTGGAATAAGCTCTTCCTCTGATTGGGTTCTTTCTCCTCATTCAAGAATGTTCTTCTGACAACTAGGGTTTCTCCCCTTTTCAGCATCTTCGAAACACTCAGATTGCACATCTTCATTTACATGTGTAACTCATGCATTACCTTTAGGTCTTCTATTTGTCCTTCCTTGATGTTGCGGACACTCATATGCTCGATGCCCTTCTTGTCCACATTAGAAATAGGTTCTTCTGAAACCTCCTTTTCCAGGTCCTTGCCCAAGTCTGCCTCTTCCTCTTCCTCTTTTCTCACCATTGTTCTAGTCATGAGGGCAGTAGGTATTATCTCCTCTTTGATTTCGACTCATGTCGGCTTCCTCACTTTTTTTTGAATCTTCATTTCACCCCCCATAGGATTTTCCACCAGTCCTTCTACCTTGACCTCTTCCCCTTTGCTTGCTATCAAATCTTTTATTCAGCTTCTTTTCCACCTTCAGGGAAAACTGGTATGCATTTTCTATGGTGTTCATTCTGACTAGGCTCAGCTCCTCTTGAATACCCGGCCTCAAGCCATTAATGTAACAAACTACATTCTCCTTGTTGGGATTTGCATGGCTTGTCTTGATAGTAATTTTATAAAACTCTTATGTATACTCCTTAACAGACTTGTTACCTTGCTTCAGTTCTTGTAGCTTCTTCAGAAGCTTCATCTCATAGTCAACAGGAATGAACTCCTTCCATTTCTCCACTATCTGATTCCATTTGGTGATCCTTCCTTTTTCTCTTTTGTTCCTCTCTAATTGGACCTCCTTCCACCAAATACTAGTATGGCCCTTCAACTTTGTTTTTACAAACTTAACCTGATTTGGGTCCTCCACATTTTCATACTCGAAATACTCCTCCATGTCATTGATCCAATTAATAAGTTGTTCCGTATTCAAATCTCCAGAATATGTAAAAACTTCAATCATGGGCCTCTTTTCAATCTTTGAAATGGCCCTTAACAACCTAACTTCTACAAGATCTCCTGCAACTTCTTGTTCTTCCTCAGAAAGTTCTTCTTCAGCTTCATCTTCACTTTCTTCTCTTGTCCTCAGCTCAAACCCTCTTCGTAGCTCCTCTTGTAATGCATCAATTTGCCTTTGTAGGGCTCTAAAACCCTCTTCTATCAAAGCATTCCTCCCAATATGATTTTTTTGTGGAGGCATCTTGATCTCTGTAGCAAACCCACAACCTCAAGTCCTGTTGCAAACTACCTCATGGTCAACGATCTGTCTACAGACTCAAGAACCCTTGCTCTGATACCACTTTATGAAGGGGGTAAATCACAAAACACACAACAATAGAGATTTAAAAAAGAAAATAGAACTTTCTTTTATTGATCTGTGCAACTCATTACATTATAGAAGCTTAATTTACAATTAGAGGATGAATCCTCTACTGGCTCCAACACATTATAGCTTTCCTAACCTCAAGACTCCAGAATCTTCAGCCTTCTGTAACCCCAAATCAGCTAGGGTTTCTATTTTCCCACCTATTCTTGACTCTACACTTGCCCCCTTAACTCTACTATTGCCCAGAGTTCCCAAAAATGGTTATTAATATCTTTTTTGGTGGCCAACAACCTACTTTCAAAATTTGCATCTCCCACCAAAAATAGGTCAACTTCCAGGAGCCATAACTTTTGATTCGGGTGTCTGATTGACGAACTGTTTTATGCATCAAAAAGCTCATGGAGTGCTCTATACGCTAATAAATTGCTTGACTAGGTATACCCATTCTTGGGCCTGTACAAGGCCATTTAGTGCCTCAAACCTAAGTTTGAATAATTTTCAGGCAGTTTTTGGGAAATGGAAACTTTAATATCTTTCAGCTCGTAAATGATCTTTGCGTGATTCCTTCGCCAAAGGTCTTATTTTTTAGTTATTTAACTTCCTGTAAATTTTCACTTCATTTCATGCCCAAATGCAAACTTTATAAAAATAGCAGGTTGCTATTTTTAGCAGTTTGGAAAAACTAAAAGTTCTACATCATTATTCAAGTGATTATGGACCCAGAACCACAAATTTTGAAGATAAATGGAAAGAACATCAACAATTTTTAAACACATCTTTTTTTGGGTGATGCAAGATTGTCCTTACACCACTGGATGCTCCTATATCATTAGTATTCAATCCTTCTTATCTCATTATATAAATCATAGTTATATAAAATCAAACCTTATAATCATAACTTATATGCATTATTCCTTTCTCAATTTTACTATACAAGATCATAATTTCCTTTCCGAAAAAGACTATACTTGGGCCAACATGTTAATCCAATCATTCACCCAACAAGAGAGGGTTTCTTGGGCACATCTTGCCATAGGTCCATTGTCCTTTCCTTTGATCTAGAATGGTAATCTTTACCAACTAGAGTCAAAGGCCTATCCACTTGTCCCATATTGGCAATCTTCACCAATTGGAAACAAGGGCCATTTCCACTTGTCCATATTAGCAATCTACACTAATTGGAACAAGGGCCTTTCTCCACTTGCTTCAAGTTAGCAATCTACACTAATTGAAACAAGGGCCTACCTCCACTTACCTCAGATTAGAAATCTATACTAATCGAGATAAGGGCCTTTTCCCACTTACCTCATATTGGCAATCTACACCAAATGAGATAAGGGCCTTTCTCGGTTGAGTACTCTTACTGTTTAGGACAAGCAATCTACACTTGCCATGTAAGGTTAGAGCCTTATTAACTCGAGCCTTAAATACCTTGGCCAATTTCCTAAGCCTTAGACTCACTTATGTGGTATGATGAATTAACAAGGAGGTCCATTTCTCAATCTGGTAGTCTATATGTTTGAATTAAATTTTCTATCAACGTTAGCCTTTCACATCTCTTCAAGATGTTCTTTATATTAATCATTCATCAAATATACATTCTTCATAATGATCATGCACAACATTTAGTAATTCATATCACTATTCACATTCTCACTCTAGGAGTATAATATATTCTTATCTTCTAATGATATCATTTCTAAAGTTTCTAATCATAGTGATATACCATTTCTAGTTAACACTTATTATTCTCATTGAGCCAAATCAATATAAGAAATATGATTAGAAATGTTCCTAGTCTTCGATGTCATAATAACTATTACTTGACATTTCATCATTCATATTGAATAGCATTCGAGGGAAATATAGACTCGTACCTTTATGCTTGTGATATGATCTATAAGTATGGAATTTTTGTTACACTAGTTATATATCCCAATCTGAATATAGGATGTCTTCTCTTTACTGAGTCTCTGATATGCAGAGTAATTATGTTATGATGTTCGATGATGAGAAGATATGTTCGCTATGTATTTCTTCTCTTGGATGTATAAATCTAATGTTCGATGTGAAGGAGTAATGTGCTGTTCAATGGCTCAATGCAACCCATGATCTATCCTTTTATACCTTTGCAATTAGGTTGGTCATGCCCCTTCTCTAGAGATGCCACCCTTAATACACATAAGCACTTCTTTTGGATTAGTGATTAATTACAATCGCCTTCATTAGTTATTTATCTAATTTTGTCTTTTGTGGTGTTTTGTCTTTATTCATATTTGTTTGTCCATCCTTTGCACATTGTATTGAGCTTTATTCTTTATGGATTCTTCTCTTTATTGATAGTTATGAGGAACCAATCTCTATCTCTACAATTCCTGATTTACTAAGGGTGCTGATGTTCTTCCTCTAATTCTTCTTTCTTACTTGCATTATGATTCTGATATCTCAAATGTGTTAAGGTGGGAATATGACATGTGTTTGTCCTTTTTTATTTGTCTTTTAGCATAAATACAGTCTAAGTCATAATGTAGGCATGTATGCAATTGATAGTCTTTCCAATCTTTAATTGGAAAACAATAAAGTCATGACAGTAATTAGGATGTAAATTCCAACATTTATCTTCTTCATGCCCATCTTTATCACAATGAGAACAGTGCAATTTTCTCTTACCTTTACCATTGAAGTGCAACTCTTCTTTACTTGTTCCTTTGGATTTTTCTTTCCACCATTCTACTATTCATTACCCTTGTTGCAAGTGAAAGGAACTCCATTCTTGTCCAACTCAAGATATCTTGCTTGGGCACAAGCCTCATCAATATTTTGGGGTTTGGCCCTAAGGACTACCCTTTGTACATGATTAAACAAACCTCCTACATAACTAATTAGCACCTCATGCTCCATGATGTCCTTCCCAAGCTAGAAGTGTTCTTTTTCTTCTCTTGTAGGCTTGAAGACTTTTCCATTTTTCTTGCTTCAAATGATGACATTGCATCACTTATTCTTCTAGATGGAAAATGAGGTAAAACTACTTCTAGAATAGCTCCTTAAAATTATTCCACATATAAATTGGTACAACTTTTTAAATTTCCAAAGAGTGAGCATAACTTCCATACCATGTGGGAGCATGCCCAATAAGTTTCAACCTTATGAAAGAAGACAGTTGATTTGGAGACATTTGATAAAGGCTAAAGTAAACCTCCAAATTGTGAAACCTATTGATTGAGCTATTTTTCACTAATTTCACCATCATTGAGTTGAATGTAATTTTACCATCAATGAGTTGAATGTCTATCTTTGCTTCAACTTTGAATAACCTTATGGATTATGATGCTTCTTCCTCAAGTTCTCTTGCTGTACTAGGAAATTATCAAGATTATGAAATCTATTTATCAAGGATTCTTTTGGAATCCCCATCTTGTCTATCAAAATATAGTATCATATTATCAAGAATATCAAGTTTATTTTCAACATACATAATCCTTGAAGCTAGATTGTGTACATAATCTAGAGTCCTCCATATTGAAAATTTAAAATTCTCAACTCCAAAGTTGAAAATCCTAGGATATAGTTATTACCCATTAGTATGCTTGCCAAAATTCTAAAATTATGTCTAGGGTTTTGAATTTAGGGATATTATCCTAGAAAACTTTGTTCATTGATTAGTGAATCTTCATTCACATATTTGATCACACACATTATTAATCTTATTTTTCACTAGGTGTAAATACTCAACATCCAACATTCTTTGTTTATTTGTTTTGATTGTGTTAAATCAACCTAGGGGCTTCACTGCTATTGAGGAAACTTATTAATCTTCCCTCTATACATAGGAATATTGGACCAAATGAAATTATTATCACAACATTAATCATAGACCTATATATACATTTAATAAAATAATTTCTAAAGAATATGATAAACTTAACTACAAGGAGTGACAATGTGCAGAAGAGGGTTTCGGTAAAGAATAGGGCTTCCCTGGGTAGATTTTGTAAATAGAAGATTTGTAGAAGACCAAAGATTAAAAAAACCTCCATGGGGAAACACAAGAAATCAGCGACATCAGGTCACATCCGCATATGATTAGAGATATCCTCAAGTTAACAGAGAGGACGGAAACAAAAAAGATTAGGGAGGGACCAAAATTTGGGTTAGAAAAGAAAAAGAAAAAACATACTACCAGGTACAAGTGGATGGAGAAAAGAATCTAATCCTAGACTTTGTGTTCGGAGCAAATAGAATTCCAATAGGCGTAAAGGTAGAAAGCAAATCCCTAACAATTAACAATGAATTGTTAGAAGCCTTGATGAAGGATCTGAAGGAAAGGACTTTTTTCCTCAAACGAGTGGATCTTTGGCCAGCATGGGATATAATTAATTCATGGTGCACAAAAAATTGGAGGAATTCGATTACCTTCCAAAACATTCCAAAAGGTTTTTTTCTAGTGTTATGTGACAACAAAGAAACCAAGGAAAAAACCTTTTTCACCAAACCCTAGATGATGGATGGGGTGGGCTTTTACTTTAAGGATTGGGAGTCAAATTTTGATCCCGCAGTGCATATCATAACAATAATTCCCAGATGGGTTAGGCTATACAACATGCCTTCATAATATTGGACGATAGACATTTTGAATAAAATTGGGGATTGCTTGGGGGAATTCTTGGATTTAGATGAGACAATAGAAAATGAAGTCTCTCGGGTTTATGTATGAATTTGTGTGAATATTGATATATCAAAGAAATTCCTAGAATACATCAATATTGAAACAGAAAATGGGGTTTGGAGCAAAAGGTTGAATTGGAAGATTCAATGGTGGAGGTAGGTGAATAGTCAAGTGATATCCTTGACCTAGAAGAGGAAAGAAAAAAAGAGGAAGAATTGGAAGAGGTAAATGAATGCAATGAGGAGGATCCCTTTTTTGAACATATGCCTAAAAAAAATGAGGGAAGGGATGTTTCAAGGGAAGGGGTGGAAGGAAATCCATTCACAAAAGTAGAAAATCTCACAAATTTTGAATTGGCTCTTGAACTTTTTGGAAACTCAAAGGATTGACAAAAGATGGTGGAAGGAAGATGCTCAAGAGTTACTGCTAAAGGACCAATGGACCTTAGCAAAGAGAATATTGTGGCAAAGGAAGTAAACTGAAAAGCAAAAATTTTACCAAAAATGGTGGAAGTTCACGAGACTAATGTGGAGTTTCAAACCCAGAAATGATGTGAGGAGGACATAGAGCTTGAATAAAGTGAATTTGTGTCTATGGAGAAATTAGGGGTCACACAGATGGAGACTACCATGGTTGCTCGTTAATGTGGGGAAGACAAGAAGTTAGCTAGGAAACCAAATAGTGTCAAGATAACAGAAGACAGAGAGGTAGAAGGGAATTGAAAATAACCCAAATGATGCAGAGGTCTGGGAAGCACAATGCCCTTCCTAGACAGCGATGAAGATTACTTCATGGAATGTTAGGGGATTAAACACCCTAACAAGAGGCATATAGCGAAATACGAAATCAAGATATTAGATGCAAACATCCTTATACTGTAGGAAACAAAGTTGACATGAAAATACATAGAATTTTTCAAACTAAGGTTGAAATAATGGGATGGTTTCTTCAAAGAAGCAGAAGGAGCTTTGGAAGGCCTAGCAATTTTATGGAAATCGAGTCATGTTTCTTTGGAACTGGTAAGTTTGAATAGATTTTGGATGTTGACTATGGTGTCTGATGTAACAAATAATATGCAATTTCTTTTAATAAACTTATATGGGCCAAATTCCCCACCTCTCAAAAAAGAGAGTATGGACTGAATTAGAAACAATTTCGGGAAATGTTCCATCCTCCTTTTGCTTTATGGGTGGAGACATCAATGCAATATTAAGTGGAGATGATAAGCTTGGGGCTGTAGGGAAGTGTAGTCAATCCCAACTAGATTTCACAGATTTTGTGGCAAAGAACAGTCTTCTAGATATTCCTTTAAAAAATGGAAGGTTTACTTGGACTAATCGAAGAGTTGGTTATTATAATAAAGAATAAATATTAGATAGATTTTTATGGAGTGGGCATTTAAGAGATTTTAGAAAATAATGTAAATGCTACATGCTTCACATTTATGGTTTGGATCATTTTCCCATTCAATTGCAAATAAGAGAGGACAAAAAGCTAGATAGAAGTCCTTTTAAATTTGAAAACATGTGGAAGCGAGATGATATTTTTTGTATTTGGTTAAGGAGTGGTGGAATGAAGAAGATCATAAAGGCACCAAAATGTACAACCTTTCCTTCAAACTAAAGAAAAAAAGGAGAAGTTGAAGATGTGGAATCATTAGCAGTTTGGAAATATATTCAAGGAAAAGGCAAACCTAGAAGCACAGTTAAGTTCTCTAAATGAGAAAGTTTTTAAGAATGCCATGGCTCAAGAATCCTTTGTGGTAGAGAATGAATTGACACAGACACATGTAGAGGTACTGGTAAAGGAAGAAATCTTTTGGTGGCAAATGTTGAGAGATGTTTGGTTGAAGGATGGGGATAGAAATACAAAGTTTTTTCATAACTCTACCAAAATTAGAAGACAAAAGTGTAGAATCTCTAGGGTTAGAAGGGAAGATGGTAGTGAGTGTGAAGAGGAAGAAGAGATAAAGAAATTGGGGGCTTGCTTCTTTCAAGAAATCCTAAATAATAGAGAATCCGTGAACTTGGAGGCGCAGAAAATTATCTTGGAATGTATGGACCTAGGAAGGTAGGGGAAGAGAATAACAAAATGTTAAATAAACCCTTTATAGAGGAGGAGATAAAAGAAACAACAATGCAACTCCACCTAGATAAGGTGCCTAGGCCGGACAACTTCCCTGCTAGTTTCTTCCACAAATGCTAGCACATAATCAGAAAGGATATTTTCAGGGGTTACAAAGGAATCTAGGAAAAAAGGAATATATTGAAAGACTTGAACAACTCATTTATAGATTTAGTTCCAAAACAGAGTAGACTATTACCTTTGAAGACTTTAGGCTAATCTCCTTATGCAACATAGTATATAAGATATTGGCTAAAGCTATTGCGAACCGGTTAAAACTTCTCTTAGATGAAGTCATCATGGAAGAACACAGTGACTTTATGCTAGGGAGATCAATTTTTGATGGCACTATCATAGCGCATGAGACTATTGATTCTTTGAGCTCCTCAAGGAGTAGCAGGATGTTGGTCAAGTTAGATATTAGGAGGGAATATGATAGGATGGATTGGAGATTCCTCTTCAAAACTATGGAAGCATTTGGCTTTGATAAGGGATGACTTGATTAGGTCTTAAACTTTGTAGCAATGCCAAGATTCTCAATACTTATTAATTGGAGCTTGCAAGGTTTTTTCAAAGTCTCAAGAGGTTTAAGGTAGGGGGATTCTTTATCTCCTTTTCTTTTTATCATAATGCCAGATGCATTAGGAAGATTCATTCAGAGAGCAGTGTCATTTAGAGAGTGCGAGGGCTTGAAAATCTCAAGAAACATTGAATCGATCACACATCAGCAATTTGTAGATGATACAATGTTATACGGTCAGGAAAAAAGAACTATAAAGAGAATTTTGAATACCTATTTAGTTGCCTCTAGCCAAAGTGTTAATACCAATAAATCACAGGTATTCTTTTTCTTCACTAATCATAAGAAACAAGGGGACATTCTAAGAATATTAGATTTGAAAAAAAGAGTCTTTCTGAGAAAATACCTGGGTTTCCCCCTTTTTGAGGGGGGAAAGAAAACTAGTTTATGGGATACTCTATTAAAACATATAAGTAGCAGAATGGGATCATAGATGGGAAAATGGTTGTCTTGGGCTGGCAGAATAATAATACTCAAAGCAGAGATATCAATTATCCCTATTTTCCATTTGTCTTGCCTTTGGCTTCAGAAAACAAAAAAAAAATGATTGAATAGAAAATCAAAACTTTCTTCTAGAAAGGATCTTAAAAGGTTACAATTTTCCTTTGA
The DNA here is from genome assembly GCA_027924645.1 of Cunninghamia lanceolata. Taxonomy (NCBI): domain Eukaryota; kingdom Viridiplantae; phylum Streptophyta; class Pinopsida; order Cupressales; family Cupressaceae; genus Cunninghamia; species Cunninghamia lanceolata. The sequence continues at coordinate 10,548,809 of BSBN01000078.1, forward strand.
TTGGCTGGGAAAAAATATGCAAGCCCAAAATGGCTGGTGGAGTAGGGTTGAGAAAGTAGGAGATTCAAAACAAGGTGATTGGAGCTAAAATTGTTTGGTCCATTCACACGAGGGCTGATTTAAAATAGGTCAAAATCCTAAGAAGAAAATATTTAGACAACATGGAGGATAATAGAATACTGATTACAACTAATCCAATTAAAGGATCCAGATTGTGGAATTTTTTGTCAGGATGTAGGTGGATAATCACAAACCACCTCACGTGGGAAATAGGGAATGACAAATTGATGTTGTTTTGGGAGGGTTCATGGATGGGATGTAGAATCATAGGGGATTCATGTTCGATAATAAAATAATCTCTTTTAGTTATTTGGGGCCCAACAAGGTGGCAAATTATGTAGAACTAAAATACTGGATGGATGTAGATGGTGGGAATGAAAATGTTTTGATTAGCTAGGTGTAGCTAGGGAAAATCAAATTTAGTGTTAAAAGAATCAAACTAACTAAACCCTAACTATGCACCATGAAGGACAATCTAGCATGAAAATAAAACAAAGAAAATCAAATGCAAACCGAATCCATGCTAGACTTGATTGATCTCCATGGTTCTTCTTGATCTTGCATGAGAATGCATGATGTCGAAGAGTTATTGATTGCTCATAGTTGCAGCATAACGATAAGATGAAGATGATAGAGGAAAATAGACAGATAGATGAGAGGATTGAAAGAATTTTGGAAGAGTGAGGATACTAGAAGAAGATGGATGATAAATGGCCTATGCGTGACTAAATTTGTAGAAAAAGAGTGAGATAATTCAATGGCCAAGATTAAAAGTCAAATGTGTGATGTGTATGGCTAGGATTAAAAGTTGATTTTAGTGCCTATGACACACATTAAGTGGGTTATGACATGAGGCTAAAAATATGGTGAGAGGAAATAAGTGGGATTCTTTTATTTATTTCAGAGAAAAGATGCTTATGACGCACAAATAAGTGGGGCTAAAAATAGGATTTGAGGGGAGTCCCATAATTTAAATAATAAAATTATTTAAATTGTTTGTGCATGTTTGTAGTCATGTAACACATGGATGAGGGATTAATTCAAATATTAAATTTGAATTATTTTGAGACATGTGAAGGGGAATTAATTAAATAAATGAGATTTATTTAATTAATTAGAAAGGTGATCAAGTGAGATAATAAGTTGGATTAAGCGAGGACCTAGGACAGAACATGTTGCAAGGTATGGACAATTTTAAGTGTCTACATTTTGCCCCTCTTTGAGATGATGTTCAAGATGATGAGATTTATGTCGAGTAACATCATTTCAAATAAGAAAAAGTATGGATAGAAGATGAAAGGATAGGATGATGATGCACCCTCGAGAGGATAGGCAAGTTGGACAAACATAGGTAGACTCCTAAAATGAAAGGGATTGATTAAGGAAGAAAGGTAAGGGAATGGATAGAAGAAAGGGAAGGACATGTTATGCTGCAATGAAAGTGAGCAACCATGATGTTTGATATAGCACTAGATGTTATGCACCAAGGTATAATGACCAAGGTGACGATGTGTCTCGTGCCCCAACATAATACAACCTTGTCTACATACAAGATATGAATATTAGCTGGGAATGATACAAATGCAAGATAAAAAATGATAACACACACAAGAAAGCATGCACAAATGATTCAAAAACAAACAAGGTATTTCCCCTGTTAAGCTATAAACCAATGATTGATGGTGATTGATTGATTGATGATGATTGATAATGTTGTTGATGTGGGAATAATTTATCCCAAGAACAACGTGAGGATTGTGTTGTTGATATGGGAAAGATATATCCCGACAACAACACTAGGATTGGGGATGATAAATCCCATTGATTATGATTGATTGTTTGATTTGGTTGACAACATGAATAGGATCAAGACCATTGATGCTATTGTATAATTTAGCAAGATTGATTGATTTGATTGGTATGGATTATAGATGATTTACATTTAATTTTATTGCTTGGAATGATTTGATTGATTTTGATTTGAATTGAGTGGATTGAGTGGATTAGAAGAAGTGATTGGATTTGGAGGAATTTGATGGAATGATTTGATTTTGATGAAAATTGATTGGAAGAATTGATTAATTTGTTTTGAAGGAATGATTTGAATGATGATCATTAGATTTGATTGAATTGGAAGAATTTGTTTGAATGATGATTTGATGATTGATTTTATTGCTTTGGATTTTGTTGAATATTTAAATTTTTTAAATTTTGATAATGTTTTGATTTTTTGAAAATGTTTTGATTTTTTTAGTTTTTTGAAATGTTTTAATTTTTTTTTAAAATGTTTTGATTTTTTTGGACTTTTTCAGGACCTTTTCTAATTTTTTTTTGTATTTTTGAATTTTGAAATGTTTTGTGGAATGGAATTGTATGAAAAATTGAGTAGCCCATGTGCTAGGTACCAATGACAAGGGAAAACGAAGTCTAGGTGCAAGGATAATGTAGGATGACGGATAGGTGATAATTTCTGGGATAGAAGGCTCATGATAAAGGGATGGATAAAAGGACAAGCAATAGTGAATGGCGTAGATGCGTCATAAAGGAGCAAGGATGTGATCTCCAAAGACTATGTCACATAGGAATAACATGCCCCAATCTAGGTGTAATGCTTAAGATTTTTCAATGACAAAGCTTATGACAATAGGATAATGATAGGCTTGTTTGGAAGGATGAGGTGTATCAAAAGATTTCCAAAACATGTGTTAATAATTTGCCCCCAACCTTTATCAAGATCAAAAGGAGGAAGGGAGGATAAGTGGACTCAATATGATAGGTATGTATGATGGCTAAAGATGGCAGGTAGGATGGAAATGGTGGAAAATGATAGAAAGTGACATGATAGGATAGATAGTGTGGATGAGACAATGTGCCCCCAAGTGTAAGTGACATAGAAGATCAACCTACACATGATGCCTGTTTACTAGGTTTTCATCATGGTACTTATCCAAGGTGCCTATTTTCTAGGTTTTCACCGTTGGACAAAGGGATTTCTCTTTACTATTTTGATTTTTTTTTTATTTTTTTATTTTTTGGAATAGAGGAATATGGATGGAAGGGACTCAAGTGTCTAGTTACATGAAAGATGATAGTCTCATTAGAAATAAATGTCGTTGCATGGACCATGTCAAATCATTATGCTCATAGATGTTGGTAAGGGATTGCATGAAAGTAAGATAGATAAGGTATATAGTGGATTATGGAAGGAATGATAGTGGATTATGATGTGGATTATTGTGGACTTATGCAAAGATGGATGAAAGACTTATTCAAAAATATGGACCATAGGGATATGATGAGGAAGATATGTAGGATAGTAGTTGAAAGATAGGGTGATGGAGTTATGTGGAATTGTTTTGGAATGAAAGGGAACCATGACCAACGGTTGCATAAATCATGTTAGACATTTAAACTTTTAATTTAGAGGTGGTGTAGGAAGCAATGGAGATGTTTTCTTAGGGGATGGTTGATGAAGTGCTTTAGGTACCCATATAGACTTATTATTTTTGTTTTGCTTGTGGGTTGCAGAGATTTGAGACTTTTGAGTGAAATGGTAATTTTGAATGGAAGGGGATGATTGGGATTTATTGAGAGGTGGATGCCTCATTTGACTTGCTTTCTTTTTTCTTAGGGACCCAAACCATTTTGATTTTGGACTTTGTTTGTGAAGGTGCATGCTTGTATATCTTCTTAGATATATCTTGCTTTGATTTTTCACATTTGTGCCCTAAGGCATTAGGATCCTTAGTATTTTTAACTTTATGGATAGAGGCATCCATTTTTGTATTTTTGAATCCCATGGGATAGGTGGAATGAGCGAAAGTTTTATGTTTAGACAATATGTACATTTGTTGGTCATGATTAGGAGTGTAAGGGAATGTGTAAATGGATGGATTTGGCATTGGGAGAAGTGGTGATAAAGTAGATGGAGGGATATTAGGAGTTGGAATAAGTGGAGGCAAATTGGATGGTGGAAGATGTATGGTCACATGCTTTTGACATTTGTAGGATGATGGAGGTCAAATGACAACATATGTCTTAGGGGTATGACAGGATTTATGATGCAAAGTGGTGGATTTAGAAGGAATGGAAGAAGTACCAACATCTTTAGATGGTTTACCTTGGGGTGTGTATCCAAGGCCATATGAGCATGGAGGAACTTTGACATGGATGGGCTCCAAAATACCTTGTTCATGAAGGCCTAAGCCTTTGCCTTGATAGTTCATATTTTGGAGTATGCAGTGGACAATGGGACTAGGTGTAGTTTGAACATTGGACATGAGATCCTTATTAGGTGGAGAAAGTGAAGTGGTAGACAATGGTTGATGTGTTCCTATGGAGGAACATTCATGAATGAATGTGGATAGGGCAATAGGATGTGATGGTGGATTGGAAATGGGGTTGATAGTGGAGGTGGAAGGATCAATAGGATCTTGATTATGCTCATTAAGATCCAAGGTATTTATTTGATCTTCTATGCTTATGTATTCTTGGAAGGCATATGTCTCATCAAGGGAAGTGGATGTTGATAGATCATGGATAGGGGTAGGTGGAGTGATAAGCTCTTGATCATGAAATGCATAAAGTTTAGCTAAGAGGATCATCATGGTTTTCATAATCATAGATAGAACTTTGATCACAAATGGGAACAAAAATAGGATTAAGTGTGTTATAAATGGGATAATTTTGCTCACGAATAGGGTCATGATCATAAATAATATCTTGATCATAGAAAATATATAGGTCACGGATGAGTTGAACTTAGAGATGCTTTGATCTTGATTTAGATGAGGGATTGATATTTCCACATGCTTAGGATTGTGATCTTGACATACCTCTTGGTTTCCTTGAATAGAAGTGGATGACTCTTGGATAGGCTCTTGGTCAACAACATGAAAGGGCAATGAAATCATGGGAGGAAATTTTTCAAAAGGCTTGAGGGGTTGTGACCCACATGATGGGGCTAAAGAAGTAGATAGGGTATTCAAAGGTTCTTTGGTAGGCTCATTAATGGGTTCTTGGCATGGGGATGGTTTATTCCTTGTTAGTAGTGCTTGAATCACATCCTTTGTAGGTGGAAGGGTGATGGAAGCTGAAGGCTCATGATTGGGATTAGGTGGATTAGGACTAGGAGTGGATATATCCCATGGTGGAAGGACAAGAGGGATACTAGATGAATTAGACTTAGGGCTTGGACTTTAGTTAGATGAAGGGTCAAAGAGATTTAAAGGATTGGTGGATTTGGATAACTCCATAGCTTTTCTTTTGCTTTTAGATTTTGCAAAGAATCTTTCGAGAAAATCACTTGAGGATTTCTTGGTTGATGGATTAGAGCTTGATGGTGATGTTGGTGTAGGACTAGTAGGCTTTGTTATGGTCATTCTCTTGGATGATGACGAAGGACTAGTAGATGGATTGGTGTATGATTCCAAACTTAAGGTGATATTTCCCTTGTCAAGAGTATCATTAGAGCTTGAGGACAATTGATCTTGTTTCGAAGGGTGGCTTAGATTGACATGTGCTTATTGTGATGTAGATGGATATTTCATGAGTTGTTGGACTTTAGCTAGGAGTTGTTGTATTTGTGGTGATTGGTTTTGTTGAAAATTTTGAATGAGGACTTGGAATCTTTGTATGATCTATTGATCTAGGGATTGGGGTACCTCGCAAAGTGTTTGAATGAGGTCTTGGAGTTCTTGTGCTATGATATTTTGCTATTGTGTTGGGATTGAGTTACACATAGATTGAAGTTTTTGGATTTCAATTTGTTCTTCCAAGTATGCCTCAAAATCTACAAGATCCTCATCATTGCTAGGATCTACAAAGTTCTCATCATCACTAGAAACAAATTTTGGGTCACCTCGAAGCATATATGGTTTTGAATTGTCGTCATGATTAGGAGGGACTCCTTGAAGTATGACCTTGGGCTTTGGATTAGGATTAGGCTTGCTTAGGATTATGACCATTTTGACAAGTGTTAACTAGGATTAAGATGATGATGTGGAATGGTGGGATTGAGTGATTTGGATTAGGATGAAATTTGATTAGATATGACAATGATTATTGTGTTGGAAAAAAAGTTTAGAATGACTTGTTTAGCTTGATTTGGCAATGATCAAACAATGAATTACACATGTACACACAATTCAATCACGTAGACACATTATAAGCAAATTTGAAATTGAAATGTTGTGATGATTAAGCAAGCACACATGGAAGACACATCAACAAGCCCTAGAATTAGTTAGGTAGGATATGGCCAATTAGGTCTTAGTCTAGGTAGCACAAGGTTGACTAGGGAAATGGATTGAAAGCAAAATCCTGCCACATAGCTAGGAGAAAGGGGTAACCCACCCTTCACCTTCACTTCCCAAAGGTATAAAGTTCTTTGGAGCTTAGCCAAGAGTGATAAGATTTACAACTCTCAATGAGGGTGTCTTTCGATTTAGCCTTGGTTGAGGTCGTCCCTTGGAGTGCTGTGTCTCCAAGCAAGCCTCCTAATATAGGGTAAACAAAAGCAAACCAAGTGAGCTGTCACTTGATTCACACTCAGTTGTTAATTGACTCTTAAAATAAAATGTGTGGTAGACAGTTCAAGCACTTATTCTTTTTATATCCCAAATGAAGATGTGAAGGAAGACAATGGTTGATTTTAGACCTAATTTTTGATATGTGATGAAAACAATGATTCGTTTTACGCCCAAAACCCAAATGTTTTGACAAGCAAATGATTAGAGATGAAAGATGGAATATGTACACCTGATTATTTTCACTTTCCAAGTTGCTATTATGATTGATCCAAACCCTGCTCTAGCTCCTTTGATTCACCTACAAGATTAGAAAATGACATTATAATCCAGGCATAAAAAAAAATAAGCTCATCAAAAAATTGCAATTTCAGATACATGTTTTTAACATAGCCGAATTAGATTTGATTATTTGAAGACATTTTTGATCTGAAAACTAAAAAATCAAAAAACAGACCCTCGCTAATTTTCTGAGAGCTTTCTAGAAATGTAACGAAGTCAGAAAAATTCCCTCTTTTACGCCCAAAAATGCAGATTTGTGACAAAGCTACAGTCGGCAAAGATTAGATTTTTTCATACATTATATGAACTCAGAATTAAATCTATAAAGAAAAAACCTTGATTATAATTTTGAGAGCTTTCTACAAATGTACAAATTTATGAAAAATTCACTGAATTGTGCCCAGAAACATGATTTTATGAAAAAACATAAAATTATGATAACTCCTACAAAAATGGTGATAAACATGTGATTTTTCTGCTATACCCTCCTGAGATGATGCATAAGATACTGTACAAATCTTGTACCAAAATTTCTAGTTGTTTGAAAGATATGATAAAATCTTTAAAACGAAGGGTTTTTTCTAAAAATGACAAAAACTTGCAACAAAAATTAATAAAACCCACAAAAAAGCAAGCTAGATCAAAGGATTCACATTGAGTTCACCAAAATGTAGCTAGGGAAAATCAGATTTAGTGTTAAAAACATCAAACTAACTAAACCCTAACTATGCATAATGAAGGACAAACTAGCATGAATATAAAACATGGAAAATCAAATGCAAACCGAATCCACACTAGACTTGATTGATCTCCATGGCCCTTCTCGATCTTGCATGAGAAAGCATGATGTCGAAGGGTTGTTGGTTGCTCATAGTTGCAGCATAACGATAAGATGAAGATGATAGAGGAAAATAGATAGATAGATGAGAGGATTGAAAGAATTTTGGCAGAGTGAGGATACTAGAAGAAGATGGATGATAAATGGTCTATGTGAGGCTAAATTTACAGAAAAAGAGTGATATGATTCAATGGCCAAGATTAAAAGTCAAATGTGTGATGTGTATGGCTAGGATTAAAAGTTGATTTTAGTGCCTATGACTCACATTAAGTGGGTTATGACATGAGGCTAAAAATAGGATGAGAGGAAATAAGTGGGATTCTTTTATTTATTTGAGAGAAAAAGATGCTTATGGCGCACAAATAAGTAGGGCTAAGAATAGGATTTGAGTGGAATCCCATAATTTAAATAATAAAATTATTTAAATTGTTTGTGCATGTTTGTAGTCATGTGACACATGGATGAGGGATTAATTCAAATATTAAATTTGAATTATTTTGAGATATGTGAAGGGGAATTAATTAAATAAATGAGATTTATTTAATTAATTGGAAAGGTGATCAAGTGAGATAACAAGTGGGATTAAGCAAGGACCTAGGACAAAATATGTTGCAAAGTGGGATTGAGCCATGGAGATCAATCAAGTCTAGCGTGGATTCTGTTTGCATTTGATTTTCTTTGTTTTTATTTTTATGCTAGTTTGTCCTTCATGGTGCATAGTTAGGGTTTAGTTAGTTTTTTGTTTTTAACACTAAATCTAATTTTTCATAGCTACATTTTGTTGAACCCAATGTGAATCCTTTGATCTAGCTTTTTTTTTTGTAGGTTTTATTAATCTTTTGTTGCAGGTTTATGTCATTTTTGGACAAAACCCTCAGTTTTAAAGATTTTATCATATCTTTCAAATGGCTATGAATTTTGCTACATGATTTTCACATCAGCTTGGACATCATCTCAGGAGCCTACAGCAGAAAAATCACATGTTTATTGCCTTTTTTTGTAGGAGTTATCATGATTTTATATTTTTTTCATAAAATAATGTTTCTAGGTGTAAATTAGCGAATTTTATAGAAATTTTTATATTTCTGGAATGCCCTTGAAATTCTAATGGGGGTCTATTTTTTCCAAATTTAAATTTGAGTTATATATTGTATGAAAAAATCTAATCTTTGCCGAGTGTAGATTTTTCATAAATCCACATTTCTGGGCACAAAACAAGGAATTATTTTGACTTCTTTACATTTTTAGAAAGCTCTCAGAAAATTAGTATGGGTCACTTCTTTGAGTTTTTAATTTTTAGATAAAAAATGTCTCAAAATAATCAAATATAAATTGGCTATGTATCTGAAATTACAATTTTCCTTGTCTGATGAGCTCTTTTTTCTATGGCTGCATTATAATATCATTTTCTGATCTTGTAGGTGAATCAAAGGAGCTGGAGCAGCATTTGGATTAGTCATAATAACAACTTGGAAAGTGAAAATAATCAAGTGCACTTATTTCATCTTTCATCTCTTAATCATTGTTTGCAAACACACTTCAATTTGGGTTCTAAAATGAATCATTGTTTTCATCTCACATCAAAAATTGGGTTAAAATGAACAAGTGTCTTCCTACACATTTAGCTTTGGATCTAAAAAGAACAAGTTCTTGAATTGTTTTCTTACACACATTTGATTTCTAAGGGTTAATTAACAACTGCAAGTGTGAGTCAAGTGACAACTCACTTGGTTTGCTTTTGTTTACCCTATCTTAGGAGGCCTGCTTGGAGACACACCACTCCAAGGGATGACCTCAACTAAGGTTGAATCAAAATACACCCTCATTGGGAGTTGTAAATCTTGTTACTCTTGGCTAAGCGCCAAAGAACTTTATACCTTTGGGAAGTGAAAGTGAAGGGTGGGTTACCCCTTTCGCTTTCAATTCATTTCCCTATGCAACCTTGTGTATCCTAGCATAAGACCTAATTGGCCATACTTGACTATTTGTAGGCTTGTTGATGTGTCTTCCACATGTACTTTTTTAATCATCACAACATTTCAATTTCAAATTCAAATTTGCTTATGTGTCTTGCGTGAGTGAATCATGTGTATACATGTGTGATTCATTTGTTTCTAAATTGCCTAAATCAAGCTATAAACACCAACACATAAACAAGCCATTCTAAGATTTCTTTCCAACAGAATTATCATTGTCATATCTAATCAAATTTCATCCTAACCCATCCTTATCATCCCATCAATCCACATCATCATCTTAATCCTAGTCAACACTTGTCAAAATGGTCATAATCCTAAGCAAGCCTAATCTTAACCCAAAGCCCAAGGTCACACTTTGAGGAGCCCCTCGTAATCATGACGACAATCCAAAACCTCACATACTCAAAGGTAACCCAAAACTTGTTTCTAGCGATGATGAGAACTTTGTAGATCCTAGTGATGATGAGGACCTTATAGATTTTGAGTCATACTTGGAGGGACATACTAAAATTTAGAAACTTCAATCTATGTGTAACTCAACCCCAACACAAGAGAAAAATATCATAGCACAAGAACTCCAAGACCTCATCCAAACATTTCACCAAACTTCTCAACCCATAGACTGACAAATCATGTAACGACTACAAACCGTCATCCAACCATTCCAAGAAAACCAATCACCACAAGTACAACTCCTAGTCGAAATCCAAGAATTCATGCAGTATCCATCTACATCATAGCACGCACATGTCAATCTAAGCCACCCCTTAAAATGAGATCAAATGTCCTCAAGCTCTAATGATACTCTTGACAAGGGAAATACCACCTTAAGTTTGGAATCATACACCACTCCATCTACTAGTCCTCCATCATCATCCAAGAGAATGCCTATATCAAAGCCTACTAGTCCTACATGAACATCATCATCCAACCATTCAAGCTCTAATCCATCAACCAACAAATCCTTAAATGATTTTCTCAAAAGATTCTTTGTAAAATCTAAAAGCAAAAGAAAATCTATGGAGCTATCCAAATCCATCAATCCATTTAATCCCTCTAGCCCTCCATTTAATCAAAGTCCAAGCCCTAAGTCTAATCCATCTAACACCCCTCTTTTCTTTCTACCATTGGATCTATCTACTCCTAGTCCTAACCCACCTAATCCAATCACCCATTCACCTACAAAGGATGTGATTCAAGGGCCACTAGCAAGGAATAAACCATCCTCATGTCAAGCACCAATTTATGAGCTTACCAAAGAATCTTTGAATGCCATGTCCACTTCTTCAACCTCCTCATGTGGTCCACAACTCCTCGAGCCTATTGAAAATTTTCCCACCATGAGTCCAAGTCAAGAGCCATTGTACCCTCATGTTGATGACTGTCCAAAGCTTATCAAGCCCATCCAAGAGTTATCCTCTTTCATTAAAGAAAACCAAGAGCTATGTCAAGAGTTTAATCCCAAGCATGTGGAAATATCAAGCCCTTGTCTAAATAAAGATCAAAACACCTCTAAGTTCAACTCATCCATGACCTATATATTTTCTTTGATCAAGATATTATTTATGATCATGACCCTATTCCTGAGCACGTTTATCCCATTCATAGCCAAATTAATCCTATTTATGCTCACTTTTGTGATCAAGGTTCTATATATGATCATGAAGACCACGATGAACCTGTTAGCCAAATTTTATGCAATTCATGATCAAGAGCTTATCACTCCACATACCCATGATCCCCAAACATCCATCTCCCTTGATGAGACACATGCCTCCCAAGTATACATTGAAGATCAAACCAATAGCTTGGATCTACATGCACATAATCAAGATCCTATTGATCCTTACACCTCCACTATCAACCTCATTTCCGATCCACCATCATATCCACTTGGTCTATCCACCTTCATTCATGAATGTTCTTCCTTAGGACATCAACAACCTTTGTCCTCCACTTCACCTTCTCCATCCAATAAGGAACTTGTGTTTGGTTCCCAAAGCACACCAAGTCCTATAGTCCATTGCATGCATCAAAACATGAACTACCACGGTAAAGGCTTAGGCCTTCATGAACAAGGTATTTTAGAGCCCATCCATGTCAAAGTTACTCCACGCTCATATGGCCTTGGATACACACCCCAAGGTAAACAACCTAAAGATGTTGATGCTTCCTCCATTCCTCCTAACACCACCACTTTCCATCACAAATCTTATCATACCTCCAAAACATATGTTTCCATTCCATCTCCATCATCTTACAAATGTCAAAAGCATGTGACCATACACCTTCCACCATCCACTTTACCTCCACTTCTTCCAACTCCTAATATCCCACCATCAACTCTACCACCATTGCCTCCAACACCTAATATCCCCATTATCCAATCCCCTTATCCATTTATCCATAATTTTTCTAAATATCCTAATCATGACCAACAAATGCACGCATTGTCTAAACATGAAGCTTCCAATAGTAAGCATGAGTTTTCCATAGTCCATGACAGTAATATAAAGAGCTTCTAGATTCAACTGTGTGTGTTTTTGGGATTTCAAAATAAAAATTTGGATGCCTCTACCTATAAAGAAAAAAATCCTAAAGGTCCTAATGCCTTAAGATACAATTGCAAAAAGTCCAAGCCAAGTACATCCAAAAAGCAATCTAAGCCCATACCTCCAAAAGAAAAGTCTAAAACTAAAATGGTATGGGTCCCTAAGTAAAAATAAAACAAGTCAAATGAGGCATCCACCTCTCAAAAATCCCAACCATACTCTTCCATCCAAACGTCCTCTTCCATTCAAAAATATCAAAGTCCAAAATCCCACAAGCAAAGCAAAAATCATAAAAATACTAAGTCTATGTGGGTACCTAAAGCACTTCATTATCCATCTCCTAAGCAAACATCTCCATTGCTTCCTACACCACCTCCAAAACAAAAGCTTAAATGCTTAACATGGTGTCCAACTGTTAGTCACGGTTCCCTTCCATTCCACAACTCCACATATCTCCATCACCCCGTCATTCATCCATTATCCTACATATCTCCCCCACTCTATTCCTATGGTTCATTCTTTTGGATAATCCTTCCCTACATAATCCACATCAAATTTCCCTCCATAATTCACATCACAATCCATCATCTACCTACTCCATCTACCTCTTTCATGTCATCCCTTACTAACATCTATGAGGACACTTGACATAGTCCATGCGATGACACCCATCTAGTGGGACCATCATCTTGCATGGAACTAGACACTTGAGTCACTCCTATCCTTCTATCAAAACATCAACAAAAAAAAATGAAAAAAAAAAGTAAAGAGAAATCCCTTCATCCAATGGTGAAAACCTGGTAAACAGGTGCCTTGAATAAGTACAATGATGAAAACTTGGCAAATAGGTGTCATGTGTAGGTTGATCTTCTATGTCACTTACACTTGAGGGCACAATCTCATCCACACTGTCTATCCTATCATACCACTTCCTACCATTTTATATGTTATTCTATCCTATCTTACCATCATTAGCCATTACTCACATACCTATCCTATTGAGTCCATTTGTACACCTTTCCTCCTTTTGATCTTGATGAAGACATAGGGGCAAAATGTTGAAACATGTTTATGAGTATCTCTTGACATATCACATTCTTTCCAATCCAATCTTATCACCATCCTATTTTCGTAATCTTTTTCATAAAAAATCCTAAGTATTGCACCTAGAATGGTGCATGTTGTTCCTATGTGACATAGTCTTTGGAGATCACATCCTTGCTCCTTTATGCTGCACCTACCCTATTCACTATTGCTTGTCCTTTTATCCATCCCCTTATCATGAGCTTTTGCCCACCCATTTATCCATTCATCCAATCCTACATTTATTAATTTGTTTTGAAGGAATGATTTGAATGAAGATGATCAGATTTGAATGAATTGGAAGAATTTGTTTGAATGATGATTTGATAATTGATTTTATTGCTTGGATTTTTGTTGAATATTTGATTTTTTGGATTTTGAGATGTTTTGATTTTTTTGTGTTTTTGAGAATATTTGGTTTTTTGATTTTTTTTGATTTGTTTTGTATTTTTGAAAATATTTGATTTTTTTGGATTTTGAAATATTTTTATTTTTTTCAATTTTTAGGAATATTTGAAATGGCATTGGATGACAATTTTGATAGTCTCTATGCTAGATACCAATGACAAGGGAAAACCAAGTCTAGGTGCAAGGATGGAGGTAGAATTGGATGAATGGATAAAAAGATAGGCGATAATAAGTAGGATTAAGCAAGGACCTAGGACAAAACATGTTGCAAGGTATGGACAATTTTAAGTGTCTACACTAGGTTTCCTAGGTGAGGAGGTGGCACAACTTAAGGAAATCTTACAGAAGAGAAGGATATCTTTGAACTCGAGAAGAGATAGGATTTGATGGAACTACTTGTCCTCAAGTAGCTAAAATACAAAAATTGGATATGTAATTGCAGAAGGTGAGTTCGAATGAACATAGCTACCAATACACCTTTGTTGGAACAAACAATGTTTACCTAAAGTAGGTGTGTTTGTGTGGGCAACTTTACAAAAGAGAATTTTGACGGGAGAGAGATTCAAAAATTGGGATATGTAGGGTCGAGTAGATGTGTTCTATGTTACAAGGAAAGTGAGACAATTGATCACTTGTTCCTTCAATGCCCTTTTTCCTAAGAATGTTGGAGATGGCTATGAGCAAAATTGGGCTGGAGTAGTGTATTGCCGAATGATATTCTGTATCTCTTCCAGGCCTGACCAATTATCAAAAAGTTCTCAACATATGAATGTAATTGGATAGTTAGCCCATCTATCCTCCTTTGGGAACTTTGGAAGGAATGGAACATGAGATTGTTTCAGGACAAAGAGATGGAAATCCACTCCTTCAAAAACAAATTAGAAACAACATTCTTAGAAGTTATTAATAACAAAACAAGGGGAGGTGTGAAGGGAAGATATGTTAGTGAAGAAGATAAACTAAGGAAGATCTAGAAAGATATAATGATCCCCCCATTAATGGGGTTAGTGATGTTGATATCCAAAGAAGGAGAAGGGAGACAACTGGACATGACTGACAGAAGGATGTGTAAAACTAAATTTTGACGGGGCATTGAAAGGAAATCAAGGTAGCTCAGGTGCTAGTTGTATATGTTAGTTTCTGTTGCACCAAAAGATCGACATGTTAATGCCCGATACAACCAATTGACTTAACAAGCACAAGAGGCAGTTAAGCCCTTGTCACAAACCACCACAGCGTAGTGCTGAACAAGAAGACCAAGGGCCACACCTTGCAACAATCCCCCCAGCACAAGCATGGGGTTTGAACCCGTGACCTCGGCTCTGATACCAACTGTTAGTTGCCATTGCACCAAAAGATCGACCTGTTAATGCCCGATACAACCACTTGACTTAACAAGCATGGGAGGTGATTAAGCCCTTGTGACAAACCACCGCAGCACAACACTGAACAAGAAGACCAAGGGTCACACCTTGCAATAGTATAATCAAAGATTGGAGTGGTAATATCATTGGAAAGGCATCAAAAAAGCTAGTGCAAGGGACCAACAATGAAGCAGAGTTTCAAGCACTTATCCTTGGTCTTACTTTATGTAGCCACCTTAGAGTTTCAAAGATAGAGGTAGAAGGGTATTCATTGATAGCTATAAATACTCTTCGTTCAAGGTCTATGGCTAATTGGAAATTAAAGATACAATTAAATGAAGCCTTATGTTTAATAGAAGGATTTGAGAGAATAGTCTATAATCATGTCTTGCGGGAAGGAAATAAGGAGGCTAACAAACTAGCAAATCTTGCCATTATTGCAGCGAGCGATTTGGTGTGGGAGATTAACAATGATGATGAGGCCAAGTTACCCTATTGTTAGTCTGTCCATTCTATTTAGGGAGAGAAGACTAGTGAAGTGTGTGGGGAGGATTAAAGATAATGGAGAAATGTGAAGGAAGGCATTCCATTTATCGCATTGGTCATTGGCATGTTTGAAGGCAGTAGCGTGGATACTCCCATCTAGCTAGTTTGAAGGAAGAGACAAATGTCATTCTTGGGAAATATAACAGATAAGAGGATGAGAATGGTGTTTAAACTAAAGAGTTGAGTAGTTTTTTTTCACCATTGAATGGGTTCTTGGAGAGGCATTTATGGTGAATTACAACAGATATAGGGTTAATACAGACTTGTCCTCAATGTTTTTAGTAGTAATGTTAGACTTAAATGAGGAGAAACCCACCATTCAGAAGCTAATGGAATAATTTGTGGAGCTGGAGTTCAGAGAAGGCTGGAAGGAGGTGGTGGGTATAGTATGCTATGGTGTTGGGCTGTCATTGCCTGGTGATTTTCACAGAGTCAACTTTACGAGAGATGTAGTGAATTGGTGGCCATTTGTTTGGGAGGTAGGGGAGGATAAAATTGTAGGTTCTTGCCGCTGAGCCGCATGGGGCCTTGCCTTTCTAAAAAAACTCACTAGGTTGGAGGTGGAGTTCGATTGGATGAATGACATTTTGGAGAAATATTTTGCAATGGACAAGAATTCCTAAGGTGGAGTCACTAGTGTTTTTCTACATCTCTTTTTTGAAAGTTGAAATGTAATAAATTATAATTTTGTGTCTTTAATAGAAGGATTAGTAGAAAGTATAGTACATAGTAGTATGTCATAGGTGGTAGTGGTTGGAGGGTTTTTAGGGATTTTGGCAAACCTTTTTTTTACAATTTATTGCACTCATGTTGAACTTTCTATGTTAAATTTGGTTAATGATATAAGATAAAGGGAGCTGACCCCAAGTCAGTAGTTTACCAAGCAATAAAAAAACTTTTTCTAAAGAAATGAAATGCAAATTTTGTGTTGAATGAAATCATACTACTTAGGATAAAATTACACTAGTCAAACCAAAATCATGGGTGTGATCTAATCTGAAGCCTTGAGAATTTGTTGATCTATTTGTGATAGGATTCTAATCATAAGTCTAGTTATAGATTATATTTCTCAATTCTTTATCACACTGTCAAAATAATAAGCATCCACATAAATCCAATTTCTATGTAAGCCCTCTAATCTCTCTCATTTTAATTTATCATCTATATATCTAGATTAG
This sequence comes from Cunninghamia lanceolata, assembly GCA_027924645.1. Lineage (NCBI taxonomy): Eukaryota > Viridiplantae > Streptophyta > Pinopsida > Cupressales > Cupressaceae > Cunninghamia > Cunninghamia lanceolata. The sequence goes on from BSBN01000078.1 coordinate 10,565,626, forward strand.
AATCTCATATCTTACTGCCTAATTTAATTTAAGATCTAATTATTATATATTTCCTTATCATTCCATTAGACATATAAATTAATGTAAGGTGGTTTATTTTCCTTAAAATACTAATAGATCTATATTATTATTGTAAGGGTGAAAAGTGTAACACTCGCACTTTCTTCCCATTCATTTTGCAGTCACTTTAATCATTATCCCTACTCTAATGGTCCATTGTGTGTGATAACTAAAACGTGACTCAGACACAACATGGGTGAGTCAAACTCCAAACAGTACATGCACTATACCCTTGCTAAAGGCATCAATTGAATAACTCCTACGTTATAGGGAAAGCCAACTAAGCAAGGGTGATTTGGACTAGTTACTCTCTTCTCATGGAAGAATGATGCAAGAGCATCCTAGGCAAACAAGCAACTAGCATCACCCGAAAAGATTTTCAGTTGTTCTTTCAGTTTTGGCTTTCTTGAGTATGTATTGATATCTCTCATCCTTGGAGTGTAGGTGGAATAAATAGATTTGATGAAATTAAGTTTTTGCCATATTTGGATTTTGATGCACAATAGGTAGCCTTCACAAAAACAATTATTTAGATGGATTAGCAAAGTTTTTGGTCGAATCCTCTTATGAAAAGATTTTTGAATCCATCCTGGATTTGATACTGAAGGTGTCATAGTCATATGCCTTACAGTTTTTGAGAATTAACCGTTTCACGACTTATGCTGGCAGATTGGAAAAAATTTAAAATCTTGATTTTTGTGAAGTTTGGCATAGAATGGCTAGGTATCAAGCTATTTAATGTTGATATGCACATCTTTGCAAGTTTTCAAAAGACTTCGAGCTCCCGGTAAAAAGTTACATCAAAAGTTAGTTTTCTATTCCAAACAGTCATTCCGTAGGCGACAAGATGTTATTGTTGGTATATGCTGGTACTTCTCAAGGTACAAATAATGTATTTTGTGAGATATCTGCATATGATTGACTTCCTCTAAATCTAAGTGGATTTGGGTCCAGTCCAGAAATAATGAAGCTTGGGACAAATTTGGCATATGTTTTTGTTTGACAACACTTGGGTTACACAACTTTTCTATGAACAATTTTGAGTGATTATCACATTATGATATTGTGGGAATGTGTAGACTTCATCTTGCATTTTTTTTCTTATTTCATGATCACTAAATGGTGCCATTAGCACCACGTGCTATCTCCTAGAAGGATTTGTATGACATTTTCTTGTCACTGTCATTTGGTATGCTATAGGGACTTGTATGGACAACATGGAGGTTGAAGAATAAATCTGGATGCATAAGTGGACCACATGGAAGTTGAAATCTAACCTCAATTGTATAGTGTATTTCATCAAGTGTGCACCCCCTGCCGAGTGTGTTGGATCCGCATAGTCTACTCCACCATGCACCATGTCACCTACACACAAAACATTGTTACTCACAACATTCACAATATAATCAGATCAGGTTAGATGATATATAGACAAATATATCTATATAGAAATTAAATGAAAAACATAACTATATTTCATATGCATACATCACTATTAACTATTAAAAGTTCATTCACTTAAGTATACACACACAGACACTTACACACACACACACATAGAGTTAATATTAAGTTTGATGTCCCCACCCCTATTCCAAATTACATCAGGACTACGAGGCCTTAGAATGGGTTCATACTGGATGTGACATCCTCCTCCCCTTAAGATTAAGCCATCTTAGCTTAGGTAAAATATGTCTAGATATTCTAGTCTAATTACATTTTCATCTTCCTAGGTAGCTCCTTGCTCCCCATACTAGTCCCAAAGGACCTTAACCTATGGTATTGTTTTATTGCGTAGTTGTATGTGGTGCCTATCTATGATTGCAAGTGGTTCAAGGTGGATATCTCTAGCCTCTTCTACCTATAGTGTCTGCCAATCAATTACATGTGTGCGATCAACAATATATTTCTTAAGGAGCGATACATAAAACACATTATGAATGTGAGAGAGAGATGGTGGAAGAGCTAGTCTATAAGCCACCTGGCTAATATTTTCAAGTATCTCAAATGGTCAAATATAGCAAGAGGATAATTTGGTAGCCTGCCAAATTTTATTGAACTTTTCTGAGGTTTGACACAAAGAAATACTTTCTCTACAACTACAAATTCTCTTGGTGTCTGCTTAGCATCTGCATAACTCTTTTGTCGATCTGTCACTTCCTTCAACCTCTCACTAATTATCTTTATCTACCTATCATATTCTTGAACTAGTCTGGGTCCAATGGTTACATGGTTGTTTAAACCGTCCCATCCTATCAGGGTTCTGTACTTCCTGCCATAAAGTGCCTCAAAAGGGGCCATTTGAATGGAGGAATGGTAGGAGTTATTGTAAGAAAACTCAATTAGGGGTAAATACTCTTCCCATTTCTTGGGTTGATCCATTACATACATTTGAAGCATATCGTCCATAACATGATTAACTCTTTCTATCTGGCCATCTATTTCAGGATGGTAGGCAGTACTAAAATTGAGTTTAGTACCAAGAGTGGTCATGAGGGTTGTCTAAAATCTAGAAGTAAACAGTTTATCCCTATTAGATATAATCACTTCTGGCATCCCATGCAACCTCTTTTTTGAATCTTTTTACTAAAGTTGGAGCATCATCCTTAATATTATGAGGTATGAAGTGTGCCACCTTGGTCAAGTTATCAATTATCACCAAGATGATATCATGTTGGTGTCGAGTTTTAGGCAATCTTGTCACAAAATGCATTGAAATCACTGACCATTTTTGTCAAGGAAACTCATGGGGGTACAATGTTCTTGTAGGATGGCAATGTTCAACCTTGACCTGTTGGAATTCTAGGCACTTTGCAACAAAATTTGCTACTTCCTTTTTCATTCCTAGCAAAAAAAAATTAGTTTTCAAATCTTCATACATCTCAGTTACTCCTGGATGTGCTTGGTAGGGTGTATTATGTATTTCCTCAAGGATTTTTGTTCTAAAGTCTCCTTCAGGTACATATTTTCATTATTGATAATGTAAGATATCATCATCTCCCAAATGATACTCTATTGTACCAATCCCTTGCTAAAGTTCTAGCCTTGTTTGCTGACAAAAGGGATCCTTTTCTTGCAACTGCTTAATACTTTTAGGCATGCTAAACTTTAATTGAGTGATTGCAGCTAGTCTAGCCCTATGACTTAAGGCATTAGCAACCTGATTCTCCTTACCCTTAACATAAGAAATGTCTATCTCATAGGTACTTAAGAATTCTAGCCACCTTCTTTGTCTAGCATTTAAGTCAGGTTGTGTGAATAAATACTGGAGCCCTTTGTGATTGGTATTCAATTTAAATGGACTCCCCACTAAATAAGGCCTCTAGACCTTCAAAGCATGCATGATCGCTGCAAGTTCCAAATCATGAGTAGGATAATTGAGTTCATGATCCTTTAATTTTTGGGATTCAAAAGCAATCAGTCACCCATCTTGCATAAAAAGTCCACCTAACCCATCTAACAAGGCATTTGTCCATACAGCAAATTCCTTTTCTAGATCGAGTACTTGTAGGATTGGAGCAGTGGTAAGTGCTTCCTTCAACTATTAGAAGGCATTTTCACACTTTTCAGTCCACTCAAACCTCTTTCCTTTTCGCTAAAGGGATGTTATGGGGTTAGCTATTTTAGAAACGTTCTCCACAAACCTTTTGTAGTATCCAACCAATCCCATAAAGCTCCTTACCTCTAATACATTCTTAGGAGTAGGCTAGTCTACAATTGCCTAAATTTTGGATGGATCCACTAAAATTTCTTCAGTTGAGATAATGTGTTTGAGGTAATGTATCTTAGGTTGGAAGAAGAAACACTTGGTCAATTTCCCATACAATTTAGGCTCCCTCAACCTTTGTAGTACAATTCTTAGATGCTCAGGTCATGCTCTTGTAGATTCTTGGAGTAGATGAGAATGTCATCTAAAACTACCAGCACAAATTTGTCCAAGTAATCATGAAAGACATGGTTGATGAGGCTTATAAAGGTAGATGGAGCATTTGTTAAGCCAAAAGGTACCACTAAAAACTCATAGTGGCCATACCTAGTTCGGAAAGCTATCTTCAGAATATCCTCTTCCTTGATCTAGAGCTGATGGTATCCAGACCTTAGGTCTATTTTTGCAAAGGTTGTGCCTCCCTCCATTTGATCAAACAAATCATCAATTCAAGGAAGGGGGTATCTATTTATGAAGGTCACCTTGTTCAACATTTGATAATCAATGCATACTCTTAGAGTCCCATCCTTCTTCTTGATGAACAACACTGCGGCTCGCCAAGGTGACACACTAGGCCGTATTAACCCTTTCTCCATTAGATCATATAGTTGCATTTTAAGCTACTCTAATTTAGAAGTATTCATTCTATAAGGAGCCCTTGATATAGGCTCTGCCCCTAGAACTAGATCAATTGAAAAGTCAAATTGTCACTTAGGGGGTAAGCCTGGCAATTCTTTAGGAAAGACATCAAGAAATTCTTAAAGAATAGGATGATCCTCAATATTAGGAACTAGATCTTTTCTACCTTCTTCAATCTTTATCATATATAGTTTGCTTCCCTTTCTTATAGCTCTCTTGACTTGCATGGCTAAAACCATTCTCACAACTAATGGTCTTTGAATTCCTTAGAGCACTATTGGTCTTCCTTGGTCATCTAAGAATTCAATTGTTTTGTTATAGCAGTCCAGTTTAGCTTGGTGTGTCCTGAACCAATCCATTCTTAGGATCAAGTCATAAGACCCTAACTTTCTGACCAATAGACTAACCTTAGTTTTTGTGATGCCTAAATCAATTTCTTCTCCTCTAGGGCTGAAATTTTCCTGTTGAGTCTTACTAGACCCAAACTCTACCTCCATCTCCTCTTGACTAAGATTTTTAAATCCCATATTACATTTTTTAACACCTAAGGTGAAATAAGGCTATCAGTTGCCCCTAATCTTGCTAGAACAGAGATGGATTGTCCATGAAAAGTACCTTGCAACTCTATGAGTGAAGCTTGGTTGTTAGCTTAGGGGCTATCCATAGCTGCATAAATTCTGGCGGGAGGCTTGGTGGATTTATCCTAATTCCTTGGGCACTCATTTTTGTAGCCATCACTCCCACAAGTCTAACATCCTCCCATTGGGCCAATCTTCTTTGCTTCCCTATCTGTAGGAAAGCTAGTTTGTGTTACTTGTTTAGATGGTCTCTGTCATTTTCTTTCACTACCTCTGGTTTTTGCTAATTCATAAATTTTTTAAATCCTTGGTTCCTTTTAAACTTATCCCCTTCCTTCTTTTCTAGTACAGTTTTCTTAAATTCCTTCCTTCTATTGTCAGAGTGGTAAGAGGTATAATATTTTTTTTTCTTCTCTTGCTTGTTCTTTTACTTCTCTTCAGCAACTAGGGCTCTCTCCATTGCTTGATTTAGGCTCTTCAGATGTGATAACTTAGTTGCATACATGAGGTTCTTATTCAAGCCTAGGATAAACCTATTTACTTGGTCCTCCTCTTCCTTCATGTAGTGAACATGATGGAGTAAACCCATGAATTTAGCCTTATACTCAGAAACTCTCATCCCTCCTTGGTGCAGTGAATGGAATTCAGTCAATTTTTTTATCCCGATGGTGGGCAGAAAGGAATTCCTTGTGGAATCATTTTACAAACTTGTCCCAAGTTCGTTGATGCAATTCATATTTTTTAATTTCAAGCAGAAGGTCCCACCATAAAGATGCTTCCCCTTTAAGATGATAGATGACAATTTGAGCCTTTAGTGTTGGAAGTCAAATCTAACAACCCAAAATATTTGTTCATTCTAATTAACCAAGCTTCTATAGTATCCCCGCCACCTGTTTCATAAAACTTAGGAGCTTGTATTTTCTTCAGCTCCCTAATCAAAGGGTCCTTTCCCACCCTTTGTTGTGGCTCTCCTAGTGAGAATCTATGGGTAGTAGCCCTAGAACTATGTTCATGATCTTGTTCATCATCAAGTCCTAGGCTAGTGTTATGATTCATTTTTTGCTCCTTCTATCTCATTAATTCTATAATCTATTGCTCTTGCAAAGCTATTTTTGTTCGAAGGATATTCAGCTCAGCCTATAATTCCTCAGGTACCATTGGTTGTGAGGAGGTTGCACCTCTGTTGGTTCTAATTATTTCATCCAAACTTGGACTAGATCTTCTCTCAGTTGTCCTCTTCATTTTCTATAGGTATATCTCAACTGTAAGACAATTATAAGAAATTTAGCATTTATTTACAACCTTCTTCAAATTGTTTTAAACTCACATAATGTAGAAATCTAGAAGTAACTCTTTCATTTTGAAATATTTCAAGATCAAAGAGTCAAACTAAAGTTCCCATTTAACAATGATATGGCATAATTACTTCGATAGTTCTTCATTAACAAAGACTAATTACATAGATGCCATTACATAGAAGTGTTGATAGATGCTATTACATAGATGCCATTACATAGAGGCATCAATAGACACTATTACAAAGAGGCGATTTGATATCTAATTAATAATATATCATTACTACATATAAGTTCTTAGACAATAGGAAGTTCCTCTTCCTCAGGCTCTTCCTTCTTCAAATTTTCCATGTCTATAGATGGTTTAGGGTGCACACGCTTGAATTCAGCAATCACTTCTTTTGAAAGTGTTGGTACATTACGTTTGGAACCAAGAGGAAAATCTCTTTTAGCAGATGGTTTGGGCTTGCTTACTAAAGGTGAGTTCAGCGTCGGTGAATTTACATTTGTAGAAGGTCCAGTGACTTCCTTGCCCTTCTTAATTTTTAGAAGCTTAATGGTTATTGCTAGGGTCTCAGAATAAGTCATTATTTTAGGTTCTATGTGATATAATTTCATAGCAAGTTCTATAGAACCCACTATGATCTTGGGTTGGGGATGTGGTTTTCTAGAGGCTCCCTTCTTTCCTTTCTTCTTGTGACCCATGGCTACATTTAATCAAAAGAAACAATTCAGCACATGCGGAAAAAGTGAGCTCCATGGTCCTAGAGTTGGAAACTGGGCTCTGATACCAATGCAATGACCCCTTAATAAGCAGCCAATTTATTTTTTCTTTTTAAAATCAGATCTTAATGCAATCATATACTATTATCATGACTACACTAAAACTATATAGAGATGATTGGAATACATTTGTAGTCTATAGGCCTACACAAGGAGTTTTAAGTTAAACATTTACAACCTAGTTGAGCTTTTAAAACATTAATACATGATATAAATATGTAATAGCACTAAGAGAACGTGCAGAAATTAAAAACAATAGTTGTAAAATTCCATTAATTTATTCATGTTCATCATACAACCAACCAAAGGAGGTAAGACTATTCTAGTTATCCACCTATTGCATTTCATAAGCCCATTTACATTCTTGCCCCCTAAAATCCAAGTTACATGTTAAATCATTAGGCAAAGTACTCTCTTCCTACTTTTCATAGAAAGCCTAATCTAAACTTGCAATGATTACCCATCAATTTTGCAACATTATTAAGGAAATGTGAATAATGAAATGCCACAATGAATAATACTCACCTGGGTACTACCTTAAGTAAGATAGTAAGAAGAAGGTGGTTGTTCACATCAGAGAATTAGTCACCCTCCAGTGTCTAGAGTGCATGGTGAATCCCACCTTAGGGATAAGAATTCTCTATCCCAACCCTCCAATGGACTCCAAGATCCACAAAGAGAGATGATTGTTCATGCCAAGGCTTTTAGACTTAGGTAACTACTGAGCCACAATATCTAGCTTTCAAAAGGACTTCTATTACTATATTGGCACAAATAGACCAACAACCATGAGAGTAAGAAAGAACTAGAACTAGCACCTACATCAACCCAGTCTTTTACTTAAACTTCAAACTGCACTAGTATGACTTTCCACTAATCTCAAAAGCTAAAGAATAGTAATTAATGGCATCCTTGACCTGCATGCCACTGGCTCTAGAACCTGTATGCTACTGGTGATAGCCATTCAAGCCTGAGAAGTCCCTGGCATTCTTCACTGGTATACCTGGGTGATAGCCTACTATCTCTGGATACTACTATATCACTCTACCTGCAGAGCACACTCCCTGACTATTGTCAAACTAGAGCATTGATAAGCTTATCTTCAAGAGGGCCATAGGATTTACAAGTTGGTGATCACCACGGAAGGAGTGGAACTACTACGCTATAGGAGTAATGTATTCCTCCTACCTATGCCCTTGTAGAGCCCATACTCCAATTGTCATGTGTTGCAATAGAGGTCGACAGCTGTATCCGACTTGTTTTGTAACTGGACTAATCCATCCTAGAGTTAGATAAAAAAGACAAGCCATATAGTTCACATATCTATGGTCTTGTCCTATGACTTATGGTGTCTAGCTTCATATTAGGAGTAGATAACCAATTTTCTTTTCATAGACAACTTCTTTCTACTAGTACATAAGCTTGGAAAAGGGTTCATTCTTAGATGGCTAAAAGTTATATATATATATATATATATATATATATATATATATATATATATATATATATATATATATATATATATATGCTATGTGACTTGACCAACTCTTAATTCTATATCTAACTAACTTCTCTTTGCATCACAAGGGATTGACATGTTTTTAGCTTGTTGGTATTCATGTTAAATAATTTAATCATTAATTACAACCTAGCTGTCCCAATTTTCCACTAACACTCATCTTACAAACATTCAAGAAATTTCAAAGCATATGACAGTAGGTGTACAACTGCATAAATCACAAGCTAGAAACATGGTACTACATGTGTTAAGATAACCAAGAAAAAGAATGACACCATCTATAATCTTTTCAATAGGATTAAAGAATCTCTTTCGCTATGTTTGTAACATGCTACATAACACCAAATCAAGTAGAAATAGCTGAGTATATAACTTTTATTACTGCTGTCCTATTTGCAAAGAAGTCCCAGGGAAACATGGAGGCAAAATCTAAGAGATCTGGATGCATATGGACCTTTATTATTACTGTCCATATGTAAAACATGACCAAGAACAAAGTGCTAATCTTTTACTTATTAAAGACAGTCATTTGGTAGGCTACCAACCACGTCATAGAATGCTACCCATAATTTTTAAGAGGGTTATGAAATAAATAATAGGAATTACATATGTAAATCTGAAATGAGAGGTGCCATTATCCTCTTTCTACACACAAATTTAAACCCTGGTAGGCAAGAGATTAATTTATATACTTTTAGAAGTTTCATGTAACCTAGGGTAGCTCATTGTGACCTAGCATGGCATTTTATAATCTCCTTCCCTTGAGACATTTTGTCAAACAGTTCATAGGTATTGTCTAAGCTTCTATTTATTTTATTTTGTCATACTAATAGTAAATATTGGTACCATTTTCTCTACTCACCCTTACAACTAACTTTGAACTGGAATGCCAAGCTTGATAGAGGTTATTAGATTGAATAAATAGCAGCATATACCAATATAACTATCAACATACCCTCTTATCCCTGTTGTAGGTATATGAAGGAGAAGAAAACACAACTCTAAGAAGGATCTGCAAGATTAAATGTGAAAAACTACTAGAAATGCATCTATAAAAGTTGCAGCAGTTGCCATGGACTAAAATGAAGTTTTCCTACAATCATTTACCTTCCCCCAATTCATTTATGGTTGAGACTACTATGTTGGTTAGGATTTTTAAGGAAGAATATAAACCACAAATGATTAAATACATAATTTAAAATTTGTTCAAGCCAAACAAGCTAAAACCTATGAGTTTATGGAAAGAAGAGAAATCAAATACTACATTTAAAATTTCTTTTCCATATTACCAGCATTTGTTATCCCCTATAGTAACCATACCAACAAACAATGTAAATTTATTTTTAAAGGCAATGGGTAAAAGGAATAAACCTGTCCTTAAGCAAGAAAATTCACTCCAGGAAGCTCACCCTCAGGCAAATGACCTCCAAATTCTACCTCCTTTCCAAACACCCCTATTCTCTAATGAAAAATACTGATCCAAAATACCTCCCCATGCCTCTTTATTTCCTCTTCCCATCCTTCCCAGTCTTGTCCATCAATTCTCTTCCTGTTTGCCAGGGGTGCATGGGCGTAGGATTTATTGTTGAGGTATGGGTTCCAATTTCCTCCATCAAGAGAGACAACGAGATAATAAATATTTCTTCCCTCCTCAACTTCTAGCTATAGCATTCCTGCAGAAACCCTATGCCTCTCTCTCACTTCCTCTTCTCATTTTTTTTGACTTTAGCAATTTCATTTTTTTGTTTTATTTTCTTCCTAAGTTTCTTATATCCCCTTTTTTTATTTTCATGGGATCCATTTACTTGCCTTATTCTTTCATTTTGTTTTCTTTTCCTTTTAATGGATTATCTATTGGGTTTAATAATAATTTAAATCAACAGTATATGTAAAAATAGTATTACTTATAATCATAATATGACTTATAATAATTTATTTCTTTAATAATTTAACATTCAATGTATTAGAATGGACATCAATAATAATTATCATTATTACTCTATAATTATAATTGTTATAATACTTCCCTAAAAATTATATATATAATCTATTTCACAATTACAAATTTTATTACCACTATTACAAACTATCACCCCATAAGCCGAAACTCACAATATGATCCAAAATTAGTGTTACAAGAAAGACATGTTGAATGAAAAGTATTTTGAAACTAATGTGCAAGAGGTAACAGTTACCTAGCAAGTGGACTCAACTAGAACCTTTAACTCCATAAGCAACAAACGAGACTAACTAGGGAGTGGATTAGTCTTGGGATTAACCGGTATCTCGGCAAGGTTGGCATTAGAGTCATTCTCAATTTATGGATTTGTGGAGTCTACTCCACCATGCACCCTATCACCTATGCACAAAATAATGTTCCTCGAAACATTCACAATTTAATTAGTTTGGGTTAGATGAAATATAGCCAAATATATCTATATAGAAATCAAATGAAAAACTAACTAGATTTCATATGCATACATCACTATTAACTATTAAAAGTTCATTCACTTAAGTATAGACACACACAGACGCTTACACACACACAGAGTTAATATTAAGTTTCAAGTCCCCACCCCTAGTCCAAATTACATCAGGACTACGGGGCCTTAGAATGGGTTCATACATGATATGACAACTATGTTTAATCCTTCACTCCATACCAATCCCAATGTATTTCTAAAGACTTTTTCCTTCTTAGACTACAGCATACATGCAATCTCATCCTCTAGACTAGATTGTAGGCATGATCTAGTCCTCTAGATTTAAAAGTAGAAATTCTCAATTCCAAAGCCAACAATCCCAAGATATAGTAGTTACCCATGAAGTTTCGTGTAAAAAATTTCAAATTACATGTCTAAGGTTGTGTAGTTAAGAATATTATCCTAGGACGCTTTAATGGTCATTGACTAGTAGTGTCTTATTTACATATTTGATCACATGTGCCATTAGTCTCAGTTTGCATCAAGCACAAATATTCACCATCCAACATTCTTCATTTCTCTATTCTGATCTTGTTAAATCAACTTAGGGGTCTGTGTAATTTGCCTTGACCCCCTCTTATATGATGGAAAAAGTAAGGTATATATTAATAGATTAAATCTCAAAAACTAATAAAGGTTAGTCTTAGTGTCCTATGACTACATATATAGAAAGGGTTGTGGTAATTTTCCCAGGTTTTTTGGTGGAAACAATGTGTATATCCCATATGGACTTACTAGGTTGTGACAATATAATAGGAAGAAGTTAGAGATATGTTTTTTGGACATTGTACGCTCTTGTTGTAAGGACTAGCTAAGTTGTAAACACACAACTTGTTAAAAAATTAGTTTAATATGTCATATCTTGCTTGACACATTTTGATTTACACTAGCTCATACTTCAAATTGAGAGCCTATGGTTAATGATCTTGTATCATGCCTCAAATTCTCATCGAGTCACATCTTAGTTTGATGGCCATTCATTATGGTTAATATTCCTAAATCTTTATGGTTAATGTTCCCGAAAGTTAATTTCTTTTCTAGCATTGAAAGCCAATTTCTCTCATCTGATCTATTCAATATGTTGTATTGTACATAATAAATTGAGATCCTAACTACCAGTATCTAACTAGAGATACTATTTTTTTGTAACTTCTAGGTGCCTTACCCAAATTTATAAGCCAAAAAACACACTTTTATCTTCTAAATAAAAATAAGTAAAATCTATATAACTTAAAATATCTTTATAAAGATAAAAAAGAAAAATAAAAGTTCAATTTTAATGTTTGGTAAAACCAACTCTTCTCACCAAAGTGTTGTAGCTCAATTAGGTGAGTCTAATTGGTGAGGGTGATGGTATGTTCCTTGATTACACCATCCACCAAGGTTCAAATCCCCAAAGGTGCAAAGATGAGGTTGGGATGATGCCCCAGCCAACTTTAGTAGAATGGATACCCCACAATCCTTGGCTCTTAATCAAAGAGATAAAATTAATCTTAAATAGTTAAAGACCTATTAAAAAAAATTGATCTCCATCCTATGAAATCTATGAATTAATTGAAAGTTAATATAAAAGTACAAATTACACCAAAGATTCATTGCATATACACCATGCATAGCCTAATTTCGAATAGACTAATCTCGCCAATCAAATTCATAGTGATTAAGCTATTTTTGCATGATAATGCAGTCAGTGGTTTGGTTACAGCTATGTTGCTGAATTAGCATGTGCGTGTATAACCTAGTTGGTAGTGTCATCTGAAGGGAAGACGCAGAGGAGAATAAAATAAAATAAACAGAGCTACTGACATCTGAAATTCATATAAATGAAGGAAGAAAACAGAGCATTTCCAATTTCTGAGCCAGCACACTCACAGTGCTTTGCATTCTACAAAAATATTGACCTGCTGTATATATTAAAGCACAATAGATATATTTTCCATTCCAACTCAAAACAACAAGCTGTTTTCATACATGGAAACAGGGCATATTCACAGCCAACAACAAAAACAGAGCTTCAGCTCTTACGATCAGAAAAGAGTAATAAAACTTCAGTTTTTTTTTTTTGATATGCCAGCAAAACAACAAAAATTAACAACAGCACACACAGTCTTGTTTTTTTCTACGGTTGGGTCTCTTGATGGTGGCTGTCTGTTGGAAGTTGGCGTGTTTGACGGCAGTCTATACTTCTGTTTTTTTTGTGCTCTCTTTCCTCTCCATGTTTTATCTGGTCTTGACAGGGCCATGTTTTGTATTTTTCAGTTTACTGTTTAGTCTTACGTCTGTTATCTCATATAAAAACTTTATTTAATCTATGGTGCTCCGTCACCTTTTTCTGGTAAAAAATAAAAAAATAAAAAATAAAAAAATAAATGAAGACCATACCCCTAAAAACTTCTTTGCAGAAGAAATTAATTAGACAGAAAGAAGGCTGCAGAAGTATGGGCAGATATACATATTAAAGAAGATAAGATGGCAAGGTATGGGAGAGCAGAATGGTCTTTTGGAAGGACTTCAACATTTAAGAGGAAACAGGGTTGTCTGCTGTAGCATTCATTGAGGGTAGTTGGGATTACATTCCAATATCGTCGAATAGCAAACACTTAGATTCTTTTGTATGCTATTCACATGAAACCATACAAATAGCAAACACTTAGATTCTTTTGTATGCTATTCACATGAAACCATACAAGAGCACAGAAACGCAGTTACAACGTTGAATGAAAAAGGAAAATCCCAATCAAAAACTCGCTGGACAAAAACATTGCGATCTTGACATTTTAATAGAAAAATCTGGGATGCAAAACAAAAGAAAAGCTCACCCAACCAAATATGATTCAGTTTTAGAAGGCTTTGTAGGCAGTACCTTGTCATAGGCAATAATTAATGTCATTCACATGTAATAAATTTTGTTCATCAATAAATTGTTAGTTATAAATCAATTTTGGCCAATAAAAATAGGACAAATATTTACTAATTGACTTTATCATTAACGTAGATAGTGTTTAAGTATAGTGCAAATATTCATATAATCAAATTAGCAAAAGCATATTCAAACAACTGTCTTAAGCTATTTTAATTAGTTTTTGATAGTAGATAACTATTTCACTTTCACAACATTTTAAAACAATTGAAAGACTTTTTAGGAGCAGGTAGTTGCAAGCCAACAAATGTTAAGTAAAACCCATGTATTCAAACACCTATACACAAAATGAAATCTATTCTTGCAATGTCAGTGTCCCCCCATCTCCAATGTTTTCTTTTCATCTATCAGTTTCAAAAGTTCATGTCCAACTTCATCAGTTAATCCTTCAATGCAACCATATGAATAGTTGCTTGATTGTCGTTGGAGCTCCTCTACAAACTTGTTCACATCTACATTAAACACGTTTCTCCACTGCAAAAGCAATGAAAATGCATAAGGTCGACTATGTAAAGAACTATCATACTTACTTATTATTTAAACTTGTGGTAACTTACTTCTTCTATCCATCTCATGTCATAGTCTGTTTCAGGATAATTTAACCTCCTGCGTGGTTGGTCACGTGTGACTAGCATAGCTTTGTCCGAGGCCCTGCATAGTAATTATTTATATCAGGTATATAGTAAATTACATGCCACCAATACTAATGGTGAAATATGAAGGAGAGACGTTAGAACACTGACCTTGCTGCAGCCTCAGCAATAAAATATCGACCTAAAATTAAAACAAAAGTGAACAATATCAAATAAAATATAATAGAATTTAAGATTCTCAATTTATAATAAATGTTTGAAAGCTTTGGATTAGAGTTTGCAAGGAAAAAGATTTATTTGGATTGCATCAGTAATATAAAAAAATTCAGACCCCTGTAATCTGTCAACTTTTTGAAATGATTTAGGATTAAAAAATTTTAGAATTTTTTTTTTATTAACATACCCCTTGATATTGACTTGATAATGGGTCACAAATAACATAGTTGAATTAGATTTTTTTGTGGTAATTTCTATCTTCAAATCATTAAAAATATTAGTAGCCTATATTATTCTCAAAACAACAAAAATCTTTTTGCTTTTTAACTTTTTAATAAAAACTCCTCAACACTCAAATAAATCAACAAAAAAAAAAAAAAACCTTATAAACTCACCAAGCATTACTTGGTGTTTATCATCCTTAAGCCTGCAGAGAAATGGCATTCTAACATTATTAAAGAGTTCTATGTAGTGAAACATATTGTAAGTTAGACACTTCAACAATTCATTATTATTAAACTCAAAACGTCAACCTTTTGAATCATAAAAATAACCTACAGAGATATGGAATCACCCTCAATATATGACACACAAAATGACCTGAAAGATTAATATAAAAATCTTTTGCAGACATTTTTCTTGAAGAAAGATATAGTGTTCAATGAATTTTTTTTAATTAAAAGATAAGCATCAAACAAAAGAATAACAGAAGAGAAATAATAGAATACCATATATTGGCTTGCCAACGGCAACGGACATCAGTGACTCCAATGAATCGGCCACCTTTTCTACCCCTACTGCTCCTACCATTATCATTTATCTTAGGCTTTCCATGAGATGTCTGAGGGTTAGGGTTTTCCATGCCATTATTACCACCACTTCTTGCAACTGTGTCTTGATCAAGCCTCCTTCTACTGAGATTGCTTAGCATCATTGCTGTGTCTTGATCATCCAATTCACAAGAATTCTCCTTGTGATTTTTCCTTTTTCTACCACTAAGCCTCACCTCAACATTAGGATCTGCTATCTCAGAAGCAGTACTAGACTGAGCTTTGACTTCAGCATGAGAAATATAACCATTAAGATTTTCCATTATTGTAAAGTCTGCACAATGTAAGAAAGCAAGTTAGCACTGCAAACGGATATGTCAATCATTCTATTCCTTCTCCTTTGAAAGAAAGCTAGGACATCACTTAAGAAAGTTGGGCCCATGGATATATAATGGATAAGAGAGATTTCAATATCCTTCAACTAAAACAGTATATGAGACTATCATATTACAAAGCACTGTGAGAGATTGCTCTTACACATAACTCTGTTCTTTGCAACTTGTTTGTTTTCCTAAGATTGACCTTTCTAGTGATGGTAGATAAAACAAACAGTGATGAAAACAATTGGTGCTGTTAGTTTTCCTCTAATATTCCTTTGCTTGTTTTCCTTTGTGTTCGAGAAGAAAATGCTGGGAAAAAGAGGAAAGACCATATAGCCAAAATGATTTGCCTAAGTCTTAAATAATGCTTGTAGTCTAACGAAATAACTAAAGTTATCTAGGAGGAATTAAATATTGTAGACAGAAAATGGGTGATTTGGACTAGTTACTCTCTTGGCATGGAAAAAGAGCATCATCGGTGATAGTGGAGTTGTGTTGTATGTTTGAGTGTTGAATTGTTGAGTTTGTGCACATCATGATGAGACTACGGGTTTCCTTGATGTTTTCCTATGTTTGTCTGATTTGAAAATATTGTTTCTATGCCTCGTAACAAAACTGGGGGCTTCTTCGATGTTTTCTTTCAAACAAAAGTTGAATGTTGTATGGCTCATGACAAAATCAAGGGCTTGAATGTTTGGAACATTTGAATGTTAAAAATGAATTTTAGTGCAATTAATCCTAAATGAATGCATACACTTTTCTTTTCCCAATTGTGGATTTTCATTATCTAATTACTATTAAAAGGAAACATTCATGCAAGTTATATGACTTTTCCTAATGCAATATAACTATGTTTTTGTATGTTTTCCAAGTTTTGAAGTTTCTAATATAAATTGTAACTTCGAAGAAAATAGAAAATTTATTCTAAAAAGTAAATAGTTGTGCTCTAACTTTATCCTATCAAGAGAAAGACAAGACAATGTTTTACTTTCTCAAGAGAAAAATGTGAGTTAATTACTAATAAAGAAATAAAGAACCTATAATAATGGGCACCAATGCTATGATATGTCCTTAGAGGTCCTATAACCAATGTCTCCTCTGTAGCAATGGGGTCCTCCTCTTGGTGACAGGGATTAAAGGGGATGTAAGGGAGTGAAAAATGGCTGAGATGCAATAATAAATTTGAAGGGTAAAAGGGGCACATGTGGTCTTTGTACAAGCATAAAAAGATAGAGGGGATACTAGATGCATAAGCTTGGGTAAGGAAAGAATACATGAAAAAAATATCCTAAAGAGAAAGCTTTGAAGGTTTGCAAAAACTAAAACTAAAAGAAACAAACTAAGAGACTCAAAAGCCTATGAAGAAGACTGAAGAAGCTTGTGAAGAATATTGTGATATTTCTCAAGAAGAGGATTTCTATATTTATATGAGTTATCTAAACTATGAAGATATCTAAACTAAAACTTGAAATAAGAAATCTCAAGCTCTCTCAAGAAGCTTGTAAAGAAGATTTTGTCAATGAAAGGGATGATAAACAATGAAGAATAAATGGGTATTTCTAAGTAGAAATGAGAGGGAATAGAAGAGGAGATAATATTAAAAGTGGTTATCTTGAGAAAAAATGGAAACAATTCCATGAATAGACAAAGAGATAAGAAGAAAACTAAAAGAAAACAAGAGTAAACATAAAGAGAAAATGGAAACAATTTACAAGAGATAAGATTTGGTCATGAGTTCACAAAGGAAAGAAAGTGAGAAAAAGGATGAGTTGACATGAAAAAATGTGAGGAAAAATGGGCTTAAAATCAAAAAGAAAAGATAAAATTATGAGTTAATTTGTGCATCCAAAAATGAGAGGGTCACCTCTTTTTCCATTTAAGGTCACTTGGGTGACCTAAAGACACTACGGGGTGACCCATAAGCACTATGGAGTGACCCAAAAGCATTGTGGGGTGACCTAGAATAGGAGAATCTAAAATGGCTTGTTAGAAAAATGTGAGGTTTGGAAACTCAATTTGGGGGTTCAAGAAGATGGTTAAGGAAGAGAAAACACAAGGGACATGCACCAAGAGTGAAACTACTAAGAGGAGTGTAAGTCACATCTATCAAGTTGTGATTAGGAACCTCTTTACCATCATCAGACTATCATGCAGGCTTGACATGCTTTTTGTACTTACAGTGTGCATTTGGCATATTTCTATAGGAAAGTTACAATTACCTAAGCCTTTCTTGAACCTAACTCCACATATCCTTGAAACGATCTAAATGGAATTTGTAGATTCCCTATTCCTGTCTTGGATCAAACAAATAGGTGTAATACTAAAACTTGGTTTAGAACTATAATTGTGGTTTTGATCCCTAAATTTCTAAAATTAAATTTAAACATGGGCCCACGCCAACTGAATCCAACTATTACAAGCTGACTAAAATGTGAAATATTAAAATTTGCACACTAGAGTGTTATATAAAAGGCTAAATCCTAATTAATTTTGATCATCTAGGACTTATCAAGAGGAGACATGTACACCTAGCATCTGCATTAAAAAAAGTACTTAGCATTATTATCTACACCTATATTTTTCTTGGTTTATCTTCCAACTTGTGCAAAATCATTAAATGAATCCAAGGGTTTGACTAAAGAAAAATAGGAGAACAAGTTGTCTTCCATCCCTAGCACAACAAAATCTACTAGAGAGCAAGTTCAAATTTGCATGAAAAGGTTGAATCTATAGGAAAGCTTTAAAATTTCAAGTGTGGGAATCAAATCTGCACCTGCAAGATAAACTCAAAACAAATAACAATAAATCTTGATCCACTTACATTGTGCAAGGTATGGATCCACGTAACCATCTCCAATTTGTGGATGACACTTTTTTGATGGGCACTGCCACTCTTGAGGAAGTTATTGCTCTTAAGTGAGCTCTTGACATTTATATCAATGTGTCTAGGTAACTCTTGAACAAAAGTATCAGGTTTTCTTCCATATGAACCCTCATCTTCAAAAACAAATTTGCAATATACTTCATTTCAAGGTTGCTTCTCCTCCTTTCAAATTTGGGTACCCCTATTTCTCCTACTTGCCTTGGAAAAAAGACTGGAATGTTATTTCAGATTATGTTTAACTTGTCATATCAACCATTAGACACATAGATAACTCTCTTTGGCTAGCTGTATAGTCCTCCTTAAAGCCATGATTCAAGCTCTCCAAGTTTATAGATTTATAGCTCTTGTGATTCCAAAAGGCGTCATTCATGATCTAGACCACAGAATGAGAGTTTCTTTGGGAAGGAAATTTAGAGAAAATGAAATGACATTAGGTTAATTTTGGAGTGAATTCTGTTAGCCTAAACAGAGAGGTGGATGAGGTATGACATCTTCCCTCCTTAGCAATATCACTCTTGCTGCCAAATTATATCAGAGATGGTATGTGGAGGAATAGACATTATGGGGGATAATTCTTAAGCTCAAGCACCTGAATAGTAATCTGATTAAAACTGGTCTTTTTTAGATTGTGGGGAAGAGTGACCTTGCTCTTTCTTAGATGATGTATGGCACCAACACAATCATCTTTGTGTGGAATTCTTTAACCTCCATGAATTAAAATATAAATATGTTGGAACTGGTTGTAATTATGTTTCTGGTTTTCAGTATGAAATCGTGCAGGATGATATGAGGATTTGGAAATGGAAATCTAAACATCTTTGGCTAGGTTAACAATTCCCTCTTCTCGTTAACCATTTAACTCTTATTTTAACATCTCATAAGGTCTCGTTGAGTAACAATCAGATATCCAGATATCCTTGAATGGGGTTTGAAAGAGTATAGGATTTACACAATACAAACTGTTTATAAAAGTCTTTCGACAGAAAACTGGACGGAGGAAAACTATGAAACAAGATAATCTACTTTTAAGAAAATATAATCAAATAGACGTACTTAACTTCTAAATTAAAAAATTGGGCATGCTATCTACTATCTAGGTCAAATTCTACTGTGACGAACTAGGCCTCTTAATTATAAAATCTATTTAGTCATTATTTGCTCTGAGATAACGCAAATTGTCATAATAATACCCTTTGAAAACAAAGTAAATTCCGAAAACTATGACATCTGCAGTCTTTAATGATATTTGCTGTGTTTAAGTCTCCTTACGATTGACTGTTTCCTTGAAGGATTGTGTTACAACTATACGTTTTGTGTAAAGCAAGGCAATGCAACTATTACCACTACACTCTTTTTTATAATTTTGCTGTTCCTTACTTCAGCTTTATCCCAAGCTTCTTTTACATTTAGGTTTTACCATGTTTACATCTAGGTTTGTACAGTGCATCTACTAACGCTTTCAATGGATTTATAGAGAAGCATAGATTATACAGGTTAAAACACAGCTTCTTTTATGACTTCAACAACATTTATAATACTCAGAAGGAGAGAATATATTTTACAACCATAGATAGGAATGAAAAAGAAAAATAAAAAAACTTGGCTTTATGTTATGAGGGATTCTTGAGGAAAATACCAGATAAGAGAGATTCTACAGCTCTATCTCTTCCTGTTGAGAATGTTGCTACACTTGAAATCACTTCTTCCTTCTCAATCTTCGAATGTATGGCTTCTAAATTCTCCGGAAGGTACTTTCACTCTTAACAGACTTAAAATAAAAGTCTGTATTTTCTAATATATTTATAACAGATCTCCTCAAAAAACCTGAGCGAACCTAGAAAGGAGAAAACAAGCTGTCGGTTTTAAGATTCATTAACAAGCTTTAAGCTGTTGGCCTACGATGAAGAATCTTCTTACACTCCCACGCCGTCATTATTAATTTACAAGCTGTAATTATTAAATTATTACCGTTTTGAATACCTACTCCAAATGAAAGGTTAGGTTGTAGGAAGCATAGCTTGTGACACGTATAGGTTGGCAAGGGTTCAATAACCATTAAAAAGATAAAATTTAAAGTTATTAATTTTTTAATGAATTCTAAAAATATGGGTTTTATATTTTATTAACTAGTACAGATATTTTTAATATATTTATCTAAAAAAGTTGAGAGATATAGTTTAGAGTTATGTTATTTTCTTAAAAGTTACATTATTTTACTTTGGAATTATTTATATAAGGACACAAATTTTTACTTCTATTTAATTCTTGTTTAATTAAAAAGTTTTTGTAATTAAATTTCCTTAAACAAGGGTTTTCTACAACTCAACTAGATTAAACAAAGATTTCTTCCTGCAAAAATTAAATCAAAAGATATTGAGTGGCTTAATTTACTTTCTATAATTTAAATCACAGAAAAAAAATTCTTAGTCAAAAAAACCTTAGTTTATGAATGTAAGGCTTCCTTGAATTATCTTTACTATAACTTAAATTCCTAAAGAAAAATTAAAAGTACAAATTTAAGGAAAAAATAAATATAGATCTTGCTAATTAATTTTGGGTTAAAATTATGTAAACCCAAAGTTTTCCAAAAGAAGGCTAGTAAAATAAATATATATTTGGT
Source organism: Cunninghamia lanceolata (assembly GCA_027924645.1). NCBI lineage: Eukaryota > Viridiplantae > Streptophyta > Pinopsida > Cupressales > Cupressaceae > Cunninghamia > Cunninghamia lanceolata. The sequence goes on from BSBN01000078.1 coordinate 10,587,072, forward strand.
TTTTTTTAATATTTATAGGTTATAATTTTATCTTTAATAATGTCCAATTTAATTTTTGTAGTGTCTCATTTAATTCCATGGACTGTAATGGTGTGAGCCTGTTAACAAAAACTCTTACCTTTTACCTTAAATTTGATAGTACTATATGTCAAAATATTAATATTTAATAATAAGCAAACATAAAAAACATAAATAAAATTTTATAACTAAACTATATATATTAAATAATATAGTTGTAATGTAAAATAAAATAACTTCAAATTGATATCTCTTGGAATTTTTAAAATAGATTTATTTAAAATATCTATACTAGTTTTTGTTAGGATTAGCCAAGCTCAACAAGCAAGAATACTACCACAAGCTATTTGCGCACACAATAAGCCAAGCCAAAAGATGAACAAAATGTACATAGAAGTCTTGCTTAAATAGGTAAGGATGAGGAAGTGAGATGGTCAAACGAACAAAATGTACATAGAAGTCTTGCTTAATTAGGTAAGGATGAAGAAGTGAGATGGTCAAACACAACAACTGAGCAACCTTCCAAATGTGCAACACTTGTCTAGCTCAAGTGACACATGTTTGAGCAAGTAGCAAGTTTGCATGTAATAGGTGTCTCACAAGTATGAGTACATATGTCTCCACCACATGAAGTGAGACAAAGTCTAAAATAGGTAAGTAAACATAAGCTAAGTGTGAATAGGACTCACCTAGAGAAGCTAAAAGATAATTAGATAGATAAAGAACATTTTCAGACTAGCACCCCGTTAAGTGCAACTTAGGGAGTAGTGAAACAATGATGGGTCCAGCTTCTAGGCCATGTTAGATACCCATGTACAAAGCAATCTCCCATAAGGTGGAAAAAACACCAAAAGGCGATAATCCTGCAATTCCTGCAAGATGCATGTGTGGAATACCAATTGCATGCCATGTGGCTACAATTCAAATCCCATGTGAAGTCTTGCTATGAAGAATATCTGGAAGCCTTCAGTGAAGCCTCTATGAAATCTATAGAAGCAACTAATATCAATGTTTTGGTGCAACCAATCTAGATGCAAGTTCTCAACGAATCATCTCTAGATTCACATGTAGCAACAAGTGATGTGGAGAAGATGTGGAAGTGTTCTGGACACAACTCAAAATGGGAAAAACATGTTGAAGGAGTAATGGAGGTTCTCTTGACATAATTCTAAGGAAGTTCTCTTAACACAACACAATGGAGATGCTCTTGACAAAACAAAATGTACCCCCCATAATGTAATATTTTTATCTCCTTGAATTTATGCCACTTTATAACTACAATGCATAATAAATTTTAATTGGAATGAAAAATGAAACTTTATAATGATAGTACAAAATCATTTCCAATAGATTAAACATGAAAAATTATTCACTTTCGAAAAAGATGACTCTCGATTTTGAGTTTCCAATCAAACGATACAATAATTTCCATAGTTGCCTACATTATAAAGGAAGAAAAAATATATGAAAACAATGCAATTTCTAAATTGTCTTAGCACTACTTTGTTAGCACTAGAACCAACTTCTTATTGACTATAAGAATGTCAAATTTCATCTCCATGGGTGAAAGTTATGGCAAAATGAAAAAATAGCCTCCTTCGGCACGTCGAGAGCACCTAGCGATCCCTATTTGGCATAAAAAATCAAGTTTTCTCTAGTGGTTTATTGTTGGTGGTCACATTGGATGCTAAGAAACATCATTTGATGATATGGTTACTTGAAATGCTAGTGGTTTGAAATGGAAACCACTAGTGGTTACAAAGAAAGCTAATGTTACAAATAAAGTAACATTAAATTTTTACTAGATAAGTGACTTAAAAATTAGACTTTTACCACAAATTTATTGGACATTATTTACAATTTGTATAACATCCTAACAATACAATGCTACATGTAAAATTTTTTTTTGTATAGATTTTATATATATTATACACTTAGGCATAAGCTTACTTAGGTGAGCCTTTATACAATCTTGACACGTGTAAAGGTTGTTGGGTGGTTAGGAGTGGGGTCATCAAGTTCTAACTAAACTAGCCACTCACACTAGTTTGTAGGAGTCTTTCCCTCAAATACTAACTAGCTTTCCTCACCAATATATGTACTTGTCTTCTCCAGCTTATAATGGTAGATTTGGTTGGTCTTGCATAAATTTATATGCTTTGCATTATTTGCAATCTTCTATTCTTGTTTGTCATCTTCTTATTCATTGGGAAATCCCACATGGTATCAGAGCAGGAGGAGGACTTTAGTAGGATGTAAGATTGTTGTTTGCATTGAAATTGTATTTTTTGTCTGATCTATGCTCTTTGTGTGGAGGAATTTCTCTACAATTTGTTTGACCTATGCCTCTATGGACGGTTTGAAGAGCATTTTTATGCACAAGAGATTGGAGGACGAAGGCTAGGTGTGAGATCTAAGGTCTGAGGGTGGTATTTTTGTATTGTTTCTGGTCATGGTAGTAAGTCTGCAAGGCTCAAAGAACAAGCCACAGACCTATAAAACCAAGCCACCAGTCTATAACAAGAGGTGGCATGTATAATAGGAGGTCATGGGCTCCATTGGAGCAGTGAATCACCCTATTTTCACACTTGTTTGGGCCCGTGAAATCTTTGTTTGAGTAGAGGAAACCCTTATTCGAACCCCCAAATTAGATGTTCAGAGATTTTGTGACACACGACAGGGTTTTTGTGAGACATTAGAGCATTTTGTGATGCAGGGAAGCCACCCAGCAAAAAATAGAGGCCATCATTTCATCCCCTACCTCTCTGCATATTTTTTATTTTTTTCTTCTATTATAATTTGCCCTAAATCAAGAGGGTGTGGCCTCAAGTGGTCAATGTAAAGAAATTCATTTTTTAACTTATAATAGGTAATTTATCAAAAGTAATTGTCTATGTGAACTAATTTCTAAACAAAATAGGGATATAACAAAAAATTATTTCAAACTATATTTTTTTACAAAGGGGGGTCCTTCCAAATAGGGGAAATCACTTCGAAGAATTTTGGTCTGTAATAATCCCTTGTATTTTCACCTGACGGAGATGAAGGGTGAGTTCTGGTTTGGAAGGAGGCCAATACCCCCTCATAGTTGAAACCATTGTACTCTTCAATCTTTTTCAACTCCAATGAATGGTTGGATGGCTAGGGTACCTCTTGCCATATACTTTTTTTTCTTTTCAATGCAAATGCATTAAACTAGGTCATTTATGGGAAATTAATTTTGTAATAACTTTTGCTCGATAGCTTGAAACTGAGCACCATCTTCTACAAATGTTAATGTTTTTTTTTATTTCCAACGCATTGTAGCTACTTGCATTGTAAAATACACTAAGTTATAAAGTTTTAAAAATGGGGGGGTCACCTAACCAAGGGGCTTGCCTATTGCGTTGATTTCTTTTGTCTAAAGGAATAAATCTATTATAAAATCATGGGATATGAAAGGTTCACTCTTCTATAATTAACCTAAACAAGGGAAACTATAAGTCCTAGTGTGAAGGCATCCTGAAACATCTCAAGTTCTATAATCTCATATCCTATCTACATGGACTTGTCCCTGTACCTAGTCAACAATATCAGAAGGCTAAGTGGTTTAATAATTGTGATCACATTGTTGGATTGATTAGTTTACATATTCTAGATGATGCTTTGTATTCCATCATGGATATTGACTATCCACATGGATTATAGATCAAAATTTGGGAGATATATGGAGATTCCAATGTTTCTCCATCCCCGCATGATCTCGCTTTGATCACAACTCACATCCCTAATCATGATACAATAACATGATGTTCCATTGAAATAGAAGAAGTCATCACTCCTACTATTGCTTCATCAAATTCTAGAGTTGCTTCTTCAAAATATTACGGTGGTTCTTTGCAACATGATATCGATCTTTCTAGCATAGCTAATTGGGATAAATTTCTACTTGACATCACTTGTCTGTTTGTAGAGTCCCACATTGTTGACATGGAAGCATAAATTGAGAATATTGATGTTCTCTTCGATGAAAATTTTGATGAAGCTGCATCAACATTATCCTCTTCAAATATTCATGCTCTACATCATCCTACACATGGTTCCAGATCGTCATCATCCTCATCTATTAGGAATGCACCTGGTTTGATTATGGCATGATTTGGCATTGGTATGGGGATACCTGAGCACTCTTCAAAGACATCGACATGGGCATCATCATCCTTGGATCAGTTTCATCATGCTTCAAGATCATACATGCATCTTCTCGCATGGGAAGATATTCGGCATCTTCAAGTGGTTTTACTTCTTTCCAAGGGAAGAAACATTATTTGGCATTCTTGGATCTACATCTGCATCCTTTGTCAATTATCTAGCCTCACTATAGCAGGGCATGTACTATGGGGGGTCTCATAGACCTTCTATCATTTTCTATCCTGTGAGAGGAATCCTGTATTGTACTTAGTGAAAGAAGTAGTACTTCTTCACTTGCATAATTTTCTCTTCTAGAGGGTAGCTTTTTACCTACATAGTTTTGTACCATTCTCTATTTATGAGAGATTGCATTATTTTTGTGTACCTCATCAAACCTAGTTTCCAAGACCCAATTTCATATTTCCATTGTTCATTGGTACCTCACCATATTTTGTAGCCAGGACCCATTTCATTTGTGCCCGCCGAAGCTATCCTTAAGGGGGGTTGTTAGTGTATATATTTCATATATATTATACACTTGGGCATAAGCCTACTTAGGTGACCCTTTATAAAATCTTGACACATGTGAAGGTTGTTGGGTGGTTAGTAGTGGGGTCAAGTTCCCACTAAACTAGCTACTCACACTAGTTTGTCGGAGTCTTCTCCTCAACTACTACCTACCTTTCCTCACCTATATATGTACTTGTCTTCTCCAACTTATAATGATGGATTTGGTCATTCTAACATACATTTACATGCTTTTCATTATTTACAATCTTTTGTGCTTGTTTTTTTGTCTTCTTGTTCATTGGGAAATCCCACAAAACTAACATTTAATGCTACTATTATGTTAACAAATGTCGTGGTGAAAAACCTGTGACCAAGTCAAACTATGCAAATGAAAGCGTGAGCAACCTTTTAGACAACAAACAAAAAACTGAAATAAGACTTGAAGCCAAACGGAAACGTCAACCTGGAAAAAAATAGTGACCTAAACACATAGATCAAACTGCCAAATACTTGACGTTAGGGTATGGTGGCTATATGGCACAACAGAACCTTCAACGGTATGGTGATTTTGACTAGGTGACCACCAAAACGTGAATGAAGATGTGAATGGAGACCATGGTAATTAGAATAAACAACGAACCAAAATGGAAATGCTACCTACAAAAATGAAGAAAACGTCAGAAAAAACAAAGATCTTTGAGATCTTCAATGATGACAAGAACCCTAGTAGCAGTTGTTGAAGATTGAAAGTCGTTGAAACCCTGGTGCCTGGTAAGATCTCCAATGATCAGATGATGAAATGATATGGACGACTGCTTGAAAGAGGTGACCTTTCAAATAAAAAACCACGACTGCAAATAAAAATGAACATTGAAACCCTTCAATAGAGATCTAGTAAAGGATTTTTAACAGTGGCCAAAAACAAATGACTGCACTAAGACAACTTTGATATGGAGGAGAAAATCCGTTGAAACCACTGGTAGATGTGAAAGGAGATGGGCTTGGAACCTTTGAAATCAAACGGTGCTAAGACTATTAATTACAAGCACTCCTGAAATTGCATCTCATTTGTTGAAGTTGTAGATCCTGATAGGGAAGACCGTCGGATTTACAGAACATTGACCTTTTGGACCAAATGTGACCACAACCCAAGGAATTAAGATTTGAAAAAAACAAAATAGCATCCTCTCATGGTTGAAATGGTCATTAAGCAGTTTGGAACCCTTAGAATCTTCCACAAAACACACAAACATAGGATGAGCACAAAAACCAGGTGAAAAAGCATGCCCTTATTAGAATAGACAACAAATCTCAAATTTTACCCAGAATCTCACCCAAATTTTCTAGATAACCTATAAAATATTGATTTTGCAAAACAATATTTGCATTTTCAATAGAAATTTTTGTACAATTCCATACAGCCATACTAATGTACTATATAGGGTGGGGGCTAAAACAATTTTACAAAATTTTGCCTGCCTCAATTTTGACAAAATGATAGGCTATTTTGTCTATCTCGGGCCTTCAAGACCCAATGGTGATGTCCTTTTGCCTTTACAAGGAACTCCTAACTAGGCTAGGTGTGGGATTTGCTATAAAGGGTAGGATTTTACTTGCATGGCTCTAATACCATGTTGGCATTAGCCATGATCATCAAGAAAGAATACAACCACAAGCTATTTGCACATATAATAAGCCAAATAATGTTGTCAAAATATGAATAGAATGTATATAGAAACCTTGCATAACTAGTAAAGGATGAGGAGGTGAGATGGTTGAACACAATGTTTGAGCAACCCTCCAAATGTGCACCACTCGTCTATCTAAGGTGACACGTTCGAGCAAGTGACAAGTTTTAATGCAATAGTTGTCTCACAAATATGAATACACATGTCTTCACCACATGAGGTGAGACAAAGTCTAAAATAACTAAGTAAAACATAAGTTAAATGTGAATAGGACTCAACTAATCAAGCAAAAAGCTAATGAGATAGATAAAGAACATTTTCACACTAACAATTTTAACATTTTTAAAATATGTGTGGCTATGTTTTGGTTTTTATTTTACTTTAAAGTTAATTTATTTAACTAAAAACAATAAATGTGGGCTCTAAATCATATATATATATATATATATATATATGAGGATTATAGTGTAAATTCTTATGGATTGTATTAGAATAATTAAACTATTATTATTGTTTAACTAACATAAATTTTAATTACTAATTTTTTTATAATATCATATGATGTTAATAGTACCATGTTTGTGTATGGGATGTGGTCAAGTGGCTAAGGCCACTCGGTTTTCATAATGGAGATCAAGGTTCAAACCTCCCCAAAGACATGATATCTATGAATTACATGTATTTCATTGTTATGCTGGGTTCACAAGAAATAGGATAGATGGAATTTAAAAAAAAACAAAAACATGAGGTATAGGAAAAATGATTGAGTAGAAATTAGCAAAAGACTACAATAGATTGACACAAGAGGAAGAGGGAAGAACAAAATAATAGAAATAGATTTAAACAACTCTAGAAATTGGTAAAAGACTACAATAGATTAACACAAGAGGAAGAGGGGAGAACAAAATAATAAAAATGGATTTAAACAACTCAACCAACAATGGCTTAAAATGAGACAATTTGTAGGAGATAATTTGTAGAAAAGTAGAAATTGTCATCATGCTAGTTTTAGCACTCGGTTTAGCATGTACATTTATCTCTGCTTGCAATGTGCCTATTTCAATACTTTGCTAAGGAACAAGGTTAGGTCCCTTGTAAATGGGCTTTTTGAGGATAAAATTCACCAAGGCACTAGTACGCCATGCTAGCATCTTGACCATTGGTGCTAAAAGAATTTGAACTTGAATGTTGCCTTTGTTGCCTTGAGCGACACACCTTGTCAGCCTTACCCAATCGAGCCCTCAAAAAGTACTTGGGACTCATATATAAACAACCCTCTCCCCCTCATATAGAAAGGAAAGGAAAGGAATGAATGAAAACTAATACATGATCAATCTATCAACAAAAGCTCTCTACAACTTCTAGGATATGGATTCTCTCTAACAAAGCTCTCTACTTGTAAAGATTATTATTGTTATTATGCGAACACTTGCAGGTATTTGACGAAGCTTCTTCCTTCTCTAGATCAACTCCTTGTGTGATTTGTGTTGCAACATCAATCCAACAAGGGTTTCATACTTATGGTAAGCAAATTTTATTAAATTTGTTTACTGTAATCTTTATTAGTTGTTTTTCCTCTGTTCATCATGAACATACACTCTCTATCATCATCATCATTCCTATTGTGGACGTGGAAACAAAACCACGAGGTTTGACTAAGGAAAACCCCTATACAACACAATAGAGGGTTTCCAACATTAAGGAGTGACAAGAAGATGAAGGAACATGTACATATATCATCAGACATAAGTGCAAATCATACAAAACCCTAAGGACTCTAGCAACCCACAATAGTTTCCTACCCAGTCAGCTCGTACTTTTGATTCTAGGTTCCATCTAATCTACTCCTTTATGTTCTACTCTTGTTTTTGGAAACTGTAACAATCATATGCACTTTTTCCCAGTCAATCAATTAGGTCTTCACATTGCTTAGTTTAATCAACCCACTTGTTATCAATTTTTCATCTTTGTAATAAAGGATTAAAGCCCCCACCAACATATCTTGGCTCTTCTCTAGGGACGACAACCAAGCATAGAGTCATTAGTGGCTTGTGTTCCAATGTTTGATAGGAAAGATTGATCTAGTTAGTTCATAATTGATTAGGTCATCATTTCTCCTCTAACATTTTGGTGAACCTGACATGGTTGCAACATTCTTTGTCTTTGTTGTGTTTAATTAGTTGATTAATTGATTAGGCACTTCTATTGTATATCTTATTTTATCTTGTGTATTTAGTTTAGAAAGAAAACACTTTAAAAACAAAATCAAAAACATAAAAAAAACTTTATTTCTTCCAACATATCATCAACATATCTATCTTGTCATCACTTTTCTTCTCTCCACCGCTTCCTAGGAGCACATGAGTGTTCTGGAACTTGTAATTACTTTATGCACTTCATGACCTGGTGCTCTCAATATGAATTCCATGTAAGAAGTTATCAAATTCTAATAGGTTCCTGTGATTTAAGTAGATCTGATGTTTCAACATTGGAACTTGAATTCACTAACTTATTCATCCTAGGAAGTTCTAAAATGTGACAATCTTTAGATTACATTCCCACCTTGTCGATGATATCTAAGACACAACCTTCTCATGATTCTCTTGAGATAGACAACTTTGTGGCCCTATTCCTTAGGCCCAAATTTAGGAGCTAGATGAGGAGCCAGCTAGTTTCTAGCAATTCTTGGGCACATATTGGACCTCAAGTCACATTGACTAATTTGGTTCATTGTAAGCAAGGAACAAAAGTGAACGTGACTGACTTTATAGGGCGCTACCAAGCCCTCATCTCTCAAATCTTATATTCTCTTCCAGATGTTGATGTACAAAGGGTTAAATTCATCATAAACCTATACCTACACATCCAAGATAAAATATTGTTCATGTTCTATGCTTCATTCATGCATCTTTGCATGGCTCTCCATGACTAGCAACTATCGGTTAGCCAGTATGAGGGCTCTTCCTCATCGGCTCATGTTGGCCAATCTAAGGCCGCTACCCCACAATACCAATCGTTTAAAAAAGAAAAGAATTTTTTATCAAAATTAACTCACTCTTCCAAAAATATTCAATCACAAGTTGTGGCCGCAATACTTATGTTGTGACCCTCTACAAGTTTAGACCAAAGAATTGATACTTTTCCCAATTTTTAAAATCTCTCCATTCCACAATGATGTAGCTTCTTAATAACAACCTCATCCACCTTCCACATATTTGTCCTGTTGACATTACCAAACTATTATCCCCTTCTTACAACCTAAAGGCCTTCTATCCATATCACCAAACATCACGACATGACACCGATTGATGCATGCATCTTAAACACAAAGTGCAAGGCCTCATCAACTCTAGTGTTATTCAAGGGGCAATGAGAATAAAAAGGAAATAAATTCATAGGTCCACTAGATCAAAACTTGTAAATTTACACAAATCCACTATCTTGCCATGTAGCTAACCTTGTGGAACCATCTATTGATAGAGTACATACTTCCATAACTTCTAACCACAAAGATAAAATCCTAGACAACCTAGTTTCCATGGTAGATGCTCGCCCTCACCTAGAGCAAGCAAAACCTGATCCAACCATCTCCTTCACCCACATTGATGCCTCTATTCATGCATTTGATGGTTCTCTATACATTACCACCAATATTAACAACAAACCCACAAGGGGAGTACTCATTGATCTTGTATACCTAGAAAATATAGTTATGGAAGAGTTCCTCTACTTACATGAGTTGTATTAAGATAAGTATGAGAAATAATAAATCTCAGTTAGAATGCATGGTAGTTGCACTCACCCTACTCTTGAAGCATTGACCCTTTTTGTCTAGGTCTAACCAAAATTCCTGGATGTGTCTTTTGCCATCATTCCAACTTTGGACCAATTTTGTGTGAAGTTGGGTCATTCATGGCTCACTTCCATGAAAGCGGTCCCATCCAAAATCCATAAGTGTATAAAATTTCCATTCCAAAGATAGGTGCATATCATATATCACAATCAGTTCTAGCCCTTGTCCCTCCATGGAAAATTTTCACTTGATTACTTCTGGCCATAGCCAATTGAGCCTATTTGGCATCACAATGATGTTCTACTTTTCTCTTATCAAAAATTCAAAGAAATACAAATTGTTCAATTGTCTATTGGTACCTTCTCCCATGCTATCTCAACTACTACCTTTGAACCCCTCGATCATCTATAGCTATGATAGTAGTTCCATCTATTCCATAGATGGTGGATGAACCAGAACCCAAACCAAGAGTCCTTCCCCAACCCCAAACTTTTGGTGTCTATGCTAAGGTTCCACCTCTGCCATCCTACCTAGGACCATAAGCCAAACACTCTGCACAACCCAGACCTCCCCACACTTTAGGGATTACTTTTTTTACTTCTATCTCTTCAAAGTTTAGAGGAAAGATATTTGTTGAGTGGAAGCTTTTCATATGATTTCTCAATCATCTATGGATGTCTTAATACCTCTGCTTGTTCCGCAAGTCATGAGAGAATGACAACCCACATTGAGAAACCCTCCTCTCGTTGTCTCCCAACCTCTAGTAGTTTCTTCCATTCCTCCTCCTACTCCTCAAGGAAAGGAAGAAAAGGAACCCATGTTGGGAAGCACCCTACTTCTCCTTGCAAATGCTCCAAACAATACAAGATTAAATCAAAATGTGAAACAATGCAAGAGATGATGTTGTGCTATGGCTCACCAACTTACTACATGAGTTGAAACCCTTCCCCCTCCTAAGTGGTCAATACATTTGCTATTGTCAGGCCCACAAAATTCTTCTATTCCTCCACTTGGAACTTCTTCTATGATTGATAGTGCTTGTGAGCCCGTCATTAACACTATCATAGCACCAATTGTGTTATATTTTGACAATAATCTAGAAGACACATTGGAAAACTTTTCAAAGCTATCCTCAATTTTTAGACAATCGATGGACTTGGCCTTTGGGGGCTTGCATGAGGATGCATCTACAGTGACTAATCTTGCATGAGATGGACTAATCTTTTCTCCATGTAATATGCTTTTCATATTCCCTTAAGAATCATGTCTCCCATCCATTTATGATGAGAAAGACTTGGATGTGGATTATTTTCTATAGTTCGAACTACAAGTAGAGTACATGTGACATTTTCACACATTGCCCCATTGCAAATTGGGACCCACCCTTTTTTTTCTTTCTGTTGTTGTAGGTTGTTAGGCCAAGCTATGAGTCCTTGAGTCTTGGGTAGTATTAGGCAGTTGATCAAGTCTCCTCTACGAACTAGGAAGTCAGCCTCTTTGGAAATGAACCAAGTGAGTCAATCAACATGGAAATGAGGAATCACAAAAGGGTCAATTTAATGAACAAGATATATTGAGAACACTTAAGTCAATCCTTGAGACTAGGAGTGATGAAATTTTGTCAAAATTGAAAAATAGAGCAAATTGCAAAAAATGGCTAAGTAAACTTTTAGCACAATTTCCATGCCATAGTGGAAATTACATCCAAAAGCATAATTTCCAGGCACAAGTGGAAATTGCACAATTTCTCCTGAAGCTCTTTAAAACATTAAATTTCATAATGTGTTTGCTAGGGATTGATTGATAGTTAGAAAATTTTGGTGTTTCATGTTCAATTTTGATTGGCATTTCATGTGAAAACTAGAAAAAATGGTTAAGTAAAATTTTAGCAAAATTTCCATGCCATAGTGGAAATTGCGCCAAAAAGCGCAATTTTCAAGAACCAGTGGAAATTGCACCATTTCTCTTGGAAGTTGTCAAATGATTAAAAAATGCACATTTTTCCTGATAGATTGTTGAAAGCTAGCATTTCATGTTTAAATGTTGATTGAAATTTTAGGTGAAAATTGGGAAAATGATCATCATTATCAAAAAGTGTAATTTCTAGGCACTAGTGGAAATTGTACCATTTCACTTGGAAAAAAAGCACAATTTCTAAGTATGAGTGGAAATTGCGCCTCGAAAGATTTGATAGCTGGTTCTTGCAAATTTGAAAAATCTCTAAATAATCTCTAAGAAACATGAAAATCTTTGAAGAAATCTTGTGTAAAAGTATAGAAAATCACTGAGGAAACTTAGAAAGAAATACCAATCATGAAAGTGGTGTTGGATCTAGGGCATACAACTGAGAGGGGGGGGGGGTGAATCAGTTGTATAAAACTTCTTCTTCTTTCAAACACTTGATTCTTGTTGTTAGTTAGCAGCATATCAATTAATCATCCATGAAAGCATGATACATAAACACAAGAGCAGATACGCATCAACACATTGAACACCAAGATTTTGACGTGGAAAACCCGGTTAAGGGAAAAACCACGGGGTGATTAACCCAAGAATTATTCTTTGTTAGAAGAATAAAGAAAAATGAATGGCACATGCCAATTAGGGCTCACTGCCCGAGCACACTTCTCACAAAGAGGCCCACTACCTACAAGGAGACACACTGTCTACAAAGTGATAAAAATCATAGTCTTGAACTGGAGAATGACATCTCTACCATGTCCGGATCAGTTCCAATTAAGCCCAAAAACTTCTGCTCTGCCTTTCGCACTTCCCTTCACTATGCCACACTCATCCACAAAAACCACACTTTGAAATGAACTCACAAACTGTTATTTATACAAGACATCGACTTAGGAACAAACATCTAAGTCGGCAAACAACCATAAGAGTATCCGCAAGATGAATAACACATCCGGTCGGCCACCACAAGAACATTCGCAGGATGAACAACTCATCCGGTCGGCTAAACAGAACAAGAACTTCATCCGGAAGAATAACTTCAATTCCTGGCTCTACCATCAATGCAGACCAACAACACAACCTAAACATGATCCAAGAACCTTCACAAGCCTGTTTGAATGACCGGATACATCCGCACTTCCTCTACTTACTGGAATCTCTTGTCTTCCTCATCCGGAACTTCAAGAACGCAGTCTGTCGCCACTGTCATAATGCAAGAGGTACTTCCGGACCTCTAAATCATACACAAATCAGGATGACACATCACAAGGACATCCGAAACACTCCTTCCAATCCGCAGATTAGGATAATACAATTCCGGACCTCACCGGACCTTTTTGTGATCCTCTGTCACCTCTGGATACTTGCCGGAACCGGTTCTATACCGACAGCCACAACTCCTTCAGATCTTCATGCGGACCTCTGAAATCTTAACTGAAGCATCTCAAGACTCATATCTACTAACCCTTTAATCCGCATCCTCCGGTTCTCATCCTATACAGTACATTTGCCTTCTTCTCATCACTGTTCTTCACTGTTCCTGACTGAGGCTAATTTTCTCAATATCCTCAGCACACAGCTCATCAAATCCTTCTTATCAATGCAATATGAGTATGTTGACATCAATGACAACACTGGCTCACCTCATACTTGCAACAATCTCCCCCTTTGTCATTGATGGCAACATATGATGTGAAAAACCATTAAGACAAGAACTTCAACTTTTCACATGTCTTCTCTTCCTTTACTGCTCCCCCTTTGATCATCAACCACTTGTTTTTCACATGTCTTCTCTCCCCCTTTGACATCAATGCAAAAGGGTTCATACTTGCAATTCTCATACATCAGAATCATACCAGCTGCTCCCCCTTAGTTGCAGCTCCCCATCAGTCCGGATCACAAGATATGACTGTGATTGCCACCGGACTAATGCACATCAGTGCATCTTAGTTCATCACCGGAGGGGCCATGACCCCTAACTTCTCCCAGAGATATTCAAAAGAGTCCTTGGGAAGAGGTTTTGTAAAGATATCTGCAATCTGATCCTTGGAGGGAACATACTCCAATCTGACTTCTTCCTTGTTTACTTGTTCTCTCAAAAAGTGAAATTTGATAGATATGTGCTTAGTCTTAGAATGCAATACCGGATTCTTGGAAATATTAATTGCACTTGAATTATCACAGAAAATTGTGATAGGCTCCTCATATTCAACTTTGATGTCTCTTAGCATCTGCTTCATCCATAAGATTTGAGTGCAACTACCTGCTGCTGCAATGTATTCTGCTTCAGTTGTAGACAGAGATATTGCATCTTGTTTCTTGCTTAGCCAAGAAACCAATCTCTTTCCCAAAAAGAATGCTCCACCACTAGTGCTTTTCCGGTCATCCACATCTCCTGCCCAATCTGCATCTATGTAAGCATGAAGAGAGAAATCCGGATCTCTAGGGTACCATAGACCATACTCAACTGTTCCTTTCAAGTACCTAAAAATTCTTTTGATTGCCATAACATGAGATTCTCTAGGATCAGCCTGGAATCTTGCCACAAGACCAACAGCCTACATTATATCTGGTCTAGTTTGAGTGAGATACAACAATCCACCAATCATTGATCTATACTTTGTCTGATCTGTCTTTGGAGAATCATCATCTTTGCTTAACTTACATCCGGTTGCCATAGGAGTGTTCATTGGCTTTGAGTCTTCCATACCAAATTTCCTTAACAATTCTTTCACATATTTGGTCTGAGAAATGAAGATCCCTTCTTTTGTTTGAGTAATTTGCAGACCCAAGAAGAAATTCATTTCACCAAGCATAGACATTTCAAACTCACTTTTCATCTGATTTGCAAAAGTTTTGCACATACTATCTCTTCCTCCAAAAATGATATCATCCACAAACACTTCAACAATCAAAATGTTTTCATGATCAATTTTGAAATATAAGTTACTGTCAGCAGTACCTTTGTTGAATCCAATCTGCACAAGATGCTTATCCAACCTTTCATACCATGCTCTTGGGGCTTGCTTCAATCCATACAAAGCTTTCTTCAACTTGCAGACCATATCATCATTATCAGACAATTGAAATCCATCCGGTTGTTCAATGTAGACTTCTTCTTCCAGATCACCATTTAGGAAGGCAGACTTGACATCCATCTGATATACCTTGAAGTCTTTGAAGGCAGTAAATGCAAGAAGTAATCTGACTGCTTCAATTCTTGCCACCGGAGCAAAAGTCTCTTCAAAGTCAATTCCTTCTATTTGAGAGTAGCCTTTGCAGACCAATCTAGTTTTGTTTCTGATTACTTCACCAGCTTCATTTAGTTTGTTCCAGAAGACCCACTTGGTTCCAATTACATTCCTGTCTCTAGGTTTGGGAACAAGATCCCAAGTATGATTTTTCTCAATTTGCATCAATTCATCTTCCATTGCTTTGGTCCAGTTTTCATCATTGCAGGCTTCATTTATTGTTTTAGGTTCAATCTTTGAAATCAGACAGCATTCATCCTGATTTTGAGCAATATTCCTTCTAGTTTGTACACCTTTGCTTCTGTCACCTATGATCTGATCTTCATAGTGGTTCAGTCTTACATACCTTGGAATTTTGGGAGTATCCAGCACTGCTGTTTCTTGATCAGGCTCATTCAAACCTATCTCTTCTTCCTGATTTACCGGATCAGGCTGACTCTGTCTCACCGGAGAGGATTGAGTTCCTTGAACACTGTCTTGGTCATCTTCATCAAGCTCATAAAATCTTGAAGGTTTCTCAATTCCTTCATCAACTTTCACATTGGTGCTTTCTATCATCTTCCTCAATCTCTTATTGTAACACCGGTATGCTTTGCTTTGAGTGGAGTAGCCCAAGAAAATTCCCTCATCACTTCTAGCATCAAACTTTCCTAGATCTTCATCTCTTTTAATATAACACTTGCTACCAAATACTCTGAAATATTTCACAGTAGGAGTGATGCCAAACCAAAGTTCATAGGGGGTCTTACCGGTGTTGTTTCTGATTTGAACTCGATTTAGAGTGTAGACTGCGGTGCTGATAGCTTCTTTCCAAAACATTTGAGGAACATTTGCTTCCAACATCATTGTCCTAGCAGCTTCCTGGATAGTCCGGTTCTTTCTCTCAACTACTCCATTCTGCTGTGGAGTCTTAGGAGCAGACAACTGTCTCCTTATACCCTGTTTCTCACAAAAGTCAATGAATTCACCAGATGTAAATTCACCACCTCTATCAGACCTTAGACACTTTAGTTTCAATCCGGTTTGATTCTCCACCATAGCTTTGAAGATTTTGAACTTCTCAAAAGCTTCTGATTTTTCTTTTAGAAAGGTAACCCACATCATCCGGGAATGATCATCAATTAACAACATGAAATATCTATCACCTTGCAGACTCTTGATTCTTGTCGGACCACATAGATCAGTATGTACTAATTCCAACAATCCGGTAGAAGACTGATCTTTGCTTTTGAAAGAGACTCTGCTTTGTTTACCTAACTGACATTCTTTACACACACTATTTGTAGGTTTCATCAATTTTGGAAGATCTCTCATAGCCTGAGTATTGCTTATCTTGATGATGTTATCAAAATTTACATGACACATTCTTCTATGCCATAACCAACTCTGATCAATTTGAACAAACAAACAACTTTTATTTGAACCAACCAGATGAAAGATATTACCTTTTGTCTGAGTACCGGATGCAATTTCAGTTCCGGAGCTTGTAAAGATTCTGCATTTTCCATTCTTGAACTGGAGATCATAGCCTTTGTCCACTAACTGACCAACACTGAGAAGATTGTGCTTCAATCCTTCAACATACAGTACATTACCTGTTTTGCTCTTACCATCAAAGGAAATAGTTCCCCTACCTCTGATTCTGCCAGCAGAATTGTCACCAAACTTTACGATTCCTCCTTCATATCTTTCCAAATCTAAGAACTTATTCTTGTCACCAGTCATATGGTGAGAACATCCACTGTCAATAACCCAATCATCCTTTTCTTCCACTTGAGCAGCCAAAACTTTTTCAACAACTTTGTGATTGACAGATTCAGAGAGTATTGAATCTTCTTCCTTGATGGCAATAAACACCCACTCATTTCTGGATTTGCTTCCTAGTTCTGATTCATCATCTGTTACTCCTTCATTGTCATCTTCTTCATGAACATAATAGCAATTCTTTTGAAACCTTTGTCTATTATTATTAGACCTTGCAGATCTTTCCGGACATCTTGAAGCAAAATGACCAATCTTATTGCAGTTGAAACACTTAAAGGGTAGTTTTCCTTCATACTTACCGGATCCTCTTGGCAATCTCTTTGCAATGAGGGCTTCAAGTTGAGCTGTTTCTGCTTCTTCTTCTTCCATGTCTCTTCTTGCTTGATCATACCATGACATCTTCCTTGATGAGTTTTCTCCCGGATCAAATCTCTGCTTGCCTTTCACATAGGCACTGGCTTTGAAGGCAGATTCAGTCTTGGGAGGATCATCTCCAAACTCGGTCATTTCAAATGCAGCTAGTTTGCCAGCCAGTTGTTCTCTTGTGACAGTTGTGTGGGCTCTGAATTCATCAATGGCAGCAACCTTGATTTTGTAGGCAGCAGGAAGGGACCTTAGGATTTTGCAGACAATCTCATTTTCATCTAAAGTTCCACCAGCATTTCTGATTCCACATACCAGCTCATTCACTCTTGGCATAAAGGTAGTGATGTTTTCATCATCTCTCATTTTCAATCTTTCAAATTTCCCTTTCAGACTTTGCAACCTTGCACTTTTGACAAACTCATCTCCTTCATACAGAAGTTCCAGTTTAGTCAGGATCTCATATGCAGTTGGTAGGTCAATAACATTCGAGAGATCTGAGTCATTCAATGCGCTTAGAAGAGCTTCCTTGGTCCGCAGATTGTTTTCAGCTTCTGTGATTTCATTCAGAGTTGTCGGACCACCTTGTGGAGGTACATATGGTTTTGAAACCATAGCCAAGTATGCTTTTCCCATACATTCCAAGTGACACTTCATGCGACCTTTCCAGAGAGTGAAGTTGGTTCCATCGAACTTCGGACTATCCTTCTTGTATGACGACATCCTGGATCTCCTCAAGTGGTTAAGCTCCTATCAGAGGAACTTAGCTCTGATACCAATTGTTGGATCTAGGGCATACAACTGAGAGGGGGGGGGTGAATCAGTTGTATAAAACTTCTTCTTCTTTCAAACACTTGATTCTTGTTGTTAGTTAGCAGCATATCAATTAATCATCCATGAAAGCATGATACATAAACACAAGAGCAGATAAGCATCAACACATTGAACACCAAGATTTTGACGTGGAAAACCCGGTTAAGGGAAAAACCACAGGGTGATTAACCCAAGAATTATTCTCTGTTAGAAGAATAAAGAAAAATGAATGGCACATGCCAATTAGGGCTCACTGCCCGAGCACACTGCTCACAAAGAGGCCCACTGCCTACAAGGAGACACACTGTCTACAAAGTGATAAAAATCACAGTCTTGAACTAGAGAATGACATCTCTACCATGTCCGGATCAGTTCCAATTAAGCCCAAAAACTTCTGCTCTGCCTTTCGCACTTCCCTTCACTATGCCACACTCATCCACAAAAACCACACTTTGAAATGAACTCACAAACTGTTATTTATACAAGACATCGACTTAGGAACAAACATCTAAGTTGGCAAACAACCATAAGAGTATCCGCAAGATGAATAACACATCCGGTCAGCCACCACAAGAACATTCGCAGGATGAACAACTCATCCGGTCGGCTAAACAGAACAAGAACTTCATCTGGAAGAATAACTTCAATTCCTGGCTCTACCATCAATGCAGACCAACAACACAACCTAAACATCATCCAAGAACCTTCACAAGCCTGTCTGAATGACCGGATACATCCGCACTTCCTCTACTTACTGGAATCTCTTGTCTTCCTCATCCGGAACTTCAAGAACGTAGTCTGTCGCCACTGTCATAATGCAAGAGGTACTTCTGGACCTCCAAATCATACACAAATCAGGATGACACATCACAAGGACATCCAAAACACTCCTTCCAATCCGCAGATTAGGATAATACAATTCCGGACCTCACCGGACCTTTTTGTGATCCTCTGTCACCTCTGGATACTTGCCGGAACCGGTTCTATACCGACAGCCACCACTCCTTCAGATCTTCATGCGGACCTCTGAAATCTTAACTGAAGCATCTCAAGACTCATATCTACTAACCCTTTAATCTGCATCCTCCGGTTCTCATCCTATACAGTACATTTGCCTTCTTCTCATCACTGTTCTTCACTGTTCCTGACTGAGGCTAATTTTCTCAATATCCTTAGCACACAGCTCATCAAATCCTTCTTATCAATGCAATATGAGTATGTTGACATCAACAACAACACTGGCTCACCTCATACTTGCAACAAGTGGGACAATTTTTAGCATAATATGGAAATAGCGTAATTTCCACCCACAAGTGAAAATTGCACCAATCGAGTGTTCATAATTTTGGTTCAAAAATGAAAAATTCAATATAAATCTTTTTAAAAAATCACTTGAAATTCATGAAAATTCCATTGAAAATCATTTGAAATCACTAAAAAATACATGCCAAGGGAATATAAAAAGTTTGAATGTAAAAATCCATGCTAAGAAAATAACACAATTTCTAGGCACCAGTGGAAATTGTGCCATGCACATTTACCTTGCATTCAATAAGAATTTGCCAATATCATGTAGATACATACATTAAGGTAAAAGAACTTGACATGATTCTCCCATTATCAAATACTATGACTTGTGAATTTTCATCTTGCAGGTGTGAGAATCCAAAGGCAAGCTATTCATCCAAAGAGAAGGAGCATCTAGAGGATCAAGACATCATCAAGTTCACCATCATCCTACATCCAGAGGAGAACTTCATTGCTAGAGTAAGAAATTGCATCATCCATCTTGCAAGTTTTATCATCCAAAAATCTAGAAGTTCACTTCCACATTCAAGGGTCTTCAATTTCATGCACCAGAAGAAGATCAAAAGCAAACATCATAAGGTACTCCAGGGATTCACGCCCAAGTCATCTTCTCTACTACAACATCCAATGTTAGATTCATACACGAGCATCATAAGAAAGAAAGATGAATGAGCAAGATTATCAAGATATCCAAATTTACACTAAGCAATGAAAAGATGACAATAAGGAGTGAAGAACAAGGACAAGACTCCCAACTTCCACATTGAATGCTATGGAAGTGAAAATCCAGTTTCGAGACTTTGTGAAGAAAAGAAAATAAAATGTAGGAAAATGCATCAAGAAGCATGAAAAAGTATTGAAAATTCAGAAATTTGCTTGAAATGCTCAAGTGGCATTCATACACCATAACCAATGATTTCTCACCATGTCATCATGTCCATGTTTAATGTATATGCAACAAAGTCTAAGAGAAAGAGGGCACACTATCTAGAAGATTCCTAGAGATTCCAACATGTCATGCTTATCACCTTGGGAAATGTCCCTTCATTGCCTCTCTTTTTTATGTACACCATTATGTCGACTATATTTTCATTTACCAAAAATAGGCATGCGTGCCTTGTTGTCAAAATATTGGCCATTGGTTGCTCAAATCGATATTGGCCCTTCATTGTATTTTAAGGACTATAAAAAGGCCTCCCTTCTTTTTCATTTACAAGGAATTGTTGTAGGAGAGAGTTGCTATAGGAGAGAGTAGAATAGCAAGTAGAGTAGGAGTAGAGTAGAGGAAGCTATTTGAAAGTTGTTGGAGAGAACTTGAAGTTGTTGTAATCACTTCCAAGATTAATACAGTTCTCATTGAAGCTTGGTGGCAATTGTGTTGTTTTGGAATGTGCAATTGTTTCTTATTTCTTGAAGATAATATAGATGTGTTTCCAAGTAGAGTAAATGATATTAGAAAGTTCATTCATATAGTGAATGCATTGTGAAGATATTTGATGAATTCCTAGGTTCATACTTTTGATGGTTTGTCACTGGCAAGTCATTGTACAAAGTTAGCTTGAACCTCAACTTATTGCAATAGTTTTATTTTTG
Source organism: Cunninghamia lanceolata (assembly GCA_027924645.1). Lineage (NCBI taxonomy): Eukaryota > Viridiplantae > Streptophyta > Pinopsida > Cupressales > Cupressaceae > Cunninghamia > Cunninghamia lanceolata. The sequence goes on from BSBN01000078.1 coordinate 10,608,305, forward strand.
ATGCTTGTTCAAGTTGTACTAGCTGAGGGTACTTGAATGTGTGTTTGCATATGAAAATCCTTAGTCATCCTTGGGAGATTGCACTTGTTATACATAGTTGAATTCATCATGGTAAAGTGGAGCTTGTTATAAGTAATTTGTCTATCTTGGCATCATTCATTGTCTCATTATACTAGAAGTAGAGTAGATTCTCTCTAAACCCTTGACCTTTTTGCCTTTTCTTTGTAATCCTGGTTATAACTCTCGCAATATCATCCAATTGGGGAACTAGGAGGTTTCCATCCATGTAAAGGAGTAATAAGTCAAGTGAGTGAGGAAGTAAATCTAGCATAAGTCCCTTTGTGTTAACAGGATGTCACATCAAACTACTGAGTCTATCCATTTCAAATCATGAATAATGAACCTTGGAGTTGTCTCACTGGATCACATAGTTTAGCCTTTGAGAGGATTTGTTCAAAAGAGAATAGAATACTTAGTATTTTATTCTGCATGTTGTCTTGTGCATAAAAAACACATCAATAGAAACACATCAATAGAATTGGCGCTAGAATGAGGGCATGATTAGTAAATACTTCAAGAATCACATTGCTTCATCTATTTGATGCAAAGAAATATTTTACACCTCCTATCATGCAAGATTCAACATAGAAATTTAGGATAAAGTGGGACATAACATCATTGCTTATTTATTCCAAGAAAGAAAGAAAATATTCCAAATTGTGGATAGGAACTGGAAAGTGATCTTTCAAGGAAGAATCGAAGATTTCAAGATCTCTCTTATGTCGAAAATACAAAAAAAGTGAAAAAAATAAAAAAAAAATAAAAATAGAGAAAGGATGGATTTCTCAATCAATGATATGAAGTAGCTTAGTAGGTATGATCCTTGAAGTGATACTCTAATTGTTCTTCAATCTTGGTGGTCTTTGAGTGCATGACTTTGGCCTAAAGATTTGAAAGACTTTGTGTCAAAGAAAGGATGTAGAATTCATAATACCAGTCAACACGAGGAGATGAATTGCATAACATTTTTGTCAAGGATGGACTTAGTGGTGTAAGAGAAAATTTCTTCTATAGAAGTACATGAGCCGGTTATGCTTGTAAAGGTAGAACCAGAAATTCTAGTTTGTGGTAAATCTTTTATGAAGCTCAAGGAAAAGGTCAAGAAAGAATTAAGTAGCAATAAGGATTTGTGCATAGACAATATTTTTCTCCCATGCAATTGGTGTACGATTCATGATGCAAATCACTCAAAATTCACTTGTTTGACATGTTGGGAAGCCTTTCACTATGCCATGACAGAATTGAGATCTGGGGAACCATCTAGAGAAGAAGAAATTTCCACTCCATCTAGCAATGAAGAACGTATGAGGAACCTTAGCAACCAATGTGAGGAGTACAAATTTGAGTATCTTGTTCCCAAATATGTAGAGCACATTGAAAGTAAAATAGCGAAAGCCTTAGAGGACGTTCAAACATGCATAAAGGATATTCAAGATATGGAATCAGGAATAGAAGAAGAAAGAAGTTCAAGTTTATGGCAAGAGAAATAAATTTATGATGAGAACTCATTCATGTTACAAGAAGAGAAATTCCCTGAGGAATATACATCTATGCTACATAGGGAGATCCTTGAAAATGAGTTGCAAGAAGTACAAAAAAAGTTGTTGGAACATAATCAATTAGATACATTACAAGAAGCACTTCAAGCCATCATCAAAGAGTCATCGAATGAAGAGAAATTCAGAGGAGTGCTAGACACTTTCATACAAGAAATACAAGAGGAATTAATTCCAAAATTATCACAAGATGAACTAATTATTGCCATGAAAACTGAAATTAAATCGATGTTGAGCCCGTTACTAGTGATTCAAAAGGAGCTTATAGATGAAATTCAAGTGGAATGATCCATCACCAATGGTGACCTCCTAACCCTTGCATGAAAGATGAGAAATATCCATTTGAAAATGAAGAACACTAGGTTGTCTCTTTCCTTGCTATTATGTTAGTTCATTTCTTAGACAATTATTCATGAAATTCTTAGAGTCAGAAGATCTTTTTATTTCAATTTATCATCAAGTTAGATTTTGTACATGGCTCAGAAATTAATCATATATTGTATCTCGACACTACTATCTTTTGATTATAATGTTTTTAAAAAGATAAATCTAAATTTTATGAATTCTTATGTCTTCCTTTGGGAAACATGGGTCATGACTGGTGGATTTCCCATGGACTCCATTGCTAGTATTGATTAGCATGACTGCTTTCTCCTGTGATAAGTGTTAGATGTTTAGTGTTACTTGAATTATTTTGAGATCTTATACCTTTACATATCTTAAAGATCCTAAAGTTTCTATGTAAGTCTTTGCGAGCTTGGATTAACTGAAAATCTTCAGGTAGTGCATAGTTTCACTCCATTTCATTATAAAAGCATTTCTACATACTTCTATCTCTCCATTCAACCCATTGATTCATATATATGAAAAAGCCTCCATCCAATTTGCCTTCTCCATCAAATAATAAACTCAAGTCTAGTGTCCGAACAACACATAGTCTTGTTGTTCATCACATACTCCAGAAGATGAACTATCAAGGTGAAGGTTCAGGTCCTCCATCCCTGTCAATATTTCTCTACACTCATATGGCCTTGGATATATATCCCAAAGTAAGCAAGCTCAAGATGTTGGTATCCCATCATTTCCTCAATTTTCCATTGTTTTCCATCATCCACCCATTATATATTCCACTTTTTTTATCCCACAAATTCTAGAGGCATAGGACCTTATACCTTCCACCATCCATTTTGCCTCCACTTTTCTTAACTCTCATCATCTAATTCCTCATCCATTTGTCCTAATCATGATCAACAAATGCATGCATCATCTAAATGAGAAGCTTCCACCCCTCCACCCATCCCATGGATTCAAAAATCAAACATTTGGATGCACTTACCCTTGAAGCAGAAAGAAAATCCTAAGGATCTTCATGCCTTAGTGCACAAATGCAGAAGTCAAAGAAAAGTACATTTAAAGTGCTATCTGAGCCCATACCTCCAATAGAGAAAGCCAAACATCAAAATTTTGGGTACCTAAGCAAAAGAAGCTAAATCAAAAATAGCACCTGCATCCAAATAATTCTATACAATCCCCTCCCATTCACTCCATTAAAAATATCCATTACATTCCATTTGAAGCTTCAAATTCCTTCATCCCACAAGCAAAATAAAAAAATTCATAAATTTTTTTAAGTTTATGTGGGTCACTAAGTCACTACATCATCCATTTCCCAAGCAAACACCTCCTTTGAATGCCAAGATTCAAAGTTTATTTTCATATACATGTAGGCATAGATCATGGTTCTATCCATTCCCTTCCATTTCATATTGATATGTCCACAATTGAGTATGTTGTTGATTTGCATGTTGCGGATGCAAGTGGGATGATCCATCACCAACTTCGACCTCCAAACCTATTGATAAGCGATGAACATGAATTTCCACTTGAGGATGAAGACCACCAAGTTGTATCTCTCCTTGCTTTTAATGACAAAGACCATGAATTTCCAAATGGTGAATTTGAAGAATATGAATTTGACTATGGAAATTTAGGAAAGACAACTTGTATTTGGATTAATCATGGTCTGTTTGAATTGCCAGAATTGATAATCTTGTGTGAAATTTTGCTTGAATATGAGAAGTGTATTGTGCAGGATGTTTTCTTTGAATTCAAAGATAAATTTGCAAAACTCTAAACCATCACTTGCACATTGTTACTTCTATTCATTTTAAGAAACCATGCTGGGTCATGTATATATTTAGGTCTTTTGAGTCATGTCCATTCTTTGTACATAGCTTGCTTAGAGTAGGATTATTTTTTTGTGTTTCTTTAGTTTAGATTTGCCGTCCTTGATGTCATTTAGCTCAAGTTTTGTTTTTAGTAGTTGGTTGTTTGCTTTAGGTTTCCTTTTTTGGGATCTTGATTTGTGAGAAAGGTGATATACTTCAAAATCACACTCTAGCATCATTTTGCTATATTATGTTAGTTGATTTCTTAGACATTATTCATGAAATTCTTAGAGTTAGAAGATCTTTTTCTTTTAGTTTATCATCAAGTTAGATTTTGTACTTGACCTAGAAGTTAATCATATATTGTGTCTTGACACTGCTATCATTCTATTATAATGTTTTAAAATGATAAATCTAAAATTTATGAATTCTTATGTCTTCTTTTGAGAAACATGGGTCATGACTGATGAATTTCCCATGGATTCCATTGCTAGTGTCAAATAGCATGACTCCTTGCTCATGGGGGATAAGTCAGTTGTTTAGTATTACTTGAAGTATTTTGAGATCTTATACATTATACACTTTAAAAATCCTAAAGTACCTAACAGAGTCTCTATGAGCTTACATTAAGTGAAAAATCTAAAGGTCCACCTTTGCCTCCATCAAAATTCCACACCCAGCTAGCCGAGTTATCAATGTAACGCGTGCCATCAAAAAGCATGTGTTGTAAGGGTAGCGGTACTATATTGTACTCTATCAAATTTAAGCTTAGTTGAAATCAAACAAAAAGGAAAGAATTACAAAATTACAATCACACACTATAAATCAGTTAGATGGACAATTGAGTAATCTTTACTAGGGCTATAAATGCCTGACTGGTAGTGGGGCTCTGCTCAAGTGGAATTGCGAGACAAACCAGTTGGGGCTATAGATGCTCACTGGCAATGGCGAAATGTCCAGGTAGTTCATGAGGTGTGTACTAATCATGTAGTTTAATGTAAAGGATCTTAGATGATTTTAGTTGCCAAGGGATGGGAATGAATGCATGCACACGCACTTGGATCCTTGGAATATAGATAGTCATGTTTGTAGTTTGCTTTGATTCCTTTATCATGTAGTTATGTTTATTCAGTCTATTGTATGGGTGTACATAGAAATTTTGAAACCTAAATTTTGTTTAACTTAGGAATGCTTAAGAACCCTATTTTAATTGAAATCAATCTTTAACCACACAACAGATGAAGTATCTTGATCCAATTTATGATTCTTTTCCTTTTTGAATGTGTTTTCTAACTAGTTGATAAGTTGGGGAGAACTATCTGAAGGTTCTGAGTATGGATTGAGTCTTTTTCTTTTAAATGTTTAGGACCATTTATTTGTATTAGTGCTAGATGTTGTGACCTAATCACACATCACCCCATTGCAAATGGGGACCCCCTCTTTTTTTCTTCTTTTTGGCTTCATTTTGTTTTAGGTTTTAGATTTATTTGAGTTTGTAGGTTTGGAAGTATTGATTTTCAGGTAAGTGCAAGAAACTCGGTCCACATGTAGGGGAAGTCACGCAAGGAAAAAAAATGTCGACAGCAACGGGTACCCATTTTCAAAGAAACGGGTACCCGAACGGGTGCCCGAACCTAAAATGGGTACCCGTTTTGTTTTATAGAACAGGTACCTGTTTTAAAACGGGTACCCGTTTTTTTTTTTACTATTTTTAGAAATGGGTACTCGTTATAGAATGTGTTCCCATTTTAAAATGGGTACCCATTTTGTTTTTTATTGTTTTTTAGAACGGGTACCCATTTTGTTTTTATTGTTTTCTAGAACGGGTACCCGTTTTAAAACAGGTACTCGTTTATAAAATTTTGAATTTCACACCCACACTTTTGGTTTTGTTTTAGGCTCGGGAAAGGCATGGGTAGCCGACCTTGAGCCTTGGACCTGCAAGTATTTCTCTAAGTACAAAACTAGAGGAAAGACTAACTTCACCTATATGGCTAATGACATTTTTTTCTAAATTTTTTTATGAAATTAAAACCCATTACAGATCATAGTGTCTAGTTTTCAAATATGTAATTTTTTATTGGATTAGACTTGTTTTTCTATCTATTATTAAATTTATGAGCAAACTGGTCCAAAAACATGAAATGGCAGGTGTTTGTATTTTTTTAATAACTTTTAATTTTTAATCTTAAAAAAAAAAATACATGTCATCAATCTACACATCATTCTTTACACAATGAAAAAAAAAAATTAATTTTATAATTTTTTTTGCTCAAATTATGTTGGCCATACACAAAGAGTTTTCAAAAGTAGCAATTAGGCCTAATAAAAAATTAATAAAAAAAATCATTTAGAAAAAAACTATAAAAAAATATCCTCATCAAACTTCACTGTACTACACATCTTTTCCCAAAAGTATTTTAAAAATAATTTTATTTAGGTCAAATTATGTTGGCCATACACGTGCATGGTATGGTTAAAAAAAAGTGACTTTTAAATAGTGGTTTTTAGAAATGCCTATTGAAAATCAATTTGTATCATCTGGGTATTGAAAAAAATTACATATTTGGAAACTAGACTCCGAGTACTACATTTTATATTTAGTGACTTTTTTAAAGATTCCATCTCTAAGTGCTTCAAATTTTAAGGTCAAATGTGACAAATTCTGAAAATTAGGGAAAACACTTCCACTTTTTGGCCAAAAAGTGGACCCAACTTCTTGCACTGACCCTTACCCATGTATCGTCGAGTTCGTACTCAAGATCTTTGTGGAAATTGAAGAAATTGACTAAGTCTAGTGTCTTGAAGTCTGATGTTTAGAGATCCTGAAAACTAACTAAGTCTAAAATCTAGTGGATCCTCAGAAATCTAGAATCTGCATGTTAAATCCCATGGATCTGGAACCTATCTCAAACATCTTGGAAGCATATTTCAAAATATCTAAAGTATAGGAAATTTAGGAGAAAAAGTTTAAGTCTTGGATCTTGAGCGGAAATTCCTTTCTTGTGAGGAGAATTTTCCCTAACTGAAGTCCTTTTTATCATGCTCCTAGTTGAATTTCAAGAGAATCTATTTGAAAATCCTTTTAAAATCCTCACCAAGGAATAAAGAAAGTTAAAAAATCCACATCAAGTATGAGAGAAAATTCCATGCTAGTGAAGAGAATCCAACCTACTAAAAAAAATCCTTCTGAGCTTGCACAATGCACACTAGAAAGAGGAAGTTCATTGGCTTAAGGAGTGGAAGTTGCATTCTAATTAATGAACAATTTGTCAAACACTTAGAAAATTTTGAAGAAATTCAAATGAATAATGGAAAATCCTCACCCATAAGAACAATGTACCCAAGTGAAAGTTCTCTTAACTATGCAAAATGCACCCAAATTAGTTTGGTGATTGTGAAGTCAAAGCAATGAAATGTTACACTCCTTAGTCAAAATTTATGAAATCCATGTGAAAACCATGAGAAATTGCCTAAGAAAATTGAAATAAATGAGAAGTTTTTGAAAATTGATTGAGGAGAAAAGGTGGAAAATGTTCATCAATGAGCATTATGTGCTTCAGGAAAGTGGAGAATCATCAACAATGAGGAGGATACACTCAAAAGGAGGAAATCTCATAAATGTGGAAAGTACATCTAGATTTCATCATGAACTTCAAAACAAATCCTTTAAGAAATAATTTCTACTATAGATAATTTGCAATTTAGACAAATTCCTAAAAATTTTCGAAAGTAGAAAATGTCTAAGTATGGCAAGGTCGCAAAATGTTCATCATTGAGCATTATGCGGCCATCAAGAGGAGAACTCTTGCACATAAAGAAAAACATCCACTCAAAAATTCTTGCAAATTGATGCCATTTTTTGAGGATTTAATGCAAGGGCGTTGAAAGAAAAATCAATAAGGGTGTTGGAAAGTTTGAATGGAAGATTAGCCCTGAGGTTTGAGGGAAATTGTTCATCAATGAACATTTTGTGCTCACTTGGCAATATGATTTCAAGATCAAATTTGCTAAAACCACTTGAAACTCATTAAAGTACATTGGAATCATTTGAAATCCCTAAGTGTTCATGATGAAGAAGAGAAAGGAATCAAACTTGACAATAAAAATGCCTAAGTGTGGAGGTGACGAACTAAAGGAAAATTTTCATCAATGAACATTATGTACCCTAATGAAGATCTCATGTTTGGAGTCAAGACAATAAAATATTACTTTCCTTAGTCAAATCCATGAAAAAACATATCAAATTGCTTGAGAAAGTTGAAAGAGATAAGAAATTTTATGAAAATGACTAAGTCCAAAAGGAGGAAAATGTTTATCAATAAACACTATTCACTCTAGAAGTGCACATATTGTTCATCAACAAGAAAAATGCAGCCTTAGTGTCAAAATAAAATTCACTCTAAGTGTCATGTCCCCATTTCTGGCATGAATCAAGTGATTGAATATGGATTAGCCTAATCATCATTCTCGGAGGCTAATACCAATCTTGAGGGAATGAACCTAGTTTTTGACTAACTAAATGTGTTGTCTTGAAGGTACAAAGTCAAAAACTATCAACTTGTGAGAAAACTAGCAAAATTGGCTAAGTCTGGAAGCCAAGTAAGTAGGAACTTGACCCCTCAAGCTAGGGTGCATCTTCTATCTGTCTAGTATCAAATGAGTGCCTAAGGATTTGGGGTCCTCTATCAAGGTTTGGAAGTGCAATATGATAAGCATACCATCATTAGAACTTGTCAACACACTGAACTAAGGATTTGAAGACTAGATTTTGCCAAGTAGGGTTAGGTGTACTTTCTCTCTCCTGCAGCCTCAAAATGGCACCTAGCATAGAAACATCATGTTATCAAGCACATCAACCATATCAATCATGGCACCTTGCTAAGGAAAGTTGATTGATCATCAAGGTGAATTTCTCTAAGTGATTAAGTCATCAAGATGAGTCAAGGAGGACTTAAGGCACAAGATTAATGTTATACAACTCCAAATGGTTGCCTAAGGGTCAAGGCACCACTTGTTGATCCCACAATCCACAATATGCCCCTAGGCGCTAGGTCATACCTCTGGAACCCTAAATTTATGCCTAGTAAGGAAGGGTGCACTTTTCCATCCCGACAGAATTCAGTATGCGCCTAGAGTATTGAGAGCATGATTCAAGAAGGAAGTGACCAAGTTAAGCATGCCAAGCCATCCCTGTGATGAATTTACACTAAGTGAATGAAGGCACATTTTGTAGTCTCTAGAACCCTATTTTGGTACCTTCAAAGAAGATCACATGAGGTTGCATGTAAGGTAAGGTGCTTGTGAAAGGAAACGACTTAAAACATTTCCCATGGTTTGAAGTGGTAAGAAACAACAAATATAAGGCTAATCATGTCAAGGCTTACTTTTGCCTCTCTGCACACTTAAATGAGCACCTTCACCAAGACCTACTTAATTCAACTTGAAACCTTGGCACCTTGATGTGGGTTGATGTTTCAATCTACAATATACTTCAAATAGTGAAAACTTTGCTAGAGAATGGCTAGCTGAATCTAGGCACATTTCTTAGTCTGAATAGCCTAGTTTTGGCGCCTTGCAAAGGATCATATAAACTTGCATTTGAGATTAGGTATTTGAAGGGGGAGGCATTTTAGAGTGTTTCCCATTGATTGAAACAATGAAGGTCAACAAGTATGTAGCCTAGAACACTAGGTGCACTTTTGAGTCTCTGTAAACCCTAATTAGCGCCTAACCATAGCAAGGCACAATTTCATGAAGAAATCATCTCAATTTGGTGCTTAGTCATTAAGATGACTTCAAACAACGTTGGAGAACTATCACTAAACATTTCAAGTGATTTCATGCATGTTGAAGCCACTAGGATATGCTAGGTGCATATCTACCCTCTGACAATTCAGTTTGAGTGCCTAGTTTTGAAAGACATCAAATTGGGATGTTAGGCCCATTGCTTCACCTATGGATTATCATTATGGTGCCTTGGTTTGGATGTGCACATTATAAGTGTCTAATCTCCTATTGGTCGAAGTGTTGGTGTTAGGATAGGTTCTGGCTCATTGGACAAGGTTGCCAACTTAGAGTGAGTCATCAAATGGAATATACTCTTGGGAAGTGTGCCATGAATCCTTATTTACATTGAAAAGCATGCCTTCATTGCCTTGTAGGAGGAGCACTATAAAAGGAGGGGAGTACCTTCATTTTGTTATCTTAGATCTTTGGCAAATTTTCTCTCTGCAAAGCTTTATGCTTGTGATCTTGAGGCCTGTGAGTTTCAAGTAGTTGGGATGATGCTCCCTCAATAGTGATAAGGTGATGCTCCCTTGTCATGTTGTGAGGTGTTGACATACAGTTGACATTGTTGAGTTCAAGAGAAGTTGTTCATGTGTGAAGTCATTGTATACATCTAGGCTTCGAGGCCTTTCTTTGTAATCAATTGAATAAGATTGTATATTCATGCCATTGAGGGCATCATCTATTGTAATAAGACAATTGTATTGATTTGAATCAAGTAATAATACAAGTGCCCAACTTCAAGTTGATTCATGCAAGTTGTCATTGTTATCTTTCATGAATGATGTTAAGTAGATTGAGTAATTGAAGAGTTAAGTGCAAGTAAATTTGTCTATGTAAGAAAAATTTTAGTTAAGTATACGTGGGTATCTTACATTGGTATCAAAGCTTGGATCCTGCTAGCCTTTGGGGTTTTCATGCAAGAAGGTGATCAACAAAGTGATAGAACAAGGAGATACATTGCACGTGAACAAAGAAGGCAATTCCAGTGGACTCATCCTTACCCACAATAGGATACTCTTTCAGAAGCAATTGCAACTAGACAAGCTAACATGGGTGAGAGAAGAAGTAGAAGTCCACCTAGTGATAATGAACGTGACGCAAGGGAGATGTTCAAGAACATTGCTGACAGGCAACAATAGACATCGTAGATATTGCAACAAGTTCTGCAGTCCCTTCAGAACATGAATCAAGGAGTAGGCAATCAACAAGGTGAAGCAGCTAGACAAGAGTGGCATGATGATGATGGTGTTTCTAGTGCAACAAGCATAAGAGTTTGCACACCAACTCCTATAGTTGATAGGTCTATAAGACCTACTTTCCTTCCACCACCACCTGAACAAGGAAATGAAGCTGATGAAGAGTTTGATGAGGAAGAGCAGAATAAATTTGAAGATGAAGTAGCACTCTTTGCAGATCTCTATGCCAGATTACCAGATAGAGTTTGGGTAATGATGTTCTTTAATGAATATTTCTGATAGAAGAGGGAAGATAGGGACATGCATGGGGGAGTTAGAGGCTATCATCCTAGAAGGGATGATGATACAAAGGAGTATAAAGAAGCCTTGAATCAAGTTCCTATTCCTACCTTTGATGGAAGTGGTGAAATTAGTGCTAGAGTTTAGGTGAACAAGATGGATACTTATCTCTCACTCAAGCCTATGAAGGAGAAGGCAATACACTTTTATACAATTCAATTAGAAGGATTAGCTTATGAATGGTGGCATCTTGGCCTAGTCTCTCAACATCATGACATGATCAATACCTATGATGAGTTTGTGAGCAAGTTGATTCAAAGGTTCGATAAACTCACCCAACTCAAGAAAGAAGGAAGGGTTGACCAATATGTGAATGAGTTCCAAAAGATAGCAGTGATGGTACTTGACATGACTGACCAAAGAATCACAATGTTGTTCATTAAAGGATTGAATAATCAAGTTAGGTTGTTGGTAAAAGTGCAAAGACCAGCTCACTTGGAAGAAGCAATTGAATTTTCTCTTGATCTTGATACTACTCCCGCATACTAGCCTAAGAGGAAGTTCTATAAAGGCATTAGTTCCATGCAAAGGAAACCCTCATTTCCTCAAAGGAAGACTCAAGATACATCTGCAATAGAAAGAGATGAACTAAGAAGGAAGAAACTTTGCTTCTCACGTAAACAACCTTGGGAACCAGGACACAGGTGCCTTGGCAAAGGTAAAGCTCATTTGATTGAGGTAATATCAGATGATGAAAGTGAAGGGTCACAAAGAGATGAAGTGTTAGTTCATGATGAAGAAGTGTATGAACAAGCAACTCTTGACGTAGCCTCAGGAGGATCACAGGATAAGATGACAATTGCTACACTCTCAGGAGTACCAAAGTATCATGCCTTTTGTATAAGAGGGGTTGTGAAGGGGCAAAGAGTCACATGTCTAATTGATAGTGGCACTACTCATAACTTTAGTGATGAAGAGTTAGTTGCTAAGTGAGGTCTAACAGTTGAAGACTTCGAAGGATTCAGGGTAGAAGTTACCGGTGGATTCATCATGAGTTGCACACGAAGAGTCATTCAACTTCAAATACAAATGGGTAATGACTATACTCTGCAAGATGACTTCTATGTAATAGGGATTGGGAAAATTGATATTGTACTTGGAGTACAGTGGTTGCAAACTCTTGGATCATTTGTCAAGAATTTCTAGACAGTGGAACTTGAATTCACACATGAGGGAAGAAAGATCAAACTAAGGTCATTTTCTGATGGAAATCCTAGAGTTGTTTCATCCAATTGTATGGAAGCTTTAATTAGGCATAACGACATTGAATGGGCAACACAAATTTGAATCAAGGACAAGCAGGTTCTCTCTATTGAATAGCCTTATCATGAGGATCTCAAAGCTGTGATAGAAAAACATAGAAAAGTGTTTGGTGATATACCTCGAGGCAGACCACCAAACAGGGGTTTTGAACATGTGATTAAGTTGGAGGATGGGACCAAACCCATCAATATTGCACCCTATAGGAATCCAAGGCATTTCAAAATTGAGATTAAGAAGATGATCAGAGAGTTGATTGAGATGGGGTACATTAAGCCATCTTCTAGTCTATTTACATCATTAGTAGTGCTCATGAAGAAGAAGGATGGAACAATGTGAATGTGCATTGATTATCGAGCATTGAACCAGAAGACTATCAAGAATAGGTATCCCATACCTAGGATTGATGAACTACTAGATGAGTTGCATTGAGAAATCTACTTCTTCAAGATAGATCTTCGATCTGGCTATCATCAAATACATGTTTGAGAAGAAGATATTCTGAAAACTACATTCAAATACCATTATAATCACTATGAATTTTTGGTGATGGCTTTTGGGTTGAGCAATGCTCCAGTTACTTTCCAGTCTTGCATGAATCATGTTTTCAACAAGTAGTTGAGGAAGTACCTATTGGTTTTCTTTGATGACATCTTGATTTAGAGAAAGACATGGGAAGAATATCTCCTATATTTGGACAAGGTTTTGAGTATCATTGACAAACAATCTTTGTATGCAAGCATGTCTAAGTGTGAATTTGGACTAAAAGAGATACTATACCTAGGTCATGTGATTGGAGCTAATAGTGTTAAATTTCAAGAAGAGAAGGTTGAAGCCATTCACAATTGGCCAGTACCCAAGAATGTTTCTAAATTGAGAGGTTTCCTTGGCCTCTGCAACTATTATAGAAGATTTGTTAGGAGGCTCTCTCAACTCTCTCCACTCTTGATGAATCTGACAAAGAAAGATGCTTTCATATGGTCAATGGCAGCTCAAGCTACATTTCACAGATTAAAAGAAGTCATGACTACAATGCCAGTGCTGGCTTTGCCATATTTTACTAAGTCTTTTGTCCTAGAATGTGATGCTTTTGGAGAAGGCATTGGAACCGTTTTGATGCAAGAACATCATCTGATTGCATTTGAAAGTAGAAAACTGAAGGACATAGAGAGATTGTACTCAGCTTATGACCAAAAGATGCTGGCAATCATGTATGCTTTGGCTAAGTTCTGCCAATATTTAGTTGGAGTGAAGTTTGTGGTTAGGACATATCACAACAGTTTGAAGTACTTCCTAGGGCAGAATGATCTAAATGAAAGACAACAAAAGTGGGTTACTAAGATACAGGCATATGACTTTGACATTGAATATGTTAAAGGTAAGAAGAATGTGGTAGGAGATCCCTTGTCTAGGAAACCTGCCATTTGTGCCCTAAGTGAAGTATTAGTTGATTAGAAGTCTCAGCTTCTAGTTGAGTACTCCAAATCAAAGTTTGCTTGTGAGATCATGAATGGAATCATTCAAGATGATAGGTATAATGTGGTTGATGACATCATCTATTATAAAGATAGAATTTTCCTAACTCCTAAATTGGAGCTGAAGTAGCAGATTTTGAAAACATACCATGATACTCCACTTGCAGGACACCCTAGCTATTACAAGACCTATAAGAAAATTAGGGAAAGATTCACTTGGAAGGGTCTAAAAAAGATGTTCTACAGTATGCCAGGGAGTGTTTGACTTGTCAGAAGAACAAGTCATAACATACTTTCCAGTAGGATTACTCCAGCCACTACCAATTCCAGAACATAAGTGGGAAAGTATTTCAACAGATTTCATTACAGGATTTCCAAAGGTGCAGGTAAAGGACTATATCTATGTAGTTGTTGGCAGGTTAACAAAGTATGCTCACTTCTTTGCAATACTAATTGAGTATTCAACATTACAAGTAGCTAAGTTATTCTTTCAAAAGGTCTTCAGACTACATGGCCTTCCTAATACCATAGACAGTAATCGAGATAGCTGGTTCATTAGTGTATTTTGGAGAGAGTTATTTCGACTAGTAGGTATTGACTTAACACCAAGCACAAGCTATCATCCTCAAACTGATGGGCAAACTAAAATTATCAATAAATGGCTTGATGTATACTTGAGAAATTATGTATCTGATCATCAACGTGCTTAGATAAAGTGGTTACATCTTAGAGAATACTGTTACAGCACCACTTTCCACATGTCAATTGGCATGTCTCTGATAGGTTGTCGCTGTACCACATCATTTAATCTATTTTTAGATGTCAAAGAACCAGGGCTGTGTCCATGGCTGTCTGCAACTAGGGATTCTAAGTGACCAGTTTATAGCTAATCCTAATGCTTAAAAGAATGACTAATCTATCTGCTTGTTGAATAAATGTAATGAATGCTGGAAAATAGAATAAAATAGAAAATGTACTCAAAGCAAAGAAACAATAACATGCATCTATCTATTAAAACAGGAAACACCTTTATAAAAGAAAACTTGAAACAATAAAACAGAGATACTAGCCTCCTGCCTGAGTGGTGAGAGTGGGCCCTTGTTCCACACCCTTGAGGCTAAAGGCTATTGCAGGAAATCACCACAAAAGATGATCTAAACTAAATTTAGTCCAATTCATTCATTTCTGCATTCATGAAAATATATGGCTATAACAGAACTGAGATCTCCCAAAAATCAGAATAATTTTATCATCGTTGTCATCACTGAACTTATCTATCAGTCTTTCTAGGAGATGACACCATCTCTTATTTGTACTTAACTATCTAACTTATGAAAGATCACCATGCAAGAAAGGTAGACTTGAGTGGAACAGAATTCCACTCAGAGGTCTAAGTTTAAATCTTAATACACTTGGGCATCAAAGCCCTGAAAATAAGAATATTGGATTAGTTCAATTCGTAACTCATGCAAAATCTTTGGAAAGATAAAAATTTAGCAGTTTAACTAATAGTTGACCCTTCACCACTCAAGTGATGATTTGAGTGAAGTGAGGGGGGGTATTAGGATCGCTGTTGAAGTGTCTGGTTGACAGCTTTGTCTGGAAACATGCCCTATTCTCAGGAGGCGCTGGAGATAGCTGTTCCTATCTGCAGCTCCGAAGATATTCTAGACACTCACAGAGCTCCAGAGAGTCATTCCCCATATCTCCAAAACTTCAGGTGTCACTATTCTTTGTTATTGTCTTAGGAGATCATTGAAGATGATCTCCAGAGATGCACAAAATTGCTGTTCTTGGCATCTACACTTGCTGATTCAAAAAGAAAGAGAAATTCTACATTTTTTCATTAATCCCACGCACATTAGTCACCTAATCAGAAATTCTAATCTCAAGTAATCTATCTTAATTAATCACAAAATAGAACAATCTTGCTAACTTATTTGAGTGCAGACACAAGGAAGATGAACTAAATAGGGGAAAAAAGAGGCAAAAAGGTGTATTTCATGAGTGCAATTTGGCACTCATCATCCCCCCCATACCTAAGGTTTGGCAGGTCCTCCTGCTTTTCACATCCTGGATTTATTTTGATGAAGCAATCTGTCAGTCAGACTATACTCCTGGAGATAGGTTGTTTAAGTGGTTTTGTTGGTGTTACCATTTCCTCTACACTTGTCAACTTGCTTCATCCAGTCTTGCAATTTTTCATCTTCCAGCTGTTCTGTCCATATAGGGTGTGGTTCAATTATCAAAGGAGGTCTGAACTGTCCACCTATCCATTCTTGTTTATGTTTATCCATCAGTTTGGATATCATCTTTGCCTTCCTCATGAATAGTCTTAGGTTTGCAGGGGTGACCACCTCTCTAAGCTTTTACTCTGGGGTCAAAATACTCCATCTCCTCTTTGCTACAGCAAGTACAGGATTTGTTGAATTAATCGTAAAAAGACCAAAGTCAATGGAGCATTCCTGCAAACTTTTCAAGTATAATGGCAATATGCTGGTTGCACTTGTAGGATGATAGATAAGGGACCTGAATTGGGTTTGAAAAGCACAAGGATTGGGACATTCTTTTCTAATGAGGAGATTTATTTTTGAATCCTTTTGAAAATGATCTTCCATTCTTTCATTCCAGATCTGGTGGTTTCTCATGAGCGACATGAATGCCTTAAGCTGGCATTCTCTCACAAAGTGATTAATCATGAAGGCTATATCATTAATGCAGAACCCATGTAAGTATAATTCACATAGGAAGTTTTTGTCTTCATCATTGCTTCTGGTGTAAGCTGCCATGAAACCTTCTACTATTTCGGTATCCTCATTTATGTCAGATAGGACTAAGGAGAGTTTCCTTTGTAGTACCCTTTCCTGTAGGAACATTGAATAGCTGGGACTTGGAGGCCTACAGGATAGAATTTCTGAGGAAAGGGAGGCCATTTGAATTATTTTGCTTTCTAAAGTTGCTATCCTTTCTACTCTGGCAGTGATTGCCCTTTGTAATTGCAACATTGGCTTGGAGGCCTCAAATTCCCTACACCTTTCCTCCCAATGAAACAGAGCTTTGGGAATGTCAATGGGGATTGGACCCACATAGGCATCCGTTTGAATTTCCTGTTCATTGGTTGCCCTTGGGCCATACAGTTCTTGAATATATTCTTCTTGGTCATCCAGTCTGTTATTGGCCCAAGTTAATTGTTTATCCTGGCTTTGTACCTTTTCAATCAGTGCTGCCATTACTGTGAGGCCGTTGTCTTTGGCCATGGTGAGCTCAGCAACCTTTTGTGCTGTTTCTTTTTCTTTTTCTTCCATCACTTTTGTTGCCTCACATTTCTGTGCTTCCAACTCAGCCTCCTTCTATTGGATGATTCTGTCCTTGTCTTGGAGGTCTGTTTGGATATTTGCAATAGTTTGCTTTAGTTCCATCTCCATCTCTACTCTGACCTTCTTGAGGTCAGTAATAATCAAATTCTTTCCCCAGAGCATTCTTTTTAAATTTTCAATTTCTTCCATTAATTGTTGCTCTGTTGAGATTTCTATATCCTCTTGGTCAGAGGGATGAGATAGATTTTCTGCCTCTGTTTCTGTGGCTGTTGGTTGATTATCAATATTATCCATGGCCACCTGCCCTGTTTCTCCCAATGTATCCTTGTGCCCTGTGTCTCCTTCTACAGTGTTCTTGTCTTGAGAATCCTCTGCTATTGCTGGCACTAATGAAGGTCCTACTTTATCCTCACATGTGCTCAATTCTAGGAGTGCCTCAGTGAGTAGGGCAGTGTCCTTCTTAGCTTGTGAGAGCTACCTCTTCCTTTTGCTTCTCTGGAGCACAAGTGGAACTGGTGCCTCCAGAGCAGGTCTCCCTTCCCCAGAATCTGAGGAGATAGTAATAGTTGGTAAGCTTCCTATCTCCGGAGCACATGGTGGTGTTGAAACTGGACTTGACTCTACATGAATAGATGGTGCTAGAGAATTTTCACTTTGCTTCTTCTTCCTAACTAGAGGTACCTCATCTGAATCATGGGATGGTTCTTCAACCCACCATCTGCCCTCAATTCCCTGTCCTAACTTTTCCTCTGTTGATTCCTTAGGCCTAGATTCCTTAGGTAAAGTCATTTTCGCCTGACTGACCGAGTCATGTATAGAGGTCGTGTAGGAGCAGGCTCTGCAATTTGTTTGCCTTTCCCCTTCTTGTCAGGAACAGGGGCTGCAGATGATGTAGCCTCCTGTGAGGGTGATGTCCCTTTGTGAAAAGCTGTGGAGGAGGCTATAGGCTCGGTTTCCTCATCTTGGTGAGAGGGAGAACTCTCATCCTCTATTTGTGTTATCTTTGGTTCTTTGACCTGAGGGTTATGCTCAAGAAAGTTTTGCAATAGTTCTTCTCCATTGGCCTGAGATAGGAAGTGGTGCTTGACTATTAGGAAGATGAGGCCATGATGTTTCATGGGTCCCTTACCCTGCTGGTATTTCTCTGCAGTTGCCCTGATGGCAAAATATAGGAAATTGGGGATATTTATGTTATATTCGGGGTGCCTATTTCCATGTCTAAGAAAAATCAACATTTTCATTATGGGCCCTAAAACTATGGAGAATTGGCCATCACAGGTAAAGTACTTCATTAACTAGGTAGCAACAGTTGCCCAAGGGTTTAGGAGAGTGGACCTCAAAATTCCTTTGACCTCATTCTTATTCATATGCAATTGAATAGCAGGTTCACCACGAACAGAAAAATTTCTAATTAAATCAGTATACAAGGTTTTTAGGTGGTAGAACCTCTCACCTTGTTTGGGGAGTCTGGAAATGTGGCTAATAATTGTGGAAGAGAGACTGATTTGGTTTCCTCTCACAGTGGTCTGGTTGTCTCTTAAATTCCTAAGGAATTCATCCACAATATCCTCCTGAAACCCCTCGAACTTGTCTAGGAAATCTAACCATCCAGCAGCCCTTAAAATGTTTGCTGCAGCTGCATCCTTCAGAAGACCCGCAGTATTTTCTGGCTCAAACTTTTTCTTGACCCCCATTGCTGAATTGATGACACTTTCTATGTTTTATTCTTTTACTTCCGCAATCTGCAGTTTATCTGTCCCTCTTATCTCTATGGGCTCCGGAGTATTGTTCAAATTGCTTTGTAGACTCCAGATAGTTGTTTAATTTATCTTATGCTTCAATCTATTCCAGAGGTTTGAACAAGGGATGCTATTATTTTCAGGCTGGGCTTATGCAGATGGGTTAAGGGACCAAAGCAGCCATAATTGTAACAGACTGACAGGGCGCTCCGGAGGTAAGGTGGCATTAAGGCACAGATGGCGGCATGCTTGGATGTGAAAAAGGAAATAACAGCAGAAGGACGTGTCATCTTGGCAGCACCCAAAATAGAAAGACAAGATAGTTACTAATTAATGATTAATTAAAGTAGATTTATCTGGATCAGCTTTAATGATGAGGCGACATACACAGGAGAAGTCCTGCGCCGTATTGGAAACTGCACACGTCGTGGCATTTAAGCAATGGCCTAAAATGACATCCACTTCCTACTTGCACACAACCTGCAATCGCGCTGAGTGGCACTAAAATCTATGCCCATGGGTGATGTTAGCGCCGGCTCATGGATACTCCTGCAATTATTAGTATTCTAATTTAATTATGCTTTGCGATGAAGTAGAAGATGAGTCATGATGACCTCATCATATGAGTTGTCTACTTTACCACCTGGCAAGGTAGGTCCCTCCCTTATTATGGAAGCTGTCAGCGATATTAACAGAGCGCCGGAGGTGCTCCTAATTAGAAAGCGCAGGAGGTGCTCCTTATTGGAAAGCACCAGAGATGCATTGGGCCAATTTTTGGCAACTGATCATATCCGGAGCTCAATTATTATAACTGTCCTAAAGAAGGGAACCGCCATTTTAATGGTTTTCAACTCCCTTGGTCGAGAAAGACAGCCATTTGCTAGTTTTCCATCTTTCTCTAATTTGTTTTTTTTTTTAAGGCAGCCATTGCTGGTTTTCAACCTTCTTTTGTTTAGTAATTTTTTCAGGAGGCAACCATTGCTGGTTTTCAACCTCCTTTTTTTTTTCTTTTAATTTTATTTTTCCAACACCGTGATAGAGGAGGTATCCCCTATATCAAAACATAGATCATCAAGAAAATCTTCCTTAGTAGATGGTCTTTTGTAGAGCTTTATCTAGTGACCATTTACTAGAAATGTGTTTGTGTTCCCATCAATTGGTTGCAGTAATACAGTTTCATTTTCAAACACTTCCTTTATTTGATAATGACCCAGCCAGTGAGTCTGTAATTTTCCTTTGAATTCTTTGAATTTAGAATCATAAAGAAGAACCCAATCTCCTTGTTGAAATGTCCTCCTCTTAATATGTTGGTCATGCCATTGTTTCCTTTGGTACTAAACCAATTCTATTTGCTGAATGGCTTCTGTTCGAATCTCATCCAACTCGTTGAGCTGAAGAATTATGTTTTGCTGAATTGTAGACAATGGCAGCCTAACATCCAATACAGTTTTAAGTGTGGAGTTCAAATTCTATAGATAGTATAGGATTTTTTCCATAAACCAATTCATATGGTGAAAACTTTGTTGTTGACTTCCAAGTGGTGTTGTAAGTCCAAACTGCTTCATGTAGTCTAGTAGCCCAATCCTTTCTGTTCATTGCCACTGTCCTTGTTAGGATATTCTCAAGTTCTATGTTAGTTACTTCTACCTGCCCATTTGCTTGAGGATGGTAAGGTAAATCTTTTCTGTGCTTGACTTGGTATAAATCTGTGAATGCCCTGATTACTTGTGAAGTAAATTGAGGTCCTCTGTTTGAAACTATTGATTTTGGGGCTCCAAATCTCAAGAAAATTCTATTGTAAAGGAAATTAGCAACTTTTTCTTCTCTTGCAAACTATAATGCTTGAACCTCAGCCCACTTAGTGACATAGTCTGTGCATACTAGAATATACTTCTTGCCTAATGATGGTGGTGAGATTGTTCCCACAAATTCTAGACCCCATTGCTCAAATGCTTCCATCATGACTTGAGGATGTAGCAGCATTTCCTGGCTAAAGGTGGGCTGCCCCATCCTTTGGCACTGGTCACAGTGCTGCACATACTTCTTTGTGTCTTTATGAAGAGAAGGCTAGTAGTAACCAGCTCCAAGGATCTTGTGGACTGTCCTGTGGAAAGAGTAGTGGCCACCAGATGGTTCATCATGACATGCTCTCAACACATCAAAAGTCTCATCAACCTTCAACCATTTGTAGGATAAACTTTCTTTAACCAAACGTTTTCTTTGTTTTGAAGTTAAATGGGATGGATACAAGCCTGTAGCTAGAAGATTAGCTATGTTAGCAAACCAAGGTGTAGTAGTGGATATGGCAAAAAGATGTTCATCTGGGAATTTGTCCTCCACTGGTTGATCTTCTCCTCCTATATGCAATCTTGACAGAAAATTAGCAACCAAATTAAACTTTCCTAGATTATCAACTATGGTAATATCAAATTCTTGCAATAGCAATAACCACCTGATGATCCTTGCACCTACTACTGGTTTATTCATTAGGTACTTAATGGCTGCATGATTAGTGTGCACAAATGTTTTATATCTAGTAATATAATGCCTGAATTTATTTATAGCATAGATAATTGCCAAGAATTCTTTCTCAGTTGTTGTATAATTTCTTTCTGTAGAGGTAAGGTTTTTGCTGATGTAATAAATGGAATGCATACTCTCTCCTTCCTCCTTTTGTCCTAAAACTACCCCAATGGATTCATTTGAAGCATCAGTTTGTATGTGAAATGGTAAAGTCCAATTAGGTCCCCTTAAAACTAGTGTGACAGTAAGCTTCTCTTTCAAAGTTTCAAATGCTGATTGACAATTTTCTGTCCAGAGAAATTCTGTTTCCTTGTTAAGTAGTGTAAACAGGGGGGCAGCTATTCTGCTAAAATTTTCTATGAACCTCCTATAGTAGCATGCATGACCTAGAAAACTTCTAACATCAGTCTAATTTTTGGGTGAAGGCAACTGTGTGATTACTTCTATCTTGTTCTAATCCACTCTGATCCCTTTTTCTGAAATATTGTGTCCCAAAACAAGTTCTTCCTCCACCATCATAAAACATTTCTCATGGCTAAGGGACAGTCAATTTTTATCATAGCATTTTAGTACTTTTCCAAGGTTTGTGAGAGCTTCCTCAAAGTTATTCCCATACACAGTAAAGTCATCCATATAGACCTCCATGCATTCATTAGCCAGTTCAGAAAAAATAGCTAGAACCAATCTCTGAAATGTAGCTGGGGCATTGCATAGCCCAAAAGGAAGAACTTTGTAAGCAAAGGTTCCCTAAGAGCATGTGAAGGTGGTTTTGTCTTGGTCCTCAGGTGCTACTTGAATTTGATTATACCCACTGAATCCATCTAGAAAAGAAAAATACTTTCTCCCAGCAAGGTTGTCTAGAACTTGGTCAATAAATGGTAAGAAAAAGTAGTCTTTTTTGTGGCCTTGTTGAGTTCTCTATAATCAATACACACCCTCCATTTCCCATTCTTTTTAGGCACAATGACAAGGGGTGAGACCCATTGACTGTCTAAGATTAGATATATGAACCCTGCCTGGAGTAATTTTTCTATTTTAGTTTTGACAATGTCCTTTAAGGTAGGATTCAATCTTCTTTGTGGTTGTCTGACAGGTTTAATATCCTTAGTGTAGATATGATGGGTACAGATCTCATGAGGTATGCCTTTCATATCTTGGTATCGCCAGGCAAAAGATGTTGAGTGGGAAACCAAAAGCTGAATAAGTTTTTCTTCCTGACTTGATGTTAACTGAGTATTTATATTAAGTGTTATCCCTGGCAAAATCATGCCCTGTTTTGCAATTTGATCCATAGATGTGGTGGGTCCATACATTGGTGTCATGGTATTGAGAGGACAAGAATGTGGGAGTAACATGTGGAAGGTGGCTAAGTCCCTGTAAAAGGTTTCCCCACAAGGAATAATGTTGGCAAGGGTACAATGAGAAGAAACAAGAAGTTCTCTTTGAGGATCTTGGGCGAGTTCCATCACATCTTTATTGATTAGGATGTGAGTGAAGTCTTCCATTGTATCATAGTATACTTCTTCTCCTAATTCTCCCAGATGTTCCCTAATGGTTACCATAGCTAATGAGGCACTATTGTCCATGTTATCCGGTTCATCCACCCATACTCTTCCTGTGTAATGCACCGATGGTTTAGCTGGAGGATACATAGATATTTTCTTTAAATCTATCCCATTAGAAATGACCATATCTCCAGTTTGACAATCAATAGATGCTACTACAGTAGCCAGCAATGGTCTTCCTAAAATTAGTGGATAAGCATTTCTCTGGTTTCTAGGTTCTAGTATTAAGAAATCCACTAGGAATTCCCATGAATCTATCACAACAGGTACATCAGTGATCACTCCCTTTGGAGCAACTACTGACTGATCAGTAAGTTGAAGAATTGTAGTCATGGATTGGATACCTGATAGAGCTAACTTGTCCATTGTATGAACTATCATCACATTAATTGCTGCTCCTAAATCAACCAGAACATTTGAAATTTCTACCCCCGAGATGAAAATAGTTATGACAGGGTTTCCAGGGTCTCCATATTTTGGGAGGAGAATTTCTCCCATCAATAGATCCATTACTTTTCCTTCCACCTGTATTGTGGAGGGAAAGCTTTGCTTTCTGCCTTGTGTTTTGATGCAATACAGTTTGATGAACTAATTTAGTTCCGGTACATCTCTGATGGCCTGGAGAAGAGAAATTTCAATGTTTAGCTGCTTGAGTTCTTGTAAAAGTTCTGATTCCTGATTGGGTTGGATTTGTTTTTGAAAAATCTTTTTCTGGAGAGCATTTTGTTTAAGTCGTTCTGGGTAGGGTGCTAGCTTTTCCATCTCCAGAGCATCTCTGGAGCTATTATCAGAATTGTGTTCAAGACTGTTCTCCGAAGCTAGCTTTTTAGGAGTAACTTCAGAGTTATCTATGGGTGATTTTTCTAGCACTTTTTCGTTAGTAATCTCCTCTGGGAGTTGATTGGATGGATTTTTAGGTTCCTCATCATTGATTATTTCAACTATAGTTGGAGGAGAAGGTCTTGGGAATGCTTTCCCAGAACGCAGCTAGAGATTATTTGAATATATAGCATTAATTCCAGCTAGATTTTCTTGCTCTGTCATATAGACAGCTGCTCCCTGTTTATTTCATGGGTTTGGTATAGGCTAAGCTAGTAAAGGTGGTTGACCAACTGGTTCATTTTGTGTTTGACCTTGTGTGTTGGAGGATCCAGTTAGTAAAGCCTACTGTTGAGGTTGGAAATGTCTAGGTTGTCCTTGGTATTGTTGATGATATCCCTGTTGAGGACCCCATTGAGGTTGCATGCCTTGTGACCTAAACTGTGGTGGCCATTGTTGATTTCCCCAAGGCTGATTTTGCTAGTTTTGGTTTTACCAATTTTGACCTGGCCAATCCTGCTGTCCCTAAGGAGGATTATTTTGAGGGCCATACCAAGTTGGATTCCATTGATTATTTCCCCAATTAGAAGGACCCCTGTAAGAAGACTGGCTTGGATACTAATTATAAGGGAAATTTTCAGCTTGTTTTTGTCCCACATAGTTCAACTCCTCCTCTATCACAGCATTCTTTTTACTCAATCTTTTCAAGGCTGGAAGTTGACTACACTGACTAG
Source organism: Cunninghamia lanceolata (assembly GCA_027924645.1). NCBI lineage: Eukaryota > Viridiplantae > Streptophyta > Pinopsida > Cupressales > Cupressaceae > Cunninghamia > Cunninghamia lanceolata. Next base: position 10,632,849 of record BSBN01000078.1, read on the forward strand.
TAGGATGTTCCCTATCACAGATCTGATAAATCTTTGATTTGTCCAAGGGATATTCTCTCAACAGGTGTTTGTTTCTACACCTAGGACAATAAATGGAGAGCGGTTCAGTTGCTCTGCTTTGATCAGTTGTTATGGTTTTTGCTTGAATCCCATCCAATGTGGTATTTAGTTGGACCAGAATGTTTGTTTTTAACAATTTCCTCCGTCAACTATCCTATCTCATTCTTCCCTTTAAAAGTTTTGGATGACCTTACTCCATCTTGGGTTTTGGAATAGTTCTTGCAGAGTTCCTCTATGTTAGGTATTTCCATTTTGTTAATGTTCCCTTTTCCCATTAGGTCTAGTGCCTATTTTGATTCTTTATCCAATCTTTTTATAAATAGGGTTCTAGCCAAGGAGTGATCCACCGAATTGCCATACCTTCTCAAGGCAAAATTAAACCTATCCACATAGTCTTCTAAGGATTCTTCCTCACCCTGCCTAATTTTAAACAGTTCTTCATTTTTATTACTGGATCTGCAATAATCTTGGTATTTTTCCAAAAACTCTATTTCCATTTGATCCCAAGAATGGATAGAACCCTGGGGTAAACCCATAAACCATCTCATCGCAGAATCTTTCAGGGTTGAAGGGAACAGTTTGAGTTTCTGGTTATCTGATCCATAATTATAAGTTTAGCAAACTACTTTGAATTCAAACATGAACTGATCTGGATCCTTAGAAGAAAGTCCTCTGAAATCTGGCAGATGTGCTGGTGAGATATTCTTCATGGGAGCATTGTCTCCAGCAGCCAAAACAATAGGATAAGAGAAGGTTCTTGGAGCTTGATTTTCCTCTTCCCCATGATTATCATTTTCCATGTTTAGGACTGGTTCTTCTTCCTGAGTTTCTAGGAAATTAGGTTCTACGAAAGGATCTGCCTCAACTTTTTGTTGTAATTCCTAGATATAATTGGCAAGTGGAATGTCTATAGGATCTAAGGGATTGTTGTTTTGAAGTGCAGGTTCTGAATTAAGATCTAGGTTTCCTTCTTCCTGCTTTCCCCTATGGTGTGTTGTTGGGGTGTCTGCTTAATATATCTTCCTTTTAGATCTCTAGCTCTAACCATACAGATCTATTCAAAAAACTATTTTTAACTCAGTGTCCCTAATTAACACAAACTAAGTCCCCGATAACGACACCAAAAATGACAGGTTGTCGCTATACCTCATCATTTAATCTGTTTTCAGATGTCAAAGAACCAGGGTTGTGTCCATGGCTGTCTGCAACTAGGGATTCTAAGTGACCAGTTTATAGCTAATCCTAATGCTTAAAAGAATGACTAATCTATCTACTTGTTGAATAAATGTAATGAATGCTAGAAAACAGAATAAAACAGGAAATGTACTCAAAGCAAAGAAACAATAACATGCATCTATCTATTAAAACAGGAAAAACCTTTATAAAAGAAAACTTGAAACAATAAAACAGAGATACTAGCATCCTGCCTGAGTGGTGAGAGTGGGCCCTTGCTCCACACCCTTGAGGCTGAAGGCTATTACAGGAAATTAGCACAAAAGATGATCTAAACTAAATTCAGTCCAATTAATTCATTTCTGCATTCATGAAAATATATGGCTATAACAGAACTGAGATCTCCCAAAAATTAGAATAATTTTATCATCATTGTCCTATTACTATTTCTGAGAGTATATATAAAAAGAGTGATGATATATCACTGAACTTATCTATCAGTCTTTCTAGGAGATGACACCATCTCTTATTTGTACTTAACTGTCTAACTTATGAAAGATCACCATGAAAGTAAGGTAGACTTGAGTGGAACAGAAGTCCACTCAGAGGTCTAAGTTTAAATCTTAATACACTTGGGCATCAAAGCCCTGAAAATAAGAATATTGGATTAGTTCAATTCGTAACTCATGTAAAATATTTGGAAAGATAAAACTTCAGCAGTTTAACTGATAGTTGACCCTTCACCACTCAGGTGATGATTTGAGTGAAGTGAGGGGGGGTATTAGGATCGCTGCTGAAGTGTCTGGTCGATAGCTCTATTTGGAAACATGCCCTGTTCTCAAGAGGCGCCGAAGATAGCTATTCCTATCTGCAGCTCCGAAGATATTCCAGACACTCGCAGAGCTCTAGAGAGTCATTCCCCATATCTTCAAAACTTCAGGGGTCACTGTTCTTTGTTATTGTCTCCGGAGATCATTGAAGACAATCTCCGGAGATGCACAAAATTGTTGTTCTTGGCATCTACACCTGCTGATTCAAAAAGAAAGAGAAATTTTGCATTTTTGCATTAATCCCACATACATTAGTCACCTAATCAAAAATTCTAATCTCAAGTAATATCTTAATTAATCACAAAATAGAACAATCTTGCTAACTTACTTGAGTGCAGACACAAGGATGATGAACTGAATAGGGGAAAAAGAGAGGCAAAAAGGTGTATTTCATGAGTGCAATTTGGCACTCATCAGTCTCCCTTTCATACATTGTATGGATATGATGCAGTTTCCTCTGTTGATTTGGCATTGGATGACAGTCGGGATCCTCGAGCTAAAGAATTGATGCAGGATATGCAAGACATCTTGAGAGTACTTAAGGACAACTTACAAAGAGCTCAAAATCAGCAAAAGTTGTGTGTCGACAAACACCGAGTTGAATGTAGTTTTAAAGTTGGAGACATGGTGTTTTTGCATCTTCAACCTTATAGGCAAAGCTCTTTGAAGAAGACAGGAGTTGAGAAGTTGAAACCTAGGTTCTATGGACCCTACAAGGTGTTGAGGAGAGTAGGGGAAGTGGCATATGAACTTAATTTGCCAGCAGGAAGCCACATACACAATGTGTTTCATGTGTCATGTCTCAAGAAGGCATTAAAGCAACATGTGGTTTCATCAGAAGAATTGCAACTACTAGATGAAGAAGGAATGCTTGCACTTGAACCTAAAAGTGTGGTGGATATAAGGGAAAAGAAACTGCACAACAAAAGTATAAGGGAATATTTGGTGAAGTGGAAAGGGTTGCTGATGGAGGATGCTACTTGGGAAGAAGAGAAGATTCTTTAGCATCCTAACCTTCAATTTCTTGAGGGCAAGAAATCCCAGAAAGCAGAGACTGTCATGTCCTCATTTCTGGCATGAATCAAGTGATTGAATATGGATTAGCCTAATCATCATTCTCAGAGGCTAATACCAATCTTGAGGGAATGAACTTGGTTTTTTACTAACTAAATGTGTTGTTTTGTAGGTACAAGTAAAAAACTATCAACTTGTGAGAAAAATGGAAAAATTGGCTAAGTCTTGTAGCCAAGTAAGTAGGAACTTGACTCCTAAAGCTAGGGTGCATCTTCTATCTATCTGGTATCAAATGAGAGCCTAAGGATTTGGGGTCCTCTATCAAGGTTTGGAAGTGCAATATGATAAGCATAACATCATTAGAACTTGTCAACACACTGAACTGAGGATTTGAAGACCAGAAGTTTCCAAGTAGGGTTAGGTACACTTTCTCTCTCCTCCAACCTTAAAATGGTACCTAGCATAGAAACATCATGTTATCTAGCACATCAACCATATCAATCATGGTGCCTTGCTAAGGAATGTTGATTGATCCTCAAGGTCAATTTGTCTAAGTGATTAAGTCATCAAGATGAGTCAAGGAGGACTTAAGGCACAAGATTGATGTTCTACAACTCCAAATGGGTGCCCAAGGATCAAGGCACCACTTGTTAATCCCATAATCCACAATATGTGCCTAGGTACCAGGTCATTCCTCTAGAACCTCAAATTTGTGCTTAGTAAGGAAGGGCACACTTTTCTATCCTGACAGACTTTAGTATGTGCCTAGAGCATTAAGAGCATGATTCAAGGAGGAAGTGACCAAGTTAAGCATGCCAAGCCATTCCTATGATGAATTTACACTAAGTGAATGAAGGCACATTTTGCAGTCTCTAGAACCCTGTCTTGGCACCTTCAAAGAAGAGCACATGAGGTTGCATGTGAGGTAAGGTGCTTGTGAAAGGGAACATCTTAAAACTTTTCTTGTGGTTTGAAGTGGTAAGAAACAACAAATATAAGGCTAATCATGTCAAGGCACACTTTCGCTTCTTTACACATTGAAATGAGTGCCTTCACCAAGACCTGCTCAATTCAACTTGAAACCTTGGCACCTTGATGTGGGTTGTGTTTCAATCTCCAATATACTTCAAATAGTAAAAAACTTTGCTAGAGAATGGCTAGATGAGTCTAGGTTCATTTCTCAGTCTGAATAGCCTAGTTTTTGCGCCTTGCAAAGGATCATATAAACTTGCACTTGAGATTAGGTATTTGAAGGAGGAGGCATTTTAGATTGTTTCCCATTGATTGAAATAATGAAGGTCAACAAGTATGTAGCCTAGAACACTAGGCATACTTTTGATTCTTTGTAAACCCCAATTGGTGCCTAACCATAGCAAGGAGCAATTTCATGAAGAAATCATCTCAATTTGGCGCATAGTCATTAAGATGACTTCAAACAATGTCAGAGAACCATCATTGAACATTTCAAGTGGTTTCATGCATGTTGAAACTACTAGGATATGCTAGGTGCATATCTACCCTCTAACAATTCAGTTTGAGTTCCTAGTTTTGAAAGACATCAAATTGGGATGTTAGGCAATCTACTTCACCTATGGAGTATCATTCTAGTGCCTTGGTTTTGATGAGCACATTACAAGTATCTGATCTCCTATTGGTCCAAGTGTTGGCATTGGGATCCGTTCTGGCTTGTTGGACAATGTTGCCAATTCAGAGTGAGTCATCAAATAGAATATACCCATTGAATATGCTCTTGGGAAGCATGCCTTGATTCCTTCTTTACATTGAAAAGTGTTCCTTCGTTGCCTTTGAGGAGGAGCACTATAAAAGGTAGAGAGCACCTTCATTTTGTTATCTTAGATCTTTGGCAAATTTTCTCTCTGCAAAGCTTTATGCTTGTGATCTTGTGGCCTACGAATTTCAAGTAGTTGGGATGAAGCTCCCTCAATAGTGATAAGGTGATGCTCCCTTGTCAAGTTGTGAGGTGTTGACATACAGTTGACATCATTGAGTTCAAGATAAGTTGTTCATGTGTGAAGTCATTGTATACATCTAGGCTTCGAGGCCTTTCTTTGTAATCAATTGAATAAGATTGTATATTCATACCATTGAGGGCATCATCTATTATAATAAGAAAATTGTATTGATTTGAATCAAGTAATAATACAAGTGCCCAATGTCAAGTTGATTCATGCAAGTTGTCATTGTTATCTTTCATGAATGATGTTAAGTAGATTGAGTAATTGAAGAGTTAAGTGCAAGTAAATTTGTCTAAGTAAGAAAAGTTTTAGTTAAGTATAGTTGGGTATCTTACACTAAGCCAAGAGACTAGTCAGCCTTAGGGAGAAAACCAAGTTCAAACCAAAGATAAGACTTTACTAAGGTCGACCTACCTAGAAAAGTAAGTGTAAATGTTATATAAGGAGGATTCAATCTTCATTTTTTCATATTCAATTCAAAACTAAAAAGCAGATTTGTAGAGTAGAGCAACAACAAATTGGAGCAACAAATTCATCTAAGGGTAGATTTAATCCAAAGAGAAAGGTGAGTTCACAAAGAGAAAAGTTTGGAGGGTGAGAGCTTCAAAGAAGAAGAGGATTTCTTCATTTTCCACCAAAGTTTAAATTTGAAAAATCAGATCTGCAAAATAAAAAATTAGACTTAGTAGAATTTTCATTGAATTTAGTAAATAAATAATTAAGGTATTCTATGTTCTCCTCACTTCCAATTTAATTATTTTTGGATAAGTGTATGAAAATTGTTTTAAAATTGAGTTTTGTTTATCCCACATTCATAAGGAGAACAAAATAAGTTGTTGAATTCCCTTTATATCTAGTGTCAACTCAATTAATTAACTTGAGAAATTTTCCACTTGTAGTTTGATGACATATGCTAAAGGAGTGTGGAATGTTGAAAGAGAATGACGAGTCTATGTGGATGAAGATCAGGAGGAAAGATTAAAATATTAGGAGGTGAGTTGTCTAAAGGAGCATCCAAAAGATCAAAGTATTATCAAGTTCATTCACCTTACATCCAAAGAAGGTGTCATCACCAAAGCAGAGGAACAATGCTATAATTCATTGAAACATCATCAAGTTTGCCATCATCCTTCTTCCAGAGGAGAATTTCATCACCAGGGATAGAAGAACTTCATGATCATCTTGCAAGCTCAATCATCCAAAAATGAAGATCACTCCACCTTGCATGTCCAAGAATCCAACATCACAAGAGGAACATACATCTAAAGGTTCATTTCTAGGGATTCATTTTCATGTTCAAGTTTCAGAGGTATGCACTAGAAGATCAAGAGAAAGAACCATGAAATCTACTCTAAGAATACACATACATGACATCTTCCTACACCATCCAGAGTTCAATCTTGCATAGGAAGATGAGAAGAGAAATGAGTCAATGATCACAATTCCATGAATTACATCAAGACAACAAGAAATTTCCAAAGTTCCCAAATTTTCAAGTTCCAGAAGCCAAGTTCCAAAGGTGAAAATCCAAGAAAAATGATAAAATTTGGGAAATATTCTGAGCAGTGTGAAGACAAAAAAGATTAAACTAGCTTACTCAATACTGAGGTGTCATGTACACATCATCAGTTCAATCATATCCTACCACATCATCTGTTCACATTAAATGTATTTACAACAAGCAAGAGGCTAAAGAAGACTCCTATCTACAAGATTCCAAAGATTTCAATTCAAGCTTATCACATTGGAAAACATGCCTTCATTGCCTATGAGTTTTATATATATACAAGTTGTGTCAAATTTTAATTTTGCTAAATATAGCAAGTTGTTGTAACTACCTTGTGTTCTCAAGATCTTGGCCATTGATTCAAAATCAATCTGGGCCCTTAATTGTAATTCTTGAGCACTATAAAAAGGCTCATTCTTGTCATTTGTAAAAAGAGAGAGTATTAGAGATTAGAAGTAGGAGAGTAGGACATTGAGTAGAGTAGAGGAGACTTCTTGAAGTCATTGAAGAGACATTGCGAAGTTGTTGTAAAAGGACTTCTGAAATCAATACAAGCTCATTGTTGTTTTCATGTTGATTTATGTGATTGTGGAATCTTAGCATGGTTTCAAATTCTTGAATATGATGGAGATGTGTTTCCAAGTAGAGTAGAATTAGATTAGAAGTTCATTGATGTAATGTTTATATTATTTGACGAATTCCTTCATGGTTCATACTTTTAATGGATTGTCGAAGACAACTCACTTTGTAAAGTTAGCCTAAACCACATTTGCTTTAGTTTGATTGTGAATGATTGTTCAAGCTGCGCTAGCTATGGGTGTTTGGATGTGTGTTTACAATATGAAAATCCTTGAATTACCTTAGAAGATTGCACTAATTTCGTGTAATTGTTGGTTCTCATGGTGAAGCAAAGTTAGGTTTCATGAGGAATTTATCTATCATAGCATGTTTCATTACCTCATTGTCCTTAGAATAGCTTTCTCAACCCTTGACTTTTGCATTTTATTTTGGAGCTGGTTAGAAGAAGTTCCATTTTATAAGGAAGAAGTAACATTTTTGATTGGAGTAAGGAGTAAATTTAGCATAAGTCCCTTTGTGAAGTTCAGCAAATCACATCAACTACTGAGTCTATCCATTAAGAAACATGAATCAGGAACCTTGGAGTTGTCTTATTGGACCACATTGTTTATCCTTTGAGAGACTTTGTTCAAGAGAGGATAGAAGACTTAGTATTTTATTTTGAGTTTGCATGTGCATAAAAAAACAATAAGGAGAAATCCCTTCATCCAAAGGTGAAAACCACCCTTGGTGGCATGTTGGATAAGCACCATGATGAAAACCTAGCAAACAGAAGTCATGCGTAGAGACACACCATCTCATTCCACCTATACATTATATCACTACCATTTCATACTAGTTTGTACCATCACTATCCATTATCCCTGTATACACATACTTACATTACAATGTCCATTCTTCGTCCCTCCATGAATCTACCTTGCTTAAGACAAGTGAAATTGGATGATGTTAGTTGCCAAGGGATGGAAATGAATGCACACACACACACACATACACACTTGGATCCTTGGAATATGGATGGTCATGCTGGCAGTTGGTTTTGATTCCTTGATCATGTGTAGTTTTGTTTATTTGGCCTAGTACATGGGTGTACATGCTTAAGAACCCTATTTTTAATGAAACCAATCATTAAGTACATAGTAGAAGATGAAGTGTCTTGATCTAGTTTATGATTCTTCTTCCCTTTTGAGTGCGCTTTCTAACTAGTTGATAAGTTTGGAGGGAATTATCTAAAGGTTTTGAGTATGGATTAAGTCTTTCTCTTTCAAATGTTTAGGAACATTTATTCGGATTGGTGCTAGATGTTTCGATGTTTTCACATATCACCCCATTACAAATGGGGACCCACCCTTTTTTTTGCTTTCTATCATCATAGGTTGTTAGGCCAAGCTTTAAGTTGTTGAGTCTTGGGTAGTATCAGGCAGTCTCCTCTATGAACTAGGAAGTGAACCCCTCTAGAAATGAATCAAGTGAGTCAATCAACATGCAAATGAGGAATCACAAAAGGGTCAATTTGATGAACAAGATACATTGAGAACACTCAAGTCAATCCCTAAGGCTAGGAGTGATGAAATGTCATCAAAATTGAAAAACAAAGAAAATTGCAAAAAAATGGCTAAGTAAAATTTTAGCACAATTTCCATGCCATAGTGGAAATTGCGCCAAAAAGTACTATTTCTAGGCACAGGTGGAAATTGCACCATTTCTCATAAATGGCTTTAAAACATGAAATTTCATAATTTGTTTTCTAGGGATTGATTAATAGTTGGAAAATTTTGGCGTTCCATGTTCAATTTTGATTGACATTTCATGTACTGGAAAAATTGGTTTAGTAAAATTTTAGTACAATTTCCATGCCATAGTGGAAATTGCGCCAAAAAGTGCAATTTCTAGGCACTAGTAGAAATTGTGCCATTTCTCTTGGAGGTTGTCAAATGATAAAAATTGCACATTTTTTCTGATAGATTGTTGAAAGCTAGCATTTCATGTTTAAATGTTGATTGAAATTTCATGTGAAAATTGGGAAAATGATCATCATCATCAAAAAGTGCATTTTCCAGGCACCAATGGAAATTGTGCCATTCCTCTTAAAAATAACCATAATTTCTGAGTATGAGTGGAAATTACGCCTAGAAAGATTTGACAATTGGTTCTTGAAAATTTGAAAAATCTCTAAATAATTTCTGAGAAACATGAAAATATTTGAAGAAGTCTTGTGAAAAAGTATAGAAAATCACTGAGGAAACATAGAGAGAAATACCAATCATGAAAGTGGCGTAGTTTTAGCATAAGATGGAAATAGCACAATTTCCACCCACAAGTGGAAATTGTACCAATCAAGTGTTCATAATTTTGGTTCAAAAATAAAAAATTCAATTTAAATTTGTAAAAAAATCTCTTGAAATTTATGTAAAATCTATTGAAAATCATTTGAAATCACTAAAAAATCAATGCTAAGGGAAGAGAAAAAGTTTTAATGTAAAAATCCATGCTAGGAAAATGGTGCAATTTCTATTCCATAGTGGAAATTGTGCCAAAAAGCATAATTTCCAGGCACCAATAGAAATTGCGCCACCCACATTTACCTTGCATTTGATAAAAATTTGCCAATATCATGTAGATACATGCATTAAGGTAAAATAACTTGACATGATGCTCCCATTATCAAATACTATGACTTGTGAATTTTCATCTTGTAGGTGTGTGAGAATCCCGAGGTGAGCTATGCATCCAAAGAAGAGGAGCATCTAGAGGACTGAGATGTCATTGAGTTCACCATCATATTGCTTCCAGAGGAGAACTTCATCACTAGAGTGAGAGATGTCGTCATCCATCTTGCAAGTTTTATCATCTGAAAATCTAGAAGATCAATTCCACTTTCAAGGGTCTCCTATTTCATGCACCAGAAGAAGATCAAGAGCAAAAATCATAAGGTCTACTCCAAGGATTCATGCCCAAGTCATCTTCTCTACTTCAACATCCAATGTTAAAATCCTACATGAACATCACAAGAAAGAAAGATGAATGAGCAAGATTATGAAGAAATCCAAAATTACACTAAGGAATGAAAAGATGACAATAAGGAGTGAAGAACAAGGACAAGATTCCCAATTTTCATGTTGAAAGCTCCAGAAGTGAAAATCCAGTTTTGAAGACTTTGCCAAGAAAAGAAGATAAAATTTGGGAAAATGCATCAAGAAGCTTGAAAAAGTATTGAAAATCCAAAAATTTTCTCAAAATGCTCAAGTGGTGTTCATACATCATCAGCCAATCATTTATTGCCATGTCATCACATCCATGTTCAACATATATGCAAAAGAGTCCAAGAGAAAGAGGGTGCTCTATCTAGAAGATTCCCAGAGATTCTAACATGTCATGCTCATCACCTTGGGAAATGTGCCTTCATTGCCTCTCTTTTTATGTACACCATTATGTCAGCTATATTTTCATTTACCAAAAATAGGCATATGCCCCTTGTTAAAATCTCGGCCATTAGTTGCTCAAATCGATCTTGGCCCTTCATTTTATTTTGAGGACTTCAAAAAGGCCTCCCTTCTCCTTCATTTGTAAGAAATTGCTATAGGAGAGAGTAGAATAGCAAGTAGAGTAGGAGTAGAGTAGACAAATCTCTTTGAAAGTTTTGGAGAGAAATTGAAGTTGGTATAATCACTTCCAAGATTAATACACTTCTCATTGAAGCTTGGTGGCAATTTTGTTGTTTTAGAATGTGACATGGTTTCTTATTTCTTGAATATAATCTAGATGTGTTTCCAAGTAGAGTAGAATGATATTTTGAATGCATTATGAAGATATTTGATGACTTCCTAGGTTCATACTTTTGATGGTTTGTCGTTGGCAAGTCATTGTGCAAAGTTAGCCTGAACCTCAACTTCTACAATAGTTCAATTGTTGACACTTGTTCAAGTTGTGCCATCTGAGGGTTCTTGAATGTGTATTTGCAATATGAAAATCCTTAGTCATCCTTGGAAGTTTACACCTGTTCTACGTAGTTGTTGAATTCATCATGGCAAATGATGAGTTCCAAGTAGCACCCATAAAATACATCTTTTTACCTCTCTTTTTCTCCTTTCTGATCCCATCTTTCTTAATGTCTACACCCGAATACGCTAGCAAGATTGTTATAAATAATGATTAATTGAAGGTAAATTCCTTAAGATCATGATTTCTGATTAAAGGACTAATGTTCATGGAATTGATGGAAATATGCAGAAAAACTTCTCTTTTTGAATCAATAGGTGTAGATGTTCAGAATGGCAATTTTGTGCATCTCCAGAGGTAGTCCTAATAATCTCCAGAGACAATACCAAAATACCACAACATTAGAAGTTTTGAAGTAAAGTATCTCTGGAGCTGGACTGAAGTCTAGAGCATCTTCAGAGCTAAGCAAGAAGGCCACAATTATATCTCCGGAGCTACAGACAATATATCTCCGGAGCTGTAGACAAAGACATACATTTTCGGTGCCTCTTTAGAATAGAGCAGATTTCTAGCATAGCTGTCGGTCAGGCACTTTCAACAGTGATCATGATACCCTTGATATTACTCAAATCATCACTTGAGTGATTAAGGGCCATCTCTAGTTACCTACTGGGAGTTTTTATCTCCTTTTAGTTTTTGCATGAGTTACTAATGAAACTGATTTAATATCCATATTTTTAGGGCCTCATTGCCCAAATGTATTAAGACTCAAACTTAGATTCAGATTGGACTTCTATTTCACTCAATCTATTTTTATTGCATGGTTATTTTCTGTAGTTAGACAACTAGTATAATAAAGAGATGGATGTTATCTCATAGAAGAATTGGTAAATAAGATAAGTGATATGTCATCACTCATTTTCTATATACTTAAAGAAGCATCAAAAAAAGGGTGACTTTCATTATTCTGGGTTTTCTATAATCTCATTTGGATATCAATATTTCTCTAAATACAAAGTGAATGGAATTGTACTGAATTAAGTTGTTATCTTATTCTTTTGTGATAATTCCTTATTGTAGTCTTCAACCCTAAGGGTGTAGAGCAAGGGCCAACTCTCACCTCCAAGGTAGAAGGCTAGTACCACTATTTTGTCATTTTAGATTTTGCTTTATAGAATACTTACTGATTTTGATAGATAGATGCATGTTGCAGTTTATAGATTTGCTTTAAGTAATTTATTGTTCAATTCTGTTTCTAGCATTCTTTGAATTCATTTAGTAAGTAGATAGATCAATCTCTTTGAATTAGTAAAAGTCATTAGAATTATCTAGAGAAAACTGGTAACTGTAGAATCCCTAATTGTAGATAGCCAAGGACACAACCCTAGATTTTGACATCTAAAATATGATTCAATGATGAGGTACAATGACCCTTGTCATTTTTGGCACCATTGCTGGGGAAATATTGTGTTAATTAAGGAAACTTACCTAAACAGTTTTGAGGTTAGATTTGTATGGTTAGAGCTAGAGATTCAAAAGGAAGATACATAAAATAGACACCCTATCAACAAACTATAAGAGAATGCAATGGGGTGGTACAATATATTGTTGAAGAAAGAAACCTAGAATCTACCTTAGAAGTTGTACCTCAAATCAATAATCCCTTAGATCCTCCAAATTCTCCAAGAATTACAATATATTATATCCAAGAATTACAACAAAAGTTTTAGGCAGACCCTTTGATTGAACCTAATTTCCTAGAACCTCAAAGAGAAGAACCAATACTAGACATGGATGATAATAATGATAATCATGAAGAGGAGAAAAATTACGCTCTAAGAACCTTCTCATATCCCATTGTTTTGGTTGTTGGAGACAATGCTCCTATGAAAAATATTTCACCAACACACTTGCCAGATTTTAGAGGTCTTTCTTTTGAGGATCCAGATCAGTTTCTATTTGAATTCAAAGTGGTATACCAAACTTATGATTATGGATTAGATAACCAAAAACTCAAACTATTCCCTTCAACCTTGAAAGATTCTATGATGAGATGGTTTATGGGTTTGCCCTAGAACTCTATTCATTCTTGGGATCAGATAGAAATAGACTTTTTAGGAAAATACCAAGATTACTGTAGAGTCGGTAATAAAAATGAGGAATTGTTCAAAATTAAACAAGGAGAGGAAGAGACCTTAGAGGACTATGTGGACAGATTTAATTTTTCCTTGAGAAGGTATGGCAACCCAGTCAATCACTCTTTGGCCAGAACCCTATTTGTAAAAGGATTAGATAAAGAATCAAAATAGACACTAGATCTTATGGGAAAGGGAAATATCAACAAAATGGATATACCTGCTATAGAAGAACTCTACAGGAACTATTATTGAACCAAGATGGAGTCAGATCATCCAAAACCTTCAAAGGGAAGAATGAAATAGGACAGTTAATGGAAGAGATTGTAAATCTAAAAATAGATATTTTGGTCCAATTAAATACCACATTGGATGGGATTTAGGAAAAAACTAGAATAGATGATCAAAATAGAACAACTAAACCACTCTCCATCTATTGTCCTAGGTGTAGAAACAAGCATCTGTTGAGAGAATGCCCCTTAGACAAATTAGAGATTTGTCAGATCTGTGACAGGGAACATCCCACCAGTCAATGTAGTCAACATCCATCCTTGAAAAGGTTGAGTAATAAGAATGCCATAATAAAAGAAGAATTAAACTATGGGACAAAAATAGGCTAGAAATTTCCCTTATAATCAGTATCCAAACTAGCCTTCTTACAGGGGTCCTTCTAATTGGGGAAATAATCAATGGAATCCAACTTGGAATGGGCCTCAGAATAATCCTCCTTGGGGACAACAGGATTGGCCAAATCAACATTGGTAAAACCAAAATTGGCAAAATCAATACTGGAGAAATCAACAGTGGCCACTACAGTTTGGATCACAAAACATGCAACCTCAATGGGGTCCTAAACATGGATATAATCAATAATACGAGGGACAACCTAGACGTTTCCAACCTCAACAACAAGCATTACTAATTGGACCCTCCAACACACAAGGTCAATCACAAAATGGGCTAGTTAGCCAACCACCCTTACCAGCTTAGCCTATACCAAACACATGAAATAAATAGGGGGCAGCTGTTTACATGATAGAGCAAGGAAATATGGCTGGTATTAACGCTATATATCCAAATAATCTCCAGCTGCTTTTTGGGAGAGCATTCCCAAGACCATCTCCTCCAACTATAGTTGAAGTAATGAATGATGAAGAACATGAAAATTCATCCACTCAACTTCCAGAGCAAATTACTACTGAAAAAATACTAAAAGAATCATCCTTGGATAACTTCAGAGTTGCTCCTAAAAGATTGACTCTAGAGAACATTCCTAGACATACTTTTGATAAAAGCTCAGGAGATGCTCTAGAGATGGAAAAACTAGCACCATACCCAGAACAGCTCAAACAACGTGTTCCCTAGAAAAACATGTTACAAAAACAAGTCCAATCTAACCTGGAATCAGAACTTTTACAAAAAATCAGGCAACTCAACATTGAAATTCCTCTCCTCCAAGCAATCAGAGATGTACAAGAACTAAATCAATTCATTAAATATCATTGTGTCAAAACACAGGGTAGGAAGAAAAAATTTCCTCCTACAATCCAGGTGGAAGGGCAAGTAGTAGATCTATTCATGGGAGAAATACTCCTCTCAAAATATGGAGACCCTAGAAATCTTGTCAGAACTATTTTCATCTCATGGGTAGAAATTTCAAATGTTTTGGTTAATTTGGGAGCAACAATTAATGTGATGACGGTTCATACAATGGACAAATTAGCTCTATCATGTATCCAATCCACAAATACAATCCTTCAACTTGTTGAACAGTCAATAGCTATTCTGAAAAGAGTAATTACTAATGTACCAATTGTGATAGAATCATGGGAATTTCAAGTAGACTTCCTGATATTAGAATCAAGAAACTAGAGAAATGCTTATCCACTGATTTTAGGAAGACCATGGCTAGCTACAACAATAGCATCTATTGATTTTTGAACTAGGGATATGGTCATTTCTAATGGGATAGATTCAAAGATAATATCTCTATATCCCCTAGCTAAACCATCAATACATTATATAGGAATAGTATGGGTGGATGAACTAAATAACAATGACAATAGTGCCTTAGTAGCTATGGTAACCATCAAGGAACATTTGGGAGAGTTGGAAGAATAAATCTATTGTGATACAATAGAAGACATTACCCACATCCTAATCAATGAGGATGTGATGGAGCTTGCCCAAGATTCTAGGAGAGAACTTCTTACTTCTACTCATTGTACCCTAGCAAATATCATTCCTTATGGGGAGACCTTTTATAGAGACTTAGCCACATTCCACATGTTGCTTCCACATTCTTGTCCCCTCAATACCATGACTCCAATGTATGGATTAACTACATCCATGGATCAAATCACAAAACAAGTCATGATTTTACTAGGGAAAACACTTAATATCAATACTCAGTTAACAACAAATCAGGAAGAAAAACTTATCCAACTTCTAATTTCACATTCAGCAGCTTTTGCTTGGGAATACCAAGATATGAAGGGCATCCCTCCTGAGATCTGTACCTATCATATATACACTGAGGATATTAAACCTGTCAGACAACCCCAGAGGAGATTGAATCCTACTTTAAAAGACATTATTAAGACTGAAATAGAAAAATTACTGCAAGCAAAGTTTATATATCCAATCTTAGATAGTCAATGGGTCTCATCCCTAGTCATAGTGCCTAAAAAGAATGGGAATTGGAGGGTGTGTATTGACTATAGGGAGCTAAACAAAGCTACAAAAAAGGACTACTTTTCCTTACCATTCATTGACCAAGTACTAGACAACCTTGTTGGGAGAAAGTATTTTTCTTTTGCTAGATGGATTTAGTGGGTATAACTAAATTCAAGTAGCACCTAAAGACCAGGACAAAACCACTTTTACCTATTCTTGGGGAACTTTTGCTTACAAAATTCTTCCATTTGGACTATGTAATGCCCCAACAACATTTTAGAGGCTTGTTTTAGCCATTTTTGCTACACTAGCTAATGAATGCATGGAGGTCTATATGGATGACTTTACTATGTATGGGGATAATTTTGAAGAAGCTCTCACAAAACTTGACAAATACTAAAATGCTGTGAGAAAAATCAATTATCCCTTAGCCATGAAAAGTGCTTCATGATGGTGGAGGAATGAATCGTACAGGGACACCACATTTTAGCAAAGGGGATCAAATTGGATCAAAACAAGATAGAAGTGATCACACAGTTGCCTTCACCCAAAAATCAAACAGATGTTAGAAGTTTTCTGGGTCATGCAGGCTACTATAGGAGATTCATAGAAAATTTCAGCAGAATAGCTACCCCCCTGTTTACCCTGCTTAACAAAGACACATAATTTCTATGGACAGAAGACTATCAACCATCATTTGAAACCCTAAAAGAGAAGCTTACTGTCACACCAATTTTGAGAAGACCTAATTGGACTTTCCATTTCACATACAAAATGATGCTTCAAATGAGTCCATTGGGGTAGTTTTAGGACAAAAGTAGGAAGGAGAGAGTATGCATGCCATTTATTACATCAGCAAAAACCTTACCTTTGGAGAAAGAAATTACACCACAACTAAAAAAGAATTCTTGGTAGTCATCTATGCTATAAAAAAATTCAGGCATTATATCACTGGATATAAAATATTTGTACACACTGATCATGTAGCCATCAAGTACCTAATGAATAAGCTAGTAGTAGGTGCAATGATCATTAGGTGGTTATTACTATTGCAAGAATTTGATATTACCATAGTTGATAATTCTGGCAAGTTTAATTTGGTTGCTGATTTTCTGTCAAGATTGCATACAGGAGGAGAAAACCAATCAATGGAGGATAGGTTCCTAGATGAACATCTATTTGCTATCTCCTCTACTATACCTTGGTTTGCTGACATAGCTAATCTTTTAGCTATAGGCTTGTATCCATCCCATTTTAGCTCAAAATAGAAAAAATGCTTAGTTAAGGAAAGCTTATCTTACAAATGGTTAAATGGATTCCTGTTTAAATGTGGTCTTGATTTCATTTTACGCGGGTGTTTGAAAACTAATAAAAGTTTTTTATGTATTGAGAGCATGTCAAGATGAACCATCTGGTCGGCATTACTCTTCCCATAGAACTATCCACAAGATCCTAGGAGCTGGTTACTACTGGCCCTCTCTTCATAAGGATACTAAGAAGTATGTACAACAGTGTGACCAGTGCCAAAAGATGGGACAACCAACCTTCACCCAGTAGATGTTACTACATTCTGAAGTAATGATGGAACTGTTTGAACAGTGGGGTCTAAAATTTGTTGGACCAATTTCTCCACCATCATTAGGCAAGGAGTATATTCTAGTATGTACATACTATGTGACTAAATGTGTTGAGGTTCAAGCATTGCAATTTGCACGGGAAGAAAAAGTTGTTGATTTCCTTTATAATAAGATTTTCTTGAGGTTTGGAGCCCCAAAATCCATAGTTTCAAACAGAGGACCTCACTTTACTTCATTTATAATCAGAGCATTCATAGATTTATATCAAGTTAAGCATATAAAATCTTCACCTTACCATCCTCAAGCCAATGGGCAAGTAGAGGTGACTAATAGGGAACTTAAAAATATTCTGACAAGGACAATAGCAATGAATAGAAAAGATTAGGCTACTAGATTACCTGAAGTAGTTTGGGCTTACCATACCACTTGGAAGTCCACAAAAAATTTCTCACCATATGAATTAGTTTATGGGAAAAAGCCTATTCTGTCTATAGAATTTGAACTCCAGACACTTAAAAATGCATTGGATATTGGCCTACCATTGTCCATAGCCCAACATAACAGAATTCTGCAGCTCAATGAGTTGGATGAAATCTGGATAGAGGCCATTCAGCAAACAAAACTAGTTCAATATCAAAGGAAGTAATGGCATGACCAACACATCAAGAGGAGGACATTTCAACAAGGTGATTGGGTTCTTCTTTATGATTCTAAATTCAAGGACTTCAAAGGAAAATTACAAACTCATTGGATGGGTCCTTATCAGATAAAGGAAGTTTTTAAAAATGGAATAGTACTGTTGGAACCTATTGATGGAAGCACATACACATTCTTAGTGAATGGCCATCGAATCAAACTCTATAAAAGACCATCCAATAAAGAGGAGTTCCGCAATGATTTATGTTTTGATATAGGGGACACCTCCTCTACCACAGTTTTGGACCAGTAAAAAAAAAGAAAAAAAAGAAAAGAAAAAAAAAGAAGGTTGAAAACTAGCAAATGGTGGCCTTCTAAAAAAAAATAGAGGAAGATGGAAAACCAGTAAATGGCTATCTTTCTCGACCAAGGGAATTGAAAACCAACAAATGACTATTCCTTTCTTAATAGCAGTTGAGAATAATCAAGCTACGGAGGTGATCAGGTGCTGAAAGTTACTCAAACACACCTCTGGCACTTCACAGATTAGGAGAACCTCTAATGCTTCGCAAACTAGGAGCACCTCCGGTGCTCCACCAATAAAGATTTATTGACAGCCATAATAAGTGGGAGGGGACCCACCTCTCCAGGCAATAAAGTAGAGATGTCATTCGATGAGGTCATCATGACTCATCCTCTACTTTATGGCAGGAACAAACAAAAAAATAAAGTGAACACACATCTCAAGAGAAATCATTACTCTCATTTTCACAGGTACTTACAAAGACTACATTGATGTCACCCTGGATACATGGATTCTTGAACCACTCAATGGGAATGACTATAGGTTGTGTGACAATGAAGGTGATTGATGCCATTTCAAGCCACAAAAAGTTGCTTAGGTGCCACATCACATCAAGTCTCATCAACACCACAACATCTCAGCCAAGTACATCATGCCTCATCATTAAAAATGGATCAGATAATTCTATCTTAATTAAGCATTAATTAGCAACTATCTTGTCATTCTATTTTTAGGTGCCATCATTATGACATGTCCTCCTACCATTATTTTCCTTTCCAAATTCATGCATGCCGCCATCTTTGATGTACTATCACCATGCCTACAGAGTGTCCCATCACTCTACTTCATTTATGACCACATAAGCACTCTAACTAATTTTAAGTTCTTTCTCCATAAGCCTAAGCCATTAAATGAATTGACATAATAATCGTCATTCAAAACTATAACATACCCTGAAGAATAGAGTCAACTGAAACAGTTCTCTAGATCCTACAGAGTGAGGAAGGATTGTAAGCATAGATGATAGGAAAAGAATTTAGAAATGGGGGTTAAGAATAAACTAGAGCCAGAAAGTGTTACATACCTTTTGCCAGATGATGCTGCAACAGATATTCTGAGGAATGTAGGATGGTTAGAAATTCTGGAAAAATTTGAGGGGTTTCAAGAAGATATTGTTGATGAGTTCCTAAGAAATCCGAGGGACAATTAGATAGCCATAAGGGGAGTTCAAATCAATCTCTCTGCAACCACTATTTGTCATATTTCTAGGTTACCTGAACAAGGTGGGATGTTCTATCATCTAAAAACTTTATATGCCAATTTGATTAGGAATTTCTTTGTTGAAGGTGAACCTGCAATACAATTGCATTTAAAGAAAAATGAGGTTAAAGAAATTCTTAGGTCCTCACTTCGAAACCCTTGGCAATTAGTAGCTACATGGCTGATGAAATATTTCACATGTGATGGTCAATTTTCCCTAGTTTTAGGATCAATAATGAAAATGTTGATTTTTGTGAGGCATGGGAATGGACACCCTTTATTCAGCATAAACATTCCCAACTTTCTGTACTCTCCCTTTAGGGCAACTGTAGAAAAATATCAACAAAACAAGGGTCCTACGAAATATCATGGCCTCTTTTTTCTGATAGCTAAACACCACTTTCTATCTCAAGCTGATAGGGAAGAATTATGGCAAATATTTCTTGAACAAAATCCCCAGGACAAAGAGCCAGAGAGGGCACATGCAGAGGGTGAGGGTTCCTCTACCCAGGAAGAAGAAGAGATAGAACCTTCAACCTCCTCTACAGCTATTGAAAAAGGAAAGAAGTCCTCACTAGAGGCAACTTCATCTGTAGCCCCTATTTCTAATAAGAAGAAGAAAGGCAAAGAAATTAAACAGCCTACTCTTGAGCAAACTCCATACATGACTCGCTTAACCAGGAGGAAGATGACTCTGGCTGAGGAATCTTTCCCTAAGGAACTAACAGGGAAGAGGTCAAGGCAGAAAGTAAAGAAAACCCCAAAGAAAGATGACTCTAGAATACACTATTGGGCTGAAGAAGCATCCCATGATTATAATGAGATCCCTCTAGTGAGAAAGAAAAGACTAAGAGAAGTTTCCCTAGAACCATCTATCAGTCTAGATTCAAGTCCAACTTTAGAACAATCTCCTACTCCGGAGATAGAACACAAGCAAACTTTTACTATTTCCTTAGATTCTAAGGATGAGACACTTGCTCTGGAGGCACCTGCCCCACCTATACTATGGAGAAGCAAAAGGAAAAGGTAGCTCTCCAAAATTGAGAAAGATATTGCTCTCCTAGCCAAAGTGCTTCTAGGTTTCAGAACTTAAGAGGAGAAAGCTGGCCTTCATCAGAGACAACACAAACAGAGAAAACCCAAGAAGAACCTCAGGATAGGGAGGCTACAGGGAAAGATAAAATAGAGCAATTAGGTGCAGCTGACAGTGCAGGATAGATGGCTAAGGAAGATCCTGATGTGCAGCAAACAAAAGAAGAAATAGGAACTTTCTCTCACCCCTCTCATCAAGAGGATATTGAGATTTTAAAAGAGCAGCAACTATTGGAAGAAATTGATAATCAAAAAATATTACTTTGGGGGAAAAATCATATTATCACTGACCTCAAGAAGGTCAGAATGGAAATAGAGATGGAACAAAAACAAGTAATTGAAATACTGCAAACAGAGCTCCAGAGTAAAGACCAAATAATTCAAGAGAGGGAAGCAAAACTGGAAGCCCAGAAGACAGAGACAGCTAAAATCATGAAGAAAAAGGAGATAGAGGTAGTACAAAGTATTTCTAATCTTACCAAGGCTAGAGACAATGGTCTCATAGTAATTGCAGCATTAATTGAGAAAGTACAGAGCCAAGATAAATAATTGACTTGGGCCAACAACAAAATAGATGATCAAGAGGAGTATATTCATGAGTTGGCTAGCCCAGGGGCAACCAGTGAACATGAGGTACAAATAGATCCATTTGTGGGTCCAATCCCCATTGATATTCCTAAGGCCCTATTTCATTGGGAAAGGAGATTTAGAGAATATGAGGCTTCTAAGCCTATGCTGCAATTATAGAGGACAATTACTACCATGAAAACAAGAGTGGAAATACTGGAGGAAAGGGTCATTCAGATAGCCTCCATTTCTTCTAAGATTTTATCTTGCAGACCTTCAAGTGCCAGTTATGCTATGTTTTTACAAGAAAGGGTCCTACAAAGAAAGCTATCTTTAGTCCTATTTAATCTACCTGAGAACACATAAACAACAAAGGGGTTCATGGAAGCCTATACAAGGAGTTCTGATGAAGACAAAAAATTTCTTTGTGAATTATATCTGCATGGATTCTATGTTGACAATATGACCTTCATTCTTAATTATTTTGTAGGAGATTACCAGATCAAAGCATTCATATCAATGATGAGGAATCATCAGATTTGGAATGAGTGAATGGAGGCTCACCTCAAGAAGGATACAAAAACAAATCTTTTCATCAGAAAGGAGTGTTTAAACCCTCAAGCATTTGAGATCCAATTCAGGGCACATGTCTATCACCCTGAAAGTCAAAACAAAATTTTACCATTATACTTGAAAAATTTGCAAGAGTGTTCCATTGATTTTGGTCTTTTTATGAGTAGTTTAGCTAATCCAATGCTTGCAATAGCAAAGAAAAGGTGGAATATGCTAATCTTAGAGTAGAAAATGAGAGAGCTAGTAACCCTTGCAAACTTAAGGTTATTTATGAGGAGGGCAAGGTTAATATCCAAAATGATGGATAAGCATAAACAAGAGTGGATAGGTGGGCGTTTCAGGCCCCTTCTCATAATTGAGCCACTACCTTTCTGGACTGAGCAAATGGAAGATGAGAAATTATAGGAGTGATTGAAGTAGGTTGATCATTATAGGGGAAATAGTAATACCAATCGCACCACTTGCACTACCTATGCACAAGACTACAACTTGACTGACAGGCTACTCCACCAGAATAAATCTAGATTGTGAGAAGCAGGAGGACTTGCTAAACCTTATATATGGGGGGAATAATGAGAGTAGCACCCATAAAATACATTTTTTTACCTCTCTTTTTCTCCTTTCTGATCCAATTTTTCTTGATGTCTGCACGCGAATAGGCTAGCAAGATTGTTCTAAATAATGATTAATTGAAGATAAATTACTTAAGATCATAATTTCTTATTAAAGGACTAATGTGTATGGAATTGATGGAAATATGCAGAAAAACTTCTCTTTTTGAATCAACAAGTGTAGATGTTTGGGATGAAAATTTTGTGCAATCTTTGGAGGTAGTCCTAGTGATCTCTGGAGACAACACCAGAATACCAGAAAATCAAAAATTTTGAAGTAAAGAGGAAAAGCATCTCCGGAGCTGGACTGAAGTCTGGAGCATCTCTAGAGCTGAGCAGGAAGGCTACAATTATATCTCTGGAGCTACAAACAATATATCTCCAGAGCTGCAGATAGAGACATACATTTCTGGCACCTCTTTAGACTAGAGCAGATTTCTAGCATAGCTATCAGTCAGGTACTTTTAACAGTGATCGTGATAGCCCTAATATTACTTAAATCATCACCTTAGTGATTAAGGGCCATCTCTAGTTAACTATTGGGAGTTTTTATCTCTTTTTAGTTTTTGCATGAGTTACTGATGAAACTAATTTCATATCCATATTTTCAAGGCCTCGCTACTCAAATGTATTAAGACTCAAACTTAGATCTAGAGTGGACTTTTGTTCCACTCATTCTATTTTTATTACATGGTTATTTTCCGTAGTTAGACAACTAGTATAATAAAGAGATGGATGTCATCTCATAGTAGAACTGGTAGATGGGATAAGTGATATGTCATCACTCATTTTATATATACTTATAGAAGCAGAAGAAAAAGGGTGACTTTTATTATTCTAGATTTTCTGTAATCTCATTTGGATATCAATATTTCTCTAAATACAAAGCGAATGGAATTGGACTGAATTAAGTTGTGATCTTATTCTTTTGTGCTGATTCCTTACTGTAGTCTTTAGCCCTAAGGGTACAGAGCATTGGCCCACTCTCTCCTCCAAGGCAGAAGGCTAGTACCACTATTTTGTCATTTCAGATTTTGATTTATAGAATACTTACTGATTTTGACATATAGATGCATGTTGCATTTTATAGATTTTCTTTGAGTAATTTACTATTCAATTTTGTTTCCAACATTATTTGAATTCATTTAGTAAGAAGATAGATCAATCTCTTTGAATTAGTAAAAGTCATTAGAATTAGCTAGAGAAAACTAGTACCTGTAGAATCCCTAATTGCAGATAGCCGAGGACACAGCCCTAAATTTTGACATCTGAAATATGATTAAATGATGAGGTACAATGACCCTTGTCAACAAATTGGAGCTTGTTATAAGGAATTTATCTATCTTGGTGTCATTCATTATCTCATTGTACTTAGAAGTAGAGTAGATTCTCTCTAAACCCTTGACTTTTTTGCATTTTCTTTGTAATCCTAGTTATAACTCTCCCAATATCATACAATTGTGGAATTAGGAGGTTTACATCTATGAAAAGGAGTAAAAAGTCAAGTGAGTGAAGAAGTAAATCTAGCATAAGTCCCTTTGTGTTAACATCATGTCACATCAAACTATTGAGTCTATCCATTGCAAATCACAAATAATGAACCTTAGAGTTGTCTCACTGGATCACATAGTTTAGCCTTTGAGAGACTTTGTTCATGAGAGAATAGAATACTTAGTATTTTTTTCGGTGTGGCTCCTTGTGCATAAAAAAAACATCAACATTACCTCCATCTCATGCATAATACTTGTGATATGCTCATATGTACTGTTACCTCTGTATGTGTTTCTTGGTGTGTATTTTATTTGTTAATTCTCTTTGGATGACCCTTGACACTCTTGTTAGCACTAGAATACAAGGAGAATGAACCTATCATGACATTCCTCTTTATGTATCTTCATGCTTCTATTTGTTGTAAATACAATTGTAAATTCCATGTTGACACCAAAATTTTATTTTTCTTTCATGTGATATTTCTTCCTCGATCTTCATAATTATACTAACTAGAGAATGATGACAGTTCTAAAAATGATTATACAATCATTCATATACTAACTCTGGTCAAGTAGATCCCTCTATGCTATTGTATGATGTTACTTGACTTATGTGGCACCATGTTGCAATGCTTGACATCATATCATGATTACACAAGCCATTTGTATCATTCCTACAACGTCACCTTGGTTTTCCCATCTTGGGGGCAACCCTTTGTCATAATGTAGCTTTTGGAGACATATCATTTGGGCATATTCTTTGAAAAAGCTCTCGTGTTTGCTTTTCATATATCGCTCTCTCTACCTTAAGGGCAATTGAGCTCCCAAATGGTGTTAGCAATTAAATTAATGTGGGGGAATACACTTTGCTATGTGCTTCACTTTGTTCACATACCATGTGGCTGGTCTTGCTATCACAACACCTTTTGATCATATTTGTAGCACTTTACTAGAGGTACCCAACAAACAACGTATTTTTCTTGGCCTGTAATTTTTGATATTTTTGACAAGAAGCTCACCTAGTAAATTTATGGATCTTACTAGCCTGTAATGTTTACATTTTCTACTTGTTGACATGAAACTCACAATTTAGTAAAACTATGGATCTTACTAGCTTGTGATGTTTTCATTTTTTATGCATTCATGATCACCTAGTAAATAATGAATTTTACTAGAACTTGTGTCTCATGATGTGCATTTTGGTTTGATTCCTAGCATAATGCAACTTGGTAGTGCAAGAATTATACCTTGTACATGATGCTATTTTCCATGTATGCTTCATGTATGTTTAGATTTGACCATATTACTTTGCTAACCATAGTTGTTCTGGCATACAATATTCAGTCTCATCTAGTGTTTGGTAATTTTTTAAATATAGTTGTATATGTATATGTGTGATTTCTACGTTGTATCTTATGTATGTGTAACCTCTTTATTTAATTAATGTAGACTTATAGAATCCTAATCTTGTGAGTAATCGCATCTCTCAACTTAGTAACATTCTACGTATTCAACATTTTAATGAATAGAATTGACTTCTCCATACTTTAGGGTGTGTATGAATGAAATTTAATACCCCTACTTAAGTGGGTGCTAAACATTGCATCATAAATTGTTACCGCTTACAATTTCACACTTGGTTTAGCACTCAATTTAGTGTTTGTTTATCTTGTCTTGCAATGTGCCTATTTCAATACTTTGTTAAGAAATAGGGTTAAGTCTCTTGTTAATAGGCCTTTCAAGGACAAAATTGGCCAATACTCCTCACCCTATGCTAGCATCCTGACCATTGGTGCTAAAAGAATTTTTGTTGCCTTTAGTGACGCATCTCCTCAGTCTTACCCAATTGGGCCCCCAAAAAGTACTTGGTATTCATATATAAAAAACCCTCTCTCCTTCATTTCAAGAGGAAAGGAAAATAATGAATCAAAAAAGATATATAATCAATCTATCAACAAAAGCTCTATACAACTCTTAGGATATGGATTCTCTCTAGCGAAGCTCTCTACTTGTAAAGATTAGTATTGTTATTGCACTAACATTTGTAGGTATTTGAGGAAACTTCTTCCCTCTCATCAAATCCTTGTGTATAATTTGTGTCATGACATCAATTGAACAAGGTTTTCATGCTTATGGTAAGACCATTTGATTATATTTTTAACTACAATCTTTATTAGCTGTTTTGTCTCTATTAGGCGCAAACATGCACTCCCTATAATCATCATCATTTCTACTATGGAAGTGGGAACACTAATGTGGGGTATGACTAAGGTAAGCCTCTATATAACACAACCATTTTTCTACTTTTGCATGTGTGCATATCACAACAAAGGGTTTCTGACATTAAGGAGTGATAGGAAGATGAAGGAATAGGTACATATATTGTCAGACATAAGTGAAGACCATACAGAATCCTAAGGACTCTAGTGCCCTATGCTAGTGTCCTGCCTAGTCATCTCCTACTTCTAGTGCAAGTTACATCTAATATGCTCCTTTCTGTTCTACTAAATTATTTTCTAGAAACTATAATAGTTGTATATACTTTTTCTCAATCAATCAATTAGGTTTTCACATTGCTTAGTTTAATCAACCCAGTTTTTATTAATCTTCCATCTTTGCAACAAAGGAATAGAGCCCCCACCAACATGGCTTGACTCTTCTCTAGGGACTATAACCAAGCATAGAGCTATTGGTGGCTTGTGTTCCAATGTTTGACATGAATGATTGATCTAGTTAGTTCATAATTAATTAGGTCATCTATTCCCATCTAACAAAAAATTCCCATTTAAAATATATGGCCTTTTTCATGACTTGGTCAAATGTTTGGTCTACTTGAGATCTAATTCAAAAATGTTGTAAAAAAAACTAGGGGTACAACATGATTATCCACAATCTGCCAAGAGTGTTTTATCAAATTGAATGTGAATCATAGGCAAAAGAAGAAGAAATAATGAAAGTAGGTTCATGAACTTATTGGACAATGTGGGTTTCTACATAAAAGACTGGGAGCTAAACTTCAACTTTCTAAAACATAAAATATCAAAAAATCTAACATGGACTGCATTGTATAATCTTCCTTCAAAATATTAGAATCCCTTGATACTTAAGGAAATAGGAAATCACATAGGGTCTTTCATATCGATGAATAAGAATACAAAAGGGAAAGAATTTGGCCTATATGCACATATCAGTGTATACCTAAATTTGGTAGAAATACTTTCTCCATAAATCAAAATTCAAACAAGGGAAGAGTTTTGGAACAAAAAATTCAAATGGAAGGGCCAATAGAAAAAAATCAAATAGGAAGAAAAAATGGAACATGAATGATCAAAGAAAAGAAAGAGAACAAAAAAGTAGAAAAGATTTCCCACATTGAAGAACCTAATATTGGGAAAATGGAGAAAAATCAAAAAGAAAATCCTAAAAAAGGATACTTTCAAATTAGTGTTAGAACTTTTGGGGATTACTATTGAGATAAGAAACTATGATCGTTTTGGAAAAAAATAGAGGATATATATCAAACACCAAATAATAATAAGATTTAAAACATTACAAAAATTTTAGATTTTCAAAAGGAGATTATAAAACAAATAAATGAGGAAGATGGAAGGATGAAAATTTAGATCAACTCTTTATATGATAGAGGAATGAGCCAATCAATGTCTAAAATTAACAAGCCTAATTGTGGGGTAACAAAAAAATAAAGGAAGAAAATCTAATAATGAATTACTGGTCAGAGATAGGGAGGTAAAAGCTCAAATGAAGATAAATATGATGCTAAGATCTAGGAATGGAATATCCCTTTCTATCGAGAAATGAAGATCACATCATGGAACGATAGGGGCCTAAACACCCCTAACAAAAGATGTTTGGTTAAACATCAAATGGATATATCAGATATTGATATATTCCTCCAAGAAGAAATAAATTAAGAAAGAAGCAAGCTAAAATAATGGCTTACAAATTGAAAAATGGAAAAGACACTTCGTTGGATCAATTGTCACTTTTGGAGGTATAGCTGCCATACGGAGACCCTCAACAACCAACATGGAAGTCCTCAACCAAGATTAACATTGGCAAGTAAATAAAATTGATTGTATTACTAATTTTCATTTTTTCTTGATTAATGTATATGGACCGGTTGTATGCACAAAAAAGAAAAAAAAAAGAATTTATGATAATTGTTAGAGACTTTAATACTATATTAAATGATGAGGATCAAAAGGGGGGTGAGAATGAAGAATCAAGCACAACTCTAGACTTCATATAATTCAAAACCAATATAAATGTTCAAGACATAAAAACAAAGAATGGGTTATGCATATACAAAAATCAAAGAATGAGCTTCAATAATATAGCTAAAAGACTAGATCGATTTATGTGTAGTGGTGATTGGACCATCATCCCCTATCATGTGAATGTAACATTCTTCCTATATTAGGATATGATCACTTTTCAATTTAACTCTTTCTAACAGAAGAACAAAAGCCAAAAAGATGCCCATTCAAATTTGAAAACATGTGGATGAGAGATCAAAAATTTGCAACTAGTATGAAAATGGTGGGTTAAGGCACAATATCAAAAAGGATAAAAAATATTTATATTATTTAAGGAACTATAATATGTGAAAGAATACCTCAAACAATGGAAGAGAGTTCATTTTAATAACATCCTTGAAGAAAAAAATGCATTAGAAGAAAGGATGTAAAATCTAAGTGAAGAGGTAATCCAAAATGGAATGAATCATGAAAGGTATAAAAGAGAGAAAGACTTAATGGATCAATATATAGAAATTTTGGCAATGGAAGAGATTTTTTGGAGACAAAAATTAGGGGAATATGGCTCAAAGATGGGGAAAAAACATAAAATTTTTCCATAGCTCCACAAAAGCTTAGAAAATGCATAAAAGAGTTATAAGGATAAAATTAAAAACATGTGAACTAATAGAGAAGGACAATAAAATCAATGAAGAAGTTGTTCTTTTCTTTAGAATATTATAAACAATTAGGAAGGGTCATATTTGAAGCACCAAAAGAGCATCATGGAAAATATACCTGAATTCGTAATGTAGACACCTAGATTTGACTTTGTTGTCCATCTTAGTCATCTCCTATCACCTTGTCCTCCCCTTGAGCTAATTAATTAATTAAATAAATTTTATTTATTTATTTATTTAATTTTATCCATTTTCCGTAGCCATACATTTTTATAATTTATTTAATTAATTTTCCCCTTTGTCCAATAATTAATTAAATAATTTTAGTTATTTAATTAATTATTTCCCCTAGCTTGTCTTATAATTAATAAAATAATTTTATTATTTAATTAATTATTAGCTCCCACCTTCTCCCATAATTAATTAAATAATTTTATTTAATTAATTATCTTTTCCCACTTATCCTGATCTTGGTACAAAAATCTAAAAATCCTAGGCCGACCTTATGAGGATAGGTCTTATCCTTCCCTTAAGTTCTCTCACTTAATCGTGTCCATCCATCACCTTTTAATATTGTCCATCCATCCTTGATCTCTTGATCCATGTCTCATTTGATCTTAGCCATTGATGCCTAATTTAATCTTGGTCATTCAACCATTTGTACTAGATCATATAAAATAGAACATCCTTTAAGTCATCTTTCCCCTAGAATATGTCATGATCAACAAGCCATTATCTACACATTTTTAGAGTATTGTTATGCTGGTAATGTGAGCAATCAACATTTATCCATATCATTATCAAATATCAAGGGAAACAAGGACTATTTTGGTAATATTGTTTCATTTCCTTTCATTAGTTACTTTCTCTTGATGTGATGTAGAATATGGAGTAGGTTCATTGATGCATTTATTCCTTATTTGATTTCCACTTTCTGCATACACAGGTAAGTAAGGATGAAAAGCATTTTCTAATGAGTCCTTTTATTGAGGAGGAAATAAAATTGTTAGTGTAGGTTTTTATTTCTTATTTGGGTTATTTATTTTTCCTATATTCCTAGGTTTTTCTTACACATTTTATTAATCTTGCTTAGGTTAATAAAGAATGTCTTATTAAGTGAGTGGGTTATGATGTGTTACCTTCCTACATGTGAGCATCCATTAGCTATCTTGGGAAGATACTTTGCTATATTTCGTCTGATAAATGGTTGCTCCTCATTGGTCGGTGTTGCCACCTCCTCCCTCGCCTTGGTCTATATAAGCATGTTACATAGCTTGTATTTTGTATCCTTTGCTTTTGCATCCTCTTAATGATATTTTTCTTCTAGCATTTGCATTACTCTCATGGAGACTAGCTCTGTGTATATATTTTGATCATGTATCGTTTGCTTTCATAGTATTACATCTATCCTTTTCTACTAGTTTTTTGGGTTATTAATCTTTTTAGATTCTAACATGGTATCAGAGCTTTTCGAGTGTAGAATAAATTGTAGTTTTCTTGTTTGAGGGATTCAAGGGGGCTAATATTGTAATTTTTTTCCAGAAACCCACTATGCTCTCTCTTGCATCTTCGGATGATCTGGAGAATAATTTTTTTTGAAGGAAACATTATAATCTCTAGGGTTTGCATATGTGTTTTGTAAAATCTGGGTGATTGCAAAATTTTTGGTTATACCGGCAGCATTTCTAGCTATTCTAACATGTCCAGGAGGCTCAAGAAAGTCAAGATTGGCTTTCATTTCACCAAAATAGGAGATCCTTTGACACAATTGCACAACAAGGGTTTTATGCTTAGATATGGAAAATAGCTCTCAATTGGAGCATTTTCAAGCGAAAAAGCCCCTACCGTTACATTTGAGAGACCTGACAAGTGAATTTTGATATTAAATTTACCTAGTTTTGGTGCCGAAAGTCTAAATAGAAAATTTTTTGGTCAGAGGCCATTTTGGCCCCCAGGACACATTTCTATACAAAAGATTTCTAATTTCATGCAGTTTTTATTTTAAAACATTCAAAATAATAAAATAAAAATATATATTAAAGCACCTTAAATGTTGTGTAAAGCGCTTAAAACACTAAAACAAAAAAATAATATAAAAGGGGCTTTGACCCTTTAAGGTCTCGACCGCCATTAAAGGTTACGAGTCCTTTTACAAGGGCAACATACCTCAAGGGGAGCCTGTGGACCTTTCATAGGTCATAGACCATAGAGCCTTTCTCAATGAACAGTGTTTAGTGAAGATCAAGATTGGGGACTACCATGATGAGATGATGTGTGATATCATAACAATGGATGCATGTCATATGTTGTTGGGGAGGCCATGGCAGTATGATAGGTGTGCTATCCATGATGGTCATGTAAACACATATTCCCTAAAAAAGGATGAAGTTTGTCATAAGTTTAAGCCATTGAAGGAGGTGGAAGAAAAGGTATGTAGTACTGTTAGAATTTGCTTGATAGATGGTAGGAAATTTTTGGAGGGTATGAAGCATGAGTACCATTGCTTTGCATTGATTCCTAAGATTAGTCAAGAGAAATGTGAAGATGTCCTAGAAGAAGTCTCAGATCTATTGGAGGAATTTTAGGATATTATTTCTGAAAATATACCACAAGGTTTACCACCAGTGAGGAAGATAAGTCGTCAAATGGATTTGATACTAGGAGCTAGTTTGTTGAATAAGGCAGCCCACAAAATGACCCCTACAGAGAATGAAGAGATAAACAAAGAAGTTCAGGAGTTGTTGAGGAAGGGACTAATAAGAGAGCCTAAGTCCATGTACGGTACTTGCAATAGTAGAACTAAAGAAACATGGAGAGTGGAGGATGTGTACAAACTCTCTAGCCATCAAAAAGATCACGATCAAGTACAAATTTCTATTGCCTAGAATGGATGACATAATTTATTGTTGGAGTGGAGCCAAGTACTTCATGAAGATTGACTTGAAGAGTGGGCATCACTAGATCTAAGTTAGAGAAGGAGATGAATGGAAGACAGCCTTCAAGACAAAGGAAGGATTGTATTAGTGGTTAGTCATGCCATTTGGGCTAACCAATGCACCGAGCACATTCATGTGGCTCATGAACAAGGTATTAAAAGAGTTTTTTGGAAGTTTTGTTATTGTTTATTTAGATGACATTTTGATTTTTAATAAGACATGGGATGAGCATATGATGCATATCAGAAGAGTCTTAGAGAAGTTGAGGGAAGAGAAGTTGCTGATTGATGTGAAGAAATGTAGTTTTACAAAGAAGGAGTTGGTATATCTAGGATTTGTTGTCTCATAGGAATGTCTTAAGATGGAACTAGAGAAGATGAGGGCTATCATTGAATGGCCTAAGCCAAGGAGTGCTACAGAGTTACGTTCTTTTCATGGTTTGGCATGTTTTTACAGAAAATTTATCAAAAATTTTAGTAGTATTTGTGTTCCTCTAACTGAGACAATGAGAGGGGATAGAAAAGATTTTAAATGGACTATAGGAGAAACCAAGAGTTTTGATATATTGAAGTAGAATGTCAAAGAGCAACCTATATTGGCACTTGCAAATTTCAATAAGGTATTTTAGGTAGATTGTGATGTTAGTGGAAGTGTTATAGGAGCTATTTTGAGTCAAGAAGGTAAGCCCATTGCCTATTTTAGTGTGAAGCTTAATGATGCCAGGAATTTAAGTATTTTTTTTTATGATCAGGAGTTTTATGCAATAGTTCAAGCTTTTGTAAGATACCCAACTATATCTAACTAATTTTTTTTTCCTTAGACAAATTTACTTGCACTTAACTTATCAACTACTCAACTAACTCAATGACATACATCAAAGATAACAACTTGTATGAATCAATTGAAGTTGGGAACTTGTATTACCACTTGATTCAAATCAATACAATTGTCTTATTATAATGGATAATACCCTCAATGGCAATGAACATACAATCTTATTCAATGGATTACAAGAAAGGCTTTGAAGCCTAGATGTATACAAAGCTTTCAACTTTTTCACAACTAGCTCTATTCACTGGTTGATGTAGATCACTTCAATTGAACTCAATGATGTCAACTATGTGTTAACACCTGACAATGCAACAAGGGAGAATCAACTTGTCAGTTGAGGGAGCATCACCCAAATTACTTGAAACTCATAGGCCTCAAGGTCACAAGCATAAAGCTTTGCAGAGAGAAAATTCGTCAAAGATGTAAGATGTCAAATGAATGAGAGAGCTCCTCCTTTTATTAGCCTTCCAAGGCAATGAAGGCACATTTTTCAAGGCATAAAGAGGAACCAAGGCACATTTCCCAAGAAGCATATTCAAGAAAATATTCCACTTGACAACTCAGTGTGATGTGACAACCTTACCCAATGCACCGGTAAGGATCACAATGTTATCTCTCTGGCCAATGATAGTTCAGGTAGTTGTAACTACCTTATCTTCTTCTAGACACCACTTGAAGTGGATTTGCTCATAAAATGGCACCTTATGGGTTCTAGGCACACATCTTGGTGGTTTGAACTAGTGATTGCACCCAACTGAAGACTAGGTGCCAACAGGAGATGATGTAACAAGAAAATGATCCCTGGTGTTGTCTTCACATTCTGGAGGAAGTCTACTAGCTCCAACGCCAAGTCAAACTACTTGAGGTGCACTTCTAAGTCTGTGTATGAGGAGACTAGCATCTTGCATTGGATTCACCTTCATGCATGTGATGGTTTACATTTGAAGTCTTGTGGTGAAGTAAAACACCTAACTCACCAAGCCCCTTGACTAATTGAAGTGATTGAAAGCTACCTCCCCACTTAGGCACACATTCAGAGGATTTGTAGTAGATCTGGCACCTAGGGATAGTTTTGACACATTTCCACAAGCTTAGATCACAAATTGAAACTTACAAGTGTTAGATTGACTCCTATGAAATGAGCGCCCAACAATTTCGCCCCTTCAAGATGTCTCTTTCTCAACTAGGCGCACTTACTGTTAGTTTGGCTAAGAATTTCTACCTAGGTTCCAACTTATCATCTTTTCAAGGCAATTTGAAAGCAACTTGAATTCAAATGGATATGATCTTTCCCCCTAATGGAGCACCTTGTATACAAACTAGTTTTGAGGTCTTACATCTACCTTAGGCACACTTTTTGGTAGTCTTAACTAGTATCTATGTCTACGCCTTGAAATCTCAAGATACTCACCCAACCTTCATCATCCATCTAGGTACCCTAGTGAAGAGGCTTAGCTAAATTGAGCACCTCATCTAAAAATCATTATCCAATGCCAAAAGAGAACCTTTTTATACTAGGCGCTCATTGACAAGTTGCCAGAGGAAAAAATGCACCTAGAGATGAATATGCCATAACTTGATCAATTCAGTCATTCCACTAGATCTTATTGAAGGTGAGGTTTCACTTGATCAATCCTTAAAGGAATTCACCACTTGCAAAGGAGTCTAGGTGCAGTATGAGAACTAGGCACACTTTGAGTGTTGTGAAGGCTAGGAAGTGTGCCTAACTCACTTAGACCACTTTAGTGATTCAAAACTCAACACTGGATAATCCTACAAGTTTAATAGACTCACATCATACCCTCAGATAACTCCATTCTCTTGATTATATCCTTCAAAACCCAAGGCACACATTTGGTAGGTTCATCATGACATTTGCACTCAAGCATGAAAACTTCATCCACACCCATTCCAATTATCTCAGTACTAGGCGCTAGGTTGGAGGAGGTTAATTATATGGAGCGCCTCAAGTTAGATCCCTTACTAAGTGCTATAAATGAACTTGAAAGCCAAGCACCATAATGAACCTAAGTTTTTTTAGAAATGTGCCCAAACATCATGATAACATCACTTGACAATGTGACCACTCGAGCTGATGAAATGACTCTTAGACTTAGCCAAATTTGCAAGTCTTGTCATAGTTCCCTTGAAGTAGTTTTTGACTTATTCCTACAAAAGTACAACATTGAGTTAGTTAAAAACCAATTTCATTCCTTTATCATTGGTATTATCCTTTGGGAATGATAGATAGGCTAATTCATTCTTCTCTTGATGATCAAGTCAGAAACGGGGACATGATAGCTTTGAAGAAAAGGAAAGATTATCTATTGCCAAAAGATTTTTTTTAATACTGATCATTAGGCCTTGTAGTATCTTAATAGTCAAGGGAAATTGAACTAGAGGCACTTAAAATGGGTTGAGTTTTTGTAGAGTTATACTTTTGTTTTGAAGAACAAGAGTGGGAACTCCAATAGAGTTGCAGATACCTTGAGCAGAAGGAAAAATTTGTTGACAGAAATGCAGATAGAGATTGTTGGGTTCGATGAGCTCAAAAGTTTGTAGCATGAAGATCTAGATTTCACAGAGGCTTGGAAAGCTTGTTTGGAACCTATTACTTTGGATAGGACAAAATGGTTGGATTTTATAATCCAAGATCGTATGTTGTTTAGAGGAAGCCAATTGTGTATTCTAAGGAGTTCCATGAGAGAGAACCTGATTAAGGAGAAGCATAGTGGAAAATTAATTGGACACTTTGGTCAAGGTAAGACCATTGCTATTCTTAGTGATAATTATTAGTGGCCACAATTGTAGTAGGATGTGAGGAAATTTGTGCAAAGTTGTAGAGTGTGTCAGATGGAAAAAGGAACAAATTAGAATACAGGGTTATATCAGCCACCACCTATACTAGAGAAGCCATGGGATGATATTAGTATGGATTTTGTTCTTAGTTTACCAAGGACACAGAGAGGACATGATTCCATTTTTGTGCTAGTGGACAAATTCTCAAAGATGGCACATTTCATTCCTTGTAAGAAGATTAATGATAATGTTCATATTATAGAGTTATTTTTCACGGAGCTGGTGAGACTACATGGTCTACCTAAGAGCATAGTTTAAGATTGAGATACCAAGTTTGTATGTTATTTCTGGAGTACATTGTGGAAGAAGTTAAAGACAGATTTTAATTTTAGTTCTACACACCATCCACAGACTGATGGACAAATGGAAGTGGTGAATAGGAGTTTGGGTAACATCCTACGATGCTTAATAGGAGATAAGCCCAAGGGATGGGATTTGATTTTACCACATGCAAAATTTGCTTACAACAATTCTATCAATAAGAGCATAGGTAAATCACCATTCTAGATTGTTTATGGGAGTAGTTCAAGAAATGCTTCAAAGTTAAGGAAGCTAGACAAAGGAGAAAAGACAAGTGTTGAAGTTGAAGACTTTGCCGAACATCTAAAGAATTTGCATGAAGAGGTGAGAAAGCACATTAATAAGATGCATACTCAGTACAAGGGTAAGGTAGATCAAAAGAGGAGATATAATGGGTTTCAGGTAGGAGATGATCTCATAGTTCACTTGAGAAAAGAAAGGTTTCTAGTTGGAGCATAAAATAAGTTGAAAATGAAGAAATTTGGACCATGCAAAATCTTGAAAAAGCATGACTCAGAAAATGCATATAAGGTAGAGATGCTGAGTGGGATCAATATTTCATCTGTGTTCAATATTGCTGATTTAACAAAATACCATGAAGGTGGCACAGAGGATGGACCAACAGAAGAATAGTGGAGTATTCTGGCATCTACTTCAATGGAGGAGATATAAGAGATCTTGGATAGCCGTGTGGGAAGAAGTACTCGAAATAGACAATATGGAGAATACCTAGTAAAATAGAAAGGAAGGCATATTGAAGATTATTCTTGGTTGTCTAAGGTAGAAGTTGAGCATTTGGGTTTTATTCAAACAAACACCTGAGACGTGGCAAGGTCACTTCTCAAATTACCCTGGGTGTCTGATGTAGGAGCATCTAGTGGTGTAAAGGTAATCTTGCATCACCCAAAAATATGTTGATTTAAAATCATTGAAGTTGTTTTCATTTCATTCCATAATTAGTATTTCTAATTCCATAATCACTTGAATAATGATGTAGGACTTTTAGTTTTTCTAAACAGCTAAAAATAACAAATTACTATTTTTGGAAAGTTTAATTGCCATTTCTAGAAAGTTTGCATTTAGGCATGGATTGAAACAAAAATTTATAGGAAGCTTCGTAAATAAAATATAAGACCTTTTGAATATCTAGAGTGATAGTTCATTTCATGAGCTTTCTAACTCTTAAAATAGTTCGTCAATTGGACACCTATATCAAAAGTTATGCTTTCCATAAGTTGACCTACTTTTAGAGGGATTGGGATTTGTAAATTTCAAAATTTAGCTGGAGGCCACCAAAAAGGGCTATTTATTACTATTTTTAGGAATTCTGGGGGTATTAGTCTTAAGGGGGAAAGTGTTGAGTCAAGAATAGGTGGGAAAATAGAAACCCTAGCTAATTTGGGGTTATAGAAGGTAAAAGATTCCAGAGTCTTGAGATAGGGAGTTGTAATGTGTTGCATCATGTGGAGATATTATCCTCTGATTATATTTGAGCTTCTATAATATAATGAGTTGTCTAAATCAATAAAAGGATATTCTATTTTCTATAGGAGTCCAGGACAACACTGACAGGGGGGTGAATCAGTGTTGTATAAATTTAGACAATATAAAACTTATTAAAATTGAGGAGAATATGTTAACAATCAATTGTCATATTTTGCACCAAGGAAATAAACATTGAATGTTTAGACTTGGAAGACAATCAACAACACACAATTTATGAAACAAGGACACCAATAATTAGGAGTAGAAAAGCTTCTAGGGGTATAAAAACCACTCATGAACTGCCTCACTGGCTTAATTTTGAAAAAACTTCTTTACAAGGCCTCACTGGCTGATATATGTGTCTCACTACCAAATGAAAGGTCTCACTGACCTACAAGCCCCATTGGTATAGGAAGGTCTCATTGACCACAAACCTCACTAGCATACTGTGCCTCACTGGCAAAAACAATCATCATTATCAAAACATCAAACTTTGTGTGCAAGACATGATTGCCATTCAATCAGATTTGTACCATTATATACTCTATGTTTCATCATAGAGCCTTTGATTTTCAAATCAAGACCATCATCTTTTACACACTTCTACAAACAAGCTCGTCTTACAAACCTCTATAAACAATTATTGTCTCTATCAATCTTTCATCAATCACTACAATCAAAGCTTGATTTCTTACAATCAAAAACATTACAAACCTCTACAAGTGTCTTTATACATTCTGATATTCTTATAAGAACATTTCACTATGAAGAATATCTCATAATATGTCTTTTACTCTGCAAATTGGTTCACATAATCACTCATCTGTATCATCAAATTTATCTTTATCATTGATCTGCATAACAACACACACATACATCAATGCACCTATAGTGCCATTAAATATGAGATGACCTTTCTTATTTTTTTCTTCTTTGCATAATCACTTCAATCCTTGATATTCTTGTATCTCCAAATAAAATAGACTCTTCAAATTCTTCGTCCTAAAAATGAATTTCACTATAAAACCTTTCATATTTCCCTCTCTACAAAAGAAATTCAATCACCTACAACATAAAATTTTATTTGCATAATAAAAAATAAATCTTCAATATGTCATTAATTTTCTTCTTATGCTCTCTCCAAAATCCCTTCAACTTCTTCTCCTTCTAAAAAAATCTTTCAACTTCATTTGTAAAAAAAATGAAGTCTATCTTTTCTTCATTGACACAACAAAAATACCTTCTTTTCTTTTCTCAAGAGAATACACAAATATAGAAGAAATCTTCATAAAAATAGAGTAAAGGTTCCACAAAATCTATTTTTGTACCTTCTCTTAAAACATGCTAAAATTAGCTTAAAAAAAAACTTTCTAAATTTGACCACGTAGCCTTTATGGGCCTAACAAAATAGGAGTTTTTTTAAAAAAAAATTAAATATAGACTAAAGCCATTTATATGGCTTAATCGGGCTCTCAAGATATTCGATGATTTGTTTTTTTAAAACATAAATGAGCTTCACATAGTTCCCTAGTTTTTGTATCACAAGACATAAACATAGACCTATTCTTTTTGCAAATCGTGCTCCCATTAAATAATTTGATGCTTCAAAAAATTTGAACCAAATAACATTTAAACTTATCCTTTTAATGGCTCTCTTTTAGTGTACAAAAAATGGAGACCAGGAGTATCAGTTTAGCAGCGTGAAGGGGCCGGTTGCCCCATGGTCTTAAACCCTCTACCAGGTAACTTAAGTAGCAGTGACCTTTGATAGGAAGTCAACTTCCTTTTATAAAATAAAGTGCTTATCAATAGTGATAGTTATAATAAATTTAAAATTAGCTTTTAAAAAAAGCACTTAAATGTCTTGAGATAGAATTTTCTCAATGCCAATGATATGAAGACACTAAATAAGCTCATTGTTATTGCAAACTGAGTACATCACGATAATAACAATGATACTATCACTGTTATGCCAAGACTAAAACCAATGATATCATAATCAACAATCACCTTTGTCTGTATAACCATTACCTTTAACCTACCAAGCATGTGCTAACTGAGAGAACCATGAAGCATGTGTCAATAACCATAGACTCACTCAAAGAACATGAAGTCCTGAGTATGATGAAGTAACATATCAACTTTGCGCACCTATGTCAACTTTCATCATGTCTCTTAAATTTAACACCTCATTACAGAGCTTAAATCTCTGCCATCTACCAACCTTCTTCTACACAATGAATGTATCATGAAGCATATAGAAGACATCCTAATGAAGGCATCTTGACAACACTCATTCCTCCTGTCATCACACATTTTAGACACCAAGTGATGAAGGGGGTAAATCATAAAACACACAATAATAGAAATTGAACACAGAGAATAGAACTTTCTTTTATTGATCTAGGCAACTCATTATATTACAGAAGCTTAATTACAATTAGAGCAATCAGTCCTCCACAGGCTACAACACACTACAGCTACCATCACCAGGCTCTGGAATCTTTCGCCTTCTGTAACCCCCAAATTAGCTAGGGTTTCTATTTTCCTACCTATTCTTGATTCTACACTTGCCCCCTTAACTCTCCTCCTGCCTAGGGTTCCCAAAATAGCCATAAATAACACTTTTTGTGGCCTCCAGCTAAATTTTGAAATTTACAATTCCCTATAAAAGTAGGTCAACTTCCGGGAAGCATAACTTTTGATCTGGGTGTTCGATTGACAAACCGTTTTAGGCGTCGAAAAGCTCGCAATGTGAACTATCATGCCAAAAATCTGTAAATAGATTTCTGTCAACTTTTTAGGACGTTTAGGGAAGTTTTAGTGCCTCATATCTCATTTCAAAAATTTTTAGGGGCTTTTCAGAAAACAAAAACTTTAATATCTTTCAGCTCACAAAATATCTTTGCCTAATTCCTTCACCAAAGGTCTTATATTTCCATTTAGTAACTTTCTACAAGTTTTCACTTTAATCTATGCCCAACTGCAAACTTTCCAAAAATAGCAGGTAGACTTTCCAAAATAGGCAAGTTGCTATTTTTAGTAGTTTTGAAAAAAACTGAAAGTCCTACATCATTATTCTGGATATTATGGAACCAAAAACACTAATTATGGAAAGAAATGAAAACAACTACAATAATTTTGAATTAACTTCTTTTTGCGTGATGCAAGGTTGCCCTTACACCAGTAGATGCTCTTGCATCAGACACCCAAGGTAATTTGAGAAGTGACCCTGTCACGTCTCAGATGTTTGTGTGAGGGAAACCCAAACAGTCAACCTCTGCCTTAGATAACCAAGATGAATCTTTAATAGGCCTTCCTTTCCATTTTACCAGATATTCTTCATATTGCTTGTTCTGAGTACTTCTTCCCACACAGCTATCCAAGATCTCTTCTATCTCGTCCATTGAAGTAGATGCGGGAATACTCCACTGCGCTTCTGTTGGTCCATCCTTTGCTCCACCTTCATGATATTCTGATAAATTAGCAATGTTAAAAATAGGGGAAATATTGATCCCATTTAGCAGCTCTACCTCATATGCATTGCCTGAATCATGCTTCTTCAAGATTCTGCATGGTGCAAATTTCTTCATTTTCAACTTATTGTATGTTCGAATTAGGAACCTTTCTTTTCTCAAGTGAACGATGACTTCATCTCCTACCTAGAATTCCTTATATCTCCTCTTCTGATCTGCCTTAGCCTGGTACTAAATAGTGATCCTATTAATGTGCTTTCTCACCTCTTCATGCAAATTCTTTAGATGTTCTGCAAAGTCTTCAACTTCGGCACTTGTCTTTTCTCCATTTTCCAGCTTCCTTAACTCAGAAGCATTTGGGCTATTGCCATATACAATCTCGAATGGTGATTTACCAGTACTCCTATTGACAGAATTGTTGTAAGCAAATTCTGCCTGTGGTAAAATTAAATCCCATCCTGTTGATGATTACAATATACAGCCTTCTGGCCCTCCTTCTAGCGCCAAAAACTGTTGATGATTACAATATACAGCCTTCTGGCCCTCCTTCTAGCGCCAGAAACTGTTGATGATTACAATATACAGCCTTCTGGCCCTCCTTCTAGCGCCAGAAAACTGTTGATGACTGTTTTGATGCAATCATAACAATAAGTTAAAATTCACATATAATGAACTGAAACTATACTTGAAAGATAAGAAGGAATCATTTGAGATTCAACTAATCCCAAGTCTACAATGGTTCGATTGGTCAAGTTCAGTTGGTCAATGTGAAGCTGTAATGTTCAAGGGGCCTTACATAGTTTAGGTTTGTTTTGTGGTTTACTGGCCTAAGAATATGCAAAAAGGTCATAGATTTCAACAAGTATTCTGTTCATTTGCATAAAGGTGATACTGTGCTGCAAGTTTCAAAGGGTTTTCTTGGATTTTTTGCAGCTTTCTTTTTTATCTATTTATGAAAACTGTCTACTTATAGCTCTGTTATGCATGCTTCTTCAAATTTGAGACAATTTCCTTTAGATTTCTACGTTTTCAGCTAAATATTTCAGATGGGTTGGGAAAAGTTAGAAAGATCTAATCTATACCTCATTTAATCTACCAAAGGATCTAATTGTTTCTGTCATGCACTATGTAAATACCACAGTAATTTGATCAAATCCACAGTAAAAAACCCTAAATGTAAGTTCTGAGCATTTTCACAAACATACATTTAAAATTGCAAGCTCTCAAAGAAGATATTTCAAAATACAAAGAAGGGCAGGAGAACACTCAGAAGATAGATGCAGAACTCCAGATTCTATTGTATTAGAAACGAATAGTCATACATGATTTACAATGTAGGAATGACTCTTAGTTTCATTGATCATACTACAAAGAACTTACAAGCTTTACAGATACAGTAAGGCAGCCAAACATTCCACGCGCACCTTACTGCAGACAAACAGGCGACCTCCTTCTTCTACTTCTAAACTATGCTAAGCTAACTTGCTGTGTTTTCCTAGAATCCCTGTTGTGTAGGCCCTAAAAATCCCTGTTGTAAAGTATTACAGTGTAGAGAGGCACAATGTAAAGACATTCTGATTGTCCTCACTATAGCAAAAAACCTAACTGAACCCCTGGTTCAAACCCTTGGTTACAGCAATAAATGC
This sequence comes from Cunninghamia lanceolata, assembly GCA_027924645.1. Classification (NCBI taxonomy): domain Eukaryota; kingdom Viridiplantae; phylum Streptophyta; class Pinopsida; order Cupressales; family Cupressaceae; genus Cunninghamia; species Cunninghamia lanceolata. Next base: position 10,675,317 of record BSBN01000078.1, read on the forward strand.
AGGTGAACCAGCTCTCAAAAAATATCTCTGAGCAGTGTCAAATCTGGGTGAAATATTGCCCCTTCTGAGAAGTTCCGGCAGCTGGGCAATAACTTCTGTTTGTCTATTGCAGTAATTCCTCCAGCTGCAACTCTGTCTTTCACTTGAATGGCCTTGACTTTTCGCACTTTATCCTTATCTTCTTGCTCCTGAGATCAGATTTTCTTTCCTTCATGAGGTCACTGTGTTGACTTTCCAGCTGCTTCCTCAACTGCAAGCCTGCAAGACAAGACAAGCAATAAGTATTTCATTCATCACATAAACAGCAGGAAATTAAAATAATCATTGAAATTCAGGTGACTGCGCAAAATTGCGGAAATCGGATCCAAAATCCTCTCAAAACGCGTCAAAAATGCGTTCAGACTGCTCAAAGCTCACAGGTCAACCATCGCTGACCGAAAAATGCCAGAGGCGCCAAAAAACACTTTAAAACTCCACCGCTTCATTTCCCGCCCATCGGCATGACTATCGCCATCGGCGTGTCAAAAAAAAACACCTTGGTCGACATACTTCATCATCATGATATTTCGCTTCTGCATATTGGGGAAAAGAACAACATCATCATCATCATCATGTTGAAGAAGAATAGGAGGATATGAATATGATCATTCTGCCGAGGAAAGGAAAATGATGGTGACGTCATCATGATATTCGGGCTTCATTGAAATGCTAAGGATGACGTCATCATCATGTTTGGTTAAGGTCAGGGGATAATTGTGATATCGGGTCACCTAAGGAGCATGATCAGGATGATGAACGTAATATGATCCTCTTGCGGCCAAGGTAACCTTCTCGAAAGATCAGGATGATGAGGATCATCATCATATTTGGGGCTTCTGTCGAACATAGAATAAGACATCATCATCATATTTCGCGAACCAGATCGTGCTTGAAAAAATATCCTGTTGAAGGAAAAATGTGATGATGATGATGATCAGGATATTTGCTTCTTCGTTTATTAGATCGGGATGACGTCATCATGATATTCGGAGCCTTTGTTAAACTTAGAACATGACGTCATCATGATATTTCGCCAACCGGATCATGTTTGGGAAATATCCTGCCAAAGGGAAAATGTGACGATGATGATCATCAGGATATTTTCAAAAGGGTGTATTTCATCGGCAGGAGGACTTTACGAAATATCGGGTGAACAAACAAGATCATGATGATCTTGATAACAGGACAGGATAAAACAATATGATGATGACCCTCCTCATCGAATTATCATGATGACGTCATCATGATATTTTGTCTTCGAAGCACAAGGATGAGTTGAGGTCATCATGATATTTCGCTAGGGTGATATTGTAAAATATGATCATGCTGTTTGAGGAATGAAATATCACCCTCTTCTGAATAGATAGGGTGATCATCATGATATTGCAAAAAAGGCGATCAGGAGGATATAAAGTCGTCATCATCATCTTTCGAATTTCAGCAAATATCATGATGATGACGCTCTGATAGGTTTATAGCATGCGCATGTAAATATGCCGATGATGAATTTTCTAAGTCAGGGTGATCCGATATTATCAACATGATGTTTAAATTTTAGGCGATGCAAAGATATCATGATGATGCCCACGATACAAAGACCGCTCGATGGGGAACTTACCTTGACTTAAAGTTGATGTCATCATGATATTTGAACCTCAGGATATTATCAGGGGGGGTTCAAATATGATGATGATATTGTTCTTCATGTAACCAAAACCGAGTTTATAACATATGACCCTCCTAAAAGAAATCATGATGCTGACAATGCGCGTAAGGCCATTTGACGGGTAAAGGACACTACCACCTAAGATTGACGTCCGGATATTGCGATTGCATGATTTTTATTGGGTGATAGACCAAGATCATGATGATCTTGACAACATGACTTAGGATATAAAAATATGATGATCCTCCTGCGAATATCAGGTTTGACCAAAACTTTGACCGTGCATAACTTTCACATATGGAAGAATTTTCGAGTGAAGTAAAAGGCAAACCTGCATGGAATTTCAAGCTCTTTCTAAATATGAGGTCATAGAAACAAAATATGAACTTTGACAAACTGACCTCATGATGATGACCTACCTTATCCAATATCATGATGATGATGCACCTGACCTTCATTTTTACCAAACCGCCAGAAAGCAGAAAAAACACAAGCAGAAGCAAAAAGCAAACATCAGCAGGGTTCCCCATTTTGCTAAGGAGCATAATGGGGCGTGTTGTGAACATCACAACAACTAGCAACCAAAACAAAACAATTAAATTCAGAGTGTTCAAGGAAACTAGATGAAATGAACTCATAACTTCCAACTATCTTTCTTGCAAATTACTATTCAGCTTGAGACTCAAAGTATTCAATAAAGATGCATGAATTTCCATTTTCAGTTTAGTTGTGTGCATGTGATTAATTATTATCATCTTGAAGATCAGTTGAACAAACCAGTGACTGACATTAGCCTACGTAGGTGAGGATATTCCCTCATAGCCGACCGGATAGAGCCTTGCTGCCAGCGAGCGTCTATAGCCCCGGCAAGGTTATCGTTACAATTCTCCTAAGTAGAGCCCCACTGCCAGCGAGCGTCCATAGCCCCGGTAGAGTTACTTAGATGGCTTAATCTGGATTTTCAGTATAATCCGCTTTATTTATTTATTTATTTATTATTTTTTTTATTTTCTAATTTTGAAAGATTTCATAAGATATAGCAATTTGTAACTTCATGATGCAAGGAGTGGACACTTGCTGAAATTAAGCTGAGAATTGTAATGGTAGCAAGGGTGACCTCTGATTTTTCACCTAATATCTACACTGGTATGTTCAACAAACCCAAGGATTTTAGGTGTGTCATCATGAGAAACCTGCTTCGAATCCTCAATCACATTTATTGAATACAAAACTTCAGAAGATGAACAACTCTCTACATTCATGACAGTGACAAATTATGTGTAAATTGCAAATGGTTAACCTGAATATCCTAAATTTTATACTGTTTTGAATGGTTGCTAGTTTTGCTCCTTAATACTCTACAGTAAAATAAAGATCCCTGCTGAGGAGACAACAAACAAACCAAACAAACAGGCTATACAAACAACACAACAAAAGAAAAAACTGTACAAACAGATAGAAACAAAAAGCAAAAATAAACAGAAGACAAGCTATACAAACAGCCAACCCAAGAAGAAAACAGCAGAAGAAGAACTGTACATTATCTACAGCATTTTACATTAAGAAAGAAAGGACTGCCTCATCCTGACCTTCAAGCCTGGAAGTAGTGTTTCAAATGCTGGCCATTAACTGGTAATGGCACATCTTCTCCAGTCAAGGTCTTAAGTCTAAAGGTGTTATCTCCTATTATTTCTGAGACTTGTAATGGACCCAGCCATAATTTATCGAATTTTCCATGGCTTCCTTTCTTTTCATGTGCTTTGTCCCAGCACAACACTAAGTCTAATATCCTAAATGTCTTGACTCTTGCCCTTTTGTCAAACCACCTCTTAACAACTGCTTGGTGTTTGGCAAACTTCTCGAGGGCTTGACCGCTTTTCTCCTCTAGTTGTAACATTTGCACTATTCTGGCTTCCCTATGGTTATCAAAGCCTAGATATTCATTGGCAAACTTCCAGGTTGGTATTCTCAGATTAACCGGAAGTATGGGATCAGTCCCATAAACTAAGTGATAAGGTGTGCTACCTAAAGCTGTTTTGAACTTGGTCCTGTCTACCCATAGTGCATATCTTAACAGGGTATTCCACTCTCTAGGACTTTTGGCAATTAACCTCTTGATGATGTCTAATAAAATTTTGTTTGTTGATTCAACCAGTCCATTACCTTGAGGGTAATAATTTGAAGAAAACCTTAGAATGATCCCATATTCAAATGCCCATTTAGAAAATTTTAAAGAAGAGAAAGCAGGGCCGTTATCACATACCAATGAATAGGGTGTTCCAAACTTGGTGATAATGTTTTCTTCAAGGAACTTGATAACTACCTCAGTTGTGGAAAACTTGCAGCAGGTGGCCTCAGTCCACCTTGTACAATAGTTTGTTACCGTCAATATAAATTTGTGTCCTGCAGAAGATGGGGGATTGATGACTCCGATAAAATCCAAGCCCCACTGTGTAAACGGTCTGGACTCGATCACAGGTTGCAGTGGATTGGCCAGATTTCTCCCTTTGTCTGCTGCAGTCTGACAGGTGTGGCAACCTCGGATGTGACTCTTAGTATCTTTGAATATAGTGGGCCAGTAATAGCCCGCTCTCAGTATTTTGTGTGTTGTAGCTAAATGGGAACCATGGCCGGTTCCGTACTTGTCATGTAGTTCTGTCAACACTTTATCAGCTTCAGTTCTGTTTATGCATCTCAAATAAATTCCATCATGGTTCTTCCTGAATAGAAGACCTCCTTGCACCATATAATTTTGTGCCTTAATCTTCAAAGCTCTCCTCTGAGAAGCCTTCATCTTGCTTGGGTACTTTCCAGCTATCAGGAAGGTGCTTAAATCATCGTACCAGCCTGATGTGTCTTGGGAATTCAATACATATTGCTATTTTATCAGATTTGGATCCATGTTTGCTATTGTCTGCACCAACGCCTGCCCTCTGACTAGCTTTGCGGGAATGATCTCCATGTCGAATTCTTGCAGTGTGGTGATCCATTTGGCTCTTTTTTCTCTAGGCTCGTTTTGCATCAGTAGCATCTTTACTGCTGTGTCTGGTACTATGGCTTTAATCTGGCTGCGCAGAATATAGTGTCTAAACTTTTTCACAGCCTTTACTAATGCGAATGCCTGTCTTTCGATATCTAGATATCTCAGCTATGCATCCTTCAGGGGCGCACTCATAAATGCTATGGGCCTCTCTTCATTATTTTCACCTTTCTGTGTCAAGGCAGCAGCGACAGAATGAGAAAATGCAAAGGAGTAGATGTAAAACGGGCATGTGTAGTCTAGACTTGCCAATACAGGGGCATTAGAAATTGCCTCCTTGATATCTTCAAATGTGGCTTTGGCCACTGGCGTCCATTCCATCTGTGCATCTTTCTTTAACATGGCATTCAACGGCTGCACAATCTCTGCAAAACCTGTTATAAACTTCTGAACAAAGTTAATTTTACCAAAAAATGATTTCAATTCTTTCCTACTGTTTGGTGTTTGCAAATTTTTTATGGATTCTATTCTATCCGGATCAATTGAAATTCCATTTTCAGAAATGACATGGCCTAATAATTTACCTTCAGTTACGCCAAATATACATTTCTTAGGATTAAGGGAAATCCCATACCTTTCACATCGCTGGAGTACTTTTCTGAGGTCATCAGCGTGGGTGGATGCATCCTTGGAATACACAGTTAAATCATCCATATATACAACAATACATTTACCTGATAATCCACGAAAAGCAACGTCCATGGCCCTCTGAAAAGTGGCACCTGCATTAATCAGACCAAAAGGCATTCTTCTATACGCATAATTTCCCCATTTGCAAGTGAAGGTGGTTTTTAGTCTATCTTCTCTGTCAATTAAAACCTAGTTATAACCTGAAAAACCATCTAAAAAAGACATCATCTTTGCGCCATTTACTGCTTGCAGTACTTCGTCTATTGGGGGCAAAGGATAATTATCGTTTTCAGAAGCCTTGTTTAAATTTCTAAAGTCTACGCACAACCTGATGTCTCCGTTTTTCTTCCTCACTGGTACTAAGTTAGCTACCCAGACAGAATGTCTGACTGAAAAAATTATTCCAGCGGACAGTAATTTTTTAACTTCCTCAAAGATTAAAGGCTCTAGAATGGCATTTACAGGCCTATGTTTCTGGCTAAATGGTTTGACTTCTTTTCTTAAAGGTATTACGTGAGTTATGATGGACTCATCAAATGTTTTCAAGTCTTCATAAGTCCATGCTATGACATGTTTATATTTTTTCAGAACGTCCAGAACCTCTTTTCTGATTTTCTCAGAGCAAGCTTTCCCAATTAGTACATTTTGTGGATTTAGCTCAGTCCCTAAGTTATGTAAATCACACCTACCCCCTTCTGTTTTGGGTAAGTCTTTCTGTCTTATTACCCCGTCGAAGTCAAAGATGTGTTCTAAATCAATTACTCCTTTTGGTAAGAAGTTGATTTTTAAGTTGATCATATCTTCTTCGTCCCATGTTACTTCAGGCCTTTCTTGTTCATCAATAATTTGGGCCTCAAATGCCTCATTACAAGTCAGAAAATTAATAATTTGCTGATCCTCTCCAAATACCTGAAAGTGTGTAACGTTGTCTGGTATGCTGGGCACGTTAATTAGCTCAACAGCAAATCGTCTTAATCCTGACAGTGTCAATGGTTCTAATGTACTAGCAGCAACTGCTAACGCATCTGGCCTGTGGTTCAGTTCTCTAGGAATGTGCTCTATGTTAACAGCATCAAACGAATCCATTAAATTCCATACTCTATGTCTATAACTGATCATTTTCTTATAATTGCAGGCATATAGTTTCCTCACTTGTCTGACTACTAATTTAGAGTCTGAAAATACTCTGATAGTTTTTACCCCTTTCTTGATGGCCATGACAAGTCCTAAAATTAGGGCCTCATATTCAGCAATATTGTTAGTGCAGGAAAATTGTAATCTATATGCTGCCAAATGTGATATACCTTGAGGATTTATGAGTTCAATACCTGCACCTGCGCCCTGTTTTGATTTGGACCCATCACATTTTAACGTCCACATGCCATCCTTACTTTTTTGATCTTTTACCTTGGCATACTTTGTCTCTTTTATTGCCTGTGGGGTGTTGTCTTGTTTATTCATGGGTTTTTCCGTTTGGTTATCTTGCATATGTGTGTTTGTAGTTTGCAGCTTAGAAAGATAACTACCCTCGTCCTCTATTTCTTTCCCTAGATCCGGAATCAAAGCACTGATATTATCCTGAACATATCTCTGTGCTGGATCAGGATTCTCATTTTTCTCTTGTGACTCTACCTTCCCTATGCACTTCTTGTATTCATATTCAATGATGTCTTTGCATATTTCACAATCCTCCTCAGAATGTTGCCTATCATGGACTCTACACCTATTTTTATATAACTTGCATTAGACTGGGAGATTGTGTGTAACGCACTCTTCCACCTCTCGTCTAATGGCATGACCAAATTTGTCTATTGCATTGTTTTCCTCATCTGAAGAATTTCCGTCAGATTCAATGAATAATGTTGTTCTATTGCTGACACACTTCTTTCTAATGTTTAACATCATAATCTCTTCAATCTGCATCCCATTGTTGGTAATTCTATAGACACCTGGTTCAACAGCAGCATATAATATTTCATTAGTTCGATTATACTCTGTTATCATATGTTTCATTCTGGGCTCTGCCCCCTATTCTGATCTGGTTTGGGATGCCTCTCCATGGTAACCACATGTGTGAAAAGTCAGTAGCCATATATCCGTTTAATGTCTTGGACCAATCCCTACTTAGCAACATTCCATAATTTACGGGTATATCCACTACTTGAATGTCAATGATTTGGCTTACCCTAGGGTCTGAAGCTAATTGCACTTGTATGTTCATGAGTTCTCCTATCACGCTAACCTCGGTCTTATCTAATTGCGTGACAACCTTGGCAGATTTGGTGGGAGTCAGCCCGAGAGTTTTACATATTCCTAAGGGCATTACGTTGGATGAAGCACCAGAATCTACCATGCAATTGTGTATATTCTTCCCACACAACCTAACAGTTAACAAGAAAGGTTGAGTATCCCTCTTATCCGTATGTATTACCACATTTGTATTGGAAGGCTGCTCAACTTTCTTACCTTTCTCCTTAGGTGGTGAATCACTATTAGGAACAGTTATATCAGCAGACACCTTGTTTGTCATGGATGTATCCAGGGATTTTAAAAAAGCATTTCTGATCCCTGGGGTCTTCAATAATTCATTTAGAGGTATACTGACCTTAATTTTCTTTATTTCCTCTGATAAGTAACTCATTAATCTTGTTGTCTCTATTGTTTCTGTCTTACTTGTTTGATCCTTTTGCACTGTTGTTCCATTATTTGTGTGCTGACTAGCTTTAAGTATGGCAGGATTGTTGCTAGCATTCTGATCTGGGGGTGTATTGATATTATTCGGGGGAGTGGAAGTGGTGAAAGGTCCTCCCGGCCTAGGGTTGTTCCTCAAATTGTAGGTGTGGCTTTTATTTGTCTGTTGAAAGGCCTGCACCTCCTCTGTTTCATTTAATATCTCGTTTTCAGATTCAAAAGGAAACTGAAAAGCATTTAACTCAAAGGCTGATTCAGGATAAAGACTTTCACAACAGTATGGTTCATCCTCTAGCAATTCATCCTCTTTCTCTTCTGCAGTTGCGAAGGTAAACATTTCTAAGACTAATGTTGTGTCATATTCTGAGGGTACTACCTCATTACCCTTAGGAATGAGAAATTCAGAGGTAGGAGGCTGTACATCTACGTTAAAAATACTAGCTGCCAAGTGGAACTGTGGACAGTCATGCTCAGCATGGGCATTGGTATTGTGAAATCTGCACCAATTTTTGGGTGCTGTATTGGCCATTTGTATGTTAGTTATTTGTTTTGCACCATGATTATCTGTATTCTCAAAAGGAGAAGCCAGAGTACCGTTGTTGGGCCCAGTGTTCAATGTCTTGGGTGGCCTAGGTTGATTCTAATTTTTGTTATTATTGCCCCAGGTCCTATTATCTATCACTGGCCCCCTATTTTGCATTGGTTGCCCCTGACTGGGGCCTTGATGCTGATTGTAGTTTTGGTTCTGATTGTACTGCTGATTTTGATTGAGACTATAATTCTGATTTTGGCCTTGGTTATGATTTTGAGGTGGATTGTAGTTTTGGTTGCTTCTTCCATAGAGGTTCTCATTTCTTAGCTGTGTCACTTCGGTTGTTAATCTTTTCAAATGTGCAGTAATCTCTTTGATGTCTTCCCTATCCTCTTGTGCTTTTGCCACAGTTATATCCCTAGGAAGTTGGAAGAAAGGCAGACCATTATTTTGACTGTTATTGGAAGTACTAGCCGTGTAAGGAGTTATAGCCTGGATTGGAGTAGGATTATACACAGGTGTGTAAGAAGGAACCGAATTTACTAGTGGAGCATGCTGTACAGGGACTCCGTTCCATGGGTGTGCCTGATTCTGCACCCCGAAATTTCCTCCAAATGGACTGTAAGTTGTATGTCTCATTTCTTGGTTCACTGAGGCTGCCTCTTTATAGGCTTTGGATATTGAATCTATGTCAGGTTTTCTTTTGACAAACATGGCAGCTAAAGGATCCAAGGCAGCATAGTACATAGCCAACAAGGGAGCATCATCTATGGTATAAGGGGCTACTAGCCTAGAATAGGCCTTTTGAAATCGGTCATTGAAATTATCAATTAGCTCTCCCTCACCTCGTTTTATAGCAGCCAGTTTATGATACAAAGCACAAGGGTCAATGGGTCCTCTAAATCTTGACAGAAATGCTTCTTCCATAAGTGCCCAGGAAGAAATGTAACCATTGGGTAAGTTTACGTACCAGCTAGAGGCCTGCTCATTAAAGGTGTAAGGGAACAATCTACACACAACATCCTCGTGCTCTAACATAGCCCTAAAACATGCTTCCTTAAATATTCTAATATGATCTTCTGGGTCTTGATGCAACTGGTATTTGGGACATATCTTTTCCAAATTTTTTGGCATGTCATGATAATCATTGAAGAATATGGGAGAATTGACATCGAAATAAGCCATTGCAGGTGTTTGAGCTTGACTTGAACTTGCAGAAATACCTGGATTGATTGGTGGATTAGGATTTAGAGGAGGATTGAGACCTCCAGGAGTGCCTGAACCAAGATTTAATGATCTAAACAGTGATCTATCAGGACTTACAATACTACGGATGTTAAAAGGTGACCCAGGAGGTGTTCCAGATGAACTTCCTGCTTGCGATATCTTTGGATTCCAAATTAAAGGGCTTTTACTTCGCCTTGTATCAGGTAGTTGCACAAAGATATCTCCTGAACTGGACCTAGACCTAGTCACTCTGTTACTGAAAGTCCTACATCATTATTCTGGATATTATGGAACCAAAAACACTAATTATGGAAAGAAATGAAAACAACTACAATAATTTTGAATTAACTTCTTTTTGCGTGATGCAAGGTTGCCCTTACACCAGTAGATGCTCTTGCATCAGACACCCAAGGTAATTTGAGAAGTGACCCTGTCACGTCTCAGATGTTTGTGTGAGGGAAACCCAAACAGTCAACCTCTGCCTTAGATAACCAAGATGAATCTTTAATAGGCCTTCCTTTCCATTTTACCAGATATTCTTCATATTGCTTGTTCTGAGTACTTCTTCCCACACAGCTATCCAAGATCTCTTCTATCTCGTCCATTGAAGTAGATGCGGGAATACTCCACTGCGCTTCTGTTGGTCCATCCTTTGCTCCACCTTCATGATATTCTGATAAATTAGCAATGTTAAAAATAGGGGAAATATTGATCCCATTTAGCAGCTCTACCTCATATGCATTGCCTGAATCATGCTTCTTCAAGATTCTGCATGGTGCAAATTTCTTCATTTTCAACTTATTGTATGTTCGAATTAGGAACCTTTCTTTTCTCAAGTGAACGATGACTTCATCTCCTACCTAGAATTCCTTATATCTCCTCTTCTGATCTGCCTTAGCCTGGTACTAAATAGTGATCCTATTAATGTGCTTTCTCACCTCTTCATGCAAATTCTTTAGATGTTCTGCAAAGTCTTCAACTTTGGCACTTGTCTTTTCTCCATTTTCCAGCTTCCTTAACTCAGAAGCATTTGGGCTATTGCCATATACAATCTCGAATGGTGATTTACCAGTACTCCTATTGACAGAATTGTTGTAAGCAAATTCTGCCTGTGGTAAAATTAAATCCCATCCCTTGGGCTTATCCCCTACTAAGCATCATAGTAGGTTACCCAAACTCATATTCACCACTTCTGTCTGTCCATCAGTCTGTGGATGGTGTGTAGAACTGAACTTCAAATCTATCTCCAACTTCTTCCACAATGTCCTCTAGAAATAACCAACAAACTTGGTATCTCGATTTGAAACTATGCTCTTTGGTAGACCGTGTAATCTTACCACCTCTCTAAGAAATAATTCAGCAATATGAACAGCGTCGTTAGTCTTCCTACAAGGGATAAAATGTGCCATCTTCGAGAATCTATCCACCACCACAAAAATGGAATCATGTCCTCTCTGTGTCCTTGGTAAACCAAGAACAAAATCCATACTGATATCATCCCATGGCTTCTCTGGTACAGGTAATGGCTGATATAGACCTATATTCTGACTTGCTCCTTTTGCCATCTGACATACTCTGCAACTCTGCACAAATTTCCAATGGTCTTATCTCGACCAAAGTGTCCATCCAATCCTGCACTATGCTTCTCCTTAATCAGGTTCTCTCTCATGGAACTCCTTGGAATGCACAACTGGGTTCCTCTAAACAACATGCCATCTTGGATTATGAAATCCAACCATTTTGTCCTATCCAAAGTAACAGGTTCCAAACAAGCTTTCCAGGCCTCTACAAAATCTGGAACCTTAGGATACAAACTTTTGAGCTCATCAAACCCAACAACCTCTATCTTCATTTCTATCAACAAATTTTGCCTTATGCTCAAGGCATCTACAACTCTGTTGGACTTCACACTCCTATGCTTCAAAACAAAAGTATAGCTCTACAAAAACTCAACCCATTTTAAGTGCCTTTTATTCAACTTTCCTTGACTATTAAGATACTACAAAGCCTGATGATCAGTATATAAAACAAACTCCTTTGGCAACAAATAATGTCTCCATTTCTTCAAAGCCTGAACTATTGCATAAAACTCCTGATCATAAATAGAATACTTTTTCTTAGCATCATTAAGCTTATCACTAAAATAGGCAATGGGCTTACCTTCTTGGCTCAAAATAGCTCCTATACCACTAGCACTAGCATCACAATCTACCTAAAATACCTTATTGAAATCTAGAAGTGCCAAAACAGGTTGTTCTACAACTTTCTGCTTCAATATATCAAAGCTCTTGTTTGCTCCTTTAGTCCATCGAAACTCTTTTCTATCCCCTCTCATTATCTCAGTTAGGGGTGCACAAATGCTACTAAAATTTCTGATAAACTTTCTGTAAAAACTTCCCAAACCATGAAAGGATCTTACCTCTGTTGTACTCCTTGGCGTAGGCCATTGAATGATAGCCCTTACTTTTTCTGGGTCCATCTTAAGACCTTCTTCTGAGACTACAAATCCCAGGTATACCAACTCCTTCTTTGCAAAACTACATTTCTTTAGATTAATCAGCAACTTCTCCTCCCTAAGCTTTTCTAGAACTCTTCTAATATGCATCATATGCTCATCCCAAGTCTTACTAAAAATTAAAATATCTTCCAAATAAACAATAACAAAACTTCCCAAAAATTCTTTCAATACCTCGTTCATGAGCTGCATGAATGTACTCGGTGCATTGGTTAGCCCAAATGGCATGACTAACCACTCATACAAACCTTCCTTTGTCTTGAAGACTGTCTTCCATTCATCTTCTTCTCTGATACAGATCTGGTGATACCCACTCTTCAGGTCAATTTTCGTGAAGTACTTGGCTCCACTCAAACAATCCATGATGTCATCCATTCTTGGCAATGGAAATCTATACTTGATAGTTATCTTATTGATGGCTCAAGAGTTTGTACACATCCTCCATTCTCCATCCTTCTTTGGTGCTAGTACTACAGGTACCGCACATGGACTTAAGCTCTCCCTTATCAGTCCCTTCCTTAACAACTCCCGAACTTGTCTGTTCAGCTCTTCATTCTCTGCAGGGATCATTTTGTGGGCTGCCTTGTTTGACAAACTGGCTCCTGGTATCAAATCCATTTTATGACTTATGTTCCTTACTGGTGGTAAACCTTCTGGCACAATATCAAAAATAATGTCTTGGAACTCTTCCAACATATCTAAAACTTCTGCTAGTACATCTTCACAGTTCTCTTGACTAATCTTAGGAATCAATGCAAAGCAATGATGCTCATGCTTCATACCCTCCAAAAATTTCTTGCCATCTACCAGGCAAATTCTGGCAGTACTACATACCTTTTCTTCCACCTCCTTCAAGGGCTTCAACTTATGACGAACTCCATCCTTTATCAGGGAATATGTGTTTGCATGACCATCATGGACAATGCTCCTATCATACTGCCATGGCCTCCCCAGCAGCATATGACATGCATCCATCGGTATGATATCACACAACACCTCATCATGGTAATCACTAGTCTTGAACTTCAGTAAACACTGCTCATTGACCAGAGCTCTATGGTCCTTCTACAACCATGCAATCTGAAATGGATGCAGATGCTTTCTTCTTGTCAACTTCAACTTGTCAACCATCTCCTCTGAAACAAGATTATCAGTGCTTCCACTGTCAATAATAATATCACAACACTTACCTTCACATTTGCACCTTGTGCAGAATAAACTCTTCCTCTGATTGGGTTCTTTCTCCCTATTCAGTAAGGTTCTTCTAACAACTAGGGTTTCTCCCCTTTCAACATCTTCAGAATGCTCAGAATGTGCATCTTCATCTACATGTGCAACTAATGCATTGCCTTTAGGTCTTCTATTTGTCCTTCCTTGATGTTGCGGACACTTGTATGCTCAATGCCCTTCTTCCCCATATTGGAAACAGGTTCCTCTGAAACCTTCTCTTCCAGGTCCTTTCCCAAGTCTACCTCTTCCTCTTCCTCTTTGCTCACCATTGTCCTGGTCACGAGGGCGGTAGGTGTTATCCCCTCTCTGATTTTGACTAGTGCTAGCTTCTTCACTTTTCTTTTGATCTTCATTACGGCCTCCATAGGGCCTTCCACTAGTCCTTCCACCTTGACCTCTTCCCCTTTGCTTGTCAAATCTTTTATTCAGCTTCTCTTCCACCTTCAAGGGAAACTGGTATGCATCTTCTATGGTGGTCATTCTGACTAGGCTCAAGTCCTCTTAAATACTCGGCCTCAACCCATTAATGAAACAGGCTACCTTCTCCTTGTTGGGCTCTACATGACTAGTTCTGATAGTAATTTTATAAAATTCTTTTGTATACTCTTTAATAGACTTGTTACCTTGCTTCAGTCCTTGCAGCTTCTTTAGCAACTCCATCTCATAGTCCACAAGAATAAACTACTTCTTTAGTTTCTCCACCATCTAATCCCATCTGCTAATCTTTCCCTTTCCTCTTCTATTCCTCTCTAACTAGACCTCCTTCCACCAAATATTGGCACGGCCCTTCAATTTTGTTTTTGCAAACTTGACCCGATCTGGGTCTTCTACATCTTCATACTTGAAGTATTCCTCCATGTCATTGATCCAGTCAATAAACTATTCAGGATTCAAATCTCCAGAATATGTAGAAACTTTGATCTTGGGCCTCTTTCCAATCTTTGAAATGGCCCTCAACAACCTAACTTCTGCAAGATCTCCTGCAGTTTCTTGTTCTTCCTTGGATAGCTCTTCTTTAGCTTCATCTTCTCTTTCCTCTCTCCTTCTTGGCTCGAACCCTCTTCGCAGCTCCTCTTGCAATGTGTCAATTTATCTTTATAGGGCTCTAAAACTGTCTTCCGTCAAAGCATTCCTTCCACCACGATTTCTTTGTGGAAGCATCTTGATCTCTGTAGCAAACCCACAACCTCAGGTCCTCGTGCAAACTACCTGACAGTCGGTGATCTATCTACATATTCAGGAACCATTTCTCTGATACCACTTGATGAAGGGGGTAAATCATAAAACACACAATAACAGAAATTGAACACAGAGAATAGAACTTTCTTTTATTGATCTGGGCAACTCATTACATTATAGAAGCTTAATTACAATCAAAGGAATCAATCCTCCACATGCTGCAACACACTACAGCTACCATCACCAGGCTCCAGAATCTTCCACCTTTTGTAACCCCCAAATCAGCTAGGATTTCTATTTTCCTGCCTATTCTTGATTCTACACTTGCCCCCTTAACTCTCCTCCTACCTAGGGTTCCCAAAATAGTCATAAATAATACTTTTTAGTGGCCTCCAGCTAAATTTCAAAATTTACAACTCCCTATAAAAGTAGGTCAACTTCTGGGAAGCATAACTTTTGATCTGGGTGTCCGATTGACGAACCGTTTTAGGTGTCGAAAAGCTCATGATGTGAACTATCACATTAGAAATCCATAAATGGATTTCTATCAACGTTTTAGGATGTTTAGGGAAGTTTTAGTGCCTCATATCTCATTTCAAAAAATTTTAGGGGCTTTTCAGAATACCAAAACTTTAATATCTTTTAGCTCACAAATTATATTTGCTTGATTCCTTCGCCAAAGGTCTTATATTTCCATTTAGTAACTTTCTGCAAGTTTTCACTTCAATCCATGCCCAACTGCAAACTTTCCAAAAATAGTAAGTAGACTTTCCAAAATAAGCAGGTTGCTATTTTTAGCAGTTTTAAAAAAAATTGAAAGTCCTACATCATTATTCTGGATATTATGGAACTAGAAACACTAATTATGGAAAGAAATGAAAACAACTACAATGATTTTGAATTAACTTCTTTTTGGGTGATGCAAGATTGCCCTTACACCACTAGATGCTCCTGCATCACCAAGACACATATCATAACTTGAACCATCTCTTGAACCTTCCGCAATGAATATGAAATGAATAGTCTCTTTGAACACAAACTTCATTTCAACATTCCAAAATGAAAAACTTCATGACATTATATATGAAGATGTTTCCATTGTCAACTTTGAGAACCCAAGACTACCATGAAGGTATTATTCTCCTAATTTGAGATGAAAATAATAGAATAAAGCAACATTGTGAAATACATTATGTCACCATGAAGAATGATAACAGAGATCCATGACAAACCAATCCTAAACCACCTAAGATCTTCTTTGAGGTCTCCATGAACAACATCCTGATAATATGAACAACTTCTGCCAATATCAACACCTTTTTGACATCAATGACAATCTACTTTCATCATTTTATGTGTGCAATTTCTATTGTGTTTTATGATTTACCCCCTTCATCAAAAGATAGTAGCGTTAGGGAATCAATAGAGTTTTTTTTGGTTGAGATAAGAAAGAGTTCAAAAGATTTTAAAGATGCCAAGATACAAAGGGCACTTAGATGCCAGTCTAATATTTGTTAGTAGTCAAACAAACAAAAAGGTTGCAAATAAAGTCAAAGATACAAGATATGAAAGAAGTCTTGGCCGCAGCCACCAAAAAAAAAGACAGAAGAGTTTGAAGACACAGTTTACAAAAATAAAATCATTGAAAGGAGGAAATCACAGTAGAAGATTGCAGGAAGAATAGGTATTTGATTGGACCACAACCAAAATCTATAAAAAAAGAGAAGTTATCAGAGAAGGATCACAAAGTTGAAGTTTTAAGACTCCTCTAGCAGAAGATTAGATTGATTTGCAAATAAGTATATGTAGAAAATCAGATTAGGATTTTTGAACACAAAGAGGTTGTATAAGGCAATTAGCAAGGAATTGAGAACTCTGAAGATATCGTAGAAGAAGTGAAGGCCCACAAAGCTATTGAAAAACAAAAGCAATATCATTGTAGCAACAACCCAGTGCAACAACACGATGAAGAATATGTCAGCAATGGAGAATTATTTTCAAAATAGAATTTTTTTTGCAGGTTAATGGGCAAGGACATTATGGAAATAGAGTTTGTGAATGCTGAAGCATTTAATGGTCAAAATCAAGAGGGAGTGTTGGTGATTAATTTCTCCTTAGAACATCATTAATTATTGTATTTTGTTAACTAATTAAAAAGACAAAAGTTGTAATTAGAAATGTCTAGAAGAAACTAGTAAGGGTCTTGTAGTATCTTTCTAGAAAGAATAAATAAGGATTAGTAAGTTTCTAGAGGAGTTAGGATAAGGATTGGAAGCTTCCAGATAGACAAGAAACATTAAATATTGTATATTATATTATTTGAGAAGACCTCTATAAATAGAGGCATCATTTAGTGATTTTCTTATTAAAAAATAGAAATTGCTTTGATGGCCAAGCAATAGATTTCTGAATGCTATGTGCATTTCTGTATTTGTGTTTATGTAGTTTGTATATGATTCATATTTGTGTGTCATATGGATTGTTAGGAATTATTAAGATTGTCTAGAATGTTTCTAGAAGTCTTCCAAAGAACATTCCAGGAAGAAGCTTCCAGTTGTTCTAGAAAAGAACTTTCTAAGAGAAACTTCTAGCTGTTCTAGAAAAGAACATTCTGGGAATTTAGAATCATCTAGAATGCCAGAAGCTTCCAGGCCTCAAAGCTTCTGTAGCTATATATATGTGTTTAGAGAGAGCTGCCGGACAAGCATTTTGGATATAATGCAAGTTAGATGAATAAATATTTCTGAGTTTATTCAACTCTGTTTGCCCTGTTTTCTCTCTGTTTTGCTGTTGCTGTTTTGTTTTCATTATCTTGGGACTATTTTTACATGGTATTAGAGCTTGGTTTAGCTAGATTTTTTTTCCAGGTTTAGCTAGAGATTCAGTTAGAGGCTCAGTTGGAAGTATAATGCTAAAGTGATTTGTTTGCAGGGCATATATATTGTTGGAAGTGATTTGTTTGCAGGGCTCTTTATTTTTTGCTAACATGGGATCTACAAATAAAGTGTTGCCAATATTTGATGGAAGTAGTTTTGCAGATTGGAAGATTGCAGTCAAGAATACTTTGAGAGAAAAGGCTCTATGGAGGATAGTGAATAAAGAAATTGGAGAACCCCAAAGTGAAAAAGAAAAGGAGCTATGGAAATGCAAGCTGGAACAAGCTAGAGGTATTATTGGTAAAGCTTTAAGCCCTAATCTCAATAGAAGATTTGTTGATACTGATAATCCAATAGAGCTATGGGAGAGTTTAGAAAAAGATTATAAAGATGCAGATATTGCTAGCATGTTTAGCATAGAAGAAAGATTGGTGAATTTAGATCCTTCTGATTTTAAAAAAATGTCTGATTACTTTAATGAAGTTACATTTTTAAATGCTCAGCTGAAGAAAATAGGTGCTGAATATGCAAAAAAAGATTTTCAGTTGATTGCAATGGTTGAAAGTAAGCTTCCCTAGCCATACAAGGTATTTAAGGAATCAAGGAAAAGGGTTCTCCAACTAACTCCCAATGCCCCCCAACAAACTTTTGATCAATTTTGTAAGTCTGTTTTAGATGAAGAGGTTCAGCTTATTAAAGAAGGGCATATTAAGAAGAATCATGCATATGCAGCCAAGAGTAAATTTTCTAGATATGATGGAAAGAAGAATTGGAAAGGAAATTATAAATTTCGAAATGACAATTCTAACCATTTCTCTAGAAATGACTCTGCAGAAAAGCAAGTTGGAAGGAAATTGATTATTTGCAGGTATTGTGGAGGTGAAAATCATATGGAGAAATTTGTTTGAAGAAGAGGGATAACGAAAGGTAGCAATACAAGCCCAAGCAAGAAAGGTTCAAGGATGGCAAGAAGGATAGGCATAGCTTTGTAGCCATCTCTCTAAAAAGACCAGAGAAATCAAATAAGGAGGTAATTGCTAGACCTAAAAGTAGTGTTAAGGGGGGATACTTTGCTTCAGATTCTAATAAAGAATGAATTTTATATTCAGGGGCATCATATCACATGACTGGGGATAGATCTTTGTTTATTGATTTTTATGAAGGGAAGAATTCAGATCAAGAAATTACTATTGGCAATAAAATGAGACTTTCAGTTTTAGGAATGCGGACTGTTAATGTAACGAATGGGTTTTTGAAAAATGTTCTGCTGGTTGAAGGATTAGGGGTGAATCTTATTTTAGTATATAAAATTGTTCAAGCTAGATATGAGTTTGTTGTCACTGCTGATCAAGTTATTGTTAGAGATAGAAAAGACCCAAGCAATATAATTGCTATTGGTAGAGTTGATCATAAAGAGAGTTTATTTAAATTTGTCGGGTTTGTTGATGATGAATATACACTCTCTCATGCTTTTATTGCTCAGGCTGATTATATGTCAAAACTTTGGCATGCTAGACTTGGACATATAAATTATAGAAAATTACAAGATATGATTAGAAAGGATATGGTTAGTGGATTGACAAAAATTTCAGCATCTGAAGGTGTGTGTGAAGGATGTGTGTTAGGAAAACATCATCGAGATCCTTTTGATTCAGGGAAAGCATGGAGAGCTAATCATCCATTGCAGCTCATTCATATTGATCTATGTGAACCAGGATATCCTTCACTTTCAGGTGCCAGGTACCTTCTGACTTTTATTGATGATTACAGCAGGAGAGTATGGGTTTATTTTCTTGAAAGGAAAAATGAAGTATTTGAAGTTTTTCAAAAGTTTAAGCCATTAGTTGAAAATCAAAGTGGAAAAAGAATTAAGTGTTTAAGGACGGCTAATGGGGGTGAATATTGCAACTATGCATTTGAGTCATTTTGTGAAAATTGTGGTATTAAGGTACAAAGAACGGTTCCTTATACTCCTCAACAAAATGGGGTGGCTGAATGAATGAATAGAACTCTTTTAGAAATGGCTCGTTGTATGTTGCATTTTAAAAGTTTGCATAATCAATTTTGGGGTTTGGCTGTTTCTTGTGCTACATATATTGTGAATAGAATTCCAACTAAAGTCCTCCCAAATATTACCCCTGAAGAAGCTTGGAGTGGTAGAAAGCCCCACATTGGGTATTTTAAAGTATTTGGATGCATTGCTTGGACACATGTTCCTGATGAAAAGAGGAAAAAGTTAGAACCAAAGAGTCATAAGTGTTTGTTTGTGGGTTATAGTGAAGAATCAAAGGCTTACAGGTTATATGATTTGACAACAAGAAAGGTCTTTGTTAGTAGAGATGTAAAATTTGATGAGCTTTCACAACTTACAGCCACTTCCTCTCACTCTACAATAGCAAATGTTTCTGATTTTTTAGATATTTTAAAAAGAAATGAAGCCAATATTGATGAGGATGAGGTGAGCATTACTGATGATGATAATACTATTGAAAAGGAAACTACTAATGCTTGTACTCAGCCATTTTTTGCAGGTAGTGATGATGAAGAAGATGTCATTTCAGCTAGACAAAAGACAAGGAGTGTTGAAGAAATATATAGACAAGGCTCAAAGATCCAAGGAAGGAATGGTAGTGCTCTCATGGCCAAAGTATTACAAGTAAATGACCCAATCTCATATGAGCAAGCTAGAGGAAAGAAGGAATGGGAGCAAGCCATGAAAGAGGAATATGATGCATTGTTAGAGAATAAAACTTGGGAAGTTGTGCCCCGGCCCAAAGGTAAGAATGTTATTGGTTGCAAATGGGTTTACAAAACTAAATTTAAATCAGATGGTGCTATAGAAAAATTCAAAGCTAGATTGGTTGCTAAGGGGTTCAATCAAAAAGAGGGTGTTGATTATGAAGAAACATTTGCTCTTGTCATTAAAATGAACACAGTTAGAATTATTCTTTCTTTGGCTGCAAGTCTTGGGTGGCATATTCATCAAATGGATGTCAAAAATGCATTCTTAAATGGAGATTTATATGAAGAAATATATATGGATCAACTACTAGGTTTTGTGGATCAGCAACATCCTAATCTTGTTTGCAGATTAAAGAAGTCACTTTATGGTCTTAAACAAGCGCCACGAGCATGGAATGAGAAGATTGACAGGTATTTTCAGCTTCGTGGATTTAAGAGATGTAAGTCAGATCCCAATCTTTATGTGAAGAAAGTTCAAGATGATATTCTTCTTGTTGCACTTTATGTAGATGATTTACTCATTGCTGGACCGAATATTGGGTTAATCAATGATTTAAAATCAGATCTTAAGAGGACATTTCATATGAGTGATTTGGGTGAACTAAACTATTTTCTTGGCTTACAAGTTTGTCGATTACATGATGGATTGTTCATCTCACAATCAAAATATGCTTTGGATCTTTTAGAAAAGTTTAACATGCTTGAATGCAAGCCAGCATCTACCCCGTTTCAATCCGGAGTCAAGCTTACTAAAGAATGTACTTCCAAGAGTGTCGATGCCACTTTATATAGACAGCTTGTTGGTAGCTTGGTTTATCTAACTCATACTAGACCAGATATTTGTTTTGCAGTCAATCTTGTATCTAGATTTATGCAGGCACCTAAACAAAGTCATTGGCTGGCTGCTAAGAGAATTTTACGATACATCCATGGAACCATACACTTTGGAATCTACTATGGCTATAAGTCTTCAATTTCTTTGGTTGGATTTACTGATTCAGATTGGGGTGGTGATATAGATGATCAAAAATCTACTGGTGGTTATGTTTTCAATCTTGGATCAGGCCCTATTATATGGAGTAGCAAGAAACAAACAACTACATCATTATCTTCATGTGAAGCAGAATATAGAGCAGCAAAAGAAGCAGGCAAGGAAGTAGTTTGGATGCGAAATCTTCTATTTGAGATTGGTTTTCTACAAAGTTCAACCAGCACTCTGTATTGTGACAATCAAAGTACCATACAGGTTGCCAACAATCCAGTCTTTCATGCTAAAACAAAGCACATTGAGATAGATGTTCACTACCTTCGGGATATTGTTCAAGCATCTATTATCACTCTTCAGTTTTGTCCAAGTGAAGAACAAGTAGCTGATATATTCACTAAGAGTATGACTGAAGCCAAATTCTTAAAATTAAGAGGCATGCTTGGTATGTTAGAGGTGAACATTAAGGGGGGATAGTAGTATAATGTTCCCCTCTCCTTTGTATTTCCCCTCTCCTTTTGTATTATGTTGGTATTATTCTAGCCAATCTTAAGGGGGGATGTTAGGAATTATTAAGATTGTCTAGAATGTTTCTAGAAGTCTTCCAAAGAACATTCCAGGAAGAAGCTTCCAGTTGTTCTAGAAAAGAACTTTCTAAGAGAAACTTCCAGCTGTTCTAGAAAAGAACATTCTAGGAATTTAGAATCATCTAGAATGCCAGAAGCTTCCAGGCCTCAAAGCTTCTGTAGCTATATATATGTGTTTAGAGAGAGCTGCCGGACAAGCATTTTGGATGTAATGCAAGTTAGATGAATAAATATTTCTGAGTTTATTCAACTCTGTTTACCCTGTTTTCTCTCTGTTTTGCTGTTGCTGTTTTGTTTTCATTATCTTGGGACTGTTTTTACATGGATTTCATATCCACCCCAACAATTTTATGATAATCAAAATGCCTTACAAATTTCTAATAATCCAACTTTTCATGCTAAAATTAAACGTTTGAAAATTGATGTTCATTACATTGAAAATCGTATTCAAGCTCAATTTGTTAATCATTCAAATAAACATTCTTCACATCCATTTTATGAACAAACAACTAACAGAATTTAATTTCTTTTTAAAGTGAATAGACTACAAATATAAATGTTACTTTAAAATTCCTTTCACTACTTACCTCTTCTATAAGTCTCGTGTCATAATCTGTTTCAGGATAATTTATCTTTCTGTCAGCTGGGATGCGGGTAACTAGAATAGCTTTGTCCGAAGGCCTGCATGGTAATAGTTTGGATCACATAAGTGGCAATTACCCTAACAAAAACATATTAAAACATTTGGGAGATAGTTTTTAGAGTACTAACCTTGCTGCAGCTTCAACAATGAAATAGTGACCATAAAATAAAAAAATAAATAGAGTTACGAGTATCTATTATAATTTTCTTAAAGATTTAGGCATGTAAGTTTTTTTTTAAAGATTGAGCACATAGCATAGTTTAATCGGATTTCCTATCAATTATTTTGATCCAAACAGTGACTTATATAAGTCACAAATATCTACTCAAATTTTTCTTACCTATTATTTCTTTGGAATATTTAAAGAACATTAAATACCATATTCATAATCGTAAAACAAACAAATGTCTTCCTCCTGTCATCATTTTATATAAAATATCTTAACTTTAAAGTAATAGCAATGTGAGAAGCTATATGCACTCATGAAGGTTTATTTGACGCTTTTCTTTCTTAAGCCTGTCAAAAAAATATAGCCCAACTTAATTAGATCCCTCTTTTATGTAATAAATACAAAAATCAATAATAATAGCCGATATTTATTGAAAACAGATGATATTTACAATGCACACAAGATTTTCATACAGCTTTACAGTCCCACTAAATAACCTAAAGAGGAGACACATTATGATAATCATGGAAAATTGTAAATGTTTTTTTTGGTGATCAACGAATTATTCCAATACACTACCACAGAAGTAGTACACAACAAAAAGAATAGAACACCATATATTGGCTTCATAACGTCCAGTTCTCTGGTAATCACATACTCCAATGGCTTGGACTTTTTTTCTAGGCCTGCCTCTCCCATAATTGCCATTTTGATTAACCTGAGCTCTAACTCCTTTACCATTATCATTTATATCAGCCCTTTCATGAGAGACCCTAGTTTTAGGGTTTTCTATGCCATTGTCACCGACACTTGCACCATGATGGCATATGTCTTTCTAACCTTCACTCTTCTAATCCTGCGCAGCCCTTCAACTTCCGGTTCATCTTCATCCTTCAATTAAAAATAATTCTTCTTTTGCTTTATATATTTGTCTACCAGAACCTCTCCAGATAGAAAACCAAGCATTAGGGTTTTCTATGTTAATAGGGGAACCAGACAGGGCTTCAACTTGAGCATGACAAAGCCTGATATAATGATTTACCATTTGAGGGTGACTGGAACTGATGTTAGTTCCAACTTGAACATGACCTGCATGATGGGTATCCTCCTCTGCCAATTTATTGAGTTTAAATACCAATGGTTTATGTTCAATCAGCGTGTGAGACACAATTACCCTTTTTTCATCATCCTGTGATGTCCATGAGTAAAATGCATTGTAATTAGAATACTCGTCCAATAGGATAAAAGGAAAGAAGAAATTTCAACTACTTACAGTGAAGGAGACATCACTACTAGCATAGAATGGTTTGGTTGTATGGGCTACATGGTGACCTTCAGTATCATTACTGAGCTTGTTTTCTGTAAAGTATATTCCTTGTGAGCGAAGAACATAGAACGAGTCATAAACAAATATTACAAAATATAATTTATTTTATCTTAAAAAGAAATTAATTAAAATCATTAATAAGAAAACTTAGCCTTGTATGTAGAAAGGCTATAAATAATTATATAAGAGATATAGCCTTTCTACAATATATGATAGCAAATAATAGAGTGTTTTCAGATTTCTTTGAAAATACAGAGGATGCAGATGATCCGCAGGATGCAGGAGCGGATGACGATGAAATCGTTGTGCAGGTAGTTCTTCCGGGTGATGGCTGGTGGGGACGGTGTTGCATAGTCTCTCTCGATGGCTGGTGGTATGGGTGTTTGTTCATCTGTTTTTTGGCTTTTCTTTGATATGCTCATGGCGTTTGGTACTCCTCCTGTGAGTTCTTATGCTTATTCTGGCCAGTCAGGGCCTTCTTTTGTGTCGATCTCTTTTTGAGACGTCGTTTGGGCAGCTGGTTGCCTGATGTATAAACTCTAATATTCTAATATATAGGTGGTCTATCACCTTTCTCCTTAAAAAACAAATGAGTGTTTTCAATATGGATCATATTATGTGATTATCATTTAGATGAAGAAAAGTTAATATAGAAATGTAGATTGCAATATTTGCTACTTAAAAAAAAGACAAGAAGTGAGAGGGAAGGGAATGAGAAATGATAGAGCGGGCAAATAACTTAACAATAAGGAAATTAAGTCAAGTCAAAACTATATCCTATAAAATTATTATAAAAGAAAAAAAAAAACATAAAGAGGGAGAGACAAGAAAAATGAAGGGTTTGAGGACCGCTTTAAAACCTGCTTTCCCCTTAATGAAAAATAATATACTCACAACAATCTAAAAATATAATATAATAGACATCTAAAAGAAATCTTTGACTCTTAGGAGAAAAATAAAATAAAAACATACAAATCTAATAGAATAAAAAAATACAATCATAATATAACTATAACTAGCATACCTATCTTTCAGATACAGGCTGCATTCTAAGAGATGATCAGAGAAACCTTATTTGAGCACTATCCAAACGATTGGTAGGAGGCCATATTCCAGGCCCTCTCGCCAGCCTCCAAAAGTGCAGGGAAAAATAGATCTCAAGTCTGGTCATTGAAGGTGACTCACAGATCTGTATCAATGCCATCACAACAAGAAAAATTCTAAACTAGAAACTTGAGAATATTGCGCAATCCGTTTGGAATTGCTTGCCCACAAATGTAGATTACACTATCACTCACTGTTATAGAGAGGCGAACAAGGAACAGATCATCTAGCAAATTTTGCCTGAGGTCTTTGGGTCTTTGGCTCTTCTCTGGATCTTTGGGGGCTAGATCTCTCGCACCATCAGACATTAATGATTGGGCACCGGTCTTAATAGGGCATACTATTTTTGTCATAATTTTTTCTCATGGGAACGGTTCCTTAACCGTATGTATACATAAAAAAACTAGTATACCTATCTTTAGAAAAATCTATTTAATATAGGTTGAGACATATCCTTTGATGTGTCTATATTTCTAATTGCTTTACTACATTTTTATCCTTTTATTTCAACACATTAATTTTCTCCTTTTTATTTAATTGCACTGATAAAATATAGTTATAAAATATTATTTTAGGACACTATATTTTTATAAAATAACAATGATAATTTTATTTTTTCTAAAGATGAAGAATTGTTTATCATTTCAATTTTGTAAGCATTATATTTGGAGAAGTAAATTTATAAGGAAAAATTTATGTAAAGAACCCTAACCCTATTTTGGTGTGGAGAGATTTGAAATATATTGAGTAAATAAAATTGAAATCCAAAAAATAATCTAAATTGTAAAATAAAACAACATTAAAATATTTCATTAATTATAAAACTAAACTTTACAAAGCCTATAAAATAACACTAAAATATTTATTTAACTATAAAACTAAACTTTACAAAGCCTCCTTATTTTTATCTATGTAGAACCTAACCCTAGTTGGGTGTGGGGAGATTTGAAATGTCTTCCAAAGATATTAAAATGTAATGCAACAATAGATTATTTATTTTATGTGGGCTTTATTGTTATGTGCATTTATTTAATAAAAAATATGTCGGTTATATATTTTAAATTTAATTCAACTTAAATGATACCAAAATCTTAGTTATAATTAAACTAAAATAAAGTAATCTACATTGTCGTTATGTTTTTTGCTAGACTTCATTAAGCTAAAGTAAATAATTTACCCTTCTATTAACTTTCTTATTTTTCTTTGTGGGGTGTAGCTGCAACTCTTACCAATTTTCAATAATTTAATCCAAATGATACCAAAAACATAATTACAATTTTTTAAAGGAATTAATTCCCATAGTAAAAATTTAAAAAAAGTCATTAAACTAAATATTAATTTTTTTTGTGATTTTGAAAGATTGAAGAACCCTAACCCTAACTCTCATTAAACTAAACTAAATAATTTACCCTGTTGTTTGTTAATGTTAGCATATATATATTTGCATATATATTGTACACTTAGGCATAAGCCTACTTAGATGTGCATTTACACAAACATGACACCTCTCATTGAGGTGTCAAGGTTGTTGGGCAGTTAGGATAGGTGTCATCAAGTTGCCTACTAACTAGCCACTCATGCTATTTTGTACGGAGGCAACTTGATGATCACTCTTAGTTGCGGAGTCTTGTCTTTTTGATTGTTAGTCCTTATATGGTATCAGAGTAAGTTGAGCTCATTGTTTGTTCATTTGTTTTGAAGTCTGGCTCATCTGCAGTTGTCCGGAATTCAGCTGAATTGGCCTCGTCTCTACCTGCAGAGAATTGTGGTCATCCAAGCAAGCGCATGCCTATTTTCAGCTCATGGCTAAGTGGCAAAAGTCAACACCCCCGTTTGAAAGCCCTCTTGCCGACATAGGTTTTTTCTGATCTTCTCCAGAGACGGATTTACTTGCAGAGGGAGAACATCCTGTTTGACAAGCCAAAACCAGGCGTTGCAAGGCAAGAATAGGCCCATGTTGAGGGTCGATATGGGCGTTTGGAGCCATTGAGGTAGAGATCCAACCCACAAAAGATATCATTTTTTCCTATGAACAGGCTGACACCCTCATTCCCTATGGCGAAGGGTACCGCCTGGTGTGAATGGGGCACATACCTCCTTAACCCGCGGATTTATTTGTTTGGAGGTATCTAATTTCTGCACATTGAAATCTCTCTTTTCATAGGAAACCTCTATTTTTTTTGTTTGATTTCTATAGAAAGAAGGAAACCTGTTGAAAGCCTTTGCAAAGAGGCACAAGCAGCGCATGGTTTACATTTTAGGGATATTCCTACTCTGGGACACCCAAATCAATGGGTTTGATAACAAATGGCTGAGAAACACCATTTCTTGGAGGCTCATCCTTTTTTGAAGGCATTTATCTATGCAAAGAGGTGTCCTGTTGAGAAGAGATCATTCCCTATTTGAACCTATTTGTTGTTCTGTGGCCAAGCCACGTGCTTGAAGGAGAAAGAGAGGCCGAAATCCTTGTAGACCCGATCGATTTGGTCAAGGTGCCTCAGTTTGAAGATTGCAAAGCTTTGTTTTTTTGGCTTCTTCCAACCGATTCCTTCGACCCCTATGCATAGATCTAGCCGCCCTTGGCTGCCCCCTTGATTTTGCTTTTATGCCCTAAATCTTTCCCTTTGACTATTTTATGCCCTTACATTTTTGGGTTTTTATGAATTATGCTTTCATATTTAAAACAAAATAGGCATTTAAAACAAACATTTAAAACTATGTTTTAAAAGGGGTAATTTAAAATTAGGGTAGATTTGGATATTCCTTGCATTCTTCTTGTATCCTATTTTAAAAGATTGATAATATCGTACTCAACTTATAAAGTGCCGCCCATTTATGCTCCAATCATACTAATTAAAAAACACTACTAAGTACCACATTTAGGGGGGACAAAATACGCAAAGGGGATTATCCATGTTTGGGCAAAATATTAGCTTCTTTTAAAAATTGCTAGTGTTAAATGAAATCTCTCTCGAAATAGGCTAAGTATTAGGCTATGATTTTTATCATCCTACTTAGTCCTATAACACTGCGTGATAAAGTGGTTGATTTAAGGTGTGACAAATTAAGCAATTTAAGGCACAAAATCTTCAAGGGGGTGTACAACTGAATTCCTAAGCAATTTAAGGGACAAAATCTTCAAGGGAGTGTACAACTGAATTCCTATGACATCTTTATACAGTTTTGAGGTAAACAAATGGGTTCTTCACTCTGGTGTAATTGATCACATGTCTCTTTATCTGGATGTTTTTATGTCAGTCCATCCTTCCAACACCTCCAAAATTCTGATTGATGATTGTTATTATACTATTTGTGGACACGGAACAGTACAAGTAGGAAATGGATACATCCACAATGTTTTATTCATTCCTGGCTTGATAAGAAATTTGATTTTCATGTATCAACTCACATGTTCAAATAAGATAGTTAAGTTCACAACCACTACAAGTTTAATTCAAGATTCTTAAAGTCAACAAATTGTTGCAATTAGGAAAATTTGTCACTTCTCCTACAACTCCCTTTTTTTTCACTTTACATCTGGTGGGGATGATGCTCCGATTGGTACTAAAGAACCTATTGTTACTTCTCTGTGAACTTCCGTTTGGTCTATATAACAAGGTCTTTTGAACTGTTCTTGATTGAATAGTTCTTTTATTTTGTTCTACATTGGATTTTGACTATACCTATTGCTACATCAGAATTATGTGTTACTTCTTCATGAACTTCTAAGAATTCTTCACAACATGTTTGTATTCTCTTCTAATAGTACCTATATTACTTACTACATGAGATTCCAAAGACGCTTCCCAATGAATATCCCAAGATTATTTCTAGCAGATGTTCTTTCTCCCTTGCTACATGAGATTCTAGAGACACTTCATAGAGAGCATCTAGTGATTCGTTCTAGTAGGACATGATCTGGAGTAGTTGGTCAGAAATTAGAGAGTTCATCCCCTTTAGGGGGTACTCTCTAGTTCTTCTTATCTCTCTTTTGGAGGGTAGTTTTTCCTATTGGGTTTACCACCTTTCTCTATTTATGAGATATTGCATTGTACCTGGGTACCTCATCAGGCCTAGTTGTTGGGACCCAATTTATATTTGCATTGTACATGGGTACCTCACCAGGCTTTGTAGCTAGGACCCATTTCATTTGTGCCCATCTAAGCTGTGCTTAAGGGGGGTTTTAGTGTATATATAATTTCATATATAATATACACTTAGGCATAAGCCTACTTAGATGTGCCCTTACACAAACTTGACACATGCCTCATTAAGGTGTCAAGGTTGTTGGGCAGTTAGGATAGGTGTCATCAAGCTGCCTACTAACTAGCCACTCATGCTAGTTTATAGGGAAGCAACTTGATGCTCACTCTTAGTTGTGGAGTCTTTCTCTCAACTAATAACTACCTCTCTTCTCCTATATGTATTCTCTTATTGGCCTAATCAACTAATTCAAACTTGCAATCAACACTTGTCTTTTCAATCCTTAGTTCTTATAGTTAATTTTCTTTGTGGTTTTCAAAGATTTGTTTATGTAAGAAAAATATTAAATAAATTAAAATTTATAGGTTCCATAATCTAAGTTGCACTTTAACTCTAATTTTCTTTTTATTTTAATGAGTAGCATGTAAATAGAATAAGACTAAATAATAAGCAATGGTAATATAACCTTAATAAATAATATCATTCTATCACTTCGTAAATTCATTTTGCAAGAAAAATACAAAAGAAGATGGTTACATATACTGCCTTGACCAATTGAACTTGTCTCCTTATCGAACTTCTTCTCCCAATTCAATTTGCTTTATTTTTATTTCATTTAATTTATCTCAAATTTATGTTTGAGTACTAATTATATTTATACATATTATTTTATTGGCTATATTTTTATGATCATTGGTTTAATAAACTTTTTTTTAAAAAAGGGGTAAAAATTTTATTGAATCAGAAAGCATTACAAAGAAGAAAGAAACATACTCGTCAGGGGCACAACCAAAACCAAGAATTAAGTAACACCCAAAAATTTTCTCATAGCCTCCATAATCCAATCTTTAAGAACAAGGGCCAAATCACTAGGAAGGTTGCCCCAAACATCCACACTCCAAGTCCCCATATGCTTAGATGCCCACCTTGCCAAACCATCTATCACCTTATTACACTCCCAAGGCACATGACAAAAAATAATAGAATCTAAAGCATTGCTCAGAGAAACAATTTGTTTGGCCACCACCACAAGTTGCCAGTTCACCTCCTCAAAATGTCTCTTATTTAGCATATCAATGACCACTTGAGAATCAAATTCACAAACAACCTGCCACCAACCATGGGTGTAGGCACACTCTAAAGCCAAAAGAATAGCTATAGCCTCCATGTGATTATTTGTATGTTGACCTCTGTATATAGAGAAGAAGAAAAATTACCATCCCCGAACTATCCTTCCAAATGCCACCAACTCCAGCATGCCTGGGATTACCTCTAGATGATCCATCAGTATTGATTTTCAGCTCCCCAATAGTAGGACATGAGCGACCAATACGATAACCCATTGATCTCCCATCCTGATGTTGAACAATCCTTAAATTTTTTCGTCCACCCCTAGAGAGACCCATGGCTTCAACAATATCACAATCACCAGAAACAACAAGGACAAATAGATCACACTTAGCAGCCAAAGTTTCCTATAGACCCCCCAAAATCTTCAACCAGAGTTGATCAACAACAAGCTTCTTGTCCAAAAACAATCTACGGTTGTGCTCCAACCGAATATACCAAATTATCAAACTGGGTCCAATGATCCAAGCAATGAGAAGAAAAGAGGTCTTTACAAGGGGAGACCCCAAACTCCTCCAAAATTCCTCTAAAGAAGAAGAATGCCTACACGGTATACGATAGAGATTCCACCATAAATGGAAAATAAATTTTGTGAAGGAACACTGAAAGAAGAGATGGGGAATGCACTCCTCATGCCCACCACACAAAACATACATAGAGGGCCCCTAAAACCCACATTTCTAGAGGTTCTCCCAGGTAAGGCACATTCCTTGCATTACTAACCAGGAGAAGTTACACTTAGGCCAAGCAAACTTATTCCAAACCTATTTCCACCACGAGACCTCCGAGCTCCCAAACATCTACTTATCAAGAACTTGATAACTTGAGGCAACAAAAAAATTAAATTTACCTTTCAGATCAGGACCCCAAGCCAATACATCTCTCCCAGAAAGGGAAGTGCAGACATGCCTTAACAGAATCCTAGCAAACTCCTGATAATCCCAAGCTGCTCCACCAGGAGGCCACTCATGTAGATCCTTCCATCTATACACACTAACTTGTCCCAAATTCTAAAGAGTTTTAAAGTTAGCAACATGGCACCATGTAGCATCAACAAAATGCCTACTCAAATTTTGTAGGTGGGGTGAGTAGAGAAAATGGGAGGATAACCATTCAAAGAATCATGCTAGAAGAGAGCATCCTGCCCCCTATTGCAAATCCAAAATAGTCCCTGCTTCACCAACTTGGCACCCCTTTTTATGGTACTCTAAATCATAGAACCCTTCCCCTCCAAACTGAAACGGGCAATATTCACACTCTCAACTACACCAGATACTTTGAAGTAAGAATTTTAGCCCACAAATGATGCTATTATGAACACCACCACTAATACGGCTTAGCTACTAAAGCTTGTCCATTCAAATTAGTCCTTCGCAAACACAGACCACTAGCCTACTTCAACCTACAAATAGCTTCCTACTTAACGAAGTTCCACTTCTTGTGAAGGAGATTGCCAAACCAAAGGAACTATCGAGACAAACTCTTAAAGTCTTTGATAAATCTGGAAGGTGCAGAGAAAACAAAACATCTTTATAGAGGAAGAGCCTACACCACCAAATTTAGAAGAGTCACCCTACCCATAAAAGAGAGCCACCTATAAGTCCAATGACTAACCAGATTTCTAAACTTATTAATAATCTCCTACCAGAATAATTTAGGAAGAGAATGAATAGCAAGAAGAATACCAAGATATACAAAAGGGAGAGTGCCTATATGGAAATGAAGGATACCAGTGATTCTCCTCTGAATAGTCTATGGAGTATGAAAGAAGTAGATAAAAGACTTCCCCTCATTAATTTTATGACTTGATGTAGCTAAATAACAATCTAGAATCCTGTGCAAAGCGAAAGCCTCCTCAACCTTGGCTCTGCCCATTAGATTCGTGTCATCAACAAACTATAGATGTGACTGAGGGGGAATATTGTTTCCAAAACTCTAGTCCTAAATCAAACCAGTCTCCACCCAGGACCTAATAAACCTCCCCAAGCCCTCCACCAATAAGATGAACAGATAGGGGGATAAAGGGTCCCCTTGTCTGAGCCCTCTAGAAGCACCAAACAACTTTGTTGGCTCACCATTAACCAACACCAAAAAGGAAGGAGAAGTAACACAACTCTTGACCCACTCAATCCATTCACCAGCAAAACCAAATGCTCCCAGAATCTTAAATAAGAAGGTCCATTTTACCTGATCATAAGCTTTAGCCATATCCAACTTAATAAAGATAGACTTCTCCTTAGAACAATCCATAGAATGAATCATCTTAGTTGCAATGATGACACCATCCATAATCTGCCTACTAGCCAAAAAAACCCCCTTGCTCTTCTAAAAGTAACCTGCTTAGCCAAGTTTTCAACTTCTTAGCAATCAACTTAGTAATAATCTTTAAAACCACATTACATAAGGCAATGGACCTAAAAAGATCTAGAGAATTAGCCCCATCCTTCTTTGGAATGAGAGCAAGAAAGGTAACGTTCATGGATTTCAACATTTCTTGTTCATTAAAGATTCCTGAATTACCTCCAATAGATCCAACTTAATAACTTCCTAGAACTCCTGTAGAACGCAACTGGGAAACCATTAGGCCCTAGAGCTTTTCCCTTTTTCATCTGGACCACAACAGTTTCAAGCTCCGACAAAGAAATAGGATTAAGAAAAGAAGCATTCATTTCACTAGTGACTAAGGGCAGAATACTATTCAAAATAACAACTTCATCCTCCTCCGCAAAAAGGAAATCTTCAGATAGCAGAATAGGAAATAAGTGAACAACCACAATCGAAATAGAAGTAGCAGAGGAAATAATCTCCATTCAAAGACTTGAGAGAAGAAATGACATTACCTTGTCTCCTATCTTTAACTGGATTGTGGAAGAAAGAAGTATTCTTGTCTCCCACCTGAAGCCACTCGATTCTTTTGTTTCCAAAATATTTCCTCACATAATTCCCATTCCTCAACTTCCTTCATAGCAACAGCTTTCAGTAAACCTAAATCCTCAGTAAGGCCCTGATCATGAATATGCCTGGTGATCAAGTCCAAATGATCATGAGCAAATTGTTCTTCTTAAAAAACATTACCAAAGTGTTTCCTATTCCACCATTTCAACCTATATTTCACATATTGGAGCCTTTTGGAGAAGGAATACATAGCAGTCCCATGTGACGGCTTCCCTAGATTCAACCAACCAAGAAGAAGATCATGGAGATAGTCATCTCTGAACCACATGAGATGAAACTTAAAAGACTACTTTACACAATCCTAAGGTAGCTCAACAATAAGTTTGATTGGCCAATGATCAGGACCTCGCCCATCCAAAATCTCAGAGCTAGTCCACCACCTATCCCCAACCAGAAACTAGACACCAAGAATCTATCTAGGCATTTAGAGATAGTACCTTCCCCACATCTCCTATTATTCCAAGTAAAGACCCCATTAATAGGCTTGATGTCAACCAAATTCAAGAGAGCCAAATTATCCTACAAGAGTTCAGAAGAAGGCTCCAAGAGATAAATGCCTCCCCTCTTCTCTTTAGTGAAACAATGACATTAAAATCCCTAACTAAAATCCATAGGAGATAAGGATCCAAAGTCCTCACATATCTAACAAAACCCCACAACATTACCTTGCCATGAAAGTCAGCCGGAGCATAGATGTTAGAAAAGAGTACTCTCTCTCCAGACTCAAGATGAGAAGCAACACAAGAAATCAAGCCTTTACAAGAGTACCACCAAATTGACCTAACTCTATGTGGGTCCCATAAAAAAGCAACCCCACTAGAGATACCAAGCACACCAACACATTGACACTAACTGCGACTCCAAATCTTTGAAGCCACATTCATCATACTATCAATAGATAACTTAGTTTGTTGAAGGAAAACCACTTCAGGAGAATGAATATGATCAAAATTCTAAATAGCCTTTTGTTTAGGGATGCTATTCATACCCCTCACATTCTGAAAGGAAGCTAGGTGTGCAAAAACGCTTCCTACACTAATCTATTGAGGTGAGGGCTATGCAAATTCAAATTTATCCTAACTATTACAGCAATGTTAAACCATTAACATGAGATATTGCAGCAAAACACTAGAACCAAAATGTAGATAGAAGAAGAGAGACATAGATTTACAGTGGGGAAAACCCTTATCGGGTGAAAAACCCCACACTTAGAAACCTACACAATGTATTAACAAATCTGAAAGAATGTTTACAATACACTAGCAATGCAAGCTTCAATGATTTTTGACACTCGTGTCTGGAGTCAATCCAGTAGCATAAGAGTACCTATAAACCTATGATACAAACTCCATCTCCAAGCACCTATTTAAATAGAACATACAAGGTAATTTTGGACCTTTCTTGGAATGGGCATCCAATATGGCATCTTGGACCAAAACCCATGCCTAGAGACACTTGGTCAACATTGTAGAATGTGTTTGACACTTGTCCATAGCTCCCATCCCAAAGAGGTTGTCTATTTCCAAAATGGGCTATGACAGATGCTCTTACGACACTTACGACCGTCATAGAATCTGTCATAGCAGTTACAACTTATAGCTATAAGAGAATCTATCATACACATGCTATAAATAACATATTCTTTTACAACACATCATATTCCACCTTGGGAAACCCAAATATGTCTCATTCAAAGATGCTTCATGACACATGTCATTACTTGTCTTACAACCTTCTACTCTCGACTCTTACATGTCATAGATTCATCATAGGAATCTATCATAACCATTTTGGTCAAACATTCCTTACACAACATAGAAGATGATGACACATGGAAAAATATTCCTACCACTAAGTGGGATGCCTATCTCCTCATGTGAGGAAAAAATAAGAAGTTGTCATAATCCATGTAGGATTGACACATCATCGTGCCACATCCCACAATATGACAAAGTGGAATTCCATTTATTTACAACATATGCAATTGAATAATAAATACAAACATTACAAATGCAGAGAATTACCAAGGTTGAGACACCTTAATTCCCAACATTCTCCTACTTGTCGAACACCTTGTAAGAGCCAATAGAAAAACGGGATTTAACTGCTATAGGCCGAGAGGCCTATAGACTTCGAACACCATCTAAACTTCTCTGTACCCACTAGTTTCATCAACACATCTATAACATTCTTCAAAGTATCTACCTTCTCCAAATTTACCTTTCCATCCTCAACCATGTCCCTCACGAAGTGAAACTGAACTTCAATGTGCTTGGTTCTAGCATAGAAAGTTGGATTCTTTGCAAGGCAAATTGCACTCTGACTATCACAACTAATCATGATCTGACCTACATCAACACCAATATCAGAACACAATCTCTTAAGCCAAATGGCTTCCTTACAAGCCTGAGTTTCTGCCATATACTCTGCTTCTGTCATTGACAAAGCAACAACAGGTTGTTGCTTACTCATCCAACTAATAGCACCACCAAATAGTGTAAAAACATAAACACTTGTGGATCTCCTGCTCTCAATGTCACCTGCGCAATCTAAATCCAAAAATCCACAAATATCAATAGAATGCGGAGGTCTTGAAACATTACCATGATAGCAAATGGAATACTCAGAAGTACCCCTCAAATATCTGAACACTCACTTAACTGCATCGCAATGAACTCATCCAGGATTAGCCATAAAT
Source organism: Cunninghamia lanceolata (assembly GCA_027924645.1). Classification (NCBI taxonomy): domain Eukaryota; kingdom Viridiplantae; phylum Streptophyta; class Pinopsida; order Cupressales; family Cupressaceae; genus Cunninghamia; species Cunninghamia lanceolata. Next base: position 10,711,483 of record BSBN01000078.1, read on the forward strand.
CGACTAAGGACTCCCACTTCTTGGGCAATGTCTGGTCTTGTGTAGACCATGGCATACATCAAACTACCAACAACACTAGCATAAGGTACTCTGCTCATGTCCTCCACCTCACTAGGAGATTTTGGACAATCCTCAATAGACAACTTTGTCCCCAAGGAAATGGGAACACACAATGGTCTACAATCTCCCATGCTACATCTATCCAACACAGTATTAACATACTTACTCTAACTTAACCAAAGTTTTCTGTTGATTCTGTCTCTTCTGATTTCCATTCCTAGAATGTACCTGGCTGCCCCTAAATCTTTCATTTCAAACTGAGCTGACAACTGAGATTTAAAATCAAAAATCATATTCTTACCCTTCCCAATGAGCAACATATCATCAACATACAGTGCAACAATGAGAATATGATCACCATCAAACTTATAATAAACATAGTGATCCGATTTCTATCTCACAAATCCAATTGACAACACAAAGGCATCAAACTTCAAGTACCATCTCCTAGGGGATTGCTTCAAACCATACAAAGACTTCTTAAGTTTGCAAACCAAAATTTCATTACCTTTTACCATGTAATGCTTTGGCTGTGACATGTAGATTTCCTCCTCCAAGTCACCATGAAGGAAAGTTGTCTTCACATCCATCTGTTCTACCTCCAATTCATAAGCTGCTGCGAGAGACAATAGGAATTGAATGGATGTCAGCTTTGTAATGGAAGAGAAGATCTCACCATAATCTATACCCTCCACTTGTGAATACCCCTTCACAACCAATCTGGCCTTATACTTCTCAATACTACCATCTGCACCAATCTTCTTTTGAATACCCATTTGCATCCCATGGGTTTCCGTCTAGGAGGCAAAGGCACCAAGTCCCAAGTTTGATTCTTTTCCAAAGAAACCATTTCTTCCTCCATGGCCTCCTTCCAGGAACTTACATCCTTCATATCCAAAGCCTCTGATACAGTTCTAGGTTCATCACTGTTAGTGATTAAAGCATAAGGACAACTAGAATCAAGCAATGTAAAACCAAACCTTTTAGGTTTCTTTCTTATCCATGTAGACCTCCTCAACAGCTGAGGTTGAGGTTCAGCTTCTTCCTCTGAGCTTTCAAAGCTGCTAGAGCTCTCCTCATCATCAGGTCCAACATTGTCTTTCAATTCAGTCTTCTCAGGGGTGAGAGGAAACTGAACAACATCCTTTTTCTTTTCTTTTTCTTCTGGCTACAAAATGGTGGAAGAAGGTGTAAGCTCTCTGAAGATGACACTTCTGCTATACAACACTTTTCAGCCATGGGGTCCCAAAGCTTGTATCCTTTCACACCAACACAATAGTTGATGAAGATACACTTAACAACTTTGTTCTCCAACTTTGACAACTTCTCTCTAGGCACATGTACATATGCCTCAGAACCAAAAACATGAAGATGCCTTACTGAAGGCTTTCTACCAGACCACACCTCCATGGGTGTCTTTCCAACAAGAGCTGATGTAGGAGATCTATTTACGAGATAGCAAGTAGTGGCAAAAGCTTCAGCCCAAAACTTTTGTTCTAGACCAGCTCCACTAAGCATACTCCTAGCCTTCTCCATCAGTGTCCTGTTTATCCTCTCTACAACTCCATTTTGCTGCGGTGTGTATGGAGTTGTCTTATGTCTTTCAATCCCAAGTTCCTTGCAATACTTATCAAATTTTGTAGAATAGAACTCACCACTGTTGTCAATTCTCAAACATTTAATCCTTTTGCTAGTCTGATTTTCAGCAAAGGTTTTAAACTCTTTAAAATTGCTATAGACTTCATATTTGCTTCTGAGAAAATAAATCCATGTCCTTCTACTGTAATCATCTATAAAAGATACAAAGTATAGAGATTTTGATAACGAAGGAACATTAACAGGACCAAACACATCAGAATGAATAAGGTCCAACACACCAGAAGACTTATGAGAACTCAAGTAAAACTGAACACAGTTTTGTTTTCCATAAATGCAATGTTTGCAAAAGTCAAACTCAAGATTACAATCATCTAACCCCTCAATAAGGTTCTTATTTTTTAGGGTACGCAAACCCTTCTCACCAATGTGGCCAAATCTCTTATGCCATAACATTGTCTTTTCTGCAGGAAGTTTAACTTCCAATGCATGATTACAACCATCAAGACTAGAAACAACAGATTTCTTCACTGCTCATTTAGATGGTGGGGATGAAGTGACTACTGCCCTCTTCCTTGAGTCAGAAGAACTATTGCATTATACAATGCATGCTTCCAGCTGAAATAGAGTACCTCCCCGAGTACCCTTAGCAAGCACCATAGATCCTCTAGTCATCTTGCATCCTTCTTTTGAAAAGATAACATACACACCTGCATCATTCAAACTACATACAGAAAGCAGGTTCCGTGCTAATCCTAGGATGTGCATAACCCCAGAGATCCCCTTCATTCGACTATCAGGGAATCAGATAGAGACTCTTCCACAACCAACGATCTTCAGATGAGAGTCGTCACCTAGATACACCTTTCCACCATCAAACTCTTCATCCTTAGTGAACCAGTCTCGATGCAAGGTCATGTGGAATGATGCACTAGAGTCGATTAGCCACACATCATCAGATGCATGGGTTGCCAGGGCTGCAATGAAAGCATCACTGTCATCTTGTGATTTGTTAAAATCTGAATCAGGAGCTTTCTTCTTTTTCTTCTTCTCCTCTTTGTATTCCTTTTAGAAATGCCCAGTCTTGCCACAGTTCCAACAAAGAGCCTTGGACTTTCCAGGAGATTTGGATCTCCCACAGGATTTGGATCTACCCTTCTTAGCTTTCTTGTCCTTCTTCTTCCCTTTCTCCTTGGGTCTTCCACGAACTGCAAGGGCTTCTTTAGTTGCCTTAGAAGATTTTCTCTGCATCTCTTTAGAGAACAGCAAATAAACCACCTCTTCCATTTTGAATGTGGATGTGGTGCTTCTGATTGCCATGACAAGATGATCCCATGAGTCTGGCAGAGAACAAAGCAGGGTCATACACCAATCCTCCTCCTCCATCTTTACACCGATAGATGTCAATTGTGCAACTAGCATGTTAAAGACATTCATATGCTCAGCCATAGATCCTCCATCCTCCATTCGAAGAGAATACAACTTCTTTCTCAGGAAAAGTTTATTGACAAGGGATTTGGCTTGATACACATCCCCCAACTTCTTCCAAAGGAGTTTTGCAGTAGCCTCCTCATGGACATTTAACAACACAAAATCGGCAAGACTAAGTCTTATGAGACCCTTAGCCTTCTGATCCTTGAGATCCCACTCATCTTGAGTCATTATAGCTAGTTTAGTTCCGTTCACACTTTCCCAAAGGTCTCAATCAACTAACATGTCTTCCATCTTGAGCTTCCATACATTGAAATTACTGCCATTGAACTTCTCTACTTCAAACCTTCTTGATGTGCCTACCATCTCCTTGCTGCAATAAGATACAAAATGCTCTGCATAGAATCCCACTCAACCTAAGATTAGCTTAAAGAACCCCTACCCAACAACTAGGACCAAAGGTGATCAAGCTATGATACCAACTGAAAGGAAGCTAGTTGTGCGGAAATGCTTCCTACACTAATCTATTGAGGAGAGGGCTATGCAAATTCAAATTTATCCTAACTATTACAGCAATGTTAAACCATTAACATGAGATATTGCAGAAAAACACAAGAACTTGAATGTACACAGAAGAAGAGAGACAGAGTTTTACGGTGGGGAAAACCCTTATCGGGTGAAAAACCCCACACTCAGAAACCTGCACAATGTATTAACAAATCTGAAAGAATGTTTACAATACACTAGCAATGCAAGCTTCAATGGTCTTCAACACTCATGTCTAGAGTCAATCCAGTAGCATAACAGTACCTGTAAACCTGTGATACAAACTCCATCTCCAAGCACTTGTTTAAATAGAACATACAAGTCAATTTTGGACCTTTCTTGGAATGGGCATCTAATATGGCATGTTGGACCAAAATCCATGCCTAGGGACACTTGGTCAACATTGTAGAATGTGTCTAACACTTGTCCATAGCTTCCATCCCAAAGAGGTCACCTATTTCCAAAATGGGCTATGACAGATGCTCTTACGACACTTATGACCATCATAGAATCTGTCATAACAGTTACAACTTACAACTGTAAGAGAATCTATCATACACATGCTATAAATAGCATATTCTCTTACAACACATCATATTCCACCTTGGGACGCCAAAATATGCCTCATTCAAAGACGCTTCATGACACATGTCATTACCTGTCTTACAACCTTCTATTCTCAACTCTTACATGTCATAGATTTGTCATATGAATCCATCATAACCAATTTGGTCAAACATTCCTTACACAACATAGAAGATGCCAACACATGGAATAATATTCCTACCACTAAGTGGGACGCCTATCTCCTCATGTGAGGACAAAATAAGAAGTTGTCATAATCCATGTAGGATTGAAACATCGTCGTGCCACATCCCACAATATGACAAAGTGGAATTTCCATTTATTTACAACATAGGCAATTGAATAATAAATACAAACATTACAAATGCAGAGAATTACCAAGGTTGAGACACCTTAATTCCAAACACATTCCAAGAGAGAACAATCATCATTGGAGTTCAAAGAAGTGAGCATCAATATTCCTTATGAGACCTAACTCAACCAATGTCTCACTAGCTAGCTTTACCTTTTCTAGGTCCTTTTTTTCACTAGCCTTAAGAGGTTTCTAAAAAGCCCCTTTTTTGAGGATTTTTTGTTGCAAACCCAAGGATGGGGAAGGAGCCTTACTTTTTCCTAAGTCTGAAGCACTCCGCACTTTAGATATAACACCACCAACACTAGCAGAGCCACTAGAAGCCTCTAGAACCAAATCTAATGCACCTTGAATAGGTGCCGAAGGAGCCAAATCAGTGTCAATTCGAGTACCCTGCTCACCTAGCTGAACTGAACTAGGTATCACAAAAGGTTGATCTCTAGGAACAACCTCAACAATAGATCCAACTGTTGCCTACAAGTCCACATGAAACCCTTCCTCCTTGACCAAGTCCTCCAATGTCTCAAATTAGTTGAAGGTTTCCTCCTCCTACCTATCCTTGAGGGATCTCTTCTGGCCTTGACCTTGATTGCAAGACTTAATAGGAATAAAACCTTCTGTATCAGCCTCCCTCCCTGCATGGGAGCTTTACCCTTATCTTGCTTCAAATCAGGATAAGTAGGAGCATTACTTGAACCGACTACACCAGAAGCTTGAGGCCACCTCCATTGAAGATGACCATATTCATGACATAGATGACACCTAAAAAGTAACGTCTCATAATCTAACGACTGAGTCTAGGAGAAAGACCCAATAGTCATATCAATAGAATTTGGAAGTGAATGGCTCAAACCAATTTCAACACAAACTCTAGCTAAAGAAAAAATTCTCTTGTTTAGAGTTTGTTTAGAAGGACCAATAGGTTTTCCTAGCAATAGTGCAATCGACTACAATATGTTATTTCTATAGCATTCAAGCAGCAACCGAGGAAGACGAACCCAAACTAGGATTGTAGAAGGCAACTCCTTTGTCAAGTTAAAGCCAGCATGGCATGGTTTGATAAAGAGACCCACCTAATTATAAAAATATGGATTCCCTTTAAAGGCCCTGTTTCAATCAGAGACACATGAGAAATCCACCATAAAGAAGTTATTTGCAGCCATCAAATTATCAAAATCTCCTTCCAATTTCCATGTCTTGCAAATCCATGTATCAAGAAATGGGGGAGAAACCCTCATCCCCATGAACTTACAAATAAAAACATGATTGCAGTAGCAATTAATATCATTATCTATCGACTCTGATTGTATTACTAAAACTGACTGCTCCTGGGCCCTCTCCAAGAATCCATTCACCTTTTGCAATTTAAGGGAACCATTTTGGATCACATCCGATCCAAAAGAAGACTGATTGGGTATTCTGGCATCCTCCCTAGCCATAGAGGGAGCATGACCCACCATATCCAAAGACACATTTGAAGCCATTTATACCAAATGAGTGAGGGCCTAAAATTCCCCCCACACACCATGCCGAATCCAAAGAAAGGGCTCAAAACAAGCACATCACCACAAGAGACATCACATCAAAGGAAGAACCCCCCCAAAGTGCAGCAAACATGAATCAAAGGGCACACAATAAATAGAAAACATAGCATTGGAAACCCTTGAACCTTGCACACCACTGCCTGCACCAAAGGATGCCTCATAGCCAGCAAAAGCTATAAAAAAGAAGAAATAGTGAAGTAGACCCGGTCCCCTTGACCCCCCGCTAACATACAAATCCCTTGCACAGAGAGAAAGCTCCATCCTGCAAGCTAGGGCTCAATTTCCCTAGCCTACCCTCACATGCACGTCATTGCCATCTTCATTTAATAAACTATGTTGGCTATATAATTATAATTATTTAAAAAAATATGTGTAGTTATTTAATAAAAAACTATGTTGGCTCTTTTTTTTTATGTACACGGTCATCCCCTGAATGCCACTAGATAAGTCCTCTCGGTATTTTTATATGTCAGTTCTTTAATCATTTTTGTTAACACATTCATGCCATTACACTCCACCCCTTGTTTCTACTGTAGTTACACCTTTTAGCACAATTAGATTATTTGTACATTTTCATTTGTCTTACTTATAAGAAATAAGGTGGCACTCTGACTTGAATGTTCACATTACAAAATATATTTTTTGTGTATGGAAAAATTTGAAATTTAAATAAAGGAGCAATATGCATCAATGTACCTACTCCATTTTTCAACATAACTCAAGAGCTAAAGTAGTGAAATAGAAATAACAAACAACATTACCTTGATAGCCCTTATTGCAATGAAAATGATAGATATGTTCCAATGATATATGATAATGTTTTGATATGTCGGTTGGTCACATTGATAACATAGCTTTACATTATGATTATGGATGATAATGTCTTGGTTGATGTTTTATTTATAGATGCTTGAATGATAGGATGAATGGCTAGAATTAAAAGGTGTACTGGATGGTTGAGATTTGATCAGACAACATTAGGGCAAGAATGGAGGCTTCTAGGTCATATCTTTATGTGAATGGTAAAAATTTAGAGATGTAGTATGAAATGAGTGGCTAGGATGAAAAGTTAGTTTGAATTTTATGCAAGTGTCCAAGTTCAATGAATCAGGCTAGCCAACTTTAGGTAGACATGTGACAAGGGGATAAGGATGAGGACAAATGGAAAATAATTAATTAAATAATAGAATTATTTAATTAATTATTGGAGAAGGATAATGTGAGATAATAAATAATTAAATATAATTGAGAATATGGAAATCAACATGAAGGAAAAGAATAACAAAATGTAAAACAAACAATGCAATACCTTCACATTGATCCACAATCTATCGATAAGGTGGAGAGTGTTGCACCCAAAATACTCTAGCTTTACCCAAATAGATGAATATTGATTGCTTGATTCTACAACATAATGGTGAGATAGAGATGGATAGATGAATGATTAGATGAATGCAAGATAGATAGATGAGAGATTGAGAAGAAAATTCGACAACATGAGGATACTAGAAGAAGATTCGTCACAAATGGCTCAAGAGAGGATACCTTTATGGAAAAAGGCAAATTCAAATGGATGGTTGTGATTGAGAGTTATTTTGAATGATATGGATGGTTGAGATCGATTAGGGTTGATTAGGGTTTCCTTACACCTCAAGAAATCGTAGTCATGTGACAAGTGTGTGAAGGAGAATAAAAGGAATCTAATTCAAATATTTTATTTGAATTAGGTTGCACATGTGACTTGTATTAAATGAAAGATGTACTACCCCACATGAGACAAAAGGAAAGTGGACAAGTGTTTGATTGTGATAAAAGGAATCTATGTTAAATAAAAAAATATTTAAATTAGTTTGACATGTGAAGGGATTAAGTGGAGGATGTAGCATGTGACACTTGTTTAAATGAGATGAAAGGTGAGGGATTAATTCAAATATTTAATTTGAATTATGTGAGACATGTGATTAGGAAATTAATTAAATAAAGTGTGTTTATTTAATTTATTAGGAATGTGATTAAGTTGGAATTATGAGTGGGAAGACCTAGGACCTAAGGCAAAACATTACAAGGTCGTGTCGACTAGGTGATGGACTAATTTATGTCTCTACATTTTTCCCCTCTTTGAGATGATGAGATTTGTGTCAAGTAAGATCATTTTAAAGGAGTTAAGGTAATTGATAGAGGAAAAGGATAGGGTGATGATGCCCCCTCGAGAGGATAGGTGGGTTGGACAAACATGCGTAGGCTCTCGAAATGAAATAGAACTCGTCAAGGAAGAAAGGTAAGGGAATGGATAGAAGAAAGGGAAGGAAGTGTTATGCTACAATGAAAGTGAGAAACCATAATGTTTGATATAGCACGAGACATTATACACCAAGGTATAAGGAGCAAGGTGACAATGTGTCTCGTGCCCCAGCATAATACAACCTTGTCTAGATACAAGATATGAATATTAGTTGGGTTTGATTTAGATACAAATGCAAGTTGAAAATGATAACACATACAAGCAAGCATGCACAAATGATTCAAAACAAACAAGGTATTGCCCCTTTCAAGCTATAAACCAATGATTGATTAATTCATTGATTTGATGATGGTAGTGTTGTCATTGTGGGGAACGATATATCCCTAGATCAACACAAGGATGTGGGAATGATATATCCCATTGATGATGATGATTGATTGATTGATTTGGATTACAACATGATTAGGATCAAGACCAAGGATGTGATTGGATAATTTGACAAGATTGATTGACTTGCATTTGGATCATTACTTGGATCAATTTGATTGATTGAAGGATGATTAGATGAAGTGATTGATGAACTAATTTGAAGAATTGATTTGAAGGATGATTGGATGAATTGAATTTTAGATGTTTATTGATGATGTGGGAGATAGATGATAGAAGAAATGAGAGATGAATGAAGATTGATGATTGATGAAGATTAGAAGAATAGATGAAAGATGGAAAAGGTTTATCGATATGCCTAAATCTAGGTACTTCCTTCATATCCTAAATTGCCTAGATACCCTGTATCCACAGGATCAAGACACTTAACGATAAAGATGAGATGTAGTTCTTATTTGTGTTTTATTGATGGGATGATCTAGATTGGATTGATCAAGTTATGGATTGATTGGGATTGATTAGATGCTTGGATGATATATGATGTTATTAATGGAATGATATGGATTGGATTGATGTGATTTTGATTGATTGAATGTTTGAGTTCATTTGATGATGGATTTGATGTGATGGATTGTTTGATAGATGATTGATCTTATTGCTTGGATTTTTTTGTTGGATATTTGATTTTTTTGTATTTTTGAAATGTTTTGAATTTTTTTTTGGATTTTTTTAAATGTTTTTGATTTTTTTGTAGTTTTTGAAATGTTTTGATTTTTTTTTGTGTTTTGTATTTTTGAATGTAAATGGATTTACAATTTGAGTAGCCTTTATGCTAGTTACCATTGACAAGGGGAACCAAGTCTAGATGCAAGGGAATGAATGAGATTGGACAAAAGGATGGACGATAGTTGATGGATGGAAGGATCATGATAAAAGGATAGGCTATGGAATAGAATGGATGTATGTGTAAGAGAGCAAGGGTGTGATCTCCAAGGACTATGTCGCATAGGAATAACATGCCCCAGTCTAGGTAGTAAACTTAGGATTTTTTAGGACAATGCTTAAGGCAATAGGATGATAGGATTTGACAGGACAAAGCTCATGAATTGGATGGTAGGGTTCATTTGGGAAGGATGAGGCATGTCAAGGGATATCCAAAACACTTTGTAACAGTTGCCCCCAATCTTTGTCAAGATCAAAAGAGGAAGGGAGGATGAATGGATGCAATGTGATAGGTATGTAAATGGAAATGGTATGAAAATGGTATGATAGTTTGGAAAAGGATGAGACAAGGTGCCCCCAAGTGTAAGTGACATAGAAGATTGACCTACACATGATGCCTATTTACAAGTTTTTTATCATGGTATTTATCCAAGGTGCCTATTTACCAGGTTTTCACCATTGGACGAAAGGATTTCTCTTTACCTTTTTTTTAACTGTTTTGATTTTTTGACTTTTGAATGGGAAAAAAGAGGGGGGATATGGATGGGAGGGACTCAAGTGTCAATTGTCTAGTTCCATGTAATGTTATAGTCCCATTAGAGAAGGATGTCATCAGAAATGGACCATGTCAAGTCATTAAGCTCAAGATGTTAGTAGCGTGAATACATGAAAGTGAGATGGATAAGGTAGATAGTGGATTATGGAGGGATCGAAAGTGGATTATGTAGGGGTGAATGTTGATTATGATGTGGATTATGATAGACTTATTTAAAAGCATGGACCTAAGGAAGGTGATGGGGGAAATATATAGGATAATGAGTGAATAATGGAGTGATAGGTGAACGGAAAGGAATCATGACCAATATCTACACACACCATGTTAAACATGGAAGCATTTGATTGGATGGTGGTGTAGGAATAAATGGTGATGTTTGCTTAGGAGATGGATGATTTAGGACTTCTGGAACCCACATGGACTTAGTATTTTTTTGACTTTTGCTTTTCATGTGGGATGTTTGAAATGTTTGAATGGAATGGCATTTTTTAATGGAGGGAGATGGTTGGGACTTTTGAGAGGTGGATGCCTCATTGACTTGATTGATTTTTGTTTAGGGACCCATATCATTTCAGTTTTTGACTTTACTTTTGGAGGTATGGGTTTGGATGGATTTTTGAATGTACCTTGCTTTGAATTTCTGGATTGATTTCCTAAGGCATTAGGACTCTTAGGATTTGTGGCTTTTTGAACGGAGGCATCCAATTGTTTATTTTTGAATCCCATGTGGTGGATGAAATGAGTTGAAGCTTCTTGTTTATACAATGCGTGCATTTGTTGGTCAGGATTAGTATATTTAGTGTATTTATGAATGATTGGGTAAGGGGGTGTTGGTAGCAATGGTGACAAAGTGGATGGACGGATATTAGGAGTTGGAAGGAGTGGAGGTAAAGTGGATGGTGGAAGGTGAATGGTCACATGCTTTTGACATTCGTAGGATGAGGGATTGATATGAGAGTAAAGGTTGATTTGATGAAGGTTGATATGAGTTTGATGGTGTGGATATGTAAGATGTAGGTTGATATGATGGTTGAAAGAATGAAGATTGATATGATGTGGATGGGGATGATATGTAGGTTGTTTGTTGATATGATGAAGGTTGGGTAGGGGTTTAGGATTCTTCAATGATGATGTGTGCTAAGGGTATATCCTTAATGTCATTTTTGCATTTTTCCTTAGCATTAGGATCCATGTTCTCATAGACTTTTCTAAGTCTTTGTAAGTGTTGCATTTCTTCATAAGGATCCATTTTGTTGGAGAGGTATGAGATGATGGGGGATAATGGATGATTGTGATGTTCAGGATCAAATTTCAAGACCTTAGGATGATTTGATTTGATTTGATTTGATTTGATTTGATGAATGGTTCTCTATGTTTAAGATAGACTAATGATCTTAAGCAAGAGGGTTGATTGGGTTGATTTAATTAGGTGAGCAATTAAGGTCTTGATTTTTGACTGGGTTGATTTGGATTTGGAGTTTGATAATGATGTTGGGGGACTTGGATAATGATTGGGAAGAGATGGGATTAGAATGATGTTGATGAATTGGATTAAGGATGATGAGGGTGATTAGAATAAGATTGGATTGAATGATTTGGATGATGATGTGGATAAGATAGGTGCTTAGGATGATTAGGATAGATGGGTGATTGGATTAACATGAAATGGATAAGAATGATTAGGATGATAAAGAGATTATGACTAGAGAGGAAGTGGATTATAATTTTATCAAGCTCAAATAAATGGATTGGATTGATGGATGAATTTGATTTTTCTTGGCAAGTAGACAAACAATCAAGCAAGAAAACACAATGGCCAAAGGTTTGATTTATAAAAATGTGATAATCAAGCATGTACAACCTAAGGCGAGGCAAGGACAATACTTGTGGGACAAGTAGAGGGATTTGGGCCACTAAAACAAAGGTTCATAGTGGGGGAACATCTAGGGGATTCTCACCTTACGATCATCTAATAAACCACTTAAGGTTTTGACTAGCTCTACTAGGAGTTTAATATACCTTGAGGGTACTACTTCCATTCAAGTTAGCATCGAATGGTAAGCACTCATACTGATTAGACTTGGCTTTCACCTTATCCTCAATTTACATATAGCAGACCGGATGAAAGTACCACTTGGGGTCGCCAATGAGTTCTTCGAATGGATGTGTCTCAAGGGCAAGCCCACATCCTAAAAAGAAAAATAGAATAGAACCATTTCTCTTCATCCAAGATCCTTTTGAAGGAAAGGGGAGAGGATAATTTGATTCTACCCTATGGGATAACACAAATGTGCAAGTGCACAAGACACGACAAACAAGAGCTAATGGCAACATATGTTTTAGGAATATGATAGGGTTTATGATGGAAGTGGATTTAGGAAGTGTGGAGGAAGTACGAACACTGTTAGATTGTTGACCTTGGGGTGTGTATCCAAGGCCAAATGAGCAAGGAGGGAACTTGACATGAATTGGCTCCAAAATGCCTTGTTCATGCAGGCCTAAACCTTTGCCTTGGTAGTTCATGTTTTGGAGCATGAGATTGACTATAGGACTAGGTGTAGTTTGGACACTAGACTTGAGTTGATTATTGGATGAAGAAGGTAAAGTGGAGGACAAAGGTTGTTGTTGTCCTAGGGAAGAACATTCATGGATGAAGGTAGTAAGGCCAAGTGGATAGAATGGTGGATTTGAAATGGAGTTGGTGGTGGATGTAGGAGGATGATTACGATCTTGATCATGTTCATTTGGATCCAAGTTATTTGTTTGATCTTCTATGTTGTCTTGGGGGACAAGTGTCTCATCATGACAAGTGGATATTGTGGGAGCATGGCTAGGTCGAGAGGTCTCTTTTCTTTGAATGAAGGCTGTGAAATGGGGTTAATTCTCAAGTAAGTCAACAAGACTTCCATTAGATGGAGCATGTAGGTCTTGGGTGTTTTGTTCATGGATAGTTGTGGGGGTATGACTAGGATCAAGTTGTTCATGGATAGGTTCTTCTTAAGTATCATCTTGATCGTAAAGAAGGTACATGTTATGTATAGATTGGATGGGAATGATTTGATCTTGATTTGATTTAAGGGCTATTGTTTCTTCATGCTTAAGATCATTCTCTTGACATAACTCTTGGTTTTCTTGAATGGAAGTGGAAGGCTCTTTAATAAGATTGATAGCCTATAGATCACATGATGGGGTTAGAAGACTAGACAAATTGTTTAAGGAGTCATGGGGAGGCTCAAGAATAGGTGTTTGATGACATGGAAATGTTTTATTCCTTGCTAGTAGCTAATGGATCACATCCTTTGCAAGAGTATGGGTGAATGGGAAATATAGTGGATGGATGATAATAGTAGAATTTGAAGGCTTAGGATTAGGATTTGTTGGATGGATAATGGGATCATGATTTGGGCTAGATGGAAAGATAATGGAATTAGAGGGATTGGTTTTATCCAAGACAATCTTACCACAATCATCTAGGTTCTTGACTAATCTTTGAAATTGGACACAAGTGGATATGGTATGACCTCTATACCTATCGTATGCACAATATACATATCTTTATACCAACTAGGTTTAAACATAGATGGAGAATATGCTCTGAACAGGTATAGCTCAATCAAATTTTCTTGGACCAATTTCTCTAAAAGTATCTCCATGAAATCTTTTAATGAAGGATTAGTGGACCATGGGGATGAAGATGATGAAGGTGATGAAGGGATTGATAAAGGTGTTGGGATAGGACTAGTTGGCTCATGTGTTGGCATATAATTGGATGGTGAAGGTGACTCAAAGGAGGCACTTGCTAGGTTGATTTCTCCCTTGTCAAAGGATTTTAGGTCTTGCATAAGATAACTTAAGTCTATCAATGATGTTTGTTGCAAAAGTGAACTTGGGCTTGCTTGGTTCATGTACATAGGGCTATTTGGTCTTGCATGTTGTTCTTGTAATGACATTTGATTTCCATGTGGATATGTTTAGTGATGAGGTGACATGATAGGATTTGTAGGTGAAAGGTTTTGTGAGCTGGATTGTTGTGGACATTGGTTGATGTTAGAAGTTTGTTGAGAAAGTAATTGTGATATGAAGGCAATGGAGTTAGGATCATTGAATGGTATGGTTATGGAAGCACTTGTGTTTGTGGTGTTGTTAGGAATAGTGAGGGTGATTTGTGGTATGGATGTAGCGGCATTAGTGTTTAGATTATGTGCTTGTTGGGCTTGTGATTGGATGTGGGATCATTGATATTGGCCTAGAGATATGGACAGAGTTATTTTGAATGATATGGATGGTTGAGATCGATTAGGGTTGATTAGGGTTTCCTTACACCTCAAGAAATCGTAGTCATGTGACAAGTGTGTGAAGGAGAATAAAAGGAATCTAATTCAAATATTTTATTTGAATTAGGTTGCACATGTGACTTGTATTAAATGAAAGATGTACTACCCCACATGAGACAAAAGGAAAGTGGACAAGTGTTTGATTGTGATAAAAGGAATCTATGTTAAATAAAAAAATATTTAAATTAGTTTGACATGTGAAGGGATTAAGTGGAGGATGTAGCATGTGACACTTGTTTAAATGAGATGAAAGGTGAGGGATTAATTCAAATATTTAATTTGAATTATGTGAGACATGTGATTAGGAAATTAATTAAATAAAGTGTGTTTATTTAATTTATTAGGAATGTGATTAAGTTGGAATTATGAGTGGGAAGACCTAGGACCTAAGGCAAAACATTACAAGGTCGTGTCGACTAGGTGATGGACTAATTTATGTCTCTACATTTTTCCCCTCTTTGAGATGATGAGATTTGTGTCAAGTAAGATCATTTTAAAGGAGTTAAGGTAATTGATAGAGGAAAAGGATAGGGTGATGATGCCCCCTCGAGAGGATAGGTGGGTTGGACAAACATGCGTAGGCTCTCGAAATGAAATAGAACTCGTCAAGGAAGAAAGGTAAGGGAATGGATAGAAGAAAGGGAAGGAAGTGTTATGCTACAATGAAAGTGAGAAACCATAATGTTTGATATAGCACGAGACATTATACACCAAGGTATAAGGAGCAAGGTGACAATGTGTCTCGTGCCCCAGCATAATACAACCTTGTCTAGATACAAGATATGAATATTAGTTGGGTTTGATTTAGATACAAATGCAAGTTGAAAATGATAACACATACAAGCAAGCATGCACAAATGATTCAAAACAAACAAGGTATTGCCCCTTTCAAGCTATAAACCAATGATTGATTAATTCATTGATTTGATGATGGTAGTGTTGTCATTGTGGGGAACGATATATCCCTAGATCAACACAAGGATGTGGGAATGATATATCCCATTGATGATGATGATTGATTGATTGATTTGGATTACAACATGATTAGGATCAAGACCAAGGATGTGATTGGATAATTTGACAAGATTGATTGACTTGCATTTGGATCATTACTTGGATCAATTTGATTGATTGAAGGATGATTAGATGAAGTGATTGATGAACTAATTTGAAGAATTAATTTGAAGGATGATTGGATGAATTGAATTTTAGATGTTTATTGATGATGTGGGAGATAGATGATAGAAGAAATGAGAGATGAATGAAGATTGATGATTGATGAAGATTAGAAGAATAGATGAAAGATGGAAAAGGTTTATCGATATGCCTAAATCTAGGTACTTCCTTCATATCCTAAATTGCCTAGATACCCTGTATCCACAGGATCAAGACACTTAACGATAAAGATGAGATGTAGTTCTTATTTGTGTTTTATTGATGGGATGATCTAGATTGGATTGATCAAGTTATGGATTGATTGGGATTGATTAGATGCTTGGATGATATATGATGTTATTAATGGAATGATATGGATTGGATTGATGTGATTTTGATTGATTGAATGTTTGAGTTCATTTGATGATGGATTTGATGTGATGGATTGTTTGATAGATGATTGATCTTATTGCTTGGATTTTTTTGTTGGATATTTGATTTTTTTGTATTTTTGAAATGTTTTGAATTTTTTTTTGGATTTTTTTAAATGTTTTTGATTTTTTTGTAGTTTTTGAAATGTTTTGATTTTTTTTTGTGTTTTGTATTTTTGAATGTAAATGGATTTACAATTTGAGTAGCCTTTATGCTAGTTACCATTGACAAGGGGAACCAAGTCTAGATGCAAGGGAATGGATGAGATTGGACAAAAGGATGGACGATAGTTGATGGATGGAAGGATCATGATAAAAGGATAGGCTATGGAATAGAATGGATGTATGTGTAAGAGAGCAAGGGTGTGATCTCCAAGGACTATGTCGCATAGGAATAACATGCCCCAGTCTAGGTAGTAAACTTAGGATTTTTTAGGACAATGCTTAAGGCAATAGGATGATAGGATTTGACAGGACAAAGCTCATGAATTGGATGGTAGGGTTCATTTGGGAAGGATGAGGCATGTCAAGGGATATCCAAAACACTTTGTAACAGTTGCCCCCAATCTTTGTCAAGATCAAAAGAGGAAGGGAGGATGAATGGATGCAATGTGATAGGTATGTAAATGGAAATGGTATGAAAATGGTATGATAGTTTGGAAAAGGATGAGACAAGGTGCCCCCAAGTGTAAGTGACATAGAAGATTGACCTACACATGATGCCTATTTACAAGTTTTTTATCATGGTATTTATCCAAGGTGCCTATTTACCAGGTTTTCACCATTGGACGAAAGGATTTCTCTTTACCTTTTTTTTAACTGTTTTGATTTTTTGACTTTTGAATGGGAAAAAAGAGGGGGGATATGGATGGGAGGGACTCAAGTGTCAATTGTCTAGTTCCATGTAATGTTATAGTCCCATTAGAGAAGGATGTCATCAGAAATGGACCATGTCAAGTCATTAAGCTCAAGATGTTAGTAGCGTGAATACATGAAAGTGAGATGGATAAGGTAGATAGTGGATTATGGAGGGATCGAAAGTGGATTATGTAGGGGTGAATGTTGATTATGATGTGGATTATGATGGACTTATTTAAAAGCATGGACCTAAGGAAGGTGATGGGGGAAATATATAGGATAATGAGTGAATAATGGAGTGATAGGTGAACGGAAAGGAATCATGACCAATATCTACACACACCATGTTAAACATGGAAGCATTTGATTGGATGGTGGTGTAGGAATAAATGGTGATGTTTGCTTAGGAGATGGATGATTTAGGACTTCTGGAACCCACATGGACTTAGTATTTTTTTGACTTTTGCTTTTCATGTGGGATGTTTGAAATGTTTGAATGGAATGGCATTTTTTAATGGAGGGAGATGGTTGGGACTTTTGAGAGGTGGATGCCTCATTGACTTGATTGATTTTTGTTTAGGGACCCATATCATTTCAGTTTTTGACTTTACTTTTGGAGGTATGGGTTTGGATGGATTTTTGAATGTACCTTGCTTTGAATTTCTGGATTGATTTCCTAAGGCATTAGGACCCTTAGGATTTGTGGCTTTTTGAACGGAGGCATCCAATTGTTTATTTTTGAATCCCATGTGGTGGATGAAATGAGTTGAAGCTTCTTGTTTATACAATGCGTGCATTTGTTGGTCAGGATTAGTATATTTAGTGTATTTATGAATGATTGGGTAAGGGGGTGTTGGTAGCAATGGTGACAAAGTGGATGGACGGATATTAGGAGTTGGAAGGAGTGGAGGTAAAGTGGATGGTGGAAGGTGAATGGTCACATGCTTTTGACATTCGTAGGATGAGGGATTGATATGAGAGTAAAGGTTGATTTGATGAAGGTTGATATGAGTTTGATGGTGTGGATATGTAAGATGTAGGTTGATATGATGGTTGAAAGAATGAAGATTGATATGATGTGGATGGGGATGATATGTAGGTTGTTTGTTGATATGATGAAGGTTGGGTAGGGGTTTAGGATTCTCCAATGATGATGTGTGCTAAGGGTATATCCTTAATGTCATTTTTGCATTTTTCCTTAGCATTAGGATCCATGTTCTCATAGACTTTTCTAAGTCTTTGTAAGTGTTGCATTTCTTCATAAGGATCCATTTTGTTGGAGAGGTATGAGATGATGGGGGATAATGGATGATTGTGATGTTCAGGATCAAATTTCAAGACCTTAGGATGATTTGATTTGATTTGATTTGATTTGATGAATGGTTCTCTATGTTTAAGATAGACTAATGATCTTAAGCAAGAGGGTTGATTGGGTTGATTTAATTAGGTGAGCAATTAAGGTCTTGATTTTTGACTGGGTTGATTTGGATTTGGAGTTTGATAATGATGTTGGGGGACTTGGATAATGATTGGGAAGAGATGGGATTAGAATGATGTTGATGAATTGGATTAAGGATGATGAGGGTGATTAGAATAAGATTGGATTGAATGATTTGGATGATGATGTGGATAAGATAGGTGCTTAGGATGATTAGGATAGATGGGTGATTGGATTAACATGAAATGGATAAGAATGATTAGGATGATAAAGAGATTATGACTAGAGAGGAAGTGGATTATAATTTTATCAAGCTCAAATAAATGGATTGGATTGATGGATGAATTTGATTTTTCTTGGCAAGTAGACAAACAATCAAGCAAGAAAACACAATGGCCAAAGGTTTGATTTATAAAAATGTGATAATCAAGCATGTACAACCTAAGGCGAGGCAAGGACAATACTTGTGGGACAAGTAGAGGGATTTGGGCCACTAAAACAAAGGTTCATAGTGGGGGAACATCTAGGGGATTCTCACCTTACGATCATCTAATAAACCACTTAAGGTTTTGACTAGCTCTACTAGGAGTTTAATATACCTTGAGGGTACTACTTCCATTCAAGTTAGCATCGAATGGTAAGCACTCATACTGATTAGACTTGGCTTTCACCTTATCCTCAATTTACATATAGCAGACCGGATGAAAGTACCACTTGGGGTCGCCAATGAGTTCTTCGAATGGATGTGTCTCAAGGGCAAGCCCACATCCTAAAAAGAAAAATAGAATAGAACCATTTCTCTTCATCCAAGATCCTTTTGAAGGAAAGGGGAGAGGATAATTTGATTCTACCCTATGGGATAACACAAATGTGCAAGTGCACAAGACACGACAAACAAGAGCTAATGGCAACATATGTTTTAGGAATATGATAGGGTTTATGATGGAAGGAAGTGGATTTAGGAAGTGTGGAGGAAGTACGAACATTGTTAGATTGTTGACCTTGGGGTGTGTATCCAAGGCCAAATGAGCAAGGAGGGAACTTGACATGAATTGGCTCCAAAATGCCTTGTTCATGCAGGCCTAAACCTTTGCCTTGGTAGTTCATGTTTTGGAGCATGAGATTGACTATAGGACTAGGTGTAGTTTGGACACTAGACTTGAGTTGATTATTGGATGAAGAAGGTAAAGTGGAGGACAAAGGTTGTTGTTGTCCTAGGGAAGAACATTCATGGATGAAGGTAGTAAGGCCAAGTGGATAGAATGGTGGATTTGAAATGGAGTTGGTGGTGGATGTAGGAGGATGATTACGATCTTGATCATGTTCATTTGGATCCAAGTTATTTGTTTGATCTTCTATGTTGTCTTGGGGGACAAGTGTCTCATCATGACAAGTGGATATTGTGGGAGCATGGCTAGGTCGAGAGGTCTCTTTTCTTTGAATGAAGGCTGTGAAATGGGGTTAATTCTCAAGTAAGTCAACAAGACTTCCATTAGATGGAGCATGTAGGTCTTGGGTGTTTTGTTCATGGATAGTTGTGGGGGTATGACTAGGATCAAGTTGTTCATGGATAGGTTCTTCTTAAGTATCATCTTGATCGTAAAGAAGGTACATGTTATGTATAGATTGGATGGGAATGATTTGATCTTGATTTGATTTAAGGGCTATTGTTTCATCATGCTTAAGATCATTCTCTTGACATAACTCTTGGTTTTCTTGAATGGAAGTGGAAGGCTCTTTAATAAGATTGATAGCCTATAGATCACATTATGGGGTTAGAAGACTAGACAAATTGTTTAAGGAGTCATGGGGAGGCTCAAGAATAGGTGTTTGATGACATGGAAATGTTTTATTCCTTGCTAGTAGCTAATGGATCACATCCTTTGCAAGAGTATGGGTGAATGGGAAATATAGTGGATGGATGATAATAGTAGAATTTGAAGGCTTAGGATTAGGATTTGTTGGATGGATAATGGGATCATGATTTGGGCTAGATGGAAAGATAATGGAATTAGAGGGATTGGTTTTATCCAAGACAATCTTACCACAATCATCTAGGTTCTTGACTAATCTTTGAAATCGGACACAAGTGGATATGGTATGACCTCTATACCTATCGTATGCACAATATACATATCTTTATACCAACTAGGTTTAAACATAGATGGAGAATATGCTCTGAACAGGTATAGCTCAATCAAATTTTCTTGGACCAATTTCTCTAAAAGTATCTCCATGGAATCTTTTAATGAAGGATTAGTGGACCATGGGGATGAAGATGATGAAGGTGATGAAGGGATTGATAAAGGTGTTGGGATAGGACTAGTTGGCTCATGTGTTGGCATATAATTGGATGGTGAAGGTGACTCAAAGGAGGCACTTGCTAGGTTGATTTCTCCCTTGTCAAAGGATTTTAGGTCTTGCATAAGATAACTTAAGTCTATCAATGATGTTTGTTGCAAAAGTGAACTTGGGCTTGCTTGGTTCATGTACATAGGGCTATTTGGTCTTGCATGTTGTTCTTGTAATGACATTTGATTTCCATGTGGATATGTTTAGTGATGAGGTGACATGATAGGATTTGTAGGTGAAAGGTTTTGTGAGCTGGATTGTTGTGGACATTGGTTGATGTTAGAAGTTTGTTGAGAAAGTAATTGTGATATGAAGGCAATGGAGTTAGGATCATTGAATGGTATGGTTATGGAAGCACTTGTGTTTGTGGTGTTGTTAGGAATAGTGAGGGTGATTTGTGGTATGGATGTAGCGGCATTAGTGTTTAGATTATGTGCTTGTTGGGCTTGTGATTGGATGTGGGATCATTGATATTGGCCTAGAGATTGATGTTGTGAGACATGTTGATGTTGTGGTGACATAGGGTCTTCTTCCTTTCTATATAACCACTTAAGTTGACTAAGTTGATTAAGCATTCTTTTGGTGCCATAATGATCATTCTCATAGGTTTTTTTTATAAGTGCCATGTCCATGTTTACAGGTGGTAGATGTGGAGTATTGATTGGCTAGGTAGAATGATGATGTGTAATGGCCAGAAATGATTAGGGTTTTACTTGGATGATGAGGACTATGGTGATGATGATTAGGATGTCAAAAATGACTAGGATGATGAGATTGGATGACTTGAAGGAATTAGGATGAATAATGGTGGAATTATTATGTTAGGTGACTAGGATGATTTAGGATAATGGTAAGGGTGATGTGGTATAACAAGGTGGGATAACTAAGATTGAGGTGATTAGGATGAATGGATTGGGATCAAAGTGCTTTAAATAAAAACATGTAGGTGATAGTCTGGAGTGATTGCGATTAAATTTCAAGCCCTTAGGATGATTTGATTTGTTTTCTTTTGATGGATGGCTCTCTATGCTTGAGATAGATTAATGATCTCAAGTAAGAGGGTTGATTAGATTTATTCTCTATACTTAATGTAGACTAATGACACATAAGTAATAGAGGGTTGATTGGATTAATTTAATTGGATGACTTATTTAAGATAGACTAATGATCTCAAGCAAGTTTGGATAACTGTTAATGATGATCAACTAAGGTCTTGATTTTTGATTGGGTTGATTTGGATTTTGATTGGGATGAAAGTAATTGGGATGTGATTTATCTTGGAATGATTGGATGATGTGTAATGACTAGGATGATGACTAGTCAGATTAGGATGATGTTGATTTGCAAATGTAGAATGAGGAAGTTATGATTAAGATTAGATTAGAATGAATTATATGTGATGGGATTTGATTAGAATGAGGTTGATGATGATGTGTAATGATGACTTGGATATGTTTAGTAATGAAGTGGCTAAGGATGGGTGATTAGGATGAATGTGATTAGATTTGAATGTGTTGGCAGAATGAGCTGAATGACCTGTCTTATGTGTTTGGTGTTTAGCTTTATGCAGTAATGCTCAATCAAATGATCACACATGTACAAACATGATTCACTCATGCAAGACACATACGCAATTTTAAATTTTGAAGTGGAAGAGTGTAGTGATAAATAAACAAGCAGACATGGAAGACACATCAACAAGCCTATTGTCTAGTTGGAAATAGGGTATGGCCAAATAGGTTTTGGACTATGTTTACATGAGGTTGACTAGGAATTTGAAAGTGAAATCCTGCCACATAGCCAGGAGAAAGGGATAACCCACCCTTCACCTTCACTTCCCAAAGGTATAAAGTTCTTTGGGACTTAGCCAAGAGTGACAAGATTCCAACTTCCAATGAGGGTGTCTTTTGATTTAGCCTCAATTGAGGCCATCCCTTGGAGTGGTGTGTCTCCAAGAAGGCCTCCTAAAAAGGGTAAACAAAACCAAACCAAGTGAGGTGTTTTTGATCTCCAAGATCACCTTGTAGTGTGAGGAGAGAGCATACACATGTACACTTGATTCACACTCACACTTGTAAATTAACCCTTAGAAAATGAAATGTGAGGTGTGAATATGAATGGATAAGAGGTGTTTTTGATTCTCAAGATCACTTGAAGTGCATGAGAAGAACATACACACCCCTAATCACATGTAAATTCAACAAACAATTCAAGCACTAGTTATTTTTATGCCCAAATCAAAATGTGAATGAAAGACAATGGTTCTTTTTATGTCCAATTTGATGTGTGAATACAAGCAAGTTCTTCATTTTAAGCCCAAAGTCTAAATGTGTGGTCAAACAAGATTAAGAGATGAAAGATGAAACAAGTGTACCTGATTATATTTCTTTCCAAGTTTCTATAGATGTTGATGCTAATGTTTCTTCAACTCCTTAGATGCCCCTACAAGTCACAAAATTGAAAAAGTCCAAGTAAACTTGCAAAGAAGAATGATTATGTGAAAAAGATAAAATATGATAAATTCTGATGAAAATGATATGATAAAGAGAAATGAATTGAATAAATAGAAAGTTTAGGAGATTCTAAGTAGTTTGAAAAAAGAAAATTTAGTGAAAACTGATCAAAATTACTCAAGTTATGCTCAATCAAAGTTTATATACAAGTTTGAATTTCACTAAAACAAAGACTTGTAAAATGATACAATCACCTAATAAAACCTACTTCATTGTAAAGCTTGTCCTCTCATCTTTCCAACAAGTGTTCATTTGCAAAATTTTGCCACCATATGAGGAAGTTATGCTAGTTTGAAGTTTCTGTGAAAATAGCGCCAATATAGAAAGAAATGGCGCCACTATAGAGGAAAATGGCGCCACTACAGAGGAAAATGGTGGTAATACAATGAAAAATGGTGCTTATGTCATGGAAAATGGTGCTGATATAGATAAAAATAGTTCTTATACAGAGAAAAATGGCACTGATACCTGTAATAGATGATTTTCACGGAAAACTCATGCAAAAACTAACAAAAATTAGTAGAATCAGGACCTGGGAGTCCCACCAGGTGTACCAAATGAGAATATGGAAATCAAAAAGAAGGAAAACAATAAAAAATGCAAAACAAACAACACAATACCTTCACATTGATCCACAATCCGTCGATAAGGTAAAGAGCACTGCACCCAAAACACTCTAGCTTTGCCCAAATAGATGAATGTTGATTGCGTGATTTTGCAGCATAATAGTGAGATAGGGATGGATAGATGAATGATTGGATGAATTCAAGATAGATGGATGAGACATTGAGAAGAAAATCTGATAGTATGAGGATACTAGAAGAAGATTCGTCACAAATGGCTCAAGAGAGGCTACCTTTATAGAAAAGGCCAATTCGAATGGAAGGTTGTGATTGAGAGTTATTTTGAATGATATGGATGGTTGAGATCAATTAGGGTTGATTAGGGTTTCCTTTCATCTTGAGAAATCGTAGTCATGTGACAAGTGTGCGAAGGAGAATAAAAGGAATCTAATTCAAATATTTTGTTTGAATTAGCTTGCTGTGACTTGTATTAAATTCAAGATGTACTACACCACATGAGACAAAAGGAAAGTGGACAAGTGTTCAATTGTGATAAAAGGAATATAATTTAAAGAAAAGATTATTTAACTTAGTTTGACATGTGAAGGGATTAAGTGGAGGATGTAGCATGTGGCACTTGTTTGAATGAGACAAAAGGTGAAAGATTAATTCAAATATTTAATTTGAATTATGTGAGACATGTGATTAGGAAATTAATTAAATAAAGTGTGTTTATTTAATTAATTAGGAATGTGATTAAGTTGGAATTATGAGTGGGAAGACCTAGGATCTAGGGAAAAACATTACAAGGTCGTGTCGACTAGGTGATGGACAAATTTATGTGTCTACAATAATTAATTTAATTGATTTGGCTAGGGATAAGAGTGGATTTAATTAATTTGGGAATTATGGTAAATTGTTTAATTAAATAAAATTAATTTATTTGATTACCTAAATGATAGATGGGGACATGAGAGGGGCCAAGATGAAATGTGACTCAAGGTGACATATAGAAAATTTTAGGTGTCTACATTTATCCCGTCTTTGAGATGATGTTGTGACTAAGAGAAGTAGCATCATTTTAAAGAAGATAAAGTATTGATGGAAATGGATGGAAAAGGATGTCTCAACCACTTAAAAGAGTGACAAGGATGAATGATGTAGAGATAGGATGCCCCCTCAGGAGGATAGGTGGGTTGAAAAAATATGTGTAGACTCTCAAAGTGGATGAAAAATACGTTATGATGCATTATGTGAGAAACCATATAGTTTAATATAGCACTAGTTATTTGCACCAAAGTATAAAGACTAGGGTGATGATGTGTCTCATGCATAAAGGACTGACATAAAAAACCAAAAGATGACAAGCAAACATATACCTTAAGGCACCATGATATGGAAGACCATGATGTCATTTGTAGAAAGAAGTTGCAAGGACTTGATTCAAATGCAAGATAAAAGGATAAACACACACAAGTAAGAAAACAAGCATGCACAAATGATTAAAAAATAAACAAGGTGTTTCCCCTTGCCAAGATGAAAATCAATGATTGATTGATTGATTGATTGATGGATTTATTTGATGAATTTATTGATTGATGAGGATAGTGTTGTCGGAATGATATATCTCAAGAACAACAAAAGGATTGAGGAATAATATATCTTGTTGATGATTGACGATGTTTGATTGATTGATTAGGTTGACAAAAAGGTTGGAACAAAACCAAGGGATGGTTTTTGGATAATTTGACTAGATTGCTTGACTGGATTGGTATGGAGTAAGGCTTGGCTTGCATTTGGTTTATTTCTTGGATTTTTGGATGTCATGATATTTTTGGACTTTTTTGGTATCGTATACATGATGTTTTGATGTGATTTGGAGATGGTGGTATTAGAGTGCACTTGAAAAGAAATTTTGATAAATACAAATGACAAGGTGAAACCAGGTCTAGAGGCAAGGATGAAAGAAGAACTTGATGGATGGATCAAAGGATTAGGGATAGTGGGATGGGATGGATGGGAGATTCATGGTGGATAGATGGAGGATTTTAGGATGTGATCACCAAGCATTATGTTGTATAGGAATCATATTCCTCCACTCGAGATAGTGTGCTCAAAACTTTGTGTGACAATGCTTGTAATGATAATGGTGATAGGATTGGGTGGAAATGATTGGAAATATCAAGAGATTTATAAAGCATTTTTCAACATTATTCCCATGTCTTTATCAATCTCAAAGTAGAAGGGGAGGATGGGAAGATTCGATAGGATATGTATGTTGATATAATGAATGAGGATGAAAGGATAGGAAAGAAATGATAAGATGGATAGGTGAGACAACTTGCTCCCAAGACTAAGGTACATACATAATTGATTTACACATGACACCCATAAATGAGTTTTCATCATGGTACTTGTGAAACTTCAAATATTGCATAAGAAGAATAACAAGATAACTAAATCAAAGTATATAACAAGTATACCTCCCTTCAAATGGAAGTTTATCTCATCGATCGAGTGTATCGAAGTACACCAAAGCTCAAATGGATCTACTCCTTCGATTCAAGTGTGTATGTGGATTGCTTAACTTAATAGTATAACATTGATGAGTGAAAATAGAGAAATGAATCTGACAACATAAGTTTACATCCAAGAAGTCTCTCCCATTATGTTTGGAGAATGGCTTAGTTATAGATTTTTTGATGATGGAGAGATAAGGATTTGATTTTGGAGATAGACATTTGTTTTTTATTTTATTTAACAAAAGAGTAAATAAATTAGGAGAAGATAAGATTTGAAAGAGTGAAGGGATTTAATTTTTATTTAAAAAGAAATAAATTTAGAAGAAGACAAGATAGGATATGAGAGGATTACCTAATTAATTTAATCAATTAGATACACACATGAGTTTTAAAAGGGAAAGAAATCGAGAATAAGGTGTTATTTGGATTTATTAATTAAATAAATATTTAAT
This sequence comes from Cunninghamia lanceolata, assembly GCA_027924645.1. Lineage (NCBI taxonomy): Eukaryota > Viridiplantae > Streptophyta > Pinopsida > Cupressales > Cupressaceae > Cunninghamia > Cunninghamia lanceolata. The sequence goes on from BSBN01000078.1 coordinate 10,738,342, forward strand.
TTATTTAATTAATATTAAATTGGGATTTAATTCTAGGAAGTGGGAAAATTAACTTAATTAAATAATTAATAATTATTTAATTAATGTGGAAGAATAAGGTAGAGTGATTTTAATAAAGATAGTTGAAATTAACCAAATAATTAAGAACTTTTTAATTAGTGTGAAGGTATGACGAATGAATAACTAATTCATGAAGTGAGATTAATTATAGGTGTCTACATTTCGACCCTCTTTGAGATGGTGTTCTGATGTATCATCATTTCAAAGAAGTTTAAAACATAGTATTGTGTTGGATAGAAGAAGACTTTGGTTTAGAAGAATATGATTGGATTAAAAATGATGATACCCTAGTTAGGTAGAATAAGTAGTTACTATATTAATTAGTGGGTTGAATGATGCCTCCTCTAGAGGATGGATGATTTGGAAGAATATGGGTGTGATCTTGAAATGAATGGATGTGAAGAATAAAAGGTTATATAAAAGATGGAAAATTAGTGGAAGAAGAAAAATAGAGAAAAATAGAGAAGATAAAAAGATGGATGCAAGAATGATGGATTTATTATGATGATTAGTTATGCTAACTTGAGTTGAGTAATCCTTTATTTAATATAGAAGTGGAAGTTATGCACCAGGGTATAGAAGACAGAGGTGACAATATCTCCAATGCATAGGACTGGCACACACACAAGGTCACAAGCAAACATATGTCATTGGCAACATGATATGGAAGACCATGATGTCATAGTGACAGTATGTTGCAAGGAATTATACAAATGCGAGATAAATAAGATAGCACACACAAGAAAGCAAAAAAACATGCACAAATGATAAAAAGATAAACAACGTTGTTTCCCCAGTCAAGTTGAAAACTAATGATTGATGGATTGATTGGATAGTGTTGTTGGCCATGCAAATCAACACCAAGATTGATTGATAATTATGGATCTCTATGCTTAAGTTAGATAGTCCTTAAGCAAGAGTTGATTGGATTGGATTGATGATGATGATGATCAGGTTTGTAGTAAGGCTTGGAACAAAACCTTTGGATACTTTTGTATGATTAGTGAGATTGCTTTTCTAGATGGGCATGGATTAATGATGTTTATATTTAGATTTATTTCTCGGATTTTTGATATATTTGATGTTTTGGAGATTTTGGGATACTTTGATTTTATTTTAATTTGGATTTTTTTGTTTTCTGGGATGACATTAGATTGCAGTTTGGATGGCCTTTTTACTAGATACTAATGATAAGGGAGAACCAAGTCAAAGGGCAATGATGAAAGGATAGATCGATGGATGGATAAAAGGATTGGTGATAATGCATATAATGTATCCATGGAAGATACAAGGTGGATGGATGAAGAGGTTTAGGATGGATTTTCAAGGACTACCTCACATAGAAATTAAATGCCCCCACTCTAGATAGGTGTTACTTATGAGAAGGCGAGGTGATTTGTATTGGGATGCATGATAGAGAGAATCCTTGGAATGGATGGGTAGACTTAGAGTACGTTAAGAGGTGCCCAAAGCAATTTTTAGATGTTTTGTGCATGTCTTTATCAAGGTCAAAGTAGGAAAGGAGAATGGGGTGATGTAATGGGATTGGTGTATAGATATAATGGATTAGGATGATAGGATAAGTATGTGGATATAATGGATAGGGCTTATAGAATAGGATGGAAATCATAGGATGTGTTAGATGAGACAACTTTCCCCCAAGCGTGAGGTACATAGATAAGTGTTCTACACATGATGTCTACTTTCTAAGTTTTCACCATGGTACTTATCCAAGGTGCCACCGAGGTGGTTTTCACCATTGGATGATTGATTTCTCTTTACTATTTTTTTTTCTATTTTTTGCTATTTGAATGGGATGGGTGGATAGGAGGAAAGCGAGATTTGGATGGAGGGTGGGGACTCAAGCATTTGTTTCCAAGAATATGTGATAGTGTCCCATTTTTGCATGTTTGCAACACATAAAACATGCCAAGTGTTATTACTCTCATGGATGTTGGTAGACAAGTGGATGCGATTGAGATGAAGGATTCTGATGTTGATGATGTGAATGGATAATAGTGGATTATGATGTAGATTATGGATGTATGGAGGATAGTGAAATATGATGGGGATTATGGATGGAGACGAATGTATAAGTGGATGATGGATGAAAGGATTATGTGAAAGCATGGACCATAGGGATGTGATTGGGGAGATATGTGAGATATAGGGGAGATAAGATGGGGGGATAGAGTTATGTGAAAATGTCATGGGGTGTATGGGAACCAAGATCAACAGTTGCACACACCATAACAGATTTTGAAGATTTTGATGTGGAGGGGGTTGGGTAGTAATGGGGATTTTTAATTTTTCCAATTTGGGGACTTAGGAATTGAAATGGGCTTAGGATTTGTAGAATTTTTAGATGGGGAGTAAAATTTGTAAGATTTTTGGGATTTATAATTTTGATATAGTGGGATTTGGATGCTTCATTTGGATTGATTTCATTTTTCTTAGGGACCCGCATCATTTTTGTTTTTTTTGGGGGTGTTTGTGTTTGTAGCCTTTTGGATTCTTGATAGTGATTATATTTTGTGTATCAATGCCCTTCGGCATGATAATCTTGAGGCTTTTGTGGATTATTTTCTTTATGAAGGGAGACATCAAAGTTTCTATTTTTTAAGCCCTTCAAATTAGTGTTAAATTCATGTTTGGAAAATGTGTGCATTCATTGATCTTGATTAGGAATTTTAGGGGATTTAGGGGAATGAGATGTATAGATAGATGAATTAAGGGATTTAAGGATAGAGATATTAGGAGTTGGGAGGAGTGGAGGTATAGTGGATGGAAGGAGATGTATGGTCACATGCTTTTTGGATTTGCATGGCAATGGAGGAGGGCTGGCGCCATACAGATTAGAGGTGTAATGAGGTGCAACTATCTTGGGAGTAGAAGGAGATGACTTATGAGATGTGCAAGTGGTACCAACATGTTTAGATTGTTGTCCTTGGGAAGCATATAAAAGGCCATGCGATCATGGATAGGTTGTGACATGAATAGGCTCCAATATTATTTGTTCATGAAGGCCTAAACCTTTGCCTTGATAATTCATGTTTTGGAGCATGAGGTGTGCTATGGGATGTTTGTTTTTATTGAAACAAGACACAAGTCCATTATTAGATGGGGGAGGATGGATGGTGGATAGATTTTGTTCCTCTCCTATGAGAGACTACAACAAATAAAGGTAGTGGGACCAAGAGGATAGGATGATGGATTTGGGAGAAGCTCGATATGGGATGATGATCAATAGGAGATTGTGTGGGATAAGAAATGGAATGAATTAGGATGCTTGGATCTTGATTTCCATTATGCTCATTAAGATTTTGTGTGATAGGATCCAAATTATTTCTTCGATTATCTATATATTCTTGTAGACCAAGTGTCTCATGAAGTGAAAGGGATATTGTATGATAGATAAGACTAGATGGATGATGAATATGACTAGGGATAGTGTCAATTTTTTGATCATGCATGATTTTCAGATCATGGATGGGAGGGGTTTGAGTAATGGGATCTTTGGTAGCTTATGTAATGTGAACTTGAGGAGATAGGATAAGTTGATCATGAATTTGGGAGCAGAAAGGTTGATCATTCTTTGGATTTGACTGTAGACATAGCTCTTGGGTTTGGATAAGAAGTGGGGCTTCTTGGATGGGCTTTATAGGATACGCTTAACAACACGAAAGCATGATGGAGTTTGACTTGAGCTTATGGCGAGGGACTCTTAAATAGGATGAATAGACATAGGAGTGGATGAAGATTGAATAGTATTAGGAGGCTCTTTGATAAGCTCAAGGGGTGTTGGAGTGCAACATGATTCTAGATTCTATGCTAATAGTCTTTCGATAAAATCCAAAAATGATAAGTTGGTGGGTGGATTATCAATCATAATCTTACCACCATTGATGAGCTCTTGGATCAAATTATTAAGTCTCACATATTTGAATGTTTTATGGCCTTTTGATCTATATTATTGACAATATTCATGATCCTTAAACCAAAAGGACTTGACTTGGTTTTTGTCATATTGCATTGTCATTAGTCACTCAATGAAGTTTTCTTGGACCAATTTTTATAAGGCTACCTCAATGGGCTCCTTTGATGGAGGGTTGGAGGAATGTGGTGATGCAAGGATTGAAGGGGTTGATGGGTTAGGAGTTATGTGGGCCAATGGATTAGGATTTGGAATATTGGAGAGAAATTGTGATGAAAGGATTGAAGAGATTGATGGGATGGGATTGTATATAGTTTATTAAGGTGACATGGGTAAAAGTATGGTAGATGGGTATGAGGTTATGGGATTGACTTGGTAAGTGGATAGGGGTGAGATATATGGATAGGTGAAGGTTGGATAAATTTGAGGTGTGGATAATTAGATTGGTATGATGGCATTGTCAAATGGGAGGATGAAGTTTGATATGATAGTGATGTTGGTTGGATTGGAGATATGGTTTGAGATCCATACTTATGTTTAAGTTCTTGTTTTTTTGCATCAAGATGGGTGATATCATGTGTTTGAGGAGTGTGATATGACATAGATGTTTGAACTTCCATTACCATTTTGTAAAACAAACTCATGATTTTTTTAGATGTTGTATTACAAATAGGTCATGTATTTGATTAGATGTAAATTTTGAAATGGATGACTATGGATTAGGGCTAGGATCCTTTAAATTAAGGATTTTAATGATTAATTTGAAAGGAATATGATTAAGATTTGGATGACAGTGGATTGGTTTGGAGGAGGATAAGTCCTTAACCATAATATTATTTTCAATGAATTATTTTTATTAAGGATGGGGATTAGATTATAATGATGAAATTGGATGGATTATGATGAGGGTGAAGTGGATTAGGATGATTAGGGATGGTTTGGATTAGGGTGAAGATTGTTTAGATTAGGATAAAAGTGATGAAAATGATAATTAGGATGATGTGAAGTGGATTTATTGATATCTTGATTTGAGACAATTTGCAAACAAAAGAAATCACATGTACATGCATAGATTTGCAAAAATACTCACACAAGACACAATGGTAAGCATGATTTTCAAAATTTATTGTTGTATTTCTGAAGACACTTGAAGACACATCAGCAAGCCTAGTATTAGTCAATAGGGTATGACCAAGAGGTTTTAAGCTAGAATGAACAAGTGCTAAGTATGTTCCCAATATACACAAGGTATGGGGGGCCCAATTCAGTGAAATGAAAGTGAAATAAAGAAAAATAGTTGTGAGAAGAGGTTAACTCACCCTTCACCTTCCCTTTCCCAAGGTATAAATTTCTTTGGGGCTTAGCTTGAATGACAAGATTCCAACTTCCAAGAGGCATGTCTTTCAATTCACTCCCCACTTTTTATACTATGGGCCAGAACACAAGAGTTGATGTCATCCATGGAGTGGTGAGTCTCTAAGAAGGTCTCTTTAAAGAGTGACATAAGCAAGTCAAGTGGTGTTTTTGATCTCCAAGATCACATCGCGGTGTGAGGAGATAGCATGCACACACACTTGAATCACACTCGCAATGTTGATTTATCCTTAGAAATGTAAATGTGTGTGTGAAGATGAATGGATTAAAATATGTTTTTGATTCCCAAGATCACACTAAGTGCAAGGGAAGAGCATACACACCCTAATTCACACTCAAATTCACCAAGAAAAACAAACACAAGTTTATTTTATTTCTAAGTCCAAATGTGATGATGCAAATACATGTTCATTTTATGCCCAAGATCAAACATGATGATGCAAACAAGTGTTCGTTTTAAACCCAAATTAAAGTTTGATGTGGAAAACAAGTTATTTGATCAATTGAAAATGCAAAATTTGGATTATGTGCACTTGTAAAGTGTGTCTTTAGATCTAATGTTGATACAATGCCTTAAGTCTTCCCCTATTCCACCAAAGAAAAAAAGAATAAAACACTTGTAAACAAGCTTGTTAGAGCATGAAAAAGGATAATATGGAATTTTTTTGATAAATATAAACAATTACATAAGATTAGATAGAAGGATCAGATTCTATGCAAAATTTTATATCATTTCAAAAAAATCATAAAAAATTCATAAGTTTTGTAAAAGTTATTTCGATTTGAAGATTTCAAGAAAAACAAAGGTTTGACTAATAATACTTGATAAATTTGGTAAAATTGACTAGTGAGTTCTATGATGTATAGCAAATGTAGGCGAGTCATCTTTCCAACACCACCAATTTTGTGAAAATCTGATCTATTATGCCCAAGTTATATGAAAAAGAAAACAAAGGCCGTCTTTAGGGTAGTAGAAGGCAAAGGGTCATGGTTAGCAAAAAAGTGGTCATATGGCATAATTTAGGGACGGTGATTAAAGTTGGTGATTAGGGTTTAATAGGGTTCCTAGTCACCCATGTAACCATATTCACAAAAAAAAAGAAAAAAAAAACAATAAAAAGAAGAGGCATCGATCCCACTAGTCATGGATGTGACCATTGGACATAGAGGTGGGGCTGAGGGTCGAAGCTACTAACAACATGGTGATCTAGCATTGGTGATAGAGAAAGAAGTGGTGATAGGTATCGGTGCGTAACAAAGGTGGCAGAGAGGTTGAGATGAGATGGAGGCTGGCATCGATAGGGTGTTAACTGTGGATGTAAGCAGAGTAGAGGAGAGACTTTGGGGGTGGGGTTTGGGTGGAAACATGTGGGGAAATGGTGTCAGTAGGAATTTCAAAGGTGGTGCAGAGGATGCCAATAGGAATTTCAAAGGTAGTGTAGAGGATGCCAATAGGAATTTCAAAGGTGGTGCAAAGGATCCCAATAGGAGCTTCAAAGGTGTCACAGACAAACAGGGTTAGCTGATAATTTTAATGGGTACAAATGGCCAATAGGTTTACAGATGGCCTATAGATTTGTACGACATTGTACAGATTCATATAGTATGGCCTTGTAGATGGGCCAAAAATTTAAAAAAAATACAAAAAATTATATTTTGATAAACCTAGACTATTTTGTGTCAAAACTCACATGCAAGCCCCCCCAAAATCAAAAGTGAGGTCATATTTAGTGTAGGAGATGACCTATAAAAACTTGATTACCAAATCTTGACACAAAAGAGGTTAGATCCAAAAAATAAAACTCATAAACCTATAAATGATGAGGGTTAGTCCTACTGGGCATGCCAAAATGTAAAGCTTAAATATTGCATAAGAAGAGTAATGAGATAAAGTAAATCAAATAAAAAGTATACCTCCCTTCAAATGCAAGTTTACCTCAATGATCGAGCATGTCAAAGTACACCCAAGATCTAATGGATCTACTCCTTCAATTCAAGTGCATATTTAGATTGCTTAACTTAAGAGCATAACCTAGATGAGTGAAAATGAAGGAATGAATTGAACAGCATAACTTTGCATCCAAGAAATCTCTCCCATTTGGTTTGGAGAAATGCTTATTTATATATTTTTTGATGGAGAGATCAGGATTTGATTTTGGGGTGAGAGATTTGTGTTTTGCTTTATTAGACAAAAGAGGAAATAAATTAGGAAGAAGATAAGATTTGAAATATGGAAGGGATTTTATTTTTATTTAAAAAGAAATAAATCTGGAAGAAGGCAAGATAGGATACGAGAGTATTATCTAATTAGAGAATAAGGTGTCATCTGGATTTATTAATTAAATAAATATTTAATTTATTTAATTAATATTGAATTGTGATTTAATTAATTAAACAATCATAAGTTATTTAATTAATATTAGAAAAAATAAAGGATTAATTAAAAAATTATAAATTATTTAATTAATGCTAGGAAGTGGGAAAATTAACTTAATTAAATAATTAATAATATTTAATTAATGTGAAGGTATGTAAAATGAATAACTAAGTTGGGAAGCGAGGTTAATTTTAGGTGTCTACAATACTTATCCAAGGCACCATAAAATGGTTTTCACCATTGGATGAAGGAGTTCTCTTTACTATTTTAATTTTTTGATTTTTTGAATTTTTTGGATGGGATGGGGAGAAGGATGGAGGAAAGGATTGGAGGAAGATGCTCAGACCTGAGCATCTATATTCATAGCAAGGTGATAGTCTCCCATTTTGGAAGTTTGTTACAGATAACCCACACCAAGTGTGATTAACATGTGCATGGATGTTAGTAGGTGTGGAGGAAGATAGAATGCATGGAATTAATGGATGATGGTTTATGCAAAGGCACGGATCATAGGGATGTGATGGGGGGGAGATTAAGGATAGTGGAGATATGATGGTAGAATGGGGTTATCCAGAAATGTCATGGTGTCATTGGGAACCTAGACCAATATTTGCACACACTATAGTGGATGTGGAAGCCTTTGATTTGGAGAGAGTGTGGGGAGTAATGAGGATTTTTTATTATGGAATTGGGATGGGAGATTTTGGATTGCTGATTTAGGGATTGAGGGACCCAAATGGACTTAGGATGCTCAGGATTGGTTAATTGGGTGTGGGATTATATGGGATTTTAGGGATTAGGGATTGTTGGCAAGAGAAATGAGGATTCTATTCAAAGATCCGAACCACTATACTCTTATGTAATCTATTTATACCCCAGAAGATATAGTGGTAGAAAGATAGATAAATGAGGTATGAACTAACATAATGCAGTAAGATCTAATCATATCTATCAATTAAAATACATCCATAGACACATCATTATTGTATTTGAATCCTTATATCTCCATGTATATACATACTTATCAATCGATACTAAAAGCAAGTCTATGTCTCTGCATTGTACATATATTTCTCATCTATACATATATATTCACCTCTTATATCTTAGTGCACTACATATATTTATGCAATCTATTGTTATATGGACGTGTTCCTTTCAAAAGGATCTTAGTACTACTAGCTCTGTCATCCTTATCCTACGCACACCATCTATGGTGAGCTACGATAGGTTCAATTGACTGCCCCGTACCTTGCCAACATCATCCCCCATTTTTGGAAGCTTGTCTTGTCCTCAAGCCATGCGACATTAGTTGTTGCATAGGATGTTTTATAGATCACCTTGAGTTGTTGTAGAGTTGTGTCCCGTTGTTTTTTAGCATGCTACAATAACTATATGTAGCCCTCTATTTACATATGGGTGTTGTTTTTGCTTTAGCCAAACTGGAAGGCATTTGAATTTCTGTGACATTTTCTTTGCCTCTACTAACAATTCTATTAAGTGTGTAAACCTCAGGGTGACTACTTCTCTCATCTATTTGATTTGTGTTTTGATTTGTTCCTAATGATCTTGTAGCTTTTGTAGTTGTTCCTAATGATCTTGTAGATTTGACCTCTACTACCCCATTCATATCCTTCAGTGGATCATATGTTCCCATAGCTTGTATCACTTGTGCCTCTAGGTGATCTATCTGGTCCTTGATGTTCTTTGTTGTAGTAGGCCGTTGTAAACAAAATTGGTAGAGGACATTAACTTCACCTATTATCTATTTCAAGTTATTTATTTGGTTCTCAAGTTCGGTATGTGTTGTTGCACATTTCTTAGCGGCATCTATCATTCTATTTTTTGTCATTTGCCCTTTGACTTGTTGCCTTAATTTTGTGTCTTGACATTTCATTTCTAGTTGTAGACTACCTACTAATTGGTTGAGTTGTTATGGTAGTGGTAATGTTGTGTCCCTTGGATTTGGTAACTAATTTTGTATGGGTGTTATAGCCTCTTGTAGTTGTTCTGTACTATCCACATGTAAAATTTCCTATCTTGTTGAAGCATGGAATATATCTCACAACTACAACTTCTGAATAAGCAGTATCCCTGATAGATTTATTTAAGATCTTAGTAGTGGGAGTTGTAATAGCTATGGTGATACTAGTGGATGTATCTATTGTTTTTAGAAAAGAAATATTTAAGAGATTGAATTGGGGAGGCAAATAATGATGTCTTGGAGGAGTGTCTATATGTTGTTCTTATTGCTCCTCTTCCTCTTGTTGTCCATCATGTTGCAAAGAGTTTATTTCTTTTTCTTGTTCATCTTTCTCCTCCTCCTCCAATGCATCATATACTTTCTTTGTTATCTCCTATGTTTCTTGATGTGCAAATTTTGCACACCATCTAAAAATTTTGATGCACAATAGTTTGATAAAGTTTCTAGTTATTTTTGTGAAATCTTGTTTCTATTATTCTTCATAAAAGATGCAGATTATCCTAATTAGTATCAGTTAAAGAATAAAATTGAGTCAATGAAGATTCTATGGAGAGTCAAGTTTCATTATAAAGTTTCACAGAAAGTTTTAGCCATTATAATATAAGGTACAAACCTTTCAAAATGTTACCAATCAGACATGGAGTAGTCTCTTCATAATATAGTGTTGCTTGTTTTCAAACGGGGCATGCCTATATAAACTGAGGAGTATATTATAAGAACATTGTGCCACTAATGATAAGAGAAGGCACTTGGCTACTGCAATGAAGGTGTGGTATATTCTTAATTCAGCATAGCCGCTCTAGCTAAGGATTGGCCTCATATGCTGTGACCTTTATTATAAAGATCATGGCAATTGATAGCACTAGAAGTATGGTATTGTCTAGGTAAAAGAGGCACAGTGCTTATAGGGTTTGACCTTTGGAATGCATCAACTCTTCAAGAAAAGAAATATGGTGCAAGCCTCTTGATTCTAGTCCACCCGTCAAAATACATGGCTCAGCATCAAGAGGACTGAGTGGCCTTCATCAAGAAGAGTGATCGGCCTATGTAGGAAGGATCAAGCTTAAGGTGAGAGCACTACATCATAGTAATGAGGACACTTGGCATCATGGTGATACTCAATCTATTCACCATGTGAAGGCACAACCCATCTTTATAAAACCACAACACGGTCACATAACTGATAATGACACTACAATTTTTTAGTAACCAATCTATAAAGACGAACATTTGGCCACATCAAAGAATAAATATTCACACCTCCAAATTAGTATGGATATTTTACACTAGAAGCACATCTTAATGAGGAGTTCAAGCATATAGAGAATAGGCTCATCAATATATACATAGAATAAGAGATTCTCAGTCAACTCAAAATAAGATGCCATGATATGAAATGATGGCAGCCATTTATAAACGTTAGATTTTAAATTACCTAAAATTTAGTCTTTTATCAATGCATTAAACCAATTTGAAGATAGTCAATATTTTAGTGTAGTGCCATCAACAATCAGCTTTAGGCGTAGCATTTGTGAAGGCACCATTACAAGATGAGGCACCGCCTATGAAATGACAGTGGCATATGATTTGTGTAGAAGCTAGTGAGTAACGCAACCTTTCCTTAGGATAATGGCATATCATCTGTGTAAGAAAAGATTCTAGTTTGATCAAGTTCCCTCCACCATTGCATATCATGCTTCGAATGGCATCTCCTTAAATACTTTGCTGAGATGTTTGCACTTCAATCTGGATGCATCATTTATAGCGTGCCTTTCAACCTCAAAGGCTATACACCATGATTTTTAGGTAGTGTTATGATCATTTGATCACTCTTGCCTCATTTATAATGCTAATTTGACTATGATGGAGCTATGTGCTTTATTATAGTGCCATTGTAATGAGATTTGTAGATGGTGGAGCATGTTTACATAGTTAATGCAAATCCTACTAAGAAATGATAGCACAAGCTATGAGTAAAGGTGCAACAAAAGCAATATGAACAGCCATAACATAAGATGGCATAGAAAGCTTCAAGACACATCAAAATGTGAAACTAATGCTACTGTTGAAGAGAGTCGATACCATCAAAAGGAGGATCGAGTACAATGTATCAAGAAAGAGGGTCACCGAAAACATAGTGATAGGTTTTGTAATGCAGAAACACATGAACCATCGATGGAAAGAAGATATAATGACTAGTGCAACAAGAGAGAGCATAGGAGAGTGCCACTTGTCACTCTCACAGGTGTTTGCAAGGTAGAGAAGAAGCTTTCATTCCAAACAAGCACCCTTCTTCCATGTGGAGGCTGCGGGTGTGAGATAATGCATTTGTTTTTTTTTATAAAACCTAATAAATAGCAAGAGTCACATGAAGTCTTCGAAGAAGCTAGAATCATTAAAATAATCTGAGTCTCTTACATATGGTGGCCCCTCCTTTAGTGAGCTGATTTTAATATTAATGAGGAGAATTTTTAAATCTCACGAGGGAGTTTAAAATCAATTTTAAATGTTTTAGTGAGAATCAAACTTGCTGCAAGGAGAATGAGCGAGAATAGGAACTCACACAGGCCAAAAGTGGAGGCCAATGTATTTTCCAGCCATGGAGAAGAAACAGAACAACCATGATGCAGAGGTAAAACGCAACGGGAGCTTACAAATGGGAAGGAGGAGTCACTAACACAAATAGCATGTTAAAATCCTATCGGCTTATCATCATCATCATATTTCTTGCTAACACAGACAGCATCATCATATTTCGAAGAGGCATGAAACATCCTCCTGCTGACTACTGTTCACTTCCTTATCGCCTTTTGCCTTTCGCCTGTCAGCAGCATCATCATATTCGGCTAGCGCAAACATCCTCCTGATGTTCACTATTCACTTAGTGCCAAACTCTATCTTCATCATCATGATATTCAGCATCACCTTCATCAGTAGGATATAAAATATCCGATTGCTCTCATATATCCTGATGACGACAACTTCAAGCACCTTTCCTTCGATGCGTACGTCACCCCGATATCCTGATGACGATTATCCTGATGACGATGATGTCACATGCACCTGATGATGATGTCACCCGGATATAAGACTCTTACATCCTCCGTAGCATGATAACGAATATCCGGTGATCTTTCTAATATCTTGATGATGACCTTTAAGATCCTGATGATGACTTTTAAGAACCTCCTGTCCTTAGCCAAAAAATGATTTTCTCTCCCGCATACAATAGCGATATGCGGATGATGGGTACACACGAAAGATGATCCTGACGATAATATACACACTGAGTATATATCCAACCTATATCATCCTGATGCACTTGAAACATACAGTCTTCGTCAGCTTCATAACCCGATCCGGATAGCGATATACTCACAGATGACAATACGATTCACTCCGACTAGAAAAGCACATGCAGATCCCTGTATATCCGTCAGCTGCATGTAAACTCACAGAACCGCACAATTTCACAAAGAAAATATGATGATCGGGCCGGATCACCTTCAGATCAAAACTTAACAGTTTATCTTCCTAAACCCTAGCACATGAGGATGCTAGGTTGATTCATAGCATGCTACCAATCGATCTCCCACACAATGAAATGCATAAATAGAAAACTAAAATACAATCTAAACTAACATGCATGACCATTCCACCAATTCATAGAATCAACCGGTGGAAGGGTTGAAAGAATCCATTAACCTGTGATCAGAACAGAAATCAAAACATAAACAACTGATAAACCAGATAATGCAATTGATGAGATCTTATTCAGATGAAACACAAATGTCCTGAACAATGTTTCACAATGTCTGGACTGATCCCTGGATTTCACTCAATCACCAGTACAACATAACAGAACTACTACTCTCCTTGATATATCCCAAACCCTAACTGATCTGAGTTATTTATAGCAATATCCTACGAGTACTACCAACTCGATTCCCAGCGGCTGGGAGCTTCCAAGCGGCTGGGAGAGAACAGCTCATACTACCTGATCACGAACTCTAACTACCTGCACACTCTCCTAGGCTGATCTAATACATATGCATTGGTCCAATGGACCTTATTACATTATGAAGTCAAACATGCTAAAAATAGACTAATTTCCTGTCATGCGGACTATATCCTGTCTTGTAGGGGTGCTCCTGCACCATACTCCCCAGAAGAAGAAATCTCAAGTCCACTTGAGATGAGAGTATGAAGATCTGCACCATGTTTCTGGATCTGCTCTTCAGTCATCCATACTGCTTCAGAATTAGGTTTTCCTTTCCAAGAGACTAGATACTCCAAGTACTGTTTGTTCCAGGTCTGTTTGACCACTCTGGTGTCCAAAACCTTCTGCAACTGTGGAGGATCATGCTTGGGAATGTTATCATGGACTGTATCCTATAGGAGTTCCTGATCTGCATCTGGATAAGACTTGTATGGAGTTAAATCACATACATTGAATATAGGGGACAAACCAAGATCAGGTGGGAGTTGTATCTCATAAGCATTCTGTCCATGCTTGTGCAAAATCTGACATGGTCCAACTTTTCTCTGCATGAGTTTAGTATATTTTCCCTTAGGAAGTCTGTCCTTCTTCAAATGAACCCATACCAAATCTCCAACATCAAACTGAACATCCTTCTTCTTTTTATCAGCATATTCCTTATACTTCAAGGTGGTTTGCTGCAGTTGTGTCTTGACTTGATCATGAACCTCTTTGATGGCTTCTGCAAAAGTTTCTCCTTCTGCACTAACAGGGTCTACTGTAGGTAGATCTCTCAATTCCAAAATTCCTCTTGGATGCATACCATAAACTATCTGAAAAGGTGATTTCCCTGTGCTCCTATTGACAGTATCATTATAGGAAAATTCAGCTTGAGATAGAATATTATCCCACTTTTCTCCATGTTGTTTTGTCAAACACCTAAGCAAATTTCCTAAGGAACGGTTTACTACTTCAGTCTGTCCATCTGTTTGAGGATGATATGCAGAGGAAAAAGACAAATTTGTTCCAAGTTTCTTCCAAAGAGTTCTCCAGAAGTGACCAATAAACTTCACATCCCTATCTGACACTATGCTCAATGGCAATCCATGGATTCTGACAATCTCCCTGAAAAACAAATCTGCAATGTATGAAGCATCAGCAGTGGTTTTGCATGGCAAGAAATGTGCCATTTTGCTGAATCTGTCCACTACAACAAAAACACTGTCAAATCCTTTCCTTGTCCTTGGTAAACCCAAGACAAAATCCATGCTTATGCTTTCCCATGGTCTGGAAGGAATGGGTAAGGGCTGATATAAACCTGCATTAGTCGACCTGCCTTTAGCTTTCTGACATATCACACATGTCTCTACAAACTTTCTGACATCTGATTGTAACTTAGGCCAAAAGTAATGTCTTCGGACCAGATCAAGAGTCTTATCTAGACCAAAATGACCTGCCATAGCTCCATAATGTTTCTCCTTAATGATGTTTAACCTCATAGAACACCTTGGAATACATAACTGTCCACCTTTGAACAACAATCCATCCTGAATCAAAAATTCAGAGAATTCAGCATGATATTTCTCTCCAAAAGAAGTACATACATGATATATCTCCCCAAAATCTTCATCTGTCTCATACATGGTCTTTAGTGAATCAATGCCAACACTTTCTAACTGAATCTGGTTGACTGTTAGAACTCTCCTGCTCAAAGCATCTGCAACTTTATTCTTAACTCCTTTCTTATGCTTCAATGTAAAAGTAAAAGCTTGTAAGGTTTCTACCCATTTCATGTGTCTGTGGTTCAGCTTTTCCTGGCTGTTTATGAAACTCAGAGCCTGGTTATCTGTGAATACTATGAATTCCTTTGGCATCAAGTAATGCCTCCATTTCTTGAGTGACTGGACTAAAGCATACATTTCCAAATCATATGAGGAATACCTCTTTTTAGCATCATTGAGCTTCTCACTGAAAAATGCAATAGGTCTACCTTCTTGGCTGAGTACTGCTCCAATGGCCATGTGACTGGCATCACATTCCACCTAAAAGATTTTGTTAAAGTCTGGAAGTGCAAGGACTGGCTGCTGTGCCACCTTCTTCTTCAATGTTTCAAAAGAATCATCTGCTCTTTGAGTCCAAACAAATCTGCACTTCTGTCCTCCTTTGATGGTATCAAGCATGGGTGCACAAATATGACTAAACCCTCTTATAAACTTCCTGTAGAAGGTTGCTAACCCATGGAAACTTCTGACATCATTCATAGTCTTTGGGGTTGGCCAAGACAATATGGCATTTACCTTCTTATCCATTTGTAACTTTCCTTGTGAAATGACAAAACCCAAATATGTGATCTCCTCTTGCATGAACAAACACTTGTCTAAATTTATCATCAGCTGCTTTTCATGTAACCTCTTAAGAACCAAATCTATGTGTCTGAGATGTTCTTCTTTTGTGTTGCTGAAAATCAGAATGTCATCCAGATATACTATGACAAACTTACCAATGAACTCTTTCAAAACCTCATTCATCAACCTCATAAAAGTACTAGGTGCATTAGATAAACCAAAAGGCATAACCTTCCACTCATATAACCCTTCATTAGTTTTGAATGCTATTTTCCATTCATCTCCTGGTCTAATCCTGATCTGATGATATCCACTCTTCAAATCTATTTTTGTAAAATACTTAGCACCTCCTAAACAGTCAAGTAAATCCTCTATCCTAGGGATTGGAAACCTATACCTGATTGTGATCTTGTTAATAGCTCTGGAATCTGTGCAAAACCTCCAAGTACCTTCCTTCTTTGGTGCTAGTACAGCTAGTACTGCACATGGACTTAAACTTTTCCCAATCAGACCTGAATCCAATAATTCTTCAATTTGTCTGGCTACTTCTGCATTCTGTTCTGGAGTTAGCTTATAGGCTGCTTTGTTTGGAAGTGTTGACCCTGGAATTAAGTCTATGCAGTGACTGATATCCCTGACAGGTGGTAGGGATCTTGGCATTCCTTCTAAGATGATACCTTTGTACTTATCCAATAGCTCTTGGATAGCTGGGTCTATGAACCTTTGCTTCTTCTCTTCCTTGACTTCTTGCTGCTGTTCTTTATTCACCCTCATACATGGGATTAGGGCATATGCAACTGTACCTTCTGCTGCTACTTCTTTTAGGAACTGTTTACCTTCCATCAGCATTACCTTCACCTCTTTTCCTTTAGATTTCTCCTCCTTCTCTGTTAATGGTAGTAACGTTATATCCTTACCATCTTTAGTGATTTTATAGGTGTTTCTAATACCATCATGTTGTGCCTTCAAATCATATTGCCATGGTCTACCAAATAAAAGATTGCAAGCATCCATCATGGTAATGTCAAACAACAACTTATCCTTCTATGCTCCAATTTGAAATTCTACCCAAGCCTGCTCTTCTACAGTTGTCTGCTGACCTTTGGTAAGCCATGAGACTTTATATGGGGATGGGTGAGGCAATCTCCTAAGCTTAAGCTTTGTCACCATTTCTTCAGACACAAAATTTTCAGTAGAACCAGAATCAATCAAAACTTTACATGCCTTACCTCCTGCTTTGCAAATAGTCCTGAAAAGAGACTTTCTTTGAGGGGATTCTTTGTCAGGTACCTTCATGGTAGTCACTATTCTTCTCATCATTAGAGACTCTCCACTTTCTGGGTATCCATAATTATCAGGAGCATTCACACTCTGAAAAGAAGTAGAGCCTGTCATACTTTGATTATCAGGTTCTTGGATCAGATTTGTTCTCCTTTCTCCTGTTGAGCTTGTGGCCTTTTCTGGACATCTGCTGGCTATATGGCCTTCTTTGTTACAGTTATAACATCTGATGGATCCTCTACCCTGGGATCTTCCTCTGAAAGGTCTTCTACCTCTGAAGTTTCCTTGCTGACTATAATTTTCCCTCTGGTTCTGACTATTGTTTCCCTTACTATTGTCATGACTGGATTCTCCTTGATATCCATGTCCATGTCCTCTACCTCTAAAAGGACCTCTTCCACCCCTTTGTTGTCTTCCTCTTCCTCTATTGTGTTGTTCTTGTTTTTGTTGTGATGTTCACAACACGCCCCATTATGCTCCTTAGCAAAATGGGGACCCCTGCTGATGTTTGCTTTTTGCTTCTACTTGTGTTTTTTTCTGCTTTCTGGCGGTTTGGTAAAAATGAAGGTCAGGTGCATCATCATCATGATATTGGATAAGGTAGGTCATCATCATGAGGTCAGTTTGTCAAAGTTCATATTTTGTTTCTATGACCTCATATTTAGAAAGAGCTTGAAATTCCATGCAGGTTTGCCTTTTACTTCACTTGAAAATTCTTCCATATGTGAAAGTTATGCACGGTCAAAGTTTTGGTCAAACCTGATATTCGCAGGAGGATCATCATATTTTTATATCCTAAGTCATGTTGTCAAGATCATCATGATCTTGGTCTATCACCTGATAAAAATCATGCAGTCGCAATATCCGGACGTCAATCTTAGGTGGTAGTGCCCTTTACCCGTCAAATGGCCTTACGCGCATTGTCAGCATCATGATTTCTTTTAGGAGGGTCATATGTTATAAACTCAGTTTTGGTTACATGAAGATGATCATCATCATCATATTTGAACCCCCCCCCGATAATATACTGAGGTTCAAATATCATGATGACATCAACTTTAAGTCAAGGTAAGTTCCCCGTCGAGCGGTCTTTGTATCGCGGGCATCATCATGATATCTTTGCATCGCCTAAAATTTAAACATCATGCTGATAATATCGGATCACCCTGACTTAGAAAATTCATCATCGGCATATTTACATGCGCATGCTATAAACCTATCGGAGCATCATCATCATGATATTTGCTGAAATTCGAAAGATGATGATGACGACTTTATATCCTCCTGATCGCCTTTTTTGCAATATCATGATGATCACCCTATCTATTCAGAAGAGGGTGATATTTCATTCCTCAAATAGCATGATCATATTTTACAATATCACCCTAGCGAAATATCATGATGACCTCAACTCATCCTTGTGCTTCGAAGACAAAATATCATGATGACGTCATCATGATAATTCGATGAGGAGGGTCATCATCATATTATTTTATCCTGTCTTGTTGTCAAGATCATCATGATCTTGTTTGTTCACCTGATATTTCGTAAAGTCCTCCTGCCGATGAAATACAACCTTTTGAAATATCCTGATGATCATCATCGTCACATTTTCCCTTCGGCAGGATATTTTCCAAACATGATCCGGTTGGCGAAATATCATGATGATGTCATGTTCTTAATTTAACGAAGGCTCCAGATATCATGATGACGTCATCCCGATCTAATAAACGAAGAAGTAAATATCCTGATGATCATCATTATCACATTTTCCTTCAACAGGATATTTTCAAGGCACGATCCGGTTCACAAATATGATGATGACGTCTTATTCTAAGTTCGACAAAAGCTACAAATATCCCGATGCTCATCATCATCCTGATCTTTCGAGAGGGTTGCCTTGGCCGCAAAGGGGTCATATTACATTCATCATCCTGATCATGCTCCTTAGGTGACCCGATATCACAATTATCCCCTGACCTTAACTGAACATGATGATGACGTCATCCTTAGCATTTCAATGAAGCCCGAATATCATGATGACGTCACCATCATTTTCCTTTCCTCGGTAGCATGATCAAGTTCATATCCTCCTTTTCTTCTTCAACAATATGATGATGATGATGTTGTTCTTTTCCCCAATATGTAGAAGCGGAATATCATGATGATGAAGTAAATATCGACCAACACATTTTTTTTGACATGACGATAGCGATAGTCGTGCCGATGGGCGGGAAATGAGGCGGTGGAATTTTAAAGTGTTTTTTTTGGCACCTGTGGCATTTTCCCGGTCAGCAATGGTTGACCCAATGAAGTTTGGGCAGTCTGAACGCATTTTTGACGTGTTTTGAAGGGATTTCTGATCCGCTTTCCACAATCTTGCGCAGTCACTTGGATTTAAATGCTTATTTTAATTTCCTGTTGTTTATGTGATAAATGTGAAACTTATTGCTTGTCTTGTCTTGCAGGCTTGCAGTTGAGGAAGCAGCTGGAAAGTCAACACAGTGACCTCATGGAGGAAGGAAATCCAATCTCAAGAGCAAGAAGATAAGGATAAAGTGCGAAAAGTCAAGGCCATTCAAGTGAAAGACAGAGTTGCAGCTGGAGGTATTACTACAACAGACAAACAGAAGTTATTGCCCAGCTGCCAGAACTTCTCAGAAGGGGCAATATTTCACCCAGATTTGACACTGCTCAGAGATATTTTTTGAGAGCTGGTTCACCTGCATTTATTGCTGTAACCAAGGGTTTGAACCAGGGGTTCAGTTAGGTTTTTTGCTGTAGTGAGGACAATCAGAATGTCTTTATATTGTGCCTCTCTACACTGTAATAAGGTACAACAGGGATTTTTAGGGCCTACACACAGGGATTCTAGGAAAACACAGCAAGTTAGCTTAGCATAGTTTAGAAGTAGAAGAAGGAGGTCGCCTGTTTGTCTGCAGTAAGGTGTGCATGGAATGTCTGGCGGCCTTACTGTATCTGTAAAGCTTGTAAGTTCTCTGTAGTATGATCAATGAAACTAAGAGTCATTCCTACATTGTAAATCATGTATGACTATTCGTTTCTAATACAATAGAATCTGGGGTTCTGCATCTATCTTCTGAGTGTTTTCCTGCTCTTCTTTGTGTTTTGAAATATCTTCTTTGAGAGCTTGCAATTTTAAATGTATGTTTGTGAAAATGCTCAGAACTTACATTTAGGGTTTTTACTGTGGATTTGATCAAATTACTGTGGTATTTACATAGTGCATAACAGAAACAATTAGATCCTTCGGTAGATTAAATGAGGTATAGAGTAGATCTTTCTAACTTTTCCCAACCCATCTGAAATATTTAGCTGAAAACGTAGAAATCCAAAGGAAATTGTCTCAAATTTGAAGAAGCATGTATAACAGAGCTATAAGTAGACAGTTTTCATAAACAGATAAAAAAGAAAGCTGCAAAAAATCCAAGAAAACCCTCTGAAACTTGCAGCACAGTATCACCTTTATGCAAATGAACAGAATACTTGTTGAAATCTATGACCTTTTTGCATATTCTTAGGCCAGTAAACCACAAAACAAACCTAAACTACGTAAGGCCCCTTGAACATTACAGCTTCACATTGACCAACTGAACTTGACCAACCAAACCATTGTAGACTTGGGATTAGTTGAATCTCAAATGATTCCTTCTTATCTTTCAAGTATAGTTTCAGTTCATTATATGTGAATTTTAACTTATTGTTATGATTGCATCAAAACAATCATCAACAGTTTTCTGGCGCTAGAAGGAGGGCTAGAAGGCTGTATTTTGTAATCATCAACAGTTTTCTCTTTAACTTCTCTTCCACTTTCAATGCCAACTGAAAGCATTTCTGAACTGTATCAGGATTATGCAGACTTAAATCTTCCTGAATATTGAACCTCAATCCATTAAGGTATCTGGCTACCTTCTCTTCTTCACTTTCCTTTACCTTTGTTTTCATACAAAGTTTCATGAATTCTTCTGTATATGAGCTGACATCTAGCTCCTTCTGCTTCAGGTTTTGCTTCCTCTTGTGTAATTGGATACTGTAATCCAATGGGACATAAGCTTCCTTTACTAATGCCATCATCTTCTTCCATGTAGCGACTCTACGCTTTCCTTCCTGTACTCTATCATCTTGGACGAAATTCCACCATGTCAAGGCAGCTTCTTTCATTTTTGACTGGGCTATCTTCACCCTCTATTGTTCTGGTATCTCCTCTGTTTCAAAGAAATTATTCAAACAGTCTATCCACTCCATCACTGAATCAGGTTCCATCTTTCTTGTAAACACTGGCAAATCCAGTTTCACATCCATGGTTCTCCTCTCCATGGCCTTGAGGGCGTTCAACAGTGGTCTCTAGTCTGCAGGAACAACCTCCTCGTTCCAACTAGGGATCTCTTCTTCTTCCCTATCTTATTCTCTACCAGAACCTACTCTGTTCCTCAACTTCTCTAACTCATCCTTCAATTCTTGATTCTGAGCCTTCACGGCCTTGCTTTCTGCAATCTGTTTCTTTACCAGAACTGCCAACTCAACGTTGGTCATCCTTGCCGGAATCTCCGATGTTCCTTCGTCACCTGACATCCTGCTATATCCTGATCTCTTCCAGAAGATCCTTCCTTTGCTCTGATACCACTATGATGTAGAGGTAAAACGCAACGGGAGCTTACAACTGGGAAGGAGGAGTCACTAACACAACCAGCATGTTAAAATCCTATCGGCTTATCATCATCATCATATTTCTTGCTAACACAGACAGCATCATCATATTTCGAAGAGGCATGAAACATCCTCTTGCTGACTACTGTTCACTTCCTTATCGCCTTTCGCCTTTCGCCTATCAGCAGCATCATCATATTCGTCTAGCGCAAACATCCTCCTGATGTTCACTATTCACTTAGCGCCAAACTCTATCTTCATCATCATGATATTTAGCATCACCTTCATCAGCAGGATATAAAATATCCGGTTGCTCTCATATATCCTGATGTGGACAACTTCAAGCACCTTTCCTTCGATGCGTACGTCACCCCGATATCCTGATGACGATGACGTCACATGCACTTGATGATGATGTCACCCGGATATAAGACTCTTACATCCTCCACAGCATGATAATGAATATCCGGTGATCTTTCTAATATCCTGATGATGACCTTTAAGATCCTGATGACGAATTTTAAGAACCTCCTGTCCTTAGCCAAAAAATGATTTTCTCTCCCGCATACGATAGCGATATGCGGATGATGGGTACACACGAAAGATGATCCTGACAACGATATACACACTGAGTATATATCCAACCTATATCATCCTGATGCACTTGAAACATACAGTCTTCGTCAGCTTCATAACCTGATTCGGATAGCGATATACTCACAGATGACGATACGATTCACTCCGACTGGAAAAGCACATGCAGATCCCTATATATCCGTCAGCTGCATGTAAACTCACAGAACCGCACAATTTCACAAAGAAAATATGATGATCGGGCCGGATCACCTTCAGATCAAAACTTAACAGTTTATCTTCCTAAACCCTAGCACATGAGGATGCTAGGTTGATTCATAGCATGCTACCAATCGATCTCCCACACAATGAAATGCATAAACAGAAAACTAAAATACAATCTAAACTAACATGCATGACCATTCCACCGATTCACAGAATCAACCGGTGGAAGGGTTGAAAGAATCCATTAACCTGTGATCAAAACAGAAATCAAAACATAAACAACTGATAAACCAGATAATGCAATTGATGAGATCTTATTCAGATGAAACACAAATGTCCTGAACAATGTTTCACAATGTCTGGACTGATCCCTGGATTTCACTCAATCACCAGTACAACATAACAGAACTACTACTCTCCTTGATATATCCCAAACCCTAACTGATCTGAGTTATTTATAGCAATATCCTACGAGTACTACCAACTCGATTCCCAGTGGCTGGGAGCTTCCAAGCAGCTGGGAGAGAACAGCTCATACTACCTGATCACGAACTCTAACTACCTGCACACTCTCCTAGGCTGATCTAATACATATGCATTGGTCCAATGGACCTTATTACATTATGAAGTCAAACATGCTAAAAATAGACTAATGTCCTGTCATGCGGACTATATTCTGTCTTGTAGGGGTGCTCCTGCACCAAACCAGTTTTAGTTGCTAGGGTACTTATTTGCCAGATTTTATAGATTTTTAGTTGTATATTTTTTGGGTAGTTGAAGATATTTTCTTTTGGTTTTTGGGCTATAAATATATAGATCTGCATTAGAGATATACAGTTCTATAGTTCCACATATCAGAGACTTTTTAGTAGCATTAGAGATATATTTTTGCCTCAGCAGTTGCTCTCAATGAGGATTGTAACATTTATTTTGTGCAAGTTATTTTTGCCTCTATAAATTTGTTCTTCATTCAAATAAAGAGAGATGGTGTTTTGTGTAGATCCAAATGTGTTTTTGTTTCTTTTTTTTAGTTTCTATTTCTTAAGCAATTGTTAAATCTATTTTAAATACTAGGTAATTGATCATGGATTAATGCTCTTTGATTTTTCCAGTTAAATCATTTAGGTTTGCCACTATGTTGCTAGTTAGGTTTTAAATCTAGCGCATCACCATAGGATTAGGAATTTATTCCTATAATCTTATTTTTCTTCCCTTTTCCAAAACCCCATTGAAAAAAGGAAGAGCCATCTTTTGTAAAATTTGGAGGTTGCTTCAAGACTCAGTCCCACATTCTTGAAGTTTCCCATGTTGGTGATAAAACCCATGCAATTTTATACATCAACAATTTTTGGCATGCCTGGTGGGAATGGATTCAAAGACTTGGGTCTTTGTTTTCACTGAATCTTTACCCTATATTTTGTGGTTTTAGTGGAAAGTCATAAAAATATCTTCTTATTGGAGCATGAATCTTCTACCTGGTGACTCTACTGGTGAATCTTTCTCAAGTCTTTGTTTCTATAGATCATGGCAACCTCAAACATTTATGTGCATCTGAATATTCCTCAAGAAACTTGCCATTTGTGACTTGGGATTCAAGTCCTCTTATTTTTCAGCACCAAGGTCAAGTTCCTGAGATAGCTTGGAAGGCATTGCCTCACTTTCTTGGGTCTGGATCTGTTTGTCCTATAGATTATATTCAAGATATGGCCAATTTGTGCACCGTTCATAATATTACAACTGAGAATCATGCCCTTCTATTGTTGGCATCTTCTCTTAAAGGAAAAGAAAAAGAATGGTATAGAAGTTTGTAGCCTAGTTCAATCACTGGATGGGATCATCTAGGAGGAGTCATCTACAACTAGTTCAAAGAGAGGACATACGTTAGCTCACTTACCTAGAATCTCGTCACCATCAAGAGACATCCAATGGAGAGCATGTGTGATTTCAATTCAAGATTTGATAAGGTATGGAAGAAATTCTTTGTTGATATTAGGCCATCTCCAATTTTTGCATTCTTGTATTATTTAAAAGCTCTAGACCCTAAAATATCAGTTATGATCCAAACCTTAGGAGGTGAAACTCTTCCTCAGTCATATGATCTTTCCATTAGGGCTAAAAACAACTTCATAGAGGCTGGTAAACTATCCCCTATATCCTTAGCCCTACTAAGGCCTCATGCAAATAACCTATCTTAGGCTCTTTCTTGTAGCCAAATGCATATAAATTCTAATCCACCCACCCTCCCTACTAATTTGCCAAATCATGAGGAGATGAGTGTAGTAAAAGAACTTATAAAAATCCTCACCCATGAGATCAATGATCTAAAAGATCAAGTCCTGTATCAAGCTGATCCATTTTTCATGCCTTAAGATCCTTATGAACATCAATACCAATGTAATCAGTTTGTAGAAGAAATTTCCCCTCAAGCACAAAACTGACCCAATAATCTTCATAATTATGCGTTACAAACCTATGTAGCTACAAACTAGTCCATAGAAGGCACATAACAAGTTCTTTACCATTTTGACATCAAACAAGAATCAAGTCTCAAAGATCAAGATACAAGCAAGGAGGTAATTCATGTCTATTCAGTGTGTCCCTTTGGTTATCAGCATCATGTACCTGTCCCATATATGTGATTTAGAAATTCAATCAATTGATGAAGAAGATTCAGAGGATGCCTATGAATAGTAACTTCTAGAAGCTAAAAAGTACTTGAAAGGGGGCTTTGAAGATGAAAAGTATTGGGTCAAGAGTGATGCCGCATTTGTACCTCATCTTGAGGAAGAGGTTACAAAGGAAATTTTTGAATCTACAAATACAGAGTGTCTTTATTTCTATAATGAAGTTTCACATTTCCAAGAAGAAGGTACAAAGATTCTTGAACATAAGAAACAAGATGAGGATTTATTCTCAATTTTCCAACAAGGGTATCAGCTACTAGATGAGGAAGATCCTACAATTGAGCAAGTGCATGGTTCATTTGCAAGGCCTCTTTTAGGTGATCATGGAGAAAATTTTGAAATATGGGTAGATGCAAGAGCTGATTTGTTTTCTATTTTTGAAAAGGGGTATTGTCTCCTTCTTGATGAAGATTCATAGCTACAAGATGATGAGGTCCAAAGAGATATTTGCAAAAGTGAAGAGTCACATACTGAGTCACATTATACACCCTTCTTCTTGCAAGAAGGAATACCAATTAGATTCAAGGTTGTGACTGGCATTTCAGTCACCTGCATGGTGGAATTAGTTCGGACAACTGAGAGCAGGGGGGTGAATCAGTTGTCACACAATTTAAACTTTTCTACCTTTAATCTTCTTTTACAACTTATAATCAATTAGAGCATGAATAAATAACACATGATCATATGCATAAATAATGCACTCGACACCAATATTTTAGCATGGAAACCTAGTTAAGGGAAAAAGCATGGTGGGGGTTAACCCACAAAAATTAATACCCTGTTAAAAATATTTTTACAAATGAGAATGCACATGCATTTAGGATCACTGCCCAGAGCTCACTACTCAAATAGAGGCTCACTACCTACAAATAATTACAAGAGAATAATAGAGATTTTGAACTGATGAGAAGCATCTACTAATGCATGAATTTTCTTTCGATTAAGCACAAAACACTAATCTTAGACATTTGATCTTCACTCTGCCTTGTTTACTACTTTGCGTTCATTCAGATCTTAGATCTCTACTCTCTTTTGCCTTTACTCCATATTCACAACACCACCACAACAAAATCATCTAAATCCATTGGCTATATATATCCACATCCTGATCTTTAATTACTTTTCCGTTGGCTTCAAGAACACTTGGAACTTTATTGAATACTCTGCTCTGTCAGCTAGATCCATGCATAACTTGACATGTGGACCAAAACTTGCACTCACAAATCATTAGACAAGTCAGCTACTATCACTGATCAACACAACTTGTCCAACCAAAAACTTCCATACATCTAGAACCAAGATCAATTACAATGTCAACCTGTTCTTCTTCTGTATGTTATGTCAAACTGTTAACTTGATACTTAGATGCTAATAGCTATTGACTCGTCCATCATTGGAGGCCAAAATTCTAGATTTAGATTTTCTTGACAATGCTTATGAATCCCTCAGATCTACAGAAAACTCTGATCTTCTCCTGAGGAGATCTGGACCAAGATACCGAACCCTATCACACACTTTGTTCTTGACTTCCCAGACTTAGACAAATCTTCAATCTGATTTCCAGTCTAGGCAAATTATGTAATGTGGATGTGTAGAGAGATGTGGTTTCCATCAATGACAACACTTATCATGCCTAGTAGTGTCTCTTGCCAACAATCTCCCCCTTTGGCATTGATGGCAACACTTAGTGAAAAATGACTAAGTGTTGGAATAACTCCCCCTTTGCTTGTACTATTTTCTGATGCTCCCCCTTTGTTGGATTCCTCATTTTTCATTGATCTTCACTCCCCCTTTGACATCAATGGTAAAGGGTGGCTTCCGTAAGCCAAAATTCTTCAAAAGTTTTGTGTATAGTGTCGTATATGTACAACTTTAATCACTAAGTTCTATTCACATGAACTTGAGAATGTCTACAAAACTATTTTTCAATTGCACAAGTTTAGAGACCCAAGTTCCCTTCATTCCATCTAAATTTGAGATGTGTCCACTTAGAAAAAAGGCATATGCTTCTTCCTTAGTCATATCTAGAGGATTACTTGTCTAAAGTGCAGTCTGAGCTTTTGATAAAGCATTAAGCATGGTTTCTAACTTACGGGAAATCAATTCTTGGAGCTCTCACATTCTCTTCATAATGTTACTTTTTTCTTTAACAAGCCTCTTTATCTCATCTGTCAAGCTAATTACTTGACATTCTTGACTTATAGGCAAAACTATTCAAGGATAACAAATTTGAGAAAGATTCGACAATTTTTGTTCTTGCTCCTTTATCTTCTTCTCAATATCTCCACTAACTTTGGGCCATGATAACAAAATTTGTACATATCACTTCCATCATTTAGTGCATTCTGAATACTCCTCATGCTAATATCGAGTACCATCCTATCATTTCTGATTAGATTCTGTACTTCACTAAATTTCTTATCCAAAAATTCCTTCTAAACTTTCACCTTCGCAGATTTTTCAAAAGACTCAAAATGTGTACTTACAACATTTACAAGATTCTTTAGGTGACTGGAGGGGGAATCCAAAAGACTCTTTTGATAGGTTGACAATATCTTCTCCAAGACTCTGGTTGCAAGCCTTAATAGTTCACTATCCTCCATGTGAGATTTTAATGGCTTATCTCTAGCCTTGGCTTGAGTGAAGGATGCAATCTTTGTCACTTGTATCGTAGAGAGAGTATCCAGATTAAATGGTCCCTGGAGTAATTCAGGTTCATCAAACTCAAGCATCTCTTTGTCCATAAGGCTTCATACTACATCTGCACTGTCTCTTACAATAATTTCTGGAACACTTTCCTCTTCTTGGGTTTTCTCCAAACTATCTTGTTTGGATGCTTCAACATTTGCATGATCTTTTCTTGTTTTCTCATCCTTACTCTCTTCTTTCTCTTTCTCTACTTCACCTTTCTCTGTATAATCTATAGTGGGATTCTCTCCTTTTTCCTCACCATCTAAAATCTGTTTTGGAGGATCTAGTGTGGCAGCAATATTCTCAACATTATCTTCCTTTTCTAATTGGTTAGGAGTTAGAGTATCACCTGCATCATCAATTTGGTCCACCACTTCTATATCTACTTTGTTTATTTTCTTCTCTCCTAGAATAGAGGATTCATCAATTTTTGTTTGTTGCTCATTGAGGTTCACTTCTTCAGCAAATGGAATTGATGAATCAATTCCACCATCTATCTCCTCATAGGTTTTCTCTGGAGGATCTAGAATATTACCTTGATCATTATTTCCCTTTTCAATATCTTCTTCTGGAGCTTCTTGTTCCTCTAAAATAATATAGTATTTATCTTTGTCAAGAGCTTTTCTCAAGATTTATTCTATTTCCTTTACAACTTCCTCCTTTTCACCAAGCATTAACTTATTCATACGGATTTTGCTTCTGAATTTCTCCTTAATTTCCTTGAGGATTTTATCAGCTTCTCTTCTGGTCATTAGTAGAGGCAAGGTGGAAAGAACATATTCTCTGAGTTCTATGTCTTTGTCCTTGCATCCTCCTTCCTCATTTCTAGTATTTTCCTTAAGATTTTGGGAATTTCTTGCATAATTTCTAATAGAGCTCTATTAAATTTATTCAAGTATAGGATGGTGGCATCCTCCAAGATTTTCATATTTTCTTCATTAAAACTATCATAATATATTCTCATACGCTTTAGATTCTCATGAACTATAATTGATTTTACAATTTGTTGAACAGTCATAGCAACCTTACTAGTCTCTTGCTTTTTACTTGCCTTTTTGCTTCCAGAGAGTTAGTTCTTATGGGCCTTTGAAGTCTTAGCTTTCTTTGATCTTATTTCTTTAACGTCATCTATTTCTATTTGCTCATCATCTTTTGTGGTCTTGTAGGCTCTTGTAGCCTTAGTTTTCTTCCTCTTTCCTCTTTCACTGGATGGTATGGCTTCCAGTGTCTTAATGGGAATAGATTTGGATTTTTTGAGACAGTTGCAGAGCTTCTTGTTTTCCTTGAAGTGGAGGATGGTTCCACTGGATATCTTCTTTTTTCTTGTCCTATTTTTCTCTTTTAGCCTTTTCAATTCTTTCTCTATTTTGCTTCACTACCTCCTTGGTTAGGCCAATGCTCTCAGCATAACTTTCAACTTGCCTCTGCACTTTCCTTTTGGTCTCTGGCCATCTGAGTTCCACATGCAACTTTAGACTAAGCTCTTTGTATGTTCCAAACCTTTCCACAGATGTGTCTTTTGATTTCCTTAGGAGATGTTGAGCATACATTTCCAAAACTTTCTCTTCAACCTCATATCCCATTGATATATCCATACTGTTCTAGGTTCTACATCTTCCATCAAACATTGATTTGTGTCAACCATAAAACATATCTCATTCTCATACTTTTCTACAATTGACTTAGGGATTCTTTCCGTTACATGCATTAGACTCTAATGTTTTTTGAAATACCCCCAGATTATAGTCTTTTGTGCACCTGAATCTCCAAGTCTATATAAATAATCTATTATCTAGATTGCCACTGGCCTGTCACTTGTCCAGTGCACACTTTGCACTCTAGGAACTTCATTCATAAAATAGAAAAATAAGCATATAATCAAGGAACCATACATGAAGGAATTTTTCTTATCTTTCTTGATTTATTTTAAATTTTCAAATAGTTGAACTTGTAGTAGCTCACAGATGTCATAGTCTACATTCTTTTTCAACATTTTATATGCTACATATATAGTTGTTCCAGAGATAGAGTTTTCTCTTCTTCAGTGATAAATCTTATACCCGATTACCATGGAGGCAAACTTAACATCCGGTTCTAAAATGTCATTGATTGTCATGGCTCTTTTATCAAATTTTCTACCAGTTGCATAAGTGACAGTTTGATTTTTGATAGATTTTAACATGGATAGTCCACCGGTTGAGTTTAATCTAGTCATAATTCTTATAACATATTTGGTGATCTTCAATGGTTTCAGTAACCATATAAATCCATCGTGCATTTGGCTCAACACATAACGAACCCATTCACTCTCACTAAATGATGAGAATTCAATAATTTGCAAGAAATGTTTGCTTTATAGGGCTTCAAATTCAGGTTTTAGTTGGTAATTGTCATCCTTTAGATGGCTCTTAAACAACTCTAGCAGTTTCAGATTCCCAAATTCTTCTACATTGCAATGAATGTATGCCCTAATGTCTTCAACATGTAAAGCCCCATATGGAACACCAAAAAAAGCACCTAGCAACTCGACTTCAATAGATTTGTAAGGATCCTTCTTAAATTTAGGACAAGTCCTTTCAGTGACATCAACAACTAAAGGTGTAGCCATTTGCATAGATTGAGAATTCAAGAGGTTTGACAGAAAATAGAAATGCCATGTTCCATAAATTAGGGTTTTTCTTAGAGATCCTCTTCGTGCTTCAACTCTTGAGAATTCTCAGCTCTAAGATCATTCACTCCTTCTCTTCTTTCTTTCTTCTAATGCAAAGTGATCTAAATGAGGAATGAATGACCTTTTTATGCTCCGTAGCACCTAATTTGTCTTTGTAATAAATGCTCTGCCCTAATACATTCATTTACTCTGTTTATTGAATAGTTTCTCATGGATTACTCTGTAATTTGCCATATCTAGGTCTTTTCTTCTTGAAATATTTCCAAATGATCTAAAATAATCCAAGATCTCTTTTCTCACTGTGCCAGATTCAGGTGTAGACACCTAAAAATGTCTCCATCGTCAAACCGACTCTCGACATCCCTAAACACACCAATTTCCCTTCTAATTAATTAATTAAATTTTTATTTAGTTAATTATCCCTTCATCACCTAATTTCTCATCATTTTATCCCCTACAATTAGATTAATTTAATTAATTCAATAGTCTAACCTTACCCAATTAATTAAATAAATATGCAATATTTATTTGGTTAATTTTCCCTTTTCACTAAATCCAATTAATTAGGTAAATCATGTTTGACTAATTAATTCAACCTATTAATTAACCTATCCATACCCTAGGTAATTAAATAGTCATTATTTAATTGCCTACCCTAGCCTATATCATCCTAGCCTTAGGATTAATTAAATAAAATCTTATTTAATTAATCTTAACCTTCCATTAACCCATTCCTTAATTTTTTCCAGCCATATTAATTAGGCTAAACACCCTAATTAAAATGGTCAAACCTTGATTAACACTCCTTCCCACATCCCACAAATAAAAAATTGAAATATATCTCATTAAAATCAATTTTTTATACACGTGTCATAATCCTCATTTAATACCTCTTACATCCCTTACACATGTCACAACTCATTAATATCCACTCTTCCCCAAATGAATTTTTAATTCATTTTATCCTTCCCCATGTGAATTTTTAATTCACAAATAATCCATCTCACCCAACCTCATTAACTCCACCCCTTTCCTAAGATGAATTTAAAATTCACCTTTATTCCTAGCCCTCCATTTTCTAAGATGAAATCTATGCCCTCCACCATTGATCTCCTAAATCAATCTCAACCATTGGATCAAAATCTCACCAAAATGCCTATAAATACAACATCCTCGAAGCCATTTGGGGATCCAATTTCTAAGCAATGTTACCATGTCAAAATATCCATTGAGCTAAGCAAATTCTTGAGTTACACTTGTGAGCTTGAGAGAATTTCACATCCCTTCTTAATATCTAGGGTATATCTTGGAGTATTTGGGTGCAAGCTCCTTCACCCTCATGAGATTGGGTCTTCATATCAAGGTATAGCTTCTTGTTTTACATGCATTTTGTTTACATTTTTACCTCGGTTTGGATCACCTAATCACATTGGCATGCCCGGTGGGACCTGCAAGGTCTCAATCTAATCATTTTTTTGTGAGTTTTTGTTGTTTGAGCTATGTTTACAGGTGTGGCGCTATCTACCTACACAGTGGCACCATTTGTGGTGAATTTCAGCACTATTTGACATGGCACTTTTTTCTTAGATTTTACTCACATATTCTTCTACTTTTTGGTTTTTCTACCGACTTCCTAGGTTATTTTGCTCTCTGCTTTTTGTAGGCATCATGCACAAAGAGGGGGAGGTCATGCCAAAATCATCTTGAGAACCAAACACACATTTTTGCTTTCATCTTGTCTTGCTTTCCATTCACTAGGTTAACAAGACTAACAAGACCCCTTTCTTTGCAGCCTAACCCCCTGTTTTGGTAGGAAAATGTTGTTTTGGCAGGCCTGACAATTTCAACCTCGTATCAACACTATCAACACCCAAAGTGGTGCTATATTCCACTGTCGACCAAACCATTCAAATGCACGCACAGTTGCACCTTGTTCCATACATATTAGCATGATCTTTAGTTATAGTGCTTTCTATAATACATATAAGCGCTTCTTGTAACTTATTGTAGCGCTATCTATTTTCATATCACATTCTGTATCTCTTTTTAATGCTATGCTGTATATCAGCACTATCTGTATGTATTTTAGCACTATTTTCTAGGGTAGTCAGGTTTTATGTCAATTTTTTGTCAGTAGTGCCATTGCAGTTGACGGTGGTGCCATTTGGTCTCTGTTTTAGCACTATGTTTATAGGCTAACATTGGGTTCTATGCAGGGACTGATAAGCTATTTGTAGGTCATCATTATCATTCTAGAGCCACTAACAAGTTCTTATAGGGTTTTTTATCTTTAGTTTAAACAAACACTTCAATTGGTGCTTAAAAAGAACCCTTGTATGTTAGCATAAACAACATTTCAATTTGGTGCACTAAAATTGATCAAACAACGACAAACAACAAACAAAATATTTGTGTGCCTTAGCTTAGAAAAAACATTTCAATTTGGTGCTCTAAAATGAACAAGTGCTTGCCAACAAATCTATAAACATTTTAATTTTGGGCTTAAAAAGAACCACAAAGGGCATCATAATTCATTTGATTAAAAAGAACAACAAACCTACATTTTTCACTCATCTAAACAAGAAAACAAATCAATTATGTGAAGTGTTTTTGTGATAATGTTTGTGTGGTGAAAAGTGTACGCTCTTCCCTCGCACCATTGGTGATCTTAGGAATCAAAAGCTTCTCACAACACTTGCATAAATCACTCCCAACATAATCCAAGAACTAAAAATGAACCTTGTTTAGTGTAACCCAAGCACAAAATATACGTATGCTCTCCCCTCGCATCCTTGTATGAACTTGGGGATCAAAAGTATTTTTGTGGTTGCGTTGCTTTTGTTAAACTTTTAGAGGGCCTGCTACCCTGCTTAGAAAGGTGGGAATGACCCAAGCGGCAACAGGCTAAAGCCAAGCTCTTTCGAGACACTATATAAATAATGTGCTTGTAACAAAAGTCATAAGCAATGGGTGTTGTTGTGTCATACTAACAACCAACTTCACCCAAAACCCTTCAAGGTGTAACCCTTGAAGGCTAGGAGAATCCATAATAGAGAGTAGCACTGCCACACGTATGGCCACCTAAATGAATGCACTTACTAAGAACCTTTGTTTTACCAAGCCAAAAACCTTCTATTTGTTGACCTAGAAGGGTAACCTTTGAAGTAGCCCCAATTCATGTGGTTCTTAGCTGAGGTAGCAGGGACAATCCTAAGTTGTGGTGAGGGACAAGCCTTTGTGGAAACCTGGATCTTGGTATGCATGAGAAGTGAGTGCACTGTAAGGGGGAGCCGGTGCTACCGAGATCCTGGAGCTACCCGCTTTGAATATGCGTAGCTAGGGGATTCAACAAATACTATCCTATCTTCGCCTTAGGTTGTACAAAGTGCTTGTTTAAAAGAATCCCACATCTTTTCACAAACAAAATCTTAGTTATTGTGTGTTATTGTGCTTAAAGTGCTTTCAAGAAACTTGTCGAGAGACAACAAAAATCATTTGATCAAATTTCATATCAACACAAGTCCAAATTTGTCACCAAAACCTATCTTTTTCAGAGCCTCGACCAACATTGACCTATTTTAGCACCATCTCTATCTATTTTTGGTGCCATTTCACCTATGGATTGGCGCTATTTGCAGACTGAGATGCCTGAAACTAAGAAAAATTCCATTATGATCTTTAGGACCTGCCTGACCATAATCCATAATCACCTTCCCAAAAATCTGTCAATACCCATTTCATTTTCTTCTAAATTTTCCAATCATACCTTCATTTTGACCTTAGAGAATCAATCATTATCATTATCGGACCCCTTGCCATACCATAATCCACTCAATTCCATATCCATTCATCCTCATTAATCTTTGCATACCTTTTGGACCAAACAAACATCCTTGTTACAAGAAATCATTCCAAAATCCTTTCGCTTCTCTCATCAAAAACATATCTAAAACCTTCTAAATCCAAACACCCATCAAAGAACCATCAACCAACATCCAAAACTTGTCATCCATTTGAGCTAAAGCTAGATCTAGATTTCATCTTTTATATCATATTTTGCTTGGAGAGTCATTAGTCAACCTTTCAAGTAAAATAATCATCCTTCTTTGTGTCAGGTCATAAGTCTACCCCAAACAAAGAGAAACATCCATTTGTGCAACGTAAAACTAGATCTTAATTAAGGTCATTTGTTGACCTTCAAATCCTTTGCAAAAACATCATACCCAACATCTAGTTCATCTAAAAATTTCACCCTCCAAATCAACATCAAAAATCCCTTCTGTCAAATCATCCTCAAGAAATCATCTACCTTTTTGGTGGAAATTTGTGTAAAAAAATCAATATCACCCATTCTTACCATCCTTAGATTGACACTTTTTGAAGACTAATCTCTTTGAAGTCAAAATCTATCCTTTATCACACTACAATCACTCTTTCATCTTTTCCTTCACTCCATTCCATTACCACATCCCTCTTTGGGTCCAACAAACCAATCTAAATTCTTTAAGGTCTCCATCCCCCCCCCTTCATCCACATCAAAATCAAATCCATACACTTGCATGCCCATAACTAGATCACAACACAAGAAGAATCAAGCAATAGTAGACTTTGGACAATATATGGGCATAGGAATTCCTAATACCAATGACAACAATCTACCAATCAACCAAACATACAACCCACCTTCGGTCTTTCAAATCCTGACATATAATCCCAATGAAAATCCCTTCCATTTCTTGCAACCACCACCACCACCACCACCCATCCAAAACATCACCACAATGTCCCAAGATGATCAAGATGTCTTAAACTTTACACAAGACACCAATAACATGGACATGCTTGACAAAGTCCTAAGGTCAGATCCAAATAGATATCTTGACTACCTCCTCAAAATTAGTGCCCAACCACCCCACAACATGACATCGTCCCAACCATCCACCTCTAACAACAACCCTACCACATCCTCCCAACCATCTACATCAAACACCCAACCTACCATCTCTCAAACCTCAACTCCCGCTGTATCTATCGCCCCCACAATCTCTAATTTAACACATCTATGATTCCCACAAGTGTCTCCAATCCTACCACCTTCTAACCCATCATCACATCCACTACCATAACTAACGTAAACCCTTCCATTCTGCAAACCACCTTGGGCATCCAAGGGAAGCCCACACATGCAAGTGCTTCAACAAGTGTGCCTCCACTCATCCCTCAAACCATAGCCTACATGAGACAATTCTTTTCACAACCACCTTACAACACGACCAACCCATCTAACATCAATGCATCTCATGTCAATCCATCCAACATCAACCCATCCAATGTCAATTTGTCTAATCTCACATATCTACAAAACTCCGTAGCGTCATCAACACAACATAATCCCAATCCTCAAATACCTCCCCATATTCTCCAACAAATCTAGGCTTACCAACAACATCTCACACAACTCAACCAAAACACCACCCCACAGTACCAAAACATGATCTCCCAAAACCTCCAACATCAAATCCCACCCAATCTCCAACATCTCATCAATCAGCAAACCTACACACCACAACCACCAACAACCACAGATCTAACAAGCATTGTACAAGCCTTGGTTCAAAAAGTAGATGATATACAAACTGGGGGCAAACAAAAGCATTATTCTTTTGAGGATATTTTGTCCCTATGTGTTTGATTGAACATTGTACATGCCCCCTTTCCCAAAAAATTTTGAAATGCCCAAATTTGACAAATACAAGGGAAAGGGAGACCCTAGGGATTATCTTAGGGAGTTCTACTTTGATTGCTTAGAAGTCTTGAACAACAATACATATTTAGTGAGACTATTCCTAAGAAGCCTTAGTGGTCAAGCCATCGAATGGTTTGCACATCTTTTCCCAGGCAATAGGTCTTTCCCTGAGCTCGCAGAAAAATTTGTCAATCATTTCTCCTAAAATTTTGAACATGAAATATCTATGACAGACATTTACAATACAAAACAAAAGAGTTGAGAATCCTTCACTTCCTTCTTGCAGAGGTGGAGAGGCTTGGCAACTAAACTCCCTTAGCCAATTCCTGAGAAGCAATTAGTCACCATGTTTGTGACTAACCTAAATAAAGAAATAGGGTTCCATCTACAAATCTTTTGTGTATCTACCTTCGAAGAAGTCATTGACAAAGGTACCACCATAGAAAGGGCCCTTATCATCAAAGGCTCGATTAAACTGTATGAAACCAAGTCCTACAACAACAACAACCACAAAAAAGTATATATCAATGTCCCCAATACAAACAACAACATACAATCAAACGAAAAGTCACGCTTTTGGGGAAAAACAAAAATACCCTAAATGACGGCGTCACTGATGTAAAGGCCATCCAACATATACAAAATCAAACACCCTCAAGTACATATGCCACCAATGTAAATATCCTAAAGGGGCAATCTAAACAAAGCAAACCTCGAAGACAATTCACCCCTCTAGGGGAACCAATCGAGGATATCCTTGATAGATGCCTAAAGAAAGGTTTGATAACTCTCCCACCTATTAAGCCCTACCAAGAGAGTGAGCTCAAAGCTGCATGGTACAATGAAAATGATTATTGTGACTACCTATTGTGCCTTGCACACAAGCCCCATCCAAAAATGGGGACCCCGTCTTTTGACTTGGCTTAGGGTGTCAATTAGATTTTTTCATCTCCTAAGTAGTTAAGTGCTCAAAGTGCATTTTGACCTTGATTGAAAGATGATATTGAAAAATCACTTCAAGAATCTGCTAAGTTGAATCTTTATCTTTCTTTTGAAGGCCTTGAATTGCACTTTTGTGCTAGATTTCACTTACACTGACCTTTTCTCTAAATTCCTATCTGTCTGACCTTTGCGCTAGATTGTCTTCCAACTGACCTGGTGCTAAAATCTGTTGTCTCCAACTTCAGTGCCAATTTCCTCTTTGACAAACTTCTGTACTAGAATTGATTTTCTCCGATTTGCACTAATCCAAGCGATCACTGACTAAGTCAGATGAGGCCAAAATGCCTGCAAGTCAAATGAACCTCAAACACCCGCAAACTATGTCAATTGTACTTATAAGTTTTAG
Organism: Cunninghamia lanceolata; assembly: GCA_027924645.1. Taxonomy (NCBI): domain Eukaryota; kingdom Viridiplantae; phylum Streptophyta; class Pinopsida; order Cupressales; family Cupressaceae; genus Cunninghamia; species Cunninghamia lanceolata. Next base: position 10,776,282 of record BSBN01000078.1, read on the forward strand.
CACTAAAAATGACCTTGTTCGATCAGGTCTGACACACCCGATTTCCCTACTAGGTCTGAGCTAAGGAAAAAATGTACAAACCCTAAACTGATAGATGTACACCTGCACATTAATGAGGATTTTGCCAAGGGTTACAAGGGGGAAATCATCCATTTTAAATCATTTTTTTGCATTCAAACGGGATTCTAGAGCTTCATTGTCACCTTTGCTATTGATCTGTCCCAAGTTTGAACCCACAACTTACCTGCACAATTTGAGCATGCCTTTCACATTTACCCAGTAGGATTTTAAACTTTTCCTATTGATGTTTTCACTGCATAGCAATTGGGGTTCGATTAAGAGATTAAATCTTTCTAAACTAGCATTCGTAGGGTTTTGACTAGGGTTTCCGAACATGAACTGTTGTTTCTTTTTATTATTCAAACCCTCGTTAGGATTCCCTATTGAGAATAGTTTGCCACAAGTTGCCAAGGACTAAAACTTAGACAAAATTTCCCATAGATACTCTCTATTTTTGGCGGTAAAATGAGGTCTAACTGACCTACAAACTTGTTGATCATTTAGTTGGTCAGAGACATCCAAAAACTGTGCTGTACACTTAGACCCATTTGGCAATAAAAGATCTGATGTCTAACCTACATGCTCACTTCACATTTCTATGCCTTGGTTGGATGGACCTAAAAGCTCCGCTAACCTTGAAACTGCCTTTTGCGCCAAAAAACCCCTTTCCTGACTTTGCATTAAAAGACCTTGTCTTTGACTTGGTCAGATGCTCCAAATTTCTCCACAAAGTCGGTGACATCCCAAAATCCCACTGGAAACAATACATCCACCTTGTGCTAAAAATGATCCTGTCTGACTTTGCACTGCAATACTCTCCCACCGACTTGGTCAGTAGCAACCAAAACTCATGCAGATCAGATGATGCCAAATCCCACACAAATGTAATACAAAGAATACCGATAGGCTTTGCTCTAGAAACACAACCGACTGACTTGATAACCCGCACAGGTCAGAGACCTCAAAAACCTATGCAAAGTATTTGAAAGTATAAAGGTAATAAAACCTTTGGTCAGACCTGCCCATTTTCCCCGCTGAGGTCAGATGACCTTGAATTTAGTGCTTTTTTGCCTATAGGTCAGATGACCCCCAAAATAGCGCAAAACACTCAAATGACCAAAATTTATAAGGATTTTCAAAGTGAAAGTGCTCAAAATGATAGAGTTAATGTTGTAATGCACTGACAATGATGATTTTCATAGAATTTCTTGCAACATTAGATATTTCTTTGCATGCGTTAATGATAGTTGTTACAATTGCAATACATGTTGGATTTGAGTTTCCTTCAAAAGGTATGTTAGTAGCAATAGCAAATTTGTTCAAATTCATCTTAAAATTAGGAGTATGATGTAAGATTCCTCAAGGTGTCAAACTTATAATGTCCGATCTTGTAGACTAAATGACTGCTCGAGCCCAAGCTATGAAGTACGAGTTTAAAGGAATCCCTCCAGAGACCAAGATTCACTCCAGATGGAGTGATGTAGGAGATACAAACCTGGGTCACATAGACCTAGATGACTTCAAATTGAGGGTCTTTGGTCTGAACCCAATTCCTAGGGCCAAAATACTCAGAGATAGTGGTATTGCACAAGTTGTTGCCTTCCCCACTTCAGTCCAATGTGCAGAACTAATGCCAACTTGTGCAGATAGATATGATGTAATGACAAGAACAATCCAAACAACCAGTGGGGATATCTTGGCTGATTTAACTCCACCTTCTCTAGCTGAGACCTTTGATATTCCTTGGCATAAGGTTATGACTATGCCAAACAAACAAGGATCATAGGAGACATATAATAAAGATGTAGAAGGATGTAGAAAGTATATGAATGATAATTGGGCCAAAAGTAGAAGGTTTTCTCTCATCAAATTTCCCTAAGTATTATACAGAAGTGATTTCCATGATGAAATTGGAGACTTCGTAACCTTCTTGAGCAGAATATATGGACTGCCTATAGCCTCCACCTTTGAGGATTGGATGTTTGTCATTATCATCAAGATACTGAAATGGACTAAATTCAACTAGGCCCAAATCCTCAGTGACAACATTCATGAGGCCTTTAGCAATTTCAAAGATAACGTGTACTTTAGATGGACATCTTATATTGTCTATGCATTAGCAAGAAGAAATCACTATGTTGGGTTGTACAAGGTTGGTAAAGTTGGGAATGATGAACAAACTTAGATAAAAGTTTATGAATGCTACCCACAACTAACCTCTTCTCAATCTTTAATACATTTCATAAGAGTTAATGATGCTTTCATGATGTATATAGCTAGAATGCTACAAGGTAACACAGCCTTGAGGATTTCTATTGAGGCCATGAATGAAATAACCAGATATGGAAGATGGTACATCTAGTTTGAGAAATTTACATATTTAAGGGTACAAGGCTTCATTGGGATGGCCTACAGACTTCCTAAGTATCTTGATGCTAAGACAGTACTTCTGGAGTTGTCTAGATAATTAATACATTGTGCTAAGAAGCTCAAGCACTTGCATAGAACTAATGTTCAATTTCCCATCAATTTTGGCAAGGGACTTCATGCATGCCCTTCTTTGGCATCAGCAAAACATTCTGATAAAGAGCTTCAGCTCCTAACTTTACACTACTACAATGCAAGGGGTCATTTTAATCCAAATAGGGTTATGGAAAGATTTGTAAGCAAGAGGCTCTTCCACAAAATGCACATTGAAGATTTTTGGGCCAACTGCCCAATGACTATGAGATCATGATGAAAGCACATTCAAGGCTGCCTCTAGAGTTTATCAAGAAGTTTCACATTATGGTAGTGCTAGACCAGCTATAAGATGATGAAAATGTTATGGTCAGAGGACCATGGGAGGCTCAGTACCATCAGCCTATCCCTTTGCCAAATTGGGAAAATGCAAAAGAGAGCTCCCTGTATATTGTTATGAGGGTACCTATTAGATTAAGAAAAGCCTAGGTAAGAGCTCAAGTGGCTACTCTAGAAGGACAAGGAGTTCAACTCACTTACACAATAGTGGAATCAAATAAGGACTTAGGGGGAGAAGAGGATGAACCAATCCATGTCATAGATGAGGCAGAGCTAACTTAGAAATAGAAGTCAGATAGTGAAGAACATACATCTCTGGCCAAAAAGGGAAAGAAGATGAAAAATCCATCTACAAGGTCTCCTAAGAAGAAAGATCAACATCCCTCTACCAGGACAAGGGCCTCCAAGAAAATAGATATGCCAAGTGGTCCTGGAGAAGGCTCTAAGGAGAATAAAGTAAAAGTAAGAGAAGTTAGTAAGGAGGATGTTACAACCAAGAAAGATTCTAATCCTCCAACTGCCCAGCCTCCTACTACCCAAACTATGGGCACTGCTGCCACAACCCCTGTTGTTTCTACTGCCACTTCTCCTTTCATTACTCCTACTACATCCACCTCACCTTTAACCTTGGCCTCCATAACTCAAGAAACATCTCTTGCCACCTCTCTTACCTCTACCATTGCTGCTACTTCCTGCTCATTGGCAATTTCTTCCAGCACCTCTAGCATACCTATCTCTTCCACTATCATTGTTTCATGTCCTTCCACTATAACTACACTTACATCTACTGAAATACCGTTACCTCCCATTTCTATTATACTTTCACCCTGTCTTTCTCTACCTTCTCTACCCTTTCCTTCACCTCTTGTCATTTCTTCCTCCTTATCCTCGGTCTTGGCCAACCTGACACAAGCCAATGCGCCTTCCTTAGCCATATCTTATGCTATCCCTATTTCACAAATGCCTGCAGATTAATTGGTATTACCACTACTGCTTGGGATTTAGAAAGTGTGTGTAGAGTTGGGGTTGTAGGAGCCTCAAATAACATTTGAGGAGGAGAAAGATACATTAGCTGAAGTGAGTGATAAAGACTTCCATGAACCTTCAGCCAATGTGGAAGTCATTGATTTATTTGATAGTCCTCTAGACAAAGATCAAATAGAGGAAGTTTTTAAGTCTGCACAAAAAACTACAATCATGAATCTAGAGAACTTGACCCAAGAAGAAGAAAAGGAAGAAGAAATAAGTCCAGAGCAGAATGAAGAGTCAGAACAAGAATAGGAACCACCCAAAGAGCTGGCTGTGGTTGATGGTGATGGAGCTACTGAATTAAACAAATCTTCTGCACCTGAATGGCTACAAGGTAGACTAACATATCCTAAGCCACATGTGGAAATAATGTAGCTTGATGTAAGTACGATCTCGTCACAACCTCAAAAGCCTAAGAAGCAAAAAAAGGCTAAAATAGAGTCAAGAATCTATAAGAGTGAATAAGGATCTAGAATTACAGAAATAGCAGTCCCACCAGCTGATATAGTAAAAGAACAAGTCAAGGTAGAAGATTACACAATATCTATAGTTGATCTAGGACCAACCACTCATGCTCAAAGAGTGGACGATTTTAAAGACTTGGTCATATCAATTATGGAACAATTGGACAAGGATGAAATGTCCAAGACAGACTTGAAGCAGCAAAATGAGGAACTTAAGCCCCAAAAAAGACTGCTACAACTCCCTTTAATCCACCCACCATGGCCTTCTTTGCAAGAAATAACCAGTCTCCTTTTATGTTCAACAATTACCATGATATGCCAAAAAACCCAGATAAGTTATGTTCAAAATTTAGAGTGAATGATCCAGATAGGACTGCAAATGAGCACATTAAAATATTTGAAGCTAACATGTTCATGTTGCAAGTACAGTATGAAGATGTGATATGCAGGTTGTTCCCTTACTCCTTGCAGGATGAAGCTTATTACTAGTTTGCTAACCTCCCTGTAGCATCCATAAATTCATGGCAGAACCTGAAGACTGCTTTCCTAGATAGGTTTCGTATGCCTACTACCCCAGCTGATCTTTATCGATCTTTTGTGGAAATCCGTCAAGATGAAGGTGAGATGATAAGCTCCTTTAACAATAGATTCTAGAAAGCTTATAGTCATTTGCAAGCTCCTTACATTGTAGATTAGGCTGCTGCCCTACCCATTTACTATGCTACCCTAGATAAACTTACCTCCATGTTCGCAAGGAGAGTTGACCCCATCCTTGCTACTTTAGCTCAAGCATATTTAGTTGCTGTCACTATGAGAACTCAACTGGGACAAACAACCTCTAGTCCATTGAACCATATGAGACCTATTGCCATGCCAAATCAATACCTATGATCAATCATGCATTGGCTAATAATAGCCCCGTGATGAATGCAATTCCAAACCCAGCTACAACACACACTTTAATGATCCACCCAGGCAATCCAATAGCTAAAATGCTTCCAGCACAAATGTCTTTCCTATAGTCTTCAGAAATAGCCAAGGCCAAAGAAGACAGAGATGATATCAAAGAACTGGTTGAGCAAATGAAGAAGCTTACTGCTAAAGCTACCCACCTCAAGAACTAGAATGCTTATCTACAGCAAAGAGGACAAAATCAGCATCATTTCTAGAATCAGTAGTACTCCCAGAATCAAAATCAGAACGTGTTCCCAAATCAAAATCAGTAACAAATATAGAACTTTCAGCAGTGGTCAAACCGATCGTGGAACACCAGACTAAATAATGGAGGAGTACCTTTGCCCTTGGAAAATTAGAACAATAATACTAGGCCACTGGGTCATGTGATGTTAGCTGAAGCCACTTTGTCCACTTGGTGTAGACTACACAACATGAATGCTCACTCTGAACTAGATTGCCCAGAATTTTATATTGCCTCTAGTATTTTCTAGATGGAGATTCAAAATGCTAAAACTCGGGAGACTCCACCAACAGGGTATGAAATTGTTCCTTCTCAAAGGTATGACATTGCTTTAGTTCTTGATAGTTATACATTTCCATTCCAAGATGATAATTAACTTGAGGAAGAAGAATCTGAAGAAGTTAATGCATATCAACAGTACAATAAGACTCCTTACAACTTGAGAAATAGCAAGCCCAAAGGCCCTTATACCACCTCCATCCTGCCAAATAGTTATCAGATTCCACCTGACCCAAAAGCTACCAATAATCCTGAACCCCCGAAAGTTCCCCATCAATCAGTATATCAGGGTGCTACTGTTGCAGAAAATTCCCAACGATCTGACATAGTGAAGATGGGGCAGTATGTAGCTAAAGAACTTAAGAAAATGAAGGTTAGTTTTTCTGTATATGAGTTACTCAAAATACTTGAGGTCAGGACATCTTACTTCTAAGATATAGGTGCTGGAAATAAAACTTATTATGTACCAAAGGAAAACATCACCAAGCATAGCATTGATAAAGGGAAAGAAAGAATACATGTGACTGATGTGGAACAAAAGATGACACTATATAAAGACAAGAGAGATAGTCCTCCTTTCCTCTTAACACTCAGAATATTCAATAAGAACCTTCATAACTATTTAGTAGATTCTGGTGCTTCCACGAATGTAATGCCATTATCAGTCTGTAAGGCACTTGGGCTCACCCCAGCCAAATCCTCCAAGAAGGTGACATAATTAGACAAGACTGAAGTGAATGTAGTAGGTGAATTAAATAGGATACACATGCAACTGGCTTCTGATCCTAGGGTACATCAGTATATAGATATTCAAGTAGTAGACATTCCAGATCAATATGGCATGCTTCTAAGTAGAGATAGGTCTAGGATGTTGAACAGTTATATGGAAAATGACTTTTCCCATATATGGCTGCCATGGAAAGGGTTCGCCAATCAGATATGTATCGAAAGAGAACCTAAGATGAAGCATATGATCACAAAATACAATCAACCCAACGAGATTCTATTCTTAGAAGTTGATTTGGGAGTCTATCTTCCACACATTAGTTAGTTAGACTCATGCTAAGTTGCTTAAGACCCTCTGAACCACTTATAGAAAGATCAGAAAGTACAGAAGCATACATTCAATCAGATGCAGAAGACTCTTCATAAGAAGATGAACCTGGGGTATTCGAAGGATTCCATGATTTCATAGCCTAATTTATGCAAGATCAAACTAAAGTTGGAAAGCAGGTTCAAATGGAAGAGTTACTATTGCCCAACTGGTGTCGTATACATGATACCTCACATTCTAAATTTACTTGCCAGCTATGTCAAGAGGCAGTCAAACAAGTGCAAAGACAACTGAAGATCCCCATAATTCTGAAGGAGGCATCAACTGTTGAAATGACGGAAGCACTCGAGCCTCTTCTTGATGAGAAGAAATCTGTAAAATAGATTGATGACAGCAAAGATTTTCATGTATGGACCTTAAGATTTGATGGATCAAGATGCAGACAAGGGTCTAGTGCAGGGGTCAAATTAATCAGCCCCACTGGGAGCTCATATTTAGCATCACAAAGACTACAGTTTCCATGCACAAACGTCACTGAATATGAAGCATTGGTGCAAGGGTTGCTGCTAGCACTACAGAAGAATGTCAGAATTATCTAGGTATTTGGTGATTCAGAATTGGTGGTCAAATAGGTAAGAAAGCAGTACTCATGTAATGATAAGAGGCTGAATAGGTATAGGAATAGAGTCTAGTATTTGATAAAATGCTTTGATGGTTTTAACATCCAATTAATCCCAAGGAGACATAATCATGTTGCGAATGATCTAGCTCAGACAACAAGTACTTTAGAGCCAACATCCTTGATAAGATTAAAGAAGTTTTCTATGGAATTTGTTGCTACCCCATCTGTACCTGATAATGTTACCAATTTCCAAGTTTTTAAAGATGATCAACACATAATTAATTTCCTTAATTCATCAGATGTGTTCACTGCTCAAATAATAGATGAAGAAGAAATGGATCCTACTGAAATGGATTTAGGAGTACTAAACCTTAAGACAAATATGATCCAACGAGGAATGGTAGAATTGGAAAGACAGTTTGATGCAGGTAATATAGGAACCCAAAGGAAAGAAGGGGAGTCTCTAGGATGAAAGTGTGAACCATTTAACTTGGGAACAGAAAAAAATGTTAAGAATGTGTTTATTGTGAAAGCTAGTACCGAAGAAGAAAGAATAGGAATCATACATGCATTGAGAGATTACCATGAAGTTATAGCATGGAGCTATGAAGACCTAAAGACATGATACCTCGATCATCACATACACCATCTCGTTGAAGCTAGGAGCAAAGCCATTCATACAAAGGTAGCAGCCAGTGAATGCTCTACTGGAACCATTGATTTTCAAAGAAGTTCAGAAGCTACTGTCTGCAAGGATAATATTTCCAATTTGACATTCTGCATGGGTATGAAATTTAGTTCCAGTCTGAAAGAAAAATGGAGAAATCAGGCTTTGTGTTGACTTTCGTAACTTAAACAGAGCATCTGAAAAGGATAATTACCCACTACCTTCTTTGGATGAAGTATTATAGATTGTTAATGGGTCCCAGATGATGTCATTCTTGGATGGATATTCTAGTTATAACCAGGTGATGGTAGAATATGAAGATAAATTGAAAACATCCTTCACCTGCAAGTGGGGCATCTATGCATATCGCTGCATGCCATTCAGTTTAATCAACGTTGGCACAACTTTTCATCTTGCAATGGATGTTGCTTTTAAATGATTAGTTGGAACATGTATTATCATCTACATGGATGACCTCACGGTATTCTCAAAAATGTGAGAAGATCATGTAGTAGATTTGAGCAAAGTGTTATAGCAATGCAAAGATTATGGTATATCACTCAACCCCAAGAAGTGCATTTTTGGAATGAATGAGGGGAAGTTGCTAGGACATGTAATATCTGAGCAAGGAATATCTATCAACCTAGACTGGATCCAAGGAATACTCAAAAATACCTCCTCCAGCCAGCAAGAAGGAACTTAAGTCATACTTTGGTAAGATCAATTTTGTACATAAATTCATCACAAGGTTTGCTGAGAATGTTTGACATCTCAATGCCATGCTGAAGAAAGATGCTAAAATGGATTGGACTCTAGAAGCCAAGGCTACCTTCATAGAAATCAAACAAGCTATAGCCAATGCACCTATATTGGTGAGTCCTGATTATACTTTGCCATTTCAAATATACTCATTTTCTTCCAAGCATACTTGTGCTACAATGTTGACATAGAAGAGGTCAGTTGATGATGAAAGGCCCATCGCTTTCATGAGAACTCCATTGAAGGATGCAGAGCTAAATGTGGAAAAACAAGTGGTTGCCATAGTTCTAGATGCAACAGTCAAAGCATTACTGATGCAAAGTGAATTAGGAGAAAGAAGAGGGAAATGGGTCACCATACTGCAGGAATTTGACATAGATATTCTCAGGCCTTGACTAGAACAATCGCTAAAGTGGGACCAGACCTAGTCTCCCAGCAATACATGTTGGAAGATGTTTCAAAAGATGAATGGTACGAAGATATCATATTTTATTTACTCAATCAACACTGTCCACCACAATTGAATTTGGTTCAAAGGAGAGCACTCAAACTAAAAAGCAACACTTACATGATAAAAGGATCTATCCTTTATAAAAAGAACCATGAAGGCATCTATCTAAGGTGTTTGGACAAGTCAGAAGTTAATCAGGTGTTAACCAGTTTCCACGATAGATTCAGGACAGGTCATGGGTCAGCGCACTCAACAGCTAATCAGGTTCTTCGTGCCAGATATTACTAGCCAATCATGTTCAAAGATGCATATTCACATGTAAGAACCTATCATATATGCTAGACCGCTCCACACAGAGAATGACATGCAGCCATGCCTTTGCAACTAGTAATGGAGGTATGACCATTCGCTCAGTGGGGCCTCGACTTTATCAATACGATCAATCTGCCTTCCTCTGTAGGCCATAGGTATACTCTGACCGCTACTGATTACTGCACTCGATGGTCTGAAGCAATAGCTTGTAAGCAATGCACCATAGAGGTAGTTATTGAATTTGTTGAAAAACATATTATCACTAGATTCGGTTGTCCATTTGCTTTAGTTTGTGATAATGGCTCAGCCTTTTCATCATTACATTTTTCTAACTAGGCATTCGATTATGTGATTAGTCTCAATTTTTTATCTAATTACTATCCACAAGGGAATGGGGTAGCTAAATCAATGAACAAAAACCTACTCGAGGTCATTAAGAAACTATTGGACAAAACCCCAGAGACTGGTATACTCAGCTTAGGTTCACTTTATGGGCTGATAGTATTGGGAACAGTGTAGATAAGTGAGAGGTGGGGGATAAATCAGTTATCTTAAATATTTTAACTTTCTATTCTTCTTTAACAATTAGTGTAGCATCAAAACATATAAGCATACATAACCATGAGAGCAAAAATAAAATCAACACACAACACAATGATTTTGACATGGAAAACCCTGTTAAGGGAAAAACCACGAGGTGACTAACCCAAGATTGTATTCTTTGTTAAAAGAATAAGAAGTACAAAATGGCACTTGCCAAATAGGGCTCACTACCTAAGCACACTGCTCACAAGAGGCACACTACCTACAAGAGAATCATTGTCTACAAAATTAAGGAAGGTAACCAGGTGTTTGAACTAATCAGAGGCATCCACATATGCTAAGGTTTAGTTCTGATTAGGCTCAATATAATGATCTACTGCACTTTATTCTTCCTCTAATTTTAGTCCTGTTGTTCTGTCACATACTAGATTTGTATTACTACTTCACACTTGTCTCTGCCTTTTCTCTCACACTTCACTTATAGACACACTCCTTCATACCGAAATCCATCTGGTGTATATATCCACACTAAGGATTTCAATATCTTTCTAGTCGACAACTTGAATACTCAAAATACTGGTATGTCGGCTGAATCCATGCTTAATATGTGATGCGTATCAAAAATATAGACATAGAAGTTATCAATCATGTTGGTCAACCATGAATGATCCCTCAAGAAACTTGATCACCATCAATTCCTCATTCGGATTAAAGTCTGATGCTCTACCGGTCAGTTCTTCCTCAATTTACTCTGCCTGTCAGGAACCCAACACTTAGATGCTCATATTTTCACTCTTTCATCACGTGAGGCTCAATCTCTAGAATGTAGCAGTCATGGTACTCCTCTTGACTTCCCCAAGTCCACACTTTGCTGAGATACATCCTCTAAGAGATCCAGACATAATTGTCAGACCTTATTGTATGCTTTGTTCTTGTTCACCAGACTAAAACACTCTTCAATCTGACTATCGGTATAGACAAACTATGTGTTGTGGATGTGTGGGATAAGCTTTGTTGCCATCAATGACAACAATCATGAAGCCACATAGTGTCTCTCGCCAACAATCTCCCCCTTTGGCATTTATGGCAACACTTAGTGAAAAATGTCTAAGTGTCATAACAAACTCCCCCTTATTAGCTGATGCTCTATTTTATGTACATTTTTACAAGAGCTCCCCCTTAGCTAGATTCCACATTTTTCACTACTCCTCACTCCCCATTCGACATCAATGGGAAAGGGTGAAATCCGAACACCAAAATTTTCAAAGATTAACCTATACATAGCCGCATAAGTATATATACATGTTATACTTACATATACTTAATTATATCCGCAAAGGTGGTTTTCAACTAGACAAATTTTGTTGCCCAACTCTGCTTCATCCTATCCAAAATTGAGATGTGACCACTTAACAAAAATGCAAAAGCTTCTACCCTTTTTAAGTCTACCAGATCACTAGTTCGGGTTGTGGTCTAAGCATTAGTTAGGGCCTCATGCATTGCCTCTAACTTAGGGATAATTATCCCTCTTAGCTCACTCATCCTACTTATTCTAGTCTTCTTTTCCTTTTCAATCCTCTTTATTTCATTTATATTGGCAATAGCTTGGCACTCTTGATTCATTATGGATGATGTGAGAGGATCAAAATTCTAAGATAAACTTGATAGTTTACCTTCTTGTTCTTCCACCTTCTTTGCAATGTCATCTGTCACTGTGGACCAAGATAGACAAAATTTGTAAAATTCTATGCCATCTTTAAGAGCATTTTCTAGGCTCTTTATCCCAATGTCTAGATTTCTCCTATCATTTTCTATGAGTTCCTGTACTTCAGAGAATCTCTTGCCCAAAAACTCTTTCCAGACTTTCTCTTCTGCCGATTTCTTTGAGGAATCAAATTGTGTGCTAACAGAATTAACAAGAGATTTCAAGTTACCAGATGGAGAGGCCGAAAGATTCTTTTCGAAGGATGGCATGATCTTCTCTAGTACACCAGATGCAATCTCTATTAGTTCACAGTCTTCCATGTGAGACTTCAAAAGTTTTTCTTTTGTTTTAGCTTGAGTAAAAGATGCTATCTTCATTGTCTGTACTGGAGAGAGGGCATCAAAATTGAGTGGTACTTGGAATAGTTTTGGTTCATCTATCTCCATTATTTCTTTGGTCAAGAAAATTTTCATTGCTTCTATAATGTCTCTTGCTGGAGATAGAGTCTTCTTTCCTTTTGCATCCTTAGAACTGACATCAAAGATCTTCTCTTTGTGTTCTTCTTCTCTTCCCTTTTCCTCTTTTCTACCTTCTCCGTCAGTTCCAGAGTCTACAGGGGGATCCAGAAGAGAGATGTTTGCTTCTTCATGGACTTCCTCTTCTAGAACAAAGGAATATAAGTCCTTATTCCTCTCCTCACCTATCTCCTTTGACACTTCTACATTTTTCTTAGTAGATTCTTCTTTTGATGTACTTAGTCCTTCGTCATCCATGGCAGAAGGTTCATCACTTATGTCCTCTATAATAGGAAGATTGAATCTTTTAAATGCATTCTAAAGGATGTCTTCAGTCTCTTTTGCCACCTGATTAGTCTCTTCGAGCATAAGTTTGTTCATTCTTGCTTTTCTCTGGAACTCATCCTTACAGTCCTTAAAAATCATGGTCATTTGTTTTGGAGTAATGGAAGGATAGAGCTGAATTACAATCTGTTCCCAGACCTCCAAATCCTTTTCCTTGGCATTGTCTTTTTTGAGTTCAAGTACCTTCTCTAAACTTTTGGGAATTAGAGAGATGATTTCAATGAATGCTTTATTAGAAATGTTTAGGTACTTAACTATAGCTTCTTCCAAGATCCTTTTGTCTGTGTCACTATACTCATCATAGAATTTTGTCATTAGTTGTAGATTCCCATCCACAGTGACTGCCTTAACATCATCAATGGAGAGAGTAGGCCTTTCAACAAATTCTTCTTCCTCTTCTTCTTTGTTTTTTCTGGCAAAGGATTCCCCGAAAGTTTTCTTCTTCTTCCTCATTTTCTTAACTTCCTCATCAGTCTCTATGTCTTCATCATCCTTTTAGATTATATAGGATCTCGTGGCCTTGGTTTTTGATCTCTTTTCTCCCTTGTCAAATGTCTTGGCTTCTGGTTTGGAGGATCTTGAGGTCTTAGAAGTGGCAGGTGCAGAGCTCTTGGAGGATCTAGTCTAGGAGGAGGCTTGCACCGAAACACTTTCTTTTTTTGATTCTTGTCTCTCCTTCTCAGCTCTTTCTAATTTTTCTTTGTTTGCATCAACTACCTCTTTTGAAATGCCATATCTTTTGGCAACTTCCTCTACTTCCCTTCTCACTTTTCTTTTCATCTCTGGTTGTCTTAGTTCAACATGTATTTTTACACTCAATTCTTGAAAGGTTCCAAACCTTTCTACCTTAGGGTCCTTAGACTGACTTAGCAGGTGTTAGAAATGTAGTTCTAGGATTTTCTCATCTACCTCATAGCCCATTGGCATAATCTAGACTATTATGGGCTCCACTGCTTCCATTAAACATTGATCAGTGTCTACCATAAAACACACTGTATCCTTATATTTTTCAACTATTATCTAAGGAATTCTTTCTCTAGCCTGCATTATACCTTGGAAGTTCTTGAAATATCCCTAGAGTGTTATGCTTTGAGCCTTGGCATCACCAAGCCCATACATATAATCTTTGATTTGTATGGCAATTGGTCTGTCATTTTGCCATACCCAGCCACTTGTTCTGGATAGCTCATTCATATAGTAAAAGAAGAGACATAGTGTTAGCCCACCATACTTGAATGAGTTATTCTTGTCCTTCTTGATCTTTTGCAAATTTTCTAGCAGTTGGCTAAGGAGAAGCTCACATAGATCATAGTCTGCATTTTCTCTTAACATCTGATATGTAGTATATTTAGTAGTTCTGGACACTAAATTCTTCCTGCTGGAGTGATAGATTTTGTAACCAATTATCATAGAGGCAAATTTGATATCCAGATCTATGATGTCTTCTATTGTCATTGCTCTCTTGTCAAACTTTGATCTAGTAGCCTCACTTACTATTTGGTTCTTGATTGATTTGAGAGTAGGCAATCCACCAAATGAGTGCAAACTAGTTATTGCCCTAATGGCATCTTTTGTTATCTTGAATGGCCTCATCAACCACATATAGTTGTCATGAATTTAGCTAAGAACATACTGGACCCATTCATCTTCTACAAAATAGGGGAAGTGGATGCAATGTCCAAAATGCTTATCTCGGATGGCCTTGTATTGAGGTTTGAGTTCAAAGGATTCATTTATTAGTTGTTTATGGTAGATATCCATCAACTTTGATTCTCCAAATTCCTCAATATTGGCATGTATGTATACTCTAACATCTTCTACATGCATAACCCCATACAAAATTCTAGAGAAGGCACCTAAGGGATCAACTTCTAAGGATTTGTAACGATGTTTCTTGACCTTAGGGCGCGGCCTATAAGTGATCTTCAAAATATTTGGAGTAGCCATCTTGCAAAATATTTAGAGAGAGATATTCAAGAACAGAGATACCTTTTTATGCTTCCAGGGTTCACGAAATGAGCCAGAAAAGATCACTAGTTGAATCTGATTCTGCAGTTGATCTTTGAGAGGGTTGAAGCAATCTTGTTTGTAGAGCTCTTTCTTTCTTCTTCTCAAATACAAATGTGCAAATGATGAATAAAAGAACCCTTATATTTCTATGCAAACCCTAATTTGATATTGTAATAAATGCACACCTTAAGTCATTCTGGTTCCCTTGTTCTGAGAGAGATCCTTCCGAATCATTGGGATGCATTTAGAATTATTCTTGTGATAATTGAAAATGTATCTCCCTTTCTCCAATCATTCCATTTATCCGCAAATCAAGATATTTTAATTTTGAATCATATCAGATCTAACTGTGAAAATCCTAGTTTTACCAGATGACTGTCAAACCTGATCAATCTTGGATGATTAACCTCTTAAAACCCCTTGCAGATCTTTTATATTTTTATTGAGGGTTAATTAGATATTTCTCTAAGAACCCTTTAATCTGCAACTTTCCATGTGCCGATTTCAGGCATGAATTGACTGGCTGTGGGACTTTATTTTCTTTTGTGACTCCCCCTGAGCCAGAGCTCATCTATTTAGTTTCTGGAAGGAATATCAGCACCAAATTTTGGTGCAGATCCATCCCCAACATTTTCTGTACTTCTCTTCACCGAGATTTTGTTCATATCCCTTTGAACTTCATCCGCATTCACTTTTTCTTTTCCTTTGTCTTGATTTTGAGAATGATGCATCGGACCCTTTTTTACCTTGAATCTTAATGCTGTAGAATTTGGCAATATGACTGGATCTATTGCAATTATAGAAAACAACATTTCTTTGCATACTTGATTGATATCCTCTTGATCTACATTGATTAGCCATATGTCCCATTCTATTGCATGCAAAGCATCTACCATTGAATGAATTGTTTATTTGCATATTTCTACATTCATGAGATTTGTGACCATACCTCTTTGCAGTTAAAACACTATCCAGAGAAGGATGAATTAGTCTGATTCATTCTTCTTTTGCACTAATTTGCTTTATGACTGAAGTTATTGCAATTGTAGCAATATCCATTGAAGGATGGATATCTTTGAGCATTTGGTTGCCTTACCGGAGGTTTTCTAGGCATGTTCCTTAGATTTCTTTATCCAGAGTTCTTCTGACTGGATCCAGAGATTTCACCTTTTTGATACCCCAAGCCATGCTTGTCATCTACCCTCTTTTGGCTTTCAAGAAGAACTTTAAGTTGAGCAGAGCTTATCTTAAATTTCTCTTTGTATTCATTTGTTGTTTGAAGATCCCTTTTAAGAGTGTCTATCTAATTCTCAAGTTGTTCTTCATTATCTCTAGCTTCTCCAAGATCAGATTCTAGATGCCTGATTATTCTATCCATTTTGTGGTAGTCTTCTAACTTCTCCTTGAGAGATTATTTTAGATTATCTTCAATTTTTCTTTTCTCTCTAATTTCTTGGCTGAATTTCATAACCCCTGATTCCATTTCATATCTTTCCATAATGACCTCCTTGGATAACTTCTTACATAACTTGTTTTTCTCATTTAGATCTTCATTAGTATCATCAGCTTCACTTTGACTTGCTAATTGTTGAAGTAGTTCATTTCTTTTTTTCATAGATATACTCAGTTTTTTTTTTAGTTCATTTATGAATTCATCAGTTTGTTTGAGTCTTTCCCTCAGGTTATTGACTTTAGAGTGAGATTGCTCAAGATCATCTAGGGTAGACTAAAGTTGTTCCCTCATATCATACATATCTATTGAGATTCTCAGATCTTCCTCAAGCTGTTAGGCTCTGTTTGTTGGAACTTAGCTCTGATACCAATTTTTGGAAACAAGGTAGATAACTAAGAGGGGGGTGAATTAGTTATCTTAAATATTTTAACTTTTTATTCTTCTTTAACAATTAGTGTAGCATCAAAACATATAAGCATACATAACCATGAGAGCAAAAATAAAATCAACACATAACACAGTGATTTTGACATGGAAAACCCTGTTAAGGGAAAAACCATGGGGTGACTAACCCAAGATTGTATTCTCTATTAAAAGAATAAGAAGTACAAAATGACACTTGCCAATTAGGGCTCACTGCCCGAGCACACTGCTCACAAGAGGCGCATTGCCTACAAGAGACTCACTATCTACAAAATTAAGGAAGGTAACCAGGTGTTTGAACAAATCAGAGGCATCCACATATGCTGAGGTCTAGTTCTAGTTAGGCTCAATATACTAATCTACTGCACTTCATTCTTCCTCTACTTTTAGTCTTGCTATTCTATCACATACCAAATTTGTATTGTTGTTTCACACTTGTCTCTGTCTTTTCTCACACACTTCACTTACACACACACTCCATACCGAAATCCATCTGGTATAAATATCCGTACGAAGAATTTCAACGTCTTTCTAGTCGGCAACTGGAATACTCAAAATACAGGTCTATTGGTTGAATCCATGTTTAATATGTGATGCGTATAAAAAATATAGACATAGAAGTTATCAATCATGTCAGCCAACAATGAATGATCCCTCAAGAAGCTTGATCACCATCAATTTCTCATCTGGATTAAAGTCTGATGCTCTGCCAGTCAGTTCTTCCTCAATCTGCTCTGCATGTCAGGAACCCAACACTTAGATGCTTATATCTTTTCACTCTTTCATCACCAGAGGCTCAATCTCTAGAATGTAGCAGTCATGGTACTCCTCTTAACTTCCCCAAGTCTGCACTTTGTTGAGATACATCCTTTGAGAGATCCGGACCTGATTGTCAGACCTTGCTGCATGCTCTATTCTTGTTCATCGGACCAAAACACTCTTCAATCTGACTACCAGTATAAAAAAACTATGTGCTGTGGATGTGTGGGATAAACTTTGTTTCCATCAATGACAACAATCATGAAGCCACACAGTATCTCTTGCCAATAGATAGAATTTGACATAAAGCAGCCCTGAACACATCACCTTATCACCTAGTCTATGGGATTGAGCCCATCTTTCCCATCCATTTGAGGATCCCAGTACTTCAATTCATGCAAGACTACCTTGAAACTGATGATCAATTGTTGAAGAGAAATGTAGCATTACCATAGAAAAGTTTGCTAAACATCAGGGAATCATAAAATGATGGTTTGACAAAAGAGCCAAGGTCAAAGACTTTCGCATTTCTGATTTGGTCCTATATTGAGATAAAGCGCATGAGAAGAAAGGAGAACATGGTAAGTTTGATAAATTTAAGTTGGGTCTTGTTGGGTGAATATTTGTCATTAACTCACTAACGAAAAAATGGGTATATCAACCACAGATATGATGAGACAAAGTCTCTCCTCTCAGCAAGGGGAGGTTCCCTCTAGTTGCTTGACTATTACAAACAAATAACTTATAAAACTTATGTACACTAAAAACTATATTTGTGGTGGTTCCATTTCATCTCATTCTCTTTTTTCAAAATAGATGTTTATACTTCAAGACGATGATTTCAATGAAGGTAATATTAAAGAACTTACAAACTATCACAAAATCACAGAAACACAAAGTTTTTTGTTGCCTCACTTACTAATTGCAAATAGAACTATTTGAAGTTGAATGAAGCCCAAAGTCTTCACTCTTCTCCAAGATGGTAAAAGTAGATTGAATATAACAACTTGTAGCACAAAGTCTTCAAGCTATTTATCCTCACAAACACAAACACAATCCTCACAAATGATTTTATAGCTCAAAGTCTATTAAAATCAGATTGAGAATACTCCTTAATCACTTGAATTAAACTCTCACACTTCAATTACTTATCAAAGATAATATGATAGCAAAGACATAGGAACAATTCTATCATAAAATAAATAATCCCAAGACAAAGATTGGAATTGAACTTACTTTCTTGTATTGATAAATATTTGATAATTGATTCTCATAAAGAAGCACAAAGTCTTGATTTGCTTTTCAATTCGCCAGAGTTTTTTTGCAATAGATAAAAGATCATATTTACAAAATAGACCCTCTTTATTTATAGGGAGAATCCTGGAGCAAAAATAAGAAATTTACAACTACTTTGACTTATTCAACAAAAGAGTCCTATTTGACTTGGGACTTCTCTTGTCTCACATGTAATTACATTTTGGAAAATTACATGTGAGAATGTCCAAAACAAAATTCAAATTACATATCATATACAAGAAAAATAAACTAAGGCACTAGCTTCCTTCATCAATTTTCTTCAGAAAGTCCTGGTACATAGCTTGGATGGCTGCCATCTTGCATGCATTTGGTTTTGCTATGTTCTCTGAGATGGTGCGGGCCCAGAGAATTGAGTCTTTTACCACCTTTATTGCCTTTTCATGCTTGTCCAGATTATCTTTCAGGTTCTCTAGAGTTGAGTGTTGGTCATATAGATTATCCATTGAAAGCACCGAAGGCACCTCCTCTTCGAATTTTCTTTGGACCATCTCTTCAAAGGAACTTACCATCTCCCGTGCTAAGAGGAAACTGTGATCTTCCCTTATTAGGGTGCATGGAAGTTCTTCTAGCCAGTGTAGAAGTGTGACATCACTATCTTCACTGGCTTCTCGGGCTTGACACAGATATTCAAGTAGACCTTTTATTATGTGGATTCGATGCACCAGAGTCTCCTTGGTCTTAAGATATGATTCCCTATTTTTAATGACCCCAATGGTGATCAGATTCTTTATCTTAATCTTTTTCATATCTATCTACTCTTCTAGACTCTCTTCTTGATCTTGCAGCTCTTCTGAAAGTAGATCTACCAGGTTGTCCAGCTCAGTTTTAGCTTTGTCCATCTTCTCTTTCCTTTCCACAATGGGTTTCAATAGGATCCACCCTTGAGCTAATAGATGTTCCACCCTTCCCCTGGCTTGTGCTTTTTCAACTTTCTGAATCAGGGGCTCTTCCACCGTCACTGACATGGGTTCTACCATTTCTAATGACTTTACTATCTTTTGAAGGACAACAACAAGTTGTTCTACTTTAGCTTTGTACTATTCCTTCTCTTTCTTGACTTCATCATACTTTTCAAGTAAAGTGTTGGCAGTGGTTTGAAAATCTTCCTTTATACCCTCATGAGTCAGCTTGCCCAACTCAACCATTGAAATGACATAATCAATCATATCAAAAGTATTAATGGTGGCATCTTCTGG
This sequence comes from Cunninghamia lanceolata, assembly GCA_027924645.1. NCBI lineage: Eukaryota > Viridiplantae > Streptophyta > Pinopsida > Cupressales > Cupressaceae > Cunninghamia > Cunninghamia lanceolata. The sequence continues at coordinate 10,796,242 of BSBN01000078.1, forward strand.
GGGTTTGGCAATTTCTGCATACCTGATTCCTTTCTCATTGACAAGCCTAGAAACAATCTTAGGATTCTTCTTCTGATTCTTTACTTTTACAGGTAACAACTTTTCAATATCGATCTCGTCAGGTGAGATAGCTTGCTTATTCCTCTGTGGAGTATATGCAGATAACCATGGAGGAAGCACAGAAGCGCCAACAACTGGGGATGAATCTACTACCTATTTGGTTGGCTCCATGTTCACACCTGTGATGGTCACAATAGGACTAGTGTTGGTAAAAACCACACCTATATTAACAACCTTTTTTGAAGCATCCAGAAGGTTCTCTAAAATAGATTGTTCACCGATGTCAAAAGATGGAGAAGATAGACTTGGAATCGAACCAGAGGAATCAAAAATAGTCCCAAAACTAGTTTTCACAGAAACAGGAGTATTATCAGAGGAGACAACAAAGATGGGTGAAAGGGTAATATTTGAAATCACTGGGAAACTACCAAAAGATGGAACATGAGGAGGAGGTGTAGAAACTTGTGTTCATGTGGGAAGATCTTTCTTAGGTGATTGAGGTGGATCACCAAGTTGTTCCTTTTCTACATCCTCATCTTTGCCTTATTCAGTTTCATCATCTTCATCTGATTTATTAGATACTATGGCATGTTAATCATCCTTAGACTTCTGAATATTTTGTTCTTCAGCCTCTACATCTTCAATCTCCATTTGATTAGCATTAGTATCTTCAACATTTGACTCAGTGACGTTGAAAGTCTCTTTAGTTTCCTTCTTGTTCCCTCCTTTGTATACAAATTTGATCTTTGGTTTGTGTATCTTAGAAAAAGAGGTGTCACTCTTGTTTTTAGTTTTATTCTCAACCTTCTTGCCTATGTGCTCCTGTGTTTCAGTCTCTGACCCTGTGAGGAAATCTTTCAACTTAATCCCTTTACTTTCCAACCACACATTAGTGTTATCTAGTATTAGTTGAAACCTTTTCCTGATGGATGTTTTTTTTTGACATTTTTTGTGTTGCATTTGGGATCTAGAACATTCCCATCATCCTCCATTCCATCTGGAATATCAGCAAGGCCTAGTTCTTCAATCTGACTCAGGTGAAGTCTGCAGAAGTCTAGCTTTCTGATCTCATTCTGTGTCCTGACATCAGCCCATATGTCTTCAACCATTGGTACATGGAAGTTTGACTTCCTTTTGATCTTATCCTGAACTCTTCTGAAATCAAAATGGTCTCTTTTCTTGTAAGTCTTCATAGTGACCAGTTGTAATTCATAATCAATTATTTTTGCTTTATTGGTTGATTGAACCGAATACCTCCCAATTTCAATACGGAACTTTATCGCTGACTTCTTCAGCTCCATCTATTTATTGTGCACTACAATCAGCTGTCTGCATAGCTCCATAAGAATAATATGGTCACTAGGATACTGTGGAAGCATATAAGGGTAACCAGGATAATACCCTACCTGAAGATATGTGAAAGTGGGAAATTGCAGGAACAAGCAACCAAAAGAATTTACAACATGCCAAGCTTCATCAAAGACCCTTTTCTAAACCAGTTCACTATCCCATAAGCACATGAACATGGAAAAGAATGCATCATTAACCCTTCAGAAATGATGAATTGATCCCTTCAGAGTGATTTGAGGGTAATATTCATATACTGGGATCAATCTCCTGTCTCCTACCTAAGTTAAACCTAGAAAATTTCTCATGCTTGCAGCAACATAGACAAGATAAGAGGTCATATAAAATTTGAATGTAGTATTGACCTTTACCAATTGCTCATGCAATGCATTGCTGATCTGTTCTCCCCAGAATATTTTTTGATTACCCTGTAGAATTACCTTGATGTAAGTGTACATCTAGTCTTGGAATTTGGAAGCAGAAGGGAGTCCTCTGATGTGACTCAAGAGAGTAATCAAATCACAAACTTCTTCTACAAAGTCACTCCTGTGAAGATATTTTGGTCATTTGGTCAAATTACTTCTAGGGATTTTCAACCATTTATTGTTGATGTACCTTCTAGCAGCTTCCACATCCTTATCATAATCCTATTGCCCCTGAGCAAAGTCAATCCATCTAATATTTTCAATAGGTGGACACATGAAGATTTTGTTGAGGAATTCTACATCCAATCTCATGATTACATTCCCCTGAGAATCTGTCACAACTCTATTGTCTCTGTTGTAATGGTTGGCTACCTAAAGAACAAACTCAGGATTGTGTGCAGAAACTAGAAATGATGCAACCAAATGAATATTACTGTCAATGATTTTCTGCATAGGCTTAGAAGGATTTGTCTATTTTGTTCTATCTACAAACTCTGCCATGTCCACATGCCCAATTTATGTGTCTCTAATTTCATCAATGTTTGACTGTACTATTGTCACCGGAAAGACACCTTGGTACTTGTACTTCATGATTTTGACCTTTGACGGAGATGGTTCTGACATGAGCTCTTAAAGAGAACTTTGAGATTGATATCTACCATGAACACTGGTTGAGAACTACAAAAAGGTCATGATCTCGCAGTTAGGGAAAAAATGGATAAACTGGGATAATCGCAATTCGATGATCATGGATGAGAAAACATGCGTTGAAGGGCATAAGTGCACGCAAATCAAGGCAAAGGTGAAAGCGGGCTAACAGGTCTTGAAAGATGATGTTTCTGAGTGTTGAGAGATTCAAGAAAATATGCATGAGCGGTCAAAATGACTACTCCTACATGAGGAAGTGTTTGCATGTGTAAAAGCGAGTATTTTCACCGCTGATGCATGTGTTTGCGAAGAGTTTTGATTATCATGTAAAGTGGGCGAAAAACACCGCTATTGCATGTAATCGCTTGGAAAAATATTTTATGTAGGGGCAGTCAAAATGACTACCCTTACATGTGTTAAAATGGTGAAAAATACTGACACTGCAAGCTGGGGGAGTTATAAGTGCTCGAGCGGGTGTTTTCGCCGACACTGCATGTAAGTAGGAAATTCAAGTTTTGGTGTCTGAGCAGCAGTAAATGCTAACATTGCACATAGTAAAAGATACAAGATTTTTGTGTAAGGGTGGTGAAATTCACTGCCCATACACCTTGCGCTTTGATGTGTATTGAAAGGTTTAAGCAGCTAATATAGCCAATTGTGCATTTGACGAAGATCCACAAGAAGAAGCATGCGAACGTGACTAATACAGCCGATGATGTATACAAGGGCTACAAAGTGTAAATTGGTTCTGATGTGGGATCGGCAAAACTGCTGACACTCATATTGGTATAAGACTTAGGGCACAAAGATCAATCTATTTTGAAGACATATTTAACGTAGGTTTTGAAAAATGAACCAAGACTAAAACAAAAAATGACCATAACAACAGAAAAACAACACTCGACAAAATCAAACAAATAAAACCATATTAAACCATTATACTAATGGAAACCCTAAGAAGGAAAATGAAATTGGGTAAAACACTTACCTGTTTGAATGGAGGAAACCCTAAGTTCGACGATGACGAATTCGGCAGAATCTTAGGACAACACAATCGAATGATGTGAGGGGAGTCCAGTGACAAGATAGGAAGTAAAACAAAATGAAATGACAAAAGAAACCCTCGAAAAGACACATTAAAACTTGAAAACAAGCCTTTAATATTTGGCATGAGTGGCCATTAATGGCACTCGAAGTTCAAGATCTCAGAGATCTCGATCAGGTGGCAAAATCAATCGACACTGTATATATGCTTAACAAAAATGCAAAAGCAGTTAAATCTGCCGACAATGCATGTAACAACCTCATTTGAGAAAACATGCAACAACGGCAAAAAATGCCACTCAAGCATATGGAAAAAGAAAACTATGTAAAAGTGGTAAAAAGTGTCGCTATTACATATTAAACCAAAAAGAATATGTCAAGTTGGCAATTTCTACCGACATCGCATAAGTGAACAAAATACATGTAATAGTGGCAAATTTGGATGACTTTACATGTGAAGATTCAAAAATTTACTAACACCTAAAAAATGACCAAGATTGACATTTTGATCAGTTTACGACTTACCTGATTTGCACAAATATTGAAGAATCGATTCGAGGAAATGTCGCAAACTAGTTTAGGATGTCAAATGACTTCGCACAAGACCAAGAGAATCTTGTCTCGATTTGCAAACTTAGAGTGTAGATCACGAAACAGACAAGTTTCGTGGGAGTTATCTATAAAAAGGAGCACAACTGATATTGAGAACAACAGGTCCCTATCAGATCTATGAGATCTTTGGGGACAATACATACCAACTCAAGAGCCTTACTGGTGAGGAGCTACCATTGCCTGTCAATGGCTAGTTCCTAAAGTACTACTTCTAGGCCTAAGAGGCAGTCATGCCTCATTTAGTGTACATAATTAGGGGTTTGTTTGCTTTGGTTAGTTTAGGTTGCCTTTAGTCTAGTTTTTCTTTGTTGCCTTTTCTTTCCTTAGTTGTTAGGTGCCTTGCTTAGATTAGTTGTCCTTTTGGTTTTTTCTTGTTGTGCTTGCTTTTTCATGGGGTCTATGTTTTTTATGTGGTGGCAATTATGCAGACTTGCGAGTGCTTCTTTGATGGGTGAATAATCCTGAGTCTTCCTTCAAGAAGCCAAGATTTCTTCTTAGTTTTGCCATGGGTTCCATTGTTATGCCAAGGAGTATGGTGTATGTTCATTGGAAATGAGTTATTAGTTGGTACACCTAAAGTATTTTCGAACCATATATCTTTTATACTGCAAATAATCCTAAGGTAGCTAGGCAAGTCTGAGTGATCCTGTGTCAACTAAAAGGGTTGACTTCCTCTTTTACCACATGCACTGCCAATCAAGCAAAAAGGCAGGTGACACTAAGTGTTGCTAGCTTACATTGGGTAAAATTAAAAGGTGTTTTTCAACACCAGACCCATTAACACTGCAAATAAAGAAACTACTAATTGCAAAAACTTACAAAAGGTACTATCAAGAAATTATTACCATCAAATATCATCACTCCAGAAAACATTACTGGTCATTTGTCTATTTTAAATCTCAGTAAATTCCAAAATTTGAGCATTTATTGGTGGTAGAATGATCTCAGCCTTCTAGCTTATCCCAGGGGATCTTGGATGAGCTTAGTTACCAAAGGATGGGAATGAATACAATTGCACACACTCAAGTTTTCAGGATGTGGAAGGTTGCACTGGTTAGTGATCTTAGATCCTTTGATAAGGTACCTTGCTTTTTCGTTTAATATGTGGGTAACACCGAGATTCTAGGTTCAAACTGAACGTTTATCATTGGAATGATCAAGAGCATTCCCCAATAGATTCACCATTTGTTGTGTCTCACACACACACCCCATCCAAAAATGGGGACCCCCTGTTTTGACTTGGCTTAGGGTGTCAATTAGATCTTTTCATCTCCTAAGTAGTTAAGTGGTCAAAGTGCATTTTGAACTTGATTAAAAGATTATATTAAAAAACCACTTCAAGAATCTGCTAGATTTCCCTTGCACTAACCTTTGCACTGAATTCCTATCTGTCTAACCTTTGCATTAGATTGTCTTCCAACCAACCTAGTGCTAAAATCCGTTGTCTCCAACTTCAGTGCTGATTTCCTCTTTGACGGACTTCTACGCTAGAGTCAACTTTCTCTGACTTGCGCTAAACCAAGTGATCAACGACTAAGTCAGATGAGGCCAAATGCCCACAAGTTGGATGAACCTCAAACACCCGCAAACTATGTCAATTGCACTTATATGTTTTAGCGGCTAAAAATGACCTTATCCGATTAGGTTCAACGCACCCAATTTCCCCGCCAAGTTTGAGCTAAGGAAAAAATGTACAAACCCTAAACTGACAGACGTACACCTGTGCATTAATGGTGATTTGGCCAAGGGTTAAAAGGGGGAAATCATCCATTTTAAACCATTTGTTTTGCATTCAAACAGGATTATGGAGCTGTATTTTCACCTTTGTTGTTGATCTGCCCCAAGTTTGAACCCACGACCTGCCTACACAATTTGAGCGTGCCTTTCACATTTACTAGGTAGGATTTTGAACTTTGCCTTCTGATGTTTTCACTGCATAGCAATTGGGGTTCGATTAAGTGATTAAATCCTTCTAAACTAGCATTTGTAAGGTTTTGACTAGGGTTTCCGTACATGAACTGTTGTTTCTTTTTATTATTCAAACCCCCGTTAGGATTTCCTATTGAGAATGGTTTACCATGAGCTGCTAAGGACCAAAACTTAGACAAAATTTCCTATAGATACTCTCAATTTTTGGCGCTGAAACGAGGTCTGACGACCTGCAAACTTGTTGATCATTTAGTCAGTCGGAGACCTCCAAAAACTGCGCCACACACAGAGACCCATTTGGCACTAAAAGATTTGATGTCTGACCTACATGCTCACTTCGCATTTCTATGCCTTGGTCGAATGGACCTAAACACCCCGCTAACCTTGAAACTGCCTTTTGCACCAAAAAAACCCTTTGCTAACTTTGCGCTAAAAGACCTTGTCTCCAACTTGGTCGGATGCTCCAAATTTCTCTGCAAAGTTGGTGACATCCCAAAATCCCACTAGAAATAATATATCAGCCTTGTGCTAAAAAAAATCCTATCTGATGTTGCACTACAATACTCTCCCATTGACTTGGTCGGTATCAACCAAAACTTGCGCAAAGCAGACCACGCCAAATCCCACGCAAATGTAATACAAAGAATACTGATAGGCTTTGTGCTCGAAACATAATTGGCTGACTTGATAACCTACGTAGGTCAGAGACCTCCAAAACCCGCAAAGGTCAGTACCCATCAAAACCCACACAAAGCATTTGAAAGTATAAAGGTAATAAAACCTTTTGTCAGACCTGCTTGTTTTCCCCGCTGAGGTCGGATGACCCTGAATTCAGCACTTTTGGCCTATAGGTCAGATGACCCTCAAAATAGCGCAAAACACTCAAATGACAAAATTTTCTAAGGATTTTCAAAGGGAAAGTGCCCAAAATGATAGAGTTAATGTTGTAATGCACTGACAATGATGATTTTCATAGAATTTCTTACAACATTAGATATTCCTTTGCATGCATTAATGATAGTTGTTACAATTGCAATACATGCTGGATTTGAGTTTCCTTCAAAAGGTATGTTAGTAGTAATAGAAGATTTGTTAAAATTCATCTTAAACTTAGGAGTATGATGTAAGGTTCCTCAAGGTGTCAAACTTATAAGGTCTAGTCCTGGAGACTAAATGACTGCTCAAGCCCAAGATATCAATTACGAGTTCAAAGAAATCCCTCCAGAGACCAAGATTCACTCCAAATGGAGTGATGTAGGAGATACAGACCTAGGTCACATAGACCTAGATGACTTCAGATTGAGGGTCTTTGGTCTGAACCCAACTCCTAGGGTGAAAATACTCAGAGACAATGGTATTGCACAAGCTGATGCCTTCCCCACTTCAGTGCAATGTGCAAAACTAATGGCAACTTGTGAAAATAGATATGATGTAATGACAACAACAATCCAAACTGCCAGTGGGGATATCTTGGCTGATTTAACTCCACCTTCTCTAGCTAAGACCTTTGATATTCCTTGGCACAAAGTTCTGACTATGCCAGACAAACAAGGATCACAGGAGACATATAATAAACATGTAGAAGGATGTAGAAAGTATATGAATGACAATTGGGCCAAAAGCAGAAGGTCTGCTCTCATCAAATTTCCCTGAGTATTATACAGAAGTGATTTCCATGATGACATTAGAGACTTGGTAACCTTCTTGGGCAGAATATATGGACTACCTGCAATCTCCACTTTTGAGGATTGGATGTTTGTCATTATCATTGAGATACTGAAAGGGACTAAGTTCCACTGGGCCTAGATCCTTAGTGACAACATTCATGAGGCCTTTAGCAATTTCAAAGATAACAGGTACTTCAAATGGGCATCTTATATTGTCTATGCATTGGCAAGAAGAAATCACTATGTTGGGTTGTCCAAGGTTGGTGAAGTTGGGAATGATGAACAAACTCAGATAAAGGTGTATGAATGGTACCAGAAACTGACCTCTTCTCAATCTTTAATACATTTCAAAAGAGTAAATGATGATTTCACAATGTATATAGCCAAAATGTTGCAAGGTAACACATCCTTGAGGATTTCCACTGAGGCCATGAATGAAATAACCAGATATGGTAGATGGTACATCTACTTTGAGAAATTTACATATTTAAGGGTACAAGGCTTAACTAGGATGGCCTATAGACTTCCTAGGTATCCTGATGATAATACAGTACTTCTAGAGCTATCTAGACAATTAATACCTTGAGCTAAGAAGCTCAAGCACTTCCACATAACTAATGTTTAGTTTCCCATCAAGTTTGGCAAGGGACTTTATGCATGCCCTTCTTTGGCATCAACAAAAAAATTTGATAAAGAGCTTTAGCTCCTAAATTTGTACTACTGCAATGCAAGGGGTCATTTTGATCCAAATAGAGTGATGGAAAGATTCATATGAAAGAGGCTCTTTCATAAAATGCATATTGAAGATTTTTGGGCCAACTACCTTGATGACTATAAGATCATCAAGAAAGCACATTCAAGGCTACCTGTGGAGTTTATCAGGAAGCTTCCCATTATGGCAGTGCCAGACCAGCTACAGGATGATGAAAATGTTATGGTCAGAGGACCATGGGAGGCTCAGTACCATCATCCTATCCCTTTGCCAAATTGGACAAATGCAGAAGACAGCTCCTTAGATATTGTTATGCGGGAACCTATTAGATTAAGCAAAGCCTGGGTAAGAGCTCAAGTGGCTACTCTAGAAGGACAAGGAATTCAGCTCACTTACACAATAGTGGAATCAGATAAGGACTCTGGGGGAGAAGAGGATGAACCAATCCCTCTCACAGATGAGGTAGAGCCAGCTAAGAAACATAAGTCAGACCGTGAAGAACATACATCTCTAGTTGAGAAAGCAAAGAAGATGAAAAATCCATTTGTAAGGTCTCCTCAGAAGAAAGATTAACCTCCCTCTACTAGGACAAGGGCCTCCAAGAAAAGAGATATGCCAAGTGGTCCTGGAGAAGGCTCTAAGATGAAGAAAGTAAAAGTAAGAGAAGTTAGTAAAGAGGATGTTACAACCAAGAAAGATTCTAATCCTCTAACTACCCAGCCTCCTACTACCCAAAGTGTGGGCACTGCTACCACAACCCCTATTGTTTTTGTTGCCATTTCTCCTTCCATTACTATTTCCTCTGTTGCATCCACCTCACCCTTAAACTTGGCCTCCATAACTCAAGAAACATCTCCTGCCACCTCTCTTACCTCTACCATTGCTGCTACTTCCTGCTCACTAGCAATTTCTTCTAGCACCCCTAGTAGCCCTATCTCTTCCATTGTCGCCATCTCATGTCCTTCCACTATCACTACACTTACATCTTCTACTTCTTCCACTCAAATACCGTTACCTCCCATTTCTACTATCCTTTAACCCCTTCTTTCTCTACCTTCGCTACCCTTTCCTTCACCTCTTGTCATTTCTTCCTCCTTATCCTTGGTCTTGGCCAACTTGACACAAGCCAATGCTCCTTCCTTACCCATATCTTCTATTGTCCCTATTTCACAAATGCCTGTAGATTCATTGGTAGTACCACTACTGCCTGGGATTGAAAAAGTGTGTGCAGAGTTGGGGTTGCAGGAGCCTCAAATAGCATTTGAGGAGGAGAAAGATACATTAGCTGAAGTGAGTGATAAAGACTTCCATGAACCTTCAGCCAATGTGGAAGTCATTGATTTATCTGATAGTCCTCTAGACAAAGATCAAATAGAGAAAGTTTTTAAGTCTACAAAAAAAACTAAAATGACAAATTTGGAGAACTTGGTGCAAGAAGAAGAAAGGGAAGAAGAGATAAGTCCAGAGGAGAATGAAGAGCCAGAACAACAATAGGAACCACCCAAAGAGATGGTTGTAGTTGATGGTGACGGAGCTACTGAGTTAGACAAATCTTCTGCACCTGAATGGCTGCAAGGTAGATTGAGATATCCTAAGCCACAGGTGGAAATAATGTAGCTTGATCTAAGTACGATCCTATTGCAAGCTGAAAAGCCTAAGAAGCAGAAAAAGGCTAAAGTATAGTCAAGAATCTATAAGAGTGAATTAGGATCTAGAATTGTAGAAATAGTAGTCCCACCAGCTGATATAGCAAAAGAACAAGTCAAGGTAGAAGATTACACAATATCTATAGTTGATCTAGGACCAACCACTCATGCTCAAAGAGTGGATGATTTTAAAGACTCAGTCACATCAATTATGGAGCAATTGGACAAGGATGAAATGTCCAAGAAAGACTTGAAGCAGCAAAATGAGTAACTTTGAGCATGCATCAAGCTTTTTGTAAAGCCAGTAGATGCAGGGGGAGATATAAGGACAATACCCACTTTCTTGTCAACTGATAAAATGGCTAGATTGGGGGAGGTAAGATCAAAATCCCAAGTTACAGAGAATTGGTTATTGAAAGTTTTTCGAGATGGGATATGAAACCATTAGTGCCTCTACTCAAGCACACAAGAAATGGAAAGAATTGCATGAAGAATTACATATGTATTATCGGATAAAGAGCATAAGAGAATTGCCTACCCAAACTCTAGTTGTAGAGAATATTTTGACTAGGAATCAACTGCTTAAGATAGTTGAATGGTATCAACAGCTGCTCTTGAGGAAGGAAACTTTTGAGAATATAAAAGAAGCATATAAGCCAGATGATGTAGAGCTGAGGCCAATTATATATGATATCAATGACTCTCTAAAGGATTGCCGGGAAGCATCCTACAATAATTATGCCCCATTTGATATTGAGAAATGTAAGGATAATTTACATAAGGTAATTTTTGAAGATGCCACACTCAGTATGGAAGATAGGTTGGACAAGGCAAGTGACCTCAGAGCTGAGTTCAAGGCGGTTCACAAAGCAGGTGCAAAGATAGAAAAGATATACAACAAATTTAGTCGAGAGTTGGAGATGTTTAACTACAAGATAAATCATCTAAAGTACCCCGATTCATTTGAGATTAATCTGGGACTTGATGTGTGGCTGACTTATCATAATTGGCTGGCTAGTGAAGACAACATTGACTTAGACAAAGAATCCTGATATTATTTTGAATATTCTAAGGATGTAATCCTATCATAATTGTAAATGGTGGTATTTGGGGAAGCATGTGACTCTATTTTGTCTTTTTCTTGCTTCTAAAATGTTCTTTTCTACTAATATATTGAGTTGGCTAGTCAAATTGACTAGATTTAATTTATCTGGGGGATGTTTTTCATCTTTTTCATAGAATACAAAATGTAATCCAAGAATTGATGTGAGCTATTATAATTGTATTTATTGATGTAATTTGGACCGTCGGTGTCGAGTTAATCTCCACCATTCATTTGAAAACTTGGTATGCTGCTTTTCTATATAAAGGGTTGCCATTTCCTTTGTTTGTAAGAGAGATTTTGATATCGAATTGTTGACTCTATGCCATTTGAAGTAATACAAAGCAAGTTTCTGTAGTAATTCTAAGAATTTGTATCTTGTGTTGACTCATTGTGGTTTTCATGGTTCGCTTCTTACTCTCCCATAGTTAGTTAGTTAGTTGTGCTTTTGTAATGTTCATGGTTTGCTGATGTATTTGATGAATACTCTAAGTCCATACTTCTAGTTATTTGCTGATGGTAGATAGCTATGTAAAGTTAGCCTGGACTAATCATTTGTGCTAAAGTTTAATTGCATTTTATAAGTTAAGTTGTGCCGTCTATTAGGTATTTAACAAATGAATGTGGTCTGAAAATCTTTTGACTTCCATTAAAGATAGCACCATTTTCTAAAGCACTGTAACATCCATTTCAGTTTGGTAGCTCAAGAAGCTAGTTTAAAGTTTTGGAGTATTTGTCTACTAAAGATGACCTATGCATTGTGAATGTCACTTAGGATTCTTCTAAAACCCTAACCTTTTGTATTTTCTTTAACACCATTGTTAGCTATTAAAATAGGAATATCAGCTGAAAATCATAAAAGGGTTTATGTGTATTTGCTGCCCTAAACCTAAAGATTTGCAGATTGCAAGTAAGACCCCTTGTATGCACAGCTAGAACATACCAACTGAGAGAATCCAAGCAAGCTAAGACCTAGTTGTATTATCCTTAGAGTATTCTTACCTAAGGTAGGATACTTTTCAAGAGAGGTGTGAAACCAACAATCACACCTATGTTGTTGTGTGTTAAAACCACCATCAACACTACCACCACATTATGGGCCACAAGACGGCTGATTGCATGAAATTAAAGCATTGTGTGCATGACCTCATAGATCAGAACAAAGTCAATATTGATCAAAGCACCCAACCATCACCTAACATTAATCTAGGAGCTTAAAAGGATCCACTACCCAATCATAACAAAGCCTCATCATCCAATCAAGCCTACAATGTCACCACACCTCCCACGTCCTATGACTCTAATGTGGGGCGGATAGAACCATTATCTAACCATATCAACACAATCACCATTCGGGCTCAAGCAACTGATTGTGCCATCACAACCTACCGTGGCCACGTATCCATCTGTACAACCCCTACCACTGATAAAATGTCCACATCCACGACAGACTCCCTACCCAATCATCCAACTACACACCCATTACCTACCAATACATACAACCTCCTAGAACATCTAGGAAAGACCATTGCGCAAATCTCCATACTTGAGCTACTTCGCACATCACCTCTGCATAAGGAAGTCCTTGATAAAGCACTCTTGGAAATCCAAGTTCACACCAACCTAAATGTGAATCAATTCCAAGCCATGGTGGGCCATATCACTGCTCCTCATCATCTCACCTACTAAGAAAAAGATCTTCCCGCTTCCAAGAACCTACATAACGACGCCTTGCACATCAAAGTCTGCATCCACGAGCACATCATCAAGAGAGTCTTAATAGATGGTGGCTCTAGCCTAAACCTGTGCACTCTTAAATTATTAAAACACTTAGGATACTTGGATGTGGTTGTAGACACTAGTGAATACATAACAATCAAAGGGTATGATGACACTGAATGACTATTTGAAGGTACTATAAAGTTCCCTATTCAAGTGGGACAAAAGATAATGGAAACAAAATGTCATGTGATTGATCTTGATCTCCCTTATAACATTCTTCTCGGCTGACCGTGGATCCATGCCATGCAAGCAGTCCCCTCTACATTTTATCAATGTCTAAAGTTCCCTCATAATGGAATAGAAGTAACTATCTATGCTGATCCCCGCCCCTTCCAATATTGTAGATTCTTGCAAGGCCATGAGGACACCTTCTATATGTGTAACAAAGCTATCACAAAAGCCAACCCCTCAACATCCACTTCATACATCGACCCCACCAACATTGCCACCACTCCATCCCACACACCTCCACCGCCCGAGGTGAAGATCAAGCTTAGTGACATGGGATGTGGGGAATATGACCTACATGGTACCTTTTGTGTAGGCACATTACCCAACCCTAAAATGTTTGGTGTCCCAAAGAAAGAAGAATCCAATACAGTTGTCATCAAATGTAAACCCTCACCTATCTTTGAGAAGAAACATCTCCTTGATCAAGATGTGCTTGAATACATATTATCCTAGCTATATAAAGATGAAGAAACAGAGCAAGAAGCTCCCACCTTACCAACAGAGATCTATGGAAAAGGGTAAGAGATTGTCAAAAATATGGGCTATAAAGGACAAGGTAGTATTGGCTTTCATGAACAATAGATCATAGAACCAGTCAAAGCGACAAGAAATCCTTATACTTAAGGGTTATGATATGGTCAATGACAACATAATCTCACTACCAGTGAATGTATCCTAGCCGAGGTCACTATGGTTTCCCTTGAAGTCAATAATGTCAACAAAATGGGCCATCAAGACTACTTTAGTGACTTTACCAAATTGTTTGAATTGTCCATATGTACCATATACACTGTCACCACCCTAGCGTCTTCATCCAATGACTTACCCCATATATACCTGAACCTCATAGACTGGGACCAACAGGGACCTCCTATCTTCGACGTAGCACCAAATGACGAAGCAATCACTAAAATGATGGTAGTTAGAGATCACTTCACTCTGGCAGATCATAAAGTAGGATATATTATGGAACATGATACACCTGTCTATTTTCGGGAGACAAACCCTACTTCCAGTCATAAAAATATAAAAATCAAACATGGATATGATGGTGACAACTATTCCGCGGCAGTGTTAGAACCTAAAAAAGTAAAAATAAAGGACGTATCTCCTTGTGAAAACCTCCATAAGGTGCTAGGAGATGGAAGCATGGGCCTTCCCAGGATAGAGAAGGTATATCCTGAAATATCACCCATCCTGGTGGAGCTAGCTCAAGAGAGGAATCTTGGGACAAAAGAAGAGCCAAAAATCACCTTCAAGGTAGAATCTCTTAGCGCAATAGAGTAGGAAAACTTCTTATCCTTCTTCAAACATAGAAATCATGATTTTGCATGGACTTATGCAGACACGCCAGGGCTCAATCCAGCCTTGGTCATCCATCACCTTGTAGTATGGCCTGATGCAAAAATAGTGAAACAGAAGCTGCAAAAAATGAACCCTCAGGTCACCCTCCTAGTCAAAGCAGAATTGAAGAAATTACTGGATGTCAGGTTCATCCAACCAATTAATTATCCTGAATGGGTTTCCAACCTAGTACCAATAGCCAAACTTCATGGCCGAATCCGTTGTTGTACCAACTTCCAAGATCTTAACAAACCCTGCCCGAAGGATGACTTGCCTTTACCAAACATTGACATGATAGTAGATCTTACGATAGGACATGAGATGTTATCCCTAATGGATGGTTTTTCAGGGTATAATCAAATCAGGATCATAGAAGAGGACCAACATAATACAACTTTTATATGTCCATGGGGGACATACTGTTGGGTGGTAATGCCGTTTGGCCTAAAGAATGTTGGAGCCACATATCAATGAGCGATGACTGTCATCTTCCATGATCTTTTCCACCACATCATGGAAGACTATGTGGATGACTTGCTAGGAAAATCAAAGACATGGGAGGAACACCTGGATGTATTAGCAAAAATCTTCGATCGACCGGAGCAATACAATGTTTGCTTGAATCCAAAGAAATGTGTCTTTAGGGTCACCTCCATAAAACTTTTGGGATACATATGTTGGCAAGAGACACTGTGTGGCTTCATGAGTGTTGTCATTAATGGAAACAAAGTCCATTCCACACATCTGCCGAACATGCTATGTCTATACCAGAAGTCAGTTTGAAGAGTATTTTGGTTCAGTAAGCAAGAACAGAGCATGCAACAAGGTCTGACATTCGCTTCTGGATCTCTCAGAGGAAGTATCTCAATAAAGTATGGACTTGGGGAAGTTAAGAGGAGTACCATGACTGATATATTCCAGACATTGAGCCTCTGGTGATGAAAGAGGGAAAAGATATGAGCACCTAAGTGTTGGGTTCTTGTTTGATAGAGTAGACTAAGGAAAAACTGACCAGTAGAGCATCAGACCTTAATCTGGATGAGAAATTGATGGTGATCAAGTTTTTTGAGGGATCATTCATGGTTGGCTGACATGATTGATGACTTCTATAACTATCTCTTTGATATGCATCACTTAAGAAATAGACCAAAGTTTGGGAAAATCATGAGTATTACAGATGCCAACTAGAAAGATGTTGAAATCCTTGGTGCGGATATATATACTAGATTGATTTCAATGTAAAGTAGAGATTTGTGTGTTAGTGTGTGTGAGAAAAGGCAAAGATAAGCAAGGAAATTGCAATACAAGTCCGGATGAGCGAAAAGATATGAGCACCTAAGTGTTGGGTTCTTGTTTGATAGAGTAGACTAAGGAAAAACTGACCGGTAGAGCATCAGACCTTAATCCGGATGAGAAATTGATGGTGATCAAGTTTTTTGAGGGATCATTCATGGTTGGCTGACATGATTGATGACTTCTATAACTATCTCTTTAATACGCATCACTTAAGAAATAGACCAAAGTTTGGGAAAATCATGAGTATTATGGATGCCAACTAGAAAGATGTTGAAATCCTTGGTGCGGATATATATACTAGATTGATTTCGATGTAAAGTAGAGATTTGTGTGTTAGTGTGTGTGAGCAAAGGCAAAGATAAGCAAGGAAACTGCAATACAAGTTTGGTATGTAATAGAA
The DNA here is from genome assembly GCA_027924645.1 of Cunninghamia lanceolata. Lineage (NCBI taxonomy): Eukaryota > Viridiplantae > Streptophyta > Pinopsida > Cupressales > Cupressaceae > Cunninghamia > Cunninghamia lanceolata. The sequence goes on from BSBN01000078.1 coordinate 10,812,487, forward strand.
CAACAACATCAAATCAAAGAAAGAATGAAGTGCAGCAGATTAGTATATTGAGCCTACCCAGAACTGGACCTCAGCACATGTGGATGCTTCTCATCAGTTCAAATACCTAGTTACATTCTAAATACCTTGTAGATAGTGAGTCTTTTGTAGGCAGTGAGCCTCTTGTGAGCAGTGTGCTTGGGCAGTGAGCCCTAATTGGCAAGTGTCATTTTTTACTTCTATTCTTTTAACAGAGAATACAATCTTGGGTTAGTCACCCCATGGTTTTTCCCTTACCAGGGTTTTCCACGTAAAAATCCTTGTGTTATGTGTGTTGATTTCTTTCTTGCTCTAATGTTCATGTATGCTTATATGTTTTGATACTGCATTAATTATTAAAGAAGAAAAGAAAGTCAAATAATTAAGATAACTGATTCACTCCCCTCTTAGTTATCAACAATTGGTATCAGAGCCTAGTTCCTCCAAACAAAGCCAAACAACTTGAGGAAGATCTGGGAATCCAAATGGACATGTATGGTATGAGGGAACAACTTTAGTCTACCCTCGATGATCTTTAGCAATCTCACTCTAAAGTCAATAACCTGAGGGAAAGACTAAAACAAGCTAATGACTTCATAAATGAACTAAAAGAAAAATTGAGTATCTCTGTGAAAAAGAGAAAGGAACTTCTTCAACAACTAGCAAGTCAAAGTGAAGCCAATGTCACTAATGAAGATCTTAATGAAAAGAACAAGTTATGTGAGAAGCTATCAAAAGAGGTCATTATGGTAAGACATGAAATGGAATCAAGGGTTATGACATTCACCCAAGAAATTGAAGAGAAGAGAAAATTTGAAGATAATCTAAAACAATCTCTCAAGGAAAAGTCAGAAGACTGCCACAAAATGGATAGAATAATCAAGCATCTGGAATCTGATCTTGAAGAAGCTAGAGACAATGAAGAACAACTTAAAAATTAGATAGTCACTCTTAAAAGGGATCTTCAAACAACAAATGAATACAAAGAAAAATTCAAGATAAGCTCTGCTCAACTTGAAGTTCTTCTTGAAAGCCAAAAGAGGGTAGATGACAAGCAAGGCTTGGGGTATGAGAAATGGGAAAGCTCCGGATCAGGTTAGAAGAACTCTGGATCTAGAAATCCAAGGAATGGGCCTAGAAGACCTCTAGTAAGGCAACCAAATGCTCAAATATATCCATCCTTCAATGGATACTGTTATAATTGCAATAAATTCAATCATAAAGCAAATTAGTGTAGAAGAAGAATGAATCAGACTAATTCATCCTTTTCTGGACAGTGCTTTAACTACAAAAGGTATGGTCACAAATCTCATGAATGTAGAAATATGCAAATAAATAATTCATTCAATGGTAGATGCTTTGCATGCAATAGAATGGGGCATATGGCTAATCAATGTAGATCAAGAGGCTACTAGTCAAATATGAAAAGAAATGTTGTTTGCTTCAATTGCAATAGATCTGGTCATATTGCCAAATTCTGTAGAAGTAAGAATCAAAACAAAAAGGGTCTGGTGCTTCATAACTAGAATCAAGTCAAAGGAAAAGGAAAAGTGAATGTAGATAAAATTCAAAGGGAAATAAATAAGATTTGGGTTAAGAGAAGTACTAAAAATGTTGAGGATGGATCTGCACTAGAATCTAGTGCTGATATTCCTTCTGAAAACTAAATAGATGAGCTCTGGCTCAAGGGGAGTCACAAAAGAAAACAATTTCCCCCAGCCAGTCAATTAGTGCCTAAAATTGGCACATGGAGTTTTGTGGATTAAAAGGGATCTCAAAGAAACATCTAAATAACCCTTGGTCAAACTATGAAAGATCTATAAGAAATTTAAAAAGGCTAATCATCCCAGATTAATATTGTTTGATAGTCATCTGGAAAAAGCAAGATTTTCACAATTAGATCTGGTATGATTCAAAATTGAAATATCTTGATCTACGGATAAATGGAATGACTGGAGAAAGGAAAATAGATTGTCAATAATCACCGAGAATAACTCTAAGTGCATCTTAGTGATCCGAAAAGATCTCTCTCTCAGAACAAGAAGAACAAGGCAACCAGAATGACTTAAGTTGTGCATTTATTGCAAAATGGAATTAGGACCTGTGCTGAAATAAAAGGGTTCTTTTGATCATCATTTACACACTTGCATTCGAAAAGAAGAAAGAAGGAGCTCTGCAACAGGATTGCTTCAATCCTCTCAAGGATCAACTGCAGAATTCGATTCAACCAACAATCTCTTTAGCTCTTATCATGAACCCTAGAAGGGTAAAAAGGTATTTCTGCTCTTGAATACCTCTCTTTGAATATTTTTAAAGATGGCTACTCTGAATTTTGTTAAGATAACTGATAGTCCATGCCCTAATTTCAAGAAACATCCCTACAAATCCCTAGAAATTGATCCTCTAGGCACTTTCTCTAGCATTTTGCATGGGGTTTTGTATGTAGAAGATGTTACGGTTTACATACACACAAACATTGAAGAATTTGGGGAATCCAAGTTGATGGATATCTATCACAAGGAACTGATAGATGAATCATTTGAACTTAAACCCTAATACAAGGCCATCTGGGATAAACATTTTGGACATTGCATCCATTTCCCCTATTTTACAAAACATGAATGGGTCCGGTATGGTCTGGGCAGAATGCATGACAACTTCATGTGGTTGATGAGGCCATTTAAGATCACAAAAGATGCCATTAGAGTGGTAACCAGATTGCACTCATCTGGTGGGTTGCCTGCTCTCAAATCAGTCAAAAACCAAACTATAAGTGAGGCTACCGGATCAAAATTTTACAAGAGGGAAATGACCGTAGAAGACATCATAGATCCGGATATCAAATTTTCCTTTATGATAATTGGTTACAAAATCTATCACTCTAGCAAGGAAAATTCAGTATCCAGAACTGCCATATATACTGCATATGAAATGCTAAGGAAAAATGCTAACTATGATCTTTATGAGCTTCTCCTGAACTAACTGTTAGAGAACTTACAGAAAATAAAGAAGGATAAGAAGAATTCTTTTAAGTATGGTGGGTTAATTCTATGTTTATTCTTCTACTATATGAATGAGCTACCTAGATCTAGTAGTTGGATATGGTAAAATGATAGACCAGTAGCCATACAAATCAGAGATTATATGTATGGGCTTGGTGATGCCAAGGCTCAAAGCATAGCTCTCTGGGGATATTTCAAGAATTTCCAAGGTATGATGCAGGCTAGAGAAAGAATCCCTGAGACATTAGTTGAAAAATATAAAGATACAGTGTGTTTTATGGTAGATACAGATTAATGCCTAATGGAGGTAGTAGAGCTGAGAATAGTATCGATCATGCCAATGGGCTATGAGGTGGATGAGAAAATTCAAGAGCTACATGTTCAACACCTGCTAAGTCAACCATAAGACCCTGAGGTAGAAAGGTTTGGAACCTTTCAAGAATTAAGTGTGAAAATACATGTTGAATTAAGACAGCCAGAGATGAAAAGGAAAGTAAGAAGGGAAGTGGAAGAAGTTACAAAGAGATATGGGATATCAAAGGAGGCAGTTGATTCTAACAAAGAAAATAGATAGAGCAGAGAAAGAGAGACAAGAAGCAGAAAAAGAAAGTGATCTAGTCCAAGCCCCCTCCCAGACCAGATCCTCCAAGAGATCTGCATCTACCACCTCTAAGAGCTAGAAAGCCTCAAAACCAGAAGCCAAGACATCCAGAAAAGGGAGAGAAGAGAACAAAGATAAAGGCCACAAGGTCATACATAAGTCAAAAGGATGATGAAGAGATAGAGACTAATGAGGAGATCAAGAAAATGAAGAAGAAGAAGAAGAAAACATTCGGTGAATCCTCTACCAGTCATAACAAGGAAGAAAAGGCAAAAGAATTCATTAAAAGGCCTATTCTCTGCATTGATGATATCATCAAATTAGTCACTGTGGATGGGAATCTGCAACCAATGACGAAATTTTATGATGAATATAATGAAGCTGACTACAAGATCTTACAAGATGCTACAATCAGGTATCTAAACATCTATAACAAAGCATTCATTGAAATTATATCTCTGATTCCCAAAATCCTAGAAAAGAAACTTGAAATGAGAAAGGACAATGCCAAGGAAAAAGACCTAGAAACCTGAGAGCATATAGCTATTCAGCTCTATCCTTCCATCACTCCAAAATAAATGAACATGATCTACAAGGATTGCAAGGATGAGTTCCAGATCAAAGCTAGAATGAACAAGCTTATGCTTGGAGAGACTGATCAAGTGGCAAAAGAGACTGAAGACATCCTCCGAAATGCATATAAAAGATTCAATCTTTCTATTATAAAGGACTTAGGTGATGAACCTTCTGCCATGGATGATGAAGGACTAAGTACATCTAAAGAAGAACCTACTGTGAAAAATATAGAAGAGCTAAAAGACATAAGTGAGGAGAGGACTAAGGACTTGGATTCCTTGCTTCGGAAGAGGAAGTCCCCGCAGAAGTAAACATCTCTCTTTTGGGTCCCATAGAAGATTCTAGAACTGTAGGAGAAGCAAGAAAAGAGGAGAAAAAGGGAAGAGAAGAAGAACAAATATAGAAGATCTTTGGTGACACTTCTGAGGCTGCAAGAGGAAAGAAGTCTCTGGCAAGAGACACTGCAGAAGCAATTAAAGACTTCCTGACCAAGGAAATGATGGAATTAGATGAACCAGAGCTGTTTCAAGGACCATTCAATTTTGAGTCTCTCTCTCCAGTCTAGACAATTAAGGTAGCATCTTTTGCTCAAGCCAAAGCAAAAGAAAAGCTTTTGAAGTCTCACATGGAAGACTGTGAGCTGATAGAGATTGCATCTAGTGTGTTGGAGAAGATCATGCCATTCTTCCAGAAGGATCTTTTGGCCTCTTCATCTGGTAATCTGAAATCTCTTGTTAATTATGTTAGCACACATTTTAATTCTTTGGAGAAATCATTAGAAGAGAAGGTTTAGAAAGGATTTTTTGGAAAGAGATTCTCTGAGGTGCAGGGACTTATAACAAATGATAGGAGAAATTTGGATATTGGGATAAAAAGCTTAGAAAATGCTCTTAAAGATGGTGGAGATTTATACAAATTTTGTCTATCTTGGTCCACCGTGACAACAGACATTGCCAAGAAGGTAGAAGAACAAGAGAGTAAACTATTAAGTTTATCTTAAAATTTTGATCCTCTCACCTCTTCCATAATGAATCAAGAGTGTCAGACTATTGCCACTATAAATGAGATAAAGAGGCTTGAGAAGGAGAAGAAAAATAGAATAAGCAGGCTAAGTGAACTAAGAGGGATAATTATCCCCAAGTTAGCGGCAATGCATCAGGCCCTAACTGATGCCCAGACCACAACCCAGACCAGCGATCCGACTGACCTAAAGAGGGCAGAAGCTATTACATTTTTGCTTAGTGGTTAGGTTTCAATTTTGGACATGATAAAGAAGAGTTGGGCAATAGAAGTGGTACAATTAAAGACCACCTTTGCAGATATACTTCAGTATATGTAAGTATAACATGTATATATACTTATGCGGCTAAGTATAATTTGATTTTTAGAAATTTTGGTGTGCAGATTCTACCCTTTGCCATTGATGTCCAAGGGGGAGCGAGGAGTAGTGACAAATGTCGAATCTAGCTAAGGGGGAGCTCCAGAAAAGTGTACATTAGAATAGAGCATCAGCTAAGAGGGAGTGTAGTGTGACACTTAGTCATTTTTCACTAAGTGTTTCCATCAATGCCAAAGGGGGAGATTGTTGGCAAGAGACACTGTGTGGCTTCATGAGTGTTGTCATTGATGGCAACAAAGTCCGTTCCACACATCTGCAGCACATGGTATGTCTATACTAAAAGTTAGTTTGAAGAGTATTTTCGTCTGGTAAGCAAGAATAGAGCATGCAGCAAGGTCCAACATGTAGGTCCGGATCTCTTAGAGGAAGTATCTCAAGAAAGTGTATACTTGGAGAAGTCAAGAGGAGTACCATGACTGATATATTCTAGAGATTGAGCCTCCGGTAATGAAAGAGTGAAAAGATATGAGCACCTAAGTGTTGGGTTCCTGTTTGGCAGAGTAGACTGAGGAAAAACTGACCGACAGAGCATTAGACCTTAATCCGAATAAGAAATTGATGGTGATCAAGTTTCTTGAGGGATCATTCATGGTTGGCCGACATGATTGATGACTTCTATAACTATCTCTTTGATACGCATCACTTAAGAAGCAAGGATTCACCCAATAGACCAGAGTTTGGGAAAATCTTGAGTATTCCTGATGCTGACTAGAAAGATGTTGAAATCCTTGGTGTGGATATATATACTAGATTGATTTCAATGTGAAGTAGAGAGTTATGTGTTAGTGTGTGTGAGAAAAGATAGAGATAAGTGAGGAAACTGCAATACAGGTCTGGTATGTAACAGAACAACAACATCAAATCAGAGAAAGAATGAAGTGCAATAGATTAGTATATTGAACCTAATCAGAACTAAACTTCAACATATGTGGATGCTTCTCATCAGTTCAAATACCTGGTTACATTCTAAATACCTTGTATACAGTGAGTCTCTTATAGGCAGTGAGCCTCTTGTGAGCAGTGTGCTCAGGCAGTGAGCCCTAATTGACAAGTGTCATTTTGTACTTCTATTCTTTTAATAGAGAATACAATCTTGGGTTAGTCACCCCACGGTTTTTCCCTTAATAAGGTTTTACACATGAAAATCCTTGTGTTATGTGTGTTGATTTCTTTCCTACTCTCATGTTCATGTATGCTTATATGTTTTGATAGTACATTAATTATTAAAGAAGAAAAGAAAGTCAAATAATTAAGATAATTGATTCACCCCCCTCTTAGTTATCAACAACATAGTCTCCAGAAGGGGACTTGAGGTAGACCCCACAAAAGTCAAGGCTATCACTAAAATGCCTCCTCTAGAAATACTAAAACAACTAAGAAGTCTGTAAGGGAAAGTTTAGTCCATTCATCGGTTTATTGCTCAACTTGCTGATAAATGTCAACCTTTCCAACATCTACTCAAAAAGAATATAGCTTTTGTCTGGGACAATCAGTGTCAGGCTACCTTCAATCAGCTAAAAGAATACCTAGCTAATACCCCTGTTCTGACTCCACCAAGGCAAGGAGAACCCTTCCTATTATACATCTTAGCAACAAAAATAGCTATTAGAGCCTTATTAGCACATCACGATGAGCAAGGGAAGGAAAGAGCCATATATTACATCAGCCACACCTTAATATCCTATGAGCTAAACTATATAGAAATTAAATGAGCATGTCTAGCCCTGGTCTTTACTTCTCAAAAATTAAGACACTACATGCTCAATCACAAAACTAAGCTCATTGTCAAGATCGATCCACTAAAATATCTGCTAAATAGAACTTCTCTTACTAGGAGAATGGAAAAATGAATCATGATCCTCAGTGGATTTGACATTAAATATACTGAGAGAAAGGCTATCAAAGGACAGGTTATCGTTGATTAGTTAGCTGAAACACCCATCCCTGTAGAATGTCCTACATTGGCAGAATTCCCTGACAAAACCATCTTGACAATAGCACCAGCAATAGAAACATGGAAAATGTACTTTGATGGGTCATATACACAAAGAGGCTTAGGGGCAGGCATCTTATTTGTTACCCCTCAAGGTGACACCATCTCTAAGTCATTCAAAATTACATTCCCATGCACCAACAATGTAGTAGAGTATGAGGCCCTTATCACAGGTCTCTGAATGGCAATCAAATGGAGAATTGAGAACATGACAGTGTATGGAGACTCCCAATTGGTCATCCAACAAGTAAACAATGAGTACAAGACTAAGGATGATAAACTCTTGCCTTATAAAGAGATGTTCGATGACTTTAAAGACTATTTTGATGACATCCACTTTGAACAAATCCAAAGGCTAAACAACAAAGCTGCAGATGCCATGGCCACTGTCAGATCTCTTGTCGACATGAAGAAAGATAGCAAGAAGTGAGAATTCCTAAGAGAAGAGCTCCTTATTCTAGCATATGATGTTCCCCAATCAGAGCTAGTATGCGAAGTCATTAGTCACTTATCCCCATGGTATTAAGAAACTTATCTATATCTCCATGATAACATCATCTCTCCTAACCTATCCACCTCACAACGCAAAAATTTCATTCGTCAAGCCTCCTGCTTCACCCTTCTAGGAGATACCCTATACAAAAGAAGTCTTGATGGCACACTTTTATGATGTTTAGACTCTAGGAAAGATGAAGTGGCCTTGCAAGAGGTACATGAAGGCATCTGTGGGGCACATTCAAGTGGACCTACTCTTGCTAAAAAGATCCTAAAGACTAGACACTATTAGCCAACCATGGAAGGAGACACCTACCGGTTTGTAAAAAAATGCCTCCCATGTCAATAGCATGGAGATCTCATTCACACACCAACACAAGAATTGCAACCAAGCATGACATCGTGACCTTTCTCATAGTGGGGACTCGACCTCATAGGCAAAATCTATCCACCATCATCCAATGGCCATAAATTCATCATCACAACTACCGAATACTTCATTAAGTCGGCGGAAGTAATACCACTCACCTTCACCACTAGAACATAGATATCCAAGTTCATCCTCCATTATATCATATGTTGTTATGGTATCCCTCATTCCATCATCACCGACAATGGAAAACCATTCAAGAACTAGGAAGTCCGTACTTTGTGTGAAAAATTCCAAATCCAACACCACTTTTCCACTCCATGTTATCCTTAAGGAAATGGTCAAGCAGAAGCTTCAAATAAAACCATCCTCCGCATTCTAAAGATGACGGTTAATGAAGCCAGCCGTGACTAGCACCTCTAGCTCAGTCCCACCCTATGGGCCTATCGCACAAGCATTCGTACCCCCACAGGAGCAACTCCATGTTCCCTTGTATTTGGATCCAAAGCCATTTTATCTATTGAAGTCGAGCTCCCATCCCTAAGAGTATCTCTGTAAAATATAATCAATGATGAGGATTACCAAGTCACAAGGTTGCATGAGCTAGAATTATTGGATGAGAAATGTCTAGATGCGTTGAACCACCTACAGGCCTATCAAAATTGCCTAAGAAGAAGCTACCAGAAGAAAATTAGAAACTAAAAATTTGAAGTAGGTGACCTTGTCCTTATGGAAAATAAGAAAACCTGTAGGAGCACCCTAAGAAAGGAAAATTTGAGCCCAATTGGCTAGGGCCTTATGTCATCACAACTAGCTATGGATTAGGAGCATACCAACTTGCAACACCTAAGGGGTAGCATCTAGATGAGCCTATGAACATTCTACACCTGAAGAAATTTTATGCATAACCCATTGAGTATCCCAAGCAAAAAATCAAAAAATCAAAAAATGAAAAAAAAAATCAAGAAAAACCCGATGCAATAAAGACTTCTAGTGGTGAAAATCACTTCGGTGACACCTTGGATTGGTAACTTAGTGAAAACCTATCTCAAGCACCATGTGTAGTGGTCAGTTCCACCATCTCAGAAGTCCTTTCTCCATTGCAAGCACTCCGTGCCAAAATCACCCTCCATGGCTTGGAACCTAAAAACATTAGTTACCCACCCCGTATCTCCCCACCCAAGGCTATCATCACAGTATAAGAATCCTTGTAAGCTTCCATTTGTATAGCTAAAAATAAAAAAATCCAAAAACAATAGAAAATAAAAAAATCCAAAAATAATAGAAAAACATAAAATCCAAAAACAACAAAAAACTCACCAAAATCCAAAAAAATTGTTCCCAACAATTCATTGCAAATTATCCCCTATACATCGATCATCAACATCAATCCTCAGCATCACACCCATCTTAAACCATTCCCACATCATCAAGTCATGCCAAAACTACATATTCACCTCACCCGCATCTTGAAAGTACCTTGATCCCGTAGACACAGGATATGTAGGCATTCTGGAATATGAAGGAAGTATCCAGTACTCAGGTACATAAGATGCACCCATCCAAACTATTTGGGTGGTCCCCATTCACTGAGCTTGCTGAACCCAACAAATGATACTCATGCTAGGTATACGCTTGAAACATTGTACCTCACGCAAAAATCATCAATCAACATACCAACTATAATCCCACACATGGCCTGACTATCCTTTTGCCCACCTTTCGAAAAGTATCCAACAAAATCCAACTGATTCGCATCCTAGGATATATCATTCCTACAATAGACAAGAATCTTGCATCCTATCAACATGTATCTTGGCAAGAGCACACAATGGCTATTTGTATATTTTTGTTGGTCTTTTTGATTATTGATTTGTATCTTTTTGTCTTGCTCTAGGTCATTTCCAAAGTTACCTTGATATCATTATATCATGGTAAGTGGTGGACAACACCTGGAGTAGACATGGTCATTATTTCTGTATGTTGTGATTGTGGGCTGGTTTCATCACTCTAAGAATAGTATTCATATCTTGAAACCTGGGTCGGTTCTAACATGATGTGTCTCATTTGAATATACATGCATCAATACCTTATATGTACTAGGAGTACTCATCACTATGAGTCCCCTTCCATGGCTAGGCAAGGTTATACTACCTTGGGTACACATGAAATCAAACTATTGTTTGTGGGTCTAGTCCATGCAATTGTGGGATATATATCATCACCTAGGTCATCTCATACCTTTGTGAACTGTATCCTACATTGTTATAATAAATTAAGAAATGCTCTCACTTAAACTGATGCAACTACTATTGCTAGCTCAAATAATCTTTCTATCACCCATTCAACCATACTATCTAGGCCTAGATTTTCCACCCCCCACCCATCTATTTGTCCCCCATCCCACATTCTTCTAACTAACCTATCTTCTTACTGATTTCCAATCCATCCTGAACCAAACCAAATCCCCCCCTTAATGACATGGTGTTTCATGACCCAGAAACTCCCTCATTAACCATCCCACCCCCTAACCAATCTAACCATAGCCAATCATTTCCATACCCAATCCATCAAACCTTATCCTCTCCCCACCCATTCCCCTATCACACAACCCCACCACCCAGGGTTCAACAAAGAACATTATGTCTATTAAGACCTAAGCATCTCATAATCATTTAGTTTTCATTTCATATCATTTAGTTTGCATCTCATGTATCATTTAATTTGCATTTCATATCATTTAGTTTCCATTTCATACCATTTAGTTTGCATCTCATATATTATTTAATTTGCATCTCATATATCGTTACATTGCATATAATATATCATTTAATTTGCATTTCATTTGAGAATCCTTTAGTTTGCATATCATATATCATTTAATTTGCATTTCATTCAGGTACATTTTAGAATCCTTTAAGTTGCATATCATAATCATTTAGTCTGCAATCACTTAGGAGCATTTTAAAATCATTTAGTGAAATTTCATAAATCATTACATTCCATTCCATAATCATTTAAATTGCATATAATCATTTAATTTACACTTAGTTTGCCTTCCATAATCATTACATTGCATTCCATGTATCATTTCATAATCATTTAGCTACATCTACTCGCATAAGCATAATCATTTAGTTACATTTCATAATCATAATCATAATCATTTAGTTGACTTTTATAACCATCTAGTTGCATATCCATGTTTCCATACATAAAATGTGTTTATTAAGATAAACATATATTTCCATTGCATTACATTTTACATCCATAATAAATGTTTATTAATCTGAACATTTATTTGCATTATACATCATAGTCCATAAATCACAAACATGCACATATCAAAATAAGTAAACCATCATTACATCCATCATATTACATCAATAGCTACATCCATAACATCAACATAATACATTGCATAAACACAACACATCCATAGCATATAATCCATAAATCATACTGCATCCATCAACATAAGCATCATCATAATCATATCAAAGCATCATAAATAAACAAATAGCCATCAAAAAGCAACATCTCATATATGATCATCACAAAAATGCACATCGCTCATGTATATACATAATAATGTCATGATATAATGCCTCCAAGGGCCAAAATGATACAACTGTCACATAGAGGACCCTCTCTCTGTCTCAGTCGGTGATCCTAGTCATGGTGGTGGCTATGGCTATGACTGTGGTCCTACCTGTGGCTGTAGTTGTGGCTGCGGCTAAATCTGTACCTGTGTGACCTGCTCAGGCACATGTGATGGGGGACCCATCAACTGCTGAACAAATTGAACTAATCTAGATCTGTGTGACCTAGACGTCTTGGATCCACTAAGCTAACTATACCATAGTGTACACTGCTTTGTAGGCACTGCCGCATGATAGAGGCCCCAATAATAATATGTTCATCCTCTAGCCTCTAACAACTATTCCTATACTGGAGACAACTGTGTCTGCATCAATGTCAAAATTGGGGTGATACCGGCACCCAATGCCTGTAAACTACCCACTATAGCCTCTACCTGCTGAGCTCTCATAAGTGTAGCATCTTGCTCCCCTTTCAAAACTGCTATCTCACCCTATGCCTAGCCTAACTGCACCCACAGTGTAGCTGCCTGTCCATCTGTACCATCTAAAAGTGCAATTGTACCACATAACTGCAATAACTCTTCCTCATGACTCTCTAAAGCTTCCTGTAGGCTGGCTACCTATGCCCGTAGAGTCTCAACCTCCTTATCCTCTCCACTTTGAGGCCACCAATGACATGAAGACCCTCGAGGCCTTGACTCTCCACCTACCACTGAAGTGCCCGCCTCTGCCTGCTGTCCTGCTGCAACAACCAGCTGTTGCTGCGATACCTGTGGTGGGGGTAGAACACCCCTACCTACCCTTAGCTGTCCCCCATGCTATTGAACTCCTCCCTACCTCTGCACCACTCTGATCTAGACCTGCTAAATAGGAACCTGCCATACACGTACCCCTATCACACCTATTGCTAGGGCAACTGTGAACTACCAACTACCTACCCCTCTCCCCTGAGTCCAACCTGTCCAGCTGCTATTGCTGCTAACAAATACATCAGCTCCACATCTCTCCCAATCTCTCTCTCCTCCCAATCCCCTCCAACCTCCACAAGATAATCCATAATAATCTCCTCATCCTCCTCTAGGAAATTACCTCCATCAAAATCATCATCTCCATCCTCCTCAGACTCCTCATCCCCTGACACTGTCGCCTCCTCCGTGGGGACTACCTCCTTTGCAGGGTCTATAAACCATATAGGTCGCCACATCCACCACCATGTCTCATACATAGGAGTAGTGCTTGCATCCCTAACCACACTTTACGAGTCCCACATCAATGGCTCCAAAGGTGTAAAATCCTCCAGGGTAACTTAGGGCTATATGGCTGCAGGCCACTAATGGAAAACTTGACGGGTCAGTGCAAAAATTACCATTGACTATGGAACATCCCATCGTAGGCCAAACTATCATATAACTTGCGATGGTAGATACATATAGATCATGTGGTCCCCTCGACCTATCAAGTAGTGCTACTGGAAAGTGAAAGGCATCTAGACATCATCATCTGGCCAGGGCTCCACTTTGATGTATAGTCACTAGGTAACCCAAATGACGTCATCCAAAACCTGCCTCCAATACCAAACCTACCCAATGTATGTATACTCGGCATCTCGATACAAGAAAACAAAGGCCTCAAATGGATGACAATAGTACCCACATCTCAACCGAGTGACCGGAATATGCTCCTAGATCCACACATGCAGCAAAGTAACCCCAGCTGATAAAGCTAAATCATAATGATAAACAAATGTATGCATCTCATGATAGAGCTATGCCAACATTTCCGGTCCCCAAGAATACACGGTCTCATGTTTGACCATCCCCTCAATCACCTCTTCCCATCCAACTGAAAATCCCCTACCTCTCCTAACTAGCATCACTACACCACTGATCAATGCACATAGGAATAAAGCAAAGTGATATGCACCTACTGCCAATGTCCCCTCATAACTAATCTCCCTCCCATCTACTGACAAAGCCATCCGATCATGGCCAAACACTCTAATCAAGGCCCTTCGTCCCCTCCTTGTGTTGTATGTCACCTGATGAGTATGAATCGGTAGCTTGAGGATGTGATAAACATCCTCAAGAGTGATGGTGATCTCACCAGTAGGAAGAAAAAATGAACAAGTCTCTGGTTGATACTTCTCTACAATAGCTGTAATTAGAGCTCTATGAGCTCGCAACACTGGCATTGAAGTAGCTGTCAAAATACCTAACCTCGCTAGTTGAACCAGGTGGCATTGAATCAAATTCATCAAATAGCGCCATCACAGATGGCATGCATCACTCCCACGAGGACACTATAAATGACCTCGTATCCTGCATCCATAGTTTTCTGGTAAAAAATCCACCTATCTTTTTCCAAATCGACCCCTTTCTTCTAATGTTGAAAGCTAAAAATATTTTGGCACCACAACAGACCATATTTTGCGCCATTTCTAATGATGGTGCTACTACATTTCCCCAGGGCACTAATTCACAATATAGAACCACTGCACAACATTTTTGTGCCATTTACACAAATGGAACTACCCTTCCATTTGATGCCAATCTAACGAATGGTTCGATCTTTCATGATAGCACCTATATCAAGTATATCGCTACTCCTCCACATTGCACTAATCTTCTTGATAGCGCCATTACCTAGCATAGTGCCTATATAAAAGATAGTGCTACCCTTCCCCCTATTTGGCACCAAAACACCAAAAATCCTAATCCCTGCACACATTGCACTAATACAGAGGATGGTGCCAAAATGTTCAACATATGGTGCAAATCCACCCCCGCTCTACCCTAGTGGATAGCGCCAATCCAGAGGATTGTGCTAATCTGCTTCTTTTTAGCACCGCACGATCTTGCAATAGAACCACAACGCTAATCCCAAATTCCTAAAGCCCAAAAATGTGATAAAATCAAAAACTGATAAAGCTAGGGTTAGGCCCTACTTGGGGTCTAGCATTCGGTGCGTAGCCATATAATCGAAAATGCTCAAAAATGTGGGTGTGTTGCGGGAACCTAGGATTGCACTCTGCCATATCTCCTTTTCTCCTTTTTAAGAATTCAATGTGTGCAAATGTTTAGGGCCCACTAGTCTAAATATAATAAGCCATGTCATCCTTCTGTCCACTCTTTTTCCCCTCCTGGTTGCAGATCACAACCTTTTTCCTCTATTTTTCTTCCTACCATCTTCTTTTTCCATCCTCTATCCATCTTTCACTCCCGTTGCGTCCTTTCGAGAGCTCACTTGAAAATTTTTTATTTTTTATAGTGACCTCTTGAGGGGGCATCCCTCACCCATTTTACTCCTTCCTGGCAGCTGGGGCATATTTTTGTTTGACCTGACGCCACTTCCTTGCTAGGTCCTAACACCACATCAAAGAGGGGCAAATGTAGACACCTAAAAATGTCTCCATCATCAAACCAACTCCCGACATCCCTAATCACACCAATTTCCCTTCTAATCAATTAATTAAATTTTTATTTAGTTAATTATTCCTTCATCACCTAATTTATCATCATTTTATCCCCTACAATTGGATAATTTAATTAATTGAATAGTCTAACCTTATCCAATTAATTAAATAAATATGCAATATTTTTTTGGTTAATTTTCCCTTTTCATCAAATCAAATTAATTAGGTAAATCATGTTTAACTAATTAATTTAGCCTATTAATTAACCTATCCCTACCCTAGGTAATTAAATAGTAATTATTTAATTGCCTACCCTAGCCTATATATCATAGCCTTAGGATTAATTAAATAAAATCTTATTTAATTAATCTTAACCTCCCATTAACCCATTCCCTAATTTTTTCCAACCATATTAATTAGGCTAATCACCCTAATTAAAATGGCCAAACATTGATTAACACTCCTTCCACATCCCACAAATAAAAAATTGAAATATATCTCATATAAATCAATTTTTTATACACATGTCATAATCTTCATTCAATACCTCTTACACCCCTTACACATGTCACAACTCATTAATATCCACTCTTCCCCAAATGAACTTTTAATTCATTTTACCCTTCTCCATGTGAATTTTTAATTCACAAATAATCCATTTCACCCAACCTCATTAACTCCACCCCTTTCCCAAGATGAATTTAAAATTCACCTTTATTCCTAGCCCTCCATTTTTCAAGAAGAAATCGATGGCCTCCACATCATCTTCATCCTCCACCATTGGATCAAAATCTCTTCAAAATGCCTATAAATACAACATCCTCCAAGCCATTTGGGGATCCAATTTCTAAGTAATGTTACCATGTCAAAATATCCATTGAGCTAAGAAAATTCTTGAGTTGCACTTGTGAGCTTGAGAGCATTTCACATCTCTTCTTAATATCTAGGTTATATCTTGGAGTATTTGGGTGCAAGCTTCTTCACCCTCATGAGATTGGGTCTTCATAGCAAGGTATAACTTCTTGTTTTCCATGCATTTAGTTTACTTTTTTACCTCAGTTTGGATCACCTAATCACATCAAGCACCCACTTACTAGATGGGGGATTTGATTTTCAATGCATCTCCCCCTAATCCAAAGATTCTAATTCAATTTCCAGAGGAATTATCAGTACTAGATTCTGGTGCCAATCCATTACTATGGTTCATAATTGTTTTCATGACCCATGTCTTGCTCATTTCATTCTGGATCTTATTCTCATCAATTTTTCTTTTGCCTTTGTCTTGTCTCTGATCATTTGATTTTGTGTTTACTAGACCCCTTCTTTCATTAATCCTACTTTTGCAGAATCTTGCAAAATGCTTGAATCAGTTGCAATTGAAGCACATGACATTTCTTTGCCCATTTGATTGATTTCCACTTGATCTGCACTGAATGGCCATATGTCCAAATGTATTGCATGCAAAGCATTTTCTGTTGAAATAATTTCCATTTCCTCTATTTGATGAGTTACTAATTATCATACTTTTGTATTCATTGAATTTATGACCATACCTCTTGCAATTGAAGCATTGTCCAGTGAAAGATGGATTATTTTGACTTACTCTACTTCTACATTGAGTGGCTCTATGACCAAATTTATTGCACTAGAAATAATTTTGATTCAAAGATGGATACCTTTGAGCATTAGGCTATCCTACTGGAGGTCTTCTAGGTTTGTTTCTCTCATTCCTTAGTTGATAGTTTCTTTGTCCAGATCCAGTAATTTCACCTTTCTCATATCCAAGACCATGCTTGTCATCAACCTTTTTCTGACCCTCAAGTATTGCTTCCAGTTTGGCTTAACTTATCTTGAACTTCTCCTTGTATTCATTTGCAACTTCTAGGTCATGACTGAGAATGACAATTTATCTTTCAAGATCTCTTTCATTGTCTCTACTTTCTTATAGATCATACTTTAGGTGGCCAGTTATATTGTCTAATCTGTAGCATTCATCAATTCTTTCTTTTAGAGTTTGATTCAAGTATTCTTCAATCATCTTCCTTTGCTCAATTTCTTTGGTCAGCCTTATTGCCCCAGATTCCATCTCAATTTTCAGAATAACAACTTCTTTTGACAACTTCTCACATTCCCTTGTCTTTTCTTCCAAAGCTTCACTCATCCCATTTTCTTTAGTTAAACTAGATAACTGCAGAAGTAGCTCCTTTGTCCTTTCCATAGATTTATTTAACATTTCAATGGTATCATCAGCATCTTTATGTTCACCTCTTAGATTACTAGTTTCTACTTTAGACTGAACAAGATCTTCTAGAGCCAACTAAAGTTGATCTTTGAGTGAACCCATTAAAACTTATTCCAAGATCTTTCCTTAAGCTTCTAGGCTTCTCAAAGGAACCTTGCTTAGATACCAATTGTTGGAATTAGTCTGGACAACTGAGAGGAGGGGGGGTGAATTAGTTGTCACACAATCTAAAATTTTTTGCCTTTAATCTTCTTTTACAACTTATAATCAACTAATTCATGAATCAATAACACATGAGCGGATGCATAAATAACACACTTGAAACCAAGATTCAGTGTGGAAACCCGGTTAAGGGAAAAACCACAGTGGGAGTTAACCCCCCAAAAAAATACCTTGTTAAAAGTATTTTTACAAATGAGAATGCACATGCATTTAAGCTCACTGCCCAGAGCTCACTGCTCAAATAGAGGCTCACTATCCACAAATGATTACAAGAGAATAACAAAGATTTTGAACTGATGAGAAGCATCTAGTAAGGCATGAATTTTGTTCTAGTTAAGAACAAAACACTAATCTTACATATTTGATCTTCACTCTACCTTTTTTACTACTCTGCCTTCATTTGAATCTTAGATATCTACTCTTTTTCACCTTTACTCCATATTTGCAACACCACCACACCAAAATTATCCAAATCCATTGACTATATATATCCACATTCTGATCTTTAATTACTTTTCAGTCATCTTCAAGACCACTTGGAACTTTATTGAATACTCTACTCTGTCGGGTAGATCCATGCATAACTTGACATGCAGAAAAAAACTTGCACTCACAAATCATTAGTCAGGTCGACTACTATCACTGATCAACACAACTTGTCCAACCAACAACTTCCATACATTCAGAACCAAGATCAATTACAATGTCAACCTGTTCTTCTTCTATTTGTTTTGTCAAACTGTTAACTTGATACTCAGATGCTAATAACTATTGACTCCTCCATCACCGGAGGCCAAAATTCTAGATTTAGATTTTCATGATAATGCTTATGAATCCCTCAGATCTGCAGCATAATTCGATCTACTCTTGAGGAGATTCAGACTAGGATACTAGACCGTGTCACACACTCTATTCTTGACTTCCCAGACATAGACAAATCTTCAATCTGATTTCTAGTCTGGGCAAATTATGTAATGTGTATGTGTAAAGACACTGGGTGCCATCAATGACAACACTTATCATGCCTAGTAGTGTCTCTTTCCAACACTACACACCTATTTTTGATACTCTCTTGGGTCATGATCTTCTTGAAGAATTTGCAAAAGTGATCACTGATGAGATCTAGTCAATAGAAGCCTTCAAATGCAAGTAGAGAAATGAGCTTCAAGGCTTGATTTTCCCTTCCCACCCTCAACTGAAGCAAGAACATTGTATAAATCATCGTGATTGGTGTTTTCATGCAGAGGATAAACCTAAGGAAATAAGGTAAGCAAAAAGGTACAAGTTCCTGATATTTTTCTGCATGCATTTCATTTGGTCAATTCTCAGTTTGATGTGGATGCACTGGAGCAACATTATTAGACATGGAAGTTACTTTACTATCCCAATTAATGGACATATTCCTATGAGTTCAATATGTTAGTAATTTAGATTCAGTGATTTTGAATAATCTACAACAGTAGAATTACTTTTCAGATTCAGTTGTTTTATTTTTAATAAATCTCAGTTGCTGCAAATATCAGTTCTGTGGTTTAGCCATATGTTAGTTTTAAAGGCCTCGAGTGGTAATCAGTTATGGTTTCAGTCATGAAATGTGTTTGGTTCAGTATGTGTTTTCGATTCAGACTCAAAAGCTTTATTGGTAGTTCAGTATCAGTTTGCTTACACACGCATTGGTTGCGGATATTTTTTCAGTTGTATGGGTTTTTTAGTTTCAGCATAATAGACTCTATTGCTCACTAGATAAGGCTCAGTTTCCAAAACTAGAGATTTTGGAGTTCTCAATGAGTAGGCTCACTTTGCCAGCCCGTCGCCAAAGAATTGTTGTGCAAATTTTCTACACCATCCAAAATTTTTGATGCATGACAGTTTGATAAAGTTTTTGGTTCTTTTTGTATAGTCTTGTTTCTATTATTCTTCATAAAAGATGCAGATTCTCCTAATTAGTCTTAGTCAAAGAATAAAATTGAGTCAATGACGATTCTATGGAGAGTCCAATTTCATTATAAAGTTTCATGGAAAGTTTCAACCATTATAATACAAGGTACAAACCTCTAAAAATGTTACCAAATCAGACATGGAGTGGTCTCTTCATAATATGGTATTAGCTATTTTCAAATGGGACGTGCCTATATTATAAGAACATGATGCCACTAATGATAAGAGAAGGCAGTTAGCTATTGCAATGAAAGTTTGGACTCTTTTTAATTTGGCACAACCACTCTAGCTAAGGATCAACCTCATATGACGTGACTTTTATTATAAAAATCATGGCAATTGATAGCACCAGTAGTATGGCATTACCGAAGTCCTGAAGTATGGTGTTGTCCAGGTAAAAGAGGCACAGTCCTTATAGGGTTCGCCTTTTGAAATGTATCAAAGCTTTGAGAAAAGAAATATGGTGCAAGCCTCTTGATTCTATTCCACCCATCAGAATACATGGCTTGACGTCAAGAGGAGTGAGCGGACTTCATCAAGAAGAATGATCGACCTATGTAGGAAGGTTCAGGCTTAAGGTGAGAGAACTATAGCAATTATAATGAGGGTGCTTGACATCATTGTGATGCTCAATCTCTTTGCCATGTGAAGTCATAGCCCATCTTTATAAACCACAACATGGTCACATAAATGATAATACCGCTACAAATTTTCAGCAAACAAGTCTATAAAGACGCACACTTAGCCACATCAAAGGATAAAGAGTCGCACCTCCAAATCAGCATAGACATTTTGCACTAGAGGCACATCTCAATGAAGAATTCAAGCATACAGAGAATAGGCTCATCAATATATAAATAGAATAAGTGATTCTCAGTCAGCTCCAAACAAGATGCCATGATATGAAATGATGGTGGCCATTTATAAAAGATAGACTTTAAATTACCTAAAACTTAGTCTTTTATCAATGCATTCATCCAATTTGAACATAATCAATATTTTGGCGTATCACCATCAGCAATCACCTTCACGAGTGGCATTTGTGAAGGCACCATAACAAGATGAAGCGCTGCTTATGAAATGACAGTGGCATGTGATTTGTGTAGAAGTTATTGAGTAACATAGCCTCTCCTTAGGATAATGGCATATCATCTGTGTAAGAAAAGATTCTAGTTTGATCAAGTACCCTCCACCATCGCATGTCATGCTTTGAATGGCATGTCCTTAAATGCTTTGTTGAGATGTTTGCACTTCAATCTGGATGAGTCATTTATAGCATGTCTTTGAACCTCAAAGGCTATATGCCATGATTTTAGGTAGTATTATGATCATTTGATCACTCTCACCTCATTTATAATGCTAATTTGACTATGCTGGAGCTGTGTGCTTTATTACAATGCCATTGCAGAGAGGTTTGTAAATGGTGGAGCATGTTTATATAGTTAATGTAGATCCTATTAAGAAATGATAGCACAAGCCATGATTAAAGATGCAGCAAAAGCAATATGAACAACCATAATAGAAGATGGCATACAAAGATTTAATCCACATCAAAATGTGAAACTCATGCTGCCATTGAAGAGAGAGTCGGTACCATCAAAAGGAGGATTGAGCATAGCATATCAAGAAAGAGGCTCATGGAAAATATAGTGATAGGTTTTGTAATGCAATAACATAGGAACCATCGATGGAAAGAAGATCTAATAGCTTGCACAACAAGAGAGAGCATAGGAGAGTGCCACTTGTCACTCCCGCAGGTGTTTGCAAAACAAAGAATAAGCTTTCATTCCAATCAAGATCCTTTCTTCCATGTCGAGATTGTGGGTGTGAGATAATGCATTTGTTTTATTTTTTATAAAACCTAATAAATGGAAAGAGTCATGTGAAGTCTTCTAAGAATCTCGAATCATTAAAATAATCTAAGTCTCTTACATATGGTGGGCCCTCCTTTAGTGAGTTGAGTTTAATATTAATGAGGAGTATTTTTAAAGCTCATGGGGGAGTTTAAAATTAGTTTTAAATGTTTTGGTGAGAATCAAACTTGCTTCAAGGAGAATGAGTGGGAATTGGAATTCACGCAGGCCAAAAATGGAGGCCAATGTATTTTCCAGCCATGGAGAAGAAACATAATAGCTAGTTACAGTTGTCAGGGCAGTTATCTGCGAGATTTTGCAGATTTTTAGTTATAGATTTTCTGGGTAATTGGAGATAGTTTTCTTTCATTTTTTGGGCTCTAAATATATAGATCCACATCAGAGATATACATTTCCATAGTTCCATAGATCAGAGATTTTTTAGAAGCATCAAGGATATATTTTTGCCTCAACAGTTGCTCTCAATGAGGGCTGTAACATTTATTTTATGCAAGTTTATTTTTACTTTGTAAAGTTGTTCTTCACTCAAATAAAGAGAGATGGTGTTTTGTGTAGATCCAAATGTGTTTCTATTTCTTTCTTTTAGTTTCTATTTCTTAAGCCTTTGTTAAACCTATTTTAAATACTGGGTAATTGATCATGCATTAATGCTCTTTGATTTTTCCAGTTAAATCATTTAGGGTTTGATAATGTGCTACTGGTTAGGTTTGAAATCTAGTGTACCGCCATAGGATTAGGTATTTATTACTGTAATCTTGTTTTTCTTCCTTTTTCCAAAACCCCATTGAAAAAAGGAAGAGCCAACTTCTATAAAATCTAGAGTTTGCTTCAAGAGTGAATCCCACATTCTTGAATGTTCCCATGTTGGTGCTGAAACCCACGTAATTTTATACATCAACATTTCCTCTTGTAGTTTCCTTTTCTCTTCTTTTGTTATGGCCATTAGAGTATCTACCCTCTCTTTTGTAAGCACTTATGTGGCCTACATTTGTGGTAATCTATTTATTTTCTATGCACATAGTAGGGTTTGTCTCATGTATGGATTTTTGCATTATTTGTTCTTCTATTCCTATGGATTTCTCCCTTCTTTTTGTCATTGCATCTATTAGCTCTTGAGGGAAACCCTGCATGATTTCCTCAAGTGAATTGTCACTCCTCCACATGTAACTTATGACTACCCTTTCTATTGTTTCCTTATTCTCTAGACAGACTTTATTGTACATGTCTATTGTAGCTTTTATAAGTTAATGTTGTTGGATACCATTAACTATTTACTCCAAGATCATTATTGGCTCCTCTTCTTTGTACAAATTAGGAACATTGAGTGAATACAAGTACCGATTCGAGCCACCTGAGATGAATAGCACCACAATCAACCTGCAAGAAAATGAGTATTGCAAACAATGGACAATTGGAATGCAAAATATGGGATTATGATTTATCTTAAGAGATATTGTACATATAGGGCATGATCAACTAAGAATAGTCAAGAAAGTAATAGGAAAAGATCACTAAGAATAGTTGTTGTCCGAAAATAGGAAAAACAACCACTTAACATAGACAAATCTAATCTAGGCATGCCAAGTATAGTACAAGACTAAATATAGACTCCTAAATATGCACTCATAGGCAAGATTAATATACACCAACACCCCCCTTAATCATATCTTAGGTGGTCTAAATGAAGATGGGTCCCAACAACTAGGCTTAATCAGGTACCCAAGTAAAATGCAACACAATCTCTCATAAAGTGGAGAAAGGAAGAAAACCTTGTGGGAAAAACTTCCCTCTAAAAGAGAGAAAAGAAAATGAAGAGCCTGCATAGAGCCTGAATCCATGTCATGTTGATTGATATGATGCACACAAGAACCTCTAAAGGAAGAGAGAAAGAGACTATGTAACCCCTACAATTAAGTAGCTCCCATGCCAAAAGAGGATGCCCATGTATGAATGTTGAAAATGATCCATTTGTGGAAAATGATGTTTCTCCATTTAGGAAGAAATAACTCCAATGGTGAATTCCCAAATAAGAAAGGTGAAGTAGTAAGTCTCATGATGTACCCTATCTCAAAATACTGCTCAAATATCGTCATGTTGATGTTAAAATGAGTCACAATCAAATCAGGAGACTCGAGCCTAACTGAAACAAGTGACCTCTCAAAATCATGTGAAAAATGATGAAGAACATGTGCTCTGAAGAACTGATGTATGAAAGTGGAATGTCAATGCATTCCATGTGTCTACAAAGTAAATCTCATGGGATGTCCTACAAAGAATCATTGGAAGCCCACAGTGAAGCCT
Source organism: Cunninghamia lanceolata (assembly GCA_027924645.1). Lineage (NCBI taxonomy): Eukaryota > Viridiplantae > Streptophyta > Pinopsida > Cupressales > Cupressaceae > Cunninghamia > Cunninghamia lanceolata. The sequence goes on from BSBN01000078.1 coordinate 10,836,532, forward strand.
CTCTAAACTATGTAGTAGTAGTAGGTGTATGTATATTGCCAACAAACAGTAAGATGAGATCCTCGAAGGTGTCATCAAGATCTAACATGTGAAACTCTACAAACAACCAAGATATGTCTAGTAAAAGTGTGGCCCAATGTAGTGAATCCTAAATAAATAAATGAACCTACTATAGAGAATCACTAGAAACTCTCAAAGAGGCATCACTAGACTCTGAAGTAGCAATAGGTACTGTAAGATATGGAATGTCCTCCAATGTAGATGGGGTATCAATATATGTCAACCAAATAGATTGATCATCCCATGAGGATGTGTCCATACAAGAAGGAGAAATAGAAGTCTCAATATCATCCACAAGATCTTGGTTATCCACATAAGCATCAGTTTTAGATAAAGAATGAAGATATCCATATAGCTGTGAAATGATGGTCCAAGCAGTGAAAGGGCACTTAGTGTACTCTATATAATGTAAAATATCTGTAGAAATAGTAAGACCTATTAGTCCATATACCATGCCCTTTTGTTAAACCATTTATTCTTCTATTTATAGTCACTTGGCTCAGGAATGAGTCTAAGGAGATATATGGCAATAGAATGATTCTTTATCCCTTTTTTCTAGGATAAATAGTTCTCTAAGGTTAGTTTGACAATAGAAGGATGGAAATAAATACCAGAATCCATTATTAAACCCTTGAATTCAGAAGTTTAACTCAGTTCACTGATTACAAAATATTGTGTAATTTCCCAAAGTAAAAATATGGAAGAAAGTGTGCAAGTATACAAGACACAACACGAAAGGATACCCCCTTGATTCAAAATTGGATTCCCCCCTAAATTTGGCACTTTAACATGTAGTACGTTAGGTCTAAGTGGGTTGATAGAAATTGTACCCTAACACTTAGCCTTTATACAAAAAAAGTTATTTTGGCACTTGCCTTTTATGAGATTTTGCTAATTAGCACTACAATTTTTACAAACACACTAAAATTAGAGGGAAGAAAGTGAAAATAGTCTAATCCAAAAAAGTACCTATAGGAGGAAAAAATCCTTCTCCAACCTTTAAAAAAAAAGTGTTTTAATTTACAAAAAAGAACTTCCAATTTTAAAAAACTTCCTCCAAATTAAAAACTAAAAAAACACCTTTTAATTTGAAGAAATTAACTACCCTTCTATGGAGGCTCATAGAAACAGATACATTAATGCAAATACTTTCAAGATCTCACAAAAAAATTTGAACAGACATTCAAACAATCCTACTGTGATACCATGCAAAAACCAAGAACATTGACTAAATGCGAGTACTAATTCAAGCCACCCAATACGAATAGGAGTACACTCAATGTACAAGAAAACAAGTATTGCAAACAATGAACAGTTGGAATGAAAATTGTGGTATTATGAATTAGCTTACAAGATGTAGTACATATAGGGCATAATCAACTAAGAATAGTTGAGCCAATAATAGGAAAAGCTCACTAATAATAGTCTTGCTCCAAAAATAAGAAAAGAAACCACTTAACTTAGACAAAGCTAATCTAGGCATGTCAATTATAGCACAAGGCTAAACATAGACTCCTAAATATGCACGCCTAAGCAAGCTTAATATATACCAACATTATTTCTTTGTTTGTTCTTCTTCTGCATCCACTGTTGAAACTTTGGCTTTGTTCTTCTATGGTAGTTTGCTTACAAGTCCTCTTGAGTTCCTTCTCTAGTTCCCTTTTCTATGGATACCTATATCATGCTTCTCTTTACCCCTTGATTCATTCTCATTGTGGCTTTCTTCTCTTCACTAAATTGTAGGATAATCATTGATGCTTATTATGTCTCTGATTCTTTCCTACTTTTCTACAAAGTTGACATAGTTTTGTTGTGCCTTGCACACATGCCCCATTTTGCCAAATGGAGACCCCTTATTTTACTTTGGCTTGGAGTCTCAACCTTTTTGCCCTATGATGATTGGAAAGTGAATTTGTGCTTAGAGTACAGGATTTGTTCCAAATTTGAGTATTTTACATGTTTGGAGTCATTTGATCTTGTACATGGTTGATTTGGAGGTGTCTTGGGTGGTCTTGTGCTTAAAAGATAGCCATTTGTTGCCTTTTGCACTAAAATTGGGTGTTACTGCACTTTATTGTAAAGTCTTGTGTCACTAGATATTGCCCTTGAAAGTGCTTCTGTAGGATGTTTAATGTTGAAATTCCTAGTTTCCAGGTCTTAGACTTGCAAAATCATGTCAAATTCCACTAGATTTTGCTAAGGGGTCCATATGATTTCACCCTAATACATGGTCTGGAAGCCTTGATTTGGCTAAGTCTGAGACCCTGAAAAATCCTAAAAAATGGCTAAGTCTGAAATCTGGTGGAACCACAAAATTCTAGAATTTGCATATGAAATCCTATGGATCTGGAACCTATCTGAAACATCTTGGAAGTATATTTTAAAATATTGAAAGTATACACTTATACTTAAATATATTTTTAAAAATATTTAAAGTATACACTTATACTTAAATATATTTTTAAATATACTTTCACCCTAGCTAATTCAAAATCTAGTGGCAAAAATGACCCCAACTGTAAAAAGTGCTAAAAATAACCTCTACTGACCTTAGCGCTAAAAACAGCCTCTACCGACCTTTGCGCTAAAAACCCACTTCATAGACTTGCGCTGAAATGGCCTTCCACCGACTTAATTCATGCAGGTCGGTTGGTGCTAAACCTCATGCTAGTCTGTTGCATTGAAATTCCCCGCCGACCAAGCCTTTTATGTTTTGCACTAAAAATTGACCTTACCGACTTGCGCTACAATCCACCCCGACCAACCTTATGAGATGTTGTTAGTCGGTCCGAGCCCAAACTCGCACAAGTTAGTGGCACCCAAAAGTAGCACAAAACCATTTTGCACTAAAAATGAACCTCTCTGACTTGCGCTAAAATTGTATTGCACCAACTTTTAGTCGATAGACCCCAAAATCCCCGCTAGGTCGGTAAACCCCAAAATCAACACTTTTTGGTATTTTGGCCTGAAACTAAGTTTTTGAAGGTACAACTTGAATTTAATTGATGGATTTGAATTACATATCTATTTTTCACATCATGATGAATATTTTATCAAGTTTGTGTGGATTTTTGGCATGTTTTACGACAATTAATGCCACTGCACATGAAAAGTCTGTGATGCCTAAAAATCCTACTTTTTGCAAAAAATGCTAGACAAACATGAAATAAAAGTCTACAAAAGGATTCTATTGACCCCAAAAACTTCCTTAATCATCATATTGGCCAAATGGGTACTCAAAAATGATGAAAAATTTAGAAAAACATGTGAAAATCACTAGATTTAAGTGGTTGGTTATAAGAAAGTGGCATTGACAATATGTTGTTTTTAATGAATCCATGGCTGCAAATGGGCATATCTTGATCCAAATTGATAGAAAATTATTGTTTAATATGAAATTGATACTTTTCTTTGTGAATTGTAGGTCTAAGAGCACAAAGGAGCCAACTAGAGCTGTCTTGGAAGGATGAACATACAGAGGTACCCTACTAATCCAGAGATGCAAAATCGACATTCTATCAACCAAATTGCAGCTGCACATGCAAAAGGAAGTTAGTATAATGTCCAAGATAATAAAGATGAGTCTCACGAGCTAAAAGACATAGAAGATCATTCCAAATCACAGTTGTTCCAGCACTCCAGTCATCGAGAATCAATCCAGCAAGCATCCCGTTGGATATATCTTCACTAAGAATGTGCCACATACTCCTCTTGGTCCATTCAGCACTTGGAATCCCATGAATCCACATCAGCTCAAGTTTTCAAGCATCATGTGACTCTATCTTGGCTTTATTAGGCCTTGAAAATTGACTTTTTATCATGTATAACCAAATGGGTATCCATTTTGTCTAGATTCAATGTATTTGCAAGCTATAATTTGTCTTTTTCCTACAAGACAAAGGTAAATCCAGAAATGTAACAAACTAATGTATCTCATTAAATGCCATGTAACCTGGACCGTCGATGTCAAGTTAATCTCCACTGTCTATTGAAAAACTCGGTATGGTGCCTTGTCTATAAAAGGGCCATCCTTTTCTCCCATTTATAAGAGAGAATCTGATGCTGAATTATTGACTCTATGCCATTTGAAGTAATGCAAAGCAAGTTTCTATAGTAATTCTTAGAATTTGTGTCTTGGGTTGGCTCATTTTTGTTTTCATGGTTCACTTCTTGCTCTCCCATAATTAGTTAGTTGTGCTTCTATAATGTTCATGGTTTGTGGAAGTATCTAATGAATACTCTAAGTCCATACTTTTAGTTATTTGATAATGGTAGATAGCTGTGTAAAGTTAGTCTAGGTTGATTGTTGGTGCTAAAGGTCAATTGCATTTCACAAGTTAAGTTGTGTCGTTTATTGGGTATTTAACAAATGAATGTGATCTAAAAATTTATTGACTTCCATTGAAGATAGAACCATTTTCTGCAGCACTGTAACACCCATTTTAGTTTGGTAACTTAGGAAACTGGTTAAAAGTTCTAGAGTATTTGTCTACTGAAGGTCGCCTGTGCATTGTGAATGTCACTTAGGATTCTTCTAAAACCCTAACCTTTTGCATTTTCTTTAAAACCATTGTTAGTTGTTAGATTAGGAATTTCAGCAACATTTTACATTGCTTTATCAGTTGAAAACCATAAAAGGGTTTATGTGTGCTTGCTGCCCCAAACTTGAAAATCTATAGATTGCATGTAAGACCCCTTGTAGGCATAGCTAGAACATACCAACTAAGAAATTCCAAGCAAGCTAAGACCTAGCTGTATTATCCTTGGAGTAGTCTTACCCAGGGTAGGATACTTTTCAAAAGAGGTGTGAAACCAACAATCACACTTGCATTGTTGTGTGCTAAAACCACCATCAACAAGTTTGTGCCAATGACTCTGGTTCTACCATAGTTTGTGTGATTGTGCTTGCATATTGTCTTCTCCTTGACCTCCTAGGTTGTGGAGGCTCATTTGTGCTATCATTTGGTAATGTTGCACTAGGCTATAGTACGGATGTGCTAGTCTACAGGGCTGATGAATTCAATTGCTATGGAGTTCCCCACTTTTCATGTAACTTCTTATTTTTCTTTACTTTCTCTTCTGCCACTTTTTTGGGTTGTTTATCCATAAACTCCATATAGGTCCCAAATCTCTTTGCATTTGGATCCTTTGGTTTTCTTAGTAGATTTTGGGCATATGCTTGTATCTCTACCTTTGTAACTTAATAGGGTAGTTTAGGTATCCAGGATGTATGAATGGGCTCTATCACCTCCATATATGTATAATCTTTGTCTACCATGAATGTTATATGATTTATGTATTTCTTAACTGATTCATAAGTGATCCTTTACATAGGTTTATTTTGGTTTGGAAGGCCTTGAAGAAGCTCCAGTATCCGACAGTGAATGATGGTTTATCTTTGAAAAATTTTCCTTGTGTAATTTTCTCAATAGTTGAGATGTTTGTTTGCCATATCTTTCTACCATAAATCCATTCATGAAGTAAAAATAAAGGCATATAATAATTGTTCCATACCAAAAGTTATAATGTGAGCTCTTTATTTTTTGTAGATTCTGTAGTAGTTGCTCCTTCAACACTTCACACAAGTCGAAGTCCTTTCTATCTATGACCATTTGATATACAATGTGGACGGTCATTCTAGTTACAAAATCCTCATGGTTTGCATAATAATATTTATATGCTATCCCCCAAAAAAATTATTTTTATTTAGAGCTCTTCCATTGTATTAAGGAAAAGCATAATAGAATGTATTAGGGGATAGAGGAAATTTCTAGGGCTATGAAAGTTGAATTGTCCCTTGGTTCCTTTATCATATATTCCCACTACTATGAGGATGCAATTGAGGAGGATCTAGTGGAAATTCATCTTATCGCAAAATATATGAATTGTAAGAAATGTAAAAATTGTGATAGGGATACTTTGGGGCTATGTAATTTGTCTTGACCCCTCTTATATTATGGCAAAAGTAAAATATATATTAATAGATTAAATCTCAAAAACCAATGATAGTTAATCTTAGTGTCATGTGACTCTATATAAGGAAGGGTTGTGGTAATTTGCCCCTCACCATTAGTTTTGTCTTTTGGTCATGTTATTGTTGTCATGAGGGATTCCGCCTTGAATGCTAAGCCTTTACAAGCTTGGATATCCTATGCAACATGGGAACATTCTCAGATGTGGGTCTGTCTATTTCAAGAACAAACCTCCGGAAGAGATGGATCCCTCTAAAAAGCCCCTTTAGATCTATAACTTGATTTTGAAAAGAGATAGAAGAAAATTGAATAAACTAAAAAGTGCACTACAAAATCTATCCTAAAGGGGGGTGATGCACCAAAATTTGAACTTAAATATGCAATACAACTCACAAACACCTTCCAATAAATTTCTCTGACAATCGAAACTAATCAATCTGATTACATAAGTATTTCATAGCAAGGCATCAACAATCTTGTACAAGCTATGACCTATAATAAACTAAAGTTTGTATACTTGCATCTAATAAATGAGACAAAGAATTCAGAGGTTTTAAAGAAAAACATAGTAAATTCTCATCATATCACTCATAAAATGAACAAGACACCTGAATTCAGAAAGAAGAACCCCTTATTGTATTAGAAATTGAAAGGAATCTCTGCATAACAATAATGGATTTGCTAGAAAAAATGATTTACTACTATTGAATAAATTGAAAAAATAACCTGAGTTACAAAACAATATGTTCTTTGCTGCTATCTAAAGGCCAAAAACCAAGAACTAAGGAAGAAACTAAGTTTCTCCTCCTATAATACAAAAGGGACTCCACAAAGTCAAGAGGAGTCAACTACAATTAATTGCACCCCAAAATATCTCTCCAAAATGTGTCTCATGAGAAAAACTAAAAAGCCTCAAAAAGAGGGCTCAAAATTGATGAAAGCTAAATTAGCTCCAAACTCTCTCTCATGATCAATTTGATCTAAGGGGACTCAAAAGAACTCTAGTTTGACCATAAGTCAAGGAAAAACTCAAAATAACTCCAAATGCATGAACCAATCTCAGTTCCATTCCCCTTCTATTTCTGCATGATTTTGAGACAAGGATAAACAATTTGAACAAATATTAATGTAATCAGTTATGACTTACTTTAATAGGTGTTATGTGATTGCTTAGTTTTGTATTTTCATGACAAATATTAAAGTAATTTATAAATCATTATTTTAATACTTTTTTACATATTTATTTTTTTGTTTCAATTTCTTGAAAAAATATCAAGGGGTAATTGTTTTTGTTTCAAACTCATGAAAAAATGTTTAAATAAAGGTGGAAAAATACCACCTGGTAGGCAAAGTTTAGGGTTTCTCTTAGAAACACAAAAGAAAATGAGAAACCCTAACTCGAGCTCATTAGCACTTCAATTCTTCTTTGGTTGTTATTCGTGCTTCAATACTCAATTACCAAGGGTTTGGGAGTTCTGTGAAGTTTCCACCTATTGCTGAAGGTTTCTAAGCTTCTATACACCCTCTGGAATGGTTGAACTATGCTAGAAAGTTTTTTCTTGCAAGAATTACTGAGATTTCTCCCTCTATTTATGAAAGAAATGTTTGAAATGTTTATCTGCCTGTGCAAAAATGATAAAAATCAATATGCTTTCTTCATGGGTTATTGTATTTACCAAATCTCCCTTCACAGGTTCACCATGTTTAGGGTTTGAAAGCTCTTATTCTAGTGCGGGTTGGAAGGATGCTCCTTTACAAACTTTTCACTTCCCTTTCATGGATATCTTTGATCACTGTCTTTTTATCTTTGTATTATGGATTGTCCACAGTATTTATGCTAGGGCTTGATAAATCTCCATGAAAGTTCTCTTTTATTCTGCATTCTAGAAACAAACTATCATTTGCTACTAACATTTGGAGAAATCACTGCCTTTTCCTTGAAATTTAAAGAAAGGAGGAAAAAATTGAATCTTTGCATTCTTCTTTAATGGCTCTATAATATCCTTCATTTGCTATAAAAGAGAATCCTGTATCTTGCAATTTTCTTTGTCTTCAGGCTCTGTGAAAGAAAAGCTGCTTTGTGAATATAATGCTGGAACTATCTATACTTTTTCTAGGGTTTGAAACCCTACTATTCTACTTTGCATTTCTTGTATGCATTCACCTTCCTTAGGGTTTCATGGAAAATATATTTTTACACTCTGTGAAACTCCTAGACCCTTTCACTCTACCTCTTCCTATGTTCTCCTCCTTTGAGGGCTTTGATTCTCTATTTCTACTAGGTCACCTTGGTTTTATGACTGTGATATGACTGTGTTGGTCTCTTGATAGTGACATGCTTAAAAAGGTTCATGACTATGATATGGATTGGCCCTTGACATAAGGAGAACCCTTATTCTGCTTACTATCTTATGATGGTGCCTTACTCTTTATTTGTACCATTAGTGAACAGAGCATGGTGCAACTAGTTTCATGGCTACATTCTACTATTATCTACTATGATACCTCTTTTAGCCTCTATCACTTTGCATCAAGTACTATACTTTGGCTCAATATAGCTTTAACCTCCATGGTCACCTTGGTAGTCAATTATCATTTATGGTGAACAATGAAATGCAAAACCTCTGTACTATTCTTACTCTTGTAGCTAAGACCTTGTCTTTATTTACATTGATTCATCTTTTATGGCAAACTGAGTCATATGATAATGCATTGTCTTGTCTATTATGTATGACCACATGAGACTTAAACTTGTGAAAGGATAACTCTTGCACCATATTCTATTGGAGATTATATAATGAAAGAAAGCTTCCATGTCTTATCCTTTCTATGTGATAAGGTTATCTACCTCCTTCTTCTATTTGGCAGTGATGTGGTTATCTGCATGTCCTATGATAGTGATAATGTATCACTATCCACTTTTGCAACTCTATGGTGATAATGTCACTACTTCCTTAGTCTTGGATATTTGACTCATTGTTATTTCCTCCTATTCATTTGGAAATATGAGCATGCTTGTAATTATACCCTACACATGTGAGAGTTGAGATGCCAATCCCGAGTCCATCAATGATATCCCTTTATTTGTAACTCTTCAACTATATTGTGTTTATCTTAAAATGCAAAAGGTGTCAAGAACTCTTGCAAAGTTGTGAGGCTTTGGTAATGTAAGATGCTTTCCTTTGGCTATGGAGTTGTGTATTTATTTGTGTCTGACCACTATTGACTGTCCTTGATTGGTTGATGTCCTCTCTTTAACAAGCATTCCAATTGCATTGATGGCCTTGACATATCTTATAGCTAACTATGGCAATGCATGGTCCAAATGTAAGATGCTTCTTGACTGTATCATTGTCTCTGAAGGTTTTGATAATAATATCACTATATATTGACAATGAGCAATGGTAAATTTATCTACCACTGATATCTATGTTCCCTGTAAGATCACTGTGTCTTATCTATTGCACTTTGTTACTATCAATCTAGGCTATGTACTATCACTATGAGTCTATTCAATATACCAATCTTTTCCTTTATGATTTTCCTATTATAGTACTATTGGACTTTGACATTCATGACTGTGTGAATGACCTTGAAGGCATATATGACTGATACATTGATCTTTTCCTGCCTTGGGCAGAATCTTATTAGTTCATACTTACTTCATCGTACACTGTACCGTGCTTATACTACTTGATCTACACCATTTGAATCTTGGTCATGTACATGATCTTTTTACTAATCTAGATGATGAAATTATACCTATACCTACACATTCAACAAATATGTTATATAAAAATATAGAGGCTGAAGCCTCTCTCTTGATTTCTATGATATGATGCTTCTCTTTTTAGATTCATCTCATGATTTGGTATCTGCATCTGATGTCTGCTCATCTCCTTCATTTTGCTCATTACATTTTGCTGATTAGATATGGAATAGAAAGTACCCTTGACTTGATATATATACGATCAAGGATGTACCCCAAGCTCTAACACTAGTTTTCCTCCTCCCCTTGCAAGGTTTCTCTTGGAGATGAACTTGGGTAACTCAAAATGCTAGTGCAACCTCCAACAATAGGATTCGTCATTCATCCAAGAAATGACGCATCCCATCATTATTTATATATATCTTCCTTTCTTGTTTTGTACTTGCTCTTTTATTTCTTATTAGATACAGTTACTCCCATGACTTGTGTGGGACTATATAAACATTTCTCTTTAGAATTTATCAGTTGTTTCATGTCATGAAAAGACTTATGTGTAAGTCTTTTTACGAATCAATTACATAACATGAAATGAACATTATTTGAAACATATGTTTATAATCATGAAGAATTAACAAGTTATAAGTACCTTTTTTCTGAACTACACTGCATTGCATTGAATGAACTACAATAACACATTTGAAAACGTGAACTGCAATGACTAGTTTCACCTCAATCACCTGTCATCCTTTGAATGTCTCCTACCTTGTTGAGGCATTTTCATTTATCTAGATTGTGTAACAACTCATTTTGAGCTGTTACATGATCCTGATAACATGATCATGAAACAATTCTTCACTAAGATAGTAGATGTTGACTGGATGACCCATGTATTCAAGTTTTTTCTTACCCCTTTTGATAACTGCTATCATAACCCAACCTAATTGGGTTGCAAGCACAATTTGGTAATAATTATGTTTGCATCATATATGTTGAAAGGTTATTTGGTGGCAACAATGTGTATATCCCATATGGACTTACCGATTTGTGACAATATAATAGGAAGATGTTAGATATATGTTGTGTTGATTTCTTTTCTCGCATTGAAAGTTGATTTATCTCATTAGATCTATTTAATATGTTGTAGTATGCATAATAAATTAGGATAGTTAAAAAAACTAGAATGAATCTAGTAAGCTCCTAACTACTATTATCTAAGTAGAAATACTCCTTTTTGTAGCTCCTAAGTGCCTTACCCAAATTTATATGAGAAAAAAAAAAAATTATCTTATAAATAAAAATAAGTAAAATGTATATAACTTGAAAATCTTTAGAAAGATAGAAAGAAACTCACCAAAGTGTTGTATCTCAAATGGTTGAGCACAATTGCTGAGGGTGATGGTATGTTCCTTTATTATACCATCCACCAAGATTCAAACCCCCTAAAGGTACAAAGATGAGGTTGGGATCATACCCCATGTAACTTTGGTAGCCCTCAATCCTTAGCCCTTAGTCAAAAAGATATCAACTTAGATATATATTTAATGGATATCCCTCAATCCTTGGCTCCTAGCTAAAAAGATATCAACTTAGATTTATGCTCTCAATATCAACTAGTTGCAAAAAGAATAATCAGAGAATAGTTACAAACCTATTAAGATTACAATTGATCTCCATCCTATGAAATCTAAGAATTAATTCAAAGATAACATAAAAGTACAAAGTACACCAAAGATTACAAAGATTTAATTAGAATATTAAAAAGAAGGCTGCCTATATAAAAAGGAAAAGTTTAACTCGTTGTGACTTCAAATTTAATCAAGTAAAACTTGTAGAAAGTCAAAATATTAATATGTGGGTAAAAGCACAAACCTGTGTCACACTTTATAAAGGAATTGGCCAACATAAAAAAAAATCTCAACTTTGACCACATAAAAGTGGTCTTTATGTTTTGAATTTCAAAATGATGTAAACTAAGAAAATGTAGATCTCTTGTTCAAGTTTATTAGTCTAATTTTTTATATTTTTAAAAAAATTGTTTTGATTTATTTTTTATCAATTTAAGAGAAGATTTTGAAATGCTGAAAAATTGAAGAAAAAGTGACGTTCAATTGACGTCAATAAACAAATAGAAAAAGAATACATTTTCCCCTGATTTTTTTCCCCCAAATAGGTGACTTCATTATCTAGGGCATGGAAAAAAAAAGAATTTTTGATCTATATTTTTCTTGTAATAACATTTTAAAGTCAAACTTACCCGATTTTGATAGTTTTCAGTTAACATCAACTATTGTTTAATTTTTTTTTATTTTCAAAAAACAAATTATACCCTTTTGAAGAGGATTGTCTCCTCTAGGGAATCATATATTTGCCAAATTTTAAAATGATGTTTTACTATTTTTTTTTTAGTTTCAAAATAGCATCTTTTTGAACTTGAACAACCTGCTTGCATTATTTTCAAATATTTATATCCTAAAATTACTCAAAATATAAAAATATATATATTTCCACATTCAACACTTTGAGCTCTACAAAAGGGTATTTTTCTTTGTTTTTTTAAATTAATTTTGATTGCAAAAATATTGAGTAGAAGTTGGAAGTTTGAGAAAGTATAAGAAAATGGTGACTTTGTTGTCTAATAGGATGCAACATAGACAGATTCAATCGAATGGGATTCTATCTAATGTGATTCGGCTGAATCCCATTCAGTCGAACCTACTCCTTTGCTTTTTTTTTGAAAAAATTTGTGGCTTTTTTTTTTAATTACTGAATTACAATAAATTTTTAAAAAAAGGATTTGGAAGGGAAGAGTCATATTGAAAAACACAATGATGTGAAAGTGTTTGTTTAATGCCTTTTTTTGGCTGTTTTAGCTTTTTTGGTTTTTTTGCCTTTTGAATTAATAAATTATAAATATTTGGAGAAAAAATAACCACTGATTTCAACAAGGGCAAAGTCATATTAAAAAACATAATGATCTGAAAGTGTTTTTTTAATGCCTTTTTTGGCTTTTTTAACTTTTTGGGGTTTTTTTAAATTATTAAATTATAGAAATTTAGAGACAAAAGAACCACTAATTTCAATAGGGGCAGAGTTGTATTCTCAGGTACCATGTTCTAAAACTTGTAATTGATTAAAACCATTGATTTATTGAATGTAGACCTAGATCTTCAAAAATATAGAGGTTAAAGTCTTTGTACATGTGTTATTTTTGCATGCAGGTGAATTCAAATTTGATCAATTTGTGATGGGCAATAAAAAGACAAGAAAAAGGTTATATGATTGAAGAGGAGATACTACAAATGTCGATGAAGGAACATCTACTCAAGAACAACCCATGGAAATTGTTGATGAGTAAGGAGTATAGGTACCAGAGCAAATTAAAGGCGGTGATAGAAATTTTTTCCTTAGTATGGAAAATCTGATAGAGATGGATGAGGATTCTCTTTTCAAAAATATTTTATCTAAAGATATGGTACCTGAAAGCATAGTAAAATTACACTCTAAAAAAATATGGGACAATTTTTTTGAAAATAAGTCTATAATTGGAAGAGCACAGTTATTTGCCAAGTTATTTAGGAAGAAAGAGATGGCCCCTATTTTGGAGTTGTTAGGGGTTGATAATAAGAAAAAGTCACTAAGTTCATTAAAGCAAACAATAGCTGAAAACCTACAAGAATCATTGAATTGTATTCAAAGAAAGAGTCGAGCTATTGATTTAAGTGTTGCACGTAGAGCATTAATGACTGTAATTTCTAATAAGAAATTATCACATAGAAGACAAGTTCAAGAAATTTCTCAATTACTCAATATTTCTAGGAGAACTGTTCAAAGATATATTGCAAGGAGAAATAGATTGGATGGAAATGTTGAGAATAATTAGGTAAATATTTGCAGGGTTCCCCAAAAAGATAGAATCTTAGAAGATGTAAAGGAACAGGTTATTGAATATTGGACTAGCCAATCTTGTGTTTCTTCTAATAGAAGGGACACTATACAGATAAAAGGTGAAGATGGTACAAAAATTTCACATCCAAAACATTTTATAGATACAACATAAAGTAAACTTTTTGAAGCATTTAAGTAAGAATTTTTCAGATGTGAAGATTTGTCAAAGGATGTTTGAGAGTCTATGACCAAATTTTGTACATATAAATAAGGTATGTGAGACTTGTTGTTGTTAAAATCATGTTGAATTTCATCTACACCTACAGTCATATAAAAAAGCTATGGTAGTAATTAATCCAAATATAGTCATCCCTGGAAGTACAACACAATTTGTGAAAACTCTTCTATGTGAAAAATTAGAAGATTCAGATGAATTCAAAGTGTAGTGTATAAAAAATATATGTAATGATTGTGGAAATTTGAAGAATCTTGTACAGGTTGACAATATTGATCATTCAATGCAAGTTATGTGCAAGAGATTTGAATATGAGAAGTACTCAACAAAGTCAGGAGTTGAGAGCAGAAAAATTGTTCTCAAAGAGAGTGAATTGTCAAGTAATGAGTTTATGAAAAAAATTTGCAATATCATTTATCCACATATTGAACATTGTCATGGTGCTAGATGGAAAGCTAAGCAATTTTGTGACTCAAAGAATTGCTTTCCACTAGGTTGTATTCTATCTATTGTTGATTTCTCTGAGAACTATACATTTAGTCCTCAAAGTGAGATTCAAAGTCAATACTATCATTCAGAGAAAGTTGCAATATTTGTATAAGTTTGTTAAAGGCATGCTGAAGAACATGTGAATGGTGTACAAAGTAGCAAAGATGAACAAATTATCATCAAAGAGGTTCACTTTTATATCAGTGATGATACAGGTTGTGATAGAAGCTATGTAGCCCACTGTTTTGCAATTTTTTTGAAGACCTAAGATGACGTCAAATAGATGCTTCACAACATTGGATATGGTCTGATAGATGTGTTGGTAAGTGTTGATTTAATTATTTTTTTAAAAATTATATTATATTTATTTGTGTAATTAACTTGTAGACTTGAATTGTTCAGTTACTTAAATATGTTGTACCTCGATGTATATAGTTTTTTTTTTAAATTTTGGTTTTAAATTTGAAATTGTTTGTAACTTCACATGAGAATTTAAGTCTACAAAAGCTTTTAATTGGTCAAACCAACAACATATTAAATGGAACATTCAATTTTTGTGGAATTTCTATGAGAGTGGACATGGAAAAGGAGAGCATGATCGAGTTGGAGCATGTGTGAAGTGTGCACTTCAACAACATGAACTTGTAGGTAATACAATATGGAATACAAATTTAAATTCTTAAATATATTCTAAATAAATTTAAACCTGTTAGGAAAAAAGTGCAGATCTCAATATATTGCATGTGTTGAGAAGTGGAATCTTAAGCCATTATGCAATTTAATGGTTTTGATATATATCCAATGTTGCAAATTTTTAATATTTCTCCTGTTGGATTTAAAAAAAAAATCTAGTTATGTTTTTTGAGATTGTCTTTTCCTTTCAACTAGAAAACTTAGTTTAACCTGACATTTCACCAACATGAACTTGCAGGTAATGCCATAAGGAATGCAAATGAAATTGTTGAATGGTGCAAAAGTCATTTTGTCATTTGTGACTCAATATACAAGACATGCTATTTTTGGGAAGTTAAAGGTACATAAATATTTTGTTTTGAATTTCATTGTGTACATGAATAGAATTTTCAATTTTATACACTTTTAAATTGGATGATTGAAAGTTAAACAGATATTGATCGATCAACTCTTACTAATTGTCAAACAATTAGTGGTATTAGAAGTTTGCATCAAATCATGACAATAGGACATAGCAGGCCTCATGTAATTCAACTAAGAGAAAAATCATGTTTTTGTGCTAATTGCATTGAGAACAATGCAAATACTCTACAATGTGAGAATTAGAGATGGGTATGTTTCAGAATGGGAAATAAAACAATTAGTGGCCACATCGGACCCTTTTGAAGATAATGACATTGTAGATGTCTATAATCCTTTGTATTCAATTGATTACAAATGTGTATTAGATTTAGTTGTTACAGGTAAATTTTTTAAATTTTTAAATTGAATTTTAACTTGTACATTTGATTTATAATATATTCTATTTAAGTTGAGCATGGTTTACTACATGGTGTGTACAGGTGATATTTTTGTTGTTCTTGCAGATCCTGACAATACAGAAGGTGTAGATTACTATCTACTAAGATGTATGCAACCAAAGTGCAAATTGTCAGAATCAATGACAGATGGTGATGGACAAGAGTATCCAACTAGATCAGTGGTTGTTGAAGGCACATACTATCAACAAACAAAGATAGATACAAATGGTATTATATTTATTGATTATATGCCAAGTCAAAAAGTTTTGCATTATAGTCACTTAGTTATAGCAACATGAATAAATCTTGAAACTTTACCAAAAAGAGGACATACCAAACAAAGGTGGAGGTTGCCTATTGAAGATCATGAAAAGATTTTAGAGATAATAAAAGATAGAGAGGATCTAGATTATATGTACCAAGAACTTTAAGCTATTTTTGTACATGTATATATTTTCTATGACAATTTATTTTATGTTGAATTCAAATAATTTCATTCAATGTGGTGATACATTACTTTTTTCTTAATCATCGAAATAGATAGGTCATCAATTAATTGCAGCCCACATGTTTCTTTTTCCTACATTTTGGTGTTCAAATATTACCTGATATTCAGGTCATCCTAAGATATTGAGTTTGTTATGGATGGCATGGAGTTGGCTTTTGATTCACATTTTCTTTCTTTTGGAGTAGTACAATGCACATGATCCAATTGTTATCATGTACTTATTATCATTTTAGATATAATAGACATGTAAAAAATGAAAAATAGGAATTTGTAATAAGGTAAATGCACTATAATAGATATTACAAATAAGTACATTACAAGGCTAAGTAAATGCTTGTCTACTCTAATTAGTAGCATGGGATTAAGTTCCAATTTATATCTCACTAGAAAACTAGTATACCAAACTAGTCACAACTTTCAAACAAAAGATAAACTCATCATACAAAAATATTGCATGTTCTAGAAAGCTAAAAAGTAAAAATAGACCCTAAAATTTCCATTCCCAACCCAACTATGAAAATATACAATAAAAAATCCAAGAAAACAAGAATACTAGACATAGCTAGAAGGGAACAAATATTGTAAGGGAATGCACCAAGTGGCATAGCTAGTCAAGTATTTATGCTAGTTAAGCTTTCCTCATTTAGTTATCCGAGGACTGTATATTTACTTGAGGTGCATATATGTCCCTAGGAAATTTTAAAAAAAATCCTATACTTAGGTGTTAAGGCTACCTAATCCCCCTTATAAACTTAGCATTTGAAGATAAAGACATAGAAATATAAAATAACAAAAAGAAGGTTTCACATGCTTCAAAAGAAAAAAGAATCTTGGTGTAGATCTTAGACCCAAAATTCTACCAAACCTTCTTACTAACCTCAAGTAGACTTAGCAACATTGATTTTGATAACTGGTGAAAGGAAAATCTTGATTTTATTTTCCTAATGAAACTAGTTTGACACTTTTAGGAGGTTCCTAGAAGCACCTATTTCATTCAATCTTGCAAAAAAACATAAAACCAATTCCCAAAATCAATACTATACATTTTATAAAACCATAGAAACATTAAAGACTCCATTCCAAGTCATAATTTTATAATATTCTCTTTCCTAAGGTCATAGATAGAATATTAGGGTTTTGTATTAATCTCCCCACAATATGAGTCCTATGGTTTTGGTTTCAAATTGACACATTAGAATTTAAGTCACAAAAATTGAATTATGTAGATTTGAATTCATTCAATTTCAATTTTACAAGAATTTCAATTTTCCCTATATTGAATTCACTAGCTTTTCCAAGGTTTGCATTCTCTAAAATCCTCGTTCACTTAATCGATTCAAACATAATTTCGATACAAAATCATTTATAAACACATTCATGGATTCATAAATATCTAATTATTTTTAATTTTAAAATGAAGCACTCAATCTAAATAATTCCATGTTAAGATGCCAAGGTCTTCAACACCCAATTTGATAACCTTGTCTATAGATGCTAAACCCTTGAATCCTTCAACAAGCATTGAAAATATTCTCAATCTCTAATCTAATCCTTTGTGAGTGTTTGAATATCATAAGGAATGTGTGATCTATTAATTTCTTATCTTTTATAAAATATCTCTTTCTAGAAAGCTCCCAAAACCATAATTTCAAGCCCTACTTAAAGATAATCATAAATCTATTCCCATACTTAAGAATACACAATTAAAATATTATCGTGGTTTTACATCCACATTTTAGGGTTTCAAAATAGATGTTTAGTGTTTCAAACAAATTTTTTAACTTTTTATATATTAGGGTTTCAATTTCATGTTTTATGGTTTCATAAATTAATGTTTTAGGGTTTAATCTAGGTCCAAAATTTGTTTATAAAACATTAAAAATATAGTGCATTTACCATATTACAAATTCCTATTTGTAACATCTGTTATAAAACATTAGCCTCTAGTATATTACAAATAAGTAAATGAATGTCTCCTCTAATTTGGAAGCATCTATCATCCATTTTTCATTTTTTATCATTTTAGATATTATAAATTCCTATTTCTAGTGATATTTAATCCCTATGATCAAGAATACAATGAATGTCTTACAAGGCTAGCTATGAGCCACAAACATGAACCAAATTTGCAAAAGACATGAATTGGAATCACAAAGCACATAACAATTATTGAGAAAGAGATTTTGTTAACTACTTTTAGAACAATAATTTTATCTTTTCCAATTATTTATGTAAATCTAATGTATTTCTTGGCATGCAAGGATTAAACAAGAATCATTTATGATTTGCTCATGAATCAAATTTATTATTTATTCAAATCGTAATGTAGTGATGTCTAATTAGAGTAGTGATTCCCTATTTGCTTCCAAATTGCACCAATTAGATCTTGTTACATAGTAGAGACTATTATTGTATACTTTCATTCAAACTATCCTTTGTATTTTTAAATATAATACAATTCAAGGAGACTGTCTTGATATGAGAAAAAATTTTAAAAATGTTGTTTAAAGAGGACTTGTATACAACTGGAATTTGAAATGAAAATCCTTGAGGGACTAAGTACCTATTGAATTGAATGTTACCACATTGCCAAAATGTTCAATTTGTATATAATATAAAAGTTATATAATGTTCAAACCAGAATATAAAATGTCAAACCATAATGTCAAACTGGATAATGTCAAACATAATAAGATAGATCAATCTCCCGATCCATGTGTGGATCTATATCTCAATCTCTCTCTAGATCTTGATCCATGTGTGGATCCATGCCTCGATCTCTCTCTGGAACCCGATCCATGACCTGATGCACCTCCCTACACAAGAAAGTACATAATTTAATTCAATGTACATGTGTATATATATGTAAAATCATCTTAAAGTTTTGTACTTTCAACATGTGTGAATTTATCATGTAATTTATATATATTATAAATGTACCTCAAATGTATCATGCACAGGATCCTCTGCATGCTCTAGATCTCTGAAGTGCGACAAATTATCCCCATGTTGCTATAAATTTTCAAATACAAGATTTCAATGAATAGTGAGAACTACTTTTAAGTCAAGTTTATTTAATATATACACATGTGAATTTGTAGAACACAAAATATAGAAATTATTCAAGTACTTGCACATCTTGGAGCACTCTACCAATCCCACTAATCTCAGATGAATGAATGGTAACATTAGGAACACCTATATCTGAAGGTAAAGGACCAGTGCCAAAGAAAAGTGTGCTATATGTGCCATATACATTAGGTGCAACCTGATGTTGTGTGGGGGTTGTAGGCTGATCTAGAATATTTTGGTCCTCTAAAGCTGCCTCACCCTGACCTGACTGTCTACCAGTATGTCATCTAATATGAGTCAATATAGCATCCAAAGGAATACCATACTCATCACTGATAAACTGGTATGCTAATAGTAAATCAAGAATGGAAGTTGAAGCAACATTACGTACAATGGTGTCACTCATATGGGTCACATCTAATGGGGATGGTAGATCTACATGAATGTAGGGGTCATAATCCACAGATGTAGCCTCAATGGGAGGAAGGCCAATCCATGGACATAGTAAGTATCTCCCTACAACATCAAATGACATCTGATCAACTTGAGTAGCAATGGTGGTCATCCTATCAAAAAGCCTGGATCTAGTCAGTGCGATTACTGCATCTCCTGCTGCTGCTAATTCCAAATGTTTTGGAAGAACCAAAAGGTTTGGACCAACTAATGCCCTCTTATTTTTGGGCAGTGGCAAATTTGGACGTCTAAATTGAGGTTTATCAGCAAACCTCCCCTTGCCCTGTCCAACATGTGTAGGCATAGATGTTTAATCCACAGATAATCCTAAATGAAACTCAACATATAATTGTTTCCAAAAATATAGTGGCAACTCATCATTATGAGGCCATCTATGATTGGCTGCCAAAAATCTAGGATATATAAATGGACCAACTAGCAGATTTGTACACCTGGTAATAGTATAACCTCTAACTTTGTCTTTCCTAGTATAAAAGGGAACATAGTATGCACATTATGTAATGAAACTCTATCAGAAATAGTTTTGATATTCTCAGTGCCAGTAATAGTCCTAGCAAGGGACCTATAAAACTCCTCAGTGCTAATATCGTCATATGGATTGTATGATTTTATTGTCTCAATCATATGTCTAATCTCGCACCAAATATTAACTAATCTATCTCTATTAGCCAAATTTTGGGGGTTTTGTATAGTTTGATCCAAACATTTCAAAGCATTATCTAATCTAGAAATGCTATCATTATAAAAATTATTCCTAGCCTTAGCTTCACGTTGATACTGTGTGGAATGATGAGACCCCTAATCATCAGCCGTATCTAGATAAAACTATGTAAAGAGATCTGCATTTAATTAAAACAAAAAAAAATATGTAGCATTTTTGTTTTAAGCATACAAAAATATAAAAATGCAACATGTAGATCATCTTAATAAACACAAAGTTTAGATTTGCATCCAAAGGAAAAGGATTCAAAGATAAGCTTGGACAATTTACAAGATTCAACTTTTCATAAGTATATAATGGTTTTCATAACTATAATGGAAGAAATCTAATTAATGTATTATCAAATAAAGAGAATCGAAGTTACCAACAATTATGTTCATTGAAATTTCATAGATTGAAATTTGGAATTATACTTACATTTCATAGATTAAAAGTCCATATTTAAAACAAACTTGACTCATGATCATCATTAATTATTCAATACCAAATACCAAATTCCAAATTCCATACTTAGACACATTATTAAGCCCATCATAACCCACAATCACTTGTAAGTAATTAGAACTTTCATTATCTATTACATAAATATATATTTTATAATACTATTCACTTTCAAAGTCTATAGATTAATTTAATATAAAGGTATTACACAATTAAAAATCTTATACATGAGTATGGCCTAAGGTAGTTCATGATCTTATTGTCGAGGCAAGATAAGGAAAAAAAAGGATAGTTCTTATAAGAATCCTTCACGCCCATTAACCTATTGTATTCATTCACTTCACTACCATGTAATGTTGAGTTACTAAATATTGAACCTTATATGATAACATATTAAAATATTTTAAAAAAATATATATCTACTTAAAAAGTCTAGTGTGTGGGGGAATCTATGTTCCCCATCCAACACTACTAAGGATATTCCCACAAGATATGAACTTAGGTCCAAGTCCACCCAAATGCTATGCATAATTTTCTTTGTATTGATTTCTAATGGTCATAAAACAATGTTTTAACCTATCTCTAATGGTGTTAACTTTATTAATGTTATTGGGAATCTTTCAACAGATAACTCCATGATACATCCAAAGCTAAACAAATGAACGTTACCTCATAGAGATTCAATATAGAATATGAAGCACAAGCATTAACAAAAAACACATGCACAAAGGGAAGCATACAATTCTTGAAAAGAGAATAGGTGCTTCCAATTGTGAGCACAAAGCTTGAGAATTTGGAGTGATCCAAGAAAAAAAATTAATGTCAGCTATGAAGAAAAAGAAAAGATGGAGATACTAGTTCTAATGTAAAAAAAGAGAGCCAGTATCGCTAAAATGCTCATGTGTATGACAAAATTAATAAAAATTAAGAAAACAAGCTTGAAGAAAATGTGAAATAATCCTCAAACTGCATTCCTTTCCAGAACAATCAAACTAATTTATGGATTTATCTATATTGAAAATCCACAATACAATTGATCTATTGACTACATAAAAGTAATTATGAAGCAAAGGTACCTATTCAAAATATATATTACTAGATACTCCTATGAGATATACATTTTCTTGTACCTCACACATATTCCTATAGGATATGGTCTATAGAAAGTTGGCATATGCATCAAACATGGCTAGTACAAAATTTGAACTGTATAAAGGCCAGTTTTGAACTAAAATAATAGAGAAAAAGAAAATACCAAATTGAATAATGGAATCTCCAAGACCAAATTGAACATTAGTGGCATTTACAAAATACCCTATTTCTTTATTTAAAACCTAAATTTCCTCTGCAATAGCTGCTAGGAAAATTGCCTTAAATGGGAGAACAATCTGCTATTGCCCATGAATCACAGTGTCATTCTAAATGTTTATGTAAATATTTGTACATAGGTTCCAAATATAACAGAGTTTAAAATAAGAAATGCAAGACTCTGTTTTCGATGTAGTTTTCTATAAAGCAATGGTAGCATAAATAGAACACCTTTTTTCTACATTTAATTACTTAAACTCTTACTTGCTAAGACAATTTATCTAATCCTCACGTCTGAAAGGTTATCCAAATAACAATTTTGTCAAATTTGAACTCAGATAACATAAATTTATTAAAAACGAGATAGAACTAGCTGTAGATCCATATGAATTTGATAATTGAAACCACAAATATTAAAAAACCAACCAGATAATATTTTTCTGCATTCAAAAAATAGGACAAAATTAGGCAGCAGATTTGTATGAATTTGAAAATTGAAACCTTGAATTTAAAGAAAAAATAACATGGAAATTTAGATCTGGAAACCAAAAATAAATAAATTAAAGCCGAGGCATTTTTCAACCATAGGTATTGACAGCCTCCCAGTGAAAGGACTTAGACACAGGCTTGGACAAATCCCAAGGTCCATATCATCATGACGTTGGCCTCCTAGAATGTGACACTCTTGTAAGGAAGGCCTTGCTTTTCACAGAGGCTTCACATACATTGTCAGCAATCTCAGGTTCTGATGTGGTAACCAAGGAAAATAGTGGTGCTCCAAATAAAATTTCATAGAAGATTAAGCATTGTCTATCGACTGAATATTTCCAGGAGCTTTTTGCAGGAGGCTATCTTCGTGTGAAGAAAACTCTGTACTAATCATGGCCCGACTAGGGTTTTAAAAAAAATTCCATTCCAATATAAATAGTGTTTTACTCTACCCTAATTATGGACTGTGGAAATCTGATGTCTATTAGTGTTTTACTGTGAAAAAATGTGCCCTAATCATGGCTCGACTAGGGTTTTTAAAAAATTTAATTAAAACATCAAATCTTTTCACAAGCACATAGACAATGCTTCACAAAAACCCTTAACGTGTTTATCATTCAAATTTACAAATTTATATTTTGACAAATAGTAAAAACTGCATGATGAAAATAAACAAATGCACATGATGATAATAAATTAAAAATGCAACACATTTATGAGAGCAAGATGAAGTCTTACGTGGGCTTTGTAGGCTCTAGGTATTTGGTAGAGTAGCATCTAGATGCAACCCACTCGACCGAAAATGAAACAATTGACCACTATAGCCGTGTTTTTTGCTTTTTTATATTTAAGGGACTCGATCGAAAGGAACTCGGTCCATAACCACTCGACCAAATAAATGAAGCCACATCTGCACCAAATATAGGTCACATCAGTGCCAAGTCGATTCGATCGAATCCCACTTGGCCGACTAGTACTCGACCTAAACCTACTCAATCAAAATTATTCTTTTAGCTCAAAGTGTGACACTATTTTGTACTTTTACCCATGTGTGTTTCCTATATAGTTTATGTAGAGCCTACCCAATACCGTGAAGTGAATCAAAATCACTACCCATGGTTAACCAATTGAAAATGTTGCATAGATATCCATCCTTCAGTCTCCTAATTTCAAATACAATAATCTCTCCAATCAAATTCATAGTGATTAAGTTGTTTCTACATGATAACATTTGTAGTCAGTGGTTTGGTTGTAGCTACATTGCTGAATTAATGGGCTGAAAGAGTTTAACTAGTAATTTTAACATATGTATGTATAACCTAGTTGGTACTGTCATCAAATAGAAAACATTTTTTTTAGTGCAATAACAAATTTGAAGTAAAAATGGGGCACATGTGATCATTGTACAAGAATAAAATGCTACACTGCCAAAACAATAAACATAGTCATTAACCATCACCATCATTGAGTTGAATGTCTATCTCTGCTTCACCTTTGAAGAACCTCATGGATGATGATGCTTCTTGCTTGAGTTCACTCTATTCAAGATCATCTTATTTTAAATCTACAATATATTTTGGAGAATGAAAATCTCTTGATTACCATACTAGGAAATTATCAAGATTATGTAATCTGTTTATCAAGGATTCTTTTGGACTCCCCATCTTGTCTATCAATTCTAGTATCATGTTCTCAAGAATATCAAGTTTATCTTCAACATGGCTAATCATCACAACTAGATTGTGTATATGATCTAGAGTGCTCCATATTGAAAATTCAAAATTCTCAATTCTAAAGTTGATGATCATAGGATATAATTATTACCCATCAACATGCTTACCAAAATTCTAAAATTGTGTCTAGGGTTATGAATTTAGGGATATTATCTAGAAAACTTTCATCATTGATTAGTAGAATCTTTAACTCACATATTCGATCAGACATAATTAATCTTATTTTTCACTAGGTCTAAATACTCAGCATCCAACATTCTATGTTTCTTTTGTTTCAAACTTGTTAAATCAACCTAGGAGCTTCACTATCATTGAGGAATTTGATTACTCTTTCTTCTATACATAGGGAGATTAGACCAAAGACATGATTAGCACAACATAATTTGTAATACAAATTTTGTGTTGAATGAAATCACACTACTTCTAGGATAAAATTACACTAGTCAAACCAAAATCATGGGTGTGATCTAATCTGAAGCCTTCAAAATTTCTTGATCTATTTGTGGTAGACTTCTAACTGTAAGTCTAGTTCTAGATTCTATTTCTCAAGTCTCTATCACACTCTCATAACAATAAACATCCACATGGATCCAATTACTATGTAAGCCCTCTAATCTCTCATTTTAATTTATCATCTATTTATCTAGATAAGTATCTCATATCTTACTGCCTAATTTAATTCAAGATCTAATTATTATGTATTGCCTATCATTCCATTACACATCTAAATTAATGGAAGGTGGTTTATTTTCTATAAAATACTCATCTATATTATTATTGTAAGGGTGAAAAGTGCATCCCTAGCAATTTTTACCCATTCATTTTGGACTTGCCTTAATTATTATCCCTACTGTAATGGTCCATTGTGTGTGATAACTAAAATATGATTTAGACACAACATGGGTGAGTCAGACTCCAAACATCACATGCACTACAAGTAAAAGTTTAGATTTGTGTCACACTTTCATCCAATTAAATAGTTTTGAGTGGAAGATTTTTGGGTGGTAGGTAGTCATGTGACACAATTCTACCCAAAACCACATGGCGCAAACATGGATAGAGGTTTTTGGGTGGAAAGGTTGCACCCGATAGCATATCAGATGACATAGTTCTGGGTGAAAATTTGAAAATAAAATGAAAAAAGTTGAAATGTCATTTTTTCTTGGATTTGAGTGATTAGAAACCCTTTCCTCCTAGATCCCGTGACCCAACAAAAAGAGCTTGCGACCCCGGAGAAACTTGCCTTTGAACTATTGTAGGTAGGATTTTTTCATTTTTTCCTTTTTTTATGTTTTTTAATAAGATAGAACTTTGACAGTTGTATAGTTGTATTTAGGCATTTTCTCTATAAAATACAGTCAAAATTTTAAAAGACCATATCATATGAAAAGAGACATCCTGGATAAACTATAAAAATTTATATGGGATTATGATGATATATATTTAGTTTTTATATAATTTACTTATACTAAGGTATGTCATAGTATTTCAAAGGCACCATTGAATAGATAACTATCATAAAACAATTGCTTGACAACTAAGGTTGAATGCCAAATTTAGGCTGCATAAAAATCAAATAACAACCGATAAACTAAACTAAAACCATCAAAATCAAACTAAAACCCTAAAGAAAACAAAATAAAACCCTAAAAAATGAAACTAAAACCTTATAAAGAAAATTAAAACCCTAAAAACAAAACTAAAACCCTACAAACAAACAAAAATTCTAGATTAAAAAAGACTTATTTTAAACCTTTCAAAAGCATAAGTGGCAATTCGGAATCACTCCAAAATTATATGTGGCAATTTCAAATCACTCCAATTTCAAAACCCTAGAAACAAACATGCATGAGAAATATCCTTCCTATTTATAGATTTGTTTTCATATGACCTATATCTAATCTAATATGAAGTCCTTGTTCCTTGATAGTCTAAACCTAACCCCTATATTTGTAAATATATCTTAAGTCGCTTGGTTCAAAAGGTTTTGCAAGTATCATCTTGAACCTTGTTTAGAACTAGGTATATGTGAAATTGACCACCATTTTCCTAAATCAAAATTAATCATGGGCCCAAACTAACTTTCTTCCAACTAGCCATTGCCTAGCAAGTAAAGCAAAAATATTTAAATTTGCATGCTACAATATTGTATAAAAGGATAGAGACCTAATTCATCTTGGATCATCTCTTACCAATTAGAGAATCATATTGTTTGATCAATTAAGCATCAAGGAGAATCAAAATATCATCTAATAAATTATAAAGACATGCATCTAACGATTTTAATTCTACTTGGTGTGATTCCAAACTTGTTCCATGTTGTTAAATCAATCAGATGGAAGTAACTAAAGCACAAGGCGGTAAGCAAGTTGACATCCTATCCTTTGCATAATAGGTTTTATTGGTGCTTTTGAGAACGAACTTCCTTTTAAAATTTCTTATATTGAACAAGATTGTAAAGAGAAAAAGCACAAAGGGCAAGGCCATAGATTAGGTTTAGGACTATTGAAAATGGATCAAAACTATTTGTGTGTAGATTAGAATTGTAGGTGTAATTACAAATTAGAAAAGAGCACAAGTGATTTCTTACTTTGTCAAAGCTTCACAATCTTGGGCTTGATAGTTGAAATTGAAATTGGATCACTAACCACAAGTTACATTAAAATATCTTAAGTGCCACATCTAAATCCCCTCCAAACCTAAGTACCCTTATCCTCTTTATTTATTTATTCATAATTGGCGGGAGAAACTTTATTTGAAACTATGATTCATACAACAAAAGTTGAAAACTAGCCTATTGGATTTTGACTAAATGGCATCAAACAAAGCATAAGTGAAATGATAGTGGCTCCCAATAGTGTTGTCATGGAAACAAATGATACATGTCTTGAGAAATATGGAAGCTTGGTTCATAGACTTGCAATTGTAGTATATAAGAGGCATTTGGCTATTGTACACAGATCATTTTGCTAACCAAATTATTCATTGACTTTGAAATGCTATTTGTACTAGCATTATGGATAGTGTAAATAGGATATAAAATCAAATTGATGAAATGTTCATTATTTTTACTATGGTAGATTTTGGTTCAATGTTCTCTTGGCAAATTTGTGTTGGAAGAAACTTTATCTTTTCGACATATACATGATTTGTATGGATTATAAATAATAATATTAGAATAAATCTTAGGTACACAATGATCATGAAAGTAGATGCATGTTGTTAATTTGAAAATAAAGTACATACTTATTCTAAAAGTCACACTTTTATTTTTCTTTGTTTTATCATTGTTAAAAATTATGCATCATATGATACATCTATAACAAAAAAATAGTTGCATATGAGTGACATGTCTAATAGGCTCTAGCCTTAAAATGAAAAGAAAAGAAACACATCTTTATTTGTAGAGAGTTATCATGTTTTCACAACATTGTAAAAAATCTACTTTAGAAACTACATATTAGTAAATGACATTGTTTGTTTAGTTCATTTACTTTTTGCAAAAAAAGTTGTGCTTAAATTTCTTGATATGCACATTGGAATTTTGTTGGCCATGTTTATAATTTTTATTCACAATCTTGGGCTTGATAGTTGAAATTGAGATTGGATTACTTAGCACAAGCTACATGAAAATATCTTTAGTGCCACATTTAAATCCTCTCCAAACCTAAGTACCCAAGTATCCTTTTTATTTTGATAGCATACATATGTATTAAATTTCAAGATTTAGGCACTTTATCTAGGTTGATTATGTGTTAATTTATCTGATTAATTAGTTATCGTATATCATTAGAAAAGGAATTTTAGAAAAGGAATTTCAAGGCATGGATCATCATTGGATTGTTCTCATGAAATAGCTAAGTGAAATTTGATCACTTTGAGCTTAGGTTCCAACTAGCATTCAACTTAGATGTATGTCCATGATGTGTAGACCATTTGATCATGTACTTTAAGTATGATGGTAAATTAGAACCTAGTAGATGTCTTAAATTAAACCTAAATTAAACCAATAAATAGTTAAATGAATTTGTATATATTTTTTTTAATTTTTTAATACTTGTTGTGGATGATGTAAATGTTGTGTTGATTGATAAAGATGTTTTGATATATGTTTTAAAATTATATGTAAATGTATCCACATTTTATATGTCTTCATTATGCATGTAATGTATGGACACAATTTGTAACTTGATAAATAAATTATGAACATTATTTACTAAGTTTTGTTAATTTAAATGTGTAGATTGAATTTATTTAATTTTTAACTTTTAAAAGTTTTATTTATGTTTGTTTAAATGTCTAGATTGAATGTATATAATTTTTATATTTTAAATGTTTTTAAATTAAATTAAAATTTGATTTTATAACCTAAAGTTATGAAATTTTATTTTTAAATGCATATTTGCATACGCATACATTTCATATCACGGATGATCAGGGTTCTCATTACTCCAATTGATGCAGGAGCATCCCGATTGAACAAGAAATTGACATCACCCAAAACTAATTTTAGTTTGTTTTATTCATTTTTGGTGTGTGTACCACTTTGTTGGCATCACTCACCCTTTCAATATAGGTGGAATGAGTAGATTTACAAGTACTTTCAATTTTTCCACAGTTTTGGGTTCTGGTACATAACATGCTAACTTCATGGAAACAATTGTTTTGTTAAATAGGTGAAATATTAAGGTTAATCCTTGCATAGGTAGATTGTTAGAGGCATCCCCAAATTATTGAAGAAGGTTTCAAAGTCAAGCTCTTATTGGTTTTTGAGATTTAATGATTTTTGGACTTGTGCTCACATATTGGTGAAAGTTTGAAATTTTGAATTTTGTAGCATTTGAGGCCAAATGGTTTGTTGGAGGTATTAGAAATGCTGAGACACTTATCCTTGTTTATTTTGGAGAGATTTCAAACTTTTGGCAAAATGTTATGGCCAAGGTCAGTTTTTAGCCTCGACACTCGTCAAAGTTGCACAATTGAAGTTCTCAAGCTCCTTAAGGTATTGTTGATGAGTGTTTTAGCACACAACAATGCATGCATGATTGCTGGTATCACACCTCTCTTTAAAAGTATCCTACCCTAGGTAAGACTACTCCAAGGTTTCTACATCTAGGTATTAGCTTACTTGGAATCTCTCAATTGGAATGTTCTAGCTGTGCCTACAAGGGATCTTACATGTAATCTATAGATCTTAAGGTTGGAAAAACAAATACATATAAACCCTTTATGA
Organism: Cunninghamia lanceolata; assembly: GCA_027924645.1. Taxonomy (NCBI): domain Eukaryota; kingdom Viridiplantae; phylum Streptophyta; class Pinopsida; order Cupressales; family Cupressaceae; genus Cunninghamia; species Cunninghamia lanceolata. The sequence continues at coordinate 10,866,354 of BSBN01000078.1, forward strand.
TTTTAGTTGATAAAACAATGTAAAATGCTACTGGAATTCCTAATCTAACAATGGTTTTATAAGAAAATGCAAAAGGAGTTAGGGTTTTAGAGAAATCCTAAGTGACATTCACAATGTATGGATTACTATAAGTAGACAAACACTCTAAAATTTAACTTATTTCTGAGTTACCAAACTAAAAATTGATGTTACAGCACTACAGAAAATGATGCTATCTTCAATGGAAATTGAAAGATTTTCAAATTGCATTCATTCATTAAACACCCAATAGATGGCACAATTTAACTTGTGAAATGCAATTAAACTTGAGAACAACTGATAAGCCCAAACTAACTTTGCATAGTTATTTACCATCAACAAATAACTAAAAGTATGGACTTAGAGCATTCATCAAATACTTTTAGTAAACCATGAACATTATAAAAGCACAACTAGCTAACTATGGGAGAGTAAGAAGCGAACCACGAAAACCAAGTAAGAAACACAATACACAAATTCTCAAAAAAATTGTAGAAACTTGTTTTGTATTACTTCAAATGGTAGAATGTGAACAATTCGGCATCAAGAATTCTCTCTTACCAATAATGGAACAGGTAACCCTTTATATAGGAAAGTGGCATACTGAGTTTTTCAATAGATGGTGGGGATTAACACAACATCGACAGTCTAGATTACATCAACAAATGTATTCCTTTACAACTCACAACAAATCCCGGATTATATTTTATCCCTTATGAAAAGGACAAAAAATAGCCCCTAGATACATTGAATCTAGACATTTTCACTACCCAACTTAATATATATATAGAAAAGCTCATTTTTGAGGCATAATAAAGACAAAATAGTGTCACATGTTGCTCTAAATATACTAATTTACATCAATGATGGGATTACACTTCAAAATAACCAAAAATAACATATTAAGGTTCTTCATCCAAATTAATTGTCTTCTTCTGCCAATTTGTTGTGGTAGTTGACCCATGCTTCAAGTGCTAGATTGATTTCCAAATGATCTGGATTCTTGAGATGGTTGACTCAGTATTCAAACATTTCCAGTTCTCGGCTATATCGGTTGTATATCCTTTCTATTTCTTCCCCTGCTTTATGTAATGCATTGAATTCAGCTTTGAGATCACTGAACTTATCCAACCTAGCCTCCACATCCAGCTCAGTATTTTCAAAAATTATCCTATGCAGCTTGTTCTTGCATTTTTCAACATCATAAGGTGTATAATCATTGTAAGCTTCTTCTAGGTAATCCTTCAAAGTATCATTAATATCATAGATCAAGGCTCAAACTTCTTCATCTACTGGCTTATAAGCTTCTTTTATGTACTCAAAGATTTTCTTTCTCAACCTCAGCTGTTGGTACTGTAGACACCTAAAATTGACTTGCTCCACAAACCAATTTCCCATATCCCTACACCATCAATTATCCCTCCTATTAATTAAATAAATTCATTTTATTTAATTAATTTATCCTTCATCATCTACATTTGACCATTTACCCATCCTTGGTGATCAATTAATTCATTTAATTTATCACTATGCCTTACGACTATATCCTCATTAATTAAATAAATATTCTCAATATTTATTTAGTTAATTTGTCCATCTCTCTAATCCTTGTTAATTAGATAAATCATTCTTAACTAATTAATCTATCCTATTAATAAACTTGTCCCTATCCTAGTTAATTAAATATCAATTATTTAATTAGCTACCCTAGCCTACCTATCCCCTAGACCTAAATTAATTAAACTAAATACTTAATTAACTTTGCTTAGCCCATCCTCCCACACACCTTTGAATAAAAATCATTTTTTTATTCAAAGGGTCAAATCTTCCTTACACCTCATTTATCACCCTCTTACACATGTAAGTGTACATGTGTCCTTTAACCTTCACATCTTTACATAAAAGTGAATTTTTAATTCACACTCCCCCATGAGTTGAGTTTTTAATTCACTTGTCATATCCACTTTTCCCAAAAATGAATTCTTAATTCATTTTTATCCTCCACACCTTTCCCCATGTGAATTTAAAATTTACAAATAATGAGAGTCCTCCAATCCCATTGACCTAATCTCAACCCTTGATTTCTCTCATTCACTCCTCTTGTGACACTTGTCACAAGGCTATGACTCCAACCCAAACCCTAACTCGCAATCATTCCTAGCCCTTGATCTCAACTTTTAATTCTCACCGTCCATCCATTTTCCAAAAATCTATAAATGAAACCCTCACCCAAGCCATTTAGAACAACTTCTTCTTGCATCAAAACCATGCCCAAATTTCTCTCAAATCTCTTCATCATACCATCATAATGCCAAAATCATTCCTCATCCCCATCTCAATCTCCATCTAAATCTAAATCCCTCATCCTATTGTGTTTAATCTCAAAGAGCAATCAACATTCATCCATTTGGGTAAATCTAAGGAGTTTAGGTGCAACTCCTTCCACCCTATCTTGGATTTGTGGGTCACATGTGAAGGTATATGATTTGTTTTTGCATTTGATTGGTGTTTTTGGCTTTTATTTTGACTTCATAGAGCATAGGTACAATTTATTAGCCTTTGATAACTTGTCACCAGTTAGAATATTTTCAACCAATAAAATATGTGCATGCAAATCTCTGATACTCTTGACTCTAGGAAACATGTGAGAATAATATTCCTTGAAAGAGACACTCCTCCTGTAGATCTTTCAACTTCTTGTGAAGCTTAACTAACTTCTTATGTAACTGGGCCATGGCATTAATCATTTCACATCCCTTTTCACATACTTTAATCAACCACTTCTGGGTGCCTTGTGACATGGTTCTTACTTCACTGATCTTTGCCATTTCATCTGTTGATAGGAAAGTTGGCACTCTCCTTATATTTCTACCAACATCAACTGGTTTAATTAGAAAATGGAGTCAAGTATGGAGTTCCTCATTCTACTATTTCAATTTCTTCTTTGATAGCTCATCTCTATTCAACTGTTCTAGAATTGAAGTGACAGACCCTTTAAATTCATCAACTCTTTGAGCACATGTGGTCAGTCCTAGATTAACCACTGAGATGATATAATCCTCAGCTCTAATTTGTTCTCTATTTGTGTCAACTAGTGGGACAACTATTTTAGCAATCTTGGATCCTATCTCATCCTTGTAGATCCTTGATTGTACCTTTGCTTTCTTTTGTTTCCTTAGCTTCTGAGCCTGTCACAAGATTGTGCTCAAATCCAATTACATTATTTCAACCTGTAGCTCTGGGTACACCACTTTTTTTTTAGCCATTCAGGTGCTGAGGAAAGAGGTTTACTTAATTCATTAGGATTTCCACTATCAGTTTTGGGAGGTCCTTCAAGTAATCCCTGTTCTCGCTGTGGCCTCTTATCTTTATCCAAATCTTTATCTCTATCATTAGTAAGGTTTCTCCAACTTACCATCATGTTCTCCTGAGCTGATTTGATGATTTCTTCTATTTGACCTTTCTCTAAGGGACTGTTAGATATGTCAATAACTTCAACAGTGATTATTTCAGCCAAAGGTTCATTTGGAATTTTATTATTTATCTCAACAAATGTATCTTTCTCTATCTTACACTCTTGCCGACCCAATTCAGTGCACACCTTATCAATTCTAGGTAGAAGTGGTATATCTAAAGGAGTTTAGTCTTGGTCTACTTGTGTTAAATTGGTTGATACAGCTGACACAGTGGAAGAGATGACCAAGGGTGAAGGAATGGAGAAAGAAGGTAGAGAAAGTGAGAGAATAAATGAGAGGTAAGGGAATGGAAGTGGAAAGTGGAGTAGAAGATATGGTAGGTAGGGATGTAGAAGTAGTAGGGGAGCATGGTAGTGTAACAATAGAAGTGGAACTGTCAGAAGTAGTGGATGCGATTACTAGTGGAGAAGAGACTATTGAGGAAGCATTTTTAGGTGGAAGATCAGTGGAAAGATTCTCTTAAACAATAGTGACAGCAACACCAACACTCAATGCAACATGAGGTGAAGAAGCAGGCATGCTATTATCATCATTAGTTGTAGCAGCAGTTTCCACATCCTTACTAACATTCTTCACTTTGACTTTCTTGGTCATGGAACCTTCTTTAGAGCCACTAGGCATATCCCTTTTCTTCAAAGCTCTTGTCCTAGTAGGAGGTAGATCCTTCTAAAGGCGCTTTGAAAAAGCTTTCTTACTCTTTTGGGCCTTAGTCCTTTCTGCTAAAGGTGTGTGTTCCTCACCATTTAATTTTTTCCCTTGGGTAGGTTCTGTATCACCAATGATGTCTATTGGCTCATCCTCTTCTCCTCTAAACTCTTTATTTGATTCAAGTGCAGTATATGTGAGTTGCACTCCTTGCATCTACAAAGCAGCAATCCTACCTCTTACCCATGCTTTACTCAACCTAATAGGTCCTTTCATTGCAACATCTAGAGAACTTTCTTTAGCATTAGCCCAATTGGGCAATGGAATTGGCTGGTGATATTGAGCTTCCAAATCTCCTATATTCGTTAAATTTTCATCATCTTCTAGTTGGTCAGGGACTGCAATAATGTTGAACTTCCTTCTGAATGCTAGAGATAACCTTGAATGAGATTTCTTCATAACCTTGTAATCATCCATATAGTTGGACCAAAAATCTTCTATATGCATCTTATGGAATAGTTTTTTGCTTACGAACCCTCCATCACCTTATTTGGATCAAAGTGATCTCTTGCATTGTAGTAATGGAGGTTGAGAAGTTGAAGTTCTTTGTTTGAATGCTCATCTAATGCTAATGAAGGACATGCATATTTCCCTTTGCCTAATAGTATGGGAAATTGTACATTGGTTTTGTGCAAGTGCTTGAGTTTCTCAGCACAAGTGATCAATTGCCTAGACAACTCCAAGAGTATTGTCTAATCTGTAGGATATCTAGGAGGTCTGTATGCTACCCCAGTGAAACCTTGTATCCTTAGATATGTAAACTTTTCAAATTGGATGTACCAGCTTCCATATTTGGTTATCTCATTCATAGCTTATGTAGAAATCCTCAAGGCTATGTTGCCTTGCAACAATCTTATTATATACATTGTGAAAGCATCATTGACTCTCTTAAAGTGCATTAGAGATTGAGGCATTGTGAGCTAGGTGTAGCACTCACATACTTTGACTTGGGTCTGCTCATTATTTCCTACCTCACCTACCTTAGACAATCCAACATAATGGTTTCTTCTTGCCAATGCATAGACAATATAGGATGTCCATCTAAAAAACTATTTTCCTTGAAGTTACTAAATGCCTCGTGAATGTTGTCACTAAAAACCTATGCCTAATGAAACTTAGTGCCCTTCAATATTTCATCAATTATAACAAACATCCATTCTTCAAAAGTGGAGGCTATAGGCAGTCCATATATTCTACTTAATAAGGTCACAAGGTCATCTATTTCATCATGAAAATCACTCATGTAGAGTACATGAGTGAACTTGATTAGGGCTGACCTTCTATTCTTTTTGCATTGATCATTCATATGCTTTCTACATCTATTTACATCTTTCTTGTAAGTTACCTCTGATCGAGCCTTATCCGGCATAGTCATCATAGAATGCCATGGGATGTCAAAAGTCTCAGCCAAGGAAGGTGGACTTAAATTAGCTAAGAATGTCTCCATTAGGAGTCTAGATTGTTCTGGTCATGATATCATACCTATCTGCATAGGCCACTATCATTTTTACACATTGTACAGATGTGGGGAAGGCAGCTGCTTGTGCTATCCTACTGTCTTTTACTATTTTGGCTCTAGGGGTTGGATTTGTGCCAAATACCCTGAGTCTGAAGTCATCAGTGTGACCAAGATCTATATCTCCAATGTCTTTCCATCTGGTAGCAATCTCTGTCTTCGGGGGAATACCTTTGAACTCATACTTCATGACGTGAACTTGTGTAGTCATTTAACCTGCATGACTAGACATTATAAGCTTGACACCTTGAGATATTTTCAAACTCCTAAGTTTAAGGTCTATGAGTATCAAGTGGACTACTAGGCTCTGAACCATGTTATAACGAATGAATCTACAATGGATTTTCTAAGTTATGAACATTCTTTTAAAAGAGTAGAAATCTAAATTTCACCATCCATTGTATCCATTACACAATCAAACAATAAGCAATTCAATACCAATGCATGTTATAAAATACCCAAATGCTGCAAAAATTTCATTGAAAAATGTAGAACTTTATCATTCACCATTTGTAGCCATCATTGCATCCTTTGAGACAATTCTTCTTTTGAAAATTCCTTAAAAACAATCATTTTGCTCAATTTGTGCTAATATTAGGGTCAACTAACTTACAGACAGGAAGGCACTATTTTTTAGGTCAACTGACCTTAGTGGGGAAATCGGGTCTGTCCGACTAACTGATCTTTCATTTCTCATGTGTTCTTGAAGCTTTGCATGGATTTCATGGAAAAATGAGTTACACGGATTTCAGAGGGGACTGACTTAAGTTAGTGATTTAAGTTAGTTAGTAAAAAATTTAGCGCAAGGAGATTAGAACAGATTTTATCACCCTTAAGCGGGATCAGATGCTACCCGACCTAGCGGAGGTTTTGAAGTCAACTGACTAAGTCGGTGATGGCACATTTTAGCACACAATTGAATGAGATCAGTTGTGGTGCAAATTCACTTTCTTATTTCCAGCATAGGTTTTGATCATTACCGACTTGCGGGATTTTTATAGGCATCAGACCAAGGTTAGAGAGATAGTCTTTTAACACAAAGTCAGAGTAAGGAAAATTTAGCGCAAAGCAAGTTTTGAGGTTATCTGGGACTTCTACAATCTCCTAACTAAATCATTTAAAGAAATAAACATCGTGAGGTCAGAGGGTTGAGTTTTTAGTGCTTAAATAAGTTTTAAGTCTTAGCGCGGGTTTTCAAGGCCACTGATTGATTTGATCGATCATGAATTTTTTGAGAGTCAGTCGTGCAAACTCGCCTTCACTGGTTATCCTTTACATATTGATTTAAAAGCATTTTAGGCTTGGTATATTTACTAGCATTTGGTTGGTACTTAGTTTTGTTTTGCCTGAAAGTGTGTTTTCATCACTCATCAAAGATTAAACTAGGGTTTACAATTTAAATGAATAGTTCATACATGAAACCCTAACTTATGCACCCTAATTCATTTTACCCATGTGCTTTCCATGTTGTTAGAATGAAATGTATTTGATTGAAAATGAAACCCTAACTGAGTGAGGGATGAGCTCCTACCTGGTTTGTTCGGGTGAAAAGTTGAAGTTTTGCAGATGCGCAGGAGGTCGTTTGGTCAAATCTTTGAACTGCATAGGGAAGTCAGTCAAAAAATTACCAAAGGCTCTCCAAATACTTTGTCAAATGTGAAAAAATGGGCTTTGAAATGATGAAAATCCTATTTTATCCCTCAGACTAAATTGTCATAAATGCAAGACGTACATAGTGTCATTCGAGAGATTCAACATAATTTAGGGTTTCAGAGGCTTTTGGTTGCTTCTAACTTAGCGAGGATTCGGAGTGTGATGGATTTGGTCGGTAGGAAACACTTTCAGTGCTACAGTCGATGGCTTTAGTTAGATGCGCTTTGCAAGGTTTTGAAGTCCCCTAGACTAGCAGGGTTTTAGTCATCATCTAACTTAGTCGGTAGACAGGCAATGCAGTACAAAGTCAGAGATGCTTGAATTTAGCATAGAGGTCTGTGTGGGTGAAAAGTGGCACTAAATGAGTTTTAGGTAGCAATGCTTGAGTTAGATGGAAAGGCTTCTAGTGTAAATCTCAGATGAGGGGACTTCAACGCCAAGGTCAGTTGCGAGTAGTTTTATCGCAAAGGTCAGCTACGGTCAATTTTAGTGCAAAGGACTATCAAATGACCTGAGTGAAATGCAAAGACCTTGACTTAGTAGATTTTGGAATAATTTCTTAACATCAAACTTTCAGCATGGTGAAAAGTACACCTTGACCACTTGCCTACCTAGGAGATGGAATAAACTCACTTAACATTCTAGGCCAAAATTGAAAGAGGGGTGTCTCTATTATTTGAAATGGGGAGTGTGTGTGAGGCACAACAAATGGCAACTCTACTGGGAAATGCTCCCAAGCATTTCAATGATAAACTTTTAGTTCAAACCTAAAATCTCTGTGTTTCCCACATATTAGATGAAAAAGCATGATATTCTATCAAAGAGTCAAAGACCACTAACTAGTGCAACCATCCACATCCTAAAAAACCTAAGTGTGTGCAATTGCATTTATTCCCATCCTTTAGCAACTAAGTTCATCCAAGATCCTTCATAGTAAGCTTTGAAGTTGGGATCATTCTACCACCAAGGGAATGCTCGAATGTTGAGATATGATGAACCTTGAGCAAATAATAATTCTTCCAGTAGTATTTCTAATGTAATGATAATTGATGATAATAATTCCTGGACAATACCTTTTTTTTTTAAACAAAATTTTTCAACTAATAATCTCCTCTCTGATGCACTATAATGGGTCTAATATTGAAAAACACCTTTTATTTTTACCCAATATAGGCTAGAAACAATTAGTGCCACTTGTCATCTCTTATGGATTAATAGTGCAAGTGGTAAAATGGGAATCCAACCTTTTCATTTAACACAAGATCACTCAGACTTGCTTAGGTACTTTAGGATCATTTAAAGTGTGAAAGATATATGGTTAGAAAATACTTTAGGTGCACCAACTAATGACTCATTTTCCATGAACAGACATCATACCCCTTAGCATAATAGTGGAACCCATGGTGGGACTTAAGCAAATCTCAACTTCTTAAAGAAAGACTTTAGATCATCTACCCAATGAAGAAGCATTTGTAGGTCTGCATAACTATCACCACACTCTAGAAACAATAACCCCATGCAAAAGAAAGTGTAGTGAACAAAAGCAAAGACAAAAGGACATCTAATCTAAACAAGAACATCTAACAACTATAGAAAGTGAAAGTAGGAAAGAAAACCTAATCTAACAGCAACCTATTCTTACCAAAGAGAACAAGCATCCTAACTATGTACACTAGGAGGAGACAAGGTTGCCTCTCAAGTCTGAAGTAGTGCTTTAGGAACTAGCTATTGATAGGTAATGGGAGCTCCTCACCAGTAAGGCTCTTGAGTCTATATGTGTTGTCACCAAGGATCTCATAGATTTGATATGGACCTAACCAAAGTTTATCAAACTTACCATGCTCTCCTTTCTTCTCATGGGCTTTATCCCAATACAGGACCAAATAGGAAATGTGGAAGCCTTTTACTTTGGCTCTCTTATCAAACCATCATTTCACTACACCTTGGTATTTAGCAAATTTCTCTATAGCAACGTCATGTTTCTCTTCAAGGTGCAGCAACTGGACTAATCACGAAGACAATTGATCATCGGTTTCAAGATAGTCTTGCATGAATTATAGTACAGGAATCCTCAAGTGAATAGGAAATATAGGATCAATCCCATAAACTAAATGATAGGGTAATGTACCCAAGGCGGCTTTGTGTCAAATTCTATTAGCCCATAAGGCAAATTTCAGTTGAGTGTGCCAGTCCCTAGGGTTTTTGTCTAACAATTTCTTAATGACATCAAGCAGATTTTTGTTCATTGATTCAGCTAACCCATTCCCTTGTGGCTAATAATTAGATGAGAACTTTAGAATAATTCCATAGTCAAATGCCCAGTTAGAGAAATGTAATGATGAAAATGCTGGACCATTATCACAAACTAAAGAAAATAGACATCCAAACCTGATGATAATATGCTTTTCAAAAAATTTAGTAACTACCTATGTGGTGCATTGTTTACAATCTATTGCCTCAAACCATTAGGTATAGTAGTCGGTAGTGGTTAGAATATACCTGTGGCCTATAGAGGACGACAGATTGATCATATCGATAAAGTCGAGGCCCCACTGAAAAAATGGTTGTACCTCCACAACTAGTTGCAAGGGCATGGTGGCATGTCACTCTCTGTGTGCAGCGGTCTGACAAATATGACAAGTTCATACATGTGAGTACATATCTTTGAACAAGGTAGGCCAATAATATCTTGCACGAAGAATCTAATTAGTAGTTGAGTGAGCTGATCCATGACCTATCCCAAATTTCTCATGAAAACTGGTCAACACCTAATCCACTTCTATCTTGTCCAGACATCTCAGATAGATCCCCTCATGATTCTTCTTATAAAGAACTGATCCTTTTATCATATAGCTATTCCTCTTCAGTCTAAGTGCTCTTCTTTGAACTAAATTTAGCTATGGCAGACAATATTGATTGAGTAAATAAAATATAATATCTACGTACCATTCAACCTTTGAGACATCTTCTAACATGTATTGCTGAGATACTAAAGATGGCCCTACCTTGACCATCATTCTGGTTAGTGCCTGACCACTTACCAACTTCATAGGCTAAATGTCTATATAAAACTCTTGTAGGATGGTGACCCATTTTCCTCTCCTTTCTCCCAATTCACTTTGCATCAATAGTGCTTTAATTGCTACATCTGGGACTATAGAAATTACCTAACTCCTTAGGATGTAGTAATTTCTTGACTATCTTTACCAGAGAGTAGGCTTATTTTTCCACATTAGGATACCTTAACTCTATGTCTTTTAATGGAGTACTCATGAAGGCAATGGGCATTTCATCATTGACTAATCTCTTCTACATCAACATTGCAGCACAAGTGTGCTCAGATGCGAATGAGTAAATCTAAAATGGTAATGCATAATCTGGCCTTACCAATAGGTGCATTAACTATGGCTTGTTTCATTTTTGGAAAAGATGTTTTAGCTTCTAAAGTCCAATCCATTTTAGTGTCTTTCTTCAACATGGCATTAAGAGGAAAAACTATTTTACCAAAACCTGTAATGAACTTGCATACAAAGGTGATCTTACTAGAATATGACTTGAGTTCCTTTTCGCTAGATGGGGGCGGTATTTTGAGTATTATTTGTATTCAGTCTAAATCAATAGATATACCTTTCTTAGATATCAGATGCCCCATCAACTTCCCTTCAGTTACTCCAAAGATACACTTCGTAGGATTGAGTGATATACTGTAATCTTTGCATCGCTGTAATACTTTCCTCAAGTCTGCCACATGGTCTTCTAGCCTCTTTGGAAACACTGTGAGATCATCCATGTAAATAATAATACATTTTCCAACTAGCCCCTTGAAGGCAACATCCATTGCTCTTTGGAACATCACACCAGCACTTATCAATCCAAATAGCATTATGTGATACGCATAGATTCCCCATTTACATGTGAAAGATGTCTTCAATCTATCTTCATAATCAACCATTACCTACTTATATCTTGAATATCCATCCAAGAAAGACATCATTTGGGATCCATTAACAATCTGTAATACTTCATCTAATTAAGGTAGTGGATAGTTATCCTTCTCTGATGCTTGATTCAAGTTGACGTAAAGTTTGATTTCTCCATTTTTCTTTCAGATAGGAACTAGATTTGCTACCCAAGTAGAATGCCTGACAAGAAATATGATTCTTGCTGATAGTAGTTTCTATACCTCTTTGAAAATTAGAGGCTCTAGTAGGGCATTAATTATCTGTTGTCTTTGTCTGAATGGCTTCACTCCTGGCTTCATCGAAATAGTGTGAGTAATGATTGATGTGTCATACATCTCAAGGTCTTCATAACTCCATGCTATAACTTCATGATAGTCTCTTAATGCTTGAATGATGCAAGTCTTCTCTTCTTCAGTACTAACCTTCCTAATGAATACATTCTTAATATCTTCTTCTGTTCCCAGATTAAATGGATCACACTGTCCTCCAGGAGATTCTCCTTTCCTCTGAGTTCCTAGATTGTTTGAATCGAACAGTCTTTCTAACTCCACCGTCCCTTGTGGAATTATATTTGTTTTCAGATGAAGGACTCCTAAATCTATTTCAGCAGGTTCCATCTCTCTTCATCTACTATTTAAGTGGTGAAAACATTGGACGAAGTAAGAAAGTTAATTATATGCTGGTCATCCTCAAAGACTTGAAAACTCATGATGTTATCTAGTATCGATGGAGTGGCAACAAATTCAACAATGAACTTTTTCAGTCTTGCCATGGATGTTGGTTCTAATGTACTTATTGTTTGAGCTAGAGCATTTACAACATGATTCTGCCTCTGGGGAATCAACTGGATATTAAAACCATCAAATCATTTTATCAAATCCCAAACTCTATTTACGTACCTATTCAACCTCTTATCATTACATGAGTACTGCTTCCTTACTTGTTTCACAACTAATTCTAAATCTCCAAACACCTAAAGAATTTTTATTTTATTTTGGAGTGCCATTAGCAATCCCTACACTAGAGCCTCATACTCAATCACATTGTTTGTGTATAGAAATTGCAGTCTATGTGATGCTAGATATGAGCTTCCAATAGGACTTATCAACTCAACACCTACCCCGGACCCTTGTCTGCATCTTGATCCATCGAACCTCAGAGTCCAAAGGCAGAAATCTTGACTGTCATCATCTTGTTTTACTAATTTCCTCTTACCAGGCTGAGGCTGAGGCTCTTCCTTCTTTTCATTAGTTGGTGCTACCTTCAAGATGATGGGAATTTTTAGTTGTTTTTGTACTTGTTCCACTGCTTCTTGACAAAAATGGCATGTAAACTCAAAATGTGATGCATTGTGTATATGACACCAATTTGGTAGTAATAACTCCTCCATTTGAATCTACTTTCTAACAATAGTTTGATCTCTTACAAATTTGGTTACAAAATCCTAGAATCCTTCAAATATCCCTGATTCATCTTTTTCTGAGGAGTTTCCTGAATCTGATTGAACATATGCTTCTGTATTTTATGGTTTTTCTATAAGTGGAGGGTCAAGAAATTTGTTGTAGCTTAGCATAAGAATCTCATCTATTTGATTCGCATGAGGCAGATAGACTCCCAAATCAATCTCTAAAAATAAAATTTTGTTGGGCTGGTCATACTCTATAATCATATGTTTCATCTTTGGCTCTCTTTCAATGCGTATCTAGTTTTCCAGTCCCTTCCATGGAAACCACATGTGAGAAAAGTTAGTTGCCATGTAACCATTCAACATTCTGGACTAGTCCCTACTAAGGAGCATACCATACTAATCTAGAATATCTACCACTTGAATATCTATATATTGTTGCACTCTTGGATCAAAAGCAAGTTACACATGTATCCTATTAAGCTCACCTACTACATTCACTTCAGTCTTATTTAGCTATGTTACTTCCCTGGAAGACTTGGCCAGAGTAAGACACAATGCCTTACATATTGATAATGGTATTACATTAGTAGAGGCACTAGAATCTACCAAGCAATTGTAGAGATTTTTGTTGAATATCCTGAGTGTCAAGAGGAAAGGGGGACTCTCCCTTTTATCTTTGTACAATGTCATCTTTTTCTCAACATCAGTCGCATGCACTCTTTCTTTCCCTTTATCAATGTTATCCTTGGTGATAGTTTCTTTCTGTGTATGATCAATTTTGACCCCAGCATTCATATCTTGGAAGAAAGACATCCCAACCTTAGGTATTTTAAGCAACTCATAAATAGAAAGGCTAACCTTCATTTTATTAAGCTCTTTGGCAACATACTACCCCATTTTTTCTATGTTAGAATGTTGAGAACTTTCAGTAGTAGCTCCTTGATATACTGGCTCATGTGCGACTTTTGGGGGCTCAGGATTATTAGAAGATTTTGGGTCTGGTTGAATTTGGTAGCTATTCAGAGGAATGGAGGTGGTAGAAGGACTTTTGGGTTTACTACTTCTCCTAGGTTGTATGGAGTTTTATTATATTGCTGATAAGCATTAACCTCTTCAGACTCTTCTTCCTCAAGCTGATTATCATCTTGAAATGGAAATGTATAACTATCAAGTACTAGAGCAATATCACACCTTGGCAAAGGAACAAGTTCACACCCCATTGGTGGATTCTCCTAAGTTTTAGCATTTTGAATCTCCATCTGGAAGATACTGGATGCTATCTAAAATTATGGACAGTCTAGGTCGAAATGAGCATTTGTATTGTGCAGTCTATACCAAGTAGACAAAGTTGCCTCAGCTAACATCACGTGGCCAGGAGATCAAGTATTGTTGTTCTGATTTTCCAAAGGCAATGGTACTCATCCATTATTAGGCCTTGTGTTCCAAGATTGATTTGATCGCTACTGAAAATTCTAATTTTGATAGTAACTCTGGTTCTGAAGCTAAAATTGGTTCTAATTTTGAAACTAATACTGATTTTGACTTCTCTGTTATAGATAAGTATTTTAATTCCTTAGTTGAGCAACTTTTGCATTGAGCTTCTTCATCTATTTAGCTAGCTCCCTAATGTCATCTTTGTCATTCTTCACCTTTGCTACTTCTAAAGATTAGAGAAAAGGTGTTTGACTAGGAGGCATTTCAACTATTGGGTGAACTACCAAAGCTTGTGTTACATCTCGGTTAGGAATTAGGTTCATTACAAGGGTATGACTAGCCAAAGCTTGGTTAATCATGGGTATCTGATTTGGCATGTTGCAAGGCCCATGTGGTTCAATGGACTATGGTTGTTTGTCCTAACTGAGTATTCACAGTGACAACCTCAGTGTAGGCTTGGGCAAGAGTATTTGAGGCAACTCTTCTTACAAACATAGAGGTAAGTTTATCCAATGATGCATAATAAATTGGCAGTGCTGCATCCTAACCTATGGCATAAGGGGTATGTAAATGGCTATAGGCCTTTTGAAACCTATTGTTAAAGGAACTTATCAGCACACCTTCTCCCTAGCAAATTTCTGCAAAATACCTATACAGATCAGCTGGAGTAGTGGGCATTCAAAAACAATCCAAGAATGCCATCTTCAAATCTCACCATGAACGTATGGAAGCTGATGGGAGACTTGCAAACCAATAGTAAGCCTCATCCTACAAAGAGTAATGGAACAATTGGTAGACCACATCTTCATACTGTACCTATAACATAAACATGTTGCTTTCAAAAATATTGGTGTGCTCATCTACAATCCTATCTGGATCGTTTACCCTAAACTTGGAGCAAAACTTGTCAAGGTTCTTTGGCATATCATGGTAATCATTGAACTAAAATGGAGACTGATTATTTCCCAAGAAGAAGGCCATGGTTAGAGGATTGAGAGGGGCTACAGCTATGTTAATTGGGGCTGACTAAGCTCTTGGTGCCCTAGGTACTCCCTGATCTCTCCTTGTTCTTCTGAATTCAGTCAAAGTCAGTAGCTCTTCTCAAGCTGAGTTGGATCTCGTATGTCTTTGTCTAGTCCCCAAACTTGCTAATTTATGTGGAAGGGGTAATTCCTTGTTCACCCTCCTTCTAGCACCAATTTTGTTGATGAATGTTTTAACACACAACAATGCAGGTATGATTGCTGGTATCTCATCTCTCTTGAAAAGTATCCTACCCTAGGTAAGACTACTCCAAGGTTTCTACAACTAGGTCTTACCTTGCTTGGAATCTCTCAATTGGAATGTTCTAGCTATGCCTACAAGGGGTCTTACATACAATCTATAGATCTTAAGGTTGGAACAACAAATACATATAAACCCTTTATGATTTCAGTTGATAAAACAATGTAAAATGTTGCTGAAATTCCTAATCTAACAATGGTTTTAAATGAAAATGCAAAAGTAGTTAGGTTTTTAGAGAAATCCTAAGTGACATTCACAATGTATGGATTACTGTAAGTAGACAGACACTCTAAAATTTAAGCAGTTTTCTGAGTTACCAAACTAAAAATTGATGTTACAACACTGCAGAAAATGATGCTATCTTCAATGGAAATCAAAAGGTTTTCAGGTGGCATTCATTCATTAAACACCCAATAGATGGCATAATTTAACTTGTGAAATGCAATTGAACTTAAGCACGATTGATCAACTTAGACTAACTTTGAATAGTTATCTACCATCAACAAATAACTAAAAGTATGGACTTAGAGCATTCATCAGATACTTTTAGTAAACCATGAACATTATAAAAGCACAACTAGCTAACTATGGGAGAGCAAGAAGCAAACCATGAAAACCAAGTAAGAAACACAATACAAAAATTCTCAAAACAACTACAAAAACTTGCTTTGTATTACTTCAAATGGCAAAATGTCAACAATTCGGCATCAAGAATTCTCTCTTACCAATAATGGAATAGACAACCCTTTATATAGGAAAGCGGCATACTGCATTTTTCAATAGATAGTGGCAATTAACTCAAAACCGATGGTCCATATTACATCAATAAATGCATTTCTTTGCAGCTCATAGTAAATCTCAGATTACATTTTGTCCCTTATGAAAAGGATGAAAAATAGCCCCTAGATACATTGAATCTGCACATTTTGACTACCCAACTTAATATATATATAAGCTCATTTTTTAGGCATAATAAAGACAAAATAGCATCACACGTCACTCTAAATATAGTAATTTACATCAATGATAGGATTACACTTTAAAATAACCAAAAAGAACATATTAAGGTTCTTCATCCAAATCGATTTTGTCTTCTTCTACCAATTTGTTATGGTAGTTGACCCATGCTTCAAGTGTTGGATTGATTTCCAAAGAATCTGGATTCTTGAGATGGTTAACTCAGTATTCAAACATTTCTAGTTCTTGGCTGTACCAGTTGTATATCCTTTATATTTTTGCCCCTTCTTTATGGAATGCATTGAATTCAGCTTTAAGATTGTTGACCTTATACAACCTGGCCTCCACATCCAACCCAATATTCTCAAAAGTTATCCTAAAGCTCGTTCTTCCATTTTTCAACATCATAAGGTGTACAATCATTGTAAGCTTTTTCTAGGCAATCCTTTAAAGTATCATTAATATCATAGATCAAGGCCTGAACTTCTTCATCTACTAGCTTATAAGCTTCTTTTATATTCTCAAAGATTTCCTTTCTCAACCTCAGCTATTGGTACCATTCAGTAGCCTTTGATAACTTGTCACCAGTTAGAATATTTTCAACCAATAAAGTCTGTGCAGGCAAATTTCTAATACTCTTGACTCTGGGAAACATGTGAGAATAATATTCCTCAAAAGAGTCACACTCCTCCCATAGATCTTTCCATTTCTCATGAAGCTCAACTAACCTCTTATGTGATTGGGCCATGGCATCAATCATTTCACATCCATTTTCACATACTTTAATCAGCCACTTTTGGGTGCCTTATGACATGGTCCTTACTTCACCGAGCTTTGCCATTTCATTTGTTGATAGGAAAGTTGGCACTATCATTATATCTCCACTAGCATCAACTGGTTTAATTAGAAACTTGAGGCAAGTCTAGAGTTCCTCATTCTATTGTTTCAATTCCTTCTTTGACAGCTCATCTCTATTCAGTTGTTCCAGAATCAAAGTGACAGACCCTTTAAATTCATCAACTCTTTGAGCATGTGTGGTCAGTCTTAGATTAACCATTGAGATGACATAATCCTTGACTCTGACTTGTTCTCTATTTGTGTCGGCCAGTGGGATAGCTATTTCAATAATCTTGGATCCCGTCTCATCCCTATAGATACTTGATTGTACCTTTCCTTTCTTTTTTTTTCTTTGACTTCTGATCATGTGACAAGATTGTACTCAAATCCCGTTGCATTATTTCAACCTCTAGCTCTAGGTACACCACTCTATTTTGGAGCCATTCAAGTGCTGAGGAAAGAGGTTTACTTAATTCATCAGGATTTCCACTATCAATTTTGGGAGGGCCTTCAAGTAATCCGTGTTCTTTCTCTAGCCCATTATCTTTATCCAAATCTTTATCTCCTTCATTAGGAAGGTTTCTCCAACTTACCATCATGTTCTCCTGAGCTGATTTGAAGATTTCTTCTATTTGACCTTTCTTTGGGGGACTATCAAATATGTCAATAACTTCAATATTGATTGTTTCAGCCAAAGGTTCATTTGGAATTTCATTATTTATCTCAATAAATGTATCTTTCTCCAGCTCAACCTCTTGCAGACCTAATTCAACACATACCTTATCAATTCCAAGTAGTAGTGGTACAACTAGAGGAGTTGAGTCTTGGTCTATGGGTGCCTGTAAGATAGGTGCAATAGAGGAGAAAGGCACTATAGCTGAGGACAAATCTACTTGTGTTAAATTGATTGATACAGCTGACAAAGTGGAAGAGATGACCATGGGTGAAGGAATGGAGAAAGAAAGTAGAGAAGGTGAGAGAATAGTAGAAATGGGAGGTAGTGGAATGGAAGTGGAAAGTGGAGTAGAAGATATGGTAAGTAGGGATGTAGAAGTAATAGGGAGCATGGTAGTGTAGCAATAGAAGAAGTTGAACTGTCAGAAGTAGTAGATGCTATTACTAGTGGAGAAGAGATAGTTGAGGCAACATTTTTAGGTGGAAGATTAGTGGAAACATTCTCTTGAACAATAGTGATAGCAGCACCAACACTCGGAGTAGCAAGAGGTGAAGAAGTAGGCAAGCTAGTATCATCATTAGTTGTAGAAGTAGTTTCCACAACCTTACTAACATTCTTCACTTTGACTTTCTTGGTCTTGGAACCTTCTCTAGAGCTACTGGGTATATCCCTTTTCCTCAAAGCTCTTGTCTTGGTAGAAGGAGGCATATCCTTCTTAGGGGGCTTTGCAGAAGTTTTCTTACTCTTTTGGGCCTTAGCCCTTTCTGTTAATGGTATGTGTTCCTCACTATCTAATATTTGCCCTTGGGTAGGTTCTACATCATCAGTGATGTCTATTGGCTTATCCTCTTCTCCTCTAGACTCATTATCTAATTCAAGTGCAATATATATGAGTTGCACTCCCTACATTTGCAAACCAGCAATCCTACCTCTTACCCATGCATTACTCAACCTAATAGTTTCTTTCATTATAGCATCTAGAGAACTTTCTTCAGCATTAGCCCAATTGGGCAATGGAATTGGCTTGTGATATTGAGCTTCCAAAGCTCCTCTGTTCATTTCATTTTCATCATCTTCTAGCTGGTTAGGGACTACAATAATGTGGAACTTCCTTATGAATGCTAGAGATAACCTTGAATGAGCTTTCTTCATAACCTCATAATCATCCATACAGTTGGCCCAAAAGTCTTCTATATACATCTTTTGGAACAGTTTTTTACTTACGAACCTGTCCATCACCTTATTTGGATCAAAGTGATCTCTTGCATTGTAGTAATGGAGGTTTAGAAGTTGAAGTTCTTTATCTGAATGTTCAACTAATGCTAATTAAGGACATGCATAATTCCCTTTGCCTAATAGTATGGGAAATTATACATTGGTTCTATGCAAGTGCTTGAGTTTCTCAGCACAAGTGATCAATTGCCCAGACAACTCCAAGAGTATTGTCTTATCCATAGGATATCTAGGAATTTTGTATGCTACCTCAGTGAAACTTTGAATCCTTAGATATGTAAACTTTTCAAATTGGATTTACCACCTTCCATATTTGGCTATCTCGTTCATAGCTTCTGTAGAAATCCTCAAGGCTGTGTTGCCTTGCAACAATCTTGTTATATACATTGTGAAAGCATCATTGACTCTCTTAAAGTGCATTAGAGATTGAGGCATTGTGAGCTGGGTGTAGCACTCATATACTTTGACTTAGGTCTGCTCATAATTTCCTACCTCACCTACCTTAGACAATCCAACATATTGATTTCTTCTTGCCAATGCATAGGTAACGTAGGATGTCCATCTGAAAATTTATTTTTCCTTGAAGTTACTAAATGCCTCTTGAATGTTGTCACTCAAAACCTATGCCCAATGAAACTTAGTGCCCTTCAATATTTCACCAATTATGACAAACATCCATTCTTCAAAAAGGGAGGCTATAGGAAGTCCATATATTCTACTTAATAAGGTCACAAGGTCACCTATTTCATCATGAAAATCACTCCTGTAAAGTACTTGAGGGAACTTGATTAGGGCTGAACTTCTACTCTTTGCCCATTGATCATTCATATGCTTTCTACATCCACTTACATCTTTCTTGTAAGTTGCCTCTGATCCAGCCTTATCTGGCATAGTTATCACAGAAGGCCATGGGATGTCAAATGTCTCAGCCAAGGAAGGTGGACTTAGATCAACTAAGATGTCTCCATTAGAAGTCTAGATTGTTCTGGTCATGATATCACATATGTCTACATAGGCCACTATCAGCTCTACACATTGTACATATGTGGGGAAGGCAGCTACTTGTGCTATCCCACTGTCTTTTACTATTTTGGCTATAGGAGTTGGATTTGGGAAAAATACCCTGAGTGTGAATTCATCAAGATCAATGTGACCAAGATCTGTATCTCCAATGTCTTTCCATCCAATAGCAATCTTCGTCTCCGGGGGAATACCTTTGAACTCATACTTCACGGCGTGAGCTCGTGCAGTCATTTAACTTGCATGACTAGACCTTATAAGCTTGATCCCTTGAGAGATTTTCACTAACTCCTAAGTTTAAGGTCTATGATTATCAAGTGGACTACTAGACTCTCAACCATGTTATAAACATGAATCTACAATGGATTTGCTAAGTTATGAACATACTTTTAAAAGAATAGAAATCTGAATTTCACCATCCATTGTATCCATTACACAATCAAACAATAAGCAATTCAATACCAATGCATGTTATAAAATACCCAAATGCTGCCAAAATTTCATTGAAAATATATAGAACATTATCATTCACCATTTGCAGTCATCATTACATCCTATCAGACACTTCTCCTTTTGAAAATTCCTTAAAAACAATCATTTTTTTCAATTTGAACTAATTCTAGGGTGAACTGATTTACAGAGAGGAAGGTGCTATTTTTGAGTTCAACAGACCTCAACAGAGAAATCGGGTCTATTTGACTAACTAATCTTTCATTTGTCATGTGTTCTTAAAGCTTTGCACAGATTTCATGGACAACTAACCTACATGGATTTTGGAGGGGACCAACTTAAGTTAGTCATTTAAGTTAGTTGGTTGAAAATTTAGCGCAAGGAGATTACAATAGATTTTATCACCCTTGCGTGGGATTGGATCCTGCCTAACCTAGTGGAGTTTTTGAAGTCAACCAACTAAGTTGATGATGGCACATTTTAGTGCATGAGCAAATGAGATCAGTTGTGGCGTAAAGTGACTTTCTTATTTCCAGTGGAGGTTTTGATCATTACCAACTTGCAGGATTTTTACAGGCATCTGACCAAGGTCGGAGAGATGGTCTTTTAGCACAAATTTGGAGTAAGCAAAATTTAGCACAAAGAAAGTTTCGAGGTTGTTTAGGAATTCTACAATCTCCCAACTAAATCATTTAAAACAATAAACACCATGAGGTCAGAGGGTTGAGTTTTTAGTGCTTAAATAAGTTTTAAGTCTTAGCATGGGTTTTTAAGGCCGTCGACTGATTGGATCGATCATGAAGTTTTCAAGAGTCAGTTGGGCAAACTCACTTTCACTAATTATCCTTTGTAGATTGATTCAAAAACATTTTAATCTCACTCTATTTACTAGGGTTTGGCTAGTACTTAGTTTCATTTTGCCTGAAAGTGTGTTTTCATCACTCATCAAAGATTAAACTAGAGTTTACAATTTAAATGAATAGTTTAGACATGAAACCCTAACTTATGCACCCTAATTCAATTTACCCATGTGCTCACCATGTTATTAGAATGAAATGTATTTGATTGAAAATGAAACCCTAACCGAGTAAGGGGTGAGCTCCTACCTAGTTTGTGCGGGTGAAAAGTTGAAGCTTTGTAGATGTGCAGGATGTCGTCTAGTTGAATTCGCGGGTTACACAGGGAATTCACTCAAAAAATTGCCAAAGGCTCTCCAAATACTTTGTCAAATGCAAAAAAATGGGCTTTGAAATGATGAAAATCCTCTTTTATCCCTCAGACTCAATTGTTATAAATGCAAGACATACGCAGTGTCAGTCGGGAGATTCGGTAGAATTTAGGGTTTGCACGGATTTTGGTTGCTTCCGACTTGGTTGGTAGGAAACATTTTCAGTGTTGCAGTTTATGGGTTTAGTTAGATGCACTTTGCAGGGTTTTGAAGTCCCTCGAACTGGCGGGGTTTTAGTCATCATCTGACTTAGTCAGTAGACAGGCAATGCAATGTAAAGTCGGAGATGCTTGAATTTAGTGTAGAAGTTCCTACGGGTCAAAAGTAGCACTAAATTAGTTTAATGTAGCAATGCCATAGTCATATGGAAAGGCTTCTAGTGCAAAGGTCATATGATGGGGATTTCAACGCCAAGGTCAGTTGCGAGTAGTTTTAGCGCAAAGATTGGCTAGGGTCAATTTTAGTGTAAAAGGACTATTAGACTCACTGAGTGAAATGCAAAGACCCTGACTTAGGAGATTTTGGAATAATTTCTTAACTTCAAAGTTTTGACATGGCAAAAGGTGCACTTTGACCACTTGACTACCTAAGAGATGGAATAAACTCACTTAACATTCTAGACCAAAATTGAAAGAGGGGGGTCCCTATTTTTCAAAATGGGGCATGTGTGCAAGGCACAATAGGTATAATTTAGATTGGTTATTTTATTCCAGCAACACAAAATACTGTTTCGAGTACACTCTCCAAGATATTGATATCTAAATTGGCTATAAAATGGTGCCAATTTTACATATGATTAAAAAGCTTTTTGTAGCACATTATCATGCCTTTTGGGAGAAAATCTGAATTTATTTTAAAAAGGCAATTCAATATAATTATATTGTAGTTTTGGAGGTGCCAGAGGAAAGGAAGGTACATCACCCCTATAGAAGTATAAATTCTTCATTTAATTATTTTATTTGTAGCATGGAAATTTGGAGCTCAATGCCTTATTAAAGGTCATGATGTAAGGTTTCAGTTACAGACTTTATCCTCCTCATTGTCTATGTGGCATATTATTCAAATTTAAACCAACCTTGATGTCATATGGGACCAATAGTAACTATGCAAATTAAAAAGTAAAAATTACTAAAAAAAGAACACTTTGTAATGCCAAGAAAGGAGATCATAGTTTGGGAGAGATTGTATATTTGTTTTGATACACTTTATTCCAACACCAAGACAGTTGGGGCAATGCCTCATGGACTGCCAAAATGCAAGTTTTAACCTTTAAAAATGCTCTCTAATAGAGGAAGATGGGGTAGCCTACGAGAGAACAAAGAAAACAAATAATTTATAGAGAAAGAAGTCAAATTGGAAGGAGGTTCACTACGAAAAGGTAATTGAACAAGTGAGGAGAGACATCTAAATAGAGGGGTTGCCATCAGAAGTTAAAAAAAATTGCACTTCATGGCTCATAAAATGTGTGACTCAATATTAAGAGAGTAGCACCCGACAAGATAGACGGAGGTGGGAGGAGGAGAGGGTCCAGTGTGGAAAAGAAAAAGAAAGGGCGGTCTTGAAAAGAAAAATATATGGTGCTATGAAAAGGGAGATGTTACTGAAGAAGATTTGAAAGCACCATTATAGGAAAGAAAGTCAACATGGAATAAGATCCTCCAGTACCAAGAATAGAATGCAATGTCAGGATTGAGAAGAGAAGAGGAGACACTACGAAGGATAGCAGGAGAAGGAAGGAAAGAGAGAATGAGGCCAATAATGGTTGAGATTAAAAATGTTGTATTGCAGATAATGTAATTGTTGGCAATCAGGATTGCACCCTTAGCAAAGATAAACTTTACTATTTTGTTGCAACATGGAAACACTCTTAGATTGTGGGTAATCTATGTTGAGAGTGAATCTCCAGAGTGAGCTGGTTATCTGAATAAATTTACCTAATCTAAATGACTTACAGAGGGAAAAGGGATAGAAGGATAACTATAAATAAAATAGATAATTGAAACTAACTCCTAAAGTGATGCACTGATATTTAATATCCTAACAGTTCGTACCCACAATTAGTCTACAAAACTTAGCTCTCACAACCCCTTGATTATACTTAATTCATTAATATTTCACATGAAGGTTCATTAGAACACAACATGCAACATGAATTAAATAAAAAACTTGCATACCCATCACAAAATTCAAGACAAAACAAAGGATAAAAAGCTATCACGATGCAGTATCAAATCAACTTTGCAAATGAATCTACAAATGGAAAGGAAAATTGCTACTCTATAAACTGGAAGGAGTAATGAGTACAAAAATCAAAAAGTACAACTCTCTTAGTGTGAGAGGAAGACTCTGGAAATCTAAACTCTGATCTCTAAAATTCTAACTCTGACTAGAACTGGAACCCCAAGAAAGAACTAACTCTCTGCCATATATGTTGTAGAATGATCTCTCCAAAAGAAAGCTAGAAAAAATATGCTCATAATAGATATGCCAATCCATTTTCAATCTCCTTAGAAAATCCAAAAAATAGGCCCTCAAATCACCTCCAAACAAGTTGTAAAAACTGTAAAAAAGTCCTCCAATGTGGCCCCTACAAAAAATTTGCTTTGTCTTCTCACAAAAACTCAATCCCTGTCTATATTTGTCCCAAAATAAAGAAAATCCAGAAAAGGATATTTGATTTACTTTATTTGTTTTAACTACATAAAATAGTTTTAGTTATAAAGCAATTTATAAATCATTGCTTTAAAACAAAACCTTACATTGAGATTGTAGTTTGATTCTATATCCTAATTTGGTTTAATTTTTGCAAAAATAATAATAAAAGGCTTTAAAATTGCTAAGTATATACATATTCATAGCTTGTGCCAAAATAAAAAACTTATACCCTACCTTCTAAATGATCAGCAAAGATACATCTAAGGCATATGTTTTACTCCTCAAAGGAGTCTAAGGTATATGGCATATCTTCAAGGTGACCAAAGTTGGTTTTAAGCATGAATTCCTAAGCAAGGTGTATTCAAGGTGACCATGGGCATTCATCTATGATTTACCCCATCAAAGGGTCTAATGCATATTCATTCTAAATTCATGATGACATATGACCTTAATACCCTCGAGGGTATTAGCCAAAGCTTTGGAAATTAAACAAATGTGATAAAAATCACATTCAAGTTACGGCTTCATCGAAACCCTAATGACAAAACACTTCAAGCCCCTAAGAATTTGCATTTGTTTTGGCTTGCAACTTTGATAAAATGGAACTCTACCTCAGCACCTCCATAGCTAGGGTTTGAACTGAAACTTGACATTTCTGGGTCAATTCTTATGCATTTTCACTGAGAAGTGGAGGTAAGAGATCATCCATTGCTATGTGATACAATATTCTTTCAATTTCTTTTCATTTCTGAGATTCAAAACCTTGCTTGCCATAGCCTCTGTATTGTTTTTGATATATTACATTTCCCTTTGTTTCTGTATTAGGGGTAATCTTGTGTTTCTTTTCCATGGGCCACCATTGTGATGAGGGTTTGAATTGAAAATGAACTCTTGTCTATGGTAGACATGGAGTATATTTTGAGTTATCTTTCTACCATCCATGTTTCTTGAGTGGGATTCCATTAAAGTTCACCTGTTGAGCTCCTTGAGACTGAAACAACAAAAATGTATCTATACTTAGAAGCAGAAAGAAACTAGGTAAGCTTTATCTACTGTATCCCTTCTTTAGTCTTATTTTATGTGCTAAATGATGAGCTCAGGAAACCCTAAGGTGAATGTGTCATTTAGAAGCACTATAAAATGTGGTAGTTTTATAATTTTTGGGTTCTCCTTTTGTATCTATATTTTTGTTGAAACCCTAATGATTTAAAACGTTCTTCCTCCAATCCCGAATTCTCTAGCAAAACAATGGTTTCACTCATTTTCCTGTATTATTTTGTCACTAAAAACCGTTACCCTACTTACTATTTCTAAGTATAGATACATTTCTGAGGATGATTTTGTTGTCTTGAAAACTCACATGGGCTCAACCCGATGCTTGAGATCTATGAAGAAAACACATATTGCACTAGTTAGCATGGACACCTTGTGCTACTTCCTATAGCTTCTTAATGCATACACACTTAAGACACCCTTATGACTGTCCTCTTGTTGATCATGGTTGTCTCATGCATTGTACACATCTTGCATCTTTATGGCATTAGTTGTTGTCAGTTGAGCTCACTATATGTTCATGGGACTCATCTGAGACTTGGCTATCTCACTATGCATGTGATAATACCTTTTGCATTGAAATGAAATTATAATAGCTCCTCTACTTCACTAGCAAGAATAACATGCAGACACAACTTGCAACTGCATCTTAACTGTCCAAGGTAATTTGGTCAATGTATATCTTTTAATGATACCATCATGGTTGTCCATCTATCATGTTGATATGAAATACCACTTCTTGATCAACACGAGAGTGTTCTAGTTCTCTTATAACAACAAACAAATGAATAATTTATTCAATGTTTCTACTTTGTTTTAGACAACATGAATGACCTCAAAGCTCACCTATGACTTTCACTTCATCAATGGCAATTGAAACAATAATGATAGTTGTTCTTATGCATTGAATGGTGTCTTATATGAGTTCACTTCATTCTTATGGTTTCACTTCATTTCTTGAACTGTAATCATGTGTGTGTCATGTTCTCGAAACCAACGTACCTGATTGATTTGATACTCCTTTAGTCAATTCAAGCCAAATGAATAATGATCTCTATTCCATTCCATCCACTCTAAGATTCTACGGGGCAACATGCTGGGCTCAACCCTTGTGGGAGCCCATTTGACACCACATGCTGGTTTGTATTCAAACAACTACATGACTTATCCTATTTGCACATGAAACAAATAGATTAGATAAAACAATGAAGTTCAATGATTGTTTCATTTTTAGTTCCTCTATATGTGAATGATGTATTTGTGATCTAGTGCATTATAGGTGATGTATTATGCCTCTTCTGATAGGCACATAGGGAACTCATAACCGGAGCTCTAATAGGTCTTTTCCCAATTTTTGTAGGTTCTTGTTGGAGATTAGGATCTAGGATAGAAAGAAACCTCAGGAACTGACAACAAAGGGAATGATGGCTATGATCCTTCTCTCTTCTATCTTTAGATGCATAATGTATTTCTTATACTTGCACTTGTTCAACTATTCTCATAGCTTGTGTTAGACATTTGATCCATCAATCTTTCATTTAATGCAATGTTTATTTCTTTTATGTATTTCATTTGTAAAATGAATAAGCAATGTAGTGAAATGAAATAACTTATCTATTATACACCTTCTGCAAATTAATGATGATATGAAATTCTTTTCTCTATCATGTCAATGAAAATTGAACTCCAAATGTACCTTAGATTATGCAAAATAAAACATAGCAGAAAAATGTTAAAACCTTCACTTTAAAAATGAACTTGATGTACCAGCTCTACCAATTTGAGCTATAAGTGAAAAAATGGTAACATTTCTAGCGACTTCTGCTATATGCTTACCTTCTAATAATCAAGACCAGTTGCCTTGAATATCCATTGGTCATTGAGTCACACTCTGCTCATCTCAAACTCAGAAAACACTGAAACTCAACACTTCAACCAGTCTAAACAACAACAAAAAACAAAAACAAACCAAATTAAAAACAAACTAGAAGACCCTGGTGGGAAGAAAACTTGTGTGGCAGCACTTAGGGAAACCAAAATAACTGAAAGTAAATGTGCATGAAGCACCTTTTAACACTAACTCTACCCTATCCTACTTTAACCAGCTAGAGACACTGATCAAACAAGACCATTCACTGGCTCAAGAAAATAACTGCCCTTCCTTTGTAGTCTGCAATACTCCATGAGGTTGTTAATAAGCCCAAAAAGGTGGAGAACAATCAAATCTTTAACAAATTACTGTAACACCTTTCTAAGAATGAAAATACAGTTACTTACCCACTTTACTTCGTTTGCTAACTAATCCACCTGATACCCTCCTTGACAATCCAAATCAGTGTCACTATGAGGTTGTCCCCTTCTATTGATTTCCAAACCAGCCAGATACCTAATAGGACATCCCCTCAAAGGTTTTGGACTAGAAACAACAACATGATCTCTACCTTGCATGATAGCTTTCCATGTGGCTTCCTCCTCTTCGGTTAATGGATCATCCTCCTCCATTAAAGTAGCTAATAGCTCATTAAAACTATCAAAACTTGGAAGATTCTTAGAAAGAGCTATACTAGGCTCAGAATATTCAAGATTGTTCAAGGAGATACACTCTAAAATAGTTGTTTCTTCAATAAATGAAGACAATAATTCAAATAATGAACTAACATCCATTGACAAACCATCAATTTGCATATTAGCCTCTAGTTCCTGCATGTAACAGAAAGGTGGCTCCTCCAACCATGAATCATTCAGTTGCAAGTCAGGTTGTTCCTTAACTCGTGATTTGGTCAAGAAAATAGCCACTTCCTCTCTTTTCTCTTGATCAAGATAAACCTCCTCCATGAATGCAGGCATATCATCCAAATGTGACTAGAAAAGCTCAATTTCTGCTTGAAATGGATCCTCCTCAAGCTCTGTACTTTCCAAATCATGGCTACTCATTGTTGGCTCTTGGATCAACACATTATCTGAGTAGTCCTCATTGCTGTGGTGATCAGAACTTGGTATAGCCATGCCATTCTCACTTACACGCATGAAATCAGGATGCTCATCAAATAGGTTAACTAAAAACTAAGGTTCAAAACCCTCTTTTTGCATATTATTTATGTTTGTAACAGGAATCTCAAGACTACTCCTAAACAAATTTTCCTAATTTTTTGATGGAATAATGATGTTCTTTACCTCATGGCATCTTTCACTAAGCTTATTGGGATCCAAATTGGGCTCCTCTATATTCCCTTCTTCTTGGTTCAAGGCTCTATGATGATATTGATGATCTTTATTCAATAACCCTTTGTATTGTTGAGGATCCTCATGCTGTTCAAAAACTAGTGCTTCCACCAACTCAACCTGAGCATTCTATCTTTGTAATTTCAGACTTTCACCTTGCAAGCTCTGTACCCTACTTTCATGCATCTTATGAACAACATTAGAAATTTTTTGAAAGGAATCAAAATGTAGAGGATTTAGGGTCATATTTGAACCAATTTGCTTTACACAAAAAGGTGACAACTTTTCCATATGAATCAGTCTCTTGTGCTACATGACTTTCTAAAAAAAATTTATCATCTTTTACAAAACAAGGAGGATCATTAATGAAAACATTGGAAGGTTCATCAAGAGGAGTCCTTCTAGTTTGATCTCCCACTGCTCTAACCAATATTGCTCCATAGCTATATGCAGTAAATTTACCTACCTAGCTTCCTTATGTCGGTTAATGGACTAGTCTCAAATGTTAACAGGCTCCTCAACAAAATTAGAACCTCCAAAACTTGGGATTTTGATTTTCTAGGGAGTTTGTTTGCATTCAAGACTACTTTATTAGAGGGAAAAGGATTCACTTTGCTTGAAACTTGGAATTTCAACTTTAGGGGCATTAAGAGGTTCATTCTGTCTGAAACTTGGAAATTTATACTTACATACCTCTTCTTGAGTAGGTTCTTCTAGAATAGAAAGGACTGCTTGGGCTGAAGCAAGCAAAAGTTTTGTTTGTGCAGCTGACTCTCTCTAAAGATTCTCTTCAAACTACCTTCTTTGTGTCTCCTAATCAGAAACAAAGGTCTCACAGGGTGGCTACTCTGGCTATTGAAGGTAAGCTTGGTGATTCAACTCTTGCAGCTACAAATTAGACTCTTCATACTATCTTACTTGAAATTCCCCTCCTTGTTGATACTGATAATTCTTTATGCTTGCAATCTCCTGCTCAAATTGTGTTCTTTGTGCCTTCAACTCCTGTTCATGAAGATAGGATTGATAAGCGAGCTTGTCCTAGTACTGATTATACTCACATTTTCTTCTAATCTCCTCCATCTACTTGTTAAGATCTGACATAATGTATTTCATCATGTCTTTAAGCTCCATCATTTCAGACTGTTTTGGCTGACTAGGAGATTGGGCAAGAATAGGAACGTGGTAGGCATCCTAAGTATTTGGACTAAAATCAATATCATGGCCACTTATGTATGGTTGGTAAGGAGGTAGAGCAGGGTTGGGTGGGTGGCAATTATACTATGCATGATGGTTTTGAAGAGCCATGGAATTGGAAACCACAACATAATTGACCTGATATGTCTAATATGGAGATGGGTAAGTGGCATTTTCATAGTATGGGGGTGGGTATACTTGTTGGCTATGAAAAGTTGACATTTTTTACTCATATGAAAGCTAGAAAAAAGAATGAATAAATGATTTTTATAAGATACCAATACTTGATCATATTGAAAACTGTAGATCTTGCTTTGGAGTCGCCAGATGTGTTCTATTTTCTACCTCCAAAGGATGAGATCACTAATACACACACCAAATATCAAGATAAATGATCGTACTTTGGACTGAGAAAGTCTAACTTGGCCCTAATCTAGTTTTCAAAAGCTTAATGCACTAGTTCTGCATGTAAGACCAAAGAAAATTAAGTCACCAGGTATACTTGTAAAATGCCTCACAAGGCTGGAATGTTTCTACATATACCAGAACAACAACTTGAAGATTGGAAAAACTTCTCTGAAAACCTTATAGGGTCCCATCAGGTGTGCCAAAAACTGTTGGCAATCAAGATTGCACCCTTAGAAAAGATAAACTTGTTGGAAATAAGGCAAATAACTGAGAGAGGGAGGTGAATCAGTTATCTCAAAGTTTCTTTAACTTCCTTTTCTTTTGTTATCTTTAATAATCAATGCAGCATCAAAACAATAAGCATATGTGATCATAAGAATAGAAATAAATTCAACACACACAACACAAGCATTTTTACGTGCAAAACCTTGTTAAGGGAAAAACCACAGGGTGGCTAACCCAAGATTGTATTCTCTGTTAAAAGAATAAAGGAGTACAAAATGGCACTTGCCAATTAGGGCTCACTACCTGAGCACACCTTACAAAAGATAATCAAGTGTTTGAACTGATGAGAAGTATTTACAAATGCAACAACTTAGTTCCGGTTTAGGCACAATATACTAATCTGATGAACTTCATCCTTCCTCTACTTAATGTTTTTGTTCTATCACATACTAGGCTTGGATAGCTATTCCCACGCTTATCTCTTCTTTTCTTCGCACTTTTCTTCACAACTTTATTGTTCTTTTTGTCACATGCTGAAATCTATTTGTTATATATATCCACATCAAGGATTTTTATCAACTTGCTAGTCGGCATCAAGAACACTACAAATAATTACTCTGCCAGCTAAATCCATGCTTGATTTGTGATGCATATCAAAAACATAGACATAGAAGTCACTAATTATGTCGGCCAACAATGTATGATCCCACAAATTGTTTGATCAACACCATTTACTCATCCGGATTGAAGTCTGATACTTTGTCAGTTAGTTCTTCCTCTGTATGCTCTACATGACTAGAACCCAACACTCAGATCCTCATATCTTTTCTTTTCTTTATCACTAGAGGCTAAATCTCTAGAGAAAGGTAGTCATGATACCCCTCTTGACTTTCCTAAATCCATAACTTACTGAGTTACATCATCTGAGAGATCCGGACCTAATTGTTGGACCTTGTTACATACTTTGTTCTTGTTCACTGGATCAAAACAATCTTCAAACTAACTTTTGATATAGGCATATTATGTACTAAGGATTTGTGGGATAGACTTTATTGTCATCAATGACAATACTCATGAAGCCACACAATGTCACTTGCCAACAATCTCCCCCTTTGGCATTGATGGCAACACTTAGTGAAAAATTGCTAAGTGTCACAGTAAACTCCTCCTTGGCTGATGCTCTATCTTTTGCACTATTTTACTGGAGCTCCCCCTTAGCTAGATTCCACACTTTTCACTACTCCTCACTCCCCCTTTGACATCAATGGGAAAGAGCAGAATCCATATACCAAAATTTTGCAAAACATGTCTTATATATGGCTGTATAAGTATATATATATGTTATACTTACATATACGTAAGTATATCCACAAAAGTGGCTTTTAACTATACAAACTGTGTAGCCCAGCTCTATTTTATCCTATCCATAATGGAGATGTGACCACTCAACAAAAATGCATATGCTTCTGCCCTTTTTAAATCTACCAAATCACTGGTCTGGGCTATGGTCTGGGCATCTGTCAAGGCCTCATACATTGCTTCTAACTTAGTGATAATTATCCCTCTGAATTCACCCTATTGACTCTTTCCCAGACTGGATGCTTATTCCCAGATTTCCCTACAAGGTAGCCATCAGTGATCAACAGGATCTCTGGGCCAGGGGGTCAACAGTATAGGAGATAGACTCTATATTTTATCTCCTCTTCTTCTTCAGGCTCTGCAAGACCTAGGGGGGTATTCCCTACTCAACATCCATGAGGATATGCATGCAAGGCTAGGATGTTGACAGAAAGCAGATGAGTCCTCCTGTAAGTAGACCAAAACTGAATGATAAGAGCAAAGGGGCTAGCTTTGGGCCTATTAGCAGTTGTAGACAGAGGACTGAGAATCCTAAACTAATTCTAATGTCCTAATGCTGGTTTTAAATTTTGCTTTGGAGTTTAAGTGTGGATGCAAAGCTGGATATGGTTATAACACAAAACAAAGCATGATTGGTGCCTATCCAGGGCCTGGAGTCAGTAGACATACACCTGTGAATGATCAGCATGAACAACTAAAACTGGATTTCAAGGGGATATGTGTGATACCTGCCTTACAGGCATCTCCCAATATAGAGTGTTAGGTTATCTCTACTTATGGTATCCCTACTGCAGTATACTCTTCCCAATGTTCAACCTGAAAATAGTTTAATCTACCCCTTGAGTAGAAGTTAAAAGATCAGACAGTCAACATAGGAATTCTATGCTCTAGAATCTAAACATTACCAAACATCCAGATTCAGAAGAAGAATACATGCAATACTGGAGACAGAATTAACACAACACATGCCAAACAGCATTTCTCATATAAGTTTAATCATGAAATCAGTGGGTTCATGCCAAAAACAAACAACAAGAGATACATAAACTCACAGGTAAGCTGTACAGAGCAACCAGATCAGCTTGTTATGCATTACAGAGCCAAAATCATCAACTTTCAACAACCTCTCAAATGAGCAAGACCACCTGCTTATAACAGCCAGGTAGGTGCTCAGCAATTAATTACATGGTTGACCAGAATTTTGCCAGATACATAGTATCAGGAAAATGGCACTCAAACACAACCAGATTGGCGCCCAAACTTGAATGCAACAGGTAGGGGAGGAGACAGGAAGATTTCTCGAGCCCTGCGCCACTATCCGCTGATTGACACCTCCAGTCGGGTACAGGATCCATCCACGCCATCGCCCATACCTCTGCAACAATCGCCATTAATGGCGCACCAACCCGCGGCCTTGGGAAGAACATCAAATCTGCAATCGCAACCATTTCCCGCCGAGACTCATCATCATGATGTTTGAAAATGCAGGATAACAATATCCCACATGCACCCCGCGATGACCTCAATAACACTTTATATACTAGGTCATGAGCATATATCATGTCGGTGCTTTTGCTCCTGACAACACTAGTATATAACCTCATCATCATCCCCCAGCAGCATGATATCCTGTTGTTCGAAATATCACCCTGACGTCATCATGATATTTGAAATATAACCTTCATGATAATCGGCACAACCTGATCCATCGGAGGAACATCCTCTTGCTGAGCTTATAACAAAAGTCTGGCCGATGAACATCCTGATGACGTCATCATCATATACTGCTGACGTCATCATCATATCTGCCTACTGCGCACCTCCTCATATCCGGATGACGTCATCATCATGTTTGCAAATATCAGGAGGTCTCTTCAAGATGATCAGTTGTTAGAAATATGACCCCCGCGGACCTTGATGACGTCATCATCATATTAACATCATCATGATATTCGGAAGACAACCGGATATTTGGAAATATCCTCCTGATGTTCAAATATCAGGTTGCACTGTAGCTCCACTATAAGATCGGGGCGATAACTGAATATGATGATGCTGCTTGAAAAGATCACCCCCAGTAGATAATGCGCGAAGCCGGCAGGCGGATATCTCCTTGATATCAACATCATCATGATGTTCGAACAAACATATATCCGGGTGATATGAAAATATCACCCCTTCCTTCGAGAATATCATGATGCAGATAGGCAGAAAGAAAAATATCACCCTGACATACGGATGACGTTAGCATCATCAGGATGAGAAACAAAGAACAAGAAGTGATACAACATCATCAGGATGATATTGACTAAGATCATCCTGACGTTCAAAATATGATGACCCTAGTGAATATCGGGTCGCACTTAGAACTCTCCGACAACATCATCAGGATGATATTAACCAAGATCACCCGATGATAAAAATATCACCCCGGCGAAATATCATGAAGGCAGAAAATATGATGACCTCCGCAAGCAACAGGATGATAACTGGAAATATCATGATGATGACGACCCTTAGGAAAAAACAAGTCAGGTCGAACACTTAGAGAATAACCCCTTCAGGATATCAGGGCAACATCGTCATCATGTTTGAGCAAGGTGATATTCGGAAGATCACCGGATACTTGAAAAGATCACCCCCGCAAGCAACTGAGGGCGCACTGTAGCTCACCAGTATCATCAGGATAATAAGCAAACATCACCCGACAGTTGAAATATGATGATGACGATGAGAAAAACAAGTCGACGAAGAACATGCTGATGAAGATCATCATCGAAGACAAGATGATGATGACGACCTCCTCCTTAGAAAAATATGATGCTGCAGCTGAAAAAACGCTGAGGAGGTCCAACACTTAGAAAAATTGGGCAAGAAGATGAAGGCTTCAGATGAAGAAACCTCCTGATCATGACAAATCAACCCCAGGTCAAAATAAGTGCTAACAGTGGCTCCGAATGGGGACGTGCAGGTGAAAACCTGCAGCGAGAACCAGATCTCTGGGCAGACCTGACAAAAAAGCCAAAAAACGCGAGCTGTACAAGGCATTTACACTACATACATATTTTACAAATGTGCACAGCAACTAGCTATTCATGTAAAATAGAACTTAAGGAATTGGCCATGCACAGGCAATTCCAGAATTTCACCATCTAGGGCCTGGAGGAAATAAGAATCCTCCCCATGAGTATTGCAAACCTGATATGGGCCCATCCATAAGGGCTGAAATTTACCATGTTTACCCTTTTCCTGATCTTTAGCATTCCAAATAAGCACCAGATTATTGACTTCAAACTTCCTTTTTGTAGCTCTCCTGTCAAACTGATATTTCATATCTTGTTGTCTCTTGAGGTTGATCTGGTGGGCTATCCTTCTGTCTTCATCCAATGCAACCAGCTGATTCACTCTTTCTGTCATGGGATCTTCAATCTCCTCATCATTTTCCTAAATGAATCTGTAAACTGGTAGGAGATTATTTATGGGCAGTCTAGCTGATGCACCATACACTAGCTCAAAAGGTGACTTCCCAATAGCCCTTTTCACTGTCACTCTGTCAGCCCATACTGCTAAGTTCAACTTTGAGTCCCAAGCTCTCTTGTTCTTGTCCAGTATCCTCTTGACAATTTTCATGATGCTCTTATTGCTTGATTCTGCTTGACCATTTCCCTGTGGGTGATATGGTGATGTATATGACAGGTTTATCCCATACCTGTTGCAAAAATCAACAAACTCACCTGATCTGAAGCACCTAGCATTATCAGTGATAATCTTAAATGGTACTCCAAACCTGATGATGATATTCTCTAGTATGAAGTCTGTCACCACCTTACTTGTAGCTCTTTTAGTTGGAATGGCCTCAATCCATTTGGTAAAGTAATCAGTTGCCACCAAAATCCAACTGTGTCCCCCACTTGATTTGTCTGCAATTTCCCCTATAAAGTCAATTCCCCACTGCTGGAATGGAGCATCCACAGGTACAGTTCTGAGGGGCAAAGCACCATTATATTTCAGCTTTCCTGAGAATCTCTGGCAAGGGTCACACTTCCTTACTAACTTTTGTGCATCTGAAAAGAGAGTGGGCCACCAATATCCTGCCCTAAGAATTTTATGAGCTGTTGTTTGGGCAGTATAATGGCCATCACACAATCCTTTATGCATGTCAATCAAAATATTGTTAGCCATGTTCCTATCCACACATCTCAGCAGCACACCATCAGGATTTTTCCAGTACAGCTCACCTTGAACAACAACATACCTGATTGCATGTAGCTTTAGAGTCCTCTTTTGATTGTCACTGAAATGGGAAGGACAATTCAGATTTTGCAAATAATAGACAATATCCTTGTACCATTCAGATCCTGATGCACTTACATTCTCATCTTGGACTGCATTAACTTGGCATGCTTCCAAGTTTGACTGTGCCATCATCTTGGCTAATCCTTGTCCTCTTATCAACTTAGTAACTTGTATGTCTATGTTGAATTCCTGTAGTTTGTTTATC
Organism: Cunninghamia lanceolata; assembly: GCA_027924645.1. Lineage (NCBI taxonomy): Eukaryota > Viridiplantae > Streptophyta > Pinopsida > Cupressales > Cupressaceae > Cunninghamia > Cunninghamia lanceolata. The sequence continues at coordinate 10,902,828 of BSBN01000078.1, forward strand.
CATCTGCACCTTCTCCCAGTCACCTCCTGCTGAGTGAATATGTCTTTGACTGCTGCATGAGGTACATATGCAATGATATATGACCCTACCAGGTATGGTCTGAAACTTTTGATGGCTCTAACTAGTGCATATGCCTGCTTTTCCATAATGTCATATTTCAACTCAGAGGCCTGCAGGGACATACTGAAGAAAGCGATGGGCTGTTCAAAACCATCTTCATTTCTCTGTAACAAACATGCAGCAACAGTATGAAAGGAAGCAAATGAGAACACTTGGAATGGCCTAGAAAAATCAGGAGATTTAAGAACAGGGGCCATCTTAATTGCCTCTTTGATATTCTGAAATGATTCTGCTGCTTCCTTTTCCCAGTTGACAGTTGCATCCTTCTTCATCATCTTGGAGATGTTCCTTGTGATCTCTGCAAAGTTAGGAACAAATCTTCTAACAAAATTTATTTGTCCAAAGAAGGACTGAACTCCTTTCACAGTTTTTGGCATTTGAATCCTGTCAATAGCTGCCACTCTCTCTGGATCTATCCTGACTCCATCCTTGGAAACAATATGTCCCAGAAGCTTTCCTTCAACTACTCCAAAGGCACACTTCTTTGGGTTTAAAGAAATACCATATTCTAGTGCTCTTATGAAAATCTGCTCCAGATGCATACAATGCTGCTCCTCTTTCTTTGAGTAGGCAGTCAGGTCATCCTGATACACAGCCAGGATTGAATCAATCAGCCCTGCAAAAGCAACATCCATTGCTCTTTGAAATGTAGCACCTGCATTTGTTAGTCCAAATGGCATTCTAACATACACATATGTTCCCCATGGAGTGGTAAAGGTAGTCTTATACTGTTCTGATTCTTTCACCTTTACCTGATTATATCCTGAAAATCCATCCATCATGGATAGGAGTTCACAACCAGTCACTCTCTGCAACATAGCCTCCATATTAGGCAATGGATAGTTATCCTTCAAAGAGGATACATTCAAGTTCCTGAAATCAACACACAGCCTAATATCGCCATTCTTTTTCCTGACTGGGACAAGGTTAGACACCCAAGTTGAATGTCTTATTGGTACAATTATTCCAGCATCCCTGAGCCTTTTGAGTTCTTCTTGCATCTTGGGAGCTAAGGTAGGATTAATAGGTCTCTGCCTTTGTCTAAATGGCTTAGCTTCAGGCTTCAGTGGGATCTCATGCTAGAATAAGTCTTCCCTATATGCTTTTAGGTCCTCATATGACCAAGCAAAAACATGTTTATACTTTTTTAGCAATGCAATCAGCATACTTCTTATGTGTGGTTTGAGCTGTTTGCCAATATATACCTTCTGAGGGGCCTGAGATGTCCCCAAATTTATTTCTTCTAAATCCTCCTTATTTGTGGGGGATGTCCTTGTGACCATTTTGTCTCTACTGTCAAAGGCTCTTTCCAAAGCCACTAACCCTCTAGGGATCTTGTTAGTCTTCAACTGGATGATCTCCTTTCCCACAAGAGTCTCTTTTCCATTTACAGTCTCTACAAAAGCTTGGAAATCAATCTGTTGGTTCTCATACTCATCTATGCAGTGCAAAAATTTCAGCAAATCCCTATCATCATTAAAAACTTGCCAACTGCATATGTTTTCTGGTATGGCAGGCCTAATTTTAACTTCTACATCTGTGACACCTGACAGAGTGATGTCATCTGGCCTTATTGCAACATTGGCTAAGAAATCAGCCATAACATTTTTTGACCTTTCTACCCAGCCAATTGAAAATGCATCAAAAAGTTCAATGGTATCCCAAACAGCATGCTTGTATTGTTTCAGTCTTTTATTTTTTGCAGCATACTTATTTCTGATCTGGGATACAATCAGCTCAGAGTCTCCAAATACTCTTAACATCTTAATTCCATGTTTGAGAGCAATATTTAGGCCTAAGAGTAAAGCCTCATATTCTGCAATATTGTTTGTGCAATCAAACCTCAGCAAGAAAGAGGATTTGAGGAGCTTACCAGTTGGAGACAGGAAAACAACTCCAGCTCCAGAGCCTTCTTTTGCATAAGCTCCATCAAAAAAATGGTCCATAAGCCTTGCTGATCCAGCTCTTCAATACAGGCATTTTTCTTTTTATCTTCTGCATCATCTGAGACAACCCTGAAATTATCACAGTCAGTGTCTACAAAGCATATCTGTTCATTTGCTTCTTGGTCTTCCACTGTCTCTGATGATCTTTGCTCTCTGCTTAGCTTGACATCCCTGCCATTCATTGGAATCATGGCATATGACAGGTCCAGCTGCATACTTCCACCAATTAGTGCTGCCCATCTTCTTGACAACAGCATACCATACTGTGGTTTGATGTCAACCACTGTTATGTTCATTTTATATTTCTTTTCAGGAAATGCTGCCAGTTTGAAATCTACATCCTTCATGATTCCAATAACTGGTACCTCTCTGGCATCCATAGCATAACACTTTCCACATGCCTTGTCAATCTTTAGTCCAGTTTGTTGCATGATGGCCAAAGGCATGACATTTGTAGATGCTCCAGAGTCAAGCATACAATTTCTAATTATTTTACCATTTATAACCAGGGAAACATAAAATGGTTCCACCTGTGAAGGACACTTTGTCATGGTCATTCCTAAATAGACTTCAGGAGTCTCATCTTCTTCATTACACATGACATGTTTCTCACCCTGGGTCTGATCATTTTGCTTAGCTTGAAAAGGTACCCCTGAGATTAGGGATATTGTCCTATTCTTGATCTCTTCCACTTTCATGAGTTCCATAAGTGGAACAGAGACCTTTACCTGAGAGAGGATCTGGGCTATATCAAATGGAGCACAGTTTTGTACAACAGTTGTAGCTTGCTCCACAATCTTGCTCTTATCCTGAGCTGATTTAGTTTTCATTTTCATAGTTCCCTGATCATCATTCTTATCTTGGGAACCTCTACTTTGATCTTCAGCCTGAAGGGTTTTGTTTTCTGGTCCTTGAAAATCATGACCTGTTCTGTATCTAAAGTTCTGTTTATTATTTACCCACTGCCTCTTTTGTGGTTCAGTCCCTTTATGACCATGCACCAGCTGACCTGCAGAAATATCCTCTGGCTGATGCGGGCTGCCAACCTGATTTTTACCTCTGAGGTTGTAGTTGCTCTTGACCTGAGCAACTGCTGCAGCTGTGAAGGCTCTAATTTCCTCATCAGAAGGTCGTTGTAGGTTACTCAGAAAATTGTGTGAGTTCTGAGCATACACATAATTATCTTCATCATATGGGGACTGTTGGCAGGCCTGAACTTGATGATCTGTATTGTCATCAGCATCATACAGAGTGTATCCATTAACTATGGACATCATGTTAACATCATCATCCTGCACATGATGTGGCTCATTGCACTCATTACAAGATGTAGCATTATCATACAAAGATTGGGCAATCATGCACTGTGACTGTGAATGTGGCATCTGACAGATTATACACCACGGAGCATCATCAACAATATTTATAGTTTTCTTTAGGGGATCAGGAGTTTCCTTGACATGTTGAGCCCTCTGATTTGTGTTGTTACGTGGATATACAGGCTTACCATCATGCCAATTGGTGTTATAAGGCATGTCATGTAATGATGGCCTCTTTTCCTGCCTTTGATAGACTTGCCTATCAGGACCCATCCCTTTTTCACTTCTAGCTAATCTATAGCTCAGGTCCTTAACAACATTTGCCAGTTTGTCTATCTTATCTTCAGGAGCAGATGTACTACCTTGAGTGTTCTGAGGCTTATTTGGATTCTGCAGAATTTTTATATCATCCCTTCTATTTGTCTTGCCTGATGCTTTCCTATTGTTTTCAATATTTACTGCAATTCTGAAAGCATCCCTGAGAGTGGCAGGACCTTTATCTCTTAGTCCATATGCAGTCTTTGCATCAAAGGCATTGATGTACAAAATTATGCACATTGGTTCATTTGGCCTCATATGATGTGGCAATTTGTTCAACACTTTAGTAAATCTTGCATTAAAGTCTGCAACCTGTTCATTTGACCCTTTTGTGATACTGGTGAACTCATTTACAAAGAAGCTAGGGTCAGTTTTATCACCATATTGCTCCTTGAACATCCTCTTAAAATCATCCCATGATGATATGCTCCAGTCAGGCAGATTTCTGTACCATTCTCTTGCCTCATCTATTAAGGATTGCATGAATGACTTCATGAAGACATCCTCATGCTCAACCTCAAAATTATCCATGACATTTTGAAAGGCCTTTAGATGATCTTCTCCTGACACTGTATTGTTTCCTGAAAACTTAGGCACTTGCAGCCTCAGATGCTTGTCAATGGGGTTAGGATGCCCAGGAATACCATCAAACACCAGCTGCCTGAATCTATCTAGCGGCATAGGCTGTCTGTTTGGCTGATTAACATTAACATTTCTGTTTGCATTTTGGTTTCCTGCATGGTTCAGTGGTATCCTAGCATCATTCACATTTTGTCTGTCATCATGATGCTGATGTTGCATTTCATATCTTTGCTGATGTCTTTGCATATTTGCATTCTCTAGAGTAGGAACTGAATCATTTTGGGCAGTTCTCAAGGCTTGCACTTTCTGCCTTATATCATCTCTGATTTTCATGGCTTGTAGGTATTCTAGTTCTGCTCTTAGACTTTTGATTTCTTCAGCCAACTGTTCATCCTTAGGTCTGGAGGTAGATGGTCTCATACCATTTTGGTCATCATCTTCATCATCCCTCAGAGACTCTGCCTCTTCAAACCTTTCACTTGGGTCTAGAAAAGGGCGTTCTTGGAACACCTCTGACCTCATTCTCATGCTACCACCCTGTTGCCTCTCATATGCACCTTGAATATCAGCTTCTGCACTTGAAAAATAAGGAGCATGCTGTCCTGATGGCCTAGGGTTATCTTGTACCTCATCAGTTTTTCTGGGGGAGCTCTCATGACTAGCTGAGACAGTTCCCTTTCTTCTATACATCATTCTTTTTGTTAATGGTAACTCTTCAAATAGAGGATTTTGTTGGGATCTTCTCCCCTGCATATAAATTTACCTTGACCGGTTGGGAGATTACTTCGGAGTCGCCACCTATTGCTAGGAACTGTTTTCTTCTGAAAACCAGGGTTCTTTCACAAGGTTCCCCAGCGGAGTAGATTACTGTTGCTGACTCAGATGGGTCACATATATATTACTGGAGATGATTAGATAGTACTTTTACTTCTCAGTCCCCAGCAGAGTCGCCAATTTCTGTTGACTCTTTCCTAGACTGGATGCTTATTCCCAGATTTCCCTACAAGGTAGCCATCAGTGATCAACAGGATCTCTGGGCCAGGGGGTCAACAGTATAGGAGATAGACTCTATATTTTATCTCCTCTTCTTCTTCAGGCTCTGCAAGACCTAGGGGGGTATTCCCTACTCAACATCCATGAGGATATGCATGCAAGGCTGGGATGTTGACAGAAAGCAGATGAGTCCTCCTGTAAGTAGACCAAAACTGAATGATAAGAGCAAAGGGGCTAGCTTTGGGCCTATTAGCAGTTGTAGACAGAGGACTGAGAATCCTAAACTAATTCTAATGTCCTAATGCTGGTTTTAAATTTTGCTTTGGAGTTTAAGTGTGGATGCAAAGCTGGATATGGTTATAACACAAAACAAAGCATGATTGGTGCCTATCCAGGGCCTGGAGTCAGTAGACATACACCTGTGAATGATCAGCATGAACAACTAAAACTGGATTTCAAGGGGATATGTGTGATACCTGCCTTACAGGCATCTCCCAATACAGAGTGTTAGGTTATCTCTACTTATGGTATCCCTACTGCAGTATACTCTTCCCAATGTTCAACCTGAAAACAGTTTAATCTACCCCTTGAGTAGAAGTTAAAAGATCAGACAGTCAACATAGGAATTCTATGCTCTAGAATCTAAACATTACCAAACATCCAGATTCAGAAGAAGAATACATGCAATACTGGAGACAGAATTAACACAACACATGCCAAACAGCATTTCTCATATAAGTTTAATCATGAAATCAGTGGGTTCATGCCAAAAACAAACAACAAGAGATACATAAACTCACAGGTAAGCTGTACAGAGCAACCAGATTAGCTTGTTATGCATTACAGAGCCAAAATCATCAACTTTCAACAACCTCTCAAATGAGCAAGACCACCTGCTTATAACAGCCAGGTAGGTGCTCAGCAATTAATTACATGGTTGACCAGAATTTCGCCAGATACACAGTATCAGGAAAATGGCGCTCAAACACAACCAGATTGGCGCCCAAACTTGAATGCAGCAGGTAGGGGAGGAGACAGGAAGATTTCTCGAACCCTGCGCCACTATCCGCTGATTGACACCTCCAGTCGGGTACAAGATCCATCCACGCCATCGCCCATACCTCTGCAACAATCGCCATTAATGGCGCACCAACCCGCGGCCTTGGGAAGAACATCAAATCTGCAATCGCAACCATTTCCCGCCGAGACTCATCATCATGATGTTTGAAAATGCAGGATAACAATATCCCACATGCACCCCGCGATGACCTCAATAACACTTTATATACTAGGTCATGAGCATATATCATGTTGGTGCTTTTGCTCCTGACGACACTAGTATATAACCTCATCATCATCCCCCAGCAGCATGATATCCTGTTGTTCGAAATATCACCCTGACGTCATCATGATATTTGAAATATAACCTTCATGATAATCGGCACAACCTGATCCATCGGAGGAACATCCTCCTGCTGAGCTTATAACAAAAGTCTGGCCGATGAACATCCTGATGATGTCATCATCATATACTGCTGACGTCATCATCATATACTGCTGACGTCATCATCATATCTGCCTACTGCGCACCTCCTCATATCCGGATGACGTCATCATCATGTTTGCAAATATCAGGAGGTCTCTTCAAGATGATCAGTTGTTAGAAATATGACCCCCGCGGACCTTGATGACGTCATCATCATATTAACATCATCATGATATTCGGAAGACAACCGGATATTTGGAAATATCCTCCTGATGTTCAAATATCAGGTTGCACTGTAGCTCCACTATAAGATCGGGGCGATAACTGAATATGATGATGCTGCTTGAAAAGATCACCCCCAGTAGATAATGTGCGAAGCCGGCAGGGGGATATCTCCTTGATATCAACATCATCATGATGTTCGAACAAACATATATCCGGGTGATATGAAAATATCACCCCTTCCTTCGAGAATATCATGATGCAGATAGGCAGAAAGAAAAATATCACCCTGACATACGGATGACGTCAGCATCATCAGGATGAGAAACAAAGAACAAGAAGTGATACAACATCATCAGGATGATATTGACTAAGATCATCCTGACGTTCAAAATATGATGACCCTAGTGAATATCGGGTCGCACTTAGAACTCTTCGACAACATCATCAGGATGATATTAACCAAGATCACCCGATGATAAAAATATCACCCCGGCGAAATATCATGAAGGCAGAAAATATGATGACCTCCGCAAGCAGCAGGATGATAACTGGAAATATCATGATGATGACGACCCTTAGGAAAAAACAAGTCAGGTCGAACACTTAGAGAATAACCCCTTCAGGATATCGGGGCAACATCGTCATCATGTTTGAGCAAGGTGATATTCGGAAGATCACCGGATACTTGAAAAGATCACCCCCGCAAGCAACTGAGGGCGCACTGTAGCTCACCAGTATCATCAGGATAATAAGCAAACATCACCCGACAGTTGAAATATGATGATGACGATGAGAAAAACAAGTCGACGAAGAACATGCTGATGAAGATCATCATCGAAGACAAGATGATGATGACGACCTCCTCCTCAGAAAAATATGATGCTGCAGCTGAAAAAACGCTGAGGAGGTCCAACACTTAGAAAAATTGGGCAAGAAGATGAAGGCTTCAGATGAAGAAACCTCCTGATCATGACAAATCAACCCCAGGTCAAAATAAGTGCTAACACACCCATTCTATTTATTATGCTCTTTTTTTCTTTGTCCAGCCTTTTTATTTCAATTATGGTGATAATAGCCTGGCATTCTTGATTCATTAAAGAGGTGGTAAGGGGATCAAAATTCTAAGATAAACTTGACAGTTTACCTTCTTATTCTTTCACTTTCTTTTCAATGTCCTCAATGACTTTGGGCCAAGATAGACAAAATTTGTATATATCGCCACCATCTTTAAGAGCATTTTCAAGGCTCTTTATTCCAATGTCTAGGGTCCTATCATTAATAATTAGTCCTTACACTTCAGTGAATCTTTTTCCTAGAAAATCCTTCTGGACCTTTGCTTCTACTGATTTTTCTAGAGATTCAAACAGAGTGCTAACAGAATTTACCAAAGTTTTTAGGTTACTAGATGGTGAGGCTAAAGGATCCTTTTGAAAGGATTGTATGATCTTCTCCAGCATCCTAGATATAGTCTCTAACAGTTCACAGTCTTCCGTGTGAGATTTCAGGAGTTTTTCTTTTTGCTTTGGCTTGAACAAAAGATGCTATTTTCATTGTCTAAACTAGAGAGAGAGAGTCAAAATTTAGTGGCCCTTGAAATAGCTTAGGTTCATCTATCTCCATCATTTCCTTTTTTTAGAAGTTTTTCACTACCTCCATAATGTCTCTTACTAGTGATTGAGTTTTCTTTGGGATATTAGAATAGTCATCATTGGTCTTTTCTGCTTGTTCTCCTTCTTTTCCCTTAACCTCCTCTTCTTGACTCACTTTCTCTTCTCCTTTATCTTCTCCTTCAACTTCAGAGTGTGGAATGTCTACAGTGGGATCCGGAGGAGAGATGTCACCAGTGTTTATTGCTTCATGAACTTCCTCTTCCAGAATAAGGGAATCCAAGTCCTTACACTTCTCTTCATTTATCTCTTTTGATCCTTCTACATCAGAATATTCTTTATTGGTTACATTGAATTCTTCAACATCCATGGTAGAAGATTTTTCATCTATAATAGGAAGATTGAATCTTTTGAATGCATTCTAGAGGATGTCTTTTGTTTCTCTTGCTACTTGGTCAATTTTTCCAAGCATAAGTTTATTAATTCTTGCTTTACTTCTGAACTCATTCTTACAATCCTTAAAAATCATGTCCATTTATTTTGGAGTGATAGAAGGATAAAGCTGAATCATTATTTGTTCTCGAATCTCTAGGTCTTTTGCTTTTGCATTCTCTTTTCTCAATTTAAGTACCTTCTCTAGACTCTTAGGAATTAATTATATAATTTCAATGAAAGCTTTATTGTAAATGTTGAGGTACCTGACTATAGCTTCTTCCAAAATCCTCTTGTCAGTATCACTATATTCATCATAGAACTTTGTTACGAGCTACAGGTTCCCATCCACAATTACTGCCTTGATGATGTCATCAATGGAAAGAGTGGGCTTTTCAACAAATTCTTTTGCCTTTTCTTCCTTTTTTACTAGCAGAGAATTCCCTGGATGTTTTCATCTTCTTCATTTTCTTGATTTCCTCATCAGATTCTATTTCTTCATCATCCTTAAGGCTTGTATATGACCTTATGGCTTTGTTCTTTGTCCTCTTTTCTCTTTTTCCAGATGTCTTGGCTTCCAGTTTGGTGGCCCTTAAGCTTTTGGGAGTGGCAGGTGTAGAGCTCTTAGAGGATCTAGTCCGAGAGGAGGCTTGTACCAGAACATCTCCTTTCTTTGCTTCTTGTTTCTCTTTCTCATCCTTCTCCATTTTCTCTCTGTTTGCATCTACTACCTCTTTTGATGGGCCAAATCTTTGGTAATTTCCTCAACTTCCCTTCTTACTTTCCTCTTTATCTCCAGTTGTCTTAACTCAACATGTATTTTTACACTTAGTTCTTGAAAGGTTACAAACCTTTCTACCTTAGGGTCCTTAGGCTAGCTCAACAGGTGTTGAATATGTAGCTCCAAGATTTTCTCATTGACCTCATATCACATAGGTATTATCCACACTGTTCTGGGCTCAACTGCCTCCATTAGGCATTGATCAATGTAAACCATGAAGCACACTATATCCTTGTATTTCTCAACTATGGATTGAGGTATTCTCTCTCTAGCTTGCATCATGCTTTAGAAGTTCTTAAAGTAACCCTAGAGAGCTATGTTTTGAGCTTTAGCATCACCAAGTCCATACATATAATCTCTAATCTAGATTGCAACCAATTTGTCATTTTGCCAAACCCAACCACTTGATCTGGGTAGTGCATTCATGTAATAGAAGAATAGACACAGTATTAGAAAACCATATTTAAAGGAATTCTTCTTATCCTTTTTTATCTTCTACAAGTTTTCTAACAGTTGATTTAGGAGAAGTTCACATAGGTCATAATCTGCATCTTCCCTCAACATCTAATATGCTGCATAGATTGTTGTCCTAGACACAGAATTCTCCCAACTAGAATGATAGATCTTGTACCGAAATATCATTGAGGCAAACTTGACATCCAGATCTTTGATGTCATCTATGGTCATTGTTCTTTTGTCAAACTTAGATCTAGTGGCTTTAGTTACTGTCTAGTTCTTGACAGATTTAAGTGTAGGTAACCCACTGGAAGAATGCAGTCTAGTCACTTCCCTCATGGCATCTTTTGTTATCTTAAAGGGCCTCATTAAGCACATGAAATTATCATTAATCTTGCTTAGGACATACCAGACCCAATCATCTTCTACAAAATAGGGAAAGTGTATGCAATGTCTGAAGTGTTTATCCCGGAGGGTCTTGAATTGAGGTTTGAGTTCACAACTCTCATCTATTAGCTATTTGTGATAAATGTCCATCAATTTAGAGTCTCCAAATTCATCAATGTTGGCATGGATATAGACCCTAACATCTTCTACGTACAATACCCCATGCGGAATGCTAGAAAATCTGCCTAAAGGATCAACTTCTAGAGATTTATAGGGTTGTTTCTTAAATTTAGGATGCGGCCTATCAGTGTTCTTTACAACCATTGGAGTAGACATCTTGCAAAAGATTCAGAGAGAGATTTTCAAAATGGAAGTACCTTTTTATGCTTTAGGGTTTGAAATAGGAGCTAGAATAAATCGCTGGTTGAATTCAATTTTCTAATTGATTTTTGAGTGAATTGTAGAAACTTCATTGCAGAGCTCTTCTTATGTTTTTCACAAATGCAAGTGTACAAATGATGAGTGAAAGAACCCTTTTATTCTTGTGCAAACCATCATTTCCTTTTGTAATAAATGCAAAACTTAAGTTATCTGGTTACCCTATTTTAAGAGAGATCTTCTTGGATCATTGTGCTGATCTTAGAATCATTTTCAGTGAGGATTGATAATGTGTCTTCTTTTCTTTAGTCATGCCATGGGTCTGCAGATCAAAGTATTTTAATTTTGAATCATATCGGATCTGTTTGTAAAAATCCTACTTTACCAAATGGTTGTCAAACCAAATCAACTTGAGTGGTTAAACTCTTGCAAAACTCCATGCGGATCTTTCATATTTTTATTGAGGGTTATTTATATATTTTTCTGAGAACCCTTTAATCTGCAGCATTCCATGTGCTGAATTTAGGCACTAATTGACTAGCTAGGGGAATTTGTTTTTCTCTGTGACTCCCCCTAAGCCAAAGCTCACCTTTTTAGTTTCTGGAAGGAATATCAGCACCGGATTCCGGTGCAGATCCAACCCTAATATTTTTTGTACTCTTCTTTACCCAAATCTTATTCATTTCATTTTGAACTTCATCCGCATTCACTTTACCTTTGCCCTTATCTTGTTTCTGATTATGTTCCACCAAACCTTTTCTATCCTGATTTTTGTTTCTGCAGAATTTGGCAATACAATTGGATCTATTGCAGTTATAACAGACAACATTTCTTTACTTATTCGATTGATATCCTTTTGACCTACATTGATTAGCCATATGACCCATTCTATTGCATGCAAAACATCTACCATTAAATAAATTGTTTATTTGCATATTTCTGCATTCAAGAGATTTGTGACCAAACCTTTTGTAGTTGAAACATTGTCTGGAGAAGGATGGATTAGTCTGATTCATTCCCTCCTACACTGAGTTGCTTTATGACCAAAATTGTTACAATTGAAAGAGTATCCATTGAAGGATGGATATCTTTGAGCATTTAGTTGTCTTACCATGGGTCTTCTAGACATGTTTCTTTGATTTCCTGATCCAAAGTTCTTCTGACCAAATCCAGAGCTTTCACCTTTCTCATACCCCAAGCCATGCTTATCATTTATGCTTTTCTGGTTTTCAAGAAGAACTTCAAATTGGGCTAAGCTTATCTTGAATTTCTTTTTGTATTCATTTGTTGTCTAAAGATCTTGTTTAATAGTGTCTATCTGATTCTCAAGTTGTTCTTCATTATCTCTAGCTTCTTCAAGATCAGATTCAACATGCCTGATTATTCTATCCATTTTGTGGTAGTCCTTTGTGTTCTCTTGGAGAGATTGTTTTAGATTATCTCCAATTTTCCTTTTTTCTTCAATTTTGTTGGGGGAATATCATAACCCCTGATTCCATTTCCTGTCTTACCATAATAACCTCTTTTGACAGCTTCTCACATAGCTTATTTTTCTCATTCAAATCTTCATTAATATCATTGTCTTTACTCTGATTGGCTAATTTTTGAAGTAGTTCCTTTCTCTTTTTCACAGAGATACTAAGTTTTTCTTTTCGCTCATTTATGAAATCACCATCTTGTTTGAGTCTTTCTCTCAAATTATTGACTTCAGAGTGTGATTGTTCAAGATCATCTAGGGTAGACTGAAGTTGTTCCTTCATACCATATATAACCATTGAGATTCCCAGATCTTCCACAAGTTGGTAGGCTTTGTTCAGAGGAACTTGGCTCTAATACCAATTGTTGGAAATAATGTAGATAACTAACTACAAGAGACTCACTGTCTATAGAACTTATAGAAGATAATCAAGTGTTTAAACTGATAAGAAGCATCTACAAATGCAAGAACTCAGTTCTAGTTTAGGCACAATATACTGATCTGATGCACTTCATCCTTCCTCTACTTAATGTTGTTGTTCTATCACATACTGGGCTTGGATTGCTATTCCCACACTTATCTCTACTTTTCTTCTTACTTTTCTTCACAAATTTATTGCTTTTTTGTCACATGCTGAAATCTATTTGGTATATATATCCACATAAAGGATTTTTATCAACTTGCTAGTCGGCATCAAGAACACTACAAATAATTACTCTGTCGGTTGAATCCATGCTTGATTTGTGATGTGTATCAAAAACATAGACATAGAAGTCACTAATCATGTTGGCAAACAATGTATGATCCCACAAATTGTTTGATCAACACCATTTACTCATCTGGATTGATGTCTGATACTTTACCAATTAGTTCTTCCTCTGTCTGCTCTGCCTGACTAGAACCCAACACTTAGATCCTCATATCTTTTCTTTGCTTTATCATCAGAGGCTAAATCTCTAGAGAAAGGTAGTCATGATACCCCTCTTGACTTTCCCAATGTCATGCCCACATTTCGTATGTGGTCACAACATGCTAACACGCGTGTCATGTCCACATGCGACATGTGTCATGATACGAACTGTCAAAAATTTTTCCTTACAAATCTGTATTTCCTCCTTGCACATGTAAGCGTGTTTGGGTGCACACATTTAAGTCGTAATTGTTACTATTATTAGTGGAAAGATTTCACATAAGTGTACTGGACTTCCTATTCGTGTTAAGAGGTTGTTACTGATTAACAATCGGTTTGATTTGAAACGTTAAGTTTTACGGATAGCATAATAGCCCCTATTTGGTTTTCTCAGTTTATCATTACTGCCTTGCAATATTTATTCCCTCCACCTTCAAGTTGTGTTTGTTTAATTTCACATTCAATTGTTTACTTATTAATTTATTTACTTATATTAGTCTATCCAATTATTTCGTTTTAATACCTTGGAATTTCCTTGGGCATTTAATAACTCCAAATTAACATTTCATAATACAGAGCGATCTATTTTAAATGTATAATTGATCATTGATAGAAATGTTCTTTGTTTTCTTTCGTCATGTAGAAATAATATATAATTTTCTTTTATAAGTATTCACAAAACTTCCTTTCATATTTTAATTTAAATTAGAGCATGATTAAATTAAATAAAACTCTTATTAAAAGAAATTACATTATATTTCCATTATATATATATATATGTATATATATAAATATATATATATATACCTATGTAGAAATATATAATTATGATAATTTAATTTCATCTTTAGGAAGTGGATCCATAACTACATACAACTAGTACTTCTAACTATGTATATATATATATATATAATAACTTAATAATTCCCTACCACGGCTAACTAATTTAACCCCACCCATAGACCAAATGTTTATTATAAAAAAACATCTTATAATAGTGAGGGTTATCTAAGCCTAATCATATTGTTGTTTTATTTGCTTTGGAAGTAGGGTAGTCGAAGCTAAGGAGGTCACAGAGGACAGCGGACGCGGTAGGCAGGGGTGGTGGTTTGGGAAACCGTAGAGGGGGCCAAAGAGGAAAGGTGGAGTGGGAGTGGTTCGTAGGCCACAGAGAGCAGTGGATGAAGGTGCAGTGAGGGTTTGGGCGATGCAGAGGGTGGCCAATGGACGATCGAAGCACGGCGGTTAGCAGAGGGAGGCCACAGTGTAAGCGATGACCGCGATCTCAAGGGTGGGAGTTGGTGAAGGCCGCAAGGATCCAAGCGCAGGTGGGGGGGTGTGGGTTTAATGTCACGGCGGGGGATGTGGGGAGGGGCAGAGCCCCACCCACATCCCACTTCACAGGCTGTGGGTGGGGCTCTGCCCCTCCCCACACCCTCTGGTAATCACTTTTGGTGGGGGTTAAAACCCCCACCACTTGTATATGTATTTGGACTGTGTTTATTTTCAACACAATAAATTTTGAATTTTGATATTTATTTTATCACACAGAAACTACTAAAATGTAATAATTTCCATTTTGATAAATGCATGTATTTATATATATATATATATATATATATATATATTTATATTTATATTTATATATATATAGTGTTTTCTCATAAAATGATTTAATACTTAATCACAATTTTCATCAATTAGGAATAAAATAATTTGTTTAACTCAGAATTTCTTAATAAATATACATGTATTTGTCCAATATTTGTTGTAGGCCAAAATTATTAAATAATAATTTTATTGCATTTCCTTACAAATTTAAGTTCTAATGCAATTCAACTTAACAAATTTTATATACCGAGACATTTACAAGATCCATAAAATTTAATTATATTTTTTTTTCTAAGTTTAATTTGCATACCAAATGGTTCCAATTAAATATAGAAGCATTTAATTAATGAAAAAAAAACAATATAGGAATTAATTTTTTTCTTGCATTCCATTACAACCAAACTATGCATATTTATAACAAAAATTTTATCTATTTTCCAAGTGACAAATCTACAACTTCAAGCATTTTGCTAAATTTACCATTTTCACAAGTCATGAAATGAATTAATTATTACAAATCTATTTTAACCAGCACTAATTCTTAACTTAACATATTAGGATTTCAAGGAATTTATGCAGTTCTAACAAATTCCTTTCTGCCTTTTTCTCACAATTGGTAAGGTGAATATACAACAGAAATCATATCTACCAACATTTTAAAGGGAGAATCTACTCTCTTCTCCCCTTTACAATTTTTACAACTCAAAGAGGGAACAACTCTCTCCTCTAGAACATTTACCTAGGATGAAACTAAAGAGACCAAGATCTCCTCACAAGTAAAGGAAATGAACCATTTTCTCAAGACAAGGCTCCTCCAATCTTTACCACATGCTCCAAGGGAAACCTACATAACAACCAGGAAGGAATACACCACACAACAAGCTCTCCTTCCTACTATAGACCCACAAGAGGGTCACCCTCGAGCTAAGGAGAACATCCACACACCCAAGAAGAATAGTCCAGTACACTTCACAACATTGAATAACAACAATCAAGGCTAACAACCGACAAAACCCCATGGTTTTACACACAATACAAAAACTCAGTTGAGGTGAGTTTAAAGAGGGTAGGGAAGTAGACTCACTCAACTCAAAGGTGTCATTCTCCTTCACATTTTATCACATCTTATCTCATGGCCTCAAGCCATCCAAATAATCAAAATCCCAGGGATATCACAAACAGGCTCTCAAGCCTTATAGCCCTCTTGGCTCAAATTTTCCAACATGCCCTCAAGGCTTCCATTACAAAGAACAAGAATACACCTGAGGAGGTTCACACCTTCCCTTCCCTACACATGATGAGCATTGTGTTCCAACTGGAAGAAGCTCTTTCAAACACCCATCACAATCCCAAAATAACAGACATACACATAGACAACCCTTGCAAATCAACAATCATCAAACAAGAACAGAACATACAAGGTGAATAGACTTGCTCACTAACCTTTACAAGCCCTATTATGGATGATAGTTGAAGAAGAGCTCCACCCTTAGTCTCCTCCTCCAAGTTCTCCTCTTTCCACAATAATCCCAAAAACCCCCCTTCTCTCCTCTCCCTCCTTTCCCTTTTAAAACTAATTCCACCAATTTCCTTATTCCCAAGTGGCATTAAACAAAACTAAACCCACTCCTCATCCATTACCCTAGTGGACTTAAAACAAATAGCCCCACTCAAGAGGTCCCCCACTATAGCCCTTTTACAACACATGGAGGAATAAAATATAATAAGTAAAATAGAACTAAAAAGGAAGTGGATGACACACCACCCTTTTTATGGGAAACTCCCACCAAAAGAGAGGCACAAAGAGACAAGGCACTCCATTATTTGGAGGATCATGGTGTCATTCCATGACTTAGAAGTGGGACTGAGTGTGGATTCCACTCATCCCATTATCCCCATGCTTCCAAATTCGTCACTTAACTTCCATGTGCAGTTAAAGTGACCAGATGGAGGTTATCTCAAGGTTATCCTAGTCAAAAGGGTCCCTAGACCCATGGGGTATAACCCAAGGTTGATTTTAACCTAGTTTGGACTCCCAGAGTCAAGTAAAAACACAAGAAGAGGGTCTAAAAGAAGTAAAGCTTAAAGAAGATTCATAACAACATTTCTTACAACACATATCGTAATCAGAGGGTAGACCTAATTCCCTTGACCCCATGCAACATTACAACATTTCACCATACACAAGGTTGATCTTAGTTCCTCATGGAACTAGATTGGCTTCACAAGGGATACAACATAGGGTGTGGAATGATCTCCTGTATTTGTGGTTTCGTTAGCAACACCTGCACACTCAATCTCGAAGTTAACAACACAAAGATATCATAGCCGAAGAAATTTAAATACAAGAATACCTAAACAATCTACCATATAAACATACTGAAATCACTTTAAAGTTCCCTTTCTAATATTATCCATTCCTCATTCTCTAAAAAGCAACATCTAACTATCATTGCACAATTGTTTTCTTAAAAATTAATTAGGTTTAATAAACAAGATTCCAGGATCAACAGTCTTTCAACATAAAAGTAATAGCAATAATACTGCAAATAGTCTCATGAATAGAAGTGAAAAAGGTAGGCCTCACACCGAAGTCCACAACTTACTAAGTTACATCATCTAAGAGATCTAGACTTGATTGTTAGACCTTGTTACATACTATATTCTTGTTCACCAGATCAAAACAATCTTCAAAATGACTTCTGGTATAGGCATATTATGTACTGCAGATGTGTGGGATAGACTTTGTTGCCATCAATGACAATACTCATGAAGCCACACAATGTCTCTTGCCAACAAAACTTTACTATCCTACCATAACATGGAAACACTCTCAGATTGTGGGTAATCTATGTTAAGAGTGAATCTCTAGAGTGAGCTAGTTCTCTGAAAGAATGTTCCTAATCTAAATAACTTGCAAAGGGAAATGGGATAGAAGCATAACTGTGAATAAAGTAGATAACAAAAACTAACTCCTAAAGTGATACTCTGATATTTAATTTCCTACCAGATCTTACCCACAATCAGTCCATAGAACTTAGCTCTCACAACCCCTTGATTATACTTAATTGATTAATGTATCACATGAAGGTTTATCAGAACACAACACATAACATGAATTAAATAAAAAACTTTCATACCCATCACAGAATTTAAGACAAAACAAAGCATAAAAAGTTATCACAATGCAATGTCAAATCAACTTTGCAAATGAATCCACAAATCGGAAGGAAAATTGTTGCTCTATAAATTGGAAGGAGTAATGAGTAGAAAAATCTAAACTTACAACTCTCTTAGTGTGAGAGGAAGACTCTAGAAATCTGAACTCTAACCTCTAAAATTCTAACTCTGACTAGAACTGGAACCCCAAGAAAGAACTAACTCTTTTCCATATATGTTGTAGAATGATCTCTCCAAAAGAAAGCTAGAAAAAAGCTCCTAATAATAGATATGCTAATCCATTTTCAAGCTCCTTAGAAAAGCCAAAAAAAGGGCCCTCAAATTGCCTCCAAACAGGTTTCCAAAACTATCAAAAAGCCCTCCAATGTGGCCCCCACCAAAAATTTTCTTTGTCTTCTCAGAAAAACTTAATCCTTGTCTATATATGTCCCAAAATAATGAAAATCTAGAAAAGGATATTTGATTTGCTTTATTTGTTTTAGCTACATAAAATAGTTTTAATTATAAAGCAATTTATAAATCATTGCTTTTAAAAAAAACCTTACATTGAGATTTCAGCTTTATTCTATATCCTGATTTGATTTAATTTTTGCAAAAATAATAATACAAGGCTTTAAAATTGCCAAGTATATACATATTCTTAGCTTGTGCAAAAATTAAAAAAAACTTATACCCTACCTTCTAAATGATGTTCAAAGATACATCTAAGGCATATGTTTTACTCCTCAAAGGAGTCTACGGTATATGGCATATCTTTAAGGTGACCGAAAATGGTTTTAAGCATGAATTCCTAAGCAAGGTGTATTCAAAGTGACCATGGGAATTCATCTCTAATTTACCCCAAGTGATTAAAGGGTCTAATGCATATTCATTCTAAAGTCATGATGACTTAGGACCCTAATACCCTCGAGGGTATTAGCCAAAGCTTTGCAAATTAAACAAATGTGATAAAAATGACATTCAAGTTAGAGCTTCATTGAAACCCTAATGACAAAACACTTTGAGCCCCTAAGAATTCACATTCATTTTGGCTTGCAACTTTGAGAAAATGGACCTCTACCTAAGTGCTGCTATAGCTGGGGTTTGAACTAAAACTCAACATTTATGGGTCAATTTTTATGCATTTTCACTGAGACGTGGAGGTAAGAGATCATTTGTTGCCATGTGATATAATATTCTTTCAATTTATTTTCATTTCTAAGATTCAAAACATTGCTTGCCATGGTCTCTGTATTGTTTATGATATATTTCATTGCCCCTTGTTTCTATATGAAGGGCTATCTTGTCTTTATTTTCCACGGGCTGCCATTGTGATGAGGGTTTGAACTGAAAATGAACTATTGTCTATGGTGGCCATGGAGTATATTCTAAGTCATCATTCTACCATTTGTGTTTCCTAAGTGGGACGCCATAAAAGTTAGCCAGTTGAGCTCCATGAGACCGAATCAACAAAAATGTATCTATACTCAGAAACAGAAAGAAACTAGGTAAGTTTTCTCTACTATATCCCTTCTTCAATTTTATTTGATGTGCTTAATGATGAGCTTAGGAAACCCTAAAGTGAATGTGTCATTTAGAAGCACTATAAAATGTGGCAATTTTATCATTTCTGGGTTCTGCTTTTGTATCTGTATTTTGCTTGAAACCCTGATGATTTAAAACATTCTTCCTTCAGTCCTAAATTCTCTAGCAAAACAATGGTTTTACTCATTTTCCTGTATTATTCTGTCACTGAAAACCATGACCCTACTTAGTGTTTCTAAGTATAGATACATTTTTTAGGATGATTTTGTTGTCTTGAAAACCCACATGGGTTTAACCTAATGCTTGAGCTCTATGAAGAAAACACATATTTATGATAATAACTGTATATGGCATGCATATATACTTGCAATCTACCTCACTAAATGACATAAAATACACTTGCATACAAACCATTTTTAATGGTGGAGGCCATCACATTTAGTTCCTTACTCTTTTCTAACTATCTTTCTATTCATCTTAGTTTCTTTATAATGTAAGACCATTTCATGCTAATAAATGATTGCTCCATTTGATAAGTGTGGCATTTTTACTATTCCTATGATGGTCTTTATACCAAATGTATTTGCATTCATACCACATTAAATAGTTGCAACTCTTTTCATTGCACTGGTTAGCATGGACACCCTGTGCATATCATTTCTTCATGTGCTACTTCCTATAGATTCTTGATGCATACACACTTAAGACCCCTTTGTGATTGTTTTGTAGTCGATCATGGCTATCTCATGCATTGTATATAGCTTGCATCTTTATGGAATTGGTTGTTGTCAGTTGATCTCAATATATGTTCATGGCACTCATCTGACACTTGGCTATCCCACTATGCATATGATAATACTTTTTGCATTGAATTGAAAGTATTACAGCTCCTCCATTTTACTGGCAAGAATAACATGTAGACACAACTTGAAACTACATCTTAACTATCCAAGGTAATTTTCTCTATGTATATCTTGTAATGATGCCATCATGGCTGTCCATCTATCATGCTGATATGAAATACCACTTCTTGATCAGCACATGAGTGTTCTAGTTCTCTTGTAATAGCAAACAGAGGAGTAATCTCTTCGATGTTTCTACTCTGTTTTAGACAATATGAATGAGCTCAAATCTCACCTATGACTCTCACTTCCTTAATGGCAATTGAAACAATAGTGATAGTTGTTCTTATGCATTGAATGCTATCATATATGAGTTCAATTCATTCTTACGGTTTCACTTCATGTCTTGAATTGCATTTATGACTGTGTCATGTTCTCAAAACCAATGCACCTAATTGATTTGATACCCCTTCAGTTCAATTTAAGTCATATGAATAATGATCTCTATTCCATTCCATCCCCTCTAAGATTCTAGGGGGTCAGCATGCTAAGCTCAACCCTTGTGGGAGCCCACTTGAAACCACCTGCTGATTTATCTTCAAACAACTACATGACTTATCCTATACCTGGACATGAAACAAATAGATTAGATAAAACAATGAAGTTCAATGATTGTTTCATTTTCAATTCCTCTATATGTGAATGATGTATTTCTAATCCAGTGCATTATAGGCAATGTATTATACCTCTTCCGATAGCCACATAGGGAACTCATAACCGGAGCTCTAATAGATCTTTTCCCAATTTTTGTAGGTTCTTGTTGGAGATCAGAATCTAGGACAAAAAGAAACCTTGGGAACTGACGACACTAAAAGGCAATGATGGCTATGATTCTTGTCTCTTCTATCTTTAGATGCATAATGTATTTCTTATACTTGCAATTGTTTAGCTATTCACATGGCTTGTGTGGGACATTTGATCTATCAATCTTTCATTTAATGCAATGTTTATTTCTTTTATGTATTTCATTTGTAAAATGAGTAATCATTGTAGAAAAATGAAATAACTTATCTCTTAAACACCTTCTAGAAATGAATGATGATCTAAAATTCTTTTCTCTATCATGTCAATGAAAACTAAACTCCAAATGTATGTTAGATTATGCAAAATAAAACATAGCAGATAAATGTTAAAACCTTCACTCTAAAAATGAACTTGCTATACCAGCTCTACCAATTTGAGTTGTAAGTGAAAAAATGGTAACAGTAATATTGTTTGATGATTATGAATTTTATTTTTAATTTCAATAAAATGGAAGAGAGTTGTATTACAATCTTGTATTAGATTTGGGTAGAGCATTGCCTATATTTTGTGTATTTGTGAAAGATTTATGTTTTGCAAGATGGGAGAATTCCCATGCATCATATGGTATCAGAGCTGGAGGTTCTTATTGTATAGGAAGAATGCCAAATGTGAGGCAGCCTATGCTAGGATCTATGGGTAGGGTAGAGGAAGAATGATGAAAAAGAGCTTGTGTTGATGATTATAGATGTGAGAGAGAGGTCTTGAGTAGTTAGGATCTGAAGAACCATGAAGAATCATAGATTGCAAAGAGTGTGATGTAGATTTCAGTAGATTGTAGCAAGTGAGATGGGGATATTTGTGAGAAAAAGCTCATCCATTGCAACATTAAGAAACACAGAATCTAAAAGACACAAGCAGATGGCTCCACATGCCTTCTTATCTAGTCTATCCCACTCATCTGGAGAGACATCATTAGGTTTCTTCTCTTTTTGAACAGCCAACCATTGTTTTCTTTCTTCCAACAAATTTTCTATTTTCAACTTCCACAACTCATACCCTGTTCTGTTGAACTTTGCAATGTCCATTCAAGAGGTTAATACAACGGTGGATGCAGCCATAATAAAAACACAAGATCTCCAAAAGAAACACAACCAAATCTCCCACTGCAGCTACAGCTTCCATACTACCACCTGAGAGTCAAAGCTAGCCAAGCTCTGATACAAAATGTTAGAAATAAAAGAAACACTACTTCAATGAAAATCTGATTCAAAATAAATTTCAACAATCTTAAGTGTGCATTAACAATGGAGATTGTAACAAAATATAAAACCCACTACAAAAAAGATGTCAAACATGAAAAACTCAAAACAATGACATAGTGTTTACATTGAGAAAACCCTTGCAGGTAAAAAACTCCACATAGGAAAGAGGCCCAATGTTTGTATTAATCTACAAAAAATGTACAATACAACAACACCACCAATCTCTCCTTCAGTCTTCAATTCGATAGCATTCTTGCAACACCTGAGTACCTAAAATCTATATATACAATAACAAATACATGGAAAATACTTATAGAAATGTTTTCAAACTCATCCTAGGTGTTCACCTTCTCTCTCCTAAGATTCCCCAACCTATAAACATTATTTAACATCTTATAAGCATCTTACACTTGTTAAAAAATAGCCATGCAAAGGTTGGGCTCCCAAGACTAAATCTAGCCTCTTATAACATCTTATGATGCATCATAACCATCATAGATTCCACAAAAGAGTATCTTTCCAATATAGGAACCTTGGGCTAAATATAGAAAATATACAACTAACATATCTATCATATGCATCATAGAATCTCATAATCTTATGACAACTTGCAACTGTCATAGATTCCCTTACCAAACATTATGACAATTGTTATACATGCCAAAAATAGTATATTCTCCAAGGTAGCACGCCTACCCTCATTTACTTTGAGTTTTTACATTTTCCAATAGTATAAGTAACTTCATAATTACCTTTGGTTACTCTGAAATTACCCCTGCTAGTGAAACTAGTACATCTCCTCATGGATAATTGCAAATTATATATAATAAATGGAATAAATACAATATTGTGATTTACAAGATTAATGGCACCTTATCCCAACATTCTCCCACTTGACATTATACAATGTAAATCAACCCATAGGAAATCAAATGAAAATAATTAGGCACTAGAAACAAGGCCCATGGATTCTCTGCACCATAAGAACTTCTCTGTGCTCATAGGCTTGGTCAATGAATCTGCAACATTCTCTTGAGTGTCTATCTTCGTCAGCTCAATCTCTCCATTTGTAACCAACTCTAAAACAAAGTGATACTAAACATCAACATGCTTAGTCTAAGCATGATACATGGGATTCTTGATCAAACAGATAGCACTCGAACTATCACAACCAATCTGAATGATCCTGCAATCAAAACCAATACCTATACACAGTCTCCTCAACCAAATTGCCTCCTTAGAGACATGAGTAGCAGCCATATACTTTTCTTCTATTGTGGACAAAGCAACTATGGGCTACCTCTTACTCATCCAACTCACTACTCCTCCAAACCAAGTAAACACAAAGCCACTAGTGGACCTTCTACTGTGTAAGTCACCTACCCAATCTACATCAAGAAAACCCTATATGTCCAAAGATTTGTTAGCACTATCAGTACCATAATAAACCAAACAATAATTAGGAGTACCTGCAAGATATTTAAACTCTCTCTTCAGATAGTTCCAATGTTGTCTACCAGGGTTAGACATAAATCTGCTCAAAACTCCCACTGCTTGGGCAATATCTGGTCTAGTGCAAACCATTTCATACATCAAACTCCCTACAACACTAGCATATGGCACATTAGACATATCCTCAAGATCATCCTCAGTCTTTGGACACATACCTAATAAAAGTTTAGTACCAATGGGTAAAGGATCTCTAACTGGGTTATAGTCTTGCAAACTAAACCTCTGCAAAATAGTATTCACATACTTACTTTGTGACAAACAAATCTTTCTACTAACTTTGTCCCTCCTCATCTCCATTCCCAAAATATACCTTGCACCACCAAGATCCTTCATCTGAAATGCACCTAAAAGTTGGGCTTTAAGCCCACTGATCCTACCCTTAGTATTGTTGAAAAGCAACATGTCATCAACATATAAAGTAATAACCAGTATAGAATCATCAACACAATACATCTAAACACAATAATCATCCTTGCTTGTAACAAAACCCAATTTCAAAACAAATGGGTCAAACTTTTGATACCACATTCTAGGGGACTATTTCAGACCATAAAGAGACCTCTTTAACTTGCATACCCAATGTTCTTTTCTTTTTACCTCAAAACATGTAGGTTGTTGCATATAAATTTCTTCTTCAAGATCTCCATGTAAGAATGTAGTCTTAACATCCATTTTCTCAATCTGCCAATCTTAAGCTACAACAATGGATAAGAGAAATCTAATAGAAGTCAATTTAGCAACAAGAGAGAATATCTCACTAAAATCAACTCTCTCTCTCTGGGAGTAGCCCTTGGCTACCATTCTAGCCTTGTACTTCTCGAATGACCCATCTGCTCCAAACTTCTTCTTGAAGACCCACATGCATCCTATGACCTTTCTTCCTTTGGGTAAACAAACAAGATCCTAGGTGTTACAAGAGTCTAAAGCCATCATCTCCTCCTACATGGCTAGCTGCCAAGACTCACTATCATCTGCAAAAATAGCTTCCCTGTAGGATCTTGGTTCATCGTTAGTACTTAATAAAGCATATACATAATGGAAATTTGGTGGGCTATACCTATCAACTAGATTATGTTGTCTTGTGGATTTCCTCAAGGGTGGAGTAAGAGACTCTACCCATTCTTCTACATGATCATCTACACCAACTTCTTTTGTAACAACAAACTCATCTTCATCAGAACTACTTGAATATTCTTCTTCTTCTTCTTCACCCCTCAATCCATCATTCTATTCTTCCTAAGGTGCATCTTGCTACTCTAAATCAAAGTGCACCTTCTTTACCTTTTCTTCTTTCTCTTTTGGCTGCTCAAGTTCAAAAATAGCTCTAAGTTCCCTATTAATAACATCTCTAGAAAAGATAATCTTGTGGGTTAGTGGATTCGAAAGCTTATAACCTTTGACATTATCACCATATCCAATGAATGTACACTTTTCAACCTTTGGATCCAACTTAGATTGATTTTCCTTAGGCACATGAACAAAATCCTCATAGCCAAAAACCCATAAATGTGAAACAGAAGGTTTCTTACCTATCCACACTTCATAAGGTGTCGAATCAAGATCCTTACAAAGAGATCTATTTATAAAGTAGCAAGAAGTACACATAGCCTCTAACCAAAAGTATTTATCTAATTGTGCATCACTAAGCATACTTTTGGCTCTTTCCATAATTGTTCAGTTCATCCTTTCTGTAACACCATTCTGTTGTGGTGTATACGGAGTTGTCTTTTGTTTAATTATACTTGCATGCTTGCAAAACTCATCAAATTCCTTCGAGCAATATTCCCCTCCATTGTCTGATCTTAATATTTTTATCTTTAAAACTAATTGGTTTTCTACTAAGACTTTGAGTCCCTTAAACTTAGTGAAAACTTCAGATTTATGCTTCACAAAATAAATGTATGTAAATCTAGATACATCATCAATGAAGGTTACAAAATAATGAGATTTTCCAATAGATTCATTATCCATAGGTCCAAACACATCCGTATGAATAATTTCAAACTTCTCTTTTGCTCTATTGCTTCCTAAAGGAAATGATTTTCTATTTTCTTTACCAAACACACAATGCTCACAAAAATCAAAGTGCTCATCAAAATATGAGAAACCATCCAACAAATTCTTATTCTTAATAGTTTTTAATAAATTATTGCTTGTGTGGTCCAATCTACAGTTCCACAACATACATTTATTGTCCGTGGTGGCCTTAGATACATAGGAGGCATTACAAACTGTAGTGGCTTCAAGCTTAAACAACTTCTTGAATCTCGTTTGTTTTGCTACCACCAAGTTCCCTCTCACCAATCTACAACCATGCTTGTCAAATGTCACATGCATTCCCAAGTCATTCAACTTCAAAACTAATATTAGATTTCTAGCTAATCCAAGAACATGCAAAACACCAGGGAGGGTTATAATCCTCCCATCACTGAAACACAACAAAACCTTTCCTTTCCTGACAATCAGATATGAAGAGTTGTCACCAAGGTAGATATTACCTCCATCATATTCTTCATGTGGAGAATCATTCCTTATGTAGGGTCATATGAAACGAGCATCCCGAGTCAACCAACTAGTGATCATTAAAAACAAGATTACATGTAGAAATTAAAACTTCTTCACCTACATTCAAGGACTTATCTAAAGCACATTACCACTGTTTCTTGGGGTTTCTGCACTCCTTCACATGCCCCCTTTTACCGTAGTTCCAAGACTTAACTCTATTCTTTTTACCAAGAGTCTTAGACCAGCCCTTGGACTTGTCCTTATCTCCTTTATGATCTCCCTTTAGTCCTCTTTTCTTAGACCTTCCCCTGATACTGAGAGCATTACTTGAACTATCTAAACTCTTCTTCCTCAATTCCTATGCCAGTAAAACTGCAACAAGAGCATCCCACTTGGGATCTCTGAGGTTAGCAGTGATAGCCAAAATGACATTTTCCCATGATTTAGGTAAAGAACAAAGAAGAAAGATACATTTATCTTCCTCATCAACTTCAACATCTACTGAAGCAAGTTGACTCATCAACAAATTAAAAGAATTTAAATGCTCTACAACTGACTTACCCTCTTTCATTTTCAAAGAAAACAACTTCCTTTTTAAATAAAGTTTATTTACCATACTTTTGGCTTGGTAGATATCACCCAACTGATTCCACAATTTGTATGCGGTCTCTTCCTTTGTGACATTCAGTAGCATAGAATTTGAAAGACACAAATGGATGGTTCCCTGTGCCTTTTTATCTAGTCTAGCCCACTCATCTAGAGAGACATCATCGGGTTTCTTCTCTTTTTAAATAGCCAACCATTGGTTTCTTTATTCCAACAAATCTTCCATTTTTAGCTTACACAACTCATACCTAGTTCCATTCAACTTCTTAGTGTCCACTCGAGAGGTTGATGCAACAATGGATGTAGCCATAATAACAACACAAAATCTGCAAAACAAACACAACCAAATCTCCCATTGCAGCTACAGATTCCACACTACCACCCAAGAGTCAAAGTTGGCCAGGCTCTAATACCAACTATTATAAATGAAAGCAACACTACTTCAATGGAAATTTGATTCAAAATAAATTTCAGCAATCTCAAGTGTGCATTAACAATGGAGATTGTAACAAAACATAAAACCCACTATAGAAAAGATGTCAAGCATGAAGAACTCAACACAATGACACAACTTTTATATGGAGAAAACCCTTGCATGTAAAAAACTCCACATAGGAAAGAGGCCCAATGTTTGTATTAATCTACAAAAGATTGTACAATACAACAACTCCACCAATCTCTCATTCAGTCTTGAATCTGACAACATTCTTGCAGCACCTAAGCACCTAAAATCTATATATGCAGCAACAAATAGATGGAAAATACTTATAGAAATGTTTTCCAACTCATCCTAGGTGTTCACCTTCTCTCTCCTAAGATTCTCCAACCTATAAACATTAATTACCATCTTACAAGCATTTTACGCTTGTCTAAAAACAACCATGCAAAGGTTGGGCTCCCAAGACTAAATCTAGCCTCTTATAGCATCTTATGGTGCGTCATAACCATCATAGATTCCACAAAAGAGTATCTTTCCAAGATAGGAACCTTGGGCTAAATATAACAAATATACAACTAACATATCCGTCATATGCATCATAGAATCTTAGAAACTTATGACAACTTGCAGTTGTCATAGATTCACTTACCAAACATTATGATAGTTCTAATACATGAAAAAAATAGTATATTCTCCAAGGAAGCATGCCTACCATCATTTGTTTTGAGTTTTTACATTTTCCAACAATAAAAGTCAGTTCGTAATTACCTCTAGTTACCCCAAAATTACCCCTGCCAATGAAACTAGTAAATCTCCTCATGGATAATTACAAATTACATATAATAAATGGAATAAATACAATATTGGGATTTACAATGTTAATGGCACCTTATCCCAATAGGTTGGAGACAATATGAAAAGAGAAAGATCTCCATGATGATGGTTGATATAACCATGAGATTAGATAGGATGGAAGCGTGGAAGCATGAAGAATTTCTTGAGCATGATGAAGACAAGCCTAGGGTTGGAGTGAAAACATGCTATGGGAAGGTGTTATGATGTTCACAACACACCCCATTTTAATCCTTAGCAAAATGAGGACCCTTGTTGTGGCTATTGCTTTTTGCTTGTGTCTTTTGTTATGTTTGGTGGTAAAGGGAAAAAGAAGGTAAGAAGTTACAAACTTTGTAAAAAAAAATGCATTTGAGTACCAATGCAGAGTATAGGTGAAATGCTTGTCAAAAATGAGCTAGGGTTGCTTTTTGAACCATGTTAAGATTCCCTGTATTTTGCAAGTTATGAGTTTTTTAATAAAGTGCATATTAGGTCATGCATATAACCCTAGAGGGGGGCTGATAGGTCACCATCATGAGGTTAGTTTGTCAAAGTTAGTATTTCATATCATTGACCTCATAGTTGGATAGTGCATTAAATTCCATACAAGTTTGCCTTTTACATCACCCTGAAATTCAGCCAAATAAGAAGGTTATGCGTGGCCAAAGTTCTAGTCAAACTTGATGTTCAGTAGGGGGGTCCTATTTCAAATATCGAATATCATCCCCCCCTTTCCCAATATCACCCCCTATTCGATATCACCCCCCTTTTCCCATTACCACCCCCCTTTCCCAATATCAACCCCCTATTCGATATCACCCCCCTTTTCCCAATATCACCCCCCTTTCCCAATATCACCCCCCTATCCGATATCACCCCACTTTTCCCAATATCACCCCCCTTTCCCAATATCACCCCCCCTTTCTAGATATCACCCCCCTTTCCCAATATCACCCCCCTTTCTAGATATCACCCCCCTTTCCCAATATCACCCCCCTATCCGATATCACCCCCCTTTTCCCAATATCACCCCCCTTTCCCAATATCACCCCCCTTTCTAGATATCACCCTCCTTATCTGATATCACCCCCCTTTCCTAATATCACCCCCCTTTCTAGATATCACCCCCCTTATTGAATATCATCCCCCCCTTTCTAAATATCACCCCCCTTTATCCAATATCACCCCCCTTTCCCAATATCACCCCCCTTTCCTTTTCTGGGCTTCGTAACATTTATTTCATAGGTATAGTAGGTGGATTCCCACCAAATGTGGACACGATAACATGACGGGGGAAATGCAAACATGATATATATAGTTTTTTCATGGATGTGATTAATGTGCGTCTAACTTTCTAACCAAGTATGAATGGACGAGGCGACTTAATGCATATTTCTAATCCATTTTTTATCTATTTTGTAGATTTGAAGTTGAAGAAGGAGCTGAAGCTTGATGGCGATGATTTCATGGAAGGGAGATCCGATCTCAGGAGTAGAAGAGGATAAGGATGAAGGGCGAGGAAGTCAAGGGTCTTCATTGATGAAGACAAAATGTCACTAAAGACATCATTGCAGTAGACAACAGAAGTTATTATTGAGCTTCTATGGTTTCTGGAAAGGGCATATTTTGCCCAGATTTGATGTATGCTTAGAGATATTTTGGGAGACTTGTTCTCCACCATTTAATGTTGTAACCAGAGGTTTGAACCATTGCTTAACTAGGGTTTTGAGTTGTATTGAGGACAGTCAAGTCTATATATTGTGCCTCTTTACACTGTAATACTTTACACAAGGATTTTAGTAATTTAGCTTAGCATTTAGAAGTAGAAGAAGGAGGTCACCTATGTTTGTAATAAGCAACATGTGGAACATCTTGCTTCCTTAGTGTATCTATAAAGCTTGTAAGTTTTCTGTAATTTGATCAATGAAGCTAAGAGTCATTCAGACATTGTAAATCTTATATGACTATCTATTTCTAATACAATTGAATCTGGAATTTTGCATCTATCTTCTGAGTGTTTTCTGGCTCTTCATTGTGTTTGAAACATTTTGTCTTAGAGCTTGCAATTTTAAGTGTATGTTTGTGAAAATGCTCAGAACTTACACTTAAGGTTTTTATCTGTGGATTTGACTAATTTGTTGTATTACTTATAAAGTGCATAATAGATAAATTAGATCCTTTGGTAGAGTGAATGATGTTTATATTAAATCTTTCTAACTTTTCCCAACCCATCTGAAGATAATTAACTTAAACGCAGAAATTTAAAGGGGATTGTCTCATAATTGAAAGAAATAGGAACAACTAAGTTGAAAGTAGGTAGTTTTCATAATATTTGAAAAGGAAAAGCTTGCAATAATATAAAATCATACAGAGCTTTGTAATACAGTAGCACTTTTATGCAAAAGGAATGAACAATATGTTGATATTTATGACCTTTTGCATAGTTTGAGTCCAGTAAACCATCAAGAAACCCTAAATCACGTAAGGCCCCTTGAACATTACAGCTTCACATCAACCTACTAAATTTGTCCAACGGGTCAAGACCTGACCATATTAAACTTGGGATTAAGCAAATCTTAATCGATTTCTTCATATCTTTCAAGTCAGTCAGGTTCATTTTATGTAAATTTTAGCTATTGTTGTGACTGTGTTAAAATGATCATCAATAGTTCTCTGGCACTAGAAGGAGGGCCAGATTGGAGTTAGGCTTTGTTCTAAGTAAGGCCGGCTCATAACAGTAAAAGAGTGACTAGGTCTAGGTCTAGTTCAGAGGATATATTTGTGGAATTATCTAATAAAAGGCGAAGTAGGAGTCCTCTGATTTGGAATCCTAAAATATCACAAGCAGGAAGTTCATCTGGAACACCTCCTAGATCACCTTTTAGCATCCATAACATTGTGAGTCCTGATAGATTTTCATTTAGATCTTTGAATCATGAATCAGGTACTCCAAGAAATCCTAATCCACCAAGAAATCTAGGTATTCTTCAAGGTTCAGATCAAGCACAAGTACCTATAATGACTTAATTTAATACTAATTCTCCCATACATTTCACTGATTATCATGAGATGCCCAAAAATACTGAAAAGATATGTCCTAAATATCAATTACATCAGGATCCTAAAGATCACATTAAAATATTTAAAGAGGCATGTTTTAGGGCCATGTTAGAACATGAGGATGTTGTGTATAGATTGTTTCCTTACACCTTCAGTGAGCAGGCCTCTAACTAGTATGTTAACTTACCCAATGGTTATATTTCTTCCTAGGACCTTATGGAAGAAGCTTTTTGTCTAGATTTAGAGGACCCATAGATCCTTCCACCTTATATCACAAATTGGCTACAATAAAGAGAGGTGAAGGAGAGATGATTGACAATTTTAATGATAGATTTCAAAAGGCTTATTGTAGGATAGTAGCTCCATATATAGTAAATTAAAATACATTTCTAGCCATGTATTATGTTGCCTTAGATCCATTAACTGCTATGTTTG
This sequence comes from Cunninghamia lanceolata, assembly GCA_027924645.1. Lineage (NCBI taxonomy): Eukaryota > Viridiplantae > Streptophyta > Pinopsida > Cupressales > Cupressaceae > Cunninghamia > Cunninghamia lanceolata. The sequence continues at coordinate 10,934,859 of BSBN01000078.1, forward strand.
TCACAAGAAAGCCTAACATAGATACAATATCCAAAGCCTATAAGGAGGCAGCCTCTATAAATCAAGAGATGAGGCAAACAACTTATATCCCATTTCCTAATGGAGGAAGTCTTGGGAGGCAAAGTCAAACATAGTCATGGAATGGAGCCCCTACATATAATACTCCATTTTTAAATCCAGTTCCTACATACACACCTGTGTATAGTCCTGCCCCAATCCAAGCCATAGCTCCTTACACATGTAACACTACTAATAACAGTCAGAATAGTGGTAGGCCTTTCTTCCAACCTCCTAGAGATATAACTGTGGCAAAAGCATAGGAAGAAAGAGAAGAAATCAACGAAATCACTGCACACTTAAAAAGATTGACCACTAAAGTAACACAATTAAGAATTGAGAATCTCTATGGTAGAGGCAACCAGGGGTACAGTCAAAATCACAACCAAGGCTATAATTAGAATTACAATCAGAACTACAACTAGGGCTATAACCAGAATAACAACTAGGGTCAAAGTTCAAATCAGAGCTAAAACTACAATCAGCATCAAGGTCATAACCCAGGGCAGCCAATGCAAAAGAGAGGGCCAGTGGTAGACAATAGGGCTTGGGGTAACAATAACAAAAATTAGAATCAGCCTAGGCCATCCATGACATGGAACACTGGACCAAATAATGGTACCCTAGCTTCTCCTTTTGAGAACATAGATAATCATGATGAAAAACAAATAGTTGGCATCCAAATGGCCAATACAACACTAAAAAATTGGTGTAGATTTCACAATACCAATGCCCATGCTGAGCTTGATTGTCCACAGTTCCACTTAGCAGCCAACATTTTTAATGTAGATGTGCAGCCTCCTACTTCTCAATTTCTCATTCCCAAGGGTAATGAGGTAGTACCCTCAGGATATGATATAGCCTTAGTCTTCGAAACGTTTACCTTTGCAACTACAAAAGGGAAAGAGGATGAATTGTTAGGAGATGAACCATACTTTTGTGAAAATCTTTATCTTGAATTAGCCTTTGTGTTAAATGCTTTTCAATTTCCCTTTGAAACTGAAAATGAAGTGTTGACTAAAATAGAAGAGGTGCAGGCCTTTCAACAGACAAATAAAAACCACACCTACAATTTAAGGAACAACACTAGACTAGGAGGACCTTTCACCACTTCCATTCCTCCTAACAACTTCAATACACCCCTAGATCAGAATGCTAGAAACAATCCTACCATACTCAAAGCTAATCATCCTACAAATAGTGGAACAGCAGTACAAAAGGTCCAAACAAGTAAAACTGAAACAATAGAGACAACAAGATTAATGAGTTACCTGTTAGAGGAAATAAAGAAAATTAAGGTCAGTATACCTCTAAATGAATTATGGAAAACTCTAGGGATCAGAAATGCTTTTATAAAATCTCTGGATACATCCATGACAGATGACGTTGTTGCTGATATAGTTGTTCCTAATAGAGATTCACTACCTAAAGAGAAAAGTAAGAAAGTTGAGCAGCCTTCCAATACAAATGTAGTAATGTATGCTGATAAGAAGGATGCTCCTCCTTTCTTGTTAACTATTAGATTGTGTGGGAAGAAAATACACAATTTCATGGTAGACTCTGGGGCATCAGCCAATGTAATGCCCTTAGGAATATGTAAAACTCTAGGGTTGATTCACACCAAATCTACCAAGGTTGTCACATAGTTAGATAAAACTGAGGTTAGCATGATAGGAGAATTGATGAACATTCAAATGCAATTAGCTTTAGACCCTAGGGTAAGCCAATTCATTGACATTCAAATAGTGGATATACCCATGAATTATAGAATGTTGCTGAGTAGGGATTGGTCCAAGACATTAAATAGATATATGGCCACTAATTTTTCACATATGTGGTTACCTTGGAGAGGTGTCCCAAACTAGATTAGAATAGAGGCAGAACCCAGGATGAAACACATGATAACAGAGTATAATTGAACTAATGAAATATTATATGCTACTGTTGAACCTAGTGTTTATAGGATTACTAACAATGGGGTAAAAATCCAAGAGATCATGATGTTAAACTTTAGAGAAAAACATGTCAGCAGAGAGACAGCTTTATTCATTGAGTCTGATGAAAACTCTTCGGATGAAGAAAACAATGCAATGAGCAAATTTGGTCATGCCATTAGACAAGAGATGGAAGAGTGCATTAAACAAAATTTGTGAGTCTAATGTAAACTGTATAAGGACAGATGTAGAGTTCATGATAGGCCACATTCTGATGAGAATTGTGGAATGTGCAAAGATGTCATTGAATATGAATACAAAAAATGCACGAAGAGGGTAGGGCTACAAGAGGGAAATGTCAATCCTGATCAACCATAGAGATACTTTCAGAGTAATATAAATGCTCTAATTTCAGATTTAGGAGAGGGAATAAAGGACAAGGATAATTGTATTTCTGATTTGTAGACTAAAAATACACATATGCAAGTTGATCAAACAGAAATACCCATGAATAGATAGGCCAACACCTCACAAGTGATAAAAGGGACAAAGCATGCCAAGGTAAAAGGTCAGAAAAGTAAAGATGGCATGTGGACACTAAAATGTGATGGGTCCAAATCAAAATATGGTGCGGGTACAGGTGTTGAACTCATAGATCCTCAGGGTAAATCATATCTAGCAGCTTATAGACTGCAGTTTTCCTATACTAACAATATTGCTGAATATGATAATTTTGGGACTTGTCATGGCCATCAAGAAAAAGGTGAAAATGATTAAGGTATTTTTAGATTCTGAGCTAGTGGTCAGACAAGTAAGGAAACTATATGCTTGCAATTACAAGAAAATGATTTGTTATAGACATAGGGTATGGGGTTTAATAGATTCATTTGATGCTTCAACTTAGAGCATATCCCTAGAGAACTAAACCACAGGTCGGATGCACTAGCAGTTGCTGCTAGCACACTAGAACCCTTGACACTGTCAGGATTGAGGTGATTTTCTATTGAATTAGTTAATGTTCCTAGTATCCTAGACAATGTTACACACTTTTAGGTATTTGGAGGGGATCAGTAAATTATTGATTTTTTGACTTGTAATGAGGTATTTGAGGCTCAAATCATTGATGAACAAGAAAGGCCTAAGATAGCATGGGACAAAGAGGATATAATCAACTTGAAGAGCAACTTCTTACCCAATGGAGTAATTGAATTAGAGCATATTTTTGACTTTGATGGGGTAATACGATAGAAAGACTTACCCAAAATAGAAGGGGGTACATGTGATCCATACAACTTAGGGACAGAATAAAGTCCACAAAATGTACTGATTAGAAAGGCTTGCTCTAAGAAAATAAGAAAAGAAATTTTAGGTATCCTGAAAGAATACAAACACGTCGTAGCATGGACATATGAAGACTTGAAAACATATCATACATCCATCATAACTCACGTGATACCTTTGAGGCCAGAAGTTAAACCATTTAGGCTAAAACAAAGGCCTGTGAATGCCATTTTAGAGCCTTTGATTTTTGAAGAAGTAAAGAAGTTATTGTCTGCCAGAATAATTTTCTCAGTCAGAAATTCAGCCTGGGTAGCTAACCTAGTACCAGTGAGGAAGAAAAATAGAGACATCAAGTTATACGTAGACTTTAAAAATCTGAACAAAGCATCTAAAAAGGATAATTATCCTCTACCTCCAATAGATGAAGTACTGCAAGCAGTAAATGAGGCAAAGATGATGTCTTTTTTGGATGGTTTCTCAGGATATAACCAAGTCTTAATAGATAGAGAAGATAGATTAAAAACCACCTTCACTTGTAAATGGGGAAATTATGAATATAGAAGAATGCCTTTTGGTCTGATCAATGCAGGTGCCACTTTTTAGAGAGCCATGGACATTGCATTCCGTGGATTATCAAGTAAGTGTATTGTTATGTATATGGATGATCTAACTGTGTATTCCAAGGATACATCCACTCAAGCTGAAGATCTCAGGAAAATACTTAAGCAATGTGAGAGGTACAGAATTTCCCTTAACCCTAAGAAATGTTCATTTAGAGTAACTGAAGGTAAATTACTAGGGCATGTCATTTCTAAAGATGGAATATTGATTGATCTAGATAGAATAGAATCAATAAAAAAATTGCAAACACCAAATAGTAGGAAAGAGTTAAAATAATTTTTTGGTAAGATTAACTTTGTTCGGAAGTTCATCACAGGTTTTGCAGAAATTGTGCAACCATTGAATGCTATGTTAAAGAAGGATGCACAGATAGAATGGATGCCTATGGCTAGGGCTGTGTTTGAAGATATTAAGAGGGCCATTTCTGATGCCCCTATACTGACGAGTCCAGAATACACAAAGTTGTTTTATATATACTCCTTTGCATCCTCCCATTTAGTCGCGGTTGCCTTGACATAGAAGGGTGCAGACAATGAGGAAAATCCCATTGCATTTATGAGCACCCCGCTAAAGGATGCACAGCTACGATATATAGACAGTGAGAGACAAGCATTTGCGCTGGTAAGGGTAGTAAAAAATTTTAGACACTATATCTTATGCAGTTAGGTCAAAGCCATAGTACCAGATGCAGCCGTAGAGATGCTGCTGATGCAGAACAAGCCTAGTGAAAAGAGGGCCAAATAGATCACTACGCCACAAGAGTTTGACATGGAAATCATTACCATGAAGCTGGTCAGAGGGCAGGTGTTGGTGCAAACAATAGCAAACATGGACCCAGATTTGATAAAATAGTAGTATGTACTGAATTCCCATGGCACGTCAGACTGGTATGGGAACTTGAATACTTTTTTGATATCTAGAAAGTACCCAAACAGGATGAAAGCTTCTCAGAGGAGAGCTTTGAAGGTTAAAGCACAAAAATATATGGTGCAAGGAGGTCTTCTATTTAGGAAGAACCATGATGGAATTTATCTGAGATGTCTAAATAGAGCTGAGATGGATAAGGTGTTAACAGAACTACATGACAAGTATGGAACTGGTCATGGTTCCCATCTAACTACAACACACAAAATATTGAGAGCAAGCTACTACTGGCCCACGATGTTCAAAGATACAGAGAGTCACATTAAGAGTTGCCACACCTGTCAGACTGCAGCAGATAAGGGAAGAAATTAGGCCAATCCATTAAAACTTGTGATTGAATCAAGACCATTTGCACAGTGGGGCCTAGATTTCATTAGAGTCATCAATCCTCCATCTTCTGTAGGACACAAGTTCATACTGACGGTGACAGACTATTGTAGAAGGTGGATTGAAGCCACATGCTACAAGCTCTCCACAACTGAGGTAGTTATCAAATTTCTTGAAGAGAACATCATAACTAGGTTTGGAACTTCCTATTCATTGGTATGTGACAATGACCCTACATTTTCTTCTTTAAAATTTTCTAAATGGGCATTTGAATATGGGATTGTTTTAAAGTTTTCTTTGAATTATTATCCTCAAGGCAATGGATTAGCTGAGTCTATGAACAAAATTCATTAGATATAATCAAGAAGCTAATTGCAAAAAGTCCTAGAGAGTGGAATACCTTGTTAAAGTATGCACTGTGGGTAGATAGGACCAAGTTTAAAATAGCTTTAGGCAATGCACCTTATCATTTAGTTTATGGGACTAATCCCATACTTCTAGTGAATTTGAGAATACCAATCTGGAAGTTTGCCAATGAGTATTTGGGCTTTGATAATCATAGGGAAGCCAGGATAGTACAAATACTACAACTAGATGAGAAAGAGGTCAAGCCATCAAGAAATTTGCCAAACACCAAGCAGTAGTTAAGAGGTGGTTTGATAAGAGGGAAAGAGTCAAAACATATAAGATATCAAACTTAGTGTTGTGCTGGGATAAAGCACATGAAAAGAAGGGGAGCCATGGAAAATTTGACAAACTATGGTTAGGTCCATTCCAACTCTCAAAAATAATAGGAGACAACACATTTAGACTCAAGACCTTGACTGGGGAAGATGTGCCATTACAACTTAATGGCCAACATTTGAAACACTACTTCCAAGCTTGAGGTAAAGGGAAATCCATTTTTTGATTAATATAGTGTAAGTAGTGTACAGTTTTTTTTTGTTGTTTTCTCTTTTTGTTGTTTACTGTTGTAGGTTAGTTGTTTCTGCAGTTTTATTTTTATTTCTTGTTGTTTTCTTGTTTTTGTTTTCATTTTGCTATTTGTGCAGCCTATTTGTACAGTCTTCTTTTGCTTTGTTTTCCTTTTTTTGTTTTTTTGTACAGTCTATTTGTTTGGTTGTTTGTTGTCTCCTCAGCAGGGATCTTTATTTTTCTTTAGAGTATTAAGGAGCAAGCTAACAACCATTGAAAATAGTATAAAATTTAGAATATTTAGGGTAATCATTTGCAATTTATGCATAACTTGTTGTGACTGTCATAAATGTAGATAGTTGTTTAGCTTCTAAAATTTCGTATTCAATAATAGTGATTGAGAATTCAAGGGAAGTTTCTCACGATGCCACACCTAAAATCTTTGGGTTTGTTAAACCTACCAATGTAGATATTAGATGAAAAATCTGAGGTCACCCTTGCTACCATTACAATTCTCAACTTAATTTCAGCAAGTGCTCATTCCTTGCATCATAAAGTTACAAATTGCTATATCTTGTGAAATTTATATCAAAGCATCAAAATTATAAAATATAAATCATAAATAAATAAAGCGGATTATACTCAAAATCTAGATTAAGCCATCTAAGTAACTCTACTTGGGCTATGGATGCTCACTGGCAGTGGGGTTCTATTTAGGAGAATTGTAATGATAACCTTGTCGAGGCTATAGACGCTCGCTGGCAGCAAGGCTCTATCTGGTCAGCTATGAGGGAATATCCTCAACTACATAGGCTAATATCAGTCACTGGTTTGTTCAACCAATCTTCAAGATGAGGATAATTAATCACGTGCACACACTTAAACTAAAAATGAAAATTTAGGCACCCTTATTGAATACCTTAGGTCTCAAGTTAGATAATGATTTGCAAGAAAGATAGTTGGAAGTTATGAATTTATCTCATTTGGTTTTCTTTAATGCTTTGAATATAATTTTTTTTTTTGGTTTCTAGTTATTGTGATGTTCACAACACACCCCATTTTACTCCTTAGCAAAATGAGGACCCCTACTGTGGCTGTTGCTTTTTGCTTGTGTCTTTTGCTCTGTTTGTTGGTAAAGGGAAAAAGAAGGTAAGAAGTTAAAAACTTTGTAAAAATTAAAAAACCAAAAAAAATGCATTTGAGTACCAAGGCAGAGTATAGGTGAAATCCTTGTCAAAAATGAACTAGGGTTGCTTTTTGAACCATGTTAAGATTCGCTGTATTTTGCAAGTTATGAGTGTTTTACTAAAGTGCATATTAGGTCATTCATATAACCCTAGAGGGGGGTGGATAGGTCACCATCATGAGGTCAGTTTGTCAAAGTCACTATTTCATATCATTGACCTCATAGTTGGATAGTGCATTAAATTCCATACAGGTTTGCCTTTTACATCACCCTGAAATTCAACCAAATAAGAAGGTTATGCGCGGTCAAAGTTCTAGTCGAACCTGATGTTTAGTAGGGGGTCCTCTTTCAAATATTGAATATCATTCCCCCCTTTCTAAATATCACCCCCCTTTCCCAATATCACCCCCCTATCCGATATCACCCCCCTTTTCCCAATATCACACCCCTTTCCCAATATCACCCCCTATCTGATATCACCCCCTTGTCCCAATATCACCCCCCTTGTCCCAATATCACCCCCCTTTCCCAATATCACACCCCTTTCTAGATATCACCCCCCTTATCCGATATCACCTCCCTTTCCAAATATCACCCCCATTTCTAGATATCACCCCCTTATCGAATATCATCCCCCCCTTTCTAAATATCACCCCCCTTTATCTGATATCACCCCACTTAACCAATATCTCCCCCCTTTCCCGATATAACCCCCCTTTCCCAATATCACCCCCCTTTCCTTTTCTAGGCTTCATAACATTTATTTTGTATGTACAGTAGGTGGATTCCCACCAAATGCGGACACAATAACATAACTAGGGAAATGTGAATAATATATATATATATATACAATTTTGTCGTGGCTGTGATTAATGCGCATCTAACTTTCTGACCAGGTATGAATGGACGAGGCAACTTAATGCATATTTCTAATCAATTTTTTGTCTATTTTGTAGGTTTGTAGTTGAAGAAGGAGTTGAAGCTTGATGGCGATGATGTCATGGAAGGGAGATCTGATCTCAAGAGTAGAAGAGGATAAGGATGAAGGGTGAGAAAGTCAAGGGTCTTCATTAATGAAGACAAAATGCCACTGAAGACATCATTACAGTAGATAGCAGAAGTTATTATTGAGCTACTAGGGTTTCTGGAAAGGGCATATTTCACCCAGATTTGATTTATGCTTAGAGATATTTTGGGAGACTTGTTCTCCACCATTTAATGTTGTAACTAGAGGTTTGAACCATTTCATAACTAGGGTTTTGAGTTGTATTGAGGATAGTCAAGTCTATATATTGTACCTCTTTAAACTGTAATACTTTACATAGGGATTTTAGTAATTCAGATTAGCATTTAGAAGTAGAAGAAGGAGGTCACATGTGTCTGCAATAAGGAACATGTGGAACATCCTGCTTCCTTAGTGTATCTGTAAAGCTTGTAAGTTTTCTGTAATTTAATTAATAAAGCTAAGAGTCATTCAGACATTGTAAATCTTATATGACTGTCTGTTTCTAATACAATTGAATCTGAAATTCTACATCTATCTTCTGAGTGTTTTCTAGCTCTTCATTGTGTTTGAAACATTTTCTCTTAGAGCTTGCAATTTGAAGTGTATGTGAAAATGCTATGAAATTACACTTAAGGTTTTTGTCTATGGATTTGATTAATTTTTTGTATTACTTATAAAGTCCATAACAAAACAATTAGATCCTTTGGTAGAGTGAATGATGTTTAGATTAAATCTTTCTAACTTTTCCCAACCCATTTGAAGATAATTAGCTTAAACATAGAAATTTAAAGGGGATTGTCTCATATTTGAAAGAAATAGGAACAACTGAGTTGAGAGTACGTAGTTTTCATAATATTTGAAAAAGAAAAGCTTGTAATAATATAAATCATACAAAGATTTGTAATACAGTAGCACTTTTATGCAAAAGGAATGAACAATATGCTAATATTTATGACCTTTTGCATAGTTTGAGTCCAATAAACCATCAAGAAACCCTAAATCACATAAGGCCCCTTGAACATTATAGCTTCACATCAACCTACTGAATTTGCCCAGTAGGTCAAGACCTGACCATATTAAACTTGGGATTAAGCAAATCTTAATCGGTTTCTTCATATCTTTCAAGTCAGTTAGGTTCATTTTATGTGAATTTTATCTATTGTTGTGACTATGTTAAAATGATCGTCAATAGAAGGATTGATGGCCAATTTGTCATTGATGTCAAAAAGGCTTAGGTTAGGTGTTGTGATAGTTTGAGAGATTGGTTGCTTTGAGTTGTCAAGGTGTGCAAGGGATCATGGTGCAGGATCAAGGTGTGCAAGTTTGTCATGCTTGTCAAAAGATGTGTTGTTGTTTAAGGAGTGAGATGATATCATCAGGAGTTGATGCTAGTAGGATCATCATGTTTGAGTTGTTTGGAGTCATTGATCAGGGTTGGTTGTTCATCATGATAGAAGGATGCCTTATTTCTTAGATTCTTTATTTCTTATCACACATGTTGTTTGGAGTCAATCATGATGATGGAATTAGGACTTTGGATGCCATCTTGTTCATGCTGATGGAATCAGGACTTCATTTAGTTTTTGTTTCATATTCTTCATGATACTTTAGGAGTGAGGCCATTCATATGTTTTTTGTTATGGTTCAGGGGTATGGACAGTATATGAGATATGAACAGTGATCAAATAGAGGATAGTGATGTCAATGACAGTGATAATTGATCACGGGGTTTGTGCTTGTAGATGATAGAGAAACTAAATATGTAGTGGAGAAGTTCATGTCATGCAATGATCATCTTATATTATTGTTTATGACTCAAAGGATTTCATGATATATATTGATCTTCATGACTCTTATCAGAATGCTTATTGTTAAGGTAACATATTGATGGGATGTTTTTGATGATCCTCATAGTTTTCATGGGGAAAGGTTCACTATAGACTTCAAGAACCTACATGATATGTCATGAGTAAAGATCTTGAGATGAGATGTAGGACATCTAGGACTTCAAAGGAATTCAGAGGACAAAAAGTATTCAAAAAGAATCTTGATCTTGACAGTGAATGACAAGAGCATTTCTATTGAAGAGAATATTCCCTTTACCTTATGAGGAGGACTTGTGTTTCTTTTGTGTTGATTGATAATATGCTGTATGAAGAGGGAATTAGGACTTGTGCTCAGTGTTTGGTTTCTTCACTTATACATGTTCAAGTAAGTATAGAGGTGTTCATCATGAGGAGTTAGAATTAAAGTCTTATGTTTTCAAAGAAGGAAAACCCTAGAATTTAGGTTGAAGCCCTAAAAAGAATCTAGTCTACACTAAACCCTAATATGCTATTAACATGTAAAGCCTTGAGTCACTTTATATTCTATTTTCAGGTTGACTTATGATTACAAGTGGATCAATTAATACTTACCATCTAAAGGGTTATTAAGTCATGGTATTTATTGGCCCCAACTTCCTTCTAACTGGCAGTATCAAATTAGTTTTTAAATGGATACAAACTCAAATCATAACCCTCGATTGTACAGTTCAGAGATAGAGATCGATGGTCTATATTTAAAATGAATTCAAATTACAATGGTTTGTCTTCTATAGTTAAGCTTGATGATCAATTTGATGGATGGTGTTCTAACTGCCTCAAAATAGGTATGCACTGAATATGAGGGACAGAAAAATTGATAAATTATTCAATCTAATGGATGGAATACTAAGACTTGGTCCATGTAATAATAGAGATGTATAATATGTATATATATATATATGAAAATTGGAGAATATAGCAGAGGAATATAAGGATTTTGATAGAGTGAAACATTGAGGGTACTTGTAGTTTTTACATTGAGGGTTTGAAGTTGAAATGAAACTTTCAATGAACGAAAGAGTTTTTGATTAAATGGCTTTTCTGCATTAAGAACTCTGAGTGGCTTCAAGTACTGTTTGATACTTGACTCTTGATTCATATCTTGCTCTTCAAGTTGAATATTATCTGACAAAATGATCAATCACGATGATTAGAGAGGCAGACTCTTGTTTTCTTAAGGAAAGTTTCTTTATGACAATAAAATTTGTAACATAAATGATGTTTTATACCTTGAGTTTATTTTTCTGATTTATGTGTTGATAAACTCAGTATGCTCTATAATTGAAGAGGCTTTGTAATGAAGATAGTTGTAGATCTTTGAAGTGGTGTTTCAGATATAATTGTGTATGTTACAAGAGTCTTGTAAAGGAGTTGTCTTCCTTGTATGCAAAGATGGAAGTATTCATTTTGAGTTAGAATATTTTATCAATTCAAATGTTCTTATATAAGGCATTATAATGTCCTATTGTGCTAAAGTATATGGTGGAGAGATAATATTGTGTTGATTGTAAATAGAAGGAGATATAAGGTTTTGCAGTGTGAGGTGTTATAGTGAATCAGGGTAATCCCTTGAACTAATTTCTTCTTTCTTTTGTGCATTTGTAATAGCCAGTGAGGCAAGTGTATGCTAGTGAGGCTTTGTAATTGGGAGATTCATTTAATCTAGTGAGGCATTTGTGAGTGGTTTCTACTCCCCTTGAGGGTTTTCCACTCATGAAAAACTTGTGTTATGGTTCATGTTGTTTATCTTTATGTGTGTTCTCTAATAATGTTTATAATCATATTTGTTCATATGTATTTGGTAAACCTTTGAAGTTTCTCTCATTCTCTACCTAGTAGATCAAAAAGCGCAAAAGGTTTTAAAAGTTTATACAACACTGATTCATCCCCCTTCTCAGTGTTGTCTTGTACTCCAAAAAGTGGTATCAGAGCATAGGTTCCCTATAGAAATCTAACAGGCTTGGGTAGGTCCTAATAGTGGAGTACCATGGGAAAGTGTAAAAGAAATAGAGAAAAGAAAATGCCAAGCAAAAGCTTGAATAGAAAATATAGGCAAGTCATGTGATGAATTGTAGCATTAGTCATCCTTGAATGAAGATATAAAGTGTGATGAAAGAAAAGATGATTTTACTGTTAAGATTGATGACATATAATTAGACCTCTTTGTGGATGAAGATGGAAAGGAGTTTGATGAAGATGATTGTGAAGTTGATGTTGAAGGAGAGCTCTTGTGTGCCCTAGATACAATCAAGCAACTTAGAAAGGAGAATAAAAAATTAGAAGATGAGCTTCAACATGAAAAAGATTCCAAAGACAAGGTATGTTCATATTTTGCAAAAGTTTCTTTAGATCTTGAAGAGGCAAGAAATCAAGTTGTTGACTTAAAGATACAAGTTGAAGAGTCTAATAAATTGATTATTAGTCTAAAGGAAAAAAATAGAAGAAGCAAAAAGGGTTGTTGATTTTACCATATCTTATCTTGAAGTCAAAACTAATGAATGTCTAAGATTAGAACTAGACATAGTCTCCTTGAGAAAGGAATGGGAAGAATCATCTGCTAAGTTGCACGAGAATCTATTTTTTGACAAGAGTACTGAATGTTTAAATGACATTTTGAGAAAGAAAAAACAACACAAGGATGTTGTTGGCTTGAGTTATGAAAAAGGACAGTGTTCTAAGACAATAAATACTCCTAAGAAGAAGATAGACTTGAAATTTCACTTTGTTGCTCCCAAGGTTGAAGCTAAGAAGAAAGCTAAAGTTAATGTTGCTGATGATGAAAGAAAAATTACAAACAAGTCCTCAAGATCTCCACCTATCAGGTACAACCATTCTCAATTTCATTGCTATTGCTAATATTGTCATACATATGGTCATAGAGCTAGAAATTGTAAAACTCAAGCAAGTTATTGTGTAGGGTGGAATAAGACTAAAGGTTCTAGTAAGTCTTTAATTCAGAGTTACAAGATTATGTGTTACAAATGCAATCAATCTAGTCACATAGAAAGGGATTGTTGGATGCATAAAATGTATTGTCATAGAAGAACTTTTGGCATGTCAAAGAGATATGATTCCTTTACCCCTCTTATTGGTGATAATGTCACATGCTTTAAGTGTCATAATCTTGAGCATAAGGCACAGTTTTGTAGGAATAAATTGAAGACATCCAGTGCAGACTTCTTGAGCAATGAAAAGAAAAAGCCTATATAGATTTGGAAAAGAAAACAAAGTCAAGTGGAAGAAAAGATGGATCCTATGCTTGTGTGTAATGCACAAAAAACCTTTCTAAATGCATAAATATATAGCATGACTTTAGGGGGAGTTGACTATTGTCTTCTCATTTAACCTCCATTGAAAAGATAAAGAGTATGCTAATATTTGTTGTTGTAATGTGAAGGTCATAGACAACTTTGAAATGTTCTTTTTGACAGGACTTTGTGATGATGCAGTAGATCTATCATAGTGTTTGACATAGTTCTTGAAGTGTATGTTTGTTCTCATAATGGTCATGTGTCACAAATTCATATGTTCTTAGATTGTGATGAAGTAAAGGTTGTAAGATGTCTCAAACATAGATATAGTAGTTTACCTTAATGTGTTTTTTTTTCTCTTTGATGATCTATAATGATCTTTCAAGTTAGTGCTCAGTCAAGTTTTTGCAGTGGTATAGTGATAGAATGATCACCAATTATGACTTTTTCACAACATTCAAGAATGCATGAGCTCCTTGCTTGATGATAGTATAGTGGCAGTGCTCTTGAGGGGACTTGGTTTGACACAAAATACTTTTATGGAGACTATGACATTGTGCCTTACCAAAGTGCAATCTAGAAGATTAGAGCAATAAGGTATATATTTCGTAATATTTTGAGACTAGTTGGCATCTAGGTTTTAGAAGAGATATAAGTGTGACAATCAATACAAAGATATCTTCATCTAGAGGACAAGTTGAAAGTAAGCAGTGATATGATTAGTCTTATCATGTGTGCACATATGACTCTTATGTGGGTATGCCATTCATCATAGTTTAAAAAGATCACAAGAGGTATTTTCATGACGCATGGCTTTCTTTACTTAGAGGAATGCTTTGGAAGTTTTAAAACTAAAATTGTTTTTCTATCCATTGAATGTAGATAATGACAGTGTTATCCAGCTTTGATAGAGCAGTAAGGCATTATATTAGGATAGTGATGTACCTCTTAAAAGAAAGATCATGACAGCATTAGTCAGACTAAGAACAATGATCTTGATGCTTAGTCATCATAATGAAATAGATAACAAAGTTCATCTTTTCTTCAAGAGACTAAAGTGTTCTCTAAATATAAATATTGAAGATGCCATAGGAATTGATGCCTCCATAGAGAAAGTGATATAACTCTTGTTAGTTTGTCTTGCATAATGACTTTAGTGATTGAGGTACTCAATTGGAATTGGAGACTATTATCAATCATGAGAAGAGGAACATTCAATGTCCTAATCCTCTTTGTATCATAGTGTTACTTCATAATGTATCACGAGATCATGGAGTGCTTGGTTGCACACAAGTAAATGACATGGTGATGATAAGAGATACAATCCACATTTATAAGTATTATTGATGATGTCATGATCTATGTTGTCAGTTGTTTGATTATCAATCATTGATTATTTTCCATCCTTCAAGGATGGTGGTGTTATCCTCCTTAAGTTAGGATTCTTCATGACAACATGTAACCATTTGGTTGAGGTGTTGTTTGGCAAGTCTAGCTGGCTTTGCTGATGGAAGATTGTCTCTTTATCGGTACTCTACAATACTATACTCTAGATCACGACAGTAAATTTCTCAATGACTTTCTCAGTTGAAGACCTCTCCTTAGTGATTTTTTTCAATAGTGATCTTTTTTTATCTCTAGATGATAATAATGTGTATTAGAAGATTGAACAAAGTTGTCAATATTGTAGACTTTATTCTTAGTGGCACACCTTATCTTCTTGTGTAATGGTGTGTTGTCTAGTTACACAACACACCCCATTTTGACTTGACAAAACAGGGACCTAACTTTTTTGCTGCTTTGGCTTGTTGTTTTTTTGCTTTGGGCAGTCTGGTAAAATTAAGTCATGCAAGTAACCCTATAGGAGAGTAGATAGGTCACCATGATGAGGTCAATTTCCAAATTTAGTATTTCATATTATTAACCTCATATTTGGAAAGTGTATGAAATTCCATGCAAGTTTGCCTTTTGGATCACCCCTAAATTCTCTAAGGGGAGAAAGTTATGTTAAGTCAAAGTTTCGGTCAAACCTAATATTTTGGAGAGGGGGGTCATCTTTCAAACATTAGTCACATTGTATAAGATCACCCTAATATGAGTTTATCACTCGATAATCACTTGGCTCACAAAGTCGGGATGTTAATTTTACGTAGTGGATGTTATCTACCCATCAAACAACTTCACATATTTTGCGGGAGGTCATATTTTTAATATATGTCATCTTACAAATATCACCCTCATCGCACAAAATCATCTTATGTGAATATGATGATGACATCATATAAACCCAATGAACAAAGAATATCACCCTGGTGATGAAGTCATCATTTCATTTTACCCTGTTGAGGTATATATCTAATGCCCCACCATATTCAATAACATGATGATGATGTCATTACAACACAATGCTTAAACAAGGTCACTGACATGGTGACGTCATCCTGATCTTTTTCCGAGGGGGTCATTTTATTTGCAGGCTCATATTTTAAACATCCCTTGATTTTAAATTCATGACCGATTTACATGTGGTCAACCGTTGACCACATCACTCGATTCTTTTGCATTAGTTTTGCTGCTCAAAGGTAGAAGGTCATTTTATCCAAGGGGGTCATATTTTGAATAACACCTAATTTTTTTAAGACCACTCCCCCTTCTTGTTTCCTAACATTAAATGGACATAAATGCGGTAGATGGATTCCCGCCGATTGTGAATACAATTCAAACAGTTGGCATCATCCATGAATTCTCTGTAGAGGATCAATGGATTTAATCAATTTAACACAGTTTTACCCTAATTTTGCCCTACGGATGCATTTAAAGGTAACTTTCCAAGGTTATTTTCATTTACCTTGGAAAAAACAAGAAATTACAGAGTAGAGAAGTCAAACCCTTATACGAGCTACCTATGAATGGACGAGATCTTCCAATGTAACGGAATGGTGATCATCAGAATTTGTAGCCCTTTTCTGTAATCACCCATCTAACCCAGGAGGAAAGCACTATCAGGTAAGTAATTGAGAAACCCTTCTGTTGTCATTATCTGCAGGATCAAGTAGTATGTTCCTTCTTATGGTTTGAATATGTAAATGTGCATATCATGATGACGTAAAGAGTAATGAATAGAGTATGCATGATGTTGTAGAGATATGTAATGTTGTGTGAATGCATATGGATATTCTAAAGTAAGACAAGGTATTTTTATTGCAGGAATTAATGGTGGACCTCAGACAGAATAGGTCTTATGCACAATTTCTTAAGCATATGTTTGTTAAGCCTGAAGAGGTATAATTCAAATATGGCATCATTAGTGACACTCACTAGGGAGATACAAATTTAGTAGTATGGTCATCCAGAATAGATCACGATAAAGACAATACCCTTCTGGATGCAATATATGTTTCAGGGATGTGGCATGCCATCGGATTCCCATATGCCATGGAGACCCTAGAACTAGTAGTAGAATGTGCCAAGAACTATAACCCTCAGACCAGGTGGGTGGAGAAGCATGGAAGGGTATATGCTAACTTTTTATTTAAGGGCATCACATCTACTTTCAATCTACCAGTTGGAAAGAGGGTGCTTAGTGTAGATCTACATTTACTGGAGATAGAGTATAATAACAATAAGAAAAATGCAAGGAAGAGGATGTATCAGTGGAGGTCTAAGAGTAGCACCTACACTGCCTCAACTAAGTTGCCCGTCCACTTGTATAAGTTTGATTTTGATGATGAGTACCAGTACATGATTGCCCTACTCAGCAGGATGACAGGTCAGCCTCATGCTAGAGATTTTAATAATCAGATGTTTGGAATCATCTAGATGGTCCTTTATACAGATAACAAGCCATTATGGGCCAAGGTCATCAATGATGCATTGGATGAAGAGATGAGGAACCTGGGAGGTCAAGAATGCTCATTCCACATGACTTCATATATACTATACTCATGTGCTTACAAGGGAACATTTGATTCCTTGACTACAGTGGGTAAGGTTAGAGGTGATGTAGATGATGCCCACATATGGAATCACTATCCTCAGATACCAATAAGAAACTACATCATGGATTACAAATTAGTGAATGATGCATTCTCTATGCATCTAGTTAGAACCATAGAGGAAGATAGAACCAAGAGACAAAGTATGAAGGCTTGGGAAGTTGTTTACAGACATGGGGCCTGGTTCATCCAATATGCCACATTTTCATATATCAGAATAGAGGGATTTGAAGACCAATCCCTTATGTTACCTAGGTACCCTACTGATGGGGTGGTCCTAATGGAATTTCTTAGACAAGTGTCTACCATAGTGGAGACATATAAGTACCAAAGAAGATACCTCCAGTACTATTTCTAGTGTTTATGGGCTAGTATATGTGCTTAGATTCACAGAGCATAGAGCATGTCATGGGAGGTCTAAAACTAATGTATCTACAACTATTTCCATTGGATAGATCTTATGACCCCTATGGCAGGATGCAGAAAATAATGGGGAATCCTATACATCAAAAGCATCTAGAGGATTTCTGGATAGATTTTGAGGATGAAGCTGAGGTGAGAAGAAGAAAATACCAAAGGTTCACCTTGAACTAGATAAGGACACATGATTGTATCCCAGTGCCAACACAACTGAAGAAAGATGATGGTAACACTATGTCAAATGAATATGAAGACAAGATGGTCTACAATGACACTATCTCAGTCCCTGATCTAACATAGCCAGAGAACATTTCCTTGGATCAGTTTATAGGTGGGGTGTTGCAATTAACCCAAGCTTGGGTAGATGAACAAATAAATAGAATGAAGAAAAGGGGTGTAGCCCTTACTATTGATCCCAAGAAGAAAATATAAGAACTAATGGATGAGGAGTATGATGACTAGCTCAATGAGAAAAGGAAGTCCAATGGAGAAAGACTACCCACCCAGAAATAGAGGAAAGGACCCCCTAGGGGAAAGAAAACTGATGATGAGCCTAAGGGGGTGATAACTGAAAGAATTACCATACCATCTATAGGTGCATCGACATCAAGAGATGCATGCACCTCATCTACACCACCTCTGATAGATAAACCTAAAACAAAGAGGATCTTGAGGCCAGCTATAGAAATCACAGAAGTATAGGAAGAAGGCCAAACCTCATAGCATGAGGTAGAAGAGGATATCCTATTTGAAGAAGAGCCAGTGAATAAAGAGTCTGCATGTGATGACCTGATGATGGTCAGTAGGAAGAGGAGGGTAGCACCGCTGACATCACCCCCCAAGAAGTAAAGAACATCCATGCAGGGTGATATCATGACCAACCCTATTGTACTAAGAGGAGCTAGTGGTGAAGCATTTAAAAAGGAGATGCAACATGATGTGCCACTTCCCACCATTATCAAGTTTAAGGCTAAGAGAGTAGAAGAACAAACAAAAGAGACTTCCAAAGTAGGTCATGGTGGTCTTTTCTCCTTGGAAGACACCGTCGACCTATTAGATGATGAAGTAGTGCAAAATGTAGCCTCTTAGAGAATGGAAACTCTTACCTCCAATACCTGCATGACCCCACATGGGACCCCATTAGCATAGACGGTGGTATTAGAGGAAGTAAAACAAACAGCTCATGAAGAGAAGGAAAGTAGCCCAGAAAGGGCAGCCTAACAAATCAGGCTTGACAAATTGGTCAATCAGGTGACTAACCCTGCAATTATAGATTTGACATACAGGGAGGATGTGAGCCCTAAGTAAAAATTAGGTGCATCTAATGTAATAGAGAATGTTGAAGTAGCCAAGTAGGTAGAAGAAGAGAGCAATGCTCCAGATATGGGCTAACAACAGCATGAGGTACTTGTTGAGCCAAAGATAGTTGAAGTCCAACAAAAGGGTGAGAGTGATAAAGATACATCAGGTGATGATGCTGCCCAGACTCAAGGAGGTACACGAGAAAAAGATAAATCAAGTCATGAGAACCTTAAGACACAAGATGTCAGTACATTAGGTGTGGAAGAAAATGTGACCCAAGATCAGGGTGATGCACTAGGCCCAAACACATAGATAGCCACGAATATTAATATGCCTCAAGATGAGGAAAATACCAAAGTGGATGAAACACAGAAAGAGAGAGTGTGGGATCAAGCATAGGATCATCATGTTGATACTCCATAGGATCCTCCCACACAGAAAGATGCCCCTCAGTAAGAAGAGATGCAACAAGATCCTCCTCATGAGGAATTCCATGAGGAAGAAATTAGGAAGTCATCTTCTCCACCTAGAGTAGAGACAGATACTGGAGATCATGGCAAACATGATAATGAAAAAGGACAACAGGGGTCCAAAGATGAAGTGCCGTAGTGGCTAGAGAAAGAAATAGGTATGGAACAAGGTTTTGAAATTCAAGAAGTTGATGTTTCCACCTTGTTTACAGAGAAAATCATGAAGCCAAAGAGAAAATCTATATTGACATCGGCTATTAGAAGAGATCCTGCTATAGGCAAAAGGACTACCCAAGTAGCACTTCCCACTATAGAGAAATAAAAAGGAAAGATCACCCTTGAAGAGTTCCAAATCACAACTATTGATTTGGGTTTTGCCAATGAAGACCAAGAGGGTCAGGAGGGGAAGGACATCATTGATTTTTTGACCCAAAGGGTAAAGAAAGAGAAAGAGAAAAATAAGCAGCATAAGGAGCACATTACCCAGGTGCATTCATATATAAAGGGGTTGATTAACCCTGATAGAACACTAGTGGATCCGGTAGTCCCATTGACTGTCCTATCCAAGGAGGAAGTTAACAAGTTGGACCTCATGAAGCATGAGGCCATGATCATGGATAAGTGGATGTTGTTAGCCCTCACAGGAGCTGAGGATGTATTGAGAACCTCTTTAAAGAGGTGGAATTCTTTAAGTAGTTTGAAGAGAAAAGTCGATAAAATGCAAAATGAAACAGGAAGGCAATCATTCCAATTGGAAAAGGACCTAAATGATTTGAGTGAGATGAAGAGGATTGATCCTCAAATCCTAATAAATAATCAAGTGTTGAATAATAACACTACCCTGCTGATAGATGTATGGTATGAAGACATCAGGTTCAAATGTGATATCCTCAAGAAATGCAGTGGCAAGCTAAGGGATATCAGTATAAAGCTACACAACATGATGGCACATGAAGAAAAGATCGTTGAAGCATTAGAAGGAAAAGTAGAAGCAAAGATCCTTGAATCATTAGAAGGAAAAGTAGAGGGAAAGATAGAAAATCAAAATGCAGACTTTGCTATCAAATCTCTACATGATAATTTCTAGCTGGTGGCTGATGACTCCATCACC
The DNA here is from genome assembly GCA_027924645.1 of Cunninghamia lanceolata. Classification (NCBI taxonomy): domain Eukaryota; kingdom Viridiplantae; phylum Streptophyta; class Pinopsida; order Cupressales; family Cupressaceae; genus Cunninghamia; species Cunninghamia lanceolata. The sequence continues at coordinate 10,955,524 of BSBN01000078.1, forward strand.
ACCTAATAGAAAAGGTGATGAATAAGATCGTGAGGATCAAGGTCAGGGTGGAGACTTACCATGAGACACTGAATAGTAGAAAAGGTAAGCTAGATGCAATCAAAGATAAATTCTAATCTCACAGGCATGCCATAACAAAAGCCAAGACCCAAGATGGAAGGGAGGTAGATACAATTGTATAGGCCTATGAAAATATTAGGACAACAATGAATGTCCATATACAGGACGATGTTCATCAGGGTGATAGCGATACAGAAAGTGGTGAAGAGCATGATCATGATGAAGAAGAAGAAGATCAAGAGGAGGAACACAAAGAATGAATGGAGATGCACCACAAGGAAGACATATGCATTAGGTACTCAAGATAATGAGTCATCCAGATGGTTGCCAGCTGGCAACCTATGCCATGAAGGAAGGTTGCTTGAGTCAAAGAGTGATAATCTACTGTTGATGTTAACTGACAAATCCTGACTGTAGGTCATTTGTAACTACTCCCTTACCTTATTCTATAAAAGGTGTAGGGGTGCCATATTTTGAATATTCAAAACTTAATTGAAATTTGATTGCTGAAATATCAGGACTCATTTCAAAGTTGTTGTAAATGTACATGTTATGCATACTGAATGAAAGAGAAGACAATTTGATTATAGATCATCATAATCTTGAGTAATCTGTGTTTGAAATCTTGATACATACATTGATTAGATGTGTCCCTTGCAGTACTTGTCAGTCTACATGTGTTGTTTTCATTCCTTATCCTTTGAAGTTAGCATCATCTGTATCTAGTTGTGGAACATCCTGGTGACAATATGGTTTAATTTCTTCTCCTCATGAATGTATCTTGTATGTATGTGGTTCAATGGCTAAATATTCACTAAACTTAGAAGCATTCTTTTAAATTTGTTTCAATTTCATAACAATTCATCACCATAACTACAAATAATAGAGAATTAAAAGCAAGTAACATGAAATATGTTGATATCTCATAGATAATTGGAAATACATAGCATATTTAGAGTAAAAGCATGTTAAATTGACAAATATAATGCAAATTCATACATAAATCCATGAGATACATGTAAATATCCACTTACAGACACATCATTTGAGTAAATATGTTGTGTAGAAGAAAGAATAGGTTCATGATGATCAATAATCAGAAGAATTGACAAACTTGCAAATACATTAGCTATCTTTTGAAATAAAGTAGAAATAACCTCTCTATGGAGTAAATCTACAAGAAACAAAACAACACTGATCATCAAGACAAATGGAAGACCCCTTAAACTAGAAAATAGCATATCACATCAACCTCTAACTAACATTAGACTATCATGACCTAATCAATGGAGACTTGGAGTCATCAACTTATCCTAAGTTGATCATACTTTACAAGATAATAAATGTTTGTTGTGCAAATTTTTATGCATGTTGTTATGAATAACAATCATCATCAACATAAATTGGCACTAGAAGGAGGGCCTTTCATCAATAGATTTGTCTGATTTGATGATGCAAATAAAAAGGTAACATTCAAGCTGCTCTCTATTTCAAGTCATATGCAAAGATTTGTTGTTTTAAGTTTGTGCATGCATAACCTTTGTGAAGTTTTCAAAATTAAGCATAAATATTGCAAGCTTTATGGTTGATCATCGTGAATTTTCAAAGATAGGCTTTGTTTCAGGTCTTTTTACTAGAAGCTCTGAGGTAATCTGCTTGGGAAACCTGATATCCGGTTGCTTGTGTCCTAAAGCCTCATATCACCTCATATTTGCATCATTTCTACAAATATTGTGTAAATATTTAGTTAGTTTCAAACTCTAATCATAAATACAACCTTTCCTAGGGTTTTTTAACTGATCTTTATAGTAACCAAGTCAAATTTCCTTAAATTTAAGAAATATGAGCTCTCAGGCCAAATACCAAGTCTAGATCGAGTGGACTCTTTGAAGAATTGCCTATCTAGGGATTTAGACCTAGAATAGTAGATATTCATCATTCTCCTAGTTCTAGTACATTAGGAGCTTCACCAGAATGTGCTCCTATAATTCCTATCGGGTTGCAAACACCTACAGGACCACTTATCACACCTCAGCTCCAACATGCACCAGTCACAATGTCATTCTTTACTGCAAAGTCACCTCTGACTTTCATGGCATATCATGCTTTGCCTAAAAATCTTGATAAGATTTGTCATAAATATCATCTATATCAGGATGCTAATAATCACATTAAAACTTCCAAGGAAGCTTGTTGTAGGGCTAGAATTGAAAATTAGGATGTGGTATGCAAGTTATTTCTATTTTCCTTAGGGGAAGAGGCCTATAACTGGTATATCATTCTTGGTCAAGGTTCAGTCAGTTCATGGGTCATCTTGGAGAAAGCCTTTAAGGATAGATTCAAAATACCTATAGATCCTTCAATGATTTATCATTTGTTTGCCACAATCAAGAGATTTGAAGGAGAGCCTATTGCTAATTTCAATGCAAGATTCCAAAAGATACTCTCTAAGCTAGTTGTTCCCTATACTGTATTAGATGAAGCTGCTAGGAGCATATATTACTTAGCCTTAGATCCTTTGACTTATATGTTCATCATGAGAGCACATCCTAGTGTCACAACCTTGATAGGAGCTTTTGAAGAAGTTGTCAAAGTTAGTCAGCAGTTGATCCCTGCTCCAACACCTAATATTGCATTTCCTACACTCCCTGCTTATCCTACATATCTTGCTCAACAATAGACTAATGGAGCCATGAAAAATCTAGTTGTAATGTCAAGTCCTTTATAGATACCTCCACTCAGTATCATGCCACCTCCAAATGGAAATGGTCAAATGTTACAATATCCAGGACAAACACAGGTACCTCAGGTTGTGGAACAGTCTAGTAATAATAATAAAGGATCTTCCTTTTTCAAACCTCAAATAGAAAATGTAGTAGAGTTTAGGAAGAGAAGGAAGAAATTAAAGAGATATCAGTATAGTTGAGGAAACTTACCACTGAGACCACTCATTTGAGGAGTCAAAATTTATATTCTCAACCAAATCATAATAGAGGATATGCCAATGACAGACCTAATTATACTGATAGGGGATACAACAACAATTACAATAACAAAAATGGTAACAATAATCCTCCTAGACAGCCTAAAGTGTGGAACACTAGGCCAAACAATGGTTCTCTGTCATCACTCTTAGATAATCAACCTCCTAGTAAACCTAAGCAGACCACTAGAGTAAACTTGGCAGAGGCAACCCTTACAAACTGGTGTAGGATACATAACACCAATGCTCATGTAGAGCTAGATTGTCGTCAGTCCAGGATTGCTGCCAGTATATTCCAAACTAAAGTGTCCAATAGTTTAGGTAATCCACCTTGTGTTGAAGGAAATGAAATTGTTCCCTGCAGATATGATTCTTCTCTAGTGCTAGAAAGTTTAATTAATCATCCTCATCAACAGACAATGTCACCTCATCAGGATTACACCCTAGCATGTGAGGAGTTAGCCATGGCTTTTGAGACTAATTATGTTTTTCCATTTGAAGATAAAAATGAGCCATCAATTGAACATGAAGAAGTACATGCTTATCAACAACAATATCAGGGTAGGCATAACTAGAATCTAAGGAATAATTCAAACAAACCTGCTGGTCTTTTGACTACATCCTTGCCTCCAAATAATTTCAACACTCCTCCTGATCCTAAGGCAAGTAATATCCCTAGATTTCCCAAAGTTAATGCTCAGTACTTAGCACCACAAAATACAACACCAAAATATGGTAATTTGCCCCCTGAATCTGATAAGTTAGTCACATATCTGGCAAATGGAATGAAAAAGATCAAAATCAACCTGTCATTGTCAGAACTAGTCAAAACCCCAGCTATCAAAAAAGCCTTCATGAAATCCTTAGATGACCCTACTCCAAAAGAAGATAATCATACCTCATGTTAGACTAGGAATAAAGATCATGCCAATAGAGATGTTAATGTTAAACACAAAGCTCTAGCTACTATTTAGGCTGTAGAGACTTCACACATGACCCTTTATAGAGACAAGACTGAGTCACCTCCTTTCCTCCTTACCATAAGGATGTTTAGTAAAAATTTGTATAACTACTTAGTAGATTTAGGAGAATCTTCCAATGTAATGCCCCTATCCATATGTAGTGCTTTAGGGTTGCATCCTGCTAAGTCACTAAAGAATGTAACATAGTTAGATAAAATAGAGGTGAGTGCAGTAGGAGAACTAACTCACATTCATATGTAGTTAGCATCAGATCTGAGAATTCAATATTACATTGATATTTAGGTAGTTGATATACCTGATACCTATGGGATGCTACTCAGCAGAGATTGGTCAAAAACACATAATGGATACATGTCCACTAATTTCAGTCACGTGATTTCCCTAGAAATAGATACCAAATCAAATAAGGATAGATTGTGAGTCTCACATGAAGCACATGATCACTGAATATAATAAGACCAATGAGATCATGTATGTGGAGGTAGAACTCAGGGTTTACTCCATCAGACCCCAGACAGTCAGAATAGAGGAGATCCTCATGTATGATGTCCATGTTCATGATGATGGTCTCCAAGATGATAAAATAACTTTAGAATCTAATTGTAACCCAGAAAATGAGATAGAGATAGATCACTTCAAGAATTTTGAGATGCCCTTGTCCAAAGAAGTGCAACGATGTCAATTGTTAAAAATGCCTGTTCATGATGTTCTAATTGAAGGATGGTATAGGTTACATGATGAGGCACATTCTAAAAACACATGTGATGCTTGCTTAAACATGATGGAACTCGAACAAGCATGCATTAAAGCATCATCACCATTGTATACACCTAAAATTGACTCATGTCAAATTAAGTAAATATTCTAATATTTATCTTAATTCTTATTTTCTTCTGTCAATTAAATAAATATTATAAGTTTATTTGATTGGTTCATTATCCCATAATTAAATAAAATCATTTTATTTAATTAAATTCCCTAAATTCTTCTAATGTCTCACATAAATCCACCTCATCAATCCACCTCACCATGTTGCACATATAATTAAATATTCTTAATATTTAATTAGCTAATATCCTCCATTATCCAAAAATGAATCTTTAATTCATTTTTGTCCTCCACTCCACTAATTGAATTGAAAATTCAATTGTCCTCCACTAATTAAATTGAAAATTCAATTGTCCTCCATTAAGTTGAATTAAAAATTCAATTTGTCATAATCCACTCTTCCCAAAAAATGAATTTTTAATTCACCCACTATGAATTTAAAATTCACAAATAATAAGAGCCCTTGATCTCAACTCTTGATCCTCACCCTCCATTCTCTTTTTAGAAAATATATAAATGAGACCCTTCTCTAAGAAATTAGGGGACATTCATTCTTGCATCCTTATCATGCCCAATTTCCTCTAGGGAAACTTCATTCTGGCATCCTTAGCATGCCCAATTTCCTCTAGGGAATCTTCTTCTGGCATCCTCATCATGCCCAATTTCTTCTCAATTCTCCTCTTCATACCTCATAATGCCAAAATTATTCTAGCCATCTCATATCCTTCATTGTCCCTATGTTTGAAGTTCATCTTCAACACAACAAGTATCACAACCATTCTGTTCTTGTCATCGTCAACAAGCAAGGAAGCAAGCTCCCTGTGGGCCAATCTTCTTCATCATCAAGGTCGAGAACAGATAGGCAAACTATGGAAGCTGCAAGGTGAAAGGTTGAAAATATCAATTGTTTGGTCATTTAAATCTCCTTTTCCTTCATATTTCATTGATGTATTGGGTTTCATAGTTCTTAATTGACTAATCCATTTTCCCATTAACATTTTGGTGCCCACCATGATCTAATCTACATTGTTTGTGAGTATTTGTCTTAGAAGTTTTATTGCAGGTTTAGGTGTTTCAAGGAACATTCGAGCATCAACTCTCACAAACGGCCTCCTACGCACAAATTGAGCTCACCATTGAGTCCAGAAGGCCTCAGAGGTAAGAAATCACCTATAATTTCTCTAGTTTTGTTACTTGAAATTTTTTGAATTTTTTTTTACTTTTCAAGGTATTTTTTGCAAAAAATTAAAAATTAAAAAAAAAAATAATAATAATAATAATGGCATTGGGTTTTATTTTTATTTTATTTTAACATTTGCATTTTAAAATTAAAAAAAAAACAAAACAAAACAAAAAAAAATTTTAAAAAAAAATTACATTTTTTTGCAGGGGCACCCAGGCCCCCACGGCCTCTCCATCCCCCCCATCCCCCCCGACCCCCATACTCCCACCCCCCCCCCACTCCTCCCCTACTCCCTGATACCCTGACCCCCTCCCCTACCCCCGCCACCCCCCATGCCCCCTGCGTACCATCCCCCTGTCCCCTGCGCCACCTCCTTACCCCATCCCCCCCGCGGCCTCCCCCATACCCCCTCTTCGCCCCCATGTGTCACCCCTACAAACCCCTTCCCCATAGATCCATAGCCGTCCACCGCACTCCACCCATCCCCCCTTTCCCTACAAACCCTTTCCCCATGCCTCCCCCCTGCGCATCTTTCCCCTCCCCTGACTCCCACAACCCCCTTTCCGCCGCCCTCCCACCCCCCGACCTTCCCTCCCTCTACCCCCCGACCTCCGCCCCCTATGCCTCCCCCAGCCATCTTGCACCTCCCCCAGGCACCCTCTACCCCTGCCTGCACTCCGCTGCCCTAGCTCCCCTCTTCCACCTGCCGCTTTTCCCTATCTCCCCTCTTCCACCAGCTCCGCTCCACCGCTCTGCCACCACCGCTCCCTTGTGCATCCCTCCTCTCCCACCCCCTGCGCATCCCAACCTCCATCAGCCGCTGCTCCACCACCCTGCAACCACCCCACCTCCTCCACCTGCCCTCCACCTCTCTGCTGGCACCAAAAAAAAACAACAAAATAATATAAAAATAAATAAATAAAAAGTGTTCTTTTTTATTTTTTTATTATTTTTTTCTTTTTTTGCCTCCACATATAAAAATAGGCATTTTTTTTCAAACTCACACAACCATCACACATGATGTCGAAATCACGCAAATGAGGACTCAATGGAAAGTTAAACAGGTTAAATATGCATTTGTGAGGAAATCTTCAAGGGACAGTACCTTTTTCCAACTTTTTTTCATAGTCAAAGTCAAAGCTCTGTTAAAACTTCAAACCATCATAACTTGCGCAATTATGAACGATTTTTAGTGAATTTTTTTTTCAAATCGCATAGAATTTTGTCTAGAATTCGTTTATGCAGTCATTTTTCATCAAATTTTATTAGATTATCAATTTTTCCATAACAATCTTCTATGCTAGTCTACTTGCTCTGTTTTCATTCTAGTGACTTGCAAGTGATCATACAAGGCTGGAACAACATCAAGATCAACATCTACATCAATTTGGATAGTGAATAATCAGGTGCACTCATTCTATCTCTCATTTCTTCATAATCTTGTTTGCAAACACACTTCAATTTGGGATATAAAAGGAATCATTGTTTGCATACACACTTTAATTTGGGCTATCTAAAATGAACATTTGTCTTCATCACATATCAAATTGGGCATAAAATCAACTAGTGTTATCAATCACATCTTCAAATTGGGCTAAAAAGAACCATTGATTGACGTGCCTTCCTCACATTTCAATTTCTAAGGGATAATTTACAAGTGTGAGTGTGAATCAAGTGTGCATGTGTATGCTCTCTCCTCGCACCGCAAGGTGATCTTGGAGATCAAAAACTCCTCACTTGATTTGTTTTTATCTACCCTTTCTTAGGAGGCCTGCTAGGGGAATTCATCACCCCTACGGACGACCTCATTTGAAGCTGAATCGAAAGACACCCTCATTGAAATCATAATCTTCTCACTCTTGGCTAAGCCCCAAAGAACTTTCTACCTTTGGGAAGTGAAGGTGAAGGGTGGGTTACCCCCTTCTCCTATCCATGTGACAAGATTTCATTTTCAATTCCTAGTCAACCTCGTGTAAACATTGCCCACAAACCTAATTGGCCATACCCTACATCAAACTAGACATTAGGGCATGTTGATATGTCTTCCACATGTGCTTGTCTAATCATCATCATATTCTTCAAATTCAATATTCAAAATTGCTTATGTGTCTTGTGTGAGTGACTCATGATTGTACATGTGCGATCATTGAACATTTCCAAACCAAGAAAATACCAAACTAGCATATTTGATCTAACTTATAGAGCTTTTATCCTCTGTTTCCATGCATTTGCTGCTGCATATCCAAACTAGTAAGCTTTTCTAGTCTTGCATCAATGGCAAACCAATTAGAATATATTGATTAAAAATTTCAATCTCTAAAATTACAAATAAACTTAGGTCCCTCACCCCAAGATTGTATAGCAATTATTCAACAAATTGACATCTTACAACAAGAATTGACAAGCTTGCAAACTGAACATGCCAGTACTAGTTATGCCTCACCCCAAAATCGTATATCTTTTTCCCATACTCATGACAAGGCAAGCACCACCTCAAGTTGGAAATCGTATACCACTTTGTCTACTAGTCCTCTTTCACCATATTCTAAGACACCTATCCCAACACATACCAGTTCTAAACCAACACTACCATCTAGTTCCTCAAACTCTAAATGGATGACTAAAAAAGAATCAGATGAGTGGTGGGAAAAATGTTTTCCCAATTTATATAGCAAAAGAAAAGCTATGGAGAAAGCCAAATCAACTCATCCATTACCTCATTCATCTACCCATACAACTACAAAGGATGTGATCCAAGGGCTACTAGCAGAGAGTCAACCATGTCCCCAAATTTTGGTCCTTGACCTTACCAAAGATGCTTCCAATAACATATCAACTTCTACAACCCCCTCATGTAACCTTCAACTCCTTGAGCATATTGAAGAACCTCCTACCATGCACCAAAGTCAAGGTCCGTTGCACCTTCATGTTGTTGACCAAAAGCTTATCCAAGAGTCTTCTACCTCCACTTCAATTCAAACAACCCAAGAGTTATGTCAAGAGCACACTTTAGAGCATGTGGAAACATCCACCCTTTATCTAAATCAAGATCAAAACACCCCCATCCAATTTCAAAACATTCATAACCTTTATCTCTTCCATGATCAAGATATTATCGCTGATGAAAAACCTATACAAGAGAACATTAATCCCATCACACTAAATCCTATCTATGATCAAGATCCCATCTATTATGAAGAGCCTATCTATGATCAAGTAGACCATGATGATCCTCTTAGCCCACTTTATGTCTTCCATGGTCCTGAGCCCATCACCCCATCTAGTCCTACCCAAGATCCAACAACTGTCACTTCCCTTGATGAGACACTTTCCTCCCAAGCAAGCATAGAAGATCAACCCAGTAATACTCCTCTGCCATCTGTTATCGACCATGCTACAAATCCTCCACCATATATCCTTGGTCTTACTACCTTCATGCATGAATGTTCTTTCTTAGAACACCAACAACCATTATCCGCTATCTCGCCTTCCTCATCTAATAAGGAACTTGTGTCTAGTGTTCCACCTACACATAATCTTGTTGTCCACCGTATACTCTAGAATATGAACTATCAAGGTAAAGGCTTAGGCCTTCATGAACAAGGTATTTTGGAGCCCATCCATGTCAATGTCCCTCCACCTTCATATGGCCTTGGATACAAACCCCAAAGTGAGAAAACTCAAGATGTTGGTACTTCTTCCATTCCTCATAAGTCTACCACTTTCCATTGCAAATCTTATCATATTCCCAAAACATATGTTGCCATCCCAGCTCCCTTATCATACACATCCCAAAAGCATGTGACCATACACCTTCCACCATTCAATCTCCCTCCGCTACTTCCAACTCCTAATATCCCACAATCCAATCTACCTCTGCTACTTCCAACACCTAACACCCCTCTGTGCCTTAAACCACCCCTTCTTCCAACACCTTATCCATCTATCTATAAATCCTCTAAATATCCCAATCATGGCCAACAAATACACATATTGTCTAAACAAGGAGCTTTCACCAACCTCACTTCTACCATCCCACGGGGATTCAATGACAAATATGTGGATGCCTCTACCTATGAAGTCAAATATCCTAAGAGTCCTCATGACCTAGGATATAAAAGCCAAGAATCAAAGAATTATCCATATCAAAAGCTGCATACGCCCATACACCTCAATGCCAAATTGAAAAAGGTGTGGGTCCCCAAGCAACAAATGATTACTCAAAAAGCTGCACAAGAGTTGCATACACCCAAACCCATACCTTCACAGGTACTATCTAAAAGCAAAATGGTTTGGGTACCTAAGAAAAAATCCCTCAAGATACATGAGGCATCTACCTCTCAAGAATCTCAACCATCTACTTTCTCCCACTCCATCCATGAGTTTCAAATTCTTCCATCCCACAAGACAAGCAAAAATCAGAAAAATACTAAGTCTATGTGGGTCCATAAATTCCTAAATCATTCATCCACCAAGCAAAAATATCCATTGCTTCCTACACAACCCTCCTATCATCAGCTTCAATGTTTATCATGCTATGTACAACCATTGGTCACGGTTCCCTTCCATTCCACAACACTTCCATACAACTCCATCTCCCCTCCCTTCCACTACTATCCTACATATCTTCCTCATCCTATTCCTATGGTCCATGCTTTTGCATAAACCTTACTTCCATCTATGGATAAGTCCTTTTGTATTCCACATCATCATCCACTATCGCACCGTCCATAATCCACTATCTACCTATGCCATATCACTTTCATAGGATCCCCTACCAACATCTATGAGAACACTGGACATGGTCCATTTGATAGTATCTATCTAGCGGGACTATCACCTTTCAAGGAACTATATACTTTCCATATCCACCTTCTCCTATCTAAAAAGAAAATGAAAAAAAAGAGTACAAAAAAAACCCTTCGTCCAATGGTGAAAATCTGGCAAACAAGCACCTTGGATAAGTACCATGATGGAAACCTGGTAAATAGGCATCATGTGTAAAGTTGATCTCCTATGTCACTCACACTTGGGGGCACCTTGTCTCATCAGCATATCACTCCTCTCCTATCAGTTTTCTTTTGCACCATTTCCTATCCCATCCCCTATCCATTGCATACCCATCCTGTCCCGTCCATCCATCCAAACTTCCTTTCCTCTATTCTTTGGTCTTGATAAAGATTGGGGGCACAATGTTGACAAATGTTTTGAATGGCTCTTAACATACCTTATCCCTCCATGCCACGCAAATCCTACATTATCCTCTCATCCTCCTATCGTCATTAGCATTTTCATGAAAAATCCTAAGTATTCTACCTACGAGGGGGCATGTTATTCTTATGTGACATAGTCCCTGGAGATCACATCCTTGGTTCCATCTACCTACCTATTCCATTCACCCATACATCTACCTATCTATGGTGTTTCCTTTGTCATCAGTATGAGTACATGGAATCTTTAGATTTGTTCGTATGAGCACTTTTAGTATCTGTCTAGCTCACAAGATCGCTTCTAGACCATTCTTCCTTAGGTTGGCTCAGTCCATCTACTTGTGATCGCTTTGATTGGGGGGAGAGCTAATAATTTGGTCTTGTACGAAATGATATTGTAAATATTCTATTGTCCCAGGGGTATGTTGGTCCCTGGATTCACTGACAGATTCTGAGCAATTTTCATGCAGGCACCATCCCAAAATATCCAAAAAAATTTAAGTTTTGGGGCCCCTCAATGTTTTTTAGCATCTGTATTATAGTTCTTGAGGAGGTGGTCTTCATGTTTTCTCCATCAGCATGAGTTTGTATTTATCTTGGCGATCATGATGGTAGCAGTCATATCTTCTTCCATCGCCAAGACTTTGTGCTATCAGTGAAGGAGTTTCATGTTGGGCTGATGGCATTTGTTTGGCCGATGGATATCTATCGGTGAGAGTAGTATTGTCAGCCAAGTAGTTTTTTGTGGCGCCGATAGGCGCAGATCACACCGACAGGGGAGTATGGAGTGGACCGTCGGCGAGACTTTTGCTATCGGCAAAGGGGTCTTGACCTCTGCCGATATCATTTTTCTGGTCGATGGGGATTTGGGCGTTGTGTTCATCGGTATGACAATTTGTGTCGGCGAGGGAGATTTGTGCTTTGCCGATGGGTCTTCTCTGGCCGATGTGGAAGTTGGAGGATTTAGGGAGGTGTTCGTTGGTGTGACTAAGGGTGTCGACCAGTGTTTTTTCAGTTGCTCCGATGATGTGTGTTTGGCCGATGGGAGCGAGGAGTTCAGTCATTGGAGTGACCTTGGCTATCGGGGGCAGTGCTTTGTGGTCTACCAATGGGGAGTGTTTGGTCAATAGTAGAGCAGAGTGTGGTTCGTTGGTGCGTCAGTATGACTCGACGTATCGGTGAGCGTCTTTTTTGTTGTGCCGATGGCATGTGTCTCGCCGAAGACCTAAGTATGGTGTGGTGGTCAGGGTGATCGGCTGTGTCGATGAGGGCAATTCTTGTTGTGCCGATAGAGTTGGTTTCACCAACGGAGATAGGAAGCGAGGGTGTTGTCAACGTAACTTGGTAGATCGGCGAAGGTTTGGAAGGTCGGCCCGATGGTCTATCTCTGGCCGATGAAGGGGAATACAAAACAAGTTATATCGGCCAGACTATTGAGCTCGGTGAGAGAAATTTGGGGCGGTCCGATGGTATTAGTCTTAGCGATGGGCTTTTGGCAAGGGCATGTGTGTCGAGCACGGCAAAAGCGCTCGACACTTGGTATGTATGCGGCCCCATTTTTAAACTAATGAAGTGGTCTCGGCAGCATGCATGTGGGACTATTCTTCCTGCATTTTTTTTGAACCTATGGTAAACGCATTTTGGTGGGAAACTTCCATTTGAACGCAGCGACAGTTTCCAGGTAGGCCGCGGGTGGTTGAGCCATCAATGGCGACAGTGCAGGGGTATGGGCGATGGGACAAGCGATCAAGTTGCCCCATTGTGGATGAAAACTCCTGAATGGCGGTGCAAGGCTCGAGGCCTCCCTTGTCTGCTGCATTGATGGCTTTTGAGCGCCATTCCCTCTGATGGATGTATCTGGTGAATTTTTTACTTTTGGCCATGTAATTAATTGCTGAATGTACACGGTTCTGTATAAATGGTTTTGGCTGTGTTACTTTTTGGAGGTTGGAGGTTTTTTGGGCTTTCGGATTTGACTCTGAACATAAGGTGTTCACATTTTGAAAGGCATTTTTTGCTATAGACTTGGTCCTTAGTCTGGTGTACTAATCTATCTTGGATTGTAAATGATGATTTTCTATGTGATGACCTTCTATGCAGATTGATTTTAAATGAAAAACACCTGTGTGTGTATTGTTTCTGATTGTCTCCTGTATGTCATTTGTTTTCCTTTCAAACAAGGTTGTCAAGGACTTCCAAGTTTTTCAGTGTATGCATACTGTGTGTCTGATTTATTGCGTCTACTCAAGGAGTGGTTAAATAGGATTTTGATCAGATACAAAAGGAAATAGATTGCATCATAGGATCTGTTAAGCATGATCATTAATGATACTCTTTCTTGGACATGTTACTGTTAGGCAGTAGTATTATTCTTAGGTCATCTGGATATGAATTTATGTTGTCATGGGGAGACATTTACAGTCTTAGATATGACTCTGCTGCCCAGATAAGGCACTGGTTTGGGAATTTGTCTGTTCAATGGGTCTAGGAAAGTCCCATCACTCCAAACACCTTTTCAACCCATCTCATCACTTCCACCTGTTAGTTGTAGGATTAGGATTAGGAACCTCTGCATGCTCTCATACCTAACTAGACATTATGTCCAAGAATGTTGCCAACCTTGTGATTTGTTACACAAATCTTGGTCCATACATGAGAGTATTCTGCCAGTTGCCATCAAATTAAATCCTTCTGTCATTGAGCTAGTCAAGGTTATACTTTTATCAAATAGGGACACCCCCCTTGGTGCGATAGAACCAGAAGTGAAGGGGAGGAGCTCACGCAACCTCCTATATTCAGTTGGCTGAATCTGCCTGTGCATTAGAACTGGCAAACCCTAATGTGGTCGGGGTGATCGGCTGTGTCGGCGAGGGCAATTCTTGTTGTGCCGATAGAGTTGGTTTCACCGACGGAGATAGGAAGCGAGGGTGTTGTCAGCATAACTTGGTAGATCGGCGAAGGTTTGGAAGGTCAGCCCGATGGTCTATCTCTGGCCGATGAAGGGGAATGCAAAACAAGTTATATCGGCTAGACTATTGAGCTCGGTGAGAGATTTTTGGGGCGGTCCGATGGTATTAATCTTGGCGATGGGCTTTTGGCAAGGGCATGTGTGTCGAGCGCGGCAAAAGCGCTCGACACTTGGTATGTATGCGGCCCCATTTTTAAACTAATAAAGTGGTCTCGGCAGCATGCATGTGGGACTATTCCTCCTGCATTTTTTTTGAACCTGTGGTAAACGCGTTTTGGTGGGAAACTTCCATTTGAACGCAGCGACAGTTTCTAGGTAGGCTGCGGGTGGTTGAGCCATCAATGGCGATAGTGTAGGGGTATGGGCGACGGGACAAGCGATCAAGTTGCCCCATTGTGGATGAAAACTCCCGAATGGTGGTGCAAGGCTCAAGGCCTCCCTTGTCTGCTGCAATGATGGCTTTTGAGCGCCATTCCCTTTGATGGATGTATCTGGTGAATTTTTTACTTTTGGCCATGTAATTAATTGCTGAATGTACACGGTTCTGTATAAATGGTTTTGGCTGTGTTACTTTTTGGAGGTTGGAGGTTTTTTGGGCTTTTGGCTTTGACTCTAAACATAAGGTGTTCACATTTTGAAAGGCATTTTTTGCTATAGACTCGGTCCTTAGTCTGGTGTACTAATCTATCTTGGATTGTAAATGATGATTTTCTCTGTGATGACCTTCTATGCAAATTGATTTTAAATGAAAAACACCTGTGTGTATTGTTTCTGATTGTCTCCTGTATGTCATTTGTTTTCCTTTCAAACAAGGTTGTCAAGGACTTCCAAGTTTTTTAGTGTATGCATACTGTGTGTCTGATTTATTGCGTCTACTCAAGGAGTGGTTAAATAGGCTTCTGATCAGATACAAAAGGAAATAGATTGCATCATAGGATCTATTAAGCATGATCATTAATGATACTCTTTCTTGGACATGTTGCTGTTAGGCAGTAGTATTATTCTTAGGTCATCTGGATATGAATTTATGTTGTCATGGGGAGACATTTACAGTCTTAGATATGACTCTGCTACCCAGATAAGGCACTGGTTTGGGAATTTGTCTGTTCAATGGGTCTAGGAAAGTCCCATCACTCCAAACACCTTTTCAACCCATCTCATCACTTCCACCTGTTAGTTGTAGGATTAGGATTAGGAACCTCTGCATGCTCTCATACCTAACTAGACATTATGTCCAAGAATGTTGCCAACCTTGTGATTTGTTACACAAATCTTGGTCCATACATGAGAGTATTCTGCCTGTTGCCGTCAAGTTAAATCCTTCTGTCATTGAGCTAGTCAAGGTTATACTTTTATCAAATAGGGACACCCCCCTTGGTGCGGCAGAACCAGAAGTGAAGGGGAGGAGCTCACGCAACCTCCTGTATTCAGTTGGCTGAATCTGCCTGTGCATTAGAACTGGCAAACCCTAATGCTGATTTAGAAGCAAAAACCAACAAAATGGTGACTCTGCTGGGGAGTCTTTCATGTGAATGATGATGCTCTGCTGGTGGTATGAACTCAGAAAAATATGTGTTGAGCTTTCAGCTACTGTAAATTTTGTCCTCTCTGGAGAGGTGGCAACTCTGCAAAAGATCTAAATGCACATTAAAAGTTGATGTGTGTTGTGACAAAAATATGCTGTTCAGACTTCAGCATCTGTATGAGAAAAGGCACCTTGTTCCTTCCCCTTTATATTTGATGTTTTACTACATAAGTTAGATGCCAGAGGAAGCCTTAGGTCTTAGGCAGACAAAGGATGTCTAAGAGTAGAAATTTCATGAATCCAAGTATGAATTATCCCATACTCAGTGGTGAAATGTTGGATAAAAGAATAAAAGAGATAAGAAATAGGTTGATATTCTTAGAGGCTGAGCAGGCCCAGTTAAAAAGCAGTAACCCTGTTGTGCCTGCCAGTCAGAAGGCTAAACCTCTTCTTAGCCCTTTTGATCCTTTGTATGACCAACTGGATTTGTCATGGGTGGATTATAAAGTAGAAACTATGCCTGCTAGGATATACTGTCAGATGCCTAGATTTAGTGGTCACAGTGTATGTGATGGGAATGCACATATCCAGAATTTTCACAGTTTTATGGGAAAACATTCATTTAGAGATGAGGATATGTGGATGAGGTTTTTTGTTATGTCCTTTGATGCAAAAGCAAAAGACTGGTATTTGAGCTTTCCAAAGAGATCCTTTGCCTGTTGGGATGAGCTTACTGACTTTTTAAAAAAAGAATTTGCAAAAGAACCTACTGATCTTGTTGTAGAATTGATGAGAATCAGAAAACAAGATGAAGAGCCATGCGTTGATTTCAGTCATAGGTTTGCAGTAGCCTTTTCACAGATCCTAGAAGTCTTCAGACCTGACACTTCAGCCTGTGTTGGCATATTCTTTAAGGCTTTTGAGGAGGGCTCTAGTGCATTACTGAGGGATTTCAAGGTGACAAGTATGTAGATGGCATACAAGTTCATAGAAAAAATAGAAAAAATCAGAAATGTGCACCTGCTGAAATCCCTGTCCCCTGGCCTTGGTGTGAAAAATAGTTGTGAAGCTACAGATGACCAAATAATTAAGGCATCATGTGCAGATAAAAATGAAAATGAAAGCATAGAGGTTGAGACTGCTATATTTGAACATAATGCTAACAATACTGCTCAACTGGATTATTCACCAGTTGAGGATGCTAGTGAAAGGACTAGTGAGGATTCACATTGCAATGATGAGGCATATGACCATGAAAACAATAACGAGGTTGTGGACAGTAATGAGCAACTTTTGGAATGGACTTGTGGAGACAATTGTGAGTATTGTACTCAAGATAGAGAAGGTATAAGCAAACAGAAAAATAGTCCTATGTGTGACCCATTGCCTACCTTTCAAACACATGGAGATCATGAAGAGTAGTCAGAAATTGAAATAAGTGCTAGTGTAGAGCATGATTGTTTTTCATTTGATGGCTGTTTTGCTTATGACACACAGGCTGATACTCCTTCACAGAGTGAATCCATTGGTGATGAAAATGCGTGCTCTGCTGCCCATGAACCAATGGCATACTATGATGAAACTGATGCACCTGGGTCACCCATTTATGACACATGTGATGATGAGGATCTGTTTAAGTATGATGAGGATCTAGACATTGTTTTTGACTTGGATTATGTTTCTCATCCTGATGAAAGAGGAAACAACATACATCAGGTAAGTGACTGTAAAAATGTGCCTGATTTGAAAAAGATGCCAGAGCCTGATCTTTTCCAGTTTGGTGCTGCTATTGGTTGTGTACATGATGTACACAATTGTGAATTTGAAAGCTTTTCTTTTGAGAGGCTAGCATATGAAATAAGCTCTGATTTTCCTAGCTGCATGGTGGATTTTGAATATTTTTAGTTTTTAGTCCAGCTAGGAGATCATTTTGCAATGCATAATGCTGATACAAATGATAACATGTGTTATATTCCATTTGAGTATGCATTGCTTGATACATTCTGCATCCATTTGCTGCCTGATGCTGAGGGTTGTTTGCATAGGGTTGATAGTGACAAAATAAATCAGAAGGTTGAATGTACAGATGACCAGGTTTGTTTGTGGTCAGATCATGGCAGTATTCTCAGGCTTGACCCAGTGTATGCAGATGAGAACAAGGTGTTTGACAAGGGGAAATATTGGTTTTCCTTTTCTTGGTGGCCTTAGGCCATCAAGTTTGATTGGTGATGCAGATCATGGTAACTTCATGACTCTATGCCCAATGGATAAGGCACTGGTCTGCATCCCAGAGATCTGGGGTTCTCGCTGCAGTCTCGCACCTGCACATCCCCAATCAGAGCCACTGTTGGTGCCTGGATTCACTGACAGTTTCCAAGCAATTTTCATGCAGGCACCATCCCAAAATATCCAAAAAATTTTAAGTTTTGGGGCCCCTCAATGTTTCTCAGCATCTGTATTATAGTTCTTGAGGAGGTGGTCTTCATGTTTTCTCCATCAGCATGAGTTTGTATTTGTCTTGGTGATCATGATGGTAGCAGTCATATCTTCTTCCATCACCAAGACTTTGTGCTATCGGCGAAGGAGTTTCATGTTGGGCTGATGGCATTTGTTTGGCCGATGGATATCTATCGGCGAGAGTAGTATTGTCGGCCAAGCAGTTTTTTGTGGCATCGATAGGCACAGGTCACACCGACAGGGGAGTATGGAGTGGACCGTCGGCGAGACTTTTTCTATCGGCAGAGGGGTCTTGACCTCTACCGATATTGTTTTTCTGGCCGATTGGGATTTGGGCATTGTGTTCATCGGTATGACAATGTGTGTCGGCGAGGGAGATTTGTGCTTTGCCGATGGGTCTTCTCTGGCCGATGTGGAAGTTGGAGGCTTTAGGGAGGTGTTCGTCGGTGTGACTAAGGGTGTTGGCCAGTGTTTTTTCAGTTGCTCTGATGATGTGTGTCTGGCCGATGGGAGCGAGGAGTTCAGTCATCAGAGTGACCTTGGCTATCGGGGGCAGTGCTTTGTGGTCCACCGATGGAGAGTGTTTGGCTGATAGTGGAGTAGAGTGTGGCTCGTTGGTGTGTCGGTATGACTTGACGTATTGGCGAGCATTTTTTTTGTTGTGCCGATGGGATGTGTCTCGCCAAAGACTTGAGTATGGTGTGGTGGTCGGGGTGATCAGCTGTGTCGGCAAGGGTAATTCTTATTGTGCCAATAGAGTTGGTTTCACCGATGGAGATAGGAAGCGAGGGTGTTGTCAGCGTAACTTGGTAGATCAGCGAAGGTTTGGAAGGTCAGCTCGATGGTCTATCTCTGGCTGATGAAGGGGAATGCGAAGCAAGTTATATCAGCCAGACTATTGAGCTCGGTGAGAGATTTTTGGGGTGGTCTGATGGTGTTAGTCTTGGCGATGGGCTTTTGGCGAGGGCATGTGTGTCGAGCGCGGCAAAAGCGCTTGACACTTGGTATGTATGCGGCCCCATTTTTAAACTAATGAAGTGGTCTCGGCAGCATGCATGTGGGACTATTCTTCCTGCATTTTTTTTGAACCTGTGGTAAACATGTTTTGGCTGGAAGCTTCCATTTGAACGTAGCGACAGTTTCCAGGTAGGCCGCGGGTGGTTGAGCCATTAATGGCGACAGTGCAGGGGTATGGGCGACGGGACAAGCGATCAAGTTGCCCCATTGTTGATGAAAACTCCCGGATGGTGGTGCAAGGCTCGAGGCCTCCCTTGTCTGCTGCATTGATGGCTTCTGAGTGCCATTCCCTCTGATGGATGTATCTAGCAAATTTTTGACTTCTAGCCATGTAATTAATTGCTGAATGTACATAGTTCTGTATAAATGGTTTTGGCTGTGTTACTTTTTGGAGGTTAGAGGTTTTTTGGGCTTTCAGCTCTGACTCTGAACATAAGGTGTTCACATTTTGAAAGGCATTTTTTGCTATAGACTCAGTCCTTAGTCTGGTGTACTAATCTATCTTGGATTGTAAATGATGATTTTCTCTATGATGGCCTTCTATGCAGATTGATTTTAAATGAAAAACACCTGTGTGTGTATTGTTTCTGATTATCTCCTGTATGTCATTTGTTTTCCTTTCAAACAAGGTTGTCAAGGACTTCCAAGTTTTTCAGTGTATGCATACTATGTGTTTGATTTATTGCATCTACTCAAGGAGTGGTTAAATAGGCTTTTGATCAGATACAAAGGGAAATAGATTGCATCATAGGATCTGTTAAGCATGATCATTAATGATACTCTTTCTTGGACATGTTGGTGTTAGGCAGTAGCATTATTCTTAGGTCCTCTATATATGAATTTATGTTGTCATGGGGAGACATTTACAGTCTTAGATATGACTCTGCTGCCCAGATAAGGCACTAGTTTGGGAATTTGTCTGTTCAATGGGTCTAGGAAAGTCCCATCACTCCAAACACCTTTTCAACCCATCTTATCACTTCCACCTGTTAGTTGTAGGATTAGGATTAGGAACCTCTGCATTCTCTCATACCTAACCAAACATTATGTCCAAGAATGTTACCAACCTTGTGATTTGTTACACAAATCTTGGTCCATACATGAGAGTATTCTGCCTGTTGCCATCAAGTTAAATCCTTCTGTCATTGAGCTAGTCAAGGTTATACTTTTATCAAATAGGGACACCCCCCTTGGTGCGGCAGAACCAGAAGTGAAGGGGAGGAGCTCACGCAACCTCCTGTATTCAGTTGGCTGAATCTACCTGTGCATTAGAACTGGCAAACCCTAATGCTGATTCAGAAGCAAAAACCAACAGGGTATAGGAGGTCATTTTAATGCTTCTATACTCATTTTCTTTGCAAAAATTATGTTGTTAGTATCAGCCTTATCATGTTAGCAGTAGCAGAAGCAATAGCAGTCTTAGCATGTCCAATTTGAAGTAGCAATCTTATCATGTCTGTAGTACCAGCCCTATAAAGTGAAAAGATTTGATAAGATTTTGACTATACATAGGCAACTTCTTTTGAGTTGGTCTTTTCAAAATGATGGTCCCTTCTCTCTTTCTCAAAGTGGTGGTCCCTTCTCTTTTTTTCAAAGTGGTGGTCCTTTCTCTTAGACAAGATTTGCTCGACAGATCGTATGATTATCCTCCCTCTTTGGTGGACAAGATTTGTTCAAACATCGTATGATTATCTGGACAAGATTTGTTCGAGACATCGTATGATTAGATTTGAAATCTTTTAACTTTCTTGACCAATTTGTACTAATGATAAGATGCATAAAATCTTTTGACCTGGTGGACACATGAAATCTTTTTAGTATTAGAATTGTCTGGTCCTCCCTCTCGACTTGGAAAATCTTTTTAGCATTACTTTGGAAAGGGGGGGCAACCCGATAATTATGCCGGGGCTTGAATCTGAAGGTTTGCTCATGTGTGGGCATGGGTGGGGGGTTATGCCTCCTCTTGATATTGTGAGAGCCATATTTGGGTGCGAGCCATGTAACGTAGGTAAGAGATTTATCCCACCATTGATGTTGTAATTAATCTACCTCGATTATAACTGTTTTGTAAATGGCATCTAACCTAACCTCTGGTCGATTCTGTAGATAAAGAAGAAACCTTTTTCTCTGTTGGCAACTTTTGATCAATTCATTGATGGTCTATTTTACCTTCCTCCCACCCACCAATTAATCTACCCCCTATGGGAGGGGCCTCCCTCTTTATTATTGTTGGGTCACTTTTCGCCTTCACTTCATAAGGAAGAGTTCACGACTGACTACTATCCTTCACTCCCAACTGGAATAGTACATGACCAACAACCATCCTTCACTGAACATAGAATCTTGAGTGGGCACTTTTTAGCCTTCCTCCTTCACTTCATCCTGAATCCTTCCTTTGTCACCTCAGACTTCCGAGCCAGTGACCAGTCTTCATAGCCACATACAAAGGCTCTGAATCGCCACTTCTATTCTATATGCAATACAACTGATAGCCACTGACCAAACTGAACCAACCACTTCAGCCTTCCTCTAGCACTTCATCCTTCCTATTGGTTGGAATCCTGAATGGGCACACAGAATCCTGAACCAACTACCCAATCCCCATCTATATAAATAGGGCAACCACTTCATCCGTCATTGGGCACCGATGTCAATCTCGGCACACTCCATCCTTCTGAGCCAGTGACTAATCTGAATAGCTAGTGACCAGGGGGGTGGGGCCTAGCCAGTGACCAATCTTCCAAGCTGCTTCTATTATCTAGGTCATCCCACCTATATCAATAGTATAGACTAATAGAGTAGAGTATAGACTGATAGAGTTGAGTATAGACTGATAGAGTCGGGTAGAAACTTCTAGAGTGCTCGGGGTGGGTGGGAGGATATAGCTCAGAGCTAGTGACCAATCTGAACACTGACTAGCAATCTCAATCACCACTGACCAATCTCAATAGTCCTCTATAAACTGATAGAGTCAGGTAGAAACTGATAGAGTCGAGTCTAGATTGAAAGAGGACTATCTAGTTGGGCATGTTATGTATATAATCTTCCACCTTGCCATAACAAACAACTAATCTACAACTACTATTGGGGGGGCATCTTGGCCTATAGATCTTTGTTGGGTTGATGGATGAATTTTCATTTTGTAGGTTGGTGGATGGCCCGACTTTTCTCCTCCCACCCATCCTAGATTTAGATTAGTTGAAGGTGCCCAGGAGGTAATATTGTGACCCGACTTTGAGAAGTTCTCACCTTCCAACCTTAGGACTATCCCTGGTGGGAAGGGACATTCTCCATTCCCTCTCCCATATGGTCAAGTGACCCGAGGGGTCTGTTGGATTCGAGGGGATTGATGGGAAAGATGGAGTTGGCCTATCGAAGCGTACATTGGGACCCATTTGACCTGATCACAAGCTAGTTGATTTGGATGGAGTCCTGGAGGAGAGGGACACACATTATGGAATAGGAAGCTCTAATCGTTCGACAAGCATTGGTAGGCACCGACCAGTAAGCTATCCATCCAAATGATCAGACCAACCACTGGCTACCTAGGTTGCCACCACTTCATCGGTACCTAAGGTCGAGTGAATCCGGTTCCTTCCCCACCCTCAATGCGAGTTTGTAATAGGTATATGAGTTAAGGCCAAGTCCCACTATCTCCTCTACCCGTCTGCAGCCAATCAATCATGAATGAAGCAGCTCTATTCCCCCTCGTCTCCTTGGTGCCATATCTCCTTTGTCCCTCCTCCTAGGGAAGACCTCATCTGAATAGAGGGAAGGTGAGAGATCAGTCAGTCAATGAAGGGAATAATGGGTTTCTATCTGTTGATTCCAGCAGTACCTCTCTATCTAGAAGGGAGGGATCGATCTCCAACAAAAGAAATGGGAGTAGGAGCACTAATGACCTTTCCATCCTTACCCCCTCCATCTTTTGATGCTATTTGATCCTTTTTACAAAGGAAATTAACACAGCTACCTCTCCGTGCCACCCATTGAATATGTTGGACGGAATCCCTTTTCTTCATCGCTTTGAACCCCGCTTCGACAGCCCCTTTGGCCCACCCATAGTGGATTCAACGACATCGGATGCACCCTGATCAACTTCTTTGGTGGATAATGGGGACCGGACCCACTCATTAACCACTAGATACGGTAACTGCCCCGGATCAATCAGAAAGAAGTACCATCGACTATCGATCCATGTCCCACAACAAGGAGATTGGATTCAGAAGGAGGATAGGAGAATGAATAGCCATACAAATCAATGGATGGATGGGGATGAGAGGGCCCACCCAATATGAGTTGTTCATCCCTGTATGGAACTCACTCCCTAGGCCCTAATAGTAGGACTCAAACAAGGGCCTAGTTCTTGTCCCTCATAGGAATGATTCCACTGTTCACGATAGGGAGTCGCTTGCTGGCACAACTCTTAGGCAGGCATGGGCTAGAGTCTACCCCACCCTGTACCCTTGAGCCCTCCCCTTTCTGAGGCAAGCAGTTCTAGGTAGTCTTGAGTGAAGGAGTTAAACTAGTGTAACCTCCTAGCATGAAAGGCAGGATAGAGTCACCATCGATTATAGATGGGGATTGATGGTGACTGATTGTCATTGATGTCAAAAAGGTCTTGCAGGATCTTGGGTTGATCTTAGTAAACATCTGAAGGTCACTAATCAGGAGTATATCATCTTGTGTGTTGTTTGTTGTTGCAGTGAAATATCTGTTCACAATTTGTCATGATCTTCACAGATGTGGTCTTCAATCAGTATATCTCCAAGCACGACAAAGTTGAAATGATAAGATTCTATCAGGGGTCAATATGGTTGCATGAAGTTTGTTCATCAAATGAAAGGTTTGTTCATATTATTCTTTTGATTAGGAGCAGTTGCAGTAGTGAGTAATCAGATGTGTCAGATATGTTGTTTGAAGTTGTTTTCTTTGTATGAGTCTTCATTAGTGTTGATGACGATATTTCACTTCTCAAGGCATATAGTGAATTTACATTTGCAGAGATAGACAAAGATCTACATATGATTTACTCATGGACTTTACTTGATCTTCATGTGGAATCAAAAGATTTGAGAAAGACATCAAATGTCATAAGCATTTAATAAAGCATCAAATATGCTCAAATTGGAGAACATGGATTAAATATGAAAAAGTCTTCAAATATGTGGAGCATGTTTTTAGGAAAAGACATTGAATTATTTTAGAAGATAATGTTTTATGGAAAGGGACCGATTTTTTAAATATACTATGGGGAGCACATTATAAGAAGCATTTTTTTAAGGTGCTTTATGCATAAAATAAAAGCATTGAATATGCTTTATTTTTTTAGAAAAATATGATCAAGTTTTTTATTTTATTAAAGAAAGTAAGCATAAAAAAAAGTCACGTGTGACTTGAGTGGCAGCCCATTAATATTAAAAGACTTTGGATTTTTTTTTTAAAAAGGGCATTGAATGTTTCTTTTATATAAAGCTTTTTACATGAAAAGCTTCTTTTAGAAATTTCTTAAAAGGAGATCATATTATTCAAAAGTTTTTTGAATGATTCATAAATTTAGAAATTTTTGATTTCCTTTTTTTTTGGGGCTTTTAAAAAAAAGCATCTTTTTAATGGAGGATTTTAAGGAGATTTTAAAGTGAAGTTTGAAGTTTCTTTTTAAAAATGATTTTTTCTATTTTTAAATCCTCTCTTCAGATTTAGAAGATTTATGAAGGATTTTTCTTATTCTTTTGAATAAGGAGTTTTTTTTAAGAGTTCTTGAAGCGCAAAAAGAATATGAAGTGTTTATTTTGGAGATTGTTTTTTTCAGAAGAAGAAGATGAATGGATTGGGAGAAGTTATTTTGCAAGAGCATATTGAAAAAGATTTTATTTTTGAAGACAATATTTGCAGAGAAGAAAATTGAAAAGTGTTTTTTTGAGAGGAATATGAAATATCATTTCATTATGTTTTGATACACAGATTGAAGATATTTTTGCTAGAAAAAATTTTCAAAAAGAAATGTCAGATAATTTTTGCAGAGAAGGTTGATTGATAAATTGGTGGAGTTATTTTTGTAGATTGAATTTGTACAGGCAAATGAAAAGTTTTTTTAAAAGAAATTGTTTTTGACAGGGGCAATATTGAAGATTTTTTTATGCAGGAATTTTATTGAAGACAAATTTGAATATGAAGAGGCATTTACAGATATGAGGGCAAAAATAAGATATTGAAGATCATTGAATTTTCTTCTACAAAATATGAAAGGTTTTATGCTCACTAGAATGGATTTGCAGGACAGAGAATTTGAGGAGACCGTATTTGCAAATGCAAGAATATCAAGGATTGAAACAATTGTGGAGAGAAGACAAAATATGAAAAGTCATCTTGTATATAATGGCTTTGCAGGTGGATTGATATGAAGTTGTTGAGTGGATTAGGATACAGGGTTGATTTTGAATATCTGAGTTTTGTATATGATTTGGGTTAATGAAAAGAATGGCCATTTGACAGACACATGGGAGAGAAGAAGTGTTTTGTATTGAAACAGAGAAACCCTCTGAGTTTTTAATTTGTTCTGTATTAGGGGTTGGTGCTCCTTGAAGTTGGTGCTTCAAAAGAATTAGGGGTTGGTGCTCCTGGAAGTTGGTGCTTCCAAACATTGTAACCAGTGAGGTTTTCACTTAAGCCAGTGAGGCAGTTTTGAGTGGTTTTTTACCCAAGACGGGTTTTCCACTCGTGAAAAGCATGTGTCATTTTTAATGTTGTTTTTCATTTGTATTTGTGTATATTAGTTCTTTTCTTATTTTCACATCCTTCATTATTAATCTTGTGCACAAATAATTAATGTATTCCTCTCTATTTGTTCTATAAGAGAAAGTTTGCAAGAAGTTGTAAAAAGATTTGAAAATTCACACAACACTGATTCACCCCCC
This sequence comes from Cunninghamia lanceolata, assembly GCA_027924645.1. NCBI lineage: Eukaryota > Viridiplantae > Streptophyta > Pinopsida > Cupressales > Cupressaceae > Cunninghamia > Cunninghamia lanceolata. The sequence continues at coordinate 10,981,655 of BSBN01000078.1, forward strand.
CTCTCAGTGTTGTCCTTGACTCCTACAATTGGTATCAGAGCTAGTTTCCCTTTTGCAGCTTAATCAGCTTGGGTAGGTCCTGTGTGTGGAGTTCAATGGGTAAGTGCAAGAGAAATAAGAATATGAGAAATGTTAAGATTCATTCTGATCAAAAGACATCATCCATATCAAATCCAGATGTTGATATAAAGTCAGTTGATAATGATGTTCTTCATGTTGATTCTGATATTGTATTAGAAGAAAAAATTTCAGGAGTTCCTCAGTTTAATGGTTCAAATTTTTCAGTTTGGTATGTTAGAATGCAAGTGTATTTATCCTCCTTAGGATATGATGTTTTAATGTCAGTTGAGAATTGTAATTCTGCAAATAACAAAGAAGCTCTGGAATGTAATGATATTGCAAAGAAGGCTATATTATCTGCTCTGTCTAATGATGTTATTTGTAAAGTTATGGATTGTGTTACAGCTCAGGATATGTGGAGGAGATTGAAAAGAATTTACCAAGGTAATGATAAAGAAGGGGACACTCTGGTGTGTCAAGAAAGTGGCAATGAAAGGCAATCACATGAAGAAGTTGAGACCCAATCAAATTCAGAAGATGATGATGATCAGGATTATGATGAACAAGACTGTGAGATTGATCTGGAAGGAGAGCTCATATATGCTCTAACTGAACTCAAGAATTATAAGAAGGAGAACAAGAAATTAATGTTGCAATTGCAGCAAGAAAGAGTTTTAAAAGACAAAGCTCTTACATATCTTGAAGATGCTAGAAATCTGATTGTAGACTTGAAGAATCAAGCAAGTGAATCAGATAAATTGATTGTCAGTTTGAAATCAGAAATTGAAGAAGCTAAGAGGATAGCTGATGTCTCAATATCTAACCTTGAAGTTGCAAGAATTGAGAATCTAAAACTAGAGAGTGATATTATCAATCTGAGAAAAGAGTATGATGGTCTCAAGGCTTTATCTAAGAAGTATAAGGAGTTTGAAGAAAGCACAAGCAAGCTACATAAGATGCTTGGTAAACAAAAACTATATGGAGACACTACTGGACTTGGTTTTGAATAAGGAGAATGTTCAAAAGCTAGAGAGACTCCCAGAAAGAAGATTGATTTGAATGTTGTCACTGAAAACAAAATGCATAATCAAAGAAAAAGAAATGCTCCTGTTAGACAAGCATACATGTACAGGTATAACTATTCTTTTAATGGTTTTTGTTATACTTGTAATCAATTTGGGCACAAATCGGTTAATTGCAGAAGAAATACTGATACTGTTTGTTATAAGTGCAATAATGTTGGACACATACAAAGAAATTGCAAAGTGCATAGAAGGTATGATCCTATAGGGAAGCTTAATATGAGTGCTCAAAGATATTATCAGTCATTTGGTTATGATTACAACATAATTTGTTATAATTGCAACTCTCTTGGTCATAAAGCTCATAGTTGCAGGAAAGCTCCACCTGATTTGAAAAAGTTGAAATGGAAAGAGGGAGAAAAGGTTTGGAGAAAGAAAGCACCTGTAAAAGTGTGGAAGCAAAAACAGAGTCATGAGAAGGTAAATTCCAAACTTGTGCATCCAGTACAAGTTACATCATCAGTTGCATAACATATAGCATGATGTGAGGGGAGTTGTTCTTGTTCTATCTTTTATCCCCAAGAAGTTATAGGAGGAGATCAATTGATCTTGTCTGTTATGCTTGCCTGATAAAGTTAATTTCTGATGTTGTGTATGTAATGGTTGCTAAGATATTATTTATATAATTGATGATGGTGATAGTGGTACAGGTGATCTTTGGTTCAATATGTATACATGTTGTCGATAAAGTGTTTTAGAAGCTCTCTGCACAAAGAGATTGATGTTGTTGTGACTTGATATCATGTTGGTACTTAAAAATTGTGTTGCAGTTCTGTGTGATCTTGCTTGTCAGGGCAAAGAGCTTAAGATGCTCTCAAGAAGCTCTTATCAGAAAATTAGCATGTGTTGGCTAAGGTGGCTGAAAATGAAATTCAATTCATAGAAATTATCTCTGTTTTTTATTTGTGCAAAGTGTTGTTACAGGAAGAATTTGTTGATGCAATTTGTTTGTTGTTGTTTGAATGAAAAAGTCAAGAGACAGAAGTTCTTGTTGGTTGCAGGATGTAGTTATGTATATATCAGATTTGACAGTATGTTGTGAAAAGTGTCTTGTGCAGAATAGGAGGATAGTTCAGATGGTCTTCAGTCTTTGTCATGTCAGAAAAGGTGTCAGAATAGTTTGATGTTTTTATGGCATATGTTTGCATAAGTATTGAAACTTTCAGGTGATTTGGAGATAGTGTTTCACTTGTTTCATTGATGATCTTCCATGTTTCAGACAGACATTGTTGGTGATATCCTACATTTCATCAGAGGAAGTTAAAATCAGCAATAGCAGATGGTAATGTTCAAAAAGGTTTGTCATATGTTGGCTTCAGGATTGTTATCATCATAAATCATTACTTGTTCAAAGGTTAATAGGAGTTTATGCCTTCAAAGTGTTCATAATTCAATATGATTATAATGGTTATGATCATGCTATAACATCTTTAAGTGGAGTTGTTCTCAGGGGGAGTTAATCAAAGGATTGAGTTGTCACTATCATGGGAAATTTGAAGAGAGATATATTTTTTCTTCATCCTCATATTAGTATTGTGTCAAGAAGTGATATTATGTTGAGATTGATATACATGTTTCATTCTGTCAAGACAGTGGTTTGTGTTGGTTATTCTTGTCTTGCCAGTAATTGCCAGTGGTATTCAACACAGGGGGAGAAAATAGTTTTTGAGTCTTTGTCATCAGATGTCAAAAAGGGGGAGAAAGAAAAATTGCATCAGGTAGTTCTGCCATCAATGACAAAGGGGGAGATTGATGGTGACTGATTGTCATTGATGTCAAAAAGGTCTTGCAGGATCTTGGGTTGATCTTAGTAAACATCTGAAGGTCACTAATCAGGAGTATATCATCTTGTGTGTTGTTTGTTGTTGTAGTGAAATATCTGTTCACAATTTGTCATGATCTTCACAGATGTGGTCTTCAATCAGTATATCTCCAAGCACGACAAAGTTGAAATGATAAGATTCTATCAGGGGTCAGTATGGTTGCATGAAGTTTGTTCATCAAATGAAAGGTTTGTTCATATTATTCTTTTGATTAGGAGCAGTTGCAGTAGTGAGTAATCAGATGTGTCAGATATGTTGTTTGAAGTTGTTTTCTTTGTATGAGTCTTCATTAGTGTTGATGACGATATTTCACTTCTCAAGGCATACAGTGAATTTACATTTGCAGAGATAGACAAAGATCTACATATGATTTACTCATGGACTTTACTTGATCTTCCTGTGGAATCAAAAGATTTGAGAAAGACATCAAATGTCATAAGCATTTAATAAAGCATCAAATATGCTCAAATTGGAGAACATGGATTAAATATGAAAAAGTCTTCAAATATGTGGAGCATGTTTTTAGGAAAAGACATTGAATTATTTTAGAAGATAATGTTTTATGGAAAGGGACTGATTTTTTAAATATACTATGGGGAGCACATTATAAGAAGCATTTTTTTAAGGTGCTTTATGCATAAAATAAAAGCATTGAATATGCTTTATTTTTTTAGAAAAATATGATCAAGTTTTTTATTTTATTAAAGAAAGTAAGCATAAAAAAAAGTCACGTGTGACTTGAGTGGCAGCCCCATTAATATTAAAAGACTTTGGATTTTTTTTTAAAAAAGGGCATTGAATGTTTCTTTTATATAAAGCTTTTTACATGAAAAGCTTCTTTTAGAAATTTCTTAAAAGGAGATCATATTATTCAAAAGTTTTTTGAAGGATTCATAAATTTAGAAATTTTTGATTTCCTTTTTTTGGGGGGCTTTTAAAAAAAAGCATCTTTTTAATGGAGGTTTTAAGGAGATTTTAAAGTGAAGTTTGAAGTTTCTTTTTAAAAATGATTTTTTCTATTTTTAAATCCTCTCTTCAGATTTAGAAGATTTATGAAGGATTTTTCTTATTCTTTTGAATAAGGAGTTTTTTTTTAAGAGTTCTTGAAGTGCAAAAAGAATATGAAGTGTTTATTTTGGAGATTGTTTTTTTCAGAAGAAGAAGATGAATGGATTGGGAGAAGTTATTTTGCAAGAGCATATTGAAAAAGATTTTATTTTTGAAGACAATATTTGCAGAGAATAAAATTGAAAAGTGTTTTTTTGAGAGGAATATGAAATATCATTTCATTATGTTTTGATACACAGATTGAAGATATTTTTGCTAGAAAAAATTTTCAAAAAGAAATGTTAGATGATTTTTGCAGAGAAGGTTGATTGATAAATTGGTGGAGTTATTTTTATAGATTGAATTTGTACAGGCAAATGAAAAGATTTTTTAAAAGAAATTGTTTTTGACAGGGGCAATATTGAAGATTTTTTTATGCAGGAATTTTATTGAAGACAAATTTGAATATGAAGAGGCATTTATAGATATGAGGGCAAAAATAAGATATTGAAGATCATTGAATTTTCTTCTACAAAATATGAAAGGTTTTATGCTCACTAAAATGGATTTGCAGGACAGAGAATTTGAGGAGACCGTATTTGCAAATGCAAGAATATCAAGGATTGAAACAATTGTGGAGAGAAGACAAAATATGAAAAGTCATCTTGTATATAATGGCTTTGCAGGTGGATTGATATGAAGTTGTTGAGTGGATTAGGATACAGGGTTGATTTTGAATATCTGAGTTTTGTATATGATTTGGGTTGATGAAAAGAATGGCCATTTGACAGACACATGGGAGAGAAGAAGTGTTTTGTATTGAAACAGAGAAACCCTCTGAGTTTTTAATTTGTTCTGTATTAGGGGTTGGTGCTCCTTGAAGTTGGTGCTTCAAAAGAATTAGGGGTTGGTGCTCCTGGAAGTTGGTGCTTCCAAACATTGTAACCAGTGAGGTTTTCACTTAAGCCAGTGAGGCAGTTTTGAGTGGTTTTTTACCCAAGAAGGGTTTTCCACTCGTGAAAAGCATGTGTCATGTTTAATGTTGTTTTTCATTTCTATTTGTGTATATTAGTTCTTTGCTTATTTTCACATCATTCATTATTAATCTTGTGCACAAATAATTAATGTATTCCTCTCTATTTTTTCTGTAAGGGAAAGTTTGCAAGAAGTTGTAAAAAGATTTGAAAATTCACACAACACTGATTCACCCCCCTCTCAGTGTTGTCCTTGACTCCTACAGGGCTCATCCTCGGGTCTGGACACCACTAGGAATAAGAAGTGGGGATGGGAGATGGATGTAGTTGCTTCTTGAATCTGCTTCCCAAAGAAAGAAGCCTTTATAACATAACTCGGTAGGTGTTGTTCAGGCCCCCCAACTCCTAAAGGAGTCTGTCTATAACCAGCACTTTTCAAGAAAGCCACCGTTTGTCTAGAGGAAGCGCTTTTCAGAGGCTACCGGCTAGCCTTAGTTTTTTCTGGAAGCATACAACCTGGGATAGATAGTTCATGGCCCGATTTCATGTCCCAGTGGTATGCTCGGCCAAATAATATAGGGCATGGTGGGTCTGCAAGTAGACCAACTAGTGTCGGATAGTTTTCCCTATGAGGGGGTGAACGGAGAGAGAAGCACTGGGGTGGGTGTTTTCTCTGAGTTCTAGTCCAGTCCTACTATCTATAGGTGGTGGGAATAAGAAAATTATTTGAATTAGTTGCCTATAAATAGTAGGGCCAGCTGGGGACAACTAGATTTAGTTAGTTAGTTTCTCAACCTCCTTGAATGAAACGTTGTATCAGGACCCCCATGTATTGACAAAGAGCTGGCCCCTTAGAAGGGCGGAACCATTCCTCCCACCCCCCCGCCCAACCTCATAGTTCCCCAGCTGGCCCCATTTACAATACAAAACTGGCCCCAAGAACATAGGGGAATAAGTTTGACCCTATTGACGAAGGGCCCCAATGGGATTGGCCCCAGATTGGCCCATTCTTCCCAATCTGGAGTCAACCCTAGTCTGAACTCCATTCAGATTATGGTTTCCCCTAGGGCCTTCCACCCAACAGCTATCTAATTCCCCCCCAATGGCTGGGTGGGAGGGAATGTGCTTCTAGATTTCAGAACTACTAATCTACCTCACCTATAATCCCCCCCACCTACTCCCACCCGCCCCAACCTTAATCCTCCTAGGAGCCCCTGGAGAAAGAGGGGCATTGGGTCCATTCAATTAATCTACCTCACCTAAACAACATCAGGGTAGGTGGGAGAATATATTGCCTCCCCACCCATTATCGTTCCCCCCACCTGTTTCATTACACCTGACAATCTTCAGCTATCTTCCCACCCGTATAACCCCCCACCCATCCCCTGTCACTTTCTGGGTGGGGGGGAGATATAGGGTGGGTGGTTAAGTTGGCATCTACTGGGGAATGGCTTATTTGGGTGGGTGGGAAACTCTAGTTTCGGTACTAGAAGGGCAAATTTGGGTGGGTGGGAAACTCTAGTTCCACCACCCCGTGGGGATATTCTAGATGTCGTTATTGTGGGGGGCAATAGTAGATTCTAGTTGGGGCTATTATTCACCCTCTATCCTTTAAGAGTACACCAAGTTTCAACTAGCAAATGCCCTATTCTTTTTTTCCTTGTTTCGGTATGATTCTAGTTTGTAGGGTTTCTACCTTAAGAGCGCCTAGAGAAGGTCTAGCCGTATTCATGAGAAGCGAACAAGTCTATCCTATCTCTGGCAATAAAACCAATTCCATATTGGATCCTTCGATTGACGAGTCCCTTAACAAGCTCTGTTGATGGATCCATAGGTACCGCTCGATGCATCCTCATTACCAAACTGAGCAATACAATGCTACTTTAGCATCCCATTATGAAGAATCCAACTAATGCACGATAGAGATTTTGCTTAAGGAAATAATAGGCTAGTGCTCATTTGACCCTGTCTCCAATATCCAAGGCAGAAGCTATTCCCTATTCCTATGGGTATGGGATGAAAAAGGGTTCACATCGCATCTTTTGTTTGACTAGAAACCTACTGTCGTAAACATCCTCATGGCAATCTTCCATTCGGGGTGGTCGGCCAAGATAAAAAGGTAGGGGTGGCACTAGAATCCCACCTATTCATCCTACCCAACTAGAATCCCCAACTCATCCCACCCAACTAGAATCCCCTCCCACAATTCTTTAGAGGGGTGGGGGAGCATGTTACATATAGAATCTGGCCCCTTAACCTTCTATTCCCTAACTATGGGAGGGAATTTTAGAAGGGGTGGGTGCTTCAGCCCCTTTACTATTTTTTGAGTTGGGCCTGAAGAGAAAGATCTAGCGGTTAATCAATTCCGTAAGCTGACATTATATAGTTCAGATAGTTGGCTAATGCTAATTCCTTGGAAGCCCTACTTTCCTAATCCTGGATCTGGGCCCTACTATATCTGTTGGGATCTGAGCAACTATAGTTAATCCAGGTGAACCAAGCAAAGAGAGAGTGGTACCGCCCGCTGATATAGTGTTATGCCATTGCTATCTGGGTTGAAATGGATGAACGAAAACAAAACGTGATTCCTTGTCCTATGGCCTACTTACCTCCAAACTTAGTAGGACTTGAACCAACCTACCTGCATCCATATTGGTTGGATTGGGCCCTCTTAATAGAATATCCCACCCAATCAACTAGACACTAGACGAAAGGATGCCTTCTCTATCCAATTGACAAGATGCCTCCCTCAAACTAAAAATGGGCTTGACGATGCTAACCCCCGGGGGCCGATTGATGCTAACCACTAGACGGACTAGAATACACCTACCTACTACACAACTAAAATTCCCTCCCACCCCTCAACATGGTCCTAACCACATATCCATCTCCCACCCAAATCGGGTGGGAATTGTAGTTGTCGAGCATCCGTCGATCAATCTAAAGTGATTGATCGGTTGCCCAAGGAGTCGACCCCAACGAGGTTATGCATTCTATACATAACATGATATCATACCCCTACCTATATAGCCATCACATGACATTGCATTAGATAGACACTCGGGGGAGAAGGAAGGACCAAGTTCAAACTAACGATTCCCTCCCAACAAATTAAACTGACGATTCTCAGGGTTGGGTGGGAGATATAGGTGAGGTAAATTAGTAGTGGGGATTCTAGTTATCAAACGACAGATTCAACGGCCCATAGAATAGTAAGGGCCCACTCGAGTTCCCAATCTATAGCCTCCCACCGACCCCTGGGGGGTTATCCAGCTATCCTCTCACCCACCCCAATTAATCAACCTGCTAGAATGTACAACCACCCAACACTAGAATCCCTAGAACTTTATTGTTCCCACCCAGGTGGGGGGACTATAAGGGGTGTTGGCCACCCAACACTGGATTAAGGTAGTTGGCACTCTACATGTAACATGCCCGGCCAATCCTAAACAAAACTTGGGGACCTCCAACTATATACCGACTAGAATACCTGCATTAATCTACGTCCACTATAGTTCCCACCCACCCCCCGCCACCTAGCCCTAGATATAGTTTGTTCAGTGGTAACTATCTCCTCCCCCCCTAGCCAGCAAAATAGTGGCAACAACTTAGCCCCCCACCCGAACTAAGGTTCCCTCCCTCCCAATCTATATCCTCCCACCCGGCTGCAACCTCCACCCACCCGAACTCTCAGTTCTAAAATTCCCACCCAGAACTATAGCCACTCATGGGGCACCTTACTATTCCCACCCCAACTATAGATAGTTCTGATAGAGGGAAGCCTAAAGAAATAATAGGCTACCCAACCAGAATAGGATTCAGGAAGGAATTGACCCACCCCAACCAGAATAGGAGGATTGGCCTCCCTCCCCACTATGATAGAGGGAAGTGAGAACAATAGAATAGATGGCCAAACCAAACAACTGGAGAAACCTCAATTAATCAGGGGTGGGTGGGTGGTTGGTTAATGCTCTCCATTCACTTCATTCAGGTTACAGGTTGGGTAGGAGATATAGGAAGGTTTCTCCAATTAGTTGCGTTGGGCACTTCTAGTCCCACCCAACCCCGGCTATAGTTGGCCCCCGCTCCAATAGTTAGTTCTGGGCATCTAGCATGAGGAGTGCCAGTATCAATGATGGCACCGTGGGTGGGACTGAGAAACAGAGGTGCATCCCTTCTCCTTGGTCCCACAACTATAGGGGTGCGTGGGTGGAGGAGATTGCACATCTAGACAAAGTGTCATCATTTATATGAGTTATACGAGGTGAGTCCACCTCTGCTTGCTGCATCTCTGTGCCATGCCCCTCCGCTTCTTCGATACAACCACAATGCCCAAGCACTTCCATCACTACGTCATAAGTTGGTCTAGTTGGAATCTAGCATTCCGCATATCCCTCTGAGGTAATGGAATACGTCCTGGCCCAATATCTATAAAAGTGTGCAAATCAATAATGATGTTATAAGGCCACTAAGTCAGGAATCTAAATCATCTCACAACAGAGCTTGTATGCATCGGATAGATAATAAACCCACCCGGGGCAATGACAAGTCTGGGGTGGGTGGTGAATCTGGATGTTTTAAGTGAACCCCTAGGGGGGTGGGAATTTGTAGTTGAGGTTTCTTTAATTAGTACCATACTAGCAGCCAGGTGCCTGAGCGGCCAAAAACCCTATACGTAGAAGTGTAGGGAGACCAGCCCTACGGGGTGGGTGGGAGGAGGAGGGGCATCTCCCCCGTGCACTTCATATGCCAATAAATACACAGCATGAGCTGGTCCTACTCCAACTATCCCTACTCCACCCGCCTAGTCAACTGCATAACCTAGTCTACTGAATTGACTACTCGATCAACAACATCAACGCACTGAACAGGATCAGGATCGAGAGCTAAATCACATGGATTAGAAGAATCGACTACCGAATATAAGTGGGGCAATCAAACTACCATCACTCTCTGGGGTGGGAATATATATTATTGTGGGCGACAACTATAATTGGAGTGGTTCCCCAATAAGTTGGGGTTGTCTCGGTTTGGAGAATGGTAACCCTGATCCTACCTCGGGCTCATCAAGGTGTAGCAACTTCGATGTGACAAGGTGCAGCAACCTCTAGGAATAGGGAGTCTATAGGACGCGATTCAACTATATTGTAGAGATTCGAGGACTAGCGCCTAAAGAAACAACTATAGAAAGGAGGGGGGCTGCTTGGGTCATCTCAATTGGTTCCATTCTAATAGAGGTACAGGAAATGATTCAATAGAGGTACAACTTTCATAGCAATTAGAGGCAATAATGAAAGAAAGCTGCTCCAACCACTGATAGATCGGTTGGTGCCTATAGTTTCTTTAGGCCAGGCACGAAACTATAGGCCCTGGCAATTGTGTACTTCTCATAGCAATAGTTAGTGGATGGCCCGATTGGATCGACTATAATGTAGAGAACACTAGTTGGCTGCTGATCTCAAGTTTGGGAACTATAGGAATGACAGAGCCCCACATCCCACTTCTGTATCCCACCCAAAGTTTATTGCACCTCATTGATCCTAGTTGGTCATAGCAATTAGGACCAGGGTTCAGTCATCCGGGAGCATCATCCATATGAGAGAGTGAGGAGGGGTCCCCATTGATCCTTAAAACCCTCCTTGGACCTTAGGTACTATCTATACCTAGTAGCACTCTGGTCTTCCTACACCATATCACTTTCATACAATCCCCTACCAACATCTGTGAGAACACTTAACATTGTTCATGTGACAACATCCATCTAGTGTGACTGTCACCTTTCATGGAACTAGATACTTGAGTCTCTCCTTATCCACATACACCTTCTCCTATCTAAAATATTCAAACAAAAGAAAATGAAAAAAAAAGGAGTAAAGAAAAACCCCTTCATCCAATGGTGAAAATTTGGCAAACAGGCACCTTGGATAAGTACTATGATGAAAACTTGGCAAACAGGCATCATGTGTAAGTTTATCTTCTATGTCACCTACACTTGGGGGCACCTTGTCTCATTAGCATATCACTCTTCTCCTACCAGGTTCCTTTCATACCATTTCCTATCCGATCCTCTATCCATTACATACCTATCATGTCCCACCATCCATCCAAACTTCCTTTCCTCTATTCTTTGGTCTTGATAAAGATTGGGGGCATAATGTTGACAAATGTTTTGAATGGCTCTCGACATACCTTATCCCTCCATACCATGCAAATCCTTCATTATCCTCTCATCCTCCTATCGTCATTAGCATTGTCATGAAAAATCCTATGTACTCTACCTACAATGGGGCATGTTATACTTGTGCGACAGAGTCCTTGGAGATCACATCCTTGGTTCCTTCTACCTACCTATTCCATTCACCCATACATCCACCTATTCATTGTGCTTCCTTGTCATAAGTATTATATGTTCCATATCTGAGCCATATTTGATCTATATCATGTTTTATCTGATCCATATCAGTTCCATATCATGTCTTATCTGATCCATATCTGATCCATATCAGTTCCATATCATGTCTCATTCGATCCATATCTTGGGTCCATTAGGGTTCTTGTCAAACTACATTGCCTCTGAGTTATCATGTAGGCAAGGCCATTTTCAATGTGCTCCCAAGGCTTCCTTGTCCATCTCATATCTTGTCGTCTATCCTCTAGTCCATCCATGGTCCAAGTCCCGAACTACGTTGCCTCTGCGTCGTCACGTAGGCAAGGCCATTATTCCAATGTGCCCTCAAGGCATGAGGTCAGTCCCTTAGGGTCCATCTCACCAATAAGGATTGTAAAATTTTCTCTAGACAATAGAATGTAGCAAATCCCGCTTCAAAACAAAAGTCTCGATGCAGAACATCAACCTGTCCAAGGAAAAATAGAGTACCATATCAAAACACTCAAGCTAATTCTATATCAATTATGGCAAAAAGACACATCTAAATGAAAGAATGTTTTGTGCTGGTTAGATTAAGAGTCTTTATTATGCTATCATGTCTTTCTATGCTACTCGAGGATGCCAAAAGCTAGAGATGCTATGATGGGGGCATGATTATTTTCTTTGTCTGCTGCTTGTGGATCAAACTTTAGTAATGTGACGACTTTTGTCTAATGACATGATTGGCAGAAGATCATCGAGGACTCCAAGGTCTAAACATGAAAAGGGGCAATCCTTGTCTATTAAAAAATGCAAGAAATACTCAGGTCATCTAGATTCAATTTTGACTAGATGCTTGTATTAACTTGCTATATCAAACTCCATGTAAGTAATACTTAGGTCATCTCAATTTAATTATACCTGGATGCTTGTATTTCCTTACAACATAATAAAAGACCAATGATGAAAGCACTTCAAAATACTTGCTATATCAAGGTGACAAATATCCATATCCATATCCATATCATATCCAATTGCAGTTCATATCCATATCCATATCTATACCATATCTAATTGCATCTCATATCCATATCCATACCGTATCCAATTGCAAGTACATCCTTAATCCATGCCAATCAAGTCAAGTCAATCTTGTCAAATGATCCAATCAAAATTAGTGGTCTTGATCCTTGTCTGGTCGTAAACCAACTCAATCAATTAATCAATTGTCTTATACAGGATGTTGCATTGTCAAAATCAGACCAACACACGCATCTTACATGACATGCTTCATTTCCTGAAACTAGACACTATCCTTCGTGTTGCTCTAGGGATATCATTCCTCGCCATGACAACACTATCATATCAAATGTCTTAGACAAGATGTTGCATTGTCAAAACCAGACCTGAAGTCTTATATGACATATCTCATTCTTGAAACCAGACATCATCGACCTATATCATTGGTTTACCACTCGATAGGGGCAATACCTTGTTTGTTCCTATATCATTTGTGCATAGTTGCTTACTTGCTTGTGTGTGTTATCTTTTTATCTTGCATTCCATATCATTCATCCCTTTTTTGTATCCAACCATTTCATCTCTTATCAACCTATCTCATCGTGAGATTGTCTGTCTCACGCCTTCTACCTTCTCCCTGTCCAATCTCCCGAGGGGGCATCCTATCATCATAACCTATACCAGGGGCAAACTGGGGCATGTATCATTGCTAGAAAAAAATTTATTCTTTGAAACAACGTGATAAAACACATTGCTTCAAAGGGGCAAAATGTATACACCTAAAACTTGGCTCAAGTTGAATTAAGTAAATATTTTGATATTTATTTTAATTCTTATTTTCTTCTATCAATTAAATAAATATTATAAGTTTATTTGATTGGTTCATTATCCCATAATTAAATAAAATCATGTCTTATTTGATCCATATTTGATCCATATCTATTCCATATCATGTCTTATTTGATCCATATCTATTCCATATCATGTCTTATTTGATCCATATATGTTCCATATCGTGTCTTATTTGATCCATGTATGTTCCATATCATGTCTCATCTGATCCATATCTTGGGTCCTTTAGGGTTCTTGTCGAACTACGTTGCCTCTAAGTTATCACATAGGTAAGGCCATTATCAATGTGCCCCCGAGGCTCCGCTGCCCTGTCCATCTCATATCTTGTTGTCTATCCTCTAGTCCATCCATGGTCCAAGTCCAGAACTACATTGCCTCTGCATTGTCATGTAGGCAAGGCCATTATTCTAATGTGCCCCTGAGGCACTAGGTCAATCCCTTAGGGTCCGTCCCACCAATAAGGATTGTGATACCATCTGCTAGACAAGCAAGAGCAACAAAGCCTGCTTCCAAACAAAAATCTTGACAAAAATCATCAACCTGTCCTAAACAAAGCAGCGCACCATACTGAACTACTCAAGCTAATTCTATATCAATTATGGCAAGAAACAAACACATCTAATGCAAGAGTGTTTTGTGAATAGTTTAACTTACAAAGTCTTAGATTTTTGTCATTATGTCTTCCTATGCTACTCAAGGATGCCAAAAGCTAGAGATGCTATGATGGGGGCATAATCTTTTTCTTTGTCTGTTGTTTGTGGATCAAACTTTAGTAATGTGACGACTTTTGTCTAACGACATGACTGGCAAAAGATCATCGAGGACTCCGAGGTCTAAACATGAAAAGGGGGAATCTTTGTCTATTCAAAAATACAAGAAATACTCAAGTCATCTAAATTCAATTTTGACTAGATGCTTATATTAACTCGCTATATCAAAATCTATGTAAGTAATACTCAGGTCATCTCGGTTTAATTATACCTAGATTCTTGTATTTTCTTACAACATAACAAAGCCCAATGATGAAAGTGCTTCAAAATACTTGCTATATCAAGGTGACAAATATCCATATCCCATATCTATATCCATATCCATATCCATACCGTATCCAATTGCAAGTCTATCCTTAATCCATGACAATCAAGTCAAATCAATCTTGTCAAATGATCCAATCACAATCAGTGGTCTTGATCCTTGTCTGGTCATCAACCAACTCGATCAATCAATCAATCAATTGTCTTTTACAGGATGTTTCATTGTCAAAATCAGACCAACACACGCGTCTTACATGACATGCTTCATTTCCTGAAACCAAACACTATCCTTTGTGTTTCTCTAGGGATCCATCATTCCCCGCCATGACAACATGCCTGCCGTGTTGGTCTAAGGATATATCATTCCCTGCCATGACAACATGCTTGCCATGTTAGTCTAGGGATATATTGTTCCCTGCCATGACAACATTGTCATATATCATTATCATATCAAATGTCTTAGATAGGATGTTGCATTGTCGAAACCAGACCCAGAGTCTTATACGACATATCTCATTCCTGAAGCCAAACATCATCGACCTATATCATTGGTTTACCGCTCGACAGGGGCAATACCTTGTTTGTTCCTGTATCATTTGTACATACTTACTTCTTTCTTGTGTGTGTTATCATTTTATCTTGCATCACGTATCGTTCACCTCTTTCTTCTACATCCAGCCATTTCATCTTTTGTTAACCTATCTCATCATGAGATTGTCCATCTGACGCCTTCTACCTTCTCCCTGTCTAATCTCTTGAGGGGGCATCCTATCATCATAACCTGTACCAGGGAAAAACTGGAGCATGTATCATTACCAGAAAAAAATTTATTCTTTGAAACAACGTGATAAAACACATTGCTTCAAAGAGGGGCAAAATGTATACACCTAAAATTGACTCATATTGAATTAAGTAAATATTCTAATATTTATCTTAATTCTTATTTTCTTCTGTCAATTAAATAAATATTATAAGTTTATATGATTGTTTCATTATCCCATAATTAAATAAAATCATTTTATTTAATTAAATTCCCTAAATTCTTCTAATGTCTCACATAAATCCACCTCACAAAATCCACCTCATCAATCCACCTCATCTTTCCACCTCATCTCTTCCACCTCACCATGTTGCACATATAATTAAATATTCTTAATATTTAATTATCTAATATCCTCCATTATCCAAAAATGAATCTTTAATTTAGTTTTGTCCTCCACTCCTCCACTAATTGAATTGAAAATTCAATTGTCCCCCACTAATTGAATTGAAAATTCAATTTGTCCTCCACTAAGTTGAATTAAAAATTCAATTTGTCATAATCCACTCTTCCCAAAAAATGAATTTTTAATTCATCCACTGAATTTAAAATTCACAAATAATGAGAGCTGTTAATCTCAACTCTTGATCCTCACCCTCCATTCTCTTTTCAGAAAATCTATAAATGAGATGCTTCTCTAAGCAATTAGGGGACATTCATTCTTGCATCCTTATCATGCCCAATTTCCTCTAGGGAAACTTCATTCTGGCATCCTTATCATGGCCAATTTCCTCTAGGGAATCTTCTTCTGGCATCCTCATTATGCCCAATTTCTTCTCAATTCTCTTCTTCATACCCTCATAATGTTGAAATTATTCTAGCCATCTCATATCCTTCATTATCCATGTGTTTGAAGTTCATCTTCAACACAACAAGTATCACAACCATTCCGTTCTTGTCACCGTCAACAAGCAAGGAAGCAAGCTCTCTAAGGGCCAATCTTCTTCATCATCAAGGTCGAGAATAGATAGGCGAACTATGGAAGATGCAAGGTGAAAGGTTGTATGTATTAATTGTTTGGTCATTTAAATCTCCTTTTCCTTCATATTTCATTGATGTATTGGGTTTTATAGTTCTTAATTGACTAATCCATTTTTCCATTAACAACCATCACCCGCGGTAAGTTCTACAGATAGTGATAGTGACCCTAATTTTTGATTGTCATCTACAAGAATAAGAGAAAGTATATATCATAATGAAAGTCCTATTCAGATGGAAGAGATATTGGTATGTAGCAGGGTAATGCTAAGAGTAACAAGGAAATCACCCCAGGAAGTGATTGTTTGGTAGAGTCAGCTTATGAGTTATCTGATGAAGATAGGGGCAGTAATTTGTCCAAGATTGAAGAATTTTTATCAAAACAATTCAAGAGATGATACAATAGCAATGATCTCCATAATATGTTTTAATTTAGGGATGGTGCAGGTTGTATGAAGCACCACATTTAGAAACTGCTTGTTCATTATGTTTGCATATTCTAAAAAGGCAGATGTTGCCTAGTCCAAAAGATTTTCATGTTGATGGTAAAGGAAAAAAGTAGATATCAACTTCACATTAGCTAGATAAGGTGATGTTTGAGAAGGTTGAAACACCAAAATTGAAATGGATATCAAGTGGTGTAGCTACTATAGCTAAAAAGAAAAGAGAAGGACCAGACAAGCTTTTAACTAAAGATAAGCCATGGATCCTCAGGTTTGATGGCTCCAAATCAAAACAAGGGGCTAGAGTAGGAATAGATCTTATTGATCCATCTGGTAAATCCTATTTAGTAGCATACAGATTGCAACTCCCATGCACAAATAATGTGACAGAGTATGAAGCCTTGATTCATGGGATATTGTTTACACTCAAAAAGAAAGTGAAGATTCTGCATGTCTATGGAGACTCAGAATTGGTAGTAAGATAAGTAAGAGATATATATTCATGTAATTATAAGAAGTTGTCCAATTACAAACATAGGGTATGGGATCTGATAGAAGATTTTGATACATTCAACATCACCCATGTACCTAGAGAACAAAATCATAGGGAAGATGCCTTGGCCCAAGATACAAGCACTTTGGAACCATTGTCCATATCTAGTTTAAAGAGATTTTTAGTTGAATTAGTATCAATACCCTCTGTGCTAGATAATGTAGTTAACATTCAAGTATTTGATGATGATCAACATATTTTAGACTTCATTTCCAACAGAGATGTCTTTGATGCATAGATCATAGATGAAGGAAATGTGGAAGATCATATCTGGGAAGAAGAAGAAATCCTAGAGTTGCCTAGTAACAAGATTCCTAAAGGAATGATAGAGCTGGAAAGAGCATTTGATTTAGACAACATGCTGAAAGAAAAGGATCTCCCCGAAGCAGATGGAGGAGAGTATTCACAAGTTAACATTGGACATGATGATGAAAAGAGGAATGTCCTGATTAGAAAAGTATGTACAGAAGAATAGTTGGAAGAAATAACCTAAGCACTTAAAGATTATATCCATGTCATTGCCTAGACATATGATGATTTGAAAACTTATGATACATCAATCATCACTCATACTATACCTCTGAAGCTAGATGTCAAGCCTTTTACGCAAAAACATAGACCTGTTAATGCATTATTGGAGCCCATAATTTTTCAAGAAGTTAAGAAATTGCTTAATGCCAGGATCATATTTCCTATGAGACATTCCACATGGGTGGCCAACTTGGTCCCAGTAAGAAAGAATAATGGTGACATCAGATTGTGTGTAGACTTCAGAAATTTAAATAGAGCTTCTGAAAAGGATAACTATCCTTTGCCTTCCCTAGATGAGGTCTTGCAGATTGTAAATGGTGCAAAGATGATGTCATTCTTGGATGGTTTTTTAGGTTACAACTAGGTGATGGTAGACAAGATAGATAGATTAAGGACTGCATTCACCAGAAAGTGGGGAATATTCACCTATAGGCGCATGCCTTGTGGATTGATAAATGTTGGAGCTACATTTTAGTGAGCGATGGATATAGCCTTTAGAGGGCTGATTGGCAAATGCATAGTCATATACATGGATGACTTAATAGTTTTCTCTAAAGAGAGAGAGAATCGTGTAGAAGACCTCAGGAAAGTACTAAAGAAATGTGAACATAATGAAATATCTGTAAACCCTAAGAAATGTATATTTGGAGTAGCCATAGGGAAGTTATTAGGCCATCTAATAATAGAGAATGGGATCATCATTGACCCTGAGAAAGTAGGATCAATCATGAAGTTACAACTTCCTAGAAGTAAGAAGGAGCTCAAATCTTACTTCGGTAAGATCAATTTTGTTAGAAAGTTTGTTACTGGCTTTGTAGAAATTGTCAGACCATTGAATGCCATGCTCAAAAAGGATGCCAAAATTGAGTGGACACCTGAAGCTAGAGCAACTTTTGAAGATATCAAGAAAGCTATATCTAATGCTCCTATTCTAATTAGTCCAGATTACACCAAGTATTTTTACATTTACTCATTTGCTTCAGAGCATACATCTGCGGTAGTATTAACACAAAGAAATGAGGCTAAAGAAGAAAAGCCTATAGCATTCATGAGTTTTCCTTTCAAAGATACAGAACTCATATACATGGATGTTGAAAGACTAGCACTTTCTCTGGTTCAAGCAGTTAAGAAGTTTAGGTATTACATCTTAAGAAGTAAAGTGATTGTTGTAGTACTAGATGCAGTAGTAAAGATGCTTTTAATGCAAAGTGAACTAGGTGAGAAGAGAGCCAAATCAATTACTATCCTCCAAGAGTATGATATGGACATAACACCCATGAAATTAGTGAGAGGATAAGCATTAAGTCAGATGATATCAAAAATTGATCCTAACATCATGAGCCAGCAATATGTTATAAATACAAAGGAAGATGGAGAATGGTATTCAGACATTAGGCACATCCTGATTACTAGAAGATGTCCTTTAAGATTGCAGGCCTCATAGAGGAGAGCCTTAAAGATAAGATCACAGAAATACATGATAAAAGGAGTCCATTTCAAGAAGAACTATGAAGGAATATACCTTAGATGCCTGGAAGGGCAAGAAGCAAATAAGGTGCTATCAGAATTACATGACAAGTTTGGAACTGCACATGGATCATCCTTAGCTACCACTCATGCTATCCTCAGGGAAGGGTATTACTGGCCCACTATTTTTAAAGATACTTCTGAACACATCAAGTGTTGTCATATGTGTCAGGTTGCTGCAAATAGAGAAATATATGCTACTCAACCTTTGCAGCCAGTGATGGAGATGCGGCCATTTTCTCAATGGGCAATGGACTTCATAGGACCTATCAATCCTCCATCATCTTTAGGCCATAGATATGTTTTGACTATCACTAATTATTGTACTAGGTGGACTAAAGCTGTCAGCAGTAAAACATGCAATGCTAAGGATGTAATCAAGTTTTTGGAAAGCAATATAGAAACCAGGTATGGAGTTCCTTATGCTTTGGTATGTGATAATGGGTTTGCCTTTGCTGCAATAAGGTTATCAAGTTGGGCTTTTGACCTTGGAATTATCTTGAAATTTTCCTCAAATTACTATCTCCAAGGGAATGGATAAGCAGAATCCACAAACAAGAATTTATTAAACATCATAAAGAAATTGATAGAAAAGAACCCAGGGAATGGAATACCCTATTGAAGTATGCCTTGTGGGTAGATAGAACCAGGATGAAGGCTGCATTAGGAAACTCTCCTTTTCACCTAGTATATGGGGTGGATCCCATCCTCCCTGTTAACTTGAAGATCCCCACACTATAGTTTACACAAGAGTATCTAGGCATAGATAATAAACAAGAAGTCAGGTTGCTTCAGTTGATGCACCTAGAGGAGAAAAGGAATAAATCAATTGACCAATTTGCTAAACATCAAGTTGTTATCAAGCATTGGTTTGACAAAAGAGCTAGAGTTAAGGTGTCTAGAATCTCAGATTTAGTCCTTATGTGGGACAAAGCACATGAAAGGAAAGGAGATCATGGCAAATTTGATAAACTTTGGATAGGTCCCTTTCAAGTTTCAAAAATTTTAGGAGACAACACCTATAGGCTTAAGACCTTGACCGGTGAGAATGTTCCATTACCAATTAATGGGCAATTTCTCAAACATTATTTTCAATCCTGAAATAGTGTCATGCAAGTTGTGTGTATCATAGTGTGCATATTTGTATAGTTGTTTGTATAGTTTTGGTTTTGTTTTAGTTAGTCAAGATGATGCAACTCATCACCCTAAGAAAATAACCAAATTGTTAAGATTCAAATGATGAGAACAAATTCATAAATAGGTTATGACTCATTTTGAGAAGTGTTGGTGTGATATCTTTTGAACACATAAGTATAGGTGTTAAGTGAAAAATCTAAAGGGACTCCCTTGCTACTAATGCAATCTCCAACCTAAATTAGCAAGTGACCATACCTTGCACATTAAGCCTACATGATGACATCATATGAATATAGAGTTAAAAATTGAAAATACAAAAAGAAATAAAATTAGGTGATCTAAGTAACTCTACCAAGGCTATAGACGTCTACTGGTAGTGGGGCTCTACTTAGGGCGATTGTATAGATAACCTTGTTAGGGCTATGGATGCCTGCTAGCAATAAGGCTCTATCCAAGTTGACTATGAGGGATGCTCCAAAACTATGTAGCTTAACATCAGTTACTTATGTTTTCAACTTACTTTCAAGATGAGGATAATTAATCATTTGCACACACATGATCCTTTGTTAGCATTGCTGCCATGATGAAAACCTTATCATTTAGAAAGATTATAATACTTGTACTTAGAAGGAGTTAGAATACTATGTTAGAATGTGATCACATCACTTGAGTCATTAGAATTTAGTTATGTTCTTTGGTGGCAAGTTGTTGTATAGTTACACAACACGCCCCATTTTGACTTGACAAAACAAGGACCCAACTTTTTTGCTGCTTTGGCTTGTTTTTTTGCTTTGGGGCAGTCTGGTAAAATTAAGTCATGCAAGTAACCCTACAGGAGGGTAGATAGGTCACCATGATGAGGTTAGTTGCCAAATTCAATATTTCATATTATTAACCTCATAGTTGGAAAGTGTACAAAATTCCATGCAGGTTTGCCTTTTGGATCAACCCTAAATTCTCTAAAGGGAGAAAGTTATGTTAAGTCAAAGTTTAGGTCAAACCTGATATTTCGAAGAGGGGGGTCATCTTTCAAACATTAGTCACATTGTATAAGATCACCCTAATATGAGTTTATCACCTGATAAGCACTTGGTCTACAAAGTTCAAATGTCAATTTTACATAGTGGCTATTATCTGCCCATCAAACAACTTCACATATTTTGCAGGAGGTCATATTTTTAATATCTGTCATCTTATGAATATCACCCTTGTCATACAAAATCACCCTATGTGAATACGATGATGACATCATCTCACCTGGTGATGAAGTCATCATTTCATTTTACCCCGCGGAGGTATATATCCGATGCCCCACCATATTCAATAACATGACAATGACATCATTACAACACAATGCTTAAACAAGGTCACCGACATGGTGACATCATCTCAATCTTTTTCTGAGGGGATCATTTTATTTGCGGGGTCATATTTTAAACATCCCCTAATTTTAAATTCATGACCCAATTTACATGTCGTCAACTGTTGACCACATCACCCGATTCTTTTGCATTAGTTTGGCTGCTCAAACGCGGAAGGTCATTTTTTCCAGATGGTATCATATTTTGAATGTCACCTAATTTTTTTAAGACCACCCCGCTCCTGTTTCCTAACATTAAATGGACATAAATGTGGTTGATGGATTCCTGCCGATTGCAAATACAATTCAAACACTTGGCATCATCCATGAATTCTTTGCAGAGGATCAATGGATTTAATTGATTTAACACAGTTTTACCCTAATTTTTCCTTATGGATGCATTTCAAGGTAACTTTCCAAGGTTATTTTCATTTAACTTGCGAAAAAAAAAGAAATTATAGAGCAGATAAGTCAAACCCTTATACGAGCTACCTATGAACGAACAAGATCTTCCAGTGTAATGGAACAAGTGATCATCAGCATTTGTAGCCCTTTTCCGTAATCACCCATCTAACCTAGGAGGAAAGCACTATCAAGTAAGTAATTTAAAAACTCTCCTATTGTCATTATCTGCATGTTGAAGTAGTATGTTCCTTCTTATGGTTTGAATCTATAAATGTGCATATCATGATGAAGTAAATAGTAATGAATAGAGCATAAATGATGCCATAGAGATATGTAATGTTTTGTAAATGCATATGGATATTGTGAAGTAAGACAAGGTATGTTTATTGTAGGAATCCATGGTGGACCTCAGACAAAATAGGTCTGATGCAAAATTTCTTAAGACTATGTTTGTTTATCCCGAAGAGTTACAATTCAAATATGGCATCATTGGTGACACCAACTAGGGAGATATAGATTAAGCAGTATGGTCATCCAGAATAGATCATGGTAAAGAACATACCCTTCTAGATGCAATATATGTTCTAGGGATGTGGCATGCCGCCGGATTCCCATATGCCATGGAGACCCCATAACTAGTAGTAGAATGTGCTAAGAACTATAACCCTCTGACCAGGTAGGTGGAGAAGCATGGAAGGGTATATGCTGACTTTTCAATTAAGGGCATCACATCTAGTTTCAATCTACCAGTTAGAAAGAGGGTGGTTAGTGTGGATCTACATAAACTAGAGATAGAGTATAATAACAATAAGAAAAATGCATGGAAGAAGATGTATTAGTGGAGGTCTAAGAGCAACACCTACACTACCTCAGCTAAGTTGCCTGTCCACCTGTATAAGTTCAATTTTGATGATGAGTATCAATACATGATTGCCCTACTCAGCAGGATGATAGGTTAGCCTCATGCTAGAAATTTTAAGAATTAAATGTTTGGAATCATCCAGATGGTTGTTTATATAAATAACAAGCAATTATGGGCCAAGGTCATCAGTGATGCATTGGATGAAGAGATGAGGAACTTGGGAGGTTAGGAGTGCTCATTCCATATGACTTCATATGTTGTGTACTCATGTGCTTACAAGGGAACATTTGATGCCCTAACTACAGTGGGTAAGGTTAGCGGTGGTGTAGATGATGCCCACATATGGGATCACTATCCTCAGATACAGAGAAAGAACTACCTCATGGATTACAAATTAGTGAATGATGCATTCTCTATGCATCTAGTTAGAACCATGGAGGAAGATAGAACCAAGAGACTGAGCATGGAGGCTTAGGAAGTTGTTCACAAACATGGGGCTTGGTTCATCCAGTATGCCACATTTTCATATATCAGAATAGAGGGATTTGAATACCAACTCCTTATGTTACCCAGGTACCCTACTGATGGGGTGGTCCTGATGGAATTTCTTAGATAAGTGTCTACCATAGTGGAGACATATAAAGCACAAAAGAAGATACCTCCAGTACTATTTCTAGTGTCTATGGGCTGGTATATGTGCTCAGATTCACATAGCATAGAGCATGTCATGTGAGGTCTAAAACTAATGTATCTGTAGCCATTTCCATTGGCTAGATCTTATGACCCCTATGGTAAGATGCAGAAAATAATGTTGAAGCCTATACATTAGAAGCATCTGGAGGATTTCTAGATAGATTGTGAGGATGAAGCTGAGGTGAGAAGAAGAAAATACCAAAGGCTCACCTTGAACTAGATAAGGTCATATGACTGTATCCCAGTGCCAACACAACTAAAGAAAGATGATGGTAAAACTATTTCAAATGAATATGAAGACAAGAAGGTCTACAATGACACTGTCTTAGCCCTTGATCTAAAATAGTCAGAGGACATTTCCCTAGATCTGTTTATAGGTGGGGTACTATAGTTAACCCAAGCTTGGGTAGATGAACAAATAAAAAGAATGAAGAAAATGGGTGTAGCCCTTACTGTTGATCCCAAGAAGAAAAGACAAGAACTAACGGATGAGGAGTATGATGACTGGCTCAATGAGAAAAGGAAGTCCAATGGAGAAAGACTACCCACCCAGAAATAGAGGAAGGATCCCCCTAGGGGAAAGAAAATTGATGATGAGCCAAAGGGGGTGATAATTGAAAGAATTGCCATACCAACTGCAGGTGCATCAACATCAAGACAGGAATCTGCCTCATCTACACTGCCTCTGATGGATAAACCTAAATCAAAGAGGATCTTGAGGCCAGCTGTAGAAATCATAGAAGTATGAGAAGAAGGCCAAACCTGATACTAGGAGGGAGAAGAGGATATCCCATTTGAAGAAGAGCCATTGAATAAAGAGCCTGCAGGTGATGACCCGATGATGGTCAACAAGAAGAGGAGGGCAGCGCCACTGATATCACCCCCCAAGAAGAAAAGAATATCCATGCGGGCTGATATTAGGATTAACCCTATTATACTAAGAGGAGCTAGTGGTGAAGAGTTTAAAAAGGAGATGCAACATGAAGTGTTGCTTCGCACCATTATCAAGTTTAAGACTAAGAGAGAAGAAGAATAGACAAAAGAGACTTCCAAAGTAGGTCATGGTGGTCCTTTCTCCTTGGAAGACACTGTGGACCTATCAGATCATGAAGTAGTGCAGAATGTAGCCTCTCAGAGAATGGAAACTCTTGCCTCCAGTACCCACATGACCCCACATGGGACCCCATTAGTACAAATGGTGGTATTGGAGTAAGTAATATAAATAGCCCAGGAAGAGAAGGAAAGTAGCCCAGAAAGGGCAGCCCAACAAATCGGGCTTGACAAATTGATCGATCAGGTGACCAAACTTGCAATTATAGATTTGACATATAGGGAGGATGTGAGCCCTAAGGGAAAAGTAGCTGCACTTGATGTAATAGAGAATGTTGAAGTAGCCAAGCAGGGAGAAGAAGAGAGAAATGCTTCAGATATGGGCCAGCAATAGCATGAGATACCTGCTGAGCCAAATATAGTTGAAGTCCAATAAAAGGGCGAGGGTGATAAAGATACATTAGGTGATGATGTCACCTGGACTCAAGGAGGTACAGGAGAAAAAGATAAATCAAGTCATGAGGACCTTAAGACACAAGATGTCAGTGCATCAAGTGCAGAACAAAATGTGACCCAAGATCAGGGTGATGCACCAAGCCCAAACACACAAACAACCATAGATATTAATATGCCTCAAGATGAGGAAAATACCAAAGTGGATGAAACATAGAAAGAGGGAGTGCAGGATCAAGCATAGGATCATCGTGTGGATACTCCACAGGATCCTCCCCCACACAAAGAGGCCCCTCAACATGAAGAGATGCAACAAGATGCCCCTCATGAGGAATTCCATGAGGATGAAATTGGGAAGTCACCTTCTCCACCTAGAGTAGAAACAGATATTGGAGATCATGGTAGACATGATGATGACAAAGGACAATAGGGATCTAGAGATGAAGTGCCTTAGTGGCTGGAGAAAGAAATAGGTATGGAACAAGGTTCTAAAATTCAAGAATTTGATGTTTCCACCTTGTTTGCAGAGACAATCATGAAGCCAAAGAGGAAAGCCATATTGACATCAGCTATTAGAAGAGATCCTACCCAAGTAGCACTTCCCACTGTAGAGAAAGAAAAAGGAAATATCACCCTTGAAGAGTTCCAAATCACAACTATTGATTTGGGTTTTACCAATGAAGAACAAGAGGGTCAGGAGGGGAAGGACATCATTGATTCTTTGACCCAAAGGGTAAAGAAAATGAAAGAGAAAAATAAGCAGCATAAGGAGCACATTGCCTAGCTGCATTCATATATAAAGGGTTTGATTAACCTTGATAGTACACTAATGGATCCAATAGTCCCATTGACTGTCATATCCTAGGAGGAAGTTAACAAGTTGAACCTCATGAAGCACGAGGCCATGATCATGGATAAGTGGATGCTATCAGCCCTCATAAGAGCTGAGGATGTAGTGAGAACCTCTTTACAGAGGTGGAATTCTTTAAGTAGCTTGAAGAGAAAAGTCGATAAAATTCAAAATGAAATAGGAAGGTGGTCATTCCAATTGGAAAAGGACCTAACTGCTTTGAGTGAGATGAAGAGGATTGATCCTCAAATCCTAATAAATAGTCAAGTGTTGAATAATAACATTGCCTTGCTGATAGTTGTATGGTATGAAGACATCAGGTTCGAAATGTGATATCCTGAAGAAATGCAGTGGCAAGCTCAGGGATATCAGTATAAAGCTACACAGCATGATGGCACATGAAGTAGAGATCCTTGAAGCATTAGAAGGAAAAGTCTAGGGAAAGATAGAAAATCAATATGTAGACTTTGCTATCAAAGCTCTACATGATAATTTCTAGCTGGTGGCTGATGAGCCCCTCACCCACCTAACAGAAGAGGTGATGAATAAGATCATGAGGATCAAGGTTAGGGTGAAGACTTACCATGAGACACTGAATTGCAGAAAAGGTAAGCTAGATGCAATCAATGATAAATTCTAGTCTCACAAGCATGCCATAACAAAAGCCAAGACCCAAGATGGTGGGGAGGTAGATAAAATTGTACAGGCCTATGAGAATATCAGGACGGCAATGAAGGTCCATATACAAGATGATGTTCATCAGGGTGATAGTGATACAGAAAGTGATGAAGAGCATGATCATGATGAAGAAGAAGATCAAGAGGAGGAACCCAAAGAATGAATGGAGATGTACCACAAAGAAGAGATATGCATTGGGTACTCATAAGATAATGAGTCATCCAAATGGTTTCCAACTGGCAACCTGTGCCATGAAGGAAGGTTGACTGAGTCAAAGAGTGATGATCTACCATTGATCTTAATTGACAAATCCTGACCATAGGTCATCTGTAACTACCCCCTCACCTTATTCTATAAAATGTGTAGGGGTGCCATATTTTGAATATTCAAAACTTGTTTGAAATTCAATTGCTGAATTATCAGGACTCATTTAAAAGTTGTTGTAAATGTACATGTTATGCATATTGAATGAAAGAGAAGACAATTTGATTACAAATCATCATAAATATTGAGCAATCTATGTTTGAAATCTTGATACATGCATTGATCAGCTGCATCCCTTGGAGTACTTGTCAGTCTGCATGTGTTGTTTTTATTCCTTATCCTTTGAAGTTAGCATCATCCGTATCTAGCTGTGGAACATCCTGGTGACAATATGGTTTGATTTCTTCTTGTCATGAATGTATCTTGTATGTATGTGGTTCAATGGATAAAGATTCACTAAATTTAGAAGCATTCTTTTAAATTTGTTTCAATTTCATAACAATTTATCACCATAACTAAAAATAATAGAGAATTAAAAGCAAGTAACATGAAATATGTTGATATCGAGTAGATAATTGGAAATACATAGCATATTTAGTGTAAAAGCATGTTAAATTTACAAATATCATGGACATTTATATATAATCCATGAGATACATGCAAATATCCACTTACAGACACATCATTTGAGTAAATATGCTATGTAGAAGAAAGAACAGGTTCATGATGATCAATAATCAGAAGAATTGATCAAACTTGCAAATACATCAGCTATCTTTGGAAATAAGGTAGAAATAACCTCTCTGTGGAGTAAATCTACAAGAAATAGAACAACGCTAATCATTAAGACAAATGTAAGACCCCTTGAACTAGAAAACAACATGTCACATCAACCTCTGAGTAATGTCAGATGATCATGACCTGATCAACGGAGACTTGGAGTCATCAACTTATCCTAAGTTGATTGTACTTTACAAGATAATAAAAGTTTGTTGTGCAAATTTTTATGCATGTTGTTATGACTAACATGCATCATCAACATGGTGCAGTGATTTTTTGTTAATAGTATTGTTGTTTGAAGACACAATGCATTATAGTCTTTGATGCAGAAAGGTAGATTCAATGCTAGACCTGAAAGACAGATGTTCTCTCTTATGGATGAATTTCTCTTACATGACATAGACTGTTGTAATATTAGGTCTGTCTTGGACTGATATGGTAAAAAATAGGTTTATATTGCTTGTATATCATAGTTCTTCCCATCGAAAGGATGGTTGTATCAAAAAATTTTGTGCAAAAAGGGTATCTTGGAGAAGTAATAGGTGCAAGGACCAATGAAAATTAGTCAAGTATCTTAGTGAACTTTACTAAAATCATTGAGTTTCACATGCATTTGAATTTATATGGATATTAGTCATTGATGAAACAAGGTTTGTTATCACTCATCATTTTGTCAATACATATAAGAGTTCCTACAGGGTTGTTTGTTCATCCTTTGTTATCTATGAAAGAAGGGGCAGATATGATAGATGATTGTACTCTTGTTTGCATGCCTCAATGTCTATCTTAGTGATAGTTACATAATACATAATGAATACTTGAATAGTGTGAATACTTGGATAGTGACAGGTCAGGAATCCAATGCTCTAATTGTAGTCA
Organism: Cunninghamia lanceolata; assembly: GCA_027924645.1. Lineage (NCBI taxonomy): Eukaryota > Viridiplantae > Streptophyta > Pinopsida > Cupressales > Cupressaceae > Cunninghamia > Cunninghamia lanceolata. Next base: position 11,010,177 of record BSBN01000078.1, read on the forward strand.
GATAGTCTAGTACATCTCCAATTCTAGATGATTCTTCTTGTGAGGATAGTGTTACCTTTAATTATCCATGATGTAGTCTTCTTGAAAGGGGGAACTTCATGTAAACAAGAGGTTTTGTGTTATCCCTTTGTCACTTGATGACAAAAAGGGGGAGTGAGTGAGGAGGAGCTATAGAGGTTTTTCCATCAATGACAAAGGGGGAGATTGATGGCTAGTTTGTCAATGATGTCAAAAAGGGTTAGGTTAGGTGTTGTGATAGTTTGGTAGATTGGTTGCTTCCGCCTATCAAGGTGTGCAAGGGTTCATGGTGTAGGATTTTGATGTGAAAGTTTTTCATGCTTGTCAAAAGATTTGTTGTTGTTCAATGTGCGAGATCATATCATTAGGAGTTGATGTTAGTAGGATCATCATGTTAGAGTTGTTTGGAGTCATTGATCAAGAGTTGGTTATTCATCATGATAGAAGGATGCCTTACTACCAGATGCTTTATTTATTATCACACATGTTGTTTGGAGTCAATCATGATGATGGAATTAGGGCTTTGGATGACATGTTGTTCATGTTGATGGAATTAGGACTTTGGATGACATGTTGTTCATGTTGATGGAATCAGGACTTTATTCAGATGTTGTTGTGTTTCATATTGTTCATGGTACTTCAAGAGTGAGGTCATTATATGTTGTTTTGTTATGGTTTAGGGGTATGGAAAATATATGAGATATGAATAGTGATGAAATAGAGGACAATAATGTCAATGACATTGTGATAATTGATCAAGGGGTTTGTGCTTGTAGATGATAGAGACATTAAATATGTAGTGGAGAAGTTCATGTCATGTAGTGATCATATTATATTGTTGTTTATGACTCAAAGGATTTCATGATATATATTGATCTTCATGACTCTTATTAGAATGCTTATTGTTAAGGTAAGATATTGGTAGGATATTTTTTATGATCCTTATAGTTTTCATGGTGAAAGGTTCACTGCAGACTTCAAGAACCTACATGTAAGGACATGATATGTCATGAGTAAAGATCTTGATATGAGATGCAAGACATCTAGGACTTCAAACGAATTCACAGGATAAAAAGTATTCAAAGAGAATCTTGATCTTGACAGTAAATGACAAGGACATTGCTATTGAAAAGAATGTTCCCTTTACCTTATGAAGAGGACTTGTGTTTCTTTTATGTTGATTGATAATATGAGGTATCAAGAGGCAATCATGACTTGTGCTCAGTGTTTGAGTTGGTCACTTATACATTTTCAAGTAAGTGTAGAGGTGTTCATCATGAGGAGTTAGACTTTAAGTCTTATGTTTTCAAAGAAGCAAAATCCTAGAATTTAGGTTGAAGCCCTAAAAAGAATCTAGTCTACACTAAACCCTAATATGATATTAACCCGTCAAGCGTTGAGTCATTTTATGTTCTATTTTCAGGTTAGCTTATGATTACAGGTGGATCACTTAATACTTACCATCTAAAGGGTTATTAAGTCATGGTATCTATTGGCCCCAACTTCCTTCTAACTAGTAGTATCAAGTTAGTTTTTAAACGAATACAAACTCAAATCATAACCCTTTATTGTGTAGGTAGGATAAAGAGATCGATGGCCTGTATTTAAAATGAATTCAAATTGCAATGGTTTTTCTTCTGTGGTTCATCTTGAGGGTCAGGTTGATGGATGGTTTTCTAACTGCCTCAAAACAGTTATGCACCGAATATGAGGGCCATAAAAATTGATAAATTATTTAGTCTAATGGATGGAATAGTGAGACTTGGTCTATATAATAGTAGAGATGTATATATATATATATATATATATATATATATGAAAATTGGAGAATATAGCAAAGGACTATAGGGTTTTTGATAGAGTGAAACATGGAGGGTACTTGCAGTTTTTGCATGGAGGGTTTGAAGTTGAAGGGAAACTTTCAATGAATGAAAGAGTTTTTGATTGAATGGATTTTCTACATTAAGAACTCTGAGTGGCTTCGAGTACTGTTTGATACTTGACTCTTGATTCATATGTTTCTCTTCAAGTTGAATATTGTCTGATAAAATGATCAATCAAGATGATTTGAGAGGTAGACTCTTGTTTGTTTAAGGAGAGTTTCTTTATGATAGTAGAATCTATAACATAAATGATGTTTTATACCTTGTGCTTATTGTTATAGTTAATGTGTTGATAACTCAGTATGCTCTATAATTGAAGAGGCTTTGTAATGAAGATAATTATAGAGCTTTGAAGTGGTGTTGTAGATATAATTATGTATGTTACAAAAGTCTTTTAAAGGAGTTATCTTCCTTGTATGCAAAGACGAAAGTATTCATTTTGAGTCAAGATATTTTATCAATTTAAATATTCTTATATAAGGCATTATAATGTCCTGTTGTGTTGAAGTATATGATGGAGACATAAGGTTGTGTTGATTGTAAACAGAAGGAGATATAAGGTTTTGAAGTGTGAGGTTTTATAGTGAATCAGGGTAATCCCGTGAACTGATTTCTTCTTTCTTATGTATATTTGTAATAGTTAGTGAGGCAAGTGTATGCCAGTGAGGCTTTGTAATTGGGAGATTTAGTTAAGTTAGTGAGGCATTTATGAGTGTTTTTTATTCCCCTTGAGGGTTTTCCACTCATGAAAAACTTGTTTTATGGTTCATGTTGTTTATCTTTATGTGTGTGCTCTAATAATGTTTATAATCATATTTTTTCATAATTTGGTAAACCTTTGAATTTTTTCTCATTCTCTACCTAGTAGATCAAAAAGTACAAAACATTTTAAAAGTTTGTACAACATTGACTCATCCCCACTGATGCAGAGGCATCCACACTATAACCTTCGCATATAGCATGAATGTCTACAGACCAACCTCATCATCATCATCTTCGCCATCATCATCATATTTCCTAACACCACCAACATCCTCCTGCCGACTACTGTTCACCTCCTCCGCTTTCCTCCTAACATCATCATCATGATGTTCAGCGGGCGCAAACATCCTCCGATTGCACTGTTCATCGGGCTCCAAACACTAACGTCTTCATCATGATCTCCAACACTCCCTTCGTCAGCAGGATATCCAAATATCCGGTTGCTTAAATATCCTGATGACGATCACCTTCAGCAGTTTACCTTCGATGCTCCGCTACCCGACGACACAAGCAACAGCATCATGATATAATTCATCCGGTTCTCTTTGAAACCTCCTGATGATGCTAACACACTTTCTGCCGATGCCGATACTTAACCGCTTAACAACGGCAGGATAAACTCGCACAGGGGGGATATCTCAATATCCTGATGACGATGACGTCATATCCTGATGACGATGATGTCACCCAATATCCTGATGACCTTCTCAACACTTAGTCAAAAAAACAAACTTTCCCTTCCGCATCTACTTGCGATACGCGGATGTTTGGCACTCCCGATATGATGATCCTGATGCCGATACATGCACTTAGTCTATGTCCGACCTAAACATCCTGATGCACTCGCAACATGAAAACTCCAACAGTTTCATGACCCGACCTTCTACCTGATGCCGATGCACTCCACCTCGGCTCCACTAGATGATGATCACCCCGACGAACTCACACTTCATGCAATCGACAACATCATGCCGATCTCCTCCACTTATCCGGATGACGATGCCTAACCCGACTGCAGGATATTTGCAGAGATATCCTGATGATGCTGTCTGGACGAACTCTCAACCTTAGCGAAATCTCACTTCACCGATCCTCCAGGGATGACCCGATCCAACTCAGGGTGATCTTCCAACTCAAACTTCTCAACTTGACCTAGCACATGATGATGCTAGGCTTCTCAACATCTGTCGACCGCGATCCTGCACACCTGCATGCAAACAAACAAACTGCCTACTAACCTACTGTACATTGCCATTCCACCGATCAGATGAGTCAACTGGTGGAATGGATCAGGAAATCCATGAAACCCTCTCAAACTAGCAAATCGATTACACAAAGGAATCCAACCAGAGCAAGAACACAAACAGGATCTTTATTGATTCAAAGATGCAATACAATATGATGTTCCTCACACAGAACACTCAACCTCCTTTGCCTAATGCAATACTATACTGCTGATCGATGATCTACAATCAACCGATCTCATGCTTATAAAGATTTCCCTACGAGTACTACTGACCCGACTCCAAGCGGCTGGGAACTCTCCAGGCGGCTGGGAGATCCCACCGAACATACATCATGACAGCTGTTATAACTAACTAGCTAAAAATAGCAAAAGCCTGGTCAGCATGATCTTATCATGATCAGCATGACCTTATTACATGCATTTGGTCTAACAGACCTTCTTGGAAACACAAACAAGACCTAAACTACTAACTGCCTTATCAAGACCAGCTGTCAGGTAGGTGCTCCTGCACCATACTCCCCAAAAGAAAAGAACTCATGTCCCATGAGTTTAGCATGTGGAAGTCTTCCACCTTTACACTTTGCTTTGTCAATAGTCTGACCTGCTCCAGCTTTATCTGCTGCTGTCTCTTGGCTGCTCCAAGTCTTCTGCACTGTAACTTGCTTTTTGGCAAGGAAATCATCATGCCTGTTGATGTAGGCTTTTCTCTCACATACCTGGTGTTTGTCAGGTTGCCTGACCTCTGTCTGAACTGCCTTTGGAACTTCTGAAATGTTCAACTCTATCTTCCTGTCAATCTTTATAGGACAAGCAATAGTCCCAACTATGACAACATCCGTGTCATTCTTCTGAACTGGTTGCTGTTTGCACCCCTGTTTCTGAACCTGCTGCTGACCTCTGTCAGTCACAACTGAAACTTTCTTCAGCTTGTTGTCTGTAACAACTCCTTTCTCTGCAGTATCCTGAACTGCCTTTATGCCTGCTCCTCTAGGCATCTGCACATACTCCTTCTTTCCCATTAAAATGATTTGAGCTGCCTTCTGTACTGCAGCTTTTGCCTGCAATGGCATCAACTTAATAATCTTCCCATCCTTCTTGATGGTGTAGGTATTAGCATACCCATCATACAGTACCCTTCTGTCAAATTGCCATGGTCTACCTAATAGTAGGTGACAACATTCCATAGGCAAAATGTCACATAAAATTCTATCATGATATGGTCCAATCTGGAAATCCACATATGCCTGTTTAGAGACAAAAAGGGATTGCCTATCACTCACCCAAGATGCCTTGTAAGGGTGTGGGTGTGGAATCCTTTCCAGCTTCAGTTTATCCACCATCTCCTGGGATACCATGTTGTCTGTTGAACCAGTATCAATGACAACCTTACATACCTTACCTTTGCTCTTGCATGTGGTTTTGAAAAGAGCTCTTCTTTGCATCATATCCTTAGATGCCTGCAAACTAATTCTCCTTAACATCAGTGATTCTCCACTCTCTGGATATCCAACATTATCAGGATCTCTGTTTGAACTCTGTGCACTTTCTTCTTCTTTCTCTTCTTGTACCAGTTGTACTCTCTTGTCACTAGTTCTATCATTTCTGGATGATGAACCTTTGTTTTCTGGACATTTGAAAGATGGATGACCAAACTCTCCACAGGTGTAACATTTTCCTGAAAATGTAGTAGAACCTCTACCACCTCCAAATCTTCCTCTATTACCTTTCCATCCACCTCTGAAATCAGACTGTCCCTGTCCTTTACCAGTGTCTTCTTGACCCTCATTGATTTGCTTTTGTGCAGGGGCTGTTCCTCTTCCCCTATTGTTTCCTCTTCCTCTCATGGACTTATCATGTCCTCTATTCATCTTTTCTTCAATCCTGATTGCCATTTGATAACAATCCTCCACATTCTTAGGGTTAGCTAACACTAACTCATCCTGTATGTTAAACCTCAAACCAGCCAAGTACCTAGCCACCTTTTCTACCTCATTCTCATGATGACCAGATCTCATACTTAACAGATAAAATTCCTCAGTATATGCTTTCACATCCCTGTCTTTCTGCTTTAAAAATTGTAGTTTCTTAAACATCTGGATTTCATAATCCCTTGGCAAGAATTTACCCTTGATCCTTGCTACCATCTTATCCCATGAAGTGATCTTAGACTTCCCTTGTTTCCTTCTCTCGGATTGTACATAATCCCACCATACCAAAGCATGACCTCCTAACTTGGTCTTTGCAATCTTTACCTTCTGATCCTCAGCAACATCTTCACATTCAAAGTGATTATCCAGTGCAGCAATCCAATCTAACAACTCATCTTCATTCAAGCTTCCAGTATATTTGGAAACATCAACCTTTACCTTAGGTTTTTCACTCTGCACTGCCTTTAACAGTTTTGCCAATCTCTGGTCTTCAGCATCCAGATCTTCAGCTACCTCTTCATACTCTTCAACAGTATCTGCATCTTCTTCAGACTCACTGTCTTCCACTTCCCTCTTTTTGTTCTTTTCCAGGGCTGTTAGCCTGGCTTGAAGTGCTTCAGCAAGCTCCTTCATCTTCCTCATCTCTCTAGCATGTTTCTCCTTCATCTCCTGCAATTCCCTTGCAGTACCACTACCTTTAGGAGGCATTTTGTCAACCTCTCAATCAACCCACAACACACAACTCAACTCTACCTCTGCCCTTTCGGTGACAGAATCAACACACAACAGCCCAGACCTTTTGCTGAGCTCTGATACCACTATGATGCAGAGGCATCCACACTATAACCTTCGCATATAGCATGAATGTCTGCAGACCAACCTCATCATCATCATCTTCGCCATCATCATCATATTTCCTAACACCACCAACATCCTCCTGCCGACTACTGTTCACCTCCTCCGCTTTCCTCCTAACATCATCATCATGATGTTCAGCGGGCGCAAACATCCTCCGGTTGCACTGTTCATCGGGCTCCAAACACTGACGTCTTCATCATGATCTCCAACACTCCCTTCGTCAGCAGGATATCCAAATATCCGGTTGCTTAAATATCCTGATGACGATCACCTTCAGCAGTTTACCTTCGATGCTCCGCTACCCGACGACACAAGCAACAGCATCATGATATAATTCATCCGGTTCTCTTCGAAACCTCCTGATGATGCTAACACACTTTCTGCCGATGCCGATACTTAACCGCTTAACAACGGCAGGATAAACTCGCACAGGGGGGATATCTCAATATCCTGATGACGATGACGTCATATCCTGATGATGATGACGTCACCCAATATCCTGATGACCTTCTCAACACTTAGTCAAAAAAACAAACTTTCCCTTCCACATCTACTCGCGATACGCGGATGTTTGGCACTCCCGATATGATGATCCTGATGCCGATACATGCACTTAGTCTATGTCCGACCTAAACATCCTGATGCACTCGCAACATGAAAACTCCAACAGTTTCATGACCCGACCTTCTACCTGATGCCGATGCACTCCACCTCGGCTCCACCAGATGATGATCACCCCGACGAACTCACACTTCATGCAATCGACAACATCATGCCGATCTCCTCCACTTATCCGGATGACGATGCCTAACCCGACTGCAGGATATTTGCAGAGATATCCTGATGATGCCGTCTGGACGAACTCTCAACCTTAGCGAAATCTCACTTCGCCGATCCTCCAGGGATGACCCGATCCAACTCAGGGTGATCTTCCAACTCAAACTTCTCAACTTGACCTAGCACATGATGATGCTAGGCTTCTCAACATCTGTCGACCGCGATCCTGCACACCTGCATGCAAACAAACAAACTTCCTACTAACCTACTGTACATTGCCATTCCACCGATCAGATGAGTCAACCGGTGGAATGGATCAGGAAATCCATGAAACCCTCTCAAACCAGCAAATCGATTACACAAAGGAATCCAACCAGAGCAAGAACACAAACAGGATCTTTATTGATTCAAAGATGTAATACAATACGATGTTCCTCACACAGAACACTCAACCTCCTTTGCCTAATGCAATACTATACTGCTGATCGATGATCTACAATCAACCGATCTCATGCTTATAAAGATTTCCCTACGAGTACTACTGACCCGACTCCAAGCGGCTGGGAACTCTCCAGGCGGCTGGGAGATCCCACCGAACATACATCATGATAGCTGTTATAACTAACTAGCTAAAAATAGCAAAAGCCTGGTCAGCATGATCTTATCATGATCAGCATGACCTTATTACATGCATTTGGTCTAACAGACCTTCTTGGAAACACAAACAAGACCTAAACTACTAACTGCCTTATCAAGACCAGCTGTCAAGTAGGTGCTCCTGCACCACCCACTCTCAGTGTTGTCTTGTACTCCAACAAGGTATGGAGAAAGAAGAAGAAAAGATTGAGAAAGAAGATGCAAGTGCAACAATGGTTGAAGATGAAAAAGAGATGATGGTAGAAGATGCAGCTATGGAGATTTAGGTTGCAGCAATAAAGCTTGAGAATATTGCAGCAAATGGTGAAGACAAGAATGATTTGTTATCGCAAATTTTGGTGGTAGAAGAAGAGTGGTTTAAGCAGATTGTCGATAAGTATGAGTAGATGGATGTTGCAACAACGAAAGAGAATGAGGTAATTTATGAAAATTTTGATCTCATTTATGATTTCTCTTCCATAGTGGGAGTAGAAGAGGATGTTGTTGTAGAGGATAAAGTTGTAGCTGCAAAGTTGTGTGTAGGTGTTCCATGTTTTTGTATAGAGGTTGTAGAGGATGGTGTAGGTGGAACTTGGTGGAGGTGGTTAGTTTGTGGTGGATTAGATCACACAAAGGAGGAGAGGAGAGTAGAGAGTATTTGGTAGAGGAGGATAGTTCATGGTGGACATGAGTCCATGGGAGGAGATAAAAATGGAGTGCAAATTTGTTGGAGGAAGATGACAAATGTTCTAGGTAGATGTTAGAAGAGGAGGAAAAAGAATTGATCTTGTGCACTTATCCTAGCAATGGAGTTTGTTGTAGGTTGGTTGTAACCTAGAAGAGTAGTTTGACTACTCAACTCCATGTTTGTGAGTGTATGCTACAGACTTCCTCACCAACATGTCTAATGTAGGAGCATCTTGGGTGAATAAGAAACCAACATCACCCAAAAAAAAATAGTTTATTTTCTTAAATTTTGGTGTATGTATGGATTTGTTGGCATCTCTTAGCCTTGTAATATAGGTGGAATGAGTAGATTTGCACTTTTTAGTTTTTTCATAGTTTTGGGTTCCAGTGCATAAGAGGATGACTTCACATAAATAGTTGTTCCATTAAATCGATGAAACTTCATGGTCAATCCTTGCACAAGAATATTTTTAGAAGTATCCCTAAATTATTGAAGAAGTTTTTGAAGTAAAGATCTTTTTGGTTTTTGAGATTTAATGATTTTTTGACTTGTGTTGGTAGATTGGTGAAAGTTTAAAATTTTAAATTTTGTATCATTTGAGGCAAATGGTTTGGTGGAGGTATTGCGAATGCTAAGATTCTCATCCCTATCCATTTTTGCGAGGTTTCAAACTTTTGGCAAAAGCTTATATCCAAAGTCAATTTTCTACCTTCGCAGTCATCATAGTTGCATAATTAAAGTTCTCCAGCTCCTTAAGGTATAATTTAGATTGGTTATTTTATTCTAGCAACACAGAAGATGATTTAGAGTACACTCTCCAAGATATTGATATCTGAATGGGCTATGGAATGGTGTTATTTTGATATATAATTTAAAAGCTTTATGTAGCACATTATCATGCCTTTTGGGAGAAAATCTAAATTTCTTTTAAAAAGGCAATTCAATATAATTATCTGGTAGTTTTGGAGGTACCAGAGGAAAGGAATGTACAAAACCCCTTTAGAAGTTTAAATTCTCCATTTAATGACTTTATTGGCAGCATGGAAAGTTAGAGCTCAATGCCTTGTTAAAGGCTGCAATATAAGGTTTTAGTTACAAATTCTATCATCATTGTCTACATGGCATATTATTCATATTTAAACCAACCTTGATGCCACATTGGACCACTAGTAACTATGCAAATTAAAAAATAAGAATTGCTTAATAAGGAACACTTTGTAATACCAAGAAAGGGGATGGCAATTTGGGAGAGATTGTATATTTGTGTTCAAAATCTTTATTCAAACACCAATATAGCTAGGGTGATGCCTCATGGACTTCCAAACTTCATGTTTTAACCTTTAAAAATGCTCTCCAATAGAGGAAGATGGGGTGACCGACTAGAGAAAGAAGAAAACAAATAATTCGTAGATAAAGAAGTCAAATTGGAAGAGGTTCACTGCTAAAAGGAAATTGAACAAGTGAGGAGAGACATCTAAATAGAGGGGTTGCCATCAAAAGTTAAAAATGCCTCACTTTGAGGCTCATAAAAAATGTGTGAATCAATATTGAGAGAGAAACACTCAATATGATAAAGGGAGGCGAGAAGAGGAGAGGGTCCAATATGGGAAGGAAGGGAGAAAGGGTGGTCTTGAAAATAAAGATATATGGTGTTGTGAAAGGGGGCCATTACAAAAGAAGACTTGAAGACACCGGTATAGGGAAGAAATTCAACATGGAATGAGATCCTCTATTAAACACACAAAAGTATTGAGAGAGTGGGTAAACTAGTACTTATTCATATTCTTTTCTTTCAATAGAATTCAAACTATCATAAGTATTTTAAAACATGAAAATTGCATGAACACAAAAGTACACATCCATAACACCAAATTTACATGGAAAACCCTAGAAGGGAAAAACCATGGTGAACAAGCTACTTGGATCTATTGTCCAAATCTAGATTCACAAATAAAAAGAAGATTACAATATTATTTATGGGATGCAAATCAAAGGAAGTTATAACTCACTGAATAGTTATAACACTTACAATCTTTGCACAACAATTCTTCAATCTCTGTAGCACAAAACTTATCTAACTCAAATATTCTTCTCACAAAACTAACTGCTAATCACTTCAGCCTCTACACAACTACAATATCAACCTCCACCACAATAAAAAAACTTTAGAAACTTTTCTCCATCATCACATCACCAACAATTGCGTCTAAAAAAATATCACATCACATAAACTGATCCTTTTGACATTTCATCATGAAATTTGCATATGCAATAAGTTTATTCACACAAAGTCAATGCTATCACATAATACATCACTCATACAACCCTCAACACCTTTGATAATTTATATATATCCTCCACAAGCTTCAATGTCTTTCTCCTTGGTCAGCCAAGATGAAATGTGTAGCATGAAACGTGTAATGGCTATAGTAGTCAACTCCCATACATATGTAGTAAGTAATATTTCAATGTGGTTCAAGAGAAAGACATGTAATCAGGTCCTATCTACATGGGACACTCTTCAACATTGGAACACATTCCAAAACACATGACATAATCACCAACATGTATCAGGTTATCACAACAAACACTTACCCTTACATTAAGCGTGAAACCAAAAGTGGTACCAGAGGAGATAATGTTACATCATGTGGACCACACAAAGAGAATTATATGATCTATAAATCATCCATGTATGACACACAAACTCTGATTTGGGTATCCTTAACAACTCTTCTTACATAGTCTTAATGTAGAACAATGAAAAGCATACTTGTGGTGAACATAAACATTTGAAACTTGAACACCACATACCAACAAGCCATATGAGCTTGCCATTAAATTAGCAAGGCCAATTACCAATGTGTGGTGAACTACAGTGTCTTCTACTTTCTTCCTTAACTTATCATTATAATCAATAAGACTTGTCTTCATAGAGCTAACTTTGGAGAAGCATCTACAATACAAACTATCACTTGAAACTTGACACTTGCACACCTTATACTTATATATATCTATTCTCCAAACTACAACATCATATCTTCATCTGTGGAGAAGTACCTAACATTCTCCTGTCTCTCTATGACTGCACTTACTCTATTTCAACATTGTCTTCATTCTTATGTCTCTCAAATTCCTTACAGTAAACTATTCAAACTTGAAACATGGATTCCTAATTTTAATATCTAGCCATCAATCCAATCTGTAGACCCTTACCTTCAACAATTATAGGATACAGTACAATCTTGTGAGCCTATAACACCTTTCATGACTTGTACTAAACTTGAAACATGGATTCTTGATTTTAATATCTAGCCATCAATCCAATCCGTAGGCCCTTACCTTCAACAATTATAGAATGTGGTACCATCTTGTGAGCCTGTAACACCTTTCATGACTTGTACTAAACTTAGACAATTTCCTTCAATCATTTTATAACTTTCTTCATTAGGCGGAAGACACCATGAGTTCATAACACTGTCATATAGCATGAATCCAACTCAAGCTCATCAAACAATTTAAAAATAATCAACATATCAAAGAAATAAACTTACACATGAACTTTAGAAGATATTGTTGGGAATTAAGGTTTCTCAACCTTGGTAATTCCTTGCATTTATTTATTGTAATGTATTTATTTATTGCTTATTATTGTAATTAGGATGCAAATCTTGTTTCGTCATCTTGTGGGACTTGGCACGGTGATGTGTCATCCTACATGGAAGGTGACCATGTGTACTTTTGTCCTCACATGAGGAGATAAGAGTCCCACTTAGTGGTAGAACAAATTTTCCATTTGTCGGCATCTTGACTAGTGTGTAAGTGAATCTTGACCAAAATAGTTATGATAGATTCCTATGATAGAATATATGACACGTAAGAGTCAAAAATAGAAGGTTCAATGACAAGTGAAGTCACGTGTCAAAGAGCATCTTGGAAGAAGGCATCTTTGGGTGCCCCAAGGAGGGTGATGATGTGTTGTAAGTAGAATATGCTATTTTTAGGTAGTTATGATAGATTCTCTTACAACTGTAAGAGCTGTTAGTTATGACAGATTCTATGATAGCCATAAGATGTGTAAGAGCATCTGTCATTGTCCAACTTGGGAATAGACGCCCATATTAGGATGGCATGTTGTGACAAGTGTCATGCCCATGCTATAGTGTTGGACAAGTGTCCCTAGGTGTGGGCTTTGGGGCATGAGGCCTAGTTGGATGCCCATTCAAAGAAAGGTCCAATTTTGCCTTGTAACTTCTTTATAAATAGGTGCCTAGAGAGGAGGTGTATCATGTGATTGATAGTTACTATTATGCTATTGGAATATCTCTAGATATGAGTGTCAAAGACTCTTGCAAGAGCATTGGCTCTGAAATTGTATTGTAACCTTGATTGTTTACTGTAATACATTTGAGATATGTTTTGGAGTGTGCGGTTTTTCACCTATAAGGGTTTTCCCCACGTATATCTTGTTTCTCTCTCTTTTGTCTACTTTATGTGTGTATGTGTATTGCTACAATATCTCTATTGTTGGGTTAATAACACTATAATTGTAAAGGTTAAAAATATTTTACATTCATCTCTCCTCTTTAGATTAGTGTAGGAAGCATTTTCTGCACACCTATCTTCCTTTCAGTTGGTATTAGAGAATGGCTAGTTTTGGTTCTAGCTACTAGGTAGGGGTTTTTTGAGCTAATATTAGGTTAAGTGGGAGTCTATGCAGAGTATTCTAAAATCTTGTTGCAAGAAGGAGATGGCAGACACATCCAAAAGAGTAGAGGTGGAGAAATTTTAATGGCACAAATTTTGAATTGTCGAAACTCAAGATGGAAGACATGCTTGTTGATCGAGACCTATGGGAAATTGTTGATGGTACAAAACCTACAACAACTCCACAAGCTGATTGGGATCTCAAATATCAGAAGGCTAAGGGTCTCATAAGACTCTATTTAGCTGAATCTATCCTATTGAATGTCCATGAGGAGAAGACCACAAAAGAACTTTGGAAGAAGCTAGGAGATGTTTATCAGGCCAAGTCCTTGGTGAACAAGGTTTTCTTGAAAAAGAAGCTATTTACTCTGAAGATGGAAGAGAGAGGATCTGTTATGGATCATATCAATGCTTTCAACATGATTATTGCTCAGTTGACATCCATGGGTGTGAAAATGGAGGAGGAGGATCAATGTATGACCTTGCTTTGTTCTTTGCCAGATTCGTGGGATCATCTTGTAATGGCCATCAGAAGTACTACAACCACCTTCAAGATGGATGAGGTAGTGTCTTCATTGTTATTTGAAGACATGCAGAGAAAGACAACTGAGTCGGCCAAAGAGGCTCTCGCAGTTGGTGGAAGACCCAAGGAGAAAGGGAAAAAGAAGGACACAAAAAATCAAAAGGGTGGATCCTAATCCCATGGGAGTTCCAAATCTCTTGGAAATTCCAAGGCTCTTTGTTGGAACTGTGGAAAAGTGGGGCATTTCCAAAAGGAATGTAAAGAGAAAAAGAAGAAAAAGAAGTACAATGTCCTAGATTTAGATTTTGACCAGTCACAAGATGATGGTGATGCCTTGATTGTAGCCCTGGCCACCCATGCATCTCATGATGTGTGGTTGATTGATTCTGGTGCATCATTCCACATGACCTCGCATTGAAGCTAGTTCATGAAGTATGAAGAGTTCAATGGTGGAAGAGTGTACCTGGGTGATGATTCTCATCTAAAGATTGTTGGTCATGGAAGAGTCTCAATCTGATTCCTTGATGGATGAGTGAAGAGGATCACTGGGGTTATGCACATTCCAGGCATGGCACAGAACTTCCTTTCTGTAAGTAATTTGAATGATGCAGGTGTGCAGGTTCTCTTTTTGAAGGATAGATGTAAGATGACTAGAGGATCTATGATTCTTGTGAAGGGTACTCAGAGAGGTACTCTATTTCAGCTAGAGGCATGAACTTCACAGTACAATAATTCTTTCTACTCAAAGAAAAGAGTTGCATTCACTTCATCCCCACCATCTGAACTAGCAGTGAAGAAATATGTTGTAACACATTTTGATGGTAGTGCATTTTGTTAGAGTACGATTTTATTTTCTTTTATTTTCCTTGCTTTAAGCTTGCTTAGGTAGTTAAATAATTGTGAGCAATTTAATAGGCTACATTTATGTAAGTGGGTGTATATGTGTGAGTTGTCAATTCTCCATTTGGAAAGTTACTCCGACCTTCCTATTTTGGAAGATTCTAGATTGACACCTCAGCCCACTCACCTTACCTATAAATACTCACTCCTTTACATGTGTTTTTCATGGGTTATTAATGCATTTCTCCAATATTTGCATTATTATTCTCTCTTGCCTTTTTCTTGCTCTCCTGTAGATGAATGCTTGTAGCAGATCATGGCTCTAACATGGTATCAAAGCTCTAGGTTTGCAAGTTTCCCCTCGAATCTATGAGCGTTTTAGCCTTGAGAGTCTAAAAAGTGCATCCCAGAGAAAAAATAACCCCACCATTGCATCTTGAAGGGTTGAAAACCCTAGAATCACCTATCAAATCATGAAAATCAGAGATTGTAATTTTTTGGGCAGTTTTTGGGGGTTTGTGTTTAGGCTCTTTGAAAAACAATCCATACAATAGTACAGACACTGTACCATTCATACAACACTATACTACTATACACCCCCATACTTGGCACTCTCTACGTTGTCTTCCCTTAGCTTGATTCGCGGTTTCATTGTTGTAGGCATCTTCAACGTTCAAAGGTTTTATGGATGGTTTGAGGTTTGTTCATTGTTTAGAGTTTGGCGGTTTAAATCTTGACTGGCGGTTTCAAATTGTTGGGTCATGGTTTTGGATATGCTCATTGTTTTGTTTCCTACTAGTGGTCACATATGAGACTAGTGTTTAAAGTGCTCCACCTCAACAACCAAGCCCTGTGGTCCCTTGTGCAAGGCATGTGCTCTCCAATCCTAAGCCACAAGCGCTCAAACATGACCTTCACACTCAGCTCGTGGTCTCATTTGGCTCAAGCACTCAAGTCTCAGACCACTCAGCAGTGGTCATATGAGTGACCAGGACCTAGGACCTAGCCCTTAGCCCTCTACTATAGTGGTAGGTTACCCATGTGACTAGGTTCTTAGCCTAGGGGGCTATTTTTTTCTCTCATGTCCTAAAGGAGCACATTTACGAAAACCTTCATAACTTGGGAGTCTCGACTCCGTCTTGTACAAACTAGATATCACTGGAAAGAGGACTTGAGTAATTTTAAGTGGTGTAGCTACTTTTTATTGATTTTTTCTCAATATCCTGCTATTTTCACCGAAAGTTAGGTCCTTTGTTTTCTCATTGCCTTCAATATTTTGGCCATATCCTTTGCATACGGTGTCGAAATCAGGCAAAAAAAATATTGTTGGGAAGGCGATCCCATCCTGCACAAAGCTAATAGGGGTATTTTTCCAAAACATATCTTCAGGTATCTACTTTTCTTAGATTTTAATGTTTTGTCCTGTGTTTGGAAAAAAGATATTTTAGTGAGTTTTGTTTGAACAAAGGGATTGTCTTTATCTTTCTTGTGTTAATTACTATTGTTTCTCTATTATTTTAGTTGTATACATAATGGATAAACTGTCAGTTCCTCTTCTCACTCCATTTAACTATTTTGAGTGGAAGAAGAAAATGGAACTTTTGTTGCTTAAATTGAGGTTGCATAGGGTAACTATGGGTATAGATCATGACCCCATTGGTGCTGTAGAAAAGATAAAATGGCTTGATAGATGTAAAGAAGCTTATGGGACTCTATGTCTTTCTCTTTCTCTTGATCTTCTTTTCAATGTTGAGTCTTGCAAAACTCTAAATGCTATATGGACTACACTAGAAAATTTATTTGGTAAGAAAGACACCTTAAGAAGTTTTCAATTAGAAAATGAACTTATATCGCTAAGTCCATCTAACTTTGATAGTATTCAGGGTTTCTTTACTATGCTTAAGTCTCTCAAATTATAGTTAAAACAATGTGGTATAGAGAAAGATGACAACCAGTTGATCTTGTCTATTCTTGCTAAGCTAGGATTTGATTTTTCTATTTTTGTATCTACCTTTTATACTACAAGAGATGCTCTTGGTACTCCATTTCATATGCCTTCTCTTGATGAATTTTCTGCATCACTCACAAGAGAACAAGAAAAGTTAGTGCAGATGGGTACTTTGAAGTCTTCCAAATCACAAGCTCTTGTTGCGACTCAAAACACAAAAGATGTGAAGGCTTCAAGTGGCAAAGAAAAGAAGTAGAAAAACAAGAATAGTGAGAAAGACAAATATTCAACACCTCAAACTACCCTTGAGTCATCTAGTAAAAAGGAGAAAAAGGAGAGATCCACTTGTGCATTCTATAAGAAGCGTGGGCACAGTGAATAAGATGTTACAAAAAGGAAGTGAATGAGTTGAAGAATCTTATTCAGAAAATAAATGTAAGTTCTCATTCAGCCTCATCTCCTAGTTCATCTACTCCTAATCCATCATCAAAATAGCCAGAATCTTCTAAAAAAGGGAAAGCTAATAAAGAAAAAGGTAAAGCACTTTGTGCACCTAGAAGTTCCAATTCAGGTAAATGGATTCTTAATTTTGGAGCCTCTCATCATATGGCTTCATCTCAGTCCATGTTTTCTATTTTTGAGCCTTGCATTATGCCACTAATTTTAATGGGTAACAATACATATGTGAATGTAATTGGGAAGGGATCAATTGAGATTGGTGATGGTACCTTTAATGATGTACTTTGTGTACCTTCTTTGACAAACAATCTACTTTCCATATATCAGATTACTCATAGTGGTGCAGGGAAAACTATGGAATTCACACCTGATTTACTTATCTTTAGACACTTGGAGAGTACATATATTATTGCTACTAGAGTTGTTGATCCTGAAACTCGGTTATACACCTTTTCTAGGTTTGCTTCTAATGATGGTTCAGATACTTTGGTTGTTGTTCACACTCCTTGTGTGAACCATATTTCTAAGTAGAAGTGTGGTCACTCGAACCTTGTTGTTCTCATATCTAATCCAATTCTTGAGACTTGTGTTGACATTTCTTCTCCTCCTCCTACTTCTTTAGATATTGCTATTTCCACTGTTAAGCAGGACAATATTTGTTCTTCTAAGTTTGTTGTGTGGGATGATTATTTAATAGGTATTTCTAAGTTGTTTTATGAGTCTCACATTGTAGATTTTGAGGACACCTTTGATGATAGTCACAATACAGCTATCATCCCTTTAGAGTCTCACACTTGGATCTAGTTTCCCTCTTCATCAAATTTGTGGGAGTGGCTTCTTCATCCTCTATTGGACTTGTTTCTACCCAAGGGAAGAAATATTGTATGCAAAAATTGCACTATCTTCTTCTCTCTTGCATCTCTCAGTGGATTTGAAGTTACTTCTACCTATGATGGACACTTGATCATTTATATCCTCTTCTTGAGGAATCATGTTTGTATGATGGTTGTATCTTTCGGTAGTCTTATGACATTTTCCACCATCATTGTATTTGGGTACCTAACCTGGCTTTATTTTTTGGGACCCATCTTTACATCTCCCTAAGTTGTGCTTAAGGGGGGTGTTAGTGTAGGATTTTATTGCCTTTTATTTTCCTTGTTTTAAGCTTGCTTAGGTAGTTTAATAATTGTGAGCTATTTAATAGGCTACATTTATATACGTGAGTGTATGTGTGTGAGTTGTCAATTCTCCATATGGAAAGTTACTCCACCTTCCTATTTTGGAAGATTCTGGATTGACACCTCACCCCACTCATCTTGCCTATAAATACTTACTCCTTTGCATGTATTTTTCATGGGTTGTTAATGCATTTCTCCAATATTTGCATTATTATTTTCTCTTACCTTTTTATTGCTTTCTTGTAGATGAATGCTTGTAGCAGATCCTGACTCTACCACATTTTGGGTACCCAAGGGTGGTCTTGCTTTGGAAGTCAAGCTTCCTGCTAAAAAGACAATGTTATGGCATAAGAGATTTGGCCACATTGGTGAGAAGGTTCTTAGAACCCTGAAAAGTAAAAACCTCATTAAGGGGTTAAATGATTGTAATCTCAAGTTTGACTTTGTGAATATTGTATATATGGAAAGTAAAACCGTGTTTAGTTTTACTCTAGTTCTTACAAGTCTTCTAGTGTGTTGGACCTTATTCATTCTGATGTGTTTGGTCCTGTTAGTGTTCCTTCGATTTCCAAATATTTATATTTTGTATCTTTCATAGATGATTATAGTAGAATGACATGGATTTATTTTCTCAGAAGCAAGTCTGAAGTCTTTAGTTAGTTTAAAGAGTTTAAATCCTTTGTTGAGAATCAGACTAGTTAAAAGATTAAGTGTTTGAGGACTGACAACGATGGTGAGTTTTGTTTAGTAGAGTTTGATAAGTTCTATAAAGAACATAGGATTGAAAGACATAAGACAACTCCATACACCCCACAACAAAATGGAGTTGTAGAGAGGATGAACAAGACACTGATGGAGAAGGCTAGGAGTATGCTTAGTGGAGAAAGCCTCAAACAAAAGTTTTGGGCTGAAGTTGTAGCCACTACTTGCTACCTGGTAAATAGGTCTCCTACATCAGCTCTTGTTGGTAAGACACCTATGGAGGTGTGGTCTAGTAAGAAGCCTTTAGTTAGACATCTTCATGTTTTTGGTTGTGAGGCATATGCATATGTGACTAGGGAGAAAAGGTCAAAATTGGAGAACAAGGCTGTTAAGTGTATTTTCATTGGCTATGGTGATAGTGTGAAATGATACAAGCTTTGGGATCCTGTGGCTGAAAAAGTGTTGGATAGTAGAAGTGTTATTTTTAAAGAGATAACACCTTCTTCCATTGTTCTATAGCCAGAAGAGACAGAAAAGAAAGAGGATGTGGTTCAGTTTCCTTTTACCCCTAAGAAGACTGAATCGACAGGTCCTGTGAGACCTGATGATGAGGAGAGCTATAGCAGCTCTGAAAGCTCAAAAGAAGAAGAAAAACGTCAACCTCAGCCTTGGAGGAGGTCTACATGAATAAGGAAGCAACTTGATAGGTTTGGTTATACATTGCTTGATTCTAGTTGTGCTTTTGCTTTGCTTACTAATGTTGATGAGCCTAGAACTGTGTCAGAGGCTATGGGCATGAAAGATGCAGGTTCCTGGAAGGAGGCCATGGAAAATGAGATGACTTCTTTGGAGAAGAATAAGACTTGGGACTTGGTGCCTTTTCTTGAAGGATAGAAACCCATTGGTTATAAATGGGTGTTCAAGAAGAAATTTAGTACAGATGGCAGTGTTGAAAAGTATAAGGCCAGACTGGTTCTAAAGGACTACTCACAAATGGAGGGAATTGATAATGGTGAAATTTTCTCTCCCATTGCAAAGATCACATCTATTAAGTTCTTGTTATCTCTTGTAGTAGCGTATGACTTAGAGGTGGAGCAGACGGATATGAAGACATCTTTCCTTCATGGTGATTTGGAGGAAGAGATTTACATGTCACAACCAGAGCATTACCTAGAGAAAGGTAAAGAAAATTTGGTTTGCAAGATGAAAAAGTCTTTGTATGGTTTGATGTAGTCTCCTAGGATGTGGTAGATGAAATTTGATGCCTTTGTGTTGTCGATTGGATTTCTAAGATCAAAATTAGATCATTGTGTATATTACAAGTTTGATAATGATCGCATTCTCATTATTGCATTGTATGTTGATGATATGATGTTAACTGGGAATGGTAAGAATATGATTTTTGATTTGAAGTCTTAGTTGTCAGCACAATTTGAGATGAAAAACTTATGGGCAGCCAGGTACATTCTGGGAATGGAAATCAAAATAGATAGAGCTAACAAAAAACTTTGATTAAGCCAGAGTAAGTATGTGAAGACCTTGTTGGATAGGTTCAGCATGGCAGATTGTAGACCATTGATTGTTCCTGTTTCACTGGGGACAAAGTTATCTATTAATGATTGTCCAAAATCTCCTTCTAAGGTGGAGGACATGAGTAGAGTACCTTATGCTAGTGTTGTTGGTAGTTTGATGTATGCTATGGTCTGCACAAGACCAACCATTACCCAAGCAATGGGATTCCTTAGTTGATTTATAGCTAATCCTAGACGAGTACATTGGGATGCAGTGAAGCGAATGTTTAGATATTTGAGGAGTACTTTGGAGTATTCCATATGTTATCATGGTCATCCTATAGGACCTCCACATTCTATTTGTATTCATGGATTTGTGGATTCTGATTGGGTGGGTGACATTGACAGCAGGAGATCCACCAATGCTTATGTCTTTACTTTATTTGGTTGTGCAATTAGTTGGATGAGTAAGCAGCAACCTGTGGTTGCTTTGTCCATGACAAAAGCTGAGTATATGGCAGCAACTCATGCTTTCAAGGAAGCCATTTAGCTTAAGAGATTGTGTTCAATTATTGGTGTTGATGCAAGACAGATTACTATTTGTTGCGACAATCAAAGTGTGATTTTCCTAGCAAAGAATCTAACTCTCTATACCAAAACAAAGGATATTGATGTACAGTTTCATTTCGTACGAGGCATGGTAGAGAATGGCAAGGTGAATTTGGAGAAGGTAGATACTTTGAGGAATGTTGTGGATGCATTGATGAAACTAATGGGCACAGACAATTTTAGATCATGTTCAGAGTCTATGGTCCTCTCAGCCTATAGTAGTTAAATCCTATTATTCTATTAGTTATTACAAGTTGTTTGACAAGTGGGAGAATGTTGGTAGTTATGGTGTCTCAACCCTGATAATTCCTTGCATTTATTTATTGTAATGTATTTATTTATTGCCTATTATTGTAATTAGGATGCAAATCATGTTTCATCATCTTGTGGGACTTGCAATGGTGATGTTTCATCCTACATGGAAGGTGACAACATGTACTTTTGTCCTCGCATGAGGAGATAGGTGTCCCACTTCACGGTAGATCAATTTTGCCATGTGTTGGCATCTTAACTAGTGTGTAAGTGAAGTTTGACTAAAATGGTTATGACAGATTCCTATGATAGAATCTATGACATGTAAGAGTCAGAATAGAAGGTTCAATGATAGGTGAAGACATGTATCAAAGATCATCTTGGAAGAAGGCATCTTTGGGCTCCCCAAGGATCATGATGATATGTTGTAAGTAGAATATGCTATTTTTAGGCAGTTATGATAGATTCTCTTACAGTTATAAGAGCTATCAGATATGATGGATTCTATGACAACCATAAGATGCATAAGAGCATCTATCATTGCCCAACATGGGAATAGGCACTCATATTGGGATGGGGTGATGTGACAAGTGTCATGACCGTGCTACAGTGTTGGACAAGTGTTTGTAGACATGGATTTTGGGCCATGAGGCCAAGTTGGATGGTAATTCCAATAAAGGTCCAATTTTGCCTTATAAATTCTTTATAAACAAGTGCTTGGAGAGGAGATGTATCATGTGATTGACATGTACTATTATCCTTTTGGAATAACCCCAGATATGAGTGTCGAAGACTTCTGCAAGAGAATTGGCTCTAAAATTGTATTGTAAGTTGATTTTTTACTATAATACATTTGAGTTATGTTTTGGAGTGTGGGGTTTTTCACCCATAATAGTTTTTCCAACATATATCTCATCTCTCTCTCTCTCTCTCTCTCTCTCTCTCTCGCTCTCTCTTCTGTCTACTTTCTGTGTGTATGTCTATTACTGCAATATATCTATTGTTGGGTTAATAACACTATAATTATAAAGATTAAAAAGAATTTGCACTCATCTCTCCTATTTAGATTAGCATAGGAAGCATTTTCCACACACCTAGCTTCCTTTCAAATATGATATAATAGTGTATAGATGATATTGATCCATCTCATTTACTTCACAAATTTTCTAATCAATCTCTTCTTTGTCTTCTCCTTTGATCACCTTAGGATATATTAATCACTTACTTCTCTATCTCACAACACTTCTAATCACTTACTCTACTATCTTCACTGATCACCATACTACTACAATCTCCTTTGAGATATCTGGTGATATCACTTACAATGCAGCACTCTATACCAAAGTTGACATCAATGACAACACATATGCAACAATCTTGATGAAGGGGGTAAATCACAAAACAAAGAACAATAGAAATGGAACATAGAAAATAGAACTTTCTTTTATTGATCTGGGTAACTCATTACATTACTGAATCCCAATTACAATCAAAAGATGAATCCCCTACTGGCTACAACACATTACAGCTTCCCAACCTCAAGACTCTAGAATCTTCAGCCTTCTGTAACCCCAAATCTGCTAGGGTTTCTATTTTTCCCGCCTATTCTTGACACTACACTTACCCCTCTTTTTACTCTCCCCTGCCTAGGGTTCCCAAAATAGCCATAAATAACACTTTTTGGTGGCCTCCAGCTAAATTTCAAAATTTACAACTCCCTACAAAAGTAGGTCAACTTCCGGGAAGCATAACTTTTGATCCGGGTGTCTGATTGACGAACTGTTTTAGGCATTGGAAAGCTCATGATGTGAACTATCATGCTGCGAATCCATAAATAGATTTCCATCAACATTTTGAAATGTTTAGGGAAGTTTTAGTGCCTCATATCTCATTTCAGAATTTTTTAGGGGCTTTTCAGAAAACAAAAACTTTAATAACTTTCAGCTCACAAATGATCTTTACCTGATTCCTTCGCCAAAGGTCTTATATTTCCATTTAGTAACTTTCTGCAAGTTTTCACTTTAATCTGTGCCCAACTGAAAACTTTCCAAAAATAGCAGGTAGACTTTCCAAAATAGGCAGGTTGCTATTTTTAGTAGTTTTGTAAAAACTAAAAGTCCTACATCATTATTCTGGATGTTATGGAACTAGAAACACTAATTATGGAAAGAAATAAAAATAACTACAATGATTTTGAATTAACTTCTTTTTGGGTGATGCAAGATTGCCCTTACACACCTGGATGCTCCTGCATCAGACACCCAGGGTAATTTGAGAAGTGACCCTGTCACGTCTCAAATGTTTGTGTGAGGGAAAAACAAATGGTCATCCTCTACCTTAGATAACCAAGAGGAATATTCAATAGGCCTTCCTTTCCATTTTATGAGATATTCTTCATATTGCTTGTTCCGAGTACTTCTTCCCACACGGCTATCCAAGATCTCTTCTATCTTGTCCATTAAAGTAGATGCTGGAATACTCCACTACACTTCTGTTGGTCCATCCTCTATTCCACCTTTATGATATTCTGATAAATCAGCAATGTTGAAACTAGGGGAAATATTGATCCCATTCGGCAGCTCTACCTCATATGCATTTTCTGAATCATGCTTCTTCAAGATTCTGCATGGTCTAAATTTTTTCATTTTCAACTTATTATATGTTCCAATTGGGAACCTTTCTTTCTCAACTTAGCCATGACTTCATCTCCTACTTGGAACTCCTTATACCTCCTCTTCTGATCTAGCTTAGCCTTGTACTGAATATTCATCTTATTAATGTGCTTTCTCACCTATTCATGTGAATTCTTCAGATGTTCGGCAAAGTCTTCAACTTTAGCACTTATCTTTTCACCTTTGTCCAGCTTCCTTAACTCAAAAGTATTTCTCAGGCTATTGCCATATACAACCTAGAATGGTGATTTACCAGTACTCCTATTGACAAAATTGTTGTAAGCAAATTCTGCCTGTGGTAAAATCAAATCCCATCCCTTGGGCTTATCTCCTACTAAGCACCATAGCAGGTTACCCAAACTCCTATTCACCACTTCAGTCTGTCCATCAGTTTGTGGATGGTGTGCAGAACTAAACATCAAATCTATCTTCAAGTTCTTCCATAGTATCCTCTAGAAATAACCAACAAACTTGGTATCTCAATCTGAAACTATGCTCTTTGGTAGACCATGTAGTCTCACCACCTCTCTAAAAAATAATTCAGCAATATGAACAACATCATTAGTCTTCTTGCAAGGAATGAAATGTGCCATCTTTGAGAATCTGTCCACCACCACAAAAATGGAATCATGTCTTCTTTGTGTCATTGGTAAACCAAGAACAAAATCCATACTGATATCATCCCATGACTTCTCTACTACAGGTAATGGCTGATATAGACCTGTGTTCTGACTTGCTCCTTTTGCCATCTGACATACTCTGCACAAATTTCCACACATCCTGCTGCAACTGTGGCCAATAATAATTTTCACTAACAATAGAAATGGTCTTATCTTGACCAAAGTGTCTAGCCAATCCTCCACTATGCTTCTCCTTAATCAGGTTCTCTCTCATGGAACTCCTTGGAATGCACAACTAGCTTCCTCTAAATAACATGCCATCTTGGATTATGAAATCCAACCATTTTGTCCTATCCAAAGTAATAGGTTCCATACAAGCTTTCTAGGCCTCTACGAAATCTGGATCTTCAGGATACAAACTTTTGAGCTCATCGAACCCAACAACCTCTATCTTCATTTCTATCAACAAATTTTGCCTTCTGCTCAAGGCATCTGCAACTTTGTTGGACTTCCCACTCCTGTGCTTCAAAACAAAAGTATAGCTCTGCAAGAACTCAACCCATTTCAAGTGCCTTTGGTTCAACTTTCCTTGACTATTAATAAACTGCAAAGCCTGATGATCAATACATAAAACAAACTCCTTTGGCAACAAATAATATCTCCATTTCTTCAAAGCCTAAACTATTGCATAAAACTCTTGATCATAAACATAATACTTTTTCTTGGCATCATTAAGCTTCTCACTAAAATAGGTAATGGGCTTACCTTCTTGTCTCAAAACAACTCCTATACCACTACCACTAGCATCACAATCTACCTGAAATACCTTATTGAAATCTGGAAGTGCCAAAATAGGTTGTTCTACAACTTTCTGCTTCAATGTATCAAGGGTCTTGTTTGCTCCTTTAGTCCATCTAAACTCTTTTCTATCCCCTCTCATTGTCTCAGTTAGGGGTGCACAAATGCTACTAAAATTCCTAATAAACTTTCTATAAAAACTTAGCAAACCATGAAAGGATCTTACCTCAGTTGTACTCCTTGGCATAGGCCATTCAATGATAGCCCTTACTTTTTCTGGGTCAATCTTAAGACCTTCTTCTGAGACTACAAATCCTAGGTATACTAACTCCTTCTTTGCAAAACTACATTTCTTTAGATTAATCAACAACTTCTCCTCCCTAAGCTTCTCCAGAACTCTTCTGATATGCATTAGATGCTCATCTCAAGTCTTACTAAAAATCAAAATATCATGCAAATAAACAATAAAAAAACTTCCCAAAAATTCTTTCAATACCTCATTCATGAGCCGCATGAATGTGCTCGGTGCATTGGTTAGCCCAAATGGCATGATTAACCACTCATACAAACCTTCCTTTGTCTTGAAGGCTATCTTCCACTCATCTCCTTCTTTGATACAGATCTGGTGATACCTACTCTTGATGTCAATTTTTGTAAAGTACTTGGCTCCACTCAAACAATCCATGATGTCATCCATTCTTGGCAATGGAAATCTATACTTGATCGTTATCTTATTGATGGCTCAAGAGTCTATACACAATCTCCATTCTCCATCCTTCTTTAGTGCTAGTACTATAGGTACCGCACATGGACTTAGGCTCTCCCTTATTAGTCCCTTCCTCAACAGCTCCTGAACTTGTCTGTTCAGCTCTTTATTCTCTACAGGGGTCATTCTGTGGGCTGTCTTGTTTGGCAAACTGGCTCCTGGTATCAAATCCGTTTGATGATTTATTTTCCTTACTGGTGTTAAACCTTCTGGTACATTATCAGAGATAATGTCCTGGAACTCTTCCAACATATTTGAAACTTCTACTAGTACATCTTCACAATTCTCTTGACTAATCTTAGGAATCAATGCAAAGTAATGATGCTCATGCTTCATACCCTCCAAAAATTTCCTACCATCTACCAAGAAAATTCTAGCAGTACTACATACCTTTTCTTCCACTTCCTTCAAGGGCTTCAACTTATGATGAACTCCATCCTTTGTTAGGGAATATGTGTTTCTACAACCATCATGGAAAATGCTCCTATCATACTGCCACGGCCTCCCCAACATCATATGACATGCATCCATCGGTATGATATCACACAACACCTATTCATGGTAGTCCCCAATCTTGAACTTCACTAAACACTACTCATTGACCAAATCTTAGTGGTTCTTCTGCAACCATGCAATCTGATAT
This sequence comes from Cunninghamia lanceolata, assembly GCA_027924645.1. Taxonomy (NCBI): domain Eukaryota; kingdom Viridiplantae; phylum Streptophyta; class Pinopsida; order Cupressales; family Cupressaceae; genus Cunninghamia; species Cunninghamia lanceolata. The sequence goes on from BSBN01000078.1 coordinate 11,037,201, forward strand.
GGATGTGGATGCTTTCTTATTGTCAACTTCAACTTGTCAACCATCTCCTCTGAAACAAGATTATCAGTGCTTCCACTGTCAATAATAATATCACAACACTTACCTTCACATTTGCACCTTGTGCGGAATAAACTCTTCCTCTGATTAGGTTCTTTCTCCTCATTCAGTAAGGTTCTTCTGACAACTAGGGTTTCTCCCCTTTTAGCATCTTCAGAATGCTTAGAATGTGCATCTTCATCTACATGTCCAACTTGTGCATTGCCTTCAGGTCTTCTATTTGTCCTTCCTTGATGCTACAGACACTCGTATGCTCAATGCCCTTCTTCTCCACATTGGAAACAGGTTCCTCTGAAATCTCCTCTCCCAGGTCCTTGCCCAGGTCTACCTCTTCCTCTTCCTCTTTGCTCACCATTGTTCTGGTCACGAGGGTGGTAGGTATTATCTCCTCTCTGGTTTCAACTGGTGCCAGCTTCTTCACTTTTTTTTGCATCTTCATTTCGGCCCCCATAGGGTCTTCCACCAGTCCTTCTGCCTTGACCTCTTCTCCTTTGCTTGCTGTCGAATCTTTTATTCAACTTCTCTTCCGCCTTCAGGGAAAACTGTTATGCATCTTCTATGGTGGTCATTCTAACTAGGCTCAATTTCTCTTGAATAATTGGCCTCAACCCATTAATGTAATGGGCTAGCTTCTCCTTGTTGGGCTCTGCATGGCATGTCTTGATAGTAATCTTATAAAACTCTTTTGTATACTCCTTAATAGACTTGCTACCTTGCTTTAGTCCTTGTAACTTTTTTAGAAACTCCATCTCATAGTCCACAGGAATGAACTGCTTCTTTAGTTTCTCCACCATCTGATCCCATCTGGTGATCTTTCCTTTTCCTCTTCTATTCCTTTCTAGTTGGACCTCCTTCCACTAAATATTGGCGTGGCCCTTCAACTTTGTTTTTGCAAACTTGACCCAATCTGGGTCCTACACATCTTCATACTCAAAATATTCCTCCATTTCATTGATCCAATCAATAAGCTATTCTAGATTCAAATCCCAAGAATATGTAGAACCCTCAATCCTGGGCCTCTTTCCAATCTTCAAAATGGCCCTCAACAACCTAACTTTTGCAGGATCTTTGGAAACTTCTTATTCTTCCTCAGATAGCTCTTCTTCAGCTTCATCTTCACTTTCGTCTCTTATCCTCGGCTTAAATCCTCTATGTAGCTCCTCTTGAAATGCATAGATTTGCCTTTGTAGGGCTCTAAAACCCTCTTCTGTCAAAGCATTCCTCCTAACATGATTTCTTCATGGAGGCATCTTGGTCTCCATAGCAAACCCACAACCTTAGGTCCTAGTGTAAACTGCCTCACAGTCAGCGATCTGTCTACACACTCAGGAACCCTTGCTCTAATACCACTTGATGAAGGGGGTAAATTACAAAACACACAACAATAGAAATGGAACATAGAAAATAGAACTTTCTTTTATTGATCTGGGTAACTGATTACATTACTGAATCCCAATTACAATCAAAGGATGAATCCCCTACTAGCTGCAACACATTACAGCTTCCCGACCTCAAGACTCTAGAATCTTCAGCCTTCTGTAACCCCAAATCTGCTAGGGTTTCTATTTTTCTTTCTTATTCTTGACTCTACAATTTCCCCCCTTTTTACTCTCCCCTACCCAGGGTTACCAAAATAGCCATAAATAACACTTTTTGGTGGCCTCCAGCTAAATTTCAAAATTTACAACTCCCTACAAAAGTAGGTCAACTTTTGGGAAGCATAACTTTTGATCTGGGTGTCTGATTGACGAACCGTTTTAGGCGTTGAAAAGGTCGCGATGTGAACTATCATGCTGGAAATCCATAAATGGATTTCTGTCAACTTTTCAGGATGTTTAGAGAAGTTTTAGTGCCTCATATGTCATTTCAAAAAAATTTAGGGGCTTTTCAGAAAATAAAAACTTTAATATCTTTCAACTCACAAATTATCTTTGCCTGATTCCTTTGCCAAAGGTCTTATATTTCATTTAGTAACTTTCTACAAGTTTTTGCTTCAATCCATGCCCAACTATAAACTTTCCAAAAATAGCAGGTAGACTTTCCAAAACATGCAGGTTGCTATTTTTAGTAATTTTGGAAAAACTGAAAGTCCTACATCATTATTCTGGATATTATGGAACCAGAAACACTAATTATGGAAAGAAATGAAAACAACTACAATGTTTTTTAATTAACTTCTTTTTGGGTGATGCAAGATTGCCCTTACACCACTAGATGCTCCTGCATCAAATCCCTTTTTATTAATGGTAACACTTAACCAAATATGTACACATTTCTCCCCCTTTGACATCAATGACAAAGTGCTAGTGGTCTTCCTCTATTCTGGATAAAACAAGTAGGCTCCCCCTGTCTAAATATTTCTTACCATCTTTTATCAATCAACTCCCCCTGAGGAGTAGCCTTTATATCTTCAAAACTAATGTAGAAAAATTATTCTTCAAGATTCTATGTACAAATATCAAAATAGCATTGATTATTCTTATTTATTCACCACATGTCTATACATTCATCAAAATTTTTCTTAACTTCACAAATTATTCTTTTCACTTGGAATGTAGAACATTTTTTTAAATCACCTTTAACTGGGCAAGAGTTTTATCCTAGTTCTTCTTTGAAAAAGACAAAATGTGTGATTGACTTTTAAATTGAATCAACAATTCTTCTACCTCTTCCGAAGAGGCTAGTACTTTTACTTTCTGAGCCACATTCTCTGCTTCAATTAGGATACCAATCAAGACTGCTAACCTCATACTCACTACTTCCCTTAGCTGACCTATTTCTCCTTTAATTTTCTCTCTTTGGTCCAAGAGTTGCTTCAATTGAGTATGAAGATTTTCAATTTGGACTCTAATAGTTCCATGTTTATCCTTTAGAAGATCATATATTTTGGCCACTTGAGTTAACTATGACTCAATAGGGTCAGCTTAATCCTTTATGCTCTTTGTAGTTGCTGGCCAGTTCAAACAAAATTGATACAAAATATTAGCATCTTCAATACAATTCTGAATGTTTTTCATATTTTCTTAGAAACTATTATGTGCCTTTGCACATCTAGCAAATGCATCAATCAACTTTTTATTATTTTCCTATTCTATTGTCTTCTTCTCAACTTGCTTCTATAGATAAGATGACTGAGCCTTGAAAGACTCCAACATAAGTTTCATCCATTGAATAGGAGGCAAGGTGGGATCTCTCTTTGCCTTAGGCAATTCCTCATGTATTAACTTGATTGTTTCTTCTAATCTAGCCTAGCTCCTTCAATTTGTTGTTGTAGAGTTTCTTGTCTAGCTAAGGACTAAAGTATAACTCCCAGTTGGAACTTGTGAAGTTGAGATATATTGGACAAGCTAACTCATCCATCTAACACTGGCAACTGTAACAGTTGTAGAGTGAACACTAGCTGAATTTGCATTTGCTAGGCTAGTAACTCCTTAATAAAGTCAACCAAAGAGAGGAGGACGATGTATCTTGTTCCTTTTCTAAGTTCCCCCCTATATCGATATTTGTCTATCCCTCTTTCTATTCAAGATTTCCCTATTGTTCTGTATTCACTAGAGGGTGACTATCATGCACAACATTATGACCTAAGGAAACATTTTTTTCTCCATGTACACAATGATCTTGTGTTTCTTTTTCTTCTTTCTCCTCTTGAGGAACTCGATGTTCAATGTTGGGTGGAGGAGATGTAGCCATGTGAGGTGGAGAAGCAGTGTTACATGGTGGAGGGACTTGTGGCTACTCCACATTATAAGTTTTTTAACCTCATCCAAGATTTTCTTTGTCACATACTTAGTCTGCTTCTAAATTTTCTATTTGTCACCTTCCTTCATGCTCATAAGAGTGTCAACTCTTTGCTTTGTCCTTAACTCTTGATCTTGCATCTGAGTCATTTTATCCTTTTCCTCTTGAGACATAGAAGACCTGACCTTTTAAAGAGATTTTTACCTCAAGTCATCATTCATTTTAATGAATTCTTCTCTTTTCTAGCTTAGAGCCTAAGCTAGGCTTTCTGGCACCTTTTCAATGACATTAATCATGGGCAAATTGTATTTAAGCATATACAAAACTATAGTCATTACAATGGTGCTTTGGTCCTCAAGAGGAACATTCAAATACAAATCAATTATGTGTTTTAATAACCCATGTTGTTCAATTCCATTAAAGACAACGTCTAATTGAAGAGGGCCTTCTATATGAGTCACCAAAGGATTTTGCTTAGATTTGTTCCCTTTTCTTTTTATCTTAGAATTTTCCTCTTCTCCTTCTTCTTCTTCCTCTTCAATTTCTTCTACCTTATCCTTGTTTATTTTAGCTTGTGTTTTGGGTGTTGCATGCTTCTTATGCATTTTATTCATAATTTCATCATAGGTTCCAAACCTTTCAGTAGTGGTGTCTTTCAGTTTGCTAAGTAGCATATAAGCATAGACCTTTATTTCTTTTCTAGAGCATTCATATGACAATTTAGGGATCCATGCAGTTCTAGGCTCAATAGCCTCCATATATGTATAATCCTTGTCAACTGAAAAAGTGATCTTCTCCCTATATTGTTGTATAGAATTGTAGGGGACTCTTTCTCTGGTTGTTTTCAAGGGTTTTAAAGAAACCCCAATATATTTTCTTATGATTTAGATCACTAAACCCTCTTATGTGACTCTTCATTTGGGTGGCAATAGGGATATGTTGTTGCCAGACCTTTCTATTGAAACCGGGTAGCTCATTCAGAAAATAGAATGCAAGACAAATAATTAAGGTGCCATACATGAAAATGTACCCAGTTTCTTTTCTCCTTCTTAGGTTCTCCAGGAGTTGTTCACTCATGACCTTATAGAGATCAAAGTCTTTACCTTCCTTAACCATCTGATAGGCGGTATGAATGGTAGTACCACTGGCATAACCCTTTCTATTTGAAGTAAACTTTATATGTAATTCTTATTGTACCATAATAAACACTCATATCAGTTATGTCATTCACGGTTAGATTCCTCTTGTCAAACTTTAATCTAGTCATTTTAGTAACCTTCTCATTCTTAATTGACTTCATCATTGGTAGAAAGCCAGTAGAACACAACCTAGTAACTACCCTGATTACATATTTAGTAATTCAATAGGTTATGTCTAGATACATGAACTCATCATGAATTCTGCTCAATATGTATCTCACCCATTTGTTCTCATCACAAAAATTAGGGTAATATTTCCAAATGTCCAGATGCTTGGCACCCACATTTGCATATTCTGATTTATAGGTAACATCATAGTCTAGAAGTTGATTTCTGAGCTCCTCAAATTTTACATGATTAACTTCATCCAACTTTGAGTGAATGTAAATCCTATCATCTTTTGTATAAACAACATATGCTAGCATATTTGAAAATGTTTCTTTCATATCGACCTCTATTCCCTTGAAAGGGCTTTTCTTATTCTTTGGTCTAGTTTTCTCAGTAAAATCAACTTGTTGCAGAGTCTCCATCACAAATTTCTATGAATTTAGTAACTAGGGTTTTAAGAAATAGTAGTTCTGATAAATACCTCTTTGTTCAATCACTAGGACATTACCTTTAGCTCAATTCTCCTCAAATTTGGTAAATTCTTTGAAAGAATTCTTCTCTACTCAGCTCTGGATGTAAATGATTTATCATGAATGAGTTTTGATGATCTAAAAGAGGCATAAGTACTTTGCAATTTGCCCTAATATTCCTCATTCAATGCACCTTTATTTGATTAGGTAAACTACTGCTAAAATATTGTGTTGAATCCACAGAGTCTTGAAAACCTTCTACAATCCTCTACATCATAATGTTTTTCTCTAGAAATTCTAGGGAAAGAAGTAACCTTGTCTTATAAACATTCTTATCTACCAATTTCATGCCATCTCCACTATGGTTCTTACTTCCATTAGAAGAAGCCACAACTATTCAGGGGGGAAAATAGATATGTACTAATTAGCTCCCCCTAACCATATGCCTTATCTTAATTAGCAACAAAGTCCTCTACACTAGGCAGACACAAAAATTCCTCCTTCTTCTCATCACTTTTTTTTGTCCTCCTTCTCCATATCTTTGCCATTTCCTTCTTTTTTTGAGTCACAATTTTCTCTATTCTCTTTTCCTAAATAGGTGGCTCCATAGAACTACTTTTGTAGAATCTTGCTCTGTGCCCCAAGTTGTTGCATTTGTAGAAAACAACATTATATTCTAGAGTCACACCATTTCTCCTTATTTTAGTTATGCACTCAATAGCCCTGTGACCAAACTTATTACATGAAAAGCAAAAGCCATAAAGGAATAAGATATTCTAGCATCATACTTTGGAGGCACATGAGAGTTCTTCCTCATGTTATCATTTCTTCTAACCTTAATTCTACAATCAATAGTCTTATGACCAAACTTATTGCAAGAATAATAATAACCATAAAATAATTGAGAGAACCTGGGATTAGTTTTTTGTCTAGGAGGAGATCTCTTAGGATCTTTCCTCTTCTAATTGCTGACCTATATGAAGTCATCATTATTCATATTCTACTCCTTATCTTTAGTCTCCTAAGAATATTTAGTGCAAGGCTCTTCCTTTTTCATTTCAAACATGCCTTTAGGTATATCTATTTTAGGACTCTATCTTTTATCAAATACAATAGCACCTTTATTGTTTAAAGGTCTTTGACTATTGATTATCTCATCAAGGATATTGGTGCTTTTCTTTAGTTTTAGACCTTTGTTTATCTAATCCTTTTCTTTCTCCAATTCCTTCCTCAAAGAGATAATTTCTTCTTCAAGTTTGGAGCATTCAACTGATTTGTCATTGAGCTTGGCATTTAGACCATCTGCAATCTTCTTAGCTTCTTGAACTTTAGCTTTCAACTTGGAAATTGCTTCTTTCAATTTTATGAGCTTGATCTTGTACTCTTCATTTTTAATTCTTGTTGCATCCAGATCTTCTAGGGCAGAAATGATTTCTCCTTCATAATCAACTACATAATCTTCTAGATTATAAGTTATCATGTCTATATCACCTTCTAAAGGATTCTTGCCATTAAATAGTACTTCAATTCCCATGTGTTCCACTCCAAGATCTACATCAGTTGTTATGCCGCATTCAAGGAACTTGGCTATGATTCCAATTGTTGAACACACAAAAGTACTGAGAGAGGGGGTGCGTCAGTACTTATTCAAATTATTTTCTTTCAACAATATTCATACTACCACAAGAATTTTAAAACATGAAAATCACATGAACATAGAAGTACACATCTCTAACACCAGATTTACATGGAAAACCCTAGAAGGGAAAAACCACGGTGACCTAGCTACTTGGATCTATTATCCAAATCCAACTTCACAAATAAAAACAATATTACAATAATATTAATGGGCTACCTATTGCAAATATGTGCCTATGATGTGTTGTCATTGATGTCAACATATCCCTTTCTCAGAAATAGGGAAAATAGTGTAGATTAGTAAAATAGATTACTCCACATTTCTAGAGGAATGAAGATCAAAGTACACATGCCATATGGCTATGTAGAGGATTGTCTGAAGTAGCTCTAGTTAAGATTTGAGAGGTCCACATGAAGATTTGAAGAAGCTATGACCATCTAAGTAGAACTAGGTTTTGTAGTGTTCAAAAGAGACAGAGTGATAGGAAATTGGTCCGGATTGCTCCGCAATGAAAAATTATGATCTGTGAATCTAGAGGCATGTTTGGGAAGTTAGTGTGTATCCTCAACTCAAATGGTTCATGTTTGGAGGTTAGTAAGCAATCTTTCTAGTGTGACAATCATGGCAGATAGTGTTCTTGAGGTACCAGATGAAGATGCAAGTGATTCTGGTGATTTGGAATAGTGCAGATGTTATTGTTGAATTCAATGTGCTTGTGGAGGTCTCTAGATCATGTGCCTACTATGTTGGAGGTCCACATTGAAGACTGAGCTAATTGTTGAAGATTTCTTCCTTAGTGTTGTTGTTCTTCCCAGTCTTTGCCAACCAGATGTGTAATGCCCATCATTTTGGCTTTCTGACAGTGATAGTATTTCAGTTACATTTAGATAGTTTTGAGACAAGTAGATGATAGACTTAATGTTTATTCTGCTCATTTTGGATTATTGATTACTGATGTAGTTGTGGACACTTGCTATGATCATTGCGATGACATTATGGATATTATAGTTAATTATGTGTTTGACATGATTAGTTAATGGTTAGATATTATCATGCTTTATGTGATTTGTTGATACCTAATTTATAGTTAGAGGTGTTTATGTTATTGTCATGCTTTAAGAGAAGGGACAATGTAGTACTGCTCATTCTGAGCACCCTAGCACGCTGCGATTCCCTGACTCTATGTGTGTGTTATATATGTATATAATCATATGCAACATATCATTTTGATGTAGGCTGTAGGTACTAGGCATCGAATCCACCTTACTTAGCAGGTCTGAGCGTGCCCTTACACGAATGGATAATGTGGATGGGAGATAGCATGGGGTTCCCTAGGTCAGTCTGTATTTTCAAGTTGTGTTTATGTGTCTTGATGTCACTCTATGGTACTTTCCTCAGGTTTTTTCATCCAGTAGCATGTAGCATTATTGTTGAGTTCTGGTTAAAGGTCAATGTGTATTTTGGAAATGCATTAATAATAATAATGATAATAATAATAGGTCTAGATATAATGGTAATTATTTAATTGTTAATAAATAATGTGAAATTGGAAAATAATGGAAAATGTTTTAATTAAGATTAAATTAATAGCTTTAATAATTAATAATGATGATATTTGTAATAAGTAACTAATATTATATTAATTGTTTAACTGAGTGTATCGTGAGTTGAAATATATTATTAGTTAATAAATTTATTGTGAGTGTCTATCGTGATTTGAAAATCTCTCTGAGGAAGAAAATTTTATTGCATTCAATTTTAGGGAGATAGTGGGATTCTGAAATAGATTTGGGGAAGTGGGAAATTAATGGATTATGCCTTTTTTTGGTTTATGGAAGTTATTTGTGGGGGAAGTTCCTAAGAGGAGATGGACATAATTGGGGGGGAAAAGTGTGGCGAAAAACTAAAGAATTTTGGAAGGTGAAGAATTTGGAAGCCTCAGATCGAATTTCAACTATGCTTGCTTGTATTTTTGAGAAAATCTGATTAAATTAGTTTGTCTCTGTTGAATCTCTTGTGTATAATTTGAACATGTCTCTTTAGTCCAGTAGATTTCCTATCTTCTTGTCTCATCTAAAGTTAAAGTTTTCCTATAACTTTTGAACTTGATATTTCTACCATCATCTTATTTTGTCACCTGAGATTCTTGAGAAAATTTAGATAGATTCTCTTCTTTGTCTTGTTGAAGCCTTAGTATGTCAAAATGTTAAATTTGTAATTTTTTTTATAAAACAAAGACCTTTTTGTGGTTACCTAGGCCAGAAGAAATTGATTTCTTGGCATTATTTACCTGACCCTCACCTATCTTGCTGCTCTCAGTTCTATAGTACGACTTACCAAGCGTCAGCATCTTATACTCCATTGCCATAAAATGAGGTTTTTAAAGCCATGTATTGGAAAGAATTTTCAATGAAATCTGATCAAAATTTACCTCAGCTTGTTGTGCCATCATACGGCCCAATTCTTCAACTTTCATTCTCTTATTTCTGGCAGATTTTATTAACGATAATTTGGGTCAATTTTTGTCAAATATAAACCTCATCAATATTCTCCTTCACCGCTGCTGTATGGCCTCCCTCTTCTCTCATTTAAATTCTGCCAAAACTTGTTTGAATGAAGTCATTTGGTGTTGATGAATTTGTTACTAGAATTTACTCCTGGTGCCAATCTATCCTTGGGCGTTGTCGTATGGACTAGAAGTTGTATATTGTAATTTGTGCTATAGATGCCTCTGGAGTTTTTTCCTTGGCTGAGTGACATCACCTGCAATCTCAATCTATATTTTGTATTATGTTTTCTCTACTTGCTTCTTTCTAGGTTGCCCATTCTTGAGATTATTTACCTCTAAAAAATCTCTTTCATCTTTTCCTCTCTGGTCTTATTTCATCTAATTGTAATTTTGTTTTGTATTTATGCTTCAATATTGTTAGAGACTTATAGCAAGAGTCCATTTATAGTGCAGTAGGAGAAATTGTAAATCAATTTATTTAGAAAGCTTCAAATTTAAAACTTCATGATTCACGTCTAATGGTAAATCTTGTTAGAAGATTATAATTTGGAATGAGTTAACTTGCTATTTTGATCTATATGTTTATAATCAACCCATTTTAATGATAAGAATAAAGAAAGAAACATTGTTAGAGTAGACTTGTTAGTTAATATTTTGTAATATAATAATTTGTAGTGCATTTAACTCATTAAGAAAGAAATGAAATTAATAGTTGTATGATATTGAAGAAATAAATTAGGGATTTAATGTGAGTAGTTGCAAATGGTTGTGCTAGTTATCAAACAAATATTAGATGGATTTATAATTTTAGAGTTGAATAGGATATTATTGTCTTTTATAAGTTAGGATTTTATTAAAAAGAGAGTTAAAATCTTATATTGTATTCATGTTTAAAGTTATTAAAAGGTTGTTGATCGAGTTTGATCTTTAAATATGTAATTGTCTTCCTTGTTATACCATTGTCAATTTGTATTGAAGTGCTTTAATTGGGTCATTGTATATAATTGGGTTTATTGAGTCTTAGAGTTGTGTTTTGCCTAAGTGTAAAGTGATGTATCTAGTGGGATGTCATGGTTATTAAGTGTCATGTCATTTAAATCTTTGATTCCCATATCAGGAAATTGATATATGAATAGCGGTATTGTGTTTCAAATTTACCCAACTCTAGAGGTTTGGTTACTTGGAGTCGAGTGCAACATTGTGACATGTTTTTTATAAATGTTTTCATTTGATATGAGATTTGAAGTGGATCAGGGAAAGATTGTTGTTTGAGTATTGAATTTGAAATTGACTTTGTAATGTATTGGTATGCAAGAGGATAGATGCCTTGAAATCTCTTTTCCATGCATGTCATTTTGGATAGTTTCTATTTGTTGGTTAGGGGTTTCAAGTTGCATGTAGGAGAGTGGCTTTCATGGTGGGGCCAATGCCCAAAGTGGCTTCTTGAATAACCCCATGGAAGTTGTAACTAAGTGATAACATAATAATTAATCTAGGTGGGCTGGGTAGTTAAACACATAACAGGATAAGTATAATGCCTCATCCATGCCTATAGTGCTCTCATAGGCTAAGGATGGGAGGAGAAGGCCTAGTTGGCAAGATCGATGTCCTTGTCTTCATGAGAGGAAGTGTCGGTTCTGCATGTGTCACCCTATGGGGCCAGTGCCTATAGAGAGGCTGCCAAGATAACCATAGATGGGGACTAGTTCTAGAGGGAGATAGCCTTGATAACCCATGCTAGGACCATGCAATGAGACTCTCCCTACTGTAGCTTAGTTACTGCCTTTATGTTATCTTTTGTAGTTGCCTCTAGATGACTGTCTTGTCTTATTGATCTATGTTGTCAGTATCAAGTTTGTATCTGCTTACTTATACCCTATGACTTAGTGGAACCTCATCATTATCTCCTCGCTCGATGGGTGGACCTCATTGTTCGACATGGTTGGGTGGAAGAGCTTAATCCATTTGTTTTCTTGGTCATCTTGATTCATGTTCATTACAGATGTGTTTCCAGATTCCAGATCTGTACTTGCATCCTTAGACTTCCATTATACTTTTAGAATTGTATAATCTTGTTGTATATTGTAAACTGATGTAATCAGTCAAAAACCTTGTAATCATGAAATCTTGTATTTGACCTCATTCATATCTTGTAAATGAATAATGTATTCTATTTATGTTGTATCAAATTGTATATAAACTTGTGTTGTTAAGAAACTATGTTTTACTAATGTTGTTATGTCCCTAGAGATGTTAGTTGATTTTGTTATTAATATTGTTGATCTAGTGATTATTGCAAATAATCATTTTTTAAAAAATATTTCCACATTTTCTTGTTCAGTTAACTTAACTCTCTAGGGTTACATGATCGGAATCACATTTGGTATTAAAGCCAAGTTTAAACATTGGGTACTCTAGTTGTAATTGAGCCCATTATGTGACCTAGTGCTTAAACTTAGTAGATTAACTTTCATCCCTATTGTTTCCCTCTTTGTGTGTAATGAATTATCATTTGGTGTTGTAGGTAGATGCCTAGACGTAGAGGTCGAGGTCATGGTAGAGGTAGGGGTTGTGGGAGAGGCACTGGTGGTACACCTCCTCCTAGTTCTCCTCATGAGAGTGCCCATCAAGGCAATGGTTAGAATATGGAAGGAAATGGTCATCCTGAGGGAGCCCAGTTGTGTCAGTTACTTGAAGAGGCCCTTGTCCATTTAGGCCCTAGACAAGAGGTAGTGAATCTAGGAGGGGGGTCTGGAAGAAGATCAGCCAGAACCTAGGGAAAGAGAGATCACCTAGGCAAAGAGAATTGACAGCTGAGTAGGAGGCAACTTTAGCTAATCATATGAGAGATCTTCTGAGGGCACACCCTCCCACCTTTGATGGAGTTGGTAGTGGTTTAGAGGCAGAGCCCTGGTTACTTGATATAGGCAGGTGTTTTTCCATGCATCCATATGGCAGCAACACCATGGCTAGATGTGCTATTTTGTATCTCAAAGATTTGGCTTTGACCTGGTGGCATTTAGAGGAGAAGAAGTTACACTTGGACATTAGTACAATTTCTTGGGAGTTGTTCTTAAAGAGATTCAGAGACTATTTTCTGTCTAATCATTGGAGGTAGCATCGCACAGATGAGTTCCATGAGCTGAGGTAGATGGCCATGTTAGTTGAGTAGTATGGGCATAGATTATATGAGATCAAGCACTATGCGGGCATCGGTGATGATGAGACTATGTTAGTGCAGCATTTTATCAGATGCTTAAATCCCCAGATTAGTGGAGGGGTTCATGTCTTCAAACCTAAGACTATGGAGGTAGCAGTGGATAAAGTCCAGTTAGTGGAGGAGAATTTGACTATGGCACTCGGAGGGCATACACGTGTGTACATTGGTAGTGCATCTTCTATAGGATTTGGTTCTCTTGGTGGTCATACTCAGGCATTAGGATCTCATAGAGGATACCATGCACCCTCAAAGGGTGGACAATAGTAGCAATAGGACTCTAAGGCCAAACTGAAGAATTATCAGCCTCAGGAGGGTATCAAACTTTAGAATAAGAAGAACCAGAGTTGGCAGCGATCTAGATAGGATCATGTTGATCGACCTACTTAGAACACACAGTTCGCAGTGAGAAAAGGGACTTTTCATTAGTCTAATGCTTTTTAGGGTGGCAGTGGTTTTCGTAGAGGCACAGGGTGTTTCTCTTATGGCCAATAGGGCCATATGGCTAGACAGTGTCCTTAGTGGAATGCTTTAGGGTTTGGACATCAATGGGTAGCTTCAAAGCCAGTGGTAGGTGATGCGAATAGATTGCACAGTGTCTTTACAGTGGTTGATAACCACCAGGCAGAGTATCAAGGCAAGGTGGTGGAGAATTTTGGCTTTTTGCAAGGTACTAGTTTTTCTGTTCTCTTTGATTTCGGTGCTTCTGATTCATTCATTTCTCCTTCTCTTATGGAGCGTTGTGGTTTAGTGGCAACAAAGTAGGATGATAGGTGGTAGGTAGAGCTAGCTTTAGGGGCTAAGGTCACAGTTGAGTCTCTAGTGTATGGTTGTGAGTTGAGGATTAGTTCTCTATCTACTATAGTAGACCTTCACATCCTACCCCTTGGTTCATATGATATAGTATTGGGTATGGATTGGTTAGAGGCCCATTAGGCAGTGATCAATTGTTAGCATAAGTCAGTCAGTTGTGTGGATGATTCTGGTAGAGAGGCAAAGGTAGTTGGTATCCAAAGACCTATTTCCCTATGTATGATCTCCGCTATGCAGCTTAAGAGATGCATGTGTCAGGGATGTAATCTCTTTGCAGTGATTGTTAATGACTTGGAGATGGAGGAGTGTCGAGAGACATCTCTTGATGATTACCCACTTCTAAGAGAGTATGCTGATGTTTTTCCTTCTAAGATTCTAGGGATGCCACGTAAGACTGACATTGACTTCAGGATTGATCTTATTCCCAGAACAAAGCCTATCTCACGAGCTCCATATTGGATGACCACTCAGGAGCTGAAGGAGCTTAGATTGCAATTAGAGTTGTTGTTAGCCAAGGGATTCATTTGACCTAGTGTTTCTCCATGGGGAGAATCTATGATCTTTGTGAAGAAGAAGGATGGATCTCTGCTGTTGTGTATCGACTATTGACAACTCAATAAGGTGACAGTGAAGAATAAGTACCCGCTTCCCTCAGATTGATGATCTATTTGATCAGATTAAGGGAGCTAAGGTGTTTTCAAAAATTGACCTTAAGTTGGGACATCATCAGTTGTGGATATTTTAGCTAGATATTCATAAAAAAACATTTCACACCCATTATGGCCATTATAAGTTTATAGTTGTACCATTTAGGTTGATGAATGCACCTTTAGTTTTCATGAGCCTGATGAATGGTGTATTTCACACTTATCTTGATAGGTTTGTCCTTGTATTTCTGGATGATATTTTGATTTATTTGAAGACTATGGAGGAGCATGAGGAGCATTTGTGTCAAGTGTTGTAGTGTCTGAGAGAAAATTAGATTTATGCTAATTTTTTGAAATATGAATTCTTTTAGATAGAGGTGAAGTATTTGGGTCATGTCATTTCTGGAGAGGGTATTGCAATGGATCCTTTGAAGATCCAAGCTATTATAGATTGGCCTGTACCCACTAATGTTTCTAAGGTCCATAGTTTTATTAGTTTGGTAGGCTATTATCATCATTTTGTTATGGGTTTTTTGAGGATTGCTCATCCTATTACTTCTCATCAGAGGAAAGGGAAGAAGTTTGTTTGGTCAGAGTAGTGTCAAGCAGCTTTTCAGACTCTTAAGGAGTGGTTGACCAGTACACCTATTCTAGCAGTTCTTGATCCTACTAGGGACTTTGTTGTGTGTACAGATGCTTCTTTGGAGGGCTTAGGAGTAGTTATGATGCAAGATGATCACGTGATTGCCTATGAGTCTTGCAAACTCAAGGATCATGAATTGAACTATCCCACTCATGATTTGGAGTTATTTGCAGTTGTGCATGCCTTGGTGAGGTGGTGGCATTTTCTTTTAGGTCATCAATTTGGGCTATATAGTGATCATCGTAGTTTACAGTATATTTTTACGCAGACAAACTTGAACATGAGGCAGAGGTGATGGATGGAGTTCTTGTGCGAGTATGACTTTAAGGTCAAGTATATTCAGGGCAAAGAGAATGTTGTGGAAGATGTTCTTGGTCAGAGGAGGCATGAGATCTCAGCAGTCACTCTCACAGTTGATTTGAGAGGTTAGATTCTTGAAGCACTTCCTACCGACAGTTGGTATCAGGAGGTGAAGTCTAAGGTTGAGTTAGGCAGACCTTTGGAGGGTAGATTTTCTTGTTACTCTCTTGAGTCAGATGGTTTTTTGCAACATTTGGGTCATATTTATGTTCCTAGTTCTGAGGGTCTCCATACCTTAGTTATGTCAGAGGTACATCAGGTACCCTATTCTACTCATTCAGGTGTCAAGAAGATGCATGCAGATCTTTGTCAGCTGTACTTTTGGAGTGGTATGAAGTGGGATATTGCTGATTTTGTGTTGAGATGTCTTGAGTGTCAGAGGGTGAAAGTGGAGCACCAGCATCCTGTAGGTCTTTTACAGCCCCATCTTGTTCCAGAATGGAAATGAGACATCATTTAAATAGATTTCATAGTTGGATTGCTGGTATCCTCCCATCGACATGATACTATTATGGTCACTGTGGATAGGTTGACAAAGGTATCTCACTCCTCTCCTATCTGTTTATCTTATAATGCTTCTATGCTGGCCAGAGTATTCATGGAGGACATAATCAAATTGCATGGGATTCCTCATAGGATCATCTTTGATAGGGATCTAGTGTTTACTTCAACTCTCTAAACTTCTCTACAGTAGGCCTTGGGGACACAACTGAACTTTAGTTTAGCATACCATCCAGAGATTGATGGAAAAACTGAGAGGGTTAACCAAGTCCTTGAGGATATCCTTAGGATGTATGTGATGGATCAGTAGAGTCGTTGGGAGGACTATTTGTATCTGGTGGATTTTTCTTATAATAATGGATATAGCAACTTAATTAGCATGTATCCATTTCAGGCTTTGTATGGTCATCCTTGTTGGACCCCACTGAGTTGGGATCATCTTGAGGATAGAGTTCTCCTAGGACTAGATATGCTTAGAGATATGGAGCAGTAGGTTGAATGGATTAGATAGCATTTGGTGGCAGCACAGGACAGGTAGAAGAATTATGTAAATGCTCATAGGGTCGATCGACAGTTTTGAATTGGGGATTGAGTGTTCTTGTGTGTGTGTCAGTGAAAGAGTCTGATCCATTACAGAAAAGGCTCTAAGATAGCACCATGCTTTGTTGGACCTTTTGAGGTGTTGGAGAGGATTGGTCCTATTGCTTATTGTCTTGCTTTTCCACCCAGCCTTTCACACATGCATGATGTGTTTCATGTTTATGTGCTTAGACCTTACTATCCAGATATTGCTCATGTTCTTGATTGGAATGCTCTATAGGTAGATGAAAGGTAGCTAGCTTTGGAGCCCATAGGCATTCTATAGTACATGAGACTCACTCTAAGAGGCAGAGACATGGAGCAGGTTAGGATCTAGTGGGATGCTAATGATGAGACTTCTGCTACCTGGAAGGATGCACCTAGGATGCAGGAGTTACACTTGTATTTATTTACAAGCTTCTAGGAGTAAGCTTGATTCTAGGGGGAAGGATATAACTCCCCTCATTTTGGCTTTCTAACAGTGATAGTATTTTAGTTACATTTAGATAGTTTTGAGACAAGTGGATGATAGACTTATTAGTTATGTTTATTCTTCTCATTTTGGATTATAGATTACTGAAGTAGTTGTGGACATTTTCAATGATCATTATGATGACATTAAGGATATTATAGTTTAAGATGTGTTTGCCATGATTAGTTAATGGTTAGATATTATCATTCTTTATGTGGTTTGTTGATACTGAATTTATAGTTAGAGGTGTTTATGTTATTGTCATGCTTTTAGAGAAGGGATAGTGTAGTATTGCTCATTCTGAGCACCCTACTATGCTGTGACTCCCTGACTCTGTGTGTGTTATATATGTATATACACATATGTAACATATCATTTTGATGTAGTTTGCAGGTACCGAGCATCGACTCCACCTGACTTAGCAGGTCTGAGCATGCCCTTACACCATGTTGGGTCTTTCTCTCCAAATGGACAGAGGGTTTGCTAGTTCTAATGCACAAGCAGATTCAACTAACTAATACAAGAGATTGTGTGAGCTACCTCCCCTTCACTTCTAGTTCTGCCACACCAAGGGGGGTGTCCCTATTGCTAAAGATTTAACCTTGACTCGCCCAATGACAGAAAGATTTAGCTTTACAACAACAGGCATGATACTCTCATGTGTGGACCAAGATTATGCATGATACATCACAAGTTTGGCAACACTCTTGGACATAACTAACTGGTTGAGGATGAGAGTATGCAGGGTTCCCATTCCTACTCCTACAACTAATAGGTTAAAGCTTTGAAAGGATTGATTTTGATATTTTGGATGCAAGACAGGGGTTTTTGGATCATAACTACTTCACAAGGAGTAGACTGGTGCCTATCTTAGGGTGAAGAGTCAACTAGATGTATACAAGTGAATGATTTGCAATGGCATTCAACTTTCAAGGGGTTTGGACTAGTACTTGCCTTACAAACATGACCCAAGGCTGAGTATTTAGCTGCCTCTACTTACTAACATCCCGGTTGACATGCATTCTTCTCCACACTTAACCTAAAATAGTTTAATCCACTCCTTGAATGGAAGTCACAGATCAAGCATGCAATACAAAAGGTATATATTCTAAAATCTAAGGAACCCTTAGCAATTAGATTCAAAAGGAGTTATGCATACAACAAATGGAGACAGACAACTAAAAACATACAACAAGCATTTTTCATATAAAACAACAATGAAACTGATAATATAGGCAACATGCATTCAAAATGCAACTCATAAACTCCAAAATGAGATAGAATAGCCAAAAAAGGCTTTGTTTTCATTATTTCCCCAAAAAAATGCCCAAGTCTTCAACAACCAAAAAAATGAGTGACACAGCTTGCTATATAGCAAGAATGTGTACTCATCCATCAAGTACCATGACATATCAAAATTTTGCCAGATACACTGTACCATGAGAATTGGCACTCAAAATATTTAATGCTGCAGAGAGAGAAAGAGGAAAGAGAAGGGAAGAGTAGGTGAGATTGGAAAATATGCCGCTGCTTGAAGATTTTCCTCATGAATTTAGTAGTTGGCCCATCAATCATCGACCCATGCCTCCGTAAACCTGCCATTAATGGCCTATCTACCTATTCTCTAGAAATGTAGTAGTTGTGCAGGTTTTTGAAGTTCCCTCCTGCCTGAAATGCAGCCACATACACAAAGAAATCCTTTGCTCTCTGAAAATTTAAAATAGAGTCATCGATCTCCTCTCTATCATATAGATCTGTGGTCTTAATTTGAATGGGCAAGTCGTTGGCTAATGAAATTGTGCCACGTAGGCACCCCTTCTCCATCATTAACATTTTCCTTCCTCCATTTTGCCTTTTTTGCCCTTGTATATGCAAAAGCATATACATACAACTACCCCTTTGTATCAACCTTTGTATCTACAATTGTAAATGAGATTGTATATACATATAATCATAACACATACAAGGTGCGGACCCCAGACCTTTATGAAACAAATTAAAAGCGTAATCAGGTCTAGCTTGTATCTACCTTCTTTGCATCTTCTTTTTGTATATTACATATATACAATATGCATTATAAATACAATGTGGATTCCATTGCACTTATCAGTCAGATTGGAAAAACCCTTAAAATCTGGTATGTATCTTTACCATTGTATATCGCACATACAATGCACTATATACAACCCATGGACGCCAAAAGATTATTTGTTGTGTTTGATTCTCCAATCGGATCTACTTTGTATGTTCTCCCTTGCATCTTTTCCTTGTATATGACAAACATACAATGTGGATATACAAGAAAAAACATACAATCCGGATCTCTGCCTTTATCAACCAGAATGTATACCTTTTCAGGTCCAGGCCTTGTATATTAGGAATGTCTATGCCCTTGCATGTTTGATTGCATGTGCAAATATACAATCACCTTTGTATATCAGATATACATTTCACTTTTGTACCCACCAATGTACATTGCCCCTTGTACATTTCCTTTGTATCATCGGCCATCGGGATAGTTGTTGCATGAGCCACCAATACACATTGTTTTGCCGATGAAACCATTACATATTCTCCTTGTATGTCAGCCTCGTATGTTGAATATACATACAATCCAGCTTTCATATACCCATAGACTCGACCAACATTTAACTCGATCTGAATCTTCATTGACATCCACCACTTGTATCTAACCCGTTGTATTTCAAACATACAACACAATATACATGCAAACTTTTTGATACATCCACAGAATATTCTAGGAATCTTCAATGTATATTCCACCTTTCTATGTCCAAAATGCATATACAAGTCCAATATGCATACAAGTGTTTTTTGCACTTTTCAAAGCCTGATATGCATAAAATGAGGCTGAGGGACTTAGAATTTTTTGGATTTTTTATGAAAGGTGCCTATGAATTTAAATACTTGAGATCTGAATGTTATGCAGGCACCAACACACCAATGGATAATGTGGATGGGAGATAGCATGGGGTTCCCTAGGTCAGTCTATGTTTTCAAGTTGTGTTCATGGGTCTTGATGTCACTCTATGGTACTTGCCTCGGGTTTGGTCGTCAAGTGACATGTAGCATTATTGTTGAGTTTTTGTTAAAGGTCAATGTGTATTTTGGAAATGCATTAATGATTATTATAATAATAATAGGTCTATATATAATGGTATTTATTTAATTGTTAATAAATAACATGAAATTGGAAAATAATGGAAAATATTTTAATTAAGATTAAGATAATAGCTTTAATAATTAATAATGATGATATCTGTAATAAGAAACTAATATTATATTAATTGTTTGATTGAGTGTATCATGAGTTGAAAGATATTATTAGTTAATAAATTTATTGTGAGTGTCTGTCATGATTTGAAAATCTCTCTAATGAAGAAAAATTTATTGCATTCAATTTTAGGGAGATAGTGGGATTGCAAAATGGATTTGGGGAAGTGGGAAATTAATGGATATTGCCTATTTTTGGTTTATTGAAGTTATTTGTGGGGGAATTTCTTGAGAGGATATAGACAGAATTGGGGGGAAAAAGTGTGATGGAAAACTAAAGAATTTTGGAAGCTATCTAATTTGGAAACCTCTAATCGAATTTTGGGTATGCTTACTTGTATTTTTGAGCAAATCTGATTAAATTAGTTTATGTCTCTATTGAATATCTTGTGTATAATTTGAACATGTCTCTTTAGTCTAGTAGATTCCCTATCTTCCTATCTCATCTGACATTGAAGTTTTCCTATAACTTTTAAACTTTATATTTCTACCACCATCTTATTTTGTCACCTGAGATTCATGAGAAATATTAGATAGATTCTCTTCTTTGTATTGTCGAAGCCTCAGTATGTCAAAATGTTAAATCTGCAATTTTTTTATCAAACAAAGACCTTTTTGTGGTTACTTGGGCTAGAAGAAATTGATCTGTTGGTATTATTTACTAGACCCTTACCTATCTTGCTACTTTCATTTCCATAGTACGGTTTACCCAGCATTAGCATTTCAGACTCCATTGCCAAAAAATGAGGTTTTCAAAGCCATGTATTGGAATGAATTTTCAATGAAATCTTATCAAAATTTACCTTAGCCTATTATGCCGTCATACGACCCAATTCTTCACCTTTCATTCTCTTATTTCTGTTAGATTTTATTAATGATAGTTTGGGTCATTTTTTGTCAAATATAAACTTCATCAATATTCTCCTTCAGCACAGCCATACGGCCTCCCTCTTCTCTCATTTAAATTTTGCCAAAACTTGTTTGAATGAAGTCATTTGGTGCTAATCAATTCATTACCAGAATTTGCTCCTGATGCCAATCTATCCTTGATCACTATGGTACATACTAGTAGTTGTATATTGCAATTTGTGCTATGGTTGCCTCCAGAGTTTTTTCCTTGGCTGAGTGACATTACCTGCAATCTCAATCTACATTTTGTATTATGTTTTCTCTACTCACTTCTTGCCAGGCTGCCCATTCTTGATATTATTTACCTCTAACAAGTCTCTTTCATATTTTCCTCTTTGGTCTTATTTCATCTAATTGTAATTTTGTTTTGTATTTATGCTTCAATATTGTTAGAGACTTATAGCAAGAGTCCATTTATAGTGCAGTAGGAGAAATTGTTAATCAATTTATTTAGAAAGCTTCTAATTGAAAACTTCATGAAAGTCTAAAGGTAAATCTTGTTAGAAGATTATAATTTGGAATGAGTTAACTTGCTATTTTGATTTGTATGTTTATAATTAACCCATTTTAATGATAAGAATAAAGAAAGAAACATTGTTAGAATAGATTTGTTAGTTAATATTTTGTAATATACTAATTTGTAGTGCATTTAACTCATTAAGAAAGGAATTAAATTAATAGTTGTATGATATTAAAGAAATAAATTAGGGATTGAATGTGAGTAGTTGCAAATGGTTGTGCTAGTTATCAAACAAATATTAGATGGATTTATAATTTTAGAGTTGAATAGGATATTATTGTCTTTTATAAGTTAGGATTTTATTAAAAAGAGAGTTAAAATCTTATATTGTATTCATGTTTAAAGTTATTTGAAGGTTGTTGATCGAGTTGGATCTTTAAATATGTAATCGTCTTCTTTGTTATACCATTGTCAATTCGTATCGAAGTGCTTTAATTGGCTCATTGTATATAATTGGGTTTTTTGAGTCTTACAGTTATGTTTTGCCTAAGTGTAAAGTGATGTATCTAGTTGGATGTCATGGTTATTAAGTGTCATGTCATTTAAACCTTTGATTACCATATCGGGAAATGGATATATGAATAGTGGTATTGTATTTTAGATTTAGCCAAGTCCAGAGGTTTGGTTACTTGGAGTCCAGTGCAATATTATGACATGTTTTTTTTTAAATGTTTTCATTTGATATGAGATTTTGAAGTGGATAAGGGAAAGATTGTTGTTTGAGTATTGAATTTGAAATTGACTTTGTAATGTATTGCTATGCAAGAGGATAGATTCCTTGCAGTCTCTTTTCCATGCATGTCATTTTGGATAGTTTTTGTTTGTTGGTTAGGGGTTTCTAGTTGCATGTAGGAAAGTGGCTTTCATGGTGGGGCCGGTGCCCAAAGTGGCTACCTGGATAGCCACATGGAAGTTGTAACTAAGTGATAACATAATAATTAATCTAGGTGGGTTGGGTAGTTAAACACATAACAAGATAAGTTTAATGCCTCACCCATGGCTATAGTGCTCTCACAGGCTAAGGATGGGATGAGAAGGCCTAGTTGGTAAGATCAACCTCCTTGTCCTCATGAGAGGAAGTTTTGGTTCCACATGTGTCACCCTATGGGCCCGGTGCCTAGAGAGAGGTTGCCAAGATAACCATAGCATGGGGTTGGTTTCTAGAGAGAGATAGCCTAGATAACCCATGCTAGGACCATGCCATGACACTCTCCCTACTATAACTTAGTTATTACCTTTATGTTATCTTTTGTTGTTGCCTTTGGAGTACTGTCTTGCCTTGTTGATTTTTGTTGTCTATATTGAGTTTGTATATGCTTACTTGTACCCTTTGACTTAGTGGAACCTCATCGTTATCTCCTAGCTCAGGGGGTGGACCTTAGGGTTCCACATGGTTGGGTGGAAGAGCTTAATCCATTGGTTTTCTTGGTCATCCTGATTTGTGTTCACTACAGATGTGTTTCCAGATTCCAGATTTGTACTTGCATCCTCAGTGTTGCATTATACTTTTAGAATTGCATAATTTTGTTATATATTGTAAATTGACGTAATCAATCAAGAACCTTGTAATTACAAAATCCTGTATTTGATCTCATTCATATCTTGTAAATGAAAAATGTATTCTTTGTATGTTGTATCAAATTGTATATAAACTTGTGTTGTTAAGAAACTATGTTTTACTGATGCAGTTATGTCCCTAGAGTTGCTAGTTCATGGTGTTATTAGTATTGTTGATCTAGTGATTATTGCAAATAATTGTTTAAAGAAAAAATATTTCCACATTTTCTTGTTCAATTAACTTAACTCTCTAGGGTTGTATGACGGGGCATCATAGGATGATTCAAGTGTGTTGCAGATGATCTAAGAGAAATTCTCTGGAGCATAGCGTGTTGATCAAAGAAGATTCAAGTCCTTGCTATGTTTGGTTGATAGTACATTGATCCGCATTG
This sequence comes from Cunninghamia lanceolata, assembly GCA_027924645.1. Taxonomy (NCBI): domain Eukaryota; kingdom Viridiplantae; phylum Streptophyta; class Pinopsida; order Cupressales; family Cupressaceae; genus Cunninghamia; species Cunninghamia lanceolata. The sequence continues at coordinate 11,060,828 of BSBN01000078.1, forward strand.
AGTCAAGATGACCTTGATGTTCATTCCAAGGGTGATGAAGTGTATAAATATTTGTGGATGAGTTGTGGAAAGTTGTCCTTGTGCGAAAATGTTAAAATCATAAGAAAGGTGTAGAGGCGAAGCAGAGAAAAGGAAAAGCAGAAGAACAAGAGCAGTAGAGGATGAAGAGTTAGTGAAGTATTTTAGGTAGAGCAGAAGTTTTGTAATCTATTAATGGGACTGAACCAGGCATGAAGAAGATGCTATTTCTTAGTTCATTTTTTCTGTATTAAACATAAAATCTCGTAGGCAGTGAGCTCTAGGTAGTGCGCCCAAAGGCAAGTGCCTTCCCATTTGTTTTAAGTACTTTTAATAGGGTACAAATCTTGTGGGTTAACCCCCACAATGGTTTTCCCTTAACTGGGTTTCTATGTTAACAATCTTGGTGTCAAGCGTGTTAATTGTGTTTCTACTCATGTGTTGTTGATTCATGCTTTAATGTTTATATCATTAATTTGTTTGTAATTTGTGAAAGAAGATTAAAAGTCGAAAAGGTTAAAGTTGTGGGACAAATGATTCACCCCCCCTCTTAGTTGTCCAATCTAATTCCAACAATTGGTATCAGAGCCGGTTCCTCTAAAAGAAGCTTGACTTCTTGAGGAGATCCAAGATGTCGACTTACAAGATGGAAAGTCTGAGATTCGATGGAACAAATTACTCACTTTGGAAGGTTCACATGTAGTTTCATTTGCAATGTATGGGTGATTCCTTTTAGTTGATAACTAAGGATAAGTATAGGATTTTGAATAATGGCCCTTCAACTCTAGACAAACTCAAGGAAGCTGAATACAATATTTAAGCTAAAGAAGCATTGTTGAGTGCCCTGACTGATAGAGAAATGACAAATGTTTTGGAATTGAAAACTACTCATGAAATATGGAAAATGTTGGAAACTTTGTATGAATGTGATAAATATGGGGTCATCCCAAAATAACATATTACACTTTTTGGCCAAACTTGACATTGAAATCAACATTTTGAACTAAATCTTCACTTTCTGACACCTATAGTGGCTAAATCGTTAGGAATTTGAAGATGATGTGAATTAGTGATTTGTGAGATTTTGTTTATAGATTCTAAATATATTTTTAAAAACAAAATTGGAGTTAAATTGTAGAATCTTTTGCATCTGTTTTGATAACTAGTTTTTAATAGTAAACAACATTTTTTTAAAGTGATGTGTATTCTGTAGCACATAACCTTTTTTACACAAAGGTTAAAATTTTAATTCTTTTGAATTTAGATTGGTAACACTAATATTTAGGGCATGCATTTGGTTTCATAATATTTTGTTAAATATTTTTTTCAATTAAGTTTTGAAGTGAAACCAATTAGAATTTAGACATAGGTGTATTCCGTAAAACATAACTTTTTCTATATGTATCGAAATTCAATTTATTTTTTTTCATTGAAACAAGGACATCAATACCTAGGGCATAGATATTTTTTAGAATTTTTTTTCACTAATTTACTAATTTTCCATGTGTGTAGAATAGAGAACTTGATGTTCGGTGAAAAACCTACATTAACAAGAAATAAAAAATAAATACAATAATCAAAATAAATATATTTAAAATTATACTTTTTTGGAAGCTTATAATAAGGACAACATACTTACAAAACATACATTTTAAATGAATTCATTTGATCCCCCAAAAGGTAAATCAAAAGTGGTTTTTATCAGCATTTTCATAGGTATAAAGGAGACTCCATTATAGGTATAGTTTAAAACTAGCAGGGTTTTATCCAAGGGGGTTTGAATCTAAGGGGATTTGATCAGACCCTCTTCAAATAAAATCTTTTAAATGGAACCTTTCAAGGCTTAAATCATTATATTTTCTAAAAATATGCGATTTTAGCAAAAATTAGGATGTCCCAGAAAGTGTAACTAATTATTCTAGCAGCACCCTATGTCAAATGTGCTAAGCTGCATAGCCTAAAGGGTAAATATGAAAGGTTGATGATGAGTGAAGATGAAAACATTACTTCCTACATGTAGAAGGTGAATAAACTTGTGACCGGTATCAGGAGTGCTAGTGGCATATTGGAAGAATCAGAGATTGTTGCCAAAGTGCTCAGATCCTTACCTACAGCATACAAGCATAAAGTTGCTACCATTAAAGAGATCAGGACTATGAAAACTATTACAAGGGATCAATTGGTTGGTAAGCTTTTAGCAGTTTAAATGAGTGAGTTTGGTGATTCTCTTCCTAAGTCTGAATCTGTATTTAAGGCCAGTGTTTATGGAAAATAAAGATATGATCCAGGTGAAAGCTCTTCAGGAAGATCAAACAGATTTGAGAAGGCAAGGAAGAATCTTGAAGATGATGAAATTGAGGCTGCAGAACTTGAAGCTCTTATTGCCAAAAGATTGCCAAGAGGATTTGATAAGTATGAAGGAAAGTTGCCTTTCAAATGTTTTGCTTGTAATATTATTGATCATTTTGCCTCAAGGTGTCCAGAGAGGATTTTGAAACCAATACCTAACAGATCAAGCACTCAGAAGAAATGTTACTATGTCCAAGAAGCTGAAGAAGGTGTCACTGATGATGAATCTGATATGGGAAGTAACTCAAGAAATGAATGGGTTTTCATTGCCATCAAAGAAAAAGATCTGGTGTCTACTGAATCTACTAGCTATGTGAATGTGGAAAGTGTCTTAGCTACTCAGATTGAAGAAAATGATGAATGGGTGATTGGTAGTGGATGTTCTCATCATATGACTAGTGATAAAAGTAACTTCATAAGTTTGGAAAGATATGAAGGTGGAATTGTGAAGTTTGGACACAATTCAGCTGGTAGAATTTGTGGTAGACGATCCATCTCTTTTGATGGTAAGAATAACACTAATGATATTCTATATGTAGATGGATTGAAGCATAACCTATTGGCAAGAGACACTATGTGGATTCATAAGTGTTGTCATTGATGGCAACAGAGACTATCCCACATATCGACAATACTTAGTATGCCTATATCAGAAGTCAGATTGAAGATTGTTTCGGTCTGGTGAACAAGAATAGAGTATGCAACAAGGTCAGACAAATCAAGTCTAGATCTCTCAAATGGTGTAACTCAGCAAGTTACGGACTTGGATAAGTCAAGAGGAGTATCAAGACTACTATATTCCAAAGATTTAGCCTCCGGTAGTAAAGCATGGAAATGATATGAGCATCTAAGCATCGGGTTTCAATCAAGTAGAGAAGACAGAGGAAGAACTGACTGGCAAAGCATCAGACTTCAATCCAGATGAGTAAAAGATGTTGATCAAGCTATTTGGGGGATTATACATTGTTGTCTAACATGATTAATGATTTCTATGTCTATGTTTTTAATACGCATCGCAAATCCAGCATGGATTCAGCTGACAGATCAGTAAGTTGTAAATATCTTGAGTATTCTTGTTGCTGACTAGAAAGTTGTTGAAATCCTTGATGCAGATATATATACCAGATGGATTCTAGTAGTAGGTGTGTGTTGAATACAAATATGAGGAAATAAAGTGCGAAGAAAAGTAGGATAAGTGTGGAAGCAACAATACTAGTCCGGTATGTGATAGAGCAATAGTACTAAAGCAAAGGAAGAATGAAGTGCGTTAGATCAGTATATTGTGCCTAACTGGAACTGAACTTTAGCATTTGCAAATGCCTCTCATCAGTTCAAACACCTAGTTACCTTCTGTAAGTTTGTTAGACAGTGAGTCTCTTGTAGGCAATGTGCCTCTTGTGAGCAATGTGCTCAGGTAGTAAGCCCTAATTGGTAAGTGCCATTTTGTACTTCTTATTGTTTTAACAGAGAATACAATCTTGGGTTAGTCACCCCATGGTTTTTCCCTTAACGGGCTTTTCCAAGTAAAAATCCTTGTGTTATGTGTGTTGATTTTATTTATGTTCTTATGATCATATATGCTTATAAGTTTTGATGCTGCACTAATTATTAAAGGAGAAAAGAAAGTTAAGATATTTGAGATAACTGATTCACCCCCCCTCTAGTTATTTGCCTTATTTCCAACAATTGGTATCAGAGCCAAGTTCCTCTAAACAGAGCCTAACAGCTTGAGGAAGGTCTGGGAATCTCAATGGATATGTATGGTATGAAGGAACAACTTCAGTCTGCCCTAGATGATCTTGAACAATCCCACTTTGATGTCAATAACTTAAGAGAGACTCAAACAAGCTGATGATTTCATAAATGAGCTAAAAGAAAAATTGAATATCTCTGTGAAAAAGAGAAAGGAACTACTTCAAAAATTAGCAAATCAGAGTGAAGCCAATGATACTAATGAAGATCTGGATGAGAAAAACAAGCTATGTGAGAAGCTGTCAAAAGAGGTCATTATGGTAAGGCATGAGATGGAATCAGGGGTTATGAGATTCACCCAAGAAATTGAAGAGAAAAGGAAAATTGAAGATAATCTAAAACAATCCCTCAAGGAGAAGATAGAGGATTGCCACAAAATGGACAGAATAATTAGGCATCTTGAATCTAATCTTGAAGAAGCTAGAGATAATGAAGAACAACTTGAAAATTAGATAGACACTCTTAAACAAGATCTTCAAACAACAAATGAATACAAAGAGAAATTTAAGATAAGCTCAGCCCAACTTGAAGTTCTTCTTGAAATCTAAAAGAGGGTAGATGACAAGTGTGGCTTGGGATATGAGAAAGATTAAAGCTCTGAATCTGGTCAGAAGAAATTTGGATCAGGAAATCAAAGAAATAGGCCTAGAAGACCTCCAGTAAGGCAACCAAATACTCAAAGATATCCATCCTTCAATGGATACTGCTTTAATTGCAACAACTTTGGTCATAAAGCAACTCAGTACAGAAGGAGAATGAATAAGACTAATCCATCCTTCTTCGGACAATGTTTCAACTGAAAAAGGTATGGTCACAAATCTCATGAATGCAGAAATATGCAAATAAACAATTCATTCAATGGTAGATGCTTTGCATGCAATAGAGTGGGACATATGGCTAATCATTAAGATCAAGAGAATATCAATCAAATATGTAAATAAATGTTGTTTGTTACAATTGTAATAGATCTAGTCATATTACCAGATTCTACAAAAGTAAAAATTAGAATAAAAAGGGTCTAGTGCATCATAACAAAAAACAAGATAACGGAAAAGGCAAACTGAATGCAGATGAAGTTTAAAGGGAGATGAAAAAAATTTGGGTGAAGAAAAGTATAGAAAATATTGGGGATGAATCCGCACTGGAATCTGGTGCTCATATTCCTTTTAGAAACTAAACAGATGAGCTCTAGCTCAGGGGGAGTCATAGAGAAAAATAAATTACCCCAGCCAATCAATTAGTGCCTGAATTTGGCACATGGAATGTTGCGGATTAAAGGGTTCTCAAAAGAATATCTAAATAACCCTTGGTAAAAATATGAAAGATTTGCATGGATTTTTGCAAGAGTTTAACTATTCAAGTGATCCAGTTTGACAACCATCTAGTAAAGAAGTATTTTCATAGATAGATTCAATATGATTCAAAATTGAGATACTTTGATCTGCAGACCCATGGCATGATTGAAGAAAAAAAGATACATTGTCAATTCTCACTGACAATGACTCCAAGTTTAGCATAGTGATTTGAGAAGATCTCTCTCAAGACATGACAACTGGATAACTTATGTTGTACATTTAATGCAAAAAGAAATTAGGGTTTACGCAAAGATAAAAGGGTTCATTCACTTATTATTTGCACATTTGCATTTGAAAAGAAGAAAAGAAGAGTTTTGCATCAAAGTTTCTACAACTCTCTCAAAGGTCAACTACAAAATCCAATTCAACCAGCGATTTGTTCCAACTCTTATTTTGAACTTGAAAGTGTAAAAGGTACTTCCATTCTAAAAATATCTCTCTAAATCATTTACAAAATGGCCACTCTAATGGTTGTTAAGATCACTGATAGGCCGCGCCCAAAATTCAAGAAACACCCCTATAAATCCCTAGAAGTTGATCCTTTATTTTCTTTTTCTAGCATTCCGCATGGGGTATTGCATGTAGAAGATGTTAGGGTCTATATCCATGCCAACATTGAGGAGTTTGGAGACTCTAAATTGATGGACATCTATCACAAACAGCTAATAGATGAGAGTTTTGAACTTAAACCTCAATACAAGGCCATCCGGGATAAACACTTTGGACATTGTATACACTTCCCCTATTTTGTAGAAGATGATTAGGTCTGGTATGTCCTAAGCTAAATGCATGATAATTTCATGTGGTTAATGAGGCCCTTTAAAATAACAAAAGATGTCATCAGGGTAGTGACTGGATTGCATTCTACCGATGGGTTACCTGCACTCAAATCTATCAAGAATCAGACAGTAATTGAAGCCACTGGACCCAAGTTTGACAAAATAGCAATGACCATAGATGACACAACATATCCAAATGTCAAATTTGTCTCAATGATAATTGGGTATAAGATCTATCATTCTAGCAGGGAGAATTCTATGTTTGGGACTGCAATATATGCAACATATCAGATGTTAAGGGAAAATGTAGATTATGACCTATGTGATCTTCTCTTAAATCAATTGTTAGAAAACCTATAGAAGATCAAGAAGGATAAGAAGAACTCCTTTAAGTATGGTTGTTTAATATGGTGTCTATTCTTCTATTACATGAATGAGCTGCCCGGATCAAGTGGTTGGGCTTGGCAAAATGACAAATCGGTTGCAATCCAATTTAGAGAGTATATGTATGGACTTGGTGATGCTAAATCTCAAAGCACAACTCTCTGGGGTTACTTTAAAAACTTCCAAAGCATGATGTAATCCAAAGAGAGGATAACTCAATCCATAGTTGAGAAATACAAGGATACAGTGTGCTTCATGGTTGACACTAATCAATACCTAATGGAGGCAGTTGATCCTAGAACAATGTGGATAATGCCAATGGAATATGAGGTCGATGAGAAAATCTTGGAGCTACATATTCAACACCTACTGAGTGATGCAGAGTTATAGGCAATACTTGATAAGTTCAAAAAAAGAACCTAGATTCCAATGCTTCTCTCACAAGTTTACAAAGGTGTTTATGATTATAAGCCTACAAAAGGCTACTCAGGAGGTTGACTTAGCCTAGGACCACACCCTAGTGTCCACCACTCAGGCTACTCAACTCTCACTTTGGGGAGTCACAGCTCAACACAACCTAGATGCACAGTCCACCTTCAAGAGCTTACAATCTACTACTAACACTTCCACCAATAGGATCTTTAAATCACAACTGGCATATACTTGTCTAGGAAATGAAGGAAACAAGGTCTCTGATCCAAAATCCAAATCTTATATCAAGGAGGACAGTGGACAGCAAACTGTGGCATGACTGTCCTAAAACAGTGTTTTAGGATGACTCATTTCTTATAGCCCAAGAGAACGATGAAAGAAACAATAACTACTTAGAATCCTAAATGACCATAAGTTCTAAATGCTTAACCAAATACCCTTTATGAACATGTATTCCTCCATCAGCATGCAGAGTCATACCGTACCATTTGCGTTCAGAGACAACAGACTATCTTTTTTTTGAAAAATAGGCCTAGTTTTTGAGGTTAGGAGAAGGAAATGTATCAAGGACCCTTGCCCTGGATCAGTTGGACTCCTGCATAGGTCTATCTTCACACTAATACATAGAAATCAACCTCCATTTAATCAAACACTTGACTGTTTCTAGTATTCTCACTGTCTTCTGCCTTGCATAGCTAACTAGTCACTATTTTTGACTAGTTAGAGTCATGCCATACACCTTGGAGGGAGGAGAATAACCTTGTAAACAACAAAAAGCATGAAACCAAAACTAACTTCCTCCATCCCACTAAAAATGGGTGGTATCTTTTAGAGGATAGAGGAGGAATGACACATTTTGCCCAAAACCCTAGTCTTGGAGGGTTTAGAACCAGTTTACACAAAATGAATTGAAACTAATACCACAAGATGTTTCAAAGGCTCAAACTACATGCAAATGGAAGCTACTTCTAAAACCTAACATATTTTCCAAGCCTTATTTCTTGAATAGTCCGTACCAAGCCGTACAGAATGACTGTCTATAGGAAAAATGCAGAAATCACTATTTTTCAATCAAAAAATCTCCTCCTTCCATTTCTGTCAGCATGTTCATACAATAAATTGTTTATATAAAGTTTTTGGGACCTTTCCTCTTCTTCTTCCAACCATACAACTACCCATCAAAAGCAGTGAAGCGTTGGAAATTGCCTTTTCTTCAAAAATACTAAGTTTCAAAAGGAGAATACCTAGAAAATAGGCCTTAACTAACACTCTAATGGACTAGTCAATCAAAATGAACTAAGTCCTTATTACAACACATGAGAGTGGCTTTCAAATCCTTAGAGGAAAATAAAATAACATGAAGACAAATTAGGAAATTGCCAAAAAATGACTAAACTGGGAGCTCCTGCACCATACTCCCCCTCTAGGAAGAACTCAAGTCCCTTGAGTTGCCAATTGTTGAAGTGTCATGCCATGCTTCAAGATATCTGCATTAGTCATCTAGGTGGCCTCTGAATTAGGAAGATCAATCCATTTTACCAAGTAGTCTTTATAGACACCTCTCCTAGTCTTCTTGACAATTTTGGAATCCAGAATGCACTCCAACTGTAAAGGTTTGCTTGGAGTCAAATCCTTGATCCAATCAGCATCTTTATTCACCACATCTGACCCACTTTCACCAGGCAATGGAGGTCTGAAAGGAAAAAGATCACAAACATTGAAAATTGGAGAGATACCAAGGCCAGATGGTAACTCAATCTCATATGCATTTGGACCAAATTTGTGTACTATTTTGCATGGCCCAATCTTCTTCATCAGGAATTTAGTTGGTTGACCCTTGGGCAACCTTTCTTTCCTCAGATATACCATAACTAAGTCTCCAACTTTGAATTACACTTCTCTTTTCTTCAAATTTGCCTTTTCCTTGTACTTTGTGACTATTTTTTCTAGTTGCAACTTGACTTGATCATGGACTATTTTCATGGAGGCAGCAAACTCTTCACCAAGTGCACTCCTTCTATCCCATCCTAGGGGATCCTTCAGTTCAAGTGGCCCTCTTGGATGAAAACCATATACTACCTCAAAAGGACTTTTACCAGTGCTCCTACTCCTTGAATCATTGTAGGCATATTCAACCTAACTGATAACCAAGTCCCATGCCAAACCATGCTTCTTTGTAAGGCATCTTAGAAGGTTTCCAAGTGATCTATTAACCACCTCAATCTGACCATTAGTTTGTGGATGGTAGGCTGATGAAAAGGACAACTGTGTGCCCAGCTTTTTCCAGAAGGTCCTCCAGAAGTGACCTACAAACTTAGAATCCCTGTCAGTTACAATGGATAATGGCAGACCATGAATTCTTACTACCTCTCTGAAAAATAGACCTGCAACATGAGATGCATCATTTGTGCATTTACATGGCACAAAATGAGCCATCTTGCTGAACCTATCAACAATAACAAACACACTATCCACCCCTCTGGCTGTCTTGGGTAACCCAAGCACAAAATCCATGCTGATACTTTCCCAAGGTCTATTGGGAATGGGAAGGGGCTGGTATAGACCTATATTTGAAGACACACCCTTGGCCCTTTGACAAATTGCACAACTAGCAACATACTTCCTCACATCTGATTGTACCTTTGGCCAAAAATAGAACCTTGTGACTTGTTCTAGTGTCTTCTCTAAGCCAAAATGTCCTAAAGAACCATTATGCTTCTCCTTGATGATGTTGTCCCTCATGGAGCACTTAGGGACAGACAACAAATTGCCCTTAAACAAGAGGCCTTCCTACAAAACAAAATTTGCATACTCTCCATGGAATGTGTTAGCCAAGTTCACACAAACATCATAAGCCTCTTTGAAATCAGAATCTTCTTTATACAACTCCTTTAAACAGTCAATACCCATGCTTTCTAACTAAATTTCATGAACAAGAAGCAACCTTCTACTCAATGCATCAACCACCTTGTTAGAAACACCTCTTTTGTGTTTAATTGTGACAGTATAAACTTGTAGTTGTTCCATCCATTTAACATGTGTATGGTTCAATTTTTCTTGACTATTTAGAAAGCTTAAAGCATAATTATCAGTAAACACAAAAAATTCTTTGGGCAGCAAATAATGTCTCCATTTCTTAAGAGCTTGCACCATTGCATAGAGTTCTCAGTCATAGGTAGAATACCTTTGATTGGCTTCATTCAACTTTTCTGAAAAGAATGCCACCGGATGTCCTTGGCTGAGAATAGCACCAATAGATTGCTGACTTGCATCACGCTCAACAACAAACACCTTATCAAAATCAAGGAATACTAAGGTAGGCAACTCAACCACCTTTATTTTCAACAACTCAAAACTATCATCAGCTTCCTTTGTCCATTGGAATCTACATTTGACTCCACCCTTGATGGTGTTGAGGATGGGAGCACTAATGTGACTGAAACCTCTGATAAAATTCCTATAGAAAGTCACCAATCCATGGAAACTTCTCACATCACCCACTATTTTTGGGGTAGGCCAACTAAGAATGGCCTCAACCTTAGAGGGATCCATCTTCAAACAGCCATTAGAAATGACAAATCCAAGGTATACAAGTTTAGTTTTCATGAACTCACATTTGTCTAAGTTGATCATCAACTTGTGGTCATGTAGATTCTCCAACACCTGACCAACATGCTTCACATGCTCTTCTCTTGTCTTGCTAAAGATTAGTATGTCATCAAGATAAACAATAACAAATTTACCAATGAATTCAACTAATACCTCATTCATCAGGTGCATAAATGTACTTGGAGCATTGCTGAGATCAAATGGCATAACAAGCCATTCATAAAGAGCTTCATTGGTCTTGAAAGCGGTCTTCCATTCATCTCCCTGTCTGATTCGGATTTGTTGATATCTAGATTTCAAATCAATCTTTGAGTAATAGTATGATCCTCCAAGATAATCTAGAAGATCTTTAATCCTTGGCATTGGGAACCTATACCTTATGGTGATCTTGTTTATGGCCCTGGAATATGTGTATAGCCTCCACTTCCCATCCTTCTTAGGAGCAAGTACACTTGGGACTGCACAGGGACTTAGACTCTTCCTAATTAGCCATTTCTCTAGGAGATCTTAAATTTGCCTTGCCACCTCTTCATTTTGCTGTGGTGTCAGCTTATCAGCAGCCTTGTTGGGCAATGTAGCACCAGGTATTAATTCAATTTGATGACTTATGTCTCTTATGGGTGGTAAGGAGTTAGGAACTTCCTCTACCACAAGGTCTTGATACTTATCTAGAAGTTGCTACACTTCCAATGGAATCTCCTTCTGTTTTTGATCTTGCTGATCTGATCCACTTTAGGGCTTCATGACCAAGGCGTACCCTTGGTTATCATTCTCCTTCAAGAGGTTTAGGAACTCTTTTCCATTCACCAACATGACACTGCTTCTTCCCCCCGGGCTGCTCCAACATAGGATCCATCTTGAATGGTCATAAGTGTTCTTCTCACCATCATGCTAAGCTTTAACATCATATTTCCATGGACGGCCAAGAAGCAAATGACATGCATCCATGGGGATGATTTCACATAGCACTTTGTCCTTGTAGTCACCAATTGCAAATTCAACCCAAGTTTGTTCTTCCACCATGAAACTTTGGTTCTTGTTCAACCAAGAAATCTTGTGAGGACTGATATGAGGCAACTTCTTCAACTTGCATTTCTCCACCATCTCAGTTGATACCACATTCTCAGTAGATCCTAAATCTACTATGATTTTTCAAAGCTTCCCATAGGCTAGGCCTTGGGTTCTAAAAAGATTATTTCTTTGAGGGGGCTCTTGTTTCAATGGCATCTTCAACATAGACATTTTGATCATCATACTCTCTCCATCTAGAACAAGTGCAGCACTTCCCATTGGTGAATTCACACTCTCACAATCATCATCCTTTACCAACTAATTTCTCTTTCCACTATCATGAGAGTTGTTATCTTTCCTTGGGCATTTGGTCATTGTATGGCCAACTTGGTTGCAGCCATAACACCTTCCAGTGAAGACTCCTGGTCCTCTACCTCCTCCACCATTTCTATCCCTACCATTAGGACTTCTCCAACCTCTGAAGCCTCCTCTATGCTTTGTCTTAGGTGATGTTTCTTGCTAACTGTTATTTTCAGTTTTGTTGAATTGTCCACGGCCAAAACTGCCTCTTCCTCTGGCACTTTGTTCACCCTTCCTTCTTAGCTTTTCCTTTGCTCTGGAGGCCAATAAAAAGCATTCATCCACTATTTTTGGTATCACTAAACTAATCTCATCTTGCAGATTGTATTTCATACCATTTAGGTACCTAGCCACCATCCCTTTTTCAACTTCATTATGATTGGCCCTCACACTGAGTCTATGAAATTCTTCTGTGTAGGCAGCCACATCCATGTCTTTTTGTCTCAAATTTTGAAATCTCCTTATGATTTGAATCTCATAGTCAGGTGGCATGAACTTGCTTCTAAGCATAGCCACCATTCTACTCCATTTAGTGATGGGACTCTTCCCAATCTTCTCCCTCTCACTTTGCATATAGTTCCACCACACAAGTGCAGAACCTCGTAGCCTTGTCTTGGCAAACTTAACCTTTTTGCTGTCATTGAACTCCTTGTAATCAAAGAAATTACACATAGCTTCTATCCAATCGGTGAGACCATCTCCATCTAACTTGCCATGAAAGGTAGGCACATCCATCTTGGGATCACCACTATCTCCATGAGCACCTTTAAGTGCATTCAAGAAAGCTTTCTATTTTGTAGATATGTCCTACTCTTGAGAACTCTCTTCTATCTCTACTTCTTCATTTGTGTCAGAGGAACTTCCCTCTTCTTTGGTCTTGCCCTTAGACTTCTTTTCTTCTTGAAATCTTGCCTCTTGCAACCTTGCTTCAACCATCTCTTCCACCAACTTCTTGATGGAATCTTGACTCGTTGTCTTGGGAGGCATTGTACTAGCCTCTGTTTCAATCTCCTTGTCTGACATACACTATTTCCAACCAGATATTGGCTCTGATACCAATATGATGCAGAGTTATAGGTAGTCGTTGATAAGTTCACAAAAAGAACCTAGATTCCAATGCTTCTCTCACAGGTACAAAGGTGTTTATGATTATAAGCCTACACAAGGCTACTCAGGAGGTTGACTTAGCCTAGGACCACACCCTAGTGTCCACCACTTAGGCTACTCAACTCTTGCTTTGGGGAGTCACAGCTCAACCCAACCTAGATGCACAGTCCACCTTCAAGAGCTTACAGTCTACTACCTACACTTCCACCAATAGAATATTTAAATCACAACTAGCATATACTTGTCTACGACATGAAGGAAACAAGGTCTCTGACCCAAAATCCAAATCTTATATCGAGGAGGACAGTGGACAGCAAACTGTGGCATGACTGTCCTAAAACAGTGTTTTAAGATGACTCATTTCTTATATCCCAAGAAAACGATGAAAGAAATAATAACTACTCAGAATCCTAAATGACCATCAGTTCTAAATGCATAACCAAATACCCTTTATGAACATGTATTCCTCCATCAGCATGTAGACTCATACTGTACCATTTGTGTTCAGAGACAGCAGACTATCTTTTTCCTGAAAAATAGGCCTAGTTTTTGAGGTTAGGAGAAGGAAATGTATCAAGGACCCTTGCCCTGGATCAGTTGAACTCCTGCACAGGTCTGTCTTCACACTAAGACATAGAAATCAACCTCCATTCAATCAAACACTTGACTGTTTCTGGTATTCTCACTATTTTTGACTAGTTAGAGTCATGCCATACACCTTGGAGGGAGGAGAATAACCTTGTAAACAACAAAAAGCATGAAACAAAAACTAACTTCCTCCATCCCAATGAAAATGGGTGGTATCTTTCAGAGGATAGAGGAGGAATGACACATTTTGCCCAAAACCCTAGTCTTGGAGGGTTTAGAACCAGTTTACACAAAACAAATTGAAACTACTACCACAAGATGTTTCAAAGTCTCAAACTACATGCAAACGGAAGCTACTTTGAAAACCTAACACATTTTCCAAGCCTTATTTCTTGAATAGTCTATACCAGGCCATACAGAATGACTGTCTACAGGAAAAATGCAGAAATCACTATTTTTCAATCAAAAAAACTCCTCTTTCCATTTCTGTCAGCATGTTCATAAAATAAATTGTTTATAGAAAGTTTTTGGGACCTTTCCTCTTCTTCTTCCAACCATACAACTGCCCATCAAAAGCAGTGAAGCGTTGGAAATTGCCTTTTCTTCAAAAATACTAAGTTTCAAAAGGAGAATACCTAGAAAATAGGCCTTAACTAACACTCTAATGGACTAGTCAATCAAAATGAACTAAGTCCTTATTACAACACATGAGAATGGATTTCAAAGTCTTAGAGGAAAATAAAATAACATGAAGACAAACTAGGAAATAGCCAAAAAATGACTAAACTGGGAGCTCCTACACCATTGAGCCAGCCTAAGGACCCTGAGGCAGAAAGGTTTGGAACCTTTCAAGAACTAAGTGTAAAAATACATGTTGAGGTAAGACAACTGGAGATAAAGAGGAAAGTTAGAAGGGAAGTTGAGGAAATTGCCAAAAGATTTGGCATATCAAAAGAGGTAGTAGATGCAAACCGAGAGAAAATAGAAAGGGTTGAGAAAGAGAAACAAGAAGCAGAGAAAGGAAGTGTTCTGACACAAGCCTCCTCTCAGACTAGGTCCTCCAAGAGCTCAAGAGCCACCAAACCAGAAATCAAGACATCTAGAAAGGGAGAAAAGAGAATGAAAAGAAAAGCCACAAGGTCATACACAAGTCTCAAGAATGATGAAGAAGTAGAGTCTGATGAGGAAATTAAGAAAATGAAGAAGAAAACATATGTCGAATTCTCTGCCAATAAAAACAAAGAAGAAAAGGCAAAAGAATTTGTTGAAAATCCCACTCTTTCAATTGATGATATCATCAAGGCAGTCACTGTGGATGGGAATCTGCAACTAGTAACAGAATTCTATGATGAATATAGTGATACTGACAAGAGGATCTTGGAAGAAGCTATAGTTAGGTACCTAGATATTTACAATAAAGATTTCATTGATTCCCAAAAGTCTAGAGAAGGTACTTGAACTAAGAAAAGAGAATGCAAAGGCAAAAGACATAGAGATCCGAGAATAGATTGCAATTCAGCTCTATCCTTCTATTACTCCAAAGAAAATAGACATGATCTTTAAGGACTGTAAAGATGAATTCTAGAGTAAAGCAAGAATGAATAAACTTATTCTTGGAGAAACTAACCAAGTAGCAAGAGAAACAAAAGACATCTTCTAGAATGCTTTCAAAAGATTCAATCTTCCTATTGTAGAGGAAATAGGTGAAGAACCTTCTACCATGGATGTTGTAGGATTAAATGTAGCCAATGATGAATCTTTTGACAAAAATGTAGAAGGATCAAAAGAGATAGATGAAGAGAAGTCTAAGGACTTGGATTCCTCTATTTCAAAAGAGGAAGTTCATGAAATAGTAAACACAGGTAACATCTCTCCTTTGGATCCCACTGCAGACATTCCAGATTTAGGAGCTGAAGGAGAAGGAAGAAAAGAGGAGAAAGTAAGTCAAGAAGAGGAGGTCAAGGGAAAAGAAGAAGAACAAGTAGAGAAGACCTATGATGATAGTGCTAAGATCCAAAAGGAAAAGAAGACTCGATCTCTAGCAAGAGACACTATAGAGGTAGTGAAGAATTTCTTGAAAAAGGAAATGATGGAGATAGATGAACCTGAACTATTTCAAGGGCCACGAAATTTTGACTCTCTATCTCCAGTCCAAATAATGAAAATAGCATCTTTTGCTCAGGCTAAAGCAAAAGAAAAACTCTTGAAATCTCACATGGAAGATTGTGAACTACTAGAGATTACATCGAAGATGTGGAGAAGATCATACCATCATTTCAAAAGGATCCTTTGGCCTCTCCATCTGGTAACTTGAAATCTCTAGTAAACTTTGTTAGCACTCATTTTGAATCTTTAGAGAAATTGGCAGAAGCAAAGGTTTGGAAGTTTTTTTGGGAAAAAGGTTCACTTAAGTACAAGGACTCATTATTAATGATAGGAGGACCCTAGACATTGGAATAAAAAGCCTTGACAATGCTCTTAAAGATGGTGGGGACATGTACAAATTTTGTCTATCTTAGACCAAAGTGACAGAGGATATTGAAAAGAAGATGAAAGAACAAGAAGGTAAACTGTCAAGTTTATCTTAGAATTTTTATCCCCTCACTACATCCTTAATGAATCAAGAATGCCAGGCCATTGTCATCATAAATGAAATAAAGAGGATGAACAAAGAAAAGAAGGATATAGTAAACAGAATGAGTGAACTTAGAGGGATAATTATCCCAAAGTTAGAGGTAATGCATGAGGCCTTAACAGATGCTTAGACCACAGCCTGGACGATTGATCTGATAGATTTAGGAAGGGTAGAAGCATATGCATTTTTGTTGAGTGGTAACATCTCCATTTTAGACAGGATGAAGTAGAGCTGGGCCATAGATTTTGTATAGTTGAAGGCCACTTTTGTGGATATACTCAAGTATATGTAAGTATAACATGTATATATACTTATGCGGCCATATATAGGTCAATTTTTGTAAATTTTGGTGTGTAGATTCTACCCTTTGCCATTAATGTCAAAGGGGGAGTGAGGAGTAGTAAAAAATGTGGAATCTAGCTAAGGGGGAGCTCTAGTAAAATAGTGCATAAGATAGAGCATCAGCTAAGGGGCAGTTTTATTGTGACACTTAGTCATTTTTCACTAAGTGTTGCCATCAATGCCAAAGGGGGAGATTGTTGGCAAGAGACACTATGTGGTTTCATGAGTATTGTCATTGATGGCAATAGAATCTATCCCACAAATCTATAGTACTTAGTATGCCTATACCAAAAGTTAGATTGAAGATTGTTTTGGTCTAGTGAACAAGAACATAGTATGCAACAAGGTTTGACAAATCAGGTGCGGATCTCTTAGATGGTGTAACTCAGTAAGTTGCGGACTTGGATAAGTCAAGAGGAGTATCAAGACTACTATATTCTAGAGATTTAGCCTATTGTAGTAAAGCATGGAAAAGATATGAGCATCTGAGCATCAGGTTTCAGTCAAGTAGAGTAGACAGAGGAAGAACTGACCAGCAGAGCATCAAACTTCAATCCGGATGAGTAAAAGATGTTGATCAAGCTATTTGGAGGATTTGCATTGTTGGCTGACATGATTAATGACTTCTATGTCTATGTTTTTGATACGCATCACAAATCAAGAATGGATTCAGCTGACATATCAGTAAGTTGTAAATATCTTGAGTATTCTTGTTGCCGACTAGAAAGTTGTTGAAATCCTTGATGCAGATATATATACCAAATGGATTCTAGTATGTAGGTGTGTGTTGAATACAGATATGAGGAAATAAAGTGTGAAGAAAAGAAGGATAAGTGTGGAAGTAGCAGTACTAGTCTGGTATGTGACAGAGAAACAACACTAAAGTAGAGGAAGAATAAAGTGCATCAGATCAGTATATTGTGCCTAACCAGAACTGAACTCTAGCATTTGTAGATGCCTCTCATTAGTTCAAACACCTGGTTACCTTTTGTAAGTTTTGTAGACAGTGAGTCTCTAGTAGGTAGTGTGCCTTTTGTGAGCAGTTTGCTCAGGCAGGGAGCCCTAATTGGCAAGTGCCATTTTGTACGGCTTATTCTTTTAACAAAGAATACAATCTTGGGTTAGTCATCCTGTGGTTTTTCCCTTAACAAGGTTTTCCACGTAAAAATCCTTGTATTATGTGTGTTGATTTTATTTATGTTCTTATGATCATATATGCTTATAAGTTTTGATGTTTCACTAAGTATTAAAGGAGAAAAGAAAGTTAAGATATTTGAGATAACTGATTCACCGTCCCTCTCAGTTATCTACCTTGTTTCCAACATAACCTTCTTAGTTTTGGACAGTTGGTTGACAAAGGGAATGATCTTTGTTTCAAGGATGGAAAATGCAAAATCTTAGCAAGCTCTGAAACCATGATTGCATCAGGGACACAAACTGAAGGTAACATCTTTCATTTAAGTGGTACTAGCAAATGTTGTTTGATTTCTCAGATTGATCAGAGTTGGTTATGGCATATGAAAATGTGTCATGTGAATTTTGATAATATTGTCAAGATAAGTTCTACTCAAGCTATGAGAGATCTTCCAAATTTTGTAAAACCTACTGATAACATGTGTAGAGAATGTTAATTGGGTAAATAGAACAGAACTTGATTTAAGAACAAAGAATAATTTTCAAGTGGATTGTTGGAACTTGTGCATACTAATCTATGTGGTCCTGCTAGAATTAGAAGTGTGGAAGGAGACAAATATTTTATGTTGCTAATTGATGATTACTCTTGGATGATGTGGTTAACCTTCTTGAAATAAAAATTAGAAGCTCTTGACAAATTCAAGGTGTTCAAGTTTATGGTGGAGAATGAGATTGGTGTGAAGATAAAGTGTCTGAGATCTGATAGAGGTGGAGAGTTTACCTCCGATGAGTTTGATACATTCTATGAAAAGCATGGAATAAAAAGATAGTTATCTACTCCTAGGACTCCTCAACAAAATGGAGTTGTGGAAAGAAAGAACTGTACCATTCAAGAAGCTACTAGGACCAAGATGATGGAAGCAAATGTTCCACAAGTCTATTGGAAAGAAGCTATGAGTACTTCTATCTACACTCTTAACCATGTGCAGATCAAAGGCAATTCTAGTAAGACACCTTATGAACTATGGTTTGGTCATCCTCCTACTATGAAATATTTCAAAGTCTTTTCGTAGAAAATGCTATATCAAAAGAGATGAGGATCTAGGCAAGTTTGATGCAAGAAGTGACAAAGGAATATTTCTGGGTTACTCTACTCAAAGCAAGGCATACTAGTGTTTTAACAAGAGATTGAAAAAGATTATTGAAAGTGCTAATGTTAAGGTTGATGAGAGCAAAGAAAGACCTTCCATTCCTAGTGGATATGATTTAGATGATCAAGATGAAAGTCAAAGTCAAGGAAAGGAAGTTCAAACCTAGACTCAAATCTAGATTGATCTAGAGAACCCAGTGACTCAAGAAGTTAGTGAAAATGTTGAGGAACAAGCTCAAGAATTAGAAATTCAAGAAACTCCCAAAACCCCTAGGTATGTAAGGTTGAATCATTTTGAAGATCATATCATAAGAGATAAGAGTAAAGGTGTTCAAACTAGAAGAATAATTGCTGAAAATCAAGTGGAGTATTGTTTGATTTCAAGGATTGAACCAAAAATAGTGAATGAAGCTTGTAATGATAAAAATTGGGTAAAAGCAATGGAATAAGAATTAATGCAAATTGAAAAGAATCATACTTGGGATCTTGTTCCTAGACCTAAAAACAAAAATGTAATTGGAACCGAATGGGTCTTCTAGAATAAACTAAATGAAGATGGTGAAGTGAGAAACAAAGAAAGATTGGTATGCAAAGGATATTCTCAAGTAGAGGGAATTGATTTTAAAGAAACAATTTCCCCAGTGGTAAGAATTGAAGTAGACAGATTATTTCTTGCATTTGCTTCTTTCAAATTTTTCAAAGTTTACTAGATGGATGTCAATTTAGCATTCTTGAATGGACAGTTAGAAGAAAAAGTCTACATTGAGCAACTAGAAGGATTTCAGTTGTCCGATCAAGGAGATATTGTTTACAGATTGAGAAAAGTATTATATGGACTCAAACAAGCCCCAAGAGCATGGTATGCAAGATTAGATAAGTACCTGCTAAAGCTTGAATGTAGCAAAGGCACAACTGACAATAATCTTATCTCAAGATTGATCATGAGGACATCATGATTGTTCAGGTATTTGTTGATGATATCATTTTTGGTAGAAATGGAAGCATGTGTAAGAAATGTGCTAATTAGATGCAAAGTGAATTTGAGATGTCCATGTTTGGTGAAATAAATTTCTTATTAGGTCTGCAAATCACTCAGTCAGATAAAGTTATATTCATATCTTAGTCTAAGTATGTGAGATAATTGTTCAAAAAGTTTGGAATGGAGGACTCAAAACTAGTAAATACTCCTATGGTAACTAGATGCAAGTTGAGTAAAGATGATGATTCACCTAAGGTAGATCAGAAAAGGTATAGATCAGTGATTGGAGGACTACTTTATTTGACTCAGACCAAACCTAATATTATGAATGCAATTAGACTTGTTGGTAGATTTCAAGTTGATCCTAGAGAATCCCATGTTGTAGTAGTTAAAAGAGTTTTTAGATATCTAAAGGGAACATCTGATTATGGCTTATGGTATCCAAAGGATAATGACTTCACTCTTCATGCATATACAAATGTTGATTGGGTAGGAGATGTGGATGACAATAAAAGTACTAGTGGTGGTGCATTCTTCTTGGGAAGGAGATTGGTTTCTTGGTTCAATGAAAAGGAGGTAATTGTACTCAAGTCTTGTGGATGAAGCAAATGTTGAAGGATATTAGAATTGTGTTTGAAGAGCCTGTTACAATCTTCTTGGATAATTCAAGTGCAATAAACATCTCCAAGAACCCAGTGTTGCACTCAAAGACAAAGCACATATCCATCAAGTTTCACTTCTTGAGAGAGAAGATAAGTGAGAATGAAGCCAGATTGGAGTTTGTTTCTTCAAAGGATCAGATTGTAGATATATTCACAACACCTTTGCCTAAGGATACGTTTGAGTATCTCAAAGGGAATCTAGGAGTTATTACCCCTCATGTTTAGAACTAAGATGCACTAGTGTGCATTAGTTCGATGGAATTCACAGTCATATCTTGTGATCCAAATTGATGTTAAGGAGATACTACTCAGGGAGAGTAGGTAGTATGCAAATTTTGGAGATTAGTTTGAAACAAAAAAGGGGGAAAAAAGATTGCAAATATGTGCCCTTTGCCATTGATGTCAAAGGGGGAGAGAAGTCATGTGAAAAACTAGTTACTGATAAAAGGGGGAGCAATGAAGAAAGTGGTTGCAGAGGTGATAAGAGAAAGGGGGAGAAATCCTTGTCTTGATGGTTGAAATAGTTTTTCACATCATATGTTTCCATCAATGACAAAGGGGGAGATTGTTCCAAATATGTTCCTATGATTTGTTGTCATTGAAATCAATATATCCCTTTGTCAGAAACAGGGGAAACAGTATAGATCAGTGAAATAGATTACTTTGCATTTCTAGAGGAATGGAGATCAAAGTACGTGGACTATATGGCTATGTAGAGGATTGTGTAAAGTAGCTTTAGTTAAGATTTGAGATGTCCATATGAAGATTTGAAGAATCTATGGCCATATGAGTAGAACCAAGTTTCACAGTGTTTAGAAGAGATAGATTGATATGAAATTGATCTAGATTGCTCCGTAATGAAAACTTATGATCTTCAGATCCAGAGGCATGTTTAGGAAGTTAGTGTGTATCCTCAACTCAAATGGTTCATGGTTTGGAGGTCTGCAAGCAATCTTTCTAGTGTGACAGTCATGGCAGACAATGTTCTTGAGGTACCAGATGAAGATGCAAGTGATTTTGATGATATGGAGTAGTGTGGATGTTATTATTGAATTCAATGTTCTTGTGGAGGTCTCTAGATCATGTGTCTACTATGTTGGAGGTCCACATTGAAGATTGAGCTCGTTGCTGAAGATTTCTTCCTTGGCGTTGTTGTTCTTCCTAGTCTTGGCTGACTGGATGATTCAAGTATGTTGCGAATGATCTAAGAGAACCTCTCTCAAGCATAGCATGTTGATTGAAGAATATTCAAGTCTGACCTATGTTTGGCCAATAGTATAGTGATCTACATTGAAACAAGCCAAACTTGATGTTCACTCCAAGGTTGATGAAGTGTATTAATATTTGTGGATGAGTTGTGGAAAGTTGTCCTTGTATGAAAATGATAAAATCATAAGAAAGGTATAGAGGTAGAGTAGAGAAAAGGAAAAAGCAAAAGAACAAGAGTATTAGAGGATGAAGAGTTAGCAAAGAAGTATTTGGGGCAAATTAGAAGTTTTTTAAGCTATCAATGGGACTAAACTAGGCATGAAGAGATGTTATTTCTCAGTTCATTCTTTCTATATTAAACATAAAATGTTTTAGGTATTGATCCTCCTGTAGGTAGTGAGCCTCCTGTAGGAAGTGAGCCTCTTTGAGTAGTGAGCTCTGGGTAGTGCACTTGAAGACAAGTTCCTTCCCATTTCTTTTAAGTACTTTTAACATTGTACGAATCTTGTGGGTTAACCCCCACTATGGTTTTCCCTTAACCAAGTTTCTAATTAAAAATCTTGGTGTCAAGTGTGTTAATTGTGTTTCTACTCATGTGTTGTTGATTCATGCTTTAATGTTCATGCCATTAATCTATTTGTAAGTTGTGAGAGAAGATTAAAACCAAAAAAGGTTAAAGTTGTGGGACAACTGATTCACCCCCCTTCTCTTAGCCATCCAACCTAATTCCAACACTACAACCCAAAGGAAGCTATAACTCTCTGAATAGTTACAACACTTACAATCTTTGCAAAATAATTCTTCAATCTTTATATCACAAAACTTATCTGACTCAAATATTCTTCTCACAAAATTGATTGTTGATCAATTCAGCCTTTGTACAACTATCTCACCTCTACACAACTACAATATAAACCTCTGGCATAAAAAAATAACTTCAAAAACTCTTCTCCATCATCACATCATGAACAATTGACTCAAAAATAATATCACATCACATAAACTGATCCTTTCCATATTTCATCATGAAATTTGCATCCACACTAAGTTTATTCATACAAAGTGAATGTTATCACACCATACATCACTCATACAACCCTCAACAACTTTGATCTTTTCTATATATGCTCCAAAATATTCAAAATCTTTCTCCTTGGTCAGCCAAGGTGAAATGTGTAGCATGAAACATGTAACGGCCATAATAGTAAGCTCCCAAACATATGTGGTAAGTAAAATTTAAATACAATTCAAGAGCAAGACATAATAAGGTCTTATCTTACCTTGGGACACGCTTTCATTCTAGTGCACATTCCAAAACACATGACATAATCACCAACATGTATTAGGTTGACACAACAAACACTTGCACTTCCTTACATTAAGCTCCAAACTAAAAGTGGTACCAGAAGAGATAATGTTACATCATGCAGACCACACAAAGAGAATTATATGATCTATAAATTATCCCTATACACTCCTACCATTTCAAGTTAGCACATGCTGGCACAACACATAAAATATAATTCTGGTATCTTTAACAACTCCACTTACATAGTATTAAGATAGAATAATGAAAAAACATACTTGTGTTGAACATAAACATTTGAAACTTGAAAATCACATATCAACCATCTATATGAGCTTGTCATTCAATCAACAAGGTCAATTACTAATGTACAGTAATTTGTGGTGTGTTTTGCTTTCTTCCTCTACTTATCATTATCATCAACATGACCTGTCTTCATAGAGCTAAGTCCAGAGAAGCATCTAGAGTACAAATTATCACTTGAAACATGACACTTGCACACTTGATACTTATATATACCTATTCTCAAAATTGTAACATCATATCTTCATCTTTAGAGAAGTGCAGAGCATTCTCATCTCTCTGTGATTGCACTTACTTTGTTTCAACAT
Organism: Cunninghamia lanceolata; assembly: GCA_027924645.1. Lineage (NCBI taxonomy): Eukaryota > Viridiplantae > Streptophyta > Pinopsida > Cupressales > Cupressaceae > Cunninghamia > Cunninghamia lanceolata. The sequence continues at coordinate 11,084,600 of BSBN01000078.1, forward strand.
TGTCTTCATTCTTCTATCTCTCAAACTCCTTCTGGTAAAATTTATCATTTCAAACTTGAAACATGGATTCCTGAGTGTAATATCTAGTCATCAAACCAATCTGTAGTTCCTTACCTTAAATGTTGGTAGAATGTAGTACTATCTTGTGATCCTGTAACACCTTCCATGACTTGTACTAAACTTAGACAATTTCCTTCAATCTTTTTATAACTTTCTTCATCAGGCGACAGACACCATGAGTTCATAAAACTGACATATACCATGAATCCAACTCAAACTCATCAAACACTTTAAATACAATCAACATATCAAAGAAATGGACTTACAGATGAATTTAAGAATATATGGTATGACTGTGTATAGGTGATACTTATCCATCTCCTCTACTTCACAACTTTCCTAATCAATCTCTTTTTTTCTTCTCCTCTGATCACCTTCTAATATATTCATCACTTTATTTCTCTATCTCACAACACTTTTGATCACTTATTCTACTGTCTTAACTAATCACCATACTGCTACAATCTCCCTTTGACATATTTGGTGATATCACTTACAATGTAGCACTCCATACCATAGTTAACATCAATGACAACACATATGCAACATCCTCCAGTGCCAAGAATAGAATGCAATGTCAAGTTTGAAAAGAGAAGAGGAGACACTACCAAGGATAGTAGGAGAAGGAAGGAAAGAGAGAAAGAGGCCAATAATATAATACTATTTGATGATTGTGAATTTTATTTTGAATTTCAATAAAATGGAAGAGAGTTGTGTTGCAATCTTGTATTAGATTTGGGTAGAGCATTGCCTGTGTTGTGTATTTAGGAAAGATTTGTTCTTTACAAGAGGGGAAATTTCCCTTCCATCACCAAACCTAATCTTGTCGATATACATAATGCTATGAGTGACTTGTATGTGAGTACTCTTCATAGACTTAATAATGCTTTGACATATTTGGACCATACCATCCTCAATACACCAAACTTGTCTAATAGAGATACGTTGGTGGCTATTTAAGATCACTTTAGCCATATGGTAGTGACTATCAAATCATATAACCCATATGATGATGTTAACATTGAGTAATTTTGTGTCACTCACTAGTAGTGTTACTGGGACTGTGAAATGGCCAGCAATTAATAAGGTTGTTTCAATAGATATGGTTCATATGATGTCTCCACACTATATTGGATGAGATAGAGTTTGAGGCTATCCCATAACTTGGTGCATAAACCTCGTTGTTCAACCACTTATATACCCTAAGTGATTGGTGGGACATCATTGCTGGCCACATAATGATGAGTTGCCATTATATTTTGTAAATAATTATATGTACAGGTTCACTTAGATTTTGATGTTGATTACACATCTATCCCTACACATGTTAGACAAGGAAGAGGGAGGTTTTCTGATATACCTCAATTCAGACATCTTGAGATACCACTGCTCATTGATAAGAGGGCATTAGTCGGTCCCAACCTTTTGGTACTTCCCAAAAGTTTGAATCTAGGATCAACAACTGAGTTGACACTTGCATCATCTAGACATTTCCTTTTTCAAATTTTAGGTACTATTTCTAGTGAGGTTGACCACTTGGTATCTAACTATGTTAGTAGATACATATTGCACTCATGCACTAGCATTTCTTTAGTTGATGCCACTTCCATGAGTTATGATCCTTTCATACACACTAACATAGTTTCACCATGTGATGTGGGACAAACTACTAAAGAGGATGCACTTCGTAGATTGAGTACACATCTAACACATGATCAATTAGATGTGTATGAGTTTATCAGTGCAAAGTACGGGATCCCTCTTGATGCTATGGCCACACATGTTAGGTGTCATACTAATTGCTGAGATACACATAGTCACATAGCCACACAAGGCATAGGGGGAGGTCAAGTCGCTCTAGGAGGTCACTCTATAGTGCCATCACAATATATTCCACCACAACCTGATACTGTTAGTCTACATTTCCACCAGGATCATTTCGTGGACTTCTATTTGATGATGTTGTAATAACCCTCAATTCATCTAACCTTAGTGGGATTAAGAGGATCATCCATGGAGCTACATAGGTTGTTGAAGTTGGGGTATATATTGGTTTTTGCATTTAATCTAGTGTAAATTTGTTATAAATTATATATTTAAATTATAAAATTTAGTTGTACATCATGTGTTTTGACTCTTAAAATCAATCTTACATTAGGGACCAACTAGAGTGGTGGGACCTAACACTTTCCAGTAGACACAGGATGTGGTTAAGGGATGTGAGGTAACGTATTTTAGATAAAATTTGAACAAGTACTCGATTTCATATTTTTTTAATATATAATCATAGAGATAATTTTTATGTGAAGGGATCTACACATGAGTCAGATATTCATAGATGGATGGGATCTATACATGGTTCAAGACATGTCTCAGCACATGATTTTAGTCCTGGGTTGAGTGAGGCTCATTCTACCCATAGGAGGTACTAATGATGTTGTTAGACTATTTGTTTGTTATTTAGATCACCTCTATACACTTATGTTTGAACCAAACTTATTTATATTATGTAGCATTTGGCATGTCTTTATATCATAGATACTTCCATTTACATGTTTAGTTATAGCTCGTTATGTTTTGTTTGTTATTTGTGACATGCATCTATACACTATATGTAGCATGTCCAACATTTCTTTATATATGACACATATGCACATTTAGATGTTTAGTTATAGAGTTATGCTACTGCAATTCATTTTTATTTAATAATGTATGTGTGTGTGTGTGTGTTTTATGTATGTTCCAATATAATTTATGATATATCAAAATATACAAATTCATTTAAAATTAATTTGACATGTATAATTTAAGAAACTAATTTATAGATATTTCAAGTTTAAAATTCTCATTTATTCCAAAAATGAAATTTGAATATTGATCAATTTATTTCAACTTTATCTATTAACATGTATATATACACATTGTTCTTGTAATATATATCTTTTAATATCTTGTAATATAGCTCTTTTAGTTTCTTTTAATAATTTTTTTCATTTTTGCCAAAAATCATATTTAAATTGACATAGTAAAAAATTAAATATCTCTTCTTTAATGTCCTAATTAAATAATGTGTTGACTTCTAGTCACTTTAGTAAGAAAATAAGTCTCCAAATTAGAGTCTCAAATCAAAGACTAAGCCTAGTGAGGTCTTTTGAGATGAGAAGAAGAAGAATTATGATTATTTTTAGATTCTAATATGTGAACATTTTGAATTAGAGTAATATCCCATTTTGAAGGATCATAAAGTATTAGAGCTTTTGTTTTCCCCCACAATATACAAAAGTTACATTGAAATGAAGTTGAATATAGTTTTTATCTTTTTTATTTTGGAATAATAATAGATTTAGGACTTCCAAAGATTATAAGATGAGAAGCATTGTCAAATTCCTTTTTTATGAATTTAGTTGGACATTATTAATTATAAGAGTTAAATTACTTTATTAATTACAATATTGATAGTCCAAGTCAAAATAAAATTTGAACTTAAATACTCCTCCTAACATAACTTATAACTTCACCAAACAATTAATATACAATTTAGAGATGCAAACTAAAAATTTTAAGAGGTTAGTTTAATCAATATAAACACACCTTTGTATTTATTATAAATATGGGATACAACAACATGCTATAATTACAAGTGTAAGATACATTAAAAATGAAAGTAATGCATGAATCTAAATTAAAAATTGACAAAATTTAAATTGTAATTCAAACTTTTCTTATCTAATTACATGTTTGTGCTTATATATTTTATGCCTTTCTAATACAAAAATAGTTAATCCCATGTTGATAATAGCAATAATAGTGTAAATCCACATTCAAAATAAGAACATGAAGAACAACACACACATTAAAAAATAAAAGCATAAAGTATCCACCAATGATGAAACAATCATCCCCAAATTGATCCAATCTCTTCAATTGATGAATTGCAGTTAGTGCCACTTGTGCTTCTTTTGGCCTTGTAGATTTTTGAATTGATTTATAATACAAACTTACATATAATTAATTTTGGTGCTAATCATTGAAATCTGTTTTGGAATTATAAATTGCTGCATATTTTCTTAATTTTCTTGCCATTATTCTTGTAGTATATATAAAAGTATTTATAGTAAAATGACTTAATTCTAATAAAAGCATGTACTTGTAATATCTATAAATTGTAACCTCTTCACTATTGTGAACATATTTAGTACATTGATGCAACATAAATGATGTCTTTCTTGACATGTAAATTCTTACAAGGACTTGCTAATTAATACAACTAGTCTAGGATCAAAGAGTTTCAATGAAAGCATAAAGAGATAAAAAAATGGGAGAATAAATATATTCCATCTATAAATAGAAATATGTTCTTGATGATGAGAGATACATGTAATTTAAATACATTTAACTTAGCTCTTGGTAGCATAAAGAGAATAAAGAAAGCATAAAGAGACTAGTAGTAGTAGTAAACAAGGGAAGACCAATGAGCAGGGAGGTCCGAGCTCTCGAAATCAAGGGAGAAAAAAGAAATCGTTTGAAGCTATTAAAGACGAGCTCTTGGGGTTTGTTAAGTTGCATGAGTAGTTCTACAATAGGAGTTGGCAGCAGCCGAGACCCTCAAGAACATGTGACCTTGTTGGGGGTTCTCTGTTGGCTTGTTGTTTGTTTGTTGCTTACTATTTTTTGGTAGTATTTATGGGCTGTTTTATCTTTAGGACTATGTTTGTTTTCTATTTGGTGTTTTCTGCTGGCTACTATCCAATTATGTCTAATCTTTGGGACAACATTTTGATCTAAGGATTTTGGTGTCCCGTCAAAACTAGTTTTACCCCTTTTATCAAAAACATAGCTCTTGGTATATATAATATGGATCCTCTCTATTCTTTATTATCTCTAAAATATTTTCATGGCCTTCAGTACTTCACTTCCATTTTGTTGGGTACATCCTATTTTTTCGTAAAGTTTCTAAATTTAACTATGTTACTATAACTAAGTGATTGTAATGTAGAACATTTTTCCCTATCAAATAATCAACAAATATAATACCACTTTTATCTATCTTCATTTGTTGATAATAAGTACCTTCAACAACCATTAATCTAATGGGATACTCTTGTCCATCACCATCTATCACAGATTCTATCAACTTGCATTTTGGTTGCATGCATCTGAGTATACAATAATCTACACCTTCAATATTGTAGGCATATGCAATCATAACAAATATATCTTGTACAACAATGTCACAACTCAATTTTTGAAAACTAACATAAAAGTATATTATATTTGGATTTACTTTTATTTAAGTAATGATGTTTTTAATCTTGTTTAAATTGTAATTCTTTTAGACCCTTTATTTTGTGTTTTATTGACTCTGGGAGTCCTAACTAGGTTTAAAATAACCCTAGGTTGTACCCCTTGGGTTTAGGGACCTTTTTGACTAGGTTAACCTTGGGTTAACTGCCATAGGGTCACCTCAACTTGGGGGTGAGGTTAAGTGACGAAAATTGGAAGCTTGGGGGACATGGGATGAGTGGAATCCACACTCATGCCCACTTCCAAGTCATGGAGCACTCCATGATCCCCCTCATTATGGTGGGCTTGTCTCCATGTGCCTCCTTTTGGTGGGGTTCCCTTTTATGTGGATGTTGTGTCACCCACTCGATGTTATTTTAAGTTTTCTCACCCACTCTATGTTATTAAAGTTTTCTCACCCACTCTATGTTATTTTAAGTTTTCTCATTTGTATTTTATTCTTCAAGTGGGGTTTAATGGGGAACCTATTGAGTGGGATTACATTGTTTTATGACCACTAGGTTAATGGAGGAAGTGGGGGGTTGAGTTGTTTATTCCTACTTGGGAAATTTGAAAAAAATAGGGAAATTAGTATATTCTTTTAAAATATAAATTATAAACAATTTAAATGGATAAGATGTGTGGAGAATGCATTAGCATTAAACTAAAGGAGTGGAGGCTACATGATTAATAAATTAAAGGAGTGGAGGATGCATGATCAATAAATTAAAGGAGTGGAGGATGCATGATCAATAAATTAAAGGAGTGGAGGATGCATTTGCATTAAAAAAACAAGGGTGGGGATGCATGGAATTTTCTATAAATTCCTAGAATTTTGAAGAAGGAGAAAAACTCATCTCTGGTTTGGAAAAAGCTGGAGAAATTTGTATGAGCTCTCTCCATTATTTTATTTCATTTTTTTAACTATCTAGTTCTTGAATTTTGTTCATAGCTTTAGTTTGTGATTCATATTAGTGATATGTTGAAATTTAATATCTATGTGAAAATTTTTATGAAAGATTTGATGTATGGAAATAGCATTTGTTTCCCTAACTCGTTGGTCTCTTCCTTCTATCAATACCCTGTTTTAATACCCTGTGACCAGGCACCGACAGGGAAGGACGATAGCTATAGTTGTGGAATTTACCTGCTAATTTCATTTGCTTGAAATTTTTTAAAGCTTTTTCAACCGATCTAGTTGTCTACCTTCCTTTCTACTATGATGCACCAAAAAAAATCATGTTCACATAATTACCACAGGATTAATTGGCATCGAAATGATAAAGTTTAGGGTGTCCTCAAGATAGCTAGCACTGTGAAGAAGGACCGCCACACATAGCCATCAATGGTAGTTGTAATAAAATAAGGGTTACTCATATGATTGACGTATGTATAACTCTCATCCGCTAAATTTGCATGGTTGCGGGCACCTAGAACACAAGCAAAGCTTACAATGTTAGGATGTAGAGTTACAATTCCACCATTTGACAAAAAAAAAACCAATTCATTTGCATTATGCCTTGTTAGAAATCCATACCCTGTGCCAAAGCTTTTCACTTGCCTAGTGTGGAATGTAACTTTAATCTTGCAATATTAAAAATAATACTTAATAATATATAAATTAAGTATGAAAAATAAGATTTAATGTTTATAAACTAAACAATAAATTTTGTTTACTAATAATTATATAAATAATATATTATTAATCATATGAAGTTCATATGTAATTATTCATGAAAGGTTTGATTGCTTCCTTCAAATTAATAATCAATCTCATTTAGTTACCTTGTGAGACATGGTCTCATATTTAATCAATATTATTGATAAAATCAATAATAGCATGTACATTTGAAAAATAATTATTAAATTAGATATTGTCATTATATTTTGAAAATGGAACTATATTTGAAAACCTTCGTTAAGTTTCTTGATACAATTGTGACATGGAAGGAATCATGTGATACGTGTTGACACAAACCTAACTAGACACTCACTGATTCCATACACAACTCACTAATCAAACAATAATACAAATTTATAGACAACTTTATAAACGTAACTATCGATGAAGTGGAAATTAACTTATGTTTACCTTTTATGATTAAGTATCTAGGTGATTAAGTACCAAAATGTGAAATGGTTGAAATTTGAAATACAAGCACAAATGTCATTTTAAATTAATATTTATGTACACTAAGTTAATTTGAAACCAACCTTAAAATCTACTAGGGAAAATGAATAATGAATGGAGTAAGTAAATTACTTGGTTCCTTGAACATGAAGACAAAGGTATTTTGAAATGGATGAGTTAACATATTGTAAAGTATGATCTTGCTTCAGTCATGCATGGAATTGGGAAGTTCTTTCAAATAGTCGTAAAAACTTTACCATTCCTTAGGTATTCGAAAATTATTGTTATCCTTGATCAAGTATATCCAAAGGTTTGTTGATACTGGAAGTTTACCAGCATTGAGAAATCTATTTTGAATCTCTTGTTACATCTTTTAATTCTGAATAGTTTTAATTTGAAAATGAACTTATAATGGTCATGCAAGAAAATATCTCAATTAGTCACTCGTGGAATAAAGTCTATTGATGTATGACAAAATGGGTTTTCAATATTCCTTGTTTTTTTTTCCGAATCTAACCTCTTTCTAATGAGAATTGATAGAATGGATTAAACATTTTCTAAGCAAAATTATCATGCATCTTTATGTTCCTTTATCAATTTTCTTAGTTAGTGATTATGCAAGTTTTTCTTCTCTTTACTAGATAGGTAAACCTTGTAAAGAAACGTCCAAACTTGAACAAATCATAGTGTTTGGTATTTACGGTACCTCTGGGTCACGTTTACGGGTAATGCCATCACGTTGAACCAAGTACCTCACGCCTAACATAGCTGCATCAACGACCTCTGGGCACCATCCCTATAAATCATCGGGGAGTAATAAGGAACATGTCAAAGTTAAATCCGTAGGAAGGGAAAATCTCCTCAGATACCTCACTAAAAAGATTAATTAAAAGAAAAGGTGAGACTATTGAAAATTGTTGTAGGACGATCAATGGGAAGATCTCATCGAGAAAATATGCATGTTAGGTAAATTATTCACACTTGAAAAACTTAAATGCCAAACACTCCCGGGGGGTGTGTTTGCAAAATAGTTCCTTAGGAATTCCGTCCATTATATCACTCGAGTGGGTGGAAATCAGCGAAGAACTGTGTATCCACTCATAGCTACATTAACATAGTGTAAGACAGAAATACATGTTCACATTTGTCCTGTAGATCACATCTGAAGAGGGCCTTGATCCCATGGATACAGGGTATGTAGGCAGTTTGGACAGCGAAGGATGCCCCCAGTACTCAGGTCCCTCGGATATAGGGTACTCTTTAATAATCAACTTCATAATCTCTATCTCTAGTTAAAAAGTTAACTAGGTAATTTACGAACTCTCCTAGTAGTCAGAAGAATCCTTGGGGTGGATTACTTGTATCCGACGTTGCCGTAAACTGAGGTGAGTGCAAGTTGATGTTATGTGTTCCCTGGTCGACGTCCTCAGCACAGTGTCTAGGCAGACTGTGGTCACTAGGAAGTGACTCTTGAATCTCTATTGGTTTCGAGGGAGTCAAAAGTCTCTGGCCAGAGTATAATGATTCCTATCCTATTTAGCCCAGGTGGCTGTTGTGTTTACTTATCCCGTATTGGATAGAGAATTGGTCTGTTTTATCACTAGGCCTTTTGGCCATTATTTGTTCTACTTGAATCAGGTAGCGATAAGGTTTGTTGGACCTGGTTCTACATGAACCTATTTACCCAAAGGATAGAAGAGCCTGGGTTGGCTTAAGAATGTTTGGTTTTGAACATATGGCCCGTTTTGGCTGAAATTAATGTTCCGTGTGAACATATAGCCATTTTGGTCGAAAGTTTTTCTGTGTACTCAATGGAAGTTTTGATATCTATCATAAGGACTATTTAAAGTGGCTAATTCATTGACCTATTCCATTGTACCTTTATGAAGCTTTTGATTTTCCTTCACTACACCAAGGGACTCCCACACCATCATCTTAAATTGATACACAGTTGTGCATTTAAAAAAAAAAAAAAACTCTCAAGTTAATTGAGCTACCATATGTCGATGTCTTCCGAGACCTCTTTGATACTCTATGAACACAACCAGAGATCTGTAAAGAGTGCATAGAGGATAGAGAAAGCTGTGATTTTATGCATAAATTGGAATGGACTTGTAATAGAGAAATTTTTTTAAAACTTTGAGTTTGGATCAAGTGGGTCCTTACATGTGGTATCAGAGTGTGGTTCAAACACTCGGCCTAGAGGCCTCCAAACTCAAAATTGATAATAATTAGTATTCAAGATAAGAATTGTGATAGATAGATTTAATTATAGTCAATTTGCATGTTGTAAACCAAATTTGTAGCAAGTGGTAAATCACCTCTCTCCTTGTTTTAGAATTAAATGGTGAGAACCAAAAAATAAGGACCAGCTAAAAACCAAGGACATGTTGAAAAACCACCTGAGAACCCAAATACTGGTATTGAAGCAATTATTCTGTTGTTGACAGAACAAAAAGAAAAGTTGAAAAACCTTGAGACAACTATACAGGACCTGAAGACTAGACAGGGGACTATAGAAAATATTTTGGAACCAGAAAATGAACATCAAGGTGCAGAAGTACACATAGCTCAGACAACTAATGAACTAGAGGTTCCTAGGGCTTGACAAAATACTACCATTCTAGATATCTCACAAGACCTCAAAAAGATAACTCCTCCTAAGTTTGATGGTAAACATGTGGGGGATGCTGCAGAAGGATGGTTAATCGAAATGGAGAAATATTTCAAACTAAGAAACTACTCAGAGAACATCAAGGCAACCTGGGGAGCCTATCAATTAGAAGGGGAAGCTGCTAGTTGGTGGATAAACATAAAAGAACAATATTGTTATTCAAAAGAAAATCTAACTTGGTGGCAGTTTTTGAGCCACTTCCGTGAGAGATGGCTTCCACAACTATTTTATGATGAGAAGATGACTGAGTTTCTAAATCTTAGACAAGGAAATCTCATAGTCCAATAGTATTGGGATAGATTTGCGAAACTACTGAAATATGTTCCTATCTATCAAAGGGATGAAAGGTCTTAGGCAAGAAAGTTTCTTTTGGGGTTGAATACTGATATTGGGGCAGAAGTGGATATGTTTGCCCCTGACAACATGAATAAAGTCTTGGAGAAGCCACTCAAATAGGAAAAGAAATTACAGGCACTATTGGTGGCAAAGCAAAACTTTCGGGACAAACAATTTGTCTTCAAAAGGAAACTAGACAATAAGGATAACATAGGAGCTCAGAAGAACAAGAGGAGAGACTGGGGTAGAATAGAATCTGCTGGTAATTAGGATCACAGGAACAATTACAATAGTAATGTCAGGAGGAATGATGGGAATGCACCACTCCAAATTTCTAATGGACCCCCTGGTGGATGCTTTATGTGTGGAGGCAATCATTATGCAAGGGATTGTTCAAAAAGGAATGGGTACAATCAACCATAGCAACCTCGGCAACATCAAATATATGCTGCCATCAGATATCAACAAACTCGTCATCAAAATGTACCTATGGAGACAAAAGGTATGCTTTTTGGTAAACCTATAACTATTTTGATAGATATTGGTTCCTCCGAGAATTTTATTTCCCCAGAATTGGTAAGAAAAATGTCTTTGCAAACTAAGAATATGGAATCATCATGGACGGTTTAGTATGGGGACAAGGCTGTACAGAAAGTGAACAAGTACATAAGAGGAGCACTCATCAAGTTTCCTAAATTAGAAACCAAAGTTGACTTATATGTTGCACCCCTAGGAGCCTATGATGTCATAATCGGAATAAGCTGGCTAACGAGTCATAAGGCTAACATAGATTGCTATACCAAAGTGGTGGAGTGTGTAGATGATAAGGGGTGTAGAGTTAGAATCCAAGGAATTTACAAACCTATATTAGTGGGGACCATTTCTACTATGCAACTAAAGAAGGCAAAACGAAAACGAGGAAATCAGATATTCCTAGTATCTTTAGATGAGAAGGGAGAAGAGAAAGAAGCCCCTACCTTTGAAAATAGTTCATTCCTTTGGGATTACAAGGATGTGTTTCCAAAAGAACTACCTAGATTACCTCCTAAAAGGGAATTCCATTTTTCAATCGATATACTTCCTAGAACTACACCTATATCCAAAGCCCCATATAAGATGAACACCACAGAACTCCAAGAGTTGAAAATACAGTTGCAAGAATTGCTAGAGAAAGGGTTGATAAGGCCTAGTGTATCACCTTGGGGAGCACCAGTCATATTTGTAAAGAAGAAGGATGGGACACTAAGGTTGTGCATTGACTACAGAATGTTGAATAAGGCCACTGTGAAGAACAGATATCCCTCACCTCGTATTGATGATCTATTTGACCAAATGAGAGGAGCCTCAGTGTCGTCCAAAATTGATCTTCGCTCAGGCTATCACCAATTAAGGATAAAAGATGAAGACATTCCAAAGACAGCATTTAAGACAAGGTATGGACACTATGAATTCACTGTAGTTCCATTTGGGCTAACAAATGCTGCAGCTGCCTTTATGAATCTAATGAATAGTGTGTTCCACAATTGTTTGGATAAGTTTGTGATTGTGTTTTTGGATGACATTTTAATATATTCCAAAGATGAAGAGGAACACTTAACCCATCTCCAGGTAGTCTTACAAAGGTTACGGAAGCATAAGTTGTTTGGGAAGTTATCCAAATGCTCCTTCTTTGAAAGGAGGGTTCACTATTTAGGGCATATCATTTCAGCCGAGGGCATAGCAGTAGATCTTGATAAAGTAAAAGCCATTACTGAATGGCCTATCCCTACAAATGTGACCGAAGTAAGAAGTTTTATGGGATTGGTAGGATACTACAAAAGGTTTGTGAAAGACTTTTCAAGGATAGCCCATCCAATCACATCCTTACAAAAAAAGAATAAAAAGTTCATTTGGACTGAGCAGTGTGATAAGGCTTTTCAAGTACTGAAGGAAAGGCTAACATCACCTCCAATTCTAAAAGTGCCTGACCCTAATGGTAATTTCACAGTAGTAACAGATGCATCCATAGAAGGACTAGGAGGAGTTCTTTTCCAAGAGGAAGGAGTAGTGGCCTATGAATCATGAAAACTGAAAATCCATGAAGTCAATTATGCCCCCCATGACCTTGAACTTGCAGCCATAGTTCATGCCTTGCAAAAATGGAGACATTTCTTGTTGGGAAAACCATTTGAGCTTAAAATAGACCATCAAGGACTAAAATATATCTTTACTCAACCTCATTCGAATGCAAGACAGAGAAGGTGGTTAGAGTTTCTAAGTGAGTATAATTTTGATATTCAATATTGTTGATGATTGTTTTGATGCAATCATAACAGTAAGTTAAAATTCACATATAATGAACTGAAACTATACTTGAAAGATAAGAAGGAATCATTTAAGATTCAACTAATCCCAAGTCTACAATGGTTCGGTTGGTCAAGTTCAGTTGGTCAATGTGAAGCTGTAATGTTCAAGGGGCCTTACATAGTTTAGGTTTGTTTGGTGGTTTAATGGACTAAGAACATGCAAAAGAATCATAGATTTCAACAAGTATTTTGTTCATTTGCATACAAGTGTTACTGTGCTACAAATTTTAGATGGTTTTCTTAAATTATTGCAGCTTTCTCCTTTATATATTTATGAAAACTGCCTACCTTTTTACTCTGTTATGCATGCTTCCTCAAATTTGAGACAATTTCCTTTAGATTTCTACGTTTTCAGCTAAATATTTCAGATGGGTTGGGAAAAGTTAGAAAGATCTAATCTATACCTCATTTAATCTACCGAAGGATCTAATTGTTCTGTTATGCACTATGTAAATACCACAGTAATTTGATCAAATCCATAGTAAAAAACCTTAAATGCAAGTTCTGAGCATTTTCACAAACATACATTTAAAATTGCAAGCTCTCAAAGAAAATATTTCAAAACACAAAGAAGAGTAGGAGAACACTCAGAAGATAGATGCAGAACTCCAGATTCTATTGTATTAGAAACGAATAGTCATACATGATTTACAATGTAGGAATGACTCTTAGTTTCATTGATCGTACTACAGAGAACTTACAAGCTTTATAGATACAGTAAGGCAGCCAGACATTCCACGCGCACCTTACTGCAGACAAACAGGCGACCTCCTTCTTCTACCTCTAAACTATGCCCAGAAAGACTCTACAATTCTGGCAAAATACTAAAATCCCTATTGTAGCCCCTGTTGTAGCCCCTGTTGTAGAGTATTATAGTGTAGAGAGGCACAATATAAAGACATTCTGATTGTCCTCACTACAGAAAAAAACCTAACTAAACCCCTGGTTCAAACCCCTGGTTACAGCAATAAATACAGGTGAACCAGTTCTTCAAAATATCTCTGAGCAGTGTCAAATCTGGGCAAAATATTGCCCCTTCTGAGAAGTTTTGGCAGCTTGGCAATAACTTCTGTTTGTCTGTTGTAGTAATACCTTCAGCTGCAACTCTGTCCTTTACTTGAATGGCCTTGACTTCCTCGCACTTCATCCTTAGCCTCCTGCTCCTGAGATCAGATTTCCTTCCTCCATGAGGTCACTGTGATCAAGTTCCAGCTGCTTCCTCAACTGCAAGCCTGTAAGACAAGACAAGCAATAAGTATTACATTTATCACATAAACAACAGGATATTAAAATAATCGTTTAAATCCAGGTGACTGTGCAAAAAAATATCGAAATCGGGTCCAAAATACTCTTAAAACGCGTTCAAAACGCACACAGACTGCTCAAAACCCATCGGGTCAACTATCGCTAACCAAAAAATGCTACTGGCAGCCAAAAAATGTTTTAAAACTCCACCAATATGTACATTCCCCGCCCATCGGCATGACAATCGCCATCGGCATGCCAAAAAATACATTGGCCGATATTCGCTGTTTGGCCGATGGCCTTTCTCTCTTTGTTTTTTCCTTCCATTGGCGAGAGTTATGCCGATACAGCCCTTAGTGGCTTGTATTTCCTTTCCATCGGCGTGAGACTATACTATCAGCGAGCTCTATATTCTCTCCGCCGATGACCTTCGTTTGGCCGACGCCCCCTTGCTTTGTTTATCCTTTGTTTATTCCTCTGTCGGCTTGTTTTTCCACTTCATCGGTGAGAGATTCACCATCGGCGAACTCTGAATCATCTCCGCTGACCACCCTCTTCTTACCGATGTCCTTACATCGGTGTGACTCCTACTGATGTCCCCTCCTTCATTCGTTGCCATCGGCGAGAGGTCACCCATCGGCAACTCACAAATTTCTTCTACCGATACCCTTTGTTGCATCGATGTCTCTTCGTCGGTGAGACTCTTACCGATGACCCCTTCGTTGTTCGCCATCGGCGAGAGAATCGCCATCGGCGAACTCCATATTCTTTCCGCCGATCATTCTCTTCTCACCGATGCCATTACCTTGGCCGATGCTCCTATATCGGCGAGAGTCCCGCCGATGTCTTCCCTTCCTTCGCATTTCGGCTAAGTCCCCTCTCCCTTTCTTCCATCGGCCTGACCTTGCCCATCGGCAAAGGCCCAAAAAACTTGGCTGACAACTACTATTATGCCGATAGCCCCTGGCTATCGGCGAGACCATATCCTTTGGCATGATGAATTCAAAATCGGTCAATGCTCTATGTTACGCTGATGACTTATATCGGCCGCAGGCTCACCAAAGCCTTTGAACCTGAACCATTGAACCCCGCCACTATCGGCATGATTCCTGCCGATCTCCCTTTCATTTATTGAACTATTGATCCATTGAACCCCGCCATAAGGTTCAACGCTGCAGTTCAATGCGGCGGTTTAATGATATATAGCGACTGTTAAAAGAAAATGAACCCCGCCAACTTTGAACCATCGAACCTTTGAAAAAGGTTCAAGCGGATGGTTCAACGCGGTGGTTCACCATTGTAATACAAAATAACAGCCCGCTCCTTAGACACTTTTGAAGACATCGGGCCACTTTGAACCCCAAACCCCTGAACCATTGAACCTCTGAAAAAGGTTCAACCGGAGGGTTCAACGCGCAGGTTCAAACCTGTAAAAACACATGCCAATGAATAATAATGGCGATTAAAGTGTGCCGATGTATTTTCTGCAAAACAATCAAATGTAACATACAGAGTGGAACCCAGACAAAATTGCCCACGACCCGGAACCACTAAGTATGAATTTTTCAAAATTTAAAACGAATGCCAACAAGAAAAAAGGCAAACAACTGACTGTTTATCATGCAAAACCTGATAGTACATTTTACCTAAGTGATCATAACTTGTAAAATATGATGAATTTTAAGACGGTTCAAAAAGCAACCTTGGCTCATTTTTCACAAGGAATCCAACCATATTATGCAATGGTACTGCAAATGCATTTTTCCATATTTTTAACAAGGTTTGCAAATTTGACTCTCTTTTTCCCTTTACCACCAAGCAAAACAACACAAGCAGAAGCAAAAAGCAAAGCAACAGCAGGGGTCCTCATTTTGCTAAAGGGCAAAATGGGGCGTGTTGTGAACATCACAACAACTAGCAACCAAAACAAAACAATTAAATTCAAAGTGTTCAAGGAAACTAGATGAAATGAATCCATAACTTCCGACTATCTTTCCTGCAAATTACTATTCAGCTTGAGACTTAAAGTATTCAATAAAGATGCATGAATTTTCATTTTTAGTTTAGTTGTGTGCACGTGATTAATTATCCTCATCTTGAAGATTGGTTGAACAAACTAGTGACTGACATTAGCCTACGTAGGTGAGGATATTCCCTCATAGCCAACCGGATAGAGCCTTGCTGCCAGCGAGCGTCCATAGCCCCGGTAAGGTTATCGTTACAATTCTCCTAAGTAGAACCCCACTGCAAGCGAGCGTCTATAGCCCCGGTAGAGTTACTTAGATGGCTTAATCTAGATTTTCAGTATAATCCACTTTATTTATTTATTTATTTATTTATTTTCTAATTTTGAAAGACCTCATAAGATATAGCAATTTGTAACTTCATGATGCAAGGAGTGGACACTTACTGAAATTAAGCTGAGAATTGTAATGGTAGCAAGGGTAACCTTTGATTTTTCACCTAATATCTACACTGGTAAGTTCAACAAACCCAAGGATTTTAGGTGTGTCATCGTGAGAAACTTGCTTCAAATTCTCAATCACATTTATTGAATACAAAACTTCAGAAGATGAACAACTCTCTACATTCATGACAGTAACAAGTTATGTGTAAATTGTAAATGATTAACTTGAATACCCTAAATTTTATACTGTTTTGAATGGTTGCTAGTTTTGCTCCTTAATATTCTAAAGTAAAATAAAGATCCCTGCTGAAGAGACAACAAACAAACTAAACAAACAGGCTGTACAAACAACACAAAAAAAAGAAAAACTGTACAAATAGAAAGAAACAAAAAGCAAAAACAAACAGAAGACAAACTATACAAACAGCTAACCTAAAAAAGAAAACAGCAAAACAAAACAAAACAACTACCCTACCAAACTATATACAAGCCTCTCCAAGGCAAACAGAAACCCAGGAAAAAGACCCAAGAATGCCCCTACTTGCATATTTCTTTAGATTGTGCAGGAGTAACAGGGTACTGGTTATGGTTCTCATCCTAGCAGATTTATCTTTGAATTCTAAAAAAAAATCTGGTATTCTAGATTCATTGTGTTTATCAGAATAGCTCTTAACTAGTAACTAAGGCTGCTCATCAGGTTTATGATTAATCCATATGCAGGTCCTATCTCTTGAATTTCCATAATCAAAATAGCATTTATCATTGTTTACTAAGGAAAGGAAAGAGACAACCTGATGTGCCTTTAGCTCTGTGGAACACACTTGTTTATTAATAGCTGGCTCTTCATTCAACTCTACATTTTTGTTGCCTAGCTCTATGTCTGGACCTTTTTCAAGTTGAAAGATGAATGACTCTAGATGTATCATTTCTTCATCTTCATCTACCTTTGTTCCTTCATTCCGAATGTTCAGTTTACCCTCAAATTTAGCACACCTCTCAATGTTCTCATTAGTTTCCTGCACATCAGTACTTAAGTAAGTATCTTCATCATCATCTGATATACAGAATTTAATCATTTCTAAATCACTTGAGAGTAAAGGTGGGACGACATCTTTAGATCGACAGGAATACTCCCCTATTTTATTTTCAACATGGCATGGGGGGGATGTCTGATTGTGCACAGCAGCTCTATGATCTTCTGTATTTTCAATTTTTAAGAATTGGTCATCAACTGACTCACATTTATCATCCAGTGTGGAGTCTGCTTATATTAACCTGCAACAATCCTGAACTTGGTCATTCAATTCAGAGAAAACAGTCATGGGATTGGGATTTACTTTCTCCTCTATGACTTCACTAGTTTTTATAGTAGGGATCTCATCAATTTCAGTGCACTCTAATTTTTTCATTTGCCCACATTTCTCCTTTCCATAAAATGACTCAAGGAAAGATGTTTTACTATCTTTACCAAAAGCATTAGGATCAGCAATAAAAACCTTATCCTGACAAATGGTTTCCTTTCTACAAGATTTAAAAGATTTATACTTGCATTCCCCTTTTCCTGTATTAGGAAGTAGAGACCTACTATCAATCCCTCCATAATATGACCTAAGAAAAGATGCTCTGTTATCATTCCCTTCCAGAATTGATTTTTCTATTGTATTTTCTAACCACCTATTAGTTTCTAGTGCTGTATTAGCTTGTTGCTGCAAAATTTCTTTTTCCTGCCAGCTTTCAGCCCTGAACACATCTGAAAAAAAAATTAGTCCTTTCAAATATGAATCTATCCTAGTGAGGAATGTTAAACATTTAAGTTCATTGTGTTCAATAGTCTGGTGTATCCTGCAACAACTAGACAAACAAAAATTAGATAAACTTTGAGAATAAAACTATTCATTCAAAGCTCCCTAAAATAAAGGACTGTTAACTTGAAAAATGTCTCCATATGTGTCCATTAAAAAAAATGGGACCTTCTTTTCACCCTTTTAGGCCTTTTGAAATTTTATGAGATCTAACATATCTCAGAATATAACATTTAAAACTCAGAATTTTAACCCTAAACCAAATCATGCCCTCCTTCTAGCGCCAAAAAACTGTTGATGATTGCAATATACAGCCTTCTGGCCCTCCTTCTAGCGCCAAAAAACTGTTGATGATTGCAATATACAGCCTTCTAGCCCTCCTTCTAGCGCCAAAAAATTGTTGATGATTGTTTTGATGCAATCATAACAGTAAGTTAAAATTCACATATAATGAACTGAAACTATACTTGAAAGATAAGAAGGAATCATTTAAGATTCAACTAATCCCAAGTCTACAATGGTTCGGTTGGTCAAGTTCAGTTGGTCAATGTGAAGCTGTAATGTTCAAGGGGCCTTACGTAGTTTAGGTTTGTTTGGTGGTTTAATGGACTAAGAACATGCAAAAGAATCATAGATTTCAACAAGTATTTTGTTCATTTGCATACAAGTGTTATTGTGCTACAAATTTTAGATGGTTTTCTTGAATTATTGCAGCTTTCTCCTTTATATATTTATGAAAACTGCCTACCTTTTTACTCTGTTATGCATGCTTCCTCAAATTTGAGACAATTTCCTTTAGATTTCTACGTTTTCAGCTAAATATTTCAGATGGGTTGGGAAAAGTTAGAAAGATCTAATCTATACCTCATTTAATCTACCGAAGGATCTAATTGTTCTGTTATGCACTATGTAAATACCACAATAATTTGATCAAATCCACAGTAAAAAACCTTAAATGCAAGTTCTGAGCATTTTCACAAACATACATTTAAAATTGCAAGCTCTCAAAGAAAATATTTCAAAACACAAAGAAGAGCAGGAGAACATTCAGAAGATAGATGCAGAACTCCAGATTCTATTGTATTAGAAACGAATAGTCATACATGATTTACAATGTAGGAATGACTCTTAGTTTCATTGATCGTACTACAGAGAACTTACAAGCTTTACAGATACAGTAAGGCAGCTAGACATTCCATGCGCACCTTACTGCAGACAAATAGGTGACCTCCTTCTTCTACCTCTAAACTATGCCCAGAAAGACTCTACAATTCTAGCAAAATACTAAAATCCCTGTTGTAGCCCCTGTTGTAGAGTATTACAGTGTAGAGAGGCACAATATAAAGACATTCTGATTGTCCTCACTACAGCAAAAAACCTAACTAAACCCCTGGTTCAAACCCCTGGTTACAGCAATAAATACAGGTGAACCAGTTCTTCAAAATATCTCTGAGCAGTGTCAAATCTGGGCAAAATATTGCCCCTTCTGAGAAGTTCTGGCAGCTTGGCAATAACTTCTGTTTGTCTGTTGTAGTAATACCTTCAGCTGCAACTCTGTCCTTTACTTGAATGGCCTTGACTTCCTCGCACTTCATCCTTAGCCTCCTGCTCCTGAGATCAGATCTCCTTCCTCCATGAGGTCACTGTGATCAAGTTCCAGCTGCTTCCTCAACTGCAAACCTGTAAGACAAGACAAGCAATAAGTATTACATTTATCACATAAACAACAAGATATTAAAATAATCGTTTAAATCCAGGTGACTGTGCAAAAAAATATGGAAATCGGGTCCAAAATACTCTTAAAACGCGTTCAAAACGCACACAGACTGTTCAAAACCCATCGGGTCAACTATCGCTGACCAAAAAATGCTACTGGCAGCCAAAAAATGTTTTAAAACTCCACCGCTATGTACATTCCCCGCCCATTGGCGTGACAATCGCCATCGGCGTGCCAAAAAATACATTGGCCGATATTCGCTGTTTGGCCGATGGCCTTTCTCTCTTTGTTTTTTCCTTCCATCGGCGAGAGTTATGCCGATACAACCCTTAGTGGCTTGTATTTCCTTTCCATCGGCATGAGACTATACTATCGGCGAGCTCTATATTCTCTCCGCCGATGACCTTCGTTTGGCTGACGCCCCCTTGCTTTGTTTATCCTTTGTTTATTCCTCTGTCAGCTTGTTTTTCCACTTCATCGGCAAGAGATTCGCCATTGGTGAACTCTGAATCATCTCCACCGACCACCCTCTTCTTACCGATGTCCTTACATCGGTGTGACTCCTACCGATGTCCCCTCCTTCGTTCATTGCCATCGGCGAGAGGTCGCCCATCGGCAACTCACAAATTTCTTCTACCGATACCCTTTGTTGCATCGATGTCTCTTCGTCAGTGAGACTCTTACCGATGACCCCTTCGTTGTTCGCCATTAGCGAGAGAATCACCATCGGCGAACTCCATATTCTTTCCACCGATCATTCTCTTCTCACCAATGCCATTACCTCGACCGATGCTCCTATATCAGCGAGAGTCCCGCCGATGTCTTCCCTTCCTTCGCATTTCGGCTAAGTCCCCTCTCCCTTTCTTCCATCGGCCTGACCTTGCCCATCGGCAAAGGCCCAAAAAACTTGGCTGACAACTACTATTATGCCGATAGCCCCTGGCTATCGGTGAGACTATATCCTTTGGCATGATGAATTCAAAATCGGTCGATGCTCTATGTTACGCCGATGACTTATATCGGCCGCAGGCTCACCAAAGCCTTTGAACCTGAACCATTGAACCCCACCACTATCGGCATGATTCCTGCCGATCTCCCTTTCAATTATTGAACTATTGATCCATTGAACCCCGCCATAAGGTTTAACGCGGCGGTTCAATGCGGTGGTTCAATGATATATAGTGACTGTTAAAAGAAAATGAACCCCGCCAACTTTGAACCATCGAACCTTTGAAAAAGGTTCAAGCGGATGGTTCAACGCGGCGGTTCACTGTTGTAATACAAAATAACAGCCCACTCCTTAGACACTTTTGAAGACATCGGGCCACTTTGAACCCCGAACCCCTGAACCATTGAACCTCTGAAAAAGGTTCAACTGGAGGGTTCAACGCGCAGGTTCAAACCTGTAAAAACACATGCCAATGAATAATAATGGCGATTAAAGTGTGCCGATGTATTTTCTGCAAAACAATCAAATGTAACATACAGAGTGGAACCCAGACAAAATTGCCCACGACCCAGAACCACTAAGTATGAATTTTTTGAAATTTAAAACGAATGCCAACAAGAAAAAAGGCAAACAACTGACTGTTTATCATGCAAAACCTAATAGTACATTTTACCTAAGTGATCATAACTTGTAAAATATGATGAATTTTAAGACGGTTCAAAAAGCAACCCTGACTCATTTTTCACAAGGAATCCAACCATATTATGCAATGGTACTGCAAATGCATTTTTCCATATTTTTAACAAGGTTTGCAAATTTGACTCTCTTTTTCCCTTTACCACCAAGCAAAACAACACAAGCAGAAGCAAAAAGCAAAGCAACAACAGGGGTCCTCATTTTGCTAAGGGGCAAAATGGGGCGTGTTGTGAACATCACAACAAATATATCAAGGGGAAACAAAATAGGGTGGCCGATGCTCTCAGCAGGAGGAGGCATATAATGGCCATATCCAACTTGCACATAAACCTAAAGCAACAAATACTCTCTGAGCAAAAACATAACCCATGGTACGCTCAGGTTAAGACATCTCTAGCTAACACCCTTGTGGAACCTAAGTATTTGGACTATGCTTTTGATTATGATGGACTAATGAGGTACCAGGGAAGAATATGCATTCCTGATAATGTGGAACTAAGGGGTATGATCTTAGCAGAGGCACATAAGGCTCCCTATTCAGGACATCCAGGAGTGAATAAGATGTATGCAGACCTCAAAAGAATATATTTTTGGCCAAGAATGAAGAAGGATGTGGTAGACATAGTTGCTAGATGCCTAGAATATCAAAGGGTTAAGGCAGAACATGTGCACCCAGTAGGACTTCTTTATCCACATGATGTACCTTTCTATAAATGGCAAGTCATCAGTACGGATTTTATCCAAGGGCTACCAATGACATCTCATTGATACAATTGCATTTTGGTGGTAGTGGATAAACTCACTAAAGTTGCCCACTTCATACCAAGAAACCTAACAGATGATGCACCTGTAGTAGCAAAAAGGTTCATAAAAGAAATTTTTAGGTTGCATGGGATTCCTGAGAAAATCATCTCTGATAGAGATGCGAAGTTCACTTCTAGATTTTGGACCACATTGCAAGCTGCCTTAGGAACACAATTGAATTTCAGCACAGCTTATCATCCTAAGACAGATGGACAAACAGAAACAACCAACCAAATTCTGGAAGACCTCCTTCGTATGTATTGTATGGATCAGTAGACTAAATGGGAGGAATATTTGCCATTAGTTGAGTTCACCTATAACAATTCATTCCAAGCAGCAATAGTTATGGCACCCTTTGAAGCTCTCTATGGGAGACCTTGTCGAACACCATTAAGTTGGGATAAATTGGAAAATAGGATACTGGTTGGCCCTGAAATGTTGAAAGATATGGACAACCAAGTGCAACTTATTCGACAGAGGTTGAAGGAAGCCTCAGATCACCAAAAAAGTTATGCAGATAAGAATAGGACACCCAAAAGATTTCAAGTTGGTGAAAAGGCGTTCCTAAGAGTCTGACCTCATAAAGTTTCATCTCTTTTGGAAGGAAGTCAAAGCTAGCCCCTTGCTATGTCAGACCTTTTGAAGTATTTGAGGAAATCAATCCTGTAGCTTACCGCTTGGCCTTACCTCCGACACTGAGCCGCATTCATGATGTATTCCATGTATCCTTGTTAAAAAAGTATATACCTAACCCTAAGCATATTCTTAATTGGAATGCTCTGCAGGTAGAAGAACCAGGTACAATAACAATAGAGCCATGCAGAATCATCGAGAGGCGCTAGTTCCAGCCCCGCAACAGGACAGTGGACCAATCTAAAGTCCAGTGGGACCAGTACTCACCTAAGAATGCTACATGGGAAGACACAGTGGAAATGCAACAACTCTATCTGTATTTATTTTGAATAAACTCTAGTTATTTATTAACTCGAGAAACTTCAAATCTTGCTTAAGGACAATGATAGTTATACCTTGTTATCTTTATCTATGTTAAACTATTTTTGAAATATGGACTTCAAAAGTAGATATTCTGATACGAATTTCTATGTTTTGATCTTATTTCTAACATGCATCGGGACGATGCATAAATTTAGAGGAGAAGGATGTCACAACTCAATTTTTGAAAACTAACATAAAAAGTATATTATATTTGGATTTACTTTTATTTAAGTAATGATGTTTTTAATCTTGTTTAAATTGTAATTCTTTTAGACCCTTTATTTTGTGTTTTATTGACTCTGGGAGTTCTAACTAGGTTTAAAACAACCCTAGGTTGTACCCCTTGGGTTTAGGGACCTTTTTGACTAGGTCAAACCTTGGGTTAACTGCCATAGGGTCACGTCAACTTGGGGGTGAGGTTAAGTGACGAAAATTGGAGGCTTGGGGGACATGGGATGAGTGGAATCCACACTCATGCCCACTTCCAAGTCATGGAGCACTCCATGATTCCCCTCATTATGGTGGGCTTGTCTCCATGTGCTTCCTTTTGGTGGGGTTCCCTTTTATGTGGGTGTTGTGTCACCCACTCGATGTTATTTTAAGTTTTCTCACCCACTCTATGTTATTTAAAGTTTTCTCACCCACTCTATGTTATTTTAAGTTTTCTCATTTGTATTTTATTCTTCAAGTGGGGTTTAATGGGGAACCTATTGAGTGGGATTACATTGTTTTATGACCACTAGGTTAATGGAGGAAGTGGGGGGTTGAGTTGTTTATTCCTACTTGGGAAATTAGAAAAAAATAGGGAAATTAGTATATTCTTTTAAAATATAAATTATAAACAATTTAAATGGATAAGATGTGTGGAGAATGCATTAGCATTGAACTAAAGGAGTGGAGGCTGCATGATTAATAAATTAAAGGAGTGGAGGATGCATGATCAATAAATTAAAGGAGTGGAGGATGCATTTGCATTAAAAAAACAAGGGTGGGGATGCATAGAATTTTCTATAAATGCCTAGAATTTTGAGGAAGGAGACACACTCATCTCTCGTTTGGAGAATGCTGGAGAAATTTGTATGACCTCTCTCCATTATTTTGTTTTGTTTTTTTTAACTATCTACTTCTTGAATTTTGTTCATAGCTTTAGTTTGTGATTCATATTAGTGATATGTTGAAATTTAATATCTATGTGAAAATTTTTATGAAAGATTTGATGTATGGAAATATCATTTGTTTCCCTAACTCGTTGGTCTCTTCCTTCTGTCAATACCCTATTTTAATACCCTGTGACCAGGCACCGACAGGGAAGGACAATAGCTATAGTTGTGGAATTTACCTGCTAATTTCATTTGCTTGAAATTTTTTAAAGCTTTTTCAATGGATCTAGTTGTCTACCTTCCTTTCTACTATGATGCACCAAAAAAATTCATGTTCACATAATTACCACAGGATTAATTGGCATCAAAATGATAAAGTTTAGGGTGTCCTCAAGATAGCCAGCACTCTGAAGAAGGACCGCCACACATAGCCATCAATGGTAGTTGTAATAAAAGAAGGGTTACTCATATGATTGACGTATGTATAACTCTCATCCGCTAAATTTGCATGGCTGTGGGGACCTAGAACACAAGCAAAGCTTACAATGTTAGGATGTAGAGTTGCAATTCCACCATCTGACAAAAAAAAAAATCGTTTGCATTATGCCTTGTTAGAAATCCATACCCTATGCCAAAGCTTTTCACTTGCCTAGTGTGGAATGTAACTTTACTCTTGCAAGATTAAAAATAAGAATTAATAATATATAAATTAAGTATGAAAAATAAGAATTAATGTTTATAAACTAAACAATAAATTTTGTTTACTAATAATTATATAAATAATATATTATTAATCATATGAAGTTCATATGTAATTATTCATGAAAGGTTTGATTGCTTCCTTCAAATTAATAATCAATCTCATTTAGTTACCTTGTGAGACATGGTCTCATATTTAATTAATATTATTGATAAAATCAATAATAACATGTACATTTGAAAAATAATTATTAAATTAGATATTGTCATTATATTTTGACAATGGAACTATATTTGAAAACTTTCGTTAAGTTTCTTGATACAATTGTGACATGGAAGGAATCATGTGATACGTGTTGACACAAACCTAACTAGACACTCACTAATTCCATACACAACTCACTAATCAAACAATAATACAAAATTATAGACAACTTTATAAACGCAACTATCAATGAAGTGTAAATTAACTTATGTTTACCTTTTATGATTAAGTATCTAGGTGATTAAGTACCAAAATGTGAAATGGTTGAAATTTGAAATACAAGCACAAATGTCATTTTAAATTAATATTTATGTACACTAAGTTAATTTGAAACCAACCTTAAAATCTACTAGGGAAAATGAATAATGAATGGAGTAAGTAAATTACTTGGTTCCTTGAACATGAAAACAAAGGTATTTTGAAATGGATGAGTTAACGTATTATAAAGTATGATCTTGCTTCAGTCATGCATGGAATTGGGAAGTTCTTTCAAATAGTCGTAAAACCTTTACCATTCCTTAGGTATTCGAAAATCATTGTTATCCTTGATCTAGTATATCCAAAGGTTTGTTGATACTGGAAGTTTACCAGCATTGAGAAATCTATTTTGAATCTCTTGTTACATCTTTTAATTCTAACTAGTTTTAATTTGAAAATGAACTTATAATGGTCATGCAAGAAAATGTCTCAATTAGTCACTCGTGGAATAAAGTCTATTGATGTATAACAAAATAGGTTTTCAATATTCCTTGTTTTTTTTTTTCCAAATCTAACCTCTTTCTAATGAGAATTGATAGAATGGATTAAACATTTTCTAAGCAAAATTATCATGCATCTTTATGTTCCTTTATCAATTTTCTTAGTTAGTGATTATGCAAGTTTTTCTTCTCTTTACTAGATAGGTAAACCTTGTAAAGAAACGTCCAAACTTGAACAAATCATAGTGTTCGGTATTTACGGTACCTCTGGGTCATGTTTACGGTTAATGCCGTCGCATTGAAGCAAGTACCTCATGCCTAACATAGCTGCATCAACGACGTCTGGGCACCGTCCCTATAAATCGTCGGGGAGTAATAAGGAACATGTCAAAGTTAAATCTGCAGGAAGGGAAAATCTCCTCGGATACCTCACTAAAAAGATTAATTAAAAGAAAAGGTGAGACTATCAAAAATTGTTGTAGGACGATCAATGGGAAGATCTCATCGGGAAAATATGCATGTTAGGTAAATTATTCATACTTGAAAAACTTAAATGCCAAACACTCCCGAGAGGTGTGTTTTCAAAATAGTTCCTTAGGAATTTCGTCCATTGTATCACTCGAGTGGGAGGCAATCGGTAAAGAACTGTGTATCCACTCACAGCTACATTAACATAGTACAAGACAGAACTACATGTTCACATTTGTCGTGTAGATCGCATCTGAAGAGGGCCTTGATCCCGTGGATATAGGGTATGTAGGCAGTCTGGACGGCGAAGGATGCCCCCAGTACTTAGGTCCCTCGGATATAGGGTACTCTTTAATAATCAACTTCATAATCTCTATCTCTAGTTAAAAAGTTAACTAGGTAATTTATGAACTCTCCTAGTACTCAGAAGAATCCCCAAGGTGGATTACTTGTATCCAGTGTTGCCGTAAACTGAGGTGAGTACAAGTTGATGTTATGTGTTCCCTGGTCGACATCCTTAGCATAGTGTCTGGGCAGACTATGGTCACTAGGAAGTGACTCTTGAATCTCTAGTGGTTCTGAGGGAGTCAGAAGTCTCTGGCCAGAGTATAATGATTCCTATCCTATTTAGCCCGGTTGGTTGTTGTGTTTACTTATCCCGTATTGGATAGAGAATTGGTCCGTTTTATCACTAGGCCTTTTGGCCATTATTTGTTCTACCTGAATCAAGTAGCAATAAGGTCTGTTGGACCTAGTTCTGCATGAACCTATTTGCCCAAAGGATAGAAGAGCCCAGGTTGGCTTAAGAATGTTCGGTTTTGAACATATGGCCTGTTTTGGCCGAAATTAATGTTCCATGTGAACATATGGCCATTTTGGCTGACAGTTTTCCTGAGTACTCAATAGAAGTTTTGATATCTATCAATAGGACTATTTAAAGTGGCCAATTCATTGACCTGTTCCATTGTACCTTTATGAAGCTTCTGATTTTCCTTCACTACACCAAGGGACTCGCACACTATCATCTTAAATTGATACACAGTTGTGTATTTAAAAAAAAAAAACTCTCAAGTTAATTGAGCTAACCTCTTTGATACTGTAAGAACACAACCAGAGATCTGTAAAGAGTGCATAGAGGATAGAGAAAGCTGTGATTTTATGCGTAAATTGGAATGGACTTGTAATAGAGAATTTTTTTTTGAAACTTTGAGTCTGGATCAAGTGGGTCCTTACAAACAAATACATAGATTCAAAAGTCAATTCAATTACTTAGTTAGACAAAGCCAATTTTACTAAAATAATCAATATACATGTAAATAAAATTTACCTGCAATAACTCTAGATCGGATACATGTTCAAAATTAGCTAAATATAAAGGATCATGGAATCATTATCTTCACAAGGAGGCGTTAAAACTAATTGTTTCATTTCACATTCTAAAACATATCCATCATAAAATATGTTGACATTGTAGAGCATTTGCATTGTTCTCAATGCAGTCAACACAAAAACATGATTTTTTCTCATTTGGATTGCAAGTGGTTTACTATGTCCAGTAGTCATCACTTGATGAAGTCTTCTAATACCGATAATTTTTTGACAATTATAAGGATTTGAGAAATCAATATCTACAATCATAGAAATTTAAATTTAAATTCAAAACATGTACATGTACTAAATATAAATAAATGTAGATGAAAAAATTACAAGATTCATGTGCCCTACAAATATTAAATTTTTCAATATGTTTTAAATATCTTTGACTTCCCAAAAATAGCGCTTGGTACTTATTGAGCCATGTTTTCTTCCATGAGCCCCAAAATGAGTCTTGCACCATTCAAAAATTTCATTTGCATTATGTATGGCATTACTAGTAAGCTCATGTTGGCGAAGTTCACACATCACACATGCACCACCTTTTCCATGTCTACATGAAACAAATTCCACACAAATTTTATGCTGCGTCTCACATGTTGTTCGATTAACCAATTAAATGGTTTTGTAGATTTGAATTGTCCTATAAAGTAAACAAATGAGCATTCAAACCATTAGATTAAATAAAGGTTATGAATATAGAAATTAAATTGTTTAAAAGTTAGAAATAATTTATAAAATTTGAAAGAAAATAAATTCAACACTAACTGGCACATCCATCTGACCAAATCTAGTGAGTTGAAGCATGTATGCCACATTGTCTCAAATCATCAAAAAATATTCCAAAATAATGGGTTACATAGCTTCTATCATGACCAATATCATCACTAATATAAAAATGAACCTCTTTGATGATATTTCATTCATGTGGGCTACTTTGTACACCATCCACTTAAAACTTGACATGTCTATAACAAACATGTATGAAGATTGTGACCTTCTCTTAATGATAATACTAACTCTGAATTTTTGTTCGAGGACTAAATGTATAATTCTTGACAAAATCCACAACTGAAAGAATACAACATTGTGGAAAATAATTCTTTAACTCACAAAACTGATTTACCTAACATCTTGCACCAGGACAATGTTAGATATATGGATATATTATAATATAAAATTTGTTCAAAAACTCATTATAGGGTAATTCACTTTCTTTCATAATATTTTCTTTTGGATTCAACTCTTGACCTAGTTATGTATTTCTCATTTTCAAATCTCTTCCACACAATTTCAATTGAATGATCAATATTTTTGATCAGAGGAAGCTTCTTCAAATCTCCACAATTTACACAATTTTTTGATACACTGGACATTGAATTCATGAGAACCTTCTATTTTTCACATAAAATGGACTTCATAAATATTGTTGTACTTGAATGGATGATAATATTTGGATGAGTCATTGCAATAAATTTTTTATATGATTGAAGGTGTAGATGAAATTCAACATCATTCTGATAACAAGTTTCACACAATTTATTTATGCATACAAAATATGGATGCAACTTTTCAAACACACTTTAAGATATCTTTACCTATAAAAATTATTGTTTGAATATTTTAAAACATTCACTCTATGTTGTATCTACAAAATGCTTTGGATGAAGATACTTTTTACCATATTCACCTGTTACTTGTACAGTATCCATTCTATTTAAACAGACAACACGAGAGTGGTTGATCCAATATTCAATGACTTGTTTCTTCACATCTAAAATTCTAACTTTTTTGGGAACTCTAAAAATATTTACCCAATTATTTTCTATGTTTTCATCAAGTTTATTTCTCTTTGAAATATACCTTTGAACAATTTTCTTGGACACATGCAATAACTTTCCAATTTCTTTCACATGTCTCATATGTGATAATTTTTTACTTGAAATCACAATCATCAATGCCCTACATGCCACACTTAAATTACTTGTTCGACTTGTACTTTGAATAGAGTTCAAAGCTTCTTACAAGTTTTCAAATATTATCTATTTTTCTCAAAAATTCTCCCTATTATCATCCCCTAGCAACTCCGAAAAGTGGTCATTTCTTTTCAGCTAAATAACTTAGCACATAATTGTGCTCTTCCAATTAGAGATTTTTCTTCAAAAAATTCATCCAAAATAATTTTAGAATGCAATTTTATTTTACTTTCATGTAACATGTCCACAGGTGAAATCTCATTGAAAAGAACATCTTCATCTAAATCCACTAGATTTTCCATATCATTAAAATAAGTTGTATCATCAATTTCCTCCTCAGTCATAATCTTTTCTGCACCTTATTCTAGTTCTTCTTTAATTTTTTCAAACCCAACATGTTCTTCCTCTTGTTCATTAGTAATTTGACCATGTTCTTCTTGACTATGTTAAACTAATCTTTCTAAGGTTGAATTTCTATAATTTCTTCTTCTTACATTTTTATTTTCATTAGACATTATTTGATCAAACAACTTAAACCTAAACCCAGTTTCCCCATCATAAATTATCTTTTAATTCACCAGCACAAATATGTATATGTGAGGGCAAGGTCAACTAGTATCCAAACTATGCTAAAATTATAGCTTGTATATTATGGTTTAACTAATACAATGAATGTTCTTTATCTAAGAGTTTCAATAAACTATTTGAATTTTACACACTCATTGAAGGACAAATTAAACTTAGGAGAGTTCTAATTAATATTCCTACATGAT
Organism: Cunninghamia lanceolata; assembly: GCA_027924645.1. Classification (NCBI taxonomy): domain Eukaryota; kingdom Viridiplantae; phylum Streptophyta; class Pinopsida; order Cupressales; family Cupressaceae; genus Cunninghamia; species Cunninghamia lanceolata. The sequence continues at coordinate 11,115,398 of BSBN01000078.1, forward strand.
TCTTGAACTTAGGTGGAATGGTTGTACAACTAATTCACAAGGTAAGTCCAAATGAGATGAATAAATAGTAATTTTTGGTTGACACATTGCTTTATTTTTATGATATGGGCAAGAGATAGCTCGGGATTTAACATATGGATTTAAATGAAATGAATGGTCTTCATATAAGTTTTAATATTAAACATCTTGAATGTTGTACTCATGTGTAATGACAAATTAAACATAGGAGATGTGTCTAATATTGAGATTGGGATTGTCAATTTGAAGAGCTCCTTTGAGTATAAATTTAGGTTTGGGATGAACTTCACACAAAGGAGGGGACATAGATGTTCTAGGTTCCATAATGAATTTATCAAACCAACTTTAATTTTTGTATGTGGGTGTTGGATCAAGGATTACATGATGTCTTGGATGTAGATTTTAATTGGATGTTGATGGAGTTTGATTTATATATAGGATGATGTCCTTGAAATTGGATTGGAATAGTGGATTATGATGTGGATTATGAATGGCAAATGGATGGAGAACGAATTATAATGTGGATTAAATGGAGAACAAATGTATGAGAGATAATTAGGATTGGATTAGGCTAGTAGATTTTTTGTTGATTATGGGTGACAAATGGATGGAAGATGTTTAGGATAAGGATGAATGATAGGATTGGATGAGGAATATGTATTAGATGTAGGTTTTGATTTTTCAATTTTGTATATATAAATCTTTTATAGAAAGGGAGAGACAAGAAAAGCAACCTATACTACTTAGGTGGGAGTGTTTGGTCTATGAGCTCACCAATATTCTAATCCTATTTGTATATAGTGTCAGACCAATGTTTCAGAGTGCTAACTATGGAGGATTGGGACCATACTCGTAGCCCACTATACTATATCAAAAAATGCAACTTCTTAGGGCTAACTACTTACTAGTGCATCACAAGTTACAAACAATCGATGGCTTCCTAATCTAGGTTTAAACGAGGCTCAACTAAGGGAGTCATCAATATACCTCATGGTATGTGATGCCTAAATCTATGATACAAGGGTGTTATCTAAGGCCTGGGTATTGGTGGGATGAAACCACCTCACTTCACGGTGCGCTGAAAACACACAACCGCTTAGCCAAAGAATGCCAACTCCTTCTAGGAATTTATATAGCCCATTGAAACATGAGCTTTGGCCAAGTGCTTAGTGATTAAATCCAAGTTTCTTAAACCCCTAAAAAAAATCCACACCATTTTTTATTTCCAATATCATCTTACGACATAAGGAAAGAGCATACATGGATATGGACTTGGGAAGTTCACATAAAAAAACATCAATAAATTAATACTATGACTTAATTTACAAAATAATTTAGAACATATAATATACAAAAATACAACTTGCTAATTTTCTAAATAAAATTGATAAATAAATGCTTTTCCTTCTCATTTCTTGATTACTTGATAAATTTTGTAGTTATTGTTTGGTAATTGATGTTTCCTCATTGAGATGTGGTGGTTTTTGTTGATTTCAAAAGAAGTACATACATGAATAATATTGTAACACTGGAAATATGGACTACAAGGATGAGAGAAGGAAGAAAAATGTTAAATTTTATGATTTTGATAAGTCCTTTTTAAGAGGATGCATGACATGCCTTTGGCATATCCTTGGAAACACATTCATGTGAAGGTACATGGATAATCTAGAATTGAGAGCTTCTTTAAAGATGACTCCCCATTATGAGTGAGTTTTAGATTATGTGAAATATAATGGTGGCAAGGCACCTGTACCTCTAGGTGATAACACATGTCTCAACATAGTTAGCTAAGAGATAGTAAAGATTTCATTAGTATAGTTTTCCCGACATCCTTGGTTGGCACAAAACCTGTTGAATATAAGTAAAATTAATTACATAGGTGTGAATGTAGTAAAGTTTGTAATAGATTTTGTAAGATGATTTGATGAGCTATGTTTCTTGTGATGGGGGTTCAATTTTGTAATCTATATCATTTTGAAGCATATTCTTACATTAAAATCTTGTAGATAAGATTGTTAATTGTTATCTTAAGTTTATTTTTTGTGAGCTTTATATTTATAGAAAATAAAATCATGTTTAGTTGTATTCAAGATGCCATAAATATTCTAATCTTTTGGATCTTATTCATTCTAATTGATTTAGTTGTAATTATATTCCTTTATTGTCAAACCATTTATATTGCATTTTTTATTATTAATCTAGGAGTCTTTTTCTATAGTAAATCAATTTTTGTAAACCCTAATTAAACAAATCAACCAAACCCTAATTAAAAAATATCAATCAAACCCTAATTACAAATATTAATTTTTTGTTTGAGTAAGTCAATATTTATAAACCCTAATTTAAAAAAATCAATCAAACCCTAGAATTAATAAATATCAATTAAATTTTTTTTTTCCAAAAATAAGATTAAATTCATACATATTATTGTTAAAAATGTCAAGAATTACTTGTTAATTCTTATAAATTTGTTTTATTGCATTGTTGCACTATAATTTATGATTCTATTGTATTGTACTAACCTATATCAAAAATAAATTACTTTTTAAAATTTTAATTATATTATATGGTTCCAGGTGGAATTTTATCACCCGATAAAGTTTTGCCCCATTGAATCTGCCTCAAATAGTTATGCTAAAAACCTTACCAGGTGAAGAGATATCGCCTGGTAATGTTCCAGGTGGAATGGTCTATGTGGCAGTCCACTCCCCTTCCCCACAATTTTCAAAAAGTTTCATCATCTGCTACAAATTTCTTCCATCAAAATACATTTTAAAAGAATTGAATATGGTTTTATAGTGATCGAAATATCCATATATTCAAAATTTTTGAAAAATATATGGCACACTAGAGGAGAGAATCCTCTCCAAGAGGATTCTATATATATGTTAGAAGACATTGGGGTTTCTTGGTCCACAAACATCCCTTGTGTTATGGTGATATCTCTTCTACATTATCTTATTGCAATTAACATGTGAGAATCTTTTTAGGAAATAGTGGAAGAATACAAGTACCTTGGGATCAATTTCCACAAGATGCCCAAGTGGGAGACATGTAGGGAAAAAAGGATAAGGGAGGTGGAAAGTTTCATACTTACTACAAAATATATGCAAGAATGTTGAACTATGGGACTGGAAAATCATGACATTTATTTTTGGCTTACTTGTCATGCTGGTAATCTTTTATGGGTGTGAAGATTTCAGAAGTAGTATGTCAAATCATAAATGGAGGCAGTTAGAAAGAATAAAAAAGAAATTATATATATATATATATTACAATGTTATGATTAAATTTGACTTTAGAAAATTATAAAAAATTAATTATTTATCAAAAAAAAAAATTCCATGCACTAGATATTTAAGTTGGCCAATTAAGAAAAAAAATTAAAGAAAAAAACATAATTTTGCTATATTTTTCTTGACATCGCATCGATGTCACTTTTTTCAAAAAATATGAACATTGAAAATTCATCAATTAAATTTATAAAAAAAAATCCACCTATTTTTTAAAAACAATAAAAATTATAAGCATAAACTACATTAAATTCTACATTTCACTAGTTTATATGATTTTAAAACTTTTTTGACATTTAATTTGGAAAAATATGTTTCTGTCAGTTGTTTCCTTTATAAAAGTGTGACACAATTATGATCTTTTACCCTTATTTCTTGGTGCATCATATACAAAAATGGCCATTATAACAAAATGTGGCATATAAACAAGTACATACATAAAATCAGCTATCCTCCATGAAAGCTTGAACCCTCAAGCTCTAGTGGTGGCTGCTATATAGATGGCTACTACTGGAAAGCTACAAATTGTGAGTGACTATGAATACACATCTGTCATCCCCGAACTATACCCCTAAGCTCTGTCCCCTCCATCCTTGAATCTAAAACTTGATGATGTAGTTGGGCAACCTAAGCTTGCAGTTGGCTCATCTCATCTAGTAAGCTCTGGACACTTGGGTGGTCTAATACTGTGGTTGGTGTGTCATGTGCATCTAATTGTGACTGTAGAACCTACACTCACCTCATAGCATGATCCCACTCATCCCTAGCCTAGTCTCTTTCAAAACTAACAACAATAACCTATGTAGTTGATAGATCTCTATCCACCTAGGTCTCCTCATAGGTAGCTCTGAGCCATACAATAGGCTTAAAATACATATGTGCCTCCAACCAGTCTACATTAGCCTACAACTAGCCCACACTAGACATGCGAGCTACACATTAGGTACCATATTTTCCAAGGTTTGAATTATAAAGTTGAGCCATGCCCATGTGTTGACTGTAAAATTAAAACAATAATCATTTCAAATATCTCATCAGGCATCATATATCAATTAAACATAAAGTAAACATCTAGTGTTATACACAAATCATGAAACATAAATCAATTCTTACCTGGGTCTCCATCCCACTAGTCAGGATTGGTAGGGGTTACCATCGTGTCATTGGGACATGTAGGGGTACAGTAGCAGCTGTTCTTCTTGACTCCTCTTTCGGATCAACTAGGCACATAGCTCATAGTCATATGTAGTCATGACACTTGAGGATGAAGCCTAGGCCTCTCCTTTGCAGCACCACTGCCCTCCTCTCTACATCAGCACCTCCCTATTGTTACTAGCATTGGTTCCTCTTCTCTCTCCTCTGCATCCTCCTCTCCCTCCTCTTCTCCCTTATGTTTAGTCTAGATCACTTTCTTTTCTTATTCCCCTTAGAAATATTTAGACTGATATTTTTCTTTTTATCCTACAAGATGATTGTATTTATTTGACAAGTGGTTTTGTAACATGTGGTGACTAACACTATGTGTTGTAGATTCCTAAGCTAGGGGCTTCAAACTATCACTTGGTAACAATATGTATCCTCTACAATATCCCTTTGGGTATTCAAGCTCATTCTTATTTACTCTCAATACTTTATTTCCATACATTATTATGCATATGCACATAGTGTCATACGCCTGCTAAAGTGGGAGCTAAATGTAACGTCGTAAATTATGTTCACCCAAAATTTCATTCTATGTTTGGTACTCACTTTAGTGTTCATGCCTCTAGTGTGTTTTAGGATCATTTCTAGCCTTAGTGTAACCCTTGACCCATGAGAGGTAGCTTGGCATTGCTTTGACCCTTTTCACTTTCCATATCCAGAAACAAGAAAAATGCCTAAATCCTGTTGTTGCCCTAAGTTGATTAGACATTTTAAGATCTACATTTGTTAAGACTCCAATGCTAAGGGTGGATGTATGCACCACGTGTAAACATTCTGATAGCCTTTATCTATCTTGATATCATTTTTAGAAATTTCCTTTTCACTTGTGCGATTCACAATGATTTTCATCATTCTTATTTGTGCCCAAATGACTCTTTGCCTTGATTTTTGTCCCTTGCTCTCTCTATATAAGCATGTAGATTTGTCATTGCAAAGGATTGATTCTTGTAGACACCTAAAATTAACCTCACTTCCTAACTTAGTTATTCATCTACCATATCTTCACATTAATTAAATGATTCTTAATTATTTGATTAATTGCATCTATTATTAATCTTCCTTATTCTTTGCATTAATTAAATAATTATTAATTATTTAATTAATTAAAGTTTTTTATGTCCTAGCATTAATTAAATAATTTTACAATTATTTAATTAATCCTTCATTTATTATAATATTAATTAAATAAACAAATTAATTTTCATTTTCTCCACCACAAATAAATAAAATTATTATTTTATTTATTTTCCAATATTATCCATGTGCACCAAAAATTAAATAATAAATTATTTAATTTCCTCCATAATTTCCTCTCACCATCATTCACTCCTATCTCACCATGATTCTCTCTCATCACTCCTTCAATCACTCTCAATCAGATTAGTTAACTGATCCATCAAATAAGTTAACTAATCATTCAATTTTGATAACAAGTCAATCAATTCAATTAACTAATGAATCAATTCAGTTAATAAGTCAATTAATTTAGTTAACAAATAAATTGATTCAATCAACTCACCAATCAAGCTTGTTAACTTCCATAGTTCATGAGAGGACAAGGAAACTTGTCACTCTCTCATCTGTTTAATTCTCTCATTCAATTTCAACTGTTGATCTCTCCAATCAGTATCCACCATTGATCTTCATTTCAGGAAATCTATAAATAAAACTTCTTCCCTCAAACACACATCTCTCATTTTTTTTTCATGAACTTATGTTGTTACAATTAACTCATTCACTTTGGGAGATCAAAGTTATATTGTTTTGATTAAGAAATCCACATATCCATGGCATATAAAAGGAGCACATCTATTCGAGTTTGGCTGCATTTCAATATGCTCAATCGATGAGGTTGAATTTGTGTGCGAAGGAAGGTAAAATTGTGTTTATTTCAATTTCTTTCATTTATCTTCATATTGCAGATTGTATCTCTCACATGCTAGCATGCCTAGTTATCTAACCCTATTTTGTTGTGAGTTTCTGAGTTCTACAAGTTCTTTTAACAAAGTTAAAGTCTAGTATCTAGAGTTTTTCTACAAGTTCATTGTGTTCATCGACCTATTCACCTCTCATGTAAGTCCTTAAATCATTTCACCCATCAATTTTTGCTTTCATTACAATACGTTACAAATTAATATTTTTTCATTGCTTGGCCCATTTAAGTGAATTCAATTTTTTTATGCTTCATCATTGTTATTTGTAAGTTAGAGTTGCACCAGTCATTTATCAATCACAACAATCTTTCACCAATTATGATTGAATTTACCATCTTTCAAGAGAGAAATTCACTTCATTAATTTATCCTCAAAGTGTTTAGGAGAGTCCTCGGTTGCCAATAAATCTATAATTTTTTCATTGTATATCTCCATGAATTGTATGATTTGGTAGTGGATGTCAAGGTTGCTTCTATTGGAAAATCATGCATGAAAAAAGAGCTAGCATAGCATCCTAGCATGATGGGGATCCGTGTGGAGCTCTCCAACTTGATTGGCTTCAGTATCACAACAATATCTTAAGAATTTGAGCCAAGATAATTACTCAATATTTTTTTTTAAATTATATATACACCCAGAATAAATGTCCATAGGTTAAGCGCAAGTGGAAAATATTAATTTTCATGCATAAACATTTTAGGTCTGAGATTTAGTTCTACTCCTACAAATTCCTTGCATAGCTTGTAAGGTTTGTGCACCTGCATCACAATTGCACTCTCAGCTTCTCTATTGAATGAAATGAAAGGTAGTGATTGTATGCATTAGTATCAGACCTATTGGACTTCCCTACCTCATTTAGCATTCTTAGCCACTCCTCAAATAGATCCTTTAAAATATCCTTTCACTTTTGTGATGTCATCCAGTCTACGGAAACATCGAGTATGTTGGACATATCAAGTGACTAGGAATATACTTGTATTTTGTATCTGACTTTATTGTACTTCATGTAGAAGTCATTGCTTCAAGGCAAATCACCATCACTATTTTTATATTGCCTTCATAGGTGATTCTTGTATTTGAATTTATTCTAGTCTTCTAGGTAGATCACCATAACTGTTTAGTTTAAAATAGATGGTTTTTAATTTCTAACATGGTTTGGTTTTCTTTTTTTTTTAGTTTAGGTTTTTTAGTTTGCATATCTTCTTGCCACTAACTCTTTGGTTGTAGGGTGAAATCAGTTGATGAAGACCAAACTTTTTCTTGTAAACTAGTAACATTTTGTGTGCAATAGTCCATAACTTTTCAAAGTTCAAAAACAAACAAAAAACTACTAATCCATTGTCTTGTATGTTCATTTGTCGAAGGCATTTATTTTTCATTAAATTAGGCATCTAAGTTAGTGTAGTTGGTTAATGAATTTTTTTCCGTGCTTGTGGGATTTGTCAAGATGTATGCTCTCTCCATGCACTTCATGTGACCTTGGAGATCAGAAATCATGCACTTCCTTTTTGTGTTTAGCTCAAATCCTAAGGTGGTTCTAACTTTTCTATGCTCTCCCCTTCCACCTAGTGCAAATTTGGGGATCAAAAGAAATTAGTATCTCTCTTTCCCATTAGTAGGCATATGAGGGGATTTCATCACACCTAGGGATTGTTGGATCTAGGACATACAACTGAGAGGGGGGGTGAATCAGTTGTATAAAACTTCTTGTTCTTTCAAACACTTGATTCTTCGTTGTTAGTTAACAGCATATCAATTAATCATCCATGAAAGCATAATACATAGACACAAGAGCAGATAAACATCAACACATTGAACACCAAGATTTTGACGTGGAAAACCCGGTTAAGGGAAAAACCACGGGGTGATTAACCCAAGGATTATTCTCTGTTAGAAGAATAAGAAAAAGAATGGCACTTGCCAATTAGGGCTCACTGCCCCAGCACACTGCTCACAAAGAGGCCCACTGCCTACAAGGAGACACACTGTCTACAAAGTGATAAGAATCATAGTCTTGAACTAGAGAATGACATCTCTACCATGTCTGGATCAGTTCCATTTGAGCCCAAAAACCTCTGCTCTGCCTTTCACACTTCTCTTCGCTATGCCACACTCATCCACACAATCCACACTTCGAAATAAACTCACAAACTGTTATTTATACAAGACATCGACTTAGGAACAAACATCTAAGTTGACAAACAACCATAAGAGTATCCGCAAGATGAATAACACATCCGGTCGGCCACCACAAGAACATTCGCAGGATGAACAACTCATCCGGTCGGCTAAACAGAGCAAGAACTTCATCCGGAAGAATAACTTCAATTCCGGGCTCTACTATCAATGCGGACCAACAACACAACCTTAACATGATCCAAGAACCTTCACAAGCCTGCCTGAATGACCGGATACATCCGCACTTCTTCTACTTACTGGAATCTCTTGTCTTCCTCATCCGGAACTTCAAGAACACAATCTGTCGCCACTGTCATAATGTAAAAGGTACTTTCGGACCTCCAAATCATACAAAAATTAGGATGACACATCACAAGGACATCCCAAACACTCCTTCCAATCTGCAGATTAGGATAATACAATTCTGGACCTCACCAGACCTTTCTGTGATCCTTTGTCACCTCTGAACACTTGCCGGAACTGGTTCTACACCGACAGCCACAACTCCTTCAGATCTTCATGCGGACCTCTGAAATCTTAACTGAAGCATCTCAAGACTCATATCTACAAACCCTTTAATCTGCATCCTCCGGTTCTCAACCTATACAATACATTTGTCTTCTTCTCATCACTGTTCTTCACTGTTCCTGACTGAGGCTAATTTTCTCAATATCCTTAGCACATAGCTCATCAAATCCTTCTTGTTAATGCAATATGAGTATGTTGACATCAATGACAACACTGGCTCACCTCATACTTGCAACAATCTCCCCCTTTGTCATTGATGGCAACATATGATGTGAAAAACCATCAAGACAAGAACTTGTCTTTTCTGTCACAGCTCCCCCTATCAACAACAACTTTTCACATGTCTTCTCTTCCTTTACTGCTCCCCCTTTGATCATCAACCACTTGTTTTTCACATGTCTTCTCTCCCCGTTTGACATCAATGGCAAAGGGCTCATACTTGCAATTCTCATACATCAGAATCATACCAGCTGCTCCCCCTTAGTTGCAGCTCCCCATCATCAATCCGGATCACAAGATATGACTGTGATATCCACCGGACTGATGCACATCAGTGCATCCTAGTTCATCACCGGAGGGGCCATGACCCCTAACTTCTCCCGAAGATATTCAAAAGAATCCTTGGGAAGAGGTTTAGTAAAGATATCTGCAATCTGATCCTTGGAGGGAACATACTCCAATCTGACTTCTTCCTTGTTTACTTGTTCTCTCAAAAAGTGAAACTTGATAGATATGTGCTTAGTCTTAGAATGCAATACCGGATTCTTAGAAATATTAATTGCACTTGAATTATCACAGAAAATTGTGATAGGCTCCTCATATTCAACTTTAATGTCTCTTAGCATCTGCTTCATCCATAAGATTTGAGTGCAACTACCTGCTGCTGCAATGTATTCTGCTTCAGTTGTAGACAGAGATATTGCATCTTGTTTCTTGCTTAACCAAGAAACCAATCTCTTCCCCAAAAAGAATGCTCCACCACTAGTGCTCTTCCGGTCATCCACATCTCCTGCCCAATCTGCATCTGTGTAAGCATGAAGAGAGAAATCTGGATCTCTAGGGTACCATAGACCATACTCAACTGTTCCTTTCAAGTACCTAAAAATTCTTTTGATTGCCATAACATGAGATTCTCTAGGATCAGCCTGGAATCTTGCCACAAGACCAACAGCCTGCATTATATCTAGTCTAGTTTGAGTGAGATACAACAATCCACCAATCATTGATCTATACTTTGTCTGATCTGCCTTTGGAGAGTCATCATCTTTGCTTAACTTACATCTGGTTGCCATAGGAGTGTTCATTGGCTTTGAGTCTTCCATACCAAATTTCCTTAACAATTCTTTCACATATTTGGTTTGAGAAATGAAGATCCCTTCTTTTGTTTGAGTAATTTGCAGACCCAAGAAGAAATTCATTTCACCAAGCATAGACATTTCAAACTCACTTTTCATCTGATTTGCAAAAGTTTTGCACATGCTATCTCTTCCTCCAAAAATGATATCATCCACAAACACTTCAACAATCAAAATGTTTTCATGATCAATTTTGAAATATAAGTTACTGTCAGCAGTACCTTTGTTGAATCCAATCTGCACAAGATGCTTATCCAACCTTTCATACCATGCTCTTGGGGCTTGCTTCAATCCATACAAAGCTTTCTTCAACTTGCAGACCATATCATCATTATCAGACAATTGAAATCCATCCGGTTGTTCAATGTAGACTTCTTCTTCCAGATCACCATTTAGGAAGGCAGACTTGACATCCATCTGATATACCTTGAAGTCTTTGAAGGCAGCATATGCAAGAAGTAATCTGACTGCTTCAATTCTTGCCACCGGAGCAAAAGTCTCTTCAAAGTCAGTTCCTTCTATTTGAGAGTACCCTTTGCAAACCAATCTAGCTTTGTTTCTGATTACTTCACCAGCTTCATTTAGTTTGTTCCGGAAGACCCACTTGGTTCCAATTACATTCCTATCTCTAGGTCTGGGAAGAAGATCCCAAGTATGATTTTTCTCAATTTGCATCAATTCATCTTCCATTGCTTTGGTCCAGTTTTCATCATTACAGGCTTCATTTATTGTTTTAGGTTCAATCTTTGAAATTAGACAACATTCATCCTGATTTTGAGCAACATTCCTTCTAGTTTGTACACCTTTGCTTCTGTCACCTATGATCTGATCTTCAGAGTGGTTCAGTCTTACATACCTTGGAATTTTGGGAGTATCCTGCACTGCTGCTTCTTGATCAGGCTCATTCAAACCTATCTCTTCTTCCTGATTTACCGGATCAGGCTAACTCTGTCTCACCGGAGAGGATTGAGTTCCTTGAACACTGTCTTGGTCATCTTCATCAAACTCATAAAATCTTGAAGGCTTCTCAATTCCTTCATCAACTTTCACATTGGTGCTTTCTATCATCTTCCTCAATCTCTTATTGTAACATCGGTATGCTTTGCTTTGAGTGGAGTAACCCAAGAAAATTCCTTCATCACTTCTAGCATCAAACTTTCCTAGATCTTCATCTCTTTTAATATAACACTTGCTACCAAATACTCTGAAATATTTCACAGTAGGAGTGATGCCAAACCAGAGTTCATAGGGGGTCTTACCGGTGTTGTTTCTGATTTGAACTCGATTGAGAGTGTAGACTGCAGTGCTGATAGCTTCTTTCCAAAACATTTGAGGAACATTTGCTTCCAACATCATTGTCCTGGTAGCTTCCTGGATGGTCCGGTTCTTTCTCTCAACTACTCCATTCTGCTGTGAAGTCCTAGGAGCAGACAACTGTCTCCTTATACCCTGCTTCTCACAAAAGTCAATGAACTCACCAGATGTAAATTCACCACCTCTATCAGACCTTAGACACTTTAGTTTCAATCCGGTTTGATTCTCTACCATAGCTTTGAAGATTTTGAACTTCTCAAATGCTTCTAATTTTTCTTTTAGAAAGGTAACCCACATCATCCGGGAATGATCATCAATTAACAACATGAAATATCTATCACCTTGCAGACTCTTGATTCTTGTCGGACCACAGAGATCAGTATGTACTAATTCCAACAATCTGGTAGAAGACTGATCTTGGCTTTTGAAAGAGACTCTACTTTGTTTACCTAGCTGACATTCTTTGCACAAACTATTTGTAGGTTTCATCAATTTTGGAAGATCTCTTATAGCCTGAGTATTGCTTATCTTGATGATGTTATCAAAATTTACATGACACATTCTTCTATGCCATAATCAACTCTGATCAATTTGAACAAACAAACAACTTTTATTTGAACCAACCAGATGAAAGATATTACCCTTTGTTTGAGTACCGGATGCAATTTCAGTTCCGGAGCTTGTAAAGATTCTGCATTTTCCATTCTTGAACCGGAGATCATAGCCTTTGTCCACTAACTGACCAATACTGAGAAGATTGTGCTTCAATCCTTCAACATATAGTACGTTACCTATTTTGCTCTTTCCATCAAAGGAAATAGTTCCCCTGCCTCTGATTCTGCCAGCAGAATTGTCACCAAACTTTACCATTCCTCCTTCATACCTTTCCAAATTCAAGAACTTGTTCTTGTCACCAGTCATATGGTGAGAACATCCACTATCAATAACCCAATCATCCTTTTCTTCCACTTGAGCAGCCAAAGCTTTTTCAACAACTTTGTGATTGACAGATTCAGAGAGTATTGAATCTTCTTCCTTGATGGCAATAAACACCCACTCATTTCCGGATTTGCTTCCTAGTTCTGATTCATCATCTGTTACTCCTTCATTGTCATCTTCTTCATGAACATAATAGCAATTCTTTTGAAACCTTTGTCTGTTAGTATTAGACCTTGCAGATCTTTCCGGACATCTTGAAGCAAAATGACCAATCTTATTGCAGTTGAAACACTTAAAGGGTAGTTTTCCTTCATACTTACCGGATCCTCTTGGCAGTCTCTTTGTAATGAGGGCTTCAAGTTGAGCTGTTTCTGCTTCTTCTTCTTCCATGTCTCTTCTTGCTTGATCATACCATGACATTTTCCTTGATGAGTTTTCTCCCGGATCAAATCTCTGTTTGCCTTTCACATAGGCACTGGCTTTGAAAGCAGATTCAGTCTTGGGATGATCATCTCCAAACTCGGTCATTCCAAATGCAGCTAGTTTGCCAGCCAGTTGTTCTCTTGTGACAGTTGTGTGGGCTCTGAATTCATCAATGGCAGCAACCTTGATTTTGTAGGCAGCAGGAAGGGATCTTAGGATTTTGCAGACAATCTCATTTTCATCTAGAGTTCCACCAGCATTTCTAATTCCACATACCAGCTCATTCACTCTTGGCATAAAGGTAGTGATGTTTTCATCATCTCTCATCTTCAATCTTTCAAATTTCCCTTTCAGACTTTGCAACCTTGCACTTTTGACAAACTCATCTCCTTCATACAGAAGTTCCAGTTTAGTCAGGATCTCATATGCAGTTGGTAGGTCAATAACATTTGAGAGATCTGAATCATTCAATGCGCTTAGTAGGGCTTCCTTGGTCCACAGATTGTTTTCCGCTTCTGTGATTTCATTCAGAGTTGTCAGACCACCTTGTGGAGGTACATATGGTTTTGAGACCATAGCCAAGTATGCTTTTCCCATACATTCCAAGTGACACTTCATGCGACCTTTCCAGAGAGTGAAGTTGGTTCCATCAAACTTCAGACTATCCTTCTTGTATGACGACATCCTGGATCTCCTCAAGCGGTTAAGCTCCTTTCAGAGGAACTTAGCTCTGATACCAATTGTTGGATCTAGGGCATACAACTGAGAGGGGGGGGGTGAATCAATTGTATAAAACATCTTGTTCTTTCAAACACTTGATTCTTCGTTGTTAGTTAATAGCATATCAGTCAATCATCCATGAAAGCATAATACATAGACACAAGAGCAGATAAACATCAACACATTGAACACCAAGATTTTGACGTGGAAAACCCAGTTAAGAGAAAAACCACGGGGTGATTAACCCAAGGATTATTCTCTGTTAGAAGAATAAGAAAAAGAATGGCACTTGCCAATTAGGGCTCACTGCCCGAGCACACTGCTCACAAAGAGGCCCACTGCCTACAAGGAGACACACTGTCTACAAAGTGATAAGAATCACAGTCTTGAACTGGAGAATGACATCTCTACCATGTCCGGATCAGTTCCATTTGAGCCCAAAAACCTCTGCTCTGCCTTTCACACTTCTCTTCGCTATGCCACACTCATCCACACAATCCACACTTCAAAATAAACTCACAAACCGTTATTTATACAAGACATCGACTTAGGAACAAACATCTAAGTCAGCAAACAACCATAAGAGTATCCACAAGATGAATAACACATCCGGTCGGCCACCACAAGAACATTCGCAGGATGAACAACTCATCCGGTCGGCTAAACAGAGCAAGAACTTCATCCGGAAGAATAACTTCAATTCTGGGCTCTACTATCAATGCGGACCAACAACACAACCTCAACATGATCCAAGAACCTTCACAAGCCTACCTGAATGACCGGATACATCCACACTTCTTCTACTTACTGGAATCTCTTGTCTTCCTCATCTGGAACTTCAAGAACACAGTCTGTCGCCACTGTCATAATGCAAAAGGTACTTCCGGACCTCCAAATCATACAAAAATTAGGATGACACATCACAAGGACATCCCAAACACTCCTTCCAATCCACAGATTAGGATAATACAATTCCGGACCTCACCGGACCTTTCTGTGATCCTTTGTCACCTCTGAACACTTGTCGGAACTGGTTCTACACCGACAGCCACAACTCCTTCAGATCTTCATGCGGACCTCTGAAATCTTAACTGAAGCATCTCAAGACTCATATCTACAAACCCTTTAATCCGCATCCTCCGGTTCTCAACCTATACAATACATTTGCCTTCTTCTCATCATTGTTCTTCACTGTTCCTGACTGAGGCGAATTTTCTCAATATCCTTAGCACACAGCTCATCAAATCCTTCTTGTCAATGCAATATGAGTATGTTGACATCAATGACAACACTGGCTCACCTCATACTTGCAATAGGGATAACCTAAACTACATGTTCTAGTGGGGTATATCAAAAGGGGGAGAGGAAAAGTTTTATCTCAATCTAGTCACATAGTCACTGGCATAGCCTTGGTGCCCCAGGTGATTCTAGACACAAGGTGAAGTGGAATTAGCTTAATTGCTTATGTCACATTCTTTCTATGGACTAGTGTTCATGGACATGTTCCTCACATTACCTTGCATATTGATGCAAAAGCATCCAGTGGTGTAAGGGCAATCTTGCATCACCCAAAAATAAGTTAATTTAAAATCATTATAGATATTTTCATTTCTTTCCATAATTAGTGTTTTTGGTTCCATAATCTCCTAAATAATGATGTAAGACTGCCAGTTTTGGAAAGGTTACTTGCCATTTTAGGAAAATTTGCATTTGGGCATAGATTGAAGTGAAAACTTATAGAAAGTTACATAATGGAAATATAAGACCTTTGGGAAGGAATCAGACAAAGATCATTTGTGAGTTGAAAGATATTAAAGTTTTTATTCTCTAAAAAGCCCCTAATTTTTTTTGAAATGAGATATGAGGCACTAAAACATCCCATAACATCCTACAAATTTGATAGAAATCCATTTATGAATTTTCAGCATGATATCTCACATCATGAGCTTTCCAGTGCTTAAAATGGTTCGTCAATCATACACTCGGATCAAAAGTTATGCTTCCTAGAAGTTGACCTACTTTTGGAGGGAGTTGGAAATTTTGAAATTTAGTTGGAGGCCACCAAATAGTGCTATTTTTGACTATTTTGGGAATCTTGGGTAGTAGTAGAGTGAAGGGGAAAATTTTAGAGTCAAGAATAGTTAGGAAAACAAAAACCCTAGCTAATTTGGGGTTACAGAAGGCAGATTATTCTAGAGTCTTGTGATAGGAAGTTGTAATGTGTTGCAACCTATGGTGGGTTGATTCCTCTATTTGTATTTGAGCTTCTGTAATGTAATAAGTTGTCCAAATCAATAAAGAAAGTTCTATTTTTTGTGTGCAATTTCTATTGTTGTGTGTTTTATGATTTACCCCCTTCATCAAGTGGTATCAAAGTAAGGGTTCCTGAGTGTGTAGACAGATTGTCGACCATGAGGTAGTTTGAACTAGGACCTGAGGTTGTGGGTTTGCTATAGAGATCAAGATGCCTCCACAAAGAAATCATATTTGGATGAATGCTTTGATGGAAGAAGGTTTTAGAGCCCTACAAAGGCAAATAAATGCATTGTAAGAGGAGCTGCGAAGAGGGTTTGATTTGAGAACAAAAGAAGAAAGTGAGGATGAAGCTGAAGAAGAGCTATCTGAGGAAGAATAAGAAGCAGTAGGAGATCTTGAAGAAGTTAGGTTGTTCAGGGCCATTTCAAAGATTGGAAAGAGGCCCAGGATCAAAGTTTCTACATATTCTTGAGATTTGAATCCAGAACAACTTATTGATTGGATTAATGACATAGAGGAGTATTTTGAATATGAAGATGTGGAGGACCCACATTGGTTCAAGTTTGCAAAAACAAAGTTGAAGGGCCATGCCAGTATTTGGTGGAAGGAGGTCCAATTAGAGAGGAACAGAAGAGGAAAAGGAAAGATCACCAGATGGGATTAGATGGTGGAGATATTGAAGAAGTAGTTCATTCCTATGGACTATGACATGGAGTTATTGAAGAAGCTGCAAGGACTAGAGTAAGGTAGCAAGTTTGTAGAGGAGTACATAGAAGAGTTTTATAAAATTACTATTAGGATAGGCTATGCAGAGCCCAGTAAGGAGAAGGTGGCCCATTACATTAATGGGTTGAGGCTGAGTATTTAGAAGGAGTTGAGCCTAGTCAGAATGACCACCATAGAAGATGCATACCAGTTTTCCCTAAAGGTGGAAGAGAAACTGAATAAAAGATTTGATAGCAAGCAAAGGGGAAGAGGTCAAGGTGAAAGGACTGGTGAAAGACCCTATGGGGGCCAAAATGAAGATTCAATGAAAAGTGAAGAATCTGGCACCAGTCAAAATCAGACAGGGGATAATGCCTACCATCCTAGTGACTAGAACAATGGTGAGAAAAGAGGAAGAGGAAGAGGCGGACTTGGGCAAGGACCTTGAAGAGGAGGTTTTAGAGGAACCTATTTCCAATGTGGAGAAGAAGAGCATTGAGCATATGAGTGTCTGCAACATCAAGGAAGGATGAATAGAAGACCTGAAGGTAATGCACGAGTTACACATGTAGATGAAGATGTGCAGTCTGAGTGTTCTGAAGATACTGAAAGGGGAGAAACCCTAGTTGTCAGAAGAACTATATTGAATGAGGAGAAAGAACCAAATCAAAGGAAGAGTTTGTTCCACACAAGGTGCAAATGTGAAGGTAAGTTTTGTGATATTATTATTGATAGTGGGAGCACTGACAATCTTATTTCAGAGGAGATGATTGACAAATTAAAGTTGGCGAGAAGAAAGCATCCACATCCATATCGGATTGCATGGTTTTAGAAGGACCACAAAGCTTTGGTCAATGAGCAGTGTTTAGTGAAGTTCAAGATTGGGGACTACCATGATGAGGTGCTTTGTGATATCATATCGATGGATGCATGTCATATGTTGTTGGGGAGGCTGTGGGAGTATGGTAGGAGCACTATCCATGATGGTCATGCAAACACATATTCCCTAACAAAGGATGGAGTTTGTCATAAGTTGAAGCCCTTGAAGGAGGTGGAAGAAAAGGTATGTGGTACTACTAGAATTTGCTTAGTAGATGGTAGAAAATTTTTGGAGGGTATGAAGCATAAGCATCATTGCTTTGCATTGATTCCTAAGATTAGTGAAGAGAAATGTGAAGATGTACCAGCTAAAGTTTCAGATATGTTGGAAGAATTTCAAGACATTATCTCTAATAATGTACCAGAAGGTTTACCACCAATGAGGAAGATAAGTCATCAAATGGATTTGATGCCAAGAACCAATTTGCCGAATAAGGCAGCCCATAGAATGACTCTAGTAGAGAGTGAAGAGTTGAACAGACAAGTTCAGGAGATGTTGAGGAAGGGATTGATAAGAGAGAGCCTAAGTCCATGTACGATACCTACAGTACTAGCACCAAAGAAAGATGGAGAATGGAGAATGTGTACAGATTCTTAGGCCATCAATAAGATCATGATCAAGTACAAGTTTCCATTGCCAAGAATGGAGACATAATGGACTATTTGACTGGAGCCAAGTACTTCACAAAAATTGACCTGAAGAGTGGGTATCACCAAATCTGAATTAGAGAAGGAGATGAATGGAAGACAAGCTTCAAGACAAAGGAGGGTTTGTATGAGTGGTTAGTCATGCCATTTGGGCTAACCAATGCACTGAGCACATTCATGCGGCTCATGAATGAGGTACTAAAATTTTTTTTGGGAAGTTTTGTTATTGCTTATTTAGATGATATTTTGATTTTCATTAAGACTTGGGATGACCATATGATACATATCAGAAGAGTTTTGGAGAAGTTAATGGGGGAGAAGTTGCTGATCAATTTGAAGAAATGTAGTTTTGCAAAGGAGTTGGTATACCTAGGATTTGTTGTCTTAGAGGAAGGTCTTAAGATGGACCCAGAAAAAGTAAGAGCTATCATTGAATGGCCTATGCGAAGGAGTGGTACGGAGGTACAATCTTTTCATGGTTTGGCAAGTTTTTATAGAACATTTATCAGGAGGTTTAGTAGCATTTGCGAACCCCTAACTGAGACAATGAGAGGGGATAGAAAAGAGTTTAGATGGACTAAAGGAGTAGACAAGAGCTTTGATACATTGAAGTAGAAAGTCATAGAACAACTTGTTTTGGTACTTCCAGATTTCAATAAGTTATTTCAAGTAGATTGTGATGCTAATGGTAGTTGTATAGGAACTGTTTTGAGCCAAGAAGGTAAGCCGATTACCTATTTTAGTGAGAAGCTTAATGATGCCAAGAAAAAGTATTTTGTTTATGATCATGAGTTTTATGCAATAGTTCAGGCTTTGAAGAAATGGAGACATTATTTGTTGCCGAAGGAGTTTGTTTTATATACTAATCATCAAGCTTTGCAGTATCTTAATAGTCAACAAAAGTTGAACTAGAGGCACTTAAAATGGGTTGAGTTTTTGCAGAGCTATACTTTTGTTTTGAAGCACAGGAGTGGGAAGTCCAACAAAGTTGCAGATGCCTTGAGCAGAAGGAAAAAATTGTTGATAGAAATGAAGATAGAGGTTGTTGGGTTTGATGAGCTCAAAATTTTGTACCCTAAAGATCCAGATTTTGTAGAGGCTTGTAAATCTTGTTTGGAACCTGTTACTTTGGACATGACAAAATGGTTGGATTTCATAATCCAAGATGGCATGTTGTTTAGAGCAAGCTAATTGTGCATTCTGAGGAGTTCCATGAGAGAGAACCTGATAAAGGAGAAGCATAGTGGAAGATTGGCTGGACACTTTGGTTGAGATAAGACCATTTCTATTATTGGTAAAAATTATTATTAGCCACAGTTACAATAGGATGTGAGGAAATTTGTGCAGAGTTGCAGAGTATGTCAGATGGTGAAAGAGCAAGTCAAAATATAGGTCTATATCAGCCACTACCTATCCCAGAGAAGCCATGGGATGATATTAGTATGGATTTTGTTCTTGGTTTACCAAGGACATAGAGAGGACATGATTCCATTTTTATGGTGGTGGACAGATTCTCAAAGATGGCACATTTTATTCCATGCAAGAAGACTAATGATGTTGCTCATATTGTAGAGTTATTTTTCAAGGAGGTGGTAAGATTACATGGTCTACCAAAGAGCATAGTTTTAGATCAAGATAACAAGTTTGTTGTTTATTTCTAGAGGACATTGTGGAAGAAGTTGAAAATAGATTTGAAGTTCAATTCTACATACCATCCACAGACTGATGGACAGACAAAAGTGGTGAATAGGAGTTTGGCTAACCTGCTACGATGCTTAGTAGGAGATAAGCCCAAGGGATAGGATTTGATTTTACCATAGACATAATTTCATTACAAAAATTCTATCAATAGGAGTACTGGTAAATCACCATTCCAGATTGAATATGGGAATAGTCCAAGAAATGTGTTAGAGTTAAGGAATCTAGACAAAGGAGAAAAGACAAGTGCCGAGGCTGAAGACTTTGCAGTACACATAAAGAATTTGTATGAAGAGGTGAAAAAGCACATTAATAAGATGAATATTTAGTTCAAGGATAAGGTAGATCAGAAGAGGAGATATAAGGAGTTCCAGGTAGGAGATGAAGTCATGGTTCACTTGAGAAAAGAAAGGTTCCCAATTGGAATATACAATAAGTTAAAAATAAAGAAATTTGGACCGTGCAGAATCTTGAAGAAGCATGATTTAGAAAATGCATATGAGGTAGAGCTGCCGAGTGGCATCAATGTTTCTTGTATTTTCAACATTGCTGATTTATTAGAATATCATGAAGGTGGAACTGAGGATGGACCAACATAAGCGCAATGGAGTATTCTAGCATCTACTTCAATGGAGGAAATAGAAGAGATCTTGGATAGCCATGTGGGAAGAAGCACTTGGAATAGGAAATATGAAGAATATCTGGTAAAATGGAAAGGAAGGCCTATTAAAGATTCTTTTTAGTTGTCTAAGGCAGAGGTTGACCATTTGGTTTTTCCTCACACAAACACCTAAGATGTGACAGGGTCACTTCTCAAATTACCCTGGGTGTCTGATGTAGGATCATCCAGTGGTGTAAGGGCAATCTTGCATCACCAAAAAATACATTAATTCAAAATCATTGTAGATGTTTTCATTTCTTTCCATAATTAGTCTTTTTGGTTCCGTAATCTCCAAAATAATGATGTAGGACTGCCAATTTTGGAAAGGTTACCTGCCATTTTAGGAAAGTTTGCATTTAGGCATGGATTGAAGCAAAAACTTACAAAATGTTACATAATAGAAATATAAGACCTTTGGCAAAGGAATCAAGCAAAGATCATTTGTGAGCTAAAAAATATTAAAGTTTTTATTTTCTGAAAAGCCCCTAAATTTTTTTGAAATGAGATATGAGGCACTAAAACATCCCATAACATCCTAAAAAGTTGATGGAAATCTATTTATGAATTTCTAGCATGATAGTTCAAATCTCAAGCTTTCTGGTTCTTAAAATGATTCGTCAATTAGATACCTGGATCAAAAGTTATGCTTCCCAAAAGCTGACCTATGTTTGGAGGGAGTTGGAAATTTCAAAATTTAGCTAGAGGCCACCAAAAAGTACTATTTATGACTATTTTGGGAGCCCTGGATAGTAGTAGAGTGAAGGGAGAAAGTTTAGAGTCAAGAATAGGTGGGAAAACAAAACCCCTAGCTGATTTGGGGTTACAGAGGGCAGATTATTCCAGAGTCTTGTGAAAGGAAGCTGTAATGTGTTGCAGTCTATGGACGGTTGATTCCTCTGTTTGTATTTAAGCTTCTATAATCTAATAAGTTGTCCAAATCAATAAAGAAAGTTAAATTTTCTATATGCAATTTTTGTTTTTGTGTGCTTTATGATTTACCCCCTTCATCACATATATTGAGGTCTCCCCTAGCAAGCTTGTAATAACATAGATAAGACTTTACAACCATTTTCTAGTGTCATGCAAGGGACGTGGAACATGCCCTAAAGTTACTCACCATCGTAGCTCCTTAAAGGTGACATAGAAATTTGTTTTCTTTAACTAAGAAATAAAAGCCTCCAAGGAAAGGAGAATTGGGTGTAACGCCCTTATCCCTAGATATTCAATCAAGGTGAAGTGTTCTTAGTTAGGTAAGAACATGGATAAGTATTCTAGTGTGTCAGCCTACACTACGAAGACAATCCCACTTGAATAATCTATGGTGTTGTGTATTATGTGTTTGAGCATTTGCATAATCCCAATCTCTAATTCATATCTTTTGTAAACCTATGCCTATGTGTGTGAACCTTATTGTTTACAAATTTTCTTAAATATTTAAACCATTCCCAATCACCTCTTTCATCCAATCTAATCCAACTTCTTCCTAATCACCTTACACACCTCATCTAAATCTAATCAACTTTATCCTAATCCTCCAATCCCATCCTAATCATCCTCATCATCTTATCACTTCATCCTAATCATCTATATCTCATCCAATCACTTCATCCCAACTTAATTATCCACCCTAATCAACCTAATCATTCCTCTTATCCATGTCATATCCCTAATCATTCCTAATTATCCAATCCACTCCATTCCTTTCATCCTAATCATCTTATCACCTTATCCCAATCATCTTAATCATCCAATCACATCATCCCAACCTATCCCTAATCCTTCTTCTAAGACCCTAATCCTAATTAAGTTAGCCAAATCCAATCAAGGTCCTAACAGTAATCCATTCCCTCAAACTAATCCCCTTTCAACCACATCCTAATCTAATCCCTTGATCCCTCATCCCAATCCAATCATCCATTATCCATTTTTATCAAGTATCCAATCCTTAATCAAAATCAATCCTTTGAAAATCAAATTTTGGTTAAGGACATAGCCTCCTCCAAACCCATCCATTATCATCCAAATCCTAATCACAATCCAATCAAATCAGTCATCAAAATCCTTCATCTAAAAGATCCCAGCCCTAATCCATAATCATCCATTTCAAAAATCCACATCCAATCCAAAACACACCTATAAACATCATGATATGGTTTGGCAAAATGGTAATAGAAGTTAAAACATCTATGTCAAATCACATTCCTCAAACAAATGATATCATCCATCTTGATGCAGAAATAAAGAATGTAAATGTAAGTATGGATCTCAAACCATATCTTCAATTTAACCAACATCACTATCATATCAAGATTCATCCTCCCATTTGACTATGTCAGCATACCAATCCAATTTATCCACATCTAAACTTTTTCCAACCTTCACCTATCTATATGTCTCACCCCAACCCACCTACCATGTCAATCCCATAACCTCATACACTTCTACCATACCTTTACCTATGTCACCTCAACAAACTATATCCAATCCCACCTCATCAATATATTCAATCCTTCCATCACAGTCTCCCTCCTAACTCATCAACCCCTTCAATCCCTTCATCATCACATTCCTCCAATCCTTCATCAAAGGAGCCCATTGAGATAGCCTTACAAAAGTTGGTCTAAGAAAACTTCATTGAGATACCAATGACAACACCATATCATAAAAACCTATTGATGTCCTTGTGATTTAAGGATCATGAATATTGACAATACCATAGAGCAAAAGGCCATAAAACATCAAATTGTGTGAGACTTAAGAATTTGATTTAGATGCTAATCAATTGTGGTTAGATTGTGATTAATAATCCACCCACCAACTTATCCTTTTCAAATGTTATCCACATACTATTAGCATGGAATATAGAATCATATTGCAATCCAATGCCTATCCTTGAGCCTATAAAAGAGCCTCCTAATATTATTCAACCTTCATCCACTTATATGTCTATTCATCCAATTGTAGAGTCCCTTACCATAAGCTCAAATCAAACTCCATCATCCTCTCATGTTGTTGACTATTAATAACCTATCAACCCCATCTTAGAAACTCCCCATCTCATCCAAACCTAAGAGCTAGATGTCAAGAGTCAAATCCAAAGCATGATCAACATTTCTCTTCACATAGTCAAGATCAACTTATCCTATCTCCTTAAGCTCACATTACCGAAGCTACCCAAGATCCCACTACTCAAGCCACCACCATCAATGATCAAGAGATCAAGACCTCTCCCATCCATGATCCCACAATCACTCATGACAAGAAAGCCAAAGTATCCCTATCCATCATCCCACTAGTCATATTCATTATCCATCAACATCCCATGATGAGACACTTGATCCCCCAAAAAATGGATAATCAAATAAATAACTTGGATCCTATTACATCCCATCCTAATTACCATAATGATAGTCAAGGTCCAAGCATTCTAAATCCATCTCCTATTGATCCTCCATCATCACCTATCAACCATATCCAAAATCCATCATCCTATCCCCTTGGTTCTACTACCTTCATTTATGGTGGTTCTCTCATAGGAGAGGAACACACTCTATCCACCACCCTGCCTCCCCCACTTGTGTCTTGTTTCCAAAGCACCAAACATCTTATTGCACATCAAATGCTCTAAAACATGAACTATTAAGGAAAAGGTTTAGGCCTTCATGAACAAGGTATCTTGGAGCCCATCCATGTAAACACCCATCCAAAATTACATGGCCTTGGATATACATCCCAAGGAAAACAATCTAGAAATATTGGTACTATTGCAAGTGTGTGCTAACCAGTGTTGTCATTGATGCCAACATACTTCTGGTATCATTGGTGGTAGCTATGTATTGTGATATTGTTGATTGTTTCTTGATTGAGTTGAAATGTTAAGGTGATTTGAATGACTTGAAGAAGTGTTGATGTTGTTTGTATATTGTTCATGTTGCTTTTGAGAAAATTTGCTCTCCTAGTGGAAATAGTGTGTTGCAGAGTATTCTGGCTTGTAGGATACTATCTAAGTTATTGCTCTGTATTTCTTATGTGTTCAAAAATATAGTGTGCGATTTGGATAGGTTTTAGAGAAGTGTTTGAAGATGCTAAATCTAGAAGTTGGTGGTCTGGATCGTTGTGCAGTGGAAGTTATGTTCACAAGTTTGAAGACTATAATTGACAGAGTTTCTGAGTTGTACAGAGCTGTATAGGAGAAAGTATTTTTCTCTGCATTGCTCCTCATAGTGGTTTCAAGTGGTGTAGTTCTAGACATATGATTATAAGGTCTCTATCTATCTTAATTCCAAAGGATATGTGATTTAGTGCTCTGGAAAGCAAATTATTGTGTAGCAGAGTTTGGCAGTGTTGTTTGTGAGTAGACATTGAATCTTCTTCAAGTGAAAGGTATTACAGATGATTTTGGTGATTCTCAGGTGATTGGAGGTTGTTTGTGGATGTCTCCAGATTGTGTTGAAGTATTCTTCCTGGTCCACAAATCATGTTTGTGTTCAGGGAACCATGTGCCCAAGTGTTTTTTGTGATTACACCAGTTTTAGCCAACTTGGTTGTTTACACTATTTGTGGAAGTACTGCTTGGATTGTGAAAGCATGTTGAAGCATGTGAAGATGTGTTTAGGTCCAACCTAAGCTATGGAGTGGTCCTCCTTCATTCATTTTCTCTACAAGTTTGTTTAGGTCCAAACCTAATTTGAATTGTGTATGTTTGTTGAACTTGGAGACTGTTCCAGAGGTTGTCGATTACATTTCTAACTTTCATGTATGTTTCAAGGTTGATGATTGGTGTAAATAAATGTAATGAATTGGTGTATAGTGTGTGTGTGTGTGTGTGTGTATGAAGATGTGAAGATGAAAGTGTTTGTGGTGTAAGGTAGTGAAGGTGATATGTATTACGCTTCATTGGAACTAAAATTAGGCATGTGGTAGATGCTATCATATCAGTTCATGGCAATGATCCAACCCTCTTTGTAGTGATTCATCCCATGGAAGTGAGCCACCCTTTGGTAGTGAGCCTATTGTAGTGAGCATTCATTTCGGTAGTGAGCCCTTTCACAGTGAGAGTATTGTAGTGAGCATTCCTTTGGGCAGTGAGCCCTTTGGTAGTGAGCCTCTTTTGTTATTTGGTATTGTTATTACATTATATTGTGAACTAACACTCACCATGTTTTTTCCCTGTTTAGGATTTTCCACCTAAAAATCTAGCATTCATGTGTGTATGGTGTTGATGTGTTTAAGTTTTGATTCTGCATTACATTTGTAATCTTCATAATAGATTAAGAGGTTAAATTAATTGAATGTGAATGTGATTTTGTTTAAGTGAATTTAAAGTTTGCGATACAACTGATTCACCCCCTCTCAGTTGTCTTGTGCCTTCAACAATTGGTATCAAAGTGAGGTTCCTTGGAAGAAAGACTAACAACTTAAGGTAGATCTATGATGGTGCACATGAAAGACATTCATCGGTTTGATGGATATGACTATGCCTTCTAAAAGGTATGAATGCAAAGTTATCTTGTTTCTATTGGTTGCAATGTCTAGAAAATAGTTGAAGATGAATACACTATTCCTAAGGAAGGTCTGATAGCTACACTTGAGATTAGGGACTATGAGACTAATGGCAAAGCTAAAAATGCTTTACTAAATGCTTTATCTAACATTGAAATGGTGAAAGTTGTGGATCTAGAAACTGCTCATGAGATCTGGGAGAAAACGAAAAGCATCTATGAAGGTGATGAATATATCAAGAAGGGTAAGTTGCCAAACTTGAAGACTAGATATCAAACTATGCAGATGTCTGAAGATAAGAATATAACAAGTTATATACAAAAGATTGATGAAGTTTTCAGTAGCATAAAGGGTTTTGGTGGAAAGATAGATGATAAGGATGTTGTAGGTAAGGTACTCAGAACTCTTCTCAAATATTATAGTCACAAGGTATTTGCCATTGAAGAATTCTTTGATATGGGAAAGCTTTGAAAAAATCAATTGCTTGATAAACTGACTACTTTTTGTGATGAGAGAATTTGATACTATTGACAGCCCTCTTAAAACTAAGACTGCTTTTAAGGCCAAGAATGAAAAGATTGCTAGATCATATCAGCATGTTGTGGAATCAGATGAATAATACTTTGATGAGCTTGAGGTAAAATTTGCAAGTAGAATGAAAAGAGGCAGTGGAAAGTTCAGAGCTAAGTTACCTATCAAATGTTTCAGTTATGGCAAGATTGGTCACTATGCTTCAAGATGTCCTAAAAAAACCTTGAATATCAAGAACAATGAAGGTAAAGGTAAGATGGTAAGAAAGAGTTAGTATGTTAGAGATGATGATGGTATAACTAATGATGAATCTAATTTTGAAGATGGTAATACTAGTGAATGCTTGTTTATTTCCCTAAGAGAAGAACATGTTTCTACTAACCTTGCAAGTTGTGTGAACAAAGGAAGTCCAGGAGAGTTGTCTTCATTTCATGTTGAAAAGAAAGATGAATGGATCATTGACAGCAGATGTTCAAATCACATGACAAGAGATAAGAGTAAGTTTGTTAAATTAGAAAAGTATGATGGAGGACTAGTTAGGTTTGGTGATGATAAAGTTGGTAAGATTTGTGGAAAAGGGTCAATGGCTTTTGATGGAAAGCATAATACAGATGATGTCCTTTATGTCAAAGGATTAAAGCACAACCTTCTAAGTGTTGGACAAATGTCTAAAAAAGGATATAATCTGATGTTTAAGGATAATGGATGTGAAATAAGGAAAATATCTAGAACTATAATTATTGCTGGTAAGAAGACTCATGGTAATGTTTATCACTTGAAAGGTACTAACAACTATTGTTCATTGGCCCAGACAAATGAAAGATGGCTATGGCATAGGAGAATGTTTCATATTAACTTCGATAATCTAGTGAGAATAAGCTTAGTTCAAGTTGTAAGATATCTACCTAAGATTGTGAAGCCTGCTAATGCCATCTACAAAGAATGCTAGTTTGGGATGAAAACAAAGATAAGTTTTTAGAGCAAGGAACAATACTATATTAATCTATTAGAGTTGGTGTATACAGACCTATGTGGTCCTACAAGAATAAGAAGTCTACAAGGTGATAGGTATTTTATGCTTCTTATTGATGGTGCAAGTATGAGGATAACCAGTGTTGTCATTGATGTCAACATACTCATATTGCATTAATGAAAAGGATTGGATGAGCTGTGTGCTGAGGTTATTGAGGAAATTAGTCTCAATCAGGAACTATGAAGAACAGTGATAAGAAGAAGGCAAAAGTACTCAACAGGTTGAGCATCAGAGGATACAGATTAAAGGGTTTGTAGATATAAGTCTTGAGATGATCCAGTTAAGATTTTAGAGGTTCGCAGGAAGATATGAAGAAGTTGTGATCAATCAAGTAGAACCGGTTTTGGGAGATGCTCCAGAGTGACAGAGTGTTACAAAAGGGTCTGGTGAGATCTGGAAGTGCATTATCCTATTCTACAGATTGGAAGGAATGTTTGGGATGTCCTTGTAATGTATCATATCAATTTTTTCATGGTTTGGAGGTCCAGAAGCACCTTTTTTAGTATGACAATGGCGATAGACTGTGTTCTTGAAGTTTTGGATGAAGAAGAGAAGAGATTCTAGTAAGTGGAAGAAGTGCAGATATACCTGGTCATTTAGGCAAGCCTGTGAAGGTTCTTGGATCATGTTGAGGTTGTGTTGTTGGTCCACATTAGTGTTAGAGCCTGGAATTGCAGATACTCTTCTGGATGAAGATGTTCTTGTTCAGGATGGCCAACCGGACGAGTTCTTCCAGATGAAGATGTTCTTGTTCAAACTGGCCGACTGGATGAGTTATTCATCTTGTGAATGTTCTTGTGGATGATTGTCAACTTAGACAATTATTCCTAAGTCGATGCCTTGTATAAATAAAGGTTTGTGAATTCATTTAGAAGTGTGGTGTGGAGCGGATGAGTGTGGCATAGCAAAAGAGTGAAAGGCAGAGCAGGTGTGTCTCAGGCTTAAATGGAACTGATCCAAACATGGTAAAGATGTCAATCTCTAGTTCAAGTTTGTAATACTTGTTATCTTGTAGATAGTGTGTCTCTTGTAGGCAATGTGCCTCCTTATGAGTAGTGTGCTCGGGTAGTGAGCCCTAATTGGCATGTGCCATCCATTTTTTCTTATTCTTCTAACAGAGAATAATCCTTGGGTTAATCACCCCATGGTTTTTCCCTTAACTAGGTTTTCCATGTCAAAATCTTGGTGTCTAATGTGTTGATGTTTATCTGCTCCGATGTTTATGCTTTACGCTTTCATGAATGGTTAATTGATATGCTATTAACTAACAAAGAAGAATCAATTGTTTGAAGTAGAAGCAAGTTTTTGTACAACTGATTCACCCCCCTCTCAGTTGTGTGTCCTAGATCTAACAATTGGTATCAGAGCCAAGTTCCTCTAAAAAGAGCTTAACCACTTGAGGAGATCCAGGATGTTGTCATACAAGAAGGACAGTCTGAAGTTTGATGGAACCAACTTCTCTCTCTGGAAAGGTCGCATGAAATGTCACTTGGAGTGTATGGGAAAAGCATACTTGTCCATGGTCACAAAAGCATATGTACCTCCACAGGGTGGTCCGACAACTCTGAATGAAATCACAGATGCTGAAAACAATCTGCAAACAAAAGAAGCTCTTCAACGTGCATTAACTAACTTAGAGCTCTCAAATGTTATTAACCTACCAACTGCCTAGGAGATTTGGATTAAACTAGAACTTCTACATGAAGGAGATGAGTTTGTTAAGAGTGCAAGGTTGCAAAGTCTCAAAGGGAAATTTGAAAGATTGAAGATGAGAGATGATGAAAATATCACTACCTTTATGCCAAGAGTAAATGAGCTAGTGTGTGGAATTAGGAATGCTGGTGGAGTTCTGGATGAAAATGAGATTGTCTGCAAAATTCTCAGATCCCTTCTTGCTGCCTACAAAATCAAGGTTGCTGCCATTGATGAATTCAGAGCCCATACAACTGTCACAAGAGAGCAATTGGTTGGGAAACTGGTTGCATTTGAAATGACCGAGTTTGGAGATGATGCCCCCAAGACTAAAGCTACATTCAAAGCTAGTGCCTATGTGAAAGGCAAACAAAGATTTGATCTAGGAGAAAACTCTTCAAGGAAGCTGTCATGGTATTATCGAGCAAGGAAAGACATGGAAGAGGAAGAAGCAGAAACAACTCAACTTGAAGCCCTCATTGCAAAGAGACTGCCAAGAGGATCTGGTAAGTATGAAGGAAAATTACCCTTTAAGTGCTTCAACTACAATAAGATTGGTCATTTTGCTTCAAGATGTCTGGAAAGATCTGCAAGGTCAAATTCTAACAAACAAAGGTTCCAAAAGAACTGTTATTATGTTCATGAAGAAGATGATAATGGAGTAATAGATGATGAATCAGAAATAGGAAGCAAATCTAGAAATGAATGGGTGTTTATTGCCATCAAGGAAGAAGATTCAATATCCTTTGAATCTGTGAATCATAAGGTTGTAGAAAGAGCTTTGGCTGCCCAAGTTGAAGAAAAGGATGATTGGGTTATTGATAGTGGATGCTCTCACCGTATGACAGCTGACAAAAACAAGTTCCTAGACTTGGAAAGGTATGAAGGAGGAATGGTAAAGTTTGGTGATAATTCTGCTGGTAGAATCAGAGGTAGGGGAACTATCTCCTTTGATGGAAAGAGAAAAAATGGTAATGTACTATATGTTGAAGGATTGAAGCACAATCTTCTCAGTGTTGGACAGCTGGTAGATAAAGGTTATGATCTCCTATTCAAAAATGGAAGATGTAGGATCTTTGAAAGCTCTTAAACTGAGATTGCATCCGGTACTCAAAAAAAAGGTAATATCTTCCATCT
This sequence comes from Cunninghamia lanceolata, assembly GCA_027924645.1. Lineage (NCBI taxonomy): Eukaryota > Viridiplantae > Streptophyta > Pinopsida > Cupressales > Cupressaceae > Cunninghamia > Cunninghamia lanceolata. Next base: position 11,146,048 of record BSBN01000078.1, read on the forward strand.
AGTTTGTTCTAATAAAAGTTGTTTGTTTGTTCAAGTTGATCAGAGTTGGCTATGGCATAGAAGGATGTGTCATGTAAATTTTGATAACATCATCAAGATAAGCAATACTCAGGCTGTAAGAGATCTTCCAAAATTGGTGAAACCTACAAATAGTATGTGCAAAGAATGTCAGCTAGGTAAACAGAGTAGAGTCTCTTTCAAAAGCAAGGATCAGTCCTCTACCAGATTATTGGAATTAGTTCATACTGATCTATGTGGTCCGACAAGAATCAAGAGTATGAAAGGTGATAGATATTTCATGTCACTCATTGATGATCATTCCTGGATGATGTGGGTTACCTTCCTAAAAGAGAAATTAGAAGCCTTTGAGAAGTTCAAAATCTTCAAGGCTATGGTAGAGAATCAAACCGGATTGAAACTGAAATGTCTGAGGTCTGATAGAGGTGGTGAATTCACATCCGATGAATTCATAGACTTTTGTGAGAAGCATGGTATAAAGAGACAATTGTCTGCTCCTAGGACTCCATAGCAAAATGGAGTAGTTAAGAGAAAGAACCGGACCATCTAGGAAGCATCCAGGACAATGATGATGGAAGCAAATGTTCCCCAGATGTTCTGGAGAGAAGTTGTCAGCACTGTAGTCTATGCTCTCAATCGAGTTCAAATCAGAAGCAATACCGGTAAGACTCCTTATGAACTTTGGTTTGGTATAACTCCTACTATGAGATATTTTAGAGTATTCAGTAGCAAATGTTACATTAAAAAAGATGAAGATCTAAGAAAGTTTGATGCTAGAAGTGATGAAGGAATTTTCTTGGGTTGCTCCACTCAAAGCAAAGCATACCAATGTTACAATAAGAGACTAAGAAAGCTAATAGAAAGTACAAATGTGAAGGTTGATGAAGGAATTGACAAGCCCTCAAGGTTTTATGAATATGATGAAGATGATCAGAATGGTTCTCTGTTGCAAGGAGCTCAATCCTCCTCTAAAAGTCAGATTCAGACTGATCTGGTAAATCAGGAAGAAGAGGCTTGTTTGAATGAGCCTGATCAAGAAACAGTAGTGCAAGAAACTCCCAAAGTTCCAAGGTATGTAACTCTGAACCACTCTGAAGATCAGATCATAGGTGACAAAAGCAAAGGTGTGCAAACTAGAAGGAAAATTGCTCAAAATTCAGATGAATGTTGTCTGATTTCAAAGATTGAACCTAAGACAATAAATGAAGCCTGCAATGATGAAAATTGGACCAAAGCAATAGAGGAAGAGTTGATACAAATTGAGAAAAATCACACTTGGGATCTTGTTTCTAGACCTAGTAACAAGAATGTGATTGGAACAAAATGGGTCTTCCGGAACAAACTAAATGAAGTTGGTGAAGTAATCAGAAACAAAGCCAGATTAGTCTACAAAGGCTACTCTCAAATAGAAGGGATTGATTTTGAGGAAACCTTTGCTCCGGTGGCAAGAATTGAAGCAGTCAGATTGTTTCTTGCATTTGCTGCCTTCAAGGATTTCAAAGTATATTAGATGGATGTCAAATCTGCTTTCCTGAATGGTGATTTAGAAGAAGAGGTGTACATTGAACAACCAGATGGATTTCAATTGTCTGATCATGGTGATATGATCTGTAAATTGAAGAAAGCACTGTATGGTTTGAAGCAAGCCCCAAGAGCTTGGTATGAAAGGTTAGATAAGCATCTTGTGTAGATTGGTTTCAACAAAGGTACTACTGACAGTAACTTATATTTTAAAATTGATCATGAAAACATCTTGATTGTTGAAGTATTTGTTGATGATATCATCTTTGGAGGAAAAGATAGCATGTGTAAAACTTTTTCAAATCAAATGAAAAGTGAGTTTGAAATGTCAATGCTTGTTGAAATGAATTTCTTCTTGGGTCTGGAAATTACACAGACAGAGAAAGGAATCTTTATCTCTTAGACTAAATATGTGAAAGAACTTTTGAAGAAATTTGGAATGGAAGATTCAAAGCATATGAACACTCCCATGGCTACCGGATATAAGTTGAGCAAAGATGATGACTCTCCTAAGACAGATCAGACAAAGTGCAGATCAATGATTGGAGGATTATTGTATCTCACTCAAAGTAGACCAGATATAATGCAGGCTGTTGGTCTTGTAGCAAGATTCCAGGCTGATCCCAGAGAATCTCATGTCATGGCAATCAAAAGAATTTTTAGGTACTTAAAAGGAACAATTGAGTATGGCCTATGGTATCCTAGAGATCAAGATTTTTCTCTTCATGCATATATAGATGCAGATTGGGCAGGAGATGTGGATGATAGGAAGAGTACTAGTGGAGGAGCATTCTTTTTGGGAAAAAGGTTGGTTTCTTGGCTAAGTAAGAAAAAAGAAGCAATATCCCTATCTACAACTGAAGCAAAATACATTGCAGTAGAAGCAAGTTGAACTCAACTTTTGTGGATGAAGCAAATGCTAAGAGATATTCAAGTAGAATATGAGGAGCCTATCATAATTTTCTATGATAATTCAAGTGCAATAAATATTTCTGAGAATCCGGTGTTGCATTCTAAGTCCAAGCATATATCTATCAAATTTCACTTTCTAAGAGAGCAAGTGAACAAGGGTGAAGTCAGATTGGAGTATGTACCCTCCAAGGATCAGCTTACAGATATTTTTACTAAACCTCTTCCCAAGGACTCTTTTGAGTATCTCAAGGAGAAGTTAGGGGTCATGGCCCCTCCGGTGATGAACTAGGATGCATTGATGTGCATCAGTCCAGTGGATATCACATTTATATCTTGTGACCTGGATTGATGATGGGGAGCTGCTACTAAGGGGGAGCAGTCGGTATGATTCTGATGTGTTAGAATTGCAAGTATGAGCCCTTTGCCATTGATGTCAAAGGGGGAGATAATACATGTGAAAAATAGGACTATTGATCAAAGGGGGAGTAGTAAAAGAAAGAGAAGACATGTGAAGAGTTGTTGCTGATAAGGGGAGTTGTGTTAGAAAGGAGAAGTTCTTGTCTTGATGGTTTTTCACATCATATGTTGCCATCAATGACAAAGGGGGAGATTTTTACAAGTATGAGGATAACCAGTGTTGTCATTGATGTCAACATACTCATATTGCATTAATGAGAAGGATTGGATGAGCTATGTGCTAAGGTTATTGAGGAAATTAGTCTCAATCAGGAACTGTGAAGAACAGTGATAAGAAGAAGGAAAAAGTACTCAACAGGTTGAGGATTAGATGATACGGATTAAAGGGTTTGTAGATATGAGTCTTGAGATGATACAGTTAAGATTTCAGAGGTCCGCATGAAGATATGAAGAAGTTGTGATTGATCAAGTAGAACCGGTTCCGAGAGATGCTCCGGAGTGACAGAGTGTTACAAAAGGGTCCGGTGAGATCCGGAAGTGCATTGTCTGATTCCGCAGATTAGAAGGAATGTTTGGGATGTCCTTGTAATGTGTCATATTGATTTGTTCATGGTTTGGAGGTCTGGAAGCACCTTTTTTAGTATGACAGTGGTGACAGACTGTGTTCTTGAAATTCTGGATGAAGAAGAGAAGAGATTCTAGTAAGTGGAAGAAGTGCGGATGTACCTGGTCATTCAGGCAAGCCTGTGAAGGTTCTTGGATCATGTTGAGGTTGTGTTGTTGGTCCACATTAGTGTTACAACCCAGAATTGGAGATACTCTTCCGGATGAAGATGTTCTTATTCAGGATGGCCGATCGGATGAGTTCTTCTGGATGAAGATGTTCTTGTTCAGACTGGCCGACCGGATGAGTTATTCATCTTGCGAATGTTCTTGTGGATGATTGCCAACTTAGATGATTATTTGTAATTCGATGCCTTGTATAAATAAAGGTTTGTGAATTCATTTCGAAGTGTGGTGTGGAGCGGATGAGTGTGACATAGCAAAAGAACGAAAGGTAGAGCAGGTGTGTCTCGGGCCTAAATGGAACTAATCCAGACATGGTAAAGATGTCAATCTCTAGTTCAAGTTTGTAATACTTGTTATCTTGTAGACAGTGTGTCTCTTGTAGGCAGTGTGCCTCCCTGTGAGCAGGGTGCTCAGGCAGTGAGCCCTAATTGTCATGTGCCATCCATTTTTTCTTATTCTTCTAACAGAGAATAATCCTTGGGTTAATCACCCCGTGGTTTTTCCCTTAACCAGGTTTTCCATGTCAAAATCATGCTATCTAATGTGTTGATGTTTATCTGCTCTGGTGTTTATGCTTTATGCTTTTATGAATGGTTAATTGATATTCTATTAACTAACAAAGAAGAATCAAGTGTTTGAAGTAGAAGCAAGTTTTTGTACAACTGATTCACCCCCCCATCTTAGTTGTGTGCCCTAGATCTAACAATTGATTGTTATTGAAGAATGACTTGGGTTACTTTCCTTAGAGAAAAATCAGAAGCCCCCGACAAGTTCAAGGCATTTAAAGCAATGGTTGAAAATAAAATAGATTTGAGAATCAAGTGTCTGAGATTTGATAGAGGTGGTGATTTTACTTGAAATTATTCAATGCTTTTTGTGAAGAACATGGGATAAAGAGACAATTGTCTACCCCTAGAACTCCTCAGCAAAATGGAGTAGTTGAAATGAAGAATATAATAGTTCAGGAAGTTTCCTAGAACAATGATCAAAGAAGCTAACCTTCTGGAAGTATATTGGAAAAAATCTATTCATACTATTGTCTACATTCAGAACAGAGTGCAAGTCAAAACAAATAAAATAAAGACACCTTATGAGCTATGGTATGGAAAAACTCCTACTATTAGGTATTTCAAAGTTTTTGAAAGCAAATGCTATATCAAAAGAGATGAAGAGTTAGGAAAGTTTGATGCTAGATGTGATGAAGGCATATCCCTTGGGTAGTCTACTAAGAGAAAAGCCTACCAGTCCTACAACAAAAGGTTTATGAAGATTATTGAGAGTGCAAATGTGAAGGTAGATGAAGACACTCAGAAAAATTCAAAACCTGATGGATATGAGTCAGATTAGTCTATTGATACATAAGTAGTTAAAGAAGTCAATGATAATGAAGTTCAGAGTGAGGAATAAGAAGCTTTGGAATGAGTTCCTAAAACCCCTAAGAATGTTCAAAAGAATCACTCAAAGCATCAAATCATTGATGACAAAAACAAAGGAGTTTCGACAAGAAGAAGAATTACAGAAGAATAGGTAAATCTCTATTTAATTTCAAAGGTTGAAACTAAGACTATCTCTGAAGCATGTAAAGATGAACATTGGATCAAGGCTATTTCAAAATCTAATTGATGCAAATTGAAAAGAACAAGACTTAGGAACTTGTCCCTACACCTGCAAATAAGAATGCGATGGGAACAAAGTGGGTATTAAGAAATAAATTAAATGAGAATGGCAAAGTGCTAAGAAAAAAAGAAAGACTTTTATGCAAAGGCTACTCACAAGTGAAAGGAATAGACTATGAGGAAACTTTTTCTCTGGTGGAAAGACTAGAAGCTATTAGATTGTTTCTTGGTTATGTAGCACATAAAGATTTCTAAGTATATCAGATGGATGTAAAGTTTTCTTTTCTAAATGGATAGTTGGAAAATGAAGTATATATAGAGAAACTGTTTGGATTTCAGTTGTCAGACAAACCAGACATGGTATATAGATTAAAGAAGGCACTGTATTGACTAAATCAAGCTCCTAGAGCTTGGTATGCAAGAATAGATAGGTATTTATTATAGTAGGGATTCAATAAAGGGTTTGTAGATAGTAACTTGTATATCAAAGTAAGCAAAGATCAAATCCTAATTATTGAAGTCTATGTAGATGATATAATCTTTGGTGGAAATGAAAGTATGGGTAAGAATTTTGCAGATGAGATGCAAAAAGAATTTGAGATGTCAATGTGTGGTGAGATGAACTTCTTACTTGGACTCCAAATTAATCGGATAGATAAGGCCATTTCATTTCACAGTCAAAGTATGTCAAGGATTTGTTGAAGTTTGGAATGGAAGAATCTAAACTAGTTTGTACTCCCATGACAACTGGTTGCAATCTAAGCAAAGATGATAAATCCCCTAAGGCTTATCAGAGACAATATAGATCAATGATTGGAGGACTTCTATACCAAACTACTACCAGACTGGATATCATGTATGCAGTCTATCTTATGGCAATATACAGATGCAGATTGGGCTAGATGTGTAGATGATAGAAGTATAAGTTGTGGTGTGTTCTTCCTTGGAGATAGAGTTGTGTCATGGCAAAGCAAGAAGTAGGATTTAGTGTCTTTAGCTATTACAGAGGCATGGTACATAGTAGTAGCATCATGTTGCACACTATGGATGAGACAAACTATGAAGGATATCAAAGTTGAGTATGATGATCCCATTCCTATCTTCTATGATAGTACCAATGCCATCAACATTTCAAAGAATCCATTGATGCATTCAAGGACAAAGCACCTTTTTATCAAGTATCACTTTTTGAGAGAGAAGGTTGCAGAGAAAAAAATGAATCTTGAGTATGTGTCTACAAAACATCAGATTGATGACATTTTCTCCAAGGCTCTTCCTAAATACACATTTGAGTATCTCTGGGAGCATCCGTCCAGTATGATTCAAGTTTCATTCCTTTTTGGACTGATGATGGAGGCTACCTCTCAAGGGGAGTAGGTAGTGGCATTGAAGAGTAAGAGTTGGTATAGAATGATGTGCACTCCTAAGGGGGAGGTATTCAGATTAGTTGAGAGTTGTACAACTATGTGTGGTGTCAAGTCAAGGGGGGAAAAAAATTGAAGGTATGTGATGCCTTACCATTGATGTCAAATGGGGAGAGAGTTCATGTGAAAATTAAAGAGAGTAAGATGCATAGAAGAAAGGGGGAAAATAAGATTAGTGTAGGATTGTGTCATGATGGTTTTTCACATCATATGTTTCCATCAATGAGAAAGGGGGAGATTGTTGTAGGTATGTGCTAACTGGTGTTGTCATTGATTTCAACATGTGTCTGTTGTCATTGGTGTCAACTGTGTCTTTTGATAGTATTGATAGTTGATTGATTGAGTTGTCATGTTAAGGTGATTTGAGTGACTTGAAGAAGTGGTGATGTTGTTGGTATATTGTCATGTTGCTTTTGAGAAAATTTTCTCTTCAAGTGGAAACAATGTGTAGCAGAGTATTCTAGCTTGTAGGATATTGTCTGATTTCCTACTACACATTTATTCTATGTTGAACACTAGAGTGAGATTTGGATATGATTTAGAGAAGTACTTAAAGATACTAAATCCATAATTTGGTGGTCTAGATCGATGTGCAGTGGAAGTTATGTTCACCAGTTTGCAGATGGTAATTGATAGAGCTTTTGAGTTGTGCAGAGGTGTTTGGGAGAAAGTATTTTTCTCTGTATTTCTCCACAAATTGGTTTTAGGTGGTAGAGTTCTAGACATATTGTTATAAGGTCTCTATCTATCTTCATTCTAAAGGATTTGTGATTTGGTGCTCTTTAAACAAAATTATTGTGCAGCAGAGCTTGAGAGTGTTGTTTGTGTGTAGACAGTGAATCTTCTTCAAGTGAAATGTGTTGCAAATGATTTTGGTGATTCTCAGGTGATTGGATGTTGTTCATGGATGTCTCTAGATTGTGTTGAAGCATTGTGCCTATTCAACAAGTCATTTTTGTGCTCATGGTAGTGTGTGCCCAAGTGTTCTTCATGATTACACTAGTTTTTGCTGACCCAGGTTTTTATACTATTTGCAGAGGTGCTTCGTGGATTGTGGAAGCAAGCTAAATTGTGTAAATATGTGTTTAGGTCCAAGCTAAACTTGAAGTGGCCCTCCATTCATTTGTTCCACATGTTTGTTTATGTCCAAACCTTATTTGAATTGTGTATGTTTGCCGAGCTTGGAGACTATTCCAAAGGTTGTAGATTGTATTGCTAACCTTGATGTATGTTTCAAGGTTGATTATTGGTATAAATAAATATAATAAATTCATGTGTATTGTGTGTGTGTGTGTGCAAATATGTGAAGATGAAAGTGTTTGTGGTGTAAAGAAGACAAGGTGATATGCATTGCACTTCATTGGAACTCAACTCAAGCATGTGGTAGATTCTATCATATCAGTTCATGGTAGTGAGCCACCACTATTGGCAGTGAGCCACCCCTTAGCAGAGAGCCACCCTTTGGAAGTGAGCATTCATTTGGATAGTGAGGCTATTGTGGTGATCATTCATTTGGGTAGTGAGCCACTTTTGTTATTTGGTATTGTTACTACATTATATTGTGAGCTAACACTCACCGTGGTTTTTGCTAGTTTAAGGTTTTCCAGATAAAAATCTAGTGTTCATGTGTGTATGGTCTACTGGAAACAAGGTAGATAACTAAGAGGGGGAGTCAATTAGTTATCTAAAAATTTCTTTAACTTTTTCTTTTGTTATCTTAATAAATAGTGCATCATCAAATCATATAAGCATATAAGAACAGAAATGAAATCAACACACATAACACAAGGATTTTTACGTGGAAAACCCTATTCAGGGAAAAACCATAGGGTGAGTAACCTAAGATTATATTATCTGTTGAGAGAATAAGAAGTACAAAATGGCACTTGCCAATTAGGGCTCACTGCCCAAGCACACTGCTCACAAGAGGCACATTGCCTACAAGAACTTATAGAAGGTAATCAGATGTTTGAACTGATGAGAGGCATCTACCGATGCTAGAGTTCAGTTCCAGTTAGGCACAATATACTAATCTGATGCACTTCATTCTTCCTCTACTTTAGTGTTGTTGCTCTGTCACATACTAGACTTGTATTGTTGCTTCCCACTTATCTCTACTTTTCTTCACACTTTACTTCATCTTACTACACATCATACACATACATACTGGAATCCATCTGGTATTTATATCTACATCAAGGATTTCATCAACTTCCTGGTTGACAGTAAGAATACTTAAGATATTTACAAGTTACTGATCTGTTGGCTGAATCCATGCTTGAATTGTGATGCGTATCAAAAACATAGACATATAGGTCATCAACCATGTCGGCCAATAATGTATAATCCCCCAAATAGCTTGATCAACACCTTTTACTCATCCAGATTGAAGTGTGATGCTCTGCTAGTCAGTTCTTTCTCTATCTGCTTTTCTTGTTTAGAACCTAACACTCGGATGTTTATATCTTTTACATGATTTATCACTGGAGTCTAAATATGTGGAATATAGTAGTCATGATACTCCTCTTGAGTTATCCAAGTCCGCAACTTGCTGAGTTACACCATCTGATAAATTTGGACTTGATTATGTACTACAAATGTGTGGGATAGACTTTGTTGCCATCAATGACAACACTCATGAAGCCACACAGTGTCTCTTGCCAACAATCTCCCCATTTGGCATTGATGGCAACACCTAGTGAAAAATGGCTGTGTCGCAGTAGACTCCCCCTTAGCTAATGCTTTGTCTTTTGCACTATTTTACCAAAGCTACTCCTAAGTTGCATTCAACATTTTTCACTACTCCTCACTCCCCCTTTGACATCAATGGCAAAGGGCAGAATCTGCACACCAAAATTTACAACAATCAACCTATACATAGTCGCATATATATATATATATGTTATGCTCACATAAACTTAAGTATATCTGTAAAAGTGGCCATCAACTGTACAAATTTTGTGGCCTAGCTCTGCTTCATCCTATCCAAAATGGAGATGTGACCACTCAACAAAAATGCATATGCTTTTGCCCTTCTTAAATCTACCAGATCACTAGTCCGGGCTGTGGTCTGATCATCTATCAAGTCCTCATGCATTGCCTCTAACTTAGGGATAATTATCCCTCTATGTTCACTCATCCTATTTATTATATTCTTCTTTTCTTTGTCCAGCCTCTTTATTTCATTTATAATGACAATGGCCTGGAATTCTTTATTCATTAAAGATGTGAGGGGATCAAAATTTTGAGATAAACTTGACAATTTACCTTCTTGTTCTTTCACCTTCTTTTCAATATCCTCTGTCACTTTGGGCCAAGATAGACAAAATTTGTACATGTCCCCACCATATTTAAGAGCATTTTCAAGGCTCTTTATTCCAATGTCTAGGGTCCTCCTATCATTAGCAATGAGTCCCTATACTTCAGTGAATCTTTTTCCCAAAAACTCCTTCCAAACCTTTGCTTCTGCCAATTTCTCTGGAGATTCAAAATGAGTGCTAATAGAATTTACCAAAGATTTCAAGTTACTGGATAGAGAGGCCAAAGGATCCTTTTGAAATGATGGCATGATCTTCTCTAGCATCCCAGATGCAATCTCCAACAATTCACAATCTTCCATGTAAGATTTCAAGAGTTTTTCTTTTGCCTTGGCTTGAGCAAAAGATGTTATTTTCATTATCTGGACTGGAGAGAGAGAGTCAAAATTTAGTGGCCCTTGAAATAGTTCAGGTTCATCTATCTCCATCATTTCATTGTTCAAGAAGTTTTTCACTGCCTCTATAGTGTCTCTTGTCAGTGATTGAGTCTTCTTTTGTTTTGGTATCTCAGAACTGTCATCATAGGTCTTCTCTGCTTGTTCTCATTCTTTTCCCTTAACCTTCTCATCTTGACTCACTTTCTCCTCTTTTCTTCCTTCTCCTTCAGCTCTTGAATCTAGCATGTCTACAGTGGGATCTAGAGGAGAGATTTCACCTATGTTTACTACTCCTTCCTCTTCTAGAATAGAGGAATCCAAGTCCTTAGACTTTTCTTCATGTATCTCTTTTGATCCTTCTTCATTGGTTACATTTAATCCTTCAACATCCATGGTAGAAGGTTCTTCATCTGTTTCCTCTACAATAGGAATATTGAGCCTTTTGAAGGCATTTCAGAGGATGTCTTTTGTTTCTCTTGCTATTTGGTCAGTTTCTCCAAGCATAAGTTTATTCATTCTTTCTTTACTCTAGAATTCATCCTTATAGTCCTTAAAGATCATGTCCATCTGTTTTGGAGTAATAGAAGGATAGAGATGAATTGCTATATGTTCCTGAATCTCTAAGTCTTTTTCTTTTGCATTCTCTTTCTTAGTTAAAGTACCTTCTCTAGACTTTTGGGAATTAATGATATAATTTCAATGAATTCTTTATTGTAGATGTTCAGGTACCTGATTGTAGCTTCTTCCAGAATCCTCTTGTCAGTATCACTATATTCATCATAGAACTCTATTATTGGTTGTAGGTTCCCATCCACAGTAACTGCCTTAATGATATCATCAATTGAAAAAGTGATATTTTCAACAAATTCTTATACATTTTCTTCTTTGCTTTTACTAGCAGAGAATTCCCCGAATGTTTTCTTCTTCTTCTTCATTTTCTTAGTTTCCTCATCAAACTTTGTTTCTTCATCATCTTTGAGACTTTTGTATGACCTTGTGGCTTTTGTTTTCATTCTCTTTTCTCCTTTTCCAGATGTCTTGACTTCTGGTTTGATGGCTCTTGAGCTTTTAGGAGTGGCAGGTGCAGAGCTCTTAGAGGATCTAGTATGGGAGGAGGTTTGTACCAGAACACCTCCTTTCTTTTCTTCTTGTTTCTCTTTCTCATCCTTCTCCATATTCTCTCTGTTTGCATCTACTACCTCTTTTGATATACCAAATCTTTTTGCAATTTCCTCAACTTCCCTTCTAACTTTCCTCTTTATCTGTGGTTGTCTTAGTTCAACATGTATTTTTACACTTAGTTATTGAAAGGTTCCAAACCTTTCTGCGTCAGGGTCCTTAGGCTAGCTCAACAGGTGTTGAATATGTAGTTCCAAGATTTTCTCATCAACTGCATACCCCATTGGCATTATCCAAATTGTTCTAGGCTCAATACCTCCATTAGGCATTGATCAGTATCTACCATGAAACATATTGTATCCTTGTATTTCTCAACTATGGATTGAGGTATCCTCTCTCTGGCTTGCATCATGCTTTGGAAGTCCTTAAAGTAACCCCAGAGAACTGTACTTTGAGCTTTAGCATCACCAAGTCTATACATATAGTCTCTAATCTAGACTGCAACAGGTTTGTCATTTTGCCAAACCCAACCACTTGATCTGGCTAGCTCATTCATATAATAGAAGAATAGACACAATATTAAACAACCATACTTAAAGGAGTTCTTCTTATCCTTCTTGATCTTCTGCAGGTTTTCTAATAGTTGATTTAAGAGAAGATCACATAGGTCATAGTCTACATTTTCTCTCAACATTTGATATGCTACATATATTGTAGTCCCAGACATAGAATTCTCCCTACTAGAATGATAGATCTTATAACCAATTATCATTGAGGCAATTTTGTCATCCAGATCTATGATGTCATCTATGGTCATTGCTCTCATGTCAAACTTAGATCCGGTGGCTTCAATTACTGTTTGGTTCTTGATAGATTTGACTACAGGTAACCCACCAGATGAGTGCAGTCTAGTTACTGCCCTGATGGAATCTTTTGTTATCTTGAAGGGTCTCATTAACCACATGAAATTGTCATGCATCCTGCTTAGGACATACCAGACCCAATCATCTTCTGCAAAATAGGGAAAGTGTATGCAATGTCTGAAGTGTTTATCTCGGAGGGCCTTGTATTGAGCTTTGTGTTCAAAGCTCTCACCTATTAGTTGTTTGTGATAGATGTCCATCAATTTAGAGTCTCAAAATTCCTCAATATTGGCATGGCTATAAACCCTGACATCTTCTATATGCAATACCCCATGCAGAATGCTAGAGAATGCGCCTAAAGGATCAACTTCTAGAGATTTATAGGGGTGTTTCTTGAATTTTGGGCATGGCCTATCAGTGATCTTAACAACCATTGGAGTAGCCATCTTGTAAAAGATTCAGAGAGATATTTTTAGAATGGAAGTACCTTTTTACGCTTTAGGTTTCAAAATAGGAGCCAGAACAAATCAATGGTTGGATTCAATTTTGTAGTTGATCTTTGAGTGAGTTGTAGATCCATCCCCAATATCTTCTATACTCACTCAAAAGATCCATCCCCAATATCCCCAATTTCAGTGTAGATCCATCCCCAATATATTCTGTACTCTTCTTCACCCAAATCTTGATCATCTCCTTTTGAACTTCATCTGCATTCATTTTACCTTTACCCTTATCTTGTTTTTGACTATGATTCACTAGACCACTTTTATCCTAATTTTTGCTTTTGTAGAATTTATCAATATGACCGAATCTATTGTAATTGTAACAAATAACATTTCTTTGCATATTTGATTGATACCATCTTGATCTGTATTGATTAGCCATATGTCTCATTCTATTGTATGCAAAGCATCTACCATTGAAAGAATTGTTTATTTGCATATTTCTACATTCATGAGATTTGTGACCGTACCTTTTGTAGTTGAAACATTGTTCGAAGAAGGATGGATTAGTCTGATTCATTCTCCTTCTACAATGAGTTGCTTTATGACTGAAATTGTTGAAATTAAAGCAGTATCCATTGAAGGATGGATATCTTTGAGCATTTGGTTGCCTTACCAGAGGTCTTCTAGACCCTTTTCTTTGATTTCCTGATCCAAAGTTCTTCTGACTGGATCCAGAGCTTTCACCTTTCTCATATCCCAAGCCACGCTTATCATCTACCCTCTTTTAGATTTCAAGAAGAACTTCAAGTTGGGCTAAGCTTATCTTGAATTTCTCTTTGTATTCATTTGCTATTTGAAGATTTTTTTAGGAGTGTCTATCTAATTCTCAAGTTGTTCTTCATTATCTCTAGCTTCATCAAGATTAGATTCAAGATGCTGATTATTCTGTCAATTTTGTGGCAGTCCTCTATCTTCTCCTTGAGGGATTGTTTTAGATTATCTTCAATTTCCCTTTTTTCTTCAATTTCTTGGGTGAATCTCATAACCCCTGACTCCATCTCATGCCTTACCATAATGACCTCTTTTGACAACTTCTCACATAGCTTGTTTTTCTCATCCAGATCTTCATTAGTATCATTGGCTTCACTCTGATTTGCTAATTTTTAAAGTAGTTCCTTTCTCTTTTTCACAGAGATGCTCAGTTTTTCTTTTAGTTCATTTATGAAATCATTAGCCTGTTCGAGTCTTTCTCTCAAGTTATTGACTTTAGAGTGGGATTGTTCAAGGTCATCTAGGGAAGATTGAATTTGTTCCTTCATACCATACATATCCATTAAGATTCCTAGATCTTCCTCAAGCGGTTAGGCTCTATTTGGAGTAACTTAGCTCTGATACCAATTGTTGAAAACAAGGTAGATAACTAAGAGGGGGGGTGAATTAGTTATCTAAAAATTTCTTTAACTTTTTCTTTTGTTATCTTAATAAACAGTGCAACATCAAATCATATAAGCATATAAGAACATAAATGAAATCAACACACATAACACAAGGATTTTTATGTGGAAAACCCTATTAAGGGAAAAAGCATGGGGTGACTAACCTAAGATTGTATTCTCTGTTAAAAGAATAAGAAGTACAAAATGACACTTGGCAATTAGGGCTCACTGCCCAAGCATGTTACTCACAAGAGGCACAGTGCCTACAAGAACTTATAGAAGGTAATTAGATGTTTGAATTGATGAGATGCATCTACCAATGCTAGAGTTTAGTTCTAGTTAGACACAATATACTGATCTGATGCACTTCATTCTTCCTCTTCTTTAGTGTTGTTGTTCTATCACATACTGGACTTGTATTGTTGCTTCCCACTTATCTCTACTTTTCTTTGCACTTTATTTCATCCTACTACACATCATACACTTACATACTAGAATCCATCTGGTATTTATATCCGCATCAAGGATTTCATCAACTTCCTAGTCGGCAATAAGAATACTTAAGATATTTACAAGTTACTGATTTGTCAGCTGAATCCATGCTTGAATTGTGATGCGTATCAAAAACATAGACATATAGGTCATCAATCATGTTGGTAAACAATGTATAATCCTCCAAATAGCTTGATCAACACCTTTTACTCGTCCAAATTGAAATTTGATGCTCTGCCGGTCAGTTCTTTTTTTGTCTCCTCTGCCTATCTAGAACCTAACACTGAGATGCTTATATCTTTTACATGATTTATCACTAGAGGCTAAATCTCTAGAATATAGTAGTCATGATACTCCACTTGACTTATCCATGTTTGTAACTTAATGAGTTACACCATCTGAGAGATCCAGACCTGATTGTCAGACCTTGTACATACTCTATTCTTATTCACCAGACCAAAACAATCTTCAATTTGACTTCTGGTATAAGCATATTATGTACTACAGATGTGTGGGATAGGCTTTGTTTCTATTAATGACAACACTCATGAAGCCACACAGTGTCTCTTGCCAACATGGTGTTGATGTGTTTAAATTTTGATTCTACATCTCATGTTTAATCTTCATAATAGATTAAGAGGTTAAATTAAGTGAATTTGAATGTGATTTTGTTTAAGAGAATTTAAAGTTTGTGATACAATTGATTCACCCCCCTCTGATTTGTCTTGTGCCTTCAATAGGTATCACTTGTATACCTCACATAACATTTCCTTCTAATCCCAATCTTGGCGCACCTCATCACACCTCCAAATAATATGTTGCTATCCATCCTCCATCATCATACCATTCTCAAAAGCATGTGGCCATACATCTCCCTTCATCCACTCTACCTCCCCTTCTCCTAACTCATTAAATACCCATCCTTAAATCCCCTAATTCATCCATCCACACATCTCTCTCTCCTAAATCCCCTAAAATTCCTAATCAAGATCAAGGAATACATACATCACCCAAACATGAAGCTATTGCTAATTGTCTAGAAGGGATTCAAAAATACAAATCTGGATGCCTCCTTACATAAAGAAAAGAATCCACAAAAGACTTAAGATTATTATGTTGAATGACATCAATATAGAAAAATATAAGCACAATCAAGAATCTAAAAGACTTCGAATACCCACCACCCCAGAAACAAAAACAAAAATGGTGTGGGTCCCCAAGAACAAAGAAATTAATCTAAATGAAGCATCCAAATCCGAGTGAATTAAAAGTCCTAATTCCAAAACATCACACAAATCCCACTCCCCATCTAAAAATTCTACAACTCCTAAGTCCATTTGGGTCCCTAAGTCCCCAAATTAGTAAAATAAAAAATCTTCATTACTCCCCACACCCCCTCCACATCAAATGCTTGAAAATACTATTGACTTATTTTTTCCTCTAGCCAGAGTCAAATAATTCAAGCAGCATCAGTCAATGTGCATATCCCCAATGTAAGCTATATTTATGATCTTGAAGTCTGAACCCAAATCTCCAGGTCTGAACCTTTCCTAAAGAAGCTTACCATGTAAAAGAGCTTGAAAAAATATGCAAGTTTGCATTTTACATCACCCTAAAATTTGCTAAAATGAAGAGGTTATGTATGGTCAATGTTCTGGTCAAAACCTGATCTTCCAGATCGGGTGATATTTTAAACATCGGGTGATATTTTGAACATCGGGTGATATTTTGAACATCGGGTGATATTCTGAATATCACCATGATATTTGTAATATCACCCCGATCTCCAAATATCACCCCGATATTTGTAATATCACCCTTCATCCAAATATCACCCCGATCTCCAAATATCACCCCAATATTTGTAATATCACCCCTTCATCCAAATATCACCCCGATATGATGATGATGCCATCCTATCACGTTTCAATAAGGCCCATCCATGATGGTGACATCACCATCACATCCCTCATAAGGAGAAGTATACGAGGGGCCGATTATAAAAGGTAGGGGCCCACATTGTATGCAGATCTAGGTGCATATTCAGGAGGCAATTTCAAAGAGGAGTTTAAGCACCAAAAGTAGAGGTACATGATTCAGATTTGCATGTTTGGCTGAAGGGACGTTTCAGTGACCATTTTGGGGGTAGATGCAAATATTTCTCGCATTCATTGTTGCACAAAGAGGAAGCAGCTCACATTGATGACAAAAAATACCTCTCCATCGCCTTGTTTCAGACACTGCATACAGTCATGGTTGAGGATAGACACGAAAGAAGCTCACATTTAATACTAAAATATCTTCCACCATTTCAGGGGAGCAGGTTGGTGATGCAGTAACTTGCATTGAAGACTAAAAGTATCTTTCATGTGCTTCAATTCCAAATATTTGACACCATTACTTCTGCAGCTGGCACATCCTTTCAGAGTTTATTTTTGGTGGCAGATCTTTGAGAAAATTTTGTAACTGACTTAGGTTAGGTGGAAATGCTATATAAAATGAGGCTTATGATGTAAATAGGGTTGGAATTTTTTTGGCATAGAAGCTTTTTCTGTTTCCAAACAGAGCTTTTTCTACCACTGTAATCTTGCCTTCGTACTGAATATATGCAAGTTATCATACCTCTTTGACTAATTTTCTAGTTCTGTTTGAATCTGGATATGGTTGCCTGTGAATGTCTTTGTTCCTCTCAATCATATTGCTTCTTGCCTCTACTAGAATCATCTAATCTGTGTATACATCCTTGTTCTATCCAGTCGTGCTATGTATTTTTCAGTTCTGTGAAAGTTTATTTAAATTTGTCTGGTGCATCACCCTTTGTTTTCAAGTTATTTGTTTCATCTTTCATTTTAAAGCATTCCTTCTCCCTTTTCCCCCAAAAAAAAGTTCAGTAGTTTTAGGTGATAAATCAGGCAAGGAAGTTGGCCTTCTCTAGAGGTCTGATCTATTTAAGCAAGGTCCCACACTTCGAGATCATTCCCATTGTGTCATTGGAATGCTTGGAATATTTCCAAGCAGGGTGCAATTTCATGTGACAACATTTTTTGGCACGCCCGGTGGGACCGTACAACTTTTATTGCTAGTTTTGATATGTATCCAGTGATTTTCAGACCTGTAAGAGGTTAAACCTACATATTTGGTGACCCACACTAAGGAAGAGCAAGCAGATTAGTTCTACTGATACATTTTTATGAGAAAGATTCAAACCAGGAGTTCAAGCTCATTCGATTATTTGCATCTATCTCCACCTAGAAGACAGGGGAGAGCTATAGCAAGGACACTAGTTGCCAAAAGGATACAGTCAACTCCACCAAATTTCAGACCAGTTTCCTCTATAGTCCCTGTAGCAACTCAAGTAAATCTAACCCCAGTTGTTCAGATGGCAAGAAATCAGCCAGTCATGACTTTTGATGGGGGAAACCCTTTAAACCTAATAGTACATGATGTTATACCCATGGTAGCTTTGAAGAGTGTGCCCTATTTTATAGGGGAAAATCAAACTACCCCTATTGAGCACATTAGAGACATAGCATCTCTGTGTGGTGTACATCATGTCACTCAGGAGAATGTTTCCATCAGGCTGCTGGCTGCCTCATTCAAATAGAAAGCCTTGTAATGGTTTAGGAGCCTACCAGTGCAGACTATAGGAACCTGGGATGATCTAGGAGAGAAATTGAATAAACGGTTCCAAGATAAATCAGATAATCTATCATTGGTCAAACAAATGACCACTATGAAGAGAGCTCCTCAGGAGCAAATGATGGATTTTAACTTCAGATTCTAGAAGAGATGGGATAGAATCCCTACCATGGTAAGACCTCCAGCTGAATATGAATTCTTGTATTGTTTGAAATCCCTAAATAGTGATATTTCAGTGATGATACAATCATTAGGAGGTACTAGTTTACCTGATGCTTATGAAATAGCTATTAGGGCAGATAATAGCTTAATTCAGGCTAGAAAAATAGCACCTAGACAACCAGTGCCTATCTTTCCTAAGATTTAGGCTTCAATGCCATTGCCAATCCCATATTTTTCCCCTGTATGTACAGTAGCAGAATTACCAAGCACTACCAATTCTAAACCAGCTACCTCTAGTTCATCTCAAGAGCTAAAAGAGATCAAAGGTAGCCAACAAAAAATGGAGAATATCTTGCAAACTTTTGGGAATGAGCTTGTAAACATAAAAAAACAACAGTCCCAGAATAGGCAGCCTTATCAACAATCTAGTTAAGGGCAGAATCAAATATATCGAGGGCAAAATCAGCCTTACCAAGCTAATACACCGCCTTATCAAAGCAACTACAAAGGTGCCAGGCAAAATGTGAATCAAAGGCCTTTTCAGCCTTATAATCCGGCACCTATTAAAGCAGTAAGGGACCTTGTCCCTACTCAGAACAATCTTGCAGCTGATTATGAATGGTGTTTTCCATGCAATCTACCACACAATTAGGCAACCTACTCGAATGAGGTGATAAATCAGGCTCTGATGGTGCAAAATGTTGCATCCACACAACCAAATACACCTCATGATGGGGCTGTGCAACAATAGGAGCAACCTTTGAGTGATTCTACTTTGATGAACTGGCAGGAAGGTGAATTCTGTGGCATAAACAACAATAACACATCAGTTGCAACAAATACAAGAGCCAAGAAGAGAGGTTATGAGATAGACCAAGTAGCAAATAAAGGAAAAGGACTTGCTGATGCCTCTACTTCCCATGTTCCCCACATTTTACAAAGAAACACTTCAACAATAGTAAGGGAAATGCCTCATTTGTAGGCTAATATTGTTGCTACAAAATCAAATCAGAAGGTAAGTGCCATTCCACCCTTCAATATTATTGAAAATATGAGGAAGATGAATGTGACAATGTCCATGTGGGATTCCCTAGCTATCCCTGGCCAAAAGAAGATGTTGCAGTCTACCTTATCTGATTTGAAAGTATCCAATGATACAACTATAGACCCAAATAGGGTTGTCCTTACCAATTCATCCCAAGATAACAACAAACAACCCAACAAAAGTGCCAAACCACTCCCTTTTTATGTATCATAGATAATTGAAGATAATTTAGTTCATAATTCCATGGTGGATAGTGGAGCAAGCAGTTCTATGATGTCTAAGCAGATTGCAGACCAATTAGGGCTCAAGTACCAGCCCCTTGAGAAGGGTGTACTCTAATTATATGGCACAACTGTTAATACTGTGGGTGTAATAAAAGACCTAAGTCTCACTCTACATACCTGTTCCAATGTTTCCATTTCATAGGAGGTGTTCATCATAGATTTGCCTCCCTATTTTGCCATGTGCTTATCAAGAGAATTCATAACCAAAATAGGAGGACATTTATCCTCAGACTGGTCCCACATGTTTTTCAGGACTAGATATGGCACCAAAGTAACTTTAAACTCTGATTTGCTTTCAAATCATCACATAGAGCCTTACACACCAAGTGTTGTTAATGCAATTTGCATTATTTCTAATGATCCTGAATTAGTCGCTACTCAAGAACTACAAGCTAAAAGCATACCAGAGGTACTCTTAAGGGAGTGGGCCTTAGAAAATAATGTGGATGATCCTGAAGGACACATCCAAGAAACTGGTATGGGGGTTTACATACTGCATGAACCTAAAACAACAATACCAAGCCTTGTAAAGGATGCAGAATAGTAGATAGAGTAGCATAATGAAGTATGGGAAATGTACTTTGATGGCTCAAGGGGTAGGAATGGATCTAGAGGTGGTACAATGCTGGTGTCACCACAAGGTGAAATTTTTTTTCTTCTTTCTGTTTTGCCTTTTCATTTACAAATAACATCGCTAAATACGAAGGATTGATCCAAGGTTTGCAGTGGGAAAGAAAGAGGAAAATAGGTTGTTTGCAGTTCTATGGTGATACTGAACTCATTGTGAATCAGGTAAGAGGACTGCATCTTAGAAAAGGTGATGTTCTAAAATGCTACAAACATAGAGTCTAGAACATGATTGAAGAGTTTGATGCTTTCAACCTGATCTCTATTCCAAGAAACTAGAACTATCATGCTAATAGGTTAGCTATAATTGGGGCTCAGTTTGATATCCCCAGTGATATTCAAAGGGAGAAGGTACAACCTCATGTAAAAATAGTTGATAGGCCCTCTATCCTTGATAATAACATTCATTGGCAAGTTTTTGAAAGTGATGAGTAGATCATTTGTTTCCTATTGGAGGAGAATGAGTTTTTTGTGATAAATTAGGATAAGCTCAAACAACAATATGGCAATGATCAAATTGTTCAATTGAGAACAAACAAGCTGCCCAAGGGATTGTTAACCTTGGAATCTATTTTTAGCACTGATGATCAGATGAAGAAGAGCAAAATTGGAATGCAAATAAAAGAGGAACATTATGAGGAGTTAGAGATTTTCAAGGGTAAACTTCTCAAAATAAGTAAAATCTACTCACTTGAAGATAGGAGAGCTTTCATGCTCTCTGTCAAGAATTTGAAGATGTGTTTGCTTGGGATTATTCAGACCTGAAGGGGTTTGACCCTCATATTGCCCAGCATACCATAGAATTAGAACTAGATACTAAACCTGTGAGGTAGAAGCAAAGACCTCTAAACCCAAAGCTAGAGCCTCTAATAATTAAGGAGTTGACCAAACTCATTGAGGGAAAAATCACTTTACCAATCAAGCATACTTCTTGGGTATTCAACCTTGTCCCTGTGAGGAAGAAGAATGGAGAGATTATGCTATGTGTTGACTTAAGAGACCTCAACAAAACCTCCCTAAAAGATCACTACCCATTGCCTTCAATGGAGCAAATTCTACAAGTTGTGGCTGGTTCAAAAAGGTTTTCTTTGCTTGATGGATTTTCTTGTTACAATTAGGTGCTAGTCAGGGAGGAGGACCAATTCAAGACGACTTTCACCACCAAATGGGGTACCATTTCCTACAAAAGGATGCCCTTTGGTCTGTCCAACACTAGTTCTCCTTTTTAGAGAGCCATGGACATGGATTTCAAGGGTCCAATGTATAAACTGGTACTGGTATACCTTGATGACATAACATTTTTTTCCAAGAATGCATCTGAGCATCTATCCCACTTGAGGCTAGTTTTTGAGAGATGCAAAGAGTTTGGGATATTCCTTAATCCAAAGAAATGCATATTGATTATGCATTAAGGCAAGCTGTTGGGACACATCGTGTCAAAGGAGGGCATTACCATTGATAATGAAAGAATAAGGGCTATTTTGGAGCTACCCTTACCTAGTCACAAGAAGGGACTATAAAGCTTCATTGGCAGAATTAATTTTCTACAAAGATTCATACCTGATGTTGCAATTCATTTGAAGCCTTTGACATCCATGTTAAAGAAGAGCACAGTTTTCAATTGGACGAAGGAGGCTAGACTCAGCTTCGATTCCATAAAAGAGGCATTAGCGGCTACACCAACACTGGTAAATCCTAATTTCTCCAAAGACTTTATCTTGTATGCTTATGGCGGCCTGGATACAATCTCTGTAATTTTGGTACTACAACAGAGTGAGGGTTTTGAGCAACCAATCATTTTCTTCAGTCAAGGTTTGGAGGAGTATGAACAGAGGTATAGCTTCGTTGAAAAGTACATCCTCACAGTGGTAAGGAGCCTCAAGAAATTTAGACATCTTGTTTCTAATAACAAGATATATTTGATGGTAGCTCACCCTAGTGTGAAAGAGTTCTTGTTGAGTAAAGATGTTAATGAGAAAAGTGCTAGTTGGATCACCGAAGTCATGGAATATGATGTAGAGATAAAGATAACCAAGCTTGTTAGAGGCAGAGGACTCAGTGAACAACTTGCTACCAGTTCTAAGAATGAGGTAGAAAAGGAATAGGAGGTTCTTCTAATCATTGAGGAGAAGCATCAGAATGATATAGTAGCAGTAGGTACTAGTTGGGTTAGTGACATGAGTCAAATTTTGCAAACTGGTGAATGTCTAGTAGGTCTAGATAAAACTAAAAGAAGATATTTTGGACTGCAGTCCATTCCATATGCTTTAATAAATGGCATCATTTTCAGAAAGGACTTTAATGGTGTATTGTTAAGGTGCATTTATAAAGGTTAGACTGACAAGGTGCTACATGAATTTCATGATGGAACAGTAGGGGGTCATTTTGCCCCAAGGACTACTGCTTGGAAAATAATGTGAGCTGGCTATTACTAGCTGAGATTATTTAAGGATGCCCATGCATGGGCTAGAAAATATGTTAAGTGTGCCATTTTTGTAGGCAAAGAAAGGCTACCAGCTTTACCTTTGTAGCCAATTCAAGTAGAGCAGCCCTTTATGAGATGGGGCATTAATTTTATAGGACCCATTAACCCACCATCAAGTGTGGCCAACAGGTGGATACTCACAGCTACATATTATTTCACAAGGTGGACTGAAGTAGTGGCTCTAAAGGAATCCAATGAGAATGTTGTTTTAATTTTTTATGGTGATTTGATATCCAGATTGGCGTGCCTGAATCAATCATCTCTGATAATGCTCTAGCTTTTGTTGGCTTAAAGATAACTGACTAGGCTATTAAGAATGGGATCTATTTGAATACTTCATCAAATTATTATCCACAGGGTAATGGTTTGGTTGAATCTACAAACAAAAATCTCATAAGGATTATTAAAAGATCAATGGAGGATAACCAGAAGACTTGACAAACCAATCTGAAATTTTCTTTATGGGGAGATAGAGTAACTCCTAAAAGGTCTATTGGGAACTCCCCATATCTGCTAGTGTATGGAAAAGAGGCAAGGTTGCCTATGTCTATGGAATTGCCAGCACTAGACATCATGAATCAGCTGGAAATGTTTGAAGCAGAGGGCCCCATGGCTATTAGATATGCTCAGCTTATGAATCTTGAAGAGAGCAGAGATAAAGCTATGAAAGCTATGGAGTATCATCAACTTCAAACAAAAAGAAATTTTGATAAGAAGGCCACCCCTAGAAATTTTAGAATGGGTGATATGGTGCTCAAATGGGATGAATTAAAAAGCAGACCAGGAAAGCATTCCAAGTTTGACAGCATGTGGAGTGGCCCATTTCTCATTACTGAATGCAAAGAGCACAATGCATTTTAGTTATCAAGTATGGATGGACAAAATTTGCCTATCCTAGTCAATGGGATACACTTGAAGAGGTATTTTGAGGTATGAGTGCTTTGTAAATCAGTAGATCAGGTCTCTATGTTTTTAATAAGTGCTATTGCACATTAGTTTAGATCCCTTTTTCTTTCCATAAGTGCTATCTAGCACAATTTCAGGGGCTTGCTTTAAGCATTTCTATCTTGGGTTGGTCTTCCAATGTTCTTCACTGTTGTGCTAAGTTGCTAAAGTCACAAAAAATCTATATATTTTCAGTCTATGTATGACTCCATGCCCAATAGATGCTTAAGGCCACTGATCTAATTGTTTAGCAGGCAAACATCCCATAGAATTCACCAAATTGCTGACCTATTCTTTCCTCTAGCCCGAGTTAAATAATTCAAGCAGCATCAGTCAATGTGCATATCCCCAATGTAAGCTATATTTTTGATCTTGAAGTCTGAACCCAAATCTCAAGGTCTGAATCTTGCCTGAAGAAGCTTACCATGTGAAAGAGCTTGAAAAAAAAGGCAAATTTACTTTTTACACCACCCTAAAATTTGCTAAAATGAAGAGGTTATGTATGGTCAATGTTCTAGTCAAAACCTAATCTTCCAGATCAGGTGATATTCTAAACATCGGGTGATATTTTGAACATCGAGTGAAATTCTGAACATTGGGTGATATTTCAAATATCACCCCGATATTTGTAATATCACCCCTTCATCCAAATATCATCCCTATCTCCAAATATCACCTTGATCTCCAAATATCACCCCGATATTTGTAATATCAACCTTCATCCAAATATCACCCCGATCTCCAAATATCACCCCTTTGTCCAAATATCACCCTGATATGACGATCACGCCATCTTGTCATATTTCAGTAGGGCCCATCCATGATGGTGACATCACCATCATATCCCTCATAAGGAGAAGTATACAAGGGATTGATTCAAAAAGGTAGGGACCCGTGTTGTATGCAGATCTAGGTGCATATTCAGGGGGCAATTTCAAAGAGGAGTTTAAGTGCCAAAAGTAGAGGTACATGATCTAGATTTACATGTTTGGCTGCAGGGACGTTTCAGAGACCATTTTGGGGGTAGATGCAGATATTTCTCTAATTCATTACTGCACAAAGAGGAAGTAGATCGCATTGATGACCAAAAATATCTCTCCACCGCCTTGTTTCAGACGCTGCATACAATCATGGTTGAGGATAGACACAGAAGCAATTCGCATTGATGACCAAAAATATCTCTCCACCGCCTTATTTTAGACATTGCATACAATCATGGTTGAGGATAGACACGGAAGCAGCTTGCATTTAATACCAAAATATCTTCCACCATTTTAGGGGAGCAGGTTGGTGATGCAGTAGCTTGCATTGAAGACTAAAATATCTTCCATCTACATCAATTCCAGATATTTGACACCATTACTTCTGCAGCTGGCACGTCCCTTCAGAGTTTATTTTTAGTGGCATCTCTTTGAATGAATTTTGTAATCAACTTAGGTTAGGTGGAAATGCTATATAAGCTGAGGCTTATGATGTAAATAGGGTTGGAAAATTTTTGGCATAGAAGCTTTTTTTGTTTCCAAATAGAGCTTTTTCTACCACTGTAATCTTGCCTTCCTACAGAATATATGCAAGTTATCATACCTCTTTGACTAATTTTCTAGTTCTGTGTGAATCTGGATATGGTTGCCTGTGAATGTCTTTGTTCCTCTCAATCATATTGCTTCTTTCCTCTGCTAGAATCATCTAATCTGTGTATACATCCTTGTTCTATCCGGTCGTGCTGTGCATTTTTCAGTTCTGTGAAAGTTTCTTTAAATCTGTCTGGTGCATCACCCTTTATTTTCAAGTTATCTATTTCATCTTTCATTTTGAAGCATTCCTTCTCCCTTTTCCCCCAAAAAAAAGTTTAGTAGTTTTAGGTTATAAATTAGGCAAGGAAGCTATCCTTCTTTGGAGGTCTGATCTTTTTAAGCAAGGTCCCACACTTCGAGATCATTCCCATTGTGTCATTGGAATGCTTGGAATCTTTCCAAGCAGGGTGCAATTTCATGTGAAAACAAATACATTATGGTGTGTGCAACCATTGGTCTTGGTTCCCCTTCATCTTGTGACATTTCCACATTACTCTATCCCCCATCTTATCTCACATATCTCCCCTATCAGATCCCTATGGTCCATGCTTTCACATAATCCTTTCATTCATCATCTATTTATCCATCCATTATAATCCACATCATAATTTACTATCCTCCATCCATCCATAATCCACATCTTAATCGACTATTATTCACCTATCCATAATCCACTACATTCCTATGTCATCCAATCATATACCAACATCCATGCACATAATAACACTTGACATGTTCTATGTATCGCATACATCTAAAATGGGACATTATCACCTCCTCTTGGAAACATACACTTGAGTACCCACCCTCCATCCAAACCTCTCTAGTCTGAGTTTAGTGTCCATGAAAGGCATTGTCAAAGGGCTACCAAACATTGTAGATCCTGATAGAAAATGTGATGCTTGTATTTTAGGAAAGCAGCATAGACAACCCTTTCAATAAAGATATTCTAGGAGAGCAAAAGCACCATTTGAGTTGGTGCACTCAGATTTGTGTGGACCCATGAAAACCCATTCCTTAGCTGGAAATAGTTATTTCATGACATTCATAGATGATTACAATAGAAAAATCTTGGTTTATTTAAAAAAAAAAAATCCAAAGCCTTCAAGAAATTCAATTGGTTTAAGGCCTTAGCAAAAACGCAAAGTGGCCACTATATCAAAATCCTAAGAATGGATAAAGGGGGAGAGTACATTGCCAAAGAATTTTTGAATTTCTATAGGAATGAAGGCATTGAAAAATAATTTACAACTAGGTATACTCCACATCAAAATATAGTGGCAAAAAAAAATAGAACCATTCAAGAGATGGCAGCAACCATGCTGAAAGAAAAAGGACTGTCACATGATTATTTGGATGAAGCTGCAGAAACAACATTTTATCTATTGAATAGGTGTCCTACAAAGATTGTTCATGATAGGATTCCACAAGAGATGTGGCAAACAACAAATAGAATGTTGAACACCTAAGAATCTTTGGGTGTGTGGCATATGCATTTGTGCCAAAGAAGAAAAAATAAAAATTTGATGATAGAGGTGAGAAATGTATCTTCATAAGCTATAGTGAAGAGTCAAAATCCTACAAACTGTATAACCCCATCACCAAAAAGGTTGTGATTAGCAAGGATGTTGAGTTTATTGAGAATGAACATGGGATGGAATGGTGGACGGCACCATGGGTATTTTAGTCACAATACCCCTTGAAGATGAAGAAGCTCTAGAGGACAACAACTCCAGGGGAGCTCCAGAGAGTAGCATCTCAAGGAGAAACTACCATAGAGAATTGGAAAATAGTAGCTCTAGAGGTGTTCAACAGAATAGCAACTCTGGAGGTGGACAACAGTGTAGTAGCTCTGAAGATCAGCAACTCTGGAGGTCTACAACTCCAAAGATCAGCAACTCCAAAGTTTATTAGAGAAGCAGCTCCGGAGGTCAGTAGTATAGTAGCTCTGGAGGTCAGAACAATAGAAACTCCAGAGGTAACTCAGACCCTACACTCGCATCATTGATGCCAACATGACAAGGAGTGTGAGGGAGATTTATGAAAGCACAAGGTATTCTAATGATGATGAGAATTTGGATTTTGTATTATTTTCTTGTAGTAATCCAATGCTCTTTGAAGAAACTGTGAAAGAGGAGAAATGGTGTAAGGCCATGGATGAATAATTGGATGTTATATAGAGGAAGAACACATGGTAGCTAACTAATTTACCCAAGGGTAAACAAGTGATTGGTGTTAAGTCAGTCTACAAGACCAAGTCTACTACTAAAGGAAAGATTGTAAGACGTAAGGCAAGGTTAGTTGTTTAAGGGTACAAGCAATAGTCTAGAAGAGATTATGATGAGACATATGCACCAATTGCAAGGCTGAAATAGTCTGGGTAGTCATGGTAATAGCAGCTCAACAAAAATGGAAGGTGTATCAAAAGGATGTAAAGTCATCCTTCTTGCACGGAGTGCTGAAAGAGGAAGTGTATGTGGAGAAACCACCTTGCTCTGAAGTCCCAAGGCAAGAGGATAAAGTATTTAGGCTCTAAAAAGCCCTCTATAGGCTAAAACAAGCACCTAGGGCATGGTACAACATAATAGACAAATACCTATTGAGTAATTAATTTAGCAAAAGCAACAATGAGCCCACTCTTTACATCAAAGTAGCTCAAGGTAATATTTTGATTGATGTCTTGTATGTAGATGATCTAATTTTTACAAGAAATAGTGATCTCTTCATTGTTGATTTCAAAGAGGTAATGAAATCATTGTTGATTATAGTTCCAACCATGTACTTGTATAGGGTTGGGTTAACATCACTGTTCTTAGCCTCTTTGCTTAATTTTAGACCTATGGCCATTGGGGTTGGGGCTGGTTTGCTGTCCAACATTCTAAATCTTTTCAAGATTTGTTTCGCATAATTAATTTGAGAAATGAAGATGCCATGCTCTATTTGTTGGACCTCTATGCCTAGGAGATATTTTAGCAAATCTAGGTCTATTATTCCAAACTCATTTTTCATTGCCTCTTTGAAATCAACAATGAAAAGATCACTATTCCCTGTGAAAATCAAATCATCTACATACAAAATAGCAATAAGAATCTCACCATTGGATAATTTGATGTAGAGTATGGACTCACTACCACTTTTGCTAAATCCATTTCTCAATAGGTACAAATCAATTCTGTTGTACCATGCCTGTTGTGCTTGTTTAAGCCTGTAAAGAGATTCCTAGAGCCTATACACTTTGTCTTCATGTCCTAGGACTTCATAGCCAGGTGGCTACTCCACATACACCTCTTCTTTCAGAACTCCATTCAAGAAGGCTGACTTCACATCCATTTGAAATACTTTCCATTTGTGCTAGGCTATAATTGCTAGGGCTACCTACACTATTTTGATCCTTACAACTAGTGCATACATCTCATCATAGTCACTTTTGGGTTGCTATTTGTAACCCTTGACAATCAGCCTTGCTTTATGCCTCTCAACCTTACCATTAGTAGTGCATTTGGTCTTATAGACCCACTTAACTCCAATGACTGATTACCCCTTGGGTAAATAATTTATCTCCCATGTCTTGTTTCTCCCTATAGTATCCATCTCTTCATCCATGGCCTTACACCATTTTCCCTCTTTCACAGCTTCTTCAAAATACATTGGATCACTATAGGAAAATAATGCAAAATATAGATTTTCATCAAAATCGACATACTTTGCGTTGTTATAAATTTCCCTCACGCTTCTTGTCCTCTGTGGGATCAAAGATGCGAGCATAAGGTTTGAATTTCTAGAGCTACTCAACTATTGGACTGATGAAGAAGACTGAGACCTGAAATATTCACCCTGTTGTAAATTTCTAGAGCAACTACTCTGCTGAAAATTTCCAAAGATGCTATTGTTTTTTGAATTGTTTCCCTACTAAAAAGTTTAGGAGCTCCTAACTTCTGGAGCTTCTTCATCCTCAAAGGGTATTGTGATAAAAATACCCATGTTTTCCATTGTTCTATCCCATGGCTCATTTTCAATAAATTCAACATCCCTACTAATCAGCACTTTCTTGGTGATGGGATAATACAATTTGTAGGCTTTTGACTCTTCACTACAGCCTATGAAAATACATTTTTCACATTTGTCATCAAATTTTTGCCTCCTCTCTTTTGGGATGAGTGCATATGCCACACACCCAAATATTCTCAAGTTCTCTACACTTCATTTGCATTTTTTCCATGCTTCTTGTGGAATCCTGTCATGAACAACTTTTATGGGGCGCCTATTCAATAGCCAGACTGTTATTTCTATAGATTCACCCCAATAATCATTAGACAAACATTTTTCCTCTAGCATGCTTTCTTCCATCTCCATGATGGTTTTGTTTTTCCTTTCAGCCACTCCATTTTGTTGTGGAGTATACCGAGTTGTGAACTATTTCTAAATGCCTTCATACTTGCAAAAGTTTGTAAACTCTTTGGAGATGTACTTTCCCTCTCTATTTATTATAAGGAATTTGATATAGTGGCCTCTTTGCTTCTTAGCTAAGGCCTTAAACTCCTTAAATTTCTCAAATGCTTCTAATTTTTTCTTCAAAAAATAACTTGGGTTTTCCTATTGTAGTCATCTATGAATGTCATGAAATAAACATTGCCATCTAGGGTTGGGATCTTCATGGGACCACACAAATCTGAATGCACCAACTCTAATGGTGCTCTTGCTCTCCTAGAATAGCCTGATTCAAAGGGTTGCCTATGTTGTTTACCTAGGATGCATGATTCACACTTTCCATTAGGCTGTACGATTACTAGTAGGCCCCTAACCATTTCTTTTATAGCTAAAAGAGTTAGACTGGAATAGCTTAAATGCCCATACCTTAAATGCCAAAGATTTGATGGGTCCTTGATGACTATTTTGAAGGCTGACTGTTGGAGGCCTATTGACTATTTTGGAATTTGCATTTTGAGGGGAAACAATCGATTCTTTCTCATTTGAACCGCTACAATAACTTTCTTGATTCCATCCTTGTCATAGATGATGCATCCCCTTTCTCCACCAGCACTTTATAACCATTTTGGATCATTTGTACAATGCTCAAGAGGTTGTATTTTATGCTTGAGGCATAATAGACGTCACGGATTTGCCTTCTTTCACCATACTTGGTTTGTATGCTGGCAATGCATCTTCTTATAACTAGAAGCTTCTCATTGTTCCCCATTTTGATCTCAAACTTGATGCTATTGTCTATGGAGGCAAAAAAATTCTTATTACCACTCATGTGGTTGCTATAGGCATTGTCTAAATACCAAATTTTAGCGCTTCCCTATTCTGCAAGGTTTGATGCAATGAACACTAGTGACTATGTTTCATTTTCATCCTTGTTCTCATTTGCCACATTGGCATTTTGACTCTCCGGGTCACATTGTTTCTTCTTGGATTCACTTGCATGGTGACCATACTTGTGACACTAGTAACACTACACATTGCTCTTATCATACCTCTGATTTGAGTTGTTTCTTCTCTCTTTGTTTTGGAAGTCTAATTGGGAGGTGCTAGCCTCCTCTTGACTATTTGAGCATCCTCTTTCAGAGTTGCTTCTACCTCTGCCCCTTTGACCTCTTCCTCTGCCATTTCTTCATCTTTGCCTACATCTCACATTTCATTGGGCTTTGAAGGCTTGCTCTAGGGAAGGAGTAGATTTGTTTAGCCACTACTCATGGGTTTGAAAATAACCCATCAACTCATCAACTTACATTTTTGGGAGGTCCTTGGCCTATTCTATAGAAATAACCATTGGGTCGAATCTAGAGGGCAAACTTCTTAGGATTTTCTTAATAATCCTCTATTCTTCCATTGATTCTCCATTTATCCTCAAGTGGTTAATCAAGGTGGAAACCCTTGTGTCAAAATCTAAAATGGACTCACTATCCTTCATCTGTAGGGTCTCAAAATCTCTCCATAAAAGCTAGAGTTTCACTAGCCTCACCTTGTCAGTACCCTTGTAACTATTTTGCAATATTTCCCATCCTTCTATTGCATAACTAGTTGCTGCTATTCTTGCAAAAATAGCCTCTGTCAAGGCTATCTCAATCAAATTGGGGTTTTTGCATCATTTTTCCTTGTCTCCTTCAACTGATTCTTTTGAGCATTGCTCAATGGTAAATATGCATATAGTGAAAGGAAGTAAGGTACGTGGAACACACTTCCTGTGCTAATCTAATGAGGGAAGTAGAGTGTAAATTCAAATTAACCTTTCCAGTTACAGCATTATTAACATAATAATAGAGATATTGTAGCAATACACATACATATAGAAAGTAGACAGAAGAGAGAGAGAGATAAGATATACGTGGGGAAAACCATTATGGGTGAAAACCCCCACACTCCAAAACACAACTCAAATGTATTATAGTAAACAATAATAGATTACAGTACAGTTTTAGAGCCAATTCTCTTTCAAGAGTCTTCAAATGCCAAATCTAGAGATATTTTGGTAGCATAACAGTACTTATACAAAAACTGTATGTCTCCCATCCAAGAACCTATTTTTATAGAGTTTACAAGGCAAATATGAAACCTTCTAGAGATAGGCATCCATCTTGGACTCATACCCCAAAACCCATGCCTGAGGAAACTTGTCCAACATCCCATCTCAATGTGGGTGCCTTGTCCCAAGATAGGCTATGACAGATGCTCTTACGCACCTTACAGCTGTCATAGAATCCATCATAACTGACAACACTTATAGTTGTAAGAAAATCTATCATACACTAACTAAAAATATCATATTCCTCTTACAACATGTCATAACCTCCCTTGACCACCCAACTTTTCCTTTCTCTCGTGCAAAGATACTCACTAACACTTGTTATTAAATAAAAGTCATTTGAGGTTTTGGGGGCGTTGCCCCTGAGCCCCCATGGGGGCACTGCCCCTCGACCCTGCCCTATACTGCAACAGGGAGCACACCAGGGGGCTGCCCTTGGAACCCCACAAGGGGCTACGCCTCTTGACCCAATCTTGCGGGTGCTACCCCCAAACCCCTATTAATTATTTAAGGGGGAAACCGTGGCTGCCAAAGCCACCAAAATTTATCCTGCTGAATGTACACAAGGTGCCAACTATGCCAAGTCAACATGGGATAAATAAATACAACATTAGGAATTTGAGAAGGTTGAGACGCCTTAATTCTCAACATTTGGGTTAGTCACATCTATGAACCCATTTGCTACTAACTCCCATAAATCATTTACAACTAAAATGCTTTTCATTTTCTTTTCCCAGGCATCATAATTTCTACCATCAAACATAGGTGGTTGTTGCCAACTCCTATTATCTCCTCCTTCCATTTTATTAAATGGGGGAAACTATTAGAATCAAGATAGACAACTGAGAGGGGAGTTGAATCAATTGTCCCAAAACTCACTCTTATTATCACTTAAATCCTTCTTGTAGTTCAGTAGCATAATCATAAATTAATCATGGAAACATAATCCAACAATTCAAGAGAAGAAACACATTAACACATATGACACCAAGATTTTAACGTGGAAAACCAAGTTAAGGGAAAAACCATAGGGTGACTAACCCAAGATTGTATTCTCTATTAAAAGAATAAAAGGAACAAAATGGCACATGCCAATTAGGGCTCACTACCTAAGCACACTGCTCACAAGAGGCCCACTATCTACAGGAGACACACTATCTACAAGATAATAATTATTACATACTTGAACTGAAGAATAGCATCTTCACCATGCTTGAGTCAGTTCCATTTAAGCCCAATACTTCTACTCTACTTTTTGCACTTCTTCTCTCTACCACACTCATCTTCACCAAGATTCATTTGAAATGACTTCACAACTCTTATTTATACAAGACATTGACTTTGGGACAATCATCCAAGTCGGCATACTTTATAGAGAAAATACACAAATACAACTAGACTAATTGCAAAATACTTCATGCGGATCATCACACTGTCGGCCACACAGGTCTGGGAATTCAATCTTCTCTAAGGAACATGCCATGCATCACAAAACATCTGCAAGATCATCTGCAAGATGTGTAACTCATCTGGTTGGCCAAACTTAGGAAGAACATCATCATCCAAAAGTAATTCTTCAATTACATGTTCAATCTTCAATGTAGACCACCAACACAAATTAGACACAATCCAAAGACCTCCAAAAGCTTCCCTGAATCACTAAGAACATCCACACTACTTTTGCTTACTGAAATCATTCTCTCCTTCATCTGGAACCTCAAGAACACAGTCTGTCATCACTGTCATATTGGAATAGATGCTTCCAAACCTTTAGACCACGAACCAATTGAGTTGACAATCATATTATCTTCCTAAACACTCCACCAAATCCGTAGAACAAGATATTGCATCTCCAGAGCTCACCGGACCTATTTGTGTCACTCTGTCACCTCTGAACAACTGCCAAAACTAGTTTTACTCAAGTGGCCATAACTTCTTTAGATCTTCATGTAGACATCTCAAATCTTTACTGGATCATCTTAAGACACATATCTACAAACCCTTTGATGCACATCCTTTGACCTTTATCTTAGCTAGGATCTTTACCTCACTATCTTCATTGTTCTTCTATGTTCCTAATAGGACTAATTTTCTTAATATCCTTAGCATACAACTCATCCAATCCTTGACTTCAATGCAACAGAAGTATGTTGACATCAATAACAACACTAGTTAGGCCCATACTTGCAACAATCTCCCCCTTTGTCATTGATGGCAACATATGATGTGAAAAACTATTTTAACCATCAAGACAAGAACTTCTTCTTACTGACTAACATAACTCCCCCTATCAACAACAACCATTCACATGTCTTCTCTTCCTTTACTTCTCCCCCTTGATTAGCAATCACTTTTTGTTTTTCAAATGTCATCTCTCCCCCTTTGACACCAATGGAAAAGGGCACATACTTGCATCAATACCAACTGCTCCCCCTAAGTAGTAGCTTCCCATCATCAATCCAGACCACAAGATACAACTATGAGATCCACCGGACTGATGCACATTAGTGCACCTTAATTCAGAACCAGAGGAGTAATAACCCCTAAATTCTCCCTGAGATACTCGAAAGAGTCCTTAGGTAGAGGTTTAGTAAAAATGTCTGCAATCTGATCCTTGGAGGTCACAAACTCCAATCTGACTTCATTCTTGTTCATTCTTATTCACCCACTACTGCAATATATTATACTTCTACAATGGACAAAGATATTGCCTCTTATTTCTTGCTTAGCCAATAAACTAATTTTTTACCTAAAAAGAATGCTCCACCACTGGTACTCTTCTGCTCATCCACATCTCCTGTCCAATCCGCATCTGTATATGTTTGAAGTGAGAAATCATGATCTCTAGGATACATAAACAATACTGAACTATCCCTTTTAGATATCTGAGAATCCTCTTGATTGCCATGACATGAGATTCTCTAGGATCAACTTGGAATCTAGCAACAAGACCAATAGCATTCATATTGTCAGGTCTAGTTTGAGTAAGATACAATAGTCCTCCAATCATTGACCTATACTTTTTCTGATCAACCTTAGGAGAGTCATCATCTTTGCTCAATTTACATCTAGTTGCCATTGGAGTACTCATTGGTTTTGAGTCTTCCATCCCAAACTTCTTCAACAGTTCTTTCACATATTTGGTTTGTGAAATGAAGATTCCTTTCTTTGTTTGATTGATTTGCAAACCCAAGAAGAAATTTATTTCCCCAAACATAGACATCTCAAATTTACTTTTCATTTGATTTGTAAAATCCTTGCACATACTATCTCTTCCACTAAAAATAATATCATCAACAAATACTTCAACAATCAAGATATTTTCATGTTCAATCTTGAAGTACAAGTTATTGTCAGTAGTACCTTTGTTGAAACCAATCTTCAAAAGATGCTTATCTAGTCTTTCATACTAGGCTCTTGGGGCTTGTTTGAGTCCATATAATGCTTTCTTCAACTTGTAGACCATATCACCATGATTAGACAATTGAAATCCATCTGGTTCCTCAATGTATACTTCTTCTTCTAAGTCACCATTCAAGAAGGTTGACTTGACATCCATTTGATATACTTTGAAATCCTTGAGGGCAGCAAAGGCAAGAAATAATCTAACTACTTCAATTCTTGGTACCGGAGCAAAAGTTTCTTCAAAATCAACTCCTTCTACTTGGGAATAACCCTTGTAGACCAGTCTAGCTTTGTTTCTGACTACTTCACCATCTTCATTCAGTTTATTCCAGAAGACCTATTTGGTTCCAATCACATTTTTGTTTATAGGTCTGGGAACAATATCCCAAGTGTGATTTTTCTCAATTTGCATCAGCTCTTCCTTCATTCCTTTACTCCAACTTTCATCATTGCATGCTTCATTCACTGTCTTTGGTTCAGTCTTTGAAATCAGAAAATAATTTTCTGAGTCTTGAGCAATCTTTCTTCTTGTTTGAACACCTTTTATTTTATCACCTATGATCTGATCTTCAAAGTGATTCAGTCTTACATACATGGGAATTTTTAGAGTTTCTTGCAATTCTATTTCTTGAACCGGTTCATTCAAACTTATCTCTTCTTCCTGATTCTCCAGATTAGTTTGGATCTAAATTTTAAAAGGGGCTTAGACTAAAACATCTTTCTAATCATCTTCATCATACTCATAAAACCTTGAGGGTTTTTCAACACCTTCATCAACCTTCACATTTGTACTTTCTATAATCTTTCTCAATCTCTTGTTATAACACCGATATGCTTTGCTTTGAGTAGAATAACCCAAGAATATTCCTTCATCACTTCTAGCATCAAATTTGCCAAGGTCTTCATCTCTTTTAATATAATATTTGCTACAAAAAAATCTGAAATACTTCACAGTGGGAGTGATGCCAAACCAGAGTTCATAAGGGCTCTTACCAGCATTGCTTCTGATTTGTACTTGATTAAGAGTATAGACAACAGTGCTTACAACTTCTCTCCAGTAGATCTGGGGAACATTAGCTTCCATCATCATGGTTCTAGATGCTTCCTGGATGGTCCGGTTCTTTATTTCCACTAGTCCATTATGTCATGGAGTCCTTGGAGCAGACAACTATTTTTTTATCCCATGTTTCTCACAGAATTCTATGAACTCACCAGATATGAATTCTCCACCTCTATCAGACCTCAAACATTTTATGTTTAATCCAGTTTCATTCTCTACCATAGCTTTGAATATTTTGAATTTCTCAAAAGCCTCATATTTCTCTTTCAAAAAAGTCACCCACATCATCCGGGAGTGGTCATCAATTAATAACATGAAGTATCTATCACCTTGCAAACTCTTGATTTTTGCTGGACTGCATAAATCAGTATGAACTAAGTCCAATAATCTGGTAGAAGACTATTCCTTACTTTTGAATGTGACTCTTCTTTGCTTACCCAACAAAAATTATTTGTACAAACTATTAGTAGGTTTCATCAGTCTTGGAAGATCTCTTATAGCTTGAGTGTTGCTTATCTTGATGATATTATCAAAATTCACATGACACATTCTCCTATGCCACAACCAACTCTGATCAATTTGAACAAATAAACAACTTTTACCAATACCAACCAAGTGGAAGATATTACCTTTTGTTTGAGTACTAGATGTAGTCTTTGTTCTAGAACTTTCAAAGATCTTACATTTTCTATTTTTGAATTGGAGATCATAGCCTTTGTCCACCAACTATCTAACACTGAGAAGATTGTGCTTCAGACCTTCAACATATAGTACATTGTTGGTTTTGTTCTTTCCATCGAAAGAAATAGTTCCTCTACCTCTGATCTTGCAAGAAGAATTATCACCAAATTTTACAACTCCACCTTCATATCTTTCCAAATCTACAAACTTATTTTTGTCACCTATCATATGGTGGGAGCACCCATTGTCAATGACCCAATCATCCTTTTCTTCAACTTGGGCAGCCAGAGCTCTTTCTACCATTTTATGATTGACAGATTTAGAGGGCATTAGATCTTCTTCCTTGAAGGCAATAAACACCCAGTCACTTCTCGATTTGTTTTCTATCTCTGATTCATCATCTGTTACTCCTTCATCATCATCTTCATGAACATAGTAACACTTCTTTTGAAATCTTGATCTATTAGGGTTTGGCCTAGAAAATCTTTCCAGACACCTTGAGGCAAAATGACCAATCTCATCGCAATTAAAACATTTGAATTGGATCCTCTTGGCAGTCTTTTTGCAATGAGAGCCTCAAGTTGTTTAGCTTCTAATTCATCCTCTTCCAAATCTTTTCTTGCTTTCTCATACCAAGAAGACTTTCTTGAGGAACTTTCTCCTGGATCATATCTTTGTTTGCCTTTTGTAAGGCACTAGCTTTGAATGTTGATTCAGTCTTGGGAAGTGCATCACCAAAATTAGCTAACTCAAATGAAGATATCTTACCAACCAATTGATCCCTTGTGATAGTTGTTAAGGATCTGATTTCCTCAATAGTAGCAACTTTGTGTTTATCAATAGGAGGTAAGGATCTAAGAACCTTAGCAATAATTTCATCATCATCCAAAACTCCACCAGCACATCTAATGCCACAAACAAGCTCATTTACTTTTGTCATGTAAGAGGTGATATTCTCATCTTCACTCATCTTCAGGTTTTTGAATTTTCCTTTCAGACTATGTAGCTTGGCACATTTAACATACTTGTCTCCTTCATGTAGAAGTTCTAGTTTTTCCCAAATCTCATATGTAGTTTTTTGATTTATAACATTTGTCAGCTCTAAATCAGATAAGGCACTTAGTAGAGCTTCTTTAGCCCGCAGATTATTTTCAACATCTCTGATTTCATCTACATTTCTCGTACCATTCTATGGAGGAACATACTTCTTTGAAGCCATGGTCCAATATTGCATTCCCATACACTTCAAGTGAGATTCCATGCAACTTTTATAAAGAGTGAAATTGGTTTCATCAAACCTCGGGCTATCCTTCTTATAGGAAGACATCCTGGATCTCTACAAGCGGTTAAGCTCTTTTAGAGGAACTTAGCTCTGATACCAATTATTAGAATCAAGATAGACAACTAAGAAGGGGGGGTGAATCATTGTCCCAAAACTCACTCTTATTAATCACTTAATTCCTTCTTGTAGTTTAGCAACATAATCATAAATTAATCATGGAAACATAATGTAATAATTCAAGAGCAGAAACACATTAACACATGTGACACCAAGATTTTAACATGGAAAACCTGGTTAAGGAAAAAACCACGAGATGCCTAACCCAAGATTATATTCTCTATGAAAAGAATAAAAGAAACAAAATGGCACATGCCAATTAGGGCTCATTGCTCGAACACACTGCTCACAAGAGTCTCACTGCCTACAAGAGACACACTGTCTATAGGATAATAAATATTACATACTTGAACTAAAGAATAGCATCTTCACCATGCTTGAGTCAATTCCATTTAAGCCCAATACTTATGCTATTCTTTTCACACTTCTCTCTACCACACTCTCATCTCCACCAAGATTCATTTGAAATGACTTCACAACTCTTATTTATACAAGGCATTGACTTTGGGATAATCATCCAAGTTAGAATACTTTATAGAGAAAATACACAAATACAACTAGACTAATTACAAAAGTCTTCATGCGGATCATCACACTGTCGGCCACACAAATCTGGGACTTCAATCTTCTTTGAGGAACACACCATGCATCACAGAACATCTTCAAGATCATCTGCAAGATGTGTAACTCATCCAGTTGGCCAAACTTAGGAAAAACATCATCATCCAGAAGTAATTCTTCAATTACTAGCTCAATATTCAATGTGTACAACCAACACAAACTAGACACAATCCAAAGACTTCTACAAGCTTGCCTGAATCACCAAGAACATCCACACTACTTCTGCTTATTAAAATCATTCTCTCCTTTATCTGAAACCTCAAGAACATAGTCTATCATCAGTGTCATATTGGAATAGATGCTTGTGGACCTTCAGACCATGGACCAATTGAGTTGTCAATTCATATTGTCTTCCTAAACACTCCACCAAATCCACAAACCAAGATATTGCATTTCCGTAGCTCACCGGACCTATTTGTGTTACTCTGTCACCTCTGAACAATTGCCAGAACCAGTTTTAGTCAAGTGTCCATAACTTCTTCGAATCTTCATGTGGACCTCTCAAAACTTTACTGGATCATCTTAATACACATATCTACAAACCCTTTGATGCGCATCCTCTAACCTTTATCTTAGCTGGGATCTTTATCTCACTGTCTTCACTGTTCTTCTCTGTTCCTAATAGGACTAATTTTCTCAATATCCCCAGCATACAACTCATCCAATCCTTGACATCAATGCAATAGGAGTATGTTGACATCAATGACAATATCGGTTAGGCCCATACTTGCAATAGAAACTACTAATACCCAGAAAATATCTAGTGCTTTTCTTTACTGCCTAGAAAACTAGTGCTTTCCTAAATACCCAGAGGATAGGGTTCTATCACTGTACGCCTAGGAACAAGAAAGGGATTTAAAACTAAATGCCTAAAAAAATTAGGGATCTTCTAGATCATTACTTTGATACCACACTGTTGGGAATAGATCTCAATTGAATTAGGCAAAGATGAAAACACACAAACCAAGGAGACAAGAGAAGGAGATAGAATAATTTTCTATTTTATTCATACACAAAAATTACATTAAAAATGGTTAGATACAAAAAAACTAGAGCTATGGCTCTGTATTTCCTTCATAGAACAAACTTTCCAGATTATGGAGTAGTGGAGCTTTCTGTGTGTTGCTCTGTGTCGCTGCTGCAAATATTCTAAAGATCTAGATCTCTGTGAAATATCCTCTGCTGCTGCAGGTTGTTCTTCTTCATCTGTCTACTGACTTCTTATTTTTTGTTCTATTTTATTCTAAACATTCTCTTCTCAATATTCTTCTATTCATTCTTTGTTTTTTTCTTTCTCTTGCCTTTACCAAAAAATTGCTGCCCATTTTCTAAATGACCAACCAAAATAAATGTGTTGTCAGAATGCATTAACTGGACAACAAAAAAATTAGGCACAACAAATGGGGGGAATTGATCCTAACAGATCTCTTCTGTCAACTGCATTAAATGCGGTGGTTGGTTCTCCTCAAGATTACATATTCTGAACAAATTTTGGCCAATAAAAATAGGAAAAATATTTACTAATTGATTGTTTAATCATTAAAGTGGATAGTGTTTAAGTAGAGTGCAAATGTTCATATAATCAAATTAGCAAAAGCACATTCAAATAATTCTCTTAAGATATTTTAATTTGTTTATGATTTTCTTTTTAAATAGTAGATAACTATTTGTCACTTTTACAACATTTTAAAACAACTGAAAGACATTTTCAGAGCAGGTGGTTGCAAGCCCACAAATGTTATGTAAAAACCATGCATTCAAACACCTATACACAACATGAGATTTATTCTTGCAATGTCAATGTCCCCTCATCTCCAATGTTTTCTTTTCATCTACCAATTTCAGAAGTTCATGTCTAGCTTTATCACTTAATCCTTTAATGCAACCTTTTGAATAGTTGCTCAATTGTTGTTGGAGCTCCTCTACAAACTTGTTCACATCTACATTAAACACCTTTATCCACTACAAAAACAATGAAAATGCATAAGGTCGACTATGTAAAGAACTATCATACTTATTTATTATTTAAACTTGTGGTAACTTACTTCTTCTATCCATCTCATGTCATATTTTGTTATAGGATAATTTAACCTCATGCGTGGTTGGTCACATGTTACTATCATAGCTTTGTCCAAGGACCTACATAGTAATTATTTATATCAGGTATATAGTAAACTACATGCCACCAATACTAATGGTGAAATATGAAGGAGAGATGTTAGAACACTAACCTTGCTACAACCTCAACAATAAAATTAACACAAAAGTGAATAATATCAAATAAAATATAATAGAATTTAAGATTCTCAATTTATAATAAATGTTTGAAATCTTGGGATTAGAGTTTGCAAAGAAAAAGATTTATTTGGATTGCATCAGTAATAGAAAAAAATTCAGACCCCTGTAATCTATTAACTTTTTTCAAATGATTTAAGATAAAAATTTATTAAATTCTTTTTTTATTAACATATCACTTGGTATTTACTTGATAATGGGTCACAAATAATATGGTTGGATTAGATTTTTTTTAATTTGTAACTTATATTATTCTCAAAACAACAAAAAAAATTGTCTGCTTTTTACCCTTTTAATAAAAACTCCTCAACATTCAAGTAAATCAACCAACAAAAAAAGAGAAAACCTTATAAACTCACCAAGGCTTACTTGGTGTTTACATCCTTAAGCCTACAGAGAAATAGCATTCCAACGTTATTAAAGAGTTATATGCAATGAAACATATTGTATGTTAGACACTTCAACAATTCACTATTATTAAACTCAAAACATTTTAACAGCACCCAAAAGTTTTTCAAATCAATCTTTTGAATCATAAAAAATAACCCATGGAGATATGGAATCACCCTGAATATGAGACACACAAAATGCGGTGAAAGATTGATATAAACATCTTTTGCAGAGATTTTTCTTGAAGAAAGATATATTGTTCAATGTATTATTTTTTAATTAAAAGTTTTTTTAAGAAAAAGGTGGAAAACCCACCCATACCAGAAAATTATATTAAAAAAAACCAATTACAACAAGCAAGGGAGGCAACACTCTACTTAAATATCATCCACTTCAATGGTCAAACAATCAATAGCAATTTTACACCTCATTCACAATAAAAAGTGTTAAATATTTGTCCTACTTTTATTGGCCAAAATTGACCTTTGACTATTGAAGTGGATGACATTTAAGAACAGCCGGGAGGCGAAGGCGTCAACCCCAAAGAAAAAAATAGGTCATGCCAGCTAATCATAACTACTGCACCAGGCAAGCCCCATAAAAGATCTAGAAACAGACAAATTTTTGTACTATCGACAGAAGACGGAGAAAA
Organism: Cunninghamia lanceolata; assembly: GCA_027924645.1. NCBI lineage: Eukaryota > Viridiplantae > Streptophyta > Pinopsida > Cupressales > Cupressaceae > Cunninghamia > Cunninghamia lanceolata. Next base: position 11,188,585 of record BSBN01000078.1, read on the forward strand.
AACCCAAAAAGAACTTAAGAGCTACACCCAACCGTCAAGGGTCTGCCTGTTGAAATGTTAGAGAAGGCCATAAATGAGCCTAAGACAACTTTGTAATAGCCACATGTGTTACAATCATTAAACGTAGGGATATGAATTCAAATTTCACATACACCTAAAGCTATCCCAAGAAAGCCTACACCATAGAGCTTCATAAAGACGAGGCCAGAGTGAAAAGATCGTGATGGAAGAGGGAAGAAGAGTACCACTCCAATCCATCAAATAACAAGAGACCGTCGAGAAGAGCCTTCAGAACCAAACCATAAGGAGAGCACCCGAGACTAAACAACAGCCAACATTCCAAAATCACCAAAACTAGAAGCCATCAACTGTGCAGCAGCCCGAATGTGTCTACAAACCACCACCACACAGCAGACTGAAACCAAAAATCAAACTCCTAAATACTACAAACCACGTTGGGTCTACTCCATTCCATGCTAGTTCGTAGACAATCACATAGCTATGTCTTACAAGATTGTTGTCTTACTCAAAGTTGGTTCGCTGTCATTTTCATAGCTATAACTTCCAAGATCGTTGTCTATTCGTAATTGGTTCACTGTTAAACACATAGCTATCTTCCTTACTGAACCCTTTAAGCTACACAGGCCATCCACTAGAGAAAACAGAGAAGAAGAATCCATCAAAAACTAACACAATCAACGTAAGGAGTGCACCAAAAACATCCTCCCCTAATGCTGACTCTCTCAGAATACAGGAAAACAAAGATCAAAAAAACCCCTCTACCTGGGAGAGGCATTGTGGCCATGCACAGTGTCAATAAGAGTAAAATTCCCTGGGTTTGCACAAAAAGCCAGCTGATCCCCATTATGGGATAAGCAGAGGGTAAAACCAGGCACCTCCCCAAGGAGCAATACAAGGACCCCAACAAGAACAAAGGCAATAAATTGAGTACTAGCAAAAGCCACCAGGTCAAAGCCAATCAAGAACAACACCAACAACTGTGAACAAATCCTGCATCAAACAAAAAAGCTAAGAAGCAAGAGCATCTTGTTCAAACACCCGATAAGGCAAGATCCACAAATGATGAGGCCAAAACCATTCTGAGATCCACCATAGTATCTTTTGGTGCCACCCCCATGATCCATCCCCGTGATGTGCACTCATGTTGGGGCACAATAAGGGCATATTTCTTTTAATAGTCCTAGAAGGAACAAACATTTCCTAGGGGAGAGAAGCCCCACTCTTCGCCCTCAATATCTTCTCTAACACGGATTGGCGGTCAGACCTTTTTTCTTCTTCATCCCTCTTGCTCTTGACTCTACAAATAACGGGTCCCCCTAAAGGACCCAAAACTTTGACCTTCTATTATTCTTTTATTTGATGCCTTGAGAATTTCTTGATCTATTTGTGATGGGCTTCTAATTGTAAGTCTAGTTCTAGTTTCTATTTCTCAATTCTCTATCACACAATCCAATTACTAGTTAAGCCCTGTAATCTCTCTCATTTTCATTTATAATCTATTTATCTAAATTAGTATCTCAAATATTACTAACTAATTTAATTTAAGACCTAATTATTATGTGTTTCCTTATCATTCCATTAGACATCTAAATTAATATAAGGTGGTTTATTTTCCTTAAAATACTAATATCTATATTATTATTGTAAGGGTGAAAAGTTCATCCCTTGCACTTTTTTCCCATTCATTTTGGACTCACCTTAATTGTTATCCCTACTATAATGGTCTAGTGTATGTGATAACCAAAATGTGACTCAGACACAACGCTGGTGAGTCAAACTCTAAACAACACATGCACTGCACCATTTCTAAAGTCAGCAATTGAATCACTCCAACCTTCTAGAGAAAGCTATCTAGGTGAGGGTGATTGGGACTAGTTATTGTCTTTGCATGAAAGAAGAACATACTGGGTGATAGTGGAGTTGTATTCTATGTTTGAATGTTGAATTGTTGAGTTTGTGTACATCATTATGAGACTAAGGGTTTCTGTTATTTGCCACATGTCAGCATCTCCATCCACATAAATACCTTATAATATCATATCCCTAGCTACATAACAGTTTCCTTGATGTTTTCCTATGTTTGTTGTTTGATTTGAAAATATTGTTTCTATGCCTCGTAACAAAACTAGGGTCTTCTTTGATGTTTATTTTCAAAAAAAAGTTGAATGTTGTATGCCTCATGTTGAAATTCAGGGCTTGAATATTTGAAACGTTTGAAAGATAAAAATAAATTTATAGTGCAATTAATCCTAAATGAATGCATACACTTTTCTTTTCTCAATTTTGGATTTTTGATGATCTAATTACTATTAAAAGGAAACATTTATGCAAGTTATATAACTTTTCCTAATGCAATATAACTATGTTTTTCTGTGTTTTCCAAGTTTTGAAGATCCTAATATAAATTTGTAACTACTCTAAGAAAAATACAAAATTTATTGTAAAAAGTAAATAACTCTACCCTAACATTATCTTATCAAGAGAAAGACAAGACAATGTTTTGCTTCTTCAAGATAAAAATGTGAGTTAATTACTAATAAAGAAATAAAGAACCTATAATAATGGGCACCAATGCTAAGATATGTCCTCAGAGGTCCTATAACAAATGTCTCCTCCTCTGCATCAATGCGGTGCTCCTCTTAGTGATAGGGATAAAAAGGGGAATGCAAGGGAGTGAAAAATGGATTAGAAGCAATATTAAATTTGAAGGGAAAAAGGGGCACACATGGTCTTTGTACAACCGTAAAAAGATAGAGGAGATACTATCTATAAGCTCAGGTAAGGCAATAATATATGAAAAAAGTCTCCTAAAGAGAAAGATTTGAATCTTTGCAAAAACTAAAACTACAAGAAATAAACTAAGAGACTCAAAAACTCTATGAAGAATCTTGAAGAACCTTGTGAAGAATCTTGTGATATTTTTCAATAAGAAGAGGATTTCTAGATTTCTATGAGATATCTAAACTCTGAAGATATCTACACATTTTTTTCATTTCCTTCTTTTCATCCTCATGATGGATCATAGAGTGTGATCCAAAATGTCGATGCAAAAAAAACAATGTACAATTTTGCCAGAAGCTATCTACACTTATATCATGGACTATGGAAATATCATCTCTACAACTATGAAGATATCAAAACTAAAACTTGAAAGAAAAAGGCTCAAGGTCTCTGAAGAAGCTTGTAAAGAAGATTTTGTCAATAAAAGTGATGATAAACAATGAAGACTAGAGGGTTATTTATAAGTAGAAATGAGAGGGAACAAAAGAGGAGATAATATTAAAAGTTGTAGTTATCTCAAGAAAAAATGAAAACAATTCCATGAATAGACAAAAAGATAAGAAGAAAACTATAAGAAAACTTAAAGAAAACAAAAGTAAACTCAAAGAGAAAATGGAAACAATTTAGAAGAGATAAGATTTGATCATGAGTTCAAAAAGGAAAGAAAGTGAGAAAAGGATGAGTTGACATGAAAAATGTGAGGAAAAATGGGCTTAAAATCAAGGAGGAAAGTTAAAATTATGAGTTAATTCAAGCATCCAAAAATGAGAGTGTCACCTCTTTTGCCATTAGGGTCACTCAGGTGACCTAGAGACACTATGGAGTGACCCAAAAGCATTATGGGGTGACCTAAAATAGGAGGATCTGAAATGTCTTGTAAAAAAAATGTGAGTTTTGGAAGCTCAATTTGGGGGTTCAAGGAGTTGGTTAAGGAGGAGAAAACACAAGGAGCATGTACCAAGAGTGAAACTACTAAGAGGAGTATAATTCATGTCTATCAAGTTGTGATTAGGAACTTCTTTAGCATCATTAGACTATCATGTAGGCCTGACATGATTTTGGTACTTATAGTGTGCATTTCACATATTTTTATAGGAAAGTTACAATTACCTAATCCTTGATTGAACCTAACTCCACACATCCCCGAAATGATCTAAATGCAATTTGTAGATTCCCTATTCCTATCTTGGATAAAATCAATAGGTGTAGTACTAAAACCTAGTTTAGAACTATAATTGTGGTTTTGGCCTCTAAATTTATAGAATTAAATTTAAATATGGGCCCAAGCCAACTGAATCCAACTATTACTCACTGACTAAAATGTGAAATATTAAAATTTGCACACTAGAGTGTTATATAAAAGACTAAATTCTAATAAATTTTGATCCTCTAAGACTTATCAAGTGGAGACATCTACTCTTAGCATCTGCATTAAAAAAAGTTCTTAGCATTATTATCTACTCCTGTATTTTGCTTGGCATATCTTCTAACTTGTGCAAAATCATTAAATGAATCCAAGGTGTTGACTAAGGTAAAATAGGAGAACAAGTTGCCTTCCATCCCTAGCACAAAAAAATCTACTAGTTCTTATCATAACCACCATGTTTAGATATTAGAGGTAAACACGTTTCTAAAGATTTAATAGAGCAAGTTCAAATTTGCTCAAAAGTTTGTACAAGAAAACTTTAAAATTGCCAGTGTGGGAATCAAATCTTCACCTACAAGATTAACTCAAAACAAATAATAATAAATCTTGATCCATATAGATTGTACAAGGTATGGATCCAGGTAACCATATCCAATTTGTGGATGACACTTTTTTGATGGGCAATGCCACTCTTGAGGAAGCTATTTCTCTTAAGTGAGCTCTTGACATTTATATCAATGTGTCTAGGTAACTTTTGAATCAACATAAGTATCAGGGTTTCTTCCATATGAACCTTGATCTTCAAGAATAAATTGCTAATATACTTCATTTCAAGGTTGCTTCTCCTCCTTTCAAATTTGGGTACCCCTATTTCTCCTACTTGCCTTGAGAAAATGACTGGAATGTTATGTGAGATTCTATTTTACTTATCATATCAATCATTCGATACATAGATAACTCTCTTTGACTAGCTATATAGTCCTTAAAGCCATGATTCAAGCTCTCCAAGTTTATAGATTTATAGCTCTTGTGACTCCAATAGGCATTCTTCACGATTTGGACAATAGAATGAGAGTTTCTTTGGGAAGGAAATTTAGAGAAAATGAAAGGACATTTGGTTAATTTTGGGGTAAATTAGCCTAAAGAGAGAGGCAGATTATGTATGACATCTACTCTTCTTAACAATATCGCTCTTGGTACCAAATTATATCAGAGATGGTGTGTGGAGGAATAGGCTTTATGGGGGATAATTTTTAAGCTCAAACACCCGAATTTGGAGAATGGTGCTTTCATTTCAAGGATCCCAACCCTTTGTGAGGGTTCTCATATATAGAAAGTAATAATTTTGGACAGTAATCTGATTGAAACTGGTCTTTTTTAGATAGTGGGGAAGGGTGACCTAGCTCATTTTTTAAATGATGCATGGGATCAGCACAATCCTCTTTGTGTGGAATTCGCTAACCTCCATGAATTAAAATATAAATGTGTTGAAATCAGTTGGGATTATGTTTCTAGTTTTCAGTATGAAATCATGTAGGATGGTGTGAGGATTTAGAAATGGAAATCTAAAGATATTTGGCTAGGTCAACAATTCCCTCTTCCCATTAACCATTTATCTCCTATTTTAGCATCTCAAAAGGTCTCTTTGGATAACATTTAGATATCCTTGAATGGGGTTTGAAAGAGTATGGGATTTACACAATACAAACTGTTTATAAAACTCTTTTGATAGAAAACTGGACAAAGGAAAACTAAAAAACAAGATAATCTACTTTAAAAAATATATAATCAAATAGAAGTACTTAACTTCTAAATTAAAAAAATGGGCATGCTATCTACTGTCTCGGTCAAATTCTACTATGATGAACTAAGCCTCTTAATTATAAAATCTATTTTGTCATTATTTGCTCTGAGATCCTATGAAACCTTTCCATATTTTACTATTTAATGGATAGCGCAAATTATCATAATAATACCCTTTGAAAATAAAGTAAATTATGAAAACTATGACATCTGCAGTCTTTTATGATATTTGTTGTGTTTAAGTCTCCTTACGATTGAATGTTTCCTTAAAGGATTGTGTTACAACTATAATGAATAAATAGAGTATTTGAGATAACATGAAAATAAAATGCAGTAGATAAACAACACTTGAATATATTATTGAATAGAAAATTACACAGAAGCTAGATAATTTTGGATTAATTACAATGGCCGTGTTGCTGCTATTATTTATAGAGTTATGGAAATCTCTAGAATATCTTAGAATGACTAAGATAAGTGTGGAAAAGGAAAAATTTAGAAGTTTCCATATTCTAGAACATTCCATAAAATAAACATTATCTCCAACACGCCCCCATAATGTTTATTTGGAGAAGATAATTACAAAAGATTATTATATAGCAACTTCCTTGAGATTTAACAAATTTCTAAATTTGACAAATTTCACCTCAGATGGTACTTTTGTAAATATGTCAAAAATTTGATTTATTGTTCCACAACATTTTAACTCCACCACTTGATTTTCTATCAAATCACAAAGAAAATGATGATGTACTTCTATATTCTTTGATCTAGCATGATATATTGGATTTTTTGCTAGCTTGATAGTACTTTGATTATCACAGAATATAGTAGTTGAACAAACTTGTGGATGTTGTGTTTCTTCAAGTAGTCTTCTAAGCCATAATGCTTCTTGAGATGCCTTTGATGAACCAACATATTCAGCTTCAGTAGATGATAGTGATATTGTTGCTTGTTTCTTGCTACTCCAAGAAATTGGTCTTGGCCCAAGATGAAACATGTACCCTGAAGTTGATTTTCTATCATCAATGTCACCTACATAATCAGAATCTATATATCAAACTAAAGTAGGCTCTCCTCTATATTTATACTCAATTCCAAGTTGATAAGTGCCTTTAATATATTTTAGTATTCTCTTAGCTACTTTCCAATGCTCTATATGTGTATCTGACATGTACCTAGATACAATACCAACTGTATATGCAATGTCTGGTCTTGTTATGGTGAGATACAAAAGACTCCCAACTAATTGTCTATATAATTTTAATCCTACTTGACATGGTGTATTAGATGGTTTACAATTAGTCATATTAAAAATTTTCAATACGTCGAGAGCATATTTAGTTTGATAAAGCATGATTCTTCCTTCTTCTCAACATACTTGCATACCCAAAAAATAGTGCATCAACCCTAGATCAATTATTTCAAAAGCTTGTTTGAGTTGATCCTTGATTATTTCAATATTATGTGTGTGATCCCATGTAATAATCAATTCATCCACATACAATACAATAATAACAACTTTACCATCACTATGTTTTACATACACATTTGGATCTGCTTTACTTCTTTTAAATCCTACATTTATAAAGTACTCATTTATTTTGGAGTACCATGACCTTGGAGCTTGCTTTAGATCATATAATGAATTTCTAATTCTGCACACTAGATTTTCTTCACCACTTTTAAGAAATCCAGGTTTTTGTTGCATCTAAATTTCTTCCTGAAGATCACCATGTAGAAATGCACTTTTTACATCCCTTTGAAAAATTTTCCAACCAAATTTTGTAGCTAGAGAAACTATTGTACAAGTTGAACTAATTTTAGCAACTGGAGCAAAGGTTTTAGTATAATCAATACCTTCAATTTGTGAGAAGCCTCTAGCCAGTAGTCTTACTTTATATTTTTCAATAGCTTTATCTAATGTGAACATTATTTTGTAGGTCCACTTGCAACCAACCACACTTTTACCTTTTGGAAGAGTTGTCAATTCCCAAGTTCCATTTTTCATCAAAGAATTGCATTCATCTTGCATTGGTTCTTCCCATTCTTCTATTCCTTTTGTTTCCTCATATGTACTTGGAGTGTCAACCTGCATCACCTTAGTCATAAGAGCATAGTTAGCAAACATATTTCTAGGGCCTTTTTGGTATATTTCTTGAATGCTTCTAGTCTTCTGTGTGTCTTCATCACCACTTTCACTTGATACTTCAATTTGTGTTCCTTCTCCTCGTATAGAAGATTGTACACCTTGATTTTGATCATTAGTATAAGTAGATGTAGACACCTAAAATTGGCTTACGTTGAATTAAGTAAATATTCTAATATTTATCTTAATTCATATTTTCTTCTGTCAATTAAATAATTATTATAAGTTTATTTGATTGATTCATTATCCTACAATTAAATAAAATTATTTTATTTAATTAAATTCCCTAAATTCTTCTAATGTCTCAAGTCCTAAATCCACCTCACAAAATCCACTTCATCAATCCACCTCATCTCTTCCACCTCACCATGTTGCACATGTAATTAAATATTCTTAATATTTAATTAGCTAATACCCTCCATTTTCCAAAATAAATCTTTAATTCAATTATCCTCCACCAAATTGAATATTTAATTCAATGTTCCCCACTAGCCTTTACCAATTGAATATTTAATTCAATGGTCCCCCACTAGCCTTCACCAATTGAATATTTAATTCAATATTCCCCACTAGCCTTTACCAATTGAATATTTAATTCAATGTTCCCCACTAGTCTTCACCAATTGAATATTTAATTCAATGTTCCCCACTATCCTCCACCAATTGAATTCTTAATTCAATTGTTCCCCACTATCCTCCACCAATTGAATTTTTCCCCACTATCCTCCACTCTTCCCAAAAATAAATTTTTAACTCATCCACTATACTCCACTCTTCCCAAAAAATGAATTTTTAATTCATCCACTATGAATAAAAGATTCACTTTTATTCCTAGCCATTGATCTCATCTGTTGGTCCTCACCCTCCATTCCTTTTTCATAAAATCTATAAATAAGACCCTTCTCTAAGCAATTTAGAGGGACTTCTTGCAGGTATCCTTACCATGTCCAATTTCTTCTAGAAACTTAATTCTGGCATCCTTATCATGCCCACATTCTTCTTCTCAAATCTCCTCATTCTAGCCATTCTCATAATCCTCCATCATTAGTGTGTTGAAGCTCATCTTCAATCACACAAAGTACCATTGCCATTTCTCCTTGTCATCTTGAGGAATCGAAGTAAGGAAGCAAGCTCCCTGAGGGCCAACCTTCATCATTCAAGATCAAGAAAGAATAGACGAGCAATGGAAGTCGAAAGGTAAAGGTTGTAAGTATCACTTGTTGGTTATTTAAATCTCCTTTTCCTTCATATTTCATTTTTGTATTGGGTTTATTTATCATTATTGATCAATATGATTTTCCCATTAACATTTTGGCGCCCAGTGTGATCTAATCCACATTGTTTGTGAGTGTTTGTCTTAGAGTTTTTGTTGCAGATTCAGGTGTTTCAAAGACCATTTGGGCATCAACTCTTACAAACGGCCTCCTACATACAAATTGAGCTCACCGTTGAGTCCAGGAGGCTTCAGAGGTAAGAAATCACCTATCATTTCCCTAGTTTTGTTATTTAAAAATTTTTGAAAATTTTTCTACTTTTCAAAGTATTTTTTTGCAAAAAATTAAAATAATAACAATAATAATTAAAAAAAAAAAAATAGCAAGCATTTTTTTTCAGATCTTCTTTTTTCTTACTAGATTGCAAAAAAAACAAAAAAAAAAACAAAAAAAACAGAAATTTTTTTTGAAAAACAAAAAAAAAACAACTAGCAGTTTTTTTTTAGATCTTCTTTTTTTTTTTGTAAACGTAAAAAAATCACCAAAAAAAAAATATCAAAAAAATTGCAGGGGCCGAAGCCCCTACCTCCCCCCGTTCCCACCCATCCCCCTCCCCCTCCCCCCGCAGACCCCTAACCGTCCCCGACCCCTGCCCTACGCCCCTGCCTACCCGTCGATCCCCTTTCCCCCGCTCCCCCCTGTGTACCATCTATCCCTAGGCCCTCGGCCTCCCCCAACCCCCGCACCCTCCCTTCAACTTCTCCCACCCCCGATGCCTCGTATGGCTCCCCCAAACCCCTGATCCTGCCGCCCCTCCTCCCGGCCTCCCCTCCGCTGCCCTCCCAGATCTGCTGCCCATGGTGTGCCACCACCTGCACCCCCCGACCCCCTACCTCTGCCACCTGCAGCTACCTCCGCCACCACCAACACCTTCGCCTATTTGCTATGCCTCCACCCGCGCCACTCCTTCCCTTGCCACCTGTGTGCCCAGCCCTCTGCCCAGCACCACCGCCACCTACGCCACTCCTTCCCCCGCCACCTACGCGCCCAGCCACCACCGCCGCCACCTGCCCTCCACCTCTCTGCCCACACACACACCAAAAACATAAATACAAAAAAAAACAAAAAACAAACAAAAAAACAAAAACAAAAAAAAAGCAAGGGTTAATTTTTTTAAATATTACAATTTAAATTAAATTTTATTTTTTTCCAAGCTTTTAGCCCCTGGTCACATGGGTGACCAGGGGGCTACTTTCACACTAACTGTCAGGCAAAACCCTTAACCACTAGAGGAGAAAACTTCCACATGTGACCACGAACTTTCCAACAATTAACATTTTTTTGCAAACGGTCTCAGTTAGCCCCTTTGTGCCTCCACATACCAAAATGGGCTTTTTTTTCAAACTTCCACAACTTTCACATATAGAGTTGAAAATTTGCAAACAAGGACTTCTCGGAAAGCTAACGAGGTGAACAACACAGCTGTGAAGAAATTTTTAGGTTACTGTACCATTTTGACCACTTTTTTTGTAGTCAAAGTCAAACCTACTTCAAAACTTCACATGCTCATATCTTTTGCAAATTTGATCATTTTTCAGCGATATTTTTTTCAAATTGCATGGAATTTCATGTAGAATCTGTTTATGAACTTATTTTTACTCTATTAGTTCACTTTTCATTTGAATTTATCAGATTATCAATTTTCACATAACAATCTCCTATGCTAGTCTACTAATTTCTTTTCGATTTTGGTGACTTGTAGGGACATCATTCGGGGCTGGAACAACATTAGGATCAACAAATACAGAAATTTGGATAGCGAAAACAATTCGGGTGCACTCATTCTAATCTTTCATCTTCAATCTTGTTTTCATCACACACTTCGATTTGGGCTCTAAAATGAACATTGATTGATCACACATTATTGAAATTGAGCTTAAAATAAACCTATGTCTGCCATTCACATCTTGATTTGGGCTTTAAAAAGAACTTGTGCTTGAAGTGCCTTCCTCACATTTCAATTCTTAAGGGTTAATTTACAAGTGTGAGTGTGAATCAAGTGTGTGTGTATGCTCTCTCCTCGCACCACAAGGTGACCTTGGAGATCAAAAACACCTCACTTGATTCACTTTTGTTTACCCTTTCCTAGGAGGCCTGCTAGGGGATTTCATCACCTCTAGGGACGACCTCATCCGAGGCTAAATCGAAAGACACCCTCATTGAAATCAGAATCTTGTCACTCTTGGCTAAACCCCAAAGAACTTTCTACTTTTGGGAAGTGAAGGTGAAGGGTGGGTTACCCCCTTCTCCCGGCTATGTGATAGGATTTCACTTTCAATCCCTAGTCAACCTTGTGTAAACATTGCCCAAACCTAATTGGCCCTACCCTACATCAAACTAGACATTAAGGCATGTTGATGTGTTTTCCATGTATGCTTGTCTAATCACCATCATATTCTTCAAAGTTAAATTTAAAATTGCTTATGTGTCTTGCGTGAGTGAATCATGTTTGTACATGTGTGATCATTGCCAAATCAAGTTAAACACCAAACATATAAGACAAGTCATTCAACTCATTCTTCCAAGCACACTTGTCTCAATTTGTGGTGCAGTTGCACTCTGTTACAGGGCATTTACTGCTGCACATCTAAACTAGTAAGCCTTCCAGTCTGGTGTCAATGGCAAACCAATTAGAATATATTGATAAAAAATTTCAATATCTGAAATTGCAAATAAACTTAGGTCCCTTGCCCCAAGATTGTGTAGCCATTTCTCAACAAATCGATGTCTTACATCAAGAATTGACAAACTTGCAAGCTACATGTGCCAGTACTAGCTATGCCTCACCCCAAAATCATATATCTTTTTCCCATACTCATGACAAGGCAACCGCCACCTCAAGAGAGAAATTGTATACAACTTTGGCTCCTAATCCTCCTTCACCATATTCTAAGACACCTATCCCAAAGCATACTAGTTCTAAAACAACACCACCATCTAGTTCCTCAAACTTTAAATGGAATACCCAAAAAAAAATTAGATGAGTTTTGGAAAAAATATTTTCTAGATTTATACAATGCAAGAAAAGCTAGGGAGAAAACAAAATCCACTCATCCATTACCTCATTCATCTACCCATACACCTACAAAGGATGTGATCCAAGGACTACTAGCTGAGAGTCAACCATGTCCCCAAGCCTTACCAAAGATTCTTCCAATGTCTTGTCAACACCTACAACACCTTCATGTCATCCACAACCCCTTGAGCCTATTGAAGAACCTCCTATCATGAACCAAAGTCAAGGTCCATCAACCATCCATATTGCCATCCAAGAGCCTATCCAAGAGTCTTCTACCTCCGCTTCAATTCAAACAACCCACGAGTTATGTCAAGAGAACACTTTAGAGCATGTGAAAACATTAACCCATTGTCTAAACCAAGATCAAAACATGCCCAACCAACCCCTACATAACCTTTATCTCTTCAATGCTCCTATACCTATACATGAGCAAGAGATCTAATTTCCCACTAGGCATAACCTATATCTCTTCCCTAATCAAGATACTATCATTGATGAAGAAGCTATCCATGAGCAACTTGATCCTATGCCTGAGCTAGAGATCTAATGGCTTTTCTATGATCAGGATGATATCCATAATAATGAACCTCTCTAGGAGCCACTTGATCCTATCCATACCCTCACAACTATACATGAGAAGGAAATCCAATTCCAACCAATCCATAACTTTTACCTGTGCTATGATCAGGATATACCCTATGAAGAGGATGTCCTTGAACAACTTGATCCCATACCCATCCATGAGAAAGAAACCTCCATTACTCCTATCCATATTCCACCTAGCCACATCTGTGACCCAACAAATTCCACTTCCCTTGATGAGACACTTGCCTCCCAAGCAAGCGTAGAAGATCCAAATGATCCTTCACCATCCGTTATTGACCAAGCTACAAATCCTCCACCATATATCCTTGGTCTTACTACCTTCATGCATGAATGTTCTTTCTTAGAACACCAACAACCATTATCTGCTATCCCACCTTCTCCATCCAAGAAAGAACTTGTGTCTAGTGTTCCACCTACATATAATCCTGCTATCCACTGCATACTCTAGAATATGAACTATCAAGGTAAAGGCTTAGGCCTTCATGAACAAGGTATTTTGGAGCCCGTCCATGTCAATGTTCCTCCTCCTTCATACGGCCTTGGATACATACCCCAAGGTAAGCAAACTCAAGATGTTGGTACTTCCTCCACTCCTCCTAAGTCTATCACTTTCCATCACAAACACTATCATATCCCCAAAACATATGTCACCATTCCACCTCCATCATCCTACAATTGTCAAAAGCATGTGACCATACACCTTCCACCATCCAATCTACCTCCACTACTTCCAACTCCTAATATTCCACCATCCAATCTCCCTCCGCTACTTCCAACTCCTAATATCCCACCATCATATCTACCTCTGCTACTTCCAACTCCTAACACCCCTCCATGCCTTTTACCACCACTTCTTCCAACACCTTATCCATCCATCTATAAATCATCTAAATATCCAAATCATGGTTGACAAACGCACATATTGTCTAAACAAGGAGCTTTCACCAACCTCACTTCTACCATCCCACGGGGATTCAATGACAAATATGTGGATGCCTCTACCTATAAAGTCAAAAATCTTAAGAGTCCTCATGACTTAGGATATAAAAGCCAAGAATCAAAGAATTATCCATATCAGAAGCTGCATACACCCATACACATCAATGCCAAATTGAAAAAGGTGTGGGCCCCCAAGCAACAAATGATTAATCCAAAAGCTGCACAAAAGCTGCATACACCCAAACCCATACCTCCACAGGTACTATCTAAAAGAAAAATGGTTTGGGTACCTAAGAAAAAATCCCTCAAGATACATGGGGCATCCACCTCTCAAGAATCTCAACCATTCACTTTCTCCCATTCCATTCATAAGTCTGAAATTCTTCCATCCCACATGGAAAGCAAAAATCAGAAAAATACTAAGTCTATGCGGGTCCATAAATTCCTAAATCATTCATCCACAAGAAAAAGTCTTCGTTGCCTCCTACACTACTTTCCCATCACCAGCTTCAATGTTTACCATGGTATGTGCAATTTCCATTCCACAACATTTTCATATACCTCCATTCTCCCCTTCTTTCTACTATTATCTTACACATCTTCCTCATCCTATTCCTATGGTCCATGCTTTTGCATAAGCCTTCCCTCCATCTTCTAAATCACAATCCACTATCTACCTATGCCATATCACTTTCATACGTTCCCCTACCAACATCTGTGAGAACACTTGGCACTGTCCATGCAACAGTATCTATCTAGCAGGACTATCACCTTTCAAGGAACTCTATAATTGAGTCCTTCCATACTTGCGTTCTCCTACCCAAATGTTTCAAAAAAAAAAAAGGAAAAAAAGAAAAAAGTAAAGAAAAATCCCTTCATCCAATGGTGAAAACTAGGCAAACATGTGCCTTGGATAAGTAGCATGATGAAAACCTGGTAAACAGGTGTCATGTGTAAAGTTGTTCTTCTATGTCACCTACACTTGGGGGCACCTTGTCTCATTGGCATATCAATCTTCTCCTACCAGTTTCCTTTCATACCATTTCCTATCCTATCCGCTATCCATTACATACCTATCCTATCCCGTCCATCCATCCAAACTTCCTTTCCTCTATTCTTTGGTCTTGATAAAGATTTGGGGCACAATGTTGACAAATATTCTAGATGTCTTTTGACATACCCTATCCCTCCATACCATGTAGATCATTCATTATCTTCTCATCCTCCTATCATCATTAGCATTGTCATGAACAATCCTACGTATTCTACCTACAATGGGGCACGTTATTCTTATGCAACATAATCCTTGGAGATCACATCCTTGGTTCCTTCTACCTACCTGTTCCATTCACCCATACATCTACCTATTCGTGGTGGTTCCTTGTCATTAGTCTTATCTGATCCATATCATGTCTCATCCGATCCATATCTTCAGTCTATTAGGGTTCTTGTCGAACTATGTCACCTTTGAGTTATCACGTAGGCAAGGCCATTATCAATATGCCCCTAAGGCTCTGCTTCCCTATCCATCTCATATCTTGTCATCTATCCTCTAGTCCATCCATAGTCCAAGCCTTGAACTACGCTGCCTCTGCATTGTCACGTAGGCAAGGCCATTATCAATGCACCCCCAAGGCTCCACTTTCCCTATTCATCCCATGTCTAGTCCTTCTATTTGTTTGAGTCCACTCCACTTTCCCTATTCATCCCATGTCTAGTCCTTCTATCTGTCTATGTCTGCTCCACTTTCCCATCCATCCCATGTCTTATCGTCCGTCCCGCTACCCATCCGTGTTTGTACCTTTCGCTAGACAAGTGCACACAGCAAAACACGCTTCTCAAAACAACAAAAAACTTGATGCACAACATCAACCTATCCTAAACAAAACAGAGCACCATACTGAAACACTCAAGCTAGTTCTATATCAATTATGGCAAAAAGACACATCTAACGCAAGAATGTTTTGTGAACAATTTAACTTACAAAATCTTAGATTTTTGCCATTATGTGTTCCTATGCTACTCAAGGATGCCAAAAACTAGAGATGCTATGATGGTGGCATAATCTTTTTCTTTGTCTGCTGCTTGTGGATTAAACTTTAGCAATGTGATGATTTTTGTCTAATGACATGATCGGTAAAAGATCATCGAGGACTCCGAGATCTAAACATGAAAAGGGGCAATCCTTGTCTGTTAAAAAATCTATGTAAGTAATACTCAGGTCATCTCAGTTTAATTATACCTGGATGCTTGTATTTTCTTACAATATAATAAAGCCCAATGATGAAAGTGCTTCAAAATACTTGCTATATCAAGGTGACAAATATCCATATCCATATATATACCGTATCTAATTGCATCTCATATCCATATCCATATCCATACCATATCCAATTGCAAGTCTATCCTTAATCCATGTCAATCAAGTCAAGTCAATCTTGTCAAATGATCTAATCACAATCAGTGGTCTTGATCCTTGTCCAGTCGTAAACCATATCAATCAGTCATAACTATCCTTCATGTTGCTCTAGGGATACATCACTCCCCACCATGACAACACTGTTGTATATCATTATCATATCAAATGTCTTAGATAGGATGTTGTATTGTCAAAACCAGATCCGAAGTCTTATACGACATGCTTCATTCTTGAAACCAGACATCATTGACCTATATCGTTGGTTTACCGCTTGACAGAGGCACTACTTTGTTTGTGCTTGTATCATTTGTGCATACTTGCTTCTTGCTTGTGTGTGTCATCTTTTTATCTTGCATTCCATATCATTCATCCCTTTCTTTTGCATCCAACCATTTCATCTCCTATCAACCTATCTTATCGTGAGATTGTCTGTCTCACGCCTACTGCCTTCTCCCCATCCAATCTCCTGAGGGGGCATCCTATCATCATAACCTGTACTAGGGCCAAACTGGGGCATTTATTATTATTAGACTATTCTTATTACTTGAAACAACGTGATAAAACACATTGCTTCAAAGAGGGGAAAAATGTACACCTAAAATTGGCTTAGGTTGAATTAAGTAAATATTTTAATATTTATCTTAATTCATATTTTCTTCTGTCAATTAAATAAATATTATAAGTTTATTTGATTGATTCATTATCCTACAATTAAATAAAATTATTTTATTTAATTAAATTCCCTATATTATTCTAATATCTCAAGTCCTAAATCCACCTCACAAAATCCACTTCATCAATCCACCTCATCTCTTCCACCTCACCATGTTGCACATGTAATTAAAAATTCTTAATATTTAATTAGCTAATACCCTTCATTCAATGTTCCCCACTAGCCTTCACGAATTAAATATTTAATTCAATTGTCCCCCACTAGCCTTCACCAATTGAATATTTAATTCAATTGTCCCCCACTAGCCTTCACCAATTGAATATTTAATTCAATGTTCCCCACTAGCCTTCACCAATTGAATATTTAATTCAATGTTCCCCACTATCCTCCACTAATTGAATTCTTAATTCAATTGTTCCCCACTATCTTCCACCAATTAAATTTTTAATTCAATTGTTCCCCACTATCCTCCACTCTTCCCAAAAATAATTTTTTAACTCATCCACTATCCTCCACTCTTCCCAAAAAATAAATTTTTAATTCATCCACTATGAATAAAAGATTCACTTTTATTCCTAGCCATTGATCTCATCTGTTGATCCTCACCCTCCATTCCTTTTTCAGAAAATCTATAAATAAGACCCTTCTCTAAGAAATTTAGAGGGACTTCTTGCAGGTATCCTTACCATGTCCAATTTCTTCTAGAAACTTAATTCTGGCATCCTTATCATGCCCACATTCTTCTTCTCAAATCTCCTCATTCTAGCCATTCTCATATCATCTTCCATCATTAGTGTGTTGAAGCTCATCTTCAATCACACAAAGTATCATAGCCATTTCTCCTTGTCATCTTGAGGAATCGAAGCAAGGAAGCAAGCTCCTTGATGGCCAACCTTCATCATTCAAGATCAAGAAAGAATAGGCGAGCAATGGAAGTCGAAAGGTAAAGGTTGTAAGTATCACTTGTTGGTTATTTAAATATCCTTTTCCTTCATATTTCATTGTTGTATTGGGTTTATTTATCATTATTGATCAATCCAATTTTCCCATTAACAGTAGACTTATCGTCTTCAATCAATATTGGAAAGTAAGATAATGTAGGAGAATGTTAACTTTCAATATCTTCATCAAACCATACATTTCTTTTGATATGAATTTAATTTGTTTTAAGATTATATAACCTATATCCTTTTGACTCCCCACTATACCCAACCATTATGCTCTTCTCACTTTTCCTTTCAATCTTATTCCTCTTTTGAATAGGAATGTGGGTGTATCCATTACATCTAAAGACTCTAAAATGAGATACTATAGGTTTTCTACCACTCCATGTCTCTTCTGGTGTTATGTTCAAAACTGCCTTAGTAGTTGTTCTATCCAAAATACAAACTGTAGTACAAATTACTTCAGTCAAAATTTAACTTCTATATTTCTAGAGTCAAGCATGCACCTAGCCATTTCTATTATAGTTCTATTTTTTCTTTCTGCAACTCCATTTTGTTGGGGTGAGTAGGAGACAGTTGATTCTTTCTTTATACCATGTTGTTTACAAAAATCTAAGAAAGCTTTGTTCATATATTCCATACCTATATTTGTTCTTATTATCTTCAGAGATCTTCCACTTTGATTTTCAGCCAATGTCTCAAACTCTTTAAACTTATCAAACACTTCATTCTTCTTTTAAAAAAAATATACCCAAATTCTTCTAGTATAGTCATCAATAATGGTGAGAGCATACCTTGATCCTGCAAGTGATGGTGTTCTAAAAGGACCCATTACCTAACTATGAACCAAATGTAAAGGAGTTTCTACTCTCCATGATTTACCTTGTGGGAAAAATTCCACATGTTGCTTTCCCATAGCACATCCTTCACACACCTTGTGACTTGATGATATTTTTGGAATCCCATGCACCATATATAGTTTATCCATAATCTTGAGTCTTTGATAATTGATATGTCTCATATGCTTATGCCATAACCTGCTCATATCATTATATTTGGCAATAGCACACATATTCTCATTTCCACACTTAGAAGTAAATTATTGGAATTTATATAATCCATTCTCCATTTTACCAATTGCAGCCACTTTTTAGTTATTACTCACGTTGGGATAAGGTGCAATTAACCTTGTAAATCCCAATATTGTATTTATTCCATTTATTATATGTAATTTGTAATTATCCATGAGATGTACTAGTTTCACTGGCAGGGGTAATTTTGGAGTAACCAAAGGTAATTATGCAGTGACTTTTATTGTTGACAAAAAGAAAAAATCAAAGTAAATGAGGTTAGGCATGCTCCCTTGAGGAATCTACTATTTTTGGCATGTATGACAACTGTCATAATGTTTGGTAAGTGAATCTTTGATAATTGCAACTTGTAATAAGATTTTGAGATTCTATGACACATATGACAAATATGTTAGTTGTATATTTGCTATATTTAGCCCAAGGTTCCTATCTTAGAAAGATACTCTTTTCTAGAATCTATGATGGTTATGACACATCATAAGATGATGTAAGAGGCCAGATTTAGTCTTGCACCCCCAACCTTTGCATGGATGTTTTTGGACAAGTGTAAGATGCTTGTAAGATAGTAATTAATGTTTACACGTTGGAGAATCTTAGGAGAGAGAAGGTGAACACCTAGAATGGAGTGAAAAACATTTCTATAAATATTTTCCATGTATTTGTTGCTACAATATAGATTTTAGGTACTCAGGTGCTGCCGAAATGTTGTCAGATTGAAGACTTGTGGAGAGAGTTGTGTAGTTGATGTATTGTACAATCTTGTTGAGATTAATACAAAATTGTGCCTCTTTCCTGGTGGAGTTTTGTACCCGCAAGGGTTTTCTCCACGTAAACACTATGTCATCATGTTGAGTTCTTCATGTTTGACATCTTTTCTATAGTGGGTTTTATGTTTTGTTACAATCTCCATTGTTAATACACACTTAAGATTGCTGAAATTTATTTTGAATTAGATTTCCATCGAACTAGGGTTGCTTTCATTTCTAACATTTGGTATCAGAGCCTGGATAGCTTTGACTCTTGGGTAGTAGTGTGGAAGTTGTCATTGCAGTGGGAGATTTGGCTGTATTTATTTTGCAGATGTTGTGTTGTTATTATGGCTACATCCACCTTTGCATCAACCTCTCAAATGGACATTGAGAAGTTCGACAGAATGGGGTATGAGTTATGGAAGCTAAACATGGAAGATTTGTTGGATGAGAGAATCCAATGATTGGTTGTTCAAAAAGAGAAGAAACTCAATGATGTGTCTCAGGATCAGTGGGATAGACTAGATAGAAGGCACGGGTAAACATCCGGTTGTGTCTTCCAGACTTCATCATGTTGAATGTCGCAAAGGAAGAGACTGGACACAAGTGGAATCAGTTGGGTGAGATCTATCAAGCCAAGAGTATGGTAAATAAACTTTATTTAAAAATAAAATTAATTTCCATAAAAATGCAAGAAGGTGAATAAGTTACAGAGCATATATATTCTTTTAATTTGTTATTAAGTTAGCTTGATTTAGTAGATGTTGAGGTTAGTGAGGAAGATAAATGTATCTTACTTCTTTGTTATGGGAGAATGTTATCCTTGCTATCACTGCTAACCTTATGGATCTAAAGTTAGATGCTCTTTTTTTAGTGCTATTGTCATAGGAATTGAGGAAGAAGAGTTTAGATAGTTCAAGGGATGCTCTCAATGTTAGGGGAAGGTATAAGGAAAGAGGACCAAAAGGAGATCAAAAAGGGGCTAAGGACAAGTCCAAGAGCCAGTCTAAGACTCCTAGTAAAAAGAATATAATTAAGTGTTGGAACTGTGGTAAAAGGGGACATGTGAAGGAGTGCAGAAACCCCAAGAAATAGTGGGAGAGTGCTTCGAATAAGTCCTCAAATGGAGGTGAAGAAATTTTAGTTTCTACATGTAATCTTCTTTCTAATGATCACTGGTTGGTTGACTTAGGATGCTCATTTCATATGACCCCGCATAAGAAATGGTTCTCCACATATGAAGAATATGATGGAGGTAATATTTACCTTGGTGACAACTCTTCATATCTGATTGTTAGGAAAGGAAAGATATTGTTGTGTTTTAGTGATGGGAGGATTAAAACCCTCCTTGGTGTTTTGTATGTTCCTAGATTATCTAGAAATTTGATTTTAGTTTTGAAGTTGAATGATTTCAGAATGCATGTGACATTTGACAAGCAAAGCTATAGATTGGTGATATGGAACATGGTGGTAGCTAAAGGGAAGGGATTTGAGAACTTGTTTAAGCTTGAAGCCACTACAGTTTGTAATTCCTCTTCTGTTTCTAAGGCTTCTGAAAACACTTGTATGTTGCGGCACCACAAATTATGCCACACAAACAATCATGTTTTGAAAACTATTAAGAATAAAGAATTGTTGGATGGTTTCTCCTATTTTGATGAGCACATTGATTTCTATGAGCATTGTGTGTTTGGTAAACAAAACAGAAAATCATTTCCTTGAGGAAGCAATAGAGGAAAAGAGAAGTTAGAAATTATTCATACGGATGTGTTTGTACCTGTGGATAATGAATCTATTAGAAAATATCATTATTGAAAGGAAGCAAGGTAAGTGGAACACACTTCCTATGCTAATCTAATGAGGGAAGTAGAGTGCAAATTCAAATTAACCTTTCCAGTTACAACATTATTAACATAATAATAGAGATATTGTAGAAATACACATACACACATAAAGTACATAGAAGAGAGAGAGACAAGATATACGTGGTGAAAACCCTTATGGTTGAAAAACCCACACTCCAAAACACAGCTCAAATGTATTACAGTAAACAATAATAGATTACAATACAATTTCAGAGCCAATGCTCTTTTAGGAGTCTTTGAATGTTGAATCTAGAGATATTCTAGTAGCATAATAGTACTTGTACAAAAACTATATATCTCCCATCCAATCACCTATTTTTATAGAGTTTATAAGGCAAATATAGAAACTTATAGAGATGGGCATCCATCTTGGACTCATGCCCCAAAACCCATGCCTAGGGACACTTGTCCAACATCCCATCCCAATGTGGGTGCCTTGTCCCAAGATAGGCTATGACAGATGCTCTTAAGCACCTTACAGTTGTCATAGAATCCCTCATAACTAACATCATTTACAGCTGTAAGAGAATCTATCATACACTGACTAAAAATATCATATTCCTCTTACAACATGTCATAACCTCCCTTGACCACCCAAAGATGCCTTTCTCTCATGCCCCTGGAACCCCACTAAGGGTTATGACCCTTGACCCCATCTTGGGGGCGCTACCCCCAAACCCCCATTAATTATTCAAGGGGGAAACTGCAGCTACCAAAGTCACCAAAATTTATCCTACTGCATGTACACAAGGTGCCGACTATGCCAACTCAATATGGGATAAATAAATACAACATTAGGAATTTGCAAATGTTGAGACACCTTAATTCCCAACATTTGGGTTAGTCACATCTGTGAACCTATTTGCTACTAACTCCCACAAATCATGCAGGTATTATCAGACAAAAGACAACTCCATATACACCACAGTAGAATGTTGTTGTAGAAAGGATGAACTAAACAATCATGGAAAGAGCTAGAAGTATGCTTAGCGATGCATGGTTGGATAAATGATTTAGGGCAGAGGTTGTATGTACTGCTTGCTACTTGATAAATAGATGACCTTGTAAGGCTCTTGATTCGACACCTTATGAAGTGTGGAAACCTTTTGTTTCACATTAAAGTGTTTTTGGTTGTGAGGCTTTTGTTTATATGCCTAAGGAAAAGTGATCTAAGTTGGATCCAAAGGCTAAAAAGTGCACATTCATTGGATATGGTGATAATGTCAAAGGTCATAAGCTTTGGAATCCACTAACCCACTAGATTATCTTATCTAGAGATATTATTTTCAAGGAACTTAGAGCTATTTCTGAACCTGAGCAACCAAAAGAAAAAGAAGAAAAGGTAAAGAATGTGCACTTTGATTTAGAGTAGCAAGATGCACCTCAGGAAGAACAAAATGATGGATTGTGGGGTGAAGTAGAAGAAGAAGATTCAAGTAGTTCTAATGAACATGAGTCTATTGTTACATAAGAAGTTGGTGTAGATGATCATGCAGAAGAACGAGTAGAGTCTCTTAGTCTACCCTTGAGGAGATCCACAAGACAATGGAATCTAGTTGACAGGTATAGCACACCAGATTTTCATTGTGTATATGCTTTATTGAGTACTAACGATGAACCTAGATCTTATAGGGAAGCTATTTTTGTAGATGATAGTGAGTCTTGGTAATTAGCCATACAGGAGGAGATGATAGCTTTAAAATCTTGTAATACCTGGGATCTTGTTCATTTTCCCAAAGGAAGAAAGGCCATAAGTTGTAAGTGGGTCTTAAAGAAGAAGTTTGGAGGAGATGGGTCATTGGAGAAGTACAAGGCTAGACTGGTAGCCAAGGGCTACTCCCAGAGAGGGAGTTGATTGTGGTGAGATATTCTCTCTTGTTGCTAAATTGACTTCTATTAGTTTTATCTTATCTATTCTATAGCTTATGATTGGGAGATTTAGAAAATGGATTTTAAGACTACGTTCTTGCATGGAGATCTTGACGAAGAAATTTATATGCAACAGCCTACAGGTTTTGAGGTAAAAGGAAAAGAACATGGGGTTTGTAGGTTAAAGAAGTCTCTCTATGGTTTGAAACAGTCCCCCAGAATGTGGTATCAAATGTTTGATTCATTTGTTTTGAAATTGGGTTTGGTTAGAAGTGAGGAGGATCATTGTGTTTACATTCATTATGTTGATGATTCTATACTAGTTATTGCTTTGTATGTTGACTACATGTTATTTTTCAGCAATACTAAGGTTGTGATCATTGACCTTAAAGCCCAACTTTTGGGTGCATTTGATATGAAGGATCTTCGAGCTGCTAGGTATATTTTAGGAATGGAGATTAGGAGGGATAGAGTTAACAGAAAGCTTTGGTTGTCACAAAGTAAGTACGTGAATACTATTTTGCAGAGGTTTAGTTTGCAGGACAGTAACCCAGTTAGAGTTCCTTTACCGATTGGTACTAAGATTTCATTAGATATGTGTCCAAAGACTGAGGATGATTTTGAGGATATGTCTAATGTGCCATATGCTAGTGCTCTAGGAAGTTTGATGTATGCAATGGTTTGCACTAGACTAGATATTGCCCAAGTAGTGGGAGTTTGCGCAGATTTATGTCTAACCCTAGTAGACAACATTGAAACTATGTAAAGACGGTGTTTAATTTTTTTCTAGGTACTCCTAATCATTGTTTGGTCTATGTTGTTACTGATAGTGCTGATAAATCTTTGGACATATAGGGTTTTGTTGATGCAGATTGGGCAGGTGACTTGGATAGTTGAAGGTCCACTAGTGGCTATGTGTTTACTCTGTTTGGAGGTGCAGTGAGTTGGATGAGTAAGAGGCAGCCCACAATTGCTTTGTCCACCACAAAAGTAGAGTATATGGCTACTACTCATGTCTCTAAGGAGGTAGTTTGGTTGAGGAAACTGTGTACATGTATTTGTTTTGATTGCAGGATCATTTAGATTGGTTGTGATAGTCAAAGTGCTATCTCTTTGGCCAAGAATCCCATGTATCATGCTCAGACTAAGCATGTTGATGTTCAGTATCACTTTGTTTGAGATTTGGTTCCAAATGGAGAGATTGAGCTAAAGAATATAAACACTTAGGAGAATGTTGTAGATTCATTGACCATGTCTATGAGCACAGAGAAGTTCGTACGGTGTAGAGAGGCCATGGGCCTTGTATCTAGTCCCTGATTATTTTCATTTGATATCCTATAGGTTGATTTGCAATGTATAACGTCAAGTGGGATAATGTTGGGATAAGGTTCCAATAACCTTGTAAATCCCAATATTGTATTTATTCCATTTATTATATGTAATTTGTAATTATCCATGAGGAGATATACTAGTTTCACTGGCAGGGGTAATTTCAGAGTCACCGAAGGTAATTACAGAGTGACTTTTACTGTTGGCAAATGTAAAAAATCAAATTAAATGAGGTTAGGCATGTTCCCTTGAGGAATGTACTATTTTTTGGCATGTATGACAACTGTCATAATATTTTTTAAGTGAATCTATGACAAATGCAAGTTTTCATAAGATTTTGAGATTCTATGACGCATATGACTAATATGTTAGTTGTATATTTGTTATATTTATCCCAAGGTTCCTATCTTGGAAAGATACTCTTTTGTGGGTCTATGACGGTTATGATGCATCATAAGATGTTGTAAGAGGCCAGATTTAGTCTTGGGCCCCTAACTTTTGCATGGTTGTTTTTGGACAAGTGTAAGATGTTTATAAGATGGTAATTAATATTTACATGTTGGAAAATCTTAGGAGAGAGAAGGTGAACACCTCAAATGGAGTAGAAAACATTTCTATAAGTATTTTCCATGTATTTGTTGTTGCATTATAGATTTTAGGTACTCAGGTGCTGCCAAAATGTCATCAGATTGAAGACTTGTGGAGAGAGTTGTGTAGTTGATGTATTGTACAATCCTGTTTAGATTAATATAAACTTGTGCCTCCTTCCTAGTGGAGTTTTTTACCTGTAAAGTTTTTTTCTACGTAAACACTATTTCATTGTGTTCAGTTCTTCATGTTTGACATTTTTTCTATAGTGGGTTTTATGTTTTGTTACAATCTCCATTGTTAATGCACACTTAAGATTGCTGAAATTTATCTTGAATCAAATTTCTATTGAAGTAGTGTTTCTTTCATTTCTGACATTTGGTATTAGAGCCTGGCTAGCTTTGACTCTTGGGTGGTAGTGTGGAAGATGTAGCTACAGTGGGAGACTTGGTTGTGTTTATTTTGTAGATCTTGTGTTGTTAATTATAACTACATTCACCTTTGCATCAACCTCTCAAATGGACATTGAGAAGTTCAATGGAATGGGGTATGAGTTGTGGAAGCTAAAAATGAAAGATTTGTTGGAAGAAAGAAACCAATGGTTGGTTGTTCAAAATGAGAAGAAACCCAATGATGTGTCCCAAGATGAGTGGGATAGACTGGATAAGAAGGCATAGGGAACCATCCAGTTGTGTCTTTCAGACTTTGTCTTGTTGAATGTCGCAAAGGAGGAGACCACACACAAGTTATAGAATTAGTTGGGTGAGATACATCAAGCCAAGAGTATGGTAAATAAACTTTATTTAAAAAGAAAATTATTTTCCATAAAAATGTGAGAAGGTGAATCAGTTGCAGAGCATTTAAATTATTTTAATTTGTTATTGAGTCAATTTGATTCAATAGATGTTGAGGTTAGTGAGGAAGATAAATGTATCTTACTTCTTTCTTCTAGGAGAATTTTATCCTTTCTATCACTGCTAACTTTGCATATCTCAAGTTAGATGCTCTTGTTTTAGTGCTACTATCATAGAAACTAAGGAAGTAGATTTCAAATAGTTCAAGGGATGCTCTTAGTGTGATGAAGGGGGTAAATCATAAAACACACAACAACATAAAATTAAACACAGAGAATAGAACTTTCTTTTATTGATCTAGGCAACTCATTACATTACAGAAGCTTAATTATAATCAGAGGATTCAGTCCTCCATAGGCTGCAACACACTACAGCTACCAACACTAGGCTCTGGAATCTTCCACCTTCTGTACCACCAAATCAGCTAGGGTTTCTATTTTCTCGCCTATTCTTGACTCTACACTTGCCCCCTTAACTCTACTACCTCCTAGGGTTCCCAAAAATGGTTATTAATAGCCTTTTTGGTGGCCAACAACCTAATTCCAAAATTTGCATCTCCCTCCAAAAATAGGTCAACTTCCGGGAGCCATAACTTTTGATCCAGGTGTCCGATTCATGAACCGTTTTATGCGTCAGAAAGCTCGCAGAGTGCTCTACGTGCTAAGAACTAGGTTTGCTAGTTCTAGCCATTTTGGGGCCTATATGGGGCCATTTAGTGCCTCAAACCTAGATTTGAATAATTTTCAAGCATTTTTTGGCAAACAGAAATTTTAATATCTTTCAGCTCACAAATGATGTTCACGTGATTCCTTCGCCAAAGGTCTTATATTTCTATTATGTAACTTCCTGTAAATTTTGACTTCATTCCATGCCCAAATGCAAACTTTCTAAAAATAGCAGGTTACTATTTTTAGCAACTTGGAAAAACAGAAAGTTCTACATCATTATTTGAGTGATTATGGGACGAGAACCACAAATTTTGAGAAGACATGGGAAGAACATCAACAATTTTGAAACACATCTTTTTTTTGAGTCATGCAAGATTGCCCTTACACCACTGAATGCTCCTGCATTAGACACCCAGGGTAATTTGAGAAGTGACCCTGTCACGTTTCATGTGTTTGTGTGAGGAAAACCCAAACAGTCAACCTCTACCTTAGACAACCAAGAAGAATCTTCAACAGGCCTTCCTTTCTATTTCACCAGATATTCTTCATATTGCCTATTCTGAGTACTTCTTCCCACATGGCTATCCAAGATTTCTTCTATCTCATCTATTGAAGTAGATACCAGAATACTCCACTGTTCTTCTGTTGGTCCATCCTCTGTTCCACCTTCACGATATTCTGTTAAATCAACAATGTTGAAAACAGGGGAAATGTTGATCCCACTTGGCAGCTCCACCTCATATGCATTTCCTGTATCATGTTTCCTCAAAATTATGCATGGTCCAAGTTTCTTCATTTTCAACTTATTATATGTTCCAATTGGGAACCTCTCTTTTCTCAAGTGGACCATGACTTCATCTCCTACCTAGAATTCCTTATACCTCCTCTTCTGATCTGCCTTAGCCTTGTACTGAGTATTCATCTTATTAATGTGCTTTCTCACCTCTTCATGCAAATTCTTCAAATGTTCTACAAAGTCTTCAGCCTCGGCACTTATCTTTTCTCCCTTATCTAGATTCCTTAACTCTAAAGCATTTCTTGGACTGTTTCCATATACAATCTAGAATGGTGATTTACTAGTACTCCTATTGACAGAATTGTTGTAAGCAAATTCTGCCTATGGTAAAATCAAATCCCATCCCTTGGGCTTATCCCCTACTAAGCATTGTAGTAGGTTACCCAAACTCCTATTCACCACTTCTGTTTGTCCATTAGTCTGTGGATGGTGTGCAAAACTGAACTTCAAATCTGTCTTCAACTTCTTCCACAATGTCCTCCAAAAATAACCAACAAACTTGGTATCTCAATCTGAAACTATGCTCTTTGGTAGACCGTGTAATCTCACCACCTCTTTGAAAAATAATTCAGCAATATGAACAAAACTGTTAGTCTTCCTGCAAGGAATAAAATGTGCCATCTTCAAGAATCTATCCACCACCACAAAAATAGAATCATGTCTTCTCTGTGTCCTTGGTAAACCAAGAACAAAATCCATACTGATATCATCCCATGGCTTCTCTGGTATAGGTAATGGCTGATATAGACCTGTGTTCTGACTTGCTCCTTTTGCCATTTGACATACTCTACAACACTGCACAAATTTCCTCACATCCTGTTGCAACTGTGGCCAATAATAATTTTCACCAACAATAGAAATGGTCTTATCTCGATGAAAGTGTCTGGCCAATCCTCCACTATGCTTCTCCTTAACAAATTCTCTCTCATGGAACTCCTTAGAATGCACAACTAGTTTCCTGTAAACAACATACCATCTTGGATTATGAAATCCAACCATTTTGTCCTGTCCAAAGTAACAGGTTCCAAACAAGCTTTCCAGGCCTCTGTAAAATCTGGATCCTCAAGATACAAACTTTTGAGCTCATCTAACCCGACAACCTCTATCTTCATTTCTGTCAACAAATTTTGCCTTCTACTCAAGGCATCTGCAACTCTGTTGGACTTCCCACTCCTATGCTTCAAAACAAAAGTATAGCTCTACAAAAACTCAACCCATTTTAAGTGCCTTTGATTCAACTTTCCTTGACTATTAAGATACTGCAAAGCCTGATGATCAAAATATAAAACAAACTCCTTTGGCAACAAATAATGTCTCTATTTCTTCAAAGCATGAACTATTGCATAAAACTCCTGATCATAAATAGAGTACTTTTTCTTGGCATCATTAAGCTTCTCACTAAAATAGGCAATGGGCTTACCTTCTTGGCTCAAAACAACTCCTATACCACTACCACTAGCATCACAATCTACCTGAAATACCTTATTGAAATCTGGAAGTGCCAAAATAGGTTGTTCTACGACTTTCTACTTTAATGTATCAAAGCTCTTTTCTGCTCCTTTAGTCCATCTAAACTCTTTTCTATCCCCTCTCATTGTCTTAGTTAGGGGTGCACAAATGCTACTAAAATTCCTGATAAACTTCCTGTAAAAACTTGCCAAACCATGAAAAGATCTTACCTCTGTTGCACTCCTTAGTGTAGGCCATTCAATGATAGCCCTTACTTTTTCTGGGTCCATCTTAAGACCTTCCTCTGAGACAACAAATCGTAGGTATACCAACTCCTTTGCAAAACTACATTTCTTTAGATTAATCAGCAACTTCTCCTCCCTTAGCTTCTCTAAAACTCTTCTGATATGCATCAGATGCTCATCCCAAGTCTTATTGAAAATCAAAATATCATCCAAATAAACAATAATAAAATTTCTCAAAAATTCTTTCAGTACCTCATTCATGAGCTACATGAATGTGCTCGGTGCATTGGTTAGCCCAAATGGCATGACTAACCACTCATACAAACCTTCCTTTGACTTGAATGCTATCTTCCATTCATCTCCTTCTCTGATACAGATCTGGTGATACCCACTCTTTAGGTCAATTTTCTTGAAGTACTTGGCTCCACTCAAACAATCCATGATGTCATCCATTCTTGCAATGGAAATCTATACTTGATAGTTGTCTTATTGATGGCTCGAGAGTCTGTACACATCCTCCATTCTCCATCCTTCTTTGGTGCTAGTACTGCAGGTACCGCACATGGACTTAGGCTCTCCCTTATGTGAGGCTTACACTTTTTCATTTCCGTACATGTGACTATTTAGCTTACTGCTGCTGATACTTTTATATTTGTGGGATGGTTGATCCTGAATTTTCAAACTATTAAACCTTATTATGTTAAAGGAACACTAATTGGGTGATGTTAATTAGATGTTTGCTTTAAGAGAAAACAAATTGGGTGACGATAGATAGATGTTTATTTTATAGGAAAACTAATTGGGTGATGTCTGATTAATGGTTACATTACAGAAAAACTAATTGGGTGATGTTAGAAAGGAAATTGTTATGTGATTTCATTGTGTTTATGAGAACTAGGTTATGGATTAGGAATTCATGTTTTAAGTTGCTTCGGATATGATATTAAATGTGAAATTGACTTTGTAATTGAGTGTGTAGGTTTTGGCTAATAAACCACAGATACTGGAGATCATTCCGCACCTTATGTTGTGATCCCTTGTGAAGTTGATCTGGTTCCACTAGGAACCGAGATCAAACTCTGTGTTTGATTTAATGTTGTAATGTTGTCTTTCATGAAGTTTAATGGGTTAGGTCTATTCTTTTTGTAAAATTGAGTTATGATTTGTGTTGTAAGAAATGTATTTGATTTCATTTTTTTAAAATTTAAATTTTTGAGACCCTTTTCTTGTGTCTTAACTTGAGCCTGGGTGTCCTAACTAGGTTAAAGTTGACCCTGGGATTTACCCCATGGGTCTAGGATTACTTTTGACTTGGGTAACCCTTGGGTAACCTCCATATGGTCACCTTAACTTCACACTAAAGTTAAGTGACGAATTTAGAGGTATGGGAGGGATAGGATGGGTGGTACCAACACTCAAACCCATCCCTTTTCCATTCCCAAGGTAAGAAATGACTCCAAGACCCACCAATAATGGAGAAATTGACTTCAAGTCACCCTCACAATTAGTGAGAGTCCCCATGGAGTTGTGTGGTCATTCATAAGGAGGAATGAAGGGGAGACATGTGTCACCCTTTTTCCCCCTTTAATTCCTTTTATTTCTCCCATGCATAAGAGAAATGACAAGAGGTATGGGGTAAGGAAGACTTTAGGGATGGGTGAGTGACATAAGCCAACACTCATCCCTTGGGACATAATAGTAGTCTGGGGAAGAGTGAGGAGGTGACAAGTGTCACCTCCCCCATTTCTCTAAACTCATGGAGTTGGGGTTATTTTAATCCTAGTTTGGAAAGGGAGAGGGGTTGTTGAAGTTGGAGGATTTTTGTTTATTGAGAATTGCTTTTTGGAGAGGAAAGTGAGAGGGAGTTTGGTGGCTTAGGTTGGAGGAGATTTTAGTGGAGCTCTACATCAACTTCATCCATTCAAGGGCTTTGTAAGGTTGGTTTTTATGGCCTTTCTTTTGCATTCTATTTGTTGCATGCAGACTATGTGAAGAATATTTATTTTGCTTGTGATGTAAATTTTGTTATTGTGGGGAAATGTTGTTGGGATGTTGACAGAGCTTCTTCCACTTGGGAGAAATGCTCATCAAGTGTGCGGTAGGGGAGGATTGATCCTCCTCGGGTGCATGCCTTGTTTCTTTTGGGATGTTGAAAGCCTTGAGGGCATGTGTGTGACTTTGA
Source organism: Cunninghamia lanceolata (assembly GCA_027924645.1). Lineage (NCBI taxonomy): Eukaryota > Viridiplantae > Streptophyta > Pinopsida > Cupressales > Cupressaceae > Cunninghamia > Cunninghamia lanceolata. Next base: position 11,220,045 of record BSBN01000078.1, read on the forward strand.
GAATATTGTGTTATTTGGCTTGAGAGTCAAAATATGAACTCCTTGGAGAATTTTGTTATCAAGTTTGGCTTGAGGCCATAAGAAATTATGTTGATTATATTTTGTGAAAGGGTGACACTCTCGAGTTGAGTGTGTCCACTCTCCTACCCTTTGTTAAACTCACTATGGTTGAGTTTTTGTGTTGTGTAAATTATCCATGGGTGTATGAGTGTGTTGTTTGTACCTTGTTGTGAAGTGAATTTTTGGAATTCCCTAGGTGTGTGGATGATCTCCCTAGCTCGGGGGTGACCCTCTTGCGGGTCTATGATAGGGAGGAGAGCAGCTTGTGTGGTGTTTTTTTTTTCTTCTGTGATATGTAGGTTTTCTGGGAGCTTATTGTGAAGCTTGGAGAAGTTTATTTGATCTTAGAAAATATTTTATTTTCCTTAAGTCTTAAGGAGAGCTTAATCTTTTAATAGCTCCTTTCTTGTTGATTTTCAAAGTGAGAAAATTATCTCTCTATTGTTGTAAAAAGTGTTATTTTGGAATTGTGAGGAAATCCTTCCTTATTGTGTTGATAATTGTACTTTTAATGTTTAGTAAGTTTTACCATTTGAAATGATTAAGAAAAGAAATTTGTTTTAAAAAGAATATATATATATATATATATATATATATATATATATATATATATATATATATATATATATATATATATATATATATATATATATATAATAGAATTATTTATTTCCTTCCTATTCCTATTTGAAAAGTTACGAGTCAATTGTTGTTTTAATCAAGTTTGTAAGAGTATTATTTCTGTGTAAGCTAAGGGAAATATTAATTTTAAAATTGTTATAGGCGTAGTTGTAATTTTGCTACCATGAAAGGAATGTAATTGAGTTACAGTATTGTTTTTTTTTTAAATTACCTGCAAGTAATAAAATCCTTACTATATGTAGCTTTAAACATTGACTTGAAATAGAAATTTAATGAAGGAAAGTGGGATTTATTTATGTATATTGTATAATATGAATTGAATAGAAGCTTAAACTTAGAGTTGTAATTCAGAAATACTTTGTTTATATATGCGAAAATAAATTTACTCATTGCTCTATTTAACGAATTATTGGATAGTAATCTGTTTTAACAAATTATATATCTATTCGTTTATTATAATTATATTCTATATTTTCTATACAGTCAGGGAACTTATTAATGAAATTGTGAGTTAAAGTGAATTGAAAAAAATGGTATATATATATATAAATTAAATTTTATTATACAAAAGAAATTTTAAATGTGAAATAAGTAACAATTTCGCAGTCTGTGTTTCAGTAAACAAAGAAAGTTTTAAAAAAAATAATAAACCATGGTGGGGGTTTGAACCCCCACCATAAATATTTTATGTTGGGTGTGGGGAGGGGCGGAGTCCCACCCACACCTCACGTAGTAAGGTGTGGGTGGGGCTCCGCCCCTCCCCACACCCCCGCCACATCTAAACCCCCACGCATCCACCTTTCCCCGCTCTCTGCCCCTGCCGCTTCCTGCGGCCACCTTTCCCCACACTCTGCCCCTGTCGCTTCCTGCGGCCACCACACTACCTCCAGTCCCCACTCATTGCGAGCCCCACGGCTACCTTCACACTGCCGCCAGTCCTCTGCGCCCTCCGCCACCTATGGCCACTGCATGGCCTCCACACTCCACTCCTGTGAACGCCTTCCGCCACTCTCTGCGGCATCTCTGCCCCTACTCCCCACGCTCCATCCTCCGCCCCTTCTCTACACCCTTAATACCTCCCTTTGTCTAACCTCCACTCTGTGCCCTCTACTCCATGGCCGCTGCCGCCGCCCTCCAGTCCTCTACCCCCTAAACAACAAATAAAAAAGAAAGAAAGTTAGGGTTTTCATAAGACCCAATAAAATATGAAATGATCATATAATTTGGGTTTTTTATAAAGAGGAGAGTCTATTCTATTTAAATATAAAATAAAACAAAAATATATATATTAATGTGTATATATATATATATATTAATTATTTATCAAAAAATTAAAAGAGAGGCTATAATTGTTTTAAAAGAAAGAAAGAAATTGATAGAAGGGGATTTTTTTTACAACAATAAAGAAATATATATATATATATATTATAAGGAAGATTTTCTCAGAAGTTTCAACAAGTATCACAAATTAAATATCAGGAAAATGAAGAGAAAAATATGATCCTTCCATTTACAAAGGACATTGAAATAAACTCAACAAGCCATCACAGGCATTCCATGTGTGGCCATTTCAAACTCAACTGTAGATTTAGAAAACGTCCAATTGAGAAAATAAAAGAGAGAGAAAGAGAAAGAAAAACTAACATTGGAAAATAAAGAGGAGAAAATGTGCGGCATTTCTGAACTGGTCTAAGAGAACTAAGTAAGTTTATCCTACCAACAATCCTGATTAGGAACAAGTTGATTATTAAAATTAATTCAATGTTGAGATGAAACCTAGAGTGGAAAACTAGGGGACTGAGTCCAGCGAAGTTAGTAAACCAGTTTAAGTGATATGGTCTATCCAGAAATTAGGAATAATGTAAAGAATACAGTGATAACTCTGATTGATGAAGAACATGAAGAAAAAAAATAGGATAAACATAAAGAAAACTTAGAAACAAAAAGAGAGTGATAGAAATACAATCAAAATAAATTTCAGAGAAAAAGGTAAGGTGAACATGACAAGGGCAAACAAAAGATGAATGCGGATGAAGTTAGGAATCAGATGAGCAAGATTTGGGTGAAGAAAAGTTCAGAGAATGTAGAGGTTGGATCCGCACCAGACTCTAGTGCTGATATTTCTTCCGGAAATTAAAAAGTGAGCTCAGGCTCAGGGGGAGACTCAAAGAAAATCCTGTTCCCCCAGCCAAACAAGTGATGCCGGATGTGGCACAAGATGCGGATTAAAGGGTTTGCAGATATGAGTCTTGAGATGCTTCAGTCAAGTTTTCAGAGGTCCGCATGGAGTTATGGAGAAGCTGTGATCGATCAAATAAGACCTGTTCAGGGAGATGCTCCGGTATGACAAAGGATTACAAAAAGGTCCGGAGAGATCCGGAAGTGCACTATCTTGTTCTGCGGATTGGACAGAAATGTTTGGGATGTTCTTGTAATATGTTACCTCTATTTATTCATGATTGAAAGATCCGGATGATATTCACAGATCAGGACTAATCCGGGATACTCCAAGCTATCCAGACAAGGTGAACCGGAATAATGTAGGTGAAGCATTTATTGCAGACAGATATTAGGGTTCGCGGAGCAATATAAGGGATTTCTCAAAAGTCATTTGCTCATTCTGCACTCAAGAAGAAGCAAATAGTGGAGCTCTGTAACAAGATTCATCAAGCACACCAAGGATCTCCTGTCGAAGTCATTGCATAAAGAAATCAATCCAATCACTCCGTGCAAGTCGAAGGCGCATAAGGTATTCTCTGTTTTTCATTACCTCACTACAAATCTTTGAAGAATGGCTACTCCAAACATAGTTAAGATCTCTGATAGACCTCGCCCCTCATTCAAGAAACATCCCTACAAATCATTGGAGGTAGATCCACTAGGAGCCTTCTCTAGTGTTCCTCATGGAGTTTTACATACTGAAGACATTAGGGTTTACATACATGCAAGCATTGAGGAATTTGGGGAATTCAAATTAAGAGACCTCTATCACAAGCAACTGATAGACAATGCTTTTGAGCTTAAACCAGAGTATAAGGATATCCAGAAGAAACAATTTGAGCAATTTATTCATTTCCCCTGCTTTGAAGAAGAGGAATGGGTCCGGTATGTACTGAGCAGGATGCATGACAACTTTCTATGGCTGGATAGACCCTGCAAGATCACAAAAGAGGCAATTAGAGCAGTAACTGGTCTATACTCTTCCGGAGGGATACCTATCCTCAAATCTATCAAGAACAACATTGTAACTGAGGCCACCGGATCAAAATTTGATAAGAGGGCAATGACCATTGAAGATATTTCAGATCCGGATATCAAATATGCATCAATGATAATAGGATACAAGATCTATCACTCCAGCAGGGAGAATTCTGTATCCAGAACTGCAGTATACACTGCCTATGAAATGCTAAGAAAGAATGTAGAATATGATCTCTGCGAACTACTGCTAAGCCAATTAATGGAAAATATACAGAAAATCAAGAAGGATAAGAAGAATTCCTTTAAGTATGGTACTCTTATTGTATGTCTATTCTTCTACTTCATGAATGAGCTACCCGGATCAAGTGGATGGGTATGGCAGAATGACAAACCTGTTGCAGTCCAGATAAGAGACTATTTGCATGGACTTGGGGATGCAAAAGCGAGAAATACAGCTCTATGGGGATACTTCAAGAACTTTCAGAGCATGATGCAAGCAAGAGAGAGAATTCCCCAGTCTCTTGTTGAAAAATACAAAGACTCAGTGTGCTTTATGGTTGACACTGATCAGTGCCTAATGGAGGCAGTGGAGCCAAGGACTGTCTGGATCATGCCCATGGGGTATGAAGTGGATGAACAGATAGTGGAGCTGCATGTTCAACACATGCTAAGTCAGCCCAAAGATCCTAAGGCAGAAAGGTTTGGAACCTTTGAGGAGCTGAGTGTAAAAATACATGTAGAACTCAGGGAACCTGAGATTAAAAGAAAGGTGAGAAAAGAAGTAGAGCACATTGCTCAAGGCCTAGGCATCTCAAAAGAGGCACTTGATGCCAGCCGGGAAAAGAGGAGGAAGGCTGAGGAAGAAGAGAAAAGTAAAGAAAGTGCTCCGGTTGAAGCTCCCACCCGGACCAGATCATCAAAGAGATCTGCACCTCCCTCAACCAAAAGTTCAAAACCGGAAGTCCAGGCATCCGGTAAGAGATCCAAGACAAAAGCCACAAGGGCTTATGGAAGCCAAAAGGATGAAGAGGAAACAGAGTCAGATGAGGGAGTAAAAGAAATAAAGAAACAGAAGAAGAAAGGATCCGGTAAACCCTCCACAGGCCAAGACAAGGATGAAATGGCGGAGGTATCTGTTGAAAAGCCCACTCTGTCTCTAGAGAATGTAATCAAGTTGGTCACGGTTGATGGAAACCTTCAACCAATGACTGAATCTTATGATGACTTCAGTGAGGCTGACCAAAAGACTCTGCAGGAAGCCACAGTCAAATATCTTAACATATATAATAAGGCTTTCATTGAGATCATATCTCTTATTCCTAAAAGCCTAGAAAAGGAATTGGAAGTAAGAAAGAATAATGCTCATGCTAAAGATCTTGAGATCCGGGAGCAGATAGCTATTCAGCTATATCCTCAAATTGATCCCAAGACAATGAACATTATCTTCAAGGACTGCAAAGATGAGTTCAGAAGTAAAGCCAGGATGAATCAACTCATGCTTGGTGAGACTGACAGAGTGGCCCAAGAGACAGAAGAGATCCTCCGGAAGGCCTTCAAAAGGTTCAATCTTCCTGTTGTAGAGGACTTAGGTGCAGAAATAGCTGCTGATTTGGAATCATCTGTTTCGGAAGAAGTGAGCCCTGAACAGACAAACATCTCTCCTCCAGTTTCCCCTACAGTCTCCGGATCCAAAGAAGAAGAGCAATTACAGGAGAAGGAAGCAGTGGTGAAAGACAAAGAGGTTGACAGTTCCAAGACTGCAGAAGAAAAGAAACATTTGTCTCCGGCAAGAGACACTGCATAAACTGTTCAACAATTTTTGAGCAAAGAAACTTTAGAGATTGATGAACCGGAGCTTCTAAAAGGCCCATTCGACTTTGACTCTCTCTCTCCGGTACAAACAATGAAGATAGCTTCATTTGCAAATGCCAAGGCAAATGAAAAACTCCTGAAGTCTCATATGGAAGACTGTGAGTTGATAGAGGCTGCTTCCGGAGTACTTGTAAAGATTATGCCATCAATCCAGATAGATCCGACAGCCTCCTCTTCCGGTAATCTAAAAACCTTAGTCAGCAGTGTTGATACACATTTTGATTCTCTAGAAAAATCAGCTGAAGAAAAGGTCCGGAAGGAATTTTTGGATAAAAGATTTTCAGAAGTATTAGAATTAATCTCTAAGGATAGGAAGATTGTGACCATTAGAATAAAGAGCTTAGAGAATGCTCTTAAGGATGGCGGTGACATCTACAAATTTTGTATATCCTGGTCAAAGGCAACAGCAGCAATTGACAAGAAAATAAAAAAGGAACAGGACAAGCTACAAAGCTTATCTCAAAGTTTTGATCCTCTCTCTTCCTCCATAATAAATCAAGAATGTCAGACTATTGCAGTCTTGAATGAAATAAAGAATCTTGAGAAGGAAAGGAAGAACATCACTAACCGGATGGGAGAACTTAGACGGATTATAATCCCTAAGTTGGAAACTATGCATGAGGCCATCAGTGATGCTCAGACCACCACCCAAACAAAAGATCCGACAGATCTCAAGCGGGCAGAAGCTTTTGCATTTTTGTTGAGTGGTCACATTTCAATTTTGGATAGAATGAAGCAAAGTTGGGCTACAGAAATGATCCAATTGCAGACATCCTTTGCAGACATTCTTCAGTATATGTGAGTATGTAAATATGCGGCTATGTATAGAAAATTTTTGAAAATTTTGATATGCGGACCCTACCCTTTGCCATTGATGTCAAAGGGGGAGTGAGGAGCAGTGAAAAATGAGGAATCCAACTAAGGGGGAGTTCCGGAAATTGTATATAAAGACAGAGCATCAGCAAAGGGGGAGCATAGTGAAAACACTTAGTCATTTTTCACTAAGTGTTGCCATCAATGCCAAAGGGGGAGATTGTTGGCAAGAGACACTATATGGATTCATGGTTGTTGTCATTGATGGCAACAAAGGTCATCCCACATATCCGCAAGTCATAATGTGTCTCTACCGGAAGTCAGAATAAAGAATGTTGTGGTCCGGTGAACAAGAACAGAGCATGTGGCAAGGTCCGACAGATTGGTCCAGATCTCTCAGAGGAAGTGTCTTGGTGCAGTGCGGATTTGGGGAAGTCAAGAGGACTACCTTGAGTGGTATATTCCAAGGATTTAGCCTCCGGTGATGGACAAGGAAAAAGATATGAATAGTTGAGTACCGGATTCCTGAGAGACAGTGAAAACAGAGGAAGAACTGACTGACAGAGTATCAGACTACTTTCCGGATGTGTTACTATTGATGATAGAGGTTGTGAAGGCATGAATCATGTTTGGCCGACATGATTAATGATATCTACAAGTATATGCTTGATCCGCATTGCTTGGTGAGGAAGGATTCAGCCGACAGAACAAAAGTTTGTAAGAAACTAGACTGTTCCGGATGCCGACTAGAAAGGTGATGAAATTACTTGTGCGGATATATATAGAGGATGGATTTAGTTGTGAAGGATGTGAAGGTGAAAAGATATATGCGAATAAGTCCAGAACAGAGCAGAGGTAGCAAAAAGGATCCGGTATGTGAAAGATAGCAGAATAAAGAACAGAGGAAAGATGAAGTGCAGCAGATCAGTGTACTGAGCCTAACCGGAACTGAACTCCAGCATATGCAGATGCTTCCAATCAGTTCAAGACTGTGATTCTTATCACTTTGTAGACAGTGTGTCTTCTTGTAGGCAGTGGGCCTCTTGTGAGCAGTGTGCTCGGGCAGTGAGCCCTAATTGGCAAGTGCCATTTTTTGTAATCTCCTATTCTTCTAACAGAGAATAATTTTGGGTTAATCACCCCGTGGTTTTCTCCCTTAACAGGGTTTCCACGTCAAAAATACTGTGTTATGTGTTTCTTATTTCATGTTAATGTTTTAGTGTTTGATTCAATGCTGCGTCAATTAATAAGAAAGTTCAATAAGGGAAATAATTAGGATAACTGATTCACCCCCCCTCTCAGTTATCGACACTTAGTACCCCGTCGATAACTATATTGTTTTCACCTTAAGCGTACACCACCGAGCACACTTACACGTTCGAGGGGGTTTCTAGGCAAGCGTGGGAAATTTTTTTATATTTTGTGTCATGACCACATGACACATGTGGACATGACACGTGGGATGCATGTTGTGACTACATGGGAAATGTGGGCATGACACCTTATCAGTCCCTTCCTTAACAACTCCTGAACTTATCTGTTCAGCTCTTTATTCTCTACAGGGGTCATTCTATGGGCTGCCTTGTTTGGCAAACTGGCTCCTGGTATCAAATCCATTTGATGACTTATCTTCCTTACTGGTGGTAACCCTTTCGGTAAATTATCAGAGATAATATCCTGAAACTCTTCCAAAATATCTAAAACTTCTGTTGGTACATCTTCATACTTTTCTTGACTAATCTTAGGAATCAATGCAAAGCAATGACGCTCATGCTTCATACCCTCCAAAAATTTCCTACCATCTACTAGGAAAATTTTGGTAGTACTACATACCTTTTCTTCCACCTCCTTCAAGGGCTTCAACTTATGATGAACTCCATCCTTTGTCAGGGAATATGTGTTTGCATGGCCATCATGGATAGTGCTCCTATCATACTACCATGACCTCCCCAATAACATATGAAATGCATCCATTGGTATGATATCACACGTCACCTCATCATGATAGTCACCAATCTTGAACTTCACTAAACACTGCTCATTAACCAAAGCTCTATGGTCCTTCTGCAACCAAGCAATCCGATATGGATGTGGATTCTTTCTTCTTGTCAACTTCAACTTGTCAACCATCTCCTCTGAAACAAGATTATCAGTGCTTGCACTGTCAATAATAATATCACAACACTTACCTTCACATTTGCACCTTGTGTGGAATAAACTCTTCCTCTGATTGGGTTCTTTCTCCTTATTCAACAAGGTTCTTTTGACAACTAGGGTTTGTCCCCTTTCATCATCTTCAGAATGCTCAGAATGAGCATCTTCATCTACATGTTGAACTTGTGCATTGCCTTTAGGTCTTCTATTTGTCCTTCCATGATGTTGTGGACACTCGTATACTCAATGCCCTTCTTCTCCACATTAGAAATAGGTTCGTCTGAAACCTCCTCTTCTAGGTCCTTGCCCAGGTCTACCTCTTCCTCTTCCTCTTTGCTCACCATTGTTCTGGTCACGAGGGTGGTAGGTGTTATCCCCTCTCGGATTTCAACTCGTGCTAGCTTCTTCACTTTTCTTTTGATCTTCATTAAGACCTCCATAGGACCTTCCACCAGTCCTTCGGCCTTGACCTCTTCCCCTTTGCTTGTTGTCAAATCTTTTATTTAGCTTCTCTTCCACCTTCATGGAAAACTGGTATGCATCTTCTATGGTGGTCATTCTGACTAGGCTCAGCTCCTCTTGAATACTCGGCCTCAACCCATTATTGTAACAAGCTACCTTCTCCTTGTTGTGCTCTACATGACCAGTTCTAATAGTAATTTTATAAAATTCTTCTATATACTCTTTAACAGACTTGTTACCTTGCTTCAGTCCTTGTAGCTTCTTCAGCAACTCCATCTCATAGTCCACAAGAATGAACTACTTCTTTAGTTTCTCCACCATCTGATCCCATTTGGTGATCTTTCCTTTTCCTCTTCTGTTACTCTCTAATTGGACCTCCTTCCACCAAATATTGGCATGGCCCTTCAATTTTGTTTTTGCAAACTTGACCCGATCTGGGTCTTCTACATCTTCATACTCGAAGTATTCCTCCATGTCATTGATCTAATCAATAAGTTGTTCTGGATTCAAATCTCTAGAATATGTAGAAACTTTGATCCTTGGCGGCTTTCCAATCTTCGAAATGGCCCTCAACAACTTAACTTCTACAGGATCTCCTATAGCTTCTTGTTCTTCCTTGGATAACTCTTCTTTAGCTTCATCTTCGCAGCTCCTCTTGCAATGCATCGATTTATGTTTGTAGGACTCTAAAACCCTCTTCCATCAAAGCATTCCTCCCACCATGGTTTTGTTTGTGGAGGCATCTTGATTTCTGTAGCAAACCCACAACCTCAGGTCCTGGTGCAAACTGCCTCATAGTCGGCGATCTATCTACACACTCAAGTACCCTTGCTTTGATACCACTTGATGAAGGGGCTAAATCATAAAACACACAACAATAGAAAATTGAACTCAAAGAATAGAACTTTCTTTTATTGATCTGGGCAACTCATTACATTACAGAAGCTTAATTACAATCAGAGGAATCAGTCCTCCACAGGCTGCAACACACTACAGCTACCAACACCAGGCTCTTGAATCTTCTGCCTTCTGTAACCCCCAAATTAGCTAGGGTTTATGTTTTTCCACCTATTCTTGACTCTACACTTGGCCCCTCAACTCTACTACATCCCAGGGTTCCTAAAAATGGTTATTAATAGCATTTCTAGTGGCCAACAACCTAATTCTAAAATTTACATCTCCGTCCAAAAATAGGTCAACTTCCAAGAGCCATAACTTTTGATCCAGGTGTTTGATTGACAAACCGTTTTATGCATCGGAAAGCTCATGGAGTGCTCTAAATGCTAAGAACCTGCTTTTCTAGTTTCAGCCATTTTCAGGCCCGTACGAGGTCGTTTAGTGCCTCAAACCTGGATTTGAATAATTTTCAGGCATTTTTTGGGAAACAGAAACTTTAATATCTTTCAGCTCACAAATGATCTTCACATGATTCCTTCACCAAAGGTCTTATATTTTTGTTATGTAACTTCTTGTAAATTTTGACTTCATTCCGTGCCCAAATGTAAACTTCCTAAAAATAGCAGGTTACTATTTTTAGCAGTTTGGAAAAATGGAAAGTTCTACATCATTATTCAGGTGATTATTGGACCAGAACCACAAAATTTGAGAAGAAATGGGAAGAACATCAACAATTTTGAAACACAACTTTTTTTTTTGGGTGATACAAGATTGCCCTTACACCACTGGAGCTCCTGCATCATAGTGTCAAGGGAAGGTCTAATGAAAGAGGACCAAAAGGAGATGAGAAAGGGGCTAAGGACAAGTCCAAGGACCAGTCTAAGACTCTTGGTAAAAAGAATAGAGTTAAGTGTTTGAACTGTGGTAAAAGGGGACATGTGAAGAAGGAGTGTAGAAACCCCAAGAAATACTAGGAGAGTGCTTCAGACAAGTCCTCGAATGCAGGTGAAGAAGTTTTACTTTCTGCATGTAATCTTGTTTCTAATGATCACTGGTTTGTTGACTCAAGGTGCTCATTTCACATGACCCCACATAAAGAATGGTTCTCCACATATGAAGAATATGATGGAGGTAACATCTACCTTGGTGACAACTCTTCATATCTGATTGTCAGGAAAAGAAAGGTATTCTTGTGTTTTAGTGATGGGAGGACTAAAATCCTCCCTCATGTTTTGCATGTTTCTAGATTATCTACAAATCTGATTTCAGTTTCAAAGTTGAATGAGTTGGGAATGCATGTGACATTTGACAAACATGGCTACAGATTGGTGAGAGGGAACTTGGTGGTAGCGAAAGGGAAGAGATTTGTGAGCTTGTTTAAGCTTGAAGCCACTACAATTTGTAATTCCTCTTATGTTTTTGAGGCTTATGGAAACACTTGTATGTTGTGGAAGTATAGATTAGGCCACACAAGAAATAATGTATTAAAAACTATTAAGTATAAAGAATTGTTGGATGGATTCTCCTATTTTGATAAGCACTTTGATTTCTATGAGCATTGTGTGTTTGGTAAACAAAATAGAAAATCATTTCCTTCAAGAAGCAATAGAACAAAAGAGAAGTTAAAAATTATTCATATGGATGTGTTTGGACCTATTGATAATGAATCTATTAGAAAATCTCGTTATTTTGTAACCTTCATTGATGATGTGTCTAGATTACATTGATTTATTGTATGAAGCATAAATCTGAAGTTTTCACTAAGTTTAAGGAATTTAAAGTCTTAGTAGAGAACCAATCAGGTTTAAAGATCAAAATATTAAGATTTGACAATGGAGGGGAATATTGCCATAAGGAATTTCATGAGTTTTGCCAGCATGAAGGTATTATTAGACAAAAGACAACTCCATATACACCACAACAGAATGGTGTTATAGAAGGGATGAACCTAAATATCATGGAAAGAGCCATAAGTATACTTAGTGATGCATAGTTGGATAAATGATTTTGGGCAAAGGTTGTGTGTACTACTTGCTACTTGATAAATAGATCTCCTTGTAAGGCTCTTGATTTGACACTTTATGAAGTGTGGACATGTAAGAAACCTTTTGTTTCATATTTAAGGGTTTTTGGTTGAGAGGCTTTTATTCATGTGCCTAAGGAAAAGTGATCTAACTTGGATCCAAAGGCTAAAAAGTGTACATTCATTATGTATGGTGATAATGTCAAAGGTTATAAGCTTTGGAATCCACTAACCCACAAGATTATCTTTTCTAGATATGTTACTTTCAAGGAACTTAGAGCTATTTCTTAACTTGAGCAACCAATAGAAAAAGAAGAAAAGGTAAAGAAGGTGCACTCTGATTTAGAGAAGCAAGATCCACCTCAGGAAGAACAAAATGATGGATTGGGGGGTGAAGAAGAAGAAGAAGATTCTGGTAGTTTTGATGAAGATGAATCTGTTGTTACAAAAGAAGTTGGTGCAGATGATCATGCAGAATAAAAAATGGAGTTTCTTACTCCACCCTTGAGGAGATCCACAAGACAATGAAATCCAATTGATAGGTATAGCCCATCAGATTTTTATTGTGTATATGCTTTATTGAGTACTAACGATGAGCCTAGATCCTACAGGGAAGCTATTTTTGTAGATGATAGTGAGTCTTGGAAATTAGCCATGCAGGAGGGGATGATAGGTTTAGACTCTTGTAATACTTGGGATCTTGTTTGTTTTCCCAAAGGAAGAAAGGTCATAGGTTGTTAGTGGCTTTTCAAAAATAACTTTGGAGCAAATAGGTCATTGGAGAAGTACAAGGCTAGACTGGTAGCCAAGGGCTACTCCCAGAGAGAGGGAGTTGATTTTGGTGAGATATTCTCTCATGTTGCTAAATTGACTTCTATTAGATTTCTCTTATCCATTATTACAGCTTATGATTGGGAGATTGAGCAAATGGATGTTCAGACTCTGTTCCTGCATGGAGATCTTGAGGAAGAAATTTATATGCAACAACCTATAGGTTTTGGAGTAAAAGAAAAAGAAAATTGGGTTTGCAGGTTAAAGAGGTCTCTCTTGTTGGAATTAAACTGGACAACTGAGAGCGAGGGTTAATCAGTGGTCACATAAAATAAACTTTTTATGCTTTTAACCTTCTTTATTGACTTACTAGAAGATTAATGACGTAAATATTAAAGCATATATCAACAACATATGAGTGCAAACATAAGCAACACACTTGACACTAAGATTTTGATGTGGAAACCCGGTTAAGGGAAAAACCACGGTGGGGTTTAACCCACAAAGATTTGTACTATTGGGAATTAAGGTATCTCAACCTTGGTAATTACTTGAATTAATTTTTATTGTATTTATTTATTCATTTCCTATGATGTAAATTAATTGTAAATTCCATATTGTCATTTTGTGGGATGTGGCATAGTGATGTGTCATCCTAAATGGAAGATGACAAATTGTAATTTTGTCCTCACATGAGGACATGGGCATCCAACTTTGTGGTAGGAGTATTTTTCCATGTGTCAGAATCTTGGATGTTTTGTAAGGGAATGTTGACCGAAACGGTTATGACGGATTCCTATTACGAAGTTATGACATGTAAGAGTCAGAAATAGAAGCTTGTAAGACAGGTGAAGACATCTGTCAAAGAACATCTTTGAAAAGATATCTTTGGGCACCCCAAGGTGGACTATGACATGTTGTAAGAGAATATACCATTTATAGCCTATGTATGACAGATTATCTTACAGCTGTAAGTTGTAACTACTATGATAGATTCTATGACGGTCGTAAGAGTCGTAAGAGCATCTGTCATAGACCATTTTAGACATAGGTGACCTCTTTGGGATAGAGTGTGTGGAAAAGTGTCAGAATCATCTGGAAATGCTGACCAAGTGTTCATATGCATTGGTTTTGGGCCATGAGGCCAAGTTGGGCGCCCATCCCAAGATAGAGCCAACTTTGCCTTGTATATTCTATATAAACAAGTGCTTTGAGGAGGAGTTGTAGTATGTGATTGACAGGTACTGTTATGCTACTAGATTGACTCCAGACATGAGTTTCAAAGAATATTGAAGATTGCATTGTGAGTGTATTGCAAATCATATTCAATTTTGATAATACATTGTGCAGGTTTCTAAGTGTGGCAGTTTTCACCCGATAACGGTTTTCCCCACGATATATCTTGTCTCTCTTCTTTTGTCTTCTTTCTAGTTCTATATATATTGCTGCAATATAACTTTTATATGTTTCATGTTGTTGTAATTGTAAGTATTAAATTGAATTTACATAGGTCTCCCCTCATTAGATTAGTGTAGGAAGCAATTTCTGCACACTTAGCTTCCTTTCAGTTGGTATCAGAGCTTGATCACCTTTGGTCTTAGTTGTTGGGTAGAGGTTTTTTGAACTGATCTTAAGTTGAGCGGGAATTTGTGCAGAGCATTCTGAATCTTATTGTAACAAGGATATGTCAAGTACATCTGGAAGGATAGAGGTGGAGAAAATCAATGGCACTAATTTTGAGCTATGGAAGCTCAAGATGGAAGACATGCTTGTTGATCAAGACCTCTGGGAAACTATTAGTGGCACAAACCATCTATAATATCACAAGCTAATTAGGATCTCAAGGATTGAAAGGCTAAGGGTCTTATAAGACTTAGTCTTGCTGATTCTATCTTGTTAAATGTCCATGAGGAGGCTACTATAAACATGCTTTGGAAGAAGTTGGCAGATGTGTATCAAATCAAATCCCTTGTTAACAAACTTTTTTTGAGAAAGTTGTCTTCTCTTCAAATGGAGGACAGAGGATCTATTGTAGAACATATGAATGCTTTCAACATACTAGTTGCGCAATTGACATCTGTTGGTGTGAAGATGGAGGAGGAGGATTGATGTATGACCTTGCTTTATTCTTTGTCAGACTCGTGGGATCATCTTGTCATGGTTATAGGAAGCACCGCATCCACATTCAAAATGGATGAAGTGGTTTCTTCACTATTGTCTGAAGAGATGCAGAGAAAGTCTTCTAAGGTAGCCAAAGAAGCTCTTGCAGTTCGTGGAAGACCCAAGGAGAAAGGGAAAAATAAGGACAAGAAAGATGAGAAGGGTAGATCCAAATCCCTTGGGAGATCCAAATCTCTTGGAAAGTCTAAGGCTTTCTATTGGAACTATGGTAAATCTGGGCATTTCTAAAAGCAATGTAAAGAGGAAAAGAAAAAGAAAAAGAAGAAGAAGAACCTAGATTCAGATTCCAACAAGTCACAACATGATGGTGATGCCTTCATCGCAACCCTATCCACCCATGCATCTAATGATGTGTGGCTGATTGATTCTAGTGCATCATTCCACATGACCTCACATCAAGACTAATTTACTAAGTATGAGGAGTTCGATGGTTGAAGGGTGTAGCTGGGTGACGACTCTCATCTAAAAATTTTTGGTCATGGAAGAGTCTCTATCAGATTCCCTGATGGATAAGTGAAGGAGATCTCTAGGGTTATGCACATCCCAGGCTTAGAACAAAACCTGCTTTCTATAAGTATGTTGAATGATGTAGGTGTGCAGGTTGTATTTTCAAAAGAAGGATGCAAGATGACTAGAGGAGCTATGGTGCTTGCTAAGGCTACTAGAAGAGGTACTTTGTTTCAGCTGGAGGCATACATTTCACAATGCAATAGTTCTTCTAACTCAAGAAAGAGGGCAGTAGTCACTTCATCCCCACCATCTGAACAAGCAGTGAAGAAATCTATTGTATCTAGTCCTGATGGTTGTAATCATGCCTTGGAAGTTAAGCTTTTTTCTGCAAAGACAATGTTATGGCATACGAGATTTGGACATTGGTGAGAAGGGTCTTAAAACCTTAGAAAAAAAAAACCTCATTGAGGGGTTAGATGACTGTAATCTTGAGTTTGACTTTTGTGAACATTGCATATATGGAAAACAAAACTGTGTTTAGTTTTATTTGAGTTCTCATAAGTCTTCTAGTGTGTTGGACCTTGTTCATTCTGATGTATTTGGTCCTGTTAATGTTCCGTCGTTATCAAAATCTATATATTTTGTATCTTTCATAGATGGCTATAGTAGAAGGACATGGATTTATTTTATCAAAAGAAAATCTAAAGTCTATAGTAAGTTTAAGGAGTTTAAGGTCTTTGCTGAAAATTAGACTGGTAAAAGGTATAAATGTTTGATAACTAACAACGGTGTTCAGTTTTGTTCTACAGAATTTGACAAATATTGCAAGGAACTTGGAATTGATAGACATAAGACAACTCCATATACCCCAGAACAAAATGGAGTTGCAGAGAGGATGAACAGGACACTGATGGAGAAGGATAGGAGTATGTTTAGTGGAGCTGGCCTAGAACCAAAGTTTTGGGCTGAATCTATTGCCACTGCTTACTATCTGGTAAATAGATCCCCTACATCAGCTCTTGTTGGTAAGACACCTATGGAGGTGTGGTCTAGTAGAAAGCCTCTGGTAAGGCATCTTTGTGTTTTTGGTTATAAGGCATGTGCACATGTGCCTAGCGAGAAGCGGTCAAAATTGGAGAACAAGGTTGTTAAGTGTATCTTCATTGGCTATGGTGTCAGTGTGAAAGGATACAAGCTTTAGGATCCTATGGCTAATATAGTGTTGTATAGTAGAAGTGTCATCTTAAGAGAGCTTACACCTTCTTCCACTATTTTACAGCCGGAATAAAAAGAAAATAAAGAGGATGTTGTTTAGTTTCCTGCTACTCCTGAGAAGACTGAATAGAAAGACAATCTTGGACTTGATGATGAGGAGAGCTCTAGTATCTCTAAAAGCTCAGAAGAAGAAGCTAAACCTCAACCTTAGCACTTGATGAGGTCTACACGAATAAGAAAGCAACCTAAGAGGTTTGGTTATACATTACTTGATTCTAGTTGTGCTCATACTTTAATTACTAACAATGATGAACCTAGAACTATATTAGAGGCTATCAATATGAAAGATGTAGGTTCCTAGAAGGAGGCCATGGAGGATGAAATGGCTTCTTTGGAAAAGAATCAAACTTGGGACTTGGTTTCTTTGCCCCTTGGACAGAAACCTGCTGGATGCAAATGGGTGTTCAAGAAGAAATTTGGTGCAGATGGCAGTGTTGAGAAGTATAAGGCTAGATTGGTTGCGAACAGGTATTCACAAGTGGAGGGTATAGATTATGGTGAGATCTTCTCTCCCATTGCAAACCTGACATCCATTTAATTCCTATTATCTCTTGTAGTAGCTTATGACTTAGAGGTAGAGTAGATGGATGTGAAGACAACTTTCCTTCATGGTGATTTCGAGGAAGAAATCTACATGTCACAGCTAGAGAATTACATGGTGAAAGGTAATAAAAATTTAGTTCGCAAGTTAAAAAAGTCTTTGTATGGTTTGAAGTAGTCTCTTAGGAGGTGGTACTTGAAGTTTGATGTCTTTGCATTGTCAATTAGATTTGTGAGATCAAAATTGAATCACTATGTGTATTATAAGTTTTATGGTGATCGTATTCTCATTGTTACATTATACGTTGCTCATTGGGAAGGCTAAAAATATGATTTCTAATTTTAAATCTCAGTTGTCAGCACAGTTTGAAATAAAAAATTTAGGGGCAGCCAGGTACATTCTAGGAATGGAAATTAGAAGAGACAGAGCTAACAGAAAACTTTGGTTAATCCAGAGTAAGTATGTGAAGATCGTGTTTGATAGATTCAGCATGGTAGATTGTACACCGTTGTGTGTTCTTGTTTCTATGGGGACAAAGTTGTCTGTTAATGATTGTCTAAAATCTCATAGTGAGGTGGAGGACATGAGCAGAGTACCTTATGCTAGTGTTGTTGGCAATTTGATATATGTTATGGTCTGTACAAGACCAGACATTGCCCAAGCAGTGGGAGTCCTTAGCTGATTTATGGCTAATCCTGGACGAGTACATTGGGATGCAGTTAAGAGAGTGTTCAGATATTTGAGGGGTACTTCTGAGTATTCCATATGCTATCATGGTAATGTTATAGGACCTTCACATTCCGTTGATATTCATGGATTTGTGGATTCAGACTAGGCAGATGACATTGACAGCAGGAGATCCACCAGTGCTTATGTGTTTACACTATTTGGTGGTGCTATTAGTTGGATGAGTAAGCGACAACCTGTGGTTACTTTCTCTAGCACAGAACATGAGTACATGGTAGTAACTCATGCTTGTAAGGAAGCCATTTGGCTTAAAAGATTGTGTTTAGATATTGGTGTTGATGTAGGATATATTACGATTTGTTGTGATAGTCAGAGTGGGATTTGTCTTGTGAAGAATCCAACTTTCCATGCCAAAACAAATCATATTGATGTATAGTTTCACTTCATGTGAGACATGGTAGAGGATGGGAAGCTAAATTTGGAGAAGGTAGATACTTTGAAGAATGTTGTAGATGCATTAACAAAACTAGTTAGCACAGAGAAGTTTAGATGGTGGTTAGAGTCTATGGGCCTCTCAACCTATAGCAGTTAAATCATGTTATTCTATTGGCTCTTACAAGGTGTTCGACAAGTGGGAGAATGTTGGGAATTAAGGTGTCTCAACCTTGGTAATTTCTTTTATTATTTTTTATTGTATTTATTTATTCATTACCTATGAAGTATGTGATATCAAAAAATTTGGATTTGCAAATAGAAATGATCAAACAATGACATAGATAACCTAAACCCAAATCATTCAATACCTCAAAGATGCAAGATGAATTGTTTGATTGATTTGATATGTTGGTTGCTCACAATTCAGAAGCATAACATTTGCATAGGATTGAGATGATAGATGGAAGATGGTGATGATAGATGCAAAGCCTTTAATGTGATTTCAATAGCATAAGGATACTCCAACTCAATGCCTCCTTTGCAAATGGCTTGCGAGGGGGTTGATTTATAGGAAGGGCTTGGTTCAAATGGATGGTTGAGATTAAAAAGTTAAATGATTGATGTGGATGGCTAGGATTGATTAGTTATTCCCACTCTTCAAGGGAGTTGTAGTCATGTGACAAGTGGAGGGAGGAGAATAGGTCTCATGTGTGATTGTGTACACAAATACTTTTATTAGGTCCCATTAGTTGTACATGTGAAGTATTTTAAATGAAAGTTTTACTACCACACATGATTCAATTGAGAAATGGACAAGTGTCCAAATGTGGTGAGAGGTAAGGACCTAATTTAAATAAAATATTTGAATTAATTGGGATATGTGAGGGAAATTAATTAAATAAATAAAATTTATTTAATTAATTGGGAAGATGATTAGGATAGGATTGGGATATGATGTGGAAATTAATTAATTAAATAAAATTTATTTAATTATTTGGCTAAGTGGGATAAGGATGGGATTAAATGATGCAGGGACTTCCGGAGGTCATAACTTTTGACTCGGATGTGGGTTTTCTATGAAATTTTACAGGTGGATGCATTATGAGGTAGCTAGTGGTTTGACCTCATCTTGGCACTTTTTCGGGGCTTGAAACTTTCATCTTGGCCCTCAAAATGACAAATTAGTATTTTTTTCTAGTTTTTTAAAAGTTATTTTTTTTAATAACTCGAAACTCATGTTTTGAATTTAGGATGTTAGTTGGTTTTTCATCCTACCTTAGCTTTATGAGCTTTTTGGGAAAAAACTGGATTCTCAAGATATGATTGTAAAATTACCTAAAATGGTAAAATCTGACAATTGTCGAAATCTGCCAAAAAAGGTAATTTTTTTGTTTTTTTTTGTTTTCTTAGATATAAGAGAGTTTTCTCTCATTGTAGTGGCAGAGTTGATGAATAGAAGTTTTGTTATGTTTCAGCTTCCAAATTTTTGTCTCTCATGTTTAATGACACAATTACGTTGAGTGTATGTTGTGTGCTGCATCATTAAATGAGATTTTAATTAAATAAATAAAATTTATTTAATTAATTGGCTAATGAAATAAGTGGAATTAAGAGTGGGATTTAGGACAAAATGCTATATGATGTCTAATATAATGTATTTGACTAGGTGTTGCAGGACATGGACAAATTTAGGTGTCTACATTTTGCCTCTCTTTGAGATGATGTTTGAGATGATGAGCTTTGTGTTGAGTAACATCATTTCAAAGAAGCTAAGGTATGGATAAAGGAAAATGATGGATGAAAAGATAGGATAATGATGGAATGATGCCCCCTCGAGGGGATAGGTGGGTTGGACAAACATGGTTAGGCTCTCGAAATGAAATAGATTAGTCAAGGAAGAAAGATAAGGGAATGGATAGAAGAAATGATGATGTGTTATGCTGCAATGAAAGTGAGCAACCATGATGTTTGATATAGCACTAGATGTTATATAGCAAGGTATAAGGACCAGGGTAATAATGTGTCTTGTGCCCCAGCATAATACAACCTTCTATGGATACAAGATATGAATATTAGCTGGAATGATACCGATTTAATAAAAATGCATGATAAGATGATAACACACACAAGAAAGAAAGAAAACATGCACAAATGATTCAAAAATAAACAAGGTATTGCCTCTATCAAGTTGTAAACCAATGATTAATTGTTGATTGATGATGATAGTAGTGTTGTCATTGTGGGGAATGTTATATCCCTAGATCAACACAAGGTTGTTTGCTAAGTTTGTTGGCTGATTGGTTTATTGATTTGGCTTACAACAAGGCTAGGATCAAGACCATTGATTGTGCTTGGATAATTTCACTTGATTAATTATCTTGATTGGTATGGACAAAAAATGATTTGCATTTGCATCATTATTTGGAATGATTTGAGGATGATGAAATGATGGATGAAGATTGATGAAGGATGGATGAAAATGAATTGGAGTAAATTGAATTGATATGAATGGATAATTTGATTGAAGGAAATGGATTGATTGAATGATAGATTGATGGGAGGAAGTTCTTTATTGATGATGTAGTAGATAGATGATAGAAGAAATTATAAGAGGAGAAAGAGGGAAATCACCTGTGCCTGAATCTGGGCACTTCCTTCATACTCCAGACTACCTACATACCCTGTATCCAGAGATCAAGGCACTTAATGATGGAAATGAGATGTAGTTCTAATTTTGTTTTATTGATGATATGATGGAAATGGATTGAATTGATCAAGTTATGGATTGATTGGGATGATATGTGGTAGATTGAGTTTCTTTTGATTTGATTTTGGTTGGATTTGTTTTGATGGTTGACTTGATCTACTTTGGTTTTGATGTTTGCTATTGTTGGGTTGATTGTTTTGATGATTGGATTGTTTTGAACGATAATAGTGATGGTGTGATGATTAGAGTGTCCACTCAATCTAAGCATAAGAAAGCATTCTTAGTATGCTCAAAGGATTTAAAACAAACAAGGTATTGCCCTTGTCAAGTCATAAACCAATGATTGATTGTTTCATTGATAATGATGGTGTTGTCATTACGGGGAAAGCTATATCCATAGAGTAACACAAGGATGATATGGGAATGATATATCCCATTGATGATGATTGATGATGATTAATTTGGTTTATGACAAGAATAGGATCAAAACCTATTGATTTGATTAGATAATGTTCCTTGATTGATTAGCTTGCTTGATATGGATTATTGCGACTTAGATTTAAGATCACTACTTAGATTGATTTGATTGATATGATTAGAAGAAGTGATTGATTGTAATGGATGAATGAATGTTATTGATAAGAAGAATTGATGATGATGATTTGATTTTGATTAAATGTTGATGGAGTGGATTGTTGTGGATGATATGATTGGTTTTATTGCTTGGATTTTTCATTGGATATTTAATTTTTTGGATTTTTTGACATATTTTGATTTTGTTTGTTTTTTTTGGCATATTTTGACTTTTTTTTTTGGATATTTTGGGATATTTGATGGTCAATGGATTTACAATTTGGGTATCCTTTGTGCTAAATACCAATGACAAGGGAGAAAACCAAGTCTAGGTGCAAGGATGGAGGTAGGATGGATAAAAGAATGGGTGATAGTAATTGGGATGGTAAGATCATGAGAGTTGGATGGGATGGAAGGTTCATGAGAGTTGGATGGATAGATAAGAGGATAGGCCATATAAGGGATGGATGGATGCCTCATGATAAATGGATAGGTAGGCTATAGTAGAAAGCTCATGATAAACAGATGGGGATAAGCTATAAGATGGAAATCTTGTGATAAGGATACGCCATAGTGGATGGATCATAAGGGAACTAGGATGTGATATCCAAAGGCTATGTTGAATAGGAAGAATAACTTGCCCCATTCTAGGTGGTAATGCTGAGGATTTTTACATGACAAATTTCATGACCAAGGGATGACATGATTAGATTTTACATGGTGCTTATAATGATAGGATGACATGATGATTAGTTTAAATGGGATGGATAAATGGTCTATGGATAGGACTTGGTTTGGAAAGAAGGTATGTCAAGAAATATCCAAACATGTTTCAACATTTTGCCCCTATGTCTTCATCAAAATCAAAAGGAGGAAGGGAGGATGAATGGCTCAATATGATAGGTACATGGGTGTAATGGATAAGGATGGTAGGATAAGATATGGAAATGTTATGACAGGATACGATGGAAAATGATATAATGGGATAGATAGTTTGGAAATGGATAGGTTGGATGAGACAATGTGCCCCCAAGTGTAAGTGACATAGAAGATCAACCTACACATGATGTCTTTTTGCCAAATTTTCATCATGGTACTTATCCAAGGCACATGTTTGCTAGGTTTTCACCATTGGATGAAGGGATTTCTCTTTACTTTTTTGATTTATTTTTTCTTTATTTTTTACTTAGGATAGGATGACAATTACACATGGTGCCTGTTTTCCAGGTTTTCACTATGGTAATGAATAGGAAGCACTCAAGTGTCTAGTGCTATGAGAGGTGATAGTGTCCCATTAGAGATGGATGATGTCTTCGCATGGACCATGCCATTATGCTCATAGATGTTGATAAGGGATTGCATGGATGAGAGATGGATTAGGTAGATAGTGGATGATGAAATGGATTATGAAAGGTTCATGCAGGATAGATAGATGGGGATAGTGGATTATGATGTGAATTATATAGGCTTATGGAATGAAGATGGACTAAAAGTTTATGCCAAAGAATGGGCCATAGGGATAGCATGGGGGAAATATGTAGGATAATGGATGGAAGATGGGGAGATGTATTTATGTGGAGGTGCTGCGGAGTGGAAGGGAACCATGACCAACGAGTACACACACTATGATAAACATTGAATCTTTTGATGAGATGGTGGTGTAGGAAGCAATGGAGATGTTTGCTTAAGAGATGGTTGATGAAGTGATTTAGTAACCTACATAGATTTAGTATTTTTAGTGCTTTTGTTTTGCTTGTGGGATTTTTGAAGGGAAAGGAAGTTTTGGATTGAATTAGGCTTTTGGATGGAGATAGGTGATTGGGATTCTTGAGATGTGGATGAGGATGCCTCATTCATTTTGCTAGTTGTTTGCTTAGGAACCCAAACCATTTTGCTTTTGGGCTTTGAATTTGGAGGTAAGGGTTTAGATGGCTTCTTAGATGAACTTTGGTTTGATTTTGATTCTTTATGTCCTAAGGTATGAAGACCTTCAGGATTTTTGGTAGGATTTTTAGCTTTATAAGGAGAGGCATCAAAAAATTTTCTTTTGAATCCCATGGGTTGGGTGGAGCGGATGGAGTGATTGGAAGCTTTATGCTTAAACAATGTGTGCTTTTGTTGGCCATGATTAGGGATGTAAGGATACTTATGAATGATAGGTATGTTAGGTGCTGGAAGCAATGGTGGCAAGGTGGATGGAGGGATATTTGGAGTTGGTAAAAGTGGAGCCAAAGTGGATGGCGAAAGGTGTACGGTCACATGATTTTGACATTTATAGGATGATGGAGGTGGAATGGTAACATATGTTTTGGGTAGATGATGGGGGGTGCGATGGAAAGTGGTAAATTTATGATGCATGAAGGGATTACCAACATCTTGGCCTTGTTTACCTTGGGGTGTGTATCCAAGGCCATATGAGCATGGAGGGATCTTGACATGGATGGGCTCCAAAATACCTTTTTCATGAAGGCCTAGACCTTTTCCTTGGTAGCTCATGTTTTGGAGTATGCGATGGACAATAGGACTAGGTGTGCTTAGGGAACTAGACTTAAGCTCTTTATTGGATGAAGAAGGTGAAGTGGAGGACAAAGGTTGTTGTTGTCCTCGGGAAGAACATTCATAGATGAAGGTGGATAAAGTAATAGGATATGGTGGATTTGAAATGGGATTGATGGTAGATGGGGATGGAGGATTATTAGGATCTTGATTATGATCATTATGTTCACTAAGATCCAAGCTATTGGTTTGATCTTCTATGCTTATGTGTTCTTGAGAGGCACATGTCTCATTATGACAAGTGGATGTTTGCTCATTATGGATAGGGCTAGATGGCGGATGACTAGGAGCAATTTGGATATCTTGCTCATGGATAGATATAGGATTATGGATAGGATCAAGGTGCTCATGGATAGCTTCTTTATATGTATCATCTTGATCATAAAGAAGGTAAATGTTATGGATAGGTTGAATTTGGATAGCTTTCTCATGAATGGTTATTGGGAGATGGATAGGATCAAGTGGCTCATGGATAGATTCATCATTATGGCTATCATCTTGATCATGGAAACGATACATGTTATGGATGGGTTACATAAAAGTGATTTGATCTTGGCTTGGACTAGAGCTTAATGTTTCCACATGCTTAGGATTAAACCTTTGACATACCTCTTCAGTTGCTTGAATGGAAGTGGAAGGCTCTTGGATAGGTTCTTGGTCAACAACATGAGAACATGATGACTATTGACTTGGATTCATAATAGGAGACTCTTGAATAGGCTTGATGGCTTGTAGGTCACATGAGAGACTTGAAGGGCTGAGAATATTAATTGAGGGCTCTTGGATAGGCTCAAGGATAGGTGGACCACATGATGGGATTATAGGATTGGACATGACCTTTGGAAGTTCTTTGGTAGGCTAATGAATGGGTGTTTGACATGGAGGTAGTTTATTCCTAGCTAGTAGCCAATGGATCATATCCTTTGCAAGGGTATGCGTGGATAGGAAATATAATGGATGAGAAATAATAGTGGATGATGTTGTAGGTTTAGGAGTAGGATTAGGTTGGGGGCTAATTGGATTGGCTGGATTAGGATTTGGATTGGATGAAGGGATAATCTTACCACAATTTATGAGGTTTGTGATCAATCTCTTAAGTTTGACAAAATTGGTTGTTGTATGGCCCTTATACCTATGGTATGCACAATAATGGTTTTCATTATACTAAGGGGGTTTAAAGATTGGTTCAAAAGGTTCTATCGGTGGCAGCTCAATCAAATTTTCTTGAACCAATTGTTGTACAGTTATGTCCAAGGGATCTTGTGGTGGAGGATTGGTAGAACATGGGGATGAAGGTGATGAAGGTTGGTGGACCAATGGACTAGTGGTAGGATCATATGGTGGTATTATGATAGGGCTAGTAGGCTCATGTGTTGGGATGTGATTGGATGATGAAGGCCACTCATAGGATGCATTGACTAGATTGGTATTTCCCTTGTCAAAGGTAATTAAGTCTTTTTGTATTAAGCTCGCATGGTTTATATACAAAGGGCCACTTGGAGTTGTACATGATTCTTGTTGCAAAGGTGGATTTGGGCTCACTTGTGCTCATTGGGGAGGCCATTGATAGTCTTGGTAGCTAGGTGTAATGGTAGGATATGTAGACAAAAGATCTTGAGGTGGACTCAAAGTTGAGGGCATTTGATCTTGTTAGCAAGGTTGACTTGTACTCACTTGATTTATGTACAAAGGGCCATTATGACTTGGATGTTGTTCTTGTCATATCACTTGACTGCTTTGTGGATGGGCTTGGTAGTGCATTGGAATGGTGGCATGAGGGATTGGATAAGCTTGAGGTGGATGTTCATAGGTTGATGTGGCATTGACTTGGTGGATAGGTGGATTAAGTTGATACGAAGTGGATGGATATGACATGTGGCTATGAGGTGGATTGGGTTGGTAGGGAGTGGCTAAAGATTGTTGTACTTGTTGAGCTTGACTAGTGGCTAAAAGGTGTTGGACTTGGGCTACGAAGTGTTGTAGTTGAGGTGATTGGCTTGCGTGGGGTTGAGCTCTTTGGATGAAGAATTGTAATGTTTCAATGGAGTCTTGGTTTAGGGGTTTTGATCCTTGATAAAGATTTTGGAGGAATCTTTGGAATTTGATTTTTGGGTCTTTTGGTGTAAACATGTTGTCACCCAAGTGTTTGTCTTAAATCCTTTTTCGAAAGTACTCGTTTAGGGTTTGGATGATGATGTGGAAATGTCTTGGGTGGAATAGGGATGGATAGAATAGGTTTAATGGTTTGAATGACTTGGGTATGAAGGGTTGGATGATGACTAGGATGGTTAGGGTGATTAGGATGATGACAAGGTTTGATTAGGATGATTAAGGTTTTGACTAGGATGAAGATGATGTGGAATGGTTGAGGTTTGAATTAGGATGTCATTGGATATGATTAGGATATGGGGTGGCTATGAAGGATGATTAGGATGAAAGTGATTGGGTTTGAATGTTATTGGAGGAACGTGTAAGATAACTTGTCTTAATGTGTTTTGGTGTTTAGAGCTTGATGTGGCAATATTCAAACAAATGATTATGCATATACACACATGAATCACTCACGTAAGACACATAAGCAAGTTGTTAGTTTGGAAGAATGTGATGATGGTTAAGCAAGCACATGAAGACACTTCAACAAGTCCTAGTCAAGGCAAGGCCACTATCCCAAGAAGGTTCTAGTGAAAATCTAGGGGACCGGCACCCCACGAGCATCTAGCAAGCCACTTAAGACTTTAACTAACCCTAATAGGAGTTTTAATATACACAAAGGTACACCTCCTTTCGAGTTAGCACTATATGGTGAGCACTAATACCGGTTAGACTTGGCTTTTGCCTTATCCTCTAATTTTTATAGTGGACCAGATGAAAGTACCACTTGAGGTCATTCCCTTTTGGTGAGTACATCATTTCCCACAAAGGTAGACCTCTCTAAGGCTAAACAAAGCCAACACAAGTAAATGTTTTTTGATCTCCAAGTTCGTATTAGGACGTGAGGAGAGAGCATATACATTTACTTGGTCACACTCGCATGGGGTTCATTAACCTTAGAAATTCAATGTGTGGAAGACAATACAAGAACTTGTTTATTTTAAAGCCCAAATATAAATGTGAAGAAAGACAATGATTTTTTTTAGCCCAATTTTTGATGTGATAGAAAACAAGTTCATTTTATGCCCAAATTGAAATATGTTTACAAACAAGAGTGATTGGAATGAAAAGATGAAAGATAGAAATGAATGCACCCAGTTTATTTTCACTTGCTAAGCTATTGTATATGATTGATATTGCTGCTACTAAAGCTCCTTATGATCACCTACAATATCAAAAAATGATATTATAATGCAGGCATAAAAAATAAGCTCATCAGGAAAAGAAAATTATAATTTTAGATACATAGCCGAATTAGATTTGATTATTTTGAGACATTTTTGGTTTGAGAATTAAAAAATCAAAGAAGAGATCCCTATTAATTTTTTGAGAGATTTCCAAAAATGTAAAGAAATCAGAAAAATTCCCTGTTTTGCACCCAGAAATGTCAATTTATGGAAAATATACATTCGGCAAAGATTTGATTTATTCGCACTGTAAATGTCCTCCAAATTAAATTTGTAAAACATAGATCTAAATTAGAATTTTGAGAGATTTCCAGAAATGTAAAAATATCTAAAAAATTCACTGATTTGCGTCTAGAATTGTGATTTTATGAAAAAACATAAAAATATGATAACTCCTACAAAAATGGTGATAAACCCTCAATTTTTTTGTTGTAGCTTCCTTATATTATGGACAAATTTATTTTGAAATACTGTAGAAAAATTCATAGCCATTTGGAAGATATGATGAAATCTTTAAAACCTAGGGTTTTGTCCAAAAAATAGCGGATCTGCAACAAAAAGTTAATTAAATCGACAAAACTCGACAATGGGGATTAGATGAATACAAATTTTTACTACAAAAACCTGCAAAAAAGATCAAGCGAAGTGAGTCCCACCAGGCGTGCCAAAATGTATAATGAAAAAAATTAGATTTGCAACTCGAAATGATCAAACAATGAAATGCATAACCTAAACCCAAATCATTCAATACCTCAAAGATGCAAGATGAATTGTTTGATTGATTTGATATGTTGGTTGCTCACAATTTGGAAGCATAACATTTGCATAGGATTGAGATGATAGATGGAAGATTGATAGATGGAAGATGGTGATGATAGATGCAAAGGGTCTAATGTGATTTCAATAACATAAGGATACTCCAACTCAATTCCTCCTTTGCAAATGACTTGTGAGGGGGTTGATTTATAGGAAAGGCTTGGTTCAAATGGATGGTTGAGATTAAAAAGCTAAATGATTGATGTGGACGGCTAGGATTGATTAGTTATTCCCACTCTTTAAGGGAGTTGCAGTCATGTGACAAGTGGAGGGAGGACAATAGGTCTCATGTGTGATTGTGTACACAAATACTTTTATTAGGTTTCATTAGTTGTACATGTGAAGTATTTTAAATGAAAGTTTTACTACTAGACATGATTTAATTGAGAAATGGACAAGTGTCAAAATGTGGTGAGAGGTGAGGACCTATTTTAAATAAAATATTTGAATTACTTGGGATATGTGAGGGAAATTAATTAAATAAATAAAATTTATCTAATTAATTGGAATGTGGGATTATGAATGTGAAATTAAATAAATAAATAAAATTTATTTAATTAATTGGCTAAGTGGGATAAGCATGGGATTAAATGGGATTTTAATTAAATAAATAAAATTTATTTAATTAATTGGCTAATGAAATAAGTGGGATTAAGAGTGGGATTTAGGACAAAATACTACATGATGTCTAAGATAATGTATTTGACTAGGTGTTGCAGGACATGGATAAATTTGGGTGTCTACAATGTAAATTAATTGTAAATTTCATATTGTCATTTTGTGCAATGTGGCACAGTGATGTGTCATCCTACATGGAAGATGACAACTTGTAATTTTATCCTCACATGAGGAGATAGGCATCCCACTTTGTGGTAGGAGTATTTTGCCATGTGTCAACATCTTAGATGTTGTGTAAGGGAATGTTGACTAAAACATTTATGACAGATTCTTATAACAAAGTTATGACATGTAAGAGTCAGAAATAGAAGCTTGTAAGACAAGTGAAGACATGTGTCGAAGAGCATCTTTGAAAAAGGCATCTTTGGGCACCCCAAGGTGGAATATGACATGTTGTAAGAAAATATGCTATTTATAGCCTATGTATGATAGATTCTCTTACAGCTATAAGTTGTAACTGCTATGACAGATTCTATGACAGTCGTAAGAGCATCTGTCATAGCCCATTTTGGAAATAGGCAACCTCTTTGGGATGGAGTGTGTTGACAAGTGTTAGAAGCATATGGAAATGTTGAACAAGTGTCCATAAGCATGGTTTTTGGGCCATGAGCCCAAGTTGGACGCCCATCCCATGATAGAGCCAGTTTTACCTTGTATATTCTATATAAACAGGTGCTTTGAGGAGGAATTGTAGTATGTGTCTTATAGTTACTATTATGCTTCTAGATTGACTCCAGACATGAGTGTCAAAGACTATTGAATCTTGCATTACAAGTGCATTGTAAACCATATTTAGTTTTAATAATACATTGTGCAGGTTTCCGAGTGTGGGTTTTTTCATCCGATAAAGATTTTCCCCATGATATATATTGTCTCTCTTCTTCTATCTTCTTTCTAGTTCTATGTGTATTGCTGCAATATCTCTTTTATATGTTTCATGTTGCTGTAACTGTAAGGATTAAGTTGAATTTTCATATCTGTCCCCTTCTTAGATTAGTGTAGGAAGTGATTTCTGCACAACTAGCTTCCTTTCATGTACCCTGTTAAAAGTACTTTAGAAAAGTAGAAGTCACATGCCTTTGGGCACACTGCCTAGAGCTCACATCTCAGAAGAGAGACTGACTACCTACAGAATTTATTTAGAACATAAAGAATTAATTGAGAAATAGTATCTACTTCATGCCTAGTTCAATTTCAATGAATGCTCACAAAGCTTCTGCTTTGCCCCAAATCCTTCTTCACTAATTTTTCACTCTATACTGCTTTCGCTCCTTTTCTTCTATGCTCTACTTCTGATCCTTTATTTAGATTCAATCTATTTTGCTCAAGGATGATTTTGAACAACTCTTCAACAAGTATTTATACACTTCATCAACCTTGGAATGATGAGCAAGGTTAGTTAAACTTAACGTGGATCTTTACACTATTAGCCAAACATAGTTGAGACTTGAATCTTCCTCTAATAACACACCACGCTTCATAAAATGATCTATAGATCATTCACAACATGCTAGGAACATCCGATCGGCTAAGAATGGGAAGAAGATCAACTTCAAAGAGGAAATCTTCAATAACAAGCTCAAACTCTAATACAAACCTCCAAAATAGTATCCACATGATCCAAAGACCTCTACAAGCACATTGAACTCACCAATAACATCCACTCCAAACCAAATTACTAGAATCATTTGTATCTTCCTCTGAAACCTCAAGAACATTGTCTTCCATGAATGTTAGACTAGAAGGATGGCTTGCGGACCTCCAAACCATGAACCACTGGAGATGATGATATACACTAACTTCCCAAACATGCCTTTAGGTCTGGAGACTACAATATTTTACTATGGAGTAATCCAGACAAACTTACTATCACTATGTCTCTTTTGAATACTACAAAATCTGGTTCTACTTAGATGGCCATAACTTTAAATCTTCATGCAGACTTCTCAATTCTTAACTAGAACTACCTCTGACAATCCTGTACACAGCCATATGGTCTCTGAACATTGAGTCTTCATTAATTTTCTCAATATCCTCAACATTCTAGTCTCCTGAATAGACAACCAAATAAGGCACAGTTGACACCAATGACAACAATAATATGTTGACATCAATGACAACACCTCTTAGGCACATATTTGCAACAATCTCCTGCTTTGTCATTGATAGAAACATATGATGTGAAAAATTGATTCAACCATCATGATAAGAACTTCTCTCCCTGAATTGTACAACCACTTCCTTCATTGCTCCCCCTGTCATCAACAATTATTTTTTCACATGTCTTGAACTCTCCCCCTTTGACATCAATGGTAAAGGGTACATATTTGTAATCTTTACTCCCCCTTTTTATTTCAGACTAATCTCCAACATTTGCATACTAACTACTCCTTAGAGTAGTATTTTCTCAGCATTAATCTGGATCTCAAGATATGACTAATAATTCCACCAGACTGATGCACCTCAGTGCATCTTAGTTCTTAGCCAGAGGGGTACTAACCCCTAACTTCTCTTTGAGATACTCAAAGGTATCCTTGGGAGGAGGCTTAGTGAAGATGTTTGCAATCTGATCTTTGGAAGACACAAAATCCAACTTCACTTCATTCTCATTTACCTTTTCTCTTAAGAAATGAAACTTGATAGATATATTCTTTGTCTTTGAATGCAATACCAGATTCTTTGAGATGCTTATTGCACTAGAATTATCACAAAAGATTGTGACTGGCTCCTCGAACACAGTTCTGATGTCCGTCAACATTTGCTTCATCCACATAACCTGAGTACAATTATTTTCTCCTGCTATATATTCTGCTTCTGCAGTAGATGGAGATATTGCCTCTTGCTTTTTTCTCATCCAAGAGATTAATCTTCTTCCCAAGAAAAATGCACTACCACTAGTACTTTTTCTGTCATCCACATCTCCTGCCCAATCAAAATCTATATATGCATGAAGAGTGAAATCATTGTCCTTTGGATACAACAATCCATAATCAATTGTCCCCTTGAGATATCTAAAAATTCTTTTGACTGCCACAACATGGGATTCTTTTGGATCAACTTGAAATCTAGCAACAAGTCCAGTTACATTCATGATATCAGGTCTGGTCTAAGTTAGATAGAGCAATCTTCTAATCATTGATCTATGCCTTTTCTGATTTGCCTTGGGGTAGTCATAATATTTACTTAACTTGCATCTGGTTACCATAGGTGTACCTACTAGCTTTGAATCTTCCATTCCAAACTTCTTCATCAATTCTTTCACATACTTGGACTGAGATATAAAGATACCTTTATCTAACTAAATAATTTGCAGACCTAGGAATAAATTCATCTTTCCAAACATTGACACCTCAAATTCACTTTTCATCTGATTAGCAAATGCTTTGAACATACATTCATTTCCACCAAAAATGATATCATCAACAAAAACTTCAACAATCAGGATGTCCTCATGATTAATCTTGAAGTAAATATTACTATAAGCAGTACCTTTACTAAAACCTATCTTAAGCAAATATTTATCCAATATTGCAAACTAGGCTCTTGGAGCTTGTTTAAGTCCATACAAGGCTTTTCTTAGTCTACAAACCATATCTCCCTAATTAGACAACTGAAATCCTTCCGGTTGCTCAATGTAGACTTCTTCCTCCAAATCTCCATTTAGGAATGTTGATTTCACATCCATCTGATACACTTTAAAATCTCTAAAAGCAAAAAATGCAAAAAACAATCTAACTGCCTCTATTCTTGCCACTGGAACAAAATTTTCTTCAAAATCAATTCCTTCCACTTGAGAATAGCCTTCGCATACCAACCTTGCTTTGTTTCTTACAACTTCACCATCTTCATTTAGTTTATTCCTGAAGACCCATTTGGTTCCAATCACATTTTTGTCCTCAGGTCTAGGAACAAGATCCCAAGTGTGATTCTTTTCAATTTGCATCAATTCTTCTTCCATTGCTTTTACCCAATTTTCATCATTGCATGCTTCACTTATTGATTTAGGTTCAATCTTTGGAATCAAACAAATCTCTTCTTGATCTTCAAGAAATCTTCTCCTAGTTTGAACACCTTTATTTCTATTTCCTATGATTTGATCTTTAGGATGATTCATTCTTACATACCTAGGGGTTTTGGGAGTTGCTTGAACTTTTGTTTCTTGAGCATGTTCCTCAACATCTATACTATTTTCTTGAGTTCCTAGATTTTTTGGATCAATCTAAATCTAAGTCAGAGTTTGAACTAACCTTCCTTGACTTTGACTTTCATTTTGATCATCTGAATCATATCTGTAGAACTTGGAATGTCCTTCCTTATTCTCATCACCTCTAATATTAGCACTTTCAACAATCTTTTTCAACCTCTTTTTAAAGCACTGGTAAGCCTTACTTTGAGTAGAGTACCCCAAAAATATTCCCTAATCACTTGCATCAAACTTGCCTAAATCATCATCTCTTTTGATATAGCATTTACTACCAAAAACTCTGAAATATATCATAGTAGGAGGATGACCAAACTATAGTTCATAAGAGTGTAGACAACAGTTTTTACAACTTGTCTCCAAAAAGCTTGAGGAACATTTGTTTCTATCATCATGGTCCTAGCAGCTTCTTGAATAGTCCAGTTCTTTCTTTCCACAACTCCTTTTTGTTGGGGAGTTCTAGGATCAGATAACTATCTTTTTATGCCATGCTTTTCACAGAAAGCATCAAACTCACGGGTTCTCCACCTCTGTCATATCTCAAACATTTCAATTTTTCACCAATCTCCTTTTCCACCATTACTTTGAACACCTTAAATTTGTCAAGAGCTTCTGATTTTTCTTTCACGAAAGTTTCCCACATCAGCCTAGAGTAATCATCAATCAATAACATGAAATATCTATCTCCTTGCACACTCCTAATTCTAGTAGGACCATAGAGATCAATATGTACTAGTTCCAATCAGCCACTTGAAGCTTGTTCCTTACTTTTGAATGAAATTTTGTTCTATCTCCCTAATTGACATTCTTTACACATGTTATTAGGTTTCACATGTTTTGGAACATCTTTTACAGCCTGAGTGATACTTATTTTAACAATGTTATCAAAATTCACATGAGACATTCTCTTATGCCATAACCAACTTTGATCTATCTAAGCCATCAAACAACTTTTGCCAGAACTACTTAAATGAAAAATGTTACCTCTAGTTTGAGTACTAGATGTAATTTCAGTTATGGAACTCTCCAAGATTCTACATTTCTCATCCTTGAATCAAAGATCATAACCTTTATCAACCAACTGTCCAATACTAAGAAGATTGTGTTTCAGTCCTTCTTGAAAGGAAGCTAGGCGTGCGGAAATTGCTTCCTACACTAATCTATTGAGGAGAGGGTTATTCAAATTTAAACTAACTATTACAGTAATGTTAAACCATTAACATGAGATATTGCAGCAAAACACAAGAACCAGAATGTAGACAGAATAAGAGAGAAAGATTTACGGTGGGGAAAACCCTTATCGGGTGAAAAACCCCACACTCAGAAACTTGCACAATGTATTAACAAATTTGAAAGAATGTTTGCAATACACTTACAATGCAAGCTTCAATGTTCTTCGACACTCATGTCTAGAGTCAATCTGGCAGCATAACAGTACCTGTGAACCTGTGATACAAACTCCATCTCCAAGCACATGTATATAAAGAGTAGTACGAATAGAGGTAGCTTCTAGAGCAAGTCACACAAGGAACTCGTCCAAATCCATGTGGCCCAATTTTCAAGGCCATAAAACATGCATATGACACATGTAAGTGATTCTTTTTCATCCCTTACAACCCCCCAACTTGGGCACCCCAAATTTACACAATTAAGGTATGACAAATGCTCTTACAATGTCATAAAATCTGTCATATATGACAACTCTTACAGTTGTAAGAGAATTTGTCATAACTGTCTATTAATAGAAAATTTTCTTACAACCTTGTCATAGTCAAACTTGGGTGCCTACTTCCCCATGCAAGATGCTTTCAAACACTTGTCTTCATTTGTCATATAATCTTCCATTTCTGGCCCTTACATGTCATAGATTCTGTCATAGGAATCCGTCATAACTCTTACGCGTCATAAACCTCTTACAACACCTGAATGATGCCGACACATGGAAAAACACTTCTACCACAAGGTGGAATGCCTATCTCCTCATATGAGAACAAAAGTACATGTGGTCACCTTCCATGTAGGATGACAAATCACCGTGCCAACTCCCACAAAGTGATGAAATATGATTTGCATCCAAATTACAATAATAGGAAAAATAATAAATACAATTAAATAATAAATGCTAGAAACTTGCAAAGTTGAAACACCTTAATTCCTAACATTCTCCCACTTGTCGGACACCTTATAAGAGCCAATTGAAAAAAAAGATTTAACTACTATAGGCTAAGAGGCCCATAGACTCTGAACACCATCTAAACTTCTCTATGCTCACTGGTTTCATTAATGCATCTATAACATTCTTCAAAGTATCTAACTTCTCCAGATTTACCTTTCCATCCTCACCCATGTCTCTCACAAAGTGAAACTAAACATCAATGTGCTTAGTTCTAGCATGGAAAGTTGGATTCTTTGCAAGGAAATTTTCACTCTGACTGTCACAACTGATCATGATCTAACCTACATCAACACCAATATCAGAACATAATCTCTTATGCCAAATGGCTTCCTTACAAGCATGAGTTGCTGCTATGTACTCAGCTTCTGTCGTAGACAAAACAACAATAGGTTGTCGCTTACTCATCCAATTAATAGTACCACCAAATAGTGTAAACACAAGCACTGGTGGATCTCCTGCTGTCAATGTCACCTACCCAATTTGAATCCACAAATCCATGAATATCAACAAAATATGGAGCTCCTGAAACATTGCCATTATAGAAAATGGAATACTCAGAAGTACCCCTCAAATATCTGAACACTCACTTAACTGTATCCCAATGAACCCATCCAAGATTAGCCATAAATCAACTAAGGACTCCCACTACTTGGGCAATGTCTGGTCTTGTACAAACCATAGCATACATCAAACTGCCAACAACACTAGCATAAGGTACTCTTCTCATGTCCTCGAACTCACTAGGAGCTTTTAGACAATCCTCAATAGACAATTTTGTCCCTAAAGAAACAGGAACACACAATGGTCTACAATCTGTCATACTAAATCTGTCCAACATGGTCTTCACATACTTACTCTAGCTTAACCAAAGTTTTCTGTTGGTTTTGTCTCTTCTAATTTCCATTCCTAGAATGTACTTGGCTGCCCCTAAATCTTTCATTTCAAATTTTTCTAACAATTGAGATTTAAAATTAAAAATCATATTCTTACCCTTTCCAATGAGCAACATATCAGCAGCATACAGTGCAACAATGAGAATACGATCACCATCAAATTTATAATACACACAACGATCTGATTTCAATCTCACAAATCCAATTGATAACACAAAGGCATCAAACTTCAAGTACCATCTCCTAGGGGACTGTTTCAAACCATACAAAGACTTCTTAAGTTTGCAAACCAAATTTTCTTTACCTTTTACCATGTAATGCTCTGGCTGTGACATGTAGATTTCTTCCTCCAAGTCACCGTGAAGGAAAGTTGTCTTCACATCTATCTATTGAATGGATGTCAACTTTGCAATGGGAGAGAAGATCTCACCATAATCTATATCCTCCACTTGTGAATACCCCTTCGCAATCAATCTGGCCTTATACTTCTCAACATTGCCATCTACACCAATTTTCTTCTTGAACACCCATTTCCATCCAACGGGTTTCCATCCAAGAGGCAAAGGCACC
The DNA here is from genome assembly GCA_027924645.1 of Cunninghamia lanceolata. NCBI lineage: Eukaryota > Viridiplantae > Streptophyta > Pinopsida > Cupressales > Cupressaceae > Cunninghamia > Cunninghamia lanceolata. The sequence continues at coordinate 11,257,017 of BSBN01000078.1, forward strand.
AAGTCCCAAGTTTGATTCTTTTCCAAAGAAGCCATTTCTTCCTCCATGGCCTCCTTCCAAGAACCTACATCCTTCATATTCAAAGCCTCTGATATAGTTCTAGGTTCATCACTTTTAGTAATCAAAGCATAAGCACAACTAGAATCAAGTAATGTAAAATCAAACCTTTCAGGTTGCTTTCTTATCCATGTAGACCTCCTCAAGAGCTAAGGTTGAGGTTCAGCTTCTTCTTATGAGCTTTTAGAGCTGTTAGAGCTCTCCTCATCATTAGGTCCAACATTGTCTTTCTCTTCAATCTTCTCAAGGGTGAGAGGAAACTGAATATCCTCTTTATTTTCTTTTTCTTCTAGCTACAAAATAGTGGAAGAAGGTGTAAGCTCTCCAAAGATGACACTTCTGCTATACAACACTTTTTCAGCCATGGGGTCACAAAGCTTGTATCCTTTCACACCAACACTATAGCCGATGAAGATACACTTAACAGCTTTGTTCTCCAACTTTGACCGCTTCTCCCTAGGCACATGTGCATATGCCTCACAACCAAAAACATGAAGATGCCTTAGTGAAAGATTTCTACTAGACCACACCTCCATGGGTGTCCTTCCAGCAAGAGTTGATGTAGGATATCTATTTACCAGATAGCAAGCAGTGGCAATAGCTTCAGCCCAAAACTTTTGTTCTAGACTAGCTCCACTAAGCATACTCCTAGCCTTCTCCATCAATGTCATGTTCATCCTCTCTGCAACTCCATTTTTCTGCGGTGTGTATGGAGTTGTCTTGTGCCTTTCAATCCCAAGTTCCTTGCAATACTTATCAAATTCTATAGAACAGAACTCACCACCATTGTCAGTTCTCAAACATTTAATCTTTTTACCAGTCTAATTTTTATCAAAGGCTTTAAACTCCTTAAACTTTCTATAGACTTCAGATTTTCTTCTGAGAAAATAAATCCATGTCCTTCTACTATAATCATCTATAAAAGATACAAAGTATACAAATTTTGATAATGAAGGAACATTAACATGACCAAACACATCAGATTGAATAAGGTCCAACACACCAGGAGACTTATGAGAACTTGAGTAAAACTAAACACGATTTTGTTTTCCATAATGCAATGTTCACAAAAGTCAAACTCAAGATTACAATCATCTAACCCTTCAATGAGGTTCTTATTTTTTAGAGTACGTAGACCCTTCTCACCAATGTGGCCAAATCTCTTATGCCATAACATTGTCTTTTCTATAGGAAGTTTAACTTCCAATGCTAGATTACAACCATCAAGACTAGAAACAATAGATTTCTCCACTGCTCATTTAGATGGTGGGGATGAAGTGACTGCTGCCCTCTTCCTTGAGTCAAAAGAACTATTGTATTGTGCAATGCATGCTTCCAGCTAAAATAAAGTACCTCTCTAAGTACCCTTAGCAAGCACCACAGATCCTCTAGTCATCTTGCATCCTTCTTTCGAAAAGACAACCTGTACACCCACATCATTCAAACTACTTACAGAAAGTAGGTTCCATGCTAAACCTGGGATGTGTATAACCCCAGAGATCCCCTTCACTCAACCATTAGGGAATTGGATAGAGACTCTTCCATGACCAATGATCTTCAAATGAGAGTTGTCACACAAATACACCTTTCCACCATCGAACTCCTCATACTTAGTGATCCAGTCTCGATGTGAGGTCATGTGGAAAGATGAACCAGAGTTGATTAGCCACACATCATCAAATGCATGGGTTGCCAAGGTTACGAGGAAAGCATCACCATCGTCTTGTGACTTGTCAGAATCTGAATCAGGAGCTTTCTTCTTTGTCTTCTTTTTCTTCTTCTCCTCTTTGTATTCCTTTCAAAAATGTAGTGTCTTGCCATAGTTCCAACAAAGAGCCTTGGACTTTCCAGGAGATTTAGATCTCCCACGGGATTTGGATCTACCCTTCTCATCTTTCTTGTCCTTCTTCTTCCCTTTCTGCTTGGGTCTTCCACGAACTGCAAGGGCCTCTTTGGCTGCCTCAGAAGACTTTCTCCGCATCTCTTTAAACAACAGTGAACAAACCACTTCTTGCATTTTGAATGTGGATGTGGTGCTTTCAATTGCCATGAGAAGATGATCCCATGAGTCCAGTAGAGAACAAAGCAGGGTCATACACTGATCCTCCTCCTCCATCTTTACACCAATAGATGTCAATTGTGCAACTAGCATGTTGAAAGCATTCATATGTTCAGCAATGATTCCTCCGTCCTCTATTCAAAGAGAATACAACTTCTTTCTCAGAAAAAGTTTATTAACTAGGGATTTGGCTTAATATAGATCCCTCAACTTCTTCCAAAGGAGTTTTACAGTAGTCTCCTCATGGACATTTAACAACACGGAATTGACAAGACTAAGTCTTATGATACCCTTAGCCTTCCAATCCTTGAGATCCCAGTCATCTTGTGACATTGCATCTAGTTTAGTTCCATTCACACTATCCCAAAGGTCTCGTTCAACTAACATGTCTTCCATCTTGAGCTTCCACAGCTCGAAATTACTGCCATTGAACTTCGCCACTTCAAACCTTCCTGATGTGCTTGCCATCTCCTTGCTACAATAAGATACAAAATTCTCTACATAGACTCCCACTTAACCTAATATTAGCTCAAAAAACCCCTACCCAACAACTAGGACCAAAGGTGATCAAGCTCTAATACCAACTGAAAGGAAGCTAGGTGTGCGGAAATCGCTTCCTACACTAATCTATTAAGGAAAGGGTTATGCAAATTCAAATTTATCCTAACTATTATAGCAATGTTAAACCATTAACATGAGATCTTGTAGCTAAACACAAGAACCAGAATGTAGACAGAATAAGAGAGACAAAGATTTACAGTGGGGAAAACCCTTATCAGGTGAAAAACCCCACACTCAGAAACCTGCACAATGTATTAACAAATCTAAAAGAATGTTTATAATACACTTGCAATGCAAGCTTCAATAGTCTTTGACACTCATGTCTGGAGTCAATCTGGCAGCATAACAGTACCTGTGAACCTGTGATACAAACTCCATCTCTAAGCACCTATATATTAAGAGTAGTACGAATGGAGGTAGCTTCTAGAGCAAGTCACACAAAGAACTCGTCAAAATCCATGTGGCCCAATTTCCAAGGCCATAAAACATGCGTATGACACATGTAAGTGATTCTAAGGTATGACAGATACTCTTAGAATGTCATAAAATCTATCATATATGACAACTCTTACAGTTGTAAGAGAATTTGTCATAACCGTCTATTAATAAAAAATTCTCTTACAACCTTGTCATAGTCAAACTTGGGTGCCTACTTCCCCATGCAAGATGCTTTTAAACACTTGTCTTCACCTATCATATAATCTTCCATTTCTATCCCTTACATGTCATAGATTCTGTCATAGGAATCTGTCATAACTCTTACGCGTCATAAACCTCTTACAACACCTGAAAGATGCCGACACATGGCAAAACTCTTCTACCACAAGATGGAATGCCTATCTTCTCATATGAGGACAAAAATACATGTGGTCACCTTCCATGTAGGATGACACATCACCGTGCGAACTCCCACAAAGTGACAAAATAGGATTTGCATCCAAATTACAATAATAGGCAAAATAATAAATACAATTAAATAATAGATGCTAGAAATTTGCAAAGGTTAAGACACCTTAATTCCTAACACTTCCACATACAGAAAATCATTGGTGCTATTTTTACCATCAAAAGAGATGGATCCTCTACCATGGATTCTACTAGCTGAGTTGTCTCCAAATTTCACAAGCCCTCCATAATTTTCAAAATTCAAAAACTTACTCTTGTCTCCAGTCATATGATGAGAACATCCACTATCAATCACCCATTCATCTTTCTCAATAGCTTGAGTAGCCAAGGCATTTTTCATATTTGCATAGCTAGTAGATTTAGTAGACACTGGATCTTCTTTGATAGTAATGAACACCCAATTATTTTCAGAGGAACCTCCATGATCAGATTCATCATCTATGACTCCTTCTTCTCCAGCTTCTTGGACATAGTAAAATTTGTTCTAATTTTTGTATCTGTTAGGGTTTGGTTTTTAAAACCTCTCTAGACATCTTGAGACAAAATGACCAATCTTATTACAAGAAAAACATTTAATTGGTAATTTTCCTTCATACTTATCGAATCCTCTTGGCAATCTTCTGATAAGAAGAGCTTCAAGATCTGTAGTTACAATCTCAACATATTCAAGATCCTTCCTTGTCTTCATGAATCTATTTGATCTTACAAAAGAGTTTTTACCTGGATCATATCATTATTTTCCATATACACTGACCTTAAATGCAAATTCAGACTTGGGAAGAGAATCACCAAACTCACTTAATTTAAAAGCTAAAATTTTGCCAACTAGTTGATCTCTTGTAACTTCTGAGATAGTCCTGATCTCCTCTATAGTAGCAACGTTATGTTTGTATGAATTAGGTAAAGATCTAAGCACTTTTGATACAATCTCTGATTCTTCCAAAGTTCTACCAACACACCTAATACCACACACAAGTTCATTTATCTTTTGCATGTAGATTGTGATGTTTTCATCTCCACTCATCCTTTGAGTTTCAAGTTTTCGTCTTAGACTTTGCAGCTTGGCACATTTGACAAATTTATCGCCTTCATACAAATTCTCCAACTTTTTCCAGATTTCATGAGCAGTTTTTAGACCAAAGACATTTCTCATTTCTGAATCAGTCAGGGCACTCAACAAGGATTCTTTAGCTTGAAGGTTATTTTTAGCATCTTTGAGTTGATCTGGAGTTGAAGGACCTTTCTTTAGAGGTCTATACTCAACATTGGTTATCACCCAATAGACATCACCCATGCATTGCAAATGGCACTCCATGTGATTCTTCCAAACAGAATAATTTGTTCCATCCAATCTCAGACTATCGTTCTTGTAGGTCGACATCCTAGATCTATTCAAGTGGTCAAGCTTTTATAAAAAGATTTGGCTCTGATATCAATTGTTGGAATTAGACCAGACAACTAAGAGGGTGGGAGTGAATCAGTTGTCACACAAAATAAACTTTTTCTTCTTTTAATTAACTTACTATCAGATTAATGATGTAAACATTAAAGCATAGATCAAAAACATATGAGCAAAAACATAAGCAACACACTTGACACCAAGATTTTGACGTGGAAACCCGATTAAGGGAAAAACCACGGTGGGGGTTGACCCACAAAGATTTGTAACCTATTAAAAGTACTTTAGAAAAGTAGAAGGTACATGCCTTCGGGCACACTGCCTAAAGCTCATTGCCTGCAGAATTTATTTAGAACATAATGAATTAACTAAGAAATAGCATCTACTTCATGCCTGGTTTAGTTTCAATGAATGCTCACAAAACTTCTGCTTTGTCCCAAATTCTTCTTCACTGATTTTTCACTCTATACTACTCTTGTTCCTTTTCTTCTTTGCTCTTCTTCTAATCCTTTATTTGGATTTAATCTATTTTTCTCAAAGATGATTTTTAACAACTCTTCAACAAGTATTTATACACTTCATCAACCTTGGAATGATCAACAAGGTCAGCCAAACTTAACACAGATCTTTACACTGTCAGCCAAACATAGCTAAGACTTGAATCTTCCTCTGCTAACATGCCATGCTTCATAAAATGATCTATAGATCATCCACAATATGCTAGGAACATCTGGTCGGCCAAGACTAGGAAGATAATCAATTTCAAAGAGGAAATCTTCAATAACAAGCTCATACTCCAATGTGAACCTCCAACACAGTAGCCACATGATCCAGAGACTTCCACAAGCACAATGAATTCACCAATAACATCCACTCTAAACCAAATTACTAGAATCATTTGTATCTTCCTCCAGAATCTCAAGAACACTGTCTTCCATGACTGTCAGACTAGAAGGATGGCTTATGAACCTCCAAACCATGAGCCACTGGAGTTGATGATACACACTGATCTGAATTCCCATGGGCCTTATTTCTAGTGCATGATTATTTTCGTTTGATATCCTATGGGTTGATTTACAATGTATAATGTCAAGTGGAAGAATGTTGGGATAAGGTGCCATTAACCTTGTAAATCCTAAAATTGTATTTATTCTATTTATTAGATGTAATTTGTAATTATCCATGAGGAGATGTACTAGTTTCATAGGTAGGGGTAATTTTAGAGTAACCGAAGGTAATTATGGAGTGACTTTTACTGTTGGCAAATGTGAAAAATCAAAGTAAATGAGGTTAGGTATGCCCCCCTTGAGGAATCTACTATTTTTGGCATGTATGACAACTGTCATAATGTTTGTTAAGTGAATCTATGACAGCTACAAGTTTTTATAAGATTTTGAGATTCTATGATTCATATGACGAATATGTTAGTTGTATATTTTGTATATTTCACCCAAGGTTCCTATCTTGGAAACATAATCTTTTGCGGAATCTATGACGGTTATGATGCGTCATAAGATTTTTTAAGAGGCCAAATTTAGTCTTGGCCCCCCAACCTTTGCATGGATGCTTTTGGACAAGTGTAAGATGTTTTTAAGATGGTAATTAATGTTTATAGGTTGGGGAATCTTTGGAGAGAGAAGGTGAATTAATAGAATAGAGTGGAAAATATTTCTAAAATTATTCTCCATGTATTTGTTGCTACAATATAGATTTTAGGTACTCAGGTGCTACCAGAATGTTGTCAGATAGATGACTTGTGGAGAGAGTTGTGTAGTTGATGTATTGCACAATCTTGTTGAGATTAATAGAAACTTGTGCCTCTTTTCTGGTGGAATTTTTTACCTGCAAGGGTTTTCTCCACGTAAACACTATGTCATTGTGCTGATTTCTTCATGTTTGACATCTTTTTTGTAGTAGTTTTTATGTTTTGTTACAATCTCCATTGTTAATCCACACTTAAGATTGCTAAAATTTATCTTGAATTAGATTTTCATTGAAGTAGTGTTTCTTTGATTTCTAACATTTGGTATCAGAGCGTGGCCAACTTTGACTCTTGGGTGGTAGTGTGGAAGCTGTAGCTGCGGTGGGAGATTTGGTTGTGTTTATTTTGTAGATCTTGTGTTGTTATTATAAATGCATCCACCTTTGCATCAACCTCTCAAATGGACAATGAGAAGTTCAATGGAATGGGGTATGAGTTGTGGAAGTTGAAAATAGAAGATTTGTTGGAAGAAAGAAGCCAATGGTTGGCTACTCAAAAAGAGAAGAAACCCATGACGTGTCTCAAGATGAGTGGGATAGACTAGATAAGAAGGCATGGGGAACCATTCGGTTGTGTCTTTTAGACTCAGTCCTATTGAAACCACACACAAGTTGTTGAATGGTTTGAGTGAGATCTATCAAGCTAAGAGTATGATAAATAAACTTTATTTAAAAAGAAAATTATTTTCCATAAAAATGTAGGAACATGAATCAGTTGTAGAGCATTTAAATTCTTTTAATTTGTTATTGAGTCATTTTGATTTAGTACATGTTGAGGTTAGTGAGGAAGATAAATGTATCTTACTTCTTTGTTCTGGGAGGATGTTATCCTTGTCATCACTGCTAACCTTGCTGATCTGAAGTTGGATTCTCTTGTTTTAGTGCTACTATCATAGGAATTGAGGAAGAAGAGTTCAGATAGTTCAAGGGATGCTCTCAATGTCAGAGGAAGGTCTAAGGAAAGAGGACCAAAAGGAGATCACAAAGGGGCTAAGGACAAGTCTAAGGGCCGGTCTAAGACTCCTGGTAAAAAGAACAGAGTTAAGTGTTAGAACTGTGGTAAAAGGGGACATGTGAAGAAGGAGCACAAAAACCCCAAGAAATAGTGGGAGAGTGCTTCAGATAAGTCCTCGAATGCAGGTGAAGAAGTTTTAATTTCTGGATGTAATCTTGTTTCTAATTATCACTGGTTGGCTAACTCAAGATGCTCATTTCATATAACCCCACATAAGGAATGGTTCTCCACATATGAAGAATATGATGGAGATAATATCTACCTTGGTGACAAGTTTTCATACCTGATTGTCAGGAAAGGAAATGTACTGTTGTGTTTCAGTGATGGGAGGATTAAAACCCTCCCTGGTGTTTTTCATGTTCCTAGATTATCTAGAAATATGATTTCAATTTCAAATTTGAATAATTTGTGAATGCATGTGAATTTGACAAGCATGGCTACAGATTGGTGAGAGGGAACTTGGTGGTAGCGAAAGGGAAGAGATTTAGGAATTTGTTTAAGTTTGAAGCCACTACAGTTTGTAATTCCTCTTATGTTTCTGAGGCTTTTGAAAACACTTTTTTATTGTGGCATTGTAGATTAGGCCACACAAGCAATAATGTATTGAAAAGTATTAAGAATAAAGAATTGTTGGATGGTTTCTCATATTCTAATGAGCACTTTGATTTCTGTGAGCATTGTGTGTTTGGTAAACAAAACAAAAAATTATTTCCTTCAGGAAGAAATAGAGCAAAAGAGAAGTTAGCAATTATTCATATGGATGTATTTGGACCTATGGATAATGAATCTATTGGAAAATCTCATTATTTTGTAACCTTCTTTGATGATATATCCAAATTTACATGGATTTATTTTATGAAGCATAAATCTAAAGTTTTCACTAAGTTGAAAGAATTCAAAGTCTTAGTAGTGAACCAATCTGGTTTAAAGATAAAAATTATAATATCTAAAAATGGAGGGGAATATTTCTCTAAGGAATTTCATAAGTTTTCCAAGCATGCAGGTATTATTAGACAAAAGACAACTCCATATACACCACAACAGAAAGGTGTTGTAAAAAGGATGAACCAAACAATCATGGAAAGAGCTAGAAGTATGCTTAGTGATGCATAGTTGGATAAATGCTTTTGGGTAGAGGTTATGTGTATTGCTTACTACTTGATAAACATATCTCCTTGTAAGGCTCTTGATTCGACACCATATGAAGTGTGGACAGATAAGAAACCTTTTGTTTCACATTTAAGGGTTTTATATTTTGAGGGTTTTGTTCATGTGTTTAAGGAAAAGCAATCTAAGTTGGATCCAAAGGTTGAAAAGTGTACATTCATTAGATATGGTAATAATGTCAAAGGTTATAAGATTTGGTATCCACCAATCTGCAAGATTATCTTTTCTAGAGATGTTATTTTCAAGGAACTTAAAGCTATTTCTAAACATGAGCAACTAAAAGAAAACTAAGAAAAGGTAAAGAAGGTACACTTTGATTTAGAGCAGCAAGATGCACCTCAGGAAAAACAAAATGATGGATTGGGGGGTGAAGAAGATGAAGATTCTAGTAGTTCTGATGAAGATGAGTCTGTTGTTTCAGAAAAAGTTGGTGTAGATGATCATGCAGAAGAATGAGTAGAGTCTCTTACTCCACCCTTGAGGAGATCCACAAAACAATAGAATTCAATTGATAGGTATAGCCCACCAGACTTCTATTGTGTATATGCTTTATTGAGTACTAACAATGAGCCTAGATCCTATAGGGAAGCTATTTCTATAGATGATAGTGAATCTTGGAAATTAGCCATGAAGGAGGAGATGATGGCTTTAGACTCTTGCAATGCCTATGATCTTATTCATTTGCCCAAAGGAAGAAAGGCCATAGGTTGTAAGTGGGTATTTAAGAAGAAGTTTGGAGCAGATGGGTTATTGGAGAAGTACAAGGCTAGACTAGTAGCCAAGTTCTACTCCTAGAGAGAGGGAGTTGATTTTGGTGACATATTCTCTCCTGTTGCTAAATTGAATTCTATTAAATTTCTCTTATCCATTATTGCAGCTTATGGTTGGGAGATTGAGCAAATGGATGTTAAGACTACGTTCTTGTATGGAGATCTTGAGGAAGAAATTTATATGCAACAACCTACTCGTTTTGAGGTAAAAGGAAAAGAACATTGGGTTTATAGGTTAAAGAGGTCTCTCTATGGTTTGAAACAGTCCCCTAGAATGTGGTATGAAAAGTTTGATTCATTTGTTTTGAAATTGGGTTTTGTTAGAAGCGAGGAGGTTCATTGTGTTTACATTCATTATGTTGATGATTCTATACTAGTTACTGCTTTGTATGTTGATGACATGGTATTTTTTAGAAATACTAATGGTATGATCATTTATCTTAAAGCCCAACTTTCAGGTGTATTTGATATGAAAGATCTCGGAGCTGCCAGGTATATTTTGGGAATGGAGATCAGGAGGAATAGAGTTAACATAAAGATTTGGTTGTCGCAAAGTAAGTATGTGAATACTATTTTGTAGAGGTTTAGTTTGTAGGACTGTAACCCAGTTAGAATTCCTTTACCCATTGGTACTAAGCTTTCATTAGATATGTGTACAAAGACTGAGGATGATTTTGAGGATATGTCTAATGTGCCATATTTTAGTGCTGGGGGAAGTTTGATGTATGTAATGGTTTACACTAGATGAGATAATGCCCAAGCAATGGGAGTTTGGAGCAGATTTATGTCTAACACTAATAGACAACATTGGAACTATGTGAAGAGGGTGTTTAATTATCTTGCAGGTACTCCTGATCATTGTTTGGTCTATTCTAGTATTGATAGTGCTAATAAATCTTTGGACATACAATGTTTTGTTGATGTAGATTGGGAAGGTGACTTGGATAGTTGAAGGTCCACTAGTGGCTATGTGTTTACTCTATATGGAGGTGCAGTGAGTTGGGTTAGTAAGAGGCAGCCTATAGTTACTTTGTCCACTACATAAGTAGAGTATATGGCTGCTACTCATGTCTCTAAAGAGGCATTTTAGTTGAGGAGATTGTGTATAGGTATTGGTTTTGATTGCAGGATCATCCAGATTAGTTGTGATAGTCAGAGTGTTATCTCTTTGGCTAAGAATCCCATGTATCATACTCAGACTAAGCATATTGATGTTCAATATCACTTTGTTCGAGAGTTGGTTACAAATAGAGAGATTGAGCTGAAGAAGATAGACAATCAGGAGAATGTTGCAGATTCATTGACCAAGCCTGTGAGCACATAGAAGTTCATATGGTGTAGAGAGGCCTTGGCCTTGTTTCTAGTGCCTGATTATTTTTATTTGATATCCTATGGGTTGATTTACAATGTATAATGTCAAGTGGGAGAATGTTCAGATAAAGTGCCCTTAACATTGTAAATCCCAATATTGTATTTGTTCCATTTATTATATGTAATTTGTAATTATCCATGAGGAGATGTACTAGTTTCACTGGGAGGGGTAATTTCAGATTAACTGGAGGTAATTACGGAGTGACTTTTACAGTTGGCAAATGTAAAAAATCAAATTAAATGTGGTTAGGAATTCTCCCTTAAGGAATCTACTATTTTTGGCATGTATGACAACTGTCATAATGTTTGGTAAGTGAATCTATGACAGATGCAAGTTTTCATAGGATTTTAAGATTCTATGATGCATATGAAGAATATGTTAGTTGTATATTTTTTATATTTATCCCAAGGTTCCTATCTTGGAAAGATACTCTTTTGTGGAATCTATGATAGTTATGACGCATCATACAATGTTGTAAGAGGTTAGATTTAGTCTTGGCCCCCCAACCTTTGCATAGCTATTTTTGGACAAGTGTAAGATGCTTGTAAGATGGTAATTAATATTTATAGGTTGGAGAATCTTAGGAGAGAGAAGGTGAATTCCTAGAATGGAGTGGAAAATATTTTTATAAGTATTTTCCATGTATTTGTTTCTGCAATATACATTTTAGGCACTCAAGTGCTACCAAAATGTTATCAGATTGAAGAATTGTGGAGAGAGTTTTGTAGTTGATGTATTGTACAATCTTGTTGAGATTAATACAAACTTGTGCCTTTTTCCTGGTGGAGTTTTTTTACCCTCAAGGGTTTTCTCCACGTAAACACTATGTCATTATGTTGAGTTCTTCATGTTTGACATTTTTTCTGTAGTGGGTTTTATGTTTTGTTACAATCTCCATTGTTAATGATCACTTCATATTGCTAAAATTTATCTTGAATCAGATTTCCATTGAAGTAGTGTTTCTGTCATTTCTAACAACTCACATCCTTGATTAGACATTTTCCATTGTAGAATTCTATTTTATACCCTTGATTTGCATTTTGAGATACAGAAAGAAGATTTGTTTTCAATTCTAGAACTAACTTCACATTTTTAAACACACCATTATCAACTTGATCATGTTCCTTTAACTTCCAAAGCACTATTATTCCATAAATATATTTTCTCTAACTTGCTATCATTTCTTATTGATGCAAATTGTTCTTTATTATAACACATATGTTGTGTGGCACTAGAATTAATAACCCATTCATCCTTATAATAATCATTTGCTTTAAGTGCAATACAGAGAGCATTACTTTTAGAATCAAATTTTTTGTAAACTTATTTGTCTTCCTTTTTGTATCTTTAATCCTCTTATAGAATTTGTTTGCTTTATGACCCAACTCATAGTAATTACATTTCCATTTGATTTTATTATAATCCTTGGATGGAGTATATCTATTGTCATACTTCCAATTTTTCTCTCTTGAATGATTTTCTTGTATATTTTTGTAATTTTGTTTCCTTCTCATTATGAAAGCTTCATCATTAAATGACTCCCTTTGATTTAACATTTTTATTCTTGCACCAATTTAGCACATAAATCTTCATATTTTATCTTCTTTAATTTATCAGCAGTATCTATCCCTCTTATAAATGATTGATAAGATCCTTGGAGACTTTGTAAAACTATTTGCAGAAAATCTTTTTCATCTATATCCTTTCCAAGAGAAGCAAGTTCATTTTTCTTTTCCTTTAAATTTGCTTATATAAGAGACTAACTCTTATGAATTTGATAATTTCATGTTCTATAATTCTGCAATGAGAATTAGAATACATACATCACATGAATCATCATATGTAGTTTTCAAAATATGCCACACTTTGACTCCATTTCTCTCATTGCGGAAAAACTTCTTCTAAAAGTGTAAGCTTGATCAATGTTGCTACCCTTTAATCTCTTTTATCCCAATCTTCTTGATCTTTTCCACTACTTGCTGGTCTTTTTTCACTACCATTAACAATTTCAAAGCAATTTTGAAGTGTTAGAAAAATCTCCATATGAGACACAACCTCCAATCACACAACTTGCATAATTCACAGCCAACACTACAAAACCCACAAACTACAGCCCAAGATTTAGGAGGGTTGTGATACCATATTGAATAAACAGAGTATTTGAGATAACATGAAAATAAAATGCTGCAAATAAAAAACACTTGAATATATTATTGAATAGAAAATTACACATTTATAGAGTTATGTAAATCTCTAAAATATCTTAGAATGATGAAGAAAAGTGTGGAAAAGGAAAAATCTGAAAATTTTCATATTTTGGAACATTCCATAAAATAAATATTATCTCCAACAAATTATATGTTTTGTGTAAAGCAAGGCAATGCAACTATTACCACTACACTCTTTTTTATAATTTTGATTTTCCCTACTTTAGCTTTATCCCAAGCTTTTTTTACATTTAGGTTTTACCATATTTACATCTAGGTTTGTACAGTGCATCTGCTAAAGCTTTTAATAGATTTATAGAGAACCAAAGATTATACAGGTTGAAACACGGCTGCTTTTATGACTTCAACAACATTTATAATACTCAGAAGGAGAGAATATATTTTACAACCATAGAAAGGAATGAAAAAGAAAAACTAAAAAATCTGGGCTTTATGTTGTGAGGCATTCCTGGGGAAAATACCAGATAAGAGAGATTCTACAGCTCTATCCCTTCCTGTTGAGAATGTTAGTACACTTGAAATCACTTCTTCCTTCTTAATCTTCGAATGTATGGCTTCTAAATTCTCTGAAGGGTACTTTCACTCTTAACAGACTTAAAATAAAAGTCTCTATTTTCAAATATATTTATACCATATCTCCCCAAAAAACCTGAGTGAGCCTAAAAAGGGGAAAACAAGTTGTCCTATTTAAGATTTGTTAACAAGCTTTAAGCTATCGGCCTATGATGAAGGATCTTCCTACACTCCCACGCTGTCATTATTAAATTATTACCATTTCAAATACCTACTCGAAATGAATGTTTAGGTTGTACGAAGCATAGCTTGTGACACGTATAGATTTGCAAGGGTCCAATAACCATTAAAAAAAGATAAAACTCAAAGTTTATTAAAATTTTAATTAATTTTAAAAATATGCATTTATATTTTATTAACTAGTATAAATATTTTAAATATATTTATTTAAAAAAGTTGAGAGATATAGTCTCGAGCTATGTTATTTTCTTAAAAGTTATTTAATTTTACTTTGGAATTATTTATATATGGACACAATTTTTTTTATTTAATTCATGTTTAATCAAAAAACTTTTCTAGTTAAATTTTCTTAAACAAGGGTTTTTTGCAACTCAACTAGGTTAAACAAAGATTTCATTATGCAAGAGTTAAATCAAAGGGGGCTTCATTTATTTTATTAAAATTAAATTCATGATAAGGAAAATAAAAAAGAAAGACAAATCTAAGGCAAATATTAATGCAAGGGCTTCCTTGTATTATTTTGACGATAATTGAAATCACTGATAAAATAAAAATCTAAGGGAGAAAAAACATAGATTATGAATGTAGGGCTTCCTTGAATTATTTTTATGAAAACTTAAATCCATAAAGAAAATTTAAAAATACAAATTTAAGGAAAAATAAATATAAAAATACCAAATTTAGTGTAGATTTTAATCTGCAAAGTCCACCATTTCTTCTGCCAAAGCAAAGTTGTTTAAAGCCAAATTGATCCTCAAATTCTTTCTAGGTTAAAATTATGTAAAATTATGTCTGATTTAATTCTTGTAGTGATGTATTTAATGCCATGGAGAGTAATGGCCTTGAGCCTATTAACAAAAACTTTTACCTTTTACCTTAAATTTGATAGTCATTTACATGTCAAAATATTAATAGTTAATAATAAGCACAACATAACAAACATAAATATATTACGACTATATATATATATATATATATATATATATATATATATATATATATATATATATATATATATATATATATATATAGTGGTAATATAAAATAAAATAACTCAAAGTAAAAAACTCTTGGAATTCTTTTAAATAGATTTATTTAAAATATCTATACTATTTTTGTTGAGATTAAGCGAAGATCAACAAATAAGAATACCACCACAAGCTATTTGCACACATAATAAATCAAATAATATTACCAAAAGATGAACAAAATGTACATAGAAGTCTTTCTTAAATATGCAAGGATGAGGAGGTTAGATGGTCGAACACAACGACTGAGAAACCCTACAAAGGTGCAACACTTGTCTAACTCAAGTGACACATGCTTGAGCAAGTGGAAAGTTTGTATGCAATAGGTGTCTCACAAATATGAGTACATATGTCTTAATCCCATGGAGACAGAGTCAAAAATAGCAAAGTAAACTTAGTGAATGTGAATATGAGTCACTTAAACAAGCTAAAAGCTAACTGGAATGATAAAGAACATTTTCAAACTCACACTCCCTTAAGTGCAACTTATAGAGTAGTGAAACAATGATGGGTCCCACTACAAGGCCATGTTAAATACCCATGTACAAAGTAATCTCTCAAAAGGTGGAGAAAGAAAGAAAACCTAGTGGGAAAAAAGTTTCCTCTAAAAGAGAGAAATAATAAAATTATACAAGAGAATAAGAAGACAATAGAAGGAGGATTCAACATGACCCCCTAAGGACTACTTCTATCACTAATGTATGATGAATTCTCTGCCCATAGGAGATAAAAAAAGGTGTACAAAACACCCAAAGGTGATAGTCCTGCAATCCCTACAAGATGCATGTGTGGAATGTCAATTGCATGCCATGTGGCTACAATCCAAATTCCACCTGAAGTCTTCCTATGAATAATCTCTAGAAGTGTTCCATGAAGCCTCTCTAAACTCTATAGAAGCAACTAATATCAATGTTCTGGTGCAATGAATATTTGCAAGTTCTCAAGGAATCAAATACAAATTCACATGCAGTAAGAGATGATGGTGGAGATGATGTGGAAGTGTTCTGGACACAACTCAATATGTGAAAAACAAGTTGAAGGGGTAATGGAAGTGATCTTGACATAATTCTATGGAAGTGTTCTTGACACAATACAACAGAGGTACTCTTGACACAACTTAGAAGTGTTCTTGACACAACTCAATGTACCCCCCATAATGTAATATTTGTATACCCCTTGAATTTATGGTACTTTATAACTATAGTGCATAAGCAAGTCAAATTGGAATGAAAATGACACTTTATAATGACAGTGTGCTGGAAAATCATCTGCAATAGATCAGGTGTGAAAAAATATTCACTTTCTAAAAAATGACACTTGATTTTGAGTTGCCAATCAAAATATACAATAATTTCAATAGTTCCCTACATTACAAAAGAAGGAAAAACATGTATGAAAACAATGCAATTTGGCATGTTGAGAGCACATGGTGATCTTTGTTTTGCATAAAACGTTAATTTTTTCTAAAGGTTTACTATTGGTGGTCACATTAGATGCTAGCAGTCATCATTTGATGTTGTAGTTACAAAAAATACTAGTGGTTTGAAATTGAAACCACTAGTGGTTATAAAGAAAGCTAATGTTACAAATAAAGTAACATTAAATTTTTACCAGATAAGTGACTTAAAAATCATAGAGTTTTACCACAAATTTATTGGACAATATTAAAATATCCTAACAATACAGTATTGCATGTAGAACTAACATTGGATGCTACTATTGTGTTAACAAATGTCATAGTGAAAAAACTATGACCAAGTTAAACTTTGCAAATGAAACCATGAGCGACTTTGTAGACAACAAACAAAAAACTGAAAGAAGACTTGAAGCCAAAGGGAAACATTGACCTGGAAAAAAATATAGCAACCTAAATGCATAGATCAAACAACCAAATACTTGGTGTTAGGGTATGGAAGCTACATAGAAAAACATAACCTTCAATCATATGATGATTTCAACCAAGCGACCACCAAAATGTGAATAGAGATGTAAATGGAGACCATGGTAATTTGAATAAAAGTTTCCCAAAATTGCAATGCTACATACAACATTGAAAAAAAAAATGTCTGCAAAACTGAAGATCTTTGAGATCTTCAATGGTGACAAGAACCCTAGCAATAGTGGTTGAAGATTGGAAGTCATTGAAACCCTGGTGTATGGTAAGATCTCCAATGATTAGATGATGAAAATGTGTGGACGATTGTTTAAAAGAGGTGACCTTTCAAATAAAAACCACTATAAAAAACCTCAATGACATTGAAACCCTTAAATGGAGATCTGGTGAAGGATTTTTGACAATGGCTAAAAATAAATGACCATGCACTAAGACAACTTTGGTCTAGATGAGAAAATCCATTGAAACCATTAGTAGATGTGAAAGAAGCTAGGCCTCTAGAACCTTTCAAATCAAACAACACTAAGACTTTTAATGACAAGTTCTCCAAAACTTGCATCTCATTTGTTAAGTTGTAAATCTTGATGGGGAAGACTGATGGATTTACAAAACCTTGATCTTCTTGGACCAAATGTGACCACGACCCAAGGAATTGAGATTTGAAAAGAACAAAATAGCATCCTTTCACTGTTGAAACAATTGGCAAGCAGTTCTAAACCCTTGGACTCTTCCAAAAAATACACAAACACAGGAAGAGCACAATAACTAGGTGAAATAAGTGTGACCTTGAATTAGAAATGACTTGAACAATGGAGCCAAAATAGGCTGATTAGGACACAAATCTCAAATTTCACCCATAATCTCACCTAAAATTTCTAGATAACCTAAACAATATTGATTTTGAAAAAAAATATTTGCATTTTCAAAAAAAATTTCCGTACAATGCCATATGGCCATACCGTCATACTGTAAAGGGGCTAGGGGCTAAAACAATTTTGCAAAATTTTGTCTTTGTGAATTTTGACAAAATGTTAGGTTGTTTTGTTAATCTCAGGCCTTCTAGACTCAATGGTGATGTCTGTTTAGCTTTATGAGGAACTCTTGACTAGGGTAGGTGCATGATTTTCTATAAAGAAAAGGATTTTGCTAGCATGGCTTTGATACCATGTTGGGATTAGCCAAGATCATCAAGAAAGAATACAACTAAAAGCTAGTTGCACACAAAATAAGCCAAATAATATTGGTAAAAGATGAATAGAATGTGCATAGAAGCCTTTCTTAATGAGGAAAGGCTGAGGAGGTGAGATGATCAAACACAATGACTAAGCAACCCTCCAAAGGTGCAACACTTGTCTAGTTTTTACCCTATATTATAATCAAAAATTTTAGTCATTTCATATGTTAAGTCAAAGTTCCCCTCCTTATTCTTTATTCTATTTAACCCTCTTTGTAAGTCATGGTCCTGAATTAGTCATTTTCATTCTTATTCAGTGATCTTATGCATTTCCATACCCTGGTCGACAAGTTCTTGAGTTCTAGAACCACCTGATTCCCTGAATCCTCACTCAAGTCAACATCCTAACAATAGTGTTTAGTATTATGTTGGTTCACTGAAGATTCTGTTGATGGTGGTTTTAGCACACAACAATGTAGGTATGATTACTGGGATCACACCTCTCTTGAAAAAGGTATCCTATCCATGATAGGACTGCCCCAAGGATAATCCAACTAGGTCTTAGCTTGCATGGAATAACTTCAATAGAATGTCTAGTTCTTCCTACAAGGGGTCTTACATGAAATGCAGGGTTTACGAAATGCGGTAGCAAAATATATGCAGAAACCCTAGGTAGTTCAGACTATGAAGTCTAAAATTTTAGCAGATAATTAATGTAATGTTGCTCAAACCCTAAATCTAATAAAATTTATGTAAAGAAAATGCAAAAGGAGAGGGAGAGAGAGAAGGGATAAGATATCATAAGTGACAGTCACAACTGGGTAAAATGTGACAGATAGACAAATACTTTCAATAAACCATTCCCTGTTTCACCAAGATAGGAAACCCACAATGTTGCAAGAAATGATCCAATCTCCAAAGGATCTTTATGATTTTCAAATTGCATGCACTCATTAAGCACCAGGACAATGGAACAACTTAACTAGTGGAGTGCAACCAAATTATGCTTAATGATATGGCCTAGGCTAACTATACACAACAACTTACCATCATCAAGAACTAATAGTATGGACCAAAAGCATTCATCAGATATCTTAACATTTACCCCATCATTGCAAAATCACAACTAATTAAATTTAGATTGATATGAACCATGAAAACCAAAATGAGACAACACATAAACACAAATTCCCAACAACCTGCAAAACTTGCTTTGTATTGACTATATTTTGGTAGAGTCTTAGCAATTCATTATCAAATCCTACTTACAAATGAGAGAAAAGGATGTCCCTTTTAAAGACAAGGCACCATACCAAGTTTTCAATGGACGTTGGAGATTAACTCAACACCAATGGTCTAGATTACATGGCATTTAATGAAGTACAACAGTTTGTTACATTTTCAAATTTACATTTGTCCTTTAGGAAAAACACAAAATAGAGCTTGCAAATACATTGAATTTGGACAAAATGGATACCCATTTGGTTGTACATGATGAAAAGTAAAACTTTAAGGCCTAATAAAGCCAAAATAAAGTCACATGACACTCGAAAACTTGAGCTGATGTGGATTCATGAGATTCTAAGTGTTGAATAGACCAAGAGGAGTATTTAGCACTATATTAGTGAAGATATATCCAACTAGATGCTTGTTGGATTGATTCTTGATGACTGGACTACTGGGACAACTATACATATGTCTTAAACATTGGACTGGATATGTAGGAATAACATTGAAATAGACTTGATCTCGTATGTATTTATCTCCTGTAGCTCATCTCCATCATCTCATATGTCATATTAACTTTCTCTTGTAGATGCAATAGCAATTTGGTTGATAAAATGTAGTTTTTGCATTTCTAGGTCAACACTGCATATCTATGTGTACATCCTTCCAAGATGGCTCCAACAAGCTCCTGTGTCCTCCAAGACCTACAATTCACAATACAAAGCATCAATTTCATCTTAACAAGTCATTTTTCATCAATCTAGATCAAAACATGTCCATTTACAATCATGGTTTAGTCAAAAACAACTCAAACTTAATATTACTTCCTTATAGTCCTCTTCACAAATCCAGTGATTTTTGCATGATTTTCTACATTTTTTACCATTTTCAAGTACCCATTTATCCAATATATTTAACTCTAGGAATTTTTTGTGGTCATTAGAATCCATTTGGTAACTTTTATTTCATATTTTTCCTCCATTTTCTACAAAAAGTAGGATTTTTAGGGGTCACGGACTTTTCATATGCAATAGCATTAATTATCGTAAAACATACCAAAAATCCACACAAACTTGGTAAAATTCATGATGTGATAAATAGATATGCAATTTAAATCCATCAATAAAATCTAATTTGCTCCTTGAAAAACTCAATTTTTAGTCCCAAATACCAAAAAGCGTTGATTTTGCTTTCAACTGACCTAGCGGGGATTTTGGGTTCATCCGAGCTTGCAGGGATTTTGGGTTCATCCGAGCTTGCGGGGATTTTGGGTTCATCTGAGCTTGCAGGGATTTTGGGTTTATCCAACTAGTAATGTTTCATGAGGTAGGTTGGTGTGAATTTTAGTTCAAGTCAGTGGTGAATGAATTTAGCGCAAAGTGTAAAGTGTTAAGCCAGCATTGATTTTTTATGTGACCGACTTTACGCAGATCTTGAAGGTGTCTGATGGAGGTCAGATGACAACATTTTTAGCGCAAGGTTGGATCATCGTAATTTTTGCGCAAGCACTTGGTGGTGGGATTTTTTACTACTGCCGACTATTTTTATGTTTTGGGTCGGTCAAGGGCACTTTTAGCGTAAGGTCTGTGGAAGTTGTTTTTAGCACAAAGGTCACTAAGAGGCAGTTTTAGCACTTTTTGTAGTTGGGGTCATTTTTAGCACTAGATTTTGAATTGGCTAGGGTGAAAGCATATTTAAAAATATAATTTATTATACTTTAAATATTTTTAAATATACTCTCAGGATGTTTGAGATGGGTTCCAGATCCATAGGATTTCATATGCAAATTCTAGAATTTTGTGGTTCCACCAGATTTTAGACTTAGCCATTTTTTAAGATTTTCAGGGTTTCAGACTTAGCCAAATCAAGGCTTCAGGAACATGTGTCAAAATGAAAGTATGTGAACCCCTTAGTGAAATCTTGTGGAATTAGGCATGATTTTGCAATTCTAAGACATAGAAACTAGGAATTTCAACATGACACATCATGCAGAAGCAATTTCAAAGGCAATATCTAGTGACATGAGATTTTGGAGAAAAATGCAGTAACACCCAATTTCAATGCAAAAAGAAACAAATGGCTAGCACAAGACCACCCAAGACACCTCCAAATGACATTAAATCAGCCCAATCATGCAAAATACTCAAATTTGTAACAAATCATGCACTCTAAGCACAAATTCACCTTCTCATCATCATAAGTAAAAAAGCTCGAGACTCCAAGCCAAAGCAAAAGAGGGGGTCTCCATTTGGAAAAATGGGGCATGTGTGAAAGACACAACAAAGTCTTTTGTGGTTAGAGAGTTAGAAGTTATTTGAACTTCCAAACTCTCATTTTGTTGGTTCTTAACTTCTCAAAATTACCAATGCCCCGACTGAACATGCATCTCGATGCCCAAAGCATCATCTTCTCAACAATTAACCTATACGACATATTGACACCTATCCATTAACATTAAATTTGGAACATATTACAGGAAGTGTTCGCATATTTCTTGAATGGAAATTAAAGTGGGTCATTAAGAATTACCTAGTACCTTTCACCACCAAATTTAATGAGGTTTAATGAAGATTTAATGAGATTTGATGAGAACTCTTATTAAAGATACGACCTTGCAAGGAAGAGACTTATTGTAACACCTAGTTTAGTTTTCACCCTAAAAGTTAAATTTAACCAAAGGTAATAATTTTTTTTCTTTCTTAGATTAAAGAAGATATGTAAATTGTTTTTTTCTTCATTTTTAAAACCATGTAGTACATCCATCGACTAACAATAATAAGAAATTATAAATTATACAAAGGGTTATATCCATCTACAACAATAAACAATATTATGATTAAAGCTACTTAGAACATTTTCAAAATAGAAACTTACCAAAGTCACTACATCTCGATTGTCGACCATCCAAATTCAAGTCTCAGCAAGTCTCAGGAATATAGAATAGAAAGTATCTTCAAGGAGCTTAACCTCCAACCACAGACCATCAGTCTCCCGCACTCCTTCTTATCTGAAAGTGGCCCTACACTACTCAAAGAGGATAGACTTATGATAACCAATGGTGTTTACCATCTGAGTACTGGTGTTGTGACCTACGTAACTTGTTATCATGCAATCCCCTAGATATCCTCTAGTTAAGCATGACCACTCCACAAGCTACGCAATCCAGTCATGGTGAACTATCAATGCACTTGAGGCATATGCACTACCTTGGCCAAAGGATTTGAATATAATTAGCGTTGTATCAAGTAATCAGTTCACCCACCCCAACTCGACTCGAATTAATCACAATCCTATAGATACGTATGTATAAGTTCAATATAATGACCTCGATAACCTCTAGGTGTTCTAAACTCATCATGCATTAATGCATGACAGTGAGGTTTACTTCTCTCCTTTTAGCTCATGGAGACTTTTCCATCCATATGTTAAAAGAATGAGTTCCTACCTTACCAATTAATCAAAAAATGCTATAAGTTAATCAGTTGATCTCTAAGTTAGCCCACTGCTTTAAATTATCCTCTTAAGAGTGGACACTAAACTTAACTATGTTGTTTTGGAAGAGTTTCACAATAAACCAATTTATAGAATACGAAAATTTGAAGACCCTGAGTTAAAATTTAAATATTCTTAAGAATCTTCTTCGACCTATCAAATCTTCGACATAGTTTAATCTTTTTTCAAAGTAAACATTTAGAAATCATATCTTGTTGTTTCTATTTGCAAGAAGAATGCATGCAAGTCTAGACTAAACACTTAACAATAGACTCATTATGTTTGTTCTAAAACTTCATTATTTAACTTGTTTGACTATATAATCCAAATAATAACTCTATATCCTCTTTCAAAGACACAACAGTTTGAATATTTTTATAGCAAAAATATTTATTTACAAAAAAATAAGTGGACTAAAATAGGTTACCATTCATAGCAAGGTAAGTCTATTCTTTATGCTCGACCAACCATTTATAAACTCAAAACTTGTGGAGGACTGAGTAGTCTTACATGCATCGGCATACATTTAACACTATTGTTTCTGCTCTACGGACAGTTAACACTTTCTTCAAGTCTTTTATAAACTAGTTGTCTTTAAATATGATAGGACCAACCAATTATAGTCAGTAGGCCAATTGAGGACACTTCCAATGTCGACCTAGATTTTGCTACTGCAGCTTGTGATAACTTTAAAGCTAGCTTTTGACAAAAAAATTAGTCTAGTATGTGCTCTTCGCATAACCATATACCTCTTAAAGTTAAAAAAAACAACTACACAATTTAAATTGACCATCGAAGATGCATCAAGGAACAATGTATTACAACTGTGAGTTTTTCGACTGTGGTGTGGTTCAGGGAACAATAACATTGTATCCATTTTGAAGGAAGGGAAAACACATAGGTCTAAAGTTGGTACTCAATTCACACATTACTACTTCAATTAAATATGAAGTTCCATCGTATTACAAGTAGAGCCAATACTATTAAAACATTTGTAATAACCATGACTGCGTAGAGAAGAGATGAAAAGAAACCTGAAGAAAAACTCCAGTGACTACTTGAAAACTGGTCCAAGGAGCTCGTTCTTTTCTTATCCGCTCACATTCACTTCATGCTCAGCCTCCTCTCCACTTCCTCTCTGTGCTCTCCCCAAAGCCAACTCCATACTTCCTCTAAATCTTGTTCTCCCTCTGAAGAAAAACTAACTTCCCACTCTCTAGACCATGCCCTATCAACTGGGTAACCACCCTACATGGCATAACCATCTCCTCCTTTCTGCAACCACTACCGAGAAAAAGGTTTGGTTTCCCACTAAATTCACAACTACTCAGCAAAATGGAGCTCAACACTATGCGAGGTGGTGGTTCACAGTTTGGACAAGCTGTCACACTACTCATAACTAATTATGAGTATAGATCAAAAGAAAAACTAGAAATAATGGTTGAGCTGACAACCCATCCCTAAAGTTTAAAGCTCAAAATAAAATAGATTGTTTTTACAATATAAAACATCATAAATAAAGACTTGAGTGAGTCATTCGAGTTACTACCTACTTACTAACATCATATAAAAAAATAAAAGAATTACCCCGAACAACTATTTAAATAACTAATATATTTTTGTATATTCCTTTACAATATGACCAAAGGTATTACACTCAATGGTCTCAAGATTTAAAACATTATTCAAACTTTTTATTGTAGGATAAAGCCAATAATAGAAATAATTCAACATCCGATGAATTTTGCAAGTAAATGTTTACATCATACGCTCGTAGAGCTTTATGACGATAACGAAGAATTGAGTGTAAACACAAAACAAGGTTTGGGGTTGACTTACTCACAACTTTTGACTTTTTCGCCAAACCACTAAACAAGACACAACATACAACTCATTCTTAAGTGTATACATTTATATATATATATATAACAATATATCAGTCGTCCATATTTGACGATATGATACCAAGTATTACGACATAGATGTCAATTTCCGATACTCATTATGACAACTACAGAAAGAAGAAAGACCTATTCTTGCAAACCTCGACATCTCGTCTAAAATTGACTTAGCCTGAAATCAAAGATTAACTCAAGGCAACTAGGTTTATCTACCTAAAATTCATTTTAGTGGCAAGCACCCATGGGTTATTCCAGAGTCTATTCTCTCTTTTGCAAAGATACTTTCTCTTCTTCTTTCTTCCTAGCAAACATGTTCCATCTATTCCTGTCATTGACAATCTCACATACAATTTGTGGTTAGAGTACCAATGTTCTGATCAAAACACATTTACATCAAATCATTTCATTTTCATATCGAAAAGACATTCTAATTCATAACATCATATTGATCATAATCAAGTAAAAATCCATGATTTCATAAAATTAACCTTTTCTAAACATATCCTCATTTTCTATGATGTTAAAACATATCCACATAGGTATATTATTTAAGAAAAAGTAAATAGTAATATTGAATCCAAAAAGGGGATGTGACATATCTTTCCCCTATAAAATCATCATCCCCGATGATTGAGTTTATCAAGAAAAATTTTAACATAAAACAAACTTTTATAGTTTAACATTAATGTTTTTGAAAGGATAAGGAAATCTTTGGTGGATGTCATTATAGTCTTCCCAAGTGGCACTATCCTCGCCATATTGGTCCCACTAAATTTTGCATTGCAAAACCTCTCGATTATGAAAATGAAGTTTATGCATTTCAAACAACTTGAGTGGCTCGATCACAACCACTCCTGGATCTTGTATCTATAAATAATTCCATTTAAGAATGTGGTCATTACCTACAAAATATTTTTTTAGGTATGAAACATGAAAAACATTATGCATTTTGGACAAGACTAGAGGTAGAGCAATTTTGTAGGCCACTAGATTGATAATCCCAAGGACTTCAAAAGGTCCAACATATCGAGGAGCCAACTTTGATGATTTACCAAATTTGATTGAGCTTTTGTGGGGTTTCATTCACAAAAGAACTTTCTCACCAATAGAGAATTGTCTAGGCACCCATTTGTGATCTACATAATGTTTTTGCCTTTCGTTGGCTTCCACCAACCTCTTCCTAATCATTTTCACTTTTTCTTCCATATCTGCTAGCATTTTTGGTCCAATGCTTATCCTATCTTTCAGCTTGTCCTAGCATATAGGAGTTCTACATTTCCTTCCATATAATCCTTCAAACGGTGCCATCTTAATGGCAGAATGATAGGAATTGCTATAGACAAATTCAACAAGAGGTAAATATTCCTCCCATCTATATTGTTGGTCCATGCAATACATTCTTAAAAGATCCTCTAAAACTTGATTAACCCTTTCTATTTGTCCATTGGTTTCAGGATGGTAAGCGGTGCTCACATTGAGTTTAGTCCCTAGTGCTGAAAATAAAGTTTGCCAAAACTGGGAGGTTATTCGAGAATCTCTATCGAATATAATCTTTTTAGGTACCCCATGCAATCTAAATATTTCTGACACAAACTTCTGAGCCAAAATATGAGCTCCATCTATCAAATTTCTAGGAATACAATGTGCTACCTTGGTTAGTTTATCTACAACAACCAAAATTGCATCATGTCTATTCTTAGACATTGGTAACCCTTAAACAAAATCCATACTAACAACCTGCCATTTCCATTCTGGAATATCATGCAGGTGTAACAATCTAAAAGAATGTTGGTGTTCTGCCTTCACTCTCTGACACTCCAAGCAACTTGCCACAAACCTTGCAGTGTTGCTTTTCATTCCTTTCCAGAAATATAGTGGTTTGACATCAGCTAAAAGTTTTGTTACTCCTGGGTGTCCAGAATAAGGTACACAATGAACTTCCTTCCAAACAAGGTTTCTTAGTTCTACAGAATTAGGAATGTAGATTCTTCCCTTAAATTTGATTAATCCATTTGACTCAACAAAATCCATCATATCTTGGATCCTTGGGGTTTAATTGTAGAGCTTGCTTCACCTTCTCATAATATTCATCTCTAGATAAACTTTGCAATACTAAATCTTTAAAATTAGCATGAATAAAGATTATAGAAGCTATGTGTCTTCTTCTGCTTAAAGCATCAGCTACTTAGTTTTCTTTACCTTTTATGTAATCAATCTGAAAGCTGTAATCTGATATTAGTTCTAACCATCTCCTTTGTCTTACATTGAGATGAGGTTGTGTAAATATGTAATGAAGACTTTGATGATCTATTTTTAGTATAAAAATTTTTCCCAACAAATAATGTCGCCACATCTGAAGGTCGTGAATCACTACTGCCAGTTCTAAGTCATGAGGAGCATAATTCTGCTCATAGTTTTTAAACTTTCTTGATTCATAGGCTATTACATGCCCATTTTCCATAAGCACGCCTCCTAACTCTTCTCCAAAGGCATCGGTAATAACATCAAATTGCCCTTTAGGAGGAAGGACTTTCAAGATTGGTGTTGTTAACTTTTCTTTTAATAAATTGAATTCCTTTTGACATTCGTCTGTCCAAACAAACTGTTTCCCTTTTCTCTACAAAGAAGTAATTGGACCAGAAATACTTGAGAAATTCAAAACAAATTTTCTGTAATGTCCAGCCAATCCCATAAAACTTCATACTTCTGAAACATTGGAAGCTACGGGCCATTCCATAATAGCCTTTATTTTAGCTAGGTCAACTGATATCCCTTCTGCTGATATAGGATGTCCCAAATACTGCACTTCTTTCTAAACGAAAGTGCATTTCAAGAGTTTCACATACAATTTGTGTTCTCTTAATTGTTGCAAAACAATTTGAAGGTGTTGTCTATGCTCCTTGTCATTTTTGGAATATATCAGAATATCATCTATGAAAACTAGGACAAAATTATCAAGGCAATCTCTGAAAACACTATTCATGAGATTCATGAAAGAGGCTGGTGCATTAGTCAATCTGAATGGTAACACAGTAAACTCATAGTGACCATATCTTGTAATAAATGTAGTCTTGTGAATATCTTCATCTTTCAACCTCAATTGATCATATCCAAATCTCAAATCTATCTTAGAAAATACTACTGCACCACACATTTCATCGAATAAATCATCAATACGTGGTAGTGGATACTTATTCCTTATCGTTGCCTTATTTAACATCTGATAATCTATACATAGTCTAAGGGTTCTGTCCTTCTTCTTGATGAAAATACCCAGAGCTCCCCATGGTGATACACTTGGCCTAATTAGACCTTTAGTCAATAGCTCCTGCATTTGAGCCTTCAATTCCATAAGTTTAGTAGTGGTCATTCAGTATGGAGCTTTATATACTGGCTTAGATCCTAGTTTAATATCTATGGCAAAATCAAAGGTTCTTTTTGGAGGCAAGCCTGGCAGTTCCTCAGGAAATACATCACTGAAATTGCAAAGATATGTGTATTTTTCCTCAAATATTTTCTTCTCTAAGGCTTCCTGTACTAGGTCCATTTTGACTGCAAAAATTTGACATCCCTTATGCCTAGCTCGTTTTAATTATTTTGAAGAAATAGACCTGATCCTTATTTCCCTTTGAATACCCTAAAAATTAACTTTGCTTCCTTTATCATCCAAACACTCAATTGTTTTATGAAAACAATCCACCTGGGCCCTATGTCTCCACATCCAATTCATTCCTAAGATGACATCATAGGACCCTAAAGATGCTACATATAAATTTACCTCAGTGGAGAAGTTTGAAATATCAATCTTAGCTTCAAACAAACATTGCTCTACCTAAGCCTTTGAGTGATTTGCATATTCAACTATCCGTGGTTTTGACATAAAACCAACTCTTCTGGGAAATGTACTTAAGATTCTAGATGACACAAAAAAAATTGTTGCACCACTATCAAACATAATAGAAATAGGAACTCCAAATAATGTACCTGTCATCTCAATGGGACTAATTTGATACTTAGCTTGTCAATTGTTAAGGGCATCGTGAACCCTTTATTGAAATACTTCTTGCTACAAAGGAAGTACCGTGTTCCTAAGCTATCCATTCTGCTTTTTATTAGGACAATGGTTGGCATAATGATCTCCACCACATGAAAAACAACCTCCAATTGGTTCTCTCTTCTTGGATGGTCTACTCATAGCATCATCATTCCTCTTAAAATTGTCATTTTTCTTAAAGTCTTAATTTCTTCATTCATTACCAAATCCCCCTTTATTTTTTTGATTTCCTTTATTGTACCTCCTATTTCCATATCCTTTATCATTCTTCCTTTTATATGTTTGATCATTGAAGTTCTTATCAAATCTCTTACGCTTCTTTTCACAATAAGAAGAAATGGATTTGATCTTCTATTCCTACTTAATTGCTTTCTCATACACCCGATCCATTGTGTTCAGACCATGAACCTCCACCTCACCACCAATCTGAGGACTGAGTCCCATAATGAATTTTCTTATCTAAAATGTTTCATCCTTTTGATACTGAGAAACATACTTCAACAATCTAGTAAATTTTTCTGCATATTCAACCATAGACAAATCACCTTGTCTGAGATTTTGGAAATCTGTTAGCTTTTGATCAAAATAGAGCTGTGGTAACCACCTTTTTTGAAAAAGTTCCACAAATTCATTCCATGTCACCTTCAAGGGGCTTAAATCCAGTTCCATCTTCTTGTTCATCCACCAAGTGGATGCTTCTCCAGATAGCTAATATGCTCCCCACACTGCCTTTGTAATCTTAAAATAATTTTTGATTTCAAAGTATTTCTCCATTTTTGTTAGCCATGCTTCTACTGAATCACCAATTTTCATTCCATCAAATTTGGGAGGGATAATCTTTTTCATTGCCTTAGATTGTTCCAGTGCAAGTTTGTCTTTTGTGTCCCTTTGAGATTCACTATTCTCTTGATTCTCACTTGACGTGCCATGCTCTCATTGCTTACTTTTACTTGCATTATTAGAATACTCATTTTCAACCTCCGTATTCCCAGTTTCATTCACTTTCTTTTCCAATTTGCCCAACCTTTCCTTAGTTTTAGTAAGCATATTAATAATTCTATCCAATTTGTCAGTGGAGTTATCCTAAGAGTTGTGACCTTCTCGATCTTCTCTCTCATTAAACTCTGATTGATCAATGTTTATTTGTTTTCTTACCTACTTTAGCAAGTACTAATCAGTTCTATGATTTATCATTTTGAAAATTATCAAAACATAACAATTGTTCATAACCATAGTTATTCTCAAACCAAAATTTGTCTTTATTATATTTTGTACAACAGTATATACATTCTTTAAGGATAGACATATTTCATGTTTCACTCAGTATTTACAAGAGGGGTGTAACCTTTAGATTCATTGTCCGACACATATTCATGAGGTGTATAATGCTCAGATTCGCTATCAGATGATAGTACAATGATTTCAACTCTAGGTGGTATATAGGAATCCCTAGTGATCATTGGTACACTAATAGGGCAGCAATTGACCATAATTCGAGCTGCCGTCCTAGATGTCTCTAGGAGTTCTTTTTTCATTCGTTTGAGTCGTGACAAAGCATTGGTAAAAGTTTCCACATCATTTAGCCAAATGTCATTTTCATCATTCATTTTCTCAATAGTCTTGATCATCGCAAGTTATCTCTGATTATCTTGTAGATAATGTTCCTTACCAGTGAAGGACTTCCTTGTGGTTTTCTTGAGACATACCATCCTGGCACAATAAATCAAATCATTAGCTACCTGCATAATGTTGATTCTTAACGAGCTTAGTGGACTCATCAGCCCTAGTACTGAAACTGGTTGGCTCTGATACCATATGTAACACCCAATTTAGTTTTCACCCTAAAAGCTAAGTTTAACCAAAGGTAATAATTTTTTTTCTAAGATTAAAGAAGATATGTAAATTGTCTTTTTTTTCATTTTAAAAACCATGTAGTACATCCATCGAATAACAAGAATATGAAATTATAAAGTATACAAAGGGATATATCCATCTACAACATTAAACAATATGTTGATTAAAGTTACTTAGAAGATTTTCAAAATAGAAACTTACCAAAGTCACTGCATCTCGATTGTAGACCATCCAAATTCAAGTCTCAACAAGCCTGAAGAATATAGAAGAGAAAGTATCTTCAAGGAGCTTAACCTCCAACCACAAACCATCGGTCTCCCACACTCCTTCCTATCCGGAAGTGGACCTACTCTACTTAGAGAGGATAGACTTAGGATAACCAATGGTGTTTGCCATCTGAGTACTGGTGTTGTGACCTACATAACTTGTTATCATGCAATCCCCTAGATACCCTCTAGTCAAGCATGTCCACTCCACAAGCTATGCCATCCATTCATGGTGAACTATCAATGCACTTGAGGCACATGCACTACCTTGGCCAAAGGATTTGAATATAATTAGTATTGTATCAATGCATGTAATAAGTTCACCCACCCCAACTTGACTTGAATTAATTGCAATCCTATAGATACCTATGTATAAGTTCAATATAACAACCTCGATAACCTCTAGGTGTTCCAAACTCATCATGCATTAACGCGTGACAGTGAGGTTTACATCTCTCTTTTTAGCTCATGGAGACATTTCCATCCATTTGTTAAAAGAATGGGTTCCTAGATTACCGATTAATCATATAATGCTATAAGTTAATCAGTTGATCTCTAAGTTAGCCCACTGCTTTAAATTATCCACTCAAGAGTGGACACTAAACTTAACTATGTTGTTTCGGAAGGGTTTCACAATAAACCAATTTATAGAATACAAAAATTCGAAGACCCTGAGTTAAAATTTAAATACTCTTAAGAATCTTATTTGACCTATTGAATCTTTGACATAATTTAATCTTTTGTCAAACTAAGCATTTAGAAATCCTATCTTGTTGTTTCTATTTGCAAGAAGAATGCATGCAAGTCTAGACTAAACACTTAACTATAGACTCATTATGTTTGTTCTAAAACTTCATTATTTAACTTGTTTGACTGTATAGTCCAAATAGTAACTTATACCCTCTTTAGAAGACACAACAGTTTCAATATTTTTATAGCAAAAAAAGCTATTTACAGAAAAACAAGTGGACTAAAATTGGTTACCATTTGCAACAAGGTAAGTATATTCTCTATGGTTGACCAACCATTTATAAACTCAGCACTTATGGAGGACTGAGTAGTGTTACATGCATCAGCATACATTTCACACTATTGTTTCTCCTCTGCCAATGGTTAACATATTCTTCAAGTCTTTTATAAACTAGTTGTCTTTAAATATGACAGGACCAGCCAATTATAGTCGATAGGCCAACTGAGGATACTTCCAACGTCAACCTGGATTTTGCTATTGTGGCTTGTGATAAATTTAAAGCTAGATTTCAACCAAAAACTTTGTCTACTATGTAATCTTCACATAACCATATACCTCTTAAAGTTAAACAAAACAACTACACAATTTAAATCGGCCATCGAAGATGCATCGAGGAACAATGTATTACAACTATGAGTTTTTTGACTACAGTGTGGTTCAGGGAACAATAGTATTGTTTCCATTTTGAAGGAAGTGAAAACACACAAGTCTAAAGTTCGTACTCAATTCACACATTAATACTTCATTGAAATACTAAGTTCCATTGTATTACAAGTAGAGCTGATACTATTAAAACATGCCTAATAACCATGACTTTGTAGAGAAGAGATAAAAAGAAACCTGAAGAAAATCTCCAGTGACTGCTTGAAAACTGGTCCAAGGGGCTCATTCTTTTCTTACCTACTCACATTCACTTCATGCTCAGCCTCCTCTCAGCTTCCTTTATGCGTTCTCCCCAAAACCAACTCCCTACTTCCTCTAAATCGCGTTATCCCTTGAAAGAAAAACTAATTTCCCACTCTCTAGACCACACCCTATCAACTGGGTAACCACCCTGCATGGCATAACCATCTCCTCCTTTCCACCACCACTACCTAGAAAAGGTTTGGTTTCCCACTAAATTTGTAACTACTCAGTAAAATGGAGCTCAAAACTATGTGAGGTGGCGGTTCACAGTTTGGACAAGCTATCACACTACTCATAACTGATTATGACTATAGATCAAAAGCAAAAATAGAAATAATGGCTGAGCTGACAACCCATCCATAAAGTTTAAAGCTTAAAAGAAAATAGATTGTTTTTGGAATATAAAACATCATAAATAAAGAATTAAGTGAGCCCTTAGAGTTACTACCCGCTTACTAACATCATATAAAAAAAATAAAAGAATTACCGCAAATGACTATTTAAATAACTAATATAATTTTGTATATTCCTTTACAATACGACCAAAGGTATTACACTCAATGGTCTCAAGATTTAAAACATTATTTAAACCTTTTATTATACGATAATAGCCCATAATAGAAACAATTCAACATCTGACTAATTTTGCAAGTAAACATTTACATCATACGCTCATAGAGCTTTATGACGATAACGATGAATTGAGCATAAACACAAAACAAGGTTTGGGGTTGACTTACTCACAACTTTCAACATTTTTGCTAAACCACTAAACAAGACACGACATACAACTCATTCTCAAGTGTATACATACATACATACATATATATATATATATATATATATATATATATATATATATATATATATATATATATATATATATATCGGTTGTCCATATTTGACGACATGATACCGAGTATTACGACATAGATGTTGATTTCCCATACTCATTACGACAACTACGGAAACAAGAAAGACCTATTCTTGTAAACCTCGACATCTCGTCTAAAATTGACTTAGCTTGAAATCAAAGCTTAACTCAAGGTAGGTAGGTTTATCTACTTGATATTCATTTTTAGTGGCAAGCACCCATGGGTTATTCTAGAGTCTATTCTCTCTTTCGCAAAGATACTTTCTCTTCTTCTTTCTTCCTAGCGAACATGTTCCATCTATTCCTATCATTGACAATCTCACATACAATTTGTGGTTAGAGTACCAATGTTCTGATCAAAACACATTTACATCAAATCATTTCATTTTCATATCAAAAAGACATTCTAATTCATAACATCATATTGATCATAATCAAGTAAAAATCCATGATTTCATAAAATTAACCTTTTCTAAACATATCATCATTTTCTATGATGTTAAAACATATCCACATGGCTTTATTATTTTAGAAAAAGTAAATAGTAATATTGAATCCAAAAAGGAGTTGTAACACTTATTTTGCACTATGACAAGATAATGCTGGAGGAGCTCTAAGGATTGGAGTTTGTGGAGGGTCTACGAAAATATTCATAACCAAGTTAGATAATTAGCTATTTAATTTTCATTTTTAAAGCCTATGATAAATTAAGAAATGTTATTTGTTTGGGTGAAGAAGAACAATTTTCTATTCACGAGCCTGGGTAGTTAGTTTTCCCCAAATGTTTTGCAGACCTCTCTTGTGTCCCTAACTTTTTTAAAATCTTTCGTATTCTTATTTTTAAAATAAATCAAAATGAAATATAAGTATCAAGGGTTCCCAATTGCCTTTGTAATTGAAAAAGGTTTATCCAAAGTGAAGGATACTGATCTTGGACACAGACCTGGAAGATTTTTGGATTAGAACACGACAAGAAACTTGGTCTCCAATTCCACAAAGGATTACAAGTAGTGGGTTAGCCCAATTATTAGAGTTAATTCAGAGGTTGTGTCACATGTATTAAGGTTGTCAGACTGTGAAGAGTTTGTTGATATATCTATTACCACTAGTTGGGGATATTTCTAGGATAAGAAGAATTGGTGCCTTAATCGTATTGCTAAGAGCTAGCTTAAGGTTTAAAGGAAAGGTAAATCCTGACTTCATGCCAATTTGAATAGAGGGCATTTTAAACAAGAAATCTATGATATGATTACCCTATTACACCATGTTTCCAGGAGTGCCGAATCAGACTCATTTGAAAATTGGATGTGTCAATGTATTTTGGTGATTTGCAGTGAATCTCAGTATGTGGATTGGGTGAAATTGATAAGTGAACATATGAATGAACTATTGCAAGTATTTGCCTAACTGGTGTTGTCATTGATGTCAACATACTCCCATTGCATTGATGTCAAGGATTGGATGAGCTGTGTGCTAAGGATATTGAGAAAATTAGCCATATCAAAAACAGAGAAGGACTATGAAGATAGTAAAGTTCTACAAAGAAAAGATCCCTAGTTAGTTGAAGATCAGAGTATGCACATCAAAGGGTTTGTAGATATGTGTCTCAAGGTGCTCTTGTAAAGATTTCAGAGATCTGCATGAAGATTTGGAGAAGTTATGGCCATATGAGTAAAACTGGTTCTGGCAACTATTCAGATGTGATAGAGTGGCTCAAATAGGTCTGGTGAGATCCAGAAATGCAATATCTTGTTCTGCAGATCTAATGGCTTGTTAGGGAAGCTAATGTGAATTGATAACTCAATTGGCTGATGGTTTGGAGGTCCACAAGCAATCCTTCTAATGTGACAGTGGTGACCAACTATGTTCTTGAGGTTCTAGATGAAGATGTGAATGATTACAGTAAGCAAAAGTGGTGCGGATGTTCTTGGTGATTCAAGAAAGCTTATGGGGGTCTCTAGATTGTGTCTAGTTCATGTTCGCGGTCCACATTGAAGATTGAGCTTGTAATTGAAGATTCATCTTTGGGTGATGGTGTTCTTCCTAATCCTAGCCGACTAGATGATTTGTACATGATCCTGAAGATGTTCTGTGAAGCATGGTCTGTTCCTCAGAGAAGATTAAAGTCCCAGATATGTGTGGCTAATAGTGTGGTGGTATGCATGAGGTTTTTGTAACAAGTTAAGTTGTATATTTGTAATTTCTCTATAATAAAATAAAGTATGTGTTGGTGATTGTTTTGATGCAATCATAACAATAAGTTAAAATTCACATATAATGAACTAAAACTATACTTGAAAGATAAGAAGGAATCATTTAAGATTCAACTAATCCCAAGTCTACAATGGTTTGGTTGGTCAAGTTCAGTTGGTCAATGTGAAGCTGTAATGTTCAAGGGGCCTTACATAGTTTAGAGTTTCTTTGTGGTTTACTAGACTAAGATTATGCAAAAGATCATGAAATATGTCAATGCTTTTCATTCCTTTGCATAAAAGTGTTACTGTGCTGCAAGTTTTAGATGGTTTTCTTGAATTATTGCAGCTTTCTCCTTCATATATTTATGAAAAACTATCTACCTTTAAATCTGTTATACATGCTTCTTCAAATTTGAGACAACTTCCTTTAGATTTCTACGTTTTCAGCTAAATATTTCAGATGGGTTGGGAAAAGTTAGAAAGATCTAATCTACACCTCATTTACTCTACCAAAGGATCTAATTGTTTTGTTATGCACTATGTAAATACTACAACAATTTGATCAAATCCACAGTAAAAACCTTAAATGCAAGTCCTGAGCATTTTCACAAACATACATTTAAAATTGCAAGCTCTCAAAGATAATATTTCAAAACACAAAGAAGAGCAGGAGAACACTCAGAAGATAGATGCAGAACTCCAGATTCTATTGTATTAGAAACAAATAGTCATACATGATTTACAATGTAGGAATGACTCTTAGTTTCATTGATCAAACTACAGAGAACTTACAAGCTTTACAGATACAGTAAGGAAGCCAGACATTCCATGCACACCTTACTGCAGACAACAGGCGACCTCCTCAAAACTAAACTATGCCCAGAAAGACTCTACAATTCTGGCAAAATACTAAAAATCCCTGTGTGTCCCCTGTGTATTCCTAAAATCCCTGTTGTAAAGTATTATAGTGCAGAGAGGCACAATATAAAGACTTTTTGATTGTCCTCACTACAGCAAAAAAACTAACTAAACCCCTGGTTCAAACCCCTGGTTACAACAATAAATATAGGTGAACCAGTTCTTCAAAAATATCTCTGAGTAGTGTCAAATCTGGGCAAAATATTGCCCCTTCTGAGAAGTTTTGGCAGCTCAGCAATAACTTCTGTTTGTCTGTTGTAGTAATACCCTCAGCTGCAATTTTGTCCTTCATTTGGCTGGCCTTGACTTCTTCGCACCTCATCTTTATCTTCCTGCTCCTGAGATCAAATTTTCTTCTTCCACGAGGTCACTGTGTTGAATTTCCAGCTGCTTCCTCAACTGCAAGCCTGCAAGATAAGACAAGCAATAAGTATTAAATTTACCAAATGAATAGCAGGAAACTTAAAATATCTGTTTAAATCTGGGTGACTATGCAAAAAATGTGAAAATCCAGCTCAAAAACCCTCAAAAACGCGTTCAAAATGTATACAGATTACCCAAAACCAAACGGGTCAACCATCGCTGACCAAAAAAATGCCACGGGCACCAAAAATGTGTTTTAAAATTCCCACCGCTTCATTCATTCCTGCCCATCGGCGTGATAATCGCCATCGGTGCGTCCAAAAAATACTTGGGCGATGTTCGTTATTTGGCCGATGGCCTTTCTCGTTATTTCCTCCTTATTTCTTTCCATCGGCGTAAGTCTGTACTATCGGTGAGCCTCAAAATTCCCTCGCCGATCATTCTCTTCCATCAATGCTTCTTCTTTGCTCTCCATCGGTGTGAGGTTTGCCTATCGGCAAGCTCAAAATTTCCTTCACCGATCGCATTGGCTATGCCGATACCCTTGTATTGGTGAGAGTGTTGCTGATGTCTTATTGGCCTTCGTTTCCTTCTCATCGGTGAGAGATTATACTATCAGCGGGCTCCTTATTCCCTCTACCGATGTCTTACCTTATACCAATGCTCTTTCATTACTCTCCATCGCCCTCATCAGTGTGAGGCCAATCTATCGGCGAGCTCCAAATCCTTTCCACCGATGCATTTACCTCAGCCGATGACCTCAACATCCTTACCTTTCCTTGTATCGGCCAAACTTTGCCCATCAGCAAAGGATTTTCGACCACCGCTGATTGCATACACTACGCCGATACCCGATATCGGCGAGAGTTTCGCCGATATCCATCTTCCCATCCTTCGCATTTCGGCTAAGTCCTCCCTCCTTTTCTTCCATCAATCTGACCTTGCCCATCGGCAAAGCCCCAAAAAACTTGGCCGACAACTACCACTATACCGATAGCCCTTGGCTATCGGCGAGACCATACCCTTCGACACGATGAATTCAATCTCAGCCGATGCTCTATGTTACGCCGATCACTATTATTTTGGCCATAGGCTTACCAAAGCCTTTGAACCCGAACCATCAAACCCTGCCACTATCGGCGTGACTCCTGCCGATCTCCCTTTCGCTTATTGAACTATTGAACCATTGAACCCCGCCATAAGGTTCAACCCGGCGGTTCAATGCGGTGGTTCAGCGATACATAGCGACTGTTTTAAAAAGAAAATGAACCCTGCGAAATTTGAACCATTGAACCAAGAAAGAAAAGTTCAATACGAAGGTTCAACGTGCAGGTTCAAAGCGGCTATACAAAACAAACAGTCCGCCCCTTAGACACTTTTTTGAACACGCCGAACCACTTTGAACCCCGAACCTTGAACCACAAAGAAAAAAGTTCAATGCGTAGGTTCAAACCTGTAAAAACACTTCCAACAAATGAGTAATGGCGATTAAAGTGAATCGATGTATTTTCTGCAAAACAATCAAATGCAACATACAGAGTGGAACCCAGACAAAATTGCCCATGACCTGAAACCACTAAGTATGATTTTTTTTCAAAATTTAAAACGAATGCCAACAAGAAAAAAGGCAAACAACTGACTCTTTATCATGCAAAACCTGATAGTACATTTTACCTAAATGATCATAACTTGCAAAATATGATGAATTTTAAGATGGTTCAAAAAGCAACCCTGGCTCATTTTTCACAAGGAATCCAACCATATTATGCAATGGTACTGAA
Organism: Cunninghamia lanceolata; assembly: GCA_027924645.1. Classification (NCBI taxonomy): domain Eukaryota; kingdom Viridiplantae; phylum Streptophyta; class Pinopsida; order Cupressales; family Cupressaceae; genus Cunninghamia; species Cunninghamia lanceolata. The sequence goes on from BSBN01000078.1 coordinate 11,295,743, forward strand.
AATGCAATTTTCTATATTTTTAACAAGGTTTGCAAATCTGACTCTCTTTTCCCTTTACCACCAGACAGAACAAACACAAGCGGAAGCAAAAGCAAAGCAACAGCAGGGGTCCTCATTTTGCTGAGGAGCAAAATGGGGTGTGTTGTGAACATCACAACAACTAGCAACCAAACAAAACAACTAAATTCAGAGTGTTCAAGAAAACTAGATGAAATGAACTCATAACTTCCGACTATCTGTCCTGTAAATTACTATTCAGCTTGAGACTTAAGGTATTCAATAAGGGTGCATGAATTTTCATTTTCAGTTTAGTTGTGTGCACGTGATTAATTATCCTCATCTTGAAGATCGGTTGAACAAACCAGTGACTGACATTAGCCTACGTAGGTGAGGATATTCCCTCATAGCCGACCGGATAGAGCCTTGCTGCCAGCGAGTGTCCATAGCCCCGGCAAGGTTATCGTTACAATTCTCCTAAGTAGAGCCCCACTGCCAGCGAGCATCTATAGCCCCGGTAGAGTTACTTAGATGGCTTAATCTGGATTTTCAGTATAATCCGCTTTATTTATTATTATTATTTTTTTTTTATCTTTTATTTTCTATTTTTTTGATTTTGAAAGATTTCACAAGATATAGCAATTTGTAAATTCATGATGCAAGGAGTGGACACTTGCTGAAATTAAGCTGAGAATTGTAATGGTAGCAAGGGTAACCTCTGATTTTTCACCTAATACCTACACTGGTAGGTTCAACAAACCCAAGGATTTTAGGTGTGTCATCGTGAGAAACTTGCTTTGAATTCTTAATCACATTTATTGAATACGAAACTTCAGAAGATGAATAACTCTCTACATTCATGACAGTGACAAGTTACGTGTAAATTGCAAATGGTTAACTTGAATATCCTGAATTTATACTGTTTTGAATGGTTGCTAGTTTTGCTCCTTAATGCTCTAAAGTAAAATAAAGATCCCTGCTGAGGAGACAAAAAAAACCAACCAGACAAATAGGCTGTACAAAAATTTAAAAAAAGCAAAAAAAACTGTACAAACAAAAACAAAACAAACAAAAAGAAATAGAAAATAGAAACAAACAGCAAACCAACTGTACAAACAGCCAACCAAAAAGAAAACAGCAAAAAAAAGAACTGTACATTACTTACAACACTTTACACCAAAATGAACTGCTCTTTGCCTCAGGCCTAGAAGTAGTGTTTCAAATGCTGGCCATTAACTGGTAATGGCACATCTTCTCTAGTCAAGGTCTTAAGTCTGAATGTGTTATCTCCTATTATTTCTGAGACTTGTAAGGGACCCAGCCACAATTTATCAAATTTTCCATGGCTTCCTTTCTTTTCATGTGCTTTGTCCCAACACAGCACTAAGTTTGATATATTAAATATTTTGACTCTTGCCCTTTTATCAAACCACCTCTTAACAACCGCTTGGTGTTTGGCAAACTTCTCAATGGCTTGACCTCTTTTCTCATCTAGTTGTAGCATTTGCACTATTTTGGCTTCCCTATGGTTATTAAAGCCTAGATATTCATTAGCAAACTTCTAGGTTGGTATTCTCAGATTTACTGGAAGTATGGGATCAGTCCCATAGACTAAATGATAAGGTGTGCTACCTAAAGCTATTTTAAACTTGGTCCTATCTACCCATAATGCATATCTTAATAGGGTATTCCACTCTCTAGGACTCTTTGCAATTAACTTCTTGATTATATCTAATAGAATTTTATTCGTTGATTCAGCCAGTCCATTACCTTGAGGGTAATAATTCGAAGAAAACTTTAAAATGATCCCGTATTCAAATGCCCATTTAGAAAACTTTAAAGAAGAGAAAGCAGGGCCATTATCACATACCAATGAATAGGGAGTTCCAAACCTGGTGATGATGTTTTCTTCAAGAAACTTGATAACTACCTCAGTTGTGGAGAATTTGCAACAGGTGGCCTCAGTCCACCTTGTACAGTAGTCTGTTACCGTCAGTATGAATTTGTGTCCTGTAGAAGATGGGGGATTGATGACTCCAATAAAATCCAAGCCCTACTGTGCAAACGGTTTGGATTCAATCACAGGTTGTAGTGGATTGGCCTGATTTCTCCCTTTGTCTGCTGTAGTCTGATAGATGTGGCAACTTCTGATGTGACTCTTAGTGTCTTTGAACATCGTGGGCCAGTAATAGCCCACCCTCAGTATTTTGTGTGTTGTGGCTAGATGGGAACCATGGCCGGTTCCGTACTTGTCATGTAGTTCTGTCAACACTTTATCAGCTTCAGCTCTGTTTATGCATCTCAGATAAATTCCATCATGGTTCTTCCTGAATAGAACACCTCCTTGCACCATATAATTTAGTGCCTTAATCTTCAAAGCTCTCCTCTGAGAAGCCTTCATCCTGTTTGGGTACTTTCCAGCTATCAAGAAGGTGTTTAAATCATCATACCAGCCTGATGCGCTCTGGGAATTCAGTACATATTGCTCTTTTATCAAATCGGGATCTATATTTGCTATCGTCTGCACCAATGCTTGCCCTCTGACTAGCTTCATGGGAATAATTTCCATGTCGAATTCTTGCAGCGTGGTGATCCACTTGGCTCTTTTTTCTCCAGGCTCGTTTTGCATCAGCAACATCTTTACTGCTGGGTCTGGCACTATGGCTTTGATTTGGCTGCGTAGAATGTAGTGTCTGAATTTTTTAATAGCCTTTACTAATGCGAATGCCTGCCTCTTGGTGTCTAGATACCTCAGCTATGCATCCTTCGGAGGCGCGCTCATAAATGCTATGGGCCTCTCTTCATTGTTTTCACCTTTCTGTGTCAAGGCAGCCACGACTGAATGAGAAGATGCAAAGGAGTAGATGTAAAACGGGCTTGTGTAGTTTAGACTTACCAATACAGGGGCATCAGAAATTGCCTCCTTAATATCTTCAAACGTGGCTCTGGCCACTGGTGTCCATTCCATCTGTGCATCTTTCTTCAACATGGCATTTAACGGCTGCACGATCTATGCAAAACCTATTATAAACTTCTGAACAAAGTTAATTGTGCCAAAAAATGATTTCAACTCTTTCCTACTGTTCGGTATTTGCAAACTTTTTATGGATTCTATTCTATCCAGATCAATTGAAATTCCACCTTCAGAAATGACATGGCCTAATAATTTACCTTCAGTTACGCCAAATATACATTTCTTAGGGTTAAGGGAAATCCCATACCTTTCACATCGTTCGAGTACTTTCCTGAGATCTTCAGTGTGAGTGGATGCATCCTTGGAATACACAGTTAAATCATCCATATACACAACAATGCACTTACCTGATAATCCACGGAATGCAATGTCCATGGCTCTCTGAAAAGTGGCACCTGCATTGATCAGACCAAAAGGCATTCTTCTATATGCATAATTTCCCCACTTACAAGTGAAAGTGGTTTTTAATCTATCTTCTCTATCAATTAAGACCTGGTTATAACCTGAAAAACCATCTAAAAAAGACATCATCCTTGTGCCATTTACTGCTTGCAGCACTTCGTCTATTGGGGGCAGAGGATAATTATCCTTTTCAGATGCCTTGTTTAAATTTTTAAAGTCTACGCATAACCTGATGTCTCCGTTTTTCTTCCTTACTGGTACTAAGTTAGCTACCCAGACAGAATGTCTGACTGGAAAAATTATTCTAGCAGACAGCAATTTTTTAACTTCTTCGAAGATTAAAGGCTCTAGAATGGCATTCACAGGCCTCTGCTTTTGCCTAAATGGTTTGACTTCTTTTCTCAAAGGTATTACGTGAGTTATGATGGACTCATCAAATGTTTTCAAGTCTTCATAAGTCCATGCTATGACGTGTTTATATTCTTTCAGAACGTCCAAAACCTCTTTTCTAATTTTTTCAGAGCAAGCTTTCCCAATTAATACATTTTGTGGATTTTGCTCAGTCCCTAAGTTATGTAAATCACACTTTCCCCCTTCTATTTTGGGCAAGTCCTTTTGTCTTATCACTCCATCGAAATCAAAGATATGTTCTAATTCAATTACTCCTTTTGGTAAGAAGTTGCTCTTTAAGTTGATTATATCCTCTTCGTCCCATGTTACTTCAGGCCTTTCCTGCTCATCAATGATTTGAGCCTCAAATACCTCATTACAAGTCAGAAAATCAATAATTTGCTGATCCCCTCCAAATACCTTAAAGCGTGTAATGTTGTCTGGTATACTGGGCACGTTAACTAGCTCAACAGCAAATCGTCTCAATCCTGACAGTGCCAATGGTTCTAATGTACTAGCAGCAACTGCTAGCACATCTGGCCTGTGGTTTAGCTCTCTAGGGATGTGTTCTATGTTAAAAGCATCAAACGAATCTATTAAACCCCATACTCTATGTTTGTAACTAATCATTTTCTTGTAATTGCAGGCATATAGTTTTCTCACTTGTCTGACTACTAATTCAGAGTCTGAAAATACTCTGATGGTTTTCACCCTTTTCCTGATGGCCATGACGAGTCCTAAAATTAGGGCCTCGTATTCAGTAATATTGTTAGTGCAGGAAAATTGTAATCTATATGCTGCTAGATGTGATTTACCCTGAGGATCTATGAGTTCAACACCTGCACCTGCGCCCTGTTTTGATTTAGACCCATCACATTTTAATGTCCACATGCCATCTTTACTTTTCTGACATTTTATCTTAGCATGCATTGCCTCTTTTATTGCCGGTGGGGTGTTGTCCTGTTTATTCATGGGTTTTTCTGTTTGGTTAACTTGCATATGTGTGTTTCCATCTGTTAAATCATAAAGACAAATATCCCTGTCTTTTATTTCTTCTCCTAAATCTGGAATTAAGGCACCTACATCATCCTGAACATATTTCTGTGTTGGATCAAGATTCTCATTTTCCTCTTGTAACTCTACCTTCTCTATGCATTTTTTGTATTCATATTCAATGATGTCCTTGCATATTTCACAACTTTCCTCAGAATGTTGCCTATCATGGACTCTACACCTATTTTTGTACAATTTACATTGGACTGGCAGATTGTGCTTAACATATTCTTCCACCTCTTGTCTGATGGCATGACCAAATTTGTCTATTGCATTGTTTTCTTCATCTGAGGAATTTCCATCAGACTCAATGAATAATGCTGTCCTATTGTTGACACATTTCTTTCTAATGTTTAACATCATAATCTCCTCAATTTGTACCCCATTGTTGGTAAATCTATAGACACCCGGTTCAACAGCAACATATAATATTTCATTAGTTCGATTATACTCTGTTATCATATGTTTCATTCTGGGCTCTGCCTCTATTTTGATCTGGTTTGGGATGCCTCTCCAAGGTAACCACATGTGTGAAAAGTCAATGGCCATATATCCGTTTAATGTCTTGGACCAATCCCTACTCAGCAACATTCCATAATTTACAGGTATATCCACTACTTGAATGTCAATGATTTGGCTTACCCTAGGGTCTGAAGCTAATTGCATTTGAATGTTCATGAGCTCTCCCATCACGCTAACCTCAGTCTTATCTAGTTGTGTGACAACCTTGGCAGATTTGGTGGGAGTCAGCCCAAGAGTTTTACATATTCCTAAGGGCATTACATTGGCTGAGGCACCAGAATCTACCATGCAATTGTGTATATTCTTCCCACACAATCTAACAGTTAGCAAGAAAGGGGGAGTATCCCTCTTATCTGCATGTATTACTACATTTGTATTGGAAGGCTGCTCAACTTTCTTATTCTTCTCTTTAGGTGGTGAATCTCTATTAGGAATAGTTATATCAGCAAACCCCTCATCTGTCATGGATGTATCCAGGGATTTTATAAAAGCATTTCTGATCCATGGGGTCTTCAATAATTCATTTAGGGGTATACTGACCTTAATTTTCTTTATTTCCTCTGACAAGCAACTCATTAATCTTGTTGTCTCTATTGCTTCGGTTTTACTTGTTTGATCCTTTTGTATTGTTGTTCCATTATCTGTGTGCTGATTAGCTTTAAGTGTGGCAGGATTGTTGTTAGCATTCTGATCTGGGGGTGTATTGATGTTATTCAGAGGAATGGAAGTGGTAAAAGGTCCTCCTGGCCTAGGGTTGTTCCTCAAATTGTAAGTGTGGCTTTTATTTGTCTATTGAAAGGCCTGCACCTCCTCTGTTTCATTTAATATCTCATTTTTAGATTCAAAGGGAAACTAAAAAGCATTTAACACAAAGGCTGATTCAGGATAAAGATTCTCACAATAGTATGGTTCATCTTCCAGCAATTCATCCTCTTTCTCTTCTGCAGTTGCAAAGGTAAACGTTTCTAAGACTAATGCTGTGTCATATCCTGAGGGTACTACCTCATTACCCTTGGGAATGAGAAATTCAGAGGTAGGAGGTTGCACATCTATGTTGAAAATGCTGGCTGCTAAGTGGAATTGTGGACAGTCGTGCTCAGCATGGGCATTGGTATTGTGAAATCTGCACCAAATTTTGGGTGCTGTACTGGCCATTTGTATGCCAGCTGTCTGTTTTGCATCATGATTATCTATATTCTCAAAAGGAGAAGCTAGAGTACCATTGTTGGGCCCAGTGTTCCATGTCTTGGGTGGCCTAGGTTGATTCTGATTTCTGTTATTATTGCCCCAGGTCCTATTATCTATCACTGGCCCCCTATTTTGCATTGGTTGCCCCTGGCTGGGGCCTTGATGCTGATTATAGTTTTGGTTCTGATTGTTCTGCTAATTTTGATTGAAACTATAGTTCTGATTTTGGCCTTGGTTGTGATTTTGATGTTGACTATAGTTTTGGTTACCTCTTCCATAGAGGTTCTCATTTCTTAGTTGTGTCATTTCAGTGGTTAATCTTTTCAAATGTGCAGTGATCTCTTTGATTTCTTCCCTATCCTCTTGTGCTTTTGCCACAGTTGTATCCCTAGGAGGTTGGAAGAAAGGCTGACCATTGTTTTGACTGTTATTGGAAGTGCTAGCCGTGTAAGGAGTTATAGTTTGGATTGGGGTAGGACTATACATAGGTGTGTAAGAAGGAACCGGATTTAATAGTGGAGTGTTCTGCATAGGGACTCCATTCCATGGTTGTGCTTGATTCTACACCCCAAAACTTCCTCCATTAACAAATGGGTTATAAGTTGTATGTCTCATCTCTTGGTTCACTGAAGCTGCCTCTTTATAGGCTTTGAATATTGAATCTATCTCAGGTTTTCTTTTGACAAACATGGCAGTTAAAGGATCCAAGGCAGTATAGTACATAGCCAACAAGGGATCATCATCTATGGTATAAGGAGCTAACAGCCTAGAATAGGCCTTTTGAAATCTGTCATTGAAATTATCAATCAGCTCTCCCTCACCACGTTTTATAGCAGCCAATTTATGATACAAAGCATAAGGGTCAATGGGTCCCCTAAATCTTGACAGAAATGCTTCTTCCATAAGCAGCCAGGAAGAAATGTAACCGTTGGGCAAATTTACATACCAGCTAGAGGCTTGTTCATTAAAGGTGTAGGGAAACAATCTACACACCACATCCTCATGCTCTAACCTAGCTCTAAAACACGCTTCCTTGAATATTCTAATATGGTCTTCTGGGTCCTGATGCAACTGGTATTTGGGACATATCTTTTCCTGATTTTTAGGCATCTCATGATAATCATTGAAGAGTATGGGAGAATTGACATCGAAATAAGCCATTGTAGGTGTTTAAGCTTGACCTGAACTTGTAGGAATACCTAGATTAATTGGTGTATTAGGATTTACAGGAGGATTGATACCTCCAGGAGTGCCTGAACTAGGATTTATAGATCTGAACAGTGATCTGTCAGGACTCACAATAATACGGATGTTAAAAGGTGACCCAGGAGGTGTTCCAGATGAACTTCCTGCTTGCAAAATATTTGGATTCCAAATTAGGGGGTTCCTACCTCGCCTAATATCAGGTAGTTGCACAAATATATCCCCTGACTAGATCTAGACCTAGTCACTCTATTACTGTTATTAGCCAGTTTGGAATAAACTCTAACTCAGAAAGGCCCTCCTTCTAGCGCCAGAAAATTTTTGGTGATTGTTTTGATGCAATCATAACAATAAGTTAAAATTTGCATATAATGAACTGAAACTATACTTGAAAGATAAGAAGGAATCATTTAAGATTCAACTAATCCCAAGTCTACAATGGTTCGGTTGGTCAAGTTCAGTTGGTCAATGTGAAGCTGTAATGTTCAAGGGGCCTTACGTAGTTTAGAGCTTCTTTGTGGTTTACTGGACTAAGATTATGCAAAAGATCATGAAATATGTCAATGTTTTTCATTCCTTTGCATAAAAGTGTTACTGTGCTGCAAGTTTTAGATGGTTTTCTTGAATTATTGCAACTTTCTCCTTCATATATTTATGAAAAACTATCTACCTTTAACTCTGTTATACATGCTTCTTCAAATTTGAAACAACTTCCTTTAGATTTCTACGTTTTCAGCTAAATATTTTAGATGGGTTGGGAAAAGTTAGAAAGATCTAATCTACACCTCATTTACTCTACCAAAGGATCTAATTGTTCTGTTATGCACTATGTAAATACTACAGCAATTTGATCAAATCCACAGTAAAAACCTTAAATGCAAGTCCTGAGCATTTTCACAAACATACATTTAAAATTGCAAGCTCTCAAAGATAATATTTCAAAACACAAAGAAGAGCAAGAGAACACTCAAAAGATAGATGCAGAACTCCAGATTCTATTGTATTAGAAATAAATAGTCATACATGATTTATAGTGTAGGAATGACTCTTAGTTTCATTGATCAAACTACAAAGAACTTACAAGCTTTACAGATACAATAAGGAAGCCAGACATTCCACGCACACCTTACTGCAGACAACAGGTGACCTCCTCGAAACTAAACTATGCCCAGAAAGACTCTACAATTCTGGCAAAATACTAAAAATCCCTGTGTGTCCCCTGTGTATTCCTGAAATCCCTGTTGTAAAGTATTACAGTGCAGAGAGGCACAATATAAAGACTTTCTGATTGTCCTCACTATAGCAAAAAAACTAACTAAACCCCTGGTTATAGCAATAAATATAGGTGAACCAGTTCTTCAAAAATATCTCTGAGCAGTGTCAAATCTGGGCAAAATATTGCCCCTTCTGAGAAGTTTTGGTAGCTTAGCAATAACTTATGTTTGTCTGTTGTAGTAATACCCTCAGCTGCAATTTTGTCCTGCATTTGGTTGGCCTTGACTTCTTCGCACCTCATCTTTATCTTCCTGCTCCTGAGATCAAATTTCCTTCTTCCACGAGGTCACTGTGTTGAATTTCTAGCTGCTTCCTCAACTACAAGCCTGCAAGATAAGACAAGCAATAAGTATCAAATTTACCAAATGAACAGCAGGAAACTTAAAATATTTGTTTAAATCCGGGTGACTGTGCAAAAAATGTGGAAATCCGGCTCAAAAACCCTCAAAAACACGTTCAAAATGTATACAGATTGCCCAAAACCAAACAGGTCAACCATCACTGACCAAAAAAATGCCACGAGCGCCAAAAATGTGTTTTAAAATTCCCACCGCTTCGTTCATTCCCGCCCATCGGCATGATAATCGCATTGGCGCGTCCAAAAAATACTTGGGCGATGTTCATTATTTGGTCGATGGCCTTTCTCGTTATTTCCTCCTTATTTCTTTCCATCGGCGTAAGTCTGTACTATCGGCGAGCCTCAAAATTCCCTCACTGATCATTCTCTTCCATCGATGCTTCTTCTTTGCTCTCCATTGGTGTGAGGTTTGCCTATCGGCAAGCCCAAAATTTCCTTCACTGATCACGTTGGCTATGCCGATACCCTTGTATTGGCGAGAGTGTTGCTGATGTCTTATTGGCCTTCGTTTCCTTCTCATCGATGAGAGATTATACTATCGACAGGCTCCTTATTCCCTCTGCCGATGTCTTACCTTATACCAATGCTCTTTCATTACTTTCCATCGCCCTCATCGGCGTGAGGCCAATCTATCGGCGAGCTCCAAATCCTTTCCACCGATGCCTTTACCTCGGCCGATGACCTCAATGTCCTTACCTTTCCTTGTATCGGCCAAACTTTGCCCATCAGCAAAGGATTTTCGACCACCGCCAATTGCATACGCTACGCCGATACCCGATATCGGCGAGAGTTTCGCCGATATCCATCTTCCCATCCTTCGCATTTGGGCTAAGTCCTCCCTCCTTTTCTTCCATCGGCCTGACCTTGCCCATCGGCAAAGGCCCAAAAAACTTGGCCGACAACTACCACTATACCAATAGCCCTTGGCTATCGGCACGATGAATTCAAACTCAGCCGATGCTCTATGTTACATCGATCACTATTGTTTCGGCCACAGGCTTACCAAAGCCTTTGAACCCGAACCATCGAACCCTACCACTATCGGCGTGACTCCTGCCGATCTCCCTTTTGCTTATTGAACTATTGAACCATTGAACCCCGCCATAAGGTTCAACGCGGTAGTTCAATGCAGCAGTTCAGCGATACATAGCGACTGTTTTAAAAAGAAAATGAACCCCGCAAACTTTGAACCATTGAACCAAGAAAGAAAAGTTCAATACGAAGGTTCAATGCGTAGGTTCAAAGTGGCTATACAAAACAAATAGTCTGCCCCTTAGACACTTTTTTGAACATGCTGAACCACTTTGAACCCCGAACCTTGAACAACAAAGAAAAAAGTTCAATGCGCAGGTTCAAACCTGTAAAAACACTTCCAACGAATGAGTAATGGCAATTAAAGTGAATCGATGTATTTTCTGCAAAACAATCAAATGCAACATACAGAGTGGAACCCAGACAAAATTGCCCATGACTCGGAACCACTAAGTATGAATTTTTTCAAAATTTAAAACGAATGCCAACAAGAAAAAAGGCAAACAACTGACTGTTTATCATGCAAAACCTGATAGTACATTTTACCTAAATGATCATAACTTGCAAAATATGATGAATTTTAAGATGGTTCAAAAAGCAACCCTGGCTTATTTTTCACAAGGAATCCAACCATATTATGCAATGGTACTGAAAATGCAATTTTCTATATTTTTAACAAGGTTTGCAAATCTGACTCTCTTTTCCCTTTACCACCAGACAGAACAAACACAAGCGGAAGCAAAAGCAAAGCAACAGCAGGGGTCCTCATTTTGTTGAGGAGCAAAATGGGGCGTGTTGTGAACATCATAACAACTCACACCCCATTTTGCTTCTCAGCAAAATGAGGACGTGTTGTGAACATCACAACAGTATGTTGTGTCGACTTTGATGATCATTCCAAACTTGATGTTATGTATAATGAAGAATTATGAAGTCATTCAAAAGTATTCATGGTTGTGATGAGAAAGTGATAGAGAGGAGAGGAACAAAAAATAGAACAGAAGTGTTGAGCTTAAATGGAATTGTCTCAAGCATGGTGAAGATGCTAATCTCTAGTTCAAGTATGTAATATCTATATTATTCTATAGACAGTGTGTCTCCTCCTAGCAGTGGGCCTCTTGTGAGTAGTGTGCTCGGGCAGTGAGCCCTAATTGGCAAGTGTCATTTTGTTCTTCTTATTCTTTTAATAGAGAATATAATCTTGGGTTAGTCACCCTGTGATTTTTCCCTTAACTAGGTTTTCCATGTTAAAATCTTGGTGTTATATGTGGTGAATGTGTTTCTTCTTTTGAGTTATTGCATTATGCTTCCATGATCGTTATTATGCTGTTGAAATATAAGAAGGCTTTAAGAAAGCAAGGAACACAAGTTTTTGGTAACAATTGATTCACCCCCCCTCTCAGTTGTCTGTCCTATAACCAACATGAACATCTAGCAAACTTTGACCAGAAGGTGTCCTTCCATATGTATTCTTTTCTAATTTACATGCTAGCTAGTAAAGAGATTATCTAGCCTAGTCTGAGTACTCAAGGGTATCTCACTCCAGATACACCTGTGTATCATTATTTTCCATAGTTACAAAAGGACATTTGAATGAAAGACTTTCACCATGTAAATGATGTCTTTCTCATGTTGACTGCTAAAAAGATTCAAGGCTCACTCGAGAGGAGAATTTCTCCCAAAGCAGTGACATTGATTATGAATTTTGGAAGCTTTTACACTCAGTTTGATAGGTTTAACTTTCTACAGATTGGAGTTTTCAAAAGAGCTCCATTGAAGTTGCCTAGTATTCTTCAGATTAACTTGTCCATTTGGAAGTCTGTCGCTAGATGGCCACTGTGAATAATAAATATCATGATATGAAAAAGAAAGGGTATTCATTCGATGTGTCTCTATCTTTTTATGTTTGAAAGAGTAATGATAATGCAATGAACATTGAGAAACTTTTTGACAAATACAATTTTCAGCCTTTGCCCACATGGCCATTGTTTGACACTAAGAATTTTGTTAAGAAGAATTTGCATGGAGGGAGCCTGTATGAACATCAACCTCAACTCAAGGATTATTTGGATGATTGTACAAATGAAAGGGAAATACAAAGAAGAGATTGGATGAGGTTGACAATAGACCAAGTCCCAACTTTCAAGTTGCCCCTACTGGTCCTAGACGATATTAATGATAATTCTAAAATTTTAGATGAGGGTTATCAAAACGGTGTTTTTGAACCTTTGCCTCAGATATGTTGGTCTAATAAAGAGGTCACAAATATCATGGCTCAGTCTTCTTTTGTGCTAAGAAAAATTGAGAAGTGGATGTAGAGAAGATAAAGAGAACATGTTGGTTCTTTAGTGCAAAAATGATCTGCAACAAAGGAACAGAACACATCATAGTCCTGCCATACTCCAAGAGATACAACTAATGTGGATACAACTCTTCATATAGTTGGCTCACAATCTAGAGGAGATGGAGAACAACCGGAGGATAGTACATGACTGAAGATCAATTGTGGGTAGGATGGCTACCCTGTGTCTATAAGGGCAAGAACATAAAATAAATTGGATGCTTTGCAACAACTACAAGAAGACCATGTGACTTCTCCCAACTTTACAATGCCTAATAGTGATTCTTTGATTTTTAATCAAATTGGTGAAGATGGTGTTTTGAATTCTTTGTTTAGTAATCCTAATTCTCTAGTATTAAGTGAACCCCCTAAACATAATATCCCTCTTATGCAATCAGATATTCTTGTTTTGAATGCTAATGCTAGTGCTAGTGTTTCTACATCTCCATCCCCCTCATGGTTGAAATGGGTAGTAGAAAAGTAGAAGAGGTATGGTCCTATGATAGACACAAACATAGATACTATAGCCAAATTGATACAAGATACACCTAAGCCTAAGAGGGCTAAGAGGATGTCAAGAATGGTTGCAAATCCCTCTATTAGACACCATATTTTGGAGATTGCAAACCTGATTGGTAAGAAGAATGAAGATGATGTTATTGAAGTAGATTTTAAAATGAGTAGAATTGATATGGGTCCCTCTATAGTTGAAGGTGATATTTACCATGCCAAGTTTTCTATGAGTACACTATCAAAAAGGGTCAAAATTGAGAAACAACAAAAAGCCAAGTTGTCGGCTTAAATGCGAACTTTAGGATTATTTATTCAATCCATTTTAAAGATTACTACTCGGCCTTCAGATGAGACACCTAGTATAAATATAGATATTTTAGACCCAAACATATTGCAACAAATCAAGCGATACCAAGCCATAGGTAAATCCATTGAACAATGGGTGGAGAAAATAATTCTTGATGAATTGTTTGATATTTAGGAAGCAATGAGATTATGCACCTCAATTTCTGACAAAAGGAAGACATTGGCTGTGGAGATACATAATGTTAGAAAATACATTAACAATTTGTTGATGGTTTTTAAGGAAATTTAGGAAATAACAAAAACTGATACAAGTATCCTCATAGGTTAGAAGATTCTGGGTGATCCTAAAGAAAATCAGTTTATAGTCTAGTTAGAAACACTTGAATGGAGAATGTCTATGCTAGGGGGAGTCATAGAGGAATAAAGGAATACACTGACTTAATATTTTTCTAACCTGAAAGATCTCAAAAGTAATTTTGCAATCTTAGAAATAGAAGCCTTCAACAAAAATGAAGATAAATTGCTCGAGATCAAAGAAATAAAGAAAAAATTCAAGAAAATGATTAATGAGGAACTTGTGGGTATCGACATATTGATTGGTGAGTCAGTAGGAAATCCTGGAAAAGTGCCAATGTATCTCTGGACTTTCAAGAGTGAAATTGAAGAAATTCATAAAATATTGGCATATGCAGATCAAATAATAAGTAAACAAAAACTTTGGGCTAATATCACTAGTAGTCCAAGTGCAAAGATACTAACCCCAATCATCACCAAGTACAAGGTATATAAAGCAAAGTTACAGGCACTGGCATCTCAAACAAAATAGACAGAGTCAACTACATGTGAAGGAAAGAACAAGGAGAAGGAGGTGACACAAGGGGAGGACTTGATAATTATCAATTAATGATTTTTCATATGCTTTGTTATTTATTTCTTTCAAAAAAAATGATTGGATCTTGAGAGCTCTCTTTTAAGTTTAATCACTTATTTAAATATCTTTCAATTGGTTGTCCCCAAGAAGCTGTTATTATTTTAAAGATAGTTATGGGTGACAAGGCTATATATTTTAAAGGCATGTTGATGTATAGGATATTTTGGCAAACTTTGTCTTGGTGGAAGGTCAAACTTTGATGTACTGTTACTTTTTAGTTTCTCTTAATATATGAATGGAATTTGGTGCAGTGGAATTTTGAAATCACAAAATTTGTGTTATGGTGGATGATGTTTATTATTCTTATGTTGATTATGTTGTCAACTTATTAGCTTGCAGTTATATATAAAAGTAATTGGAGATTTCTATTTTGGCTCATTGTTGTGGATGTTTTTCTTCCAATGAATGATTCATAGTGATGATTGTTTGCTAATCAATATAAGCCTATGATAGTGGTGATTGAAGTCTTATTGCTTCTTAGTTTTTCAAATTACATTGTGATTCATTGCCTTTAATGCTTTCTGGTTAAAAGTACCACCTTTTCTACTTTCTGGTAAACAGAATACATTGTTTTCATTCTTTGCATATCATTGGAAGGTAGTTACACGTTATAAAATAAGTAGAGAGTCATTGCAAAATATCACTGCAACAAACTCACCTCTTGGTTCATTGTCATTTGTTTGGGTGAGAGAAGATAGAGTTAAGTGATAAATCTATATACCAATAGATTTTTGGTGACTCTACTGGGGAATTTTCTTTTTACATATATTGAGTTGCTTTGTCATTGGTTTTATGGTTCTCTAAGGAATAATTACCCTGGCCCTCTTACCTAATGTAGATTGGCTCACTGGTGACCAAGAAGATATTATTACTGATCTTTGGAATTTAGCTTGGTAGAATAGAAGAACAAATCAGTAGTTCCACCAAGTAATCAAAGAACTTGAAGCTGAAGAACTTGAGGACATAATATGAGAAAATACTAGACACTTTGGTGAAGCAAAAAATTCATTCTTGTAGAAGACGTGGTTGTAATACCTCAAAAAGAGAGTCCTCTCCAAACACATGTAGATCCCAATAACAGGTAGAGAAATCAAGGAAATAATCCCAAAAATCATGTGAACATTCAACCAAATCATCCTCATAATAACCAGTAAGTGGTTGGCAACTCTACTACTTCATTTCTTGTATTTTTGAAAATTGGCTTTGAAGAGATATACTAGGGGTGATAGAAAGAAGGGTATTAATAGCTAATTCAAATTTTGACTTGTTGCAATCTTTAAACTTCTTTTCTTTTCCTTCCACTCGCAAAGTCAAGTCTTCCAGTAGACCATCTTCTCATCCTCCTCCAAGAAGAGATACCTCTAGCTCCTGTTGTCAAGCTCTTATCCTTCACAAGACTGTCTTACGATTAAAAGTTAATATTCCTATTCATAACCCAGCTAATATGGCTAATCCACTTCCTATCCCATGGGGAGTAGTTATAGGTCCTCTAAGGCTAGGATTACAAATTCATGATTTACCTAGAGGATCAAGCAAGGTAATACCCAAATTCAGAGGGGATGGAAAGGTTACCCTAGATGCAGATATCAATGCTTTCTTTGCAGCTTCTTCTATTCTAGGTGTTCAGTATGAGGACATATCTACAAGATTATTTGTTGAGTCCTTGACTGATGTTGCACCTGAATAGTTCTACCATTTACCTAATGCATCTATTAGATATTGGGAAAATCTGAGACAACGGTTTGAAAAAAGATTCAAGATGGATGATAATGAACATACATCGGTGGCCCAACTATCTTCAATGAAGAAAGAGGTACATGAATAGATGAGGGAATTTGTAGAAAAATTTCATAAAGTGGTGAATAGAATTCCTACTGATGTAAGGTTGGGAGATGCTCTGATGAAGTGTTTCTTCATTAATACTCTTCCTCTTGATGTCAGTTGTCCCCAAAAAAGATAAGGTGCAACTGATCTGACGTCAACACAAATAATGGCCATTTCTATAGAAGATGACTTGATTACAGCAGGCAAATGGAAGAAAGAATTGTAAATGAGAAAGCCTTCAGCAACAAATTCTACTAATCCTATGATCCAAAGACTAGCAAAAGATATTATCACTTTGAAAAGGAAGATGCCAAAGGGCCTTTAGTAGCCTTTCTATCACGATATACCTAGAAAAGATCATGGCCAACAAGGGAACTACAATAGACCCTTACCTTTGATTAGACCTACTCAGAGACTAGCTATTGCAAATAATCCTTCCATCTTAGGATGTTTGAGATGGGTTCCAGATCCATAGGATTTCATATGTAGATTCTAGAATTTTGTGGTTCCACCAAATTTTAAACTTAGCCATTTTTTAGGATTTTCAGGGTTTCAGACTTAGCCAAATCAGGGCTTCAGGAACATGTGTTAGAATGAAAGTATGTGAACCCCTTAGTGAGATCTTGTGAAATTAGGTATGATTTTGCAATTCTAAGACCTAGAAACTTGGAACTTCACCATGGCACATCCTGTAGAAGCAATTTCAAAGGCAATATCTAGTGACATGAGATTTTGGAGAAAAATGTAGTAACACCCAATTTCAGTACAGAAAGCAACAAATGGTTAGCACAAGACCACCTAAGACACCTCCAAATGACATCAAATCACCCCAATCATGCAAAATACTCAAATCTATAAAAAATCATGCACTCTAAACACAAATTCACCTTCTTATCATTATAAGTAACAAGATCAAGACTCCAAGCCAAAGCAAAAGAGGGGGTCTCCATTTGGCAAAATGGGGTGTGTGTACAAGGCACAACAAATGGCGACTCTACTAGGAAAATGGTCCAGAGAATTTCTAACATAAAAATTAGTTTCAAACCCAGAATCTCTATGTTTCCCACATGTTAGATCAGAAAGCATGATACCTTAAAAATAATCAAAGACCACTAACCAGTGCAACCATTCATAGCCTAAAAACCTGAGTGTGTGCAATTACATTCATTCCCATCCCTTATAAACTAAGCTCATCTTAGATCCTTTACATTAAGCTACGTGATTAGTACACACCTTCTGAACTACCTAGACATTGCCCCATTACCAGTGAGCATCTATAGCCCTAATGGGTATATCTCATAATTCCACTCAAGCAGAGCCCCACTGCTAGTTAGGCATCCATAGCCCTAGTAGAGTTTACTTGATTGTTGATCTAACTGAGTTATGATATGTAATTATGATTTTCCTTTGTATTTCATTCTTTGATTAACTAATATTCATTGAGCTTAAGTGGGCAGAGTACAATTTAGTGCCACTACCTCAATAACTCATTTAGCTGGGTGTGGACTCTCGATGGTGCCAAAGGTGGACCTAAGATTTTTCACTTAATGTAATATCACCAAGACTCACACAGCTACTTCATGATCATTTAAAATGTGAGAGATATATGGTTAGAAAACATTTTAGGCGCACCGACCAATGACTCCTTTTCCATGGACAGACATTATACTCCCTAGTATAATAGCAGAACCCACAGTAGACCTAAGTAAAAACTTTGGTTTCTCAAGGAAAGACTACAAATTATTTGCCCAACAAAGAAGTATTTTCAGGTCTGCATAACTGCCACCACATTCTAGAAATAAAGACCACACAACAAAGCAATCAGAGAAGCAAAAAGCAAGGAAAACAAGCAACTAACCTAAACAAAGAAAACTAATCTAATCAAAGCAAAACGGGCAGAAAGTGACAACTAACAACTAACAACTAAGGAAAAGCAAAAATAGAAAGAAGAAACTAAACTAGAACAGCAAGAAACTACCAAATCCTGACTAAAAACAAGCAAGACTATGTACAAAGACCATAGACAATAGGTATTTACACTACCTCGTGACTTATTTCTTAGTACATGCAAGAGTAACAAGGTGCAGGTCAATGTCCTATGTCTAGCAAATTCATCTTTGTACTCTGAACAATAGGGTATGGGTAGGCTAGGTTCATGTTTAGGGTACCAATCATGTAGAATTAGGAATTGGGGCAGCTCATTAGGGCCATGGTCAATCCAAATGCAAGATTTCTAATCTAAATTACTATAATTAAATTGATAATTGGAACTGAGTGGAGAAAGGGAAGATACAACCTAATTTGTAGTACCATCAGTTGGGTATGTAAGTTCATCACCTTGCTGCATTGTACCAAATACCTTCTCATCTTTGGGAGGTCTCAACTTGTGTTTGGCCATATCTTGTTCATCAAATACCTCTGGAACACTAAATGCTACAAAAAATTCCCAAGCGAATAGAAAGTCTAGACAATCTTCTTCAGAATGTGGATCATGTGGATGAATTCTACATGAAGTGGCTAAAGCAAAATTTGACATATGTGATTAATTCCCATGCAGTAACATATCCTTACTCATTGTTGACACCAACTCGATGATGTGATCAAGTGATTGACATGAAAAAGCTTCAAAGCCATCACTTTGCATGACTATTTGATTTTTATTCTCATATTGCAGACCTTTACTTTCATTTCTTATCATTAGATCAGCATCAACCATGTGGAGATCTTCTTCAATGCAAGTAAAAACAAGATCAACATGGGGAATAAATTGTAAACTCCAATCTACTTTGTCCATATCAGTCACATGCTCTGAAAACTTCCTCTATATCAACTAGCAACCTTCCTATTTGGACTACACATTCATTTTCTGTAGCAACAACATAGTCTCTTTCTTCCGCTATAACTAGATTCTTGATGTCAATATTTCTTTGAGGTGGTGCACTATCCTTATTTTGTTCATCTAACTTAGCTAGAGACTCTATTGTAGTGACTATATCAGCCTGATATGACTGATCATGGTGATATAATGAGCTGATACAGTCAAGAACTTGATCATTTTTCATTGGAAAATCTGATTGGAGCTCAAGTATGTCAGCTAGAATAATTTTCTATATCGTTGTCCATGACTTTTCTTCATCCAGAAGACTAATTTCTTCTTGTTCTTGCATATCTCTGATCTAAACAACCTGTTGTCCCAACTTAGAATTATCAACCGACTACAAGGAACTGCTATTCTACATCTCTGTAGCTGAAAATTCAAGCTTCAAACTTGATATTTTTGAAGCATCTGATTGCTGATCTGCATCCTTAACATGAATGCTTATCAAGTCTAATTTATCATCTATCTTGTCCACATCCTTGGTAGTAGAAATATGATCTTGTGCATGACTATGTTCATTGTGTTGTGACTGTAAACTAAGTTTTAACCATGTTGGAAGGTCTAGTGAATGCAAACTAGGTTTTAACTAGTCAAGGACTATGTACTCCTTAGTTGGGTGATGTATAGACCACATGCATTCCCTACCATCTTCATTTTGATGAACTTGAGGAACTTCAGTTTTTCCAATGTGCAAACTACCCTTTTAACTATGATCATTTGTGAATGGATTTATTGGTCCTGCAGCATCAACTCTTTAAGTGTTCTTGACTAAGATATGACTACATGCATATGCATCCATCCGTATTGTAGCTCCTCCATGCATTTCCTTGCACTGAGTATATCTGTTATGCACATATCCTGCTTTAGGGTTGTAAACTTCAAATAGGAAGCAATCCCTTAAAATGTAGATCTAACCTCTAGAGAAAAGTTAAACAATCAATCTTGTCATGTGACTCTCCAAGATGTACGGTGCAGACCTAAGGGGAACTAGAATCAAGCAGTGTTAATGCAGGATACTTTTCTCTAATTTACTTATCTAACACTTCTTTGAAGAGTGGGATGTCAACTTTGAAATTCTCTTCATGATATGACTGTTGTGATGGTCATCTGAAGAATGAAGGGAACCCATGACTAAAACCCTTTTGTGCATCCATTGGATCAGAAATTTATGATTGTTGGGATCACACCTCTCTTGAAAAAGGTGTCCTATCCATGATAGGATGATCCCAAGGATAATATAGCTAGGTCTTAGCTTGCCTAGAATAACTTCAATGGAATGTCTAACTATTCCTATAAGGAGTCTTACATGAAATGCAAGGTTTATGAAATGTGACAACAAAGTATATGCAAAAACCCTAGGTGGTTCAGACTATGAAGTCTAAAATTTTAGTAGATAATTAATGTAATGCTGCTCAAACCCTAAATCTAATAAACTTTATGTAAAGAAAATGCAAAAGGAGAGGGAGATAGATAAGGGATAAGAGATCCTAAGTGATGGTCACAACTGGGTAAAATGCAGAAGATAGAAAAATACTTTTGATAAACCATTCCCTATTTCACTAGGATAGGAAACCCACAATGTTGCAAGAAATGATACAATCTCCAAAGGATCCTTATGATTTTCAAATTGCATGCACTCATTAAGCACCCGGACAATGGCATAGATTAACTAGTGGAGTGCAACCGAACTATGCTTAATGATAGGGCCTAGACTAACTATACACAACAACTTACCATCAGCAAGCACTAATAGTATGGACCTAAGTATTCATTAGATATCTTAACATTTACCCCATCATTTTAAAAGTACAACTAATTAATTTTAGATTGATATGAACTATGAAAGCCAAAATGAGACAACATCTAAACATAAATTCCCAAAAACCTACAAAACTTGCTTTGTATTGACTATATTTTGGCAGAGTCTCAGCAATTCATTATCAAATCCTACTTACAAATGAGAGAAAAGGATGGCCCTTTTATAGGCAAGGCACCATATCGAGTTTTCAATGGATGGTGGAAATTAACTCAACACCAATGGTCCAGATTACATGGCATTTAATGAAGTATAATAGTTTGTTACATTTTTGGATTTATATTTGTCCTTTAGGAAACAGACAAACTACAGCTTGCAAATACATTGAATCTAGACAAAATAGATACCCATTTGGTTGTACATGATGAAAAGTAAATTTTCAAGGCCTAATAAAGCCAAAATAAAGTCACGTGACACTCAAAAACTTGAGTTGACGTGGATTCATGAGATTCCAAGTGTTGAATGGACTAATAGGAATATATGGCACTGTATTAGTGAAGATATATCTAATTGGATGCTTGTTGGACTGATTCTTGATGATTGGACTATTGGGACAACTATATGTATGTCTTGGACATTGGACTGGATCTGTAGGAACACCAATGAAATAGACTTGATCTTGTATGTCTTTAGCTCTTGTAGATCATCTCCATCATCTTGGACATCATACTGACTTTCTCTTGCAGGTGCAACAGTAATTTGGTTGATAAAATGTAGTTTCTGTATTTCTTGGTCAGCACTGCATATCTGTGTGTACATCCTTCCAAGATGGCTCCAACAAGCTCCTATGTCATCCAAGACCTGCAATTCACAATGTAAAGCATCAATTTCATCTTAAAAAATCATTTTTCATCAATTTGGATCAAAAGATGTCCATTTGCTATCATGGATTAGTCAAAAACAACTCAAACTTAATGTTACTTCCTTATAGTCCTCTTCACAAATCCAGTGATTTTTGCATATTTTTATTCATTTTTTTACCATTTTCAAGTACCGATTTAGCCAATATATTGATCTAGGAAGTTTTTGTGTTCATTATAATCTATTTGGGAACTTTTATTTCATATTTTTCTAGCATTATCTGTAAAAAGCAAGATTTTTGGGGGTCAGACTTTTCATGTGAAGTAGCATTAATTATCATAAAACATGCCAAAAATCCACACAAACTTGGTAAAATGTTCATCATGATGTGATAAATAGATATGCAATTCAAATCCATCAAGAAAATCCAATTTTCTCCTTCAAAAACTCAATTTTTAGGCCAAAATACCAAAAAACATTGATTTTGCTATCAACTGACCTAGCGGGGATTTTGGGTTCATCTGACCTTGCAGGGATTTTGGGTTCATTTGACCTTGCAGGGATTTTGGGTTTATTTGACCTTACAAATATTTTGGGTTCATCCGACTAGTAATTTTTCATGAGGTCAGTTGGTGTGAATTTTAACGCAAGTCAGTGAGAAATGAATTTAGCACAAAGTGTAAAGTGTTAAGTCAACGCTGATTTTTTATGTGACCAACTTTGCATAGATCTTGAAGGTGTCCGACAGAGGTCAACTGACAACATTTTATTTTGTAAGGTTAGACCATGTTAATTTTCATGCAAGGACTTAGTGGCCGGATTTTTGAAGACTGCCGACTATTTTTATGTTTTGGGTCAGTCAAGGGCACTTTTAGCGCAAGGTCTATGGAAGTTGTTTTTAGCACAAAGGTTAGTAGGAGGTAGTTTTAGCACTTTTTGCAATTAGGGTCATTTTTAGCGTTAGATTTTGAATTGGCCAGGGTGAAAACATATTTAAAAATATAAATTCTTATACTTTAAATATTTTTAAATATACTTGCAGGATGTTTGAGATGGGTTCCAGATCCATAGGATTTCATATGCAGATTCTAGAATTTTGTGGTTCCACCAGATTTCAGACTTAGCCATTTTTTAGGATTTTAAGGGTTTCATACTTAGCCAAATCAAGGCTTCAGGAACATGCATTAGAATGAATGTATGTGAACCCCTTAGTGAAATCTTGTGGAATTAGGCATGATTTTACAGTTCTAAGACCTGGAAACTAGGAGTTTCAACATGACACATCCTGCAGAAGCAATTTCAAAAGTAATATCTAGTGAAATGAGATTTTGGAGAAAAATGTAGTAACACCCAATCTTAGTCCAAAAAGCAACAAATGGTGAGCACAAAACCACCCAAGACACCTCCAAATGACATCAAATCACCCTAGTTATGCAAAATATTTAAATCTGTAACAAATCATGCACTCTAAACACAAATTCACCTTCTCATCATCATCAGTAACAAAGGTCGAGACTCTAAGCCAAAGAAAAATAGGGGGTCTCCATTTGGCAAAATGGGGCATGTATGCAAGGCACAATAGAGTCTTTTGTAGTCAGAGAGTCAGAAGTTATTTGAACTTCCAAACTCCTATTTTGTTGGTTCTTAACTACTCAAAATTACTGATGCTCAGACTGAACATGCATCTCGATGCCCAAAGCGTCATCTTCTCAATAGTTAACCTATATGATATATTCACACCTATTCATTTACATTAAATTTGGAACATATTGCAGGAAGTGTTCGCACATTTTTGAATGGAAATTAAAGTGGGTCATTAAGAATTACCTAGTACCTTTCACCACCTAATTTAATGAGGTTTAATGAAGATTTAATGAGATATTATGAGAAGTCTTATTAAAGCTACCACCTTGCAAAGAGGAGACTTATTTTGCACTATGACGAGATAATGTTGGAGGAGCTCTGAAGATTCAAGTTAGTGGAGGGTCTATGAAAATATTCATAACCAGGTTAGATAATCAACTCCTTTATTTGCCTTTTTAAAGCTTATGATAAATTAAACAATTTTATTTGTTTGGGTGAAGAAGAACAATTTTCTATTCATGAGTTTGGGTAGTTAGTTTTCCCCAAATGTTTTGCAGACCTCTCTTCTGTCCCTAACTTTTTCAAAAGCTTTTGTTTTCTTGTTTATAAAACAAGTCAAAATGAAATATAAGTATTAGGGTTTCCCAAGTGCCTCCGTAATTGAAAAAGGTTTGTCCAAAGTGAAGGATACTGATCTTGGACATAGACCTAGAAGAGTTTTGGATTAGAATGCAGCAAGAAACTTGGTCTCCAATTGCAAAGAGGATTGCAAGTAGTGGGTTAGCTTGATTACTAGAGTTAATTTAGAGGTTGTGTCACATGCATTAAGGTTGTCAGACTGTGATGTGTTTGTTGATATGTCTATTACCACTGGTTGGGGATATTTCTAGGATAACAAGGATTGGTGCCTTAATTGTATTTCTAAGAGCTATCTTAAGGTTTAAAGGAAAGCTAAATCTAGACTTCATGCCAATTTGAAGAGAGGGCATTTTAAACAAGAAATCTATGATATGATTACCCTACTACACCATGTTGTCGAGAGTACCAAATCAGACTCATTTGAAAATTGGATGTGTCAATTTATTTTGGTGATTTGCAGCGAATCTCAGTATGTGGATTGGGTGAATTTGATAAGTGAACATATGAATGAACATCTGGAAAACATTCACCAAAAGTTGTCCTTCCATATGTATCCTTTTCTAATTTACATGCTAGCTAGTAAAGAGGTTGTCTAGCCTAGTTTTAGGACTTAGGGGTATCTCACGCTAGATACACCTGTGTATCATTATTTTGCATAGTTGCAAAAGGACATTAGAATGAAAGACTTTCACCATGTAAATGATGCCTTTCTCATGTTGACTACTATAAAGATTCAAGGCTTACTCGAGAGGAGAATTTTTCCAAAGCAATGACATTGATTATGAATTTTGGAAGCTTTTACACTTAGTTTGATAGGTTTAACTATCTACATATTGGATTTTTTGAAAGAGCTCCATTGAAGTTGCCTAGGTATTCTTCGGATTAACTTGTCCCTTTGGAAGTCTGTCGCTAGATGGCGGCTACGAATAATAAATATCATGGTATGAAAAAGAACTGGTATTAATTTGATGTGTCTCTATCTTTTTATGTTTGAAAGAGTAATGATAATGCCAGGAACATTGAGAAATTTTTTGACAAATATAATTTTCATCCTTTGTCTACATGGCCATTGTTTGACACTAAGAATTTTGTGAAGAAGAATTTGCATGGAGCGAGCATGTATGTACATCAGACTCACATCGAGGATTATTTGGAAGATTGTTCTGATGAAAGGGAAATACAAAGGAGAGGTTGGATGAGGTTGACAATAGACCAAGTCCAAGCTTTCAAGTTGCCCTTATAGGTCCTAAATGATATTAAGGATAATTCTAAAATTTTAGATGAGGGTTATTAAAATGGTGTTTCAGAACCTTTGCCTCATATACGTTGGTCTGATTAAGATGTCACAAATATCATGGCTTGGTATTTTTTTTGTGCTAAGAAAAACTAAGAAGTGGGTGGAGAGAAGATTAAGAGGACATGCTAGTTCTTCAATGCAAAAATGATCTGTAACAAAGGAACATAACACATCATAGGCCTCCCATACTCAAACAAATACAACTAATGTGGATATAACTCTTCATATAGTTGGCTCACAATCTAGAGGAGATGGAGAACAACCCAAGGATAGTAGGGGACTAAAGATCACATGTGAATAGGATGGCCACCCTGTGTCCATAAGGGAAAGAATAGAAAATAAATTGGATACTTTGCAACAACTACAAGAAGACCATGTGACTTCTCCCAACTCTCTGATGCCTAATAGTGATTCTTTGATTTTCAATCAAATTGGTGAAGATAGTGTTTTCAATTCTTTGTTCGGTAATCTCAATTCTCTAGCGTTAAGTGAACCCCCTAAAAATAATACCGCTCCTATGTAATTAGATATTGTTGTTTTGAATTATAATGCTAGTGCTAGTGTTTCTACATCTCCATCCCCCTCATGGTTTAAATGGGTAGTAGAAAAGAAGAAGAGGTATGCTCCTATTATAGACGCAAACATAGATACTATAGCCAAATTGATACAAGACACCTAAGCCCAAGAGGGCTAAGAGGATGTCAAGAATGGTTGTAGATCCCTCTACTAGATACTATATTTTGGAGATTACAGACCTGATTGGTAAGAAGAATGAAGATGAGGTTATTCAACCAGATTTTAAAATGAGTAGAATTGATATGGGTCCCTCTATAGTTGAAGGTGATATTTACCATGCCAAGTTTTGTGTGAGTACACTATCAGAGCAACAAGAAAAATCCAAGTTGCGGGCTTAGATGAGAACTTTAACCTTATTTATTCAATCCATTTTAAATATTATTGCTCAGCCTTCAGATGAGACACCTAGTCTAACAATGGATGGTTTAGGCCCCAACATATTGCAACAAATCAAGCGATTCTAAGCCATAGGTAAAGCTATTGAACAATGGGTGGAGAAAATAACTCTTAATGAATTATTTTATATTGAGGAAGCTATGAGATTATGCACCTCAATTTGTGACAAAAGGAAGACATTGGCTATGGAGATACATAATGTTCGAAAATATAATAATAAGTTGTTGATGGTTTTTAAGGAACTTCAGGGAATAACAAAAATTGATACAAGTATCCTCATAGCTGAGAAGATTTTGGGTGATCCTAAAGAAACTAAGTTTGTACTCTAGTTAGAAACACTTTAATGGAGAATGTTTATGCTAGGGGGAGTCGAAGAGGAATAAAGGAATACACTGACTTAATATTTTTCTGACTTGAAGGATCTCAAAAGCAATTATGCAATCTTAGAAATCGAAGCCTTCAACAAAAATAAAGATAAATTGCTCAAGATCAAAGAAATGAAGAAAAATTTCAAGAAAATGATAAATGAGGAACTTGTGGGTACCAACACATTGATTACTGAGTTAGTAGGAAATCCTAAAAGAGTGGCAATGTATCTCTAGACTTTCAAGAGTGAAATTGAAGAATTCATAAAAGATTGGCATATGTAGATCGAATGATAAGTAAACTGAAACTTTGGGCTAATATCACTAGCAGTCCAAGTGGAAAGATACTAACCCCAATCACCACGAAGTACAAGGTATATAAGGCAAAGTTACGAGCACTGACATCTCAAACAACATAGGCAGACTTAACTACATGTTAAGGAAAAAACAAGGAGAAGGACGCGACATAAGGGGAGGACTTGACAATTATCAATTAATGATTTTTCATATGCTTTCAAAAAAATGATTGGATCTTGAGAGCTCTCTTTTAAGCTTAATGACTTATTTAAATATTTTTTAATTGGTTGTCCCTAAGAAGATGTTATTATTTTAAAGACAATTAAGGTTGACAAGGCTATATGTTTTGAAGGCTTGTCAATGCATAGGATATTTTGGCAAACTTTGTCTTGGTGGAAGGTTAAACTTTAATGTGTTGTTACATTTTAGTTGCTCTTAATATATGAATGGAATTTGGTGCATTGGAATTTTGAAATCACAAACTTTGTGTTATGGTGGATGATGTTTATTCTTCTTATGTTCAAAATGTTGTCAACTTATTAGCTTGTAGTTATATATTAAAGTGATTGGAGATTTCTATTTTGGCTCATTGTTGTGGATGTTTTTCTTCTGATGAATGATTCATAGTGATGATTGTTTGATAATTGATATAAGCCTATTTGTGCTTCTTAGTTTTTCAAATTACATTGTGATTCATTGCCTTTAATGCTTTTTGGTTGAAAGCACCACCTTTTCTCCTTTCTGTTAAAAACATACATTGTTTTCATTCTTTGCATATCATTGGAAGGTAGCTACACATTTAAAATAAGTAGAGAGTCATTGCAAAATATCATTGCAACAAACTAAACTATTGGTTCATTTTCACTTGTTTGGGTGAGAGAAGATAGAGTTAAGTGACAAATCTGTATACCAATAGATTTTTGGTGACTGTAATAGGGACTTTTCTTTTCACATATATTGAGTTGCTTTGTAATTGGCTTTATGGTTCTCTAAGGAATAATTACCCCGATCCTCTTACCTAACATAAATTGGCTCACTGGTGACCAAGAAGATATTATTATTGATCTTCAAAATTTAGCCTGGTCAAAAAGCACAAATCAACAGTTCCACCAAGTAAACAAAGAACTTGAAGCTGAAGAAGAACCTGAGGACATAATAACAAAAAATGCTAGATGCTTTGGTGAAGCAAAAGAATTCATTCTTGTAGAAGATGTGGTTTCAATACCTTGAAAAGAGAGTCCTCTCCAAATACATGCAGTTCCCAATAACAAGTAGAGAAATCAAGTAAATAATCCTAGAAATCAAGTGAACATTCAACCAAATCATCCTCATAATAACAAGTGGTTGGTGACTCTACTACTTCATTTTTTGTATTTGTGAAAATTGGCTTCGAAGAGATATACTAGGGGTGATAGAAAGAAGGGTATTGCTAATTCAGATTTTGACTTGTTACAATCTTTAAACTTCTTTTATTTTCCTCCCATTTGCAAAGTCAAGTCTTCCAGTAGACCATCTTATCAAGATCTTATCCTTCATGGGACTTTCTTTGCATCTTGTTCTATTTTGGGTGTTCAATATGAGTACATATCTACAAGATTTTTTGTTGAGTCCCTAACTGATGATGTAGCTGAATGGTTCTACCATTTACCTAATGCATCTATTAGATATTGGGAAACTATGAGACAATGGTTTGAAGAAAGATTCAAGATGGATGATAATGAACATACATCGGTGGCCCACCTATCTTCAATGAAGGAAGAGCTACATGAATAGATGAGGGAATTTGTAGAAAAAATTAATAAAGTGGTGAATAGAATTCCTACTGATGTAAGGCTAGGAGATTCTCTACTAAAGTGTTTCTTCATTAATACTCTTCCTCTTGATGTCAGTTTTCCCAATAAAAGAGAAGGTGCAACTGATCTAATGTCAACACAAACAATGGCCATTTCTATAGAAGATGACCTAATTACAACAGACAAATGGAAGAAAGAATTGTAAATGGGAAAGCCTTTATCTACTAATTCTACTAATCTTGTGATCCAAAGACTAGTCAAAGATATTATCACTTTGAAAAGGAAGATGCCAAAGGGCCCTCAGCAACCTTTCTATCATGGTATACCTAGAAAAGATCATGGCCAACAAGGGAACTACAATACAATGTTACCTTTGATTGGAACTACACAAAGGCTAGCTATTGAAAATGGTCATTCCACAAGCAAAGGAAATCACATGGTGTGTGAAAGGAAGCTAGGTTTGTGGAAATCGCTTCCTACACTAATCTAATGAGGAGAGGGCTATGCAAATTCAATTTTATCCTAACTATTACAGCAAATGATAAACCATTAACATGAGATATTGTAGGACAACACAAGAACTAGAAAGTAGACAGAAGAAGAGAGACAAAATTTACAGTGGGGAAAACCCTTATCAGGTGGAAAACCCCACACTTAGAAACCTGTACAATGTATTAACAAATCTGAAAGAATGTTTACAATACGCTTGCAACACAAGCTTCAATTGTCTTCGACACTTGTGTCTGAAGTAAAACTGGTAGCATAACAGTACCTGTAGAACCTGTAATACAACTCCCTCTCCAAGCACCTATTTATATAGAATATAAAAGGCAATATTAGACATTTCTTGGAATGGGCATCCAACTTGGCTTCATGGACCAAAACCCATGCCTAAGGACACTTGGTCAACATTGTAGAATGTTCTTGACACTGTCCCATAGCTCTCATCCCAAAGGGGTCACCTATTTCTAAAATGGGCTATGACAGATGCTCTTACAACACGAGCATCATAGAATCTATCATAGCGGTTACAACTTACAGTCGTAAGAGAATCTGTCATACATAGACTATAAATAGCATATCCTCTTACAACATGTCATAGTCAACCTTGGGATGCCCAAATATGCCTTTTTCAAAGATGCTTCATGACATATGTCTTCACCTATCTTACATGCTTCTATTTATGACTCTTACATATCATAGATTCATCATAGAAATCCATCATAACCGTTTTAGTCAAACTTTCCCTTACACAACATGGAAGATGCCGACACATGGCAAAATGCTCCTACCACAAAGTGGGATGCCTATCTCCTCATGTGACGACAAAATTACAAGTTGTCATATTCCATGTAGGATTGACACATCACCGTACCACATCCCACAATATGACAATATGGAATTTTACAAATATTTATAACATAGGCAATTAAATAATAAATATAAACATTAACAATGTAAGGAATTACCAAGGTTGAGACACCTTAATTCCCAACATTCTCCCACTTGTCGAACACCTTGTAAGAGCTAATAGAATAATAGGATTTAACTGCTATAGGCCTAGAGGCCCATAGACTTTGAACACCATCTGAACTTCTTTGTGCTCACTAGTTTCATCAATGCATCAACAATATTCTTCAATGTATCTACCTTCTCCAAATTTACCTTTCCATCCTCAACCATGTCTTGCACAAAGTGAAACTGAACATCAATGTGCTTGGTTCTAGCATGGAAAGTTGGATTCTTCGCAAGGCAAATTGCACTCTAACTATCACAACTAATCATGATCTAACCTGCATCAACACCAATATTGGAACACAATCTCTTAATCCAAATGGCTTCTTTACAAGCATGAGTTACTACCATATACTCAGCTTCTGTCATAGACAAAGAAAAAATAGGTTGTCACTTACTCATCCAAATAATAGCACCACCAAATAGTGTAAACACATAAGCACTGGTGGATCTCCTACTTCAATGTCACCTACCCGATCTGAATCCACAAATCCATGAATGTCAATGGAATGTAGAGGTCCTGTAACATTACCATGATAGAAAATGCAATACTTAAAAGTACCCCTCAAATATCTAAACACTCGCTTAACTGCATCCCAATGAACCCATCGAGGATTAGACATAAATTGACTAAGGACTCCCACTACTTGGGAAATATCTGGTCTTGTGCAAACCATAGCATACATCAAACTACAAACAACAGTAGCATAAGGTACACTTCTCATGCCCTCCACCTCATTAGGAGATTTTGGAAAATCCTCAACAGATAACTTTGTCCCCAAAGAAACAGGAACACACAATGGTCTACAATCTACTATGCTGAACCTATCCAACATGGTCTTTACATACTTACTTTAGCTTAACCAAAGTTTTTTGTTAGGTCTATCTCTACTGATTTCTATTCCTAAAATGTACCTAGCTGCCCCTAAATCTTTCATTTCAAACTATGCTAACAAGTGAGATTTAAAATAAAAAATCATATTCTTACCCTTCCCAATGAGCAACATATCATCAAAATGCAATGCAACAATGAGAATACGATCACCATCAAACTTAAAGTGCACACAGTGATCCAATTTCAATCTCACAAATCCAATTGACAACACAAAGGCATCAAATTTCAAGTACCATCTCCTAGGGGACTGCTTCAAACCATACAAAGACTTCTTTAATTTGCAAATGAAATTTTCTTTACCTTTCACCATGTAATGCTCTAGCTATGACATTTAGATTTCTTCCTCCAAATCACCATGAAGGAAAGTTGTCTTCACATCCATCTGTTCTACCTCCAATTCATAAGCAGCTGTGAGAGACAATAGGAATCGAATGGATGTCAGATTTGTAACAGGAGAGAAGATCTCACCATAATCTATACCCTCTACTTGTGAATACTCCTTCACAACGAATTTGGCCTTATACTTCTCAACATTGCCATCTGCACCAATCTTCTTCTTGAACACCCATTTGCATCCAACAGGTTTCTGTCTAGGAGGTAAAGGCACCAAGTCCCAAGTTTGATTCTTTTCCAAAGAGGTCATTTCATCCTCCATGGCCTCCTTCCAGGAACCTGCATCTTTCTTGTCCAAAGCCTCTGATACAGTTCTAGGTTCATCATTGTTAATGAGTAACGTATAAGCACAACTAGAATTAAGCAATGTAAAACCAAACCTTTCAGGTTGCTTTCTTATCTGTGTAGACCTCCTCATGGGCTAAGATTGAGGTTTAACTTCTTCATCTGAGCTTTCAGAGGTATCAAATCTCTCCTCATCATCAAGTCCAACATTGTCTTTCTATTTAGTCTTCTCAAGGGTAGGAGGAAACTTAACAACATCCTCTTTCTTTACTTTTTCTTCTGGCTGTAAAATAGTGGAAGAAGGTGTAAGCTCTCTGAAGATGACACTTCTTCCATACAACACTTTTTCAGCCATAGGGTCCCAAAGCTTGTATCCTTTCACACCGACACCATATCCAATGAAGATACACTTAACAACTTTATTCTCCAACTTTGACCACTTCTTCCTAGGCACATGTGCATATGCCTCACAACCAAAAACATGAAGATGCCTTATTGAAGGCTTTCTACCAGACAACACCTCCATGGGTGTCTTACCAACAAGAGCTGATGTAGGAGATCTATTTACCAGATAGTAGGTAGTGGCAACAACTTCAGCCCAAAACTTTTGTTCTAGGCCAGCTCCACTAAGCATACTCCTAGCCTTCTCCATCAGTGTCTTGTTCATCCTCTCTACAACTCCATTTTGTTGCAGGGTGTATGGAGTTGTCTTGTGTCTTTCAATCTCAAGTTCCTTGCAATATTTATCAAATTCTGTAGAATAGAACTCACCATCATTGTTAGTTCTCAAACATTTAATCTTTTTACCAGTCTGATTTTCAGCAAAGGCCTTAAACTCCTTAAACTTTCTATCGACTTTAGATTTGCTTCTGAGAAAATAAATCCATGTCCTTCTACTGTAATCATCTATAAAAGATACAAAATATATAGACTTTGATAACGAAGGAAGATTAACAGGACCAAACACATCAGAATGAATAAGGTCCAACACACGAGAAGACTTATGAGAACTCAAGTAAAACTAAACACGGTTTTGTTTTCCATAAATGTAATGTTCGCATAAGTCAAACTGAAGATTACAATCATCTAACCCCTCAATGATGTTATTATTTTTTAGGGTATGCAGACCCTTCTCACCAATGTGACCAAATATCTTATGCCATAACATTACCTTTTCAACAGGAATTTTAACTTCCAATGCATGATTACAACCATCAAGACTAGAAACAACAGATTTCTTCACTGGTCATTCAGATGGTGGGGATGAAGTGACTATTACCCTCTTCCTTGAGTCAAAAGAACTATTATAGTGTGAAATGCATGCCTCCAGATGAAATAGAGTACCTCTCCTAGTACCCTTAGCAAGCACCATAGCTCCTCTAGTCATCTTGCATCCTTCTTTCGAAAATACAACTTGCACACCTTCATCATTCAACATACTTAAAGAAAGCAGGTTCTGTGCTGAGCTTGTGATGTGCATAACCCCAGAGATCCCTTTCACTCATCCATTAGGGAATCAAATAGAGACTCTTCCATGACCAACAATCTTTAGATGAGAGTCATCACCTAGATACACCTTTCCACCATCAAACTCCTCATACTTGGTAAACCAGTCTTGATGCAAGGTCATGTCAAATGATGCACCAAAGTTGATTAGCCACACATCATCAGATGCATGGGTTGCCAAGGCTACGATGAAAGCATCATGATCATCTTGTGACTTGTCAGAATCTAAATCACAAGCTTTCTTGTTCTTTTTCTTCTCCTCTTTGCATTCCTTTTGGAAATGCCCAGTTTTACCACAGTTCCAACAAAGAGCCTTGGACTTTCCAAGAGATTTGGATCTCCCATGGGATTTGGAACTACCCTTCTCAGCTTTCTTGTCTATCTTCTTCCCTTTCTCCTTGGGTCTTCCAAGAACTGCAAGGGCCTCTTTGGCTACCTCAGAAGACTTTCTCCTCATCTCTTCAAACAATAGTGAAGAAACCACTTCTTCCATTTGGAAGGTGGATGTGGTGCTTCCAATAGCCATGACAAGATGATCCCATGATTCTAGCAAAGAACAAAGTAGGGTCATACACCGATCCTCCTCCTCCATCTTCACACCAATAGATGTCAATTGTGCAACCAACATGTTAAAAGTATTCATATGTTCAGCAATAGATCCTCCATCCTCCATTCAAAGATAATACAACTACTTTCTCAAGAAAAGTTTATTAATCAGGGATTTGTCTTGATACACATCCCCCAACTTCTTCCAAAGTAGTTTTGTTGTAGTCTCCTCATGGACATTTAACATAATAGAATCAAAAAGACTAAGTCATATGAGATACTTAGCCTTCCAATCCTTGAGATACCACTCATCTTGTGACATTACAGCTGGTTTAGTTACATTGACACTTTCCCAAAGGTCTTGGTCTACAAGCATGTCTTCCATCTTGAGCTTCCATAGCTTGAAATTAGTGCCATTGAATTTTTGCACTTCAAATCTTCCGGATGTACTTGCTATCTCCTTACCGCAACAAGATATAGAATACTCTGCACAAACTCCCACTCAACCTAAGATCATCTCAAAAAATCCATACCCAACAACTAGGACCAAAGGTGATCAAGCTCTAATACCAACTGAAAGGAAGCTAGGTGTGTGGAAATCGCTTCCTACACTAATTTAATGAGGAGAGGGCTATGCAAATTAAATTTTATCCTAACTATTATAGCAATGTTAAACCATTAACATGAGATATTGTAGCAAAACACAAGAACCAGAAAGTAGACAAAAGAAGAGAGACAAAGATTTATGGTGGGAAAAACCCTTATGGGGTGAAAAACCCCACACTCAAAAACTTGCACAATGTATTAACAAATCTAAAAGAATGTTTACAATACACTTGCAATGCAAGCTTCAATGGTCTTTAACACTCATTTCTGGAGTCAAACTGGTAGCATAATAGTACCTATAGAACCTGTAATACAACTCCCTCTCCAAGCACTTGTTTATATAGAATATACAAGGCAATATTAGACCTTTCTTGGAATGGGCATCCAACTTTGCTTAATGGACCAAAACCCACACCTAAGGACACTTGGTCAACATTGTAGAATGTGCCTAACACTTGTCCATAGCTCCTATCCCAAAGGGGTTACCTATTTCCAAAATGGGCTATGACAGATGCTCTTACAACACTTATGACCATCATAGAATCTATCATAGCAGTTACAACTTATAGCTGTAAGAGAATCTATCATACATAGGCTATAAATAGCATATCCTCTTACAACATGTCATAGTCCACCCTAGGGCACCCAAATATTCCTTTTTCAAAGATGCTTCATGACACATGTCTTCACCTGTCTTACATGCTTCTATTTCTAACTCTTACATGTCATAGATTTGTCATACAAATCCGTCATAACCATTTCAGTCAAACATTCCCTTACACAACATGGAAGATCAGCACATGGAAAAATGCTCCACCAAAAAGTGGGACACCTATCTCCTCATGTGAGGACAAAATTACAAGTTGTCATATTCCATGTAGGATTGACACATCACTGTCCCACATCCCACAATATGACAATATGGAATTTTACAAATATTAACAACATAGGTAATTAAAAAATAAATACTAACTTTAACAATGTAAGTAATTAAGCTGATAAGGGCATGGTTCAATGGTTAATTCATTTGATTGTTGTGGTGGCCACCAAAGTTCAAACCCGTGTTGGGCCAATGAGCTTGTAGGCATTACGCCTTCACTGGGCCAATGAGCTCGCGGGTTTGAAATGTTCTTTCTTGGGGATGAGGTCCCCCATGTTGTGGTCTCACCAATTCATAGCTCTAGGCAAAAGTGTTGTGTGGAGCCGAAGGGCATGCCATACCAGTGTCACTGGTCATGTTAAAAAGTTTACCAGGTGCATTATCTTTTTAAAAAAAAAAACAATGTAAGGAATTACCAAGGTTGAGACACCTTAATTCCCAATAGTGTGCAATTTTCATTTCACCATAGGCCATGATGATGCATCTTGTCCTGAGATGACAAGATTTATGTAGATGGTTTTAATGAAGAAGCACATTGAGGAGCCATATGTAGAAGAAGAACCTATGCAATCTAGTGATGCTAGTGTTAACTTCATTGAATATGAATTAGATTCAAAGCCAGGAGAATATGTGTATACTGAACTAGATAATACTAATTGTGTGGTGGTCACTAAAGGACAACATGTGTAGAAGAAGTAGGATCCTAAAGGCCAATCTAATAACCCTTCTCCTGCCTTGAAGTACATTCTGTCAAGACATGTAAGTACCAGCTCCAAAAAGATAGATTTTGTTCTTCCTAAAGCCACACCTATTGAGGTAGCTTCCACTTCCTCCTCTCAAGATGTTGTTTCTAGTTGTTTTGATATAGTAGAATCTTTTAAAAACACAAAATTCTAGATATCTCAAGCCGAGTATCTTAGACTTAATCCTTTTGAATTAGACATGCTTGTTAAATATGTTAGACAAGAACCCTCTTCTTCCTATCTTAATGTACAAGTGTCTGATGAAACTACTACTGATGATAGAACTTAGAATTATTCAAATTCCCACTCCAAAGTTTCCTATCTGAAGAATCCTTTTGAAAATCCTTCCTTTCTATGTATCATTGTATATTGTTGGTTACAATCTAAGCAACTATGTTATACATTATGTGGCCTCTGACAATGTCATTCCTACTCAAGTAGCTAAAGCTCTAAACTTGTCAATTATCTCCTCCAATGGTAGATGATTTTCTATGGATTCCTCTCAAGTGCCTATCTTAGGTCAAATCAAGGATGCATAGGTTTCTCTAGTAGAATGCCTAAAGAAGAGGTTAAAGCTAACCATTTTGGTGGCTGATATCCCTACAAGTTATGGAATGCTCCTGAGTACAAGTTTTCATAGACTTAGGAGGGGAAACATAGATGGATTGGTCTCATACCCTAATACTTGTGGATGGTAAGAAGGTCTACTTGAATCGTGAACCCAAAGAAAAATTTATAGTACTAAAATCTGGAGACCCAATGGCAGATATATTATATGTGGAGACCGGACCTAGTACTTATATGTTTACTTCAACTAACGAAGATGGTTTAGACATAATTAGCCCTAATTTGTCTAATGAGGTATGGACTCTAGAATTTGATGGAAGCTACTCCACTTCTAGATTAGGTGTTGGTGTTTTTCTTATTTCTCCTGATGATTACAAATTTTCTTTTTCTAATAAGATAGATTTTGAGAATACTAATAATACAACTAAATATGAGGGGTTGCTCTTAGGGTTATCTAGGGTTATCTATGTTACGAATATATAGGTATATCAAACCAATTCCACATAACCCAAAGAAGATAATGATGCATACAATATTACATATTTACAAAAATGCAAAGATAAACAAAGAATCAACAAGATAACACAAGATATACCCTAGGAAAACCCTCATTAAGGGAAAAAACCCAGCCTCCAAAAGCATCAATACTCAATGTATCATTCGATAATAAGAAATTACAAAACACTCATAGAGTCTCCATAAACAACTCTAAAACATCAAGTTTCTCTGCTATAACCTCCAAGTATCCAAGCATGAATCCACAAATCCCATGCCATGCTTTAAAAAGTGTACACACAAGAGAAAACTCAATACAATGATAGCCTGGTTGTGATGCTCACAACATGACCCATTTTACTCCTTAGAAAAATGAGGACCCCTGTTGTGGTTGGCTTCTATGCTTGTTTGTGTGGGTCTGCTTGGTGGTAAAAGGGAAAAAGAGGTGAAAGTTACAAACCTTGGTGAAAATGAACAAAAAATAACATTAAGTACTAGGGCATAGTATGGGTGAATTCCTTGTCAAAAATGAGTGAGGGTTGTTTTTTGAACTATTTTAGAATTCACAGTATTTTGCAAGTTATAAGTGTTTTTGGTAAATGTACAATCAGAGGGTTTGAATGTTGCATATATAAAGTTGTTTGTATATACAAAGTTGCCCATATACAAATTCGTTTGTATGTCATGTCTTTTTGTTGGTCACAAAAAAGGGAAGTCGTTAGGTTTTTATATGTGGTTATACTTGTATGCATTTTATTAACGCTTTATCTTTATATACAAGTCAGACCTAGAAAGGTTTAAAGTTGAAATGAATAGTCAGTCAAGTCTGATGAATGTATTTTAGGTTTGCATGTTTGGCAAAAGTGAAATATACAAGTGAGATATACAACAAGTTATACAAGTCCCGGAACTGAAATTTTATGAAATAAGATAAAATGGTTGTATATTTCGTGCTTTGTATGTATGTATCGGGAGACATGCATTGTGATATATACAATGTGGAATTCAAAGAAAATTAAAATACAATATAAACGATGCATCGGGACTCAAATTATATCTAGGGATGCATTGCAATTTATATACATCGCGGAACCGAAAGTAAGTAAAATGGGGTTTATAAAAAGGACAAGTCCGAGAGGTGATACGAAGGGGGTTGTATGCATTTTGGCTTGTATCTAATGGTATGATACAAACGTCATATGCATCGAGGAGATACAAGGGAAAGGGAAGGTGGGTCCCATCATTTGTATGTCAGCATTGTATAATTACAATGTATTCTTTAAAGATACAAGTCGATATGTAAAGTGAAAGATACAAAGAAAAGATACAAGCCGGATGTCAAAGAAATTAAAAAATAGAAAAGTCTTTGTATGTTTGGATGTTTGTATGTTTATGATATACAATGCTGATATACAAAGAAATAAAAGCATCGTGGAAAATAAAAGGAAAGAGAAGGTTTGTATAAGGTTGTTGTATATATGATTATACAAAGGAATATACAAGCGTGATATACAAAACGAAAGATACAAGGAAGTACAGAAAAAGCAAAAAGGGAAAAGCGCTGTAGTTTGATTGTTTGTATAAAGTGCTTGTATGTCAAAAGATACAATGAGGACATACAAAAGAAAACATACAAGGAAAATACAAAGAAAAGGTATGTATGCAGAAATGAGCTAATGGTAAGAAAAGTTTAAAAAGCACAAACACTGCAATAGAAGGCTGAAGTTGTAGCACATTAATTGCTATAATTAATGCAAGTCTAACACTCAAGAAAAGTAAAATTTAATGAGGGTTAGGGTAAAATTAAGGTTATTTCAAATTTAGATATACTATTAAGAGTAAAAATTGTAGAAAAAGAGACCTGTTACAGTGGATTGAGCAGAACTCATTGAGGCAATAAAGTTACAATAGTTGGACGAAAGCAAAAAAGGTAAAAGTAAGTCAATGACAATGGTTAAACGATCAAGAAATATAGATATTTATCCTCAAAACACCATTTAATTTCAAATGGTAAAATGCGATGTTGATTTCATTAATTTGAGTTTAAAACATATGCATTTGTCAAATTACTATTTTAACTGTTAATTAGCTAAGTAGAGCTTAATAAATTTAAAGGTCAAAAGATAGAAAGGACAAACGAGTTAGGGTAAAATGGTAAAAGTAGAAATTCACAGTAAAAACCCTAGGCATGAAAGTAAAATGAAAGTTAAAAGATGCATGTTCCTACAGGATGGCCCTGAAACAAAAGAAGGATACAGGGAGCGAGGTGAAAAAAGAAAGGAAGCCATGAAAAGAGATAGAGAAAGAAGATTTTCCCATACACAGAGGTTGTCCGTCCCTAATCAGTACGAGTGGAGTAGGCACAGATACAAACATAGGAAATTATCATGCAGAGGATGTGTTAAAGAAAATTATTGCCACAGATGCCTCACAAGATATGAAATGTATCTAGGAGAGTGGACTATATAGAGCTGCAGGTTTCCCACTAGCAATGGAGGCTAGGGATTTGTGTTTGGACTGTGTGACTTTATATGATCTAGCTACAAGGAATATCATGTTATATGAAAGACTAATTTCTGATTTAACCACGGAGGGGATTGCCAAAACATTTGGATTAGAAATTAATGAAAAAATGACAGATATTGATATTGATCAATGTAATGAAGATTTTTACACAAATAAAGGGGAATGTAAAGGTAAAATATTTCGAACCTAGTATAACCTAGAAAGCAAACCCAAGGCTATAGCTAGGGTACACAAGAACTTGATGAGTATATAGTTCAAAGAAAAAATTCATTTGCTGATCACCATGCTGAGTAGGTTAGTTGGACTGAGAGATGGCACCAAATGTGAACCATGGATGTTCACTATTATTGAGTTCATAAGACTAGGAGAAAACAAGCAAGGGCAAATCCACTGGGCCAGGGCAATAAAAATAGCTATTTGGAAGCAGGCCATGTTGAGAAAATAGAAAATGTTGCCCTTTTATTTGTCTTCATATGTGTTATATTCATGTGCTGCATAAATTAAACCCTACATACATTGAATAGAAAGGGTGGGTACCCTAGGAAATGGTCCTGATCAGAAATTAGTGTATGAGCACTACCCTAAATTACAATAAGAGAATGCATTGAAAAAGTTTACTCTGGTCAATGATGTCTTTTATACTTACATGGTAAGAGTTTTGAGAGAGGAACCTGACAAAAAATTATCTAAAAGTGTAGAAGATGCAATTAGATTGCATAGTTCCTAGTTCATTCAGTTTGAGCATTTTACTTATATAAGGAATGAAGGATTTGAAGGAAAACCATTTATACTTCCTCGGTGTCATTCTGATAAGTTGATTGTGTTGGAATTTTAAAGGCAAAATTTGAATTTTTTAGGATGTATAAAATGAAGTTCAATAGAGGGAATCTGAAGTGGCCTTGGGCTATTGGTAGAAAATTTTGGTCAGTGAAGAGGTTGCAGGATATTCAGAGCAAGAATTGAGATATTATGGATTTCTAGAATTTGATTTAGTTAGGAGATTTGATCCTTTTCATGGGATCCAGAACTTTGTCAATAAAAAGTATAAACATCACGTACATATTGAAGATTTTTGGGCTGATTGCAAGAATGACAGGGAAGTGAGGAAAAGAGCTCAAAAAGATTAACCATTGAGAAAATGAAGTCTATAGCTAACATATATGTTCCTCTAGAGGTTCAGGAAGATGATAAATTGTTACATCACAGTTATGCATAAGCAAGGTTGGTTCCTATTACAGAGCCTAATTGGTCAAAGCCCTGGAATACATCTCTGGATGTATTGTCCAAGCCAGTGATATTATTTTAAAAGACATGGATAAAAGATAAAATTGAGGAACTTAAGGCTGAAGGCAAAGATATCACCTATCCAAAGAAAGGGAGAAAAAGGAAAGCAGAGCCTAGTGAAGATCTGTAATGCTTTTATGAGAAGAAAAGGAAGATTGTAGAGGCCAAAATTGTTGAAAAAGATAAAAATGCTACTTTAATGGATCCATATACATTGGGAATAACAATAGCAGTGGCATTAGATACTTTTGTAGATGCAAGGTCAATAAGTCATGAAATTAGTGTACAAGAGGCACAGACTACCAAGGAGATGGCAAGACAACAAATTAGAAGGGCAATCCCAATAAGTTTGTTGAAGGGTGAGACTTCTAAACTAGGTGATATAATTAGAGCACAGGAAGTAGGTGAAAAGCTGAGAAATATACTTAGTGCATCCAAATCATTAGAACCAAGACAAACGTATATCAAAGTAAAAATAGAGTTAGCTGGAGAAATGTAGCAGGAATCATAAACCCACAAAGCCAAACAAACTATGGAGACTGTGCATATCGAGAGTAGTGATAGTGAGGAAAGAGCAATGTATAAGGGAAAAGAGATTGAAATAGAAGAATATTCTAGTGATTTCTTGAGTGAAAAGGAGGACCCAAGCATTCAAGCTAAAATGGAAGTTGAGCACAACCTAGAACATGAAGAAGAAAAGATACAGGAAGAAACAAGATCAGTGGATCCATTTAGTACTTTAGTTCCTCCTAAAATCATTAAAGATGTGCAAGAAGAGGCACATAAAATTGAAGAATCTGAAAGAGAAGTTTCATCTAAAGAGATAATCATAGAAAGGCATGCTTCAGTAGAAGAAGAAACAAAAGATGACACCTCAGGTGTGGATGCCTTAAATATGTTGAATATGTATGATGAACAAAGTGAGGAAGAAAAGAACACAGAAAATGTACAAGATCAAGGAAAGGAAGTAAAAGAAGATAGTACAAAAGAAAATTCCCTTGTAAATATTGAGCAGATATAGACAGAGGACACAGACAAAGCACAAGATGAAATCAAGAGGCCTAAAGATGAGGAAAAGCCAAAAGCGATAGATGAAAATAAAACTGAAGAGCCAATAGAAGATATTAACATGGCAGATGTGGAATAAATACATGCAGAAAATGGTCAGAAAAAAGAACCATCAGAAGAAGAAGGTCCTAAAGAAGAGGCTGAAGATGGAGGAGACACTGAAATAGAAGAGGAAGAAAATGAGGTTGAATCAAAAGAACAGGAAAATGATCCCATGGGACAAGAGCCTCCACTACAGCAGCAAATTCTAGAACAATAGCAACAACAAGAACAACCAGAACAACAACAAGAACAACAACAACAGCAGGAATAGTAGCAACAAGAAAAAGTGGAAACAGAGAGACCTCATGAAGAGGTAATTGATGAAGTTAAGGCTACAGAAGGCATAAAAGAAAATCATGCATGGTTAGGAGGAGAAATAAGAAAGGAGAAAAAAGAGGTACAGTTACTACCAATTGTCATTAAAAGTTTGTTAGGTGAAAAGACTACTCCAAGAAAAGAAAAGAGAAAGGCTAGGACAATGTCTACTATACAGAGAGGTCTAGATGGATCTCAAATGTTGAACCTAGCCATACCACAAAAGGAAAAGGCAAAAGGTGAAATAGCCTTGGAAGAATATAAGATATTAAATTTTAACCTTGGGCATACTACCAAGGAATAGCACATTAATGAATGAGAAGATATGCACCAAGTGATAGCAGAAATGCGGAGAAAAGAAAAGGATAAACAAGAATACTTAAAAGGACACATTGTCCAACTTTAGCAATTTATTAAACGAATATTTGATTCCAGTGCCACAGTCCCAGAATTGTCCAGTGACATAGCGGTGGTATCTAAGGGAGAAATAAGGGACATGGAAAATAAAAAACTTAAGGCTAACATTTTTTATGAATGGTTTAGAGATTTTATGTAAGAAGGTGACCAAATAATAAGGTAGTTTGTGGGAAGTTGGAGGGTAGTTGCAGAAGAAAAGAGCAAATGCATGATACTTATACATAATTGCCAATCCAAAAAAGAAGAATGTAGGTATGAACTTGAACAGTTGAGAGAATTTGAAGAAAAAGCAGAAAAATTGATTAATGAAGGAGCAATTACTATTGCATTGGCAAATCAAGTGCCACAGACAAGATTAAAACTTAAATTTGAGGAAG
This sequence comes from Cunninghamia lanceolata, assembly GCA_027924645.1. NCBI lineage: Eukaryota > Viridiplantae > Streptophyta > Pinopsida > Cupressales > Cupressaceae > Cunninghamia > Cunninghamia lanceolata. The sequence goes on from BSBN01000078.1 coordinate 11,338,954, forward strand.
ATAACCTCAGAAAATGTACAAGAGTTATACGGGATTTAGAAGAGAAAGCAGACAAAATGATAAAAATGCATTTAGATCTTGTAGCAAGTGATGTTGAATTTGAATTTCTCTAACTTTTCCCAAACTTTGAAATACTTAGCTTAAACGTAGAAATCTAAAGGAAATTGTCTAAGATTTGAAAGAAGTAAGAACAATTGAGTTGATATTTGACAATCTTTATACATATTTGAAAAGAAAAGCATGTTTTAATATAAATCATACAAAGCTTTGTGATACATTAATAGATTTGTGCAAATGAATGAATAAAATGTTGATATTTGTGTTATTTTGCATAATTAGAGTCCAGTAAGTCATGAATCACCTTAAATCAAGTAAGGCCCCTTAGATATTATAGCTTCATATTAACCTACTGAACTATCTACAAGCTCAAGACCTGACCATACAAAAACTTGGGATTAAGTAATCTTAATTGATTTCTTCATATCTTTCAAGATAGTTAGGTTCATTTTATGAATTTTAACTTTTGTTATGAATGTGTAAAAACAATCATCAACAAGCCTCTCACATAGCCCAAAAAATAAGAGCCAACTCTAACCACTAGGCTTGTGCTTGCTTTTATAGACTCAAGCTCACACAAATGCAACTTGTGGTATTGGATAAAAATAATTTGACTCAAAACCATGAGCACAAAACCATTGACCCCAAAATAATAAATATTTATTATTTTGAACAAATAATAAATATTTGCCTTATGTCTTCCAATATTAAATACAACTTTTACAAGTGAAAGCAAATGAATATTTAATGTGGCTAAACATATCACTTAAGATGTACCACAATAGAATATTTATTTTACATAATTAAATTAATTAATGTTATGCAAGTTGAACAACACATTTTTCCCAACATTCTCCCACATGTTGTATGCATTGCATAAGGGTCAATCAATGAAATACATCATCATAGGCAGACATGAAACCACATGAATCTCCAACAAGCTCTCGTGCTCCATCAAGGTACCTGCAATAAAATCAAAGTAACCACCATCTCGAGAAAGAACTCCTCTCATCCTCCAATGTACCACCTATGGAAGAAGAGGAACATGCCAAGGTGAAGATGCACCAATCCAAAGAACACTAGCATCAAATCCAAGTGATAACAAAATCTTCAAGTAGCTATTAAAAGGTAAAAAATCCACATGACTGTAAATAGAACCACAACATATGCTAATACATCGAACCATCCATACCTCATAGGTATGAACAACATTAGTAAACTCATGCCAACAACATATCAAACCCATATGTACTGCAATAATAATCTCCATGTATAAAATCTATCAATGAACAACACATACATCCAAGAGCTCCCATTGCATGGGTACTATCAAATCTAAAAATAGATCCAAAGCATACCAAGTCTGCAAATCAACAATTAGAACAAGGTGTGGCTAATCAACAAGCCAATGTAGTATCAAGAAGAATCACAATGATCTACACATGCAAGATAAATCATTGCATACTGTCTCACAACATGTCATCATAACTATCCCAGGTCCAACCATATCAACATGATCTTCCAAGAAGTAGCCATAAGACAAAGGGTGAAAACCTGTAAATCATAATGTCCTACCAAACACCTCAAAGTGCAAAGTTGTGTCAAGTATGCTCTCCTCTACAACCCAAAATAAAAGAGCTTCAACAACATCCAATCATTCAACCTCATAGATCAAATGAACATATATAACATGTAACTAACATAGATGCAAACCTTTCTAATCAAAGTAGATCAAACTCATAACTATTAAAAAACTAGGAATTGTTGCAAATATGTACCTATGATGTGTTGTCATTGATGTCAACATATCTCTTTGTCAGAAATAGTGAAGACAATGCAATTTAGTAAAGTAGATTGCTCCTCATTCCCAGTGAGACGAAGATTAGAGTCTGTGGATTAAAGGGTTTTGTAGAGGATTGTCTAAAGTTGCCCTAGTTAAGATTTGAGAGGTCTACATGAAGGATTGGTGAACTTATTCCCATTTGAGTAGAACCAGGTTTTACAGTTGTTTAGAGGTAACACAGTGACAGGAATTTGGTATGGATTTCTCCATATTGTAATATTATGGTCTACGGTTCTAGAGGTATGTTTGGGATGTTGATGTGTATCCTCAACTAAAGTGGTTCATTGTTTGGAGGTCTGCAAGCAATTTTTCTAGTGTGACAGTCATGACAATTAGTGTTCTTAAGTTCCCGTATGAAGATGCTAGTGATTCTAGTAATTTGAACTGGTGCAGTTGTTCTTATTGATTTCATTATTCTTGTGGAGGTATTTGGATCATGTACCTATTATGTTGGTTGTCCACATTGAGGATTGAGCTCGTAGTTGAAGATTTCTCCTTAGGTGTTGTTGTTCTTTCTAGTCTTGGCCAACTGGATGCTTTGTGCATGTTGCAGATGATCTAAGAGAAGTTCTATGGAGTATGGCATGTTGTTTGAGGAAGATTTGAGTCCCAGCTATGTTTGTCAGATAGTGTAGTGGTCCGCACATAGCATTTTATGTTAAGTCAAGTCTTGTGATTGTAATTCCTTGCAATGCCCATCTTGGAGAATGTTCCAAATAGATGATTGTAAGGCTGACTTTAATGTTCATTCCAAAGTCACTATCGTGTATAAATAAGTGTAATGAAGTCGTGTAAATGTGCCCATTTAAGTGAAGATGTGGAGGTAGTGAAGAAGTGTTTGGGGGCAGAGAAGAGGTGTTGTGAGCTTCAATGGAACTAAACCTTGGCATGGAGAAGATGTTGTTTCTTAGTTCAACCTTTTAGTGTTAAGCATGTGAATGTTTTTGTAGACAATGAGTCTTTTGGAGTAGTGACCTCTAGGCAGTGTACCTGAAGGCAGGTGCTTTTCCATTTTTCTATTCTTTTAATAGAGAACAAATCTTGTGGGTTAACCCCCACCGTAGTTTTTCTCTTAACCGGGTTTCCATGTAAAATCCTAGCGTTATGTGCGTTGATTGTATTTCTGCTCATGTGTTGTTGATTTATGATTTCATGGTTATATCATTAATCTATTAATAAGTTGTAAAGAAGATTAAATGCCGCAAAAGATAAAGTTTTGTGATAACTGATTCACCCCCCCTCTTAGTTGTCTTCCCTAATTTCAACAATTGGTATTAGAGCCACTTGAGGATATCTAGGATGTCGACATACAAGAAGGACAGTTTGAGATTTGATGGAATAAATTGTATATCAAAAAATTTGGATTTATAAATGGAAATGATCAAACAATTGAATGCATAACCTAAACCCAAATCATTCAATACCTTGAAGATGCAAGATGAGCTTGATTGATTGATCACTTTGTGTATTGATTGCTCGATTCTGCAGCATAACATTGATAAGGAGATAGATGATGGATGGTTGATGGTTGATAGATGCAAGCTAGATGGATTGAAAGAGGATGGATGATGGTTTGAGATGAAAATTTAGAAGAGTGAGGTTGCATGAAGAAGAATCCTCCACTCTCCTAATGGCTTAAGACAGGCTTTCTTTATAGGAAAGGTTTGATTCAAATGGATGGCTAGGATCAATTAGGGCTTTAGATGAAATGGATTGATAGGATTAAGTTATGTTTCCTTGCACATTAAGAAATTGTAGTCAATTGACATGTGGCAAGGGAAGATAAGGCTTAGGTGTGCTTATGTAGACAAATACTAAAATTAGGTCCCATTAGTTGTGCATGTGAAAGATAAAAGTTGTAATACATGATTGACTGGACAAGTGTTGGAATGTTGTGAAAGATGAGGACTTAATTCAAATAAAATATTTGAATTAGTTGTGATATGAGTTGGAAAATTAAATAAATAAATAAAATTTAATTAATTAATTGGGTAGATGATTAGGATAGGATGTGGAAATTAATTAAATAAATAAAATTTATTTAATTAATTGGGATGGGGATAGGATAAATGGGATTATGCATGTGAAATTAATTAAATAAATAAAATTTATTTTATTAATTGGGATGAGGATAGGAAAATGGAATTATGATGGGATTTTAATTAAATAAATAAAATTTATTTAATTAATTGGCTAATGGATTAATGAAATTAGGATGGGAATTAGGACAAAATGCTACATGATGTCTAGGATAATGTTTTTGACAAGGTGTTGCAAGACATGGACAAATTTGGGACAAATTTGGGTGTCTACATAAATTACTCTCTTTGGAAGAATCACATGGAGTGTCATTTGCAATGCATGGGTGATCCTTATTGGTTGATAACTAAGACTAAGTATACTCCTCCGAAGAATGGTCCTACAACTCTAGATGAAATCAAAGAAGTTGAATACAACATTCAGGCTAAAGAAGCATTGTTGAGTGCCCTGACTAATACAAAGATGACAAATGTCTTGGAATTGAAAATTGCTCATGAAATCTAGAAGAAGTTGGAAACTATGTTTGAAGGTGATGCATATGTCAAATGTGCTAAGTTATAGAGCCTAAAGGGTAGATACAAATATTTGAGGATGAGTGAAAATGAAAATATCACTTCCTACATGCAGAAGGTGAATGAACTTGTGTGCAGTATCAAGTGTGCTAGTGGAGAACCAAAAGTATTAGAGATTGTTCCCAAGGTCCTCAGATCCTTACCTACTTCATGCAAGCATAGAGTTGTTACTATTGAGGAGATCAGGATTGTGACAGATGTTACAAGGGATCAATTTGTTGGCAAGCTTTGATCATTTGAAATGAGTGAGTTTGGTGATTCTCTTCCTAAATCAGAATCTACATTTAAGGCCAGTGTTTTTGGAAAGCAAAGATTTGATCTAGGTGAAATCTCTTGAAGAAGACTAACTAGATATGAGAAGACAAGGAAGGAAATTGAAGAAGATGAATATGAGCTTGAAGAACTTGAAGCCCTTGTTTCCAAAAGATTACCAAGAGGATCTGGTAAGTATGAAGGAAAGTTGCCTTTCAAATGTTTTGCTTGCAATAAGATTGGTCATTTTGCTTCAATATGTCTAGAGAGGGTTTCAAAGCCAAACCCTAACAGACCTAGGGTTTGGAAGAAATGCTACTATGTATAAGAAGTTACTGATGAAGGAGTCACAGATGATGAATCTGCTCCGATCTGTGCTTGTGGCTGTGCTAATATAGTTGGCTGACCTGGCACCTGCCCTGGCATCTGTATCCCTGGTGCAGCTGGCACTACTGCCTGTGCTGGTGGAGCCCGTCGTCGTCGCCTCCGAACTGGTCTCTCCATCCCAATCTCCCCAATCTCTCCATCTCGTGTCAACCGAGTCGGCCTAGCTATCACCCAGTATGCATCATACTCTGGCAATGTACCTGGATCTGCCGGACCCTGTCTCCACTGCCATGCTACTGGCTGCAATCCATCTCTCTCTGCCAAGGCTGTGTCCACCACAACCTCTGGACCCCAATCGAACACCTCCTGCCTCGTCCTCCCAAAAATGGCATCCCCTACAGGTACTGCCTGTGCCTCTCCAAACTGTCTCAGGGCTCTCTCTGGCAAATAGCGCTCTATAATGTACACGCCGCATCCAAAAATGTACCTCGCCTGTCTCGCATAAGCAAGCTCGGCATCCTCCTCCTCCCACTGCTCACATCCTAGCCATGGCCTCCATACAAACCTGTCTATCTCATCCAACCTCCGTCGCCAGTATACCACCCCTCGGCGCTGTCGATACGTCAAGGCTCCTCTATACATCCGTGCAAATGGCTCTCCTGCTGATCTAGCCACCCATCCCTCTGGTCTCATCACTGGAATGTGCTCATAAGCCCATACGTGCAACATTGTCACTCCTGCTGACATACTGGCTCCGAACATATATGCACAATCATGTAGGTAATGATAGAGCTGTCCCAACACGCACTCTGCCCATGCATATCTCGTGCCATAGGAGAACATGCCCTCCATCACTGTCCCCCATCCTACAGGAAACCCTCTCGCTCTCCTATCACCCACTAGCCATCTGATGATAGCCACTACCACTCGCTGCAACCTGTCACAGAGCTCCTCCATCCTCCCCATCGGTATCTCTGAACCCTCTGCTCCGATGTCTGGTGTCCCAAACAATCTCCTGAATGCAGCTGGGCCCCTCTCCGGATCATAATCTACCCGATCCCCATCTATCGGAATCCTCAAAATCCGGAACACATCCTCTAAGGTGATGGTCGCCTCTCCTGTCGGTAACAAGAATGAACTGTGCTCGCTCATCCATCGCTCCACCATCGCAGTCATCAGCCCTCGATGTGCCTGCACTGGCTCTAATCGTGACACATGCTCCAAACCCAGGATCTCTAACACCAGTAGCTCCTCTGCATCCAACCGTCTCACTAGCCACAAATCTCTCGGATGGGGCTCCCGTGATAGTAATGGCGGTAGTACATCCTGCATCATCCATTTACTCATGTCAGTCCATTCCGTTAATCATTCATATCTAAATCTGCCTATCTATCTGCTATTTTCTCCTAAACCTACCATATGCGGTTCACTTTACCACAAGCGACCTCTTTCTGCTCCTTAGCGACCCCTTTCACCATATGCGCCTCTGTTTTGCCTACATGCGAGCTCTTTTGCACATGCGCTCCCTGTTTTCCTAAACGCGACCACTATTACCATATGCGTTCATCCTTACTCTATCTGCGAGCCATATCCCACATGCGAGTCTGTTTACTCCCAACGCGAGCCCTTTTCCTATATGCGCCTATTTTCTCATCATAAGCGAGCCAACTCACACTAAGCGACCATTTTCGCCCTATATGCGCGCTATCTACCATATGCGATCTATTTCTAGTCCTAAGCGCGCTAAACTACCCTATGCGACTACTCTCTGCTCATAAGCGACTAGTTTTCATCTACACGCGCATTTCCGCTGCTATTTTCCCGCCGACAGGATGCGACCACTTTTTTCCTAAGCGACCTACCCGCGCCTATAAGCGACTTGCAATGCTCTAAGCGACCTCTACTCCTACATAAGCGACCTATATGTGCCATGTCCTAAACTAGTCGCTTTTGGTGACGTGTGTGAATTAATTACGCTTCTCGGCTATTAAATGCATGCTTTTGGGAAAAGTTTTGAGACATACCGGTGCGCCTGCTCCCTCTGGTCGTCCATGTGTCCTCACCCGCTCCGCACGATGATCTCTGCGTGGAATCACCATCCTGCTAGCTCTGCCACTCTCACTCTCAGGAGCTCTGGATTTCTCTAGGTTTCTAAGCACAAATGAGCACAAATGAGCCTATTTGCCCTTGCAGCCCCTACTTATAGCCCTTCTCCAAACCCTAATTCTTCTATACCACAGCCTATTTTCTTCGCATCTGCCCTCTTTTCTGCCTTTTCTTCTATCGAGCGCCAACCCAGTCTTTCCTGGTTCGCCTGGCTTACCTCTCGAGGGGGCATAACCTGCCAGTTACACTGGGGCATAACTTGTTTATCGAACATATCTCACATCTTCTTTGACACAACGTTCTATCGAACATTGTATCAAAGAGGGGCAAAATGTAGACACCCAAATTTGTCCATGTCTAGCGACACCTTGTTACATCCCTAATCCATTATCCAATTAATTAAATAAATTTTATTTATTTAATTAAAATCCCATTCTCATTCACTTAGCCAATTAATTAAATAAATTGTATTTATTTAATTAATTCCACATCATGTCTTATCTCATTTTATGCATTTATCATATTAATTAAATAAATTTTATTTATTTAATTAATTTCCAACTCATATCCCACTAATTCAAATACTTTATTTGAATTAAGCCTTTATCATTTATCACATTTCAACACTTGTCCATTTCCCATTTATCAGGTGTTGTAAGACAACTTTCATTTAAAATCCTTCACATGTACAACTAATTGGACCTAAATTTAGTAACTTTCAATCTGAGCCATTCACATAGCCTTTGAATCTCCACCGTTGATTGATCTTGGTTGAGTCCTATATAAACAGCCTCTCATTCCATATGAGACATCCAGAAATCATATAGTATCCAGAGATATCCAGAAATCTAGCAATCCAGAAATCCAGCAATCCAGCATTCATATAGCAACTCTATTATCATCTTGAGCATTCGAGCATTTGAGCTTTTATCATCCATCAATGGCAGCTTTCAGCTTTGTGATTGTTCATCGTTGAAGAAGCAGTCCACATTTCCCTCTCAAACAAGGAATCGCACGGTCTAGGTGATGTTATGCTTGCATTGCATTGTTCTTTTGGCTTCATTTAGATTAGATTCCTTGATGATGGTAGGGTTAGGGTTTCATGACTATGTCTGATCTTCCACACCTGACTTTCACCTATCACACCTTGCATACCAACCTTGCTTTGTTTCTTACCACTTCACCCTTCTCATTCATTTTGTTCCTAAAGACCCATTTGATACTAATTACATTCTTGTCTGCCGGTCTAGGGACAAGATCCCAAGTCTGATTCTTTTTTATCTGCATCAATTCTTCTTTCATAACATTTACCCAGTTTTCATCACTACATGCTTCATTTACATTTTTAGGTTCCACTTGAGAAATCAAACAATAATTAACCTATTCTTCAGTAGCTCTTCTTCTGGTCTGAACTCCTTTACTCTTATCTCCTATGATTTGATCTTCAGAGTGATTTAGCTTCACATACTTGGGTGTCTTAGTAATGATTTCCAGAGCTTGTTCTTCTTCTTCCTCTAAGTTTTCTTCTTGCTACACAACTATTTTGCTTGGAGAAAAATTTGGTTCATCAAATTCATATCCACCTGATACCTTTTTCTTGCTTTCATCAACTTTGACGTTTACACTCTCAATGATCTTCTTCAACCTGTTATTATAGCACCGGTAGGCCTTGCTCTTCGTAGAGTATCCAAGGAAGATACCTTCATCACATCTTGGATCAAACTTACCTAGATCTTCATCTCTTCTGATATAACACTTACTGCCAAAAACTTTGAAAGGAACTTTACCATACCACAATTCATAAGGAGTTTTAGAACTATTACCTTTGACTTGAACTCTATTTAGGATGTATACAATAGTGTGAATTGCTTCTCTCCAATATACTTCTGGTAGGTCAGCCTCTTTCATCATTGTTCTACCAGCCTCTTGAACTGTCCTGTTCTTTCTTTCAACTACTCCATTTTGTTGTGGAGTCCTAGGTGTAGATAATTGTCTCTTTATCCCTTGTTCCTCATAGAAGAAGTTAAACTCATTTGATGTAAACTCTCCACCTTTATCAGACCTCAAGCATTTGATCTTCAAATCTAGCTCATTCTCAACCATTGCCTTGAATACTTTGAACTTTTCTAGGGCTTCTGCTTTTTCTTTTAAGAATGTAACCCAAGTCATTCTAGAATGATCATCAATTAATGACATAAAATACTTGTCTCCTTGTAGACTTCTTACTCTTGTAGGTTCACATAGATCTGTATGCACTAATTCTAGTAACCCATCAACAGATTGGTCCTTGCTCTTGAAACTTGTTCTTGTCTATTTTCCAAGTTAGCACTCCTTGCACAATGTATCAGCAGGCTTCACAAGCTTGGGCAAATCTCTTATAGCCTGAGTGGAACTTATCTTCACAATGTTGTCAAAATTGATATGACACTGTAACCTTCTATGCCACAACCTACTTTCATCATTCTGAGCCAACAAACAATATTCATTAGTCCCTTCAAATGATAAATGTTACCTCTTGTCTTCTTACCAGTTGCAATCACTGTTTTGGAGCTTTCCAGGATCTTACATCCATTGTCCTCTAATCTAAGATCATAACCTTTGCCACACATCTGACCAACACTCAAAATATTATGCTTTAATCCCTTCACATTTAGGACATCATTAGTGTTATGCTTTCCATCAAAAGAAATAGATCCTTTTCCACAAATTTTACCAGTTGTATCATCACCAAACCTAACCAGTCCTCCATCATATCTTTCCAAACTTATGAACTTACTTTTATCACCGGTCATGTGATGAGAGCATCCACTATCAATAACCCATTCATCTTTGTCTTGCACAACCTGAATAGCCAAGGCACTTTCCTCCACTGGTTTTTCTTCCTTCACACAGCTAGCAGGATTAGTAGACATAGGTTCTTCTTTAATAGAAATGGACAAGCATTCATTTCCAGTAGTACTACCATTATCTGATTCATCATCTGTTACTCCATCATCTAAATCTTTAACATAATAACATTTCTTTGGAATCCTAGGTCTATTCTCAGACCTTTTTAGAACTCTCTCAGGACATCTAGAGGCATAATGACCAATTTTACCACAAGTAAAACATTTGAAAGGTAATTTGCCTTTGAACTTACCAGTACCTCTGGGTAGAGTGCTAACAAAATTTGCCTCCATTTCTTTAAGCTCATAATCCGGTTCCACCTTGTACTTATCAAGTCTAGAAGGCCTTTGTGAAGTGCTGGCCTTGAAAGCAGTCTCTGTCTTAGGAAGTGAATCACTAAGTTCTCTCATCTCAAAAGCTATTATCTTCTCAAGCAACAAATCTTTTGTAATTGTTGTTACTGTCATTATTTCTTCAATTACAACCACCTTATGACAATAGGATTTAGGCAATGATCTCAGAATTTTATTCACAATTTTAGGTTCTTCAATCTTACCTCCCACACTTTTGATACCACTTATAAGCTCATCAATCTTTTGCATATATGATGAAATGTTCTCATCTTCACTCATCTTCAAACTTTCATATTTCACCTTCAAGATTTGCCACTTGGCACTTTTCATAGATTCATCTCCTTCATACAGGTTCTTCAACTTCTCCTAGATTTCACGAGCAGTATCTAGCTCAATGATTTTTGTCATGTCCGTGTCAGATAGGGCATTCAACAAGGCATCTTTAGCTTTGATATTCAACTCATACTCCTTGATCTCAAGATTTAGGACCATCCTTTGGTACTTCATACTTTGATTAGGTCATTTTCCATATATCAAAACCTAAGCAGATGAGATGGGTTTGCATGCAGATCCTCCAGATAGAATAATTTGTTCCATCAAACCATGGACTTTCCTTCTTGGCAGACATCTTGGATATGCCTCAAGTAGTTAAGCTTGCTTCTAAGGAACCTTTCTCTGATACCAATTGTTGAAATGAACCAGACAACTGAGAGGGGGGGTGAATCAGTTGTCTCAAATCTTTAACTAATTCTGCACCTTAAAATGTTAAACACTTGTCCACTATTTTTATGATTAAATCATTAAAGCATAGACTTAGAAAAATAAACACAATTGCAAGATCATACACAAGAGACACCAATTTTTTACGTGGAAGACCCTGTTAAGGGAAAAACCATGGTGGATGTTAGTCCATAAGATATATAAGTTATAACAATATTGAAAGCAAAGGCTCACTACCAATAGGGCTCACTACCTAGAAAAAGGCTCATTGCCAAGAGGTGGCTCATTGCTAAGGGGTGGCTCACTGGCAAGGGGTTTTGAACTAAGATAATAGCATCTACACCATGCCTGAATTTAGTTCCATTGAAGTGCAATACTCTTCCTCTACTCTGCTCTGCCTTCTACACTTCTTCACTTAACTTTGTATCTTCACACAAGGATGTCTTTTCCATGACCAATTTACAAGTATATATATCATTCATCAACCTTGGAATGTACATCAAGGTCGGCATTACTTTCATCAACCATTGTAACAATCTCCAAGGTCGGCATTACAAACATTTACAAAATAGGTCTTGACCTAATAAAAATTATTCTAAGGAAATGTAGTAAAGATGTATGTAGATCATGCCATGCCTTAGCTAGGACTCAAACACGATCTTCCATGCCGCGACACGCTTTTACAATCTCAATAGATCTCTGCAATTAATGGAATTAACCAAGTCGGCTAAGACAGGTTACATGCTATGTTATCTAGGGATAATCTTCAAACACAATCTTGTGGACCAATGTAAAGGTAGGAACATGATTAGGAGGCATCCACAAGCATGTTGTAATCACCAGGAGCAACTGCACAAAATCTAACTACTTTATCCATGAGATTCTTCATACTGGAGCACATGAACTTCACTGTCTTCTACTGTCATGAAAGAAAGATAGCTTGCAGACCACCAAATCATGAACCATTGTACTTATAGGCACTTATCATCATCCCAGACTTCCCTCTAGAACTACAGAGAAAAATACTTCAATATGGTGGAATGCGGAGCAAAATACTTTCTCTGTGTCACCAGTGAATAATTAGAAAAAGCAGGTTTTACTCTGGTGAATGTTACTCACTCAATTCTTCATACCAGAGGCTCAAACTTGGGATTTAGCATCTTCATACATGCCTCTAAATAAATTTCAATCCATAGACCAAGATCTTCAATCTGCAAGAAATGCGGATCAATCTTCTGGATTGTTCTTCAGTATGCAACTCACTGTCTTCACTGTTTCCTTTCTAATTCTTCTAGAGGGGCTAATTTTCTCAATGTCCTTAACATATAAGTCTTCTAATCAATCAAAAGATAAGCATATAGTTGACACCAATGACAACACATATATGTTGACATTAATGACAACACCGATTAGGCACATACTTGCAACAGATCCTACCTATGATCAAGAAGGTCATGATGATCCTCTAAGTCCACTTTATGCATTCCATGGTCAAGATCTTATCACTCCACCTATCCATGATCCACAAACATCCACTCCCTATGATGAGACAAGTGGCTCCCAAGCACACATAGATGATCAAACCAATAGCGTGGATCTTAGTGAAAACAATGCTAGTCAAGATCCTAATGGTCCTTCCACATCCACCATAGATCCCATTTCAAGTCCACCATAATATCCTATTGGTCTATCCACCTTCATCCTTGAGTGTTCCTCATTAGTACAACAAAAACCATTATCCACTTCACCTTCTCCATCCAATAATGAGCTCAAGTCTAGTGTCCAAACTGCACCTAGTCCCATAGTCCATCACATACTCCAAAACATGAATTATCAAAGTAAAGGCCTAGGCCTTCATGAACAAGGAATTTTGGAGCCTACACATGTCAAGGTCCCTCCATGCTTTTATGGCCTTGGATATACACCCCAAGGACAACAATCTCAAGATGTTGGTACTTCCTCCACGCCTCCTAAATCTACCACTTTTCGTTAGAAATCTCATCATACCCCCAAAATATATGTTGCCATTCCAGCTCCATCATTCTACAAGTGTCAAAAGCATGTGACCAAACACCTTCCACCATCCAATTTACCTCCACTACTTCCAACTCCTAATATCCCTCCATCCACTCTACCTCCACTTCTCCCAATGACAAATCCATCCATTTATTCATTCCCTAATCAAGACCAACAAATGCACACATCATCTAAACATAAAGCTTCCACTATGTCCATGGGATTTAAAATAAAAAAATTGGATGCCTCCTTCCATAAAGCCAAAAATATTAAGGATTCTCATGCCTTAGGGCACAAATGCAAAAAATCAAAGAAAAATATGTCTAAAAGGCTATCCAAACCCATACCTTCATAAGAAAAATCTAAAGGAAAAATGGTATGGGTCTCTAAGGAAAACAGAAATTCAAATGAAGCATCCACATCTCCATAATCCCAACCATCCTCTTCCATCCACAATTCCCATTCCATATACAAATCCCACAAGTCAAACAAAAATCTTAAAAATACTAAGTCTATGTGGGTCCTGTAGACACTGAAAATCGTCCAGGTCTTGTTAACACATGGCCTTGTAATGTTTTGCCCTAGGTCCTAGGTCATCCCATTCCTAATTCCATCATAATCATATCCTAATCCATTATCTAATTAATTAAATAAATTCTAATTAATTAAATAAATTTTATTTAATTAATTAATTTCACTTATCCCATGCTAATCCACTTCCCCATTAATTCAATAATGATTTTACATTATTTAATTAATTTCCATATCATATCCTAACCACTTTCCAATTAATTAAATAAAATCTATTTGTTTAATTAATTTCCAAACTAATTATTCTCACCTCTCACCACAAATCGACACTTGTCCATCTCTCCATCCACTCATGTGTGGTAGTACATCTTTCATGTGTTGCAGTACAACTTTAATTTAATATCCTTCACATGTACAACTAATAGAATCTATTTTTAGTATTTGTGTACATAATCACACATGAGACCTATTCCTTTCATTCTCCTTTGCACACTTGTCACATGACTACAATTTCTTGAGGTGCAAGGAAACCCTAATCAACCCTAATCAATCTCAACCATCCATATCATTCAAAATAACTCTCAATCACAATCATCCATTCAAATTTGCCTTTTCTATAAAGGTAGCCTCTCTTGAGCCATTTGTAATGAATCTTCTTCTAGTATCCTCATGATGTCAAATTTTCCTCTCAATCATCCATCATCTATCTATCGTCTATCCCTCTTGCATCCTTCAATCTTCCATCTATCAATCATCTATCTTACCGTTATACTGCAGAATCAAGCAATCAACATTCATCTCTTTGGGTAAAGCTAGAGTGCTTCAGGTGTGACACTCTCCACCCTATCGATGGATTTTGGGTCAATGTGAAGGTTTGAATTTGTTATCATTTACCTCATATTGATTTCCATGATCTCATTTGGCACGCCCTGTGGGACTCATAATTGTCAGTTTTTGTAGGTTTTGTTGTCAAAATTTTGCTTTTTCTAACCCTAGTTTTGTCAAAATTTGCAAGTTTTTGAGTGACTTGTTACAGGTTGCATCCTAGGTGAAAACTAACCTCACCATCACAATCAGGAGGACATTTCCATGATTTTTGACTATAAATTTGACTATATTTCGTGACTGTAAAATTTCTTGAAATTTTTTGAAATTTTTTTACCTCGAGGATCTGCACAGTACAGATCCGTACTATACGGACCCACTGTACCTACTACATTAGACTCTGTTTTCATCAATTTCTTTGGTATTCATTGAAGGTTCCAAGTTCATCTTGATTTGCAGGATTACATTTGTCATTGTAGATTTAGCTCGGTTGCAGGTTTTATCCTAAAATGCTTGTTCACAGGTTTATTGTTTGATTTGTTGCAGGGGTTAAAAATTTCATGTTGCAGTTTTAAGCAATTATCAAAACCCTAGATCCACCATCTCTATACATTCCCAGTCATCACCAAGCATCTTTGTTGCAGCTGAGTCAAAATTACTATCTGCCTTCCTCAACTATCTCTAAAAGCCTACCATTGACTACCTTTTGTCATTCTACATCTACACTTATGTCAACCTTTGGCATTCTTTTTTGTTGACTATGTTTAAAATCTCTCCACCAATCAATCTCCTTGCTCAACCACTATCATCACACTCCCTTTACCCTCTTGTCATAGATCTGCTCTTATTTGAGTAGTGCCACCCACCATCTTTGTTGCTTTTCTCAGTTGCCACTCATGTTTAGACATTTTTTTTTTTAAATGCACCTGGTAAACTTTTTAACGTGACTGGCAACACTGGTGCAACACGCCCTCCGGGTCCATGCGAATGCTTTTGCCCGGAGCAAGGAACTGGTGAGGCCACAACTGGGGGACCTCATCCCCTAGGAAGAACACTTCAAACCCGCGAGTTCATTGGCCCAGCAAAGGTGTAAGGCCTTGCGAGCTCGTTGGCCCAGCGGGGGTTTGAACTCTGGTGGCCGCCACTACAACCAAGTGACTTAACCACCGAACCATGCCATCATCGGCCACTCATGTTTAGACATTGATATTGCCTTCTGTCACCATATTTTAAACCCACCACCGTCACTTCAAAAATTGTCTGTCATTGTTAACAAAACTCCCCACCGGATCAAGAGCCCCTTCTGTCTTTTTCCAAAACCTTTGGTCATAGTCTTGAGACCTCTAATCATTGCCCTGTCACTGCTCATCCTTTGAAATCCCTAGTGTCCTTCAACTTTTGGATCTATGTCAACTTTTGCATTGTTGCCCTACTAGTCGTTGTTTCCATTTACTCATCGCTATCCCATTGTAAAGCCCACCATCTTCACAGATATTTTTGACCACCTCTGAATTTCCTTCCCCACCATCTTTGGTAGCCTTGTTGCTGATCCATTGCTCGCCAACTACCAACCTCCATCCACCTATCTAATCCTTTGCGATCTCCCATGGCCATTGACAATCCTGCTCAAAATCTAATATCTACCTATTGACAATTGTCACCACCCAAATTTAGTTTGATCCACTTCATTTACCTCGACCTTTCATTTTGCTGACTAGTAAAGGTCTGTTGTCTCTATTTACGCCATGATAGACTGAGCCCTTATCGGCTTATTGCTACTGGTTAAGGGCATTGTTAACGCTTCACCCTTAAACTATCAACCAAATGTTGCTTTTAAAAGTCTCCACTCACAATTCACTAGATCTTCACCTGGTACTGTGGGATCTTCAACCTCCTTAGTTACCTTCGGTTAAATTGTTATAGGTCAAGGTCATTTATAGTCTACTTTCACCATTTTCTAAACACCTATCTGCCTTCAAGAAACAAATAGACCATCTACAAAACCATTGTCAATACCTCCTCACACTGTTAGCCACCAATCTAAAGCATGTCGCCATCTAGATCCTCGTTGTCTAGGCTTTAGTCATCTCCTAAGCATCTTTGGCCATCTGTCGAACCTTCATCCTGCAGCTCGGCTTAGCGATTAAGCCTCACCATGACCACCAATCATAAGTTGTCTATGGGGCTTCAAGCTTAACATTCATCCATAAACCTAAGCATTTAACCTTAACTGCCCAACAAAATCGACATAAGCTCACATTTGTATTCATTTCATTATTTATGGTTATATATACTCGGTGCTCTACAACATTTGGTCATATCAGAGACCAGGAGCCTATTTCGCCCCAAACCACCAGGTTAACCATAACTGCCAGGAGTTAAATTTTGCATGTGACTAGACAGTCAGAACCACTAACATTTTTTGCAAACAGCTGGAGTTAACCTCTTGTGCCTCCTACATACCAAAGGAGGCTAATTTTTCCTCTTGGTCATGACTTGGTCATACGAGGTTGAAATCGTGCAAAATTAGACTCGTTAGAAATCTGGGAGGATGAAATTCGTAACGGTGCAACTTTTATCAGGTGACTATTGTTTTACGAGCTTCTTTATTAGTCAAAATCAAACTTTCTTTTAAACATCAATCGAGCATATCTTGAGCATTTTTGATTGGTTTTCAATGAATTTTTTTTAAAATTGCATAGAATCTCCTGAGCTTTCTATTTATGCAATTTATTTTTCTATATTAGATTATTTTCATCAAATTTTATTAGATTTCTCTTTTTCACATAACGGTCTCCTATGCACTTTTACTTGTTCATTTTCAATTTTGTGACTTGTAGGTGACCTCACAAGGCTGGAGCAACATTAGGATCAACAAACACAGCAACTTGGACAGCAAATTAATCAGGTGCACATAATCCATCTCTCTTCTTATAATCATTATTTGTCTCACATTTGGACTTTGGGCTTAAAACAAATAACTTGCTTGTTATCACATCAAAAATTGGGCTTAAAACAAACCAGCATCTTCTATCACATTTGGATTTGGGATTTAAAATGAACAAGTGCTTGAATTGTCTTCTACACATTTCCATTTTCTAATGGTTAATTTACAAGTGTGAGTGTGAATCAAGTGTGCATGTGTATGCTCTCTCCTCGCACCACAAGGTGATCTTGGAGATCAAAAACACCTCACTTGGTTTTCTTTTGTTTACCCTTCTTAGGAGGCCTTCTTGGAGACACACCACTCCAAGGGATGACCTCAATCAAGGCTGAATCGAAAGACACCCTCATTGGGAGTTGGAATCTTGTCACTCTTGGCTAAGCTCCAAATAACTTTATACCTTTGGGAAGTGAAGGTGAAGGGTGGATTACCCCTTTCTCCGCAATGTGTGGCAGGACTTCGCTTTCAAATTCCTAGTCAACCTCATGTAAACATAGCCCAAAACCTAATTGGCCATACCCACTTGACTAGACATTAGGCTTGTTGATGTGTTTTCAAGTGCTTGCTTATTATCACATTATTCAAAATTTCAAGGTCAAACTTGCTTGTGTCTTGCATGAGTGATTCATGTGTGTATATGCATAATCATTTGTTTGAACATTGCCAAATCAATCTCTAAACACCAAACACATAAACAATTCATCCTACATTTCATCCACATCACCCAATTTTGTCATTCCACATCATATCCTAATCATACCCAAATCAATTTTATTCTATACATATCCTAGTCACATCCATACTCATTCCAAATCATCTCCACATCATCGTCAACCTAGTCCAACACTTGTCAAGATGGTCATAATCATTCAAGGGGGCTATCCCTCTAATCGTGAGACAAATCCCAAGCCCAAGGTTACAATTCGAGGGGGTTATCCATATAATCATGAGACAAGACCTAAGCCTATAATCATAATTCAAGGAGGCTACCCCTCTAATTCAAACAATGAATTAAAACCAAAGCCCAAGATCACAATTAGAGGAGCCCCTCTTCCTAATCCAAATCATGAAGACAATGCAAGACCCAAGGTCACAATTAAAGGTGGCTATCCTCCTAATCCAAGACCAAAGATCACAATTAAAGGAGCCTCTCCTCTTAAGACCAAGTTTATTCTTCGAGGAGGCCATCTCTTTACTTATGAGGATGAGACAAGTCCAAAACCCAATTTATCCACAAATCAAATCAATTCCACATCAACATATCTTTCTTCATACCAATCTAATCCACCCACTTATCATGTTCATGCCACATCACCATACCCTACTTCTTTCAACACCAACCAAACTCCACAACAATCCACCTCACAAAACCTTTCACCTATAAATCCAATCATGCCACCTCATCACCAAACCTATCCACATGGCAATCAAATGTCCTTACAAGAACAACATGCAAGTCCAAATGGCCCTATGAACATGAACCAAGCAAGCCCAAGTTCACTAATATACTTAAGTTATCATATGCAAGACCTAAAATCCTTTGACAAGGGACAAACCAACCTAACAAGTGCCTCCTTTGAGTCATCTTCACCATCCAATCATATGCCAACACATGAGCCAACTAGTCCTAACCCAACACCTTTATCAAGCCATTCATCACCTTCATCCCCATGTTCCATTAATCCTTCATTAAAAGATTCCATGGAGATACTTTTAGAGAAATTGGTCCAAGCAAATTTGATGGACCTATACCCGCTCGAAGCATATTCTCCATCTATGTTTAAACCTAGGTAGTATAAAGATGATGAATATTGTGCATACCATAGGTATAGGGGCCATACCATATCCACTTGTGTCCGATTTCAAAGATTGGTCAAGAACCTAGAAGATTGTGGTAAGATTGTCTTGGATAAAACCAATCCCTCTAATTCCATTATCTTTCCATCTAGCCCAAGTCTCAATCCATCTAATCCTATTATCCATCCAATTAACCCTCAATCTAATCATGATCCTGAGCCTCCAAACCTATCCACCCTTATCATCCATCCCCTATATTGTCCATTTACCCATACCTTTGCAAAGGATGTGATCCATTGGCTACTAGCAAGGAATAAAACATTTCCATGTCACCAAACACCTATTATTGAGCCTATAAAAGAGTCATACACCATGCCTAGTCCTATCCTAACACTATCATGTGATCCACAAACAATCAAGCCTATCACGAACCCAAGTCAAGAGCTATTGTACCTTCATGTCAATAATCCTCAGGAACATGTCAAGCCTATCCAAGAGTTATCCAGTTTCATTCAAGCAACCCAAGAGGTATATCAAGAGTTTAATCTTAAGTATGTGGAAATATTTTTCCCTAGTCCAACTCCAGGTCAAATCACTTTTATACAACCCATCCATAACATGTATCTCTTCCATGATCAAGATGATATCCATAATAATGAACCTATCCATGAGCTACTTGATCCTATCCATCTCCCAACAACTATTCATGAGCAAGCTATCCAAATTCAACCTATCCATAACATTTACCTTCTTTATGATCAAGATGATACCTATGAAGAAGCTATCTATGAGCACCTTGATCCTATCCATAATCCTATAATCCATGAGCAAGACATCCAAATTGCTCCTAATCATCCTCCATCTAGCCCAATCCATGATCCTACACCTTCCACTTGTCATGATGATACATGTGCCTCCAAAGAAAACATAGAAGATCAAACAAATAACTTGGATCTTAGTGAACACAATGAACATAATCAAGATCCTAATGATCCTTCTACATCCACTATCAACTCCACTTCAAATCCACTATCATGTCCTAGTGGTCTTACCACCTTCATCCGTGAGTGTTCCTCCTTATGACAACAACAACCTTTGTCCTCCACTTCATCTTCTCCATCCAATAATAAGCTCAAGTCTAATTCCCAAACTACACCAAGTCCCATAGTCCATCGCATTCTCCAAAACATGAACTACCAAGGTAAAGGCTTAGGCTTTCATGAACAATAATTTTGGAGCCAATCCATGTTAAAGTCCCTCCATGCTCATATGGCCTTGGATATACACCCCAAGGTAAACACTCTAAAGATTTTGGTACTTCTTCCATGCATCCTAAGTACACTACTTTTCATCACAAACCACATCATATTCCCAAAACATATGTAGCCATTCCACCTCCCTCATCCTACAAATGTCAAAAGCATGTGACCATACACCTTCCACTATCCACTTTACCTCCATTGCTTCCAACTCCAAATATCCCTCCATCCACTTCTTCCAATGCCTAATCATTCATTTATCTATAAGTACCCTTACATTCCTAGTCATGACCAACAAAAGCACACATCATGTAAACTTAAAGCTTCCACTCATTCCATCCATCCCATGGGATTCAAAAATAAACATTTGGATGCCTCTACCTATAGAGCCAAAAATCACACAAATCCTCATGCCTTAGGGTACAAATGCAAAGAATCAAAGCCAAGCTCATTCAAAAAGTTATCCAACCCTATACCTTCACAAGAAAAGTCCAAAACCAAAATGGTTTAGGTCCCTAAGCAAAAATCAAGCAAGTCAAATGAGTCATCCTCTTCCACCTCTCAAAAATCCCAACCATCCCCTTCCATCCACAATTCCCATTCCATCCAAAAATCCCACAAGAAAAGGAAAAATACTACAAATACTAAGTATATGTGGTTACCTAAATCAATCCATCACTCATCCCCCTAAGCAAACATCCCCATTGCTTCCTACACCACCTTCCAATCAAAAGTTTCAATGTTTATCACAGTGTGTGCAACTGTTGGTCATGATTCCCTTCCATTCCACAACATTCCCACATACCTCCATCTTCCCATCCTTCATCCACTATCCTACATATCTCCCCCATCACATCCCTATGGTCCATGCTTTTGCATAAGTTTTTCATCCATCCTTTTCCATATGTCCTACATAATCCATTTTCCCCCCATCTATTATCCTTCCATATATAATCCACATCATAATCCACTACCTTGCCTACATAATCCACTATCTTCCCTCCATAATCCACATCATAATCCATTATCTACCTTATCCATCTCACTTTCACGCAATCACCCTACCAACATCTTGAGCATAATGACTTGACATGGTCCATTTGTGATGACATCCTTCTCTAATGGGACTATAACATTACATGGAACTAGACACTTGAGTCACACCCATCCATATCCCCCCTTTTCCCATTCAAAAATTTAAAAAAAAGTCAAAAAAAAGAAAGAAAAAAAAAGTAAAGAGAAATCCCTTCGTCCAATGGTGAAAACCTAGTAAACAGGCGCCTTGGATAAGTACCATGATGAAAACCTGGTAAACATGCGTCATGTGTAGGTCGATCTTCTATGTCACTTACACTTGGGGGCACCTTGACTCATAAAAACTATCTATCCCATTATATTATTTTCTATCCTATCATGTCCTATACTATCTTATCCTACCATCCTTATCCATTACACCTGCCTATATATACCTTGTTTTCATATTGAGTCCATCCATCCACCCTTCCTCTTTTGATCTTGATAAAGATATGGGGGCAACAATGTTGAAACATGTTTTGGATATCTCTTGATGTACCTCATTCCATCCAACCCATCCTATCATTACCCCCTTGACATTACCCATTTTTCCATCCTTTCCAAATGAACCCTATCATCCAAGTCATAAGCTTTGTCATGTCAAATCCTATCATCCTATTGCCTCAAGCATTGTCCTGAAAAATCCTATGTCTACTACCTAGACTCGGGCATGTTATTCCTATGTAACATAGTCCTTGGAGATCACATCCTTGCTCTCTTACACATACATCCATTCCATTCCATAGCCTATCCTTTTATCCTATCCATTTATCATAATCCTTTCATCCATCCACTATCGTCGATCCTTTTGTCCAATCCCATTCATTCCCTTGCACCTAGACTTGGTTCCCCTTGTCATTGGTACCTAGCATACAGGTTACTCAAATTGTAAATCTATTGACATTCAAAAATATTTCAAAATATTTCAAAAACCCAAAAAAATCAAAATATTTCAAAAATCCAAAAAAATAAAATATTTCAAAAAATACAAAAAAAAATATTCCCAAAAAGCCAAAAAAATCAAATATACAAAAAAATCAAAATCTAATCATCTTCATCAAATAATCAAATAAATCCAAGCAATAAGATCAATCATCTATCAAACAATCCATCACATCAAATCCATCAAGCAAATCCAATCAAATCATCAAATCAAGCCAATCTATCAATCATCCAATCTATCAAACAATCAAAAGCAAACCAAATAACATCATCCAATCAATTCCAATCAATCCATAACTTGATCAATCAAATCCATATCATCCCATCAACAAAACATAAATTAGAACTACATATCATCTCTATCATTAAATGCCTTGATCCTGTGGATACAGGGTATGTAGGCAATCTGGGATATGAAGGAAGTACCTAGATTCAGGCATAGGTGATAGACCATTTCCATCCTTCTTCCAATCTTCATCAAATCATCATCTTCATCCATCTCATATTTCTTCTATCATCTATCTCCCACATATATCAATCACATTCATTCACAATCAATCCAATTCTTTAAATCAAATTCATCAAACCAATTCCAAACAATGATCCAAATGCAAGTCATCATCAACCCATACCAATCAAGTTAATCAATCAAGTCAAATTATCCAATCACATTAATGGTTTTGATCCTAATCTTGTCGTACGCCAAATCAATCAATCAATCATCATCATCATCATCATTAATGGGATATATCATTCCCACATCCTTGTGTTGATCTAGGGATATATCATTCCCTGTAATGACAACACTATCAAATCATTATCAACCAATCCATTTATAATTGGTTTATAGCTTGACAGGGGCAATATCTTGTTTGTTTTTGTATCATTTGTGCATGCTTGCTTGCTTGTTTGTGTGTGTTGTCATTTTATCTTGCATTTGTATCAAATCCGTATCTTTCTAGCTAATATTCATGATGAGTGCCAGGTAGCACCCATGAAATACAACTTTTTACCTCTCTTTTTCTCCCTTCTTATTCCACTGGCCTGATGACTGCACCAAAATAGGCTAACAAGATTGTTCTAATGATGATTAATAAGAGATGAATTACTTAGAATCATGATTTCTGATTGAAGGACTAATGTGCATTGAATTGATGGAAATATGCAAAAATCTTCTCTTTTTGAATCAACAGGTGCAGGTGTTCGGGTAGACAATTTTATGCATCTCTGGAGGTAGTCCTAATGATCTCCAGAGATGACATCAGAATGCCATGACTGGTCTCCAATGTTCCAATTTGATTGGAGATATTTTGGGATAAGGAGGTGAATCATCTATGGAGTTCGACTGAAGCCTTGAGCATCTCCAGAGATGAACAAGAAGCTCACAATCATATCTCTGGAGCTATAGACTGAAACATACATCTCTGGTGCCTCTTTAGAACAGTGCAGATTTCTAGCATAGCTATCAGTCAGACACTTCCAGTGGTTATCAGGATGCTCCTGATGTTACTCAAATCATCACCTAAGTAATTAAGGGTAGTCTATAGTTAACTGCTGGAAGTTTTATCTCTTTTTGATTTTGCCTGAGTTATTGATAAACTGACTTAAATACCTATATTTCAAGGCCTCGCTGCCCAAGTGTATTTAAAACTAAGACTTAGATTCAGTGTGGACTTTTGTTCCACTCTATCTATTTTTAATGCATGGATATTTATTCTATAGTTAGAAAGTTAGTAGAAGAAAGAGATTGATGTTATCTCATAGAGGAACTAGTAGAATAGGGTAAGTGATCTCTCATCACAGATTTAGATATAAATTTATAGAAGTGGTAGCAGGGAGGAGAGTGATTATTCTTCTGATTTCTGTAATCTTATTTTGACATAAATATTTTTTGAATACAAAGCTGATGGAATTGGACTGAATTGAGTTGTGATATTATTCTCTTGTGTTGATTCTTTACTTTAGTCTTCAGCCCTAAGGGTGTGGAGCAAGGGCCCACTCTCACCACCAAGGCAGAAGGCTAGTACTGTTGTTTTGTTATTTTAGATTCTGTTTAAGAAGATAGTTATTGTTTTCATAGATAAATGCATGTTTCAGTCGAAAGAAATATATAGATTTACTTTAAAGAAATTCATTGTTCAGTTTTGTTTTTAGTATTCTTGGAATTCATTTCATAGCAGATTGATTAGTAATATTAGTTTCTTTAAAGCAGTAAAGGTCATTAGAGTTAGTTAGATAAAACAGACAACTATAGGATTCCTAATTGCATAGCCAAGGACACAACCCTGGATTTGACAAAAGAAAAATGATTAAATGATGAGGTACAATGACCCTTGTCAATTCATATCTTGTGTATGTTTGAATAGCTTCTTACATTATCCTTTGCATCTAAGGTCATATCATAGGGTTATCCCACAATAATGGGTTACACTTTTTGTCCAAACTTGACATTGAAATCAACATTTTGAACTAAATCTTCACTTTCTGACACCTATAGCCACTAAACTGTTAGAAATTTGAAGATGATGCAAACTAGTGATTTGTGAGATTTTGTTTGTAGATTCTAAATATATATATTTTAAAAAAAATTGGAGTTAAATTGTACTTTTTTTTGTGTCTCCTTTGACAACTAGTTTTTAATAGTAAATAACATTTTTTTAAAGTGATGTGTATTCCGTAGCACATAACTTTTTTTTCTACAAAGGATATATATTTATTAAGTTTTAAAGTCAAACCAATTATAATTTAGATATAGACGTATTCTGTAAAACATAACTTTTTCTGTATGTATCAAAATTCTTTTTTTTTAAAACAAGGACATCAATACCTAGGGCATAGATATTTTTAAGAATTTTTTAAAACTAATTTACTAATTTTTCATGTGTGTAGAATAGAGAACTTGATGTTCGGTAAAAAACCTACATTCTTTTTTTTTATAATGCGCCTGGTAAACTTTTTAACGTGACTGGTGATGCTGGTGCGACACACCCTCTGGCTCCACACAACACCTTTTCTCGGAGCTATGAACTGGTGAGGCCACAACACGGGGGACCTCATCCCCAAGAAAGAACACTTCAAACCCGCGAGCTCGTTGGCCCAGCGAAGACGTAACGCCTTGCGAGCTCATTGGCCTAGCGGGGGTTTGAACTCTAGTGGCCGCCACTACAACCGAGTGCCTTAACCACCGAACCACGCCCTTATTGGCATGAAAAACCTACATTCATAAAAAATAAAAAAAATAAATATAATAATCAAATTAAATATATTTAAAATTATACTTTTTGGGAAGCTTATAATAAGGACTACATACTTAGAAAACATAAATTTTAAATGAATTCATTTGATCCCCAAAAGGTAAATCAAAAGTGGTTTTTTATCAGCATTTTGATAGGTGTAGAGGAGACTCCATTATAGGTATGGTTTAAAATTAGCGGAGTTCTATCCAAGGGGTTTGAATATAAGGAGATTTGATCAAACCCTCTTTAGTTAAAATCCTTTAAATGGAACCTTTCAAGGCTTAAATCATTATATTTTCTAAAAATATGTGATTTCAACAAAAATCAGGATGTCCCAGAAAGTGTAACCCATTATTGTGACAACACCCCATACCTTTTGTGCATTAAGACTTCAATGCTCTAAGTTTTCTTCCTCATATGTTAGACAAGGTTGTATTACGTTGGGGGACAAGACACATCATCACCCTAGTCCTTATGCCTTGGTGCATAATGTCTAGTGCTATATCAAACATCATGGTTGCTCACTTTCATTGTAGCATAACGCATCATTCCTTTCTTCTATCCATTCCCTCATCCTTCATCCTTAACCAATCCCTTTTCATTTCGAGAGCCTACCCATGTTTGTCCAACCCACCTATCCTCTTGAGGGGGCATTATCACCCTATCCTTTTCTTCTATCCATTTCCTTAGCTTCTTTGAAATGATGTTACTCGACACAAGTCTTATCATCTCGCAACATCATCTCAAAGAGGGGAAAATGTAGACACTGAAAATCATCCAGGTCTTGTTTACACATGACCTTGTAATGTTTTGCCCGAGGTCCTAGGTCATCCCATTCCTAATTCCATCATAATCCTATCCTAATCGATTATCTAATTAATTAAATAAATTTTATTTATTTAATTAATTTCACTTATCCCATGCTAATCCACTTCCCCATTAATTAAATAATGATTTTACATTATTTAATTAATTTCCATATCATATCCTAACCACTTTCCAATTAATTAAATAAAATCTATTTGTTTAATTAATTTCCCAACTAATTATCCTCACCTCTCACCACAAATTGACACTTGTCCATCTCTCTATCCACTCATGTGTGGTAGTACATCTTTCATGTTTTGTAGTACAACTTTAATTTAATATCCTTCACATGTACAACTAATAGAATCTATTTTTAGTATTTGTGTACACAATCACACATGAGACCTATTCCTTTCATTCTCCTTCGCACACTTGTCACATGACTATGATTTCTTGAGGTGCAAGGAAACCCTAATCAATCTCAACTGTCCATATCATTCAAAATAACTCTCAATCACAACCGTCCATTCAAATTTTATTTTTCTATAAAGGTAGCCTCTCTTGAGCCATTTGTAACGAATCTTCTTCTAGTATCCTCATGCTGTTGAATTTTCTCTCAATCATCTATCATCTATCTATCATTTATCCCTCTTGCATCCTTCAATCTTCCATCTATCAATCATCTATCCTACCATTATGCTACAAAATCAAGCAATAACCATTCATCTCTTTGGGTAAAACTAGAGTGCTTTGGGTGCGGCACTCTCCACCCTATCAATGGATTGTGGGTCAATGTGAAGGTTTGCATTTGTTTAGTTTGCATTTGTTATCATTTACCTCATATTGATTTCCATGATCTTAGGTCCCTAAATCACTCAATTACCCATCTCCTAAGCAAACATCTCCATTGCTTCCTACACCACCTTCAAATCAAAAGCTTCAATGTTTGTCACGGTGTGTGCAATCGTTGGTCATGATTCCTTTCCATACCTCCATCACCCCATCATTCAACTATTATCCTACATATTTTACCCATCACCTTCCTATGGTCTATGCTTTTGCATAAGTCTTTCATAATCCACTATCATTTCCTACATAATCCACATCAGAATCCACTATCCTTCCCTACATAATCCAATATCTACCTAATCCATCACACTTTCATGCAATCCCCTTACCAACATCTATGAGCATAATGAGTTGACATGGTCCATGCGGCACCTATCTCTAGTGGGACAATATCACTTTGCATGGAACTAGACACTTGGTTCCCTCCTATCCATATTCCCCTTCCCCTATCAAAAGTCAAAAAAGTAAAAAAAAATCAAAATAGTAAAGAGAAATCCCTTCGTGCAATGGTGAAAACCACCCTTGGTGGCACCTTAGATAAGTACCATGATGAAAACCTAGAAAACATGCATCATGTGTAGGTTGATCTTCCATGTAACTTACACTTGGGGGTACATCGTCTCATCCATCTCATACCATTTTTATACCATCCACTCTACCACCATTGCTTTCAACTCCTAATATCCCTCCATCTAATCTACCTCCACTTCTACCAACACCTAATTATCCATCCATCCATAAATCCTCTAAAAATCCTAATCATGACCAATCAATGCACACATTGTCTAAATATGAAGCTTCCACTCATTCCACCATACCCATGGGATTCAAAAGCAAAAATTTGGATGTCTCTACATATAAAGAAAAAAATCCTAAGGGCCCTTATGCCTTTAGACACAAAAGCCAAGAGTCAAAGAAAAATCCATCTAAAAAGCTATTTAAGCCCATACCTCCAAAAGAAAAGGCCAAAAATAAAATGGTTTAGGTCCCTATGAAAAAGGAAAGAAAGTCAAATGAGGCATCCACATCTCAAAAATCCCAACCATCCACTTCCACCTCACATTCCCACTCCATTCAAGAATCTTATATTCCATCCCACGAGCAAAATAAAAGTCATAAAAATACTAAGTCTATGTGGGTACCTAAAGCACTTCATCACCCATCTCCTAAGCAAACATCTTAATTGCTTCCTACACCACCTCCTCATCAAAATCATCAATGTCTATCACAATGTGTGCAACAATTGGTCATGGTTCCTTTTGATTCCACGTCATTCATCCACTATCCTACATATTTGACCCATCACCTTCCTATGGACCATGCTTTTGGCTAAGCCTCCGATTCATCTTTTGTATAAGTCCTATACAATCCACATCATAATCCACCATCTTTTCTACATAATCCATCATCTACCTACTCCATCTACCTCTCTCATGTCATCCCTTACCAACATCTATGAGCATAATGACATTTGACATGGTCCATGCAATGACATCCATCTAGTGGGACTATCACCTTTCATGGAACTAGACACTTGAGTCCCTCATATCCACCTATCCCATCCAAAAATCTAAAAATCAAAAAAATTAAAAAAAAATTTAAAAAGTAAAATGAAATCCCTTTATCCAATGGTGAAAACCATCCTTGGTGGTGCCTTGGATAAGTACCATGATAAAAACTTGGCAAATAAACGTCATGTGTAGGTTGATCTTCTATGTCACTTACACTTGGGGGCACAATGTCTTATCTATCCAACCTATCATTTTCATATCATACCATTTCTATCCTGCCTACCATCTTTAGCCATCATACATACCTATCATATTGAGTTTGTTCATCCTCCCTTCCTCCTTTATGATTTTGATGAAGACATAGGGGTAAAATGTTGAAACATGTTTTAGGTATCTCTTGATATACCTCATTCTATCCAAATAAAATCCTATCATTACCCATTTATCCATCCTATCCAAACCAAACCTTCCTCTCATCTCTTTTGTTATAGGCTTTGTCATGAAAAATCCTAAGCATTACACCAAGAATGGGGCATGTTATTACTATGCGACATGGTCTTTGAAGATCACATCCTTGCTCTTGTATGCATCCATCCTATCCATTTCATAGCATATTCCTTTTATCCATCCATATATCATGAGCCTTTCGTCCTATCCACTATTGCCTATCCCTTTTATCTATTCACTTATCATGAGCTTTCCATGGCCTATCCTTTTCTCCATCCACCTATCATGTGTCTTCCATCTCATTATTGCCTATCCTTTTATCCATCCATTTATCATGAGGCTTCCATATGTTATCACCTATCCCTTTTATCTGTCCATTTATCATGAGATTTCCATTGCCTATCCTTTTATCTACCCATCCTATCATGTGTCTTCCACCTCATTATTGCTTATCCTTTTATCCATCTTACTTCCATCCTTGCACTTAGACTTGGTTCTCCCTTGTCATTGGTATCTAGCATCTAGGCTATCCAAACAACAATCTAATGTCATCCCATATATCTAAAAAATCCAAAAAAATTAAATATTTTTAAAAATCCAAAAAAAAATCAAAACATTTCAAAAATACCCAAAAATCCAAAAAAAATCAAAACATTTCAAAAAAAAAAAAATCCGAAAAATCCAAAAAATCAAAACATTTCAAAAATAAAAAAATCAAATATTCCCAAAATACAAAAAAATTGAATATCCAACAAAAAAAACCAATCTTACCAATCCAAATTCATCAATTCTACCTTCTCCAAATCAATTCTTCTCATCAAAATCAGTCAACTCAACAATTTATCAAAATTGATCAAATCAATCAATTCTTCCAACCAATTAAATCACTCCAACTTAAATCATTCCAAATCAATTCACCACTCCTTCAAATCAATGCATCAACCCAATTCTTCAAATCAATTCAATCAATCAAATCAATCCTTCCATTCAAATCTTCAAATCAAATCACTCCAATCAAATCAATTCGTCAAATCAAATCAAATCAATTCTTCAAAATTAATCCAATCATCAATCATCATCATTCAAATCAATTCTTCCATTCAAATCCTCAAATCAATCATCCAACTAAAACAATTCTTTCAATCAATTCTCAAAATCATCATCCACATCATCAAGTCAAATTCAAATCAATCAAATCAATCCAAGCAATAAATCCAAATGCAAGTCAATCTTTAAAACCATACCAACCAAGTTAATCAATCTTGCCAAATTATCCAATTGTATCAATGGTTTTGATCCTAGCCTTGTTGTAAACCCAATCAATTAATCAATCAATCATCCTTGTGTTGATCTAGGGATATATCATTCCCTACAATGGCAACACTATCATCATCATCAATCAATCAATCAATTAATCATTGGTTTATAGCTTGACAGGGGCAATACCTTGTTTGTTTTTGTATCATTTTTATCTTGCATTTGCGTTAAATCCAAATCACTCCTAGCTAATATTCATATCTTGTACCTAGACAAGGTTGTATTATGCTGGGGCACGAGACACATCATCACCTTGGTCCTTATACCTTGGTGCATAATGTCTAGTGCTATATCAAACATCATGGTGGCTCACTTTCATTGCAGCATAATCATCATTCATTTCTTCTATCCATTCCTTATCTTTCTTTCTTGACCAATCTATTTTATTTTGAGAACCTACCCTTGTTTGTCCAACCCGCCTATCCTCTCGAGGGGCATCCTCATCCTATCTTTCCATCATCATCCTATCTTTACATTCCTCATCCTATCTTTCCATCATCATCCTATCTTTACACCATCCCATCCTTTTCATCCATCCATACCTTAGCTTATTTGAAATGATGTTACTCGACATAAATCTCATCATCTCAAATGTCATCTCAAAGAGGGGCAAAATGTACACCCAAAATTGTCCATGTCATAACATTACCTAGTCATACATGACCTTGTAAGACATCTTGTAGTATTTTACCCTAGGTCATTACATTATCCCACTTATCCCACTTATAAATTCCACTTGATCACCTTCCCAATTAATTAAATAAATCTCATTTATTTAATTAATTCCCCTTCACATGTCTAAAAATAGTTCAAATTAAATATTTGAATTAATCCCTCACCATTTACCACATTGCAACATGTGTCACATGATTAAAACTCTTCACATGCACAACTAATTTAAATAATTTATTATTTAAATTAGACTTATCCCACACATGTCTCTCATAATTTAAATAATTTTATTATTTAAATTATGAGATTCCCACTCACATCCTATTTTTAGCCCCATTCATTGTGTCATAGGCATCTTTTCCTCCAAAATAAATAAAAGAATCCCACTTATTCCCTCACATCCTAATTTTAGCCTCATGTCATAACCCACTTAATGTACGTCACAGGCACTAAAATCAACTTTTAATTCTAGCCATACACATCACATAATTGACTTTTAATCTTGGCCATCGAATCCCATTAGCATTTGCCTATAAATCTAGCCTCACACAAGCCATTTGAATCCATCTTCTTTTAGTATCCTCACTCTACCAAAATTCCTCTAATCCTCTCATCTATCTCCATCTATCTCCATCTATCTATCTTCTTCTATCATCTTTCATCTCAACATTATGCTGCAAAAATGAGCAATTGACATCAACATATCAAATCACTCAATCAATCAACGATCTTGCATGCATCTATCATTCGAGATATCTGAGGTATCAAAGGGTGTGGATAGAGGTAAATGCATTTGTATTGTTTTATCTTTTTTGTTTGTCCAAAATTTTCATATAAAAGAAGTATTCTATAAATACTTGATAATAACTATAAATAACAAGTCATTTTGAGGGGGCAAACCTCCAAATATCTCCAATGAGAACACAATTTGCAATATAATGATCACAAACTTACCACTTGCTCCTATATATACCTAATTAGGTCTTGGCTACCACCTAGGCCAACTTACATACTTAAATATAACCCCTAGGCTAACCTAATAACATATAACTGAATATAATATGATTATATATCTTAATTAAGAGTTAAGGTAGCCACAAGTTGACTACTCATAACCCTATACACACTATAGGATTAAGGGCATAGTAGGAACCCATATTCAAACCCTTTCTTTTGTAGTATTCAACAAAAATACGTGACAATAAACTCACAATGTCAGACAACAAGGTTAAACAACACAAAATGCTTAAATTTTTAGTTTTTTGATATGAAATTATCTCCACTCTTATTAGTTTCATAAAAAAATTCTTAACACATGATAGATAGTAGATATAATAACCTAGAAGAGTGGTTGTAACTCATTTTTGGTTGTCACTCACCTGTAACTTGTCTGTCATCAAGCCATGCTAGTAGATGTCTACAAAAATAGGGAATGTGAAGTTTAAAAGTAGCATTTAGTTTCTTAGTTAAACTAAATGACATCAATCCTTGAAAGCTACACATATTTTAATGTGTTGGCGAAAGATGGGTCCCATCATCACCAGAAGTGGCCATCAAAAATGGCATGGGACAAATGTTGTGTTAATGTCTATTGTCTATCCCATCAAGGTAGCTAGTGTTTCATCATAACCTATGGTATTATATGTTAGGATAATAACATGATGTATTAGGAATGTCATTTTGTATGAAGAATAGACACTATCATTATTAGACATGTTGATTAAGG
Source organism: Cunninghamia lanceolata (assembly GCA_027924645.1). Classification (NCBI taxonomy): domain Eukaryota; kingdom Viridiplantae; phylum Streptophyta; class Pinopsida; order Cupressales; family Cupressaceae; genus Cunninghamia; species Cunninghamia lanceolata. The sequence goes on from BSBN01000078.1 coordinate 11,372,063, forward strand.
TATTTTAATTTGAAAGGAAGTAAGGTAAGCGGAAATAGCTTCCTACACCAATCTAATGAGGGGAAGTAGAGCAAATTTTTCTTAGTTATTTTTAGTTACGGTTAATATACACAATTAATATAGAAATTAATACACATTGAAATGCAAGAACAATGCCAAATCACAACACAAGATATACATGGGGAAAACCCTTTCGGGTAAAAAACCCCACACTCCAAAGCACAACTCAATGTATTAAAGTAATCAATGAATAGTTACAATATAGTTTTAGAGCCAAGCTCTTTCAGGAGTAGTCACAGTGTCAATTCTGGAGTGATTCTGGCAGCATTTCTGTACTTGCAAAATGAACAACATACATCTCCAACTCCAAGAACCTGTATATAAAGAGAAGTAGTACGAATGGAGGTAGCTTCTAGAGCAAGTCACACAAGGAACTCGTCCAAATCCATGTGGCCCAGTTTCCAAGGCCATAAATCATGCGTATGACACTTGTAAGAGATTCTCTTTCATCCCTTACAACCCCCCAACTTGGGTACCTCAAATTTACCCAATTAAGGTATGACATATGCTTTTATAATGTCATAAAATCCATCATATATGACAACTCTTACAGTTGTAAGAGAATCTATCATAACTGACTATTAATAGAAGATTCTCTTACAACCTGTCATAGTCAAACTTGGGTGCCTACTTCCTCCATGTAAGATGATTTCTGACACTTGTCTTCACCTATCATAGGATCTTCTATTTCTAGCTCTTACATGTCATAGATTCTGTCATAGGAATCTGTCATAACTCTTACGCGTCATAAACCTCTTACAACACCCGAAAGATGCTAACACATGGCAAAAGTATTCTACCACAAAGTGGAACACCTATCCCCTCATATGAGGACAAAAATACACTTAGTCACCTTCCATGTAGGATGACACATCACTGTGCCAACTCCCACAAAGTGACAAAATCAGATTTGCATACAAAATACAATAATAGGAAAAAATTAAATACAATTAAATAATTGTAATGTCAGAAAATGTCCCCTTGGGGGTTTTTCCCTCATAACGTTTAGCTCTCAGGTATTTTATCTACATTTAGGACATCTTGCATCATATTTTGACATCCTGATGGAATGAACCCTGGGTTTCATGACAAATGGGACCTAGGGGGACCCTTGAACCTAACCCTGCCCAAAATAAGGGGAGGACTTGGGCGCTCGCACCCTAGTCCTGCCCTATTTTGGGTTAGTCCCAAATCTTGAATGTTGGCTTATGACCATTATTTAGGTTCTATGGTGACATGGTAAGTTTGAATTATGAAATTATTGGCGGGAGTGTTTGTAGTTGCATATATAAGCATGTTTAGGCATTCATTTGTAAACTAGATTGCTATTGTGAACTTTATGCATCTTAAAGGTGATTCAAAGCATTCATTGTGTGGCAACAGCAGATATTGTGTTATTTATGTGTTTGTATTTGCAGATTTGGAGCAATCATCTCCTCATGGCATGAAGAACTTCTTCCTTCCATGAGATCTTCACTACAAGGTGACATCATTTGTGTTTTTGAGCATTTATCATTTGGTTTTTGCCTCTGTCTCCCAAGGGCACGCACTCTCTATCTGACAAGGTGTTTGGAAGACTTGAATGTCTCTCTAGGGCTTGACTGAGGCAAGCCTCTAAACACCACAACCCCCTCCCAAAGTTTTTGTGATTGCAGGTTACAGGTTGAAGATACAGGAAAAGTGGCATTATAGGAGGGCATTGCAGAGTGTCAGATCTACAAATCAAAATTGAAAATATCACCCTAGACTTGGGCACCCACTCTTTAGTCCTCCAGATTCCCTGACAGGAAAATCTCTGATGTAGTAAGAATAGGTTGTAGATCAAGCTTCGAGATCTCGACAAAAACCTAGGCATTGGACTTGGGCACCCGCTCTTTAGTCCCCGACTATTCTGCTTCCCAAACTTCAAAAATAGGTGCACATTCATTTGTCATTTTACCTCTTCCTGTCGCAACATTTTTAGTAATTTATTAGTTTTCTTCCATATTTGCATAATTAGGGTTTTGGTGTATAATTGAGCATAATTAAACATAATTGGCAATCAAATCACATAAATCTAAGTTTCCCTACATCTCATAGTGACCAGGGGTCTGATAGTGCATTGCCACTCAATCCAAAGTCCTTGAATGTAAAGGTGAAAGGAGGATAGACATCAAACACCCATACAAACCCACTATCCAAATTTAACCCTTTACAATAATAAATGCTAGGAACTTGAAAAGGTTGAGACACCTTAATTCCCAACATTCTCACACTTGTCAAACACCTTAGCCAATAGAATGACAAGATTTAACTGCTAGGGGCCAAGAGGCCCATAGACTCCAAACACCATCTGAACTTCTCTCTGCTTATGGGCTTCGTCAAGGAATCTGCAACATTCACCAAAGTATCAATCTTATGCACATTCACCTTCCTATTCTATACCATATCACGTACAAAATGGTACTGCACATCAATGTGCTTGGTCCTCGCATGGAAAGTAGGATTCTTTGCCAAACATATGGCACTCTGGCTGTCACAAGAAATGGTAATCTTCCCTACATCAAATACAATGTCAGAACACAATCTCTTAATCCAAATGGCTTCCTTACAAGCATGAGTAGCTACCATGTACTCTACTTCAGTCGTGGACAAAGCAACCATGGGTTGCTGCTTACTCATCCAACTAATAGCACCACCAAACATAATGTCTCCTGAACAATCTGAATCCACAAATCCATGAATATTCATAGAATATTGAGAACTAGTAGGATAACCAGATAGCACAAGGCATACTCAAAAGTACCCCATAAATATTTGAAAACTCTCTTTACCACATCCCAATGCATCCGTCTAGGATTAGCCATGAATCAACTGACTCCTACTGCATGGGAAATGTCTGGTCCTGTACAGACCATTACATACATCAAACTACCAACCGCACTAGCATGAGGTACTCTACTCATATCCTCCATATTAGAAGGAGACTTCAGACAATCCTCAATAGATAACTTTGTCCCCATTGAAATAGGAACACTCAAAGGTTTGCAATCTTCCATGTTGAATCTCTCCAACACGGTCTTCACATACTTACTCTGGCTTAACCAAAGTTTTCAATTTTCTCTATCTCTTCTGATCTCTATTCCTAGAATGTACTTGGTTGCCCCTAAATTTTTCATTTCAAACTGTGCTGACAACTGAGACTTTAAATCAGAAATCAAACCTTTACCATTCCCAATTAGCAAAATATCATGAACATGCAATGCTATAATGAGAATGCGATCATTATCAAACTTGAATTAAACACAATGATCCGATTGCAATCTTAGAAATCCAATACTCAACACAAAGGCATCAAACTTTTGGTACGACATCCTAGGAGACTGCTTAAGACCATACAAAGACTTTTTCAACTTGCAAACCAGATTTTCTTTACCTTTTAGAATGTACTTCTTTGGTTGTGATATAAATTTCTTCCTCCAAGTCACCATGAAGGAATGTTGTCTTCACATCCATCTGCTCCACCTCTAATTCATATGTTGCTGCAAGAGATAACATGAACCAAATAGATGTCAGCTTTACAACTAGAGAGAAAATCTCACCATAGTCAATTCCCTCCACTTGTGAATACCCCTTCGTGACCAACCTTGCCTTATATTTCACAATGCTACCATCTGAACCAAACTTTTTCTTAAACACCCATTTACATCCAACAGGCTTTCTTCCTTCCAGAAAAGGTACCAAGTCCCAAGTATTATTCTTTTCCAAAGAAGCCATCTCTTCTTCCATGGCCTCCTTCCAGGAACCTGCATCTTTCATACCTATTGTCTCCCTTATGGTCTTAGGCTCATCAACATTAGAAATCAAAGCAAAAATGCAACTGGAATCATGTAATCAATAACCAAACCTTTTAGGTTGTCACCTTATTCTTATAGACCTCCTCACAAGTTGAGGTTGAGGTTCTTCATCTTCTTCTTCTAAACTTTCAGAGCTGCTAGAGCTCTCCTCATCATCAGATCCAACTGGTGTCTTCGATTCAACTTTCTCTGGGGTGGGAGGAATTTGAACCACATCATCTTTCTTTTCTTCTTTCTTTGGTTGTAGAACAACAGAAAAAGGATTGAGCTCTTTAAATATCACACTTCAGCTATACAAAACTCTTTCAACCACTGGATCCCATAGCTTGTACCCTTTCACACCGATGCCATAACCGATGAAGATACATTTAACTGCCTTGTTCTCCAACTTGGACCTCTTCTCCTTAGGAACATGTGCATATGTCTCACAACCAAATACTCAAATGTGTCTTAATGAAGGCTTCTTACCAGACCATGACTCCATAGGGGTCTTGTTAATGAGCGCTGATGTAGGAGACCTGTTAACTAGGTAACAAGTGGTAGCAACAACTTCAGACCAAATTTTTTGTTCTAGGCCAGTTCCACTTAACATGCTCCTAGCCCTCTCCATCAATGTTTTATTCATTCTTTTTGTAACTCCATTTTGTTGAGTATACAGAGTTGTCTTATTCCTCTCAATACCTTGTTCTTTGTAGAACTTATCGAAATCTATTGAGAAAAAATCACCACCATTATAAGTTCTCAAACATTTAATCTTTCTATCTTTTTGATTCTCAACAAGAGCCTTAAACTCTTTGAATCTTGCAAAAACTTCAGATTTACTCCTAAGGAAATATACCCATGTCCTTCTACTGTAGTCATCAATAAATGAAACAAAATATACATATTTCAAAATTGAAGGAACATTAACAAGACTAAAAATATTAGAGTGAACTAGATCCAACACCTCAGAAGATTTATGAGAACTATGGTAAAACTGAACACGATTTTGTTTTCCATATATGCAGTGTTCGCAGAAATCAAACTCAAGGTTACAATCATTCATACCCTCAACAATGTTTTTATTTTTCAGGGTTCTCAAACCCTTTTCACTAATATGGCCAAGCCTTTGGTGCAACAACATTGTTTTCTCAGCAGGAAGTTTCATTTCCATAGAATGAACACTGTTGGGTACCCAGAATGCATGACCATCAAAAGTAGATGCAACAGTCTTCTTGGTTGCTAGTTCCAATGGTGAGGATGAAGAATCTAAATCTCTCTTCTTCGAAACAGAGGCAATATTACACTGAACTGCGCATGCATCAAGCAGAAACAGAGTGCCAATCCGAACACCCTTAGCCAACACCATAGCTCCTCTTGTCATATTGCATCCTCCATTTGAGAAATCAACCTGCACACCCACATCATTCAGTTTTCTTATAGATAACAGGTTTCATGCCAACCTAGGGATATGAGTACACCATTGATCCCCTTCACTCAACCATCAGGGAATTTGATTAGGACTCTTCCACAGCCAACTATTTTCAGGTGAGAGTCATCACCCAGGTACACCTTCCCACCATCAAACTCTTCATAGTTCAAAAACTAGTTTCTATGGGATGTCATATGAAATGATGCACCAGAATAAATTAACCACACATCCTCAGATGCATGTGTTACCAAGGCTGTGACAAACACTTCTCCATCATCTTGAGAGGACTTGTCAGAGTCACAATCATGGTTTTTCTTCTTCTTCTTTTTATCCTCCTTGCAATATTTGTAGAAATGACCAGGTTTGCTATAGTTCCAACATAAGGCTTTGGACTTTCCAGGAGACTTTGATCTCCCAGAGGATTTGGATCTTCCATTGTCTTCTTTCTTCTTGTCCTTCTTCTTTCCTTTTTCCTTGGACCTACATCAAACTGCAAGAGCCTCCTTAGCTGTTTCAGAAGACTTTCTCTGCATTTCTTTAGACAACAATGAAGAAACCACTTCATCCATCTTGAAGGTGGTAGTGGTACTCCCAATAGCCATCACAAGGTGGTCCCATGAATCTGGTAAAGAACACAGCAATGTCATGCATCGATCCTCCTCCTCCATCTTTACACCAACAGAGGTCAACTGAGCAACAAGCATATTAAAAGAATTGAGATGATCTGCCACAGATCGTCCATCTTTCATACTCAGAGAATATAGTTTCTTTCTCATGAATAGCTTGTTTACCAAGGACTTAGCTGATAAACATCACTAAGCTTCTTCCACAACTCTTTTGCCATTTTTTCCTCATGGACATTCAGGAGCACAAAATCAGCCAAACAGAGCCTTATGAGACCCTTGGCCTTCTGATCCATCTGATCCCAATCTTCTTGTTTCATGCTCTGGGGTTTGGTGTCATATATCACAAGCCATAAATCTCTATCCACTAGCATATCCTCCATCTTGAGTTTCCACAACTCAAAGTTGTCTCCATTGAATTTTTTAATCTCAAATCTCCCAGATGTACTTGCCATCTTCTCACTACAACAAGATCACAAAATGCTCTGCAAGACTTCCACTCAATCGAAGATTAGGACAAAAACCCACTACCCACCAACTAGGACCAAAGCTGGCCAGGCTCTAATACCAACTAAAAAGAAGAAAGGTAAGCGGAAACAACTTCCTACACCAATCTAGTGATGGGAAGTAGAGCAATTTTTTCTTAGTTTTTTTCAGTTACAGTTAAGATACACAATTAATATAGAGATTAATACACATTCAAATGCAAGAAAAATGCCAAATCACAACACAAGATATACGTGGGGAAAACCCTTTCGGGTAAAAATCCCCACACTCTGAAGCACAGCTCAATGTATTACAATAATCAATGAATGGTTACAATACAGTTTCAGAGCCAAGCTCTTTTAGGAGTAGTCATAGTGTCAAGTCTTGAGTAATTCTGGCAGCATTTTTGTACCTATAAAATGAACAACATACATCTCCAACTCCAAGCACCTGTATATAAAGAGAAGTAGTACGAATGAATGTAGCTTCTAGAGCAAGTCACACAAGGAACTCGTCCAAATCCATGTGGCCCAATTTCCAAGGCCATAAATCATGTGTATGACACTTGTAAGAGATTCTCTTTCATCCCTTACAACCCCCAACTTGGGCACCTCAAATTTACCCAATTAAGGTATGACAGATGCTCTTACAATGTCATAAAATCTGTCATATATGACAACTCTTACAGTTGTAAGAGAATCTGTCATAACTGACTATTAAAAACATATTCTCTTACAACCTGTCATAGTCAAACTTGGGTGCATACTTCCTCCATACAAGATACTTTCTGACACTTGTCTTCACCTGTCATAAGATCTTCTATTTCTATCTCTTACATGTCATAGATTCTGTCATAACTCTTACGCATCATAAACCTCTTACAACACTCAAAAGATGTTGACACATGGCAAAATTCTTCTACCACAAAGTGGAATGCCTATCCCCTCATATGAGGACAAAAATACACTTGGTCACCTTCCATGTAGGATGACACATTACTGTGCCAACTCCCACAAAGTGACAAAATCAGATTTGCATACAAAATATAATAATAGGCAAAAATTAAATATAATTAAATAATAAATGCTAGGAACTTGCAAAGGTTGAGACACGTTAATTCCCAACATAATTATTCAAATTAATTATAACCTTAAAACTATACACCTAGTATGGTAGACGATAACAAAGAAGTAATGAGGTCTTAAACTTGCCTTGCATATCACATCGTATTGGGTCATACCTTGAAGTCTAAATGGCTTAATGAATCAAACCCATAGGCTACAAGAAAATTCATTTTTCTTTTTTTCAAAGAGACTAAAATTCAATCTATTTTCTAAATTTTTATTACCTTCACTAACATCCATTTAATCATGCAGAGTCTTTCAAATACCCTATGCGATCTGAATGAGAAAAACCCATGCATCACAAAAAAATCCCAATAATAGATTTGAGTAGAGAACAACACCACTATGAGGTATTTTTGTGCACACATTTTTCTTCTATTCTCAATCTTTTATTCATTCTATTGTGTCTGACTGTTGCACTCAATTTCAACTTTGCAATAGTCAAAGTAATGGAAAACCTCTCAGCTTATTCATCTCCATGGAAAAATACTTCAAATTTTGACCCATGTCAATGGAATGATATAAAGTGTAGTGAAAATAATGGTGATGTTGTAGAACTCCACTTGTCTAATCTTGGGTTTAATGTAAGTAGTATTTGGCAGGTTGTGTGAAGTTGCAAGCCCTTCAATTTCTTGATCTATCTCAACATTACTTATCATCCCCATTTGAAGAGGATATTAGGTCTTGCACCATCTTGGTTTCCTTGAATCTCATCTCCAATTTCATTTCAGGTGTCTTTCCTTCACTTAACACACTTCAAAAATTGCACTCCTTGAACATGTCTTACAATAAGTTGCAAGGACACTTCATGGACTAAATTCAAAATTTGACAGAGCTCAAGACATTCAATGTGAAATACAATAACTTGGACGGGTTAGTGGCTTTTGGAGGTATAAAGTTGGAAGTAGTAGATATATCCCATAACAATCTTGTGGGCAGATTCCCCCAAGAGCTTACTAAATTAACCAAATTGACTTTTCTTGACCTTGGTGACAACCATTCTAGTGACTTGATCCTTGATAGAATTAACAGTTTTTCCAAGTTGGAAAATCTGGTTCTCTCTAACAATAACTTCTATGGAACTATTCCTAAATCATTTAAGGCCCTTACCAAGCTATCATAGTTTATCATGAATCAAAACAAATTGACCGAAACTATATTTAATGAGCTATCATCTATTGCAGGTGTAGAATCTCTTGATCTCAGCTACAATAAATTTACTAGATCTATTCCTTCAAAAGCCATTTTTTGAGCAATATGAAGTCACTAGACCTTACACCCAATTTTCTTTGTGGAGGGATACCACATAATTTCTCAAGAAATTTGTTTAGGTTGTGCATAGGTAATAACAAGCTAACTAAACCATCCCTTCTGCAGTTTCAAAATCCCTAAATTTAACATACCTAGTGTAAAGCAGAAAAATTGCATACCCTTGCAATTTCACGCCATATCTTAGGCTTGCTTTAGTGTCCAGTCCCTTAGCCTGTTTTAGGGAACATTTTAGCCCAGCCTTAGCCTTTTCCTTCACTAGATTACCAAAATTCTTCTTCAAATTCTAATTCTTCTCATTATGTTGGGAACACATGTTAAATTGTGTGCAATTTATGGAGGAGACTAGAGCTTTGCGTGATGCGCTAGCATCCTGAGAGTCCCAAAATTTAAAATGTTGATTTCTTTCTTAGACACCCACTTCCACCTATTGTAATGCTCAGTTGTTAGAAAAATGCCTCCAACGTATGGACCTGACCATTCAGCTTCCTCACAACCCTTATGCATTTTGAAACTCTCTTTCACTCTTATTTTATCTCTCTTGGCTATGCTTGGCTACACATACCTCCATTGTTGAACTTGTTGAAGCTGCACGCTATTCAAATCTTCTTGGAAAAATACAAGCGTTATTTTAACTTCTACATCCCGCTGGTAATATTGTTCTTATTTTTGCTTTGAATTGTATTATAGCTCTTTTTTATCATTTGATTCTATATTTCAATTTGGTAAATCTTATTGTCAACCATGTCACCCTTATCTATTTGTAGACTAGAATATTTTCTCTCGGTAGACTAGGGATAATATTTCTAGTTTTAATTTATTTTGTCGCTACTCTAAATTCCTATTGATGTATGTTTTTACACATAAGCAACATGAGATAAATTCACAAGGAACTCTATCTCTCTTGAAAAGTATGGAGAATATACAAAGATAATTCTCAACTCCAAAGATCTGGTAGTCAGCTCTTGACTGTGTTGGAAAGTTTAGTGGTTCGTTGTGAGTTGTAATGTTCAAGGGGCCTTACATAAACTAAAGTAATCTGTGACTTACTAGACTAGCTCTATTTATGCAAATAACTACAAATTACACTAGAATTAGTGATCCTTTGCATGTATTTACCATTTTATCACAAAGCTTTGCATGAATTTTGATAAAACAAACTTTGCATTTCAGATTTATATGAAAATTGTCAAAGGTCTTTACGATTCCTCATTCTTTATGCAAATATATGACAATTCCCTTCAGATTTCTACGTATATGCTAATTATTTATGATTTTGCGGAAAAGTTAGAAAAGCTAGGGTTAGAAAACTCAATTATATAGGAATTATTTCTCTGCTACTCATGTATACAAGTTTAATCAATTGCAATGCTTCAAAGGAGTAAATTCCATGTATGCTTATCCTAAGCAGTATTATGAATTAACATACATAAATATGATCATTAAAGGAAATACACTAAAGAATACCTGAATCTAATGTACTCTGGAATAGACACAACAATTAGATGTTTGCATTCATTAATATATGAAAAGTCTTTCAAATTTGCAATGTATTTTGACTTCAAATTCTTTGAAAGCATTAGCAACTAATCAAAACTCATAGACACTTTATAGATAAAAGGAGAAATTGGACATTCCACATTATCTCTGTTGTAGACACAGGAGCATTCTAGTTCACACCAATTATGCTCAAAGTATCTTACTTCTCTCGCTTAAATGTAACATATGTCTTTCCCAAACTCTATGTAATTAAAATGCTAGTAGCAGGGTTCTTTATATAGATTTGAATTTCCCTCTACTACGGTTACAAAGAAACCCAATCAATGGTTCTAATTCAAACTCACAAGATCTACGGTGGAAAACATTTACCAACTGTCCTTCAAAATATCTCTATGAATATTCCCTTTGGCTCAAAGGATGCCATTAGAATATTTTAAATACGAAATATTCTCATTAACTTTCCATTCATTGACTTCTACAAAAGACAAAACAACCAACACCAAAGCACCTGAAATATCCCAAAAAGGAATTACCTGTAGCTGCTAGTGCCTGCCTTTGCATCCTCTCCTTATTTCTTCAAGTATTATGTATACCTGGCTATCAATGATATTATTAAAGTATGAGTACTTCTTTAGCTTTCCTTCCATGTATATTGCTGTAATTCAACCTTGTCTTTTAATATCCTGGTTTGCTATTCTACATCTTCTCTATTTTTCTAGTACTTCTTTATCTTGGCGCTTAATTGTATGGTGGAATCAATCATCTCTGTACTCAAATTGCTTGAAGGGCTTTCTAGGAAAGGTGAATAAATGACTTTAAACTATTTTACCACCATACTTGCATCATACACTAGGATCTCTAGGCACTCATGTCCAATAAGCTTCTGAATTATCTTCATGTGCTTCTTTATTATGTCATCAGCCTCTTCCTCCAAATCCTGAGTATTCTCTATGCATCATCCCAACATATCTTTTTCAAAATGCAACTCCAATCTATATTTTATTATTTTATTTGCCATATGTGGTGTAATTATTCCTTCATTTATCAATTCTTCCACTCTCTCATTCATGGCTTCAATTTGCCTTAACTCATTACTACTTTATTTCATTCTAGATTGGCAATGATGTAAAATAATACTGTAATTATTCCTCTATGTAAGGGCAATGGCCCAACTGGTAATTGCCTACTTTATTGTGATCTCTCCTTTTTGAATAAATGTAGTAAACCACTCCTCAAAAATATTTTCTTCAATCTTCTTATTTTCCAATTCAGTAACTTGGTCCTTTGATAAAATGGCTAAGCCTGCAGGTAAATCTGGCATGTTAACATTGGGATCAAACATCCCCTATATGAACTGTTGCAACTGGACAATATGTCCCTTCAATTAATCAAATTTATCCTTATCCTTTCTCATCATTTCCATGGTTACTTTATTCATGTCCTCCCATTCTGTAATGTGTTGCTCTTTTGTCACATACCTAAGATCTATATTCAGCAATTGTTAGTCTTCAATACTCATTTCTCCTTTTACCTTGTCCTTCTGGGGTACAACTAGCTCTAAACTCCTGGATCCAGATGGATTTCTTTTTATGGTTGACATGGTTTGAGCTTTTCTCCTTTCTTTCTATGAATGCCCACCTAACAAGCTCTTTATATCAATGGGGACTAGCTGCACCTCTATTTTTTCTCTTCTGTCTTCTAAACCTATCCAAGCTAGTGCCTCCCTATTTATTTCTACCCTATTTTCTTCATTTATCACCTCTTCCTGAGGTTTCTCTATTTCTACTTGCTCTTGTTGTTGTTACTGTTGTGCAGGATTTTGTTATGGAGGTGGATTCAGTTGTGGTGAAGGTGGTACATTAACTTGATGTTGTGGTCCCTCCTCTTCATTCTCCTTTTCTTCTTCCTCTTCTTCTTCCTCTTCTTCAATATCTTTCTCTGTATTTCCCTCCTCTGAGTTCTCTTCTTGTTCACCTTGTTCAATATTAACATTAGGAACATTTGAAACATATATATCAGAAATGCCTGCTAACATTGTTGGAATTAGAGCAAACAACTGAGAGGGGGGTGGGTGAATCAGTTATCACAAAACTTTAACACTTGCTGCAATTAATTCTTCTCTACCACTTATGAACAGATCAATAATATAATCATGAAAGCATGAATCAACAACACATGAGTAGAAACACAAATAACACAGTTGACACCAAGATTTTAACGTGGAAACTCAGTTAAGGGAAAACCATGGTGGAGGTTAATCCACAAGAATTAATACCCTATTAAAAGTATTACAAATGGGGAAGGCACATGCCTTTAGGCTCACTACCCAGAGATCATTGCTTAAAGAGGCTCACTGCCTATAGAAATGATTACAAGAAGATTACAGAGTGTTTGAACTGATGAATAGCATCTACCAATGCAAGAATCTAGTTCTGATTAAGTATAGAATACTGATCTTACACACTTCATCCTTGCTCTATCATGTTTATTATTCTTCCATGATCCGGTCCTTAAATCTCTTCTCCTTTGCACTTCGTTCTTCCTTTTTCACACTTACTCCATCATCACATCACAATCACACACAATACCACTCAAATCCATCAGCTATATGTATCCGCCTCAAGAAATTCAATCACCTTTTTGTCAGCCTTATGAAGAACTTAACAAACAATACAAGTACTATGTTCTGTAGGCTGAATCCATACACCAATATTAATGCATACTAGAAATAACACTTGCAGGTCACCATACATGTTGGCCACTAACATTATATCCCATACGCAACTCACCAAGACACTTCTACTAAATCTGTACAAGGATCTAACACAAGTCAGCCTATTCTTCACTGAACTATTCTATCATATTAGGACCCTGTACTCAGATGCTCATAACTTTTAATCCCTTTGTCACCAGAAGCTAAAATCTTAGATTTAGATTGTCCTAACATTCCTCTACACTTCCTCAAATTTGCAACACACAATGATTAACTAAAGGGATCCGCTGACCAAAATATTGAACTCTGCCATATACCCTGTTCCTGTCTATCCAGATTGGACAAATCTTGGAACTGACTTCCGGTATGATCTAATACTGCACTACGGATGTGTGGAATGGACTTAGTTGCCATCAATGACAACACATGACATGCCTTGTAGTGTCTCTTTCCAACAATCTCCCCCTTTGGCATTGATGGCAACACTTAGTAAAAAATGACTAAGCGTCATGACTGACTCCCCCTACCGTGTACACTTATATATTCTTCCACTACTCCCCCTTTGATGGATTCTTCATTTTCTTTCATTTTTCACTATCTCTCACTCCCCCTTTGACATCAATGGCAAATGGTGGGATCCGTAAACCAAAATTTACACAAGAAATTTGTATACAAGGCTGCATATGTACAAATAATCCATGTATTATACTTACATGAACTTGAGAATATCTGCAAAACTATTTTTCAACTACACAAATTTAGAGGCCCAACTTCTTTTCATGCCATCCAAAATTGAGATGTGTCCACTTAGTAGGAATGCCCATGTTTCTGCTTTCTTTAGATCTGAAGGATCACCTATCCGGACTGCAACTTGAGCTTTTGATAAAGTAGTAAACATGGTTTCTAACTTGGGGGAAATCAATCCCTAGAGTTCACACATTCTCTCCACAATATTGCTCTTTTCTTTAACAAGTTTCTTTATTTCATCAGTCAAGCTGATTTCTTGACACTCCTGACTTACTAGAGAAACTGTTAGAGGATCAAAATTTTGAGATAGATTCAACAATTTTGGTTTCTGCTCCTTTATCTTCTTCTCAATACCCTCACTAACTTTGGACCAAGATAAACTAAATTTGTATACATCACCTCCATCATTAAGAGCATTTTGAATACTCTTTATACTGATATCAAGTACCTTTCTATCATTACCTATTAGGTCCTTTATCTCACTAAATCTCTTATCTAAAAATTCATTCCGGACTTTAATCTATGCAGACTTCTCAAAGGACTCAAAGTGTGTACTTACAAAATTTACAAGGCTCTTCAGATTTCTGGAGGGAGAATCAGATGGATTCTTCTAGAAAGTTGGCATTATCTTCTCCAATATACCAGATGCAAGGCCTAACAACTCATTGTCCTCTATGTGAGATTTCAATATCTTTTCTCTTGCCTTGGCTTGTGTGAAAGATGCTATCTTCATCAATTGGACCGGAGAGAGAGTATCCAGGTTGATTGGTCCTTGAATCAATTCTGGTTCATCAAACTCTAGCATTTCTTTACTCAGGAAACTCTTCACTACATTTGCAGTGTCTCATGCCACAATTTTTGGACCACCTTCCTTTCCTTGAGTTTTTTCATTGTTAGTATCAGGACTATTTTGTTTGGGTGCATCAACATGTGCACCATCTTCTTCTGCTTTATCTTCCTTACCCTTGACTTCTTCTTCTTCCCTTTGTTGTGAGTCAACTTCAGTAGGAATTTCTATTTCCATCTTTACTTATATGTTAGCTTCATATGTTCGATCATGAGTATCCTTTTTGTCTTCAGCCTCTTATGATTTTTGGTCCTTGTTCTTCTCAGAGTCATCTTGAGTAGGACTTAGTGTCTCCACATAGGTTCACTTTGGAGGATCTAGAGTATCATTTTGGACATCATTTCCCTTACTAGTCTCTTCTTCTAAAGTTTCTTGTTCCAAAACTGAAGGATTGCCTTCCTCAACTTGTTCCTCTGAAGCAACATAATATTTATCTTTATCTAGGACCTTCTTCAAAATTTCCTCTATTTCCTTTACAACTTCCTTAGTTTTACCAAGCATTAGCTTGTTCATCCAGATCTTGCTTCTAAATTCCTCCTTTACTTCCTTGAGGATTTTATTTGCTTCCCTTCTGGTCATTACTGGACACAAGGCGGAGAGGACATGTTCTCTGAGTTCTAGGTCTTTAGCCTTGGCGGCTTCCTTCCTCATCTCTAGTATATTCCTTAAACTTTTAGGAATTTCTTGCAAAATTTCTAGTAGAGCTCTATTGAATTTATTCAAGTATAGGATGGTGGCATCCTCCAAGATTTTCTTATTTGCTTTATCAAAACTATCATAATATTCTCTAATAGGCCTTAGATTTCCAGGAACAGTAATTATTTTTACAATTTCATCAACTGTCATAGCAACCTTACCAGCCTCTTGCTTTTTACTTTCCTTTTTGCTTCTAGAAGGCTGGTCCTCAGAAGCCTTTGAAGTCTTGGCTCTCTTAGATCTTATCTCTTTAACTTATTCATTTGTTTCTATCTCCTCATCATCATTTGTGCTCATAAACAATCTTGTGGCCTTTGTTTTCTTTCTCTTTCTTCCTTCACTGGATGGTCTGGATTCTGGTGTCTCAGATTTGATAAGTTTTGGGGGAACAGGGGCAGCAGTAGAGCTCCTAGTAGTCCTTGGAGTGGAGGAGGATTCTACTGGGGTACTTTGTTTCTTATCCTGCTTCTCCTTCTTAGATTTTTCTATTCTCTCTCTGTTCAACTTTACAGCTTCCTTGGTTATGCCAATGCTCTCAGCATACATTTCTACTTGCTTCTAAACTTTCCTCTTAATCTCTGTTTGTCGGAGCTCAACATGTAGCTTTTCACCAAGCTCTTTATAAGTCCCAAACCTCTCAACAAAGTCATCCTTGGGTTTGCTCAAGAGATGTTGAGCATACATGTCCAAAATATTCTCATCAACCTCATAGCCCATAGGCATAATCCAAACAGTTCTGGGTTCCACAGCCTCCAATAGGCACTGATCAGTGTCTACCATAAAATAGATTTCATCATTGTATTTTTCAACTACTGATTTAGGGATTCTTTCCCTAGAATACATCATACTCTAAATTTTTTTAAAGTACCCTCAAATTGTAGATTTCTATGCACTGGAGTCTCCAATGCTATGTAAATGATCTCTTATTTGCATTGCAACTGGCCTGTCATTTGTCCAGTGTACACCTTGTACTCCAGGCACTTCATTCATGAAGTAGAAGAATATAATCAAGGACCCATATTTGAAGGTTTTTTTCTTATCCTTCTTGATTTTGCTCAAATTCTCAATCAGTTGGTTCTATAACAGCTCACATAGGTCGTAATCTACATTTTCTTTCAACATTTGATATGCTGCATATATGGTAGTTCCGGAGATAAAATTCTCCCTACTGGAGTGGTAAATCTTGTAGCCAATCACCATAGAGGCAAACTTAACATTCGGTTCTATAATGTCATTGATGGTCATTGCCCTCTTGTCAAACTTAGCACTGGTTACATCAGTAATAGTTTGGTTTTTCATAGATTTCAACATGAGTTATCCACCAGTTGAATTTAACCTAGTCACAATCCTGATAACATCCTTGGTAATCTTGAATGGTTTTAACAGCCATATGAATTCATCATGCATTCAGCTCAAAACATATCGAACCCACTCGCTTTCATCAAATGTCAAAAATTCAATCACTTGTAGAAAATGTTTGTGTTCCAGGGTTTTAAATTGTGGTTTCAATTCATAGTTATCATCCTTTAGATAGTTCTCAAACAATTCCAGCAATCTCAAATTTCCAAATTCATCTACATTACAATGCTCCGTATGGGACACCAGAGAATGCACCTAACGGCTCGACTTTAACAGACTTCTTAAATTTTGGATGGGACCTTTCTGTAATGTCAACCACAAGAGGAGTAGCCATCTCAACAGATTATAGATTTAAAGCTTCACAGAAAAGTACCTTTTTCTTCTACGGAGTTAGGGTTGATCAATTAGCGGTTGAATTCATTCTTCATGCTTCAATATCTAGATTTTCAGCTTAGATGCTCTTCTTCTTGTTCTCTTCAAATGCAAAGTGATTTAAATGAAGAGTGAATGACCTTTTTATGCTTCACAAAACCTAATTTGTCTTTGTAATAAATGCTCTGTCCTAACACATCCAGTTACACTGTTTCTGCATACAGTCGACCTTTAATTGCTCCACAAATTGTTAATCCACTTCCTTTCTCCCAAAAATCCTCTCAAGTGATCTGTAGTAACCCAAATTATCTTTTCTCATCATGCCAGATTCAGGCACCCACTTACTGGCTGGGGGAATTTAATTTTCAATGTAGCTCCCCCTGAGCCAGAGCTCCTAATTCAATTCCCAGAGGGATTACCAGCACTGGATTTCAGTGCGGACCCATCACCACTTTTCATTTCACCTTTCTTGACCCATGTCATGTTCATTTCATTCTGGATCTCATTCACATCAACTTTGCCCTTGCCTTTGTCTTGTCTCTGCTCATTCGGTTTTCTATTTATTAGACCTTTTCTTTCATTATTCCTTCTTCTGTAGAATCTTGAAATATGACCAGATCGATTACAATTGAAGCACACAACATTTCTATGGCCATTTGATTGATTTCCTCTTGATCTACACTGATTTTCCATTGAAAGAATTCCAATTTCCTCTATTGTTAGAGTTATTCATTATCATACTTCTGCATTCATTGGATCTATGACCATACCTCTTACACTTGAAGCATTGACCAGAGAAGGATGGACCACTTTGATTTACTCTGCTTCTGCACTGAGTAACTCTATGACCAAAATTATTGCAATGAAAACAATTTCCATTGAAAGGTGGATACCTTTGAGTGTTAGGCTGTCTTACCAGAGGTTTTCTAGGTTTGTTTCTCCCATTCCTTGATTGAAAATTTCTTTGTCCGGATCCAGAGCTTTCACCTTTCATATATCCCAAACCATGTTTATCATCTGCCCTCTTCTGACTATCAAGCAACTCCTCAAGTTTGGTTGAGCTTATCTTGAATTTCTCTTTATATTCATTTGCAATTTCTAGGTCATGTTTGAGAATGACAATTTGCCTTTGAAGTTCTTTCTCATTGTCTCTACTTTCATGTAGATCAGACTTTAGATGGCCAACTATTCCGTCCAATCTACAACATTCTTCAGTTCTTTCCTTTAGAGTTTGATTCAAGTTTTCTTCAGTCTTCTTCCTTTGCTCAATTTCTTTGGTCACCCTAGATTCCATCTCATGTTTTAGAACATAAACTTCTTTTGTCAGCTTCTCACATTCCTTTGTCTTTTCTTCCAAAGCCTCATTCATGCCATTTTGTTTAGTAAAGTTAGCTAGCTTTTGAAGTAGCTCCTTCCTCTTTTCCATAGATTTTTTTAGTTTTTATTTTAACAACTCAATGCAGTCTTCAACATCTTTAAGGTTCTCTTTTAGATCATTTACCTTAGCTTTGGACTGATCAAGATCTTCTAAGGCCAATTGAAGTTGATCTCTAAGTGAAACCATTGAAACTTCTTCCCAAATCTTCCTCAAGTTGTTAAGCTTCTTCCAAGGAACCTCACTTTGATACCAATTGTTGGAATTAGGGCAGACAACTAAGAGGGGGGGTGAATCAGTTATCACAAAACTTTAACACTTGCTAAAATTAATTCTTCTCTACCACTTATTAATAGATCAATAATATAATCATGAAAGCATGAATCAACAACACATGAGCAAAAACACAAATAACACACTTGACACCAAGAATTTTAATGTGGAAACTGGGTGAAGGGAAAACCATGGTGGAGGTTAATCCACAAGAATTAATACCCTGTTAAAAGTATTACAAATGGGGGAAGGCACATGCCTTCAGGCTCACTGCCTATAGAAATGATTACAAGAAGATTAAAGAGTGTTTGAATTGATGAATAGCATCTGCCAATGCAAGAATTCAGTTCTAGTTAAGTACATAATACTGATCTCACACACTTCATCCTTGCTCTGTCCTATTTACTATTTTGCCATGATCCGGTCCTTAAATCTCTTCTCCTTTGCACTACTTTCTACCTTTTTCACACTTACTCCATCACCACATCACAATCATACACTACACCAATCGAATCCAGTGGCTATATATATCTGCCTCAAGAAATTCAATTACCTTTCTGTCAGCCTTATGAAGAAATTAACAAACAATACAAGTACTCTGTTCTGTCAGCTGAATCCATACACCAATATTGACGCGTACTAGAAATAACACTTGCAGGTCACCATACATGTCGGCCACTAACATTATATCCCATATGCAACTCACCAAAACACTTCTACTAGATCCGCACAAGGATCTAACACAAGTCAGCATGTCCTTCACTGAACTGTTCTGTCATATTAAGACCTAGTACTTAGATGCTCATTACTTTTAATCCCTTTGTCACCGGAGGCTGAAATCTTAGATTTAGATTGTCCTAACATTCCTCTACACTTCCTCAAATTCGCAACAAACAATGATTAACTAAAGAGATCCGCTGACCAAAATACTGAACTCTGCCATGTACCCTGTTCATGTCTATCTAGACTGGACAAATCTTGGAACTGACTTCCGGTATGATCTGATACTACACTGCGGATGTGTGGAATGGACTTAGCTGCGATCAATGACAACACATGACATGCCTTGCAGTGTCTCTTGCCAACAAACATTGCTTCCCCTATCTATATCTTAGTTTGAACTTTTACATTTTCTGTCACGTTTATCTTTTCTAACTGTGATGGCTGGCTTGCAAATACATCTATTTCCTTTGTAGTTTTTCTTCCTTCTTCTTTTTCTTCTTCTACTACTTTCTGTATAACAACTTGCATCTCTTCTATGATTTCTGGTGATACTAGTTGACCAAAAGGGTCTACTGCCTCCAGGTTTTCCTATATATTTTCATATTTTTCCATTGGCCTTTGTGTCTTTTTTATCTAAGCACCTTGTTTTCCTATTATAGGGGAAGTCTTTGATGTTCCTTCTTCTTCTTTTTCTGCTACCCCTATATCAGCTCTAAATTGTGACTCCTCATCATCACTACTCTCTTCATTAATATTCACAATTTCACTTACCTTCTTGACTTCTTGGCTTTTTGACTCTTGCAGCTTCTCTTCAATCAACTCTTGTTTGACTTTTATGTAGCCTAGTCTTCTCTCCTCTTGCATAGATTCAATAGATAGAGGTTTTTGTCTTATTTCCACCCTTGGAGCATCAACTATCACTGTGGGTACTTGTGCTTTCCCTTTTGGTGTATCTATGATCACAGTTTTAACTGTATGTTGTCTTGTTGGTACTTCTTTATTTTGCACTTGTTCTACAGTAACCTTTCATGTTTGTGACTGCTCTACATTAACCCCTAGGCTTGATGTGTTGGAAATAGGACTGATAACTAAGAGGGGGGGTGAATCAATTGTCTCAAAACTTTAATACTTTCTGCAGTTAATTCTTTCTTTTAACTCTTAACAATAAATCAATAACTTAACCATGAAAACAATAATCATAAGTGTAAGAATAGCAGCACAATAACACACTTGACACCAAGATTTTTAGTGTGGAAACCCTGTTAAGGGAAAAACTAGGGTGGGGGTTAACCCACAAAAATTAATACCCTGTTAAAAGTATTTTTACAAATGAGAATGCACATGCATTCAGGCTCACTGCCCAGAGCTCACTACTCAAATAGAGGCTCACTGGCTACAAATGCTTACAAGAGAATAACAAAGATTTTGAATTGATGAGAAGCATCTACTAATGCATGAATTCATTCTAGTTAAGCACAAAACACTGATCTTGCACATTTCATCTTCACTCTACCCTGTTTACTGCTCTGCCTTCATCTGAATCTTAGATCTCTGCTCTATTCACATTTACTTCATATTCGCTACACACACACACCCACCAAATTCATTCAAACCCATCAGGTATATATATATCTACATCCTAATCTTCAATCACTTTTCAATCAGCTTCAAGAACACTTAGAATTTTATTGAATACTCTATTCTGTTGGCTAAATCCATGCATAACTTGAGATGCAGACCAGAACTTGCACTTGCAAATCATCAATTATGTCATCCACTATCACTTATCATCACCAATTGCCCAATAAACAACTTCCATACATCGATATCCAAGATCATTTACAAGGTCAGCCTATTCTTCTTCTGTCTGCTCTGTCAAACTGGAACCTGATACTCAGAAGCTAATATCTTTTGAATCCTTCATCACCGGAGGCCAAAACTCTAGATTTAGAATGCCTTGACAATGCTTATGACTACCTCAGATCCATAGCAAACCATGACTTTCCACCAAAGAGATCCAGACCAATATACCGGACCCTGTCATTTACTCTGTTCCTAACTATCCAGACTTAGATAAAACTTCAATCTAATTTCGGGTATGAGCAAATTATGAAATGCGGATGTGTAGTAGAGACTTGGTTGTCATCAATGACAACACTTATCATGCCTAGCAGTGTCTCTTGCCAACAATCTCCCTCTTTGGCATTGATGGCAACACTTAGTGAAAAATGACTAAGTGTCGGAATAACTTCCCCTTTGCTTGTACTCCATACTGTTGTTCACACTGCTTTCCGGTGCTCCCCCTTTGCTGGATTCCTCATTTTTCACTTCTCTTCACTCCCCCTTTGACATCAATGGAAAAGGGTGGATCCGCAAACACTAATGATGCAAAAACTCTGTATATATGGCCGCATATGTACAAACAATCCATATGTTATATTTACATATACTTAAGGATATCTACAAAAGTACTCTTTAACTGTACAAATTTGGTGGCCCAACTTCTCTTTATACCATCCAAAATTGAAATGTGTCCACTCAGCATAAATGCATATTTTTCTACTTTCCTTTAATCTGAGGGATCATGTGTCCGGGTAGTACTTTGGGCCTCTGACAAAGAATTAAACATTGTTTCCAACTTAGGGGTAATCAATCCCCGGAGCTCACCCATTCTTCCCATAATGTTCTTCTTTTCCTTGATAAGTTTCTTTATTTTATTTGTCAATCTAATTGCTTGACATTCTTGGCTCACCGGAGATATTGTTAAAGGATCAAAACTTTGAGATAGGTCTAGCAGCTTTTTCTCCTGCTCCTTTATCTTTTTCTCAATATCCTCTACTATTTTGGGCCATGATAAACAAAACTTATATACATCACCACCATCCTTAAGAGCATTTTCAATACTCTTTATACCAATGTTAAGTGTTTTTCTATAATTATCTATAAGACCTTTTAGTTCACTAAACCTCTTATCCAAAAATTCTTTTCGGACCTTTATTTCGGTTGACTTCTCAAAGGACTCAAAATTTATATTTATAGAATGCACAAGATTTTTCAAATTACCAGAAGGAGAATCAGATGTATTTTTCTGATATGTGGGCATGATCTTCTCCAGTGTTCCAGATGCTAGGCTTATCAACTCATTGTCTTCTATGTGAGACTTCAGTAATTTCTCCCTTGCCTTGGCTTGTGTGAATGATGATATCTTCAATATTTGATCCAGAGAGGATGTCATAATTGATTGGTCCTTGTATTAGTTCTGGCTCATCTAACTCTAGCATCTCCTTGCTGAAAAAACTCTGCACTGCATTCACAATGTCTCTTGCCACACTTGCTATTTCAAATTCCTTCCCTTGTGCTTTGTTAGTGGTAGCAACCGGACTATTTTTCTTTGGTGCATTAGCACCATCTTCTTCTGCTAGATCTTCTTTTCCCTTTGCCTCTTCCTCTCCCTTATCTTTCTCTTTTTCTTCTTCTTTCTCTTAGCCCTTTCCGGAGTCATCAATAGCAGGAGGATCCGGAGGATCATGGCCAAATTTGCTTCTTCTATTAGTACTTCCTCTCCTTTTTGCACTTCCTCTTCTAGAACAGAGGAGTCTAGAGTTTTAGTCTGTTGCTTATTTCTCTTTAATCCTTCAACATCCATGTCTGAGGACTCAATCTCTACATTTACCTCCTTTACAACAAGAAGATTGTGCTTTTTCAAAGCACACCAAAGAATCTCTTTGGTTTCCTCTGCAATCTTGTCTATCTCCCCTACCATAAGTTTGTTCATTCATTTTTTACTTCGAAACTCATCCTTGGCTTCTTTGAATATCAAATTCATTTGCTTCAAAGTAATTTGGGGGCATAATTGTATTAATATTTGTTCTCAGATCTGAAGATCCTTCCTTATTGCATTGTCTTTTCTCAGTTCCAAAATTTTCTCAAGGCTTTTTGGTATTAATGAACATATCTCAATAAGAGCCTTGTTGTAGATATTCAAATATCTTACCGTTGCTTCCTCAAGTACTCTTTTTTCAGCATCACTATATTCATCATAGAATTTTGTCATTGGAGCCAAGTTTCCATCCACAGTAACTAATTTAATGATGTCATCTACTGAAAGAGTAGGCTTCTCTACATATTCCTCTGTCTTTTGTCTCTTGCCTTCCCTTTTTCTTTTAGAGGGCATCTCCTTGGATATCTTGGCCACTTTTGTGCCTATGGATTTTAGTTCTTTGATCTCAATGTCAGAATCTGTATCTTCTTCTTCTTCTCTTGTGCTTTCATAGGTCCAGGATGCTTTTGTTTTATTCCTTTTCTCCCTTTTTCCAAATGATTTTTCTTTCGGTTTTGTAGTCTTAGGAGGAACATGGACATCAGTAGAGCTCCTAGTAGTTTTTGAAGTGGAAGAGGGTTCTACCGGAGCACTTGTTTGTTTCTTATCTTGTTTCTCTTTCTCATTCTTTTCATTTCTTTCTCTAAATTTCCTCACAGCTTCTTTAGTTAGGCCCAGATTTTTAGCCAAGTGCTCAACTTCATTTCTTACTTTCCTATTGGTTTCAGGTTCCCTGAGCTCACTATGCAGTTTTAAACTCAGCTCCTCATATGTTCCAAATATTTCAACCATTGTGTCTTTAGGCTTGCTTAGAAGATGTTGGGCATACATATTCAAGATTTTTCCATCTACTTCATACCCCATGGGCATGATCCAAACAGTTCTGGGTTCCACTACTTCCATTAGACACTGATCAGTGTCAACCATGAAACATATCTCACTTTTGTACTTCTCAACAATTGATTTAGGGATTCTTTCCCTTAAATGCATCATACTCTAAAAATTCTTGAAGTAACCCCATATTGCAGTTTTCTGAGCCTTGAAATCACCAGTGTTGCGAAGATGATCTCTGATCTAAATGACAACTGGCTCATCCTGTTGCAAGTATGGGCCTAACTAGTGTTGTCATTGATGTCAACATACTCCTGTTGCCTTAATGATAAGGATTGGATGAGCTAAGTGCTGAGGATATTGAGAAAATTAGTCTCAATTAGGTTCAGTGAAGAACAGTGATGACAGTAAGGTAAAAATCTAAGATAGGATGAGGATCAGAGGATACGGTTTAAAGGGTTTGTAGATATGTGTCTCAAGGTGGTCCAAATGAGATTTTAGAGGTTTTCATAAAGATCTGAAGAAGGTGTTGCCGCTCAAGTAGAACCGGTTCCAGTAGGTGTTTAGAGGTGACATAGTGATAAAGAAAGGTCCGGTGAGATCCAGAAATGCATTATCTTATTCTGTGGATTTGGTGGAATGCTTAGGAAGTCTTTGTGATGTGTCAACTCAATTGGTTCATGGTTTGGAGGTCTACAAGCATCTATTCCATAGTAATAGTGGTGACAGACTATGTTCTTGAGGTTCTGGATGAAGGTGAGAAGGATTTCAATAAGCAGATAAAGTGTGGATGTTCTTGGTGATTAAGGCAAGCTTATGGGAGTCTCTGGATAGTGTACAGTTCATGTTGATGGTTCGCATTAAAGTTTGAGTCCGCATTTGAAGAATTACTTCTAGATGAAGGTGTTCTTCTTTAGACTAGTCGATTGGCTGAATTACACATCCTGCAGATGTTCTTGTTGATGTTTGCTGACTTAGATGATCATTCCTAAGTTGATGTCTTGTATAAATAAGGGATTGCAAAGTCGTTTCAAAGTTGTCCTTGTTGAGATGAGTGTTTGGTAGCAAGGAGAAGAGCGAAAGGCAGAGCAGAAGTATTGGGCTTAAATGGAATTGATTCAAGCATGGTGAAGATGCTATTTTCTAGTTTAAGTAGGTGATACTTATTTCTTTGTAAACAGTGTGTCTCTTGTAGGCAGTGAGGCTCTTGTGAGCAGTGTGCTCAAGCAGTGAGCCCTAATTGGCATGTACCATTTGTTCTTTCTATTCTTCTAACAAAGAATACATTCTTGGGTTAATCACCCGGTGGTTTTTCCCTTAACTAGGTTTTCCACGTCAAAATCTTGGTGTCTCATGTGTTAATGTGTTTCTGCTCTTGATTTACTGCATTATGTTTCCATGATTGATTTACTATTATGCTACTGAATAACAATAAGGAGTTAAGTGTTTAAATTGGAAGAAAGTTTTGTACAACTGATTCACCCCCCCTCTCAGTTGTCTGCCCTAAATCCAACAATTGGTATCATAGCCAAGTTCCTCTAAAAGAAGCTTAACCGCTTGAGGAGATCTGGGATGTCTTCATACAAGAAGGATAGTCCGAAGTTTGATGGAACAAATTTTAATCTTTGGAAAGGTCCCATGAAGTGTCACTTATAGTGTATGGGAGTGACATATTGGACCATGGCTACAACAAAGTATACACCTCCACAAGGTGGTACAAAATCCTCAAATGAAATCACAGATGCTGAAAACAATCCATAGACTATAGAAGCTCTTCTAAGTGCATTATCTGATTCAGAGCTCTCAAATGTTATTGACCTACCAACTGCTTTTGAAATTTGGGAAAAATTGGAGCTTCTACATGAAGGAGACAAGTATGTTAAAAGTGCAAGGTTACAAAGTCTGAAAGGAAAATTTGAAAATCTGAAGATGAGAGAAGATGAAAATATCACTACCTTTATGCCAAGAGTAAATGAGATTGTGTGTGGAATTAGAAATGCCGGTGGAGTTTTGGATGAAAATGAGATTGTTGGGAAAATCCTCAGATCCCTTCCTACTTCTTATAAAATCAACACTGCTACCATTGAAGAATTCAAATCCCATACAACTATCACAAGAGATCAATTAGCTGGTAAATTGGCTGCATTTGAAATGATTGAGTTTAGAGATGCCCCCCCCAAGACAGAATCAACATTCAAAGTCAGTGCTTCTGTAAAAGGCAAATAAAGGTTTGATCCGGGAGAGAACTCTTCAAGGAAATTATCATTGTATGAAAAAGCAAGAAAATACCTGGAAGAAGAAGAAGCTGAAAGTGCTCACCTTGAAGCTCTCATTGCAAAAAGGCTTCCAAGAGGATCCGGTAAGTATGAAGGGAAATTACCTTTTAAGTGTTTCAACTGCAATAAAATTGGTCATTTTGCCTCAAGGTGTCCAGAAAAAGTTTCAAGACCAAATCCTAACAGATCAAGGTTCCAAAAGAACTGTTACTATGTTCATGAGGAAGATGACAATGAAGGAGTTACAGATGATGAATTAGAGATAGGAGACAAATCCGGAAGTGACTGGGTGTTCATTGCCATCAAGGAAGAAGATCCAATGCCCTCTGAATCTATCAATCATAAAGTTGTAGAAAGAGCTCTGGCTACCCAAATTGAAGAAAAGGATGATTGGGTCTTTGATAGTGGATGCTCTCACCATATGACAGGTGACAAAAACAAGTTCATAGATTTGGAAAGGTATGAAGGAGGAATGGTAAAGTTTGGGGACAATTCTGCTGGTAGAATAAGAGGAAGAGGAACTATTTCTTTTGATGGAAAGAACAAAACCAGAAATGTATTGTATGTTGAAGGATTGAAGCATAATCTTCTCAGTGTTGGGCAGTTGGTGGACAAAGGCTATGATCTTCAGTTCAAGAATGGTAAATGTAAGATCTTTGAAAGTTCCAGAACAGAGATTGCATCTGGTACTAAAACTAAAGGTAATATCTTTCACTTAGTTGGTACTGGTAAAAGTTGTCTATTTATGTAAATTGATCAGAGTTGGTTATGGCATAGAAGAATGTGTCATGTGAATTTTTATAATATCATCAAGATAAGCAATACTCAAGCTGTAAGAGATCTTCCAAAATTGGTGAAACCTACAAATAGCTTGTGCAAGGAATGTCAGTTGGATAAACAAAGCAGAGTCTCATTCAAAAGCAAGGAACAATCTTCTACCAGATTATTAGACTTAGTTCATACTAATTTATGTGGTCCGGCAAGAATCAGGAGTGTGCAGGGTGATAGATATTTCATGTTACTGATTGATGACTATTCCCGAATGATGTGGGTAACTTTTCTAAAAGAGAAATCAAAAGCTCTTGAGAAATTCAAAATTTTCAAGGCTATGGTAGAGAATGAAACCAAATTAAAATTGAAATGTCTGAGGTCTGATAGAGGAGGAGAATTCACATCCGGTGAGTTCATAGAGTTCTGTGAGAAACATGGAATAAAGAGACAGTTGTCTGTCCCTAGGACTCCACAGCAGAATGGAGTAGTGGAGAGAAAGAACCAAACCATCCAGGAAGCATCTAGGACAATGATGATGGAAGCAAATGTTCCTCAGGTCTACTGGAGAGAAGTTGTCAGCACTGCAGTCTATACTCTCAATCGAGTTCAAATCAGAAGCAATACCGGTAAGACTCCTTATGAACTTTGGTTTGGCATCACTCCTACTATGAGATATTTCAGAGTCTTTGGTAGCAAATGTTACATTAAAAGAGATGAAGATCTAGGAAAGTTTGATGCTAGAAGTGATGAAGGAATATTCTTGGGTTACTCTACTCAAAGCAAAGTATACCGGTGTTATAACAAGAGATTGAGAAAGATTATAGAAAGTACAAATGTGAAGGTTGATGAAGGAATTGAAAAACCCTCAAGGTTTTATGAGTATGATGAAGATGATCAAAATGGTGGTCTGATTCAAGGTACCCAAGCCTCTTTTGAAAAATAGATTCAAACTGATCCGGTAAGTCAAGAAGAAGAGATGATTCTCAATGAGCTTGATTGAGAATTAGAAGTGCAAGAAACTCCCAAAGTTCCAAGGTATGTAAGACTGAACCACTCTGAAGATCAGATCATATGTGACAAAAGAAAAGGTGTGTAGCCTAGAAGGAAAATTGCTCAAAATTCAGATGAGTATTATCTGATTTCAAAGATTGAACCTAAGATAGTAGATGAAGCCTGCAATGATGAAAACTGGACTAAAGCAATGAAGGAAGAGCTGATGCAAATTGAGAAAAATCACACTTGGGATCTTGTTCCCAGACCTAGAAACAAGAATGCAATTGGAACCAAATGGGTCTTCCGGAACAAACTGAATGAAGTTGGTGAAGTAATTAGAAACAAAGCCAGATTAGTCTGCAAGGGCTGTTCTCAAATAGAAGGAGTTGATTTTGAAGAAACTTTTGCTCCGGTGGCAAGAATTGAAGCAGTCAGATTATTTCTTGCATTTGCTACCTTCAAAGATTTCAAAGTGTATCAGATGGATGCAAGTCTACCTTCCAAAATGGTGACTTGGAAGAAGAAGTGTACATTGAGCAACCGGATGGTTTTCAGTTGTCTGATCATGTTGATTTGGTCTGCAAGTTGAAGAAAGCACTGTATGGACTGAAGCAAGCTCCAAGAGCTTGGTATGAAAGATTGGATAAACATCTTTTGAAGACCGGTTTCAACAAAGGTACTGCTGACAGTAATTTGTATTTCAAAATTGATCATGAAAATATCCTAATCATTGAAGTGTTTGTTGATGATATCATCTTTGGAGGAAGAGATAGTATGTGCAAAACCTTTGCAAATCAAATGAAAAGTGAATTTGAGATGTCCATTCTTGGGGAAATGAATTTCTTTTTGGGTCTACAAATCACTCAAACAAAGAAAGGAATCTTCATTTCTCAATCCAAATATGTGAAAGAATTGTTGAAGAAATTTGGATGGAAGATTCAAAGCCAATGAATACTCCCATGGAAACCGAATGTAAGTTGAGTAAAGATGATGACTCTCCTACGGCAGATCAGACAAAGTACAGGTCAATGATTGGAGGACTGTTGTATCTCACCTAATCTAGACCAGACATTATGCAGGCTATTGGTCTTGTTGCTAGATTCCAAGCTAATCCTAGAGAATCTCATGTCATGGCAATCAAGAGGATTTTTAGATATCTAAAAGGGATAGTTGAGTATGGTCTATGGTATCCTAGAGATCATGATTTCTCTCTTCATGCATATACAGATGCTGATTGGGTAGGAGATGTGGATGACCGAAAGAGTACCAGTGGTGGAGCATTCTTTTTAGGGAAAAGATTGGTTTCTTGGCTAAGCAAGAAATAAGAGGCAATATCTCTATCCACAACTGAAGTAGAATATATTGCAGCAGTAGGTAGTTACACTCAAGTTTTATGGATGAGGCAAATGCTAAGAGATATCAAAGTGGAGTATGAGGAACCTATCATAATCTTCTGTGATAATTCAAGTGTGATAAATATATCTAAGAATCTAGTGTTACATTCAAAGACTAAACATATTTCCATCAAGTTTCACTTTTTAAGAGAGCAAGTAAACAAGAATGAAGTCAGATTAGAGTTTGTGCCTTCCAAGAATCAGATTGCAGACATCTTTACTAAACCTCTACCTAAGGACTCTTTTGAGTATCTCAGGGAGAAGTTAGGGGTTATTCCCCCTCCAGTGATGAACTAAGATGCACTAATGTGCATCAATCTGATGGAGATCACAGTCACATCTTGTGGTCCGGATTGATGATGGGAAGCTGCCACTCAGGGGGAGCAGCTGGTATAAGTCTGAAGTAGTGAAGTTGCAAGTATGTGCCCTTTGCCATTGATGTCAAAGGGGGAGAGAAGACATGTGAAAAACAAGTAGTTGCTAATCAAAGGGGGAGTAGGAAAGAGAGAGAAGACATGTGAATGGTTGTTGCTGATAGGGGGAGTTATGACAGTAAAGAAAAGTTCTTATCTTGATGGTTAAAACAATTTTTCACATCATATGTTGCCATCAATGACAAAGGGGGAGATTGTTGCAAGTATGGGCCTAACCGGTGTTGTCATTGATGTCAACATACTCATGTTGCATTAATGATAAGGATTGGATGAGCTAAGTGCTGAGGATATTGAGAAAATTACTCTCAATTAGGATCAGTGAAGAATAGTGATGACAGTAAGGTAAAAATCTAAGATAGGATGAGGATCAGAGGATGCGGTTTAAAGGGTTTGTAGATATGTGTCTCAAGGTGGTCCAAACAAGATTTTAGAGGTCCGCATAAAGCTTTGAAGAAGCTGTTACTGCTCAAGTAGAACCGGTTCCGGTAGGTGTTCAGAGGTGACATAGTGATAAAGAAAGGTCCGGTGAGATGCAAAAATGCATTACCTTATTCTGTGGATTTGGTGGAATGCTTAGGAAGTCTTTGTGATGTGTCAACTCGATTGGTTCATGGTTTGGAGGTCCGCAAGCATCTATTCCATAGTAACAGTGGTGATAGACTATGTTCTTGAGGTTTCAGATGAAGGTGAGAAGGATTTTAGTAAGCAGATGAAGTGTTGATGTTCTTGGTGATTAAGGCAAGCTTATGGGAGTCTATGGATAGTGTACAGTTGGTGTTGATGGTCCGCATTGAAGTTTGAGTCCGCATTTGAAGAATTACTTCTAGATGAAGGGGTTCTTCTTTAGACTGGCCGACCAGATGAATTACACATCCTGCGGATGTTCTTGTTGATGTTTGCTGACTTAGATGATCATTCCTAAGTTGATGTCTTGTATAAATAAGGGATTGGGAAGTCATTTCAAATTTGTCCTTGTTGAGATGAGTGTGTGGTAGCAAGGAGAAGAGCGAAAGGCAGAGCAGAAGGATTGGGCTTAAATGGAACTGATTCAAGCATGGTGAAGATGCTATTTTCTAGTTCAAGTAGGTGATACTTATTTCTTTGTAGACAGTGTGTCTCTTGTAGGCAGTGAGGCTCTTGTGAGCAGTGTGCTCGGGCAGTGAGCCCTAACTGGCATGTGCCATTTGTTCTTTCTATTCTTCTAACAGAGAATACATTCTTGGGTTAATCACCCCGTGGTTTTTCCCTTAACCAGGTTTTCCATGTCAAAATCTTGGTGTCTCATGTGTTAATGTGTTTCTGCTCTTAATTTACTACATTGTGTTTCCATGATTGATTTACTATTATGCTACTGAATAACAATAAGGAGTTAAGTGTTTAAATTGGAAGAAAGTTTTGTACAACTGATTCACCCCCCCTCTCAGTTGTCTGCCCTAAATCCAACACATCCTTAGTCCAGTGAACACCCTTTACTCTAGGCACTTCATTCATATAGTAGAAAAATAAGCGCAAAACCAATGTACCATATTTAAAAGTGTTTTTCTTATCCCTTTTGATTTTGTTCAAGTTTTCAATCAGCTAGTTCTGTAACAGCTCACAAAGGTCATAATCTACATTCTCCTTTAACATTTGATATGCTACATATATAGCAGTTCTGGAGATAGAATTCTCCTTGCTGGAGTGATATACCTTGTAGCCAATCACCATAGAAGCAAACTTCACATCCGGTTCTATAATGTCGTTTATAGTCATAGCCCTCCTATCAAATTTGGCACCTGTTGCATTGGTGACAGTTTGGTTTTTCACAGATTTTAACATGGGTAATCCACCAGTTGAGTTTAACCCAGTCAGAATTTTGATAACATCTTTGGTAATCTTGAATTGTTTTAAGAGCCAAATGAATTCATCATGCATCTGACTCAAAACATATCAGACCCATTCATCTTCATCAAATGTTGGAAACCCCATAATCTGAATAAAGTGTTTATCATGTAGTGCCTTATACTCGGGTTTAAGATTGTGTTTTTCATCCCTGAGATGACTCTCAAACAAGTCTACATACCTTGAATCACCAAATTCATCTATGTTTGCATGAATATAAACCCTAATTTCTTCATCATGCAGCACACCATACGGCACACTCGAAAAGGCACCTAACAGGTCGACTTCTATTGATTTTTGAGGATGCTTCTTAAATTTGGGTCGAGGCCTTTCAGTAATGTCAACAACATGAGGAGAATCCATCTCAATAGATTTTAGATTCAAAGCTTTTACAGAGAAGTACCTTTTTCTTAAGCGGGTTTAGGGTTGATTAATTTCTGGTTGAATTCGCTCTTCGTTCTTCAATCTCTAGATTTGCAGCTCAGAAGCTCTTCTATTTGTTTCCTTCGAAATGCAAAGTGGTTTAAATGCATGATTAAGTGACCTTTTATCCTTCACAAAACCTAATTTCACATTGTAATAAATGTGTTGCCCTAACTTCATCCAGTTACTCTATTTCTTGAACTATTCTTCATGAATTAATTTGGAAATTTCCATATCAACATCTTTTCTTTCAGAAATCCTTTCAAAAGTTTTGATACAATTCAAAATATCTTCTCTCATTGTGCCATATCCAGGTATCCACTTATTGACTAGGGGAATTTGATGTTCAATGCAGCTCCCCCTGAGCCATAACTCCTGATTTAATTCTTAGAGAAATTGTTAGCACCAGATTCTGGTGCGGATGCATCACTATTGTTCATTGTATCTTTACCCAAATCTTGTTCATTTCACTCCATATTTCATTCACATCAATTTTTCTTTTACCTTTGTCTTGTCTCTGCTCATCTGGTTTTCTATTTACCGGACCTCTTCTTCCATTGATCCTACTTTTGCAGAATCTTGTAATATGACTAGATTTATTGCAATTAAAGCACACAACATTTCCTTGCTTATAAACTTGATTTTCTCTTGATCTGCACTGATTAGCCATGTGTCCAAACCCATTGCAAGAAAAATAATAACCATTGAAAGAATTACCAAATCCTCTATTGTTGGAATTATTCATTATCATACTTCTGCATTCATTTGATCTATGACCATTCCTCTTACACTTGAAGCATTGACCAGAGAAGGATGGACCTCTGCTTCTACACTAAGCAGCTCTATGACCAAATTTATTGCAATTGAAACAATCTCCATTGAATGATGGATATCTTTGAGCATTAGGCTCTCTTACCGGAGGTTTTCTAGTTCTGTTTCTTCCATTCCTTGGTTGAAAATTTCTCTGTCTAGATCCGGAGCTTTCACCTTTCTCATATCCAAGGTCATACTTGTCATCATCCTTTTTTTCTCCTTCAATCAGTGCTTCAAGTTTAGCTGAGCTTATCTTGAACTTCTCCTTATATTCATTTGCAACTTCTAGGTCATGTTTGAGAGTAATAATTTGTCTCTCAAGTTCTCTCATTTTCTTTGCTTTCTTGTAGATTAGATTCTAGGAGACCAGCTATTCCATCCAATTTGCAACATTCTTTAGTTCTCTCTTTTAGATTTTGATTCATCTCTTTAGTTTTCTTCCTCTCTTCAATTTCCTTAGTTAGTCTCATCAACCCAGATTCCATATCATGTTTTAGAACAACAACTTCTTTAGCTAACTTTTCACATTTCTTTGTCTTCTCTTTTAGGGCCTTGTCTTCATGATGCTTTCCTAGTTGAGGAGGTTGCTCCTTCCCCTTTTCATTGGATTTGCTCAATTTTCTTTTTAAAATCTCAATGAAGTCTTTGGCCTTTTTGAGATTTTCTTGCAGCTCTTGGACTTCTGATCTAGACTGCTCAAGATCTTCTAGGGTGAGATTAAGTTCCTCTTGGAGGTTATATTCATCCATTTTACTGTCTTCCCAGATCTTCCTTAAGCTGTTAAACTTTTTCAAAGGAACCTTGCTCTGATACCAATTGTTGGAAATAGGACTGACAACTGAGAGGGGGGGTGAATCCGTTGTCTCAAAACTTTAATACTTTCTACAGTTAATTCTTTCTTTTACCTCTTAACATCAAATCAATAACTTAACCATGAAAATAATAATCATAAGTGTAAGAACAACAGTACAATAACACACTTAACACCAAGATTGTTGGCGTGGAAACCCAGTTAAGGGGTTTAACCCACAAAAATTAATACCCTATTAAAAGTATTTTTACAAATGAGAATGCACATGCATTCAGGCTCACTACCTACAAATGATTACAAGAGAATAACAGAGATTTTAAACTGATGAGAAGCATCTACTAATGCATGAATTCAGTTCCGGTTAAGCACAAAACACTGATCTTACACATTTCATCTTCATTCTGCCCTGTTTACTACTCTACCTTCATCTGAATCTTAGATCTCTGCTCTTTTCACATTTACTCCATATTTGCTACACACACCCACCAAATTCATTCAAATCCATCTGGTATATATATCCACATCCTGATCTTCAATCACTTTTCAGTCAGCTTCAATAACACTTAGAATTTTATTGAATACTCTGCTCTATCAGCTAGATCCGTGCATAACTTGAAATGTGGACTAGAACTTACACTTGAAAATCATCAATTATGTCATCCACTATCACTGATCATCACCAATTGCCCAATAAACAAGTTCCATACATCCGGAGCCAAGATCATTTACAATGTCGGCCTATTCTTCTTTTGTCTGCTCTATCAAATTGGAACTCGATACTCAAAAGCTAATATCTTTTGAATCCTTCATCACTGGAGGCCAAAACTCTGAATTTAGAATGCCTTGACAATGATTATGACTACCTTAGATCCGCAGTAAACCATGACTTTCCATCAGAGAGATCCAGACCAAGATACCAGACCCTTTTGTCTGCTCTGTTCTTGACTATCCAGACTTAGATAAAACTTCAATCTAATTTCTGGTATGAGCAAATTATGAAATGCGGATGTGTAGTAAAGACTTGGTTGCCATCAATGACAACACTTATCATGCCTAGCAGTGTCTCTTACCAACATGATGTTCCTTCTTCCATGAATGCCCCTAAAGGAATGGTGACTGTGATACCAAGAGCATAAGGATCCAAAAGCGTGGCATTATCATCCTTATCAAGAACTGTAGTTTCTACAAAATTTCTTCTCTTTTCGTAAAAACACATTAAATCATCATTACTTTATCTTTCTCTCTTCTTTCCCTTTTTCTGATAAGTGCTTACAATACCTTGGGTTTTAAGCTTTTCCATCCTATCACTTAACCATGTTTTAGAAAATAAAATAACTAGCTTAGATATTACTTCTAGGAATGTCTATGCTGGTTCTTCCCAATTGGGTTCACTGATGGGCAATAATGCCACTCCCTTACTTTCATAACTTTTATGCAATACTTTACCATCATCTGTAACCTCTTGGGGCACATTGATTTCCCCCATGGTTCTCATTTGCTCTAATGTCAATCTCTGATGAGCCCTTTTCCTCACTTCTTGTTCATTCTCACAGTCTGACCAAAAATCCTAAATATGGATTTGGTGCCTATATTTTTTGTCAATGTAGTTTTGAATTCTATGAAAAGGATCAAAATACTTAGCTAATTCAAACTCCTCAAACCCATAATATCTCAGCTCCCTCTCTTAATTCTTGAGCCATATCTTCATTATAACATGAATAATTACCAATTATCCAAGGGAACTTGATGTTTCCTCTACCAAATCTCTTTTTATACATTTTGAATCTGCCTTGAGAATTCTAACACAATCAATCTGTCTGTGGGATATCTTGGCAATTTAAATGGTTTACCCTCAAATCCTTTAGTTCTAATGTAGGTGAAGGTAGGAAATTGTATATACCAAGAACTGAAAAGACTTATAGCCTTTGCCGCCTCCTGTGATAATCTTATGTCTTTATCTCCTGTTAGAATTCTTACCAAATAAGTATAAAAAACATCATTAACCCTTACATACTTTCTTAATGCATTTTCCTCCTGCAAATCCAGATAATGATCATAGACCAACTTTTGACCTGGACCATTTCCTAAGGTACCCACTCTGTTAATTCCAGCCAATGGTGGCATTTCAACTACACATGCATAAATCACATAAGAAGACAAACAAAACCTTCTATTCTTCTTGAATGCCATTACTTGTTTATATATTGTTGTACTAATAGCCCTATCCCAATGAATGGTTCCATTCTTTTCTCTAATATACTGGATGATGGCGAACATCCATGGCTCAAACTTTGTTGCATCTTTTAATCCAACCATTCTGCTCAATAGTGTGATCATTATGTGCACTTCCTCTTTGAAGTCAATCCTATATAAATTCTTTAGCACCCTTATAGCAGCTTTGGGCTTGTTCTCTGTTGTATACCACCCATAAAAAAAAGTAGTTTTACAATCTCATTTTTAATAAAATGTGTAGCATATTGATCAATATCAGTATCCATCATTTGATCTTTAATCGCTAGCCCAAAAGTTCTGGCTATGCCCTTTGTAGATAAATCTGCAATAGTTCACCCATTATACATTACCTTTCTGGTACTCAAATTATATCAGTTTATGCATTCTAGTATCAAATCTTTGGTCTCCATTGCCAACGGGAATCCATTAGCTCTGTACAATCCTTTTTCTCAAATTTCCTTCATGTCTGTGGTGGCATCCAACGTCGTGATTTTCTGTAGCACCTCTTATGCATCATAATGCCCAATGTTCGTATCCGTAATTGTTCCTCCTATGATGTATATCAAGGATGAATATCCCTTGGGCGGAAACTCCTCTCTAACCATTTCTTTCCTCAGTTTTCTTTCTCTTTTAACTTTCTCTTTTTCATTAGATGCCAATGTATCCACCTTCTTTTGTTTGGGTGCCATCCTGCCAAGAGAAATTATACATTTTACCCTCTTGCTTGTGTATAGTTCTAGGGTTTTTACCACAATTTTTTACATTTTTACCAATTACCCTAGGGTTTTTTTTGTTGTTTTTGCTAATGAAGATTTTTAGAATTTAATAACATCAAACTCCTTTCACATAATTAACTATAGTAATGACTTACAATTTACGTCATTTTCTTAATGAAATTACTCTAATTACCCTAATTTTACATAACTACAATCCAACGGTGTTTGATATAAATACCTGTATTTACAACCATTTTGACCTAATGAATGTCAACAAAGATTTACCGTTTCAACCTTTACCATTACCGTTCTTGAATTCCCATTCAGCTCTTGAATCGCGTTCTTCCGGCTATGTGAAATTCTCTACAATTATACTCTCAGATGCAATTGTGAAAATAAACATCATCAAATTTCAATTTTAACTTGTTCAAATTCTACATTTCAATGTTAAACTAGTGTTAGATTTGCATTGAATGCTACAATTAATACATACAGTTCAGTTCATGTTTAACTTTATGTTTAAATTCATATTTTTAACTTTGTATATGTTGCTTCCCGTTCCTTTTCTTTGTATCTCACTTTTTGTATATCAATCTTTGTATGTTTCTATGTATATTTCATGCAATCACCAAAACATACAAACTCGGATATGCACGGGTTTATGATTTCACATATTGCATTTAATTTCAAGCCCGACCTTGTATCTAACCTTCGTATTCGGCAATGTACATGCAATACATACATTCAAACATACAAGTGCGGAATTGAAAAATGTATCCACTTCGTTTTGATTTCATGTCAGTTCCGGCATTGTATCCTTACCTTTTTGTATATCGTGTTTGCATGCATAATACATAATATACATACAAACATTTCGAACCTCCATTTGTTATGACCCATATTCTAATTATTGTCGAGTCTGCCCTTGCATCTCTATTCATGTATATTACCTTATGTATATTGAATACATCCTACAATAATGCATCTGTGGGTCGCGCCGAACTTAATCACTTTTATCTTCCTTTGAAATCCACTATTGTATCTATATTTTAGATGCACACTTATACATATAGATAGAATATAATATTTACTCAGATTTCAGCTTTTATAAACCACCCGGTAACATATTCCTTTTGGGTTCGGGCATGTATGTTCACTAATTTGTATAATGAGTGAATGATTTTGAACATACAATACAACTCCCAAATATGAATGCAAATTCCAATTTTTATTCACTTAACCTCCGAACCTAATCGTGTCTGTCTTTGCATATTAGAGTTTGAATATTCAAGATGTATATGCAAAAGACAAGATACACGAAACCTGACTTCACCATAATACAACAATATTAGCATCTCGCATGCAAATAAATTTGTACATGACATAAATTTAACGGAACACCGTATTTCACGAAAACCTTCATATCTCACGAAATACCAGGAATTTCAAGTTGGTTCAAAAAACAACCTTAAATCATTTTTCACACAGAATTCACTAGTACTTCCTATTTCTCTCTAGTACAGGGTATTTTGATTTTCAAGCATTTCTTACACTACATACCCTTTTTCCTTTACCACCAAGCAGGACCAAATCCAAAAACAAAAGCAAGTAGGGTCCTCATTTTGCTAGAGGGTAAAATGGGGCGTGTCGTGAACATCACAACAACTAGCAACCAAATAAAACAACCAAATTAAAAGAATTAAAGAAATAAGATAAAATAAATTCATAAGTTCCAACTTCCTCATATGTAATCACATTATTCATCATGAATTGAAAATATTCAATAAAATACCTGAACATTTCAAAAGAATTTAAGTGTGTGCAATTGATTCATTCCCTCCTTTGGCAAAGTAAGAAAATAATAAATATTTGTATTAACCTACATAGTTGGGTTTAACCTTTTAAGCCAATCCTGGATAAAGCCTTGTTGCCAACAGGCATCCATAGCCCTGACAAGGTTATCGCCTATAATTCCCCTAGATAGAGCCCCACTTCCAACAAGTGTCTATAGCCCTAGTAGAGTTATCTAGATGACCTTAAGAGAATAAATTCTCTGCTTTATTAATTTCTCAATATCTACTGGTGTATAAAATATATCATATTTGCTCATTATTTGCATAGTAATGGTATCTGCTGCATAAGGCTAGGAATTATCTAGTGTGTGCAGGATCATGATGGGCCAAACACTACCCCTAAGTGGCAATGAAAATATGAAAAATAGATT
This sequence comes from Cunninghamia lanceolata, assembly GCA_027924645.1. NCBI lineage: Eukaryota > Viridiplantae > Streptophyta > Pinopsida > Cupressales > Cupressaceae > Cunninghamia > Cunninghamia lanceolata. Next base: position 11,411,096 of record BSBN01000078.1, read on the forward strand.
TAAGTAACTTCATGTCAAAAATTGAATGAGTTATCTACATAATCTAGAAATAAGGTAATAATGAAAGTTGTAATAAATTGAATGTAGTTTATGGGTTACTACCTTTTTTTTGGAAATTTTAAAAATATTTTGGTGAAAAATAGATATTTCAATGAAGCACTACTAAAGTTTTTAGAAAAACGTAAAAAGTAGGTGTCATTCCGGCCAACCTAAGTATGACAAAAATATAATATTTTTCTTCCATGATTTGGATTTAAGTAAAGGACACATGAGCAAATGTGACACATATTTTTTTGAAATTTTTAAGTAAATAAATAATTATTTATGGATTTTTTACTGTGACTTTTTTAAAATATTAAAAATTAATTTTTTAGCCAACCTAACTTGGTAAAAAATATATGAAACTCAAAAATTTTAAATATTAATATATACCCAATAAGTCCTAGAATGTGACGCATCTTTTGGATTTAAAAAAGGATTAATATGTTGAAAGTTATTGATATTTTTCAATATGTATATCTATCAGGAAATTAGGCATAGTGCATGTAGAAAATTAATAATAATTACCTATTAAAATTATTATGAGGCATATATTATATTTTTAGAATCTTAATAGCTTCCTCTATAAACCTTTTTCATTTGATTAAATTTAATTACAAAAAAGTCTGTCAGCTTCAAGGATGAAATTGTGGAAATTTTTAGGATAGCACTAAATGGGTGGTTTTGCAAGTTTCTTTGGCAAGTTTGGGACTCCCACTTGCCTAAATATGAGTTAATCCTAAGGTATTTTTGGAGGGAATCCATATTAGAGCTAGAAATATTAACATCCTTTCAATTCAAATCTAAATATTAGTCTAAATGTTAACACTTTTTCATACATCAAGTTTTTTCTCCATTGCCACTGTTTGGCCCATCATGATCTCGCACTATTGAAGGCCAACCTTTAGATTTTTCACTTAATGCAAACATCTACCACCTCCCACTAATTCAAAAGAATCTTTAAGGTTTGTATTTATATGATCCTTTGAATGCTTCATGTCACAGATATTGAATAAAATCTTTCACATAATGAATAAAGAAACCACATTCATGAAAGTTCACAAATTATGCATATATTTCAAATAATTTTCCTAAATTTCTAAAATTTTGATGCTTTATGTGGTTTCTTGTTTGCTCCGGCTTACCCTGAATCAAAATAAAGACCCCAGCAAAAAGAAAAAATAGCAAATGAACAAAACAAGCAAACCAAACAACAAAAGGAAAAAAAAAAAAAAAAAAAAAAAACCAAACAACTCGACTATACAAGATTTACAGTATGATACACAGTAGGATATCACTCACATTCTAGGCTTGAAAATAGTGTTTAAGATGCTAACCATTAACAGGTAATGGTACATCTTCGCCAGTTAAAGTTTTTAGCCTAAATGTATTGTCTCCTATAATTTTTGAAACTTGCAGTGGACCTAACCACAATTTATCGAATTTACCATGATTTCCTTTCTTTTCATGAGCCTTGTCCCAACATAGAACCAAATCTGATATTTTGAATGTCTTAACTCTAGCTCTTTTGTCAAACCATCTTTTAACTATAGCCTGATGTTTTGTGAACTTGTCAATGGCCAAATCCCTTTTCTCATCTAATTGCATCAACTGGACTATCCTAGCCTCCCTATGGTCATCAAATCCCAAATATGCATTTGCAAATTTCCATGTAGGAGTTCTCAAGTTGACTGGAAGTATGGGATTAGTCCCATAGACTAAATGATAAGGTGCATTGCCCAAGGTTGCCTTGACTTTCATCCTATCTACCCACAACGCATATTTTAACAATGTATTCCCTTCTTTAGGGTTCTTAGCAATCAATTTTTTAATGATATCCAACGGGATCTTATTCGTTGATTCAGCTAACCCATTACCCTAAGGATAATAATTGGAAGAAAATTTAAGAACTATTCCATATTCAAACGCCCATTTAGAAAACTTTAAAGAAGCAAATGCAGGGCCATTGTCACATACCAGAGCATAAGGTGTTCCAAACCTGGTGATGATGTTGTCTTCTAAAAACTTGATGACGACCTCAGTAGTGGAGAATTTACAACAAGTTGCCTCAGTCCATTTGGTATAGTAGTCTATCACTATTAAATGAATTTATGTCCAGCAGATGATGGAGGATTAATAACCCCAATAAAGTCAAGTCCCCATTGTGTAAATTTGGTCTAGACTCTATAACAGGCTGCAATGGATGAGTCTAATTTCTCCCTTTATCCACTGTAATCTAGCAAGTATGGTAGCTTCTAATGTGATTTTCTGTATCCTTGAATATGGTGGGCCAATAATAACCTGACCTCAGAATCTTATGTGTAGTTGTTAGATGAGAATTGTGTGTTGTCCTATATTTGTCATGCAATTCTAGAAACACCTTGTCTGCTTCATCTCTATTCAAACACCTTAAATATATCCCTTCATGATTCTTCTTAAATAACAAGCCTCCTTGTATCATGTACCTCTGTGCTTTAATTTTTAGTGCTCTCCTTTGAGAAGATTTTATCCCATTAGGGTATTTTCCAGATATAAGGAATGTATTTAGGTCATCATACCATCCTAGTGTATCATTAGTATTCAATACATATTGTTGCTTTACCAAGTTAGGATCAGTATTGTCTATGGTTTGCACCAAGGCTTGGCCTCTGACTAACTTCATAGGAATAATCTCCATATCAAACTCTTGTAAAGTTGTGATCCACTTTGCTCTTTTATCTCTAGGTTCATTTTGCATCAATAGCATCTTTACTGCTACATCAGGCACTATAGCCTTTATTTGACTCCTTAGAATGTAGTGTCTAAACTTTTTAACTACTCTTACTAATGTAAAAGCATGCCTATCTATATCCAAATACTTTAACTAAGCATCCTTCAATGGAGCATTCATGAATGCAATAGGTTTTTCTTCATTTTCCTCTCCCTTCTGTGTTAAAGCAGCTGCACACAAATGTTTAGATGTAAAAGAATAACTGTAAAAAGGGTTGGCATAATCTGGACTGGCTAACACAGGAGAATCAGAAATTGCTTACTTAATGTCTTCAAATGTTGCTCTAGCCACAGGTGTCCACTCTATCCTAGCATCCTTTTTTAGCATCACATTTAATGGTTGCACAATTTCTGCAAAACCAGTTTGAACTTTCTAACAAAGTTAATTTTACCAAAGAAGGATTTTAGTTCTTTCTTACTGTTTGGTAATTGTAACTACTTAATTTCCTCCACTCTATCTAGATCAATGGAAATTCCATTTTCAGAGATAATATGATCTAACAATTTCCCTTCAGTTACCCCAAACACACATTTATTTGGGTTAAGGGATATTCCATACCTTTCTCATCTTTTCAACACTTTCCTCAGGTCATCTGCATGAGTAGATATGTATTTAGAAAATATAGTTAAATCATCCATGTAAATAATAATACATTTACCTGACAACCCACGGAATGCAATGTCCATGGCCCTTTGGAATGTAGTACCTGCATTAATTAAGCCAAATGGCATTCTTCTGTATGCATAGTTTCCCCATTTACATGTGAATGTCATTTTAAGCCTATCCTCTTTGTCTATTAAAACTTGATTGTAACTAGAGAAACCATCAAGAAAAGACATCATTTTCGCACCGTTCACTGCTTGCAAAACTTCATCTATTGGAGGTAGAGGGTAATTATCTTTTCCAGACGCTTTATTAAGGTTTCTAAAATCTACACATAGTTTAATATCTCCATTTTTCTTCCTTACAGGCACTAAGTTAGCTACCCAGGTTGAATGCCTTACTGGGAAAATTATCCTTGCAGACAGTAATTTTCTTACTTAAAAAATCAAGGGTTCTAAAATAGCATTCACAGGCCTTTGTTTCTGCCTAAATGGTTTTACCCCTAGCTTCAACAGTATTACATGTGTTATGATAGAAGTATCATAGATTTTTAGATCTTCATAAGTCCATGCAATCACATGTTTATACTCCTTCAGTACCTCTGCAATTTCTTTTCTCAATTCCTCAGGACAAGATTTTCCAATTAAAACATTCTGGGGATTCTATTCTATTCCCAAGTTGAAGGGGTCACACTTACCTCCCTCTATTTTGGGAAGATCTTTTTGTCTTATCACTCCATCAAAATCAAAGATCTTTTCCAGTTCTATTACTCCCTTGGGCAGGAAGTTACTCTTCAGATCTATTACATCTTCCTCATCCCAAGATACTTCAAGTCTTTCCTCTTCATCAATAATCTATGTTTCAAACACCTCATTACAAGTGATGAAATCTATAATCTGTTGATCTCCTTCAAATACTTGGAAATGTCTCACAATGTCTGGTATGCTTGGTACATTTACTAACTCTATTGCAAATTTCTTTAGACCTGACAATGTTAAGAGTTCGAATGTGCTAGCAACAACTGCTAGTGCATCTGGCCTTTGATTCAAATCTCTAGGGATATGTTCAATGTTAAAAGCATAAAAAGACTCAATTAAATCCCATAACCTATGCCTATAACTGATCATTTTTCTGAAGTTACATGCATATAATTTCCTGACCATTTTTACCTTTTTCTTGATGGCCATAACTAACCCGTATATCAAAGCTTCATACTCTGCCACGTTGTTGGTGCAAGGAAATTGGAGTCTATATGCTGCCAAATAAGATTTACCATTTAGATCAATGAGTTCAACTCCTACTCCTGCTCCCTGCTTGGATTTAGATCCATCACATTTCAAAGTCCATATGTCATTCTTATTTTTGTGGACTCAACCTTTTTCTTTAATGGAAACTATTTTATCAACCTCATGTTTTGTGAAAGTACATTTATCCTCACACACTTCTGTTTGAACTTCAGGCATCACTGTATCTTTTATATGTTTATGAAAATTAGTGTAACTAACACCTTTTATCCTTACATCTTCAGTCGGACCTTGTATTAAATCATTGGTATTTTCATGAAGACATAACTCGGGCTCATTAAGAACACATTTCCTCTCTTGTTCTCCCATTAACCCTGTGCACATTTTGTATTGTGATTCTATTATGTCCCTGCATATTCCACAGTTATCTTCAGAATGATTAGCCTTGTGAACTCTGCACTAATTTTTATACAAATTACATTAGATAGGGACTCCTTGTTGAACACATTTCTCCATTTCCTACCTAAGGATGTTACCAAAGTGACTTATGGCATTATCTTCTTCATCAGAAGAACCATAATCAAACTTAATGAACACATTTGTTTCGTCATTAGTAGGCTTTGTTTCAAATTCAAAGGCTAAAATTTCTTCTATTTGGACACCTCTATTTGAAATCCTATAGACTCCTGGTTCAACAAAGGCATATAATATCTCATTTGTCTTGTTATACTCTGTAATCATGTGTTTCATCCTAGGCTTAGCTTCAATTCTTATTTGATTTGGGATGCCTCTCCATGGCAACCACATGTGTAAAAAATTAGTGGCCATGTATCCATTTAAAGCTTTAGACCAATCCCTGCTCAGTAACATTCCATAATTGACTGGGATATCTACCACCTGAATGTCAATATACTGACTCACCCTAGGATCAAAATCCAATTGCATTTGAATATGCATAAGTTCTCCTACTACATTGACCTCAGTTTTTTCTAATTGAGTGACTACCTTGGTAGACTTTGTAGGGGTAAACCCTAAGGTTTTACATATTCCTAATGGCATAACATTAGCCAAAGCTCCTAAGTCTACCATATAGTTATGTAAATTTTTCCCAAAAATTCTCAAGGTTAATAGAAAAGGAGGAGCTTCCTTCTTATCTGTGTACACCACTATGTTTGTGTTTGTAGGTGATTCAACAATTTTATTCTTATCTTTGGTCTGTATTTCTTTACCATGAGTATCTGTGTTAATTGTGTTGTCTTTTGACCCTGACTCATCTAAAGATTTTATGAATGCGTTCCTTACCCTTGGACTTTTCAATAGTTCGTATAAAGGTACATTAACCTTTATCTTCTTTATCTCCTCAGACAGGTAATTCATTAATTTTGAATCTTCGTTTAGCTCTATTTTTCCTACCTAAACCTTTGGCGTTATTGTTCCACTAGCACCATGATAATTGGCCTTGAGAGGTGTTGGGTTATTACTTGCATATTGATCAGGCGGGGTGTTGAGGTTGTTTGGAGGTGTAGAGGTAGTGAAAGGACCTCCTGCTTTACTAGTATTTTTGAGATTGTAGGTGTGATTTCTGTTAGACTGTTGAAAAGCTTGTACCTCATTTGGTTCACATAACACCTCATTTTTAGTTTCAAAAGGAAACTGAAAAGCCTCTAATACTAAAGTTGATTCTAGATATAAGCTATCACAATAGTATGGTTCATCCTTAGCTATTTGATTTTCTTCTTCTTTGGTTGAGAAAGTAAAACTTTCTAAGACCATACCAGATTCAAATCCTGAAGGTACTATCTCATTTCTCTTAGGAATCAAAAACTTTGATGTAGGAGCATGTACCTCTACATTGAAAATACTAGCTACTAGATGGAATTGCAGACAGTCAATTTTAGCATGTGCATCAGTATTGTGAATCCTGCACCAATTTTTTAATGCTACGTTAGCCATTTGTATCCTAGCAGGTTGTTTAGGTTCTTGGTTATCTAGATTCTCAAATGGATAGGCCAGAGTGCCATTATTTGGTCTGGTATTCCAAGTTCTAGGAGTTTTAGGCTGATTAGGATTTATGTTATCATTTCCCCAAGCCTTGTTATCTCCATTATGTCATCTATTTTTTGTTCCCTATCCTTGGTTAGGATTCTGATTTTGGTTGTGGCCTTGGTTTCGACAATGATTTTGGTACTGATTCTAGTACTAATTCTAGCTTTGAGGATTTCTTCCATAAAAGATTTCATTCCTCAACTGAGTCATCTCAATTGTTAGCCTTCGTAAATGTACAGTGATTTCTTTCATCTCCTCTCTCTCTTCTGGTGTTTTATCCACATAAGTATCCTAGGGAGGTTGAAAGAAGGACTGACCACTAGCCTGATTGTTATTAGTACCATTACCTGTGTATGGAACTATAGCCTGGGTTGGGATAGGGTTATATACTGGTGCATATGTAGGCACTAGATTTAACAAAGGAGTATTATGCACTGGAGCACCATTCCAGGGCTGCATTTGATTTGAAATTCCTGTATTTCCTACACTTAGGAAAGGACTGTATGTGGTTTGTCTCATCTCTTGATTCATTTTAATTACTTCTTTGTAAGATTTTGACAAACTATATATATTAGCCTGTCTCTTAACAAACATTGATGTCAAAGAATCTAAGGCAGCATAAAACATTGCTAATATTGCCTCAGGAGTTAAAGTATAAGGATCAACCAATTTAGAATATGCTTTCTAGAACCTATCATTGAAGTTGTCTATGAGTTCTCCTTCACCTCTTTTGATTGCTACTAATTTATGATACAACCTAGATAAGAATGCTTCTTCCATGAGTTCCCAAGTGGTGATATAACCATTTGGCAAGTTCACATACAAATTGGAAGCATGTTCATTGAATGTGAATGGGAACAATCTACAAACTACATCTTGATGCTCTAATCTTGCCCTGAAGCAAGCTTCTTTGAAGATGCAGATATGATCCTCAGGATCTTGATGCAGTTGGTACTTGGGGCAAATTTTCTCAGGATTCTTAGGCATTTCATGATAATCAGCAAAGAGTATAGGAGAATTGACATTAAAATATACCATGATTAGACCTCTAGGTGGATTTGGACTACCGGGAGGGCTAGGACCCCTTGAAGTAATAGGACTTATAGGAGGACTAGGACTTCTCGGTGGACCTGAACCAAGATTTAACGATCTGAATGCATACCCACTAGGATTTACTATGTTTGGAATACTCCTTGGTGACCTCAGAGGAGTACTTGATGAACTTCCTATCAGCACTACGCTAGGGTTCCAAATCAAGAGACTCTTATTCTGTCATCTTGTTAGGTCTCAAAAATGCAAGTTGCTAATCCTAAGAGGATGCCAGGCTCTATATTTGGATTTGCAACGTTTTTGAACTAACTTGACGAAATCAACCTTCAAGGTTTGATGATTTCCTGCACTTTAGGTCCTGCTACACCTAGGTGGGTGAACCTTGAAATATTAAAGCAGTCTGAGTGTGGATGAATGGACTAACTAGGTCTATCTACAATGGCATAGGATGTAGGATAGATGACAAAGCTGACTAATTAATTCTATGTATAATGTTTAATAAGTGATTGGCAGAAATTGTATAAGCAATATCAAAAAAGTTTTTAATTAATGAGTTGAATGAGACTAGTGCCTTGTTGGGTAACAGAGTCAATTTGAAGGACTAAGAACAGTAGTTTCTAAATGGTAATAATTCTAGATATTTGGCACAGTTCTGGTTTATAGCTTGTATAAACGTGCAAGTAAATGACTGACAGACTCTTCTTGATAATCCAACCAAATAAAATCAGATATCTTATAATTCACCAAAAGGTACTTTAATCCTTACTTGAAGGAACCAAATGAAATGAATAGACAAGATTAACAGATAATATTTTACTGGAGACAGTGTGTCAATTCTAATTATATGGCTCTACTTAGTAATCCCAACTTACTACTTCCAGGCTACTGTGAATAAATCAGAAGGGTTTAATTCCTTATGATGGACACCAACCGAATTAATCACACAGATACAGCGAATGTGTATTGACAGATTAAATATATACTTGATATCTTAATCTGAATAACAGGGAAATGCAGAAATGGAGACAGCCACACAATTGAATATTTTCAACAAATAACTGATACCAAAGTAGAAATACTGAATCAGAGAACTTCAAATTTCTTCTTCAAAATAAAATATGCAACACGGTCATTTTGGAATATTATGTATATGTATATATGAATATCTTCTACTGCTGATGATTTTTCAGCATAGATGTTTTGAACTTATATAGATATTTTCATGAAGAGATACAACTCTTCAATAAGTCTCTTGGGATTTTAACCAATATAAACAATAATTACATAAGCTTAATTAGGCTCTGTTTAGCCATAAATAGACTTTTGCCAGATGATCTAAGTACTCCTGCGCACGGTGCGAATCAGTAAGCTCGACTGCACTCCTGGTGATTATATCAAGGGTGACCATTTCCTCCAGTTGTTTGCAAACTTCTGTAGATACAGAGGCTTTATCTTTTAGAGCTCCTGTGGCTTTGTGCAATATAACTTGACAATCAACAGTCCACTCTTCTTTGCTCTTTACCTCTCCGTTATCTTTGAATATCCTGGGCACCCCTGCGTCTGAGGCATCAGTCCCTTCCTTAGCATCAGCTTTGAGTTTATCATAATAATTCTGATGCCGTTTGAGCAATGCTCTTGCATCAGAGATATCTGTACCATCAGTGGCACCTCTGTTTTGCAACTCGATCACCTTTTCTTGTATCCTCTTATCAAGCCTTTCATGTTCTTTGACTGCTTTATGATTTTTCGAGTAGTTATCCCAAAACTGGTTTAACCACCGTACCATGTTTGCATACCTGCTCTGCAGTATTGTAACAAATGCATCTATTTGAATTTGTTTGGCCTGATCATGGGATATTACTTGACTACTTTGTGAGCTCTCACCTTGAGTTATTCTTTTCGTAGATTGGCCAAAGGTGCTCTTAACAGCGTCCTTCAAGTAGTCATTCTCTTTTGTTAATCTTTCACAATTCAGCTTATAAGCATCTCTTTCCTTGATTAACATCTGAGCTTGTGCTTTATTTAACTTTGCAACATTGATACCAATGTCTGCAGTAATTATGGGGTCAGTTTCACCTGCTCTGAAAGTCATAACATGGCCAAAAGTTTTTTCAGTGTCTATGATGGCCGTCTTCTTATGGGGAGGATACAGTGCCCATATCATTAAAGAATTTTCATCATTATTGTATCTCGTTCCCATATAGACTTCATTAACTCCTTCTGGAGTAAGCTTATACTTATCATCAGCATTATTCAAAAAGCTATCAAAAACCAGAGCAGAATTTAAATCCAAACCGGGAAAAATCATAACCCCTGCATCTTTGAGCAGCTGTCTGCCTCTGCTTGGTGTCATGTCCTGCATTTCCTTATCCACTGTCTCCTTCAGCATATCTAATAACTGTTTTTCATTGTCAGCAGAAACATTATCTACTGACTCTCTAATTTCTTTTCCCTTGTATTTATACAGGAATGATTTAAATTCCTTCGAATGAATGAATGTATCATCTGACACAAAAGAATCATAAGCCTTTTGGCGTGGATCTTCATCAGCAGACCCCTCCTCATCATGTATCACAACTGGAGGCTGATATTGTTGCATTTTTCTTTTAGACATTTCTATTGTCTTATCTTGTGGCTGTTCTTGTTCAGTCAATTCTTCCTCTTCAGAGGATACCACTTCAACTTCTGCCAACTGCTTTTTCTTTTCATTCAAATCTCTGTTATATTTCTCTACCACCAAGTCGACTTCAGCTTCTTCCAAATTTCTAATGACATCATCATGTGGATAATGTATGTGCATGTATCCACTGAGATTTTGTTTTCTTCTTGCATAGTCAATGAAACCTTCAGGGTCAAACCCTTTCCTCACCTCAGCAGTCACCATGTTATAATGCATTAGTTTATCCAAAATGAGATTGTATCCTTCTTTTGAAACCACAGTAAAATCTCCAAAACACAAAGTACTGGGCATGAATGATTGTTTATCATGCGAACTTAGATGCATGACATTTGAACAATGCATTTGCCTAATTATTTCCAAATATGCAATTCTGTCAGGGACAGTTTTAGGCAATATAAATGGAGCATCCTCAAAACCATACACTCTGATCATAGTAGCATCCTCAAAACAATACCAATCTCCCCAATTATCAGTGACAGTAGGGGGGCCACCAAAATCTTTTGGTCTAAGGAATCTTTTTATTTCATTTGAAATTGAATATTCACAGGGGTGGTTGAAATACCTATATAGCACTTTAACACAATGCTCCTCAAATTGAGCATAGCTGGAGTTAGCATACCTGCTATCCCAGATTCTGGTCCACATTTGTACAGGTATCTTCTCCCCTTTCTTATCCGCAGCAACAACTTGAAACTCATTTGGCCACAATCCTACTTCCTGGCCATAGTATAAGACCATATGCATGAGCATCGAGTAATGCTCAAAAGAGCATGCTGGAGCATTGTTTTTTATTGCAGATAGACCAGAGTCTATTCTAGTAGCAACATAGGAGGCATAATCAAATTGTCTGGCATTGTGACATTGAATATCAGAGGTTATGACCATTAGAGGAATAGTCATGAACTCAGGGACCTCTGAGCCAAGGACTTGGCCTACAGAATAGTAAGTATATTGAATGTATGGTTCAAAAATGGATACATGAAAGGGAGGGCCATCATTCTCAGTCAAGGGTATCACTTCTCCTTCAATCCTGGGTCTATGAATGGGTAACCTCCATCCATTGTAGGTTGTATCCATTCTCCAGTATTCTTTATCCAAATCTTCATAAACAATAGGGACAGTGCACAAATCATCCAAATCATACACCTCACAAATAGCATTTTTTTGATAGGTGTACAATTGGTTCTCCTTGAGGGTTGCAGATAGCTTTCAGGCCTGAATTGTAATGCCTGGCTAACAGTTGCAGGAGTTCTACATTCAAGAATACATTAGGTACAACCAGTTTGCCTAAATTCATGTGCCATGGGTTTGACACAGGAGCATTTCTAAATCTTCTGTTGTAGTGGAATCTGAAGAGTTCATATCCCCTAATTGGGGTCCAAATATCTCCCAGGCGCTTATGTTTGTCTTCCAATTTCTCTACTTCTGCCCTGAGTTGGGCAGACCTCCTGGCCTTGGGAGTTGACCCAGGCAACTGATCAATCAAGTCCTGATTTAGTTTTCTATCTTTCACTTTTTCTTCAGGGGTTTGATCAGTTTTTTGCTTTTTTGGTTTACTGGTTTCCCCTTGTGATTTTCTTCCTTTTCCTTTCCCCGGAGTTTCCATTTTTTGAAAATTTTGGCAGGAAATTTAAATACAGGCAATATAGTGGTTTGTGTATGTGTACCTGTCGTTCGATGGTTGGAATTGGAAGCCTTTGCTTTTGCCCTGAGAATTCTTCTGTATTCTGCTCTCAGACGGTTTTTTGCAATTATAATGATCGTATGAACTTCGTAGCCGTTTTGTATTAATTATCTGATCAATTCAATGTTCATCGCTGTGAAGTGTCACATCGCCATAACTCTTCTTATCGGCGTGATTTTTGAAATGTCTGGGCAACCTCAACGTTTTTTTATGGCGCGGACAGTCAATCGGCGTGACCCCTCAATTGTATCCCCGACGCCATGTAGTATCATATTTCAAGTGGGTGCGACCATCGGCATGACTTCCTTCATCGCCAAGGGTTTTAGATCTCTCTGCGATATGGCGAGTCCCACCGATATGCTTTGCTTATCGAGAAGATTGAGACCATCGGGATACTAAAATTATGTTTTCCCGATCTTTATTGTCTTACCGATAGTCTCTTCATGTATGAACTTTTATCTTTATCGGAATGACATTCACTATCGGGATAGCTTTCTTTAGATATCCCGATCCAAATCATCTCCCCGATGCCCTTTGTCATATCCTTCATCGGGCAAAGTTTAGTAAAGTGTCACCGACACCTTTTGATCGCCGTGACTTATGAATCGGCAAGACTTGTTTCTTTTGTTCCGATATGTCAAGTTATCCCAATAGAGGTGCATCGCTGTGAGTCTTGCCGATGGCTTTCTTATCGCCAAGACTCTTGATCATCGGAGGCTTACTTGTTTTCTATTCCGATGGTTCATTTCTCACCGATGACTATTGCTTTGTTACCCTCGCATGCTGTTCGGTGAAACTTTTGCTGAAAGTGCTTCATCGGTATGATATATACCGTCGGGGCAGCTTCTAAAAGATCATCCGATAGATATTTGTCATACCGATCGGCATGACCACTCGCCTTTCTTGCCGATGTAAAGTCATCGGTGTTGCTTACTCCATCGGTGAGCTCCATAATTCTTCTTCCGATCTCTATTTTCACGCCGATGGTTGTTTTCAAACAATTCCTTGTGTATCGGAGTAAGCCACACGACCTCTTGCCGATGGATTGATTTTGATGAAATTTGACACTGCTCATCCCTAGACATTTTATGAGATACAAAAATTTTATATTATGGTCCTTTTGGGATATTCCTCAGGGTTTATTCAAATATGATGGAGTAAGGAAATAGTAAAATTTTGAAATTTTTACTATGCTAACACATCTGTCAAGTAATTGTGTGAAGATATTGACTAAATTGGATCTAGACCTAGTCACTCAACCAATATTATGAGCCAGCTTTGCACAAATCTTACCTTAATTTCAAACAGGCCCTCCTAGCACCAAAAATGGTTGATGTATGTTTTTACACATAAGCAACATGAGATAAATTCACAAGGAACTCTTTCTCTCTTAAAAAGTATGGAGAATATACAAAGATAATTCTCAACTCCAAGGCTTCGATACTCAGTTCTTGACTGTGTTGGAAAATTTAGTGGTTCGTTGTGAGCTGTAATGTTCAAGGAGCCTTACATAAACTAAAGTAATATGTGACTTTCTGGACTTGCTCTATTTATGCAAATAACAACAAATTACACTAGAATTAGTGATCCTTTGCATGTATTTACTATTTTAGCACAGAGATTTGCATGAATTTCGATAAAACAAACTTTGCATCTCAGATTTATATGAAAATTGTCAAAGATCTTTACGATTCCTCATTCTTTATGCAAATATATGACAATTCCCTTCAAAATTCTATGTATATGCTAATTATTTATGATTTTGGGGAAAAGTTAGAAAAGATAGGCTTAGAAAACTCAATTCTATAGGAATTATTTCTCTGCTACTCATGTATACAAGTTTAATCAATTGCAATGCTTCAAAGGAGTAAATTCCATGTATGCTTATCCTGAGCAGTATCACGAATTAACATACAAAAATGTGATCATCAAAGGAAATACACTAAAGAATACCTGAATCTAATGCACTTTGGAATAGATGCAACAATTAGATGTTTGCATTCATTAATATATATGAAAAGTCTTTCAAATTTACAATGTATTTTGACTTCAAATTCTTTGAAAACATTAGCAACTAATCAAAACTCACAGACACTTTACAGATACAGGGAGAAACTAGACATTCCACATTATCTCTATTGCAGGCATAGGCATATTCTAGTTCACACCAATTATGCTCAAAGTATCTTACTTCTCTCGCTTAAATGTAACATATGTCTTTCCCAAACTCTGTGTAATTAAAATGCCAGTAGCAGGGTTCTTTATATACATTTGAATTCCCCTCTTCTAGGGTTACAAAGAAACCCAATCAATGGTTCCAATTTAAACTCACAAGATCTATGGTGGAAAACATTTACCAACCGTCCTTCAAAATATCTTTAAGAATATTCCCTTTGGCTCAAAGGATGCCATTGGAATCTTTTAAATATGAAATATTCTCATTGACTTTCCATTCGTTGACTTCTACAAAAGACAAAACAACCAACACCAAAGCACCTGAAATATCCCAAAAAGGAATTACCCATAGCTACTAGTGCATGCCTTTGCATCCTCTCCTTATTTCTTCAAGTATTGTGTATACTTGGCTATCAATGCTATTATAGAAGTATGAGTACTTCTTTGTCTTTCCTTCCATGTATATTGTTGTAATTCAACCTTCTCTTTTAATATCCTGGTTTATTGTTCTACGTCTTCTCTATTTTTCTGGTACTTCTTTATCTTGGTGCTTAATTCCATGATGGAATCAATCATCTCTGTACTCAAATTTCTTGAAGGGCTTTCTAGGCAAGGTGAATAAGTGACTTTAAACTCTTTTACTGCCATACCTGCATCATACACTGGGATCTCTAGGCACTCATGTCCAATAAGATTTTGAATTATCTTCATGGGCTTCTTTATTATGTCATCACCCTCTTCCTCCAAATCCTAAGTATTCTCTATGCATCCTCCCAAGATATCTTCTTCAAACTGCAACTCCAATCTATATTTTATTATTTGATTTGCCATATGTGGTGTAATTATTCCTTCATTTATTAATTCTTCCACTCTCTCATTCATGGCTTCAATTTGCCTCAACTCATTACTACTTTCTTTCATTCTAGATTGGCAATGATGTAAAATAATACTGTAATTATTCCTCTCTGTAAGGGCAATGGCCCAACTGCTAATTGCCTGCTTTATTGTGCTCTCTCCTTTTTGAATAAATGTAGTAAACCACTCCTCAAAAATATTTTCTTCAATCTTCTTATTTTCCAATTCGGTAACTTGGTCCTTTGATAAAATAGCTAAGTCTGCAGGTAAATTTAGCATGTTAACATTGGGATCAAACATCCCCTGTATGAACTATTGTAACTAGACAATATGTCCCTTCAAATAATCAAATTTATCCTTATCCTTCCTCATCATTTCCATGGTTAATTTATTCATGTCCTCCCATTCTGTAATGTGATGCTCTCTAGTCACATGCCCGAGATCTATATTCAGCAACTAGTAGTCTTCAATACTCATTTCTCCTTTTGCCTTGTCCTTCTGGGGTACAACTAGCTCTAAAGTCCTAGATCCAAATGGATTTATTTTTATGGCTGACATGGTTCGAGCTTTTCTCCTTTCTTTCTGTGAATGCCCACATAACAAGCTCTTTATATCAATGGGGACCAGCTGCACCTCTGCTTTTTCCCTTCTGACTTTTGAACCTATCCAAGATGGTGCCTCCCTATTTATTTCTACCCTCTTTTCTTCATTTATCACCTCTTCCTGAGGTTTCTTTGTTTCTACTTGCTCTTGTTGTTGTTACTGCTGTTGAGGATTTTGTTGTGGTGAAGGTGGTACATTACCTTGATGTTGTGTTCCCTTCTCTTCATTCTCCTTTTCTTCTTCCTCCTCTTCTGTATCTTCTTCAGTATCTTTCTTTGTATTTCCCTCCTCTGAGTTCTCTTCTTGTTCACCTTGTTCAATATTAACATTAAGAACATTTGAAACATTAATATCAGAAATGCATGCTGACATTGCTTCCCCTATCTGCACCTTAGTTTGAACTTGTACATTTTCTGTCATGTTTATCTATTTTGACTATGATGGCTGGCCTATAGATACATCTATTTCCTCTATAGTTTTCTTCCTTCTTCTGCTACTTGTTGTGCAACAACTTGCACCTCTTCTATGATTTCTTGTGATACTAGTTAACCAAAAGGGTCTATTGCCTCTAGATTTTCCTATATATTTTCATCTTTTTTCATTGGGCTTTGTGTGTTTTCTATCTAAGCACCTTGTTTTCCTATTATAGGGAATGTCTTTGATGTTCCTTCTTCTTCATTTTTTGCTACCCCTATATCAGCTCCAAATTGTGACTCCTCATCATCACTACTCCCTTCATTAATATTCACAATTTCACTTACCTTCTTGACTTCTTGGCTTTTTGACTCTTGCAACTTCTCTTCAGTCAACTCTTGTTTGACTTTTATGTAGCCTAGTCTTCTCTCTTTTTACGTAGATTCAATAGATACAGGTTTTTGTCTTGTTTCCACCCTTGGAGCATCAACTATAACTGTGGGTATTTGTGCTTTCCCTTTTGGTGTATCTATGATCACAGTTTCAACTGTATGTTGTCCTGTTGGCACTTCTTTATTTTACACTTGTTCTACAGTAACCTTTGATGTTTGTGGCTGCTCTACATTAGCCCCTGGGCTTGATGTTCCTTCTTCCATGAATGTCCCTGAAGGAATGGTGACTATGATACCAAGAGCATAAGGATCCAAAAGTGTGGCATTCTCATCCTTATCAAGAACTATAGTTTCTACAAAGTTTCTTCTCTTTTCATAAAAACACATTAAATCATCATTAATTTCTCTTTATCTCTTCTTTCCCTTTTTCTGATAAGTGGTTACAATACCTTGGGCTTTAAGCTCTTCCATCCTATCACTTAACCATGTTTTAGAAAATAAAAAAACTAGCTTATATATCACTTCCAGGGATGTCTTTGCTAGTTCTTCCCAATTGGGTTCACCAATGGGCAATAATGCCACTCCCTTACTTTCATAACTTTTATGCAATACTTTACCATCATCTGTAACCTCTTGGGGCAAACTGATTTCCCCCATGGTTCTCATTTTCTCTAATGTCAATCTCTGAAGAGCCCTTTTCCTCATTTCTTACTCATTCTCACAATCTGACCAAAAATCCTCAATGTGGATTTGGTGCCTATATTTCTTGTCAATGTAGTTTTGAATTCTATGAAAAGGATCAAAATACTTATCTAATTCAAACTCCTCAAACCCATAATATCTCTGCTCCCTCTCTGATTCCTAAGCCATATCTTCATTATAACATGAATAATTACCAATTATCCAAGGGAACTTGATGTTTCCTCTGCCAAATCTCTTTTTATACATTCAGAATCTACCTTGAGAATTCTAACGCGATCAATCTATCTAGGGGATATCTTGGGAATTTGAATGGTTTACCCTCAAATCCTTTAGTTCTAATGTAGGTGAAGGTAGGGAATTGTATATACCAAGAACTGAAAAGACTTATAGCCTTTGCCACCTCCTATGATAATCTTCTATCTTTATCTCCTGTTAGAATTCTTACCAAATAAGTATAAAAAACATCATTAACCCTTGCATACTTTCTTAATGCAATTTCCTCCTGCAAATCCGGATAATGATCATAGACCAACTTTTGACCTAGGCCATTTCCTAAGGTACCCACTCTATCAATTCCAGCCAATGGTGGCATTTCAACTGCACATGCATAAATCGCATAAGAAGACAAACAAAACCTTCTATTCTTCCTAAATGCCATTACTTGTTTATATATTGCTGTACTAATAGGCCTAGCCCAATGAATGGTTCCATTCTTTTCTCTAATATACTAGATGATGGTGAACATCCATGGTTCAAACTTTGTTGCATCTTTTAATCCAGCCATTCTGCTCAACAGTGTGATCATTATGTGGACTTCCTCTTTGAAGTCAATCCTATATAATTCTTCGACACCCTTAGAGTAGATTTGGGCTTGTTCTATGCTATATACCACCCATAAAAAATAGTAGTTTTACACTCTCTCATTTTTAATAAAATTTGCAACATATTGATCAATATCAATATCCATCATTTGATCTTTAATCTCTAGCCCAAAAGTTCTGGCTATGCCCTCTGTAGATAAATCTGCAATAGTTTTCCCATTATGCATTACCTTTCTGGTACTCAAATTATATCAGTTTATGCATTCCAGTATCAAATCTTTGGCCTTCATTGCCAACGGGAATACAGTAGCTCTGTACAATCCTTTTTCTCAAATTTCCTTCATGTCTGTGGTGGCATCTGACGTCGTGATTTTCTGTAGCACCTCTTCTGCATCATAATGCCCAATGTTTGTATCTGTAATCATTCCTCCTGTGCTATATATCAAAGATGAATATCCCCTGACTGGCGGCAACTCCTCTCTAACTATTTCTTTCCTTAGTTTTCTTTCTCTTTTAACTTTCTCTTTTTCATTAGATGCTGACGTATCCACCTTCTTTTGTTTGGGTGCCATCCTGCCAAGAGAAATTATACATTTTACCCTCTTGCTTATGTACAGTTCTAGGTTTTTTACCACAATTTTTTATGTTTTTACCAATTACTCTAGGGTTTTTTTTTGTCATTTTTACTAATGAAGATTTTCAAAATTTAATAACAACAAACTCCTTTCGCATAATTAACTATAGTAATGACTAACAATTTGCATCATTTTCTTAATGAAATTACTGTAATTACCCTAATTTTACTTAACTGCAATCCAACGGTGTTTGATATACATACCTGTATTTGCAACTGTTTTGAGCTTACGAATGTCAACAAAGATTTATCATTTCAACCTTTACTATTACCGTTCCTGAATTCTCGTTCAGCTCCTGAATTGCGTTCTTCCAGCTATGTGAAATTCTCTGTAATTTGACTCTCATATGCAATTGTGAAAATAAACATAATCGAATTTCACTTTTAACTTGTTCAAATTCTACATTTCAATGTTAAATTGGTGTTAGATGCACATTGAATGCTGCAATTAATACATACCGTTCAGTTCATGTTTAACTTTTCATTTATATTTGTATTTTGAACTTTGTATATGTTACTTCCCATTCCTTTTCTTTGTATCTCACTTTTTGTATATCAATCTTTGTATGTTTCTATGCATATTTCATGCAATCACCAAAACATACAAACTTGAACATGCGCGGGTTTATGAAACATATTACATTTAATTTCAAGCCTGGTCTTGTATCTAACCTTTGTATTCTGCAATGTACATACAATACATACATTCAAACATACAAGTGTGGAATTGAAAAATGTATCCACTTCATTTTGATTTCATGTCAGTTTCGGTATTGTATCCTTACCTTTATGTATATCGTGTTTGTATGCATAATACATAATATACATACAAACATTTCAGACCTCCATTTGTTATGAACCATATTCTAATTATTGTCGGGTCCACCCTTACATCGCTATTCATGTATATTACCTTATGTATGTTGAATACATCCTACGATAATGCATCTGTGGGTCCCACCGAACTTAATCAATTTTATCTTCCTTTTGAAATATGCTATTGTATCTGTATTTTAGATGCAAACACTTATACATACAGATACAATATAACATTTACTCATATTTCAGCTTTTATAAACCAGGTTACATATTCCTTTTGGGTTCGGGCATGTATATTCGCTAATTTGTATAATGAGTGAATGATTTTGAACATACAATACAACACCCAAATACAAACACGGATTCCAATTTTTATTCACTTAACCTCCGAACCTGATCGGGTCCATCTTTGCATATTAGAGTTTGAACATTCAAGATGTATATGCAAAAGACAAGATACACGAAACCCGACTATGCCATAATACAACAATATTAGCATCTCGCATGCAAGTAAATTTGTACATGACATACAAATTTAACCAAACACTGTATTTCACCAAAACCTTCATATCTCACGAAATACCAGTAATTTCAAGTTGGTTCAAAAAACAACCTTAAATCATTTTTCACATGGAATTCACTAGTACTTCCTATTTCTCTCTAGTACTAGGTATTTTGATTTTCAAGCATTTCTTACACTACATACCCTTTTCCCTTTACCACCAAGTAGGACCAAACCCAAAAACAAAAGCAAACAAAGGCAAGCAGGGTCCTCATTTTGCTAGAGGGTAAAATGGGGCATGTTGTGAACATCACAACAATTCCTAGATGCACATAAGATAGGAGCACACACTACTTGTCTACTCTTTTTAAACCATTAACTGTCTATGGAGGTTGAAAGACTAAAGCAGGGGTTTGACATGAAGGTAAACCCCCAAACAACCCCAACATTTTCTCTTGTTTCAGCTACAGGTACTTGGAAGAGTATTCAACCACACAAAGATTTTTCTAGAATCTCTTCCTTTCTCTTGTTATATCAATATTTATATTGATCAGCTAGTTTATATTTAATATTTCCTTTTTGTTGTTATTTGGTACCCTGTTGTTGTGTCCCTTTTTCGGTTTTGTAGATCTGGGTGAGCTACTGGGTTGGATTTTGCATTTTTTGGAAGATGTTCACATTTTTGGGCCATACATATGACAACGCTTAGTGTGGACATCCGCATGACATGCTGATGTCCTGGGTAGTGGCTTCCTCATTTTGGCTCCAAGTTCTTCTCTTCACTCTCTTTTCACCTTTGTAACTAGTTTTTGTAAATTATTTTCCAATTTCTTGTAATTTAGCATTTCCATTCCAGTACTTATTGAGTGTAATGTAGAAATCAGTTTGTAGCTTGACTTTTACATTACACCTAGAAATGAGTAACAATTTTCTATATGACTCAATTCTAGAATAGTTAGCAATTTGTACTCAACTCTAGCTACTTGGTCTTGGACATAATGGCTTGGGAGGTTCATTGACCTATGTACTACCTAAACTTGTGTAGTTGCAGTATTTGAAGCTACCAAATAATAAATTTAATGGAAGTATTCTAGATAAGCTATTAACCTTTCCAAACTTGACATATGTGGATTTGAGTGATAATATTTTATTAGAATCCACATCCCCAAATATTTTTGAGCTTAAGTAGTTACAAAATCTATGTTTACAAAATAATCATCTAGCAGTAGTTATCCTAGTGAATACAAAATATAGTAAGTCCTTTGAGTATTTTTCTAATGGAATCTTAGAAAAGCATTTGTATGAAGATAGAGATCATGCTTGTGGATTGGGAATGAAAGAAGTGTTGAAGATAGCTATAGATATAGCCCATGTTGTGGAATATATTCATTATGATTGTTATGTGCAGATAGTGCACTCTGAGATAAAACTGAGCAATGTTCTTTTAGATGAAACCATGATAGCTCATATTTCATATTAAAACCATGAATTCTAGTTGCAATGTCCTATTTAGGCCAAAAAGTGGGACACACTATTGTTGCATCACCCACTACCTTTATTTAATACTACCTAATACACCATAATATCATATTCCTAGGTACATTATATTTTGGTCCAAAAAGGGGTGCCCCTTAGACAATAGATACTTCCCGCACTTTTTCTAAATAAGTCCTAAAGGGTAATTGTTCACTAGGGTCTGCCTTGCTTGCCTAACTTATGAGCTTGGGTGGTACCTTGTGTATTTTTGAAGTTGTTTCTTCTTTTATGTTGGGAGCTATGCCTTGTATTAGGATGACTAGCCTAGAGTATTTGGGTGAGATCTTGAGTTTGCTTGTACTCCTAGCTTTTGGGTATGTGATCTTTGGATTAGTATGTCAATCCCACATATTTGTGGATGTTTTGTTGTGTTGTATTGAGTGATTAAAGAGTTAAAGAGAACTCTACCTTATCATAGTGTTGTCACAATAACCTTGGCCTATGATCAAGTAAGTTTCTGCTTGTGTCACCATGCTTGGTGTGTTGGCATTCCATGCTTTAAGTATTGTTATGTTGTGTTGTGGCATCTCAAGTGCATAGGTGTGCAATGTGGCATGTTGAAGTTACATTTGTATCATAAAAATAATTGTTTGTTCTTTAATTGTTAATGTTTAGGGCAAAAGTTTGGGGCATTACACACATATGCCATATCTCTCTACATGATGACACCCCTAGGAATACATCCATATGCTATATAAAATGATGTTTCCTTGTACTTCTATTTACTAAATTGTTATACTCAAGTTCAATTTCTATGAAGACTAAATCCCATTATCCAAGCTTATTTCCCACTATGCATCTTAACGAGTTTCCAAGACTTCAGTTCACAAATTCAGTTTGACCATTCATTTGAAAATGCTATATTGACCTAAATTGTAATTTAACATCCAAATTCCACCATAATATACTACATAAGTCGCAAAGAAAATTCATCTTTACCTAATATGATGCTCTTTAGCAACCCATGAAGTCTCATCACTTCCCTAAAAAGGTGATATATTAATAGTATCATTATTCTTTTGGCATAGAATGGAATGTCCCATCTTTGAAAACTTGTCCACAATGACAAAAATCGATTAATTACCCCTTTTAGTATAGGGTAATCTCAATACAAATTCCATGCTTATGTTTTGCTAAGGCCTCTTTGATATAGTCAATAGTTTTCACAATCCCACATTTTAAGTTGTGCTTTTGATATAACTACATATCTAGAACCTTACACAAACTTCTCACATATCCTTACTTGGTGATATCCACTTTTTACATCCATTTTAGAAAAATATTAAGTCCATTTTAACAATCCATGAGATCATCCCTTCTAAATAAAACTAACTTATGCTACATTATATCTTCAAGAGAAGTCTCCATTATCATGTCTGTCACATCCCTCTTTTTGGAAACAATTATGTTATTTACTTTCTTGCCAATTTCAGTAATTTAATATGTTGTGAACGACATGGAAACTGACGATTTATTTTACAAAGTTGTTATATGAAATTGTGGAATCTAATGATTATGATCAAGGTGATATTGTAGACTAAATGTCTTTATAATAAATGCAAGGATGTTTGGATATATTATATTTGGATCATAGGTGCTTTGACCACAAAATTATATGTGAGTCTGTCGATGTAGGAACAGGTGGACCATGTTCGACGGGAAGAGAAAGTATCTTCGAGAGAGAGTATAGACTCTGGAAATTAACCATGGGTGTTTGTTAATGAGAATGCCAAACAGGTAGATAAACCTTGGAACCATCAAGTTGGTCTTGTTTGTCGGTTGGGTTAGTTGACTAGATGTCGACGTCAGAGGATAAAGTAAAACATCCTAGTCAAAAGTTGTCATATAGAATCTTGGGGTCGTCGATGTCGTCGTAAGTCCATCATAGCAAGTTGACTTATTTAGACGTTTATTATTTTCGTTTATAAGTATTTAATGAACCATCTTGTGGCGAAATTGTAAATCTTGTCTCGTAGTCGAAAGATGCAAGAAGTCAGCTTTGTGCGTCTAACGGTGTAAGAAACTCGTTTGTGTTACGACCAATCCATCGTGATGGTCGTAAAACGCGTCAAACTTGTGTCGTGAATTTATTTCCTTTCTTGTAGATTGACGAATGTCGATTTGAAGCCATAGCGTGAAATAATTTATTATGGACGTCGTTTAGTGTGAGTCTCTTCTTCTAGTTTTGACCGCGATTTGTTGTCAATCTAACCTTGAGTTTTCTTAATTAGATAGTCTTTGTCTCTCTTTCCTTCTCGACCCCAACGATGCTCAAACCATTTCGTAACCACCACCGTGTCGAGCTTTAACTCCTCAATTCTAATATTAAGTTGGTTTTGGAAGGTTGACACCTTTTTGTTCTAGTAAGGACGGAGTTGTTATGTCCTTTGGTAAGCCACATCATCGAAGGAACTTTAACCCTCTGGTGGTCATAGTAAGTATTGAAGTCGGTTTAACTTCTTGTGGTCATAGTATGTTTTGAGGTCAGTTTTACTCAGTTAAACAACTTCCCTGAGTTTTGGCATGTTTCGGTGGTCTTTTAATGTTTTAACCACTCTAACCATAGGGAGAGAGAGAAGGATGGGCGTTGGAGTTGCGAGATATCGCAGTTTATGGCAGAGGCCCCATCATTAAGGTGGGCGCGAAGGCATAGGAGTGGGTGGTTGTGAAGAACAAGAGGAAAATGGCAGAAGCTTCCTACGCGGTTGGGAAGTTAGACAGGTGGTCGATAGAGAAGGAAAGATTCGATGTAGAGTGGGAGAAATCCGGGGGAAAGGCTGTCGTGGGAAGTAAGAGAGAAGAGGAGAAGTAACTGCGAAGGAGAGTAGGCAGAAAGGGGGTGTCACTGTTTAGAAAGGAGGAAAAAAAAAATGGCAGAGAGAGGATTATACTCCGACGTGTCGAGAGAATATAGGAGGGTCGGCAGAAAGAAAACGGCAAAGTAAGAAGAGATCGGTGGGCAGTTGGGAAGCTACGAAGTAAGGGAGAGATGGGAGAGTAAAGACAGAGTGGGAGGTAGTTGGAGTAGGAGGGAGAGATTCTATTGAGTGTGGGATATAGTTAAGGAAGTGGTTTTTGCTGAGGGAAGGAGTCGCGGTGTGAAGGGAGGAGAGTTGTGTAGAGGAGTCGCGGTGTGAAGAGAGGAGAGTTGTGTAGAGGTAGTCACTATGTGAAGAGAGGATAGTTATTTGCAGGCAGTCGCTGTGTGAGGGAGTAGTTTCGCACAGTTTAGAAGGAGTGAGACGAGAGTAAAAAGGGAAGCTATCGTTGTCTTGTGTAGTAATCGGTAGAGATTGGGATAGGAGTCCGAAGGAGGCATGTTTTGCTTGAGGAGTACGTGGATTTAGCCACAGCAAACTTCAGTCCTTTGACAGGTTTGTTTCCCATACTTTCATTTGCTCAGCGTAGATCTGTATATGTGTCTTAGTTGTGCATGAATAAATACATTCAATCAATCAAATATGATGACATTGTCCTCTATCATGAGTTCTGCGTGAAGCTGGTAATTAAAATGGTATCCTTACTGTGTTTTGAGATTTAAAAACTTAGAAATAGAAGTATTGTTGTCTCATTACTGTGTTTTGAGATTTAAAAACTCAGAAATAGAAGTATTGCTATCTCATTACTGTGTTTTGAGATTTAAAAACTCAGAAATAGAAGTATTGATGTCTTCTAGGATTTGTGAACTCAGAAACTGTAGCATTTCTTGTCATAAATGACATTGTATAATAAAAGAACGCAGTTCTCTAACGTATATGCATTTAGGAACGAACTCATCATGATGCAAGATGTAATTTACCTTCTGTGAACGATCGGCAATGACGTAATATAGAAGAGTTTCCTTTAAGACTGAATTATGAACATAAAACTACCCTTGGAGGCTTTGAACGATAGCTCCACAGCAAGAAAACACGTTGCTCCACGTGCATGCTGTGCAGGAGTCAAAACCACAGTTTTTAAGCATGTTTTGACGTAAAATTTAGTATGTTTGATAGCCGGAAAATGCAGTTGTAAACAGTTGATGTCTTATCTGTTTTACATCTTTATTGACATATGAAAGATTCCTAAACCATTTATATTTTATTTACGACTCTCATCTTTATGAATCATGTGAAACTAAATGACACGGAAAGAGGAGTAGGGAGTTAAAGTATTAGTAATGATCGAAAACCGTCATAGTTCTGAAATGAACCATTAGAGTTGAAAACCTGCATGTGAGTCGAGATTACGTTGCATGCGATGGTACTAGTATCGTTTTACCTTGTAGACCATATGAGTCTAGAATCCTTGAATTTTGGGATAACGGGAAATGGTTTTAGATATTTGAGTATGTTGTGCAAATTTGGAAACCGAGTAAACAAATATGAAACCACTTAGGAGTGGGCGCTTATAAACAATGTTTTTACATGAAAATGGGTTTTGAAACTATGAACTCGGGATTAGAGTAAATGTTGCGCCATGCGCTATTACAGGAGGAAATCCTAAACCCTTGAGGCCATCAAGGTCGTCAATTAGTTCAAACTATACAAATAGGAAACTGTAGGATTTCAATCAGTTCAAGTCGAGTAGGGTGGGTGAACCAAGTTCATGCGTTCTTAGAACGCTAATTAAAAACAAATCCTTTGGCCAAGGTGGTGTACTATCCTCAAGTGCATCAAACGTTCACCGTAATTGGATGGCGTTTCTTGTGGAGTGTCGTGCATGACTAGAGGGTATCTAGGGATCTGCACGATAACAAGACACGTAGGTTACAACACCAAAGCTCAGATGGCAAACACTGATGGTTATCCTAAGTCTATCCTCTTGAGTAGGGTAGGGCCACTTCCGGTTAGGAAGGAGTGCGGGAGACCGACGGTCTGTGGTTGGAGGTTAAGCTCCTTGAAGATACTTTCTCTTCCAAATACTAAGGAATGTTGAGTCTTGAATGTGATGGGTCGACAATCGAGATGCATGTTAATGGTATGTTTCCAATATTTGTTGTTTCAAGAAAATTTCATTGGTTAGAAAACAAAATGTTTATTGTATATCATTTCTTTCAGTTTTATGAAAATGAGATCATGTTTATGATAAAATGAAAAATGTTGTATTGGATTATAGATGAGTTACTTTTGTATTTGATTACCTACTAAAAATAATTACCGTTGTGAAAACTTAGTTAATTCTTGTCATTTCGGATTTGGATGTTATATATAGTATCAGAGCTAACCAGGTTCAGCACTAGGGCTGATGAGTCCACTAACCTGATTGGGAAATCATCATTATGCGGGTAGCTAATGATTTGGTTTACTGTGCCAGGATGGTATACACCAAGAAAACTGCAAGAAAATCCTTCGCGGGTAAGAAGCGTTATCTGCAAACTAAGCAGAAACGACTTGCAATGATCAAGACCATAGAGAAAACCAATGACGAAAATGACATTTGGCTTGATGATGTGGAAACGTTAGCCAATGCAATGTCACGACTTAAGCGAGTGAGGAGAGAACTCCTAGAGGGAGCAGCGACGGTAGCTCGAATCATGATCAACCGCTGCTCCTGGATTGTAACTGATAGTGTACCTATTAATGTACCTAAAAGTGTACCTAGTAGTATACCCATGATCACTAGGGATCCTCGTGTAGTACCTAGAGCTGAGATTATTGAGCTATCTTCTGATAGTGAGTCTGAGGGGTATACACCTCGTGATTATGTGTCGGACAATGAATCTGAAGGTTACACTCCACTAGATAACACTGAGTAGAAACATGAGATTTGTCTATCTCTAATGATGTTGAAACAATTTTGCAAAATGAATAAAGACAAAATTTTGGTTTGAAAACAATTATGATTATGATCAATTGTGGTGTTCTTTTATGATATTTAATATAATAAGCGTAAAACTGATTAGTATATGTTTAAACAGGTGTGAAACTAAACTAGCATGGACCAATCAGGGTTTAACAAGGGGGAGGATTGGGAAGGTCATAACTCTCAGGAAAACTCCACTGACAAGTTGGATAGGATTCTAAACATGCTCACTGAAACCAAGGAAAGGTTGAACAAACTAGAGAAGAAAATGGATGAAACTGGCAACACAGAGGGTGGAAATGAGAACTCACATTACACAAGCAAGAGTAAGCATTGGGAAAATGGCACGTCAAGTGAACATCCTGACGACAGTGAAGCCCAAAGAAAAACCAAGGATAAACTTGCATTAGAGTTATCTAAGGATATGAAGAAGGTTAACCCTCCAAAGTTTGATGGAACGAAAATTGGAGATGCAGCTGAAGCATGGTTGACGGAGATGGAGAAATATTTTGAGATCAGAAACTACTCTGAGGTTACTAAAGCCATGTGGGGAGCCTATCAGCTGTCTGGGGAAGCGTCCACTTGGTGGATGAATAAGAAAATGGATTTGGAATTAGGTCCCTTGAAGGTGACATGGGATGAGTTCGTGGAACTATTCCGAAAACGGTGGTTACCTTAGTTATACTTTGATCAGAAGTTAACAGATTTCCAAAACCTCAGGCAAGGTGAACTATCTGTGGTCGAGTACGCAGAAAAATTCACTAGGCTACTAAAGTATGTCCCTCAATACCAAAAGGACGAAAGGTTCTGAATCAGAAAGTTCATTATGGGACTCAATCCTCAGATCGGCGGTGAGGTGGAGGTGCATGGTCCAAGCACAATGGATCAAGTTTATGAAAAGGCAATTAAACAGGAGCAGAAGATTAAATCTATCTCTGCTTACCGTGACAAGAAACGCAAGAAGTTTGATAAGAACTACAACGATCAGTCCTATAAAAGGAAAAATGATAAGGGATATGGAAACAGGAGGTTTGATAAGGGAAATCGAAAGAATCAAGGAGGATTTGGTAATGAGCGAAGAGGCAAAGATTTTAAGAGAAATGCAAATTTTAAGAAGAATGGTGTTTCTGCAAGTAGGCCATCTGGGAAGCGAGGACCTATAGGAGGATGTTTTTCTTGTGGAGGAGATCATTATGCCAACCGTTGCCCCAACAAGAAGCCGAATGGGAGGCCCAGGAACACGGAGCTTCCTTCACAACAGGAAGCCTTTCAGCAAAGGATTCATGCCGCTCTTGACAATCGGCAAGCGGAGTATCAGATCACTCCTATTGAGATGACAGGTACCTTATTTGGAGTTCCTGTTTCTATTCTATTTGATACTGGTGCAACAGAAAATTTTGTGTCACCTAGAATCTTAAATAAATTTTCTAGAAAAGTAGGCTTTATGTCAAAACTTTGGACAATAGAGTATGCAAATAATTCAAAGGCTCACGTAGAGCAATGTTTGTTTGAAGCTAGGATTGATGTTTCTAACTTCACCACTGAGGCAAACTTATACGTAGCGCCTTTAGGGTCCTGCGATGTCATCCTAGGAATGAATTGGTTGTGGAAACATCGAGCCAAAGTAGATTGCTTTCATAAAACCATTGAATGTCTAGATGAGAAGGGCAAAATAGTGAATCTCCAAGGAATTCAAAGGGAAATAAGGGTTAGATCCATTTCTTCTAAACAACTAAAGCGGGCTAGGCGAAAGGGATGTCAACTTTTTGCAGTCAAGATGGACCTAGTAGAGGAAACCGCGGAGAAACAATCATTTGAGGAAAGATATCCATATCTATGCAACTTTAGGGATGTATTTCCTGAAGAATTACCAGGCTTGCCTCCGAAGAGAACATTTGACTTTGGCATAGACATTAAACCAGGATCGGAACCAATCTCTAAAGCTCCGTATTGTATGACTACCACAGAACTTATGGAATTAAAAGCTCAGTTGCAGGAGCTTTTGTCTAAGAATTTGATTAGGCCAAGTGTATCACCATGGGGAGCCCCAGTTATCTTTGTCAAAAAGAAAGATGGAACTCTCAGGCTGTGTATAGACTATAGGATGCTTAACAAGGCAACTATAAAGAACAAGTATCCCTTGCCACGAATTGATGATCTATTTGACCAAATGCGTGGCGCATCAGTTTTTTCCAAGATAGATATGAGATCTGGATACCATCAGTTAAGGTTGAAAGACGAAGACATTCCCAAGACAGCTTTTAGAATGAGGTATGGTCATTATGAGTTCACGGTGTTGCCGTTTGGATTGACCAACGCACCTGCTGCTTTCATGAATCTTATGAATAGCATTTTCAGAGATTGTCTTGATAAGTTTGTGTTAGTTTTCATTGATGATATTCTGATCTATTCCAAGGATGAAGAGGAGCATGCACGACATCTTCAAATAGTCTTGCAACGGTTAAGAGAACATAAATTGTATGTGAAACTCTCAAAGTGCACCTTCTTTCAAAAAGAAGTACAGTATTTGGGGCACATAATATCAGCCGATGGGATATCAGTTGATCCGGCCAAAATAAAAGCTATTATGGAATGGCCTGAGCCTACCAATGTGTCAGAGGTACGAAGTTTCATGGATTGGCAGGTTATTACAGGAAATTTGTGTTGAATTTCTCAAGCATTTCTAGCCATATTACCTCTTTGCAGAGAAAAGGAAAAAGGTTTGTTTGGACGGATGAATGTCAAAAGGCTTTGGACTTGTTAAAAGAAAAACTAACAACCGCTCCAATTCTAAAAGTTCCTGATCCTGAGGGAGAGTTTGAGGTTATCACTGATGCCTCAGGGGAAGGATTGGGAGGTGTGCTTATGCAAGATGGCCGGGTAGTAGCCTATGAGTCAAGGAAACTGAAAAATTATGAGCAGAACTACGCTCCTCACGACCTAGAGATGGCAGCAGTGGTTCACGCCCTTCAGATGTGGCGACATTATTTGTTGGGAAGGACTTTTATTTTAAAATCTGATCACCAAAGCCTTCGCTACATATTCACACAACCTAATCTCAATGCAAGGCAAAGGAGATGGTTGGAATTAATAGCAGATTATGATTTTGAAATTTCTTATATCAAAGGCAAGGAAAACTGAGTAGCAGATGCCTTAAGTAGAAGAAGGCACATAGCCTCTATAATTTCCATACATGCTAACTTTAAAGACTTAGTATTGCAAAACTTATCTGGAGATGAGTATTATGAACAAGTGAAACAGGCTCTGCATCTAAACCCCAAGGACCCAAGATATGACGGATTTAGTTTTGAATCCGATGGATTGCTGAGATTCAAGGGAAGAATATATGTTCCTGATTCAGTAGAACTTAGAAACCTTGTATGGAAGGAAGTTCACTGTGCTCCTTACTCTGGACACCCTGGTGTAACTAAACTGTTAGCAGATGTAAAGCCGCTATATTTATGGAAGGGAATGAAAAGCGATGCTGCAAAGTTTGTAGCTAGTTGTTTGGAGTGTCAGAGAGTTAAGGTAGAACACCAACATCCTGCTGGGTTGTTGTACCCACATGATATTTTGGAATGGAAATGGCAAGTTATTAGTATGGATTTTGTCCAGGGGTTGCCAATGTCTAAGAATAGGCATGATGCAATATTGGTTGTTGTGGATAAACTAACCAAGGTTGCACATTTCATACCGGGAAATTTGACAGATGGAGCACATCTTTTGGCTCAAAAATTTGTGCAAGAAATTTTTAGATTGCATGGGATACCTGAAAAGATAATATCTGATAGAGATGCTCGGATAACTTCACGGTTTTGGCAAACCTTATTTTCTGCATTAGGAACTAAATTGAATGTAAGTATTGCTTATCATCTTGAAACTGATGGACAGACAGAAAGAGTGAATTAGGTATTAGAAGACCTTTTGAGAATGTATTGCATGGATCAGCAATACAGATGGGAGGAATATCTACCTCTTGTTGAATTTGCCTATAACAATTCCTACCATTCTACCATTAAGATGGTGCCATTTGAAGCATTATATGGAAGGAAATGCAGAACTCCTATAGGCTGGGATAAGCTGGAAGATAGGATAAGCATTGGACCTGAAATGCTTGCTGATATGGAAGAAAAAGTTAAAGTGATTAGGAAGAGGTTGGCAGAAGCCAATGATAGGCAAAAGAGTTATGCAGATCGCAAGCGAGTGCCTAGACACTTCTCTGTTGGCGAGAAAGTGCTTTTGCGAGTGAAACCCCAAAAGAGTTCTATAAAATTTGGTAAAACTTCAAAATTGGCTCCTCGTTATGTCGGACCTTTTGAAGTTCTTGAGATTATCAATCCTGTTGCCTACAAAGTTGCTCTACCTCCAGCCTTGTCTAAGATGCATAATGTTTTTCATGTTTCGTATTTAAAGAAATATTTTGTAGGTAATAACCACATCCTTAACTGGAATTCCTTACAGATGCAAGAACCCGGGGTGGTTGTGATCGAGCCACTCAAGGTGCTCGAAATGCGTAAACTTCGTTTACGTAATCGAGAAGTTTTGCAATGCAAAATACAGTGGGACCAATATGGCGAGGATAGCGCCACTTGGGAAGATTACAAAGATATTTACCAAAGATTTCCAAAACTTTTTAAAGACATTAATGTTGCATTATAAAAAGTTTGTTTTAAGTTTAAATTTTGCTTGATAAACTTAATCATCGGGGACGATGATTTTTAAAGGGGAAGGATATGTCACATCCCTCTTTTTGGAAACAATTATGTTATTTACTTTCTTGCAAATTTCAGTAATTTAATATGTTGTGAACGACATGGAAACTGACGATTTATTTTACAAAGTTGTTATATGAAATTATGGAATCTAATGATTACGATCAAGGTGATATTGTAGACTAAATGTCTTTATAATAAATGCAAGGATGTTTGGATATATTATATTTGGATCATAGGTGCTTTGACCACAAAATTGTATGTGAGTCTGTCGATGCAGGAACAGGTGGACCATGTTCGACGGGAAGAGAAAGTATCTTTGAGAGAGAGTATAGACTCTGGAAATTAACCATGGGTGTTTGTTAATGAGAACGCCAAACAGGTAGATAAACCTTGGAACCATCAAGTTAGTCTTGTTTGTCGGTTGGGTTAGTTGACTAGATGTCGACGTCAGAGGATAAAGTAAAACATCCTAGTCGAAAGTCATCATATAGAATCTTGGAGTCGTCGATGTCGTCGTAAGTCCATCATAGCAAGTCGACTTATTTAGACGTTTATTATTTTTGTTTATAAGTATTTAATGAACCATCTTGTGGTGAAATTGTAAATCTTGTCTCATAGTCAAAAGATGCGAGAAGTCGGCTTTGTGCGTCTAACGGTGTAAGAAACTCGTTTGTGTTACGACCAATCCGTCGTGATGGTCGTAAAACGCGTCGAACTTGTGTCATGAATTTATTTCCTTTCTTGTAGATCGACGAATGTCGATTTGAAGCCATAGCGTGAAATAATTTATTATGGACGTCGTTTAGTGTGAGTCTCTTCTTCTAGCTTTGACCGCAATTTGTTGTCAATCTAACCTTGAGTTTTCTTAATTAGATAGTCTTTGTCTCTCTTTCCTTCTCGACCCCAACGATGCTCAAACCATTTCGTAACCACCGCCGTGTCGAGCTTTAACTTCTCAATTCTAATATTAAGTTGGTTTTGGAAGGTTGACACCTTTTTGTTCTAGTAAGGACGGAGTTGTTATGTCCTTTGGTAAGCCACATCATCGAAGGAACTTTAACCCTCTGGTGGTCGTAGTAAGTATTGAAGTCGGTTTAATTTCTTGTGGTCATAGTAAGTTTTGAGGTCGGTTTTACTCAGTTAAACAACTTCCCTGAGTTTTGGCATGTTTCGGTGGTCTTTTAATGTTTTAACCACTCTAACCATAGGGAGAGAAAGAAGGATGGGCATTGGAGTTGCGAGATACCGCAGTTTATGGCAGAGGCCCCATCATTAAGGTGGGCGCGAAGGCATAGGAGTGGGTGGTTGTGAAGAACAAGAGGAAAACGGCAGAAGCTTCCTACGCGGTTGGGAAGTTAGACAGGTGGTCGATAGAGAAGGAAAGATTCGATGTAGAGTGGGAGAAATCCGGGGGAAAGGCTGTCATGGGAAGTAAGAGAGAAGAGGAGAAGTAACTGCGAAGGAGAGTAGGCAAAAAGGGGGTGTCGCTGTTTAGAAAGGAGGAAAAAAAAAAAAGGCAGAGAGAGGATTATACTCCAACGTGTCGAGAGAATATAGGAGGGTCGGCAGAAAGAAAACGGCGAAGTAAGAAGAGATCGGTGGGTAGTTGGGAAGCTGCGAAGTAAGGGAGAGATGGGAGAGTAAAGACAGAGTGGGAGGTAGTTGGAGTAGGAGGGAGAGATTCTATTGAGTGTGGGATATAGTTAAGGAAGTGGTTTTTGCTGAGGGAAGGAGTCGTGGTGTGAAGGGAGGAGAGTTGTGTAGAGGAGTCGCGGTGTGAAGAGAGGAGAGTTGTGTAGAGGTAGTCGCTGTGTGAAGAGAGGATAGTTGTTTGTAGGCAGTCGCTGTGTGAGGGAGTAGTTTCGCACAGTTTAGAAGGAGTGAGACGAGAGTAAAAAGGGAAGCTGTCGTTGTCTTGTGTAGTAATCGGCAGAGATTGGGATAGGAGTCCGGAGGAGGCACGTTTTGCTTGAGGAGTACATGGATTTAGCCACAGTAAACTTCAGTCCTTCGACAGGTTTGTTTCCCATACTTTCATTTGCTCAGCATAGATCTGTATATGTGTCTTAGCTGTGCATGAATAAATACGTTCAATCAATCAAATATGATGACATTGTCCTCTATCATGAGTTATGCGTGAAGTTGGTCATTAAAATGGTATCCTTACTATGTTTTGAGATTTAAAAACTTAGAAATAGAATTATTGTTGTCTCATTACTGTGTTTTGAGATTTAAAAACTCAGAAATAGAAGTATTGCTGTGTCATTACTGTGTTTTGAGATTTAAAAACTCAGAAATAGAAGTATTGATGTCTTCTAGGATTTGTGAACTCAGAAACTGTAGCATTTCTTGTCATAAATGACATTGTATAATAAAAGAACGCAGTTCTCTAACGTATATCATTTAGGAAAGAACTCATCATGATGCAAGATGTAATTTACCTTCTATGAACGATTGGCAATGACGTAATATAGAAGAGTTTCCTTTAAGACTGAATTATGAACATAAAACTGCCCTTGGAGGCTTTGAACGATAGCTCCACAGCAAGAAAACACATTGCTCCACGTGCATACTGTGCAGGAGTCAAAACCACAATTTTTAAGTATGTTTTGACGTAAAATTTAGTATGTTTGATAGTCGGAAAATGCAGTTGTAAACCGCTGATGTCTTATCCGTTTTACATCTTTATTGACATATGAAAGATTCCTAAACCATTTATATTTTATTTAGGACTCTCATCTTTAAGAATCATGTGAAACTAAATGACACGGAAAGAGGAGTAGGGAGTTAAAGTATTAGTAATGATCGAAAACCGTCATAGTTCTGAAATGAACCATTAGAGTTGAAAACCTGCATGTGAGTCGAGATTACATTGCATGCGATGGTACTAGTATCGTTTTACCTTGTAGACCATATGAGTCTAGAATCCTCAAATTTCGGGATAACGGGAAATGGTTTTAGATATTTGAGTATGTTGTGCAAATTTGGAAACCGAGTAAACAAATATGAAACCACTTAGGAGTGGGCGCTTATAAACAATGTTTTTACATGAAAATGGGTTTTGAAACTATGAACTCGGGATTAGAGTAAATGTTGCGCCATGCGCTATTACAGGAGGAAATCCTAAACCCTTGAGGTCATCGAGGTCGTCAATTAGTTCAAACTATACAAATAGGAAACTGTAGGATTTCGATCAGTTCAAGTCGAGTAGGGTGGGTGAACCAAGTTCATGCGTTCTTAGAACGCTAATTAAAAACAAATCCTTTGGCCAAGGTGGTGTACTATCCTCAAGTGCATCGAACGTTCACCGTAACTGGATGGCATTTCTTGTGGAGTGTCGTGCATGACTAGAGGGTATCTAGGGATCTGCACGATAACAAGACACGTAGGTTACAACACCAGAGCTCAGATGGCAAACACCGATGATTATCTTAAGTCTATCCTCTTGAGTAGGGTAGGGCCACTTCTGGTTAGGAAGGAGTGCGAGAGACCAACGGTCTGTGGTTGGAGGTTAAGCTCCTTGAAGATACTTTCTCTTCCAAATACTGAGGAATGCTGAATCTTGAATTGGATGGGTCGACAATCGAGATGCATGTTAATGGTATGTTTCCAATATTTGTTGTTTCAAGAAAATTTCATTTGTTAGAAAACAAAATGTTTATTGTATATCATTTCTTTCAGTTTTATGAAAATGAGATCATGTTTATGATAAAATGAAAAATGTTGTATTGGATTATAGATGAGTTACTTTTGTATTTGATTACCTAGTAAAAAAAAATTACCGTTTTGAAAACTTAGTTAATTCTTGTCATTTCAGATTTGGATGTTATAATGTCATTCCACATTCTCCACTCACCACTCTTCATAGTTGCTAATAATGCTGTAGTTAGACGTGTTGATTAAGGTATTTTAATCTTTTAAATAAATTTAACCTTTAATATATGGCTTTTCAAGCTTGTGTTCAAACTAAAAACTTTGTACGTTAGACGATAACACAGTCAAATGAGGTTTAAACTTGCCTTGCATGCGACATGCCTCTAGGCCATACGTTGAATTAGACTGCTTAATGAATCGACCCTGCAGGCTGCAAGAAATTTCATTTTACTTTTCGTCGAAGAGACTGAAATGCAATATATTTTCTAAAATTTCTTTTCTTCACCAACATCTATTTAATTATGCAGAGTCTTTCAAAATCCATGCAGCGCGGAGAATCCAGACAATAGCTTCGAGCTGAGAACAATGCCACTATGAGGTATTTTTGCACACATTCTTCTTCTGTTCTCAGTCTGTTATTCATTCTGTCGTGTCTGACTGCTGCACTCTGTCTCAACTACACACAAGTTGAAGTAATGAAAAACCTCTCTGCTTTATCACCTCTCTGGCAAAATCGTATCTCAAGTTCTGACCCATGTCAATGGGTTGGTGTAAACTGCAGTGAAAATAAGGATGATGTTGTAGAACTCCACTTGTCTAATCTTGGGTTTAATGTAAGTAGTATTTGGCAGATTTTGTCTAAGCTGCAAGCCCTTCAAGTTCTTGACCTGTCAAGGAATTTCTTATCAACCCCATCTGAAGAGGATATTAGGTCTTGGACCAGCTTGGTTTCCCTGAATGTCAGCTCCAATGTCATGTCAGGCTTCCTTCCTTCACTTAACCCTCTTCAGAAATTGAACTCCCTGGACATGTCTTACAATATGTTGCAAGGACACTTCGCGGACCAAATTCAAAATTTGACAGAGCTCAAGATATTCAATGTGACATACAATAACTTTGACGGGTCTGTGGCTTTTGGAGGTCTAAAGTTGGAAACAGTAGATATCTCCCATAACAAACTTGTGGGTGGATTCCCCCTAGAGCTTACTAAATTAACCAATTTGACTTTTCTTGACCTCAGTGACAACCAGTTTAGAGACCCGATCCCTGATAATATTAGCAGTCTTGCCAAGTTGGAAACTCTGGTTCTCTCTAATAATCAGTTCTATGGAACTATTCCTAAATCATTGAAGGCCCTCACCAAGCTGTCACGCTTTGCCATGAATCAGAACAGACTGAACGGAGCTATACCTGATGAGCTATCATCCATCACAAGTCTGGAATATCTTGATCTCAACTACAATAAATTAACTGGATCTATTCCTTCAAAAGTGTTTTCATTGAGCAATCTGAAGGCTCTGGACCTTACCTCCAATTTGCTTTCTGGAGGGATACCTCAGAATTTCTCAAGAAATTTGTTTAAGTTACGCATAGGTAATAACAACTTGACTGGAACCATCCCTCCTGCAGTTTCAAATGCCCCAAATTTGATATACCTAGAAATTAATAACAACCTTCTAAATGGCCCAATTCCAGAGCAGTTAGCAAGTTGTACTCAACTCCAGCTACTTGATCTCGGACACAATGGCTTGGAAGGCTCATTGACATCTGGGCTTCCTAAACTTGTACAGTTGCAGCATTTGAAGCTGCCAAATAATAGATTTAATGGAAGTATTCTAGATCAGCTATCAAGTTTGGTGAACTTGACATATGTGGATTTGAGTGACAATCTTTTATCAGGATCCATATCCTCAAAAATTTTTGAGCTTACGCAGCTTCAGAATCTGCGTTTACAAAATAATCATCTAGCAGGAATTATCCCAGAGAATATACAGGATAGCAAGTCCTTGATAGAGCTCCAATTGGGCAGCAACTACCTTAATGGAACAATACCACAAGGAGTTGGCAATCTTTACATGTTGCAGATTGCCTTGAATCTCAGCCACAATTTTCTGGAAGGTAAAATTCTGAGCACTCTATCCAGTCTGGTTGCTCTAGAAATATTGGATTTTTCTAATAACAGGTTGACAGGGGAAATTCCAGCATCTTTATCAGAAATGAAGAGTCTTACAGTATTGAATCTATCAAACAATAATTTAACAGGCAGCATTCCACCTTCTCTCAAGAGCAAGAAAAACATACATTTGAATGTTACAGGAAACCCTGGTCTTTCTCAAGAGCAATCTAATCAGTTTGCCACTAAGAAGAAAATGCCTTCAGCGGGTTTGCTAGCTGGAGTTGCTACTGCTGGTGCCTTTTTCGCCCTTGGGGCAGTTGGATTGACAATGTTGGCATGCAAATACTTTCGGTACGAAGAGCATGAAGTACCAGACGTGCAACAACCCCATAAATTTGAAGGCCTTTTTATTTTAGTTTTGGGAATTCTCAGGGCGAGGAATTGGCATAGACAGAGATTCAATCAATCAGAAGCAATTCGTAAAATCCTTAAAAATTTGGAGCATCCACGGATCTCATATGAGGAGCTTCTCACAGCAACCAATAGATTCCACAACTCCAATTCGCTTGCAACAAATAGCTCAGGATCCGTGTACAAAGGAATTTTGACTGATGGTTCCCGTGTTGCCGTGAAGGTTCTCAATTTAATGCATGAAGAATCAGACAAGATTTTTAAAGCAGAATGTAGAGTGTTGCAGAAGGTTCGACACCGAAATCTTGCTAGAATCATAACCACATGTTCCACTCCTCACTTCAAAGCTTTAATCTTTGAATATTTTTCTAATGGAAGCTTAGAAAAGCATTTGTATGAAGATAGAGATCAAGTTTGCAGAATGGGAATGAAGGAAGTGCTGAAGATAGCTATACATATAGCCCATGCCGTGGAGTATCTTCATTATGATTGTTACGTGCAGATAGTGCACTGTGACATAAAACCAAGCAATGTTCTTTTAGATGAAACCATGACAGCTCATCTTTCAGATTTTGGGATAGCCAGATTGATGGGCAGAATCGCGGTCAATTCACTAACTTCAACAATGGATTTAAGAGGTTCAGAAGGTTACATCGCACCAGGTATGGTTTCTCAAATATCATTCTTTTTTGAAAATTTATGGGTTTGTATGGTATAATGGAGAAAACAATTATAATCACTCTGTTTGTTGCAGAATATGGATTGGGCGGCAAGATAACTCCTCGAGGAGATGTTTATAGCTATGGCATTTTGTTATTGGAAATGCTGACAAGGAGGAGGCCAACTGATAGTATGTTTGATGGGGTTGTGACTCTGCATAACTGGGTGCAGAGGGCATTTCCAGACAGGGCTGTTGAGGTAGTTGGTAAAGGCTTGCTAGAGGAAGGGGTTGACCAAAAGAGTGAAGAATGTCTCATTTCATTGATGCGACTTGGTTTGTTGTGTTCAGGGGAATCCCCACAGGCACGGCCTACCATGAGAGATGTGTGAAATCTATTGAAAGACATTCAACAGGACTGGACCATGGACACAACTACTCCCATCAAATTAAGACCCACAATATCAAGTTTAGTTTGTGAGATAGGTGCAACACATAACTGTGAGGACGCATCAGATACCCAAAGTTCTACTTTTTAGGTTACAACATGGAAGACTTGAAAATAGAAAAATAGCAGAGCATATGTTATTGCTCTCTCTTTACGCTACTCTTCGTTTAGGATTTTATATTCAGGCGATGCTCTGTATTTATTATTATTAGATTTGGGTGCTTTGCCAGGGGAAAAAATTATTTGTATTGTGATTACAATGTTTACTCTTCATTAGTGTTAAGACTTTTTATGTTATCTTGACAAAATATATGGTAATACTTACAAGAGTGAGAACATATAGAATTGTTACTCAATTTCCTAAGCTAAAGAAAATCTCATTTTACCTGAAGAGAGCCTATAAAGAATGACAATTTTCCCATGCTTTACATATATTGATGTTTTATAGAATTACCTTATTATTTCAGTTAAAGAGTCAGGAAATAACGAAGGAAAGTCTATTAATGTTGGAAATGACTATAATAGTGCAATGGCATTGTAAAAGTACATCTTAGAAGAGAAAACAGAGGAATGTATACTCATTAGTAAGACAAATATAAAAAAGTTGTAAAATAACAGGTGATGTCAAATAATCAGCTATAAAAGTACGATCCCATTAAACACTGTATATTGGTTAATAAAAGTATAATGAACTAACAACTTTATTTAAATTAATTTAGGTTCATACTTAAATATAAATTAATTTATAATAATTAATTAAGAGTTGAGGGATTGATTATCAAAATATAAAGTACTTGAATGTTGAAAGTAAAGAGATAACTAAACTTTATTTGTATTTAAATAAATAAAATTTAAAAATATAAAAATATTATTTCTTGTCTACAGATTATTATATATTTTTAAAGAAAAATAGACTTTCCTTAAGTTAATCTAGGCTAATTCAATAAGATACATATACAAGTATAAATTAATCTAGATTAATTAATTGAGAGATGAGGGCATTGAACATTAGAATATCAATGTAATTAAATGTAGAAAGTAAATGTGATAATTAGAGGTATTTAGCTTTGTGACCAAAGAATGAATGACTTTTGATGTGGCACTGATATATGAACTATCAATCATCTAGAAATGATACCTCTCTATCAATGTAATTCTAGAAATTGTACATTTGAAATATGTGCATGCATATGTGTAGATTTTAGGCAAATGTATAATTGGAGAGTGTGTAGGTATATGTAATAACCAGCATTGGTTACCAAATGTTTTAACATTTGTACCGCCAATTATGTTGAACCAACATAATCTTCACAATATTATTCACCATTGTTGCATTTTCTTCATATATAATCATGAATGACCTTCTACAAATGGCATCAATGCCTAATAATATCATAACTAAATGAAAGATACTATTGATGACAAGAGCATACAATTCCACAAATTCCATCCATGTAGGTCATCCAGTACTACATTATGATATCATGATTAGTTCATAACAACAACAATACTATCGAGGAATGATTTATGTGATGACATTATTGAGGAGGTAGACTCCAAGTCTAGGCATTTTACAGACAAACCTGGTAAAGAAAGCAGATAGCAATATGCCGGGGCTAGGCAGGAAGGGCCATAGATTCATGAGTTGCAAGACTGAAATAGAGATAGCGGTGGGCAATTGAAAGGACTTTAAGATTGAGGAGAGTGGAGTGCTCTCCTTGGGTGAAATGAACACCCTTTTCTGCTTTTGTTAGAGGCAGAAATGCGTCTAACAATTGATGCCACGTCATGCGTAATTTTGACGAGGAGCAGGGGAACTCTGGAGTCACAGAGTTTGTTTTTATGCTGCGGTTTGTTGAAATTTCTTCTTGAGCATATTTAAGGAATCCAAGTTCAGTGAGGGCTGGCACATTTTTAATTTAATTAATATTTGGTGGTTTTTAATCGTCCTTTTTCCAGTGCATCTTGGAGGAAGTTGGGGATCGGTATGGCTCTTGAGATTCCAGATTGGTCTTGAGCCATTAGTTTTAGTGGTGTGATTTGTTAAGCTGAGGATTTCATTTCATTTTCAGAGAATTCTATTGGTTTTTTGTTCGTTCTGGCTAAATTATTATCTTCCAAATACAATTCATGATGAATTGTGTCGATAGTGAGTCTAGACATGATTATGGGCTTAGTTTTGGCATTAAGGAATACCATTCATGGCACATCATGACCGAAAGGCTTCTATGGGCTAGCTATCTTCTGGTCTCGATTCATGGGATTGACAGCTACTTGTTCACTTCAACAGTCCCCTCTACTACCTGGTGATGTGGCTGGTTGAGGATATAGTTCAGTTAACATTTTACTTAAATATCATCTATTTTAATAGTTAAATAGTCAATACACCTCATTCATAACAAAAAATGCTAAATATTTGTCCTATTTTTATTAGCCAGGACCATTAATCTTGACACTTATTCTTTAGGTGAACTATAATCTCAGAAAATCTGTCTTCTCAGTGGAATTGTTAGATGAATAAGATGGCCTTTATTAAAGTGATCCTCCAGGGGAGTGCCAGCTTTCACCTCACTTCTAAGGCCTTCTCAATACTCATTTTCTTGCATGTTCGTCTCAGCTCACCTTTTTCTGGGAGACAAACATCTGCACTCCCCAATGGTCCTCAAAGGCATTTTTGGATCGCCTTCTTCAAGGAGTTAGCTCAAAGATTTTTAGATCTTGGCAATATTCTCAGAATTCTCTCCATCAGATTTGATGGTACTTCGGATTGCCCTCTACCCTCTTCATGGCAGCGTATTTGCTTTAAAAGTTTGGTTGTCGTTTGTGCTGGTTGGTAGTCACATTGAAAGTATGGGGTTGCTTCCGTGGTACGCCACAAAAGAAATTTTGCCTATCATCTCATGATATTGTTCATTTTTCTCCATACCACTCGTTATTTTGTAGATATTCAAATTTGGTGTTTATCTGAATGATGGATAAGAAGGGTAGCAAGACTTTTCTTGAGAAAGTTCAGGAGGGTGCTAGTCATTTCTCTTCAATGAACAATTCTTTCTATGATACAAATGAGGGAGAAACTGAAATCTAGGAGACCCCGGATAAGGAGGTTATGAGTGCTAGGAGAGACATGGATTACAGGAAGCTGGAAGCGGAGCTGGCCAAAGTTAAGTCCCGTCTAAGCGTCATCGAAGATAAGGTGAAGAAGATGACCTAGATGATGCTGAAGACCTCCCTCAAGGCTGCTGATGTCTTTCCTGCTCTTCAGGTGGACCGGACGAACAACGTGGATTTGCTGATGGAAGACCAAAATAATATTTTTAATATGTTAACTGATGATTGGAAGACCTTGCTTAGTTAGATGGTCTTTATTTTTCGCTTCTCTCAGACTTGTTTTAATCTCGTCCTATGTTTTGTTAATATTTGTTGGTCGGCTATTCGTCGGTTGTTGGTGACTCTATCCCTGCTCTGCTGCCTTTTGGCTTTGTTATCAGGTTCTGCTCCTGGGTTAGCAGCTTATCTTAATAAAAAACATTGGTTTCTTTACCTGGTGTTTTGGCCTCTAATTTTGTGTTTTCATATCTGGACGTGGTGGCTCTGGCTTGGAGTTTCTCCCCTTGAGCATGGGCTTACCATACAATCTCATTAAATCCTCTTGATGGACGTGGGTTGTCACCTATGGGTTCTCTGACCGAGGACCAGTAGTGTTTTGTTTTATTTAGTCATGGTGGTCGTTGGGCCCTCTCTTACCCATTTTAGGG
This sequence comes from Cunninghamia lanceolata, assembly GCA_027924645.1. Lineage (NCBI taxonomy): Eukaryota > Viridiplantae > Streptophyta > Pinopsida > Cupressales > Cupressaceae > Cunninghamia > Cunninghamia lanceolata. Next base: position 11,454,206 of record BSBN01000078.1, read on the forward strand.
CCCCTCTCTATACTTCTTGATTTAGCTACTTTAATTCAATTTGTATGGGTGCTTTTAACCTTTTTTAATAAGAAAAAAAAATGTTAGGATTTCAATGGTAGATCCAAGAAATGCAAATTAACAATTATGATGCAGATTTAAATATACAGAAAGAACAATAAAAAATAACACAAATGAACACAGAGATTTAATGTGATTCACCCAATGTAGGTTATGTCCACAAAAACAACCATCCAGTATCAACCAAAACAGATTACAACCTACAACATGTCGCTTAACTGCTGCTATGCTACATGAAATACAATATTGTGATGTAGAAGAGAGATCTCTAGCTTAAAGAGTTAAATTAGTCCATCCCTCTTCTACAAAACATTGGGACACAAATTGAGCATGGCTTCTACCCAAGAAGGAGAGCTAAACTACAGGGGTTCTACCCTTTTGTTGTATATAGAAGGACCAACCAAGTTCAACCAAAACCAAACAATCAAGCCAAGACTATGATTAAACCATAAAATTATGAATAACAAACTATATAACAGACTACATGAAATGAACCTTAATGATCAGCTAGTACAGTAGAGATAAGAGAAGGATTCAGAACCTGAAAACTATAGCTGAAGTGTCCAAGACAGGGGCGCTCGGGCACCTTGCTCCTCTTTTAGGGTTAGGTAGAACTTCGAGTATTATCAAATTTATATCAGTCTGCACTGCTTTCTTCCCAAAAATCAGCCTCTAAAACTTGTTATTCTTACTTGCACACACAGAAAGAGGAAAAAGGTTGTGCCATGTTTAAAGGTTTGCCTCAGTCAAACCTCATGTTGGTGTTCCCACCTCCACTACAATAAAGGATAAGATCCAAGAGTGCATGTCCTAGGAGGGCAGATGCCAGATCTGCGATAATATGATAGATAATGATGAAAGATGATAATAACCACAAGATATCTGTTGTGTGGTTACACAACACGCCCCATTTTGACTTGGCAAAACAGGGACCCAACTTCTTTTGGCTTGTGTTGCTTGCTTTCTGGCAGTTTGGTAAAAATCAGTCATGTTCATTATCAGGTGGAGTCAGGATGAGGTAAGTCACCATTATAAGGTCAGTTTGTCAAAATTTGCATTTCGTATCTGTGACCTCATATCCTGAAAGTGCATTAAAATTCATGCAGGTTTGCCTTTTACACCATCCTAATATTCATCAGGTTGTGAAAGTTATGAACAGTCAAAGTCTTGGTCAAACCTGATATTCGCAAGAGGGAGGATCATATTTTATAACCTGTCATGTGTTGAAGATCATCATCATATTTGAAACAACCCCTGATATATCCTGCGGCTCAAATATCCAGACGTCAACTTTTAGGGGTAGTAAGTCTTCCCCGTCAAGCGGTCTTTTGTATCGCGAGCATCATGTTTTCAAATGTAACCCGATATTTGTTAATATCCTCCTGACGCGAAATATCATCCTTAGAAAATATCCTGATGACATCATCCAAATACGATAAACGAAGAAAGAAACATCCTGATGACATCATCATCATATTTACATTTCGACAGGATATTTTGTAAACATGATCATGTTCACCCAATGTGACGATGACGTCATGAGACATTTCCAATACAAAGAACAAATATCATGATGACGTCATCCCAATATTCCAAGGGGAGAATGAGTAAGTTTGAAGGTCATCATCATATTTTGAAACATCATCTGATAAACTGAAATATCCTCCTGATGTGCTAAAACGTAAACAAAGGTGCATTGTCACCCGAATCTTGTCACGATAACAATTTCAAGACTAGGGAGGATGATATTGAAACTCAACTCGATATTTATGAATATCATCCTACCCTCATGATATCCGTCGTATGGATATCCCCCCGCTCCCTTTGCCGCCATTGTCATTAATTGCACGCAGACATGGTAGGTGGTTCCCGCCGACCCCGGAACCCAATGAAATAGCTAGCGAAATCCTGCGTTTTCCCACGAATGATCAAAGATTGCAATCTAACTTGTCAGAGTTGCCCTAAGTTTACCCTAATTGCGAGGTTAAAAGGTAATTCAACCGCCATTGTTACATTTACCTGTGTTAAAATTGTTTTACAGAGCACCAGCCTCCATATTTGCATAACAGCTACCGTTGCGTGATTTGAGCTCATAGACAGAAGGAAGGAGGTGATCAGCAGCTGAATTAAGGGTGTCTTAGAGATACACTGGTATAAAAGAAAATCGGCATAACCAGGTAAGTAAACTGAAACCCTCATCATGTTGTTTCTATATGATGCTGTAAGTTCTGGTTATGTATCCATATGAATGAGTAATGTGAAATTGATGCAATAGGCATGATATTTGCAATATGTATGCATGCATATCCCGGTTGTGAGAAGAGATGTTGTTAATTGCAGGTACCCATGGCTGAAAAACATTTAATCAAGAGTCAGGAGGAATTCAGTAGGCCAATGTTCTCTTCACAGAGAGGGGTCATGTTCAAATATGGGGCAATTGCGGACACCCATCAGGGGATTACCAACCTGGAAGCCTGGTCAGCCAAGCTAAATGATGGACATGACAAGAGTCCTGTACTGGACGCAGTGTTTGTATCAGGTATGTGGAACGCTGCTGGCTTCCCATACTCCATGGAGTCTCCGGAGCTGGTTATTGAGTGCGCCCAAAATTATAACCCTCAGACGAGGCAGGTGGTGAAGCATGGGAGGGTGTATGCAGACCTATCCATCAAAGGTCTATCCCAAATGTTTGGACTGCCAATGGGCATTAAGGTAAAGAGTGTAGACTTGAAGAAGTCTGAAAGAGAATATGAGGCCAACAAGAAGTCAGCCAGAAAGAACATGTACACTTGGCGGGCCGAGAACAGCACTTATAATACAGCGGCCAAGCTTCCTGTGCACATGTTCAAGTATGATTTCAATGAGGAGTATCAGTACGTGATTGCCCTCCTGAACAGGGTGACTGGCCAGCCTGATGCTGGTGAATTCAGAGATTGGATGTACGGCATAATAATGATGTGTCTATATGCAGACATCAAGCCACTGTGGGGCCAAATAATAAGTGATGCTCTGCATGAGCAGCAGCTAAACCTGGGAGGTTCAGATTGTGCATTCTATATGACCTCCTATATTGTGTATTCTTGTGCTTATAGAGGCACTTTTGATGCCTTAGTGACAGATGGGAAGCTCACAGGCACAAATGCAACATATATCTGGGATCATCATCCCCAGCTGCAAAGAACCAACTACATCAAAGACTACAAACTGGTCAATGATGCATTCTCTATGCATCTGGTAAGGACCATGGAAGATGATAGAACCAAAAGATTGAGCATGGAAGCTCAAGAGGCAGTGTACAGGCATGGGGCATGGTACATAAAATTTGCCACCTTTTCCTATATCAGGATAGAGGGTTTTGAAGGACATCCCCTGATGCTGCCAAGGTATCCTACTGATGCAGTAGTGTTAATGGAATTTATCAGGCAGGGCTCCACCATGATACAGATGTATAAGGATGCCAAGAAGCTGCCACCAATTTTGTTCCCAGTCAGCATTGGCAACTACATGTGCCCTGACTCTGACAATATAAAGAAGGTGATGGTCACTCTGAACAAGATGAATCTACTGCCCTTCCCAGTAACAAGACCATATGATCCTTACAGCAGGATACAGAAAATTCTAGGAAAGCCTATTCATCAAAGGCACCTAGAAGATTTTTGGGCTGACTGTGAGGATGAGGCAGAGGCCAGGAGGAGGAGGTATCAGAGGTTGACTCTGAACTAGATTAGGACGTTTGACTGCATCTCCCTCCCTCAGTAGCTGAAGAATGATGACGGCAGGATAATGGCAGATGAATATGAGCAGAAGAAGATTTACAATGATACCATCTCTGCACCTGACCTCACCATGCAGGAGGATATGTCCTTAGACCCATTCCTTGCCAGAACCCTACACTTGACCCAAGCTTGGGTGGATGCACAGGTAGAGGCATTGAAGAAAAAGGGTGTTGCCATCATGATGGACAACAAGAAGAAGGGGCAGGACATCCTTGCAGATGAATATGATGACTTCCTGCTGGAGAAGAGAAAGACTAAGGGAGAGAGAATCCCTCCACCACAGCAGCCAAGCAAAAGACCCCAAAGGGGCAAGAAGGTGGAAAAGGGACCCAAAGGGGTCATCATTGAAAGGGCAGTATTCACAGCGGAGGAGGCAGCCAGATCAGGATCAGAATCAGATTCTCCTCCAAAGCCCAAGAAAACCAAGACAGCAGAGGCTGGAATCACAGAGACCCAAGAAGTGGGTTAGTCATCCAAACAACCAGGCAAAGATATCCTCATGGACGAAGAGCCTGAAGAGGAAGAAGCTCCACTGATAATCAGAAGAAAGAGGAGAGCTCCGCAGATGCTGGTTCCTACCACACCTAAGAAACCAAGAACCTCCATGAGAGGTGAGATAAGTCAACCCCCTGCACTAGTACAAGGGGCAGGTAGTGAAGTACCGAAGGAACTTCAGCACAATATTCCACTTCCTACCATTGTCAAGTTCAAAACTGAACTTGCTGAAGAGCAACAAAAGGAAACCTCCCAGACACAAGCAGAAGGACATGTCTCGTTGGAAGAGACAATCAATTTGTCTGATGATGAAGTTGTGTAGGATGTGTCTGCACAGAAGATCGAAACACTGGCTGCTGAAACCAGCATGACTCCTCACAAGCCTCAATCTGTTCAATATGTGCTTGAGGAGATGAAACAAGCAGAGGCGGGGCGAGAAAAGAGCCCGGAGCAAGAAAAGAGCCCAGAGTAGGTAGCTCAGGATATGGGGCTGGATACACTAATCACTGAGGTGACAAGTCCTGTAGTGGTGGATCTGACGGAGAAAAAGGATGCAAGTCCTGAACAGCCAGCAGGATCACCTGATAAGGGCCACCCAACAGAGGAGATAGAGATGGCAGAATCAGAAGGCCATGCTCTTGAATCAGGCCAACAAAGCCCACAGGATACATCAGCAGGACCTGCTATAGTAGAGGTCCAAGAAGCCAAGGCTGATGAAGAGGAGAAAGTCCTAGAGGATCCTGCTGCTAAGGCACAAGAGGTGGATAGTGCAGGTATAGAGCAAATAGCAGCCGCAGAGCAGATGCCATCAGCTCAGGCAGATCCTACAATATCCAAGGTGGTGGATATACCACCAGAAGTAGAGAAACAAAAGGAGGATGATCAACCTCCACAAGGGGAAGAACTGGGGACAGGTGAAGTAATGATAGAAAAAGATCATGATCATCATGATCTACATACAGATACACCACAGGGTTCCCCACACAGAGAAGATGCTCCCCCAGAAAAGGAAGTTCCTCAACAGGAGGAGGCACCAAAGGATCAACAGCAAAGCGAGCATCATGAGGGAGAAAAAGAAAAATCACCGTCTCCACAGCACTTGTTAACAGAAATGGGAGATATGGGTGAACAACAGCATGATGCCGAAAAACATGATCAGGTATCTCCATGGTTGACAAAAGAAGTAAATGTTGAGGAGGAGCTGGAAATTCAGGAGTTCGACGTCTCCACCCTATTCTCCGCGGATATAATGAAGCCCAGGAGGAAGGCCAGAATGACTTCGGCCACCAAGAGAGATCCGGTGACAGGGAGAAGAACCGCACAAATTGCCATACCTGCGGTGGAGAAGGAGAAGGGCAAAATCACTGTGGATGAATTCCAGATAAGCACAGTAGATTTGGGTTTTGCCAACGAAGAACAGGAAGGTCAAGAAGGTAAGGATATCATTGACTCTCTAATTCAGAAAGTGAAAAGAGAGAAAGAGAAGAATAAGCAACATAAGGAGCACATTGCTCAGTTGCATGCTTATATTAAAGGCTTGACCAATCCTGATGATACTACAAGTGAAGCCGCAGTCCCATTGACTACCATTTCTCAGGAGGAGGTAAATAAACTGGACCTCATGAAGCATGAGGCGTCCATAATAAGGAAATGGATGTCATCCACATTGGATGATGCTGTTGAAATAATGAAGGCCTCTTTGAAGAGGTGGAGCATCCTAAGTGACTCCAAGGCCAAGGTGGATAAATTGCAGATGCAGACCGGGAAAAGGTCTTATAAACTGGAGAGAGTCCTCAGCCTGTTGGGAGAAATAAGGAAGATAAACCCACAACTGCTTATAAGTAAGGAGATTTTGAATAATAATACTGCACTATTAGTGGACATCTGGTATAAGGATGTACAGTTTGAGTGCGGGGTCCTCAAGAGATGCAATAATAAGCTGAGGGAGATCAGCATGAGGTTACGTGATCTAATGTGCATTGAGGTGGAGATGCTGGAGATACTAGAAGGCAAAGTAGAGGGGAAGATAGAGAATCAAGATGAAGATTCTGCCCTTAAGGCTCTGCGCAGCAACTTCCAAATGGATGATGATGGTCCACTCATCCACTTGACAGAAGAGATCATAAATAAGGTGATGAGAATCAAGGTCAAGATGGAGAGTTATAATGAGACACTGCAGGACAGAAAGAATAAGCTAGACAACAGCAGGGATAAGTATGAAGCACACAAGCACGCCATTATCAAGGCAAAGACTCAAGATGGCGGAGGAATAGATTAGGTTGTGCAGTCATACGAACAGATCCCCAGTAGTATGCAGCCCCATATGCAGCATCATCATCAGGATAGCGAAGGTTCAGGAAGCGATGCACATGATGATGACCCACATGAATCAGCTGAAGAGCATGATGGAGATACATCATGAAGGGGGATATTTGCATAAGTAATATAGATAGTTGCCAGCTGGCAACTTGTGCCATTTTGTGTGAATTGACAAGTCATGAAATGATGACCGTTGATTTATATTGATAGATCAGATCCGTGGATCTTTTGTAAAGGATTCCTCACCTTATTCTATAAAAGGTGGTGGAATGCCTTGTTATAGGCATTCGAAACTTAATTGAAATTTGTTTGCTGAAGTATTCAGGACTCATTTCAAAGCTGCTGTATACGTACATGTCTTTTGCATACTTAATGAAAGAGAAGAGTATTCTGATTACAAATCTTCGTAAATCTTGAGTAATTTGTGTTTGAATTCTGGATATATGCTTTGATTTGCTGCGTCCCTTGGAGTGCTCATCATGTTGCATATATTGTTTTCATTCATTATCCTCTGAAGTTTGCATCAACTGTATCTAGCTGTGGAATGTCCTGGTGAACATATGGTTTGATTTCTTCTCCTCATGACAGTATCAAGCATGTATGTGGATCGAAAGCTAAAGGTTCAACTTAATTAGAAGTATTTCCTTTAATTTCTTTCTATTTCAGAGCTTTTCACTGTCACAATTGCAAATAAACTGATAATCTTAAGCAAACAACACCAAATATGCAGACATCCCATAGATAATAGCAAATATTTAGCATATTTGAACACTAAGCATGCACAATTGAAAATATCATGCAAAGATTGAGGTATTTTACATCTTTTCATCAAATAACTGCATAATTTGACTCCTCTGTAAAGAATTTCTGCAGGAAAGTCGTGATGATGGTACATTTTCACATAAGACCCCAAAATGGAAACAGCAACTCACATTAACCACTGAGTAACGTCAGTTGATTAAGATCTAATCACCGGAGACTTGGGATCATGAATTCTCTGAATTCACTGTATCTTTCAAGATGAATAAAGGTTAATGTGTACTTTTATTCTATGTTTGTTTGTGACTAACATCATGACCAACATAAATTGGCGCTAGAAGGAGGGCAGAGTCTGGAAAACCGCGCTCATCATCAGTATTTTCAGGTTTGATGACGCATAGAGTAAGGTAACCTCAGATCGTTTGTGAATTTCAGTAAATTACATAAATATTTATTGTAAGAAGTTTGTATATGCTTGTTCTGTGTAAAGATTTCCATATCTCACATAAATACTGCAAGCTTTACAGTAGATCGTTGTGAATTCACTAATATCGGCCAAAGATACGTAAATTTGTTCAAGCTTTGAAGAATTTAGGCCTTAGGCACTCGAGATCTTGTGCTACGGGTTAGGATACCCCAATATCCTGTCATATTTGCAGTGTCTTCGCAAATGTTTCGTAAATATCCGGTCTGATTTGCCATCTGACCGCAAATATCACCTCATCCAGTGAAATTTAACCAATATTTGCAAAGTTTCAGTCAATTCACCTCCAAATCAAGAAATCCTGGCTCACAGGATAAATACCAGGTCTAGACCTAGTAAATTTTTTGAAGAATTGCCTGTTAGAGGTTTCAAACCTAGGACTGTAGACATTCATCATACTCCAGGGTCTAGTGCGTCTAAAGCTTCACCAGAACTTCCTCCTGCAACTCCTGTTGGCCTGCAAATACCTTCTGGTATATCCGCGACACCTCTGGTTCAACCTCAGGGTGTGCCTTTAGTTCAAACTCAGCCAGCTGCACCACCAGCTCAACCACCTCAGGTTGCAATGTCTTTCTTTGCAGCAGAGTCACCTTTGACCTTTACTGCATATCATGAGTTACCAAAGAATCCAGACAAAATTTGCCCAAAATATCATCCTTATCAAGATGCTGATGATCATATCAGGATGTTTAAAGAGGCTTGCTGCAGAGCCAGAATAGAACATCAAGACATGGTGTGCAGATTATTTCCTTTTTCCTTAGGGGAAGAGGCTTATAATTGGTTCATTAGTCTTGGTCAATCTTCTGTCGGTTCGTGGGCTATCTTAGAGAAAGCTTTTCTTGACAGGTTCAAGGTCCCTATTGATCCATCTATGAATTACCATATGTTTGCTACAATCAAAAGATTTGAGAATGAGCCTATTGCTAATTTCAATGCTAGGTTCCAGAAAATGTTGTCTAAGCTAGTTGCCCCATATGTAGTAGCTGATGCTGCTGCTAGGAGTATTTACTATTCAGCCCTGGACCCATTAACTTCCATGTTCATCAGAAGAACACATCCTGAGATCACTACCTTGACAGGAGCTTTTCAAGAAGCTATCAAAGTAAATCAGCAATTGATACCTGCTCCCACCCCAAATATAGTATTCCCTACTTTGCCTGGCATGCAGTCACAATATCCTGCACAATATCCTGCAGCCTATTCTCCACAATATCCTGCACAATATCCTAATGGATCAGTGATACCCCCAGCAGTCATGCCTGCACCTTTGCAAGTACTTCCATTGAGTATTATGCCCCCTCCTAATGGAAATAGCCAATTACCACAATATCCTGCACATGCTCAGACACCTCAGGGTACCGATCTATCCAACAATAACCATGGATCTTCCTTTTTCAAGCCTCAGACTGAAAATGTAGTGGCCAAAGCCCAAGAGGAAAAGGAGGAAATCAAAGAAATTTTTGCTCAACTCAGAAAACTCACCACAGAAGTAACACATTTGAGAAATCAAGGGTTTTATTCACAGTCAGGTCAGAATAGAAATTATTCCAATGACAGACCAAACTACCCTGACAGAGGATATAACAACAATAACTTCAACAATAATGCTGGAAATAATAATAATCCTCCTAGACAGCCCAGAGTGTGGAACTCCAGGCCAAATAATGGCTCATTACCATCACCCCTAGACAATCAGCCTCCTGGTGAAGCCAAACAGACTACTAGAGTCAATCTTGCTGAGGCAGCCCTTACCAATTGGTGTCGGATCCACAATACAAATGCACATGCAGAATTAGATTGTCCACAATTTAGGATTGCTGCCAGTATCTTTCAGACTGAAGTGTCTAACACTTCTGGAAATCCACCTCAGGCAGAAGGAAATGAGATAGTTCCTTGTGGATATGATTCGGCTTTTGTGCTAGAAACGTACACAAATCAGCCTCATCAGGATTATGATCAGACCTGTGAGGAATCTGCCTTAACCTTTGAAACAAATTATGTTTTCCCCTTTGAGGATGAAAATAAACCTGCAAGAGAGCATGAGGAAGTACATGCATACCAGCAGCAATATCCTGGTAAGCACAATTATAACTTGAGAAGTAATGCCAACAGACCTACCGGTTCGTTGACATCATCTTTACCTCCAAATAACTTCAATACACCTCCTGATCCTAAGGCTAGCAATAATCCTGGATTTCCCAAGGTGAATGCTCAATACTTGTCTCCTCAAAACACAGGATCAAAGATTATAAATGCACCTCATGAGTCCGACAAGTTAGTCAGCTATTTGGCTGATGAAATGAAGAAAATTAAGATCAGCCTGTCCTTATCTGAGTTACTGAAAACTCCTGCCATCAAAAAGGCAATCATGAAGTCACTAGATGATCCTGCTCCTAGAGAGGATAGCCATCTTTCAAGTCAGTCCAGTGGCAAGGATCATGCTGCTAAGGATAATATTAGCAAGCCCAAAGCATCAGCTACAGTCCAAGCTGCTGAAACCTCCCACATGACCTTGTATAGGGATAAAATTGAATCACCTCCGTTTCTCCTCACCATAAGAATGTTCAGCAAGAACTTGCACAATTGTTTGGTTGATTCAGGAGCTTCAACGAATGTTATGCCTTTGTCAATATGCAACGCTTTAGGACTGCATCCTACTAAATCCTTAAAGAAGGTCACTCAACTGGACAAGACAGAAGTAAGTGTAGTAGGAGAACTAACTCACATCCACATGCAGCTAGCATCTGATCCTAGGATCCAGTATTACATTGACATTCAGGTAGTTGATATACCTGATACTTATGGGATGTTGCTTAGCCGAGACTGGTCTAAAATGCTTAACGGATATATGTCTACAGATTTCAGTCACATGTGGTTACCATGGAAGGGTATACCTAATTAGATCAGGATTGATGCTGAGCCTAGGATGAAAAATATGATCACAGAGTACAACAAAACAAATGAGATCATGTATGTAAACATAGAACCTGGAGTTTATCGCATCAAGCCGCAGACTGTTAAAATAGAAGAGATCCTGATGCTTGATGTTCATCATCATCATGATGATGATTATCATGAGGACATGCCAGTTATAGAACTTAATAATGATCTTGATAATGAAAATGAAATGAATCGCTTCAGAGATTTTGAGATGCATCTATCTACTCAGGTAAAACGTTGTCAATTATTAAATATATCTGCTAATGATATTTTGATTGATGGATGGTGCAGATTACACGGCGAAGCACACTCAGAAAAGACTTGTGAACCATGTTTAGACATGATGATACTGGAGCAGACATATAGTGAAGCGTCATCATCATATTCCGAGGTGAGTGTTACATCTGATGATGATGACGATACTAATTCTTATTTGTCTTCTGCAGGAACAGAAGCGCCGACAGATCCTGATGAAGATCATATCCGGAAAATGGAAGAAGTCCTGGTGTTCGATCAGACGAATGACGCGAAGAAAGAATAGATCACTCCTGGTAGTGATTGCTTCATGGAACCAGATTATGAGTTGTCTGATGAAGACAAAGGCAGTGACCTGACCAAGTTCGAAGAATTTCTGGTAAAAGAAATAGAGAAGATGACACAATAGCGTAAATCTCCCCAGGAGGTTTTAATTAAAGGTTGGTGTAGGCTGCATGAGGCGCCTCACTCAGAAACAACTTGCTCACTATGTTTACACATTTTGAAGAAGCATGCAGCTGTATATCCTGAATATCATCCTCCTGCTGATATGGAAGAGAAAACAAAAAAGCCATCAGGCTCACAAAATAAAGTAAAGAAGAAACTCAAATATCATGATGACATCCCTAAGTTAAAATGGATATCAGGCGGAGTAGCAGCTAGAGCTACAAAGAAGAAAGAAAGTTCAAATAGATATCCTACTGAAGATAAAAGTCCTGCTGAGGATAAGCCTTGGATCTTAAGGTTTGACAGATCTAAATCCAAACAAGGTGCTGGGGTAGGAATTGATCTTATCAATCCATCAGGAAAATCCTCTTTAGCAGCTTACAGATTACAGTTCCCCTGTACTAACAATGTAGCAGAGTATGAGGCTCTGATTCATGGACTGTTGTTTGCTCATAAGAAGAAAGTGAAGATCCTACATGTCTTTGGAGATTCAGAACTAGTTGTGAGGCAAGTAAGAGGAATTTACTCTTGTAATTACAGAAAGCTATCAAATTATAGACATCGTGTGTGGGACCTGATTGAAGACTTTGATGCCTTTAATATCACTCATGTACCAAGAGAACAGAACTAGAGGGCAGATGCACTTGCCCAGGCCGCCAGTATGTTGGAACCGCTATCTATATCTGGTCTAAAGAGATTTTCAGTAGAATTGGTGTCAGTACCTTCAGTACCTGACAATGTGACTAATCTCCAGGTGTTTGATGATGATCATCACATTCTAGACTTCATATCAAATAGAGACATATTTGAAGCTCAGATCATAGATGAAAATGGTATGGAAGATCATGTCTGGGAAGAAGATGAGATATTAGAATTGCCTAGCAACAGGATCCCTAAAGGTATGATTGAATTAGAAAGAGCTTTTGATTTAGATAATATGCTTAAACATAAGGATCTGCCCAAGGCAGATGGAGGCCAATATTCACAGGTGAATATAGGACAAAAGGAAGACAAGAAGAATGTGCTGATAGGCAAAGTCTGCACACCAGAAGAGTTAGAAGGAATAACTCAGGCACTTAAAGATTACATACATGTGATTGCATGGACTTATGATGAGCTGAAGACATATGACACCTCTGTCATAACTCATACTATACCTCTCAAGCCAGATGCAAAACCTTTCAGACAGAAGCAGCGGCCAGTTAACGCTCTGCTTGAACCAATCATCCTTGAAGAAGTCAAGAAATTATTAAATGCCTGGATAATATTTCCTGTAAGGCACTCCACTTGGGTGGCAAATCTTGTGCCAGTCAGAAAGAAGAATGGAGACATCAGGTTATGTGTAGATTTCAGGAACCTGAACAGAGCATCAGAAAAGGATAATTATCCTTTGCCCTCCTTAGATGAAGTTCTACAAATTGTAAACGGAGCCAAAATGATGTCCTTCCTGGACGGTTTCTCAGGATACAACCAAGTGATGGTTGATAAAATTGACAGATTAAAAACTGCCTTCACCACAAAGTGGGGGATATTTGCATATAGACGTATGCCATTTGGACTTATAAATGCTGGAGCTACATTCCAGCGAGCAATGGACATAGCCTTCAGAGGCTTAATAGGAAGGTGTATAGTCATCTACATGGATGACTTGACAGTATTCTCCAAGGAAAGAAGGAATCATGTTGCTGATCTCAGAAGTGTACTGAAGAAATGTGAAGAGTATGGAATATCTTTGAATCCTAAGAAGTGTATATTTGGGGTCACAACAGGAAAATTACTAGGCCACCTGATCACAGAAGATGGAATTATCATTGATCCTGACAGGGTGGAATCCATTATGAAGTTACAACTTCCAGGAAGCAAAAAGGAACTTAAGTCTTACTTTGGTAAGATAAATTTTGTGAGGAAGTTCATCACCGACTTTGCTGAGATTTTCAAACCACTAAATGCCATGTTGAAAAAAGATGCACAAATTGAGTGGACACCAGAAGCCAAGGCTGCTTTTGAAGATATAAAGAAGGCCATTTCAGATGCTCCTGTCCTCATCAGTCTAGATTACACAAGAGATTTCTACATCTACTCATTTGCTTCAGAACATACCTCTGCAGCAGTGTTAACTCAAAGAAATGAAGAGAAAGAAGAGAAACCAATTGCTTTCATGAGCTGTCCTTTCAGAGATGCTGAATTGAGATATGTAGATGTTGAGAGACAGGCACTTGCATTAGTCAGAGCAGTAAAGAAGTTTAGACATTATATACTAAGAAGCAAAGTGATTGCTATGGTACCAAATGCAGCAGTGAAGATGCTGCTGATGCAGAGTGAACCTGGTGAAAAAAGAGCCAAATGGATTACTGTATTACAAGAATATGACATGGAGATCACACCAATGAAGCTGGTGAGAGGACAAGCTCTGAGCCAGATGATATCTAAAACTGATCCAAACATCATCAGTCAGCAGTATGTGATCAATGAGAAAGACAATAGAGAATGGTATTCAGACATCAGGCACATCCTGATCACTGGAAGATGTCCATCAAGAATGCAAGCTTCACAGAGAAGAGCCTTGAAGATAAGATCCCAAAAGTATATGATGAAAGGAGGGACCTTGTTTAAGAAGAATTATGAAGGGATATACCTGAGATGCTTAGAGAAGCCAGAAGCAAATAAAGTTTTAACAGAGTTACATGACAAGTTTGGAACGGCACACGGATCAGCATTGGCCACAACACATGCAATCCTCAGAGCAAGATACTACTGGCCTACGATTTTTAAAGACACGGCTGATCATGTTAAATGTTGTCATGTTTGCCAGGTTGCTGCTAACAGAGAGAAATATGCCGCACAACCGTTGCAGCCAGTGATGGAAGAGCGCCCATTTGCACAGTGGGGCATGGATTTCATAGGACCAATCAATCCTCCATCTTCCTCAGGCCATAGGTATGTCCTAATGATTACTGACTATTGTACCAGATGGACTGAGGCTATTAGCAGCAAAACTTGTACTGCAGATGATGTCATTAAATTTCTGGAAAGCAACATTATCACCAGGTATGGAACTCCCTATGCATTGGTAAGTGATAATGGTTCTGCCTTCATTTCCACCAAATTGTCAGGTTGGGCTTTTGATCATGGGATCATACTTAAGTTCTCATCCAACTACTATCCCCAGGGAAATGGATTAGCAGAATCCACCAACAAGAATTTACTAAGTATAATAAGAAAACTGATAGAGAAAAATCCCAGGGAATGGAACTCATTTCTGAAATATGCCTTATGGGTAGACAGAACTAGAATGAAAACTGCATTAGGAAACTCACCCTTCCAACTAGTATATGGGGTAGATCCTATCCTCCCTGTAAACTTGAAAATTCCTACTCTACAGTTTGCCCAAGAGTATCTAGGCATAGATAATAAACAGGAAGTCAGGTTGCTTCAGTTGATGCACCTGGAAGAAAAACGAAGTCAAGCGATTGACCAATTTGCAAAACATCCGATTGTTGTCAAACGCTGGTTTGACACGAGAGCCAGAATTAAAGCTTTCAGGATATCTGATTTAGTCCTGATGTGGGATAAGGCCCATGAAAAGAAAGGTGACCATGGTAAGTTTGATAGATTATGGATAGGTCCCTTTCAAATTTCTAAAATCTTAGGAGATAGCACTTATAGGCTTAAGAACCTGACAGGTGAGGATGTCCCATTGCCAGTCAATGGACAATTCCTCAAACATTATTTCCAGGCTTGAATGACTTCATGACAGTCATATGTATCATATTGTATATTTGTATAGTTGTTTGTACAGTTTGTTTGGTGTGTTTGTTTTTGTTTTGTTGGTTGGGACCTTGTTCTGGTAGGTCAGGATGATGCACTTCATCACCCTAGAAAATAATTAAATTGTTAGGATTCAAGTGATGAGAACACATTCAAACATAGGTTATGATTCATTCTAGGAGGAGTTCATGATCAGGTTTGTGATATCTTTTCATCAGGGTGCTTTTTCTTGGTCAAAGATGAATCAATCACAATGAAACACTTAACAGCCTTGGGTTTGTTGAATACACTAGAAGGGGTGTTAAGTGAAAAATCTAAAGGGACTCCCTTGCTACCAATGTAATCTCCAACCTAAAGCTGCAAGTAATTGTACTTTGTACAAATGAACTGACATGATGATATCAGATACAAATATGAAAAGAGAATCAGAAGAGAAATAAAATTAGGCCACCTAAGTAACTCTACCGGGGCTATAGATGCCTGCTGGCAGTGGGGCTCTGCTTAGGGAGATTGTATAGATAACCTTACCGAGGCTATAGACGCCTGCTGGCAGCAAGGCTCTATCCAGGTTGGCTATGAGGGACGATCCCCAACTATGTAGTTTAACACCAGTTACTTATGTTTTCAACTTACTTTCAAGATGAGGATAATTAATCATATGCACACACCTGATCCTTTGTCAACTTTATCACCAGGATGAAATTTTATCATTCAGAGGATCATGATGCTTACACTTAGACAGAATTAGAATGCTATAGATGGATGTGATCACATCACTTGAATCATTAAAATTTATTTATTTTCTTTGGTGGCAAGTTGTTGTGTGGTTACACAACACGCCCCATTTTGACTTGGCAAAACAGGGACCCAACTTCTTTTGGCTTGTGTTGCTTGCTTTCTGGCGGTTTGGTAAAAATCAGTCATGTTCATCATCAGGTGGAGTCAGGATGAGGTAAGTCACCATTATAAGGTCAGTTTGTCAAAATTCGCATTTCGTATCTGTGACCTCATATCCTGAAAGTGCATTAAAATTCATGCAGGTTTGCCTTTTACACCATCCTAATATTCATCAGGATGTGAAAGTTATGAACAGTCAAAGTCTTGGTCAAACCTGATATTCGCAAGAGGGAGGATCATATTTTATAACCTGTCATGTGTTGAAGATCATCATCATATTTGAAACATCCCCTGATATATCCTGCGGCTCAAATATCCAGACGTCAACTTTTAGGGGTAGTAAGTCTTCCCCGTCAAGCGGTCTTTTGTATCACGAGCATCATGTTTTCAAATGTAACCCGATATTTGTTAATATCCTCCTGACGTGAAATATCATCCTTAGAAAATATCCTGATGACATCATCCGAATACGATAAACGAAGAAAGAAATATCCTGATGACATCATCATCATATTTACATTTCGACAGGATATTTTGTAAACATGATCATGTTCACCCAATGTGACGATGACGTCATGAGACATTTCCAATACAAAGAACAAATATCATGATGATGTCATCCTGATATTCCAAGGGGAGAATGAGTAAGTTTGAAGGTCATCATCATATTTTGAAACATCATCTGATAAACTGAAATATCCTCTTGATGTGCTAAAACGTAAACAAAGGTGCATTGTCACCCGAATCTTGTCGCGATAACAATTTCAAGACTAGGGAGGATGATATTGAAACTCAACCCGATATTTATGAATATCATCCTGCCCTCATGATATCCGTCATATGGATATCCCCCCGCTCCCTTTGCCGCCATTGTCATTAATTGCGTGCAGACATGGTAGGTGGTTCCCGCCGACCCCAGAACCCAATGAAACAGCTGGCGAAATCCTGCATTTTCGCACGAATGATCAAAGATTGCAATCTAACTTGTTAGAGTTACCCTAAGTTTACCCTAACTGTGAGGTTAAAAGGTAATTCAACCGCCATTGTTACATTTACCTGCGTTAAAATTGTTTTACAGAGCACCAGCCTCCATATTTGCATAACATCTACCGTTGCGTGATTTGAGCTCATAGACAGAAGGAAGGAGGTGATCAGCAGCTGAATTAAGGGTGTCTTAGAGATATACTGGTATAAAAGAAAATCAGCATAACCAGGTAAGTAAACTGAAACCCTCATCATGTTGTTTCTATATGATGCTGTAAGTTCTGGTTATGTATCCATATGAATGAGTAATGTGAAATTGATGCAATAGGCATGATATTTGCAATATGTATGCATGCATATCCCGGTTGTGAGAAGAGATGTTGTTAATTGCAGGTACCCATGGCTAAAAAACGTTTAATCAAGAGTCAGGAGGAATTCAGTAGGCCAATGTTCTCTTCACAGAGAGGGGTCATGTTCAAATATGGGGCAATTGCGGACACCCATGAGGGGATTACCAACCTGGAAGCCTGGTCAGCCAAGCTAAATGATGGACATGACAAGAGTCCTGTACTGGATGCAGTGTTTGTATCAGGTATGTGGAATGCTGCTGGCTTCCCATACTCCATGGAGTCTCCGGAGCTGGTTATTGAGTGCGCCCGAAATTATAACCCTCAGACGAGGCAGGTGGTGAAGCATGGGAGGGTGTATGCAGACCTATCCATCAAAGGTCTATCCTGAACGTTTGGACTGCCAATGGGTAGTAAGGTAAAGAGTGTAGACTTGAAGAAGTCTGAAAGAGAATATGAGGCCAACAAGAAGTCGGCCAGAAAGAACATGTACGCTTGGTGGGCCGAGAACAGCACATATAATGTAGCGGCCAAGCTTCCTGTGCACCTGTTCAAGTATGATTTCAATGAGGAGTATCAGTACGTGATTGCCCTCCTGAACAGGGTGACTGGCCAGCCTGATGCTGGTGAATTCAGAGATTAGATGTACGGCATAATAATGATGTGTCTATATGCAGACATCAAGCCACTGTGGGGCCAAATAATAAGTGATGCTCTGCATGAGCAGCTGCTGAACCTGGGAGGTTCAGATTGTGCATTCTATATGACCTCCTATATTGTGTATTCTTGTGCTTATAGAGGCACTTTTGATGCCTTAGTGACAGATGGGAAGCTCACAGGCACAAATGCAGCATATATTGGGATCATCATCCCCAGCTGCAAAGAACCAACTACATCAAAGACTACAAACTGGTCAATGATGTATTCTCTATGCATCTGGTAAGGACCATGGAAGATGATAGAACCAAAAGATTGAGCATGGAAGCTCAAGAGGCAGTGTACAGGCATGGGGCATGGTACATACAATTTGCCACCTTTTCCTATATCAGGATAGAGGGTTTTGAAGGACATCCCCTGATGCTGCCAAGGTATCCTACTGATGCAGTAGTGTTAATGGAATTTATCAGGCAGGGCTCCACCATGATACAGATGTATAAGGATGCCAAGAAGCTGCCACCAATTTTGTTCCCAGTCAGCATTGGCAACTACATGTGCCCTAACTCTGACAATATAAAGAAGGTGATGGTCACTCTGAACAAGATGAATCTACTGCCCTTCCGAGTAACAAGACCATATGATCCTTACGGCAGGATACAGAAAATTCTAGGAAAGCCTATTCATCAGAGGCACCTAGAAGATTTTTGGGCTGACTGTGAGGATGAGGCAGAGGCCAGGAGGAGGAGGTATCAGAGGTTGACTCTAAACCAGATTAGGACGTTTGACTGCATCTCCCTCCCTCAGCAGCTGAAGAATGATGACGGCAGGATAATGGCAGATGAATATGAGCAGAAGAAGATTTACAATGATACCATCTCTGCACCTGACCTCACCATGCAGGAGGATATGTCCTTAGACCCATTCCTTGCCAGAACCCTACACTTGACCCAAGCTTGGGTGGATGCACAGGTAGAGGCATTGAAGAAAAAGGGTGTTGCCATCACGATGGACAACAAGAAGAAGGGGCAGGACATCCCTGCAGATGAATATGATGACTTCCTGCTGGAGAAGAGAAAGACTAAGGGAGAGAGAATCCCTCCACCATAGCAGCCAAGCAAAAGACCCCAAAGGGGCAAGAAGGTGGAAAAGGGACCCAAAGGGATCATAATTGAAAGGGCAGTATTCACAGCGGAGGAGGCAGCCAGATTAGGATCAGAATCAGATTCTCCTCCAAAGCCCAAGAAAACCAAGACAGCAGAGGCTGGAATCACAGAGACCCAAGAAGTGGGTCAATCATCCAAACAACCAGGCAAAGATATCCTCATGGAGGAAGAGCCTGAAGAGGAAGAAGCTCCACTGATAATCAGAAGAAAGAGGAGAGCTCCGCAGATGCTGGTTCCTACCACACCTAAGAAACCAAGAACCTCCATGAGAGGTGAGATAAGTCAACCCCCTGCACTAGTACAAGGGGCAGGTAGTGAAGTACCGAAGGAACTTCAGCACAATGTTCCGCTTCCTACCATTGTCAAGTTCAAAACTGAACTTGCTGAAGAGCAACAAAAGGAAACCTCCCAGACGCAAGCAGAAGGACATGTCTCGTTGGAAGAGACAATCAATTTGTCTGATGATGAAGTTGTGCAGGATGTGTCTGCACAGAAGATCGAAACACTGGCTACTGAAACCAGCATGACTCCTCACAAGCCTCAATCTGTTCAATCTGTGCTTGAGGAGATGAAACAAGCAGAGGCGGGGCAAGAAAAGAGCTCGGAGCAAGAAAAGAGCCCAGAGCAGGTAGCTCAGGATATGGGGCTGGATACACTAATCACTGAGGTGACAAGTCCTGTAGTGGTGGATCTGACGGAGAAAAAGGATGCAAGTCCTGAACAGCCAGCAGGATCACCTGATAAGGGCCACCCAACAGAGGAGATAGAGATGGTAGAATCAGAAGGCCATGCTCTTGAATCAGGCCAACAAAGCCCACAGGATACATCAGCAGGACCTGCTATAGTAGAGGTCCAAGAAGCCAAGGCTGATGAAGAGGAGAAAGTCCTAGAGGATCCTGCTGCTAAGGCACAAGAGGTGGATAGTGTAGGTACAGAGCAAATAGCAGCCGCAGAGTAGATGCCATCACCTCAGTCAGATCCTACAATATCCAAGGTGGTGGATATACCACTAGAAGTAGAGAAACAAAAGGAGGATGATCAACCTCCACAAGGGGAAGAATTGGGGACAGGTGAAGTAATGATAGAAAAAGATCATGATCATCATGATCTACATACAGATACACCATAGGGTTCCCCACACAGAGAAGATGCTCCCCCAGAAAAGGAAGTTCCTCAACAGGAGGAGGCACCAAAGGATCAATAGCAAAGCGAGCATCATGAGGGAGAAAAAGAAAAATCACCATCTCCACAGCACTTGTTAACAGAAATGGGAGATATGGGTGAACAGCAGCATGATGCCGAAAAACATGATCAGGTACCTCCATGGTTGACAAAAGAAGTAAATGTTGAGGAGGAGCTGGAAATTCAGGAGTTCGACGTCTCCACCTTGTTCTCCGCGGATATAATGAAGCCCAGGAGGAAGGCTAGAATGACTTCGGCCATCAAGAGAGATCCGGTGACAGGGAGAAGAACCGCACAAATTGCCATACCTGCGGTGGAGAAGGAGAAGGGCAAAATCACTGTGGATGAATTCTAGATAAGCACAGTAGATCTGGGTTTTGCCAACGAAGAACAGGAAGGTCAAGAAGGTAAGGATATCATTGACTCTCTAATTCAGAAAGTGAAAAGAGAGGAAGAGAAAAATAAGCAACATAAGGAGCACATTGCTCAGTTGCATGCTTATATTAAAGGCTTGACCAATCCTGATGATACTACAAGTGAAGCCGCAGTCCCATTGACTGCCATTTCTCAGGAGGAGGTAAATAAACTGGACCTCATGAAGCATGAGGCGTCCATAATAAGGAAATGGATGTCATCCACATTGGATGATGTTGTTGAGATAATGAAGGCCTCTTTGAAGAGGTGGAGCATCCTAAGTGACTCCAAGGCCAAGGTGGATAAATTGCAGATGCAGACCGGGAAAAGGTCTTATAAACTGGAGAGAGTCCTTAGCCTGTTGGGAGAAATAAGGAAGATAAACCCACAACTGCTTATAAGTAAGCAGATTTTGAATAATAATACTGCACTATTAGTGGACATCTGGTATAAGGATGTACAGTTTGAGTGCGGGGTCCTCAAGAGATGCAATAATAAGCTGAGGGAGATCAGCATGAGGTTACGTGATCTAATGGGCATTGAGGCGGAGATGCTGGAGATACTAGAAGGCAAAGTAGAGGGGAAGATAGAGAATCAAGATGAAGATTCTGCCCTTAAGGCTCTGCGCAGCAACTTCCAAATGGATGATGATGGTCCACTCATCCACTTGACAGAAGAGATCATAAATAAGGTGATGAGAATCAAGGTCAAGATGGAGAGTTATAATGAGACACTGCAGGACAGAAAGAATAAGCTGGACAACAGCAGGGATAAGTATGAAGCACACAAGCACGCCATTATCAAGGCAAAGACTCAAGATGGCGGAGGAATAGATTAGGTTGTGCAGTCATACGAACAGATCCGCAGTAGTATGCAGCCCCATATGCAGCATCATCATCAAGATAGCGAAGGTTCAGGAAGCGATGCACATGATGATGACCCGCATGAATCAGCTAAAGAGCATGATGGAGATACATCATGAAGGGGAATATTTGCATAAGTAATATAGATAGTTGCCAGCTGGCAACTTGTGCCATTTTGTGTGAATTGACAAGTCATGAAATGATGACCGTTGATTTATATTGATAGATGAGATCCGTGGATCTTTTGTAGAGGATTCCTCACCTTATTCTATAAAAGGTGGTGGAATGCCTTGTTATAGGCATTCGAAACTTAATTGAAATTTGTTTGCTGAAGTATTCAGGACTCATTTCAAAGCTACTGTATACGTACATGTCTTTTGCATACTTAATGAAAGAGAAGAGTATTCCGATTACAAATCTTCGTAAATCTTGAGTAATCTGTGTTTGAATTCTGGATATATGCTTCGATTTGCTGCGTCCCTTGGAGTGCTCATCATGTTGCATGTGTTGTTTTCATTCATTATCCTCTGAAGTTTGCATCAACTGTATCTAGTTGTGGAATGTCCTGGTGAACATATGGTTTGATTTCTTCTCCTCATGACAGTATCAAGCATGTATGTGGATCAAAAGCTAAAGGGTCAACTTAATTAGAAGTATTTCCTTTAATTTCTTTCAATTTCAGAGCTTTTCACTATCACAATTGCAAATAAACTGATAATCTTAAGCAAACAACACCAAATATGCAGACATCCCGTAGATAATAGCAAATATTTGGCATATTTGAACACTAAGCATGCACAATTGAAAATATCATGCAAAGATTGAGGTATTTTACATCTTTTCATCAAATAACTGCATAATTTGACTCCTCTGTAAAGAATTTCTGCAGGAAAGTCGTGATGATGGTACATTTTCACGTAAGACCCCAAAATGGAAACAACAACTCACATTAACCACTGAGTAACGTCAGTCGATTAAGACCTAATCACCGGAGACTTGGGATCATGAATTCTCTGAATTCACTGTATCTTTCAAGATGAATAAAGGTTAATGTGTACTTTTATTCTATGTTTGTTTGTGACTAACATCATGACCAACAATATCCCACCTTAGTTGATGAAGATCTAACACCAACAAGGGAAAGTGATAAAGAGGGCTTCAAACTTCCTTCAAAGCCTGCAAACAACTTCAATAGCATTCATAAGTAGATGATGGTGCAGGGGCACCCTCATGCATATGAGATCAATTTTTGAGTTTTTATCTTGTTTTGTGTTGTTTGATGTCAATAAGGTCATTTTGGACCATTAATAATCATTTGGAGTCATTTGTGTAAACTTGGGGTCAATTGGTTACAAGATGTACAGGTTACTCTTTGTTGTCAATGACAAATTTTCCTTTACAGAGTTGTTTCAAAAGTTGGTTAGGGTCGGTTGAAGGATAAAAAATGTTTGGAAAAGCATAAATATGCATACATTGTACGACCCAAAGGTTGAAGGATGGATTTTTGAAGTGAAAAACAATAAAAGCACACTATTTTATGTTGTTCCAAAACAATTTTTGTTGTTCCCAGACATCTAGTATAAATTTGTGCAGCCTATGTACGACTTGTATGTGGTATGGTTGGAATTATAATTGAGTTACCTTTTTAATGCTTTTGGTTTGGTTAATTTTTGTCGTGTTTTGTGAAAGTTATGATCAAATTAGTGATTGTCACTTTTAAATTTTTATGGTGAAACAATAGAAAACGTGCTTAGTACGGTTTTGTAAAATCTAGTACGGATGAATGGCTAATTACCCATTGTATAGGGCACTCTTACCTTTAATAGGTTTTTGATTTGGTCCATTTTCATTGAGTATCAAGGGAGATATTGTCATTTTTCTAAAACTAGCCTGATTTTGTGTTTGAACCTTGTTTGCAAGCCAAAAAAAACCCTAGCGGATTAGAGGATTTGTTAAAAAGGGCTATTGTAGGATTGTCCATGAAAAGAGAACAGTTGTTTGAGATCATATGTTTTGTGTTTGATTTGTTAGAACATGAGTAAAGAACCCCTGGAGTCAAAAAACTCAATTTTGTCATGCCTAAATGCCTAATTAGGCCTAGTCAAGAAGGAGGACAGTTAATTTTTGAGTCATTTCGTACAAAGAACCCTACCCTAATTTTGAAGTATGTTTAATAATGGCCAAATGGGTATTTGAAACAACTCTTCTTTCCTAGAGATCAGTTCTGGTTGGAGAGTTATGCCCAAAAATGCCTTTTTGGAAGGCTACAAGGAAGAATAAGGTTTTATGAAGGAAAACCCATAGGTTGAACAAAGCCACTTGTAAGTGGTTTTCTAAGGTTGATTTGTCATTGTCCACCCCTACTTTACATTAGACGACAATCCAAACATGAAGAATCCTTTAGCATAGAACATTATATGAGGGCAACTTAGCATTCATCTTGTTAGTTATAAAATGAACCACAATACACACTTAAATATGCATGCTCGCTTATCTACAACAAATAAAACAACTTTAGGCCGACCAATACTAACTAAAGAAGTGTCCTAAGATGACACCACAAAGTGGGGCCAAAGTACCCAAGCGGCACCAGGGTGCTTGGGTGCCATAGACCTTTGGCCCACAAACTCCAAAAAGTGTCTTTTGATGCAGGCTTAGTCCAATCCTAAGTTGATTATGTCAGGTTTACTTGTTAGGATCAAGATATTCATCATTTAGAGCTCAAAGAGGTATTAAAATAGGTCTTGATTAACAAAGGAAACAAAATAGGTCTAACCTAGGAGCTAAACTAGGTGTAAAATGCAAGTGTACACATTTTACGATGCTACATTTAGCCCCCACTTTAGTGTGGGTATGAACTTACATTCAAACTCATACTAAAGAATGGACAAAACACACAAGACATAGAAGCCCAAAGAATTTTGCCAAGTTGTGGACTACGAGTAGCCCCAAACATAGGATTCTAAGGTTGCAAACACATAAGGAAAGAGATAACACGCAAGACACTGCAACATTAATTCACACATGCGTTGAGTACTAAAAACATATATAAGAATACAAGTGAAAGACACACAATACATAATGCATGCATGCTTAACACAAAGCATACACATAGAGAACACATGGGAAACATGATGAAGACAAACAAGTTAAAACATAAGCTAGAAACATAATGCATAAAAAAAGAAAATATAAGATACACATAGAACAAACACACAAGGCACACGACTCTGACATTAGCTTGCTCTGTTGCTAGGGGTCATGTGGAAAGAAGTGCCACTGTGGACCACACACTAGTAAAGACCGTCAAATTACTAGGTGACCACGCTAAGTCACATGAAGTGCATGGGCTAGCCAACTATGTTGTACTAGGTGGCTCATGGACCAAAGAGGAAGCATCACAGGCTAGTGAGGACCGTGAGATCACTAGGTGAGTTCCCTACCAACAAGAAAATATGTAACCAAAAGAGAGCATAACACAATGCCCCTACCTTAAAGTGATTGCTAACTCCTACCAGGGAGCAATTTCTTTAAGGTACAACAAATCACAACATTCACGAGAGATTTCTGGAAGCACATGCCCATAAGATATGCATTTCCAAAGAACTACATCACACCAAGGGGTTGCCCCCACAAAAGGAAAACCAAGGCGATGCTACAAGCATGATACACAATGGCTTGTGTACTCATGGTATGATGTTGATCATAGCAGCAAGGTGCCACAAAATCAAAACATAAAAGAAACAACAAATTATACAAAGTAATAACACAAAAGGATCTACTAATTGGTGTCATTATAGGAATGGTTGTATATAGGAGACGTCTCAAGACTATATATATACGCCTTGCATCATCTCCCAAGGACACAACAACAAATCAAATTATGATTGATAGAAGAATGATGATAGAAATAGAGAGAATGTCACAATAGATTTGGTCCCTTTGTATCCTTGCACCTACAAGGGTGTCAAGGGTCATCCAAAGAGAGATTAACAAAACAACAACAATAATAACAACAGTAATAACACAAAAATACAAATAAAGAATCAAGCAACACATCATGGGGGGAACACAATCACATACACATAACACAGAAAACAAGGTACCTCACCTGCGAGTCAACCTAAAGCAAGTCATCCTCTTCCCAATCTAGTTTCTCATCCATTTGAGGAGGACAAGATGCGAGAGGAACTATAGCACATGAGGTATAAGGGATAATAGCCATACCTGTATTCTCTTTAGAATCGCTATCAGAATATAGTACAATAGGCTCCTTAGTGGCTGGCGAAGCTTCTTCTTTCTTTGTAGAGGACACAAGAGTAGTAGTTGTCTCTTTGGCATCCGTCGGTGATAAACTCTTGTGAGGAGGGAGATTCTCCTCTCTTGCGGAAAGGAAATCCATAGCACAATGATGCTTCTTCCTTTCTCTTGCAATCTTATTTCGCTTAGCTTTATTTGCGATGTTCTTAAGGGGAACTGTAGTATTTTCCAACATGAGTTCCTTTTCTTCCTTTGTTTTAGGAACATTAGAAGAAATAGGAGGAACCACCTAAGGCTGGGAGACTACAAGGGAAGGGTTCCTCAATGTGGGATGCTCTTCCTTCTCAACTTGCGAAACATGTGGAAGTACAAGAGCATTCTCAAGCAGTTGAGAAACCTTGGGAAATGAAACTTGTGTAATTGATTGATCACCACTAGTCTCCGTAGAGGCAGGTGGAACAAATGTTATATTGCAATTGCGGGGAGGTTTGTTTTGTACACAAAGGTTGCCTCGTTGTCCTTGAAGGGATGGTGGAGGGGGAACCTTGGCATATCTACCAGACACTTAGAGATGGGGAAGAACCTTCGATTTGGGCTTAGCTTCATTCGCTACCTATGCTACAGGAGGAATTATAGCTGGAGCCTCTGAAGATCGAGGAGGTTTGGGAACATCACTAGGAGGAATATTGCTAAGTGATAACTCTGCTATCTTCTTTGCTTTAAATTTATGATATGATAAGAAGAATAAATCATCTCTTTCTTGAGCGAATCCTACTAATTGTGGCTAGAAGTAGTTGAGCGAGAAGTGTCCATTTCAAGAAATGGGGTGGTATTGACTATGATGTACAACATGCACTCATCCCTCAAATGGAAACTTCAAGCACTTATGGAACATAGATGGGATCATTTTCATGGAGCAAATCCATGGGTATCCCAAGTTCACATGAAATAGATCCAATGTGGGAATGATGACAAAATGAACAGTTAAAGCACCAAGATTTGGATGGATAGACCCATCGTGTGCTCAAATAACCACCTCCATATGTATCTCAATGTAAACCATGCATGTAGAGGAGCTCTTCAGTTACTACATTCACCATACATATAGGATCTATCATAGCACCCCAAATAGGTTTATCATTGATTTGAATGGTAATATAAAGAGGCCCATCAGGAGCTTTGATATTAGCACCATGTGGAGTAAAAGACATAGTAGGTTTCAAATCCACTCACTCTTTATGAGGGCGCTCGTGTCCACCATGCAAATATATTCATCATAATCTTCGTCGTGAGATATGTTCGCCACATTAGATTCATGATGAAGTAAAGGATCAATATATATTTAAAGGTTTTGATTAGGAGCTGCCATCAATTTATTCCCTTTGTCATTAACACTGACAACTTGGATGACATTAGCATCGATGAGGTCTTGAACTTCATGTTTAAGATGCATACATCTTTTAGTATCATGGCCAACAAAGCAGTGGAATTGACAAAAAGCCTTCACATCAGAGAAAGATGATTGCATCTTGCTTGGATCAAGATGTCTAATAGGTGGAAGCTTGATGAGATTGTTTTGTAAAAGTTGTGTCATGATAGAATGAAGAGATTTTGATAATGGTGTAAAATTTCTTGTTTTCGATTTCAATTTATAAGGGGCAGGAACATGAGATGACATCGTCGCCACATGTTTTCTAATGTTATCTGCTGAAATTTTGTTTATCTTGATAAAATTCTTATTTTGTCTTTTGAAGGAATGATTATTAGAGGCTTCAGATTGACCAACTGGAGCCGATGAGGGATTATGCTCATACTGACTAACTAAAAGTTGATAATCACAAAGAGTCATGTAAAGGTGAGTGAATTTTTCATACCACATCAACAATATCTTATCATGGATGTGAGGTTGTAAGTTTCCTATAAAGATTCATTGCACATTGGCATCTGAAATGGAATATTGGATTTGGGAAAAGAGGGCTTGATAATGCCCCATGAAATCAATTATTTTCTCTTTCATTCCTTGTTTACAATGAACCAAGTCCATCAAAGAGACTTGAGGTCCAATGTTCACTTGAAAGTCCTCAAGGAATTTATTAACTAATTGTGAAAAGGTAGTTATAGATTTAGGAGGAAGCACACAAAACCAATCCAAAGTTGTGTCCTTGAGTGACCGAGGAAAGATTTTTGCTAAGATTGCATCCTCAAAGTAGAAATCACTACACATAGTGGTAAAAGCTACCACATGGTTTCTAGGGTCTCCCTTCCCATTATATTTCTCAAAGCATGGAGTCTCAAACTTCTCAGGCATACGAGTTCTTAGGATAGAATAGGACAAAGGGCTATGGAGGTAATGTGTTGTCATACTAGTTTTAGGTGGGCTATTACTCATGCTAGCTAGTTGTTGTTGCATGGAGGTCATGTTCTTCAACAATTGGTTTATGACAGGGTTAGAAGTGGAATTAGGTAGAGATTGAAATGAAGGACTAGGTGATGGTGTATGAGTAGCCTTTTGAAATGTGATATGTGGTTTAGAGGTAGGTGGAGTAACCTTATTTGCAGAATTTATGTAATTATAAGGAACAACACCATAATGGCGAACATGATTCCTAGTGGATAACCCAACACATGTGGTAGCATTATTACACAGTTGTGTAGTAGTGGTAAGAATAGTAGATGAATAAGTAGACATAGGGAGTGAGGGTATGGGTACCGACACTTGAGTCCCTATTTGATTAGAAGAAGTGACATTGGTTATGATCTCAACACAACTAGTTGCCGATATAATGTTGTTATGCACTATGTGCTCGCTATGCCATGCAAGACTTCCACCCCTTCTTGTCCCTCAAGAAACAAACCTCTAAGACTATCAATGACAAGGACAACCTCCTCAGCTATATTCTCTGTGCTTACAAATTATTGAAAGTTATCCAACTCTGTGTCTAACCTTTGAATTGGGGTTTTAGGAACATGAGCGACAATGTCATCAATATCGATGGATTCTTGAGCAGTTGATGTTTCAGGGATTATTAAGATTTTCAGATTCAGATGCATCAACATTAGAACCCATAATTCAAATTCTTCTTCTCACAAAGGTATTAGAATCAGGGCACCAGGTCACAAAGCTCATACAACGACTACAAGCTTTAATAACACACAAGATGCCCAAAATAGAAGAATTTTAATGATGTAACAAAGGAAAGATTTGATTTTTGTTTGAAGTGAAGCAATAATATATCCTTAATTAAATTCAATTCAAACAAATAACAACAATGCTAATGCTAAATTCAAACACAATTTTCAATACAATCAAATGACAACTATGCAAAAAAAAATCTTTTTCAATTTTTCAAATGCAAGAATGCAAAAATGATTTTGAACAACAACTAATGAAAGGTAAAACAAAATGTAAATGCTCTAATCAATGTAACAAGATCTAAACAACCTTCAAATCTAAAAATCCTAGCATTAAAACTAGCAATATTGTCTATAAATGCAAAGTTTTGATAAACCCTAGTTTGAAATAATGCAAAATTTAACTACGTATGAATGCAAAGGAACTAAAGATCTCACTCCCAATCAAATTTAGAGTGATGAACAACTTAGATCTGAAATAGGAAGAAAGCAAAAGGTGCAAGAAATGACGGGTTCACCAAAATGTGATGTAGAAAAGAGATTTCTAGCCTAAAGAGTTAAACTAGTTCATCCCTCTTCTACAAAATAATGGGGCACAAACCAAGCATGGTTTCTACCCAAGGAGGAGAGCCAAACTATAGGGGTTCTACCCTTTTGTTTTATATAGAAGGACCAACCAAGTTTGACCAAAATCAAACAAGCAATCCAAGACTATGATTAAACCATAAAATAATGAATACCAAACTATAACAGACTATAGGAAATCAACCTCAGTGATCAAAAAGTATAGCAGAGATAAGAGATGGATTCAAAACTTGGAAAATATAGTAGAAATGTCTAGGATAGGGGCACTTGGGCATCTCAGTCCTCTTTTGGGATTAGGTAGAACTTCAAGTATTATAAGATCTGTATCCGTCTAGATTGCCTTCTTCCTAGAAATTAGCCTCTGAAACCTATTCTTCTTACCTACACACACGGAAAGAGGGAAAATGTTGTGTTGTGTTTAAGGGTGTGCCTCAGTCAAACCCCATTTTGGTGTTCCCACCTCCACTACAACAAATGATAAGATCGAAGAGTGTGTTCCCTAGGAGGGCAGAGGCTAGATTTGTGATAATATGATAGATAATGATGAAATATGATGATAATAACCACAAGACATCCCACCTTAGTTGATGAAGATCTAACACCAACAAGGGAGAGTGATGAAGAGCACTTCAAACTTTCTTCAAAGCTTGCAAACAACTTCAATAGCATTCACAAGTAGACGACAATCCAAACATGAAGAATCCTTTGGCATAGAACATCATATGAGGGCAACTTAACATACACCTTGTTAGTTGTAAAATGAACTACAACACACACTTAAATATGCATCCCTGCTTATCTATGACAAATAAAACAACTTTAGGCCTATTTAGTGTTAAAAAGTGAAGATAATGGATTTTAATGGTTTGTATTGATCCTCCTTTCATCACTAAACATTCAAGGACATTCAACTGAGTAGAGAACTCTACTACAGATCTCCTGTCAGTTGGAACATAGGGGAAGATTGGAATTGTGTGATTTTGTTGTTCAATTAAGCCCACTTATGCTCAAAAACCCTAATTTCACAAATTCATAAACAAACAGATAAATTACAGAAAATGATCACACACAGAGATATCAAATGACAATCAAATGTGTACCAGATTTCAAAGTTTGATGTGCAGAAAAGTCAGGGACTAATGAGCGGGCGCGCTAGTCCAGTGCCTTAATTTTCTTCCGGATCTAGGAATCTTGTCTATAACCTGTTCCTATTGTTCTGGAGATTTTTTAGATGCAGGATTCAAAGGACTAATGAGAGGGCACCTAAGTCTAGGTCCCTATTTTCTTCTTTGATCTGCAATTCTGACAATCTACACTACTCTCCTACAACTCCAATTCTTTCACTTCCACCACCTGTAACCTACAATCATAGAAAAGTGGGTTGGCGGTTGTGGTGTTTAGGGGCTTGCCTCAATCAAGTCTTGGAGAGACATTCAAGTCTTCTGAACACCCTTGTCAGATAAAGAGTGTGTATCCCTGCTGGATAGAGGCAAAATCCAAATGATTAATGATAGAAAACACAATTGATATCACCTTGTAGTGAAGATCTCATGGAAGGAAGATGCTCTTCATGTCATGAGGAGATGGATGCCAAATCTGCAAATACTAACACAAGAACAACACAAATTCTATTCTGCAACATAATGAATGCCTTGAATCACTTTCGTAAAATCACAATGCTCATCTAATTTTCATCTAGTTTACAAATGATAACCTAATCATGATTATATATGCAACTACAAGCATTCCTGCTAAGAATTTCATAATTCAAACTTACCATGTCGGCATAGGACCTAAATAAATATCATAAACTGACACTTTGAAATTGGTCCCGACCTAAAATAGGGCAAGACTAGGGTACGGACACCCAAGTCCACCCCCCTATTTCAGGTAGGATTCATGTTAAGTGCATCCCTTAGGTCCCATTTGCCATGAAACTTTAGGGTTTTCTCACCGGGAGTCATTAAAACCATTCAAGATGCTCTAAATGCATTCTAAAGGACTCAGGAGCTAAACCTTAAGAGGAAAAAGCCCCCAAGGTTACTTTTTCTGACATAACATTTAGCCCCCACTTTAATGTATGTATAAATGCAAGACCAATATATGCATTAAAGTACGGTCAATAAACACAACAAACACACCACGCACAGAGAAGACACGCCAATCACAGAGAAGATAGTAACAGGCACACAAAACATAGAGAGATAGTTATAGTCATGCAAAACATAGTGAAGACAGTATTGAAGACACACAAAACATAGTGAATATAGTGAATGTAGTGATGATTTTCTTATTCTTTTTCTCATATATGAAATGCAAATGCAAGTACAAGGAAAGTAAACATACCACCCATAATGTAGGAGGGACTCATCACCATTGATATTTAAACTGCATATGGGGCAACACACATGCCAAACAAATCTTCGAGTGTAGGAGAGACTCATCACCACCAGTCTTTAAGACTACACTTGAGAAAAAACATGCCATACAAAATAAGCACACCATACAAATCCCAAAGCATAGGAGGGACGCATCACCACCATTCTTTAAGACTATGCTTGGGAACAAACACACAATACACACACACTTAGAAGACATGGAGAAAACACGGTAGACAAGCAATGGAGTGCTCCTATTTCTAGGTTCACCATCTTAGGCACATTACAGGAACACACCGATGATTGCGCTTCGCCACAATAATCACTGAATACATTCTTAAGGGTTAGAATAATCATAGATCCACTCCCCGCCTCTGCAAAGGACTTTTTAAAAATGATAGGATGTGCACTCTCCTTGAGAAATACACCATCCCCGCCTCCGCAGAGGGCTTAAGATAAAAAGGATATGCTCAATATCTCGCCTTTGTAGAGAGCTTAAATGATTGCAATAGATTTCAAAAAAATCTCATAGTGCAGGAGGGACTGATCGCCACTAGTCTTTAAACTACACTTGAGAACAAACACACTTTACTAGCATCTAAATCAGATAGCTTACCTTATATATGCCCCCACCTTGAGGTGTTTGATATTGTGTACCTATATCAAGCACGTTAAGGTAGGTAGAAAACACACAAGGGAACACAAACTCTCACAAAGCCCATGCCCCCAGAGGTGACATGTACTTTACGATCACCAAATGTTCCCACAAACACATTCCTACAATAAAAGTGTTAGCGTCCATATAATCATGATAAACAACAATGCATATGATCACTCACATAGAGAGCCGAGGTTATACTACGGATTCAGAGACTGAGTATAATCGTGGGGTTATACCACAGAAATCTCAAAACCAAGTGTAACCAAGGTGAGATTCAAAGAAAAACAAAGTGCATGGAGCAACAGTATTGTTATGGTTTGTTAGTGCGATAAGACAATGTCAAGATCACATGGAGTGATTCTACTAGCCAAGTGTCAGATAATATATATCAACCCCATCGTCATGTATGGACTTGGTCCATTTATTGATTTCTCGCTAAAGGGACACTAGGTTCATATCAGTCTAATATATTTTTTTGTCATCTGCCCACTAGATAGAAACACTAGAGGAAGGAAAACAATAAATCAAGAGAGGAGAAACAAGTGCCTTAGGGATAGTCACGTAAGACGGTGCCCCCAAGTCACCAACCGCAATGCTATGTCCGTAAGACACAACATAGAACAATGAAAATAGAGGAGAAGCAATATAGAAGAATGATGATAAGAAGGGTCACAATAGAGGTGGTCTCCTGGTATCCTAAACCTTATAAGAGAGTCAAGGGTCATCCCAGGAGGCCTAAACAACACAAGAGGTAAAGGGTTAGAAATACTTACTTGATTCATCCCAATGTTAAGAACATACATATCTAGGAAGAGGCCACGCTTGAGAGCAATTATAATATTTTCTACAAGGAGTGTGGCTTAAAGATGGAGAAATATTTGCATGTTGTTTCGGTCTTGTTAATATCATGTTAACATTGAGTTTAGGACAACGAGAGGCTTTGGTGGGTTTCAAAGAATAGTATCCAATACCGGTTGTGTAGTTAATTCTAGCAACTTGTAAAGGTACTCTAATTCCTTGTTGATTTACACCACATCCATTACCTGCATAGTCATGATTTTTGTAAAATATTTGAAATCCAAGACCGTAGAGAGAGTCCATTTCTTTAGAAGATGGTGAAGCCTCATAGGTCTCATAATTTATAGTATAAGTAAGAGTATTGTCTTTGTTTTCTATTAAGGAATCTTTGGTTTCTTCTAGGTATTTCCAAAGTTTGCTTAGAGATTGATGCTACTTTTGATGTGTCAGAGCTATTAAATTTATATTCCCTGAAATTGCAAGGATTAAAATCTAATGAACACCATCATCACCAAAACATGCATTATATGGTTGAGGGTCTTGCACAACATTATCTATGGCAAGAGGCATTGATGACTTAACTCGTAAGCTATTTAGATTTGTATAATTGTTAAATTGTTTTCGCGTTTCAATATGTAAACAACTATCCAGTTTAGGATTAGATTTCACAGTGTGGAGCTTGTTTTGATAAATAAACTTTATTGATCTATGAAGGGTAGATGGAATTGCCCCCATGGCATGAATCCACTGTCTACCTAGAATCATATTATATGAGAGAAAACCAAGTATAACATGAAAGAGATTATCTAATGTCATAGGTCCAACCATTACTTGTAAGGTTATCGTGCCCATAGTTTGTTTTGCAACATTATCAAATCCATGAATGCTATTTATATTTGGTTTAATCAAAGAGGTATCAATCTTAATCCTATGTAACAAATCAATACCACAAACATTAAGCGTTGATCCATTGTCAATCATAAATCGCTTTATCAACATTTTATTTATTGTGACAAAGATCATAAGTGGATCATATTCATATTTTATTGATTGTATTTCATGTGGTTAAAAGAGAATATCCATTTTTGTCACATGCATAAAATCCAATAGAGCTTCTACATCATTCAGCTTAACAGCAGGTGGTACAATCACCTTTTGTAAAGCTTCTTGGAGCATTCCATGGTATGTAGGTGAAGTTTGTATTAAATCCCAAAGAGAGATCTTAGCTAGAGTAGCGTGAAGCTATTCGACATGAAGATCATATTCTTGACCACTTTTATGAGTAAGACGAGGTGGTGGAGGGAACATAGGTTGAGAACATGGAAGAGATATAGGCACATGAGGTGCTTGTTTACCTTGCTTGTTATTATGGGTGTTGTATGTGTGAGCAGTCACGGGGTGTTGCAATACATTTTGAACACCTTGACTTGTTTGAGTAATTTGTCATGCATATTTATAGATGTAATCGGGAGGTCTACCTTGAACTGTAATCACCGGCTTTAAGCAAGAGGGTGCATTAGGTGCCCCTCAGAAAATCATCTTAGGAATATTGCTACAAAGTCTAATAATGAAGATTGAATTAACATTGTTTTCCTCTTGATTATACCAACATCTATCCCTAGAGGATTTAATGTGAGAGACCTTTTCTCATCCACTAATGCCACATCTTGGCCAGGGAGAGCATTGGAATGAGACCTAAAGGTTCAATGTTTGTAGGGAGATTAAGTATTGTGTCATTAATAGAGTTATCCGCAATATTCTCATCTATGGTCCTTGGACATTCAACTATAGGAGAAGTAGGATAACTTATGGAATCATCTTCATCATCATCACCATATGTTTTAGCTATTAATTCCAAAGCATTAAGAGAAGTTTCATACTCATCATTCTCAATGTGTCTTGCTAAATATTCTACTACCCAAGTGTATGTATTCATGAGAGATGTGAAGTTTTCAAAATTAGATACATAGTCAAGTATTTAAAATGAAGAGCATTAAAATATATCCTTGTGATACATAGCTTGTATATAAGTGAGAACATGGGGGTTCTTCTTAAGAAATTTGTAGAAACTCTCAAAGTTTTTGATAGATGCATGTGAAGATACCAAAGAGAAATGAGACAAAGATTCCATGGTGAAATGTATTGTAACATAAATGTAAATCAGGTTTTAAAATCTTTTCAAAATTTATGCAAGAGACAAGTGCAAAACTATATGTGAAAATGACCTAAAATGCTTGATTTTTTTGACTTTTTTCAATGCAAACAAGTGAAAGAAGAGATGTTGTAAGCAAATTGATGAAGTGGAGCAAGTACTGTGTTTGATATCAGTCCAATAAAACAATAATATCCTTCACAACACACTTTTTATGCAAACCTAGAGTGATGACAAGTCAAAACCTAGTGAAAATACACTTAAATATGCAAATTTTCACAAAGTTTCAATGCAAAGACCCAATAAAAAGGGTGTTGTAAAGAATTTTAGAAGGGGTAGAAGATAATAATAGTAATATCAGTCATCTAAATTCATAAAATTCATCACAACATGCTTATAGTGCCAATCTAAGTCAAACCCTAGTGAAAATATAGCTAAAATATGCAAATTTTTGCAAATTTTCAATGCAAAGGTCCAATAAAAAGGGTTTTGTAAATAATTTTAGGAGGGGAAGTAGATTATAACCCTGATAAACTCCAATTAGTGCAGAAAATTCATTCAAAACACACCTATTATGCAATTCTAGAGAGATGATAAGGCCAAAATCTAGTGAAAAAGCAAGGTTTTCAAACCCTAGACATGAAATTTTGCAAGCAAACCAGTATGATGCAACACTAAAGTTAGAAATTAGTCCTAATGAGTGTTTTAAAAGGGTATTAAAATCTAAAACAAGATTTTTACTACAAACCCTAGCTAATGCAAAACTAGGTTATATGGAAAAATGCACAATTTTAAGCAATTTTTATCAATTTAACCGTTAAAATGTAATATAAATGAATGATGAATGAAAATTTTCTATATTTTAAATCAGATCTGATGATAATGACATAAATTTATTGAAATTCAATGCCATCTAATACAAATTATTTGAAAATGCAAGCTAAAAATGCTAATTTTTTTCAAAATTTTCAATTTTTTTGTAATTTTTCAAATGCAATAAGATGAACAATGAAATGCATGTAAATCTGAAGCACAACACTCAGCAAGGTGAAGAATTCAAAAGAACACGGGTTCACCAAAATGTTTAGTGTTAAAAAGTGAAGATAATGGATTTTAATGGTTTGTATTGATCCTCCTTTCACCACTAAATTACATTCAAGGACATTCAACTGAGTAGAGTACTCTACTACAGATATCCTATCACTTGGAGCATAGGGGAAGATTGGAATTGTGTGATTTTATTGTTCAATTAAGCTCAATTATGCTCAAAAACTCTAATTTCACAAATTTGTAAAGAAATGGACAAATTACGGAAAATGATCACACACAGAGATGTCAAATGACAATCAAATGCATACTAGATTTTGAAGTTTGGTGTGCAGAAAATTCAGGGGCTAATGAGTGGGTGCCCTAGTCTAGTGCCTTAATTTTCTTCAGGATCTGGTAATCTTGTCTATAACTTGTTCCTGTTGTTCCAAAGATTTTTCAATTGTGAGATTCAGAGGACTAATGAGTGGGTGCCCGAGTCCAAGTCCCTATTTTCTTCTCTGATCTACAATTCTGATAGTTTGCACTACTCTCTTGCAACTCCACTTCTTTTGCTTCTGCCACCTGTAACTTGCAATCACAAAAAAATGGGTTGGGGATTGTGGTGTTTAGAGGCCTGCCTCAGTCAAGCCTCAGAGAGACATTCAAGTCTTCCAAACACCGTTGCCAGATAAAGAGTGTGTATCCTTGTGGGATAAAAACAAAATCCAAATGATTAATGATAGAAAACATAATTGATATCACCTTGTAGTGAAGATCTCATGGAAGGAAGATGCTCTTCATGCCATGAGGAGATGGATGCCAAATCTGCAAATACAAACACAAGAACAACACAAATTCTACTCTGCAACACAATGAATGCCTTGAACCACTTTCACAAAATCACAATGCTCATCTAATTTTCATCTAGTTTACAAATGATAACCTAATCATGCTTATATATGCAACTACAAACATTCCTGCTAAGAATTTTGTAATTCAAACTTATTGTGTTGGCATAGGACCTAAATAACGATCATAAACTGCCACTTTGAAATTGGTCCTGACCTAAAATAGGGTAGGACTAGGGTGTAGGTGCTCAAGTCATCCCCCTATTTCAGGTAGGATTCATGTTAAGTGCATCCCTTAGGTCCCATTTGCCATGAAACTTCAGGGTTTTCTCATCGGGAGTCATTAAAATCATGCAAGATGCTCTAAATGCATTCTAAAGGACATGATAGCTAAACCTTAAGAGGAAAAAGCCCCCAAGGTTACTTTTTTTGACATAACAAGGCCAACAAATACGAACTATAGAAATGTCCTAAGCTAACACAACAAAGTGGGGCTAAAGTACCCAAGCAGGACTAGGGCACTCGAGTGCCCTGGACCTTTGGCCCATAGACTTCGAAAAGTGTCTTTTAATGTGGGCTTAGTCTAGTCCTAAGTTGATTATGTTGGGTTTACTTGTCGGGATCAAGATATTCATCATTTAGAGCTCAAAGAGGTGTTAAAATAGGTCTTGATTAACAAAGGCAACAAAATAGGTCCAACCTAGGAGCTAAACTAGGTGTAAAATGCTAGTGTACACATTTTATGATGCTACAAATACAATCTCATTCATGTCTCATCTATGACTCATGACCTTTCACATTCTCCAACTGTTTATTTATCAAGCCTTTTGGTGGTTAAAAAAATTGATTTTTTCATGTCGACTAATAACCAAACTAACTATCCACACCTTTATTAAATATTAGGTAATTTTTGCTTCAGGGGCATTGCCAAAGTCACTATTATTTTGGGAGGAAATTACAGCTAACAAAGTCACTAATGTTGTGTGTACCCGCAGCCTTGCAGCATGATCAGTCACCACAGTACTGAGAAACAATACTAAATAGGAAATTCTTAACATTGATCATTTTAGAAGTTGTGAGAAAACCAACAAAGGAAGTTTTCAGTGGTGATTTTTTGCCAACTAACAATTTTGGCATTTTGAGGTCTCAAAAATGGTGAATATAATGTTTTTGGGTGAAAACATATACTCCATTATTTAATCCATTTTGGTCCCCATCATCAAGATATTACAAAGGAAATCATCTATTTTTTTCAAAATTATGGTTCAATCACCCACCTTTTTGCATTACTTAAGGGCAAAAGGTGGTGCAATTGGCAATGAAATTATAGTCAATTAAGGGAAAAGGGTGGTGTAATCACCATTAAAATTATAGACAATTAAGGGCAAAGGGTGGTGTAACTGCTAATGAAACTATATTAAATTTAAGTAATGTATATAATCACCATGTAATTATAAACATTTTAGGGAAAATGTGTATTATTGGCATCTAATTATAAGTATTTTAAGAAATATGTGTATTATTACTATTCAATTATAAGAACTTTAGAGAAATTGTGTGCCATCACCACATAATTATAGATAATTTAGGGTTAATGTGTTTGATCACCCATGCAAAAGTTACTACTTTTTTGTGGGCTAGATGACCAAAAACTTAGTGTGACAGTAGATTCCTATTTAAGAAAAAATTCTTCATTCACTCATTTCAAATTCATTTCACATATTTCTCACATTATGAATTTGTGATTTTTGATCCTTTGGACTGACATTTAATTGATCCATGTTGTCAAATGTGAAATAGGAGGGTACTTTTTCAAAAATTGGTGAATAGACATACGCTACAACTATACTTAGTCTCCCATTCCTAATAATTTACAAAGGCATTTAACAATTTGTATTACATTTTTTTAATTTGTATATTATTTGATTAACCTCTATAATCATATTTCTCGTGTTAATATTGATTTAAATGTTATTATTACATAGACCTACGTATTTTTAATTGTGTATTTCTCATGTGTGTATATTGATATAAATTGTCATAATTAATTCATTGCATAGACTTCTATAGTTTTTTATCATTTCTTTATAGTTATTTTTTACATAGACTATATCAATGGTTATGGACTATTGGTTGAGTAAAGTCTCTATTGTATTTACATCCAAATGAATCCATCAAGGAGACTACTATGGG
Organism: Cunninghamia lanceolata; assembly: GCA_027924645.1. Classification (NCBI taxonomy): domain Eukaryota; kingdom Viridiplantae; phylum Streptophyta; class Pinopsida; order Cupressales; family Cupressaceae; genus Cunninghamia; species Cunninghamia lanceolata. The sequence continues at coordinate 11,494,052 of BSBN01000078.1, forward strand.
CTTTTATTTTATTTTACTGTTGAATCCTTGATACTTAGAGTCTAGACTCTATATATTTACACTTTTTTGTTTTGTCTCCATGTTAATGGTTTTGCCTTGATGTTACTATGCTTCAACTAGTAACCAACCTTGTAGAATGATTCGTTCTTTGTAGGTCCTGACATAGCCAACCTACCCTCACCTTTTTGTAGATTATATAAAGGCTTTATTAATACTTTTAACCTTTAAAAAATTACTTTGTTGTTATAATTTTTTATTGACTTGCAACTAGAAATTACCATGCCATTTAAGTCATTTTTGTCACTTTGAGACAACTGATAACTAGTTCTTTGCAATTAATGGCTCTACTAGTCAACAACCTTAAGCCCATAGGCTACAAAGGTTTATGTCATTAATTAACTCATTACAATGGTACACTAATATTTGCATGACTAGTATTCATTATCTAATGAGCTAATAAAAGAATGACACATATATTTAAGGCTACTACATGTTTTTCTTGGACCGTAGATGTGCTTGTAGCTTTACTAAAGGTTATTGTAGGTCATCTACAAGCTACTATAGGTATAACAAAGCAAAAGTTATTACATGTCATCTAATCTCCCCTTCCCATAGCCCAAAAAAAGGTTGTAATAATACTTTAACCTTTTAAAAGTGCTTAATTTTTATAATCATCATTGAATTACAACCGATGGTTACCACATCCATTTAAGTTGTTCTTTGCCACTTTGAGCCAATCAACAACCAATTTTTTGGATTGGGTCTTTCTTTGTAGTTAACAACTCTACAATCACTGACTTTAAGCCTATAGTCTACAAATCCTATATGATCCATTTTTTGGTCCTATTTATTTACACTACACATCTTAAATTTGATGGATGTATAGCTATATTTAGTCATTTTTACCATAAAACACAATCAAAATATTAAGAATATTGTATCACATGAAAGGAGATTTAGATAGATTGCTAAATCTTCTATAAAATTATATATATATATATATATATATATATATATATATATATATATATATATGAAGATGAGGAAAGGTTGAAGACATAAAATACATGAAAGAAATGTTATGTCGTAAAACATCCCCCTAGGTTTAGCTCCTAGGTTCCCTTAGTTTAATCATGAATGTGTAAAACTTATCCCAGAGAAAACTTTCCTGAACCCCATGACAAATGGGGCTTACAAGCCTATCTTAATGCTTAATCTAGACCAAAAATAGGCCCCTAGACTTGGGCACCTGTGCCCTAGTCTAGACCTATTTTGTCAGTATTTTCAATTTGAATTACAAATGTTAGCAGGAATGCATATATAAACATGTTTAGGACATCATTTTACTCCTAGTTGATTAAGGTGAACTTATGATTATCAAGAAAAGAGAACTCAAGGCATTCATTGTGTTGCAGCGTAGAATTGTGTTGTGTTTATATGTATTTGTTGCAGATTTGGCTCCATCAACTCATTTCCTCATTATTTGAAGGCACTTCATCTCTATGAGGGTTTACACCTTCTAAGGTGATATCTTATTGTGTTTCAATCAATCTATTTCATCATTTGCTTTTGCCTCTATCCACCAAGGACACACACTCTCTCTAACAATGATGTGGGAAGGCTTGAATGCCATTCTGAGGTTTGACCGAGGCAAGCTCCTAAACACCACAACCCCCAACCCCTCTCTTGCGATTGCAGTTACAGGTGTGGAATCTTGTGAAGAGGAGTTGTAGGAGATTAGTGCAAAGGATAAAGATTTGGGATATAAAGAAAACAATGAAGAATATTTCTTTCTAGACAAGGGTGCCCACCACTGTGTCCTCCAGATTGTCATTGTCAACAACTCTGAAGAGGGTTGCAGATTTCATCACCTTACCGCTCTAAATCCATAGAAAAAGTTACTTGTTGGACTAGGGCACCCACTCAATATCCTTGAATTTTTGTCTTTCTAGAATCTGAAACCTGGTATGTTTCTAATCTTCATTTAGTGCCTTCTTGTGTGATCATTTGTTGTGTTTCATCTGTTTGTTTATGATGTCATATAATTAGGGTTTAAGGCTTAATCAGATTAGGGTTTAACAAATTATCAACATATTCCAACTTTTATTATCATTCCAAAGTGACACTAAACTTGTACCTAAGTCCTCTTGTAAGAGAAGTGACTAAACTTGGTTTATGTCCTTGAATGATTATATGTGAAAGTGGGTCTGATGGAATCCATCTAAAACACTACCTCAACCTCATCAACTCCACTTTTCTCATATAACATTTTGGTGAACCTGTGATTTTTATGAATTTACATCTTTCTAAGTGTTGTAATCAGATTTTAATTCATTCATTTCATTTTCATCTTCATACATTTGAAAATCTTGCATAAAGTTGAAAAATTTGAAAAAAATAGGCATTTTTGGCTTGCATTAAGGCGTAGTTTGCACTATTTTCCTTGCATATCATTGAAAACATTTAATTTTTTGATATTTACATCAGATATAAGATAAATTTCAGCAATTCATCTCTTTATCATTATTTACCTTGCATTTGCATCTCTCATTTGCTAGGGTTTTGCTTGAAATTTTGCATTTTTTCATATAACCTAGTAATTTCAAAAGCTAGGGTTTGTAATTAAATAGTATTAGATTTTATTACTCATTTTAACACTCTTTCAAATCTTATTCTTGGCTTTAGTGTGGCTTCATTGTGTATCTTTGCATTTGCATTTACATTATTAGCACATTTACATTGAAAAAGTGGAAAACTTTGAGCATTTTAGGTGCATAAGCAAGCATAGTTTTGCTTTGTTTCATTGCATTTGTCATAAATATCTTTCATTTCAAATCTTGCATTCATTTTCAAACATACATCCATTGGTCATTTGAAAATTTTGCATCATTTCTTAGTATTGTGTGAAAATTGGTATATTTTTAATTACATAGTGTGTATTTCAACACTAAGTGTTTATACACCTTATTCACACTTTCTTGATCAGAACATTTTAAAATCATCAACTTGGCCTTGTTGTGTAGTACTTTTCCCTCTATCCACTTTGGTTGTTGTGGACTCTATGTGTCTTTTAATACCTGTTTCCCTCAAACAAGTGTGTTAGTGCAAAATAGTCTCACATCTATGGCTTCTTATCATAAAAACAATGCTATGGTGTTTCCTTGACTTGATAAAAAAAGGAAGACCCCTGAACCAGAAATAACATGTACACCATGAGACAGGATAGTGGGAGACATTGAAGGTCCTCTTTACATTACTGTTAACATAATGGGGACTCTGGTAAGACGAGCCCTTGTTGATCCAAATTGCACATGACTAACATTGCTATGGAAGAGTTCCTTTATTCACATAAATTGATACAGGAAACTTACGAGGCTACATACATGATGATAAAAAAACATAATGGAGCTTTCCTCCTGGCTATATGGAAGATTACTTTAATGATTTGAGTGTTTGATAAAGCTTTAGAACAATCATTCGATATCATCCCTACATCTGACCTCTTTCATATAAATCTAGGCCGCTCAAGGCTATGAAAGCTATCCCTTCAACACTTCACCAATGCTTAAAATTTCCTCACCATGGGTCTATATGAAATATTCACCATAGTTAATAGAAACCTATGGTTATCTAGAAAAACATCATCCTTGACTACTTTTGGCCCGAACCTACTGAAGAACTTGAACCATGAATAGATCAAACTTTCTTGGGATATAGACATTACAAAGAACAATTACTATCAAAATTGGTAGGACCCCCTATTCAACAAACAACAAATAGAGAACAACCTACATTACAAGATTACCCTAGACCAAAAGGTAAGGGAGTCTATGCTAAGGTTCCTCCTCCATCATCCTTATAGGGATCGGGATATATTGATGGAAAACAAAACAATGTACCATTAAAAGATAATCACATGTATGCTTCTTCTTCCAAGATGCTGAAAACTATGGAAAATCATTATAATACTCTTGACAACATCACCAATAAAACATGAAGGAATAGACTAGCAAAAGAAAGAAGGAAGAGAAGACAAGACTTGGCTCGAAATACACCACTATAATAAGAGAACATTTCACCATCTAACATTGAATCAAACAAAGAAGAGCTTAAGTCTAAAGAGGTAAAGGAGGATAACTTTAGTAAAGCAATTGTACCTTATGTTCCCCTTTCATCGTGTATTGAAGATTGGGAGGAAGATGAGTTGCTTGATGACAACCTCTAGTTCAGTTGTATACATAGGTAAGTATTTCTAACCCTGTTGGTCACCTTTATCATAGCATATCTTTGCTCGCTTACGTGACCTCCTCTTATGTGCTATGTTCCCTCGCAATGTGTTATGTGTTGTTTAGGTCTCCTTGGATGATCCTTGATACTCTTGTACAAGGTCAAGGATACCAGGATACCACGCCTATTGTAACCATTCTTCTATTTGTTTCATCATTCTTCTATCTTGCCTCTTCTCTATTTTATTGTTGTGTGTTATGCCTTAGGGGCATAGCATTGCAGAGGGTGTTTTGGGGGAATCCTCTTATGTGGTGTTCCTAAGGTACATGTTCTCCTCTCTCATTTTTATTGTTTACCTTCTTCAGTGATTCTACCTAATTGGCAGATGATGAAAATAAATTAACATTGGTATGGACTGTGCGTCCCTTTAGCGAGAAAGCAAAAATGGACTTAGTCCATATATGAAGACAAGGTTGATATATATATATATATATATATCCAACACTTGACTAGTAGAATCACTTCATGTGATGTATCATCTTATGGCATTTCTTGTGACTAAGATTTTACAATCTACTCAATCTACTCTTGTACACTTTGATTAGTATCTCACCTTGTTGCTACACTCAGTTCTGAGGTACCTGTAGTATTGCCCAATGGTTATACGCGGCTCTAAACTCATGAGTATAGCCTTGGTCCTTGATGTGATTGTTTTCATGCATAGCTTTAAGATGTGATATGGTTGTTATCTTAGAGTAAGATTTTCTAACCATCTTATTGTGTATCTTAGCATATTATATCAATGTGTTTCTGGGAACATTCAGTGATCGTAAGCACATGTCACCTTGAGGGCATGGGCTTTGAAAGAGCTCTTGTTCCCTTGTGTGTTTTCTCTCTACCTTAATGTGCTTGATATCAGTAAGTGACATCAACCACCTTAAGGTGGGGGCATATATAATGGTATCTATCTGATGATTTTGAAACTAACGAAGCATATTTGTAAGCCCTCTCCATGAGCGGAGATGTATCTCTTGAACTAGTGCACATCCTTATCTAAATTGCAACCAAAAAGCCCTCTCCATGAGGCGAGAGAGCATATCCCTTGAGCTAGTGTGTATCCTTTTATACAAAGCCCTTCTATGGAAAACGAGATGGTGTACATCTCTTGAGCTAGTGCACATCCTTTTATACAAAGTCCTCATCAGGAGGTGGGGTTGGATCTTGAGCTATCCTCCCTTAAGTGTGTCTTTGGATGTTGTGGCATAAGCCCAACCATCAGGTGTGTCTACAACGTGTTTTAGATGGTGGGACTTAGCAATAATCTCCTTCCATCGCTCATGTTTGTCATGTATAAGACATATAGTATGTCTATGGCATGCTATACAACGCTTGTGTTTTCCATGTGTCTTCTGTGTGTTTTTCCTCATGTGTGGTATCAAGGGTGTGGCGATGAGTCCCCCCCCATACTTAGGTTTTGTTTGGTGTGTCTTCCCTCATGTGTGCTATCAAGGGTGTGGTGATGAGTCCCCCCACACTCAGGGTTTGTTTGGCATTTTTTCCCCCTAGTGTAGTATCAAGGGTGTGGCAATTAGTCCCCCCTACACTTTGGGTTTTGTATTGTGTGTTTTTGGTGGTTTCAAGGGTGTAGTGATGAGTTCCCCCGCCCCTTAGATCAGAATTTATTGCATATATGAAAATGTTTTTGATTATATAAGGTGGCTAAAACAAGGGGCTGAACCCTTACAAAACAACAAAAAGAAACCCCAAAGGCAACAGAACAAAAGAGCCTCGCAACAGTCACAGCATAACCCACTTAGATACAGCTTATACAATAACCAGTCTAAAGACAGAAAGTTTATGAAAAGCAGAGTATCAGCAGTATGATAGAAACTAGAACTAAGGAGATAGATTCTCCCATCTTTTAGCCATGGATTCAATAAATTCATCCAACTTTTTGAAATTCTCATCCTTGTCAACAGCAGCAGTAGCCCCCAGATCCTGCAACACAGATAGATTAGATAGAACAGTACACTTGAGCATGGTGGAGAAAGACTGCTCGAGCTTCTCAACACAGCTCCTCAAGACAACAATGTCATTCCTGTATCCAACTTCTTCCTCCGTTTCATCAGTAGCTTCCTCCACAAACATCTTTCCCCCTTCATCAGCATTATCCGCAGTCACCAACCACACCACCAGAAGCCTCCATCGGTTTATTCCCATTCTTACCTTCAGCATCTTTGGAAATCTCCTGAACTTCTAGAACCTTGGTCTCATCTCCCTGAGTGGACTCTTCTGATGCACTCTCAGAATAATCTATAAGTTTATCTTTGGGCACAAGTTTTCTAGCAATCCTCCTCGACCTCCTAACCCCAGAGGAAAAGCCCTCTTTCGTATCCTTAGTAGCCAACTTAGATTTACTGCCTGGTCCCTCAAGGGTACTACATAGATTTTTAGGGGTCCCCATAGCAAACCCCACAGTTTCCTCTTCTGCCCCCCTTGTTTTCCTCTTCCTGGTCTTCACACTGCATTTGGAGAGTAGAGTTTGGGTAGCTGTCACCATAGGAATCTCTTCATTAGAAAAAGAGACCCCTTTAGACTTAGGAGAAATTGGGGACGGGCACGACTCTTTAGAAACAACAGTATTATTAGGGTTGGCAGACATTTCCTCACTATGAGACTGGATAGGCTTAGGAGGCTCCAGAGCAAGGTGGAAATTATAAAGGTAGAGGATAAGACCCTGGTGCAGGGGAATAGGTTTCTTGGATGATTTTTTAGCCATTTTTGCTTTAGCCCTAAAAACTGAATGCTCAAGGGAAGACAACAAATAAAATGGGAAACTAATGGGGGCATTACGTCTAAAATGATTCAGAAGAGGAAGCTGATAATTGTAAAACCTGGTAAAGTACCCCTCAAGAGTGAAGTATTTCATTAGGAGGAAACACACTTCATCCCACGGTTCTAGCAGCTTAGTCCTTTTGAAACCTCCCTGGTAAGGAACAAGTTCTTCACCTTCCCCAAGGAATAACTTTTGGTTAGAATGATCAACCACTTTAGCTTTCCTTTGTAGCTTGATCCCCATAGTTGACATGCCGGTCGCCATAGCAATAACTTTTTTAGAAATCTCGAACCCAATTCTCCCCACAGACACGCGACGGTTTTGCCAAGACCTAGCGAATTGCTCAAATAGATTTTCATTATATCCATTAAGGCATTCCAAATAGGGACTGATACCGCCTTCCTTAGAGTAGTGCCAAACCACCACATTGTCTTTAAACTCACAGCAAGAAATAGGCTCCGTTCAGATTCTATCTCCACCCATTACAACCTTCCAGACAAAAGCATAGAATCCCCAATACCAGAAAATCTGAGAGTTAGTGTGGGAAGTAAAATTAACTGCTTAACAGGGGATTATGATAATAATCCAGCTACACACATTAATATTAATGAGAGCTGCTTGATGCCTATACTTCCCATGCTCAGACATGATTTTTTGGCATTCACTATAATTAGCAGGTAAGCAACTCACCTTAACACAAGGGAGTAATAAAGCAGATATGACATTGAGCCACGAAGTATAGAAAAACACGTACTTCAAGATACATGTCAGCATCTTCCAACAAGGCTGACTGAATAACCTATCCTTCCTAATATGCTGACGAATCATTAACACATCATTTCTTTTTGAATTAAGTCCCTTAAGTTTAAAGGGATGTTGTTAATTTGGCGCCAACAATGACAATTTGAAAATTGTTGGCCGAGGTCAGCTAGAGCATCTGCAACTCCATTTCCCTCTCTATATATATGAGATATGTCAACTCTGTGCATCCGCTGTAGAAGGATTTGAATGTCCACTATTATATCTTTCAATTTCCAACCACAAGTCAACACATTATTAACAGCATCGATAACCAATTTGGAATCACTTTGAATAACCAATTGCCTGATATCAAGAGAAATAGCCAACTTCATCCCCCATAGAAGAGTAGAGGCTTCAGCATAATTATTGCTATGAAAGCCTATCCCACCAGCATAAGAAGCAACCATCCACCCTCTGTCATCCCTTATAATCCCACTACCGCTAGCTTTACCATCTGCCTTAGATGCCTCATCAAAATTTAGTTTGAGCCAATGGGGTTTCGGGGGTATCCATTTTGTGTTTAATCTCTGTAACTGTTTAGAATTATCATGACTCAGAATTCAGTTTAGAAATCTTCAATTAGTCGCAATTTTCTCCTCTTCATAAGAAAGAGGTTTTTCTGTAGTTTTGATTTGAGAATTGGTCACACTTTCCATGAGGATCTTAGAAAAGGAATGAAGAACTTGAGAGGTATCTCTAGCAGAATCCCTAAAAATTCTATTGTTATGTTCTTTCCATAAGGTCCAACCAAGAAAGGGCAGAGTTTGGTTCCAAAGCTCAACAAGCCATGGGTGAGAGAAGGAAAGGCACCAATTGGCAATGACTTCCCTAATATCAGAATTACAAACTCATTGAATGCCAAAGTTCCTTAAGATAAAATTCTAAATTTCCTTGACAAAATCACAGTGGAGGATTAAATGAGAGATTGTTTCCTCCTTCTCCAAGAAGAGAAAGCACCTATTAACCAAAGTGAATCCCCTCCTCTATAAGTTATCTTGAGTTAGGATTTTGTTATGAACAACCGCCCACTAGAACATGTTGATTTTAGGGATAAGTTTATGATTCGAAAATTTCCTCCAAATTTCATTTTTATGCACATCAGGTGTTAACAGATGGTAAGCAGTCTTAACAGAAAAACAACCTTTCTTGTCCGGCCACCAATATAGTTCATCCTCCCTAGGGAAAAGAGGGATTCTGACCCCCTGAATTAAACTTTGAATAGACCACATCCTAGGAGTCAGTTCAGGGCGATGGGTACAACAATCCAAGAGGTTTTTCCAACTCCTAATGCAATTATTATTGTGAATATAATGGTAAACTTTATCCCCAAAAAACTGAGTAGCAATGCCAGCAATAACTCCATAATCTCCTTGATTAACCAGACCCTTATCATTCATCCAAATATCTTCCCAGAAGTTAATAGAATCACCATTCCCCAGTTTCCATTTAAGCCCATGCTTGAGTAGATTTCTGAACTTCAACATTTTGTTCCAGATAACAGATCCCTGAGGGAGCCCTTCCTGGTGAAGAAAACCGAAGTGATTTGTTCCATGGAGGTACTTGGCTTGCATAGTGTCCCCCCATTCTTTATGATTGTGGATCAAATTCCAATTTATTTTGGAAAGGAGGGCCTTATTCATATTCCTGACAGATCTAATGTTAAGGCCTCCATGAGATTTGGGGAGACAAACTTTCTCCCAACTAACCAAAGACATTCTCTGTTTGTCTTCCATCCTTGTCCATAAGAATTTTCTTTGAATCTATTCCAATTTGTCAACAACAAGCCTAGGCATTTTGAAAAGGGACAGGAAGTAAGTAGGGATACCTTGCAAAGAAGACCTTAAAAGTTGTAATTTGCCTGCATTACTGAGTAATTTCCCCTTCCAACCAACCAGTTTCTTTTGATTTCTTTCCAGAATTCCATTCCAAAATCCTTGAGACACTGCTTTGACCGTAAGAGGGAGGCCAAGATAAATAGCAGGAAGATCAACTTCAGCACAACCAATAATAGTGATGATTTTTTGCCGAAGATCAGTCAGAGTATTAAAGAAATAAACATTGCTCTTCTGAAAGTTTATGTTTTGACCATAAGCTTTGGCATAGTCATTTAAAATATTCTTCCAAGTACGAGCTTCAACCACAGAAGAGATACCAAAGAGGATGGTGTCATCCACAAACTGCTGCACATACATAGGAGGAAGGGAGGAAGTGGGTTTAATACCCACAATTTCTTTAGAAGTAATCTTAGAGTGAACATACCACCCAAGGGCCTTTGCCATTAAGATAAACAAGTAAGGTGAGAGAGGATCCCCTTGTCTAATCCCCCTTGAGGTAGAGAAAAAACCCCTAGGGACCCCATTGACCAGAATCGAGAATTTAGCTGTAGAAACATCCTCACGAATGAGAAGGGGAATTTTATCATTAAAACCAAACTTTTTGATGACTTCAAACAGGAATTTCCATGAAACTCTATCATAAGCCTTGGAAATATCTAACATTAGAACCATGCTAGGAATTTTGCTCTTGTCCATAAAATAGATAGTTTCATGAGTGGAGATCAAAGCATCAATAATTTGACGACCAGGGACAAAGCCTTTCTGAGAAGGGGAAATAATTTTGTTAAAAAAAGGTTGAAATCTTAGCACAATCACTTTAGTGCACAACTTATAGATGGTATTACACAAGATAATGGGCCTGAAATCAGAGAGATGAATAGGCTTCAGCTTTTTAGGGACAAGAGTAATAAAATTATTATTAATCTGCTTTAGAAGTTTACCAGTTCTGAAAAAATCTCTGACAGCAACCATAACATCAGCACCCACAATATCCCAATATTCCTGAAAGAATATTGGAGGAAATCCATCAATGCTAGGGGCTTTAAATGGACCCATAGAAAATAAGACAGCACGAATCTCCTCCTCAAAAATAGGTTTTAGCATTTCAATGTTGTCTTCTTCGGTTATCAGACAGGGGATCTTATCAATAAACTGGTCCATAACTCTTCCATTCCCATCATTATTAGCTTGCTCTGACAACAAATTCTAAAAAAATAACACATCTTGGTCTCCAATCTCATTGTCCTCGGTGATGATATTGCCATTTTCCAGACATAATTTAGAGATGGAGTTAGCCTTCCTATGTTTCATGGTTGAGAGGTGAAAGAAAGCATTATTCCTGTCGCCTTCTTTGAGCCATTGAACCCTGGACTTCTGTTTCCAAAAAATCTCTTCTCTGCTCATAAGATTCTTCCAGTCAGAAGTCAGATCACATTCCTCCTGAATAATCTCATCAAAAACATCTCCTTGAGCTAGCAACTGTTGAAGATCTGCTAATCTACCAGAGATATTTTTCTTCTGGATAAACACATTACCAAAACTATATCTATTCCATCCCTGAACTTCCTGTTTAATGTGAAGGAGGTTTTTAACCAACCTAAACATAGGAGTACCCTAAATGGGAATTTGCCATCATTGAGCCACAAGGTTTCTAAAATCTTTATGTTTAATCCACATGGCTTCAAAACAGAAAGGGATAGGACCCTTCTTACACTGATCCTTCCAATTAAAGAGAATAGGGCTATGATCAGATATGGTTCTAGGAAGAGCCTGTAGAATCATATTGTGATGGTTATCCCAATTGCTAGAAATAAGAAATCCGTCCAATTTAACTTGAATCATCTGATCTCCTCTTTGTCTATTTGACTAGGTGGACTTCTAGTTTTGCAGCTCCACATCTAGCAACCCAAAGGAATTGATAAATTCCCCAAAGTCAAACATGATGTCAGTATAATCAAGAATACCCCCAAATTTTTTAGAAGGATATAAGGGAGTATTAAAATCACCAGCCAACATCCACCAGGACTAGGGGGAATTGGAAAGAGTGTTACACAGATCCACCCACAAAGTTTTCCTCAGTACTCTAGTGTTTGGGGCATAAATATTAATTAAGGACCAATTTAAAGAAGACAAAGAGAAGTTAACAACCAGAAAGTGCTTACACGAAACAACAAGCGAGCCCTAGATTTTAGCATTGTTTCACATAGTGATGATCCCTCCAGAGGCTCCCGAAGCTGGGCTGATACAGAAGGCAGCCTTAGGCCATATATAATTAGCTATCTTCTTAAAGCTCTCCTCATTCATCTTAACTTCCTGAAGTAACAAAATATCAATCTTATTGTCCAAAACACAGTTTTTCACTTCAAACTGTTTAGTGGGGCTATTGAAGCCTCTCAAATTCTAGGATATAATTCTCATTTAGAAGGTTTAAGAGATTGGATCTCCAGTGTTTTTTGCTTACCACTGGTAGTCTCCTGGGCAATCTCTCTTTGCCTTGTTTCCCTTAGGGTTGGTCTCCCTTGTTTAGAGTCTGTTCCAACATCCACAGACTTTTTAGCCCTATGGTTCTTTTTCTTAGGGGTAATCCAATCCTCCTGATCGTTACCACTACCATTCAGTCTAGTATCAATGGTCAATGAAGGAATAACTACTTGTTCTACAAGAAATCCCTCCTCTGGGAAATCTACAATAGGGGGATCCTACTTAGGGAAGGTTTGGGAGGTTACAACCCTATTATTGCAACTCAGTTTTGGGGGTTGGGCATTCTGTTCACTTAAATCTGGGGCCTCATCTTCTTCAACAACTGTAGTGCCCCTCCGCTCGCACCTTGGATGTATAGGTGAACTGGTCAAGGCAGATGAAGGCGAAGGTAAAATAACTGGAATATTCAAGGTAAGGTATTCTATCAATGTTGTTCAATATAGGTAGATGCTTCATCCTGTATAGTTTCATATGATAGTTAATGTGTTCTGTTGATAACCTCTATTGTGGCACTGATGATGCAGGCTTTGATGTTGTTTTGCATTCCAATGTTCATGATGTTGATCTTATTACAATTGTTATATATTGAATGGATCTCATGTGACTGTTTTTGTTAGATTTATTGCTATGATGGTACTTCTGACACTTATGATTTCATGCACTTGTATGTTAAGTGTAGGGTTTTGTTCAGAGTAAGAAATAGATTTGATTGGTTATGATTGAGCTAATCTAGATTGATATGATGTGGAAGGGACGATGTCGCATCACTCACTTGTGAGCGCCCTGCGACGTTGCGACTCCTTTTTCCACCTAGTGCTAGCTTATATGCATCTATACATGCTTGTCCGTGACATTTGTTGCAGGATGCAGGTACCGGCATCGACTCCACCTGAATTAATAGGTCTAAGCGTGCCTTGAACCCAATGGATATGTTGTTTCGGAGATAACTTGAGATCCCACATCCCTAGTTATTATCCTCAGTCAGGATGCATGTCGTGTCTAGTCAACCTGTCAGTTCTATCGGTATGTCGGTCTTGCAATTGATTTCTATTTGGTGGAACTTGTTGGCTAAGTATGTTTCGGCCTGGCTTGTGAACATGTGTGATTTGGTTTCTGATGGTTGTCCTGCTCAGTGGGCTAGGTTGTATGCCTAGATTTCATCAGATAGTCATGCTTTTATTTGATCCACTTGGACATTTAATAGGGTTACATCATATTATCATTATTACTATTAGTATTGGATAAGATTTAAAGTGGTAACTATTTATTACCTAGTTCAAGATGCTTAAGAAAGCAAGTATGGTAGTCTAAACACGTAAAGTTCACCACTCCTGCAAAATTGCTATGCATATTTTATTGGGAAAAGAGACTGATGCCATTCGAGTCCTTGTGCTGAGCTCTAAATTATTTAAGAAGTTTTAAGCGTGGTTTGGATTCTAATTCATTTGCTTGGTAATGAATGTTTCGTAGAAGAGGAATGCTATTGCCACCGAATAGAGTATTAAATTATCTTCTTTGCTCGGTATTGTAGTTCTGCACTATCTAGGATCAGGTTGTGTGGGACAACGTCGAAGTGCAGTGTTTAGTAAGGTAACGATCATCTGTTGGTATGCGTGCTCACCTCAGCCGTCAGCTTACCATGTTATTATATTCGAGTCAGCTCGTTGCTAGTGAAAATGTATATTATCTAAGCTGATTTAATGCATGTCCTCTATGCTATAAGACATTATGGCAACATAATTTGCCGCTCTAGTGCAATTCAATTTCTAAGCTCTTATGTACTGATCAAATCCTGTGGAACAAATTAATTATTGTGCGCATTTAAGTGTGTCTTCCTTGTCTTTGTCGAGAGAGACAACTTCGGGTACTAAGAGTTTGTTCTGCGATGGTTAGTCCTTGGGTTGGATCGTCCAACATATGATCGCGGCCAACCCAATCGATTGCCGCCTAGATGCTATTGTGCCATTACCAAGAACTTCTAATCTCATCCACACAATACAAGCTATGAAGAAAACTTATCGCAATCTGAATCATTCTTGAGAGATTCGTGCATAAATCCTTCTTCATTAAATTTTATGCGTAAGTTTTGTTGGTGATGGCGGTGGTGATTAGAGGTGGCATATTTGCAACTACCACATCTGACAAATTTTTCCCTTGTACTAAGCTCCCTCAAAAGGAGCAAATGTTTGGGAGGGTGCCTTATCTGTCCGATAGAGAGGCGTGGCTGTAGGAGCATGCGGTTCATGGATGTTTGGTTTTTGAGGCTATCAGCTGAGGATGCTCCCAAGGTGGCCGACAGAGAGGATGGGAGATCCTCACGCTTCTGAATTTTCTTTGAGGGCTATTTTCGAAGGGTGCCATGCTGTTGGGTACGTGGGTTTTCTCTCCTTCCTTGCCATTTGGATTCCCATTCCCAACAGGCTTGCCGAACCTTATTCAAAATACCAACCTTGCTTTCCTCGGGGCGAGCACTTCATCGCAGGTGGGATCGAATATACAATTTATCATTTCTTCTTGTTTGAGGAGGCATCGAGTCTAGACTGGAGGGAGAATGCCATAAAAAGGCTCAAGGAATTCACTTCCTTGCTCGATCTGGATTTCAAATTCTGTCCAGTTTCTAATCAAATGAGTGAGGTGGAATCATCCATGCAAAAAAATTGAGCAAGATGAGTGTGTAGCAGTCAATTTCATGTTGCAGTTGTATAATCTCCTAGGCGAGTCTTGGTCTGGCAGAGGAGGAAATCGGTCAGACTCTTAAGAAGGATCCTCGAACACTTCGTCATTCAACCAAGAACATGAAGGTAAGTTATTTACTTTCTCTTTCATTTTTTTTTGGTATTTGGTTTGTGCCCATTTATCCCAAAAACCTGTGACAAATGATATCTAGGCCTCTAGTGTTGACAGCATGCCAATATGCTTTATCAACTGAAATATGCCAAGGCAGGTATAACCAAAACTGTTTGCCAAAACTAAAATCTGTTGCTGCCATTTCACCCTGCATAGAAAAGCTGAAAACCCATTGTTTTGTGGAAAACTAAAATCTATCCTTCAAGTTCATTACGCACAAGAAGCCCATTGAGTTTTGTTTGTGTTCCATGGGAAGGAGTCGACTTCTCACCAAAATAGCATGCAATGGTCTCCATTCCCCATGTTTGAGCTAACGGTCCTTTAGGGAACACTACATAAAGGAGTCTTTAAAGACTTTGAAGAACTGTTACAATGGCTACCACAATCAACCAATAAGAATAATAACATCAGACTAACAAATGTAGCCCAGAGACGTTTACCTATCCCCTGAAATTCTCAGTCGACTATGGAGACATGGAGAGTATGGAGAGGATTTCTGCATGCAAGCATCATCTCTTGATTTTAAGGATATGAGAAACAAGAATTCAGACTTGAACTAAAGATTACAATCAAGAACATATAAACCATTTCACATCCACAGATGACTGAAGACGGGCAGTCATAATCATGTATGGCATAGCCTACCTAGACAAAATGCAAAAATGCAAATAGAATTGATAAAACATAAAATGGTAAAACAATAGATTGTTTTGTAGCTCACAATAGACATTTTCCCTTCGCAACAAGTTTACAACCATGTTTTCATATTAATGGCCTTCCTCACGGATTAGGGTAGAGTAATGTCTACATTAATCTTGGATGGGATTTAAATGGCAAGTAGATATTTATTCAATTTACACTATTGATATTATCGTTTTGCAATTGATAAGTAGTTATAATTCTACCATCGTATCCTAATTAATCTAAGCTAATATTAAGGAATCGTAATGTAATTTTGGGATTGGTTCCTTCTTGTTTACAAGGATTTAGTCAAGAATGCACTATGTTAATTAATTATATTTTTATTATGACTAAAGTCTTCCTTGGGAATAAATATAGAATTTTGTTATCAGTATTATTACTTTATTATTATTGTTAGAATTATTTATCTCTCATACGGAAAAACTTGCATAACAATATGTGTCTTTTAATCACCTTGATGCAGCTATTTAAACTTTGTATGAGATTATTAAATAGAAATTTATTATGTTAGTGAAGATTTCCATTTCAAGTTGGTATTGGTCGAACGTTAATTAAATTAGTCCGTCAGTGTATTTATTGTGTTATCCTTGTAAATTTATTAATTAAGTTGATATTAAGAATTACTATGGTCATGGGAGTATGTGAACTCAGTTGCATCAAGAAAACAAGATTGGCCCTATGTTTGATTATTGGTCTCAATAAGACTCCTTGTACAAGTTAATAGAGTGTTTATTTCCAGAGGCCTAGGTCGTAATTTTGTGTTCATACTCATGGTATCTTGAGAATGCATCTTGGGGAAATGATTCAGTCCTTCATGTATGTTGCAATTCTTATTTGTCTGAGTTGTGTAAACTATTGTGATGGTCAAGACAATGGGGACATGCCGTTATCGGTATAGAATAGATCTCCCAAAGACTACTCCGTTTGGAAACCGTGAATTATGTATGGAGAATTTGTCCTATGTTTATGCCATAATTGCAAGAAGGGTTATGCCTTGCAATGTGTATGTCTATGCCTTGGAAATTAGATTATTCTTGTATAACAAGAAGTATGTTGGTATTGTGTTTATATCTCTCGGAATGTAACTAAATGCAGTTGAGCGACTAATCCCTTTAGTTAGTTGCATGTGCAAGTATGTTGAAAATTGATAACGTTAATTTATTTACACGACATTATTCGCTGCATTATTATATGGTTAATTAGTGTTTAAAATAAACCGAATTTGTTATATGATGGGTGGTTGTTGATGAGAACAAGCTTGTTTGGTTAATGAAGTACACATCCATGAATCCCTTTTGGGTATAATAGATTAGGTTGTTGTTGATATCTTCTTGTTACAAGGAATAGTAGATTAAACGAAGTGAATGTTGTAATGATTCATGGGCATCTTATGAGTATATGGTTAGTATGTTGTTTTATATATATAGCCCTTAGAGTATGTTTATTGGATTGGTCTAATTGAAGGAGTTGTGCATTTAAGAGTAAACGTTGATGTGGAATTGTTGTGTTACCGTGGTGTCTAGTGAAGGTTGATTCCAGAGGCTAGGAGAGGTTGTTGTGAGTTGACCCTTGTGATAATTCAACCTTGTTAAAGACTGAGCATGTTTTCATTCTATGAGATGTTGACTTCTCTCTGCTTTGGTTTATATGATTTTAACAAATGTGTTAGTGGGATAATGCCTTGCTCAGTAAATCTAGACCTGTTGTTATGAGTTGAATCCACGTTGTTGAGCTCTTCTTGAAGGTTGTAGTCCCTTGTTGTGTTGAGCTTGTTTTAAATTCCTTGTTGGTCTATGTAACGACTGAAATTTTGGGAGCAAGAGGACCCATGCCTTGCTCTGGACTACACCTTGATATGGTTGAAATGTTGGAGCAAGAGGACCCATGCCTTGCTCGAGTGATTCATTGTATTGTGATTGGTTGCAAGATGATTGATGCCTTGCAATTGTTATGTATACTTGGGGATTTAAGGATAGTGGTTATGCAAGATGGTCAATGCCTTGTATGGTTCTGTATTCCCGTTGTTGTGATGTCTTGCTATGTTTGTTGTGTAGGGTTCCTAGTTGTAGGTAAGGGAGTGGCTTCCAGGTAGGGGCCGGTGTCTAGAGAGAGAGACTGCCAGGGTAACCCACTGGGAGTTGGTAATTCAGTGATAACATAATAAAATACCTAGGAGTTGGGTAGTTTTCACACTAACAAGATAATAAGATGTTTTGTTCCTCACTCATGCCTGTAGTGCTAGTTCAGACTAAGGATGAGGGGAGAAGGCCTGGATTGGCAGAGTTACTTCCTTGTCACCACGAGAGGAAGGTTGATTCCCGCATGCGTCATCCTATGGGGCCGGTGCCTAGAGAGGCTGCCAGGGTAACCATAGATGGGGGCCGGCACCTAGCGGTGGAGACTGTCAGGGTAACCCATGGATGGGGGCCGGTGTCTAGCTAGAGCTGTCAGGGTAACCCATGTAGGACCATGTGATGACACTCTCCTTACTACAGCCTAGTATTCCCTAGTTGTACTTTCCCCATTTATTAAGTGTTGCCTCTGGAAGTACTATCGTGTTGTTAGTGATATTGACTTGTGCGGTTGGAAGTCATGTGCTGTCCTTGTTCTTTAGTCCTCTGTCTACCTGACTATCCGTTGATGTGGGACCTTATGTTATCTCCTAGCTCGGAGGGGTGGGCCTTAGGGTCCCACATGGTTGGGTGGTATGAGCTATCCATTGGTCCTTTTTGGAGATATGGTTTGAGTTCCGCACAGAGGTGTTCCAGGTCCAGTTTGCTTTCCTTCTTCAGAGTTGTATGCTTTCTTATGTATTCTTTTGTGAACCGACATGATCGGTCTTATAATCTTGTAATCATGTAATCCTGTACTAAGACTTTGTAATTAATCTATTCTGTTCAGTAAAAGTTATTTGTATCTATTTCCATCAGTTTATGGTTATTGCTTCTGTAGTTTTTAATTCCTGTCATTAATGCAGTTATGATGCCCTAGAGTTGTTAGAGGTGTAATTTCATGTTATATGTTATGTTTGGTTACTACTTGCACTATCTTGCTTTCAAAAAAAAAAAATTATTTCCGTAACTTTTGTTCTTTTAGTCTTGCACTCTTAGGGTTCATGACGGGGCATTACAACAACACCCTCCACCACCTGGGATCGAATCTCACCTTCTTCAATCCAAGTATTCTGATGATCAAGGATCTGATATTGATCTGTATCTGAGCCTAATTTCTAACAATCTTTCTCCATATCCTTCTCAGTATGTTCCTCTGGGATAACATTTTCCTCATTACCCCCCATTCCCTAATCAGCAGGGGTAGCATTTTTAGGTGAGTTATCCTCAACCTCATTGTTAAAACTAGCATTTCCTCTCATGTGCTTTGCCTTACATTGGGTCATTAAATAGCCCTTCTTCTTACAAATCTGATAGAAAATGGTAGCATTCTCATAGAGAATCAGTTGGGTCCAAACCCCATATTTAGGGTTTAATTCTATGGACATGGGGAGGGTTTGGTGAATCTCCACATTAACACAAAAATGAACATACACACAACAGGACTTAGTCTGAGTGGTATTATCCAACATCACATACTGCCCAAGGTATTGCCAATAGCGAAAAATATCTTTTCGTCCCAATACTCCAGGGGAAACCCCAGTAGCCTCACCCAGATAGGTGCCGACCTGTTTAAATCCATGCTGGGATCAAACCCAAGTTTCCAAGGGCATAGAGCAAGTTAATGGGTACCATAGAGCCATGGCCCTCCTGCAAGAACAATTAACATATCCTCCCTATTCATAAACTTGAATAAAAACAATCCTCTAGCCATAGCAATGACCGACACACTGCCTTTAATCCTCCACCGATTGGCCACCCACTTCCTTACCATCCCAATATTGGGACGGAGTGAAAAAAACTTACCGACCAGGGCAAGATCCATGGCCGCCACTATTTCCTCAACCAAGTCATCAGGAATATCCAAAGCCATCCCTTCCACCAAATCTTTTTGGACTAGAACCCCCGACGTGCCTTTAGGAGACAAAGGCTTCTTCCCTGTTAGCACCCCTTTCCATCCTTTGAGAGGATCCTCACCCGCCAAGTTCTGATTCCCAAAGGTACTGCCCAAGGCAGTAACCTCCATCATCACAGAAAAGTAAGCAGAAACCCAAAAAACCTAAAAAACCTAAAAAACCATGGAACGCTTTTGTTACATGTGTGTTGAACAATTATTCTTGTTCTAATGAAAATGTTATGTCAATTTATTCATCGTGTTTTGCATTCCTTCAATACTATCTTCTCCATGTTTTGCGTTCTTCATACTATCTTCATTGTGTCTTGTGTGTCTTCAATGTGTCTTCTAGTGCTTACCTGAGACTAGGGGCTAGAAATAGTTCCTCAATCTTTATGTATGCCTTAGCTTTCTGTGCCTAGCAAGTTTGATGTGTTTTTGACCGTACTTTAATGCCTGTATGGGTCATAATATCATACATACATTAAAGTGAGGGCTAAATGTTATGTCGTAAATGTCCCTCTAGGACTTTTACCTCCTAATTTTAGCTCCTAGGTCCCCTTATTTTAATCATGCATGTGTAAAACTTATCCCGGAGTAAAATTCCCTGAAACCCATGACAAATGGGGCTTAGAGGCCTATCTCAATGCTTAATCTAGACCAAAAATAGGCCCCTAGACTTGGATGCCTGTGCCCTAGTCCAGAGCTATTTTGCTAGGACCTAAATTTCAATTGTCAGCAAAGTGATCATTAAAAGGTTTCCCTTTGTTGGCCTTTTCAATTTGAATTACGAATGTTAGCAGGAATGCATATATAAACATGTTTAGGACTTCATTTTACTCCTAGTTGATAAAGGTAAACTTATGATTAACAAGAAAAGAGCATTCAAGGCATTCATTGTGTTGTCGAATAGAATTGTGTTGTGTTTGTATGTTTTTTTTTTGCAGATTTGGCTCCATCAACTCATTTCCTCATGATCTGAAGGCATTTCATCTCCATGAGGGTTTACACCTACTAAGGTGATATCTTATTTTGTTTCAATCAATCTATTTCATCATTTGATTTTGCCTCTATCCACCAAGGACACACACTCTCTCTAACAATGGTGTTGGAAGGCTTGAATGCTATTCTGAGGCTTGACTGAGGCAAGCTCCTAAACACCACAACCCCCAACCCCTCTCTTGTGATTGCAGGTTACAGGTGCAAAATCTTGTGGAGAGGAGTTGGAGGAGATTAGAGAAGAGGATAAAGATTTGGGATCTGAAGAAAATAGCAAAGAATATTCCTTCCTAGACAAGGATGCCCACCCCTATGTCCTCCAGATTGTCATTGTCAGAAACTCTGAAGCAAGTTGTAGAATTCATCACCCTACCTTTCCAGATCCACTTGAAAAAGTTTCCTGTTGGACTAGGGTACCTGCTCCAATGTCCCCAAAGTTCCCACTTTTTAGAATTCAAAACTTGGTATGTTTCTAATCTTCATTTAGTGCCTTCCTACGCAATCATTTGTCATGTTTCATCCGTTTGTTTATGATTTCATATAATTAGGCTTTAAGGCTTAATTAGATTAGGGTTTAACAAATTATCAACATATTCCAACTTTCCTTATCATTGCAAAGTGACACCAAACCTATAGCTAAGTCCTCTCGCAAGAGAAGAGAATGAACTCAGTTTATGTCCTTGAATGATTATATGTGAAAGTGGGTTTGATAAAATCTATCTAAAACACTAGCTCAACCTCACCAACTCCACTTTTCTTTTATAACAAGAAATTCAAAATAAAGAGGATTATACCTTTCAAAAGGGCCCTCAAGTCTTCTTCACTCCTTGATAAGGTGGAGGAGCTTGCACCCAAGTACAACTCCTAGCTTTACCCAAGTTTAAATAGTGTGTATGTGGATTGCTCTTCTTCTTCAACACAATGTGGATTGGATAATGGATAATGGATAAGATTTGGATAGAAATTGGCTAATGATTTGAGAGAGATTTGTCTATGGAGAGATTTTGGCATTATGAGGATATGAAGGGATGAAGATTGCTAAGGATTTTGGCATAGTGGTGATGCCATGGAATGAGATATGAGAGAGATGGCTAAGAATTTTGGCATAAGGGTGATACCAAAGAATGAAGATGAAAATGGCTTGGGTGAGGGTTGTATTTATAGGCATTTTTGGAGGGATTTGAATCCAACGGTGGAGATTCAAAGTTGAGATCAATGGTGGAGATGAAGAGATGAGATCAAGAGTGGAGATGTGAACAAAAATAATGGATGGCTCCCATTATTTGTGAATTTTAAATTCATATTGGGAAGAATGAGGAGTGAATAAAGAATTAATTTCCATGGGAGGGTGTGAGGATGATTATGACTTTTTGATGAATTAAAAATTCATTTTTGTGGGGGATGGTGTTAATAAAAAATTAAGGTTTATTGGTGAGTGTGATGACATGTGACACATGTGTCTTTTTGGAAAACACATATGTCAGCTCTTTGCATTAAAAAGAGCTCTAACATGAAAGAGGAAAGGTGAGGTGGAAGGGTCATGTGACCCCTTTGGATAAAGAATTATGCTTTATTCAAAGTGTGTGTGGATAAGGGTTAATGATGGTTTGATCATATTAATTAAGTGTTTAACTTAATTAATATGACTGTTGGAAATTAGTGAGGAGGCTAATAAGAGTTTAAACTTAATTAAGTAATGGTTTACTTAATTAATTTGGTTCTATGGGTTGGGCAGGTTAGGGTAGCTAATTTAATAATTGCTATTTATTCAATTAGGCTAGGTTTAGGTCATAGGCTAGGGAGATTAATTAAATAAGTATGTTTTATTTAATTAATCTAGATTAGGGGATGAGGGAAATTAATCAAATAAATATTAGGATATTTATTAATCAATTGGAGGATGATGTTCTAAGGTATAGTAACAAACTAATTGAATCAGTTCATTATAAGGGAATGTTAGAAATGAAGCTGCAAACCACACATGGAAATATGATTCAAACTTTATTTATGTCCTCTAAACAATGTGGAATCAATGGAGATTGCAATAGAAATAAAACCCACTACACATAAATGACATGCATTAAAAACTAAACACATAACACAGTATGTAATGTGGAGAAAACCCTTTTGGGTAAGAAACTCCACCAAGAAAAGAGGCTCCAAGTTGTATTATCTTCAAATATGAGATTACAATACATGCACTTCCTCTTCTTCTTTAGTTTTCAACTTAGCAGCATCTATTACTCTAAACTCTAATAAAAAACATAGTACAAATATCCTTATAGGAGGTTGCTGTTACACACCGTGTGTTTCTAACTATTTACCATTTATCTAGATTAGTTAATTTGCTTGGATAAATGAATATTTGTAAATCTCTTCATCAATACATGAAATTTGAATTTTGAATTGAATATTTTTGTAAAATTGAATTATGCAAAGTGAAGTATTGTAAGTGATTATTATTTTAAAATGAATGAAACATATGATTATTTTTGTGAACGGCTAACTACTGTTGTGGAGATGTAAGATGGATGCAGGAACAAGTTGCTCCTCTAGAAAAGAGGAGAAGTATCACGCAGGAGAAGGATTTGGTCTGGTAAATGTTGGAGAAAGCCTAAACTAAGCAAACACACACACACAATATCCTATTTTGATCTAGGTTAGGTTGAGTTAGTGTGGTATAGGTAAGTAACCTATGGTATATAGAGTGCTCATTTGGATGGTCAAGTGTTGATTAAAGTTTTCTTTGATAAGTTTGGATTGCATTCGACATGGTCTTATCATGAAATGGTTATATGTTCATACAAGTCCACAATAGACTTATACGTATGAGACAATACGTGCATGAGTATAAGTAGGTAGATGTATCTATGCACACTCATGAGCGTATTACTCATCGGCATAAGGATATCAATGGGTTGAGGTATGTTATGCATGTGTATATGTGGATGTCATTCATGTTGTTAATGGATATGTGGACCTCATGTCACTAGAGGTTATGTGAGTAATGAGTTCCATGTGGTTTTAAGTATCCATGATGTACTTATATATATATGTATGTATGTATGTATGTGTGTATATATATATATGTATGTGTGTATATATATGTATGTATGTATATATATATATGTATATGTATATGTATATGTATACATATACATACACATATACATAAACATATATATATATATATATATTATATATATATATATACACATTTCTTAATAAAATAACATTTGATAATATGATCCATATTTTCATAATTACATATTCACTAATTCATCAATATATGAAAACACATAACAATTATATATATATATATATATATATATATATATATATATATATATATATATATATATATATAATTGTTATGTGTTTTCATATATTGATGAATTAGTGAATATGTAATTATGAAAATATGGATCATATTATCAAATGTTATTTTACTAAGAAATGTGTATATATATATATAATTGTTATGTGTTTTCATATACTGATGAATTAATGAATATGTAATTATGAATATATGGATCATATTATCAAATGTTATTTTATTAAGAAATATATATATATATATATAGTAATGATATGGCGCTGCCATAAAAGGCATGCAGCCATAGAATAGGCATATGCATTTAAACTTAAGTGTTGGTTTAAGTGCATGTCTTGGGGCATATGGTAATATTAAATAGAGCATATTCATATTCCTTTATAAGTGTTGTATGAAGTGCATAATCGGTAATATTATTATCACTTCAAAGTTTATTTAAACTTAGACTCTTGGCAGCGCTTTGACTTAGTCTCCAGGCATTGGAAAAAGGCAAAAATAGTTATATCTATGAAGTTTTAAAATGCCAAACATCTTGTTGTTCCCAACGTTCCTTAACTTTGACTTTTCCCTAGCAAAATAGTTTCAAATTAAATAGGAAACATGGAATATTGTGCGGCACCTTTGTGAAGTGATTTAAACCCATTAGAAGTCTAATTTCAGGTTGTCCTCTTAGGTGTTCATTGTGTTTTAACCTCTGCCTACCATTTTGCATTTCTATTGCTAAATCAAATTGGAGAGTTGAAGTTGTGGTAGTTTTGCAAACTAAATTGTAGCCTTAGTTCACTTGGTTTTATTGTATAAATAGAAGAGCTTCTTCATCCTGTTACACAATTTTCTAGCCAAGTGCTTTATTACTCTACTGTTGTATTTTTACGTTTGGTGTTGAGAGTGCATTGTTATTTTGTCTTGATTTTGAGAGGAATTATAAGAAGGTTAGAGAGGGATTTGAGTCACTGCAGGGGCACCCACAGGTCCATTATGCCTCTAAGAGTCAAAACTTGGAATTTTGTTTTGGTTTGTGTTATTTCATGTTAATAAGGTCATTTTGGGACATTGTTGTCCATTTTGGACCTATTTGTGAAAGTTTGGGGTCAATTGGTTCATTCTTGTAAAGTTGTCAAATGTTGTCATTGTTGTTTTCAAAAGTTGTTAAGATGGTAGTTGGGGTTGGTTGAATGGTGAAACCTATTTTTTGGAGGCATAAATAGGCCTATATTGTATGACCCAAGGTTTGGTTGTTGATATCTTGAAGTTGAAACAATAAAAGCATTTCTATTTTTTGCATTTTCCTAACATTTTCTGCTGCTATCTTGCATGGTACAGATTTGTACGACCCTATACTGGTGTGAAACTGATTGGGAATGAAAGTATAGTGAATCTATTCTCCATTGATTTTTGTTGCATCCAATTTCATTAGGAATTAAGGAAGTTGTGGTGATTTCTTTCCTGATTGGTCCAAACCCTAGGTAGGGTAACCAGTGATCAAGAAAAATGCATAATTCTCCATTCCACTGGTAGAAAACTTTCAAACTTGGTTGAATGGACTGTTTGGACATGTACTTTAATATTCCAAGGTTGCAGAGATAGGTGTGGATGTTTGCACATATGAAGATTCCCTGACTGTCTGATATCTCTATGTATCAGACCTAGAAAACCCTAGAGGCTTAGAGGATTTGTTGTAAGGGTTATTGTAGGATGGTCCATGAGGAGGGAGTAGTTTATTGAGGCCATTTGAGGTGTTGGAAGTATTGGAATAGAAGCATAGACCCTTGAGCCCAAAAAACCCAATTGTTGCCAAGCCTAATTTCCCTATTAGGCCTAATAAGAAAGAGGACAATCAAAATTTGAGCCATTATGTACAAAGCAACCATAGCCCATTTTTGGATATGTGCAGTAATGGCCAAAAGGGTATCTCAAATTAGTCTCACTTTCTGAATGTCATGTGTGCTTCAAAAGTTATGGTCAAAAAGACCTTTTTGAAAGGCTACAAGGACTAATGGTACTTTGAGAAGGAAAGCCAATAGAATAATAACTAAGGGTTCTTGTGAGTGGTTGTTTGATTGTGTTTGATCATTTTATACCCCTCCTCTACATCAAATTGGTATCATAGCATAGGTTGGTTAGAAGAGGGAAAAGTTGAAGTGAAGAGAAACAAGGATGCCTCTAAAAGGGAATACAGTTGCTAGAGAGGTGAGTGAGTTGAAGCATAAGCATGCAAGAGAGATGAGGGAGATGAGAGAACTCTTTGAAGCTAGACTTGCTGCACTTGAAAGAAATCAGAAAAGAGGAGTGGTCATAGGAGATATGAGTGACCAAGAAGATTACGAAAATGTGGGTGAGGAGACACCACAAGTAGATAAAGAAGAAGAAAGAGATGTTGAAGAGATAAGGATGGAGAGGGTATTCAAGGCTATCAAGAATGATGATCCTAAGATCAAGATGGAACTCCCAATGTATTTATGGAGTCTAAATAGTGAGGAACTTCTTGATTAGATAGGAGAACTAGACAAGTATTTTGAATTTGAAGATGTGCCTGAAGAACAACAAGTGAAGTTAGAAAGAACAAAGTTGAAGGGTCATGCATCCCTTTGGTGGGACTATGTGCAAGATGAGAGAAGGAAGCAAGGCAAATCAAAAATCACCTCTTGGAATAGGATGGTTGCAAAGTTGAAAGGTAAATTTCTACCTAGTGATTATGCCACTCAATTACATAGGAAATTACAAAATTTGAGACAAAAAGATATGGATGTGAAGGAATATATAGAGGAGTTCTATAAACTAAGCATTAGATCAGGCCCTAGAGGATGAAGTTGATAAGGTTGCAAGATACCTAAATGGGCTAAAGTATAGCCTACAAGATGAACTTAGTCTCACAAGCCCAAGAATGGTGGAAGAATGTTACCAATTGGCCATAAAGGCTAAAGATAAGTGATGCAGAGGCATCCACACTAAAACCTTGACATACAGCATGTATGTCCGCAACCCTTCATCATCATCATCATATTTCCCTTAACACTGTCAGCATCATCATATTTTCTCTGCCGACCGATATCCTCCTGCAGACAAACCTTCGACCCTTCGCCTGTCAGCAGCATCATCATATCCGGCCATTGGCAGCATCATCATATTTGGCAAGCGCAAACATCCTCCTGATGTTCACTGTTCATCTTACCGCCAAATGCTTTCTGTAGCATCATGATGTTCAACATCATGTTCATCAGCAGGATATAAAATATCCGGTTCCCTCCATATATCCTGATGACGATAACTTCATGCACCTTTCCTTCGATGCTTATGTCACCCCGATATCCTGATGACGATTATCTTGATGACGATGACGTCACATGCAGCTCCTCCAATATCCTGTTGTCGGCCAAACTTAACATTATCGGCCCGCGATGGTTTTATCAACCCGATCTTCTACCTTATGCCAATACGCTCCTCCTCGGCAACACCTAATGATGATCACCCCAATGCACTTTCTCCTTGTGCAAACTACTACATCATGTTCACCTCCATCTACTCGGATGACGGCCGAAGTAACTGCAGGATATACATAGAAACTGATGATGCCGTTGCGATGGATTTCTAACCTTAACGGATTCTAATCCGCCGAACCTCCTAGGGTGACCCGATCTGCTTCTTGGACAACTTTCCAGACTCTAACAACCAGCACGACCTAGCACATACCCATGCTAGGGTTCTCAACACCTCTCGACTGCGATCCTGCAAACATGCACATGAACAAACAGAAAATGCAAACTAAATCCTAAACTACTGTACATAGCCATTCCACCGATTCGACAAATCAATCGGTGGAATGGATCAGCGAATCCATGCAACCACCAGAACAGCAAATCGATTACACAATGGAATTCAAATAGAGAATTGACACAACAGGATCTCTTTATTGATTTCAAAAGATGCGAATACAATACTCTGTCTCACTCTGAAATCTAACTCCTCAATCTGTATCTCTATCTCAATCTATCCTAAGACCAACCGATCCTAATGCATAAATAGGATCTCTTGCGAGTACTACCGACCCGACTCCAAGCAGCTGGGAAATCTCTCCAGGTGGCTGGGAGATCCAACCGGACATACAGCATAACAGCTGTCATAACAAACTACCTAAAAATAGTAAAGCACGGTCAACATGACCTTATTACATGCATTGGTCTTATCAGACCTTCTTGGAAACATTAACCAGACCTATAACAAACTAACTGCCTCATGGAGGCCAGCTGTCAGGTAGGTGCTCCTGCACCATACTCCCCAACAGAAAAGAACTCATGTCCCATGAGTTAGGATGTGGAAGTCCTCCACCTTTACACTTTGTCATGTCAGTGTTCTGACCTGTTCCAGCTTTGTCCTCTATTGTCTCTTGGCTGCTCCAAGACTTCTGAACTGTAACTTGCTTTCTTGCAAGTAAATCCTCATGCCTGTCAATGTAGGCCCTTCTCTCACATACCTTGTGTTTGTCAGGTTGTCTGACCAGAACCTCTGTCTGAACTGCCTCTTGAACTTCTGCAATGTTCAACTCTGTCTTCCTTTCAACTTTTATAGGACAAACAATAGTCCCAACTATGACAACATCCTTGTCATTCCTCTCAACTGGTTGCTGTTTGCAAACCTGTTTCTGAACCTGCTACTGACCTCTATCAGTCACAACTGAAACTTTCTTCAAATTGTTGTCCTTAACAACTCCTTTCCCTGCAGTGTCCTCAACTGCCTTTATGCCTGCTCCTATAGGCTTCTGCACAAACTCCTTCTTGCCCACTAAAATGATTTTGGCTGCCCCCTGTGCTGCAGCATCTTCCTGCAATGGCATCAACATAATAGTCTTCCCATCTTTCTTGATGGTGTAGGTATTAGCATACCCATCATACAGTACCCTCCTATCAAATTGCCATGGTCTACCCAACAGTAGGTGACAACATTCCATGGGCAAAATGTCACACAAAACTCTATCATGATATGCTCCAATCTGAAAATCAACATATGCCTGTTCATATACAAAAAGTGATTGACTATCACTCACCCAAGATGCCTTGTAAGGGTGATGGTGTGGAATCCTTTCCAAATTCAGTTTATCCACCATTTCCTGAGATACCATGTTGTCTGTTGAACCAGTATCAATGACAACCTTACATACCTTACCTTTGCTCTCGCATGTGGTCTTGAAAAGAGCTCTTCTTTGCATCAGATCCTTTGATGTCTGCAAACTAATTCTCCTAAGCATCAATGCTTCTCCCTCCTCAGGATATCCATAATTGTCAGGAACTCTATCTCCTTGATAAGTGTTTGAACTCTGCACAGTTTCCTCTACTTTCTCTTCTTGCACAAGTTGTACTTTCTTGTCATTTGTTCTATCATTTCTGGATGATGAACCTTTTCTTTCTGGACATTTGAAAAATGGATGACCAAACTCACCACAGGTGTAACACTTTTCTGAAAATGTAGTAGAACCTCTACCATTTCCAAATCTGCCATTATTACCTTTCCATCCACCTCTGAAATCAGACTGTCCCTGTCCTTTACCAGTGTCTTCTTGACCCTCATTGGTTTGCCTTGTTGTAGGGGCTGATCCTCTTCCCCTCATATTTCTGCCTCTTCCTCTCATGGACTTATCTTGTCTCCTATTCATCTTTTCTTCAATCCTGATTGCCATTTGGTAACAATCTTCCACATTCTTAGGGTTAGCTAAAACTAACTCATCCTGTATGTTCAATCTCAAACCAACCAAGTACCTAGCCACCTTTTCTACCTCATTCTCATGATGACCAGATCTCATACTCAACTTATAAAACTCCTCAGTATATGCCTTCACATCCATTTCCTTCTACCTTAAAAATTGTAGCTTCTTAAACATCTGAATTTCATAATCCTTGGGCAAGAATTTACCTTTGATCCTTGCTACCATTTTATCCCATGAAGTGATCTTTGACTTCCCTTGTTTCCTTCTCTCGGATTGTACATAATCCCACCATACCAAAGCATGACCTCCTAACTTGGTCTTTGCAATCTTTACCTTCTGATCCTTAGCAACATCTTCACATTCAAAGTGATTATCAAGTGCAGCAATCCAATCCAGTAACTCATCTTCATTCAAACTTCCATTATACTTGGAAACATCAACCTTTACCTTAGGTTTATCACTCTGCACTACCTTTAACAGTTTTGCAAATCTCTGGTCTTCAGCATCCAGATCTTCAGCTACCTCTTCATACTCTTCAATAGCATCTTCATCTTCTTCTGATTCACTGTCGTCCACTTCCCTCTTTTTGTTCTTTTCCAGGGCTACAAGCCTAGCTTGAAGTGCTTCAGCAAGCTCCTTCATCTTCCTCATCTCTCTGGCATGTTTTTCCTTCATCTCCTGCAATTCCCTTGCAGTACCATTACCTTTCGGAGGCATTTTGTCAACCTCTCACTTCTCTACCTCTGTCCTTTCGGTGACAGAATCAACTCTACCTCTGCCCTTTCGGTGACAGAATCAACACACAACAGCCCAGACCTTTTGCTGAGCTCTGATACCACTATGATGCAGAGGCATCCACACTAAAACCTTGACATACAGCATGTATGTCTGCAACCCTTCATCATCATCATCATATTTCCCTTAACACTGTCAGCATCATCATATTTTCTCTGCCGACCGATATCCTCCTGCAGACAAACCTTCGACCCTTCGCCTGTCAGCAGCATCATCATATCCGGCCATCGGCAACATCATCATATTCGGCAAGCGCAAACATCCTCCTGATGTTCACTGTTCATCTTACCGCCAAACGCTTTCTGCAGCATCATGATGTTCAACATCATGTTCATCAGCAGGATATAAAATATCTAGTTCCCTCCATATATCCTGATGACGACAACTTCATGCACCTTTCCTTCGATGCTTATGTCACCCCGATATCCTGATGACGATTATCCTGATGATGATGACATCACATGCAGCTCCTCCAATATCCTGCTGTCGGCCAAACTTAACATTATCGGCCAGCGATGGTTTTATCAACCCGATCTTCTACCTTATGCTGATACGCTCCTCCTCGGCAACACCTGATGATGATCACCCCAATGCACTTTCTCCTTGTGTAAACTACTGCATCATGTTCACCTCCATCTACTTGGATGACGCCCGAAGTAACTGCAGGATATACACAGAAATATCCTGATGATGCCGTTGTGATGGATTTCTAACCTTAACGGATTCTGATCCGCCGAACCTCCTGGGGTGACCCGATCTGCTTCCTGGACAACTTTCCAGACTCTAACAACCAGCACGACCTAGCACATACCCATGCTAGGGTTCTCAACACCTCTCGACTACGATCCTGCAAACATGCACATGAACAAACAGAAAATGCAAACTAAATCCTAAACTACTATACATAGCCATTCCACCGATTCAACGAATCAACCGGTGGAATGGATCAGCGAATCCATGCAACCACCAGAACAGCAAATCGATTACACAATGGAATTCAAACAGAGAATTGACACAACAGGATCTCTTTATTGATTTCAAAAGATGCGAATACAATACTCTGTCTCACTCTGAAATCTAACTCCTCAATCTGTATCTCTATCTCAATCTGTCCTAAGACCAACCGATCCTAATGCATAAATAGGATCTCTTGCGAGTACTACCGACCTGACTCCAAGCGGCTGGGAGATCCAACCGGACATACAGCATAACAGCTGTCATAACAAACTACCTAAAAATAGTAAAGCACAGTCAACATGACCTTATTACATGCATTGGTCTTATCAGACCTTCTTGGAAACATTAACCAGACCTATAACAAACTAACTGCCTCATGGAGGCTAGCTGTCAGGTAGGTGCTCCTGCACCAATAAGTTGAGGAGAAGACAAGAAAAGAAAAGAAGGGGTAAAGGAAGGAGTTTTAGAGGAAGAGGGACATTTGCTGGTAGGGAGCAGTCCCAAAGAGCACAAGGTGACACAAGCAGTAGTCAAGAACAAAATTTAGATTCAAGGGGCAGCTTTAGAGGAAGAAGACCCAACAATAGGGGCAGATTTGGAGGTCAAAGGGAAGGATCAAGTGGATTCACTAAGAAATGCTATAAGTGTAATGAATTTGTAGGCCATCAAGCATGGCAATATCCTGAAAATTAATCCATCACTTCATTTGGAGGAGAAAGAAGAAATCAGTTTGCACAAGGAGAGGATAGTGAAAATGTGAACTCTCCATCACATAACGCTGATCTAAAAGTTGGTGAGTCTCTCATGGTGAGAAGGACCTTGATCAAAATACCAATGGAGAAGGAACCACCATAGAGAAAGTTACTTTTCAGAATTACATGTAAGTGCCTAGGTAAATGTTGCAAAGTTGTGATTGATTCTGGTAGTACTGACAATTTGTTTTTTGTTGAAATGGTAGAGAAGCTAAAGTTGAAAAGAGTCCTTCATACCACTCCATATAAAGTCTCTTGGCTAAACAAAGGGCAGAAAGTAGTTTTGAATGAACAAAGTTGGGTAGATTTTCACATAGGGGGATATAAGGATAAGGTCTCATGTGACATAATTCCAATGGATGTTTGACATTTTCTTTTGGGTAGGCCTTGGCAGTATGATAGAAAGGTAATCCGTGATGGTAGGAAAAAAACATATGCCATAGAAAAGGATAGGTTTTCTTATACCCTCACACCATTGAAAGATGAAATCCAAGAAACACAAGTGGGGTCTAGTGTGATGCTAGTGGATGAAAAGGAGTTCTTAAAGACCATGGAAGAGGAGAATATGGGTTTTGCCATCGTAGCCAAGCCTAGGACTGTTATGATAGTAGTAAAGTTGGATGAGTTACCTTTAGAGGTCCAAGATTTGCTAAATAAGTATGCTGATATAGTGGTTGATGAGATTCCCAACACCTTGCCACCTATGAGGGACATTAGCCACCACATTGATTTCATTCCAAGGGCTAGTTTGCCTAACAAAGCTGCTTTTAAGATGACACCACAGTAAAATGAAGAGATTAAGAGGCAGGTGCAGGAATTACTTGACAAAGGGTTGATTAGAGAGAGTTTAAGTCCTTGTGTAGTTCCCATAGTTTTAGCACCAAAGAAAGGAGGTGAATGAAGGATGTGCACTGATTCCAGGGCCATCAACAAGATTAGCATAAGGTATAGATTTCCTATTCCAAGAATTGAAGACTTAATGGATTGTTTGGGTGGTGCATGTTACTTTTCTAAAATTGATCTCAAGAGTGGTTACCATCAAATTAGAATCAGTCTAGGTGATGAATGGAAAACAACCTTTAAGACAAATGAAGGGTTGTATGAATGGCTTGTAATGCCCTTTGGCTTATCAAATGCACCTAGTACCTTCATGCGGTTAATGAATGAAGTGCTCAAATCTTTCACTGGTAAGTTTGTTGTAGTCTATCTTGATGACATTCTTGTTTTTAGTAAAACTAAGGAAGAGCATTTGCATCATTTGGATTTGTTTTTGAAAAGATTACATGAAGAGAAACTAATGATCAACTTGAAGAAATGTGAGTTTATGAAAATAGAGTTGGTATATTTTGGTTTTGTGGTTACAAA
This sequence comes from Cunninghamia lanceolata, assembly GCA_027924645.1. Taxonomy (NCBI): domain Eukaryota; kingdom Viridiplantae; phylum Streptophyta; class Pinopsida; order Cupressales; family Cupressaceae; genus Cunninghamia; species Cunninghamia lanceolata. The sequence goes on from BSBN01000078.1 coordinate 11,527,686, forward strand.
TGACACCTTGAAGATGGATCCAAGCAAGGTTGAGGGTATTCTAATTTGGCCTACACCTAAATCAACTGCTGAGGTAAAGAGTTTCCATGGTTTGGCTAGATTTTATACAAAAATTATAAAAGGTTTTAGTCATGTTTGTGCTCCAATAATTGATACGATTAAGGGTGATAAAAGGAAGAAGTTTGTTTGGTCTAGTGAGGTTGATAGGAGTTTTGAATATTTGAAAAAGAGGGTAGTTGAGAAGCCTATATTGGCTTTGCCTAGTTTTGATAATGTCTTTACAATTGAATCTGATGCAAGTGAGCATGCCATAGGTGTTGTGTTAAATCAAGAAAATAGGCCTATAGCCTTCTTTAGTGAGGAATTGAATGAAGCCAAGAATAAGTATTCTTCCTATGATCTTGAAATGTATGTAATGGTGCAAGCATTAAGAAAATGGAGACATTATCTACTTCCCAAGGAGTTTATAGTGTACACTAATGATCATGCACTCCAATTTTGAATAGTCAAGATAAACTCAGTCATAAACGTGTTAAATGGTTGATTATTTGCAAGGTTTCACTTTTACCATTAAGCATAAGAAGGGGCAGTCTAATAAAGTGGCAGATGCATTGAGTAGAAGGGCTCTAATGGTGTAGGAAATTCAATTACAAAGTGTGGGATTTGATTCTTTGAAAGGTATGTATCTTGAGGATGCAGATTTTAAAGAAATTTATGCAAATTGTAGGCAGCCATGTAGTAGCAATAATGAGAAATGGCTTGATTTTCTGATCCAAGATGATTTGTTGTTTAAGGGGGCACAAATTTGTGTTACTAAGTGTTCTATGAGGACTAATTTGATCAAAGAGAAGCATAGTGGCAGCCTTGTAGGTCATTTTGGTCTTGATAAGACCTTGGAGCAGTTGAAGAGGCACTACTATTGGTCTAAAATGCAAACTGATGTAAGAAACTTTGTTGAAAAGTGCACTAATTATCAAAGGGCTAAAGGATGTAGCACTAATGTAGGATTATACCAACCTCTTCCCATTCCCAATAGGCCTTGGGAATCAATTAGTATGGATTTTGTGATGGGGTTGCTTAGAACACAAAGAGGTTTTGACTCAATGTATGTTGTTGTGGACAAGTTTTCTAAGATGGTTCATTTTATACCTTGCAAAAGTACTAATGATGCTTCATACATAGCAGGCCTATTCTTCAAAGAGGTGGTAAAAATTCATGGTTTGCCTCTTAGCATTGTTTCAAATAGGGATAGCAAGTTGGAGAACCTTGTGGAAGAAACTTGGTACTAATTTGAGTTTCAGTTCTACCTATCACCCTCAAACTGATGGGAAAACTGAAGTGGTGAATATGAGCCTTGGGAACTTCCTAAGATGTCTAACCGAAGAGTATTCAACACAATGGGATCTGATTTTGCCTCAAGTAGAGTTTGCTTACAATGACTCAGTGAATAGGAGTGTTGGAAAGAGTCCTTTTGAGATTATTTATGGTTTGCAGCCTAGGGGTGTGTTTGAATTGAGAGATGTTAGTGGAATGGAAAGGAGAAGTGATGAAGGTGAACAATTTGTTGTGGCTATGCAAGAGATCCACCAGCAAGTCAAGGATAATCTTCAAAGGATTGTAGACAAGTACAAACATAATGCTGATCTAAAGAGGTGAGAGGTTCACTACAAGGTTGGGGATTTGGTTTTGGCTCACTTGAGGAAGAAAAGGTTTCCTAAGGGGTAGTATTCTAAATGACAAATGAAGAAGATAGGGCCTTGTAAAGAGGTGCATAAATTTGGAGAGAATGCATATGAAATAGAGCTTCCCCCTAGCATTGTCATTTCTCCTATTTTAATGTATCTAATCTCTACCCTTACAAAGGGGATGTTGTATTAGGTGATAATGTAGTTTCATCAACATTCTCAGATGAGGAATGGGTTAGAGATCTCCCACCAAGCCAGCCTTTGGAGTTGGAATGCATTTTGGACACAAAAGAACTCAAGAAGACAAGGAATAAGGTCTACTTCCACTATTTGGTCAAATGGTGAGGTCTTCCTATGGAAGACGCTTCTTGGATGACTGAAGATGACATTGTAAAACATGGCTACACAATTGTAGATCTGTCCTTAAGTGGGCCTTGAGCTTTCTTTTCCCTTGGGAGTATGGTGCAGGGGCATCCACAAGTCCATTATGCCTCCAAGAGTTAAAAATTGAATTTTTTTTTGGTTTGTGTTATTTCATGTTAATAAGGTCATTTTGGGCCATTATTGTCCATTTTGGACCCATTTGTGAAAGTTTGGGGTCAATTGGTTAATTCTTGTAAAGTTGTCAAATGTTGTCATTGTTGTTTTCAAAAGTTGTTAAAATGGTAGTTGGGGTCAGTTGAATGGTGCAACCTGTTTGTAGAGGCATAAATAGGCCTATATTGTATGACCCAAGGGTTGGTTGTTGAAATATTGAAGTTGAAACAATAAAAGCATTTCTATTTTTGCATTTTCCTAACATTTTCTGCTGCTATCTTGCATGGTACAGATATGTACTATAGAGGAAAACTAATGTGTTGTAGACTTAAATAAAATTCAGGGTTTTAACCTAACTGAATAGTCCACTATCATTGCATTCCTACATTAAATTATCAACCAAGGAGCGTAAGCTTATGATGATGCCTGCAATATCTATGCCTTCAAGACTCATTTCTACCCTAAGCTAATCTTGTACAATTCTTATTTTATCTAGTATTACTTACTAGAATGCATAGGAGCATAAAATAGTAAACAAAAATGGAAAACAACAAAAACAATCTAAACTTCTAGTTGCTACGGGTACCTTCGTCAGAAGCTGAAGATAACTATATTTAATAGAAAATCACAGTTTTAATCTAACAACTCAAAAATGATAAAAAGGCTAACACTAACCTCTGAAGGATTAACAATGTGCACTCTACTCATGAATCACAATTACTAGAAATATCAATCAATAGTTCTTACTCACTTCACAATATAACACATAAGATGGAATGAAACAGATTAACTAAGAATGCAGAAATAAATAAGAAAACATGCTCAGGGAACTATCTCACTTTTTCTGGAGATTAAATTTACTTCAGATCTTCACACATCCCATAACATATAGTTGAATTCAAATCATATCAAAGATAGAATCTTCTTCAGATTTTATTCAAAATTATAACATGTTTGGAAATACTGATAACTGTAATAGAGTAACGACTATTTTTAAAGTAAAATATAACAACCCACCTAATCAATGAACTCATCCCCTAACTTATATAAAGATGGGAGAGTCTTATGCAACCTTCTAACTAACTGCGATCATCAATTCATTCCTGGATATCGAGATATTATTTTTGAGATCAACTTATTAACTGGAACAAAGGAAACAGAGTTCTATCCAAATAGAAATTCTAACCATAACATCTAATAAATAAGATTCATAAACTTTAGTGAGATTCCTAGAATAAGTCTTCTTTCTCCCCTGCATTTATTGTCCCATGATGACCACGTTTGTCTCCACCGATCACTATGTCTGGCACTTGGACCGCATTATCATTGATTCCTCTGTTCTACATCCTATTGTAATTACTGCTCCTTGGATTCTTTCTCTGGTTGCACAGGGTTAATCATTCCAACATATATACAAAACAACCTCTTATAATAAACTTATGAAATCCTATCCATATTTCATGCATATTAATAATTCAAATCATCCATTTGATAATATAACCACCTGAGTTCATTTATCAGCATAAGATCCAAGTCTTTGGAAAGTATATATATAAAACAACATAAAATAGAGATAATGTATGTGAAGTCTTTGCATAACCATATAGAAAATGTCTTTAAAACATATGGAAACAGTATAAAAGGAGGACAATATTTCATCCCAACATCCCCCCCAACTTAGACTTTTGCTTGTCCCTAATCAAAATTAAAGAACTAGACACCTAAGGCAAAAGGTTATAATGCAGGGTAATTCTTCTGAGGTCTGTGTCCTCTCTAACTTCTTTTCCTTGCTTGAGGTAGAACCCATTAGAGTATGCAAGTCTTTCCATCCTAATCTGCTCAGTAGACCTACACTGCTCACTTTTCCCTCCTGTCCAATGTCGTACTGGATAAAGAAATATAGGAGGCTGATAAGTGAGAGGTAACCATGATACTCCCTTTTGTTCTGATATCTAGATATATCTACGTAATCTTTCAAGCATATTCATGAAATTGTGAATAGAATGGGGTTCCTTCTTTTGTAACTCTGGAGTTAAACTGTCCCATCTGCCTTGCACATACCTCTGACAATTTTGGATAATAGACACTGCCATCCTTTGTATTCTTCTATAGTCCCTAAGTCTTAAATCCATGATCACCTTACTTGATCCTTTATGAGACAACAATGTCAACCATTGGGTTAAGATGATTTTAGGCTCCAAGGCTTCCTTCCTCAATTACAGTGGTACCTTCTTTTCCTGTTCTTCATATTGGTCCATCAATAACCCTTTGAGTTGTTCAGTTTTGAAATATGACATTAATGCTCTTACCTGGAGGTCTCCAACATAAATACAGGGATTCCATTGTGTATCTTCATCCATTATATAATTGTGTAGGTAATACTCACACAACTAGTCTTGTTCTTCTAGGCTGACCTCTTGGAAATAATTACAAAAGATAAATCTTGAATGCAAATCGGGTTGATCATTGATAAAATTGTTAAACTGAAAACTGAGAAATTTTTCTTTCAAAAATAGTGCATACACTCTTGGTGGAGGTCTGTATCCCATAATCTATTTGGCCCTTTCAATAACCTCTATCAACTTTTGTTCTAACTGTTTTATCTTCAAATGCTTTTCTGTAACAGATTCATTAAGGTTATGCTTTTCTTTTTCCCAGTTTTCCTTCTCTTGCCTATTTTCATTAGTCAGTTTATTAGTATGGTATGTTGGGGTTTTTACCACAGGAGGTTGGAGAGTAAGTACTATCTCTTCCTTAATCTTTTCTTTATTTTCAGCCAGCTGTGCTAACAAATCTAAATTAGAAACGTGGCCATAAGTTTGGATCTTCTCCTTCAACTCCTGAATCCTCTTTTCCTTTTCTCTATCTCTTTCTTCATAACCCCTTACCTGTTCCTCAAGTCGCCTTATTTTGTCTAGGGCTTTCTGCAACTCCTTCCTAATATCTCTGTCTTCTATCAATTCCTTTTCACCTTCAAAATTTTCATCATCCCTTTTTTCAGGGGCATCAAAGATTTCTTAGCAAAGTCATCTGGCACAAGTTTTCCCATGTTTCTGGCAATAAACGGATCTTTTGATTCAGAATTAGAAGAAGAAATGTACCTTCTTTTCCTAATAGACATATTATTGTTTACTCAGGCATCAACAGAAGCATCCTCGAGAAGCTTTTCTCCCCTATCTGAATCTAGATTCAGAGGAGATGGATCATTATCTTGTTGGCCTTTATTTTTGTCTTCTTCTCCTTGGTGCTCAACAATTCTCTCTTTAGCACCTTGCTTCCTCAACCTCCCTGATTGCCTAGGAGTAACTGTCTCATGTTTTTCTACCTTTTTCCTCTTCTTATTTTTCTCCCTCTGACTCTTTGTTTTCTTCCTAGATGTTGAGGAAGTGGTCCTTTTTGTTTTAGGAATAGAGGTTGAGGGCTCTTCAACTAATACATGCCTAAACTCTAGAGGGTTCTTAGGTTGTGTTTCTTCCTACTCAGTATTAATAGGGGGTTCAGTTTCATGTGGAATATCTTCCTCTGGCTCTAGTGCTTCCAAGAGTGTTGAGATATCAACACATTGTTTAAAGGCTTCCCACTCAATCTGTGGGTACTGGATCCTTAAACTTCTTTTTACTAACAAAGCTATTAAACAATGGTGAGAAAGAGTTGTGTCTACTTGTTGTCTCTGATACTCTGAAGACATTCTTCTTAGCATATTATACAAATAATTGGGAACATTGACAAGTTTCTCATGCCTCAAATGGTTAAGCAGTTTAAGATGTGCAGTATACAACATATTATATCTACCATCACAAGTGATATATTTGATAATATAGGAAGCACATTTCCCCCAAAAATATGGAAGAGATAATCATTTGGTACCTTGTGTGGTAGAGTCTAGGTGTTCACCTCTTTCACAAAACTCCTCTTTGGCCGCAACTGCATCAGCCCTGATTGGATACTCAGACCCTATTCTAGGCAACCCTGAAACTTGAGAGCAATTCCAAGCTCAGAAGCATCTATTGTCAACCCTCTAACCATTGCTTCATCATATTGTAGAGTAAGTGCAAATTCTTTTGCCATGTCATCATCATATTGTGTCAATTTGAGGAAGTAATCAATCCAACCCACTCTAGTAAAGAGCGAAAGAACCAACACATCCTCCAATATTTCCTTGTGTGCCAAGGGTTCCCTTCTGATTACGTCTCCTCCCATTAAGACTATGAATTAGAACTCTACAATGTCAATTCTCTGCACAATGCCAACTAACCAACTAGTCTTTCAATTTGCCTCTTTCTTGCTTCTCCACTATAACTCCATAACTCTTTAGGGTATTAATTCATTATTTGACAAAGGTGAGTTCATAGCGCAGAGTATTCTATATAGTTTTTTTTTCTCAAAAGGTAGGGTTTTAATCAAGGTTTTGAAAGGCAAAAATGTAAAGGCAACAATGATTAAATGATAATCATTTGAAAATAAACCTCTCCCCCAACTTAATGATGAAGTGACCGCACTTCAAATAGCAAGTTTTATGGATGGAGGAGTGATAAAAAGAAATGGTGGAAATATACATCGCATGCATGAAATAAATTATGAATAAACATGAATATAAATAAAGAAATCTAAGTGTATTAATATAAATGTGTGGATTGTACATATATATTGAAATGAAATAATTAACATACCTTGGAAATTGTGAACAACACTGGTGGTGCGATAGAGTAGGCATGCAGCAAATGGGAAGTCATATGTACGGTTACAGAGTGATAGTTGAATAGTGCAAGATGGCGGATGCAAGTACCACTCATAAATGTGAATTGACAATTGGATTTATGTGAATGGATCAATTTTGAAAGGAATACAGATTGATGGAATGGGCAGGAAAAGTGAGGTAGCATTCACCAAGCAATGCAACAGAATAGTAGACAGGTGTTGCTATGGGTGCCTGCAGCACAGGTCCCAACTGTGTAAAGGTAAACATAATATAACAGGTCCCAACTGAGTCAGGTCTCAACTGAAGAAGTGAAAAATAGGTCCTAGTGGAGATATCAAATTGTAACCATAGAAATCATGTAGTGTGTGCATGTGAGAAAAATAAAGAAATTTAATTGTCAGCAACAGGGGTTGAGTATTACAACTCAACCTCCACATCATTGGACATTATTGCTGTATCAGTATCAGAATTTGCATTGTCTAGTGTTACAACAGCTGAATTAGCATCTTCTGGTGTCACATCATCTGAAGCAGGAATATCAGGGGGAGCATACTGAGTAGATAGAGATACCAGAAAGTCATCTCTCTGGAGTGGCTTCTTGTACAATTTGAGCCTATGCCCATTGACCAATAGTGAAAATTGAACTTCATCAATAGTTTGCAGTTGAACTGCACCATTAGGAAAAACTTGTTGGATTTCATATGGACCTAACCAACGTGACTAAAGCTTTCCCTTGAAGTCCTTACACCTTGAATCATAAAGTAGTGCCCAGTCTCCTACAGTGAATTCCTATGTTTTTATATATTTATCATGCCATTTTGCCCTTTGCTTCTGTATTACCTCTGTATGATGAATGGCTTCTAGTCTCATTTCATCCAAGGCACTCAAATGTTGTAGCCTTTCATGTTGTGCAGTGGTTAGATCCATTCTGAAGTCCATTGTTGTCCTTAGGGTTTTATGTTCAAATTTAATAGGCAGGGTTGCAGTCTTGCCATAGACTAGCTCATAGGGTGTAAACCCTGTAGTTGTCTTCCAAGTTGTTCTATATACCCAAATAGCTTCAGGGAGCCTAGAAACCCATTCTCTTCAGTGAAGCTACACTGTCTTGGTTAGGATGTTTTCAATTTCTCTACTAGTAACTTCTACCTGACCATTAGCCTGTGGATGGTAGGGAGTGGATTTCTTATGCCTAATCTGGTATTCTGCAACCAATTTTGTTATTAAATCTGATGTAAACTGTGGTCCCTAGTCAGTTACTATTTCTCTTGGAACACCATACCTAGTGAAAATGTCTTCATACAAGAATTTGGCAACATTGCCATTTCAGGAAAACTGTAATGCTTTCATTTCTACCTTTTTAGTTAAGTAATTTGTACATACCAGGATATATTCTTTGTTGTTGGATGAAGGAGATATAGGCCCCACAAAATCCAAACCCCACTTGTCAAAAGGAGCTAGTGAGATTTGTGGCTGTAAAGGCATCTCATCACCTCTAGTAGGCCTCCCCATTCTCTGGCATCTATCACAACTCCTAGTGTACTTGATAGCATCTTTGTGAAGTATTGGCCAGTAATAACCTATTGTCAGGATTTTGAAGGCTGTCCATTTATCTGCAAAATGTCCTCCACAAGGCTCATCATGAGAAGCCTTCATTACATCAAATACTTCATCCTCCCTAATGCATCTTCGCATGATATTGTCTGGTCTAGTGTAGAATAGAAATCTAAAAATCCAAGAGTAAGAAAAACATTTATGCACCAGCTACCCCTTCTCCCTTGGAGAGAAATATCCTAGAATTTGGCCTGTAACCAAATAGTTGGCTATATCTACATACCATGGAGTGTATGTAGTGAGAGCAAATAAATACTCATCATGAAAAGAATCATCAACCACTCCATCTGAAGACTATGTAGGTAGTCTAGATAGAAAATCAACAACATTGGCTTTGCCTAGTTTGTCAACAATTATAATAGCAAACTCTTGCAACAACAATAACCACCTTACAAGTCTGCCACCTACTATGGGTTTATTCATCAAGTATCTGATGGCTGCATGATCTGTATGGATGAAGACTTTGTAACCAGTTATGTAGTGACTGAACTTATTTATGGCATAAACAACTGCTAACATCTCTTTCTCTGTCACTGTATAATTCAATTTAGCTCCTTGCAAATTCTTACTAACATAATAAATAACATATTCCTTGGATCCTTCTTGTTGGCATAAACCTGCACCAATTGCAAAATCTGATGCATCAGTATGGATGTGAAAAGATAAGGTCCAATTTGGTCCTCTAAATACAGGAGCTTGTATCAAGGAGGTTTTCAGCTTTTCAAAAGAAGTCTGACAATCTGGTGTCCACTCAAATTCACTATCTTTTGTTAACAGAGTAAATAGAGGTGCAACAATTTTGCTAAAATCTTGAATGAACCTTCTATAGTAACCTGTATGTCTTAGGAAACTCCTGACATCTTTCTGCTTTTGTGGAATAGGTAGGGTGGAAATAACTTCAATTTTCTTTGGATCCACTTGTATTCCAACACTTGAGATAAAGTGCCCCAAAACTATTCCTTGTGTCATCATAAGGAAACATTTTTCATTACTCAATGAGAGATTGTGATATGTACATCTTTTCAATACCTTCTCCAAGTTGTGTAGGACTTCATCATATGTGTCACCATATGTGGTGAAGTCATCCATATAAATCTCCATACTATCATGTGGAAAATCAAAGAAAATGCTTAAAACTGCTCTTTGAAAAGTAGCTGGAGTGTTGCACAAGCCAAAGGGCAAGACATAGTATGCATATGTCCCCCAAGGGTAGGTAAATGTTGTCTTATCTTGATCTTCTGGAGCAATTTTAATCTGACTATACCTACTAAAACCATCAAGGAAAGAAAAATATTTCTTGCCTACTAGTGAATCAAGAACCTGGTCAATGAAGGGCAATGGAAAGTGATCTTTCCTGGTAGCAGTGTTTAATTCTCTGTAGTCAACACAAACCCTCCACTTTCCTCCTTTCTTTGGAACTATAACCAATGGTGAAACCCATTCACTGTCTGAAATGGGGTATATGAAGCCTGCATCCAAAAGTTTCTGTAGCTTAGTTTTAACAATTTCCCTAAGGGCTGGATTCATGCACCTTTGTTGCTTCTTGATGGGCCTGTATCCATCATCTATATATATCTTATGCATGGATAAGGTAGGATCAATTCCTTTCATATCATTATAATCCCATGCAAATGTTGCTGAGTGTGCATTTAAAACTCTATACAAGGAGTGCTATTGCTCATCAGTCAAGGCATTATTAATATTCAACATCTTTCCTGGTTTGACTTCTAGTTGTTTGGACAGTTCTTGCACAAAAGACAAATCAAGGCTGGGTAACACAGGTAAGCATTGCTAAGGTAATAAAGCATGAAATATTTGAATCACCTCTTTTGATGAACTACTTGGTATTATGGTGCTCAAAGGGTCTTACAAGCAAGATAGACAACCTTGCTACTACGGATGCCTTCCACAGTCATTATGGAGGACATGAGCAATTAGTTCATCTTCATTTGGAACATCTAACAAGGGGCAACATTCAATAGTCATTAGTGTTTGCAAGGAGTAAGTGTCCTCTTCTTCCTAGAAAGGCCAAATGGTCTGCTCAAGTTCATGGTATGGTTGGTCTGGAGGATACAACACCAGTTTCTTGGTCACTGTCCCATTAGAGATGATCATGTTACCAAACCTACAACCTATAAATGCATCAGCAGTGGCAAGCCATGGTCTACCTAGTATAAGAGGATAACCAGCTAGATTAACTTTGGGCTGTAAAACTATGAAATCAACCGGATACTCCCAAGAGTCTAATGTAATGACCAAATCCTCTTTGACTCCCTCAGGTTTGACTATGGACCTATTAGCTAATTGAAGAACTGTCTGGGTAGGCCTAAGATTGTTCAGTTGGAGTATATGCATTGTTTCCTTGGTCATGAAATTAATAGAAACACCTAAATCTATCAGAGTGTTCTTAATCAGAGTCCCATTGATCTTGACATCCACCACTAGACTTCCTGGGTCTGTATATTTTGGAATAGTTATATTACCCAACATGATGTCTGCAAGATTACCTAACACATGCACTGTCTGGGGGTCTATTCTCTTCCGTCCTGGCTTCTTTATGCAAAGATCCCTAATAGTTTTGGTATAGATGGGGATATCCTTGATAGCTTGGATTAAGGGAATCTTGATGATGATATCCTTTAGTTAGCTAAGAAGGGCAGTATCATCTTGAGCTGGTTGCTTTTGCATGGCCAAATGTTCAGGGAAAGGAGGAGACTTTTGTTGCAAGGTAGGTTGGGCATCTTGGTTTGAGTCAGGTTCCAAAGGTTGTTTATCTGGAGTCTCTTCGGTGGGCTCTTCATCTTCAAGCTTAGTAATTTGGGGAGATGAAGGTCCTGCAAGTTGTTTCCTTGATCTAAGATGAACATTACTCACTTCCACCCCATAGGTGGGATATTGCATCACCTCGTTAGTATAAGTCTACTGAATAAACTTGTTGTTAGGGTTAGGTGCAGGTTGGGTAGGGATTTGGGTAGGTTTAGTAGATGGATTATGGATTTTGAGGTGGTGGCATGATGGCTGGTTGTTGTGGCTAAGATGGAATCATAGGTTGTTGAAATTGTGCATTTTTCTACCTTCTGTTTGCCCTTGTTCCACTGAGGCTGCCATTGTTGCTGCTAAGTAGGCCACTGAGGATTATAGTTAGGTCCTTGGAAATTTTTCTATGGCCATGGGTTAGGTTGCTGTTGGTTCCAACCAGCTTGTGGAGTAGGCCATTGGGGATTTTGCCATTATGGGTTTTGCCATGCATTTGGGTTACCAAACCATTGTTGAGTATTCCAAGTAGAGAAGTTTCGATTGGCAGTAGGAAAGGGAGGATTAAAATTAAGTGGATCAGGAGGCATACCTTGTCTTTGTTGTCATGGCCTTCTTTAAGCAATGAAGAATAATTGTCCATCTTCTCCTTTGAATTGCTGTAACTCTAGTCTCTCAATCCTTTCTTGCTTGATATTGACCACCCTCTTACATTTCCAATTGACTTTCCTTTGTCTGCAGCTGGGGCAGTATTCAGTGAGTATTGCATATGCCTCTTCTTGTTTCTTCTTGATGTGAAGAGTGTCCAACTATGTATCCATGTGGCTAATGATATCTTCTTTCATAGTGGTCAGCAAGTTACTAATTTCCACCTGAGAAACCCCATTAGCTTCTTTTCCTGTAATGGCTACTCTTTCTCCTCTGGGCTTTCTGGAAAAAGTCATAGAGTAGTTCCTACAAGCTGTACAAATATCTTCAAAGGGTAGTTGGGATATATCCCCTGTTCTAATGAGATTTAGGGCATCCATGCAATCATCATTGACTCCTCTTAAAAAGACTAGTTTCAATGACTCTTCAGACAACCTATTCTGAGGGTTTTTCTTCAAGGCAAATTGGAATCTCTCCACATAGTCCTCTAGTGGCTCATCTTCCTTCTGTGACATCCTAAAGATGTCATCTTTCCTCATATCATGTCCTCTGCAGTAGTCTTTGTATTTTGCCAGGAATTTTGTCTTCATGGTGTCCTAGTCTGGAATGGCATCTCTCCCTAGTCCCATAAACCATCTTAAAGAAGCATATTTTAGGGTAGCAGGGAACATCTTGAGTCTGTAAGGATCAGTGGTATAATCATAACTCCTACATAGAACATCAAACTTGAATAGGAAAGTGTCAGGATCTTCAGTCACCAAACCATAGAAAACAGGCAATGCAGATGGTGGTATATTTTTCAGAGTAGCTACCCGTGCTAGGTCTGGTATAGGGAATTTGAATGTAGCTTGTCTTGGAGGATCCTCTACTACATCTGCCATGGTTCTGAAAGTTCCCTCTGTGGTAGTAGACGAAGCTAATGGAGATGTAGGGGGTGTTGATGAAGATGTAAAAGGAAACTCTCCTTCGGCACTTCCTATTGTGTAGTTGTTGAAATCAGTTGTGCCCTCATTGTTCTAAGAAGTTGATGGGAGGAATCTACCTCAAGTATCTCTTTGCCTCCACATATAGTATATTGAGCTTTATGTTTCAGCGGCCCTGCACAATGTTAGTAGAATGCTTGGTGTTTCTTGAAAAATGAATTTATACAATCTAATATTCAAATCAAGATTTAACTTATAAAAGCATGTGAAATCTAACAAATGAGATTATGAAGATAGCACCATCCCTGGCAACGACGCTAAAAATGTAGAGGAAAACTAATGTGTTGTAGACTTAAATAAAATTTAGGGTTTTAACCTAACTAAACAGTCCACTATCATTGCATTCCTACATTGAATTATCGACCAAGGAGCATAAGCTTATGATGATGCCTGCAATATCTATGCCTTCAAGACTCATTTCTACCCTAAGCTAATCTTGTACAATTCTTATTTTATCTAGTCTTACTTACTAGAATGCATAGGAGTGTAAAACTAGTAAACAAAATTAGAAAACAACAAAAACAATCTAAACTTCCAGTTGCTACAGGTACCTTCGGCAGAAGCTGAAAATAACTGTATTTAACAAAAAATCATAGTTTTAATCTAACAACTCAAAAATGATAAAAAGGCTAACACTAACCTCTATAGGATTAACAATGTGCACTCTACTCATGAATCACAATTACTGGAAATATTAATCAATAGTTCTTATTCACTTCACAATATAACACAAAAGATGGAATGAAACATATTAATTAAGAATGCATAAATAAATAAGAAAACATGCAAAGTGAGAGTTAGTACCTTGAGTGGCTAGCTTAGGAAACTATCTCACTTTTTCTGGAGATTAAATCTACTTCAGATCTTCACACATCCCATAACATATAGTTGAATTCAAATCATATCAAAGATTGAATCTTCTTTAGATTTTATTCAAAATTATACCATATCTGGAAATACTGATAACTGTAACAGAGTAACGGCTATTTTGAAAGTAAAACATAACAACCCACCTAATCAACGAACTCATCCCCTAACTTATATAAATATGGGAGGGTCTTCTGCAAACTTCTAACTAACTACGATCATCAATTCATTCCTGGACATCAGGATATTGTTTTTGAGATCAACTTATTAATTGGAAAAAGGAAACAAAGTCCTACCCAAACAAAAATTCTAACCATAACAACTCATAAATAAGATTCATAAACTTTGGTGAGATTCCTAGAATAAGTCTTCTTTATCCCATGTGTTTATTCTCCCATGATGACCACGTTTGTCTCCACCGATCGCTATGTCTGGCACTTGGACCACATTATCATTGATTCCTTTGTTCTACATCATGTTGTAATTACTCCTTCTTGGATTATTTCTCTAGCTGCATAGGGTTAATCATTCCAACATATATACAAAATAAGCTCTTATAATAAACTTTTGAAATCCTATCCATATTTCATGCATATTAATAATTCAAATCATCCATTTGATAATATAACCACCTAAGTTCATTTATCAGCATAGGATCCAAGACTTTGGAAAGTATATATATATAAAACAACATAAAATAGAGATAATGTATGTGAAGTCTTTGCAGAACCGTATAGAAAGGGTCTTTAAAACATATGGAAACAATATAAAAGGAGGACAATATTTCATCCCAACATGTATGACCCTGTATTGGTCTAAAACTAATTAGGAATGAAAGTATAGCGAATCTACTCTCGATTTCTTTTTGTTGCATCCAATTTCATTAGGAATTAAGGAATTTGTCACGATTTCTTTCTGAGCTGGTCCAAACCCTAGGTAGGGTAACCGGTGATCAAGAAAAATGCATAATTATCCATGTTCCACTGGTAGAAAACTTTCAAACTTGGTGGAATGGACTGTTTGGACATGTACTTTAATATTCCAAGGTTGCAGAGATAGGTGTGGATGTTTACACGTGTGAAGATGCCCTGACTGTCTGATATCTCTATGTATCAGACCTAGAAAACCCTAGAGGCTTAGAGGATTTGTTGTAAGGGTTATTGTGGTGCAGTCACGGTAGGAGGGTTCACATAATGAACTGTCCGAACTATGTAGAAAGAGTAAATACAACGGAAACAACTTAGAGAAATTGAACCAATGTAGATTCAGTCATTTAGTATATCATAGAATTCAATTACAGATTGGTCGACAACACACGAGCTTATAATTAGGGCTCACAGGCCTGATTACATACATGCACAAGATAAAGCTTTGAATCTCCTTCGTACAAAATATAGACTATCAATATTCTAAATCATGAGAACTACTTTCCTAAGGATCTATTACATCATTATATATCATTTCTGGACCAATAGATTCCTCTGCGTCAGCCAAGGAAGGTCACAAACTCCAATGAAGAGCTGTAACATGTACACAGATAAGTTAGACCTAAATGTATAGAACACTTCCTCAAATGAATTGAATAACATACGAACCCTCGGGGAAGGTTGGACACAAACCAAAGATTATTGAATGATGTGTCATTAAGATCCGCAAGTCAAGGAATGCTCTGCAATCCATCTCCTTTAGTTGATTGTCTGAGACTATCAAAATGCTCTGCTCTGAGAAAATAGTCAATCTTCTGCTAGCAATATCCTTTTGGTAACTGATCCAAATGCTTTGAATTCTGGATATGATGTAGATGCTAAGTCTAGATCCATAAGGTGTGAAATGCGATTGTGGAAGAATATCAGACCAAAAGCTGAAACTACTTTTGACTGAACTACCTAAACTGAACTGGAAAATACAAAGAAACAAACTGAACTACAAACAAACTGAAATGCAAATGTTTTTGGTTGATACAAGATTGCTCTTGAACCAGGGATGCTCCTGCATCAGATATCAGTGGTTATTGAAAAAAAGTGAGTCCCTCACTTTGCAGGGGCTAGGGGAGAACCAAGACGGTCCACCTCAGCCTGAGAAATCCATGATGAATCTTCTTCCGGTCTACCTTTCCACTTCACAAGATATTCTTTGTATTATCTTCCTATAGTGTTGCATCCAACTCTATTGTCCAAAATGTCTTCAATCTGCTTTGGTGCTTTGTGTGGTAACTACTTTTTCAAGTCTTCTTCCATGCTATCACTGGACTCTACTTCAAGATACTGGTATAAGTCTACAATGTTAAAAATAGGTTAAATACCCAATGTCTCTAGTAACTCCACTTCATATGCATTTCCTGAATCAAATTTTTTGAGTATCTTACAAGGTCCAAACTTCTTCATCTTCAACTTGTTCTAAGTCCCAACTAAAAATCTTTCTTTTCTCAAGTACACCATCACTTCCTCCCCAACTTCAAATTCCTTATGTCTTATCTTTTCATTTGCCTTTTCCTTATACTTACTGTTCATATCCTCCAAATGCTTCTTCACCTGATTATGTACTATCTTCATATGATCTACAAATTCTTTTGCTTCTGCACTTCTCTTGTCTTCCATGCTGATATCTCTCAATTCTGCAACTCCTCTAGGATGCACTCTGGTAACAATCTCAAAAGGTGTTCTTCTGGTACTTCTATTTATTGAATTATTGTATGCAAACTCTGCTTGTGAAAGAATCAAATCCCAACTTCTAGTCTTTTCTCCAATCAAACATTTCACAAGTTTCCCAAACTCCTATTCACTACCTCTATCTGTCCTTAGTCTGTGGATGAAAAGTTGAACTAAACTTTAAGTCTATCTTCATCTTCTTCCAAAGTGTCCTCCAAAAGTATCCAACAACCTTTGTATCTCTATCTAAAACTATGCTCTTTGGTAATCCATGCAATCTTACAATCTCCTTGAAAAATAGGTCAGCTAAATGCACTGCATCAGTTGTCTTCTTACAAGGTATGAAATGAGTCATCTTTGAAAATCTGTCAACTACTACAAATATTGAATCATGTCCTCTCTGTGTCTTAGGTAATCCCATTACAAAATCCATGCTTATGTCTTCCCGAGGTTTCTCTAGTATTGTCAAAGGTTTATACAATCCAGTGTTCTGACTACTCCCTTTTGCAACTTGACAAACTCTACAACTCTGTACAAATCTTTGAACATCCTTATGTATCTGAGGCCAAAAGTAGTTTTCACTCACCAAAGCCACTGTCTTATCAATGCCAAAATATCCTGCCAATCCACCACTATGTTTCTCCTTGATCAAATTATCTCTCATTGAACTTTTAGGTATGCACAACTGATTTCCTTTGAACAACATATCTTCCTGAATGAAATAATTCAACCACTTACTCCTATCTATCACAACAGGTTCCTTACATGCTTTCCAAGGTTCCATAAAATCAATGTCTCCCTTATACATGTTCTTCAATTCATCAAAACCCAATACTTCAACTCTCATATCTGTCAACAAGTTTCTTCTCCCACTCAATGCATCAACAACTTTATTTGATTTTCCACTCCTATGCTTCAACACAAAAGTATAACTCTGCATGAACTCTACCCATCTCATATGTCTCTAATTGAACTTACCTTGACTATTCAAGTACTGAAAAGCTTGATGATCTGTATACAACACAAACTCCTTAAGCAACAAGTAATGCCTCCACTTCTTCAGGGCTTGAATTATGACATAGAACTCCTGATCATAAACTGAATATCTTCTCCTTGCATCATTCAACTTTTCACTGAAATATGCTACAGGTCTACCTTCTTGACCTAATACTGCTCCAATTGCATTTCCACTTGCATCACAATCAACTTGAAATACCTTATTAAAATATGGTAATGCCAAAACAGGTTGCTCTATCACTTTCTACTTTAACAACTCAAAACTTCTATCTACTCTTGATGTCCACTTGAAATCTTTTCTGTCACCTCTCATTGTCTCTGTCATAGGGTTACAAACTAAGATGAAGTTTCTAATGAACTTCCAGTAGAAACTAGCCAATCCATGAAATGATCTAACCTCTTCAATGCTCTCCGGTATAGGCCATTCTACAATTGCTTTCACTTTCTCAGGGTCCATCTTCAATCCTTCTGTGGAAATCACAAATCCCAAATCCCAAATATACCAACTCTTCCTTCATGAAACTACACTTCTTGATGTTAATCAACAATTTCTCTTCTCTCAATCTCTGCAAAACTTGTCTAATATGCCACAAATGTTCCTCCTTTGTCTTACTAAAAATCATAATATCATCCAAGTATACAATCACAAACTTACCCAAGAATTTCTTCAGAACTTCATTCATCAATCTCATGAAAGTACTCGGTGCATTTGTCAATCCAAAAGGCATCACTAACTACTCATACAATCCTTCATTTGTCTTAAAAGTAGTCTTCCATTCATCACCTTCTCTAATTCTGATCTGATGGCATCCACTCTTCAAATCTATCTTTTTGAAATATCTTGCTCCACTCAAACAATCCATGATATCATCCATTCTAGGTAAAGGAAATCTATACTTAACTGTGATCTTGTTTATTGCTCTAGAATCGGTGCACATTCTCCATTCTCCATCTTTTTTAGGTGTGAAAACTGCAGGTACTACACAAGGACTCAAGCTTTCTCTGATCAAACCTTTCCTCAACAACTCTTGTATCTGTCTATTCAATTCTTCAGTCTCTATCAGTTTCATTCTATGTGCTGCTTTGTTAGGAAAACTTGCTCCTAGTATAAGATCATTGTGGTGACTGATACTCCTTATAGGTGGTAATCCTTCAGGTACATTATTTGATATAATGTCTTCATACTTTGTCAGCAACTCTCTTTTCTCCTCCGGTTGTGATTTTTCAGTCTACTTCTTCAATGCTTTAGGCTTCTTAGGAATCAAGGCATAACACATTCTCATGTCTCAAACCATCCAGAAAATTTCTTCCATCTACCAAATAGATTCTAGCAC
The DNA here is from genome assembly GCA_027924645.1 of Cunninghamia lanceolata. NCBI lineage: Eukaryota > Viridiplantae > Streptophyta > Pinopsida > Cupressales > Cupressaceae > Cunninghamia > Cunninghamia lanceolata. The sequence continues at coordinate 11,546,469 of BSBN01000078.1, forward strand.
TCCCACATACTTCACTCTAAGGATCATCCTCCAATGGAATCAAAGTAATTCTCCTTCCATTTTCTGTTATAGTATATGTATTCTTTCTCCCATCATGTATAGCTTTTCTATCATACTGCCAAGGTCTACCCAACAAGATATGATAAACATCCATAGGCATAATATCACACAAGACTTCATCATGATAAGATCCAATATGAAATTTCACCAAGCATTGTTCACTCACCAGTACCTTATGATCATCCTGAATCCATGCTATCTGATAGGGCTTAGGGTGTTTCAACCTTTCCAACTTCAGCTTAGTCACCATCTCCTTTGAAACTAGGTTGTATGAACTACCACTATCAATTACAACTTTGCAACACTTACCTCCTAATTTACATCTGGTTCTGAACAAGCTTTTCCTTTGCGGTGGTTCCTTGTTTGACTCTACTTGAAATAATATACTCCTCATCACAAGTGATTCTCCTTTCTCAAGTTTGCCAACTGAACTAGGTGATCCAACTAGTTCTTCTTCAACATAGGTTGCTCTTCCACCGTTTTCTGTCCTCTTACTTATACTACCTTGATTACATTCAAATGCTCTATGTCCTTCACCTCCACACTTGAAACAAGTACCTCTGAATGTTCTTATCAAATCCTCTTCCTTCTCTTTTGTATCCTTCACTCCGGTATGCACTAGGGTTTCCTCTCTGGTGAAAATTTTTGTCATCTCTTTGGTAAGCATTGTTATCTCTGTCTTGCTTCTTGAATGAGCTATTAGATTTGTTCTACTCTAGATATGATCTGTCTCCTCCAAAAAATGTCTTGCCTCTTTGAAATTTACCTCCTCTACCTCTCTGTCTCTGATCATGTCTCTTATTCATCTTCTCTTCAACTTTCAGGGCAAACTGATATGCTTCCTCCAAAGATGTCATCCTTACCAAGCTTAGTTCCTCTTAAATGTTCAATCTCAGTCCATTGATATATCTAGCCACTTTCTCCTTGCTTGCTTCACTATGTCTTGTCCTTATGATCATTTTATGGAATTCTTCAATGTACTCCTTCACAAATTTCTCCTTTTGTCTTAGGTTTTGCAATCTTTTCAACAGTTCCAACTCATAGTCAGCAGGTATAAACTGATTCTTCAACTTTCTCACCATCCTATCCCATTTTGTAATCTTTTCTTTTCCTCTTCTGTTTCTTTCCAACTAAACTTCTTTCCACCATATAGCAGCATGTCCTTTCAACTTTATCTTTGCAAATTTCACCTTCTTTGGATTTTCAATTTCCTCATATTCAAAGTATTCTTCCATGTCATTTATCCAGTTAATCAATTCTTTAGGGTTCAAATTACTAGTATAGTTTGGCACATCAACTCTAGGTCTCTTTCCAGTCTTTGAAATAGCTCGCAACATCTTTACTTGATCTGATTCTTCTTCTTCATCACCTTCTAGGGTTTCACCAGTTTGTTCAACAGATTGAAATTCTTCTTCATCATCACTTTCAACATTAGGTCTCAGTGTTAATCCTCTTTGCCTATCTTATTCAACAACATCTAATCAAATTCACATTATTTTCATCATCTCCATCATCTCATCCATTCTACTAGGCATTGTTCCAATAGCAGCAACTCTCCTCGACAACATTCTTACTAGGATCAAGTGTAAACTGCCTCAAGTTCGGTGATCAGGCTACAAGGTGACAACTGCCTCACAATCGGTGATTGGTTGCAATACAAGTAACCTACCTCAATTCAGTGATCTATCCATAGTAAGATCTTATGGAATTCCCTCGCCAACTTCGCTCAATTTGCTCCCAAAGATTCAAACTTTCGCTCTAATACCACTTGGTGCAGTCACAGTAGGAGGGTTCACAGAATGCACTGTCTGGACTGTACAGCAAGAGTAAACACAATGGAAACAAATTAGAGAAATGGAACCAATGCAAATTCAGTCATTCGGTATATCATAGAATTCAATTACAGATTGGCCAGCAACACACGGGCTTACAATTAGGGCTCACATGCTTGATTACATACATGCACAAGATAAAGCTTTGAAGCTCCTTCGTACAAAATCTAGACTATCAATCTTCTAAATCATGAGAACTACTTTCCTAAGGATGTATTACATCATTATATATCATTTCCTGACCAATACATTCCTCTGTGTCGGCCACGGAAGGTCACAAACTTCAATGAAGAGCTATAACGTGTACATAGATAGGTCAGACCTAAATGTATAGAACACTTCCTCAAATGAATGGAATAATGTGTGGATCCTTAGGGAAGGTCGGCCACGAACCAAAGATCATCGAATGATGTTTCATTAAGATCTGCAAGTCAAGGAATGCTCCACAAGCCATCTCCTTCAGCTGATTGTCTCAGACTATCAGGATGCTCTGCTTTGAGAAAATAGACGATCTTCTATTAGCGATATCCTTCTGGTAACTAATCCAAATGCTCTGAACTCTGGATATGATGTAGATGCTAAGTCTAGATCTGCAAGGTGTGAAATGCAACTGCAGAAGAATACTAGACCAAAAGCTGAAACTGCTTCTGACTGAACTGCCTGAACTGAATTGGAAAATGCAAAGAAACAAATTAAACTACAAACAAACTAAAATGCAAATGTTTTTGGTTGATGCAAGATTGCTCTTGATGTAGGGATACTCCTACATCATATTGTAGGATGGTCCATGAGGAGGGAGTAGTTTATTGAGGCCATTTGAGGTGTTGGAAGTATTGGAACAAAAGCATAGACCCTTGAGCTCAAAAAACCCAATTGTTGCCAAGCCTAATTGTCGTATTAGGCCTAATAAGAAAAAGGACAGTCAAAATTTGAGCCATTCCATACAAACAAACCACACCCCATTTCTAGATATGTGTAGTAATGGCTATAAGGGTATCTCAAATTGGTCTCACTTTTTGAATATCATGTGTGCTCCAGAAGTTATGGTCAAAAAGACTTTTTTGAAAGGCTATAAGGATCAATGGTAGTTTGAGAAGGAAAGCCAATAGATTAATGACTCAGGTTTCTTGTGAGTAGTTGTTTGATTGTGTTTGATCATTTTATACCCCTGCTCTACATCACATTGACCTATTGGAGCAAAATATCACAGGCATGCAGAATTCTTATCCATTATGCTTTTTCTATTTGAAAGTCTATAAGTGTTTGATTATTGTTGTGGAATGAATTATTGTTGTTGTCTTTATCGAATTGGGTGTTTACTTGTTTGGGTAAAAAGTGTATATATATCTAGTATGAGAATTAAATTATGTGTTGAATGTGAAATTAATCTCCATATTAGAGATTTGTGCCTATATTGGATTTTATGAGCAATTATTAAATTACGTATGACTAGCTATTTGTACAAGGTGAAAGATCAGTAAACCATATCTTGCAACTATATTGAATTGTATTAAGACAAGTATGAGTAGTATTACTTAAATATGAATGGTCAAGTTAGGAAGACTATATACTACCAATAGTATTACTTTGATGAGAGTGTCATAGGAAACCTAGAATGGATAAGTAGGGTTATGCCTGGGATTGATTGATCCATGGTTAAGGGAATAACCTTAGATTTAGTAAACATGAAAGTTTTAAGTGGGATTATTCTTGGGATTTGTTAGACAATGGGTAAGGGAATAACTATTGATGTCGTTCCAAATTGAGCTAGAATGATGGGTGAGCGTGTCATGTCCATTCTGAGTTAGGAGTGATGAAACTTTGGCCAAAGTAGTGTAAACAACCAATGTTTACATTGTCAGTTCACTGTGATCTAGGATTACATACAAGGAAGGAAAATCATGCTTGTAGGTTGGAGCCACAATGTATGATAGTACAAGATATGTAGGACACAACATCTTGCTCAGTATAGGCTATTCTTTGAGGTTACCATACAAATCCCTTCATTAAAGGTTGGGTCGTTTACCAGTTTGGTAAATGAATAGGGGACTATAGTTAGTTTGTGGTTGGTGGAAAAGCACTTGAGTGATGCTTCTCCTCATGCAGTTGGCCATTAGGATTTGAAGACAGACATCAAAACCATTGTATCTCTATTTACAAATAGATTTATGAAGCATTGTATGTAAATATCTCTTAAAATATTGTAAATGAGAATTATTCAATTCATGTAATTGTTGAAATGTAATTTGATAGTGCAATGGTTAGGTTTAAAATATGTTTCAAATGTGCATTGTTACAAATGAAAGAAAAGAAAAAATTTATTACTGATGTTTTGGATTCATGATTTATTTACTCTTGGCTTAAAACTTAGTTATTTTTATTTCGTAGAACAGGTGGCATGCTACATGTGGTATCAAAGCTACCAGGTTGAGCTCTGGAACCTATGTGCTCACTATGCTTTTGCATTCAACATTATGGGAGTCTAATGTTTGAAATTGGTTTTATGCTAGAATGGCATAGAGTAATAACCAAGAAAATTGGCAGTGGTTAAGAGAGAACCAATTGAGGAGTTAAAACTCTAAGAGTTAATTTAACTCTATTAAGAATGAATAACGGAAAGATTCTAAGACTTTGACTAGAAAGGTAAAACCTTGGTCAATTGCTAATCAGACTAAGAGCTTAGGTAGAACAGTGTCTGTATGAATTCAAGATCATTTTTATTTTCTCAAGAATTTAGGGATGGAAGATCCAGAAGTAATCAACCAGGTGTAAGAGAAACTAAGTATTGAAGATTCTAGAAATTATATCAAAGATACATAGATAAGATGAGTTCTTGTCTAAACTCCTAGATGGCTTGGAATGAGCCAAGTGGAATAAAAGGATAATTAAAGAACAAGTAGTGATATATTGGTAGGGAATGCTAAGAAAAATAGTACAGGACTTGGAAATACTTTTTTGTTTTCTAAGATTCATGAGAAAACCAATTGCCTTATACAAAGAGTCATGCATAATTAGAGGAGAATAAGAGTTCCCTAATAACTCATGAAGCCTATTGGAAAAGGTGTCAAAGTGTAGTAGAGGACATAAATAAAGAGGATCCTCTCGGGCAATATTTTGATGAATAAAGATTGGGATTGGTATCATTCTTTTGTTAAAAGTCTGCATGAAGTTGTAAGATAATTTATAATAGTTGTAAGGAGAAGATATTAGTTATTCTCATGGCATTTTGGCCAAATGATTGAGAACTATGTACCTTGCCTCTTGTTTAAGCTAGAAAGTACAGTTGCATTGGTGAATGTAATTACTAATGAGATATTTAGTCAAGTTTTGAACAAGTAATCTATTCAGTGAGAAAGGGAATAGAGTGTTGTTAAGTGAAAAGAAGAGAATAAGTTGTGTTCCAATTATAGATCTAGTGTGTTGTTATAACACCATCTATTAATAGCATCTAAGAGATGGATGAAAGATACTAGCTCTAGAAAATAGGAGTGGATGAGTTATAACCCTTTGATTTGCAAAATTTTTGAGTAAATGAAAACCTTAAGGGAATTATCTAATTGTTGTACTTGTAACACGATCACGAACCCACTATAATTTTTGTTTGAAAACCTGAGTGTCGTACAACAAACTACTCCCTTATTAGTGACTCAATTAGTCATGTAGTGAATAGTAAGTGTTCCTCTATATTTTGACACTTCTTTGGATTTTTGTTAAAATCTCTTTTAGTTCTTGCTAAGATTGACATTGTTTGATTCCTTTATTTTGGAATGGTCTAGCCACCGAATTTTGAAAGTTGTTTATTTTATGACCAGTTGGTCAAAATTTGATTAATTGTCGAAATTGAGCTCATTCTTTTAACTTATTGTTGAAAATTAAATTTCTTATACTTTGATATTGATTTAAATTATTATGGTGGCAATACTAGAACATTTTGGCTATTCACTATGTTTTATGTAATGATTACCTCTACCATGTCTTGGATGGGCCTCTGGTGGATTGTGTAGGGGAGTAAGTTGGAGAGAATGCACTTGGAATGTCTCTAACCCTTTAGAATCAAGAAACCTTGTGTAGAAGGAAATTCATTCTGTACCATAAACAAGTCACCCAGAAGTAACTAAACTCCTAATCGATGAGAGATCTCTTTATTTCTAGAAAAGAATGAAGAGTGATGCTACAAGATTTGTAGCAAGAATGCTAGAAAGTTAAGGCTGAGGTTAAGCATCTAGTAGGGCATCCTATGTCTCAAATTAAGCTAAATCAGTAGAATACCTAAATGATCTCGGGAACTAGGTATTTTTTCAAGGGACACCTAGAGAAGTTAGGCTACATCAAATTTTAGCTGTGTAAATGCATAGAGCAAGGAAGAAGGGCTGTCAACTCTTTGCAGTTATAATAGGAAAACTTGAGGAATACAAAAGAGTTTATCAATCAAAGTGGTGAGGCATATTCTAGATCACAAGATCTCTAAGAAGTTGTGGATGGAGAGATTGAGGATGCAGAAAAGATGGATATGGAGAATTACCCTATCCTAAGAGAGTGTTTGACTTCTTTGTTGACATAATTCCAAGGTCAGAACCTAGAACCAAACTACCATATAGGATGACAACAACAGAATTAATGGAGTTAAAATCATAGCTTGAAGAATTGTTATTCAAGGGATTAATAAGACCTAGTGTTTCACTGTGGGGAGTACCCGTGATCTTCATAAAGAAGGAAGATGGGACACTACATTTTTGTATAAATTATTGGTTTCTCATCAAAGCGACGATAAAGATTAAGTATCCTTTGCCGTGTATGGATGATCTCTTTGATCAGATGTGGGTTACAACAATGTTTTTAAAGATTGATTTGAGGTTGGGTTATCACCAGTTAAGGATCAAGGAAGAAGACATTTCCAAAATTGCTTTCAGAACAAGGTACGACCATTATGAGTTCACAATCATACCTTTTGGGTTAACAAATACACCTGTAGCATTCATGAACCTTATGAATAACATGTTTTGGGACTGTTTGGATATGTTTGTATTGGTTTTCTTGAATGATATTCTAATTTTTTCCAAGAGTGAAGAGGAGAGTCTTCAAAATTTAGAAATGGTACTTCAATGATTAAGAGAGCATAAGATGTATGGAAAACTTTCCAAGTGTATCTTCTTTCAGAAGGAAGTATAGTATTTAGGTCATGCAATTTTAGCAGAAGGAATCTCAGTTGATCCAGCTAAGATAAAAGTAGTGCTAGAGTGGCCAGTGCCAAATAATGTTCCTAAACTTAGAAGTTTTATGGGTATTATCAGAAGTTGAAAATTTTTCTAGAATAGCTTTTCCTATCACTTCTGTGTAGAGGAAAGGAAAAAGTATGAATGGTATGAAAAATGTCAAGAGGAATTTTATCTCCTGAAAAAGAAATTGACCACGACTCCAATTTTGAAAGTACCAGATCTAGAGGGTAACTTTGTTGTTATCATAGATGCATCAGGTGAAGGTTTAGGTGGAGTGTTGATGCAAGAAGAGCAAGTCATAGCCTATGATTCAAGAAAGTTAAAACTTTATCAACAAAATTATTCTTCACATGATTTGGAGTTAACAACAATAGTTCATGCATTACAAATGTGGAGACACTATCTATTGGGAAAACCCTTTGAAAAATCTATTTACTCAACCCAATCTAAATACAAGACAAAGAAGGTGGTTAGAATTGATATCAGATTATATTTCAACATTAGTCATATCAAGGGAAAAGAGAATAGAGTTGCCAATACTTTGAGTCAAAGAAGGCATATATCTTCATTGGTATCTATCCAAATTGACTTCAAAAGTCAAGTATTGCAAGGAATCCAAGGGTGATTAATTCTATAAACAAGTCGAGCAAGCACTCTTGGATAATTCACAAGATAAAAGAATATGAAGGTTTTTACTTTGAGCTAATAGATTTAAAGGAAGAACTTATGTACCTGATTCTAGGAATTAAGAAATTTGGTATGGAAGGAAGTACATAATGCACCATACTCAGGACATCCTAATGATACTAAGATGTTAGCAGATGTAAAGCCATTATATTTTTGGAAGGGAATAAAAGGGGATGCCACAAGATTTGTGGCAAGTTGTTTAAAATATCAAAGGGTAAAGACAAAACATCATCATCCTGTAGGTTATTATATCCCTATATTGTACCAACAAGTAAGTGGCTGGTTGGTAGCATGTATTTTGTGTAGGAAGTGTATAGATTACACAGAGTTCCTGAGAAGATTATCTCAGATAGAGATGCACACATGACAACAAGGTTTCGGTAGACCTTATTTTTAGTGCTAGGAACTAAACTTAATGTAAGTACAACTTATCATCCTAAGAACATATCGTTAAACTAAGAGCTTTAACTAGGTTTTGGAGGAATTGTTTGAATATATTGCATGGATCAGTATTATAAGTGGGAAGAGTATCTACCACTGGTGGACTTTTTCTTATAAAAATTCTATCATTCTACTATCAAGATGACTCCATTTGAAACATTGGATAAAAGAAGATGTCTAACTCCTATAAGTTGGGTAAGCTAGAAGATAGGATTAGCATTAGTCCATAAATGTTGTCAAAAAAGGATGAATAGATCAAGCTGATCAGAAAAGATTGATGGAAACTAATAATAAATAGAAAAGTTATGATGATGCTAAGCATATACTAAGACAACTCTCAATTAGAGAATAAAATTTCCTTTGAGGGACAAACCCTAGAAAAAGTTTCTTAAAGTATGGAATGTATTCCAAACGAACTCGATATAAAGAGCTCTTCAAAATTCTCAAAGTTGACAATTCAATTAATTGCAGAATCATTCTAATAATAGCTATTATCAGGGGGCATAATGCTTCTAATGATTCAAATTTGAAATATATATATTTATCAGATGATTATTATATTCTTAGAATGTTTTACAAGAATAGACCCAGGAATGGCTATGATCAAGCTTCTTAAATGCTTAAAGTTCGCAAGGTCTAGTTACATAATAGAAAGGTTATGTAGTACAAGGCCCAATGTGATTAGTATGCAAAAGATTCTACCACTTGGAAAGATTATGCTGAGATGAAGCAGAAGTTCCCAAAAGTTATTTTGAAACTTGAAAACTCTTCATAAATAATATGTTTTGTAATGTGATACTTTTTATGTCTTATTTATGCTGTGGTTATACTTGATACTTAAAAATCATTAGGGATGATGATTCACAAGGGGGGAGTATGTTTTGAATATAATAAGGTGACAAAAACTAGGGGCTAAACCCTTACAAAACAACCCAGAAAAGAAACAACAAAGGCTCACGAACAAAAGAAGCCACTAATAACAATTACATCATTAACAACCGATTAATAGCAAAAAGTAAGTAGTAGCAGTCTGACAATAGAGAGAAACAAAAAACAAAGAGACAAATCTAGGTAGAAACATCTTCCCAACCTTTGGACAAGAATTCATAAATTTTATCAAACTCTTTAGTCTTCTCTTTATCTGCACCATGCACAAGGGTATCCTGCTCCTGCAACAGAGTCAAATTAACCATAGCTGAGTGGCAAAGCATACTTCTTATAAAGTGTCCAAGGGAAACAAACCTCTACTTAAGGGAATCCACCTGATTTCTTAAAGCAAACATTTCATCTTCCTGATTGGCACCTTCCTCCTTAGCATCCTCCTCAACCTTTTCAACAATCATCCCTTCCCCATCTTGAGTATGTTCTCTAGGCACAGAACCCCCACCATCAGAGTCCTGAACTTGCATTTTCTCTTCCTCCACCCCTTTAGTCTCTTCTGAGATCTCTTGCACTTTGATACCTTCTCCTTTAGATAGCTCACCCTCCTGAGTAGACTTATCCAAGTCACTTTCAGAATAATCAATCAATTTAGTCTGAGGGGCAGGTTTGCCAGCAATTCTGCCAGATCTTCTAACACTCAAAGTGTTACCCTCAGTCTTCTCTTTAGCTATTTTAGTTTTAGACTTTTTTTAGTGGTCCCTCACTATCACTTTTTTGATTCTTATGGCCCCCCTCTCCCAAATCAGTGATCTCCATGAAAGGCTCCACATCCTTAAGTTTCCACTTCCTTGATTTCACACTACCTTTAGAAGTAGGAGTATCAAGGTCCTTTGCAGAAGTCTCTTCTAGAGATTTAGAAAAGGAAACCCCTTTCAGTTTCTGAGTGGTAGGGGTAGAAACACTACGTTTCTCAAAAGTGGTATCAGCAATGGGAGGGTTATCCCCAGTAATTTCAACAATGGTGGGAGGTTGAATGGGTTCAGGCGAGGTCAAGGCAAGATGGAATTTATAGAGGTGATGGATAAGGCCTTGGTGAAGGGGGATAGGTTGCTTTGAGGGTTTCATAGCATACTTAGCTTTCACATGGTGGACAGACTGTTCCAATGAAGATAACAGATAGAAAGGAAAGCTAACAAGAGCATTTCTCCTAAAATGGTCAAGAAGGGGAAGGTGGTAGTTATAAAACCTGGTAAATCAACCCTCCAATGTGAAATAATTCATTAGCAGATAGCACATAACATCCCATGGCTCTGATAACTTGGCATGATCAAACCCTCCTTGATAAGGAACCTGCTTCTCCCCCTCGTCCAAAAACAAATTCTAATTTTGGTGGTCTGCAACCTTAGCCTTCCTCTTTAATTTCATGCCTTTAGTAGAAAGACCAATAGCCATAGAAATAACCTCCTCTGAAATCTCAAACCCAATCTTCCCAATTTGAACTTTGCGGTTATCCTATGAAAGGGCACACTGCTTAGAGAGATTTTTGTCATGGCCATTAAGGCATTCTAGGAATGGGATAATGCCTCCTTCCTTATAGTAATGCCACACTAAGGAGTTATCCCTAAATTCACTGCAAGTGTTGGGTTCAGTTCAGATTCTATCCCCCCATGATCAAATTTCCTTCAAAGCCACATAGAAGAAAGGAACTAAACTTTTTAGTTTGACAACAACAGCTTTCTCTCTCTTCAAAATGCCTCTTTTGAGAATTATCTCTGGCCTTGGGAATAATAATAGTAAAATAAATGATGAAATTAAGTGGCATCCAAAAGTTATCATTACTCAGATATGCTGCCGCATTCCCCACTCTCTACGTGTCCTTCTCATGCTTCAAAATCTTCCATTTAAAGCTCCTATCAACATCAATCGGCCACCTCATCTTACCACAGGAGATCAAGAGTACCAAAATGGCATTTGAAATCAAGGTACAATATATCATCATTAAGATGTCCTTAATCGGCCACCTCAACTTGCCATGGTAGATAAATAGTGCCAAGTTGACATCCACAAAAAGAATATGTTGAATCATCATTAACAAGTCCTATCTTTTTGAATTAACTCCTCAATAGCTCAGAAGATATTGTTACATTGGCGCCAACACCACCAATTTTCAAATTGTTGACCATGGTTGGCAAGGGCATCAGTGACTCCATTTCCTTCCCTATAAATGTGTGAAAAATCAACCATAGAAATACCATGAATAAGGGTTTGGATATCAGTAATGATGTCTTTAAGATGCCACCCACACATAGAAACCTTAGTAACTGCATCAATTATGAGTTTTGAATCTCCCTCTATACGCAAATTTTGAATTCCCAAGGTGATCGCCAGATTAACAACCCATAAAAGAGCTGAGGCCTCAACAAAATTATTACTTTGGAGACCTAATCCCCCTACATAGGCAGCAACAAGCTCCCCTCTATCATTTCTGATAACCCCACCACCACTAGCCTTACCATTAGATTTTGAAGCCCTGTCAAAATTTAATTTGAGCCAACCAGACTTGGGGGGAGTCCACCTAGTATTTAATCTCTAGAGTTGCTTTGAGCTATCAAAGCCAAGGATTTGATTAAGTATCTCCCAATTAGTAGCCATACTTTCCTCATGCCAGGTGAGAGGTTTGTCAGTAGTCTTAACATGGGAATTGGTCACACTTTCAATAAGAAGATTAGATAGAGAATAATAGACTTGAGAATGATCTTTGGCAGCCTCCCTAAAAATTCTATTATTTCTTTCCTTCCACAAAGTCCAACCAATAAAGGGGGGGATTTGGTTCCAAAGCTCCACTAACCAGGGTTGAGAGAAAGGAGGGATCTAGATAGTAATGACTTCCTTAATATCCTTATTACAAATCCATTGCAGACCAAAGTTCAGAAGCACTCTACTCTAAATTTCTCTGGCAAAGTCACAATGTAGAATCGGATGAGGGATAGATTCCTCTTCCTTGAGGCACATGACACATCTATTGACTAGATAAAAACCTCTTCTTTGAAGATTGTCTTGGGGTAAAATTCTATTATGGACCACTGCCCACCAGAAAAAAATGACTTTAGGGATAAGTTTATGGTTCCAGACTTTCCTCCAAAGCTCATCTCTGTGGTCTTCCTTAATCAGCAGATGGTAAGCAGATTTGACAAAGAAGATGCCTTTTTTATCTGTAGTCCAAAGTAGCTCATATGGTCTTGGAAAAAGGGGGATACATGCTCCAAAAAGCATCTATTGTATAGCATTCATTCGAAGGAGAAGATCGGGCCGATTGTTACAACAATCAATCAAGTTTTTCCATTGTCTAACTTCATATCCTTGTTGGATATAATGACAAACTTTAGTACCAAAAACTTGTTTGGAAATAACAACAACTGCGTCATTGCCCTCTTGAGTGGACAGAGCTTTGTCAGCCAACCAAGGATCCTCCCAAAATTTTATGAGAGTGCCATCCCCAAGTTTCCATTTTAACCCCTTCTTGATTAAGCTCCTAGATTTAATCATTTTATTCCAAATCACTGACCCTTGTGGAAGTCCCTCTTGATGAAGGAAGTTATAATTGATAGAACGCTATAGATATTTAGCTTTCATAATTCCCCCCAGTCTTTATTGTTGCTAATAAGATTCCAATTGATTTTAGATAAAAGGGCTTTTTTCATATTTTTCATATTTCTAATATTCAGACCACCATGAGTTTTAGGGAGGCAAACCATTTCCCATTTGACCAGGGACATTCTCTTCTTTACTTCCACTCTTGTCCACAAAAAAGTTCTCTGGATCTGCTCTAGTTTGTCAGCTATATACTTAGGCATTTTGAAAAGAGAGAGAAAATAAGTGGGAATACCTTGAAGGAAGGCACGAAGAAGTTGTAATTTTCCAGCACTCCTCAAGAGCTTTCCTTTCTATCCCACCAATTTCTTTTGGGTTCTTTCTAAGATACTATTCCAAAAACCCTGTGTTACTTTCTTGATAGTTAAAGGGAGACCAAGGTAGACTAAAGATAAATCTATAGAAGCAGATCCAAGGATATTAATAATTTTCCTTTGAAGGTCTCCCGGAGTATTGAAGAAAAAAACATTTCTCTTTTGGAAGTTGATGTGTTGACCAGAAGCCTTAGCATAGTCATTTAGGAGTTTTTTCTAACTTCAGGCTTCCAAAATGGAGGAGATGCAAAGAGGATGGTGTCATCCACAAACTACTGTATAGACATAGGAGGGAAAGTAGAGGCTAGTTTTATCCCAACTATTTCCCTGGAATTGATCTTAGAATGAACAGACCTCCCAAGAGCTTCAGCCAACATGATAAAGAGGTAGGGGGATAAAGGACCGCCTTGTCTAATGCCTCTTATGGGAGAGAAAAAACCCCTTGGAGTCCCATTGACAAGAACTGAGAACTTAGCAATGGTGACATCTTCCTAGATAAGGAGGGACACTTTATCATTGAAGCCAAACTTTTGAATAACTTTAAATAAAAACTACCAAGAGACTCTATCATAGGCTTTGGATATATCAAGCTTAAGCACCATACCTAGGATCCTACTTTTCTCCATAGAGTGGATAGTTTCATGGGTGGCAATAAGCATCCAATATCTGTCTTCCAGGAACAAAGCCTTTTCGAGAAGAAGAAATAATTTTATCCAGAAGGGGTTGGAATCTAAAGACAAGTAACTTGGTGCATATCTTGTACACAGTGTTGCACAGACTAATAGGTCTGAAGTCAGCAAGTGACTCAGGGTTGGGTTTCTTAGGGACCTGTTACCTAAATTTCACTGCAGCTCATTCAGGTAGTTTTGATTCAAAACTTACAAGGTACATTTTCTTTGATCCTTATTACATTACAATCAAGTGCATAAATGAAATAATTTAAAAGATTATGATTATCAAATTACTGCATTTATCCAAGTGCATGTAACATAAGAAAGCTTTATGCAAATCATTTCTGAAAAATAAATAATCTTTATTGAATGTAAAATGTACATTATCTCACACAAGCTGTGAGATTAACTTTCTTATTCAATGAAATTTGAGAAAACAATTTATACGTGAATAAGTAAAAGTAAAGGAATGTGCATGTAAGGGTAGAGGCCAGTCATTGCCTGAGAATGACTGGTTCTAACTCTGGTGTGTTGTCCTGTTGCCCTGAGTTGTTTTTGTCCTTCTTAGTCCATGTCATCTCTATTTCCTGCATCTGGCAAGAGAATGGTGTTAGAGTAATAGTATAAGCAATGAATGGTCCCTAACCTGACATGAAAAAGTACCTATGCATGCATAAACTACTACACAAATGCATTAAACAAGAAATGTATACTTTGGATGTCCTAGAAAACAAGCAAGTCATCAAACACATCCAAAGTATGCATTTATTTTTCTAACAAGTTTGCTTCATGTGCAGATATAGGTAAATTTTGTTTCTGAGCAGTTCATCATTTCATTTTATGAGTGGGGAAAATGTGGCTCCCACAAGGGTTGAGCCCAACTTATAAGTGTTACATAGCATTTCATAAACATTCATCAGATGCAAGTTAGACAGAGTGCTCAAAGAGAGTGAATGTTCAAGGAGTAGCATAAGAGATAATTCATCATGAGATATCATGTGATATAGTCATCACTCAAAGATGATTAATACTTTTCAGAAGACTTTCACTAAGTTTCCAAAGGTGTTTACCATCATAAAATGCACTACCATATCATAAATCCTCATACATCTACCTGATAGAGGTGTCATTAAAAGATAGTCTCACAAACTGTGGAAAAGAGTCATAGTCATACATGCTTCAGAATAGAATTTGTAATGGCAGAGGGTAGAGGAAAATCATGTTCAAAAGATATAGCATGTGATAAGAACAACATCATTTATTCCCAGTTGATAATCACATGAGCAATTAAGTGCAAGACAAGCATCCCTGACTATTATAAAGGAGCACAGTCATGAGACAGTGAAAATGGACCATAAATATCAATTGGTTTTGATCATTTTTAAACCTAAATAAGCCATCATAAGTGAATGCATGGTCTAAGAAGAATTGACAAGGAGTTTTACACTGTCACCATAATGCAAAGAAGATTTTCTACAGAGACAAGAGACAGGGATACAATGTCAAATAGTGCATGTGATTGCTTGCCAATGAGTAGAGTCAAAGACAGTGGTATGAGATTCAGAGACTAAAAACTATGAATAATCATATGAGTTTAGCTTCTAGAAGGTGAGAGATCTACATTGTCTTAGGAGGATGGAGATATGGAAGTAATTAATAGTAGTGGGTCCAAAAATTAAGATTGGAGAAGTCTTCTAAGAATGTCAAGGGGGTATCTATATGAACTGGAGTTTAAGCATGAAGAAGGCAGCATTAAAGAACAAACCTCGCAATGGCAAACATAGTCACTTCTAATCTTGAATAGTCATGAAGGAGGTATGTTTGATAGTCTACATGTCTACCAACTCAATCTTCAAGACTATCAAGCATTAAAAGCATCTGGGAAACATAAGAGCCTCTTAGAACCATTTAGGACCTATGTAGTTATAGGTCACATTGTGCATTCTAGCACACACAAGTGCTCAGTGATACATGCAGAAGAGGCATTGGAAAAGAATGGTTTTGGAGATCTAGTCTTGAGGCCACTAGTATTGGTGGCATCTCACATGAGAGAAGAAGTTTCAGAGGTGGTCAAGAGTCACTCAGCCCTATAGGGATAGTGTGAGATCATGGACATGTTTGTCCTAAGGTAAGTACTTTTCAATCCATATGTAGTTTTATCATACACAAGAGGAACAAAGACATCAGCATGGATAGTGTTTAAGCAACACTAAGAGGGGGACACATTCAAGACAGTTCCATCATAGAATAATTAAAAAAAAAAACATAGTCCTAATGAAATAGTCTACCAACATGCAATGAGACAGTCAGCATGATAGGAGCAGTCCAAACATGAAGGGACAGTCACAACTAGGCATGAAGAAGGTACAAGAGTAGCCATCAAGGTTTGGACAGTTATGTATGGTTGGGGTAAGAGTTTGAAACTCTATTAAACCTTTATAGACTCTGCATGGTGAGTGACATATATACTAGACCATGCTAAATGTTACTAAGCTAGTTTGAAGCTTGCTAGTCCTTTAGTTACATTATTAGAGGTTAAAGAGCCAAATCAAAGATCTTCAAATATTCCAGTATAGCATTGTATTCAGGTAAGAAGAGTATGATGTAAACACACAAGAAGCCTAAGCTATAGCACTCTCAGAGGAAGGAGACAGTCATCGGTTGAAGGAGTGTTAAATCCAGAGAGCAGTTTTGAGAGGATGATTTCAATGACTATTACAATAGTTTGTAAGACTATAATAGAAATCACTATAGTGAAAGGAAGCCCACTAACCAGTGAGGATAGTAGATGAAAACACATCACAGTCATGCATCACAAAACAAGGGACATGCATATAGAGTAGTACAGAGCAATCTCAAAAGATTGTGTAATCAGTCATAATATAAAGGAGCATCCAAAATGTGGAAAACTAGATAGTAGAAGGACAAATGACTCATGAAGAGTCATTGAAAAGAGAATGATAGTCAACTAATAACAGATAGAACTATTATTGAGACTGTCACTATTTTTGTCTAGGAATAGTCTGAGGATGACTGCAAACATGCAAGGAGAAAGAGAAATAAAAAAAATGACTATCATACAAACTTAAAGAGAAGTCATTAGAAGAAAAAAAAGTCATTTTTAGACCTGACAAATATACAGAGTTTCAAAGGCTTTGGAGGATAGTCTTAAGGCCAAGTTGGTTATAGATGCAGTGTATCTTTGTTGCCTCCATTTTGACAGCATCGACTCTCTGAATATGTGAATGGGTACTAAGTTCTTTACTCGGTCAAAGTTTACTCAGATGGGTTTCAATTATAAAGCTCTAGAAGGATTTAGGTCATATGTCTTTATGGCAAATCCATACATCATAAAAGGAAAAATAGAAATATGTATGAGTATATGTGTAGGTCCAACAAGCAAAAAATGGAGTATTTTCCTCAAGTTTTTCACAGTATGAATGAAATAATGGTGCTACAGGAGGAAATGTCAAGTTATTACCTTCACAAATGAGCCATTTGGTCAAGACTTTTGATAGATGGAGTTCAAATGACTGCAATTTCTTCATAGAATCCGCAGCCATGAGTTCCCAAACTCATATTTTCATAGAGAATATCAAGAAAGGAGGCAAATAAGGTTTAGGGACACAACCAAAAGCTCATACAGAACCATAAAATTCAAAGAAAATGCAATCAATGGAAACAAAAGATACATTTTACCTTCTCAGAAAGACATGAAGGAATACACAGAAGCATGTATATACAACATAGACAGTGAAGAAAGCTACAGAAAATCATGGGATTTGCATTTTTTTGTTCCAGAAAATGAAATAGTGAACTCACATTCAGATTTTAGAGCAGAAATGTCAAAAAACTCCAGTCGAAATGCCCAAGAAATCCTCTACAAAAGCATACCATGAAACCCTTGCCGACGAGCTCACCAGAGCCAAGGCGAGGATGGAATAAAATGAAAGTTAGGGTTGCATTTTCCTTGTTTTGCTAAAAGCTCGAATGATTTCTTTTGTCATTTTTGACTTAAGAAATAACAATCATTGCTACCTTTTTCATGCTCGTGGTCAAACACTTGCATCTATGATGCCACAAGGAGGGGCCCGTGAGGGGAAATCTATCCCTTTTGATTTCTTTTAATGTCCTTTCAAACAAAACAATGATAATAACCTTGTCCTCATAATATTTGTTCTTCCTTAGACATGGTCGAAAGTCTATATTGTTTTTGCATTTATTTATCAAATGTAAAGCCTCTTGATTAATGTGTTGTTGTATAAAACACTTAATCAAGATGCTCATTCAAAATGCATAAATGGAGTGCTTTGTAGACCCTTATTTTTTGCAACTATATGGGGTAATTGAGGAAGTTAGAAGACAAAAGGAGAGTATCTAGGAGGTTTTTATTGCTTTTGTGAGCTTTTTAGGGGTTGTTTGATGAGTCATCTTGTTGGACTAGGTCATGATGGACTTTTTCCTTCATTATGAGCTCTTTTGGTGGAGATTGAGATGCTAGTTTCTAGGCTTTTCTGTTGCATCCGACCCCAGTTAGTTTCCAGCTCTTGGTTTGGTGGAAACACTTGGAGAGTGGTGGATATAGTCACTTTTGTGACTCTTTTGTAAGGGGTTCTGATTATGCAGTGAGAGAGACTTGTGGTTTTTTGGATCCTTGCTCTACAATTTGGCAAATCTGTAACTCATTTTTAGATATTTATGGACATGGAACACAGTGAATGCCTTAGTTACTTTTAGTGATTTAAACTCTTGCCTTTCTTTTGTTATTACAGTCTTACATGCATCGAGTGATTGATCAGGTTATTTGTGAAATTGTCTTATATTTCCTTATAATTTTCTCATATATTGTACCTTTGCTGCTAGTAGTAAGCTGATGCAGGTTACTAATTGTGTTGGTAAATGCATGTAACTCATTAAATTGTGAAGTTCTTTTCCTTTTACAAGTTATTTTGTCTTTGAACCTGTTAGTGAAATATTTATGCAAAAGCATCCATAATAGATTGTGCAAAACCTCATTTTCATCAGTTCAAGCTAAGTGTAAAACAAATCTGAGTTTCATCGTCCTTGTTAGTTCGGTGTATCACCCATTTGCTTTAAGTTTTCAATTTAGTTTTCTGACTTTCTCTTTTTCCATTTTCTCTGCAAGGAACTATTAGTTTAGGTGATAACCAATTTAGAAAGCCGACCTTCTCCGGAGGTTGACCTCTGCCTACAAAGTGACCCACAGCTTTAATGGTCTTCCCATGTTTCATCAAATGGACTAATTTCTGCAAATTAGTTAGGGTGCATATTTAGGTGATAACAGTTTTTGGCACACTCGATGGGACTGTGAACTGATTCTCAGTCCATTTTTATACTTTTCACTGTTGTTTGGTGTGTACAATAGTTGATTTCAGCCTTTTGAGGTGTTTTAAATACGTACCTGGCGACTCTGAAGCTTTGGTTTAGTGAAAACTAGTGCAAAATAGTTATACATTGCTGATATTGGTGTGTATGTCAGCAAAACCTGCCTTGGGAGGTAAGGAAAACACACACCTGGTGACTTTGGAAAGAATATATATTGGTTTCAAGAAGACTAGTGCTAGTATGTACTTATTTTACTAAAAATCACACTTGATTTTTATTGTGAAAGATTTCAATGAGTTTTCGGCACATATAAATGTCGTAGTATGTCTTGTTTTCAAATAAATATGTCTTTCTTTCCACCATTTCATGAAAGTCTTGTTCATACATCATTTTATGAGCTGTATCATAGTAGTCATATAGCTGGTTTTAGTCCAAACAACCCATTGACAGTTGATAACCAATCAGTCTGTCACGCTTACCACCCTCCCACCCATGCACAGACTCCATGGCAGATACTGTATGCCTATGACCAACCTCAAGAATCTCATTTTATGTCAAGCCAGCAATACTATTTTCCCAATCAGTTTCAAAATGATGAGAGAATGGAGATTGCAAATACTAAGTGTAGACACCTAAAAATGTCTCGACCACCAAACTGACTCCCGACATCCCTAAACTTACCAATTCCCTTTCCAACCAATTAATTAAATTTTTATTTAATTAATCACCCCTTTCATTTTCTAAATCCACAACATTTTTTCCCCAAAATTGAATTAATTTTAATAATTCAATAGTCCAAACCTTAGCCAAGTAATTTAATAAATATGCAAAATTTATTAAATCAATTCCCCATTTTCCCTAAATCCAATTAATTAGTTAAAACCATCTTAACTAATTAATCCAGCCTACTAATTAGCCTATCCCTACCCTAGACAATTAAATAGCTATTATTTAATTGCCTACTCTAGCCTACCTCATCCTAGCCATAGGATTAATTAATTAAATCACTAATTAATTAATCTTATCCCCCCTCTAATCCCTCTACTAATTTATTCCAACCACATTAATTAGGGTAATCACCCTAATTAAGTAAGTCAAACCCTCATTAGCACTTCTCTCCACATTCCTCAAATTTAAAATTCAAATAAATCACACATCACATTTACTCCTCTTACACATGTCATAACTCTCTTCCCCAAATGAATTTTTAATTCATTTTACCCTTCCCCATGTGAATTTTTAATTCACAAATAATCCATCTCACCCAACCTCATTTATTCACCCCTTTCCCAAAAATGAATAAAAGATTTACTTTTATTCCTAGCCCTCCATCTTCCAAGATCAAATCTAGGCCCTCCACATCACTTTCATCCTCCACCATTGATCTCTCCAATCAATCTCCACCCTTGGATCAAAATCTTCTCAAAAAGTCTATAAATACAACCTCTCACAAGTCATTTTCATCATCCATTTTCATGCAAAGTTACCATGCCAAAATCACATTTGAGTTAATAGTGAGTTGCACAATTGAGAAAGCATTTCACATTTGAATCAATAGTCTAGGGACAATCTTGGTCTTGGGGAGCTTCTCTTGGGTGCAAGGACTCCTCTTTCCCTTGATGGGATTAGGTTTTGGATGAGGTATAATCTTGTGTTCTTATTTGCATTTGATTTAGCTTTTTTACCTTATTGCATTTCTCTAATCTACACTAAGAACATATGGTTTGACTGGAACAAGCAACTGGATGACTTAAAGAGGCATCAAGGATTTTCTTTACAACAGGAGCCCATAAATGAGCAAAATCAGTCAAACCAGTCCATTAATCCTCAATTTTAGTCATGTCAAGAGTCTAAACCAAATCATCAAATTACTGAACAATCATGTTAGCCTTCTTGGACTAGGTATCTTGGTTATGAAATGCCAAACCTCAGTAAAGTTATTCCTTCCATACTAGTCCAAGATCAGGAAGATGAGAAATGAAATCTTATACCAAGGGGAAAATATGAACATGAAGATCAAAAACAAGAGGAGCAGTCGGTTGCTGCTATTTGTACTATGTTCCTAGTTAAATATGAGCATAATACATGTGGAAAGGATGTAGGATCAGGATTGTCTTTGAATCCCTTACATTTTCATTCATTTGATCAATTTTCTAATGCTATTTACAAAATGAATGAAGGCAGCATTCAGAGGTTGCGAGGTAGAGGTCTTCAGTTGCAAAGACAGGAGGCTCAAGTGTCATTGGAAAAGGTGCCACATGAAGAGGAAGAATTGGTTTTCTTGTTTGATCAATTACCTGCTTTTGTTGAACAAGATGAGGAAAGCTTTCAGGTACCCAGCTTGCCAGTAATTTCAGACCAGCAAGAAGAGGTTCAACAATATGAGGAGTTGCTAATTAAAACTAAGCAATCTGAAAATGGGGTCTTGGATCAAGTAAAAGAAAGTGAAAGTAAGCCTTTCTTGGAACCTGTACAGCTGGCTGAGAGCTGTTATGAAGCAGAAAATAGCTCTCCATCAGAATTTCATGAAGACTATGAGGAAGAGTCATTTTGGGATGACCTCAAAGTTTTTGTCTCTAAACTGGATGACAAAGGATTAAACCTGTTGGAAGGAGTTGCAAATCATGCTAAATCAGGATAGTGAGTTCACAGGTTTGAACAAGAGTAGGAATAGTCTGTCGAGGAGATAGATAAACAAGAGAAACTTGGTGGAAATGAGGCTGATATGTTTTGGTATGACGGGCTACCTTCAGTTGCTGAACAAAATGGAGAAGATATGACTATGATTACCCAAGACTTGGGACAGCTACAGGTTGTTGAACAGTGTGATGAGTTGCTGGTTTGTGAAAGTCAATATGGGAATGAAGCTTTAGCTCATGAGGTATTTTCATTTTGGGATGATCTAAAATCTGTTTTGACTCAGGAGGAAGCCTCTTTTTCCCCAGCTTTGGATATTGAGCCAGCACCATTTGAGGTAGCAAATAAAAAATAAGAAGAGAAACAACTACATGATTTGGAACAACAAGGAGCTAGCATGGAGAGTTCTAAAAGCACTCTTTCCAAAGGATGCCCAATTAGACATCTAGCTAGAATGGAGGCCAACAAGGATATTCATATCCTCCTTGCACCCAAGCATGAAGATATAGCTAGGAAAGAGCAGATTCAAGTCATTTTTCTACCTCAGGACATGAAGTTTTACATTTCATGTGAAAAGGTTAGTGAACTTGTGTTGTTCTTCAAGAGGTTTTGCAGATCTTTGTTGAATTTTTGTTCATATTTCCTCTCTTTCTAGCTTTTCTCAAGCACAAAAAACATTGTATATTCTACAAAAAAGGCAGCTACTTCACCCAAACAGTAAATGGTTTTGTTTGAGTTAGTCCCTTCCTTGGTTAGGGTAGAGTAGGTGCAGTTTTCTTTTCCTCCAAGTGCAGTTTTTGCATAGATAGTTAGTTGTTTGTGGTTTTGGTTGAGTAGAGTAAGGTTTTCAAGGTTTCACCTTTGTTCTGCTGTGTTGCCTAAGTCATAAAACTGTTTGTCCAAGTGTTTTCAAAGTCTTTGAGTGACCCCATGCCCAATGGATATGCTTCAGGCAACTAGTCTGATGTTTAGCAGACAAACATATAGCAGATGTCGCTAAAAATGTTACCTAAATTTCGTCGCAGCTCATTCAGGTAGAGTTTTAATTCAAAACTTAAAAGGTACATTTTGTCTGATCCTTATTACATTACATTCAAGTACATAAATGAAATAATTTAAAAGATTATGATTATCAAATTACTACATTTATCCAATTGCATGTAACATAAGAAATATTTATGCAAATCCTTTCTAAAAAATAAATAATTTTTATTGAATGTAAAATGTACATTATCTCACACAAGCCGTGAGATTAACTTTCTTATTCAATGAAATTTGAGAAAACAATTTATACGTGAATAAGTAAAAGTAAAGGAATGTGCATGTAAGGGTAGAGGCCAGTCATTGCCTGAGAATGACTCGTTCTGACTCTGGTGTATTGTCCTGTTGCCCTAAGTTGTTTTTGTCCTTCTTAGTCCATGTCATCTCTATTTCCTGCATCTGGCAAGAGAATGGTGTTAGAGTAAAAATCTAAGCAATGAATGGTCCCTAACCTGACATGAACAAGTACCTATGCATGCATAAACTGCTCCACAAATGCATTAAACAAGAAATGTATACTTTGGATGTCCTAGAAAACAAGCAAGTCATCAAACACATCCAAAGTATGCATTTATTTTTCTAACAAGTTTGCTTCATGTGCAGATACATGTAAATTTTGTTTCTGAGCAATTCATCATTTCATTTTATGAGTGGGTAAAATGTTGCTCCCACAAGGGTTGAGCCCAACTTATAAGTGTTACACAATATTTCATATACATTCATCAGATGCAAGTTAGACAGAGTGCTCAAAGAGAGTGAATGTTCAAGGAGCAGCATAAGAGATCAATCATCATGAGATATCATGTGATACAGTCATCACTCAAAGATGATTAATACTTTTCAGAAGATTTTCACTAAGTTTCCAGAGGAGTTTACCATCATAAAATGCACTACCATATCATAAATCCTCATACATCTACCTGATAGAGGTGTCATTAATAGACAGTCTCACAAACTGTGGAAAAGAGTCATAGTCATACATGCTTTAGAATAGAATTTGTAATGGCAGAGGGTAGAGGAAAATCATGTTCAAAAGATATAGCATGTGATAAGAACAACATCATTTATTCCCAGTTGATAATCACATGAGAAATTAAGTGCAAGACAAGCATCCCTGACTATTATAAAGGAGCACAATCATGAGACAGTGAAAATGGACCATAAATATCAATTGGTTTTGATCATTTTTAAACCTAAATAAGCCATCATAAGTGAATGCATGGTCTAAGAAGAATTGACATGGAGTTTTACACTGTCACCATAATGAAAAGAAGATTTTCTACAGAGACAAGAGATAGGGATACAATGTCAAATAGTGCATGTGATTGCTTGACAATGAGTAGAGTCAAAGACAGTGGTATGAGATTCAAAGAATAAAGACTATGAATAATCATATGAGTTTAGCTTCTAGAAGGTGAGAGATCTACATTGTCTTAGGAGGATGGAGATATGGAAGTAATTAATAGTAGTGGGTGCAGAAATTAAGATTGGAGAGGTCTTCCAAGAATGTCAAGGGGGTATCTATACGAACTAGAGTTTAAGCATGAAGAAGACAACATTAAAGAGAAAACCTCATAATGGCAAACAGAGTCACTTCTAAGCTTGAATAGTCATGAAGGAGGTATGTTTGATAGTCTACATGTCTAGCAATTCAATCTTCAAGACTATCAAGCATTAAAAGAATCTGGGAAACATAAGAGCCTCTTAGAACCATTTAGGGCCTATGTAGTCTTATGTCACATTGTGCATTCTAACACACACAAGTGCTCAGTGATACATGAAGAAGAGGCATTGGAAAAGAATGGTTTTGGAGATCTAGTCTTGAGGCCACTAGTATTGGTGGCATCTCACATGAGAGAAGAAGTTTCAGAGGTGGTCAAGAGTCACTCAGCCCTATAGGGACAGTGTGAGATCATGGACATGTTTGTCCTAAGGTAAGTGCTTTTCAATCCATCTGTAGTTTTATCATACACAAGAGGAATGAAGACATCAGCATGGATTGTTTTTAAGCAACACTAAGAGGGGGACACATTCAAGATAGATCCATCGTAGAATAATTCAAAAAAAAATGCAGTCCTAATGAAACAATCTACCAACATGCAATGAGACAGTTAGCATGATAGGAGCACGCCAAGCATGAAGGGACAGTCACAACCAGGCATGCAGAAGGTGTAGGAGTAGCCATCAAGGTTTGGATAGTTATGTATGGTTGGGGTAAGAGTTTGAAACTCTATTAAACCTTTATAGGCTTTGCATGGTGAGTGATAGATATACTAGACCATGCTAAACGTTACTAAGCTGGTTTGAAGCCTGCTAGTCCTTCAGTTACATTATTAGAGGTTAAAGAGCCAAATAAAAGATCTTCAAATATTCTAGTATAGTATTGTATTCAGGTAAGAAGAGTATGATGTAAACACATAAGACGCCTAAGCTACAACACTCTCAGAGGAAGGAGACAGTCACTGGTTGAAGGAGTGTCAAAGCCAAAGAGCAGTTTTGAGAGGATGATTTCAATGACTATTACAACAATTTGTAAGACTATAAAAAAAATCACTATAGTGAAAGGAAGCCCACTGACCAACGAGGATAGTAGATGAAAGAACAACACAATCATGCATCACAAAACAAGGAACATGCATATAGAGCAGTACAGAGCAATCTCAAAAGATTGTGTAATTAGTCATAATATATAGGAGCATCCAAAATGTGGAAAACTAGATAGTAGAAGGACAAATGACTCATGAAGAGTCATTGAAAAGAGAATGATAGTTAGCTAATAACAGATAGAACTATCATCGAGACTATCACTATTTTTGTCTAGGAATAGTCTGAGGATGACTGCAAACATGCATGGAGAAAGAGAAATAATAAAAAAATGACTGTCATACAAACTTAAAGAGCAGTCATTAGCAGAAAAAAAAAGAGTCATTTTTAGACCTGACAAATATACAGAGTTTCAAAGGCTTTGGAGGATAGTCTTAAGGCCAAGTTGGTTATAGATGTAGTGTATCTTTGTTGCCTCCATTTTGACAGCACCGACTATCTAAATATGTCAGTGGGTACTAAGTTCTTTACTCGGTCAGAGTTTACTTAGATGGGTTTAGATTATAAACCTCCAGAAGGATTTGGGTCATATGTCTTTATGGCAAATCCATACATCATAAAAGGAAAAACAAAAATATGTATGAGTATATGTGCAGGTCCAACAAGAAAAAAATGGAGTATTTTCCTCAAGTTTTTCACAATATGAATGAAATAATGGTGCTACAGGAGGAAATGTCAAGTTATTACCTTTACAAATGAGCCATTTGGTCAAGATTTTTGACAGCTGGAGTTCAAATGACTACAATTTCTTCATAGAATCCATGGCTATGAGTTCCCAAACTCATATTTTCACAGAGAACATCAAGAAAGGAGGCAAATAAGGTTTAGGGCCACGGCCAAAAGCTCATATAGAACCATAAAATTCAAAGAAAATACAAGCAATGGAAACAAAAGATACATTTTACCTTCTCAGAAAGACATGAAGGAATACATAGAAGCATGTATATACAGCATAGACAGTGAAGAAAGCTACAGAAAATCATGGGATTTGCATTTTTTTTGTTGTTCCAGAAAAATGAAATAGTGAACTCACCTTCAGATTTTAGAGCAGAAATGTCAAAAAATGCTAGTCGAAATGCCCGAGAAATCATCTACAGAAGAATACCATGAAACCCTTGCCGGCGGGCTCAGTAGAGCCAAGGCAACGATGGAACAAAATGAAAGTTAGGGTTGCATTTTCCCTATTTTGCTAAAAGCTCGAATGATTTCTTTTGTCATTTTTGACTTAAGAAATAACAATCATTGCTACCTTTTTCATGCTCGTGGTCAAACACTTGCATCTATGATGCCACAAGGAGGGGCCCATGAGGGGAAATCTATCCCTTTTGATTTCTTTTAATGTCCTTTCAAACAAAACAATGATAATAACCTTGTCCTCATAATATTTGTTCTTCCTTAGACATGGTCGAAAGTCTATATTATTTTTGCATTTATTTATTAAATGTAAAGCATCTTGATTAATGTGTTGTTGTATAAAACACTTAATCAAGATGCTCATTTAAAATGCATAAATGGAGTGCTTTGTAGATCCTTATTTTTTGCAACTATATGGGGTAGTTGAGGAAGTTAGAAGACAAAAGGAGAGTATCTATGAGGTTTTTATTGCTTTTGTGAGCTTTTTAGGGGTTGTTTGATGAGTCATCTTGTTGGACTAGGTCATGATGGACTTTTTCCTTCATTATGAGCTCTTTTGGTGGAGATTGCGATGCTAGTTTCTAGGCTTTTCTGTTGCATCTGACCCCAGTTAGTTTCCAGCTCCTAGTTTGGTGGAAACCCTTGGAGAGTGGTGGATATAGTCACTTTTGTGACTCTATTGTAAGGGGTTCTGATTATGCAGTGAGAGAGACTTGTGGTTTTTTGGATCCTTGCTCTACATTTTGGCAAATCTATAAGTCATTTTTAGATATTTATGGACATGGAACATAGTGAATGCCTTAGTTACTTTTGGTGATTTAAACTCTTGCCTTTCCTTTTTTTATTACAGTCTTGCATGCATCGAGTGATTGATCAGGTTATTTGTGAAATTGTCTTATATTTCCTTATAATTTTGTCTCATATATTGTACCTTTGCTGCTAGTAGTAAGCTGATGCAGGTTACTAATTGTGTTGGTAAATGCATGTAACTCATTAAATTGTGAAGTTCTTTTCCTTTTACAAGTTATTTTGTCTTTGAACCTGTTAGTGAAATATTTATGCAAAAGCATGCATAATAGATTGTGTAAAACCTCATTTTCATCAGTTCAAGCTAAGTGTAAAACAAATCTGAGTTTCATCATCCTTGTTAGTTCGGTGTACCACCCATTTGCTTTAAGTTTTTAGTTTAGTTTTCTGAGTTTCTCTTTTTCCATTTTCACTGCAAGGAACTATTAGTTTAGGTGATAACCAATTTAGGAAGCCGACCTTCTCCGGAGGTTGACCTCTGCCTACAAAATGACCCACAACTTTAAAGGTCTTCCCATGTTTCATCAAATGGACTAATTTCTGCAAATTAGTTAGGGTGCATATTTAGGTGATAACATGACCATAACAAGAAAAGTGTGGTTAAACTATTTTAGGAGTTTCCTTGTTTTGAAGAAATCTCTGACAGCAGCAGTAACATCATATTCAACAATGTCCCAAAACTCTTGGAAGAATATTGGAGGGAAACCATTAGGGCCTGGGGCTTTAAAGGGACCCATGGAGAATAAAACTCCCTAGACCTCTTCCTTAGAAATAGGTTTTAAAATGTCAGCATTATCTTCCTCAGAAATTAGAGTAGGAATATTATTAAGAAGTTGATCCATAATCGTCCTGTTATCAACATTGACAGCTTGTTCTCACAAGTCTTGAAAGAAACCCCCGTGTGTTTCTAACTATTTACCATTTACCTAGAT
The DNA here is from genome assembly GCA_027924645.1 of Cunninghamia lanceolata. Classification (NCBI taxonomy): domain Eukaryota; kingdom Viridiplantae; phylum Streptophyta; class Pinopsida; order Cupressales; family Cupressaceae; genus Cunninghamia; species Cunninghamia lanceolata. The sequence continues at coordinate 11,574,724 of BSBN01000078.1, forward strand.
TAGTTAATTTGCTTGGATAAATGAATATTTCTAAATCTCTGTAGCAATGTGAAATTTGAAATTTGAATTGAATATATTTGAAAATTTTTATTATGCAAAGTGATGTATTGTAAGTGATTATTATTATGAAATGAATGAAACATATGATTATTTTTTGAATGGATAACTACTATTGTGGAGATTTAAGATGGATGCAGGAACAAGTTACTCCTCTAGAAAGGATGAGAAGTATCACTTAGGAGAAGGACTTGGTTTGGTAAATGTTGGAGAAAGCCTAAACTGAGAAAACACACACACACACACACTATCCTATTTTGATCTAGGTTAGGTCGAGTCAGTGTGGGTAGAAGTAAGTAACCTATGGTATCTAGAGTGCTTATTTTGATGGTTGAGTGTTGATTAAAGTTTTCTTTGATAAGTTTGGATTGCATTTGACATGGTTTTATCATGAAATGGTTATATGTTCATACAAGTCCACAATAGAGTTATACGTATGAGACAATACGAGCATGAGTATACATAGGTAGATGTATCTACACACACTCATGAGTGTATTGCTCATTGGCATCATGATATCAATGGGTTGAGGTATGTTATGCATGTGTATATGTGGATGTCATTCATGTCGTTATTGATATGTGGACCTCATGTCACCAGAGGTTATGTGAGTAATGAGTTCCATGTGGTTTTAAGTATCGATGATGTACTTATATATATATATATATATATATATATATATATATATATATATATATATATATATATATATATAGGTAGTAGCCATAGAATAGAGGCATACATTTAAAATTAAGCATTGGTTTAAGCACATGTCTTGGGGGATATGGTAATATTAAATAGAGCATATTCATATTCCTTTATACGCGTTGTATGAAGCACATAGTTGGTAATATTGTTATCACTTCAAAGTTTATTTAAACTTAGACTCTTGGTAGCACTTTGACTTAGTCTCCAAGTGTTGGAAAAAGGAAAAAACAATTATATCTATGAAGTTTTAAAATGCCAAACATCTTGTTGTTCCCAACGTTCCTTAAATTTGACTTTTTCCTGGCAAAAGAGTTTGCAAGTAAATAGGAAACATGGAATATTGTGTGGCACCTTTGTGAAGAGATTTAAACCCATTAGAAGTCTAATTTCAAGCTGTCCTCTTCAGTGTTCACTTGTTTTAACCTTTGCCTGCCATTTTGCATTTCTATTGCTAAGTCAAATTGGAGAGTTGAAGTTGTGGTAGTTTTGTAAACTATATTTTAGCCTTAGTTCACTTGGTTTTCTTGTATAAATAGAAGAGTTTCTTCATCCTTTTACACACAATTTTCTATCCAAGTGCTTTATTATTCTGTTGTATTTCTGAGTTTGGTTTTGAGAGTGCATTGCTATTTTGTCTTCATTTTGAGAGGAATTATAAGAAGGTTAGAGAGGGAGTTGAGGTTTTTTTGGAGAGGAGAATCAGTCCTCTTGAAGGATCACAAGCAAGGCGTTCCATTGACCTATTGGAGTAAAATATCACATGCATGCGGAATTCTTATCCATTATGCTTTTTCTATTTGAAAGTCTATAAGTGTTTGATTATTGTTGTGGAATGAATTGTTTTGTTGTCTTTATCGAATTGGGTTTTTAGTTGTTTGGGTCAAAAGTGTATATATATCTAGTATGATAATTATATTATGTGTTGAATGTGAAATTAATCTCCATAGTAGATGTTTGTGCCTATATTGGATTTTATGAGCAATTATTAAATTAAGTATGATTAGCTATTTGTACAAGGTGAAAGATTAGTAAACCATATCTTGCAACTATATTGAACTGTATTAAGACAAGTATGAGTAGTATTGCTGAAATATGAATGGTTAAGTTAGGAAGACTATATACTACCAATAGTATTACTTTGATGAGAGTGTCATAGGAAACCTAGAATGAATAAGTAGGGTTATTCCTGGGATTTGTTGAGCCATGGTTAAGGGAATAACCTTAGATTTAGTAAACATGAAAGCTTTAAGTGGGGTTATTCCTAGCATTTGTTGGTCCATGGGTAAGGGAATAACTGTTGATGTCTTTCCAAATCAAGTTATATTGATGGGTGAGTGTGTCACATCCATTCCGAGTTAGGGGTGATGAAACTTTGGCCAAAGTAGTGTAAACAACCAACGTTTACATTGTAAGTTCATTGTGATCTAGGATTACATACTAGGAAGGGCAATCATGCTAGTAGGTTGGAACCACAATGTATGGTAGTACTAGATAGGTAGGACACAAGATCTTGCTCAGTATAGGCTATTCTTTGAGGTTACCATACCAATCCCTTCATCGAAGGGTAGGGCCGTTTACCAGTTTGGTAAATGTGTGGGGGACCACAGTTAGTCTGTGGTTAGAGGAAAAATGCTTGAGTGATGCTTCTCCTCATGCAGTTGGTGGCCAAGATTTAAAGACAGACATCAAAACCATTGTATCTCTATTGAAAAATAGATTTATGAAGCATTGTATGTAACTATCTCTTGAAATATTGTAAATGAGAATTATTCAATTCATGTAATTGTTGAAATGTAATTTGATAGTGTAATGGTTAAGTTTGAAATATGTTTCAAATGTGCATTGTATCAAATAAAAGAAAAGAAAAAAATTATTACTCATGTTTTGGATTCATGATTTATTTACTGTTGAGTTAAAACTTAATTGTTTTTACTTGGTAGAACAAGTGGCATGTTATAGTTTCCTTCTAGGACAAGAAAATTGACATAATATTGACCATCAAATTTGTGACCTAATGACAAATGGTCTAGATTTACAATGATAAAATATAAATAAAATGTGGTTTTGGGGGTGCAACCCCTAAACCCTCACTAAAGCACATAGCCCCCAGACCCCCCACCAGGGGATGATGCCCTCAGACCCCTCACAGGGGGGAAACCCCCCTGAGACCCCTTGTCGCAGATGAATTAGCGTCAAGTACCAGATATAAACATCAGGTACTCCATACTACCCTTTTGTCTCACTACCAAAAATACCAATGTAATCAAGGTGACCAAGAAGAGGCCTACCAAATAGAATCCACATCAGCTAATTCACAAGATCTACACACATGTAGCATCTCATAGGAGAAAAAATATGATCGGTGCTTCAACCTCTAATAACTAGAAAAATAGATTCAACCCGACATCCGTAACATGTAGAACAAATGTAACTAGGTGTAACATGTGGATTTCTAAGACTCAAACACCAGAATCAACTCTAGATCTGATTTTCAAAACAAATCCACATAGGAGAAACCATAGATCATAGGAACCCAACAAGTAGCCTTGCAAATATGAAATTGTTGCCATCTAGAAAGTGTTCGAACACAATTTTAAATAGATCTACAAACCACAGATTTTAGTTAACATGTAAAACCTACAAAACCATATCTCTGTAAATCTTGAAACCACTTAAACACCCAAACATTCACATTAATGAACACCATCAAATATGTCATCTAAAAATAATGGAATACCACAAATCTATAAACCCGCAATCTTTTGGAACAAGAAAATTGTGAAAAACCTACATATTCAAAATAGCATGAATATGAGAAAGGAGTAACTAGGTTGTTCAAGAGTGTCCATATAATAGAAGTACCAACTCCACAACCTACATACAACTAGTGATAAATCATCCAGTGCTTTCATGTAACCATGGATTGAAACCATGAACCCAACATAAGCACTCCAAACTATAGTCCAAAAAGTGAGTGTTTTTCCATGTGATCAAGGTAGCATAAGAAACCATCCAACATAAACACCCTTTCACTGCACATGACCACAAGGTAAAAGAATATAACCACCAAACAAGAGAATACACACATATTGTCAAAATGGAGCTCCAAATCACTATCACAAGATCAACTGCATAAAGATCCATAACCTTGAGCCTCAAGTGCCCAACAAAGATTCTCTTGACAATATAAATCTAAGAGTTAAATACCATGGCTTCCAAACTCACAGATCTGTAAAACAATGTTAATACATAGAACCTCCCCTGCAGCCAAAATACCTTCAACACTGAAGAAAAAAGCATCCCTTTGTCACTAGAACCATTGGCTATGATACCACATGTTGGAAAAAGGGAGAGAGAACAAGGTAAATTTGTAGCTATGTGGCTTTTAAATTTTTTCAAATCTGAAATTAATAACATGTGTAAATCTAAAAATTACTTTCAATTTAGATGTAATAGTATTTCTCCAATTTAATCAATGTAGTAGAAGAAAAAAACATGATAGAAGAAGACATAAAATTTATGTGGAGAAAGCCTTGTGGGAAAAACTCCACACCCAAAGATGTTTATTCTTGTATTAAATATCTTCAAGAAAGATTACATTCAATATTGAAACTTCTCTGAATCCCGATGCACACCTCAAGCTTCTTCAATCTTCTAAAACCTATAAAACTTGTTATGCTATAATCTTGCTCTCTGGAAAATACATTGTGCTTTTTTAATTACAACTTCAAAGCTTCTTAATTCAAAAGATTGAAACTCAAATTACAATAAATTGTAATTAATAACATCAAACAAATCCTAATGCAAAAACCAAGCGCTCCAAATAGAGAAGACTGAAGTCAAACAAACTCAAGCATCCTATTAACTACCAGTCCTAATTGTGGGTGCCCAATTTTATCCACACAAAATTATTCAACGTAAAACATATTTCCAAATAAAAGTAACAACTTAAAGTCTCAAGATTAGGTGCCCAAGTTGGTCCAATCTATTTCAGTCAACTGAAGTGATCAACTCACACCAATTCTCATGCAACAACCTACATGATTGATGTCCCCAATATTATTCTGAATTAACTTGTTCTATACATGCAAGTGACATGCAAACACCTGTAGCATAATGCAAGAGATACCCATTAACTGAATCTAGTAGATGGAGTGTTCTACAAGTTTTTTGAGTTGGAGTGTTTTGCAAGCAACCTCATAAAAATGACATGCAACAACATGCAAGTCAAAATAATTGACATGCATGCACATGCAATGGTGTGTGAAGCACTTTGATGTAATCAAAATTTTTGAATAGAAATAAAATACAGCAGTTCGATCATTTGTATATTCTATTCTGTTTTCACTTATCATTCTACAGTAGATTAGTCTTTCTGTTTCTGAAATTTTGTTTTCTTTTGCAAACCATGACTCTGTTTTGATGATTCTTCAAATCCCAATGTACAATATGGAGATCATCAAACAGAGCCATGATTTTTGTTTGGTTTTCTTTTGTGGGGTGGTCGGATTGCCGACTAGAGGCAATGCATGCTTGTTCTAGGCGAGCTCAGTAAGGAGTCCGGCTAGATAAACAAGTAGGAAAATAGATTTGCAGGGGTGGAAAATAGAGAGAAGGAAAGTGAGCACCAAGCAGTCCAGACCCTTGAACAGAGTGAGAAGGGTGGGTAATGGGCTCAGAAAGTTATGTGCCATTGAGGCAGTATCTTGGAAGCAGTGAGGACAAGGTATGTGTCCCACACCAAGCAGTGAAATAGAGTTTTCCATCTCTACAAAGAGTTGAGGAATTTAGCTGACATTTTTGTGTAGAAAGATGTCTGTTAGCACTTTGAATTGGTAGGGAGGCTAGAGTTGTCAAATGGTCTTGTACACCTACAGGATGCAGAAGCAGGTAGTCTAGAGTCCTCCCTATCAAATTGGTATCAGAGCAGTAAGATTTGGGTTATTCCTAGGTTGGAATAGAAGAGTTGTATGTCATCACCGAGTTCAAGTGAGTCTGTTAGTTCATCCAAGAAAATGGTGACTAATGCAGAGTTAGCAAAGAAGGTTGAGGATCAAGAAGAGGAGAATAGACTCCTACAAGAAAGACCAGCAGAAATGGAGAGTAAGCTAGGCTTAATGTTGCAAAAGACTGAGGAAGTCAGCCAGAGAGTTAAATATTCTAAGGATAAGGGAAAAGGTGTGTCTATAGAAGATGAAGAGCCCACACCTGATCCTAAGTTGGAAGAAGAACCATTCTTGAAAGCTTTGAAAGCAATGAGTGGTAAAACATTGGAAGGAGTACCACTTTTTAGTGGGAAAATGGACCCAGATTTGGTCATGGAGTGGATAGAAGGACTTGAAAATCACTTTGAATGTGATGGTGTAAGCGAGGAACAGAAAGTAAAGGTGGCCAAATCCAGACTCAGGGGAGCTGCCTTAACCTGGTGGAAATTTATGCAGACTGAAAGAGCAAAAGAAGATAAGAAACCCATAGCTACTTGGAACGGAATGGTAGCTAAAATCAAAGAAGCATATATGCTAGAAGATTATGAAATACAGCTACACAGGAAGAGACAGAATCTGAGACAAAAGGAATTAGATGTCAGTGCATACACTGAAGAATTCCAAAAGCTATGCTTAAGGTCCAAAGTAATGGAGGATGAAAGCATAAAGGTAGCAAGGTACCTTAACGGTCTGAAGTGGAATATACAAGAAGAAATCAGTTTGTTGTGTCCTACAATAGTGCAAAAATGCTATCAGCTGGCACTAAAGGTGGAGGAAAAGAATAAGAGGAAACAAGACTCAAATAGCAGAGGAAGAGGAAGAGGCAGAGATAACAGAGGACACAGAGGAGGTTTTGGTGGAAGAAATACTGACAATAGATCCCAAGCAGAATCCAAACTCACAGAGCAGAGTGGGGAGTCAAGTGGTAGAGGAAACCACAGAGGAAGAGGGTCTAACAGAGGAAGGTCAGGAGGATCAGGCAGAGGATCCTATTTCACCAACATGAAGTGTTACAACTGTGGCAATCTAGGTCATCCAACATATAGGTGTCCAGAAAAGGCCACATCCTCTTCTCAAGGAGGTGATAAGAGAAATCACTATGTCCAAGATAATGCATCCAGCAACCAGTCACCTGAGGTCAATCTGAACTCAGAAGATGGAGAGAACCTGATGATAAGGAGAACTTTGATGAAGGTACCAGTAAAGTCTGAACCAAGCCAGAGGAGAGCACTATTCAGAATCAAGTGCAAGATTTTGAATAAGGTATGTAAAATTATCATAGACTCAGGATCCACTGATAATATTATTTCTGATGAGGCAGTTAAGAAACTAAATTTGAAAAGAATTACTCATGCAAACCCATATAGAGTCACATGGTTGAATAAGGGTCAACATGTGGTAGTAAATGAACAAAGTTGGGTAGAGTTTAGTATAGGTGGCTACAAGGATAAGGTATTATGTGATATACTACCCATGGATGCATGCCATCTCTTATTGGGCAGACCATGGCAGTATGACCGAAAAGCAGTACATGATGGTGAGAAGAATGCCTATTCTTTTCAGAAGGATGGTGTCACCTATAAGATTCAGTCATTGGACGATGAAGATGCAGTTCAGACAAAGAGTCCTAATATCTTGGTTGTGAGTGGAAAAGAGTTTCTGAATACTCTTAAGGAAGATGGTATTGGTTATGCCATCATAGTGAAACCAAAAGAAGGACAGCAGGGTAAGAAGACAGAGATTCCCAAAGAAGTGCAGCCTATACTGGAGAAGTATAAAGGCATAATCAGTGATGGTACACCAACCACATTGCCTCCACAGAGAGCAATAAGCCATCAGATAGACCTGATTCTAGGAGCATCTTTGCCAAACAAGGCACCTTACAAGATGACTCCAGATCAGCACAAAGAGATTTCCAGGCAAGTGCAGGAATTGCTAGATCAAGGATTGATCAGGAAGAGTATTAGTCCTTGTGCAGTGCCCACAGTGTTGGCACCCAAGAAAGGAGGATCATGGAGATTGTGTACAGATGCCAGAGCCATAAACAAGATAACTATAAGGTATAGATTCCCAATTCCCAGAATTGAAGATCTCATGGACTATATTGGAAAAGCAAAGTATTTCACCAAGATAGACCTGAAGAGTGGTTACCACCAAATAAGAATCAAGGAAGGTGACGAGTGGAAGACAGCCTTCAAGACCACAGAAGGACTGTATGAATGGCTTGTTATGCCATTTGGTCTATCAAATGCACCCAGCACCTTTATGAGACTCATGAATGAAGTCCTAAAGGATTACATTGGTAAATTTGTTGTTGTTTTTCTAGATGATATTCTAATTTTTAGTCAGACCAAGGAAGAACATCTAGAACATGTAAATACTGTTTTGCAAAAATTACATGATGAACAACTAACCATCAATCTGGAGAAGTGTGAATTCATGAAGCAGGAATTGGTATACCTTGGTTTTGTGGTGTCCCAGGGAGAGTTGAAGATGGACAAGTCCAAAGTAGAAGCCATATTGAGCTGGCCTACTCCCAGAGCAGCCACAAAGGTGAGAAGTTTTCATGGCTTAGCCCAGTTTTACAGAAAGTTTATCAAAAATTTCAGTGCTATTTGTGCACCTATGTTGGATACAATTAAGGGTGGAATGAAAGCAAAATTCAGATGGACACCAGCTGCAGATAGAAGTTTTGAAAGGTTGAAGAAAGAGGTAGCAACACAACCTATTTTGTTGTTGCCTAGTTTTGATAAGCTATTTACTATTGAATGTGATGCAAGTAATATAGCTGTAGGAGCAGTGCTAAATTAGGAAAACAGACCTGTAGCCTTTTTCAGTGAGAGGCTGAATGAAGCAAAGAGTAAGTACTCTTCATATGACTTAGAGTTGTATGCTCTAGTCCAAGCATTGAGGAAGTGGAGACATTATCTCCTACCTAAAGAATTTGTGGTCTACATAGATAACCAAGCTCTGAGTTTTCTGAACTCACAGGATAAGTTAAGTAGCAGGCATATCAAATGGATGGAGTACCTGCAGTCTTATACCTTTACAATTAAGCATAAGAAGGGGCAGCTGAACAGAGTTGCAGATGCTTTGAGCAGAAGATTGCTCACAGTGTAGGACGTGCAATTGAAGAGCATTGGGATTGAAGATTTCAAGAATCTTTACCAAGATGATGAAGATTTTGCTAAGGCATACAAGGTATGTCAAGACTTTGAGAATCACTTTCACAGTGAATTTGCAGATTTCACCTTACAGCAGGGATTGCTATTCAAAGGTGGACAATTATGTGTGCCAAGAGGATCTATGAGAGAAAATCTCATACAGGAGAAGCATAATGGTAGTTTGAGCGGCCATTTTGGTCTGAACAAGACACTGGAGCTAGTCCAAAGGTTCTATCATTGGCCAAGGATGCACAGAGACATCAGAAGGTATGTAGAGCAGTGTACCATATGTCAGAAGGCCAAGGGAACCACTTCTAATGCAGGACTATACCAACCCTTACCCATTCCTTCCAGGCCATGGGAATGTGTAAGCATGGATTTTGTAGTTGGTTTGCCTAAGACTAAGACTGGTTATGATAGCATATATGTAGTAGTGGACAGGTTTAGCAAGATGAGCCATTTCATTCCCTGTAAAGTGACTCATGATGCCAGTCATATAGCACACTTGTTTTTCAGAGAAGTGATCAGAATTCATGGACTTCCAGCAAGCATTGTGTCTGATAGAGATGCTAAATTCATGGGGCATTTCTGGAAAACATTGTGGCAGAGATTGGGAACAAATTTGTCTTTCAGTTCAACATATCACCCATAGACAGATGGTCAGACAGAGGTGGTAAACAGGACATTGGGCAACCTGTTAAGGTGTATAACCAAAGAATATGGACAGAGTTGGGATCTTGTCATTCATCAGGCAGAATTCGCCTATAATGACAGTGTGAATAGGACTACTAGTAAGAGTCCATTCGAAATAGTCTATGGAATGCATCCCAGAGGTATATGTGAGCTCAGGAATATGGGAAACATGGAGAACAGAAGTGGACATGCAGAGGATTTTGCACAATCCATGAAAGAAGTGCATGAGCAGGTGAAGAAAACCTTGACAGAGAACACACAGAAGATCAAGGACAGAGTAGATGCCCACAGAAGGGATATTCAGTTTGAGGTTGGTGATCTGGTTATGGTGCACTTGAACAAAGCCAGAATGCAGAAAGGAATGCCAACCAAACTGCAGATGAGGAGAATTGGTCCTTGCAAAATCCTGAACAAGTATGGAAATAATGCATACAGAATTGAATTGCCAAAAGATTTGGCAATCTCACTAGTGTTTAATGTCCAAGACCTGGTGCAATACAGGCGTCCTCAGTCAGCAGTAGATGGATCCATTTCAGAGAAGGAACAGACAGAAATAGATGTGACTTTGCCACTCAAACCCAAACTACAGGCAGAGCGAATACTGGATTCTAGAGTACAGAAGCAAACTAGACATGGTGTCTACATGGAGCATTTGGTTAAGTGGAAGCAATTGCCTGAAGCAGAAGCTACCTGGGTTGCAGAGTTAGAATTCAAAAAGAGGGGCATTGATTTTGCCTCATTGTCACCGGAGGTGACTTAGCTTCTTCCCGCACAGGGGGAGTATGGTGCAGGAGCACCAAGGCTCAATGCAGCCGTACATAGTTTTGGTTTGTCAATTTTTAGTTTGCAGCTTGTGTTTTGTTTTTGTGTGTTTTCTTCGAGTTTTCTGAAGATGTAATGGCGGGAGAAGTATTTTGTTTTTGACGGGTTTTTGAGCCAAGTGCAAGTTCAAGTTGAAGGTGTTTGGTATTTGTTTAATGGTTGAACCACGCCGTTGAACCTATCAGTTGAACCTCTTTGTTGAACCCCGCGGTTGAACCCGCACCAAGGTTAAATGGTTCATTGGTCATTTTGTTCAACGGCTGAACCGCGCCGTTGAACCTCTTCGTTGAACCCCGCGGTTGAACCTTGAGATTGAACCCCGCTATTGAGGTTCAATGGTTCAACGGGTTCATGCATAGAGGATGGTGGAGTTGAAAGTGCCGATCATTTTGTTGGAGGTTGAACCTCACGGCTGAACCTTGCGATTGAACCCGCTGTTGAGGTTCAATGGTTCAGCGAAGGAGTATGTATCGGGGTGATAAAAGGCATCGGCACAAGCTTCTTTTCTTGCACCGACAAAGTATTGTCACACCGACAGAAAGGAATGAAGGAAGCACATCGGCATGACCAAAGATATCGGTGGGATGAATGTGAAGGTTGTCGATAGAATGTGGTCTCACTGAAGGTGGTTGTTAGGACCGTCGGAGTAAAAATGCATATCGGCTAACCAAGGAAAAGCTACGCCGGCAATGTAATGTCTGAGCGATGAATGCTTAAAGCCGTTGGAGAGAAATGGTCCATTGGCGGAAGGGACTTAGGCTAGGCCGATAGTCATCCATTTTGCCGATACAATGTGTTGGAGAGACATCATGGTAAGTCTGGCCGACTGTCAAGAAAATGCAGAATTCAACCGGCAGTTAGAATACGAACCGTCTGGTAACTGAACCGTCCTGTAACGGACATGAAATTCATATAAAATGTAACATTCTTCCTGTAGAGAATGTGGAGAGGAGAAGAATCGAAGAAGTGAATTTTGGTGTGTGAAGCACTTTGATGTAATCAGGATTTTTGAATAGAAATAAAATACAGCAGTTCGATCATTTTTATATTCTGTTCTGTTTTCACTTATCATTCTATAGTAGATTAGTCTTTCTGTTTCTAAAATTTTGTTTTCTTTTGCAAACCATGACTCTATTTTGATGATTCTTCAAATCCCAATGTACAGTATGGAGATCATCAAACAGAGCAATGATTTTTGTTTGGTTTTCTTTTGTGGGGTGGTCGGATTGCCAGCTAGAGGCAATGCATGCTTGTTCTAGGCGAGCTCAGTAAGGAGTCCGGCTAGATAAACAAGTAGGAAAATAGATTTGCAGGGGTGGAAAATAGAGAGAAGGAAAGTGAGCACCAAGCAGTCCAGACCCTTGAATAGAGTGAGAAGGGTGGGCAATGGGCTTAGAAAGTTATGTTCCATTGAGGCAGTATCTTGGAAGCAGTGAGGACAAGGTATGTGTCCCACACCAAGCAGTGAAATAGAGTTTTCCATCTCTGCAAAGAGTTGAGGAATTTAGCTGACATTTTTGTGTAGAAAGATGTCTGTTAGCACTTTGAATTGGTAGGGAGGCTAGAGTTGTCAAATGGTCTTGTACACCTACAGGATGCAGAAGCAGGTAGTCTAGAGTCCTCCCTATCATGCAAGTCCATAGAAGCAACATGCAACAACATGCAAGTTCATATAAGTGACATGCAAGTCCATGCAAGTAACATGCAACAACATGCAAGTTCATATAAGTGACACACAATAACATGCAAGTCCATGCAAGTAACATGCAACAACATGCAAGTCCATATAATCAACATGCACCAACATGCAAGTCCATGTAAGTAACATGCAACAACATTCAAGCACATGCAAGTTCACATAAGTGACATGCAACAACATGCATGTCCATGCAAGTAACATGCAACAACATCCAAGTCCATGCAAGCTTTTATGAGTTCATGCAAGCAATACGCAAATATCATGCATTGCTAACTTCACTATTAATTGCCACATCATATTCATGCAAATATCATGCATCTCTAACTCCTCTATTAACTACCATATCATATTCATGCATCTCTGAATCCATTGTTAACTGCTATATCATGTTCATGCAAATATCATGCATCTCTAAATCCACTGTTAACTGCTACATCATGTTCATGTAAAGTGTATCAACAATATCCACTTATGTACACAAAAAAGAAAACTCCCAGTCTAAATATAACACCTCCAAAATGGGCACCCAAGTTAACTCCCACTTCCTAGGAGGTATCAATAACCCAAAATAGACTTCAAGGAGTTGTCAACAAGTCTTCATGGACCCCACTCCAAAAGTGGACAGCCAAGTTTGACCCTACCATTTAGGAGTTAATTACAACATGGCAAGTGATATAATTAAATATTATTTTATCTCTCAAGTCCTTATGTGCTGGGGAACACATTCCAAGAACTTTGGAGACACATGAAATTGGTTAGGATTGCAAGTTAATGGCAACTTATCCCAATAGTCAATGCCCTAAAATCCTTGATTTGCATAAACATGTATGGGTTCCAAGATTCCTTGCTCATGAGGAACTAATCCTTTCCCTTGTTATTTAATGATTTGACATATTTTTTGCAATAGGATACTTGTTAGTTTAGAAACAAGACATGTATCCATCTTTAAATAGCTAGGAACTATTGAAAGTTTTAATTTGCATATCCAAAAGAAGACCAAATCAAACAAAGTTGATAGGACTTTTGTGCTAGGATGGTATTAGTGTGGGTGTTTTGACCTTGATTTGGCTATGGACAAGTTTGATCATGCTTTGGACAAGGACCTTGATATATCTCCAAATTATAATTTTGTGGTGTAGATGCATTCATTGTAGATGCATTGCCTTCAAGATTAAGGATTAGCTCTTGGATATAATTCTTCAACTTTGTACATCAATTAGGAGAATGTACTTGGATCTTATGAATCTTATGGATCTCATGAAAGAGGTGGATTACCTTTGTTTAGCTTCTTCTGTGGGTTGACTTGTGGGAATGGAAATGCTAGGAGGATTTTAGAGAACTTGAATGTGGTTGGAATTAGCAAATCCACTATCAAAAACATGTTTGTACTTGCTAAAGAATGATGGTTCTTGAGAAGGGGTATAACACAACTCCTGAAATTTATACTTTTGATTATGGTTCCTTGATAATAGCCCATGGATAACAGCCTTCATAGTTATGCTGGGTTGACTGGATTGATTAGGTTGATGGGATTGGTTGGATTGTTGATTAGTTTGTGAAGGTTTGGGTGATGAAGGACCTACATAAGAGGATAAAGTTTCTAATTGCTTGCTTAAAGTTTGGAGTTGGTCAAGCACATCTTGGTTTTGGCTTTGGTTTTGATGTGAAAGATTCTCTTTTGTTAAAATAATATCATTTTGCTAAAGGTTGACACATGGACCATTTGTATTAAGAGACTCATTGGTCAATGAATTAGGATCTATATGGGTTGATGGACTAGGATATACATGGGTTGATGGGTTATGATCCATATGAGTTGATGGATTAGATCGTCTATGTAGGGTGATGGATTAGGATCTTCATGGATTAACAGATTATAATTATCTTTGCTTGGCTCTTGGTTCGAAAGGTTTCTCTTACACAAGCACTCAAGATTATAATTTGGGGGAAGGTTGGCTTCTATTATTATGAGGCACCTAACCATGACATCTTTGTTTTGAAGTATGAGGTGATGTAGTTGGGCATGACCTTGTTTGGTGCTAAGAAAACCATTGTGATTATCATGATACTCATCTTAATCCACAAGGCTATCATTGTCATCATTTTTAAAGTGATTTTTAGATTGGTTTTGACTAGCATACTCATCAAAATGAAATGGATTTGTTGTAACTATCATTTAACTCTTGTTTAGACTTAGTCTTGCACTATTTTGCATAAGGTAAAATACAAAGAAGACACAATAACAACCTATACTATTTAGGTGGGAGTGTAATCAAATAGTGGCCCACAAATATACCTCAAAGGTATGAGTAGGTGATCTTGGGGAATGTTGTTTTCTTGGGACCCCTATACTATTATAGCCAAAGGCTAATAATATAGGCTATATAGGCTCAACTAGGGGAGTTCTCTATATACCTCGCAATATGTGAGGCCTAAACCTTTGATACAAAGATGTTTTCTAAGGCTTGCATATTAGTGGGATGAAACCACCTCACTTCACAGTGTGAATAACCCCATTCACACCAACAATATAGACATTGGAGGCATCATGCCTTCCCATAGTATACATTAATATATCTTTAGATTTGGAGCATCATATCATTTTCATTAAATATTTTGCCTTCATTAACATACTTTTCACATTAAGGGAATCATGCCTTCCTCCTTGCATACTATTGCCAAACCTATATATTTGGGACATCATGTCTTCCCCTCCATCACATTACATACCTATATTCCTTATACATTTGGGGCAACAAACCTTCCCCCACTTTTCCCACCAATATCCACCAAGGACCTATTGCCTTACCTACACCATTGTGTGCTCATGCTCTTGGATGTCCCATTGGGGGCATATGTTTCTATAGTGCCTTGCATATTTTCAAGGCTATTTTTGGCCATTGAGGGTTACATCACCACTTTTACTTTCTCATGCTAGGGGAAATCTTACCTTCTTTGATGGTATCTCCATCTCATATGTGCTAACCATGTTTTATCATTTACATGCACTTATTACTTAATTTTTCATTATTTCTATTGCCATACATGCTTACATGCTTATCTTTATGTTACATTTACTTTCATGTATAATTTTTACTCTCCTTCAATTCCTTACATCTTATAAATACAACTAATTTAAGGGGCAATATATTGCAACTAACATTCCCATGTTGAAATTTCAAGTAGTTACATATTCTAGAAGAAAATCATCACCATGACCACATAGATTGATACCACATCATGCTATGTGCTTCATGTGACTTGTCATCCTATGGTTGTTAGGAAAGGTGTTTCAACCTTGCAACAACAAAAGGTTACTATTCTTCCCAATTTTGGTCTTTTTGAATACTCTTTATCTTGAAGAATGGTTTAGAACTCTCAAAGTTTCCAAAAGGGCTGGCAGGACTTACTATTTTTGTAACTCTACATTTGAGCTTGGATGGACCCAAAATTTTCCCAAAAGGTGTGAAACTTCCAAGTAAACATCTCGGGTGAGTTTCAACTCAAGATCGTATCTAGATTACAAGATATTAAAGTTTATATTTTTTGAAACTCCCAAAAAAAGTTTCAAACTTGGATTTGAGGGACTTAAAGGTCCCTAAACACCTTGAAAGTTGTCATAACTAGTGAAGAGGGATATAGCTTTATATATCTCTTCACGAGATTTTTGACGCATAAAATGGTTCATCAATCAGACACCCGGATCAAAAATTATGGCCTCTGGAAGTTGGACCTCCTATTTTGGGAAATGTGAAAACGTGTTGTACACTTAAAAGAGATGTAAAGGGGAGAGTTACACATGTTGATGTGTTATTTGGCACATCACAAGGAATCTTTGATTGGAGATAATTTGGGCGCCACTTTTGAGTGGCTTTTTGGCTCATGGTTTTGTAATTACTGTTGGTGGTATACTATATTGTATCTCCTATATATCAAGAGGTTGAGATGTAGGTTGTGTGTAAAAGTCATATAGATGTTGAGTTACCTCCAGATCTCTGGTTGGTTATACTCTAGTGAATGCTTACTCTGCAAGTATATTGCAATCATCTTGATTCTTGAATAATATATTGGGTGGATTTGGAGTGTGGGCTTTTTCTCCTGAAAGGGTTTCCCCATGTAATTACTATGTCTTGGTATGATTGTGATTTGTGTTTATTTCTATAACTATTGTAAAGGTCTAAAAAGTTTTGCATATCTCTCCCCTCAATATTAGTGTAGGAATTTGTTATGCTACCTTAGCTTCCTTACAAGTGGTATAAGAGCTTGATCACCTTTATTTTCAATTGTGGGTTGTTGGGTTTTTTGAACTAATCCGGTTTGAGTGGGAGCTTGTACAGAAGATACTTTGTGATCTTCTTACAAGGATTTTCAGATGGCAAGCACATCAAGGAGAATGGAGGTAGAAAAATTTTCTAGTAACAATTTTGAGATGTGGAAGCCAAAGATGGAGGATCTATTAATTGATCAAGATCTATGGGATGCTATTGATGAGAATGTTTCAAGGCCCACATATGCTACTTTGGTTGCTAAATATGATTTTATGGACTATAAAGCCAAGGGTCTAATCAGATTGTGCCTGAAAGACTTTGTTTTAATCAATGTCAATGAAGAGCCCTCTACAAAGAACTATGGAAGAAACTCAGTGAAATATATCAAGCCAAATATTTAGTAAACAATATTTTCTTGAGGAAGAAATTGTATTCCTTGAGAATGGAAGAGGGTGGATGAATTTAAAACCACCTGCAAGCATTCAATATGTTGGTGGCTCAATTGGCATCAGTTGGTGTAAAATGGATGAGAAGGAGAGATGTTAAATCCTGCTTTGTTCTTTACTTAATTCGTGGGATTCTCTTTTTATGGTGATTGGGAGTACTTCTATTATCTTGAAAGTTGAAGATATCGTGGGTTCTTTGCTTCCTGAAGAAATGAGGAGGAAGGTATCCATCAGTGTCAAAGAAGCCCTAAGTGTTCATGGAATACCTAAAGAGAAAGACAAGAAGAGCGAGAAGCATGACAAATCCAAGCCTAAGGGGAGATCCAAATCTCCTAGAAAGTTCAAAGTTATTTGCTAGAATTGCAGTAAGCCTGGACACTTCCATAAGGAGTGTAAAGAAGAAAAGAAGAAGAAATTTGATTCTAATTCTAAGTTCAAGAAGGAAGATGGTGATGTGTTCATTGCATTTTTGGCCACTTGTGTAGGTAATGATGCATGGTTAATTGACTCAAGTGCATCTTTCCATATAACCCCTAATAGAGATTGGTTTCCTGAATATGAAGAATTCAATGGAGGTAAGGTGTACTTGGGTGATTATTCTCATCTAAATATTGTTGGTTGTGGTAAAGTTAAAATTAGATTTCTTGATGGTAGAACAAAAAGGATTAATGGTGTGTTGCATATCCCTAGATTAGCATGAAATTTATTATCTGTGATCAAACTAATAGATGTGGGTGAGTAGGTAGTCTTTTCTGATACATGATGCAAGATGGTTAGAGGTGCTATGGTGATTGCTAGAGGTGTCAGACTTGGCACATTATATAAGCTTGATGCATGCACTATTTAGTGCAATAGTACTTCTATGAAAAGCAAATATGTGACTACTTCATTGGAAAAGGAGAGGGTTTCATTTTTAGTAGATGGTCGTGGCTTGTGGGTACCCTAAGGGTGCTTTTTCTTCTGAATCAAAATTGCCTGCAAAGAAGACTATGTTATGGCATCAAAGATTAGGCCACATAGGAGAAAAGGGTGTAAGAACCTTGAAAAATAAAAACCTTGTTGAAGGGTTGACTGATTGTAATCTTGATTTTGATATTTGTGAGAATTGCATTTATAGTAAACAAAACCATGTTTAGTTTTACTTGAGTTCTCATAAATCTTGTGGTATAATAGATCTTATTCATTATGACATGCTTGGTCCTGTAGATGTTCCTTCCATTGGAAATTCCATATATTATGTTTCATTTATTGATGATTACAAAAGGACATGGGTATATTTTCTAAATGGCAAGTCTAAAGTTTTTAGTTGATTTAAAGAATTTAAAGCAATGATTGAGTTGCAGACTGGAAAGAAAATAAATGTTTGAAGACTGATAATGGTGGTGAATTTTGCTCTAATGATTTTGTAAAGTTTGTGGCATTTAGAGACAAAGGATAACTCTATATTCTCCACAACATAATGGAGTTACAAAAAGAGTGAATAAGACACTGATGGAGAAGGCTAGGAGTATGTTTAGTGGTGCTAGTCTAGAACAAAGATTTTGGGTTGAAGCTATTGCCACTACTTGCTACTTGATTAATAGGTCTCCTAGCATGGTTAGGGCACAAGCCTTCACTAAGACATCTTAGAATTTTTGGTTGTGAGGCATATCTAAATGTGCCAAAGGAGAAGCGAACAAAGTTGGAGAACAAGGTTGTGAAATGTATCTTCATCAGGTACACTTATGGTGTGAAAGGATACAAGATTTGGTACCCTATTGCACAGAAGGTAATATATATAGTAGAAGTGTTATTTTTAGAGTAACTAAGTCTTCTTTTGTTACATTGTATTCAAAACAAAGTGAACATAAAGATGTGATTCAACTCCCATCTACATCTGATAAAGTTGAATTAAGGCCCCTAGATAGAGAAGAAGTTGAGGAGAGCTCATCTAGCTTTGAATCATCAGAAGAGGAGGAAGAACCTCCAAATCATCTTGTTCAAAGGTCTACAAGGCATAGACAACCCCCTAAAAGGTGTACCTAATGAATGGAGATTTATTTTTGCTTTGAATAGTAATATAGATGAACCTAGATCTATAGAAGAGGCATTAGGTATGAATGATGCAGAGTCCTAGAAGATTGCTATGGATGAAGAAATGACAGCTTTGAAAAAGAATGATACATGGGACCTGGTACCATTGCCTGAAGGAAGAAAACATGTTGGTTGCAAATGCGTGTTCAAGAAAAATATTGGTTTAGATGGAGGTATTAAGAAGTACAAAGCACAATTGGTTGTGAAAGGTTACTCTTAGGTTGAGGGTGTTGATTATGGTGAGATATTTTCTCCTATTATAGAATTGACATCCATTAGATTCTTTCTTTCTATTGTTGTTGCTTATGATCTAGACATTGAGAAAATGGATGTGAAAATGACATTTTTTCATGGTGATTTAGAGGAGGATATTTATATGACACAACTAGAGCACTACATGGTGAAACGTAAAAGTAATCTAGTTTGTAAATTGAAGAAATATTTGTATGGCCTCAAACAAAGTCCTAGGATATGGTACCAAAAATTTGATACATATGTGTTGAGTTTGGGATTTGAGCATTCTAAATCTGATCACTGTGTTTATTATAAATCTGATGGTGATCGTTTCCTATTTATTGCATTATATGTTGAAGATATGTTATTTATTGGTAAAGGGAAAGGAATGATTTCAGAACTAAATTCTCAACTTGCAGCTAAATTTGAAATGAAAGATCTTGGTGCAACTAAACACATTCTTGGGATGGAAATAAGAAGAGATAGAGTGAACATAAAACTGTGGCTTGGCCAGAGTATGTCAATTCAGTTTTGCAGAGATTTAACATGCAGGATTGGAGACCATTATGTGTTTCTTTTATAGCTGGAATGAAGTTATCTGCTTCACAATGTCCAACATCCCCATCAGAGATGGAAGACATGTGAAGAGTGTCTTACCAGAGTGTAGTCAGAAGTTTAATGTATGCTATGGTATGTACTAGACCAGACTTTGCCCAAGCAATGGGAGTTCTTTCCAGGTATATGTCTAATCCTGGTAGAGTTCATTGGGATGTAATTAAAAGAGACTTCAGATATTTGTGGGCTACCTTAGAGTACTCATTGTGTTATCATGGTAATTTGATAAGAGACATGCATTCCCTTGATATTCATGGATATGCGGGTTTAGACTAGGCAGGTGATGTTGATAGTAGATGATCCACTAGTGCTTATGTATTTACTTTATTTAGTGGTGTAATTAGTTGGATGAGTAAGTGATAGGCTATGGTTTCTTTGTCCACTATTGAAGCTAAGTATATAGTAGCTACTCATGCTTGTAAAGAAGGCATTTGGATTAAGAGATTATGTTTAGATATCAGAATAAAACAAGGTGTAGTGATAGTTTTTTGTGACAATCAGAGTGCAATCTAATTAGCTAAGTACCCTATATTTCATGCAAGTTCCAAGCACATTGATTTACAATATCATTTTGTTAGATATATAGTTAAGGATGGTAGGGTGAAGCTAGTTAAGGTAGAGACTTTGATGAAAGTTGCAAATTCATTAACTAAGCATTTGAGCACATAGAATTTTAGATGGTGTTCAGACTCTATGGGCCTCTTGTCCCCTAGCAATTAAATCATGGTGTTGATACTTCCTTTGCTCTTGCAAGGTGTTGATAGGAAAGGTGTCTCAAGCTTGCAACTACAAAATGTTACTATTCTTCTCAGTTTTGGTCTTTTCAAATACCCTTTATCTTGAAGAATGGTTTAGAACTTTCAAAGTTTCTAAAAGGGATAAAAATGGTAGGTCTATACTATTTTTAGTAACTTTACATTTGATCTTGGATGGTGTCATGCCCATGACAAGCCCACCTGTATGTCACCATACAAGTAGGCTAAAAGGTAGGAATAATTTTTTTAAAAAGTTTAAATGTATAGATGTTAACTTGCAAGGATAAGTTTACCTCTTGTCTTACTAATAGCAACAATTCCTGAAGGTTAAGTTTGATGATTGATCTTCGTTGCAATGTCCTAACAATCAAATCAATAACACTATAGTTTAAATAGCATTGACACCTTATAATAATCACCCATTTGCATTATAAATTAAACTAAATTAAATATTTTGTCTAATTCCAATTTAACTAATACATTCAAATTTCTTTTTCAAATTGAATATAATACAAAATTAAGATATACAAATCTTTCCAAAATAAACAAAACAAAACTTAAACATAAAACTAGCTTTTTCCTTCCAAAACAAAACTCTTTTTCTATATAATAATACAATAACCCAAGTTTATTTCTATGTTTATACTGGTTTTTCTATTCATACTTTAAAGCAATAAATTAACATTAACTTATATACTAAAAACTAATTTTAGTTTATTTTTTCCTTTCTTTTTTTTAATAAGGAAATCTATTAATTTCCAAAAATAAAATTCTATAAAACAAAAGCCATAGATTTTTTATAAACAATGATTTAATTTTGATTCTTACAAAATATATGACTGACTTATGTGAATATGACAACAAGAAGAAAAATACATTATGTACAGTGACATATATATATATATATATATATATATATATATATATATATATATATATATATATATATATATATATATATATATATATATATATATACAACCATTATTAGTACCGAATATAATTTAGAGAATGACATTCATATATGATACAGGTGCTGGAGAGGATAGTGATAAAATATATATCACAGGGTCTAAATCATGGTAGAGTCAATTCAAGAAATAGAAGTAGCGAATTGAAGTTTGAATAGGTGTAACAATTTAAAAATAAGCAAAGATTAAGAAACACACTTTAAAGGGCCTATGGCCTCCATGAGAGGGCCCGCGATCTCCATGGAGGCTTATGGCCTCCACATGGCTACCATGGGAAGGTCTCATGGCTAACTTGTGGCCTAAAAAAAAGATAGTCCCTTTCAAACAAAAACTTCAATCTTCATTTCTTTTATTTTAAATATAACAGATACTCATTACTATTGTTAACAACATGAAATGCAATCCATAGAACATAAAAGGAATATGTATACACACACACAACAATTAAATAAAAATAATGAAGAATGGTATAACTAATAACATTATAAATTTTCATTTTTAGATTGATTCAAAATACTAGAAAAAAACAATTTCTAAAATAATCCCAATAGCACATTTATGCATAAAAATAGGGTAATTGTATCTTTTCTTTTTCAAATAAAAAAGAGAACATGCTCATGATTCATATTTCTTTTTCAACTTCTCAATGTATTCACAATACACAGAATTTATATATCTTCACAAGAGACTCAACATATACATTGAACAAGGGGTTTCTTCAACAATTGAATAACTTTCCAAAAACTCTTGACACACAAAAAATGGATTCCAATGGAAAACATATCCAAGGCACTTTTGCCAAAACTTCACAACACATTATTCTTTTCTTGAAACCCTCAATGGCTTCTTTCAACCAACCACTTGAAAACATAGCTTTTCTTTGACCTGCACACATACAAAAGGCTAAAATAGGTGGCCAAGTCCTACTCTCCACCCTACCATAGGGATTGCATAAGCACATCCCACCCTCGAGTAGGAGAACTCCATAAACTAGGTTCACATAAACATGCACAACTTGCAAATACTCAAAAATCAAAGGAAAGCCCAATCAAACAATTTTACCACGATTTGACTCACACACAAGGATCTTTCTTGGATCCAAAATATGGGGAGAGGGGATAATCCTCCCTCTTGGGGAAAAATAAAATCAAAATCAAAATCATCACTATCACCATATGAAACTCTATACATCATAAATCACCAATTCTCCATAAAATACACAACACCCATATCCCCACACATTTCCATACTTCCATACACAATAGTAACAATAATTTTTCATCTCATCACATACCCCATACCTCCAAAATACCATAAAATCACATACTTATTAGAAACATCATTTTGACTATCTGAATTCATGAGCCAAATTTCCCCAAGAGAGGCTCCACGCCTCTCTCTAACCCAACACTTGGGAGGCTCTCATAAAAAATGAAGAACCGCTCCCATACAATCCAAACCCATTAAATTTACAATCAACAATTAACCCAGAAACACATTCAAATCCCATTTCACAAACAATCACATAATTTTTATAAATATTCATATTGCAAGAAATTTTAGAATAATACCTTAGCTCCCCAAGTTAGGATGAGCCCAAATTTGAAACCAGAATGAATTTCCAACCCTTTGTTCTAGAATCCAAAACCTTGAAATCCAAAACTTTTCCAAACTCAAACCAAAATCTCTTTTTTCTTCACAATTTCTCCATTCTCTAAATCCATGCATAGCAAAAGTGAAAAACTCTCTCCAAAAATTTCCCATAAATAAAACTAAAAACTTCAAAAAGAAAAAAAAAACAAAAGAAAGCAACTTTCTTTCTTTTTCTCAATAAAACTCTTCCTTTTCCAAAATTAAAACAAAGATAAAATCCTCTCATATAAACAAAATATTAAAATATTAATTTTGAAATATTTATCCACATCCCACAAAGAAATAATTTAAAATGAAACAATTAATTAAAATGACTTTCTCCCCCAAAATGCAATTAAATAAAATTAATAAAAATAATAAAATACCACAACCACACACACAAATTAAAATAAAAATCAAACAATAATATTATATTGAATCACATTTTAGCCTTGACCCCTTCCATGGGTTAGGCTAGGCTTAACTGGTTTGACAATAAGGTTTATGGAGTCTCCGAAACCACTTAAGGAATCTTGGCCACCCACCTGCACACTTAAATTCAAATATCAGTATGTCATGATAATCATAGCCAAAGCAACTTAATGCATAACAAAATCATTTAAATAATCAATTTTCATCCATGAACACATTCTCAAATAATTTAAAAATAATTTATTTTAATCACTAACATATAAGCATCAATTTATTTTCACACTTTCTTTCTCACATAATATAAGTCTAAAAAATCATCTACTCAAGTTAATCAAATCATATAGTCCAACCATATAAATCATAAAGTATAGTCATAATAAATGTCCAAGGTATCATCAAACATAATGTCTAGTAAAATAACATAAATGTCTATCCAAATCAAGTAAATAATTCAACAACCATAGTCAAATAGTTTAAGTCATAATATCTAAAGCAATATAAAAAGATGGGCCTCACAAATGGACCCAAAAATTTTCCAAAATGTGTGGAACTACCGAGTAAACATCTCAAGTGAGTTTCGACTTAGGATCATATCTAGATTACAAGATATTAAAGTTTCTATTTTTTGAAACTCCCAAAAAATGTTTCGAACTCAGATTTAAGGCACTTAGATGTTCCTAAACACCTTGAAAGTTGTCTTAACTGGTTAAGCATGTTATAGATTGATATATCTCTTTACAAGATTTTTGACGCATCAAATGGTTCATCAATCAGACACCTAGATCAAATGTTATGGCCTCTGAAAGTTGGACCTCCTATTTTGGGAAATGTGAAAATGTATTGCATTCTTAAAAGAGCTGTAAAGGAAAGAGTTACATGTGTTGATGTGTGATTTGGCACATCACAAGGCATCTTTGATTGGAGATAATCTAGGCACCACTTTTGAGTGGTTTTTTGGCTCATGGTTTTGTAATTACCATTGGCAATTTATTGTATTGTATCTCCTATTTATAAGGAGCTTGAGATGGAGGTTGTATGCAAAAGTCATTTAGATGTTGAGTTACCTTTGGATCTCTAGTTGGTTATACTCCTATGAAATATTGCTCTGCAAGTATATTGTAATCTTCTTGATTTCTGAATAATATATTGGGTGGCTTTGGAGTGTGGAGTTTTTCTCTCGAAAGGGTTTCCCCACGTAATTATTATGTCATCGTATGATTGTTATCTATATTTATTTTTGTAACTATTTTAAAGATCTTAAAAGTCTTGCATATCTCTCCTCTCAAGATTAGTGTAGGAAGTTGTTTTGCTACCTTATCTTTCTTACAAGGGCCACCAAGCCAAAGACACCACTATTATTTTTTGAATAGATAGAATTTTCTAACTTTACTCATTTCTTGTGTTTCATGTTTCCTAGATAGTTAAGTAAGGTCCTATTTTATACCTAATTTTTAGGTGTGAGACAAAAGATATTACTTATTGCACACTTTTTCTCTACTTCATAGATTCTCATAGAGAATGCATGCCAAAGGACACACCTATATCTTATAGTGTCCATTACTTTTTATGGACCCCGCATAGTATCATTTGAAGTTGTATATCATTCTTGAGGCATCTATTCCACTTTAATCACAAATTCATAAAAGACGACGTCTCTAGAATGATATCTTGTGATGTCTTTTACATAGATTTTCTAAAGATAGGTATGCTAGTATAGATATCTTAAATACATCTATCTCAAATCATCACTTTAAATTATTTTATTTAATTAAAATTTATTTAATTTTATTTTAATACTCTTTAACAATTATGTTATTTTATTTAAATTGTTTAAGCTATTTTTATTTACTCCATATATCTATATCAATAGTGTCAAAATTTTATGAAAATAAACTAAAATAGATATCTTAAATATATCTATGAGGTGCCTATATTAAATATATATATTTCTAATTTCACTATATACTTTCAAAATCATAAAGCAATCTAAAATGGGAAGTAACAAATAACTTTTTCCATTCACCATATATATATATATATATATATATATATATATATATATATAGAATGAATTTGAATTTTTTAATATTCCAACAATATGAAATGATTTATGCATACACCATTAACACCATATTCCAAATCATAAAATTCATAATTGTGATTTTCTTTTTGGTTGTTATGTTTTTTATATGTTTAAATTATTAATGTTGGGCTATATTTTTTTTAATGTTTATGATTATTTATTTTAATACGTTAGCTATTTAATTATTTTTTAATAATGTTTATTAGTAAATATTAATAGTTTGATGTGTAAATGGTTGTCAAAATTCTCCCACACTCCACCTCTTGCTCATATATTTTATAAATAAATTAGTAATTAATATTTTTGATATAATTATTTATTTTAACTTTTACTTAAAAATATTTTATTTTTCAATAGTAATACAATAAACCATATAAAAATATTTTCAAGTTTAAAAAAAAAAAATTATTTTATTCTTTATTTTACAAGTTTGGTTTGATTAGAAGAGCTATTTTTAAAGAGAATTTTATTTATTAAAAGTTATTTTTAGAATTATTTTATTTTATTATATTTACTTTAACAGTTATTTTCTAGTTAGTCTATTTACTCAAAAAAATTATTTTATTGTATTTTATAATATAGATAGTTTTTTTTTATCAGTGTACAAAGGATTTTTAACTGATGGTACCTGCATTGCTGTTAAGGTTCTCAATTTAATGTATGAGCAATCAGACAAGATTTTTAGAGTAGAATGTAAAGTGTTGCAGAAAGTTTGACACTGAAATCTTGCTAGAATCATAACCACATGTTCCACTCCTCACTTCAAAGCTTTAATCTTTGAGTATTTTTCTAATGGAAACTTAGAGAGGCATTTGTATCAAGACAGATGTAGATTGGGTTTGAGGAAAGTGTTGAACATAGCCATAAATAGAGCCCATGCCGTGGAATATATTTATTATGATTTCTACATGCACATAGTGCATTGTGACATAAAACCAAGAAATGTTTATAGCTATGACATTATGTTATTGGAAATGCTGACAAGGAAGAGCCCAATTGATAGTATGTTTGATGGTGATCTGAACCTACATAACTGGGTGAAGAGGGCATTTCCAGACAGGGCTTTTGAGGTAGTTGATAAAAGCTTGGTAATGGAAGGGGATAGCAAAGAAATAGAAGAATGTTTGATTTCATTGATGTAACTTAGTTTGCTGTGTTCAAAAGATTCACTTGAAGCTCGGCCCACTATGAGAGATGTGTCCAATCTATTGAAGAACATTCAATAGGATTTCACCACAGACATGTTGGTAGGCAGGAGAGGTTAATGGCTGTCCATAAAACTAATGCTACAACAATGTATGGACAACAAGAACACAATCAAACAAAAGAGAGAAAATACACAAAATAAACAACAATATATATTATATATTTTCCTTTCAAAATACATTCAAAAATTTCATACAAATTCATGCAGAGTTACTGCTCTGTTTTTCCTAATTTTCCCTTGTATCTAGAGTTGACTGTGTATGCCCTATCCTGCTACACACAAACTTCCATTCTTTACAATATTCTTCTTCTACTGCATTTTTTCTGTTGTTCACTTGTTCTCTACTGGAACATTCCTTTTGCTGTTGTTGCAGGCTTCTATTCTCTCTGTCTCATTCTTTCTCCCTAACTCTATCTTCTGCTGCTGTAGGTTATCACTAACTCCTCCGGTCAAATACATTTCCCTCTATTTTGTCTCTTCTATTTTCCCATGAAAATAGGTGCTCAAAAGTCCTTTCAAATTCAAAATAACCTCCCAAATTTAATGCTGGTAGGTGCAAATAGTTGCTGGAGCAGATTTGAGGAGATCCCCAAAACTGACATGGGGGTAGGCAAAAGTAAATGCACTGACGAAAGATTATTAATTTTCCAACACTCCCCCTTAATCTAAAGTCAAATGTCATTCAACAATTTTCTTTTCGGAACTAATCTTCGGAGTTATACCTTTGCATTTGTCTTTCTGGAGCAGATCTCCAGAGCTGTTTCTATCATTTTGGATCACCTCTGGAGCTCTTTTCTGCATCTCCAGAGCTCTCTTCTTTCCAGTGATGTACACCTCTAGAGCTATCAACAATGCCAAGCCTGTCTCTTAGGAGTTCAAAAGAATCTTTTGACAATGCCTTTGTAAAAATGTCAGCGAGCTGCTGCTCGGATGTGCAATACTGTAACACAATCTCTTCTCATCCTACCAACTCCCTTATTAAATGATAACGGATCTCAATGTGCTTGATTCGTCCATGGAAGATTGGATTCTTTGTCAGGGCTATTGATGAAACATTGTCACGATGAATGGTTGTACCATCTTCTTGCTGCTCATTCAAGTCTGCAAGGATCCTTCTAAACCAAATAGCCTGACAAGAAGCTGCATTTGCTGCAATATACTCAGCTTTTTCTATAGAGAGAGACAATGGGTTGCTTCTTGGATGCCCATGATATCATGCCTGAACCCATGTGAAATACATAGTCGGATGTGCTCTTCCGATCATCTACATTTCCTACTCAATCACTATTTGTGAAACCAACCAACTTAAACTCATTAGAAACACCATACAAGATGCCATAACCTGTTGTGCCATTCACATATCTCAATATCCTCTTTCCTGCTTGCTAATGTGTGTCCTTAGGATTCTCCATGAACCTAGATATTAGGCTTACAACATACATCAAATCAGGCCTAGTGGTTGTCAAGTACATGAGGCTTCCAACCATGCTCTTGTAGAGGGTTGGGTTTACTTCCTTGCTACTATCCTCTTTACTCAATTACAAACTTGTAGTTGTTGGTGTAGGGGTAGGTTTACTATTCTCCATTTTAAATCTCTGCACAATATGTTTGGCATAGTTAGTTTGCGAAATAAATATGACATGCTCTGTTTCTTTGACCTCAATGCCAAGAAAAAACTTTAGTAGACCTAAGTCTGTCATCTCAAACTCATTCTTCATTTCCTCTTTGAAATCAACAATGAAACGATCACTATTGCCATTAAAAATCAAATCATCTACATACAAAACAACAATCAAAATATTACCTTCAGTTGCTTTGATGTAAAGAGTGGGCTCACTGTTGCTTTTGTTAAATCCATTACTCACTAAATATGAGTTTATTCTACTGTACCATGCCCTAGGTTCTTGTTTCAGCCCATAGAGGTCTTTTTGAAGCCTATATACTTTGTCCTCTTGCCCTGGGACTTCATAGCCAGGTGCCTGCTCCACATACAATTCCTCTTTCAGCACTCTGTTCAAGAAGGCTAACTTCACATCCATTTGAAACACCTTCCACTTGTGTTGGGCTACTATTGCTATGACTGCCTGAACTATTTCTATCCTTGCAATTGGTGCATATGTCTCATCATAATCTCTTCCAGGCTGTTGTTTGTACCCTTTGACAACTAGCCTTGTCTTATATCTTTCAATCTTTCCTTCAGCAGTAGACTTGGTCTTATAGACCCACTTAACTCCAATCACTTGTTTACCCTTGGGTAAATTAGTTAGCTGCCATGTGTCATTCCTCTCTATGGCATCCAATTATTCATCCATGGCCTTACACCATTTCTCTTCTTTCATAGCTTCTTCAAAGTGCATTGGATCACAAGAAGAAAATAATGCAAAATCTAAATTCTCATCCATATCAGCATACCTTGCTGGTGCAGGAGCACCAGGACATCAGGATTTTGTTTGAATCTTCTAGTAGATTGTTTGGTTGATAAGGTCTTGGAGATCATCTAAATGTTGTAATGAGGCTTGAAAGCCATATTTGTAATGGACTATGTCCAAGTAGCTAGTATCTATTTTCATGTTGTAGTTGTAATCCTAGGAGGATAGTCTATTTGTAGGGGCTAGTCATTAAAGTCATTAAGTTTCCATGGTTGTAAAGCCTTGTAAGGCATATCAAAGGTGTGTTGATGAGTTCAAACCTGGTCCAAAGGTTAATCCAACGTTAATAAAATCTTTCTAAACCAAAACAGTCGGTGGAAGAAAGGACAGTTTCTATGACAGTTTCTAAAAATAGTTTAAACGACAACAGTTAAAAAATCATGAAAAGCTCGATGATGGGGCAGTTATTTTAGACCCCAAATGACTCCAAGCATTGTAGAAGGTTATTTGAATCCAAATATGACTCATTGTATGTAGACCATTTGGAGGAATTGGAAGAAATGATAAAAAGAAAACTATTTTTCTATTTTTTTGCTTTTCCAGTTTTCAGTCGCTATTTTCTGCCATACTGTACTCCTGTACGGAACAGTCATGGTCTCAATTCATGTTGTATGTGTAGAGGGGGGAGATGACTCTCAAATACAATTAGTTTGAAGTCTTGACAGTAGATAATAATAGAGATATTCATGTTTTCCCAAAACTACTTTGTGAGGACTGTTTTCTGAATTTGCACATTGCAACAGTCCGTACCTTTCAGTTGTACGACACTGTCATGAAACCTAAGTGGTTTGGAAATAAAGTGCAGTGAAGTATATTTCATTTGAGATTAGTTTTATCCTATGATACTAAAGGGGATGCAAAGTATAAGTGTTTGACCTGAGACTGCCCATTGTGAAATTCTAATTTTCTGAAGAGGAACACCATTACAGGCCGTACAGTACAAAGGTACAGGACTGTCATTAATCTCTCATGTTTTGATCAATAAGATTGAGATGTTAGCTTTCTTTTGAAGTTGTTTTGAGGCTTTGAAACTCATATAGGAGGAAATAATAAGGATTTCTTTAGAATTTGGCTTGATAAAACCCTAGCTTAGGTTTTGGTTGAACTTCTCACTTTTACCATCATTTTATTGATATAAGACCCCACCAGTCAATGGAAGGGGATGTAAAGTAGTTAGTCCATAGCCTTGTGAAGGTTGCAGGGCAGGGGAATGGTGTATGGTGAGTGTGGGCATGTGAGAAACCCCTGCAGAATTAGTGTTAGGAGTTTAGAGAAGGACAACAGTCTTAACCAAGAAGGAAAAGGTAAGTTTGGTGAGTTTGTTTGCTTTGTCATGAAGGCATTAGGAAGTTAGGCATGTGATTGGTTTGGTATATTGCAAAGAGATGGAGTTTGTATCGATTGAGAACATTCCAAGGTGGACATGATGATAGTTTTTACAATGGTGCAATGGTGTGGTGACAGTCTATGTGACTACTGTCCTGCAAACCCTACAAGTGGGTTGAATAGAAGTTTAGATGGAGTCTTGGTTGGAGTTAGGAGTCTTGGTGAGAGGTGTAGAATGAAGTTATTGGGTCAGAGACCATGTGTTGGTCATGTTGTGTTATGCAAAAATGCTAGTATGGAGTTGTTTTCTTTTTCCTCTGCATCACTTGCGCTGTCATAAATCTCCTTCACACTCCTTGTCCTCCATGGCATCAATGATTGAAGTTTAGGGTCTGAATTACCTCTGGAGCTATTGTTGTTTTGACCTCCAGAGCTACTATACTACTAACCTCCAGAGCTGCAACTCTGTTGAACTCTAGAGTTATAGATCTCTGGAGTTGCAGACCTCTGGAGCTGCTGATCTCCAGAGCTACTGTGCTGGTGTCCACCTCTGAAGCTGCTCTACTGAACACCTCCGGAACTACTATTCTCCAATACTCTATGGTAGTTTCTCCCCAAGCTCTTGCTCTCCGTAGTTCCTCTAGAGTTGCTATCCTCCGGAGCTTCTTCATCTTGAAAGGGTATTGTAACTGAAATACCTATGGTGCTGTCCACCATTCCATCCAATACTTCATTTTCAATGAACTCAACATCCCTATTGATCACAACCTTTTTGGTGATGGGATTATATAGTTTGTAGGCTTTTGACTCTTCACTATAGCCTATGAAGATACATTTCTCACCTCTATCATCAAATTTCTACCTCTTCTCTTTAGGCATGAATGCATATGCCACACACCTGAAGATTCTTAGGTGTTCAACACTCCATTTTCTATTTGTCCATGCCTCTTGTGGAATCCTATCATGAACAACCTTTGTAGAACACCTATTCAATAGGTAAACCGTTGTTGCTACAACTTCACCCCAAAAATCATGTGATAGTCCTTTTGCTTTCAACATGCTTGCTGTCATCTCTTGAATGGTTCTATTTTTTCTTTCAGCCATTCGATTTTGCTGTGGAGTATACCTAGTTGTAAACTACTTTTCTATGCCTTCATTCCTGTAGAAATTTAGAAATTCCTTAGAGATATACTCTCCCCCTCTATCTGTTCTTAGGGATTTGATATAGTGGCCACTTTCCTTTTTAGCTGATGCCTTAAACCACTTGAATTTCTTGAAGGCTTCTGATTTGTTCTACAAAAAATAAACCTAGATTTTTCTACTGTACTCATCTATAAATATCATAAAATAAGTATTTCTAGCCAAGGTGTGGGTTTTCATGGGACCACATAAATCTGAGTGCACCAACTCCAATGGTGCTTTTACTCTCCTAGAATACCCTGATTAAAAGGGTTGTCTATGATGCTTTCCTAAAATGCAAGCTTCACATTTTCCATCAGGCTCTACAATGTTTGGTAGCCCTCTAACCATGCCTTTCTTGGACAATAAACTCAAACCAAAAAAATTGAGGTGCCCTTACCTCAAATGCCACAATTTGGATGGGTCTTTGATGACTGTCCTAAAGGTTGATTGTTGTTCCACTACTGTGAGCACTGGAGATAGTGCTAGGAACTGTGCCAGAGATAGCGCCAGAGACTCTATGTGTATCCTAAGAGGAAACATTCTATTTCTTGTCATCTGCACTGCTGCAATCACTTTCTTACTACCTCCTTTGTCAAATATTGTGCACTCTCCATTTTCCATCAAGATTTTATAACCAATTTGGACCATCTGTCCAATGCTCAATAAGTTATGTTTATGCCAGAGGCATAATAAACATCTTGGATAACCCTCCTTTCACCATTCTTAGACTAAATATTGACTGTACCTTTTCCCATGATGGGAACTTGCTCATTGTTTCCCATTTTTATTTCAGTTTTAATGCTACTATCTATGGAGGCAAAGAAGTTTTTATTTCCACTTATGTGGTTGCTACAACCGATGTCTAGATACCATACTTCATTACTACTCTTCTCAGCAAGGTTGCAAACAATAAATACATTTGACTATTTTTCATTTGCAGCCTTGTTCTCATTTGCTACATAAGCATTTTGGCCTCCATGATCATGTTGTTTCTTTCTACACTCACTAGCATAATGACCAAACTTATGACAATAATAACATTGAACATTGCTTTTGTCATACCTCTAATTAGAAATGTTCTTCTTCATTTCTTGATAGCTTAGCTATGAGCTTCTTGCCTCTTCTTGACTATTTGAAACTCCTCTTCCAGAGTTGCTTCTTCCTCTACCTATTTGACCTCTACCTCTATTATTTCTTCCTCTTCCCCTACCTCTTGCATTGGTTTGAGCCTTGAAGGCTTGCTCAAGGGAAGGAGCAGATCTATTTAACTGCTACTCATGACTTTGTAGTGAACCCATCAACTCATCCACTGTCATCTTGGACAGGTCCTTAGTCTCTTCAATGGTTATGACAATAGGGTCAATGTGAGGCCTACTATTTCACTCCCTTATTTTGATCGTTTCATATTTACTGTTGGAGACATTTTAGACTTTTGGGGACTGTTGATCCTGATTTACAAACTTTCTAGACTATATTTCTTTATTTTGGTTAGTTGTGCTTAGTATGTTGTCATGAGACTAGATCTTGACTTTGATTCACTGATGATGATTTGACATGTGATATGCATTATGATATTATTTGAGATACCAGTTGTGGGATTATGTTATGGATTTATTATGCAAGTTTTACCTTGAGATGGATTATAGAAATGCAAATTATGAATCTAATTATGATGTGATTTTTATGATGTTTTAAATGATTATGCCATGGTGAGAGTGTATGTTTTTCCTTTCTTCGGCTATGATATACATGATTGGATTAATCTTTTGTTTAAGTGCGCAAGTATTTTTCCCAAGCCATGGAAAATTAGAGATCATCCCACACATTTTGTGAAATCCCATGTTGAACCGATCTAGTTCCAAGATGAACCAAGATCAACCATGTTAATGCATGATGAATTTTTGTAATGTTGGCGTATGGTGTCCTTTGGGCTAGGTCTACCTATTTTCAATTGATTTTATTATAGTGTTGTGAATGTGTAATGTTTATTTAACTTTATTTTTGTTTTAATTTTTGTGACCCCTTTTCTTATGATTTTATACATCCTATGGTGCTCAAATTGGGTTAAAAGTGACCTTGGGTTGTTCCCCCAGGGTCTAGGGACCATTTGAGCTTGTCTAACCCTAGGATAACTCCCATATGGTCACTTACACTTCACCCTGAAGTGAAGTGACGAAAATGGAAGTTTGGGGAGGAGTGGAAGGTTGGATCAAACCTTCAACCTTATCCACACCTCATTCCAAGGCTTGGGGTACCTTGCATTGAAGGCATGGGGAGTCTTCAAGACCCCTAATTGTGGAGGACCCAACTCCAAGGCTCTCTCACATTGGTGAGAGTACCTTGGGGTTTTGGTGCAGGAGCAGCAGGACATCAGGATTTTGTTTGAATCTTCTAGTAGATTGTTTGGTTGATAAGGTCTTGGAGATCATCTAAATGTTGTAATGAGGCTTCAAAGCCATATTTGTAATGGACTATGTCCAAGTAGCTAGTATCTATTTTCATGTTGTAGTTGTAATCCTATGAGGACAGTCTATTTGTAGGGGGCAGTCATTAAAGTCATTAAGTTTCCATGGTTGTAAAGCCTTGTAAGGCATATCAAAGATGTGTTGATGAGTTCAAACCTGGTCCAAAGGTTAATCCAAGGTTAATAAAAGCTTTCTAAACCAAAACAGTCGGTGGAAGAAAGGACAGTTTCTAAAAATAGTTTAAAAGACAGCAGTTAAAAAATCATGAAAAGCTCGATGATGGGGCAGTTATTTTAGACCCCAAATGACTCCAAGCATTGTAGAAGGCTATTTGAAGCCAAAGATGACTCATTGTATGCAAACCATTCGGAGGAATTGGAAGAAATGATAAAAAGAAAACTATTTTTCTATTTTTCTGCTTTTCCAGTTTTTAGTCGCTATTTTCTACCGTACTGTACTCCTGTATGGAACAGTCATGGTCTCAATTCATGTTGCATGTGTAGGGGGGGAGATGACTCTCAAATACAATTAGTTTGAAGTCTTGATAGTAGATAATAGTAGAGATATTCATGTTTTCCCAAAATTGCTTTCTGGTGACTATTTTCTGAATTTGCACATTGCAACAGTTCATACCTTTTAGTTGTACGGCACTGTCATGAAACCTAAGTGGTTGGAAATAAAGTGCAGTGAAGTATATTTCATTTGAGATTAGTTTTAGCCTATGATACTGAAGGGGATGCAAAGTATAAGTGTTTGACCTGAGACTGCCCATTGTGAAATTCTGATTTTCTGAAGAGGAACACCATTATAGGCCGTACAGTACAAAGGTACAGGACTGTCAGTAATCTCTCATGTTTTGATCAATAAGATTGAGATGATAGCTTTGTTTTGAAGTTGTTTTGAGGATTTGAAACTCATATAGGAGGAAGTAATAAGGATTTCTTTAGAATTTGGCTTGATAAAACCCTAGCTTAGGTTTTGGTTGAACTTCTCACTTTTACCATCATTTTATTGATATAAGACCTCACCAGTCAATGGAAGGGGATGTAAAGTATTTAGTCCACAGCCTTGTGAAGGTTACAGGGCAGGGGAATGGTGTATGGTGAGTGTGGGCATGTGAGAAACCCCTGCAGAATCAGTGTTAGGAGTTCAGAGAAGGACAACAGTCTTAACCAAGAAGGAAAAGGTAAGTTTGGTGAGTTTGTTTGCTTTGTCATGAAGGCATTAGGGAGTTAGGCATGTGATTGGTTTGGTATATTGCAAAGAGATGGAGTTTGTATCGATTGAGAACATTCCAAGGTGGACATGGTGATAGTTTTTACAATGGTGCAATGGTGTGGTGACAGTCTATGTGATTGCTGTCCTACAAACCCTGCAAGTGGGTTGAATAGAAGTTTAGATGGAGTCTTGGTTGGAGTTAGGAGTCTTGGTGAGATGTGTAGAATGAATTTATTGGGTCAGAGACCATGTGTTGGTCATGTTGTGTTATGCAAAAATGCTAGTATGGAGTTGTTTTCTTTTTCCTCTGCATCAGTTTTATGGGCTTTCATGGGAGGATAGGATTGGGACACTTGTCGTACCCTCATCCTTTTTGGGCTCCACCTTGCTCTCACACATGTGTGAGAGAGCACAAGTGGAGGGGGCAAGACTTGGTGGAATGGGAGGGTGACATGTGTTAGCCCCACATTCCATGAAGCTTGCAAGTGGATGTGAGGAGGAAGGAAAAGGTGACATGTGTCACCTTCTCAATCCTCAAGGCTCATGAAGAGAGCCTATTTTAATCCCTCTTGAAGAGAGGGAGAGGGTTGTTGATTTCACTACATTTTTAATTTTATTTTGAATTTGGGGAGAGAGTTAGAGGGATTTTTGGAGGCTCTTTTGGAGGACTTAGAGGTGGAGTTGGAAGAGCTCTACTTCAACTACCCACCATTATTGGGTTATTAAGGTAGGATTCAAGTCTTGATGCCTTTCCTTATGTATTTTACCTTACTTGTGTGTTTGCTTTGTATGTGTATTTGTGTTTTTGTTGTTGTGGGGTTTTGAGGGTGTTTGTAAGAGCTTCTCCATTTGGAGAAAATACTCAACATGTGTGGGGTGGGCGAGGAGTGAACCTCCTCGAGGTCACCTCCTAGTTTTGGTATTTTGGCCTTGAGGGCAAGATTATGAGTATGAGCATTTTGTATGGCTTGAGTGCCATGGAGAAATATATGTGATTTTTGGTGTAAATACTTAGGCTTGAGGTCTTTTTTGTGTTGAGTTTTGAGATATTTGGAGTGACACTCTTGAGTTGAGTGATGTCCAGTCCCCTACCCCTTTAAACTCATTTTTTATGAGTTTTGTGATGTGTTAAGCCATGGGTGTTCTTCTTGTTTGTTGTTGGTTTATTGTTGTGATGTGGTGTGAAGAAACCTTGTGTGTAGATGACCTCCAAGCTCAGGGGTGACTCATTAGTGAGTCTATGGTAGGGAGGAGAGTGGTATTGTGTGGCTTGTTTCCCCTCCTTTGTTTTGTATCTTGCAGGTTGTTGTTGGCTTGGAAGCTTGGAGGAAGTGCTATAAAGTTTTGTTATTTGTAGTTTTTCTTTTGGCTATTGAGAACCTAGGCCATGTTTGGATTTTGTATAAATTGTACCAAAAGAAAGAGAAAAGACCTCTCTTCATTTGTATAGTTTAAATGAATACATTTTATGTTTACCCTATTTTAGAAGTTACAAAAAAAAAGAGCAATAATCTCTTTGATATATTTGTTGTCAAAATATATTTGTTTGGGTTCTCTTTGCATGTATTTTCTAGAAAATGAAATATATGTGTTGTTGTTTTATTTCAAACAAGAATATGCATGTTGTTACCTTTAAATTTATTGCAAGCATAAGAAAAAGGAATGAATGTATTTGCTGATTTATTTCAAAAAAAAAAAAGAGAAAGAATAAGTTATTTTGCTGATTTCAAGTTCATAGTGGCAAGGAAAATATAATTAGTTGTAGCTTTCCTTTCAAAACAAATATTTATATGTATTGACAAAAAAAAAATATTTCATGTGATTTAACCTATTCTTCATTTTTTTTACAAAGGATATTATTGTCATTGTGAGAATATATTCTTTTGTATATATATATGTGTGTGTGTATATATATACATATACATATACATATATATATATATATACATATATACACTTTTTAGCTTGCTGGAAAATATAAATTATTCAAACTGTAGAAATTATGTATATACTCCTTGTATGTATATATATATATATTTTATATGCTGGAACTATCTATATATATCTGACTGTGGGATATTATTTACTTTAGCTGACTGTATATATATCTTGAAAAACCCCATCATATGACTGAGAAAATAGAGTGAAAAAATATATATTTTCAGACTGTGTTTACTGCCACTTATGGCTAGGTGGAAGGATGTTGGGTGATGGGGATTAAACCCCACCGTGGCTCCCTTTTTAAGGGTTGTCCGTGGCATCGCCTTTCCCTCACCCATTGCCATTTGCAAACGGCCATTCGGCCCTCTTTAACCCTGCATCAATCATTTATCTTTAATATATATGTGTGTGTGTGTGTGGAAACTTTCTCCATGGTTGCCCCTCTTCTCTCAGACCTGCATAACAATTAGAAATGGAAAAACAAGAATTTGTGAGAGGAGGGAAAACAGAAAAGAAAATAATAGAGAAACACAAGATAGGGTAGGGTTTGTAGTCTTTCCCATAAGGATAATAATATTTTATTGGGTGAGCTTTTATAGCTTTTAGGTTTTAAAATTCTTTCTTTTTAATTTTTCTCTCTCTTTTTGGTTGGGGTATTTTCTTATTGTCTTTTTTATTAATTTGTGATGCCTTAGACCTCATGGGTGAAGGGGTAGGTTTTATTTAAGTGTAGTTTTTTAGTAATTTTATATTTGTTAGATGTTATTCCTTATTTAAAGGTTAGGAGATTAGCTCTATTATTTATTTCTATTGGTCCATTTAGAGATTGTTTAATTGAGCATGTGGGAAAACATTGTTTTAATTTAATTATATTTGGGATTTAATTTTCTTATATGTTATCCTTTGAATTTATTTAATGCAACTTTATTTTTTTTATAAAATCGATTCAACTTATTGAATCGTTTGTGAGGATTTACCCGAAGGAGGTTATTAAATTTATTTAACCTAGTTAATCAATTAGAGACTCTTAGTGTGGCAATTTAACTTCCCTAGCATAATTATTTTTTTAATTAATCAATCTTAGTGAGCTTAGGGAACCCTTGGTTAGAAAATTATTATTAGAATAATTCCTATACACACTCTAGAGGCATTATGCTGCCGAATTCTTCTAGGAATTAGGGTTACTTTTCTTAGACGATTTAATCCTTGTGATGAGTAATAGTGTTATGTTTCCACAAACTTGAAGTTTTAATTAAGTAGTTATTTAATTCTTTTATTCTCTAGAATTAGGGTTTTGATTTCAACTCGTATCAAAATCGCATCACTCACATAGGAAAACTTAGGGTTTTGATCAATCGATCCTAACCCTAATGGTGATGCTCCTCGCGTCACATTGACCCCCTTAGTCAGATATCATCATGCAAGGGATTGCGCATGTGATCACAATATCCCAAATTTAATTGACATGTTTACCCCTTATGTGTATTGCCACCGAGCACGCTGATGCATGTGAGGGGGTTTCTAGGGATGCAGAGAATTTTTTTTGATATTTCATGTCATGGCCACATGACAGATGTGGACATGACACGTGTGTTGCATGTCGTGACCGCATGGAAAATGTGGGCATGATAGTCAAATCTAGAAGGTAGACTCCTTAGGATTTTTTCAATAATCCTTTGATCATCCATGGTTTCTCCATTTATCCTTAGCTAATTTATCATGGTAGAAACCCTAGTGTGAAAGTCTAAAATAGACTCACTCTCCTTCATCTGTAGGGTCTCAAAATCTCTCCTAAATAGTTGGAGTTTCA
The DNA here is from genome assembly GCA_027924645.1 of Cunninghamia lanceolata. Classification (NCBI taxonomy): domain Eukaryota; kingdom Viridiplantae; phylum Streptophyta; class Pinopsida; order Cupressales; family Cupressaceae; genus Cunninghamia; species Cunninghamia lanceolata. The sequence continues at coordinate 11,613,939 of BSBN01000078.1, forward strand.
CTGATCTCACCTTGTCAATTCCTTTATAGCTATTCTGCAATATTTCCCATGCTTGTTTTGAGTAGTTTGCTACTGCAATGCAGGAGAAAATAGCCTCTGTCAAGGCTACCTCAATTAGACTGAGGGCTTTTGCATCCTTCATTCTTGTTTCCTTCAACTAGTTTCTTTGAGCATTAGATAGGACTACATACACTATTGGCTCTATGGTGTCTGTGAACCCATTGATGACCAACTCCCATAGGTCATTAGCAACCAGTATAGTCTTCATCTTCTTAGCCCATATGTCATAGTTCTGCCCATCAAATGTAGGTAGCTGTTGCCATCCTTTGTTGTCCCCACTTGCCATGCTTCTCAAATCTAAGAAGGCTGATAATGCCTAGACAAACTAGGGCTTATATAAAACACCCAAAAAAATTTCTAACTGCCTAGAAAAATAGGGCTCTGATACCACTTGTTCGCAGGCAGGGGAGGTTAATGGTTGTCCAGAAAACTAATGCTATAGCAATGTATGGATAGCAAGAACACAAGCACACAAAAGAGAGAAAATACACAAAACGAACAACAATACATATTATATATTTTCCTTTCAACATACATTCAAAACTTTCATACAAATTCATGCAGAGTTGCTGCTCTATTTTTCTTGATTTGCCCCTGTATCTGGAGCTGACTGTGTATGCCCTTTGTTGTTACACGCAAACTTCTATTCTCTGTAATATTCTTCTTCTGTTGTCTTCTTTCTGTTGTTCTCTTGTTCTCTACTAGAACATTCCATTTGCTACTGTTGCAGGCTTCTATTCTCTCTATCTCATTCTTTCTCTCTAACTCTATCTTCTACTATTGTAGGTTATCACTAACTCCTTCGGTCAACTATATTTCCCTCTATTTTGTCTCTTCTATTTGCCCATGAAAATAGGTGCTCAAAAGTCCTTTCAAATTCAAAATAACCTACCAAATTTAATGTTGGTAGGTGCAAATGGTCGTTGGAGCAGATTTGAGGAGATCCCCAAAACTGACACGGGGGCATGCAAAAGTAAATGCACTAACGAAAGATTATTAATTTTCCAACAAGACACTTCTTCTTCCATCAAATTAAGACTGACAATATCCAATTTACTTTCTAATAGAGGTGCAATAATAAATTGTGAGGAGGCATCAGATACATTTTAGTGTCATGTCTTGTGTTTATTGTTCAATTCGGGTGTTCGGAAAAGGGAAAAACAAGTAGATTTTATCTATGCAAACTTTGTTTTGATTGAATCTCTTATGTCCTGGTTTGTGTTGTATCTAAGTTCTGTTCAGTGTTGTTTGCTGAGTCTTGTCTCTCCCTGCTGGTGTTTGGTTCCAGTGTTTTTGTTGGCTAACATCTGAGCTTTGCTATAATCTGTGCCTTATGAGATCTTTAATATATTAAAAAAAATTTTATGTTATCTTAGAAAAATATATGTTAATATTTATGAGATTACTTTCAGTACGAATTACTAAATTTAATACACATAATTGCTACTAAATCTCTAGCTATGGCTAAATCTTTAATTGCTACTAAATTTTTTTGTTATGACTAAATTTCTAATGGTTATTAAATTTTTGAGTTAGGGAAATTTTCATTTTCCCTAAATAAATATTAAAAAAGAATTTGTCAATTTCCTTTTCACAGAGTTTTCCTTTACTAAAGTACGTTGTTCAAGAGTTGATGTGCATTATTGTAACATCTATGTATATTTTTTCAAATAATATATCTGAAAATGAAAGAAATGGAATCATAAAGGTTAATATCCTCTTCTAAATTATGGTAATTTAAGGAAATGAATATGAATCTTAATTAATTGTAAATGTTAGATTAATATAAAGAATTGAATTAGTTAAATAAAAATTGCTTAAATAAAATAAATAGGGTTGGAAATTTGTTTACCTCTTCAAATGGGTTAATATATTGTGTTGTAAGTTGTAAATTTGATTTTACTTATAAGCTTTAGATTTTATCGAATTGATATTACTTTAAACTCTACAAATTATTTGTACAAGATTCCTATGTGGCTTTATCTCTAAAAAACTGTATTCCTATAAGATTTGTAAACATGTCTAGAATTGATGACCTTGTATTGGTTTGTAATCTACTTTGAATTTCATTCCTCTACTTCAATACTTGGGCTAAGTCAAAAACAATATTTTGAAAAATCTTTGGGAGCTTGTTGTGTAGGATACAACTTGGATGATGTTGTCATGGATAAAGGATCAAATTAAAGATTATTTATTCATGCAAACCAAACAAAGAAACATAAACTTAACAAAACCTTAGTACTTAACATAAGCAAAATTCTTAGAAAGAATATATAAGAGAATGACACACAAATCAATATTTCATATAGGATGTTATGATATAACAAAAGTTTACAAAAATCTAGGAAGAAAAGTGCCTACCACAATATTACATGTCAACAAAATATGGGCCAAGGTTAAATAATATTTAGAATTAAGATCTATATATTCCATCTCTCTACTCTCTGCTCTACCTTCTTTAATGTATTAGTCACCTTTAGATAGGGCATCTTTGGTAAAGTGAAATAATGCTGACCTATACATAACAATTTGGTGTACAATTAAATATTGGTGCAAAGTATTAAAGGAGATCACTTTGGCCTAAGAACACACTCCATTTTAAAATAAAGGAACCAATTACAATATTGACACATGGACATATCAAGAGTCTCATTACAATGTTAAATTTATGATTTGGATACTCTATGAGAAATATGTAGTACTACACAATAGAAACTTTGTATACATATGACACTATGGCACTAAACTTTGGCAATAACCAAATGTACTTGATAGTGAAATTTAATCTCTACAATAACAATAGAATGAATGAGACACTCCAAAATATCTACCAAAAGAAAACAAACAAGAAAGAAATATTATTATGAAATTCAAGATTTCTCAACCCTTGAGATGCTCTTGCATCAAACACCCTAAGTAACATAATTTTGAGTTGAGTGCTCAAAATTAAGGAACAAAAATTCACAACACATACACAACAATTTATAGATTTCAAATAGACAAGAACAAAACCTCAAGAAAGGGTAGTTAAGGGTAAGTGCATGGAAATGCTATACAAAAAAGCGGTCAAATGTCCAATTTTAGCCAAAATGCGATTGTGTTTTGCAAAAAAATGATCATGTTATTTTGAAAATATCAAAACACAATTATGTTATGGCTTGGTAAAGCCCAAGCCAAAATGCGCTCGCATTTTGGGGCTCCCAAATCACAATAATGTTTTGGGCTTACAAAACATGATCACATTTTGGGAGCCCCAAGTGATCATGTTCCGGGCTTACAAAACACAAGCATTTGGGCATTTTGTAAGCCCAAAATGTGATCGCATTTTGTAAGCCCAGAATGTGATCGCGTTTTGGGCTATTAAAAAGCCAAAAAAAACTAGGGCTTGCATTTTAAGATTCATCAAGCTTGTTACATTCAAAATTACCCTAATTATCTCAATTCATTTTTTTAGGCATCAAAGACAACAATGCAATATCAAAACTTCATGATTTCTATGGCTAGAAGGCTCTATGCTACACAATAATATCCTCAATTATTCTTAATATGACGTTTAGCTACATTTTTCTCATATGTGCATACATAATTTCTATCCACATATTCAATCAAAGTAAAGAATTTTCACTTTCTTCTTAAGGGCTAATAATAATACATTTTATCAACGAGGCTATACACATGGAACTAACAACCACAACAATATTCAAGATAAAACTAGTCATTTTAGAAGGAACTCTACTTTTTTCTTTACCATCATCTATAAATTCATTTCAAGCACATTAATAGATATATTACACTACACAAGCCTCTAGGGTTTGTTGCTATGACTAACACCATACCATTGACCTTCACCATAATGGTCATAAGATAAAGTCCAAATGTATAATACTTCTCGAGACACAAACCCTTGTCCACCATTCAAAATAAAACCTATATAATAATCATCATAGTCAACTTCACAAACACCTTAACAAACCCTTCCCATTATTGTAAAACACAATCAATCCAAAGAAGCGACACTTGAGAACCCACTTGAATCCAACCATGTAGGAGAGTCATAGTACCCAAAAAAGAAGAAACAACTAGAAGACTCAGTATTACAAAAAGTTCACCACAACCAAGCCTTCACCATGAAGAATACAAGCCCTCAAACATATTCATGATAACTTCAAGTGAAGTACACACCATGAATGAGTAGTAAGGTAAACCATAATGAAAGCCAAAAATCATGACTTACTCAAACCTTTGTACAGTTGAGAACAAACCACCAAAAAAATCATGTTCTTAATCACTAGGTCAAGTTGCAAGATTCTCCACTCAAACAACACAACTCTTCTTGACCCCTTCATGACTCTTTCTCCATGGGAGTACTAGATGGAAGAATAATTTCCTTCTCATTAATTTCTACATATCCTCCCTTTAAACATCAAGTACCAATCATTGCATTCATGTCCCTCCTCTATTGAATATTGGTTACCAAATTAAATGGGATAGTTACCAAATTAAGAATAATAAGTGCTAGAGATGATGCTGCCACCTTCCAAATATTCATCTTTGGAAGGTGGCAGCAATATAATATTGTAAGGTTGTGTAATTTGGCTTTACACGTGCCAATTGCATTTTATTGAAAGTTTCTAAAGTCTTTTCAACAAATCCATTTTCTGCATATCTTGCAATCATTACATTCCATGAGAGGACATCTCTTTGTGGTGTTCTATCAAATAGTCCACGTGCCTTGTCTATGCTTCCACACTTTTCATACATGTCTACAAGGGCAGATGCAATTACAACATCTGACAAAATTCCTATATCCTTTATGCTTTGATGGTTGTCCATACGCTATTCCAAACATCCTATTTTGGTAGAGATAGGAAGGATGCTAGAAAAGGTTGTGGAATTTGGATTTACATGTGCCAATTGCCTATATTGATGAGATTTTGTAGTTTGAGAGACAATGTTGGCATCATGGCATTGTATGACATTTTTATGACATTTGTATGCCTTCATGGCTTTATCGAGACTAATGTATGTAAATATTTTATGCATATTCATAACTTAAATGGTTTTAATGGTTTGTACCTATTCTATATCTCTATATTTCCTTGTCTCTATCACTATCTTTCTCATATGTGCATGATGTGCAAAAGGGTTGAATGACATATATATGACATACATATTTGGTGTGCATAAGGGTTGAATGGCATATATGTCATAATATCATACAAGTGTCATGCATGCATCATGGGTAGTGTGCATCAAACTCCTATGACTATGTGCATAGTCTTCTTATTTCTTAAATCATGGTTATTGACATTCAATCTTGTGCATGATCATGACTTTTATATGAAGGCTATAACTAAATATATGTCATTGCATTATATGTATTTTTTTAAGGATTTAATGGTATATATGTTATTTTTTGTATGGGTTAAAATGGCATATATTTCATAGAGATATAATGATTTTTCTTAAAGGTTGCATTGAACTGTTATCATTTTTGTTCATGCATCATGGTTGAGTGATACTGACTATTGTGCACATGATAGCATCAAATATTTGTTACAAGTTTCCCATTCTTAGAAAAATGTTCTTAAAGAGTCCAAACATCATTTATGATAGGTGGCAACATCATCTCTAAGGCTTGTAAGGAGAGATTTTTGATGGTCATGTAAGGTTGTGGAATTTATCTTTGGAAGGTGGCACCTTCATCTCTAGCACTTATTAACATGAGTAGATATGTACATATGTAATGCTTCATCAAAGCTATTACAATCAAAACTACCCTATCTATCTCAATTTATTTGTTTAGGCATCAAAGACAACAATGCAATATCAAAACTTCATGATTTTTATGGCTAGAAGGCTCTATGCTACATAATCATATTCTCAATTATTCTTAATATGAGGTCTAGTAACATATATACTTTGAGCTTAATTATTGAAAAAATATACACAATAACAATTCCATATATAAGGGTTTCCTTAAAAATAATTTTAGAGTTACAATAAAGCCATATCCATGGTCCCATAGGTCTATCCTATAGCCCTTGCAAGTATTTCAAATTCTTTTAAGGTAACATTTTTCTCATATGCACATACATAATTGCTATCCACATATTCAATCAAAGTAAAGAATTTTCAATTTGTTCTTTAGGGCTAATAACAATACATCTTATCAATGAGACTATACACATGGAACTAACAACCATGACAATATGCAAGAGAAAACTAGTCATTTTAGAAGGCACTTTATTTTTTCTTTACCATCATCTACAAATTCATTCCGAGCATATTAATAAAGGGTGTAGGGACAAGTTGATCCCATCATGAGATTTTTAACCCAAGATTGGCATTTTATATTTCTATTCCAACTTTATACTCCACATGAGAGAGAGAGAAGTTGAGTATAGGTATATTACACTGCACAAGCCTTCTCAAGACACCAAATGTATAATACTTCTTGAGACACCAAATGTATAATACTTCTCAAGACACCAAACCCTTTTCCACCATTCAAAATAAAACCTACAAATTAATCATCATAGTCAACTTCACAAACACCTTCACAAACCCTTACCACTATTGTAAAACACATTCAACCCAAGGAAGTGACACTTGAGAACTCACTTGAATCCAACCATGTAATAGGGTCATAGTACCGAAAGAGAAGAAACAACTAGAAGACTCAATATTACACAAAATTCACCACAACCAGTCCTTCACTGTGAAGAATACAAGCCCTCAAACATATTCATGATAACTTCAAGTGAAGTACACACCAAGAATGAGTAGTAAGATAAACCATAATGAAAGCCAAAAATCATGTGTTCTATCAAAAAATCCATGTGCCTTGTCTACACTTCCACACTTTGCGTACATGTCTACAAGGGTAGCTACAATTACAACATGTGACAAAATTCCCATACCCTTTATACTTTGATGGTTTTCCATACCCTATTCCAAAAATCCTAATTTGGTAGAGATAGGGAGGATGCTGGAAAAGGTTGTGGAATTTGGCTCTACACATGCCAATTGCATTTGCTTGAAAGTTTCTAAAGTCTTTTCAACAAATCCATTTTTTGCATATCTTACAATCACTGCATTCCATGAGAGGACATCTCTTTGTGGTGTTCTATCAAACAGTCCACATGCCTTGTTTATGCTTCTACAGTTTGCATACATGTCTACAAGGGCAGCTGCAATTACAACATCTGACAAAATTCCTATATCCTTTATGCTCTGATGGTTGTCCATATGTTTTTCCAAAGATCCTATTTTGGTAGAGATAGGGAGGATGCTGGCAAAGGTTGTGGAATTTGGCTTTACACATGCCAATTGCATTTGCTTGAAAGTTTCTAAAGTCTTTCCAACAATCCATTTCCTACATATATTGCAATCATTGCATTCTATGAGAGGACATCTCTTTGTGGTCTTCTATCAGACAGTCCACGTGCCTTTTCTATGCTTCCACATTTTGCATACATGTCTACAAGGGCAGCTACAATTACAACATCTAAAAAAAATTCCTATATCCTTTATGTTTTGATGGCTCTCCATATGCTATTCCAAAGATCCTATTTTAGTAGAGATAGAGCGAATGCTATCAAAGGTTCTGGAATTTGGATTTACATGTACCAATTGCATTTTCTTGAAAGTTTATAAAGTCTTTTCAACAAATCCATTTTTTGCATATCTTGCAATCATTACATTCTCTGAGAGGACATCTCTCTATGGTGTTCTATCTGATAGTCCACGTGCCTTGTCTATGCTTCCACACTTTGCATACATGTCTACAAGGGTAGCTACAATTACAACATCTATCAAAATTCCTATATCATTTATGCTTCAATGGCTGTCCATACATTGCTCCAAAGATCCTATTTTGGTAGAGATAGGGAGGATGCTAGAAAAGGTTGTGGAATTTTTCCTTATAGATGCCAATTACATTTGCCTGAAAGTTTCTAAATTCTTTTCAACAAATCCATTTTCTACATATCTTGTGATCATTGTAGTCCATGAGAGGACATGATCCAAGACTAGTGATGAAGTCCTTGTTTTAGGTATGCATAACTATAGATATCCTATATCTACATATAATACCATCTTGATGAGGGATTCAAATAAGAAATGACTCCATAATTGCCCCTAAAACTATGGCATTCCTTGACTATCCTCCTATGACTATCACAATAAGCATAATAAGCCTCTCCATGACAAATCCTCAAAAAGACAATAAAAGACAACCTCAAACTTGCATAATAAGCCTCTCCATGACTGTACCAAACCCTCATACACTACCAAAACCTCACTTTTGAAATAAATCTTGCATAAAACCCTAAATTTTATTGATGCTAGGTCTGAAGTGATTCCAAAATTAGTAAAACTTGATATTATTACTCCCCATTATGGAATCTATGTGAAGGGAAAGCTATAGAATGCTTTCTATAAGCTGAAAATGCTTAAGAAAATCTAGAAAGCCCTATCTTTTACCAGCAAATACGAGTGACTATCAAAATTTTATGATAAGTGAGAATCTATGTTGTCTTACATATCTGCCTTATAAATATGTTTTCATCAAATTCATGTGGCTAAGCATGTTCCAATAGCTATGATAGTATTTTTGGATTTAAGATTTAATATTTTTAAAATTTTAACACTACTAGTTCTGACTTTAAGGTTGTTAGTATTGACTATAAGCACTTACAATTGAATAAAATGTACTCTTTAGCTAAAAAAAAGTAACCAATCATGTGATGCCACATCAATGCACTAGCAAAGCATCACTTAATGCACAACTGTTAGAGGTGTGAAGTTAGGATTCTCAAATATTAGGTCCACTCCCCTATGTTTTTTAATTTCTTTCAACAATAATATTGTGTCGCAGCGTTGATCTCTTATCAAAAGGTAGCATAAGGGAAAGAGTGGTGAGGTTACTATGTGGTAGTATTTGTGGATAGTGTGTTTATCCCTATTTGTGGTAGTATTTGTGGATTTCTTCTCATTTGGAACTAAAGTCCAATGATCTAGAATTCTTAGAAGATAGATGGTCTCTCACTATGCTCGTAAGATTGGGATTTGATTTCTTGTATTGTATAGGGGATCCGATGGTATACTTGTGGATAAGTACCGTCATGATTAAAAAATATTGCAAAACTATATCAGATCAACAACAACCAAGCCAAAAGGTCAAAACACAAGAGACAAAAGAGGAACTAGCTTTTAGTTTAGTTTCATATACTAGAAAGGTGCCAGGAGTGAAACTTTGCATGCAACACAACCTTGCCAAGAGTCATATTTTCATTCTGCATCTTGTGGGGCCAAACCAACTGTGCCAACAAGTTGAGCTATCCAAGAAAATGCTAAGAGGAGTCTCATTTTGTGTGTTGAGTGTCCCAATTGTTTAGGGTAGTAAGCTACTGGCAAAGTCCCCTAAGATCCCTAAGAGCAAAAAATTGTCAAACTATGACGGAGCAGTTCTTAGAATTCATTGCAGCTAGGAATATTCCATTTCAAACTACACATGCATGTGGGGTCCATCCACAATAAACTCTCTTAGTTTTAGTCAAATCCAGTCCGTTTGAACATGCCAAAATGAAATGCATTCCTGTAAAATGCTTTAGTTTTATGCAGTACATCCTTGTCAAGAGCCATATTTTTTATTCTACAACTCATGGGGCCAAAACAACTACACCAATGTGTCAGGGTGGATGGTTAAATGCTACCTGGGGGTCTCTTTTTGTGTACCAAGTGTTCCAGTCATTCGGGGCAGTAGGCTACCAACAAAGTCCCTTAAGATCCCTAAGAGCAAAAACTGCCAAACTATGAAATAGTTCTTAGAATTCATGGTTGCTAGGAATGTTTTGTTTAGATCTACAGGTGCACGTGGGGCCCATCCATAATAACCTCTCTCAGTTTTGTTTAACTCTAGTGCATTTGACCGTGCCGAAATCAAATGCATTCTTGTAAAATGCTTCAGTTTCATGCAACACAACCTTGCCAAGAGCAATATTTTTCATTATGCAACTCATGGGGCCAAATTGATTGTGCCAATGCATTAGGGTGGGCACGTAGATACTAGGGGAGGTCTCGTTTTGTGTTCCAAGTGTCTCAATCATTCCCAGCTACAAACTACAGACAAAGTCCCTTAAGATCCCTATGAGCAAAAAATTACCAAACTATGATGGAGCAGTTCTAAAAATTTGTGGTAGTTGGGAATGTTCCATTCAAACCTAAAGATGCACATGGCATCTTTCCACAATAGCCTCTCTTAGTTTTGGTCATATTTAGTCCATTTGACTATACCGAAATGAAATGCATTCTTACAAAATGCTTTAGTTTCATGCAACACAACCTTGCCAAGAGCCATATTTTTCATTCTACAGCTCATGGGGCCAAACCAACTATGCCAACGCATTGGAGTGGGTGGGTAAATGCTAGGGGGGTCTCTTTTTGTGTGCCAAGTGTCCCAGTCATTTGGGGCAATAAGCTAGTGACAAAGTCCTTTAAGATCCCTAAGAGCAAAAAGCTACCAAATTATTATGAAGTAGTTCTTAAAATTTGTGGTTGTTGGGAATGTTCCATTTAGACCTATAGGTACAAATGGGGTCTATCCATAATAACCTCTCTTGGTTTTGTTCAACTCTAGTCCTTTTGACTGTGCCAAAATCAAATGCATTCTTGCAAAATGCTTTAGTTTCATGCAACACAACCTTGCCAAGGGTCATATTTTTCGTTCTATAGCTCGTGGGGTTGAACCGACTACACCAAAGCATCAGGATGGGTGGGTAGATACTAGGGGAAGTCTCATTTTGTGTGCCAAGTGTCTCAGTCATTCCCAGGTATAGGGTACTAACAAAGTCCCTTAAGATCCCTAAGAGCAAGACAATGCCAAACTATGATAGAGCAATTCTTAGAATTTTTGGTAGATGGGAATGTTTTGTTTGGACCTATAGGTGCACACGAGGTCCATCCACAATAAACTCTCTCATTTTTGGTCAACTCTAGTCTATTTGACCATGCTGAAATGAAATGCATTCTTGCAAAATGCTTCAGTTTCATGTAGTACAACCTTGGCAAGAGCCGTATTTTTCATTCTGCAGCTCGTGGTGCTAAACTGACTATGTCAATGCATAGGGTGTTGCAAGTATGAGGTGAACCAGTGTTGTCAATGATGTCAACATACTCATATTGCATTGACAAGAAGGATTGGATGAGCTGTGTGCTAAGGATATTGAGAAAATTAGTCTCAATCAGGAACAGTGAAGAACAGTGATGAGAAGAAGGCAAAAGTACTCAATAGGTTGAGATTCAGAGGATGCACATTAAAGGGTTTGTAGATATGAGTCTTGAGATGATCTAGTTAAGATTTCAGAGGTCCGCATGAAGATGTGAAGAAGTTGTGATTGATCAAGTAGAACCGGTTCCGAGAGATGCTCCGAAGTGACAGATTGTTACAAAAAGGTCCGGTGAGATCTGGAAGTGCATTGTCCTATTCTACAGATTGGACAGAGTGTTTGGGAGGTCCTTGTAATGTGTTATCTCAATTGGTATGTGGTTTGGAGGTCCAGAAGCACCTCTGGCAGTATGACAGTGGTGATAGACTGTGTTCTTGAAGTTCCAGATGAGGAAGAGAAGAGATTCCAGTGAGTAGAGGAAGTGCGGATGTACCTGGTCATTCAGGTAGGCTTGTGAAGGTTCTTGGATTGTGTTGAGGTTGTGTTGTTGATCCACATTGGTGGTAGAGCCCAGAATTGAAGATATTCTTCCAGATGAAGTTCTTGTTCAAACTAGCCGACCGGATGAGTTGTTCATCTTGCAAATGTTCTTGTGGTGGCCGACTAGATGTGTTATTCATCCTATGAATGTTCTTATGGTTGATTGCCGACTTAGATGATTGTTCCTAAGCTGATGTCTTGTATAAATAAAGGTTTGTGAGTTCATTTCAAAGTGGGTGTTGTGGTGCAGATGAGTGTGGTATAGCGAAAGAGCGAAAGGCAGAGCAGAAGTGTTTCAGGCTTAAATGGAACTGATCCAGACATGGTGAAGATGTCATTCTCTAGTTCAAGGTTGTGATCCTTATGATCTTGTAGACAGTGTATCTCTTTGTAGGTAGTGTGCCTCCTTGTGAGCAGTGTGCTTGGGCAGTGAGCCCTAATTGGCATGTGCCATTCATTTTATCTTATTCTTCTAACAGAGAATAATCCTTGGGTTAATCACCCCATGGTTTTTCCCTTAACCGGGTTTTCCACGTCAAAAATCTTGGTGTCTAATGTGTTGATGTTTATCTGCTCCGGTGTTTATGCTTTCTGCTTTCATGAATGGTTAATTGATATGCTATTAACTAATAAAGAAGAATCAAGTGTTTCAAGTAGAAGCAAGTTTTTGTACAACTGATTCACCCCCCCTCTCAGTTGTGTGCCCTAGATCTAACAATTGGTATCAGAGCTCAGTTCCTTTGAAAGGAGCTTAACTGCTTGAGGAGATCCAGGATGTCGTCATACAAGAAGGATAGTCCGAAGTTCGATGGAACCAACTTCACTCTTTGGAAAGGTCACATGAAATGTCACTTGGAGTGTATGGGAAAAGCATACTTGGCCATGGTCTCAAAACCATATATTCCTCCACAAGGTGGTCCAACAACTCTGAATGAAATCACAGATGCTGAAAACAATCTGCGGACCAAGGAAGCTCTTCTAAGCACATTGAATGATTCAGATCTCTCAAATGTTATTGACCTACCAACTGCATATGAGATCTAGTCTAAACTAGAACTTCTGTATGAAGGAGATGAGTTTGTCAAGAGTGTAAGGTTGCAAAGTCTGAAAGGGAAATTTGAAAGATTGAAGATGAGAGATGATGAAAATATCACTACCTTTATGCCAAGAGTGAATGAGCTAGTATGTGGAATTAGAAATGCTGGTGGAACTCTGGATGAAAATGAGATTGTTTGCAAAATTCTTAGATCCCTTCTTGCTGCCTACAAAATCAAGGTTGCTGCCATTGATGAATTCAAAGCCCACACAACTATCACAAGAGAACAATTGGCTGGCAAACTAGCTGCATTTGAAATGACCGAGTTTGGAGATGATCCTCCCAAGACTGAATCTGCTTTCAAAGCCAGTGCCTATGTGAAAGGCAAACAGAGATTTGATCTGGGAGAAAACTCTTCAAGCAAGAAGAGACATGGAAGAGGAAGAAGCAGAAACAACTCAACTTGAAGCCCTCATTGCAAAGAGATTGCCAAGAGGATCCGGTAAGTATGAAGGAAAACTACCCTTTAAGTGCTTCAACTGCAATAAGATTGGTCATTTTGCTTCAAGATGTCTAGAAAGATCTGCAAGGTCAAATACTAACAGACAAAGGTTTCAAAAGAATTGCTATTATGTTCATGAAGAAGATGATAATGAAGGAGTAACAGATGATGAATTAGAAATAGGAAGCAAATCTAGAAATGAATGGGTGTTTATTGCCATCAAGGAAGAAGATTCAATATCCTCTGAATTTGTCAATCATAAGGTTGTAGAAAGAGCTTTGGCTGCCCAAATTGAAGAAAAGGATGATTGGGTTATTGACAGTGGATGCTCTGACCATATGACTGGTGACAAGAACAAGTTCTTAGATTTGGAAAAGTATGAAGGAGAAATGGTAAAGTTTGGTGACAATTCTGCTGGCAGAATCAGAGGTAGGGGAACTATTTCTTTTGATGGAAAGAGAAAAACCAGTAATGTACTATATGTTGAAGGATTGAAGCACAATCTTCTCAGTGTTGGTCAGTTAGTGGACAAAGGCTATGATCTCCAGTTCAAGAATGGAAGATGCAGAATCTTTACAAGCTCTGGAACTGAAATTGCATCCGGTACTCAAACAAAAGGTAATATCTTCCATCTAGTTGGTTCTAATAAAAGTTGTCTATTTGTTCAAGTTGATCAGAGTTGGTTATGGCATAGAAGGATGTGCCATGTGAATTTTGATAACATCATCAAGATAAGCAATACTCAGGCTATAAGAGATCTTCCTAAATTGGTGAAACCTACAAATAGTTTATGCAAAGAATGTCAGCTAGGCAAACAGAGCAGAGTCTCTTTCAAAAGCAAAGATTAGTCCACTACCGGATTGTTGGAATTAGTACATACTGATCTCTGTGGTTCGACAAGAATTAAGAGTATGCAAAGTGATAGATATTTCATGTTGCTAATTGATGACCATTCCTGGATGATGTGGGTTACCTTCCTAAAAGAGAAATCAGAAGCCCTTGAGAAGTTCAAAATCTTCAAAGCTATGGTAGAGAATCAAATCGGATTGAAACTGAAGTGTCTAAGGTCTGATAGAGGTGGTGAATTCACATCTGGTGAATTCATAGACTTTTGTGAGAAGCATGGCATAAAGAGATAGCTGTCTGCTCCTAGGACTCCACAACAGAATGGAGTAGTTGAGAGAAAGAACCAGACCATCCAGAAAGCTTCCAGGACAATGATGATGGAAGCAAATGTTCCTCAGATGTTTTGGAGAGAAGTTGTCAGCACTGCAGTCTACACTCTTAGTCGTGTTCAAATCAGAAGCAACACCAGTAAGACTCCTTATGAACTTTCGTTTGGTGTAACTCCTACTGTGAGATATTTTAGAGTATTTGGTAGCAAGTGTATATCAAAAGAGATGAAGATTTAGGAAAGTTTGATGCTAGAAGTGATGAAGGAATTTTCTTGGGTTACTCCACTCAAAGCAAAGCATACCGGTGTTACAATAAGAGATTGAGAAAGATGATAGAAAGTACAAATGTGAAGGTTGATGAAGGAATGGAGAAGCCCTCAAGATTCTATGAATGTGATGAAGATGATCAGAATGATCCTCTGGTGCAAGGAGCTCCATCCTCCTCTGAAATTCAGATCTAGACTGATCCGGTAAATCAAGAAGAAGAAGTTTGTCTGAATGAGCCTGATCAAGAATTAGTAGTTCAAGAAACTCCCAAAGTTCCAAGGTATGTAACTCTAAATCACTCTGAAGATCAGATCATAGGTGACAAAAGTAAAGGGGTACAAACAAGGAGAAGAATTGCTCAAGATTCAAATGAATACTGTCTGATTTCAAAGATTGAACCTAAGACAGTTAATGAAGCTTGCAATGATGAAAACTAGACCAAAGCAATGGAGGAAGAATTGATGCAAATTGAGAAAAATCATACTTGGGATCTTGTTCCCAGACCTAGAGACAAGAATGTGATTGGAACCAAATGGGTCTTTCGGAACAAACTGAATGAAGATGGTGAAGTAATCAGAAACAAAGCTAGATTGGTCTGCAAAGGCTACTCTCAAATAGAAGGAATTGATTTTGAAGAGACCTTTGCTCCGGTGGCAAGAATTGAAGCAGTCAGATTATTTCTTGCATTTGCTGCCTTCAAAGACTTCAAGGCATATCAGATGGATGTCAAGTCTGCCTTCCTAAATGGTGATCTGGAAGAAGAAGTTTACATTGAACAATCGGATGGATTTCAATTGTCTGATAATGATGATATGGTCTGCAAGTTGAAGAAAGCATTGTATGGATTGAAGCAAGCCCCAAGAGCATGGTATGAAAGGTTGGATAAGCATCTTGTGCAAATTGATTCAACAAAGGTACTGCTGACAGTAACTTATATTTCAAAATTGATCATGAAAATATTTTGATTGTTGAAGTGTTTGTGGATGATATCATTTTTGGAGGAAGAGATAGTATGTGCAAAACTTTTGCAAATCAGATGAAAAGTGAGTTTGAAATGTCTATGCTTGGTGAAATGAATTTCTTCTCAGGTCTGCAAATTACTCAAACAAAGAAAGGGATCTTCATTTCTCAGACCAAATATGTGAAAGAATTGTTGGGGAAATTCGGTATGGAAGATTCAAAGCCAATGAACACTCCTATGGCAACCAGATGTAAGTTGAGAAAAGATGATGACTCTCCAAAGGTAGATCAGACAAAGTATAGATCAATGATTGGTAGATTGTTGTATCTCACTCAGACTAGATCAAATATAATGCAGGTTGTTGGTCTTGTGGCAAGATTTCAGGCTAATCCTAGAGAATCTCATGTTATGGCAATTAAGAGAATTTTTAGATATCTAAAAGGGACAGTGGAGTATGGTTTGTGGTATCCTAGAGATCATGATTTCTCTCTTCATGCTTACACAGATGCAGATTGGGCAAGAGATGTGGATGACTGGAAGAGCACCAGTGGTGGAGCATTCTTTTTGGGAAAGAGATTAGTTTCTTGGCTAAGCAAGAAACAAGATGCAATATCTCTGTCTACAATTGAAGTAGAATACATTGCTACAGCAGGTAGTTGTACTCAAATCTTATGGATGAAGCAGATGCTAAGAGACATTAAAGTTGAATATGAGGAGCCTATAACAATTTTCTGTGATAATTCAAGTGCAATTAATATTTCTAAGAATCCGGTATTGCATTCTAAGACTAAGCATATATCTATCAAGTTTCACTTTTTGAGAGAACAAGTGAACAAGGAAGAAGTCAGATTGGAGTATGTACCCTCCAAGGATCAGATTGCAGATATCTTTACTAAACCTCTTCCCAAGGACTCTTTTGAGTATCTCTGGGAGAAGTTAGGGGTCATGGCCCCTCTAGTGATGAACTAGGATGCACTGATGTGCATTAGTCCAGTGGATATCACCGTCATATCTTGTGATCCGGATTGATGATGGGGAGCTGCTACTATGGGGGAGCAGCTGGTATGATTCTGATGTGTTAGAATTGCAAGTATGAGCCCTTTGCCATTGATGTCAAAGGGGGAGAGAAGAAATGTGAAAAACAAGTGGTTGATGATCAAAGGGGGAGCAGTAAAGGAAGAGAAGACATGTGAAGAGTTGTTGTTGATAGGGGGAGCTGTGACAGAAAGGAGAAGTTCTTGTCTTGATGGTTTTTCACATCATATGTTGCCATCAATGACAAAGGGGGAGATTGTTGCAAGTATGAGGTGAACCAGTGTTGTCATTGATGTCAACATACTCATATTGCATTGACAAGAAGGATTGGATGAGCTGTGTGCTGAGGATATTGAGAAAATTAGTCTTAATCAGGAACAATGAAGAATAGTGATGAGAAGAAGGCAAAAGTACTCAATAGGTTGAGATTCAGAGGATGCACATTAAAGGGTTTGTAGATATGAGTCTTGAGATGATCGAGTTAAGATTTTAGAGGTCCGCATGTAGATGTGAAGAAGTTGTGATCGATCAAGTAGAACCGGTTTTGGGAGATGCTCCGGAGTGACAGAGTGTTACAAAAAGGTTCGGTGAGACCCGGAAGTGCATGTCCTATTTTGTGGATTGGACAAAGTGTTTGGGAGGTCCTTGTAATGTGTCATCTCGATTGGTATGTGGTTTGGAGGTCCGAAAGCACCTCTGGCAGTATGACAGTGGCGATAGACTGTGTTCTTGAAGTTTCAGATGAGGAAGAGAAGAGATTCCAAAGAGTAGAGGAAGTGCGGATGTACCTGGTCATTTAGGTAGGCTTGTGAAGGTTCTTGGATCGTGTTGAGGTTGTGTTGTTGATCTGCATTGGTGGTAGAGCCTAGAATTGAAGATATTCTTCCGGATGAAGTTCTTGTTCAGACTAGCTGACCGGATGAGTTGTTCATCTTGCAAATGTTCTTGTGGTGGCCGATTAGATGTGTTATTCATCCTACGAATGTTCTTATGGTTGATTGCTGACTTAAATGATTGTTCCTAAGCTGATGTATTGTATAAATAAAGGTTTGTGAGTTCATTTCAAAGTGGGTGTTGTGGTGCAGATGAGTGTGGTATAGCGAAAGGGCGAAAGGCAGAGCAGAAGTGTTTCAGGCTTAAATGGAACTGATCCAGACATGGTGAAGATCTCATTCTCTAGTTCAAGGTTGTGATCCTTATGATCTTATAGACAGTGTGTCTCTTTGTAGGCAGTGTGCCTCCTTGTGAGCAGTGTGCTCAGGTAGTGAGCCCTAATTGGCATGTGCCATTCATTTTATCTTATTCTTCTAACAGAGAATAATCCTTGGGTTAATCACCCCATGGTTTTTCCCTTAACTAGGTTTTCCACGTCAAAAATCTTGGTATCTAATGTGTTGATGTTTATTTGCTCCGGTGTTTATGCTTTCTGCTTTCATGTATGGTTAATTCATATGCTGTTAATTAATAAAGAAGAATCAAGTGTTTCAAGTAGAAGCAAGTTTTTGTACAACTGATTCACCCCCCCTCTCAGTTGTGTGCCCTAGATCTAACATAGGGGTGGGCAGGTAAATTCTAGGAGGGTCTCTTTTCATGCACCAAGTGTCCCAGTCGTTCAAGGCAATAAGCTACCGATAAAGTCCCTTAAGATCCCTAAGAGCAAAGAATTGCCAAACTATGATGGAATAGTTCTCAAAATTAGTAGCAGCTGGGAATGTTCCATTTATACCTATAAGTGCAAGTGGGGTCTATCCACAATAACCTCTCTCTATTTTGTTCAAATCCAGTCTGTTTGACTGTGTCGAAATCAAATGCATTCTTGCAAAATGCTTCAATTTGATGTAGAACAACCTTGCCAAGAGCCATATTTTTTGTTCTACAACTCATGGGGCTAAACTGATTGTACAAACATGTTGGGGTAGGTAGGTAGATGCTAGGGGAGGTGTCATTTGGTGTGTCAAGTGTCTCAGTCATTCCCAACTACAGGCTACTGGCAAAGTCCCTTTAGATTGCTAAGAGCAATAAACTACCAAAGTATGATAGAGTAGTTCTCAAAATTTGTGGTAGATGGAAATGTTCTGTTTAGACCTACAGGTGCATTTGGGGTCCATCCACAATAACCTCTCTCAAATTTTTCCAACTCCATTCTATTTGACCATGCTGAAATGAAATGCATTCTTGCAAAATGCTTCAGTTTAATGCAGCACAACCTTGCCAAGAGCCATATTTTTTGTTCTGCAGCTCGTGGGGCCAAACTAACTGCACCAATGCATCAGGGTGGGTGGGAAAATTCTAGGGGGTCTCTTTACGTGTGCCAAGTGTCCTAGTCATTCAGGGAAATAGGCTATCGACAAAGTCCCTTAAGATCCCTAAGAGGAAAAAAATGCCAAACTATGATGGAGCATTTCTCAAAATTTGTGGCAGTGTTGGGTGAATATTTTGTCGTTAACTCACTAACGGCAAAATGGGTATATTAGCCACAACTATGATGAGACAAAGTCTCTCCTCTCAGCAAGGGGAGGTTCCCTCTAATTACTTAACTTTTGCAAATCAAACAACTTATCAAATTTATGTACACTAAAAACTATGTTGGTGGTGGTTCCATCTCATCTCATTCTCTTTTTTCAGAATAGATGTTTATATTTCAAACTCTTGATAAAAGACTTATAAATTATCACAATATCATAGAAACACAAAGTCTGTATTGTGAGCCGCCACCGGGAAGGAGGATACCAGATGAATATTACTTTCCACTATCTTTCTCATCATAGCACTGGGGTTGCTTGACTTGGTTCTCTCTACAAACTCAGCCATATCAACATGGCCAATCTCCGTATCTCTAATGTCCTCAACATTAGAATGGACTGAGGTGATTGGGAAAACACCTTGATATTTGTATTTCATTGCTTTTACCTTCTTCGGGGACAAGTTAGTCATTTGGATGAACTTTCACCGAGAAGAAGTTTGACGTTGAACGAAGCTCCACAGAAGAAATTGCAACAAAAATCATGATCATGCAATCAGGGAAAATATGGGCAATCTAGGAAAATTGCATGTTGATGATCACGACTATGGGAATGCGCTTGAAAAAGGGCTATAGTGCGAGCTGGCCAAAAATCAGAGGAGAAGCAGGCTCAGAAAATCAAAATTGGAAATTTTCCAGTGTTGGGAAAATTTGAGACATTTTTGCATGGGCGGGAAAATTTGCCGCCCTTGCATATGAGGGTTTTGCATTATTTGCATTGGCGGCGAATTTTGCCGCCACTGCATGTTGAAAGAAGACTGAATTGGTATAAGCGGCAAAATTTGCCGTCGATACAGGAAATAAGGAAAAGCAGGGGTTTATGTCAGAGCGGAAAAATTTGCCGACACTGCACATAAGGGTTTATCGCTTTCGATGTTTGGTGAGAACAAAGGTATATGTCGCAGTGGCTGAATTAGCCGACACTGCATATCAGGTTTTGATGCTTAGTCGAAAAATTTCACTGACATCACATAAGGGTTACCAATACCTGTCTCAGCGGCAGATTTTGCCGACAATGCACATTTGATAGGCAAGGTTCTAGCGGCAAACTTTGCTGACGTTGCATTTGAAGGAAACTCGCAGATTTAAGTGTGAGGACCAGGAGATTTGCCAACTAAAAACTCGACAGAGGTCACGAGGTTTCCAAATGGGATCGGCGATTCTGCCGAGGTTACATAACGGTGTGTAGAGCAGGGTTGATGATCTAGGGCAATAGAATTCTAGGGTGTTTCAGGGCAAAACCTAGGGCAACCCTAGGTGAAAACAAAACACAAAAACAATAGAACAAAGCAAAAGACAAAAATGAAACGTAACGAAAATCTAAAACAAAAACCTAAATGACATACACCTTAATCCGTGAGGGAGGAAAATGGAAAACAAAAGGAGCACTTACCCGTTTAGAAATGGAAACCCTATGTTCAGTCTTCAACGCGAGATCCGTCGCCAATCGGGAGCATACGATCAAGCGAGCGTTGAGAACGTTGGTGAATCGATCAAAAGACTTTAGTATAAGGAATGACGAGCGACAATGGGAGTAATAACACTTTTAAAAGGTTGAGATCAGAGTTTAAATGCCTGGCACGAGTGGCCATTAATGGCACTCGACATCAAAATCCTGAAGATCTCGTTCAGGCGGCGATTTCGGCCGCTACGACACTTCAATTGACAAATGTGTAACGTCGGCGAAAAAGGCCGTCATTGCATGTCGGTGAAACTTCGACGAAAGACATATGCGATGGCGGTGAATTTAACCGCTCCTGCACATTTGAACTTAGAATCGATGTAATAGCGGCAAAATTTGCCGTCATTACATCAAACAAAAACAAGCTTAAATAACATGTAGGAGCAGCAAAATTTGCCGCTCTTGCATATCAAGAGTCAAAATTTACTAACTTAAAAATGACTAAAATTAACATCTTAACTAATTTACGACTTGAATATTCTTCGCAAATATTGAGAAATCAATTCAAGGAAATGTCACAAACGAGTTTTAAAATGTCAAATGACCTCGCATGAGAATAAGAAAATCTTTTCTCGATTTGCGAGCTTAGAGTGTAGATTCACGAAACGGACAAGTTTCGTGGGGTTGTCTACAAAAACGAGCGTAGCTGATTTTGAGAACAACAGCTGGCTCTAACTGGGGAACTTCCTTCAATCGAACTTTGAAACGATTGAGGGGAGTAGAATCCAGTCTCTAAGTGCCTTCATCCATGCCATTGGGTTATAGAGTCAAGCAGAAAAGAAAAAGACACAAAAGACTACACGAAAACACAAATAAAAAACACAAGACTATGCAAATGTACAATTTAACTTATCTGAAACTTCAAGGATTGAAGTGCTTCAGATGTTGTCCACTGTGAGGCAACAAGAATGGTGTCCCATCCTGATACTCCAGCAAGAAACTGTTTTCACCACAGAACTGATGAATGGTGAATGGACCTCTCCACAAGGAATCAAATTTTCCATGCATTCCTTTTGGTTCTCTCCTCTTGTCCCACAACAAGACTTGATCTCCAACCTGAAACTCACGAGCCTTTGTCTTCTTGTCGAAAAGTTTCTTTACTTGATTTTGGTGCTCAGCAATACGGTCCACCACAACAGTGCGCTGCTCCTCAAGTTCGGTCAAATACATGATCCTTTTATCAATAGAACTATCGAAAGTTCTATCTTCCAACGCCTTTACCAACTTCAATGCTGGCAATTCCAAGGTAATTGGTGTCTCTACATTCAGACCATATAGAAGCTGAAATGGTGACATGCCTATCGCCCTTTTGGGTGTAATTCTATCTGCCCATAAAGCATCAAACAATGCCTTATGCCAAGTTCTCTGATTCTCATCTACCAGCTTCCTGATGATAGTGACCAGATTCTTATTACTTGATTCTGCTTGCCCATTCCCTTGCGGATAATAGTCTGAAGAATGGGAAAGGGTGATCCCATGCTCGTAGAAAAACTCAGTAATCTCATAAGAGGAAAAACAAGTAGCATTGTCTGCTATAATCTTGTTTGGAACTCCAAACCTGGAAATAATGTTCTCTTTAAGAAAACTGCATACCACCTCTGAAGTGGCGTGTTTGACTGGAATAGCTTCCACCCATTTGGTAAAATAGTCTGTAGCAGTGAGGACATAGTTATGTCTGACACTTGATGATGGATTCACTGCGCCAATGAAGTCAATAACCCATTGTTGAAAAGGCTCCTCAATCACCACTGGTTTTAGAGGTAAGGCTGCCAATTTTGGTTTCCCAACAAACTGCTGGCATAACTCACACCTACGTACCCAATTGTACGCATCTTGGAATAATGTGGGCCAATAGTATCGAGCTCGTAGAATCTTGTGAGCCATCACAGGTGCTGAAAAATACCCTCCACAAGCCAAATTGTGGAAAGACTCCAAAAGTCTACCTTGTTGCGCTTTATCCACACAATGGAGAAATACACCGTCAAGACTTCTCTTGTACAAACCATTGTCCCAAAGGATGTAGTTAGCAGCTTTTAACTTGACAGTTCTCTTTTCCTTATAAGACAAGTGAGAAGGGCACTCACCATAGGTAAGGAAATGAGCGATATTGGAATACCACTCGTCAGTTGTAGTAACAAAAAGAACAGTTGGCGTGTTCACAACTTCTTCTTCTTCGTCCCCTGTCTCTTTTGGAACGTTGTCTGCGATCAATTGACACAACCCTTTACCGCGCACAAGCTTGGTAGGCTTGATATCCAGATCAAATTATTGGATCTTAGAGATCCAATTACCTCTCTTTGTTTCAAACTCTTGTTGAGTTAGGATGGATTTGACTGTTGTATCAGGCACCATGACAACAGTGTGTGAGTTTAGAATATAGAACTTGAAATGCTTAACCGCTTTGACTACGGCGTAGGCATGCTTCTCCATATTCAAATACTTCAATTCATGAGCTTTGAGAGGACAACTCATAAATGATATGGGGGACTCAACGCCTTCTTCATTCTACTGAACCAGAATAGCTGAAAGTGTGTGTTCTGAAGCGTAGCTATAGACTAGGAAATCCTTAGTGTAGTTGAGACAAACAAGAACTGGAGCATGAGCAATAGCTCTCTTGATATCCTCAAACACTTCCTTGCCTTCCATGGTCCAACGGAAAGTGGCCTTACCCTTCATCATATTAACAATGTGACAGGTTTTTTCTGCAAAATCAGGAATGAACCTTCGCAGAAAATTCACCTTTCCAAAGAAAGAGTGAACAACAGTCTTACTTGCTGGCAGAGTGAGACTTTGAATAGATTTAACTCTCTCCGGGTCAATCTTAGTACCTTCCTGAGATACAATGTGTCCGAGAAGCTTGCCTTCCATCACCCCAAAAACTGACTTCTTGGGATTGAGGGAAATACCATTTTGCCAACAGCGTTCCAGCACTTGTCGCAAATGATGCGCATGATCATGACAGTTTTTGGAGAACACAGTCAAGTCATCAAGGTACACCATGATAAACTTACCCATTTCATCTCTGAAAGCAAGATCCATCGCTCTCTGAAATGTTGCGCCAGCGTTGATCAGACCAAAAGGCATTCTGCGATATGCAAATGTGCCCCGTGGTGTGGTGAAGGCAGTCTTGAACTGATCAGCTTCATTTACCTCCACTTGGTTATACCCTGAAAAACCATCTAACATAGATAGCATTTCTGAACCTGTCACTATTTGCAATACTTGGTCCATGATGGGCAAAGGGTAGTTATCTTTCAAGGAAGACTGGTTGAGATTTCTGAAATCAACATAGATACAGATTTCTCCATTCTTCTTTCTTACAGGTACTATGTTTGAAACCCATGTGGAATGATGAATTGGAAAAATTATCCTTGCATTCAGCATCTTCTAAATTTCAGAAAGAATTATACCTAATATCTTTGGATTGTATTGCCTCTGCTTCTGTTTGTAAGGCAACGATCCAACCTTGAGGGGAATTTCATGTTGAACCTCCTTAGGCCTGAAAGACTTCAAGTCATCATAGGAGTAAGCCAAAACATCAATGTAATGGCGGAGGAGGGTAATGAATTTGAATTTTTCATCAGCAGTGCAACATTTTCCAATGTTGACCATCTTAGGATCTGCTTCCGAACCCAAATTGACCTGCTCAAATTCCATGGAGGAACTTGAATCTTGTTGTTGTTGCCACTACTTGATATACCTGTCATGTTTATCAAAGAGTTTCTCAAGGGAAACCAAACCTTTTGGGATTTTATTTCCTTTCAATTGTAGAAATTCTTCACCGGTTTGTGAATCTACCTCAGAAACATATTCACGAGGTGGTGATTCACTTCCTTCAAAGTAAAGTTCATCAAAACTATCTAGGAAAGCAATGATCTGATTGTCACCATTGAACACCTGCCAATGGTCAGCGTTATTAGGTACACTTGGTTGGAAGACCAGTTCAATAGTGTACTTATTTCCTTTGAAATCTTTGTGAGGCACCATGAGAGTGGCAGAAATAGCCAATGAATCTGCATGGTCATTGAACTCTCTTGGCACTACTAAAATATTGAAAGCATCAAAATCTTCAATGCAATCCCATACACGATTGCGATAGTGTCTCAATCTTTCATTTTTTGTTTGGTACAAATTTCTTACTTGACAAACCACCAATTCGGCGTCCCCTTGAGCATGAAGGATCTTAACACCTCTGGCACGTGCCGCTTCCAATCCGAGCAACAAGGACTCATATTCGGCGGTGTTATTGGTATTGTCAAATTGTAGCTTGTATGAAAAAGGTAAAATATCACCTTGTGGCGATATCAAGACCACTCTGGCTCTAGAACTGGTAGAAGAATAGCTGCCATCAAATTCTAAAATCTAGACTCCATCAGAATTTGATTTCTTGGGCTTCCTTTGGTCAGAAGATTCCTCTCCATCGGTGAGGGAAGAATCTGGAATTGCTATACCCTTACCTGAACTTTCATCCGAAAACTCTTCTGAGTCTCCATCTGACATATTGGAGCTATCACCCGATATAGCTTCATCTGATGAATCGGAACAATCTTCAGTAGATAGAAAATAGTCACCCATTCCCGAGGACTCAAACAAAATTTGAGCTTTGGGGTTTGAAGTTTGAGTAACAATGTATTTCGCCTCCTTCTCAGGAAGCAGCTTCTGCATGACACCTTTAACAGGTATCCTAGCTTCAGACAAATCCATGTTCAACTCTCCACCCACATCCTTGCAGAAATTACGTCCAAGGAGAATGCCGTATGAAGCTGGAACATCAGCTACCAAGATTGTCATCTTGATTCTCTTATCCGGAAAGGCTGCAAATGCAAATTGGGCATCTTTGATTTGACCCAAAAGTGGAACCTGCTTATTCTCCATAGAGAAACACCTCCCAAAAGTTTTGGTTAAGGTGAGGCCAAGGGCATCTGCTACCTTAGCAGGCATAACATTGTCTGAGGCTCCAGAATCTATCACGCAATTGCTCAATTTATGACCATTTACTAATAGGGAAACATAGAAGGGTTCAATTTTTCCAGAAACCTCAGGGGGAGTAGTAACAAGATTGTTTTGGGTAGGTTTACTTTTAGAGGAGTCATGAGTAGCTTTGGGAAACTCTTGTCCTACAGGGACAGCCTTATTTTTGACATATTTGGCTAATCTATCAAATTGTTCAGGATTAGCCTGTAAATATTCAACTTCAGACATTTGTATCTTAGTTCTCCTAGCATGATCTATTATATCGAACTACTAAAAAGAATTAGATACGGAGGAAGAAAAACCATCATTTTGATTTTTGGTAGAGACAACACTAGTCTGAGGAGTAGAAGTGGAAGGTACAAATTCATTAGAGGCACTTACTTGTTTATTGACCACCGGGTCTTTTGACTGGAAAGGTAGCGGAGTCCCCCGTTTAGCGATTGAAATCGCCGGTTGAGATTCTTCTCTCACCTTCCCTTTATCAGCTTGAAGAGCTGACTGATTTTGAGACCTAGTGAAAACAGCATATGCTCCTTCACTCACTTCTCCTTTTTCAGCTTCGTCCTGGTAGTTCAGAAAGCTGATGGTAGAGTCGCCAGCTAACTCTTCTTCTCCTTCTGTGAAGAGATTAGCACCATTTTCATATTCCAACTCAGGTTGGAAAGAAAGTTCATTCTCAGCTTCATAGTAGCCAACAGCAGAGTTGACCGGCGCTGCTTCAATAGCAAGCTTCCCCTGAGTAGGCGGAAGACGGTTTTGCTATCCTTGATTCCTAGCAGCATTGCCTTGATATGAATTATTCAGAAATGTCCTCCTTGGTATATCTCGGTAAGAAGGAGGTGTAGATATACCTTGGGACATTTGTCTCTTGAGAGCCAGCAATTCATTTGCTAGCTTTTGCACCATGGGATCCGTGGTGCTTGTGGAAGAGTTCTCAGTAGAAGAGGAGCTTTTATTTCTATTAGTATCCCTTCTTATCTTACCCGCCAGGATAAGATCATCTTCTACTTCAGTTGCCAGAATCTGAGCTGCAACAAGATCATTAGGAGCAGCTCACCTCAATAGGAAACTCACCTCCAGAAGCTGTGTATTGATAAAGAAACATTTGAGATTCTCTGCTGTGGGCTCAGCGGTGGCGGGAATCCTGTTCCTCAATTTGTTGAACTTAGCGATGAAATCTTGCATTGGTTCATGAGGTTCCTTTTTCATCTGTGTCAGCTGTGCCAACAATGCATGAGCATCTTCCGCAGGTTTAAACCTGGCTTCGAACTTGGTTTTGAGAGTAGCCCAGTTTGTTATGGTCTGAGCTTGGAGGTGGTAAAACCAATCTGCAGCAGCACCTTGTAGTGTTTCTACAAAGAGTCGCACAGCCACGTCTTCATGTTCGACACCTATCACACCACAGGCTATACAGAAAGCTGCAATGTGCTCATCAGGATGAACTTTTCCGTCACCATAGAATTTGGGGAAATTCTTCCTTGAACTACGAAGTAGTTCATGCAATGGTGGGGTCAAATTTAGAGGACCAAAGGTATTGCCCCAAGGGCCTTGGGCTGCCATGATGCGCTGATTGAAAGGTGGTATAACAAACCTTGGTGGTGTATGAACAGCCAAAACTCTGTTAGCACTGGCAATAGAAACTTCACCTGGTATTGGAGACCTGGTGTTTGTAGGGGGAAAACTCCTGGTGCACTGAAGACGAGGTCGTGGAGTTAAGAATCCAAAATTATTCTGCTACATTAATTCAAATGCAGGATCAATAATACCCTGAGCCCTCTTACTTCTGGTGTACCGGGAATCTGCCAGACTGTATTATGCTAAACAGAATATTGCAAGAAAATGGAAAAGAACTGAAAATACTTCAACTCAGAGCGTGAGGCTTCAAGTTGTGCGTTCCTTCCCCAGTAGAGTCGCCAAAAAACTGTTGGGTGAATATTTTGTCGTTAACTCGCTGACGGCAAAATGGGTATATCAGCCACAGCTATGATGAGACAAAGTCTCTCCTCTCAGCAAGGGGAGGTTCCCTCTAATTACTTAACTTTTGCAAATCAAACAACTTATCAAATTTATGTACACTAAAAACTATGTTGGTGGTGGTTCCATCTCATCTCATTCTCTTTTTTCAGAATAGATGTTTATATTTCAAACTCTTGATAAAAGACTTATAAATTATCACAATATCACAGAAACACAAAGTCTGTATTGTGAGCCGCCACCAAGAAGGAGGATACCAGATGAATATTACTTTCCACTATCTTTCTCATCATAGCACTGGGGTTGCTTGACTTGGTTCTCTCTACAAACTCAGCCATATCAACATGGCCAATCTCCGTATCTCTAATGTCCTCAACATTAGAATGGACTGAGGTGATTGGGAAAACACCTTGATATTTGTATTTCATTACTTTTGCCTTCTTCGGGGACAAGTCAGTCATTTGGATGAACTTTCACCAAGAAGAAGTCTGATGTTGAACGAAGCTCCACAGAAGAAACTGCAACAAAAATCATGATCATGCAATCAGGGAAAATATGGGCAATCTGGGAAAATTGCATGTTGATGATCATGACTATGGGAATGCACTTGAAAAAGGGCTATAGTGCGAGCTGGCCAAAAATCAAAGGAGAAGCGGGCTTGGAAAATCAAAATTGGAAATTTTCCAGTGTTGGGAAAATTTGAGACATTTTTGCACGGGCGGCAAAATTCACCACCCTTGCATATGAGGGTTTTGCATTATTTGCATTGGCGGCAAATTTTGCCGCCACTGCATGTTGAAAGAAGACTGAATTGGTATAAGCGGCAAAATTTGCCGTTGATGCAGGAAATAAGGAAAAGCAGGGGTTTATGTCGGAGCGGCAAAATTTGCCGACACTGCACATAAGGGTTTATCGCTTTCGATGTTTGGTGAGAACAAAGGTATATGTCGCAGCGGCTGAATTAGCCGACACTGCATATCAGGTTTTGATGCTTAGTCGGCAAATTTCACCGACATCACATAAGGGTTACCAATACCTGTCTCAGCGGCAGATTTTGCCGACAATGCACATTTGATAGGCGAGGTTCTAGCAGCAAACTTTGCCGACGTTGCGTTTGAAGGAAACTCGCAGATTTAAGTGCGAGGACCGGGAGATTTGCCAACTAAAAACTCGACAGAGGTCACGAGGTTTCCAAATGGGATCGGCGAATTCCACCAAGGTTACATAACGGTGTGTAGAGTAGGGTTGATGATCTAGGGCAATAGAATTCTAGGGTGTTTCAGGGCAAAACCTAGGGCAACCCTAGGCGAAAACAAAACACAAAAACAACAGAACAAAGCAAAAGACAAAAACGAAACGTAACGAAAATCTAAAACAAAAACCTAAATGACATACACCTTAATCTGTGAGGGAGGAAAATGGAAAACAAAAGGAGCACTTACCCGTTTAGAAATGGAAACCCTATGTTCAGTCTTCAACGCGAGATCCGTCGCCAATCGGGAGCATACGATCAAGCGAGCGTTGAGAACATTGGTGAATCGATCAAAAGACTTTAGTATAAGGAATGACGAGCGACAATGGGAGTAATAACACTTTTAAAAGGTTGAGATCAGAGTTTAAATGCCTGGCACGAGTGGCCATTAATGGCACTCGACATCGAAATCCCGAAGATCTCGTTCGGGCAGCGATTTCGGCCGCTACGACACTTCAATTGACAAATGTGTAACGTCGGCGAAAAAGGCCGTCATTGCATGTCGGTGAAACTTCCACGAAAGACATATGCGATGGCGGTGAATTTAACCGTTCCTGCACATTTGAACTTAGAATCGATGTAATAGCAGCAAAATTTTCCATCATTACATCAAACAAAAACAAGCTTAAATAATATGTAGGAGCAGCAAAATTTGCCGCTCTTGCATATCAAGAGTCAAAATTTACTAACTTAAAAATGACTAAAATTAACATCTTAACTAATTTACGACTTGAATATTCTTTGCAAATATTGAGAAATCAATTCAAGGAAACGTCGCAAACGAGTTTTAAAATGTCAAATGACCTCGCACGAGAACAAGAAAATCTTTTCTCGATTTGCGAGCTTAGAGAGTAGATTCATGAAACGGACAAGTTTCGTGGTGGGGTTGTCTACAAAAATGAGTGTAGCTAATTTTGAGAACAACAGCTAGCTAGGAATGTTCCATTTAGAACTATAGATGCATGTGGGGTCCATCCACAATAACCTCTCTTGGTTTTGTTCAACTCTAGTCCATTTGACCGTGTCAAAATCAAATGCATTCTTGCAAAATGCTTCAGTTTCATGCAGCACAACCTTGCCAAGAGCCATATTTTTTGTTTTGTAGCTCGTGGGGCTGAACTGACTATGTCAATGCATTGGGGTGGGTGGATAGATGCTAGGGGAGGTCTTGTTTCATGTGCCAAGTGTCTCAATCATTCTCAGCTATAGGCTACCAACAAAGTCCCTTAAGATCACTAAGAGCAAAAAACTGCCAAACTATGATGGAGCAGTTCTCAAAATTTGTGGTAGCTAAGAATGTTCTATTCATACCTACAGGTGAATGTGGCATCCATCCACAATAACCTCTCTCAATTTTTGTCAAAACCATTCCATTAGACCATGCTGAAATGAAATGCATTCTTGCAAAATGCTTTAGTTTTATGCAGCACAACCTTGCCAAGAGCCATATTTTTCATTCTGCAGCTCGTGTGGTTGAATTGATTGTGCCAACGCATTGGGGTAGATGGTTAAATGCTATGGAGGGTCTCTTCTTAGGCACCAAGTCTCCCAGTCATTCAAGGCAATAGGCTACCGACAAAGTCCCTTAAGATCCCTAAGAACAAAAAACTGCCAAACTATGATGGGGTAGTTCTCAGAATTCATGGTAGTTGGGATTATTTTGTTCATACCTATAAGTGCACATGGGGTCCATCCACAATAAACTCTCTCAGTATTGTTCAACTCTAGTCCATTTGACTATGTCGAAATCAAATGCATTATTGTAAAATGCTTCAGTTTCATGTAGCACAACCTTGTCAAGAGCCATATTTTTCATTCTGTAGCTCGTGGGGCCAAACCGACTACACTGATGAATCAAGGTGGGAAGGTAGATACTATGGGAGGTCTCATTTTTTGTTCCAAGTGCCTTAGTCATTCCCATCTACAGGCTATTGACAAAGTCCCTTAAGATCCCTAAGAGCAAAAAATTGCCAAACTATGATGGAGCAATTATTGGAATCCGTGGCAATTGGGAATGTTTTGTTTGGACCTACTGGTGCATTTGGTGTCCATCCATAATAAATTCTCTCAATTTTTGTCAATTCCAGTTTGTTTGACCATGTCAAAATGAAATGCATTCTTGCAAAATGCTTTAGTTTCATGCAACACAACCTTGCCAAGAGGCATATTCTTCATTTTGTAGCTCGTGGGGTCAAACTAACTACGCCAATGCATCAAGGTGGGTACGTAAATGCTAGGGGGTCTCTTTTCATGTGACAAGTGTCCCAGTCATTTGGGGCAGTAGACTACTGATAAAGTCCCTTAAGATCCTAAGAGCAAAAAACTGCCAAAATATGATGGAGCAGTTCTTACGATTTGTGGTAGTTGGAAAAGTTTCGTTTGGACCTACAGGTGCATGTAGGGTCCATACATAATAACCTCTCTTAGTTTTGGTCAACTCCAGTCCATTTGACTATGCTGAAATGAAATGCATTCTTACAAAATGCTTTAGTTTCATGTAGCACAATGTTGTCAAAAGCCATTTTTTGTTCTGCAGCTCGTGGGGCCGAACCGACTATGCCAACATATTAGGGTGGCTGGGTAAATGCTATGGGGGGTCTCTTTTGTGCACCAAGTATCCCAGTCATTCAAGGTAGTAGGCTATCGACAAAGTCCCTTAAGATCCTTAAGAGCAAAAACTGCCAAACTATGACAGAGCAGATCTCAGAATTCAAGGTAGTTGGGAATGTTTTGTTTAGACCTATAGGTGTACATGGGATCCATCCACAATAACCTCTCTCAGTTTTGTTCCACTCCAATCTGTTTGACCGTGTTAAAATTAAATGCTATCTTAAAAAATGCTTCAATTTCATGCAGCACAACCTTGCCAAGACCATATTTTTCCTTCTGCAACTCATGGGGCTAAACCAATGACCCCAATGCATTGGGGTGGGTGGTTAGATGCTAGGGGAGGTCTTGTTTCATGTACCAAGTGTCTTAGTCATTCTTGGCTACAGGCTACTGACAAAGTCCCTTAAGATCCCTAAGAGCAAAAAACTACCAAACTATGATGGAGCAGTTCTTGAAATTCATGGCAGTTGGTAATGTTTTGTTTGGACCTATAGATGCATGTGGGGTCTATCCACAATAACCTTTCTTTCCTTTTTGGTCAACTCCAAACCATTTGACCATGCCGGAATGAAATGCATTCTTGCAAAATGCTTTAGTTTTATGCAGCACAACCTTGCCAGGTGCCATATTTTTCATTCTGCTCATTATGGGGCTAAACTGACTGTACCAACATGTTGAGGTGGGTGGGTAAATGTTGGGGGAGGTCTTGTTTCGTGTGCCAAGTGTCCTAGTCATTTCAGGCTGTAAGCTATCAGCAAATGACTTTGTCGGTAGCTTACAACCCAAAACAACTGGGACACTTAGCACACAAAATGAGACCTCCCCCAGTATTTACCCATCCACCCTAATGCATTGGCATGGTTGGTTTGGCCTCATGAGCTGTGGAATGCAAAATTTCACTCCTAACACCTTTCGATTTTGTCAATAGCTTGCAGAGCGGAATGATTGAGACACTTGGTGCATGAAATGAAACCTCCCCTAGCATTTACCCACCCACCTTGACATGTTGGTATAGTTAGTTTGAACCCATGAGTTGTGGAATACAAAAATTCACTCCTAGCACCTTTTGACTTTACTAGTAGCCTACAACCCAGAATGACTGAGACACTCATCACAAGAAATGGAGCCTCTCCTAGCATTTACCATCCACCCCAACCCATTGGCATAGTCGATTCGAACCCACAAGTTGTGGGATGCAAAACTTCACTCCTGGAACCTTTCCACTACATGAAACTAAAGTATTTTGCAAGAATGCATTTGATTTCAGCACGGTCAAATGGATTGGAGTTGACCAAAACTGGGGGAGGTTATTGTGGACGAACCCCACATGGACCTGTAGGTTTGAGTGGAACATTCCCAGCCATCATGAATTCCAAGAACTACTCTATCAAAGTTTGGCAGTTTTTTGCTCTTAGGGATCTTAAGGGACTTTGTCGATAGCCTATTGCCTAGAATGACAGGGACACTCGGTGCATGAAATGAGACCCCCCTGGCATTTACCTGCATACTCTGACACATTGGTGCAGTCAGTTCAGCCCTACGAGCTATAGAATGAAAAAATGGCTCTTAGTAAGGTTGTGCTACATGAAACCAAAGCATTTTGCAAAAATGCATTTGATTTTGGCATGATAAAATAGACTAGAGTTGACCAAAACCAAGAGAGGTTATTGTGGATGGACCCCACATGCACCTGTAGGTTTGAATGGAACATTCCCAGCTACCATGAATTCTAAGAACTGCTCCATCAAAGTATGGTAGTTTTTTGCTCTTAGGGATCTTAAGGGACTTTGCCAATAGCCTTGTTAGGTCTCAAAAACACAGGTTGTAAACCTTAAGAAGTTGCCAAGATCTCTTAACACTTTTGGCTAATGAAATAGGGTTGATGTGATTTAAAACCCCCTTCTCTTTAGGTTCTTCCAGACCTAGGGAGGTGTACCTTGATAGTTGAAGTAGATTTGTATAACCTTAGTGATCTACTCACAGTGGCATGTAGATGCGAGATAGATGTAAGGTTGAGAAATATTTCTATTACTAATGTGTGAGATTCTAAATATGTGAATAATGTTTTGAAATGTTATTGTGTAATGACCAATGCTTTATCTATTATGGGCAATGAAGTCATGATGTGGATGATAGATGTGTCCTCCCTCTTGGACTAACTCTAATTATTTGACACTTTTCAAATATTTATATGTTGTATAAATGTGCAAGGTTGTAGGTCACCAGGTTCTTACCAAATCCCAATGATATTTTCCCAAGTTACTATGATCAATTGAAAAGATTTTAATTCTAATAGGAAGGAAACCAATTAAGATGACCCATTCAAAGGCTTTTAATTTTAGGCAAAAACTAGTAAACTAAAATCACTTAAGAGCACTTAAATCAACTTCTCTCAGAAACTAATCAAGCAGATCACACAAAAGCAACAAATGTGCCCTGATAAATTAAACACATCCTTGATATATTCAATTTAAATAACAAAGGAAAACCATTCTAGAGACAGCATAGGTAACATATCTGAATGAACATTAACAAATAATTAAACACCAGAAAGGTTGGACATCAGATAAAAATATTCCTTCTCCGTTCAGTTGCTTCAAAAGATTTTACAATTCATATTGGAAGTCCTCATTTATGTTTATTAACCTAATAGCCGCTTCTTCCTCTGATTATTGATTCTTCTACAGATGATATTTTTTTGATGATTTGCATCTCTGACAAATATTTGTATATTTAGGGTTACAACCCTTCACACATCGCTTCAATGCAACCTTCCATTTAATTAATTATTTTTGGTAGGAATAAAATATTTAATCTAACTTATTTGCATTCGCATAATAAAGTATTTCTCAATACTTTAATCTTTATTCCATTTCTTGATTATATTTCTCTGTGTGAAAAAAATATTCATTCAGGTGAAAATGATTACTCCTTCTTAACCTCCTTGGTGAAAATATTTCACTAGTCATTATTTGCACTTTCACATAAAAATATTCTTTAGGTAAATAATTACCCACTCAGTGAATTCCTCCAAAATATTTTGCCTCCATATGAAAATATTCCCAACTTTGATTATTAACAATTTTCATTTGGTACAATAATTATCCATCTTATATCCCCTTTGGTGAAAATATTCCAAATACTCCGTTTGAAAGTATTTTACAATTTCATAAAATCCTTACTTTGCACAATTTATTTGCATTTCACCCTCATTCTCGGAAAATAGTTATTTTTAATGGAATGCCACTTTGCCCATGCTCCCACCTTGATTTTATCTTCTGCCCTAGCTACATCGCTATATTGAAGGGACTAAATAATGAGACATTCTAATATTAATAAGTCCCCTTGATATTCTTTTTATACCTCATACTTTTATCTTTTTGTGAAAAGTCTTTCGGACCCACCTCATTGGTAGATCTAAGAGACTTGAAATGACTTACTCTGATTGCCCAATATTAGGGTTTCCTAACTGTAGCTCGCCTTATAGAAGTCCTCTAATGAACAAAAAGATTCACTCATTGAGGCCAATTCTTCACATGACAAATCCACGGTAGTCTTCTTATTTCCATAGCTTGCATTTATTCTAGAATTTTTTCTCCTGTATGTATTCCAATCTTTAACTCCATTTTCATGCTTATTTGCTTTGTAATATCTTGCGTAGCTTTTAGGGTTTATGTGTGGTTTGTGGCAAGAATGCAGGACATATTAGGGTTTCCAATTATTTCTTCTTATGGATTTCTTTAGAATATACTTTTACAAGCTTTTCCATTGACTAGCTTTGAAAGTTCTCATTTTTCAGCTTCTATCTCCTCCAGGTTTAAGATTTTAGCTGCCCTATTATCACCTGACCCTAATTTAAGTTGTGAAGGATTTGCATTATTTGTGGATTCTAAAATAGATGGTTTCAGCTTCATGTTATGAATGTAGACCTTGTCAAGTTTACTATTTTGGCAATTACCAATACTTATAAACTTTTCCTTGCAATGTTCTTTGAGCTCTTTGGGACTCATTTTCTTTAGTTCATTCAAGTTCCTCAAAATGAAAGATTTTATTTATTTGGAGATCTCCAATGGATCAGTATGTGCACCCCATATTGTTTACAAAACTCAATGAGAATGTATTTTATCTTTGCACTTCATAATCTAGGTCATCAATGGCAGTTCATACTTATAGACCAGGCAAGAGTTCAACATTGCAAGCTATTAAAATATATATCCCTCATGGTATTCATGATTGCAAGGCATTTTCACACCTTTTTCGCCAGCCAACAACATAGATTGACATATACAACATAAGAAGTCTTCGATCTATTGTTTGTTTGTCTAAGTTCTCCATTGCACTCCTAGCTACTGGAGGAGGGCTTCCATTGTGAACATCTTCACTATCATCTTAAGCAGTCTAAAAAACTTTCAGTTCCTTCAACATGGTGGTCATAAGAAAAGCAATTATAATATGATAAATCAGATGACATTAGCTTAATACAATGCCATCTTAACTCTGCTATATTTAATTGAACACCTCTAGAACCAAACTAGAGAAGATCTACTGTCAGCCATGTCGTCTAATCATTTGAAACCCTTAGCTATTTTTCTACTTCAGAAAGAATTTTCAAGGCACCTCTTAGTCTCTCTAACTCCTCTTCTATCAAAGCATGGCTGTGGAATAAGATTCCATTGCCCTTGATATCTCCAAACTTGTAGCTAACCACAAGAATATCCATGATGAGAGTAGCTAATTGGGACATTAAAGTAATTAGTTCAATACCATAATCAATCAACTCCCTGGTCCTCCTTATAGTTCTAGTTGTGTCAGTTGACAATGCCAATTCCAACAAATCTAGAAATTTCTCATATGAAACTACTCCCACAAGCTCATGTACAAGGGAACCACTTTCAACTCTAAAAATAATTGCTTTTATTATTATCCCAATAATGAATAATATAAGGAGATTAATTTGGATATTCTGTCATGAGTTGCTCATGCATAGATCTACATTCAATGATCTTCATATCTTTTGGGTAGGTATCTCCCTCCCATGAATAGAAACAAGAGCCTCAATCTTGCACATTTCACACCAATGTCAAACCCTATTATTTCAATCTATTCTACAACTTGAATTGCCAACTCCCACAACAGTAATTGTGTGACCCCTATCGGGTCCCATTACGGGCCCGACTAATTTATTTATTTATTTTGAAACAATTTTTTATTCTAAACTATCATGAGACTGCTTCAAAATGTTTCAGAGATGAAAAAATGAACTGGGTAATCATCAGAATCCACATTCAGGTATTTTGTATTGTGAGGAAAGTAGGCCAAGTAGCCTCAAGAATCGCTTTGTAAAACTGATCAAATCATCTCCTGGACCCATGAAAATGCACAAACATGTAGACATTTGATCAAAGAATTCAATGCAATAGATGGTTTGATAGCCTCAAACACTAACTTAGTATATGCTTGGCATGACTTCCTATTACCGGTTCCTATACCCTGATTCACCGTTACGACCGATCACCATTTGTATCTGACGAAAGATACATTCTCCACATACATTCCCAACATGCTTTTGCAATATGCATTCACAATCTACATTCAGTTTATCCTTCCCTATAGGTCAAACTTTCTCCAGAACCACTGATAATCTGATCACTCAGATCTGAACCTCAAGCTGCGACTTCTGTTCAGCAGCTCGATCCTCCCTTCGGCCAGACTATCCTCGTCGCTCTGAGCAAGGAATGCTTCGTTGATGGCCTTTGTCTCACCAAAACAACTCCAACTCCTCCAATCCAAACCCTAGCACATGGAGATGCTAGGTGATCTACTGTGCACAACCAAATTTGGTCCTCTGCGCTACCGAGCAGGAAAACAAAACAACAAATAAAAACACGTATCTGTATAATGAAGCCATTCCAGTGATTTCGATAGAAATCTTATCAGTAGAATGCTTCACATCGACATAATGCAACAATGGGAAAACACAGAAAGGAAAAGATATCTACAGCTATGTAATTTGTAATTATAGAGAACAGAAAATAGATTGACGACATAGAATAGTTTAATTTCTCCTTCACAATGCTCGATTACATTCACACAATTGCATTCAATTACACTATCATATGTCTAACTTTGTTCATTTCCCTGGGTTTATAAACTCCCCTGAGTAGTACCAAACTAACTCCAAGCGGCTGGGAGACCAATCCAAGCGGCTGGGAGACAACCGTTTTAAATAGCCTCCAACTGCCCTACTGCCTATTTTGGCATTATGCGGTTACAATTTGACAAATGTCCCCTAAGTCACTTGGGACTTACAAAATGAACCTAGATACTAATTGAAATGAAAATGCATTAATCAAATAGACCTTATTACAATGCAAACATGATTTTCTAAACAAACATAAACTTAAATGCCTCACGGAGGCCACCTGGTGTTAGGTGCTCCTGCACCATACACCCCACCTAGAAAAGAACTCATGTCCCATGAGTTGATTCTTTGTC
This sequence comes from Cunninghamia lanceolata, assembly GCA_027924645.1. NCBI lineage: Eukaryota > Viridiplantae > Streptophyta > Pinopsida > Cupressales > Cupressaceae > Cunninghamia > Cunninghamia lanceolata. The sequence goes on from BSBN01000078.1 coordinate 11,651,974, forward strand.
TTGCACCACCTGATCGTGATAGGTTGTCATTGATGACAAAAAGGTGTTTGGTCCTCATGTCATATTTCAGGATGTCTTAGCATCATGTGTGAGAACAAGATGTGTAATGTTGAAATCAGGTGATGTCATCATGTACTATGTGAGATTGTCAAAGGTTGGACAAGAGGATCTATGTTGAATCATGCTAGTGTCAGTATTGATATAGCAGGATGTATGGTAGGATGAAGCTTCACATAAAGAATATGGTTTGAGGACAATGTTAAAGGTTGAGCTGTTAGGACATCAAGGAGTTGGTATTGTTCAAAATGTTCATATGATCTCAGTTGATCATCAAGGATACCTTATTGCTCATAAGCTTCATTGATCATTGATTATATTGATGTTTGGTTTTGATATGGTATCTTCACAGTTGGTGTTCATGTGCAGTTGGTAGGTATATTTCATGTGATTTATATCAAGAGTTCATAATGCACTTCTTACTTCATGATGCTTGGTGGTCATGCTTAAAAGTCTCATGCTTTAAGGTCGACCAAAATATTGTGTTCTTGGTATGCTTGAGTTGTTACTTTAGAAGTTGAGTTGAAGTGTGCTTATGATGGTTTCATTTGGTATCTTTTGGTATTAATTGGTTCACCATGCTTCATTCGGTCCATGATGGTTTTGACTTCAATATCAAGAAGATTCTTTATCAGAATTGTACATGCAAAGGAACAAGCTTGTTTAATCCTTGATGGAGATATAAGTTTATAAAAGATTGTTTACTAGGGTTTATAAAATTAACATCCTAAATATTTTTTAAACCCTAACCTTTTTTTTGAAAACCTAAACTCTAACGGTCACTAATGAAGTGCACTTTATGTTATGTTTTTAAATTGAGCTCTCATAGTAGGTTAAGTCACTAAAGGTGACTTTCTTAAGGGTTCTATCAACATGTGTTATCGGCCCTCCTCTCCTCATCACCAATAGAATCGGTCTTTAGTGCTTGTGAATGGGGCGACATCTACTAAAGGGTTTTATTTTATTTGGAGAGAGCTCGATGCATTTTTTAAAGATGTTTATTATTTTTCATTCGAAATTTTTGGGAGAGCATGATTTTATAGTAAAAGACTTTCACAAGAGGAAATACCTCAATGTAACTTGGAGTACATTGGTCTTAATTTTTCAAAGGAAAAAGGTATTTTTGTTGGAATGCTTTATTTATATAAAGCATATGTGTGGGCACAAATTTATGCCTTGTTTTTAAAAGTATTTTTTTTAGGAAATTTGTTAAATTTCTATTTTATCTAAAAGGCATGAATTCATTATAGAATGTATTCAAGTTTTTCAAGGAGCATTTATAGGAGATGGTTGGTATTTTTAAAAACAATATTTTTGGAAAACTATTTCTAAATTCTATCCCATGCCATTGAAGAATTTAGTGAAGATTTTCTGTGAGAAGATTGATTTATTTTTTGAAGAATCATTTTGCACAGAAGATGAACAATTTTTTGTAAAGAGATTGTGAAGGAGATGGAAGGGCAGATTGAAGAGATAATTTTTTCAGAGATGATTGTTTATATTGGAGAAGACAAAAAGAATATTCAAGATGAAAAATTTGAAGAGTTTTTTTTATATATACAGAAATATGAAGGGTTATTTTCTTTTTGAAAAGAAATTACAAGAGGATCAGAGAGATGATTTATTTTTTGCAGATGGATTGATTGATATTTCATTGAAGATTTTTTTTTTCTTGTGAAGATATTTGGAAAGGGAAATTGAATAGTTTTTTTTTATGCTCAGAGAACATGAAGAGTTTTTAAATGGGGTTTGCTATTATATGATTTTGTTTAGAGATGTTTTTTTTGTAGATAGAAGAAGAAGAATTTGAAGAGATTATTGAAGAATTGATTAAGCATAGAGGAATATGAAAAGATTTTTCTTTGCAGGTGGAAGGACATTCAACTTGTATAAAATTGTTTTTCAAGTGCATTGATGAATGTCTTGCGAGACAGAGATGAAACATACAAATGATAAGTACATAGAGGTTGAATATATTGTGTGCAGATCAATGATGAAATAATATAGTTGAAATGGATGTGAATCCAAATGAAAATCTTAAGACAATTTGAATGACACTGACGGGATATTGACAAGATCATCAAAAAGACAATATGCAATTGATTGCATCAAATGAATTCTTATGCAGAAATAATCAGGAGAATTGATAAACAGGTGAATTGTTTATGCAGAGAGATAATCTGGACCAGTGTGAATTAATTGTGTATCAGGGGAATTGATTGTGAATTAATTGTGTATCAGGGGAATTGATTGTGAATTAATTGTGTATCAGGGGGAATTGATTATGTAGAAATCATGGGATTAATATAGATTGAGTGTAATTGAATAGAGATATACAAAAGAGAAGACAAGTTATATAATGGTGCAAATCAGATTGAGTGGCAATCACTTCTTGCACACTTTGTAGTTTGTTCTGTATTAGGGGTTGGTGCTCCTTGAAGTTGGTGCTTCTAAACATTGTAATCAGTGAGATTTTTGATAAAGCTAGTGAGGCAATTTTGGAGTGGTTTTTCTACCCCTAGAGGGTTTTCCACTTGTGCAATTCTTGTGTCTTGATTCATATTGATCTTCTCTCTGTGTGTATATGACTTACTCATGAGTTTTTGTTTTTCATTCTCAGTCATGTTCATATGTGTTTGACAAATCAATGATAGCTTTCTCTCCTTGTGTTTTGAAAGTTAAAGTTTGCAAAAGATTTGAAAATTCACACAACACTGGTTCACCCCCCCTCTTAGTGTTGTCCTTGACTCCTACAATTGGTATCAGAGCCAATTTCCCTTTTGTAGCTTAATCAGCTTGGGTAGGTCCTGTGTGTGGAGTTCAATGGGTAAGTGCAGAAGAAATAAGAACAAATAAGAACAGAAATGTCAAGCTTCATTCTAGTCAAAAGACATCATCCATATCAAATCCAGATGTTGAGATAAAGTCAGTTGATAAAGATGTTCTCTAAGTTGAATTTGATATTGTCTTAGAAGAAAACGTTTCAGAAGTTCCTCAGTTTGATGGTTTAAATTTTTTAGTTTGGTATGTTAGAATGCAAATGTATTTATCCTCCTTAGGATATGATGTTTTAATGTCAGTTGAGAATGGTAATTCTGCAAATAACAAAGAGGCTCTTAAAAGCAATCATATAGCCAAGAAGGTTATTTTATCTGGTTTATCTAATGACATTTATTGTAAGGTTGTGCAGTGTGATACAACTCAGGATATCTGGAAAGAATTGATAAGAATTTATCAAGGTAATGATAAAGAAGAGGACAATTTGGTGTCTAATGAAAATGACCATGAAAGGAAACTTTCAAAGGAAGGAGTTAAAGTTCAAACCCAATCAGATTTAGAAGAAGCTAGCATCACAAGTGATGATGATCAGGGATATGATGAACAAGATTGTGAGATTGATATGGAAGGAGAGCTTATATATGCTCTGAGTGAGCTCAAGAAGTATAAGAGAGAGAATCAGAAACTAAATTTGCAGTTGCAACAAGAAAGAGATTTAAAAGACAAAGCTCTTACAGATCTTGAAGATGCTAGAAACTTGATTGTAGACTTAAAGAATCAAGCAGGTGAATCAGACAAATTGATTGTCAATTTGAAGACAGAAATTGAAGAAGCTAAGAGGATAGCTGATGTCTCAATATCTGACCTTGAAGTTTCAAGGATTGAGAATCTAAAACTAGAGGGTGAAATTATCAATATAAGAAAAGAGTATGATGGTCTCAAGGCTTTATCCAAGAAATATCAAGTGTTTGAAGACAGTTCAAACAAGTTGCATGAGATATAGAGCAAACAGAAGAATCATCAGGATACTACTGGTTTAGGATTTGAAGGAGAATGTTCAAAAGTCAGAGAGACTCCCAAAAAGAAGATTGATTTGAATGCTGCCACTGAAAACAAAATGCATAATAAAAGAAGAAGAAATGCTCCTGTAAGACATGTTGATAACTGAGAGGGGGGGGGGGTGAATCAGTTATCCTAATTATTTCTCTATCTGAACTTCCTTATGATTAATGCAGCATTGAATCAAACATAAAAACATAACCATGAAATAAGAAACACATGACACAGTATTTTTGACGTGGAAACCCTGTTAAGGGAGAAAACCACGGGGTGATTAACCCAAAAATTATTCTCTGTTAGAAGAATAGAAAGTTACAAAATGGCACTTGCCAATTAGGGCTCACTGCCCGAGCACACTGCTCACAAGAGGCTCACTGCCTACAAGAAGACACACTGTCTTACAAAGTGATAAGAATCACAGTCTTGAACTGATTGGAAGCATCTGCATATGCTGGAGTTCAGTTCCGGTTAGGTTCAGTACACTGATCTGCTGCACTTCATCTTTCCTCTGTTCTTTAGTCTGCTATCCTTTCACATACCGGATCTTTTTTTGCTACTTCTACTCTGCTCTGGACTTGTTCGCATATCCCTTCACACTTTTCACACACTTCACAACTAAATCCATCCTCTATATATATCCGCACAAGTAATTTCATCACCTTTCTAGTCGGCATCCGGAACAGTCTAGTTTCTTACAAACTTAGTTCTGTCGGCTGAATCCTTGCTCACCAAGCAATGCGGATCAAGCATATACTTGTAGATATCATCAATTATGTCGGCCAAACATGATTCATGCCTCCACAACCTTTATCATCATCTGTAACACATCCGGAAAGTAGTCTGATACTCTGTCAGTCAGTTCTTCCTCTGTTTTCACTGTCTCTCAGGAATCCGGTACTCAACTATTCATAACTTTTTCCTTGTCCATCTCCGGAGGCTAAATCCTTGGAATATACCACTCAAGATAGTCCTCTTGACTTCCCCAGATCCGCACTGCACCAAGACACTTCCTCTGGGAGATCCGGACCAATCTGTCGGACCTTGCCACATGCTCTGTTCTTGTTCACCGGACCACAACAATCTTCAATCTGACTTCCGGTAGAGACATATCATGACTTGCGGATATGTGGGATGACCTTTGTTGCCATCAATGACAACAACCATGAATCTATATAGTGTCTCTTGCCAACAATCTCCCCCTTTGGCATTGATGGCAACACTTAGTGAAAAATGACTAAGTGTTTACACTATGCTCCCCCTTTGCTGATGCTCTGTCTTTATATACAATTTCCGGAACTCCCCCTGAGTTGGATTCCTCATTTTTCACTGCTCCTCACTCCCCCTTTGACATCAATGGCAAAGGGTAGGATCTGCACACTAAAATTTTCAAAAATTTTCTATATATAGCCGCATATTTACATACTCACATATACTGCAGAATGTCTGCAAAGGATGTCTGCAGTTGAATCATTTCAGTAGCCCAACTTAGCTTCATTCTGTCCAAAATTGAAATGTGACCACTCAACAAAAATGCAAAGGCTTCTGCCCGCCTGAGATCTGTCGGATCTTTTGTTAGGGCGGTGGTCTGGGCATCACTGATGGCCTCATGCATAGTTTCCAACTTAGGGACTATAATCCTTCTAAGTTCTCCCATCCGGTTGGTGATGTTCTTCCTCTCCTTCTCAAGATTCTTTATTTCATTCAAGACTGCAATAGTCTGACATTCTTGATTTATTATAGAGGAAGAGAGAGGATCAAAACTTTGAGATAAGCTTTGAAGCTTGTCCTGTTCCTCTTTTATTTTCTTGTCAATTGCTGCTGTTGCCTTTGACCAAGATATACAAAATTTGTAGATGTCACCGCCATCCTTAAGAGCATTCTCTAAGCTCTTTATTCCAATGCTTACAATCTTCCTATCCTTAGAGATTAATTCTAATATTTCAGAAAATCTCTTATCCAAAAATTCCTTCCGGACCTTTTCTTCAGCTGATTTTTCTAGAGAATTAAAATGTGTATCAATACTGCTGACTAAGGTTTTTAGATTACCGGAAGTGGAGGCTGTCGGATCTATCTGGATTGATGGCATGATCTTTACAAGTACTCCAGAAGCAGCCTCTATCAACTCACAGTCTTCCATATGAGACTTCAGGAGCTTTTCATTTGCCTTGGCATTTGCAAATGAAGCTATCTTCATTGTTTGTACCGGAGAGAGAGAGTCAAAATCAAATGGGCCTTTTAGAAGCTCCGGTTCATCAATCTCTAGAGTTTCTTTGCTCAAAAATTGTTGAACAGTTTGTGCAGTGTCTCTTGCCGGAGACAGATGTTTCTTTTCTTCTGCAGTCTTAGAACTGTCAACCTCTTTGTCTGTCACCACTGCTTCCTTCTCCTGTAATTGCTCTTCTTCTTTGGATCCGGAGACTGTAGGAGAAACCGGAGGAGAGATGTTTGTCTGTTCGGGGCCCACTTCTTCCGGAACAGATGATTCCGGATCTGCAGTTGTTTCTGTACCTAAATCCTCTACAACAGGAAGATTGAACCTTTTGAAGGCCTTCCGGAGGATCTCTTCTGTCTCTTGTGCCACTTTGTCAGTCTCACCAAGCATGAGCTGATTCATCCTGGCTTTACTTCTGAACTCATCTTTGCAGTCCTTGAAGATCATGTTCATTGTCTTGGGATCAATTTGAGGATATAGCTGAATAGCTATCTGCTCCCGGATCTCAAGATCTTTTGCATGAGCATTGTTCTTTCTTACTTCCAATTCCTTTTCCAGGCTTTTAGGAATAAGAGATATGATCTCAATGAAAGCCTTATTATATATGTTCAGATATTTGATGGTGGCTTCCTGCAGAGTCTTTTGGTCAGCCTCACTGAAGTCATCATAAGATTCAGTCATTGGTTGAAGGTTTCCATCCACCGTGACTGACTTGATTACATTATCTAGAGACAGAGTGGGCTTTTCAACAGATACCTCTGCCATTTCATCCTTGTCTTGGCCTGTGGAGGGTTTACCAGATCCTTTCTTCTTCTGCTTCTTTATTTCTTTTACACCCTCATCTGACTCTGTTTCCTCTTCATCCTTTTGGCTTTCATAAGCCCTTGATGCTTTTGTCTTGGATCTTTTACCGGATGCCTGGACTTCCGGTTTTGAGCTTTTGGTTGTGGAAGGTGCAGATCTCTTTGATGATCTGGTCCGGGTGGGAGTTTCAACCGGAGCACTTTCTTTACTTTTCTCTTCTTCTTGAGTGTAGAATGAGAAAATGACTTTTGAGAAATCCTTATATTGCTCCGCAAACCCTAATATCTTGTCTGCAATAAATGCTTCACCTGCATTATTCCGGTTTGCCCTGTCTGGACAGCTTGGAGTATCCCGGATTAGTCCTGATCACTGAATATCATCCGGATCTTTAAATCATGAATAAATCGAGGTAACACATTACAAGAACATCCCAAACACTCTGTCCAATCCGCAGAACAAGATCGTGCATTTCTGGATCTCTCCGGATCTTTTTGTAATCTTTTATCATTCCGGAGCATTTCCCTGAACAGGTCTTACTTGATCGATCACAGCTTCTTCATAACTCCATGCGGACCTCTGAAAACTTGACTGAAGTATCTCAAGACTCATATCTACAAACCCTTTGATCCGCATCTTGTGCCACAACCGGCACCACTTGTTTGGCTGGGGGAACAAGATTTTCTTTGAGTCTCCCCCTGAGCCTGAGCTCACCTTTTAATTTCTGGAAGAAATATCAGCACCAGAGTCTGGTGCGGATCCAACCTCTACATTCTCTGAACTTTTCTTCACCCAAATCTTGCTCATCTGATTCCTAACCTCATCCGCATTCATCTTTTGTTTACCCTTGTCTTGATTCTGATTATACACCGGACCTCTTTTGTCCTGGTTCTTGTTTCTGCAGAATTTAGCATTATGACCGGACCTATTGCAGATTTGACAAATAACATTTCTTTGCATATTTGACTGATATCCCCTTGATCTGCATTGATTAGCCATATGACCTACTCTATTGCATGTAAAGCATCTACCTTTGAATGATTTGTTTACTTGCATAATTCTGCATTCATGGGATTTGTGTCCATACCTTTTGCAGTTGAAGCACTGTCCGGAGAAGGATGAATTAATCTGATTCATTCTCATTCTGCACTGATTAGCTTTGTGACCAAAATGGTTGCAGCTGTGGCAGTATGCATTGAAGGATGGATATTTTTGAGCATTTGGCTGTCTTACCGGAGGTCTTCTAGGCCTGCTCCTTGGATTTTCTGGTCCAAGATTCCTCTGACCGGATCCGGAGCTTTCTCCTTTCTCATATCCCAAGCCATACTTGTCATCAGTCCTCTTTTGACTTCCAAGAAGAACTTCAAGTTGAGCAGAACTTATCTTGAATTTCTCTTTATATTCATTTGCTGTTTGAAGGTCTCTTTTGAGAGAGGTAATTTGATCCTCAAGTTTTTCTTCATTATCTTTGGCATCTTCAAGATCAGATTCAAGATGTCTGATAATCATGTCCATCTGGTGGCATTCTTCTGATTTTTCCTTAAGAGATTGTCTTAGATTGTCTTCAGCCTTTCTTTTTTCTTCAATCTCTTGAGTGAACTTTATAGTTCCTGATTCCATTTCATGTCTTAACATAATGACTTCTTTTGATAACTTTTCACATAACTTGGTTTGCTCGGTCAATTCTTCATTTGTATTGCTTTCTTCACTTTGTCTTGCCAACTGTTGGAGCAGCTCCTTTCTCTTTTTCATAGAGAGACTTAATTTGTCTTTTAATTCCCTCATGAATTCATCAGCCTGTTTGAGTCTTTCTTTTAATTCACTGACTTCAGAATTTGACTGTTCAAGATCCTCAAGGGCAGTCTTGAGTTGCTCCCTTAAACCATATGCATCCATTTGAAATCCCAGATCTTCCTCAAGCTGTTAGGCTCTATTAGGAGGAACTTTGCTCTGATACCAATTGTTGATAACTGAGAGGGGGGGGGTGAATCAGTTATCCTAATTATTTCTCTATCTGAACTTCCTTATGATTAATGCAGCATTGAATCAAACATAAAAACATAACCATGAAATAAGAAACACATGACACAGTATTTTTGACGTGGAAACCCTGTTAAGGGAGAAAACCACGGGGTGATTAACCCAAAAATTATTCTCTGTTAGAAGAATAGAAAGTTACAAAATGGCACTTGCCAATTAGGGCTCACTGCCCGAGCACACTGCTCACAAGAGGCTCACTGCCTACAAGAAGACACACTGTCTTACAAAGTGATAAGAATCACAGTCTTGAACTGATTGGAAGCATCTGCATATGCTGGAGTTCAGTTCCGGTTAGGTTCAGTACACTGATCTGCTGCACTTCATCTTTCCTCTGTTCTTTAGTCTGCTATCCTTTCACATACCAGATCTTTTTTTGCTACTTCTACTCTGCTCTGGACTTGTTCGCATATCCCTTCACACTTTTCACACACTTCACAACTAAATCCATCCTCTATATATATCCGCACAAGTAATTTCATCACCTTTCTAGTCGGCATCCGGAACAGTCTAGTTTCTTACAAACTTAGTTCTGTCGGCTGAATCCTTGCTCACCAAGCAATGCGGATCAAGCATATACTTGTAGATATCATCAATTATGTCGGCCAAACATGATTCATGCCTCCACAACCTTTATCATCATCTGTAACACATCCGGAAAGTAGTCTGATACTCTGTCAGTCAGTTCTTCCTCTGTTTTCACTGTCTCTCAGGAATCCAGTACTCAACTATTCATAACTTTTTCCTTGTCCATCTCCGGAGGCTAAATCCTTGGAATATACCACTCAAGATAGTCCTCTTGACTTCCCCAGATCCGCACTACACCAAGACACTTCCTCTGGGAGATCCGGACCAATCTGTCGGACCTTGCCACATGCTCTGTTCTTGTTCACCGGACCACAACAATCTTCAATCTGACTTCTGGTAGAGACATATCATGACTTGCGGATATGTGGGATGACCTTTGTTGCCATCAATGACAACAACCATGAATCTATATAGTGTCTCTTGCCAACAAGACAAGCATACATGTACAGATATAACTATTCTTTTAATGGTTATTGTTATACTTGTAATCAATTTGGGCATAAATCAGTTAATTGCAAAAGGAATACTAATATTGTTTGTTACAAGTGTAATAATGTTGGACACATACAAAGAAACTACAAAATGAATAGAAGGTATGATCCTGCATGGAAGCTTAATATGAGTGCTCAAAGGTACTATCAGTCAATTGATTATGATTATAACATAGTTTGTTATAATTGCAATTCTCTTGGTCATAAAGCTCATAGTTGCAGAAAAACATCATCTAATTTGATAGGTTGGAAATGGAAAGAGGTAGAAAAGGTTTGGAGGAAGAAAGCACCTGTGAAAATTTGGAAGCAAAAAGAAGTCAAAAGCTAAGATTGTGCATCTAGCACAAGTCATTTCATCTATTTCATAACATAGCATGAAGTAAGGGGGAGGTATCAAATGTTCTATCAGTTAACCCCAAGAAGTTTTAGGAAGGAGATCATTGGATATGATGATCTTGTCAGGTTTACTCTTACCAATCTTATGAAATTAAATTCATATAGCTGATGTTGGTGTTGTTGACAATGTTGATGTTTAGTATGTGATAGTGTTTCAGGTGTTCTTTAGCTCATTATGCTTTCAAGATATTGAAAAGGTGTTTCAGGAGTTCAAATGCACAAATTGTTTCTGATCATGTTGATGATTACAAAGGTTGAATTGACATGATATTGCAATCCAAAGTATTTTGGAAAATGTTGTTGCAAGAATATATTGGTTGGCTGATTTGTATTATAGAGTCAAGAAGCATTAATTCTTGTTGATTGTAATCAGATTTGACATTGTGTTGCAAAAAGGTATATTGTGCAGAAGGATGATCTTCATTCTTGGTTGTAGAATGAATGTTTATTTAGAAGTGATTATTGGTGTAATAATTTGACATGTTAGTTGTTGGTCTTCCTCATTAATATGATTCAGAAAGGTATGTACAAATTGTGTGCCTCCAATTTTGAAGTGGTATCAGGTATGTGTTTCAAGCTATAAGAATCTAGAGTTTCTTTTGACATTAATGGCGAGTCTTGTTTTTCATCAAATCAGAGGCAAGTAAAGGTCTTATAATATGGTCTTCATGGCATCTTATGTTGAGAACTGTGTGATGAGGAGTCTTCATGATTTTTGCCTGCAAAATTGTTCATCAAAGAGTATTGGTGTGTTTATGTTTTCTTTGCAAAGTGTTCAAAAAGTTGGTATTTGGTTGCAGAGATATGTCTTCTTCATCCTCATATTGGTATTGTGTCAAAAAGTGATATTATGTTGAAGAGAATTTTAGAGATTTGTTTGGCTTGAAGTTGTTGCATTATGATGCTCTTCATAATGAGAATGGTTCATTACAAGGATGTCATAATATCCATTTCAAAGTGTAATATTTTTGCTGAGAGCTTGTTGTCTTTACATTGATACAAGAAAAGTTGATTGTGTGGATGGTTTGATGTCAGTAATTGGATGGTATACTTTAGGTTGATATGTTTCTTCAGGGCTAAGTCAGGAAGTGGATCAGTGCTGAGTTGTGTTGAGTTATGTTGGTTATTCTTGTCAGTGATTACCAGTGATATTTATGAGCAATGATTTGTTTGTGGACTTCAACATAGGGGGAGAAAATGAATTTGAGGCTTTGTCATCAGATGTCAAAAAGGGGGAGAAAGATAAATTGCATCATAAAGTTTTGCCATCAATGACAAAGGGTGAGATTGATGGTGATAGGGTGCCATTGATGACAAAAAGGTGTTTGGTCCTCATGTCATATTTTAGGATGTCTTAGCATCATGTGTGAGAACAAGATGTGTAATGTTGAAATCAGGTGATGTCATCATGTACTATGTGAGATTGTCAAAGGTTGGACAAGAGGATCTATGTTGAATCATGCTAGTGTCAGTATTGATATAGCAAGATGTATGGCAGGGTGAAGCTTCACATAAAGAAGATGGTTTGAGGACAATGTTAAAGGTTGAGCTATTAGGACATCAAGGATTTGGTATTGTTCAAAATGTTCATATGATCTTAGTTGATCATCAAGGATGACTTATTGCTCATAATCTTCATTGATCATTGATTATATTGATGTTTGGTTTTGATATGGTATCTTCACAGTTGGTGCTCATGTGCAGTTGGTAGGTATATTTCATGTGATTTATATCAAGATTTCATAATGCACTTCTTACTTCATTATGCTTGGTGGTCATGCTTAAAAGTCTCATGCTTCAAGGTTGACCAAAATATTGTGTTCTTGGTATGCTTGAGTTGTTGCTTCAGAAGTTGAGTTGAAGTGTGCTTATGATGGTTTCATTTGGTATCTTTTGGTATTAATTGGTTCACCATGCTTCATTCGGTCCATGATGGTTTTGACTTCAGTATCAAGAAGATTCTTTATCAGAATTGTACATGCAAAGGAACAAGCTTGTTTAATCCTTGATGGAGATATAAGTTTATAAAAGATTGTTTACTAGGGTTTATAAAATTAACGTCCTAAATATTTTTTAAACCCTAACCTCATGTTTTTAAAACCTAAACTCTAATGATCACTAATGAAGTGCACTTTATGTTATGTTTTTAAATTGACCTCTTATAGCAGGTTAAGTCACTAAAGGTGACTTTCTTAAGGGTTCTATCAACATGTGTTACCAGCCCTCCTCTCCTCATCACCAATAGAATCGGTCTTTAGTGCTTGTGAATGGGGCGACATCTACTAAAGGGTTTTATTTTATTTGGAGAGAGATCGATGCTTTTTTTAAGATGGTTATTATTTTTCATTCGAAATTTTTGGGAGAGCATGATTTTATAGTAAAAGACTTTCAAAAGAAGAAATACCTCAATGTAATTTGGAGTACATTGGTCTTAATTTTTCGAAGGAAAAAGGCATTTTTGTTGGAATGCTTTATTTATATAAAGCATATGTGTGGGCACAAATTTATGCCTTGTTTTTAAAAGTAACTTTTTTAAGGAAATTTGTTAAATTTCTATTTTATCTTAAAAGGCATGAATTCATTATAGAATGTATTTGAGTTTTTCAAGGAGCATTTATAGGAGATGGTTGGTATTTTTAAAAGCAATATTTTTGGAAAACTATTTCTAAATTCTATCCCATGCCATTGAAGAATTTAGTGAAGATTTTCTTTGAGAAGATTGATTTATTTTTTGAAGAATCATTTTGCACAGAAGATGAACAATTTTTTTAAAGAGATTGTGAAGGAGATGGAAGGGCAGATTGAAGAGATAATTTTTTCAGAGATGATTGTTTATATTGGAGAAGACAAAAAGAATATTCAAGATGAAAAATTTGAAGAGTTTTTTTTATATATACAGAAATATGAAGGGTTATTTTCTTTTTGAAAAGAAATTACAAGAGGATCAGAGAGATGATTTATTTTTTACAGATGGATTGATTGATATTTCATTGAAGATTTTTTTTATCTTGTGAAGATATTTGCAAAGGGAAATTGAATAGTTTTTTTTTATGCTCAAAGAACATGAAGAGTTTTTAAATGGGGTTTGCTATTATATGATTTTGTTTGGAGATGTTTTTTTTTGTAGATAGAAGAAGAAGAATTTAAAGAGATTATTGAAGAATTGATTAAGCATAGAGGAATATGAAAAGATTTTTCTTTGCAGGTGGAAGGACATTCAATTTGTATAAAATTGATTTTCAGGTGCATTGATGAATGTCTTGGGAGACAGAGATGAAACATATAGATGATAAGTACATACAGGTTGAATATATTGTGTGTAGATCAATGATGAAATAATACAGTTGAAATGGATGTGAATCCAAATGAAAATCTTAAGACAATTTGAATGACACTGACGGGATCAAATAAAGATACAGAGATTGACAAGATCATCAGAAAGACAATATGCAATTGATTGCATCAAATGAATTCTTATGCAGAAATAATCAGGAGAATTGTCAGGTGAATTGATTATGTAGAGAGATAATCTGGACCAGTGTGAATTAATTGTGTATCAGGGGAATTGATTGTGAATTAATTGTGTATCAGGGGGAATTGATTATGTAGAAATCATGAGATTAATATAGATTGAGTGTAATTGAATAGAGATATACAAAAGAGAAGACGAGTTATATAATGGTGCAAATCAGATTGAGTGGCAATCACTTCTTGCACACTTTGCAGTTTGTTCTGTATTAGGGGTTGGTGCTCCTTGAAGTTGGTGCTTCTAAACATTGTAATCAGTGAGATTTTTGATAAAGTCAGTGAGGCAATTTTGGAGTGGTTTTTCTACCCCTAGAGGGTTTTCCACTCGTGCAATTCTTGTGTCTTGATTCATATTGATCTTCTCTCTGTGTGTATATGACTTACTCATGAGTTTTTGTTTTTCATTTTCAGTCATGTGCATATGTGTTTGACAAATCAATGATAGCTTTCTCTCCTTGTGTTTTGAAAGTTAAAGTTTGCAAAAGATTTGAAATTCACACAACACTGATTCGCCCCCCCTCTCAGTGTTGTCCTTGACTCCTACACCACCGTTATCCTTTGCTGCCTCATGCCTTTCCCATGATCTCTGGACTGCAACTTGCTTCTATGGAATCAAAAATGCATGCCTAGCATTGTAGGCTCTACTCACACCTTGCCATGAGTGAGTGCTTGCAACCAAACCCATACTTTGTTTGCCATTCTTCCTTACTATCATCTCTGCCTGAACACCTACATTCAAAACCTTGTTTGATGCTTCTTGTACTGCTACTATGGTAGAATATGTTTGCCTTGCAACTCTTGTTGGCTCTAGAGGACAAACAATAGTCCCTATGAGGATAGCATCCTCTTCTTTCCAATCAACTTGTGGCTACTTACAGACCTGCTCTTTTACCTTCTTCTAATCCATTTCAGACATTACCATCTGATCTCCATCATTCAAAATTTAAATCACCTTCAAATTTTGGTCTTTGATAACCCCACTCCTTGAGGTATCCTCAATTGTCCTTGTCTCTTCTTCATGCATCTTCACAAACTCTTTCTTACCCACCAAAATGATCTTGGCTGCCTTTTTTGCTTCAGCATCCTCCTGCAATGGTGTCATCACAAAAGTCTTTCCATCCTTCTTGATGGTGTATGTGTTAGCATATCCATCATACAATGCTTGCCTATCAAATTGCCATGGCCTACCTAAAAGTAGGTGACAACACTCCATGGGCAAAATGTCACATAAAATTCTCTCCGTATATTCTCCAATCTAAAAATCAACATATGCTTGTTCACTTACCAAAAGTGATTGACTGTCCCTTACCCAAGATGCCATGTAAGGAGTTTGATGATGAATCCTTTCTATGTTCAATTTATCCACCATTTCCCTAGACACCATATTATTTGTTAACCAGAATCTATGACTACCTTACATATTTTACCTGTGCTTTTGCAATTGATCCTGAAAAGAGCTCTCCTCTGTGATGGTTCAGTCTGCACTGGTGCTTTGAGTAACGTCCTCTTGATCATCAGACTTTCTCCCACTTCTGATGCCAAATTTACTTCAGGAGATGTCACACTCCCTACATCCTCTTGAGTCAATGTGGTTCTTCTCTCATTTCCATGAGAAGTTGAGGCCTTCTCTGGACACTTATAGGCTGGGTGCCCTATCTGATTATAGTTATAACACCTCATGTTGGAGAACTTGGATCCTTTGCCTGATCCATTTGTTCCACCTCTTTCATTTGGCCTTCTTCCTCGGTAGCCTCCTCTGCTACTTGAGTCTCCAAATTGTTCTTCTTGGCTAGACTCACCACTAGGCCTCTGGTTAGGACTTCTTCCTCCAAAACTACCTCTAACATTTCTATCACCTCTTCCTCTACTCTGCTGCTCACCTCTCCTCTTCAGCTTTTCTTCAGCCCTTAATGCTACTTGAAAACATTTTTCCATGGTTTTAGGGGTAAACAAACTTATCTCATCTTGAATATTGATCCTCAGACCATTTAGATACCTTGCTACCTTGGTTTTTTCATCCTCCATGTACCCACAACGAAGAGTGTACTTGTGAAACTCCTCGGTGTAAGTAGCCACATCCATATCTTTTTGCTTGAGATTCTGCATCTTCCTGTAAATCTGTACCTCGTAGTTAGATGGAAGGAATTGGGACTTGACTTCTCCAGCATTTTGCTCCACGAAGAGATCATACTTTTCCCATTCTTTACCCTCTCTCCTTGGGTGTAATTCCACCATGTAAGGGTACAACCTTTGAGTTTAGTTTTTGCAAACTTAACTTTCTTACTGTCAGGAACTTCCTTGTATTTGAAGCAGTTGTTCAGAGCCTCAATCCACTCCATGACTTCATCAGCATTCATCTTTCCACTGAACATGGGGATATCTATCCGAGCCTCTGAAGAGTCCTTGCCAATTACCTTGATGGCTTCCAGAAATTCCTTTTGTTTAGCTGGTATCTTTGCCTCTTCTTGTTCCTCTTCTGTTTCTTCCTCTTTCTCTTCTTCTTCATCTAAATCTTCCTCTATCCTTTTTCCTATCTTCATTACCTTCAATTCTGCTCGGAGTGCTTCCCTGACTCCAGTTTTGATCTTCTCTTCCATCTCTTGAAATTTCTTGACCACTTCGGTGGTCATCCCCTTTGGAGGTATATTGCTAGCCTCTCCTTCACTTTCTCTTTCTGACATAAACATTCATAGACAGTACCAACACTTCTTCAAATCCTTAATTCAACTACAACACAATGCTCAATCAGCTATCCATCCTACACGCTACTTCACAGACCCATTCCTCTTGTCCAATAGCAGATCCTGGAGATGCATTACCACTCTCTCTCGTAGTGGCCTCACTCTGCACCCTCTTCCAGCCAAATCTCTATTGGTGAATGGTCACAACAGACCTCATCATCGTCGGCCCACACACTACAGGAATCCTATTCCTTCTCGCAACTAGATGGCATGAGCAACTCTTCATCTGCCTTCTCAATGATAGAAATCAAATACACAACACCTCCGCCCAGAGCTTTTGCTAGCTCTGATACCAATATGATGGGGAGCCTCAAACACTAACTTAATATATGCTTGGCGTGACTTGCTATTGCCGGTTCCTATACCCTGATTCACTGTTATGACCGGTCACCATTTGTATCTGATGAAAGATACATTCTCCACATACATTCCCAACATGCTTTTGTGATATGCATTCATAATCTACATTTGGTGTATCCTTCCCTATCGGTCAGACTTTCTCCAGAACCGCTAATAATCTAATCACTCAGATCTGAACCTCAAGTCGTGACTTCTGTTCAGTAACTCGATCCTCCCTTTGGCTAGACTATCCTCATCGCTCTGAGCAAAGAATGCTTCATCTATGGCCCCTATCTCACCGAAACAACTCTATCTCCTCCAATCCAAACCCTAGCACATGGAGATGCTAGGCGCTCTACTGTGCACAACCAAATTTGGTCCTCTGTACTGCCGAATAGGAAAACAAAACAGCAAACAAAAACACGTATCTGTACAATGAAGCCATTCCACTGATTTTGATAGAAATCTTATCAGTAGAATGCTTCACATCGACATAATGCAACAACGGGAAAACACAAAAAGGAAAAGAGATCTATATCTATGCAATTTGTAATTACAGAGAATGGAAAACAGATTGACGACACAGAATAGTTTGATTTCTCCTTCACAATGCTCGATTACATTCGCACAATTGCATTCAATTACAATATCATATGTCTGACTTTGTTCATTTCCCTAGGTTTATAAACTCACTCTGAGTAGTACCAAATTGACTCAAAGTGGCTAGGGACCAATCCAAATAGCTGGGAGACAACCATTTTAAATAGCCTCCAACTGCCCTACTGCCTATTTTTGGCATTATGCGGTTACAATTTGACAAATGTCCCCTAAGTCACTTGGGACTTACAAAATGAACCTAGATACTAATTGAAATGAAAATGCAATGGTCAAATAGGCCTTATTACAACGCAAACATGATTTTCTAAACAAACATAAACTTAAATGCCTCACGGAGGCCACCTGGTGTTAGGTGCTCCTACACCATGGTTCAACAAAATACATCATGAGGTGCAAGATAGTATCGTTCAAAGTAGCTCTTTCAACCTTTATTGCAACTGCAACTTTCAAAACCAGTCTGGGCTCACCAAGTCACCATTTTGAAAAAATACCAAATCACCTCCTGGGAAGCTGCCTGGTGCAGAGGCACCTACCTAACAGCTGGTCTTGATAAGGCAGTTAGTAGTTTTAGGTCTTGCTTATGTTTTCAAGAAGGTCTGTTAAGACCAATGCATGTAATAAGGTCATGCTGATCATGATAAGATCATGCTGACCATGCTTTTGCTATTTTTAGGAAAGTTTGTTAGACAGTTGTCGTGATGTATGGTCGGTGGGATCTCCCAGCCGCTTGGAGAGAGTTCCCAGCCGCTTGGAGTCGGGTCAGTAGTACTCGAAGACAAGTCTATTTAAGCATGAGATCGGTTGATATTAGATAGACGGATAGATATCATCGATCATAGCATTGTATCGCATTGAGAAGTCAGGTTGCAGAGAGAGACTGATCATTTGTAATTGCATCTTTGAAATCAATAAAGATCCTGTTTGTGTTCTTTCTCTGGTTGGATTCCATTGTCTAATCAATTTGCAGATCTGGTGGCTCCATGGACATGCTGATCCATTCCACTGATTGATTCGTCTGATCGGTGGAATGGTCATGTATAGTAGGTTAGATTGTAGGTTGTTTTCTGTTTGCATGCAGGTGTGCAGGATCGCGACTGAAAGGTGTTGAAGACCCTAGCATCCTCATGTGCTAGGTCAAGCTGATAAGATAGAGTGTGGAAGATCACCCTGGAAGTGGATCGAGTCATCCCAGGAGGTTCGGCGGATCAGAACAGTGAAAATCCACCTAAGGTTGGAAGTTCGTCAAGACGGCATCATCAGGATATCTTGGTGAATATCCTGCAGTTAGTTCGGACATCGTCATCCGGATAAGTGGAGGAGATCAACATGATGCAGTCGAGTGCATGAAGTAAAGGAGCGTCGGGGTGATCATCATCAGGAGGGCCGAGGAGGAGCGTATCGGCATCAGGTTGAAGATCAGGTTGATCGCGGGCCGAAAACACTAAGTTTGGCCAACAGCAGGATATGACGTCATCATCATCATGATATACGTCATCAGGACATTTCGGAGCGGCAGGATATTGAGAAACTGCGGGTGACGTTATCGTCATCAGGATCTACGTCATCAGGATATCAGGTGACGTCAGCATCGAGTGAACGGTGCGAGGAGTTAAGGTTTTGCCATCATCAGGATAAAGGGGAAGAACCGGATGTTCGTTATCCCGTTGATTATCATGATGTTGAATATCATGATGCTGATGCTTGTGTCGTCGGCTATCGGAGCATCGAAGGGAAGGTGCTGAAGGTCGTCATCAGGATATTTGGAGCAACCGGATATTTGATATCCTGCTGACGAAGGTGATGTTAAATATCATGATGATGCCGCTAGTATTGGGCAACCGATGAACAGTGCAACAGGAGGATGTTCGCGCTGATCGAACATGATGATGCTGCCGATAATTGAGTAAGGTGATGCTGTTGATAGGCGAAAGTGCGAAGGCTTGTCTGCAGGAGGATATCAGTCGGCAGGTGAAATATGATGATGATGCTGACAGTGAAGTCAAATATGATGATGATGAGGATGAACATGATGATGAGGTTGGGCTGCAGACATCCATGCTGTATGCGAAGGTTATAGTGTGGATGCCTCTGCATCATAGTGGTATCAGAGCTCAGCAAAAGGTCTGGGCTGTTGTGTGTTGATTCTGTCACCGAAAGGGCAGAGGTAGAGTTGATTGTGTGTTGTGTGTTGATTGAGAGGGTGACAAAATGCCTCCGAAAGGTAGTGGGACTGCAAGGGAATTGCAGGAGATGAAGGAGAAACATGCTAGAGAGATGAGGAAGATGAAGGAGCTTGCTGAAGCACTTCAAGCCAGGCTTACAGCCCTGGAAAAGAACAAAAAGAGGGAAGTGGCAGACAGTGAGTCTGAAGAAGATGAAGATACTGTTGAAGAGTATGAAGAGGTAGCTGAAGATCTGGATGCTGAAGACCAGAAATTTGTAAAACTGTTAAAGGCAGTACAGAGTGAAAAACCTAAGGTAAAGGTTGATGTTACCAAGTATACTGGAAGCTTGAATGAAGATGAGTTGCTGGATTGGATTGCTGCACTTGATAATCACTTTGAATGTGAAGATGTTGCTGAGGATCAGAAGGTGAAGATTGCAAAGACCAAGTTAGGAGGTCATGCTTTGGTATGGTGGGACTATGTACAGTCTGAGAGAAGGAAACAAGGGAAGTCAAAGATCACTTCATGGGATAAAATGGTAGCAAGGATAAAAGGTAAATTCTTGCCAAGGGATTATGAAATCCAGATGTTTAAGAAGCTGCAATTTTTAAAGCAGAAGGAAAGGGATGTGAAGGCATATACTGAAGAGTTTTATAAGTTGAGTATGAGATCTGGTCATCATGAGAATGAGGTAGAAAAGGTGGCTAGGTACTTGGCTGGTTTGAGATTTAACATACAGGATGAGTTAGTTTTAGCTAACCCTAAGAATGTGGAGGATTGTTATCAAATGGCAATCAGGATTGAAGAAAAGATGAATAGAGGACATGATAAGTCCATGAGAGGAAGAGGAAACAATAGGGGAAGAGGATCAGCCCCTGCACAAAAGCAAACCAATGAGGGTCAAGAAGACACTGGTAAAGGACAGGGACGGTCTGATTTCAGAGGTGGATGGAAAGGTAATAGAGGAAGATTTGGAGGTGGTAGAGGTTCTACTACATTTTCAGGGAAATGTTACACCTGTGGTGAGTTTGGTCATCCATCTTTCAAGTGTCCAGAAAACAAAGGTTCATCATCCAGAAATGATAGAACTAGTGACAAGAGAGTACAACTTGTACAAGAAGAGACAGTAGAGCAAAGTGCACAGAGTTCAAACACTTATCAAAAGGATAAGGGGCCTAAAAATTATGGATATCCAGAGAGTGGAGAATCATTGATGCTAAGGAGAATTAGTTTGCAGGCATCAAAGGATCTGATGCAAAGAAGATCTCTTTTCAGGACCACATGTAAGAGCAAAGGTAAGGTATGTAAGGTTGTCATTGATACTGGTTCAACAGACAACATGGTATCTCAGGAGATGGTGGATAAACTGCATTTGGAAAGGATTCCACATCCACACCCTTACAAGGCATCTTGGGTGAGTGATAGTCAATCACTTTTTGTCTCTGAACAGGCATATGTGGATTTCCAGATTGGAGCATATCAGGATAGAATTTTGTGTGATATTTTGCCCATGGAATGTTGTCACCTACTGTTGGGTAGACCATGGCAATTTGATAGGAGGGTACTGTATGATGGGTATGCTAATACCTACACCATCAAGAAGGATGGGAAGATTATTAAGTTGATGCCATTGCAGGCAAAAGCTGCAGTACAGAAGACAGCCCAAGTCATTTTAATGGGAAAGAAGGAGTATGTGCAGATGCCTATAGGAACAGGCATAAAGGCCGTTAAGGACACTGCAGGGAAAGGAGTTGTTACAGACAAAAAGCTGAAGAAAGTTTTAGTTGTGCCTGACAGAGGTCAGCAGCAAGTTCAGAAACAGGGGTGCAAACAGCAACCAGTTGAGAAGAATGACAAGGATGTTGTCATAGTTGGGACTATTGCTTGTCCTATGAAGGTTGACAGGAAGACAGGATTGAACATGTCAGAAGTTCAAAAGGCAGTTCAGACAGAGGTTCTGGTCAAACACAGAGACAACCTGAGAAAGGCCTACATCAACAGGCATGAGGATCTACTTGCCAGAAAGCAAGTTACAGTTCAGAAGTCTTGGAGAAGCCAGGAGACAGCATCAGACAAAGCTGGAACAGGTCAGAACACTGACAGGGCAAGGTGTAAAGGTGGAAGTCTTCCACATACTAAACTCATGGGACATGAGTTCTTTTCTGTTGGGGAGTATGGTGCAGAGGCACCTACCTAACAGCTGGTCTTGATAAGGCAGTTAGTAGTTTTAGGTCTTGTTTATGTTTTCAAGAAGGTCTGTTAAGACCAATGCATGTAATAAGGTCATGCTGATCATGATAAGATCATGCTGACCATGCTTTTGCTATTTTTAGGAAAGTTTGTTAGACAGTTGTCGTGATGTATGGTCGGTGGGATCTCCCAGCCGCTTGGAGTCGGGTCAGTAGTACTCGAAGACAAGTCTATTTAAGCATGAGATCGGTTGATATTAGATAGACGGATAGATATCATCGATCATAGCATTGTATCGCATTGAGAAGTCAGGTTGCAGAGAGAGACTGATCATTTGTAATTGCATCTTTGAAATCAATAAAGATCCTGTTTGTGTTCTTTCTCTGGTTGGATTCCATTGTCTAATCGATTTGCAGATCTGGTGGCTCCATGGACATGCTGATCCATTCCACCGATTGATTCGTCTGATCGGTGGAATGGTCATGTATAGTAGGTTAGATTGTAGGTTGTTTTCTATTTGCATGCAGGTGTGCAGGATCGCGACTGAAAGGTGTTGAAGACCCTAGCATCCTCATGTGCTAGGTCAAGCTGATAAGATAGAGTGTGGAAGATCACCCTGGAAGTGGATCGAGTCATCCCAGGAGGTTCGGCGGATCAGAACAGTGAAAATCCGCCTAAGGTTGGAAGTTCGTCAAGATGGCATCATCAGGATATCTTGGTGAATATCCTGCAGTTAGTTCGGACATCGTCATCCGGATAAGTGGAGGAGATCGACATGATGCAGTCGAGTGCATGAAGTAAAGGAGCGTCGGGGTGATCATCATCAGGAGGGCCGAGGAGGAGCGTATCGGCATCAGGTTGAAGATCAGGTTGATCGCGGGCCGAAAACACTAAGTTTGGCCAACAGCAGGATATGACGTCATCATCATCATGATATACGTCATCAGGACATTTCGGAGCGGCAGGATATTGAGAAACTGCGGGTGACGTTATCGTCATCAGGATCTAAGTCATCAGGATATCGGGTGACGTCAGCATCGAGTGAACGGTGCAAGGAGTTAAGGTTTTGCCATCATCAGGATAAAGGGGAAGAACCGGATGTTCGTTATCCTATTGATTATCATGATGTTGAATATCATGATGCTGATGCTTGTGTCGTCGGCTATCGGAGCATCGAAGGGAAGGTGCTGAAGGTCGTCATCAGGATATTTGGAGCAACCGGATATTTGATATCCTGCTGACGAAGGTGATGTTAAATATCATGATGATGCCGCTAGTATTGGGCAACCGATGAACAGTGCAACAGGAGGATGTTTGCGCTGATCGAACATGATGATGCTGCCGATAATTGAGTAAGGTGATGCTGTTGATAGGCGAAAGTGCGAAGGCTTGTCTGCAGGAGGATATCAGTCGGCAGGTGAAATATGATGATGATGCTGACAGTGAAGTCAAATATGATGATGATGAGGATGAACATGATGATGAGGTTGGGCTGCAGACATCCATGCTGTATGCGAAGGTTATAGTGTGGATGCCTCTGCATCACTGCCACTTTTGGGATTAGTTCATTTAGGTTAAATGAGGATGCATACAAAAGTTTTCTTCACCAATCCACTCCTATCATGAAATATTAAAGTCAAAAGTTGACCTCTCTGTAACTTTCAGGAGATGCAGATGTAAGAACAGAACAAATCCCATTTGCTTTTGACCTTGAAAAAATATCAAATGAGATGCTGGGGTTTTGAAAACTAGCATAGAAGTAGATTATCATAAGGTAAATCTAAAACACCAATTGGTTCATCACGAACATTATCCAGCTATTAGATATTGGCCTAGAAAATCAACCTCCTTGACAGTTTTAATACTATGCAGACAACAAACCTTTCAAGAACCCTCCAAGTTGATGCTTGAAAACCTATACAAATCTAATCATGGGAGATTGAATTTAGATATGCACACTAACATATGGTATATAAACATGCTTGTCAAGTGGTTTGGCATGAAACTGAATAGGCTCCGAATTATAACCCTCCAAAGTAGGTCACTGGGGTAGTTTTTTCAGGTGCATTTTTTAGTGTGGTACTCAAATTTTTCATCATGGGAACCTAAAAGTTTACCAAAAATTGAAAGAAAATTTAGGTTCCAATAGTGGCTCTATCTGGGGATGTATGCCCCTTACAGGCATAGCAAGATTCCAGATCTCTAGGGAGCAGACCGAGTGTCTACTCCATTTGGAAATAGATTTCAAATGTTATTTCTGCCCTAAACTGATATGGTTTGAAAACCATACCACAACTGATGGCACAAGGCCACCAAAAAAATAAAAGGCCATATTTTCCTTTGTCATACACCTTATTTTGGTCTAATTTTATTAAACTCCGCTTGAAAATTTTTATGCAATCATCATTTTGGTCACTATCATGCATCATGAAATGATCTCCCAAATGAACTGAAAATTGAAATATTTATAATCCACCATATAGCTGAGCTCATTAGTTCTGATTTCATTATTAGTTTGCATAAAATGTCTGAAATTATCATATGGCCATAGATAAAAACTAAGTAAGCAACTTCCGAGTGTGTATGAAGCAAAACAGTTATAACCCTCTATGTTATTGATTCCATCATTCAAATACCTCTCATATGAGTATGAGAACTCTGCCATATCCACATCTTCTAAGATAATCAGATCTGAAATACTTTCCATCTTTTTTATATCACTAATTGGGAGTGACACTGATTTTTGATCCATACAGTCATTATTATGCATATTTGAATCGGCTAATATTGAACACTCATCATCCATAATATGTGAATTAGCATCATTTTCATAGGATCTTGAGATCTCTAATTTTGATTTACATGTCTTTTCTTGAATAGGGATACACATAAATTCTTGATCAGCTTCAAGAATTCCTCCACCATTGCGAGAACTATACTTGAGATCACATAAATCTCCATTAGGATCAACATCACAGCAATACTTGAAATAATTAGATATGACAATTTCATTAGTATACTTGTTACCCTCACAGTTTGATGCAACATTATCTTGTTTAGTTAGGGAAGGAAAGACAAATGGAGAAGGAACATTATCTTTGTCAAAGTTTATATGAGCAAGGCATAAAATCTCATGACCATTTTCATGCACATGCCTTTGATATTCTATGGTTAATAATTCTAAAATTTGCTCACTACTGAGTGAACATGCTTCTTCTTCCATATCTTTGACTGCATTTTCCTCTTGACCTCCATAAAAGTTGTAAACATCCCTGGCAAAAGTACAGTCATAATCTAATATGGAGGCTTCATCCTTGTTAACATCCAAACTATCATAGAAACTATTTTCATTTGTATACCCATCCTTTATGGACTGATCACAATCATTTCTCTCTTCATTGTTGTAAAGTATGTTGTCCCTTTGTTTTTCAGATTCTAACATAAATGGCTCACCTCTATTGTTTGATCATGAAATGCACTCAAATTATTATGTATATCATAATCAGGTGTGCATATTTCTTCTTCATCGTGTGTTTGACCTTTTTATTGAATATGCAAATACTCATCTTCTTCTTCCTCACACTGCTGATTTAGGTATTGAGGTGGGTGGGCTGGGACAATAGGAACATCCACATTTTGAAGACTTCTCTCATCTTTTAATGTATCATATGTCATTACATTGTTTTTTGGAATATGCTGAGGCTCCAAATCTTGTGTAAAATCCTCATAATTGTCATCAAACTTACTCAGAAATAGCCTCTTGAAATCTTCCCATGAAGATACACTTTGTATGGGTAAACTTTTACACCATTATCTTGCATAATCCTCCAATGATCTTGCAAAGCATTTCATAATGACATCTTCTAGATAAATTTGAAAGTCCTCAATAAAATCCCACAATAGTTGTACATGCCTATGAGCCAATTTATGTACTTCTCCATAAAATATAGGCATATGTTTTATGTGCTCAACGGGATAACGATTTGGGTAACCTTGGATATTATTGAATTCAAATGGTTTATCAATGTCTCGAATGTACACTTTTATCTATGGATATGGCTGATATTGCTGACTACTCCAATGCAGGTCTTGACATTGACAATACCCAGCATATTGATTGTATTCATAATCTTGGTAGCCCACTAGTCTTTGACCAAGGGGGACAGAATAAACATTTATTTGATTTGGGGCTTGTGGTATAAAAATGTCCTACTGTGCATGATATGCACTACTCCCATTGTCAGGATTTCTGATTGTATCATGAGGTACTTGTGGGATCAAAGGATCACTTGACTTCACATACCCTTCCTCATTAGATGTTGATATATATATATTGTGATGAATTTGAAACAAGTTTGGCTCTCAATTGTTGCAGCTGTTGAGTCAATTCTTCCTTTTTCTTTGTCGGGTCAAGTCTTTCCACTTCTTCCATCAATCATTCTAATTTCTATTTTATCTCTTCCCTTTGCTTAGTTAATTCTCCTTTTGAAGTAGGGACATCATGGGCACCATAATTTACATTGGGTAAATAGGGATTAGAATACATATTTTAATAAGAAATTTGTAGCACCCTTTAATCTTTATTTTGGAAATATAGTTGTTGTAGGATGTTTTTTGCATTTTTCATCAAGTTCTTTTCAGAGTCTCCAACTCCTGTCAAAAGAGGAATAAATTTTATCTTTCTGGGTCCTTCTTGCCAGTAGAGTTATATTTTTTCATTTCTTGACTATGTGAATGGATAGATGAAACCAAATTTTCTAGAATTGTCCCTAGCAGAGTCGCCAATTCTGTTAGGTCTCAAAAATATAGGTTGTAAACCTTAAGAGGTTGCTAATCTCTCTTAATGCTTTTGGCTAGCGAAATAGGGTTGATGTGATTTAAAACCCCCTTCTCTTTAGGTTCTGCTTGACCTAGGTAGGAGTACCTCGATAGTTGAAGCAGATTTGTATAACCTTAATGCTCTACTCACAATGGCATGTAGATGCAAGATAGATGTAAGGTTGAGAAATATTTCTATTACTAATGTGTGAGATTCTAAATATGTGAGTAATGTTTTGAAATGTTATTGTGTAATGACCAATGCTTTATCTATTATGGGCAATGGAGTCAGGATGTGGATGTTAGATGTGTCCTCCCTCTTGGTCTAACTCTAATTATTCAACACTTTTCAAATGTTTATATGTTGTATAAATGTGCAAGGCTATAGGTCACCAGGCTCTTCTTACCAAATCCTAATGATATTTTCCTAGGTTGCAGTGATCAATTGAAAAGATTTTAATTCTAACAGGAAGGAAACCAATTAAGATGATCCATTCAAAGGATTTTAATTTTAGGAAGAAACCAGTAAACTGAAATCACTTAAGAGGACTTGAATCAACTTCTCTCATAAACCAATCAAGCAGATCATACAAAAGCAACAAATGTGCCCTGATAAATTAATTACATGGACTTGATATACTCAATTTAAATAACAAAGGAAAACCATTTTGGAGACAACGTAGGTAACACGTATGAATGAACATTAACAAATAATTGAACACCAGAAAGGTTGGATATTAGATAAAAATATTCCTTCTCTATTCAGTTACTTCAAAAGATTTTACAATTCATATTGGAAGTCTTCATTTCTGTTTATTAATCTAATAGCTACTTCTTCCTCCGATTATTGATTCTTCTATTGATGAATTTTTTTGATGATTTGCATCTTTGATAAATTTTTTGTATTTTTAGGGTTATGACCCTTCGCACATCCCTTCAGTGCAACCTTTCATTTAACTAATTATTTTTGGCAAGAATAAAATATTTAATCTAACTTCTTTGGATTCGCATAATAAAGTATTTCTCAATACTTTAATCTTTATTCCATTTCTTGATTATATCTCTGTGTGGCAAAAATATTCATTCGGGTGAAAATGATTACTCCTTAACCTCCTTAGTGAAAATGTTTCACTGGTCATTATTTGAACTTTCACATAAAAATATTCTTTAGGTAAATAATTACCCGTGCTCGGTGAATTCCTCCAAAATATTTTGCCTCCGTATGAAAATATTCACAATTTTAATTATTAAAATTTTTCATTTGGTAAAATAATTATGCATCTTATATCCCCTTTGGTGAAAATATTCCATACTCCATTTGAAAGTATTTTACAATTTCATAAAATCCTTACTTTGCATAACTTATTTTCATTTTAACCTCTTTCTCAGAAAATATTTATTTTTAATGGAATGCCACTTTGCCCATGCTCCCACCTTTATTTTATCTCCTACCCTAGCTACATTGCTATACCAAAGGGACTAAAGAATGAGTCATTCTAATATTAATAAGTCCCCTCAATATTCTTTTTATACCTTATACTTTTATCTTGGTGTGAAAAATCTTCCAGACCCACCTCATCGGTAGATCAGAGAGATTTGAAATGACTTACTCCGATTGCCCAATATTAGGGTTTCCTATCTATAGCCTGCCTTATAGAAGTCCTCTAACAAACAAAAGGTTTCACTCATTGAGGCCAATTCTTCACATGACAAAGCCGCGATAGTTTTCTTATTTCCATAACTTGCATTTATTTTGGAATTTTTTCTCCTGTATATACTCCAATCTTCAACTCCATTTTCATGCTTATTTGCTTTGTAATGTATTGCACAACTTTTAGGCTTTATGTGTGGTTTTGTGGTGAGAATGTAAGAAATATTAGGGTTTCTAGTGCTTTCTTCTTACAGCTTTCTTTAGAATAGCCTTTTACAAGATTTTCTTTTGACTAGCTTTGAAAGTTCTCATTTTTCAGCTTCTATCTCCTCCTGATTTAAGATTTTAGCTACCCCATTATAACCTAACCCTAATTTAAGTTGTGAAGGATCTGCATTATTTGTGGATTCTAAAATAGATGGTTTCAACTTCATGTTACAAATGTAGACCTTGTCAAGTTTACTGTTTTGGCAATTACCATGACTTATAAACTTTTCCTTGTGATGTTCTTTGAGCTCTTTGGGACTCATTTTCTTTAGTTCCTTCAATTTCCTCAAAATGGAAGCTTTTATTCATTTGGAGATCTCCAATGTATCAATATGTACACCCCATATTGTTTAAAATCTCAATGAGAATGTATTTTATCTTTGCACTTCATAATCTGGGTCATCAGTGGCAGTTCATACTTATAGATTGGGCAAGAGTTTGACATTGCAAGCTATTTAAATATACATCCCTCATGGTATTCATGATTGCAAGTAATTTTCACACCTTTTTCACCAGCTAATATCATAGCTTGACATATACAACATAAGAAGTCTCCGATCTATTGTTTGTCTTTCTAAGTCCTCCATTGGACTCCTAGCTGCTGGAGGAGGGCTTCCATTAAGAACATCTTTACTATCATTTTAAGTAGTCCGAAAAACTTTTAGTTCCTTCAACATGGTGGTCATAAGAAAAGTGATTATAATATGATAAATCAGATGACATTAGCTTAATACAATGCCATCTTAACTATGCTCTATTTAATTCAACATCTCTAGAACCAATCTAGAGAAGAGCTATTGTTAGCCATGTCATCTAATCATTTGAAACCCTGAGCTATTTTTTTGCTTCAGAAAGAATTTTCAAGGCATGTCTTAGTCTCTCTAACTCCTCTTCTGTCAAATCATGCCTATGGAATACGATTCCATTATCCTTGATATCTCCAAACTTGTAGCTACCAACAAGAATATCCATGATGAGAGTAGCTAATTGGGACATTAAAGTCATTAATTCAATACCATAATCAACCAACTCCCTGGTCCTCCTTACAGTTTTGGTTGTGTCAGTTGACCAGTTCTAGCAAATCTAGCAATTTCTCATCTAAAACTACTCCCACAAGCTCATGTACAAGGGAACCACTTCCAACTCTAAAAATAATTGCTTTTATTATTATCCCAATAACGAATAATATAAGGAGATTAAATTTGGATATTCTATCATGAGTTGCTCATGCATAGATCTACATTCAATGATGTTTAGATCTTTTGGGCAGCTTCCTCCCTCCCATGAATAGAAACAAGAGCCTCAATCTTGAACATTTGACACCAATGTCAAACCCTATTGTTTCAATATGCTCTACAATTTGAATTGCCAACTCCCACAATAATAGTAATTGTGTGACACCTATTGGGTCCCATTATGGGCTTGACTAAAAAAAAATTCGTTTTGAAACAAGTTTTTATTTTGAACTGTCATGAGAATGCTTCAACATGTTTCGGAGATGAAAAAATGAACTGGGTAATCATCATAATCTAATTTAAGGTATTTTGTATTGTGAGCAAAGTAGACCAAGTAGCCTTCGGAATCACTTTGTAAAACTGATCAAATCATCTCCTAGATCCATGAAAATGCATAGGCATGTAGACATTTGATCAAAGAATTCAGTGCAATAGATGGTTCAGAAAAATGCATCCTGAGGTGCAAGATATTATCATTCAAATTAGCTCTTTCAACCTTTTCTATAACTGCAACTGTCAAAAACCAGTTTGGGCTCACCAAGTCACCATTTTGAAAAAATACCAAATCACCTCCTGGGAAGCTACCACTTGGGGGATTAGTTCATTTAGGTCAAATGATAATGCACACAAAAAGGTTCTTCACCAAACCACTCCTGTCATGAAATATTAAAGTCCAAAGTTGACCTCTCTACAACTTTCTGGAAATGCAAATGTAAAAACAGAACAAATCCCATTTGCTTTTGACCTTGAAATAATCTTAAATGAGATGATGAGGTTTTGAAAACTGGCATTGAAGTAGATTATGATAAGGTAAATCTAGAACACCAATTGGTTCATCATGAACGTCATCTAGCTGCTAGATATTGGCCTATAAAATTGACCTCCTTGATAGTTTTAATACTATGCAGACAACAAACCTTTCTAGAACCCTCCAACTTGATGCTTGAAAACCTAGTCAAATTTGATCATGGGAGGCTAAAATCAGATATGTAGACTATAATATGGTATATAAACATGCTTCTTAAGTGCTCTGTCATGAAACTGAATAGCCTCTAAATTATGACCCTCCAAAGTAGGTCACTGGGGCAATTTTTTCAAGTGCATTTCTGAGTGTGTTACTCAAATTGTTCATCGTGGGAACCTAAAATTTTGCAAAAAAATGAAGGAAATTTTAGGTTCCAACAAGCCTGCTACCCCAACTAACTGGGAAACTTGGCACATGAAACGAGACCCCTAGAATTTACCCACCCATCCAATTCATTGGCACAGTTGGTTGGCCCCACAAGTTGTAGAACAAAAAATATGGCTCTTGGCAAGGTTGTGCTGCATGAAATTGAAACATTTTGCAAGAATGTATTTGATTTCAGCATGATCAAATAGATTAGATTTGACCAATATTGGGAGAGGTTATCATGGATGGACCCCACATGCACCTATAGGTCCAAATATAACATTCTCAGTTACCATGAATTCTGAGAACCACTCCGTAAAAGTTTTGGAGTTTTTTGGTCTTAGGGATCTTAAGGGACTTTGCGGATAGCCTTCTGTCCCGAATGACTGGGACACTTGGCACATGAAATGAGACCCCCCTAGCATTTACCCACCCACTCCAATGCATTGGTATAGTCAATTCAGCCCCCACAAGCTATAAAACAAAAAATATGGCTCTTGGCATGGTTGTACTACATGAAACTTAATCATTTTACAAGAATACATTTGATTTGGGCATGGTCAAATGGACTAGAGTTGACAAAAACTGAGAGAGGTTATTCTGGATGGATGCCACATACACCTATAGGTACAAATGGAACATTCCTAGCTGCCACAAATTCTAAGTACTACTCTGTCAAAGTTTGGCAGTTTTTTGCTCTTAGGGATCTTACAAGACTTTCCTAGTAGCTTGCTAGCACAAAAAACTAGGACACTTTGTGCACTGAATGAGACCCCCCTGACATTTACCTACCTATCCCAATGTGTTGGCGTAGTCGGTTCGGACCCACGAGCTATAAAACAAAAAAGATGGCTCTTGGCAAGGTGTTGGAGTACCAACAACATTGAGGGGGGGTGAATCAGTGTTGTAGTTAAAAGACAATTCAATTTTCTTCTTGTCAAACTTGAAAAATAGAAAGCAATATTGCTGATATAGTGCTTTATAAAAGCAAGAAACCAAAGACTATGTAATAAAGGGCAGAACATTCAAGTATGAAAAACAAATGAACCATGCATCAAATGAGATCATAACACAAAGATTTTAGGAGTGGAAAACCCTCATGGGGCAAAAAATCCACTCAGTAAATGCCTCATTGACTTAATTATCAACAACACTAGCTATAGAGCCTCACTGGCCTTTATGTCTCATTGACTACAAAATGCCTCACTGGCAACATAAGCCTCACTGGAAACATAAGCCTCACTAGAAACAAAAGCCTCACTAGCAATGATCATATTGTCTCACTGACATGATCACTTACAACTTCTCAAAGATCAGATGAAAATATACAATATAGAGGGTTTCTCTATTTCTCTAGAATCCAAATCTTGATAGTCTCATTTACTTGAGACTCAAGAATACATAACCAAAACTATGCACATCAACTCAGAAATGTTTCTGCATTACAACAAATTGCTATTGTCTCAATGATAGTGTAAAATACAATATCATCAACACCATATCAGGTGTTTACATCTTATGCCTTTTTATACTTTCTCACTACCTTTTATGTCTTTCATTGAATAGTTTGTATGAATAACTAAAGCAGTTAAACTATTTGAAGTAGTTTTCTTTTGAACTCATAATTGTCAAGGATATGTGGTTGAATAGATCCATTTGGCTTATGAGAAACCTTTTACAAATAACCAAAGTTTATTCAAAATATTGCATATGGTTTTTAAACTATTTAATGTAACCACAAAGATAAAATATGTCTTTTCAAACTGTAGTGAAGAACACTTAACCACATCTAAAGCAGGGTTAGACAAATGTCATCAAAACTATTTCCAAACATATTTTATGAAACCCTAGCATCGTATACATGTGGTAAAAAGAAATAACCTTCAAAAAACTATTTACCAAATTTCAAAACTATTTGTTGTTCAACAACCCAACTGCCTTTCAAAAATGTGTCAACAAGATGTGAGCATAGTGCATAAATGTAACAAGAAAGCCCAACTTGATTGTCATAGACCTTGCAAATGAGCTCAACAAGCTAACAAAAACCCAATAAAGTGTCATTCAAGATCTCTGCACTTAGCCTTAGAAGCAAGACAAACAACCCACCTTAAACCCTTGGTCTTTTCTTTAACAAACTCTTAACAACAAAATGTATACAACATCAACATCTTTAACATCTTTGTGTAAACAAGAGAAAACAAAAGTAAAGAACCATTAACCTCAATGTTCACCCAAGGAGGAAGGATATCACCTAAAAAATAACAACCAAATTACCATTATAGTTGTGTTGTACTGACAAGAATAACTAACTATTCTCCTTTCACTCTTTCCACTGCTCACTATGAGCTTTGTCACATCTTAGACTGTTATCAAAAAATGATTTCTCAAATATCTCATTCAAAAACCTCATAAGATGTCAAACCCTAAGTTCAAGCTTTTCATACTACAAAGTTAAACTCAATGAATCGTAATCACAAACTTTTTACCTGTTAAACAAGACCAATACCTTCTTGGTAGGTTATTAACTTGAGTGACCGACATACCTTTGTTTATATTGATTTTTGTTTGAAACAAATCAATAACCTTTCACAAATGAAATGAGAATAACAATATGATGCCTTCTTCTAACTTTGGAGTTAGATAAAATCATAACCTCCTTCATACAAAAGATGATATTGAGAGATGAACAAATGAAATCATATCAGTGATGCCACATGAAATAAAGCAAATATAACCTTTTTCTTTGTATCCCTTTGAGATCAGGCTTTTGAAGTTAATTGAAACAAGAACCATTTCATATCAATGGTAACCATGATGACTAATGTTTACATATTGGATCAAATGCCTTTTTCAACATTGAACTTTAGGTGAAATGAGACCATAATCTTGCACCATCTATAATACCAAGGAGAGAGAAATATCTAGCATTATGAAACACTGTGCATATGAAAGAGATCACAAACATGTCATACTGCTTGTGTAGGTTTGACATCTTGATATCATGTCAATGATAAGACCACCTATGAAGAAAAGTGCAGTATCCTTTGATAATGATAAACCTTCTTGGCAATAAAATGAATCATGGCAAAGTATGAAGCAATAAGTACTTTGACCAACATACATGATTCTTTGTCAACTCATCAAACACATCAAGCATGAAGATACTATGTCATGTAACCAAGTCATCCAAATGCTACATAATGCCACAAACTTGAGAGTTTGTGTATTTGTCATCAAGGACAACAACTAAGAGGGCAACAAACTCCTCCTTTGTCTTTGATGGAAAAACATAACTCTCTCCCCCTTTTTGCATCAAAGACAAAGGGAGGAAGAATTGTGCAATTCCCTCAAAGATAGATCAGGAACCATAATCCAACATACTACAGAAAGAAATGATAAGAAAAAAAATTGAAATATAAATCATACCATCACTGGCCAATGTATCACAAAGTATCCAAAATGCTTCAAAACATCACTACACTATCAGTATCAAAGAATGAACATATGAATGAACATGTATCATAGCAAGAGAGATAAATTACTATCAAGGACAACAACTGAATATGCCAATCATGTGAAACAACAGATCATCAAAGAGCAAAAAACATAAATGTCATCAACATAAGGATACACCACTGAAGTCTAAAAAACAACATTGTATTAAGCACAGTACCACTGAAGATATCACATCAATGTTACTGTTCCCAAGCCAAGCCAACCATAACTATCATCACAGTATGAAATTTCATATGCCAGAGTAATTTTTCTCCACCTTCTTTCAGTGTCATATAATATGTGGATGAAGATACCTTTCATTGTCATTTCAATAATAAGATTCTCAAAACAACATGAGATCTAAATGGATAAAAACAAAAAGAGCACTATACAATGATATAAAAGTTTTCCATAGTATCAAAACTGAGCCAAGATGCCACCATGTTGAAAATGTAACCCAGGGGTGTAGAATATGCATGAAAACTCCTCGTAAAAACATGAGTACTATTGCTAATAGTTAAGCACCATCTCACTATATATAGTTTCACTACTACACCACTTTCACCATTGCATAGTTAAAGCATGTGATATCCTCTTTCAGGTTTCATTCATTGTCAACAAAAACATAAACCACTATGGAAGCATAGTAAACCATGAGAAAACATTACCAACCGTCAAATAAATGAGAGCAGCATGAGACCATCTCACCAATCTGAAACCAATTACGACAAACTATCAAGGCAAACCAATGCCATCATCAAGGCAACAATTTCAACCATCAAGACTCTGCATAGTATTCATTTAAGTGCCATGGATGATATAAAATATTGTCATACTTGTCCAACATAAAGCAATTGTTTGTTAGTCCTAAACAAACAATAACTCCCCCTGCTATTAATGAAAGTACTTATTACACTGTTACCATATAACTCAGGTCCTCTTTGTCTTTTCCATGGGGATGAATGATTAACAATAAACAACTCCCCCTAACTTTGTACCTCATACATAGAATATATAAATGTAATCAAAAGGCAAATAACTCATTTAAATCTACTTAACTGCAAAGGTAGAGCAATAAAGCTAATGTAGCTAACAACCACAGGGATAAAAGATGATACTTGAAGTGCACTCTGAGAACACACATAAATGATTTAATGAAGAGAAATATGAGGGAGATTATCTAATCTCTCCCTCAACTGGCCAACTATTTTCATGCATTTGATTTCTTGCAAATTATAAATGTTCCCTTGAGTCCTTGAACCTGCTGCAACAACTTCACCTATTTTCTTTCTAATCGCACATCCAAGAGCATCAAAAAGAATATAAAATCCTTGATCATAGATCTAAGTTACACTTAAAAGATTATGCTTAAGACCCTCTGCATAGTACACATTATGCAAAGGTAAGTCATCATCCAAAGAAACATTACCTTTCCCTATGATTTGAATATAATCATCATTTCCAAACTGCACTAAGCCTCCATCACAATATTCAAATTTGATAAATTTGCTTATATCACCTATCATGTGGTGAGAGAACCCACTATCTAAAACCCACATATTTTTTACCTTGGCATGTAAAGTTGTTTGATCAAGCATACCTTCTACCTTTTCATCAATCTTCTTTGGCTTCCAAATCAACTTTGTTTTAGCAGCATTAAAATATGTTTTGGAAAGAATGTTTGATTTCTTTTGTTGTACAACATGGTTGGACCTAAGATTTCCACTTTGTGAATTTGAACTCCTTTTAGACATAATTGTTGTCATAAACATGGTTTCTTCTCCTTCTTCAGGAGATTCCTCTGAGCAACTATCTGTCATGTCAGCAAATAGACTTTTCTTTTTGAAACCATCTTTCCGTTTAAAATTATACTATTTTTTCTTTCTTAGTTTTTCATTGTCTTCTTCATCACTCTTAGGTTATTTATTAGGGCATTGAGGAACATAATGCCCAATCTTGTCACAATTGAAACACTTAGAGGGTAATTTCCCTTGATATCTACTGAATCCTCTTTTTAGTTTGTTCACTAAAACAAACTCATCTTCATTCAATTTTTCTGACTCAGGTTTTATGTCATTATCTTTCTTTACAGTTTTGAAAGTAGTTTCTTTATTAGATTGTCATTGCTAATTCTCATTTCATAGGTAGTAAAGATACCATGAAGAGCATCTATAGTCAATTTCTTCATGTCTCTTTCTTCAACATCAGAAGTCTTAGAATCATATTTAGGAGACAAGGTTCTTAACACCTTTTTAACAATAGTTATCTCTTCTATTTTTTCTCCTAAACCTCTCATAGTGTTTACAGTTTCTTGGACTCTTTGAAGGTAATCAGCTACCTTCTCTTCATCTTTCATTCTTAAGCCTTCAAACTTGTTTCTCAGAGCTTGAAGTTTTGCTTCTTTTATATCCTCATCACCCTCATAGATGTTTGACAATTTTTCCTATATGGACTTAGTTGTTTTGCGTTCCATGACCTTGACTAAGACATCATTGGACAAACCACAACAAATGGCATTTGTAGCCTTTGCATCACACTCATAAGATTTCTTCTCATCAGCAGTAGATGGTGTTCCTGAATGAGAATAACTAGTTGCAATTGCATTCCAGACATCAAAGCCTAAAGACTTTATATGACGATTCATTCTATACTTCCAAATGGCATAATCATTACCCTTTAGATAAGGGTCTAGCTCTGATACCACTTGTTGGAGTACGGGGGTGAATCAGTGTTGTAGTTAAAAAACAATTCAATTTTCTTCTTGTCAAACTTGAAAAATAGAAAGCAATAATGCTGATATAGTGCTTTATAAAGGCAAGAAACCAAATACTGTGTAATAAAGGGAAGAACATTCAAGTATGAAAAACAAATGAACCATGTAGAAAATGAGATCATAACATAAAGATTTTAGGAGTGGAAAACCCTCATGGGGTAGAAAACCACTCAGTAAATGCCTCATTAGCTTAATCATAAAAAAAACCAATTACAGAGCCTCACTGGCCTTTATGTCTCACTGACTACAAAATGCCTCACTGGAAACATAAGCCACACTAGCAAAACAAGCCTCACTGGCAATGATCATACTCTCTCACTGACATGATCACTTACAACTTCTCAAAGATTAGATGAAAATATACAATACAGAGGGTTTCTCTATTTCTCTACAATCCAAATCTTGACCATCTCATTTATTTGAGACTCAAGAATACATAACCAAAACTGTGCACATCAACTCAGAAATGTTTTTACATTACAACACACTGCTATTGTCTCAATGATAGTATAAAATACAATATCATCAACACCATATTAGGTGTTTACATCTTATGCCTTTTTATACTTTCTCACTACGTTTTGTGTTTTTCATTGAACAATTTATATGAATAACTGAAGCAATTAAACTGTTTGAAGTAGTTTTCTTTTGAACTCATAACTGTCAAGGATATGTGGTCAAACAAACCCATTTAGGTTATGAGAAACCTCTTACAAATAACCAAAGTTTATTCAAAATATTCCATATAGTTTTCAAAAAATTTAATGTAACCACAAAGATAAAATATTTCTTTTCAAACTGCAGTGAATAACACTTAACCACATCTGAAGCAGGGTTAGCCAAATACCATCAAAACTATTTCCAAACATATTTCATGAAACGCTAGCATCGTATACATGTGGTAAAAAAAGAAATAACCTTCAAAAAACTATTTACCAGATTTCAAAACTGTTTGCCTTTCAACAACCCAACTGCCTTTCAAAAATGTGTCAACAAGATGTGAGCATAGTGCATAAATGTAACAAGAAACCCCAGCTTGACTGTCACAGACCTTGTGACTGAGCTCAACAAGCTAACAACAACCCAATAAAGTGTCATTCAAGATGTTTGCACTTATTAACATTAGAAGCAAGACAAACAATTCACTTCAAACCCTTACTCTTTTCTTTAACAAACTCTTAACAACAAAGTGCAAATGACATCAACATCTTTAACATCTTTGTGTAAACAGGAGAAAACAAAAGTAAAGAACCATTAACCTCAATGTTCACCCAAGGAGGAAGGATATCACTTGAAAAATAATGACCAAATCACCATTATAGCTGTGTTGTGCCGACAGGAATAACTGACTATTCTCCTTTCACTCTTTCCACTACTCACTGTGAGTTTTGTCACATCTCAAACTATTATCAAAAAATGATTTCTCAAATATCTCAGTCAAAAATCTCATAAGCTGTCAAACCCTAAGTTCAAGCTTTTCATACTCCAAAGTTAAACTTTGCATAAGGAACAATAAGTTTACTTTTCACATTATACACTTTCTACTAGATGGCTCAGTTTGCCCTAAAAGGGCTATTCACAATGAATCGTAAACACAAACTTTTTACTTGTTAAACAAGTCCAATACTTGCTTGGCAGGTTATTAACTTGAGTGACTGAAATACCTTTGTTTATATTGATTCTTGTTTGAAACAAATCAATAACCTTTCACAAATGAAATGAGGATAACAATATGACGACTTCTTCTAACTTTGGAGTTAGATAAAATCATAACCTCCTTCATACAAAAGATGATATTGAGAGATGAACAAATGAAATCATATCAATGATGCCACATGAAATAAAGCAAATATAAAATCTTTCTTTGTGCCCCCTTTGAGATCAAGCTTTTGAAGTTAACTGAAACAAGAACTATTTCATATCAATGATAACCTTGATGATTAATGTTTGCATATTGGATCAAATGCTTTTTTCAACATTGAACTTTAGGTGAAATGAGACCATAATCTTGCACCGTCTATAATACCAAGGAGAGAGAAATATCTAGCATTATGAAACACTGTGCATATGAAAGAGATCACAAACATGCCATACTGCCTGTGTAGGTTTGACATCCTGATATCATGTCAATGATAAGACCACCTATGAAGCAAAGACTGCAGTATCCTTTGATAATGATAAACCTTCTTGGCAATAAAATGAATCATGGCAAAGTATTAAGCAATAAGTACTTTGACCAACATACATTATTCTTTTTCAACTCATCAAACACATCAAGCATGAAGATACTATGTCATGTAACCAAGTCATCTAAATGTTGCATAATGCCTCAAACCCGAGAGTTTGTGTATTTTTCATCAAGGACAACAAGTGAAAGGGAAACACAAGGTTGTACTGCATGAAACTAAAGCATTTTGGAAGAATGCATTAGATTTTGGCATGATCAAACAGACTAGAGTTGACCAAAACTAAGAGAGATTATTGTAGATGGACCCCACGTGAATCTATAGGTCCAAACATAACATTCTAAGCTACCACAAAATCTAAGAACTGCTCCGTCAAAATTTGGTAGGTTTTTGCTCTTAGGGATCTTAAGGGACTTTGCTAGTAGCCTGCTGCGCCAAATGACTGGGACACTTGGCACATGAAAAGAGATCCCCCTAGAATTTACTTGCCCACCCTAATGGGTTGGCATAGTTGGTTTAGCCCCACGAGCCATGGAATACTAAATTCTACTCCTAACACCTTTCCATTGCATGAAACTAAATCTTTTTGCAAGAATGCATTTAACTTCGGCACGGTCAAATAGATTGGAGTTGACAAAAACTGAGAGAGAAAATATAGTAAGATGTTGTAAGGATGTTCTATTCAGATACATATATGTATGAAGATACATTCTAAAGAATGATAAGTGAATGAGGATTGTTTTGCATCAACTAATATACCTATCATTTGTAAACTAGCATGCTATGAGTATTAGAATGATCTTGGACTATACAAGCTCTAATTTTGTATGAAGGCATGGTAAATGATAACATATATAGAGCACGAAGTCTTATGTTGGTATTCTTCAATGATTAAATAAACTCATTTGAATCAAAATTTCACTAATGTTGGTTTAGTGGGACATTAGTGATATGTATTGTAACTTTCTATGTTAAATTATGGAGCCTTTAATTCCATTAATGGGATACATAGGCAATGCCAAGGAATTGGTTTTTTGAGAACTAGGTTTGGGTCTAGGAATATCTCATGATATATAAATCTTACACTATTTGATACAATAATATAATTTTTTGGCATATAGTTGATGCCGCTCCTATAGTTTTGTAAGGTTACAAAGTTAGCACTTCTAAATTGGGATAAATTATAAATTAATATAAATACTTGGTGCCACAATTTAAAATGGAAAAATGGCAAATAGAAAAGTTAAGAGCTAAAACATGTTAATTAGTTTGATCATTTTATTTATGTTCCATGAAATAAATAGTTTACCAAAAAATATGAAATGTTACACTTAGTAATAAAACTATAATCTATACATAAAATAAAATTAATAATAACCAAACATGACTATTACATATAATACCATATATAAAGTTACATTATATATAAAGTTGTGTAATGCAAACAAAAAGCAAGCAATAGATTAACAATACTTGGATCTACAGAAATGATCATTAATCCTTTCTACTTTTAATTTTGTGATAATTCCACCTAATTAGAGAAGCACATAAACCAAGAAACTACTAAAATAATAATAAAAATCCAAGGATGCATTGTTGGACACAATTGTTACAACTAAATCATAGAACTAATGAGCTAATCAAGATGCAACAAAAACATCAAAATCAAAATTTAATGAGAGGAAATTTTGGAGCTAATTCTATAATAAATATTCAACCATACTGATTAATCTATCAAAAGTTGAGATAACAAATAATTTGTGATAGGATCAACACAAAAAATTGAGTTATCTAACCATGCCCTTGAGAGAACATACTTAATGGATAAATCCTAGTCTTCCAATTTTATGTGTGATCTAGCTCTTCAAATTTTTTTTTGATCATTCTCTTTAAGTATCAATAAATTATTAAACATGTCTTAAATATGCCCCAATCTTTATTTTCAACCATACATAATCAACAAGGTCCTACAGTATTGTGATTTCTATGATATGATTGGATACTATCATTAATTTCTCTTAAATATTCCTTCCCATGGAGAACATATATTTCATTGGATATGAGCTCACCCATCACACTTATGTGACATGTGATCTTCCTATCAAAACTTTAGGCTCATTATTCTCTAGGACCTCTTTAATGTAAAATATTCTAGATAAGGTTGATTAGATATGTATGGTGGTTAATAACATATTGAATGTGTGAATTCAAAATAGGTGTGTGAGTAGGAATTTTCTAGAATTTATCAGTAATGCTACCATGGAGTTAGGGAGATATTTTTTACTATATAACAAGCTTGTATCTCTATAGTAATGGGTCTACATATCATTGTATTTGGGGTTAGATGTTTTTGAGTTCGAATTCCTTTAGAAATTATAGAAATGAAATACTCTCATTCAATTCATGTAACTTGGTAGGGAGATTCTATATTTTAGTCTAAACTTTTAAAAAATTATCTATAAATGCAAAAGTTGTAGCTTGTACTAACTTTCTCGATAAACATATTTTATTTAATCTCTAATGTTTATATGGACATGAATTTGCTCATTACATCCTGTGTTTGGAACATGGTGATTGTTTCCTATAATCCCTTTTATTTCCAAATATAATCTTTTATCTTAATGAATATTTTATCATGAATTCATTGGTTATCATATATGCAAGTAAATTTGTCATGGTCTCCTTTTTTGTTGTCATGTATAGATGTATTCATGAAATTAACTGATCTCCTTAGACTCTTGCATAGTTCATGCCATATCTTGAGCCAAGATTGACATTGTCATTAGCTTTTTAGTCATGTGTTTGTAGGGAATGGTAACAAGATAATGACTATTTTACATATGGTAGGCTTTCTTTCTCTCCCTTTCTCTCCTTCTTGATTTAATTTTATTTCATTCTTTCCTCTTTAACCTTTTGCAGTTTCAAAATTGGTTAGGGTAGGATTTAATTATCTTTTATTTGTTGCAAGTATGTACTAACTGGTGTTGTCATTAATGTCAACATGCTTAGGCCGTCATTGGTATCAACAGTGTCTTTTGATATTGTTGATTGTTGCCTGATTGAGTTGTAATGTTAAAGTGATTTGAAAGACTTATAGAAGTCTTGATGATGTTGGTATAGTGCTCTTGTTGCTGAATCTCCAAGTGTCTTTGAGAAAATTTGTTCTCCAAAGGAAACAATGTGTTGCAGAGTATTCTGGCTTGTAGGATACTATTTGAGTTTTTGCTCCGTATTTCTTCTGTGTTAAAGACCGGAGTGTGAGATTTGGAAATGTTTTAGAGAAGTGTTTGAAGATGCTAAATCCAGAATTTGGTGGTCCAGATCGCTATGCAGTAGAAGTTATGTTCACTAGTTTGAAGACTGTAATTGTCAGAGTTTCTGGGTTGTGCAGAGGTGTCTGGGAGAAAGTATTTTGCTCTGCATTTCTCCATAGAGTGGTTTTAGGTGATGCAATTCTAGACATATGTTTATAATGTCCTTAGATATCTTCATTCCAAAGGATTTGTGATTTGGTGCTCCAAAATCAAGTTATTGAGCAGTAGAGCTTAGCAGTGTTGATTGTAAGCTATCTTCAAGTGAGATTTGTTATCTTTAAGTGAAACTTGTTGTAGCTAGATTTGTTGGCTCCCAAGTGATTTTATGTTATTCGTGGATGTATCCTAATCATGT
The DNA here is from genome assembly GCA_027924645.1 of Cunninghamia lanceolata. Classification (NCBI taxonomy): domain Eukaryota; kingdom Viridiplantae; phylum Streptophyta; class Pinopsida; order Cupressales; family Cupressaceae; genus Cunninghamia; species Cunninghamia lanceolata. The sequence goes on from BSBN01000078.1 coordinate 11,695,239, forward strand.
TAAAAGCTTGTGCTTGGTCTGCAAGTTATGGTTATGTTCTTGGAAGCGTGTTCCTAAAGATCCTAGTGTTAACACTAGTTTTGGCTGACTTGGTTGTTTACACTCTTTGCGGATGTGCTTCATGGATTGTGTAAGTGTGTTGAAGCATGTGAAGATGTATTTAGGTCCTAACTAAGCTATAAAATATTCTACCTTTTATCCTTTGCTTTGCAAGATTGTTTAGGTCTAGGCCTAATTTGAATTGTGTATGTTTACCAACCTTCTAGAGACTGTTCCAAAGGTTGTAGAATGTGTTTCCGACCTTGATGTATGTTCAAAGGTTTATGATTGATATAAATAAGTGAAAAGGATACATGTGTTTGAGAATGTGTGTTGGAAGATGTGAAGATAAATATGTTTGTGTTGTAAGGCCATGAAGGTGATATGTATTGTGCTTCATTGGACCTGAACTCAGGCATGTGGTAGATGCTATCATATTAGTTCATGGAAGTGAGCCACCTCTTTTGGTAGCGAGCCTTTTGGCAGTGAGCCACCTCTCTTGGTAGTGAGCCACCTCTTTGGGCAATGAGCCCCTTTGGCAGTGAGCCTCTTTGTAATTTGGTATTGATACTACTATATATTGTGAGCTAATCCTCATCATGGTTTTCCCTTTAAGGGTTTTCCACGTAAATCTGGTGTTCTCTTGTGCATGGTGTTGATGTGATTAAGTTTCTGTTATCTACTTTTCATGTTTAATCATCAGAACAGAATTAGGGTTTATGTGAATTGATGTGGATGTGACTATGTTTGTGAAGGCTTAAAGTTTTTGATACAACTGATTCATCACCCCTCTCAATTGTCTTGTACATTCAATAATTAATATCAGAGCAAGGGTTCCTTGGAAGAAAGCCTAATAGCTTAAGGTAGATCTAGGATGGCATGTAAGAAAGACATTTCTTAGTTTTATGGAACTGACTATGCCTTTTGGAAGGTACAAATACAAATTTATCTTATTTCTCTTCATTATTATGTGTGGAAAATGGTTGAAAATTGTATTCTTTAAGAATGGAAGAGGGTGGATGAATTTCATACCACCTACAAGCATTCAATAAATTGGTGGCTCAATTGGCATTAATTGGTGTAAAATGGATGAGGAGGAGAGATGTCATATCTTGCTTTGTTCTTTGCTTGATTCGTGGGATTCTCTTGTTATGGCGATTGGGAGTACTTTTCTTATCTTGAAAGTAGATGTCATAGGTTCTTTTCTTCCTGAAGAAATGAGGAGGAAGATATCCATCAGTGCCAAAGAGAAGTTGATTTTGTTTTATAGGAAAAGAGGGGTTTTCAATTTAATGAGTGTTCAAGGTGAGATCCTCCTTTCACTACAAACATTCAAGGACATAAACTGAGTCAAGCCATAACTTTTGCAAGAGGGCTCTATTTTATATTTAATGTCACTTGGAATGAAGAGGAAACTTGGAAATTTGCTAGTTAATTGATTAATTAAGCCTGATTATGCTAGAAACCCTAATTATACAAAATCATAAACAAATGGATGAATCACCACAAGTGATCACAGACAGAGCTATAATATTCAGAGTAGATACATACTAGATTTCAAGATTCTAGATCTGGGAAAGTTAGGGACTAAAGAGCAAGCTCCCAAGTCCAAGGTGGAAACTTCTTCAGAGACTTCTAGAACTTGTCTGCAACTAATCTCCACTATCACAAAGGTTTTCTACCTTGGGGACATGGTGGGCTTCAGAGCAGGCACCCAAGTCTAAGTCCTATTCTTCTACTCTGATATGGGATTCAGACACTTTGTTTAAGCCTCCTGCAACTCCACTCCTTCGACTTCAACACCTATTACTTGCAACCACAAGGAGTGTGGTTCAGGGTTGTGGTGTTTGGGAGCTTGCCTAAGTCAAGCCCTAGAAGGACATTCAAGTCTTCCAAACACCGTTGTCAGATAGAGAGTGTGTATCCCTACGGGATAGAGGCAAAAACCAAATGATAAATGATTGAAAACACAAATAGATATCACCTCAGAGGTGTATCTTGCATGTAGATGAAAATCCTTCAACATATGAGAAGATGAAGCCAAATCTACATAACAAACACAATAACAAGACAAATTTGCTCTATGACAATGAATACTTTGAATGCTGTAAAATCATAAGTTTGCCAAAAGTTCATAATCATCTTCTAGTTTAGAATTGAAACCCTAAACATGCTTATATATGCATTCCTGCTTTAATTTCATAATTCAAACTTGAGATGTAGGCAAGAGAACCTTCTAATGGTCACATAACCAACATTTAAAATTTGGGACCCTATCAAATAGGGAAAGACTAGGGTGTAAGCACCCAAGTCCTTGGCACCATTTTCAAGGTGGGATCAAGTTCATCATTGTCCCCTAGGCTCCATTTAACATGGGTTTTTAGGAATTTTCCATTGCGAGTTAAAATGATCATGTAAGATGCAAAACAAGGGACCCAGGAGATAAACTTAGGACGTAAAAGTCCTAGGGGGACATTTTACAACGTAAAATTTAGCCCCCACTTTAATGTATGTATGATCTTATGAGCCATACATGCATTAAAGTACAGTCAAAAAACATAGCAAACACACCAAGCACTTAGAGCGAATGCTTACACAAAGAGTGAGAAATTATTTCTAGCCCCCAGTCTCAGGTAGACATTAGAGAAGACACATCGCAGACATGCCAAACACAATGAAGATAGTAACAAACATCCAAAACATGGAGAAGACATTAACAATCACACAAGACATAGAGAAGATAGTATTGAAGACATGCAAAACACAATGAATATAGTGAATGCAATGATATTTCTTTTTTCATTTTTATTCTCATCAATGCAAATGTAGATACATGGAAAGTAAAAATGCAACACACAACTCAAAATGTAGGGAGGGGCATTTCACCATGCATCTTTAGACTACATATAGGGGAACAGACATGCAATACAAATCTCAGAGTGTAGGGAGGGGCATTTCACCACACAACTTTAGACTACACTTGAGAATAAACACACCATACAAAACCCAAAGTGTAGGAAGGGGCATTTCACCACGCAACTTTAGACTACACTTGGGACAAACATGCCATACAAAACCTGAGTGTCAAGAGGGGCATCTCACTACACAGGTTTAGACTACACAAGGGGAAAACACATGGAAGACACAAGAGCCGTATAGTGTGTCAAATACAAACTACACGTCTAAAACACAACAAAAAAGGTGATAGAAGGAACTTATTGCTAAGCTCCCACCATCTCAAACAAGCTACATGCACACTTGATGGTTGGCCTTATGCCACAACAACCTCCAAAGACAGTTAAGGGAGGATACACCAACCCCACCTCCGCAGAGGACTTTTGAGATAAAAGGATTGCACTAACTCAAGAGATACACCATCCCTACCTCTGTAGAGGGCTTTGAATAAAAGGATATGCATGATATCCCACCTTCGCAGAGGGCTTTATTGATTGCAAGATAGATAAAGATGTGCACTCATACCAGAGATACAACATCCCACCTCTGTAGAGGGCTTACAAACATGCTTCATTAGTATTGAGAATGCTTCTAGATTCATCTCAATGCTATCATGGACTGTTGAAAACCCATGCCTACTAACGCTTCGTTAGTACCAAAATCATAAACAACTTACCTTTTATATGACCCCACCTTAAGGTGGTTGATATTGTATACCAATATCAAGCACATTAAGGTAGAAATAAAACACATAAGGGAAAAAGAGATTTCACAAAGCCCATGCCCCAAAAGGTGACATGTGCTTCACGATCATTGAATGTTCCCACAAACACACAATTACTTGTAATGAAAGGGGTTAGAAACCACATAATCATGATAAATGCAATGCATGTAATCATTTACATAAAGAGCCAAGGCTATACTATCGGTTCAAAATCTAAGTATAGTCGTGGGGCTATATCATCAAAGTCTTAGAACTGAGTGTAACCAAGGCAAGATTCAAAGATAAACACAGTGCATAGAGAAAATGTATTATTATAGTTTGTTAGAAAAGCTAAGTCAACATCAAAATATCACACGGAGTGATTCTACTAGCCAAGCATCAGATAATATATGTCAACCCCATCGTCATGTATGGACTAGGTCCATTTTTTCTTTACTCACTGAAGGGACACTTGGTCCTTATCAGTCTTATTTGTTTTTCTCATCCACCAGCTAGGTAGAATGAAGAGGAAGGTAAACAATAAATCAAGAGAGGAGAACAAGTGCCTTAGGGTCATCACATAGGAAGGTTCCCCTAGGTCACCAACTACAATGCTATTCCCCCAAGGCATGACACTCTGTTGCATTTTTTCCCAAATTGGATGCTTCCCAGTTATCCCTACAAGGTAGCCATCATTGATCAACAAGATTTGCGGGCTAGGGGCCAACAGTATAGGAGATAGACCATATAAATATCTCCTCTCCATCTTTAGGCTCTGCAGAACCAAGGGGGGTATTCCCTATTCAACACACTCAACAATAAAAGTAGAGGAGAGGAGCAATATAGAAGATTGATGATACAAATTGAAGAAGAGTCACAACAGAGGTAGTCTCCAAGTATCCTTGACATTACAAGAGTATCAAGGGTCATCCAAGGAGACCTAAACAATACATAACACATCACGGGGGGATGACAACACAGAGGTAAAGGGTTAGAAATAATTACCTACATGCAGGCCCATGCTAGAGATTGTCAACAATTAGATCATCCTCCTCCCAATCCTAAATGTTAGAGGAAAGAGGTACATAAGGTACAATTGCCAACTCTTTGTCATTGTTCTTAAACTCTTGTTCATTAAGCTCTTCTTTATTTATCTCAGTCTTAGAGGGTGGGATTCTTTCTTGTTCAAGTACATTTCTTTGTGTAAAAGATTATCTTCTCTTCCTCCTTTTTCTTGCTTGTCTATTTATTTTTGTCCTATTTCTTATATTTTTAAAAGTATTATCGTGTTTTCCCATTGCTTTTTGTATCTTAGAGAAGGAAGCTTGCTCAAATCTTATTTGTCTTGATGAAGTACCTTGTTCTCGACAAGTACCTCCCAATCCTCTTAAGGATGGTGAGGGAGGAACCTCAACATAGAGTTATTTACCTTTCTCTCTAGGAAGTTCTTCTAATGAGGGTTGTTCTTGTCTTATTGTTTCTTGCATAGAAGGATCGGCCACTCGATGTAGTAATTTTGATTTATGTTTTCTATATCCCAAGAAGTTAAAAACTCTTCGTATCTCTGGCTCCTGATCAGATCGTGGCCAAAAATAATCAAGATTGAAGTGTTGTCTTGTAACCAAGGGTTTATATCTATTGTGAGAAATAGTATGCACTTATCCATTCAAATGAAATTTTACATAGTTATGAATTGTTGAAGGACAACTTTCATAGCCTTTAACCATGGGTGTCCTATTTTTTATGCAGAAATGGTCGGATAGGGGGACAACATGAAATAATTGTTCCACATATTTTCAATTACCGTGACCAATAAAGATATATTTCCAAAAGTGTTTATAAAAGCTCTATTATGTGTTTTAATCACCATGTCAGAATGGTCATAGAAATCTTATATCAAACCATGTGCATAAAGGAACTTTTTTGTTGCCACATTAGTCATGAAATTAGGATCGATAAGTGTTCCATAGGATTTTCCATTATCTTCATAGTGATATAAAGAGGCCCTTCAATTTCTCCAATTGTTTTAACATGAGGTGTAAATACAATTTTAGGTTCAGGGACCTTTATAAGGCCTAGGAGGAAACCTAGTGTTATTGTTGCAATTAGAAGCCATGTGTATATTTTTTTCAAATGAATGTAAAATCACATTTTAAAATATTTTCAATGCTTGTGCAAGGAATAAGTGCAAAAATATGTAATTTTATGACCTAAAATGCTTGACTTTTTTCACTTTTTTCAATGCAAATGACTAAAAGAAAAGGTCTTGTAAGGATATATAAAAGTCCAATAATGCATAAATATCCTTCACAACACACCTATTATGCAATTCTATATGCAAAATAAGTCAAAATCTAATGAAAATGCAAGATTTTAAAACCCTAGTTGTGAAATTAAGGCATGAATATGTGCAAAATGATATGTAAATGAATTCTAATCAGATTTATGATGAAACATAACTCAGCTCAGATCTGAAAATGCTTTTAAAGTTGTACAATGCTCAATACAAGTGCAATTTTAAGGTTAAATGAGTGAAAAATGCTAGTTTTTGTTGAAATTGACTAAGTGTAAATGCAATTTTTTTTGAAATATAAATGCAAAAACACACAAAAAAGCAACACTACAAACAAAATCAGATTTTCATGAGTATCTAAGATGAGTAGTAAAATCTGAAACAAGATTTTAAGTACAAACCCTAGTTTTTGAAATTACTAGGTTATGAGAAAAATTCAAAATTTCAAGCAAATCCTAGCAATTTTAATGTGAAAAATGCAATGAAAAATATTATAATATAATGAATTTCTGTAATTTATATCAGATATAATGTAAAAATCAGAAATTAAATGAAATGCAATGAAAATTAATTCAATCTATGTCAAAATGCAAGTTTAAAATGCCAAATTTTTCAAATTTTTTAAATTTTTCAAATTTTTTGTAAATTTTCAAATGCAATATGAAAATGATAAAAGAAATGAATGCAAATATAAAGTACAACACTCAGAAAGGTGCAAAATTCAAATAAAACATGGGTTCACCAAAATGTTTTATAGGAAAAGAGGGGTTTTCAATTTGATGAGTGTTCAAGGTGAGATCCTCCTTTCACTACAAACATTCAAGGACATAAACTGAGTCAAGCCACAACTTTTGCAAGAGGGATCTGCTACAGATTTAATGTCACTTGGAACGAAGAGGAAACTTAGAAATTTACCGGTTAATTGATTAATTAATCCTGATTATTGTAACATCCCTATCCATAAAACTCAAGATTTAACTTAAACATGTTACTTAAACAAGTCATTAATTAAGAATGGATTACAATATTCAAAAATTTGAATCATAAGAAACATATTCTTTTCCATCACGTAAGCATGTTAATCAAATTAGAATATAACATAACATACAATCTGATAAATCATTACAATCCTTAGTGAATATCCATCACTAATCAAATATAGTATGTGCTCTAGGCATCTTAATCAAATTTTTACATTATAATAGAACAACTAGTCAAAATACAAACACTGTATCTAGAACCATTGACATCTATCTTCATAAGCCTCAGCTTGTCTCATGCTTGGGATGCTTGGGAAGGAGAGCATCATCCTGGTGCTTTTCCACTAACCACGGACCTGTGGTCCCCCACTCATTTTCCTAACTGGAAGAGGCCCTACCCTTCACGGAAAGGTTAGACATTTGAAACCAATTGGATAGCCATCTGAGTAATTGGTGTTGTGTCATTCCTAATGTCTCACAGTCACATACTATAGATCCACTCTAACTTGTATGACACTACTGGAGACACTAGGCCATCTCGATCATTGTGGACCAACAATGCATGCAGAGATGGATGTATTACTTTGGCCAAAGTTTTCATACAAATATGTTACATAATGAACATTGTCATATGTCCACTACCCTAACTTGACTTATAAGCTGTCATGTCCTACAGTCAGTTCTTAACGACCTTGTCCTTTAGGTATAGTACATATGTGGGATCAATTTGAATCACTGTCCAAACTTGAACATTCAACTCCCCTCATAAGTTAGTTATAACTAAATAGGTTTCTTTTGTAACGCAGAACTAGTGACTCCACCTCACCTCATTCTGTTTCAATTCATTTCAATTTCAAAATTTAAGACTCTTGGTCTTCCATGGTTAACATATTGATGACATTTTATCACATATGATGAAGTCGATTCCATGATACTCAAGGCATACCTTGCCTTAGTAAAATACATTAGTTTTTCTTAAGGTTCAACAGCTCTTATATTCCCCATGAGCTCAAAGGTTATTCACCAACCTAATAGTTTACAAATAAGTAAAAGAATTTATATATCATAATGTTATCCAATAAAACATAACTCAGCCACATATAGAACTAGTCTATATTCTTCTATAAACTTATTCCAGCTATCTCAGTATGAGACTATGATCATAAAGATCATATTCCTTCATCTTTGAAGGTTCATATAACATTCATAATAGTTTAAATATTTCTATTTGAAATTCACAGTCGGCTCCTCATGCAAGCCCGACTCGGATTTAGTTTGGGTGTTATAGACTCACCGGTTTATAATTTCCTTCCTGGCAATCATCTTAGTCATTGGACTAGGTTTATAATATTAAAATCTGTGATAGTTATTATTATAGTTGAAAGACTACATGCTAAGTTTTGATGCCTACACAACTATCATTATAGTTAAATGCTTGTATCCATTATCAACTATACACCAGAAATCATTCATAACTCCCTTCGAGAGCTCATAGGCTCGACCCTTGTCATCCTACGATGTGGGATTAATGAAAATATAATGAATATATGCTCAGCCACTGTGGCTTTGAGCTCTAGTTATCATATTGTATCTTACAATGTAATACGGCCAAGTTGAAAGACTCAAGGCTCACTCAAGGAAAGAAATAATCTTTACAAGGCTCAGCCTTGAGGCCTTGAACTAGTATTAAAACAAAAAGCAGTGATTGTATGGTTCTTTAAGCCTCGGGCTTCAACATAAACAACATTCCACATCATTACAACTTGTCTGAGTGTAATCTTGAGAATAGTTACATAGTTTTTAGCTTGACTCATAGCCTTGAGCATGGTTTCAATGAAGTTTAATATGTTTTCATCTTGGCTCACAATCTTGAGCATGGTTTCAATAAGTTTAATATGTTTTCAGCTCGACTCATAGTCTTGAGCATGGTTTCAATAGTTACTGTGTCAAGCAAGCTTAGCCTACGAGGCTTCGAGCATAAACACAACTCAAAGTTGTCTTAAAAGGGTTCGACCATACAGCTCCCAAACCACTACATATATGTGATTAAAAAATAGGAATAGCTTAGCCCATTGGCCTGGAGCCACAACTCAAAATAAATATAGACAACATGCATGGCATGGCCTTACAGGCCGCATGCCTCAAATTTTAATTAATGACAAGAAACTTCATGTTTCCCAATTTACATGAGTCAAGTAATAGACCGATTGCAGTCCCACTTTGTGAGTCTTCTCGCTGCTTACAACTCCCTCCTGCCACTATTCTTCCCCAAATATTTACACCCTCTACATTCTTTTCCAAAACCCCGACCAACCTCCCTAACTCACTGAAGTGATTCTTGCCAAAAGGGAGAGCCCAAGACTCAAGGTAACCGATCCCAAGCATGCTGATTTTAGTTGCTAATTGCCTTTCCACTCGGTAGTGTCCCTAAAAAGGTGGCTCGATGCTTGCACAACTTGGGATGGTTGAGCTCTAAGCTCCCATCTATCTTCATGACTGACTATAACCACTTAAGAATATTCCATCGAATATAATAATTAAGATAAGTAAGTAACAATAATATCATTATAAGTAACAACCTAATAAGAGATTTCATCCATGACTAAGGATTATCACAGGAGATAATATTCATTAAAAAAAATATTCACATTAATAACGTCAATTATCGAGGTCGAGTGATACTCCCCTGAAATTGACTATTCCCAATAGTTGAATGACTAGGGAATAAAATAATGACCTCGAGAACAAGTAAGAGATACCTCCTTGTCTCTAAACACTATTGGCTTTTAGCTAGGGATAATGTTCCCAAAACATCATCCGGTCATCATGACTTGTCATGATAACTTCATCGACAAAATATTAAACCAAGAACATAGAAACAAAAGACAAGAGACATGACACATGTCAACTTACGAATGGTTAAGAAGGACATAGGAGTCAATTACTCAGATGGCTAGTCAACTTATGTTTTCACATCATCTAACCCTTCCTCCAAGATGATACTCTCCTTCCTTCTTTAGAGGACATTTGTTTTTCCTGTCACACTCAGGACCACAAGATTATGATTAGTGCATCATTATCAAATCTTGTAATTATAAATCATTTAATTTAAAAAACTATTTAACATCTATTTCTAATTTATAAACAAAAGTTAAATCAAATATTTCCACAATATCAAATCAATTAACTATGACTAATCCTCCTAATTATCATGCCTAGTTATTGATTATGTCTAATTTGTAAGTTGGGAATGTAACATATCCCCCCATAAGAATCATCATCCTCGATGATTATTTGTCTTTTAAGATAAACCAACATAATATGAAAAGGTTTTCATAAGCATAATATCAAATGTCTCAAAAAAAATGAGGAAATTTAGCATGGAAGTCATCATAATTTTCTTATGTGGCATTTTCTATTGAATATTGGTCCCACTGGACCTTGCACTATGTTATTTCCTTATTACGTAAGCATAGCTTATGCGTTTGGAGCACCTTGATGGGCTCGATCACCACCACTCCTGGGTCTTTCACCTGTAACATATTCCAATCAAGCATAGGAATCTAATTATCAGCAGAATTAAACTTTTTCAAATAAGAAACATGAAAAGCATTATGCATCATGGAAAGTACTGGTGGTAGGGCAATTTTTTATGCCACTAGGTTGACTTATTCTAGAACTTCAAATGAACCCACATATCTTGGTGCCAGTTTGGACATTTTTCCAAATTTGATGGAACTTTTTTGAGGTTTTACCCTAAGGAGAATTTTATCTCCCATAGTGAAATGCCTTTCAACATGCTTAGCATCCACGTAACTCTTTTGTCTATCATTGGCTTCTGCTAGCCTCTTTTTAATTAAATGGACTTGTTCTTCCATTTCAGATAGCATTTCAGGACCAAGGCTAACCCTATCTTCAAGCTTATCCCAGCTTATAGGGGTTCAACATTTCTGCCCATATAATTCCTCAAATAATGCCATCTTAATAGATGAATGATAAGAGTTATTGTAAGCAAATTCCACTAGAGGAAGATAATCCTCTAACTTGTATTGTTGATCCACGCAATACATCCTTAATAAACCCTCCAACACTTGGTTCACCCTTTCAGTTTGTCCATCCATTTCAGGATGATAAGCAGAGCTTATGTTCAATTGTGTTCCAAGTGAAGAGAACAAGGTTTGCCAAAACCTAGAAGTTATTCATGCATCCTTGTTTGAGATAATCTTCTCAAGAATGTTGTGAAGCCTGAAAATCTCTTGAACATATTTCTAAGCAATGATGGGTGCTCCATCTGTCAAATTTCCTAGAATAAAATGGGTTGCTTTGGTGAGTCTGTCCACCACAACCAAGATAGAATTGTTCTTATTCCTTGACATAGGAAGTCCTTGCACAAAGTCCATGCTTATAATCTGCCATTTCCACTTAGGAATTTCATGGGGGTATAATAATCCCATTGGGTGTTGGTGTTCTGCCTTCACCCTTTGACATTCAATACAAGTAGCTACAAAATTTGCAACATCCTTTTTCATTCCTTTCCAAAAGTATAAAGGTTTCACATCAACAAGTAACTTGATTACTCCAGGATGTCCAGAATATGGTGCAGAATGAACCTCTTTCCAAACGATATTCCTTAACTCTACTGAGTTAGGTACATACATCCTTCCTTTGAACCTTAATAACCCATCTAGTTCAAGGTTAAATCCTTCATATTTTGGATTCTATGGACCTTTCTCAAGGGCTTGTTTTACCTACTCATAAAACTCATCTCCCTTAGATTGTTGTAACACCTGATTTCTAAAATCAGAATGCATGGAGATCATAGAGGAGATATAGCTTCTCCTACTTAAAGCATCTGCCACTCGATTTTCCTTTCCTTGGATATATTTAATCTCAAAATCATAATCCAAGATAAATTCTAACCATATTCTTTGACAATCATTAAGATGGGGTTGAGTGAACAGATATTTAAGTCCCTGGTGATATGTTTTCAACTCAAAAGATTTTCTAAGCAGATAATGTCTCCACATTTGGAGTGCATGCATGACTACTGCTAATTCCAAATCATGTGGGGCATAGTTTTGTTCATAGTTTTTTAGTTTGCACAATTCATACACAATAACATGTCCATCTTGGACTAGTGCACCACCTAAGCCTTCCCCTAAGCCATCGGTAATGACTTCAAATTGACCTTCCAGGTTAGGCACTTTTAAAATTGGGGCTAAAGTTAATTTTTCCTTTAGTAGGTCAAAGGCCTCCTGGCACTTTTCTGACCATTCAAACTTCTTGCCCTTTCTTTGCAAGGAAGTTATAGGATGTGCAATTTTAGAGAAGTTTTTCACAAACTTCCTATAATAACCAGCCAGGCCCATTAAACTTCAGACCTCATGAACATTTTTTAGTTTAGGCCATTCAGGAATAGCCTTGATCTTAGCTGGGTCTACATCTATTCCTTTAGCTAAAATTACATGACCCAAATATTGTACTTCTTTCTGGAAGAAGGTACACTTAGAGAGTTTGCCATAAAGTTTATGTTCTCTTAATCTCTGAAGAACAATTCTCAAATGCTGCATCTGTTCCTCTTTGTTCTTAGAGCAGATTAAAATGTCATCAAGAAATACCAAGACAAACTTCTCCAAGTAGTCTCTGAACACACTATTCATAAGATTCATAAACTTTACAGGCACATTTATCAACCCAAAAGGTAGGATAGTGAATTCATAATGTCCATATCTAGTTCTAAAGGTTGTTTTATGGATGTCTTCATCCTTCACCCTCAATTGGTGATATCCTGATCGAAGATCGATCTTAGAAAATACCGTTGCACCTCTCATTTGATCAAAAATATCATCGATGCGGGGTAGAGGATACTTGTTCTTGATGGTTGCTTTATTTAACGTGTGATAATCTATACATAACCACAAAGTTCCATCTTTCTTTTTCACAAAAATGACAGGTGCTCCCCATGGTGACACACTAGGTCTGATCAACCCTTTATCTAGTAGCTCTTGTAATTGAGCCTTTAACTTTATTAATTCTTTTGTGTTCATCCTGTAGGGTGCTTTAGAAATAGGTTCTGACCTAGGTATAATATCAATGGAAAAATCAAAAGCTCTCTTAGGGGGTAACCCTAGTAGTTCATCCAGAAAAATGTCCTTAAAATCTCTAAGGAGGTAATGCTTGTCCATGTCTAGTCTTTCTTGACCTATGGACTCCTTCATCCCTACTTCATTAAGTTTTTAGAATTCATAAAATGTCAAGTCATCTTGGAAGTAGTTTTCCTTTGTTTCATCTATTTTATTGATCTTGACAACAAAAAGTTGGCATCCTTTCCTTTGTGCCCTTTCTTAGAATCAAGACAAACAACTGAGAGGGGGGGTGAATCAGTTGTCCCAAAACTTCCTCTTATTAATCACTTAAATCCTTCTTGTAATTCAATAGCATAATAATAAATCAATCATGGAAGCATAATGCAATCATTCAAGAGTAGAAACACATTAACACATATGACACCAAGATTTTAACGTAGAAAACCTGGTTAAGGGAAAAACCACAGGGTGACTAACCCAAGATTGTATTCTCTGTTAAAAGAATCAAAGGAACAAAATGGTACATGCCAATTAGGGTTCACTGCCCGAGCACACTGCTCATAAGAGGCCCACTGCCTACAGGAGACACACTGTCTACAGAATAATAAATATTACATACTTGAACTGAAGAAAAGCATCTTCACCATGCTAGAGTCAGTTCCATTTAAGCCTAATACTACTGCTCTGCCTTTCACACTTCTCCTCTCTACCACACTCTCATCTCCACCAAGATACATTTGAACTGACTTCACAACTTCTTATTTATACAGGATATTGACTTTGGGATAATCATCCAAGTCAACATACTTTACAGAGCAAATACAACTTGACTAAATTACAAAAGACTTCATGCAGATCAACACATTGTCAGCTACACAGATCTAAGACTTCAATATTCTTTGAGGAACATGCCACGCTTCGCAGAACATCTTTAAGATCATCCACAAGATGTGTAATTCATCCGGTTGGCCGGACAAACTTTGAAAGAACATCATCATCTGGAAATAATTCTTCAATTACGAGCTCAATATTCAATACAGACCACCAACATGAACTGGACATAATCCAAAGACCTCCACAAGCTTGCCTGAATCACCAAGAACATCCACACTACTTCTGCTTACTAGAATCTTTCTCTCCTTCATTTGGAACCTCAGGAACACAGTCTGTCATCAATGTCATATTGGAATAGATGCTTGCGGACCTCCAAACCATGAACCAATTGAGTTGTCAATTCACATTGACTTCCTAAACACTACATCAAATCCACAGAATAGGATATGGCATTTTTGGATCTCACCGGACCTATCTGTGTCACTCTATCACCTCTGAACATCTGCTTGAACCTATTTTACTCAAGTGACCATAACTTCTTCAGATCTTCATTCGAACCTCTCAAATCTTTACTGGATCATCTTAAGACACATATCTACAAACCCTTTCAAGCACATCCTCTGATCTTCATCTTAGCTGGGATCTTTACCTTACTATCTTCACTGTTCTTCTCTGTTCCTAATAGGACTAATTTTCTCAATATCCTCAACATACAACTCATCCAATCCTTATCATCAACGCAATAGGAGTATGTTGAGATCAATGACAACACCGGTTAGGCCCATACCTGCAACAATCTCCCCCTTTGTCATTCATGAAAACATATGATGTGAAAAATTGTTTTAACCATCAAGACAAGAACTTCTCCTCACTGACTGACATAATTCCCCTATTAACAACAACCATTCACATGTCTTCTCTTCCTTTACTGCTCCTCCTTTGATTAGCAACCACTTTTTGTTTTTCACATGTCTTCTCTCCCCCATGGACATCAATGGTAAAGGGCACATACTTGCATCACTCGAAATCATACAGACTGCTCCCCCTGAGTAGCATCTTCCTGTCATCAATCTAGACCACAAGATATGACTATGAGATCTACCAGACTGATCCACATCAGTGCACCTTAATTTAGAACCGGAGGGGTAATAACCCCTAACTTCTTCCTGAGATACTCAAAAGAGTCCTTAGGTAGAGGTTTAGTAAACTGTTTGCAATCTGATCCTTGGAGGGCACAAACTCCAATCTGACTTCATTCTTGTTCACCTGCTCTCTCAAAAAATGAAACTTGATGGATATATGTTTTGTCTTTGAATGTAACACCAGATTTTTTGAAATATTTATTGCACTTGAGTTATCACAGAAGATTGTGATAGGTTCCTCATACTCCACTCTGATGTCTCTTAGCATTTTCTTCATCCATAAAACTTGAGTGCAACTGCCTGTTGCTGCAATATATTCTGCTTCTGCAGTGGATAGAGATATTGCCTCTTATTTCTTACTCAACCAAGAAACCAATCATTTCCCCAAAAAGAATGCTCCACCACTTGTACTCTTCTAGTCATCCACATTTCTGTTGGGAATTAAGGTGTCTCAACCTTTGCAAATTCCTAATGTTGTATTTATTTATCCCATGTTGAGTTGGCATAGTCGGCACCTTGTGTACATGCAGCAGGATAAATTTTGGTGACTTTGGCAGCCGCGGTTTCCCCCTTGAATAATTAATGGGGATTTGGGGGCAGTGCCCCCAAGATGGGGTCAAGGGGTGGACAAGTGTCGGTGAGTATCTTTGCATGAGAGAAAGGCATCTTTGGGCAGTCAAGGGAGGTTATGACAAGGTGTAAGAGGAATACGATATTTTTAGTCAGTGTATGACAGTTTCTCTTACAGCTGTAAGTGTTGTCAGTTATGATAGATTCTATGATAGTTGTAAGGTGCGTAAGAGCATCTAGCATAGCCTATCTTGGGTTTTGGGGCATGAGTCCAAGATGGACGCCCATCTCTAGAAGGTTCCATATTTGCCTTGTAAACTCTATAAAAATAGGTTCTTGGATGGGAGATAAGTAGTGTGTTTTATAGGTACTGTTATGCTACTGGAATATCTCTAGATTTGACATTCGAAGACTCCTGAAAGAGCATTGGCTCTGAAACTGTATTGTAATCTGTTATTGTTTACTATAATACATTTGAGCTATGTTTTGGAGTGTGGGGTTTTTCACTCGTAAGGGTTTTCCCCATGTATATCTTGTCTCTCTCTCTTCTATCTACTTTCTGTGTGTATGTGTATTGCTGCAATATCTCTGTTAGATGTTCTATGTTGCTGTAGTTGTAAGAATTAAAATTGAATTTCCATACATCTCTCCTCATTAGATTAGTGTAGGAAGCGATTTCTGCACACCTAGCTTCCTTTCAATCTCCTGCCCAATCCGCATCTGTATATGCATGAAGAGAGAAATCATGATCTCTAGGATACCATAGACCATACTCAACTATTCCTTTTAGATATTTGAGAATCCTCTTGATTGCCATGACATGAGATTCTCTAGGATTAGCTTGGAATCTTTCAACAAGACCAACAACATTCATAATGTCAGGTCTAGTTTGAGTAAGATACAATAGTCCTCCAATCATTGACCTGTACTTTTTTTGATCAGCCTTAGGAGAGTCATCATCTTTGCTCAGTTTACATCCGGTTGCCATGGGAGTATTCATTGGTTTTGAATCTTCCATTCCAAATTTATTCAACAATTCTTTCACATATTTGGTCTGAGATATGAAGATTCCTTTCTTTATTTGAGTGATTTGCAAACCCAAGAAGAAATTCATTTCCCCAAACATAGACATCTCAAATTCACTTTTCATTTGATTTGCAAAAGTCTTGCACATACTATCTCTTCCTCCAAAAATAATATCATCAACAAATACTTCAACAATCAAGATATTTTCATGTTCAATCTTGAAGTATAAGTTACTGTCAGCAATACCTTTGTTGAAACCAATCTTCAAGAGATGCTTATCTAGTCTTTCATACCAGGCTCTTGGGGCTTGTTTGAGTCCATACAGAGCTTTCTTCAACTTGCAGACCATATCACCATGATTAGACAATTGAAATTCATCCGGTTGCTCAATGTATACTTCTTCCAAGTCACCATTCAAGAAGGATGACTTGACATCCATTTGATATACTTTGAAATTCTTGAAGATAGCAAAGGCAAGAAATAATCTGACTGCTTCAATTCTTGCCACCGGATCAAAAGTTTCTTCAAAATCAACCCCTTCTACTTGGGAATAACCCTTACAGACTAATCTAGCTTTGTTTCTGACTACTTCACCATCTTCATTCAATTTATTCCGGAAGACCCATTTGGTTCCAATCACATTTTTGTTTCTAGGTCTGGGAACAAGATCCCAAGTGTGATTTTTCTCAATTTGCATCAGCTCTTCCTTCATTGCTTTAGTCCAGCTTTCATCATTGCATGCTTCATTCACTGTCTTTGGTTCAATCTTTGAAATCAGACAATACTTTTCTAAGTCTTGAGCAATCTTTCTTCTTGTTTGAACACCTTTACTTTTATCACCTATGATCTGATCTTCAGAGTGATTCAATCTTACATACCTGGGAATTTTGGGAGTTTCTTGCACTTCTATTTCTTGAACAGGTTCATTCAAACTTATCTCTTCTTCCTGATTCTCTAGATTAGTCTGGATCTAAATTTTAGAAGGGGCTTGGACCAAAACATCATTCTGATCATCTTCATCATGTTCATAAAACCTTGAGGGTTTTTCAACACCTTCATCAACCTTCACATTTGTACTTTCTATAATTTTTCTCAATCTCTTGTTATAACACTGGTATGCTTTGGTTTGAGTAGAATAACCCAAGAATATTCCTTCATCACTTCTAGTATCAAATTTGCCAAGGTCTTCATCTCTTTTAATGTAACATTTGCTACCAAAGACTCTGAAATACTTCACAGTGGGAGTGATGCCAAACCAGAGTTCATAAGGGGTCTTACCAGTATTGTTTCTGATTTGCACTCGATTAAGAGTATAGACAGGGCCATGCTTACAGCTTCTCTCCAGTAGATCTGAGGAACATTTGCCTTCATCATCATGGTTCTAGATGCTTCCTGGATGGTCTGGTTCTTTCTCTCTACTACTCCATTTTGTTGTGGAGTCCTTGGAGCAGACAACTATCTTTTTATCCCATGTTTCTCACAAAATTCTATGAACTCTTTGGATGTGAATTCTCCACCTCTATCAGACCTAAGACATTTTATGTTTAATCCGGTTTCATTCTCTACCATAGCTTTGAATATCTTGAATTTCTCAAGAGCCTCAGATTTTTCTTTTAGAAAAGCCACCCACATCATCCGGGAGTGGTCATTAATTAATAACATGAAGTATCTATCACCTTGCAAACTCCTAATTCTTCCTAGTCCACATAGATCAGTATGTACTAAGTCCAACAATTTGGTAGAGATTGTTCCTTACTTTTGAATGTGACTCTACTCTGCTTACCCAACTGACATTCTTTGCACAAACTATTAGTGGGTTTCACTAGTCTTGGAAGATCTCTTACAGCCTGAGTGTTGCTTATCTTGATGATATTATCAAAATTCACATGACACATTCTCCTATACCATAACCAACTCTGATCAATTTGAACAAATAAACAACTTTTGCTAGTGCCAACCAAGTGGAAGATGTTACCTTTTGTTTGTGTACTAGATGCAATCTCTGTACCAGAACTGTCAAAGATCTTACATTTTCCATTTTTAAATCAGAGATCATAGCCTTTGTCCACTAACTATCCAACACTAAGAAGATTGTGCTTCAGACCTTCAACATACAGTACATCATTGGTTTTGTTCTTTCCATCAAAAGAAATAGTTCCTCTACCTCTGATTCTACCAGCAAAATTATCACCAAATTTTACAACTCCTTCATATCTTTCCAAATCTATAAACTTGTTTTTGTCACCTGTCATATGGTGAGAGCATCCACTATCAATGACCCAATCATCCTTTTCTTCAACTTGGGCAGCCAGGGCTTTTTCTATCATTTTGTGATTGGCAAATTCAGAGGACATTGGATCTTCTTCCTTGATGTCAATAAACAACCAGTCACTTCCAGATTTGTTTCCTGTCTCTGATTCATCATCTATTACTCCTTCATCATC
This sequence comes from Cunninghamia lanceolata, assembly GCA_027924645.1. Classification (NCBI taxonomy): domain Eukaryota; kingdom Viridiplantae; phylum Streptophyta; class Pinopsida; order Cupressales; family Cupressaceae; genus Cunninghamia; species Cunninghamia lanceolata. The sequence continues at coordinate 11,714,311 of BSBN01000078.1, forward strand.
ATCATCTTCATGAACATAGTAACACTTCTTTTGAAATCTTGACCTATTAGGGTTTGGCCTAGAAAATCTTCCCGGACACCTTGAGGCAAAATGACCAATCTTATTGCAGTTAAATCATTTGAAAGGCAATTTTCCTTCATACTTATCAGATCCTCTTGGCAGTCTTTTTGTAATGAGGGCCTCAAGTTGTTCAGCTTCTAATTCATCCTCTTCCATATCTTTTCTTTCTTTCTCATACTAAGAAGATTTTCTTGATGAATGTTCTCCTAGATCATATCTTTGTTTGCCTTTTGTAGAGGGACTAGCTTTGAATGCAGATTCAGTCTTGAGAAGTGCATCACTAAACTCAGCTAACTTGAATGCAGTTAGTTTACCAACCAATTGATCCCTTGTGATAGTTGTTAAGGATTTTATTTCCTCAATAGCAGCAACTTTGTGTTTATAAGTAGGAGGTAAGGATCTGAGAACCTTAGCAACAATTTCATCTTCATCCAGAACTCCACCAACACATCTGATGCCACAAACAATCTCATTTACTTTTGTCATGTAAGAAGTGATATTCTCATCTTCACTCATCTTCAGGTTTTCAAATTTTCCTTTCAGACTTTGTAGATTGGCACATTTAACATACTTGTCTCCTTCATGCAAAAGTTCTAGTTTTTCCCAAATCTCATATGCAGTTTTTAGATCAATAACAATTGTCAGTTCTGAATCAAATAAGGCACTTAGTAGAGCTTCTTTGGCTCGAAGATTATTTTCAGCATCTCTAATTTCATCTACGGTTCTCAGACCATTCTAAGGAGGAACATACTTCTTTGTAGCCATGATCCAATATTGCATTCCCATACATTGCAAGTGACATTCCATGCGGCTCTTCCAAAGAGTGTAATTGGTTCCATCAAACCTCAGACTATCCTTCTTATAGGAAGACATTCTGGATCTCCTCAAGCGGTTAAGCTCTTTTAGAGGAACTTAGCTCTGATACCAATTGTTAGAATCAAGACAGACAACTGAGAGGGGGGGTGAATTAGTTGTCCCAAAACTTCCTCTTATTAATCACTTAAATCCTTCTTGTAATTCAGCAACATAATAATAAATCAATCATGGAAACATAATGCAATCATTCAAGAGTAGAAACACATTAACACATATGACACCAAGGTTTTAACATGGAAAATCTGGTTAAGGGAAAAACCATGGGGTGACTAACCCAAGATTGTATTCTCTATTAAAAGAATAAAAGGAACAAAATGACACATACCAATTAGGGCTCACTACCCGAGCACACTGCTCACAAGAGGCCCATTGCCTATAGGAGACACACTTTCTACAGAATAATAAATATTACATACTTGAACTGAAGAATAGCATCTTCACCATGCTGGAGTTAGTTCCATTTAAGCCCAATACTACTGCTCTACCTTTCACACTTCTCCTCTTTACCACACTCTCATCTCCGCCAAGATACATTTGAACTGACTTCACAACTTCTTATTTATACAAGATATTGACTTTGGGATAATCAGCCAAGTTGGCATACTTTATAGAGCAAATACAACTTGACTAAATTACAAAAGACTTCATGTGGATCAACACACTGTCGGCTACACAGATCTGAGACTTCAATATTCTTTGAGAAACACGCCATGCTTTGCAGTACATCTTCAATATCATCCACAAGATGTGTAATTCATCCGGTTGGCTGACCAAACTTTGGAAGAACATCATCATCCATAAGTAATTCTTCAATTACGAGCTCAATCTTCAATGCGGACCACCAACGTGAACTGGACACAATCCAAAGACCTCCATAAGCTTTCCTAAATCACCAGGAACATCCACACTACTTCTGCTTACTGAAATCTTTCTCTCCTTCATCCAGAACCTCAGGAACACAGTTTGTCATCACTGTCATATTGGAATAGATTCTTGCGGACCTCCAAACCATGAAACAATTGAGTTGTCAATTCACATTGACTTCCTAAACACTCCACTGAATTTGTAGGAGAGGATATGGCATTTCTAGATCTCACCGCACCTATCTGTGTAACTCTTTCACCTCTGAACATCTACCTGAACCTGTTTTACTCAAGTGGCCATAACTTCTTCAGATCTTCATGCGGACCTCTCAAATATTTATTGGATCATCTTAAGACACATATCTACAAATCCTTTTAAGTGCATCCTCTGATCTTCATCTTACCTGGGATCTTTACCTTACTGTCTTCACTATTCTTCTCTATTCCTGATAGGACTAATTTTCTCAATATGCTCAGCATAAAACTCATCCAATCCTTATCATCAATGCAATAGGAGTATGTTGACATCAATGACAACACCGGTTAGGCCCATACTTGCAACACCCTTTTCATTTGTAAAGAGAAAATTTGCCTCAGTTGAATTTCCTGAGGTTTCCCCTAAATATGGACTTGATTTCCTAGATCATCCAAACAATCTATTGTCTTGGCATAACAATCTACTTTGTCTCGATGTCTCCATAGCCAATTTATTCCTAGGATGACATTATACGAGCCAAGTGGGGCTACATATAAATTTACTTTAGTGGAAAAGTTTGGAAGTTCAACTCGAGCTTCAAATAGGCATTGATCTACCTGAGCCTTGGTGTGATTTGCATACTCTACAGACTAAGTATTTTCCATGAATCCTACTTTTCTAGGTATCTTATTATAAATTTTGGGAGAAATGAAAAATTCTGTGGCACCTGTATCAATTAAAACTAAAATTGGAACTCCAAATAAAATACCTATTGTCTCTACTAGAGTTATTTGATACTCAACTTGATGTTGCCAAGGCCACATGGATACGTTGTTGGGATGCCACTTTCTAGGAAGGTAGAGGATTCCCTCTCGGTTGCACTCCTTGTGCTTTGTTGGGACACTAATTGGTGTAGTGATCTTCGCCACAAGTGAAGCATCCTACTACTGGTCCTCACATCTCCTAAGGTTTTCCAGAGTTGTTCCCATTCTTCTTGGAGTGGTTATTCCCCTTTTTATCTCCTTTGGATTCATTTTTTTTATTTTTAGCCCCTTTGTCACTCTTCTCAGTATAATCATGTTTCTTCCCCTTCTTCTTTGAGCATTGAGAAGATTAAGATCAATTATATCTCTTTTTGTTTCTTTCCTTATAGGCCGATATAGCCTTGAGGTTTTGTTCTTGCCTAATGGCCTTTTCATAGACCTGTTCCATGGTTGTAGAATAGTGAACATTAACCTCACCCCCAATATGGGCGTTCAACCCCATGATAAATTTCTAGTCCTGAAACTTCTCATCATGCTGATATTATGGCACATATTTCAGCAATCAGGTGAATTTTTCCCAATACTCATTTACAGTCATATCAACCTATTTCAAGTTTTGAAAGTCTATGAGTTTTTGATCATAGAATAGTTGAGGCAACCATCTTTGCCTAAATAGTTCTACAAACCTATCCCAAGTAAGTCTTGTCGACCTCAAGCCTAACTCTATCTTTTTGTTCATCCACCATGTGGATGCTTCTCTCACTAGCTAAAATGCTACCCAGACAGCTTTAGTTACCTCATTATAATTTCTAATTTCAAAATACTTCTCCATCTCGATAAGCAATGCCTCTGCAGCATCTCTGCTTACAGATCCATCAAATTTAGGTGGCATGAGCTTTTTCATGTCATGAGATAGTTCCATAGCCATAAGGCTCCTCTTGTCCCCATATTGTTCAGTTGTAGAGTTATTTTCTCCATGGTGGCTTTGGGTGGTGTCATTATGGCGTCCTCGCCATCACCCCCATTATATTTATCTTGCATGTCTTCTGACTGGCCTCTGACTTTTTGCTCGAGGGTTTCTACCCTCGCATTGGTTTCTTTCAACAAAGCCAAGATTTGGTCTACTTTAGACTCGGATTGCCCTGAAGGTGCTCCTTTATCTCAGCTATCCTCCATTCTGGTTCCAACTCAAACCTTTATTGTAATTTACTTCTTCCTGAAGTTTGTAGATTAAACACAGATTAGTTTTCCATGCTATGCAATTCAATTATTTCACAAAACTATTCACATTCATGTAATCTTTAACAAGCAAGGAAAGATTGTCAAAACTTTTCCATTGCATTATTATTTCCCTTGGATTACATATAATCCACAAAATTACAAAATTGCATTTACATTTGCTCCTGCAAATCATTTACAATTGGGTTAACTTCCCATTATCACATTTTCTTTTTACTCTTAGGAAGTGATGATACACACTGGTATTCGTTCACATCCTTCGTTGGTACATTGCATTCATTATGGTCATTTCCCTCAGCTGCTGCTTTAGTAGAAGAGGGTAACACTAATGTTCTAGTAGAGTTAAGGGCAACCATCTATTCAGCTTTCCTTAACTCTTACTTGATGTGTTTCACGACATCAGTGAAAGTTTCCTCATTAGATAACCATGCACCTACCAAGCATCCAGTCAATTCAAGTTTCTCCTTCATGGAGGCTCGTGCCTTCAAGATCTTTTGATGTCATAGGTAACGTCCATGTTCTATTACCTTCTTGCGAGGTGTGGTTCTAATTTTTACCATTCTGGCATAGAACATCCAATCATTAGCATACTTAATATTGGATACATTAATCATCAAATAGTGAGCTCATTAGGTCCATGTGTTGAACCTGGTGGCTCTTATACCATATGTAACATCCCTTTCCATAAACCTCAAGATTTAACTTAAACATGTTATTTAAACAAGTCATTAATTAAGAATGGATTACAATATTCAAATATTTGAATCATAAGAAACATATTCTTTTCCATCACTTAAGCATGTTAATCAAATTAGGATATAACATAACTTACAATCTGATAAATCATTACAATCCTTAGTGAATATCCATCACTAATCAAATACAGTATGTGATCTAGGCATCTTAATCAAATTTTTACATTACAATAGACCAACTGGTCAAAATGCAATCACTATATCTGGAGCCATTAACATCTGTCTTCATAAGCATTGATTTGTCTCATGCTTGGGAAGGAGAACATCATCTTGGTTCTTTTCCACCAACCACGAACCTATAGTCCCCCACTCATCTTCCTAACTGGAAGAGGCCCTACCCTTCACAGAAAGGTTAGACTTTGGAAACCAATTGGATAGCCATCTGAGTAACTGGTGTTGTGTCCTTCCTAATGTCTCATGGTCACACACTATAGATCCACTCTAACTTGTATGACACTACAAGAGACACTAGGCCATCTAGATCACTCTAGACTGACAATGCATGCAGAGATGGATGCATTACTTTGGCCAAAGTTTTCATACAAATATGTTACACAATGAACGTCGTCGTATGTCCACCACCCTAACTCAACTTATAAGATGTCATGTCCTATAGATAGTTCTTAACGACCTTGTCCTTTAGGCCTAGTATGTATGTGGGATCAATTTGAATCTATGTCCAAACTTGAACATTCGACTCCCATCATAAGTCATTTATAACTAAATAGGTTACTTTTGTAACGCAGAACTAGTGACTCCATGTCACCTCATTTCATTTCAATTTCAAACTTTAAGACTGTCTTGGTCTTCCGTGGTTAACATATTGACTGCATTTCATCACATATGATGAAGTCAATTCCATGTTACTCAAGGCATACCCTGCCTTAGTAAAATACATTCATTTTTCTTAAGGTTCAATAGCTCTTATATTCCCAATGAGCTCAAAGGTTATTCACCAACCTAATAGTTTACAAATAAGTAAAAGAATTTATATCTCATAATGTTATCCAATAAAACATAATTTAGTCGCATATATAACTAGTCTATATTCTTCTATAAACTTATTCCAACTGTCTCATTATGAGACTATGATCATAATGATCATATTTCTTCATCTTTGAAGATTCCTATAACATTCATAATAGTTTAAACAACTCTATTTGAAATTCACAGTCAGCTTCTCATGCAAGCTTGACTAGGATTTAGTTTAGGTGTTATAGATTCACTGGTTTATAACTGCCTTCCTGGCAATCATTTTAGTCATTGCACTAGGTTTATAATATTAAAAGATTTCATAGTTATTATTACAGTCGAAAGACTACATGCTAAGTTTTGATGCCTACACGGCTATCATTATACTCGAATGACTATATCCATTATCAACTATACACCATAAATCATTCATAACTCCCTTCAAGAGCTCATAGGATCGGCCCTTGTCATACTATGATGTGGGCTTAATTAAAATATAGTGAATATATGCTTAGCCACTATGGCTTTGAGCTCTAGTTATCATATTATAACATATAATGTAATATGGTCAAGTTGAAAGATTCAAGGCTCACTCAAGGAAAGAAATAATCTTTACAAGGCTCAGCCTCGAGGCCTTGAGCTAGTATTAAAACAAAGAGCAGTGATTGTATGGTTCTTTAAGCCTCAGGATTGAATATAAACAAGATTCCACATCAGTATAGCTCGGTTGAGCGTAATCTTGATAATAGTTACTAGTTTTCAGCTCAGCTCATAGCCTTGACCATGGTTTCAATGAAGTTTAATATGTTTTTAGCTCATCTCATAGCCTTGAGCATGGTTTCAAGAAGTTTAATATGTTTTCATCTTAGCTCATAGCCTTGAGCATGGTTTCAATAGTTATTGTGTCAAGCAAGCTCAACCTATGAGGCTTTGAGCATAAACACAACTCAAAGTTGTCTTAAAAGGGTTCGACCATATAGCTCCCAAACCACTGCATATATGTGATATAAAAATTGGAATAGGTCAACCCATTGGATTGGAGCCACGACTCAAAAGAAATATAAACATGCATGGCATGGCCTTATAGGCTGCATGCCTCAGATTTTAATCAATAACAAGAAACTTCATGTTTCCCAGTTTACCTAAGTCAAGTAATAGACTGATTACAATCCTATTCTATGAGTATTTTCATTGCTTACAGGTCCCTCCTACCACTGTTCTTCCCTGAATAGTTACGCCCTCTACATTCTTTTCCAAAACCCCGACCAACCTCCCTAACTCACCAAAGTGATTCTTGCTAAAAGGGAGAGCCCAACACTCAAGGTAACTGATCCCAAGCATGTCAATTTTGGCTACTAACTACCCTTCCACTTGGTAGTGTCCCTAAAAGATGGCTCGATGCTTGCACAACTTGGGATGGTTGAGCCCAAAGCTCCCATGGATCTTCATGACCGACTATAACCACTTAAGAATACTCCATCGAATACAATAATTAAGATAAGTAAGTAACAATAATATCATTATAAGTAACAACCTAATAAGATATTTCATCCTTGAGTAAGGATTATCGCAAGAGATAATATTCATAAAAAAAATATTCACATTAATAACATTGATTATCGGGGTCGAGTGATACTCCCCCGAAATTGACTATTCCCATTAGTTGAATGACTAGTGAATATAATAATGACCCTAAGAACAACAAGTAAGAGAGATGTCATTGTCTCTAAACACTATTATCTCTCGACTAGGGATGATGTTCCCAAAACATTGTCCAGTCATCATGACTTGTCGTGATAACTTTATTGATAAAAGATTAAACCAAGAACATAGAAACAAAAGACAAGAGACATGACACATGTCAACTTACGAATAGTTAAGAAGGACATAGGAGTCGATTACTCAAATGGCTAGTCAACTTATGTTTTCATAACATCTAACCCTTCCTCTAGGATGATACTCTACTTCCTTCTTCAAAGGCTGTTTGTTTTTCCTGTCACACTCAGGACCACAAGATTACGATCAGTGCATCATTATCAAATCTCATAGTCATAAATCATTTAATTTACAAAACTATTTAACATGTGTTTCTACTTCATAATCAAAAGTTAAATAAGATATTTCCACAATATCAAATCGATTAACTATGACTAATCCTCCTAATTATCATGCCAATTTATTGGTTAAGTCTAATTTGTAAGTTGGGGATGTAACAATAAAGCTAGAAATCCTAATTATGCAAAATTGTAAACAAACAGATGAATCATGACAAATGATCACAGATAGAGATATAATATTTAGAGTAGATACATAGCAGATTTCAAGATTCCAGATCTTGGAAAGTCAAGGACTAAGGAGTAGGTACCCAAGTCCAAGGTGGCAACTTCTTCAGAGACTTCTGGAACTTGTCTGCAACTAATCTCCACTGTCATAGAGGTTTTCTGCCTTGGGGATCTAGAGGACTTCAGAGTGGGTGCTAAAGTCCATGTCCTATTCTTCTACTCTAATATAGGATTCAGACACTTTGTTTTAGCCTCCTACAACTCCACTCCTTCAGCTTCAACACCTGTTACCTGCAATCACAAGGATTGTGGTTGGGGGTTGTGGTGTTTAGGATCTTGCCTCAGTCAAGCCCAGAAGGACATTCAAGTCTTCCAAACACCATTGTCAGATAGAGAGTGTGTATCCCTATGACATAGAGGCAAAAACCAAATGATAAATGATTGAAAACACAAATAGATATCACCTCAGAGGTGTAGCTCACATGTAGATAAAAATCCTTCAACATATGAGAATATGAAGGCAAATCTACATAACAAACACAATAACAAGACAAATCTGCTCTGCGACAATGAATACTTTGAATGCTCTAAAATCATAAGTTCACCAAAAGTTCATAATCATCTTCTAGTTAGAAATGAAACTCTAAACATGCTTATATATGCATTCCTACTTTAATTTCATAATTCAAACTTGAGATGTCAGTAACGGAACCTTCTAATGGTCACATAACCAACATTTAAAATTTGGGACCTCTCCAAGTAAGGCAGGACTAGGGCGTGAGCACCCAAGTTCTTGGCCCCATTTTCAAGGTGGGATCAAGTTCAGCACTATCCCCTAGACCCCATTTAACATGGGTTTTCAGGGATTTTCCATTGGGAGTTAAAATGATCATGTAGGATGCAAAACAAGGGACCCAGGAGCTAAACTTAGGAGGTAAAAGTCCTATAGGGACATTTTATGACATAACAGATTTGATTCTTTTTAGTAAGAAGTTCTAACTCAGCTATTCAGAGTTTGAGGTTATCTCTTTCCTTTTCAAAACAATGGTGCTCTTCATGCCCAAGTTTGTTACAATAAATACAAGTGGGCCTTTCCTTAGACTTTTTCCATTTGGATGGGGTAGTTTCTTCAATTTGAGGTTTTGATTTAAATCCCTTAGATAGGTTCTTGTTTGCTTTCTTCACATTAGGAGTTGAATCCTTTTTGTTACATATATGGTTCATAAGGTTGTCATTGATGTCAACCCTGTCAGAATGTTGTCATTGATATCAACACTATCATGAAATATACCACCCCCTTATGTGTTTTTACTGAGTTTAGTTGGCACCTAATGCGGTTTTAGGTTTTTCTTTAATTTGTATTTGACAAGCACACACACACACACACACACACACACACACACACACACACACACACACACACACACACATATATATATTCGAAAAGACAAGAAATGAAGAGTACCCAAATGATAAATACTAATGCAAGCACTTTAAATGATCCAAACAAGCAATACCTATATCTTTAAATGCTAAAATATGAGAGTTCTTCACATACCCATCTCACTATAATGGAAAGTATAGGTCTGTCATAAATGTACATCAGCAATAATTTTGATTCTCCTTGAAATTGCAAGATATAGTGCTGATATAGATTTAGAAGTATGGAACAACTAAGCATAAACATCTTTTGCATATACAATGACCACTAAAGTAGGGTAAGAAGTGTCTACTATCAATTCTCCCAAACCCACATCCTCATTAATGGATGGTATGGCCTAGTGATGCTATAATAGCAATGTACGGGCCTGAAACTCTCCTAAAACTCCTCCAAATATCACTACACCTTCTGTATAATGTTGGACGCCATAGTAGCATGATGAAGAGTCGATCAAATCTCCCTAGAAATGCAAATTCAACTCTTAGCAAGGGTACGACCAGGTGCAGTAGTACAGCCTCCCAAAAGGGGATCAAACACCTTCAAATATGCCCCAATACACACCAAAATCTAAGTATGATATCCTTGTTGGAATTAACCCAGACAACTGAGAGGGGGGGTGAATTAGTTGTCTCCAAATTTTTATTTTAAACTTCTTTCTCTATTGTCGATTTGATTAATGATGCAAACATTAAAGCATATGATATTAACACAGAAGCAAAAACATAATCAACGCATTTGACACCAAGATTTTTGATGTGGAAACCTTATTAAGGGAAAAACCACAGTGGGGGTTAGCCCACAAATATTAATACCATGTTAAAAATATTTTTACGAATGGGAATGCACATGCATTCGGGCTCACTGCCTAGAGCTCATTGCTCAAATGGAGGCTCACTACCTATGGCAATATTACAAGAGAATAATAGAGATTTGAACTGATTAATAGCACCTACCCATGAAAGAATTTCAGTTCAGGTTAAGTACAAAAACTAATCTTACACATTTCATCTTTGCTCTGCTCTTCTTACTGCTCTGCCTTCACTCAGACTTCAGATTTCTTCTCTTCTCACATACACCTTATTTGCATATCACACACACACACACAAAATCATCCACAACGATCGGCTATATATATATTCAGCTTGATTTCCAATCACTTACCAGTCAGCTCCAACAACACTTAGAACTTTTATGAATGCTCTGCTCTGTTGGCTAGATCTATGCATAACTTAATGTGCAAACCAAAACTTGCTCTTGAAAAACATCACTCATGTCGGCCACTATCACTGATCATCACCATTTGTCCAACGAACAACTTCCATACATCTAGAATCAAGATCTTCTACAAGGTTGGCCTGTTCTTCTTCTGTCTACTCTGTCAAACTGGAATCTGGTACTTAGAGGCTAATATCTTTTGAATCCTTCATCACGGAGGACAAAAATATGGATTTAGACTATCTTGACAATGCATATGACTCCCCTAGATCTACAGCTAATCATGACTTTCCACCGGAGAGATCTGAACAAAAATATTAGACCCTGTCACTGCTCTGTTCCTGACTGCCTAGACTTAGACAAGTTCTGATTTTGACTTCTGGTTTGCCCAAATTGAGTTATGCAGGTGGGTAAAAAGATCTTAGTTGCATCAATGACAATACCTGTCAATGTGAAGTAGTGTCTCTTGCCAACAATCTCCCCTGTTGGCATTGATGGCAACACTTAGTGAAAAATGACTAAGTGTCTAGTGCAACTCCCCCTTTGTTTGTACATTCCTGTACTTCACTTCTTCTGGTGCTCCCCCTTTATTGAATACCTCATTTTTCACTGCCCTTTACTCCCCCTTTGACATCAATGGCAAAGGGTGGGGTCTGTAAGCCAAAATTCTCCAAAAAATTCTGTTTATACTGCCGCATATGTACAACAAATCATCAAACCCTATTTACATGAACTTTAGGATATCTGTAAAATTGGTATTTAATTGGGCAAGTTTGGAGGTCCAATTTCTCTTTATTCCATCCAAAATGGATATGTGCCCACTCAACAAAAATGCATATGCTTTTGCCTTTGCCAGATCCAGAGGATCACTTACCTGAAGTGCATTCTAGGCTTCAGATATGGCATTATGCATGGATTCCAACTTGGGGGCAATCAATCCTTGGAGTTCACACATCCTCTTCATAGTATTTCTTTTCTCTTTTACAAGTCACTTTATTTCATTTATCAAGGTAATACCCTGACATTCCTAGCTTATAAGAGAGGCAGTTAGAGGATCAAAATTTTGAGATAGAACTGATATTTTCTATTCTTGTTCCTTTATCTTCTTCTCAATATCCTCATTGACTTTAGACCATGATTAGAAAAACTTATATATATCTCCTCCATCACTTAGAGCATTTTGAATGCTCTTTATGCTAATGCCTAGTATCAACCTATCACTCCTTATCAGATTCTTAACTTGATTGAATTTCTTATTCAAGAACTCTTTCTAAACTTTTGCCTCCGCAAACTTTTCGAAAGACTCAAAATGTGAGTTTACTGAACTTACAAGATTTTTTAGATGTCCAGAGTGGGAATCATTTTGATTCTTCTGATAGGTTGACATTAATTTATCTAAAATTCTAGTTGTAAGCCCCAGTAGCTCATTGTCCTCCATGTAGGATTTTAACATCTTTTCTCTAGCCTTTACTTGAGTGAATGATGCTATTTTCATCAATTGAATTGGAGAGAGAGCATCTGGATTGTCTAGGCCTTGGAGTAGCTTAGGCTCATCAAGTTCAATCATTTCTTTTTCAAGAAGACTTTTTACTACATCTGTAGTGTCTCTTGCAACCATTTCAAAACCATCCTTTTGTTCACCTGATTTCTTAGTATCTGCTTTAGGTTCTTCAACATTTGCACCATCTTCTTCTGCCTTATCCTTCTTTCCTTTTTCTTCCTCTTTCTTTGTTTTACTCTTCTCTATCTTTTCTCCAGAGGGACTCTTTCCTGTTTGCTCACCACTTGCTACTTGATTCGGACGACTCTGTGTGGTAGCAATATCCTCTTCTTTCCCAGAGTGATCAGGTGGTGGAGTTACCCTGCATCAACTATTCTATCTACCATTTTTATGTCCTCTAGATTGACTTGTTCCTCTTCCTGAGCTTCTCCAATATTTAGATTGATGAATCAAGTCCATCATTTGTCTATCATTTTTCTATTTCATTTGATGAATCTAGAGTAGTACTTTGGTCATTAATTCTCTTATTAGTTTCTTCTTCAAGAGCTTCTTGTTCCGAAGCAGGAGGATTGTCTTCTTCAACTTGTTTTTCTGAAACAATATAGTATTTATCTTTGTCTAAATCCTTTCTAAGAATTTCCTTTGTTTCCTTTGCAATTTCCTTAGTCTCACCAAGCATTAGCTTGTTCATCCGGACTTTGCTTCTGAATTTTTCTTTGACTTCTTTGAGAATTTTATCTACTTCTTTATTGGTCATTACAGGACATAGTGTGGAGAGGACATACTCTCTGAGTTCTAGATCTTTAGTCTTAACTACTTCTTTTCTCATTTCTAGTACTCTCCTTAAACTTTTAGGAAGTTCTTGTAAAATTTCCAATAGGGCTCTATTGAATTTATTCAAATACATGATGGTGGCATCTTCCAAAATTCTCTTATTAGCTTGATCAAAATTGTCATAGTAAACTCTGATGGGCTTTAAATTTCCATGAATAGTTATTATTTTTACAATTTCATCAATAGACATAGTGACCTTACCAGTTGCTTGCTTTTAACTGGCTTTATTGCTTCCAGAAGGTTGGTCTTTAGAAGTCTTTGAAGTTCTGGCATTCTTGGATCTTATTTCTTTCACTTCTTCATCTATTTCTATTTCCTTATCATCATTTATGCTCTTGTGGATTCTTGTGGCCTTGGTTTTCTTTCTTTTCCCTTCTTCACTGGATGGAGTGGCTTCTGGTTTCTTGGTAGAAGTGGGCTTGGGTTGCTCAGTAAGATTTGCAGAACTCCTTGTCTTCCTTGAGGAGCTTGGTGGGACTTTCAGAGCAACTGCTGGCTTACTTTCTACTTTTTCTTCTAAAATCTGCTTAGTGCTCTTCTTTATCTTTTCGATCCTTTCTTTGTTCTCTCTCACTGCTTCTTTTGTAATCCCAATTCTTTCTGCATACATCTCCACTTGCTTGTGCACTTTTCTTTTTGTTTCCGGCTATCTGAGTTCCACATGCAACTTTAAGCTTAGTTCCTTGTATGTCCCAAACCTTTCAACAGAGTTGTCTTTAGGTTTTCTTAGGAGATGCTAAGCACACATGTCTAAAATTTCCTCATCCACCTCATGACCCATTGGCATTATCCATACTGTTCTTGGTTCTACATCTTCCATCAAACCTTGATATGTGTCTACCATAAAACATATCTCATTTTCATACTTTTCTATAACTGAATTAGGGATTCTTTCCCTTGCATGCATCAAGCTTTGAAAGTATTTGAAATATCCCTAGATTGCAGTCTTTTGTGCACCTAAATCTCCAAGACTATGTAAATGGTCTCTTATCTGGATTACCACTAGTCTGTCATTTGTCCAGTGCATGCCTTGCACTCCAAGCACTTCATTCACGAAATAGAAAAATAGGCATATGATCAAGGAACCATATTTGAAAGAGTTTTTCTTGTCTCTTTTGATTTTACTCAAATTCTCTATCAGCTCATTCTATTGTAATTCACACAGATCATAGTCTGCATTCTCCTTTAACATCTTATAAGCAATATATATTGCAATCCTGGAAACTGAGTTTTCCCTGTTGGAGTGATAAATCTTGTACCTGATCACCATAGAGGAAAATTTAACATCTGGTTATGTGATATCATTGATGGTCATTGCTCTTTTGTCAAACTTGGTACCGGTAGCATCAGTTACTGTCTAGTTTTTAATAGCTTTCAACATGGGTAATTTGCCGGAGGAGTTTAACCTAGTTACAGTCTTGATAAGATCCTTTGTAATCATAAATGGTTTCATTAGCCATATGAATTCATCATGTATTTGGCTTAAGATGTAATGAACGCATTCATTTTCATCAAAAGATGGAAATTCAATTATTTGTAGAAAGTGTTTGCTATCAAGGGCTTCAAATTTAGGTCTCAGTTGGTAATTGTCATCTTTCAAATGATTCTTAAACAACTCCATCAGTTTTAGATTCCCAAATTCTTCTATATTGCAGTGAATGTATGCCCTAATTGTTGCAGGTATGGGCCTAATCGGTGTTGTCATTGATGTCAACATACTTTTGTTGCATTGATGACAAGGTTTGGATGAGTGGTGTGCTAAGGATATTGAGAAAATTAGTCCTATCAGAAACAGAGAAAGAATAGTAAAGACAATGAAGCTCTATGAAGTGAAGATCCCAGATAGATGAAGATCAGAGAATGCATATCAAAGGGTTTGTAGATATGTTCCTGAAGATGATCCAGTCAGGATTTGAGAGGTCTGCATGAAAATGTTAAGGAGTTATGGTCATAAGAGTAAAACTAGCTCTGGAAATTGTTCAGAGGTGACAGAGTGACACAAATAGGTCCAGTGAGATCTGGAAATACAATATCATGTTCTACGGATTTGGTGGCATGTTTGGGAAGCTAATTTGAATTGACAACTCAATTGGTTCATAGTTTGGAGGTCTGCAAGCAATCCTTCTAATGTGATAGTGAGGACCAGCTATGTTCTTGAGGTTCCAAATGAAGATGCAAATGATTACAGTAAGCAGAAGTGGTACGGATGCTCTTGGTGATTCAAGCAAGCCTGTGGAGGTCTTTAGATTGTGTCCAATTCGTGTTGGTGGTCCGCATTGAAGATTGAACTCGTAATTGAAGATTTACCTTTGGGTGATGGTGTTCTTCCTAGTCTTGGCCGACCGGATGATTTGTACATGTTGCGGATGATCTTGAAGATGTTTTGTGAAGCATGGCATGTTCCTCAAAGAAGATTGAAGTCCCAGATATGTGTGTCTGATAGTGTAGTGATGTGCATAAAGTTTTTGTAATAAGTCAAGTTGTATTTTTGTAATTGCTCTGCAATAAAATAAGTGTATGTTGTGCCGACTTTGATGATCATTCCAAAGTCAATGTCATGTATAAATAAGAGTTGTGAAGTCATTCAAAGGGTGTAGTGATTATGATGAGAAGGTGGTAGTGAAGAGGAGTGAAAAGAAGAGTAGAGGTGTTGGGCTTAATGGAACTGATTCAGGCATAGTGAAGATGCTAATCTCCAGTTCAAGTATGTAATACTTATAATCTTCTATAGATAGTGTGTCTCCTATAGGCAGTGGGCCTCTTGTGAGCAGTGTACTCAGGCAGTGATCCCTAATTGGCAAGTGCCATTTTATTCTTCTTATTCTTTTAATAGAGAATACAATCTTGGGTTAGTCACCCCATGGTTTTTCCCTTAACCGGGTTTTCTAGGTTAAAATCTTGGTGTTATATGTGTTGAATATGTTTCTTCTTTTGAATTATTGCATTGTGCTTCCATGATTGAATCTTTTGAAATATATGAAGGTTTAAGTAACAAGAAATGGAATTTTGGTGACAACTGATTCACCCCCCCTCTCAGTTGTCTGTCCTTAAATCAACACTAATGTCTTCAACATGTAAAACCCCATATGGAACACTCGAAAAGACACCTAGCGGCTCAAATTCAATAGATTTATAGGGATGCTTCTTGAATTTAGGATGGGGCCTCTTAGTGACATCAACAAGTAAAGGTGTAGCCATTTGCAGAGATTAAGAATTCAAGAAGTTTTGCAGAAAAGAAAAATACCTTGTTCCACAAATTAGGGTTTTTCTTGGAGATCCTCTTTGTGCTTCAATTCTTGGGAATTCTCAGCTCTGAACTTGTTCACTTCTCCTCTTCTTTCTTTCTTTTGATGCAAAGTGATCTAAATGAGGAATGAATGATCTTTTTATGTTTCGCAACAACTAATTTGTCTTTGTAATAAATGTTCTACCCTAATACATCCAGTTACTCTGTTTGTTGAATAGTTTCTCATAAATTACTCGACAATTTGCCATATCCACCTCTTTTCTTCCGAAAATCCTTCCAACTATTCTAAATCAATTCAAGGTACCTTTTCTTATTGTGCCAGATCCAAGCACTCACTTACTGGCTAGGGGAATTTGATTTACAATGTTGTTCCCCCTGAGCCAAGGCTCTCAAATCAATTCCTGGAGGAATTTTTAGCACCGAATTGCGGTGAGGATCCGTTACTGTCATTCATAATTGCTTTCTTGACCCATATCTTGTTTATTTTATTTTGAGTCTCATTTGCATCAATTTTTTCTTTGCCTTTGTCTTGTCTCTGCTCATCTGGTTTTCTATTTACCGAACCTCTTCTTCCATTGTTCCTATTTCTACAGAATATTGCAATATGACTAGATTTATTGCAATTAAAGCACACAACATTTCCTTTCTTATAAACTTGATTTCCACTTGATCTGCACTAATTATCCATGTGTCTAAATCCATTGCAAGAAAAGTAGTCATAGAAATCAAAAATTGACCCCACAACACATTCCTATTTCATCCTTGATTGCATTCCTATAAAATCCCTAAATATATCCTAATTATTCCCTAGTCTACCTTTTATCACCATTTTCCATAAATAATAAATTAAAATTAAAACAATTAATTTATTATTTACTTACCATAACCTTTTGCATAAGATTTAATTAATTACATAAATTAATTAAATCCTCCCTTTCTACCCATTTCCCATCTCATTAATAATAAATTAAATTTAACAACTTTAATTTATTATTAGCCTAAACCTAATCCAAAATTCATTCAAAAACCTATTCACCGTAACTAAAATCAAACCTGTAAAATACCTAACTTTATCCTAACCACCTTTTACTGTTCAACTACCCAAACTTTATAAAAATCAAATTCATTTTTCATTTAGGACCCTTGGCCAAAACTACATTGGAGTTATGCAATTCAAGAGAAACCACATTTTAAACGAATTCGGTAACATCTATTTCAATCATTAATTTTCATCTTTGATCATATTTGATGTTGCATTTAATATAAGTTTCTAGGGTTTACAATAGTTTCTTACTGTTTTCAATGAAATTTATATTTTGTGCTAACAATTGGTGAACCTGACGTGAACATTCTCCTTCTTAATTCTTCATTTGCAAGAGTTCTTCTTGAGTCTTTTGCAGGTTTGTGAGACATTTTTAAAAAGATCTCAGAGGTCAATTTTTGCAGGAGTCCTCTTGGCCTAAATTTAAGTCCACCATTGAATCTAGAGCAGTTTGCAGATGAAGAAAACCATACCATATAACATCAGGGGTTTTGCAAAAGTTGAAATTTTTTTTAATTTTTTTTAGTTTTTGAATCTATTGGCCCCTTGAACAATTGTATAGTTTTTTTGGTTTGATTATTCTTAGAGACTTTTATCTATAATTGTTAATGTTGTGTCTTTATTGTTTGGTTGCAGGAATATATCAAGGTAAAGGCTTAGGCCTTCATGAACAAGGTATTTTGGAGCCTATTCATGTCAAAGTCCCTCCATGCTCATATGGCCTTGGATATACACCCCAAGGTAAGCAATATCAAGCTGTTGGTACCACATTTCTACCTCCTAAATCCACTCATTCTAAGCCCAAACTAGGTGCACCTCATCGCACCCATAAAACATATGTTTCCATTCCTCCATCATCCTACAAACCCAAAAAGCATGTGACCATTCATCTTCCTCCATCCACTTTACCTCCACTTCTTCCAACTCCTAACATCCCTCCATCTACTTTACCTCCCCTCCTTCCAAATCCTAATATTCCTCTTCTCACATCCCCTTATCACTTTAGCCAAAAATCCATTAATCCCTCCTTCCATACATCCTGTTCCCATAAATCCCCTACAATTCCTAATCATGATCAACAAATTCACACATTGAATAAACATGAAGCTATCCTAAACACCCCTATGGGATTCAAAAATAAAAAAATTTATACCTCCACCCATAAAGCCAAAAATCCCAATAATTCTCATGCCATATGGTACAAATGCGAAGAATCAAAGCAAAATCAAAATTCAAAGAGGCTACCCAAGTCCACATCTCAAAAAGATAATATCAAAACCAAAATGGTTTGGGTCCCCAAGAAAAAAGTATCTAGTTCAAATGGAGCATCCACACGTCTAAAATCCCAAATATCCTGCTCCCTATCACAAAATCCTAAAATTCATAAGTCAATTTGTGTCCCTAAAGACCTGAATAGGCAATCCCCTCAGATAACATCTCCATTACTCCCAAATCCCCCTTCTAAGATTCAAAATCCATTTCGGTGTTTGCAACCGTTGGTCGTGGTTCCCTTCCATTCCACAACATTCCCACATACCTCCATCTCTCCATCTCCCATCTACTATCCTACTTATTTCTTCCATCATAATCCTATGGTCCATGCTTTTGCATAAGCCATATCTATCTCTTTAAATCCATCCTCATCCACTATCCTTCTATCCTAGTCCACATCATAATCTCCTATTCCCTATCCATCCCTGCATGAATCTTTCAATGATCCATACATAATTCACTATCCATCCATAATATGCTATCTCCTTACTTTTCCCTCTCATGTAATCCTCTACCAACATTTATGAGCATAACGACATTTGACATGGTCTTTGAGTGCCTTCTATACATCATGGGACATTACCACCTTGCTATGTGAACAAAATCTTGCGTCTCTCCCTATTCCATCCAAATATCCTGAAAGTAAAAAAAATAAAAATAGTAAAGAGAAATCATTTCGTCCAATGGTGAAAACTTGGTAAACATGCACCTTGGATAGTACCATGATGAAAACCTGGCAAATAGGCGTCATGCGTAGGTGATTATCTATGTGCTTTACACTTGGGGGCATGTTGTCAAATCTATCCCATCTCATATCATATCTACCCATCTCATAGCCTATCTTATCATTTTCCATCATAATCTATCATACCTTCCTCATTGCACTATCCATCTTCCCTTCCTCCTTTTGATCTGGATGAGTGTAGGGGCAAAATGTTGAAAAATGCTTTTGGACACATCTTGTTATACTCCAAATTCCATCCATCTATTTCTAAAAATATCCTCCATACATCCATCTACATCCTCAGTCCATTCATCCCTTCCAACCATTATCCCTATTATGTATCCTAATCAGAATCACCTTGTTAAATCCTAAGGCATAATATCTAGAGTGGGGATAGGTTATTCCTATGTGACATAGTCCTTGCAAATCACATCCTAGGCTCCCTCCATCCATCTATCATATATCTCCCATATATTATCCATCCATACACCTACCTTTATCCTATCACCAATCCTTGTATCCATACATCCAATCCTACATTTATCCCATTGCCAATCTTTTTAGTCCTACCCTTATCCTATTACCCATCCTCTTATCCATCCATCTTATCCTTTTACCTATCCTATCCATTATTGCTCATCCGCATCCTATCATCCTCCTTTCCTTTTGGTTTGGTTTTTCCTTGTCATTGGTATCGATCCAAGGGCTATCCATGCACAATCCAATGATAAAACACCCCATAACATGTCAAAAATCCAAAAAAATTAAAACATTTGAAAAATACCAAATAAATCAAATATCCAACAAAAAAATCAATCCACATCCAATCCAATCACCATCAATTCTTCAAATCACTTCAATCAAGTTCATCCAATTAATTCAAATCATTCACCTCAATCCATCAATGCAATCAATCAAATCATTCCAAATAACACTGATCCAAATGCAAGTCATCCTTAATCCATACCAATCAAGTCAATCAATCAAGCCAATTTATCTAATCACATCAATGGTCTTGTTCCTAGCCTTGTTGTGAACCTGATCGATCGATCACATCATAATCATCAATGGGATATATCGTTCCCAATCCTAGTGTTGTTCTCAGGATATATCATTCCCATATCAACAACACAATCCTAGTGTTGTTCTCAGGATATATCATTCCCATATCAACAACACAATCCTCACGTTGTTCTCGGGATAAATCATTCCCACATCAACAACATTGTCAATCAATCATCAATCAATTATTTCAATCAATCCAATCAATCATCAGTTTTTAGCTTGACAGGGGCAATCACCTTATTTTTTTTGGAATCATTTGTGCATGCTTGCTTGCTTGCTTGTGTGTGTTATCTTTTCCTCTTGCATTTGAATCACATCCTTATCATTCCAGCTAATATTCATATCTTGTGTATGTTGGAATAGCTTTTTGCATTATCCTTTGCATTTAAGGTCATATCATACCTTTTGTGCATTAGGACTTAAATGCTCTAAGTTTACTTCCTCATACGTTAGACAAGGTTGTATTACGTTGGGGTACAAGACACATCGTTACCTTGGTCTTTATACCTTGGTGCATAATGTTAGATGCTATATCAAACATTAGGTTGCTCAAAGTTTAATCATCATAACTCCATCTCCTTCCCTTCCTCTCCTTTTGGAAGAGCCTCCCCATCTCCTTCGTCCCTGCATAGCCTCTTGAGGGGGCATCATCTATCCAAAGCCTATGTTTTAATATTCTTTGAAATGACATTACTTCGCAACATCGTCTCAAAGAGGGGCAAAATGTAGACATCGAAAATTGACCCCACAACACATTCCTATTTCATCCTTGATTGCATTCCTATAAAATCCCTAAATATATCCTAATTATTCCCTAGTCTACTTTTTATCACCATTTTCCATAAATAATAAATTAAAATTAAAACAATTAATTTAGACATCGAAAATTGACCCCACAACACACTCCTATTTCATCCTTGATTGCATTCCTATAAAATCCCTAAATATATCCTAATTATTCCCTAGTCTACCTTTTATCACCATTTTCCATAAATAATAAATTAAAATTAAAACAATTAATTTATTATTTACTTACCATATCCTTTTGCATAAGATTTAATTAATTACATAAATTAATTAAATCCTCCCTTTCTACCCTTTTCCCATCTCGTTAATAATAAATTAAATTTAACAACTTTAATTTATTATTAGCCTAAACCTAATCCAAAATTCGTTCAAAAACCTGTTCACCGTAACTAAAATCAAACCCGTAAAATACCTAACTTTACCCTAACCACCTTTTACCGTTCAACTACCCAAACTTTATAAAAATCAAATTCATTTTTCATTTATGACCCCTGGCCAAAACTACATTGGAGTTATGCAATTCAAGAGCAACCACATTTTAAACGAATTCGGTAATATCTATTTCAATCATTAATTTTCATCTTCGATCATATTTGATGTTGCATTTCATATAAGTTTCTAGGGTTTACAATAGTTTCTTACCGTTTTCAATGAAATTTATATTTTGTGCTAACAGCAATAGCCATTGAAACAATTACCATTAGAGTTATTCATTATCATACTTCTACAGTCATTGGATTTATGACCATACCTCTTGCATTTGAAACATTGACCGGAGAAGGATGGACCATTTTGATTTGCTCCTCTTCTGCACTGAGTAGTTCTATGACCAAATTTATTGCAATTGAAACAATTTCCATTGAATGATGGATATCTATGAGCATTAGGCTGTCTTACCAGAGGTTTTCTAATTCTATTTCTTCTATTCCTTGGTTGAAAATTTTTATGTCTAGATCCGGCGCTTTCACCTTTCTCATATCCAAGACCATGCTTGTCATCAGCCTTTTTTTGTCCTTCGAGCAGTGCTTCTAGTTTTGCTAAGCTTGTCTTGAACTTCTCCTTATATTCATTTGCAACTTCTAGGTCATGTTTGAGAATGACAATTTGGCTTTCAAGTTCTCTCTCATTGTCTCTACTTTCTTGTAGATCATATTCTAGATGTTCAGCTATTTTATCCAATTTGCAATATTCTTCAGTTCTTTCTCTTAGTTTTTGATTCAGATCTTATTCAATTTTCTTCCTATCTTCACTTTCTTTGGTTTGCCTCATCACCTCATATTCCATTTCAATTTTCAGAACAACAACTTCTTTTGACAGCTTCTCACATTCCTTTGTCTTTTCTTCCAAAGCTTCATTCATGTCATTTTCTTCAAGTAAATTGGATAGCTACAGAAGTAGCTCCTTTTTCCTTTGTAGAGATTTCTTTAATTTATCTTTTAACATTTCAATGGTATCATCAACATCTTTGAGTTGACCTCTCATATTACTAATTTTTGCTTTAGACTGAACAAGCTCTTCCAGGGCCACCTGAAGCTGATCTTTGAGTGAACCCATATGAAACTTCTTCCAGGATCTTTTTCTCAAGCTGTTAGGCTTTTCAAAGGAACCTTGCTCTTATACCAATTGTTGGAATTAACCCAGACAACTGAGAGGGGGGGGGGGTGAATCAGTTGTCTCCAAATTTTTCTTTTAAACTTCTTTCTCTATTGTCAATTTGATTAATGATGCAAACATTAAAGCATATGATATTAACACAAAAGAAAAACATAATCAACACATTTGAGACCAAGATTTTTGATGTGGAAACCCGGTTAAGGGAAAAACCACTGTGGGGGTTAACCCACAAATATTAATACCCTGTTAAAAGTATTTTTACAAATGGGAATGCACATGCATTTGGACTCACTGCCTAGAGTTCACTGCTCAAATGGAGGCTCATTGCCTATGGAAATATTACAAGAGAATAATAGAGATTTGAACTGATTAATAGCATCTACCCATGCAAGAATTTTAGTTCCGGTTAGGTACAAAAACTGATCTTACACATTTCATCTTTTCTCTACTCTTCTTACTACTCTGCCTTCATTCATGCTTTGGATTTCTACTCTTCTCACATACACCTTATTCACATATCACACACACACAAAAAAAATCATCCACAACAATCGGCTATATATATACTCATCTTGATTTGCAATCACTTACCAATCAACTACAACAACACTTCAAACTTTTATGAATGCTCTGCTCTGTCAACTAGATCTATGCATAACTTAAGGTGCGGACCAAAACTTGCTCTTGAAAAACATCACTCATGTTAGCCACTATCACTGATCATCACCATTTGTCCAACAAACAACTTCTATACATCTGGAATTAAGATCTCTGCAAGGTCAGCCTGTTCTTCTTCTGTCTTCTCTGTCAAACTGGAACCCAGTACTCAGAGGCTAATATCTTTTGAATCCTTCATCACCGAAGGACAAAAATCTAGATTTAGACTGTCTTGACAATGCATATGACTCCCTAGATCTGCAGCTAATCATGACTTTCCACCAGAGAGATCCAGACCAAAATATTGGACCCTATCACTGCTCTGTTCCTGACTGCTCAGACTTAGATAAGTTCTGATTCTGACTTCCAGTTTGACCAAATTGAGTAATACAGATGGGTAAAAAGATCTTAGTTACCATCAATGACAATACCTATCAATGTGAAGCAGTGTCTCTTGCCAACAATCCTCTATATGCAACAATAGTGAAGGAGGCAATTACTTGATGAAATATTCATCTTCATTCCACCGCAGCAACTCCTCCAGTCTCCAAACTGTGTAGAAATAAAGCAGAATGCTCAACCACTAAATATGAATGACCCAAGAACCCTTAGATGATCTTGCACACCCACGAAATACTGCTACAGATGGTGGTTTTCATCACCAAATGTGATGGTTTCCTCCAAACCCCTCAAGAAACTTGCAGAGCCAAAACATGAGAAATTGTATTGTCGTGAATGCCCTCTTTTTTTTAATTTTTTGGCTTATATATTTCCCTCATGAGGTTCACTTAACTTTGCGAGGGAAAATATTTCATTTAAATTACTTTATTTCCTTTACTTTGGGCACCCAAGTCCCTTTGTGACTTAATTTTTGCATTGCATGACTTTTCCTAAGTCACCACTTTATAATGAGGTCCAAATATATAAATATTAATATTAAATTGTGGACTTTAATTTGAAGGCCCAAATGGACTTAGAATCACCTATTCTTTAGACCATTGGAAAGGTCTAATCAAAATTCTCTACCTCCCATCATGATCTCCACCAACTGGATGAAACCCTACCTCTAAAAATAGTAAGTTACCACCAAGGTGTCCAAAACCAACCAAACGAACGGCCAGAGTTCCCTAAACACCTTGGTTAGTCTATGGGAACCGAGTATAGACTAACCCATCATAAAAATGAGGGACATTACATATCATGTGGTGATGAAGGATGTTGATAAGAAGGATAAAGGAGATAGTTGCAGATATGATGGTGGTAACTGTAAAGAAGACATATTAAGACAGGAATTAGAAGTTCATGGTTGGATGTCATGTCCTATCTGATAACTGTAGAGAATCCATATTAAGATGGGAATTAGAAGTTCATGGTTGGATGTCATATCCTTTCCGATAACTATAGATAAGACATATTAAGATGGGAATTAGAAGTTCGTGATTGTATGTCATGTTGAATATAATGTGGTTACTAAAGTTCATGGTTGGATGTCATACCTTGGTCAATATTGAGTTGAGTATGAAGTTATATTAAGATGAGAATTAGAAGCATCAAGAAGATTAATTAATACAAGAATTAGAAGCACTTCTAAGGATGTATTGGATCTTGTCACAAGAAGCTTCTGGAAGTTGATGAAGTTCTTTGCTACAAGGAGCTTCCTGGGAGATTACTTGATGCTACCTGGGTGTCTGTCTAAGAGAATGCTCCACATTTTCATTCTGTTGATGTTGTGCCTTTACAGATTAAAATATAGCTTCATATAATTTCAAACCTTGTATGTTCCAAGTTTCATGTTGTGCGGTTCATTGGAAGAGTGTTTTTGTAGCTAATAGATTTAAGACAGTGTGTTACAGTGTGTTTTGGTTGACTATTTGATCTTAGAATACATGTTTGAAGGTATGCGGCACAATATCTTTGTTGTAGAGAGTTAGAGGTGTATCTGAAGATGTTGTATGAGTCATGAAGACTCATCTGTAAGGATGTCATGAGGATTTTCCTTATTTTCAAGTACCGCAAAAGGTTCTTACATGATGGTGACCATTATACTTCAAGCTTCATGTTCTCCTGCTTAAGGTCATCCTATTTCAAATGAGCAACGTGTACAAATATTTTTCCTTGAAGGATGATTCTATGAAGAATGTTTAGGACTAGGTTAAGCATGTTTTGATGTCCGCAAGGTGAGTTTCTTCTCCTAGAGTAGTGTGTAGTTCATGAGAGGGCTTGTCCTATGCATTTTTCATGATGTATAGTCTCTAGCCCACTTATAAATTATAATATTATTGCTCTATTGGACAACTTTCAATGTAATCAATGTAATATCACGTATATATTGTAAACCTAGTTGCTCTAGGAGAGGTATGATTATGAAAGTGAAAGTATGAAGGTGTAAAGAGCAGAGTATGAATATCATATACATTATGATGTGCAACTGAGGGAGAAAGAGCAGAAATGTTAGAGGTTGTCCTAATTCATCTTGAAAATGTTTTTTGTGATAAGAGGGAAGATAAGAGTGTGTTTAACTAATCCAATCATTAGAAGAAAGTCTGAAGAGGTAGAATTGCAATCATCAAAGGTGTGAGCTTCAATGTCAGTTTTTTCAGACAATCGAAAGACTATCATGTTGTAATCTTTCCTAAATTCTTTCTCTATTCAGGGAGTAGTTGTTTCCTTGGGTTGTAGCCCTAAAACAAAGTTAGCAAGGTGTTGTAGCTTCCTTTAGAGTGACCCTAAAGCAAAGTTTTCAGGGAGTATTAGCTTCCTTGGGTTGTAGCACTAAAACAAAGTCAGTAGGAAGTAGTAGCTTCCTTGGGTTGTAGCCCTAAAACAAAGTTGTATCTTTAGCTTCTTATATTTCAAATTAATCCTCACCGTGGTTTTTCCCTTCTTGGGTTTTCCACGTATATTTGGTGTTATGTGTTGATGTGCATTGTGTTGATCTTTCATGTTTATGTTGATGTTGTAATGTTTAAATTTTAATCTGCTCCAGAGGATTTGAAGTTTGTTTAGATACTATTTCACCACCCTCTTAGTATCCTAGTGTGTTCAACACTTTTCACCACTAGCAACAAGAGCATGAGTTGATGAAGAATTTAGTGTTCCCATTTGAATTAATTTATTTTGCTCTTGTGTTAGAGAAACAACAAACTCAACAATTGAAGGCATTTTGAAGTGACTTCCTAATGAGCATTGTGTGGCATAAAATGTTGAAATAATCTAGGCCTTACTTTGCTAAGACACTGAGGATCAATTGATCATCTTCTTTTTCAATCTTACATATTTCCAATTGTGATCGTAATGAGTTTAACTTGGTGAAGAAATCTTGAATTGTCACAAAATCTCTAGGATTGAAACTTATTAATTCATTCTCCAAATGATGACCCCTCATTATATCTTGCTTGACAAACAATGTTTCTAATGTTGTTAAGACTTAATTAGGTGTTTTAGTATCATTGACATGAAATAATAGGTCTAGAGAAATGGCCATACAAATAGTGTCATAAGCTTCATCAAGTCTATTAAACCACTTCCTCTTTTCAGAAGTTGTGGTAGGTTCAGGTTCCAATCCTTTAGTTTCTCTATGTAAACCCTTTTGCTTAAGTTGTAAATCAATTGCATGTTTCCATGAATGGTAATTAAAAGGAGTTAATAGGTTAGCCATTGCAAGAAAGAAGACAACCCCCTTGAAACTATGAAATTTGTCCCCCTGATTAGGGGACCCCCCAAATTTTGACACTTTATAACTTAGTGCATTTTATAATGTAAATAGTGGCAATGCATGGAAAATGTGAAAATATTAACTTTTGCAAAAAATGGTGTGCAATTTTGAGCAACTAAGCAAAAGTTATAACACAAACAAGTTCCTATAAATGGCCTATTTTAATACATTTGCACTAAAACAAAAAAATGCCTATGGTGAGAGAAGACCTAACCTTCCAACAACCCGTTGGATTTAGAAAAGAGTGAAGATTACACTGGTTTGATATGTGAGGGGGAATTGGCCTCCTGCTAGCCTGAGCCTCACCTTTCCTCTTCAACTGACGAAGACACAAGGGTTTATTAAAAACCAGTAATTCTCCAATCAATTTTGCCCAAATTTTTAAATGCCCCCTCACCCCCCCCCCCCCCAAATTTTTTTTTTGCATTTGTTTCCTTAGTGTTTTTAGAACAAAAGAAAAAATTCCTATTTTTAACACTAAAAGACATAATTTTAAATGCCTTTTACAAAACAAAACAAATTAGGGAAAAATTGTTTGCCAAGCCCAAAACAATTAGGGCAAAATAGAGTAGGGGCAAAGGAAAAAAGGCAGCCAGGAATAATGGTGGCATCCTCCAAATATAGTGAGTTCATCCTTCACACCTAATTTGGCCTTCACAAAATAGTGCACCCACTCACACAGCAAAAAAAGAGGTTGGAGTTTCCAACGATAATAAAACAAGGGTTTTCATGCCCTTTTTTTCCTTTCTTGCACCCTTTCTCATAGATAGGGCCGTGTTTATGCATGTATTTTCTGATGGTCAAAAAAATGCCTCTGTATGATAGAACTGTGACTATGGACAGCTTTTGTGGCTAGGTGAAACAACCTCTGTGGATGGGTGAAACGACCTCTATGGCTAGACAAAACGTAGGCTATGGGTAGCCATAGACAAGTTCCACACTACTTTGAATGCTATCGAGGTTCAATCCTCCTTCAAAGACTACATTCCACCTTCAAAAACTACCTTAACACACACAGAACACATATTTAACAAAAAAACAATTTCAATTTTAGTTTGCCTCTTTTTAGATTACAGAGACCTCTCCACAACGTCCTACACAGAGCATAACACCTTGCACAAAGAGGTAATTGACCTTTCTAAAGATTAAAAGAAAGCCAAAAAGAGAAAATTTGAGGCCTCAGACAAATAAGTTGACCTTGCAAAGTGCTAAACTTACCCTGCAAACACACCACATCAGATTTTCCAGATAGTAGACCTCTGGCCATGAAATGGCCTCCAAGCATGGCTTTTGAGCCTTCAATCGGCTGACAAGTTAAACCAATCATAGTCAACTCTGTAAGCTAAACCAATCAGACCTCAAACCACCTAAATAGTTGAGAATGTCTTCTCACAGCAATCTTTAACTAGGGTTTGGCAAGAGAAGATCATTCTTATGCACCAGATCAACCAATCCGATGGAGAGCAATAGCCACCTCCAAGATGCCTCCCAATAACTAGATATGCCTTTGGTGCTTTGCATAGGAAGATCAACCTCTTTTCCTTCAAATGCCTACAAATCTTCAATTTGCAAAATAAATTTGTATTTTGAAACAAAAAATTTCACAAAATTACACAGCATAATCAATTTTTCTAAAAAAAATTGCTTTTTCAATTTTGCTCATGAGATTGGTTTCACTCCAAGACACGCCAATTTTTGCCTCACCCCCAAATCCCCTCAAAATGGAGAGTGTGTCTACAACATGGCTCTGATACCATGTAGGAATAGCCAAGGATTCTCTACAACACTTATATTCACTCTCACAATATGGAAATCGACAAATAGAGATAAGATATCAATGATATTGATGAACATAATTTGAGCATAAACATATATTAATCTCAATTTATAATTTACGTAGGAATGACTTATTATATAGGCATGGATGAGGCAATCCACCTTGCATGTGGATTGACAAGTGCCCTGTGATGTGGCACATGCATGTAGACAAGTGTCCTATAGATGTCAACCTTTGGATCACTTGGAATGTGCAAACCAACAACCTTTGGTGACAAGTGTTGGATGACTACAAAGTGTCTTTTGAGGTGAGATGAAAAGTCTTCCAACCTCAAAAAGTATGCACATGAGGTTTACCATACAACTAGGTAAATTCTAAAGGCCTAAGAGGTTGCACATTTAGTTAGACAAGATGTTGTCTAACCTCATTAACCTAAGTACACTTAAGCTATAGTGAATAGATAAATTATTCACTCTAACACTCAAAACTACTTTAATACCATTGTTAGGCTAGGATTGAAAATGAGGAAAGAATGGTGTAAAATTTATTAATTTCAAAATAAAGAATACATTTTTATTATATAGGTAGAAGAACAATTTACCTACCATAACTATCTAAACTAGAAAAATAAATTACATTAATTATAAATGTGTTAACTTTGGGTCTGGGCAAGATCATGGGGGTCCAAAAAGTGGCGATGTGATGACAAAAATTTCACCCTTGTGGCTGATTACTTTCTTTAATCAGAATTTGATGAAACAAAAAGGGTTTATTGAAAAAATTATCAGCTTTCCACCAATATAAGATATGCCTTATTTTAAATTTAAAAGATAATTATTATTGATTTTCTACATACATTATGACTAAAGTCCTAATTGATAGGATGATTGAAAAACTTCTATAATTTTCAAACTATTTCACATTTTCCGAATCTAAAAGATGCATCACATTCTATGCTTTGCATGCTATAGGATAAAAAAATTGAATTTCATAAATTTTTGACCAAGTTATGGTGGTTAGACAAACACATTTTAATAATTTTGAAATGTTCTAATAAAAAATCATAATTAATTATTTACTTGCAAAAAAAATACAAGAAAAAATGTTGCACATCTGGGCATGTGTCCTCTACATATATTGAAAGTTCCAAAAAAATATATTATTTTTTTCTTGTACTTAGGTTGGTCAGGCATACACCTACTTTTTCTTTTTTTCCTAAAAATTCAAGTACTACTACATTGAAATTTCAAAGTTTTGCAAAATAGATTTACTTTTTTCCAAAAAAGGACTAGTAGCCTAGAAACTATATTAAATTTGCTATAAATTATATTCTTACATATTTTTCAATTTAAATGTTAATAACCTATTCAAATTTTTATGTCAAGTTGCCTAACTCTGTTTTTCTGAATTTTCATTGCCACTTAGGGGCCTAGTTTGGACCCCCATGATCCTACACTGACCCCTCTAATGATTAACATGTTAGCAATTGAAATTTTGTTGACTTTGAAAAGACTTCTAAATGTTTCCAAAGGTCACAACCTATTTGGCACAAAAATGCCACCTCAAAACCCATCAGAGGAATATGTGAATATAGAAGGCAAGCAATCGACTTGGTGTACCTACCTCTTCACCATTAAGTAACTTCTTTATGATTGATGAATCTTGATGACGATGATGATGAAAAATACAAGGACATAGATTAAACAAATAGTTCAATCCGAAGGAAGGGACAACAAGAGGGAGAGGGATAATAAAAAGAAGTAGGAGACTTGGGAAGAACTACTTCTTGGAAGTGTAGTGAAAAGACATGCAACCAACAATTTGGATCTCATTGCAATGGAGCTTTATTCCAAGAAGTTGTCCCTCTTTTTTTTCTATTCACAAGTGAGGATATCATGCTATGCATCGTGCTCACCTTTCCTTCATCTAATTATCACTCACCACTTGTATAGTCTTATTTTTGTACATCGGATTGTAAGGTCAAATATCATGTTGTCCAAGGCAGATTAAATAATAGTTGCAGGTGGGTGGGTTTTCTTTTGGAATTTTTCTTGTCTCTTCTTATGGTGCGTTTGTTAAGATTTGATTTGGGATTGCAATTTGCAAAAACAACAAAAGAATGTCGTGGTTGGAGGAGCTAAGGAAGCTGAGGGTTGCTCACCTCAAAAGAGAGCTTCAATGCTATGATGATTCTATTGTGTAGGCCTCCATGTGACTAATGCTTGGATATTAGTTTCTAACTTGTAGTGGGATTGGGTACCTCTTGACTTTTGCTTGTGTTGCAGCTCTTTGGAATCAAAGTTGAAAAAGCTCAAGGCTGAACAAGAGCAAAGTTGGGTGAAACTAGAAGATCTATGTTTGGACAAGGAAGATATGCAGTTAGGGTTGGATGGGAAACAAGATCCACCCCAAATAGAGCTCCTTTGTGTTGAAGCTTCTCTCCCCACACCCACACCCACACCCACATGCATTTCTCTCAAGTTTGGGGTTGGAGGTTGTGTGCCTACCTCTCCTTTGGATTCCACAATTATAGTAGTTGACAATACTCTAGCCAATTGTGAGACAATTTCCTAGCTCCTTAAGGCCAATCTAGTGTTGGCACAAAATTAAATGAAACCATAGGTGGATTAGTATCAATTAGAGTGTACCTTTTCCATTGGTGATTAGGTCCTTTTATGCATTTATTCCTACAAGTAGATGTCATTGTGGGACAAGCAAGGTCATAAGTTAGGTCTAAAATTTTATGGCCCTTACCAAGTAATCCAATGCATTGGCGACGTGGTATAAAAGTTGGCACTCCCACTATCCTCTAAGATCTACTCACTTTTTCATCTCTTGCCTCAAAAAAGTCACTAGGATCACTAATTGAATCCCAATGGAGCTACCCACATTAGATGAGGAAGGATTCATATTTTAGAACCCAGGGTTATACTAGGAAATGAATCAAACAACTTTACATTCATCCTATTGATGAGATTTTAGTCTAATGGAAGGGTCTAAAGTCTAAAGATGCCACATACAAATTGAACAACACACTCTCAAAGTTTCCTCATTTCAAACTTTAAGGACAAAACTTTTTGAAGGGGGATGCAATGTTATTAACCCCATTCTACTATGTAGTAGATAATATTAGTTGGGTGCATATGCTTTGTAAGTCACTCACTGACAATATTAAATAAAGGTGTGGATGCATATGCTTTGTAAACCATCCCATTGGTTAGTTAGAATAAAGTAATTATCCCACATGTGTGGGATGGTAGTAGTTGTCTTTGGCAAGATTCTATATTTTGTAATGACTTCCCAAGCGGAAAGTATGCTAGATATTTGTAATTGAAATGTAAGCTCTATCACCAGGAGGTGGACCCCATGAATTGGCATTACAAAGATAATAAACATATTTTGTGTTTTCTCTATTCTACATATTTATGTGTGTATTATCTTATTCTTCTTATGAGTTCATTACACTTTTCTATTTTGATGTACTTTTTTTATTGCTTGAATGTACCTAATTATGTACCTCTTTCATGTATTCTACAAAATCCTCATCTTCAACACTTTTTATGCTTACATTTTATATCTCTCTACTTGATGACACTCCTAGGACTACATATATATGCTATCTAAAATGGTGTTTCCTTATTGGGAAATATTCTCAAAGTATTAAACCATCAATAAACCAATAATCTCAATAGAAATTGCAAATAACAAAGATTCAGTAACAAAGAAAAAACCTTGTAAACCTTGTTACCTCACGACTTCCATTGTTCACCTAATCTCAATCGATCTGTGTATGATGAATGTAGCCTTCAAAAAGCACACTTCCTTGCTTTGTTCTTCAAGACGATGATGGAGAGATGACTATGAGACTTCTTGTAATGAAGATGAGCTTCAAAAGAATGAAAAGGGTGATCGCAAGTGAATGGATGGATTTGGGTGCCAAAGGCCCGCTGTTAATTATGCAGAGTAAGTTTACTGGGAGCTTGGATGATAGAAATGGAGGAATAGGGTTGTACCTATAGAGTTGTGAGAGAGAAGATCAATGGTGTAGAAAGAATAAGAAGATCAATGGTATAGAAGACTTGAGAGGATGTGCACGAATAGAAAGAAGACAAGTATCACACAAAAAGTTGTTTTACTTGAGTTAACTACTTTCTTTTATAAAGATAAGATTTGCTTTCATAAATTAGAATGATATATTCTAATTTAAGAGTTGTTGATAAAAACAAGATTGTTTTAAATCAATTAACTCAACTTGTGATTTTCTTTTGTATGATTTGAGAGAAATTAAATAATAAATTATTTAATTTTGTGTGCATGAAGAAGAAGATTTATTTTTAGAAGATTTAGAATTTTTTTAAGGAATTTAGAAGATAAGTGTTATCACCTAGATTTGCACCCTTGCAGCAGTTGTAAAACTTTAGCAATCTGGAGTAACATGGGAATGATCTCTAAGTGTGGGGACTTTGCTAAATGAGATCAGACCTCCAGAGAAGGCCAGCTTCCTTAACTGGTTATCACCTAAAACTACTAAATCTTAAGAGGAAAAGGGAGAAGGAATGCTTTTGAATGAAAGATGAAACAAAAATCTTGAAAACAAAGGGTGATTCACCAAGTTTAATAAAAGAACCCTCACAGTACTAAGAAAATGCACAACATAACAAATACAGCAAGTAGACATACATAGATTCAATTGATCCTAGCAGAGGTGAGAAACAAGACAATTAAGAGGAATAATATGTTCATAGGCAATCTTATGCAGATTCACACTAAACTAAAACTCAGAAAAAGAGGCAAAATAACTTGCATATATTCAGTGGGAAGGCATAGTTACAGTAGCAGAAAGCTCTGTTTGGAAACATAAAGCCTGAAAGCTAAAACATTTCCAACCCTATTTACAACTCATTACAATGTATATATAACATTCCAAAAATGCCCTAGGTCAGTTCTAAAAATCACTCAAAAAGCTACAACAGGAAAATATCTCTGAAGGGACGTCCCAGCTGCAAGGAGTTATGGCATAAAATATCTAGAACAGGGGCAGGTGGGAGATATTCTGATCATTGAATACGAGCAGCTTCCTCTACCTGCAGCAATGAATGCAACAAATATATGCATCTGCCCAAAATAGTTGTTGCATCGTCCAGTCGCCCAAAACATGTAAATCTAGATCTAAAATTGAAAAGAGTAGGTGAAAACAAGCCCTCCAAATGAAAGAGTAGGTGAAAACAAGCATTTTTTCCTTTTGCAGCATGTGGAAATTTGCTAAAATGGAGGAGATACGGGTGGTCAAAGTTGCAGTCAACTGTGTGTATATATCACTTTGCATCTGTGCCTACATATTGCTGTATCTTGCCATTGTATATACAATGGCAACTGTACTTTATCTCTACTTGGTGCAACCACACCCTTTTTTTTCTCCTTGCATATTCAAAATGACTTGCATATGCCTTTGAAATTCCCTCTAAAAGTGCCTGTATGTGCAACAGCCCCTGTATATGCATCAGCATCCGTGCCATGTGGCACCACCTGATTCACCACCGCATTGAAGCTGGGACTCATCGTTGAAAAATGCATCTTCTTATCGACCATCGGAATGACAAAAAATAGAGCCATCGATGTATGCTGTTATGCTGAAACCCCTTTGCATGTGTCTTGTATATGCCTTTGTACATCACACACATACAATGTGAATATACAATCAAAATTCATACAACAACCTGTGCCTTTTGTGGACCCCACCATTTGTATCTTGCTTGCATGTTGACTTTGCATAAGACTCTTTGTATCTTGTCTTTGTATACGACATTGTATATTCAAATGTATATCGGCACATGCAATCGCCCACATACATACAATGTGGACCTTAGCAGATTATCGACCACTTTTGAACTTTAAAATAGGTCCGGGTTGTATGTTGCCATTGCACCTTGCCTTGTATATCGCATATACAATGCGCATGTACAAGGTGCAGACTTCAAACCATTATGAAACATATTGCAAACACCATCAGGTCCGAGCCATGCATGTTCCTATTTGTATATAACCAATGTATGTCGCATATATAATGCGAACATACAAGTAAATTATACATACAAACTGTGGAATTTTGCCCTTTATCAACTGTAATGTATGTCCATTTCAAATCCGGCTTGTATATTAGAAATGCATATTTGATTGTATGTGCAAACATACAATCGTAAATATACAAGTGGTGGGCCCCAGCTTTGAATCACTTCCTTGTATGTTTGGCGAAAGTCCCTTTGTATATTCTGTCGATGTACATTGCAAATGTACATCGGCCTTTGTATGTCAACCCTGCCTGTGACCCTCTATGCATATCAACAATGTACATTCACTCCTACATGTGATCTTTTGCATGTTGACTTAGGACAAGACTCTTGTATCTTTTTGATATGCATTTTCCCTTGCATCTATTGCTTGTATGTCCTTCCTTTGTACATCGCTGCCGATGTACATTCAACTGTTGCATATGCATTTGCCCCTTTGTATATTTCTCTTTGTATGTTGGCCTTGTATCTTTGGTTTGTATGTCCAAACATACAATCGCAAATATACAAGCCACTGTCCCGATATACATTGGCCTTTGAATGTTCCGCCTTTGTATGTGGCGAATGTATATTTCACTTGCATCTCGCACATACAAACCCCTTTCACTGTAGCGAATGCATGTCGGCCTCTTTGTAGATGCATCTTGTACATTCCTAATGTATGTCGGACATACATTTGCCTTTGTATCTTCATTCGGCATACATTTTCCTTTGCATGTTCCTCTTGTATGTTTTGCTTGTGTGTCCAAACATACAATCGCAAATGTACATTTGGTGGACCCCACCCTTTGCATCTCCTCCTTGTATGTTTGCCGATATACATTCTCCTTTGTACATTCCCTTTGTATGTCTTTACTTTGCATATTTGCCATTGTATATTGCACTTTGTACATATGAACATACAATGGCGAATGTATATGCAAATATACATTGAAAAATGCATATACAAATACTAAGTATAAAACTGAGAAATCCTTGCGATAGAAAATACTTGAAGCTAAAAGATTTCTGGGTTTTTCTGGGTTTTTAGCAAAGATTCCCAAGGTGATATTTTTGGGATTTTTTGACAAGGCATAGCATAAATATATGAAGGATTTAAGCTTGTAGGGACATTTCTAAAGGATTTTCAAGGAAAATGCAAGGTGAATTGTTTAACTCTGGGCAGAGGAAAATAGGTCAACAATAAGAAAGCAAATTAAATAAATAAATTTATTTAATTGTTTGTGAAAGATAGAAGAATAAATAAAATATTTGATTCTATTTTATTTTTAGATATTGAGAGAATTTAAATAAATTAGCATGATTTATTTAAATTTGGAGGAACAATTTGACTTAATTAAATAATAAAAATTATTTAATTGTTTAGAAGAATGAAGTTGATTTCGATGAAATTAATTAAATAAAAGTAATTTATTCAATTAATGGGAGGAAAATGAACCAAATAAATAAATTGATTGATTTATTTATTGATAGAGGAATTAAACTTAAATAAATATTAAGAATATTTATTTGGACAGAGCCGTGCAATTTTTAGGTGTATACATTTTGCCCCTCTTTGATGCAATGTGTTTTATCATGTTGTTTCAAAGAATAGATTTTTTTGATAATGACACATGCCCCAGTTTGCCCCTGGTACAGGTTTAACGATGGTAGGATGCCCCCTTGGGAGATTAGAAGGGAAGAAGGCAGAAGGACGTGACATGGACAATCTCACGATGAAGAAGGTTGAACAGGTTAGGATGAAGAAAAAGTTGAATGATACGCGATGCAAGATAAAATGATAACACACACAAGCAAGCAAGAAAGTATGCACAAATGATATAGGAACAAACAAGGTATTGCCCCTATCAAGCGATAAACCAATGAATAATCGATATTGATATACGATAGTGTTGTCATGGCAGGGAATGATAGATCCCTAGAGCAACACAAAGGCTAGTGTTGTCATGGCGGGGAATGATAGGTCTCTAGACCAACACGATAGGATAGTGTTGTCATGGCGGGGAATGATAGATCCCTAGAGCAACACGATAGGTGTGGGAAATCCCATTGATAACTATGACTGATTTAGTTGGTTTACGACCAGACAAAGATCAAGACCACTGATTGCGATTAGGTAATTTGATAAGATTGACTTGACTTGATTGGTATGGATTAAGGATGGACTTGCATTGGGATCATTGCTTGGATTGATTGGATTGGGATGAGAGATACAATGAAAGACAAAATTTTGAATGATAGAAGAATGACTCGAGAGAAGAACTCGCAAGCTTTTATTTGTAAACATTGATACTCTGCATAGAATTTTTATTGCATGGGATATGGATTCTTTGTGGATGCTTTCTAGACGCGAATGGTTTTGCTATCTTGATATTGCAAGTATTTTGAAGTGCGTATTTCATCATCAGTCGATTTTGTGTTTTTGAAATGTTGTAAGAAAAGACAAGCATCTAGGTATAATTAAACCAGGATGACCTGAGTATCACTTACATAGATTTTGATATAGCAAGTGGATACAAGCATCTAGTCAAAATTGAATCTAGATGACCTGAGTATTTCTTGTGTTTCAACAGACAAGGATTTATACCTGTTTCATGTTTAGTCCTCTGATGTCCTCGATGATCATTTGAGTTGATCATGTCCTTAGACAAGGCTTCACATTACTAAAGATAAACCCACAAGCAGTAAACAAAGAAAAGAATCGTGCCCCCATCATAGCATCTCTAGCTTTTGGCATCCTTGAGTAGCATAGGAAGCATGATAACAAAAATGAAGACCTTAAGACGCAACCAATCGAAACAAAACATTCTTGCATTTAGTTGTATCTTTCTTGCCACAATTTAGATAGAATCATTTGGATCATTTTACTCTTGTTTTTTCTTTTCTTTGGATAGGTTGATGTTTTGCGTCAAAACTTTTTTTTCGAAACGGGCTTTGTTGTGCGTGCTTGCATTAGGTGAAAAATATCACAATCCTTATTAGGGAAATGGACCCTAAGGGACTGACCTAGTGCCTCGGGGGTGCGTTGACAAATGGCCTTGCCTACGTGATGACGCAGAGGCAACGTAGTTCAAGACTTAGACCACGGATGCAGACGGACTAGAGGATAGATGACAAGATATGGGATGGGAAACCTCAGGGGCACATTGATAATGACCTTGCCTATGTGACGACGCAAAGGCAGCATAGTTCAGGGTTTAGACCATGGATACGGATGGACTAGAGGATAGACGACAAGATATGGGATGGGCAGGAAGCCTCGGGGGTGCATTGATAATGGCCTTGCCTATGTGACAATGCAGAGGCAGCTTAGTTTGGGGTTGACCCTATAATACTGATGATAGATGCTATGCTAGGCTGACACTATGGATAGGATACTGGATAAGACCTTAGTTGATAAGGCGACAAAAGAGATAGAGTATCAAGCCATAATAGGTTATCATTAGGTTGTTCCGATATTGTTGGGATGTTTTTGGATAACAAATTGGGATAGCCTTAATGCTAGATACTGATGACAAGGAAACACCACGGATAGGCAAATGGATGGGTGATAGTGGATACAGATGAAAATGCACGTGGAAGAGAGTCAAGATGTGATCGCCAAGGACTAGGTCGCATAGGAATAATGTGCCCCATTGTAGATAGAATACTTAGGATTTTTTAGGGTAATGCTTATGACGATAGGAGGATGGGAGGATAATGAAGGATTGGTGTGGCTTGGAGGGATAAGGTATGTCAAGAGATATCTAAAACATTTTTCAACATTGTGCCCCCAATCTTTATCAAGATCAAGAAAAATAGAGGAATGGAGGATTAGGATGGATGAATTCGACAGTATATGTATGTAATGGATAGAAGGATAGGATAGGAAATGGTACGGAAGGAAATGATAGGAGAAAGTGATATGCCGATGAGACAAGGTATCCCCAAGTGTAGGTGATGTAGAAGATCAACTTACACACGACGCATGTTTGCCAGGTTTTCATCATGGTACTTATCTAAGGCGCCTGTTTGCCAGATTTTCACCATTAGACGAAGGGATTTTTTCTTTGATTTTTTTTTAAATATTTGGATAGGATAGGTAGAATGCAGATGAGAGGAATTCAAGTGCTTGACTCCATGAAAGGTGATAGTCCCACTAGATGGATGTTGTCGCATGGACTATGTCAAGTGTTCTCATAGACGTTGGTAGGAGATTGCATGAAAGTGAGATGGAGAAGGTAGACAGTGGATTTATGGAAGGTGCGATAGTGGATGATGATGGACTTATGCAAGGATGGAGGGAAGGCTTATGCAAAAGCATGGACCATGGGAGTAGAATGGGGAAGATATGTAGGATAATAGTGGAAGGAAGGGAAGATGGAGTTATGTGAAAATGTCGTGGGATGGAAGGGAATCATGACCAATGGTTGCACATACTATAATAAACATTGAAGCATATGATGGGAAAGTGGTGTAGGAAGCAATGGAGATTTTTGCATGGTAGATGGGTGATTGAGGAATTTAGGGACCCACATAGACTTCGTATTGTTCTAATTTTTGCTTGTCATGTGGGATGGAAGGATTTAAGACTTTTGGATGAAATGGGAGAAAGTGGGTGGTTGGGATGCTTTAGAGGTGGATGCCTCAGTTGACTTGATGGCTTTTTGCTTAGGTAACCAAACCATTTTGCTTTTAGATTTTACCTGTGAAGGTATGGGCTTGGGTGTATATAGCTTTTGTACAGCTTCTAAGGTAATTACTCATTGCTTGGGGAGCCACATTTTTTTTCAGTTTTGCTTTAAGGTGTGTAGGTGTATGCATCTCTTGAGATGTATGTTTCTTTGATTCTTGGCTTTTGTATCTGCAAGAATGAGGACCTTTAGGATTTTTGACTTTATAGGTAGAGGCATCCAATTTTTTGCTATAGAATTCCCTTGAGAGGGTGGAAGTGGAGTTGGTGGAAGCTCTTTGTTTAGACAACATGTGCGTTTGTTGGCCATGATTGGGATTTTTAGATGATTTATGGATGGATGGATAAGGTGTGTTGGTTATTTTCTCTGAATCAGTAGAGCGTTTGCTAGTTCCAATGCATGGACAGATTCAGCCAACAGACACGGGAGGTTGCATGAGCTGCCTCCCCTTCACTTCTGGTTCTGCCGCACCAAGGGGAGTGTCCGTATTTGATAAAGATGTAACATTGACTAGCTCAATGACAGGAAGATTTAGCTTGACAGCAACAGGCAGAATACTCTCATGTGTGGACCAAGATTTGTGTGACAAATCACAAGGTTGGCAACATTCTTGGACATATGTGTCTGGTTAGGTATGAGAGTATGCAGGGGTCCTAATCCTACTCCTACAACTAACAGGTTGGAAAAATGGAATGGTGGATTTGATGGTTTGGATGCAAGACAGGGGTTTTGGATCATAACTACTAATCTAGAAGCAGGCTAGTGCCTATCTCAGGGCAAGGAGTCAACTAGATGTATACATAAGAATGGCTTGCAACTGGCATTCACGTTTCAAGGGGTTAGGACTGGTATTTTCCTTACAAACACCACCCAAGGATAAGTATTTAACTGTTCATACTTACAGATATCCCAGTTGACATACATTCTTCTCCATACCTTAACCTAAAACAATTTAATCCACTCCTTGAATGGAAGTTAGAGATCAAG
The DNA here is from genome assembly GCA_027924645.1 of Cunninghamia lanceolata. Classification (NCBI taxonomy): domain Eukaryota; kingdom Viridiplantae; phylum Streptophyta; class Pinopsida; order Cupressales; family Cupressaceae; genus Cunninghamia; species Cunninghamia lanceolata. Next base: position 11,754,957 of record BSBN01000078.1, read on the forward strand.
CATGTGATATAGTAAAACTATACCCTAGAATCTGAGAAACCCTTAGCAACCAGATTCAAAAGAAGAAAATGCATGCAACAAGTGGAGACAAACAACAAACACATGCAAGAAGCATTTTTCATATAACATTAACACTGAAACTGAACATATGTTCAAGATACATTCATAATGCAACTCATAAACTCCAAAATGAGATACAACAGCCAGGAAAATGCTCTGTCTTTTATTATTTTTCCCCCAAAATTGCCCAAGTCTTCAACAACCAAATATGAGTGACACAGTTTGCATTTTATAGTAAAACTGTGTACTCAGCCAAAATTACAACGGTCAACTAAAAAATCGCCAGATACAATGCATCGTGAGAAATGGCACTCAAAATTGAATGCAACCGGGAAGCAGAGGAAGAGAGCAGGTGGGAATCGGGATTTGCACCGCCGCCTGAAGATTTTCTCTTAAATCTGGTAGTTCATCTGTCATTTCATCCATTGATGCATCTAAAAAATGCCATTAATGCTTAGCTACCCACAGCCATTGCAGTTCCGTTTGTCTATGAAGCTTTTCCCGCTCAAATTGGTGCAGACACATAGAAGGTCCTTCCTTTGTCAAGCATTCAAAACAGGGCCGTCAATCTCCCCCCATCGCTGAGATACAACAGCTCAAAAACCTACAGAAAAGTCAAGAGCCAATGATATTGTGCCACGTAGGCAGCTTTTTCCTCTATCGCTGACTTTTCCATTCACTATTTTGCCATTTCGCCCTCTGTATATGCATAAGCATATACAAGCACCTTATATACAAGTCAGACCCCAAACTTTATTAGAACAATTTGAGAACCGGTTCAGATCCGGCTTGTATCTTAACCCTTTGTATATCGGCATGTACAAACACCACATACATGCACGCCACAGACTTCAAACCATTATGCATCGGAATGTACCTCCCTTTGAAGTCTAGCTTGTATCTCTTTCACTGCATATCAACTTGTATATCGGCATATACAAGTGCCTTATACAACCTACGAACCTAAAATATTTATTCACTACATTTTATTCCTCCTTCAGGTCTGGAATGCATATTTCCTCCTTGTATATTCAATTGTATACTTCAAATGTATATCACATATACATTCTCCTTTGTATATGAGATATAAAGCCCTTTGCATGTGAGGTGGACCCCACCAAATGTATATCAGCCTTTGCATACAAACAAGGAATCTTCTATGTATATTCTGCCATTGTATATTTCCTCTACATACAAACAGTGAATCTTTCCTGGAATATGCCTGCAATGTATATTTTTCGCTTGTATCTCCAGCACTGTAGTAAATGCATCTATGCCCTTGTATACTTTTCAATGCACCATTACATACAGCCCGATATACAAAGTGGGAATATTCCTAGGAATCTGTGAAAGATTCCCCCTTTGTATATGCACATTTAGAGCCCAACATGCACTCATAAATGCATCAAACTAATTTTTTCAAAGGGCGATGGAGATTTTATACCCACCAATGCATATTTCACCAGTATGTATATACAAAAAACCCTTGTATATATAAAGACACCTGCATATGATTGATTTTTTGCATTTTTTAGAACTGCAGATGTCAAAAGAGATAGAACTTTATGGATTTTTGGGAAGGGGCCCACATATTTAAATGCTTAAAACTTGATTGCTTATGCAAGCACCACCAGTGGCTCTATTTGGGGACGCATGCCTCTTGCAGGCATGGTGAGAACCACAAATCTCTGGGATGCAGACCAGTCCCCTATCCATTGGGCAATAGAATCATGAAGTTATATTGATTTGCATCACCAAACACATTATTTTCAAATATTATTTGGGCAGCCCCGGGCAGCCAAAAAGGAAGAACCATAACTTTATCATGTCAAATGCTAGATTTCAAACTGAATAATCCCAACCACAGCCGAAAACACTAAAACAATCTGCCTGCATGCTGAAACTTTTTCTATTGCATGGTTGGGACTGATTAGTATACATCACTGCATTTGACATCTCACAAGGGTGCATGGGCTGACAATACATCTTTTTATGTTTTTGCAACCCTCTTCTCTACTTAGATTTTCAATCACAGTATGACCTTAGGCCTTTAAAATACAAACTGCTATTTCAGCCATCCTAAAGTCCTCTATATGAGTCTTTTGAACAATATTGCATGCCCTTTTGAAATACAGATTAGGTTATAACAAAAGCATGCAAGCTTTGCTTTCACCAATGTTTCCCTTTTAACCAGTGCTATTTCACCAAATAGGGAATCTTTTAAAACTTGTGCAAATACCTGGATATGTTGCAGTTGCTAATAGGTTCATTCAACAAAGTCGCCACCTCCTTGGCAGAGGAATGAGCTTCAAACTGGCTGAAGCTGAAGATGCATTTCTTTCTTTCTGGGTCCCCCAACAGCAGAGCCACACATAAAACTTTAAATTTGTTGTAACAAAGCACTTCCAAGTCTAATTCTTCAATCCTTTAGACTCAGACTTTCATGGACATGACATTGATCTCCCCAGCAGAGCTGCCAAAATCTGTTGGTGACTCGGATGGATAAACTATAACACTTCTTTTTTCATCAATTCCCCAGTAGAGTCACCAATTTTGTTGGTTATTTTCTCTGAATCAACAGAGGGTTTGCCAATTCCAATGCATGGGCAGATTCAGCCAACAGACACGGGAGGTTGCGTGAGCTGCCTCCCCTTCACTTCTAGTTCTACTGCACCAAGGGGGGTGTCCCTATTTGATAAAGATGTAACATTGACTAGCTCAATGATAGGAAGATTTAGCTTGACAGCAACAGGCAGAATACTCTCATGTATGGACCAAGATTTGTGTGACAAATCACAAGGTTGGCAATGTTCTTGGACATATGTGTCTGGTTAGGTATGAGAGTATGCAGGGGTCCTAATCCTACTCCTACAACTAACAGGTTGGAAAAATGGAATGGTGGATTTGATGGTTTGGATGCAAAACAGGAGTTTTGGATCATAACTACTAATCTAGAAGCAGACCGGTGCCTATCTCAGGGCAAGGAGTCAACTAGATGTATACATAAGAATGGCTTGCAACTGGCATTCAAGTTTCAAGGGGTTAGGATTTGTATTTGCCTTACAAACACCACCCAAGGATAAGTATTTAATTGTCCATACTTACAGATATCCCAGTTGACATACATTCTTCTCCATACCTTAACCTAAAACAATTTAATCCACTCCTTGAATGGAAGTTAGAGATCAAGCATGTGATACAGCAAAACTATACCCTAGAATCTGAGAAACCCTTAGCAACTAGATTCAAAAGAAGAAAATGCATGCAGCAAGTGGAGACAGATAGCAAAACACATGCAAGAAGCATTTTTCATATAACATTAACACTGAAACTGAACATATGTGCAAGATACATTCATAATGCAACTCATAAACTCTAAAATGAGATACAACAGCCAAGAAAATGCTCTGTCTTTTGTTATTTTTCCCCCAAAATTGCCCAAGTCTTCAACAACCAAATATGAGTGACACAGTTTGCATTTTATAGAAAAACTGTGTACTCAGCCGAAATTACAACGGTCAACTCAAAAATCACGAGATACAATGTATTGTGAGAAATGGCGCTTAAAATTGAATGCAACCAAGAAGTAGAGGAAGAGAGCAGGTGGGAATCAGGATCTGCAGCACCGCCTGAAGATTTTCTCTTAAATCTGGTAGTTCATCTGTCATTTCATCCATCAATGTATCTAAAAAATGCCATTAATGCTTAGCTACCCACAGCCATTGCAATTTTGCTTGTCTATGAAGCTTTTCCCGCTCAAATTGGTGCAGACACACAAAAAGTCCTTCCTTCATCAAGCATTCAAAATAGGGCCGTCGATCTCCCCCCATCGCTGAGATACAACAGCTCAAAAACCTACAGAAAAGCCAAGAGCTAATGATATTGTGCCACGTAGGCAGCTTTTTCCTCTATCGCTGACTTTTCCATTCACTATTTTGCCATTTTGCCCTCTGTATATGCATAAGCATATACAAGCACCTTATATACAAGTCGGACCCCAAACTTTATTAGAACAATTTGAGAACTGGTTCAGATCCGGCTTGTATCTTAACCCTTTGTATATCGGCATGTACAAACACCACATACATGCACGCCACGGACTTCAAACCATTATGCATCGGAATGTACCTCCCTTTGAAGTTTGGCTTGTATCTCTTTCACTGCATATCGGCTTGTATATTAGCATATACAAGCACCTTATACAACCTACGGACCTGAAATATTTATTCACTACATTTTATTCCTCCTTCGGATCTGGAATACATATTTCCTCCTTGTATATTCGATTGTATACTTCAAATGTATATCACATATACATTCTCCTTTGTATATGAGATACAAAGCCCTTTGCATGTGAGGCGGACCCCACCAAATGTATATCGGCCTTTGCATACAAACAAGGAATCTTCTATGTATATTCTGCCATTGTATATTTCCTCTGCATACAAATAGCGAATCTTTCCTGGAATATGCCTGCAATGTATATTTTTCGCTTGTATCTCAAGCACTGTAGTAAATGCATCTGCGCCCTTGTATACTTTTCAATGCACCATTACATACAACCTAATATACAAAGCGGGAATATTCTTGGGAATCTGTAAAAGATTCCCCCTTTGCATATGCACATTTAGAGCCTGACATGCACTCAGAAATGCATCAAACTGATTTTTTCAAAGGGCGATGGAGATTTTACACCCACCAATGCATATTTCACTAGTATGTATATACAAAAAACCCTTGTATATACAAAGACACCTGCATATGACTAATTTTTTGCATTTTTTAGAACTGCAGAGGTCAAAAGAGATATAACTTTTTGGATTTTTGGGAAGGGGCCTACATATTTAAATGCTTAAAACCTAATTGCTTATGCAGGCACCACCAAGGTGTTAGAAGAAGTGGTGGTAAAATGCATGGAGGGATGTTAGGAGTTGGAAGTAGTGGAGGGAGATTGGATGGTGGAAGGTGTATGGTCACATGCTTTTGGGATGTATATGATAAAGGAGGTGGAATGGTGACATACATTTTGGGTATATGATAGTATTTGTGATGGAAAGTGGTGGATTTAAGAGGAGTGGAGGAAGTACCAACATCTTGAGATTGTTCACCTTGGGGTGTGTATCCAAGGCCATATGAGTGACGAGGAACATTGACATGGATGGGCTCCAAAATACCTTTTTCATGAAGGCCTAAGCCTTTACCTTGATAGTTCATATGTTGGAATATGTGGTGGATAATGTGATTATGTGTGCTTTGGACACTAGTAGTGATCTCCTTATTTGATGAGGAAGGTGAAACGGCAGATAATGGATGCTATTCTTTTAAGGAAGAACATTCATGGATGAAGGTAGCGAGACCAAGGATATATGGTGGGGGATTTGCAGCATCGTCAATAATGGATGGTGAAGGCTCATTAGGATCTTGATTATCATTACGCTCAGTAGGATCCAAGTTATTAGTTTGATCATCTATGTGCACTTGGGAGGCACGTGTCTCATCAAGGGAAATGGAAGTTGTTGGCTCATCGATAGGACTAGATGGAGGATGGATAGATGGGTAATAAGCTCATGACCATGGAATGCATAAAGTTGGCTAAGAGGATCATCATGGTCTGCTTGATCATAGATAGGCTCTTGATCATAAATGGGATCCTGATCATAGATAGGATTAAGTGTGATGGGATTAATGTGCTCATGTATAGGTTCTTCATCAACGATAATATCTTGATCATAGAAAATATATAGGTTATGGAGAGGTTGGAATTGGATCTCTTTCTTAGGTATGGGTATAGAATCAAGTTGCTCATGGATAGCTTCTTCATATGTAATATCGTGATTGTGGAAAACATATAGATTATGGATGGGTCAGATTTGGATTTCTTGCTCAGGTATGGGATCAAGTTTCTCATGGATAGCTTCTTCATATGTAATATCTTGATCGTGGAAAAGATAAAGGTTATAGATGGATTGGATAGGGGTGCTTTGATCTTGATTTAGACAAAGGGTTGATGTTTCGACATGCTCTAAAGTGTGCTCTTGACATAACTCTTAAGGTGATTGAATTGAAGTGGAGGTAGAGGACTCTTGGGTATGCTCTTGGTCAACAACATGAAGGTACGATGGACCTTGACTTTGGTTCATGGTAGGAGCTTCTTCGATAAGCTTGATGGGTTGTGGATTACATGATGGGGTTGGAGGAAATGACATGTTATTGGAAGGATCTTTGGTAAGGTCAAGGACCGGAACTTGGCGACATGGTTGACTCTCTGCTAGTAGCCCTTGGATCACATCCTTTGTAGGTGTATGGGTAGATGAATGAGGTAATGGATGAGTGGATTTGGATTTCTCCATAGCTTTTCTTTTGTTGCATAAATTTGGAAAAAATCATTCAAGGATTCTTTGGGTGGATTTGAGCTTGGAGTGGGATTAGTATGCTTTAGGCTATGCATTCTGGGGGATGGTGGAGGAGGACTAGTAGATGGAGTGGTATATGATTTTTGATTGAAGGTGGTGCTTCCCTTGTCAAGAGTCTCATTAAGACAGGAAAAGAATGTATGATCTTGGTGCAAGGTGTAGCTAGTACTGGCATGCCCATGTTGGATAGATGGATAAGGAGATATGCCCTATGGCGAATACTACTTTTTGGAAGATTCAGATTGTAAGATTGCTAGTTGTTGTTGCATGGCTTAGAGTTCTTGAGCAATTGCTTCTAATTGGTTTGTCATCTCTAGAAACTAACACAAGACCGAAATGGGTACCCGAAAAGGTTGAAAACTTTCTCTCAAAAGACTTGGAAAAGCTCATTGTCTTTAGATGCATAGCTACAAATGCACGCTGAAACATAAGGTATATGTACAGTAGGTCGATGCAAATGTGCAACTCTTGTAAATGTTAAAAAAGCACAGTAATAGATAACAAATGTGTAGAAAGTTGATGTAAAAGCGTAGCAGGTCGACACAAATGCATAGCTCTGTAGGGTAAATGCACAGCTCTAGTTTTCTTGACTGTTTTTGTAAAGTTTTTGACATGTTTTTCAGTGTTTTTGGTTTCTTGGCTGCAAGTTGGTCTTTTTGAACTAATTTTTTGATTATGGCAAGAAGACACAGCAAACACAGAATATTTTTATGGTTTTTTTATCTTTTTTTGTTTGTAATTTTTGGACTCTTTTTGAATTAAAAAGCAAGTACAAATCCTAGGCTAGCTGGGACAATATAAACCAAATTCTCACTATTTCTAGTTGAGGCATCTTTGGGAGGTGATAATCACCCTTCCCTGCATCGGCTTATAGGGGTTTTTGACTACTAAGAACAAAGGATGATTAGTAAATGCAACCATTTGAGTGGTTATACATGCGGCAACGCTACTCTCCATTATGGAGTCTCCCAGCCTTCAAGGGTTGTGCCTTGGAGGGTTTTTGGGGGAGGTTGGCTGTCGGTATAACAAAACAACACTCGTTGCATGAAGCTTTCACTCCTAGCACAATTTATTTATAGTGGCTAGGTAGAGATTGGCTTTACCTTGTTACCACTTAAGGTTGTTCCCACTTGGATGGAAGGATATCCAAGGGTAGGCCTAATGAAGATCATTGCAGTCCTCATCATTTAATTTTAATAAATATCAATCTAAGACAGTGTCCATGGCTATATGCAAAAGGAAGAAGGAATAACTTGCATGGCAGTCCTTTCTACAAAAGGGAATTGACAACAATTGCATGAAACAAAATAGGTTTAAAATCTACTGAAAATGACAACCTAATTTAAGGAAAGCAATAACTTGAACAGCTGATCTAATTCTAGAATAAAAAATTGGAACAACTAAAGGAATTCTGAATAAAAGAATTGCATAATAGCAAAGCAACTAAACAAACTAATAAATGTAGTCTCTGCCCTTCAGTTCAAGTGGGCCCTAGATCCTTCCTCTAGAGAGACTAATCAATTCCAGCGATCAACAAATTTGTAGAAAAACTTCTTTTATTCAAAACCTTCAAGATCCAAAGTACATGCTGCTAAAAAATAACAAAGTTCTTTTTCAATTCTATTATTTTACAACTTCCCTTTTTTTTATTCTACGTCATAGTTCTCTATATATAACTATGGTTATTAAATTCTAATTGAGAGTCTCTCTAGAGTAGAGAACTTATTCATGTAGCTAACTAAACTTATTTATCTAGTTAACTAAACTTATTCATTTAGTTAACTGATTATACAATTGTTGATTACAAGGAAGACATGCAATATCTTTTAGAAAGACATGCAACACTAAATGTGTATTCTTTGCATGGAATAATTACTCTTTAGTTAGATCCATTAATTTAGGAGTAATTATAGTCAATCTATCCTTCATAAAATCTTAGAGTGTGTGTTGGTAGATTGGAAGAATTCACAGCAACTTTATAAAGTATTTCTGGAACATCTCCGGAGCTTGTGGAACAGTCAACTTATGTCATAAACTACTCATTTAATTTACTAGATCTCCTCAAATTATTTCTAGGTTTTGTTCCCCTAATTTTTATCTTTCCAGATCATTTTGAATTTCTAAATTTTATCAAGAAATGAGAGAGATATTATAGTTTTAGTGAAACTGGTTTTCTTGACTTTTTCTATTCTGCATCTCTGACGCTCTGTAATAGTCAACTTATATCATTAACCATTTATTAATTTTAATGAATCTATTCAAAATGCCTTCATAAATTTTTTCCTCTCTCTTTAATCTTTCTGGATCATTTTGAAATTCTAATTTTCGTTAAGAAATGAGAGATATTACAGTTTTACTGAAACTACATTTTTTACTTTTGCATCTCCGGCGCTCTACAACTTTGAAACTCTGCAACTTGACATAAAATATGCTTTCTCTTCATTTTATTAATAAAATAATTTCTGATCTGGAGGTGAACATGTAATATCAAAATAAACTCATGCATGGCATTGATTGTTCCATTTAGACAAGTTTATTTGATATTTAGCTAAAAATCTTCAAACCCATACTCAAGTCCACTTCAAAACTGATTTAATGAAGAGAAAATATATTCTTTTATTTGACTAAATATGAGACACTTTATGGTCTCATCATCTCCCCCACACTTAAGAGGTTGCAGGTCCTCCTGCGCTTCATAATCATCTTTTTGAGCTAACCTCTTTGCTTTTATTTCAATTGCTCTAGAGATGCTTTATAGTTGCTAATCTAGTGTTCTCTGGAGCATTTGTTCTAATGATATTTGGAGTTGCCATTCTAATGATCTTTGGAGCTGATACCCTATTGTCCATCTTTGGAGCTACTGTTTTGTTGATCTCCATAGCTGCAGTTATAAGAGCTCCAGAGATATTGTTCTAAGAAGAGCGTTGGAGATGCTCTGGAGTTGTTGTTCTGATGATCTCCGGAGTTGTTGTTCTAAAAGCTCTACTGATCTCCAAAGCTAGTGCTCTACTGATCTTCAGAGCTATTGTTCTACGGATCTCCAAAGTTGATACCTTGTTGTCCATCTCCGGAGCTGATGTTCTATTGAACTCCGGAGTTGCTATTCTGAGTGCTCTGGAGATGCTATTTTGAGAGCTCCGGAGGTACTGTTTGGATTTCTGGAGTTGTTTTTAGCTGAGTCGATCTTAGTCTTCCATGTGACCATCATGCACTAGTTTGTTTACCATCCTTTTTAGCCCATGTTTTTCATGATGCATGCAAAGAGGTCTTCAACTTCTGAAAGTTGTAACAGGATCTTTTATGCTGAATAACGACTGTATCAACCTTGTATTGCTAAAATTTTGAAAACCTTCCTTGAAAATTAGTGTCTCAAAAGAACATTAGAACATAACAACATTTTAGAGAAAAACAACTCTGAAAGAATAAACCAAGCATCATCCTACATTCTGCTTTCAATTAAGTTACAAATTCTTAAATTACATAAAATCCACTTTAAGGCTAATGAATGAAGAGGGGGAAAAGAGGTGTTACTTTTAGGTTTTCATGAGAAAAATAATGGCCCCATAAACTCCCCAACACTTAAGTTCTTGCATGACCTTCTACAAGCTACTTTTTTTTTCTCCATCTAAGATTTTTACATAGAGATGAGAATTTAAAACACTTATATCTCCTTAACCATTGTTGTTGTGTAAAAACTGAGAGAGGTTTTTCATCATATGGTCAAGAAGAACAAAAACCTCTTTCATAATTTGATTTGGAGTATTTTGAAATTTTGGTCATTTTTTAGGCTTTATGTTGTTGAAAATTTCAAATGGGAATATCTTTTTAATGGCTACTGATGTGTAAAAATGGAGAGAAGTTTTTCATCATATGGCTAAGAGGAACAAAAACCTCTTTGAGATTTTCATTTGAAGTTCTGTAGCTTCCTCTAAAGCTAATTTGGCCACTTCTTAGTGTGAATGATTGGAAGATACAGATTGGTGGCTATTTTAGAGATTTGGGTCAAAAGTGAATTTTTGTAACTTAACACTTATAACTGAATTAAAAATAGAAGAATAGGATAAATACCTCAGGCTGCTTCTTTGTTGTCATTGCTTCCATTTTATTGAAGTTCTACTATTGGAACTAGAGCCCAAATTTGCAACAACCAATCATCCAGGATGCCTTCAAATGCCAAAATATCTACTAGAGTCCTTGGAAGCAGCAACTTTGTATAGAAAAAAAACATGTACAAATCACTTATTTGTGGAAAAGAAACCTACCCTAACCTACTCTACTTAGTGATGTAGAGATAGGTTACACAAAACCATTAACTAGTTGGGGAAAATAACTTCCTTTTCTCAAAATATGGATCCATGAATTTAACTTTCTAAAATAAAAGAAAACCATGAAAATAAGATGACTAAAAATTTGAACTTTGATGCTTCACCTTCCTTTGAAATAATAGCCTCCTCCATAATTTCTGACTCTAGTACATGCATGGGCTAATTGGAGAGATCTTGCAACCCTTCCTTACATTCTGGTGCATGCATGATTAGAGGTAGCTCCTTGATGTTCATGGGCTGATTGGAGAGATCTTGAAACCCTTTCTCATATTTTGGTACATGCATGATTAGAGGTAGCTCCTTGTTGTTCTACAAATATCTGATCGGGCAGACCTCCTTGGACGTTGAAGGCATCCAAATAATACTCTGTCATACAAGCTCCTCCAGTGGAGACAAGATTTCTTCATTATACTCGTTACCTATTGTAAGCAATAGGACATCAATGTCTCCTAAAATATATTTTCCTTGCTGGACATTGGAGTCATGGTCATCCAGTTGAAGAGGCTGTACAAGAGCTGAAATTATAGAACAACAAGATTTTTCACCTTCTTTGCATGCAAGAACCTTAACATTTGGATCTACTATTTGGGGGGATTTGGCATACAGATCTCTCTTGAGGAACTTCTTTTATCTACCTAGACTTCAAAACAATAAACCTAAAAAGACTACCAAACTAATTGTCCCCTCTTTTTGACTGATTGTCACCAGATCAACAGCAACTCCCTAATGACACCTATCCCCGGCAATGGCGCCAAAAATGACGAGGGTCATTGCAGTCCTCATCATTTAATTTTACTAAATATCAATCCAAGACGGTGTCCATGGCTATATGCAAAAGGAAAAAGGAATAAATTGCATGGCAGTCCTTTCTACAAAAGGGAATTGACAACAATTGCATGAAACAAACTAGGTTTAAAATCTACTGAAAATGACAACTTAATTTAAGGAAAGCAATAACTAGAATAGCTGATCTAATTCTGGAATAAAAAACTAGAACAACTAAAGGAATTCTGAATAAAGGAATTGCATAACAACAAAGCAACTAAACAAACTAAGAAATGTAGTCTCTGCCCTTCAGTTGGAATGGGCCCTTGCTCCTTCCTCTAGAGAGACTAATCAATTCCAGCAATCAACAAATTTGTAGAACAACTTCTTTTATTCAAAACCTTCAAGATCCAAAGTACATGCTGCTGAAAATAACAAAGTTCTTTTTCAATTCTATTATTTTACAACTTCCCTTTTTTTAATTCTACGTCATAGTTCTCTGTATATAACTATGGTTATTAAATTCTAATTGAGAGTCTCTCTAGAGTAGAGAAATTATTCATGCATCTAACTAAACTTATTTATCTAGTTAACTAAACTTATTCATTTAGTTAACTGATTATAAAATTGTTGATTACAAGGAAGACATGTAATATCTTTTAGAAAGACATGCAACACTAAATGTGTATTCTTTACATGGAATAATTACTCTTTAGTTAGATCCATTAATTTAGGAGTAATTATAGTCAATCTATCCTTCAAAAAATCTTAGAGTGTGTGTTGGTAGATTGGAAGAATTCGTAGCAACTTCATAAAGTATTTCTAGAACATCTCCAGAGATTGTGGAACAGTCAACTTCTGTCATAAACTGCTCTTTTAATTTACTAGATCTCCTCAAATTATTTCTAGTTTTTGTTCCCCTAACTTTCATCTTTCCAAATCATTTTGAATTTCTAAATTTCATTAAGAAATGAGAGAGATATTGCAATTTTACTAAAATTGGTTTTCTTAACTTTTTCTGTTCTTCATCTCCGGTGCTCTGTAACAATCAACTTATATCATTAACCATTTATTCATTTTAATGAATCTATTCAAAATGCCTTCATGGATTTGTTCCTCTCTCTTTAAGCTTTCTGGATCATTTTAAAATTCTAATTTTCATTAAGAAATGAGTGAGATATTGTAGTTTTACTAAAACTGCATTTTTGACTTCTGCATCTTTGGCGCTCTGTGCATCTCCAGCGCTCTGCAACTCTAAAACTCTGCAACTTGACATAAAATATACTTTCTCTTCATTTTATTAATAAAATAACTACTGATCTAGAGGTGAACATGTAATATCAAAATAAACTCATGCATGGCATTGATTGTTCCATTTAGACAAGTTTATTTGATATTTAGCTAAAAATCTTCAAACCTATAGTCAAGTCCACTTCAAAACTGATTTAATGAAGAGAAAATATATGCTTTTATTTAACTAAAGATGAGACACTTTATGGTCTCATCAAGGCCTCTCTAAAGGTTTAACACATGCGAAATGATATGTCTGGCATTTTGGTCACCCAAGATAGGGGAGAGCAGAGGCCTAGTATCATTCCAAAAACACGAAAGACAATGGTTCTTTTCCCATTAGTTAAAATGAAAAAGACTAAATGAGTTAGCTACTTGGGCACACACGCAATTTGTTAACTTTGAGAGCAAGATAGAAATGGTTCAACTTTATCCTCCTAGCATTGGGACTAAATTCAAGTTGTTGATGCAACAAGATCAAATTACAATCCTCCTAGTTAGAGCTAAATGAGATTTGCATGAACATCCATTTACTTTCCTTTAGATATAGATATGAGTTAACAAATGTAGCTATATGACTAGACCAGCCCCTAACCTGCAAGTAGATCAGAGAATATTCCTATGAAAAAGTGTTAGCTTTAGCAAAACCACAAGGAACAACTCAAAAAATCACTGTCAGAACATATGCACAGGTACATAGATCATATGCATAGAGATAGACAACAAATGTGCAGGATTACAAAAGCGCTGAGACAGAGATCAAAAGCGCGGAATCAGAGAGTATATGTGCAGAATCAGTAAATACATCGTAACAAAGGTCAAATGCACTAAAAAAGAGTATGGATGCGCTGAAAGATCAGATGCACCGGAACAGAGCTTAGATGCATGTTAGAATTGATCAGATGTGTAGAATCCTCCTGTGTACAGAATCTTGGACAAAAAAAATAGTTTTTGGGTTAAATCTAGCCAAGGTCCCACGGTGGGCACCAAAAATGTTATGGGAAATATTGTCAAAGTATTAAACTATCAATAAACCAATAATCTCAATAGAAATTGCAAATAACAATGATTCAATAACAAAGACAAAACCTTGCAAACCTTGTTACCTTGCGGCTTCCATTGTTTGCCTAATCTCAATTGATCTTTGTATGATAAATGTAGCCTTTAGAAAGCGCACTTCCTTGCTTTGTTCTTCAAGAGGACAAAGGAGAGATGGCTATGATACTTCTTGTAATGAAGATGAGCTTCAAAACAATGAAAAGGGTGATCGCAAGTGAATGGATGGATTTGGGTGCCAAAGGCGCGCTGTTAATTCTGTAGAGTAAGTTTACTGGGAGCTTGGATGATAGAAATGGATGAATAGGGCTATACTTATAGAGTTGTGAGAGAGAAGATCAACGGTGTAGAAAGAATAAGAAGATCAATGGTATAGAAGACTTAAGAGGATGTGCACGAATAGAAAGAAGACAAGTATCACACAAAAAACTGTTTTGCTTGAGTTAACTATTTTCTTTTATAAAGATGAGATTTTCTTTCATTAATTAGAATGATTTATTCTAATTTAAGAGTTGTTGATAAAAACAAGATTGTTTTAAATCAATTAACTCAACTTGTGATTTTCTTTTGCATGATTTGAGAGAAATTAAATAATAAATTATTTAATTTTGTGTGCATGAAGAAGAAGATTTATTTTTAGAAGATCTAGAAATTTTTAAAGGAATTTAGAAGATAAGAAAGCAAATTAAATAAATAAATTTATTTAATTGTTTGTGCAAGATAGAAGAATAAATAAAATATTTGATTATATTTTATTTTTAGAGATTGAGAGAATTTAAATAAATTAGCATGATTTATTTAAATTTGGAGGAACAATTTGACTTAATTAAATAATAAAAATTATTTAATTGTTTAGAAGAATGAAGTTGATTTTGATGAAATTAATTAAATAAAAGTAATTTATTCAATTAATGGGAGGAAAATGAACCAAATAAATAAATTGATTTATTTATTTATTGATAGAAGAATTAAACTTAAATAAATATTAAGAATATTTATTTGGACGGAGTCATGTCATTTTTAAGTGCATACACTTTGTTTATTAAATTGTTATATACAAATTAAATTTTTCCCAAGACTAAATCCTATTATTGAAGCTTATCTCCCTGTACACGTCTTAACAAGTTTCTAAGACCTTAGTTTACAACTTTAGTTGACCCATCTATTTGAAAATGCCATGCTAATTTGAATTGCAATTTAACACCTAAATTCTACCACATGTACTCCATAAATGGAAAAGAAAATTCATATCTCTATTGGATAAGATTCTCTTCGGCAATCAATGAAGTCTCACCACTCCCTAAAGAAAGATAGATATTTAATCACATCATTGTTCTTCTTGTATACAAAGGAATGTGCCATCTTTGAAAACTTATCCAATATGACAAAATTTGATTAATCACCTCTTATAATTAAGGTTAATCCCAATATAAAGTCTATGTTACAAATATGTGCCTAAGTAGTGTTGTCATTGATGTCAACATATCCTTGTTGCCATTGGTGTCAACTATACCCTATTTTGTTGTTTGTATAAAAGACCAGATTGTTGAGGATATTGAGAACATTAATGACAATCAATGCATACAGACCATATGGCTGTGTAGAGGATTGTTAGAGGTTACTCCAGTTAAGATTTGAGAAGTCTGCATGAAGATTTGAATAAGTTATGGCCATCTGAGTAGAATCAGATTTTGCAGTATTCAGAAGAGACAGTGTGATAGTAAGTTGGTCCGGATTGCTCTATAGTGAAATATTATGGTCTATGGATCTGAAGGCATGTTTGGGAAGTTAGTGTGTATTATCAACTCCAGTGGTTCATGGTTTGGAGGTCCACAAGCTATCTTTCTAGTTTGACAGTCATGGCAGATAGTGTTATTGAGGTTCCGGAGGAAGATACAAGTGATTCTGGTAATTTAGTTTAGAGTGAATGTTATTGGTGATTTCAATGTGCTTGTGGAGGTCTCTGGATCATGTAGCTACTATGTTGGAGGTTTGCATTGAAGTTTGAGCTTGTTGATTGAAGATTTCTTCTTTGAGGTTGATATTCTTCCTAGTCTTGGCAGACCAGATGTTCCTAGCATGTTGCGGATGATCTAAGAGCATTTTATGAAGCGTGGCGTCATTGTAGATGAAGATTCAAGTCTCAGTTGTGTTTGGCTGATAGTGTAATGATCCATGTCAAGTTTAGCCGACCTTGTTGATCATTCCAAGGTTGATGAAGCATATAAATACTTGTTGAAGAGTTGTTGAAAAGTATCCTTGAAAAATGAGTTAAATCTGAAAAAAGGATAAAAAAGCAGAGTAGAGAAGAAGAGGAGCGAAGGAAGAATAGAGTGAAGAGTCAGTGAAGAATTTGAAGATAGGAGCAGAAGTTTTTGAGCCTTCAAAGGGACTGATTCATGCATGAATGTAGATGTTATTTCTCAGTTCATTATCTCTGTGTAAATCATAATTTCTTATAGGCAGTGAGCCTCTTCTTGAGTAGTGAGCTTTGGGTAGTGCGCTTGAAGGCATGTGCCTTCTATTTTATTAAGTACTTTTAATAGGGTACGCATTTTTATGGGTTAACCCCCACCATGGTTTTTCCCTTAACCAGGTTTTCCACATCAAAATTATGGTGTTATGTGTTCATGTTTTTTCTGCTCTTGTGTTGATTTATACTTAAATGTTCTCATCATTAATCTGATTGGAAAGAAGATTTAAAAGTTTAGAAAAAGTTAAAGTTTAGGGACAACTGATTCACTCCTCCCCCCTCTTAGTTGTTTGGACTATTTCCAACAATTGGTATCAGAGCCAAGTTCCTCTAAAAGAAGCTTGACCGCTTAAGGAGATCCAAGATGTCATTCTACAAGAAGGAAAGTCTGAGATTTGATGGAACAAATTACTCCCTCTGGAAGGTACGCATGTAGTGTCATCTGGAATGTATGGGTGATGGCTTTTGGATTATAACCAAGAATGTGTATAAGATCTTGAAGAATGGACCTTCAAATATAGATGAACTCAGAGATGCTAAATGCAATACTCAAACCAAAAAAACATTTTTGAGTGCCCTGTCTGATACCGAATTGGCAAATGTCTTGGATTTGCAAACTACTCATGAAATCTGGAGTAAATTGGAAAATCTATATGAAGGTGACAAATATGTTAAATGTGCCAAACTACAAAGCCTGAAGGGTAAATATGAAAGACTGGTAATGAGTGAAGATGAAAACATTACTTCCTACATGCAAAAAGTAAATGAACTTGTGACCAGTATTAGAAATGCAGGTGGAGTATTGGATGAATAAAAAATTGTTACCAAAGTGCTTAGATCCTTACCTGTAGCTTACAAACACAAGGTTGCAGCCATTGAAGAAATCAGGACAATAACAACTATCACAAGGGATCAATTAGTTGGTAAGCTTTCAGCATTTGAAATGAGTGAGTTTGGTGATTCTCTTCCTAAGTCTGAATCTACATTCAAGGCCAGTGTGTATGGAAAGCAAAGATATGATCTGGGTGAAAGTTCTTCAGGAAGAACAAACAAATTTATCAAGACAAGGAAGGATATTGAAGATGATGAAATTGAGACTACAGATCTTGAAGCTCTCATTGCCAAACGGATGCCAAGAGGATTTGGTAAGTATGAAGGAAAGATGCCACTCAAATGTTTTGCTTGTAATAAGATTGGTCATTTTGCCTCAAGGTGTCTGGAGAGGTTTTCAAAACCAAACCTCAACAAATACAAAAGCCAGAAGAATTGTTACTTTGTCCAAGAAGTTGGAGAAGGAGTCACAGATGATGAATCTGATCATGGAGAAGGTGATTGGGTGTTCATTGCTATTAAAGAAGAAGATCCAATGTCTCTTGAATCTGCTAGAGCAAATGTGGAAAGTGCCTTGGCTGCTTAGGTTGTTGAAAAGGATGAATGGGTGATTGATAGTGGATGTTCTCATCATATGATCGGTGACAAGAGTAAGTTTGTGAGTTTTGAAAATATGGAGGACTTGTGAAATTTGGAGACAACTCAGCTGGTAGAATCTGTGGCAGAGGATCCATCTCTTTTGATGGTAAGAACTACACCAATGATGTTCTCTATATGGAAGGACTGAAACATAATCTTCTCAGTGTTGGACAGTTGGTTCACAAGGGTTATGATCTTCAATTGAAGGATGGAAAATGCAGAATCTTGGAGAGCTCCAGAACTGAAATTGCATCTAGTACTTAAACTAGAGGTAACATATTTCATTTAAGTAGTTCTGGAAAAAGTTGTTTTGCTCAGACAGATCAAAGTTGGTTATGGCTTAGGAGGATGTGTCATGTAAATATTGATAACATTATCAAAATAAGTTCCATTCAAGCTGTAAGAGATCTTCCAAGACTTGTGAAACCTAATAGAATATGTAGAGAATGTCAATTGGGTAAATGTTGGGTGAATATTTTGTCGTTAACTCGCTAACGACAAAATGGGTATATCAGCCACAGCTATGATGAGACTTTGTCTCATCATAGCTGTGGCTGATAGTCTCATCATAGCTGTGGCTGATATACCCATTTTGCCGTTAGCGAGTTAACGACAAAATATTCACCCAACAGTTTTTTTGGCGACTCTACTAGGGAACTTCCTTCAATCAAACTTTGAAACAATTGAGGGGTGTAGAATCCAGTCTCTAAGTGCCTTCATCCATGCCATTGGGCTATAGAGTCAAGCTAAAAAGAAAAAGACACAAAAGACTACATGAAAACACAAAAATAAAACACAAAACTATACAAATGTACAATTTAACTTATCTGAAACTTCAAGGATTGAAGTGCTTCAGATGCTGTCCACTGTGAGGCAACAAGAATGGTGTCCCATCCTGATACTCCAGCAAGAAACTATTTTCACCACAGAACTGATGAATGGTGAATGGACCTCTCCACAAGGAATCAAATTTTCCGTGCATCCCTTTTGGTTCTCTCCTCTTGTCCCACAACAAGACTTGATCTCCAACCTGAAACTCACGAGCCTTTGTCTTCTTGTCGAAGAGTTTCTTTACTTAATTTTGGTGCTCAGCAATACGGTCCACCACAACAGTGCACTGCTCCTCAAGTTCGGTCAAATACATGATCCTTTTATCAATAGAACTATCAAAAGTTCTATCTTCCAATGCCTTTACCAACTTCAATGCTGGCAACTCCAAGGTAATTAGTATCTCTGCATTCAGACCATATAGAAGCTGAAATGGTGACATGCCTATCACCCTTTTGGGTGTAATTCTATCTGCCCATAAAGCATCAAACAATGCCTTATGCCAATTTCTCTGATTCTCATCTACCAGCTTCCTGATGATAGTGACCAGATTCTTATTGCTTGATTCTGCTTGACCATTCCCTTGCGGATAATAGTCTGAAGAATGGGAGAGGGTGATCCCATGCTCGTAGCAAAACTCAGTAATCTCATAAGAGGAAAAACAAGTAGCATTGTCTGCTACAATCTTGTTTGGAAATCCAAACCTGGAAATAATGTTCTCTTTAAGAAAACTGCATACCACCTCTGAAGTGGCATGTTTGACTGGAATAGCTTCCACCCATTTGGTAAAATAGTCTATTGCAGTGAGGACATAGTTATGTATGGCACTTGATGATGGATTCACTGCGCCAATGAAGTCAATACCCCATTGCTGAAAAGGCTCCTCAATCACCACTGGTTTTAGAGGTAAGGCTACCAATTTTGGTTTCCCAACAAACTGCTGGCATAACTCACACCTGCGTACCCAATTGTACACATCTTGGAATAATGTGGGCCAATAGTATCAAGCTCGTAGAATCTTGTGAGCCGTCACAGGTAATGAAAAATGCCCTCCACAAGCCAAATTGTGGAAAGACTCCAAAAGTCTACCTTGTTGCGCTTTGTCCACGTAACGTAGAAATACACCGTCAAGACTTCTCTTGTACAAACCATTGTCCCAAAGGATGTAGTTAGCAGCTTTTAACTTGACAGTTCTCTTTTCCTTATAAGACAAGTGAGAAGGGCACTCACCATAGGTAAGGAAATGAGCGATATTGGAATACCACTCGTCAGTTGTATTAACAAAAAGAACAGTTGGCGTGTCCACAACTTCTTCTTCTTCATCCCTTGTCTCTTTTGGAACGTTGTCTGCGATCAATTGACACAAACCTTTACCGCGCACAAGCTTGGTAGGCTTGATATCCAGATTGAATTCTTGGATCTTAGCGATCCAATTACCTCTCTTTGTTCTGAACTCTTGTTGAGTTAAGATGGATTTGACTGTTGTATCAGGCACCATGACAACAGTGTGTGAGTTTAGAATATAGAACCTGAAATGCTTAACCACTTTGACTACGGCGTAGGCATGCTTCTCCATATTCGAATACTTCAATTCATGAGCTTTGAGAGGACAACTCATAAATGATATGGGGGATTCAATGCCTTCTTCATTATGCTGAACCAGAATAGCTGAAAGTGTGTGTTCTGAAGCGTAGCTATAGACTAGGAAATCTTTAGTGTAGTCGGGACAAACAAGAACTGGAGCATGAGAAATAGCTCTCTTGATATCCTCAAATGCTTCCTTACCTTCCGCAGTCCAACAGAAAGTATTCTTACCCTTCATCATATTAACAATGTGACGGGTTTTTTCTGCAAACTCAGGAATGAACCTTGGCAGAAAATTCACCTTTCCAAAGAAAGAGTGAACAGCAGTCTTACTTGCTAGTAGAGTGAGACTTTGAATAGATTTAACTCTCTCCAGGTTGATCTTAGTACCTTCCCAGGATACAATGTGCCCGAGAAGCTTGCCTTCCGTCACCCCAAAAACTGACTTCTTGGGATTGAGGGAAATACCATTTTGCCGATAGCGTTCCAGCACTTGTCGCAAATGATGCGCATGATCATGACAGTTTTTAGAGAAAACAGTCAAGTCATCGAGATACACCACAATAAACTTACCCATTTCATCTCTGAAGGCAAGATCCATTGCTCTCTGAAATGTTGCGCCAGCGTTGATTAGACCAAAAGGCATTCTGCGATATGCAAATGTGCCCCGTGGTGTGGTGAAGGTAGTCTTGAACTGATCAGCTTCATTTACCTCCACTTGGTTGTACCCCGAAAAACCATCTAACATAGATAGCATTTCTGAACCTGTCACTGTTTGCAATACTTGGTCCATGATGGGCAAAGGGTAGTTATCTTTCAAGGAAGATTGGTTGAGATTTCTAAAATCAACACAGATACAGATTTCTCCGTTCTTCTTCCTTACAGGTACTATATTTGAAACCCATGTAGAATGATGAATTGGAAAAATTATCCTTGCATTCAGCATCTTCTAAATTTTAGAAAGAATTGTACCTGATATCTTTGGATTGTATTGCCTCTGCTTCTGTTTGTAAGGCAATGATCCAGCTTTGAGGGGAATTTCATGTTGAACCTCCTTAGGCCTGAAAGACTTCAGATCATCATAGGAGTAAGCCAAAACATCAATGTAATGGTAGAGGAGGGTAATGAATTTGAATTTTTCATCAGTAGTGCAACATTTTCCAATGTTGACCATCTTAGGATCCGCTTCCGAACCCAGATTGACCTGCTCAAATTCCATGGAGGAACTTGAATCTTGTTGTTGTTGCCGCTGCTTGATATACCTGTCATGTTTATCAAAGAGTTTCTCAAGGGAAACCAAACCTTTTGGGATTTTATTTCCTTTCAATTGTAGAAATTCTTCGCTGGTTTGTGAATCTACCTCAGAAACATATTCACGAGGTGGTGATTCACTTCCTTCAAAGTAAAGCTCATCAAAACTATCCATCTTTTCTAGGAAAGCAATGATTTGATTATCGCCATTGAATACCTGCCAATGGTCAGCGTTATCAGGTACACTTGGTCGGAAGACCAGTTCAATAGTGTACTTATTTCCTTTGAAATCTTTGTGAGGCACCATGAGAGTGGCAGAAACAGCCAATGAATCTGTACGGTCATTGAACTCTCTTGGCATTGCTGAAATATTGAAAGCATCGAAATCTTCAATGCAATCCCATACGCGATTGCGATATTGTCTCAACCTTTCATTCTTAGTTTGGTACAAATTTCTTACTTGACAGACCACCAATTCGGCATCCCCTTGAGCATGAAGGATCTTAACACCTCTAGCATGCGCCGCTTCCAATCCGAGCAACAAGGACTCATATTCGGCAGTGTTATTGGTATTGTCAAATTGTAGCTTGTATGAAAAAGGTAAAATATCACCTTGTGGCGATATCAAGACCACTCCGGCTCCAGAGCCGGTAGAAGAACAGCTGCCATCAAATTCTAAAATCTAGACTCCATCAGAATTTGATTTCTTGGGCTTCCTTTGGTCAGAAGATTCCTCTCCATCAGTGAGGGAAGAATCTGGAATTGCTATACTCTTACCTAAACTTTCATCTGAAAACTCTTCTGAGTCTCCATCTGACATATCGGAGCTATCACACGATGTAGCTTCATCTGATAAATCGGAACAATCTTCAGTAGATAGAAAATAGTTACCCATTCCCGAGGACTCAAACAAAATTTGAGCTTTGGGGTTTGATGTTTGAGTAACAATGTATTTTGCCTCCTTCTCAGGAAGCAGCTTCTACATGACACCTTTAACAGGTATCCTAGCTTCAGACAAATCCATGTTCAACTCTCCACCCACATCCTTGCAGAAATTACGTCCAAGGAGAATGCTGTATGAAGCTGGAACATCAGCTACCAAGACTGTCATCTTGATTCTCTTATCTGGAAAGGCTGCAAATGCAAATTGGGCATCTTTGATTTGACCCAAAAGTGGAACTTGCTTATTCTCCATAGAGAAACACCTCCCAAAAGTTTTGGTTAAGGTGAGGCCAAGGGCATCTGCTACCTTAGCAGGCATAACATTGTCTGAGGCTCCAGAATCTATTACGCAATTGCTCAACTTATGACCATTTACTAATAGGGAAACATAGAAGGGTTCAATTTTTCCAGAGACCTCAGGGGGAGTAGTAACAAGATTGTTTTGGGTAGGTTTACTTTTAGAGGAGTCATGAGTAGCTTTGGGAAACTCTTGTCCTACAGGGACGGCCTTATTTTTGACATATTTGGCTAATCTATTGAATTGTTCAGGATTAGCCTGTAAATATTTAACTTCAGACATTTGTATCTTAGTTCTCCTAGCATGGTCTATTATATCGAACTGCTGAAAAGAATTAGATACGGAGGAAGAAAAACCATCATTTTGATTTTTGGTAGAGACAGCACTAGTCTGAGGAGTAGAAGTGGAAGGTACAAATTCATTAGAGGCACTTACTTGTTTATTAACCACCGGGTCTTTTGATTGGAAAGGTAGTGGAGTCCCCCGTTTAGCGATTGAAATCGCCGGTTGAGATTCTTCTCTCGCCTTCCCTTTATCAGCTTGAAGAGCTGACTGATTTTGAGACCTAGTGAAAACAGCATATGCTCCTTCACTCACTTCTCCTTTTTCAGCTTCGTCCTGGTAGTTCAGAAAGCTGATGGTAGAGTCGCCAGCTAACTCTTCTTCTCCTTCTGTGAAGAGATTAGCACCATTTTCATATTCCAACTCAGGTTGGAAAGAAAGTTCATTCTCAGCTTCATAGTAGCCAACAACAGAGTTGACCGGCGCTGCTTCAATAGCAAGCTTCCCCTGAGTAGGCGGAAGACGGTTTTGCTGTCCTTGATTCCTAGCAGCATTGCCTTGATATGAATTATTCAGAAATGTCCTCCTTGGTATATCTCGGTAAGAAGGAGGCGCAGATATACCTTGGGACATTTGTCTCTTGAGAGCCAACAATTCATTTGCTAGCTTTTGCACCATGGGATCCATGGTGCTTGTGGAAGAGTTCTCAGTAGAAGAGGAGTTTTTATTTCTATTAGTATCCCTTCTTATCTTACCCGCCAGGATAAGATCATCTTCTACTTCAGTTGCCAGAATCTGAGCCGCAGTAAGATCATTAGAAGCAGCTCGCCTCAATAGGAAACTCACCTCCAGAAGCTGTGTATTGATAAAGAAACATTTGAGGTTTTTCGCTGTGGGCTCAGCGGCGGTGGGAATCCTGTTTCTCAATTTGTTGAACTTAGCAATGAAATCTCTCATTGGTTCATGAGGTTCCTTTTTCATCTGTGTTAGCTGTGCCAACAATGCATGAGCATCTTCCACAGGTTTGAACCTAGCTTCGAACTTGGTTTTGAGAGTAGCCCAGTCTGTTATGGTCTGAGCTTGGAGGTGGTAGAACCAGTCTGCAGTAGCGCCTTGTAGTGTTTCTACAAAGAGTCGCACGGCCACGTCTTCGTGTTCGACACCTATCACACCGCAAGCTATACAGAAAGCCGCAATGTGCTCATCAGGATGAACTTTTCCGTCACCATAGAATTTGGGGAAATTCTTTCTTGAACTACGAGGTAGTTCATGTAATGGTGGGGTCAAATTAAGAGGACCAAAGGTATTACCCCAAGGGCCTTGGGCTGCCATGACGCGCCGATTGAAAGGTGGTATAACAAACCTTGGTGGTGTATGAATAGCCAAAACTCTATTAGCACTGGCAATAGAAACTTCACCTGGTATTGGAGACCTGGTGTTTGTAGGGGGAAAACTCCTGGTGCGCTGAAGACGAGGTCGTGGAGTTAAGAATCCAAAATTATTCTGATGCATTAATTCAAATGCAGGATCAATAATACCCTGAGCCCTCTTACTTCTGGTGTACCAGGAATCTGCCAAACTGTATTATGCTAAACACAATATTGCAAGAAACTAGAAAAGAACTGAAAATGCTTCAACTCGGAGTGTGAGGCTTCAAGTTGCACGTTCCTTCCCCAGCAGAGTCACCAAAAAACTGTTGGGTGAATATTTTGTCGTTAACTCGCTAACGGCAAAATGGGTATATCGGCCATAGCTATGATGAGACAAAGTCTCTCCTCTCAGCAAGGGGAGGTTCCCTCTAATTATTTAACTTTTGCAAATCAAACAACTTATCAAATTTATATACACTAAAAACTATATTTGTGGTGGTTCCATCTCATCTCATTCTCTTTTTTCAGAATAGATGTTAATATTTCAAACTCTTGATATAAGACTTGTAAATTATCACAATATCACAGAAACACAAAGTTTCCTGTTACCTCACTTACTACTTGTGAACGGAAGTAGAATGCAGCCCAAAGTCTTCACTCCTCTTCAAGATGATAAAAGTAATTCAAATATAACAACTTGCAGCACAAAGTCTCCAAACTATTGTATTCTCACAAACATGAACATATAACCCACAACTGATTTGATAACACAAAGTTTATCAGAATCAAATTAAGAGTGCTCTTCAATCACTTGAAACAAACTCCACACTTCAATTATTATCAAATAAGATTATGATAGCAAGACATAAGAACAAAACTATCACAACACAAATAATCCCAAGACAAAGATTGGAATTGAACTTGCTTTCTTGTATTGATAAATATTTGGATATTGATTTTCACAAAAAGCACAAAGTCTTGATTTGCTTCTGAATTCGCCAGAGTTTTCTTGCAATAGACAAAAGATAATATTTACAAAAGAGGTCCCCTTTATTTATAGGGAAAGACCTTGAGAAAATCTAGGAAATCTACAACTAATTTGACTTATTCAACAAGAGAGTCCTATTTGACTTATGACTTCTCTTGTTTCACATGTAATTACTTTTTGGAAAATTACATGTGTAGATGTCCAAAACAAAATTCCATTTACATAATATCTAAGAAAAATAAGCTAAGGCACTAGCTTCCTCCATCTTTTTTCCTTAGGAAGTTCTAATACATGGTTTGAACAACTGACATCTCGCATGCATCTGGTTTTGCTGTGTTTTCAGAGATGGTGCGAGCTCGGAGGATTGAATCCTTCACCGCCTTTATTGCCTTTTCATGCTTTTCTAAATTATCCTTCAGATTCTCTAGAGTCGAATGCTGATCATACAGGTTGTCCATTGAGCGTATCGAAGGAGCTTCCTCTTCAAATTTCTTTTGCACCATTTCTTCAAAAGAACTTATCATTTCCTGTGCTGTGAGGAAACTATGATCTTCTCTTGTCAAGGTGCAAGGAAGTTCTTCCAGCCAATGTAGGAGTGTGACATCACTATCTTCGCTGGCTTCTCGAGCTTGGCATAGATCTTCAAGTAGACTCTTTATTATGAAAATACAATGAGCTAGAGTCTCCTTAGTCTTGAGATATGATTCCCTGTTGGTGACGACCCCTATTGTGATCAAATTCTTTATCTTGATCTTCTTCATATCTGTCCACTCTTCTAGACTCTCTTCTTGATCTTGCAGCTCTTGTGAAAGCAGATCCACCAGATTATCCAGCTCGGCTTTAGCTTTGTCCATTTTTTCCTTTCTTTCCATGGCGGTTTTCAACAGAACTCATCCTTGTGCCAACAACCGCTCCACCACATCCCCCACAATCTTGCCTCTAGCCTGGGCTTTTTCAACCTTCTGTATCAGGGGATCTTCCACTGTCACTGCCATTGGTTCCACTATCTCTGATGACTTTACTATTTTCTAAAGGACAGCAGCCAGTTGTTCTACTTTTGCTTTGTATTGCTCTTTTTCCCTCTTGGCTTCATCATATTTTTCAAGTAGGGTGGTGGCAGTGGTCTGGAAATCTGCTTTGACACCTTCATGAGTCACTTTACCAAGTTCAACCCTTGAAATGACATAACTACTCATGTCAAAAGTATCAACTGTGGCATCTTTAGGAGGTTTGGTAATTTCTGCATATCTGATTCCCTTTTCAGTGACCAGCCTAGAAATAGTCTTAGGCTTCTTTTGGTTCTTAGCTTTCACGGGCAACCGCTTTTCAATGTCAATCTCATCAGGTGAGATAGCTTGTTTCTTCCTCTTTGGAGTATAGGTAGATAGCCATGGAGGAAGTATAGATGCATCGACAGCTGGTGGGGGATCCACTACTTGCTTGGTTGGCTCCGTGCTTATACCTGTGATGGTGACAATTGGACTTGTGTTGGTAAACACGACACCTGTATCAACAACCTTTTGTGAAGCATCAAGAAGGTTTTCCAAAATAGTCTGTTCCCCAATATCAAAAGAAGGGGAAGATAAACTTGGAATGGAACCAGAAGAATCAAAAATGGTTCCAAGACTAGCCTTCATGGATTGAGGAGTATTATCAGAAGAAACAACAAAAATGGGAGAAAGAGGAACATTAGAAATCACTGGCAAACCATCAGAAAATGGAACATGAGGAGGAGGTGTAAGGACTTGTGTATTAGAAGGAAGGTCTTTCATAGGAGTCTGTGGGGAGCCATCAAGTCACTCTACCTTTGCATCTTCATCTTCACTTTGTTCAGCTTCTGTAGATACCTTTGTTTTAGACCTTTGAACATCTTGTTCTTCAGTCTCAACATCCTCAATTTCCATATGCTCATCATTGATGTCTTCAACATCTGACTTAGTGGCATCAGAAGCCTCTATGGTTTCTTTCTTCTTCCCTCCCTTGGATACAAATTTGATCTTTGGTTTGTGTACCTTAGAGGAAGAAGGGGTATCACTCTTGTTCTTGGTTCGGTTCTCAACCTTCTTACCTGTTTGCTCCTGTGTCCCCTCTTCGGACCCTGTAAGGAACTCTTTCAACTTGATCCCTTTACTTTCCAACCACAAGTTGGTGTTTGCCAATATAGGTTGGAATCTTTTCCTGATGGATGTCTCCTCCTTGACTGACCATTTCACCTCTGGGAGAGGTGAAGCTTCAACATTCTTTGCCTCATATTCATGATCTAGGACATCTCCATCATCCTCCATTCCATCTGGAATATCAGCTAGTCCTAGTTCTATAATTTGGCTCAGATGAAGCCTACAGAAATCCAGCTTTCTGATCTCATTTTGGGTCCTAAGATCTGCCCATATGTCTTCCACCATTGGCTCATGAAAATTTCACTTCCTCTTGATTTTGTCTTGGACCCTTCTGAAGTCAAAATGATTTCTCTTCTTGTAGGTCTTCATGGTGACTAACTGTAACTCGGCGTCAATTATTTTAGCTTTGTTGGCAGACTGAATTGAATACCTCCCAATTTCAATAGGAAACTTTATTCCTGACTTCTTAAGCTCCATCTATTTGTTGTGAACCACAATCAGTTGTCTGCAAAGTTCCATAAGAACAATGCGATCACTGGGATACCATGGCAGCATGTAAGGGTAACCAGGATAGTATCCTACCCAAAGATAAGTGAAGGTGGGGAATTGTAGGAACAAATAACCAAAAGAATTTACAACCTGCCATGCTTCATCAGAGACTCTTCTCTGAACCAGTTCACCATTCCACAAGCACATGAAAACTGAGAAGAACGCATCATTGACTCTTCTGAAATGATGAATCGACCCCTTCAGAGTGATTTGGGGGTAGTATTCATATACTGGGACCAATCTCCTGTCTCCTACTTGGGTCAAACCTGGAAAATTCCTCATACTTGCAGCAGCATAGACAAGGTAAGAGGTCATGTAAAATTTGACGGTAGTATTGACCCTTACCAGTTGCTCGTGCAAAGCATTACTGATCTGTTCTCCCCAAAATATCTTCTAATTACCCCGTAGGATCACCTTGATGTAAGTGTACATCCGGTCTTGGAATTTGGAGGCAGAAGGGAGTCCTCTGATGCGACTCAACAAAGTAATCATATCACACACTTCCTCCACAAAATCACTCCTGTGAAGGTCTTTAGGCCATCTGGTCAAAGTTGCCCTAGGAATCTTCAACCATTTGCTGTTTATGTGCCTCCTAGCAGATTCCAAATCATTGTCATAATCTTGCTGACCTTGAGCAAAATCAATTTGCCCAACATTTTCAATTGGTGGACACATGAAGATTTTATCCATGAATTCTACATCCAATCTCATTATAACATTTCCCTGTGAGTCTGTCACAGCTCTAGTGTCCCTATTGTAGTGGTTGGCCACTTGTAGAACAAATTCAAGATTATGAGCACTGACAGGAAAGGATGCTACCAAATGGATATTGCTATCAATGATTTTCTGCATATGCCGGGAGGGATTTGCTTGTTTAGTTCTGTCTATGAATTCAGCCATATCTACGTGTCTAATTTCGGTGTCTCTAATTTCGTCAACATTCGACTGAACTGCTGTTACCGGAAAGACACCCTGGTACTTGTACTTCATGGCTCTGGACTTTGAAGGAGATGATTTTGACATGAGCCCTGGAGAAAATTGTGAATTCGAACACCACCATGAATGCTGATTGAGAACTGCAAAAGGCCATGATCTCGCAGTTAGGGGAAAATTGGATAAACTGGGTCAACTATGTTTTGACGATCATGGATGGGAAAGCATGTGTTAAAAGGGCTTGAGCGCGCAAATCGAGGCGAGGGTGAAAGCGGGCTTTTGGCTTTGAAAAGTGAATTTTTCCAGTGTTAGGGAAAAAATCAGGGAAATGTGCTTGGGCGGTTGATTTGGCCGCTCTTGCAAGTTGGGAGAGATTTTATGTGTAGGGGCGGTTAAAAACGCCGCTTCTGCGTGTGTTTTGGAAGTTTTTTGTTTGACATGCTCGAGCGGGTAAAAATGCCGCCATTGCACAAGTATGGAAGGTTATTGATTAACATGCACGGGCGGTCAAAATGACCGCTCTTGCATGTAATGGGGAGTTCAAAACTTCAAATGCTAGGGCAGGGGATTTCACCGCTGTCGAAGGTAGGAGTCGTGAACAATAGATGTTCGGGCGGTGAAAAACAACGATCATGCAGGTAAATGCTTTTAAACTTCATGCAAAGGTTTTTTATGTAGGGGCGGATGAAAACGCCGCCATTGTAGGTGGAAAGTTTAGGGGTTTTTTATGCAGGGTTTAGTGGCGAGTTTGGCCGCTTCTACATACAACGGGAGGGTTGGTAGTTGGTAAAGGTTTAGCGGCGAAAGACACAAAGTCTTCAAAACAAAAACAAAACCCTAATCTGAATACAAATCACAAACAATAGAAAAACCTAACAAAACCTCATAAACTAACAAGACAAGCAGTTAATGAGTAACAAGGGGGAAGAAAAATGAACGAAACTTACCCGAAAACACTCGAAACCCTAGGTCCAACTTGTAGCACGAGATCCGTCACAGCTTCCGCAGTATACAATCAAGCGGTTGAGGAGAACGTTGGCGTGTCAACTAAAAGGCTTAGCATAGGAAATGACAACAATGAGGAGGATAACACATTAAAAAGGTTTGAGATTCGAGTTTAAATGCCTGGCATGAGTGGCCATTAATGGCACTCGACATCACAATCCCGAAGATCTCGCTCAAGCGGTGATTTCAGCCGTTCCGACAAGCAGGGTTAACAACCAAAAGCAACGGCGGGCTTTTCAGCCGCTCTGGCGAGTTCTACCAAAGAAGATATGTTTAGGCAGGTGTTTTAACCGCCGTTACACAACAAAAGGTTTAACATATGTAATAGCGGCATTATTCGCCGCTCCTGCAGATTGAACTTAAAATGATGTAATAGTGGTGATAAACACCGTCATTACATCAAAAAAAAAAAACAAGCTTTAAAAATAATATGTAAGAGCGGTATTTTTTGCCGCTCTTGCATATCAAGAGTCAAAATTTACTAACACTAAAAAATGACTAAAATTAACATCTTAACCAATTTACGACTTGAATGTTCTTCGCAAATATTGAGAAATCAATTCAAGGAAACGTCGCAAACAAGTTTTAAATTGTCAAATGACCTCGCACGAGAACAAGAAAATCTTTTCTCGATTTGCGATCTTAGAGTGTAGATTCACGAAATGGACAAGTTTCGTGGGGTTGTCTACAAAACCGAGCGTAGCTGATTTTGAGAACAATAGTAAACAAAACAAAATTTCATTCAAAAGTAAGGAACAAGGTTCAAGTGGAAGATTGGAACTGATACATACTAATCTCTGTGGTCCTGCTACAATTAGGAGTGTGCAAGGAGACATATATTTCATGTTGCTGATTGATGATTACTCTCGGATGATGTGGGTAACTTTCCTAAAAGAAAAATTAGAAGCACTTGATAAGTTTAAGGTGTTCAAGATGATGGTTGAAAATGAAATTGGTGGGAAATTGAAGTGTCTGACATCTGACAGAGGTGGAGAATTCACTTCTAGTGAGTTTAATGCTTTCTATGAAAAGCATGGAATAAAAAGACATTTATCTACTCCTAGGACTCCTCAACAAAATGGATTTGTGGAAAGGAAGAATCGGACCATTCAAGAAGTTGCCAAGACCATGATGATGGAAACAAATGTTCCTCAAATTTATTAGAGGGAAGTTGTGAGTACTACTGTCTACACTCTTAACCGGGTGTAGATCAAAGGAAATTCTGATAAGACTCCTTATGAAGTATGGTTTGGTCATCCTCCTACTGTGAGATATTTTAGAGTGTTTGGTAGTAAATGCTATATCAAAAGAGATGAGGATTTAGGCAAGTTTGAGGCAAGAAGTGATGAAGGAATATTTTTGGGATACTCAACTCAAAGTAAGGCTTACCAGTGCTTCAACAAAAGGTTGAAAAAGATTGTTGAAAGTGCTAATGTTAAAGTTGATGAAAGGAAAAGGACATTCCAGGTACTATGGATATGATTCAGATGATAAAGATGAAAGTCAAAGTCAAGGAAGACAAGTTCAAATCCAGAATTAGATTTAGATTGATCTGGTAACTCCAGTAACTCAAGAGATTAGTGTAGAAGATGAGGAACAAGTTCAAGAAAAAGAAGTTCAAACAATTCCCAAAACCCCTAGTATGTAAGAATGAATCATCTTGAAGATCAAATCATAGGAGATAAAAATAGAGGTGTTCGAACTAGGAGAAGAGTTGTTGAAGATCAAGAAGAGATTTATTTGATTTCAAAGATTGAACCTAACTCAATAAGTGAAGCTTGCAATGATGAAAACTAGGTTAAGGCAATGGAAGAAGAATTGATGCAAATTGAAAAAAATCACACTTGGGATCTTGTTCCTAGACTTGAGGACAAAAATGTGATTGGAACCAAATGGGTCTTCTAGAATAAATTGAATGAAGATGGTGAGGTTGTAAGAAACAAGGCAAGGTTGGTATGTAAAGGTTATTCTCAAGTGGAAGGAATTGATTTTGAAGAAACTTTTCCTCCAATGGCAAGGATAGAGGCAATCAGATTATTTCTTGTTTTTGTTGCTTTCAAAGATTTTAAAGTTTATCAGATGGATGTCAAATCAGCATTTCTAAATGGATATTTGGAGGAAGAAGTCTACATTGAACAACCAGAAGGATTTCAGTTGTCTAATAAGGAAAATTTGGTTTGTATACTGAGAAAAGCCTTATATGGACTCAAGCAAGCTCCAAGAGCCTAGTATGCCAGATTGGATAAGCTTTTGCTTAAGCTAGGATTTAGCAAAGGTACTGCTGATAGTAATTTGTACTTTAAGATAAATCATGAGGACATTCTAATTGTTGAGGTCTTTGTTGATGATATCATTTTTGGTGGAAATGAATTTATGTGCAAAGCATTTGTTGATTAGATGAAAAGTGAGTTCGAGATGTCAATGTTTGGTGAGATAAATTTCTTCCTAGGTCTGCAAATTGTTCAAATAGATAAAGGTATCTTCATATCTCAGTCCAAGTATGTGAAAGAATTGTTAAAGAAGTTTGGAATGGAAGAATCAAAGCCAGTAGGTACACCTATGGTAATCGGATGCAAGCCAAGCAAAGATGATGCCTCCCCCAAGACAAATTAGAAAAGATATAGATCAATGATTGGAGGATTGCTTTATTTGACTCAGACCAGACTTGACATCATGAATGCAGTTGGACTTGTTGCCAGATTTCAAGATGATCCAAAAGAATCCCATGTTGTGGCAGTTAAAAGAATTTTTAGATATCTCAAGGGGCCAATTGATTATGGACTGTGGTATCCAAAGGACAATGACTTCAATCTTCATGCATATATAGATGTTGATTGGGCAGGAGATGTGGATGACATAAAAAGTACTAGTGGTGGTGCGTTCTTCTTGGGAAAAAGATTGGTCTCTTGGATGAGCAAAAAGAAAGAGGCAATTTCTATCTACTGTAGAGGGAGAGTACATAGCAGCAGCAAATAATTGTTCTCAAGTTCTATGGATGAAACAAATGTTGAAGGACATCAGAATTGTGTTTGAGGAACCCATCACAATTTTCTGTGATAATTCAAGTGTTATAAGCATTTCAAAGAATTTGGTATTGCATTCAAAGACAAAGCATATATCTATCAAGTTTCATTTCTTGAGAGAGAAAGTAAATGAGAATGAAGTCAAGTTCGAGTTTGTGTCTTCCAAAGATCAGATTGTGGATATCTTCACTAAGCCTCTTCCCAAGGATACTTTTGAGTATCTCAGAGAAAAGTTAGGGGTTATTACCCCTCCTAATCAGAACTAAGATGCACTAAGGTGCATCAGTCTGATGGAATTCACATTCATATCTTGTGATCTGGATTGATGTTAAGGAGGTACTACTCAAAGGGGGAGTAGTTAGTATGCAAATTTTGGGATCCGTTTGAAGCAAAAAGAAAAGAAAAACACAAAATATGTGCCCTTTGCCATTGATGTCAAAGGGGGAGAGAAGTCATGTGAAAAACTAATTACTGATGTAAGGGGGAGTAGTTACAAAAGGGGGAGAAGTTCTTGTCTTGGTGGTTGAATTTAGTTTTTCACATCATATGTTGCCATCAATGACAAAGGGGGAGATTGTTGCAAATATGTGCCTAAGTAGTGTTGTCATTGATGTCAACATATCCTTGTTGCCATTGGTGTCAACTGTATCCTATTTTGTTGTCTGTATAAAAGATCGGATTGTTGAGGATATTGAGAAAATTAATGACAATCAATGCATGTGGACCATATGGCTATGTAGAGGATTGTCAAAGGTTGCTCCAGTTAAGATTTGAGAAGTAGAACCAAATTTTGTAGTATTCAGAAGAGACAGTGTGACAGTAAGTTGGTCTAGATTGCTCTGTAGTGAAATATTATGGTATGTGGATCTGAAGGCATGTTTGGAAAGTCAGTGTGTATCATCAACTCTGGTGGTTCATGGTTTGGAGGTCTGCAAGATATCTTTCTAGTTTGACAGTCATGGCAGATAGTGTTCTTGAGGTTCCGGAGGAAGATACAAATGATTCTGGTAATTTGGTTTAGAGTGAATGTTATTGGTGATTTTAATGTGCTTGTGGAGGTCTTTGAATCGTGTGGATACTATGTTGGAGGTCCACATTGAAGTTTGAGCTTGTTGATTGAAGATTTCTTCTTTGAGGTTGATGTTCTTCCCAGTCTTGGCCGACCGGATGTTCCTGGCATGTTGTGGATGATCTGAGAGCATTTTATGAAGAGTGGCATCGTTGTAGAGGAAGATTCAAGTCTCAATTATGTTTGGATGACAGTGTAATGATCCACGTTAGGTTTAGCCGACCTTGTTGATCATTCCAAGGTTGATGAAGCATATAAATACTTGTTGAAGAGTTGTTGAAAAGTATCCTTGAAAAATGAGTTAAATCCAAAGAAAGGATCAAAAAGCATAGCAAAGAAGAAGAGGAGCGAAGGAAGAATAGAGTGAAGAGTTAGTGAAGAAGAATTTGAAGATAAGAGTAGAAGTTTTTGAGCCTTCAAAGGGATTGATTCAGGCATGAATGTAGATGCTATTTCTCAGTTCATTATCTCTATGTAAATCATAATTTCTTATAGGCAGTGAGCTCTAGGTAGTGTGCCCAAAGGCATGTGCCTTCTATTTTTTTAAGTACTTTTAATAGGGTATGCATTTTTGTGGGTTAACCCCCACCGTGGTTTTTCCCTTAACCGGGTTTTGCACACCAAAATTCTGGTGTTATGTGTTCATGTTGTTTCTACTCTTGTGTTGATTTATGCTTAAATGTTCTCATCATTAATCTAATTGTAAAGAAGATTTAAAAGTTCAGAAAAAGTTAAAGTTTAGGGACAAAGTTAAAGTTTAGGGACAACTGATTCACCCCCCCCCCCCCCCTCTCAGTTCTCCAGACTATTTCCAACAGTCTATACTTATGTCTTTCTAAAGTCTCTTTGATATAGTCAATGATTTTTACAATACATATTTTAAGTTGTACCCTTGACATATTGATATTTGTCCGAGAGGCCTACACAAACTTCTCACATATCCTTACTTGGTGATATCCATTTTCTACATCCATTTTAAAAAAGTATTGGCTCCACTTAAACAATCCATAACATGATCCATTTTAGACAAAGAAGACTTATGCTATATTGTAATCTTAGATGGACATTATTGTGTCAGTGCAATTCTCAACTCACCACTCATCTTAGGTACAATGTTGTACTTAGACGTGTTGATTAAGGTATTATATTTTTTGGCTGATAGGCCATTCTATATGTGCACACATCTTGTAACTGCCAAAAATTTGTTAGTCCTATTTTTTGGTCATCCAAAAATTTAAAATAAAAAAATTGTCATCAAAAAAAACTTTTTGATTTGGTAGTCCTTCATTTTTTGTCATCCAAAAAAAATCATCAGAATACAGAAAAAACCAAAAATAACAAAATATTTTTACCGCATCCCTTCCTATTACCCATTCTATATCTAATATAATTTATGTTCATTACATTTAAGTGAGATAGTGAAGTAGTAGGATACTGGTAATTACTACATTTTTCTAATTTTATTTTTTGACACATACTTAAGATGTTTGGGGGAAGGATTTTGCAGGTCGGATGAATTGCCGATGGAGGCTTCCAGAAAAAAAAATCCTGAGTGTTGCGGGAAGCTGGGGTTTTTAATCACAACACATCTGTTGCAATTGCAAGAAGATCTGGTCATAAGAAATAACTGATTGGGGCTGCCAAGAATCAATTATGTTAATGTAATTTTATCACAGGAGGGTGCGAATGTTAGAAGAAGTGAAGAAAAATAAAATTAGAGAGAAAATTTGGGGCATATTAGTTTGGAGAACTTCCAAGGGTTTGAGTTCTATTAGGTATGTTAAAACCAACAATGTTTGTAGCCGCTAAACTTGCATGGTTGATTATGCCTAGAAACACAAGTATATATTTCAATGTTTGGATGTGTTATAGTGTGCTTCGTTAATTCTATGATTATGAGAGCATCCTTGTAAATTTCTTTGTTTGTGCATTTCCTACTTTTCATTGAATCCTTATTGACCTTATTGTGAGATAGTTGTGAGCATGCATGACTACTAGGGCTCTTGCAATTGCAATGTCTAATTGAAGTTTCTTTTCTATTTTTCTTGATGGTTGTCCCTTGACTTTAATGCAGATTTGTTGTAGTGCAAGCTATTTTCAGATGACTTCTTTTAGCATCACTAATTAATTTCACAAAGAATTGTGCTTGTTTAAAATGCTGAATATGGCTCACACTTTTCAATTATCTCTGCCAATTTCGCCAACATTGTATCAATCTTCTAAGTATTTGGATTATGACGCTATGTCCACAAAGTGCATTTGCTTGTTGATTTAAAGCCATCTCAATAGATCCTTCTATGTTTATCCATGAAATCTATCAATCTTACTAAAGTTAAATTGTTTTAGTATTTAACTACTAAACAATTTGATTACACTATTTTAGAAGTAGGATATTATCTCTTTTATAAATAGAAACTATTTTTTTTCCTTACAATAGATTTATAATGCTATTATGTTGAATATCGGATTTCTAATTTGATATCGCCTTTTCAACAAATCCATTTTGTACAAATCCTACAATCATTGTGATTTATTAGATGAGATCTCTTTGAGGCATTCTAACAAACAGTTCACACACCTTGTGTACATTTTCACATTTATCAGATTTATGGAAGCATTTGATACTCATTTACATAGCTCTAAAATTATATTCAACTGAGCTATGATCATTTTTGAATGAGGATTCACTAACTTCTTTTGATCTCCAATAGGACAACCTCATATTTCAATCCACAATAATTGCCAAACTGGAAGAATAGCATATGCATTATCCTCTGAGGTGGTATCATTGTCCGGTCCACCCTTCCATATTGAGACTGCTAAGTTGCCAGTTACCTTTTTAGCAGTGGCAGCTTGATAAGTAACATATCATATTGGAGTGAGGTGTCTAAACATAGGTGTTTAGGCAATCTTGAGTGATTCATATTCCTTTGGATCATGGTATTTAATATAGTATTGGCCTGCAAGATTAGTAGTTGGTGGTTAGTGGTTTGATATGTTAGTTTCAGGATACACAACTGAGTGGGTGGGTGAATCAGTTGTGTCAAAAACTCTTCTTTTATTAACCACTCAAATTCTCCTTGTAATTCAGCATAATAATAAATCAACCATGAAAACACAATGCAATAATTCAAGAGCAAAAACACATTAACACATATGACACCAAGATTTTAATGTGGAAAATCCGGTTAAGGGAAAAACCACGGGGTGACTAACCCAAGATTGTATTCTCTGTTAAAAGAATAAAAAGAACAAATGGCACATGCCAATTAGGGCTCACTGCCCGAGCACACTGCTCACAAGAGGCCCACTGCCTACAAGAGACACACTGTCTACAGAATGATAAATATTACATACTTGAATTGAAGAATAGCATCTTCACCATGCTTGAGTCAGTTCCATTTAAGCTCAATACTTCTGTTCTACCTTTCGCACTTCTCCTTTCTATCACACTCTCATCTCCACCAAGATGCTTTTGAAATGACTTCACAACTCTTATTAATACAAGACATTGACTTTGGGATAATCATCAAAGTCGGCAAACTTTACAGAGCAAATACACAAATACAACTTGATTTATTACAAAAGACTTCATAGGAATCACAACACTATCGGCCACATATATCTCAGACTTCAATCTTCTTTGAGGAACATGCCATGCTTCGCAGAATATCTTCAAAATCATCCACAAGATGTGTAACTCATCCGGTCGCCCAAGTTTAGGAAGAACATCATCATCTGGAAGTAGTTCTTCACTTTTGAGCTCAATATTCAATGCAGACCACCAACACAAACTAACACAATCTAGAGACCTCCACAAGCTTGCCTTAATCACCAAGAACATCCACACTACTTTTGTTACTAAAATCATTCTCTTCTTCATCCGGAATCTCAAGAACATAGTTTGTCATCACTGTCATATTGAAATAGATGCTTGTGGACCTCCAAACCATGAACCAATTGAGTTGTCAATTCTCATTGACTTCCTAAAAACTCCACCAAATCTGCATAACAAGATATTGCATTTCCAGATCTCACCAGACCTATTTGTGTTACTCTGTCACCTCTGAACATCTGCCAGAACTGGTTTTACCAATATGGCCATAACTCCTTCAAATCTTCATGCGGACCTCTCAAATCTTTACTGGATCACCTTTAGACACATATCTACAAACCCTTTGATTCACATCCTCTGATCTTCAACTTATCTGGGATCTTCACTTCATAGAGCTTCACTGTTCTTTTCTGTTTCTAATAGGACTAATTTTCTCAATATCCTCAGCACACAACTCATCCAAACCTTGACATCAATGCAACAGGAGTATGTTGACATCAATGACAACACCGGTTAGGCCCATACTTGCAACAATCTCCCCCCTTGTCATTGATGGCAACATATGATGTGAAAAACTATTTTTAACCATCAAGACAAGAACTTCTCCTAACTGACTGACATAATCCCCCTATCAACAACAACCATTCACATGTCTTCTCTTCCTTTACTGCTCCCCCTTTGATCAGCAACCATTTTTGTTTTTCACATGTCTTCTCTCCCCCTTTGACATCAATGGCAAAGGGCACATACTTGCATCACTCAGAATCATACAGACTGCTCCCCCTGAGTAGCAGCTTCCTATCATCAATCCAGACCACAAGATATGACTGTGAGATCCACCAGACTTATGCACATCAGTGCACCTTAATTCAGAACTAGAGGGGTAATAACCCCTAACTTCTCCCTGAGATATGCAAAAGAGTCCTTAGGTAGAGGTTTAGTAAAAATGTCTGCAATCTGATCCTTGTGTTGGTGCCTACATGAGCAGTCAGTTTTCAAGCATATAAACATGCAGGCACCTTCCCAAAAAATCCAAAAAGTTCTAAGTCTTTGGGCCTCCTCAGCATGTTTTAACGTCAGCATCATATTTTCTTTGGAGGAGGTCATCATCATCATGTTTCCAGTTATCGCCGTGTTGCTTGCGAGGGTCATCATATTTTCTGCCTGCATGATCTTTTGCGGGGTGATATTCTAACATCGGGTGATCTTACTTAAGATCATCCTGATGATATTGCTGCAAAGTCCTAAGTATGATCTGATCTTCATCGGGGTCATCATATTTGAATATCAGGTGATCTTAGTCAAGATCATCCTGATGTTGTTTTATCACTTCATGTTCATTGTTTTATCATCCTGATGATGCTGACGTAATTCTTATGTCAGGGTGATATCTATTTCTCTGCCTATCTGCATCATGATATTTCCGAAGGAGGGGGTGATATTTTCATATTTGAATATCACCCGGATGAATGTTTGTTCCAGCATCATGATGATGCTGATATCAGGGAGATATCCGCCTGTCGGCTTCATGCATTATCCAGTGGGGGGTGATCATTTCAAATATCTGTCATATTCATATATCACCCCGATCTTATAGCGGAGCTACAGTGCAGCATGATATTTGTGCATCAGGATGATATTTCCAAATATCCGGTTATCTTCCGAATATCATCCTGTTGCCGACATGTGGTGGTGACGTCATCAAGGTCCGGGGGGTCATATTTCTAACATTACTCATCTTATGAAGATCCCCCAATGTTGCGAATATGACGATGACGTCATCCGGATATGAGGAGGTGTGCAGTAGGCAGATATGCTGGTGACATCAGCAGGATATGACGGTGACATCATCAGGATGTTCATCGGCCAGACATTTGGTATCAGCTAAGTAGGAGGATCTTCCTCCGATGGATCAGGTTGTGTCGATGAAGGTGTTTATCATGCAGGTGATATTGCGATATGATGCTGACGTCAAGGTGATATTTCAAGCAACAGGATATCATGCTGCTGGAGGATGATGATGAAGGTTTATACTAGTGTCGTCGGGAGCAAAAGCACCGACATCATATATGCTCGTGACCTAGTATATAAGGTGATGAGGAGGTTGCTACGGGGTGCATGTGGGATAATTCGACCCTGCATATTTTCAAATATCATGACGATGTATCTTGGCGGGAAATGGTTGCGACGCACAGTATTCTGCATTTCCCAAGGCCGCGAGTTGGTGCACCATTAATGGCGATTGTTGCAGAGGTATGGGCGATGGTGTGGATGGATCCAGTACCCGATTGAAGGTGTGGATCCCTAGGCGGCGGCGCAAGGCTCGAGATTTCTTCCTGTCTCCTCTCCCACCTGCTGCATTGAATGTTTGAGCGCCAATCTAATGTACTGTGTATCTGGCGGGTTTTTTTTGGTCAACTATGTAATTAAGGCTGAGCACCTCCTTGCTGTATATAGCAGGTTGTGTTGCTCATTTGAAGGTTGTTGAAAACTGGACATTTTGGCTCTGTAATAAGATACAACTGGTTTTGGTTGCTCTGTGCAGCAAAACTTGTGAGTTTATGTATCTCCTGTTGTATGATTTGGCATGAATCCACTGATTTCATGGTTAATCTTATATGAATAATGTTGTGTTTGCATGTGTTATGCTGATTCTGTCTCCAGTTTTGCATGTATCTTTCTTACTGCAATAGGGATGCCATAAGTATAGACAGCTTAACACTCTTTATTGGGAGATATCTGTAAGGCAGATATCATGTGTATCCCCCTGAAATCCAGTTTTAGCTATTCATGCTGATCATTCACAGGTGTATGTCTACCGACTCCAAGCCTTGGATAGGCACCAATCTAGCTCTGTGTTGAGGTTATACACCAGGTCCAGGTTTGCATCCAAACACCATTTCAAACCATCTCATCCTTCCACCTGTTAGTTGTAGGAGTAGGATTAGGAACCCCCTGCATGCTCTCATACCCAACCAGACATCATGTCCAAGAATGTTGCCAACCTTGTGATCTATCATACAGATCTTGGTCCATACATGAGAGTATTCTGCCTGTTGTTGTCAAGTTAAATCTTTCTATCTTTGAGCTAGTCAAGGTCACATCTTGAGTTATAGGGATACCCCCCTTGGTGCGGCAGAACCAGAAGTGAAGGGGAGGCAGCTCACGCAACCTCCTGTATTTAGTTGGCTGAATCTGCCTGTGCATTAGAAGTGGCAAACCCTAATGCTGATTCAGAAGAAAAACCAACAAGATGGCGACTCTGCTGGGGATGGACTGATAAAAAGAGTAATATATCTGTGACCCATCCGAGTCACCAACAAGATGGCGACTCTGCTGGGGAGTCTCTGGTGAAGTTTTGCTCTGCTGGTGGAATGAACCTGGAAAAATAGCTTTCAGCTACTGTAAATTTTATCCTCTCTAGAGAGGTGGTGACTCTACAAAAGATCTAAATGCACATGAAAGATGGATGTATGTGATGTGACAAAATTGTGCTGTTCATATTTCAGCATCTGTATGAGAAAAGGTATCTTGTTCCTTCCCCTTTATATATTTACTGTTTTGCTGCATAGGTTAGATGCTAGGGGAGGTTACAGGTCTTAGGCAGACAAAGGATGTCTAAGAGTAAGTTTTTTATGAATCCAAGTATGAATTATCCCATACTCAGTGGTGAAATGTTGGAGAAAAGAATAGAAGAGATAAGAAATAGGTTGATATTCTTAGAGGCTGAGCAGGCCCAGTTAAAAAGTAGTAACCCTGTTGTGTCTGCCAATCAGAAGGCTAAACCTCTTCTCAGCCCTTTTGATCCTTTGTATGACCAACTGGATTTGTCATGGGTGGATTATAAAGTAGAAACTATGCCTGCTAGGATATACTGTCAGATGCCCAGATTTAGTGGTCACAGTGTATGTGATGGGAATGCACATATCCAAAATTTTCATGAGTTCATGGGAAAACATTCATTAAGAGATGAGGATATGTGGATGAGGTTTTTTGTTAGGTCCTTTGATGCAAAAGCAAAAGACTGGTATTTGAGCTTTTCAAAAGGATCCTTTGCCTGTTGGGATGAGCTTGCTGACTGTTTCAAGGAAGAATTTGCAAGAGAACCGGCTGATCTTGTTGCAGAATTGATGAACATCAGAAAACAAGATGAAGAGCCATGTGTTGATTTTAGTCATAGGTTTGTAGTAGCCCTTTCACATGTCCCTGAAAGTTTCAGACCTGATATTTCAGCCTGTGTTGGCATATTCTTTGAAGCTTTTGAGGAGGGCTTTAGTGCAATACTGAGGGATTTCAAGGTGACAAATATGCAGATGGCATACAGGTTCATAGAAAATGTAGACAAAATCAGAAATGTGCACCTGCTGAAACCCCTGTCCCTAGGCCTTGGTGTGAATAATAGTTGTAAAGCTGCAAATGACCAAATAATTAAGGCATCATGTGAAGATGAAAAGATGAATGTTGAGGATCCCAGTGAAAGGACTAATGAGGATTCCCATTGCAATGATGAGGCATCTGACCATGAAAACAACAATGAGGTTGTGGACAGCAATGAGCAATTCTTGGAATGGACCTGTGGAGATAATTGTGAGTATTGTGCTCAAGATAGAGAAGAAATAAGCATGCAGGCTGATACTCCTCCACAGAGGGAATCCATTGGTGATGAAGATGCATGCTCTGCTGCCCATGAACAAATGGCATATTATGATGAAACTGATGCACCTGGGTCACCCATCTATGACACATATGGTGATGAGGATCTATCTGAGTATGGTGAGGATCTTAACACTATTTTTGGCTGGGATTCTATT
This sequence comes from Cunninghamia lanceolata, assembly GCA_027924645.1. Lineage (NCBI taxonomy): Eukaryota > Viridiplantae > Streptophyta > Pinopsida > Cupressales > Cupressaceae > Cunninghamia > Cunninghamia lanceolata. The sequence continues at coordinate 11,797,694 of BSBN01000078.1, forward strand.
TCTCATCCTGATGAAAGAGGAAACAACATACATCAGGTAAGTGATTGTAAAAATGTGCCTGATTTGAAAGAGGTGCCGGAGCCTGATCTTTTCCAGCTTGGTGCTACTATTGGTTGTGTACATGATGTGCACAATTGTGATTTTAAAAGCTTTTCTTTTGATGTGCCAGCATATAATACAATGAGCTCTGATCTTCCTAGCTGTGTGGTGGACTTTGAGTGTTTTCAGTTTTCAGTCCAGCTAGGAGATCATTTTACAATGCATACTGCTGATGCAGATGATGATAAGTGTTATATTCCCTTTGAGTATGCATTGCCTGATACATTCTGCATCCACTTGTTGCCGGATGCTAAGGGTTATCTGCACAGGGATGACAGTGACAAGCTAAATCAGAGGGATGAATGTGCAGATGACCAGGTTTGTTTGGGGTCAGATCATGGCAGTATCTCCAAGCTTGACCCAGTGTATGTAGATGAAAACAAAGTGTTTGACAAAGGGAGATACATGTTTTTCTTTTCTTGGTGGCCTTAGGCCATCAAGTGTGTTTGGTGATGTAGGTCAGTGCAGTATTTGACTCTGTGCCCAATGGATAAGGGACTGGTCTGCATCCCAGAGATCTGGGGTTCTCGCTGCAGTCTTGCACCTGCACGTCCCCAGACAGAGCCACTGTTGGTGCCTGCATGAGCAGTCCGTTTTCAAGCATATAAACATGCAGGCACCTTCCCAAAAAATCCAAAAAGTTCTAAGTCTTTGGGCCTCCTCAGCATGTTTTAACATCAGCATCATATTTTCTTTGGAGGAGGTCATCATCATCATGTTTCCAGTTATCGCCGTGTTGCTTGCGAGGGTCATCATATTTTCTGCCTGCATGATCTTTTACGGGGTGATATTCTAACATCGGGTGATCTTACTTAAGATCATCCTGATGATATTGCTGCAAAGTCCTAAGTATGATCCGATCTTCATCGGGGTCATCATATTTGAACATCGGGTGATCTTAGTCAAGATCATCCTGATGTTGTTTTATCACTTCATGTTCGTTGTTTTATCATCCTGATGATGCTGATGTAATTCTTATGTCAGGGTGATATCTATTTCTCTGCCTATCTGCATCATGATATTTCTGAAGGAGGGGGTGATATTTTCATATTTGAATATCACCCGGATGAATGTTTGTTCCAGCATCATGATGATGCGGATATCAGGGAGATATCCGCCTGTCGGCTTCATGCATTATCCAGTGGGGGGTGATCATTTCAAATATCTGTCATATTCATATATCACCCTGATCTTATAGCGGAGCTACAGTGCAGCATGATATTTGTGCATCAGGATGATATTTCCAAATATCCGGTTATCTTCTGAATATCATCCTGATGCCGACATGTGGTGGTGACGTCATCAAGGTCCAGGGGGTCATATTTCTAACATTACTCATCTTATGAAGATCCCCCAATGTTGCGAATATGACGATGACATCATCCGGATATGAGGAGGTGCGCAGTAGGCAGATATGCTGATGATGTCAGCAGGATATGACGGTGACGTCATCAGGATGTTCATCGGCCAGACATTTGGTATCGGCTAAGCAGGAGGATCTTCCTCCGATGGATCAGGTTGTGTCGATGAAGGCGTTTATCATGTAGGTGATATTGCGATATGATGCTGACGTCAAGGTGATATTTCAAGCAACAGGATATCATGCTGCTGGAGGATGATGATGAAGGTTTATACTAGTGTCGTCGGGAGCAAAAGCATCGACATCATATATGCTCGCGACCTAGTATATAAGGTGATGAGGAGGTTGCTGCGAGGTGCATGTGGGATAATTTGACCCTGCATATTTTCAAATATCATGACGATGTATCTTGGCGGGAAACGGTTGCGACGCACAGTATTCTGCATTTCCCAAGGCCGCGAGTTGGTGCGCCATTAATGGCGATTGTTGCACAGGTATGGGCGATGGTGTGGACGGATCCAGTACCTGATTGAAGATGTGGATCCCTAGGCGGCGGCGCAAGGCTCGAGATTTCTTCCTGTCTCCTCTCCCACCTGCTGCATTGAATGTTTGAGCACCAATCTGATGTACTATGTATCTGGCGAGTTTTTTTTGGTCAACTATGTAATTAAGGCTGAGCACCTCCTTGTTGTATATAGCAGGTTGTGTTGCTCATTTGAAGGTTGTTGAAAACTGGACATTTTGGCTCTGTAATAAGATACAACTGGTTTTGGTTGCTCTGTGCAGCAAAACTTGTGAGTTTATGTATCTCCTGTTGTACGATTTGGCATGAATCCACTGATTTCATGGTTAATCTTATATGAATAATGCTGTGTTTGCATGTGTTATGCTGATTCTGTCTCCAGTTTGCATGTATCTTTCTTACTGCAATAGGGATGCCATAAGTATAGACAGCTTAACACTCTTTATTGGGAGATATCTGTAAGGCAGATATCATGTGTATCCCCCTGAAATCCAGTTTTAGCTATTCATGCTGATCATTCACAGGTGTATGTCTACCGACTCCAAGCCCTGGATAGGCACCAATCTAGCTCTGTGTTGAGGTTATACACCAGGTCCAGGTTTGCATCCAAACACCATTTCAAACCATCTCATCCTTCCACCTGTTAGTTGTAGGAGTAGGATTAGGAACCCCCTGCATGCTCTCATACCCAACCAGACATCATGTCCAAGAATGTTGCCAACCTTGTGATCTATCATACAAATCTTGGTCCATACATGAGAGTATTCTGCCTGTTGTTGTCAAGTTAAATCTTTCTATCTTTGAGCTAGTCAAGGTCACATTTTGAGTTATAGGGATACCCCCCTTGGTGCGGCAGAACCAGAAGTGAAGGGGAGGTAGCTCACGCAACCTCCTATATTTAGTTGGCTGAATCTGCCTGTGCATTAGAAGTGGCAAACCCTAATGCTGATTCAGAAGAAAAACCAACACCTTGGAGGGCACAAACTCCAATCTGACTTCATTCTTGTTCACCTACTCTCTCAAAAAGTAAAACTTGATGGATATATGTTTTATCTTTGAATGTAACACCGGATTCTTTGAAATGTTTATTGCACTTGAGTTATCAAAGAAGATTGTGATAGGTTCCTCATACTCCACTCTGATGTCTCTTAGCATTTGCTTCATCCATAAAACTTGAGTGCAACTACCTATTGTTGCAATATATTCTACTTCTGCAATATATTCTACTTCTGCAGTGGATAGAGATATTGCCTCTTATTTCTTGCTTAACCAAGAAAAAAATCTTTTCCCTAAAAAGAATGCTCCACCATTGGTACTCTTCCGATCATCCACATCTCCTGCCCAATCCGCATCTGTATATGCATGAAGAGAGAAATCATGATCTCTAGGATACCATAAACCATACTCAACTATTCCTTTTAGATATCTAAGAATCCTCTTGATTGCCATGACATGAGATTCTCTAGGATTAGCTTGGAATCTAGCAACAAGACCAAAAACATTCATAATGTCAGGTCTAGTTTGAGTAGGATACAATAGTCCTCCAATCATTGACTTGTACTTTTTCTAATCAGCCTTAGGAGAGTCATCATCTTTGCTCAATTTACATCTAGTTGCCATGGGAGTATTCATTGGTTTTGAGTCTTCCATCCCAAATTTCTTCAACAATTCTTTCACATATTTGGTCTGAGATATGAAGATTCCTTTCTTTGTTTGAGTGATTTGTAGACCCAAGAAGAAATTCATTTCCCCAAACATAGACATCTCAAATTCACTTTTCATTTGATTTGCAAAAGTTTTGCACATACTATCTCTTCCTCCAAAAATAATATCATCAACAAATACTTCAACAATCAAGATATTTTCATGTCCAATATTGAAGTACAAGTTACTGTCAGTAGTACCTTTGTTGAAACCAATCTTCAAAAGATGCTTATCTAGTCTTTCATACCAGGCTCTTGGGGCTTATTTGAGTCCATACAATGCTTTCTTCAACTTACAGACCATATCACCATGATCAAATAATTGAAATCCATCCGGTTGCTGAATGTATACTTCTTCTTCCAAGTCACCATTCAAGAAGGCTGACTTGACATCCATTTGATACACTTTGAAATCCTTGAAGGTAGCAAAGGCAAGAAATAATCTGACTGCTTCAATTCTTGCCATTGGAGTAAAAGTTTCTTCAAAATCAACTCCTACTTGGGAATAACCCTTGCAGACCAATCTGGTTTTGTTACTGACTACTTCACCATCTTCATTCAGTTTATTCTGGAAGACCCATTTGGTTCCAATCACATTTTTGTTTCTAGGTCTGGGAACAAGATGCCAAGTGTGATTTTTCTCAATTTGCATCAACTCTTCCTTCATTGCTTTAGTCCAGCTTTCATCATTACATGATTCACTTACTATTTTTGGTTCAACTTTTAAAATCAGGCAATACTTTTATGAGTCTTGAGCAATCTCTCTTCTTGTTTGGACACCTTTACTTTTATCACCTATGATCTAATCTTTAGAATGATTCAATCTTACATACCTGGGAGTTTTGGGAATTTCTTGCACTTCTGTTTCTTGAATAGGTTCATTCAAGCTTATCTCTTCTTCTTGATTCTCTAGATCAGTCTGAATCTAAATTTCAGAAGGGAATTGGACTTCTTCGACCAAAACATCATTCTAACCATCTTCATCATATTTATAAAACCTTGAGGGTTTTTCAATACCTTCATCAACCTTCACATTTGTACTTTCTATAATCTTTCTCAATCTCTTGTTATAACACCAGTATGCTTGCTTTGAGTAGAATAACCCAAGAATATTCCTTCACTTTTAGCATCAAATTTGCCAAGGTCTTCATCTCTTTTAATGTAACATTTGCTACCAAAGACTCTGAAATAATTCATAGTGGGAGTGATGCCAAACCAGAGTTCATAAGGGGTCTTACCAGTCTTGCTCCTGATTTGTACTCTATTAAGAGTATAGATAGTAGTGCTGACAACTTCTCTCCAGTAGATCTGAGGAACATTTGCTTCCATCATCATGGTTCTAGATGCTTCCTGGATGGTCCAGTTCTTTCTCTCCACTACTCCATTCTGCTGTGGAGTCCTTGGAGCAGACAACTATCTTTTTATCCCATGTTTCTCACAGAATTCTATGAACTCTCTAAATGTGAATTCTCCACCTCTATCAGACCTGAGACATTTTATGTTTAATCCGGTTTCATTCTCTACCATAGCTTTGAATATTTTGAATTTCTCAAGGGCCTCAGATTTTTCTTTTAGAAAAGTCACCCACATCATGTGGGAGTGGTCATCAATTAATAACATGAAGTATCTATCACCTTGCAAACTCTTGATTCTTGCCGGTCCACATAGATCAGTATGTACTAAGCCCAACAATCCGGTAGAATATTTTTCATTACTTTTGAATATGACTCTGCTCTGTTTACCCAACTGACATTCTTTGCACAAACTATTAGAGGGTATCACCAGTCTTGGAAGATCTCTTACAGCCTAAGTGTTGCTTATCTTGATGATATTATCAAAATTCACATGACACATTCTCCTATGCCACAACCAACTCTGATCAATTTGAACAAATAAACAACTTTTGCCAATGCCAACCAAGTGGAAGATGTTACCTTTTGTTTGTGTACCGGATGCAATCTCTATGCCAAAACTTTCAAAGATCTTACATTTTCTATTTTTGAATCAGAGATCATAGCCTTTGTCCACTAACTATCCAACACTAAGAAGATTGTGCTTTAGACCTTCAACATACAGCACATCACTGATTTTGTTCTTTCCATCAAAAGAAATAGTTCCTCTACCTCTGATTCTGCTAGCAGAATTATCACCATATTTCACAACTCCTCCTTCATATCTTTCCAAATCTATAAACTTGTTTTTGTCACTTGTCATATGGTGTGAGCATCCACTGTCAATGACCCAATCATCCTTTTCTTCAACTTGGGAAGCCAGATCTTTTTCTATCATTTTATGATTGGCAAATTTAGAGGACATTGGATCTTCTTCCTTGATGGTAATAAACACCCAATCACTTCCAGATTTGTTTCTTGTCTCTAATTCATCATCTGTTACTCCATCATCGTCATCTTCATGAACATAGTAACACTTCTTTTGAAATCTTGATCTATTAGGGTTTGGCCTAGAAAATCTTTCCAGACACCTTGAGGCAAAATGACCAATCTTATTGCAGTTAAAACATTTGAAAGGCAATTTTCCTTCATACTTACCTGATCCTCTTGGTAGTCTTTTTGCAATGAGAGCCTCAAGTTGTTCAGCTTCCAATTCATCCTCTTTCAGATCTTTTCTTGCTTTCTCATACCAAGATGATTTTCTTGAGGAAATTTCTCCTGGTTCATGCCTTTGTTTGCCTTTTGTAGAGGCACTAGCTTTGAATGCAGATTCAGTCTTGGGAAGTGCATCACCAAACTCAGCTAATTCAAATGTAGATATCTTACCAACCAATTGATCCCTTGTGATAGTAGTTAAGGATCTAATTTCCTCAATAGCAACAACTTTGTGTTTATAAGCAGGAGGTAAGGATCTGAGAACCTTAGCAACAATTTCATCTTCATCTAGAACTCCACCAGCACATTTGATGCCACAAACAAGCTCATTTACTTTTGTCATGTAAGAAGTGATATTCTCATCTTCACTCATCTTCAGGTTTTCAAATTTTCATTTCAGACTCTGTAGCTTGGCACATTTAACATACTTGTCTCCTTCATGTAGAAGTTCTAATTTTTCCCAAATCTCATATGCAGTTTTTAGATCAATAACATTTGTCAGCTCTGAATCAGATAAGGCACTTAGTAGAGCTTCTTTATCCTGAAGATTGTTTTCAGCATCTGTGATTTCATCTACGGTTCTCAGACCATTCTGAGGAGGAACATACTTCTTTGAAGCCATGATCCAATATTGTATTCCCATACATTGCAAGTGACATTCCATGCAGCTTTTCTAAAGAGTGTAATTGGTTCCATCAAACCTCAGACTATCCTTCTTGTAGGAAGACATTCTAGATCTCCTCAAGTAGTTAAGCTCTTTTTGAGGAACTTAGCTCTGATACCAATTGTTAGTTTCAAGATACACAACTGAGAGGGGGGGTGAATCAGTTGTGTCAAAAACTCTTCTTTTATTAACCACTCAAATTCTTCTTGTAATTCAGCATAATAATAAATCAACCATGAAAACACAATGCAATAATTCAAGAGCAAAAACACATTAACACATATGACACCAAGATTTTAACGTGGAAAACCCAGTTAAGGGAAAAACCAGGGGGTGACTAACCCAAGATTGTATTCTCTATTAAAAGAATAAAAAGAACAAATGGCAAATGCCAATTAGGGCTCACTGCCTGAGCACACTGCTCACAAGAAGCCCACTACCTACCAGAGACACATTGTCTACAGAATGATAAATATTACATACTTGAACTGAAGAATAGCATCTTCACCATGCTTGAGTCAGTTCCATTTAAGTCCAATACTTTTGTTCTACCTTTCGCACTTCTCCTTTCTCCCACACTCTCATCTCCACCAAGATGCTTTTGAAATGACTTCACAACTCTTATTAATACAAGACATCGACTTTGGGATAATCATCAAAGTCGACAAACTTTACAGAGCAAATACACAAATACAACTTGATTTATTACAAAAGACTTCATGCGAATCACAACATTGTCGGCCACATATATCTGGGACTTCAATATTCTTTGAGGAACATGCCATGCTTCGCAGAATATCTTCAAGATCATCCACAAGATGTGTAACTCATCTGGTCGCCCAAGTTTAGGAAGAACATCATCATCCAGAAGTAGTTCTTCACTTACGAGCTCAATCTTCAATGTGGACCACCAACACAAACTGGACACAATCCAGAGACCTCTACAAGCTTGCCTTAATCACCAAGAACATCCACGCTACTTTTGCTTACTGAAATCATTCTCTTCTTCATCCAGAATCTCAAGAACATAGTCTATCATCACTATCATATTGGAATAGATGCTTGTGGACCTCCAGACCATGAACCAATTGAGTTGTCAATTCTCATTGACTTCCTAAACACTCCACCAAATCTGCAGAACAAGATATTGTATTTCTGGATCTCACCGGACCTATTTGTGTCACTCTGTCACCTCTGAACATCTGCCAGAACTAGTTTTACTAATATGGCCATAACTCCTTCAAATCTTCATGCGGACCTCTTAAATCTTTATTGGATCACCTTTAGACACATATCTACAAACCCTTTGATTCACATCCTCTGATCTTCAACTTATCTGGGATCTTCACTTCATAGAGCTTCACTGTCTTCACTGTTCTTCTCTATTTCTGATAGGACTAATTTTCTCAATATCCTCAGCACACAACTCATCCAATCCTTGACATCAATGCAACAGAAGTATGTTGACATCAATGACAACACCAGTTAGGCCCATACTTGCAACATGATAGCCCCCTAAAATTGGACCTATTGTTTTTATTTTCTAGACCGATGGTTTCAAAAGCCTTTATTCCCCTATCCTTGGTGGCCACCACCTTTTCAAGACAAAAGCAATATGAATCACTCATTCGAAAATATGTTCCAAAGGTAACTGACAACTTAGCATACTATAAAAGAGATTAAAGTATATTATCAATTTCTCATATTCAGGTAGGAAAAAGTAGATGATGGAGCATATTTAAGAGCAGCTTTCAGGATCGTAAAAGGTGTATTTTGATAGTACAATAGCTTGATAGTACAGTCCACATATATTCCTACATTTTATGAGTGATCATAGCTCAGTAATATTTATAGGCCACATATAAAAGTAAAACAAAGTACACATTTTGTAAGTGAGCTTGACTGTATTGGAATTTCAAATAAAAGTATTCTAAACTTTTACATTTTATGAGTGATCATAGCTATTCTTAAAATGTAAAAGTTTTATATTAAATATTCTGTATAATCTAAAACTTATTCCTAAACTTTTACTTTTATTGTTTCTAGAAAGAATGAGTGATCATAGCTATTCCTAAAATGTAAAAGTTGTATATTAAATATTCTGTATAATCTAAAACTTATTCCTAAACTTTTACTTTTATTGTTTCTAGAAAGAATAAGTGATCATAAGTGGAATGTAATTTTTATTTTAAATATAAGTAAAAATAAAAGAATATAAAACTCATACAAAAATAAATATTAAAGTTATCTAAAATTTTATATGATTCATAATATAATAAAAGTTAGTCATTTATTCTAATAAAAGTTATCTAAAATTCTTATATGACTAAAAATATATAAAATTCTTGTATATATATATTTTTTGGAGTTTCTAAAATTTTAATAAAAGTTATCTAAAATTCTAGATCTGCTTATTCTTTTTATTTATTTTTTCTACATATTTTTCAGTCATGTTTAGAATTTTAGTTATGTAAAATTCTATATGACTAACTTTTATTAGAATGTATTTTTTATTTTAAATATAAGTAAAAGTAAGAGAATATAAAACTCATAAAAAATAACTATAAAAATTATCTAAAATTCTATAGTTCTCTAAAATAAATATAAGTAAAATTCTAGAAACTAATATAAGTGAATTTTAGAGAACTAATTTTTATTCTGTTATTTTAAATATAAGTGATCATAGAAAACTTTTACTTTTAGTTTATTGGAATATTCCTAAACTTTACATTTTATGAGTGATCATAGCTTGACAGGAATATTCAATTAAATTATATAGGTACTTTTATAGTCCTACATTTTATAAGTGATCATAGCTCTATTTTCACCTTTTATATTTAAATGCCCAAGTTCAGACACCTCAAGATTATATGAGGAAAAAGTAGCTTGACAAAATTCTGTAGAGGGTTATAGGCACCTTTTCATATTCCTTTGGCTGACAATATGAGTGACAGTTTCTTTTATGTTTCTTGTAATCCTGACACATTATCTTGTGAATACTATAAAGCTAGTGTTCTAGTTTATAATATTGCTATTTGTTTGATGTTGAAAGGAGTTTTGAGTGACACGTTGCACTGAGGGTGTTGTGTTTTGTATTCTATGTGGGTTAACCTGTGCATTTAGAGGGTGTTGTGTTTTGTATTCTATGTGGGTTAACTTGTGCATTCAGATTAATAGACTTTTAAGCTTACATTAAAGTACAAGTGTTTGTTAGGCCCATAAGACCATTAGTATACTAACACTTGTAATAAACTTGTGAATGTAAGCTTCACAGGTTTATTACAAGTGTAAGTATACTAGCATACCTATATTTAAAAAATATATCTAAAGTACGCTCAGAGATATCCTTCTCGAGGCGCCTATTTCCACCTATGTGTGGTAAATTGATTAAAAAATAGGCACCTCAAGAAGGATATCTCTCGGCGTACTTTAGATATATTTTTTAAATATAGGTATGCTAGTAGCACCCGCAACAGCAAGTCTAATTATAACTATATAATATAAAATTATAATATAGATTAAATATATTATTATAATATAATATATAATAATATTATTATATAATATATTATTATAATTATAATATAATAATTAAAAATATATATTATATTATATTATATTATATTATATTAGTGTTCAAGTTAGAATTATGGTTAGGATTAGTATTAGAGTTAGGGCCAGAATTAGGGTTATAATTACGATTAGATTAGAATTAGGATTTGAATGAAGGTAAGGTTTAGAATTAGGGTTAGATATTGTGTTAATCATATAAAACAATGGTAAGTGTGATCTTACAACTATGATTAGAATTATTGTTAGATTTAGAATTAGGGTTTTGGTTAATCTAAGAACTGAGGTTAGATTAGAATCAGGGTTAGATTGAGGGTTTTGATTGAAACTTTGATTTAGGTCATAATTACTTCCATGCTTAAAATTAGGGTTAGAATTAGGGTTTATTATTACAATTAGGGTTAGACTTAGGGTTATGCTTAAAATCAGGGTTAAAATAAAGTTTTAATCTAATTAGGGTTATAGTTGTGTTTATAAATCTAGTTACATTTAATGTTTTGTTCATGTACCAAATAATAGTTAAGGTTAGTGTTAGGTTTAGAGTTTGGATTTGAATGAAGGTAAGGTTTAGGATAAGGGTTTTGTTTAGGTATTGAGTTAGGGTGGGGCTTATAAATAGGGATAGATATATAGCATTAGTCTTATAAAATAATGGTAAGTGTGATCTTACGATTATGGTTAGAATTAGGGTTAGATTTAAAAATAGGGTTTTGGTTAAGTTAAGAGCCAAGGTTAGATTAGAATTAGGATTAGATTGAGGGTTAGAGTGAGAATTAGGGTAATGCTTAAAATTAGGGTTACAATAAGGTTTTAATCTATTTAGAGTTATAGTTGTAAAAAGATCATTTTTTTTAATTTAATCTTTTTGGAAATTCATTAAATATAGAATATTGCAGTGCTTGGATTCATATTAATTATCATAATAATTATGTGTTGTGTAATTAATTTAAATAAATTTTGCTATTTTAGAGTTAAGATTTATTTTATTTTACTTTATAATTATTTAGTTTAGTGAAGCGTAATTTCAACTTTTATTATTAGTTTAATGAAGTTAATTTCATAGAATATGCATAAATCAACACATCATAAGACAAACATATAATATGAAGTATTCCAATGCATGTACATTGCCAGCCTAGTACTTGTACACATAAGAATAGTATGTGTCCACATAAATCATTCATATCATGGTTGTTTCATTTGAGTAACTAAGGGTTATGAGTAACTTAAGGTTATGGTAAGTGTGAAAGTATCTTTGTACAAATAACAAATAAAATCAACAAAGTTTAGTAACAAAAAATATACGTGGAGAAAGATTTTGGAGGAAAACAACACAAATAAAGAGAACCAAGTATATATTCATCTATATAAATAGTATTTATGATATACAAGATATTATTTCTATGCCCTATTGTAATGTGCTTTGATCTACTTTGTTTGTTCTGCTATACTTTTCTTTGTTTTCTCTGCTCTGCTCTACTCTTCTTTGTTGAGTTTGTTCTTCTCTACTCTGCTCTTCTTTGTTTTCTCTACTATGCTCTTTTCTATTCAGTTTGCTCTATTTTTCTCTGCTCTGCTCTGTCAAGTTTTCTCTACTCTAATCTGTTCTACTCTGCTCTGCTCTATTCTGCACGACTCTACTCTGCTTTGATATGCTCTACTCTTCTCTGTTCTACTAAACTTTGCTCTACTCTGTTCCACTATACTCTACTTTGTTCTAATCTTCTCTTCTCTCCTCTACTCTAGTTTGCTATGGTCTAGTCTTCTCTGCTCCACTCTGTTCTACTCCGTTGTGTTCTAATAATTTTAGTCTTTCTTCTTTAGCTTTTCTCTTACCAAGTTGTTTTCCCTTTTTCATTTTTTCATAATGATCATATGTAAATGGTGGAACTATTATGAGACCTTGTAATGACTTTACACGAGATATACCCACAAATGTTAATCTTGTTCTTTCTTTTTTCCCTATGTCAATTGTGGCTTTTGAGAGAGTCAAACCTTGTGATTTGTGTATCGTTAATTCCCAAGCCAATCTTAAGGGTATTTGGATTGTTTGGCCCCGTTGTATTGGTGTAATAGGAACTGTACATGGAGATTGATCTTCAAATGGTACCCCTATGTAATTATCAAACTCCACCATAACATATGTCAGTGGTTCAGGTGGTGCACTTCCAGGTTTGTATATTATTTTTCGAACATACCCTAGAGATCCATTTACAAGGCCCGCTTCTATCCAAAGATTAGAAGTTAACATCACTCTTGCATCCTTAGTAAGTAATAACTCCATATCAATTTCATCAAGCTAACCTGCTTTTGGCACATTGACACTACCCACTCTTGTTGCAATGCTAAGTGCAACTGGATGCCTCAATGAGAATAATTTCTTTTTGTTGTGACTATGCACATTATCATTTGTGGCAAACAAATGAATAGTAGAGTCAAATTCTTCATTGGTTGGTGCATCTATGCAAAAATTGGTTCTTGTCATGAGCAAATTCCAATCATCAATAGTTGGTTTTGCATCTCTTAGATTTGTCAGAAGTTGACAAAATCTTTATTGTTTAATGCTTTCCCCTTCTTGTCTAAATAATTTATCCAAAGTAACAATAGTTTTGAATTCTTCCCATAATAGTTTACCAGATCTGTTACTATCACATGGTGGTCTATCATTAACAGGAGGTAACTGACCTAAATCTCCAACGAGAATCATAGATACACTTGCAAAATATTGGAAAATGATGGCATTCATTAGTGTCTACTAATAATTGTTAGATTTACTAATAATCAAGTTTATGTTTTAAAATAGGAAAAAATTGCATATCTTAATTAAAAAACAAATGTATACCTCCAAAACTCATGTTTACTTTTTTAGGGAATGCCTGACGAAGTCGACAGTCCACCTTCTCTAGCAAATTTTGTCCAATGAATCTCATTTCATCAATCAAAATGTATTTTATTTGTCGTAACTACTCTTGGAAACTTGTGAGTCTTGCCCCTTCTAATTGACCAAAATATGTCACTGGGATTTGAAGTACTGAATGGATTGTTGAGGCTCCAATATTGAATGTTGTTACTCCTGTTGGTGCAAGCAATAGAAGTGGAGTATGCCCTGGGAATGCTGCATTTTGAAGACCTTGACTGATAGCACCAATTAGATATGATTTTCCAGTTCCTGTTGTTCCTTGAATTATCATGAATAATGACATTGCATTTTGAGATCCATGATAATGTGTTATAACTATATCAAGTGCATTTTTCTGCTTGGCACCCAATGATGAATAATTGATATTTTCTATTATATCATCCCACATGAGAAAACCATTATCTTTCATGGTGCTTATGAATTTGATTGCTTGATCTGTGTATTGTTCACCTTGATATTCATTAGACCATGGTGCATGTCTATCAATGTCTCTTCTTCCCAACATATCTATTTCAGAAACTTGCATAATCTGATTATGATGTAGCCTTGATATGATTTCCCATTCGTGCTCTGTTGTGTTTCCCTGAAGAGGTTGATTATCTTCAATATCAGAATCACTACCATTGTCAACATCTTCTAGAGTAGTTCTTCTTTGCACATGCCAAGGATTATAATTAAATGACTCCCAATTTGATATTATTGCATCATCTTGAACACCAATATCTCTTTCTATATGACGAAATGGCTTATAAAGTAACAACTTAGGCCAACAAAAATCAACCCATTTATCTGATTGACATTGAGGGATGGATATAAACCTTGGAAATACTCTCACAATAGCTGCCATCCCCCTTGCCTCCCATTTGTTATCTCTTCTTCTCTTTGGATTATATGTCCGTGATCTAGCTGCATCAATAAGTGAAACACCTTCCATGCAAAAGGGCCTATTCTTGTATCCATCAATGAAAGATTGTGTATGTTCTTCATAGTCATCTTCGTCATTTGTAGCTACATGTTTGAATACCTCACGTGAGACATTCAAATTGACAAATTTTCTACTACTCTCTACTAATGGAAGTTCCAATAGCATATGACATATTTCTTGTGCCCCAATGTCTCTTTCTATAATTGTTTTAGTAAGAAGTCTTCTATATGCTCTTGATGCTAAATCATCAGGGTTTTCAATGTTTGCAAGCCGCATCAACATTTGATGATAAGTTTCTGAACTCTTTTCTGCTTTAGCTGCATACTTGGCAATGTACATGATCACAACATGTTTGGAAAGAACAGGTTGCCAATCTATATTTGCTCTCCATAATTGTAGTATGTAGCAATTGTGTGTATTTACTCTATCATCATTTCTTGTAGGTTCAAACTTTTTTTCACCTGTCTCCAAGTCTTCATATAATTTTGATCCCTCAAGATTTAACGGCCATGGAGCATTATACCTATAATAAATAATAACAGATTTTTATTTCTTTGCACTCATAATATATTGAAATTGAAAATAATAATTTGGAAGATTTTGAATCTTACCTACAAACCATTCATCCTCTTTTCTTGCATAGACATGCACCCTCTCTACACATTGTATGTCATTCTACACAATTTAAAATCTCTTCATAGTCATGTTCCATATGTATTTGTGTAAGCTGCCTTGTATTTCGAAGACATGGATGTTGGACAAAATTTTGCATTACCTATGATTTAAAAATGTATGAATTTATTAGTTACATTCAAACATAGTTTTCTTACATAATATAGAAAATATTGATTAACAATCATTGATAATGTACCTGAATGCTTCGTTGATGTGGATCTTCTCTAGGATTCGATGCATGAATAATAGAATGGAAATATTTATCTGCACTTTTTCGTTGCTACTCATTTTTCCAATCAAGATTATCCATATTTGGTGCTCTATCTAACCATATGAATCCATGCACATGCAGTGAACCTCTATGTTGCCATTCATATCTAGACCAATAATCTTTGACATTCATTCCTTTTTCTAGAATTTGCTTTCTAAAAATTGTATGTCGCAAGTGCATGTAATGTGCCACTATATGAGGATAATCAATAACATTCTGTCTTCTCCATTTTTGGGCTTCTTGTGCATCTATTGGTGGTCTTCTAGGCATCAATGCATGCAAATTAAGCCAGTACATATCTGCTGCACTCAAAGTGAAGAATACTATGGGAAAACCAATTTGATGAAGCATGTCAGTTAACTCTGCATGACATTTTGCCCAATATGACCTTGTACCCCTTAAGGTTGTTCCAGACCTCATCAAACGATTAGCTAGATGGGAGTGGGGCACATTTTCCATATGTTCGCGTAGCTCATTGATGGTGATTGACATATCTTGAAGATTTCTTTTGACAAACACTACAGATGAATTTTGTGCATGTAGTCTCATTATATTGTTCATCACATAATATCTAAATCGTGGGTGTTGACCAAAATCGTGATCCCTATACCAAAAGAGATGTTTGACAAATTTTTGTACATGTACTCATCTCATGTGAGGTTCTA
Organism: Cunninghamia lanceolata; assembly: GCA_027924645.1. NCBI lineage: Eukaryota > Viridiplantae > Streptophyta > Pinopsida > Cupressales > Cupressaceae > Cunninghamia > Cunninghamia lanceolata. The sequence goes on from BSBN01000078.1 coordinate 11,813,675, forward strand.
GCCAATCACATCTACCATCAGGAAACAATGTTGGAAATGCCATAGCAAATAAGCCTAATGTCACATAATCATTAATAGGAGATGAACCAATCGTTGGACAATTGATCAATGACCCTGGATCTGCATCAGGGTTGTTCACCCATGCATGGATCAATTCCATCTCGCTTCTGATGTTAGGCGGTCTAGAAGCCATTGATGTTGTGTGATCAATGATATTTCCTTCATCCATCTCCATCAATGGGCCCACAAATACAACTTCATTTGCATCTGAATCAAACTCCATATGGACTATATTTAGTTGGTCAAATATATTTTCATCTGAATTTGATGGAAGAACAGTGAGTGCATTTTCATCAATTTGAACATCAGAGTAGAATTTGTCATGTTCAATTTTGTATTTGAGTGCCTTATATACTCTCTCTATTTACTGTAAAGTTGTAATTTGTGCCACGTTGATCTCTCCTTCAAACAATAATGATTGGCAAATCTTTTATTACATGTGGCAAAACCTTTGAAATTTCTTTTATATCCTATGGAAAACTTATTGTGTGTCCCTTGTATTTATATTGACAACCAGTTGCATGTGTCACTTGTAGGATTGGATTGACATGTGCTATCAACATTTCTTCTACCTGTGTCAAGTTTGCAAGCTCTGGTGGTTGTGGGCAAGGATCCATATTATTTGATGCTAAGAATCGATTATTGCCTCTTTCTTGTCGACACCTATTGCATATAGAACCTTGAGGTGTCCGATAAACCCTTATTCCAAGGTAACATTATTGACAAATATAGCACATGTTTGGTGAAACAAAACTATCTATTCCATTTCTAAAATGCATTTGGAAAGTATTGAAATTAGCTTGAAGCATTCCATTAGGATTTCGTGCATTTTCTACATAATTTTGAACAACTTGATTAATGTCATGTTGAGGTGCATTTTCTGGTGTTTCAAGTACAAAATCTATTGATCTTGAATTTTCATCTCAAACATTTAAATCAATATTAGCATTTGACTAATAAGGTTCTTGTCTTTCTGGTCTTTCAGGGACACCGAGTTCTCGAGATGTTTGTGCATGACTTATTCTCATCATATTTGGTTGCTGTCAATTTTGTAATTCCAACTCTTCAACTATTATTTCAATTTCACATCGATGATATCTTTCTCTATCAACCTAATTTTGTTGTATCCTTTGTTCTTGTCTTTCTACATTTGTCATTAGTTGGCATTGTCGTCTTCGATACTCCCTCTGATATTCTCTTTGACGTTCCCTTCTATATTGCTCTTGTTGTTCATCAGATTCAAAATTCAACCTAGGGGGAGCCATACCTACATAGTAGTTGAAAACAAATATTTATAAGTCTAAAGTTATAACATTGACTTTAATGTACAAAAATTCCATGCCATTGGTGTGTAATGTTAACATTTTTACAATGATTACACACTTTCAAGTTAAGATCAAATAATAACACTAAGAGATAAAATAATTTTCAACACATGATGACTTTTGTTGTCAAGTTTTCATGGATTGGTTCCTTATCACTCCAAAAGGTTGCCTTTTCTATATATTGCCAAACCAATATACCAAGCCTCTATGTATGCTCGCTCTTCCATTATACCCGTCAGTACGTGGAAGAAGCCCATCCTTTATTTATACCCATCGGTAAGTGAAAGAAATGTTAAAGCACATGAGAGGAGAGTGGTACGTGGCACATAAGAAATACATGAAAAGGATTCATCCTATCGACGACACCTGCTTAGAAAGAAATCAAATTTCTTTTCAGTCAAGATTTATGTCTTACGATAGTGAAGAATGGGTAACAGAAGGAAGTGAAAATGAGAGTATCCTTATTTCTCCCTGGTGATTTATAGGGACGATGCCACAGGTGCCATTGTTACAGCTATTTTAGGTAGCAGATACAGTAGTTCAATCGCGATGACATGACCCGTAAACATGAACCAGAGGTACCATGATTACCGAAAGCTGTAATTGTTTTAGTTTTGGAAGAAAAATGTTTAGACTTTTTGTTTGAAAAAAATAAATAACAACTTTATTATTCTAAAAAAAAATCAAAACAAATTATAATTTTCATAAAAAAAAAGTTTTTCCTTCTTCGAAAACGTCTTACATATTAACTATGAATTTTGATAGATTCTATTTATTAGTCTAATGTCTATAAATATATAACTATAAGATTACCTTATATAAAATTAATTAACAATAAAAAAAATTAAGTCTATAATGATAAACATGTATATTTAAGGAATACAGATGCATTCTTTTTTAATAAATTATAGAAAACTAAATGTTGGAAATACTAATGCCTCATATTTTCACAAATAGTAGAATTTCCTATGGTTAGAGATGTTTCTACAGAAATTGATGTTTAACTTAACTTCCATTCTAGAATTCCTAAATAAATAAATAAGGAGTAATAATTACCATAAATAGATAATTAGATTAATATTACTATTAAATTAATTTATTCATGGTTACCCACACCCTAAGCTTAACAATTATTTTTACTTATTGTTAAAATACTAAAGAACCTAATAGCCATAATAAACTTCATTAAAAAAGGGTAGATAATATTTAGCTATGTTCATCTAATTTTTCCTTCATTCCAACCTAAAGAAAAATTTAATTAATATTATGAAAAGAGAAAATTATTATTTTATACTATGATAATGGGAAAAATTAATTCATTCTAAATAAAAATTTAAATAATCTATAAGCCTTCCTCTTTGTTTATAAAATTAAAATTTGAAAAGACTCCACAAAAAAATAAAATAAAACTTCATGGGTAAAAAATATTCTAATAATACCAAAGAAATATTCTAATCTAATAATACCAATTAAATAAATATTTTTTTATTAAAGACTAAGTTTTGGAATGGAAAGTTCTAAAACAACTAAAACTAAATAACCTACATTCATGCAATTTTTAAATTAAACAAACCCTTTAAATACCAATTCTCTCCTACTTTATATTGTTTTTTTTTCTAATTTCCTCTGTAATTGGTTTGGCATACTTTTGTGTAAGTAAGGAAGCTATGGCTGCAAAGTTTTAGTGTTTGCATGAATAGCATATGGAACTACAGGGTCACATAAAGATTGACAATGTTTAGATAATTGTGTATAAACACATATGGATTATTATTATTTATTTATTTATATATTTATTTATTTATGTATTGTTCATGCAACATTGAATTCAAAGAGGGTTGTTTTTTTTAAAATTTATATATATATTATTATTTGAACTTAAAAAAAATCATTAAAAAAAGATTACATTGCATTCTAAATATTTTTTTTTTTTTAAAAGGATGCTCATGGCAGGCATCCACTGCTACAGTAGCAGTGCCCCCAAACCTTTGTTTTTTGTTTATTTATTATATTTTTATTTATCATTACCTTATTAAATTTAAAACCCTAACTTAAATTTAGAGAAAATATATTAATTTATAATATATTAATTTTTAATGAGTTGTATAGGGCCCAACTAATTATCAATTGACGACATCTTTATAATATAAAATTTTCAAAGAGCATATATAAATTAATATATTAATTTCTACATAGAAATTAAAATAAACAATAGAGCATATTGTTTATTTTAGTTATTTTTTTCTAATAAAATAACTAAAATAAACAATAAACAAAATAAACAAATAACTAATATGGAGTCTTTTTAAATTATAATTTTATAAGCAGTTTTAATTTTATAAACAATAAAATTGCTTATAAAATTAGAATTTAAAAAGACTCCACAAAAAAATAAAATAAAATTTCATGGGTAAGAAATATTCTAATAATAGGGTAGGGGCCCTGGCTCGATTGGCTAAGTAATTCCGTTGCGGTAAAGATGGTCACGAGGTCCAGTCTCCCCCCTGCCCACCTGATAATTGTAACCGGTTCATAGCTCCGGTCAAAAGCGTTTACCCCTGAATTAAAAAAAAGAAATATTCTAATAATACCAAAAAAATATTCTAATCTAATAATACCAATTAAATAAAAAAAAATTTTATTAAAGACTAAGTTTTGGAATAGAAAGTTCTAAAACAAACTAAAACTAAATAACCTACATTCATGCAATCTTTAAATTAAACAAACCCTTTAAATACCCATTTTCTCCTACTTTATATTTTTTTTTCTAATTTCCTTTGTAATTGATTTGGTATGCTTTTGTGCAGGTAAGGAAGCTATTGCTGCAAAGTTTTAGTGTTTGCATGAACAACATATGGAACTACAGGGTCACAGAAAGATTGATAATGTTCAGATAATTGTGTATAAACACATATGGACTATTATTATTTTTTTATTTATATATTTATTTATTTATGTATTGTTCATGCATCATTGAATTCAAAGAGGGTTTTTTTTAAAAATTTATATATATTATTGTTTTAACTTAAAAAAATCATTAAAAAAAGATTGCATTGCATTCTAAATATATATATATATATATATATATATATAAAGAGGGGCCAGGCATCCGCTGCTCTCATATAGCAGTGCCCCCAAACCTTTGTTTTTTGTTTATTTATTATATTTTTATTTATCATTACCTTATTAAATTTAAAACCCTAACTTAAATTTAGAGAAAATATATTAATTTTTAATTAGTTGTACAGGGCCCAACTAATTATCATCTTTATAATATAAAATTTCCAAAGAGCATATATAAATTAATATATTAATTTCTACATAGAAATTAAAATAAACAATAGAGCATATTGTTTATTTTAGTTATTTTTTTTCCTATACATATGTAAATCAAATCAAAACTTAAAAACTACTCTTCAAATTTCATCATACAGAAAATTGATATTATTCTTTTATCACGTTATAATTTTCTTTTCCCCTCCCTCTACACCTCCTTATTTCACTATTTACCACTCTTTTTACCTAAGATGTACAGAGGCGCCCTTATTGAATAACATTGTCTTGTTAGAATGATTAAAATAATTTATCTATATTTAAAAACTATGAGCAAGAAGGGTTGGATTTATAGTTTTGCTTTCATCGGGCTTCCACCTATAATCATGAGCATTGAACATATCAGATTTAATAGGAAAGTGACAGATAAAGAAATCCAAATCATCATTCCTCATTAATTCTTACCAAATTTATCACCTCCTATTCACTCTTGAAGTTTAAGAAAAACCAACCAAATTTTTGGATACTGAGAATTCATCTGGTACAAAAAACATCTTTAATCTTTGGAAATTTGATTAGAGAGATGTAATGGTGCCTCCCACCTATTTGGAAAGACCAAAAAAGAATGGAATGAGATACCTATGGCTTGGAAGTTGTCCTGTATTCTACGAAGAGCTCCTGCTGCTAGTTCTGGTGATGCCTAAACAACTCCTACGACTCCTCTGATGAGCAATATTTGTAATGGTCATGGATAGGGATACCTAAATAATTATTAGGCATAGAGGCATTACTGCCATACCATCTTCCATTACAATTTAAACATAGGTATTAATTCTATAAACGTCGCCCATAATCATGTTAAGACGTGGAACTGCATTTCCTGAATTAATTATCATGACTGGGTATATGCAAATTGGACATCTGGCATAAAATATAAAAAAATATTCACCCATATTCACTAGGTATATGCACATTAGACATATGGCATAATCAATTTTGTAATTTTATTTGTCGTAACTGCTCTTGGAAACTTGTGAGTCTTGCCCCTTCTAATTGACCAAAATATGTCACTGGGATTTGAAGTACTGAATGGATTGTTGAGGCTCCAATATTGAATGTTGTAACTCCTATTGGTGCGAGCAATAAAAGTGGAGTATGCCCTGGGAATGCTGCATTTTGAAGAGCTTGACTGATAGCACCAATTAGATATGATTTTCCAGTTCCTGTTGTTCCTTGAATTATCATGAATAATGACAATGCATTTTGAGATCCATGATAATGTGTCATAATTATATCAAGTGCATTTTTCTGCTTGGCACCCAATGATGAATAATTGATATTTTCTATTATATCATCCCACATGAGAAAACCATTATCTTTCATGGTGCTTATGAATTTGATTGCTTGATCTATGTAGTGTTCACCTTGATATTCATTAGACCATGGTGCATTTCTATCAATGTCTCTTCTTCCCAACATATCTATTTCAGAAACTTGCATAATCTGATTATGATGTAGCCTTGATATGATTTCCCATTCGTGCTCTGTTGTGTTTCCCTAAAGAGGTTGATTATCTTCAATTTCAGAGTCACTACCATTGTCAACATCTTCTGGAGTAGTTCTTCTTTGCACATGCCAAGGATTATAATTAAATGCCTCCCAATTTGATATTATTGCATTATCTTGAAGACCAATATCTCTTTCTATAAGATGAAATGGATTATAAAGTAACAACTCAAACCAACAAAAATCAACCCATTTATCTGATTGACATTGAGGGATGGATACAAACCTTGGAAATACTCTCACAATAGCTGCCATCCCCCTTGCCTCCAATTTGTTATCTCTTCTTCTCTTTGGATTATATGTCCATGATCTAGCTGCATCAATAAGTGAAACACCTTCCATGCAAAAGGGCCTATTCTTGTATCCATCAATGAAAGATTGTGTATGTTCTTCATAGTCATCTTCGTCATTTGTAGCTACATGTTTGAATACCTCACATGAGACATTCAAATTGACAAATTTTCTACTACTCCCTACTAATGGAAGTTTCAATAGCATATGACATATTTCTTGTGCCCCAATGTCTCTTTCTATAATTATTTCAGTAAGAAGTCTTCTATATGCTCTTGATGCTAAATCATCAGGGTTTTCAATGTTTGCAAGCCGCATCAACATTTGATGATAAGTTTCTGAACTCTTTTCTACTTTAGCTGCATACTTGGCAATGTACATGATCACAGCATGTTTGGAAAGAACAGGTTGCCAATCTATATTTGCTCTCCATAATTATACTATGTAGCGATTGTGTGTATTTACTCTATCGTCATTTCTTGCAGGTTCAAACTTTTTTTCACCTGTCTCCAAGTCTTCATATAATTTTGATCCTTCAAGATTTAACGGCCATGGAGCATTATACCTATAATAAATAATAACAGATTTTTATTTCTTTGCACTCATAATATATTGAAATTGAAAATAATAATTTGGAAGATTTTGAATCTTACCTACAAACCATTCGTCCTCTTTTCTTGCATAGACATGCACCCTCTCTACACATTGTATGTCATTCTACATAATTTAAAATCTCTTCATAGTCATGTTCCATATGTATTTGTGTAAGCTGCCTTGTATTTCGAAGACATGGATGTTGGACAAAATTTTGCATTACCTATGATTTAAAAATGTATGAATTTATTAGTTACATTCAAACATAGTTTTCTTACATAATATAGAAAATATTGATTAACAATCATTGATAATGTACCTGAATGCTTCGTTGATGTGGATCTTCTCTAGGATTCGATGCATGAATAATAGAATGGAAATATTTCTCTGCACTTTTTCGTTGCTGCTCATTTTTCCAATCAAGATTATCCATATTTTGTGCTCCATCTAACCATATGAATCCATGCACATGCGGTGAACCTCTATGTTGCCATTCATATCTAGACCAATAATCTTTGACATTCATTCCTTTTTCTAGAATTTGTTTTCTAAAAATTGTATGTCGCAACTGCATGTAGTGTGCCACTATATGAGGATAATCAATAACATTCTGTCTTCTCCATTTTTGGGCTTCTTGTGCATCTATTGGTGGTCTTCTAGGCATCAATGCATGCAAATCAAGCAAGTACATATATGTTGCACTCAAAGTGAAGAATACTATGGGCGAACCAATTTGATGAAGCATGTCAGTTAACTTTGCACGACATTTTGCCCAATATGACCTTGTACCCCTTAAGGTTGTTCCAAACCTCATCAAATGATTAGCTAGATGGGAGTGGGGCACATTGTCCATATGTTCACATAGCTCCTTGATGGTGATTGACATATCTTGAAGATTTCTTTTGACAAACACTACAGATGAATTTTGTGCATGTAGTCTCATTATACTGTTCATCACATAATATCTAAATCGTGGGTGTTGACTAAAATTGTGATCCCTACACCAAAATAGATGTTTGACAAATTCATGTAGATGTACTCATCTCATGTGAGGTTCTAGCCAATCACATCTACCATCAGGAAACAATGTTGGAAATGCCATATCAAATAAGCCTAATGTCACATACTCATTAATAGGAGATGAACCAATCATTGGACAATTGATCAATGACCCTGGATCTGCATCAGGGTTGTTCACCCATGCATGGATCAATTCCATCTCTCTTCTAATGTTAGGCGGTCTAGAAGCCATTGATGTTGTGTGATCAATGATATGTCCTTCATCCATCTCCATCAATGGGCCCACAAATACAACTTCATTTGCATCTGAATCAAACTCCATATGCACTATATTTAGTTGGTCAAATATATTTTCATCTGAATTTGATGGAAGAGCAGTGAGCGCATTTTCATCAATTTGAACATCATAGTAGAATTTATCATGTTCAATTTTGTCTTTGACTGCCTTATATACTCTCTCTATTTACTGTAAAGTTGTAATTGTGCCACGTTGATCTCTCCTTCAAACAATAATGATTGGCAAATCTTTTATTGCATGTGGCAAAACCTTTGAAATTTCTTTTATATCCTGTGGAAAACTTATTGTGTGTCCCTTGTATTTATATTGACAACCAGTTGCATGTGTCACTTGTAGGATTGGATTGACACGTGCTATCAACATTTCTTCTACCTATGTCAAGTTTGCAAGCTCTAGTGGTTGTGGGCCAGGATCCATATTATTTGATGCTAAGAATCGATTATTGCCTCTTTCTTGTCGACACCTATTGCATATAGGACCTTGAGGTGTCCAATAAACCCTTATTCCAAGTTAACATTATTGACAAATATAGCACATGTTTGGTGAAACAAAACTATCTATTCCATTTCTAAAATGCATTTGGAAAGTATTGAAATTAGCTTGAAGCATTCCATTAGGATTTGGTGCATTTTCTACATCATTTTGAACAACTTGATTAATGTCATGTTGAGGTGCATTTTCTAGTGTTTCAAGTACAAAATCTATTGATCTTGAATTTTCATCTCAAACATTTAAATCAATATTAGCATTTGACTGATAAGGTTCTTGTTTTTCTTGTCTTTCAGGGAGACCGGGTTCTCGAGATGTTTGTGCATGACTTATTCTCATCATATTTGGTTGTTGTCAATTTTGTAATTCCAACTCTTCAACTATTATTTCAACTGCATGTCGATGATATCTTTCTCTATCAACTTGATTTTGTTGTATCCTTTGTTCTTGTCTTTCTACATTTATCATTAGTTGGCGTTGTCGTCTTCGATACTCCCTCTGATATTCTCTTTGATGTTCCCTTCTATATTGCTCTTGTTGTTCATTAGATTCAAAATTCAACCTAGGGGGAGCCATACCTACATAGTAGTTGAAAACAAATATTTATAAGTCTAAAGTTATAACATTGACTTTAATGTACAAAAAATCCATGCCATTGGTGTGTAATGTTGACATTTTTACAATGATTACACACTTTCAAGTTAAGATCAAATAATAACACTAAGAGATAAAATAATTTTCAACACATGATGACTTTTGTTGTCAAGTTTTCATGGATTGGTTCCTTATCACTCCAAAAGGTTGCCTTTTCTATATATCGCCAGACCAATATACCAAGCCTCTATGTATGCTCACTCTTCCATTATACCCGTCAGTACGTGGAAGAAGCCCATCCTTTATTTATACCCATCGGTAAGTGAAAGAAACGTTAAAGCACATGAGAGGAGAGTGGTACGTGGCACATAGGAAATACATGAAAAGGATTCATCCTATCGACGACACCTGCTTAGAAAGAAATCAAATTTCTTTTCAGTCAGGATTTATGTCTTACAATAGTGAAGAATGGGTAACGGAAAGAAGTGAAAATGAGAGTATCCTTATTTCTCCCCGATGATTTATAGGGACGATGCCACAGGTGCCGTTGTTACAGCTATTTTAGGTAGCAGATACAGTAGTTCAATCGCGACGGCATGACCCGTAAACGTGAACCAGAGGTACCATGATTACCAAATGCTGTAATTGTTTTAGTTTTGGAAGAAAAATGTTTAGACTTTTTGTTTGAAAAAAATAAATAACAACTTTATTATTCTAAAAAAAAATCAAAACAAATTATAATTTTCATAAAAAAAAAAGTTTTTCCTTCTTCGAAAACGTCTTGCATATTAACTATGAATTTTGATAGATTCTATTTATTAGTCTAATGTCTCTAAATATATAACTATAAGATTACCTTATATAAAATTAATTAACAATAAAAAAAAATTAAGTCTATAATGATAAACATGTATATTTAAGGAATACATATGCATTCTTTTTTCATAAATTATAGAAAACTAAATGTTGGAAATACTAATGCCTCATATTTTTACAAATAGTGGAATTTCCTATGGTTAGAGATGTTTCTACAGAAATTGATGTTTAACTTAACTTCCATTCTAGAATTCCTAAATAAATAAATAAGGAGTAATAATTACCATAAATAGATAATTAGATTAATATTACTATTAAATTAATTTAATCATGGTTACCCACACCCTAAGCTTAACAATTATTTTTACTTATTGTTAAAATACTAAAGAACCTAATAGCCATAATAAACTTCATTAAAAAAGGGTAGATAATATTTAGCTATGTTCATCTAATTTTTCCTTCATTCCAACCTAAAGAAAAATTTAATTAATATTATGAAAAGAGAAAATTATTATTTTATACTATGATAATGGGAAAAAATAATTCATTCTAAATAAACATTTAAATAATCTATAAGCCTTCCTCTTTGTTTATAAAATTAAAATTTAAAAAGACTCCACAAAAAAATAAAATAAAACTTCATGGGTAAAATATATTCTAATAATACCAAAGAAATATTCTAATCTAATAATACCAATTAAATAAATATTTTTTTATTAAAGACTAAGTTTTGGAATGGAAAGTTCTAAAACAAACTAAAACTAAATAACCTACATTCATGCAATTTTTAAATTAAACAAACCCTTTAAATACCAATTCTCTCCTACTTTATATTGTTTTTTTTCTAATTACCTTTGTAATTGATTTGGCATGCTTTTGTGCAGGTAAGGAAGCTATTGCTGCAAAGTTTTAGTGTTTGCATGAACAACATATGGAACTACAGGGTCACAGAAAGATTGATAATGTTTAGATAATTGTGTATAAACACATATGGACTATTATTATTTTTTTATTTATATATTTATTTATTTATGTATTGTTCATGCATCACTGAATTCAAAGAGGGTTTTTTTCTAAAATTTATATATATTATTATTTTAACTTAAAAAAAATCATTAAAAAAAGATTGCATTGCATTCTATATATATATATATATATATATATATATATATATATATATATATATATATATATATATATATATATATATATATATATATATATAAAGAGGGGCCAGGCATCTGCTGCTATACTGCTCTCATATAGCAGTGCCCCCAAACCTTTGTTTTTTGTTTATTTATTATATTTTTATTTATCATTACCTTATTAAATTTAAAACCCTAACTTAAATTTAGAAAAAATATATTAATTTTTAATGAGTTGTATAGGGCCCAACTAATTATCAATTGACGGCATCTTTATAATATAAAATTTCCAAAGAGCATATATAAATTAATATATTAATTTCTACATAGAAATTAAAATAAACAATAGAGCATATTGTTTATTTTAGTTATTTTTTTTCCTATACATATGTAAATCAAATCAAAACTTAAAAACTACTCTTCAAATTTCATCATATAGAAAATTGATATTATTCTTTTATCACCTTATAATTTTCTTTTCCCCTCCCTCTACACCTCCTTATTTCACTATTTACCACTCTTTTTACCTAGGATGTACAGAGGCGCCTTTATTGAATAAGATTGTCTTGTTATAATGGTTAAAATAATTTACCTATATTTAAAAACTATGAGCAAGAAGGGTTGGATTTATAGTTTTGCTTTCATCGGGCTTCCACCTATAATCATGAGCATTGAACATATCAGATTTAATAGGAAAGTGATAGATAAAGAAATCCAAATCATCATTCCTCATTAATTCTTACCAAATTTATCACCTCCTATTCACTCTTGAAGTTTAAGAAAAACCAACCAAATTTTTGGATACTGAGAATTCATCTAGTACAAAAAAACATCTTTAATCTTTGGAAATTTGATTAGAGAGATGTAATGGTGCCTCCCACCTATTTGGAAAGACCAAAAAAGAATGGAATGAGATACCTATGGCTTGGAAGTTGTCCTGTATTCTAACAAGAGCTCCTGCTGCTAGTTCTGGTGATGCCTAAACAACTCCTACAACTCCTCTGATGAGCAATATTTGTAATGGTCATGGATAGGGATGCCTAAATAATTATTAGGCATAGAGGCGTTACTGCCATACCATCTTCCATTGCAATTTAAACATAGGTATTAATTCTATAAACGTTGCCCATAATCATGTTAAGACGTGGAACTGCGTTTCCTGAATTAATTATCATGACTGGGTATATGCACATTGGACATCTGGCATAAAATATAAAAAAATATTCACCCATATTCACTGGGTATATGCACATTAGACATCTGGCATAAAATATAAAAAAATATTCAATAATTTTAAATCATAACGCCTTCTTTGCCAGCGCATTCCATCCATTATTAGTTCCATTAAATGGCTTCCGTGTAGTTTCTGGCACAAAGGATTTAAAGTTTATTATTATTATGGAATCTTATATGTTATTTTTTAATAAGAATCTTATAAAATTACACGGAATCTAAAGAATCTTTGCGCTCTTCAACTCCAGCCCTGCTGTGACTGTAGAAACACCTCTCAGCGTAATTACAAGATGTAAATATGATATAGTGGACAAGAGCAAATGTTTACACAACATATTTGTACACATAAACATATGTAATTGTTTTGACATTGACTAGCTTAGATTTTTTCCATACTATTTTTGTATGTATAGGGATCAAATTGTGACAAAGCATTTCATATGATATAATCTTTTTAAAATTTTGATTAAAATTCTCATCCAAGTGACCCATAAGATATAAGTGTTTTGTAGTTTATAGTTAAATTTTAGATTTTATAGTTATAATTTAAGTTATATTTAATTTAGAAAAGTGATTTAGTTCTATTTAATTTAGATTATATTAAAAATATATTTTAATTTAATTTAAAAGTAGCGTAGAAAGAAATCAAAGGTAATTTTTTTTTAAAATTTTAATTTAATATTTATTTATATTAAACTTCTTTACTAGATTGTTTTCTTATATTTAATTTTCTTAGAAAAATTAGTATAAATTTAATTTAATTTTAGAAACTTAAATTTAATTTTTAATTTAGATTTTATAAAATTTTGAACTTAAATTTAAATTTTTCCTAATTTTTAATAAAATTTGTTTAATATTTAGATATGAATCATTGAAATGTATTTAAACATACACAAACACACTCCACATAAAGTGAGTTTAAGTACATTCATACACAACAGAAAATGAATGCCAGGGTACTTTCAAATGCATACACACAATGCCTACCAAAGTTAATTGAAACACACACATGCACTTCAAACAAAGTGAATGCCAAAATCAACTTTTCACACACACACAGACTTATTTCAAACAAAGTGAATGTTAAAATTAACTTTTCACACACACACATAGACAAAGTGAATGCCAAAATTTACTTTTCTCACACAGAGACACATGTCTCACATACATAGACACATGCACCTCAAACAAAGTGTGCCAAAATTTACTTTTAACACACACGGACATGCACTTCAAACAAAGTGAAAGCCAAAATTAAATTTTCACACACACAAGCACATGATGTACAGAGTGAATGCCAACATTCATTCACACACACAGTGAATGCCAAAATTAATTTTCAAGACCACACACATAGTGAAAGCCAAAGTTAGTTCAAACACACAAAATGAACATCGTTGAAGTTTTAAAGTATTTTTGTACATATCCTTCACATAAAGTGAACATCAAAGTATAATTATTTTTCTTAGGGTTAGAGTTCAAACACACACACACATCCACATTAGACAAAGTGCCAAAATTAACATTTCCCACACACAAACACATGATGTATAGAGTGAATGCCAACATTCATTCACACACACAGTGAGTGCCAAAATTAATTTTCAAGACCACAGACACAATGAAAGCCAAAGTTAGTTCAAACACACAAAATGAACATTGTTGAAGTTTTAAAGTATTTTTGTACATATCCTTCACATAAAGTGAACATCAAAGTATAAGTATTTTTCTTAGGGTTAGAGTTCAAACACACACACACACACATGCACTTCAAACAAAGTGAATGCCAAAAAAAACTTTTCACACACACATCCACATTAGACAAAGTGCCAAAATTAACTTTTCCCACACACATAGAGTGAATGTCAACATTCATTCATACACACAGTAAATGCCAAAGTTAACTTTTAAGGCCATAGACACATAATGAATGTCAAAGTTAGTTCACACACACATCCATTTACACAAAGTGTGCCAAAATTAACTTTTTACACACACACATAGACATGCATTTACATAGAGTGAATGCTAACATTCATTCATAAATTAATTAAGATTATTGTTAGGGTTAGGGTTAGGATTATAATCAAAGTTAGTGTTAGAATTAGGGTTAAGTTTAGGGTTAAAATTAAAAATAGGGTTAGGGTTAAATTTATAAGTAGGATTAGGATTATAATTATGGTTAGCGCTAGGGCTAGAATAATTAGGACCAGGTTTAGGGTTAGAATTAGGTTTAGGTTTAGGTTTAGGGTTAGGGTTAGGGTTAGAATTAGGTTTAGGTTTAGGGTTAGGGTTAGGGTTAGAATTAGGCTTAGAGTTAAAGTTAGGATAAGAATTAAGGTTAAAATTATGGTTAGGGTTAGAATTAGGATAGCTCAAATTGTGTAGCATGTAAGAATGGTATCATAAATCTACATTGTAGAGTGCATGTAAAAAAAATTACAACATTCATCAAACACATGTTTGTAAGGCATATTTCAAAATGTATTATTTTTATAAGAGAGTTGAATTGTAGGTATTTTCCATCCTTTTAAAATTATGCTTTAGAATTAAAAATATCAATTAATCAAATCATCATGATACATTACAAATAATAGTTACACTATGCATATCAAAACGGCCAAATCATGCAAATATATACTATTTGGAGATAGGCCTACAAATATTTGTGCTTATCGATAGCACCTTTGGTGCTTTTACTAGTTTTTAAATTAATGAGCCGATAGGCTTTTATATGTGAACATTATAGTGCTTGGAATTGCCTCATGCCATAAAAAAAAATTCACATCAAAAAATTTTCTAAAGTCATGATTGTTCCTATCTTCCTTGAACCTCCTATAAGTGCAACTTGCAAGTGCTAGTCATAACCTTAACATATAACTTCATAAGTTGTGTTCAAACTAAAAACCATATAACGCCCCGCCCTGAACACCTTAGAGAAATTTACATTTATGCTATATGAAACAGGAAATTTTTTTTTTTTTGAATATGATAACAAGGTAATGTCAACTTAACTAATTACACTATTGAACTTATGACATGTTCTCTAAGGATTCAAGGATGCATTACTTACACATTAACTAACATACTTTAACATATATTGCTAACATCAGTATCTAGTCTAAATCCAATGCAAAATAAATAACGTATTCATTTTCACTGCATGACATCAAAATATAATCTTCATGATCAAATACACAACTATAATATTTTCCTTACACATAGTTACATCATTACATCATTGACATCTTCTGTCTACATCAAATTACATACATTAAGAATGATCTGGTACACAAGTCAGGTACACAATTATCTTCCTTAACTGGTACAAGTACAATTGTCTGAAACTAAGATAATCCTTTTCTGCGCATGAACTCTGACAGGGAATAACCAATGGATAAGATAGCTCTTCCACCCGACCATGTGGAACCCTAAGGTCCACCCCCCGAGCTAGGAGTTAACATGAGGTCCCAACGACAACAACAGTCAGGTAGACAATTACAACATGAACGAAGGATGATCAAATTCCAATACGACACAAGACCACCAACACAACACAACTTCCATAGATGACACATAACATATGTGGAGAGACCATACAAGGAAT
This sequence comes from Cunninghamia lanceolata, assembly GCA_027924645.1. NCBI lineage: Eukaryota > Viridiplantae > Streptophyta > Pinopsida > Cupressales > Cupressaceae > Cunninghamia > Cunninghamia lanceolata. The sequence continues at coordinate 11,829,986 of BSBN01000078.1, forward strand.
GCTAGGTAGCAGTAGGGAGAGTGTCATTGCACGGTCCTAGTATGGGTTATCCTGACAGCCTCTCAATAGGTGCCGGCCCCCATCTATGGTTATCCTGACAGCCTCTCAATAGGCACCGGCCCCCATCTATGGTTATCCTGACAGCCTCTCACTAGGCGCCGGTCCCATAGGGTGACACATGCGGAATCGACCTTCCTTTCGTGAGGACAAGGAAGTCAATCATGCCGACCAAGCCTTTTCAACCCATCCTTAGCCTAAATGAGCACTACAGGCCTGGGTGAGGAAATCCATTAATCTTGTTTAATGTGAAATCTACCCTTAACCCCCTAGTTCATTTTAGGTTATCACTTGATTAATCTACTTTCAACGGGTTATCCTGACTGCCACTTCGGGCGCTGGCCCCACATTGAAAGCCACTCTTCTTGCTAACACCTAGTAAGCCTTAACCATCAAATAAAATAGATACATCATCCTACAGATACATATAATCAAAACAAGGCGGTATCCCACTTGCATACCAAATGTAATCATAAGGCAACCTCTTAACTCATTGTCCAAAGCAACACAGGTTTCTTGGACCTTTAGGATTCACAGGTCTCTCCATTCCATGACTCATATTGACGCTCAAAACAAGACGAGTTTGACTAAACAGACGCCACTACATCCACAGGAATTACAATGTCCATAGACTGACTTACATTAAACTCCTCAACATTAATTACTTAAACAAGTTAAATATAGGTTAATCATATTACACCAATACAATGAATCGACTAATTGTTCTTACTTGAACCCTCCAAATAAATAACTATTTCTAAACAAATACCACCTCAATCCTATTACATCTCCTTATCCTGAATTTACTAGAACCTTTATTATAAATTTACCTATATGATTAAGGTTAACTAAGAATACATTTATAAATAACTAAAATTCTTTTGTAACTAATTTAATAATTTTCCAAAAACCTCATCTAGGTTTAATTCTATATTTTAATTTCTCCATAATTTTTAATTTAAGAGAGTAGAATAAGTTTATTAATGAATAATAAATAAATCCACTTTATTCAAATACATTTATAAATAGGCTTGATTTTCTCAAGAATTAATTTAAATTACATTTACGAAATCAAAACCTAATTCTAACAGTGTGATTAAAATTAATCAAATAATATATTTCATCCCTGAACGTAAAGTCAATTATCAAGAAAAATTAATATTAAACAAAAATCATAATTCTAATCTAAATAATTACTCCATGTAATTAATCTATTTTCCAAATAATTTATTTGGCTAGGGCTTCTTCTCTACACTAGTAATACCCTAACTTCGTAACATGTTATAAATGACATTTCACAAAACAAATCTAACTTCGTAATAATCTAAGTATTTAAATATTTCGAAATATGAACATTTTAACCCTATTGTTTGCCTATGAACCCTAAACCTAATGCTATAGTTGCAAGATAAAGCAGCATACATATGCGGTTGGTTGAGCAGGGAATGATATTTGTAGAAAATTACATTGTTTGCACAAATAGTTTGTCTTCTAATGGGATGCAATGATTGAAGAATGCACAAAATGAACTTATTGACAAGTTGTGGAAACTCTCAAGAATTCGCACTGTCAAAATGATAGCAACGTATGCACAAAGATGGATTTGTTGCACAGACTGTAGAATCTTTTGGCAAACGTGATAGGCAGATTGCAGTGTATGCACAAAATGGATCAGTTGAGAAGGCACTAGAACTTTCAAGCAATCCAATTGGCAGGTTTAACACCAATTTCACAACCTCTACCAACATCCTCCCAGCCACGATCAGCGTGGAGCTAGGGAACGGGGTAAAGACATCATCAAGTGCAAAGGATAAAGGAGTTTTGTCAGATGTTGTGGTTGTATCCACCCTCGCAGACAAATGTGCAAAATGTAGAAGCATATACAAGGCAAGGGAACTGTTTGATGTCATGCCATAGATTTGGAAAAAGGAAAATAGAAATTTTCAAGCAAATGCATTCGGCAGGAAAACACGTGGGAATGTTTCCTAGCGCCTATAGAACACATATGAATATAGGCCAAGGCTATGCATGAAGTAATCTCATTTCAAATGGCTGGAGTTTGGCATCAGGATTTACACAATAGAACAAGAATAGATTAATCCTACGCCCTCATTTGCAATGGGGAATACACCCCCCCACCCACATATATCTATATACATATCAAATTTACAAACATAAATAAATATTTGCTTTTCTTACTATCTAATTCCTCCAAGACCAGACCGTTTATCTAACCCACAAATTTATTCTATGAATGCACCAAAAAAATAGGGATAAATATATATGCCCCAACATATGGAAAGACAGAGTAGATTTAAGCATTCAAACCAGAAAGATTTTAGATATACTGACACACCAAAAGCAAATCAATGTGCTCAATTGTCTAAAAGGAAGCCAGTTACTCGAATTTAATTTGATGACATGTTTTCAACTGATAGCCTGAAGAGTAGGGTAACTCACAAAAAAAGTCATAGAAGAAGAAATGCATTTCAGGATTGCACTACGCAGGCACCAACCGATTGAGAAATTCTAAACGATTGTGATCCACTAAAAGTGCTTCCTTTAGATCAAAATAGAGTTTGCACTGTGTGGAAACAATTTGCTAAAAATTGTGACTTGTATGAATGATACTGATATGACAAAAGAGTTGGTTGCTAGAGGTGGTCAAATCGCAGACATTGAAGATCCAAGATGGATAGAGGAGTTAAGATAAAAAGGCCAAGCCAATGGTAGGAATAGATAGATAGGAACAACCAATGAATTTAGAAAATCTTCCAGCGTGAAGTTTCTTACAGCCTAAATTTTAAGGAATACACCAATAAGAATAGTATACGAGTTTATAGAAATTTCATGCAATTTGCATACAGTTTGAAGTTTAGAGGGTTTAAAATTAAAAATGGTTTTGATAAATAAGGTGTGGGAATAAAGGCATAAAAGAATGCCTCGATTCAAAGTTGCACAAGACCATGTTTGATCATCCAAGTATGAACTAAGTATTTTTGACACAGATTGTGGCACAAAGAATGAAGAGTACATAAGATTAAGGTGTTTTCTATATATCATTAATAGGTCAAACAATGATAACATGTTGCACAAATACTTTCCAAATATTATAGATACAAAGAGAAATGAATCAAGATTCAAGACATACCCGGATTATTAGAGAATTTGTTTCCACAATCTGAAAACCACCAGTTCCAACCTTTCCTTCCTCTGGATTTTTTTTTGAACCTCCCCCTTTCTCCAGGCAAAAATCTCCCTTTTTAACAAAATATTTGGTAACCAATTTACGGGAAAAAACTAACTTTCACATCCCCGAACTAACTTCAAATTTATTAAATCCATAACAAAATAGTTTGATTTAATTAATTCAAAGCATGGTTAACAATATTTACACATTATTATTATTATTAAATTAACATTATAAATATATATATATATATATATATATTAATTATTTTTTTTTTACAACTATACTTTATTTATATAGATTTATATATTTATATTTAATATTGTTTTCTAATACCCATATTAACCAAGGCATCAAGCCAAACAAATAAAATGCCAACCTAATCAATTAATCACACGACTAGACCTTAACAACACCAACTGACCATTAATTGGAAACACAATGTGAACTCACATCCCAACCAACCTCAAATAGCAGGGTAACTAGACGCAATGCTCATCCTCATCGCAGAGATGGTTTAGGGCATGGGACCTCATGTAACTCCAAACAACTATTCCATTGGTGAAAGCACACTCAAACCTGGTAAATCAGGTGGAGTCGGTGCCTAGTACCTGCATCCTGCAGCAAATACACAGTTAAACATAAACAAGATATATATCCACATGCAGTCGTCTAGTGAATGGAAATCGTAGTGGGGTAGGGTACTCGAGAGCGAGTAATACGACACTGTCCCATTCACGTTCCTGTATAAACAAATCACTACATTTAAACAAGATTTCTGATTACTTATCAACAACATAAAACAATCAATGTCTCACCATCAAATATAGCAATCAAAACATCCGAAACATCTAGTTTACTTATCAATTGTAAAGCATGAAATAACAGGATCCAATATCCACAAGTAATACCATAATGATTAGTTCCATAATGAATTAACAAGACAACAAGTGATCCATCATCAGATAATCTAAGATACTGTCAAAATGTCAAAATCTAATAAGCAACTATCAATCAGACAGACGACAAGGTGAGGGGCACTACATCCTCCCCCCAAGGATCAGGCTTACTCCTGGAAGCCTGCAAACAAATAAGGATATAACTCTCGCATTCAGGATGTATCTTCCCAGGTAGCTAAAGTCTTATCACTAGGATCCCATTGGACCCTTACCTGCTTTATGACTCTGCCCCTGAGAGCGAGTCTCCTGTGCTCCAAAATGCCTACAGGCTCCAAAGCTAGCTGCTCGTCCTCTACCTGTAAGGCATTCCAATCAAGGACATGAGAAATATCTGGATGATAGGATCTAAGAATAGAAACATGAAATACATCATGGATGCATGACGAGCTAGGCGGCAAAGCAAGACGATATGCAACAGGACCAATTCTCTCCAAAATCTTGAAAGGCCCTACAAAGCGCGGTGCAAGCTTAGAGCCTTTTCCGTAACAGATTAGACTCTTTCATGGATGCACTCGCAAGAACACCTGATCACCAAGTAAAAACTGACGATCAAGTCTATGAGCATCTACATATTTCTTCTGCCTATCCTGTGCTGCCACCAGATGCTCTCTAATGTGATCAACCTGTTGCTCCATCTCTTGGAGCATCTGAGGTCCAAGAAGAACTCTATCCTCAAGACGATCCCAACTCAGTGGGGTATGACAAGGACGACCATATAGAGCCTGAAAAGGAGACATGCCAATCGAACTATGGTACCCATTATTGTACGCAAACTCCACCAAATACAAATAATCTTCCCAACGGTTTTGTTGATCCATGACATACATTCTGAGCATATCCTCGAGGACCTGATTGACCCTCTCGGTTTGCCCATCAGTCTCCGGATGATAAGCTGAACTGAAGTTTAACTGAGTTCCCAAAGTATGCTGAAGGGATGTCCAAAGAGCTGAAGTGAACACTGGATCACGATCAGAGATAATCTTGTGAGGAATCCCATGCAATCTGACTATGTCCTCCATGAAAATTCTTGCTACAGATGTAGCATTATATGAAGATCAGACAGGAGAAAAATGTGCTACTTTCGTAATCCTGTCTACAGTGACCATTATTGCATCATGACGATGAGATGACATGGGTAGACCAACTATAAAGTCTATTGAGATGATGTCCCATTTCCATTCCGGAATCAGATGTGGCTGAAGAAGACCTGTGGGATGCTAATGTTCTGCCTTAACCCTCTGACATTCTAGACATCTCGAAACAAAATCCATAATATCCCTCTTCATTTCGGCCCAAAAATATATTTGGCGGAGGTCTGCATACATCTTCTTGACACCTGGATGAGCAGCATAAGGTGCTCGATGTCCCTCAGTCATGATTAAGGTATGGAGACCTTCTGTAGAAGGAACATAAATGTGACCTAAATGCCGCAAGAGACCATCATACTCGATAGAATATCTGACAAATCTGCCCTCCAAGGTTCTACCAGACTCAACTTCTGCTTTCACTTCTTGATACCATCTATCTGCAGGGAGTGCTTCTAGATCTAACCTCTCAAATCCACTCCAAGAGTGATTGATGAAAGTTCATGTTTCCACCGACTGAGAGCATTTGCCACCACATTTTCCTTACCTTGGATATATTTTACCTCAAAATCGTACTCACATAGAAACTCCATCCACCGCCTCTATCTCGCATTTAGGTTTGGTTGTGTAAAAATGTACTGTAAACTTCGGTGATCGCTGTGCAGCTCAAACTGATGCCCCAATAAGAAGTCTCCATCTCACTAATGCATGGACAACAGCAGCTAACTCTAGCTCATGTGTAGGATAGTTCAACTCGTGATCTTTGAGTTTGCGGGACTCATAGGCTATCACACGACCCTCCTGCATTAAGACTGCTCCTAATCCTTCTGAGGATGCATCTGTACATACCACAAAATCTCTGGCAGGATCAGGCACTGCTAGGATGGGTGCACTAGTCAGCCGTTCCTTAAGAGATTGAAACACTGCTTGACACTGATCTGACCAAATGAACTTCTTTCCTTTTCTCTGAAGAGAAGTTATAGGGTGGGCTACCTTTGAAAATCCTTGCACAAATCATCGATAATAGCCTGCTAAACCCATGAAGCTACGAACCTCTAAAACATTGGTGGAAGCAGGCCAATCCATGATGGCTTGAATCTTTGAAGGATCTACTACAATACCCTTGTCTGAAATAACATGTCCTAAATACTTCACTTCGGTTTGAAAGAAATCACATTTAGCCAAATTTGCATATAACTGATTTTCTCTCAAACACTGCAGAACCGGTCGCAGATGCTCTTCATGCTCCTCCATAGACTTTGAGTAAATCAATATATCATCCAAGAATACAAGAATAAATTTATCGAGATAAGTGCGAAATACACCATTCATCAGACTCATAAACACAGATGGTGCATTCGTCAACCCAAAAGGTACAATAGTGAACTCATAATGTCTGTAGCGGGTACGAAATGCTGTCTTATGGATGTCAGCCTCAAAGATGCGCAACTGATGATATCCTGACTTTAGGTCTATCTTTGAAAACACCTTAGCCCCTTGATCTGGTCAAAAAGGTCATCAATTCATGGCAAGGGGTATCTGTTCTTAACAGTCACCTTATTAAGCTGTCGATAATCGATGCACAATCAAAGAGATCCGTCCTTTTTCTTCACAAAAATAACTGGTGCTCCCCATGGAGAGACACTAGGATGAATGAACTCCTTAGCTAACAACTCCTCTAGCTGCAACCGAAGCTCCTTAAGCTCCTAAGTAGTCATCCGATATGGAGCTCGAGATATAGGTTCTGCTCTGGGAACAAGGTCTATCTTAATATCAATGTCACGCTTAGGTGGCATTCCGGGGATATCACTAAGAAAGACATCTGCATACTCCTTGAGAATAGGATGATCATCGAGGGATGTCTCCCTATTCTCCTCAAAATCTAAGTCATTAACCGTTACAGCAAACAACTTGCATCCTTGATGCATACATCTCTTCAACTGCATGGCAGAAATCATACGCAAGGAGATGGGTCTTTGAATACCAACCACTTCTACCTCACTGCCAGAATCATCCACACACCTCACTAACTTGTGGCGACAATCTATCACTGCTTGATGAGCATCCAACCAGTCCATACCCAACACTATGTCGTAGGATCCTAGGGGTATAATGCGAAGATCCACTGTGGTAGGTAAAGGACCTATCCTCAACTCACAACCATACACTAGAGAGTCTACTATTACCCTAGATCCAGAGGCCAATTCCACCTACCACTTAACATCTTGCTTTGCTACTGGACCAACTTGCAACGCTCCACTATAGAAGGGGAAATGAAAGAATCTGAAGCACCCGAGTCAAAAAGAATAGAAACTATAATACCTCGCAAGACACCTGTAGTCTCCACAACGATGCCCTGATGCTCTGCTCGGCAATTATCTACTGCCGCAAACACCCTATGAGACCTACCTGCATCTCCCACCATTGGCTCTGAAGCTGCGGGCCTCTGACCAAATCCTGAAGTATTCTTACATGGACACTGTCTGGCAATGTGGCCCTGCTGGCCGCAAGAGAAACATCCTGTTCCCCTACCAACACCTCCACCGCCTATAGGGGCACTCGACTGCTGAAAACTTCCTCTGCTTGTGGCAGACTGTGTGCTCTGCGCTGGCTGACTAGCACGTTCATGCCTAATTCTTTGCCAACTTCGATCTTTTCTAGACTGAAATCTACTACCTTGCTAATATTGAGAGTTTCTTGATTTCATCTGGGAATACTACTATTGTTGTTGTCCACTCTTAGAAGGTACATGATGACTCCTTGAGTTACCTGCTATCTGAGACTGACTCCCTCAAAATCCAGAACCTGCTCGAGAATCACTACCAATTTGCACACCTGTATGACCCCCTAAAGCCATGGTCAAATTCTCCTCCACCAGTCAAGCCTTCTCCACTGCCACCTCCATGGTCTTCGGCTTGAAAACCCAGACTCCTCCACTGATGTGTGCATTCAAACCTCTAATAAAATGCTGAACCAACATGGCCTCATCGTTTCCAATGCCTGCATACTGCTTGAGTTCATAAAATTTGCGCTCGTACTGTTCCACTGTCATGGCCATCTGTCTCAATCCGTGGAACTCGTTAGCTCGCCTCTGCTTCCAGTGATTTGACAAAAATTGAGCTCTAAACCTTTCTAGGAATAGTTCCCAAGATACTGTGCCAATATCTAGATGCAACTTCTATTCCTCTAGTCGCCACCATGTAGAGGCGAAACCTCTAAGATGCATGATAGCACATCTTGCCTTAGTGTTGCTACCATATGGATGCATAGCAAAACACCTCTCCAAATAAATTAGCCATGTCTCTGCCTCCATACTGCTACTAGAACCCTCAAAAGTAGGAGGGCGAGCTCTCATAAGATCTCGCATGTGGCCTGCAAGAATAGCTTCTTGTTCAGCTGTGGTCTCTCTCCTTCTAGGAGATCGTTCTCTATCTCTCACTTCTGACTGATCCCTCTCCTACCTAGGACCTAGAGGAGCAAGGACCTCTTCAAGAAGCTGGCATAGTTGAGCACCCTCTGGCTGACCCTGACTCTCCTGATTCTCGCCCCCACCTTCTTGTGTACTTTCATGAGGGGAACTAGGAGGAGGACTATTAGCACCCCCTCTTCCACATCCCCTACCTCGACCACATCCTCGACCTCGACCCCTAGGCATCTCCCTAACTGCACACCCAAGAGCAACTTCAGGTTGCTAGGCGAGGACTACTAATGAAAAAAAATTTCAGAGGTTAAGCAACTAGTATAGCTTAATCGGCTCATATAAACCCCGAGTACCTAGTGTTAGAAACTTGGCTCTGATACCAGATGTAACGCCCTGCCCTGAACACCTTAGAGAAATTTACATTTATGCTATATGAAACAGGAAATTTTTTTTTTTTTGAATATGATAACAAGGTAATGTCAACTTAACTAATTACACTATTGAACTTACGACATGTTCTCTAAGGATTCAAGGATGCATTACTTACACATTAACTAACATAATTTAACATATATTGCTAACATCAGTATCTGGTCTAAATCCAATGCAAAATAAATAACGTATTCATTTTCACTACATGACATCAAAATATAATCTTCATGATCAAATACACAACTGTAATATTTTCCTTACACATAGTTGCATCATTACATCATTGACATCTTCTGTCTACATCAAATTACATACATTAAGAATGATCTGGTACACAAGTCAGGTACATAATTATCTTCCTTAACTGTACAAGTACAATTGTCTAAAACTGAGATAATCCTTTTCTGCACATGAACTCTGACAGGGAATAACCAATGGATAAGATAGCTCTTCCACCCGACCATGTGGAACCCTAAGGTCCACCCCCCGATCTAGGAGTTAACATGAGGTCCCAATGACCACAATAGTTAGGTAGACAATTATAACATGAACGAAGGATGATCAAATTCCAATACGACACAAGACCACCAACACAACACAACTTGCATAGACGACACATAACATATGTGGAGAGACCATACAAGGAATGCTAGGTAGCAGTAGGGAGAGTGTCATCGCATGGTCCTAGCATGGGTTATCCTGACAGCCTCTCAATAGTTGTCGGCCCCCATCTATGGTTATCTTGACAGCCTCTCAATAGGCGCCGACCCCCATTTATGGTTATCCTGACAGCCTCTCACTAGGCGCCGGCCCCATAGGGTGACACATGCGAAATTGACCTTCCTTTCGTGAGGACAAGGAAGTCAATCATGCTGACCAGGCCTTCTCAACCCATCCTTAGCCTAAACGAGCACTACAGGCCTGGGTGAGGAAATCCATTAATCTTGTTTAATGTGAAATCTACCCTTAACCCCCTAGTTCATTTTAGGTTATCACTTGATTAATCTACTTTCAACGGGTTATCCTGACTGCCACTTCGAGCGTCGACCCCACATTGAAAGCCACTCTCCTTGCTAACACCTAGTAAGCCTTAACCATCAAATAAAATAGATACATCATCCTACAGATACATACAATCATAACAAGGTGGTATCCCACTTGCATACCAAACGTAATCATAAGGCAACCTCTTAACTCATTGTCCAAAGCAACACAGGTTTCTTGGACCTTTAGGATTCACAGGTCTCTCCATTCCATGACTCATATTGAGGCTCAAAACAAGATGAGTACGACTAAACGGACGCAACTACATCCACAGGAATTACAATGTCCATAGACTGACTTACATTAAACTCCTCAACATTACTTACTTAAACAAGTTAAATATAGGTTAATCATATTACACCAATACAATGAATCGACTAATTGTTCTTACTTGAACCCTCCAAATAAATAACTATTTCTAAACAAATACCACCTCAATCCTATTACATCTCCTTATCCTGAATTTACTAGAACCTTTATTATAAATTTACCTATATGATTAAGGTTAACTAAGAATACATTTATAAATAACTAAAATTCTTTTGTAACTAATTTAATAATTTTCCAAAAACCTCATCCAAGTTTAATTCTATATTTTAATTTCTCCATAATTTTTAATTTAAGAGAGTAGAATAAGTTTATTAATGAATAATAAATAAATCCACTTTATTCAAATACATTTATAAATAGGCTTGATTTTCTCAAGAATTAATTTAAATTACATTTACGAAATCAAAACCTAATTCTAACATTGTGATTAAAATTAATCAAATAATATATTTCATCCCCGAATGTAAAGTCAATTATCAAGAAAAATTAATATTAAACAAAAATCATAATTCTAATCTAAATAATTACTCCATGTAATTAATCTATTTTCCAAATAATTTATTTGGCTAAGGCTTCTTCTCTACACTAGTAATACCCTAACTTCGTAACATGTTATAAATGACATTTCACAAAGCAAATCTAACTTCGTAATAATCTAAGTATTTAAATATTTCGAAATATGAACATTTTAACCCTATTGTTTGCCTATGAACCCTAAACCTAATGCTATAGTTGCGAGATAAAGCAGCATACATATGCGGTTGGTTGAGCAGGGAATGATATTTGTAGAAAATTACATTGTTTGCACAAACAGTTTGTCTTCTAATGGGATGCAATGATTGTAGAATGCACAAATGAACTTATTGACAAGTTGTGGAAACTCTCAAGAATCCGCACTGTCAAAATGATAGCAATGTATGCACAAAGATGGATTTGTTGCACAGACTGTAGAAGCTTTTGGCAAATGCGATAGGCAGATTGCAGTGTATGCACAAAATGGATCAGTTGACAAGGCGCTAGAACTTTCAAGCAATCCATTTGGCAGGTTTAACGCCAATTTCACAACATCTGCCAACGTCCTCCCAGCCACGATCAGCGTGGAGCTTGGGAACAGGGTAAAGACATCATCAAGCGCAAAGGATAAAGGAGTTTTGTCAGATGTTGTGGTTGCATCCACCCTCGCAAACAAGTGTACAAAATGTAGAAGCATATACAAGCACGGGAACTGTTTGATGTCATGCCATAGATTTGGAAAAAGGAAAATAGAAATTTTCAAGCAAATGCATTCAGCAAGAAAACACGTGGGAATGTTTCCTAGCGCCTATAGAACACATATGAATATAGGCCAAGGCTATGCATGAAGTAATCTCATTTCAAATGGCTGGAGTTTGGCATCAGGATTTACGCAATAGAACAAGAATAGATTAATCCTATGCCCTCATTTGCAATGGGGAATACACCCCTCCACCCACATATATCTATATACATATCAAATTTACAAACATAAATAAATATTTGCTTTTCTTACTATCTAATTCCTCCAAGACCAGACCGTTTATCTAACCCACAAATTTATTCTATGAATGCACAAAAAAAATAGGGATAAATATATATGCCCCAGCATATGGAAAGACAGAGTAGATTTAAGCATTCGAACCTAGAAAGATTTTAGATATACTGACACACCAGAAGCAAATCAATGTGCTCAATTGTCTAAAAGGAAGCCAGTTACTCAGATTTAATTTGATGACAAATTTTCAACTGATAGCCTGAAGAGTAGGGTAACTCACAAAAAAAGTCATAGAAGAAGAAACACATTTCAGGATTGCACTACGTAGGCACCAACTGATTGAGAAATTCTAAACGATTGTGATCCACTAAAAGTGCTTCCTTTAGATCAAAATAGAGTTTACACTGTGCGTGGAAACAATTTGCTAAAAATTGTGACTTGTATGAATGATACTGATATGACAAAAGAGCTGGTTGCTAGAGGTGGTCAAATCGCAGACATTGTAGATCCAAGATGGATAGAGGAGTTAAGATAAAAAGGCCAAGCCAATGGTAGGAATACATAGATAGGAACAACCAATGAATTTAGAAAATCTTCCAGCGTGAAGTTTCTTACAGCCTAAATTTTAAGGAATACACCAATAAGAATAGTATATGAGTTTATAGAAATTTCATGCAATTTGCATACAGTCTCAAGTTTAGAGGGTTTAAAATTAAAAATGGTTTTGATAAATAAGGTGTGGGAATAAAGGCATAAAAGAATGCCTCAATTCGAAGTTGCACAAGACCATGTTTGATCATCCAAGTATGAACTAAGTATTTTTGACACAAATTGTGGCACAAAGAATGAAGAGTACATAAGATTAAGGTGTTTTCTATATATCATTAATAGGTCAAACGATGATAACATGGTGCACAAATACTTTCCAAATATTATAGATACAAAGAGAAATGAATCAAGATTCAAGACATACCCAGATTATTAGAGAATTTGTTTCCACAATTTGAAAACCACCAGTTCCAACCTTTCCTTCCTCTGGATTTTTTTTTTGAACCTCCCTCTTTCTCCAGGCAAAAATCTCCCTTTTTAACAAAATATTTGGTAACCCATTTACGGGAAAAAACTAACTTTCACATCCCCGAACTAACTTCAAATTTATTAAATCCATAACAAAATAGTTTGATTTAATTAATTCAAAGCATGGTTAATAATATTTACACATTATTATTATTATTATTATTAAATTAACATTATATATATATATATATATATATATTTATATTTATATTAATTTTTTTTACAACTATACTTTATTTATATAGATTTATATATTTATATTTAATATTGTTTTCTAATACATTTAAACAAGATTTCTGATTACTTATCAACAACATAAAACAATCAATGTCTCACCATCAAATATAGCAATCAAAACATCTGAAACATCTAGTTTACTTATCAATTGTAAAGCATGAAATAACAGGATCCAATATCCACAACTAATACCATAATGATTAGTTCCATAATGAATTAACAAGACAACAAGTGATCCATCATTAGATAATCTAAGATACTGTCAAAATGTCAAAATCTAATAAGCAACTATCAATCAGAGAGATGACAAGGTGAGGGGCACTACATCCTCCCCCCCAAGGATCAAGCTTACTCCTAGAAGCCTGCAAACAAATAAGGAAATAACTCTTGCATTCAGGATGTATCTTCCCAGGTAGCTAAAGTCTCATCACTAGGATCCCACTAGACCCTTACCTGCTCTATGACTCTACCCCTGAGAGCAAGTCTCCTGTGCTCCAAAATGCCTACAGGCTCCAAAGCTAGCTACCCGTCCTCTACCTGTAAGGCATTCCAATCAAGGACATGAGAAATATCTAGATGATAGGGTCTAAGAATAGAAACATGAAATACATCATGGATGCGTGACAAGCTAGGCGGCAAAGCAAGACGGTATGCAACAGGACCAATTCTCTCCAAAATCTTGAATGGCCCTACAAAGCGCGGTGCAATCTTAGAGCCTTTTCCATAATGGATTAGACTCTTTCGTGGACGCACTCGCAAGAACAACTGATCACCAACTAAAAATTGATGATCAAGTCTATGAGCATCTACATATTTCTTCTGCCTATCCTGTACTGCCACCAGATGCTCTCTAATGCGATCAACCTGCTGCTCCATCTCTTGGAGCATCTGAGGTCCAAGAAGAACTCTATCCTCAAGACGATCCCAACTCAGTGGGGTACAACAAGGACGACCATATAGAGCCTAAAAAGGAGACATTTAAACAAGATTTCTGATTACTTATCAACAAAATAAAACAATCAATGTCTCACCATCAAATATAGCAATCAAAACATCCGAAACATCTAGTTTACTTATCAATTGTAAAGCATGAAATAATAGGATCTAATATCCACAACTAATACCATAATGATTAGTTCCATAATGAATTAACAAGACAACAAGTGATCCATCATCAGATAATCTAAGATACTGTCAAAATGTCAAAATCTAATAAGCATCTATCAATCAGACAGACGACAAGGTGAGGGGCACTACAAACCTAGTGTGAGGAAGACAAACGAGGTCGTAAACTTGCCTTGTACAACATGCCACCGAGCCATAGATTCAAGATTGGTGCTCACGTGGGGCGAATAAGAGAAAACTTGCTCTATGGAAGATGTAAAATCAAATCAACACGAAGATAAAGAAGCAAAATCAATGACAAACACTTCATCTGATCAAACATATATCTTTCAATGAAAATCACATCTGTAAGTGTATTTATTTTTTAATTTGACCAGTTTAATGGTCACTTTAACATGTGTTTTAGCTTTCAACAATCACAATATCTTAATAAAGAAAAGATTCTGAAAACATACTCTATGGAGAAAATCAACGCAACAATCTATTGACTTGACTTAATATAAGACAACATAGAGAATTGAGAAGCATTATTCTTAAATTTAAGTAATGTGTAGTGCCCCTCACCTTGTCGTCTGTCAGATTGATGATTGCTTAGTAGGATTCAACATTATGATAGTATCTTAGATCATTCGATGATGGATTCTTTGTTATCTTAACAATTGCTGATGTTGAATTCTGTTATTTTATGCTTTACAACTTGATAAATGCTTAGATGTTATTTGCTATATTTGATTATGAGATAATTGTTTATGTTGTTGATTAGAAATCAGAAATCTTGTTCAATATAGTTAATTGTTTATACATGAACGTGAATGGAACAGTGTCGTATTACTCGCTCTCGAGTACCCTACCCCACTGCGATTTCCATTCACTACATGACTGCATCTAGATATATATCTTGTTTAACCGTGCGGTTGCTGCAGGATGTAGGTACAACGCACCGACTCCACCTGATTTACCAGGTTTGAGCATGCCTTCGCCAATGGAATAGTTGTTTGGAGTTAACGTGAGGTCCCCTGTCATTGTTTTCTAGTTGTTAGTTTACCTTTGTGGTCATTGTCTGTCGTTTGATCATGACTTGCAAGCCGGAATGTTACACCTTGAAGTATAACTAGGTCAGAAGGTGTTTTGTGTGTAAGGAAGAGTTGTGCATTAAATAGAATTATGATACGGAAATATAAGGTTGATAATTAAATAAAATGATTAATGTCGATAATTGTTAATAATTGTTGTAAATAAATTATAGTTTTTTGGGAAGTGAAATTATGAATTAATAGTTATAAGAAACTTTGTATTATTGAATATAGTATTATTTGCTTTGAGTATTTAAATAAATAAGTTGTAAATTAAATTGTAAGATTTAAATAAATAAAATAAAATTATTTTTGAGTTGTATAGTTTGGGTAGTTGCAAGGATTTAGTTTAATTAATTAATATAAACCCTCATTGTGGAATAACCGACTATTAACGGATCTGAGAAGAGGAGGGTTTAAGGAAAGGAGGGGATTGTAGGTAGGAGAGCAGAGAAGGTGACTGGAAAAGAAATCTTGGAATATAGTGTCGAAGCGGTATTGCCCGGATCGATATCACAGCCAGGTTCCATTGAATGTCTAATCCCTTTCCTTTAATTCTAAATCTGCAAATGATGGTGTTGTTTGTTTCTTTTATTCCAAATAGATTGTTTGGTTGAATTTCTGCTTTAAAATTTTCTCCATTTTACAAACAATCTGTATTCTAAGTTTCCTCTACGGATGCATAAAACGGGTGCTCATTTCTGTAGTTGTCTCCTCCACGTTTTGGCAGTACAATTCTTAGGTCTTTAAATCAAAATTCTGCTCAATGAAATTTGTTGATTAATTGTTTCCCTCCCACTCCATTGCCGGATCATTCTATTACTTCTGCAATCATTTAGTTTCAATGGACTTCTTCATATCATTGAGGGTTTATTTCTGCAAATTTCCTCATTCTCTCAGCCATTAAACTGTCTATCAACAAACAATTTGGCACTGTAAATTATCACAGTCCTCGGCTATCAAACTGTAAATGGCAGCAACTCTGTGATCAGTGTTTAATGTCATCATTGGATTTGATAAGTGACGCCTTTGGACCGTCACCAAAACCCACTGTCTAGGAAGAGAACAGATATAGACAATGGATTAGATGTATATAATCTACAATTGTTTAATCACAGTTAAAGCCTAATATATATATATATATATATGCATCGACCATTCCATGAAATGATGAAAGTTATAACACAGTCCAGTATAGCAAATCGCTAGGTTTAGAGACTAGATTTTTATACATTCTTTTGTGTATTTTCCTGCATACATTCATCCTTATGAGACGCTGACTCTTCTCCCTTTTCTAACGGCCAAGCTTTTTGTGACCACCAACCAAACGCCTCACCTGACATACATTCTAATAAGGTCATTTTGATTAGTCGTGGGTGTACCAAATGTAAATTACCTCAGAGCGATGTAAGAGTAAATCCTATTACTTGGAAAAGCACATTTTTGAGATGGTAGGTCCGCAATACTTGAGGATATGTAGAGAAGTTTTAAAAGGGCGGGGAAATTGTGTGTAGGGGAAATTGAGTCAATGCGTGTTTACCTGGCGATTCATTTGAAACTGCACCCTTCACGATTAGAAATCCACACAACTAAGGAATTTAGATTTGGGGCCAGGACTGCCTGGAGAAAATTACTGCCATTTTATTAAGTCACTTCAATCTCATTCATCAAACTTGATTTGTTATTATTCATTGTCATAACTTTTCCTGAGTAGTTGTTCTAGCTTGATGGAAAAGTGAATACAGTTTAATGCATTACTATCGTCTAGATCACATTTGCAAGTTGAGAGAGCTGAATAGGACGTTACTAGATAATGGGGGAGTTACTCAGCCATTAGCCTGCTTAAATATCATCCACTTCAATGGTTAAACAACCAATAACAATTTTTACATGTCATCCACTATAAAAAAAAATAATAGTATAATGGTATCCTGTTTAAACTCACGATAGGGCGTACAAAAGAAAAAAGAAATATTAGACAATAGAATGTCTCTCTTAGTTACTTAAGAAAACTCCATTACTATTGTCCTTTATGTTTCCCTAAAAAAAAAAAAAAATAACGTTAATTCTAGAGTTGATTAAGGGATAAATAACTAAATAAATAAATAAATAATTAAATAAATAAATGTTGTTCAATAATCCATGGTATCACAGTATTAGTGATATTATTGTTAATGTTATTAATATTATGGTTATTATTATTATTATTATTTCAAACGGAAAAGATGATAGTCAAATGCCCTAACGTAATAATGTTATTTTTTATACAATACCATCGTTGGAATGACTAAATTATATGATAAGATAAATTGTTGCATATATATCTTGTATCAGAATATCATTTTTTAGGCAAAAGTGAATTAAATATTATAATTAAGTTTAGTAATACATTAGATTAAATGGTTGAAATTTACTTGGTTAAACCATTCGATTTATCTAAAGCTAGAAAGGAATAAAATAAAGAAATTGGTTGATCTCGATTGTAATGTATAAATTCAATTGTTGAAGTCAATAAAAAGATAATCCATACGGTTAAGGAGTTGAAGTAACTTGGCATTGGTTTAATTTCAAAGTTTGTTAAGTTAGAATTCGACATACAAGTACGAAATCAGGTGTATTAAGAGGGAGTCTTAGTATTGATTCTAGAATATTAATTGAACTGCATAAGTGAACTTGATATTATTGGCACATTGGTCGTAAAGGGAAAAATAATAAATGGTCAAGCTCTAGCCCCAGAGGCTTAGGATGTTGTATTTGGGTACATGCAACATGTGGTTCTAATTAAGTATGAAGCATAATATATTATGAATGAAATATTGTCTAAGTTGGTAATGTACTTTATGGAGGTAATATTCTTAATCACTTGTGAATGTTTTGTAACCAATTAGTCGTAATTGTCTTATGGGGAGACTTGGGATTTGTAAAAGAAGTAACGAATCGTAATGCTATAGGCATTGGTTAACAAATGGTACTATCATGATTTTGTTTGGTAAGCAAGAGGGTCTATGCCTTGCAGTGAACATGAATGTTTATTGTTATAATGCCTTGTTTGATGGTTAAGGTTTACTAGGTGCTAGCAAGGAGAGTGGCTTTCAATGTGGGGCCGGCGCCCAAAGCGGCTGTCAGAATAACCCATTGAAAGTAGATTAATCAAGTGATAACCTAAAATGAACTAGGGGGTTAAGGGTAGATTTCACATTAAACAAGATAAATGAATTCCTCTCCCATGGCCTGTAGTGCTCGTTTAGACTAAGGATGGGTACAGAAGGCCTGGTCAGCATGATTGACTTCCTTATCCTCACGAAAGGAAGGTCGATTCCGCATGTGTCACCCTATGGGGCCGGTGCCTAGTGAGAGGTTGTCAGGATAACCATAGATGGGGGCCGGCACCTAGTGAGAGGCTATCAGGATAACCCATGCTAGGACCATGTGATGACACTCTCCCTACTACAACCTAGCATTCCTTGTATGGTCTCTCCACATATGTTACGTGTTGCCTCTGGAAGTTGTGTTATGTTGTTTATGTTATTGTCATGTGTTGTATTGGAGTTTGCTCATCCTTGTTCATGTTAGTCTTTTGTCTACCTGATTGTTGTTATTGCTTGGGACCTCATGTTAACTCCTAGCCCGGGGGGTGGACCTTAGGGTTCCACATGGTCAGGTGGAAGAGCTTTCTTGTCCATTGGTTATTCCTTGTCAAAGTTCATGTGCAGAAAGGATTTATCTCAGTTTTCAGACAATCGTACTTGTACCGTTTGAGGAAGATGTATGTGTATAATCTTGTACCAGACTTGTGTATCAGATCATTCATAATGTATGTAATTTTGATGTAGCCAGAAGATGGCATTGTAAATAATGTAATGATGTACTTATGTGTAAGGAAAAAACATTATATTTGTGTATTCGATCATGTAGATTATATTATTTATGACATGTAATGAATATGAATAAGTTATTTAATTGTGCATTGGATTGAGATCAGTTACTAAAGTTAGTAATGTATGTTTAATTATGTTAGTTGATTTGTAAGTAATGCAACCTTGAATCCTTAGAGAATATGTTGTAAGTTTAAATGGTATAATTAGGTTTGTTAACATTACTCCATTATTTTAATCACTTAAAAAAAAAAATTTCTGTTTCATATAGCATAAATGTAAATTTCTCTAAGGTGTTCAGGCCGGGGCATTACATAATGACAGTACCATCTTCCAAAGTAATTTCGTCCAAGCTGTGTGCTGACATTACAACCACATGCTAAGCCATTATCACACATGGGTTGGAATCCAAGTTCACTTGGGGATTTGAATGGAAGACAACCCATGTAATAGCTTTGGGCTGAGAACAACGCCACTATGAGGTACTTTTGCACATATTTCTTCTGTTATCAGTCTGTTATTCATTCTGTCATGTCTGACTATTGCATTCGTTCTCAACTCCACACAAGTTGAAGTAATGAAAAAGCTCTCGGCTTATTCATCTCCCTGGAAAAATGGGACTTCAGATTCTGACCCATATCAATGGGTGGGTGTAAACTGCAGTAAAAATGAAGGTGATGATTTTGTAGAACTCCACTTGTCTCATACCTGCTGTTGTTTGGTTGGGCTATTCTTAAATATCATCCACTTCAACAGTCAAAGGTCAATTTCAGCGAATAAAAATAGGACAAATAGTTACCATTTTTTGTTCTTAATGAGGTGTAAAATCACTATTGGCTATTTGACCATTGAAGTAGATGATATTTAAGTAGAGTGGTTTGGTTCTAGTGATTTTGTTAGCTCATACCTGAGCTTTGCTATAATCTCTGTCTTACGACTTCTTCAATATATTAAATCAACTTTTACGTTATCTTAGAAAAATATATGTTAATATTTATGAGCTTACTTTCAATAAGAATTACTAAATTTAACACACATAATTGCTACTAAATCTCTAGTTGTAGCTAAATTCTTAATTGCTATTAAATTTCTTATCGTGACTAAATTTATGTGCTAAAGAAAATCTCATTTGCCCTAAACAAATATTACAAAAGAATTGTCAAATTTCTTCTCTCACAGAGTTTTCCTCTACTAAAATAGGTTGTTCAAGAGTTTATGTGCATTATTGTAACATATACACATGTTTCTTCAAATTATACGCTTGAAGAGAAGAAATGGAACCATAAATGTTAATATACTCTTCTAAATTATGATAATTTAAGGAAATGAATATGATTCTTAAGTAATTCCATGTGTTAGATTAATATAAAGAGTTAAGTTAATTAAATAAATTTTCTTAAATAAAATAAATAGGGTTGGAAATTTGTTTAGCTCTTCACATGGGTTGATGTATTGTATTGTAAGTTGTAAATTAGATTTTACTTATAAGCTTCATATTTTATTGAATTGATATGACTTTAAACTGTACAAATTAGTTGGACAAGATTGCTATGTGATTTCATCTCTAAGAACCATAATACTATCTAGATTTGTGAACATGTCTAGAATCTATGATCTTGTCTTGGTTTGTGCTCTACTTTGAATTACATTCCTCTACTTCAATATGCTAAGTCAAAGTAGTATTTTGAAAAATATTTGGAAGCTTGTTGTCTAGGATTGAAGTACTCTACTTCCTTTAGCCTTAGTCAACTCATTTACAGTAGCTATTCACAATGAGAAATGATAAGATAAATGGATGTCAAAATGGACAATATTGAATGCAAGTATGTTCCTAACTTGAAAGTGCTCTTTGACTACTCTTAATACTCTTGGATGATAACTAGGAGATGGTCTTGTGATTCCTTATGTTTTCTTGGATCATTGACTTTGCCTTAGGAGTTGTCTTTAAATAGAGATTCTTAAGTGTCCAATTTATTTTTTCTCTCAATTCATTCAACAACATGAATTGCAACTAGTATTAAAAGCTTATGTGGTAATCGATCTGACGTGCTCTGCTAGGGTTTTTAGGTTTTCTAGGGTTTTGTTTGTCTGCTTTCGGTGTGCTATTTGGGGATGGAGGATGCTGTAGTTGGCAGTACCTGTAGTCCCTTGCCCGCTTCAGACTCTACCAGGCCTACAAACTGGAAAAAAGTTTTGACGGGATAGATGGAATCTCCTCATAATGGACAGATAGAGATTTGTCACCAAAAGGAGACGTCTGAAGGGTCTTCCCTTGTGGTTCCTGACAATCTGGTGGATACAATTGTCATTTCTATGGATCTTTCTCTAGTTGGCAAGTTATTCTCTCTCTAACCCAACATTGAGATGGTTCGCAAATGGGTCTCCAATCGTTGGCGTGTTAAAGGCAGTGTGACTATTGTGGGTATGGTGCGAGGGCTATTCCTATTTCACTTCACCAACAAAGAAGATATGCTGGCCATTTTATCTGGAGGACCATGGCTTTATGGTACACATTCACTTTCATTAGGCTATTGGAAACTAGGGTTTGACCCTAGTGCTGATCTTAATAAAACTGCCCCAGTATGGGTTCGTCTGCCTGGTTTTCCTTTAGAATACTGGGATAAAACTATTTTTAGTTCCATTGCTAATGCTTTTGGTCATTTTGTTACCCTTGATAACTCTACACACACCAAATCTCGCTTCATTTATGCAAGATTTTGTGTAAATGTGGAAATCAATAAGACTTTGCCCATGTTCATTGACATTAGCTCAAAATATGGAGTATGGAGGCAACCCATTACTTATGAAAATTGCACAATTTACTGTCAGAGATGTAAGAAAAAAGGGCATCTCATTTTGCATTGTAAGTTCAAGAAAGCTGAGGAAAATACTAATAAGGAAATAGTTGTGGAGAACCTGAATAAGGAGGAGACAATTGCTAATGAATCTACTCATCCTAGGAAGGAGAATGCACAGGAAGAAACAACTCTTGATGCTTCACAGGATTCTAAGCCAGATAGAGATGTTGCGGAATAGAACATCCACCTTCATGAGGTTTCACAACCAAACTTGGAAGATGGCGAGATTCTGAACCAAGTAAAGGAAACTCAGATAGAGGTTAGTAATTTTGAAAAGGCTCAAGTTGAAGTTGACAAAGTTAAGGAGACCCAGATGGGATGTTACAAAGAGGGGGAGAATCTAGATAAATGTTCCCCTCTGTGCAAACTGGTGACTCTAGTTCACGATCACTAGCCTACTAAGATTGATTCTAATCAAGTAGCTAGAGTGCAGTTGAATGACAATCTGCATTTGTCAGCTCAAAAAATGTCTTACCCTTCCCTAGGGAAACTCACTTCAGGTTTTCTCAAAGGAGGGAGTCTGGGTTTAGATCCTCTGAAAGGTAGACCTACATTGAGAGAAACTAGACAAAGAGAAGCAGCTAGGGAGATTGCCAGTGGTAAGCAAAAGACACTGGAAAATCATTCCAGAAAGTTTTTTAAATGAAAATCCTTTTGTGGAATATGAGGGGCCTTAATAACCCCTCAAAACAATTTGAGGTCAAAAATTGTATTTTTGACCACAAGGTGGATATTCTTTTACTTCAGGAAGTTAAAATGTCTGAAGAAAATTTCAAATTGATTGTTGATAGGATTTGGCCTAATGCTTCTTTCTACATAAGCCCTGCTATTGGTACTTTTGGGGGAATAGTGACTATGTGGAATGCTTCCAGAATTCAAGGTAAACTTTCTTTTTTCAACAAACATTGTTTGGTGATTGATTTTTCGTTGCCTTCCATTAGATGGAGTCTGGTTAATGTTTATGCCCCTAACACTAGGGTGCTAAGGAAGAATCTTTGGGAGGACTTGTCTAGTCAAATCTCTTCTCATCCTGATTCATATTGGATGTTGGCGGGTGATTTTAATACCCCTCTATATCCTTCTAAAAAGTCTGGGGGAATTTTGGACTACTCTGATAGTATGTTGGACTTTGCTGATTTTATAAACACCTTTGGGCTTTTTGGCATTGACTTGATGAATCAAATTTTTACCTGGACCAATAGGAGGAAAGGGGACCAAATGATTCAAGTGAAACTGGATAGATTTCTTATCTCTAATAATTGGCCAAATATTGTCTCCCTTAAACTAGTCGCTCTGCCTAGGACTGTTTCTGATCATAATCCTATCATTCTGGATTGGGCTAATCAGAAGAGGAAAGGCCCCTTTCCCTTCAGATTTGAGGCTATGTGGACTAAACATCATGATTTCAAAAATCTTCTTTCTAGATGGTGGCAATTTCTAGTTTTGGGTACTCCCATGTTTAGACTCTTTAAAAGGTTGATGCATATCAAGAGAGAAGTTTATGGTTGGAATAAATATAGCTTTGGTAATATCTTTTCCCAGAAAAAGATCATGTCAAGGAGATATTTCTGATACTTCTTCACAATTAGAGAATGATCTAATTAGAGATTGAAAAAAATTAATGAATAGAGAAGAGCTATTCTGGAAACAAAAATCTAGAGTGCAATGGCTTAAGGAAGGTGATCGTAATACAACTTTCTTTCATGTTTCTGCTCTAAAGCATAGAAAATCTAACTCTATTTCTAGAGTGAAATCGAAGGATGCTAGAATGATTACTGAGGATGAGGAGATTGGAGATCATACTATCAGCTTCTTTCATAACCTGATGTCTGAATAGGGCACGAGTGCTGACAATTCACAGATTGTGGATCATCTTCTGAATAACATTCCTTCACTGATTTCTGAAGAAGACAATGCTGATATTTTAAAGCCTATCTCTGAGGAGGAGGTTCATGTTGTGGTCTTTTCTATGGGCCCTTTCAAAGCTCCGAGCCCAGATGGTTTTCCCCCTTTCTTCTTCCAAGAATTCTGGGACATAGTAGGATATGATGTCACTGCAGTTGTCAAAGATTTTTTCAAAATTGGGAAACTTTTGAAACAACTAAATAATACTTTCATTGATCTTGTTCTTAAGAAGCCTACCTCGGAGATGCTTGCTAACTTTAGGCCTATTAGCCTCTATAACATAATTTATAAAATTTGCACTAAGCTTTTGATGGTTAGATTTCAACCCCTTCTTGACAAAATTATCTCTCCCTCACAGAACGGATTTGTTCTAGGGAGACAAATATTAGATGCTGTGATTACTACTCATGAAACTATTCATTCTATGGACAAGACTCGCATCCTAGGTATGGTTCTCAAACTTGATATTTCTAAAGCTTATGATCGGGTCTCATGGTAATTTTTGTTTAAAATCATTCAGAAGCTTGGGTTTAATGATAAGGTATCCCTTCTCATCAAGGAAGATGTTACTACTGCTAAATAATTTGTCCTTGTTAATAGGGTTCCAAGGGATTTCTTTTCTCCCACTAGGAGAATAAGACAGGGAGATCCCTTGTCCCCCTACCTTTTTTATTATGCTAGCTGAAGCTCTTGGTAGATCAGTTCTTAGCAAGATCACCTCAAAAGAATTGATTAGGATTAAACTAACTTCTTCTCTTTCTCTGATGCCCATCCAACAATTTGTGGATGATACCATTCTTTTCAACATCTCCTCTATTTTAGAAGCTTCCACATGGAAATATTTACTGAATGATTATGCCATGGCTTCTGGTCAGCATATTAATTTTTAAAAAAGCAATGTTTTCTTTTTTAATACTCCAGAGGATCTTCAAAGGAAAATTATTAATATCCTTGGATGTGTAGTTGCTGACCTTTCCTCAGTCTATCTTGGTCTCCCTTTAACTACTAAGGAAGTTATTCTGGGTTTTTGGCATTCAAAAGAACTCAAAAGAAATTGCTGGGTTGGAAAGGCAAACTTTTAAGCAGTGTGGGTAAATTGCAGATTCTAAGGGCTTCTCTCTAGGGTATACCTACGTACTTTTTATCTTTATTCAAAATGCCTAGATATTTGGCTGACAAACTAGAGAAAATCTAGAGAACTTTCCTGTGGACTGGCATGGAGGAAAAAAAGTGAATCTCTCTAGTGAAATGAGACAAAGTCTGTCTTCCTAAGTCTCATGGTGGGCTTAACATCAGAACCATCCAAAAAATAAACAAGGCTCTTTTGTCTAAGATTATTTGGAACTTCATAAACAAGGATACTGACTGGGGAGTTATTATAAAGGCTAATTACTTACGAGACTCTGATAGATATTCTTTTGTCAATTAGGAGGGTCTTCCTCAAGGATCTGTTATTTGGAATAAAATGATTAAATCCAAAAATCTTATTAAAAAGGGAATGAAATGGAAACTTGATGATGGGTCTCTCATCAATTTTTGGAAAGATCCTTGGTTGGGTGATGGACCTCTCTCTAATCAGATGGACATTGAAGCTATTATTGCTCTTCCTAAACAATTTTTTGGCACTAAAGTTAGCAATTATATTCATCAAGACCATGGTATTAGAAAATGGAAAAATCTGCTGGAGTGCTATACTAATTATCTGAATCTCAATCACAGGGCTAATGTCATATAACAAATGCTTCTTAATACCCAGATTCCTCTTTTTCCTAGAAATGATCAACTTTTATGGTTTACTGATAAAAAAGGGTTTTTTCAGTTAAATCGGCTTACCATTTGCTGATTGAGAAGGATCTTATGGATGACATTTGGAGGAAAGTTTGGAATTGCAAACTCCTTCCTAAGGTTAACTTTTTCTAGTGGACAACTGTTCATAATAAGATATTGACTTAGGACAATCTTTAGCAAAGGGGTTTTCAACTAGTTAATAGATGTGTCATGTTCTTGAAAGAGGAAGAATCTGTCTCTCATCTTGTCTTGAACTGTGAATTTGTGACTAATATTTGGAGCAAAGTCTTATTGAATTTTGGATTACAATGGGTTTGGAATAAAGAAATAAGATAACTCATTGTTAATTGGATCCCTCTTCTATCCCATCCTTGGTTAGTGGAACTATGGATTCAAACTATTCCTTTTGTTGCATGGTTCCTTTGGAAGGAAAGAAATAATAGAATTTTTAGAGAAACTGCTAGGAATCCTTCACAGGTTTTCTATTCTTTATCTAAGGGCCTCCTTGAAAGTGTTTCTAATTCTAGCATCAAAACTGTTGATAAACCTCTTACTCAGCATGAGGTCCTTGTGGCTTCCAACTAGGGGATTATGAATCAAATTCTTGCATTTGATGATTACAGATGCCTTAAAAGGTTAAATACTATTTGGACTCCCCCAAACCCAGGGTGGCTTAAACTAAATTTTGATGGTGCTGCTAAGTCAAATGGCAAAGCTAGTGGAGGAGGAGTTATAAGGAATGATAGAGAAGATTTAATTACTGCTTATGCTGGAGGAATTGGGAACTAGACTAATAACTTTGCTGAAGCTTCAACTCTTTTATGGGGTCTTAAGTTGGCTATATCTCTGGGAATTCGCCAACTTCATGTTTAGGGTGACTCCAAAATTATTATTGATGCTATCACTAAAGATTCAGAGTGTGGATGGCAACTTAGAGACATTGTATCAGATATTCAAACTCTTATACAGGCCATTCCTGTCATTTCCTTCTCTAATATTTATAGTGAAGGGAACACTATTACTGATGGCCTGGCAAATTTTGGACAGTAATTTCAAAACTGGCGTTGTTGGCACCAACTTCATAATATCCTATGTCAGATTGGGGATATCATTCAAAAAGAGCAAGCAACCATATGACGATAACACATCACTTCACTTGGTTTACTTATGAGGCTTGTCTTTTAACACAAGTCATGCTGATTAGACACTTTGTTGGTGATTGGAGTGAGCTTAGACAGCTATGCACATGTGTGAAGGATGGGCAGTTAATGAGGAATTATTACATAAGGACTTTGGGATATTAGTGTAATGATTGCCTTATTTCTTCTCGTATTTACATTATTGCCTTTTTCATTATTATGCATTGCTCTATGATTAAAGTCTCTCAAACTCCTCACAATATTGTTAGGAGCTTTTGGGACAGGGATTCTACTACTTCCTTCTCTAGGCTCTTTGGGATTTACTAGTTTTACATTATGGGAGGAGACAGGATCATAACCGAACCTAATAACTTGGGGGAATTTAAAGATAATGCCTTGGTCTGGCATTATTGTAAAGAAGGTGGTATCACTCTATTCCTTGAGTGTTTGAACGGGCATGATGAAAATTTGTCCATTCAGTTTGCTCAGTCTTGGGAAAATTGTAAGGTTCAAATTGGGAATATCAGTTTTGAGGTTTCTGAGGATGAAATTGCTATGGCTATGGGTTTATCTGCTAAGGGTACGAAGCTGTGAAACAAGTCTAGGGTTTCAGATGCCTAGAACCAGAAACTATTTCTTAGTGAAGGTGAGGAGTTGGTACCCTATCAGGGAGGATTTGAGAGAGCCAGACCTCCTGAACCGTGGGCAAACATGTGCTATATGGTGATGAAGTTTTTCACTCTGGAGGGTCATTTCACCAAGTTCTATTACTATCATCTTCCTTTGTTAAATCAATTCAGAAGAAATGCTACTATTAGTTTCCCTTTCTATTTGCTCTCATCTCTTGAGCACTCTGTTCAACATGTTAAGAAAATTTTTCTTAAAAAGCCTAATGAAAAGCCTATTCCCCTCCACCAAGGGCTAATCCATAGACTTTACCAGTATCACTTGGCTCTGTCCCCTCCTATTCAGGAACCCCTTGCTGATACCCCTACTACCTCTGTGAAAACTGGTTATACTACTCCTACGCTATTTCTTGAAGGTGATCCTTCTTCTGGTACTCCTAAATTTTCTATTGTCAAAAATGTTCAAAACCCTCTTACTAAATCCAAGTTGAAATCTAAAAGACATCTCTCTAATACTACTGGGGAAGCTAACCTTTTGAAAGAGGACATTGGGGATTCTGGGCCCCAGAATGAACAAAAACTGGTTAGGGAGGGACCCTCAAGAAATTTGAAAAAAGTCAAACTGGAGGGTAAATTTGTTGTGGTTAGGCAGTCTGGTCGTATTGCTGGCAAATTGGTTCCTAAGTTAAAGTTAATTGATTACTCTGAAAGCAATTCTGCAGCCTCTACTCAAGAGGGGGAGGATAAATCCAAGAGTCATGATATTCAAGAGATTGCTATTGAAGATTTGGGTGTTGTTGAGGAGATTGATGGGCAAGAAATACCTGTGGAGACCTTTGACATTGAGGGCAATAAAGGGTTTGATAATTCTGCTCCCATTGGTGACTGTATTGAGGTGGGAGCTACTACTACTAATGTGGAGGCTACTGGCACTGATGATAACAATGGGAATGATGTTCACTCTATTCCCACTGAGGTTCCTACTGACCCTAATTTTATTCAGGAGGATTGTAACAATGCTGAAGGTGGTATGGAGGAGGAAGTTAATGAGGAAGGTAATCATTTTGATGATTTGTCTCAGTTGAAGGAGCAGGTGGATTTTCTGGAGAAGAGGATCTTTTCTCTTGCCAAGTTCATTACAAGCATGTTGTGTAGGCTAGCTATGGCTAATCTCTCTCTGCTACAGGAACATGAAGTCCTCACTCATGGTGTTGATGACGACAGGTTTCTTTCTAAAGGTGAGGAAGACATCCTTTCCTAGTCTTCTTTCTAAGCTTTTTGTTAGCTAGTTTTTTACTGATAGTTTCTATCTGTTGTATATCAGCTTTATGTAAGCTGTCTGTGGTGGTTCTGGCTCTTTTTTCTTTCTGATCTTTTTTTGCCCTTTTTGGGTTCTGCTTTGTAAGGGTTCAGCCCCTGGTTTTGCTTCCTTATATAATAAAAAACAAAATGAATTTTTGGAATGGGGTTGGCTCAAAGAATGTGAAATCAGGTATTGATTAAGGAAGAAAAAATTGCATTAACAATTCCTTGTGGGCATAGAATTGTGATAACAATCATATCCAAGGTAGGGAAAAGGGGTAAGATTAAAATTGGATCTAGACCACTAGGAATAAATTGGCTAAAGGACAAGGTTAAGGCTAAGTTCTATCAAGTTACAAATTGTAACTCTCAAATTAGGCACTATGCCAGCATACTTTACAAGACAAGAGGGAGAAAATACTTAATGATAAGTATGAATTTCTTTTCTCTATATTTTACCCCCACTTTATTGTGCATGTGAATCTACCATGAAAGATGCATGTTAAAGTAATATATGGCAATGAATAAAATAACAAGCATTTTCAAAAGGATACAACTTGGATGATGTAGTCATGGATAAAGGGTAGAATTAAAGCTTATCTATTCATGCAAACCAAACACAAAAACATAAACTTCACACAACATTAGTACACAACATAAGAAGAATTCATAGAAAGAATATATAAGAGAATGACACAAACATAAATATTTCATATAGATGTTATGATATAACAAAATTTTACAAAAGTCTAGGAAGAAAAAGTGCTTATGAAAATATTGCATGTCAACAAAATATGGACCAAGATTACAATATTTAGAATTAAGATCTCATATCTACTCCATCTCTCTTCTCTCTACTCTACCATCCTTAATGTATTATTCATCTTTATAGAGGGAATCCTTGGTAAAGTGAAATAATGTTGACCAATACATCACAATTTGGTGTATAATTTAAATATTTGTACAAAGTCCTAAAGGAGGTACCTTTGGCCTAAGAAAACACTGTATTTTACAATAAAAACCAATTACAATATTGACACATGAAAATATCAAGAGTCCCAAATGCATAAGGTTAAATTTACAATCTAGAGACTCTATGAGAAATATGTAGTACTACATAGTAGAAAGGCTACCTATCACACTATGGTACTAAACTTTGATAGTAACCAAATATTCTTGATAGTGAAATTTAACCTCTACAGTTACAATAGAATGAATGTAATACTCCAAAATGTCTACCAAAAGAAAACAAATAAGAAATAAAATTTTTTAGGCAATTCAAGATTTCCCAACGCTTGAGATGCTCCCGCATCAAACACCCAATGTAACATAATTTTGAGTTCAATGCTTAAAATTAAGGAAGTGAAGGAGGGTGCTTTGAATACCCAAGCATACCAACTTCATCTTTAGAAATCTAGACATATATTCCTCTAGTTCCTCCCTCCTAATAAGATAATCTCTATATTCTTTCCTTCTAGTCTTCTTACTTATGTACATATTCAAAATCTATTCTATTTTAACTCACTACTTCTTAGGAACTTGATACCTCTAATCAGGATCTTGTAGTAATGATGTGTTACCAACATCATCTTCATGTTCATGATAATCATACAAATCAACAACATTAAATATTAGTGAGATATCTAATCATTTCAATGACTCAACCTCATTAAGCATTCTCAATTTAAATATTTGCAACACTTTCCAAGGACCAATGTTTTTGGGCTTCAACTTATTATAGGTTCCCCTAGAAAATATTTGCTTTCTCAAATGCACCATGGCTAGCTCTCCCATTGAGTAATTATTTTCTCTCATATGTTCATCTACATTGGCTTTGCACTTATATGTACTCTTCTCCAACTACTTATTTACTTGTACATGCACCTTCTTCATGTGTTGTGCAAAGTCTTCTACATCTATGCAATGTTCTCACCATCTAGAATCCTCAATAAATTTGCAACACCTTTGCAAGATGTCTCATGCATGATTTGAAATGGGGTTTTTCTAGTAGACCTATTTATTGAGTTTTTTAATACAAATTTAGCTTTCATGAACAAGGAATCCCACTACATTGGTTTGTCTCCTACCAAACTTCTTGGAATATTACCATAACTCTTGTTTACTACCCTTGTTTGTGTTGCAAGTATGTGCCTAATTGGTGTTGTCATTGATGTCAACATATCTGTGTTGTCATTGGTGTCAACTATGCACTTACTTTGTTGAGGATATTGAGAAAATTAGCCCCTCCGGTGATAACAATGTATTGCAGTAGAAACAGTGCATTACATGCAGAAGAATAGTCCAAAAGAATGCTCCGCATTTCCTATAGAATAAATATCTTTAGCTCTAGATTGGAAGTTATTTAGAAACCTGTCTGAAGATGTTATATTCTGAGTTTGAACCTCTGGTATGAAGAACTAAGTGAGTTATGTTCACCATAGTGAAAACAACTTTTTCAATGTGTTTGGTGGTGACAGGGAGAAAGTGTTTTGCTCTACATTCCTCCGCATTGAAGTATTTTGGTCTATGGTTCTAGAAGTAAGTCTGTGATGATTTTAAATGCCTTCAAGTGTAATGGTTCATGATTTGGTGGTCCACATGCTATTCTTTACTCATGACAGTGGCTGACAGTGTTGTTCTTGTGCTTTGATTTGAAGAATCTTATCAATTAAGTTAATAAAGATCATGCAGATGTTCCTGGTGATTACAATGTGCTTATGGATGTCTCCTGATCATGCTCCTACATTCAGATTGGTTTGGAAGGTGGAATTCAGATCATACATGAAGCATGTTCTTGAGAATACTTATGTTAACATCAATCTTCACCAACCTGGTTGAATTCATCATCTACGAAGATTCATCGAAGATTGTGATAGCGTATTGTAGCATGGAAGATTGTGTTTGAGTCCCAACTAAGGTGTGGTGCGATCCATATACATTCTTACATCTTTTCCTTAGCTAAATTTTTATCAGGTCCAGACCTATTTTATGTATGTTTGTAATGCCGACCCTGGAGATTGTTCCAACGGTTGATGATTGTAATGCCGACCTTGATGATCATTCCAAGGTTGATGTAATGTATAAATACTTGTAATTGAATCATTAAAATGTATCCAATAGAAAAGATGCGAAGATAGAAGCGAAGTAAAGTAGCAAAGCAGAGAGAAGGTATTTTTTCTTCAATGGAATTGAACCTTGGCATGGAGTAGATGTTGTTATCTTAGTTCAACCCTTTTGGCAGTGAGCCATCCATAGGCAGTGAGCCTTTCTTTGCAGTGAGAAATTTGGACAGTGAGCCCTATAGGTAGTAAGCCTCTGTTTTTCGGTATTGATATTTTTATATTTCCGTGGGCTAACACCCACCATGGTTTTTCCCTTTTAGGGTTTTCCACATAAAAATATGGTGTCTCCTGTGTTATTTATGCTTTTGTGTTGAGCTTTTCATTTGATTCTGTCATGGTTATATCTGAATTGATAAGTTGATGATCATAATTGGTTAAAGTTTTAGGACAACTGATTCACCCCCCCTCTCAGTTATCTGGTGTAGTTCAATAATTGGTATTAGAACAAAAGTTCCTCTGAATAAAGCCTAACAGCTTGAGGAAGATCCATGATGTCTTATAAGAAGGAAGCTCCACATTTTGATGGGACAAATTATGCTCTTTGGAAGATACAAATAAAAAGCCATCTTCTTTATCTTGGTTATAAAGTATGGAAGGTTGCAGAAACACAATATACCATGTCTTTGGTTGGATGTCAAAGCAAAGGATTCTCTATTAAGCTCCTTAATTGACTCAGTGTTGATAAAAGTTGTGAACCTTGAATCTGCAAATGGGATATGGGTGAGGTTGAAAAATCTATATGAAGGAGATGATTTTGTAAAAGAAGCCAAGCTACAAAGCCTAAAAGTAAAATATGAGGGTTTGAAGATGAATGAAGATGAAAACATAATAGCCTTTATGCAAAGAGTTAATGAACTTGTCACTAGAATAAAGGGTATGGGTGGAACTCTCGATGAAAAGGAAGTTGTGATGAAAATTCTTAGATCACTACCAAAGACATATAGTCATAAGGTAGCTGCTATTGAAGAATTTATGACTATGAAAACTATTGATAGAGATCAGTTACTTGGAAAGCTTACATCCTTTGAGATGAGAGAATTTGGTGATGCCCTGCCTAAAGTTGAATCAACTTTTAAAGCCAGTACTTTAGAAAACATCTCCAGAGCTAAGAAATACAAGGTGGATGATGAATTTGATGAATTTGAAGCTAACTTTGTCGACAAGCTACAAAGAGGCTCCAATAAGTTCAAAGGTAAATTACCTTTCAAATGTTTCTCTTGTGGTAAAGTAGGTCATTATGCTTCCAGATATCCTAAAAGAATTGAAAGAAATAGGAAGAAACATAAGACCAGGTGTGAGGCCTACCTTTTTTACTACTGTTCATGAGACTATTTACAGTACTTTTGCTATTACTTTTATGATTGGGGGATTGTTGATCCCAGAATCTGGATTATTAAACCTAATTGATTTTTAAGAAAACAAATTGTGCAATGATAGATAGATGTTTGCTTATAAAATAATGATGAATGGATAATATTAGAAATGGAACTTTAATGTGATTTCAATATGTTTATATGGTAGAATGTTTAGGAATGCATGTATTTAAATTGCTTCGGCTATGATATCTTTGTGTTACTAACTTCGAGTTTGAGTGTGCAGGTATTACTAACAAAACCACAAATACAAGATCGACTCTATGTATGGTGGAAATGTTGTAATATTGTAATTTTGTAATATTGCATGGGGTCAAGGGAATTAGGTCTACCCTCTGAATTACTTGTATTGTGATAAGTGTTGTAAAAGATGTTGTTATGAATCTTGTTTAAGTTTATTTCTTTTAGACCCTCTTCTTGTGTTTTTACTTGACTCCGGGAGTTCTAACTAGGTTAAAATTAACCCTAGGTTATACCCCATGGGTCTAGGGACCCTTTTGACTAGGATAACCTTGGGATAGCCTCCATATGGTCACTCTAACTTCATAGTGAAGTTAAGTGACGAATTTGGAAGCATAAGGATAATGGGATGAGTGGAATCCACACTCAAGCCCACTTCCAAGTCATGGAATGACCCCATGATTCCCCAATAATGGAGTGCTTTGTCTCTTTGTGCCTCTCTTTTGGTGGGAGTGCCCCATTAAAAGGGTGGTGTGTCATCCATTCACTTATTAATTGTATTTTAATTATTTATTTTATTCCTCCATGTGTTGTAAAAGGGTTATAGTGGAGAACCTCTTGAGTGGGGTTAATTGTTTTAAGACCACTAGGATAATGGATGAGGAGTGGGTTTAGTTTTTTTAATGCCACTTGGGAATAAGGGATGATGGAGGGAATTTGTTTTAAAGAGAAGAGGAGGGAGAGGGTAAGGGGGTTGGATTATTGTGGAAAGAAGGAGAACTTGGAGGAGGAGGCTAAGAGTGGAGCTCATCATCAAATTTCATCCATAATAGGGCTTGTGAAGGTTAGTGATCCAGACTACTCACCTTGTATGATCTGTTACTTGTTATGTATGTTTTGTTCTTGAATGATGAATGAGGATCACAAATGTTGTCTATGTGTTTTTCTGTTGTTTTGGGGTTTGTGTTGGGTGTTGAAAGAGCTCCTTTCAGTTGGAAGGCAATGCTCATCTTGTATAGGGAAGGGAAGGTGTGAACCTCCTCGGGTGTATCCTTGTTTTTGTTTTATGGAAGTCTTGAGGGCATGTTGGTAATTTGGAGCCAAGAGGGCTTTAAGGATTTGAGAGCCTATTTTGGATATCCTTGGAATTTTGACTATTTGGATGGCTTGAGGCCTTGAGAAGATAAATTTTGTTGGCTTGAGGCCATGTGATAAGTTGTGAATAAATATTGTGAAGAAGGACACCTTGAGTTGAGAGAGTCTACTTCCCTACCCTCTTTGAACTCACCTCAGCTGAGTCTTGTATTGTGAGTAAAACCATGGGTGTGTGTGTTGTTGCTTTGATTGTTGTTATTCAATGTTGTGAAGTGTCTTGGTCTATTCTACCCTGGGTGTGTGGATGATCTCCCTAGCTCAGGGGTGACCCTCTTGTAGGTCTATGGTAGGGAGGAGAGCTAGATGGTTGGTGTTTTCTTCTTTGTTATTATGCAGGTTTATTTTTGGAGCATGTTGAGAGGATTGGAGGAGTTATTCCTTGTTTAGAGAAAATATTCTATCTTCCTATTTGAAATGAGAGCTTGGTCTCTTAAGGTTCTTTCTGGAAGGGTTTTCCTTTGAGGAAAGGTTTACTCCCTCTGAAAGTTGTAAAAGAATTGTACTGGGAGAAGAAACTAAATTTCTCCCTTAGAGTGTTTGTGAGTTGTGGGATCTTACATTTGTTTATTTCTGTTATCAAGATTGTAAAGTTGTGAGAATTGTTGTGGGGTTAGACAGTTGTAAATATTTATCCATTGTTTGGTTCAGTGAATATGTTACATTCAAATAGTAGTTAAGTTTTATCCATTGTATAGTTTAGTGGAAATGATATATTCATTAAAATTTTATAAAAAAAGTAAATTTGTCTTTTGGAAAAGATTAAGATTTGATTTAGTTGTGCAAAGGAAATTTAAAAAAAAAAAAATGATTTATTTGTCTGTTATAATGAATATATGAAGTGAAGGATTTAATAATTATTTTGTATTTATTCTTAAATTTCTTCCTTAACTTGCATTGGAAAGTACTTGGGAAAAGATGAATTTTAATTGACAATTGCAAATTGGAATCCATATTTATTTCTAGATTATTTCAAATATTTGTAAAATTTATAAATTGTAATATTGAGGAAAATTGTGAATTTGTATGGATCCTATGACATGGTTATATGAAGAGAAATATATATATATATATATATATATATATATATATATATATATATATATATATATATATATATGTAACCAATTTTAGTTATATTTAATTAAACTGAAAATCTGTGGAATATACACATTTTGCATATCTTATGCTATATATATATATATATATATATATATATATATATATATATATATATATATATATATATATATATATATATATATATATATATATATATATATATATATATATATATATTAAGACCTCATTATATATACACATATACATATATAAATATATATATATACATATATATATATAGATATTTATATTAATTTTTATTGAAAATTTCGAACTTAGAAAATACATTGAAGATAGAGGTTCACAGATTTCATGTTATACACAGTCAAAGTATATGAAATGGTGGGGGTTTGGAATCCCCCCACCGATCCTTATTACATTGGGTGTGGGGAGGGGCGGAGCCCCACCCACACCCCACGAAGTGGGGTGTGGGTGGGGCTCCGCCCCTCCCCACACCCCCGCGGTGTCAACAACCCTCGCGCTGCCCGCGAAAGCCTGCAGCACCGCCTCCGCGGTCCCCTCTCCCCTTCGCCATCTGCAATCTCTGCCATCCAAAGTGGGATGTGGGTGGGGCTCCGCCCCTCCCCACACCCCCACCATGTCAACAACCCTCGCGCTGCCCGCGAAAGCCTGCAGCACCGCCTCTGCGGTCCCCTCTCCCCTTCGCCATCTGCGATCTCTGTCGTCCCTCCACCACCACCCTCTCTGGCCTGTGCACCGCCCTCCGTCCACCTCCATGGCTCGGCCTTCCCTGCGACAGTGCCCACCTCCAATGCCGTTGTCGCTCCTCCTCTGCCCTGCATATAATCACAAAAACAACAAAAGAATTTTAGGGTTATTTAACCCCATTCTTTGAGTTGGAAATTTTAAATAATAAGGTTTAAAAAAAATAAGTGGAGTTTCCACTAGCATGGCTTAAATTGTTATTAAATAAAAATAAATATATATGTATATATATGTGTGTGAGTGCATATATATATATATGTGTGTGTGTGTGTGTGTGTGTGTGTGTGTGTGTGTGTGTGTGAGTGCATATATATATGTGTGTATATATATGTGTGTGTATATATATATATATATATACACACACATATATATATGCACTCACACACACATATATATACATATATATATATACATTTATATATATGATATTTGAGGGGTTTTCAATTAAGAAGGAAGTTTACTTCATTAGTGGAAATTAAATGAATGGTTATATATATATATATATATATATATATATATATATATATATATATATATATAACTGTAAGGTAATTTTAAAAGTAAACTTAGAATTAATCATTTACTCATTGTGAAAGGGGAATTTATAAAAAAAAAAAAGAAATAGTATATATATATCAAAAGAAAAATAAAATATTTAAATATATATTTATTTATATATTTATTTTAAATAAATAATGAGACAATTAATTTGACATTTAAAAATTAAAATTCTATAGATCGACCTGTAATAAAAAAACCGCAATCTCTAGTTAACTATTACCAAATGGTAGACTATGAAAATGAGAATTTATTGAAATAAATAGTTAAGTAAATAACTAGACGATGGAATGTTAAAAAGTAGATATGCAAGCCAGTATTGAAATAAACTGAGATAACCAATTAAAGGTCAACCATCTTCCAAGGGAATCTTAAACATTGCAAATTAAACTGACATAAACATAGTGATCGATATCTATATGCACATGTGTGTATAATATTTCGTTAGCAATAGCAACTTGGATGACTTAAACATACACAACCGAGCACGCTTATGCGTGCGAGGGGGAAATTTCAAGTAGTAAAGGAAAAAATTTTGACAGTTCATATCATGACCACATGTTGCATGTGGATATGACACGCATGTTTGCGTGTTGTGACTGCATGTGAAATGTGGGCATGACACCAGGCCTAGAGTTCCAAAGAAATGCTACTATGTCAGAGATTTTGATAATGAAGGGGTGATTGATGATGAATTTGATGATGCCAGTACTAGTGCAAATGAATGTTTGTTTATTGCTATTAAAGAAGATCCTATGTCTACTAATTCTGCTAGCTATGTAAAGGAAGAAAAACTAGTAGAAGAAAGTGCTTTGGCTGTTCAGGTTGAGAAAGATAAGGATGAATGGATTATTGATAGTGGATGCTCACATCACATGACCGGTGACAAAAGTAAGTTTCTAAGTTTGGAAAAATATGATGGAGGATTGGTTAGGTTTGGAGATAATACAACAGGTAAGATTTGCAGAAAAGGATCTATTTCATTCGATGGAAAGCATAATACTGACAATGTTCTGTATGTGAAGGGCTTGAAGCATAATCTTTTGAGTGTTGGTTAGATGTGTGACAAAGGATATGATTTGAGATTCAAAGACAATGGGTGCAAGATCATGGAAAGCTTTGGAACTGTGATTGCTACCGGTATGAAGACAAAAGGTAACATCTATCAATTAAGGGGAACTAATGATTACTTTTTACTGGCCCAAACAGATGAAAGTTGGTTGTGGCATAGAAGGAAGTGTCATATAAACTTTGATAATATGGTAAAGATAAGTTTAAGTCAGACCGTGAGAGATTTACCAAAACTTGTGAAACCCTCTAACACAATTTGTAAGGAATGTCAATTGGGAAAGCAGACAAGGACAAGTTTCAAGAGCAAAGAACATTTTTTTGTCGGCTTGCTGGATCTAGTGCACACATATCTTTGTGGACCTACAAGGGTGAGAAGTCTACAAGGTGACAGGTATTTCATGTTGCTTATTGATGATTATTCTAGAATGACTTGGGTTACTTTTCTAAGAGACAAATCAGAAGCCCTAGAGAAATTAAAATATTTCAAGGCAATGGTTGAAAATGAAATAGATTTGAAGATCAAATTCTTGAGGTCTGATAGAGGAGATGAGTTCACATCAAATGAATTCAACATTTTTTTTGAAGAACATGGGATAAAGAGACAACTGTCTACACCTAGGACTCCTTAGTAGAATGGAGTTGTGGAAAAGAAAAATAGGATAGTTCAAGAGGCTGCTAGGACAATGATGAAGAAAGTAGATCTGTCAGAAGTGTTTTGGAAAGAGACTATTCATACTGTTGTTTACATCCAAAACAGAGTTCAAGTGAAAATTAATGGTACTCAAACACCTTATGAATTATGGTATTGAAAAATTCCTACAGTAAAATATTTCAAAGTCTTTGGAAGCAAATGCTATATCAGGAGAGATGAAGACCTAGGAAAGTTTGATGCAAGGTGTGATGAAGGAATCATCCTTGGATACTTTAAAGAGTAAATCTTACCAGTGCTACAATAAAAGGATCAAAATGATTGAACATGAGAGTGCAAATGTGAAGGTAGATGAAGGCAATGAAAAAATATCAGACCTGAATTGCTATGAACCAGATGAACTTGTGACTA
Source organism: Cunninghamia lanceolata (assembly GCA_027924645.1). Classification (NCBI taxonomy): domain Eukaryota; kingdom Viridiplantae; phylum Streptophyta; class Pinopsida; order Cupressales; family Cupressaceae; genus Cunninghamia; species Cunninghamia lanceolata. The sequence continues at coordinate 11,869,383 of BSBN01000078.1, forward strand.
TAATTAATGAATAAAAAGATGAGCAAGTAGACAGTCATGATGAAGAAGAGACTCCGGAAAGTGTTGTCAAGACTCCCAGGTATGTAAGGATCAATCATTCTAAGGACCAGATTATAGGTGACAAAAACAAAGGTGTGCTGACAAGAAGAAGAGCTGCAGAAGAACAAGTGAATTACTGCTTTCTTTCAAAGGTTGAACCAAAGACTGTGAATGAAGCATGTAATGATGAAAGGTGGGTAAAAGCCATGGACGAAGAGCTAGAGTAGATAGAAAATAATGATACTTGGGAATTAGTTCCCAGACCTGCTAACAAAAATGTTATTGGAACCATATGGGTTTTTAGGAATAAGCTAAATGAGAATGGAGAGGTTGTAAGGAATAAGGCAAGTCTTGTATGCAAAGGATACTCTCAGATTGAAGGAATAGATTTTGAAGAGACTTTTTCTCCTATAGCTCGGATTGAAGCAATCAGAATACTCCTGGCATTTTCAGCCCACAAAGATTTTAAAGTGTATCAGATGGATGTAAAGTCTGCATTCCTGAATGGTGAGTTGGAAGAGGAAGTCTACATTGAGCAATCGGAAGGATTTAAGTTATCAGACCAAGGAGATGTGTGTAGATTGAAGAAAGCCTTGTATGGAATCAAGCAAGCCCCTAGAGCATGGTATGCAAGGTTGGATAAGTACCTACTATAGTTAGGGTTCAATAAAAGTACTGTTGACAGTAATCTTTATTTCAAGATTAATGGAGACCAAATATTGATTGCTGAAGTCTTTGTTGATGATATCATTTTTGGAGGTAATGAAATTTTCTGGTGAAATGCAAAAAGAGTTTGAGATGTCCATGTTTGGTGAGATGAATTTCTTTCTAGGTCTGTAAATTAATCAATCAGATAAAGAAATCTTCATATCTTAGTCTAAGTATGTGAAAGAGTTGTTGAAGAAGTTTGGGATGGAAGACTCTAAACCAGTGTGTACTCCCATGGTGACTGGCTGCAAGTTGAGTAAAACTAATGAATCACCTAAGGTTGATCAGAAAAAATATAGATCCATGATTGGAGGATTGCTTTATCTAACTCAAACTAGGACTGATATTATGCATGCAGTCTGTCTTGTTGCAAGGTTTCAAGCTGATCCAAGAGAATCATATGTGATGGCATTTAAGAGAATCCTAAGGTATTTGAAAGGTACTCTAGACTATGGCTTATGGTATCCAAAGGACAATGATTTCACTCTCAGTGCTTATACAGATGCAGATTGGGCCAGAGATGTTGATGACAGAAAGAGTACAAGTGGAGGTGCCTTCTTCTTGGGTAATAGATCGGTCTCATGGCTGAGCAAGAAACAAGATTCAATATCTTTGTCAACTACAGAAGCAAAGTATATTACAACATGTTGTTGCACTGAAGTATTATGGATGAAGCAGACTCTGAAGGATATAAGAATTGTGTATACATATCCAATTGCAATCTTTTGTGACAATACAAGTGCCATAAACATTTCAAAGAATCCAATGATGCACTCAAGAACAAAGCACACATCAATAAGGTATCACTTTTTGAGAGAGGTGACAGAGAATGAAGTAAATTTGGAATATGTGTCCACAATGGATCACATTGCAGACATTTTCACTAAGCCTCTACCTAAAGATACCTTTGAGTATCTCAAAGAAAAAGCAAGGGGTCATTACCCCTCCTGTCCTAAACTAAGATACATAGGAATGCATCAATCCAGTGGAGATCAAAATGTCATTTCTTGATCTGGATTGATGTTCTGAAGGCTACCTCTCAAGGGGAGTAGCTAAATGTTTCTGGTAAAGTAGATGGATCAAAGAAAGTATGTGCCCTTTTCCATTGATGTCAAAGGGGGAGAGAAATCATGTGAAAAACTCAAGGGGAGAAAGAATGCAGATGTGTAAAGAGAAAGGGGGAGAATTTTGTCTTGGTGGTCTTTTTAGTTTTTCACATCATATGTTGCCATCAATGACAAAGGGGGAGATTGTTACAAGAATGTGCCTAATTAGTATTTTCATTGATGTCAATATATCTATGTTGTCATTGGTGTCAACTGTGCTCTTACTTTGTTGAGGATATTGAGAAAATTAGCCCCTCCAGTGATAACAATGTATTGCAATAGAAATAGTGCATTACATGCAGAAGAACAGTCTAGAAGAATGATCCACATTTCCTGTAGAATAAATATCTTTACCCGTGGATTCAAAGTTATTTAGAATCCTGTCTGAAGATGTTATATTCTGAATTTGAGCCTTCGGTATGAAAAATTGAGTGAGTTATGTTCACCAGAGTGAAAATAGATTTTTCTGTGTGTTTGGTGGTGTAGACACCCAAAATTGTCCCCAAAATTGTCCATGTCTTGCAACACTTAGTCAAATACATTACTAAGACATCATGTAGCATTTTGTCCTAATCCCACTCCTAATCCCACTTATCCATTAGCCAATTAATTAAATAAATCTTATTTATTTAATTAATCTCCCATCATAATCCCATTTATCCTTCCATAGTCAATTAATTAAATAAATTATATTTATTTAATTAATTCCCACTTTTCCCTCATCTAAATTAATTAAATAAATTAAATATTTATTTAATTAATGTATTCCACATCATTCCTTTCCAAAAATGGAAAATTCCATATTTTTCTCTATCTCCACATTTGTCTCCATATTTGTCTCTATCTCCACATATGTCTCCATGTAAGATGGAAGCCATTTGTCTCTATCTCCACATTTGTCTCCTTGTAAAGTGGAAGACCATTTGTACACTTGTCACATGACTACAACTTCCTTGAAGAGTGGGAATAACTAATCAATCCTAGCCATCCACATCAATTAATTAGCCTTTTAATCTCAACCATACATTCAAACCAAGCCTTGCCTATAAATCAACCCTCTCCCAAGCCATTTGAGGGATCTATTCTTCAAGTATCCTCATTCTGTCAAAATCATTCTTGAATCTTCTCATCCATGTTCATCTCCATCTATCATCCTCATATCATTGTTATGCTGCAAAAGTGAGCACCCACCATTGCTCCAACAATCATCCTTCAAAATCTTGCATGCTCATGTGAGGTGGAGAAGAGAAATGAAGATAAATCAAGCATAGCATGGAGATCGGTTTGCATTTACATTTATTATTTTGATTTTCATGTTGTCTTGTACTTCATTGTATAATTGTTAGGGTTTGATCATTGTTGATTATTCATTTACCCTATTTGTAATTTTTACCCTAACTATAGGTTGTGACAGGGAGAAAGTGTTTTGCTCTGCATTCCTCCGTATTGACTTATTTTGGTCTACAGTTCTGGAAGTAAGTCTATGATGATGTTAAATTCCTTCAAGTGTAATGGTTCATGATTTGGTGGCCTGCAAGCTATCTTTTACTCATGACAGTGGATGACAGTGTTGTTCTTGTGCTCCGGTTTGAAGAATCTTATCAATTAAGCTGTTAGAGATCATGCGGATATTCCTAGTGATTACAATGTGCTTGTGGATGTCTCCTAATCATGCTTCTACATTCAGATTAGTTTGTAAGGTGGAATTTAGATCGTACATGAAGCGTGTTCTTGAGAATACTTGTGTTAACATTAGTCTTGGTCGATCTGGTTGAATTAATCATCTATGGAGATGCATCAAAGATTGTGATAGCGTGTTGTAGAGTGGAAGATTTTGTTTGAGTCCTAGCTAAGGTGTGGCTTGATCCACATACATTCTTACATCTTTTCCTTAGCTAAATTTGTATTAGGTCCAGACCTATTTTATGTATGTTTGTAATGCCGACCTTGGAGATTATTCCAACGGTTGATTATTGTAATGTCGACCTTGATGATCATTCCAAGGTTGATGTAATGTATAAATACTTGTAATTGAGTCATGAAAATGTATCCAAGAGCAAAGATGTGAAGATAGAAGCGAAGTAAATTAGCAGAGCAAAGAAAGGTATTTGTGCTTCAATGGAACTGAACTTTGGCATGGAGTAGATGATGTTATCTCAGTTCAACCCTTTTGGTAGTGAGCCTTTCCTTGGAAGTGATCCATCCATAGGCAGTGAGCCTTTCTTTGCAGTGAGCAATTTGGGTAGTGAGCCCTGTAGGAAGTGAGCCTCTTCTTTTCGGTATTGATATAACTTATTTATTTTTGTGGGCTAACAACCATCATGGCTTTTCCCTTTTAGGGTTTTCCACATAAAAATCTAGTGTCTCCTATGTTGTTTATGCTTTTGTGTTGAGCTTTTCATTTGATGCTTTCATGTTTATATCTGAATTGATAAGTTGATGATCATAATTGTTTAAAGTTTTAGGACTACTGATTCACTCCCCCTCTCAGTTGTCTGGTGCAGTTCAACAATTTGACTATTAGTTTGTGGATGGTATGTAGAACTGTAATCAACCATGTACCCAACTTCTTCCATAAAGTGTGCTAAAATAGCTTAAGAGCGTAGTATCCTTGTGCAAGGTGATACTCAATGGTAACCCATGTAACTTGACTACTTCCTAAAAGAATCGATCTCCAATCCTAGATTCATCATTCAAATTTTTAAAAGGAATGAAGTGTGCCATTTTTAGAAATTTATCAACTATAACAATGATAGAATCATTGTCTCTAGGTTTTCAATATTCCAAGGATAGACAAAGCCCATGGAAAGTTCTTCCAAATGCTTCTTTGGTATTGATAATGGCTTATACAATATAGTATTCTATGTTACACATTTTGTAACCTAATAAAATTTTCTCTCAACAAATATCTTGGCATATCTGTGCAAACATGGCTAAAAATACCTTTCCTATAACATGGTCAACGTTTTATGATCTACACCAAAGTGTCCTCTAGAATTCAAGTCCTACACTATGTAGTTTCTTGATGAGATTCTCTCTCATTAAACTATCTAGTATACAAAACTATTTCTTATTGAACATATATCCTCCATAAACAAAATAGTCCTCAAACAAACATTTTTGTCCAAATTAAGGTTCCATGCAACCTCACCATATTTCTAAAAAAATTGATTCTACTACATATAAATATTTCAACATCTCCAAATTCTCACCAACTAAATTATCATGGTAGCCAATGATGTTTACCTTCTACTCAAGGCATTTGTAAAAATATTTATTACACTAGCCCTATTTTTGACAACAAAAAAACCACTACAAGTATTATAGCCATCTCACATGTCTCTATTGGTGTCAACAGGGTATATTACCTAACGAGCTTCCTATTAGGTCATATTCACACTAGCTTACTTAATCTCACTTAGGGCTCACCTAGGATATTTATCTCTTTGTGTCTCATGTCATGATTAAGACACTTTTCATCATCCTATGTAGTCCTATCTCATCACCTTGCCTATATAAGAAAGGTCCCTCATGTACTTTATGTATCATATCATAATATCACAATTCCATTTTACATCACAATCAAGCAATTCATCCTCTTGCTACTTGTAGGCATCCAAAATTGTCCATTTGTTAACCACTTTCATCTATTTCTTAATTAAAAAATATTTAATTCATAAATTCACTATTTTTCATAATTAATTGGATAGTTTGGACTATTTGTTCAATTAATTAGCACTCTTCCTATAGTCCAACCTTAGATGAATAAATAAAAATATTTAAGCACCTAAGTTCATCTCTCATCTCAAAAGAAATTAAATAAATTTCCTTATACATTTAATTTGGCATTTTGTGCACTTCTGATTAAAAAGTTAAACCATATTTAGTACCATCACTAATTATTTGCACATACATAAGTATGATGAATCAAGGATTTATTTAGTCAAGTCTTTATGAGTACACTTGTCAATCAACAAGTGCTCAAGGGGTACTTGGAAGCATGGAGAAGATTTTCACTACCTTCCAAAAAGTGACTTTTTCATCTCCAACATCCAATCTTTCCAAAGCATGATCTCCACCCTTGATTCTCCTTGAATCAAGGGTACCCCTTTGACCACCTCTCATTGCTTTCCACTTGGAGGCTTCTCATAGCTCCAATCCTCTCAAGCAATTAAAGCCCTTGATCTTACAAAATAATTCTAGCCCTCCATCCCCCATCCCTAAATCCTATAAATAGAACCTCTTGGAGGTCATTTACATACAATTCTTGAATGCAAGGTTATGCTACCATTTTGTGCACTCAACATTCCAAATCTCCCCTACTTCATCCTTGGACATATCCATCAAGTTACTTGGTGCATCAAAGAGGCTTTGATGAGAATTAAGGTATATAGTTTTCATTATGTTTTAAGTCTTCTTTTTCTAATCAATGGAATAGATTAGTATGCTTGGTTTACTCATTTTATCATTCATTTTCATAGGTTCACATTTTGGCATGCTTAGTGGGACCCACGCATCTTGAATCTAATGTTTTATTGTTGTTAAGCTTGATTTGGCAGATAGGTTGCAGTTGAGTGCATCCATTCTTCTTGAGCGCCTTTGTCACATAGTTGAGCACCTACATCTGAATTTGAGCACCTCCATCTATGAATGTGTCTGCATTAGTGGACGAGTGCCTACATTTCTGTGACTGTCCATGACCACCAATCCATTTTAGTCTTAGTTTTGGTGTTTTTGGTGATAATATTTTGTTGTGTTGCAAGGGCTTGACTGTATTTTTACTTTTAATTGCTCTAACATCAGTTTTTATATCTCTAATCACCCCTTGTTTGTAGGTTTTTGAATAAAATTTTTATCAAACCTAAATGAGCACCTCCATAATACCTGAGTGCATGTGTTTTCTTAGGTACACCTCCATTTTTCTTGGCTTATTGAAGTTTTTCTTATAAAATATTAAGTTTCTAATGTTCATTTTTTGTCAGAAATCTCTTTTACAAGTTGTCATAATGCCCACATTATTCCATAATGAGAATGCCTTAGTTTTTATTAACATTTTATGTTGTGGTTATTTTTCTATGAATAGGCATGTCCATTCTGATCAAGCCCTTGCATATCTACAAAGGCAAAGTTGTGTCTTGCACACAACCCCATGTTTTGCACTAGTAAAATGGGTACCCCCTCTTTTTTGGTATAGGTTTCAGTAATTTCCTTGCTTGTTTTAGTCTTGCAGCTTGTTTTGGGTTCTCCAGGTCTTGGTCAAACAATTTAGCATGGTTGAAGAAACTCATGACCACTTGTATTGATTAGACGTATTTAATGACTACATGATCTTGAGTTTTTTCCTGAAGTTCTAGTTTCATCTTACATGCTTTGTGATTTACATTGGCTATGATGTATCAGTTTTATTTTGGGATAATATGATATCCTTTACCACCTAATAGGTCTTCACATGTTGCAGGTTTAAAGAGTTTTATTTGACATAATTCTTAAAGTTTGGTGGAAATAGAGGATGTATTTCTTAGATACATGGATTGAGCATTGGAGGATGATTCTAGTGCCATTGATCCTTCTATAGGAGTCTAAGATTATGTTTAGTATGAAAAGGGAAGAGGATTTGTGTTTAGGGTTGATTATGATAGTTTGTGTTAATCCTCCTTTCACCACTAAACATTCAAGGACTTTCAGTCAAGTAGAGGAACCTACTACAAACCTTCTATCAGTTGGAACATAGGGGAAGCTTGGAATTGTGTGGATTTGTTGTTCAATTAAGTCCAATTATGCTTAAAACCCTAATTATTCGTGAACAAAAGGACAAATTATGAAAAATGATTGCACACAGAGATATCAAATGACAATCAAATGCATACTAGATTTCAAAGTTTGGAAAGTAGAAAAGTCAAGGACTAATGAGCGGGCACCCTAGTCCAGTGCCATAGTTTCTGTCGAGATCTGGGAATCTTGTCTACAACCTGTTCCTATTGTTCTAGAGATTTTCCTATTGCGGGATCTATAGGACTAATGAGTAGACACCCGAGTCTAGGTCCCTATTTTATTCTCTAATCTACAATTCTGATAATCTGCACTACTCTTTGAGTGAGTGCAAAAAGTTGGGGGGCCAAAAAGTGGCCAACTTAAAAAAAAAATTAGACATAACGTGAGCACGTTATAACACACTCGCATTATGGCATGGTGTCTCTGAGCCTACACCAAACCATAACACGCTCACGTTATAACATGCTCGCATTATGGTCTGCTATAAAAAAAGCAGCGTTTCATTTCATTATTTGACAGCATTTTACAAGAAACTCATGGCTTGAAGAGAGAACAGAGCACGCTCGCGTTATCCAACAACCAATCATCAATTATTTCTCACCGATTCATCATCAAAATGCTGCCACAATGTCAGGGAAATCAAAGAAGTAAGTTTTATTTGCTTTCTTGTGTGAATTTATTGCTAAATAGGTAGGTTAAAATAGCTTTTGATGTAAATTTCTTAAATTTATAGGAGTTGATAATGCACCTCCTCCTCATCCTGAAAATGCACAAAATCCTCCAGCACCTGAACAACAAATACCTGTTGAAGAAGAACCCTAACCACAAACACCTCCATTTATTCCTGAATATGCCCCTAGAACACAAGAAAATATAATGGGGCAAATTGAGGACATAATTGCAAGGTTGAAAGAACCTACAACTTCAACCTTGCATAGATCCATGCTTTCTCAGTCCCTTGAATCTATGTTATCAAATGTAGATTCAATTAGCAAGAAAATCACTAGTTGGATAGAAAAGAGGAGAGAATGTAGAGAGTATTATGCAGACAAGTTGTCATATGAACAAGTTAAAAATGAACAAATTACAAAAATGGACTTGTGTTCTACTTTCACAAACCCACGAACAAATCAACCTCTATCCCTTACATGCAAGAGATTCCCTACAACCAAGCGATAAGAGACAATTTTGCACAGAGGTGGTGGATGGTTTTTGACCATCCTCCATGCAACAATAATGAGGTCCTGCAATATTTTTTGAGGAAACTCTACTGCGCGTTTGTCAAAAATAAAGTGCCAAATTATTTTGATATGTGGGAGTTCTAGGGTAGAGGTGGGGGGTCAGCACAAGATAGACCAGGGGCACGTGTTGACCTATAGTGGCTAGCGATACGAGCACTTGCCAGACCATCCCATGAGCATGTTTCTATCCCTTCCATTGTGAAGGAGAGTCTTGAGGTAGAGACACTTTAGTCCAATAGTGCCTTGACCTAGAGCATCGTATAGCATGCTAGTCCTGCAGCACAGCATGGGCTGGGGGAGAGTTCAAGTAGGGTTCCACCCCATACTTGTCAAGCTTGTGGGTCAGCATGTGGTTATGACCCCATGGATAGTCATGACACAGGTGTGCAGGCTACATCTACAGCTGAGTAGATGGTGATGACAGATGCCCTCCTGAGTGAGACTTTCGACATTGATACTTAGGTAAATCTTAGCAAGTTCATTGAATTTAATTTATTAAATTTCATTTTGAAATGCAAAATTAACTAATTTAGTTTGATGATTTTGATGAAATTTTAGGGTCATAGCGTTGGTGCAGTTTTCAGTGGTACTCCACCTACATATTACACTACATCATCTACTGTCGAGGTATGTAACTAGTAAACAATTATAAATATTACATGTGAATAGCATCATTATATGAATGGTATTCTAATATCCGATTTTGAATGTTGAATAGGTTAATATTGGAGATTTCACGGCAACACCTACCAGTGGTGGTGGACTTCAAAGCTTCACAGAGGTAATAAAATAAATAGTTTAATGAATGAATTGTACTTACTAGATTTTTGTATTTTATATTCATATCATTGGTTACATTTCATTGCACATCTTTCAAACTCAAAGCATTACTATACATTGCATAACTAATAACTAGATGTTGATAGATGACAAATTTTCAATTACAATATAGTTATTTGAAAAAATACCTCAAAGAAATGTGGTATCATGGAATGTCATTACAAGCAAATGCACAGACAAGGACATCACCATGAGACCACATTTCTTTGAGGCATCTTTTCAAACAGCTCACTACCTTGTCTATGCTACTACATTTTCCATACATGTCTACCAAAGCTTGTTGATCCACTCCACACTATTCTTTGACAAATTCTCTCTAATAAACTCATCCAATTACCGCCAATTAGACCCCAGCACATGACACTAGAGAGGGGTATGAGCCTATGACATCGTATATAGAATATGATTGACTCCAACATCATCTAGGTCCCTCCTTTGTTGATTCTAAAATTTCCCATGATAGTAATATCTTCACCATTTCTCATAGCCCATACCAACTAGTTGTTACCTTAAGACACTTCTCCTTAGATTATTTTTTGTCAACCCCTTCTGGTCCACCTCAACCTCATACCAATTACCTCTTTCACCTTTTACCTATCTTATGCCTCTAAACGCATTGCTGCCCCAACCCCACATCATCTTTCTATTACTTCACCTACTCCACTAGCTATGCCCTTATCTTCCCTGCCATATATCCACCTATTACTACTTCACCTTCCTCATTGACTTATATCTCCCCTCTAACACCCCTCCAAGATAAAGTAAAAGAAAAAGTGTAGGACCTTTCTCCATCCACTTCTAATAGTAGGCATAAGAAACTTCCCCAACACATATCTACGCTACCTATTTCCTAATATACCCCTACCAGACATCCCAATCCTAGTTTGCTTCCAACCCACCCCCTGACAAACCTCAAGACAAAGAAAATGATAAGAAATTTTTAAAATAAGGTTTTTCTTCTCCTATCTAGTATCTTTCCTCCCTCATATTATCCCACAAACTCTTTATATTCCTCCTTCCCGTAAACCCATAAACTTACTTAATATCTATGTGATTTCTAGTTTAGTCATTGTCCTGTAAACCCACAAACTCTATCTTAGGCATTGTCCTACCTCCACGACTACCAAACAAACAAAAATTTACCCCACCCTACCACCAACCTAAACCTAAACTAACACCTTCACTCCCTCTCTAACTTCTTAAACCTAAAATTTGATGGTACTATGGTCCCTCCTTTGATGACCCTTATACCACACAATATTCATGAATCTTCATCTAATTTGTATATATGCATGTGACTTGTGTGCTTTATTGTGTGCACTTGCATGTTTAGGTGAACGTGTGTGTATGTTAGGAGCCATGACTTGCATCACTATTATAGTTTTCATAATTGAATAATGTTGTTTTATTTTCAGATGATGCAGGCTACGAAGACACCTCCCAATGTTCATAGGAAAATGGAGCGTGGTCTGTCCTCTGCGATTCATAGCTCCATGCCATTGACAGGGGTATAAGGTAGATTAGTAAATTTCAATTTACATTCATTGTTATAGTTGTTTATTTTTAAAAAATCAAATGGTTATAGATTTGAAGTTTAATTTCTATCTAGATGGTTTCTATAGGACATGACATCACTACAGCCTAATCCTGTTACTAAGGCAAATGAGGAGACAGATTATATGGTAGCGGTAAGTGATTATTTTCTTAAATGTTTCATTTTTTATAACATGTAATTTCTATATATTAATGTCTATACTTTTTATTGTAACAGCTACAGATCCACAAAGAACTAAATAGGAGGAGCAGCCTTTAGGTTCATAGTAGACCACCCTCATACGCGCCTCCATCCCCTAGAAGATCAAAGGTTGCTCGTGATCTATTCTCTTCACCGGATAGAGGGGAATGACTTTTTATTGTGTTCCTTTGTTGTATGCCTATATGGCATTTGTGGACATATATTTTGTATTGCATATAGTTGACATTATATACCTATATGGCATTCTTGTAAGCCTATATGGCTATTTTGTATATGTTATACTTATATCAACAGATATTGATGTATTCCTATATGGATATTTGGTTAATACAAATCATTTTTGTTGATCATTATGTAATATGGATAGGTGCAGTTGACATTGTATGTTGTTGTATGGTATTGCTTTTTTGTGTGTGTGTTCAAATGCGTATTTGAATTGTTTTTTCATGTATGTTTGGATACTTGTGTTGTACTAAGGTTAAGATTCTTGTAGTATGGGATGCATATAATTCCACCTTGGGCATGTGTTCTTAGTAAGACATATATCCTCACCCGAAGAGAGCTTTCATAATATGGGATGTGATTAGCAATTCATGTGGATTTGGATATGGTCTTGGATGTATAGTTCTAAGTCAAACTTGTAGGATTAAAATGACTTGTGGTTACTATCAATGGTCATATTTGGCTTGATCATGTACTTGTATTTATTTGTGTATTAGATGTTAGAAAGGATTTATTGATGTTAGTTGAGAAATCTATTTCCATGCATTTGAGATGTTTTGGATCCATGATTTTATGTGTATACTTACGTGTTAATAAGGGAATGAATTAAATAAGATAATCACCATTCTACCACACTTTTGAATTATGGATGGTGCTTGATAACCTTGATTTATGGATGGGGAGGAAAGGGAGATCCTCACAATATCAGGTTCAACCCCTTCCTCAATCAACACCAAGACCATAGGATCTTAGAGGATTCATTTGTAGAGTTGAGCTTGAAGTTATTCAAATATTGATCATGATGTACATTGTAATATGGCCACTTGTATTTATGGTGGGTGGTTCATGGCTTATTGCATTCATTATCATTGATGATCTAGTTTTAGTATTTCACCCCTTGTATATCTTGGCTATGTAACGATGTTATATTCAAGCCTAATAACACAATGACCTAAAGGTGGAAGAAGATGAGGATTGAACAACATGGATATGACAACATGAAGATGATATTAAGGTTTAAGAGAGTAGCCTAACAGAGGTCTGTTTCAAGCCTAATAGGGGTCTAAGATTGCAGTAATGGAACAATGCATTGAAGGACTAAAATAAACCCTACAGAGATAGTACTAGAGAACAAAGTCAAGTTAAACCAAGATAAAAGAACAAGTAGTTCATATATGACTATGTTGACTGCTAGAACAAGTATGTTAACAACCATAAGATGCATGTTGACATGTGAAGACTATAACAATTATAGCAAAGGCAATGTCTGAGGATATCACCAGTACAATGTAGCTTAGACTATTTCGGCATGTTTGGGTGTGAAAAAGGACCATGCCTAGCCTAAACGTATCGATCCTAACCTGTTGGAATAGTCAATTTGGCCGCACGAGGAGTAGAATGAAATTTACACCCCTTTGCAACTTTACACTGCATGCATCTGACCATGTTTGGGGCAGCAAAAAACTTCACCATGGGTAAACGGCTCAGAGATATAAAAAACCAAGAGAGGTTATTGTAGAGGGACCCTATGTGATCCCATAGCCTTAGATGGAATCTCTCTAAGTGACACGATATTCAAGTAACAACTCATCAAAGATTGTTGCCTTTTTGCACTTTGGACTTGTTGTCACATGAAATTGCACCCTACTTGAATGGGACTCCAAGTATTCCAATGACACAATGGGAATGATCTCTAAGTGTGGGAACTTGCTAAATGAGATCAAGCCTCTAGAGAAGGCCAGCTTCCTTGACTGGATATCACCTAAACTACTAAATTTTGGGGTGAAAAGGGGAAGAAATGTGCTGAAATGAAAGGTAAAGCAACAATACTAAAAAATATGAAAGGGTGATGCACCAGACAGATTTAAAGAACCTTTGCAAAACTAAAGCATGCACAACACAACCAGATACAACAAGCAAATATACATAGAATAGATGATTCTAATAGAGGTAAGAAGCAAGATGATTGAGAGGAACAAGAGATATTCACAGACAACCATATGCAGATTCACACAGAGATAGAGAAATCAGAAAAAGGCATGATAGCTTGCATATATCTAATGAAAGGCAAGGTTACAGCATGAAAAGTTTTGTTTGGAAATAGGGAGAACAGGATGCTCAAAAAAATTTTCAACCCTTCTTACATAATAAGCCTCAGCTTATATAGCATTTCAAAACTAACCTAGGTCGGTTAAAAAATCTGCTCAGGGAGCTGTAATCAGAAATATCCTTGAAAGGACATCCAGCTGATAGGAGTAATGGTGCCGAAAAACCTGGAACAGGGGCAGATGGAAGATATTTCTGAGTCTTCAATGCAAGCAGCTACATCATCAATCTGATCCTCATAAATGGTGGAGGATAAACTAGCATTGAATGCAAGCAGCTGCTTCTGACAGTTCTCGACAATTAGGCGGTGGAGGGAAGACTAGAGATGAAGTGGTGGCGGGATATTTTGGGCCATCAATGTGAGTTGTGCCCTCCTGTGCAGAAATGAATGCAAAAATATCTTCACCAACTCAAGAAAGTCGCTGCCAAAAAAGTCCACCCGACTGACATGAAGATCCAGATCAAAAACAGAAGTGGGAACCCTCCTAAAGAATTCCCGCCTAAAGGTCATCATCCTGATATTTTCAAATTTCTGCAAGAAATGATTATCCCACATGCACCCAGAGGAGATGCCTCCATCACTTTATAAGCTAGGCCGTGAGCATAAATAATGTCAGTGCTTTTGCTCCCGACGGCATCATCATAAGCCTTAACATCATCCTCCTCATCATGTTCTGTCGGCAAGACTCTCCAATATCGGTGGGCCAATTGCATGTTAGCCTGATATAGAATGTCACCCCAATATTTGAAATTAGCCTTGAGCCTCATCATCATCTTCAAGACCCATCGGCAAGACTCTCTATATCAGCGAACCATTGGTATGTCACCCTAATATAGAATGTCATACCGATGTGAAATATCCTCCCGATGCGAAATATCCTCCTGCCAGAAGTAACATGATATAAAATATCACCCCGATGTTTAAAAATTAGGATGATGTCAACAGCATGTCAGGCGATCCAGCGATCATGAAGTGAAAACATAACATCAGGATGATCTTCAACTAAGATCACCTGATATTCAAATGTGATAACCCCTCAGAAGATCAGGTCATACTTAGAAACTTCGTAGCACCAGCATCAGGATGATCTTCAACTAAGATCACCCGATGTTAAAATATCACCCCGATACGAAAGATCAGGTTGGCAGAAATATGATGACCTTCGCAAGAAAGATGATCTTCCCCCAGAATGGATCTGGATGACGTCAGCGGCATATGACTTGGTTTATCACTGCAGTTACCATGATGTCATCGTCATGTTATCGGATGGGGGGATAGTTGGAATATAGGATGATATTTGTAACATCGGGTGATATTGGGAAGATCAGGTGATGTTCCAATTATCACCTGATGTTTGAAATATGACCCGATATTTGAAATATCACCCTTCTTCCAAATATCAGGTTTGACCAAGCCTATGACCCTGCATAACTTCCTCACTTTGGTGAATTTCAGGGTGATTTTTTAAGCAAACCTGCCTATCTTTTCAAGCTCTTTCACATGGTAAGCCTCTTCAGGCAAGCTTCAGATTTTGAAATTGGGTTAAGACCTCAGGATCACAAATATGGCTTTCATGGGTATATGCATACTGACTGATCCTGCTTGAATTATTTTGACTCCTGCTAGAGGAAAAATAGGTCAACAATTTGGCGACCTCTATGGGATGTTTGCCTGCTAAACATGAGATCAATGGCCTTAAGCATCCATTGGGCATGGAGTCAAGTTTAAAATACGCTGGGGAACTAGGACCTACCTCTCAAAACACAAAAAGGGGAGAAGGCCTTCTTTCTTCTAATGACAAAGCAGCCTGTACAGAAGCACTTAGGGAAGTAAAAGGATCTAAACTACTGTGCAACAACACTTATTGAAAACAAGAAGTCTAACCTACTAATTTACAGGGTGCTCATACCTCAAAACACCTTTTCAAGTGTGTCCCATTGACTGGGATATGCAGATTTTCTCCATTCATATTTGACAACTGAAATGCATTGTGCTCCTTGCATTCAGTAATGAGAAAGGGGTCACTCCACATGCTGTCAAATTTGGAATGCTTCCCTGGTCTACTCCTTAGCTCATCCCATTTGAGCACCATATCACCCACTCTAAAATGTCTGGGGGTGGCCTTCTTGTCAAAATTTATTTTTGTTTGCAGCTGATGATGTTCCATGGCTGCCATAGCTTTATCTCTACTTTCCTCCAGCTCCATAAGCTAAGCATATCTTATAGCCATGGGGCTTTTTGCTTCAAGCATTTCTAGATGATGCATGATGTCTAGTACTGGCAGTTCCATAGACATAGGTAACCTTGCCTCATTTCCATACACTAGCAGATAAGGGGAGTTCCCAATAGACCTCTTAGGAGTTATCCTATCAGCCCACAGAGCAAACTTCAAATTAGTGTGCTAGGTCCTCTGATTATTCTACATTGCCCTCTTAATAATCCTGATGAGATTTTTGTTTGTGGATTCAGCCAAACCATTACCCTGTGGATAATAATTTGATGAAGTATTCAAATAAATCCCATTCTTGACAACCAAGACAATTATTCTTAGGCCAACAAAAGCTAGAGCATTATCAGAGATGATTGATTCAGGCACTCCAAATCTGGAGACCAAATCACAATAAAAATTCAAAACAGCACTCTCATTAGATTCTTTTAGAGCCATTGCTTCAGTCCATCTTGTGAAGTAGTATGTGGTTGTGAGTATCCACCTATGGCTTGCATTTGATGGTGGGTTGATAGGTCCAATAAAATCAATGCCCCATCTCATAAAGGGCTGCTCTACCTGGATTGGGTGTAGAGGCAAAGCTGGCAGCCTCTCTTTTCCTGCAAAAAGGTCACACTTAACACACTTTCTAGCCCATGCATGGGCATCCTTAAATAAGCTAGACCAATAATAGCCAGCTCTCATTACTTTCCAAGCAGTAGTCCTTGGAGAAAAATGACCCCCTATTGTTCCATCATGGAATTCATGTAGCACCCTGTCAGTCTGATTAGTATCAATGCATCTAAGCAATACACCATTAAAGTCCTTTCTGAAAAGGATGCCTTCTATTAAAACATATGGAATGGATTGTAGCCTAAAGTATCTTCTTTTAGCTTTATCTAAGCCTATAGGACATCTACCAGTTTGCAAAAATTGGGTCATATCATTAACCCAACTAGTACCTACTGCTGCTGTATCATCTTGATGCTCCTCTTCTATGATCAGGAGCACCTCTTCTTCTTCCTCTACCTCATCCTTAGAACTGGTGACAAGCTACTCACTGAGTCCTCTGCCTCTGACCAGCTTGGTTATCTTGATCTCCACATCATATTCCATGACCTTGGTGATCCAACCAGCCCTTTTCTCATTAACATCTTTACTCAGCAGGAACTCCTTCACACTAGGATGAGCCACCATCAGGTGTATCTTGTTATTTGAAACAAGATGCCTAAATTTTTTTAGGCTCCTGACTACTGCCAGGACATGCTTTTCAACGAAGCTATACTTCTGCTCATACTCCTCCAACCCTTGGCTGAAGAAGGCGATTGGTTGTTCAAAACCCTCGCTCTGCTACTGCACCAGAATCACGGAGATGGTATCCAGGCTGCCATAAGCATACAGGATAAAGTCCTTAGAGAAATCAGGATTGATCAGGGTTGGTGCAGTTGCTAATGCCTCCTTTATGGACTGGAAGCTAAGTCTGGCCTCTGACGTCCAATTGAAAGTTATGTTCTTTTTGAACATAGACGTCAAGGGTTTTAAGAGATTTGCAATATCAGGTATGAACCTTCTCAGAAAGTTAATTCTACCAATGAAGTGCTGCAGTCCCTTCTTATGACTGGGTAAGGGTAACTGCAAAATGGCCTTTATTCTCTCCTCATCAATGGTAATACCCTCCTTTGACACAACATGCCCCAACAACTTGCCCTCATGTACAGCAAAAATGCATTTTTTTGGATTGAGGGATATCCCAAACTCTCTGCATCTTTCAAAGACTAGCCTTAGGTAAGATAAATGCTCAGATGCATTCTTAGAGAAGACTGTTATGTCATCCAGGTATACCAACACTAGCTTATACATCAGACCCTTAAAGGCCATGTCCATGGCTCTTTGAAAAGTAGAGCCAGCATTTGAGAGGCCAAAAGGCATCCTCTTGTAGGCCATAGTACCCCACTTGGTTGTGAAAGCAGTCTTAAATTGGTCTTCTTCCTTGACTAGCACTTGGTTACACCAGAAAATCCATCAAGCAAAGAAAACCTTTCTGAGTCAGCCACCACTTGCAGAATTTGCTCCATTGAAGGCAATGGGTAGTGGTCTTTTAGGGAGGCTCTGTTGAGGTCTCTGAAGTCAACACATAGCCTGATCTCCCCATTTTTCTTCCTCACAGGAACA
This sequence comes from Cunninghamia lanceolata, assembly GCA_027924645.1. Classification (NCBI taxonomy): domain Eukaryota; kingdom Viridiplantae; phylum Streptophyta; class Pinopsida; order Cupressales; family Cupressaceae; genus Cunninghamia; species Cunninghamia lanceolata. The sequence goes on from BSBN01000078.1 coordinate 11,887,552, forward strand.
AGGTTAGAAACCCAAGAAGTGTGCGTGATTGGAAAGATGATCTTTCCCTCAATCAGCTCGGTTAGTTCTTTGATCATCAGGGGTTCTAGCTTTGGATTCAGAGGTCTCTGTTTCTGCCTCACAAGTTTTATACCTGGCTCTAACTCTATGGTGTGTTGGGCAATATGAGGATCAAATCCCTTTAAGTCTGCATAATCCCAAGCAAACACCTCTTCAAATTCCTTACAAAGAGCAATGAAAGCTCTTCTGTCTTCAGCTGAGCAGATTTTACCAATTTTAAGGAGTCTACCCTTGAAAACTTCTAGCTCTTCATAATGCTCCTCCTTTACTTGCATACTGGTTTTTGTCTTCTTCTTTTGGTCATCAATGCCAAAAATAGATTCCAAGGTGACCAATCCCTTGGGCAGCTTATTTGTTCTCACCTGAATGATTTGATCATTGTCATACTATTGTTTGAGTTTATCCTGATTCATCATGGAAAACTCATCTTCCTCTAATAGGAACCTCGGGATCTGTTCATCACTATCAAAAACTTGCCAATAAATATTATTATCAGGGATAGAAGGCTTAGAAATTATTTTTACATGAGGTTGAACCTTCTCCCTTTGAATATCACTGGGGATGTCAAATTGAGCCCCAATTGAAGCTAATCTGTGAGCATGATGGTTCTGACTCCTTGGAATGGAGATCAAATTGAAAGCATCAAACTCTTCAATCAAATTCCATACCCTGTGTTTGTAGCACTTCAGGGCATCACTTTTTGTAAGGTGCAGTCCCCTCACCTGATTCACAATGAGCTCACTATCTCCAAACACCTGTAGATAGCCAATCTTCCTCCTTCTTGCCCACTACAGACCTTGGATCAACCCTTCATACTCAGCAGTGTTGTTAGTATAAGAAAAGGCAAAATGAAAAGCAGCATAATAATTTTCACCTTGTGGTGACACAAGCATTGCACCACCACCAGATCCATTTCTGCCCCTAGAGCCATCAAAATACATTTTCCACACCTCATCATGTTGCTCTACCTACTGCTCTGCTTTCTTCAGAAGACTTGGTATTGTTGTTTCATGCTCATGCAATATGTACACTCCCATGCTAGTTTCTTGGATATATCCCTCAAGATCATCCACAACATTTTCAAAGGCCCACTCCCTCAAGAGTACCTCTGGTATGCTCTCAGCTTGTAGTTCCTAAGCAGCAACTAGTTCAGGGTCATCAGAGATAATGCAATTTGCATTAACAACACTGGGTGTGTAAGGCTCTATGTGATAGTCTGAAAGTAACCCAGATTTCAAAGTTACTTTGGTGCCATATCTGGTCCTGAAAAACATGTGGGACCAGTCAGAAGATAGATATCCTCCTATTTTGGCTGTAAATTCCCTTGATAAGCACATGGCAAAATGAGGAGGCAAATCTATTATGAACACCTCCTGTGAAATAGAAACATTGGGGCAGGTGTGTAGGGTGAGACCTAGGTCTCTTATGATACCCACAGTATTAACAGATGTACCATCCAACTGGAGTACACCTTTCTCAAGTGGCTGGTACTTAAGCCCTAACTGATCTACAATTTGCTTAGGCATGACAAAACTGCTTGCTCCACTATCCACCATGCAATTGTGCACTAGTTTGTCCCCAATTATCAGTGATACATAAAAGGGAAGAGGTTTGGCACCTTGGTTAGGCTGCTTGATGTCATCTTGGGATGAATTAGAAAGGATAGTCCTATTTGGGTCAACAGTGGTATCATTAGATACCTTCAAATCAGACAAGGCAGACTGCAACATCTTCTTTTGGCCAGGGATTGCTAAGGAATCCCACATAGACATGGTTACATTCATCTTTTTCATGTTTTCAATAATATTGAAAGGTGGAGTGGCACCTACCTTCTGACATGAATTTGTAGCAACAGTATCAGCCTGCAAATGAGGCATCTCCCTTGCTGTTGCTGGTGTACTTCTTTGCAAGATGCTAGGAATATGGGATGTGGAAGCATCAGTATGTCCTCTACCCTTGCTTATTGCTGGCTCAACCTCATAACCCCTCTTCTTAGCCCTTGTATTGGCAGCAACTGGATTACTATCACTGTTTACCCCACAGTATTGTCCTTCCTACCAATTCATGAAAGTAGAATCATTCTGAGGTTGCTCTTGTTGTTGTGCAGCTCCATCATTTGGTGTGTATGGTTGTGTGGCTGCCACATTTTGTGTGTATCGCTGTGTAACTGCCACATTTTGTGCCATCAGAGCCTGATTTAGGACTCCACTTGAACAGGCTACCTGATTGTGTGGCATATGGCATGGGACACACCAATCATAATCAACTGCAATGTTATTTTGAACAAGGACAAGGTCCCTTGTTGCATTAACAGGTGCTAGATTGTAAGGCTGAAAAGGCCTTTGGTTCATATTTTGCCTGACACCTTGGTAGTTGTTCTGATAAGATGGCCTATTGGCCTGGTAAGGTTGACCCTACCCCTGATATGCTTGGTTCTGCCCCTTATGTTGTTGTTGATAAGGCTACCTACCTTGAGACTGTTGCTTCTTAATGTTTACTAGATCATTCCCAAAAGTCTGTAGAAGATTTTCTATTTTCTGCTGGCTACATTTTATCTCCTTTAGCTCTTGAGATGAACTAGAGGCAACAGGTTCAGAAGTGGAGGTACTTGGTAATGCTGCAACAACAGGTGTAGGGACAAAATATGGGGTGGACAAAGGCATAGAAGCCTGGATCTCAGGAAAGATGGGCATAGGGGGCCTAGATGCTATTTTTCTAGCCTAAACTAGACTGTTCTCTGCTCTGATGGCTATTTCATAGGCATCAGGTAGGCTTACACCTCCTAGTGATTGTATCATCACTGAAATGTCACTATTTAAAGCTTTCAAGAAATATAAGAATGCATACTCAGCTGGAGGTCTTACTGTGGCAGGGATTCTGTCCCATGTCTTCTGAAATCTGAAGTTGAAGTCCATCATTGGTTCCTGAGTGTTGGTCATGATGTTTGTCATAAACAAGCATAGAATAAAAGTACACATTAACCTTTATTCATCTTGAAAGATACAATGAATTCAGAGAATTCATGATCCCAAGTCTCTAGTGATTAGGTCTTAATCGTCTGACATTACTCAGAGGTTAATGTGAGTTGTTGTTTCCATTTTGGGGCCTTACGTGAAAGTTCATCATCATGACAATACTTCTACAAAAATTCTTATAGAGAAGTCATATTATATAGCTATTTGATGAAATGATGTAGAAATACTTCAAACTTTGCATGATATTTTCAATTGTGCATGCTATGTATTCAAATATGCTAAATATTTGCAATTACCTATGAGATGTCTGCATATCTGCGTTATTTGCTTAGGATTATCAATTGTTTGCAATTATGAGAGTGAAATGTTCTGAAATCTAAAGAAAACTGAAGAAATGCTTCTAATTAAAGTTGAACCTTTAGCTTTTGAACCACATGTATATTAGATACTGTCATGAAGAGAAGAAAATCAAACCATATTTTCACCAGGACATTCCACAGCTAGATATAGTTGATGCTAACTTCAAAGGAATTTGTATGAAGACAACATATGGAAGTAGACATGCACTCCAAGGGACGCAGCAAATCACCACATATATCCAGAATTCATACACTGATTACTCGAGCTTTACTATGAATTGTAATCGACACAGTCTTCTCATTCATTAAGCATGCAAAAATATAAATGTATACAAAAACTTTGAAATGAGCTCTGAATGTTTCAGCAGACGGATTTCAATTAAGTTTTGAATATTTACAACAAGGCATTCCATCACCTTTTATAGAACAAGGTGAGGAATCCTCTACAAAAAGATCAACGATCATGATTCATCAATGCACATCTACGGTCACCATTCTCTTTGACTTTGTCAACCTTTACAAAATGGCACAAGTTGCCAGCTGGCAACTATCTAGATTATTTACATAGTCCCTTTATGGAGTATCCTCATGATGCTCCTTGTGTGATTCATGTGGATCATCATCATGTGCATCACTTCCTGAACTTTCACTATCCTGATGATGATGACTTCGCATATGAGGTTGCATGCTGCTCCGGATCTGCTCATATGACTGCACAATTGGATCTATTGCTCTACCATGCTAAGTCTTTGCTTTGATGATGGCGTGCTTGTGTGCCTCATATTTGTTTCTACTGATATCTAGTTTGTCTTTCCTGTCCTGCAGTGTCTCATTGTAATTTTCCATCTTGACTTTGATTCTCATTATTTTATTTATAATTTCTTCTGTCAAGTGGACAAGTGGACCATCTGCCTCTGATTGGAAGTTGCTATGTAAAGCTTTGATGGCAGATTCTTTATCTTGATTTTCTATTTTCCCTTCCACTTTTCCTTCCAATCTTTCCAATATTTCTGCCTCAACAGCCATTAAATCGTGCAACTTCATGCTAATCTCTTTCAGCTTATTATTGTCTCTTCTGAGCACTCCACATTCAAACTGAATGTCTTTATACCAGATGTCCACCAACAATGCAGTATGATTGTTCAATACCTATTTACTAATAAGCAGTTGAGGATTTATCCTCTTTATTTCTCCCAGGAGATTTAGTACCTTTTCCAGTTTGTAGGACCTTTTCCCTGTCTGCATTTGCAATTTATCTACTTTGGTCCTGGAATCGCTGAGAGTGCTCCACCTCTTCAAAGAGGCCTTTACCATTTCCTCTACATCATCCAATGTGGATGACATCCATTTTCTTATCACAGATGCCTCATGTTTCATGAGGTCTAACTTATTTACCTCCTCTTGAGAAATAGCAGTCAATGGGACTGCATGTTTAGTTGAAGTTTCTTCAGTATTGGTTAGCCTTCTTATGTAGGCATGCAACTGAGCAATGTGCTCTTTGTGTTGCTTATTTTTCTCCTTCTCTCTTTCCACCTTTTGAATCAAAGAATCAATAATGTATTTGCCCTCTTGACCCTCTTGGTCTTCATTAGCAAAACCCAGATCCACTGTGCTAATTTGAAATTCATCTAAGGTAATTTTACCTTTTTCTTTCTCCACAGTAGGAACCGCATGTTGGATCTAGGGCATACAACTGAGAGGGGGGGGTGAATCAGTTGTATAAAACTTCTTGTTCTTTCAAACAATTGATTCTTTGTTGTTAGTTAGCAGCATATCAATTAATCATCCATGAAAGCATAATACATAAACACAAGAGCAGATAAGCATCAACACATTGAACACCAAGATTTTGACATGGAAAACCCGGTTAAGGGAAAAACCACGGGGTGATTAACCCAAGAATTATTCTCTGTTAGAAGAATAAAGAAGAATGAATGGCACATGCCAATTAGGGCTCACTGCCCGAGCACACTGCTCACAAAGAGGCCCACTGCCTACAAGGAGACACACTGTCTACAGAGTGATAAAAATCATAGTCTTGAACTGGAGAATGACATCTCTACCATGTCCGGATCAGTTCCAATTAAGCCCAAAAACCTCTGCTCTGCCTTTCGCACTTCTCTTCGCTATGCCACACTCATCCACACACTCCTCTACACGAAATGAACTCACAAACTGTTATTTATACAAGACATCAACTTAGGAACAAACATTTAAGTCGGCAAACAACCATAAGAACATCCGCAAGATGAATAACACATCCGGTCGGCCACCACAAGAACATTCGCAGGATGAACAACTCATCCGATCGGCTAGACAGAGCAAGAACTTCATCCAGAAGAATATCTTCAATTCTGGGCTCTACTATCAATGCGGACCAACAACATAACCTCAACATGATCCAAGAACCTTCACAAGCCTGCCTGAATGATCGGATACATCCGCACTTCCTTTACCTACTGGAATCTCTTGTCTTCCTCATCTGGAACTTCAAGAACACAGTCTGTCGCCACTGTCATAATGCAAAAGGTACTTCCGGACCTCCAAATCATACACAAATCAGGATGACACATCACAAGGACATCCCAAACACTCCTTCCAATCCACAGATTAGGATAATACAATTCTGGACCTCACCGGACCTTTCTGTGATCCTTTGTCACCTCTGAACACTTGCCGGAACCGGTTCTACACCGACAGCCACAACTCCTTCAGATCTTCATGCGGACCTCTGAAATCTTAACTGAAGCATCTCAAGACTCATATCTACAGACCCTTTAATCCGCATCCTCCGGTTCTCATCCTATACAGTACATTTGCCTTCTTCTCATCACTATTCTTCACTGTTCCTGACTAAGGCTAATTTTCTCAATATCCTCAGCACACTGCTCATCCAATCCATCTTGTCAATGCAATATGAGTATGTTGACATCAATGACAACACTGGTTTACCTCATACTTGCAACAATCTCCCCCTTTGTCATTGATGGCAACATATGATGTGAAAAACCATCAAGACAAGAACTTCTCCTTTCTGTCACAGCTCCCCCTATCAACAACTTTTCACATGTCTTCTCTTCCTTTACTGCTCCCCCTTTGATCATCAACCACTTGTTTTTCACATGTCCTCTCTCCCCCTTTGACATCAATGGCAAAGGGCTCATACTTGCAATTCTCATACATCAGAATCATACCAGCTGCTCCCCCTTAGTTGCAGCTCCCCATCATCAATCCGGATCACAAGATATGACTGTGATATCCACCGGACTGATGCACATCAGTGCATCCTAGTTCATCACCAGAGGGGCCATGACCCCTAACTTCTCCTGGAGATATTCAAAAGAGTCCTTGGGAAGAGGTTTTGTAAAGATATCTGCAATCTGATCCTTGGAGGGAACATACTCCAATCTGACTTCTTCCTTGTTTACTTGTTCTCTCAGAAAGTGAAATTTGATAGATATGTGCTTAGTCTTAGAATGCAATACCGGATTCTTAGAAATATTAATTGCACTTGAATTATCACAGAAAATTGTGATAGGCTCCTCATATTCAACTTTAATGTCTCTTAGCATCTGCTTCATCCATAAGATTTGAGTGCAACTACCTGCTGCTGTAATGTATTCTGCTTCAGTTGTAGACAGAGATATTGCATCTTGTTTCTTGCTTAACCAAGAAACCAATCTCTTCCCCAAAAAGAATGCTCCACCACTAGTGCTCTTCCGGTCATCCACATCTCCTGCCCAATCTGCATCTGTGTAAGCATGAAGAGAGAAATCCGGATCTCTAGGGTACCATAGACCATACTCAACTGTTCCTTTCAAGTACCTAAAAATTCTTTTGATTGCCATAACATGAGATTCTCTAGGATCAGCCTGGAATCTTGCCACAAGACCAACAGCCTGCATTATATCTGGTCTAGTTTGAGTGAGATACAACAATCCACCAATCATTGATCTATACTTTGTCTGATCTGCCTTTGGAGAATCATCATCTTTGCTTAACTTACATCCGGTTGCCATAGGAGTGTTCATTGGCTTTGAGTCTTCCATACCAAATTTCCTTAACAATTCTTTCACATATTTGGTCTGAGAAATGAAGATCCCTTCTTTTGTTTGAGTAATTTGCAGACCCAAGAAGAAATTCATTTCACCAAGCATAGACATTTCAAACTCACTTTTCATCTGATTTGCAAAAGTTTTGCATATACTATCTCTTCCTCCAAAAATGATATCATCCACAAACACTTCAACAATCAAAATGTTTTCATGATCAATTTTGAAATATAAGTTACTGTCAGCAGTACCTTTGTTGAATCCAATCTGCACAAGATGCTTATCCAACCTTTCGTACCATGCTCTTGGGGCTTGCTTTAATCCATACAAAGCTTTCTTCAAATTGCAGACCATATCATCATTATCAGACAATTGAAATCCATCCGGTTGTTCAATGTAGACTTCTTCTTCCAGATCACCATTTAGGAAGGCAGACTTGACATCCATCTGATATACCTTGAAGTCTTTGAAGGCAGCAAATGCAAGAAGTAATCTGACTGCTTCAATTCTTGCCACCGGAGCAAAAGTCTCTTCAAAGTCAATTCCTTCTATTTGAGAGTAGCCTTTGCAGACCAATCTAGCTTTGTTTCTGATTACTTCACCAGCTTCATTTAGTTTGTTCCGGAAGACCCACTTGGTTCCAATTACATTCCTGTCTCTAGGTCTGGGAACAAGATCCCAAGTATGATTTTTCTCAATTTGCATCAATTCATCTTCCATTGCTTTGGTCCAGTTTTCATCATTGCAGGCTTCATTTATTGTTTTAGGTTCAATCTTTGAAATCAGACAACATTCATCCTGATTTTGAGCAACATTTCTTCTAGTTTGTACACCTTTGCTTCTGTCACCTATGATCTGATCTTCAGAGTGGTTCAGTCTTACATACCTTGGAATTTTGGGAGTATCCTGCACTGCTGCTTCTTGATCAGGCTCATTCAAACCTATCTCTTCTTCCTGATTTACCGGATCAGGCTGACTCTGTCTCACCGGAGAGGATTGAGTTCCTTGAACACTATCTTGGTCATCTTCATCAAACTCATAAAATCTTGAAGGCTTCTCAATTCCTTCATCAACTTTCACATTGCTGCTTTCTATCATCTTCCTCAATCTCTTATTGTAACACCGGTATGCTTTGCTTTGAGTGGAGTAACCCAAGAAAATTCCTTCATCACTTCTAGCATCAAACTTTCCTAGATCTTCATCTCTTTTAATATAACACTTGCTACCAAATACTCTGAAATATTTCACAGTAGGAGTGATGCCAAACCAGAGTTCATAGGGGGTCTTACCGGTGTTGTTTCTGATTTGAACTCGATTGAGAGTGTAGACTGCAGTGCTGATAGCTTCTTTCCAAAACATTTGAGGAACATTTGCTTCCAACATCATTGTCCTGGTAGCTTCCTGGATGGTCCGGTTCTTTCTCTCAACTACTCCATTCTGTTGTGGAGTCCTAGGAGCAGACAACTGTCTCCTTATACCCTGCTTCTCACAAAAGTCAATGAACTCACCAGATGTAAATTCACCACCTCTATCAGACCTTAGACACTTTAGTTTCAATCCGGTTTGATTCTCTACCATAGCTTTGAAGATTTTGAACTTCTCAAATGCTTCTAATTTTTCTTTTAGAAAGGTAACCCACATCATCCGGGAATGATCATCAATTAACAACATGAAATATCTATCACCTTGCAGACTCTTGATTCTTGTCGGACCACAGAGATCAGTATGTACTAATTCCAACAATCCGGTAGAAGACTGATCTTGGCTTTTGAAAGAGACTCTGCTTTGTTTACCTAACTGACATTCTTTGCACAAACTATTTGTAGGTTTCATCAATTTTGGAAGATCTCTTACAGACTGAGTATTGCTTATCTTGATGATGTTATCAAAATTTACATGACACATTCTTCTATGCCATAACCAACTCTGATCAATTTGAACAAACAAACAACTTTTATTTGAACCAACCAGATGAAAGATATTACCTTTTGTCTGAGTACCGGATGCAATTTCAGTTCCGGAGCTTGTAAAGATTCTGCATTTTCCATTCTTGAACCGGAGATCATAGCCTTTGTCCACTAACTGACCAACACTGAGAAGATTGTGCTTCAATCCTTCAACATATAGTACGTTACCTGTTTTGCTCTTTCCATCAAAGGAAATAGTTCCCCTGCCTCTGATTCTGCCAGCAGAATTGTCACCAAACTTTACCATTCCTCCTTCATACCTTTCTAAATTCAAGAACTTATTCTTGTCACCAGTCATATGGTGAGAACATCCACTGTCAATAACCCAATCATCCTTTTCTTCCACTTGAGCAGCCAAAGCTTTTTCAACAACTTTGTGATTGACAGATTCAGAGAGTATTGAATCTTCTTCCTTGATGGCAATAAACACCCACTCATTTCCGGATTTGCTTCCTAGTTCTGATTCATCATCTGTTACTCCTTCATTGTCATCTTCTTCATGAACATAATAGCAATTCTTTTGAAACCTTTGTCTGTTGGTATTAGACCTTGCAGATCTTTCCAGACTTCTTGAAGCAAAATGACCAATCTTATTGCAGTTGAAACACTTAAAGGGTAGTTTTCCTTCATACTTACCGGATCCTCTTGGCAGTCTCTTTGCAATGAGGGCTTCAAGTTGAGCTGTTTCTGCTTCTTCTTCTTCCATGTCTCTTCTTGCTTGATCATACCATGACATTTTCCTTGATGAGTTTTCTCCCGGATCAAATCTCTGTTTGCCTTTCACATAGGCACTAGCTTTGAAAGCAGATTCAGTCTTGGGAGGATCATCTCCAAACTCGGTCATTTCAAATGCAGCTAGTTTGCCAGCCAGTTGTTCTCTTGTGACAGTTGTGTGGGCTCTGAATTCATCAATGGCAGCAACCTTGATTTTGTAGGCAGCAGGAAGGGATCTTAGGATTTTGCAGACAATCTCATTTTCATCTAGAGTTCCACCAGCATTTCTAATTCCACATACCAGCTCATTCACTCTTGGCATAAAGTAGTGATGTTTTCATCATCTCTCATCTTCAATCTTTCAAATTTCCCTTTCAGACTTTGCAACCTTGCACTTTTGACAAACTCATCTCCTTCATACAGAAGTTCCAGTTTAGTCAGGATCTCATATGCAGTTGGTAGGTCAATAACATTCGAGAGATCTGAGTCATTCAATGCGCTTAGAAGAGCTTCCTTGGTCTGCAGATTGTTTTCAGCTTCTGTGATTTCATTCAGAGTTGTCGGACCACCTTGTGGAGGTACATATGGTTTTGAAACCATAGCCAAGTATACTTTTCCCATACATTCCAAGTGACACTTCATGCGACCTTTCCAGAGAGTGAAGTTGGTTCCATCGAACTTTGGACTATCCTTCTTGTATGACGACATCCTGGATCTCCTCAAGCGGTTAAGCTCCTTTCAGAGGAACTTGGCTCTGATACCAATTGTTGGATCTAGGGCATACAACTGAGAGGGGGGGGTGAATCAGTTGTATAAAACTTCTTGTTCTTTCAAACAATTGATTCTTTGTTGTTAGTTAGCAGCATATCAATTAATCATCCATGAAAGCATAATACATAAACACAAGAGCAGATAAGCATCAACACATTGAACACCAAGATTTTGACGTGGAAAACCCGGTTAAGGGAAAAACCACGGGGTGATTAACCCAAGAATTATTCTCTGTTAGAAGAATAAAGAAGAATGAATGGCACATGCCAATTAGGGCTCACTGCCCGAGCACACTGCTCACAAAGAGGCCCACTGCCTACAAGGAGACACACTGTCTACAGAGTGATAAAAATCATAGTCTTGAACTGGAGAATGACATCTCTACCATGTCCGGATCAGTTCCAATTAAGCCCAAAAACCTCTGCTCTGCCTTTCGCACTTCTCTTCGCTATGCCACACTCATCCACACACTCCTCTACACGAAATGAACTCACAAACCGTTATTTATACAAGACATCAACTTAGGAACAAACATTTAAGTCGGCAAACAACCATAAGAACATCCGCAAGATGAATAACACATCCGGTCGGCCACCACAAGAACATTCGCAGGATGAACAACTCATCCGGTCGGCTAGACAGAGCAAGAACTTCATCCGGAAGAATATCTTCAATTCCGGGCTCTACTATCAATGCGGACCAACAACATAACCTCAACATGATCCAAGAACCTTCACAAGCCTGCCTGAATGACCGGATACATCTGCACTTCCTTTACCTACTGGAATCTCTTGTCTTCCTCATCCGGAACTTCAAGAACACAGTCTGTCGCCACTGTCATAATGCAAAAGGTACTTCCAGACCTCCAAATCATACACAAATCAGGATGACACATCACAAGGACATCCCAAACACTCCTTCCAATCCACAGATTAGGATAATACAATTCCGGACCTCACCGGACCTTTCTGTGATCCTTTGTCACCTCTGAACACTTGCCGGAACCGGTTCTACACCGATAGCCACAACTCCTTCAGATCTTCATGCGGACCTCTGAAATCTTAACTGAAGCATCTCAAGACTCATATCTATAGACCCTTTAATCCGCATCCTCCGGTTCTCATCCTATACAGTACATTTGCCTTCTTCTCATCACTGTTCTTTACTGTTCCTGACTGAGGCTAATTTTCTCAATATCCTCAGCACACTGCTCATCCAATCCATCTTGTCAATGCAATATGAGTATGTTGACATCAATGACAACACTGGTTTACCTCATACTTGCAACACCGCAATCTGTGCAGTCCTTCTCCCAGTTGTTGGATCCCTTTTTATGGCCGAAGTCATTCTGGCCTTCCTCTTAGGTTTTATTATATCCCCGGAGAATAATGTAGAGACATCAAATTCTTGAATTTCCAATTCTTCTTCTTCATTTACTTCTTTCTCCAACCACGGAGGCACCTGATCATGTTTTTCTGCATCATCATGATGTTCACCTGTGTCTCCTATTTCTGTCAGCAGATGTGGTGGAGATGGTGATTTTCTCATTTCTTCTTCCTGATGCTCACTTTTTTGTTGATCCTACAGCACATCCTCCTGTTCTGGAACTTCCTTCTTCGGAGGAGCATCTTCTTGGGGTGCATCTATATGTTGATCATGATGATCATGATCCTTCTCTGTCATTACTTCATCTAGTTTCAACTCTTCCCCTTGTTGCATATCCACTGCACTAGATACTGTGGATTCTTCTTGAGGTGCTGGCGTTTGTTCTGAAGCCATTATTTGTTCCGCGCCTGTACTATCAACCTCCTGGGCTTTGGTAGTAGGATCTTCTATTATTCTCTCCTTTTCATCAGCCTTCGTTTCCTGAACCTCCACTATAGCAGGTTCTGTTGATGTATCCTGTGGACTTTGTTGGCCCAATTCTAGAGTATGGCCCTCTGATTCTGTCATATTTATTTCTTTTGCTAGGTGCCCTTTGTCAGGTGATCCTGCTGGATGTTCAAGACTTGCATCCTATTTCCCTGTTAAGTCCACTACTGCAGGACTTGTCACCTCTGTAATTAATGTATCTAATCTCATTTCTTGGGCTATCTATTCTTGGCTCTTTTCCTGTTCTACCTCCACTTGCTTCATCTCTTCCAGTATAGTCTGAACTGGTGGTGCCTTGTGAGGAGTCATGCTTGTACCAGCAGCAAGTGTTTCCATCTTTTGTGCAGCCACTTCCTATACAACTTCATCATCAGACAAATTTATTGTCTCGTCTAGCGAGATGTGTTCTACTTGTGTCTGAGCAGTTTCTTTCATCTGTTCTTCTGCAAGTTCAGTTTTGAACTTGACGATGGTAGGAAGTGGAACATCATACTGAAGTTCCCTAGGCACTTCACTACCTGCCCCTTGTAACAATGCAGGGGGTTGTTTTATTTCACCTCTCATGGAGGTTCTCAGTTTCTTAGGTGGGGTAGACACCACCACCTGTGGAGCTCTTCTTTTCCTCTTTATTACTAAAGGAGCCTCCTCTTCTTCAGGCTCTTCCTCCATGAGGATATCCTCTTCTCCCAATTTTCTTGAGGATTGACCCTCTTCTAGGGTCTCAGTAATTCCAGCCTCTACTGTCTTAATCTTCTTGGACTTTCCTTGCCCTGTCCTTAGAGGGGATGCTGATTCTAATCCAGATCCTGATGCTGCTGGCTCCTCAACTACAAATACTACTTTTTCAAAAATAACCCCTTTGGGTTCTTTATCTATCTTCTTGCCCCTTGGGGGTCTTTTGCTCTGTTGTTGTGGTGGAGGGAATCTATCTCCCTTAGTCTTCCTCTTTTCATTCAGGAAGTCATCATATTCATCCCCGGGAATATCCTGCCCCTTCTTCTTGTTGTCCACCATAATGGCAACACCTTTCTTCTTCAATGCCTCTATCTGTTCATCAACCCAAGCTTGGGTTAGTTGTAGGGTCCTGGCAATGAAGGGGTCTAAGGATATATCCTCCTGTATGGTGAGGTCAGGTGCAGAGATGGTATCGTTATATATTTTCTTCTACTCATACTCATCCGCAATTATCCTGCCATCATCCTTCTTCAATTATTGGGGGATGGGGATGCAATCAAAGGTTCTTATTTGGTTCAATGTTAACCTTTGATATCTTCTTCTTCTTGCCTCTGCTTCATCTTCACAGTCGGCCCAGAAGTCTTCTAGGTGCCTCTGATGAATAGGCTTCCCTATTATTTTCTGCATCCTGCCGTAAGGATCATATGGTCTCGTTAGTGGAAAAGGCTGTAGATTCATTTTATTCAAGGTGACCATCACCTTCTTTATGTGCTCTGAATCTGGGCACATGTACTAGCTAATGGTGACTGGAAACAAAATTGGTGGCAGCTTCTTGGCATCCTTGTATGTTTTTATCATTGTGGAGCCCTGCCTGATGAACTCCATCAGTACTACTGCATCAGTGGGATACCTCGGTAGCATGAGAGGATGTCCCTCAAAACCTTCAATTCTTATGTATGAAAAGGTGGCAAACTGTATGTACCAGGCTCCATGCCTGTAAATTATCTCTTGAGCCTCCATGCTCAATCTTTTTGTTTTGTCCTCCTCCATGGTCCTCACCAGATGCATAGAGAATGCATCATTGACCAGTTTGTAATCTTGGAGGTAATTGGCTCTTTGCAGCTGGGGATGATGATCCCAGATATGCACAGTATTTACTGTTCCTGTGACTTTCCCATCTGTGACCAGTGCATCAAATGTGCCTTTGTAAGCACAAGAGTAGACAATGTATGAGGTCATGTAGAAAGCACAATTTGAACCTCCTAGGTTCATCAGTTGCTCATGCAGAGCATCACTTATTAACTGGCCCCACAGTGGCTTGATATCTGAATATAAACACATCATTATTATACCATACATCTAGTCTCTAAAACTACTAGCATCAGGCTGGCCTGTTACTCTGTTCAGTAGTACAATCATATATTGATATTCATCAGCAAAATCATATTTGAATAGGTGCATAGGAAGCTTGGCTGCTGCAGGATATGTGTTGTTCTCAGCTCTCCATTGATACATGTTCTTCCTGGCCTGCTTTTTATTGTTTTCATATTCCTTTTCTGACTTCTTCAGGTCTACACTTTTGACCTTGCTACCCAAAGGTCCGGAAGAGACCCTTGATGGATAGGTCTGCGTATATCCTCCCATGCTTCATCACCTGCCTTGTCTCAGGGTTATAATTTTGGGCACACTCGATGACGAGCTCCAGAGATTCCATGGAGTATGGAAAACTGGTAGTGTTCCACATTCCAGACACGAAAATTGCATCCAGCACCAGACTCTTATTATTCTCATCATTCAGCCTAGCTAACCAGGCCTCCAAATTGGTGCTCCCCTGATGGGTATCTGTAATTGACCGTATTTAAACAGGACCCCCCTCTGAGATGAGAACATGGGCTTACTGAATTCTGCCTGACACTTAACAAACCTCTTGTCAGCCATGGGTACCTGTAATTAACATAATCTTGTCTTACAATGGGTATATACATGCATGCCTATAACAATTTATCTTTAATATTCATCATGCATATCACATTTATTCAGCATAAGCCCATCATGGGTGGTGCATAAACCAGAATCTATAGCATCATACCTGACTGTTACAAAAACAACATGATGAGGGTTTATTTACTTACCTGGTTATGCCAATTTCTTTTTATACCAATGGAAATCTAAAAGTGCCCTTAATTCTTGCTGATGATCAAGAGCTTTATGTTGCTTACAAACTTTGCTAGTCGTAGTATCGCCTGCAGGAGGATATGGAAGTTGTGCTCTGTAAAAAGTAATTTCTTCACAAGGTAAATGTGAAATGGCATTAGATTTACCTTTTAACCTTGTAATTAGGGTAAATTTAGGGCAAATCCTGATAGATTGGATTTTATTCCTTGATTCTGCACGGCAAGTCAAGATTTCACCAGGTGTTCCATCGGGTTTAATAATCGGCGGGAACCACCTACCATGTCTACGCGCATTTAATGTTAATGGCGGCAATAGGAGTGGGGTGATATCTAAATGGCAAGATGATTTTTGAAAATGTCAGGTTATGCTTAGATATCGGGTGATGTTCGCGCCATTAGGCTGTGTTTTAAACGTCAGGAGGATATTCAAAAATATCGGGCTTTGTTTTGGATGATGATGATGGCTGAAGTCCTCCTTTTGACTCTCAGGATATTGGGGTGACGTCATCCAGATATTCATTCTTTGTATCGAAAAGGCATCATGACATCATCGTCATGTTACGCGAACATGATCATATTTAGAAAATATCCTGTCGAGATGTAAATGTGATGATGACGTCATCGTCATGTTAGTTTCTTCATTTATCAGACTTGGATGACGTCATCAGGATATTGGCTTAGGGTGATATTTCATGGCAGGAGGATATTAAGAAATATCGGGTTACATTTGGACATATGACGCTCGCAATATATAAGACTGTTTGACAGGGAAGATTTGCTATCACTTAAAGTTGACATCCAGATATTTGGACCGCATGACTTATCGGGTGATATACCAAGATCAAGATGATTTTTTGTAACATGATTGAGGTTATAAAATATGATCCTCCTCTTGCAAATATCAGGTTTGACTAAAACTTTGACTGTTCATAACTTTCACATCCTGATGAACATTAGGGTGATGTAAAAGGCAAACATGCATGGAATTTAATGCCCTTTCCAAATACAAGGTCGCAAAAATAAAATATGAATTTTGACCAACCAACCTCACAATTATGACCTACCTCATCTTGACTCTTCATGATGATACACATGACTTACTTTTACCAAACCGCCAGAAAGCAGACAACACAAGCCAAGCCAAAAAGTTGGGTCCCTGTTTTGCCAAGTCAAAATGGGGTGTGTTGTGTAACCACACAACACTGAGGAGCTCTCTTTATGGTGGTCATCTGTTCCACCAATGACAGATTATCTGATTTATCCTGGAACTACTTATTCAGCTTGTCTCCTAAGTCATTCCAGGTTCCTATAGTCTGTATTGGTAGACTTCTGAACCATTGTGATGCCTTCCCTTTGAATGAGGCAGCTAGTAATCTGATGGCTATATTCTCTTGTGTTACATGATGTACTCCACATAGAGAAGCCACATCTCTTATGTGTTCAATAGGTGTAGTTTGTGTTTCCCCTGTGAAATAGGGTAGGCTCTTCAAGGCTGCCATAGGTATGGCATCATGTACTGCTAAGTTCAAAGTGCTTCCCCCATCAAAAGCCACAAATGGCTGATTTCTTGCCATCTGAGCAGCTGGAGGTGGGTTTACTTGAGTTACTACAAGGACTACGGAGGCAACTGGTCTGAAATTTGGTGGAGTTGACAATGTCCTCTTAGAATAGGGAGTTCTTACTACAGTTCTACACTGCCTCCTAGGTGGAGAAAGCTGTAGATAATCAAATGAGCTTGAACTTGAACTCCTAGTTTGTATCCTTTTCATAAAAGTATATTAGGAGAACTGGTTTACCTGATCTTCCTCAGTATGAGTCACCAGATATATAATTTTCTAACCTCCTATAGGTTAGAAAATCACCGGTTTGCACATCAAAACCAGTAATAAGAGTTTGTATTGTCCCACCGGACGTGCCAAAAACTGTTGTCACATGAAATTGCACCCTGCTTGAATAGGACTCCAAGCATTCTAATGACACAATGGGAATGATCTCTAAGTGTGGGACCTTGCTAAATGAGATCAAGCCTCTAGAGAAGGCCAGCTTCCTTGACTGGATATCACCTAAACTACTAAATTTTGGGGTGAAAAGGGGAAGAAATGTGCTGAAATGAAAGGTAAAGCAACAATACTAAAAAACATGAAAGGGTGATGCGCCAGACAGATTTAAAGAACCTTTGCAAAACTGAAGCATGCATAACACAACCAGATATAGCAAGCAAATATACACATAATAGATGATTCTAACAGAGGTAAGAAGCAAGATGATTGAGAGGAACAAGAGATATTCATAGACAACCATATGCAAATTCACACAGAGATAGAGAAATCAGCAAAAGGCATGATAGCTTGCATATATCTAATAAAAGGCAAGGTTACAACATGAAAAGTTCTATTTGGAAATAGGGAGAATAGGATGCTCGAAAAAATTTCTAACCCTTCTTACATCATAAGCCTCAGCTTATATAGTATTTCAAAACTAACCTAGGTCAGTTACAAAATCCGCTCAGGGAGCTATAATCAGAAATATCCTTGAAAGGACATCCAACTGACAGGAGTAATGGTGCCAAAAAACCTAGAACAGGGGCAGATGGAAGATATTTCTGAGTCTTCAATGCAAGTAGCTACATCATCGATCTGATCCTCATAAATGGCGAAGGATAACCTAGCATTGAATGCGAGCAGCTACTTCTGACAGTTCTTGACAATCAGGCGGCAGAGGAAAGACTGGAGATGAAGCGGTGGCAGGATATTTTGGGCCATCAATGTGAGCTGTGCCCTCCTGTGCAGCAATGAATGCAAAAATATCTTCACCAACTCAAGAAAGTCACTACCGAAAAAGTCCACCCAACCGACATGAAGATTCGAATCAAAAATGGAAGTGGGAACCCTCCTGAAGAATTCCCACCAAAAGGTCATCATCCTGATATTTTCAAATTTCTACAGGAAATGATTATCCCACATGCACCCGGAGGAGATGCCTCCATCACTTTATAAGCTAGGCTATGAGCATAAATAATGTCAGTGCTTTTGCTCCTGACAGCATCATCATAAGCCTTAACATCATCCTCCTCATCATGTTCCATCGGCAAGACTCCCCAATATCGGTGGGCCAATTGCATGTTAGCCCGATATAGAATGTCACCCCGATATTTGAAATTAGCCTTGAGCATCATCATCATCTTTAAGACTCGTCGGCAAGACTCTCTATATCAGCGAACCATCGGTATGTCACCCCAATAAAGAATGTCATACCGATGCAAAATATCCTCCTGCCGAAAGTAACATGATATAAAATATCACCCTGATGTTTGAAAATCAGGATGACGTCAGCAGCATGTCAGGTGATCCAGTGATCATGAAGTGAAAACATAACATCAGGATCATCTTCAACTAAGATCACCTGATATTCAAATGTGATGACCCCTCAGAAGATCGGGCCATACTTAGAAACTTCGTAGCACCAACATCAGGATGATCTTCAACTAAGATCACCCGATGTTAAAATATCACCCCGATACGAAAGATCGGGTTGGCAGAAATATGATGACCTTCGCAAGAAAGATGATCTTCCCCTGGAATGGATCTAGATGACGTCAGTAGCATATGACTTGGTTTATCACTGTAGTTACCATGATGTCATCGTCATGTTATTGGATGGGGGGATAGTTGGAAGATAGGGTGATATTTGTAACATCGGCTGATATTGGGAAGATCAGGTGATGTTCCAATTATCATCTAATGTTTGAAATATGACCTGATATTTGAAATATCACCCTTCTTCCAAATATTAGGTTTGACCAAGCCTATGACCCTACATAACTTCCTCACTTTGGTGAATTTCAGGGTGATGTTTTAAGCAAACCTACCTATCTTTTCAAGCTCTTTCACATGGTAAGCCTCTTCAGGCAAGCTTCAGGTTTTGAAATTGGGTTAAGACCTCAGGATCACAAATATGGCTTTCATGGGGATATGCATACTGACTGATCCTGCTTGAATTATTTTGACTCCTACTAGAGGAAAAATAGGTCAACAGGATCTTTCAGGGATATCACCGGTAAAATGTACCTCAGACTATTTCAACATGTTTGGGTATGAAACAAGACCATGCCTAGCCTAAACGTACCCATCTGAATGCGTTAGAATAGTCAGTTTGGCTGCATCAGGAGCAGGATGAAAGTTACACCCCTTTGCAACTTTACACTACCTCCTTCTGACAATTTTTGGGGCAGTAGAAAACCTTTCACCATGGGCAAACAACTCAGAGATATAAAAAACCAAGAGAGGTTATTGTAGAGGGACCCTACGTGATCACGTTGCCTTAGATGGAATGTCTCTAAGTGACATGGTTTTTGAGTAACAGCTCATCAAATATTTCTTCCTTTTTGCACTTTGGACTCTTCAGGGATATCACCGATACAATGTAGCTCAGACTATTTCGGCATGTTTGGGTGCAAAACAGGACCATGCCTAGCCTAAACATACCCATCCAGATGCATTGGATCAATCGGTTTGGCGGCATTAGGAGCAGGATGAAAGTTACACCCCTTTGCAACTTTACACTACCTCCTTCTGACAATTTTTGGGGCAGTAGAAAACCTTTCACCATGTGGAAACAGCTTAGAGATATCAAAACATTAGAGAGGTTATTGTAGAGGGACCCTACATGATCCTGTAGTCTCAGACGGAATGTCTCTAAGTGACACGGTTTTCGAGTAACAGCTCGTCAAAGATTGCTATCTTTTTGCACTCTGGACTCTTCAAGGATATCACTAGTACAATGTAGCTCAGACTATTTCGGCATGTTTGGGTGTGAAATAGGACCATTCCTAGCCTAAACATACCCATCTAGATGCATTGGAATAGTTGTTTTGGCTGCACAAGGAGCAGGACAAAAGTTACACCCCTTTGCAACTTTACACTACCTCCTTTTGACGATTTTTGGGGCAGCAAAAACCTTTCACCATGGGCAAATGACTTAGAGATATAAAAAACTGAGAAATTTTGTTGTAGAGGGACCCTACATGATCACGTTGCCTTAGACGGAATGTCTCTAAGTGACATGGTTTTCAAGTAACAGCTCGTCAAAGATTGCAACCTTTTTGCACTTTGGACTCTTCAGGGATATTATCAGTACAATGTAGCTCAGACTATTTCGGCATGTTTGGGTGTGAAATAGGACCATGCCTAACCTGAACATACCCATCTGGATGCATTGGAACTATCGGTTTGGCCGCATCAGGAGCAGGACGAAAGTTACACCCCTTCGCAACTTTACACTACCTCCTTCTGATGATTTTTGGGGCAGCAGAAAAATTTTCACCATGGGCAAATGCCTCAAAGATGTAAAAAACCAAGAGAGGTTATTGTAGAGGGACCCTACATGATCACGTTGCCTTAGACAGAATGTTTCTAAGTGATATGGTTTATGAGTAACAACTCGTCAAAGCTTGCTACCTTTTTCATTTTGGACTCTTCAGGGTTATCGGCGGTACAATGTAGCTTAGATTGTTTCGGCATGTTTGGGTGCAAAAAAGGACCATGCCTAGCCTAAATGTACCCATTTGAATGCATTGGAATTGTTAGTTTGGTCACATCAGGAGTAGGACACAAAAAATAGAAAAATGCAAAAGTTGCTTTGTGCAACTTGACAACATTAACACTTTTTGCAACAAGACTCAAAGACTCAAACTAACCCCAAATGACTCAAATTGACTCAAAAACATATGAAATGGTCTTAGAAGACTGTATTACATACAATTGACTCAATCAAAATAAAATCACTTTTTGACCCCTCTTGGAGGCATGACAACCTGGGTGCCCCTGCACCATGAGGACATTAAAGTGGATAAAGTTTTCCTTTTAAGAAAAAGAGCTTCTCTTAGCTTCAAGAAATATAAATATTCTATACTGACAAGGCCAACCACGTGAAGGTGGAAGCTCATGTGGCCTCACCTAAGACCTAAGACACATGTATTCTAGTAGATGTAGGACACCTAAGGCACCTATTGTATAGTATGTATCTAGATTTTATAAACATAGTAGACCTAAGACACCTAGTCTTTATACCTTTTCGTAGTCTAGACCTAAGTCACCTAGACACCTAGATTATAGTTATACCTAAGACACCTATTATGGTAGACCTAGTTTCCATATAGTACCTACCTAAGACACCTAAATTAAATTATAGAAGACACCTAGATCATTCTAGATTATACCTTATTCTAGTCTCTAGATAGGTCATTGATATATAGTATCTACCTAAGACACCTAGATTAGATTAAATACCTTTTTTCTAGTCTCTATCTACCTAGTTGACATATAGTATATACCTAAGACACAAGTAGAGACACCTATTATCTAGTTAGAAACCAAGACACCTAGAGACACCTATATATTATAAATTACCTAGATTTTATACATTACTCTTATGATCAACTTCATCCATCACTTAGGTCTAAACCCATGAAGCATAACATGATAATGTAAAAATCTGTATATGTGTAAAAATGTAGTAGCAAATAAAAAAAGATAAACCTATGTACACTTACAAATTAATGTGCATACTTACAACTCAATGTAACATGACTTTACAAAATCAATGTGAATACTTACAAATTAATCCAACAAACCATCTGGGTCTGCTCTACTCTTTATTGTGTCAAGTATTGCTTCATGGTCAAACTCACACCTTCCACAAGGTCTTGTTCAAAGGTCTACCTTGATATTGTATCAAATGAACATTGAATGCCACGACAAGGTTCGAGTAATGAAGAATCTTCTGATGCATGTCAAACAACCAAACATTAACACTCTTATGTGGGTACCTTCTAAGCCATGCTCAAGTAACAACCACTGAGCCTGTAAGGTATTCGATGTTTTCTCCATCTGTAACTGGGGCCTCCAATTTCTTTTTGGCCTCAACACAACGACACAAGTAATAATCTATTCTCTCTTCATTATCTTCATCTGCAATAATTGCATATACATTCCCTACATTGATATGTGTAGTAAATTAGATGAAATTAGTCAACATTACAAAAACACTACAAAGTAAGATAACATTAGGAATTTCAAAAAGTATACAAATAGATATATTACCTGGTTGAACTAGATCTGATATGTGGTCAAGGTCAACTGATGATTCCTTTTGTGTTAGTTCCAGTGTCGTCAGGGTCGATACATGTCAAGTGGGATAAGATAACTTAACTGCCATTTGTCAACCCACTCCTTTGACTCGCACTCGTCCCAGGCTTGAATTGTACAGGAAGAACAAAAGCATGACATCTTTCATGTATGGATACTCCATGAACCTGCAATTGAGCTTTTGAAAGAGTGCATCTCACGTGATCCTATCAGTGTAGAATAGTCCTCATATGGTGCAATGTTAGTATCATCTATCAACCAAAAAAATCTATGAACTAAAGACTTACCTTCATTACCTGGACCCATGAAAGCATTACACCACTCGACGATCGATTTTACATCTATCAACTTTGCATTGCCTTTATACTTTAACTCTTCTTGTGCTATGGCTCTTTTGATACATGCTTCTACACCATCATGCTCCCCCTTTCCATGCCTGGCCTCACAAAAGTTCCACATATGTTGAACACTTGTAAAATTATGCCTCTTGCTTAGCCAATAGAAATTCCACAAGTTCTTGAATTGTGATGCATAATTATCTGACCATATGATATGCTGACTAAACGATATGCCCCTTCTAGCCAAATCATTGTAGAACACATGAAATCAACCTTGCATGAACTCCATAGAATGCGTGTGATCATCATTGATATAGAAATGATACAATCTCTTATGATCTTTCTATTGTCCTCTATACTATCATTCGCATGAATGAATGTGATGTGCACAAATATAGAAACCTGTGTTGAGTTGTAATATTGTGATTGCACCTCATGTTGTGGCTGTAGATTGTAATTCTCTACAAAGTCGACGATTGAAACAATGCTACCAACTGGAAATGTGTCCTTGCATAACTTGAATTGCAAGTCCAACCATTGAGCTCTATGGGCATGTCTTGCATACTCATACATTATGTTGTCATGATATATAGGCATAAACTGATACACTAGAATCTTTTCAATAACCAATTCACACCTCTTTGCTTCTTTACCATCTTTTGTATTGTATGCCACTATTTTATACTTGTCAAACTCTACTAGTTCATTTCCAACCGCATGTGTTCTTTCCATATGTTCACATATTGGCATACGTTGCAAGCCACCACAATGCTGACATGTGCCATCCAAGCAAAATTTCCTGTAGAATATTTGACCTTCCTCTCTTTCACATAAAATTATTGATATGAAGTCTCTTGAAGATGTTGGTGGGGCATGTATGACACAATCCTGCAAAACATTGTTAGTATGCAAATCTAAACATATACACCAATAAACATCAAAATGGTTAGAAAATTCAATATGTGATCTACAACAAGTAGTGCATGTGTGATTTATCTTGACATAGAAAGGTTTTAGCATTTCAAAATATCTTTGACAAATTTTAATTTGAGGATACTTTTCTAGAAATTTACCAAAAAACTGTGTTTGAGTCATATCTAAAAAATGCTTTGGATGTAGCTCACGGTTCCAACTACCGATTCTCCTTCTTACCACATCCCTTTGATTTGGGGTTACCCTTGTGTAATTCTTCCAAAAGTCTTCAATTAGTGATCTCAATGCTTCAACAATTGGTTTATCTTTTCATGGTAGTCTCCCCGAGAATGCCCATAATTCATTGGCATTAGTGTCCTCAATTCTTGGGCGTCTTCCAACGGCTCTTGATAAAGTTTTTATAAATTCTCAATGCTTGACTTGTCTTTCTAATGAGACAAGTTTTCCTCGTTTGACTACTTACTATAGTCGATGTAATCACACGCTGTGTTGCATTACTATCTTTTGTGTGTGAGGTGTTACCCACACTCTAATATGCACTCATTAGATTCTTGATAGTAGATTTTTCACTTGAAGCCTCTGATGTTCTCAACCCAAGAATCTTCATGATGGACCTATACTTTATACTTCGCATCATTTCAACGAATAGTTGACATCTTGTAGTCTCATTTAACTTTTCAAAGAACAATCTCCAAATCTTATGAGCATATCTTCTACAAGTGCATTTTGGAATCTTACCTTCCATTAGCTGCAAAATATTCTCATCAATATCAATCAAATACTTTATCTTTCTATGCAAAATTCTAGGTGGTGTTAAGTTAGGTAAATTCATCTCAATATTAGGAATTTCATCAATAGTTAAATGAGATGGGCTAGATGGCATATCTTCGATCAAAGAAGGAATAGATGACATACCTTGAGGTTGAGATGGGAATGATGGCATACCTCCTTTATCACATGTGAGTGATGATGCACTCTCAACTTGAGATGCGGTAGATGGTGTCCCTACATGTTGACTTGTGGTAGAGGACGTGTCTCCAACTACGGTATTCAAATCTCTCATAGCACGAAGTTTTTGCATTCATTCTCTTTATGCCACCAATACCATATCTCTTTGTGATGGATTCGGTTCCTCTTTAATTGACATGTCCTCATTTATCGTGTCCAATTTCCTCTTCTCACGAAGTTCCCTCATAGCTGCTTCTTTCTTTGCATTCTTAGCTTCTATCTCTTCTTGTGTTGGTTTAATTCTTGATCGTTTCCTCGGCATGACAGAGAATTTGTCTGTAGCATGATAAAGAGACTAATATTAGTTCCTAAGAAATGAATCCATACAAATAACCAAAATATATGTCATTCAACCCTTCATAGTAAATGTACATACAATCATCATGTAGAAGAGTAAATGTCACTCAACCAAAATAGGTACAAAGCATACAAAGCATTATTGCAGCCATAGAAAGCATTATTGCACAATATTATTGCAGCCATAAAAAGCATTATGGTACAAAGTTCACTTCAGTCCTAGATTTGTGAAGTTGCCAATGGCAACAAATTTACCACCTAGTTGTCCTTAACTAATCCATGATTACAAATGGATGTATTTTGGCTTCTATTGACTAAAAATAACTTATTTATGATGATTATAATGCTCAAAATTGTTTCTTTCTCATCTAAGATGTTGGAAACAAGTGGACATTAGCTTGGAATCATGAATATTTGGAAACATACTGGTGCAGGGGCACCAAGTTCATTTGTACAAATTTGATCAAACAAGGTCTTTGATAGGTTGGTCTAGGGTATTTTTGAGTCTTGTGGGTTCAATAAGATCATAATAGACCATTCTTATCGTGTAATTAGTCTTTTTTTGTAATAGTGTCAAAACGTTGTAAATATGGACAAAGTATGGAAGTTGAATAGTCACTTGGTTCAAAAGTGGATTTGTATCTTCATATTTTGGGAAGTTGAAGAGTCTTTTGGTTTTCAAAAAGAGGTCTGATTTCCTGAGGGGTAAGATGAACTCTAGTAACCTTGTTAGGTTTTGAAGTATTGAAGACCATCTTTGTGCCTTTGTAGAGGGAGATTTCTTGAGAGGAAAGCATATGAAATTTGAAGAAACTGTTGGTATGAGCCCATTGTTGTGAAATATGCCTCCTTTGGATTGAGTTGAACCCTACCTCTACCACCTTTGAAATATGTCCTAGCCCAAGATATGTGGATACAAATCATCATGTCATGTGCATACTTGTATGATCTTGGCACCTATTCATTTGTATTTTAACTTGTTAAAATGACAAGATAATAATGGGATTGTATATTTATATGTTGTAAGGATTTATTCTTGTATAGTTTGACATCATTGTATGTTAAGGTCTGTTTATTACACATAATTATTAAAGAGCCCAAGTGTAGAAAATATACATGGCATCATGTGAGATTGTAGGGTGCCTTCTTGATTGTGATTGTGTCTATTTTAATTAATGTTGACCTTTGAGATATCTTTTAGTATGCATACCATGAAGTAATTTAAAATATAGTCTATTATATAAACACAAGATCTGTATACATAGTCTTTTATTATGCATACTGGATACAAGTGATATAAACATGTATGATAAAGCATGATAAAGTAATTCAAATAGAATTAAGGAAAATGTAAAGAACATGCATGTAAAGACTTAGCATACCTAAAAAACAAAGATTCGAATGGAGAGAGTACCCAATTATGTAGTGTTTTTTTCTTCTTGCATCAAACTCCTAAACAATTTGAGTTTTTCACCACTTGCTTCCTTTTCAATGTTAAATTGAATAACACTCAAATATAATTAGTAACAACAATACTATTAACCAATCTATAATGTTAAATTCCTAAAATTCAATCACAATTAACATTGCAACACTACAAAAATTGAAACTTGAATAGATATATATCAAATTTGATGTGAAAACTATGTTATTTCCTCCTTCTCAAGTTGGCAAAGCAGAAAAGGTGGTGGAAAGATCATGAAAAGGTGGTAGAATGTGCAAAATGTGCATGTGAACTTCCCAACAGCATGAAAACACTTTTTTTTGTTGGAACACGTGCATAAATAGCATGAAAACGAAGCATGTGGGCCTGGCTCACGGGGGTCCAGGCCTTTTTACCATTTCTATAGTAGGACAAAATGTGAATGCATTATAACACGCTCACATTTTGTCTTTCTATAGATTGATCCATAAATATTTGTACCTATCTCACCTTTGATAGAACCTTTGCAATATCTCACCTCTAGTTCCATTAGCTCATGTTCTATCTCTCACCTCTCTATATCTCACTTATCTCTCCCCCTCACCTCTCTACCTCTCCCCTCTCTATGTCTCTTAGTCACTCCTTGTCTACCTCTCCATCCATCCTTAGCCATCTAGGTTTCACTTAACCATAAACCCTCAACCCTCAACCCTTAAACCCTATTCCCTCAACCATAAACCCTAATCCCTCAACCTTAAACCCTACACCCTATCACTAGACCCTATAACCTATCACTAAACCCTCAACATTCTACCTTAAACCCTAATCCCATATCCCTCAACCCTTAAACCTTAAACCTTAA
The DNA here is from genome assembly GCA_027924645.1 of Cunninghamia lanceolata. NCBI lineage: Eukaryota > Viridiplantae > Streptophyta > Pinopsida > Cupressales > Cupressaceae > Cunninghamia > Cunninghamia lanceolata. The sequence goes on from BSBN01000078.1 coordinate 11,915,177, forward strand.
ACCCTAAAACCTTGACCCTCAACACTATATCTTAAAACCTAATCCCTTAACCCTCATCCCTAAAGCCTCAACCCTCAATCCTTAAACCTTCAACCCTAAACCCTATCCCTAATCCCTATACCCTCAACACGCTACTTTAACCCTAATCCCTCGACCCTCAACCCTATCCCTAAACCCTCAAACCTCAACCGTCAACCCTCAACGTCAAACCCTAATCCCTCAACCCTTAACCCTAATCCCTCAAACCTAAACCCTATCCCTAAACCCTCAACACTATACCTTAAACCCTAATCCCTCAACCCTAAACCCTAAATCCTATCCCTAAGCCCTCAACCCTCAACCCTAATCCCTCATCGCTAAACCCTAAATGCTATCCTGATTCCTAAACCCTCAACCCTCAATACTATACCTTAAACCCTAATCCCTTATCCCTAAACCCTCCAACCCTATCCCTAAACCCTCTACCCTCGACACTATGCCTTAAAGCATAATCCCTCAACTATTAAACCCTTAATCCCTATAACCTTAAACCCTTAAACCCTAAACTCTCAACCCCTAGATACCCTTAAAAATCTAAACCTTAAACCCTTAAACCCTATACCCTATACACTTAACATTGGACACTCAACCTTGAACATTATCCCTCAACCTTCAAACCTCTACCCTATACCCTATACCATCAACCCTATACTTATGCCCTAAACCATCAACCCTCATCCATATGCCTTATAACGTCAACCTTAAACCCTAAACCCTATATCTTAGAGACTCAACCTTGAACATTATCCCCCAGTTGTAAACTCTCAACCCTCTACCTTATACCCTCAACCATATACTTAAGCCCTAATCTCTCAATCCTCAACCCTATAACTTAAACCCTGAAACCTACACCCACAAACCCTCATCCCTATACCTTATAACCTCACCCTTATACCCTAAACCTTGAATATTGTGCCTCAACCCTATACTTGAAACCTAAACCATACACTCTCAACCCAAGTCACCCTATGCCTTAACCCTTAAACCCTCAACCCTTATCCACCCCTCTCCTCCCCTATCTACCTCACCCCCATCTCTCCCCTATCTTACACACCCCTCTCTCCCTAGGTTATAGGTCTCTCACTTGTATATCTCTCATGGCTCTCTACATATTTCCCTTCCTCTCCACCTCTCTCCCTCCTCCATACCCATCTTTCCCTCAAGTTGTTAACTTCAGTCTCTCATTTTATTATATCTCTCCCCTCACCTCTCTATCTCTCACCTTTGCCTCCCCCTCACCTCTCTACCTCTCCCCTCTATATGTCTCTCAATCACTCCTTTTCTACCTCTCCATCCATCCTTAGCCATCTAGGTCTCTCACTTAACCCTAAACACTAAACCTTATCCCTAAATCCTCAACCCTCAACCCTTAAACCTTAAATCCTAAACCCTATGCCTAAACCCTCAATGCTCGATACTATACCTTAAACCCTAATCCCTTATCCCTAAACCCCAAACCCTATCCTTAAAGCCTCAACCCTCAACCCATAAACCTTAAATCCTAAACCCTATCTATAAACCCTCTACCATCGACACTATACCTTAAACCCTAATCCCTCAACCCTAAACCCTTAATACCTTAACCCTTAAACCCTCAACCCTTAAACCCTAATACCTTCACCCTTAAACCCTAAAGCCTTAAACCCTCAACCCTTATCCACCCCTCTCCTCCCCTATCTGCCTCACCCCCATCTCTCCCCTATCTCTCTCACCCCTCTCTCCCTAGGTTATAGGTCTCGCTTGTATATCTCTCACGGCTCTCTATATATTTCCCTTCCTCTCCATCTCTCTCCCTCCTTACCCATGTTTCCCTCAAGTTGTCAACTTCACTCTCTCATTTTTATTATATGTTTCCCCTAACCTCTCTATCTCTCACCTTTGTTTCCCCTCACCTCTCTACCTATCCATAAACCCTAAGCCCTATCCATGAACCCTCTACCCTTGACACTATATGTTAAACCCTAATCTCTTAACCCTCAGCCCTAAAACCTCAACCCTCAATCCTTAAACCTTCAACCCTAAACCCTATCCCTAATGCCTCTACCCTAAATGCTATCCCTATTCCTAAACCCTCAACCCTCGACACTATACCTTAAACCCTAATCCCTTATCCCTAAACCCTAATCCCTATCCCTCAACCCTTAACCCTTAAAACTTAAACAGTAAAACCTATCCCTACACCCTCGACACTTGACACTATATCTTAAACCCTAATCCCTTAACCCTCATCCCTAAAGCCTCAACCCTCAATCCTTAAACCTTCAACCCTAAATCTTATCCCTAATCCCTCTACCCTCAAAACTCTACTTTAACCCTAATCCCTTGACCATCAACCCTATCCCTCAACCCTCAACTCTCAACCCTCAACCCTCAACTCTCAACATTAAACCCTAATCCATCAACCCTAAACCCTAATCCCTCAACCCTAAACCCTATCCTACACCCTCAACGCTTGACACTATATCTTAAGCCTTAAAACCTAAGCCCTCATCCCTCAAGCCTCAACCCTCAATCCTTAAAACTTCAACCCTAAACCCTATCCCTAATTCCTCTACCCTTGACACTCTAACCCTAATCCCTTGACCATCAACCCTATCCCTAAACCCTCAACCCTCAACTCTCAACATTAAACCCTAATTCATCAACCCTAAACCCTTATCCCTCAACCCTAAACCCTATTCCTAAACCCTCAACCCTCAACACTATTCCTTAAACCCTAATCCATCAACCCTAAATCCTAATCCCTCAACCCTAAACCCTATCCCTAAACCCTCAACACTCAACACTATTCCTTAAATCCTAATCCCTCAACCATAAACCCTAAACCCTATCCCTAAACCCTCAACCCTCAGTACTATATCTTAAACCCTAATCCCTCAACCCTCAACCCTCAACCCTTAACCCTAATCCCTCATCCCTAAACCCTAAATGCTATCCCTATTCCTAAACCCTCAACCCAAAACACTATACCTTAAACCCTAATCCCAAGTACCCATAAACCTTAAACCCTATCCCTCAACCCTTAACCCTTAAACCTTAAACCCTAAAACCTATCCCTATACCCTCAACCATATACTTAAGTCCTAATCCCTCAATCATCAACCCTATACCTTAAACCCTGAAGCCTACACCCATAAACCCTCATCCCTATATTATATAACCTCACCTTTCTATCCTAAACCCTGAATATTGTGCCTCAACCCTATACTTAAGTTAAATCTAAACCATACGTGCTCTCAACCCAAGTCACCCTATGCCTTATATACCCTCAATCCATATCCTAAACCCTAAACCCAATATCCTAAACCCTAATCCCCACGCCTTACACACTTAATCTTATACACTCAACAACCTAAATATTAACCCTCAACTATAACCCCCAACCCTCTAATCTCTATCCTCTACCCTCTACCTATTACTTAAGCCCTAATCCCTCAACCCTCAACCCTCAAACCTAAAAACTATACAAGCTCAGATCCTTAAATACCCTAAACCAAGAACACTTACATACATACATACAGACATACATACATACATACATACATGCATACATATATACATACATACAAGCATGCATACATGTACATACATACAAGCATGCATACATACCTTCAAGAATATATATATATACATCCATGAAACATACTTATGAAACTTGAACATAAATCATTCAAAGGAATACATAACGCGCACGCATTATAACGTGCTCGTGTTACGTTGAACTGGGAAAACATTGGCAAACATGCAAAAAAGGGGAAAAAGAACAATATAACGCGAGTGAGTTATAATGCGCTCGCATTATATTGTGCTTTGGGAATCCCAAGCCTTAGGCTTGGGTTTTTCTATGGATTTCCAACCCAAAGGCTTGGAGTGCCTTCTCGACATCCACAGATGTGTTTTTGTAAATTCTAAAAGATTTCACATAATTTTGTTCATGCTAACCCTCATATTTGCATGTGTTTCAAAGGTGAACAAATCAAACACCTCGGTAATGTTAGGCTTTCTCTTAGCTATTTAATGATGTAATTTTTTTCACATTTTGACAATGTCAAGCCTTTCATCTTTAATTTTCTTTTGTTTGTGTGTCTGTTTTTGGGCAAAAACCACTGTTTGGTCTTTTTTTCATTTTAAATTAACCATTCATTGAAATTTCAAAAAAATTACATATTTATAAACTAGACTCCATTCTACACATATTAAAAAAAAATGATTTTCAATTAATTTTCAAAATTTATAGGGGTAGCACGGCCCAAATTTTGATTTTTAGGATGTGTCCACTTTGAAAATTAGTAAAAAATCAAATATTCATAAAAAAATTATCAAAAAAATTGGGCATAAATTACATGTTGTTAACTAATTTCTCACCAAAGAAATTTTAAAAATACCAAAAAAAGTTAACCTTTTGAGGGAGGCACAAAACATGCTATGTTATGTTTTTTTGACAGAAACAACACCAATTTTTTTGGCTCCCTCTTTTGAACCCCTTAATCTATACCATTTTTTTAAAAAAATAGTAGTTTAGAAAGTAGACTCAGAGCACTACGAACATTGTTTTGGTTGCATCTCCAAATTTTGACTTTAACTATGCTCAATTTCTCATCCAAGGGCAGCATTTCCTGATTTCAAAAAAAAAAAAAAAGCGGACACTTAAGACCCCTTTTTGGCCCCCCATCTTCTTGCACTTACCCCTCTTGTAACTCCACTTTTTCTGCTTTCACAACCTGTAATCTGCAATCACAGAAAAATGGGTTGGGGGTTGTGGTGTTTAGAGGCTTGCCTCGGTCAAGCCCCGGAGAGACATTCAAGTCTTTCGAACACCGTTGTTAGATGAAGAGTGTGTATCCCTACGGTATAGAGGTGAAATCTAAGTTATAAGTGATAGAAAACACAATTGATATCACCTTATAGTGAAGATCTCATGGAAGGAAGATGGTCTTCATGCCATGGGGAGATGGATACCAAATCTGTAAATACAAACACAAGAACAACACAAATTCTGCTCTACAACACAATGAATGCCTTGAATCACTTTCACAAAATCACAATGCTCATCTAATGTCCATCTATCTTACAAATATAACCTAATCATGCTTATATATGCAACTACAAACATTCCAGCTAAGAATTCTGTAATTCAAACTTACTGTGTCAGGATAGGACCTAAATAACAGTCATAAACCAACACTTTGAATTTGGTCCTAACCTAAAATAGGGCAGGACTAGGGCATGGGTGCTCAAGTCCTCCCCCCTATTTTAGGCAGGAATTATCATAAATGTACCCCCTAGGTCCCATTTGCCATGAAATTTCAGGGTTTTCTCATTAGGATGTCAAATTAACATGCAAGATATCCTAAATGCATCCTAAAGGACCCAGGAGCTAAACCTTAATAGGAAAAATCTCCCAAGGTTACTTTTTCTGACATAACATTTAGCCCCCACTTTAATGTATGTATGAATGCAAGGCCAATACATGCATTAAAGTACGATCAACAAGCATAGCAAACACACCAAGTGCGGAGAAGCCACACCAATCATAGAGAAGCCAATAACTATTGGGATAAGGTGCCATTAACCTTGTAAATCACAATATTATATTTATTCTATTTATTATATGTAATTTGTAATTATCCATGAGGAGATGTACTAGTTTCACTAGCAAGGGTAATTTCGGAGTCACCGGAAGTTATTACGGAGTGACTTTTACTATTGGCAAATGTAAAAACTCATGGTAAATGAGGATAGGCATGCTCCCTTAAGGAATATACTATTTTTGGCATGTATGACAACTATCATAATGTTTGGTGAGTGAAGCTATGACAGCTGCAAGTTGTCATAAGATTCTGTGATTCTATGACGCATATGACGGATATGTTAGTTGTATATTTGCTATATTTAGCCCAAGGTTCCTATCTTGGAAAGATACTCTTTTTCTAGAATCTATGACGGTTATGACACATCATAAGATGTTGTAAGAGGCTAGATTTAGTCTTGGGCACCCAACCTTTGCATGGCTATTTTTGGACAAGTGTAAGATGCTTGTAAGATGGTAATTAATGTTTACAAGTTGGAGAATCTTAGGAGAGAGAAGGTGAACGCCTAAGATGAGTTAGAAAATGTTTCTATAAGTATTTTCCATGTATTAGTTGTTGGAATATAGATTTTAGGTACTCAGGTGCTGCCGGAATGCTGTCAGATTGAAGACTGGTGGAGAGAATTGAAATGTTGTATTGTAAATCATTTTCATATTAATACAAACATTGGGCCTCTTTCCTGTGGAGTTTTTTACCCAATAGGGTTTTCTCCACGTTAAACATTGTGTTATGTGTTCATATTTCTGATTTTGCATTTTTGTGAAGTATAGTTTTGTTTCTATGTTACAATCTCCATTAATAACACACAGTTAAAGATTGCATAAATTTATATTGAATCAGATTTCTATTGAAGTAGTGTTTCTTTCATTTCTAACATTTGGTATCAGAGCCTAGCCAGCGTTGACTCTTGGGTGGTAGTGTGGAACCTGTAGCTACAGTGGGAGATTTGGTTGCATTTATTTTGCAGATCTTGTGTTGTTATTATGGTTGCATCCACTGTTGCATCAACTTCTCGAATGGACATTGAGAAGTTCAACAGAATGGGGTATGAGTTGTGGAAGATGAAAATGGATGATTTGTTAGAAGAAAGAAACTAGTGGTTGGCTGTCCAAAAAAAGAAGAAACCTGACGATGTCTCTCAAGATGAGTGGGATAGACTAGATAAGAAGGCATGGGGAACCATCCGTTTGTGTCTTTCAGATTCTGTACTACTGAATGTCGCAAAGGAAGAGACTGCATACAAATTGTGGAATTGGTGGGGTGAGATCTACCAAGCCAAGAATATGGTAAATAAACTTTATTTAAAAAGGAAGTTGTTTTCTTTGAAAATGAAAGAGGGTGAGTCAGTTGCAGAGCATTTAAATTCTTTTAATTTATTGGTGAGTCAGCTTGATTCAGTAGATCTTGAGGTTAGTGAGGAAGATAAATGTATCTTACTTCTATGTCCTTTACTTAAGTCTTGGGAGAATGTTATCCTTGCTATCACCGCTAACCTTGCAGATCTGAAGTTGGATGCTCTTGTTTCAGTGCTACTATCACAGGACTTGAGGAAGAAGAGTTCGGATAGTTCAGGGGATGCTCTCAGTATCAGGGGAAGGTCTAAGGAAAGGGGACCTAAAAGAGATCAAAAAGGGGCTAAGGACAAGTCCAAGGGTCAGTCTAAGACTCCTGGTAAAAAGAACAGAGTTAAGTGTTGGAACTGTGGTAAAAGGGGACATGTGAAGAAGGAGTGCAGAAACCCCAAGAAATAGTGGGAGAGTGCTTCGGATAAGTCCTCGAATGTAGGTGAAGAAGTTTTACTTTCTGCATGTAATCTTGTTTCTAATGATCACTGGTTGGTTGACTCAGGATGCTTGTTTCATATGACCCCGCATAAGGAATAGTTCTCTACTTATGAAGAATATGATGGAGGTAATATCTACCTTGGTGACAACTCTACATATCTGATTGTCAGGAAAGGAAAGCTATTGTTGTGTTTCAGTGATGGAAGGATTAAAACCCTCCCTGGTGTTTTGCATGTTCCTAGATTAGCTAGAAATCTAATTTTAGTTTTGAAGTTGAATCATTTGGGAATGCATGTGACATTTGACAAGCATGGTTGTAGATTGGTGAGAGGGAACTTGGTGGTAGCGAAAGGGAAGAGATTCAGGAACTTGTTTGAGCTTGAAGCCACTACAGTTTGTAATGCCTCTTATGTTTCTAAGGCTTTTGAAAACACTTGTATGTTGTGGCACCGTAAATTGGGCCACACAAGTAATAATGTATTGAAAACTATTAAGAATAAAAACTTGTTGGATGGTTTCTCCTATTCTGATGAGCACTTTGATTTCTGTGAGCATTGTGTGTTTGGTAAACAAAATAGAAAATCATTTCCTTCAGGAAGCAATAGAGCAAAAGAGAAGTTAGAAACTATTCACACGAATGTGTTTGGACCTGTGGATAATGATTCTATTAGAAAATCTCATTATTTTGTAACCTTCATTGATGATGTATCTAGATTTACATAGATTTATTTTATAAAACATAAATCTAAAGTTTTCACTAAGTTTAAGGAATTCAAAGTCTTAGTAGAGAACCAATCAGGTTTAAAGATAAAAAGATTAAGATCTGACAATGGAGGGAAATATTGATCTAAGGAATTTGATGATTTTTGCAAGCATGCAGATATAATCAAACAAAAGACAACTCCGTATATACCACAACAGAATGGTGTTGTAGAAAGGATGAACCAAACAATTATGGAAAGGGCCAGAAGTATGCTTAGTGATGCATAGTTGGATAAATGATTTTGGGCAGAGCCTGTGTATATTGCTTGCTACTTGATAAATAGATCTCCTTGTAAGGCTCTTGATTCAACACCCTATGAAGTGTGGATAGGTAAGAAACCTTCTATTTCACATTTAAGGGTTTTTGGTTGTGAGGCTTTTGTTTATGTGCCTAAGGAAAAGTGATCTAAGTTGGATCCAAAGGCTAAAAAGTGTACATTCATTGGATATAGTGATGTTGTCAAAGGTTATAGACTTTTGAATCCACTAACCCGCAAGATTATCTTTTCTAGAGATGTTATTTCCAGGGAACTTAGAGCTATTTCTGAACCTGAGCAGCCAAAAGAAAAATAAGAAAAGGTAAAGAAGGTGCACTTTGAATTAGAGCAGGAAGATGCACCTCAGGAAGAACAGAATGATGGATTGGGGTGACGAAGAAGAAGAAGATTCAAGTAGTTCTGATGAAGATAAGTCTGTTGTTACAGAAGAAGTTAGTGCAAATGATCATGCAAAAGAACGAGTAGAGTCTCTTACTCCACCCTTGAGGAGATCCACAAGACAACAAAATCTAGTTGATAGGTACAGCCCACCAAATTTCCATTGTGTTTATGCTTTATTGAGTACTAATGATGAACTTAGATCCTACAAGGAAGCTATTTCTGTAGATGATAGTGAGTCTTGGCAGCTAGCCATGCAGGAGGAGATGATGGCTTTAGACTCTAATAACACCTGGGATCTTGTTCATTTGCCCAAAAGAAGAAAGGCCATAGGATGTAAGTGGGTCTTCAAAAATAAATTTGGAGCAAACAAGTCGTTGGAGAAGTACAAAGCTAGACTGGTAGCTAAGGGCTACTCTTAGAGAGAGGGAATTGATTTTGGTGAGATATTCTCTCATGTTGCTAAATTGACTTCTATTAGATTTCTCTTATCCATTGCTGCAACTTATGATTGGGAAATTGAGCAAATGGATGTTAAGACTGCGTTCTTGCATGGAGATCTTGAAGAAGAAATTTATATACAACAACCTACAGGTTTTGAGGTAAAAGGAAAAGAACATTGGGTTTACAGGTTAAAGAGGTCTCTCTATGGTTTGAAATAGTCCCCCAGAATGTGGTATCAAAAGTTTGATTCATTTGTTTTGAAATTGGGTTTTGTTAGAAGCGAGAAGGATAATTGTGTTTACATTCACTGTGTTGATGATTCTATACTAGTTATTGCTTTGTATGTTGATGACATGTTATTTTTCAGAAATACTAAGGGTATGATCAGTGAGCTTAAATCCCAACTTTTAGGTGCATTTAAGATGAAGGATCTTGGTGCTACAAGGTATATTTTGGGAATGGAGATTAGGAGGGATAGAGTTAATAGAAAGTTTTGGTTGTCACAAAGTAAGTATGTGAATACTATTTTGTAGAGGTTTAGTTTGCAGGACTGTAACCCAGTTAGAGTTCCTTTACCCATTGGAACTAAGCTTTCATTTGATATGCATCCAAAGAATGAGGATGATCTTGAGGATATGTCTAATGTGCCATATGCTAGTGTTGTAGGGAGTTTGATGTATGCAATGGTTTGCACTAGATCAGACATTGCCCAAGCAGTGGGAGTTTTGAGCAGATTTATGTATAACTCTGGTAGACAGCATTGGAACTATGCAAAGAGGGTGTTTAAATATCTTGCAGGTACTCCTGATCATTGTTTGGTTTATTTTGCTACTGATAGTGCTAATAAATCTTTGGACATATAGGGTTTTGTTGATGCAAATTGGGCAGGTGACTTGGATAATTCAAGGTCCACTAGTGGCTATGTGTTTACTCTGTTTGGAGGTGCAGTGAGTTGGATGAGTAAGAGGCAGCCCACAATTTCTTTGTCCACCACAGAAGCAAAGTATATCGCTACAACTCATGTCTCTAAGGAGGCAGTTTGGTTGAGAAGACTGTGTACAGGTATTAGTTTTTATTGCAGGAACACTCAGATTGGTTGTGATAGCAAGAGTGCTATATATTTGGCTAAGAATCCCATGTATCATGCTCAAACTAAGCATGTTGATGTTCAGTATCACTTTGTTCAAGAGTTGGGTGCAAATGGAGAGATTGAGATAAAGAAGATAGACACTCAGGAGAATGTTGCAGATTCATTGACTAAGCCTATGAGCACAGAGAAGTGTTGGCAAGAGACACTATATGGATTCATGGTTGTTGTCATTGATGGCAACAAAGGTCATCCCACATATCCGCAAGTCATGATATGTCTCTACCGGAAGTCAGATTAAAGATTGTTGTGGTCCGGTGAACAAGAACAGAGCATGTGGCAAGGTCCGACAGATTGGTCCGGATCTCTCAGAGGAAGTGTCTTGGTGCAGTGCGGATCTGGGGAAGTCAAGAGGACTATCTTGAGTGGTATATTCCAAGGATTTAGCCTCCGGAGATGGACAAGGAAAAAGATATGAATAGTTGAGTACCGGATTCCTGAGAGACAGTGAAAACAGAGGAAGAACTGACTGGCAGAGTATCAGACTGCTTTCCAGATGTGTTACTGTTGATGACAGAGGTTGTGAAGGCATGAATCATGGTTGGCCGACATGATTAATGATATCTACAAGTATATGCTTGATCCGCATTGCTTGGTGAGGAAGGATTCAGCCGACAGAACAAAAGTTTGTAAGAAACTAGACTGTTCCGGATGCCGACTAGAAAGGTGATGAAATTACTTGTGCGGATATATATAGAGGATGGATTTAGTTGTGAGAGGTGTGAATATGTGAAGGAATATGCGAACAAGTCCAGAGCAGAGCAGAAGTAGCAAGAAAGATCCGGTATGTGAAAGGATAGCAGAATAAAGAACTGAGGAAAGATGAAGTGCAGCAGATCAGTGTACTGAGCCTAACCGGAACTGAACTCCAGCATATGCAGATGCTCCCAATCAGTTCAAGACTGTGATTCTTATCACTTTGTAGACAGTGTGTCTTCTTGTAGGCAGTGAGCCTCTTGTGAGCAGTGTGCTCGGGCAGTGAGCCCTAATTGGCAAGTGCCATTTTGTAATTTCCTATTCTTCTAACAGAGAATAATTTTTGGGTTAATCACCCCGTGGTTTTCTCCCTTAACAGGGTTTCCACGTCAAAAATACTGTGTCATGTGTTTCTTATTTCATGGTAATGCTTTTTGTGTTTGATTCAATGCTGCATTAATTAAAAAGGAAGTTCAGATAGAGAAATAATTAGTATAACTGATTCACCCCCCCCTCTCAGTTATCAACAATTGGTATCAGAGCTAAGTTCCTTCTAATAGAGCCTAACAGCTTGAGGAAGATCTGGGATTTCAAATGGATGCATATGGTTTAAGGGAGCAACTCAAGACTGCTCTTGAGGATCTTGAACAGTCAAATTCTGAAGTCAGTGAATTAAAGGAAAGACTCAAACAGGCTGATGAATTCATGAGAGAATTAAAAGACAAATTAAGTCTCTCTATGAAAAAGAGAAAGGAGCTGCTTCAACAATTGGCAAGACAAAGTGAAGAAAGCAATACAAATGAAGAATTGACTGAGCAAACCAAGTTATGTGAAAAGTTATCAAAAGAAGTCATTATGTTAAGACATGAAATGGAATCAGGAACTATAAAGTTTACTCAAGAGATTGAAGAAAAAAAAAAAGGCTGAAGACAATCTAAGACAATCTCTTAAAGAAAAATCAGAAGAATGCCACCAAATGGACAGGATTATCAGACATCTTGAATCTGATCTTGAAGATGCCAAAGATAATGAAGAAAAACTTGAGGATCAAATCACCTCTCTCAAAAGAGACCTTCAAACAGCAAATGAATATAAAGAGAAATTCAAGATAAGTTCTGCTCAACTTGAAGTTCTTCTTGGAAGTCAAAAGAGGACAGATGACAAGTATGGTTTGGGATATGAGAAAGGAGAAAGCTCCGGATCCGGTCAAAAGAATCTTGGATTAGAAAATCCAAGGAGCAGGCCTAGAAGACCTCCGGTAAGACAACCAAATGCTCAAAGATATCCATCCTTCAATGGATACTGCCACAGCTGCAACCACTTTGGTCACAAAGCTAATCAGTGCAGAATGAGAATGAATCAGATTAATTCATCCTTCTCCGGACAGTGCTTCAACTGCAAAAGGTATGGACACAAATCCCATGAATGCAGAATTATGCAAGTAAACAAATCATTCAAAGGTAGATGCTTCACATGCAATAGAATAGGCCATAGGGCTAATCAATGCAGATCAAGAGAATATCAGTCAAATATGCAAAGAAATGTTATTTGCCAAATCTGCAATAGGTCCGGTCATAATGCTAAAGTCTGCAGAAACAAGAATCAGGACAAAATAGGTCTGGTGTATAATCAGAATCAAGACAAGGGTAAACAAAAGATGAATGCGGATGAGGTTAGGAATCAGATGAGCAAGATTTGGGTGAAGAAAAGTTCAGAGAATGTAGAGGTTGGATCCGCACCAGACTCTGGTGCTGATATTTCTTCCGGAAATTAAAAAATGAGCTCAGGCTCAGGGGGAGACTCAAAGAAAATCCTGTTCCCCCAGCCAAACAAGTGGTGCCGGATGTGGCACAAGATGTGGATTAAAGGGTTTGTAGATATGAGTCCTGAGATGCTTCAGTCAAGTTTTCAGAGGTCCGCATGGAGTTATGAAGAAGCTGTGATCGATCAAGTAAGACCTGTTCAGGGAAATGCTCCGGTATGATAAAAGATTACAAAAAGATCCGGAGAGATCCGGAAGTGCACGATCTTGTTCTGCGGATTGGACAGAGTGTTTGGGATGTTCTTGTAATGTGTTACCTCGATTTATTCATGATTTAAAGATCCGGATGATATTCAGTGATCAGGACTAATCCGGGATACTCCAAGCTGTCCAGACAGGGCAAACCGGAATAATGCGGGTGAAGCATTTATTGCAGACAAGATATTAGGGTTTGCGGAGCAATATAAGGGATTTCTCAAAAGTCATTTGCTCATTCTACACTCAAGAAGAAGCGAAAAGTGGAGCTCTGCAACAAAATTCATCAAGCACACCAAGGATCTCCTACCGAAGTCATTGCATAAGGAAATCAATTCAACCACTCCGTGCCAACCGAAGACGCATAAGGTATTCTTCGTTTTTCACTATCTCACTGTAAATCCTTGAAGAATGGCTACTCCAAATATAGTTAAGATCTCTGATAGACCTCGCCCCACATTCAAGAAACATCCTTACAAATCATTGGAGGTAGATCCACTAGGAGCCTTCTCTAGTGTCCCCCACGGAGTTTTGCATACTGAAGACATTAGGGTTTACATACACGCAAGCATTGAGGAATTTGGGGAATTCAAATTAAGAGACCTCTATCACAAGCAACTGATAGACAATGCTTTTGAGCTCAAACCAGAGTATAAGGGTATCCAGAAGAAACAATTTGAGCAATTTATTCATTTCCCCAGCTTTGAAGAAGATGAATGGGTCCGGTATGTACTGAGCAGGATGCATGGCAACTTCCTTTGGTTAGATAGACCCTGTAAGATCACAAAAGAAGCAATTAGAGCAGTAACTGGTCTATACTCTTCCGGAGGGGTACCTATCCTCAAATCTGTCAAGAACAACATTGTAACTGAGGCCACCAGATCAAAATTTGATAAGAGGGCAATGACCATTGAAGATATTTCGGATCCGGATATCAAATATGCATCAATGATAATAGGATACAAGATCTATCACTCCAGCAGGGAGAATTCTGTATCCGGAACTGCAATATACACAGCCTATGAAATGCTAAGAAAGAATGCAGAATATGATCTCTGTGAACTACTGCTAAGCCAATTAATGGAAAATGTACAGAAAATCAAGAAAGACAAGAAGAACTCCTTTAAGTATGGTACTCTTATTGTATGTCTATTCTTCTACTTCATGAATGAGCTACCCGGAACAAGTGGATGGGTATGGCAGAATGACAAACCTGTTGCAGTCCAGATAAGAGACTATTTGCATGGACTTGGGGATGCAAAAGCGAGAAATACAGCTCTATGGGGATACTTCAAAAACTTTCAGAGCATGATGCAAGCAAGAGAGAGAATTCCCCAGTCTCTCATTGAGAAATACAAGGACTCAGTGTGCTTTATGGTTGACACTGATCAGTGCCTAATGGAGGCAGTGGAGCCAAGGACTGTCTGGATCATGCCCATGGGGTATGAAGTTGATGAACAGATAGTGGAGCTGCATGTTCAACACATGCTAAGTCAGCCCAAAGATCCTAAGGCAGAAAGGTTTGGAACCTTTGAGGAGCTGAGTGTAAAAATACATGTAGAACTCAGGGAACCTGAGATTAAAAGAAGTAAGAAAGAATAATGCTCATGCTAAAGATCTTGAGATCCGGGAGCAGATAGCTATTCAGCTATATCCTCAAATTGATCCCAAGACAATGAACATTATCTTCAAGGACTGTAAAGATGAGTTCAGAAGCAAAGCCCGGATGAATCAACTCATGCTTGGTGAGACTGACAAAGTGGCCCAAGAAACAGAAGAGATCCTCCGGAAGGCCCTCAAGAGGTTCAATCTTCCTGTTGTAGAGGATTTAGGTACAGAAACAGCTGAGGACTTGGGACCCTCTGCTCCAGAAGAAGTGGCCCATGAACAAGCTAGCATCTCTCCTCCGGTTTCCCCTACAGTCTCCGGATCCAAAGAAGAAGAGCAATTACAGGAGAAGGAAGCAGTGGTGAAAGACAAAGAGGTTGACAGTTCTAAGACTGCAGAAGAAAAGAAACATCTGTCTCCGGCAAGAGACACTGCTCAAACTGTTCAACAATTTTTGAGCAAAGAAACTCTAGAGATTGATGAACCGGAGCTTCTAAAAGGCCCATTTGATTTTGACTCTCTCTCTCCGGTACAAACAATGAAGATAGCTTCATTTGCAAATGCCAAGGCAAATGAAAAGCTCCTGAAGTCTCATATGGAAGACTGTGAGTTGATAGAGGCTGCTTCCGGAGTACTTGTAAAGATCATGCCATCAATCCAGATAGATCCGACAGCCTCCACTTCCGGTAATCTAAAAACCTTAGTCAGCAGTATTGATACACATTTTGATTCTCTAGAAAAATCAGCTGAAGAAAAGGTCCGGAAGGAATTTTTGGATAAGAGATTTTCTGAAATATTAGAATTAATCTCCAAGGATAGGAAGATTGTAAGCATTGGAATAAAGAGCTTAGAGAATGCTCTTAAGGATGGCGGTGACATCTACAAATTTTGTATATCTTGGTCAAAGGCAACAGCAGCAATTGACAAGAAAATAAAAGAGGAACAGGACAAGCTTCAAAGCTTATCTCAAAGTTTTGATCCTCTCTCTTCCTCTATAATAAATCAAGAATGTCAGACTATTGCAGTCTTGAATGAAATAAAGAATCTTGAGAAGGAGAGGAAGAACATCACCAACCGGATGGGAGAACTTAGAAGGATTATAATCCCTAAGTTGGAAACTATGCATGAGGCCATCAGTGATGCCCAGACCACCGCCCAAACAAAAGATCCGACAGATCTCAAGCGGGCAGAAGCTTTTGCATTTTTGTTGAGTGGTCACATTTCAATTTTGGACAGAATGAAGCTAAGTTGGGCTACTGAAATGATTCAACTGCAGACATCCTTTGCAGACATTCTTCAGTATATGTGAGTATGTAAATATGCGGCTATATATAGAAATTTTTTGAAAATTTTGGTGTGCGGACCCTACCCTTTGCCATTGATGTCAAAGGGGGAGTGAGGAGCAGTAAAAAATGAGGAATCCAACTAAGGGGGAGTTCCGGAAATTGTATATAAAGACAGAGCATCAGCAAAGGGGGAGCATAGTGTAAATACTTAGTCATTTTTCACTAAGTGTTGCCATCAATGCCAAAGGGGGAGATTGTTGGCAAGAGACACTATATGGATTCATGGTTGTTGTCATTGATGGCAACAAAGGTCATCCCACATATCCACATCCTCCGGTTCTCAACCTATACAACACATTTGCCTTCTTCTCATCACTGTTCTTCACTGTTCCTGACTGAGGCTAATTTTCTCAATATCCTCAGCATACAGCTCATCAAATCCTTCTTGTCAATGCAATATGAGTATGTTGACATCAATGACAACACTGGCTCACCTCATACTTGCAACAATCTCCCCCTTTGTCATTGATGGCAACATATGATGTGAAAAACCATCAAGACAAGAACTTCTCCTTTCTGTCACAGCTCCCCCTATCAACAACAACTTTTCACATGTCTTCTCTTCCTTTACTGCTCCCCCTTTGATCATCAACCACTTGTTGCAGATTGGTCCGGATCTCTCAGAGGAAGTGTCTTGGTGCAGTGCGGATCTGGGGAAGTCAAGAGGACTATCTTGAGTGGTATATTCCAAGGATTTAGCCTCCGGAGATGGACAAGGAAAAAGATATGAATAGTTGAGTACCGGATTCCTGAGAGACAGTGAAAACAGAGGAAGAACTGACTGGCAGAGTATCAGACTGCTTTCCGGATGTGTTACTGTTGATGACAGAGGTTGTGAAGGCATGAATCATGGTTGGCCGACATGATTAATGATATCTACAAGTATATGCTTGATCCGCATTGCTTGGTGAGGAAGGATTCAGCCGACAGAACAAAAGTTTGTAAGAAACTAGACTGTTCCGGATGCCGACTAGAAAGGTGATGAAATTACTTGTGCGGATATATATAGAGGATGGATTTAGTTGTGAGAGGTGTGAATATGTGAAGGAATATGCGAACAAGTCCAGAGCAGAGCAGAAGTAGCAAGAAAGATCCGGTATGTGAAAGGATAGCAGAATAAAGAACTGAGGAAAGATGAAGTGCAGCAGATCAGTGTACTGAGCCTAACCGGAACTGAACTCCAGCATATGCAGATGCTCCCAATCAGTTCAAGACTGTGATTCTTATCACTTTGTAGACAGTGTGTCTTCTTGTAGGCAGTGAGCCTCTTGTGAGCAGTGTGCTCGGGCAGTGAGCCCTAATTGGCAAGTGCCATTTTGTAATTTCCTATTCTTCTAACAGAGAATAATTTTTGGGTTAATCACCCCGTGGTTTTCTCCCTTAACAGGGTTTCCACGTCAAAAATACTGTGTCATGTGTTTCTTATTTCATGGTAATGCTTTTTGTGTTTGATTCAATGCTGCATTAATTAAAAAGGAAGTTCAGATAGAGAAATAATTAGTATAACTGATTCACCCCCCCCCCCTCTCAGTTATCAACAAGAAGTTCATGTGGTGTAGAGAGGCCATGGGCCTTGTTTCTAGTGCTTGATTATTTTCATTTGATTTCCTATGGGTTGATTTACAATGTATAATGTCAAGTGGCAGAATGTTGGGATAAGGTGCCATTAACCTTGTAAATCCCAATATTGTATTTATTCTATTTATTATATGTAATTTTTAATTATCCATGAGGAGATGTACTAGTTTCACCGGCAAGGATAATTTCAGAGTCACCGGAAGTTATTACGGAGTGACTTTTACAATTAGAAAATGTAAAAACTTATGGTAAATGAGGATATGTATGCTCCCTTGAGGAATATACTATTTTTGGCATGTATGACAACTGCCATAATATTTGGTGAGTGAATCTATAATAGCTACAAGTTGTCATAAGATTCTGTGATTCTATGACGCATATGACGGATATGTTAGTTGTATATTTGCTATATTTAGCCGAAGGTTCCTATATTGGAAAGATACTCTTTTTCTAGAATCTATGATGGCTATGACGCATCATAAGATGTTGTAAGAGGTTAGATTTAGTCTTGGGCACCCAACCTTTGCATGGTTGTTTTTGGACAAGTGTAAGATGCTTGTCAGATGGTAAATAATGTTTACAGGTTGGAGAATCTTAGGAGAGAGATGGTGAACACCTAAGATGAGTTAGAAAATGTTTCTATAATTATTTTCCATGTATTAGTTACTGGAATATAGATTTTAGGTACTTAGGTGCTGCCAGAATGTTGTCAGATTGAAGACTAGTGGAGAGAATTGAAGTGTTGTATTGTAAATCATTTTCAAATTAATACAAACATTGGGCCTCTTTCCTGTGTGGAGTTTTTTACCTAAAAGGGTTTTCTCCACGTTAAACATTGTGTTATGTGTTCATATTTCTAATTTTGCATTTATGTGAAGCATAGTTTTGTTTCTATTACAATCTCCATTAATAACACACAGTTAAAGATTGCAAAAATTTATATTGAATCAGATTTCCATTGAAGTAGTGTTTCTTTCATTTCTAACAGTAACAGGCATGTAAAACATGAAGAAGACAGTTATAGTCACACAAAACATAGTGAATACAGTGAATGTAGTGAAGACAGTGATGATTTTGTTTCCTTTTTCTCATACATATGAAATGCAGATGCAAGTACAAGGAAAGTAAACACACCACCCATAATGCAGGAGGGACTCATTGCCACTAGTCTTTAAGACTGCATATGGGGCAACATACACACTAAATAAATCAAGCACACCATACAAATCCCAAAGCATAGGAGACACTCATCACCACGGTCTTTAAGACTATGGTTGGGAACAAACACGTAATACACACACACACTTGGAAGTCATGGAGAAAACATGATAGACAAGTGATGGAGTGTTCCTATTTCTAGGTTCATCACCATCTCAGGCACATTACAAGCACACATCAATGATTAGGCTTCACCACAAGAATCATCAAAAATATGTTTAAGGGTTGAGTTAGTCACAGAACCACTCCCCGCGTTTGCAGAGGACTTTTAGAAAATGAGAGGATGTGCACTCTCCGCAAAAATACACCATCCCCACCTCCGTAGAGGGCTTAATTTAAAAAAGGATATATGTGATATCCCACCTCAATAGAGGGCTTAAATGATTGTCAGTTGATTTCAAACAAACCTCAAAGTGCAAGAGGGAATCATCCCCACCAGTCTTTAAGACTACACCCAAGAACAAACACGTTGCTAATATCTAAAAGAGACAGCTTACCTTATATATGCCCCCACCTTAAGGTGGTTGATATCATGTGACAATATCAAGCACGTTAAGGTAGGAAGAAAACACACAAGGGAACATGAGCTCTCGCAAAGCCCATGCCCCCCCAAGGTGACATGTACTTTACGATTGCCAAATGTTCCCACAAACACATTCCTAGAAGAAAAGTGTTAGTGTCCATATAATCATGATAAACAACAATGCATAATGCAAGATTCAGGGTAGACAAAGTGCACTGAGCAGAAATATTGTTTTGTTTTGTAAGTGCGATAAGACAACATCAAGATCACACGGAATGCTTCTACTAGCCAAGCATTGGATAATATTTAACAACCCCATCGTCATATAGGAACTAAGTTCAATTTTTGATTTCTCGCTAAAGGGACACTACGTCCGCATCAGTATAAAATGTTTTTCATCATTCGCCTACTAGATAGAAACACTAGAGGAAGGTAAAAAATAAATCAAGAGAGGAGTAACAAGTGCCTTAAGTACAGTCACGTAGGAGGGTGCCCCCAAGTCAACAACCACAATGCTATGTCCATAAGACACAACACACAACAGTGAAAATAGAGGAGAAGCAATATGCAAGAATGATGATACAACTAGAAGAAGGGTCACAATAGAGGCAGTCTCCTAGTATCCTGGACCTTACAAGAGAATCGAGGGTCATCCCAGGAGGCCTAAACAACACATAACACATCACAGGGGAAACACATCACGAGAGATAAAGGTAAAGGGTTAGAAATACTTACCCAATTCATCCCAATGCTAAGAACTTACATATTTATGAAGAGGCCACCCTTGAGAACAATTATAATATTCGCTACAATGAGTGTGGCTTAAAGATTGAGACATATTTACTTGATTCAAAGGGATGCTTCCTAGCGGACCATTCTGGTCTATCAACCTAGGATATCTCACATGTTGATTTGGTCTTGTTGAAATTGTATTAACATTGAATTTAGGACAACGAGATGCTTTGGTGGGTTTCAAAGAGTGGTATCATATATCGATTGTATAATTAATTCCAACAACTTGTAAAGGTACTATGATTCCTTGTTGATTTACATCATAACCGTTACCTACATAGTCGTTATTTTTGTACAATATTTGAAATCCATGACCATAAAGAGAGTCCATTTCTTTAGAAGATGGTGAAGCCTCATAGGTCTCATAATTTGTAGTATAAGTGAGAGTATTGTCTTTGTTTTCTACCAAGGAGACTTTACATTTCTTAGATGCTTCAAAAGATTGCTTAGATGAGATTAATGCTACTTTGGATATGTTAGGGTTATTAAGTTTATATTGTCCATTAAAGGAAGGAGTAAAATCTAATGAACCCCAATCATCACCAAAAAGTGCATTCGATGGTGTAGAATTTTGCACAACATCATTCATGGCAAGAGGCATTAATGAGTCAGCTCGTAAATTGTTTAAGCTCTTATGATTGTAAACTTGTTTTTGCATTTCAATATGTAAACAGTTATCTAGTTCAGGATCAACATGAATAGTATGAAGTTTATTTTTGAATATAAATTGATTAAACGATGTAGGGTGGAAGGAACCGCCCCCAACACATGAATCTGAGGTCTACCAAGAATTATTTTGTAAGGTAAAGGACTAGGTGTGACATGAATCAAGTTAGATGCAATTGTAGGACCCACTTTTATAGGTAAGGTTATAGTACCTACCGATTGACTACTATGATTATCAAAGCTACGAATGCTAAGTTTATTCGGTTTGATTTGTGATGTGTCGGCCTTGATTTTGTGTAGTAGGTCAATGCTACAAACATTAAGAGCCAATCCATTATCAATCATAACTTGTTTTATCAATTTTTTGTTTATTGTGACAAAGATCATCAGTGGATCATATTGGTTTTGAAGATCAATTGACGGTAATTCATGTGGTTGAAAGAGGATATCCATTTTTGTCACATGCATACTATCTAATACGACTGCTACATCATTAGGCTTAGTGGTAGGTGGGACAATCACCTTTTGTAAATCTTCTTGGAGCATTCCATGGTATGTAGGCCTAGTTTGTATTAAATCCCAAAGAGAGATCTTAGCCAGAGTAGCACGAAGCTGTTCGACAAGATCATATTCTTGACCACTTTTATGAGTAAGACGGTGTGGTGGAGGGAGCATAGGTTGAGAACATGGAAGAGAGATAGGTACATGTGGTGCTTGCTTACTTTTCTTGTTATTATGGGTGTTGTATGTATGAGAAATCACATTGTGGTGTGGTTGTTGTAACACATTTTGAACACCTCGACTTGGTTGAGAAATTTGTTGTGCATATTTGTAGATGTAATCCTTAGGTCAAGGTGGTCCTCGAACTATTATAACTGGTTTTAAGAAAGAAGGTGCACTAGGTGTCCCCCACACAATCATCTTAGGAAGATTGCTACAAAGTCTATTAGTGAATATTGAATTAAAATTGTTTTCCTCTTGATTATACCCAGCGTCTATCCCTAGAGGATTTAATGTGAGACCTTTTCTCATCCACTAATGCTACAACTTGGCCAAGGAGAGCATTGGGATGAGAGGAAGGAATGGTGTTGTTAGGAAGAATAGGGCTATCCATAGTCTTCTCATCAAAGTTTTTTGAGTTTTCAATCAGAGGTGGAAGGTCTAATGGATTATCCGTAGACTTCTCATGCACCAAATGATCATTAGGTGAATAGTCTTTTTCCACCCATGAAGACTCCTTCTTGAGAGGGAGCCCTTTATCCACTGGTGTTTCATTTTCCAAAGAGGGTAGGGTAATGTTTAAGAATGTGTCAATGATTTCCTCCTCTTGTGTTAGTATATCCTCATAGGAGGAATCATTTTCTATGTCATCATCACATGTTTTAGCTATGAATTCCAACACATTAAGAGGAGTTTCACACTCACTATTCTCAATGTGTCTTGTTAAATCTTCTACTACCCAAGGGTATGTAGTCATCAGAGATATGAAGTTGTCATAATTATATACATAGTCAAGGATTTCAAATGAAGAGCATTTAAATATATCCTTGTGATACATAGCTTGTATATAAGTGAGAACATGAGGATTCTTATTAAGAAATTTGTAGAAACTCTCGAAGTTTTTGATATATGCATGTAAAGATACCAAAGGGAAATGAGATAAAGATGCCATAGTGAAATGTCTTGTAACATCAATGTAAAATCAGATTTTAAAATCTATTCAAAAGTTATGCAATAGACAAGTGCAAAACTATGTATGAAAATAACCTAAAATGCTTGATTTTTTCAACTTTTTTCAATGCAAATAAGTGAAAGAAAAGGTATTGTAAGGAAATTGATCAGGGGTAGAAAATAATATGTCTCATATCAGTCCATTAAAGAAATAATATCCTTCATTACACGCTTTTGATGCAATCCTAGAATGATGACAAGTCAAAACCTAGTGAAAATACACTGAAATATGCAATTTTTTCACAAATTTTCAATGCAAAGACCCAATAGAAAGGGTGTTGTAAAGACTTTTAAGGGGTGCATAAGATTATAATAGTAATATTAGTCACCTAAAGCCATAAAATCTATCACAACATGCTTGGAGTGCAAATCTAAGACAAACCCCAGGGAAAATATAGTCAAAATATGCAAATTTTCACCAAATTTTCAATGTAAGAGCCCAATAAAAAAGTGTTGTAAAGAATTTTAGGAGGGGAAGAAGATAATAACCCTAATAATAGCCAATTAATGTAGAAAAATCCTTTACAACATGCTGATGGTGCAAATCTAGAGAGACGATAAGGCCAAAATCTAGTAAAAAATCAAGGTTTTCAAACCCTAGGCATGAAATTTTACAAGCAAACCACTATGATGCAACACTACCATTATAAATCAGTCCTAATGAATGTTTTAAAAGGGTAGTAAAATCTTAAATAATATTTTGACTACAAACTTATTAAGAACCCGTGTTTAACCCTTCTCTTTACTTTGTTAGTTGATTACATTTGGACGCATATGCTTTGTAAGTCGTCCCGTGAGCATATTGTATTATCCCACATTCATGGGAAGTAATAGTTGTTTAGATTAGACTTAGTATATAAGTACGTGTTGACTCTAATGAAGGCATCCACAAATTTATTGTATTGAGATTTCTCAAAGGAGGTTGCCCCCTCGAAGTGGCCTACGATCAATAAATTCCTTCTGTGTTTCTGCTATTCATATCTATTTCTTCTATTTCATGCATTTTTCATTATATTGTTGTAGGAGGATCCTCTCATCTGGTATCAGAGTGCTTTCTTGGGCTCGCTGGGTGGAATTTCTGTCAAATTTTTTTTCCCGCAGTGGCCTCTAGGTGCTGTGATTATTGCAGTAGTTCTTTTTTTTTGCATCTATATTGTTCATTTCAATTGCAGGTTCGGATCAGGGAATAATCCCTATCCACTTAACTATGGGAAGTGTCTAGGCATAGCCCTAAAACTCATTGTGAGGAGTACCATAGAAACCCCAAAGTAGCTAGCCCATTGAGAGGACCTACCAGTGAAAAGGGTAATGGCCCCTACCTGATTGACTAGTTCCCATCCGTGAGGTAAACCAAGAGCTATCGTTTGTGGCAAAGCAGTTATCAGTTTTACCTGAGCTATGGAGTGAGGGGTACTACCCCAATATGCAAGCTATTAGATAGCATTGGTAGTCAAGTGAATCCCCTGAACCTTTAGGAAGCTGAACATACCTGGGGCCCAAATCTATTGACAACCAGCAAATTGCAGATTGAATCTGTCTAGAGCAATTAGCTGATAGTTTCCAGAAAGTTAAAAAAAATTCTATTTTTTCGCCATATCTCCCTTGCTTAGCCCCATTTCCCCTCAAACTCCACTGGATCCCCTGAAATTCCATTCTGCATATTTCCTTCTTTGAGGACCCTATCCCAAATTCAACTTATCGAAGCCAGAAATCCCATATTTGTCTATTTTTAGGGTTTTCCATAACTTCTTCGATTCTCACCCATTACCCTTCAAATCTTGCCACAATGTTCATTTCATATTTTTTCTCCTTTGTCCCTCTTGGACAAATTTTCCCATTCATTCACCCCGCTTCTGAAATCCCCATTTTCTTCTCCTCTTTCCCTCAGAAAGTGTCCAAAACCTAGTCAAACCCCAATTACCCATAAGAGTTTTTCCCAAATCCAAATTTTCCTTTACTAAAAAGTTTATGTTTTTGTTTTTCTACCCATTCCCAAAAAAAAAAATCCTAGTTATGGTTGTCACCAGCGCAGGAGCCAAAAACATGGAGGATGAACTTGCAGCTCTCAAGACCAAACTCCAAGATCAGGATGAAAAAATTCTCGGCTTCAATCTTCAGCATTTAGCCATGAACAATAGGCGACACCCAGACTCTTCTACAGGCATTGGGTTCTCTTCTTCCAACAATTTTCATGGGCTGAAGCTCGATTTTCCTCGCTTCAATGGTGATGATTTGACTGGATGGATATACCAGGTAGAACAATAGTTCAGTCTGCATAATACTTTTGATGTCAACAAAGTCCCCCTTACATCCTTTCATTTGGAATATGAAGCCCTTCAATGGTTCTATTGGTACATCAAGGCTCATGACGAGCCAAAATGGACTAATTTTTGAAAACTCATTTGGCCTTAGTGCTTTTGATGACTTCACAAGAGCACTCACTAAACTGCGCCAAACAGGCACTATGAGAATATTAGGCAGAGTTTGAAAAATTGGCCAATCACACAGAGGGATTGTCTGATGAATTCTTTAGGAGTTGTTTTGTCAGTGGTTTGAAGGATGCAATTTGCTCTGAAGTTAAAATGTTCTATCCAAGCACAATGATGGAAGCCTTAGGGTTGGCTAAGTTGGCAGAGGACAAGATCACAGCTCAATAGCACTCCAAATCCAATTTTGTTCCATTCAGAAATGTAGCTTCCCAATGACCTCAAATAATGCCAACTTCTAGAACTACTCCTATCAAGCATTTGACTGAAGCAGAGATGAGGGTACATAGAGAAAAAGGGCTTTGTTATAATTGTGATGAGAAATTCACTCAGGGACATAGATGTGTAGAGCAAAAGCTCTATCTCTTGGATGTGGATTCTTTGCCTAAAACTAAAGTTTATGCGGATGCTTAGGATACAGTGGATGACTAGGTTGACACTCAGTAGTCGCTTGTTGACCCTGCTTCTTAAGAAGACCACCCAGAGATCTCTCTCCATGCTTTAGCAGGAGTCACCACCTCACAAACCATGTGGGTCAAGGGTTTCTTCAAGAAGCTCCCTCTTACAATACTCATTGATTCTGGTAGCACTCATAACTTCATTGACCCTCAGATTGCCAAACAGGCGGATTGTTTTCTCCGTCCTTGCTCTAGCTTTGAAGTCATGATTGCCAATGGGGGGCACATTACCTTGCAAGGGGAAGTGTCACAATGTGTGTATCTCTATGGGAAATTATAACCTGCGCTCTGACATGTTTGCCTTGCCCTTAGGAAGATGTGATGTGGTTTTGGGTGCCCAATGGTTACGTACACTTGGACCCATCTTATGGGATTTTGCTAAACTTTGGATGTAGTTTTTAGACAATAGACAAAAACACACATTGAAGGGCTTACAACCAAGGTCTCTCAGCATCATAAGTTCACATCGCATGGAAAAGCTTCTTAAGAAGAATTCACATGGTGTCATCACTCAACTCCATTCCATTCAGATGCAACCATCAGTGGTATCCACTACTCCTTCAGATCTACAACAAATTTTGGATAGGTATGCATGTGTCTTTGCTAAACCAGTGGGATTGCCACCTTCATGGCCATAGGACCACCATATTTAGCTCCTTCCTAGAAGTATTCCTCCCAACATCAGTCCCTACTGCTACCCATTTCACCAAAAGACAGAGATTGAGATGCTCGTTTGAGACTTACTAAAGCAAGGTATTATTCGCCCTAGTACTAGTTCCTTTTCTTCACTAGTTCTTCTTGTCCAAAAAAAGATGGGTCATGGTGCCTTTGCATTGACTTCAGAGCACTTAATCACATCACAATCAAGGATAAGTTTCTGATTCCTATTGTTGATGAGCTTCATGGCGCTCATTTTTTCTCCAAGTTGGATCTTCATTCTGGGTATCACCAAATTCGGTATCATGAAGATGATATCCCTAAAATGGCTTTCTACACGCATGATGGCCACTATGAGTTTTTGGTCATTCCCTTTGGCCTCACTAATGCTCCTTCAACATTCCAGGCATTGATGAATAAAATATTTCGGCCCTACCTACAGAAATTCATTCTGGTCTTCTTTGATGATATCCTCATCTATAGTAAAACATGGGCTAAGCATCTCCAACATCTAGATCTCATACTACAACTTCTCTTTGATAATCATCTCTCTGCAAAGAAATCTAAATGTGTTTTTGGCCTAGAGGAAGTGGAGTATCTTGGGCATATTGTTTCAGCCCAAGGGGTTCGTGTGGATCTTGCAAAAATAGATGCCATGAAAAATTGACCACATCCTCAGACACTCAAGAGCCTCCATGGTTTTTTGGGGCTAACTGGCTACTATCGCAAGTTTATCAAGGATTGTAGGAAGATTGTGGCTCCATTAACAACTATGTTAAAAAAGGATGCTTTTATCTAGACACAAGCTATTGAGTGTGCATTTGAAAAACTGAAACAAGCTATGTGTACTACACCTATTCTAGCTATGCAAGATTTTTCCAAGACCTTCACTATTGAGACTGATGCTTGCAGTAACGGACTTGGTGTTGTTCTCCTTCAAGAAGAACATCCCATTGCATTCACCAGCAAAGCCCTTTCTAGCAAGAATTTAGTACTCTCTACATATGAGAAGGAAATGATGGCTATTTTGCATGCAGTACAAAAGTGGCAGCCATACCTACTAGGGAATCATTTTTGCATCAAGACTAATCACCAAAGTCTAAAATATTTCCTGGAACAATGGGTCTGCTCCCCAGTACAACAGAAATGGGTTAGCAAACTCATGGGTTATGACTATGAGATCACTTATAAGAAAGGTAAGGACAATATTGTGGCGGATGCTCTTTCTTGCACATTTGATGACCAAGCTTCCCTTTCAGCTATTTCTATGCATGTTCCAAATTGGTTGGAATCTATCCAGCAGGGCTATGTCAATGACTCTTCATTATCTCAAATCATTCAACAATCGGTCACTAACCCTTCTGCTATACCACATTACTCTTGGGATGGTGCTTCTCTGTGAAACAAGGGTTGTCTGGTGCTTCCCCAAAGCATAGATCTTTAGTAGGCTATCTTCTATGAACCCCATGCTTCTCCATCGATAGGGCACCCTGGGTTCCTCAAAACTTATGAGCGGGCATGGTGTAACTTCTTTTGGAAGGGAATGTAAAGGGAAATTCAACATATGGTGGTTGAATGTGATACCTTCCAATGCAACAAGAGTGAAGCAACACTCCTTCCTGGATTCCTCAAACCTTTGCCCATCCCTACACGGATTTGGACAGATATTTCTATGGATTTCATTGAGGGGCTCCCTAAATCTGAAGGAAGGATAGTGATCTTGGTTGTGGTTGATTGCCTCTCCAAATATAGTCATTTTTGTGCCCTTAGCGATCCCTATATAGCCTCCTCAGTCGTACAAATTTTTATGGACCAGATCTTCTGTCTTCATGGCACCCCTTCTTCCATTGTCTTAGATCATGTTGCAACTTTCACCAATCATTTTTGGATAGAATTATTTTGACACACTGGCGCCAAACTAAATATGAGTTCCAGGTATCACTCACAAACAAATGGTCAGACTAAAATTATCAACAAATGTTTGGAAACTTATCTTAGTTGCTTCACCTCAGAGCAACATCATCAGTGGACAAAGTGGCTTCCTCTCGCTGAATGGTGGTACAATACCTCCTACCACACTACATCTAAAATGACTCCATATGAAGCAGTCTATAGTCAGGCACTGCCAGTGCTCCTTCCATACACCCCCAACAGTTAACCAGTTCAAGCAATCAACACGGTTCTCTGAACCCGAGATCAGATTCTTCACATCTTGCAATAAAATCTTCACATGGCAAGAAATCACATGAAGCAACAAGCTGATCAGCACCATTTGAGCGCACTTTTCAAGTAGGTTATATGGTTTTTCTTCGTCTACAGCCATACAAGCAATCATCCCTAAAACTCAAAGGGCATCATAAGTTGGCTCCAAAGTTCTATGGGCCATATAAGGTTCTTCAGAAGATTGGGTCGGTTGCTTATAAATTGGAGCTTCCTCCTTCCCGTGTTCATCTAGTATTTCATGTCTCTTGTCTAAAGAAAGTTCTTGGCACTAATGTCAGAGCACAAATTGTTTTACCAGAACTGGATAATGAAGGATCCATCATTTTGGAGTTGGAGGCAATCCTTGATAGACGCACTCATCAGCTTCACTCCAGATCCATCACAGAGGTCTTAATCCAGTGGCATGAAATGCAACCAGAGGATGCTACATGGGAACCACTCCTTTAGATTTAGCAACAATGTCCACATCTTAAGCTTTGAGGACAAAGTTTTTCTAAGAGGGAGGGGATGTTAAGAACCCGTGTTTAACCCTTCTCTTTACTTTGTTAGTATATTACATTTAGATGCATATACTTTGTAAGCCGTCCCATGAGCATATTGTATTATCCCACATTTATGGGAAGTAATAGTTGTTTAGATTAGACTTAGTATATAAGTACGTGTTGAGGCCAATAAAGGCATCCACGAATTTATTGTATTGAGCTTGCTCAAAGGAGGTTGCCCCCTCGAAGTGGCCTACAATCAATAAATTCCTTTTGTGTTTCTGCTATTCATATCTATTTCTACTATTTCATGCATTTTTCATTATATTGTTGCAGGAGGTTCCTCTCAAAACCCTAGCTAATGCAAAGCTAGGTTATATGAAAAAATGCACAGTTTCAAGCAATTTTTAACAATTTAAGCATGAAAATGCAATCTAAATGAATGATGATTGAAATTTTTTTGTATTTTAAATCAGATCTAATGATAATGACATAAACTTATTGAAATTAAATGCCAACTAACTGAAATTATTTGAAAATGCAAGCTAGAAATGCCAAATTTTTCAAAAATTTTCAAAATTTTCAAATTTTTTGTAATTTTGCAAATGCAATAAGATGAACAATGATATGATTGAATGCAATGAATGTAAATATGAAGCACAACACTCAACAAGGTGTAAAATTCAAAAGAACGCGGGTTCACCAAAATGTTGAGTATGAAAAGGGAAGATGATTTGTGTTTAGGGTTGATTATGATAGTTTGTATTAATCCTCCTTTCACCACTAAACATTCATGGAATTTCAGCCAAGTAGAGGAACCTACTACATACCTTCTGTCACTTGGAACATAAGGGAAGATTGGAATTGTGTGAATTTGTTGTTCAATTAAGTCCAATTATGCTCAAAACCCTAATTATGCAAATTCGTGAACAAACGGACAAATTACGAAAAATGATCACACACAGAGATATCAAATGACAATCAAATAGATACCAAATTTTGAAGTTTAGAAAGTGGAAAAGTCAGGGACTAATGAGCAGGTGCCCTAGTCTAGTGCCATAGTTTATATCGAGATCTGTGAATCTTGTCTGCAACTTGATCTTGTTGTTCCAAAGATTTTCCTATTGCAGGATCCAGAGGACTAATGAGCAGGCGCCCGAGTCCAGGTCCCTATTTTCTTCTCTAATCTGCAACTCTGACTATCTGCACTACTCTCCTACAACTCCACTTTTTTTTTCTTTCGTAACCTATAACCTACAATCATGGAAAAATGGGTTGGGGGTTGTGGTGTTTAGAGGCTTGCCTCAGTCAATCCTTGGAGAGACATTCAAGTCTTCTGAACACTGTTGTCAGATAAAGAGTGCGTATACCTACGGGATAGAGGTGAAATCTAAATGATAAATGATAGAAAACATAATTGATATCACCTTGTAGTGAATATCTAATGGGAGGAAGATGCTCTTCATGCCATGAGGAGATGGATGCCAAATCTGCAAATACAAACATAAGAACAACACAAATTCTGCTCTACAACACAATGAATGCCTTGAATCACTTTCACAAAATCACAATGCTCATCTAATTTCCATTCAATATCCATCTAGTTTACAAATGATAACCTAATCATGCTTATATATGCAACTACAAACATTCCCACTAAGAATTTCATAATTCAAACTTACCGTGTCAACATAGGACCTAAATAACGGTCATAAACCGACACTTTGAAATTGGTCCTAACCTAAAATAGGGCAAGACTAGGGAGCGGGCACCCAAGTCCTCCCCCCTATTTCAAGCAGGATTTATCATAAATGTACCCCCTAGGTCCCATTTGCCATGAAACTTTAGGTTTTTCTCATCGAGATGTCAAATTAACATGCAAGATGTCCTAAATGCATCCTAAAGGACCTGAGAGCTAAACCTTAATAGGAAAAAGTGCCCAAGGTTACTTTTTCCGACATAATAGATTCAGATATTTGATCTCGAAAAGGAAGGAGATGGTCTTCTTGAGAAGGTTGCAAGAAAAATAAATTTGAGTAATCATGGGGAGTAGGGTAGCATCTACGTTGCCTAAGATGTCTTTTGTCTCACTTGCAATTGTGCTTATAATGGAGTCAAAATGAACACATCTTGTTGCATTTTTGTTTCAGAGGGTCATTGGATGTATCTCTCCACATCTTCAAGTATCAGGTGTAGTGGTCTTGTTGAAATGGATATGGGTATTCCGGTGCATACAAAGCTACCACTTTTGATGAATTCCAACCAACACTTATATGATCCTAAATGGAACTTCTTATGCAAAACTTTAGTGACTACAAAAAACTAATGGACCAATTTCATCATGTATTTACTGCCTTTCTAGAACTTGGAAAGAGATATCAAGAAACAATTGAACTGATGACTACCAAAATGGAGAAAATAGACATGGAAGGAACTTAGTGAAATCCACAACTCAAAAGTTGCAAGTTTCAAGTTACCTTATTGTAAAAGTGCCTTTTGTTACTTATTGTAACTAAAAGTTAGAAAATGAACCTTATTTCTAGAAAAGCGATGTAAAACATAACCAAAAAATAATGTTTATTATTTTATTATTATTTAAAAAGGTAGTTGCAAAGTGGTTACCACGTGGTTATAGTGAAAAGGCTATAAATTCAAGGCTATCTCAAATGTAAAAATGGGACTTTTACAAGGGGAATGATAGAGAGGTCTTGTTTGGAAGACTTTTGGTTTGATACTTTGTACATGAGAGGTTTAGGAGTTGTATAATTCTACAAAGATAATGTTATGTTAGACAAATGCACCCTTGGGGGCTTTTTCCTTTTAAGGTTTAGCTCCCAGCTCTTTAGATTGCATTTAGAGCATCTTGCATCATAATTCAAACTCCTAATGAAAAACCCTTGGACCTTGTGATAAATGGGACCTAAGGGGGACTATTTTGATGATACCAGAACAAAGATAGGGGGTGGACATGGGCGCTAGCCTCCCTAGTCTAGCCCTATTTTGGGTCTGCCTTAAATTCAAATGTCGAGTTTGTGACCATTATTTGGGTCCCAGGCTGACATCATAATTTTTAATTATGAAATTCTTGGTGGGAATCTTTGTAGTTGCATATATAAGCATATGCAGGTTATCATATAGAAATGAGAAGATGTTTATGATTAAAATCTATTGGCATACTTGTGATTTTCATCGTGTTACAGAGCATAGCATTGTTATTATGTTTATTTTTGCAGGTTGGATTTCATCTTCTCCTCATGGCATTGAAGAGCATCTTCCTTCCATAAGAGCTTCATCATCAAGGTGACATCTATTGTATTTTATCATCATTATCATGTGGATTTTTGCCTCTATCCCACAAGGATACATACTCTTTCTAACAATGGTGTTTGGAAGACATGAATGACTCTCCGAGGCTTGACCGAGGCAAGCCTCTAAACACCACAACCCCCTCCCACACTCCTTGTGATTGTAGGTTACAGGTATTAGATCTAAAGAAAGTGGAGTTGCAGGGAAGACTGGAGGATATTGAAGATTTGGGATCCAAAAAGAAGCGGACACTGTGCGAGATTTCAGGACACAGGTGCTATCAACATTGTCCTCTACATCCAAAGCTAGAGAAATAACCTAGACAATGATAATCAAGGTCTATAGAGACTCTGATATCTGACAAAAGATTCTCCAGTGGACTAGGGCACCATCAACAGTGTCCTCTGCATCTGAATTGCCAGAAATTGAAGGTACAGTGGAGATCAGTGTTGGAAGGAGATCAGGATTCTACAGAAAAAGTTGTTGCAAGTATGAGGTAAACCAGTGTTGTCATTGATGTCAACATACTCATATTGTATTAACAAGAAGGATTGGATGAGCTGTGTGCTGAGGATATTGAGAAAATTTGTCTCAGTCAGGAACAGTAAAGAACAGTGATGAGAAGAAGGCAAATGTATTGTATAGGTTGAGAACCGAAAGATGCAGATTAAAGGGTTTGTAGATATGAGTCTTGAGATGTTTCTTTCAAGATTTAAGAGGTTCGCATAAAGATCTGAAGAAGTTGTGGCTGTCTGTGTGGAACCGGCTCCGGTAAGTGTTCAGAGGTGACAGAGGATCACAGAAAGGTCCGGTGAGGTTCAGAATTGTTTAATCCTAATCTGCAAATTGGAAGGAGTGTTTGGGATGTCTCTGTAATGTTTCATCTTGAGTTGTGTATGATTCTGAGGTCTGGAAGTACCTTTTTGCATTATGACAGTGGCAACAGACTGTGTTCTTGAAGTTTCGGATAAGGAAGATAAGAGATTCCAGTAAGTAGAGAAAGTGCGGATGTACCTAGTGTTTCAGGCAGGCTTGTGAAGGTTCATGGATCATGTTGAGTCTTTGTTGTTGATCCGCATTAGTGGTAGAGCCCGGAATTGAAGATATTCTTCCGGATGAAGTTCCTGTTCAGACTAGCTGACCGGATGAGTTGTTCATCTTGCGGATGTCCTTGTGCTGGCTGACCGGATGTATTAATCATCCTGGAAATGTCCTTATGGTTGATTGCCGACTTAGATGATTGTTCCTAAGTTGATGTCTTGTATAAATAGGTGTTTGAGAATTCATTTTGATGTGTGGGTGATGCGATGAGCATGGCATAGCGAAGAGAAGTGCGAAAGGCAGAGCAGGGGTTTTTGGGCTTAAATGGAACTGATCCGGACATGGTAGAGATGTCATTCCCCAGTTCAAGATTGTGATTCTTATCACTTTGTAGACAGTGTGTCTCCTTGTAGGCAGTGGGCCTCTTTGTGAGCAGTGTGCTCGGGCAGTGAGCCCTAATTTGCATGTGCCATTCATTCTTCTTTATTCTTCTAACAGAGAATAATCCTTGGGTTAATCACCCTGTGGTTTTTCCCTTAATCGGGTTTTCCACGTCAAAATCTTGGTGTTCAATGTGTTGATGTTTATCTGCTCTTGTGTTTATGCATTATGCTTTCATAGATGGTAAATTGATATGCCGTTAACTAACAAAGAAGAATCAAGTGTTTAAATCAAGAAACTTTCATACAACTGATTCACCCCCCCTCTCAGTTGTATGCCCTAGACCCAACAATTGGTATCAGAGCCAAGTTCCTCTAAAAGGAGCTTAACCGCTTGAGGAGATCCAGGATGTCGTCATACAAGAAGGATAGTCTGAAGTTTGATGGAACCAACTTCACTCTCTGGAAAGGTCGCATGAAATGTCACTTGGAATGTATGGGAAAAGCATACTTGGCCATGGTCTCAAAACCATATGTACCTCCACAAGGTGGTCTGACAACTCTGAATGAAATCACAAATGCTAAAAATAATCTGTGGACCAAGGAAGCCCTACTAAGCGCATTGAATGATTTAGATCTCTCAAATGTTATTGACCTACCAACTGCATATGAGATCCTGACTAAGCTGGAACTTCTGTATGAAGGAGATGAGTTTGTCAAAAGTGCAAGGTTGCAAAGTCTGAAAGGGAAATTTGAAAGATTGAAGATGAGAGATGATGAAAACATCACTACCTTTATGCCAAGAGTGAATGAGTTGGTATGTGGAATTAGAAATGCTGGTGGAACTCTAGATGAAAATGAGATTGTCTGCAAAATTCTCAGATCCCTTCCTGCTGCCTACAAAATCAAGGTTGCTGCCATTGATGAATTTAGAGCCCACACAACTGTCACAAGAGAACAATTGGCTGGCAAACTAGCTGCATTTGAAATGACCGAGTTTGGAGATGATCCTCCCAAGACTGAATCTGCTTTCAAAGCCAGTGCCTATGTGAAAGGCAAACAGAGATTTGATCTAGGAGAAAACTCATCAAGGAAGATGTCATGGTATGATCAAGCAAGAAGAGACATGGAAGAAGAAGAAGTAGAAATAGCTCAACTTGAAGCCCTCATTACAAAGAGACTGCCAAGAGGATCCGGTAAGTATGAAGGAAAACTACCCTTTAAGTGCTTCAACTGCAATAAGATTGGTCATTTTGCTTCAAGATGTCCGGAAAGATCTGCAAGGTCTAATACTAATAGACAAAGATTTCAAAAGAACTGCTATTATGTTTATGAAGAAGATGACAATGAAGGAGTAACTGATGATGAATCAGAATCAGGAAGCAAAACTGGAAATGAATGGGTGTTTATTGCCATCAAGGAAGAAGATTCAATATCCTCTGAATCTGTCAATCACAAAGTTGTGGAAAGAGCTTTGGCTGCTCAAGTGGAAGAAAAGGATGATTGGGTTATTGACAGTGGATGTTCTCACCATATGACTAGTGACAAGAATAAGTTCTTGGATTTGGAAAGGTATGAAGGAGGAATGGTAAAGTTTGGTGACAATTCTACTGGCAGAATCAGAGGTAGGGGAACTATTTCTCTTGATGGAAAGAGTAAAATAGGTAATGTACTATATGTTGAAGGATTGAAGCACAATCTTCTTAGTGTTGGTCAGTTAGTGGACAAAGGCTATGATCTCTGGTTCAAGAATGGAAAATGCAGAATCTTTACAAGCTCCGGAACTGAAATTGTATCCGGTACTCAAACAAGAGGTAATATCTTTCATCTGGTTGGTTCAAATAAAAGTTGTCTGTTTGTTCAAGTTGATCAGAGTTGGTTATGGCATAGAAGGATGTGTCATGTAAATTTTGATAACATAATCAAGATAAGCAATATTCAGGCTGTAAGAGATCTTCCAAAATTGATGAAACCTACAAATAGTTTGTGCAAAGAATGTCAGCTAGGCAAACAGAGCAGAGTCTCCTTCAAAAGCAAAGATCAGTCCTCTACCGAATTGTTGGAATTAGTACATACTGATCTCTGTGGTCCGACGAGAATCGAGAGTCTGCAAGGTGATAGATATTTCATGTTGCTAATTGATGACCATTCTCGGATGATGTGGGTCACCTTCCTAAAAGAGAAATCAGAAGCCCTTGAGAAGTTCAAAATCTTCAAAGCTATGGTAGAGAATCAAACTGGATTGAAACTGAAATGTCTAAGGTCTGATAGAGGTGGTGAATTTACATCTGGTGAGTTCATTGATTTTTGTGAGAAGCAGGGTGTAAGAAGACAATTGTTTGCTCCTAGGACTCCACAGCAGAATGGAGTAGTTGAGAGAAAGAACCGGACCATCTAGGAAGCTGCCAGGACAATGATGTTGGAAGCAAATGTTCCTCAAATGTTCTGGAAAGAAGCTATCAGCACTGTAGTCTACACCCTCAATCGAGTTCAAATCAAAAACAACACTGGTAAGACTCCCTATGAACTCTGGTTTGGCATCACTCCTACTGTGAAATACTTCAGAGTATTTGGTAGCAAGTGTTATATTAAGAGAGATGAAAATCTAGGAAAGTTTGATGCTAGAAGTGATGAAGGAATTTTCTTGGGTTACTCCACTCAAAGAAAAGTATACCGGTGCTACAATAAGAGATTGAGGAAGATGATAGAAAGCACTAATGTGAAAGTTGATGAAGGAATTGAGAAGCCCTCAAGATTTTATGAGTTTGATGAAGATGATCAAGATGGTGTTCAGGTTCAAGGAACTCAATCCTCTCCGGTAAGTCAGAGTCTGCCTGATCTGGTAAATCAGGAAGAAGAGATATGTCTGAATGAGCCTGATCAAGAAGCAGCAGTGCAGGACACTCCCAAAATTCTAAGGTATGTAAGACAGAACCACTCTGAAGATCAGATCATAGGTGACAGAAACAAAGGTGTGCAGACTAGAAGGAATGTTGCTCAAAATCAGGATGAATGTTGTCTGATTTCAAAGATTGAACCTAAGACAATAAATGAGGCCTGAAATGATGAAAACTGGACCAAAGCAATGGAAGATGAACTGATGCAAATTGAGAAAAATCATACTTGGGATCTTGTTCCTAGACCTAGAGACAGGAATGTGATTGGAACCAAATGGGTCTTCCGGAACAAACTGAATGAAGCTAAGGAAGTAATCAGAAACAAAGCTAGACTGGTCTACAAAGGCTACTCTCAAATAGAAGGAAAAGATTTTGAAGAAACCTTTGCTCCGGTGGCAAGAATTGAAGCAGTCAGATTATTCCTTGCATTTGCTGCCTTTAAAGACTTCAAGGTATATCAGATGGATGTCAAGTCTGCCTTCCTAAATGGTGATCTGGAAGAGGAAGTTTACATTGAACAACCGGATGGATTTCAATTGTCCGATAATGATGATATGATCTGCAAGTTGAAAAAAGCATTGTATGGATTAAAGCAAGCCCCAAGAGCATGGTATGAAAGGTTGGATAAGCATCTTGTGCAGATTGGATTCAACAAAGGCACTGCTGACAGTAACTTATATTTCAAAATTGATCATGAAAACATTTTGATTGTTGAAGTATTTGTGGATGATATCATTTTTGGAGGAAGAGACAGTATGTGCAAAACTTTTGCAAATCAGATGAAAAGTGAGTTTGAAATGTCTATGCTTGGTGAAATGAATTTCTTCTTGGGTCTGCAAATTACTCAAACAAAGAAAGGAATCTTCATTTCTCAGACCAAATATGTGAAAGAATTGTTGAGGAAATTTGGTATGGAAGATGCAAAGCCAATGAACACTCCCATGGCAACTGGATGTAAGTTGAGCAAAGATGATGACTCCCCAAAGGCAGATCAAACAAAGTATAGATCAATGATTGGTGGATTGTTGTATCTCACTCAAACTAGACCAGATATAATGCAGGCTGTTGGTCTTGTAGCAAGATTCTAGGCTGATCCTAAAGAATCTCATGTTATAGCAATCAAAAGAATTTTCAGGTACTTGAAAGGAACAGCTGAGTATGGTCTATGGTACCCTAGAGATCCAGATTTCTCTCTTCATGCTTACACAGATGCAGATTGGGCAGGAGATGTGGATGACCGGAAGAGCACCAGTGGTGGAGCATTATTTTTGGGGAAGAGATTGGTTTCTTGGCTAAGCAAGAAACAAGATGCAATATCCTTGTCTACAACTAAAGCAGAATACATTGCAGCAGCAGGTAGTTGCACTCAAATCTTATGGATGAAGTAGATGCTAAGAGACATTAAAGTTGAATATGAGGAGCCTATCACAATTTTCTGTGATAATTCAAGTGCAATTAATATTTCTAAGAATCCGGTATTGCATTCTAAAATTAAGCACATATCTATCAAGTTTCACTTTTTAAGAGAACAAGTGAACAAGGAAGAAGTCAAATTGGAGTATGTTCCCTCCAAGGATCAGATTGTAGATATCTTTACCAAACCTCTTCCCAAGGACTCTTTTGAATATCTCCGGGAGAAGTTAGGGGTCATGGCCCCTCTGGTAATGAACTAGGATGCACTAATGTGCATCAGTCCGGTGGATATCACAGTCATATCTTGTAATCTGGATTGATGATGGGGAGCTGCTACTAAGGGGGAGCAGCTGGTATGATTCTGATGTATTAGAATTGCAAGTATGAGCCCTTTGCCATTGATGTCAAAGGGGGAGAGAAGACATGTGAAAAACAAGTGGCTGATGATCAAAGGGGGGAGCAGTAAAGGAAGAGAAGACATGTGAAAAGTTGTTACTGATAGGGGGAGCTGTGACAGAAAAGAGAAGTTCTTGTCTTGATGATTTTTCACATCATATGTTGCCATCAATGACAAAGGGGGAGATTGTTGCAAGTATGAGGTAAACCAGTGTTGTCATTGATGTCAACATACTCATATTGTATTAACAAAAAGGATTGGATGAGCTGTGTGCTGAGGATATTGAGAAAATTTGTCTCAGTCAGGAATAGTGATGAGAAGAAGGCAAATGTATTGTATAGGTTGAGAACTAGAAGATGCGGATTAAAGGGTTTGTAGATATGAGTCTTGAGATGTTTCTTTCAAAATTTAAGAGGTCCGCATAAAGATCTGAAGAAGTTGTGGCTGTCTGTGTGGAACCGACTCCAGCAAGTGTTCAGAGGTGACAGAGGATCGCAGAAAGGTCCGGTGAGGTCTAGAATTGTTTAATCCTAATCTGTGGATTGGGAGGAGTGTTTGGGATGTCTCTGTAATGTTTCATCTCGAGTTGTGTACGATTCTGAGGTCCAGAAGTACCTTTTTGCATTATGACAGTGGCGACAGACTGTGTTCTTGAAGTTCCAGATAAGGAAGATAAGAGATTCCAGTAAGTAGAGAAAGTGCGGATGTACCTAGTGTTTCAGGCAGGCTTGTGAAGGTTCGTGGATCGTGTTGAGTCTTTGTTGTTGATCCGCATTAGTGGTAGAGCCCGAAATTGAAGATATTCTTCTGGATGAAGTTCCTGTTCAGACTAGCTGACCGGATGAGTTGTTCATCTTGCGGATGTCCTTGTGCTGGCCGACCGGATGTATTAATCATCCTGGAAATGTCCTTATGGTCGATTTCTGACTTAGATGATTGTTCCTAAGTCGATGTCTTGTATAAATAGGTGTTTGAGAATTCATTTTGATGTGTGGGTGATGCGATGAGCATGGCATAGCGAAGAGAAGTGCGAAAGGCAGAGCAGGGGTTTTTGGGCTTAAATGGAACTGATCCAGACATGGTAGAGATGTCATTCTCTAGTTCAAGATTATGATTCTTATCACTTTGTAGACAGTGTGTCTCCTTGTAGGCAGTGGGCCTCTTTGTGAGCAGTGTGCTCGGGCAGTGAGCCCTAATTGGCATGTGCCATTCATTCTTCTTTATTCTTCTAACAGAGAATAATCCTTGGGTTAATCACCCCATGGTTTTTCCCTTAACCAGGTTTTCCACGTCAAAATCTTGGTGTTCAATGTGTTGATGTTTATCTGCTCTTGTGTTTATGCATTATGCTTTCATAGATGGTAAATTGATATGCCGTTAACTAACAAAGAAGAATTAAGTGTTTAAATCAAGAAAGTTTCATACAACTGATTCACCCCCCCCTCTCAGTTGTATGCCCTAGATCCAACAAAAGTTGCATCTTGGACTTGGGTGCCATCACCATTGTCCATGACATTTCTATTTTCCAGACTCTGAAAAATAGTGAGTTAAGGTTCTCTACCCTTTGTCTTATTTCAATAGCATCTGTTGTAACTTGTAGATTCACTTACTGTTTTGCTTAAATTGGGGTTTCAAGAGCATAAAAACATTAATTAGCAACATTGTATAATAACTTCTAAATTTTCTAGCTTCCCTTGTGGCAACCCAACCTGATAGGTGACTCCCCTCTCGAATGGAGAGGCAACTCGGTTGAAAAGCCCTTGGAATGTTTAGTGGAAAGGAGGATTCAAACTAAAACCCCCATACACCAACAAAAACAACCACCACCTCCCTTTCAACACTAAACATTTTGGTGAACCTGTGTTTTTGAACTTTTTGGCACCTTGTTGAGTGTTGTTTCGTGGATTTACATTCATTCATTCTATTGCATTTGAAAAATTACAAACAAATTGAAAAATTTTGAAAATTTTGAAAAATTGGCATATTAGACTTGCATTTTGTAAAATTTGAATTAATTGGCATCTAATTTAAATTAATTTCTGTTATTTACATTATATCTAATACAAAATACATAAATTCATCATTTACTTTTCATTTGCATTGCACTTGCATGCTTGATTTGTTAGAAATTGCTTGAAATTGTGCATTTTTCATGAAAACCTAGTTTTGCATGAGCTAGGGTTGTAGTCAAAATCTTGTTTCAGATTTTAATACTTTGTCAAAAAACTCATTAGGTCTGATTTCTAATTGTAGTGTTGCATCATAGTGGCCTCCTCGCAAAATTTCATGTCTAGGGTTTGAAAACTTACATTTTTTCACTAGATTTGGCCTTATCATCCTATTCGATTTGCACTCCAAGCATGTTGTAAGGGATTTTGCTTTACTAATTGGTTGTTATTAGGTTTATTATCTTCTGCCCCTTCTCAATTTCCTTACAACACCCTTTCTTTTGGGCTTTTGCATTAAAATTTTGTGAAAATTTGCATATTTTTGCCATTTTTGCACTAGGGTTTGATCTATAGTGGCACTACAGGTGTGTTGTAATGGATTTTCTGTCATTAAGTGGCTGTTATTACTGTCATAAGTCTCTTTCCATCATCATTTTCCTTACAACACCTGTTGCCCTACTCTTTTGCATTGAGATTTGGTGAAAAATCACATATTTTGGCCTATTTTCACTAGGTTTTGACTTATCAACTCTTTAGAGTTGTTTCAAAAGTGTGTTGTGAGAGGTATTTTTGCATTAGTGGACTATTTTTAGGCATATCATGCGTTGTCTCTCTTTAAAATATTTACAACACCTCTTCTTTCATTCATTTGCATGGAGAAAAGTTGAAAAAATCAAGTATTTTAGAGCATATTCGAAAACACTTTTGCACTTGCCTTTTGCATAAGTTTTGGAAGATCTTGAAAATCTAATTTGACACTCCTTTGAAAAATTAAAAATGGCTTCTCAATATAATAATAATTCTAGGTTTATTCCTAGGCCTCATTTGAAAAGAAGAGTCCCTGAGCTTGAAGTAACATTCACACCTCATGACAAAGAAATGGTAGAAACTGAAGGGCCTATTTATATCATAGTAAAGATAATGGAAAAACTTGTGCATGGAACACTCATAGATCCTAATTGCATGACCAATGTGGTCATGGAATATTTCCTCCTTAAACATGAAATGGTGCAAGAATCTTATGAACTGTCGAATTTGAGAATTAAAACACATAATGGAGCTTTAATGAAACCAATTGGTAAGATAACTCCTAATGATCTCAATCTATGATAAATTTGTGGATTAGTCATTTGATATAATTCCCTTATCCAACCTCTTCCATGTAAAATTTGGACATCCTTGGCTTAAAGCTATGAATGTTGTTCCTTCTACCATTCACAAATGTATAAAATTTCCTTTGCATGGAGAGATCCGTACTATTCATCGTAATGATTATCAACCTCTGGCTAAGGACAAGAGCTTTATTCTTGATTACTTTTGGCTACAACCTAAGATATATCCTGAGCCATAAAGAGATAGAACTTTCATAGAATACAGAAAATACAAAGCAAAACAACTAGCTCAAGTGGCCATGTCTCCTTTGCAACCAATAAGAGAAGAACAAGAAACAACCATAAAACAAGACTATTATGGCTTTAATGAAATTTTTGGCATGAGAAATGTGGATAAGGAAAGGTTCCATAACCCACCTCATCCATGGAGAGATGGCATTTATGTTGAGGTTCCTCCCCTACCATCATTACAGGGATCAGGATTCTTTCATCAACAACAAAATAATCCACCAAGACCAATTAGATTTGAACATGGTGCTTCCTCCTCTACTGTGCAAACTATAGAAAAACATAACAATGATGAAATAATCAATAAGAAAAGAAGAAATGGACTAGCAAAAAAGAGGAGGAGGAGGAGACATGCCTTTGCCTAATGGATCGCAAATGAACAAGAGAAAATTGAACCTAATGTTGAAACAAATCAAGAAGACCTTAAGGATGAAAAAAACAAGAATAATAGTTGTGCTTTAGTGCCTTACACACCTCTTTCATCTACCATTCAAGACTAGGAGGATGATGACCTCCTTGATAATGACTTCTAGCATGAATCTCTCTACAGGTAAGCATCTCTAACCCTTTACCTCTGTGTTTTGTTTCCCTCATGTTGTGTTATGTGTTGTTAGGCCTCCTAGGATGACCCTTGATTCTCTTGTAAGGTCAAGGATACTAGGAGGCTGCCTCTATTGTGACCTCCTTCTATTTGTATCATCATTCTTCTATATTTCCTCTTCTCTATTTTCATTGTTGTGTGTTGTGTCTTATGGACATAGCGTTGCGGTTGGTGACTTGGGGGCACCCTCCTACGTGACTGTCCCTAAGGCACTTGTTCCCCTCTCTGATTTATTGTTTACCTTCCTCTAGTGTTTCCACCTAGCTAGCGGATGATGAAAAACAAATTATACTGATGCAGACCTAGTGTCCCCTTAGTGAGTAATCAAAAAATGGACCTAGTCCATACATGACGATGGGGTTGTTACATATTATCCGATGCTTGGCTAGTGGAATCACTCCATGTGATCTCTCTATCTTGATGTTGATGTCAATGTTATCTTATCTTGCTAACAACACTTTAACAATACTGCTACTTTGTAGACTTTGTCTTTTGCCTTGCATGCCTCTTTCATGTAGTTGATCATATGCATTGTTGTTTATCATGATTATTTGGACACCAACACCTTTCTTGTAGGAAATTGTGTTTGTGGGAACATTTGACAATCGTAAAATACATGTCACCTCTGGGGGACATGGGCTTTGCAAGAGCTTGTGTTCCCTTGTGTGTTTTCTTCCTACCTTAATGTGCTTGATATCGATACGTCATATCAACCACCTTAAGGTGGCTGCATATTTAAGGTAAG
This sequence comes from Cunninghamia lanceolata, assembly GCA_027924645.1. NCBI lineage: Eukaryota > Viridiplantae > Streptophyta > Pinopsida > Cupressales > Cupressaceae > Cunninghamia > Cunninghamia lanceolata. Next base: position 11,958,429 of record BSBN01000078.1, read on the forward strand.
CTGTTTGCTTTAGATGATAGTAAAGTGTGTTTTAACAATCTAAAAATCAATCACAATCATTTAAGACCTCATTGCGAGGTGGGGATATTGCATCCCTTTTTTATCTTAAGCCCTCATCATGAGGCAAGGAAGGTGTATTTCTCAGAGAGAGTCCACTATCCTGTTATTTTCAAAAAGTCCTCATCGCGAGGCGGGGAGCAGTTTTGTGACTAACTCAACCCTTAAGCATGGTTTTGGTGATTGTTGTGGCGAAGCCCAATCATCGATGTGTGCCTGTAATGTGCCTAAGATGGTGATGAACCTAGAAATAGTTTCACTCCATCGCTTGTCTATTGTGTTTTCTCCATGTCTTCCATGTGTGTGTGTATGGAGTGTTTGTTCTCGAAGTGCAAGACCGGTGGCGATGAGCTCCTCTACACTGGGATTTTTTTGGCATTTTTGTTCTCAAGGTGCAAGACCGGTGGCGATGAGCTCCTCTACACCTTGGGATTTTATTTAGCATGTCTATTCTCAAAAGGTGCAAGACCAGTGGCAATGAGCTCCTCTACACTCTTTTGGGTTATGTTTGTTTACTTTCCTTGTATTTGCACTTTGCATTTCATATGGGAAAATTAAAAAGAAAATAATCATTACCTTCATTGTATTCTTTGTGCTCTACGTGTCTTCAATGCTGTATTCTCTATGTTTTGTGTGCCTGTAACTATCTTCTCTATGTTTTGCGTGCTTGCTATTGTTTTCAATATGTTTGGCATGTCTTCTCCATTCTTGACGTGTTTTCTATGTTTGTTGACCTTACTTTAATGCATGTATTAGAATTGTGTTTATACATACATTAAAGTGGGGGCTAAATGTTATGTCAAAAAAATGCATCCTTGGTGGCTTTTTCCTTTTAAGGCTTAGCTCCTGGGTCTTTAGATTGCATTTAGAGCATCTTACATGATAATTCAAACTCCCAATGAGAAAACCCTTGGGCCTTGTGACAAATGGGACCTAAGGGGGACTATTTTCATGATCCCGGAACAAAGACAGGGGGGTGGACATGGGCACTAGCACCCTAGTCTAGCCCTATTTTGGGTCTGTCCTAAATTCAAATGTCAAGTTTGTGACCATTATTTGGGTCCCAGGATGACATCATAAGTTTGAATTATGAAATTCTTGGCAGGAATCTTTGTATTTGCATATATAAGAATATGTAGGTTATCATTTAGAAATGAGATGTTTATGATTAAAAGCTATTGGCATACTTGTGATTTTCATTGAGTTGCAGAGAATAGCATTGTTATTGTGTTTGTTTTTGCAGGTTGGATTTCATCTTGCCCTTATGGCATTGAAGAGAATCTTCCTTCCATGAGAGCTTCATCATCAAGGTGACATCTATTGTGTTTTATTATCGTTATCATTTAGATTTTTGCCTCTATCCCACAAGGATATGCACTCTCTCTAACAATGGTGTCTGGAAGACTTGAATCTCTCTTTGGGGCTTGACCGAGGCAAGCCTCTAAACACCACAACCCCCTCCCACACTCCTTGTGATTACAGGTTACATGTATTAGATCTAGAGAAAGTGGAGCTGTAGGGAAGACTAGAAGACATTGAAGTTTCAGGATCTGAAAAGAAGCGGACATTGTGCAAGATTTCAAGGCACGGGCACTATCAACATTGTGCTCCACATCCAAAGCTATAGAAATAGACTAAATAGTGATAATCAAGATTTGCAGAACCTCTGACATTTGGTAGAAGATTCTGTTGTGCCTTGTACACATTCCCCATTTCACGAAACAGGGACCCCCCCTCTTCCTAAATTTTGGTCTAGAGTATCATTTCAATTCATTTGAATCTTAAGGTGTCAAAAGATGATCAATTGCATTTAATGTCATTAAGTCATCCAAAAAATCACTAAATCAATGTGTCTGCCTACATAAAAATATAAGTCTAATGTTCCTTTGCACTAAATTTCCTTGCAACAGACTTTTGCACCAAATTCCCATTCATCTGACTTAGCACTACATTAATCGCCAATTGACTAAGCGCTAAAAATTGAGTCTAAGGACTTAGCACTGGAATCTTTGTTTACCAACTTGCACTAAATCACTGCCTCACCGACTTAAGTCGATGGAGGACCAAATTCATGCAAGGTCAGATAACATTAGAAGTCGCACAAAATCCAAGGATGTCAAACTCATGTAGAATGCTGCAAAGCAATACCCTCGATCGTGCGCCAAAAATCTTCACTACCGACTAAGTTGGTTGACTCCAAAAGTCGCGCAAGGTCTGAGGCATTCTGAAATAGCACAAAATGAAAATATAAACCTTGTGAAAAGTGTGTTGAGTCTGCAGACCATACGGAGACATTAATGGCTCATTCATTAGGGGAAATAAGATGTTTTATGATGATTTTTTGAGCTCATTCAATTTGCAAATGAATTTGTTGAGAGATCTAAAGACTTTTGGGTGATAGGGAGAAAATTTGAGCTAAGAAGAATTTGTGTCTAAGGCATGATTGATTGCCTTGTTATCATAGTTACATCAAAACCAGGTAGGTCCCCATTTCTTTTGGTCCATTAAATTTACTAAGGGTAAAGCTTCGTGTGATCTCTAGTGTTATAACCAGTTAGGGTTTAATGTGAAAAGTTGATGCATCCTTCATTTTTTCTAAGGTTTCTTTGTCATGTGTATGATGACTAATAATCTAGCAAATAAAACAAGAAAACCCTGGTCTGAAACCCTAGTGTTGAAATGGAAAGATGGTAGAATCGATTTGCAAAAGAACATTTTATTATTACATCACAAGATCATTCCAAAATTCATTGAAACCTCCCTTCTTTAGATCTTGCGTCTATTTGGATCAGGAATATACCTGACTGACCCCATGAAATAATGCTCGAGTTTGAGCCAGTCGGTGGATGAGTCAATTTCTACAGTCGAAAACCAAGATCCTTTACGCTGAATTTACCCCTCATAGACTTAGCGCTAAAAATGCCCTTAACCAACCTCAAAAGGAAGTAAAAAGTTGAACACCCTCAGAAACTCTGTCAAAATTAAAGACTAACTTTAGCACTGAAAGCTTTGATGATCAACTTTTGTGGGAAGAATCGCTCTCTCTGACTTTGGTTGGACATCCTTTAAAACCCCGCCAAGTCATTAGACCCCGTAATCTGTGCTAAAACACTTTGAACAATCTCACGCTAGAATTCACTTTCTCCAACCTACACCAAAATACCTTTTTACCGACTTTCATTGGTCATCTATTAAAATCGCGCTAGATTAGACAACTCCATAATCCATGCAAAATGTAATGAATAATCTGGCCCTAAAAACTATCTCATCTGACTTGCATAAAAAACACTCCCAACCAACTTCTGAGAACCTTATGAGTTGGTCAAATCTAAAATTCACGTGAGGTCGGGCACCTCCAAAATTCACGCTGAATGTTATTAGGAACCAAGCAACAAAGTGTCTTTCCTCTGACCAGGTCAGATGACCTCTGATTTAGTGCAAGTCGGTTACCCTCAAATTTAGCGCTTTGCTCCTCAAATGTTGGATGACCTCCAAATCAGCGCAAAACATGAAAATAACTGTTCTTTTGTCAAAATTTCAAAGATAAGAGATTTGTCTGACTGGGATAAATGTTGCATTGATAGAATAATGATGTTTTGCATATTTTAATTCAAATTTTGGAGCATTAAGTATTTATTGAATGGTTTAATATGAATTGTTATGCTTTTATCATTTCATCATGTAATAAATGCAGTAATTAGTGAATTATCAAACTTGTACATTTCATGTATAAGCATTTATGACTTAGTTGGATAGATTTTAATCTCATAGAGTATAGCATGACTTAGTGACATATTAGTTAACTTGTTAAAAATACAAACTTAGGAGTTAGGAAGACTATTTCAAACTATCAAGACTTATAAGGTCCAGTCATGCAGGTTAAATGACTGCAAGGGCTCAAGCCATGAAGTATGAATTCAAGGGTATTCCTCCTGAAACCAAGATCACCTCTGGGTGGAAAAACGTAGGAGACACTGATCTCAGTCACATTGACTTAGATGACTTCACAACCTGAATCTTTGGACCTGATGCAACTCCAAGAGCTAAGAAGGTAAAAGACAGTGGGATTGCAGAGGCTGTTGCTTTCCCTACATCAGCTCAGTGTGTAGAATTGATAGTTTCTAGTGCTGAATGATATGACCCACTGAATAGAACTATACAAATTCCCACTAGAGAAGTACTAGAAGATTTGAGTACACCATCTTTAGTAGAGACCTTTGGTATCCCATGGTATCCAGTGTTAACCATACCAGATAAAATAGGTGCAGAGGTAACACATAAGAAGGATATGGATACATGTAAAAAACATATAAATGACCATTGGATGAAGAGTAAAAGATCTGCTGTCATCAAACTCCCTCAAACCCTATACAGAAGTGATTTCCATGATGAGATTGGGGACTTAGTAAACTTGCTTAGCAGAATATATGGATTAGCCACAACATCAACTTTTGAAGGAAGGATGTTCCTAATGATTGAAGAGATAATTACTAAAGGAACTAAATTTCACTGGACTTAGATATTGAGTGATAATATGCATGAGGCACTTGTAAATTTCAAAGAGAAGAAAACATTCAAATGGACCACCTATGTGGTATATCTGTTAGCTAGGAGAAATGAGTATGTTGGTCTGTCTAAGATTGGGGATGTCGGCAATTTGATGAGTAGCATATCAAAGTATATGAGTGCTACCCTCAACTGGTGTTGTCCCAATCTCGCATTCATTATAAGAGGGTGAATGATGCATTCATGATGTATATCTCTAGATTACTACAAGGTACCACAGCCCTCAAGATAAGCACAGAAGCTATGAATGAAATCATGCAATATGGAAGATGGTATATACAGTTTCAAAAGTTTGCCTATTTAAGAATCCAAGGCTTCACAAGTCTCCCATATAGGCTACCTCGGTACCCAACAGATAAGGTGGTGCTCCTGGAATTGTCAAGGTAGCTAATCACTTGCGTAGAAAGATTAAAAAATCTCCACAAAACAAATGTTAAGTTTCTATTCTTATTGGGTAAGGGCAATTATGCATGTGTCTCTTGAGGAGGAGCTGAGCATTCTAATAAGGAGCTGTAGTTACTTAACCTCCATTTCTATACAAGAAGAGACCATTTTGACCCTCAAAGAATAATGGAGATATATGTGAGCAAAAAGTTATTCTACAAAATGCATCTAGAAGATTTTTGGGCCAATTGTATGGATGATTACGAAATGTTAAAAAGGACTCACTCGAGGTTGTCTATTGCATTCATAAGGAAATTTTATATAATAAAGGCCCCAAATCAGTTAAATGATGATGATGATGTAGTGCAAAGTGGACCTTGGGAAGCACAATATCAACAACTTGTCCCTCTACCCAACTAGGCCAATGTAGAGGAAAGTTCTTTGGATACAATAATGAAAGAACCCATAAGGTTGAGCAAGGTGTGGATAAGGAATCAAGTTGCAGCATTGGAGAGATAGGGAGTACAACTCACTTACACAAGACTTGAATTTGAAAAGGAATTTGGAGACGAGGAAGATGCACCCATAGAAATACCAGATGATATAGAGCCAGTCCAAGAGCCATCAAACAAATCTGATACTGAGCAGCATATACCCCTTGCAGAGAAAGGTAAAAGAAAGAAAGTGAAGAAGGCTGCTCCAAAATCACAAAAGAAAGATATGTCTCCTGCAACAAGAACAAGGGCATCCAAGAAGAGGGACATGCCTAGTGGACTAGGGGAAGGTTCTAAGACAAAGAAGACCAAAGTAAAAGCCACTGGCATAACCATAGAAACCTATACTACTGCAACACCTGATGGTACAAACTTGCTAGTAACCTCTTCAACCCCTGCTGCTCTAATTATGAATACCGCTACACTTTCTCCTACTACTTCAACTATTGCTCCTGCTACCACTATTGCAATTATCCAAGAAGATACCTCTTCTTCCTCTCCACTAGTAGTTGCCATCTCTACTACCTCATGCTCATTGATGATAGACTCAAGCACCCCAAGTAGCCCCACTTCTTCTATTATTGCTTCTTCACTTCCTTCTATTTCCACCATGTCTATGCCCTCCATATCTTTTATTTCATTCTCCACCTCCTTTTCCTTTCCACCTATTTCCTCTATTCTTTCATCCTCTTTTTCCATGCCTTCTTCCCCCATTTCTTCACCTATTGTCATTTCCTCTATCCTGCCAACCTCTCTCATTCCACCTTCCATGCGGTTTACTTCATTTGCTAGCTTGGCACAGGTTAGCCTGTCCTCATTTGCCACAATCCCACTATCTTCAGTTCCTAGTTCCTTGGTTACACCAACACAAGATTTAACCCCTTTGTCTATACCACTACTGCCAGGAATAGAGAAAGTATGTACAGAATTGGGTCTTTAGGAATAAAAATTTGAAAAGGATGCATTTGAAGAACCTCTTCCATAGGCAGAAAATGTTGAAGTATTAGAAGTCTCTGACAGTCCCATAGAAAGGAACACAATAGAAACGATCTTGGGAACTGCTCAAGAAGAGATGGTAAAAGACTTGAAGAATGTCAGAGATGAAAAAGAAGATGTAAATAAAGAATATGAGCAAGAATTGAAGTTGCTCAAGGGACCATCAACCATGGCTAATGAAAATACTGATATTCCTAAAGATTCTTCCTCATAACACCTAACTGGCTGCGCAGTAGACTTGCTTATCAAGAGCCTCAAGATGAAGTTATGAAGCTAGACCTAGATGCATTTTAGCTAAGATAGAGAAGCCACAGAAACATAAAAGGGTTAAAGTTCAATATAGAATCTACAAGGATGCTATAGGATCCAAAATAGTTGAAGTAGTTGTTCCACCTACTGACATGGACAAAAGACAAGTCAGAGCTAAAGACTATACCATAACAATTGTTGATTTGGGACCTGCTACAAGAGGCCAAAAGATTGATGAATTCAAAGGCTCAGTTTCTTCTATCTTGGAATAATTAGATAAAGATGAACTTACTAAGAAGGAATTGAAACAATACAATAAAGAACTCTAAGCATGTCTATAGTTCCTAATGAGGCCTCTGGATTCTGAAGGTGAGCCAAGATCAGTCCCAACTTTGCTATCAAATGATGAATTAACAAAGTTTGACGACATCAAGACAATGGTTGCTAGAACTCAGAAATGGTTTGATAAGGTATATCAAGAAGGATGCGATGCAATCACCTTTGCAGCAATGCTTCACAAAGACTTCTGCAAGTTACGGAACCAATGGAAGTAATTGCATGAAGAATGTGACCCTTATGATGAATACTATTCTCATATGTTTTGGCAGGTACAAGCTATAAGGGATCTGCCTACTCAAACATTGTTGTTAGAAAATATCCTAACAGTTGATAAATTATACAAAACAGTAGAGTGGTACCAGCAGATGAAGTTAAGAAAAGAAGTCTTTGATAATGTCAAAGAAGCCTACAAGGAAGTTGATAGTCACATACTGTCTTTAAATTATGAGATAGATGACTCTCTGAAGGATTGCCTAGTGATTAGCTTTGATCATTTTGCTCCATATGATGTGCAAGGTTGCAAGGATAAGCTACATCAAATAATTTTTGGGCAAACTACATTGAATGTCATGGGCAGATTAGATAAAGTCAGCAATCTTTGGACTACTTTTATCACATTCCAAAAAAGAAAAAAGGCAGTGGAGAAAATGTATATCCAATATAGCGAAGAGCTAGAGATTCTCAGATTCAAAGTGGATCACATCAAGGACCCTGACCCCATCGACATTAATCAAGCATTATCATCTTGGGTCGCCTACAGCAACAAGAAAACACAAGAAGACAAAATAGATTTGGATAAGGAACAATAGAATATTTTTGAATATTTTGAAATGTAATCCTGTCACAAATATATATTTTTATATTTAGAAGGTCATGTGACACTATTTTGTCTTCATTATGTCTTGAAAACTGTCATTTCATTATATATAGTCAAATGGGTATTCAATTTGTCTAAGTTCAATGTATTTGAAGGTCATTTTTTATCCTTTTCCCATAGGACAAATTGTAATCTGGGAATGAGAAGTATTGTTGTAAATGCTCCAATTGTTAAATATGGATCATTGGTGTTGAGATAATCTTCACCATTCATTCAAAAACTTAGTATGGTGCCTCCTATATATAAAGGGATGTCATTTCCCTCATTGTAACAGAGTCTTGATGCTGAATTGTTGATACTCTGTCATTTGAGATTAATACAAAGCAAGTTTCTGCAGTATTTTTGAGAATTTGTTTTGTTGTGTTATCTATTTGGATTCATGGTTCGCTTCATGATCTGCAATTAGTTAATCGTGTTTTGCAATGTTAATTGATTGTTGAAGGTATTTGTTGAACATTCAAGTCCATACTATTAGTTGCTTGATGATTGTAAGTAGTTGTGCATAGTTAGCCTAGATTGTTAAATTGAGCTTAGTTCAATTACATTATAGAAGTTGAATCACGCCAGTTTTTGGGTATTTAATCTATGTATGTAATCTAAAAATTTGTTGGATCCATAGAAGATAGCACTATTTTTTGTGATGCTGTAGCAATCATTGTAGCTTGGTAAAGTAGAAAATTAGTTAATTTCTAAATGTTTGTCTACCTAATGCAATCATTTCATTGTGGATGTTACCTAGGAACTTTCTAAACCCTACTTCCTTTTACATTTTCTTTTAAATCAGCTGTTAGATTTAGGTTTCCCAGCAACATGTTACATTTTCAGATCAGCTGAAAAGTTGTGAGGGTTTGCATGTATTGCTGTCCCAAGTCGTAAATCTATCAAACTGCATGTAAGCCCCCTTGTAGGCACAACTAGAACATTCAATTGAGAAATTCCAAGAACACTAAGACCTAGTTGTATTATCCTTGGAGTAGTCTTACCTAGGGTAGGATACATTTCAAGAGAGGTGTAATACCAGCAATCACATCTACATTGTGTGCTAAAAACACCATCAACAGATTCCCCAGTGGACTAGGGTGCCATCAACAGTGTCCTCTGCATCTGAATTGCCAAAAATTGAAGGTATAGTGGATATCAGTGTTGGAAGGAGATCGAGATTCTACTGAAAAAGTTGCATCTTAGACTTGGGTGCCATTGCCATTGTCCCCGACATTTCCTTTTTCCAGACTACAAAAAATAGTGAGTTAAGGTTCTCTGCCCTTTGTCTTATTTCAATAGCATCTATCATAATTTGTAGATTTACTTACTATTTTGCTTAAATTAGGGTTTCAAGAGCATAAAAACATTAATTAGCAACATTGTGTGATAACTTTTGAATTTCCCAGCTTCCCTTGTAGCAACCCAACCTAATAGGTGACTCTCCTCTCATGTGGAGAGGTAACTCGGTTGAAAAGCCCTTGGAATGTTTAGTGGAAAGGAGGATTCAAACTAAAAACCCCATACACCAACAAAATCAACACCCACCTCTTTTCCCTCCTAAACAGATAATATAGAGTGCATATGTTATGAATGTATTTCTGAGTTATTATTATTGATTTCTCATACGTAAAACTAGTAATCCCTCTATGTCAATGTGTAAGTCATGGGCCATCCATTGAAGTGCATTTGATGTAATGAAGCACAATCATTTCTTGGTATCCTGATTTGAATGTGTTGATAACCTATCTCTTCATGTGTTTAGATCTATGTGTTATGCTCTCATCGATGTTTCATTTTAAATCATATATTGTTATGAAACTCATCATATAAGTTTAGGAACAAAGTTTCTAGCCTATATGGTGAAACCCCTCATAATTTGTCATAAGTTTGTGAAATCCAAACTAGTATTTGTGTGTCTACTATCAGGATTTCAATAAGTCATCTTTCTTTTAGTTTTCCTTTTTCTCCTTTTTGTACTATCAGGTTAAAAGTACATAAAAACCTTAAAAATCCCCATCATGTGAGGGAGTTGTCCCTCTTAAACGCATAGGAAATTTTTTAGTCTGGTAATAGCTTCTCCAACTGTTGGAACATTTCTCACTACCCATTGGGCAAGTCACTTTGAAATTTGCAGTGACAAATCTATTTACCAATAGATCTTGAGGAGCAAATCAATTAAATCACTAATCTCGAGGAGCATTTCGAGTATGAGGACATTGAAAACCTAAAAAGGGTAAAATTTTCCAAGAGGAATTTGAAAGTTCACGTGGTGATCTAGTGGAAGGAAAGTCTAGATAGAGCAAAATAGAAAAGAGAAGCCTTATATTGAAAAATGGGACTGGATGGTGGAGAATCTAAAGTCCAAGTTTGTTCTAGTGAACTATTAGCTAGAGTTATTGAAGGAGTTACACAATTTGTGGCAAGGGAAATGAATGTGAAGGAATACACTGAGGACTATCAGCTACCAATTAAGTCCAGACATCATGAGAAAGGAGTCAAGAAAGTGTCCAAGTACATGAATGGATTGAGGGAATTCATCCAATAGGACTTGGATATGTGGAATATCCAGATAGTTGAGGAGGCCTATCAGTTGGCACTCACCATAGAGAAGAAACTAAACTAAAAGAAAGAGGAAGGTAGAACCACCAAAGAGTAAGAGAAGAGAACTAGAATGGTCAAATGGGATATAGTAATAGGGGTGACCACATGAGGTCAATGGAGAGGTAACCAATACGGTAATGAAAGGGAAGGTCAAGGCTCCTACTAGAGAGAAAGAAGATGATAGGGGTTATCCTGGTAATAGGGAGGATGATGGAAGCCATCACATAAATGAAAGATTATGAGATACTCATCATAAGGAAGCTTGAGAGGAGTGTAGAGGATATACTCAACAAGGTGGAGGAGGATATGAGATGAAAAGTTAGAAATCCTTCAAGGGAACCTATTTTAGGTGTGGTGAAGGACATAGGGTGTTCAACAATTGAGAAAGGAGGGGAAAGGGTAGTGCTAGAGCTACATTTGGTGATGAGAGGTCACCCACTTTTGAGAGGGACCTTGAGTGCGGGGATTCATTGGTATCACAAAGGGCTTTGTGGTGCAACAAGAGGGATGAGATAGAATATAAGAAGAGTTTGTTTAGGAATATATGTAAGCAAGGTAGTAAATACTATGAGGTGGTGGTGGATAGTAGCAACACAAACAACCTGGTGTCTGTGGAGATTGCTAACAAGTTGGGGTTGAGGAGGATGAGACATCCATGCCCATACCAAATAAGCTAGTTGTAGCAGGGAAACCAACTTTTGATGGACGAACAATGTTGGGTGAGGTTCAACATAGGGGCATACCGTAATGAGGTGTTATGTGACATTGTGTCAATGGATGTGTGTCATCTTTTTTTAGGAAGACCATGGAAATTTGACAAAGAAGCGGTGTATGATGGGAAAGCAACATATACTCAATTGAAAGGATGGGAAAAAGTACTTGAATTGATGTTGTTGAGGGTACACCAAGGACATTTTTATATAAATTCCAATGTGTGAATTGGGGAGGGATGATATGCATTGGTTCCTAATATGTTCAACATTATTGGAATGGGTGGCAGCATTGTAAATGTAAAAGTAGTCTAGAGGATAGGATAGACAAACAAGAGGATGAGGAGCTATGTAGATGAGAGTGTAGCTAAGGGAAGCATTACAAAAGGGTATGTGGTGGCCAAAAAAGAGACTAATAGATGTGAGGGACTATTTATGGATAAGGGAAAGTGGCTTATGACTAAATACTAACCAAAGAAAAATAGTGTCAAAGATGGATGGTGGAATTGAGTGACACATGATGTCAAAGAAATTAGTGCTTAGGGGGATTGCTGGAGGCATACCTAAGGAGGTGGAAAGAACATGTTGAAGAAGAAATAACCAAGTGGAATCTTTTGGCAGGAATGGTAGACTACCCTAGAAAATGAGAGACCCATTTTTTCATTTAGCTCAAGAGTTTGATGTAGGCACATCCTTGGGCATCCTAAAAATATAGTGTAATGTCAGAAAATGTCCCCTTGGGGTCTTTTCCCTCATAAGGTTTAGTTCCCAGGTCTTTAGTGTGCATTTAGGACATCTTGCATCATATTTTGACATCCCGACGAAATGAACCCTGGGTTTTATGGAAAATAGGACCTAGGGGGATCCCTTGAACCTAACCCTGACCAAAATAGGGGGGAGGACTTGGGCGCATGTGCCCTAGTCCTGCCCTATTTTGGGTCAGTCCCAAATTTTGGGTGTCGGCTTGTGACCGTTATTTAGATCCTATGCTAACACAATAAGTTTGAATTTTGAAATTCTTGGCAGGAGTGTTTGTAGTTGCATATAAAACCATTTTTAGGCATTCATTTGTAAACTAGAGGATTACTAGCAAACTATTGTGTTCTAAAGGTGATTCAAGGCTTTCATTGTGTTGCAAGAGCAGATTTGTGTTGTCTATGTGTTTGTATTTGAAGATTTGAGCAATCATCTCCTCATGGCATGAAGAGCTTCTTCCTTCCATGCGATCTTCACTACAAGGTGACATCTATTGTGTTTTTGAGTATTTATCATTTGGTATTTGCCTCTGCCTCCCAAGGGTATGCACTCTCTATCTGACAACATTCGGAAGACCTGAATATCTCTCCAAGGCTTGAGTGAGGCAAACCTCTAAACACCACAACCCCCTCCCAAAGTTTTTCGTGATTGCAGGTTATAGGTTGAAGATATAGGAAAAGTAGAATTGTAGGAGGGCATTACAAAGTGTTGGATTTGCAGATCAGAGTTGAAAACAGCACCCTGGACTTGGGCACCTGCTCTTTAGTCCTCCAGATTCTGTGATGGGAAAATCTCTGTGACAGCAGGAATAGGTTGCAAACTAAGCTTCCAGATCCTAACAAAAACCTAGGCCTTGGACTTGGGCATCCGCTCATTAGTCCTTGACTGTTCCACTTCCAAACCCCAAAAATAGGTGCACAATTATTTGTTATTTTGAGAGGAACCTCCTGCAACAATATAATAAAAAATGCATGAAATAACAGAAATAGCAGAACACATAAGGAATTTATTGATCGCAGGCCACTTCAAGGGGGCAACCTCCTTTTAGCAAGCTCAATACAATAAACTCGTGGATGCCTTCATTCACCTCAACACGTACTTATATACTAAGTCTAATCTAAACAACTATTACTCCCCATGAATGTGGGATAATACAATATACTCACGGGATGACTTACAAAGCATATGTGTCCAACAACAATATACTAATAAAGTAAAGAGAAGGGTTAAACATAGGTTCCTAACATCCCCTCCCTCTTAGAAAAGCTTTGTCCTCAAACCTTAAGATGTGGAAATTGTTGCTGGACAGCTTCTAGCCAATTTCGAACAGGCATAGAAATAGCTAAAAGAGAAGCTTGGTCATCAAATGTGTGAGAAAGAGCATCCGCCACAATATTGTCCTTACCCTTCTTGTAAGTGATCTCATAGTCATAACCCATGAGTTTACTAACCCATTTCTGTTGTGCTGGGGAGGAGACCCGTTGTTCTAGGAAATATTTTAGACTCTGGTGATCAGTCTTGATGCAGAAATGATTCCCTAATAGGTATGGCCGCCACTTCTGTACTACATGCAAAATAGCCATCATTTCCTTCTCATATGTAGAGAGTACTAAATTCTTACCTAAAAGGGCTTTGCTGGTGAATGCGATGGGATGTTCATCTTGAAGGAGGACAGCACCAAGTCCATTGCCGCAAGCATCACTCTCAATAGTGAAGGTCTTGGAAAAATTTGGCATAGTGAGAACAGGTGTAGTACACATAGCTTGTTTCAGTTTTTCAAATGCACACTCAGCAGCATGTGTCAATGTAAAAGCATCCTTTTTCAATAGAGTTGTTAATGGAGCTATAATCTTCCCGTAATCCTTGACAAACTTGCGATAGTAGCTAGTCAGTCCCAAAAAACCATGGAAGCTCTTGAGTGTCTGAGGATGCGGCCAATTTTTCATGGCATCTATTTTGGCAGGATCCCCTCGAACCCCTTGGGCTGAAACAATATGCCCGAGATACTCCACTTCCTCCTGCCCAAAAACACATTTAGATTGTTTTGCACAAAGATGATGATCAAAGAGAAGTTGTAGTACAATATCCAGATGTTAGAGATGCTCTGCCCATGTTTTACTATAGATGAGGATATCATCAAAGAAGACCAGAATGAATTTCTGCAAGTAGGGCCAAAATATTTTATTCATCAATGCATGGAATGTGGAAGGAGCATTAGTGAGGCCAAAGGGCATGACCAAAAACTCATAGTGGCCATCATGTGTGCGAAAAGCCATTTTAGGGATATCATCCTCATGAACCCAAATTTGGTGATACCCAGAACGAAGATCCAACTTGGAGAAAAAATGAGCGCCATGAAGCTCATCAAGAAGCTCATCAACAACAGGAATCAGAAACTTATCCTTGATTGTGATGTGATTAATTGCTCAGAAGTCAATGCAGAGGTGCCATGACCCATCTTTTTTCTGGACAAGAAGAACTAGTGAAGAAAAGGAACTGGTACTAGGGCAAATAATACCTTGCTTCAGTAAGTCCCAAACGAGCATCTCAATCTCTGTCTTTTGGTGAAATGGGTAGCGGTAGGGCCTAATGTTGGGCTGAACACTTCCAGGAAGGAGCTAAATACGATGGTCCTCTGGTCATGAAGGTGGAAATCCCACTGGTTCAGCAAAGACACATGCATAGCTATCCAAAATTTGTTGTAGATCTGAAGGACTAGTGGAGACCACTGATGGTTGCATCTGAATGGAATGGAGCTGAGCGATAACACCATGTGAATTCTTCTTAAGCAGATTTTCCATGCGATGTGAACTGATGATGCTGAGAGACCCTGGTTGTAAGCCCTTCAATGTGTGTTTTTGCCCATTGTCTGAAAACTACATCCAAAGTTCAACAAAATCCCATAAGATGGGTCCAAGTGTGCGTAACCATTGAGTGCCCAAAACCACATCACATCCGCCTAAGGGCAAGGCAAACATGTCAGAGCGTAGGTTATAATCTCCAATAGAGATACACACATTGCAACACTTCCCTTTGCAAGGTAATGTGCCCCCATTGGCAATCATGACTTCAAAGCTAGAGCAAGGATGGACAAAACAATCAGCCTATTTGGTGATCTGAGGGTCAATGAAGTTATGAGTGCTACCAGAATCAATGAGTATTGTAAGAGGAAGCTTCTTGAAGTAACCCTTGACCTGCATGGTTTGTGGGGTGGTGACTCCTGCTAAAGCATGGAGAGAGATCTCTGGGTGGTCTTCCTAAGGAGGAGGGTCAACAGATGGCTACTAAATGTTGACCTGATCATCTACTGTATCCTGAGCATCTTCATAAACTTCAGTTGCAGGCAGAGAATCCACATCCAAGAGATAGAGCTTTTTCTCAACACATCTATGTCCCCGAGTGAATTTCTCATCACAATTATAACAAAGCCCTTTTTCTCTACGTGCCCTCATCTCTGCTTTAGACAAATGCTTGATAGGAGTTGTTCTAGGAGCTGGCGTGATTGGAGGTCTTTGGGAAACCACATTTTTGAATGGAACAAAAGTGGATTTGGAGCGATGTTGAGCTGTGATCTTGTCCTCTGCCAACTTAGCCAACCCTAGAGCTTCCATCATTGTGCTAGGATGGAACATTTTAACCTTAGATCAGATTGCATCCTTCAGACCACTAACAAAACAACTCCTAAAAAATTCATCATATAATCCCTCTGTGTGATTGGCCAGCTTCTCAAATTTGGTCTGATATTCTCTCACAGTGCTAGTTTGGCAAAGTTTAGTAAATGCTCCTGTGAAGTCATCAAAAGCACTAGGGCCAAATCGTTGCAAAATGAGTTTGCAAAAATCTGTCTATTTTGGCTCTTCATGAGCCTTGATGTACCAACAGAACCATTGAAGGGCTTCATGTTCCAAATGAAAGGATGCAAGTGGGACTTTGTTGACATCAAAAGTATTATGCAGACTGAAATATTGTTCTATCCAGTATATCCATCCAATCGGATCATCACCATTGAAGAAAGGAAAATCAAGCTTTTGCCCACGAAAAATTGCTGGAAGAAGAGAACCCAATGTCTGCAAAAGACTCTGGCTGCTGTCTATTGTTCATGGCTGAATGTTGAAGATTGAAGCAGAGAATTTTTTCATCCAGATCTTGGAGTTTGGTCTTGAGGGCTACAAGTTCATCCTCCATGTTTTTTGCTCCTATGTGGGTGACAACCATAACCAGGAGTTTTTTTTTTTTTTTTTGGGAATGGGTAGAAAAATAAAAACATAAATTTTTTTATTAAAGGAAAATTTGGATTTGGGTAAAACTCTGTTGGGTAATTGGGGTTTGACTAGGTTTTGGACACTTTCTGAGGGATAAGGAAGCAGAAAATGGGGATTTCAGAAACGGGGTGAAAGAATGGGAAAATTTGTCCAAGAGGGACAAAGGAGCAGAAATAGGAAATGAACACTGTGGCAAAATTTGAAGGCGATTGGGTGAGAATCAAAGAAGTTATGGCAAACCCTAAAAATAGACAAATGTGGGATTTCTAGCTTCGATAAGTGGAATTTGGGATAGGGTCCTCAAGGAAGGAAATATGTAGAATGGAATTTCAGGGGTTCAAGTGAATTTTTAGAGGAAACGGAGCTAAAGCAAGGAAGATATGGCGAAAAAATAGATTTTTTTTTTGGAAAATATCTGCAACGGGATCTGCAATGGCTCTGGACAGATGCAATATGTGATTTACTAGCTAACAATAGATATGGACCCCAGGTATGTTCGACTTCCTAAAGGTTCAGGGGATTCACTCGGCTACCAATGTTGTCTAACGACTTGCATATTGGGGCAGTACCCCTCACTCCACGGCTCAGGTAAAACTGATAACCGCTTTGCCACAAATGACAACTCTTGGTTTACCTCATGGATGGGAACTAGTCAATCAGGTAGGGGTCGTTGTCCTTTTCACTGGTAGGTCCTCTTAATGGGCCAGCTACTTTGGGGTTCCTGTGGTACTCCTCACAATGAGTTTTAGAGCTATGCCCAGGCACTTCCCACAGTTAAGTGGATATGGATTATTCCCTGATCCAAACCTGCAATTGAAATGAACAAGACAGATGCAAAGAAAAAAGAACTACTGCAATAATCACAGTGCCTGGAGGCCACTACAAAAAAAAATGGGCAAAAACTCCACCCAGCGAGCCCAAGAAAGCGCTCTGATACCAGATGAGAGGACCCTCCTGCAACAATATAATAAAAAATGCACAAAATAATAGAAATAGCAGAACACAGAAGGAATTTATTAATCGCGGGCCACTTCGAGGGGGCAAGCTCCTTTGAGCAAGCTCAATACAATAAACTCGTGGATGCCTTCATTGGCCTCAACACGTACTTATATACTAAGTCTAATCTAAACAACTATTACTCCCCATGAATGTGGGATAATACAATATACTCACGGGATGACTTACAAAGCATATGTGTCCAACAGCAATATACTAATAAAGTAAAGAGAAGGGTTAAACACGGGTTCCTAACATATTTTACATCTTTCTGTAGCAGTGTTTTTTGATATTCATTTGTTTGCTATCATATTTGCATAATTAGGGTTTTGATGTATAATTGAGCATAAGTGAGCATAATTGACAATCAAATCATAAAAATCCAAGCTTCCCTACATCTCACAGTGATCAAGGGCCTAATAGTGTTTTTCCACTCACCCAAGGTCCTTGAATGTAATTGGTGAAAAGAGGATACACACATAAAAACTACCAAAGACTAAATATCCAAATTCTACCTATTACATTTTGGTGAACCTATGTTATTGTATTTGTTTGCACCTTGATGAGTGTTTTGCTTTATATTTGCATTGATTTTCATTCATTCATATTATCATTCATCTTATTACATTGGAAAACTTACAAAAAAAATAGAAAAATTGGAAAAATTAGAAAAAATTGCATTCTAGGGCTTCTATTTTGCATCAATTAATTTCAATTTCATCAATTTTTTGATTTATGCAGTATATCTGAGATAAATTGCAGAAAAGTACAAAAATTCAATAGCTTGCATTGTATTTTCATCATAAAATTGCTAGGGTTTTGTTGAAAATTGTGAATTTTGCATATAACCTAGTAATTCCAAAATCTAGGGTTTGTAGGTAAAATCTTGTTTTAGATTTTTCTACCAATCTAAGAAACTCATTAAAATTTTTATTTGGTTTTAGTTTTGCATTTTAGTACAAATTTGCATTTAGATTTCAAAAATTTGCATTTTCGCATAGAAAATTTCAACAAAAAACTAGCATTTTCATTGATTTTTCACTAGATTTGCACTTGCATTTTGCATGATAGGGCTTGTAAATCATTTTAAGATCTGAGATAATTTAGTTTTCATCATAAATCAGCTTGAAAAACATTCATATAGCATTTTACATAAAGATCTCAAACCTAGGGCTCGAAAAACCTTGATTTTCACTAGATTTGGCCTTATCGACTCTCCAAATTTGCACTATAGGCATGTTGTAAAGAATATTTTTGCACTAATTGGGTGCTATTAGGGGTATTATTTTCTTCCCCTCCTAAAATTCTTTACAACACCTTTTTATTGGCCTCTTGTATTGAAAATTTGGTGAAAATTTGCACATTTTTTATTTTTTTTGCCCTAGGGTTTGGCCTAGTTTGCACCCTAAGCATGTTGTAATAGATTTTATGCTTCTAGGTGACTGATATTATTTCTATTATTTGTTATACCTTATAAAATTCCTTACAACACCTCTTTCATTAGGTCTTGGGATTGAAAAATGGTGAAAATTGCATATTTTAGAGCATTTTTACTAGGTTTTGACTAGTCATCATTATAATTTGCATCAAAAGTATGTTGAAAAGGATCTTATGGATGCATTTGACTGATATAAGACATATTAGTTTCTTCCCCTGATTAAAATTCTTACAACACCTTTTCTTTCATATATTTGCATTGAAAAAAAAGTACAAAAAATCAAGTATCTTAGGTCATTTTTGCATAAAACTTTGCACTTGTCTTTTGCATAAATTTTGAAAAGATTTTAAAATCTGATTTTGCATTGAATTGATCATATAAACATGGCCTCTAATCACAACAACAACAATAGGTTTCCTCCTAGGCCTTACATGAAAAGAAAGGTCCCTGAACCTGAAATTGTGTTTACACCTCATGATAGAACAACCGGAGACACTGACTAACCTCTTTACATCACTGTGAAATTAATGGGAAACCCTATGGATGGAACCCTTATTGATCCTAATTGCATGACTAATGTCACCACAAAAGAGCTCCTCTTTGAACATAATTTAATGCAACGATATTATGAGCCTTCGGATAAAATGATCAAAACACATAAGGGAACCTTTGTGTAAATCCTTTGGGTAAGATATCATTGTTGGTAACTATATTTGAGAAACATGTAAAACAATGGTTTGATGTTGTCCCTGATTCTGACCTATTTCAAATAAAACTTGGACATCCATGGTTAAAGGCTATGAAAGTTGTCCCTTCAATAATTTATAAATGTGTAAAATTTCCTTTGAACGGACAAGTGCATGCTATTCATCAAAATACATATAAACCTTTAATTACAGAACAACACTTTACACTGGATTACTTATGGGATAAATCTAAAAATAAACTAGAGCCACGAATAGACTTTAACTTCTTGAGCTATATAAATTACAAAGCAAAACTATTACATCCAACGACCGGTCCCTCTATGCCAGAAATAGCAAAAGACAAGCAACCTGCATCTAAAAAGAACCATAGACCGAAAGGACAAGGTCCCTATGCTGAGGTTCTACCCTTGCCATCCTTACAAGGATCGGGAGGTAATTTTTGACAACAAAACATTCCACCTCGGCAAATGAGATTTGATCCTGGTGCTTCCTCTTCTAAAATGAAAAAACCTATGAAAGAGCAAAGCCCTATCTTACAAGAGATAAGTGGTAAGACAAAAATAAATAGAAAAGTGAAAGAAAGAAGAAGAAGACAAGCATATGCCATAAACCTTGCATCTTAAGAAGAAAACATTGATCCAAACATTCAACCAAACAAAGATGATCCGAACAACAGACAAACTTGGGCTGTGGTACCTTATGTCCCACTTTCCTCTAAGATTAGGAAGTGGGAGGATGACGATGATTTACTTGATGATGAGACTTAGCACGAAGATCCTATAAGTAAGTATCTCTAACCCTTAATCTCTCTCGTGATGTGCTTCCCCCGTGATGTGTTATGTGTTGTTTAGGCCTCCTAGGATGACCCATGATTCTCTTGTAAGGTCTAGGATACTAGGAGACCACCTATGTTGTGACCTTCTTCTATTTGTATCATCATTCTTCTATATTGCCTCTCTCTCTAATTTCATCGTTGTGTGTTGTACCTTACGGACATAGCGTTGCGGTTGGTGACTTGGGGGCACCCTTCTATGTGACTGTCCCTAAGACAATTATTTCTCCTCTCTTATTTATTATTTCCCTTCCTCTAGTGTTTCTATCTAGCAGGTAGATGACGAAAAACATTTATACTGATGCGGACCTAGCATCCCTTTAGTGAGAAATCAAAAATTGGACTTAGTTCCTAATATGACGATGGGGTTGTAATATATTATCTGACGCTTGGCTAGCAGAAGCACTCGTGCTTCTACGTAGTGATTTTGATGGTGTTCTATCTCATTTAAAAATCATAACAATACTACTGCTCTGTGCACTTTGTCTATCTTGAATCTTGGATGCCTTAGATTTCATATGCATTATCATGATTATGTAGACACAAACATGTTTCTTGCAAGGATGTGTTTGTGGGAATATTTGGTGATCATAAAGTACATGTCACCTCCGAGGGACATGGACTTTGTGAGAGTCTGTGTTCCCTTGTGTGTTTTCTTCCTACCTTAACATGCTTGATATCGGTACCTGATATCAACCACCTTAAGGTGGGGGCATATATAAGGTAAGCTGTCTATTTTAGATGTTAGCAATGTGCTTGTCCTCAGGTACAGTCTTAAAGACTGGTAGCTATGATTCCCTCCTGCACTCTGAGTTTTGTTTGCAATCAATCAATCATCAATCATTTTAAGCCCTCTACAGAGCCGGGGATGGTGTATTTCTTGAAGAGAGTGCATCTCCTGTCATTTTCTAAAAGTCCTCTATGGAGGCAAGGATTGTTTATGTGACTAACTCAACCCTTAAGCGTGTCTTCAGTGATTGTCGTGGCGAAGCCCAATCATTGGTGTGTGCCTATAATGTGCCTAAGATGGTGATGAGCCCAGAAATAGGAACACTCCATCAATTGTCTGCCGTGATTTCTCTATGTCTTCAAAGTGTGTGTGTTTGGTGTGCTTTCTTTGTTTGGTATGTTTGTTGCCCCATATGCAGTCTAAAGACTAGCGCGATGAGTGCTTCCTGCATTTTGGGAGGTTTTGTGTGTCTTACGTGTGTGTTTCCCCATATATGCAGTTTAAAGACTAGCACGATGAGTGCTTCCTGCATTTTGGGAGGTTTTGTGTGTCTTACGTGTGTGTTTCCCCATATATGTAGTTTAAAGACTAGCACGATGAGTGCTTCCTGCATTATGGGAGGTGTGTTTACTTTCCTGTACATGCATCTACATTTCATATATATGATAAAAAGAAAAGAAAAGAAATCATTCCTGTCTTCTATGCATTAATTTGTCTTCTATGCATTTATTGTATTCTCTATGTTTTGCGTGACTATAACTGTCTTCTCTATGTTTTATGTGCTTGTCATTGTCTTCAATGTGTCTGGCGTGTCTTCTCCATGCTTGTCATGTTTGTTGTGCTTGTTGACCATACTTTAATGCATGTATTAGCCTTGTGTTTATACATACATTAAAGTGGGGACTAAATGTAATGTTGCAAAATGTCCGCTTGAAGGCTTTTCCCTCATAAGGTTTACCTCCTGGGTCTTTAGTGTGCATTTAGGACATCTTGCATCGTATTTTGACATCCTAATGAAATGAACCCTAGGTTTTATGGCAAATAGGACCTAGGGGGATCCCTTGAACCTAACCCTAACCAAAATAGGGGGCAGGACTTGGGCGTCCATGCCATAGTCTTTCCTTATTTCGGGTCAGACCCACATTTTGGGTGTCGGCTTGTGACCGTTATTTAGGTCCTATGCTGACATGGTAAGTTTGAATTTTGAAATTCTTGGCAGGAGTGTTTGTAGTTGCATATAAAAGCATGCTTAAGCATTCGTTTGTAAACTAGAGGATTACTAACAAACTATTGTGTTCTAAAGGTGATTCAAGGCTTTCATTGTGTTGCAAGAGAAGATTTGTGTTGTCTATGTGTTTGTATTTGTAGATTTGAGAAATCATCTCCTCATGGCATGAAGAGATTCTTCCTTCCATGAGATCTTCACTACAAGGTGACATCTATTGTGTTTTTGAGTATTTATCATTTGGTTTTTGCCTCTACCTCCCAAGGGCACACATTCTCTATTTGACAACGGTGTTCAGAAGACCTAAATGTCTCTAAAGGGCTTGACTGAGGTAAGCCTCTAAACACCACAACCCCCTCCCAATTTTTTTCAGGATTGCAAGTTATAGGTTGAAGATACGGGAAAAGTGGAATTGCAGGAGGGCATTACAAAGTGTTAGATTTGTAGATCAGAGTTGAAAACAACACCCTGGACTTGGGTGCCTGCTCTTTAGTACTCTAGATTCTGTGATAGGAAAATCTCTGTGACAGTAGGAACAAGTTATAGACTGAGCTTCCAAATGCCGCCAAAAACCTAGGCCTTGGACTTGGGTGCCTGCTCATTAGTCCTCAACTGTTCTGCTTCCGAATCCCAAAAATAGGTGCACGGTTATTTATTATTTTACATCTTTCTATAGCAGCATTTTCTAATATTCGTTTGTTTGTTGTTGTATTTGCATAATTAGGGTTTTGATGTATAATTGAGCATAAGTGAGCATAATTGACAATCAAATCATAAAAATCCAAACTTCCCTACATCTCACAGTGATCAAGGGCCTGATAGTGCTTTGCCACTTGCCTAAGGTCCTTGAATGTAATTGGTGAAAGGAGGATACACACATAAAAACTACCAAAAACCAAATATCCAAATTCCACCTATTACATATAGTATCATATACGATGAAGTAGAATTGGTGGTTTACTTTGATAGTTTATGTGTTTGCAAGTTAGATGCTAGTACTCTGTGGTAGTATAAGTGAATGTATTTCATTGCATTGAGGAATTAGCTTCTATGATTGTGATAGTAGTTTTGCATGTAGTTTGTTTGTCTTTAGTTGAAACTTGAGGTTAACTGGATAAGTGAAAGTTAGTAAATTAGCTTGTAAGGTGTATGTGGTTTAACGGTGCCAATTGTTGAAATTATTTCTATTTATGAAAGTTTATTTTAGATTTACACCAAGGGATAATATTTTAGAG
This sequence comes from Cunninghamia lanceolata, assembly GCA_027924645.1. NCBI lineage: Eukaryota > Viridiplantae > Streptophyta > Pinopsida > Cupressales > Cupressaceae > Cunninghamia > Cunninghamia lanceolata. The sequence continues at coordinate 11,981,865 of BSBN01000078.1, forward strand.
ATATTTTAATATTGTTGTAAAGGTTTGGGGTTGCATGTGGAGAGTCTCCACTATTAGACTGTTGTATTTTATAAGTTATAATCTAGTTAGTGACATGTTTCATTTGGATTTAACCCTTTTCCCCAACTTGAGGTCAACATAAATCATGTGGGAAGTAAGTGTAGTATAAACAAGAGGTTAGAATTAAATGTCTAAAGTGAAGAAGACTATGATGATGTAGAAGTGTAGAAAGTGAGTTTGATAGTGGGGGACAAAGTCTGAGAGGAAGAGTGTGGTAATTGGTAATATGATGTGGGATACAATATAAAAGTATCTATTAGTGCATGTTTTTAGGAGATGTGAGTTTTAATTACTTAAGTTATGTCATGATATATCCTTGTGGCAAGTCTGGTGAGTCCTGTGGTAGGGGTCATTAAGTAATTTCTGGTAAGAAGTCTAGAAGTGGTGTTCCATAGCTAGTAGCATCTATGTAATCTTGATGTAATGAAATGGTTGAGGCCTAGCATGTAAGAAGGCCAATTTGTGGCAAACCTTATGATAATGATTGAGTGAAATTGAACAAACTATCTATTCAATATTTGCATTCTTGTTATTATTCTATTGCATTGTGATAGCTTGTGGTTAAAATTATATTGTACATTTCATGGTTGGACAGTCCTTCTTCGCCCCTCCCACCATGATTACATCAAAATGGGAAGAGAAATGATTGTATCTCATTGGTTCTATACTAGCACCTAGTGATTTCAAGGACTCTTCTAAAGAAGAATAGTTGGCTCCACAGGAATATGAGTTGACTATTTCTTGTATTTATATTCATTCTCTAGTTTGTTTCTCTCCCCCCCCCCCAAACACTTAAAGTAAGTCATTGGCTACAACAAATGACAAAAAATAGTGGTCCTAATTGATGGGGCAGCACAAATAATTTCATTAGGAGAAAACTTGTATACCAATTCCATTGTTATGTCCATGTTGTACAATAATGGCATCCTTACCTATTAGGACAGAAGTTCTAGATCAAAATAGATCATTATAGCTCAAAATATTTTTTACAATAAAGGGTGTCCTCCCCTGAACAACAAAAATGGGTGACTAGAATGCATGGATATGATTATGAGGTAGTCTACAAAACTTAGGGTAAGGAAAATGTTGTAGCTAATGACCTCTCATGTCAATATAAAAATGAAGATACAATATTTTCTCCTTTTGTCTTAGTACCCAATTAGATGGAAAAAGCTTAGTGGGAATGGGCCGCTAACTTGAGAGTTCAAGGTATCATTCAATAGTTGGAATAGGACCCATTATTTGTGCAAGGGTTTCATTAGACTTAACAAGTCTTCACCTATTAGGACCTAATTTATTTAATTCCTAATTCTCAACTCAAGTCTCAGTTACTCTTGGAATTTTACTCCTACCTTATTATAGGTCACTCAATATTATTGAAGACCCATGAGAGTGAAACCAGATTTATTTGGGGATGGCCTTTAGTAGGATGTCAAGGCTTTTGTAGCTAAATGTGATGTGTGCCAATAGAATAAAGGGGGAACTATCAAAGAACCTAGATTTTTGTAGCTATTTTCTATTCCAAATATGTCTTGGACTAATATTTCTATGGATTTCATTTTGAGGCTTTCAATGTCAAGAGTAAATAGGGGATTTTAATTATTATTGACTATGTTGGTGCATACATGAGCAGTCAAGTTTCAAGCATATAAGCATGCAGGCACCTTCCCTAAAAATCCAAAAAAGGTTCTAAGTCTCTGGGCCTCCTCAGCATTTTTCAACATCAGCATCATTTTTTCTTCAAGGAGGAGATCGTCATCATCATATTTCCAGTCATCACCTTTTTGTTTCTCGTGGGGGTCATCATCATCTTTTCTGCCGGCCTAATCTTTCGATCCGGGGTGATATTTTAACATCAGGTGATCTTAGTTAAGATCATCCTGACGATGTTGCTGCAAGGTTCTAAGTATGACCTGATATTCATCAGGGTCATCATATTTAAACATCGGGTGATCTTTGTTAAGATCATCCTGATGTTACTTTATCACTTCATGTTCTTTCATCACCCGATGCTGCTAATGTCATATTCTTGTCAGGGTGATATTCGCTTATCTATCGGCCTCATCATATTCCAAGGAAGGGGGTGATATTTTCAAGTATCATATTCATACATCACCCCGATCTTACAATGGAGCTATAGTGCACCTTGATATTTCTGCAGGGGGTGATATTCCAAAATATCAGGTGATCTTACGAATATCACTCGGATGCCAATATGATGGTGATGTCATCCAGATATAAGGGGATGCGCGGTATGGTTATCATGCAGATGATGATGCTGACGTCAGGGTGATATTGAGTATCCGAATATCATGTTGAAGGATGATGATGAAGTCTAGGCTAGTGCCGTCGGGAGCAAAAGCACTGACATCATATGTGCTCACGACCCAATATATAAAGTGTTGAGGAGGAGGCCGTGGGGTGCATGTGGGATAATTAGGTCCTACATGATTTGAAATATCAGGATGATACATTTTGGTGGGAAAGGTTTGTGATGCATAGTATTTTGCATTTCCCAAGGCCGCGGGTTGGTACGCCATTAATGGCAGTTGTTGCAGAGGTATGGGCGATGGTGTGAATGGTCAAACCACCTGATTGAAGATGTGGATTCCCAGGCGGCGGCACAAGGCTCGAGGCCTCCCCTGTCTCCTCCCCTACCTGCTGCATTCAATGCGATGAGCACCATTTTCTTAATGTACTGTATCTGACAAATTTTGACTTCCCATGTAATTAATGCTGAGTACCTGCCTTGCTGTATATAGCAGGCTGTGTTGCTCATTTGTAGGTTGTTGAAGGCCTGGGGCATTTGTTTTGTGTAAATAACGAAAGATAGGGCATGACCCTGGTTGTTCTATCCCATTTTGGAGTTTATGAGTTGCAACATGAATGTATTTTGCACATATGTTCAGTTTCAATGTTGATTTTATATGAGAAATGCTTCATTGCATGTGTTTATCTGCTTGTCTCCATTTGCTACATGTTATTCTCCTTCTTCTGAATTTGGTTGCTAAGGGTTTCTCACCTTCTAGGGTATGGTTTTCTGTATCACATGTTTGATCTCTAACTTCCATTCAAGGAGTGGATTAAATTGTTTTAGGTTGAGCATGGGGAAGGTTGCATGTCAGCAGGGATATCTGTAAGTAGAGGCAGTTAGATACCCATTCTTGGGTGATGTTTGTAAGGCAAGCATCAGTTTAAGCCCCTGAAACTTGAGTGAAAGTTGCAAACCATTTGTTGTATACATCTAGTTGACTCCTTGCCCAATGGATAGGCACCAGTCTGCTCCTGGGTCTGTAGTTATGAGACAAAACCCCTTGTCTTGCATCCAGGACATTATGTCCACCCATCTCATCACTTCAACCTGTTAGTTGTAGGAGTAGGATTAGGAACCCCCTGCATGCTCTCATACCCACCAAACAAATATGTCCAAGAATGTTGCCAACCTTGTGATCTGTCATCCAGATCTTGGTCCATACATGAGAGTATTCTGCCTGTTGTTGTCAAGTTAGATCTTTCTATTATTGAGCTAGTCAAGGTTACATCTTTAGCTATAGGGATACCCTCCATGGTGCAGCAGAACCAGAAGTGAAGGGGAGGAGCTCACGCAACCTCCTGTATTAGTTGGCTGAATCTGCCCATGCATTAGAACTAGCAAACCCTAATGTTGATTCAGAAGAAAAAACCAACAAAATGGTGACTCTGCTGGGGATGAATTAGAAAAGAAAAAAGAAAAGAATCTGTGTGCCCATCCGAGTCACCAACAAAATGGCGACTCTACTGGGGATGAATTAGAAAAGAAAAAAGAAAAGAATCTGTGTGCCCATCCGAGTCACCAACAAAATGGCGACTCTACTGGGGAACGAATATAAATGTGTAATCTTGCAATCTCTGGTGAAGTTTTGCCTTGCTCTGCTGGCGGTATGAACTCAGAAAATATATGATGAGCTTTCAGCTATTGTGAATTTTGTCCTCTCTGGAGAGGTGGTGACTCTGCAAAAAAGATCTGAGTGCACATGAAAGGTAGATGTATGTTTTTTTTTTAAACAAAAGTGGTGGACCACTATAATTATATTAAATAGAAAAATAATTACATACCCTGGTTCAAAGAGCATACTGGCAGGAAAGAACCAGGGGAAGAAAACCTCCAGTTATAGCTCGAAAATACAAAATACTCCAAACATATACAACGGTAGGAGCAAGATTTTACATGTATAATTTTAACAAAAAATTACATTTTGATCATCATACTAAGGGAGTCACAACCCAAAAAGCTATGAATTAACCCAAATTTTCTTCAACATTCAAATCCTGCACAATGTAATTCGGCTCTCCCACAACTTGATCTTCAATAGGCGAACCCGGAGGGGGAGTAAGAAGAGGATGAAATTGCACTAAAAATAGTACATCTTGAAATTTTTCATCCACTCTATTGGACAAACTCTCACCAATCTCATTACCATGAGCATGTAAAGAAATATGAAGAAAATCTTCATCCTCGTTCAACAGGGACTGACGAACCGAATTAAAAACACAATTATGTGCAGGAGAATGAAGAACTTGGCATTTAGTAAACAGGCCACCAATGAGAGCTTCTGAGCTAAATAAATCATAATTCTGAAAGGCTGCAACAACAATTTCATCAGTAAAAAGGAAACGATGAACATATTTCTCAATAAGCTGGCGAACTATGCCAATATCCTGAGATAAATCCATAGCATTAGAAACAAAAACCATAAAGATCTGAGAAGGATAAAGAACTCGAACACGGCCTTTAAGTATATACCTGCCCACAACCTCTCTAATGGCTTCCTCCACCTCTGGGCCGTCTATAGCGAAGACAGATCTTAAGCCATCCGAAGACACAGAGCCGATGAACGTAGTCTCCCACTTTGAAATAGGAAAGAACAATCTTCGGTTAAGCTGAATTTCCATTGCATCACAGAGAACAAGCAACAGTAAAAGAGGATGGTGAAACATATTGATAAGTAGCAATATATAACCCAAAGGATCAATAAATCATAATTATAAAACTTGTTGTGAGCCGGCGCTGTAAGGAAGGAAGGACAATAAACTTACGCTGAATAAGAATCAATGATTAGTGAATATCACAACACAGATGAGCAACTCATGTGGTGATAATGGAAACTCCAAGAAAGAACAACTAAATGCCACATCTGTTTAACCACACAAGTGAGAATTAATTCACACAACTTAAGCAATCAGATTGTACTATATCCACCAAATGTGGATATTTGCCAACTAAGTCCTTACCAAAATAAGTAAGCGAGGATTCTAAATCAAAACCCAAGTTAGCAATAGCATCAGCCAGTTTATTTCCCTCTCTAAGGGTATGTGAAATAATGAAATTATCAAATGAATCCAAAAGATGCCATGCCTCTTGAAGAACGTAATCTAATTGCCAATTAAAAATATGATGCTTTTTCAAGGCATTAATAATTATTAAAGAATCCCCTTCAATATGCAGTCTAGAAACCTTTAAACTAATAGCCAACCTAAGACCCTCAACAAGAGCAAGGGTCTCAGCCTGGTTATTAGTTCCATCAGGAATTTTACCAGCAAAGGCATTAAGAATCTCACCTTTCATATTTTTGTATGTTGTGTGATAAAAGATGTTTAGATTTTTGCATCTGGATGAGAAAAGGTACCTAGCTTCTTCCCCTTTATATTTGTTGTTTGCTGCATAATTAGATGCAAGGGGGAAGCCTTAGGTCTTAGGCAAACAAAGGATGTCTAAGAGTAGAATTTTTATGAATCCAAATATGTATTATCCCATACTCAGTCAAGAAGAGGGTGAAATGTTAAATAAAAGAATAGGAGAGATAAAAAATAGGTTGATATTCTTAGAAGCTAGGCAGGCCTAGTTAAATAGCAGTAACCCTATTGTGTCTGCCAGTTAGAAGGCTAAACCTCTTCTCAGCCCTTTTGCTCCTCAGTATGACCTTGAGATCATGGCATCATGTGAAGATAAAAGTGAAAATGAAAAGATATCAGTTGAGGATGTCATTGAAAGGATTAATGATGACTCCCATTGCAAGGTTGACGTGTCTGGTTCTGAAAATAATGATGTGGTTATGGACAGAAATGAACATCTGTTTGAATGGGTTTGTGGAGATAATTATGAGTATTGTGCTCAGGATAGAGAAGAAATAAGCACACAAGCTGATACTCCTCCACAAAGAGAATCCATTGATGGTGAGGATGCATGCTCTGCTGCATATGAACCAGTGGCATACCAAAATGAGGCTGAGACACGTGGGTCACCCATTTATGACACATGTGGTGATGAGGATCTGTCTGAGTATGGTGAGGATCTAAACATTACTTTTGACTTGGATTATGTTTCTCATCCTGATGAAGGAGAAACCAACATACATCAGGTAAGTGATTGTAAAAATGTGCCTGATTGTAAAGAGGTGCCAGAGCCTGATCTTTTCCAGCTTGGTGTACCTAATGATTATGTGCATGATGTGTACAACTATGATTTTGAAAGATTTTCTTTTGATGTGCCAGCATATGATACAATGAGCCCTGATTTTCCTAGCTGTGTGATGGACTTTGAGTGCTTTCAGTTTTCAGTCCAGCTAGGAAATCATTTTGCAATGCATAATGAGGATAACATGTGTTATATTTCATTTGAATATGCATTGCTTGATAAATATTGCATTCACATGCTACCTGATGCTGAAGGTTGCTTGCATAAGGTTGAGAGGAGCCAGCTAAATGAGATAATTGTTTATGCAAGTAACAAGGTTTGTTTGTGGGCAGATCATGGTAGTATCTCTAGGCTTGATCCAATGTATGCAGATGAAAACAAAGTGTTTGAAAAAGGGAGATATAGGTTTTTCTTTTCTTGGTGGCCTTAGGCCATCAAGTGTGTTTGGTGATGCAGGTTGGTGCAAGTTTGAATCTGTAGCCCAATGGATAAGGGACTAGTCTGCATCCCAGAGTTCTGTGGTTCTCGCCATGCCTGCAGGAGGCATGTGTCCCTAGACAGAGCCACTGTTGGTGCCTGCATGAGCAGTCAAGTTTCAAGCATATAAGCATGCAGGCACCTTCCCTAAAAATCCAAAAAAGGTTCTAAGTCTCTGGGCCTCCTCAGCACTTTTCAACATCAGCACCATTTTTTCTTCGAGGAGGAGGTCGTCATCATCATATTTCTGGTCATCACCCTTTTGTTTCTTGCGGGGGTCATCATCATATTTTCTGCTGGCCTGATCTTTTGCTCTGGGGTGATATTTTAACATCGGGTGATCTTAGTTAAGATCATCCTGATGATGTTGCTGCAAGGTTCTAAGTATGACCTGATATTCATCGGGGTCATCATATTTAAACATCGAGTGATCTTTGTTAACATCATCCTGATGTTACTTTATCACTTCATGTTCTTTCATCACCCGATGCTGCTAACGTCATATTCTTGTCAGGGTGATATCCGCTTATCTATCAGCTTCATCATATTCCAAGGAAGGGGGTGATATTTTCAAGTATCATATTCATACATCACCCCGATCTTACAATGGAGCCACACTGCACCCTGATATTTCTGCGGGGGGTGATATTTTGAAATATCAGGTGATCTTACGAATATCACCCGAGCACCAATATGATGGTGATGTCATCCGGATATGAGGGGATGCACGGTATGGTTATCATGCAGATGATGATGCTGACGTCAAGGTGATATTGAGTATCCAGATATCATGCTGAAGGATGATGATGATGAAGTCTAGGCTAGTGCCGTCAGGAGCAAAAGCACCGACATCATATGTGCTCACGACCTGGTATATAAAGTGTTGAGGAGGAGGCCGCAGGGTGCATGTGGGATAATTAGATCCTGCATGATTTAAAATATCAGGATGATACATTTTGGCAGGAAAGGTTTGCGATGCACAGTATTCTGCATTTCCCAAGGCCGCGGGTTGCTACTCCATTAATGGCGGTTGTTGCAGAGGTATGGGCGATGGCGTGAATGGTCAAATTGCCTGATTGAAGATGTGGATTCCCAGGTGGCGGCGCAAGGCTCGAGGCCTCCCCTGTCTCCTCCCCTACTTGTTGCATTCAATGCGATGAGCGTCATTTTCTCAATGTACTATATCTGGAAAATTTTGACTTGCCATGTAATTAATGTTGAATACCTACCTTGTTATATATAGCAGGCTATGTTGCTCATTTGTAGGTTGTTGAAGGCCTGGGGCATTTATTTTGTGTAAATAACGAAAGATAGGGCATGACCCTAGTTGTTCTATCACATTTTGGAGTTTATGAGTTGCAACATGAATGTATTTTGCACATATGTTCAGTTTCAATGTTGATTTTATATGAGAAATGCTTCATTGCATGTGTTTATCTGCTTGTCTCCATTTGCTGCATGTTATTCTCCTTCTTATGAATCTGGTTGCTAAGGGTTTCTCAGGTTCTAGGGTATGGTTTTCTGTATCACATGTTTGATCTCTAACTTCCATTCAAGGAGTGGATTAAATTGTTTTAGGTTGAGCATGGGGAAGGTTGCATGTTAGCAGGGATATCTATAAGTAGAGGCAATTAGATACACATTCTTGGGTGATGTTTGTAAGGCAAGCATCAGTCGAACCCCCTGAAACTTGAGTGAAAGTTACAAACCATCTGTTGTATATGTCTAGTTGACTCCTTGCCCAATGGATAGGCACCAGTCTACTCCTGGGTCAGTAGTTATGAGCCAAAACCCCTTGTCTTGCATCCAGGACATTATGTCCACCCATCTCATCACTTCAACCTGTTAGTTGTAGGAGTAGGATTAGGAACCCCCTACATTCTCTCATACCCACCAGACAAATATGTCCAAGAATGTTGCCAACCTTATGATCTGTCATCCAGATCTTGGTCCATACATGAGAGTATTCTGCCTGTTGTTGTCAAGTTAGATTTTTCTATCATTGAGCTAGTCAAGGTTACATCTTTAGCTATAGGGATACCCCCCTTGGTGCAGCAGAACCAGAAGTGAAGGGGAGGAGCTCATGCAACCTCCTGTATTAGTTGGCTGAATCTGCCCATGCATTAGAACTGGCAAACCCTAATGCTGATTTAGAAGAAAAAACCAACAGACTACTTGACCAAATATACCCATTTCTATGCATTGTGTTACCCTTACACTATTGTTGTGGTTGCTCAAAACTTCTTGGATTTTATCTTCAAACTCCATGGGATCCCCCACTCAATTGTTAATGATCATGATCATGATTTTATCAATAATTTTTAGAAAGAATTATTTAAGTTGTAGGGCACTACTTTGAACATGAGTTCAACTTATCATCCTCAAACTAATGGGCAAATAGAGGTTGTCAACGAATATCTTGAGACTTACTCACATTTTTTTATGCTTGAGAAATGAGATAATGGGATAGGTGGTTGCCTCTTACTAAGTGGTGGTATAATAGCACTTATCATAATGATTCTAAGATGACATTCTATGAGGCCTCTATGGTACTCTCGCACCTTCTTTGTGTACTTATACTATGTGTTCTTCGAAGGTTGTAATAGTTGACAATACTCTAGCTAATTTTGAGGTAATTTCCTATCTCTTTAAGGAAAATCTAGTGTTCACACAAAATCATATGAAACCATAGGTGGATTAGTATCAAATAGAGTGTACCTTTTCCATCAGTGATCTGGTCATTTTATGTCCTTATCCCTACAAGTATATGTCATTGTTGGATAACCAAGGTCACAAGTTGGGTCTAAAATTTTATGGCCCTTCTAGTAATCCAATGCATTGGGGACATGACATACAAGTTGGCACTCCCACCCTCCTCTAAGATCCACTCAATTTTTAATGTCTCTTGCCTCAAGAAAGTAATTGGGATTGGTAATTGAATCCCAATAGAGCTACCTATAGACACCTAAAATTGACTCGATCCTGGATCAGGCCTTCATCTATCATACTTCATTATTTGATTAAATTCATCTATCAATGACCATCAATTTATCCTCCATGTTAATTAAATAATCCTAATTATTTAATTAATCCATTTTATCCTTCATATTTGATTAAATACTTTTGATTATTTAATTAAATCAATTAACCTCCACATATTAATTAAATACATTTAAAATATTTATTTAATTAAATCTAATATTCCATTTCCTCCAAAATAAATAAAATTTAATAGTTTATTTATTTTCCAAGTGCACATGAAATTAATTAATTAATTAATTAAATTTCCCTCTCATCCATATTTCACTCTCAATCAATTTAGATAACTAATTAATCAAATTAGTTAACTAAATCAATCAAATCAGTTAACATGTTAGTCTATTTAGTTAACTAGTCAATCAATTCAGTTGACTAGTCAATCAATTGGGTTCACTAAGTAATCAACTCAGTCAACTCTTCAATCAGATCTATTAACTCCCCTGATGCATGAGAGTACAAGGACACTCGTCCCTCTCTCATTCATGCACATCCTCTCAACCATTCTTAGCCATTAATCTCTTAGATCATCCACAACTTTTGATCTTCATCCCTGAGAGTATAAATTGAACCTCATTCCCCATGTTAATCCTCTCTAATCTTCATACAACATTACTCTATAGAAATCATCCTAGATCCTATCATCTCCATCATAATGTTATGCTATTTAATTGAGCAATCCACAATAATCTAAGAGCAAAGAGCAATCAATTGAAGTGGGGTCCATTTTAATAAGCTCGATCAGTGAAGGCGAATTTGTTTGTACAAAAGGAAGGTAACTTGTACTTGACTTTGTTCATCTTTCATTTATGTTTGCATTGCATTTTTCACCTATCACATTTTAGCACACCCGATAGTCTAACTCTCATTATTTGCATGTTTATGCATTTCGATTTGTCGATCTATTATCATTTTTATCATGTTTTGGTGATCAAGTTTTGTAGGTTGGCCCCTACATGAAAACTGACCTCACCGTTGAGTCCAAGAGATCTCACAGACGACTTTTGACATAAAACACCCTACCCTTCTGAAACTAAAAAATTTGCAATTTTTTTACTTTTGACCCCTTCACAGGGTCGTACCGTATGGATCCGTACGACCCACAGGGTCGATCAGTGGATTCAGTTTCATAATTTTTGTGCAAGGAAAAATTTCATTTGGTTTGTAATTTGTAAGGTAGATTTTAGATTTGTTTGTTTTTTATTTTAATTGTTTATTTGGGGCATTGAAAGGTGTCACCTGTTAGCAGTCTCCCCAATCTCCCGCCACCTGCAGAGTCTCTTCTCCACCCTACACACACTCCCTACACCTGATCCTCATCCCCTCCCACCATCCACCCCTCCTCCTCCGCCCTATTCTCCTTTAAACCCCGCATCTCCCTCAATCCCTACACTTCTAAACCCCCGATCTCCCCTCCTCTCCCAGCTGCCTCCCCACTCATCCCTCCTCCTACTACCTACACCCCATGCCCGCTACTCAGAAATCCTCCACCGCTGCTCAGAAATCCTCTGCTACATCTCACACAGATCCCGCCACCCACATGCCACTCCCTGATCTGCCAACTCACGCCACCTGCGAAAACCCTAGCATACCTGCCACAAAAAAAAAAATCAACCAATAAAAAAACAAAACACAACAACTACCTCAAGCCTAAAACAAAAAAAAACAAAAAAAACAAAGCCTACGTTTTTTTCATTTTAATTTTAATTTTTAAATTTTTAAATTTAATTTTTTTTTATCATTTTTTTTCTGGGTGCTTAGCCCCTAGTCATATGGAGGACCAGGGATGCCGCTACCCCTTAACCGCCAACCTTAACAACTGGCCCCTAAACTACCCATGTGACCAAAATAATGATTAACCACTAGAGGTTAACTTCACCATCAGGCTTGTCTCTTGCCCTCCAAATGCCCTAGAAAGGGCCTTTTTTCATTTTTGCATAACTTTCGCACACAAGGTCGGATATTCACGAAACCAGCAGCGTTGGAGAGCTGAATCACCCAATTTTTTTATGGCATAGGTATTTTTAGGTAATTTTATCAGATTTATCAATTATGCTCAGTCAAAGTCAACCTTTCTTTGCAAACTTCAAATGATCATTCAACCCATTAATTAATCTACTAAGTACTTCTTCTACCCGATTGGGGCATCATCATTTATAACCCAATCATATTGTTCTTTTAAACCAATATCTTCCTCTATCCAACATAGCACTATGTTTTAAACTTCTTTAAAATGATGTTACTTTGCAACACCATCTCAAAAAGGGGCAAAATGTAGACACCTAAAATGGACCCATTCCCAGATCAGGCCTTCATCTATCATACTTCATTATTTGATTAAATTCTTCTATCAATCACCATAAATTTATTCTCCATGTTAATTAAATAATCCTGATTATTTAATTAATCAATTTATCCTCCATATTTAATTAAATAACTTTAATTATTTAATTAAATCAATTAACCTCCAAATATTAATTAAATAAATTTAAAATATTTATTAATTAAATCTAATATTCCATTCCCTCCAAAATAAATAAAATTTAATATTTTATTTATTTTCCATGTGTACATGAAATTAATTAATTAATTAATTTAATTTCCCTCTCATCCATATTTCACTCTCAATCAATTTAGATAACTAATCAATCAAATTAGTTAACTAAATCAATCAAATTAGTTAACAGGTTAGTCTATTTAGTTAACAAGTCAATCAATTGAGTTCACTAAGCAATCAACTCAGTCAACTCTTCAATCAGATTTTTTATCTCCCTTGATGCATGAGAGGACAAGGACACTTGTCCCTCTCTCATTCATGCACATCCTCTCAACCATTCTTAGCCATTGATCTCTCAAATCATCCACAACTATTGATCTTCATCCCTGAGAGTCTATAAATTGAACCTCATTCTCCATGTTAATCCTCTTTGATCTTCATACAACATTACTCTGCAAAAATCATCCTAGATCCTATCATCCTCATCGTAAAGTTATGCTATTTAATTAAGAAATCCATAATAATTTAAGAGTAAAGAGAAATCGATTGAAGTGGGGTGCATTTCAATAAGCTTGATTAGTGAAGGCAAATTTGTTTGTGCGATTCAGGAAGGTAACTTGTACTTGATTTTGTTCATCTTTCATTCATGTTTGCATTGCATTTTTCACCTATCACACTACCAACTTTGGATGAGGAAGGATTCATATTTTAGAACCTGAGGTTATACTAGGAAGATGAATTAAACACCTTTACATTCATTCTACTAATGAGTTTTTAGTCTAATGGAATGGTCTATAGCCTAAAGATGCCACATGGAGACTAACCAACACACTCTCAAAGTTTCCTGATTTCAATCTTTGAGGACAAAGCTTTTCGAAGGGGGAGATAATGTTATGAATCCCATTCTACTATGCAATAAATAGTATTAGCTAGGTGTGTATGCTTTGTAAGTGACTCAAAGGAAATATTAAATAAAGGTGTGGATGCATATGCTTTGTAAATCATCCCACTAGGTAGTTAGAATAAAGTAATTATCCCACATGTATGAGATGATAGTAGTTGTCTTTAGCAAGATTATATATGTTTCGTATGAAAAAGGAGGGATGGAGTTGATTGGATGTTTTAGTGTTGATGGGTTTAGATCCTCCTTTCACTACAAACATTCAAGGACATATCAACCGAGTTGAATCTCTACTAAGCGAGAGCATTCACTTAACAGGTTGGGATGTCACTTGGAATGATGTGGAAGCTCATAAATTTCTAATTAATATCTCACTTTAATCCTTAAATACACAACAAAACCCTAATTATACAAAACAATGATCAAATTGATAGATTCAGACAAATACTTACAGATTAAGGAAGAGGACAAAGATTAATAACTAACCATTTTTTGAAGTTTAGAATTCAGAATATTTGAGAACAATGCTCTGGGTGCCCAAGTCCAAGGTATTGCTTTCTTCACGGAATACGGAACTCCTTCCGACACTGATGATCATTGTTCCATTTGTTTTCATCACTGCAAATGTGGAGGACACTACCCTAGGCACCCTAGTCAGGCTGATTATCAGGGTGTGGAAGCTCCGTCAAATATAGAATGTCACTATAAATTTGATTGCTATCTCTAAAATTCTAGAGGACATTGCCCTAGGCGCCCATGTCCTGAAAATGCTCTGTTTCACTTCTTTCTTTCAGATCCTGAATTATTGTCATATGCAATCTTCCTTTATAACTCCACTACGCAAAACTCGATACCTATAACCTACAATCACAAAGGAGTGTGGTTGGGGGTTGTGGTGTTTAGAGGCTTACCTTACTCAAGTGCCAGAGAGACATTCAAGTCTTCTGAACACTATTATCAGATAAGATTGTGTATCCTTGCGAGATAGAGGTAAAATCCAAATGATAAATGATTCAATCATAAAAAAATGTCACATTAGAAGTGTAGATCTCACATAAATGAAGGCTCTTCAATCACATGAGAAGATGAAGCCATATCTACAATCACAAACACAAACAATGCTCTGCTCTGCAACAATGAATATCAAGGATGCTCTAAAATCACAAGTATGCATAAAGTTCACAATCATCTTCTAGTTTACAAATGAAAACCTAAACATGCTTATATATGCAACTACAAGTGTTCCTGCTAAGAATTTCATAATTCAAACTTTTGGTGTTGGCATAGGACCTAACAATGGTCATATAACCGACACTTCAAATTAGGGCCTAACCCAAAATAGGGCAAGACTAGGGCGTGAGCGCCCAAGTCCTCCCCCCTATTCAGGTAGGTGTCATCTCAATAGCAGCCCCTAGGTCCTATTTGCCATAAGACTTTGGGGTTTTCTCACCGGGATTCAAAATTAACACACAAGATACTCTAAATGCATTCTCAAGATCCGGGAGCTAAACCTTAAGAGGGAAGGGGAAATTTTTGGACATAAAATTTAGCCCCACTTTAATGTATGCATGAACACAAGGCCCATACATGCATTAAAGTATGGTTGACAAACACAGAAAACATGCCAAGCACGGTGAAGACACGCCAAACACATTGAAGACAGTAACAGGCATGCAAAACACGAAGAAGATAGTTACAGTCACACAAAAAATGGAGAAGACAATATTGAAGATATACAAAACACAATGAATATAGTGAATGCAGTGATTATTTCTTTTCAATTTCTGACAATGAAATGTAAAATGCAAGTACATGGAAATTAAACACAACCCAAAATGTAGGAGGAGCTCATTGCCACCAGTCTTGAAACTACATAAGGGGCCCAACAGACACACAATACAAATCCCAGAGTGTAGGAGGAGCTCATCGCCACCAATATTGAAATTACACTTGAGAACAAACATGCCATACAAATCCCAAAGCATAGGAGGAGCTCATCTCCACCAGTCTTGAGACTATGCTTGGGAACAAACACGCCATACACACACACATGGAAGACACAGAGAAAACACGACAAACAAGAAATGGAAGAAACCTATTGCTAGGTTCACTACCATCTCAGGCACATTACAAGCACACATCGATGATTGCACTTCGCCACAACAATCATCGAAGACACACTTAAGGGAGGATACGCCAACCCCGTCTACTTGGAGGACTTTTAGAAAATGATAGGATGTGCAATCTCCTTGAGAAATACACCATCCCCACCTCCACAAAGGGCTTAAAATAAAAAGGATATGTATGATATCCTACCTCCGCAGAGGGATTAATGATTGCAATATACAATAAAGATGTGCACTCACTTGGAGATACAATATACGACCTCCACAGATGGCTTGTAAACATGTTTCGTTAGTACCAAAAATATCAGACAACTTACCTTATATGCCCCCCCACCTTAAGGTGGTTGATATCGTGTACCGATATCAAGCATGTTAAGGTAGGAAGAAAACACATAAGGGAACATGAGCTATGGCAAAGCCCATGCCCCCAGCAGTGACATGCACTTTACAATCACAAAATGTTCCCACAAACACATAATTTCCTACAAGAAAAGGTGTTATCAACCATATAATCATGATAAACAACATTGCATGTAATCATTCACATAAATATCCAAGCAAGGTGAGATCCAAGACAAACAAAGTGCACGGAGCAGCAGTATTGTTATGTTTTGTAAGTGCGATAAGATGACATCAAAATATCACATGGAGTGATTCTACTTGGCAAACGTTAGATATTATATATCAACCCCATTGTCATGTATGGACTAGGTCCATTTTTTTATTTCTCACTAAAAGGACACTAGGTCCATACAATATTATATGTTTTTCATCATCTGTTAGCTAGATAGAACTACTAGAGGAAGGTAAACAATAAATCGAGAGAGGAGAAACAAGTGTCGTAGGGATAATCACGTAAGAGGGTGCCCCCAAGTCACCAACTGCGACACTATGTCCTTAAGACACAACACACAACAATGAAAATAGAGGAGAAGATCAATAGAAGAATGATGATACAAATAGAAGAAGGGTCACAATAGAGGTGGCATCCTGGCATCCTTGACCTTACAAGAGTATCGAGGGTCATCCTAGGAGGCCTAAACAACACATAAAAATCACGGTGGAAACACAACATAGAGGTAACAGGTTAGAAATACTTACCTGTAGGGACAACCAACCTAGCAGTCATCAAGTATCTTGATCTTTTCTTTAATGGTTAAATCTTTATCTCTTCTTCTCTCTTCCACATTTTCATGAGCTTGTGGGGTTATCCTTGTAGGAAATGTATTTATTAATGATGGTAGAGGGAATATCACAATTTTCTGTGTCGGTTATACGGGGTGATGTAGCCCGAGCTTTTATAATACCCATTCCAGTTGAGTGAGGTTGTTGAGGAACCCAAAAAGTGCCCATTTAAATCCATATATAGGGTGTTGGAATACCTTTGTTATGAGGACTAGTTTGTTATTCAATGTTTTGTGAGTTTTCATTATTTTCCAAGGTATGTGAGGGTTCAGGTAAAGGTCCATGATTTGTTTCTTTGTTTAAGATGTAGTTGATAAGGGTTTGAACATCAATTGGTAAATTTCTAGTTTCAACAGGTTGAAGCAAATATTCACAAAGGGAATCTACATCATCCAATGCTTCATCCTGGCCAGGGAGAGAAGGAAGGGATGGTAGAGTAGTGTTAAGGAATGTGTCAATGATGTCTTATTCTTGTTCCAAAATATCCTCACCAAGTGGGGTTATGTTGGGACAAGTCTCTTTATTAGATGAATCACCTAGGGCTATATCGGTCTCATAGGTCTTAGAGAGAATGTCCATTATGTCATCATGAAATGAAGGGAGAGAGAGAGAATAATGTTTTCACCACTACTTTCCCCATTGTTATTTTTAGAAATGAAATTAGTGAGATTCTCTAAGATTGAAGTGAAAACACCTAAAATAGTGACAAAGCTTTCGAAATAGGCTATTGTTCGAAGAATATCACAGGTGGTGCTTATGGACATGTCAATGCCATAGATGTATGCAATTTGGTGCAAGACTTGAGGATACTTATCAGTGAATTTGCAAAAGTTATCAACATTGAAAATGTACTCAAATAAATCTTCCAATGATGAGTGATGAGAAGAATCCATGATATATGCAAGAGAACGAATGCAAAGCTATGTATGAATATATTCTAAAAATGCTTGGTTTTTTACCTTTTTCACAAATTTTCAATGCAAATGACTAAGAGGAGGTGTTGTAAGGAATTTGATGAGGGGAAGAAAATAATATGCCTAATAAGAGTCCAATGATGCAGCAATATCCTTCACAACACACCTTTGATGTGAAACTATGTATGAATATGACTTAAAATGCTTGATTTTTCACGTTTTTCACAAATTTTCAATGCAAATGAATAAAAGAAGAGGTGTTGTGAATAATTTCAAGAGGGGCAGTGAATAATAAGGTCAATATCAACCCAATAATGTCATAATATCCTTCACAACATGCTTATGATGCAAAACTAGAGAGATGATAAGGCCAAATCTAGTGAAAATGCAAGGTTTTCAAACCCTAGACATGAATTTTTCCAAAGATGGTACTATAATGCAACACTACAATTAGAAATAAGTCCTAATGAGTGTTTTGAAGGGGTAGTAAAATATGAAACAAGATCTTAACTACAAACCCTAGCGAATGCAAAACTAGGTTTTTATGAAAAATGCACAATTTCAAGCAATTTTATCAAATTAAACATGAAAATGCAATGCAAGTGAATACTAAATGATGAATTCATGTAATTTAAATCAAATCTAATGAAAATAATAGAAAGTAAATGAAACTAAATACCAATCAATTCAAATTATGCCAAAATGTAAACCTAAGATGCCAATTTTTTTGTAATTTTTCAAATGCAAAAAATGAATGAATGCAAATCTATCACACAACACTCAGCAAGGTGCAAAAATTCAAAAAAAATGGGTTCACCAAAATGTTTCATATGAAAAAGGAGGGATGGAGTTGATTGGATGTTTTAGTGTTGATGGGTTTAGATCCTCCTTTCACTACAAACATTCAAGGATATATCAACCGAGTTGAATCTCTACTAAGAAAGAGCATTCACCTAACAGGTTGGGCTATCACTTGGAACAATGTGGAAGCTTAGAAATTGCTAATTAATATCTCACTTTAATCCTTAAATACACAAGAACCCCTAATTATGCAAAACAATGATCAAATTGATAGATTCAGATGAATGCTTATAGATTAAGGAAGAGGATAGAGATTTATAACTAACCATTTTTTGAAGTTTGAAATTCAAAATATTTGAGGACAATGCCTTGGGTGCCCAAGTCCAAGGTATTTTTTTCTTCACGGAATACAAAACTCCTTCCGACACTAATGATCATTGTTCCATTTGTTTTTGTCACTGGAAATGCAGAGGACACTACCCTAGGCACCCTAGTACAAGGCAGGCTGATTCTCAGGATGTGGAAGCTCCATCAGATGTAGAATGTCACTATAACTCTAATTCTTGTCTCTAATATTCCAGAGGATATTTTCCTAGGTGCCCATGTCCCGAAAATTCTTCATTTTGCTTCTTTCTTTCGAATCTTGAATCCTTGTCGTCTGTAATCTTCCTCTACAACTCCACTCCGTGAAACTCAATACATGTAACCTGAAATCACAAAAGGAGTGTAGTTGGGGGTTGTGGTGTTTAGAGGCTTTCCTTAGTCAAGTCCCGAAGAGATGTTCAAGTCTTTCGAACACTGTTGTCAGATAAGAGTGCATATCTGTAACATCCAAATTCTAAAAACATAGTAAAACTAAAAAATTTACCATAAAGTAATTTAACAAGGTAAAAATGAGATAGACAAATTTTTTATTTTATTCAACATATAATCAAGTAACTACAAGTACAAGATTCCTCATTAAAAAATACAATAAACCATATTGTCTTTCTCAAGTACAATGTTTACAAAAGTAAATCAATTACAAATATCTGCATTAGATAATTTTTACATAATCTCAATAAACACAAGTCTCAAAGATATATACTGCATCCAGAAATTTGACATCTTTATCACAAGCCTCGGCATGTCTTCTGCTAGAGAGAGAGAGTATCTTTCCAGTGATTTACCTCCATCCACAGACCGGCGGTCTCCCACACATCTTCCACATAGAAAGTGGCCCTACCCTTCACGAGGGATATAGACTAAAGGTGACCAGTGATAATTTTCCTTTCCAAGTACATAGTGTTCTATCCTACACAACTCTATCAACCATACAACCCTAGATACCCTCTAGCTAATTATGATTTCTGATAGGTTGTGCAATCCAGATATAGTGAACCGATAATGCATGCAGAGACATGCATTACTATGACCATAGTTTCAATATAAATTAGCATTTGCAATGAATGTTGTCGTAATGTTCACCCACCCCAACTCGACTTGGATACTATCATATTCCTATAGTTTGACTTGGTCAACTACGTTTAACTTAGGAAGTCCTGACAATTTCAATATTTTAGTCTTTCTGACCTAGACAAGTTTACATTCACTGTCTATATTCCATAGACCTTATTGACTACCTTTCTTTATGAGGATTCTCATTGCATCATTGCAATACCCAAAATCCAAGACTTATCAACTCATAAGAATTTTAAATCAATTTTTATGACTAAGATGGTTACCTTACCCAGGATAAGCATTATAGTCTAGAAAACTATTTCCTTTATTACAAGTAAGAATAAATATACATAGTTAGGGTACTAGTCCCTTCAATCAAGATCTGTATCTACGATTTAATATAAATAATTGCCATAGTTGGGTCAAGTTAAGGTTTAAATAAAGAGTTTTTATCTAACTCAAATCTAGTCTTTCTGACTTAGGTGGATTCACAAGACACTGTCATTGCTCCATAGACCTTATGGAATGACTATCTATTCTTGGGTATCTCTTTGCATCTTTACAACACTTGAGATTCATCACTTATTGACAAGTAAAAGTTAAGAGAAGTTGTGACCAATTAAGGTATAATAAACTTTATGGTTGACTAACCATTAATAGTACCTCTTGCATGCTTGCAAAACCTGAGGCTTATGACTTATATCTCAAGTCGACTTGTAACCCAACAAGTAGGTTTCTCTACCTAAGGTTAAACATTATCGACTAACACCAAATCTCTTTTCAATAAGATAAATGAAACATTTATTATTTAGGGTTCTCGACCCTTTAAAGTCTACCCTCATTAAATAACTAAAATGAGTTATAACCATAAAGGTGTCATCAAATAATATTTAACCCTCCTAGGTTAAACTAGGGTTTTATTTAATCTATCCCAATACAATGGAATAACAAGCATACTTATTTTACGAAGTAAGAATATCCTATGGAAGAGATTATTCCCTAGTCTTTCCTGACTACGAAGGCATTAAATCTCTCAAACCAAGATAGTTCATTATACAAGGATATCCTTAGATTTATCTCCCCAAGGTTCAAAACAGATCTAAACTTCGACAAAGTATAGTTTGACTCCATATTTTGATGGACTAAATCTGTTATTATCCAAAAGAATATCCAATCTATGTTTCTCTCTTTTACCTCAAATGAGCTATAACAAAGCTAACATGCAGGTGTACTAGTCTCGACCTGCTACAGAGAATTCAACCCACCTGGAAACATCATTAGAAGCAAAGTAAACTTCTTTAAGGTAAATCTTGTTACCGAGAACTAAAGTATTCTTCCTATTAGAAGGGAAACTATCACCGAATCTATCCTAAACATTTTAAACTTGTTTTCAACATAAATTTTCGCAACATTATGAGATCGCTCGGTCTTTAACAACAAGGTTGATCTCCTTTACAATGATAAACTTGTTTAGAATTAGTTTTATGACTCTAAAAAGAATAAGATGTCAACTAAGATCGATGGTCATTAAAGAATGAAATCGGATTGAGATAAGAAACTATTATCTCATTTCCATGACCTGCGGAGTTATCACATAAAGTAGTCTCAAACATAAAATTGAAGTCGAATGCCTTTATCTATTATAAAACTAGAAGAATGAAGTCATTTAAGTGATGAGTCTTTAAATTGCATAAACTTGTTTTGACTCACTATATCCAGAAGCGGTGACAATGATTATAGTGAGATATAAGACATGTTCTTATCCGTTATAGAGGAGTATATATTTATATCAATAGAGATATTAACAATATGAAACTTATAACCTTGTTACAACATTAAACTATTCCTTAAAAGTTATGATAAGTAGACGAAACTGTGTCCTAGTTAAGAACTTCCTTATTAACTATATATATAAACACATATACCTGCCATAATAGATGGTGTCGACCATACTTGTATTTGCCATAATAGATGGAGTTGTCTATAATGAACACTTAAAACCACTTACAGATCAAGAGAAATCATGGAGTAAAGAAACTAGTTTTATACACATTGCAAGTTTATTAACTGAGAAAAGAACCTGCTATGTTTCTCCTGGTCACAGGTAGCGTGTGGTTGCAGTCTATTCCTTAGATCCTTACCACAATGTCACCCCATCTTGAGAAGAGTCTCTGACAACAATCTCTTTCCCCCACGACTTCATCCTCGTCTATGAACTAATGTTTCCATCTATACGTATGGTTGTACGTCTTGGTAGTTACAACAAAATCCACTTCCAACGTAAAAGTTACAAATGAGAATGACACATGTAAGGAGAAGGGAGAAGCGTGATATAAAACACTATTGTTTTCCTTAAATAGACTGACACATTCATAACAAAACTATGAGATTATTTAGTTATCACTTATGTTATTAAAGCCACTACTTGCAATTAGTCGTTATGCACTCCTAATAGCATGCTAACGGCCATTCTTAGTTACAAGCCAACGATATCGTGGCATAATAATTGCCACTAGCTCCCAACATGGTTCCTTTGGAGAATAACAACACTAAGGAAGATATTTACAAAGATGACAACTTCCTATAAGGAAAAGTGGTTACATACTTATACCTCAAATAACCCCTACTAACAAAATATTAAACATAATAATAACAATAATAGTCCTTGACCATATTTAAGCTTTGATCAAAATATGATAATAATAAGTCAAAAAGCTTACGAGTAATGTGATAGGGTTGAGCTTGTCTCCTCTTCACGGACTCTCATTAAATCACGTCAACTTAACTTGACGAGATAGTCATTAGACATTTATTGTTGACAAAACTAATGTATTCTTAACTTGACGAAATCGTCTTAATGTAAAGAATCATTTATAACACGTCAAGAGACTTAATAAAATAAGAGAACCATTTTATGAAAATTACATTGTAATATTTACATTAAACGTAAATAGCCATAGTTCATATTCAAACGACGTCATTAACGCTACTAACGACTATGATGACTTTCTACGACTTACAAAGATTCATAAGGTATCGACTACTTGTCGATTGGGTTTATAAGTAAACTAAAAAGTTAAGGCTTATCTCTCGCAACACGTTGGTTCACACTTTTGTTACAGACCACTCATAACCTAAGGTGTATATCTCTCTCCTCGAAAGATACTCTCTCTCTCTTCTCCGAGAGTCATCTGAAAATCTGTATTCTTGTTTCAACTTGTAACCAACAAATTATGATCAGTGCATCATGACTTAAATAATAAATCAAATCTCATAAGCAATTATTAAATTGATAAAAACATAATCATTTTCATAATTTCGTAAATGACAATCAACACAAATCATGTCTTTTCTTGGCATTAATCTATAACATCACAATAGTTTTACTTATATCTGAGTAAAAGTGAAAAGTTTAGTAAGATAAAAATTGGGGATGTAACAATATCCCTGCGGGATAGAGACAAATCCAAATGATAAATAATTCAAACATAAACAAATGTCACCTTAGAAGTGTAGATCTCACATAAATGAAGGCTCTTCAATCACATGAGAAGATGAAGCCAAATCTGCAATCACAAACACAATAACAATGCTCTGCTCTTCAACAATGAATATCAAGGATGCTCTAAAATCACAAGTATGCATAAATTTCACAATCATCTTCTAGTTTACAAATGAAAACCTAAACATGTTTATATATGCAACTACAAACATTCCTGCTAAGAATTTTGTAATCCAAACTTTTGGTGTTGGCATAGCACCTAACAAAGGTCATATAACTGACACTTCAAATTAGGGCCTGACCCAAAATAGGGCAGGACTAGGGCACGAGCGCCCAAGTCCTCCCCCCTATTTTAGATAGGAGTCATCTCAATCGCACCCCCTAGGTCCTATTTTCCATAAGACTTCGAGGTTTTCTTATCGAGATTCAAAATTAACACACAAGATGCTCTAAATGCATTCTAAAGACCTGGGAGCTAAACCTTAAGAGGGAAAAGCCCCCAAAGGGACATTTCTTGACATAACAATATATATTGTATTGACTTCCCAAGTGGAAAGTACCCTAGATATTTGTAATTGAAATATAAGCTCTTTTGCCAAGAGGTTGCTCCCACAAATTGGCATTGCGAAGATAATAAGCACATTTTGTGTTTTCTCTATTCTACATATTTATGTTTATATTATCTTATTCTTCTTGTGAGTTCATTACACTTTTTGTATTTTGATTTACTTTTTTTATTTCTCATGTACCTCTTTCATATATTCTACAAAATCCTCATCTTCAACACTTCTCATGCTCACATATTCCATATCTCTCTACTTGATGACACCCCTAGGACTACATGTGTATGCTATCTAAAATGGTGTTTCGTTATACTTTTGTTTATTAAATTGTTATGTGCAAATTCAATTTCTCCCAAGACTAAATCCCATAATCGAAGCTTATCTCCCACTACACATTTTATCAAGTTTCTAAGGCCTCAATTCACAACTTTAGTTTACCCATCCATTTGAAAATGCCATGCTAATTTGAATTGTAATTTAACACCCAAATTCCACCACATGTACTCCATAAGTGGCAAAGAAAATTCATATCTCTATTGAATATGGTGCTCTTTGGCAAACCATGAAGTCTCACCACTCCCCCAAAAAAATTGATATATTAATCACATCATTAATCTTCGTGTATACAAAGGAATGTGTCATCTTTGAAAATTTATCCAGTATGACAAAAATTGATTAATCACCTCTTGGAATTCAAGTTAACCCAAATATAAAGTCCATACTTATGTGTTCCTAAAGCCTCTCTAATATAGTCAATGGTTTTTACAATCCCATATTTTGAGTTGTACCCTTGACATATTGATATATCCTAGAACCTTACACAAACTTCTCACATATCCTTACTTTGATATATCCTAGAACCTTACACAAACTTCTCACATATCCTTATTTAGTGATATCCATTTTCTACATCCATTTTTAAAGTATTGGCTCCACTTCAATAATCCATAACATCATCCATTTTAGAGAATACTAAACTTATGCTAGATTGTAATCTTAGATGGACATTATCGTGTCAGTACAATTCTCCACTCTCCACT
This sequence comes from Cunninghamia lanceolata, assembly GCA_027924645.1. NCBI lineage: Eukaryota > Viridiplantae > Streptophyta > Pinopsida > Cupressales > Cupressaceae > Cunninghamia > Cunninghamia lanceolata. Next base: position 12,006,861 of record BSBN01000078.1, read on the forward strand.
CATCTTAGGTGCTAACAATGTTGTAGTTAAGACATAGTGATTAGGGTATTTTTATTTTTTTAATTAATTGTAACCTCAAGATATGCTGTTGTAAGTTGTATTCAAACTAAAAACTTAGTACGAAGAAGACAAATGAAGTCTTCAACTTGCCTTACACAACATGCCACCGAGCCATACATGAACTCTCAACCGCTTAATGAATCGACCCTGCAGGCTGCAAAAAAATTCATTTTACTTTTCGTCTAAGACCCAAATTTAATCTCCTTTCTAAATTTTTTTTACCTTCACCAATATCCATTTAATCATGCAGAGTCTTTCGAATACCTGACAAGATCTGAACTGACAATAGCTTTGAGCTGAGAACAACGCCACTATGAGGTATTTTTGCACACATTTTTCTTCTATTCTCACTCTGTTATTCATTCTGTCGTGTCTGACTGCTGCACTCGGTCTCAACCCCACACAAGTTGAAGTAATGAAAAAGCTCTATACTTATTCCTCTGTCTGGACAAGTGATAACTTAAGTTCTAACCCATGTCAATGGGTGGGTGTAAACTACAGTAAAAATGGGGTTGAAGATATTGTAGAACTCCACTTGTCTAATCTAGGGTTTAATGCAAGTAGTATTTGGCAGATTGTGTGTAAGCTGCAAGCCCTTCAAGTTCTTGACATGTCAAACAATTTCTTGTCAACCCCATCTGAAGAGGATATTGGGTCCTGCACTAGCTTGGTTTCCCTGAATCTCAGCTTCAATGCCATGTCAGGCTTCCTTCCTTCTCTTAACCCTCTTCAGAAATTGTACTCTCTGGACATGTCTTACAATAAATTGCGAGGAGGTTTAACGGAGCAAATCCAAAATTTGATAGAGCTTAAGACATTCAATGTGAGACACAATAACTTTGATGGGTTAGTGGCTTTTGGGGGTCTAAACTTGGAAGAAGTAGATATCTCCTATAACAATCTTGGTGGTGGATTCCCCCAAGAGCTTACCAAATTAACCAATTTGACTTTTCTTGACCTCAGTGGTAACAATTTTAGCGGCCCAATCCCTGATGATATTAGCAGTCTTTCCAAGTTGGAAACTCTGGTTCTGTCTTCCAATAAATTTAATGGAAGTATTCCTAAATCATTGAAGGCCTCACCAAGCTATCACGCTTTGTAATGAATGAGAACAGACTGAACGGAACTATACCTGATGAGCTATCATCCATCACAGGTCTGGAATATCTTTATCTCAGCTACAATCAATTAACTGGATCTATTCCTTCAAAAGTGTTTTCTTTGAGCAATCTGAAAGCTCTGGACCTTTCTGTAAATTCAAGAATAATAGAACCAGAAACGAAGAACAGCAAAATAACAAAACAATGCTCAGAAAGAAAAATATGAAACAGCATACACAGAATGGACAAGATGATTTTAACGTGGTTCGCCAATGTTGACTACATCCACAACGAAGGGCAGTATATATTCAATTTCTCTCTTTGTATTACATTCACCACAGTATCTACTATGGAACAGCAGCAATGCATAACATTCTGTATTACCTACAGCCGAGAATGACTGTCCCAAATTAATGCATAAACCAAATGCCTTTTTGGCTTCCAAGACAACTCGCTGCAGACTGCTACCAAACACCTTTCATCTCATATCTGATGAGGCAGCAGCGGTAACATACCAAGATAGGCCGTCTGCAGAAGGAGCGGTTAGAAGGAATAAAAGACTCTGAGTTGCCATTTCATGTGGGCTTCAACAGCCACGTGCCCAACAATCTCCCACTTGAAGACTAATGGGATTGGCAATGAAGCTGCTCTGAGAGAGATCCCTTCGAGAAATTCAGTGTCACAGAGGAACAAGACCGAGAGAAGATCTACAGAATTTGAACTTCTCTCAAGGAACAATCTTTGTTAATGCATCCACCGAATTAACCTTTGTGTCAATCTTTGTGACCTGCAACTTGCCTTCGTCAATAAGATGGTGGATAAAATGGTATCAAAGATCAATATGCTTTGTTTGACTGTGAAAAGCTAAATTTCTTGACAAGTGAATAGCACTTTGGCTATCACAAAATAATGGAAAAATTGATTTTGGACAACCCAGTTCTATCAACAAACACTCAAGCCATATCATCTCTTTGGTTCCTTCCGAGAGCGCTATGTATTCAGCCTCTGTTGATGATAGAGCTACAGTTTGTTACAACCGAGAGACCCAAGTGATGGCTGCCCCGGCAAATGTAAAGACATAACCAGTGGTAGACCGGCGTTTGTCTAAATATTTGGCCATATCTGAATCTACATAACCACGAAGCTAAAAGTCAGTACCTCCAAAACATAAACAGAAATGTAAAGTACCTTTTAAGTACTGTAGAATCCACTGAACTGCCTGTCAGTGTAGTTTGCTTGGATTACTCATGAATCTGCTCACAACAGCAACTGCTTGTGCAATGTCTGGACGAGTACACACCATTACATACATGATACTGCCAACTGAAGATGTATATGGAACAGACCTCATATCTTCTTCTTCTTCCTAATTTTTTGGACACATAGCTGAAGATAGGCGGAAATGATCAGCCAAAGGAGTAGATACCAGTTTAGCATGAGACAGATTAAATCTGTCCAACACTTTGGCAATGTAGCTTGCTTGGGATAACCTGAGTTCTCTTTTATTTCTGTTTCTGAATATGTGCATCCCAAGTATTCTTTTAATTGGTCCGAGATCTTTCATGGCAAAACCAAGAGCCAACTGTTGCTTTAGATGAGCAATAATCTGAACACTAGTACCAGCTACTAACATATCGTCAACATAGAGTAAAAGGATGACGAACTCACCAATATTGAGCTTCTTGTAGTAAACACAAGGATCTGATTCGCACCGAATAAAGTTGTTATTAGTCATGAAGCAGTCAAATTTTAAATACCATTGTCTTGGAGCTTGCTTCAGCCCATACAAACTCTGCTTCAACTTGCAAAATAAATGCTCCTTGCCTGGTTGAGCAAAGCCTTCAGGTTGCTCCATGTATAAATCCTCATTAATATCTCTGTGTAAAAACATTGTTTTCACATCGAGTTGCTCGAGTTCTAAATCCCAAATGGCTACCAAACCCAACACAGCACGGATTGTGTCCATTCTGACAACTGGAGAAAAAATTTCAGAAAAATCAATACCTTTTTGTTGATCAAACCCCTTGATGACTAATCTGGCCCTGTATCTTTTACTTCCGCCGTCTTTGTCTTTCAAGCGATAAATCCATTTGTTTTTGAGAGGCTTTCGATTTGGCGGAAGAGGAACCAAATCCTAGGTGTGATTAACTCTCAATGACTCCATTTCTTCATTCATGGCTCTTATCCAGTTGTGTGCATTTTCATGCTTGTAGGCTTGTTTATAAGTTGTCGGCTCTGCATAATCAGAGAGCAATAACTCGTAGTCATCAAATTTTACAGGTCTCCTCTTCTCATGGGTAGACCTCCGCAATTGTGTACCTTGCTCTGGCTGGATATTGGAATCCAGATTTAGTCTCTGTCATAAATTCTGGACGTCATCAACCTCTGATTGTAGAGGTCCCTGAGGAAAACTCCCCTGTCTATGTATTTGTGTACCTGGAGTGATTTGTCCAGTCACACTGGCCTGTTTAGGTAATGAACCATGTATTTGGTCAAAAAGTGACTGTTCATTTGTTAAAGGCTGCAAATTGGAGGGGAGTGGTTGTGTTGAAGTAATTCTTGGCAGCGTAGAACCAAATGATGGCTACGGTGGACAAAAGACAGGCAGCGTTGGATTTTTTGAAGGCAGCAAAGGCTATGTTGGATGTTCAGAGACTACGTTGGATGTGCAAAGGCTGCGTTGGATGTGCAAAGGCAGCGTTGACTAGTGAAGAGACTGGGAATAGTCCTTAGAAGGCAGCACTTGACCATAGGGAGGCAGCGTCACATGTAATGAAGGCTGCGTAATAAGTTCTGAAGGTAGCGATCTACTACAGGGAGGCTACGTTTCAACAGGAGTGGGCTGCGGTTCAGGTAAGAGACCATTTGTTGGAATTCCCATGGTGTTCACACTAGTGACGCCAATGTGAGGCATTGGAATAGTGATTGACTATGTAGAATACTGTGTGGGTAAAATGCACCCAGCTGAAGATAGAGTAGTGTTAGAAATTGGAGTAGATGTGGTATAATAATGAGTAGAAGTAACCAATGGCTGAGAGAAAGTAATGGTAGGTTGCCTCACCTTACCATTATCGAGCAAATCCACATCAATGTACTCTGTCGGAGGTAAATGTGAAGGTTGCAAACCTGGAAAAACCTTCTCGTTAAACACAACATCGCAGCTACGGATTATAGTCTTTGCAACGAGATCCCAAAAATGAAAGCCAAACTGATCTTCACCATAGCTGAGAAAAACACATCTTTTTGACTTGAAATCTAACTTAGTTCTCTGCTCTTTTGGAATGTGAACAAAAGTGGCATAGCCAAACACTCGCAAATGCTGATAGGAAATTCGCTTTCCAAGCCATGTCTCCTCAGGTATGTCAAAATCCAGCCTAGACGATGGAGCTCGATTGATTAAATACACAACAGTGTTACATGCCTCTACCCAAAACTCTTTGCTCAATCCGGCATTGGAGAGCATGCATCTAGCTCTCTCAAGTATCGTGCGATTGAGCCTCTCAGCTACACCATTTTCCTGAGGTGTATAAGGGACGGTCTTGATTGGTCGAATACCATGGTCTGCACAAAAAGAATCAAACTCTGAAGAGAAATATTCTCCACCATTGTCTATTAGTAGGCATTTAATTTTATGCCCAATCTGGTTTTCAACTGAAGCTTTAAAAATCTTAAATTTTGAAAAAACTTTAGATTTTCTGTTCAACCTATAAATCCAGATTTTATGAGTGCAGTCATCTAGAAATGTGAAAAAATAATTTGCTCCACCAAAAGAAGTTACCTGAGTTGGACCGAATACATCGGAATGAACAAGTTCCAACAGAGTAGTTTTCTTGTTATGCCCCGTTCTCACGAAACTAGTCCGGCACTGTTTTCCATAAAGGCAATGTTCACAGAATTCTAAATCGAAAGAGTTGAGGCCTGGAAGCTGATTGTGCTGAAGCATAACTTGAAGACCTTTTTGGCTCATATGACCGAGCCTTTTGTGCCATATTTCAGACCCACTGTCCATAGCCAGCAAGGCAGCTCCCACTTCACCAAAATAATCCAGAATGTATAGATTACCTTGCTTCTTTCCTCTTGCCATTACTAAAAGCCCCTTTGTAATTTTCATGAGTCAAGAGAAAATTTAATATTGCATCCATTGCCTATAAGCTGACTGACAGAAATTAAATTTCTTTTTAACATAGGTACATATCTAACATCTGTCAAAATAAGTTTATCTCCATTTTTCTGATTCAATATTATATCTCCTTTTCCTAAAATGTCACATTCTTTATTGTCACCAAGAAACACCTTACCAAATGTGCCTTCATGAAAATTTGTGAAAGCTTGACAGCATGAAGTGGCATGAAAAGAGGCACCGGAATCAAGGACCCATGAATCTGCATTTGTATCACTTTCTGATAGGACCAAAACACCATCACTCGCAGTGTTTGCTTGATTATTTGTACTCACATTGCCTTGAGCTTTCTTATAGTTCTAGCAATTATTCTTATTGTGTCCAGGTTTTCCACAAAACCAACATGAACCGGTTCTGCCCCTACACTTTGATCGTGGACCAAATTGTGATCTTCTCCGATTGTTGTATCTACCTCTGTCATGGTTTCTTCCCCTATTGTTTATACTTACAGCTGTTAGAGCATCGCCGGATGAGGGTTCCTGATGTTTCCTTCTCATGTCTTTGCTGAGAAGAGTAGCTGCAACGTCATCAAAAACCAATTTAGTCTTGGCTGCTACAAAAGTGCTCACAGCCATGACAACACCTTCCCAGCTATTTGGTAAGGAACACAACAGCAAAATTGCTTTAATCTCTGGATCTAACTTGATACCCACCGAAGCTAATTGAGAAACTAAGGTGTTAAACTCATTCAGATGATTGGACATAACCCCACCTTCTTTCATTTTTAGGTTATATAATTTCTTCATAATAAATACCTTGTTTGAAGTAGAAGCAATTGCATACATGTCGGAGAGCTTGTCCCAAAGCTCTTTCGTGGTACTCTCATTTGAGACATTAAATAATACATTGCTGGACAATGAGAGAAATATAGTTGCCTTCGCTTTCGAATCCAGTTTTTCCCACTCTTCATCTTTCATAGAACCTTGTCCTTTCGTTTTCCCCAGTAAGGTGATTGACAAGTCCTGTTTGATGAGAAGAGACTCCATATGCACTTTCCAAAGACCAAAGTTTTGGCCTGTAAACTTTTCTATTTTCCATTTCTCCAAATCATCCATTCTAATTGTTGTGTAGGTTCCCAAAAAAAAATTCACAGTCTCCTAGACTGAGCTACACACAAGCTCTGATACCAATTGTAAATTCAAGAATAATAGAACCAGAAACGAAGAACAGCAAAATAACAAAACAATGCTCAGAAAGAAAAATATGAAACAGCATACACAAAATGGACAAGATGATTTTAACGTGGTTCGCCAATGTTGGCTACATCCACAATGAAGGGCAGTATATATTCAATTTCTCTCTCTGTATTACATTCACCACAGTATCTACTGTGGAACAGCAGCAATGCATAACATTCTGTATTACCTATAGTCGAGAATGACTGTCCCAAATTAATGCATAAACTAAATGCCTTTTTGGCTTCCAAGACAACTCGTTGCAGACTGCTACCAAACACCTTTCATCTCATATCTGATGAGGCAGCAGCGGTTACATACCAAGATAGGCCATCTACAGAAGGAGTCGTTAGAAGGAATAAAAGACTCTTATTTGCCATTTCATGTGGGCTTCAACAGCCACGTGCCCAACACTTTCCTCCAATTTGCTTTCTGGAGGGATACCTCAGAATTTCTCAAGAAATTTATTTAAGTTGCGCATAGGTAATAACAACTTGACTGGAACCATCCCTTCTACAGTTTCAAATGCCCCAAATTTGACATACCTAGAAATGAATAATAACTTCCTAAATGGCTTAATTCCAGAGCAGCTAGCAAGTTGTACTCAACTCCACCTACTTAATCTCGGACACAATGCCTTGGGAGGCTCATTGATCCATGTGCTGCCTAAACTTCTACGGTTGCAGTATTTGAAACTGTCAAATAATAAATTTAATGGAAGTATTCTAGATAAGCTATCAAATTTGTCAAACTTGTCATATGTGGATTTGAGCAACAATCTTTTATCAGGATCTATATCACCAAATATTTTTGAGCTTAAGCAGCTACAGAATCTGTGTTTACAAAATAATCATCTAGCAAGAATTATCCCAGTGAATATATAGGATAGCAAGTCCTTGATAGAGCTCCAATTGGGCAGCAACTACCTTAATGGAACAATTCCACAAGGAGTTGGCAATCTTTACACATTGCAGATTGCTTTGAATCTCAGCCACAATTTTCTGGAAGGTAAAATTCTGAGCTCTTTATCCAGCCTGGTTACTCTAGAAATATTGGATCTTTCCAATAACAGGTTGGCAGGGGATATTCCAGCATCTTTATCAGAGATGAAGATTCTTACAGTTTTGAACCTGTCAAACAATGAATTAACAGGCAGCATTCTACCAAAGCTTAACAACAACAAAAACTTAGTTTTGAATACTACAGGAAATCCTAGTCTTTCTCAAGAGCAATCCAGTGCTTCCTCCACTAAAAGGAAAATGCCTTCAGCAGGTTTGCTAGCTGGAATTGCTGTTGCTGGTGTTTTTTTGCCCTTGGGGCAGTTGTATTGATAGTGTTGGCACGCAAATACTTTTTGTAAAGTGCATGAAATACCAGAAGTGCAACAATCCCATATACTTGAAGGCCTTTACTATGGTTTTGGGATTTCTTAGGGTGAGGAACTGGCATAGATAGAGATTCAGTCAATCACAAGCAATTCCTAAAATTCTTCAAAAGGTTCTCATATGAGAAGCTTCTCATAGCAACCAATAGGTTCCAGGAGTCCAATCTGTTAGCAACAAATAGATTTGGATCTTTGTATGAAGGATTTTTGACTAATGGTACCCCTGTTACCATGAATGTTCTAAATTTAATGCATGAGGAATCAGAAAAGATTTTCAAAGCAAAATGTAAAGTGTTGCAGAAGGTTCGACACCGAAATCTTATCAGAATCATAACCACATGTTCCAGCCTCCTGTTCAAACTTCAAAGCTTTTATCATTGAGTATTTTTCTAATGGAAGCTTAGAAAAGCATTTGTATTGAGACAGTTGTAGATTGGGACTGAAGGAACTACTGAACATAGCCATAGATATAGATCATGTGGTGGAATATCTTCATTATGATTGTTATGTGCAGATGGTGCATTGTGACACATACCAAGCAATTTTCTTTTAGATGAAAGCCTGACAGCCTGTCTATCAGATTTTGGGATATCCAGATTGATGGGAAGAATCGAGGTCAATTTAGTAGCTTCAACAATAGATTTAAAAGGTTCAGTGGGCTACCTCACACCAGGTATGGTTTCTCAAATATTTTTCTTTCTTGAAAATTTATGGGTTTGTATGGTATAGTGGAGAAAACAACTATAATCATGTCCTTGATTGCAGAATATGGATTGAGTGGCAAGATATCTCCTCAAGGAGATGTTTATAGCTATGGTATTTTGTTATTGAAAATGTTGACAAGGAGGCGACCAACTGATAGTGTGTTTGATGGGGTTGTGATTTTGCATAACTGGGGGAAGAGGGCATTTCTAGGTAGGGCTGTTGAGGTAGTTGATAAAAGTTTGGTAGTGGAAGGGATTGGCCAAAAGAATGAAGACTCTCTCATTTCATTGATGCGAGTTGGTTTTCTGGGTAGGGGATTCCCCTGAAGCACAGCCCACCATGAGAGATTGTCCAATCAATTGAAAGACATTCAACAGGACTGGACCATGGACACAACTACTCCCATTAAATTAAGACTGACTATATCAAATTTAGTTTGTGAGAGAGGTGTAACACTAAACAGTGAGGACTTATCAGATACCCAAAGTTATACATTTTAGTATACTTGGGACTAGCTCATGGGTCGGTAGATTACACATGGAAGACTTAAAATAGAAAAATAACAGAGCATATGTTATTACTCCGTCTTTGCTCTACTCTTAATAGGATTTTGTAGTATTTATTATTACTAGATTTGGGTGCTCTGCCAGGGGAAAAATTTAATTGTATTCTGATTATAATGTTTACTCTTCATCATTGTAGAGACTTTTTATATCATCTTGACAAAATATATAATACTGACTAGTATATTTATATTTTAAAAAATATATGTAAAGTACGCTCTCTTTTCCATAGTTTATTTGAAAAAGAAATTGGAAAAAATAAAAAAATAAAAATAAAAAAGAAAATCACAAAAACTATCCAACCAAAAAAGAAAATTGGACAAGAATCTTATTTACATGAATTTATTTATCTAAATATTTTATGACTTTTGTTTACAAAATCTAAATGTTTACAGAATCTGAATCTTTCAGCCCTTGCTGTGAGTGTGCCTCTAGACGTAATAAGAGTGAGAATGTATAGAATTGTTAAGTCAATTTTCCAAGCTAAAGAAATTCTCATTTAACCTTGAGCAAAGTCTGCAAGGAATGACAATTTTCTCATACTTAACATATATGTACCTAAAACCAACCCCACGAAAAAAAATTAGTAACATAAAAATGTTATTTTTGATTTATAAACTATTATTAAGAGATGAAGTGTAATGATATAATTTTATTCATACAAATGATTTTAAAAATTAATATTTATTTTTAAAAAAAATAAAAATATGTATTTTGTTTTTGATAATTCTTTTATGTATTTTTTAATTATTTGTAAGTAGAATTACCAAAAATTACTAAATAACTATGCACTAATTTTAAAATAATTATATAATTAAATATCCAAAGCAATTTATTTCAAATTTAATTTTTTAATTTCAAAACTTAGAAAAATAAAGTAAATATCATATAAGTATATAACTATGAAATAAAATAGAAACTAAAATTTTGAAAATAAAAACTTAATCTAAATAAATTAGATTTAAGTAGTAAATAAAATAGTAAAATTTAGGTTTTTTAATTTTTTTTAAATTTAAATACATTTTATTACATAGTATAAGTATAGATTTTATGCACTTTTTAAATAAAATAATAAGTTACATATAAATATATAATATTTATTATACTTTTTAAAACAAAAGAATCACCAAAAATATATAATAATTATGTAATTTAGTAAATAAAAAATTAAATAATATATTTTATAAATAAAATAGTAAGTAATGCTTTTGAAATAACTATGTAGTAAATAATTTGTAGAAATACAAAATAGCTTTTCAAATGAAAAGAAAGTAAATATGAGTGAATCATTTAGTTTTAATTGGGTAAGTGCACAAAGATGAGGGACCAAAATGGGGTCTTAAGATGCCACTTTTTTTTTGAAATCAGGAAACATTCATGTTGGATGAGAAACTGAAATAGCTACACTCAAAATTTGAAGATGGAACAAAAACAAGAGTCGTAGTGCTCCAAATTTAGTTTCTAAACTACTATTTTTTTTCCAAAAATGGTTGAGATTAAGGGGTTCAAAAAGGGGGAGCACACAAATTGGTCATGTTTTTCTAAAAAAAATAACATAGCATCTGGTGTGCTCCCCCTAAAATGTTAACTTTTTTTTAGTATTTCAATAATCGCTCCAGTGAGAAATTAGCTAACACCATGTAGTTTATCCCTAATTTTTCTGATAAACTTTTCATGAATAATTAATTTTTTAGTAATTTTCAAAGTGGATACGTCCTAAAAAATAGAAATTTGAGCGTGCTCCCTCCTAAAAATTTTGAAAACTAATCGAAAATCAATTTTTTTCTGAATACGTGCAGAATGGAGTCTAATTTCTAAAAATGTAACTTATTTCAAATTTTGATGAACGGTTTAAAAAAGTAAAAAATACTAGACATTGGGTTTTGACAAAAAATGGACACACTAACAAAAAAATTAAAGATGAAACCCTTAACGTACTCGAAATGTGAAAAAAATTATATGGTTAGATAGCTAATAGAGAGCTTAAGATTATGGTGGTATTTTTTTGAGTTTTCATTGAAAAAAGTATCTATCTTTATGGGGAGCAAACTCCAGATTATCTCCAAATTTTACTAAAAATAGGTAAAAACATGTCAAACAAAGCTCAACATAATGCGACCGTGTTATAACGCACTCACGTTATGTCAAATCAATAATGCAAACATGTTATAAAGCACTCGCATTATGTGAGTTCACATAATGTGATGTGCTCACATTATGCTGAGCATGTTTGGCTATACACATGCCAACTGCATTTGCTTGAAAGTTTCAAAAGCCTTTTCAACAAATCCATTTTTTGCATATCTTGCAATCATTGCATTTCATTATAGAACATCTCTTTGAGGTGTTACATCATACAATTGACATGCCTTGTCTATGCTTCCACACTTTACATACATGTCTACAAGGGCAACTGCACTTCCTATCGTCTCTCTCACTCTCTACTTCCTCCCCTCTCTACATCATACCCTCTCTTTGAGTCTTTACTTCCCTCCCCTCTACCTCCTACCTTCTCTATCACTCTATTCTTCCCTCCCCTCTCTACGTTCTAGGTCCTCTCTCTCACTCTTTACTTCCCTCCCCTATCTACCTCCTACCCTCTTTTTGACTCTCTCTCTCTCTCTCTCTCTCTCTCTCTCTCTCTCTCTCTCTCTCTCTCCTACCCTCTCTCACTCTCTACTTCCCTCATATCTCTACCTCCTACCCTCTCTCTGTTGGAGTCCAAGACAACACTGAGAGGGGGGGTGAATCAATGTTGTATAAATTTTATAATTTTTACACCTTTTGACTTACAGGATAAAGAGAGAGAAAGACATCAATGATTTGTTAACACACATATGCACAATTATAATATTGAAGGCATGAAATATATGAAAACATGAAGACACACAAGATATGAGACCAAGACACAAAATATTATACAAGAGGATAACCCTCCTAGGGTAAAAAACTTCTCAAAATTGCCTCACTAGCTTATTCAAACCTCACTGGTTACAACAAGGTCTCACTGACCAAGGAAGCTTCACTAGCTTTACAAAATGCCTCACTGGCATGTAAAGAGGTCTCACTGACCATACAAGCCTCACTGGCAAATTCAACCACCTTCAAAATATACTACAAGGTGTGCAAGAAATGATTGCAACTCAATTTGATTTGCACCATTACATAACTTGTCTTCTCTGAATTTGCATATCTCTTTTCAATTCAATCTTAATGTTAGTCTTATTATCTCTACATAAACAAATCACATGTGTCTTCATACTTGGTATGGTTCAATCTGTAAGTTCATCAACCTGTATTTTACTCATTACATACAAAACATAATGTTTCATTTGTATTTTCTCTTCAACAATATCTTCACAAAGAATGTCTTCACCTTTTCATTTTGATTCACACAATAAAACCAAATGCAATGAACCTACAAAACCAATATATATGAGATGACCATTCAAATTCTTCTTCTACATATTTTCATCGTGCAAGAAAAATAAAATCAATCTTTGCAAATCTATTCCCTTTTCTCTGTCTCTCTGTATATTTATCTTCACCATTAAATCATACAGATTCCTTTTCTCAAAAACTTCAATCTGCAAAAAATTAATCTTCAAGAATAAAATCAATTTGCCCCATTAAAAAAAAAACAATCTCTCTATCATTTGTATGAAATTCATAATCACCAAAAATAAAATCTCCATCCTACAAAATAAAATAATATAAAATCTCTTCATCTTCCTACAAAAAAAAAATCCATTCACCTTGCAAAATATCCTTCATCCTCCACATCATTACGCTCTCATTTTTTTTCAACTCTTCTACAAAAAAAAAATTTGATATTCTTCTCTGTATGAATTTTTCACCTTCAAATAATTAAATCTTCAATGATTTCTAAAAAAAATCTTCAGGAATAAAATATATCCTATCAAAAGAATAAAAGACTCTTTAAGAATCTTTAGATCCTCTTCTATTTCTTTCATATTCCTTCTTCCATTCTTCAAACTCTCCATCTTCTCATTAAAAAAATCATTTTTGTCTTCAAATACTCTTCAATTTCTTCTTTGTATATTTCTTCATTCATGAAGAAGCTGCAATCTTATCTATAAGAAACTTTCTCCCTTAAAACAAATATTATTGTTGTCACATAGAATTGCACCCTGCTTGGAGAGAGTCCAAGCATTCTAATGACACAATGGGAATGATCTTGAAGTGTGGGACCTTGCGAACTGAGATCAGACCTCCGAAGAAGGCCAACTTCCTCTTTCTAAGCCTATTACTTAGAGGAATATATCTAAACCTAGTGCTAATGCTGCAGGGGAAAGGGGGTAGAAGGAAACATAAATAGAAAATAGGTGATACACCAGGTTGAATAAAAGAACCCTCACAGAACTGAGAAAATGCACAAAATGACTAGATACAACCAATAAACATACACAGATCAAGCTAATTTTAATCGAGGCAAGGAGCAAGAGATGATTAGAAGGAATTAAACATTCACAAACACATCATTCTTAGATCACACAGAGTCAAAATAGCATGAAGAGGTAAAATAACCGGCATATATTTAATCAGAAGGCAAGATTATAATAGAGGAAAGCCCTGTCTGGAATCAGAAGCATAGATTACTAAATCTTCCCCCTTTTTACATCTCATGTTAATGCATATATAGCATTTTGCATTTGACCTAAGTCAGTTACAATCAATTCTCCCCATGGGCTCTGTCAGAAAATATCCTCGCCGGAAGGGACGTCCACCTGCAAGAAGTTATGGAATAAAATATCTGGAACAGGGCAGGTGGAAGATATTTTGGGCCTTGAATGTGAGCAGCTCAATCATCTATCTTCAACAATGAATACATAAAAAATCTGAAGCATGGCAGTTGAGAGATCAGATTTGTATTGATAGCAGATGGGACATATCGCCCCTTGACAAAGCTTTTACAACACATTAAATCCTCTATCCTTTAAATTTTTTGCATCCTCACTCACTGAGATCATCTACACAATCGGGCTCTGTATCTGTATAATCAGCCTTTGAATTTTCCCTGTTTGACCAAACTTGCATTTTTAGCTTCTGAGTCAGCAACCATCAATTTTATCCTTGCTGACAAGAGAACCATTGTTTGTATGCATACAGACATACAAAAATGGATACACTATAAAAAAAACCATGACGACATCAGCATCATATAGAACTTGGGCAAAGAACAGGCCTGGATGACGTCATCATGCTATCGAGTCCTTCAAATCCTTTGATTTTGCACTTATGTGATTTCTTCACTTTTTGCATTTTGCATATCAAATCGCTTTGCATGTCTCTGAATCTCCCTTTGTATATTCTTTTGCATGTGCAATTGTATATACAATACAATGGCCAACATATAAAAGCAGGCCTTTACATTTGTATCACCTTTTGCACCTACCTTTGAATCAGCCTTTGGATTGGCCCTGATATGTGGCACTATCTGATTAGCCACTGAGCTAAAACTAGGACCCATCGCTAAACATTTGCATCTTTATCGGCCATCGGAAAGACCTCAAACTGAGCTGCCGATAAGGTTTGTCTCGCCGAAAATCTTTTGTATGTGACTTTGTATATGCGATTGTATATGAGATACAATCGCATATACATACAATGTGGAACTCAAAGGATTAGCAACCATATTGGATCATTGAAATAGGTTTGACCTTGTATCCCTTCTTTTTGTATATTGGCATATACATGCACTTCAACATACAATTATGGACCCCAAACTAAAGTTTGCCAAATTTAATTTTCCAGTCGGGTCCGCATTGTATATCCCTGTTGTATCTAACCTTTGTATATGCATACAATCACATGTGCATGCAAAGGCGGACCCCAACATTTTTATAAAGCAAAATGAAATTAACATCGGTTCCGGCCTTTGTATCTTACCTTATTGTATGTTGCACCTTTTGGACCTTGTACATGTGATATACAACTGCAAACCCCAACGGATTATCTGCCAAATTTGATTCCTCAGTCACGTTTGGATTGTATGTATTTCCTTTTGCATCACCTTTTGTATATGACATATACAATGTGAATATACAAAAAAAACTGCATACAATCACTTGTACATACAAACATGCATCTGACCTTTACATGTGACCTTGTATCTGCTCCTTATATATTTCCTTGTATATGCATTTGTATATGCAATTGCATATACAAAGATAACCTGATGCACATTCACTTTTGTATCCCGCCTTGTATATTGCCTTTGCATCTTACTTTGTATATGCAATTGTATATGCGATACAACATACATACATACAACGATACATACAAAGGTACATACAAAAATGATTAAGTATAAAATTAAGAATTATCTGCAATGGAAGGCACTTGAAGACAAAAGATTTCTAGGTTTTTCTGGGTTTTCTTCAACGATTCTCAAGGTGAGATTTTGGGATTTTTGGCAAGGTAGAGCATGGGTAATTGAAGGATTTACGCTTTGTAGGGTCATTTTCTAAAGGATATTCAAGGAATATACAAGGTGAACTATTTAACTCTGGACAGAGGAAAATAGGTCAACAATTATCTCATGAAAATCTCCTCCTTTAGCTTTTAATGTCTCAAAAGACTCGCACATAAAGTCATAAAATTAGAAATAAAACTTCCAAAACTTTCTTATTTAATCAAATGAAGACATCACAAATAAAATCTCCAAAGCCTCAAAAAATAGAAAAAAAATCTTCTTGAAGATATCACTTAAAACTCCAAAAGACAAGCTTTTTCAAAACTGGCTAAAAATAGCCTATTAAAAACTTTATCTACAATTCCTAAGTTTAATATGTTCTCGAACACGTCAAAATTCATGCAACAAAGTCAGGGTATGAAAATTTGATTTGTGGCCATTGATTGACCTTCGCACGCTCATTGTAACTTTTAAACAAAGCCATTGATGGCTTTTTGGCGCCCCGTGCATATGGAGGAGACCGGTGTCAATGGTAAAGCAAGGAGAAGGGGCCGGTGCCCAATGTTCTAAGACCCTTTCATTTTGTCACTTAAGTGATAGTTACCTGCTATAGCAGGTCAAATAAAAAATAAAACAAAAAGTGTTTGTTTATGTGACAGAGACTTTAAACTAAACTCAATACCTTTAAACTAAATACAATCCCTTTGATCACATAAACACGTGATTTATCAAAGCCCACAAAAATAATGCCTTTGAAAAAATGACACTACTCTACCATTCTATTAGACATAGCATACCTCTAATGCAGAAAATCAAACCTCAACTTGCAAGACATGAATTTCATCACATATAACATGAACTCCAAATTGATACTCAAATGATCAAACATGTTTTACCAAACATGAGATCCAAATATTCTATCATGAATCTCTGTCATTTCTGCCACAAGGAAAAAACTCTTTGCTGCCATCATGAAGAGTGTCAAAGCAATACCACATCATTCCAATGGTCCATCAAGCCACTTTCATTGTATGTGAACTTTGTCATGTGGTAAAGACATAAATGATAATTTCTTGCCAATCATGCCAAGGAATGAATGATAAGAACCTTGACAATATTCTCCTGATCTGATTTCCTGATAATGAATTCACCACTGACCTTCTTTCAATTTCAACCATTATCACTGCATTCTGTGACCTCTAAAACACATCATGTGACCTGTATAGTATGGCATCATACTTTCAAGCTTAAGATCAATGACATCCAGCATAAAAATATGCTATCTCATCATCATGACAACTCCTGATGATGACAAGCACAAGACTCTTGAAGAAGGCAATCTTTGATAAAAGAGAAGTAGACAATCATATGATGAAGTGCAACATCAACTCATGAGAGACACATCAACTTTATTGACATTAAAAACTACATGAAGATCACATCAATTTTAACCAAAACCTGCAATATCATCCTTGCTTGAACATGAACATGCATCATGTATGTGAACCCTTGAAGTAATCTGAAAAACTTGCAATCCACCAAACATCTGCAATCCACCAAGAAATCATCTCTAAACATGAAGCAACTCCACCAAACATCTTGGGACATGAAGAATAACAAACATGACATGAAACACCTGATATGTAGATCAAAACAACTTTTGACATCTATTGAGCCTTGGATAACATGAAACATGAAGACCACAACATGAACTCCTAACTCTGTGAACTCCTGATATATAAATTCCACACATTTCTATTATCGTGACAAACAACTCAACTTTTTGACATCAATGACAACCTGTCTCCATCAATCTCCCCCTTTGTCATTGATGGCAAAACTCCATAAAGCATTCTTTCTTTTTCCCCCTTTTTGACATCTAATGACAAAGACTGTTATCTCCCCCTGAAAGCAACTCTTCAACTTGAGAGTAACAAATTATCATGAAGCACACATCTAGAGACATACAACATGAAGCACAAAATCTGAGAGAAATATCATGTGAGACATATCAACCAAAGCAACAAATCACTGTTATAGACTACCCATAGATTGTACCAAACTCTTAGCACAATACTACTTCTTGTCACAACACAAATATGAAGATGAAGATGAAAACTGACATCATTGAAATCCTCTGAACACTTCTTTGACAGGATGAAAGCTAACATATCTCTGCTAATGAATGCAAACTCTTGATGACATCACTTGCATTAGGAAAACAAACTTCTCATGACAAGCAATTCTTCCACAATCACCAACACTATTTGACCCAAATGACAAATCACCAAGATCTCCCAAAGCATAAAGAATGAAATATGATTATGATGACATAAAAAATGTATCCTTTGACATGACACATATAACCTTGAGCTCCATGCAAAGATATTATAAACACTTCAACACCCATGATACACAATAATGTAGGCTCAACAAGCAACATTATGATGATGAAGACAATTCATCATAATATACACAACTCATGATGACCACTCTAGAGATGATCTTGCCAAGACTTCCAAGATGGACAATTAACCTACAACCAATTTACTTCTACACACACATCTTGACATGATAAAGAATGAAGATCATCCTCCTGTTCTTGCACAAGACACCTTTTTGCAACACAATGTCAAATCTGATATATATACAAAACCACATTTGAAACATACTACAATAAACAAGAATTGATGACTCTTGACTGTATCATTCAAATCAGCCCATCAAATATGCACAATCTTCACCATCAAGTACTATGAAATGACTTCTTCCATTTTTAGCCACCTTAGCCAACACATGCTAATATTTGATAAGAGCTCCTTGAAAACATCTTAAACTCATTGCCATGACAATCAATACTCCACAATATCAAAATCACATTGAAATTATCAAACTCTTTGTGCATTGAACCTCTGAACATATTTTCATAACTTGTATGCATAATGAACCACTGATCACCTATATCACTTACATACACATATTGACAAACCTCAAACAATCTCCTTCCTAAAATTTCTTGGGGATAATTGATAGGACATGAACAAATCCCCCTCACATTATGCCATATGTTATGCAACTAATGAAGTGACTTGTGCAAGATGCACAAGTTTAGGATTTTTCTTCTCTTGACTTTGTTTCTGCTTCCAAAATTTCACAGGTTCTTTCTTTCTCCAAACCTTTTCACCTTTTTTCTTTTCCAATTTTTCAAATCAGATGATGCTTTTCTGCAACTATGTGCTTTATGACCAAGAGAGTTGCACAGATAACAAATTATATTGTAATCATAATTAAATGACTGATAATACCTTTTTAACATCCCTTGAGTATTTATGTTATGCTTCCATGCAGGATCATACCTTTTATTCATTTTGCAGTTTCTTTGTGTGTGACCAACATTATTGCACTTGTAACATACAAGGTTAGTATTCCTTTTGCAATCAACTACTTTGTGGCCAATGTGATTACAAGTATAACAATAACCATTAAATGAATAATTATACCTATACATATATGCTTATCTTACTAGAATATTTCTTCTGAAATTTCTTCTCCTTTGATTATGCATTTTGACAAACTCATCTTTGGTATTTATTTCAGCTTTTGACTTCTTTTTTCCTTCAGGAGCAGTAGCATGAAGATCAATTTTTTTTTCTAGGAGTTTCTCTGACTTTGGAACACTCTCCTTCTTCATAACCAAGTCCAGTAGTGTCTCAATATAGTTTTTGTTTACCTAGCATCTCCTGTAACTTGCTTGTGCTTTCTTCAAACTTCAATTTCTTTTCCAATTGCTTCCTTACATCCTCAAGTTCTTTACTTAAAGACATTATTTCTACTTCAAGCTTTTGACATTCAACTATTTTAGCCTTCAACTTAGACTTTGTCACATTAGCTATCCTTTTAGTTTCCTCAATCTCTGTCTTCAAATTGATAATTAATTTATATGATTCACTTACTTGATTCCTCAAGTCCATAATGAAATTTCTAGCATCTTCAAAGTCTGAAGATATTCTTTCAAAATCTGAAATGACTTGGTCTTTGGATTCTTTTTCTTGTTGTATTTGTACCTTTAGTCTCTGATTCTCCTTTTTGCATTTCTTGATTTCACTCAGAGCACATATAAGCTCTCCTTCTATGTCAATTTCACATTCTTGTTCACCATACTCCTGATAGTAATCATCTTCTTCTTGTACTTTATCACCTTCATGTGAATGACTTCCGTCATTGTCACTCTTCTTAGATAACAAGTTGTCTTCTACTTCAGGTGCATCACCTTGATAAATTTTTATCAACTCCTTCCACACATCCTGAGTTGTTACACAATGCATAAATTTACAAGAAATATCATTAGATAGAGCACATAATATGGCCTTCTTTGCAATATGATTACATTCAAGAGCTTCTTTGTTATTTGCAGTAACACAATACCCATTCTCAACTGATATCAAAACACCATATCCTAAAGAGGATAAATATACTTGCATTCTAACATACCAAATGGAAAATCTGAACCATCAAAGACAGGGACCCCAGAAAACTCTTTCTCTGCTTTAATACCTGATTCAACTTGTGAAGCATTTTTATCAACTGATTGAACATCAACATCTAAATTTGATATAGATGGTGTCTTTTAATCAATAGGAGACTTGATACTTTTCTTTTCTCTATTTCTTTTGCACTTACCCATGGTACTCCACACACAGGACCTACCCAAGCTGATTAAGCTTCTAAAGGGAACCTAGGCTCTGATACCACTTGTTGGAGTCCAGGACAACACTAAGAGGGGGGGTGAATTAGTGTTGTATAAATTTTACAATTTTTACACCTTTTGACTTACAGGATAAAGAGAGAGAAAGACATCAGTGATTTATTAACACATATATGTACAATTATAATATTGAAGGCATGAAATATATGAACACATGAAGACACACACAAGATATGAGACCAAGACACAAAGATTATATGAGAGGAAAACCATCCTAGGGTAGAAAAACCTCTCAAAATTGCCTCACTAGCTTATTCAAACCTCACAAGTTACAACAAGGTCTCACTGACCAAGGAAGCTTCACTAGCTTTACAAAATGCCTCACTGGCACGTAAAGAGGTCACACTGAACATACAAGCCTCACTGGAAAATTCAACCACCATTAAAATATACTGCAAGGTGTGCAAAAAATGATTGCAACTCAATCTAATTTGTACCATTACATAACTTGTCTTGTCTAAATTTGCATCTCTTTTCAATTCAATCTGAATGTCAGTCTTATTATCTCTGCATAAATAAATCACCTGTGTCTTCATACTTGGTATTGTTCAATCTGTAAGTTCATCAACTTGTGTTTTACTCATCACATACGAAACATAATGTTTTATCTGTATTTTTCTCTTCAACAATATCTTCATAGAAAATGTCTTCACCTTTTCATTTTGATTCACACAACAAAACCAAATACAATGAACCTACAAAACTAATATATATGAGATGACCATTCAGATTCTTCTTCTGCATATTTTCATCGTGCAAATCAATCTTTGCATTTGAATGCATTCCCTTTGCTCTGTCTCTCTATATATTTATCTTCACCATTAAATCATACAGATTCCTTTTCTCAAAAACTTCAATCTGCAAAAAATTAATCTTCAAGAATAAAATCAATTTGCCCCATTAAAAAAAAACAATCTCTCTATCATCTGTATGAAATTCATAATTACCAAAAATAAAATCTCCATCCTACAAAATAAAATAATATAAAATCTCTTCATCTTCCTCCAAAAACAAAAAATCCATTCACCTTGCAAAATATCCTTCATCCTCTACATCATTATGCTCTCATTTTTTTTCAACTCTTCTACAAAAAAAACTTTTGATATTCTTCTCTGTATGAATTTTTCACCTTCAAAAAATTAAATCTTCAATGATTTCTAAAAAAAAATCTTCAGGAATAAAATATATCCTGTCAAAAGAATAAAAGACTCTTTAAAAATCTTTAGATCCTCTTCTATTTCTTTCATATTCCTTCTTCCATTCTTCAAACTCTTAATCTTCTCATAAGAAAAAATCATTTTTGTCTTCAAATACTCTTCAATTTCATCTTTGCATATTTCTTCATTCATGAAGAACCTGCAATCTTATCTGCAAGAAACTTTCTCCCTTAAAAGAATATTATCTCATGAAGATCTCCTCCTTTAGCTTTTAATGTCTCAAAAGACTCACACATAAAGTCATAAAATTAGAAATAAAACTTCTAAAACTTTCTTATTTAATCAAATGAAGACATCACAAATAAAATCTCCAAAGCCTTGAAAAATAGAAAAAAAATCTTCTTGAAGATATCACTAAAAACTCCAAAAGACAAGCTTTTTCAAAACTGGCTAAAAATAGCCTATTAAAAACTTTATTTGCAGATCCTAAGTTTGATACGTTCCCGAGCACGTCAAACTTCATGCAAAGAAGTCAGGGTATGAAAATTTGATTTATGGCCATTGATCGGCCTTCACATGCTCATTGTAACTTTTAAACAAAGCCATTGATGGCTTTTTGGCACCCCACACATATGGAGGAGACCGTTGTCAATGGTAAAGCAAGGAGAAGGGCTGGGTGCCCAAATGTTCTAAGACACTTTCATTTTGTCACTTAAGTGACAGTTACCTACTATAGCAGGTCAATTAAAAAATAAAACAAAAAGTGTTTGTTTATGTGACTGGAAGAGACTTTAAACTAAACTCAATACCTTTAAACTAAATACAATACCTTTGATCACATAAACACATGTGATTTATCAAAGCCCACAAAAATAATCCCTTTGAAAAAATGACACTACTCTGCCATTCTATTAGACATAGCATACCTCTAATGCAGAAAATCAAACCTCAACTTGCAAGACATGAATTTCATCACATATAACATGAACTCCAAATTGATACTCAAATAATCAAACATGTTTTACCGAACATGAGATCCTAATATTCTATCATGAATCTCTATCATCTCTGCCACAAGGAAAAAACTCTTTGCTGCCATAATGAAGAGTGTCAAACCAATACCACATCATTCTAATGGTCCATCAAGCCACTTTCATTGTATGTGAACTTTGTCATGTGTTAAAAACATCAATGATAATTCCTTGCCAATCATGCCAAGGAATGAATGATAAGAACCTTGACAATATTCTCCTGATCTGATTTCCTGATAATGAATTCACCACTGACCTTCTTTCAATTTCAACCACTATCACTGCATTTTGTGACCTCTAAAACACATCATGTGACCTCTATAGTATGGCATCATACTTTCAAGCTTAAGATCAATGACATCCAGCATAAAAATATGCTATCTCATCATCATGACAACTCCTGATGATGACAAGCACAAGACTCTTGAAGAAGGCAATCTTTGATAAAAGAGAAGTAGACAATCATATGATGAAGTGCAACATCAACTCATGAGAGACACATCAACTTTATTGACATTAAAAACCACATGAAGATCACATCAATTTTAACCAAAACCTGCAATATCATCCTTGCTTGAACATGAACATGCATCATGCATGTGAACCCTTGAAGTAATCTAAAAAACTTGCAATCCACCAAGAAATCATCTCTAAACATGAAGCAACTCCACCAAACATCTTGGGACATGAAGAATAACAAACATGACATAAAACACCTAATATGTAGATCAAAACAACTTTTGACATCTATTGAGCCTTGGACAACATGAAACATGAAGACCACAACATGAACTCCTAACTCTATGAACTCCTGATATATAAACTCCACAAACTTCTATTATCATGACAAACAACTCAACTTTTTGACATCAATGACCACATGTCTCCATCACTCTCTCTCACTCTCTACTTCCCTCCCCTCTCTACCTCTCCTCATCATTCTTCCCATCTAATGAAATTTCATAAATTATCTTGTTTCCATTTCATCATCCCAATTTATATCCTCACCCCTCTTTGCATGTCCTAGTTTTCTTGTTTCCATATTCTTTGTGGACATGGGAGAGGAGAGGGAGGAAGAGGGAGAGAGGATGGAGATGGAGGCGAGTGAGAGGGGAGAGATAGGGTGATAAGGAGAGAGAGAGTCCTATTTTTCTTCTTTTGGAGACAGAGAGAGAGGGTAGGTTAGGTTTATGAGTTTATGGTTTCTTAAGTTTAGGGTTTAGTGGAATTATTTAGGATTTAGGGGTTTAGGGCTGCTCAATTTTATGGTTTAGGGGTTAGGTTATAGGGGGATTATTTAGGGTTTAGGGGCTTTGGGAGAGAGAGGTTTAGGTTTGCTTAGGTTTAGATGCATTATTTAGGGTTTATGAGCTTAGGGTTGCTAAGACCTTTAGGGGCATTATTTAGGGTTTATGAGTTTCTAGGGTTGTTCAAGTTTAGGGTTTAGGGGTTAGGGTTAAAGGGGAATTATTTTATAATTTCCCTCCAATCCTCCTAATCCTAATTCATTAGTCCACCCATCTCCTAATCCATCAATCCCTATCATCCATCCACCATATAACTCACCATCTAATCCACCATCAAACATTCTAAGCTCTAATCCATCAACCCATGAATTCTTAAAATTTTTTATACAAAGACTCTTTACAAAATCCAATAATAAAAGCAAAGATATGGAGCCATCCAAATCCACTGATCCAATTTCATACCCCTCTAATACTCCCAAACCTAATCCATCCCCTCTTATATCCATTCACTTGATCCTAATCCTAACCCCACAACATCTTCCATCATTGTCCATCAACTATATGCATATCCTGGTCCATCAACCCATGAAGCCATGAAGGATGTAACCCAAGGACTATTAGCAAGGAATATAAGAACATCATGTACTCAAATTCCTATCCTTGATTCTAACAAAGAACCTCCTAATAACATGTCTACCAGTCCAACACCATCATCCACTCCTATGTCTATCCATTTCATCAAAGAGTCTCCTACCATAAGTCCAAGTCAAACCCCATCATATATCCAGGTTGTCAAACATCCAAAGATTATTGATCCCATCCAAGAACCCATCACATCCATCTAAGAAACCCAATAGCTATGTTAAGTAGCCTAGTCCAAAGGATGTGGAAACACCAACCACCCATCCTAATCAAAATCCAAACATCCTATATAATCCCTTCCCAGATCCCTTACCATCTCATGGTCAACCCCTCTACATCGATCCCATCATTGATCCTCCAACATCTCCTAGTGAACCCCCATCACCACCTCTTACTCCTCAATCCAATGAATATCAATGCATCCCCACTTACCCTATCCATATCTAATATCACGCCATCCATGATTATCCTCCCTGTGATTAAGATAATATCTATGATCAAGATCTTATCCATGAGAAAGTAACCCACATCACTCCTATCCATCATCCCATTAGCCATATCCATCGTCCCACTAGTCTTATTCATTATCCATCAATATCTCATGATGAGACACTTGGTCCCTAAGAAAACATAGATAATCAAACAAATAACTCAGATCCTATCAAATCACATCCCAATGAGGATAATGTAATCAAGATCCAAGAATTCTACATCCATTTCCCATTTATCCTCCATCATCCCCTATCAAACTATATGTTTAGGGGTTTAGCCTGGTTGCTTGAGTTTAGGGTTTAGGGGTCATGGGCATTATTTGAGGTTTACATGAGTTTAGGGTTATTCAAGTAAATAGGGTTTAGGGTTTAAGGTTAGGGTTTAGGGGAATTATTTAGGCTTTAGAGGTTTAGGGATGCTCAAGTTTAGGGTTGAGGGTTTAGGGGTTAGGGTTGCTTGGGTTTAGGGTTTAGGGGTTAGGGGTTTAAGATTGCTCAAGTTTAGGGGTTAGGGTAGATCTAGGGTTTAGAGAGAGATAGAACGAGGGGACTGATAGAGATTGGGAAAGATAGGGAGATAGAGGTTTAGGGTTGCTTTCAGGGTTTATGGTTTAGGGGTTAGGGGTTTAGGGTTGCTCATTTTTAGGGTTTAGGGATTAGGGGTTAGGATTTAGAGGCATTATTTAGGGGTTAGAGGTTAAGTTTTAGAGGTTTAGGTTAGAGTTTAGAGAGAGAGGACTGATAGGGATATATAGAGGAGACCGAGCCTAGGAGAGATATCTCGATCTCCTCTATCCCTTTCTCTAACTATATCCACCTCTCTATCTTTCTCTCCCTGTGTCTCTATCTTGCTTTCTCTTTCAATCCCCTCTCTATCTATATCTTCTATCTCTCCCTTCCTCACTATCCCACTCCCCCTCTCTATCACTCTCCCAATCACTCTACCTCAAATCAATCTCCCTATGTCTTTGGACATCTCTTGATCTCTTTCCCTATCTCTATCTCTCCACATATCCCTATCTCTTAATCTATCCCTCGCTACCTCTCTCTCCCTCCCTCTCTATCTCTCTCCTCCTCTCTATCTCTCTCCCCATCCCTCTACCTCTTGAAATCTCTCTCCCTATGCCTCTGGACATCTCTCAATTCTTTCCCTATCTCTATCTCTCCCCATAACCCTATCTCGTACCATATCCCTCTCTATCTCCCTCTCTATATTTCCCTATCTATCTCTCCCTCACTAGATCTATCTCCCTATATCTCCCCTCTCTCTACATAACTATCTCTATCTCCCTCTTTATCTATCTTTCTCCCTCTATATACCCCATTGTCTATCTCAATCCCCCTCTCTCCCTCTCCCTGTCTCTATCTCCGCCTATCCCTCTCTATCTCTCTAGTTTCCCCTCTTTCTATATTTTTTCCTTTCTGTAACTCTATCTCTATCTCTCCATCTCTTTCCATGTCCTCAGGCTCTCTCCCTATCCATATCCATGTCCCTCTCTATCTCTCCATGTCTCCATCTCTCTATCTCTCTATTTATCTCTCTCCCCCTCCCCCTTTCTATGTCTCCCTCCCTCTCTATATACATCCCTTTCTATCTATCTATTTCTCCCTTTATCTCTTTATTTATCTATCCTCCCTCTATCTAAATATATCTACCTCTCTATCTCTATATCTCTCTACCTCACATTCCAAGGGGTCAACAGAGAGAGGGAGAGATATATAGAGAAAGAGAGGCAGATAGAGTTGTAGAAAGGAAGGATAGAGAAATAAAGAGAGAGAGAGACTCTCCCACATAGATACAAGGTTACATTTGTCCCTCCTAGTATAGACAAGTTCTATTTCATGAACCACATGGATATTTGAGTCTAGGGATACTCTTGGACCATCACTTGATTACCTATTTGATGCACTACATGCATAGTTACAATATATTTTATGTGAGAGCAGGACATCCTAGACCATGATTTTGGCACCAACATTGAGAAGGTTATGATTTTTACATGCATGAAGCTTAATGTTTTCATGCTTCCCAGAACATGCTCTAGTATTATAGGAAGCATGAAAAATAGGAAAAAAACATGCAGGATCCATGATTCAGACCCCAAATGACTGTTATTCTTGCTTTTCATGCAGTATATTAGACAAGAAAATGCTTTTCATGTTGTTTGACATATTAAGAATCATTATTAGATCAATCCACCACCTTTTTTGTTTTTTCAATGTACAAGAATTGATTTTACATGTTTTGGAGAAAATTTGATTATTTAAACCTAAAGTTTCATGTTTCATGTGTGATATTGTTTCAAAGCTAATTACCATTGATATATAGATTGAATTTGATGATATATGTTTGTTTTTTCCATAAATTTCACTAATCCTATTCTAGAGTTATATAGAATTTATAATCAAACTTGCCAAAAAGAAGAATTTGAGGATTTTAAAGCCATATTTTGGAGAATTGGTCAAATCCAATATCAAATTCTAAGGTATGTTCAAGTTATGTCCATTTTAATTCACTTATGTATGTTCTTATGTTCTTTATGTATTTATGTCTATATGTTATTTATGTTCTTTATGTTCTAAGATATGTTCTTTAAATATGTTTTCATAGTTAGTCAAAAGTTGTTGACCAAAACACATGAACTGTGTATGTATGTCTTCATACATTGCAACCAAAATGAAACTATGGCCTGCGATAACAAAGACAAACTTGAGCAATTGCTTCTTATAACTTTCATACCTCAAAACATTCTCTAGAAAATATATACATGTTCTCAATTGTCATTACATGCACTCCAACATAGCCACATGTGCCCTTGCACTACCATACATGCTTTAGCAACTCACTTAGCTCATGATGCAATAGAGCGTTATTCACCAAGTGTCTTGCAATTTCTACCATAGAAACTATTGGTTGTAATAAATCTCCATGCCATAGCACAATGTCCAACCTATCTCATCATTATATTCTTCTTCCTTCTCATGTGTGTGTGCAACACCATCAATCCTCTTCATGATCCATGGGCCACCTTGCAACATTGCTTCTTATGCTACCCTCAAACCTCAGCAATCTCCCTATTTTAGCAAGGGTGCCTACCCCAAGCACCTCACTCCTTTTGTTGCAAATTCCCATCACTCCATGGGTACACCTCAAGTTGTTGCAAGTAGCCTCTACTTTACTATAACTGTCCTATACATTTATGATTTCTAGAAAACCCCTCATTTACACCTTGACAAGATATCAAATTATCTTCATACCTAGTTTGATGTTCCCATTGGCTATCATGATAGTCCTAGTTGTGTTGATTGTCCATTTAAGGTGCTTGACAATTCTAATCTGTATATAAGATTGAACTCATTTTCATCATGTTGTCATATCTTACCTTGTGAATAGGGTAGTGAGAGCCTATTGCATATTTTGAATATCTGACCTTAATAGTGATCTAGAGTTTCATGATCAATAGTCTTCTATGTTTATGATGTGATAGTCTATGTGGTTGTTTGTAATAGTCATATAGCACAATTTGATAGTCTTTTCCCTCAACATGACCTCCATACTTAGCAATTTGTCTATCATTGTTTGTGATAATGTTCACATATGGGATATACTCAAAATATTATAGTTTAGGACAACTTGTCATCATGAAACATAACTCTACCCTAAATTTCTACACCTTGTTATTCCTAGAAAACCCCTCCTTTACACCTTGAAAAGATAAAAAATTATCTTCATATCTTGTTTGATGTTTCTATTGATTGTCATGATAGTCCTAGTTGTGTTGATAGTCTATTTAAGGTGCTTGACAATTCTAATTTGTATATAATCAGTCCAATCATGGCCTCCAAATAGCCCTTCAAATCTCTTTGTCATAAATCAGTCCTTTCATAATCATGGCTGCTTATTGCCACCCTTTGTACTATTTTGTTGCCTTCATGTGGCCTCTTGATCTCCTTCTTAGATCTTCTATGCACCTCACAACCATGAAACCAACTTGTACCTTGTAACTATCAATCATTTGGATACTCTTTAGTCCCAGTTGACTGCTCTATCATGTGAGAATAGAGTGTTGTGATGAAAAACAATCCTTTTGTGCATGGGTTGGTAAGCATCTGATTGTTATAATAGTCTTCTCCAACTATTAAAATACCCCTTGTAAGAAAAGACCATGATTACCCTCTTATTAACAACACCTTCCATATTCAATGATGAGGGTTTTATTCTCTATACTAGCATTGTTTCTCCTTTTGATAGCATGGAAATCATATTCATAGGTCATGTGATAAAATATTTTAGTAAAGGATAGCCTTAGTGTTGCTATAGCAATCATCTAGTACTCATGATTGTTCTTGCATCTCATGTGACACCATTTCAATGTTGTTCATGATAACCTTATAGCATAAAGACAGGCTAATTGTTCTTATGACTGATATGATATTGAGAAGACAATCTTCCTAACTAGGACAATACAAATAAGGTCCAATAATTTCATCCCATATCATATACAGTATGACAGTCTTTTCCCTCAATATCACTTCATCTCTTGGATTTAGAGTGACACAATAATCATCAAAGATTCACATAACAGCACCAAATCATGTTAGTCTTTAAAAAAACAAAATCTTTATGTATGTATGATTATTCTTCACTCTTTTCCAATGATAATCTAACACACACATGACTAGCCTACACTCTTTTATGAGTGCCCTACCAATGGATTTTGATTTCAATAGGTTTATCAATAGCCCTTCTTAGGGATATATACATTTATCAAGCATCTTCAAACCATTTGAGCTCACGATACTCTAACTATATAGTACTCTTAATATTTCTAAATGCAATGGAAAACCCATTATTCCTTAGGATCTCAACACTCCTTGGTCATGCATTCTTCGACAATCATAATCTAGTCATTTTAACACAATTTTTAGAAGTTGCATGAAGGTTGATCAGTCATTTATGACTTATATCATGGCTGATCAATCATTGATGACTATTATATCATTGTTGATCAGTCATTTATGACTATTATATCATTGTTGATTAGTCATTTATGATTGTTATATCAATGCTAATCAGTCATTTATGACTGTTATATCATTGTCAATTAGTCATTTATGACTGTTATATCAATGTTGACCAGTCATTATAAAAGTTCTAATTATCATTGTTTTATTCATCATGCTTGTAGAAATCATCATCATGCCAAGGAAATGAGCAAAGATTCTAACACCAGAAGAGCATGAAGCTAAGAATGAGAGGAAAAGAGAAAGAATGAGGCAGATTCAAGAAAGTAGGAAATTGTTAACCATAGAAGAAGACATTCCACCATTGCCAATTGAAGAGGAACATGACACATCTAATAAAGCTCAGAGAGAGATGGAATTGGTGGCACAAAGGGAATGAATAAAAAACCTCCACATGTAATGAGGAAAGTAAATCTCCAAGTTGGAGGCACTCCATTAGCCACAGGTCAAGTTAAAGGAACACCATCATTATCTTCTCAAATTGGAGACACTTCATATTTCACAGGTGAAGTAGAAGGTACATCTTCATTTTCTTCTCAACATGGTGGAACGACATTATTCACACATCAAGTTGAAGGTACACCATCTTCTCCATCTCAACTTCAAGCCTTTTCATCTTTTTCATCTCCAATTGAAGGTATGTCATCTATCCCATCTCAAGTAAATATTGAAGAAATTCCTAATGTTGAGTCAATTTTACCAATTAAAATGCCTCCTAGAATTTTGCATAGGAAGTCTAAGTTTCTAATCAATATCAATGAGAATGTGTTGAAGCCCATGCAGGGTAAGATTCCCAAACGCACTTGCCAAAGATATGTGAATTTAGTACCACTATGAATATTCTTAGCTAAGAACATCGGATCCCTCAAGTGAAAAATCAATTGTCAAGAATCTAATGATTGCATATGAGAGTGTGGGTTCCACCTCATGAACCAAGGATAGTAATGTCACACGACGTGTCATTACATCTACAATAATAAGCCAACAAACAAAGAAATCTTGTCTCATTAGAAAGACAAGTCAAGCATTAAAAATAAGTAGAAAAACTCTAATGAGAGCCATTGGAAGACATGAAAGAGTTGAGGACCCAAACACCAATGAATTGTGGGCATTCTCTGGGAGACTCCCATGGAAAGACAAAGTTTTTGTTGAAGCCTGAGATCCCTCATCGAAGAATTTTGGAAAAACAACACAAGGGTATCTCCTAATGCAAGAGATGTTGTGAGAAGGAGAATTGGTTGTCAAAACCATGAGCCGCATCCAAAGCATTTTTTGGATGTGACTCAAACACAATTTTTCAAGAAATTTCAAGAGATGTATCCCCAAGTTAAAATTTTCCAAAGATATTTTGAAATGCTAAACCTTTTTATGTCAAAATAAATCACACATGCACTACTTGTTGTTTTAGATTACCTATTGAATTTTATAACCATTTTGATGTTTATCGGTCTATATGTTTAGATTTGCATACTAACAATGTTTTGTAGGATTGTGGCATACGTGCCCCACCAACATCTTCAAGAGACCTCATATCAACAATTTTATGTGAAAGAGAAGAAGGTCAAATATTCTATAGGAAATTATGCTTGGATGGCACATGTCAGCATTGCAGTGGCTTGCAACATATACCAATATGTGAACATATGGAAAGCACACATGTGGTTGGAGATGAACTAATAGAGTTTGGCAAGTATAAAACAGTGGCCTACAATACAAAAGATGGTAAAGAAGCAAAGAGGTGCGATTGGGTTATTCAAAAGATTCTAGTGTATGAGTTTATGTCTACATTTCATGATAGTATAGTGTACGAGTATGCCAGGCATACCCATAGATCTTGATGGTTGGACATGCAATTTAAGTTATGCAAGGACATGTTTCCACTTGGTACCATTGTTTCAGTTGTTGACTTTGCAGAGAACTACACACTGCAGCCACAAAATGAGGTGCAATCACAGTATTACAACTCTACGTAGGTTGCTATATTTGTGCAAATAGCATTCATGCATGTAGAAGATAGTACAAAGGATGACAACAAGATCTTGAGGGAATATCTTTTTTATATTAGTGATGATCACACACATTCTATGGAGCTTGTGCAAGGTTGCTTTCAGATGTTCTACCATTATTTGGCTAGCAAGAGCATTTTATTTCATCAGCATATCATATGGTCAGATAATTGTGCATCACAATTTAAGAACATGCGGATGTTCTATTGGATGAGTAGGATTCATACAATGATTGGTGTTCAACATATGTGGAATTTTTGTGAGGCTAGGCATGGAAAGGGAGAGCATGATGGTGCAGGAGCATGTATCAAAAGAGCATTGGCACGACAAGAGTTGAAGTACAAAGACAATGCAAGGTTGATAGATGTGAGATCTATTGTTGAATGGTGTAACACTACAATGGGTCCAGATAATAAACTCAAGTCTACAATTCGTAGATATTTTTGGTTCGTTGATGATACTAACACTGCAAAATATGAGGACTATTATACATTGATAGGATCAAGTGAGCTACACTCTTTTAGAAGCTCTAACGTAGGTTCATGGACTATTCATACATGACATATGGAATGCTTTTGTTCTCCATGTACATATGAAGCTTGGTATGATTGTGAGTCAAAGGAGTGGGTTGATGATTGGTGTACAAGAGGCATATTCCCAATTAACCATTATCGACTACCAACAGCACTACAAATGATAGAGATTGACTCATCGGTTGATTTTGACCATGTTTCAGATCTAGTTCAACCAGGTATTTTTGATCCACAAGATTATGTGAAAGTGATTCAAGGCATTCACTATGTTGCAGAGTAGTATTTGTGTTGTTATTATGTTTGTGATTGCATATTTGACTCCATCTCCTCATGCCATGAAGAGCTTCTTCCTTCCATGAGATCTACACTACAAGATGATATCAATTGTGTTTTCTATCATTTATCATTTGGATTTTTCCTCTATCCCATAGGGATATGCACTCTTTATCTGACAACGGTGTTTAGAAGACTTGAATGTCTCTCCGGGCCTTGACTGAGGCAAGCCTCTAAACACCACAACCCCCAACCCACTTTTCTATGATTGTGGGTTATAGGTGTTAGAAATAAAAGAAGTGGAGTTGCAGGAGAGTAGCACAAACTATTAGAATTGAAGATATGAGAAGAAAACTAGGGCTTGGACTTAGGCGCCCACTCATTAGTCCTTTGGATTTCGAAGCAGTGAAATCTCTATGACAGTAGGAACAGGTTGCAGACATTCTTCAGAGATCCTAACAAAAATAGGTACACTGGACTAGGACACCTGCTTATTAGTCCCTAAATTTTCCACACACTGAGCTTCAAAATCTAGTATGTACTTGGTTGTCATTTGATATCTCTATGTGTGATCATTTTTCGTAATTTGTCCATTTGTTTACGATTTTATGAAATTAGGGTTTTGAGCATAATCAGACTCAATTGAACAATAAATTCACACAATTCCAATCTTCCCCTATGTTCCAAGTGACAAGAGATTTGTAGCAAAGTTCTCTACTTGGTTGAATGTCCTTGAATGTTTAGTGGTGAAAGGAGGATCAACATAAACCCTTAAAAATGTTAGCGTAACTATTACATTGTTTACCTAATAACTACATTACATAGTTATAACAGTTATATCTGCAGTTACACCTGTTCGTAACTGTCAACTACTACTATATATTCACTTTATGTATTCCATAGTAATCATCGAATAAATCTTATCTTTCTTCTGCCTACCATTAAATGGTATCAGAGCAGTTTCGCTGAGGCGCAGGAGGCACAGTGCAGACTGTGAGTTTCTGTTGTTGTCTATGTATTGAAGGCATTTTGCTGAGGCGCAGTCTATGTTCGACTCCAGCTGTAGCAAGTTTGCCACCATCACCTTCTTGATAGCATTGCATGAGAAGTAGTTGTTGAATGATGATGCTTTCAAGTTTATTGTATGAGATGTAGTTGCTGACCAAGTTGCAATCCCAATAGCATTGAGAGGAAGTGCCCAAGTAGTAGGCCCATCAACATTGAAGTCATTTCTTCATCTATGGACTTGAAGATGCTATAGAGGTAGCTGGCAGAAAATGCAAGGAGCACAGCAAAGTTAGAAGGCCCGATTGATTA
The DNA here is from genome assembly GCA_027924645.1 of Cunninghamia lanceolata. Classification (NCBI taxonomy): domain Eukaryota; kingdom Viridiplantae; phylum Streptophyta; class Pinopsida; order Cupressales; family Cupressaceae; genus Cunninghamia; species Cunninghamia lanceolata. The sequence continues at coordinate 12,040,951 of BSBN01000078.1, forward strand.
TAGCACCCAAACCAAATAGCATTGGAAAAGAGCGTGGAGTTTGGCGTGGAGTTTGGTGTTGAGCCTGGAGACCATTTGCAGGCACATAAGAATTGAGAAAGGGAAAGCTTGCAAATCTGTGGATGTCCACCGCACCAGATGCCAGTAGTGTGGCCAGTAATCATGCGAATGATCCACCTCGAGGCAGACGTGTTGTTTCAGAAAGCTCAGGCTTCTACTTTGCACTTCTAGATGCCCTGCAAAACACCGGTAATCTCCAATTCAATGAATTGTTTAGGCAAGGATTGCTAGATTACTTTCTATTTGATGTACAATGTCAAGCAAGGAAGATTAGAGCAAAACTAGACGAGGGTTATGATGCTGATGACGAAGATGAGGTAGAACGCACACCAAAGCGTCCCCGTCTCATAGCACAGGCCTATCGTGCTCATCTCTGTGCCACTATTTCCTCTTCAAAGTGAATGTACTGTCAAATAAAATAATAATAAATTTGTTGTCTGGATTATTTTATTTTTTGAAAAATGTCTGCCCCGAAATTCCTTCTTTCCGATGCTCAACTTTTGAAAGGGCCAAATTATGCCGCATGGAAGACAAAGATGTGGACTATTCTCATTTTTGAGGAGCTATGGGGAATTGTCAAGGGTGACATAACCAGACCAACAGACCCAGATGAAAGGCAGAAGTTTGACAAGGCTGATGCCAAAGCATTGATGTTGATAACACTCGGCATCACCGATGAAGTTCAACCTCACATTCGGGATGTAACAACATCAAAGGCGGCATGGAATTCTCTCTCCACAATCTACCAAGCGAAGAACCAAACGAAGATCCTCCATCTACAGTCCAAGCTACATACACTCAGTATGCATGCTGGCGAGAAAGTTGAGGAATTCTTACGGTGGGTATCTGAACTGCGAGCTGAGCTTGTTGCAATTGGAGAAAAGGTGGAGGACAAACTACTTGTCCCAATTACGCTGCGAGCACTGCCATCTCAGTTCAAAATCTTTGTCACCACGCTGAACATCACCAAGAAAGATGTTTCATATGATGAATTGGTGAATCTGTTGCAACAAGAAGAAGCCATTCAATCTGTTCAAGGCAAACTGGAAGATAAGGCCCTGATCTCCAGACAATCAAAAGGTTAGAAGTTTCGTGGAAAGCAGCCATAGAAACAACAAGAACATCAACAGTCGAAGCCTCCAAAGGCAAACCGATGGTGTCATATATGCAACAAGAACAATCATGACACTATCAACTGTTGGTACAATGCCTTAACAAAAGGCAATTCAAGCAATGAAGGCTTTTCTGGTTGCAGTGATACTCAACCATCCAAACGCCGTCATCATCGCAGAAGGCACAAAGGAAATGTAGCAGCCCAACAAGATGATGCATCAAAAGAAGATGAACCAGAAACAGCCAACTACGGCACTCATCACAATCTAGTTCTTGTCTCCCAAACCTCGCAGCCCACGAGGGATATTTGGTTGATAGACTCGGGTGCCAGCAAGCATATGACAGGCAATCGTGAGCTGTTCGATGCACTGACAGAACAACCTACTGGAGATAGAGTTCGAATTGCTGACAATAAGGAGTATGTTGCAGAGGGTATAGGCAAGGTCATCATTCCTCTTGGGACAAGCCATTGTACCCTCACCAAGGTGTTGTATGTTCCTAGTTTGACAACAAACCTGCTCTCTGTCAGTCAGCTTCTGAACCACAAACTGAAAGTTGAGTTCCAGGTGAAGGATGGGGTCAAGACCTATCTAATCTCAAGAGAAGGTATGATACTTGCTAGAGCATTTATGAAGGATAGACTGTTTGCATTAGATGCTATCTCCTCCCCTACAGTAGCTCTATCAGCCTCCACAATAGAATCTACAAGACTCTGGCACTATCGCTATGGGCACCTTTCAGTTAGCTCCTTGCATCAGCTCAGCTCCAAACAAATGGTAAGAGGTCTTCCTCCAATTTCAAATTCATTGCCTATATGTCCTAGATGCCTTGCAGGTAAACAACACCGAGATCTGTTCAAGGCTAGTAGCTTCCATGCTACACATCGCCTTGAGTTGGTACATACCGATCTGTGCGGACCCATGCCTGCTTCATTTTCAGGCCATAAGTACTTCCAGTTTTTCGTGGATGACTTCTCCCGAAAGACCTGGGTGTATTTTCTCAAGAAGAAAGATGAAGCCTTTGCCAACTTTCAGGACTTTCACAAGCAAGTTGTCAAAGAAGCTGGCCAATCTCTTCTTGTCCTCCGGTCAGATCGAGGCGGGGAATTCACCTCCAAGGAGTTCGTGGCATACCTGAAACATCATGGCATCAAGCAGCACCTCACTGCTCCCTATACACCCCAACAGAATGGAGTTGCAGAACGTCGCAATCGGACTATCATGGAGATGGCTCGATGCATGCTCTCCACAGCCAAGTTGGAGGAAAGATTTTGGGCAGAAGCAGTACGGACAGCTGTATACCTCATCAATAGGGCACCAACAAAGATTCTGCAACACAAGACACTGGAAGAGGTATGGACTGGACAAAAGCCTTCAATTTCTCATCTAAGGGTGTTTGGTTGCACTGCATACATGCATGTCCCTACCAATAGGAGAAAGAAGACTGATCCTAAGACACTTCAGTGTATATTGTTGGGATATAGTATTACATCAAAAGCTTATCGTCTCATAGATCCTGAGACAATGAAGATACATGAGAGTCGAGATGTGGTATGTGATGAATCGTCATTCGATTCCTTATCACAGAAAGAAGCGCAACAGCCTCCTACTTCTCATAAATTGCTCTCACAATCAGATGATGAGCATATGGAAGACTCTCACAGAGACAGTGAACTACAAGGAGAGTTGTATGTTGATTTGGGCCCTCTAGAAAACATTCCACACCAGCAGCAGCACAGTCAACCTCCAAAGTGGGTCCAAAGTACAATCAGGGACTCTAACCTGCACACTCTTCTAGACACTTCGTCAGGAGTCAGAACCAGGAGTCAGACAAGAAATGAAGTGAATCTTGCGCTCATGAGTACTGTTGTTGACAGCACTAAACCTGACACAGTTCGAGAGGCCTTAAGCCAACCTCAGTGGAAGAAGGCTATGGATGCAGAGTATGATTCTCTGATGCAAAATCATACTTGGGAACTTGTCGATCTGCCTGAAGGGAAGAAACCCATTGGCTGCAAATGGATCTTCAAAACAAAGTACAAGGCAGATGGATCTATCGACAAGTACAAAGCACGACTTGTAGCAAAGGGATATGCTCAACAGGAAGGCATTGATTATGAAGAGACCTTTGCACCCACTGCGAAGATCAAAACCATCAGAATGGTCTGTGCATTGGCAGCGCAGAAGGGATGGAAGCTTTAGCAGATGGATGTCAAGAGTGCTTTCTTAAACGGTGATCTCAAAGAAGAAGTGTACATGACCCAGCCAGAAGGATTTGTTGATGAACATCATCCACACAAGGTATGTCGTCTTATCAAATCTCTTTATGGCCTTAAGCAAGCTCCTAGGGCATGGTACATCAAGATTGATGGTCACCTATTGCAGCATGGATTCACTCGTAGCTCCTCAGATCCTAATTTGTATATTAAGAAGGTAGGCACAGAGATTGTCATCCTGGTTTTGTGTGGACGATCTTATTCTCACTGGCAGCTCAGACAGTCTCGTTGATGATGTCAAGAATGATCTAAAGAACTCCTTCGACATGACAGATTTGGGGCTACTTCATTATTGTCTTGGCTTGGAGATATGGCAGAAGAAGAACCACATATTCATCTCCCAAATGAAATATGCCAAGACACTCCTGGAAAAGTATGGAATGGTCAACTGTAAGCCTATGTCCACTCCAATGGAGAAAGGTTTGCAACTATCTCGTTTCCAGGATTCACCTCAAGTAGATGTCACTCTCTACAGGCAGCTGGTTGGGAGCCTTATCTACTTGACCTACACCAGACCAGACTTGTGTTTTGTTGTAAGCTATCTTGCCAGATTCATGCAGGAACCAAAGAAGTGTCATTGGGTTGCAGCAAAGCAGGTGTTGAGATATATCCAAGGCACAGTTGATTATGGTCTGGAATATAAGAAGAACACTCAGTTCTTCTTACAGGGATATACAGACTTGGATTATGCAGGATCTATAGATGACAGGAAATCCACCTCAGGTTATGTTTTTCATCTTGGATCTGGGCCAATTTCGTGGGTTAGTAAGAAGCAAACTGTTGTTGCTCTTTCATCCACTGAGGCTGAATATCGTGCCGCACGAGGAGCTGTGTGCGAAGCGATTTGGTTACGTCGCATTCTGGCAGATATGGACATTCCTAAAGAAAAGTCACCAGTTCTTCATTGCGACAATCAGGGTGTGTTAAAACTTGTGAAGAATCCAGTTTTCCATGAGCGCACTAAGCATATTGAGGTCGAATGTCATTACATTCGGGACCAAGTTTTGAACCACCACATCCAGCTCCAGTACTGCCCTACAGACTCTCAGATCGTAGATATGTTCACCAAATCTCTTGGTAGGATCAAATTTGAACTGTTTAGGGGGTACATTTGTAAAAACAATGTCATAAGGGGGGGAATGTTAGTGTAACTATTACATTGTTTACCTAATAACTACATTACGTAGTTATAACAGTTATATCTGCAGTTACACCTGTTCGTAACTGTCAACTACTACTATATATTCACTTTATGTATTCCATAGTAATCATCGAATAAATCTTATCTTTCTTCTGCCTACCATTAAAAACAAGCTAAAAACCATCATTATCCCTCTTTTCATACTAAACCCTTTGGTAAACCCAAGTTTTTGTACTTTTTTACACCTTGATGAGTGTTTTACTTTATATTTATATTCATTTCATTCATTCATTTCATTGTTCATCTTATTTCATTTGAAAAATTATTAAAAAAATTGAAAATTTGGAAAAAATTGGCATTTTTAGCTTGCATTTTCAAATAATTTGAATTAGTTGGCATTTAATTTCATAAAATTTCTGTCATTATCAAATATAGAAATTTTTCATTCACCATTCATTTACATTGCATTTTCATGAGTAAATTGATAGAAATTGCTTGAAATTGTGCATTTTTCCATATAACCTAGTTTTGCATTAGCTAGGGTTTGTAGTCAAAATCTTGTTTCAGATTTTACTACCCTTTCAAAACACTCATTAGGAATTATTTATAACTATAGTATTGCATCATAGTGGTTTTCTTGCAAATTTCATGTCTAGGGTTTGAAAACCTTGCTTTTTCACTAGATTTGGCCTTATCGTCTCTCTAGATTTGCATCATAGGCGTGTTGTGAAGGATTTTTCTGCATTAATTGGCTATTATCAGAGTTATTATGTACTTCCCCTCCTCAAATTCTTTACAACACCTCCATTGGGCCTTTGCATTGAAAATTGATGAAAAATTGCATATTTTAGTGTATTTTCACTAGGTTTTGACTTGTCATCATTATAGGATTGCATCAAAGGTGTGTTGTGAAGGATGTTATTGCTTTATTGGATTGATATCAGACATATTATTTTCTTCCTTCATCAATTTCCTTACAACACCTTTTCTTTCACTTGTTTGTATTGAAAAAAGTTGAAAAATCAAGCATTTTAGGTCATTTTCACACAGTTTTGCACTCATGGATTCTCCTCATCATTCATCTTTGGAAGATTTATTTGAGTACATTATGAATTATGATAATTTTTTCAAATTCACTGATAAACATCCTCAATTCTTGCATCAAATAGCATACATCTATGGTATTGACTTGTCCGTAAGCACTACCTATGATATCCTTCGAACAATAGCCTATTTTGAAAGCTTTCTCACTATCGTGGGCATTTTCCCTTCAATATTGGAAAATCTGACTAACTTCATTTCTAAAAATAACCATGAGGAAGGTAGTAGTGAAAACATTATTCCCTCTCTCTTTTCTTTTCATGATGACATAATGGACATTCTTTCTAAAACCTATGAGAACGATATAGCAATGGGTGATTCATCGAACAAAGAGACTTGTCCCAACATAACCCCACTTCGTGAGGATATTTTGGCACAAGAAAAGGACATCATTGACATATTCCTTAACACTACTCTACCATCCCTTCTTACTCTCCCTGGCTAAGATGAAGCATTGGATGATGCAGATTCCCTTTGTGAACATTTGCTTCAACCTGTTGAAACTAAAAATTTACCAATTTATGTTCAAAAACTTCTCAATTACATTGTAAAGAAAGAATCAGATCATGCATCTTTACCTAAACCTTCACATACCTTGGAAAAAAATGAAATTTCACATGATATTGAAGAACAAACTATCCCTCAAACCCAAGGTATTCCACCACCCTATATATGGACTGAAATGGGCACTTTTTGAGTTCCTCAACAACCTAAATCAATTGGAAAGGGAATCATAAAAGCTCTTACATCCCCCCATTTAACTAACATAGAAAATTGAAATATCCCCTCTCTACCATCATTAATAGACAGCCTTCCTACAAGGATACCCTTACAAACTCATGAAAATGTGGAAGAGAGAAGAAGAGATAAAGCCTTAACCATTAAAGTAAAGATCAAGAACTGTGACGACCGCTAACCCAGTTGTCCCTACAGGTAAGTATTTCTAACCCTTTACCTCCATGTTGTGTTTCCCCTATGATGTGTTATGTGTTGTTTAGGCCTCCTTGGATGACCCTTGATTCTCTTGTAAGGTCAAGGATACTGGGAGACCACCTCTGTTGTGACCTTCTATTTGTATCATTATTCTTCTATATTGCTTCTCCTCTATTTTCATTGTTGTGTGTTGTGTCTTAAGAATATAGCATTGTGGTTGGTGACTTGGGGGCACCCTCCTATGTGACTGTCCTTAAGGCACTTATTCTCCTCTCTTGATTTATTGTTTACCTTCCTCTAGTGGCTCTATCTAGCAGGCGGATGACGAAAAAACTTATTGTACTGATACCAACCTAGTGTCCCTTCAACAAGAAATCAAAAAATGGACCTAGTCCCATGATGATAGGGTTGATATATATTATCCGACACTTGGTTAGTAGAATCACTCAGTGTGATCTTGATGTTGCCTTATCGCACTTACAAAACATAACAATAATGTTGTTCTGTATACCTTGTTTATCTTTGAATCTCTTCTTGGTTACACTCAGTTTTGAGATTTCTAAAGTATAGCCTTGTGGTTATACTCAGTCTCTAAATCTGTAGTATAACCTTGGCTCTCTATGTGAATGATCATATGCATTCTTGTTTATCATGATTATATGGATACTAACACCTTTTCTTGCAAGCAATTGTGTATTTGTGGGAACATTTGGCGATTATAAAGTACATGTCACCTCCAAGGGGCATATCCTTTTTTATTTTAAGCCCTCCATCCGAGGTGGGGATGGTGTATTTCTTTAGGAGATTGCACATTCTTGTCATTTGCAAAAAGTCCTTCGAGTAGGCGGGGAGACGATCTGAGACTATCCTAACCCTTAAGTGTGTCTTCAATGATTGTTGTGGTGAAGCGCAATCATTGCTGTGTGCCTTTAATGTGCCTAAGATGGCTACAAACCTAGCAATAGATTTCTTCCATCACTTGTTTGTTGTGTTTTCTCCATGTCTTCTATGTGTGTGTATGGTGTTTTTGTTCCCAAGCATAGTCTAAAGACCAGTGGCGATGAGTCCCTCCTATGCTTTGAGATTTGTATGGCATGCTTGATTTGTATGGCGTGTTTGTTCTCAAGTGTAGTCTTAAAGACTGGTGGTGATGAGTCCCTCCTGCACTCTGAGATTTGTATTGCATGTCTGTTGCCCCATATGCAGTTTAAAGACTAGTGGCGATGAGTCCCTCCTACATTATGGGTAGTGTGTTTACTTTCCTTGTACTTGAATTTCCATATATCAGAAAAAGAAAAAGAAAATAATCATTGTGTTCGCTACATTCACTATATTCACTATGTTTTATGTGTCTTCAATGCTATATTCTCTATGTTTTACATGACCGTAATTGTCTTCTCCGTGTTTTTCTTTCCTGTTACTATCTTCATTGTGATTGGCGTGTCTTCTCCGTGCTTGGCATGTTTACTATGCTTGTTGACCATACTTTAATGCATGTATTGGCCTTGCGTTTATACATACATTAAAGTGGGGACTAAAAATTATGTCAAAAAATGTCCCCTTGGGGGATTTTCCCTCATAAGGTTTAGCTCTTGGGTTCTTTAGAATGCATTTAGGTCATCTTGCATGATTATGATGACTCCCGATGAGAAAAACCTGAAGTTTCATGGCAAATGGGACCTAGGGGGATGTCTTCAACTTAAATCCTTCCTGAAATAGGGGGGAGGACTTAGGTGCTTGCGCCCTAGTCTTGCTCTATTTTAAGTCAAGACCTATTTTTGGGTGTCGGTTTTATGACCGTTATTAGGTCCTATGCCAACATCCTAAGTTTGAATTACAAAATTCTTAGCGAGAATGTTTGTAGTTGCATTTATAAGCATGATTGGTGATTCATTTATAAACTAGATGGCATTTTTGATCCACAAGCTTATGTGAAAGTGATTAAAGGCATTCATTGTGTCATAGAGTAGTATTTGTGTTGTTATTGTGTTTGTGATTACAGATTTGACTCCATCTCCTCATGGCATGAAGAGCATCTTCCTTCTATGAGATCTACACTATAAGGTGATATGAATTGTCTTTTCTATCATTTATCATTTGGATTTTACCTCTATCCCGCAGGGATATGCACTCTTTATTTGACAATGGTATTTGAAAGACTTGAATGTCTCTCTGGGGCTTGACTAAGGCAAGCCTCTAAACACCACAACCCCCAACCCACTTTTCTATGATTGTAGGTTATAGGTGTTAGAAGTGAAAGAAGTGGGGTTGCAAGAGAGTAATGCAGACTGTCAAAATTGCAAATCTGAGAAGAAAACTAGGACTTGGACTTGGGCACCCACTCATTAGTCCTCTAGATTCTGAAGTGGTGAAATCTCTATGATAGCAGAAACAGGTTGCAAACATTCTTCAGAGATCCTGACAAAAATAGGTACACTAGACTAGGGCACCTGCTCATTAGTCCCTGACTTTTCTGCACACCAAACTTCAAAATCTGGTATGTATTTGGTTGTCATTCTATATATCTATATGTGTGATCATTTTCTGTAATTTGTCCATTTGTTTATGATTTTATGAAATTAGGGCTTTGAGCATAATCAGACTCAATTGAACAACAAATTCACACAATTCCAATCTTCCCCTATGTTCCAAGTGACAGGAGATTTGTAGTAGAGTTCTCTACTCGGTTGAATGTCCTTGAATGTATAGTGGTGAAAGGAGGATCAACATAAACCCTTAAAACAAGCTAAAAACCATCATCATCCCTCTTTTCATACTAAACAGGGTCGACGTCATTATGTTTTGCAAAATCTATGACCGGTTTAGTCTTGACAACCTTGTTCAGCAACTAGGGTTTTCAACGAGCTTGAAAAATTCATATCTTTTGTTTTAACTGTGACCCAAATTTGCCAAAAATTGGTGAAGATCTTTGTTTGAATATGTTCTAAAAACCCTTTTAAGAAAAATTCATAGTTTGCATTTTTGGAGGAGTTATATAAGTCTATGTGTTCACATTGTGAGAGAACAGTCATAATACCCTAAGTTACTTGAGGGTTTAGTAAGGTCTATGCATTACTTGTTCTTGAATGGATGGTGAAACATTGAAATGTGTTGTAGGAGGTCTGTACAATCTAAGACTCTCATATTTCATGTTGTTTCCTTGTTGAATGCCCACTAGGCCACTGCAGCAATGTTTCCAAGTTTAATTAGGGTGCACCAACTGATGGTTTGCAATGAGTCTTTGTATGAAATGTGTCAAAAAAGACAAGTTGATCTAAGCTAAGTCCTTAGTCTGCATCATTTTTGGTATTAAAGCCCAAAGATATGGGTAAGGGAAGTTTTGAAATTTTGTGTATTGTTTTTGATAGTTTGAAGTGAAGAACTTGGATACCAAAAGATTAGGCTAGGGAAAAAGAAATAAGCCTAAGGTGAGGTATCAAGAAGATGAGAATAAAAGAAGGACAAGATGTAAGACAACAAGATAAGCCGAGTTGAGAAGTTTGATAGGAAAATGGCAGAGTTGGAAAAGAACTTAAGCTTGTAGTACAACAATGTCTTGAGGAAGAATACCAAGAAAATGTTTGCCATTGGCCAATGAGAAAGAAGGAGAAGTGGCCCATAAATATGATCATTCAGAAAATAAGAAGGCAAAGGATGACTACTTTGAAAATTGAAGATGAACTATAGATTCAAGAAGCCTTGGAGAATGCTACAGAAGAAGAATGCTATAGGGTTTCGCTTGTCTATGAAGCTTTTCCCGCTCAAAACATGGTCGTCGATCTACTTCCATCTCTGAGATCCACGGCCCCAAAAAATGCCTGGAAAGTCACCCACCTGCCAGATCGTGCCATGTAGGCACTCCATATTCCTATCGCTGACTTTTCCATTTACTATTTTTGCCATTTTTGCCCATTGTATATGCATGTACATATGCATATACAAACACCTTATTACAAGTCGGACCTCAAATTTTATTAGAACAATTTGAGAATCGGTTCAAATCTAGCTTGTATCCCTTTTACCGCACATCGGCTTGTATATCGGCATATACAAGTGCTTTATACAACCCATGGACGCCAAATTTCATTCACTACACCTTATTCCTCCATCGCATCTGGATTACATGTCTCTCCTTTTGCATATCTTCGAATATATAACTGCATATACATTCACCTCATACATACAAGGCGAATTTCAAATTTTAATGAGGCACTTGAATTGTTTTGAAATCTAGCTTGTATCTAGCCTTTGTACTTTCGCAATGTATATCGGCACATACAAGTGCCCAATATACATGCTGTGGACCCAAAATATTATTAACTGCATTTGATTTCTCCTTCAGGTCCGGAATGTATATTCTTCATTGTATATGCCCGCGGGTCCTACCACATGTATTTTCCGCGCTGCACTATAGCAAATGCATATTAGCACGCCCTTGTATATTTTGCTTTGTATATTTCCTCTGCATACAAACAGCGAATCTTTCCTGGAATATGCCTGCAATGTATATTTTTTGCTTGTATCTCTAGCACTGTAGTAAATGCATCTGCGCCCTTGTATGCTTTTCAATGCACCATTACATACAACCTGATATATAAAGCAGGAATATTCTCAGGAATCTGTGAAAGATTCCCCCTTTGTATATGCGCATTTAGAGCCCGATATGCACTCAAAAATGCATCTAACTCAATTTTCCAAAGGGCGATGGAGATTTTGCAAGCCCGCCAATGCACATTCTGACTTGTATGTACAGACAAACCCCTTTGTATATACAAAGACACCTGCACTTAGCTGATTTTTCACAATTTTACCACTGCAGAGGCTAAAAATGTTAGAATTTTTGGATTTTTTGGGAAGGGGCCTGCATATTTAAATGCTTAAAACCTGATTGCTTATGCAGGCACCACCAGGTTCTTTGATCGGTGTAACTTCATTTAGGTCTTCCTGATATACATGAAAATATTCATTAGAGGATTATGGCTTATTTGGTCGAAAAGACATGCATATGATCTTGCTGATAGGGATCAATTGCTCCTTTTGCACAACTATAGTCAGGGAAATGCTTATCTCAAAGGTCATATTTATGGAATCATCAGTCATCATGGGCTACAATATGGATCTTGTCACACAAATTTTAACAACTTGTTTTAATCATAAGATCAATGTGTGGCAAATTTCTATGGTATGTGGATGGCAAGTGAGTGGTGGTTGATGAACAATGTGAAAAAGTTTCTAGTTCCAACAATTGGTCAAGAACATGAAAGAGGTAGAGGAAAATGGTGTTGTAGGGCATAATGGTGAGGACAGACTTCAAGTGAGGATAATATATGAAGGAAAGGTCAAAAAAAATGACCAAGAGATCATGATTGAACCATCCAAGGATAAAAAAGGTGATATTGTAGCATGATAGTCTAAGACAACAAATTGAAAATTATAAAGAAGAGTCCAAGAAGATCAAAAGATGTCCAAGAGAACCTTGGAAGAACCTTGAGGAGAACACAAGAAAGATTAAGGTGCAGAACAAGGAGAAAATGAAGAGGAAGAAGAAATGGACAACAATAATGAAGTGTATGACAGAACAACAGAATGTTGGAATCTTCAAGCAAAGAAGCTGATAAGCAAGAGAAGATGCAAGAAGAAAGAGAGGAAGAAAAGAGTACACACCAAGAAATAGAGAGTGGATCAAGCCAAGCATGGAGAAGATCAAGAGGAGGTCAGATGACAACTACAACTATAACATAATTAGAGGAAGCGAAAAAGTAGCTGATCATCATTTGAGATGGAACTCAAATTTCTTTCCCTTAGGGAGTATGATGCAGGGGCATCCATTTGGGTGCATTTGTTGTCATTTGGTAAATGTTTGGTTTTTGGTTTATTTAGGTTGTTTTGTGCCAATAAGATCATTTTGGACCATTTTATAATGTTTAGGTGCAAAGTTGTAAAAAGTTGCAAAATATTGTCAATGTTGTCAAACAAAAGTGCTTGCAACTTTTCATTTTTGGTTGGAGGTAGTTAAGAATCAGTTTTGGATGGTATGAATGAATTTAATTGGATAAATGTGACATTTTCTCACACCAAGAAATGTTGGAGAAAGTTTGGAATGATAAAAATTCATTTTTGCCATGTTTTTCCTTGTGTTTTTGTGTGTAACAATCTGAAAATCTAACTTGTATGGTACTGTATGGATTGGTATAGACCTGCAATTGATTGGAAAAGTTGAATAATCTCTTACTTTTTCAAATGTTTTTGGTTTGATGAAATTTCATTGTGTTTTGTAGAAGTTATGGCCATTTTAGGGTTAATAGTTGCAGAGTTTTACTAAAAAGACAACAAAAACTTGCTTGGTATGGACTTGTATAGTATAGTATAGGCTTGAAACAAATTGTAAAAGATTATGCTATGTGTTTGGAGATAAATTATTTTTGTTTGGGTCAATTTAATTAAGTTTTGCAAAAGTTATGACTGGTTTAGTCTTGACAGCCCTATTCAACAACTAGGGTTTCCAGCGAGCTTGAAAAATTCATATCTTTTGTTTTAACTGTCCAAATTTGCCAAAAATTGGTAAGATCTCTATTTGAATATGTTCTAAAAACCATTTAAAGAAAAATTCATATTTTTCATTTTTGGAGGAGTTATATAAGTCTGTGTTCACATTGTGAGAAAACAATCATAATACCCTAAGTTACTTGAGGGTTTAGTAGGTTTATGCATTACTTGTTCTTGAATGGATGGTGAAACATTGAAATGTGTTGTAGGAGGCCTGTATAATCCAAGAATATCATATTTCATGTTGTTTCCTTATTGAATGCCTATTAGGCCATTGTAGCAATGTTTTCAAGTTGAATTAGGGTGCACCAACTCATGGTTTGCAATGAGTCTTTGTATGAAATGTGTCAAAATAGTCAAGTTGATCTAATTTGAGTCCTTACTCTGCATCAACTTGGCACATAGTTTAAGATGCCCACTTTTGAGTAGTTTTGTGAGACTCATGAGAGAACAATCTAAGTTACTCTCCATGGATGCAATCACCTCCTCTAAAAGTCAAGCATTAGCGGCTCAAACATCTAAGGGTAAAGACAATAAATATAACAAATCTGAGGTATATTCTAGTTCAAAAAGTAAGCATACCTCCATGCAGAAAAATAAGTTTGATAAGCATGTCACTACATCTTCTAAGTCAAGTGAGAAACCCTCCAAGATAACCAAGAAAAAAATTTAATGGCCATGTTCTTCTTGTGGAAAACCAATTCATGATATATACATTATTTTCAAAGGATGGAAGCCTTGGATGAGGCTATGAAGAAGCACAATATTTATTTACTAAAAGATAGCAAAGGACATGCATTTACAACTAGAGGTTTGGCTACATCCACCAATAATTGGGTACTTGACTCAAGAGCCTCTCATCACATGACTAAATCACATGATCTTCTTGAGTATCTTTCTGACAATCCTACATCTTAGATTAAAGTGGGTAACTCTACTTAGATTCCAATTTTGGGGTTAGGTACTATTCATTTGAAAGACGGTTGTATTGAGGATGTAGTCTATGTTCCTAATATTTCTGCTAATCTTCTCACCATCTACCAAATTTTTCATATTGGGAAAGCGAAGACAATTGAGTTCTTCCCAAATGATGTAGTTATTAGAGAACTACAACATCCTAAGAATATTATTTCTTTGGGAAAGCTTGATCATGGGTCAAGATTTTATAGGTTTCATTGTTTTAAGTCATCTTGCAAATAATCACATTTCCCATGCAGATTCTTTAAGTATAATTTGGCATGAGAGGTTTGGACACCTCAATTATAGATATCTTCAATATTTGAGTGCACATAATATGTGTTTAGTGGAAAACAGAGATCTAGCTAGAGAGATTAAACTAGGTCAAACCCTCTTCCATAAACATTAGGACAAAAACTGACCTTGAATTTTACCGATGAAAGAGAGCTAAACTATAGGGGTTTTATCCCTTTATTGTATAGAGGAGTGTCAACCAAGTTCAACTAAAACTAACCAACCAAACTAGGGCAAAGGTTGAAACCCTAATTGACCAAGATCTACAAATATACGACTATTGGAAATAGAAATAGAAAATCTAAAAGTGCAGCGAAGATCAGGAGATAGAGAAGAACTTGGATTTGAGTTCGCAAGAACCAAAAGACCAGGGTGTTGGGTGCCCTAGAATCTCATTAGGGTTTTGTATAATCTCTGAGTTTCACTAGACCTATAAGAGCAAAACCTTCCTTCTTCCCAGATCTTGTCTTCATAAACTTGTATCTTCAACCTGCACACAAGTAAAAAAGGAAAAGGTTGTATTGTGTTTAGGGGTGTGCCTTAGTCAAACCCCATGTTGGTGTTTCCACCTCCACTACAATGATGATTAGTGATCCAAGTGTGTGTTCCCTAGGAGGGCAAAGGAAAGATTAGCAATATGTGATGAAAGTATGAATGAAAGTGATAAAGATTACTACAAGGTGTGAAACCCATGTTGGAATAGATAGCTCAAGATCATGCACCAACAAGGAGATAGATAAAGATAGATTGAAATTCCTTCAAAACCTACAAATGAGCATCATAAAATCCACAAGCATGTAGCAATTCCAAGCATGAAGAGCACTTGAGCATAGGGGATCAAACATGTAAGCAATTCTAATTCTTCTCTTAACAAGCTAGGTATAATTTATGAATTGTAAAACTCCCTTATATATGCATTCCTTCTCACCAACGATGAATAAAACCAAATGGGGCCGACATGCAAAAGATAAGGAGGTGTTCTAAGACGACACCACAAAAATAGGACTAGGGCTAACATCTGAGACCAGGGTGCTAGGTTCCCTAGTCCATTAGCCCCACAAACTCCATAGAGTGTCCATTTAAGTGGGCTTAGACCAGTCCTAACTTTATTTTGTTGGGTTTATTCATCGGGATCAAGATTTAACCATTTAATGTTCAAAAAGATGTTAAAATAGGCCCTGATTAACAAGTGTACACACTTTTTTGCATATCAATATGGTACTTGGTCTTCCTAAGGTTTCATGCATAGATGAAGTATGTCAAGGTTGTGTCCTTGGCAAGCATCATCAGGAACTCTTTCCTAAGGGAAAGACTTAATGTGCTTCTGCCTTGCTTGAGTTGGTTCATAGTGACCTCATGTCATTTCTAACTCCATATTTTTTGGAGCCAAGTATGAACTCACATTGTTTGTTGATTTCTATCATCGAACATGGGTGTACTTTCTTAAGTACAAAAGTGATGTCTTCACTACTTTCAGGACCTTCAAGGTGTTCATGGAGAAGCAATTGGGTTATTTTATTTAGAAGCTACATACTGATAATGGGGGGAGTATGTGAATTAATATTTATAGGATTATTGCATCGAGTCTGGTATACTTCATTAGTATTCATTGTCCTACACTCCTTTGTAGAATGGTGTTGATGAAAGAAAAAGTGGATCTCTAAAGGAGATGGAAAATTGTATGCTTCAGTCTCAGTCTATGGCCACTTCTTTTTGGGATGAAATAATCAATTGTGTTAATTATATTCAGAACCATACACCCCACAAAGTAGTTCATAATGTAACTCTAGAGGAGGCTTGGTTCAAAATCAAGCCTAATTCTTTAGGGTATGTGGTAGTGAGGTTTGGGAATTCATACTAGATGATCAACGTAAAACAATGGAGAAGAAAAGTCAACAATTCATCTTTGTTGGCTATTATGAGGATTGGAAGGCTTATCAGTTGTTTGATCCAACCACTCAAGATGTCTACTTCTAATGAGATGTCTAATTTTATGAGTCCATCCATATTGATACTAAATACACTTATTCTTCACTACCTACTCCACCTTCTTCATCACATGTTGATATCTTAACACTTGAGGATACTTCAGATGATGGTCCTAGTCTTCTATCACCACCACCTCCACCTCCTACTAGTGTTTTTCCTAGATGGGCCTGCAACACTAATCAAGAGGTTGGATTTTTAGTTGGTGATCCTATGAGTTTTTGTTGTACTCACTCATACACTTTTTGTACTAGTCTTTTGGGTCATGCTATATCAACTGATCCATAGAGTTTTTCAGAGGCTTCTGGTATTCCAGTGTGTGATAGTGCTATGGTGGATGAGTATTCTTCTTTGATGAAGAATAATACATGGGATTTAGTTACTCTTCCTAAGGGAAGAAAGATGATTTGGTGCAAGTGGGTGTACCACACCAAGTATGTAGTTGACAGTTCTATTGAAAGATACAAGGCACATCTTGTTGCTAAGGGTTTTTCATAGGTTGATTGCATTAATTACTCTAAGATCTTTGCCATTGTAGCCAAGATGGATTTTGTTTACCTTATTCTTTCTATTGTTGCATCTTAGAGATGGTAGGTATTTTAGATGGATGTAACGAGTTCTTTCTTGCATGGTGATCTTCATGAGGATATATACATGGAGCAGGCTCCAAGATTTGTGTAGGACTCTTCACTTGTTTGTAGGGTTCAATATTCTTTATATTGTCTCAAACAAGCCCCTTAGGCTTGGTAAATAAGATTGATGGTTTCATGCTTTCATTTGTTTTCACTCGTTGCCACTTAGATCACATTGTATATATTCAACATCATGGAGATGATCTTTTGATACTATTCTTATATGTAGATGATTTGATTCTCACTACTAGTTCATCCTCCATGATTCGGGATATTCAACACTCTTTGATTGGAGCACTTTGACATGAAAGATCTTGGGCTTCTGCATTACTTTTTTGGTCTTCAGGTTCTTCAATTTACTAAGGGGATCTCTATTTATCAATAGAAGTATTTTGTTGACTTGCTTCATCAATTTTTTGCATGGTTGATTGTAAGCCTACACCTATACATTTTTAGTCTAGTGTAACCTTGACTATCACTTGCACTTCACCTACTATTGATGCTACTTTGTACATATAGTTAGAAATCTTTTGTATTTGACTCACACTCATCCCAATATCACCTTCGTTGTTGGGCTTGTCTCCTTTTCACATGGCCCTCATGAGATTCATTGGAAGGCAGCCAAGCATATTTTGAGGTACATTTGGGGCACTACACATTTTGGAATTAAGTACACACCAAGAGCTCTCACATAGTAGGCCTCACTAACTCAGATTAGGCCGATGATGTTGATTCATGGAAGTCCACTTCCAAGTTTATTGTTTTCCTTGGTTCTGGTCATATTGCATGGTCTTGCAAGAAGTAATCTACTATTGCATTATCATCCACTAGGCTAAGTATCGAGGTGCAATACTTGCTAGCTAGGAGGTTCTATGGATTCGACAACTTCTGAAAGAGTTTGGTCTACCACCTGATCAACCTACTATTCTTTGGTGTGATAAACAAAGTGTCATTCATATTTCTCGCAATCCATTTAAGCATCAAAGGATGAAGCACATTGAGATACACATGCATTTCGTTCAACAACTTATCCATGATGGTGTTCTCTCCTTAAAGTATTTGTTTACTTAGGATCAAATTGCAAACATCTTCACTAAACCTTTGGTATCTCCTCGCTATTTTGAGTTGCAACATATGCTTTGGGTGAAGGAAGTTGTCCTTGGGAGGGTCATCTTGAGTCCTCCTTCCTTTATATATCTTTGTTCTCTTTTTTGGAGAGGAGTTTTTTCCCACTAGGTTTTCTCCTTTTCCTTGTTTATGAGAGACTTTATTGTACATGGGTACCTTATCAGGCCTCGTCGTTGGGACCTATTTTTATGTTTTCTCTCTAAGTATCACTTAAGGGGGGTGTTAGTGTGAAAAGGTTCTTTATCTAACTAGTTATTTTTAACTAGTAGATCTATCCACACCTTTAGCTTATGTTCACTTAGAGGATAAGATTCCCTTTTATCTCACCTCATGTTGACTTAACACATGTCTTCAAACTTGTCTCGAGTGTTCAACATGTGTCATTCACTTTTGAGGCGTAGTTAGACTTACAGTCCTACCTTCGTACCTCATTGTCCTTGCCTTTATAAGCAAGGCCTCTTTGTACATTTCATATGATTGTTGATAGTTATTTTGCTTTGTTATTTTACTGCTAATATTCATTTGTGGAAGTGTTATTTGATTTTACATTCATATTGATGCTCCAAGAGGGGCAAGACAGTAGGGCTTAACTAGTGATAATAGTACGTACACTCTATCATGGGAGGATCTTGGAGCAAAGAAATAGAAAGCATAAATAGGTACAAATGAACATGTGGAAACACCCAAAACATAAATGCATGTCATGAAGCCATGGGAACACACAAACCCTAACCCTAAAGACATAAATGTAAACATACCCTGGAAAAAGACCACAACAATGCAAATAGACCATGAGCCAACCATATCTAGATCACAAAGAACATCAAGGGATATAAAGTATGCATCAAAATAAGGATGTGCATGTGGGAAAATTCTAACTAGATAAAGACAAAACCCTAATTAAAGTTATACTTGATCAATTATATACCTTGGGCTAGGAATGAAAATGGGAAGGGTACCAATAGATCATTCATGTTCATGAGGGATGGGTTCTTGTGAACCACTACTCATGAAATATGAGTTGATAAAGATTGACTCGACGACAATATAGTTGAATCCGAATAAAACATCATATAATCTAGGTAGTCATGATTTACTCACGTATGGTTATTTAAGGGAATAATATGATGAGATGACATTAAATTAAATATAATCTTTATTATATCACTTAAATAAGTACTTAAATAATATTATGGTTTAAATGGATTGTAATCGTTATAGGAAATGATGATTTAAATGTCTAATTGGTTGTTGATATTAATTCAATAAATGCTAAAATCGTGTTTCATTATGAATAGTGGATTTTGCAAGAATTTGAATTTTATTGATATAATTGATATGAGTTAATCATGATGAGCCATGATTTCATTAAATTTGTGATTATGTTATGAACCTATGTATAACTAATTTCATATTACAAATAAGTAGTGTAATTATAATTAATCACTTTGGCAATGCATGTGTGTTTCACGATGAGACTTAATGTGTGCAGTGTGCGTTGACGTATATACAGATTACTAGTGGAAGAATGGGGGAGCCATCAAGAACCACAATTAAATTTCCCACTTCACTTTGTGAAGTAATGGGAAATTGATCATGTTTATCTAGTTATGCCAATCATCTTAAGATATGAGTGGGACCCCTTGGACTAAACCATGTTGATTCTTAAATGTTTTTTCTTCAATGTGGTGATTTTTATTATGTGTATTTTTTTTTTTGATATTGAATAATTAACAAGAATGAAAGCTCACATTTTAAATTTACTAATACATAGGATTGTATTGATTTTCATGAGGTTCTTTATGATTTTTTTTGGCAAACTTTATTGTTGACTAATGATTTTGTTGATTGTGTGCATGCAAATGACAAACTTGAAGAAATTTGTGGTGAAATACTAGCTTTTTTAGGAGGTGTGTTCTAGGACTAACACTCATATCTACATGGCATCCTTACAAATAAGGAAGTCACTTTATCCCCACTTGTACTTTATCCTATTAATTACAGTAATTCAAAGGTTCCAAAGGGTTATAGCTAAATTCATTGAGAGCAATTGGTGAGGGTGATGCATGTTCCTTGATTACATCATCCACCAATGTTGTTCTATATATTTTGTATTCACTTTAACTTTATTGCTAAATATGTTGTTCTATATAATTTAAGAGAGCTAGGCCTTATCCTTATCCTTTGGACAATCTAATGTATATAAGCTTACAAGATCAACTATTTGATCCAACAATAAATTTATTGAATTATGAAAATATATTCACTTTGTTGGAACATAGTTGTCTTAGCTTAGCTAGGAGTGAACAAAAGCAGTGAGAACAAAAGAAAATGTAGCATGGTGTTGTAACCTATCTTCATTCTATCACAGAATTGTAACGAAGTAATGTGAAATTTTATAGGAACCACCCCACAACAAGATTGGCTATTTGATCCAAAAATAAATTACTGAATTACGAATAGTTGTGCTCTACGTAGGCCTTTTCTACAATTAACAAATCGATTTGGAAGCAATTGTAATCCCTGACAATAACTCAAGGTGATTGAGGGATTTCAAGTTGTAGATCACCTAGTAAACTTCTCATTAAGCCTGAACTTAAAACCATCTTTTTCAAATGTTTAAGAAGCCCCATTGACTCTAGCAACTTGTTGAGTTTTTGTACATAGAGCTCGCGTAACTATGTGGGAGCCTACAAACACAAGGGTTTCCATGCGATAAATAACAATGAAACTTTGGATCACACAAAGTAAGTTACAAGTAAACAATGCCCTATTGTTATTGTACCTATTCATGATTGCCACAAGATCTCTAGGTCGCAAGATTCATCAAAAAGCTCTAGAACTCTCAACTTTTGCATGGAGAAGTGGGAAGAAATGCTTCTGTAGGGGCAATAATACCATCAAAGCCATAACAGTTCTATGAACAAATCACTAAATCAGGTGTGATGACAGATTCACCGTGGGCAAAAAGCAATCTTAATGCACTTCCTACAACATCAATGGAGCAAGCCCTGAGCATACTTGAAACACCCCAAATGGCCAATAACTGCATCTGGCATGCCTTCCATGGAGATATTGGCGTTGCCATTCTCCTGCCTCAATGCTCCCTCACTTGATGCTTCACTAATTTTTCATATATGAGAAGAACAAAACAAACATTAGTGTGCACGACTATTTGAAAATTAAAAGTAGAATTAAAATTGGCATTGACGGCAAAAGCGTATTTAAAAAAATTGAACTTAGACTTCGTGACGGAAAATGACAAGATAGAAATGTTAAGAGTCATGGTAAAGGACAAGTGGCTACCATTAAACCCAACGATGCTAGCAGGTCCCATTGCAATCTTTTTTTGTTGGGAGTATTCATCATTGATGCCTTTTTGTATGGTGCTTTGTATGTTATGATGTTGTTTTGGTGATTTGTATGTTATGATCTCTTAAACATGCCCTTTTGTAGGGACAATAGCTGCCTCCTCATAAGCAATGCCTTTGAGAAAAAAAAGGATAGGGGAAAAGACCCAATAGGCGAGATAGTTCCAATGGGTGAGATAGTATTTGTGCATTTAAGGCCCAATATTATTAAAAGTTTAGCACTAGTAGTTGTGAATGCTTCTGGTAACAACTGTGTATGTTTTTGTATCAACGTTTCGGATCATGCGCAATGATCCATCATCCTCTTCCTGATGATGGATCATTGAGCATGATCCGAAACGTTGATACAAAAACATACACAGTTGTTTCCAAAAGCACTTACATATTACTGTTATGGACTGTGGAAAACTCATGCCTTCTACTAGTAGTTGTGACTTTAAGGTTGTTAGTGTTGACTATAAGTACCAATAATTGAATGAAATGTGCCCTTTAAAATTAAAAAGCAACCAATCATGTGATGCCATGTCAGCCCATCAACAAAACATGATTTAATGCACACCTATTGGTCCACTCTTTTTGGGGGGGAACTATTTGACACCTCAACAAAAAGTATGCTGATGTGGCATCATATTTGATGATGTGGCCCTCAAACCTTAGTTATAAGCAGGGGTCTTTCCAAATAAGCTACTGTAAAACTTTTGGAGTGATTCAAAATCATCACATATGATTTTGAGAGTTGTGAAGTTAGGGTGCTCAACTACTAGGCCCTCTCCCCTAATGGCTTTAGCTTTACAGTCAAAAATAACTAATAATTTCATGAGAGAGTTGGAAGGAAACCAGTTTACGGTACAGGTGGCCAGGGTTTCAGCTTTGTGCGTTCACGGCTGGGTTGTCCTCTCGGTTTGCTCAATGGGAAATGAGATTATGACGTCCTCCAACAGCTCAGTAGGGGGACACCCACGGTGTCTGAGTCGGCCAAATGAGAGGTACGTGATTCTATCTGCTTTACTCCTTTGGATCTGTCGCTTTCTATATAGCCGCGCTCCACACGCCATTGACTGGGCAACTTCAAAAGTTTCCCCGGCCTTTTCTTTAGACGTTTCGATTATGACTACAGACTCTGGAAAATTAAAGAAATCCATTGGATTTGGTTCACGTTAATGTTCTTCAGTCTTCAATTTGAATGGTCAAACGTTTGGCATAACGGAAGGGGATAAATGAATGCAAGTTAAGTAGATGTTTGTCATATTCTTCAACTCTAATAAATAGGAAGATATTTGATTCAATGGTCACAATGTTTGCCGTGACAAAAGGGGTTGAATGAAGAAAATGGTGTATATTCTTAGATTCATTCAACCTTTTTTTCTCAACAACGATTTAGACGTTTGTGATATTTTTCAATTCCAACAAATAGGAAGATCTTCAATTCAATGGTCACAACGTTTGCCGTGACAAAAGGGGTTGAATGAATCTAAAAATGGTGTATATTGAAAATTTTATTATCCTCTCTTTCAAGGATATGAATATTTGTAACAGTGAAAATCTCATGTTTTATGTCTTTTTCTTTTTATATTTTATGTTTAGGGTGGTAAATGAATGCAAGTTAGACATTTGTGATATTCGTAATTAGGAGGTATTTTTCACAGTGTGTCAAATTATGATATTTTATTTCAGGGTTTAACTACGTAGTTTTTGAGTCAAACACATGACCCATTTTTAATGAGTAGTGGTTCACATGAACCCATCTCTCATGTTAATGAATGGTCCACTTAGCACTCATTACATCTAGGTGATGCTCGTAGGGGTGAAGCATCGGGACTTCCCAGGAGGTCACCCATCCCAGTACTACTCTGACTAAAGCGCGCAATGAATGGTTCATAAGGCACAACACTTGCTGAAGGTTTTGCAAATGGGGTAGTAAGCTAAGTGGGCTTGATCTTGGGGAAAACTCTATGGTTAAGCGCGCTTGAGTCGGAGTAGTACTGGGATGGGTGACCTCCCGGGAAGTCCCGATGCTTCACCCTTGTGAGCATCACCTAGATGCAATGAGTGCTTAGTGGACCATTAATTAACATGAGAGATGGGTTCATGTGAACCACTACTCATGAAATATGGGTCATGTGTTTGACTCAAAAACTACGCAGTTAAACCCTGAAATAAAATATCATAATTTGTGATATTCTTCAACAAATAGGAAGATCTTCAATTCAATGGTCATAATGTTTGTCATGACAAAAGGGGTTGAATGAAGAAAATGGAGTGATTAGTATGGACAACACAAGTAATAATAACAACTGTGGAAAATTAGCCTTAAATCTAGAAAATTAATGTCTTCACTAACATTTACTCGTTATTTAGACGTTTCGATTATGACTACTATGGAAAATTAAAGAAATCTATTAGATTTGGTTCACATTAATATTCTTCAATCCTCAATTTGAATGGTCAAACATTTGGCGTAACAAAAGGGCACAAATGAATGCGAGTTAGGTAGATGTTTGTCATATTCTTCAACTCCAACAAATAGAAGATTTTCAATTGAATGGTCATAATATTTGTCGTGACAAAAGGGGTTGAATGAAGAAAATGTTGTATATCAAAAAATTGATTATCCTTGCTTTCAAGGATATGGATATTTGTAATGATAAAAATCTCATGTTTTATGTCTTTTTCTTTTATGGTGATATCTGACATTAGTTACATGTCTGACACTAGGTACCTATATGGCATTGGGTTTAATAAGAGCATCTTCCAAATTATCTGTAAACTGCCAGCCATTCAACGTCTTAACTTGTCTAACCAGTGGCTTGCCGATGAGTTACCCCAAGAGCTTAATGAATGTACTCGTTTGAATTTGATTGACCTCAGTTACAACAGCATAACTAGCACTCGGTACCTGTATGGCATGTTTAACAACCGCATCTTCTAGATAATCTGTAAACTGCCAGCCATTCAACGTCTTAACATGTCTGGCCAGTGGCTTGGAGGTGAGTTACCCCAAGAGCTTAATGAATGTACCCGTTTGAATTTGATTGACCTAAGTCATACCTCCATAAATAGCCTTGTTGGCTTGGGTAGCCTTGCCAATTTGAAAACTCTGCTTCTCTCTTACAATTATTTCTATGGAAGTATTCCTGTTGAGTTGCTAAACATGATAGGTCTAGAATCCCTTGATCTTAGTGTCAGGGTAAAATGTGGATTAATCAATTTAACAATAATAAACCCAAACATCAATAGAATAATGAAATCAACAAAGATTGAACTAAATGGAGCAATGAATAACACAATGCAAACCTTCCTTGTTTCAAAGCTTCTATTGTTCATCTATTAAAACCATCCTTGCTGGTGTGAAGTAGGCGCTCAGTGAGTGCACTCTTTTAGCTGTGTTTGTAAGATGTTGGTAGTAAACGACTATGTTGATAGATATTGCTGTGAAGTGGAGCTTCAAAGTAAATAGTGATCTCAAGTAGATTGTATTGGGGGTGCCAAAGGCGCGCTGGTGGATTTCTGCAGAGTAACAATACAAATAACCTGGATGAATAGAATGGAAGAATGAGGTTCCATTTATAAACTCAAAAGAATGAAGATCAATGGTTGAGAAGAGATAAGAAGATCAATGGTTGAGAATGGTTTGAGGAATGTGCAACGAATAGAAAGAGGACAAGTGTCCAAACTCCATCATGCAATAGGGGAGTTAACAAAATTGATTGAAGAGTTAACAGAATTGACCAATCAGTTAAGAAAATTGATTGGGGAGTTAACTGAATTGATTGATCAGTTATCTGGGTTGATTGAGGAGTCAACAGAATAGATTGACCAGTGAACTCAAATGACTAATTAGTTAACAGATTTGATTGATGAGTTAACTAATTTTGACTGGAGGATAAATAGGACATGTGGGTGAGGGAATATTAGCTAATTAAATATTTAAAATATTTAATTACATGTGCAACATGGTGAGGTGGCAAAGGTGAGGTGGAAAGGTGAGGTGGAAAGATGAGGTGGATTTATGGAATTAGGACTTAGGATAGAGGAATTTATGATTAATTAAATAATGTAGGATTATTTAATTATGTGAGACATTAGAAGAATTTAGGGAATTTAATTAAATAAATTGATTTTATTTAATTTTGACTTTGGAAGAAATAATTAAATATTTTGATATTTAATTAATTAAGAGAATGTGAATCAAATAAATAAATTTGTTTATTTATTTATTGATAGAAGAATTAGAAGGGAATAAATATTAAGAATATTTATTTAGAATGAATCATGTCATTTTTAGGCGTATACATTTTGCCCCTCTTTGATGCAATGCAGTTTATGGCGTTGCTTCAAAGAATAAATAGTTTGATAATGGTATATGCCCCAGTTTGCCCCTGGTACAGGTTTGACAACAGGATGCCCCCTCAGGAGATTGGACGAGGAGAAGGCAGAAGACGTGAGACGGACAATCTCACAATGAAGAAGGTTAGGTTTGAAGAAAATGGGTGAAGAAAGTGCCGAATGATACGTGATGCAAGAGAAAATGATAACATACACAAGCAAGCGAGCAAGTATGCACAAATGATACAAGAACAAAAAAGGTATTGCCCCTGTCGAGCAGTAAACCAACGATATACTGATAACGATATATGACAGTGTTGTCATGGCGGAGAACGATATATCCCTAGACCGACACGGCAGGCGTGTTGTCATGGCGGGGAATGATAGATCCCTAGAGAAAACACGAAGGATAATGTCTGGTTTTAGGAAATGAAACATGTCGTGTAAGACGCGTGTATTGGTCTAATTTTGATAATGCAACATCTTGTATAAGACAATTGATTGATTAACTGATCGAGTTGGTTTACGACCAGACAAAGATCAAGACCCCTGATTGTGATTGGATCATTTGTGCAAGATTGACTTGACTTGATTGGTATGGATTAAGGATGGACCTTGCATTTGGATCAT
Organism: Cunninghamia lanceolata; assembly: GCA_027924645.1. Lineage (NCBI taxonomy): Eukaryota > Viridiplantae > Streptophyta > Pinopsida > Cupressales > Cupressaceae > Cunninghamia > Cunninghamia lanceolata. The sequence goes on from BSBN01000078.1 coordinate 12,067,444, forward strand.
TGCTCAGACTAACTGGACAAGGATGAAAGATATGATGATAGATAGAAATCTGATTGATAGAAGAAAGACTCTATAGGACTCACAAGCTTTTGTAAACATTGATACTCTGCATTTTGTGGATCTTTTATTGCATAGAATATGGATGTATGGATGTATAAATGGATGTATAATGGATGCTTTACTTTTGACATCTTGATGGTGCAAGTATTTTGAAGTGCTTTATTTCATCATTGGGCATTTATTATGTTGTAAGAAAATACAAGCATCTAGGTATAATTAGACCAAGATGACCTGAGTATCGCTTACATGGATTTTAATTTAGCAAGTTAATACAAGCATCAAGGTATAATTGAACAGAGATGACCCGAGTACATCTTGCGTATCAACAGACAAGGATTGCCCCTGTTCATGTTAGACCTTTGATGTCCTCGATGATCTTTTGCCGATCATGTCCTTAGATAAGGTGTCACATTACTAAAGTTTAATCCATAAACAGCAAACAAAGAAAATAATCATGCCCCCATCATAGCAACTCTAGCTTGTGGCATCCTCAAGTAGCATAGAAAGGCATGATAGCATAAATCAAGACTCAATGATTTAACCATGTTTCCAATCCACAAAACATTTTTGCATTTAGATGTGTTTGTTTCTTGCCATAATTTGAGTAAAATCATTTTAGAAGACCTTGGGTATTTGATTTGCTTTGGATAGGTCAAGATGCTTTGCGTCAAAATTTTTGCTTGAAGAGTGGGTTCTACTTGCACTTGCTTGCCTAGTGCGAGAATTCCACAATCTTTATTGATAAAACGGACCCTAAGGGACTGACCTAGTGCCTCAGGGGCTCATTGCTAAATGGCCTTGCCTACGTGACGACGCAGAGGCAATGTAGTTTGGGGTAAACCCTAGCGGACCTAAGACCTATGCGGTAGAAAGTGAGGTGGACTCAGATGGATAGAAGGACTAGACACGGGACGGATGGGACAATGGAAGCCTCGGGGGTGCATTAGAATAATGGCCTTGCCTAAGTGACAACTCAAGTCAACTCATCATGGGCTAGAGATTGGAGATTTTGTTACATGTTCAAGTACATATCCAAGTCATATTTTAAGGTTAAGATATTTCAAAGAACAAGGTGTGTAAAAAACATCAATACTCTTCAGCTTATGAATACCAACATTGATACAGATAAAAGATGCCCTTCTTCTAACAGAGGATGCAGTTCAAGTCAACTCATCATGGGCTGGAGATTGGAGATTTTGTTACATGTTCAAGTACATATCCAAGTCATATTTTAAGGTTAAGATATTTCAAAGAACAGGGTGTGTGAAAAACATCAATACTCTTCATCTTATGAATACCAACATTGATATAGATAAAAGATGCCCTTCTTCTAACAGAGGATGTAGTTCAAGTCAACTCATCATGGGCTGGAGATTGAAGATTTTGTTACATGTTAAAGTACATATCCAAGTCATATTTTAAGGTTAAGATATTTCAAAGAACATGGTGTGTGAAAAACATCAATGCTCTTCAGCTTATGAATACCAACATTAATACGGATAAAATATGCCCTTCTTCTAACAGAGGATGCAACTCAAGTCAACTCATCGTGGGCTGGAGATTGGAGATTTTGTTACATGTTCAAGTACATATCCAAGTCATATTTTAAGGTTAAGATATTTCAAAGAACAGGGTGTGTGAAAAACATCAATGCTCTTTAGCTTATGAATACCAACATTGATATAGATAAAAGATGCCCTTCTTCTAACAGAGGATGCAGTTCAAGTCAACTCATCATGGGCTAGAGATTGGAGATTTTGTTACATGTTCAAGTACATATCCAAGTCATATTTTAAGGTTAAGATATTTCAAAGAACAGGGTGTGTGAAAAACATCAATGCTCTTCAGCTTATGAATACCAACATTAATTCAGATAAAATATGCCCTTCTTCTAACAAAGGATGCAGTTCAAGTCAACTCATCATGGGCTGGAGATTGGAGATTTTGTTACATGTTCAAGTACATATCCAAGTCATATTTTAAGGTTAAGATATTTTAAAAAAAAAGGTGTGTGAAAAACATCAATGCTCTTCAGCTTATGAATACCAACATTGATACAGATAAAATATGCCCTTCTTATAACAAAGGATGCAGTTCAAGTTATGCTTGGAGACTTTACACAAAAACTGGTAACTCTATACATTATTTTTTATTCTTTTATTTCCTTTACACTGTTAAGAACTTGTCAAATCTAATTGTGTAATGTGTTTATGGCAGCGCATTCCTCCTGCATTTGTTTCACAGTTTATAGACAACACAGATGAACATATGGTGTTGCAAGGCCCAGGTGGGCAGGAGTGGGATGTACAATTAGGGGGTACCATAAATAAATTAGAATTTAGGCAAGGTTGGAAAAAATTTGTGAATCATCATAGGTTGGAGATTGGAGATTTTGTTGTGTTCAAGTACATATCCAAGTCATATTTTAAGGTTAAGATATTTCAAAGAATAGGGTGTGTGAAAAGCATCAATGCTCTTCAGCTTATGAATACCAACATTGATACAGATAAAAAATGCCCTTCTTCTAACAGAGGATGTAGTTCAATTCAACCAATGGGTAGCAAGTTGCTGATCGAATTGGTTTCTAATGAAGAAAACAATGATGTTGTTGAAGCAATGGAAGAAAATCAAAATTGTAAGTCTAATTTAATTTATTTCAACTTTCAAAGTAGGCATTTGAATTGTAGCTTTACCTGGAGGATTGGTATAACAAAAACTTAATTATGTTACAGGCCTTTCTTTGAAGAAGCCTGGACATTATGGACCCTATCATCTAGAAAAGCACATGATAGTGAACTCTGCCCCACCTTTCAAATCAAATAGTTACCTTTTTATTCAATGAAAATGAAGTCACTGAATGTAAATGACCATGCATACTAGTAAGATCAAATTCCCTGCCTTCTATTCTTATTACTCTTACTTTATTAAGAGAAGAGTGTCAAAAAGAATGGGTAAATAATTGTAAGCTAACATAAGGCAAAGCAGTTTTGTTATTACACTTTTTTGAGGGATCTATAATACTCTAATATAATGCAGTCTTCTATAATATGAACATCTGCATTTGTGTGAATGCTAAGCTTTAATAGTAGAGTATTAAATCAATGCAATCAGCTATTTATTGGGTTAAAATAACTTAGTTTTTGTAATGGTTTGGGAATGCAGGAGTTGCCAAAAATAGGTGAATGTCCTCTACAATTACCAAGAGAAATAAGTTTAGTAGTTCTTGTGGATAGAGCCTGTAAACAATGGGAGATTATTTGCCTATTTCATAACAATATACTTGCCCTAAGTGCGGGGTGAGCATATTTTGTACACCATAATAATATCAAGGAGACGTTTGCATCTTTGAGCAAGTGGACAACAAGAAACATAGATTTATGTTTAGAGTTCATATAGATCGAAAGATAAAATAAGGATCCTTTTGATTAATTTTTATGGCCAAAGTTGTTTATTTTATCTAGTTGATGGTTTTAATTACACCCAGGTTATACATTGGGAGCAAATGTATGCACATTTTTATGGCCCTAATTTAAATTCAAGCAAATAGGTGGAGAGAGTATGTTGATCTTTTAAAAAAATCTTAATAAAAAAATGTTCACTTAATGTTGACTAGGGGTTCTGATTTCAACCATTCATTGCCCACTATGGATGTACCCCAATGCAAAGCTTTTCTCATAATGATCATCCTTCTGATTTCAACTATTAATTACTCATTGTGGATGTACCATACGCAAAGCTTTTCTCATAGTGTGTACACCTATTGGCATAATGAACCCCAGATGGGCCAGAAAAACATGCCATATAACATTACTAAGACATTACAGAAAACATAGTGTGTTCAAGTACATATCCAAGTCATATTTTAAGGTTAAGATATTTCAAAGAATAGGGTTGTGAAAAATATCAATGCGAGCTCAAGCTTATAAATACCAACATTGATACAAATAAAAGATCCCCTTCTTCTAACAGAGTATGCAGTTCAAGTCAACAAATGGGCAACAAGTTGCTGAATGAATTAGTTTCTGATGGGGAAAACAACAATGATGTTGAAGCAATGGAAGAAAATCAAAATTAGGGTTGAGGGTTGAGCTATTAGGGTTGAGGGTTGAGGGTTGAGGGATTAGGGTATAGGGTTTAGGGTTGAGGGATTAGGGTTTAAGGCATAGTGTCGAGGGTAGAGGGTTTAGGGTTGAAGGTTTAAGGGTTGAGGGTTGAGGATTTAGGGCTGAGGGTTAAGGGATTAGGGTTTAAGTTATAGTGTCGAGGGTAGAGGATTTAGGGATAGAGTTTAGGGTTTAAGGTTTAAGGGTTGAGGGTTGAGGCTTTAGGGATAGGGTTTAGCATTTAGGGTTTAGGGTTAAGGGATTAGGGTTTAAGGCATAGTGTCGAGGGTAGAGGGTTTAGGGATAGGGTTTAGGGTTTAAGGTTTAAGGGTTGAGGGTTTAGGGATAGGGTTTAGGGTTTAAGGTTTAAGGGTTGAGGGTTTAGGGATATGGTTTAGGATTTAAGGTTTAAGGGTTGAGGGTTGAGGCTTTAGGGATAGGGTTTATGGTTTAGGGTTAAGTGATAGGGTTTAGGGTTTAGGGTTTGGGATTTAGGGTTGAGGGATTAGGGTTTAGGGTTTAAGTTATAGTGTCGAGGGTTGAGGGATTAGGGTTCAACCCTCAACACTATACCTTAAACCCTAATCCCTCAACCCTAAACCCTAATCCCTTAAACCTTAAACCCTAAACCCTCTACCCTCGACACTATACCTTAAACCCTAATCCCTTAACCCTCATCCCTTAAACCTTCAACCCTGAACCCTCTACCCTTGACACTATGCCTTAAACCCTAATCCTTCAACCCTTAAACCCTTAATCCTTCAAACCTTAAATCCTTAAACCATAAACTCTCAACCCCTAGATACCCTTAAACCTTAAACCCTTAAACCCTATATCCTATACACTTAACCTTGGACACTCAACCTTGAACATTATCCCTCAACCTTCAAACCTCTACCTTATACCATATACCCTCAACCCTAGAGTTATTCCCTAAACCCTCAACCCTCATCCATATGCCTTATACCCTCAACCTTAAACCCTATACCCTATATCTTAGACACTCAACCTTGAACATTATCCCTCAATTGTAAACTCTCAACCCTCTACCCTATATCCTCAACCATATACTTAAGCCCTAATCCATCAATCCTCAACCCTATACTTTAAACCCTGAAACCTACACCCACAAACCCTCATCCCTATACCCTATAACCTCACCCTTATACCCTCAATCAATATCATAAACCCTAAGTTCCCAATATCCTAAACCCTAATCCCCACACCTTACACACTTAATCTTATACACTCAACAAGCTGAATATTATACCTAAACTATAACCCTCAACCCTCAAACCTCAAACCTCTGCAAAAAAGAAAAAAATGCAAAGAAAACAATAGCATGCTCGCATTATAGTGTGAGCACGTTATGGCAAAGGCTCAGCAACACCAAGCCATAATGCGCTCACTCTATAACGCGAGCACGTTATGGCAAAGGCTCGGCAACACCAAGCCATAACGTGCTCGCACTATAACGTGAGCGCGTTATGGCTTTTTAAAAAGTTTGGCCACTTTTTGGCCCCCCATCTTTTTGTACCCACCCATCATGTATTTTGATATCCTCTGCAGTAGTATCAGATTCTTCTAGGTCGAGCTATCACCATACATCTATGGTCCTTGTACCCGAATCTCAACATTTGTCACATGTCAACATTAGCTTGGAGATCTTTGAGCATCCTTCAAAGACATCATGGGCATCATCTATGTCTTTGAATCATGTGCAAAATTCAGAGACCTTCATACTTCTTGTATGTTCCTATCCAGAATGGGAAGATTCTTTGCACACTTTTGTGGTTCGATTTCTTCCTAAGGGGAGAAATGTTGTTCAATGTTTATGGATCATCTTCAGCATCCAGTCTCGAGCATCTACCAGCACTACAAGAGGTATTTTGAGGGGAGGTTGCATGGTTAGTCTTCTCATATCAGTTTTGGAGTTCTTTACTTCACATTTTCTGAGGGGGTCACATCGACCTTCTCCCTTTTCTCTCCTATGGGGGATATCTATTGTACATTAGTGTTAGTAGTACTTGGGGAGAACATGTATTATATATTAGTGTTAGAAGTAGTCCTTGGGGGGTCATGTATAGTCCTCCTTCTATCTTCTTCTTATTCACTTGTATAATTCTATTTGTATCATTTCTCTTTTGGAGGAAAGTTTTTTCCCATAGGGTTTTCTTTCTTTGTTCACTTTATGAGAAATTCATTTGTACATGGGTGACTAACATGGTCTAGTAGTTGAGACCCATATTCATCTTTGTATTCTCCCTAATTTGCACTTAAGGGGGGGTGTTAGTGTAAATAGTGTCATTATCTAACTAGTTTAGATATCACCTCTTTGTAGGTTTAATCTATTCACACATAGGCTTAAGTTTACTTAGACTTTTAGGAGTTTATCTCACTTCAACATGTGTCTTTAGCTATGTGAGGCACCTCTTTCTTTTTGGCTTGCCACTTTCCCTCACATGTCATGTGAGTTAGACAAGTGTTGCATGCTTGTAGAGGTAGTTAGTAGTTTGAAGTCCTACCTTCCTAACTCCTCTTTGCCTATTTATGCAAGGATTCTCATTGTATTTTACACACTCTCATTGTATATGATAGATATGCTCTTATGCTCCATTTTTCACTTGTGGAAGGTTATTCTCTTTATACTTGTTGATCTTGGCTTCTCCAACAAGGGAGAGATATGGAGAGAGATGGAGAGGGATGGAGAGGGATGGAGGGAAAGATAGAGAGATAAATATAAAGAGGGATAGATAGAGAGATAGGGAGATAGGGAGGATAAAAAGATCTAGAGCGATAGAGAGAGAGAGAGAGTATATAGAGATATCTATAGAGGATGAGAGAGGGAGACAAAGATATATAGATAGAGGTAGAGATAGAGAGATAGAGAGGGAGAGAGATAGAGATAGAAATAGAGATAGAGATAGAGATAGAGATAGAGATAGATATAGAGATAGAGATAGAGAGGGAAAGGGAGAGATAGAGATAGAGAATAGGAGGATAGAGAGATATAGGGAGAGTCTCTTTCTACCTATCCTCTCTCTCTCTCTATCTCTACTTCCCAATATCTCTCTCCCCATATCTCTCCATCTATTCATCTCTTTCCCTCTCTATCTATCCCTATATCTCTATCTCTCTATCTCTCCCTCTCCACCTCTCTCTCTCTCTATCTCTATATATTTCTCTCTCTATCTCTCCATCACTCTTTATCTCCCTATCTCTCCCCCTCTCTCTCTAGCTCCCTTTGTATCTCTCTCTCTCCCTCTATTTATTCCTTTTTCTCTCAGCCCGTGTTCTCCTCAAAACATGACTCAGGCATGAATATGAATGAGTCAGCTTCAATATAACACATGAACCCTCTCATGAGGTGCTCGTGTATTCTGCGTGTCTTCCTTGTGTGTCTTATGTATTTTTCGTGTGTCTTGCATGTTTTAGTAGTGGTGCATAGCGATGAGCTCACCCCACACTGTGTGTTTTGTGTGCTTTTGATGGCAACTTGCATAGTGATGAGCTCCCCCTATCGCCTAGTTAGGGTAGTATACTTTTTTAATCATGTCTTATCTTCATGTATACCTTGTGTACTGCATGACTGCATTCATGCCTTCTCCATACATATTACACACCTTTCACTATCTTCTTCATGTATTGTGCGCTTCCTTACTGTATTCACTGTGTTTTTTATGATTGTCAAGTGTTTTCTTATGTTTTCTAAGCTTGGGGGCTAGAAATGGTCTTCCAACTTAGGGTGTGTCTTCGCTCTAGTGTTTGATGTGATTGATATGCTTCGACTGTACTTTAATGCATGTATTGATCGCATGATCATACACACATTAAAGTGGGGGCTAAATGTTATGGAGTAAAAAGTGGACACATATCTTTTTACCTCCTTGTTTAGTTCCTAGGTCCCCGTGATAACAATATACATTCTAAATATTCATCCTGATGCCCATTTTCTATCTTACCCTAAATATTCTAAATAAGGGGCCCATTTTCTATCTTACCCTAGACCAAAATGGTGCCTTGGGACCTGATTTCCTGCACCCAAGTCCTCCTTGATTAGTTGGGGCAAATTTAAATGTATGTTAACTTAGGACCTTTAAAAAGGTTTCTCCTTGTTGGCTCTTTTGGTTTAATTTCACGAATGTTAGTGGCAAATCATGTATAATTGTGTTTTTAAATTCATTTGTATCCTAGATAGAGATAGCCAACTTGAAGCATTGGAGTAAAGAGCATTCAAAGCATTCATTGTGATTCTAAAGCAGATTTGCATTAGCATTGTGTGTTGTTGCAGGTTTGAAGTTATCATCTATCTCTCCTTATGAGTTTAAGAGCATTCATCCTCCTAAGGGTTTCATCACATAGGTGATATCATTGTTGTTCATCATCATTTGTTTTCATCTCATTGATTTGTGTTTAGCCCTTGCCTTGGAAGGGCACTCTCTCTTTATCAATGGTGTTGGGAAGCTTGAATGCTATCCTGAGATTTGACCGAGGCAAGTCCCTAAACACCATAACCCCCAAACCCCTTTTCTTCTTGTCTACAGGTTATAGGTGCAAGATCTGGAAAGGTGAAGACACATGAAGACTAAGTAAGGATTAGGGTTTCAGGATTCGACAACATTTTGGGAATATTCCTATATGAAAGACTTGGCTACTTACGAAATAGTCCTTCTGTCTTAACAAACTTTAGATCTGACATTAGGGCACTCTCTGTAGCATTTCTCCAATTCATAGCTTCTGAAGATTCCAACTTCCAGGACTTGGGCGCCCACGAAATAGTCCTCCCAGACATTCCCACTTTCAGGACACATGTTCTAACATCTTCCTGATCACTCCTGTGCAATTAATTTCTAGATATATGTTATACATCTTCTGTTATAATCAGATCTTTATAGAACTAGGGTTTTGTGCTTCATTGACCTAGGGTTTGGTAAAAAGGCTTGATTAAATTAGATCTTTCCATAGCACTCATGAGTACAAGATCTATAGCTAAGTCCACCTCCATTCGGTAGTGATTTGGCTCGGTATTGTCCTTGAATGTTATTGTGGAAGAGGGTTTGATCTAGTGTGCATGCTAGTCTTCTATCATTCATCTTTTTCACACTTAATAAGAATGTTAAAATTTGAGGATGATGAGGTCAAGCCCTTAGATGAGATTATTGATGTAGAACCCAAATTCTAAGTCAAACTTGCGCTAGCCCTAGTTATGTAACTTTACCCATCACTTTAGGGCATGCTACTCTTGAGATTGATTTCCATGTGACACATGGAATTTTAGTGTGTAATTTTCTTTTCCAGAATCCATTTGATTCATTCAACAAGTGTTGTCACATCCATGGCTCATTGTAAAATCAAGTTTATTCCTCAAAATAAGCAACATGTGGTGACAACTAATGATAATCCATATAAATTTTGTATAGAAGTTGACAAGGACGAAACGTTGATCTCTCCAACAAAACTAATTAGGCCTACAATGTCTACACTATCCCTAATCCTCCTATTTATCATGTTGATCCTAAGATGATTTTGGCTCATTAGATTTCTACACATCGATTCCTAAAAAGAAAGACCAAAACAAGGACAACCAAGCTTCCCTAAGTTGTCCATTGATCTTGACTTGCACATATTACATCACCTTTGGATTCTCATATTGATACTCACTCTAGTGAAGGTAATGCCTCTCATAGATCCCCATCTAGAAACTATTATGACTAACATTTATTATAATCTAAGTTGTCTAGTTGTTATGGAAAATCAAGAAGGTGATAATGGCTACCCCTATCATGATGAATATAATCTCAAGCAAGAGCCACACCCATCACCAATCCTAGATTTTGAAATGAACATCGATGCATTCATTCAAAAATCGAATGATGACATGCAAATAATGGGTTGACCAACCAGATACCTTGATTGATTTTGACTGAGATGGTTTATGCCCAAATTCTTGTTCACAAGATTATGAGTCATCAACATTAAGCCCCTAAGTGATATGTGCATAGGTAAATCATGATGGTTCATGCTTTGAATTAGATATATCATACTTTGTGTGTGGGAACAAGAAAATGAGGAACAAGTTTTCACTTGAAGCTAGGAGATATGTGACTACATCTAGATGAGTAAAATGGAAGAGTAGTATGAATTTCTTGATTAGGTGCTCGAGGAATATTCTTGTGTATCTTCTATAACATTTTGTAATAATAATGGTGGGACTTCTAAAGCTTTTCAGCTCTTGGTAGTAAGATTGATTCTTGTGGTACTAATCTTGATCTCATAATTAACAAGAATGAAACCTCATGTTTTAAATTTACTAATACATAAGATCGTATTGATTTTCATGAGGTTCTTTATGATTTTATTTGGCAAGTTTTATTGTTGACTAATGATTTTGTTGATTGTGTGCATGCAAATGAGGAACTTGAAGAAATTTATGGTGAAATGATAGCTTTTTGAGGAGGTGTGTTCTAGGACTAACACTCATATCTACATGGCATCCTTACAAATAAGGAAGTCTCTTTATCTCCACTTGTGTTTTATCCTATTTCTTATTTTAATTATGGTAATTCAAAGGTTAAAACATACCAAAGGGTTATAACTCAATTCATTGAGAGCAATTGGTGAGGGTGATGCATGTTCCTTGATTACGTCATCCACCAATGTTGTTCTATATATTTTGCATTCACTTTAACTTTATCGCTAAATATGTTCTATATAATTTAAGAGAACTAGGTCTTAACCTTATCCTTTGGACAATCTAATGTATATAAGCTTACAAGATCAACTATTTGATCCAACAAAAAATTTATTGAATTATGAAAATATATTCACTTCACTAGAACATAGTTGTCTTAGCTTAGCTAGGAGCAAACAAAAGCAGTGAGAACAAAAGAGAATGCATCATGGTGCTGTAACCTATCTTCATTCTATCATAGAATTGTAATGAAGTAATGTGAAATTTTATAGGAACCACCCCAAAACAAGATCGACTATTTGATCCAAAAATTAATTTATTGAATTATGAATAGTTGTGCTCTGCATAGGCCTTTTCTATAATTAACAAATCGATTTGGAAGCTATTGTAATCCCTAGCAATAACTTAGGTCAAGGTGATTGAAGGATTTCAAGTGACAAATCACCTAGTAAACTTCTCATTAAGCCTGAACTTAAAACCATATTTTTCAAATGTTTGAGAAGCCCCACTGACTCTGGCAACTTGTTGAGTTTTTGTACATAGAGCTCGCGCAACTATGTGGGAGTCTGCAAACACAAGGGTTTCCATGGGATAAATAACAAGGAAACTTTGGATTGCACAAAGTAATTTACAAGTAAATAGTGCCCTATTGTTATTGTAACTGTTCATGACTACCACAAGCTCTCTAGGTCGCAAGATTCATAAAAAATCTCTAAAACTCTCAACTTTTGCATGGAGAAATGGGAAGAAATGCTTGTGTAGGGGCAGTAATACCATCAAAGCCATAGCAGTTCTCTGAACAAATCACTAAATTTTGTGATGATAGATTCACCGTGGGCTACAAGCAATCTTAATGTGCTTCCTGCAACATCAATGCAGCAAGCCCTGTGAATACTGGTAATACCATCAAAGTCATAGCAGTTCTTTGAACAAATCACTAAATTTTGTGATGACATATTCACCGTGGGCTACAAGCAATCTTAATGTGCTTCCTACAACATCAATGCAGCGAGCCTTGTGAATACTTGAAACACCCCAAATCACCAATAACTGTATCCAACACACCTTCCATGGAGACATTGGTGTTGCCATTCTCCCGGCTCAATGCTCCCGTACTTGTTGCTTTACTGGTTTTTCATTTATGAGAAGAACAAAACAAAAATTAGCGTGTGGGGGATTGGCACTATTTGAAAATTAAAAGTAGAATTAAAATTGGTGCTTGTTGACAGCAAAAACATATTTAAAAAAAATTGAACTTAGACTTTGTGACAAAAAAAGGTAAGATAGAAATTTTAAGAGTCGCAGAAAAGGGCAAGTGGCTGCCGTTAAACCTAACGACACTAGCGGGTCCCATCGCGAGCTCTTTTGTTGGGAGTATTTAGACACTAGTAAGTCCCATCGCGAGCTCTGTTAGTATTTCGTCATTGATACCGTTTTGTATGATGATTTGTATATTATGATGCTACTTTGTATGGTGATTTGTATGTTATGATGTCTATGAAGAATAGCTGCTATCCTCATAAGGAACGCCAACAGCTCAGTAGGATTATTGACCGGACATCCACGGTGTCTGAGTCTGCCAAATGAGAGGCACGTGATTCTATCTGCTTTACTTCTTTGGATATGTCGCTTTCTGTATAGGCACGCTTCCTGACTTTTTTTTTTCATGCTTAATGACCTCATTTTCAAGCCCCCGCGGTCTCCACACGTCATTGACTAGGGTTTGCAGCGTCATTATATCTGTGTTGCAGAGTCATCGGTTCTATAGCTCTTCACCAAAAATAACACAAATACAATGGAAGATTTAGTGACGTTTCCTACTAAATGGAAATTGACATGGTTATGCAGATTTCAGCAGTATAAGTATTGTAACTTCACGAATTTTGTAGGAAAGGGAGTGATTTGTCTAATAACAACCCTTTGAAGAAATGTCTTCACCGACGTTTGCTTCGTGATTTCCACGGCCTTTTCTTTAGACGTTTCGATTATGACTACCCACCAACTGTGGAAAATTAGAGAGATCCATTGGATTTGGTTCACATTAATATTTCTCATTCTTCAATTTGAACGGTCAAACGTTTGGCGTAAGGGAAGGGGATAAATGAATGCGAGTTAGATGTTTGTCATATTCTTCAAACTCTAATAAATAGGAGATTTTCAATTGAATGGTCACAATTTTGTCGTGACAAAAAGGGTTGAATGAATTTGAAAATGATGTATAAGGAGTTGAATGAATTTGAAAATGATATTTGTAACCAATCTCGTGTTTTATGTCTTTTTCTTTTATATTTTGCATTTAAGGTGAATTAAAGATCTTCGTATTTGTTGGAGTTGAAGAGTGTCATAAACGTTTAACTCGCTTGCATTTACCACCTTAAATTGAAAATATAAAAGGAAATATTTCACCAATACAAATATCCATATCCTTGAAAGCGAGGATAATAAAATTTTTAATATACACCATTTTCAAATTCATTCAACTCCTTTTGTCACGGCAAACGTTGTGACCATTGAATTGAAGATCTTCCCATTTGTTGGAATTGAAAAATATCACAAATGTCTTAACTCATTGCCGTGACAAAAGGGGTTGAATGAATCTAAACATAGTGTATATTGAAAATTTTATTATCCTCGCTTTCAATGATATGAATATTTGTAACAGTGAAAATCTCATATTTTATGTCTTTTTCTTTTTATATTTTAGGTTTAGGGTGATAAATGAATGCAAGTTAGACGTTTGTGATATTCTTCAACTCCAACAAATAGGAAGATCTTCAATTGAATGGGCATAATGTTTTTTATGACAAAGGGGATTGAATGAATCTAAAAATGGTGTATATTGAAATTTTAGTTATCCTTGCTTTCAAGGATATGGATATTTGTAATGGTGAAAATCTCATGTTTTATTTCTTTTTCTTTTTATATTTTGGGTTTACGGTGATAAATTAGTGCGAGTTAGACATTTGTGATATTCTTCAACTCCAACAAATAGGAAGATCTAAAATTGAATGGTCACAATGTTTGTTGTGACAAAAGGGGTTGAATGAATATAAAAACGATGTATATCAAAAAATTTACTAGCCTCACTTTCAAGGATATGGATATTTGTAATGGTGAAAATCTCATGTTTTATGTCTTTTTTATATTTCTAGGTTTAAGGTGATAAATAAATGTGAGTTAGACATTTGTGATATTCTTCAACTCCAAAAATAGGAAGATTTTCAATTTAACGGTCACAACGTTTAACAAAAGGGGTTGAATGAATTTGAAAATGGTGTATATCAAAAAAATTATTATCCTCGCTTTCAATGATGTGAATATTTGTAACGGTGAAAATCTCATATTTTATGTCTTTTTCTTTTTATATTCTACCAAAACTAAATGGAAATTGACATGGCTATGCAGATTTCACCATTATAAGTATCTTCATGAATTTTGTAAGAAAGGGGGTGATTTGTAATTGATTGAATGGTGTTCAATAATACTTCAAAAATCATACTCCATAATGGACGTTTCGTTGCATGGACAACACAGGTAACAAGTAATAACAACCCTCTGACATATTGAACAAATGTCTTCCTTGGTATTTGCTTCGTGATTTCCATGACCTTTTCTTTAAATGTTTGGATTATGACTACTTCAAGGAAAATTAAAGAAATCCATTGGATTTGGTTCACATTAACATTCTTTAGTCTTCAATTTGAATGGTCAAAATGTTTGTCATAATGACAGGGGATGAATGAATCCAACAAATAGGTAGATCTTTAACTGTCACAATGTTTTTCATGACAAAAGGTGTTGAATGAATTAAAAAAATATATCATTCTTAAATTCTTGTAAAAATCACCCAAATATTTTTTCTTATGTTTTGGGTTTATGGTAATTGGGTTTTTTATATATTAATTTTAATATGTAAAATGTTAATAAATTTTAGTAATTTTGTTGTAGAAATTTTTAGTATTGTTGCTTTTTGGTAAAGTTGATTTGTTTAGCTACTGTGTTTGTATTCTTGTTCTTAGCAACTCTTGTTGTTGCATTTTTCTTTTATGTTGTACTATGTTTTAATATATTGATTAATATGTGAAATGGTGTATTTTGTATGGAAGTTAGTAAATAATTCATTTTCATTTACTTCTATTATTGTTGATATCTACAAATGAGATCTAATCTCCACATCTAGTCATTCATTATACTAGTTTAGATTTGCAGGTGTGAAATTGACTGATGTCATTTCTATGGTGTAGATTTGAGCTTAAAACTTTTAAATTTAAATTTCTTAATTTAAGGCCATGTTTTCCTACCTTACAAGTTGATATGAGTTGACTATAGGCCAACTTATTTCAAATTACACACTAGAGTAGTGTATTTAAGATTAGCCCTAATTTATTTATATCATCAAAATGCATGCTCCTCACTAGCTTCAAAATGTATAATTAATTTTTTTTACAATACATTCTTATGTGTGCCTAATTTTTAATAGCATGAGTGTGGTATGCATAATGTGATCACTTTATGGATTTAAATGAATTTTTGGCCATCATTGTTTCCACCATCTTTGTACACTTATCTTGATTAGGTTTGGCTCCATCCTTAAGTGCTTATTATTTCTTTATCTATCTCCTAGGCTTTGGATTTGATTGCAAGATCTCTTTGATTCATATCCTCCCACCCTTTAGATTTAGGATTTAATTTTTAGATCTAAGCATTACTATTTTTTTTTATCTCATATTAGATTTAAACTTTATCATGGACTCATGTTGGTGCTTTAATAATGATGATTCTTCCCTCTTTCATGATGATAACATAAGAAATGAATGTATCTCTATTTTGTTACTTTTCCTAGGTTTCCTTGTTAGGTGTAAGATTTTTATAATGCATATGTGTTTTGCAACTGTAACAAGGAAATGTACCATAATTTTTGCACATTTATGTGCTTTGATGGGCATCTTTCATTGACATGCACATGATGCTAGATCACCAGCTATCTATGTGTGATTCCATACTTTATCATGCTAATAATATGTTATTCCATGTTTATTCTTATTTGCATCATTATATATGGCCTAAAGTGATGTCCATTAGTGCTTCATTACTTTATTCTTGTAGTGGCTATACTTTTGAGTCCCTTAGGGAGTTCTCCATACCTTTGTATGATGATATTTATTCATGACACTCCTCCCTTATTCCATGATGTTTTACCTTTGAGCACTCTTCCTATATGTTATGATGGTCTTATTTCTATATTTGTTTATCCCACTCCATGTTGATAGCAAGGAATACTAAGGGGGGGGGGGGTGAATCAGTATTCCATAAAACCACTTCTTAATAAGTTTATTAGCCCAAATTCCAAAATTAATAACATGAAAGCAGAATAAGCATATTTACAACAACCACAAAGACATAACACATGAACACCAGGATTTTTACGTGGAAAACCCAAAAAGGGAAAAACCACGATGAGTGTTAGCTCACAATATATTAAGAAAGCACAATACCGAGTTACAAAGAGGCTCACTGCCCAGAGCTCACTACTCAAGAGGCTCACTACCAAAGAATAGGCTCACTACTAATTAGAAGAATGAAGAAAGTAGAAGGGTGGCTCACTGCCAAGATGAACTGCTGAGATTGCATCTACATATGCATGGTTACAATTCCAATGAAGCACAGAAACACTGACTCAAAACTCTTCATCTCTCGCTGCCCTGTTATGCTGCTCTGTTTTACATATGATCTCTCTTCTTCTGCTTTTGTCACTTATCTTCGCATATTTTATATTCACACACTTCATTGCATATTCTTCGTCAACCAAACACTAAAATCCATCCTCTATATATATATGCAATTTGATCTAACTCTTAATCAGGTTGGCAAGCAAAGTATGAAATGTGTACACATGGTGTTGTATTCTATCAGCTTGATCTTGTGTAATGCAGACCCAAACAAACATGTACAAGTCTTCATATATGTTAGATCTAATCATTCAATGACTTATATTGATTGTCTAGATATTATACCTTCTCTGCATAAGGATCTTACAGGCTTGTCGGCTTGTTCCTTAAGAACATATATGATAGGTTCCTCTATCACATCATAACTTATGCTGCGAACCATATGGGACTCCACAATCCATATCCAACATTCATAAATGACCTCTTAACATTCCTTTAGATCCATAGAACAAAATAATTTTGTATGCCAAAATGCGGATCTTAGAACTGTTGCACTGTCACACTGAAACACTGTCAAACTGGAAGTCGATACTTGGAAGCTTGTAAAATATTATCTGTTGAACTTTAGAGGTTGGGTAGTCATGACATATTTCTAGATTTCCTCAGAACCATAGAACAAAATATGCTATTGCAGAGGAATGCGAACCATTTTACTCTGTAATGTTCACTGTCTCTGTCTTAACACTATCCACCTGAACTTAGATTTTTCACCAGATGACTTCTAGAGAATGTCAAATCTTGATCACTAGAATATAATAGTAATAGGTAGCTATAAACATCATACCTAAACCGCTTCTGCAAGTCTTCAATTGTAGATGCATACTGATTCACTTTCTATCCCTTACTCAGAATGCTTCCCATACTTAGCCATTTTGAGCTTCCGGACCAAAATACTTTGTGGCTTGTTGCCAACTCAAGATTATCTGTCGGAGTAGTGTCTCTTTGCCATGCTGATGGATTCTCTTTTCCTTGTTTCTATCAATGACAACATTCAAGTCTTCTGCAGAGCAGTGTCTCTTGCCAACAATCTCCCCCTTTGGCATTGATGGCAACACTTAGTGAAAAATGTTGCCTTGACTGCTCCCCCTTTCTATATTCACTTCTATATTCCTACTCCCCCTGAGATGTTTTTTCATTTTTCACTGATCTTCTCTCCCCCTTTGACATCAATGGCAAAGGTGTAGTTTCCGGAGTAAAAAATTGTCAAAACTGCAAAATTTGCTATATTCTACCACATATATACAAATACACATTTGTATCTTAATTTACAGTTGGAGGTAGAATATCATTATAGATAGTCTTTATTAGAGATATGGGTAAGTGCAAGAAGATGGGGGGCCAAAAAGGGGTCTTAAGTGGCCACTTTTTTTCTGAAATCAGGAAATACTGGCCTTGGATGAGAAATTGAGCATAGTTACACTCAAAATTTAGAGATGCAACCAAAACAATGTTCGTAGTGCTCTGAGTCTACTTTCTAAACTACTATTTTGTTTTGAAAATGGCATAGATTAAGGGGTTCAAAAGAGGGAGCCACAGAAATTGGTGTTGTTTCTGTCAAAAAAAATAACATAGCATGTTTTGTGGCTCCCTCAAAAGGTCAACTTCTTTTTGGTATTTTTAAAATCGCTTCGGTGAGAAATTAGCTAATAGCATGTAGTTTATGCCCGATTTTTCTGATAATTTTTTGATGAATATTTGATTTTTTACTAATTTTTAAAGTGGACACATCCTAAAAAACAGAATTTTGGCCGTGCTACCCCTATAAATTTTGAAAACTAATTGAAAATTATTTTTTTATTTTTTTAATATTTGTAGAATGGAGTCTAGTTTCTAAATATGTAATTTTTTTGAAATTTGAAAGAATAGTTATTTTACAATGAAAAAAAGACCAAACAGTGGTTTTTGCATAAAAACGGACACACAAACAAAAGAAATTAAAGATGAAAGGCTTAACATTGTTAAAATGTGAAAAAAATCACATTGTCAAATAGCTAAGAGAAAGCCTAACATTACCCATGTGTTTGATTTGTTCAACCTTGAAACACGTGCAAATATAAGGCTTAGCACGAACGAAATTATGTGAAATTTTGAAGAATACAGAAAAACACGTCTGTGACTATTCATAAGGCACTCCAAGCCTTTGGGTTGGAAATCCAAAGCAAATCCTAAGCCCAAGGCTTGGGATTCCCAAAGCAAGAAATAACGCGAGCGCGTTATAACGCGCTCGCGTTATGTTTTGCCTTGCATTTTTCTTTCCCGCAAGTCTGTCTTTTGCCATGTTTGATATAATGCGAGCGCGTTATAACGCGCTCGCGTTATGTCCCACTCAATTTTTTTTTACATTCAAGGCTATTAATCATGAGGGTTAAGGCATAAGGGATAGAGTTGGAAGGTTTACGGATAAGGTATTAGCGTTTAAAGTATAGTATTGAGCCCGTTGAGGGTCTAGGAATAGGGATAGCATTTAAGGTTTAGGGATGAGGGTTGACAAATTACGGTTGAGGGTCGAGGGATCAAAGTTAAGGGTTGAGGGATTAGGGTTTGACATTAAGGGTTGAGGGTTGAGGTTCAAGGGTCAAGGGTTTAGGGTCGAGGGATTAGGGTTAAAGTAGAGTGTGGAGGGTGTAAGGATTAGGGATAGGGTTGGAGGGTTTAGGGATAAGGGATTAGGGTTTAAGGTATAGTATGAAGTCTGTTGAGAGTTTAGGAATAGGGATAGCATTTAGGGATTAGGGATGAGGGATTATAGTTGAGGGATGATGGATTAGGGTTGAGGGTTGAGGGATTAGGGTTTAGGGATAAGGTTTAGGGTTGAGGGTTGAGGGATTAGGGTTTAAGGTATAGTGTTGAGGGTTGAGGGTTGAGGGTTGAGGATTAGGGTTTAGGGTTGACGGATTAGCATTTAATGTCAAGGTTAGGGTTAGAGTGTCGAGGGTAGAGGGATTAGGGATAGGGTTTAGGGTTGAAGGTTTAAGGATTGAGGGTTGAGGCTTTAGGGATGAGGGTTTAAGGCTTAAGATATAGTGTCAAGTGTTGATGGTGTAGGGATAGGGTTTAAGTTTTAAGGGTTAAGGGTTGAGGGATATGGATTAGGGTTTAAGGTATAGTGTTGAGGGTCGAGGGATCAGAGTTAAGGGTTGAGGGATTAGGGTTTGACGTTGAGGGTTGAGGGTTGAGGTTCGAGGGTCAAGGGTTTAGGGATAGGGTTGAGGGTCGAGGAATTAGGGTTAAAGTAGAGTGTGGAGGGTATAAGGATTAGGGATAGGGTTGGAGGGTTTAGGGATAAGGGATTAGGGTTTAAGGTATAGTATCGATTCTGTTGAGGGTGTAGGAATAGGGATAGCATTTAGGGTTTAGGGATGAAGGATTAGAGTTGGGGATGACAGATTAGGGTTGAGGGTTGAGGGATTAGGGTTTAGGGATAAGGTTTAGGGTTGAGGGCTGAGGGATTAGGGTTTAAGGTATAGTGTTGAGGGTTTAGGGATAGGGTTTAGGGTTTTGGGATTAGGATTTGACGTTGAGGGTTGAGGGTTTAGGGTTTAGGGTTAGGGTTGAGAGATGAGGGATCAGAGTTAAGGGTTGAGGGAATAGGGTTTGACGTCGAGGGTTGAGGGTTGAGGTTCGAGGGTCAAGGGTTTAGGGATAGGGTTGAGGTTGAAGGGATTAGGGTTAAAGTAGAGTGTGGAGGGTGTAAGGATTAGGGATAGGGTTGGAGGGTTTAGGGATAAGGGATTAGACTTTAAGGTATAGTATCGAGTCTGTTGAGGGTTTAGGAATAGGGATAGCATTTAGGGTTTAGGGATGAGGGATTAGAGTTGAGGGATGAGGGATTAGGGTTGAGGGTTGAGGGATTAGGGTTTAGGGATAAGGTTTAGGGTTGAGGGTTGAGGGATTAGGGTTTAAGGTATAGTGTTGAGGGTTGATGGTTTAGGAATAGGGTTTAGGTTTGAGGGATTAGGGTTTAGGGTTGATGAATTAGGGTTTAATGTTGAGAGTTGAGGGTTGAGGGTTGAGGGATTAGAGTGAAGGGTTGAGGGATTAGAATTTGGCATTGAGGGTTTAGGGTTTAGGATCAGGGTTGAAGGTTGAGGGATCAGAGTTAAGGGTTGAGGGATTAGGGTTTGATGTTGAGGGTTGAGGGTTGAGGTTCGAGGGTCAAGGGTTTAGGGATAGGGTTGAGGGTCGAGGAATTAGGGTTACAGTAGAGTGTGGAGGGAATAAGGATTAGGGATAGGGTTGGAGGGTTTAGGGATAAGGGATTAGAGTTTAAGGTATAGTATCGAGTCTGTTGAGGGTTTAGGAATAGGGATAGCATTTAGGGTTTAGGGATGAGGGATTAGAGTTGAGGGATGAGGGATTAGGGTTGAGGGTTGAGGGATTAGGGTTTAGGGATAAGGTTGAGGGTTGAGGGATTAGGGTTTAAGGTATAGTGTTGAGGGTTGATGGTTTAGGGATAGGGTTTAGGTTTGAGGGATTAGGGTTTAGGGTTGATGAATTAGGGTTTAATGTTGAGAGTTGAGGGTTGAGGGTTGAGGGTTGAGGTTGAGGGATAGGGTTAATGGTCAAGGGATTAGGGTTAAATAAGAGTGTCGATGGTAGAGGGATTAGGGTTTAAAGTATAGTATCGAGCCTGTTGGGGTTCTAGGAATAGGGATAGCATTTAGGGTTTAGGAATGAGGGATTAGAGTTGAGGGATGACGGATGACAGATTAGGGTTGAGGGTTGAGGGATTAGGGCTTAGGGACAAGGTTTAGGGTTAGGGTTGAGGGATTAGGGTTTAAGGTATAGTGTTGAGGGTTTAGGGATAGGGTTTAGGGTTGAGGGATTAGAGTGAAGGGTTGAGGGATTAGAATTTGGCATTGAGGGTTTAGGGTTTAGGATCAGGGTTGAAGGTCGAGGGATCAGAGTTAAGGGTTGAGGGATTAGGGTTTGATGTTGAGGGTTGAGGGTTGAGGTTTGAGGGTCAAGGGTTTAGGGATAGGGTTGAGGGTCGAGGAATTAGGGTTAAAGTAGAGTGTGGAGGGTATAAGGATTAGGGATAGGGTTGGAGGGTTTAGGGATAAGGGATTAGAGTTTAAGGTATAGTATCGAGTCTGTTGAGGGTTTAGGAATAGGGATAGCATTTAGGGTTTAGGGATGAGGGATTAGAGTTGAGGGATAAGGGATTAGGGTTGAGGGTTGAGGGATTAGGGTTTAGGGATAAGGTTGAGGGTTGAGGGATTAGGGTTTAAGGTATAGTGTTGAGGGTTGATGGTTTAGGGATAGGGTTTAGGTTTGAGGGATTAGGGTTTAGGGTTGATGAATTAGGGTTTAATGTTGAGAGTTGAGGGTTGAGGGTTGAGGGTTGAGGTTGAGGGATAGGGTTAATGGTCAAGGGATTAGGGTTAAATAAGAGTGTCGATGGTAGAGGGATTAGGGTTTAAAGTATAGTATCGAGCCTGTTGGGGTTCTAGGAATAGGGATAGCGTTTAGGGTTTAGGAATGAGGGATTAGAGTTGAGGGATGACGGATGACAGATTAGGGTTGAGGGTTGAGGGATTAGGGTTTAGGGACAAGGTTTAGGGTTAGGGTTGAGGGATTAGGGTTTAAGGTATAGTGTTGAGGGTTTAGGGATAGGGTTTAGGGTTGAGGGATTAGAGTGAAGGGTTGAGGGATTAGAATTTGGCGTTGAGGGTTTAGGGTTTAGGATCAGGGTTGAAGGTCGAGGGATCAGAGTTAAGGGTTGAGGGATTAGGGTTTGATGTTGAGGGTTGAGGGTTGAGGTTCGAGGGTCAAGGGTTTAGGGATAGGGTTGAGGGTCGAGGAATTAGGGTTAAAGTAGAGTGTGGAGGGTATAAGGATTAGGGATAGGGTTGGAGGGTTTAGGGATAAGGGATTAGAGTTTAAGGTATAGTATCGAGTCTGTTGAGGGTTTAGGAATAAGGATAGCATTTAGGGTTTAGGGATGAGGGATTAGAGTTGAGGGATAAGGGATTAGGGTTGAGGGTTGAGGGATTAGGGTTTAGGGATAAGGTTGAGGGTTGAGGGTTGAGGGATTAGGGTTTAAGGTATAGTGTTGAGGGTTGATGGTTTAGGGATAGGGTTTAGGTTTGAGGGATTAGGGTTTAGGGTTGATGAATTAGGGTTTAATGTTGAGAGTTGAGGGTTAAGGGTTGAGGGTTAAGGGTTGAGGTTGAGGGATAGGGTTAATGGTCAAGGGATTAGGGTTAAATAAGAGTGTCAATGGTAGAGGGATTAGGGTTTAAAGTATAGTATCGAGCCTGTTGAGGTTCTAGGAATAGGGATAGTGTTTAGGGTTTAGGAATGAGGGATTAGAGTTGAGGAATGACGGATGACAGATTAGGGTTGAGGGTTGAGGGATTAGGGTTTAGGGACAAGGTTTAGGGTTAGGGTTGAGGGATTAGGGTTTAAGGTATAGTGTTGAGGGTTGATGGTTTAGGGATAGGGTTTAGGTTTGAGGGATTAGGGTTTAGGGTTAATGAATTAGGGTTTAATGTTGAGAGTTGAGGGTTGAGGGTTGAGGTTGAGGGATAGGGTTAATGGTCAAGGGATTAGGGTTAAATAAGAGTGTCGATGGTAGAGGGATTAGGGTTTAAGGTATAGTATCGAGCCTGTTGAGGGTCTAGGAATAGGGATAGCATTTAGGGTTTAGGAATGAGGGATTAGAGTTGAGGGATGATAGATGACAGATTAGGGTTGAGGGTTGAGGGATTAGGGTTTGATGTTGAGGGTTGAGGGTTTAGGGTTAGGGTTGAGAGATGAGGGATCAGAGTTAAGGGTTGAGGGATTAGGGTTTGACGTCGAGGGCTGAGGTTCAAGGGTTAAGGGTTTAGGGATAGGGTTGAGGTTGAAGGGATTAGGGTTTAAGGTATAGTGTTGAGGGTTGATGGATCAGATTTAAGGGTTGAGGGTTGTAAGGATTAGGGATAGGGTTGGAGGGTTGACAGATTAGGATTTGACGTTGAGGGATTAGGATTTGACGTTGAAGGATTAGGATTTGACGCTGAGGGTTGAGGGATTAGGATTTGACATTGAGGGTTGAAGGTTTAGGGATAGGGTTGAGGGATTAGAATTTGGCGTTGAGGGTTTAGGGTTTAGGATCAGGGTTGAAGGTCGAGGGATCAAAGTTAAGGGTTGAGGGATTAGGGTTTGATGTTGAGGGTTGAGGGCTGAGGTTCGAGGGTCAAAGGTTTAGGGATAGGGTTGAGGGTCGAGGAATTAGGGTTAAAGTAGAGTGTGGAGGGTATAAGGATTAGGGATAGGGTTGGAGGGTTTAGGGATAAGGGATTAGAGTTTAAGGTATAGTATCAAGTCTGTTGAGGGTTTAGGAATAGGGATAGCATTTAGGGTTTAGGGATGAGGGATTAGAGTTGAGGGATGAGGGATTAGGGTTGAGGGTTGAGGGATTAGGGTTTAGGGATAAGGTTTAGGGTTGAGGGATTAGGGATTAGGGTTTAAGGTATAGTGTTGAGGGTTGATGGTTTAGGGATAGGGTTTAGGTTTGAGGGATTAGGGTTTAGGGTTGATGAATTAGGGTTTAATGTTGAGAGTTGAGGGTTGAGGGTTAAGGGTTGAGGTTGAGGGATAGGGTTAATGGTCAAGGGATTAGGGTTAAATAAGAGTGTCGATGGTAGAGGGATTAGGGTTTAAAGTATAGTATCGAGCCTGTTGAGGTTCTAGGAATAGGGATAGCGTTTAGGGTTTAGGAATGAGGGATTAGAGTTGAGGGATGACGGATGACAGATTAGGGTTGAGGGTTGAGGGATTAGGGTTTAGGGACAAGGTTTAGGGTTAGGGTTGAGGGATTAGGGTTTAAGGTATAGTGTTGAGGGTTGATGGTTTAGGGATAGGGTTTAGGTTTGAGGGATTAGGGTTTAGGGTTGATGAATTAGGGTTTAATGTTGAGAGTTGAGGGTTGAGGGTTGAGGTTGAGGGATAGGGTTAATGGTTAAGGGATTAGGGTTAAATAAGAGTGTCGATGGTAGAGGGATTAGGGTTTAAGGTATAGTATCGAGCCTGTTGAGGGTCTAGGAATAGGGATAGCATTTAGGGTTTAGGAATGAGGGATTAGAGTTGAGGGATGACGGATGACAGATTAGGGTTGAGGGATTAGGGTTTGATGTTGAGGGTTGATGGATCAGATTTAAGGGTTGAGGGTTGTAAGGATTAGGGATAGGGTTGGAGGGTTGACGGATTAGGATTTGACGTTGAGGGATTAGGATTTGACGCTGAGGGTTGAGGGATTAGGATTTGACATTGAGGGTTGAGGGTCAAGGGATCAGAGTTAAGGGTTTAGGGATCTATAGCAGAACAAAACGCGCTCGCGTTATAACGCGCTCGCGTTATGTTCTACTGAAACAGTAAAAAAGTGGTTACCCCCGTGATCTTGGCCCACATGCTCTATTTTCTTACTGATTCTGTGCGTGCTCCGACAAAAAAGAAGTGCTTTCATGCTATTGGGAAGTTCACATGCACATTTGACACATTGTACCACCTTTGCATGATCTTTCCACCACCTTTTCTGCTTTGCCAACTTGAGAAGGAGGAAATAACATAGTTTTCAAACCAAGTTTGATATATATCTATTCAAGTTTCAATTTTTGTAGTATTGCAATGTTAATTGTGATTCAATTTTAAGAATTTAACATTGAAAAGGAAGCAAGTGGTGAAAAACTCAAATTGTTGAGGAGTTTGATGCAAGAAGATAAAAACACTACATAATTGGGTACTCTCTCCATTCAAATCTTCATTTTTTAGGTATGTCAAGTCTTTACATGCATGTTCTTTACATTTTCCTTATTTCGGATTGAATTACTTTATCGTGCTTTATCATACATGTTTAAAATAGACACATTCCCAATCGAGAAAGCAACCTACAATCTCACATGATGCCATGTATATTTTCTACACTTGGGCTCTTTAATAATTATGTGTAATAAACAAACCTTAGTTCATACCATGATGTCAAACTATACAAGAATAAATCCTTACAACATAAAAAAAATACAATCCCACTATTATCATGTATTCATTTCTTAGGAACTAATATTGGTCTCTTTATCATGCTACAGACAAATTCTCCGTCATGCCGAGGAAACGATCAAGAATTAAACCAACACAGGAAGAGATAGAAGCTAAGAATGCAAAGAAAGCAATGGCTATGAGAGAACTTCGTGAGAAGAGGAAATTGGACACGATAAATGAAGACATACCAATTGAAGAGGAACCACAACCATCACAAAGAGATATGGTATTGGCGGCACAAAGAGAACGAATGCAAAAACTTCGTGGTACGAGAGATTTGAATACCATAGTTGGAGACACATCCTTTACCGCAAGACAACATGTAGGGACACCATCTACCACATCTCAAGTTGAGAGTACATCATCACTCACATGTGATGAAGGAGGTACGCCATCGTTCCCACCTCAACCTCAAGGTATGTCATCTATTCCATCTTCGATCGAAGGTATGCCATCTAACCCATCTCATTTAAATATTGATGAAATTCCTAATGTTGAGATGAATTTACCTAACTTGACACCACCTAGAATTTTGCATAGAAAGCCAAAGTATTTGATTGATATTGATGAGAATATTTTGCAGCCAATGCAAGGTAAGATTCCAAAATGCACTTGTAGAAGATATGTTAATAAGATTTGGAGATTGTTCTTTGAAAAGTTAAATGAGACTGCAAGATGTCAACTATTCGTTGAAATGATGCGAAGTATAAAGTATAGGTCTATCATGAAGATTCTTGGGTTGAGAACATCAGAGGCTTCAAGTGAAAAATTTATTGTCAAGAATCTAATGAGTGCGTATGAGAGTGTGGGTAACACCTCACGCACAAAAGATAGTAATGAAACACGGCGTGCGATTACATCGACTATAGTAAGTAGTCAAATGAGGAAAGCTCGTCTCATTAGAAAGACAAGTCAAGAATTGAGAATTAATAGGAAAACTTTATCAAGAGCCATTGGAAGACGCCAAAGAATTGAGGACACTAATGCCAATGAATTATGGGCGTTCTCAGGGAGACTACCACGAAAAGATAAACCAATTGTTGAAGCATTGAGATCACTAATTGAAGACTTTTGGAAGAATTACACAAGGGTATCTCCGAATCAAAGGGATGTGGTAAGAAGGAGAATTGGTAGTTAGAACCGCGAGCCACATCTAAAGCATTTTTTGGATGAGACTCAAACACAGTTTTATGGTAAATTTCTAGAGAAGTATCCTCAAATTAAAATTTGTCAAAGATATTTTGAAATGCTAAAACCTTTCTATGTTAAGATAAATCACACACGCACTACTTGTTGTTGTAGATTACATATTGAATTTTCTAACCATTTTGATGCTTATAGGTCTGTATGTTTAGATATGCATACTAACAATGATTTGCAGGGTTGTGCCATATGTGCCCCACCAACATCTTCAAGAGACTTCATATCAAGAATTTTATGTGAAAGAGAGGAAGGTCAAATATTCTACAAGAAATTATGCTTGGATGGCACATGTCATCGTTGCGGTGGCTTGCAACATTTGCCAATATGTGAACATATGGAAATAACACATGTGGTTGGAAATGAACTAGTAGAGTTTGGCAAGTATAAAATAGTGGCATACAATACAAAAGATGGTAAAGAAGCAAAGAGGTGTGAATTAGTTATTGAAAAGATTCCAGTGTATCAGTTTATGCCTATATTTCGTGACAGCATAGTGTATGAGTATGCAAGACATGCCCATAGAGCTCGATGGTTGGACTTGCAATTCAAGTTATGCAAGGACACATTTCCGGTTGGTAGCATTGTTTCAGTCATCGACTTTGCAGAGAACTACAGTCTACAGCCACAGCGTGAGGTGCAATCACAATATTACAACTCCACACAGGTTTCTATATTTGTGCACATCGCATTCATTCATGCGAATGATAGTACAGAGGATGACAGAAAGATCATAAGGGAGTATCATTTCTATATTAGTGATGATCGCATGCATTCTACAGAGTTCGTGCAAGGTTGCTTTCAGGTGTTCTACAATGATTTGGCTAGAAGGGGCATATCGTTCAGTCAGCATATCATATGGTCGGATAATTGTGCATCACAATTCAAGAACTCGCAAAATTTCTATTGGCTGAGTAGGAGGCATAATTTTACAGGTATTCAACATATGTGGAACTTTTGTGAGGCCGGGCATGGAAAGGGGGAGCATGATGGTGCAGGAGCATGTATCAAAAGAGCCATAGCACGAGAAGAGTTAAAGTATAAAGACAATGCAAAGTTGACAGATGCAAAATCGATTGTCAAGTGGTGTAATGCTTCCATGGGTCCAGGTAATGAAGGTAAGTCTTTAGTTCGTAGATTTTTTTGGTTGATAGATGATACTAACATTGCACCATATGAGGATTGTTGTACATTGACAGGATCAAATGAGATGCACTCTTTCAGAAGCTCAATTACAGGTTCATGGAGTATCCATACACGAAAGATGTCATGCTTTTGTTCTTCCTGTACAATTCAAGTTTGGGATGAGTGCGAGTCAAAGGAGTGGGTTGACGAATGGCAGTTAAGTTATCTTAGCCCACTTGACACGTATCGACCCCCGACAGCACTGGAACTAACACAGATGGAATCGTCAGTTGACTTTGACCACATATCAGATTTAGTTCAACCAGGTAATATAGGGCACATATATGCATCTAATTTCATCTAGTTCAACCAGGTAATGTCATCTTACTTTGTAGTGTTTTTGTAATGTAGACTAATTTCATCTAATTTGCTACACATATCAATGTAGGACACGTATATGCAGTTATTACAGATGAAGATAATGAAGAGGGAACAGATTATTACTTATGTCGTTGTGTTGAGGCCAAAAAGAAATTGGAGGCCCCTGTTACAGATGGAGAAAACATCGAATACCTTACAGGATCAGTGGTTATTACTGGAACATGGCTTAGAAGGTACCCACATAAGAGTGTTAATATTTGGCTATTTCAGGACTTTGACATGCATCGAAAGATTCTTCATTACTCGAACCTTGTTGTGGCATCCAATGTTCATTTGATAAAGTATCGGGGTAGACCTTTGAACAAAATATTGTGGAAGGTGCGTGAGTCTGACCATGAAGCAATACTTGACACAATAAAGAGTAGAGCAGATCCAGATGGTTCATTGGATTAATTTGTAAGTATTCACATTGATTTTGTAAAGTTATGTTACATTGAGTTGTAAGTATGCACATTAATTTGTAGGTATTCACATTGATTTTGTAAAGTTATGTTACATTGAGTTGTAAGTATGCACATTAATTTGTAAGGTTTGTCTTTTTTTATTTCCTCCTGCATTTTTACACATATGTACACATTTTTACATCATCATGTTATGCATTTTTGGTGTCCTGCTCCTGATGCGACCAAACTCATAACTCACCCTACTAGACACCATTTGATGATCTCTCCAACACTCTGGATCCAGGGCGCCCAATCATGATGATGACCTATATACCATTCTCCCAAGGCGCTCATAATGAATGAATGATAAGGAGCGCCTCGACCTCTATAATCAAGGTGATTTTAAGTCGCTTTGAGTCATTTGGGGTCAGTTTGAGTCTTTGAGTCATGTTGCAAAAAAGTGTCAATGTTGTCAAGTTGCACAAAGCAACTTTTGCATTTTTGGTGTCCTGCTCGTGATGCGACCAAACTGACTGTTCCAACGCATCCGAATGGGTACATTTATGCTAGGCATGGTCCTATTTTTCACCCAAACATGTCGAAAAAGTCAGAGCTACATTGTACCGACGATATCCCTGAAGAGTCCAAAGTGCAAAAAGGCAGCAATCTTTGATGAGATGTTACTCGAAAACTGTGTCACTTAGAAACATTCCGTCTGAGGCAATGGGATCACGTAGAGTGCCTCTACAATAACCTCTCTTGGTTTTTTATAGCTCTGAGGCATTTGCCCGTGGTGAAAGGTTTTCTGTTTCCCCAAAAATCGTTAGAAGGAGGCAGTGTAAAGTTGCAAAGGGGTGTAACTTTCATCCTACTCCTGATGCGACCAAACTGACTGTTCCAACGCGTCTGAATGGGTACATTTATGCTAGGCATGGTCCTATTTTTCACCCAAACATGTCGAAACAGTCAGAGCTACATTGTACCGACGATATCCCTAAAGAGTCTAAAGTGCAAAAAGGCAGCAATCTTTGACGAGATGTTACTCAAAAATCGTGTCACTTAGAAACATTCTGTCTGAGGCAACGGGATCACGTAGAGTGCCTCTACAATAACCTCTCTTGGTTTTTTATAGCTCTGAGGCATTTGCCCGTGGTGAAAGGTTTTCTGTTTCCCCAAAAATCGTCAAAAGGAGGCAGTGTAAAGTTGCAAAGGTGTGTAACTTTCGTCCTGCTCCTGATGCGACCAAACTGACTGTTCTAATGCGTCCGAATGGGTACATTTATGCTAGGCATGGTCCTATTTTTCACCCAAACATGTCGAAACAGTCGGAGCTACATTGTACCGACGATATCCCTGAAGAGTCCAAAGTGCAAAAAGGCAGCAATCTTTGACGAGATGTTACTCAAAAATCATGTCACTTAGAAACATTCCGTCTGAGGCAACGGGATCACGTAGAGTGCCTCTACAATAACCTCTCTTGGTTTTTTATAGTTCTGAGGTATTTGCCCGTGGTGAAAGGTTTTCTGTTTCCCCAAAAATCGTCAGAAGGAGGCAGTGTAAAGTTGCAAAGGGGTGTAACTTTCGTCCTGCTCGTGATGTGACCAAATTGACTGTTCCAACGCGTCCAAATGGGTACATTTATGCTAGGCATGGTCCTATTTTTCACCCAAACATGTCGAAACAGTCAGAGCTACATTGTATCGACGATATCCCTGAAGAGTCCAAAGTGCAAAAAGGCAGCAATCTTTGACGAGATGTTACTCGAAAACTGTGTCACTTAGAAACATTCCGTCTGAGGCAACGGGATCATGTAGAGTGCCTCTACAATAACCTCTCTTGGTTTTTTATAGCTCTGAGGCATTTGCCCGTGGTGAAAGGTTTTCTGTTTCCCCAAAAATCGTCAGAAGGAGGCAGTGTAAAGTTGCAAAGGGGTGTAACTTTTGTCCTGCTCCTGATGCGACCAAACTGACTGTTCCAACGCGTCCAAATGGTACATTTATGCTAGGCATGGTCCTATTTTTCACCCAAACATGTCGAAACAGTCGGAGCTACATTGTACCGACGATATCCTTGAAGAGTCCAAAGTGCAAAAAGGTAGCAATCTTTGACGAGATGTTACTCGAAAACCGTGTCACTTAGAAACATTCCGTCTGAGGCAACGGGATCATGTAGAGTGCCTCTACAATAACCTCTCTCAGTTTTTTATAGCTCTGAGGCATTTGCCCGTGGTGAAAGGTTTTCTGTTTCCCCAAAAATCGTCAGAAGGAGGTAGTGTAAAGTTGCAAAGGGGTGTAACTTTCGTCCTGCTCCTGATGCGACCAAACTGACTGTTCCAACGCGTCCGAATGGGTACATTTATGCTAGGCATGGTCCTATTTCTCACCCAAACATGTCGAAATAGTCGGAGCTACACTGTACCGATGATATCCCTAAAGAGTCCAAAGTGCAAAAAGGTAGCAATCTTTGACGAGATGTTACTCAAAAATCGTGTCACTTAGAAACATTTCGTCTAAGGCAACGGGATCACCTAGAGTGCCTCTACAATAACCTCTCTCAGTTTTTTATAGCTCTGAGGCATTTGCCTGTGGTGAAAGGTTTTCTGTTGCCCCAAAAATCATCAGAAGGAGGCAGTGTAAAGTTGCACAGGGGTGTAACTTTCGTCCTACTCCTGATGCGACCAAACTGACTGTTCCAACGCGTCTGAATGGGTACATTTATGCTAGGCATGGTCCTATTTTTCACCCAAACATGTCGAAACAGTCGGAGTTACATTGTACCGACGATATCCCTAAAGAGTCCAAAGTGCAAAAAGACAGCAATCTTTGACAAGATGTTACTCGAAAACTGTGTCACTTAGAAACATTCTGTCTAAGGCAACGGGATCATGTAGAGTGCCTCTACAATAACCTCTCTTAGTTTTTTATAGCTCTGAGGCATTTGCCCGTGGTGAAAGGTTTTCTGTTTCCCCAAAAATCGTCAGAAGGAGATGGTGTAAAGTTGCAAAGGGGTGTAACTTTCGTCCTGCTCCTGATGCGACCAAACTGACTATTCCAACACGTCCGAATGGGTACATTTATGCTAGGCATGGTCCTATTTCTCACCCAAACATGTCGAAACAGTCGGAGCTACATTGTACCGACGATATCCCTGAAGAGTCCAAAGTGCAAAAAGGCAGCAATCTTTGACGAGATGTTACTCAAAAATCGTGTCACTTAGAAACATTCTGTCTGAGGCAACGGGATCATGTAGAGTGCCTCTACAATAACCTCTCTTGGTTTTTTATAGCTCTGAGGCATTTGCCCGTGGTGAAAGGTTTTCTGTTTCCCCAAAAATCGTCAGAAGGAGGCAGTGTAAAGTTGCAAAGGTGTGTAACTTTCGTCCTGCTCCTGATGCGACCAAACTGACTGTTCCAATGCGTCCGAATGGGTACATTTATGCTAGGCATGGTCTTATTTTTCACCCAAACATGTCGAAACAGTCGGAGCTACATTGTACCGACGATATCCCTGAAGAGTCCAAAGTGCAAAAAGGCAGCAATCTTTGACGAGATGTTACTCGAAAATCATGTCACTTAGAAACATTCCGTCTGAGGCAACGGGATCACGTAGAGTGCCTCTACAATAACCTCTCTCAATTTTTTATAGCTCTGAGACATTTGCCCGTGGTGAAAGGTTTTCTGCTGCCCCAAAAATCGTCAGAAGGAGGCAGTGTATTAAGTCAGAATGAAAGCCTATTCACTCTAGGCGCCTGTTTTTGACCAAATCACACATGCGCCTTGAACAACTCTGTCTTCAAGGTGCTTTTCTCTAATCTCTGTAGCTCTCCAAATCCACTAAGGC
This sequence comes from Cunninghamia lanceolata, assembly GCA_027924645.1. Taxonomy (NCBI): domain Eukaryota; kingdom Viridiplantae; phylum Streptophyta; class Pinopsida; order Cupressales; family Cupressaceae; genus Cunninghamia; species Cunninghamia lanceolata. The sequence continues at coordinate 12,100,039 of BSBN01000078.1, forward strand.
GCAAATTTTACCTCTTGGGCTCAAGATATAGGTTCTTCATCCAAGGCGCCAGAATGGTCCAAAGGCGCATTTCACGTCTAACCTCACCTTTGACCTTACTTGGAGGCACTAAACCTTTTGACATTTCAAGTAACTTCAAGAGAACTATTTTTCCTTAAGGTGGTTCACTCCTTGCAATTGGATGTATGGTACTTGTAACTCATTTGATTGACTTTGTAATGTTTCTTCTTCTTGCAAAGACTCAAGGCGCATTTTATGATCAAACAAGGTATCTCCTGAACAAGGCGCTCATAGTCTCATCAGGGCATTAATCATCATCATGAGCGCTCATATTGTTCTAGTCGCACAGTTATCTCTGGAATGCTCAAGGTGCTCAAGGCGCACATACCCTTCTCTAGGCTAGTTTACACTTATTCAAGGTGCTCATTCCAAACTTACATGAACTCCTCATTACAAGACGCACAAACTAGATGATCCTAGGGCATAAGGGCGCTCATAGGAGTTGTTATGTGTCATTTTGGCCAAGGTTTTCTGGAGCAGTGAAGACATTAGGAAGGGGATGATCGTTTGGATAGTTTTGAATGCTTTATTTCTCCTTGTTTAAACTAGGCGCTCACTGAGGATTGGAGTAGCCTTTGCACCCTCACATCACGTTAATCGGTGTTTCAGAGGCAATCATAGTATAGGAAGATTTGCGCCTTGAAGAAGAGAGTTATCTGGTGAGCGCTTAGGAGTTCTGGCACCTAGGGGAAAGGTCTAGGTAGAGCGCCTTCAGACTTTGACAGTGAAGTGCCTTAAGGAGTTGGATGATGTTTTTGCCTAGAGTGGAGATGATGTTTTTAGCGCCTTAAGGATGATGATGGAGCGCCTTGGAGTCAGGTTAGTCTGGAGCACCTTAAGAAGGTAAAGCACTTCAAATGTAAACACAAGTGTTTTGAGCGCCCTAATGAGAAGTTGTCTTGGCACCATAAGTTGTTCAAATGAAGATATGCGCCTTGGATAGTTGCAAAGACCTAATTTAGCGCCCAAGGTTGGAAGACTCTTTGTGAGCGCCCAGTGTTTGAAAGCTCTTTGTGTTTGGTGCATTAAAATGAATTTGGCACCTAAGTAGTATTGAAACACTCAACTGAGCGCCTAAAGCCCATGAGAAAAGTGATATGCGCCTTGATAGGAATATCATGGAAGATGAGTTTACTGAATGGCGCCTTGAATGACTTGGTTGATTAAGTGTTTTAGCGCCTAGATATGGGATGAATCATTGAGCGCCTTTGGTTGAGATGATGTCAGCACCTTTGAGATTATAACACCTTGGAGTCAAGTTCGAAGGAGCACCTTGAGAAGGTAAAACACTTCAAATGTTTTCAAGGAATTGGAGAAGTCACTTAGTGCCTAGAAGGAATTCCAGAGCAAGAGGGTTGGAGCGCCTTGAGCTTCAAGTCAGATATGTGCCTAGACCTCTACCCTTTAGCAAGTTGAAGCCCTCTGAGCCTTGACAAAGTGAGAATGCCTTATAGTGAATATGCGCCTTGGGCAAGGTTGAATACAAAGTTGAGGAGTATATCATAATGAGTAAGTGCACTGTAGGGTTAGATGATAAAGACTAGTGCCTTGAGTGTCTTGGTCAAAATTTTGATGTGAGAAGTCTTGCAAGATCAAACCCTGGAGTGCGCCTTAGAGAGAACCTATTGATCCTTTGCTTTGACAAGATTTGGGCGCCAGAACGATCCTTAATAAATGGAATGTATCTACACCAATTTTGCGCCTTTAGGGAAGTGATGGTGGCCAGAATGATCCTTAATCTCATGTTTGTGCGCCTAGGTCTAGAAGCAAGATTTGAGCGCCTTAGGATAGGGTTTTTTGCACCTTGTCTTGGAGAGTGAATTTGCGCCTTGGATGATGTTGAAGCGCCTTGGGATGAAATGCGCCCAAACTTACAGAGGGCCTTCAGTGAGGGAGTTGAAGAGAGTGCTTAGAGGAAGGATAGCCTTAAGATCAAACTAAGTACTTAGAAACCTAAGATTAGCACCTTATTTGAAGTTATACACCTATTCTGGCGCCAGAGAGTGAGTTTGAGTGTGAAGAAGTGAATGTCTGTGCCTTGAAGGGGATACAAAGGGAAGATGATGCACCTTGATGGGTTGATGATGGAAATTTGCATTTTGGAGCTAAATGTGCGCCTTGAATCTAAATGATATTTGAGTGCTTAGAGGTAAATAGGGGCGCCTTTGAGAATTCTTTGTGCTTTAAGGAATGGATTATGGCGCTTTGGACTAAGGTAAGTCCTGAGCACTTCCAATGTTTTTAAGGAGTGCCTTGAAGGAGATAGTGCATAGAGGTATAATGAATCTTCCGGAGAACATGGATAGACAACTAAGTCTCCAACTTGAGTCTTCTACGTGAATTGGATGATGAAGAGAGTCTAGTCATTTTGGGCGCTAGTATCAGGATGAATCATCCAAAATGGGTGCCTAGAACTAGAAGGCGCCAATGCATGAGTTCAAGGATCCTCCATTGGAGCGCCTAGCCCAGATGGCTATAGATTGAAATTTTTAAAGCTAAGTGATGTCTCTTAGGTGAACTCCTAGCCCAGGTGCAAATAGAATAGAACTCTCTCACATAGTTGAAATTGACTTGATAGAAGGAGATAAGTCTTAAGGACTAGTTTGGCGCCTCACTTGCCTATCTCACCTTTGAAATGCGCTTTGGTTGATGATCATCATTGATGGCGCCTAGTGAAATGTAAAGCTATTTGCATCTCCAGAGGATCAAAATTGGATTAGGAGATCATCCTTGCAGTTGAGATTGATAGAGAAGTGTTAAAGGAATCACTTCAAATGGGTGCCTAAGCTAGTTGAGGTGCATATCAATTCCACTGTAACTCCAGACTGACGCTTAGGATCCAGTCATCTCCTAAGGCGCAGTTCCATTCACCCATGACCTCGCTTGGCGTCTAAAACTTGGAAACTCCTTTGGAAAGCTCCTGTTGTGCCTAGAAGATGAGTTTGGGATATCAACTTGCAAAAGGCTTAGAAACTCTTCAAAGATGTTAGGCACAATCCCATGGCACTGGAGCTCAGTTTTGGCACCTTCAAGGAATAGCACATGAAGGAACTTGGGAGGTCAGGTGCTTGTAAAAGGGAACACCTTGGAACATCTTTCAGGGGTTGAAGTAGTAAGAAAACATCAAGTGAGTCTAGGTGCACTCCCTTGTGTGAACAGTTTAGCTCTGGCGCCTAGCCACAGAGTGAGCCAGAAGAAGTAGTTTGGACATTAGAAGATAGGCACTCATTCTACAATTAAGCATTCCACCTTCCTAATCAACAAAGACTTGCAAGAATTGACAAAGGAAGCTAAGGCGCACCTTCTACTTGTTTCCACCTCCAGAATGCGCCTAACCTTGAAAGGGGGTTCAAAGATGTTTGTTAGACCTTTTCACTCAAGGCGCTCACCTTAGGCGCACTTTCTAAGTCCTTGTCACCTCAAGGAAACACCTAGTTTGGAAGGCGCTTGCCCTGTTCTCCACTCCTTTCAATTGGCGCCTAGAACACAGAATGCATGAAAGGAGCGCCTAGACTCCAGAGGGCTCATTTGGGCACCTAGCATTTAAAACACTTTCATAATGATGATGTTTTGGCGCCTACTCTTGGAAACAATCCAAAGCATCCATAACTCTAATTGGCGCCTAATGTTGACAAGGTACAACTTCAGGAGGAGGTCACCTCAACTTGGCGCCCAAGTCAGAAAAACCTGTAAATCCTTCAAATATGCACCTACCTTGTGAGGTGATGAGTTGAACATTCCAAATCTTCAAATGTTGCTCAAGTAAGGAAGACATTGTAACATCAAGGCTTCAAGGCCTGTCCTTGTATTTCCATTGAATGAGTTGTACTTCATGCTATTGAAAGCATTTTCCATGTAATAAGACATTGCAAGTTGATTGAATCAAGTAACAAGACAAGTACCCAACTCTAATGTTGTTTCATTCAAATAGTTATCTTGATGTATATCTTTATGTTATTGAAGTAGTTGATGAATTGTTAGCAAGTAAAAGTGTTTAAGTAAGGAAAAATTTTCGTAGAACTAGTTGGGTATCTTACACTTACACCATGCCTATCCATCAAACATCACAATGCAATCAAAATCCTAACAACATGCCCATGATCCAAGATCAAGTGCAATCATGCAAAGATATTTAAATCACAAGCCTATTAAGAATGAACTAGAGTCTTCTAGTACCATACTTTTCCATCAAACACCATCATGTAATCCATGGCCTATCAAGCCTATCAAAGAAAATGCAAACATCCTATGTAATACAATCAGACTTTAAATATTTGAAGTGGCCATCTACAAATATCCATTCAAAAGTGGATTTATAATGCAAGTATGGACGCCATCAATAAAAAAGATTTGTATTAACCAAATATCCATATACGCATACATCAATATCTGTCGATATAAGTATAACATATATACAAAATAGCCATATAGGCTTACAAGAATGCCATATAGGCATACAATGTCAACTATGTACAATACAAAATATATGTACACAAATGCCATATAGGCATACAATAGAGGAACACAATAAAAAGTCATTCCCCTCTAGCTGGTGAAGAGAATAAATCACGAGCAGCCTTTGATCTTCTAGGGGATGGAGACATGCATGTGGGTGGTCTACTACGAACCCGAGGGCTACTCCTCCTATTTAGTTCTTCCTGCACCTTTACCTGTTACAAAAAAAAGTATAGATATTAACATATAGAAATTACATGTTAAAAAAAATGAAACATTTAACAAAATAATCACTTACCGCTAACATATAATCTGTCTGCTCGCTTGCCTCAGTAGCAGGAAAAGGCCCTAGTGATGTCATGTCCTATAGAAACCATCCAGATAGAAATTAAACTTCAAATCAATAATCTTTTGATTTTTCAAAAATAGACAACTATAACAATGAATGTAAATTGAAATTTACTAATCTGCCTCATACCCCTGTCAATGCCATAGAGCTATGAATCGCAGAGGCCACACCCTGCTCCATTGCCCTACGAACATGGGGAGGTGTATCCGCAGCCTGCATCATCTGGAAATAAAACAACATTATTCAATTACGAAAACTATAATAGTGATGCAAATCATGGCTCCTAACATACACACACACTCATCTAAACATGGAAGTACACACAATAAAACACACAAATCACATACAAAAATTTAGTAAGTACAATTCATTCATTAAACTATTTATTTTATTACCTCCGTAAGCTTTGAAGTCCACCACCGCTGGCAGGTGTTGCCATGAAATCTACAGTGTTAACCTATTCAACATCTAAAATCAGAAATTAGAATACCATTCATATAACGATGCTATTCACATGTAATATTTATAATTCTTTACTAGTTACATACCTCGACAGTAGATGATCTAGTGAAAAATGTAGGTGGAGAACCACTGAAAACTGCATCGACGCTATGACCCTGAAATTTCATTAAAATCATCAATTTAAATTAGTTAATCTTGTATTTCAAAAATAAAATTTAATAAATTAAATTCAATAAACTTGCTAATATTTACCTGAGTATCAAGGCTGAAAGTCTCACTCAGGAGGGTATCTGTCATCACCATCTGCTCAGCTGCAGATGTAACCTGTGCACCTGTGTCCTGACTGTCCATGGGGTCATAACCATAGGCTGACCGGCAAGCCTGGCAAGTATGCGGTGGGACCCTACTCCTCGCACTATCTCCCAACCCACTCTGTGTTGCAGGATCGGCATGCTCTATGATGCTCTGGGTCAAGGCACTAATCGACCTCAGTGTATCAACCTCAACACTCTCCTTCACAATGGAAGGGATAGAAACATGCTCGTGGGCTGGTCTGCTGATTACTCGTCTCACTACCCGCTGTGGGTCAAGACGTGCCCCTGGTCTATCCTGTGCTGAGCCCCCACCTCTACCCTGGAAGTCCCGCATATCAAAATAGTTTGGCACTTTATTGAGGACAAACTCGGAGTAGAGTTTCCTCAAAAAGTATTGCGGGACCTCATTGTTATTGCATGGAGGATGGTCAAAAACCATCCACCACCTCTGCCCGAAATTGTCCCTTATTGCTTGGTTGTTGCACCAATGGATAGGGAACCTCTTGCATGTAATGGGTGGAGGTTGATTTGTTTGTGGGTTTGTGAAAATTGAACACAAGTCTACTTTTGTAATTTGTAATTTTTTGACATCTTGGTATGATAATTTATCTGCATAGTAATCTCTAAACTCTCTCTTTTTATCGGTCCAACTAGTTATTTGCTTGCTAATTGAATTTACATTTGTTAACATAGACTCAAGAGATTCGGCAAGCGTGGACCTATGCAAGGTTGAAGTGGAAGGATCTTTCAACCTTGCAATTATATCTTCAATTTGTTTTTTGTTGTTTTCAATTTGCCCTATTATATTATCTTGTGTTCCAGGGGCATGTCGAGGAATGAATGGAGGAGGTTGTTGTTCTGTAGGTATTTCCTCCTCAGGATTTTGTGGATTTTGAGGAGGAGGAGGAGGAGGAGGAGGTGCATTAACATTTCCTGACAATTAACGAAATATACATTAAAAATCAACAAAAACCTACCTATATAGAAAGAAATTCAAACAAAAAAACAAAGATAACTCACCTCTTTGGTGTGCTCGACGTCGCGGCGGCATTTTGGCGATGAATTGACAAGATTTTTGCGTTGATTGGCTTTTTGCAGAACGCGAGCGCGTTTTTGAGGGTTTGGAGGCCGCGGGCAGAGGAGAAAACGGGAGTGAAATGAAATTGAGTTGCTTTTTTTTTCATTTATAGCTGCCCATAACGCGAGCACGTTATAACGCGCTCGCGTTATGCCTTAATTTTTTTTCAAATTATTTTGGCCACTTTTTGGCCCCCCATCTTTTTGCACTTACCCATATATCTCCAGTCCATCTATTTCTTGCACTCTCCAAAATGTTGATGTGGCCATTTATCAGAAAAACTAACTTTTCTGCCTTCTGTACATCTGAAGTTGTATCAATTAATGCTAGTGAATTCAAGGTTTCTTCTAACAGATTAGTCATGGAATCTATTTTGGGACTTATCAGCCCCCTTAGTTACGCAACATATCTTTGAATTCTCCCTTTTTCTTCATTAGCATGCTCAAATCATTGTGAATGTTTGTAACTTGTGCTTTTTTGGAATTTATTGACTCAACTACCAAATTATAGGTCTTAGAGATATTTAGCAGTTTGAGTTCCAAGTCCTTGATTTTATCTTCTAATTCCTTGGTAACTTCTGGCCAAGATAAGAAAAATTTGTATATTTCATAGGCTTCTTTAATGGCACTTCGTATGCCTTTTACTCCATTCTCTAATAGAGTTTTATCTTTAGCTATCATAGTCTTTAACTCAACCAATCTCTTTTCATCAAACTCTTTTCTAACCTTTGCTTCTGCAGATTTTTTAAAAGACTCAAAATGTGTACTTATAGAGTTTAATAGCCCTTTGAGATTATTAGTGAAGGATAATGAGGTGTCCTTTTGAAATGTTGGCATCATCTTTTCCAGAACGTTAGATGCATCATTGATCAATTTACTATCTTGGTCATGTGATTTTAGCATTTCTTCTTGTGCCTTGGCCTGGACAATAGATACTAATTTGAATTTCTGCACAGGTGACAATGAGGCCAAGTTGATTGGCCCTTGAAGAAGTTCTGACTCATCTGTATCTTGTTGTCTTTTGGAACCAACTAAGTGTTGGATCTAGGGCATACAACTGAGAGGGGGGGGGGTGAATCAGTTGTATAGAACTTCTTCTGTTTCAAACACTTAATTCTCTGTTGTTAGTTAGCAGCATATCAAATAATCATTCATGGAAGCATAATACATAAACATAAGAGCAGATAAGCATCAACACATTGAACACCAAGATTTTGACGTGGAAAACCCGGTTAAGGGAAAAACCACGGGGTGATTAACCCAAGAATTATTCTCTGTTAGAAGAATAAAGAAAAATGAATGGCACATGCCAATAAGGGCTCACTGCCCGAGCACACTGCTCACAAAGAGGCCCACTGCATACAAGGAGACACACTGTCTACAAAGTGATAAAAATCACAGTCTTGAACTGGAGAATGACATCTCTACCATGTCCGGATCAGTTCCAATTAAGCCCAACAATCTCTGCTCTGCCTTTCGCACCTTTCTTCGCTATATCATACTCATCCTCACACCACACACTGAAATGAACTCACAAATCATTATTTATACAAGACATCGACTTAGGAACAAGCATCTAAGTCGGCAAACAACCATAGGAGTATCCGCAAGATGAATAACACATCCGGTCGGCCATCACAAGAACATTCACAGGATGAACAACTCATCCGGTCGGCTACACAGAGCAAGAACTTCATCCGGAAGAATAACTTCAATTCCGGGCTCTATCATTAATGCGGACCAACAACACAACCTAAACATGATCCAAGAACCTTCACAAGCCTGTCTGAATGTCCGGATACATCCACACTTCCTCTGCTTACTTGGATCTCTTGTCTTCCTCATCCGGAACTTTAAGAACATAGTCTGTCGCCACTGTCATAATGCAGGAGGTACTTCTGGACCTCCAAATCATACACAAATCAGGATGATACATCACAAGGACATCCCAAACACTCCTTCCAATCCGCAGATTAGGATAATACAATTCCGGACCTCACCGGACCTTTTTGGGATCCTCTGTCACCTCCGGATACTTGCCGGACCCGGTTCTATACCGGTAGCCACAACTCCTTCAGATCTTCATGCGGACCTCTGAAATCTTAACTGTAGCATCTCAAGACTCATATCTACTAACCCTTTAATCCGCATCCTCCGGTTCTCATCCTATACAGTACATTTACCTTCTTCTCATCACTGTTCTTCACTGTTCCTGACTGAGACTAATTTTCTCAATATCCTCAGCACACAGCTCATCAAATCCTTCTTGTCAATGCAATATGAGTATGTTGACATCAATGACAACACTGGATAACCTCATACTTGCAACAATCTCCCCCTTTGTCATTGATGGCAACATATGATGTGAAAAACCATTAAGACAAGAACTTCATCTTTTCATATGTCTTCTCTTCCTTTACTGCTCCCCCTTTGATCATCAACCACTTGTTTTTCACATGTTTTCTCTCCCCCTTTGACATCAATGGCAAAGGGCTCATACTTGCAATTCTCATACATCAGAATCATACCAGCTGCTCCCCCTTAGTTGCAGCTCCCCATTCGTCCGGATCACAAGATATGACTGTGATAGCCACCAGACTGATGCACAACAGTGCATCTTAGTTCATTACCGGAGGGGCCATGACCCCTAACTTCTCCCGGAGATATTCAAAAGAGTCCTTGGGAAGAGGTTTTGTAAAGATATCTGCAATCTGATCCTTGGAGGGAACATACTCCAATCTGACTTCTTCCTTGTTTACTTGTTCTCTCAAGAAGTGAAATTTGATAGATATGTGCTTAGTCTTAGAATGCAATACCGGATTCTTGGAGATATTAATTGCACTTGAATTATCACAGAAAATTGTGATAGGCTCCTCATATTCAACTTTGATGTCTCTTAGCATCTGCTTCATCCATAGGATTTGAGTACAACTACCTGCTGCTGCAATGTATTCTGCTTCAGTTGTAGACAGAGATATTGCATCTTGTTTCTTGCTTAGCCAAGAAACCAATCTCTTCCCCAAAAAGAATGCTCCACCACTAGTGCTCTTCCGGTCATCCACATCTCCTGCCCAATCTGCATCTGTGTAAGCATGAAGAGAGAAATCCGGATCTCTAGGATACCAAAGACCATACTCAACTGTTCCTTTCAAGTATCTAAAAATTCTTTTGATTGCCATAACATGAGATTCTCTAGGATCAGCCTGGAATCTTGCCACAAGACCAACAGCTTGCATTATATCTGGTCTAGTTTGAGTGAGATACAACAATCCACCAATCATTGATCTATACTTTGTCTGATCTGCCTTTGGAGAATCATCATCTTTGCTTAACTTACATCCGGTTGCCATAGGTGTGTTCATAGGCTTTGAGTCTTCCATACCAAATTTCTTTAACAATTCTTTCACATATTTGGTCTGAGAAATGAAGATCCCTTCTTTTTTTTGAGTAATTTGCAGACCCAAGAAGAAATTCATTTCACCAAGCATAGACATTTCAAACTCACTTTTCATCTGATTTGCAAAAGTTTTGCACATACTATCTCTTCCTCCAAAAATGATATCATCCACAAATACTTCAACAATCAGAATGTTTTCATGATCAATTTTGAAATATAAGTTACTGTCAGCAGTACCTTTATTGAATCCAATCTGCACAAGATGCTTATCCAACCTTTCATACCATGCTCTTGGGGCTTGCTTCAATCCATACAAAGCTTTCTTCAACTTGCAGACCATATCATTATTATCAGACAATTGAAATCCATCCGGTTGTTCAATGTAGACTTCTTCTTCCAGATCACCATTTAGGAAGGCAGACTTGACATCCATCTGATATACCTTGAAGTCTTTGAAGGTAGCAAATGCAAGAAGTAATCTGACTGCTTCAATTCTTGCTACCAGAGCAAAAGTCTCTTCAAAGTCAATTCCTTCTATTTGGGAGTAGCCTTTGCAGACCAATCTAGCTTTGTTTCTGATTACTTCACCAGCTTCATTTAGTTTGTTCCGGAAGACCCACTTGGTTCCAATTACATTCCTGTTTCTAGGTCTGGGAACAAGATCCCAAGTATGATTTTTCTCAATTTGCATCAGTTCATCTTCCATTGCTTTGGTCCAGTTTTCATCATTGCAGGCTTCATTTATTGTTTTAGGTTCAATCTTTGAAATCAGACAACATTCATTCTGATCTTGAGCAATATTCCTTCTAGTTTGTACACCTTTGCTTCTGTCACCTATGATCTGATCTTCAGAGTGATTCAGTCTTACATACCTTGGAATTTTGGGAGTATCCAGCACTGCTGTTTCTTGATCAGCCTCATTCAAATCTAACTCTTCTTCCTGATTTACCGGATCAGGCTGACTCTGTCTCACCGGAGAGGATTGAGGTCCTTGAACACTGTCTTGGTCATCTTCATCAAACTCATAAAATCTTGAAGGCTTCTCAATTCCTTCATCAACCTTCACATTGGTGCTTTCTATCATCTTCCTCAATCTCTTATTGTAACATCGGTATGCTTTGCTTTGAGTGGAGTAGCCCAAGAAAATTCCTTCATCACTTCTAGCATCAAACTTTCCTAGATCTTCATCTCTTTTAATATAACACTTGCTACCAAATACTCTGAAATATTTCACAGTAGGAGTGATGCCAAACCAGAGTTCATAGGGGGTCTTACCGGTGTTGTTTCTGATTTGAACTCGATTGAGAGTGTAGACTGCAGTGCTGATAGCTTCTTTCCAAAACATTTGAGGAACATTTGCTTCCAACATCATTGTCCTAGCAGCTTCCTGGATGGTCCGGTTCTTTCTCTCAACTACTCCATTCTGCTGTGGAGTCTTAGGAGCAGACAACTGTCTCCTTATACCCTGTTTCTCACAAAAGTCAATGAATTCACCAGATGTAAATTCACCACCTCTATCAGACCTTAGACACTTTAGTTTCAATCCGGTTTGAATCTCCATCATAGCTTTGAAGATTTTGAACTTCTCAAAAGCTTCTGATTTTTCTTTTAGAAAGGTAACCCACATCATCCGGGAATGATCATCAATTAACAACATGAAATATCTATCACCTTGCAGACTCTTGATTCTTGTTGGACCACATAGATCAGTATGTACTAATTCCAATAATCCGGTAGAAGATTGATCTTTGCTTTTAAAAGAGACTCTGCTTTGTTTGCCTAACTGACATTCTTTACACACACTATTTGTAGGTTTTATCAACTTTGGAAGATCTCTCACAGCCTGAGTATTGCTTATCTTGATGATGTTATCAAAATTTACATGACACATTCTTCTATGCCATAACCAACTCTGATCAATTTGAACAAACAAACAACTTTTATTTGAACCAACCAGATGAAAGATGTTACCTCTTGTCTGAGTACCGGATGCAATTTCAGTTCCGGAGCTTGTAAAGATTCTGCATTTTCCATTCTTGAACCGGAGATCATAGCCTTTGTCCACTAACTGACCAACACTGAGAAGATTGTGCTTCAATCCTTCAACATACAGTACATTACCTGTTTTGCTCTTACCATCAAAGGAAATAGTTCCCCTACCTCTGATTCTGCCAGCAGAATTGTCACCAAACTTTACCATTCCTCCTTCATATCTTTCCAAGTCTAAGAACTTATTCTTGTCACCAGTCATATGGTGAGAGCATCCACTGTCAATAACCCAATCATCCTTTTCTTCCACTTGAGCAGCCAAGGCTTTTTCAACAACTTTGTGATTGACAGATTCAGAGAGCAAGGAATCTTCTTCCTTGATGGCTATAAACACCCACTCATTTCCGGATTTGCTTCCTGGATCTGATTCATCATCTGTTACTCCTTCATTGTCATCTTCTTCATGAACATAATAGCAATTCTTTTGAAACCTTTGTCTGTGAGTATTAGATCTTGCAGATCTCTCCGGACATCTTGAGGCAAAATGACCAATCTTATTGCAGTTAAAACACTTAAAGGGTAGTTTTCCTTCATACTTACCGGATCCTCTTGGCAGTCTCTTTGCAATGAGGGCTTCAAGTTGAGCTGTTTCTGCTTCTTCTTCTTCCATGTCTCTTCTTGCTTGATCATACCATGACATTTTCCTTGATGAGTTTTCACCCGGATCAAATCTCTGTTTGCCTTTCACATAGGCACTGGCTTTGAAAGCAGATTCAGTCTTGGGAGGATCATCTCCAAACTCGGTCATTTCAAATGCAGCTAGTTTGCCAGCCAGTTGTTCTCTTGTGACAGTTGTGTGGGCTCTGAATTCATCAATGGCAGCAACTTTGATTTTGTAGGCAGCAGGAAGGGATCTTAGGATTTTGCAGACAATCTCATTTTCATCTAAAGTTCCACCAGCATTTCTGATTCCACATACCAGCTCATTTACTCTTGGCATAAAGGTAGTGATGTTTTCATCATCTCTCATTTTCAATCTTTCAAATTTCCCTTTCAGACTTTGCAACCTTGCACTTTTGACAAACTCATCTCCTTCATACAGAAGTTCCAGTTTAGTTAGGATCTCATATGCAGTGGGTAGGTCAATGACATTCGAGAGATCTGAGTCATTCAATGCACTTAGAAGAGCTTCCTTGGTCCGCAGATTGTTTTCAGCTTCTGTGATTTCATTCAGAGTTGTCGGACCACCTTGTGGAGGTACATATGGTTTTGAAATCATACCCAGATATGCTTTTCCCATGCATTCCAAGTGACACTTCATGCGACCTTTCCAGAGAGTAAAGTTGGTTCCATCGAACTTCGGACTATCCTTCTTGTAAGACGACATCCTGGATCTCCTCAAACGGTTAAGCTCTTGTCAGAGGAACTTGGCTCTGATACCAATTGTTGGATCTAGGGCATACAACTGAGAGGGGGGGGGTGAATCAGTTGTATAGAACTTCTTCTGTTTCAAACACTTAATTCTCTGTTGTTAGTTAGCAGCATATCAAATAATCATTCATGGAAGCATAATACATAAACATAAGAGCAGATAAGCATCAACACATTGAACACCAAGATTTTGACGTGGAAAACCCGGTTAAGGGAAAAACCACGGGGTGATTAACCCAAGAATTATTCTCTGTTAGAAGAATAAAGAAAAATGAATGGCACATGCCAATAAGGGCTCACTGCCCGAGCACACTGCTCACAAAGAGGCCCACTGCCTACAAGGAGACACACTGTCTACAAAGTGATAAAAATCACAGTCTTAAACTGGAGAATGACATCTCTACCATGTCCGGATCAGTTCCAATTAAGCCCAACAATCTCTGCTCTGCCTTTCGCACCTTTCTTCGCTATATCATACTCATCCTCACACCACACACTGAAATGAACTCACAAATCATTATTTATACAAGACATCGACTTAGGAACAAGCATCTAAGTCGGCAAACAACCATAGGAGTATCCGCAAGATGAATAACACATCCGGTCGGCCATCACAAGAACATTCGCAGGATGAACAACTCATCCGGTCGGCTACACAGAGCAAGAACTTCATCCGGAAGAATAACTTCAATTCCGGGCTCTATCATTAATGCGGACCAACAACACAACCTAAACATGATCCAAGAACCTTCACAAGCCTGTCTGAATGTCCGGATACATCCGCACTTCCTCTGCTTACTTGGATCTCTTGTCTTCCTCATCCAGAACTTTAAGAACACAGTCTGTCGCCACTGTCATAATGCAGGAGGTACTTCCGGACCTCCAAATCATACACAAATCAGGATGATACATCACAAGGACATCCCAAACACTCCTTCCAATCCGCAGATTAGGATAATACAATTCCGGGCCTCAACGGACCTTTTTGGGATCCTCTGTCACCTCCGGATACTTGCCGGACCCGGTTCTATACCGGTAGCCACAACTCCTTCAGATCTTCATGCGGACCTCTGAAATCTTAACTGTAGCATCTCAAGACTCATATCTACTAACCCTTTAATCCGCATCCTCCGGTTCTCATCCTATACAGTACATTTACCTTCTTCTCATCACTGTTCTTCACTGTTCCTGACTGAGACTAATTTTCTCAATATCCTCAGCACACAGCTCATCAAATCCTTCTTGTCAATGCAATATGAGTATGTTGACATCAATGACAACACTGGATAACCTCATACTTGCAACACTAAGACATCTACAGTGTCTCTTGCTCTCCTAGATACTTCTTCTTGACTGTATTCTAGAGGATCCATGTCTGTATTTTCTTGTTGATCAATGTTTTGTTCCGATGCAGGGCTCCTTATCTATTCCCTATTCTCTTCAACCTTAGCTTGTTACTTAGGAGGCAGATCAGTTTCAGTTTTGCCTTGATCTGACATATCCAATGTATCCGTGTCAAGGACTAGATCACTCTATTCCGGTCTTTGATCCTGGCTTATCTCCGGCAAAGATGTATCTTCATCTTTTGCTCCTTCATTGTCATAGATAGTAGGAATATTGTTTTTCTTTAATGCTGCCAAAGTGATCTCCTCTGTTTCCTTGACCACTTTATCAATTTCTCCCAACATCAATGAATTCATTCTTCTCTTGGTCTTGAAAGCATCCTTGATCTCTTTAGAGATTTTGGTCTTCTCCTCAGGGGTGATTTCCAGACATAATCTCATCAATGAGTGATCCCTGAGCTCAACATCCTTTGCCATAGCCGCTTCTTTTCTTGCAGTCATTATACTTGCCAGGCTATGTGGAAGATCATCAACTATTTCAACTAGGGCCTTGTTGTAGATGTTTAGGTATTCTACCATAGCAGTCTCAATGATCCTCTTGTCTGGATCATTATATTCATCATACAATTGTGCAATTGGTTTTAGATTGCCATCTATTGTTATGGCTTTGAGCACATCCTCAAGACTTATAGTTGCTTCGTCTGTTTGAGGAACATCTTTCTTTTGCCTTTTGGCAGGTTGACCCTTACTGGAGGGTTTCTTCTTGCTGGATCCAGAGGCCTTTGTGGTCTCAGCTTTCATCTTTTTCACTTCTTCATCAGACTTTGTCTCTTCTTCATCTGTTCATTCCTATACTGACATACATCCTTTTACCTTCTATTTTCTATCTTTTTGTGCCTTTGTCAGCAGATTTCTTGGAAGGTTGCTCCACACTTGCAGATGGTGTGGAATTGGAGGGAATGGATGCAGCTTCTGCAGAGGTGGATCCTCTGGTTCTTTTTCTTGAGACCTCTAGCTTTTCTGGTTCACTCTTGGGTTCTTCCGTTGGTTCAATTGATTCACCTTTTCTCTTTTCTTCTGCTTCCTTAGCAGCTTGTGCTTTTTCCCTTGCCTTTGTCACTTGTTCTTTTGTGAACCCATATCTTGTAGCAATTTCCTCTACTTCTTTTCTCACCTTCCCAGTGGATTCAGGCTTCATGAGTTCAACATGAAGTTTTAAACTTAGTTCTTCATAAGTCCCAAACCTCTCTTCTTCAGTGTCTCTAGGTTTGTTGAGAAGATGTTGGGCATAGTTTTCAAGTATTTGTCCATCTACCTCATATCCCATGGGCATTATCTAGACCGTCCTAGGCTCAACAACCTCCATCAAGCATTGATCTTTTGTAAGTTCCATAAAACATATAGTATCCTTGTACTTCTCAACAATTTTCTCAGGAATTCTTTCTCTTGAGTGCATCATGCTTTGAAATTTTTTGAAATACCCCCATAAGGCTACCTTTTGCTCATCATGGCTTCCAATGCTACTTATAAGATTTTTGATTTGGACAGCTACCGGTTTGGTAGTTAACTAGAATAGATTCTTCATCTTTGGCAATTCATTCATAAAATATAGAAGAATAGGCAGATGACCAATGTACCGAATTTGAATGGATAGTTTTTCCTTTCCTTGATCTTCTTTAGATTCTCCAATAGTTGGATTCTCAGCAACTCACACAAATCATAATCAACATTCTCTTTGACCATTTGATATGCAATGTAGATCGCAGTACCGGAGACAGAGTTCTCCTGATTTGAGAAATAGATCTTGTAGCCTATGACCATAGAGGCAAATCTTACTGCATGGTCTATGATGTCATTTATGGTTAATGCCCTCTTATCAAATTGGGCTCTAGTCGCCTCTGTAACGATTTGATTCTTCACAGCTTTCAGAAGGGCACATATCCGGTAGAATTTAACGTTGTTACTGCCCTAATCGCCTCCTTGGTGATTTTAAAGGGCTACCCTAACCACATGAATTCATCATGAATTTGACTTAGAATATACCAAACCCATTCATCCTCTGTGAATGCTAAAAATTCTACATACTGGATGAATTTCTTTTCCTTTAGGGCTTTATATTCTTCCTTTAGGTCAAATTGATCATTACTTAAATGCTTCAGGAATAGCTCTGAGAATTTGTCGCCACTGAGTTCATCTAGGGCAACATGGATATAAGCCCTAACATCTTCCACATACAAAACTCCATGTGGTATTTTTGAAAACGCACCCATTGGATCAACTCTTAATGTCAGATTAGGGTTTTCTCTGCTTGGAATCGCTGGAAATTGCTAATATCGCTTATGATCTTGCTTTTGGACACCTTAGACACTTGAAGGCTCAAATACAAAGTGATTAGTCCTTCGAGCGCTACCCTTTTAACCTTTGTTTACCAAAACCTACTCATCATAAATCTTGTTATCAAAAATATGTCAAACATTTCTCTGTTAGGTACAATCAATCAAGATTGCTCCATAATGTGCCACATTGAATTCTTTTCTTCCGGTTTTTCTTTTGAGAGATTTGTCACATCAGATTTCATCATATACCTTTGTGCCGAATTCTAGCACCCACTTTCTGGCTGGGGGTTTTGAATTTTCAACACTTCTCCCCTTGAGTCAGAGCACCTAGTTTACCTCCTGTAGGAAGTATCTGCATCAGATGTTGGTGCGGATCTATCCTCTTCTTTAATTATTTCTTTCTTGACCCAGATCTTGTCCATTTCCTTCCTGGTTTCAACTAGATCAACCTTTTCTTTTCCCTTATCACTCGTCTACTCTATTTTCCTTTCTTTAGCATAGTAATTTCTCTTCACATTCTTGCTTCTGCAGAATCTTGCAACATATCCAAATTTGATGCAATTGAAACACACAATGTTTCCTTGTCCTTGATTCCTTCCTCTGAATGAATTCATCCTTGATCTGCATTGATTTGCCATGTGTCCAAATCTATTGCATGCAAAACACTTTCCATTGAATGATTGACTATTGTATGTACTATTCCTTACCAGATTTCTACATTCATTTGATTTGTGACCGATTTTCTTGCAATTGAAACATTGACCATAAAAGGATGGAACATTCTGATTTACTCTATTCTTGGATTGAGTAGCTTTATGACCAAACTTATTGCAATTAAAACAGCGGCCATTGAAATATGGATACCTCTAAGCATTTGGCTGTCTGACCAGAGGTTTTCTAGGTCTTCTTCTTTGATTTCTGGACTGGTTTCTTCTGTTCTACTTTAACTCAGTGTTTGTTTGACCAAATTTTGAACTTTCTCCTTTTTCAAATCCCAAACCTTTCTTATCATCAACACTCTTCTGACTAGCAATCATTTCATCAAGCTTTGCAATACTTATCTTGAACTTTTCTTCATAGCTCTTGGCCTTTTCCAAGTCTACTTTTAGACTCACAATTTCTTTTTCTAGTTGGCACAATCTTTTGATTTGCTTTTCATCATTAAATTCAGATCTTCTTTTGCTTTTGCTCTTTCTATAACTTCTGCTTTCAAACCATTCAGAGTTTCATTTGCTAATATCAATTGATTGCTAACTTCTTTGTATTTGTCTTTGAATTTCTTAACTTGTTCTTTTAATCTTGAGATGCATTCATCAGCTTCTTGTAAGTTATCCTTTAGATCCCTGACTTCTGCTTCAGATTGTTCCAGATCAAGAAGAGTTGCTTCTAGTTCCTTGTTGCTTTCATAATTTCCAAATCTTCTTGTTGCCATGATCATATTACCCTAGATCTTCCTTAAGCTATTAAGCTTCTTCCAAGGAACCTTGCTCTGATACCAATTGTTGATAGCAAGGAATACTGAGAGGGGGGGGGGTGAATCAGTATTCCATAAAACCACTTCTTAATAAGTTTATTAGCCTGAATTCCAAAATTAATAACATGAAAGTAGAATAAGCATAGGAACAATAGCCACAAAGACATAACACATGAACACCAGGATTTTTATGTGGAAAACCCAAAAAGGGAAAAACCACGGTGAGTGTTATCTCACAATATATTAAGAAAGCACAATACCGAGTTACAAAGAGGCTCATTGCATTAGGGCTCGCTGCCCAGAGCTCACTGTTCAAGAGGCCCACTTCCAAAGAATAAGCTCACTGCCAATTAGAAGAATGAAGAAAGTAGAAGGGTGGCTCACTGCCAAGATGAACTACTGAGCTTGCATCTACATATGCATGGTTACAATTCCAATGAAGCATAGAAACATTAACTCAAAACTCTTCATCTCTCACTGCCCTGTTATGCTACTCTGCTTTTACATATGATCTCTTTTATTTTGCTCTTGTCTCTTATCTTCGCATATTTTGTATTCACACACTTCATCGCATATTCTTTGTCAACCAAACACAAAAATCCATCCTCTATATATACCTGCAATTTGATCTAACTCTTAATCAGGTTAGCAAGCAATGTATGAAATGTGTACACATGGTGTTGTATTCTGTTGGCTTGATCTTGTGTAATGTGGACCAAAACAAACATATACAAGTCTTCGTATAGGTCAGCTCTAATCATGCAATCACTTATATTGATTGTCCAGATATTATACCTTCTCCGCATAATGATCTTAGAGGCCTGTCGGCTTGTTCCTTAAGAACATGTATGATAGGTTCCTCTGTCACATCATAACTTATGCTGTGGACCATATGGGACTCCACAATCCATATCTAACATTCATAAATGACCTCTTAACATTCCTTCAGATCCACATAACAAAATAATTTTGTATGCCAAAATGCGTATCTTTGAAATGTTGCACTGTCACACTGAAACACTGTCAAACTGGAGGCCGATACTTGGAAGCTTGTAAAATATTATCTATTGAACTTCAGAGGCTATAATCTTGGATTTAGGTAGTCATGACATATCTCTAGTTTTTTCCATAACCGCATAACAAAATATGCTATTGGGGAGGAATGCAAACCATTTTACTCTGTGTTGTTCACTGTCTCTATCTTAACACTATCCACCCAGACTTAGACTTTTCACCAGATGACTTCCGAAGGAAGTCAGAGCTTGATCACTCAAATAAAATAGTAATAGGTAGCTATAAACATCCTACCTAAACTGCATCTACAAGTCTTCAATTGTAGAGGCATACTGATTCACTTTCTGTCCCTTACTCAGAATACTTCCCATACTTAGCCATTTTGGGCTTCCAGACCAAAATACTTTGTGACTTGTTGCGAACTCAAGATTGTCTACCAGAGTAGTGTCTCTTTGCCATGCTGATGGATTCTCTTTGCCTTGTTGCCATCAATGACAACATTCAAGTCTTCTGTAGAGTAGTGTCTCTTGCCAACACACTATTCATATGAATTATGGATCTCCATATCCTATCTTTCATGCTAATTCATTTCCAATTAGGAACACACCTACTTTTCATGCCCTAACTACTCCACAAAGTTTTCATATGATTGGAAAGTTATACCAAAAAATGGTTAAGGAGATATCTATCATCTGAAGGAGGTAAATGGAAGAACATGTTTGTTGGTTCAATCCAATGAATGTTAGTAGTGGCACAAAACAATGGGACACAACAACTTTGATAATATGGTAAGGATTGGCTCTACTTATGTAGTAAGAGACTTGCCCAAGATAATAAAGCCTACAAACATAGTATGCAGGAAATGTAAAATTAGAAAGTAGATAAATACAAGTTTCAAAAGCAAGGAGTATTCTTCTTCAAATCCATTGGAGCTTATTTACACTAATCTATGTGGCCCTACAAGAGTAAAGAGTCAACAAGGTGAGAGGTATTTTATGTTGCTCATTGATGATTATTCTAGAATGACTTGAGTTACTTTCTTAAGAGAAAAATCAGATGCCCTTGATAAATTTAAGGTGTTCAAAGCTATGGTTGAGAATGAAGTAGATGCTAAGATCAAATGTTTAAGGTCTGATAGAGGAGGTGATTTTACTTCAAATGATTTTGAAATGTTTTGTGAAGATCATGGTATTAGGAGACATCTGTCAGCTCCTCAGACTCCTTAGCAAAATGGGGTAGTTGAAAGGAAGAATAAGACTATGCAAAAGATGTCTAGGGCAATGTCAAAAGATGCAGACCTGCCTGATATGTACTAGAAGGAAGTAGTTCATAGTGATGTCTATCTCATTAATAGAGTGCAACTAAGGGTCAATAACACTAAGACCCCTTATGAGCTATGGTATGGAAGACCTCCCATAGATACTTCAGGATCTTTGGCAACAAATGTTATCTAAGAAGAGATGAAGAAGACCTAGGAAAGTTTGACTCAAGAAGTGATGAAAGAATCTTTCTTGGTTACTCAACCAGAAGCAAGGCCTATAGATGCTACAACAAGAGGTTGGGAAAGATGATTGAAAGTACAAATGTCAAAGTAGATAAAGACTTGTATTAGATCTCACAAGATTTAGAGGACTCCGGATATGATATATTTCCATGCATTGAAGATGCAGAAGAAGAAGTGAAAGAAGAAAATGAACAAGAATCAAAGCAAGTGCCTAAGACTCCAGCAAAGTATGTTCAGGAGAACCACTTAGCAGATTAGATCATTAGAGATAAGGATGAAGGTGTACAGACAAGGAGAAGGCTTACTAAGACACATGAGCAAGTAAACTTGTGTTTGTTATCAAAAGTTGAACCCAAAACCTTTGCTGATGCTAGCAAAGATGATGGACGGATACAGGTAATGGAAGAAGAATTGGATCAGATTGAGAAGAATCAGACATGGGAATTAGTTCCTAGACTAGCCAATAGGAATGTTATAGGAACAAAGTGGGTGTTCTGGAACAAGCTAAATGAAGAAGGTGAAGTTATAAGGAACAAAACAAGATTGGTATGCAAAGGATACACACAAGTTGAAGGTATTGATTTTGAGGAGACTTTTACTCTTGTATCCAAGATGGAGGCAATCAGAATATTCCTTACTCTTGCTGCTCATAAGAGCTTCAAAGTATATTAGATGGATGTTAAGTTAGCATTCTTGAATGGTGATCTAGAGGAAGAGGTTTATATTGAGCAACCAGATGGTTTTCAGATATCATAAGGTCCGAACATGGTGTGTAGACTCAAGAAGGCTTAATATGGTCTCAAGCAAGCACCTAAGGCTTGGTATGCTAGGTTAGGCAAGTACTTACTTCAAAAGGGCTTCAAGAAAGGTACTACTGATAGCAATCTTTACATCAAGGGAGAAGGAGACATGATATTGATAGTTGTAATATATGTTGATGACATCATCTTTGGTGGAGATGATGATATGTGTAAGAGGTTTGCAAAGGAGATGCAAAAAGAGTTTGAAATGT
The DNA here is from genome assembly GCA_027924645.1 of Cunninghamia lanceolata. Taxonomy (NCBI): domain Eukaryota; kingdom Viridiplantae; phylum Streptophyta; class Pinopsida; order Cupressales; family Cupressaceae; genus Cunninghamia; species Cunninghamia lanceolata. The sequence continues at coordinate 12,122,256 of BSBN01000078.1, forward strand.
CTATGATTGGTGAGATGTCTTTTTTCCTTGGACTTCAAATTACTCAGCTAGAAGGTGGTATCTTTATTTCTCAAGCTAAGTATGTAAAAGAGTTGTTGAAGAAGTTTGGTATAGAGGATTCAAAACTAGTGAGTACTCCCATTATCATTGGATGTCACTTAAGAAAGGATGACGTGTCTCTGAAGGTGGATTAGATTGCCTATAGATCTATGATTGGAGGATTGTTGTACCTAACTGCTTCTAGACCTGATATTATGCATGCAGTATGTGTGGTTTCCAGATATCAAGCCAATCTCAAGAAAACACATGAGATGGCAGTGAAAAGGATATTCAGATACTTGAAAGGAACTCCAGATTATGACCTATGGTATCCAAGAGGTAATGACTTTAATTTGAGTGCCTACACTGATGCTGATTGGGCTAGTTATGTTGATGATAGAAGAAGAACAAGTGGTGGCGCTTTCTTCTTAGGAAGAAGATTAGTTTCATGGCAGAGTAAGAAGCAAGATTTAGTGTCCTTATCAATTGTAGAGGTAGAGTACATTGCAACAACATCCTGTTGTACACAAGTGTTGTGGATGAAGCAAACCCTAAAGGATATCAAGGTATTGTATGACGAGCCTATTCCTATTTTGTGTGACAATATAAGTGCTATCAATATTTCTAAGAATCTAGTGATGAATTCTAGAACCAAGCATATAGCAATCAGATATTACTTTTTGAGAGAGAAGGTTGCAGAAAAGGAAGTAAGGTTGGAATATGTTCCAACAAAGGATCAGATTGTAGATATTTTCACAAGGACTCTTTCAAAGGACACTTTTGAGGATCTTCAACAAAAGTTAGGGGTAATTGCCCCTCCTTCTTCTTGCTAGATGCATAATGGTGCATCTGTCTAGGGGGAGTTCATGTTATATGTTTTTCTTAGACTGATGGTGGCTACCTCTCAAGGGGAGCAGGTAGCGGTTGATGATGATAGGGGGAGTTTGTTTGCTACAAGAAGTTATGCCCTAAGAGAGAAGATGTTTCCCTTTGTCCTTGATATCAAAGGGGGAGAATGTGTAGGTATGTGTTGTCATCAATGCCAAAGGGGGAGATTGTTACACATATGGTTCCTAAGGTTGTCATTGATGTCAACATAGTCATAAGGTTGTCATTGATCTCAACACTATCTTGGATGTGTGATGGTGTTCATGGTTGGATGTCATGTCCTATCTAGTAGAGAAGATATAGTTCATGGTTGGATGTCATGTCCTATCCAATAGAGAAAATATAGTTCATGATTGGATGTCATGTCCTATCCAGTAGAGAAGATATAGTTCATGGTTTGATGTCATGTTGAATATAATATGGTTACCGAAGTTCATGGTTGGATGTCATGCCTTGATCAGTGCAGAGTTGAGTAAGAAGATACATTAATATGGGAATTATAAGCACTAAGTTGATCAGATGTGTTGCTAATGTTGAGAAGATGTTACTAGTGTCCTGAAGCATATTGTATGATCTCTCCTACTGTTCCTAAGAATGTATGTGTTGATACAAAGAAGGTTTGGCCTCTGGGAGTTGGTGATAGTTTCTGCTCTAGGATGAATGCTCTTAAAGAATGTCTGGGAGATTGCTCTGCATTTTCATTCTATTGATGTTGTGTCTTTGCGGATTGGAAGATAGCTTACTATAGTGTCAAAGCATGTACATGTTCCAAGTTTCACGGTGTTTGAATTATCGGAAGGGTGTTTTGTACTTAACAGTTTCAAGACGATGTTGTTTATGTGAAGGTGTTCTTAGTAGGGTAATGGAATGCTCTGCATTCCTCCACATTAGTAGTTATGGTTGTGCGGTTCTAGAACTATGTTTAGGGTGCAGTGAAGGTGGTAATTCCAAAGTTTTATATCATTTATCACTCTGCTATGAAAGTTATGCATGATAGAGTACCGGCATGTGTTCTGGCAGAGTAAGCTAGTGTTGAAGGCCTGTTGGAATACTCCGCATTCCTCCAGATGTAAATATTTGCCTTTTCCATTTTGTGGATATGTTTATGGATGTGTTTTACATGCTCTCTTGCAGTTTCAATTTTCTTGGTGGTTCGCAAGCTTAGTTTTTCAATGATAGTATGTTGCAGCGAGTTGTGGATGACTGGTTGTTCTCAGAGTTATGGTTGAAGATGTGTGCCACAAAATCATTGATTTTCAGAGGTAAAGGAGTGTTGGGATATGTTGCACGAGTCTTGTAGACTCATCTGGAAGAGTTTCATAAAGATATTTCTTATTTCCAGTACCGCACAAGGTTTTCAAGTTGTTGTGACCATTATGCTTCAAGTTTCACATGTTTTTGCTTAAGGCTGTCCTATTTTCAAATGAGCGGAGTGTGCGGATGTTTTGGACCTAGTTAAGCAAGTGTTGGCTGTTAGAAATGAAAGAAACACTACTTCAATGGAAATTTGATTCAATATAAATTTTTGCAATCTTTAACTGTGTGTTATTAATGGAAATTGTAACATAGAAACAAAACTATGCTCCATAGAAATGCAAAATCAGAAATATGAACACATAACACAATGTTTAATGTGGAGAAAACCTTTTTGAGTAAAAAAATCCACACAGGAGAGAGGCCCAATGTTTGTATTAATCTGAAAAATGATTTACAATACAACAACACTTCAACTCTCTCCACTAGTCTTCAATCCGACAGCATTCTGGCAGCACCCGAGTACCTGAAATCTATATTGCAACAACTAATACATGGAAAATACTTATAGAAACATTTTCTAACTCATCTTAGGCATTCACCATCTCTCTCCTAAGTTTCTCCAACCTGTAAATATTAACTACCATCTTACAAGCATCTTACACTTGTCCAAAAATAGCCATGCAAAGGTTGGAGGCCCAAGACTAAATCTGGCATCTTACTGTTGCAAGTATGGGCCTAACTAGTGTTGTCATTGATGTCAACATACTCCTGTTGCATTAATGATAAGGATTGGATGAGCTGTGAGCTGAGGATATTGAGAAAATTAGTCTCAATCAGGAACAGTGAAGAATAGTGATGACAGTAAGGTACAAGTCCAAGATAAGATAAGGATTAGAGGATGTGGATTAAAGGGTTTGTAGATATGTGTCTTAAAATAGTTTAGTAGATATTTCAGAGGTCCACATGAAGATATGAAGAAGTTATGGCAGTCCAAGTAAAACTAGTTCCGGAAGGTGCTTAGTGGTGACAGAGTGATACAGACAGGTCCGGTGAGATCTGGAAATATACTCTCCTGCTCTGTGGATTTGAGGGAGTGTTAAGGAGGTCTCTATGGAGTGTTATCTAGATTGGTTCATGGTTTGAAGGTCTGAAAGCATGTATTCCTTTGTGACAGTAGTGACAGACTATGTTCTTGAGGTTCCAGATGAAGGAGAGATGGTTTTAAGTAAGCAGATGAAGTATGGATGTTCTTGGTGTTTCAGGAAAGCTTGTGGTGGTCTTTGGATCATGTCTAGTTCATGTTGGTGGTCCGCATTGAAGTTGGAGTTCCCTTTTGAAGAACAACTTCCGGATAATGGTGTTCTTCTTAAAATAGGCTGACTGGATGAGTTATACATCTTGCGGATGTTATTGTGGATGTTTGCTGACTTACATGATCATTCCTAAGTTGATGTCTTGTATAAATAAGGGATTGTGAAGTCATTTGGAAAATGTCCTTGTGGAGATGAGAGTGTGGTAGACAGAAGGAGAGCAAAAGGCAGAGCAGAAGTATTGGGCTTAAATGTAACTGATTCAAGCATGGTGAAGATGCTACTTTCCAGTTCAAGTAGGTGATACTTATTTCTTTGTAGACAGTGTGTCTCTTGTAGGCAGTGAGCCTCTTGTGAGCAGTGTGCTCGAGTAGTGAGCCCTAATTGGCATGTGCCATTTGTTCTTTCTATTCTTCTAACAGAGAATACAATCTTAGGTTAATCACCCCATGGTTTTTCCCTTAACCGGGTTTTCCATGTCAAATTCTTGGTGTCTTATGTGTTGATGAGTTTCTGCTTTTGATTTAATTGCATTATGTTTCATGAATGATATACTACTAATCACTAAGAAGATTTAAGTGTGAAAGTTTTATACAACTGATTCACCCCCCCTCTCAGTTGTATGCCCTAAGTGTAACAATTGGTATCAGAGCTAAGTTCCTCTAAAAGGAGCTTAACCGCTTGAGGAGATCCAAGATGTCATCTTACAAGAAGGACAGTCCGAAGTTTGATGGAACCAACTTTGCTCTTTGGAAAGGTCACATGAAATGTCACTTGTAGTGTATGGGAATAGTGTACCGATCCATGGTTACAAAACAATATGTACCTCCACAAGGTATTCTGATAACCCTAAATGAAATCACAAATCCTGAAAACAATTTGTAGACCAAAGAGGCTCTTCTAAGCACATTATCTAACTCAGAGCTCTCAAATGTTATTGACCTATCAACTGCCTTTAAGATTTGGAATAAACTGGAACTTTTGCATGAAGGAGACCAGTATGTTAAATGTGCAAGGTTACAGAGTCTAAAAGGGAAATTTAAAAAACTAAAGATGAGAGATGATGAAAATATTACTACTTTTATGCCAAGAGTGAATGAGCTGGTTTGTGGAATTAGAAATGCTGGTGGAGTCTTGGATGAAAATAAAATTGTTGGTAAAATTCTCAGATCCCTTCCCGCTTCTTACAAAATCAAGGCTGCTGCCATTGAAGAATTCAGAGCCCATACAACTGTCACAAGAGATCAATTGGATAGCAAATTGGTTGCATTTGAAATGACTGAGTTTGGAGATGATCCCCCCAAAACTGAATCTGCATTCAAATCCAGTGCCTTTGTAAAAGGTAAACAAAGGTTTGATCCAGGAGAAAACTCATCAAGGAAATTGTCATGGTATGAAAAAGCAAGAAAAGACTTGGAAAAAGAAGAAGTAGAAACTGCTCAACTTGAAGCCCTTATTGCAAAGAGACTACCAAGAGGATCTGGTAAGTATGAAGGAAAATTGCCTTTCAAGTGTTTTAACTGCAACAAGGTTGGTCATTTTGCATCAAAGTGTCCAGAAAGATTTTCAAGGCCAAATCCTAACAGATCAAGGTTTCAAAAGAATTGTTACTATGTTCATGAAGAAGATGATAATGAAGGAGTAACAGATGATGAATCAGAGACAAGAAACAAATCCAGAAGTGAATGGGTGTTTATTGCCATCAAGGAAGAAGAACCAATATCCTCTGAATCTGTCAATCATAAAGTTGTAGAAAAAGCTTTGGCTGCCCAAATTGAAGAAAAGGATGATTAGGTCATTGACAGTGGGTGCTCTCACCATATGACAGGTGACAAAAATAAGTTTGTAGATATGGAAAGGTATGAAGGAGGACTGGTAAAGTTTGGCGACAATTCTACTGGTAGAATCAGAGGTGGAGGAACTATTTCTCTTGATGGAAGAAACAAAACCGGTAATGTACTATTTGTTGAAGGATTAAAGCACAATCTTCTCAGTGTTGGATAGTTGGTGGACAAAGGCTATGATCTCCGGTTCAAGGATGGAAAATGCAAGATCTTTGAAAGCTCCAGAACTGATATTACATCCGGTACTCAAACTAAAGGTAATATCTTCCATTTGGTTGGTTCTGGTAAAAGTTGCCTATTTGTTCAAGTTGATCAGAGTTGGCTATGGCATAGGAGGATGTGTCATGTAAATTTTGATAATATCATCAAGATAAGCAATACTTAGGCTGTAAGAGATCTTCCAAAATTGGTGAAACCAACTAATAGCTTGTGCAAAGAATGTCAATTGGGGAAGCTAAGCAGAGTTTCATTCAAAAGCAAGGAACTGTCTTCTACCGGATTATTGGACTTAGTTCATACTGATCTTTATGGTCTGGAAAGAATCAAAAGTATGCAAGGTGATAGATACTTCATGTTACTAATTGATGACTATTCTCGGATGATGTGGGTAACCTTTCTAAAAGAGAAATCAAAAGCTCTTCAGAAATTCAAAATATTTAAGGCTATGGTAGAGAAAGAAACATGATTAAAGTTGAAATGTCTGAGGTCTGATAAAGGTGGAGAATTCACATCCAGTGAGTTCATAGAGTTCTATGAGAAACATGGAATTAAGAGACAGTTGTCTGCTCCTAGGACTCCTCAGCAGAATGGAGTAGTGGAGAGAAAGAACTAGACCATCCAGGACCATGATGATGGAAGCAAATGTTCCTCAGATCTATTGGAGAGAAGCCATTAGCACTGCAGTCTATACTCTCAATCGAGTTCAAATCAGAAGCAATACCGGTAAGATTCCTTATGAACTTTGGTTTGGCATTACTCCTACTGTAAGATATTTCAGAGTCTTTGGTAGTAAATGTTACATCAAAAGAGATGAAGATCTAGGCAAGTTTGATGCTAGAAGTGATGAAGGAATATTCTTGGGTTACTCTACTCAAAGCAAAGCATATCGGTGTTATAACAAGAGACTAAGAAAGATGAAAGAAAATACAAATGTGAAGGTTGATGAGGGAATAGAGAAACCCTCAAGGTCTTATGAGTATGATGAAGATGATTAGAATGGTGTTTTGATTCAAGGAGTTCAATCCTCTTCTGAAAGTCAGATTCAAACTGATCTAGTAAATCAGGAAGAAGAGATAAGTCTGAATGAGCCTGATCAAGAGGCAGAAGTGCAAGAAACTCCCAAAGTTCCAAGGTATGTAAGACTGAACCACTTTGAAGATTAGATCATTGGTGACAAAAGCAAAGGTGTGCAAACTAGAAGGAGAATTGCTCAAAATTTAGAAAAGTATTGTCTGATTTCAAAGATTGAACCTAAGACAGTGAATGAAGTTTGCAATGATGAAAACTGGACTAAAGCAATGGAGGAAGAGTTGGTGCAAATAGAGAAAAATCACACTTGGGATCTTGTTCCCAGACCTAGAAACAAGAATGTAATTGGAACAAAATGGGTCTTCCAGAACAAACTAAATGAAGTTGGTGAAGTAATAAAAAATAAAGTTAGATTGGTCTGCAAGGGTTACTCTCAAATAGAAGGAATTGATTTTGAAGAAACTTTTGCTCTGGTGGAAAGAATTGAAGCAGTCAGATTATTTCTTGAATTTGCTGCCTTCAAAGATTTCAAAGTGTATCAGATGGATGTCAATTCTGCCTTCCTGAATGGTGATTTGGAAGAAGTGTACATTGAGCAACCGGACGGATTTCAGTTGTCTGATCATGGTGATATGGTCTGCAAATTGAAGAAGGCATTGTATGGATTGAAGCAAGCCCCTAGAGCCTGGTATGAAATATTGGACAAACATCTTTTGAAGATTGGTTTCAACAAAGGTACTGCTGATAGTAATTTATATTTCAAAATTGATCATGAAAATATCCTGATTGTTGAAGTGTTTGTTGATGATATCATTTTTGGAGGAAGAGATAGTATGTGTAAAACATTTGCAAATCAAATGAAAAGTGAGTTTGAGATGTCCATGCTTGGTGAAATGAATTTCTTCTTGGGTTTGCAAATCACTCAAACAAAGAAAGGAATCTTCATTTCTCAAACCAAATATGTAAAAGAATTGTTGAAGAAATTTGGGATGGAAGACTCAAAACCATTGAATACTCCCATGGCAACTGGATGTAAATTGAGCAAAGATGATGATTCTCCTAAGGTTGATCAGATAAAGTATAGGTCAATGATTGGAGGACTATTGTATCTCACTCAAACTAGACCAGACATTATGCAGGCTGTTGGTCTTGTTGCTAGATTTTAGGCTGATCCTAGAGAATCTCATGTCATGGAAACCAAGAGGATTTTTAGATATCTAAAAGGGACAGTTGAGTACAGTTTGTGGTATCCTAGAGATCATGATTTCTCTCTTCGTGCATATACAGATGTAGATTGGGCAAGAGATGTGGATGACCGGAAGAGTACCAGTGGTGGAGCATTCTTTTTAGGGAAGAGATTGGTTTCTTGGCTAAGCAAGAAACAAGAGGCAATATCTCTGTCCACAACTGAAGTAGAATATATTGCAGTAGCAGGCAGTTGCACTCAAGTTTTGTGGATGAAGCAGATGCTAAGAGACATAAGAGTGGAGTATGAGGAGCCTATCACAATCTTCTGTGATAATTCAAGTGCAATAAGTATATTCAAGAATACGGTGTTGCATTCAAAGACTAAACACATACCTATCAAGTTTCACTTTCTGAGAGAGCAAGTAAACAAGAATGAAGTCAGATTGGAGTTTATGTCATCCAAGGATCAGATTGCAGATATCTTTACTAAACCTTTGCCTAAGGACTCTTTTGAGTATCTCAGGGAGAAGTTAGGGGTTATTGCCCCTCTGGTGATGAACTAAGGTGCACTGATGTACATCAGTCCGATGGGTATCACAGTCACATCTTGAGATCTAGATTGATGTTGGGGAGCTGCTACTCAGGGGAAGCAGCGGGTATGATTCTGAAGTGATGGAATTGCAAGTATGTGCCCTTTGCCATTGATGTCAAAGGGGGAGAGAAGACATGAAAAACAAGTGGATGATGATCAAAGGGGGAGTAGTAAAAGAAGAGAAGACATGTGAATGGTTGTTTCTGATAGGGGGAGTTGTGACAATAAGGAGAAGTTCTTGTCTTGATGGTTTTTCATATCATATGTTGCCATCAATGACAAAGGGGGAGATTGTTGCAAGTATGGGCCTAACCAGTGTTGTCATTGATGTCAACATACTCCTGTTGCATTAATGATAAGGATTGGATGAGTTGTGAGCTGAGGATATTGAGAAAATTAGTCTCAATCAGGAACAGTGAAGAACAGTGATGACAGTAAGGTACAAGTCCAAGATAAGATAAAGATCAGAGGATGCGGATTAAAGGGTTTGTAGATATGTGTCTTAAGATAGTTCAGTAGATATTTTAGAGGTCCGCATGAAGATATGAAGAAGTTATTGCAGTCCAAGTAAAACTGGTTCTGGAAGGTGCTCAGTGGTGATAGAGTGATACAGACAGGTCCGGTGAGATCCGAAAATACACTCTCCCGCTCTGCGGATTTGAGGGAGTGTTAAGGCGGTCTCTGTGGAGTGTTATATAGATTGGTTGATGGTTTGAAGGTCTGGAAGCATGTATTCCTTTGTGACAGTAGTGACAAACTGTGTTCTTGAGGTTCCAGATGAAGGAGAGATGGTTTTAAGTAAGCAGATGAAGTATGGATGTTCTTGGTGTTTCAGGAAAGCTTGTGGTGGTCTTTGGATAATTTCCAATTCATGTTGGTGGTCCGCATTGAAGTTGGAGTTGGCTTTTGAAGAACAACTTCTAGATAAAGGTGTTCTTCTTAAAACAGGCCGACCGGATGAATTATACATCTTACGGATGTTATTGTTGATGTTTGCTGACTTAGATGATCATTCCTAAGTTGATGTCTTATATAAATAAGGGATTGCGAAGTCATTTGGAAAGTGTCCTTGTGGAGATGAGAGTGTGGTAGAAAGAAGGAGAGTGAAAGGCAAAGTAGAAGTATTGGGCTTAAATGGAACTGATTCAAGCATGGTGAAGATGCTACTTTCTAGTTCAAGTAGGTGATACTTATTTCTTTGTAGACAGTGTGTCTCTTGTAGGCAGTGAGCCTCTTGTGAGCAGTGTGCTTGGGCAGTGAGCCCTAATTGGCATGTGCCATTTGTTCTTTCTATTCTTCTAACAGAGAATACAATCTTGAGTTAATCACCCCATGGTTTTTCCCTTAACCGGGTTTTCCACGTCAAAATCTTGGTGTCTTATGTGTTGATGAGTTTATGCTTTTGATTTAATTGCATTATGTTTCATGAATGATATACTGCTAATCATTAAGAAGATTTAAGTGTGAAAGTTTTATACGACTGATTCACCCCCCCTCTCAGTTGTATGCCCTAAGTGTAACACTTACAACATCTTATGATGCATCATAACTCTCATAGATTCTAGCAAAAGAGTATCTTTCCAAGATAGGAACCTTGGGCTAAATATAGCAAATATACAACATATCTGTCATATGCGTCATAGAATCACAGAATCTTATGACAACTTGCAGCTGTCATAGATTCACTCACCAAACATTATGGCAATTGTCATACATGCCAAAAATAGTATATTCCTCAAGGGAGCACGCCTATCCTCATTTACTATGATTTTTTACAATTGCCAACTGTGAATGTCACTCTGTAACTGCCGTCGATAACTCTAAAATTACAACTGTCAATGAGACTACCTCATTCTCTTATGGATAATTACAAATAACAAATAATAAATGGAATAAAATATAATATTGAAATTTATAAGGTTAATGGCACCTTATTCCAACATTCTCCCACTTGACATTATACATTGTAAATCAACCCATAGGAAATCAAATGAAATAATCAGGCACTAGAAACAAGGCTGTTGGCCTCTCTATACCACATGAACTTCTCTATGCTCATAGGCTTGGTTAATGAATATGTAACATTCTCCTGATTGTCTATCTTATTCAACTCAATCTCTCCATTGGCAACCAACTCTCGAACAAAGTGATACTGAACATCAACATGCTTAATTAAGCATGATACATAGGATTTTTGGCCAAACAGATAGCACTCTGGCTATCACAACCAATCTGAATGTTCCTACAATCAAAACTAATACCTGTACACAGTCTCCTTAACCAAACTGCCTCCTTAGAGACATGAGTAGCAGCCATATACTCTACTTCTGTGGTGGACAAAGCAACTGTGGGCTACCTCTTACTCATCCAACTCACTGCACCTCCAAATAGAGTAAACACATAGCCACTAGTGGACCTTTGACTATCCAAGTCACCTGCCCAATTTGCATCAACAAAACCCTATATGTCTAAAGATTTATCAGTACTATCAGTACCAGAATAAATTAAACAATGATCAAGAGTACGTGCAAGATATTTAAACACCATCTTCGCATAGTTCCAATCTTGTCTACCAGGATTAGACATAAATCTGCTCTAAACTCCCACTGCTTGGGCAATATCTAGTCTAGTGCAAACCATTGCATACATCAAACTCCCTACATCACTAGCATATGGCACATTAGACATATCCTCAAGATCATCCTCAGTCTTTGGACACATATCTAATGAAAGCTTAGTACCAATAGGTAAAGGAACTCTAACTGGATTATAGTCCTACAAACTAAACCTCTACAAAATAGTATTCACATACTTACTTTGTGACAACCGAAGCTTTCTGTTAACTCTGTCCCTCCTGATTTCTATTCCCAAAATATACGTTGCAACACCAAGATCCTTCATCTCAAATGCACCTGAAAGTTGGGCTTTAAGCTCACTGACCATACCCTTAGTATTGCTGAAAAACATGTCATCAACATACAAAGCAATAACCAGTATAGAATCATCAACATAATGAATGTAAACACAGTGATCCTCCTCGCTTCTAACAAAACCCAATTTCAAAAAAAATGAGTCAAACTTTTGATACCACATTCTAGGGGACTGTTTCAAACCATAGAGAGACCTCTTTAACCTGCAAACCCAATGTTCTTTTCCTTTTACCTCAAAACCTATAGGCTGTTGCATATAAATTTCTTCCTCAAGATCTCCATATAAGAACGCAGTCTTAACATCCATTTTCTCAATCTCCCAATCATAAGCTACAACAATGGATAAGAGAAATCTAATAGAAGTCAACTTAGCAACAGGAGAGAATATCTCACCAAAATCAACTCCCTCTCTCTGGGAGTAGCCCTTGGCTACCAGTCTAGCCTTGTACTTCTCCAATGACTCGTCTGCTCCAAATTTCTTTTTGAAGACCCACTTACATCCTATGGCCTTTCTTCCTTTGGGAAAATGAACAAAATCCCAGGTGTTATTAGAGTCTAAAGCCATCATCTCCTCCTACATGGCTAGCACCAAGACTCACTATCATTTGTAGAAATAGCTTCCCTGTAGGATCTAGGTTCATCGTTAGTACTCAATAAAGCATATACACAATGGAAATCTGGTGGGCTATACCTGTCAACTGGATTCCATTGTCTTGTGGATCTCCTCAAGGGTGGAGAAAGAGACTCTACTCGTTCTTTTGCATGATCATCTATACCAACTTCTTCTGTCACAACAGATTCATCTTTATCAGAACTACTCGAATCTTCTTCTTCTTCTTCACCCCCCAATCCATCATTTTGTTCTTCCTCATGTGCATCTTGCTCCTCTAAATCAAAGTGCACCTTCTTTACCTTTTCATCTTTTTCTTTTGGTTGCTCAGGTTCAAAAATAGCTCTAAGTTCCCTGAAAATTACATCTCTAGAAAAGATAATCTTGCGAGTTAGTGGATTCCAAAGCTTATAACATTTTACATTATCACCATATCCAATGAATGTACACTTTTCAACCTTTGGATCCAACTTAGATGTCTTTTCGTTAGGCACATGAACAAAAGCCTCACAACCAAAAACCCTTAAATGTGAAACAAAAGGTTTCTTACCTGTCCACACTTCATAAGGTGTCGAATCAAGAGCCTTACAAGGAGATATGTTCATCAAGTAGCAAGCAGTACACACAGCCTCTGCCCAAAAGCATTTATCCAACTGTGCATCACTAAGCATACTTCTGGCTCTTTCCATATTTGTTCGGTTCATCTTTTCTGCAACACCATTCTGCTGTGGTGTATACGGAGTTGTCTTTTGTCTGATTATACCTGCATGCTTGCAAAACTCATCAAATTCCTTAGAGTAATATTCCCCTCCATTGTTAGATCTTAATATTTTTATCTGTAAACCTGATTAGTTCTCTACTAAGACTTTGAATTCCTTAAACTTAGTGAAAACTTCATATTTATGCTTCATAAAATAAATCCATGTAAATCTGGATACATCATCAATGAAGGTTACAAAATAACAAGATTTTCTGATAGATTCATTATCCACAGGTCCAAACACATCCGTATGAATAATCTCTAATTTCTCTTTTGCTCTATTGCTTCTTGAAGGAAATGATTTTTTGTTTTGTTTACCAAACACACAATGCTCACAGAAATCAAAGTGCTCATCAGAATAAGAGAAACCATCCAATAAATTTTTATTCTTAATAGTTTTCAATACATTGTTACTTGTGTGGCCCAATCTACGGTGCCACAATATACATGTATTTTCAGTAGTGGCCTCAGATACATAGGAGGCATTACAAACTGTAGTGGCTTCAAACTTAAACAAGTTCCTGAATCTCTTCCCTTTCTCTACCACCAAGTTCCCTCTCACCAATCTATAGCCATGCTTGTCAAATGTCACATGCATTCCCAAATCATTCAACTTCGAAACTGAAATTAGATTTCTAGCTAATCCAGGAACATGCAAAACACCAAGGAGGGTTTTAATCCTCCCATCACTGAAACACAACAATACCTTTCCTTTCCTGACAATCGAATATGTAGAGTTGTCACCAAGGTAGATATTACCTCCATCATATTCTTCATAAGAGGAGAACCATTCCTTATGTGGGGTCATATGAAATGAGCATCCTGAGTCAATCAACCAGTGATCATTAGAAACAAGATTACATGCAGAAAGTAAAACTTCTTCACCTACATTCGAGGACTTATCGAAAGTACTCTCCCACTGTTTCTTGGGATTTCTGCACTCCTTCACATGTCCCCTTTTACTGCAGTTCCAACACTTAACTCTGTTCTTTTTACCAGGAGTCTTAGACTGGCCCTTGGACTTATCCTTAGTCCCTTTTTGATCTCCTTTAGGTCCTCTTTCCTTAGACCTTCCCCTGACACCGAGAACATCCCTTGAACTATCTGAACTCTTCTTCCTCAATTCCTCTGAAACAAGAGCATCCAACTTCAGATCCATGAGGTTAGCAGTGATAGCAAGGATAACATTCTCCCAAGACTCAGGTAAAGAACAAAGAAGTAAGATACATTTATCTTCCTCACTAACCTCAACATCTACTGAATCAAGCTGACTCACTAACAAATTAAAAGAATTTAAATGCTCTACAACTAATTCACCTTCTCGCATTTTCATGGAAAACAATTTTCTTTTTAAATAAAGTTTATTTACCATACTCTTGGCTTAATAGATCTCACCCAATTGTTTCCACAACTTGTATGCAGTCTCTTCCTTTACGACATTCAATAGGACAAAGTCTGAAAGACACAACTGGATGGTTCCCCCTACCTTCTTTTCCAGTCTATCCCACTCATCTTGAGAGACATCATCAGGTTTCTTCTCTTTTTGGACAGCTAACCATTGGTTTCTTTCTTCCAACAAATCTTCCATTTTCAGCTTCCACAACTCATACCCCGTTCCGTTGAACTTCTCAATGTCCATTCGAGAGGTTGATGCAACGGTGGATGCAGCCATAATAACAACACAAGATTTGCAAAACAAATGCAACCAAATCTCCCACTGCAGCTACAACTTCCACAATACCACCCAAGAGTCAAAGCTGGCCAGGCTCTGATACCAAATGTTAGAAATGAAAGAAACACTACTTCAATGGAAATTTGATTCAATATAAATTTCTTCAATCTTTAACTGTGTGTTATTAATGGAGATTGTAACACAGAAACAAAATTATGCTTCATAGAAATGCAAAATCAGAAATATGAACACATAACACAATGTTTAACGTGGAGAAAACCCTTTCGGGTAAAAAACTCCACACAGGAAAGAGGCCCAATGTTTGTATTAATTTGAAAATGATTTACAATACAACAACACTTCAACTCTCTCCACCAGTCTTCAATCCGACAGCATTCCGACAGCACCCGAGTACCTAAAATCTATATTGCAGCAACTAATACATGGAAAATACTTATAGAAACATTTTCTAACTCATCTTAGGTGTTCACCTTCTCTCTCCTAATATTCTCTAACCTGTAAATATTAATTACCATCTTACAAGCATCTTACACTTGTCCAAAAGTAGCCATGCAAAGGTTGGAGGCCCAAGACTAAATCTGGCATCTTATAGCATCTTATGACGTGTCATAACCATCATAGATTCCAGCAAAAGAGTATCATTCCAAGATAGGAACCTTGGGCTAAATATAGCAAATATACAACTAACATATCCGTCATATGCGTCATAGAATCACAGAATCTTATGACAACTTGCAGCTGTCATAGATTCACTCACCAAACATTATGACAATTGTCATACATGCCAAAAATAGTATATTCCTCAAGGGAGCATGCCTATCCTCATTTACTATGAATTTTTACATTTGCCAACTGTAAATGTCACTCCGTAACTACCGCCGGTAACTCCAAAATTACAACTATCAATGAGACTACCTCATTCCCTTATGGATAATTACAAAGAACAAATAATAAATGGAATTAAATACAATATTGGAATTTACAAGGTTAATGGCACCTTATTCCAACATTGGCGTATGCAAGGCATGGGTCTTCTACTGGTGTAGCATGTAGGCTTGTTTAGGACTTGTCATGTATTTTTATGTTGTCTCTGGCCAACAAGCATTGTAATCAATGCAATATCATGTATAAATTGTAAATCAAATTGAGTTAGGTGTGGTGTGACTGTAAAGTGATTGACAAGGTTTGCAAACAAGATAAGGAGTAGAATGAATGCATTATGATGTGCAACTGAAGGAGAAAGAGCAGAAGTTGTAGATGTTGTCCTGATTCATCTTGAAGACATATCTATGACAGTGATCAAGTGTAGAGTGTGCCTAATTGATCTGATCATCAAAAGGAAATGTGAAGAGGTAGAATTGCAATCATCAAAGGTGTGAGTTTCAATGTCAATTTTTAGACAGTAGAAGGACTATCATACTGCAATCTTTTGTAAGTTTGTTCTCAATTTAGGGAGCAGTAGCTTCCTTGGGAGTGACCCTAAAAAAAGTTTTCAGGGAGCAGTAGCTTCCTTGAGTGTGACCCTAAATCAAAGTTTTTAGGGAGTAGTAGATTCCTTGGGTTGTATACCTAAAACAAAGTTGTTATTTTGAGCTTCATATATTATGAGTTAATCCTCACCGTGGTTTTTCCCTTCTTAGGTTTTCCACGTATATATGGTGTTATGTGTTTATGTGCATTGTGTTAATCTTTCATATTTATGATTATGATATAATGCTTAAGTTTTAATCTGCTCCCGAGGACTTGAAGTTTAATTAGATACTGATTCACTCCCCTTCTCAGTATCCTGGTGTGTTCAATAGATCTTGCACTCACCCTATAACAATTTAGTAAATAGAAGTACAAGGAAACATCATTTTTCATAACATATGGATATATTCCTAGGGGTGTCATCATATAGAGAGATATGGTATATGTGTGTAATGCCCAAGCTTTTCTCTGTGACATTAACAATAAAGGATCACCGATGTTTTTGAAAAAAATCCTAAAGGAGAATTGTTCCCTAGGGGTTTCCTTGCTTGCCTAACATATGAGCTTTGGTGATACCTTGTGTACTTTGGGAGTTGTTTCTTATTTTATGTTGGGATTCATGCTTAGTGTTAGGATGACTAGCCTAGAGTGTGTTTGGGTGAGATCTTGATTCTACCTATCATCTTAGCTTTTGGGTATGTGATCTTTGGATTAGAATGTCAATTGCACATCTTTGTTGATGCTTTGTTGTGTTGCATTGAGTGATTTAAAGGTTAAAGAGAATTGGTGGGACTTGTGTTCATCCCATATGTACAGTTTAAATGTCAGATCATTTAGGATTCAAATCCAAACCCCCTCACCATTAATAGTAAGTGCATTGCTAGGGAACTAAGTAGAAATTGGTAAAGACATGGAATATGATTCAACCACTCCGCCCATGTTGTCATGGTGACCTTGACCTATGATCGACTAAGTTGTTTTCTTGTGTCACCATGCTTGCTGTATTAGCATTGCATTCTTTGAGTATTGTTGTGTTGTGTTGTAGCATCTCAAGGACATAGGTGTGTAATGTGGCATGTTGAGGTCGCATTTGTATCATAAAAAATGTTTGTTCTTTGATTGTTAATGTCTTGGGCAAAATCTTGGGGCATTACACACATATATCATATCTCTCTACATGATGACACCCCTAAGAATACACCCATATGCTATGTAAATGGTGTTTCCTTGTACTTCTATTTACTAAATTGTTATACTTAAATTTAATTTCTATGGAAATTATTTATCCCCTTATCCAAGCTTATCTCCCACTATGTATCTTAACAAGTTTCCAAGACTTTAGTTCACAAATTTAGTTTTTAGAAAAATATTGACTCCACTCCATTCTAAATAAAACAAACTTATGCTAAATTATATAATCTTGAACAGTAGCTCAAAGTAAGTGTACATTATCTTGTCAGTCCACATTCTCCACTCACCACTCTTCATAGATGCTAACAACGTTGTAGTTAGACGTGTTGCTTAAGGTATTTTAATCTTTTAAATAAACTTAACCTTTTATATATGGCTTCGTAAGCTTGTGTTCAAACTAAAAACTTTGTACGCTATAGTCAAATGAGGTCTTAAAGTTGCTTTGCATGCCATACGTTGAATTAAACTACTTAATGAGTCAACCCTCAAGGCTGCAAGAAATTTTCTTTTACTTTTCATCGAAGAGACCAAAATTCAATAAATTTCCTAAATTGTCTTTTCTTCACCAACATCTATTTAATCATGCAGAGTCTTTCAAATACCCGATGAGATCTGAAAGCAAAATCCATCCAACACAGAGAATCCCAACAATAGCTTTGAGCGGAGAACAACACCACTATGAGGTATTTTTGCACACATTTTTCTTCTGTTCTGAGTCTGTTATTCATTCTATCGTGTCTAATTGTTGCACTCAGTCTCAACTCCACACAAGTTGAAATAATGAAAAACCTCTCTGCTTATTCACCTCTCTGGCAAAATCATTTCTCAAGTTCTGACCCATGTCAATGGGTTGGTGTAAACTGTAGTGAAAATAAGGACGATGTTGTAGAACTCCACTTCTCTAATCTTAGGTTTAGTGCAAATATTTGGCAGATTGTGTGTAAGCTGCAAACCCTTCAACTTCTTGACCTGTTAAAGAATTCCTTGTTAACCCCAGTTGAAGAGGATATTGGGTCTTGCACTAGCTTAGTTTCCCTGAATCTCAGCATCAATACCATGTCAGGCTCCCTTCCTTCTCTTAACCCTCTTCATAAATTATACTCCCTGGACATGTCTTACAATAAGTTGCAAGGAGATTTCATGCACGCAATCCAAAATTTGACAGAGCTCAAGACATGCAATGTGACATACAATAACTTTGATGGGTTAGTGGCTTTTGGGAGTCTAAAGTTGGAAGAACTAGATATCTCCCATAACCATCTTGGTGGTAGATTTCCCCAAGAGCTTACTAAATTAACCAATTTGACTTTTCTTGACATCAGTGGCAACAATTTTAGCGGCCCAATCCCTGATAATATTAGCAGTCTCGCCAAGTCGAAAACTCTGGTTCTCTCTTCTAATAAATTTAATGGAAGTATTCCTAAATCATTGAAGGCTCTCACCAAGCTGTCACGCTTTGCAATGAATTAGAACAGACTGAACGGAACTATACCTGATGAGCTATCATCCATCACATGTTTGGATTCTCTTGATCTCAGCTACAATCATTTAACTGGATCTATTCCTTCAAAAGTGTTTTCTTTGAGCAATATGAAGGCTCTGGACCTTACCTCCAATTTGCTTTCTGGAGCAATACCTCAGAATTTCTCAAGAAACTTGTTTAGGTTGCGCATAGGTAATAACAACTTGACTGGAACCATCCCTTCTACAGTTTCAAATGCCCCAAGTTTGACATACTTAGAAATGAATAACAACGTGTTGAACGGTTCAATTCTAGAGCAGCTAGCAAGTTGTACTGAACTCCAGCTACTTGATCTCAGACACAATGGCTTGGGAGGCTCATTGACCGACGTACTGCCTGAACTTCTACATTTGCAGTATTTGAAGCTGCCAAATAATAAATTTGATGGAAGTATTCTAGATAAGCTATCAAATTTGTCAAACTTGACATATGTGGATTTGAGTGACAATCTTTTATTAGGATCCATATCCCCAAATATTTTTGAGCTTAGGCAGCTGCAGAACCTGCGTTTACAAAATAATCATTCAGCAAGAATTATCCCACTGAATATACAGGACAACAACTCCTTGTTAGAGCTCCAATGGTGCAGCAACTACCTTCATGGAACAATTCCACAAGGAGTTGGCAATCTTAACACTTTGCAGATTGCTTTGAATCTCAGCCACAATTTTCTAGAAGGTAAAATTCCAAGCTCTCTATCCAGCCTGGTTGCTCTAGAAATATTGGATTTTTCCAATAACAAGTTGACAGGAGAAATTCCACAATCTTTATCAGAGATGAAGAGTCTTACAGTATTGTACCTGTCAAATAATGAATTAACAGGAAGCATTTCACCATCTCTCAAGAACAACAAACACTTAGATTTGGAGACTAAAGGAAACCCCGGTCTTTCTCAAGAGAAACCTAATCAGTCTTCCACTAAGAAGAAAATGCCTTTAGCGGGTTTGCTAGCTGGAGTTTCTATTGCTGGTGCCTTTTCTGCCCTTGGGGTAGTTGGATTGACAATGTTGGCATGCAAATACTTTCGATATGAAGAGCATGAAGTACCAAAAGTGCAACAACCCCATATATTTGAAGGCCTTTCTATTCTAGTTTTAGGACTTCCCAAGGCAAGGAATTGGCATAGATAGAGATTTAATCGATCACAAGCAATTCGTAAAATCCTTAAAAATTTGGAGCATCCACAGATCTCATATGAGGAGCTTCGCATAACAACCAATAGATTCCACCACTCCAATTTGCTTGCAACAAATAGCTCTGGATCAATGTACAAAGGAATTTGTGCTGATGGTACCCGTGTTGCTATGAAGGTTCTCAATTTAATGCATGAGCAATCAGACAAGATTTTTAAAGCAGAATGTAAAGTGTTGCAGAAGGCTCGACACCGAAATCTTGCTAGAATCATAACCACATGTTCCACTCCTCACTTCAAAGCTTTAATCTTTGAGTATTTTTCTCATGGAAGCTTAGAAAAGCATTTGCATGAATATAGAGATCCTGTTTGTAGATTGGGAATGAAGGAAGTGCTGAAGATAGCTATAGATATAGCCCAGGCCATGGAGTGTCTTCATTATGATTGTTACGTGCAGATAGTGCACTGTAACATAGAACCAAGCAATGTTCTTTTAGATGAAACCATGACATCTCATCTTTCAGATTTTGGGATAGCCAGATTGATGGGCAGAATCGCGGTCAAATCACTAACTTCAACAATGGATTTAAGAGGTTTAGAGGGTTACATCACACCAGGAATGATTTCTCAAATATCCTTCTTTTTTGAAAATTTATGGGTTTGTAAGGTATAATGGAGAAACCAATTATAATCACTCTCTTTGTTGTAGAATATGGATTGGGCGGCAAGATATCTCCTCGAGGAGATGTTTATAGCTATGGCATTTTGTTATTGGAAATGCTGACAAAGAGGAGGCCAACCGATGGTATGTTTGATGGGGTTGTGTGCCTGCATAACTGGGTGAAGGGGGCATTTCCAGACAAGGCTGTTGAGGTAGTTGATAAAAGCTTGCTAGTGGAAGGGGTTGGCCTAAAGAATGAAGAGTGTCTAATTTCATTGATGCGACTTGGTTTGTTGTGTTCAGGGGATTCGCCTGAAGCACGGCCTACTATAAGAGATGTGTGCAATCTACTAAAGGACATTCAACAGGAGTGGACCACAGACACAACTACTCCCATCAAATTAAGACACACAATATCAAAGTTAGTTTGTGAGAGAGGTGCAACACTTGAGTATGAGGACGCATCAGATACCCAAAGTTCTACTTTTTAGTTTACTTGTTAGTGGGTTACAACATGGAAGACTTGAAAATAGAAAAATAACAAAGCATATGTTATTACTCTCACTTTACTCCTCATTTAGGGTTTTATATTTAGGTGATGCTTTGTATTTATTATTATTAGATTTGGGTGCTCTGCCAGGAAAAAAATTTAAAATTGTATTCTGATTACAATGCTTACTCTTCATCAGTGTCTAAGACCTTTTATGTAATCTTGACAAAATATATGGTAATAATACTTACAAGAGTGAGAATATACAGAAATGTTACTCAATTTTCCAAACTAAAGAAAATCTCATTTAACCTATACAGAGCCTATATAAAGAATGACAATTTTCCATGCCTAACCAGAGACTATTAATGTTTTGCAGAATTACCTTATTATTCAGCTAAATAATACTTATAAGAGATCAAATCAACATGAATAACGAAGGAAAAACTATTAATGCTGGGAAATTACTATAATAGTACAATGACTTTATAAAGTACATCTTAGAAGAGATAATAGAGGAATGCATACTCATTAGTAAAACAAATATGAAAAAGTTGGTAAAATAAGAGATGTGATTTCAAATAATCTGGTAAAAAGTATGATCCCATTAAATAGTGGGTATTGGGTGATAGACCTACAATGAATTTTTTTATAAGTGAAAAATATTTAATAGCATAAAAATAATATTTTTATTTATATATAAATAGAAATATATAGTGATATAAAAATAATATTTTTTGGCTTATAAATTATTATATATTTATAAAAGATTTTCAAATCAACTTTCTTTAAATTAGTTTAGGCTAATACATAAATATAAATTAATTTCCATTAATTAACTAAGAGTTGAGGGCATTGATTATCAAGATATAAAGTAATTAAATGTTGAAAGTAAATGTGATAATTAAAGTTTATTTGTATTTAAATAATTAAAATATAAAAAATATTTTTTTTGCCTACAAACTATTATATACGCTTAAAGGAAAATAAAGTTTCCTTAAGTTAATCTAGGCTAATCTAGTAAGATGCATACACAAGTATAAATTAATCTAGATTAATTAATTGAGAGATGAAGGCATTGATCATCAGAATATCAAAGTAGTAAATGTGGAAAGTAAATGTGATAATTAAAGGTACTTAGCTTTGTGACCAAAGAATGAATGACTCTCGATGTGGCATTATATATGAACTATCCATCACCTAGAAATGATACCTATCTATTAGTGTAATGCCTAAAATTATACATCTGAAATATGTGCATGCATAGGTGTAGATTAATGTAGAATATAGCCAAATGTATAGTTGGGATGTGTGTAGGTATATATAAAAACTAGTATTGGTTACTACAATTTTTTTCTACCACCAATTATGTTGAACCAACATAATCGTCATAATGTTATTTACCATTTTTGCATTTTGTTCATATATAATCATCAATGACCTTCTACAAATGGCATCATTGCCTAATATTATCATAGCTAAGTGAAAGATACTATTGATGACAAGAGCATACAACTACACAAATTCCATCAATGTAGGTCATTAATTAAGGGCAAAAGGTTCTATCACCCACCTTTTTGCATTAATTAAGGGCAAAAGGTTGTGCAATTTTTCCAATGAAATTATATTCAATTAAGGGCAAAGGGTGGTGCGATCATCAATGAAATTATAAGCAATTAAGGACAAAGGGTGGTGTAGACACTAATGAAATTATAGTAAATTTAGGGAAATGCATATAATTGTCATGTAATTATAAGCATTTTAGGGAAATATGTATTATTGCCATGTGCCAGGGTAAATGCACAAAGATGAGTCCACTTAAGGTGGAAGTTTTAGACTTAGAAAAAAAACCCGAAATCAAGTAAACCAAAACGGGATCCCACTTTTTATGAAACGAGATCCCGTTATGCTTCTAGATCCCGAGCCAAAAGCAAGATCTCGTTTTCTAGAAACGGGGTCTCATTTTGAAACAGGGTCCCATTTCATAAAAGGTTAAAATATTAACCTTTTATGAAATAGGATCCCGTTTCAAAACATG
Source organism: Cunninghamia lanceolata (assembly GCA_027924645.1). Taxonomy (NCBI): domain Eukaryota; kingdom Viridiplantae; phylum Streptophyta; class Pinopsida; order Cupressales; family Cupressaceae; genus Cunninghamia; species Cunninghamia lanceolata. The sequence goes on from BSBN01000078.1 coordinate 12,145,119, forward strand.
ATCCCATTTTTTTAGAAACAGCATCCCGTTTTTAGAACGGGGTCCCGTTTCATAAAATTTAAATTTCTGACCCCAATTTTGCTATGGGTTTTGGGTCAGAAAAAAGGCTTGGGAACCCGACCCTTGGCTTTGGACCTAGTTTGACCTGCAAGTTGAAGGTCATGTCAATGTCACAACAAAATAGTGACTTTGGGCATATGTCTGAAGGCCTTTTTTACAGAATTTTTTTACGAAATTAAAACCCATTATAGATGAGATAGTGTAGATTTCAGATATGTAATTTTTTTTTACAATTAGATTATTTTTCTATTTTTCAATTAATTTATAATGAAATAGGTCCATAAACTTAAATTATCAGGGTTTTTTAATATTTTAATAACTTTTTATCAAAATATTTTTTTGTACAAAAAATTGTACGAAAACATACTTCAGACAATTCTTTTCAATTTGAAAAAAAAATTCAAAAAAATGATAAGTTTAGGTCATCTTATGTGTGACGTACACGACGATTTTTTAAAACACCAAAAATGGCCAATAAAAATTTGACAAAAAAAAAATTCAATAACAAATTACAAAAAAATATGGAAAACGTGCTTCAATGAGTTATGAATCTTTTCCCAAAAGGATTTAGAAAAATATGATTATTTAGGTCAAAATATGGATGACGTACACGTGCATGGTATAGTAAAAAATAGTGACTTTTAAACAATTGGTTTTAGAAACGCCTATTAAAAATCAATTTATATCATCTGGGTATTAAAAAAAATTACATATTTGGAAACTAGACTCCGAGTACTACATTTCAAATTCACTGACTTTTTTCAAGATTCCACCTTTAAGTGCTTCAAATTTTTAGGTTAAATATGACAAATTTTGAAAATCAGGGAAAACACTTCCACTTTTTGGCCAAAAAGTGGACTCAACTTCTTGCACACTATAAGCATTTTAGGAAATACGTGTATTGTTTCTATTCAATTGTAGACACTTTAGAGAAATTGTGTCCCATCACCACATAATTAGAGATAATTTAGGGTTAATGTGTTTAATCACCCATGCAAAAGTTATTACTTTTTGTGCATTAGATGACCAAAAACTTAGTGTGACTACGGATTCCTATTTAAGCAAAAATTTCTCCTTTAATTTACTATTACAAATTCACTTCACATATTTCTCACATTATGAATTTGTGATTTTTGGTCCTTTGGATTTGCATTTAATCGATCCATTGTCAATTGTGAAATAGGAGGGTAATTTTTCAAAAATTGGCAAATAGACATAGGCTACAACTATACTTCAGTTTCCCATTCGTCATAAGTTTCAAAGGCATATTTGTATTACATTTTTTAAATTGTATATTATTTGATTAGCCTCTATAATAATATTTCTCAGGTGTTGATATTGATATAAAATGTCATAATTAATTCATTGCATAGACTTGTGTAGTTTTTCCTCATTGCTTTAGAGTTATTTTTACATAGACTATATTAATGGTTATGGACTATTGGTTGAGTAAAGTATTTGTTGTATTTACTTCCAAATGAATTCATCTATGAGACTACTATGGGATTTTATTTTATTTTATTGTTGAATCATTGATATTTAGAGTCTAGACTCTACATTTGCATTTTTTTTGTCTCCATGTTGATGGTTTTGTCTTGATTTCACTACACTTCAACTAGCAACCAACTTTGTAGAATGTGTCCTCCTTTGTAGGTCCTAACCTATCCAACCTCCCCTCACCTTTTTGTAGTTCACAAAAAGGCTTTATTAATACTTTTAACCTTTAAAAACTATTTTACATTGTTATTATTTATTATTGACTTGCAACTAGCAATTACCATGCCATTTAAGTTATTTTTTGTCGCTTTGAGACAAGTAACTAGTTCTTTGGATGGGGTCTTTCTTTGCATAAAATGGCTCTAGCAGTCAACAACCTTAAGCACATAGCCTACAAAATTTTATAAATGTCATTAACTCATTACTTTGATACACTAATATTTGCATGACTATTATTCATTGTCTAATGAGATAATAAAAGATTGACACGTATATTTAATGCTACTACATGTTTTCCTTGGACCATAGATGTGCCTATAGCTTTACTAGAGGTTAGTGTAAGTCATCTACAAGCTACTACAGGTATAACAAAGCAAAGGTTATTGTAGACACCTAAAATTGACCTTGCCTTTACGACACTACTAACATCACCATCTTGTGACACTTTCATCCTATGACACTTCTATTGCCCAAATAATTTAATGAATTATATTTATTTAATTAATTAAACCCATTCATGGGTGTCATGTGTAGATTGATTATCTATATACCTTACACTTAGGGGCAAGTTGTCTCATCTATCCCATCCTATCATTTTTCTCCTATCATCCTCGTCCATTACATCCGCATACCTATCCAATTGCACAAACCCATCTTTGCCTCCTACTTTTGATCTTGATAAGGATAGGGGCAAACTGTTGAAAAATGCTTTGGACATGTTGGTATACAGATTTGCACAATCACAAATGCATTTTATAATTTGACTCTATTTACCCAAATAAATAGTGAAATATGCACCAACAATTGGTAAGGTTGCAGTTCTTTGCCAACCTACCTCTATGTTTGGAGGGGCAGCTCCCTTGTATGATAAGATTTTGAACTTTTGTGGTATTTTTATTAAAATACCAAAAGATTTATAAATTAAATCTTGAAAAGAGGGATGGACAAACTTAAATGATAGACGTATGAATATTGACTCAAGCTTCTAAGTTGAAACGATGGTATCAACGATACTATGAAATGAAGAGAATACTTCTTAGTTTTACACACAAAGCATGAATGCATAGATAAGACTATATGATTTCATATTTTAGATTTAAAAAGGAAACACAAAGAAGAACCATTCACTCAACATATGAAGAAAAAATGACCCAAAAATATTTTTTTAAATGACACCATTGAAATATTTTCTATTTCCTTGTGAAATGTTGTACAACTCACACCTTTATAGTCTAAAATTATGAAAGCCAAAAAAATAAAGGTCCCCCAATTTACAATGCCCAAGTCTTGTATATATAGACTTGCCTTTCGTAACCAACTTTGTAACCACCTAATAACTACTTTGTAACTACTTATAAACTACCTCCTTGAGGAATAAAAATAAAAATAAACTTTGTTTCAGTTAGAATTTTCTCAATTTTCCTGGAAACAAAGCGTATTTTCTAAGTTCAATTATGATAAGCAGCCTAAGGTGCTTTTACAAAGATAAAACCAAAAAATAAAGCATATATGAAAAATAAGACCAAAGACTGGTCTTATTAAGAGGTTCTCTCTAGTGTATTTGAAGACTTCTTCATTTTATAGGCCCAAAATAGTTTTATTGTTGGAGTGAGGAACTTATTCTTTAGCACGATCACACCACTCATCTGGATTATCCAAATTGACACACCTTCTCTGTTACATCCCCAACTTGTGATTATCTTAATCTCTACTTTTATCTAGTAATCAGGGGGACTAGTTAAGAATTGGATTAATGATGTTTGTGGAAAATGTTAGATTAATCATTACTTCTAACTTATGATGGTTAGTTATGAGATTCTAGATTTAATTGATTATTTAATTGTTATGATTTATCAATTATATGATGATGCACTGATCATGGTCTTTTGATTGTGAGTTGGATCAGGGAAGAGATCATCTTCCGAAGATGGAAGGAAAGTATCATCCGGGAGGAAGGAATAGATGACGGGAGATGGGGGTCAACATCCATTTGAGTATCAGATATATTTTGTCCTTCTGAGCCCCGCAAGTTGCATAAGTTTCACTTGACTTAATAAGTTGTTTTTCCTTTTTAAGCGAGTTGTCGATTTAGTCACATCGACAATTTAGGTCTGGCTTGAATAATGATGGGTTTGGATCGTCAAATCAAGTCAGGAGTTAGCCTTGTTTAATTTTACCTTGCTAATCACAATGAAGAAGGGAGAGCAATGCTCAATCCCTAAATCGCTCGATGGATCCTTTTCCCTATAGAAGGGTGTCAATTATCGACAACGTGGTTATTTAAATGTTTACAATATTTTAATAGTTGTGTATATTAAAGTATTCGATATAGAGTCGATATTCCATATCTAACCCTACAAAAAGCTTGTTACTATCTATTGCTAATATTATTTTATTGATATTATCTATTTTGGAAGCATAGAACTCAGTGTAGGGAGAGTAATCTTTTCTACCTGCGGATGACCTGAGAACCCACTCTCACCACCTTCATGGGTGATGGTAGTTTCCCAAGAATATAGGTATGCCTTTGAGGATAAGGTGAATGCCATAGGGAAGTCAAGGGAGGGGTGAAAAGAAAAAAGAAAAAAGGAGGATTCTTGAAGGATAGGGGAGCTGCGCTGTATTGGAGGAGGAAGACCATTTACAACTCCGCAGTGTGAAACTCCGCAGAGAGAGAAGTATGCTCAAGTAAGGAGTGTATTGTGAATATAGCTATCTCTTAGAATTTTTTCATTCTATGTTGTTTTTGAAGCCTTACGGCCAGTTATATTTTCAACTGTGTTTATTGTTTGAGGCTCAAGGCATGATAGCCGAGCTATACAATCTTTATTATTATTTATTGTGTTTATAGTATGAGGCTCAAGGCATGATAGACGAGCTATACAATCTTTATATATTTTCAACTGTGTTTATAGTTGGAGGCTCAAGGCAAGATAGTCGAGCTTTGCATTCTTTTTATGTCGATTGTGTTATGGGGCTCACAGCCTAGAGGCTGAGCCACAAATTCTTTCTTTCTTGACTGTGTCATGAGGCTTGAGGCTAGAGACTGAGCCATATGCTCTATTTCTTTTTAGTGTTGCAAGCTCATGCCAAGGGTGGCTGAGCCATAAACCTTTTTATTCTGTGACAGGGTGGTGCACTTGAGACCAAAGGACAAGCCACACCTGTGGTATATCTCTTTTAATAGTCTTGCTCTAGGCATGTAGCCAAGATAATTACTTATACTTATCAACTTTATATCTGCTCAAGGCATGGAAGCTCAACATGAATGTAAAGAGGTCTTTAAATACAATGTTGGCCTTACAAGCCAAATGTCACTGTATATCTTGTTTGAAACAACCTTTACTTTCTAGTTCAAGTTGTGGAGGCTAAAGAGCCTCCAGAATCCTTAAGATATATTCTTCTACCTGCAGCCCTAAGAGGCCAAATGACAATGAAACTATGCTCTTGTGAATCTTTTTGTTTATGGTCATGAAGGCCAAGAGTCGTATAGCGACTGTTAATAAAATGAATTTGCTCTAGGCCGGGTGGCCAAGCATAAGCTTGCATGTATTATGTAATTATGGATATGGCTACGACTGTTAAAGTTAGACCATAGTGTAAAGTGTATCATTCACATATCATGTAGCCATGAAGGTTGATACATACCCATGGGATGCCTTCTATGTAGGGCTCGAAGCCACTATGGCCGAAGCCCAGATGCTTAATGTTGTTTATACTTTCATAACTTAGGCTATTAATATAAAAGGGCCGTAATCGGCCATATGTTTAACAGAGTTTGAATCTCTCATTTTTTATGATAGCCTTTGTATAAGGCTGAATGAGGTTGATAACGAATAGAGACTGGTCATAACCTTCATAATTCCCTTCAATTGAGAGGGTGATATACGTGGAACCATAAATATCTTATGTAATCATTAGTAGGAGAACTACTCTTTCCATTTATTAGTAAGAATGGAATCTTTACTTAACAATGAAAGGGTTTGAGGTACCACTCAAGGTAAACACTATTACTTAACAAAGGAAAGGATGCCTTGATAGTATGTTTATGATCCTTTCTTATAGCATAAATTACTAATAAAACATGGAGAACCCTGATGAACCAAGGATGGAAAATGAGGCATGGGGTGGGGGCCCTGGATCAATTGGCTAAAAATTCATGTTGCGGTAAAGAAGGTCATGAGGTCTAGTCTCCCCTCCATCCCCGTGGTACCGGAGGGCGTGTCGTGCCAGCGTCATCGGTCACGTGAAAAAAGTTTACCAGGCGCACTGCAGTTTATAGGGGGGATACCCAATTCCTATAGTCTAAAAAAAAGGATGGAAAATGAGGTTCAAATGCTGTATTGTCTTGCAAGGAGAGAAGTGGTGAGGAGTCACTAAACTCTTGTTATGATGTAAACTAATTGGTTGAAACCAAGCCTAATCAGGGAGTCGATTGTCTAAGTATGGACTACAAATTGAATAGATCCCACATACATTAGACCTAGAGTGAAATGCCAAACTTAACTTACTGTAGGACATGACAGCTTATAAGTCAAGTTAGGGTGGTGGACATATGACAGTGTTCTTGAAGTAACACCTATGTATATAAAACTTTGGCCAAAGTAATGCATCCATTCATGCATGCATTGTTAGTCCTCAATGCTCTAGATGTCATAACATGGTCTCCAGTAGCGTCAAGCATAGTTAGAGGGAATCTATAGTTGCATGACCGTGAGACATTATGAAGGACACAACACTAGATACTCAGATGGATAACTTATCGGTTCCTAATATCTATCCTTTCCGTGAAGGGTCAGGCCACTTCTAGGTAGAAAGGTGTGTGGGGGACCACTAGTTTGTGGTTGGTGGAAAAGCACCTGGATGATGCTCTCCTTCCCAAGCATGGGACAAGCTGAGGCTTATGAAGATGGATGTTAAATGTTCCAGATATAGTGATTCTATTTTATGACTTGATGGTTAATTGTAATGTATAATTTTGATATGTATAAGATGATTTATGATGCCTTGGGCATAACTTGTTCATGAATAATGATAGTTAATCACTAAGGATATGTAAATGAACATTATTTTGTAAGATTGATTATATTCTGTTAGAATATTATGCTTAATTATTGAAATGAAAATGATTCATTATGGTCAAATTTGATTTGAGAAATCAGAAGGTTAACTAATCTCTTGATTATGATTAATGTTTATGTTAAGATTTTGAGCATTATGGAAAGTGATGTTACATTCTCAAACTTCTCTTAACTCACGATGGTAAGTAGGCAAATGATTGTTGTAGGCATCAAGAGCTACAAAAATATTACTCAATCCTTTCATTGACCTTGAATTGAAAACTTGCGTATTGAGCAATTCTCTGTTCATGATATCTTCAAACCTTTGCTTGATAACATGAACATCCATCAATTGAGCCTCATTCTTTATGGGAAAATTAGAATTAATTGAAAGAAGATCACCCTAAACTTTTGATTTTAATTGATCACAAACCTTCAAGAATTTACTCACCCTTTGCAAAATTTGATGAATGTTTGACAACTTCCATTCAATGCTAGGTATCCACAAGTTGGACTAATTTTTTTCCTCTCTTGTGAAAATGTTTTTAGAAATTAATAGTTTGGAATCAATTTCAACCATAGATCCGTGAGGTCTTGTAGGACCTCCTACCACACTAATTCTTCCTTTTTGATATTTTTTATTTCTTAATCAATATCTCCTTTCCTTGTTTCTGCTTCTAAGAATAATTTCTCAGCATCTTCAATGAACTTCAAACTATCTAACATTAATTCCCCTACCCATTGCTTTGTTACCTTTCCATATGATTGGTACTTGTGAATGCTTGGTCTAACCTCTTTTGGAACATTATTTTCTGATAAGGAACTAATAGGAATATCAATTGTATTTAGAGATTGAGCTGAAGTATCAATGATGGAGTGAATATACGAAGTCAGAACTTGGACCTGCCGCTTTAATTGATCTTTCACGTGCTTCTCTTTTTATGTCCTCTCCACCAATTTAGCAGTTGACACCTGTAAAGTATGAATGTCACCTTCATGAGTTGAAGGTCCAAGGTCTATCTTGTCAATATGGAAATCAACGTCAATGGCCTCATTCATGTCTTTTTCCAACATAGGCTTCGTAACATCAACACACATATTTCTTGAGGCAGAATCAATCATCATCCTAGACATGGTTTTTGCCCTTTTGGGTTTAGAACATTTTTGGAGCAATTTGGTGACTACATCTGGTTCAAGGACAATCAATTGCACAATTTTCCTTTTATTCAATAGGCTTTGTTGCAACCAGGTGAGTACATCTGGTTCAGGGAACTTCAAGTTGGCACTGATTTGTGAAAATAAGAATTTACATGATCGTGGTTATTCAGCCAAGTAGATGGTTTTCATGAAAAAAAATGTTTTGGGAGATCCATGAGGTTTTGTGACAAATCCTCTTACAGGTAAAACTTGGATGCATTTTAGCAACATTGGTGAAGATTTCACAGTCACATCTTGCACCATTTTGAAGAATTTGAAAATCTTTGTTTGAGGCTGGCAGTTTACGAAAAAGATTAATTTCATAAAATTCTTGAAGGTTGGAGTGAAATCCTACTATAGGGGATCTAAGGGGATCATAATACATAGTTTGGGAAAATTTTTGGATAAAACAAAACACTTTCAAAATTTCACCTTTCCGACACCCAATTTTTATCCAAAGAGTTGTGGAGCACAGATGGCAACTCATGTTCATTTTATGGAGGTAGAGTCATCATTGTTGTCATATGACTATCCTTTGGAGGATTTTCTTTATATTCACTATTCTCGATTTGCAAGCTTTCAACCAGGGAACTGTGAGAATGTTTCCAAGACATAATGCCATTTAAATATGTGAGTTGCTTGACAAAATACTGTGAAGAGGTGTATTGGTGTGTAGATTCAATGGCAAAAGTGACAAAGATCAAGGCAGTAGAGAAAGAGAAATTAAGGAGAACGGTGCAGAATATTATTTCATACGGAATCAATTGTTTGTCAATAGACAAGAGAGAAATATGTTTCTCTTTTTTGAGGTTGGGTATACCACAGAAAGTGAATGAAAATTGGAATTGTGGGAGGTGGATTTCCTTCTAGTCATTGAAGTCAAACATATAATAGTTTAAATGTTGAGTTCTTTATTTGTCTTGATTGGTAGGTTATGGTTTGGTAAGTAATGACGAAATCAAATCAAATCCAAATTTAATTTCCTTTATAGAAGGGCTTCACTTTAGTTTTTGGAGGCCAATTTACTTGTGACTTTTCAAATTTCTCAACGTCAATGCAATATAAAAACCAATGGATGGTTCTGTAGAGGGTTCGGCTATGAAAAAGAAGAAAAACATTCCACTCTGGGAGCTACCTAGGAGAGACAAAGGGAAGAATAGTTAGTCGGGAACATCCAAAAGAAAGGGGACGCTAAGCATGGAGGAATAGAGAGTCGCCCATGAGAAAAGAAGGGCATGGGTTATTGAAGATAACCAAGAAGTATTTCCAGGAGAATGTTGTATAATGAAACTAGAGGAACTCAGATAAAAAAATGAAATGGAGGAGGTGTTGAGAAAAAGTTTTTTGGGCATACATTAAATCTATATTAAAGTGCCCAAACAAAAGAAGAGCGTCAGAATGAGTGGGAGATTGTAGAATGAAGAATGACTAATGATGAGGAAATTATTCTTGAAGCCACGAAAAGAGAAGCGAGAGCCCATCGAAAGGAGTAATTTGTTTCAAACAATTTGCAAGTCAGGTGGAAAATGCTACAAGGTGATGGTGGACAATAGTAGCACCGATAATTTGGTGTCATTGGAAATGGTTGAGAAGCTGAATTTGAAGAGGATGAAGCATCCTAGCCCATACTGCATTTCTTGGTTGTGAGGAGATCATCAAGTTTGGGTAAGTGAACAAAGTATTGTTAATTTTCACATTGGAAGATACAAGGATGAAATTGTGTGTGACATAGTATCCATGGATGTATGTCATGTTTGATTGGGTCAACCTTGGCTTTGGGATAGGAAAGATGTACATAATGGTAGAGAGAACACATATAGCATAATAAAGGATGGGAAGGAATATGTTTTGAATCCATTGCGGGATAAACAAGAGGAAGTGGCAAAATAAGTTGCAACAGATAAGAAGAATAAAAAAGAAGATGAGGAAATCCTTATGCAAAAGGATCAAGAGGAAAGAGAAGAGATTGCGGCAGAGGTTGTAGAAGATGAGAAGAAGTGTTGTAGCCCTTTGATAGAAGGGGCATGGAAGGAGAAACATGTGGGAACAACCCATATAGTCCCAAAAGAAAGAAACTGGAAAAGAGAAGAAGTAAGGAAAGAAAATAATGGAAAAAGAAAGAGTTTATAGCTATAGCATGCCATTTTAAAGGTAGGGAAGAGGTAAAACATGATCCACAACTTCCAAATGAAAGAAAAAAACTTAGGCAAGCATTATTAATGCCACCTATAAAAATGATTATAGCTGAACTAGCTCTGATACTATGCTAGGAATAAGGATCTATAAGCAACTACCCATTAAATATGAAATAAAAAAATGCAAAATTAAATAGATAGAATACATAGAGAACACAAAGCTTACATGGGAAAACCTCTCAGTTAAAAACCCATAAAGCATCATCCATTAATGAGGAAACATACAATAAGTCTATACAAATGCAGGCATAACAAGAATATAGTTGTCATTATTTTCTTCCCTTCTTCTCATGATGGTGTCACATGCATATACAATGCATTCATAAATATACCTCTTATACAATCTCACCTTTCGCACATACATTTATGTATATACAAATCAAATTATACATTTACAATGTACTCTTCCCTTATTTAAGGAAAACCCCAAATGCGGTGGTTGATATATTTATCAACCATTCACGTAGGGGTTGGTGACTTTTCACCAAATAACTAATTAAGGGCATTTATGTTAATTAATAAATTAATTACATTTATAAATTAACACTTTATAAATTTCACTCTTAACTTTTTATTATAAGAATAAACCTTATAAGATTAGATCATTGTAAGTATTTATAGGACCACTTAAGTTAAATGTGGATCCCCTAATAAATATTATGCTCTAACAACTACTATCCATGGATTTCAAATATAGTGCCTATGGTCAAATCCGATGGACGTATTTGTATATGTACCAATTTTAGATATGTAAAAAGGTATCAACTAAAGATGATTGCCCATTGCCTAATATTGATATGACTATTGATTCTACCACTATATATGAGATGTTTCAATTTATTGAAGGATTTCGAGGAGATAAGAGATTCTTATCAACCCCTAAGATTGGCATAAGACTACTTTTACTACTTCTTGGGGCACATTTTGATATATAGGTATGCCTTTTATATTAAAACTACTAGTGATACTTATCAAAGGGCCATGGCCTTGATTTTTCATGACTTGATTCACAAAATCTTTAAAGATTATGTGGTAGACATTTCTAAAAAATATAAAAAACAAACAGATCAACTATGAGACTTGAGGATAATCTTTGAGAGGTTGAAATAATATAAGTTTCACTTTGAAAAGGACAACTGACACTAGTACCAAAATTCACTACTAAGAATTGATACGAAATGAAGGAAAATATGAATCAATTCCCACATTAATCCTATCAGAAAAGATGTCATAATAATACCATTTGGCATAGTAACAATACTAAAGAATAAAAAGAATGAAAAAAGATTAGAACCACCACATAAGAGACCCATGTACATACTCTTAAAAAAATCCTTTGAAAAAAATCTAGCCTTCAAAATATCAAAACTGGTGTATTCTCATTAACAAAAATAATTACGCCGAGAGGCGTTCTACATTCACAACATGGATGGAGTTGAAGAGCCAAAAGATTCTAAGATTCCGTGTAATTTTATAAGATTCCAATCTAAAAATTAAAAATTAAAAAAAAATATTTATATGCATGAGATTATTAAGTTAGAGGATCATAATGAAACACCACAATAAACACACCACTAAATGTGACACCACTGTAGAGATGCTTTTTCTATTTTAAACCAAAATGCAAATATTCTAGATGCAAGTAATTTATAAATGTGAAGAATAAGAAATATATTTAAATGGGAAATGAAACGCTTGCATTCCAACTACAGTAATTTATAAAAAATAATAAAATAAAAATAAAAAACCAGTAATTTATAAAAAATCAAAAAATCAAAATCAAAAACCAAAAAGGAAAAAAATTGGAAGATATCTCTCAGCGTACTAATTACAATATAAATATACTAGTTGCAATACAATTTTTTAAATATATTTTTTAAATATAAATATACTAGTTACAATACAATTTTAGGCAGTTTGGTTACTAATATGCATTTTGTCCTTTTTACCACTCCCGAGAGATAAAACCCTAAACACTGTCAAATCACGTGTAGAAATCTTCGCATGCTTTTCCTCTTCTTTTCCTAACACTAACGACTAAAGACTTAAAGGCTTTCCTTTTCCTAACAGTAAAGACTTAAGACTGTGACTCTACACTTTCGTTTAAAATTTATGTGGAAAATTAAGGAAATGAGTGGAAGGATTGAGTTAGATAGTCCGGAATTCAATGGTCAAAATGGTCGGCGTGAGCAAATGAAAGGATTCACTTGGGGTTCGGTTCACACATGGGTTTGTTGTCTCTAATAATATTCTTCACTCTTCACAAATAGAGTTGGAATTCAATGGTCTAAATGCTTGGCGTGAGAAAAGGGGTCAAATGAACGTGAGGATGGTGTATATCGGAAGAAAAAAAAAATAGTTTTTTATTGTATATGAGAAGTAGCATAAACTAGCACTTGCATTTATAGGAGGTTCAAGGAATACTCCGATAAGAACAACCGACAACTTTAGAAAATTTGCCAACAATTTTTTATGGCGTGAGGCAATTTCGAGCACTATAATGCTCACATATAAAAGCCTATCGGCTAATTAAAAGTTTTGTTTCAATTAGTTAGGAAAATGTAAAAGTATGAAAAAGAGGGGTTAGGAAATTCAACTCATATGGAAAGTGATATTGAAATGTTTCAATTAGTAATCACATTTTAGTGTGCAATGGGTATGTTGAAGAACAATGTAAAGATTGAGAATAATATATCTTGATAACAATGTAATGATTTATCTAAAATTGAACAAGGATTGTAGCAAGGATGAGAACAAAACCTATAGATGCTTTTGCATGTGTGCTAGACTGCTTAGCTAGATTTGTTTTGATTTTTATCCTTTACTGATGTGTTTTTGGATTGCTAGAAGTTTTGGATTTTAGATTGGGTGCATAGGTTGGATTTGGATTGGTTGGATGCTAGGTATTGGAACAAAATCTCGAGAGCTTGAGTATCTAGGATTTTGGATTTTGGATTTGCTTGGATGATTGATTTTGGATTCGATTTGGTTTTTTCTATTGTGTTTAGAATTGGCTGATGTTTTAAATCAATAAGGAAATTGTGAAACACAAGGAAAAACTCATTCTAGCACTATGGGTGAAGGTGTTGGATGGATGGAATGGTTTGGGGGATTCAAGATGGCAATGATGGATGGGACTCATGATGCAAATGGGGATGGGATTCAAGATGTGATCTCCAAGGACTATGTCACATAGGAATGATATGCCCCACTTTGTTATGTTCCATTTGTAATGTTGTGCTAAAGTGCTCGTTGAAGAATATTCAAAACATCAAGATGTTTCCAAAAAACATGTTTCAAGACCTTGTCCACTTCCTTATCAAGGTCAAAAGTGGGAATAAGGATGCGTATGACGGACTAGTAATGAGATGGAATGGCGAGGTTTGAATGGAATGGACTTGCCCTCAAGTGTAGCATATTTGTAGACAATTGATTTACATATGATGTTCAAGAACAAGTTTCATCATAATACTTTCCCAAGGTGCCATAACAATGGTTTTCACCATTGGACAATTTTATTTTTTTACTTTTTACTTTTGATTTTTTTTATCTTTTGTATTTGTTGAATTTTGGATTAAGATTTATAGATTTTATATTCTTGATGTTGAATTTTAGGATCTAGATTTTTTATTTTGGACTCAAGCATTTATTTCCATAGTAAGTTAATAGTATCTCATTTTGAATAACTGTTTTACATAGACCATGCTACTAGTATTGCGCTCTAGATATGTTGTTGTGAATTTCGTTTATTGCTAAGTTGGTTTCTCCCAAATGTAAACACCTTAACACAATACCATTATAGCCCCTATGGTAAAGTATGTTACCAAGGAAGATGGAGTGGGAGGCAAGTGGGGTGAAGGATGTATGGTGGTTATGTGTGTAAACACCTAAAATCAACTATATCCTTTCGTCAACTTTCCTAATATCACCAAGGCACCCACCTTGTGACACTTTCATCACAGGACCCTTTCATTCCCCTTCCATAAGCCAATTAATTAAATAAATTATATTTATTTATTTAATTAATTTTTAGTCCAGTTTATCCATTTCCTAAATTAATTCATCCCTTTAGCCGTATTAATTAAATAAATTTTATTTATTTAATTAATTTATTTCTCCCACCTTGTCCCATAATTAATTAAATAATAAAAAATATTTAATTAATTATTTTCACTTATTCTAATCCTTATCCACTTGCAAAAAGTCTTAGCCGACCACATGAGAATAGGTCTTATCCTTCCCATAATGTCTTCTCACTTAATTTCATCCATCCATTCACACTTAATCTCAACCATTCATCCTTAATCCATGTCTTGATCCATGTCTCATCAAATCTTGATCATCCATCTCTACTCTAATCCTAGTCATTCATCCAAGTATCCAAGAATCTATAAGTTGAGCATCAACCAAGTCATTTCTCATAGAACTAAAATGAGAATGAGAACTAGCAAGAGAACAAAATGATCAAGCACCTATTGGAAAGTAATGTTATGTTGCTGGTGTGAGTAATCAACATATCAATATATCTAATATTCATTATCAAGCATCATTGGAGCACATCCACCATTCATCATGATGCAACAAGTACTATTATGGTAACATTGTTTTGTTATATTTTGTTTGATTTCTCTAGTCCTTTGCTCAATCTAAGGTGATGTAAGTATGAAATAGGGGCTTTCATTGTGTATTGATTCTATTTTTATATTTCATATTTCTGAATCATACAATGTGAAAGGTTGGATGAAATGGGTGTAGTTGCAAAGGTACATTGGATGATGGATTTGATTATTTAAAAGAGATAGATATAAGGATGGGATTATAGAGGCATGTGTAAATGTCACAAGACTAAGGGGAATTAGGACCAACAATTTCACACACAATGCAACATTTTGAGATTGGATTTGTTTTGGATTAGATGGTGGATTTTGAATTTTTAGATGTTTGACTATGGGATTTTGGACTTTTGACTTTGGATTTTAGATTTTTGGTATGTTGGATTAGAGACTTCTATAGATGCTTAGACTTTCAAATTTTAAATTTTGGGATTTAGGGATCTAGGGATCTAGGTGGATTTTGGATTTTTGGACTTTTGGGAGTGTGGAATACTAACTTGGATTTCTACTTTGAGACCCTTGGATTTTGAAGACTAGATTTTTGGATCCAAATGAGCTTTGGATTTTGGGATTTGTGGATATTTAAGTTTTGGTTTTTTTAATTTTGAATTGTAGACTTATGATTGTTGGATTTTTAGATCCAAGTAGATTTTTAGGACTTTGGCTTTTAGATTGCTTGGAATTTAGACTTTTTAGATGTAGGGATTTTAGGTTTTTGGATGGGTTCCTGGAGACATGTTGATGCATCTAAATTGATTTCAAAACCCATTTTATGGTCCCTTAGGGGAATATTATCTTGGAGTCCCATGAATGTTGTGATAGATTCATCATTTTGAAATAGGGCGAGTGATGTGTGGATTTGTTGGTCCTAATTGATGAATTCAGGTGATGGAAGGTCAAGTTTTGTGATTGGGATAGTGGTGTCGATGAAAGGGTTAGTGGCATCAAGCTCTTTATAGGAACAATAGGAATTTTTTCAATGTTGGAAAAGGATTTCTCACAAATTATGAAAGTACTATTGACATCCTTATATTGTTCATCAAGAGACTTGTAGTTGATGCCTTAAAATCCTTGATTTGCATAAACATGTATGTGTTCCAAGATTCCTTGCTCATGAGGAATTAATCCTTTTCCTTGATATTTAATGATTTGATATCTTTTTTTGCAATAGGATACTTGTTAGCCTTGATATTTAATGATTTGATATCTTTTTTTGCAATAGGATACTTGTTAGTGTGGAAACAAGACATGTATCCATCTTTAAATAGCTAGGAACTATTGAAACTTGTAATTTTCTTATCCACAAGAAGACCAAATCAAACAAAGTTGATAGGACTTTTGTGCTATGATGGTATTAGTATGAGTGTTTTGACCTTGATTTGGCTATAGACAAGTTTGATTATGCTTTGGACAAGGACCTTGATATATCTCCAAATTATAATTTTGTGGTGTAGATGCATTCGTTGTAGATGCATTGACTTCAAGCTTAAGGATTGGATCTTGGATATAATCCTTCAACTTTGTACATCAATTAGGAGAATGTACTTGGATCTTATGAATCTTATGGATCTCATGAAAGAGGTGGATTGCCTCTGTTTAGCTTCTGGTGTGGGTTGACTTGTGGGAATGGAAATGCTAGGAAGATTTTAGACAACTTGAATGTGCTTGGAATTAGCAACTCCATTGTTAACAACATGTTTGTACTTGCTAAAGAATGATGGTTCTTGAGAAGGGGTATAGCACAATTCCTTAAATTTGTACTTTTGATTATGGTTCCTTGATAATAGCCCATGGATAACATCCTTCATCTAGCTATGCTGGGTTTATTGGATTGATTAGATTGATGGGATTGCTTGGATTTTTGATTTAGGATGTAAAGGTTTGGGTGATGAAGGACTTACATAAGAGGATAAGGTTTCTAAAATTTCTTTCTTAAGGTTTGGAGTTGGTCAAGCACTTCTTGGTTTTGGCTTTGATTTGGATGTGAAGGATTCTCTTGTGATAAAATAATTTCTTCTTGCTAAAGGTTGACACATGGATCATTTGTATTTGGAGCCTCATTGGTCGATGAGTTAGGATCTATATGGGTTGATGGATTAGGATATACATGGGTTGATGGGTTATGATCCACATGAGTTGATGGATTAGAGTATATGTGGGGTGATGGATTAGGATCTTCATGGATTAACGGATTATAATTATCTTTGCTTGGCTTTTGGTTCGAAAGGTTACTCTTACACAAGCGCTTAAGATTATAATTTGGGGGAAGCTTGGCTTCTATTATTATGAGGCACCTAACCATGGCATCGTTGTTTTGAAGTAGGAGGTGATGTAGTTGGGCATGACCTTGTTTGGTGTTAAGAAAACCATTTTGATTATCATGATACTCATCTTAATCCACAAGGCTATCATTATCATCATTTTTAAAGTGCTTTTTAGATTGGTTTTGACTAGCAGACTCATCAAAATTAAATGGATTTGTTGTAACTATCATTCAACTCTTATTTGGACTTGGTCTTGCACTATTTTACACAAGGGGAAATACCAAGAAGACACAATAGCAACCTATACTATTTAGGTGGGAGTGTAATAGAATAGTGGCCCACAAATATAACTCAAAACATATGAGTAGGTGATCTTGGGGAATGTTGTTTGCTTGGGACTTGTATACTATTATAGCCAGAGGCTCCTAATATAGGCTATATAGGCTCAACTAGGGGAGTTCTCAATATACATAGAAATATGTGAGGCCCAAATCTTTTATACAAGGGTGTTTTCTAAGGCATGGGTATTAGTGGGATGAAACCACCTCACTTCACAGTCTACATAAAACACACAATTGCTTAGCTTGGAAGAATGATAGCTCCTCCAAGAAGTTTATATAGCCCATTGAAAGATGGTCTTTGGCTAATGTTTGGTGATGAAACACAAGGCACTAGACCCCTAGGAAAAGAAAAGGAAAAAGACACAATTGCTTTTTGAGTAAGTGCAAGAAGATGAGTTCACTTTTTGGCCAAAAAGTGGAAGTGTTTTTCCAAATTTTCAAATTTTGTCGTACTTGAAGTGACAATTTTAAGCACTTGCACATAAAATATTAAGATGATGTAAAAATAAGAAATGTAGGATTTTGTTTCTAGTTTTCAAATATGTATTTTTTTCTAATACCTAGATGATGCAAGTTGGTTTTTTATTGGATGTACAAAAAGTGGCTTTTTAAAAGTCCCCTGTTTTTTTGCAAAAGCATGCATGTGTACGGCCAACATAATTTGACCTAAATTAATGCATTTTTCTAATTCCTTTTGTGGAAAGATTCTCAAGATGTTGAATTTTGGTTAGGATATTTTTTTGTAATTTTTTGATAATTTTTTTTCTATTAATTTTTTAATGGCCCTAATTAGTGTTTTTTAAAACCCCTTGTGTACGGCCAACATAATTTGAGATAAACTAATCAATTCACTAATTTTTTTTTCATCATGTAGAGAATGATTTCTAGTTTGGTCAGATAATTTTTTTTCAAGAAACTTTCAAAATCAAAAGTTATTAAAAAAATAGTAACCTGTGTTATTTCAAGTTTATGAGTTAGTTTGTTTGGAAAATAAACAATAAATAGAAAATTATGTTCAATAACAAAAAAAATTACATATTTGAAAACTAGAC
This sequence comes from Cunninghamia lanceolata, assembly GCA_027924645.1. Taxonomy (NCBI): domain Eukaryota; kingdom Viridiplantae; phylum Streptophyta; class Pinopsida; order Cupressales; family Cupressaceae; genus Cunninghamia; species Cunninghamia lanceolata. Next base: position 12,163,617 of record BSBN01000078.1, read on the forward strand.
TTTGAGATCTATAATGGGTTTTAATTTTGTTAAAATATTCTGAAAACAAAGTCATTAGCCATAGTGGTGAAACTAGTTTTTTCTCTTGTTGTTTTCATGGTCTCCTAGTTGCAGGTCCAAAGTTAAGGCTTGGGTTTCCAAGCCTAAAACCAATAGAAATTGGCGGGTTTAAAATTTTAAAATTTTAGAAACGAGTACCCATTATAAACAGGTGCCTGTTCATAATGGGTGCCCGTTTATAACGGGTGCCCATTATAAACGGATACCCGTTTTAAAAATAATGGATACTTGTTTCTAAAAAATAAAAAAATTACAATAGGCATGTTAAAAAAAAAAAATTTTGAAACAGGTACCTGTTTTCAAAAAGTTTTTTTTGTTTTTATATGCATATGACTATTTTTCTTTTTTTTTAAAACAAGCGGGTACCCGTTATGAAACGGGTACCCGTTTCAATTGGGCACCTGTTTTGCTTTGGGTGCCTGATCCTAAATTTGTATTTATTTTTTTCAAAATGGGTATCTATTTTTTTCAAAACGGGTACCTATTCCAAGCGGCATTTTTAATCCGCAGGAGACTTCCTTGAAATGTATACTCATCTTTGTGCTTTCACCCTTTCATTTCTAAGATCACATGAGGGTGTGAGGAAAAATATACATGACAAGCCTTGGGGGACACAAGTGACTAGATTGCTTTTGATTCTCAAGATCACATAAGGATGCAAGAGAAGAGCATACACAGTTCTAAGCAGCCAAACACACAAGTGATTAGATTGCTTTTGATTCTCAAGATTGCATAAGGGTACAAGAGGATCATACACAAGTCTAACCACTCAAGCACATACACAAAAGAAAAAATAAAAGCAAAGATTGGTTCCCTAAGATATAGATGTGAGTTATGTTTGAAACCAATTCTTTAATAAGTGAACCTACAAAACAAAGTGTTAGTAGTTTGAGATTTCTTGGTCTTGGAAAAATGATAGCTGCACAAGGGGGTCAATATGCTATAAGAATAGAAATATAAACCATGCAAGTCAAAATTTAGTAACCCAAGAAATTAGAAAAAACTAAGGATAAAAGCTATAGGAATGCAGATGCTAAAACACAATCACATATGCCACCAATTAAACATATATTCCACAAATTGAACAAAAATGTCATAGGATGAGTGTAAGCATTAGAATAGAACATAGAAATCACAAGATGAAACAAAAATGCCACAAGATGAACACAAATTCCACATGATTAAATATGGATGCCATAGGATGAATAAAATTACTAGAACAAAATATAGATTACATAGGATGAAACACAAATGGAAAAAAATGAACACAAATGCCATAGTATAAAATATAGATGTCGAAAACCTGCAAAACCATAAATAGAAAAATAAAGATGTCGTAGATTGAACATATATGCCACATTTAAATGAAAATGCTAAAACACAATCACATATGCCAAACCAAAAGAATGGCCAAAAAAGTGCAAAACATGCAGAATCAAGCTATGGAAGACCTACAAAATCAAAATTAGACTATGACAAAGGGGTCCCACTGGGCGTGCCAAAATGTATACAGAAAATGCAAGAGGAAATCAAAGCAATATAAAATTCCTTATTCTAAATCAAGCATAACCTCTATTAGAGCAACAAAGGAGACTAAATAACAATATTTAGCTTCACTTACCAAATGATGAATCTCCTTTGTCGAGTGGATGTGCTCTTGATTTATGATTGCTCAAGGATCATGCAAGATTTCTATAACACATACTTGTCAAATTATGTTTTATATTGCTCTTATTGATGAAGGATGGAGGGTAATTCATATAATTTTTATTGAGGATGTGAATGGTCAAAATTTGATGTTGAATGAATGGTTGAGATGCATGCTTGTATTTTTATTTAATAAGTAGATTTTATTTCATGATTATGGATGGGCATGTGAATAATTAAATTTTTTGTTTATTTATTTTGTATAAATAGAGAAATGGATTAATTAATTAGAGATGAATAATTTTAACTAAATAATAAATATTAATTTAGTTAATTAGAGAATTGATAATGTGGTATATTTAATGGTATGAAAAGGGGAATTATGGACGAGATTGGTAAATAGTGAGGTGGTATTCAACATGGTATTAAGTGGTAAATTTTAGGTGTCTAGATACATTAATATGGAATGATCATATGTTGAGGATATAGCTTAGGAAGGAGATGCAGAAGAAGATGATGCATTTAGAGGGTCATATTCAGTGGGAAAATACCCAAAGTTGATAGAGGGGAAAACCAAAACTTGAAAGGAGAATAATGGCGGAAAGTGGTGACTCCACAACTAATATTGAGGATGTGATAGAGGCATGGGAGTTGGGAGTTGGGAGAGAAGGATAAAGAAGATCCCAAGCATGAGGAAGATATAAAAGAGGGTGTTAGAGAGCACCACAAAGCAATAGAATCCATTGTAGATTAGAACTAGGAGAGCATTGGTCATAAGAATTCAAAAAAAGAAATGGAAGGTACCACAAAGATGTTTGTAGTAGATATGGAGATTGTAGAGAGTACTACAAATGTAGAAAAACTATCACAAAATGTAGAAGACATATGGAAGATGGCAAAGAGGATGGAGAAAGGAAGTGTGATCCCCAAAAAAACACATTTTTAGTAAGGAAAGAAGGTAGACCTAGAACATGATAAAGGTCACACAAATCAAATTGTGCAAATCAAGAAGGGGGAGAAACTCACAAGAGTTAGAAGAGAGATGATCACAAGGAGTTATATAGGTTGTCTCAAGGATGAGATAATATTTTAGGCCTGGGAGGATGTTGAAAAATACTAGTTGTATCACATAAAGAACTATACTAGACCATATATGATATTATCATATACTGCAAAGGGTTTACAATACCACACAAAGAAAGTTAGGCAACACAAAGGTCATGTGATACCACACACTACAATTGAAGCCTTGCGATACAACACAAGAACATTAGACATCTAGTAGAGGTATACAAGAGGTTGTGCAACATTGTACTAGATGTCATTAGGGTTACTTCTGGACCCATATATGGGTCATATAGCCCTTAAATATCCTTAAACACACCTTAACATGCCCAAATAAGTTATAATAAGGACAAATATCATAAAGGGAAAGGTAGATTTGTGGGAAGAAAATAATTAAGTTATTATGAAAGGATATAAAGAAAAGAGATGGAAAGATATTCATAGGCTATATAAAGAAGGGAAAGTGGGAGAGAAGGACATGAATAAGATATGAGTTTGATATATATAAGAATAAGAGGAGAAGATATATAAGAAAGAGATATATAAAGAATATATAATATATATAATCCCAGGATCTCTGATGCAAGGTGTATAGTCAGAAACGTAGATGGAAAATTGATATCTAGGCTCTATAAAAAAAGATTCCTAATGGGTCCAATAACAAGGCAAAATTTAAAGCTCTTTCTCATTGGCCTAAGGCTCTGCAAGGAGAAGAACTTTACTAGAATTGACATAGAAGGTGACTCATTAATATGTGTCAATGTTATTTCCAATCAAACAGTCCCTAATTGGAAACACTTGGTGGAAGTAGTATGGGAAATATTGGAGGACAAGAGAGACTACCAGCTATCTCACTATTTTCAAGAGGTTAATTCGATGGCGACATGTGTGTAATTAGACCAAATAACTATTTTAGCTGATCTATGTACTTTGGGTGTCTTGGCTAAGTGTTGAGTGGAATCGAGAGTTGCCATCCGTAGCAAGACATCCTAAGGCCCAGGTCTTTGGCCAATGGTGGAATTAAGAAAGGACATCTTCTACTCCTCAGCAATTATAAATAGATGGACGTTGATTCTATAGCACATCATAATGGCTCACATTACAGTGCCTAGTAGCAGTTGCCCTTGTGATACGAATGACTTGATCATGCAACTAAGGAGATTTTTCTGGTACAGAATGAAGAAATAGAAAAAGCCTTGAAGCAAGTGCTAAATGCTTGGGCGATCATGGAGTATGCCCACAACAATGTTCTATTGGGGAAATTACTAGTGGAATTCATCTTGGTCATGGGCCACAAGGGACTCACTAAGACTGTCGTGAGTAAATTGGTAGTCCCCCATTTGTAATAGGGTACGATTTCTATGATATCCACCATCAACAAATAGCCAAAGCAAGGTAGCTAGGGAGGTATTTTTAACATTACAAAAGTAATAAAAAATGAGGAGAGCAAATAGGATATCACTTTGTTCAAGGACAGGGTAATGAGAGATAATTTAGAGACATTTTCTTCCTTCTATGGGCACCTCAACCATCCTCTCAAACCTGAATAAGAGGAGAGCTTTAGTGAACTGTCAGAGGGGGTCCTTGCACAAGTTACCCAAATGAATGTAATCTACTTATGTGGCCATGTAATTTTCTATTTTTAATATAAAGGGTTTTACCCCCATGGTAGCTATTACACATCATATATATATAAATAAGAGGAGAAGATATATAAGCAAGAGATATATAGAGAATATATAATAAGAACACATGCGCGCACACACATATATGAGAGATATATATGTATGAATGGTGAATGAATATGTATATTTTCATTTTTTTATTCTATAACCATATCTCATATGTTTTGATTCTCTTCCTTATCCACTAGACTAGGATAAAATACAACACTAACATAGAATAATTGATGTAGATGCAGTTTGTAAGCCTAGTTAAATGCTACAAACCAAGAAACTCCATACAAAAACTACTCACAATAGAAACAAGAACTTAATAAATCCAAAAACTATAGAATGAAAATATAGAAATTCCTTACATTAGCATTCCAGTGCCATCTATTTTGAGCCTGAGATATTTACATTATATCAAATCAAGAAACTACAATGGCATTTAGATTCACAAGCTTTATGCAGGTTGCAGCCAAGCAATTTAGGTATTCTAACTGAACTCATTACCATGACTTCTAAGTTCAAAAATTTAGAACTCAAACCACTAGACTCCACTTCTAGACTTAATGATTCATAAAATACAAAAATTATCAGATGATTGCCCCATTCACATAAATAGAAATGGAAATCTTGTCAATGAAAACTTTAGCAACTTGCAACATCTCACTAACCTTGTAGCTAAATGTGCCACATCCAATTCTTGCCACATAGAACTACCATCATTTGCAACCACAATACCTCCTGCTGCATCGAGGAGCATTAACAACATGGAATAGGGGCCCAATGTGATCCAAATAATATCTCCTAGAGATGCTTGAATATTGGCATGATAGACCTTATTTCTTGTCTCTCCAACCAAAATCCACATCCCTCCTCTTCTTGAATAATATTGCCCCTTTTACAAAGGAATGACTCAGCCTTAATATCCATGGTTCCATTTTTGCTTGAAAATTAATTCTTTTTGGATTGTGGGAAATAGAGTAACTATTCCTAGTGGTACCCACCTAGGGTTGGGGTTTTTACTCAAATCTACAAGTCTTCATTTCCATTCTCCTTAAAACCCCTTAAAGCCCTAAGTTTTATTGTCCCTTAGCCTCTTGCACTTTATCTTTTAATCTATCGTTGACTTCTTGTAGCAGGTTCCTAGTCACTCAAGTTATAACTTAAGGCCCTTGAAGTGAAGTCACTGGCTCCTTCTTCCTATTATTACCTCATGTTCCCCATTGCACCATAAAGTTTGTGTCTTAAGTCTTTGTGGGGCCCAGGAGTGCCCTATGGCCGCTAATCATAGTGTCACACTACCTTTATGATGATATCATCATCCCTCTACGTGGCCGTGATAAGGCACCAGTTGTCAAAGACTCCGATTGATGAATCATATGCCACCAAGTGTTAGGGTGAGATGCAATCTACAAAGAGACTGAAATCTGATGGTTGCACATCGTCACAGGGCAAATCTATTAGAAAGGAATATTCATCATGTGGCTGCGATAGAGCGATGCATGGCAAGCATCATGCAAGCATGCAGAGGGATCTTATTAGAGGAGAATATTCACTGGGTGATTGCAATAAGGTGACACGTGGCATTTTCTTTGTCAAAGAAGTGAAAGGTATATGAAATAGAGACATGTGGAGGCTCCTGCTTGATTCTGTGGAGCCAAAAGGAAAATGTCTCACCCTCTGTTGCTCGGTCCTGGAATGACGCCACGTGTCCAGGTCAGATGAAAAGGAAGGAAAAGTCAGCAGGAGAAGACCACCCAACTGGAAAAATTATATTGGCAGAGGACTTTTCAACGACACCAGCATGGGGTCAAAGTATTTCAAGGCGTCAATCCCATCACCTCATCATCCGATCAACGGTTTGCATTCAAAAGATGAAAATTTTCAGTCAGGCATTTCTTTCGAGCATTAGGAGGGAAAATGGTGAGCATCTTTTTAGCAGGGATAGATCTTGGGTTGTTTGAGGCAAGAAAATTAATGGAGTTGGTTCATGCAATTAATGTTCTCAACACCTTTTTGGTGGTTCTTTGTATCATGAACCAAATTGAAATGACGTTGTAATCAATGCCGAGGGTACATGTTCCTATTATAAAATGGAACTGTATTACTCATTCTAGTTGTTGAAGATTTGGGAAAATTTTGGAGAAGTAATGAAAGACACTTCAGCTGGGTTGTTCTATCTCTTTGCTATGAGTTTATGAGTTATATGTTGAATGTATGTTTGCATAGATATTTTGTGCTGGTTTCATGTTGATGTTATATGAGTAATGCTTCATTGCATGTATTCTATTATTTGTCTCCAAGTTGTATGTGTTCTTCTTTTGGATCTAAATAGCTAAGGGTTGTTTAAGATTCTAGGACATGGGTTCCTATGTTGAATGCTTGATCTTTTACTTCTGTTCAAGGAGCAGATTAAACATTTAGGGTTAAGTGTTGGGAAGAACATATTGCTGTGAGGATGTTTGTAAGTATGGATAACTGAATACTCAATTTTGGGTGTTGTTTGTAAGGCAAATACCAATCTATCCCCATGAAACTTGAATGTTATTTGAGTTTATACAAATCACTCACATATATACATCTAGTAGACTCCTTGCCCTGAGATAGGCACCAATCTATTCTTGTGTTGAGGTTATGATCCAAAGCCCTAAATCTTACATCCAAATATAAATCAAAATCATTTCAAAATCTCCATCTTTTAGTTTATAGGAGTAGGAATAGGACCCTACATGCTCTCATTTTCATCTTGTTAGATAGTCCAAGAACATTGTCAATCTAGGTTTATCTTCTACATCTTGGTCCATACATGAGAGCATTCTGCTTGGTATTGAAAAGTTAAATCTTTGTTGTGAGAGAGTCAAAGTTAGATCTTTTGTTATAGGGATACCCCCTTGGTGTGGTAGAACCTAAAGTGAAGGGGAGGCAGTTCACACAACCTCCCATTTTTGTTGGCTGAATATGCCTAAGCATAGGAAGTGGCAAACCTTTTGTTGATTTGGAAACCAACAATTCCCAAATAAAGCATACATGCCCAATCATCGTTGGCTAACAATAACATCTACTTAATAATAGAAATCCCTAAAATTAGATCACCAGTTGTATGGAACTGGAGCAGGGAAAATACAAATTTAAAATAAGACAACATTATATGATATAGTGATGTAGACAAAACTCCCCTCTTCACAACTACACAACCAAATACTCACACTTAGAATCAAATCACCCACATACAAATTATCTCTGTTCATTAATCAAATGACATTATAAAGATTGCAAATATATAACTATTGTATTTAGAATTCTTATTCTTATTCATATATTTGCAGACAATTATTTACAAAATTGGGCCTCACTTGCCTTTCTCATGTACATAGAACATTTTGTTTTCCCTCCTCAATTCTCTATCAATTTCATCTGGCAACGTTCCTCTATTGTGCATTTTCACTATCTTTTTCCTTCCATGAAGGACTACACCCTTCTCTTGACAACGACTCTTCCTTTTTCATATGTTATTCTCTGATACCCATACCGCTGCGCCTCTCTACTCTCTTTCCTTCATTCACATTAATCCTCTATCTTCCCAAAGCGATGCCTAGTCAATAGCCATTCTTTTTCTCTTTGGCAACGTTCTTTAATTTAAGATTCAATTCGTTGTGTAGACACTCAAAATTGTCCTCTTACAACACATTGTTACATCACATCAATTAGAACATCTTGTATCATTTTTGCCCTAGGCACCCCATATCGTCACCTAATCTAACATCTTCCTCTAATAAATTAAATAAATATAACATTTATTTAATTTATCCCATCTCCTAGCATTATTAAATAAATTTATTTAATTTATTTATTTAATTTCCCTTTTCTCTTTTTTTTTTAATGCGCCTAGTAAACTTTTTAACGTGACCGGCGACGCTGGTGCGACACGCCCTCCGGCTCCACGTGAATGCTTTTGCCCAGAGCAATGAACCAGTGAAGCCACAACATGGGGGACCTCATCCCCTAGGAAGAAGACTTCAAACCCACGAGCTCATTGGCCCAGCAAAGGCGTAAAGCCTGCGAGCTCGTTGGCCTAGCGGGGGTTTGAACTCTTGTGGCTGCCACTACAATTGAGCAACTTAACCACCCAACCATGCCCTTATCGGCTATTTCCCTTTCCTCTTAAATAAAATAAAATAAATCTTTTTATTTATTTTAATTTATCATATTTATCCTCACATGCATCATAAATTAAATACTTTTTTCTTAAATTATTTAATTATGATTTGGGCCCACCTTCCATTTCTATCTTAATTCATCACTCAACTCATCTCTCTCACCTTCCATTTTCAACTCAACTCACCACTCAACTGATTTTCTCTCACTTTATAATTATCTCTCAAGTGAACTCTTCCACCTTCCTTTCTCTCTCCCAAGTTGCATAGCAACTTTCCAATTCTATAATCACTTGCAAAATGGAAGGTTTATCCTTCCATTCTCTCATATTTTTCTATAAATGCACCCATTGTCATGCCATTTGACATGGATGAATCTTCTAAGTACTGTTACTCTACCGAATTATTCCCTCGTCCATCAATCTTCCATCATCAATCTATCTACCCTCATCCATCAAATCTCTATCATCATTATGCTATGAAACACGAGCAATCAACAATCCATAATTAAACCAAGGAATCGAAGCATCTAGGTGATCTCGTTTATGTTGCATGTTGTTTTAATCACTTAGGTTGGATTTCTTGAAGGTATTAGGGTTTTAATCTCATTTACATTCTTTAATCTGCTAACTTGGATTTTTCCTTGATGTACATTCTAGCACACCCAGTGGGACCTATTTCATCTAATTTTTTTTTGCAGATTTTTGGTATAAATTTGTGTTCTCATCTAACCCTCATTTGCGAGTTTTGCATGTGATCTTCTATAGGTGAACTCCTGGGCAAAATCTAACAGCGCCATCGTGCTCAGAACATTGTTTCTATTAGTGTAGGTTTTTATTTCCTAGTGGGTTATTTATTTTTCCCTATTTTCCTAGGTTTTTCCTACACTTCTATTAATCTCGCTTAGGTTAATAAAGCATGCCTTATTAGGTGAGTGGTTGCAAGGTGTCACCTTCCTACATGTGAGCATCCATTAGCTATCTTGGGAAGATACTTTTCTATCTTTAGTCTGATAGATGGTTGCTCCTGATTGGTCAGTGTTGCCACCTCCTCCCTCTTCCTAGTCTATATAAGCATGCTACCTAGCTTGTATTTGGTATCTTTTACTTTTGCATCCTCTTAATGCTATTTTTCTTCTAGCATTTGCATTACTCTCTTGGAGACTAACTCTGTGTTGCTATTTTGATTTCATATCATTTGCATTCATAGTTTAGATATCTATTCTTTGCACTAGTTTTTTGGGTTAATAATCTTTTCAGATTCTAACATAGTATCAGAGCCATTCTATGTGCAAAAGTAGATTTTAGTTTCCATATTTACGAGATTCACGGGGGGGGGGGGGGGGGGGGGCTAATTAAGCTTATTGCAGTTTTTTGAAAAATCTAGTATGCTCTTCTCTTGCATCTTCGGATGATCTTGAGAATCAGAAAAGTTTGACGGAAACTTTTTTAATCTTTGGGGTTTGCACATGTGTTTTATGAAATCTGGGTGATTGCAGCATTTCTGGCTGTTCCAACGCGTCCAGGAGGCTTGAGAAAGTTAGATTTGGCTTTCATTTCACTGAAATCGGAGATCGTCATACACAGTTGCAGAACCGGGGTTTCAAGCTCAAATCTGACAACCAGCTTGCATATTTGGTGTTTTCAATCAATATTGCAGGTTCTAGCATGCCATTTCTTGTCTTAGGTAGCTGATTTAGCATTTGCATGTCATTTTTGGTTGCTGGGGTCATTTTTTATAGCTAAAGGCATTCTGTTTACACTAGATCAACATCTTTTGTACATCAGCAAGAAAAACGCCTTCTGGGTTATTGTTTGCAGTATAGAAAAACCATCTGGGTATCTTTCATTTTTTTCATGTAGTCTGTATATTTTGTAGAATCAAACTCAGAAAGCTACAACAATACCCCTCTCCATTGGCAGTTGCAGTTTTGAAGGCAGTTTTCAAATGCTCCGTTCTTGCTCATACGGACTCCTTTTCCCACAATTTTTTTTTTTTGATTTTGGCTATTTTTTCGTGCTCTATGCACAAGTGCAAACATTTTTTGATTTTGATGCCAAGATTTTTTAGAAATTACAGATTCTCAGTCATGACATTGCACAGTTCTCGTTTTGGGAACTTTGGAGGATCATAACTTTCACATACGACCTCGTATCGAGGCGATTCTTTTTTTGAAAGTGCATGATTTTTTGAGTATATTATAGTGGTGCTATTTATTTCTCTAGATATTGTGCCAAAGTTATATTTTTAGCATATGCTCTTTATGAGGGTTTTGTAATGCATTAAAATCAAGACCACTTAGTATTTCTTGCTAGTGGTAGTTGTAAACGCACTAATATAAAGTGCTAAATCATATTTTCTTGGGGGGGTTCTTTGATTGAGTGAAAAGGGGGAGGGTTGTATTGGTTGGGTTCTCTTCTTTTTGGCACTTCTTCTTTACATTTCTTCATCATGGATCAAACAAATCTGTCCATCCTAACTCCATACAATTGCTTTGAGTGGAAATCATGCATGACAATTCACTTAAGGAAAGCTAGATTAAATAGGATAACTATGGGACTTGAAACTGAACCTGCTAAAGATGAAGATATGCCTAAGTGGTTTAACAAATGTGATGAAGCATATGGAATATTGTGTTTGTCTGTTTCCCCTGATTTTATCTTTCACATTGAGTCTTTGAATACACCAAATGAAATTTGGACAAAGCTAGAAAAACTATTTGGCACACAAGATTCAATGAGGGGTCATATGTTGGAAAATGAACTAATTAGTTTAAGTCCAGGCAATTTCAATACAATCCAGGATTTCTTCACTATATTGAAATCACTAAGGCTGTAGTTAAAACAATGTGGAATTGAAAAGAAAGATGAACAATTGATTCTTAGTATTCTCTCTAAGCTAAGTTCAGAATATTCTGTGTTTGTTTCTACTTTCTATGCTACTAAGGGTGCACTTGGTACTCAATTCACCATGCCATCTTTAGATGATTTTGCTGTTAGTCTCACTCGGGAATAGAACAAGCTAATCCAGATGGGCACTCTTAAGTCCTCTAAGTCACATGCCTTGGCTGCCAACCAAGGCACAAAAGAATAGAAAGGACAAAGTAGTAACAACAATAGTAAGGATAAGAAACAGAAGAATAGCAAGGAGAAGAAGGATCAAATACCCGTTGCTTCAAAAGCAACTAATGAGACCCAATCTTCCAAGGGTGACAAGCCTAAGAAAGAGAGGGTCTAATGTGCCTATTGTAAAAGACCCGGTCATGATGAACATAAATGTCTGAAGAAACAAATTGATCACTTGACACACATTCTTAAGAAGAATAATATTAGTGTTCCTGAGTCTATCAAACAGAGTTCTAATGAGGGGTCTAACAAGGCAAAAGAAAACAGCAAGGGGAAAGGAAAGGGCAAGGCCCTTGTTGCAGTTGCTTCTTCACCATCCACTTAGGTTCTTGATTTGGGTGGTTTGCACCACATGGCTTCATCTAAGCAAGAACTTGCATCTTTGGAGCTGTGTACTATGCCTTCTATTTTGATGGGTGATGACACTCCTGTTGAGGTGTGTGGGAGAGGGCCTATTGATGTGGGGGATGGCACATTCCATGATGTTCTTTGTGTGCCCTCATTATCAACTAAACTCCTATTGGTATACCAGATCACTCACACAGGTTCAAGCAAGCGGGTTGAGTTCACTCCTGATTCAGTGGAGATTCGTGAGTTGCACAGTGGTTCTACAATTGCAGTTGGGAGAGCAAATCATCAGTCACGGCTCTATCTATTTTTTCACTTTGTTCCTGATCCTCCTTTGACTGTTTTGCTCACTCATTCTAATGATGTGAGTATATTATGGCATTAGTGGTTTGGCCATCTTAACTTCCGCTCCTTGTAGTAGCTCAACCAGCAGAGCATGGTCACAGGATTGCCTTCAGTTAAGTTTTTAGGTGGTGTTTGCCAAGGTTGCATTCTTGGTAAGCATCCTAAGGAAAAGTTTGACAAAGGTAAGGCATGGAGAGCTTCACAGATACTGGAGTTAGTTCACAGTGATTTGGTTGGTCCATTTCAGCATCCTTCTTTCAGTAGGAATAGATATGTCCTCACATGCATTGATGACTTTTCTTGATATACTTGGGTGTACTTTCTCAAACAGAAGTCAGGTATTTGATCACTTTCAGGACTTCAAGACTTTTGTAGAGAAGCAATCTAGGAAAGCCATCAAAGTTTTGTGCACTGAAAATGGTGGTGAGTATGTCAACCATCGGTTCGAGAGGTTTTGCACTTCAGAGGGGATTGATTTGCAACATTTAGTTCCATACAATCCTTAACAGAATGGTGTTGTAGAATGGAAGAATAGGTCCTTGAAGAAATGGTGAACTGCATGATTCACTCTAGATCTCTTGCACCACGATATTGGGTAGAGGCCATTAACTGTGCTTGTTATATCCAGAACCATGTTTCTCACCGAGCCTTGAAGGGAGTCACTCCTTTTGAAGCTTGGAGCGGTCAGAAACCATTAGTTAAGCACTTTCAAGGTTTTGGTTTTTTGCATGGGCCCACATTCCTGCAGAGAAACGCAAGGCCTTGGATCCGCAGAGCAGACCTTGCATATTTGTAGGTTATCCTGATGGTGTGAAGGGTTATCAGTTGCTCCACCCTACTACACATGAGTTGTTCATTGACATGAGTGTTCAGTTTGAGGAGGGCTCTTCGAGATCACTTTCTATCACTTCTCCAACTCCTACTTTGACATTGGAGTCACTTGGGATACATGACAGATCTTCTGATGAGTTAGATTCACCTGAGCAGTCTTCTACCTCCACTTCTGATGTAGAGAGTGATTCAAAGGACTCACCTCCTTCCTCTCCTAGTCATCATTCAGAGGTTGATGATTCTCCTCTAGATTCTCCATCTTCTGGTGCACTTTGGGCTAGACATACCTTGCAATCTGCAGGTGATTGGATTGGGGATCCATCAGACACTAGGCGGACTCGTTCACAGTTCCAGGATGCTCCACATGTCTTCATTGCTACTGCCTCAGATCCATAGTCTTTTCATGAGGCTTTTCATATTCCTGAGTGGGATACAACTATGCAGGAGGAGTATAGTTCCTTGATGAGGAGCCACACTTGGGATCTTGTCCCTCTTCCTAAGGGAAGAAAACTTGTTTGATGTAAGTGGATCTATCAGACAAAATTTTTAGTAGATGGGTCAGTTGACAAGCATAAGGCTTGCTTGGTCGCCAAAGGATTCTCCCAGGTTCCTGGGATTGACTACTTTGAGATTTTTGTGCCAGTTGCCTAAATGAATTCCATCTGACTTGTTCTTGCCATTGCTGCAGCTAATCATTGGGAAGTACACCAGATGGATGTGAAGAGTGCTTTTCTTCACAGTGACCTTCAGGAGGAGATCTACATGGAGTAGCCACAGGGGTTCATTTAGGATTCTTCACTTGTGTGCCATCTTTGAAAGTCTCTCTGTGGCCTCAAATAGGCTCCTTGGGCCTGGTATGCCAAGATGGACTCCTTCCTTCTATCAGTTGGGTTCACTCAGTTTCATTCTGATCCCAATGTCTACATTCTGTAGCAGGATGATTCACTCATATTTCTAGTTCTATATGTTGATGACTTGCTGATCACAGAGAGTTCTTCATCCACCATTGGGGCTGTCAAAACTGCCCTTCATGATAGGTTTTTGATGACAGACTTGGGCTTGTTACATTACTTTCTCGGGATTGAGATCTTTCAGTCTTCTTCCGGGATCACCATCACATAGTCCAAATATGCTCTAGATTAGCTCTCAAGGTTTCATATGGTTGACTGTAAGCCTGCTCCAACTCCCTTTCTTTCTAGAGTCAAACTTGAGGCTCAGTGTTCTTCTCCACTTATTGATGGCACTTTGTATCGATAGCTTGTTGGGAGTCTCATTTATTTGACTCATACGAGACTCAACATTTCATATGCTATAGGCATGGTCTCTCGATTCATGCAGGAGCCTCATGAGTTACACTGGAAAGCAGCCAAGCGGATCCTTCACTACATTCAAGGTTCCCACAGTTTTGGGATTCACTATGCAGCGGGCATTGAGCTTGACTTGGTGGGCTACACAAATTTAGATTGGGTAGGCGATTCTCAAGATCACAAGTCTACTTCAAGTTACAACTTCTCACTTGGTTCAGGTCTTGTTTGTTGGTCGAGCAAGAAGCAGTCTACTATTGCTCTATCTTCTACTAAGGCTGAGTATCAGGGGGCTGCAAATGCCGCCACTGAGGCCATTTAGCTTCAAAATCTTCTCACTAAGTTTGGTATCTAGATCAGATAGCCATCAATCATATTTTGTGACAACCAGAGTGCCATTCAGATCTCATGAAATCTAGTCCATCATTAGTGGACCAAACACATAGAGGTCCACATGCACTACATCCGGGAGCTCATCCATGGCCACGCCATTGACCTTTGCTACTGTTCAACTTCTGAGCAGGTTGCTGATATCTTCACCAAACCCTTCACTAAGAGAAAGTTCCTTCATTTGCGAGCTTTGCTGGGGGTGCAGGATGCTTCATCTTCTGGGGGGGCTTCTTCTTCTCACTCGAAGTCCTGACTCTCTACTTTTGGGGGGGTCTCTTCTCTCTCTATTTTGGGGGGCTTTTCTCTCTCTTTGGGGGGGAATTTTATGTACATGGGTACCTCATCAGGCTTGATTTGCCAGGACCCATTTCTACATCCACCTAAGCTTCGCTTAAGGGGGGGTGTTAGTGTAGGTTTTTATTTTCTAGTGGGTTATTTATTTTTCCCTATTTTCCTAGGTTTTTCCTACACTTCTATTAATCTCGCTTAGGTTAATAAAGCATGTCATATTAGGTTAGTGGTTGCAAGGTGTCACCTTCCTACATGTGAGCATCCATTAGCTATCTTGGGAAGATACTTTTCTATCTTTAGTCTGATAGATGGTTGCTCCTAATTGGTCGGTGTTGCCACCTCCTCCCTCTTCCTAGTCTATATAAGCATGCTACCTGGCTTGTATTTGGTATCTTTTGCTTTTGCATCCTCTTAATGCTATTTTGCTTCTAGCATTTGCATTACTCTCTTGGAGACTAACTCTGTGTTGCTATTTTGATTTCATATCATTTGCATTCATAGTTTAGATATCTATTCTTTGCACTAGTTTTCTAGGTTAATAATATTTTCAGATTCTAACAGTTTCCATAAAAATCAACTATAAATTTGCATGTGTTGCATCACCGTGAAATTTTTTGTAAAAATTCAAATTATTTTTTGTTTTGGCAGCCATACCGTATGGATCCATATAGCACAGAACTGCCATAGGGTCTGTGTGAGTGTTGGGGTCTCAAGGATATCATATTGGGTGATCTTATAAGTCTCTGTCACTGTAGGTTTGTTGTTTGCAATATTGTCATTCTGTTGTCGACTCTAATCAACAAAGCAACCATATTGTCATTCTATTGTTGACCAATCATTTTCCTCTTATTGCTCTCGGCGACCTTTCCCTATCTCCTGGTCAACTTTTGCTGAGTCATAGAACACTTGACCTCACCTTCTTATTAGTCATTGATTGCTTTCTTTGTTAAACATCCTGTTTCGACTCTTGAATCTATTGACCTACAAAATCTCTTCGTTGTCGACGTTTCCCTAAAACCTAACTTTGTCGATCGTTATCTTTTCTTCGATCTCCGCTTGTCAAGACTTCCTGTCGATCACCTAAATTTTCTTAGTCGCTTCCCATCCTATCTCTTGGTCACCATTAGCATCTTAACTTAGTATGTTTGTCCATGGGTTGTTGATTCCCCGTCGACAGTTCTGTTGACTACTCTATTGACCATTCAAATGCATCCTATCCACCGACCCTAGGTCTTAACCCTAATCCTCCACTATTCCCTTTGACTTCCTGTTGGTGTTTCTTGTGAGTGTCCTTTGATTTGTAGTTGACCCCACTTTGAACCTTTTAGTCGACACCTCCACTCATAGACTTTCAGTCGCCATTAAGCCTAAAACCTGGTTACTACCCAAATAAACCAACTATTTGCTCAGTCGTCTTCACCTTTTCACCAACCCACATTAAAATTTCTAGCATTTAAATTTAGTCTTAAAGTTTTAGTTTATTTAAACCCTTTTCAACCTTAGCTTTAGGGCTTAAGTCTAGAACTTTAGGGTTTGAATCTTAATTTTGTTTTAAAAGGGGTGTAAGGATTCATTTTCAATCGTTAACATAAAAATTGTAACCAGGCATGTGTGATGGAGAAGAATTTTATAAACCATCAAAAACTTCAAAAAATTTAAAAAAAAGTCAAACAAAGTCAACCCTATTCTCTCTAACAACCAAAAGGGGGTATTTTCTTCATACGGTAGCGGATTTTCGCAAACAAACACTCGTAAAAAATCTAACAAGGTGAATTTCGTAGTTGAGAAGGTTTCAGTAGGTAATGTCATTATTCCAATAGGTAATTTCTCTATCAAAGTTTAGCCTTCTTTCAAACTTAAACTGCACATAACTGGAGCAAAACACATCCAAATTAACGATTTTTAAAAAAATGCATAGAATCATCTAAACTTTCTATTTTTACTGTCTATTTGGCTATATTAGATCATCATTTGTAAGTTTTTATCTGATCATATCTTTGGCATCTAACAATCTATCTATGTAGCTTGTCCTAATCGCTTGTCAAAGAATGGAGAAAACAAACTAATGATCTATCTTCTCCAGGTTCGATCGGTCCAAGACAAATAATCTTTTATCACTAGAGTAGGCACACTTTGAATTTGTGCTCTAAAATTAACACTGTCTACTCTGTGCCTACTTTTCTTTTCTTTGCTTGCCTACTAAGTCTGATTGTAACCCGATTTAGCAAGAGAAGTATCCTCTCCCCCTGCCTAACCAACAGATCTGGGGTGCATGAGAAACTATTGCTAACTCTAGAGGGCATGCCTTCCCATTGTGAGAAGGGGTATGACCCAAGCAGAAATGGGATAAAGCCAAGCCATTCCAAGCCGTTATATAAATAACGTGTTTGTGTTAAAAGTCACAAACGACGGGTGTTGTTCTACTATATCGATGAATGTTCCCCCAAAACCCTACAGAGCCTAACCTCTACAAATTGGGAAGCCTCCATTAATGGAGCAAATCACCACATGTATAGCCACCCAAACAAAAACCCTAACTAGAAACCTCTGTGTAGTAGCCAAAAACCCCTATTTGTTGGTACAAGAGGAAACTCTGATAGCCATCCCACATTTTTGCGGCTTATGGTAGAGATAGCAAGGTACCTCAAGTTTTGTGCATCTTGAGGACCTGGAACTTGGTGTGCCTAAGAAGTGAGTGCACTGTAAGGGGGAGCTTGTGCCCCAAGTTCTTGGAGCTATACACCATAAGTAGGCGTGGTTGGGTAAAATCAAGTGGGAACCCAATAGATACTATCCTTGTCTAGCCTAAGGTGTACACATTGATCATTGTGTTTGGTGTGCATGCATGTGTATGTGAGATATTATGTTTGATATTGCCACATCATCCTTATCCTACTTGTCATAACACATTTCCCAATCATTACACTTCATCCAATCCTTCCAAACCAAATCATCCTAGTCATCTGATCAACCACATCCCAATCAACCCAAGTCATCTACCCTCATCATTACACATTATCCTTTTTCTAATCCAATCCACATCATTCTACACAATGCCAACCTTAGACGACATAGCGCAAGAGATTGCTCACATCCTTCACGAGGCACCAAAACCTCTAGACCAACAAATGATTTAGAGGGTCCATCACATAATTCAACAACTTCAATTTCAAGCAAAACAATCACCTCACATACAACATCTCATAGCACAGGCCCAACACCTCATAGCCATTTCCCAATCACAGACCAAACAAGCACATCATCATCCCTTATCCATTCAACACCAAATAGTTCCACCTCATTCCTATGTGTCATCCCCTTTCATTTCACACCAATCTAATCCATCTGCATTTCAAATCACTTCCACATCACCTTATCCTACAGCTTCCCATAACAATGTCACATCACCTTATCCTACAGCTTCCCATAATAATGTCACATCACCTTATCCTACATTTTCCCATAACAATGCCACATCACCATACTCTACTTCTTCCAATATCTACCATTATCTACAACCCATACCCCAATATATTTTACCTACACATCCTACCACTTCATATCTTCATCAAACACATGCACAAGACTATCAATGGCCCCCACAACATGAACATGTCAGTCCTGTTGGCAAGAGACACTGTGTGGCTTCATGAGTGTTGTCATTGATGGCAACAAAGTCCATCCCACACATCCATAGGACATGGTGTGTCTATACCAGAAGTCAGATTGAAGAGTATTTTGGTTTGGTGATCAAGAACAGAGCATGCAATAAGGTCTGACAGTCAGGTCTGGATCTCTCAGTGGAAGTATCTCAGTAAAGTGCAGACTTGAGGAAGTCAAGAGGAGTACCTTGACTAATAGATTCCAGGGATTGAGCCTTTGGTGAAGAAAGAGTGAAGAGACATGAGCACCTAAGTATTGGGTTCCTGTTTGGCAGAGTAGACTGAGGAAGAACTGACCGGCAGAGCATCAGACCTTAATCCAGATGAGATATTGATGGTGATCAAGCTTCTTGAGGTATCATTCATGATTGGCTGACATGATTGATGAGTTCTATAAGCATCTCCTTGATACACATCACTTGGTAAGCAAGGATTCAGCTGACAGACCAGAGTTTGAGAAAATATTGAGTATTCTGGATGCTGACTAGAAAGTTGTTGAAATCCTTTATGCGGATATATATACCAGATGGATTTCAATGAGAAGTAGAGTGTGTGTGGTTGTAAAGTGCGAAGCAAAGCAGAAGAGTAGTGTGAAATCAGTAAGATAGGTCTAGTATGTGACAAGACAACAACACCAAAGAAGAGGAAGAATGAAGTGCAGTAGATCAGTATATTGAGCTTAACTGGAACTAAACCTAAGCACATGTGGATGCTTCTCATCAGTTCAAGTACCTAGTTTCCTTGTATAAACTATTGTAGGCAATGAGCCTCTTGTGAGCAGTGTGCTCGGGCAGTGAGCTCTAATTGGCAAGTGCCATTTTGTTCTTTCTATTCCTCTAACAGAGAATACAATCTTGGGTTAATCACCCCGTGGTTTTTCCCTTAATAGGGTTTTCCACATCAAAAATATTGTGTCATGTGTGTTGATTTTATTTCTACTTCCATTGTTATGTATGCTGATATGATTTGATATTGCTCTAATTGTTAAAGAGGGAAAGAAAACCAAATTATTAAGATAACTGATTCACCCCCCTCTCAGTTATCAACAATTGGTATCAGAGCCAAGTTCCTCCAAACAGAGCCTAACAACTTGAGGAAGATCTGGGAATTCCAATAGATATGTATGGTATGAGGGAACAACTTCAGTCTACCCTTGATGATCTTGAGCAATCTCACTCTAAAGTCAATAACTTGAGGGAAAGACTCAAACAAGCTGATGATTTCATAAATGAACTAAAGGAGAAATTGAGTATCTCTATGAAAAAGAGAAAGGAACTTCTTTAGCAATTAGCAAGTCAAAGTGAAGCCAATGATACTAATGAAGATTTGAATGAGAAGAACAAATTATGTGAAAAGCTATCAAAAGAGGTCATTATGGTAAGACATGAAATAGAATCAGGGGTTATGAAATTCACCCAAGAAATTGAAGAGAAAAGAAAGACTGAAGATAATCTAAAACAATCTCTCAAGGAGAAGTCAGAAGACTACCACAAAATGGATAGAATAATCAGGCATTTGGAATTTGATCTTGAAGAAGCTAGAGATAATGAAGAACAACTTGAAAATTAGATAGTCACTCTTAAAATGGATCTTCAAACAACAAATGAATACAAAGAGAAATTCAAGATAAGCTCTACTCAACTTGAAGTTCTTCTTGAAAGCCAAAAGAGGGTAGATGACAAGCAAGGCTTGGGGTATGAGAAAGGGGAAAGCTCCGAATCAGGTCAGAAAAATTCTAGATCAGAAATCCAAGGTACAGACCTAGAAGACCTCTGGTAAGGCAACCAAGTGCTCAAAGATATCCATCCTTCAATGGATACTGCCACAATTGCAATAACTTTGGTCATAAAGCAAATTAGTGTAAAAGAAGAATGAATTAGAATAACTCATCCTTCTTCAGACAATGTTTTAACTGTAAAAGGTATGGTCACAAATCTCAAGAATGTAGAAATTTGCAAATAAGCAATTCATTCAATGGTAGATGCTTTGCATGCAATAGAATGGGACATATGGCTAATCAATGTAGATCAAGAGGATATCAGTCAAACCTGCAAAGAAATGTTGTTTGCTACAATTGCAATAGATCCGGTCATATTGCCAAATTCTGTAGAAGTAAGAATCAGGATAAAAGGGGTCCCATGCATCATAATCAAAATCAAGACAAAGGAAAAAGAAAAGTGAATGCAGATGAACTTCAAAGGGAGATGACCAAGATTTGGGTAAAGAGAAGTACAAAAAATGTTGGGGATGGATCCGCACCAGAATCTGGTGCTGATATTCCTTCCAGAAACTAAATAAGATGAGCTCTGGCTCAGGGGGAGTCAAAAAGGAAAACAAATTTCCCTAGCCAGATAATTGGTGCCTGAAATTGGCACAAGAAAAGTTGCGGATTAAAGGGTTCTCAGAGAAACATATAAAGAAGCCTTGGTAAAGATATGGAAGATCCGCAAGAAGATTTCAAGAGTCTAATCTTCCAAGATTGATCCAGTTTGATAGTTTTCCAGTAAAAGCTAGATTTTCACAGTTTGATCTGGTGTGATTCTAAACTGAAACATCTTAATCTGGAGATAAAGAAGATGATTCGAGGAAAGTAAATACATTAAAATTCATCACTGTAAATAGCTCTAAGTACATCTCAGTGATCCGAAAAAATTTCTCTCATGATAAGGCAACCGGAATAACTTAAGTTGTGCATTTATTACAAAATAAAATTAGGGTTTGCTCAGAGATAAAAGGATTCATTTGCTCATCATTTGTACATCTGCATTAGTGAAAAAGATAAGAAGAGCTTTGCAAACAAGTTTGCTTCATCTCTCTCAAGGATCAATCGCAGAATTCAAGACAACCGGCGATCTTTTCAGCCCATTTCGCGAACCCTAAAAGCGTAAAAGGTATTTTGCGCTCTTCAAAACCTCTCTCTGAATCTTTTGAAAGATGGCTACTCTAAATGTTGTGAAAATCACTGATAGGCCATGACCTAAATTCAAGAAACATCCCTACAAATCCCTAGAAGTTGATCCTCTAGGTGCATTTTCTAGCATTCTGCATGGGGTTTTGCATGTAGAAGATGTTAGGGCATATATTCATGCAAACATCGAGGAATTTGGGGAATCCAAGCTAATGGATATCTATCACAATCAGTTAATAGATGATTCTTTTGAACTCAAACCTCAATACAAAGCTATCCAGGACAAACATTTTGGACATTGCATCCATTTCCCCTATTTTGCAGAAGATGAATGGGTCCGGTATCTTCTGAGCAGATTGCATGACAACTTTATGTGGTTGATGAAGCCATTTAAGATAACCAAGGATGCAATTAGGGTATTTACCAGATTGCACTCTTTCGGTGGGTTACCTACTCTCAAATCCGTCAAGAATCAGATAGCGATTGAGGCAACTA
This sequence comes from Cunninghamia lanceolata, assembly GCA_027924645.1. Lineage (NCBI taxonomy): Eukaryota > Viridiplantae > Streptophyta > Pinopsida > Cupressales > Cupressaceae > Cunninghamia > Cunninghamia lanceolata. The sequence continues at coordinate 12,185,912 of BSBN01000078.1, forward strand.
GATCAAAATTTGACAAGAGAGCAATGACTATAGAAGATATCACTGATCTGGATATCAAGTTTGCATCTATGATAATTGGCTATAAGATATATCACTCCAGTAGGGAGAATTTAGTATCTGGAACTGCTGTATATACTGCTTATGAAATGCTAAGGAAAAATGCTGACTATGATCTCTGCAAGCTTCTTCTAAGCCAACTGTTAGAAAACTTACAAAAGATCAAGAAGGACAAGAAAAACTCATTCAAATATGGTGGTCTAATATTGTGTTTATTCTTTTACTTTATGAATGAGCTACCCGGATCCAGTGGTTGGATATGGCAGAATGATAGACCAATAGCCATACAAATCAGAGATTATATGCATGGGCTTGGTGATGCCAAGGCACAGAATACAGCACTCTGGGCCTACTTCAAGAATTTTCAAAATATGATGCAAACCAAAGAAAGAATTCCCCAATCATTGGTTGAGAAGTACAAAGATACAGTGTGCTTCATGGTAGACACTGATCAATGCCTAATGGAGGTAGTGGATCCAAGGACAGTCTGGATCATGCCAATGGGGTATGAAGTAGATGAGAAAATTGTAGAGCTACATGTTCAACAGATGCTGAGTCAGCCCAAGGATCCTAAGGAAGAAAGGTTTGGAACCTACCAAGAGCTAAGTGTAAAAGTTCATGTTGAACTTAGACAGCTTGAGATCAAGAGAAAAGTAAGAAGGGAAGTAGAAGAATTTGCCAAAAGGCATGGAATATCAAAGGAGGCAGTTGATGCCAATAGAGAGAAGATGGAAAGGGTAGAGAAAGAAAAGGAAGAAGCAGAAAAAGAAAGTGCTCCGGTAGAAACCCCCTCCCAGACCAGATTCTCTAAGAGCTTTGCACCTACCACTGCTAAGAGCTCAAAGGCATCAAAATCAGAAGCAAAATCATCTGGTAAAGGAGAAAAGAGAACAAAGACAAGGGATACAAGATCATACACAAGCCTCAAGGATGATGAAGAGACAGAGACAGATAAGGAAGTAAAGAAAAGGAAGAAGAAGAAGAAAACATCTGGTGAATCCTCTACTGGTCAAGGGAAGCAAGGAAAGGTAGAAGAGTTTGTTGAAAAACCTACTCTCCGCATTGATGATATCATCAAATCAGTCATTGTGGATGGGAACCTAAAACCAATGACTGAGTTCTATGATGAATATAGCTGACCAGAAGATCTTGCAAGAAGTGACAGTCAGGTATCTAAATATCTATAATAAGGCATTTATTGAAATCATATCTCTAATTCCCAAAAGCCTAGAGAAGGAACTAGAAATAAGGAAGAACAATGCCAAGGCAAAGGACCTTGAGATCCAGGAACAGATAGCTATTTAGCTCTATCCTTCAATCACTCAGAAACAAATGAATATGATCTTCAAAGATTGCAAGGATGAGTTCCAAAGAAAAGCTAGAATGAATCAGCTTATGCTTGGAGAGACTGACAAAGTTGCAAAAGAAATAGAAGACATCCTCCAGAATGCATACAAAAGATTTAATATTCCTATTATAGAGGACATAAGTGATGAACCTTCTGAGGAAGATCCTACAAAGGCAATTGCTGAAGAGTCAAAGGAGTTAAGTAAGGAGAAGACCAAGGACCTAGATTCCTCTGTTCCAGAAGAGGAAGTCTATGAAGAAGTTAATATCTCTCATCCAGATTCCCCAGCAGACTCTGGACCTAAAGGAGAAGAAAGAATAGAGGAGAAAATCAATCAAGAAGAAGAGGTGAAGGAAAGAGAAGAAGATCAAATAGAGAAGAGCCCAGGAGACGGTTCTGAGACTGCAGAAGGAAAGAAGACTCTGTCTCTAGCAAGAGACACTGCAGAAACTGTTAAAGATTTCCTGATCAAAGAAATGATGGAGATTGATGAACCAAAATTGCTTCAAGGACCATTCAATTTTGAATCCCTCTCCCCAGTTCAAACAATGAAGATAGCTTCCTTTGCCCAAGCATAGGCAAAAGAAAAACTCCTGAAGTCTCACATGGAAGACTGTGAGCTAATAGAAGTTGCATCCGGTGTGTTGGAAAAGATCATGCCATCCTTTTAGAAAGATTTTTCAGCTTCTTCATCTAGTAATTTAAAATCTCTTGTAAATTTTGTTAATACACATTTTGATTCCTTAGAGAAGTCAACTAAAGAAAAGGTCCAGAAGGAGTTTTTGGGAAAAAGATTCTCTGAGATACAAGGATTTATAACCAATGATAGGAGAAATATGGATATTGGGATAAAGAGCTTAGAAAATGCTCTTAAAGATGGTGGAGAAGTATATAAATTTTGTTTATCCTGGTCTAAAGTGACAGGATATTGAGAAGAAAGTGAAAGAACAAGAGGATAAATTGTCAAGCCTCTCTCAGAATTTTGATCCTCTCACCACATCCATGATAAACTAGGAATGTTAGACTATTACAGTCATAAATGAGATAAAGAAGCTTGAGAAGGAGAGGAAGAACATAATAAGTAGGATGAGTGAACTTAGAGGGATGATTATCTCTAAATTAGAGGCCATGCATGAGGCCCTAACTGATGCTCAGACCACAGCTCGAACCAGTGATCCAACAGATCTAAAGAGGGCAGAAGCTTTTGCATTCCTGTTGAGTGTTCACATCTCAATTTTGGACAGGATGAAGTAGAGTTGGGCAAAAAAATTTGTTCAGTTAAAGACAACTTTTGTAGATATACTTCAATATATGTAAGTATAACATGTATATATACTTATGCAGCTAAGTATAGTTGGATTTTTGGGGATTTTTGGTGTCCGAATTCTACCCTTTGCCATTGATGTCAAAGGGGGAGTGAGTAGCAGTGGAAAATATGGAATCTAGCTAAGTGGAGCTTTGGAAAAGTGTACATTAGAAAAGAACATTAGCCAAGGGGGAGTATAGTGTGACACTTAGTCATTTTTTACTAAGTGTTGCCATCAATATCAAAGGGGGAGATTATTGGCAAGAGACACTGTGTGGCTTCATGAGTGTTGTCATTGATGGCAACAAAGTCCATCCCACACATCCGCAGGACATGGTGTGTCTATACCGGAAGTCAGATTGAAGAGTATTTTGGTCTGGTGATCAAGAACAGAGCATGCAGCAAGGTCCGACAGTCAGGTCTGGATCTCTCAGTGGAAGTATCTCAGTAAAGTGCAGACTTGGGGAAGTCAAGAGGAGTACCTTAACTGATAGATTCCAGGGATTGAACCTTCGATGAAGAAAGAGTGAAGAGATATGAGCACCTAAGTATTGGGTTCCTATTTGGCAGAGTAGACTGAGGAAGAACTGACCGGCAGAGCAACAGACCTTAATCCAGATGAGATATTGATGGTGATCAAGCTTCCTGAGGTATCATTCATGATTGGCTGACATGATTGATGACTTCTATAAGCATCTCCTTGATACGCATCACTTGGTAAGCAAGGATTCAACCGACAGACTAGAGTTTGAGAAAATATTAAGTATTCCGGATGCCGCCTAGAAAGTTGTTGAAATCCTTTGTGTGGATATATATACTAGATGGATTTTGATGAGAAGTAGAGTGTGTGTGGTTGTGAAGTACGAAGAAAAATAGAAGAGTAGTGTGAAATCAGTAAGACAGGTCCGGTATGTAACAGGACAGCAGCACCAAAGAAGAGGAAGAATGAAGTACAGTAGATCAGTATATTGAGCTTAACCAGAACTGAACCTAAGCACATGTTGATGCTTCTCATTAGTTCAAGTACCTAGTTTTCTTGTATAAACTATTGTAGGCAGTGAGCCTCTTGTGAGCAGTGTGCTCAGGCAGTGAGCCCTAATTGGCAAGTGCCATTTTGTTCTTTCTATTCTTCTAATAGAGAATATAATCTTGGGTTAATCACCCCGTGGTTTTTCCCTTAACAGGGTTTTCCATGTCAAAAATATTGTGTCATGTGTGTTGAGTTTATTTTTGCTTCCATTGTTATGTATGCTGATATGATTTGATATTTCTCTAATTGTTAAAGAGGGAAAGAAAACCAAATTATTAAGATAACTGATTTACCCCCCTTCTCTTAGTTATCAACAAGTCCAAGTGGCTCTTTGTACATAGATCAAGTGAACCCAAGTCCACTTTTGCAACATGACCTAATAGACTTAAGTCCACCTATGCAACAAGACCTAATAAACTTTGACTCAAGTCTAAACAACCCCTTGTACATAAATCAAACATCCTTAAGTCCACTTTAGGAGCCAAATTTTATATCATTTGATGAAGAAGACAACTATGTGCCACCTACTTCTACTCCAAGTGGACCCTTGTACATAAATCACATATCCTTAAGTCAATCTTTAGAGAAAAATTTAATAGCCTTTGATGAGGGAGACACCAACCTAGAGCAAGCATCCTATGAACATCCTCCATCACCATCCGATCACATGCCAATACATAAGACTACTAGTCCTATCTTGGCACCATCATGTGATCCCATTCTTAGTCTGTTGACCCACCAACCATTTGATCCATCTAGTCCTACTATCCCTCCATCGAATCCTATTTCTTGTCCATCTTAGCACATTATCCCTTCATCCAATCCAATCCCAATCCATCTAACTTCATTATCCCTCTATCTGATCCAAATCCTACTTCTATACCTACAACACCATCCACCATTATCGTTCATCCCCTATATTGCTCATCCACCCATAGCCTAGCAAAGGATGTGATCCATTGGCTGTTAGCATAGAATAGACCATCCCCATGTCAAAAAATCATTCATGAGCCTATCGAAGAACTTCCAAATGCCATGTCTAGCCCTATAAGCCCATCATGTGACCCACAAGCTATCAATCCTATTCAAGAGCCTCCCATCATAAGCTGAGATAAAAGTCCATCATACTCCCTCATGGATGACTATCAAGAACCCATCAAACTTAGCTAAGAGTCATCCCCTTCCATTCAATCCACCCAAGAGCTATGTCAAGAGTATAATCCAACGCACGTGGAAACACCAAGCCTTCATCTAAATCAAGATCAAAGCACCTCTAAGTTCAGACTATCTATGACCTATATATTTCATGTGATCAAGATATTAGCTATGATCATAACCCTATTCATGAGTAAAGTTATCCCATTCATAGCCAAATTAATCTTTTTTATGCTGACAGTTATGATCAAGATTCTATATATGATCATGAAAACCATGATGAGCCTCTTAGCCAAACTTTATGCAATTCATCGTCTAGAGCTTATCACTCCACCTATCCCTACTTCCATACCCCTCCATGAGCAAGATATCCAAATTGTTCCTATCCATCCTCCATCTAGCCCTATCCATGATCTACATACATTTACCTGTCATGATGAGCCATGTGCCTCCCAAGAACACATAAGCATAGAAGATCAAACAGATACCTTGGATCATAATGCACATAAGCAAGATCTTAATGATCCTTCCACCTCCACTACTGACCACATTTCAAATCCACCATCATACCCTATTGGTCTATCCACCTTTATCCATGAGTGTTCCTCCCTAGAAACACAACAACCATTGTCTACTATCTCACCTTCTCCACCCAATAAAGAACTCGTGTCTAGTGTTCCACCTACACCTAGTCCCATTGTTGATCGCATGCTCCAAAATATGAACTATCAAGGTAAAGGCTTAGGCCTTCTTGAACAAGGCATTTTGGAGCCCATCCATGTCAAGATCCCTCCATGCTCATTTGGCCTTGGATACACACCCCAAGGTCAACAATCTAGCAATGTTGGTAATTCCTCCACACTGCCTAAGTCCACCATTTCCTATCATAAATCCCATCATACTCCCAAAACATTTGTCGCCATTCCGCCTCCATCATCCTACAAATCGCAACATCATGTGACCATACACCTCCCACCATCCAATTTTCCTACGCTTCTTCCAACTCCTAATATCTCTCCATTGAATTTACCTCCATTACTTCCAACACCTTATCCATCCATCCATAAATCCTCTAAAAATCCCAATCATGGCCAAAAAATGCACACATTGTCTAAGAAAGGAGCTTCCACCAACCCCACTTCCACCATACCCATGGTTTTCAAAAACCACAATTTGGATGCCTATACTCATAAAGCCAAAATTCTTACAAATCATAATGCCTTAGGGTACAAAAGCAAAGAATCAAAGAAAAGCTGCATACACCCACGCACCTCAAAGCAAAGATGAAAAAGGTGTGGGTCCCCAAGCAACAAGTAATTACCTCAAAAGCTACACAAAAGCTACATATTTCTGAACCCATACCTCCACAAGCAAAGTCAAAAACTAAAATGGTATGGGTCCCTAAGCAACAAGCCATCAATTCAAATGAGGCATCCACCTCTCGCAAATCCCAACCATCTCCTTCTGTCCATTCCATCCAAAAGCTACAAAATCCTTCATCCCACATGAAAAGCAAAAATCATAAAAATATTGAGTCTATGTGGGTCCCTAAATGCTTGTCATCCATCTCCTAAACAAACATCTCCATTGCTTCCTACCCCACCGTCCCATCAAAATCTTTAATGTTTATCACAGTGTGTGCAACCGTTGGTCATGGTTCCCTTCCATCCCACAATTCCACATACCTCCATCTCCCCATCCTTCCTCCACTATCCTACATATCTACCTCATCACTTCTCTATGGTCCATGCTTCTGCATAAACCCTCCATCCATAATTCCTTCATAATCCATCATCCACATCATAAGCCATCCATAAGTCCTACATAATCCACATCATAATCCACTATCACACCTTTCATGATCCACTATTGCACCTTCCATAATCTGCTATCTACCTACTCTATCTCATCTTTCATGCAATCTCCCTTACCAGCATCCCTGTGCACAATTGACATGGTCCATTCGATGACATCTCTAGCAGGACTATCACCATTCATGGAACCAGACACTTGAGTCCCTTTCATCCATATCCACCTTCTCCCATCCAAAAAGTCTAAAAAAAAAAGAAAAAGAGTAAAGAGAAATCCCTTCGTCCAATGGCGAAAACCTGGCAAACAGGCACCTTGGATAAGTACCATAATGAAAACCTGGCAAACAGACATCTTGCGTAAGTTGATCTTCTATGTCACCTACACTTGGGAGCACCTTGTCTCATCCACACTATCATTTTCCATCCTATCAGGTCATATCTTGCCATATCCATTTCCTACCATCCTTATCCATCAACCTACATATACCTATCCACTTGAGCCCACTTATCCACCTTTCCTCATTTTGATCTTGATAAAGATTGGGGGCAAAATGTTGAAACATGCCTTGGAAAAACTCTTGGTATACCTCATCCCTTCCAATCCATCCTATCATAATCCCATTGTCATAAGCCTAATCCTAGCATGAGTCCTATCGTCATAAGCATCCTCATGAAAAATCCAAGCATACTATCTAGAATGGGGCATGTTTTTCTTATGCAACATAGTCTTTGAGATCACATCCTAGCTCTCTTATGCATACATCCAATGTCGCCTATCCTCTTATCCAATCATTGTTTATGAGTCTTCCTTTCCATCCCTTACCGCCCATCCTTTTATCCATTCATCCTAATCCATCCTATATCCTTTCTTGCACTTGGACTTGGTTTCCTCCCTTGTCACTAGTATCTAGCACGAAAGGCTATCCCAATTGTAAATCTATTGACATCCCGAAACATATCAAAAACCCAAAAAAATCAAAACATATCAAAAACCTAAAAAAATCAAAACATATCAAAATCCAAAACAAAATCACAAAATGCCCCAAAAAATTAAAAAAATCATAAAATGTCTTGAAAAAATCCAAAAAAAATCATAAAAACTCTTGAAAAAATACCAAAAAATCATAAAAAGTCCTGAAAAAATACAAATTTTTTTTTCCCAAAAAATACAAAAAAATCATCAAATCAAACCAAGTCCAATCAAATCAAGCCTAATCTATCAATCAATCCAAATCATCAAAGCAATGATTTTTTTAATCCAATCATCAAATCCTATCATAAAAAAAATCAAATCATCAAAATCAAATTGAATCAAGTCAATCTATCAATCCATCAAATCAATTCTTCTAATCCAATTCAATCAATCAAGTCAATCTATCAATCCATCAAATCAATTCTTCTAATCCAATTCAATCAATCAAAATCATCCAGTCATCGAATCCAATCAATCAATAACCCAATCAATCAATCCACCTTTCATCATCATCAATGAAACACCAATCAGAACTACATCTCATCTCTATCATTAAGTGCCTTGATCCCATGGACACATGTATGTAGGCAGTCTGGAGTACAAAGGAAGTGCCCAGATTCAGGCATAGATGATATTCCTCTTTCTTCTCTCATCATCTTCTTCTATCATCTATCTTCATCAATTCATCAATCTTTCAAGTCAATTCTTTCAATCAAATCCACTCCAATCAATCCTTCTATCACTTCTTCCAATCAATCTCATCATCGATAAACTCAAATGCAAGTCATCCTTTATCCATACTAATCAAGTCAATCGATCTTGTCAAATTATCCAATCACATCCTTGTTCTTGATCCTAATCTTGTTGTAAACCTAATCAATTAAGTAATCAATCAATCATCAATCATCCTTGTGTTGCTCTAGGGATACATCGTTCCCCACCATGATCACACTGTCTATCGTCATCAATCAATCAATCAGCAATTAATTAGCGGTTTATAGCTTGACAGGGGCAATACCTTGTTTGTTTTTGTATCATTTGTGCATGCTTACTTGCTTGTTTGTGTTATCATTTTTGCATTTGCATCTGTATCTTCTCGGCTAATATTCATATCTTGTACCTAGACAAGGTTGTATTACGTTGGGGCATGAGACACATCGTCACCTTGCTCCTTATACCCTGGTGCATAATGTCTAGTGCTATATCAAACATATGGTTGCTCACTTTCATTGCAGCATAACGTATCCTTTATCTCTTTCCTCCATTTTCTTATCCTTCTTCCTTGACCAATCCATTTCATTTCGAGAGCCTACCCGTGTTTGTCCAACTTGTCTATCCTCTCAAGGGGGCATCATCATCCCATCCTCATCCTATCATCCTATCTTTCCATCATCATCCTTTTTCCTCTATCCATATCTTAGCTTCTTTGAAATGATGTTACTTGATACAAATCTCATCATCTCGAACATCATCTCAAAGAGGGGCAAAATGTAGACACTGAAAATTGTCCTCTTACAACACATTGTTACAACATCACATCAGTTAGAACATCTTGTATCATTTTTGCCCTAGGCACCCCATATCGTCACCTAATCTAACATCTTCCTCTAATAAATTAAATAAATATAACATTTATTTAATGTATCCCATCTCCTAGCATTATTAAATAAAATAAATTTTATTTATTTATTTAATTTCCCTTTCCTCTTAAATAAAATAAAATAAATCTTTTTATTTTATTTTAATTTATCATATTTATCCTCATATGCATCATAAATTAAATATTTTTTTCTTAAATTATTTAATTAAGATTTGGGCCCACCTTCCATTTCTATCTTAACTCATCACTCAACTCATCTCTCTCACCTTCCATTTTCAACTCAACTCATCACTCAACTCATTTTCTCTCACTTTCTAATTATCTCTCGAGTGAACTCTTGCACCTTTCTTTCTCTCTCCCAAGTTGCATAGCAACTTTCCAATTCTATCATCACTTGCAAAATGGAAGGTTTATCCTTCCATTCTCTCATATTTTTCTATAAATGCACCCATTGTCATGCCATTTGACATGGATGAATCTTCTAAGTACCGTTACTCTGCCAAATTGTTCCCTCATCCATCAATCTTCCATTATCAATCTATCTACCCTCATCCATCAAATCTCTATCATCGTTGTGCTGTGAAACATGAGCAATCAACAATCCACAATCGAACCAAGGAATCAAAACATCTAGGTGATCTCGTTTATGTTTCATGTTGTTTTAATCACTTATGTTGGATTTCTTGAAGGTATTAGGGTTTTAATCTCATTTACATTGCTTAATCTACTAACTTGGATTTTCCCTGATGTACACATTGTTCTGGTCTTCTCCCAGAATCGACCCTCCTTCCTTAGTAATGCCTCTCTATCCTTCCTACTGGCCGTGCCCCATACTTTCTATGGTGTTTCCTCTTTCTCTTAGTCTCCTTGTGTGGCATTGGTGCTTCCTATAGATTTACAAGTTTTTCTTTTTTCCTTTAAAGAGAAATCAAGTGAGGTGTGGCCACTTTTTCCTTCCACATAGTCCACCTCCCATATTCCTTTGAGTCTAATCTACATTTCTAAAATGAATCGATTCATTTCTCTCACTGTCTATAAAATGTAACGTCTCCCTTTTGGCTATATTTTGTTGACCTCATCAAATATCATTGAAAGATGTCAAACATTTCATAAATGTTACAACATAATATTTAGAAAATAAGTTAGATCCCTTGAAGAAAAAGTGCGTTGCTAAGCACATCATTGTTAGCCTGAGAGGGATGGAAACTATGTCAAACTCATTACTACTATTGTATAGCAGGGATTCTTAGTTTAGGTGAGTGATGTACTCATTACTTCTGAGTCTGAAGAGTGTGATGGACGCTAGTAGGCATCCCATTGGAGGGAGATAAGTTATCCTTATTCTTCTAGCCCTAGATTTATATAAATTTTGGACAAATTGTGAGACCATTAGTAATATAAGAGAGTCTATGTACTGTGAAATAGTGAAAGTCTTGAGAAGAATAGGATTAATGTAATAGTTTTGTATAAATCACTAGCAGGTCAGAATTGAGGATGTATAGAGCCAGGGACACAATAGATGAAGCATTCTATTTTCCCACCAAGCTTGTTAGTTTGGATTGGTATTGATGGAAATTTTGCAATTGTTGTGTCAAGGATATGACATGTAGAGCTTTACAGGGTTATCATATATGCCAAAAACTCTAGTTGTAAATTTCATGCTAGTGGTAATATTTTTACCAAAGGCATTAGGATTGAGATAAGTAGGTGGGAAGGACATGGTAGTCACAAGATTCTTTGCATTTATGAGATCAATTGCAATGATTTCAAGCCTCCTTTTTCAGACCTATTCTTTTCAATCTTGATCTTATCAATCATGCTTTCTTTTCACTTCATAACATCCTTTGTCTCATCTATTTTGCTTTGCATGATTAGTTTGTGAAGTCACTCCTTATGAGACTCCATCTCATAGTATTGCTTAACTTGTGAAGCAGGGACATTCTCATTATGCCCAAGTGAGATAGCTTCATCAAAAGCAAAGATGATCTCAAATGCCATTTTGCAGATTCCTTCTTTATCAAATCTAAGAGAGTACTCAAGAACCAATTTTGGAGAGCAACTGTACAAGGTGTCTAAATCATCGAGGATATTTCTCTGCTTGGTGGTGGTGAGTAGCAAATACAAAGACTCCATACGCTGGTATTCATAGTGAACATTTTATGTTTCAACATAAGTATGCTGGTTCCCACTTCCCACCAACTTAGGGAAAGCAACTAGAATCCCTTCAATTCTAATTCTTGGCATATCAACAAACTGTATGGAAACCAAGACTTTCCCTAGCTTGGTGATAATAGAAGATGAAGAAAGATCAACCACGACAACTGCCACCGAAGTCACCAATCAACTCTAACAAAACTAAAAGTCCCAAAACTCAACCAAACTAAGACAAATTAAAATATCATTTTTTTGGTTGATGCAGGATCATGTATTCGCCCGAGATGCTCCTACATTAGACACATCGGGTAGAAATTTTTTGAGTATAGGCTCACAAAAGTGTAGTTGAGTAGTCGAACTATGCTTTTAGGTTGCAACCAATCTTTAACAAACTCCATCACTGTGAAATGTGCACAGGATCAATTCTTCTTCCTATTTTTCCAACATCTCGTTAGCATAATCATCATCCTCCTCCCATATCTCTCCATTCATCATTCATGTATCCTCTTATTGATTCACATCCACCATATGTCGTCCTCCTCTGCCAAATACTCTCTAATCTCCTCTCCTTCTTTGTGGGATCCATCCCACTGCAAACTGAACACCTCCACAAAGATCCACCTGCATCATCCTCCATAATCTCTAAAAGAAAATATGTAGCATCTACTACATACTTTTGTTCTCTATCCATCTCTTCTTCTACCATCTTATCTAAAAACAAAATATCATCATCATAAAACAAATTTACCTTAGCTACAATATCAATTTTTGTTGCAACATCTTCCCTTCATCAGCTACAACTCTTCTTCTTCTCCCTTCACTACAACAATGAGCTTTGATATCCACTCTTCTTTAATCACCAACATTTGTGATAACAAATCATCATCTTCATCATGCTCTACTGCTGCAACCTCTTCGTATTCCATAGCTGCATCTTCATCTTCTTTATTCTCAACTATTGCCACACTTGCATCCTCTTGCTTATCCTCATCATGCTTGACTAATTCACCATGCTACCATGCTTCTAACCTATCCACTCTCACATTAATGTCAATCATCATTGCCAAAATCTTCCTCTTCTCATACTGCATCCATCCATCCCATTTCACAAGCCTTCTTACATAAATCCCCATCTTATCTAGTGCTAAAATATTTCACACACATCCAACACTCTACAATCTGTAAAACAGTCTCCTTCACGGATTCAAGCTCTCTCATTTCTCAAGACTTCTCCTACCTACAAAAACCCTCACATGAGCTTCTTCTCTACCGCCTTCTCACTCTTCTCTACCTATAGGTCTTGGTGGATCCTCTCCATGCTCAGGATCCCCTACTCTGATACCAAATGATGCAGACAAAACTCCCCTCTTCACAACTACGCAACCAAATACTCACACTCACAATCAAATCACCCACATATAGATTATCTTTATTCATTAATCAAATGACATTATAAAGATTGCAAATAGCTAACCAATGTATTTAGAATTCTTATTCTTATTCGTATATCTTGAAATAATTATTTACAAAATTGGGCCTCAATTTCCTTTCTCATGTACATAGAACATTCCATTTTCCTGCTCAATTATCTATCAATTTCATCTAGTGCAATGTTCCTGTATTGTGCACTTTCACTATCATTTTCCTTCCATGAAGGACTGTGCCCTTCTCCTAGCAGCAACTCTTCCTTTTTCATATGTTATTCTCTAATACCTATACCGTTGTACCTCTTTCCTATCTTTTTTCATTTCACACCAATCCTCTATCTTCCTAAAGTGACGCCCAGTCAACAATCATTCTTTTATCTTTGGAAACGTTCTTTAATTCAAGATTCAATTCGATGTTCTTGTGTTCTCCCAGAATCAACCCTCCTTCCTTAGCAACACCTCTCTATCCTTCCTCCTGGCTATGCCCCATCCTTTCTATGGTGCTTCCTCTTTCTCTTATTCTCCCTATGTGGTGTTGGCGCTCCTTGTAGATTTACAAGTTTTTCTTTTTTCTCTTTAAAGAGCAATCAAGTGAGGCATGATGACTTTTTTCCTTCCACACAATCTGCTTCCCACATTCCTTTGAGTCTAATCTACATTTCTAAAATGAATCAATTCATTTCTCTCACCATCTATAAAATGTAACATCTCCCTTTTGGCTATATTTTGTTGACCTCATCAAATATCATTGAATGATGTCAAACATTTCATAAATGTTAAAAAATAATATTTAGAAAATAAGTGAGATCCCTTGAAGAATAAGTGTATTTCTAAGCACTTCATTGGCATCCTGGGAGGGATGGAAACTATTATGTACTCATTACTGCTATTGTACAGTAGGGATTCTTGGTTCAGGCAAGTGACACACTCATTAGTGCCATGTTTGATGAGGGTGATAGAAGCTGGTAGGTATCCCATTGGAGGGAGAGAAGTTATTCTAATTCTTCTGGCCTTAGATTTATACAAATTCTAATACCAAATTGGCAATATAAGAGAGTCTATGTACTGTGAAATGGGGAAAGTCTTGAGAAGAATAGGACTAATGTAATAGCTTTGTATAAAATCACTGGCACTAGAATTGAGGATGTACAGAGCCTAGGATATAGTAGATGAAGCATTTTATTTTCCCACCAAGCTTGTTAGTTTGGATTGGTATTGATGGAAATCTTGCAACTATTGTGTCAAGGATATATGACATTGTAGAGCTTTGTAGGGTTATCATATATGCCAGAAGCTCCAGATGCAAATTTCATGCCAGTGATAATATTTTTAACCAAAGGTCTCGGGACTAAGATAAGAAAGTGGGAAGGACATGATAGTCACAAGATTCTTTGCATTTCTAAGATCAATTACAATGATCTCAAGCCTCCTTTTTTTAGGCCTATTCTTTGTTACACTTAGGGCATACAACTGAGAGGGGGGGTGAATCAGTTGTATAAAAATTTCACACTTAAATCTTCTTAGTGATTAGCAGTATATCATTCATGAAACATAATGCAATTAAATCAAAAGAAGAAACTCATCAACACATAAGACACCAAGATTTTGACGTGGAAAACCCGATTAAGGGAAAAACCACGGGGTGATTAACCCAAGATTGTATTCTCTATTAGAAGAATAGAAAGAACAAATGGCACATGCCAATTAGGGCTCACTGCCCAAGCACACTGCTCACAAGAGGCTCACTGCCTACAAGAGACACACTGTCTACAAAGAAATAAGTATCACCTATTTGAACTGGAAAGTAGCATCTTCACCATGCTTGAATCAGTTCCATTTAAGCCCAATACTTCTGCTCTGCCTTTCACTCTCCTTCTTTCTACCACACTCTCATCTCCATAAGGACACCCTCCAAATGACTTTGTAATCCCTTATTTATACAAGACATCAACTTAGAAATGATCATCTGAGTCGGCAAACATCCACAATAACATTCCCAAGATGTATAACTCATCCGGTCGGCCTATTTTAAGAACACCATTATCCAGAAGTTGTTCTTCAAAAGAGAACTCCAACTTCAATGTGGACCACCAACATGAACTGGACATGATCCAAAGACCACCACAAGCTTTCCTGAAACACCAAGAACATCCATACTTCATCTGCTTACTTAAAACCATCTCTCCTTCATTCGGAACCTCAAGAACATAGTTTGTCACTACTGTCACAAAGGAATATATGCTTCCAGACCTTAAAACCATGAACTAATCTAGATAACACTCCATAAAGACCTCCTTAACACTCTCTTAAATCTGCAGAACAGGAGAGTGTTTTTCCAAATCTCACCGGACCTGTCTATATCACTCTATCACCACTGAGACCTACTAGAGCCGGTTTTTGCCATAACTTCTTCAGATTTTCATGTGGACCTCTAAAATATCTACTGAACTATCTTAAGACACAAATCTACAAACCCTTTAATCCATATCCTCTTATCCTCATCTTATCTTGGACTTTTGCCTTACAGTCATCACTGTTCTTCACTGTTCCTGATTGAGACTAATTTTCTCAATATCCTCAGCTCACAGCTCATCCAATCCTTATCATTAATGCAACAGGAGTATGCTGACATCAATGACAACACTGGTTAGGTCCATACTTGAAACAATCTCCCCCTTTGTCATTGATGGCAACATATGATGTGAAAAACCATCAAGAGAAGAACTTCTCCTTACTGTCACAACTCCCCCTATCAGCAACAACCATTCACATGTCTTGTCTTCTTTTACTGCTTCACCTTTGATCATCATCCACTTGTTTTTCACATGTTTTCTCTCCCCCTTTGACATCAATGGCAAAGGGCACATATTTGCAACTCCATCACTCCAGAATCATACCTGTTGCTCCCCCTGAGTAGCAGCTCCCCAACATCAATTCGGATCACAAGATGTGACTGTGATACCCACCAGACTGGTGCACATCAGTACACCTTAGTTCATCACCGGAGGGGCAATAACCCCTAAGTTCTCCCTGAGATACTCAAAAGAGTCCTTAGGCAAAGGTTTAGTAAAGATATCTGCAATCTGATCCTTGGATGACATAAACTCCAATCTGACTTCATTCTTGTTCACTTGCTCTCTCAGAAAGTGAAACTTGATAGATATATGCTTAGTCTTTGAATGCAACACCGGATTCTTGGATATACTTATTGCACTTGAATTATCACAAAAGATTGTGATAGGCTCCTCATACTCCACTCTTATGTCTCTTAGCATCTGCTTCATCCACAAAACTTGAGTGCAACTGCCTGCTACTACAATATATTCTACTTCAGTTGTGGACAGAGATATTGCCTCTTGTTTCTTGCTTAGCCAAGAAACCAATCTCTTTCCCAAAAAAATACTCCACCACTGGTTATCTTCCGGTCATCCACATCTCCTGCCCAATCAACATCTGTATATGCATGAAGAGAAAAATCATGATCTCTAGGATACCATAGACCATACTCAACTATCCCTTTTAGATATCTAAAAATCCTTTTGATTGCCATGACATGAGATTCTCTAAGATTATCTTGGAATCTAGCAACAAGACCAACAGCTTGCATAATGTCTGGTCTGGTTTGGGTGAGATACAACAGCCCTCCAATCATTGACCTATACTTTGTCTGATCAACCTTAGGGGAATCATCATCTTTGTTCAGTTTGCATCCAGTTGCCATGGGAGTGTTCATTGGTTTTCAGTCTTCCATCCCAAATTTCTTCAACAATTCTTTCACATATTTGGTTTGAGAAATGAAGATTCCTTTCTTTGTTTGAGTGATTTGTAGACCCAAAAAGAAATTCATTTCCCCAAGCATGGACATCTCAAACTCACTTTTCATTTGATTTGCAAAAGTTTTACACATACTATCTCTTCCTCCAAAAATGATATCATCCACAAACACTTCAACAATCAACATGTTTTCATGATCAATTTTGAAATATAAGTTACTGTCAGCAGTACCTTTGTTGAAACCAATCTTCAAAAGATGCTTGTCTAACCTTTCATACCAGGCTCTTGGGGCTTGCTTCAGTCCATACAGTGCCTTCTTCAACTTGCAGACCATATCACCATGATCAGACAATTGAAATCCATCCAGTTGCTCAATGTACACTTCTTCTTCCAGGTCACCATTCAGAATGGCAGATTTGACATCCATTTGATAAACTTTGAAATCTTTGAAGGCAGCAAATGCAAGAAATAATCTGACTGCTTCAATTCTTGCCACCAGAGCAAAAGTTTCTTCAAAATCAACTCCTTCTATTTGAGAATAGCCCTTGCAGACCAATCTGGCTTTATTTCTGATTACTTCACCAATTTCATTTAGTTTGTTCTGGAAGACCCATTTGGTTCCAATCACATTCTTTTTTCTAGGTCTGGGAACAAAATCCCAAGTGTGATTTTTCTCTATTTGCACCAGCTCTTCCACCATTGCTTTAGTCCAGTTTTCATCATTGCAAGCTTCATTCACTATCTTAGGTTCAATCTTTGAAATTAGACAATACTCTTCTGAATCTTGAGCAATTCTCCTTCTGGTTTGTACTCCTTTTCTTTTATCACCTAAGATCTGATCTTCAGAGTGGTTCAATCTTACATACTTGGGAACTTTGGGAATTTCTTGCACTTCTGATTCTTGATCAGGCTCATTGAAACTCATTTCTTCTTCCTGGTTTACGAGATTAGCTTGAATCTGACTAACAGATGAGGCTTGGGCTCCTTGAATCTGAACACCTTTTTGATCATCTTCATCATATTCATAAAACCTTGAGGGTTTCTCAATTCCCTCATCAACCTTCACATTTGTACTTTCTATCATCTTTCTCAGTCTCTTATTATAACACCGGTATGCTTTGCTTTGTGTAGAGTAACCCAAGAAAATTCCTTCATCACTTCTATCATCAAACTTTCCTAGATCTTCATCTCTTTTAATGTAACATTTGCTACCAAAAACTCTGAAATACCTCACAGTAGGAGTGATGCCAAACCAAAGTTCATAAGGAGTCTTACTAGTATTGCTTCTGATTTGAACTCGATTGAGAGTATAGAATGCAGTGCTGACAACTTCTCTCCAATAGATCTGAGGAACATTTGCTTCCATCATCATGGTCCTAGAAGCTTCTTGGATGGTTTGGTTCTTTCTCTCCACTACTCCATTCTGCTGTGGAGTCCTAGAAGTAGACAACTGTCTCTTTATTCCATGTTTCTCACAGAATTCTAAGAATTCAATGGATGTGAATTCTCCACCTCTATCAGACCTTAGACACTTTGACTTTAATCCAGTTTCATTTTCTACCATAGCCTTGAATATTTTGAATTTCTCAAAAGCTTCTAATTTTTCTTTTAGAAAAGTTACCCACATCATCCGGGAATAGTCATCAATTAGTAGCATTAAGTATCTATCACCTTGTAGACTCTTGATTCTTGCCGGACCACAAAGATCAGTGTGAACTAAGCCCAATAATCCGGTAGAGGACAGTCCCTTATTTTTGAATGAGACTCTGCTTAGCTTACCCAACTAACATTCTTTACACAAGCTATTGGTAGGTTTTACTAATTTAGGAAGATCTCTTACATCATGAGTATTGCTTATCTTGATGATATTATCAAAATTCACATGACACATCCTCCTATGCCATAACCAGCTCTGATCAACTTGAACAAATAAGCAACTTTTACCAGTACCAACCAAGTGGAAGATATTACCTTTAGTTTGAGTACCGGATGCAATCTATGTTTCGAAGCTTTCAAAGATCTTGCATTTTCCATCCTTGAACCGGAGATCATAGCCTTGGTCCAACTATCCAACACTGAGAAGATTGTGCTTTAATCCTTCAACATACAATACATTACCTATTTTGTTTCTACCATCAAAAGAAATAGTTCCTCTACCTCTGATTCTACCAGCAGAATTATCACCAAACTTTACCATTCCTCCTTCATACCTTTCCAAATCTACAAACTTATTTTTGTCACCTATCATATGGTGAGAGCATCCACTGTCAATAACCCAATCATCCTTTTCTTCAACTTGGGCAGCCAGAGCTCTTTCTACAACTTTAAGATTGACAGATTCAAAAAATATAGGTTCTTCTTCCTTGATGGCAATAAACACCCATTCATTTCCAGATTTGTTTCCTGTTTCTGATTCATCATCTGTTACTCCTTCATCATCATCTTCTTCATGAACAAAGTAACAATTCTTTTGGAACCTTGCCCTATTATGATTTGGTCTTGAAAATCTTTCTGGACACTTTGATGCAAAATGACCAATCTTGTTGCAGTTAAAACACTTGAAAGGCAATTTTCCTTCATACTTACCAGATCCTCTTGGTAGTCTCTTTGCAATAAGGGCTTCAAGTTGAGTAGTTTCCACTTCTTCTTCTTCCAGGTCTTTTCTTACTTTTTCATACCATGATAGTTTCCTTGATGAGTTCTCTCCCGGATCAAACCTTTGTTTACCTTTTACAAAGGCACTGGCTTTGAATGCAGATTCAGTCTTGGGGGGATCATCTCCAAACTCGGTCATTTCAAATGTAGCCAATTTGCCAGCCAATTGATCTCTTGTGACAGTTGCATGGGCTCTGAATTCATCAATGGCAGCAACCTTGATTTTGTAAGAAGCAGGAAGGGATGTGAAAATTTTGCCAACAATCTCATTTTCATCCAAGACTCCACCAACAATTCTAATTCCACAAACAAGCTCATTTACTCTTGGCATAAAAGTGGTAATATTTTCATCATCTCTCATCTTCAGGTTTTCAAATTTCCCTTTCAGACTTTGTAACCTTGCACATTTAACATACTAGTCTCCTTCATGCAAAATTTCTAGTTTTTTCCAAATCTCATAAGCAGTTGGTAGGTCAATAACATTTGATAGCTCTGAATCAGATAAGGCACTTAGAAGAGCTTCTATAGTCCGCAAGTTGTTTTCAGCATCTGTGATCTCATTTTGAGTTTTCAGACCACCCTGTGGAGGTACATACTATATTATAGCCATGTTCTAGTACGCCATTCCCATACATCTCAAGTGACATTTCATGCGACCTTTCTAGAGATTGAAATTGGTTCCATCAAACTTCAGACTGTCCTTCATATAAGATGACATCCTAGATCTCCTCAAGTGGTTAAGCTCCTTTTAGAGGAACTTGGCTCCGATACCAATTGTTACACTTAGGGCATACAACTAAGAGGGGGTGCTAAATTAGTTGTATAAAACTTTCACACTTAAATCTCTTAGTGATTAGCAGTATATCATTCATGAAACATAATGCAATTAAATCAAAAGTAGAAAATCAACACATAAGACACCAAGATTTTGATGTGGAAAACCCAGTTAAGGGAAAAGCCACGGGGTGATTAACCCAAGATTGTATTCTTTGTTAGAAGAATAGAAAGAACAAATGGCACATGCCCATTAGGGCTCACTACCCGAGCACACTGCTCACAAGAGGCTCACTGCCTACAAGAGACACACTGTCTACAAAGAAATAAGTATCACCTACTTGAACTGGAAAGAAGCATCTTCACCATTTTTGAATTAGTTCCATTTAAGCCCAATAATTCTGCTCTGCCTTTCACTCTCCTTCTTTCTACCACACTCTCATCTCCACAAGGAGACCCTCCAAATGATTTCGCAATCCCTTATTTATACAAGACATCAACTTAGGAATGATCATCTAAGTTGGCAACATCCACAATAACATCCGTAAGATGTATAACTCATCCGGTCGGCCTATTTTAAGGACACCATTATTTAGAAGTTGTTCTTCAAAAGCAAACTCCAACTTCAATGTAGACCACCAACATGAACCAGACATGATCCAAAGACCACCACAAGCTTTCTTGAAACACCAAGAACATCCATACTTCATCTGCTTACTTAAAACCATCTCTCCTTCATCCAGAACCTCAAGAACACAGTTTGTCACTACTGTCACAAAGGACTATATGCTTTCGGACCTTAAAACCATGAACCAATCTAGATAACACTCCACAGAGACCTCCTTAACACTCCCTTAAATCCACATAATAGGAGAGTGTTTTTCCGGATCTCACCGGACCTGTCTATATCACTCTGTCACCACTGAGCACCTACTAGAATCGGTTTTACTTGAACTGCCATAACTTCTTCAGATCTTCATGCGGACCTCTAAAATCTCTATTGAACTATCTTAAGACACATATCTACAAACCCTTTAATCCGCATCCTCTTATCCTCATCCTATCTTGGACTTTTGCCTTACAGTCATCACTATTCTTCACTGTTCCTGATTAAGACTAATTTTCTCAATATCCTCAGCTCACAGCTCATCCAATCCTTATCATTAATGCAAAAGGAGTATGTTGACATCAATGATGACACTGGTTAGGCCCATACTTGCAACATTATTTTCAATCTTGATCTTATCAATCTCACTTGTTTTTCGCTTCATAACATCCTTTGTCTCATCTATTTTTATTTGCATGATTAGTTTGTGAAGTCACTTCTCATGAGACTCCATCTCACAATATCGCTTAACTTGTGAAATAGTGACATTCTCATTATGCCCAAGTGAGATAGCTTCATCAAAAGCAAAGATTATCTCAAATGCTATTTTGTAGATTCTTTCTTCATCAAATCTAGGAGAGTACTCAGGAACCAATTTTGGAGAGCAACCGTAAGGTGTCTAAATCATGAAGGAAATTTCTCTACTTGGTGGTGATGAGAAGCAAATACAAAGACTCCATAGGTTGGTATTCATAGTGAACATTTTCTATTTCAACATAAGTATGTTGGTTGCCACTTCCCACCAACTTAGGGAAAGCAACTAGTAACCCTTCAATCCTAATTCTTGTCATATCAACAAACTGTTTGCAAACCAAGGCTTTCTCTAACTTGGTGATAATAGAAGATGAAGAAAGATCAACCGCGACAACTACCACCGAAGTCACCAATCAACTCAAACAAAACTGAAAATACGAAAACTCAACCAAACTGGGACAAATTGAAATATCATCTTTTTGGTTGATGCAGGATTGCATATTGACCTGGGATGCTCCTGCATCATATAGCCAAGTTTTAAATAAATCAAATTTGTTACAACCAAAAGTAACCACTAGTTAGGAAGAATAAATGTGAATATTTGTGACTTATGAAATCTCTAGCTTAAGGAGTATAAAGGAATTTCAATGATGAAGTCTAGCAGGCTCTAACATTAATAAGGTGCTCAAAAAATATACCCTCAATAGGAAATCACAATGCCCAACTAGTCCTTAGGTGGGTTCTAGCAGCCATTTCTAACGATGTCTATACTTTTTCATGTGGGCCCCTATTATGTTAGAAAATGTCCCCTTGGGGGCTTTTCCCTCTTAAGATTTAGCTCCCAGGTCCTTAGAATACATTTAGAGCATCTTGCATGTTAATTGTGAATCTCGATGAGAAAACACTGAAGTCTTATTGCAAATAGGACCTAGGGGATGATGTTTTGATGACTCCTGACTAAAATTGGGAGGGTAGACTTGGGTGCTAGAGCCCTAGTCATACCCTATTTTGGGTTAGTCCTAAATTTAAATGTCATTTTTATGACTGTTACTTAGGTCCTATAATGACATCTCAAATTTGAATTACGAAATTCTTAGCGGGAATGTTTGTAGTTGCATATATAAGCATGTTTAGGACTTCATTTACAAACTAGATGGACATTGTGAACCTGTGATCTTATGCTAAGGTGATTCAAGGCTTTCATTGTGTTGTAGAGCAGTATCTTGTTGTTATTGTGTTTGTTTGTTGCAAATTTGACTCCATCTCCTCATGGCATTAAAGAGCTTCTTCCTTCCATGAGATCTACACTACAACGTTACAAGTTTTGCAGCTGGATGGAGTGGAGTTGCAGGGAGTAGTAAGACAATGTGTAGATTTCGCATCCCTAAATAAAAGGATTGCTTGGACATAGGTGTTAGTGGCAGTGTCCTCTAGATCTCGAAACATGAAAACAATTTGGATAGTGATAATCAGCATCTGAAGAGCTTTCGACATCCTAAAAATCATCTGGCATTGGACTAGGGTGCTAGTGGAGGTGTCCTCCACCTTTTCTAGGGTAGAAACAGAAGATATAGTGAATATCAACATCAGAAGGAGATCATGATTCCATAGAGAAAGTAATACCTTGGATAGGGGTGCTAGTGGAGGTATCCCTAACTATTCCACATTCTGAACTTTGAAAAATAATAAGTTATTAATCTTTGTCCTTCATCTTAGTCTGAAAGGATTTGTCATAATTCATCAATTTACTTATTTTTTTATATAATTAGGGTTTTAAGAGCATCTGAGCATTAAATTGAGATATTTATTGATAACATCTGAGTTTTTGCATCATTCTAAGTGATATCCCAACATGTTAGGTGAATTCTCTCACTTAGTAGAGATTCAACTTGGTTGATATGTCCTTGAATGTTTGTTGTGAAAAGAAGATTTACCCTTGAAACTAAATCAACCTATCATCCTCTTTTTACCAACTAAACACTTTAGTGAACCCATGTTTATTGAATTTGGCACCTTTTTGAGTGTTGTGTGATAGATTTTTATTCATCCATCTTACTGCATTTGAAAAATTACAAAAAAATTGAATGTTTTGAATTTTTTTTTAAAAATTGGCATTTTAGGCTCGCATTGTGGCATAATTTAAATTAATTGGCATTTAATGTCATTCAATTTCTATTATTTTCATCAGATCTGATCTAAATTGAATAATTCATCATTTAGTATTCACTTGCATTGCATTTTCATGCTTAACTTGTTAAAAGTTGCTTGAAATTGTGCATTTTTCATAAAAACCTAGTTTTGCATTAGCTAGGGTTTGCAGTTAAAATCTTATTTTGGATTTTACTACCTTTTTAAAAAATCATTAGGACTGATTTCTAGTTTTAGTGTTGCATCATAGTGTTATTTTTGTAAAAATTCATGTCTAGGGTTTGAAAACCTTGCATTTTAACTAGATTTTGGCCTTATCGTCTCTCTAGAATCGCATCATAAGTGTGTTGTGAAGGATTTTTATGCATTATTTGGCTAATATTAGGGTTATAATCTGCTTTTCCTAAAATTCATTACAACACCCTTTCTATTAGGCTTCTACATTGAAAATTGGTGAAAATTGCATATTTTAGGTGTATTTTCACTAGATTTTAACTTGTCATCACTCTAGATCTGCACTATAGGTGTGTTGTGAAGGATATTGTTGCATCATTGGACTGATATTAGACATATTATTATCTTCCCCTCTTGAAATTCTTTACAACACCTCTTCTTTCACTCATTTGCATTGAAAAAAGTTGAAAAAATAAAGCATTTTAGGGTATATTCATCCATAGTTTTGCGTTCATTTTCTTACATATATCATGGATTCTCCTCACCATTCATCTTTGGAAGATTTATTTGAGTGCATTATAAACTTTGATAACTTTTGCAAATTCATTGATAAGTATCCTCAAGTTTTGCATCAAATATCATACATCTATGGGATTGGCATGACTGTAAGCACTACCTGTGATATTCTTCAAACAATAGCCTATTTCGAAAGCTACCTCACTATTGTGGGTGTAATCCTGTCAATCTTAGAGAACCTCAGTAATTTAATTTCTGAAAATACTCATGGGGAAAGTACTGGCGAAAACATCATTTCCTCTCTCCCTTCATTTCATGATGACATAATGGACATTCTTTCTGAGACCTATGAAACTGACATAGCCCTGGGTGATTCATCTAATAAAGAGCCTTGTCCCAACATAACCCCACTTGGTTAGGATATTGTGGCACAAGAAGACATCATTGACACATTCCTTAACACTACTCTTCCATCCCTTCCTGCTATCCCTGGCCAGGATGAAGCATTGGATGATGCAGATTCCCTTTGTGAACATTTACTACAACCTATTGAAATTGAAAATTTACCAACTGATGTTCAAACACTTCTAAACTACAAATTAAACAAAGAAATAGCTCATACACCTTTACCTAAAACCTCACATACCTTGGAAAATAATGAAAACTCACAAAACATCGAAGAACAAACTATTCCTCACAACCAAGGTATTCCAACACCCTATATACAGACTGAAATGGGCACCTTATGGGTTCCTTCACAACCTCACTCAACTGGAATGGGTATCGTTAGAGCTCCTACATCACCCCGTTTAATTGATATAGAAAAATGTGACACACTTCCTACAAGATCATGAAAATGTGGAAGAAAGAAGATGAGATAAAGATTTAACTATTAAAATAAAGATCAAGATCTAGGATGACCACTAGTTCGGTTGTCCCTGTAGGTAAGTATTTCTAACCCTTTACCTCCATGTTGTGTTTCCCCCGTGATGTGTTATGTGTTCTATATGCCTCCTAGGATGACCCTTGATTCTCTTGTAAGGTCAAGGATACCAGGAGACCACCTCTGTTGTGAACCTTCTTCTATTTGTATCATCATTCTTCTATATTGCCTCTCCTCTATTTTCATTGTTGTGTGTTGTGTCTTAAGGACATAGAATTATGGTTGGTGACTTGGGGACACCCTCCTACATGATTGTACCTAAGGCATTTGTTTCTCCTCTCTTGATTTATTGTTTACCTTCCTCTAGTGGTTCTATCTAGCTGGCAGATGATGAAAAAAATATAATACTGATACAGACCTAGTGTCCCTTCAGTGAGAAATAAAAAAATGTTCCTAGTCCATACATGACGATGGGGTTGATATATATTATCCAATGCTTGGCTAGTAGAATCACTCCGTGTGATACTTTGATGTTTTATTGCACTTACAAAACATAACGATACTACTGCTCTGTGTACTTTGTTTATCTTAGATGTCGCCTTCATTAGCTCTTTATGTGAATGATTGCATGTATTGTTGTTTATCACGATTATATGGTTGCTAACACCTTTTCATTCAGGAAATCATGTGTTTGTGGGAACATTTGGTGATCGTAAAGTGCATGTCACCTCTAGGGGTATGGGCTTTGTGAGAGACCATGTTCCCTTGTGTGTTTTCTTCCTACTTTAAAATGCTTGATATCGGTACATGATATCAACCCTCTTAAGGTGGGGGCATATAAGGTAAGCTGTCTGATGATTTTGGTACTAACAAATTGTGTTTGTAAGCCCTCTGTAGAGGCGAGATGCTATATCTTTGAGCGAGTGTGCATCTTTATTTTACATTACAATCATTAAGCCCTCTACAGATGCGGGATATCAGGCATAATCGGCAGAGATGGTGTATTTCTCAAGGAGATTGCACATCATGTCATTTTCTAAAAGTCCTTTGAGCAGGCGGGGTTGGTGTATCCTCCCTTAAGCATGTCTTCAACGATTGTTGTGGCAAAGTGCAATCATTGGTGTGTACCTGTAATGTGGCTGATATGGCCGTGAAGCTAGCAATAGGTTTCTTCCATTGATTGTCTGTCATGTTTTCTCCATGTCTTCCATGTGTGTGTGTATGGTGTGTTTGTTCCCAAGCATAGTCTAAAGACTGGTAGTGATGAGTCCCTCCTATGCTTTGGGATTTGTATGGTGTGTTTGTTTTGAAGTGTAGTCTAAAGACTAGTGGCGATGAGTCACTCCTACACCCTAAGATTTGTATTGCATGTCTGTTGCCCCATATGTAGTCTAAAGACATGTGGCAATTAGTCCCTCTACATTTTGGTTGTGTTTACTTTCCTTGTACTTGCATTTGCATTCATATATGAGAAATGAAAAAAAAAAGAAATAATCACTGCATTCACTATATTCATTGTGTTTAGCGTGTCTTCGATGTTGTCTTCTTCATGTTTTGCTTGATTGTAACTGTCTTCTTCGTGTTTTGTGTGCCTGTTACTATCTTCAATGTGTTTAGTGTGTCTTCACCATGCTTGTTGTGTTTTCTGTGTTTGTTGACCTTACTTTAATGCATGTATGGGCCTTGCATTTATACATACATTAAAGTGGGGGCTAAATTTTATGTCAGAAAATGTCCCCTTGGGGGCTTTTCCATCTTAAGGTTTAGCTCCTGAGTCCTTAGAATGCATTTAGAGAATCTTACATGTTAATTATGAATCTTGATGAGAAAAACCTGAAGTCTTATGGCAAATAGGTCCTAAAGGATGATGTTTTGATGACTCCTGACTAAAATTGGGAGGGTGGACTTGGGTGCTAGCACTGTAGTCCTGCCTTATTTTGGGTCAGCCCTAAATTTAAATGTCAATTTTATGACCGTTACTTAGGTCCTATGCCAACATCTCAAGTTTGAATTACAAAATTGTTAGTGGGAATATTTATAATTGCATATATAAGCATGTTTAGTACTTTGTTTGCAAACTAGATGGACATTGTGAACTTTTGATCTTATGCTAAGGTGATTCAAGGCTTTCATTGTGTTGAAGAGAAGTATCTTGTTGTTATTATGTTTGTTTGTTGCAAATTTGACTCCATCTCCTCATGGAATGAAAGAGATTCTTCCTTCCATGAGGTCTACACTACAAGGTTACAGGTTTCACAACTGGATGGAGTGGAGTTACAAGGAGCAGTAAGATAGTGTTTAGATTTGCATCCCTGAAGAAAAGGACTGCTTGGACATGGGCATTAGTGGCAGTGTCCTCTAGATCCCTAAACATGGAAACAATCTAGATAGTGATAATCATCATTCAAAGAGCTTTAGACATCCTAAAAATCATCTGGCATTAGACTAGGGCACTAGTGGAGGTGTCCACCTTTTTTGGGGTGGAAACAGAAGATATAGTGAATATTAATGTCAGAAGGAGATCAAGATTCTATAGACAAAGCAGTACCTTATATAGGGGCACTAGTGGAGGTGTCCCTGACTATTCTGCATTTTGAACTTCAAAAAATAGTAAGTTATTAATCTCTGTCCTTCATATTTTTTTTTGATTCGTAATAATAGATTTATATTAATATAGACAAAAGGAGCTACAATTCCTCAGCCTTTCATGGCTAGCCAGAGATATACTGTTTATCATCAAAGACTGTAAAGCTTAACAGAAGGACCACATAGGGTCACCAGACTTATAATTTTAGAACTAATTTTTGAACTAACACTATAAACTATACTATCTAGCTAAGCCCCGACTATACAAAATGGAGCAGGAAGATTAGAAACACACTAGATAGAAGCTGAATCAATGAATTTCCTGAAGTCATCCAACCAGTCCAGGCCGTCCACCAACACCAAGCCCAAAGCTTTCTTGATAAAACCGACAGCCAATTTCACTTGATCTTTAAGCAGGATCAGGTTGAAGCCTCTTACATCCAGAATAAAGGGGTGGAGCCTAATAATTGCATCCGGGTCGTCGAACTAGATCCAGTCCTTTAGTCATGGTATCCCCGACCCTGACTTTGCCATCTACAATGCAATCTCTAGGTCCCCCAATAGTTCTGCAATAAAGACCCCCTGCATGATATTCTTGATCACCTGTTTGTCTAGTCCTAGTTCCAACAGCATCGCCAGGGTCCTAGAAGTTATATCTGTATCTACTCTATAGCATTCAGCATTCTCCAGAAAGGACCTACCCAAGATCAATTTCACCACCCCTAACATTAGTGCATCGGGCCACCGTAGCATCCTCTGTAACCAGAGATCCGTTATGGCTCCAAGGAAAGCCATTTGCCGCTTCCGACTGGTGAGATGGACTGGCGTATCCATACCACCACACTGAACTACCTCCACAGAGATGATAACAGTGAAATATGAAGGCATTTGTTTTCAGCCGAATGTGAATGGACTGTTCTCTCCGTTCTCTGTTTATGAATTCATCGACTGAAGCTTCTCGAAGAACATCTCATCTTCTAGCTGAAGCCTACCCTGACGCAAGCCAAAATCATTACAACGTCCTGTTGTGTGGTTACACAACACGCCCCATTTTGACTTGGCAAAACAGGGACCCAACTTTTCTTTTGGCTTGTGTTGTCTGCTTTCTGGCGGTTTGGTAAAATCAGTCATGTTCATCATCATGTGGAGTCAAGATGAGGTAAGCCCCAATATGAGGTTAGTCTGTCAAAATTCGTATTTCATATATATGACCACATATTCTGAAAGAGCATTAAAATTCATGCAGGTTTGCTTTTTACATCACCCTGATATTCATCAGGATGTGAGAGTTATGAATAGTCAAAGTCTTGGTCAAACCTGATATTCGCAAAAGGAGGGTCATATTTTATAACCTCAGTTATGCTGTGTGAAGAACATCATCATCATATTTGAAACGTCCCCCCCCCCGATAATATCCTGCGGTTCAAATATCTGGACGTCAACTTTAAGTGATAGTAAGTCTTCCTCGTCGAACGATCTTTTGTATCGCGAGCATCATATTTTGAAAGTAACCTAATATTCGTTAATATCATCCTGATGCAAAATATCACCCTTAACAAACATCCTGATGACATCATCTGAATCCGATAAACAAAGAAACAAACATCTTGATGACATCATCATCATATTTACATTTCGACGGGATATTTTGTAAACATGATCATGTTCACCCAATATGACGATGACGTCATAAGACATTTCCAATACAAAGAACAAATATCATGATGACGTCATCCTGATATTCTGAAAGGAGAATGAGTAAGTTTGAAGGTCATCATCATATTTTGGAATATCACCCGATAGACCGAAATATCCTCCTGATGTGCTAAAAAGAAAGCAAGGTGCGTTGTCACCCGAATTTTGTCGCGATAACATTTCAAGACTAGGGAGGATGATATTGAAACTCAACTTGATATTTGTGAGATATCATCCTGCCCTCATGATATCTTGTTGTATATATATCCCTCGCTCCCTTTGCTGCCATTGCCATTAAATGCGCGCAGATATGGTAGGTGATTCACGCCGATCCCGGAACCCAATGAAACGTCTGGCGAGATCCTGAGTTTTCGCACGAATGATCAAAGATTATGATCTAACTTGTCAGAGTTACCCTAAGTTTACCCTAACTGCGAGGTTAAAAGGTAATTCAACCGCCATTGCTACTTTACCTGCGTTAAAATTGTTTTACAGAGCACTAGCCTCCATTTCTGCATAACAGCTACCGTTGCGTGACTGGAGCTCATAGACTGAGGGAGGAAGGTGATCAGCAACAGAATCAAGAGCGTCTTAGAGATATACTGGTATAAAAAGAAATCTGCATAACCAGGTAAGTGAAATGAAACCCTCATCATGTTGTTTCTATATGATTGAAAGTTCTGGTTATGTATCCGTATGAATAAGTAATATGAAATTGATACAATAAGCATGATATTTGCAATATGTATGCATGCATATCCCGTTGTGAGAAGAAATGTTGTTAATTGCAGGTACCCATGGCTGAAAAACGCTCAGTCAAGAATCAGGAAGAATTCAGCCGGCCTATGTTCTCTTCACAGAGAGGGGTCCTGTTCAAATTTGGGGCAATTACAGATACCCATCAGGGGAGTACCAACCTGGAGGCTTAGTCAGCCAAGCTGAATAATGGGCAGGATAAGAGTCCGGTGCTGGACGCTGTATTTGTATCAGGCATGTGGAACGCTGCTGGCTTCCCCTACTCCATGGAGTCTCCGGAGCTGGTTATTGAGTGCGCCTGAAATTACAACCCTCAGACGAGGCAGGTGGTGAAGCATGGGAGAGTGTATGCAGACCTATCCATCAAAGGTCTATCCCAGACATTTGGACTGCCAATGGGCAGCAAGGTAAAGAGTGTAGACTTGAAGAAGTTTGAAAGAGAATATGAGACCAACAGGAAGACGGCCAGAAAGAACATGTATGCTTGGCGGGCCGAGAACATCACATATAATGCAGCGGCCAAGCTCCCTGTGCACATGTTCAAATTTGATTTTAATGAAGAATATCAGTATGTGATTGCCCTACTGAACAGGGTGACTGGCCAGCCTGATACTGGAGAATTCAGAGATTGGATGTACGACATAATAATGATGTGCCTATATGCAGACATCAAGCCACTATGGGGCCAAATCATAAGTGATGCTCTGCATGAGCAGCTGCTGAACCTGGGAGGTTCAGATTGTGCCTTCTACATGACCTCTTACATTGTTTATTCCTGTGCATATAGAGGTACTTTTGATGCCCTGGTCACAGAGGGAAAGCTAACAGGCACAAATGCAACATATATATGGGATCATCATCCCCAGCTGCAAAGAACCAATTACATCAAGGACTACAAACTGGTCAATGATGCATTTTCTATGCATCTGGTAAGGACCATGGAAGATGACAGAACTAAAAGACTGAGCATGGAAGCTCAGGAGGCAGTATATAGGCATGGGGCATGGTACATCCAATTTGCCACCTTTTCCTACATCAGGATAGAAGGTTTTGAAGGGCATCCCCTGATGCTGCCAAGATATCCTACAGATGCAGTAGTTTTAATGGAGTTTATCAGGCAGGGCTCCACCATCATACAGACGTATAAGGATGCCAAGAAGCTGCCACCAATTTTGTTCCCAGTCAGCATCGGCAACTATATCTGCCCTGACTCTGATAATATTAAGAAGGTGATGGTCACTCTGAACAAGATGAATTTACTACCCTTCCCAGTAACAAGACCATATGATCCTTACGGCCGAATGCAGAAGATCCTAGGAAAGCCTATTCACCAGAGGCACCTAGAAGACTTTTGGGCTGACTGCGAAGATGAGGCAGAGGCCAGGAGGAGGAGGTATCAGAGGTTGACTCTGAACCAGATCAGGACATTTGACTGCATACCCCTCCCTCAGCAGCTGAAGGGTGATGAAGGCAGGATCATGGCAGATGAATATGAGCAGAAGAAGATATACAATGATACCATTTCTGCCCCTGACCTCACCATGCAGGAGGATATGTCCTTGGACCCATTCTTTGCCAGAACCATACACTTGACCCAAGCTTGGGTAGATGCACAGGTAGAGGCATTGAAGAAAAAGGGTGTTGCCATCACAATAGATAATAAGAAGAAGGGGCAAGACATCCCCACAGATGAATATGATGACTTCCTGCTGGAGAAGCGGAAGACTAAGGGAGAGAGGACCCCTCCACCACAGCAACCTAGCAAAAGGGCCACAAGGGGCAAGAAGGTGGAAAAGGGACCCAAAGGGGTCATAGTTGACAGGGCAGTATTCACAGCGGAGGAGGTAGCCAAATCAGGGTCAGAATCAGATTCTCCTCCAAAGCCCAAGAAAGCCAAGACAGCAGAGGCTGGAACCACAGAGACCCAAGAAGTGGGTCAATCATCCAGACAACCAGGCAAGGATATCCTCATGGAGGAAGAGCCTGAAGAAGAGGAGGAAGCTCCATTGATAATCAGAAGAAAGAGGAGAGCTCCACAGGTGTTGGTTCCTACCACACCTAAGAAACCAAGAACCTCCATGAGAGGTGAGATGAGTCAACCCCCAGTGCAATTACAAGGGGTAGGTAGTGAAGTGCAGAAGGAACTTCAGCACAATGTTCCACTTCCTACCATTGTCAAGTTCAAAACTGAACTTGCAGAAGAGCAACAAAAGGAATCATCTCGGGTACAAGCAGAAAAGCATGTCTCGCTAGACGAGACAATAAACTTGTCTGACGATGAGATGGTGCAGGATGTAGCTGCACAAGAAATGGAAACACTTGCGGCTGCTGGCATCAGTGTGGCTCCTCACAAGCCTCCATCTGTCCAATCAACGCTTGAAGAAATGAAACAAGCAGAGGTGGAGCAAGAAAAGAGCCCAGAACCAGAGAAGAGCCCAGAGCAGGTGGCTCAGGACATAGGGCTGGACACACTGATCGCCGAGGTGACAAGTCCTGCAGTGATCGACTTGACGGAGAAAAGGGATGCAAGTCCTGAACAGCCAGCAGGATCACCTGATAAGGGCCACTTGACAAAGGAGATAGAGATGGCCGAAGTAAAGGGCCATGTTCTTGAATCAGGCCAACAGAGCCCACAGGATACATCAGCAGGACCTGCTATAGTAGAGGTCCAAGAAGCAAAGGCTGATGATGAGAAGAATGAAGTGATAGAGGATCCTGCTAATAAGGCACCCGAGGTGGATGCTGCAGGTACAGAACAGATAGCCGCTGCGGAGCAGATGCCATCACCTCGGGTAGATCCAGTGATATCAGATACGGTGGACATGCCGCAAGAAATAGAAAAACAAAAGGAGGATGACCAACCTCCACAGGAGAAAGAACTGGGGACAGGTGAAGAAAGGATGGAGAAAGATCATGATCATCATGATCTACCTGCAGGTACACCTCCAGGTTCCCCACATAGAGAAGATGCTCCCCTGGAAAAAGAAGCTCCTCAACAGGAGGAGGCACCTCAGGATCAACAGCAACAAGGCGAGCATCAAGAGCCGGAAAAAGAAAAGTCACCATCTCCACAACGCTTGTTGGTAGAAACAGGAGATAGAGGTGAACAACATCATGATGCTGATAAGCATGATCAGGTGCCTCCATGGTTAGAAAAGGAGGTGAATGTTGAGGAAGAGCTAGAGATTCAAGAGTTCGACGTCTCCACCCTGTTCGCCGCAGATATAATGAAACCCAGGAGGAAGGCCAGGATGACTTTGGCCATCAAAAGAGATCTGGCGACAGGGAGAAGGACCGCACAGATTGCTGTGCCTACCGTAGAGAAAGAGAAAGGCAAAATCACGGTGGATGAGTTCCAGATAAGCACAGTTGATTTAGGTTTTGCCAATGAAGAGCAGGAAGGTCAGGAGGGAAAATACATTATTGACTCTCTAATTCAGAAGGTGAAAAGAGAGAAGGAGAAGAATAAGCAACATAAAGAGCACATTGCTCAGTTGCATGCATACATTAAAGGCTTGACCAATCCTGAGGATACTACAAGTGAAGCTGCAGTCCCATTGACTGCCATTTCTCAAGAGGAGGTAAATAAACTGGACCTCATGAAACATGAGGTGTCCGTAATCAGAAAGTGGGTGTCATCCACATTGGATGATGCCATTGAAATAATGAAAGGTTCTTTGAAGAGATGGAGCATATTGAGTGACTCCAAAACCAAGGTGGACAGGTTGCAGATGCAGACCGGGAAAAGGTCTTATAAACTGGAGAAAGTCCTCAGCCTGCTGGACGAAATAAGGAAGATAAATCCACAACTGCTTATCAGTAAGCAGGTGTTAAATAATAATACTGCATTATTAGTGGATATATGGTATAAAGATGTACAGTTCGAATGCGGAGTCCTCAAGAGATGCAATAATAAGCTGAGGGAGATCAGCATGAGGCTACGCGATTTAATGGGCATTGAAGCAGACATGCTCGAAGCATTAGAGGGCAAGGTGGAAGGGAAGATAGAGAATCAAGATGAAGATTCTACCCTCAAGGCTCTGTGTAATAACTTCCAGGTGGAAGATGATGGTTCGCTAGTCCACTTGATAGAAGAGATAATAAATAAAATGATGAGGATCAAGGTCAAGATGGAGACCTATAATGAGACACTGCAGGACAGAGAAAATAAGCTGGATAACAGCAAGGATAAGTATGAAGCACACAAACACGCCATCATCAAGGCAAAGACTCAAGATGGCGGAGGAATAGATCAGGTTGTGCGGTCATACGAACAGATCCAAAGCAGCATGCAGCCCCATATGCAGCATTGTCATCATCTGGATAGCGAAAGTTCAGAAAGCGATACACATGATGATGACCCGCGTGCATCAGATGAAGAGCATGATGAAGATACATCATGAAGGGGAATATTTTGCATATGCAGTATAGATAGTTGCCAGCTGGCAACTTGTGCCTTTTTGTAAAATTGACAAGTCATGAAGTGATGACCATTGATTTGTATTGATAAATCGGATCCGTGGATCTTTTGTAACAGATTCCTCACCTTATTCTATAAAAGGTGGTGGAATGCCTTGTTATATTCATTCGAAACTTAATTGAAATTTGATTGCTGAAGTATTCAGGATTTATTTCAAAGCTGCTGTATATGTACATGTCTTTTGCATACTTAATGAAAGGGAAGAGTATTTTGATTACAAATCTTCGTAAATCTTGAGTAATCTGTGTCTGAATTCTGGATATGTGCTTTGATTTGCTGCGTCCCTTGGAGTGCTCATCATGTTGCATGTATTGTTTTCATTCATTATCCTCTGAAGTTTGCATCAACTGTATCTAGCTGTGGAATGTCCTGGTGAACATATAGTTTGATTTCTTCTCCTCATGACAGTATCAAGCATGTATGTGGATCAAAAGCTAAAGGTTCAACTTAATTAGAAGCATTTCCTTTAATTTCTTTCAATTTCAGAGCATCTCACTATCACAATTGCAAATAAACTGATAATCTTAAGTAGAACAGAGAAATATGCTGACATCCCATAGGTAACTGAAAATCCTTAGCATATTTGAGTTAAATGCATGTAGTATTGAAAATATCTAAAATCATGCAAATATCAGCCTGTAGGCACATTATTTGACTGAATCCATAAGTGCAGAGGTAGAATTGTTGGAGATTTATGCAGAGCAGGCATATAGAGCAGGATATTTGAAGAAATGATGATGAACTTTGCACAAACACGTAAGGCCCCTGAATGGAAAACAGCAACACACATCAACCACTGAGTAACGTCAGTAGATTAAGACCTAATCACCGGAGACTTGGGATCATGAATTCTTTGAATTCACTGTATCTTTCAAGATGAAT
Source organism: Cunninghamia lanceolata (assembly GCA_027924645.1). Lineage (NCBI taxonomy): Eukaryota > Viridiplantae > Streptophyta > Pinopsida > Cupressales > Cupressaceae > Cunninghamia > Cunninghamia lanceolata. The sequence goes on from BSBN01000078.1 coordinate 12,221,456, forward strand.
AAAGGTTAATGTGTACTTTTATTCTATGTTTGTGAATGACTAACATCATGACCAACATAAATTGGCGCTAGAAGGAGGGCTGAGCTGTTTCTCAGCAAAGAATTTCTTTTCAGTTGACGTGATATCCCCTGCCTCTGTTTATCAGCCCGCTTTAAATCTTGCTAACATATCTACAGGCCCCTCGCTCCTAACGCAACATAAATTGGTGCTAGAAGGAGGGCGGAACTGGAAAAGACACCGCTGCTTCAGTCATCATTCATTTTATGCAGGCCCCTCGCTCCTAACGCAACATCATCAGTATTTTCAGGTTTGATGACGCATAGAGTAAGGTACCCTCAGATCGTCTGTGAATTTCAGTAAATTACGTAAATATTTGCTGTGAGAAGTTTGTATGTGTTCATTCTATGTAAAGATTTCTAGATCTCACATGAATATTGCAAGCTTTACAGTAGATCTCTCTGAATTCACTAATATCAGCTAAAGATGCGTAAATTTGTTCAAGATTTGAGAATTTGAGCCTTAAACACTTGGGATCTTGTGCTATGAGTCAGGATATCCCAATATCCTGTCATATTTGCAGTATCTTCGCAAATATTTCATAAATATCCAGTCTGATTTGCAATTTGACCGCAAATATTCCCTCATCCAGTGAAATCTAACCAATATTTGCAAAGTTTCAGCCAATTTGCCCCCAAATTGAGAAATCATGGCTTACAGGATAAATACCAGGTCTAGACCTAGTGAAGTTTTTGAAGAATTGCCTGTTAGAGGTTTCAAACCTAGGACTGTAGACATTCACCATACTCCAGGATCGAGCGCGTCTAGAGCTTCACCGGGACCTCCTCCTGTGACCCCTGTCGGTTTGCAAATACCTTCCGGTATATCCGCGACACCTCCTGTTCAAACCCAGGGTATACCTTTAGTTCAACCTCAGCCAACTGCACCACCAGTTCAGCCCCCTCAGGCTGCAATGTCTTTCTTTGCAGTGGAGTCACCCTTGACTTTTACTGCATATCATGAGTTACCAAAGAATCCGGACAAACTTTGTCCAAAGTATCATCCTTATCAAGATGCTGATGATCATATCAGGACATTTAAAGAAGCGTGCTGCAGAGCCAGAATAGAACATCAGGACGTGGTGTGCAGATTATTTCCTTTTTCCCTAGGGGAAGAGGCTTATAATTGGTTCATCAGTCTTGGCCAAGCTTCTGTCGGTTCGTGGGCTGTCTTAGAGAAAGCCTTTCTTGACAGGTTCAAAGTCCCTATTGATCCATCCATGAATTACCACATGTTTGCCACAATCAAAAGATTTGAGAATGAGCCTATTGCTAATTTCAATGCTAGGTTCTAGAAAATGTTGTCCAAGCTAGTTGCCCCATATGTGGTGACTGATGCTGCTGCTAGGAGTATCTATTATTCAGCCCTGGATCCATTAACTTCCATGTTCATCAGAAGAACACATCCTGAGATCACTACATTGACAGGAGCTTTTCAAGAAGCTATCAAGGTAAATCAACAGTTGATACCTGCTCCTACTCCAAATATAGCATTCCCTACTTTGCCTAGCGTACAATCACAATATCCAGCACAATATCCTGCAGCTTATCCTTCACAATATCCTGCACAATATCCAAATGGATCAGTGATACCCCCAGCAGTCATGCCTGCACCTTTGCAAGTACCTCCATTGAGTATTATGCCTCCTCCTAATGGAAATAGCCAATTGCCACAATATCCTACACATACTCAGATACCTCAGGGTACCGATCTATCCAACAATAACCATGGATCTTCCTTTTTCAAGCCTCAGACTGAAAATGTAGTGGCCAAAGCTCAAGAGGAGAAGGAGGAAATCAAAGAAATTTTTGCTCAACTCAGAAAACTCACCACAGAAGTAACACATTTGAGAAATCAAGGGTTTTATTCGCAGTCAGGTCAGAATAGAAATTATTCCAATGACAGACCAAACTACCCTGACAGAGGATATAACAACAACTTCAACAATAATGGTGGAAACAATAATAATCCTCCTAGACAGCCCAGAGTGTGGAACTCCAGGCCAAATAATGGTTCATTACCATCACCCCTAGACAATCAGCCTCCTGGTGAAGCCAAACAGACTACCAGAGTCAATCTTGCTGAAGCAGCCCTTACCAATTGGTGTAGGATTCACAATACAAATGCACATGCAGAATTAGATTGTCCACAATTTAGGATTGCTGCTAGCATCTTTCAGACTGAAGTGTCTAACACTTCTGGAAATCCACCTCAGGTAGAAGGAAATGAAATAGTTCCTTGTGGATATGACTCAGCTTTTGTGCTAGAAACGTACATAAATCAGCCTCATCCGAGTTATGATCAGACCTGTGAGGAATCTGCCCTAACCTTTGAAACAAACTATGTTTTCCCCTTTGAGGATGAAAATGAACCTGCAAGAGAGCATGAGGAAGTACATGCATACCAGCAGCAATATCCTGGTAAGCACAATTATAACCTGAGAAGTAGTGCCAACAGACCTGCTAGTCCATTGACATCATCTCTACCTCCAAACAATTTCAATACACCTCCTCATCCTAAGGCTAGCAATAACCCTGGGTTCCCTAAGGTGAATGCTCAATACTTGTCTCCTCAAAACACAGTAACAAAAGTCGTAAATGCACCTCAGGAGTCTGACAAGTTAGTCAGCTTTTTGGCTAATGAAATGAAGAAAATCAAGATCAGCCTGTCCTTATCGGAGTTATTGAAAACTCCTGCCATCAAAAGGGCATTCATGAAGTCACTAGATGATCCTGCTCCTAAAGAGGATAATCATCTTTCAGGTCAATCCAATGGCAAAGATCATGCTACTAAAGATAATACTATCAAGTCTAAGGTGTCAGCTACAGTCCAAGCCGCTGAAACCTCCCACATGACCTTGTATAGAGATAAAACTGAATCACCTCCGTTTCTCCTCACCATAAGAATGTTCAGCAAGAACTTGCACAACTGTTTAGTTGATTCGGGAGCCTCAACGAATGTTATGCCTTTGTCAATATGCAACGCATTAGGACTGCATCCTGCTAAATCCTTAAAGAAGGTCACTCAACTGGACAAGACAGAAGTAAGTGTAGTGGGAGAACTCACTCACATTCACATGTAGCTAGCATCTGATCCTCAGATCCAGTATTACATTGACATTCAGGTAGTTGACATACCTGATACATATGGGATGTTGCTTAGCCGAGATTGGTCTAAAACGCTCAACGGATACATGTCCACAGACTTCAGTCACATGTGGTTACCATGGAAAGGTATACCTAATCAGATCAGGATTGATGCTGAGCCTAGGATGAAACATATGATCACGGAATATAACAAAACAAATGAGATCATGTATATAAACGTAGAACCTGGAGTTTATCACATCAAGCCGCAAACTGTTAAAATAGAAGAGATCCTGATGCTTGATGTTCATCATCATCATGATAATGATTATCATGAGGACATGCTGAGTATGGAGTTTGGTAATGATCCAGATAATGAGAATGAAATAGATCGCTTCAGAGATTTTGAGATGCATTTATCTACTCAGGTAAAATGTTGCCAATTATTGAATATACCTGCTAATGACATTTTGATTGATGGATGGTGCAGATTACACGGCGAAGCACACTCAGAAAAGACTTGTGAGCCATGCTTAGACATAATGATACTGGAGCAAACGTATAGTGAAGCATCATCATCATATTCCGAGGTGATTGCTACATCTGATGATGATGATGATACTAATTCTTATTTGTCTCCTGCAGGAACAGAAGAGTCGACAGATCATGATGAAGATCATATCCGGAGAGAAGAAGAGGTCCTGGTGTCGGACCCGATAAATGATGCGAGAAAAGAAAAGATCACTCCTGGTAGTGATTGCTTCATGGAATCAGATTATGAGTTGTCTGATGAAGATAAAGGCAGTGACCTGACGAAGTTCGAAGAAATTCTGGTAAAAGAAATAGAAAAGATGACACAACAGCGTAAATCTCCCCAGGAGGTTTTAATTGAAGGTTGGTGTAGGCTGCATGAGGCACTTCACTCAGAAACAACTTGCTCACTATGCTTACATATTTTGAAGAAGCATGCAGCTGTATGTGCTGAACATCATCCTCCTGTTGAGATGGAAGAGAAAACAGAAAAGCCATCAGGCTCACCAAATAAAGGAAAGAAGAAACTTGAGGATGACATCCCCAAGTTAAAACGGATATCAGGCGGAGCAGCAACCAGAGCTGCAAAGAAGAAAGAAAGTTCAAGTAAATATCATGCTGAAGACAAATGTCCTGCTGAAGATAAGCCTTGGATCTTAAGGTTTGACGGATCTAAATCCAAGCAAGGTGCTGGGGTAGGAATTGACCTTATTGATCCATCAGGGAAGTCCTACTTAGCAGCTTATAGACTACAGTTCCCCTGCACCAATAATGTCACAGAGTATGAAGCTCTGATTCATGGAATGTTGTTTGCCCATAAGAAGAAAGTGAAGATCTTGCATGTCTTTGGAGATTCAGAACTAGTTGTGAGACAAGTAAGAGGAATTTACTCTTGTAATTACAGAAAGCTATCAAATTACAGACATCGTGTGTGGGACCTGATTGAAGACTTTGATGCCTTTAATATCATTCACGTACCAAGAGAACAGAACCAGAGGGCAGATGCACTTGCCCAGGCCGCCAGTACGTTGGAACCGCTGTCTATATCTGGTCTGAAGAGATTTTCAGTAGAATTGGTGTCAGTACCTTCAGTACCTGACAATGTGACTAATCTCCAGGTGTTTGATGATGATCAGCACATCCTGGACTTCATATCAAATAGAGACATATTTGAAGCTCAGATTATAGATGAGAATGGTATGGAAGATCATGTCTGGGAAGAAGATGAGATATTAGAGTTGCCTAGCAACAGAATTCCCAAAGGTATGATTGAATTAGAAAGAGCCTTTGATCTAGATAATATGCTTAAACATAAAGATCTGCCTAAGACAGATGGAGGTCAATATTCACAGGTGAATATTGGACAAGCTGATGACAAGAGAAATGTCTTATTGGGTAAGGTTTGTACACCAGATGAGTTAGAAGGAATAACTCAGGCCCTTAAAGATTACATACATGTAATTGCATGGACTTATGATGAGCTAAAGACATATGACACTTCTGTCATAACTCATACTATACCTCTCAAGCCAGATGCAAAACCTTTCAGACAGAAGCAGAGGCCAGTCAATGCTCTGCTTGAGCCAATCATCCTTGAAGAAGTCAAGAAATTGTTAAATGCCCGGATAATATTTCCTGTAAGGCACTCCACTTGGGTGGCGAATCTTGTGCCAGTCAGAAAGAAGAATGGAGACATCAGATTATGTGTAGATTTCAGGAACCTGAACAGAGCATCAGAAAAGGATAATTATCCTTTGCCCTCTTTGGATGAAGTTCTACAAATTGTGAATGGAGCCAAGATGATGTCCTTCTTGGATGGTTTTTCAGGATACAACCAAGTGATGGTTGATAAAATTGACAGATTAAAAACTGCCTTCACCACAAAGTGGGGTATATTTGCATATAGACGTATGCCATTTGGACTTATAAATGCTGGAGCTACATTCCAGCGAGCAATGGACATAGCCTTCAGAGGCTTAATAGGAAAATATATAGTCATCTACATGGATGACCTGACAGTATTCTCCAAGGAAAGAGGAAATCATGTTGCTGATCTCAGAAGTGTACTGAAGAAATGTGAAGAATATGGAATATCTTTGAATCCTAAGAAGTGCATATTTGGAGTCACAATAGGAAAATTACTAGGCCACCTGATCACAGAAGATGGAATTATCATTGATCCTGATAGGGTGGAATCTATTATGAAGTTACAACTTCCAGGAAGCAAAAAGGAACTTAAATCTTATTTTGGTAAGATAAATTTTGTGAGGAAGTTCATCACCAGCTTTACTGAGATTGTCAGACCACTGAATGCCATGTTGAAAAAGGATGCACAAATTGAGTGGACACCAGAAGCCAAGGCTGCCTTTGAAGATATAAAGAAAGCCATTTCAGATGCTCCTGTCCTCATTAGTCCAGATTATACAAGAGATTTCTACATCTACTCATTTTCCTCAGAACATACTTCTGCAGCAGTGCTAACTCAAAGAAATGAAGAGAAAGAAGAGAAACCAATTGCTTTCACGAGCTGTCCTTTCAGAGATGCTGAATTGAGATATGTAGATGTTGAAAGACAGGCACTTGCATTAGTCAGAGCAGTAAAAAAGTTTAGACATTATATACTGAGAAGCAAAGTGATTGCTGTGGTACCAGATGCAGCGGTAAAGATGCTGTTGATGCAGAGTGAACCTGGTGAAAAAAAGAGCCAAATGGATTACTGTATTACAAGAATATGACATGGAGATCACACCAATGAAGCTGGTAAGAGGACAAGCTCTGAGCCAGATGATATCTGAAATTGATCCAAACATCATCAGTCAGCAGTATGTGATCAATGAGAAAGACAATAGGGAATGGTATTCAGACATCAAGCACATCCTGATCACCAGAAGATGTCCTTCAAGAATGCAAGCCTCACAGAGAAGAGCCTTAAAGATAAGATCCCAGAAGTATATGATAAAGGGAGGAACCTTGTTTAAGAAGAATTATGAAGGAATATACCTGAGATGCTTAGAGAAACCAGAAGCAAATAAAGTTTTAACAGAGTTACATGACAAGTTTGGTACTGCACACGGATCAGCATTGGCCACAACACATGCAATCCTCAAAGCAGGATATTACTGGCCTACAATTTTTAAGGACACGGCTGATCATGTTAAATGTTGTCATGTTTGCCAGGTTGCTGCCAACAGAGAAAAATATGCTGCACAACCGTTGCAGCCAGTGATGGAAGAGCGCCCATTTGCACAGTGGGGCATGGATTTCATAGGACCGATCAATCCTCCGTCTTCCTCAGGCCATAGGTATGTCCTAACAATTACTGATTATTGTACCAGATGGACTGAAGCTATGAGCAGCAAAACTTGTACTGCGGATGATGTCATTAAATTTTTGGAAAGAAACATTGTCACCAGGTATGGAATTCCTTATGCATTGGTAAGTGATAATGGTTCTGCCTTCATTTCCACCAAATTGTCAAGTTGGGCTTTTGATCATGGGATTATACTTAAGTTCTCATCCAACTACTATCCCCAGGGAAATGGATTAGCAGAATCCACCAACAAGAATTTACTGAGTATAATAAGAAAATTGATAGAGAAAAATCCCAGGGAATGGAACTCATTTCTGAAATATGCCTTATGGGTAGACAGAACTAGAATGAAAACCGCATTAGGAAACTCACCCTTCCAACTAGTATATGGGGTAGATCCTATCCTCCCTGTAAACTTGAAAATTCCTACTCTGCAGTTTGCCCAAGAGTATCTAGGCGTAGATAATAAACAAGAAGTCAGGTTGCTTCAGTTGATGCACCTGGAAGAAAAGCGAAGTCAAGCGATTAACCAATTTGCAAAACATCAGGCTGTTGTCAAACGCTGGTTTGACAAGAGAGCCAGAATTAAAGCTTTCAGGATATCCGATTTAGTCCTGATGTGGGATAAAGCCCATGAAAAGAAAGGTGATCATGGTAAGTTTGATAGATTATGGATAGGTCCCTTTCAGATTTCTAAAATTTTAGGAGACAACACTTATAGGCTTAAGAACCTGACAGTGTTGTGTGGTTACACAACACACCCCATTTTGACTTGGCAAAACAGGGACCCAACTTTTGTTCTGGTTTGTGTTGTCTGCTTTCTGGCGGTTTGGTAAAAATAGGTCAGGTGCATCATCATCATGAAGGTCAGGATGAGGTAGGTCATCATCATGAGGTTAGTTTGTCAAAGTTCATATTTTGTTCCTATGATCTCATGGTTAGAAAGAGCTTGAAATTCCATGCAGGTTTGCCTTTTACATCACTTGAAAATTCGTCCATATGAGGGAGTTATGAGCAGTCAAAGTTTTGGTCAAACCTGATAATTGCTGTATGATGAGCATCATCATCATGATATTTGAAAAGCCCCCGATAATATCCTGAGGTCGAAATATCCAGACGTCAAGTTTAAGTCGTAGTAATCTTTTCCCGTCGAGCGGTCTTTTGTATCGCGAAAGGTCATCATCATGATCTTACTCTATCACCTGATAAAAATCATGCAGTCCCGAAACATCCGGACGTCAATCTTAAGTGATAGTGTGTTTTCCCGTCAAGCAACCTTGGGCACATCGCGAGCATCATGATATTCTAATATCACCTTGCTTAAGAAATCTGCCATCTGCATAATTTGCACGCGCACGTCAAAGTCCTGGTGATCATCATCATCATGATCTTTTAAGGTAGGGTCGCATTTCGTAATATCCTCCTGATCTCCTTTTGCGTGATCATGATGATCACCTTATCTTTAAAAACGGAGGGCGATATTTCATTCCTGAGTCATGTTGACAAGATCATCATGATCTTGTTTATCTACCCGACATTTCGCAATATCCTCCTGCCGAGAAGTATAACCTTTTGCAAATATCCTGATGACGTCATCCCGACCTGATAAACGAAGAAGCAAATATCAGGATGACGTCACCATCACCTTTCTCCTTCGGCAGGATATTTTCCAGGGTATGATCCTGTTCGCGAATATGACGATGACGTCATGTTATAAGATTAACAAAGGCCCCGGATATCCTGATGACGTCACCTGGACCTTCAGCAGGATCATATTTTAAATCACCTAGTGTGGATATGATGATGATGATGATCATCATCATCCTGATCTTCCAAGCAGGTTACCTTGGCCGAAAAGGGGTCATTTTACATGCACCACCTGATCATCTTCCTTAGAGGTGACCCGATATTCCATTTATCCCCTGAGCTTAACGAAGCATGACGGTAACGTCATCCTTTGCATTTTAATGAAGCCCGAATATGACGATGACGTCACCATCATATTCCTTTCCTCAGCTGCAGGATCGTATTCCAAATCCTGTTTGTCTTCATCATGATGATGACGACGATGTCTTTCTTTCCCCAGTATGCAGAAGTGAAACATCCTGATGTGCTTTTCATCAGAGCATTCGGAAAGGAAGAGCATCATATTTCATGATATCCTGCGGTTAGATAGAAGACATAGGGTTGGTCATCATCACGATTTTTGGCATAGGTATAAACTGTTGCCATCGGCCGAGTCTAAATTTGTCACCCTGATCATATGTGGTCACACCGATGCAAATATGATGATGATGCAAAGCCAGACGTGAAGTAATTTGTTAAGGGCGGTTATTTCCTTGTATATTTTGACATGCATGATCATATTTGAACCCGATACACATGGAAATGGGCGGGAAAATTTGAATCTATAGAAATTTGAAAGCCCGACTGCCTGATTTTGGTCAACAAGGGTTGACCTGGTTGTTTTATGCTGTTTATGCATTTAGTGCATATTTTCCACAGGTAAAGCCTGATTGCCTGTAGCTGCATTGGGAGGTATGTTTAATAAAATGTTTACTTCCTGTTGTTTATCATCATGATGATGAACTTAATGTTTGTCTGTTTATTTGCAGGAAGTCATGATGCTGCTGATGAAGCTGAGCATTGAAGTCATGATGCTGCTGCTGAAGCTGAGCATTACAAAGTTGCGCATGGAGGCAACATGAGCCAGAAATGAGGAGGATATTGTCAAGTATGCTGTTCGCCAGCTGGAGACCGAATCAAGTTGAAGATGCTGGAATATTCTGTGCCAGCTGTGCATTTGCCAACTGACGAAGCATGTGCTTTTCATCTGGACCGTTGTTTGTTATGAGAGGATCTTGATCCTTGGATCGTTGTAACCATTTTTTGGCAGTTGTTCTATATAAGAGCCAGAGCTTGTCATCAAATAGGAGGAGATATACATTAGAATACACAGACGCATCTGGCGCAAAAAGTCAATTACTGTAGAATCAATAAAGAGATCGGATTACTGAGACTAATGAGGATAGAATTGTTGAAATGTCAAGGTTCTTTCTTCAGATCACTGTAAATGTACCTGTTCTTGAGCATACTGAATGGATATGAAGTTCCAGATTACATCCTAATTGTAAATTTTATGTAATCTTTCTGTTGATTTCTAGATATGTACTGGTGAATGCTGTGTTCAACTGGAGCACTTTCATTTCATTACATGTTGTTGTCAACTTTTCCTTTGAAGATTTGCACTAGATCATGCGGATTTGTGGAATGTCCTGGTGAAGTATGATTTCTAGTTTTCCTTCTTTTCATTGCATGTATGGGAGCTTGTATGTGGATCAGTGATCTAAGTCCAGTAGTTTTGGGAATCTCATTTCTTAACCCTTTTTCTTCTTTTAATTTCATAAATTCATCACCATAACTGCAAATCATGATAAATAACAAGCAGAAACAGTGAAATATGCTGAAATCCCGTAGGTAACTGAAGATCATTAGCATATTTGAGTTAAGTGCATGTATTATTGAAAATATCATGCAAAGAATCATAAATAATGATAGAAATCATGCAAATATCAGCCTGTAGGCACATTATTTGACTAAATTCACAGTGCAGAGGTAGAATTACTGGAGATTTATGCAGAGCAAACATCCCGAGCAGGATATTTGAAGTTAATGATGATGAACTTTGCAGAAACACGTAAGGCCCCTGAATGGAAAACAGCAACACACATCAACCACTGAGTAACGTCAGTAGATTAAGACCTAATCAACGGAGACTTGGGATCATGAATTCTTTGAATTCATCATATCTTTCAAGATGAATAAAGGTTGTTGTGTAACTTTTATTCTATGTTTGCGAATGACTAACATCATGACCAACATAAATTGGTGCTAGAAGGAGGGCCTGAGTCTAGAAGATCACTTTCATCATCAGTACTTTCAGGTTTGATGACGCTTAGAGTAAGGTAACCTCAAATCGTCTGTGAATTTCATCATATTGCGTAAATATTTGCTGCGACAAGTTTGTGTATGCACATTCTATGTAAAGATTTCCTGATTTCACATAAATATTGCAAGCTTTACAGTAGATTTCTTTAAATTCACTAAATATTAGCTAAAGATGCGTAAATTTGTTCAAGCTTTGAGAATTTGAGCCTTAAACACGTGAGATCTGGTGCTACCGGTCGGAATATCCCAATATCCTGTCATATTTGCAGTGTCTTCGCAAATATCGCGTAAATATTCAGTCTGAGTTGCAATTTGACCGCAAATATCACCTCGTCCGGTGGAATCCAGCCAATATTTGCAAAGTTTCAGCTAATTGGCCTCCAAATCGAGAAATCCTGGCTCACAGGATAAATACCAGGTCTAGACATAGTGAAATTTTCGAAGAATTGCCTGTTAGAGGTTTTAGACCTAGGACTGTAGACGTTCACCATACTCCAGAGTCTAGTGCATCCAGAACTTCACCGGGACCTCCTCCCGTAACTCCTGTTGGTTTGCAAATACCTTCCGGTATATCCGTGACACCTCCTGTTCAACCTCAGGGTATACCTTTAGTCCAACCTCAGCCAACTGCACCACCAGTTCAGCCCCCTCAGGTTGCAATGTCTTTCTTTGCAGCAGAATCACCATTGACCTTTACTGCGTATCATGAGTTACCAAAGTATCCGGACAAACTTTGTCCAAAATACCATCCTTATCAGGATGCGGATGATCATATCAGGACGTTTAAAGAAGCTTGCTGTAGAGCCAGAATAGAACATCAGGACGTGGTGTGCAGATTATTCCCTTTTTCCTTAGGGGAAGAGGCTTATAATTGGTTCATCAGTCTTGGTCAATCTTCTGTCGGTTCGTGGGCTGTCTTAGAGAAGGCCTTTCTTGACAGATTCAAGGTCCCTATTGATCCATCCATGAATTACCACATGTTTGCCACAATTAAGAGATTTGAGCATGAACCTATTGCAAATTTCAATGCTAGGTTCCAGAAAATGTTGTCCAAGCTAGTTACCCCATATGTGGTGGCTGATGCTGCTGCTAGGAGTATTTATTATTCAGCCCTGGATCCATTAACCTCCATGTTCATCAGGAGAACACATCCTGAGATCACCACATTGACAGGAGCTTTTCAAGAAGCTATCAAGGTAAATCAGCAGCTGATACCTGCTCCTACTCCAAATATAGCATTCCCTACTTTGCCTGGCGTACAATCACAATATCTAGCACAGTATCCTGCAGCTTATCCTTCCCAATATCCTGCACAATATCCAAATGGATCAGTGATGCCCCCAGCAATCATGCCTGCACCTTTGCAAGTACCTCCATTGAGTATCATGCCTCCTCCTAATGGAAATAGCCAATTGCCACAATATCCCGCACATGCTCAGACACCTCAGGGTACAGATCTATCTCACAATAACCATGGATCTTCCTTTTTTCAGCCTCAGACTGAAAATGTAGTGGCCAAAGCTCAAGAGGAGAAAGAGGAAATCAAAGAAATTTCTGCTCAGTTGAGAAAACTCACCACAAAAGTAACACACTTGAGAAATCAAGGGTTTTATTCACAGTCAGGTTAGAATAGGAGTTATTCCAATGACAGACCAAATTACCCTGACAGAGGATACAACAATAACTTCAACAGTAGTGCTGTAAATAACAATAATCCTCCTAGGCAGCCCAGAGTGTGGAACTCCAGGCCAAATAATGGTTCATTACCATCACCCCTAGACAATCAGCCTCCTGGTGAAACCAAACAGACTACTAGAGTCAATCTTGCTGAGGCAGCCCTTACCAATTGGTGCAGGATTCACAATACCAATGCACATGCAGAATTAGATTGTCCACAATTTAGGATTGCTGCCAGCATCTTTCAGACTGAAGTGTCTAATACTTCTGGAAATCCACCTCAGGCAGAAGGAAATGAAATAGTTCCTTGTGGATATGACTCAGCTTTTGTGCTGGAAACATACACTAATCAGCCTCATCAGGATTATAATCAGACCTGTGAAGAATCTGCCTTAACCTTTGAAGCAAACTATGTCTTCCCTTTTGAGGATGAAAACGAACCTACAAGAGAGCATGAGGAAGTACATGCTTACCAGCAGCAATACCCTGGTAAGCACAATTATAATCTGAGGAGTAATGCCAACAGACCTGCCGGTCCATTGACATCATCTTTACCTCCAAACAACTTCAACACACCTCCTGATCCTAAGGCTAGCAATAACCCTGGGTTCCCTAAGGTGAATGCTCAATACTTGTCTCCTCAAAACACAGTAACAAAAGTCGCAAATGCACCTCATGAGTCTGACAAGTTAGTCAGTTACTTGGCTGATGAAATGAAGAAAATCAAGATGAGCCTGTCCCTATCTGAGTTACTAAAAACTCCTACCATCAAAAGGGCATTCATGAAGTCGCTGGATGATCCTGCTCCTAAAGAGGATAATCACCTTTCGAGTCAATCCAATAGCAGAGACCATACTGCTAAAGATAATACTGTCAAGCCCAAAGTGTCAGCCACAGTCCAAGCTGCTGAAACCTCTCACATGACCTTGTACAGAGATAAAACTGAATCACCTCCGTTTCTCCTCACCATAAGAATGTTCAGTAAGAATTTGCACAACTGTTTAGTTGATTCAGGAGCCTCAACTAATGTTATGCCTTTGTCAATATGCAACGCATTAGGACTGCATCCTGCTAAATCCTTAAAGAAGGTCACTCAACTGGACAAGACAGAAGTAAGTGTCGTAGGAGAACTCACTCACATTCACATGCAGCTAGCGTCTGATCCTAGGATCCAGTATTACATTGACATTCAGGTAGTTGACATACCTGATACATACGGGATGTTGCTTAGCCGGGACTGGTCTAAAACGCTTAACGGATACATGTCCACAGACTTCAGTCACATGTGGTTGCCATGGAAAGGTATACCTAATCAGATCAGGATTGATGCTGAGCCTAGGATGAAACATATGATCACGGAATATAACAGAACAAATGAGATCATGTATGTAAACGTAGAACCTGGAGTTTATCACATCAGGCCGCAAACTGTCCAAATAGAAGAGGTCCTGATGCTTGATGTTCATCATCATCATGACGATGATTATCATGAGGATATGCCAGTTGTAGAGCTTAATAATGATCCTGATAATGAGAATGAAATAGATCGCTTCAGGGATTTTGAGATGCATTTATCTACTCAGATAAAACGTTGTCAATTATTAAATATACCTGCTAATGATATTTTGATTGACGGATGGTGCAGATTACATGGCGAGGCACACTCGGAAAAGACTTGTGAACCATGCTTAGACATGATAATACTGGAGCAGACGTATAGTGAAGCATCATCATCATATTCCGAGGTGAGTGCTACATCTGATGATGATGATGATACTAATTTTTATTTGTCTTCTGCAGGAACAGAAAAGTCGACGGATCCTGATGAGGATCATATCCGAAAAACAGAAGAGATCCTGGTGTATAATCAGACGAATGATGCGAGAAAGGAAAAGATCACTCCTGGTAGTGATTGCTTCATGGAACCGGATTACGAGTTGTCTGATGAGGATAAAGGCAGTGACCTGACGAAGTTCGAAGAATTTCTGGTTAAAGAAATAAAAAAAATGACACAACAGTGTAGATCTCCCCAGGAGGTTTTAATTAAAGGTTGGTGTAGGCTGCATGAGGCCCCTCACTCAGAAACAACTTGCTCACTGTGCTTACACATTTTGAAGAAGCATGCAGCTGTATGTGCTGAACATCATCCTCCTGCTAGGATGGAAGAGAAAACAGAAAAGCCATCAGGCTCATCAGATAAAGGAAAGAAGAAACTTGAAGATGACACCCCTAAGTTAAAGTGGATATCAGGCGGAGCAGCAGCCAGAGCTGCAAAGAAAAAAGAAAGCTCAAGCAAATGTCCTGCTGAAGTTAAGCCTTGGATCCTGAGGTTTGATGGATCCAAATCTAAGCAAGGTGCTGGGGTAGGAATTGACCTTATTGATCCATCAGGAAAATCCTATTTAGCAGCTTACAGATTACAGTTCCCCTGCACTAATAATGTCACAGAGTATGAAGCTCTGATTCATGGACTGTTGTTTTCCCATAAGAAGAAAGTGAAGATCCTGCATGTCTTTGGAGATTCAGAACTAGTTGTGAGACAAGTAAGAGGAATTTACTCTTGTAACTACAGAAAGCTGTCAAATTACAGACATCGTGTGTGGGACCTGATTGAAGACTTTGATGCCTTCAACATCGTTCACGTGCCAAGAGAACAGAACCAAAGGGCAGATGCACTTGCTCAGGCCGCCAGTACGCTGGAACCGCTGTCTATATCTGGTCTGAAGAGATTTTCAGTAGAATTGGTGTCAGTACCTTCGGTACCTGACAATGTGACTAATCTCCAAGTGTTTGATGATGATCAGCACATCCTGGACTTCATATCAAACAGAGATGTATTTGAAGCTCAGATCATAGATGAAAATGGTATGGAAGATCATGTCTGGGAAGAAGATGAGATATTAGAGTTGCCTAGCAACACAATTCCCAAAGGTATGATTGAATTAGAAAGAGCCTTTGATCTGGATAATATGCTTAAACATAAGGATCTGCCTAAGGCAGATGGAGGTCAATATTCACAGGTGAATATTGGACAAGCTGATGACAAGAGAAATGTCTTGTTGGGTAAGGTTTGTACACCTGAAGAGTTAGAAGGAATAACTCAGGCCCTTAAGGATTATATACATGTAATTGCATGGACTTACGACGAGTTAAAGACGTATGACACTTCTGTCATAACTCATACTATACCTCTCAAGCCAGATGCAAAACCTTTCAGACAGAAGCAGAGGCCAGTTAATGCTCTGCTTGAGCCCATCATCCTTGAAGAGGTCAAGAAATTGTTAAATGCCCGGATAATATTTCCTGTAAGACACTCCACTTGGGTGGCAAATCTGGTGCCAGTCAGAAAGAAGAATGGAGACATCAGATTGTGTGTAGATTTCAGGAACCTGAACAGAGCATCAGAAAAGGATAATTATCCTTTGCCCTCTTTGGATGAAGTTCTGCAGATGGTAAATGGAGCCAAGATGATGTCTTTCTTGGATGGTTTTTCAGGATACAACCAAGTGATGGTTGATAAAATTGACAGATTAAAAACTGCCTTCACCACAAAATGGGGGATATTTGCATATAGACGTATGCCATTTGGACTGATAAATGCTGGAGCTACATTCCAGCGAGCAATGGACATAGCCTTCAGAGGCTTAGTAGGAAAATGTATAGTCATCTACATGGATGACCTGACAGTATTCTCCAAGGAAAGAGGAGATCATGTTGCTGACCTCAGAAGTGTACTGAAGAAATGTGAAGAATATGGAATATCTTTGAATCCCAAGAAGTGCATATTCGGGGTCACAACAGGAAAGTTACTAGGCCACCTGATCACAGAGGATGGGATTATCATTGATCCTGACAGGGTGGAATCCATTATGAAGTTACCACTTCCAGGAAGCAAAAAGGAACTTAAATCTTATTTTGGTAAGATAAATTTTGTGAGGAAGTTCATCACCGGCTTTGCTGAGATTGTCAGACCACTGAATGCCATGTTGAAAAAAGATGCACAAATTGAGTGGACACCAGAAGCCAGAGCTGCCTTTGAAGATATAAAGAAGGCCATTTCAGATGCTCCTGTCCTCATTAGTCCAGATTATACAAGAGACTTCTACATCTACTCATTTTCTTCAGAACATACTTCTGCAGCAGTGTTAACTCAAAGAAATGAAGATAAAGAAGAGAAACCAATCGCTTTCATGAGCTGTCCTTTCAGGGATGCTGAGTTGAGATATGTAGATGTTGAAAGACGGGCACTTGCATTAGTCAGAGCAGTAAAAAAGTTCAGACATTATATACTGAGAAGCAAAGTGATTGCTATGGTACCAGATGCAGCAGTAAAGATGCTGCTGATGCAGAGTGAACCTGGTGAAAAAAGGGCCAAATGGATTACTGTATTACAAGAATATGACATGGAGATCACACCAATGAAGCTGGTAAGAGGACAAGCTCTAAGCCAGATGATATCTGAAACTGATCCAAACATCATCAGTCAACAGTATGTGATAGATGAGAAAGACAATAAAGAATGGTATTCAGACATCAGGCACATCCTGATCATGGGAAGATGTCCTTCAGGAATGCAAGCCTCACAGAGGAGAGCCTTAAAGATAAGATCCCAGAAGTATATGATGAAAGGAGGAGCCCTGTTTAAAAAGAATTATGAAGGGATATACCTGAGATGCTTAGAGAAACCAGAAGCCAATAAGGTTTTGACAGAGTTACATGACAAGTTTGGAACTGCCCACGGATCAGCGTTGGCCACAACACATGCAATCCTCAGAGCAGGATATTACTGGCCTACAATTTTTAAAGACACAGCTGATCATGTTAAATGTTGTCATGTTTGCCAGGTTGCTGCCAACAGAGAAAAATATGCTGCACAACCATTGCAGCCAGTGATGGAAGAGCGCCCATTTGCACAGTGGGGCATGGATTTCATAGGACCAATCAATCCTCCGTCTTCTTCAGGCCAGAGGTATGTCCTAACAATTACTGATTATTGTACCAGATGGACTGAGGCTATCAGCAGCAAAACTTGTACTGCTGATGATGTCATTAAATTTCTGAAAAGCAACATTGTCACCAGGTATGGAATTCCTTATGCATTGGTAAGTGATAATGGTTCTGCCTTCATTTCCACTAAATTGTCAAGTTGGGCTTTTGATCATGGGATCATACTTAAGTTCTCATCCAATTACTATCCCCAGGGAAATGGATTAGCAGAATCCACCAATAAGAATTTACTGAGTATCATAAGAAAATTGATAGAGAAAAATCCCAGGGAATGGAACTCATTTCTGAAGTATGCCTTATGGGTAGACAGAACTAGAATGAAAATTGCATTGGGAAACTCACCCTTCCAGCTAGTATATGGGGTAGATCCTATCCTCCCTGTAAACTTGAAAATTCCTACCCTGCAGTTTGCCCAAGACTATCTAGGCATAGATAATAAACAGGAAGTCAGGTTGCTTCAGTTGATGCATCTGGAAGAAAAATGAAGTCAAGCGATTGACCAATTTGCAAAACATCAGGCTGTTGTCAAACGCTGGTTTGACAAGAGAGCTAGAATTAAAGCTTTCAGGATATCAGATTTAGTCCTGATGTGGGATACAGCTCATGAAAGGAAAGGTGATCATGGTAAGTTTGATAGACTATGGATAGGTCCCTTTCAGATTTCTGAAATTTTAGGAGACAGCACTTATAGGCTTAAGAACCTGACAGGTGAGGATGTCCCGTTGCCAGTCAATGGACAATTCCTCAAACATTATTTCCAGGCCTGAGTGACTTCATGACAGTCTCGTGTATCATATTGTATATTTGTATAGTTGTTTGTACAGTTTGCTTGTTGTTGTTGTTGTTTTGTTGGTTGGGACCTTGTTCTGGTAAGTCAGGATGATGCACTTCATCACCTTAAGAAAATAATTAAATTGTTAGGATTCAAGTGATGAGATCACGTTTAAATATAGGTTATGATTCATTCTAAGAAATGCTCATGATCAGGTTTATGATGTCTTTTCATCAGGGTACTTTTTCTTGTCCAAAGTGAATCAAACACAATGAAACACCTAACAGCCTTGGGTTTGTTGAAGATATGAGTATAGGTGTTAAGTGAAAAATCTAAAGGGACTCCCTTGCTACCAATACAATCTCCAACCTAAAGCTGCAAGTGACTACACCTTGTACAAATGAGCGGACATGATGATATCAAATTTAAATTTTTAAAAGAAAATCAGAAACGAAATAAAATTAGGCCATCTAAGTAACTCTACCGGGGCTATGGACGCCTGCTGGTAGTGGAGCCCTACTTAGGGAGATTGTATAGATAACCTTGCCGGGGCTATAGACGCCTGCTGGCAGCAAGGCTCTATCAAGGTTGGCTATGAGGGATGATCTCCAACTATGTAGTTTAACACCAGTTACTTATGTTTTCAACTCACTTTCAAGATGAGGATAATTAATCATATGCACACACCTGATCCTTTGTTAGCTTTATCACCATAATGAAATTTTATCATTCAAAGATCATGATGATTTTACTTAGACAGAATTAGAACACTATAGATAAATGTGATCACATCACTTGAATCATTGGAATTTGTTTATTTTCTTTGGTGGCAAGTTGTTGTGTGGTTACACAACACGCCCCATTTTGACTTGGCAAAACAGGGACCCAACTTTTGTTCTGGTTTATGTTGTCTGCTTTCTGGCGGTTTGGTAAAAATAGGTCAGGTGCATCATCATCATGAAGGTCAGGATGAGGTAGGTCATCATCATGAGGTTAGTTTGTCAAAGTTCATATTTTGTTCCTATGATCTCATGGTTAGAAAGAGCTTGAAATTCCATGCAGGTTTGCCTTTTACATCACTTGAAAATTCGTCCATATGAGGGAGTTATGAGCAGTCAAAGTTTTGGTCAAACCTGATAATTGCTGTATGATGAGCATCATCATCATGATATTTGAAAAGCCCCCGATAATATCCTGAGGTCGAAATATCCGGACGTCAAGTTTAAGTCGTAGTAATCTTTTCCCGTCGAGCGGTCTTTTGTATCGCGAAAGGTCATCATCATGATCTTACTCTATCACCTGATAAAAATCATGCAGTCCCGAAACATCCGGACGTCAATCTTAAGTGATAGTGTGTTTTCCCGTCAAGCAACCTTGGGCACATCGCGAGCATCATGATATTCTAATATCACCTTGCTTAAGAAATCTGCCATCTACATAATTTGCACGCGCACGTCAAAGTCCTGGTGATCATCATCATCATGATCTTTCAAGGCAAGGTCGCATTTCGTAATATCCTCTTGATCTCCTTTTGCGTGATCATGATGATCACCTTATCTTTAAAAACGGAGGGCGATATTTCATTCCTGAGTCATGTTGACAAGATCATCATGATCTTGTTTGTCTACCCGACATTTCGCAATATCCTCCTGCCGAGAAGTATAACCTTTTGCAAATATCCTGATGACGTCATCCCGACCTGATAAACGAAGAAGCAAATATCAGGATGACGTCACCATCACCTTTCTCCTTCGGCAGGATATTTTCCAGGGTATGATCCTGTTCGCGAATATGACGATGACGTCATGTTATAAGATTAACAAAGGCCCCGGATATCCTGATGACGTCACCTGGACCTTCAGCAGGATCATATTTTAAATCACCTAGTGCGGATATGATGATGATCATCATCATCATCATCCTGATCTTCCAAGCAGGTTACCTTGGCCGAAAAGGGGTCATTTTACATGCACCACCTGATCATCTTCCTTAGAGGTGACCCGATATTCCATTTATCCCCTGAGCTTAACGAAGCATGACGGTGACGTCATCCTTTGCATTTTAATGAAGCCCGAATATGACGATGACGTCACCATCATATTCCTTTCCTCAGCTACAGGATCGTATTCCAAATCCTGTTTTTCTTCATCATGATGATGACGACGATGTCTTTCTTTCCCCAGTATGCAGAAGTGAAACATCCTGATGTGCTTTTCATCAGAGCATTCGGAAAGGAAGAGCATCATATTTCATGATATCCTGCGGTTAGATAGAAGACATAGGGTTGGTCATCATCACGATTTTTGGCATAGGTATAAACTGTTGCCATCGGCCGAGTCTAAATTTGTCACCCTGATCATATGTGGTCACACCGATGCAAATATGATGATGATGCAAAGCCAGACGTGAAGTAATTTGTTAAGGGCGGTTATTTCCTTGTATATTTTGACATGCATGATCATATTTGAACCCGATACACATGGAAATGGGCGGGAAAATTTGAAGCTATAGAAATTTGAAAGCCCGACTGCCTGATTTTGGTCAACAAGGGTTGACCTGGTTATTTTATGCTGTTTATGCATTTAGTGCATATTTTCCACAGGTAAAGCCTGATTGCCTGTAGCTGCATTGGGAGGTATGTTTAATAAAATGTTTACTTCCTTTTGTTTATCATCATGATGATGAACTTAATGTTTGTCTGTTTATTTGCAGGAAGTCATGATGCTGCTGATGAAGCTGAGCATTGAAGTCATGATGCTGCTGCTGAAGCTGAGCATTACAAAGTTGCGCATGGAGGCAACATGAGCCAGAAATGAGGAGGATATTGTCAAGTATGTTGTTCGCCAGCTGGAGACCGAATCAAGTTGAAGATGCTGGAATATTCTATGCCAGCTGTGCATTTGCCAACTGACGAAGCATGTGCTTTTCATCTGGACCGTTGTTTGTTATGAGAGGATCTTGATCCTTGGATCGTTGTAACCGTTTTTTGGCAGTTGTTCTATATAAGAGCCAGAGCTTGTCATCAAATAGGAGGAGATATACATTAGAATACACAGACGCATCTGGCGCAAAAAGTCAATTACTGTAGAATCAATAAAGAGATCAGATTACTGAGACTAATGAGGATAGAATTGTTGAAATGTCAAGGTTCTTTCTTCAGATCACTGTAAATGTACCTGTTCTTGAGCATACTGAATGGATATGAAGTTCCAGATTACATCCTAATTGTAAATTTTACGTAATCTTTCTGTTGATTTCTGGATATGTACTGGTGAATGCTGTGTTCAACTGGAAGCGCTTTCATTTCATTACATGTTGTTGTCAACTTTTCCTTTGAAGATTTGCACTAGATCATGCGGATTTGTGGAATGTCCTGGTGAAGTATGATTTCTAGTTTTCCTTCTTTTCATTGCATGTATGGGAGCTTGTATGTGGATCAGTGATCTAAGTCCAGTAGTTTTGGGAATCTCATTTCTTAACCCTTTTTCTTCTTTTAATTTCATAAATTCATCACCATAACTGCAAATCATGATAAATAACAAGCAGAAACAGTGAAATATGCTGAAATCCCGTAGGTAACTGAAGATCATTAGCATATTTGAGTTAAGTGCATGTATTATTGAAAATATCATGCAAAGAATCATAAATAATGATAGAAATCATGCAAATATCAGCCTGTAGGCACATTATTTGACTAAATTCACAGTGCAGAGGTAGAATTACTGGAGATTTATGTAGAGCAAACATCCTGAGCAGGATATTTGAAGTTAATGATGATGAACTTTGCAGAAACACGTAAGGCCCCTGAATGGAAAACAGCAACACACATCAACCACTGAGTAACGTCAGTAGATTAAGACCTAATCAACGGAGACTTGGGATCATGAATTCTTTGAATTCATCGTATCTTTCAAGATGAATAAAGGTTGTTGTGTAACTTTTATTCTATGTTTGCGAATGACTAACATCATGACCAACAGACAGGTGAGGATGTCCCATTGCCAGTCAATGGACAATTCCTCAAACATTATTTCCAGGCCTGAATGACTTCATGACAGTCATATGTATCATATTGTATATTTATATAGTTGTTTGTACAGTTTGTTTGTTGTTGTTGTTTTGTTGGTTGGGACCTTGTTCTGGTAAGTCAGGATGATGCACTTCATCACCCTAAGAAAATAATTAAATTGTTGAGATTCAAATGATGTGAACACATTTAAATATAGGTTATGATTCATTCTAAGAAGTGTTCATGATCAGGTTTATGATGTCTTTTCATCAGGGTGCTTTTTCTTGGTCAAAGCGAATCCATCACAATGAAACACCTAACAGCCTTGGGTTTGTTGAACACACTAGTATAGGTGTTAAGTGAAAAATCTAAAGGGACTCCCTTGCTACCAATACAATCTCCAACCTAAAGCTGCAAGTGACTATACCTTGTACAAATGAGCTGACATGATGATATCAAATATAAATTTTTAAAGGAAAAATCAGAAAAGAAATAAAATTAGGCCATCTAAGTAACTCTACCGGGGCTATGGACGCCTGCTGGCAGTGGGGCTCTACTTAGGGAGATTGTATAGATAACCTTGCCGGGGCTATAAACGCCTACTGGCAGCAAGGCTCTATCCAGGTTGGCTATGAGGGATGATCCCCAACTATGTAGTTTAACACCAGTTATTTATGTTTTCAACTTACTTTCAAGATGAGGATAATTAATCATATGCACACACCTGATCCTTTGTTAGCTTTATCACCATGATGAAATTTTATCATTCGGAGGATTATGATGCTTACACTTAGACAGAATTAGAACACTATAGATGAATGTGATCACATCACTTGAATCATTGGAATTTGTTTATTTTCTTTGGTGGCAAGTTGTTGTGTGGTTACACAACATGCCCCATTTTGACTTGGCAAAACAGGGACCCAACTTTTCTTTTGGCTTGTGTTGTCTGCTTTCTGGCGGTTTGGTAAAATCAGTCATGTTCATCATCATGTGGAGTCAAGATGAGGTAAGCCCCAATATGAGGTTAGTATGTCAAAATTCGTATTTCATATATATGACCACATATTCTGAAAGAGCATTAAAATTCATGCAGGTTTGCTTTTTACATCACCCTGATATTCATCAGGATGTGACAGTTATGAACAGTCAAAGTCTTGGTCAAACCTGATATTCGCAAAAGGAGGGTCATATTTTATAACCTCAGTTATGCTGTGTGAAGAACATCATCATCATATTTGAAACGTCCCCCCCCGATAATATCCTGCGGTTCAAATATCTGGACGTCAACTTTAAGTGATAGTAAGTCTTCCCCGTCGAACGATCTTTTGTATCGCGAGCATCATATTTTGAAAGTAACCCGATATTCATTAATATCATCTTGATGCAAAATATCACCCTTAACAAACATCTTGATGACATCATCTGAATCCGATAAACAAAGAAACAAACATCCTGATGACATCATCATCATATTTACATTTCGACAGGATATTTTGTAAACATGATCATGTTCACCCAATATGACGATGACATCATAAGACATTTCCAATACAAAGAACAAATATCATGATGACGTCATCCTGATATTCTGAAAGGAGAATGAGTAAGTTTGAAGGTCATCATCATATTTTGGAATATCACCTGATAGACCGAAATATCCTCCTGATGTGCTAAAAAGAAAGCAAGGTGCGTTGTCACCCGAATTTTGTCGCGATAACATTTCAAGACTAGGGAGGATGATATTGAAACTCAACCTGATATTTGTGAGATATCATCCTGCCCTCATGATATCTTGTTGTATATATATCCCCCGCTCCCTTTGCCGCCATTGCCATTAAATGCGCGCAGATATGGTAGGTGATTCCTGCCGATCCCGGAACCCAATGAAACGTCTGGCGAGATCCTGAGTTTTCGCACGAATGATCAAAGATTATGATCTAACTTGTCAGAGTTACCCTAAGTTTACCCTAACTGCGAGGTTAAAAGGTAATTCAACCGCCATTGCTACTTTACCTGCGTTAAAATTGTTTTACAGAGCACTAGCCTCCATTTCTGCATAACAGCTACCGTTGCGTGACTGGAGCTCATAGACTGAGGGAGGAAGGTGATCAGCAGCAGAATCAAGAGCGTCTTAGAGATATACTGGTATAAAAAGAAATCTGCATAACCAGGTAAGTGAAATGAAACCCTCATCATGTTGTTTCTATATGATTGAAACTTCTGGTTATGTATCCGTATGAATAAGTAATATGAAATTGATACAATAAGCATGATATTTGCAATATGTATGCATGCATATCCCGTTGTGAGAAGAAATGTTGTTAATTGCAGGTACCCATGGCTGAAAAACGCTCAGTCAAGAATCAGGAAGAATTCAGCCGGCCTATGTTCTCTTCACAGAGAGGGGTCCTGTTCAAATTTGGGGCAATTACAGATACCCATCAGGGGAGTACCAACCTGGAGGCTTGGTCAGCCAAGCTGAATAATGGGCAGGATAAGAGTCCGGTGCTGGATGCTGTATTTGTATCAGGCATGTGGAACGCTGCTGGCTTCCCCTACTCCATGGAGTCTCCAGAGCTGGTTATTGAGTGCGCCGGAAATTACAACCCTCAGATGAGGCAGGTGGTGAAGCATGGGAGAGTGTATGCAGACCTATCCATCAAAGGTCTATCCCAGACATTTGGACTGCCAATGGGCAGCAAGGTAAAGAGTGTAGACTTGAAGAAGTCTGAAAGAGAATATGAGGCCAACAAGAAGACGGCCAGAAAGAACATGTATGCTTGGCGGGCCGAGAACAGCACATATAATGCAGCGGCCAAGCTCCCTGTGCACATGTTCAAATTTGATTTTAATGAAGAATATCAGTATGTGATTGCCCTACTGAATAGGGTGACTGGCCAGCCTGATACTGGAGAATTCAGAGACTGGATGTACAGCATAATAATGATGTGCCTATATGCAGACATTAAGCCACTATGGGGCCAAATCATAAGTGATGCTCTGCATGAGCAGCTGCTGAACCTGGGAGGTTCAGATTGTGCCTTCTACATGACCTCTTACATTGTTTATTCCTGTGCATATAGAGGTACTTTTGATGCCCTGGTCACAGAGGGAAAGCTAACAGGCACAAATGCAGCATATATATGGGATCATCATCCCCAGCTGCAAAGAACCAATTACATCAAGGACTACAAACTGGTCAATGATGCATTTTCTATGCATCTGGTAAGGACCATGGAAGATGACAGAACTAAAAGACTGAGCATGGAAGCTCAGGAGGCAGTATACAGGCATGGGGCATGGTACATCCAATTTGCCACCTTTTCCTACATCAGGATAGAAGGTTTTGAAGGGCATCCCCTGATGCTACCAAGATATCCTACAGATGCAGTAGTTTTAATGGAGTTTATCAGGCAGGGCTCCACCATCATACAGACGTATAGGGATGCCAAGAAGCTGCCACCAATTTTGTTCCCAGTCAGCATTGGCAACTATATCTGCCCTGACTCTGATAATATTAAGAAGGCGATGGTCACTCTGAACAAGATGAATTTACTACCCTTCCCAGTAACAAGACCATATGATCCTTACGGCCGAATGCAAAAGATCCTAGGAAAGCCTATTCACCAGAGGCACCTAGAAGATTTTTGGGCTGACTGCGAAGATGAGGCAGAGGCCAGGAGGAGGAGGTATCAGAGGTTGACTCTGAACCAGATCAGGACATTTGACTGCATACCCCTCCCTCAGCAGCTGAAGGGTGATGATGGCAGGATCATGGTAGATGAATATGAGCAGAAGAAGATATACAATGATACCATTTCTGCCCCTGACCTCACCATGCAGGAGGATATGTCCTTGGACCCATTCTTTGCCAGAACCATACACTTGACCCAAGCTTGGGTAGATGCACAGGTAGAGGCATTGAAGAAAAAGGGTGTTGCCATCACAATAGATAACAAGAAGAAGGGGCAAGACATCCCCACAGATGAATATGATGACTTCCTGCTGGAGAAGTGGAAGACTAAGGGAGAGAGGACCCCTCCACCACAGCAACCTAGCAAAAGGGCCACAAGGGGCAAGAAGGTGGAAAAGGGACCCAAAGGGGTCATAGTTGACAGGGCAGTATTCACAGTGGAGGAGGTAGCCAAATCAGGGTCAGAATCAGATTCTCCTCCAATGCCCAAGAAAGCCAAGACAGCAGAGGCTGGAACCACAGAGACCCAAGAAGTGGGTCAATCATCCAGACAACCAGGCAAGGATATCCTCATGGAGGAAGAGCCTGAAGAAGAGGAGGAAGCTCCATTGATAATCAGAAGAAAGAGGAGAGCTCCATAGGTGTTGGTTCCTACCACACCTAAGAAACCAAGAACCTCCATGAGAGGTGAGATGAGTCAACCCCCAGTGCAATTACAAGGGGTAGGTAGTGAAGTGCAGAAGGAACTCAGCACAATGTTCCACTTCCTACCATTGTCAAGTTCAAAACTGAACTTGCAGAAGAGCAACAAAAGGAATCATCTCAGGCACAAGCAGAAAAGCATGTCTCGCTAGACGAGACAATAAACTTGTCTGACGATGAGATGGTGCAGGATGTAGCTGCACAAGAAATGGAAACACTTGCGGCTGCTGGCATCAGTGTGGCTCCTCACAAGCCTCCATCTGTCCAATCAACGCTTGAAGAAATGAAACAAGCAGAGGCAGAGCAAGAAAAGAGCCCAGAACCAGAGAAGAGCCCAGAGCAGGTGGCTCAGGACATAGGGCTGGACACACTGATCGCCGAGGTGACAAGTCTTGCAGTGGTCGACTTGACGGAGAAAAGGGATGCAAGTCTCGAACAGCCAGCAGGATCACCTGATAAGGGCCACCTGACAAAGGAGATAGAGATGGCCGAAGCAGAGGGCCATGTTCTTGAATCAGGCCAACAGAGCCCACAGGATACATCAGCAGGACCTGCTATAGTAGAGGTCCAAGAAGCAAAGACTGATGATGAGAAGAATGAAGTGATAGAGGATCCTGCTGATAAGGCACCTGAGGTGGATGCTGCAGGTACAGAACAGATAGCCGCTGCGGAGCAGATGCCATCACCTCGGGTAGATCCAGTGATATCAGATACGGTGGACATGCTGCCAGAAATAGAAAAACAAAAGGAGGATGACCAACCTCCACAGGAGAAAGAACTGGGGACAGGTGAAGAAAGGATGGAGAAAGATCATGATCATCATGATCTACCTACAGGTACACCGCCAGGTTCCCCACATAGAGAAGATGCTCCCCCAGAAAAAGAAGCTCCTCAACAGGAGGAGGCACCTCAGGATCAATAGCAACAAGGCGAGCATCAAGAGCCGGAAAAAGAAAAGTCACCATCTCCACAACGCTTGTTGGTAGAAATAGGAGATAGAGGTGAACAGCATCATGATGCTGAGAAGCATGATCAGGTGCCTCCATGGTTAGAAAAGGAGGTGAATGTTGAGGAAGAGCTGGAGATTCAAGAGTTCGACGTCTCCACCCTATTCGCCGCAGATATAATGAAACCCAGGAGGAAGGCCAGGATGACTTCGGCCATCAAAAGAGATCCGGCGACAGGGAGAAGGACCGCACAGATTGCTGTGCCTGCCGTAGAGAAAGAGAAAGGCAAAATCACGGTGGATGAGTTCCAGATAAGCACAGTTGATTTAGGTTTTGCCAATGAAGAGCAGGAAGGTCAGGAGGGAAAAGACATTATTGACTCTCTAATTCAGAAGGTGAAAAGAGAGAAGGAGAAGAATAAGCAACATAAAGAGCACATTGCTCAGTTGCATGCATACATTAAAGGCTTGACCAATCCTGAGGATACTACAAGTGAAGCTGCAGTCCCATTGACTGCCATTTCTCAAGAGGAGGTAAATAAACTGGACCTCATGAAACATGAGGTGTCCGTAATCAGAAAGTGGGTGTCATCCACATTGGATGATGCCATTGAAATAATGAAAGGTTCTTTGAAGAGATGGAGCATATTGAGTGACTCCAAAACCAAGGTGGACAGGTTGCAGATGCAGACTGGGAAAAGGTCTTATAAACTGGAGAAAGTCCTCAGCCTGCTGGACGAAATAAGGAAGATAAATCCACAACTACTTATCAGTAAGTAGGTGTTAAATAATAATACTGCATTATTAGTGGATATATGGTATAAAGATGTACAGTTCGAATGCGGAGTCCTCAAGAGATGCAATAATAAGCTAAGGGAGATCAGCATGAGGCTACGCGATTTAATGGGCATTGAAGCAGACATGCTCGAAGCATTAGAGGGCAAGGTGGAAGGGAAGATAGAGAATCAAGATGAAGATTCTGCCCTCAAGGCTCTGCGTAATAACTTCCAGGTGGAAGATGATGGTTCGCTAGTCCACTTGACAGAAGAGATAATAAATAAAATGATGAGGATCAAGGTCAAGATGGAGACCTATAATGAAGCGCACAAACACGCCATCATCAAGGCAAAGACTCAAGATGGCGGAGGAATAGATCAGGTTCTGCGGTCATACGAACAGATCTAGAGCAGCATGCAGCCCCATATGCAGCAGCGTCATCATCCAGATAGCGAAAGTTCAGAAAGCGATACACATGATGATGACCCGTGTGCATCAGATGAAGAGCATGATGAAGATACATCATGAAGGGGAATATTTTGCATATGCAGTATCGATAGTTGCCAGCTGGCAACTTGTGCCTTTTTGTAAAATTGACAAGTCATGAAGTGATGACCGTTGATTTGTATTGATAAATCGGATCCGTGGATCTTTTGTAACGGATTCCTCACCTTATTCTATAAAAGGTGGTGGAATGCCTTGTTATATTCATTTGAAACTTAATTGAAATTTGATTGCTGAAGTATTCAGGACTTATTTCAAAGCTGCTGTATATGTACATGTCTTTTGCATACTTAATGAAAGGGAAGAGTATTTTGATTACAAATCTTCGTAAATCTTGAGTAATCTGTGTCTGAATTCTGGATATGTGCTTTGATTTGCTGCGTCCCGTAGAGTGCTCATCATGTTGCATGTATTGTTTTCATTCATTATCCTCTGAAGTTTGCATCAACTGTATCTAGCTGTGGAATGTCCTGGTGAACATATAGTTTGATTTCTTCTCCTCATGACAGTATCAAGCATGTATGTGGATCAAAAGCTAAAGGTTCAACTTAATTAGAAGCATTTCCTTTAATTTCTTTCAATTTCAGAGCATCTCACTATCACAATTGCAAATAAACTGATAATCTTAAGCAGAACAGAGAAATATGCTGACATCCCGTAGGTAACTGAAAATCCTTAGCATATTTGAGTTAAATGCATGTAGTATTGAAAATATCTAAAATCATGCAAATATCAGCCTGTAGGCACATTATTTGACTGAATCCATAAGTGCAGAGGTAGAATTGTTGGAGATTTATGCAGAGCAGGCATATAGAGTAGGATATTTGAAGAAATGATGATGAACTTTGCAGAAACACGTAAGGCCCCTGAATGGAAAACAGCAACACACATCAACCACTGAGTAACGTCAGTAGATTAAGACCTAATCACTGGAGACTTGGGATCATGAATTCTTTGAATTCACTGTATCTTTCAAGATGAATAAAGGTTAATGTGTACTTTTATTCTATGTTTGTGAATGACTAACATCATGACCAACACATCCCTTCTACCTGTGTCTCCTCGCAGCCACTATCAACCATCATTAATTCCTTTGCTGTCTCGGCCTTGCCACCCATCATGGGGTGGCAAGGCTTCCTCCCATCCACCCACCAATCTCTGTCCTTCATCTTAGTCTGAAAGGATTTGTCATAATTCATCAATTTGCTTATTGTTTTATATTATTAGGGTTTTAAGAGCATTTGAACATTAAATTGAGATATTAATTGATAACATCTGAGTTTTTGCATTTTTCCAAGTGACATCCTAACCTGTTAGGTGAATGCTCTCACTTAGTAGAGCTTCAACTCGGTTGATATGTCCTTGAATGTTTGTTGTGAAAGGAGCATTTACCCTTGAAACCAAATCAACCCATCATACTCTTTTTATCAACTAAACAGCCCCAGCATTAGATTATAAACAAATGCCCAAGGAATAAACCCAATGGGCCCAACAAGGCAATCCACAACTCAACACAAAGGACAAGAGAGCGTTGGGAAGGAGTGGGTCCTAGCAGGGTCGATACATAGATTTGAATCACCTTTTATCTAATAAATATGTTGAGAACTAGAGAATAATTGGTGGGCCCTAACAAATTGTAATGTGAAGATTAAACCTCCAAGGGAACTTAAATAGCTAGGTTAGCATGTGGGCCCCACAAGATTTGCACAATAGGGAATATTTAAAGGATATAATTGTAATGTCTACATTCTGTTAACAACCTAACAAGATAAAACTATAACAAACAAAACAAAAAAGCCTTGCAACACACGCACAACAAAAATTAGATCAAACCTTAAAATTGGGACAATCATGTTTTTAGAGTGATAGGATTGTTTCTAGGCCTAGATGCTCCTACATCAATAACTCAGATCATTGGTCTATGTTTTCTTGTTAACAATGTTTTATACTTTGTTTCTCCACTTGGGGACCACCTTTCCTTTTGTTTATTCTATGCATAGCTCTCATTCTTTTCCAACATTCCTTGTTTATCTCCTATTCTTTTCTCTATGCCTTATTTTACTTTTATATGTTACTACACATTCCATGATTAACATGTATATGTTGCCATGTTCCTTGTTATCTTTTATGTTCATATGCTACATGCTCTGATGTGTGTATGCTTCTTACATTACATGTTTATCATGTCTATATCTTACTCTATCTACATGCTAAATGATTGTTATCCTCTAGATGCTTACACATACTTATGTTATCATTCTTATATGCTTATCATGTTATCATGACCACATGCATCTCATGTTTGCATATTACGTGGCATACATGTTATATGTGTCCATATGATTATCACACTTATATTTTATGATTTCATGTTATGCTTATATGTTTATCATATGATACTTAACATGCTTATATCTTTCATCTTACTTGTTCTTACATGATCCTTATCTACCATTCATGGCTATCATTATCTTGTTATCTTCCCTCATTGGGAGCAACATAGAGGGGAAACTTGCTTTCCCTTATTACATATGTTATCATGATCACATATTTCTTAGATTAGTTTTACATACTTATCACCCAATGGCACCTCTATACTATTTTTACATATTTTATCATGATCATATTTTTTCTCCTTACCTAGAATTCCTTGCATCCTTTGTATGAAACAAATTGGAGGGGGCATATATGGCATGAAATTTCCTTTTGTGAGTTATGTTGTATAGTGATAGGATCATAATCATTCCCATGTTGGAGGGATCTTTATCAACCTTTCTATGTTTTTAGAATCTTCCACTTAGTTGAAGTCCTATCATTTTTTACTTAGGAGAGTACACAAATCATCATCCATTTATGTATTGTTTAACTGTTAAACATTTAATTTTCATGCTGATTAATTGATTTTACTTTCACATACATCCTCATATTATTTTACATGCAATTCAAGTGTGGGAAATATGTTATAGTGAAAATTGCAAACTAATGCCCTTTTCCCTAATGTTTTGGGCCTATGTTGAATATATTGTCATTTATGCATTGACTCATCTACAAGTTGGCATGTTTTTGTTTGGAAGTTGGAAAATAACCTTATCTTAGCCTCATTCCATCTCCATAAATCCAAGGTTTTGGACTTGATCTATAACTTCCACTATTCATCACTGTTACTAAATTATGTTCACACCTAATTTAGCAAGGCCTAAATTGCAATTGTCACAAAAGGGATAAAAGAAATTTTTTAAAGTGTATGATCACTCAGTTAAATGCTTGATATATTGGCAAGAGAAAAATGGAGAATCATTTATTAGGATAATGTGACAGCCTAATCAGAGTTGTCAAACCATCCTGATAAGTGATATTTGGTCTTAGGACAAGAGAGCAGGCATTCAAGGAATGACAGTGTTGTAAGTACATGCCTAATCGGTGTTGTCATTGATGTCAACATATCTTTGTTGTCATTGGTGTCAACTATACCTCATTCTATTACTTGTTTAGAAGACTTGTATGTTGAGGATATTGAGAAAATTAGCCTCTCTAGAAGAAACAAGTGAGTTATAGAGAAGTGTAGTATAGACAGTGAGTTGCATGCTAAAGAACAGTCCAGTAAAATGCTTTGCATTTACTTATGCTTGAAGATCATGGTCTGGGGATTGGAAGTAAGTTAAATCTATGTCTAAGGATGCTACATTTTGGGTTTGAGCTCTCCGTATAAAGATCTGAGTGAGTTGTGTTCACCAGAGTGAAACCTACTTTTTCTATAAGTTCAGTTGGGACAGGAAGCAAGTATTCTACTCTGCATTCCTCTGCAATAAAGTATTTTGCACTGTGGTTCTAGAAGGAAGTCTGGGATGATGATAAGTGCCTACAGTTGCAATGGTTCGTGGCTTGGTGGTCCGCAAGCTATCTTTCCTTTATGACAGTTGAAGACAGTAAAGTTCATGTGTTCCAGTATGAAGATTGTTATGGGTAAAGTGATTAAAGGTTGTGCGGTTGCTCCTAATGATTATAACGTGCTTGTGGATGTCTCCTAATCATGTTCCTATCTATACTTTGGTCCACGTTAAGAAATTGAGATTGTGTTTGAAGATTGTTCCCAGATATTGTAGCATGTAACCAGTCTTAGCCGACTTGGTTAATCTTAGTGATTGCGGAGATCTCTTGAAGATTGTGGAAGCATGTTGAAGCATGGAAGATCATGTTTGAGTCCCAGCTAAGGCATGGCATGGTCCATGTATAATTTTACTTCATCCCCTTTGCAAAATGTTGTAATAGGCTAAGACCTATTTTGTAAATGTTTGTAATGCCGACCTTGGAGATTGTTCCAATGGTTGATGATTGTGATGCTGACATTGATGATCTTTCCAAGGTTGTTGTAGTGTATAAATACTTGTAGTTGAGTCATGAAAATTTGTCATTGAGCGGAAATGATAAGATATTAAGAAAAATCTAAAAGGCAGAGTAGAGAAGAGGCAGAGGAAAGAAGAGGAAGAACAGAGCAGAGGAAGAACAGAGCAGGGGAATCATTGTACTTAAGTCACAAATATAGAAAGGTGTTGATCATGGTAGTAAGCCTGGCAGTAAGCCGCTAGTAGGGTTTAACAACCCTCAGGGTTTAACAACCTTATTGTAATCTTGCTAGGTTTAGGGTTGAGGAAGTGAGCCTGCTAGACCTAGTTGTTCTTCATGGCAGTCAGCCAGTATATTTAGGCCCGTGGAGTGACCAAGCCTGAACATCATTATTTCAAGATTGCAATATATTTTGAGAGCTAACCCTCTCTATGGTTTTTCCCCACCTTGGGGTTTTCCACATAAAATCTAGTGTCTCTTGTGTTTGATGTTATATCTGTGGTTAAGTTTCTGATTTCATGCACTCATTGTTAAATCATAATAATTGTGGATAAGTGATGAATATTAAATTGCCAAAAGTGTTTAAGTTTTTGGGACAACTGATTCACCCAGTTGTCTGGCATATATCAACAATTGGTAGCAGAGCCAAGTTCCTCTGAAGAAAGTTTAATAGCTTGAGCAAGATCCAAAATATCTTACAAGAAGGAAGCGTTGCATTTTGATGGAACAAATTATGTTCTTTGGAAGGCTCGGATGAAAAGCCATCTTCTTTGTCTTGGTTACAAAGTATGGAAAGCTGCAGAAACATAATATACCATACCCCAAAATGGTCTAATGACTGAAGATGAAATCAAAGAATATGAGATAGATGTCAAGGCAAAGGATGCTCTGCTAAGCTCATTAACTAACTCAATATTGATGAAAGTCTTGAATCTTGAAACTACAAATAAAGTATGGGAAAAGTTGAAAAAGTTGTATGAAGGAGATGATTCTATGATTGAAGCCAAGTCACAAAGTCTGAAATTGAAATATAAAAGTTTGAAGATGAATGATGATGAAAACATATCAGCCTTTATGCAAAGAGTTGATGAACTTGTTACAGGGATAAAAGCCATAGGCAGAACTCTCGACGAAAAGGAAGTTGTCATGAAAATTCTCAAATCTCTGCCCAAATCCTATTGTCACAAGGTAGCCGAAATTGAAGAATTCATGCAAGTAAAAATGGGATAGGGATTAGCTGCTTGGTAAGCTTACTGCTTTTGAAATGAGAGAGTTTGGTGATGCTATGCCGAAAGTTGAGACGGCCTTCAAGGCCAGTACCCCTGGAAATACTTCCAGATTAGAAAAGTACAAGGTAGAACCTAATGAGGAGTTTGATGAAGTTGAAGCCAATTACATGGATAGACTATAAAGAGGATCTGGTAAGTTTAAAAGCAAATTACCTTTCAAATGTTTTTCCAATGGTAAAGTAGGTCATTTTGCTTCTAGATGTCCTGAAAGAATTTAAAGAAATAGAAGAAGATATGAGAACAGGCCTAGGACCCAAAAGAAGTGTTATTATGTTGAAGATTTTGATGATGATGGAGTATCAAATAATGGTGAACCAAATAATGCTATTTCCTCTGGAAATGAATGTTTGTTTATTGCTATTAAGGAAGATCCCGTGTCTACTAATTCTACTAGTTGTGTGAAGGAAGAAAAACTAGTGGAAAGTGCTTTGGCTGCTTAGGTCATTAAGGACAATGATGAATGGGTTATTGATAGTGGCTGCTCTCACCACATGACTAGTGACAAAAGTAAGTTTGTGAGTTTGGAAAGATATGATGGTGGATTGGTTAGGTTTGGAGATGATACAACTGGTAAAATTTGTGGGAAAGGATCTATTTCTTTTGATGGTAAAAGGAAGTAAGGTACACAGAACACACTTCCTACACCAATCTAATAAGGGGAATGGAGTGCAAATTCATTTTAATCCTTACAATTGTAGCAACATTAAAATAATAACATAAAGATTACAATAGCAACACAACACATAAAGAAGGTGACACAAGATATACTGTGGGGAAAACCTTTTCAAGTAAAAAACCCCACACTCTAAAACCTGCACAATGTATTATCAAAACAACAATAGTTTACAATACACTTGAAATGCAAGTCTTCCAAGAGTTCATGAATGTTGATTTTGGAGTTATTTTGATAGCATAACAATACATGTAAAAACACTATGCAACTACAACTCCAAACCATGCATTTTATAGAGATTACAAGGCAAATCTTGGGATCATCTTGGGAGAGGCATCCACCTTGGCCTCATGGCCATTTTCAGCATCAAAGGACACTTGTCCTTTCTTTCCTTACATCCCTTACATCTGTCATACATGGCAGATTTGACTTTCCCAATGTAGAGCGCTCCATGCTAAGAATAGACTATGACAGATTCTCTTACACCACTTGCAACTGTCATAAAATCTGTCCACAATAGCAATCTTGAAAGTTGTAAGAGAATCCATCATACAATACTAAATATAGCATATTCTACTTACAACATGTCATAGCCCAACTTGGGTGCCCAAAGATGCCTTTCCGTCATGCAAAGATGCCAACCGACACTTGTCATCACTCGTCATAGGAATCTCCAAACTTGGCCCTTACGTGTCATAGATTCTGTCATATGGAATATTGCCTTCCACATACCAAAAATGCCGACACATGGAAAATTAATGCCACCTCAATATGGGATGCCCAAATCCATGTAGGATTGACTTTGACCATCCAAGTCACATTCCAAGTAAGCTGACATGTCACCACGCCATCTCAACTATGTGACCAAACTGAATGTGCAATCAAATACAACATCAGGAAATAATTAAATATACAATTAAATTATTAATGCTAGGAAATTGCAAAGGTTGAGACACCTTAATTCCTAACATTATCCCACTTGTCGAACACCTTACAAGAGTCAAAAGGAAATGACAAGATTTTAAATGCTAAGGGCTAAGAGGCCCATAGACTCTGAACACCATCTGAACTTCTCTGTGCTACCTGGTTTCATTAATGCATCTGTAACATTCTTCAAAGTATCTACCTTCTCAAAATTTGCCTTCCCATCCTCTACCATGTCTCGCACGAAGTGAAACTATACATCAATATGCTTTGTTCTAGCATGGAAAGTTGGATTCTTCGCAAAGCAAATCACACTCTGACTGTCACAACTGATTGTAATCTGACCTGCATCAACACCAATATCTGAACACAATCTTCTAAGCCAAATGGCTTCCTTACAAGCATGAGTTGCTGCCATATACTCAGCTTCTATCGTGGACAAAGCAACCACAGGCTGTCACTTACTCATCCAACTAATAGCACCAACAAACAGTGTAAAAACATAAGCATTGGTGGATCTCCTATTGTCAATGTCACCTGCCCAATCTGAATCCACAAATCCATGAATATCAACAAAATGTGGAGGTCCTGTAACATTACCATGATAGCATATGGAATACTCAGAAGTACTCCTAAAATATCTGGACACTCACTTAACTACATCCCAATGTACCTGTCCAGGATTAGCCATAAATCGACTAAGGACTCCCACTACTTGAGCAATGTATGGTCTTGTGCAGACCATAGCATTAATGAAACTGCCAATAACACTAGCATAAGGTACTCTACTCATGTCCTCCACCTCACTAGGAGATTTTGGACAATCCTCAATAGACAACTTTATCCCCAAGGAAATAGGAACACACAATGGTCTACAATCTGCCATGCTGAACCTATCCAACACGGTCTCCACATACTTACTCTGGCTTAACCAAAGTTTTCTATTAGCTCTCTCTTCTGATTTCCATTCCTAAAATGTACCTGGCTGCCGCTAAGTCTTTCATTTCAAACTGTGCTGACAATTGAGACTTCAAATTAGAAATCATATTTTTACCCTTCCCAATGAGCAACATATCATCAACATACAATGCAACAATGAGAATATGATCACCATCAAACTTATAATATACATAGTGATCCAATTTCGATCTCATAAATCCAATTGACAACACAAAGGCATCAAATTTCAAGTACCACCTCCTAGGAGACTGCTTCAAACCATACAAAGACTTCTTTAAATTGCAAACCAAATTTTCTTTACCTTTCACCATGTAATGTTTAGGCTCTGACATGTAGATTTCTTCCTCCAAATCACCATGAAGGAAAGTTGTCTTCACATCCATTTGTTCTACCTCTAAGTTATAAGCAGTTGCAAGAGATAATAAGAATCAAATGGATGTTAGCTTTGCAACAGGAGAGAAGATTTCACCATAGTCTATACCCTCTATTGGGACCTAAAATTTCATACCAATTTTTGCAAGAATTTTTGGGTTCCCATATAAAAAAATCAATTTCAACACTCATAGATACACCTGAAAAATATATCCAAGAAGCCTACTTTGGAGAGTTGTGGTTTGAAGCTTGTTCATTTTCTTGCAAAATCACTTTTCTAGCATGCTTACCCATCATATGTGAATGCACATGTCTGATTTCACCTTCCTATGACAAGATTTGACTAAGTTTCGAGGAATCAAGTTGAGGGGTTTTGGTAAAGTTTGTTGTCTGCACAGTGTAAAATCAGCCCGTGAAGCTAACTTTGGAGGCTAGTATATAACAATTGGATGATGTTCATAATGAACCAATTGGTGCTCCTGATTCACCTTATCAAAATATACTTCTATGTTCAGTTTGAAGGCTCTAGCACATCGTTTGCTATTTTTTCAAAATAAAAAGCAAATGCATTTAGCCCTGATTTCACAGTTTCACCTCCAGAGAGGTCAGCTTTGGCCCTAAATATTTTGTGATCAGAGATGATTGGTGGAAAAATATCTTGTACATGCACTCATCAAGCCTAAATCAACTAAACTCTCCAGTTACAACTTCCCAAGAAGAGATTTAATGATCTTTTAAAATTGCAAGTTGGTGAGCTCGAATCAGGTTTTGACAGGTGCAGTTTTCAAGTGGTTCACTTTGGAACCTAATATCTAGCAATTGGGTCATGTTCATGAAAAACCAATTAGTGTCTCGAATTCTTCCCATATTAATGTACCTTCATGCCAATTCTCAAGATCCCAGCACTTCGTTTGATATTTTTTCAAAATCAAATCCAAATGGGTTTTACACAGTTCTGTGACTACGTTCCCAGGCAGCTTCAAAGAGGTAAACTTTGGCACCTGATATTTTGCAAAGGAAGAGAAATGATGGAAAATACTTTTGCGCACATGTTCATTCAAGGTACATGACCTAATCTCTAGGATAGTAGCTCCTCAAAATTAGCTTTGATATTTTTTCAAAGAGGCAAGTTGGCAAGTTTCAGTTGAGTTTAAACATTTATAAAAACATGCTGAGTGAGCTACTTTGATTGCAAGCAGATTTTAATCCTAATAACTTCATGCCGAACCATTTGTTGTGTTGAATTATTGGGTCAACAATGTACAATTTTGTGCGTTTTCATAGCTTTGGGAGAAGTTTTGATCAGTTTCCTAGACTGATTCTGAAGGCTACTTGGCCTATTTTGCTCATTGTGCAAAGTATCAGAAGGTGGATTCTAATGATGACCCATTTCAAATATTCACTCTAGAAGCATTTTAAGGCAGTCTAAAGTCAATTCAAGAGAAAAAACTTGTTTGAAAATGAATTTTTTTTTAACCAGGCCCACAAGGGGACCCGACATGTTTCACACAATTATGAAGTTATAAGGCCAAAGACACCCTTTCTGATGCATTTGCATGATGTTCATGATGCCAATAGGTACAATTTCCAATTTTAATATTGTATGGCATGGCATGGAGGAAATAAAAGAACCATTGGA
This sequence comes from Cunninghamia lanceolata, assembly GCA_027924645.1. Classification (NCBI taxonomy): domain Eukaryota; kingdom Viridiplantae; phylum Streptophyta; class Pinopsida; order Cupressales; family Cupressaceae; genus Cunninghamia; species Cunninghamia lanceolata. The sequence goes on from BSBN01000078.1 coordinate 12,260,680, forward strand.
ATTACAACATAGACAAATGGATGTGTGCGAATTCCTCAAAATTGTAGGTGTGACACTATGCATAAAATGTTGCACCATCAAGCTTGTGTTTAGGGGCAGACTTGATGAGAGTCGACTTTACCATGTCAAAGGAATAGTTCGAAGGAAAATGTGGCATATACTTGGGACTTCCCTAATTGGTATGCACATGCTAAGCAAGAACTGACACGATCTATAACTATGCCACATTTTGTTGCAAATGAAGAAACTATGAATTCTATTACTATTTTTACATCAATCCAAGAAACTAATTATATCCTGCCATTGTGCCACATGATGATGTTAATAATGCCTTCGCTAGTGTGGAATCCAGAAGCCTCAAGGAATGTTGATTGGATATATGCAAAATTGAATTGTTGAATTAACTTTGCAACAAATGCATTAGCGGATACAAATATGGTGCACTAAAATATTAAACAGATGTTTATCGGGCAGACTACAGAGATTTTATTTACTAATGATTGAAGAAATAAAAATTCACGGGGATAAATATGCAGAGTAAAAGATTTTATGAAGTTATGAAATATTTTCATCAAAAGGTAACTATTTTACCACAAGATACAAAGGAAGGATTATAATTAAAACAAGGCAAATGTATTCAGGAAGATAATAATATCTAATGGCCTCATGACCAAATAAAGTTATAAGATATTTTCAAAAAATGAGAAATATTTTTTACAGAGAGCTGGGAATATTTTTATACAGAGATAAAAGATTACGGAGAAATTCACCATGTAGATTATATCTCCCAATGTAAAAGTAAACTCGCAAGTAAAAGACTTAGGTAAATAGATTTCACTACAGGTGAAAGAGATTTAATCAAACATCAATAAAAAATTAAATATGAAGTAGATGAAATAAATCAAGAAGTGAGACAATATGGATTGATTTAAAAGGCAAATAGAAACTCCCACATTACAGTGGCTGATCAACAATAGTTTGATTAGTTGTGCAGAGAGAACTTAATAATGATGTTTGCTACCTTACTGTGTATAACATAGTCATCTCAGTACCGGCCTCACATAAGTTGGATTTTAAAAATACGTCTACAAAGAGAAGATGATTTAACCAATCAAACATGATTCCAAAATACAATGACTAGGGAAAGAGATTCCTCAGATAATGATGAACACACTGTAAATTAGGGAAGACATGCCTATCCTCACAACACAGTCACACTATTTGACCGAATGCAATGAACAAGTCTCCAACCTGATCAGTTCACATGTGTCAGCGTACTCTCAATTTGTGCCAAAGTGAAAGCTTTAGAGCATGGTATAGATATCTATCAAAGCATGAATAGGAAGGAGGGTTTTTTCTTAGATATTATTGTTGAAGTTCTCTACCAGGTGTATGGCATCAAACAACAGGATATGCACAAAATGGAGTTGTCGAAAAGATTTTATAAACTCTCAACCAAATGCAAATGGCAGATGTAAAACTAGAATCCATAACCTTCGCTAGGATCCTCACAGTTATCTCGGAGCTGAGCTTTGGGACGTAAAAAACTTAAAAAACTGAGCAACATAACTCATCGGTGAAAGAAATAAAGTCAGATAATTTTTTTTAGATCACACCGATCTTATGCTTCTCGCCGATGGACACCTTTTCAGGGAGACAGTTGCTATCGGCAGAGATTATTTAGATCACACCAATCTTATACATCTTGCCGATACCGTATGCTAGAACCCCGTGAGGTAAAAGGATTATTAAAGGGAAAATAAATATTTCCAAAAGGTACAAATAAAATTGATAATGTGTGATAATGGTGAATTTCACATCTTCATTAAAGGAGTATTATTTCAAAGGCAAGATATTTTTGGAAAAGTTAAAAGGGTGATTATTTTGAAATGCATATAAAGTATTTATACTTTCACCTAAGAAGTTGGAGAATGGTCAATTATTTTCACCCAAATAGAATTTTTATCAAACAAAAGTGAAAAACACATACAGATAAAATTCCAAGCAAATATTTGCAAACCAAACCTAGAGAATATTTTGTCGTGAGATATTTTTCATCGACAAAGTAAAGACTGGGTGATAATTTTCACTCAAATAAATATTTTTGTGAGATAACAGTGGAAACACATGCTGGGAAATATAATCAAGAAATAAATAAAGATTAAAGTATTCTATGAAGATCAAAAAGCCAGATTAAATATTTAATTATTGCCAAAGGCAATTAATTAAATGAAAAGGTGCACAGAACAAATATGCAAAAGGGCCACAACCCTAGAAAATGCAATGTATAAAAGGGGGCATCGGTCAAGCAAATCAAGGACACAATCAGTAGGAGTAGGTTAGGAAAGCATCACTAGTAGAAGACAAATTGCATCCATTCACCCTCGCATTCTATATCAGAAAATGTTATGATACATATTATTTGAAGCAATATTATGGAGCAGAAAATTCTTAAAAGGTGATCTATTTTAGTGTTCACTTGTTGTGTTGATATTCATGCTTATATGTTAATGTGCTGTCTCCAGAGTGGTTTTCTCATGTTATTTAAATTATCATATCAAGCATATCTTTAATTTATCTGGTCACATTTGCTAATTCAGTGTGTTCTAATTGATTGGTGTCTATAAGAAGTTGATTTAATTCCTTCCAAGTTGTTAAGTTCATTGGTCTTTGCCAAGAGTTAAAACCCTTTCAACGAAACAATTTTGGTCAGGTTTCCTTCTTACTGGAATTAAAGCTTCCTTTCAGTTGTTCACAGTAATATGGGAGAATATCATTGGGATTTGGTAAGAAGAGTATAGTAACTTACAGACCTACACATTTGCATAAGGTGTAAACATTTCATGTGCCCAACAGGATAGAGTTAAGCTGTTAAATAGACTTGCCTATCTTACACATCTGTATCCATACCCATCATTCATCATCGACTTCAACAGCCCAATAGATTAGGCACTGGTCATTCCAAACTCATCCTAGAAACTCTACATAGTCTTATTCAAGCATTCATATCTAAGACCTTAACAGTAGGAATAGGAACAATTATCTTTTAGCTACTTCACTCCTGTTTTCCATCGTGAAGCATATTAAAATCTGCTTTAGTTGTGAAAGGTATACCCACCTAGGTCTAGTAGAACCTAAAGTGAAGAAGGTATTATCCTTGTGCCTGTTAGCCAAGAACATGAAGAGAGCTTGGAAACCTCTTAAGGTGTAAGAACCTGCATTTTTGAGACCTAACACCCTCCAGTTGTGAATACCCCTTCACAACCAATCTGGCCTTATACTTCTCAACACTGCCATCTATGCCAAATTTCTTCTTGAACACCCATTTGTATCCAATGGGTTTCTGTCCAGCACGCAAAGGCACCAAGTCCCAAGTTTGATTCTTTTCCAAAGAAGACATCTCATCTTCCATGGTCTCCTTCCAGGAACTTGCATCTTTCATTTCCATAGCCTCTAACATAGTTCTAGGTTCATCACTGTTAGTAAGCAAAGCAAACACATAACTAGAATCAATCAATGTATAACCAAACCTCTCAAGTTGCTTTCTTATTTGTTTAGACCTCCCAAAGGCTAAGGTTGAGGTTCTGCTTCATCTTCTAAGATTTCAAAGCTACTAGAGCTCTCCTCATCATCAAGTCCAACATTGTCTTTCTATTCAGTCTTCTTAGGGGTGGTAGGAAACTGAACAACATCCTCTTTCTTTTCTTTTTCCTCTGGCTGTAAAACAGTGGAAGAAGGTGTAAGCTCTCTAAAGATGACACTTCTGCTATACAACACTTTTTCAGCCACAGGATCCCAAAGCTTGTATCCTTTCACACTGACACCATAGCCAATGAAGATACACTTAACAACCCTGTTCTCCAATTTAGATCGCTTCTCCCTAGGCACATGTGCATATGCCTCACAACCAAAAACTTGAAGATGCCTTATTGAAGGATTTCTACCAGACCACACCTCCATGGGTGTCTTACCAACAAGAGCTGATGTAGGAGATCTATTTACTAGATAGCAAGCAGTGGCAACAACTTCAGCTCAAAACTTTTGTTCTAGGCCAACTCCACTAAGCATACTCCTAGCCTTCTCCATCAGTGTCCTGTTCATCCTCTTTGCAACTCCATTTTGCTACAGGATGTATGGAGTTGTCTTATGTATTTCAATCCCAAGTTCCTTGCAATATTTATCGAATTTTGTAGAAAAAAACTCACCACCGTTGTCAGGTCTCAAACACTTAATCTTTTTACCAGTCTAATTTTCAGCAAAGGCTTTAAACTCCTTAAACTTACTATAGACTTCAAATTTGCTTCTCAGAAAATAAATCCATGTCCTTCTACTATAGTCATCTATAAAAGATATAAAATATATAGATTTTGATAATGAAGGAACATTAACAAGACTAAATTCATCAGAATGAACAAGGTCCAACACACCAGAAGACTTATGAGAACTCGAATAAAACTGAACACGGTTTTGTTTTCCATATATGCAATGTTTGCAAAAGTCAAACTCAAGATTACAATCATCTAACCCCACAATGAGGTTTTTAATTTTTAGGGTTCTAAGACCCTTCTCACCAATGTGGCCAAATCTCTTATGCCATAACATTGTCTTTTCAGTAGGAAGCTTAACTTCCAAGGCATGATTACAACCATCAGGATTAGATACAACAGATTTCTTTACTGCTTGTTTAGATGGTGGGGATGAAGTGACTACTGCCCTCTTTCTTGAGTCAGAAGAACTATTGCATTGTGAAATGCATGCCTCCAGTTGAAATAGAGTACCTCTCCTAGTACCCTTAGCAAGCACCATAGTTTGTCTAGTCATCTTGCATCCTTATTTCAAAAAGACAACCTACACACCTGCATCATTCAACATACTTACAGAAAATAGGTTCCGTGCTAAGCCTGGGATGTGCACAGCCCTAGAGATCTCCTTCACTCGTCCATCAGGAAATCAGATAGAGACTCTTCCATGACCAACAATCTTCAGATGAGAATCATCACCCAAGTACACCCTTCCAGCATCAAACTCCTCATACTTAGTAAACCTGTCTTGATGCGAGGTCATGTGGAATGATACACTAGAATCAATTAGCCACACATCATCAGATGCATGGGTTTCCAGGGTTGTGATGAAGGCATCACCATCATCTTGTGACTTGTCAGAATTAGAATCAGGAGCTTTCTTTTTCTTTTTCTTCTCCTCTTTGCATTCCTTTTAGATATGCCTAGTTTTGCCACAGTTCCAACAAAGAGCCTTGGACTTTCTAGGAGATTTGGATCTTCCCTTCTCAGCTTTCTTGTCCTTCTTTTTTCCTTTCTCCTTGGGTCTTCCACGAACTGCAAGAGCCTCTTTGGTTGCCTTAGAAGAATTTCTCCCCATCTCTTTAGATGATAGCAAAGATACCACTTCATCTATTGTAAAAGTGGATGTGGTGCTCCCAATAGCCATCACAAGATGATCCCACGAGTCTGACAAAGAACAAAGCAAGGGCATGCAATGATCCTCCTCCTCCATCTTCACACCAACTGATGTCAATTGTGCAATCAACATATTAAAGGCATTCAGGTGATCTGCAATAGATCCTCCATCCTCCATTTTGAGACAATACAACTTCTTTCTCAGAAAAAGTTTGTTCACCAGGGATTTGGCTTGATATACATCTCCCAACTTCTTCCAAAGCAAGTTTACAGTTTTCTCCTCATGGACATTTAATAGGACAGAATCAACTAGACTGAGTCTTATGAGACCCTTAGCCTTTTGATCTTTGAGATCCCAATTAGCTTGTACCATAGCAGTTGGTTTTGTGCTAGAAATGGTTTCCCATAAATCTCTGTCAACAAGCATGTCTTCCATCTTGAGCTTCCACAGCTCGAAATCAGTGCCATTGAATTTCTCCACCTCTATTCTTCCAAATGTGCTTTCCATCTTCTCACTGCAACAAGATCATAGAATACTTTGCATAGACTCCCACTCAATTGAAGATTAGCTCAAAAAACCCCTACCCAACAACTAGGATCACAGGTGATCAAGCTCTGATACCAACTGAAAGGAAGCAAGGTACACGGAACACACTTCCTACACCAATCTAATAAGGGGAATGGAGTGCAAATTCATTTTAATCCTTACAATTGCAGCAACATTAAACTAAAAACATAAAGATTACAACAGCAACACAACACAGAAAGAAGGTGACACAAGATATACTATGGGGAAAACCTTTTCAGGTAAAAAACCACACACTCTAAAACCTACACAATGTATTATCAAAACAACAATAGTTTACAATACACTTGCAATGCAAGTCTTCCAAGAGTTCATGAATGTCGATTCTAGAGTTATTTTGGCAACATAACAGTACCTGTAAAAACACTATGCAATGACAACTCCAAACTATGCATTTTATAGAGATTACAAGGCAAATCTTGGGAGCATCTTGGGATAAGCGTCCACCTTGGCCTTATGGCCATTTTCAGCATCAAAGGACACTTGTCCTTGCTATCCTTACATCCCTTACATCTATCATACATGGAAGATTTGACTTTCCCAATGTAGAGTGCTCTAGGCTAAAAATAGACTATGACAGATTCTCTTACACCACTTACAACTGTCATAAAATTTGCCCATAATAGCGATCTTGAAAGTTGTACGAGAATCCGTCGTACAATGCTAAATATAGCATATTATACTTACAACATGTCATAGCCCAGCTTGGGCACCCAAAGATGCCTTTCCCTCATGCAAAGATGCTAACTGACACTTGTCATCACTCGTCATAGGAATCTCCAAACTTGGCCCTTACGCGTAATAGATTCAGTCATATGGAATATTGCCTTCCACATGCCAAAGATGCCGACACATGGCAAATTAATGCCACCTTAATATGGGATGCCCAAATCCATGTAGGATTGACTTTGACCATCCAAGTCACATTCCAAGTAAGCTGACATGTCACCATGCCATCTCAACTATGTGACCAAATTGAATGTGCAATCAAATACAACATTAGGCAATAATTAAATATGTAATTAAATTATTAATGCTAGGAAATTGTAAAGGTTGAGACACCTTAATTCCCAACAGATGGAAAGCATAATACTGAAGATGTCTTGTATGTGAAAGGATTAAAGAACAATCTTTTGAGTGTGGGTCAGATGTCTGACAAGGGCTATGATGTAAGCTTCAAGGACAATGGTTGCAAGATCAGGGAAAGCTTTGAAACAGTCATTGCAACTGGTAAGAAGACCAGAGGTAATATCTATCACTTGAAAGGAATTGATAAATATTATTTGTTGACTTAGACTGATGAGAGCTAGTTATGGCATAGGAGGTTGTGTCACATAAATTTTGATAATATTATGAAGATAAGTACTGCATAGGTTGTTAGAGATTTGCCTAAGCTTGTAAAGCCTGCTAATCCTATTTGCAAGGAGTGTCAATTTGGGAAATAGACAAGAATAAGTTTCAAAAGCAAGGACCAATCAGTTGGAGGACTACTTGAGCTAGTGCATATAAATTTGTTTGGACCTACCAGAGTAAGAATCTTGCAAGGAGATAGATATTTCATGTTGCTTATTGATGATTATTCTAGAATGACTTGGGTCACCTTTTTGAAAGAGAAACCTAAAGCTCTAGATAAATTCAAGGCATTTAAGGCAATGGTTGAAAATGAGATGGATTTGAAAATCAAATGCTTGAGGTCTGATAGAGGAAAAGAGTTCACATCAAATGAATTCAATTTCTTTTGTGAAGAACGTGGAATAAAGAGACAGTTATCTGTGCCCAGAACTCCACAACAAAATGGAGTTGTTGAAAGGAAAAATAGAATAGTTCAAGAAGTTGCTAGAACCATGATGAAGGAAGCTCATCCTCCAGAAGCGTATTGGAGAGAGGCAATTCACACTACTCTATATTCTAAATAGAGTTCAAGTAAAAGGAAATAGTTCAAAGACTCCTTATGAATTATGGAATGGTAGAGTTTGTACCATGAAATATTTCAAAGTTTTTGGTAGCAAATGTTATATCAAAAGAGAAGAAGATTTAGGCAAGTTTGATGCTAGATGTGATGAAGGAATCTACCTTGGTTACTACACCAAAAGCAAGGCTTATCGGTGCTATAATAAGAGGCTGAATAAGATCATTGAAAGTGCAAATGTTAAAGTTGATGAATGTAAGGAAAGGTCTTCATAATCAAGTGAATATGAGTCAGATGATCTAGATGTTTCAAAAGTGGTGCAACATGAAGATAGCTTAGATGATGATGAAGAAGCTCTGGTAAGTGCTACAAAAACTCCAAGATATGTAAGGATTAGTCATTCTAAAGATCAAATAATAGGAGATAAGAGAAAAGGGATCCTAACTAGAAGAAAAGTTGCAGAAGAAGTAAATTTCTGTCTGATTTCTAAGATTGAACCCAAAACTATGGATGAGGCTCGCAAAGATGAGAATTGGACAAAGGCTATGGAAGAGAAATTGATGCAAATAGAGAAGAATCAGACTTGGGATCTTGTTCCCAGACCAGTAGACAAGAATGCAATTGGTACAAAGTGGGTCTTCAGAAACAAGATGAATGAGAATGGTGAAGTGGTATGAAACAAATCAAGGTTGGTATGCAAAAGATACACTCAAGTTGAAGGAATAGACATTGAAGAAACTTTTGCTCCAATGGCAAGGATTGAAGCAATAAGGATGTTTTTCACTTTTGTAACATACAGAGATTTCAAGGTTTGTCAAATGGATGTGAAGTCTGCTTTCTTAAATGGAGAGTTGGAAGAGGAAGTCTATATCAAACAACTAGAAGGGTTTCAGTCATCAGATCATGGTGACATGGTATGCAGATTGAAGAAAGCTTTGTATGGATTAAAACAAGCTCCCAGGGCATGGTATGCATGGTTGGATAGGTATCTGATGCAGATAGGGTTCAGTAAAGGTACTACAGACATCAATCTTTACTTCAAGATCAATGATGAACAAACCCTAATTGTTGCAGTTTTTGTAGATGATATTATTTTTGGAGGCAATGAAGGTATGTGCTCTATTTTTGCTGGAGAAATGCAATGTAAATTTGAAATGTCTATGTTTGGAGAGATGAACTTCTTTTTAGGTCTGCAAATAAGTCAATTAGATAAAGGTATATTCATTTCTTAGTCTAAATATGTGAAAGAGTTGTTAAATAAATTTGGGATGGAAGATGCCAAACTAGTTTGCACACCTATGATAACTGGTTGTAAGTTGAGTAAAGATGATAACTAGTTGTAAGTTGAGTAAAGATGACAACTCACCCTCAACAGACCAGAAAAGGTATAGATCTATGATTGGAGGATTACTTTATCTGACTCAAACCAGACCTGACATAATGCATGCAATATGTCTTGTGGAAATATTTTAGGCAAAACCCAAGGAATCACATGTGATGGTAGTCAAGAGAATTCTGAGATATTTAAAAGGTACAATGGATTATGGTTTGTGGTATCCTAAGGATTGTGACTTTATTCTCAGTGCATATACTGCTGCAGATTAGGCTGGAGATGTGGACGATAGAAAGAGTACAAGTGGAGGTGCATTATTCTTGGGAAAAAGATTAGTATCTTGGTTGAGCAAGAAGCATGATTCAATATCCCTATCTACTATAGAAGTAGAATATATTGCAGCAGCATGCAATTGCACTCAAGTGTTATGGATGAAGCAGACGTTGAAGGACATCATAATTGTGTATGAAGATCCCACTGTAATCGTTTGCGACAACACACGTGTCATAAAAATATCAAAGAATCTAGTGATGCATTCAAGGACAAAGCACATATCCATTAGGTATCATTTTCTGAGAGAAAAGGTGATAGAGAATAAAGTCAAGTTAGAGTATGTTTCTACCAAGGATCAGATTGCAAATTTTTTTACCAAGCCTCTGCCTAAGGATACTTTTGAGTATCTCAGAGAAAAGTTAGGGGTTATCACCCCTCCTAATCTAGACTAAGATGCACAATAGTGCATCAGTCTAGAGGTGCTTAGAGGTCTAGATTGATGCTTTTAGGGATACTTCTTAGGGGGAGTAGTCAAAGAGTTTAGAAAAAAGAGATTAGATCAGAGAAGAAGAGTGCAAGTATGTGCCCTTTGCCATTGATGTCAAAGGGGGAGAGAAGTCATGTGAAAAAATTAGAGTGTAGATGTGTAAGAGAAAGGGGGATAATTTTGGAGAAAGAAAAGAGTGCAGGTATGTAAAGAGAAAGGGGGAGAATCTTATGTTAATGGCTATTGAATTTTTTCACATCATATGTTGCCATCAATGACAAAGGGGGAGATTGTTGCAAGTATGTGCCTAATCAGTGTTGTCATTGATGTCAACATATCCTTGTTTTCATTGGTGTCAACTGTATCTCATTCTATTACTTGTTTAGAAGACTTATATGTTGAGGATATTGAGAAAATTAGCCTCTCTGGAAGAAACAAGTGAGTTATAGAGAAGTGCAGTACAAACAGTGAGTTGCATGTTGACGAATAGTTCGGTAAAATGCTCCGCGTTTACTTATGCTTGAAGATCATCATCTACAGATTGGAAGTAAGTTAGAGGTATGTCTAAGGATGCTACATTCTAGGTTTGAGCTCTCTGCATAAAGATCTGAGTGCGTTGTGCTCACTAGAGTGAAACCTACTTTTTCGATAAATTTAGTTGGGACAAGGAGAAAGTATTCTACTCCGCATTCCTCCGCAATAAAGTATTTTACTCTATGGTTCTAGAAGGAATTTTGGGATGATGATAAGTGCCTATATTTGAAATGGTTTGTGGTTTGGTGGTCCGCAAGCTATCTTTCCTTTATGACAGTTGAAGACTATAAAGTTCATGTTTTCCAGTATGAAGATTCTTATGGGTAAAGTGATTAAAGGTTGTGCGGTTGCTCCTAATGATTATAACGTGCTTGTGGATGTCTCCTTATCATGTTCCTATCTAGACTTTGGTCTATGTTAAGAAATTAAGATTTAGTTTGAAGATTGTTCCCTGATATTATAGTGTGTAACCAGTCTTAGCTGACTTGGTTAATCTCAGTGATTGCGGAGATCTCTTGAAGATTGTGGAAGCATGTTGAAGTGTGGAAGATTGTGTTATAATCCTAGATAAGGCATGGCATGGTCCACATATAATTTTACTTCATCCCCTTTGAAAAATGTTGTAATAAGCCAAGACCTATTTTGTAAATGTTTGTAATGCAAACCTTGGAGATTGTTCCAATGGTTGATGATTGTGATGCCAACCTTGATGATCTTTCCAAGGTTGTTGTAGTGTATAAATACTTTTAGTTGAGTCATGAAAATTTGTCCTTGAGTGGAAATGATAAGATATTAAGAAAGGTACAAAAGGAAGAGCAGAGAAGAGGCAGAGGAAAGAAGAGGAAGAACAGAGCAGAGGAAGAGTAGAGCAGAGGAATCATTGTACTTCAGTCATAAATATAGAAAGATGTTGATCATAGTAGTAAGCTCGGAAATGAGCCACTATTAGGGTTTAACAGCCCTTATTGTAATCTTGCTAGGTTTAGGGTTGAGGTAGTGAGCCTGCTAGACCTAGTTGTTCTTCATGGAAGTGAGCTAGTATGTTTAGGCCCATGGAGTGACCAAGCCTGAATATCATTATTTCAAGATTGCAATATATTTTGAGAGCTAACCCTCTCCATGGTTTTTCCCCACCTTGGAGTTTTCCACATAAAATTTGGTGTCTTTTTTGTTTGATGTTATATCTATGGTTAAGTTTCTGATTTCATGCACTCATTGTTAAATGACAATAATTGTGGATAAGTGATGAATGTTTAATTGCATAAAGTGTTTAAATTTTTGGGACAACTGATTCACCCCCCTCTCAGTTGTCTGATGCATATCAACAGACAAGTATCTAACTAGTTTTATCTTTTAGTTATGATGTTGTTGATTTATTCAAGTATCACAGTTTAGTGCAAAGAAGAGGTATTTATAAATTGTCATTTCATCATCATGTTTTAAACATGTGTTTTAAATCAGATTCAGTTATTTTATCTTATGTATTTGATTCAGAAAGCAAACATACATAAATCATTGCATAAGGTAAAATAACTAATTATATTCAAGAGAATGTTTAAATATGTCCCACACAAGCCATGGGAATGACTAAACTAAGCCAATGCAACAAAGCATGTTAGCTATACATCTAATGATAAAGAAAAGGAAAAGAACACATGAGGAAAGTGACATCCATCATTGCCTTATTGTGAAGGTTGATTCTCCTATCTGGCAGCCTGGTCTTTATGTCTTCAGCTTCTTGCTCCTGATCAGGATGATGAAACTACAAGGTTGGAGAAAATTTGTTAGAGCTCCAGATATACAAATTCATCATATGCCTTATCAAAAGATATATAAACTTGCAAATATTATGCATTAATACAATTGGATCAATGTCAGACATGTGCAAAAAATTAGATCATCATGAGAGAGATCAATCAGCTTCCAAAAGTATGTTTTTATGCTAACTTGTTTGTTCACTGTGCAAGTATAGGAAAATTTATGTTGCTGATTTGAAGATATTAAATCATGTGGAGAAAATGGACTCCCATAAGGGTTGAGCCCAACATGCTCAAGCATTGTTATTAACAACAGTGTTACCCAAGAAACATGATTTTTCTGTCATAATGAATGATCAATCACAATGGAACAACAAATAGAACAGGTATTTTGATACCTTTTTATTGTGAATATGGTTTAAACTTTCTATTGAATTAATTAAAATAGTCATAAAGGACAAAGGACAATCATGCCAAAGATTGACAGTCCTATGTGACTCAAGTCACAAGTGCATAGAAGGAAATAATACAGTGGAGCCATAAATATGTAGTCATGAGAAACAACTATGTCAAAATGCCATATAGAACAACTATAAAGAATCCATTATGATATCAAGAGAGCCACAAAGTACAAGTATGAGGTGCAGCCAGTTACTGTTGGCAAGAGACACTATATGGATTCATGGTTGTTGTCATTGATGGCAACAAAGGTCATCCCACATATCCGCAAGTCATGATGTGTCTCTACCGGAAGTCAGAATAAAGAATGTTGTGGTCCGGTGAAGAAGAACAGAGCATGTGGCAAGGTCCGACAGATTGGTCCGGAACTCTCAGAGGAAGTGTCTTGGTGCAGTGCGGATTTGGGGAAGTCAAGAGGACTACCTTGAGTGGTATATTCCAAGGATTTAGCCTCCGGTGATGGACAAGGAAAAAGATATGAATGGTTGAGTACCGGATTCCTGAGAGACAGTGAAAACAGAGGAAGAACTGACTGGCAGAGTATCAGACTGCTTTCCGGATGTGTTACTGTTGATGACAGAGGTTGTGAAGGCATGAATCATGGTTGGCCGACATGATTAATGATATCTACAAGTATATGCTTGATCCGCATTGCTTGGTGAGGAAGGATTCAGCCGACAGAACAAAAGTTTGTAAGAAACTAGACTATTCCGGATGCCGACTAGAAAGGTGATGAAATTACTTGTGCGGATATATATAGAGGATGGATTTAGTTGTGAAGGGTGTGATGATGTGGAGATATATGCGAATAAGTCCAGATAAGAGCAGAGGTAGCAAAAAGGATCCGGTATGTGAAAGATAGCAGAATAAAGAACAGAGGAAAGATGAAGTGCAGCAGATCAGTGTACTGAGCCTAACCGGAACTGAACTCCAGCATATGCAGATGCTTCCAATCAGTTCAAGACTGTGATTCTCATCACTTTGTAGACAGTGTGTCTTCTTGTAGGCAGTGGGCCTCTTGTGAGCAGTGTGCTCGGGCAGTGAGCCCTAATTGGCAAGTGCCATTTTTGTAATTTCCTATTCTTCTAACAGAGAATAATTTTGGGTTAATCACCCCGTGGTTTTCTCCCTTAACAGGGTTTCCACGTCAAAAATACTGTGTCATGTGTTTCTTATTTCATGATTAATGTTTTTGTGTTTGATTCTATGCTGCATCAATTAAAAGGAAAGTTCAATAAGGGAAATAATTAGGATAACTGATTCACCCCCCCTCTCAGTTATCAACAATTGGTATCAGAGCTAAGTTCCTCCTAATAGAGCCTAACAGCTTGAGGAAGATCTGGGATTTCAAATGGATGCATATGGTCTAAGGGAGCAACTCAAGACTGCTCTTGAGGATCTTGAACAGTCAAATTCTGAAGTCAGTGAATTAAAGGAAAGACTCAAACAGGCTGATGAATTCATGAGAGAATTAAAAGACAAACTAAGTCTCTCTATGAAAAAGAGAAAGGAGCTGCTCCAACAGTTGGCAAGACAAAGTGAAGAAAGCAATACAAATGAAGAATTGACTGAGCAAACCAAGTTATGTGAAAAGTTATCAAAAGAAGTCATTATGTTAAGACATGAAATGGAATCAGGAACTATAAAGTTTACTCAAGAGATTGAAGAAAAAAGAAAGGCTGAAGATAATCTAAGACAATCTCTTAAAGAAAAATCAGAAGAATGCCACCAGATGGACAGGATTATCAGACATCTTGAATCTGATCTTGAAGATGCCAAAGATAATGAAGGAAAACTTGAGGATCAAATTGCCTCTCTCAAAAGAGACCTTCAAACAGCAAATGAATATAAAGAGAAATTCAAGATAAGTTCTGCTCAACTTGAAGTTCTTCTTGGAAGTCAAAAGAGGACAGATGACAAGCATGGCTTGGGATATGAGAAAGGAGAAAGCTCCGGATCCGGTCAGAAGAATCTTGGATCAGAAAATCCAAGGAGCAGGCCTAGAAGACCTCCGGTAAGACAGCCAAATGCTCAAAGATATCCATCCTTCAATGGATACTGCCACAGCTGCAACCACTTTGGTCACAAAGCTAATCAGTGCAGAATGAGAATGAATCAGATTAATTCATCCTTCTCCGGACAGTGCTTCAACTGCAAAAGGTATGGACACAAATCCCATGAATGCAGAATTATGCAAGTAAACAAATCATTCAAAGGTAGATGCTTCACATGCAATAGAGTAGGTCATATGGCTAATCAATGCAGATCAAGAGGATATCAGTCAAATATGCAAAGAAATGTTATTTGCCAAATCTGCAATAGGTCCGATCATAATGCTAAAGTCTGCAGAAACAAGAATCAGGACAAAAAAGGTCCGGTGTATAATCAAAATCAAGACAAGGGTAAACAAAAGATGAATGCGGATGAGGTTAGGAGTCAGATGAGCAAGATTTGGGTGAAGAAAAGTTCAGAGAATGTAGAGGTTGGATCCGCACTAGACTCTGGTGCTGATATTTCTTCTGGAAATTAAAAAGTGAGCTCAGGCTCAGGGGGAGACTCAAAGAAAATCTTGTTCCCCCAGCCAAACAAGTGGTGCCGGATGTGGCACAAGATGCGGATCAAAGGGTTTGTAGATATGAGTCTTGAGATACTTCAGTCAAGTTTTCAGAGGTCCGCATGGAGTTATGAAGAAGCTGTGATTGATCAAATAAGACCTGTTCAGGGAGATGCTCCGGTATGATAAAGGATTACAAAAAGGTCCGGAAAGATCCAGAAATGCACTATCTTGTTCTGCGGATTGGACAGAGTGTTTGGGATGTCCTTGTAATATGTTACCTCGATTTATTCATGATTGAAAGATCCGGATGATATCCACAGATCAGGACTAATCCGGGATACTCCAAGCTATCCAGACAAGGCAAACCGGAATGATGTAGGTGAAGCATTTATTGCAGACAGATATTAGGATTCGCGGAGCAATTTAAGGAATTTCTCAAAGGTCATTTGCTCATTCTGCACTCGAGAAGAAGCGAAAAGTGGAGCTCTGCAACAAGGTTCATCAAGCACACCAAGGATCTCCTGGCGAAGTTATTGCATAAAGAAATCAATCCAACCACTCCGTGCAAACCGAAGGCGCATAAGGTATTCTCCGTTTTTCATTACCTCACTGCAAATCTTTGAAGAATGGCTACTCCAAACATAGTTAAGATCTCTGATAGACCTCGCCCCTCATTCAAGAAACATCCCTACAAATCATTGGAGGTAGATCCACTAGGAGCCTTCTCTAGTGTTCCTCACGGAGTTTTACATACCGAAGACATTAGGGTTTACATACATGCAAGCATTGAAGAATTTGGGGAATTCAAATTAAGAGACCTCTATCACAAGCAACTGATAGACAATGCTTTTGAGCTTAAACCAGAGTATAAGGATATCCAGAAGAAACAATTTGAGCAATTTATTCATTTCCCCTGCTTTGAAGAAGATGAATGGGTCCGGTATGTACTGAGCAGGATGCATGACAACTTTCTATGGCTAGATAGACCCTGCAAGATCACAAAAGAGGCAATTAGAGTAGTAACTGGTCTATACTCCTCCGGAGGGGTACCTATCCTCAAATCTGTCAAGAATAACATTGTAACTGAGGCCACCGGATCAAAATTTGACAAGAGGGCAATGACCATTGAAGATATTTCGGATCCGGATATCAAATATGCATCAATGATAATAGGATACAAGATCTATCACTCCAGCAGGGAGAATTCTGTATCCGGAACTGCAGTATACACTGCCTATGAAATGCTAAGAAAGAATGCAGATTATGATCTCTGCGAACTACTGCTAAGCCAATTAATGGAAAATATACAGAAAATCAAGAAGGATAAGAAGAATTCCTTTAAGTATGGTACTCTTATTGTATGTCTATTCTTCTACTTCATAAATGAGCTACCCGGAACAAGTGGATGGGTATGGCAGAATGACAAACCTGTTGCAGTCCAGATAAGAGACTACTTGCATGGACTTGGGGATGCAAAAGCGAGAAATTCAGCTCTATGGGGATACTTCAAAAACTTTCAGAGCATGATGCAAGCAAGAGAGAGAATTCCCCAGTCTCTTGTTGAAAAATACAAAGACTCAGTGTGCTTTATGGTTGACACTGATCAGTGCCTAATGGAGGCAGTAGAGCCAAGGACTGTCTGGATCATGCCCATCGGGTATGAAGTGGATGAACAGATAGTGGAGCTGCATGTTCAACACATGCTAAGTCAGCCTAAAAATCCTAAGGCAGAAAGGTTTGGAACCTTTGAGGAGCTGAGTGTAAAAATACATGTAGAACTCAGGGAACCTGAGATTAAAAGAAAGGTGAGAAAAGAAGTAGAGCACATTGCTCAAGGCCTAGGCATCTCAAAGGAGGCACTTGATGCCAGCCGGGAAAAGAGGAGGAAGGCTGAGGAAGAAGAGAAAAGCAAAGAAAGTGCTCCGGTTGAAGCTCCCACCCGGACCAGATCATCAAAGAGATCTGCACCTCCCACAACCAAAAGTTCAAAACTAGAAGTTCAGGCATCCGGTAAGAGATCCAAGACAAAAGCCACAAGGGCTTATGGAAGCCAAAAGGATGAAGAGGAAACAGAATTAGATGAGGGAGTAAGAGAAATAAAGAAACAGAAGAAGAAAGGATCCGGTAAGCCCTCCACAGGCCAAGACAAGGATGAAACGGCAGAGGTATCTGTTGAAAAGCCCACTCTGTCTCTAGAGAGCATAATCAAGTCGGTCACGGTGGATGGAAACCTTCAACCAATGACTGAATCTTATGATGACTTCAGTGAGGCCGACCAAAAGACTCTGCAGGAGGCCACAGTTAAATATCTTAACATATATAATAAGGCTTTCATTGAAATAATATCTCTTATTCCTAAAAGCCTAGAAAAGGAATTGGAAGTAAGAAAGAATAATGCTCATGCTAAAGATCTTGAGATCCGGGAGCAGATAGCTATTCAGCTATATCCTCAAATTGATCCCAAGACAATGAACATTATCTTCAAGGACTGCAAAGATGAGTTCAGAAGCAAAGCCAGGATGAATCAACTCATGCTTGGTGAGACTGACAAAGTGGCCCAAGAAACAGAAGAGATCCTCTGGAAGGCCTTCAAAAGGTTCAATCTTCCTGTTGTAGAGGACTTAGGTGCAGAAACAGCTGCTGATTTGGAATCTTCTGTTCCAGAAGAAGTGAGCCCTGAGCAGACAAATATCTCTCCTCCGGTTTCCCCTACAGTCTCCGGATCCAAAGAAGAAGAGCAATTACAGGAGAAGGAAGCAGTGGTGAAAGACAAAGAGGTTGACAGTTCTAAGACTGCAGAAGAAAAGAAACATCTGTCTCTGGCAAGAGACACTGCACAAACTGTTCAACAATTTTTGAGCAAAGAAACTTTAGAGATTGATGAACCGGAGCTTCTAAAAGGCCCATTTGATTTTGACTCTCTCTCTCCGATACAAACAATGAAGATAGCTTCATTTGCAAATGCCAAGGCAAATGAAAAGCTCCTGAAGTCTCATATGGAAGACTGTGAGTTGATAGAGGCTGCTTCCGGAGTACTTGTAAAGATTATGCCATTAATCCAAATAGATCCGACAGTCTCCACTTCCGGTAATCTAAAAACCTTAGTCAGCCGTGTTGATACACATTTTGATTCTCTAGAAAAATCAGCTGAAGAAAAGGTCCAGAAGGAATTTTTGGATAAGAGATTTTCAGAAATATTAGAATTAATCTCTAAAGATAGGAAGATTGTAAGCATTGGAATAAAGAGCTTAGAGAATGCTCTTAAGGATGGCGGTGACATCTATAAATTTTGTATATCCTGGTCAAAGGCAACAGCAGCATTTGACAAGAAAATAAAAGAGGAACAGGATAAGCTACAAAGCTTATCTCAAAGTTTTGATCCTCTCTCTTCCTCCATAATAAATCAAGAATGTCAGACTATTGCAGTCTTGAATGAAATAAAGAATCTTGAGAAGGAAAGGAAGAACATCACCAACCGGATGGGAGAACTTAGAAGGATTATAATCCCTAAGTTGGAAACTATGCATGAGGCCATCAGTGATGCTCAGACCACCGCCCAAACAAAAGATCCGACAGATCTCAAGCGGGCAGAAGCTTTTGCATTTTTGTTAAGTGGTCACATTTCAATTTTGGATAGAATGAAGCAAAGTTGGGCTACAGAAATGATCCAATTACAGACATCCTTTGCAGACATTCTTCAGTACATGTGAGTATGTAAATATGCGGCTATATATAGAAAATTTTTGAAAATTTTGGTGTGCGGACCCTACCCTTTGCCATTGATGTCAAAGGGGGAGTGAGGAGCAGTGAAAAATGAGGAATCCAACTAAGGGTGAGTTCCGGAAATTGTATATAAAGATAGAGCATCAGAAAAGGGGGAGCACAGTGAAAACACTTAGTCATTTTTCACTAAGTGTTGCCATCAATGCCAAAGGGGGAGATTGTTGGCAAGAGACACTATATGGATTCATGGTTGTTGTCATTGATGGCAACAAAGGTCATCCCACATATCCGCAAGTCATGATGTGTCTCTACCGGAAGTCAGAATAAAGAATGTTGTGGTCCGGTGAAGAAGGACAGAGCATGTGGCAAGGTCCGACAGATTGGTCCGGAACTCTCAGAGGAAGTGTCTTGGTGTAGTGCGGATTTGGGGAAGTCAAGAGGACTACCTTGAGTGGTATATTCCAAGGATTTAGCCTCCGGTGATGGACAAGGAAAAAGATATGAATGGTTGAGTACCGGATTCCTG
This sequence comes from Cunninghamia lanceolata, assembly GCA_027924645.1. Lineage (NCBI taxonomy): Eukaryota > Viridiplantae > Streptophyta > Pinopsida > Cupressales > Cupressaceae > Cunninghamia > Cunninghamia lanceolata. The sequence continues at coordinate 12,280,241 of BSBN01000078.1, forward strand.
AGAGACAGTGAAAACAGAGGAAGAACTGACTGGCAGAGTATCAGACTGCTTTCCGGATGTGTTACTGTTGATGACAGAGGTTGTGAAGGCATGAATCATGGTTGGCTGACATGATTAATGATATCTACAAGTATATGCTTGATCCGCATTGCTTGGTGAGGAAGGATTCAGCCGACAGAACAAAAGTTTGTAAGAAACTAGACTGTTCCGGATGCCGACTAGAAAGGTGATGAAATTACTTGTGCGGATATATATAGAGGATGGATTTAGTTGTGAAGGGTGTGATGATGTGGAGATATATGCGAATAAGTCCAGATAAGAGCAGAGGTAGCAAAAAGGATCCGGTATGTGAAAGATAGCAGAATAAAGAACAGAGGAAAGATGAAGTGCAGCAGATCAGTGTACTGAGCCTAACCGGAACTGAACTCCAGCATATGCAGATGCTTCCAATCAGTTCAAGACTGTGATTCTCATCACTTTGTAGACAGTGTGTCTTCTTGTAGGCAGTGGGCCTCTTGTGAGCAGTGTGCTCGGGCAGTGAGCCCTAATTGGCAAGTGCCATTTTTGTAATTTCCTATTCTTCTAACAGAGAATAATTTTGGGTTAATCACCCCGTGGTTTTCTCCCTTAACAGGGTTTCCACGTCAAAAATACTATGTCATGTGTTTCTTATTTCATGATTAATGTTTTTGTGTTTGATTCTATGCTGCATCAATTAAAAGGAAAGTTCAATAAGGGAAATAATTAGGATAACTGATTCACCCCCCCTCTCAGTTATCAACAGTTACATCATAGAGTAACTAAGTCAAGAGCCTTATATCATGCCAGGGGCAGTCATATTACAATGAACAGTAGGAGAAGGCAATATATGAATACATAAATGTTTTATCTTTAGTAATGCCACTTACCAGAATGTTACCAAAGTAAATAATGCAATGCCATCACTATCATATGCCAAGGAGAAGGACACCAATCAAGATATAGTCAAAATATGGAACTCATAGACAATCAAACCAAACACATGGTGTTACATCACATAAAGTCCTGCCATACCTCATCAATGATCATAAGTACAAATATAAAGTGTTTCCATAGCATCTGAAATGCCATATGAGATAGTGGTAAAGTACTAATGCCATCTTTTGTTACAATAATGAAAGAAGATAGCCACACAAATGCCAAGAGGGACTATTCAAGTCAGGATGCGGCTAAGGAAACAGTCCAAGACATGCAAATGAACATTCAAGTCATAGCTACATAGAAAGAGGATACAACAGAGTCATGAAGATATACATTCCCCATGTCTTACTTTGTATACCAAATGATCATAAATGTCAATATATTCTAAGTATTCAGAAGAGTGTGAAAGATGTTCAACTGCTAAAGAGGCGAGAACCAAAGGGTACACAGACAACATAGGGGACTGTCCCACACTGTCAAGTAACATGATACAAAGAGCTTCATGGGAACAGTTTAAAGATACCAGTTGTCAGAGAAAATCACAAATGCAAGATGATAAAAAGTAGTCCTCATGTGGAACAACACCCCATGTTTTGTGATGGAGAAATGAACAATATAGCATGTGAGAAAATCAATGAGGAGTAATAAGAATGGAACAACATGAATATTATCTTTTGTTCACCTAAAGAAATTGAAGACAGAGATACAAAAAAGGCACAAAAACAAAGAAGGACTACTTCCTTTCACCCCTCTTTTTTTCTACAGGAGATGAATATAAAGAGAACACTCAAAAAAGATGCAAAATATAGAGCAAGCTACAGCCTATAGCATGTGAGCAAATTAAAAAGGAGTTCATAGTATATCATAACATGGAACTTGTCAGAGTTGTAAGAATAATGAAATCCTCATAGGGTTTATACCAAACAACTGTCAAAACCCATATAAAGTGTAGAAGGAGAAGTATACACAAAGGAAGAACAAAGGAATTTGTATGCTTTGCAAATACATAGGAGAGAACAGTAAAAAAAAAACCAGTTTATTTCTGCTATAGGAAAGTAAAAAATGCTCAAAACCCCTATGGCTTTATGCCATTAGGGTCAGTATACAGATAAGATAAAGTTTTTACTTCAAACCCTAAGAGGGTTTCTGTATAAAAAGAAACTTTTATATTTTCTTTAAAAAGATAGTGTACATGTTCTATATTGGGCAGCCGTAGTGATTTTGAGAAAAACTAGAGTAGTTTACCAGTTGTGCTACATTTTTGTCAAAACCCTAATATGGTAATATTTATGTGCATAAAGGCTAGAAGGTAAATAAGAGTATTCATCTTTTTTTTTGTAACGTCATAAAATGTCCCCTTGGGGGGCTTTTCCCTCATAAGGTTTAGCTCCCGGGTCTTTTGCGTGCATTTAGGACATCTTAGTTCATCTTTTGGTATCCCGGTGGAATGAGACCTGGGTAACATGACAAATGGGACCTAGGAGGACCCCTTGAGCTGTACCCTAACCAAAATAGGGGGGAGGACTTGGATGCTCGTACCCTAGTCCTGCCCTATTTTAGGGCAGCCCTAATTTCTGGGTGTCGATTAGTGACCATTATTAGGTCCCTTTGCCGACACAGTAAGTTTGAATTTTAAATATCTTGGCGGGAGTGCTTGTAGATGCATGTGTAGGATATCATTTGTAAACTAGATTTCAATTAGATGGCAATTGTGATATTCAAGAGTTCTCAAGGTGATTCAAGGCTTTCTATTGTGTTGCAAGAGCAAACTTATATGATTTGTGTGTTGATATTTGCATATTTGAGCATCAGTCTCATCATGGTATGAAGAGCATCTTCCTCCATGAGAGATTCACTACAAGGTGACATATCATTGTGTTTTTATCATTGATTCCTTTAGTTTTTGGCCTCTGTGTCACAAGGGCACACCCTCTTTATCTGACAATGGTGTTCAGAGACTTAAGTGTCCTCTAAGGTTTGACTGAGGCAAGCCTCTAAACACCACAACCCCCAAACCAAGTCTTGTGATTGCAGGTTATAGTGTTGCATTTAGGAAAAGTGGAGTTTTGGAAAGAACTGGAAGGCATCAAGAATTCAAGATCTATAAAAAGTTAAACAAAGGAGCACTTCTAGGACTGGAGCACTCACTTTAGTGTCCTCTATAGACAGATCTCAAAAAATAGAAGTTACATGGCTAATCAGTGTCGGAAGGAGGTCTAGATTCCCTGAAAAAAGAAGGTACCTTGGACTTGGGCGCCCGCTCCAATGTCCCCGACTATTTTGCTTTAGAACCCCAAAAACATGTATTCTATAATTTAGTATTTTGCTCCCGTCTGCGAGAGCTTTTTCTGTAATTCATTAATTTGTTGTCATATTTGCATAATTAAGGTTTTAATGGTCAATTGGACATAAGAGAAGGAAAAATTGATAATTAATTCCCTAATCCAAATTTCCCTACATCTAAAAGTGACCTAGGGTATGATAGTGCTCTCCAATCAACCCTAGATCCTTCAATGTTTAGTGGAGAGGCAGATTTTAACATTTAAACAACAAAAGATTAACAAAATCCAATTTTACCGTAAACATTTTGGTGACCCTGTGTTTTTGGACTTAAATTAGAACTTGCTAAGTTTTTGTCTTCAGATTTGGATTGATTTCATTCATTCATTTAGTCATTCAATTTATTGCATTGAGAAAAATTTAAAAAAATTGAAAATTTTGGAAAATACAAAAAAATTGCATTGTTGGGCTTACTAAATTGCATAAATTCTTCCTTAATTTTCCTAATTCATGATGTTTGCATCAGATTTGATATAAATTACAGAAAAATACAAAAATTCAAAATTTTACATTACATTTTCATCATTTAATTGCTAGGGTTTTGTGGAAATTTTGACAATTTTTAGATAACCTAGTAATTCCAAAATCTAGGCTTAGTAGGCAAAATCTTTTATTAGATTTTTCTACTGATTTTAGAGGCTCATTCACATTACCATTTGTCTATAGTCTTTCATTTTAGTGTGAATTTGCATTTAGATTTAAAATATTTGCAATTTTGCATAGAAAATTTCAACAAAAACTAGCAATTTTGACACATTTTCATTAAATTTGCATGGGCATTTTGCATGTTTAACCCTGAAAATAATTTTCAGATATGAGATTATTTTATATCCATAAAAAATCAGACTTCAAAATATTCACATAGCATTTTGTCCCTACATCTCAAACCTAGGGCTTCACAAACAACGATTTTCACTAAATTTGATGTTATCGACTTGATCAACTTGCACCATAGGTGTGTTGTGAAAGGTATTTTGAAACTATTTTTCTATTATCAAAGTAATAATTTTATTTCCCTCATAAAAATCTTCACAACACCCTTTTAACGGGCTCTTGTAGTGAAAATTTGGTGAAAAACTACACTTTTTGACTATTTTTGCCCTAGGGTTTGACCTAGTTTGCACTCCAAATGTGTTGTGATAAATTTTATGGATTGCGATGACTGATATTATTGGTATTATTTTTTTTCCCTCCTAAAATTCCTTACAACACCTCATTTTCTAGGTCTTGGAGTTGAAAAACCGTGAAAAATAGCCTATTTTTGCTATATTTTCACTAAGGTTTTACCTTAAGTGGCACTGAAAGCATGTTGTGTTTGATATTTTAACACCAAGTGGCTGTTATAACTGATATTATTTGCTGTACATCATCATTTTTCTCACAACACCCTTTGTTATGCTCTCTTGCATTGAATTTTGATGAAAAAAGTGCCTATTTTGACATATTTTCACTATAATCGACTTGGCATTATCTTAGATTTGCATCAAGAGTGTGTTGAGAGTGATCTTATCACTATTTTGGGCTGATATCAGATGTATAATTTTCTTCCCTTGACTGAAATCCTTACAACACCTTTTGATTCATTCACTTGCATTGAAAACATATCGAAAAACCAAGCATTTTAAGGCTATTTTTACATATTGTTTTGCACTTGTCTTTTGCATCAAATTTGAAAAGCTTTTAAAATCTGAGTTTACATTGAAAACAATGCAATGGCACCTTCATGTCATTTTTTTATGGTATCTCTGCATGCATTTATCAAAGATCTTGATTTTGAAGAATTCCTAATCCTAATGAGTGAACATCCTTTGATATTAGAAGATTTAACCAAATTCGTCTCTAGGAACACTCATGAGAAAGATGAGAGTGAAAATCCCTTTTTTGCCATAGAGTATGATGATGATGATTATGTACCTTCCTCTCATCCCATTGCTCTCCCTGGCCAAGTTGTAGCATTAGTGGATGAGACAAGGTCTCTCACATTAAATACTTTAGGGATGGATTTTTGGTGCAATCAAGAGGGAAACAATGTTAATTCAATCGTCATTAATAGATCTTGTACCAATATTCCTAAAATGATTGTCTGAGGGGCACCTAGTACACCCTCTTATTTAAAGCTAGTAATTACTATTCAAGGTCAACCCCCGGATTACATTTATAAATGTGCACAACAAATTTCTCAACCAAGTCAAGGTGTTCAAAATGTGTTACAACAACCACACCACAATATGATTGCTCACACATACAACACCTGTAATAACAAGCAAAGTAAGCAAGCACTGCTTGTGCTTGTCTCTCTCCCATGTTCTCAACCTATGCTCCCTCCACCACCTTCATCTTACTCATGAAAGTGGTCAAGAGTATAATCTTGTCGAACAGCTCCACACTACTTCGGCTAAGATTTCTCTTTGGGACTTAATACAAACATCGCCTACATACCATGGAATGCTCCAAGAAGCTTTGCAAAAGGTGATTGTCCCACCTACTGCTAAGCCTAATGATGTAGCAACCGTATTGGATAGTATGCATGTGACAAAAATAGATATTCTCTTTCAACCATAGGAATTACCATCAATTGAAGTTCAAAACCAATATGATCCTCTTATAATATTTGTCACAATAAACAAAACATTGGTTAAGAGAGTTATGATTGATAATGGATCGGCTCTTAATGTTTGTGGCATAGACTTATTACATAAGATTAAAGTTGATACATTTTCCATCAAACTAGAACTGTTAAGTATCTGTGGTTTTGACATTAACTTTACCTATAAAAGTGGGACTTGTGACTGTGCCACTCTGATTCATGTCATGCCTAGTTCTTTATCTTACATCATGATTCTTGGTAGACCTTGGATTCATGCATTGGGGGCAGTCCCTTCCACTCTACATTGTTCAATCAAATTTATATTCAAAGGGAAACTTCATGCTATTCATGTTGATCCTGAACCAGATAACTATTTTACACATTGAAATGCAAAAACTAGTTTACAATCATATGAGATTAAACAATTTGCACAGTGACCCATTAATGACTAATGTTGTGCAAGACTCTCAACCATCAAATTCACTTGTTGATGATGATTGGGGTTCATTAGATTTTAACCCTTACAGTATAGGGGAATACAAATTTAATAAACCTAACACATCAAAAGTTGCATCGATCTTGTCTAAGCAATCTTTTGAAACATTTCAGAAAAACAAAGTTTCCTTGGTTGAAAATAAAGACAATACCCTTACCTATACTACAAATTATGATACCTATGAGGCTTCACCTTCTTCTAAAGAAATGGACTCTCTAAATGGTCGTGGATTTCAAATCTTGTACAAAAATATCGATTATGTAGGCAATGGTTGCGGTGTAAATCAACAAGGAATTAGAGTACCTTTACAAGTTGATGGAATTAACTACACAGCTGGTATAGGATACCACTATTTGAAACCCACCAAAGCCTCTTGTCATCCTAAAATTAATGTTAATACAATATTAAACCAACATGAGAGATATCCTAAATGTGTATGTTCTTAACGATGGTGCTACCAGGTAAGTATCTCTAACCCTTTATCTCTCTCATGATGTGCTTCCCCCATGATGTGTTATATGTTTTTTAGGCCTCCTGGAATGACCTCAGATTCTCCTGTAAGGTTCAAGATACCAGGAGACTACCTCTATTGTGACCTTCTTCTATTTGTACCATCATTCTTCTAAATTGCCTCTCTCTGATTTCATTGTTGTGTGTTGTGTCTTGCGGACATAGCGTTGCGGTTGGTGACTTGGGGGCACCCTCCTATGTGATTGTCCCTAAGACACTTGTTTCTCCTCTCTTATTTATTCTTTACCTTCCTCTAGTGTTTCCATCTAGCGAGCAGATGACGACAAACATTTATATTGATGCGGACCTAGTGTCCCTTTTGAGAGCAATAAAAAAATAGACTTAGTTCCTAATATGACAATGGGGTTGTATATCTTATCTGATGCTTGGCTAGTGGAAGCACTCATGATTTCCGCGTAGTGAATTTGATGATGTTTCTATCACATTTACAAACCTTAACAATACTGTTGCTCTATGCACCTTTGTTTGTCTTTTAATCTATCCTTGGTAGTACTCGATTCAGAGAGCTTCGTGATATAGCCCCATGGTTATCCTCAAACTCCGAATTCATTGTATAACCTTGGCTCTTTGTGTGGTTAATCATATGCATTGATGTTGTTGTTTATCATGATGTTGTAGACACTAACATATTTCTTGCAGGGATGTGTTTGTGGGAACATTTGGTGATCATAAAGTACATGTCACCTCTGGGGGGCATGGGCTTTGCGAAAGTCGTTGTTCCCTTGTGTGTTTTCTTCCTACCTTAACATGCTTGATATTGATAACTAACATCAACCACCTTAAGGTGGGGGAATATAAGGTAAGCTGTCTATTATAGATGTTAGCAATGTGTTTGACCTCAGATGCAAAGACCTGCACTCTTGAGTAGTGCATCATGCATCCTGAGCTTGTTTTCAATCAATCAATCATGTAAGCCCTCTGCGGAGGTGGGATATCAAGCATATCCTTTTTCTTAAGCCCTCTCTAGAGGCAGGATATCAGGGATAACCTTTTTTTCTTAAGCCCTCTACGGAGGCGAGGATGGTGTATTTCTCAGAGAAGATTGCATCATCCTGTCATTTTCAAAAGTCCTCTGCAGAGGCGGGGAGTGGTTCTGTGACTAACTCAACCCTTAAGCATGTTTTCGGTGGTTGTTGTGGCTAAGCCCAACCATCAGTGTGTGCCTGTAATGTGCCTGAGATGGTGATAAGCCCAGAAATATGGAACACACCATCGCTTATCTATCATGTTTTCTCCGTGTCTTCAAGTGTGTGTGTTTTGGTGTGCTTGTTTTGTGTGGCATGTTTGTTGCCCCATATGCAGAGACCAGCGCCCTTGTGTAGTGCTTCCTGCATTTTGGGAGGTTTTGCGTGTCTTGCATGTGTGTTGCCCCATATGCAGAGACCTGCGCTCTTATGTAGTGCATCATGTATTATGGGAGGTTTGTTTACTTTCCAGTACTTGCATTTTTATTTCATATATATGAGAAAAAGAAAAGAAAAGATATCATTTCTGTCTTCCATGCATTAATGTGTCTTCAATGCATTGACTGTCTACTCCATGTTCTACGTGATTGTAACTATATTCTCTGTGTTTTGCGTGTCTGTTATTGTTTTCTATGTGATTGGCGCATCTTCTCCGTGTTTGATGTGTTTGATGTGTTTATGACCTTACTTTAATGCATGTATTGGCCTCATGTTTATACATACATTAAAATGGGGGCTAAATGTAACGTCGAAAAATGTCCCCTTGGGGGCTTTTCCCTCATAAGGTTTAGCTCTCGAGTCTTTTGCGTGCATTTAGGACATCTTAGTTCATATTTTGGCATCCCAATGGAATGAGACTTGGGTAACATGACAAATGGGACATAGGAGGACCCCTTGAACTATACCCTACCCAAAATAGGGGGGGAGGAATTTGGAGCTCGCGCCCTAGTCCTGCCATATTTTTGGGCAGCCCCAATTTCTAGGTGTCGGTTAGTGACCGTTATTAGGTCCCTTTGCCAACACGGTAAGTTTGAATTTCAAATATCTTGGTGGGAGTGCTTGTAGATGCATATATAAGCATGTGTAGGCATTCATTTGTAAACTAGATTTCAATTAGATGGCAATTACGATATTAAAGAGTTCTCAAGGTGATTCAAGGCTTTCTATTGTGTTGCAAGAGCAGACTTGTATGTTTTGTGTGTTGATATTTGCAAATTTGTGCATCAATCTCCTCATGGCATGAAGAACATCTTCCTCCATGTAAGCTTCACTACAAGGTGACATATCATTGTGTTTTTATCATTGATTCCTTTGGTTTTTGGCCTCTGCCTCACAAGGGCATGCCCTCTTTATTTGACAATAGTGTTTGGAGACTTAAGTGTCCTCCAGGGTTTGACTGAGGCAAGCCTCTAAACACCACAACCCCCAAACCAAGTCTTGTGATTGCAGGTTACAGGTGTCGCATTCGTGAAAAGTGGAGTTGCAGGAAGGACTGGTAGGCATCAAGGATTTGGGATCTAAAGAAAAGTCAAACAAAGGAGCACTTCGAGGACTTGGGCACTTGCTCTAGTGTCCTCTGTAGATAGATCTCAGAAAATAGAAGTTACAGGGCTGATGAGTGTCGGAAGGAGGTCCAGATTCCCTAAAAAAGTAGGTACCTTGGACTTGGGCACTCACTCCAGTGTCCCCGACTATTTCGCTTCGGAACCCCAAAAATAGGTATTTTGTAATTGAGTATTTTACTCCCATTTGCAAGAGCTTTTTTCGTAATTCATTAATTTATTTTCATATTTGCATAATTAGGGTTTTAATGGTTAATTGGACATAAGAGAAGGAAAAAATGATAATTAATTCCCTAATCCAAATTTCCCTACATTTGAAAGTGACCTAGGGTATGATAGTGCTTGCCACTCAACCCTAGATCCTTCAATGTTTAGTGGAGAGGCAGATTTTAACATTTAAACAACAAAAGATTAACAAAATCCAATTGTACCCTAAACAATTTTACTAGGAAAAGCTTCAAGAACTAGTGCAAGAAAATTTTCTTTCTACAAAGCTCATCTTTCATTCATGGGTTGATTTTCTTTTTTTCAACAGAGAACAAAATGCAAATGTTCCATTTATACAGAATGAGTATGGCCGCAGCCTAAAAGAAGGGTCTTTCCTTGAAAGAATGTTAAACCCACAAAGTTTATTGCACACCCTCAACATTCCTAATGAAGAAATAGTGAAGAATCATGAATCATACAAAATAAAAAGAATCCTTACCTTTTCTTTGTTGTAGAGAGGAAGAAACTTTCGTTACAGGCCATGGGTTTTCACCTAGGTTTCTCGCCTTTTATTGCTTTCAAGAGAGCTCAAGCAGTCGGCCATGGCGGCCCCACATAGAAAGGAATAAATTATAGTGAGAAACAAAGAATAATGCATAAAGAAATCACTTCAAGACCGCAGCCTGTAGGCCATTTTTGCATCAGAAAATTAAGAAAAAAGTTTCAAACTATCACAAAAATATGCTCACCTTCAATTCCCTATCAAAGATTTGAAAGGAAATCATGGAGAACCTTCAAGAGTTGTAGAGAAAAATGAAGAGACCTTAAAACCCTAGGCAAGCATGGCGGTAGCTCGAGAGAAGCAGCAAGAAGACAAGATGAAAATGACAAAAGGATTAGGGTTTTCCCTTCTTTTGGTCGATGAGAAGATTTTCTTTCCTTCATTTTTTGACTTCTTTTCTTTGAAATCATTATTGTCTAAACCATCACCATGGTCAAGACTTTTAAAAGTCTTAAAAAAACTAATGATTTAAATCATTATGCCACAGGGGCCTATGAGGGCATGTCTTATTATTGCCTTTTGATTTTTTAAAAGTCAAAACAATAATCAGAGGATAAGGCCGAGTGCCTTGTGTTATTTTTGCTAATGCATGAAGTGGAAATCAAACATAAGGAGGATGATTCGAAGGTAGGGTATGAAGTGTGATATAATAGTCTCACATGGATTGATAAGGTGCTATATATATGACAAAAGATGCAAAGGCAAATGTATATGGAATGCACATAAGGAGTCCTAATGGTTCTTAATAATGTATTACATTAGGCATGAAGCCATAACGATGCATGGTGTGAAATGATTATACAAGGCAAAAGGGAGTCATAAGGATGCAATATGATATATACAAAATAATATGGCATGATAATTGTATTTTGACCTATGCATGGAGAAGAACCCATATAATGCATGAATAGTGCTAAGAGTTATAAGGTGTTTTGCATGTTGTAGTATGTTTATGCATGGGAGACATAAGGGGGTAAATAGAGATATTTTCATCTTTTTACATGCATGAGGGCTTATTTTGTCTTGGAATCATCATTAATGCATTAATGTAATCATGTGAATGCAAAGGGAGAAATAGGTGGTTATTTTGCTTTTTAATCTTCTAAAGGGCAAATGCATTCAAAAGTGCATGATTTTGCAACTAGATAAATGTAAACAGTAATAAAGTAATTTAATTATAAATTACTTTATTATTTTGTCACAAGTTGTAAAATCAAAAAGATAAGAGAAATTGTAACTCATAGTAAAGTAATCATCCCAAAGTTACTCTATTATTTGCTCACATATCCCAAAATCATGCAAATTTGGAGGATAGAGTTAACTGAAGTCTTTTGGAACTCTTTTGCATGGCTTTTTGGTCAAATTTGGAGAGTTTGGTCCACCTTTTGGTCAAACTTAAAGAGGAGAGCAGTTTGGGGCTATTTTAGCTTGATTTTGGGATAGTTATAGCCCTTATTTTTAGGGATTTTCTTGCTTGCTCGTGGATCAATTTTGAGAGCTTATTTTTAGAGGTAGTTGACTGTAGTTGACCTTTCTAGGTCTCTTGAAGAGAGCATATTATATATTGTAAGAAAACCTTAGGTTTTTCTAGTTCTTGCCTTTTTAATCTTTACACTTTGAGAGAGAGAAGGTTTTGTAACTCATTTATTGCAGATTTATAGAGATTACAACAGGTTATGGGTTCTATTCTTTGTCTTTTTATGCAAGCGTTGCTTTATTTTTTAGCTGAATCAAGTGTCTACCTTTCCATTAATGTAGATTTTGTGAATGATTTGATGAGATTTTATTGTGTTTAAACATCAGAACCTTTAAAATCATTGTCTCATTTGTACTTACATGTATTTAATTATTGAAATTAGGGTAGACAACTGAGAGGGGGGGTGAATCAGTTGTCTCAAAAATTTATCTTTTTCTACATTTAATCTTCCTTACAAATTAATAATAGATTAATGATAAAACCATGAAAGCATGAATCAACAACACAAGAGCAGAAACATAATCAACACACATAACACCAAGATTTTTACATGGAAACCCAGTTAAGGGAAAAACCATGGTGGGGGTTAACCCACAAGATTTATTCTCTATTAAAAGAATAGAAAATGGGAAGGTACTTGCCTTCAGGCACACTACTTAGAGGTCACTACTTAAAGAGGCTCACTGCCTATAGAAACATTCATGAGTTTAACATAGAAAGATTAAACTAAGAAACAACATCTTCTTCATGCCAATGTCACTTCCATTGAAGCGAACAACACCTCTGCTCTACCCCCTTTAACACTTCCTCGCTACCTCCACATCTTCGCTCACCACACACATTTCCATGACTTCACAATGCTTATTTATACATGCCATCAACTTTGGAATGAGCATCAAAGTCAGCCAAACAATCATCTATCTAGAATATTCTCCAAGATAGACATTTCCAACAATTACAATCACAAGACTTGACTTAATACAAAATGCTACATGCGAACCACTCCTCTATCAGCCAAACATAGTTGGGACTCAAATCTTCCTCAAACAACATGCCACGCTCCATAGAACTCTTCTTAGATCATCTGCAATAGGCACCAAGCATCCGGTCAGCCAATACTAGAAAGAATAGCAACACCCAAGGAGAAATCTTTAACCACGAGCTCAATCCTTAATAAAAATCACCAAGACAATAGGCACACGATCTAGAGACCATCACAAGCATAATGAAATCAACCAGAACAGTTGCACCACCTCAAATCACCAGAAACACTTGCACCTTCATCTGGAAACTCAAGAACACTAACTGTCATGACTATTAAACTAGAAAGATTGCTTGTAGACCTCCAAACCATGAACCACTTGAGTTAAGGACACACACCAATAGCCCAAACATACTTCTAGATCCACTGACCATAATTTTCCAATGCGAAACAATCCTGACCAAATTCTTGTCACCCTGTCACCTCTGAACAACTGCAAAACCTAGTTCTACTTAGATGGTCAAAGCTTCATCAATACCTCATGCGGACCTCTCAAATCTTAACTGGAGCACCTTTAGACAATCATCTACAAACCCTTTAATCCGCATACTCTAATCTTCATCTCACTAGGAATGCGGAGCAATCTTCTTCACTGAACTACACTGTCTTCACTGTCTCTGACAGAGAGATATGTAACTCACTTGTTTCTTCCGGAGAGTCTAATTTTCTCAATATCCTCAACATACAAGTCTTTTAAAAAAGTAATAGAATAAGATATAGTTGACACTAATGACAACAAGGATATGTTGACATCAATGACAACACCGATTAGGTACATATTTGCAACAATCTCCCCCTTTGTCATTGATGGCAACATATGATGTGAAAAATTGTTTCAACCATCAAGAAAAGAACTTCTCCCCTTTCTCTTATCACATTTGCAACCACTTTCTTCACTTCTCCCCCTTTCACCAGCAACTACTTCCAAGTTTTTCACATGACTTTTCTCCCCCTTTGACATCAATGGCAAAGGGCACATATTTGCAAAAATCTCTCACCGTTTTGTTTCGTGGACAAGATCAAACTAAACTCAGAACATACTAACTACTCCCCCTGAGTAGCATCCCCTTAACACCAATCCAGATCACAAGATATGACTATGAGTTCCATCAGACTAGTGCACATTAGTGCACCTTAGTTCAGAATAGGAGGGGTAATTACCCCTAGCTTCCCTCTGAGATACTCAAAAGTGTCCTTAGGTAGAGGCTTAGTAAAGATATCCACAATCTGATCCTTTGAAGGAACAAACTCCAATTTGACTTCATTCTCATTTACCTTCTCTCTCAAAAAGTGAAACTTGATGGATATGTGCTTTATCTTTGAATGCAACACCAGATTCTTTGAGATGTTTATTGCACTTGAATTATCATAGAAGATTGTAATCGGCTCTTCAAACATAATTATGATATCCTTCGACATTTGCTTCATCCACAAAACTTGAGTACAATTGCTTGTTGCTGCTATGTACTCTGCCTCTACAGTAGATAGAGAAATTGGCTCTTGCTTTTTGCTCAACCAAGAAACCAATCTCTTACCCAAGAAAAATGCACCACCACTAGTACTTTTCCTATCATCCACATCTCCTGCCCAATCAACATCTGTGTATGCACAAAGAGTGAAATCATCACCCTTAGGATACCATAAGCCATAATGAGATGTTCTCTTCATATATCTAAAAATTCTTTTGACTGCTACAACATGAGATTCTCTAGGATCAGCTTGAAATCTAGCAACAAGCAGGGATTTTTTTTAGTGGCGAATCTTCACCAATTGGCGAATAGTTCATTTTCATGAATGAGGAATTGGCGAATACATTACCACCGGCGGGGGGCCAGTTTACCCAATTTTTACAGAGTTTTGGTCAAATGCATTCAATTCGCCATCCTATTAATTTTTGAGTCATTTATAGTTAGTATTTTTGCCACGGTATACTACACGGTTCTAACAGTGATTCACCTAGAATTTAGAGGCATGTTTTAATTCACCGACTTATTTGCCAATATCATTAAACGGTTGACATGCATGAGGACCCAATTCTCCAATATCATTAAATGGTTGGCATGCACGAGGACCAATTTCGCTAGTACAGTTAAATGGTTCACATGTATAAGGACCAACTTCGCCAATACCATTATAACTCCATGCTAATTGTAGGGCCATATTCACCTAGAAAATTACTATATATGTGTTTGATGGAGGTCCATTTCACCTAACATTTATAAGTGTCCTATTAATAGTGCACGGGAATCACCATATTATTATAATAGCATTTGAAAATCCCGCGTTATTCGCTAAATATGAATTGATAAAAATGCATTTGAAACTCTAATTAATCCTTTAAGTTTACACATTTTGTTCAACTCAGCTCTCGAATCCTTGATTCATTTCAGATCATAGAGAAGTTACAGCTATAGGAATTGGCAAGTCACTGAAAGGTAAGTGATCATTTATTTACAAGTTGACTGTGTAATAATATAAGATTCATGTTGATTATTTGTGTCTTTGTTATATATGATATTGATTGAGTAGGAATTAGGACTAGGAGATATCTTAATCTAGGAGTCTAGGACCCAAGGATCTATATTCTATCATCTATGATTGCCTCTTAAACAAAATGACATTATTTCTATAGCTTTTAGTTCGTGAGAGATGTCGAGCAAGAAGAAGTTGTCTGAGGGTGGTGAAGGGACTCAAGATGAAGCGAGGTCAAGGCCATCAAAATGGAGAAACAATAACATAAAGATGTACTTTGGCAATGTTGGCGGTCCATCGGATGTAGCTACAACATCAGAACCTATACCACCTAGTGACTTGCATCATAATGGCATGGATGGTATTCTAGGGAATACCCAATATAGCAGGAATGATGACAATGACACCGATGATATTCCAGGGAATACCCAATGTACCGGGATTGATGAGAATGCCACAGATGATGTTCTAGGGAATACCCAATGTACTGAGAATGATGAGAATGTCGTAGATGATGTTCCAAATCTAGAGAATAGCCAATGTACCGAGAATGATGAGAATGCCATAGATGATGTTCAAGGGAGTACCCAAGGTAGCCAAAATGATAGCAATTCCACAGATGATGTTCCAAGAACAAATGATAATGAAGCTAATGAAGCTATAGAAATCAATGAAGATGAAGATCCTACGAGTGCATGCAAGTGGAAAAGAAAAGCCAAATCAAAAAAGGGACATGAGTGGGAAATGTCAAGGAGTTTTCAGATTGATTGGGTCTCAAATTCCCATTCATTGAATTGGTGGAGAATAAAAACAAAGATGAACCTCCCACAGAATGCAAGTGTAAGATTTGCAGTTGGAAATATCATAGGGAGAAGAGGTTGCAGTTAAAACCTAACACCATAGAAAAACATATTGGCAAAGTTTACGAAAAACAAATCATAGATGGATAGGAAAAATTAGTGATAAGATGGAAAATGAAGGAAGAATGTCTTCATGTAAAGAATGCCTTCGAATATGAAGCGCATTTGCAAAGAAAGGCAAAGATTCATGCAGGTGGAGGTTCAATTGAAGCCCAATTTGGAAAGATGATGGGAGAATTACAAATGGCAAAAATTGTTTAGTTGGGTGTTGTTTTTCATATTTTGAGCAGAGGGCATCCTATGGTAGACGACCCTGAATATAATAGTTTATTATCTTTTATGGACGTTCCTAATTTTCCCAACTCACATTGATCAATAAACAGTGGATGGGAATGGGCAAGTTCTCTTGCTGAGGTGGAAAAATGTGATTTACAGGAAAAACTAAAAGTGTCAACTTTTATTGCATTATCTCTAGATGAAGTTACAATAATAGATAATACTTCCTGGGTATGTATGTATGTGTATACTATGGCAAATCATGTCTGCCAACCTCATCTACTCTCTATTTATAAAATGAAGGAGAATGCAACATCACAAAATATATTTGAGATAGTTAAGAAATCTTTGAATGAAATTGGAGGTATGGATGACTGCACAATTGTGAGAAAGTTGGTGTGTGTAGGGGCGGATGGAGCTTCAGTAATGCAAGGTCATAGGAATGGTCTGTGTTTGAAGCTACAAACTTCTATTTTACCATACATGATTGGCATTCACTGCATGGCCCACAAAATGAATTTAGCATTTAAAATTGTGAGCAATTTTCCTGTAGTATCAAAAGTTGAAGATCTAGTCTGCGAGCTCTACTCATACTTCTGCCGAAGTCCCAAAAGGTTTTTGGAATTTCAACATTTTACTGAGGGAATAACTGCAGGAAACAAGCTTCTTAAGGATGTTGATAACAGATGGATCTCCTTGCTTGAACCAACTAAAAGAGTATTTGTAGAATATCAATCTTTGATTGGTTTAATGTACGAACATTTCTTCACGGTTAACAAGGCTCCTAACCTCTTACATAGGTTAAGTGACATAAAGACACTCCTCGTTTTAGCTGGTATTCTTCCCATTATGGAGGAAATGAACATGCTTGTGAAAAAAGCCCAAGAAAGGTCTATGTATATTTCTGAATATACTAAACTGCGTGGAATGATATACATGATGCTCAATAGTCTATATCTATCAAACCAGTCCTTCATAAGTCCAAAATTTAGCAGCTAGAATTTGATAACAAATGTAATCAATAATGCTATTTTTTTACTATTTAATGGTAGTGGGGAGTTATGTGTCTCTGTAAAGGGATTTGAGATACCAATGTACTATTTAAACAAGGTCAAGCGCACTATCAAAGAAGAACCTATTTCAAGGGAAGATTTTGACAAGATTGTTAATTCTATAAGTACTACTTTAAAGAGTATTGCGAGATCTCTGTCCTTGGAGATTAGAGATCGATTCCCTCATGATGAACTGCTTGAAGCCATGTCTATAGTGTATCCTCAATATTGGGTCAACTGTGAGCCAAATGATTTTCACAACAAGATAAAGACCTTAACAAATCATTTTTGCAAAAGTATAGAATTCAATGGATAAGGAATAGAAGGAATTTTAAATCAAACTAAGCTTAGTGACCAATCAGGTCAATTTGCAATTTTAATGAGGAAAAAACTTAAACTCATGGAGGCTCCCCACCAACATGGATCAATAAGAAAGCTTTGGGCAACCTTTAGTCAAAGCGAAATATTATGTGATGCATTATCAGAATTTTTCAAACTTGTTGATTTATGTCAAACCATGATATTGGGGTCGGTGGACGATGAGAGAGTTTTCAGTGCATTGGGGTTCTTGAAATCAAAGATAAGAAATAAACTTGACAAGAATTTGGAAAATTGCTTGAGGATGTTTACAACTAGACATGATATCCGGAGTTTTCCTTTTGATAGGACACTCACAATCTGGAGGTCCTCATGTGAAAGAAGAGGGTTGTGCAACACTTCAAACAATAATAGCATACATGATAGTGACACGATGAATACCAGTGCCACATGTAGTGGTAGTGGTGATGATGAGACGCTCTTAAGTAGAGATATGGAGATAGAAGAAATTGAAGAACATCATCACGATGATTCTGGATATCATGGTCACAGGGAGGATCGGGAGAATCTGAATGATGAGATGATTTGGCATTTTGAAGGGATTTAGAAGCCACTAGGCATTTTTTAGATGTTCCAAACTCCAAAATGTTGTTGATGGCATTTTATTTCAATTTGTCTATTTGTGATGTACATTTTTTATTTTTGATCAAAAAAATTAATATTTTCATTTATTATTGTGTGATTATGATAATTTTTACAAGCATTCAACTAAATGTGAAGTAATTTTTCTTCTCTATAATCATAGTATTGTTTCATTTGTTTTCCTTTATTGCATTGTGATGGTTTTTTAAATTCCCAGCCTCCATCTCTTGTAAACTATAGAATAACGCGTTGCATAATTGCATTACCATACTTTGATCAGTTCCTAAACCAACTCTACTTAAGAATCCTTGCAATCACTCAGAACACTCAATATCTTCTTAAAGCATTAAATTTACTCTAAGTATAACCATTAAGATAAATATTTAAACACTAATTTAGGTTCCTTGGTCATAGTGTTTTATCAATTTTAAAATAGCAGACCCCAGTAGATTGTTCCACGATGTCTAGCAGAGCATCCTGGTGGTGCTTCCTTAGGAATTAGGGTTTCTAGTTCACTTGGTTTCATCTATTTGAATTTTGAATCCCTAAAATTCTAAATGTTTATGCTTTGTGCTTCCTACGCTTTTTCTTCTTTCCCTCTGTTGACTGTCTGTTGAAGGTTACCGGTCGCTTAATTCACAACTTAATGTCTTTGCACCCATGAGTTGACTAGCCCCTAATCCTAGCCTTACCTGCTGTCGCTCGTAAAAATCAAAGCCTTAAGTCTTAGGTTAAAGCTTAATAAAGTGCATTTCGTAGCTTCACAGTGCCTTTTCATGACGTCGCACCCCCTTGTGATGATGTGAAATGACTGCCATCTGTCAACCAATATGACAGTGGTCCACAGAAGAACTTTTGATCCAACGGTTGCGCTCCATCGCAGAGGTATCTCTCTAAGGGGAATATTCACTGCGCTGTCACAAGATGGTGACACGCGGCACTCCTCTATTAAAGAATTGAAAAGAAAGGCATTTCACAGCTTCACAGTACCTTTTTCATGACATCACCCCCTGCGACAATGCGAAATGACTGCCATCTGTCAACTGATATGGCAGTGGTCCATGAAAGAACTTTTGATCCAACGGTTGCACTCCATCACAAAGGTATCTCTCTAAGGGGAATATTTGCTACACTGTCATGAGATGGCAACACATGGCGCTCCTCTATTAAAGAATTGAAAAGCAAGGCCCCATGCGTCTGATCTGGTGATGTGATCTATGGAGAGGGTACAACTAATTTGTCTTATTCTGATTGGTCAAGGTCTTTTCAAACATGGTGATGAAGATTTTCAAATCTAGTCACGTGATCTCAGCTGTCGATTGCAGAACTGAAGGCAAGGATCAATGGCCCCATTTCAAATTTCCTATGAATGAGGATTTTTCAACCATATGCAGCATGATCTTATTAATGGTCATCGCTGCCACCATTAATACTAGAAATGGCAAGAAATCCAACATTATAAGGGAATAAATTAAGGCATTGTCTATCATTTTCAAGAGCACAGTTGCATTCCTAGTGAAAGGAGCTTCAAAATGAGCAAGTTGATGTGATTCCAAGCCTCTGTTAGCGTCAAAAACCACTAAGTCGCTTCTATTCCTCTATGTCTCATCAATTCGGCTATCCATTCATTTCAAAGTGTTAAGAAGTAATTTATAGTTGCACAAGGCCTAAGTTAATTGCATAAACACGGTTTAGAAGGATGAGTCAGTCTAGTCAACCTTCCACCTCAAAACATATTCTAGATGAAGACCTCATGATCCAATGTCCCAGGTCATTGAGGAAAGTTACAACAGGGCTAGGACAAGTAGGAAAAAATGATAAAATCTATGACTTGTGTGTGAATTGTAGAGATGCTAGGATACCCGTATCAGCGTGGAGCCTATTTGAGCATTAGCATAACATAGAAGACTATAGAGCCCCTATTTGCGATGCTTGGAAGCTTGATTTAGCCAAGTTGATTTTCCCTAATGTCTTTTTCAATCCAGACCTAGTCAGAGCAATTGCATGTAGATATGACCCCAAAATTAGGTCTGTTCTATTTGTGAATGGTTCTATCATAATTAGATTCAAAAAAGCCTATATTTCAACTGTGTTCAATTTAGACCCTGCTACGAGTATTCCCATTGACTTGAATGTCTTCAAAGAAAAGTATAAGATTGTCAGATATGCCTCTAGATCATTCAAACTAGCCAAGCATAGACCAAGGGGAATTGATGGAGGCCTGGTAAAAATTTCTGATAGAGAAGAGGAGCCCTTCCATTGTAATTTGTTCATGGAATATTTTGTCAGAACTTACCATAGTTTATGCCATGTGCTTGGGAGGGACGCAACTGACAGAATGCCAGTATCCTTGATGATGATGGCAATTTGCATTCAAGATCTTGGAACCTGACATCCATATGACTATGTGGGTTACTTGGCTAAGAAAATGCACAAGCAGATGGTGATAATATAAAATAACCTGTATATTGTAGGTCCCCATGTGGAATTCACATGGTATTCTTTGATGTGCCACATGATCCTATTCTCTCTATCAAGCCACTGCCAGTGGCATAAAGATTTACATGTGAGGATGACAGATGAACAAAGTAACATGATGCCAGTGCAAATGTGGACTTGCATGCATTACATGCATTTTAAGGATACTAGTTATGTTGTTTTTGAGGAGCATTTTGTAAGGAAGGTCATAGGTTTATTGAAACATGAGGGGGACATAATACCCCAAGAAGTTAAGGATTTCTTGAGATCTTTGGAAAGAGCCCCACACTTGAACATAGAACACAACTGGGGAGATTAGTTTCTGCATACAGACACTACTTGCATCAGGATTTATGATTGTGAGGATTGTGAGGCTCCACCTTACACTGTGCCTAAGTTTGTGACCAAGAGGCTTGCCTTCATGGAAATCATAAGGCAATTAAATGAAGCTGACAAGGAGCATTTTAGAAAGCATAGGAAGGGGTCACTCGTCCCTACTTCATTGATGCTCAGTGATTTTATAATAATTGATAAGAATGGATTAGATCAGATTGGCTCCATGCTTCAGTGTTACAAGATGGATATGGAGAAAGTGAGAGCATTTGACCTTGAGTGTTTTATTCACAAAACAAGGTTGAAGGTTAGTAGGCTTGGTTACCCCCACCAAGTCATCTTCAATGAAGATATAGTAAGAAACTGCCAGTCAATGCAGGAGATATATCTTTTGAGAAATAAATGGAATGCAGTGATTGAGGGAGAGAGGATGAAGAGAAATGTCAATCCTGCATACCCTGGGGCTTTTTCTAAAGTGCAAGATCCCATAAGGGGAATTGAGATGATCTTTGCCAAGGCAAACGAACTAATAGCTAGTTCACCTGCAGGTGAGGAGAGGCCATCTTACCAACCAAGCAGTTCTAGGGGTAAGTATGTAAGAGAAGAAGAATCCCCTGATTCCCCTACTCCAAAGAGAGCAAAAATCATTCACCTTGAGGTAGAGGTGGAGACAGAAATTGTGGAATAGATGGAAGAAGCAGCAGAAGAACAAATTCAAGAGCCTTCCCATCAGGTGAGTTCCCCATTAAATAAGGCCATACTCTTCACCAGATAATAGGTTGTCAAGGTCAACAATTAACAATGAAGTTGATACAGAAGATATGAGAGTACTGGAATGTAACCAATTTATTACAGATGATGCATTTGTTAGCACACCTAAATTTAGGTCATTTGTGCTAAGGACAAAGAATGAAGAATTTCAAAGGAGAATTAAGGAAGCAAGGAGTGGTGTTGACACCTCTAAGTATGATACTATTACTCAAAGGGTTTTGAGTGAGGTTAATAAGGATATCAGTGCAATAACCCCATAGGAGGGTAGGGTTCTTGTAGCCAGAACCAACATCCTACTGCTATCACATTGGACTCTATCAGATGCAATTGGATTTGATATGATAACAAAGGATGACTTTGATATGACAGAGGAACAAGTCAGCAAAGCTTTGCAGGGTACTACATTTGACCCAAGGTTTGAAACCTTGGCAATTTGGGCATTGGCCTCCAGTGATAAGAAACCAAAAGTTGGTTTGGAGGAACTAACTAGCAATGTCATAATTAGAAGGGTGTTAGACACCCCTGCCCCTCAAGCTATCAGTCTAAATGTGCAAACTGCACAATTTTCTGAGGCAACGATAATTAAACTTCTGAAAGACTATAATGAATTGTTGGAGAAATATGCAGTGGCCATGGCTAGGTTGAACAAATATGAAGGGAAACCACAATTAGATCCTGGTCCATCTCAGAGTCCCCCTATATTTAGACTACAGAGTCACTTCCAGTTGACACACAACCTCTTCTTTCAAAAATGAGAGAATTGAAGGAGGATAACAAAAAATTGAAAGAAGAAAATGAGAACAAAGTAAAGGACATGGTCACCAATTTGATCAAAAACAGAGTGACCAAACTCTTGGCCAGAGTGGAGGAGGCTTGGATGGCTTACTCAAAATTAAGGATAGCCTATGAGAAGCATGAATTTGATAAGCAGAGACTATCAAGTGTGAAAGCTAAGTTGCTACGAAGAACTTTAGAGGTTAGAGATTTTCTTAGGTGTTCTAGATTTGATGCAAATGCACCTCCTGAGTTGAATTTGGTGTTAGATATACTGAAAAATCTCAAGGATGTGGCCAATTTTCAATAGAAATTGGATACATTTTTGAGGTAAAAGATGCAGGCAATAGAAATGATGGACACTAAATGGTTGCACATATTTTGGAGGGTGATGGGAAGGCTAAGGAACTAGACAAGTGGAAGAGAGAAATAATAGATAATGGTCATCAATTAATTCCCTCCTGTTGTGATGAAGGCGATCCAACCATACAGTTGCTGGGTTGTAATTGGTTGAATTTACTTTTGATACATTTTGCAAGAATGTAAAGTCTATTTTGGATGCCAACTATGTCAGTCATAATGGCAAGATCATAGAGGTTATCTCATTCCCCTGGCCACTTGAAAAGACATACAGTGTGTTGGTGCTTTCCTAGACTGGATGCTTATTCCCAGATTTCCCTACAAGGTAGCCATCAATGATCAACAGGATCTCTGGGCCAGGGGCCAACGGTGTAGGAGATAGACTCTATATTTTATCTCCTCTTCTTCTTCAGGCTCTGCAAGACCTAGGGGGTATTCCCTACTCAACATCCATGAGGGTATGCATACAAAGGCTGGGATGCTGACAGAAAGCAGATAAGTCCTCCTGTAAGTAGACCAGAACTGAAATATAAGAGCAAAGGGGCTAGCTTTGGGCCTATTTGCAGTTGTAGACAGAGGACTGAGGATCCTAAACTAATTTTACTATCCTAATGGTTGTTTTTGGAGTTTGATTTTGAATTTATATATGGATGCAAAGTTGGACATGGTATTTAACACAAACAAGATTGGTGCCTATCCAGGGCCTAGAGTCAGTAGACATACACCTGTGAATGATATGCATGAACAACTAAAACTAGATTTTAGGGGAATACATATGATACCTGCCTTACAAATATCTCCCAAAACAAAGTGTTAAGCTATCTATACTTATGGCATCCCTACTGCAGTATACCCTTCCCAACATTCAATCTAAAAATAGTTTAATCTACCCCTTGAGCAGAAGTTAAAAGATTAAACATTCAACACAGGAATTCTATGTTCTAGAATCTTAGACATTCCTTGAATACTTAGACTCAAAAGAAAGATACATGCAAAACTGGAGACAGAATTAGCATAACACATGCAAACATAGCATTATTCATATAAGATTGACCATGAAATCAGTGGATTCATGCAAAAACATACAACAGAAGATACATAAACTCACAAGTTTGCTGCATAGAGCAACCAAATCAGCTGTATTGTATTATAGAGCCCCAATGTTCAACTTTCAACAACCACCAAAATGGTAACACAGTCTACCTATATCAGCTAGAAAGTGTACCCTACAGCAATTAATTACATGGCCTCAAGTCAAAAAAAAAAATTGTTGGATACAGTCATCAGAAAGAATGGTGCTCCCAAGCCATCAATGCAGTAGACAAGGGAGTGATAGGGGAGGCCTCGAGCCCTATGCCACCATCTGGAAGTCTTCATGCCAAAATCAAGTAGCCAAATCACTTGTACCATCGCCCATACCCCTACCACAGTCACCATTTATGGCTCAACCACCCGCGGCCAACTTGAAAACTGTCGTTGGATTCAAACAGGAGCTTTCCCGCCAAAACGCGTTCACTGAAAGTTCAAATCTGTAGGAAGAAAAATCCCACATGCATAGTGCGGAGGCTCCTTTAGCATTTTAAAAACATGGCCACCAACATACTAAGTGTTGAGCGCTTTTGCTGAGCTCGACACACATGCCTTTGCTAAAGCCCATCGGCCAAACCCAAGCCATCAGCTCACTCCCAAATCCTCTTGCCGATCTCAACAATCACACTGATGCCTATCACAATCCCTTGTCGGCCAGACTACTACCATTGGCCAACTCAAAAGTCTCCTCACCGATAGGCAAAAGTCACGCCAACGCTTACTTCACACCCCCTCCGTCGGCCAGATATAAACCTTCGGGCTAACCCTCCAGACCTCCACCGATAGTATGAGTCTCTCTGATGGCCAGCTTGCACCCCGTGTCACTGAGACAAAGACCATCAACACAATAAAAATGAAGCTCGCCGACAAAACAACTCACGCCGATGGACCATGGCCTAACACATCTTCCCCATCGGCCAGAGAAAGGCCATCGGAGCAACATTAAGCCCCTTCACCGATAATACCGCTTACACCGATAAACATCCTCCAAATCCTCATCAGCCTGACACTACCCCATATTCACCAATGGCACCTCCATCAGCCAGACCTGCGCCATCAGCCAACAATCTGCATGTTCACCCGATAGTCCTCCATTACACCGATGGCACCAACAAGCGATACCCTGTCGGCGAGACCTCAGGCATCGGCGAACTCGAGAACTCCCTCGCCAATAGCATTATTCCTGCCGACGACCACCATGAACATCCCTTCGTCGGTGTGACCCATGCTGATGACATCGCATCGGCCAAACACCCACATATCGGTAGCCCAAGGAAATACTTTGCCGATAGCCAAAGTGTTGGCGACGACTTCCCGAACTCTTGTCGGCCAGACTAACCCCGTCGGGCCAACACTTCATCGTCCACCCAACCACACAAGTCACTCCGATGCCAAACACCAAGCCAATGACACCACATCATCGGTGGAACAAAAATCCCCTATGCCGATAGCAACAGTCATCCGATGACCACTTGAGATACCCTCATCGGCATGACCAATACCATCGGTAGAACCACAACCTCCCACGCTGATAGTACAAGTCACAGCGATGAACCAAAACCTGGGGTTTGAACGAAGAAAAACCCTCCAACATGCAGAAACAACCCCTAGGTCAAAATGAGTGCCAACACTGGCTCCGAATGGGGACGTGCAGGTGAAAAACCTACAGCGAGAACCAGATCTCTGGGCAGACCAGGCAAAAACCAAAATAGCACGAACTGTACAAGGCATTTACAATATATGCATATTTTTACAAATGTGCATAGATGCAAGTCATCTATGCAAAATAGAATTTAAGAATTGGCCATGCACAGGCAATTCCAGAACTTCACCATCTAGGGCCTGGAGGAAATAAGAATCCTCCCCATGAGTACTACAAATCTGATATGGGCCCATCCATAAGGGTTCAAACTTACCATGTTTACCCTTTTCCTGATTTTTTGCATTCCAGATGAGTACCAGATCATTGACCTGAAACTTCCTTTTTGTAGCTCTCCTATCAAACAGATATTTCACATCTTGTTGTCTCTTGAGGTTGATCTGGTGTGCCTTCCTTCTGTTTTCATCCAGTGCAACTAGCTGGTTCACTCTTTCTGTCATGGAATCTTCAATCTCCTCATCATTTTCCTGGATGAATCTATAAACTGGTAAGAGATTGTTTATGGGCAATCTGGCTGATGCACCATATACTATTTCAAAGGGTGACATCCCAATAGCCTTTTTTACTATCACCCTATCAGCCCATATTGCTAACCTTAATTTTGAGTCCCAAGCTCTCTTGTTCTTATCCAGTATCCTCTTGATGATTTTCATGATACTTTTATTGCTTGATTCTGCTTGACCATTTCCTTGTGGGTGGTATGGTGATGCATATGATAGATTTATTCCATACCTGCTGCAAAAATCAACAAATTCAGCTGATCTGAAGCACATAGCATTATCAGTGACTATCTTGAATGGTACTCCAAACCTGATGATAACATTTTCCAGTATGAAATCCATCACCACCTTACTTGTAGTTTTCTTAGTTGCAATGGCCTCAATCCATTTGGTAAAGTAATCAGTTGCCACCAAAATCCAACTGTGTCCCCCACTTGACTTGTCTGCAATTTCCCCTATGAAGTCAATTCCCCACTGCTAAAATGGAGCATCCATAGTCACAGTTTTGAGGGGTAAAGCACCATCATATCTCAACTTTCCTAAGAATCTCTAGCAAGGGTCACACTTCCTCACTAACCTTTGTGCATCTGAAAAGAGAGTGGGCCACCAATATCCTACTCTGAGAATCTTATGAGCTATTGTTTGGGCAGTATAATGTCCACCACACAGTCCTTTATGCATGTCAATCAAAACATTGTTAGCTACATCTTCATCCACACACCTCAGCATCACACCATCAGGATTTTTCCAGTATAACTTACCTTGAACAATAACATACCTGATTGCATGTAACTTTAAAGTCCTCTTTTGACTGTCACTAAAATGGGAAGGACAATTTAGGTTTTGCAAGTAGTATATAATATCCTTGTACCATTCAGATCTTGATACATTCACATTCTCATTTTGGACTGCATTGACTTGGCATGCTTCCAAGTTTGACTGTGCCATCATCTTGGCTAATCCTTGACCTCTTACCAACTTGGTAATTTGTATGTCTATGTTGAACTCTTGCAGTTTGTTTATCCATTTGCACCTTCTTCCAGTCACCTCCTGTTGAGTGAATATGTCTTTGACTTCTGCATGGGGTACATATGCAATTATATATGATCCTACCAGGTATGGTCTGAAACTTTTGATGGCTCTGACTAGTGCATATGCCTATTTTTCCATGATATCATATTTCAACTCATTAGTCTGCAAGGACATACTGAAGAAAGCTATGGGTTGTTCAAATCCATCCTCAATTTTCTATAGCAAACATGCAGCAACAGTGTGAAAGGAAGCAAATGAAAACACTTGGAATGACCTAGAAAAATTAGGAGACTTAAGAACAGGGGCCATCTTGATTGCCTCTTTGATACTCTGAAATGACTCTATTGCTTCACTTTCCCAGTGGACAGTTGCATCCTTCTTCATCATCTTGGAAATGTTCCTTGTGGTTTCTGCAAAGTTGGGAACGAATCTCCTAACAAAATTTATCTATCCAAAGAAGGATTGAACTCCTTTTACAGTCTTTGGCATTTGAATTCTGTCAATAGTAGCTACTCTCTCTGGATCTATCCTAACTCCATCCTTGGAAACAATGTGCCCTAGGAGTTTTCCTTCAACTACCCCAAAAGCACACTTCTTTGGATTTAAAGAAATGCCATACTCTAGTGCTCTTATGAAAATCTACTCTAGATGCAAACAATGCTTCTCTTCCTTCTTTGAATAGGCAGTCAAGTCATCCTGATAAACAACCAAGATTGAGTCAATCAACCCTGCAAAAGCAACATCCATTGCTCGTTGAAATGTAGCACCTGCATTTGTTAGTCCAAATGGCATTCTAACATACACATAAGTTCCCCATGGAGTGGTGAAGGCAGTCTTGTACTGTTCTGATTCCTTTATCTTCACCTAATTATAACCTAAAAATCCATCCATCATGGATAAGAGTTCACATCCAGTCACTCTCTGCAACATAGCCTCCATATTAGGCAGTGGATAATTATCCTTTAAAGAGGATACATTCAAGTTTCTGAAGTCAACACAAAGCCTAATATCACCATTCTTTTTTCTAACTGGGACAAGATTAGACACCCAAGTTGAATGTCTGATTGGCACAATTATTTCAGCTTCCCTAAGCTTTTTGAGTTCTTCTTGCATCTTTGGAGCTAAGGTAGGATTAATAGGTCTTTGCCTTTGTCTAAATGGCTTAGCTTCAGGCTTCAATGGGATCTCCTGCTGGAATAAGTCTTCTCTATAGGCTTTTAGGTCCTCATATGACCAAGCAAAAACATGTTTATACCTTTTCAGTAATGCAATCAGCATACTCCTAATGTGAGGTTTGAGCTGCTTACCAATGTATACCTTCTTGGGGGCTTGAGATGTCCCCAAATTTATCTCTTCTAGATCTTCCTAGTTTGTGGGAGATGTCTTTGTGACCAATTGGTCTCTACTGTCAAAAGCTCTTTCCAAAGATACCAACCCTCTAGGGATCTTGTTTGTCTTCAACTGAATTATTTCTTTCCCCAGAAGAGTTTCTTTTCCATCTATAGTTTCTATGAAAGCCTAGAAATCAATTTCTTGATTCTCATATTCATCTATGCAGTGCAAAAATTTTAACAAGTCCCTATCATCATTAAACACTTGCCAACTACATATATTCTCTAGTACTGTAGGCCTGATTTTAACTTCTACATTTGTAACATCTGACAGAGTGATGTCATCTGGCCTTATTGCAACATTAGCTAAGAAATCAACCATAACATTCTTTGATCTCTCTACCCAGCCTATTGAAAATGCATCAAAAAGTTCAATGGTATCCCAAACAGCATGCTTGTATTGTTTCAATCTTTTGTTTTTTGAAGCATACCTATCTCTGATTTGGGATACAATCAGCTCAGAATCCCCAAATACTCTTAGCATCTTGATTCCATGTTTGAGAGCTATATTTAGGCCTAAGAGTAAAGCCTCATATTCTGTAATGTTGTTTGTGCAAACAAACCTCAGCAAGAAAGAGAATTTGAGGATCTTACCATTTGGAGACATGAAAACAACTCCAGCTCCAGAGCCTTCTTTTGCACAAGGTCCATCAAAAAACATGGTCCATAAACCTTGCTGGTCCAGCTCCTTAATGCAGACATTTTTCTATTTATCTTCTCTATCATCTGAGACAACCTTGAAGTTATCACAGTCAGTGTTTACAAAGCATATCTCTTCCTTTGCTTCTTGGTCTTCCACTGTCTCTGATGATCTCTATTCTCTGATTAGCTTAACATCCCTGCCATTCATTGGAATCATGGCATATGACAGGTCTAGCTGCATACTTCCACCAATTAGTGCTGCCCATCTTCTTGACAGCAACATACCATACTGTGGCTTGATGTCAACCACTGTTATATTCATTTTATATCTTTTCTCAAGAAATGCTGCCAGTTTGAAATCTACATCCTTCATGATTCCAATAACTGGTACCTCTCTGGCATCCATAGCATAACATTTTCCACATGCCTTTTCAATTTTCAATCCAGCTTGTTGCATGATGGCTAAAGGCATGATATTTGTAGATGCTCCAGAGTCAAGCATACAATTTCTGATTATTTTTCCATTTATAACCAGGGATACATAAAATGGATCCACTTGTGAAGGGCACTTTGTCATAGTCACTCCTAAATAGACTTCAGGAGCCTCATCTTCTTCATTACATATGACATGCTTTTCACCCTGGATCTGAACATTTTGTTTAGCTTGAAAAGGGACCCCTGAAATTAGGGATATTGTCCTACTCTTGATCTCTTCAACTTTCATCAGTTCCATAAGTGGGACAGAGATCTTTACCTAGGAGAGGACTTGAGCTATATCAAATGGAGCATAATTTTGTATAATAGTTGTAGCTTGCTCCACAATCTTATTTTTGTCCTGAACTGACTTAGCTTTTACTTTCATAGTTCCCTGATCATCATTCTTGTCTTGGGAACCTTTACTTTGATCTTCAGCCTGGGGGATTCTATTTTCTGGTCCTTGAGATTCATGACCTGTTCTATGTCTAAAATTTTGTTTATTATTGCCCCACTGCCTTTTTTGTGATTTAATCCCCTTATGACCATGCACTGGCTGACCTGCAGAAACACCTTCTGGCTGATGTGGGCTGCTTACTTGAGCTTTACCTCTAAGATTGTAGTTGCTCTTGACTTGGGCCACTGCTGCAGCTGTGAGGGCCCTAATTTCCTCATCAGAAGGTCTTTGTAGGTTATTCAGAAAATTGTGTGAGCTCTGAGCATACACATGGCTTTCTCCATTAACTTCATCATAAGAATCCTGCTGACAGGCCTGAATTCCATTATCTGTACTCTCATTAGCATCATAAAGAGGGTATCCACTATTTATGGACATCATATTAACATCATCATCTTGCACATAATGTGGCTCGTTGCATTCATTACAAGATGTAGCATTATCATACAAGGACTGAGCAATCATACACTGTGACTGTGAATGTGGCATCTGACAAATTATACACCATGGAGTATCATCAACAATATTTATAGCTTTCTTTAGAGGATCAAGAGTTTCTTTGACATGTTGAGTCCTCTGATTTGTGTTGTTATGTGAGAATATAGGCTTACCATTATTCCAATTGGTATTATAAGGCATATCATGCAATGATGGTCTCTTTTCCTGCCTTTGGTAAACCTGCCTATCAGAACCTATCCCTTTTTCACTTCTAGCTAGTCTATAACTTAGGTCCTTAACAACATTTGCCAATTTGTCTATCTTATCTTCAGGGGCAGATGTATTACCTTGAGTGTTCTAAGGCTTGTTTGGATTCTGCAGAAGTTTCACATCATCCCTTCTGTTTGTCTTGCCTGATGCTTTTCTGTTGTTCTCAATATTCACTGCAATTCTAAAAGCATCCCTGAGAGTAGCAGGACCTTTATCTCTTAATCCATATGCAATTTTTGCATCAAAGGCATTGATGTACAATATTATGCACATTGGTTCATTCGGCCTCATGTGATGTGGCAATTTGTTTAACACTTTAGTAAATCTTGCATTAAAATCTGCAACCTGCTCATTTGACCCTTTAGTGATACTGGTAAACTCATTTACAAAAAAGCTAGGGTCAGTTTTGTCACCATACTGCTCCTTGAACATCCTTTTAAAATCATCCCATGATGAAATACTCCAGTCAGGTAGATTCTTGTACCATTCTCTTGCCTCATCTACTAAAGATTGCATGAATGACTTCATGAAAACATCCTCATGTTCAACCTCAAAGTTATCCATGACATTTTGAAAAGCCTTTAGATGATCTTCTCCTGACACTGTGTTGTTTCCTGAAAATTTAGGCACTTGCAGCCTTAGATGCTTGTCAATGGGGTTAGGATACCCAGGAATACCATCAAATACCAGCTGTCTGAATCTATCTAGTTGCATGGGCTGTCTGTCAAACTGATTAGCATTAATATTTCTGTATTCATTCTGGTTTCTTACATTGTTCCGTGGTATCCTAGCATCATTCACATTTTGTCTTTAATCATTGTGTTGATGTTGCATTTCATTTCTTTGCTGATGTCTCTGCACATTTGCATTCTCAAGGGTAGGAATTGAATCATTTTGGGCAGTCCTTAAAGCTTGCACTTTCTGCCTTATGTCATCTCTGATTTTCATGGCTTGTAGATATTCTAGTTCAGCTCTCAGATTTCTAATTTCTCTAGCTAACTGTTCTTCTTTAGGCATAGAGGTAGATGGTCTCATACCATTCTAGTCATCATCTTCATCATCCCTCTAAGACTCTGCCTCTTCAAATCTTTCACTAGGGTCTAGAAATGGGCGTTCTTGGAACACCTCTGACCTCATTCTCACGCTACCACCCTGTTGCCTCTCATATGCACCCTGAATATCAGCTTCTGCATTTGAGAAGTAAGGCACATGCTGTCCTGATGGCCTAGGGTTATCTTGCATATCATCATTTTTTCTGGGGGAACCCTCATGACTGACTGAGACAGCTCCCTTTCTTCTGTACATCATTCTTCTTGTTACTGGTAACTCTTCAAATAAAAGATTTTTTTGGGATCTTCTCCCCTGCATATAAATTTTACTTTGACCAGTTGGGAGATTACTTCAGAGTCGCCACCTATTCCTAGGAACTGTTTTCTTTCAAAAATCAAGGTTCTTTCACAAATATCCCCATCGGAGTCGCCAATTTTTGTTGGTGCTTTCCCAGACTGGATGCTTATTCCTAGATTTCCCTACAAGGTAGCCATCAATGATCAACAGGATCTCTGGGCCAGGGGCCAACAGTGTAGGAGATAGACTCTATATTTTATCTCCTCTTCTTCTTCAGGCTCTGCAAGACCTAGGGGGTATTCCCTACTCAACATCCATGAGGGTATGCATACAAAGGTTGGGATGCTGACAGAAAGCAGATAAGTCCTCCTATAAGTAGACCAAAACTGAAATATAAGAGCAAAGGGGCTAGCTTTGGGCCTATTTGCAGTTGTAGACAGAGGACTGAGGATCCTAAACTAATTTTACTGTCCTAATGGTTATTTTTGGAGTTTGATTTTGAATTCATATATGGATGCAAAGCTGGACATGGTATATAACACAAACAAGATTGGTGCCTATCCAGGGCCTGGAGTCAGTAGACATACACCTATGAATGATATGCATGAACAACTAAAACTGGATTTCAGGGGGATACATATGATACCTGCCTTATAGATATCTCCCAAAACAAAGTGTTAAGCTATCTATACTTATGGCATCCCTACTGTAGTATACCCTTCCCAACATTCAATCTGAAAATAGTTTAATCTACCCCTTGAGCAGAAGTTAAAAGATTAAACATTCAACACAGGAATTCTATGTTCTAGAATCTTAGACATTCCTTGAATACTTAGACTCAAAAGAAAGATACATGCAAAACTGGAGACAGAATTAGCATAACACATGCAAACATAGCATTATTCATATAAGATTGACCATGAAATCAGTGGATTCATGCAAAAACATACAACAGAAGATACATAAACTCACAAGTTTGCTGCACAGAGCAACCAAATTAGCTGTATTGTATTACAGAGCCCCAATGTTCAACTTTCAACAACCACCAAAATGGTAACACAGTCTACCTATATCAGCCAGAAAGTGTACCCTACATCAATTAATTACATGGCCTCAAGTCAAAAAAAAATTGCTGGATACAGTCATCAGAAAGAATGGTGCTCCCAAGCCATCAATGCAGTAGACAAGGGAGTGACAGGGGAGGCCTTGAGCCCTATGCCACCATCTGGAAGTCTTCATGCCAAAATCAAGCAGCCAAATCACTTGTACCATCGCCCATACCCCTGCCACAGTTGTCATTTATGGCTCAACCACCCACGGCCAACTTGAAAATTGTCGCTGGATTCAAACAGGAGCTTTCCCACCAAAACGCGTTCACTAAAAGTTCAAATCTGTAGGAAGAAAAATCCCACATGCATAGTGCGGAGGCTCCTTTAGCATTTTAAAAACATGGCCACCAACATACTAAGTGTCGAGCACTTTTGCTGCACTCGACACACATGCCTTCGCTAAAGCCCATCGGCCAAACCCAAGCCATCGGCTCACTCCCAAATCCT
Source organism: Cunninghamia lanceolata (assembly GCA_027924645.1). Classification (NCBI taxonomy): domain Eukaryota; kingdom Viridiplantae; phylum Streptophyta; class Pinopsida; order Cupressales; family Cupressaceae; genus Cunninghamia; species Cunninghamia lanceolata. The sequence goes on from BSBN01000078.1 coordinate 12,314,162, forward strand.
CCTGCCGATCTCAACAATCACACCGATGCCTATCACAATCCCTTGTCGGCCAGCCTACTACAATCGGCCAACTCAAAAGTCTCCTCACCGATAGGCAAAAGTCACGCTGACGCTTACTTCACACCCCCTCCGTCGGCCAGATATAAACCATCGGGCTAACCCTCCAAACCTCCACCGATAGTATGAGTCTCTCCGATGGCCAGCTCGCACCCCATGTCATCGAGACAAAGACCATTGGCACAATAAAAATGAAGCTCGCTGACAAAACAACTCACGCCGATGGACCATGGCCTAACACATCTTCCCCATCGACCAGAGAAAGGCCATTGGAGCAACATTAAGCCCCTTCACCGATAATACCGCTTACGCCGATAAACATCCTCCAAATCCTCATCGGCCTGACACTACCCCATATTCGCCGATGGCACCTCCATCAGCCAGACCTGCGCCATCGGCCAATAATTTGCCTGTTCACCCGATAGTCCTCCATTACATCGATGACACCAACAAGCGATACCTTGTCGGTGAGACCTCAGGCGTCGGTGAACTCAAGAACTCCCTCGCCGATAGCATTACTCCTACCGACAACCACCATGAACATCCCTTCATCGGTGTGACCCACGCCGATGACATCGCATCGGCCAAACACCCACATATCGGTAGCCCAAGAAAATACTTCGCCGATAGCCAAAGTGTTGGCGATGACTTCCCGAACTCTCGTCGGCCAGACTAACCCCGTCGGGCCAACACTTCACCGTCCACCCAACCACACAAGTCACTCCAATGCCAAACACCAAGCCAATGACACCACATCATTGGTGGAACAAAAATCCCCTATGCCGATAGCAATAGTCACTCCGATGACCACTTGAGATACCCTCATCGGCATGACCAATACCATCGATAGAACCACAACCTCCCACGCTGATAGTACAAGTCACAGCGATGAACCAAAACCTGGGGTTTGAACGAAGAAAAACCCTCCAACATGCAGAAACAACCCCCAGGTCAAAATGAGTACCAACATAGTGAATGGAAGGACATGTATGGGTCGCAGGATTGAACAGGCCAACCACCTTTTCCCCAACATTAACGAGGTAGATCTTCAGGCGGCTGCACATCTCCCAAAGTCCATCTACTCCTCTTTTCTTTTCTCAAATGAAATTAATGTTCTCAATTGCGTTAATAATTCTTGTGTGGTTGGAAGATTTTGGAAATTTTGAGAAGTAAATAAGATACAAGTACTACTTTCTAATGTTGTTGGAAGATTAGGGAAGTTTTGAACAGTGAAATATAAGACAATTCTGATAGGTTGCCCATATTTCTAGAGTCGTAAGTTTTAGTTTCTTGCATGTTGCATGATTTTTCATGAGCATTTTACCATTTCTAGATTGAAATATATGAATAATGTTGTAGCATATTATATTATTAATATACGCCATTAGCAAATATTTAGTATGAAGTGGGCAATTAAATAATATAGACAATTTCAACACATAAAAGGATTTCAGTGTTATATTGATTTTCAAATGAACATTGAAGGTCCAAAGGAAATTAGAAGATATTAAAGAATGAAGTATTACATTTCATTTGAAGGTCCGAAGGAAATTAGAATACATTGAAGACTAAAGTATTACATTTACAATGTATAATAACTTGCTCAAAACCAACTCTGCACAATGCTCTGTTGGAGCTTGAAAACACATGTTTTTGATTAGATAAGAGGCAAGCCAAGGGTGTCGAATCCATTACAAAGAAGCCCCTAGGGCAGTCTAGATAAGAGACAACATTCCAACAGCCTAGTCATTTTGGTATTGATGTCATTGGAAACACATGTTACTAAATCATTGTATCAGCTTTTGTAGAGTGCTCCACTCTTCATCTGATGGAAGTGTAATTTTTCTTAACCCATGGTTACTGAGTTTTAACTGTGATAATATTTTATAATTGATGTTGTTACTTGACTTGAATGTATCACTCAAAGTTGCATTCAAGGTTATCAGTGCTAGGATGGAATCCATAAAAATTGCCTCATCAAGATTTTGAGGAAACTAGTCCTTGTCGAAGTTCATTTTATCCTCCATTTCTTTTTGAAAGTATTCTTTCCAATGTATTAGTTTGATGGGTCAAAAGCCACTGGCAAACCAAGATTTTTGAAGTGTTCTACATTTGTTTGTAGTTGCTTTGTCAATAATGCAGCTTGTACCAAAAGTTCATGTGCTTGTTCCAGCTTCATACATTTTTTAATGATAGTTGAGGCCTTTATTGTGGCATCAATACAGTTCTGAATTCCTTTGGATTCCAATTCTTCACCACTAGCTATGTAGATTGATTGCAAAATTTTGTTTGCATCTGACTGTCTTGAAGTTGCCATGTCTCCATTTTCAGCAATGTATTGTTTGAGTGTATTACTACATAATACTAGATCATCAATGAATTCAAACATTTTAGACAAATCATCAATCCTCTTCATTATTTTCTCCCAAATGTTACTTTTTATATAAACCATTGTGTTTCTATATAATTCAGATACTTTGTTTTGGTAGGATTTTATTTCATTCTTTGCATTCTTCAGTTTGTTCTACAAATTTTCAAAGAATTTTCTCTCTCTCTCCACTTTTTCTTGCCACAAATGTCTTGCTTTTTCTTATTGCTCTAGTTTGGTAGTGGCTTCAATCAAGGATTGTTCTAATTTTTCTAAATTAGCTGTTTGAATATCATAATTTTTTTTACTTTCACTTAACATTTTCTTTAGTTTATTCACTTCACTTGTAGATGTAGAGTCAGAGTTTTTTATCCTTTTCTCTAATTCTTTGGTCTTGTTCTTTACTCCTTTCCTCTTGGCTTTTTCACTTGCTATGTCTGCCTATAACTTTCCTATAAGAGTCTCCAACCTGTTACGTAAATCACAAAGTCAAATGAAAAAGAGCAATATGAATGGAATTAACATCACTAAATATATTTTCCTTTTGTTGTAACTCAATTACTGGAAGATGTGACCTATCTATCTTACAACTCTAATTTGTAGACAATATATTCAACAAGGTTACTAGGAAATTAAAAATAATCATACCTTTCTCTCTCTCTCTCTCTTGCTTTAGGAATGATGTGTACACCACTTCGTTGATCTTTTTTGATACATTAATTTTGTCAGAATTTTTCATTCCAGAAAAATCCACTTGGATGCTGCTCACCTCATAGTCAGATCATTGCATCTGGTCCTCTGGTTTATCTTGAACCTTGGGCACAATAATCATGTAATTCATTTTTTCATTTTTCAGGTCAAATGTAGTCAATACCCTGGTTGTTGCAGGCTCTGAAGTTGTAGTAGTCTCTATCTCTAGCACTTGCTTCTTGTGACTTTTAGATAATTTTGCTTTCTTTTCAAACTCAGCTTTGTAATCACAATCTATGACACTTGACATAACTTTGAATGATGAATGAGTAGTTTTAGTTTTGGTAGCATCTGAGTATTAGCCATTCTTGTCCCAGTCACACTAATGATAGGAGGGGAGGTGCCTTCTGGAAACAACTGCTTTGATGTGGATGTGGAATCAAAACCTACCATAACCTTCTACTTCTTAGTCTTCACAATGCCTTTCTCTTTAAGTTTGTTTATAGTTTCATTTAATGTTGTTGATGGCCTCTTCTAAGTTTTTTGTTGCATCTCTTGCTGACCACTACTACTACTAATACCTATACCATCAACAGAAATGCCACCAGTAGCACTAGAATGTCCACTCCTACAAGACAAGAATGAGAAACATGTAGATCAGAAGACCTTGTGGTACTATTATTGATTGAACCTCACTCTGAGGATTTAAAGCTAGAACAAATCTAATGTCCTGATCTGTATGTGTATGCCCTTTGGCTTGTTCATCACCTCCAATGTCAAGTAGATCATTAGGTTTTCTAGGGTATACCTCTGGTACTATCCAAATGCCTTCTCATTTGGTCCCCAAACCACCACCTTCATAACCCAATTTTTGGGCTATTGATGCCCCTTTAGTATATGTTTGTCTTGCGGTCTCACTCATACAAGGTTTGAATACATAGGCACTAAGATCTTTGGGTTGGTTTTCATCCTCATCATCACTTTCAACATTAGTTGCTTGAGCTTTAGAGGGATGCTCTTTATCCCACAATTTGCTAAACTTTTCATCTTCTAAGACATCTTCAAGATTTGCAGTAGCTTTTAGATCACCGAGATCCTTCCTCATAGACCAAAAGGTAGAAATGTTTTACGGTGTCTAATGTTCCTATGTACAAGCTTGTTTTAGAGTCTCTAGAATATTTGTACACTTAGATTTTTCAGTAGCTTTTGTATAGAAATTGTTGAATCTCTTGTTTGCCAGTGCATCTCTTTGTGTTTGTGGATTTGGATGCAATCCCATTATTTCTGATGACAATTTTTCAAAAGAAATACCTCTTTGAGTAGCAGTTTCTTCCATGACTTTTCTCACCTCCTCCTAAGAATTCTTGTTTTTCAACATTTCTAGCAGGGGTTTACTTTCATGTTGAATTTTAGTTGGAGCATTCTTATTGGCCACAAGCCTTCTTTTAATCACGTCACATGGGTCATACTGCCAGTGAGAGTTAACATCAAATTTAAAAAGTTATAGAATTTCATGACCACAGTGAATGTTTTTCTCTCAAATGTGAACCCTCCACATGAAAAAGGTAAGGAAGGAAATATGCTCTTCTTTTGCTGACTAACAAAGTACAACTGATCAGTACTCTCCATCTGTCGTATGTATTCTAATGCAAAAACCATCTCTGTCACATGTATTGGAAGTTTGTGGGGCTATGCTCCTGATCCATAAAATCTTAGGATAGTATATTCCTCCATGAAGTACCAGTCATCCAATTGTATTTCTTTTCCCAGCTGAATGTAATTTCTACAAGACTCAGGCAATCTAGGCATTGGAGTATTTGTAATGGTTTCATACAATGGAGCCAAAAAGTAGTCCACAAAATGATTGTAATTCTTTTGATTATGATACATCTTTATCTTATGGGTCCAATCTAGTAGTCCAATTTTATCTTGCTGACGCTGAATTTGAAGCTTGTTGTCCTCAAACATCCCAACAAACTGCACTAGAAAAAAATAGCACAAGTAGGTTGTGAACCTAAATGTCTTTTTGTTGGTACTGGGAGTGGGAGGTTCACTTTGGCTTCATTTAATGATTAAAAACTGACAATGCATGGACTCTGCAATGTGCTCAAGAAATTTGTATTTAGCAGGTGGCATGAATTGATGGATATTGTACCATTTCAAGGAGGCTTGCATCCACTTCACTATTATTATCCAATCCAAGGCAAAACACTAGCATTGAAACAGTATCCTAGACCCATGATCTAAAAATATCAATTTTATAAGGAGGCTTATGATTCTGATTGAGTTGGACACTATTCACTGTTAGAGATTTGATAAATCTTATTTTGTTATTTTCACTAACTGCTTCATAAGTATTAGTAAGTTTTTCTAGGTTTATGAGGATTGCTCCACATTCTTCAGTGGTAAAACCTAATAATTTGCCAAAATGTTCTCCATTAATGGGAAGAATTATTTCCTAGCTATCCTTTTTAACTATTGCTTTTCTTTTTTCATCATAATTTTGGGCACATACTGTGATAAATTCAGGGCAAGGGAAAACCTCAGGTAACATCAAGCGTCCTAATCCAACCACCCATGGTGCAGTCATCCCGTTAATTGGTATTGGTTTTTTTGGGTCAGGTTGCTTAGCTTGCGCTTGACGTACCTTATTCTCCAATCAAAACCTAAGTACTAAGGTAAACCTTCCAAAAATTATAGGGTCATAAATATCATGGTATTCATCTGTAAAACTTGGGGCTTTAAGTAGTCTGGCATAGTCTATTTTTTCTTTTTCTTTGGTTTTCCCAATTTTGGGTCTGGTTCTGCTGGTAGACATGCTTGTAAACACTCAACCCTAAACCCCAAGATTGAAAAAATTGAAGTCTCAAGGACAACAGTAACAACAATAGTAATAGGAATAAAGTATATCTATATTTCACTTACCCAGATAAGATGAATACAAAGATTGGCACTGAGTGAATCCATGTCATCGTACAATCAATATTAAAATTTCTGGTGCACTGCAATCTCCTTGTCACTTGAGTCCTTGAACCTCTCGGCTCTCACTTCCAAGTAGTATCAATTGAAATTGCTAAATGCTAAGTGACAATTGTGAAGTAAAGTGAGTGAAACATGGTTATTTCTTTTATTAAAGTTCAGTACAAGTATGTCATTTTAGTTGTACACTTGTACTGAGTATTCCCACTTTAAAGTTCAAAAGAAATTTAAGGATTGCATGCCAGTCTGCAGCCTGAATTAATTATTTAATACAACACGTACATCGAGTGGTGGAATTGAAAATTTTAAAACTATTGTATAATCTCAATCTTTGATCTTTGTAAATCTAACAACTCTAGATTGATTCCAGAGGTTTGAGATTGCAAGTCTTGCACTTTGGTCTTTCATTCCAGAATTCAACTACACCCGTGCATCTGGCATCGAAACATTTCACTATAGTCTACAACTCCTTTAATATTATATGAAGTTGGGCCCACTTTGATGATATAATAACTAATAGAATAAAATGAACACATTAACATCATTACATCAATAATAAAGCAGAAATTATATTAGTACAAAAAGATTTACACTCGGGAAATTATATCAATACAAAAACCACTCTAGCGGCCAGCCCAAGCTCCAAAAAACACACAGCACCAGAGAGGCTACCATAGTACCATAGAAATCCCTAGTCCCTTGACTGAGCGACTCCTTGAAAACTTGCCACCCGACCACCCTAGCACGGATATCACCAAAAAAAGTGGCCCTGGGATCCCGACCACTCCTACGGCCACTATGAGTAGAATCCCCTTGCACTCACAATGGTTGCGAAGTATTCAAGCCATACAGGAGTCTCCTCTATGTCCATTCCAATTGCCCACCAAAGAAAGTGTCTCCCATGAGCCACCTAAAACCTGTGCCTTCCCAGTTGTTACTCATTCATGTTTAGCAAGAACAGGTGCCTAGCTATGCCCACCTGTCCCTCCCGTAGCTTCTCCAGGTCTCTTGACTATGGGATACCGATCCCCAATTCTACATAAATCAATGCGTCTACGTCATCCAAAAGAATATCTGGAGTGAGTACCTCCCATAGAATCCTCAGTGCATCTATCTTTGCCTCTCCTAAGTCTAACAAAGAAGCTAGAAAGTGTGAGGAAATGTTTGAATTTATCCTATATGTATCCTCAGAGACCAAGAAGTCTTTACTGAGGACCATCTTCACTACCTTAAGGAAGAATTGATTTTGCTGTTTACAAATGTTCATCAATCTGCCATCTCTAATATGGCCCAGAAAGGTGACCTGGCACTTATTGCAGTAGAGCCTTATGGGAGTCTCCATGCTATATTTTGAGCAAGCCAGTTGAGTGCCATTTTGCTAGAGACCTCCAAGATTTAAAGGAAGATCGTTAATGACCACACGCCTCAACTGACAGATGCATTTATTCGTTGTCCAAATTTTTTGTAGCGTCAATCTTCGGCTCCTGTAAGGATCGACCAACAACAAACTTGTTAGAACTATTTAATAAATTAAAAATTAATGCCTAGGAAAAGTATTTTACAGCCCACCATATGAAATTGATATCAATATATAAATTTATAATAATATCATATGATATTATTTTATATAATATAATTATAATTTATTATTATATTATTATTATCATATATAATATAATATAATTATTATATATATTATAATATGTAATATCATATATTATAATATATAATAATATAATATATGATGTTAATCATATAATGTAATTATTATTATTATATAGTCAAACCTAGAATAAAATAAAGGGGCTCGGGGCTAGTAACTTAGAGCAAAGGGGCCAGTAACTCGATGACAACCAAGGGGATAAAAGAACAACTTAAGTTGGGGAAACCGGCTACACAGGTCAATGATGAATTAGAAGGATAAACCATAAACACCTTAGACAAAAACAACAGCAATGTTATTTAATATTGAAAATTTGATTCTTTAAAACATCTATGATCTGTATACATTTCAATTTGCCATTGAACTCATGTCAATTTCAAACCGTAATTACTTCTATATTATTTAGTAAAATTTAACATCACCCTTCAAAAAGATTGGTGAATTACATCGTACATGAACCTCTAACCAACCTCAAAGTTCCAAACAAAACTCCTATCCTTCAACCTTCAAACCTTGCTTTGATCCTCCAAAATCTTTTTGGTTCCTCTTTTCGACAACGTGTAATGAATATTTCATTGTAGTCCATAATTATCCTATTAACAAGCAATGGGTCCATTACAAATTTAATTATGTCCTTATTCACAATGATAGTCAATGATTTACTATAGAACCTTGCTTTATGTGTACAAGAAACCACTAGGTATGGGTAACAATAAGGCCAATAAAGGAGAATTAAATTGATTTTCTCAAGGTCACTGGCAATTGAGTTGCAATACCAATTCCATGCATCAATTTGAATTTCCAATTTCTCATGCATGCATGCATGTGTGGGAGATTCAACCCACCATCCAGAATAGAATGCATCATTTGCAAATGTTAAAAGTGTCAATTCTTGATATGATTTATTCCACTTGATGAATGCTCGTATTTCTTCATTCTGAGACATAGAAAACAATAACATCCTGCATAGCCACACACAAACAAAATTTTCCATCATCTTATTACTATTCTACATCTATGAACTGAGAACTCTATCACATAGTTAAATTCAAAATCATGAATGATCACAAAATAAATACTTGGTAACTTACTTTCTTCGCACAACTGTTGTAATGAAAGCCATTACTTCAAACTTTTATAGTCTATTGATTCTTGACCTATCTGAAACTTAGTAATGCAATATAAGGTTGAAACAATAAAGACTATCATGTATACATTATATGTACTTCCATGACAAGTGGATAATAAATAACAAGAAACTCCATATAATTGCCTCTGCTGTACTGTGGAAATTCGTATTGGATAATCTGTGCAGTTTGTCACGACTTAGTACTCACTTGCCATTAATGAACTTAATTGAGCATTGGCTAATCTATACAGATAAGTGTGTTCAATCAAATCAATCATACCACCACTGACCATTTGTTGAACCCTAGAACAAAAGATCAATGGTTGTAGTTCAATTCCGGAAGGTAGATCTCCAACATTGCACATTACTAACAAAATCCTCTAGAATCAACTAGCAGCCGTTAGATATTATTAGATCAACGGTTGACAAATTGACATATATATAAAATATATAATATATTTATATTGAGTATTCTGCAAAGGTCAAGGTGGCAGCGCGATAGAGTGCAAGTCCTCGACTGTACAACTCTAAATTTGGGAAATTGGGTGTGTCAGTACTTTTGCCCCAAATAGAACTTATACCGTCGATTTGCAATCATTTGACAATCAAAATCTAACAGAATATTTTCCATTTAATGACATCCACATGGCGGAAGTGACCTCTGTCCTTTCGTAATAAATAAGGAATATCTGGAAAGCACAATAAGACATTTTTGAGAAGGCAATTTATGCGGCTCAATTATGAATCGTACAACAGTACATGCCGCCAAAAATTAATGCAATTTATTGAAACAATTTATTGGGTTTACAACCCTCGCAAACACGTTATTCTGCTTTTTTAATTTTTCACTAGTGTGCTTTGAGTTTGGAGAAGCTCTGGACTATGTCTTCTACAGGTGTTGAACACGAGCTTTCACAACCAGGTTGGCTAATTTGTGCTTGTGAGGGGGAAAATAGGTTAATCCAAAAGATTATAAAAACCCAAACATCTATAGAATATGAAGATAAAAGGAAGATTAAAAACAATGAAAAACAATAATACTTTTACCTTGTACCTTTCGCCTCCTGTAGCTCGCCTATCTCTCTTTGATCTTGATAATGAAAGCCCTCAGAAGCTTTTGCTTGCTTGCTTGTTTGAAGATGACAAAGAGTGAATGGTTGTGATACTTATGTATTTGAAGATGAGCTTCAAATACAGAAATGGATTATGAATGAGGATGCTCAAATGGGAGTAGGGGTGCCAAAGGCACGCCGGTATCTCTGCAGCATAAGTTTACACAAAATCCAGATTATTAAATGAAGAAGGAGGGGGTTGTATTTATAGAGATGTGTAGAAGAAGATCAATGGTTGAGAATAAAAGGATAGATCAACAGAGGAGGATTGTTGAGGAACATGCAACAAATAGAAGGACACATGTCATTTGAAAAGCAACTTTGTTGAGTTAACTCCTCTCTTGATGAGGATGAGATTTGATTTTCTTAATTTAGAATTTATTTTTCTAGTTTAAGAGAAGATGAAGATGCTTTAAAACTGATTTTGCTTTTGTAACTCAGTTTATGCTTTTGTGTGACAAGAGGAAAGTTATTTTTGGAAGATAGAAATGATTTTTGAAGATAAGGATGCATAATTAAATAAAAGATTTATTTAATTATCTTGTAGATAAATGAGAGGAATAAAATATTTGAAGAATAAAATAAAATATAAAAATATATTTTATTTAGTGGAGGATTTAGATTTTATTTAAATAAAATTTGTATTTTATTTAAATTTGGAAGAATAAAAGGTTTTAATTAAATAATTGAAATTATTTAATTATTTAGAAGAATGAAGTTGATGTAGATGAATTTAATTAATTAAATAACATGTAATTTATTTAATTAAATGAGAGGAGATGAATCAGATAAATAAATAAATATATTTATTTATTGATAGAAGAATGTAACTGATGAAATAAATATTTAAAATATTTATTTAAGTAGAGTCATGCCAATTTTAGGTGTATACAGTGCTCTTTCTTGCCCATTTCTTATAGTGACAAATTTGAATACTTTAAGTCAACTGGGTGGGAATTGGGAAGAACAATTATTTTTCATGAGTCTAGACTATTTCTTTACCCAAAATCTTTTGGAGATTTATTTGGCACCCTTAGCAGTTACAAAAGCTTTTGTTTACTGGTTTCTCAAACAAGTAAAGATGAAGCTTTTATTTATTGAGAATGATTTAGCTAAGGTGAAGGATACTGATCTAAGTCATATAGATTTTGACTTGGAGGATTTCTGGGCTCAATTAGAGCAAACCCTAAGTCACCTATAGCCCAGAAAATCCTTACAAGCGGGTTAGCTCATGCTCAGGGTTTCCCAGCTATTGTGCCATGTCCAAACCTGGTTGTTGCATGTGCAAAGAACTATTATCCTGATATTAAGGGGAAATTTCAAGAGCATGCTGGTTCTTCTTCCGTGCATAAAGAATCAGGAACAAGAGAGCAAGGAACCTCCCAGGCTTCTAGAATTTAGAAAACTTCAACTGGTGTGGAGAAACCTCATCACAGAGTTGGTTCACAATCTTGTAATGGTGGGGATGGAGAGAAGCCTAAAGATAACAAGAAACTAAAACTAAAAGGTGTATGTGAACAGGATGGTCAGCCTGCATTCATGAAACCATGAGCAAAGAAGAAGTTGGATGCCTTACAACAATTACAGGCAAATCACATGACTTTTGTTGTGTCTCCTTCCCCTAGTAATGATTCTTCCATTTACCAACAGATTGTTGATTAGGGTACTTTTATTTTTTCATTCCTTGTTTGAGAATCCAACTTCCCTCGTATCAAATGAAATTCCCATGCAAGATACTCCTAATCAGCCAGAGAGAGTTGTCCTGGGAGCAAGTGAGATCGGTACAGTTTTGTCTTCCCCTTCTTGGCTAAAGAAAGTTTTTGAGAAAAAGAGGAGATATCCCCCAACACTAACAACAGACATAAACATTGACGTTGTAAGTACACCTAAGCCTAAGAAGGTTAAGAGGATATCTCAGATTGTAACAGATTCTTCTTTAGGGCATAGGATCTTGGAGATTACAGACCCCATTGGGGATAAAAATGAAAATGAAGTCACAGAAGCAGATTTCAATATGACCAAGATTGACATGGGTCCTCCTACGGTGGAAGGTGATTTATATCATTTAAAATTCTCTCAACGCATGCTAGCAAAGAGAGTTAAAGCTCAGCAATAGCAGAATGCAAAGCTGCAAGCCCAAGTGAATTCTCTGACATCTTTCATTCAATCTACTTTGAATATTACTTCTGTTGATGGAATGGATCCTAGCATGTTGCAACAAATCAAGAGATAGCAAACTCTAGGTAAGGCCATTGAGCAATGGGTAGAATGAGTCACCATTGATGGTTTGTTGTACATCGAGGAGGTCATGAAACTATATCCGCTCCTTTCTAATAAAGGAAAGGGTTAATTGCAGAGTTACAAAATTTAAAGAGGGAAAACAGAAATCTGCTCATAGACTTTACAGAGATACAAGAAATGATGAAAATTGATACAAATATTCTTGTAGCTGAGAAAGTTTTTAATGATCCAAAGGAGAATGATTCTACGTCTTGGCTAGATGCACTAGAGTAGAAGAGATCTATGCTAGGGGATTTTAGTGGACAAATAAGGAGAATTTTGGCTCAACATTTCACTGCTATGGCTGATCTTAAAAACAATTGTACCATCTTAGATGTAAAGATTTTAGATGAAAGTGGAGAGACCTTGCTTGATGTCAAGGAAGTAAAGCAAAATTTTAAGAAGAGGCTTACTGAAGAGCATGTTGCACAATTAATGGTGAATCACTAGGGAAGCTTGGGCATATAGCATCATATCTCACAACTTTCAGGCGTGGAATTGATTATGTCTATATGAGAGTAGCAGGTGCAGAGAGAATGATAGATAAGTGGAAAGTTTGGGAAAATAACACTTGTACACCAAGTTCCAGGACTATAAAACCCATAATTAGTAGGTTTAGGAGATACAAGGTGAAACTGAGAGCATAGGTGGACTCGACTGCTGCTGGTAAACAGGACAAGGAAAACGAAGCAACTCGGGAGGAAGACCAAACGACTGCCACGTGATGGCATTTCTTAGTTTTATGTTATTTCTTTAAACGTGCTCTGAATTCTCTTATGACAAAAGACTTATTATTATATATTTCAATATTTATATAATTTAGTGTTATTATATATTTTTGTTATTTTCAATATATGTATTATGAATGGAAGCTTGAGGAGTTGATTTCTGAAGTCATAAAGTTTGTGTTATAGTGGATGAATTTGTATTCTTTTTATGTATCCTTTTGAATTTTCTTTTTTAAATAATTATCTATTAATTTTCGTTAATCAAAATCATTGTTACTTGACACTTGTATCTATTCCAGAGACTTTATGTAGAAAGATGGTGTTGATAACTGAGAGGGGGGGGTGAATCAGTTATCCTAATTATTTCCCTTATTGAACTTTCCTTTTAATTGATGTAGCATAAAATCAAACACAAAAACATTAACCATGAAATAAGAAACACATGACACAGTATTTTTGACGTGGAAACCCTGTTAAGGGAGAAAACCACGGGGTGATTAACCCAAGAATTATTCTCTGTTAGAAGAATAGGAAATTACAAAAATGGCACTTGCCAATTAGGGCTCACTGCCCGAGCACACTGCTCACAAGAGGCCCACTGCCTACAAGAAGACACACTGTCTACAAAGTGATGAGAATCACAGTCTTGAACTGATTGGAAGCATCTGCATATGCTGGAGTTCAGTTCCGGTTAGGCTCAGTACACTGATCTGCTGCACTTCATCTTTCCTCTGTTCTTTATTCTGCTATCTTTCACATACCGGATCCTTTTTGCTAATTCTTCTCTTTATCTGGACTTATTCGCATATGTCACCACATTCACACACATTTCACAACTAAATCCATCCTCTATATATATCCGCACAAGTAATTCCATCACCTTTCTAGTCGGCATCCGGAACAGTCTAGTTTCTTACAAACTCTCATTCTGTCGGCTGAATCCTTCCTCACCAAGCAATGCGGATCAAGCATATACTTGTAGATATCATTTATCATGTCGGCCAAACATGATTCATGCCTTCACAACTTCTGTCATCAACAGTAACCCATCCGGAAAGCAGTCTGATACTCTGCCAGTCAGTTCTTCCTCTGTTTTCACTGTCTCTCAGGAATCCGGTACTCAACCATTCATATCTTTTTCCTTGTCCATCACCGGAGGCTAAATCCTTGGAATATACCACTAAAGGTAGTCCTCTTGACTTCCCCAAATCCGTACTGCACCAAGACACTTCCTCTGAGAGGTCCGGACCAATCTGTCGGACCTTGCCACATGCTCTGTTCTTCTTCACCGGACCACAACATTCTTTATTCTAACTTCCGGTAGAGACACATCATGACTTGCGGATATGTGGGATGACCTTTGTTGCCATCAATGACAACAACCATGAATCCATATAGTGTCTCTTGCCAACAATCTCCCCCTTTGGCATTGATGGCAACACTTAGTGAAAAATGACTAAGTGTTTTCACTATGCTCCCCCTTTGCTGATGCTCTGTCTTTATATACAATTTCCGGAACTCCCCCTTAGTTGGATTCCTCATTTTTCACTGCTCCTCACTCCCCCTTTGACATCAATGGCAAAGGGTAGGGTCCGCATATCAAAATTTTCAAAAATTTCTTATACTTAGCCGCATATTTACATACTCACATATATTGAAGAATGTCTGCAAAGGATGTCTGTAATTGAATCATTTCGGTAGCCCAACTTTGCTTCATTCTGTCCAAAATTGAAATGTGACCACTTAACAAAAATGCAAACGCTTCTGCCCGCTTGAGATCTGTCGGATCTTTTGTTTGGGCGGTGGTCTGAGCATCACTGATGGCCTCATGCATGGTTTCCAACTTAGGGATTATAATCCTTCTAAGTTCTCCCATCCGGTTGGTGATGTTCTTCCTTTCCTTTTCAAGATTCTTTATTTCATTCAAGACTGCAATAGTCTGACATTCTTGATTTATTATAGAGGAAGAGAGAGGATCAAAACTTTGAGATAAGCTTTTTAGCTTATCCTGTTCCTCTTTTATTTTCTTGTCAAATGCTGCTGTTGCCTTTGACCAGGATATACAAAGTTTATAGATGTCACCGCCATCCTTAAGAGCATTCTCTAAGCTCTTTATTCCAATGCTTACAATCTTCCTATCTTTAGAGATTAATTCTAATATCTCTGAAAATCTCTTATCCAAAAATTCCTTCCGGACCTTTTCTTCAGCTGATTTTTCTAGAGAATCAAAATGTGTATCAACACTGTTGACTAAGGTTTTTAGATTACCGGAAGAGGAGGCTGTCGGATCTATCTGGATTGATGGCATGATCTTCACAAGTACTCCGGAAGCAGCCTCTATCAACTCACAGTCTACCATATGAGACTTCAGGAGCTTTTCATTTGCCTTGGCATTTGCAAATGAAGCTATCTTCATTGTTTGTACCGGAGAGAGAGAGTCAAAATCAAATGGGCCTTTTAGAAGCTCCAGTTCATCAATCTCTAGAGTTTCTTTGCTCAAAAATTGTTGAACAGTTTGTGCAGTGTCTCTTGCCGGAGACAGATGTTTCTTCTCTTCTGCAGTCTTAGAACTGTCAACCTCTTTGTCTTTCACCACTGCTTCCTTCTCCTGTAATTGCTCTTCTTCTTTGGATCCGGAGACTGTAGGGGAAACCAGAGGAGAGATGCTAACTTGTTCATGGGCCACTTCTTCTGGAGCAGAGGGTCCCAAGTCCTCACTTGTCTGTTCAGGGCTCACTTCTTCCGGAACAGAAGATTCCAAATCAGCAGCTGTTTCTGCACCTAAGTCCTCTACAACAGGAAGATTGAACCTTTTGAAGGCCTTCCGGAGGATCTCTTCTGTTTCTTGGGCCACTTTGTCAGTCTCACCAAGCATGAGTTGATTCATCCTGGCTTTGCTTCTGAACTCATCTTTGCAGTCCTTGAAGATAATGTTCATTGTCTTGGGATCAATTTGAGGATATAGCTGAATAGCTATCTGCTCCCGGATCTCAAGATCTTTAGCATGAGCATTATTCTTTCTTACTTCCATTTCCTTCTCTAGGCTTTTAGGAATGAGAGATATGATCTCAATGAAAGCCTTATTGTATATGTTCAGATATTTAACTGTGGCTTCCTGCAGAGTCTTTTGGTCAGCCTCACTGAAGTCATCATAGGATTCAGTCATTGGTTGAAGGTTTCCATCCACCGTGACCGACTTGATTATGCTCTCTAGTGACAGAGTGGGCTTTTCAACAGTTACCTCTGCCATTTCATCCTTGTCTTGGCCTGTGGAGGGCTTACCGGATCCTTTCTTCTTCTGTTTCTTTACTTCTCTTACTCCCTCATCTGATTCTGTTTCCTCTTCATCCTTTTGGCTTCCATAAGCCCTTGTGGCTTTTGTCTTGGATCTCTTACCGGATGCCTGGACTTCCGGTTTTGAACTTTTGGTTGAGGGAGGTGCAGATCTCTTTGTTGATCTGGTCCGGGTGGGAGCTCCAACCGGAGCACTTTCTTTGCTTTTCTCTTCTTCCTCGGCCTTCCTCCTCTTTTCTCGGCTGGCATCAAGTGCCTCCTTTGAGATACCTAGGCCTTGAGCAATGTGCTCTACTTCTTTTCTTACCTTTCTTTTAATCTCAGGTTCCCTGAGTTCTACATGTATTTTTACACTCAGCTCCTCAAAGGTTCCAAACCTTTCTGCCTTAGGATCTTTGGGCTGACTTAGCATGTGTTGAACATGCAGCTCCACTATCTGTTCATCAACTTCATACCCCATGGGCATGATCCAGACAGTCCTTGGCTCCACTGCCTCCATTAGGCACTGATCAGTGTCAACCATAAAGCACACTGAGTCCTTGTATTTCTCAATGAGAGACTGAGGAATTCTCTCTCTTTCTTGCATCATGCTCTGAAAGTTTTTGAAGTATCCCCATAGAGCTGAATTTCTCGCTTTTGCATCCCCAAGTCCATGCAAGTAGTCTCTTATCTGGACTGCAACAGGTTTGTCATTTTGCCATACCCATCCACTTGTTCCGGGTAGCTCATTCATGAAGTAGAAGAATAGACATACAATAAGAGTACCATACTTGAAGGAATTCTTCTTATCCTTCTTGATTTTCTGTATATTTTCCATTAATTGGCTTAGCAGTAGTTCGCAGAGGTCATATTCTGCATTTTTTCTTAGCATTTCAAAGGCAGTGTATACTGCAGTTCCGGATACAGAATTCTCCCTGCTGGAGTGATAGATCTTGTATCCTATTATCATTGATGCATATTTGATATCCGGATCCGAAATATCTTCAATGGTCATTGCCCTCTTGTCAAATTTTGATCCGGTGGCCTCAGTTACAATGTTGTTCTTGACAGATTTGAGGATAGGTACCCCTCCGGAAGAGTATAGACCAGTTACTGCTCTAATTGCTTCTTTTGTGATCTTGCAGGGTCTGTCTAGCCATAGAAAGTTGTCATGCATCCTGCTCAGTACATACCGGACCCATTCATCTTCTTCAAAGCAGGGGAAATGAATAAATTGCTCAAATTGTTTCTTCTGAATATCCTTATACTCTGGTTTAAGCTCAAAAGCATTGTCTATCAGTTGCTTGTGATAGAGGTCTCTTAATTTGAATTCCCCAAATTCTTCAATGTTTGCATGTATGTAAACCCTAATGTCTTCGGTATGTAAAACTCTGTGAGGAACACTAGAGAAGGCTCCTAGTGGGTCTACCTCCAATGATTTGTAGGGATGTTTCTTGAATGAGGGGCGAGGTCTATCGGAGATCTTAACTATGTTTGGAGTAGCCATTCTTCAAAGATTTACAGTGAGGTAATGAAAAATGGAGAATACCTTATGCGCCTTCGGTTTGCACGGAGTGGTTGGATTGATTTCTTTATCCAATAGCTTCGGCAGGAGATCCTTGGTGTGCTTGATGAACCTTGTTGCAGAGCTCCACTTTTCGCTTCTTCTCGAGTGCAGAATGAGCAAATGACCTTTGAGAAATCCCTTAAATTGCTCCGCGAACCCTAATACCTGTCTGCAATAAATGCTTCACCTACATCATTCCAGTTTGCCTTGTCTGGATAGCTTGGAGTATCCCAGATTAGTCCTGATCTGTGGATATCATCCGGATCTTTCAATCATGAATAAATCGAGGTAGCATATTACAAGATCATCTCAAACACTCTGTCTAATCCGCAGAACAAGATAGTGCATTTCCGGATCTTTCCGGACCTTTTTGTAATCCTTTATCATACCGGAGCATCTCCCTGAACAGGTCTTATTTGATCGATCATAGCTTCTTCATAACTCCATGCGGACCTCTGAAAACTTGACTGAAGTATCTCAAGACTCATATCTACAAACCCTTTGATCCGCATCTTGTGCCACATCCGGCACCACTTGTTTGGCTGGGGGAACAAGATTTTCTTTGAGTCTCCCCCTGAGCCTGAGCTCACTTTTAATTTCCGGAAGAAATATCAGCACCAGAGTCTGGTGCGGATCCAACCTCTACATTCTCTGAACTTTTCTTCACCCAAATCTTGCTCATCTGATTCCTAACCTCATCCGCATTCATCTTTTGTTTACCCTTGTCTTGATTCTGATTATACACCGGACCTCTTTTGTCCTGATTCTTGTTTCTGCAGACTTTAGCATTATGACCGGACCTATTGCAGATTTGGCAAATAACATTTCTTTGCATATTTGACTGATATCCTCTTGATCTGCATTGATTAGCCATATGACCTATTCTATTGCATGTGAAGCATCTATCTTTGAATGATTTGTTTACTTGCATAATTCTGCATTCATGGGATTTGTGTCCATACCTTTTGCAGTTGAAGCACTGTCCGGAGAAGGATGAATTATTCTGATTCATTCTCATTCTGCACTGATTAGCTTTGTGACCAAAGTGGTTGCAGTTGTGGCAGTATCCATTGAAGGATGGATATCTTTGAGCATTTGGCTGTCTTACCGGAGGTCTTCTAGGCCTGCTCCTTGGATTTTCTGATCCAAGATTCTTCTGACCGGATCCGGAGCTTTCTCCTTTCTCATATCCCAAGCCATACTTGTCATCTGTCCTCTTTTGACTTCCAAGAAGAACTTCAAGTTGAGCAGAACTTATCTTGAATTTCTCTTTATATTCATTTGTTGTTTGAAGGTCTCTTTTGAGAGAGGCAATTTGATCTTCAAGTTTTCCTTCATTATCTTTGGCATCTTCAAGATCAGATTCAAGGTGTCTGATAATCCTGTCCATCTGGTGGCATTCTTCTGATTTTTCTTTAAGAGATTGTCTTAGATTGTCTTCAGCCTTTCTTTTTTCTTCAATCTCTTGAGTAAACTTTATAGTTCCTGATTCCATTTCATGTCTTATCATAATGACTTCTTTTGATAACTTTTCACATAACTTGGTTTGCTCAGTCAATTCTTCATTTGTATTGCTTTCTTCACTTTGTCTTGCCAACTGTTGAAGCAGCTCCTTTCTCTTTTTCATAGAGAGACTTAATTTGTCTTTTAATTCTCTCATGAATTCATCAGCCTGTTTGAGTCTTTCCTTTAATTCACTGACTTCAGAATTTGACTGTTCAAGATCCTCAAGGGCAGTCTTGAGTTGCTCCCTTAAACCATATGCATCCATTTGAAATCCCAGATCTTCCTCAAGCTGTTAGGCTCTATTAGGAGGAACTTAGCTCTGATACCAATTGTTGATAACTGAGAGGGGGGGTGAATCAGTTATCCTAATTATTTCCCTTATTGAACTTTCCTTTTAATTGATGTAGCATAAAATCAAACACAAAAACATTAACCATGAAATAAGAAACACATGACACAGTATTTTTGACGTGGAAACCCTGTTAAGGGAGAAAACCACGGGGTGATTAACCCAAGAATTATTCTCTGTTAGAAGAATAGGAAATTACAAAAATGGCACTTGCCAATTAGGGCTCACTGCCCAAGCACACTGCTCACAAGAGGCCCACTGCCTACAAGAAGACACACTGTCTACAAAGTGATGAGAATCACAGTCTTGAACTGATTGGAAGCATCTGCATATGCTGGAGTTCAGTTCTGGTTAGGCTCAGTACACTGATCTGCTGCACTTCATCTTTCCTCTGTTCTTTATTCTGCTATCTTTCACATACCGGATCCTTTTTGCTAATTCTTCTCTTTATCTGGACTTATTCGCATATGTCACCACATTCACACACATTTCACAACTAAATCCATCCTCTATATATATCCGCACAAGTAATTCCATCACCTTTCTAGTCGGCATCCGGAACAGTCTAGTTTCTTACAAACTCTCATTCTGTCGGCTGAATCCTTCCTCACCAAGCAATGCGGATCAAGCATATACTTGTAGATATCATTTATCATGTCAGCCAAACATGATTCATGCCTTCACAACTTCTGTCATCAACAGTAACCCATCCGGAAAGCAGTCTGATACTCTGCCAGTCAGTTCTTCCTCTGTTTTCACTGTCTCTCAGGAATCCGGTACTCAACCATTCATATCTTTTTCCTTGTCCATCACCGGAGGCTAAATCCTTGGAATATACCACTAAAGGTAGTCCTCTTGACTTCCCCAAATCCGCACTGCACCAAGACACTTCCTCTGAGAGGTCCGGACCAATCTGTCGGACCTTGCCACATGCTCTATTCTTCTTCACCGGACCACAACATTCTTTATTCTGACTTCCGGTAGAGACACATCATGACTTGCGGATATGTGGGATGACCTTTGTTGCCATCAATGACAACAACCATGAATCCATATAGTGTCTCTTGCAAACAGATGGGTGTGTCAGAACTGCAGCCCAGAATGGAACTTCAACTGATGCCATTGATTCTGATGCTGTTGATTCTGATACTAAATAAACTATAAATTCTCCAAGAAGATTAGACATTATAATATAGCATTTGATATTTTCACCAACAACACTATGACTTTTCAAAAAATTGCCAGCACAATTGTACAATATTCTATTTTATATTTTTGAATATTTATATAATTCGCCACCTAATATATTTTATATTTTTTAATATCTATATAATTCACCACCCAATTTATTTTACTTTTTGGAATACAACTATAATTTGCCACCTAATTTATTAATTTTTTTGGAATACAACTATAATTCGCCAAGGAAATTATTATTATTTTTATAAAATATATACAATTCACCAGCAAAACAGACAGTGTCGACAAATTTGAAAAAATTCACCAATGATTTTTTTTTTTCTGAAATAGGCATAGATTCGCCAACATTTTTTTGGCGTCAAGCTAGGATTTGCTAGGATTTTATAGGTTTTTTTAGGGGGGTTCCTTCAAGTTATCCCTGGTAACAAGGCTAACTACATTCATAATATTAGGTTTGGTATGAGTTAGATAAAGTAGTCCTCCAATCATTGATCTATACATTTTATGATTTGCCTTGGGGGAATCATTATCTTTACTCAACTTGCATCCGGTTATCATAGGAGTGCTCACTGGTTTTGAATCCTCCATTCCAAATTTCTTCAATAATTCCTTCACATACTTAGACTGGGATATGAAGATTCCCTTTTTTGACTGAATGATTTGCATACCTAAGAAGAAATTTATTTCACCAAACATGGACATTTCAAATTCACTTTGCATCTGATCAGCAAATTTTATACACATGCTCTCATTTCCACCAAAGATGATGTCATCAACAAATACCTCAGCAATCAAGATGTGTTCATAATCAATTTTGATGTAAAGATTATTGTCAGTTGTGCTTTTGCTAAAACCTAACTTTAGCAGATACTTATCTAATCTTGCATGCCAAGCTCTTGGGGCTTGTTTAAGTCCATACAATGCTTTTCTCAATCTGCAGACCTTATCTCCTTGATTAGACAACTAGAATCCTTCCAGTTGCTCAATATAGACCTCTTCTTCCAACTCTCCATTCAGGAATACTAACTTGATGTCCATCTGGTAAACTTTGAAATCTCTATAGGCAGCAAAGGCAGATAAGAAATAATCTGACTGCTTCAATTCTTGCCACCCAAGAAAAAGTTTCTTCAAAATCAATTCCCTCTACTTGAGAATATCCTTTACACACCAATATTGCTTTATTTCTCACAACTTCACCATCTTCATTCAGTTTATTTTGGAAGACGCATTTGGTTCCTATTACATTTTTGTTTTCAAGTTTAGGAACAAGATCCCAAGTATGATTCTTTTCAATTTGCAGTAGTTCTTCTTCCATTGACTTTACCTAATTTTCATCATTACAAGCTTCATTCACTGATTTTGGTTTAATCTTTGAAATTAAATAGTACTCCTATTGAACTTCAACAATTTTTCTTCTAATTTGAACACCTTTATTTTTGTCGCCAATGATCTGATTTTCAGAATGATTCAACCTTACATACCTGGGAGTTTTGGGATTTTCTTGAACTTCTGATTCTTGGACTTGTTCCTCAATATTTGTACTAGCTACTTGAGTCACTGGAATCTCTAGAGCAATCTAAATATGAGTTTGATCTTGAACTTGATTTTCATCATCTGATTCATATCCACAAGATTTGGAAGGTCTATGCATGCCTTCATCAATGTTGACATTAGCACTTTCAACAATCTTTTTAAATCTCTTGTTAAAGCACTGGTATGCCTTGCTTTGGTTAGAATAACCCAAAAATATTCCTTCATCACATCTTGCATCAAACTTGCCTAGATCTTCATCTCCCTTGATATAGCATTTACTACCAAAAACTATGAAGTATTTCACAGTAGGAGTATTACCAAACCAAACTTCATAAGGTGTTTTACCAGTATTACCTTTGATCTGCACCCGGTTGAGAGTGTAGACAACAGTACTCACAGCCTCTCTCTAATAGACATGTGGAACATTTGCCTCCAACATTCATGGTTCTAGCAACCTCTTGAATAGTCTAGTTCTTTCTTTCCACAACTTTATTTTGCTGAGGAGTCCTAGGAGCAGATAACTGTCTTCTTATTCCATGCTCTTCACAAAATGCATTAAACTCACCGGAGGTAAATTCTCCACCTCTGTCAGATCTCAGAAACTTTATCTTCACACCAGTCTCATTCTCCACCCTATCCTTGAACACATTGAATTTGTCAAGAGCCTTTGATTTCTCTCTCAAGAAAATGACCCACATCATCCGAGAGTAATTATCAATCAACAACATAAAGTATCTATCTCCTTGCAAACTCCTAACTCTGGCAGAACCACACAAATCAGTGAGCACAATTTCCAACAATCCATTTGAAAATTCTTCTTTACTTTTGAATGTAGTTCTACTATGTTTTCCCAACTGACATTCCTTGCACATGCTATTAACAGGTTGCACAAGCTTTGGAAGATCTCTCACAGCTTGAGTAGTACTTATCTTGACAATGTTATCAAAGTTTACATGACACAATCTTCTATGCCATAACCAAATCTGATCAATTTGAGAAATCAAACAACTTTTACCAATACCACTTAAATAAAAGATATTAGCTCTAGTCTGTGTACCAGATGCAATCTAAGTTCTAGAGATTTCCAGAATTCTACATTTTCCATCTTTGAATTGGAGATCATACCTTTTGTCAACCAACTATATAACACTGAGAAGATTATGCTTCAACCCTTATACATAAAATACATCATTAGTGTTATTCTTACCATCAAAAGAGATGGATCCTCTGCCACAAATTCTGCCAGCTAAATTGTCTCCAAACTTCACAATTCCACCTTCATATCTTTCCAAACTTACAAACTTACTTTTATCACTAGTCATGTGATGAGAACATCCACTGTCAATCACCCATTCATCTTTTTCTTCAACCTGAGTAGCCAAGGCACTTTCCACATTCACACAACTAGCAGATTTAGTAGGCACCGGTGTAGTTAGGGTAAAATTGCAAATCAGGGCAAATGAATAAACAACAATGATAAAAACCCTAGCAATGCACAATGAAGCACAAGATAACATGAAAAATCAAAATAACAAATGTAAATGCAAACCGATCTCCATGTCAAACTTGATTTATCTCCATTGCTCTTCTCCACCTCGCATGAGCATGCAAGATTTTGAAGGATTATTGTTGGAGGAATGTTGGGTGCTCATTTCTGCAGCATAACATTAAGATGAAGATGATAGAATGAATGATAGACAAAGGATGCAAAGGCTCTAATGATATTTCGACAGCATGTGGATACTTGAGGATCAATGCATGCTTTAGATAATTTGGCAGAATAATGTTACTTGAAGCTCAATGCATGCTAATGGCTTATGAGGGGGTTGATTTATAGAAAAGGCTTGGTTCAAATGGATGGTTGAGATTAAAAAGCTAAATGATTGATGTGGATGGCTAGGATTGATTCGGTTATCCCCACTCTTCAAGGGAGTTGTAGTCATTTGACAAGTGTCAAGGAGAATAGGGCTCATGTGTGCTTGTGTACATAAAAAAGTACTACATATGAAAGATATTAAATAAAAGGCTGTAGTACAACTTATCTTTTTAAATGAAAGAGGCACACATGTCGGCTAAATGATAAGATAAATTAATTAAATAAATAAAATTTATTTAATTAATTGGAAAGTCGGCTTATAATGAAATGTGAGAACTTAATTCAAATAAAATATTTGAATTAGTTAGGATGTGAGTTGCATATTAATTAAATAAATAAAATTTATTTAATTAATTGGATAGTGGGATTAGGATATGATGTGGAAATTAATTAAATAAATAAAATTTATTTAATTAATTGGAAAGTGGGATTATGCGCGTGAAATTAATTAAATAAATAAAATTTATTTAATTAATTAGTTTATGGATTAGTGAAATTAGGACAAAATGCTACAAGATGTCTAGGATAATGTTTTTCACTAAGTGTTACAAGACATGAACAAATTTGGGACAAATTTGGGTGTCTACATTTTGCCCCTCTTTGAGATGATGTTTGAGATGATAAGATTTATGTCGAGTAACATCATTTCAAAGAAGCTAAGGTATGGATAGAGAAAAATATATGGGATGATGATGTAAGGATATGATAATGATGGAAAGATAGGATGATGATGCCCCCTCGAGAGGATATGCGGGTTGGACAAGCACGGGTATGCTCTCAAAAAGAAATGGCTTGGCTAAGAAAAATAGATAAGAGAATGGATAGAAGAAATGATGATGCGTTATGCTGCAATGAAAGTGAGCAACCATGATGTTTGATATAGCACTAGACGTTATGCACCAAGGTAGAAGGACCAGGGTGACGATGTGTCTTATGCCCCAGCGTAATACAACCTTGTCTGAATACAAGATATGAATATTAGCTGGAAATGATACCGATATGATGCAAATGCAAGATAAAATGATAACACACACAAGCAAGCATGCACAAATGATACAAAAACAAACAAGGTATTGCCCCTGTCAAGCTGTAAACTAATGATTAATTGCTGATTGTTTTGTTGATGATAGTTGAGAGTGTTGTCATTGTGGGGAAAGCTATATCCCTAGATCAACACAAAGTTGTTTGCTGAGTTGGTTGGCTAATTGATTGATTGATTTGGCTTACAACAAGGCTAGGATCAAGATCATTGATTGCGTTTGGATAACTTGGCTTGATTGATTAGCTTGATTGGCATGGATTAAGGATGGGCTTGCACTTGGATCATTGCTTGGAATGATTTGAAGATGATGAAATGCTGATTAGATTGATTTGATGAAGGATGGATGATTTGTGGTGGATTGAGTTGCTTTTGATTTGCTGAAGTGATTGGATTTGTTTTGATGGCTAGCTTGATGTGCTTTGGTGTTGATGTTTGTTATTGCTGGGTTGATTGTTTTGAATAATTGGATTGTTTTGAATGATGATAGTGATGGTGTGATGATTAGAGTGTCGATTCAATCTAAGCATAAGCAAGTGTTCTCAATATGCTCAAAGGATGTAAAACAAACAAGGTATTGCCCTTGTCAAGTCATAAACCAATGATTGATTGTTTGATTGATGATGATAGTGTTGTCATTGCGGGGAAAGCTATATCCCTAGATCAACACAAGGATGTGGGAATGCTATATCCCATTGATGATGATTGATGACGATTGATCTGGCTCATGACAAGATTAGGATCAAAACCTATTGATTTGATTGGATTAGGTTCCTTGATTGATAAGCTTGCTTGATATGGATTAGTGTGACTTGGGTTTAAGATCATTGCTTAGATTGATTTGATTGATATGATTGGAAGAAGTGATTGGTTGAAATGGATGAATGAATGTTATTGATAATGATGATTATTTAATTTTGATTGAATGTTTATGGAGTTGATTGTTTTGGATGATATGATTGGTTTTATTGCTTGGATTTTTTGTTGGATATTGATTTTTTTGTGTTTTTGGAATATTTTGATTTTTTTAGATTTTTGAAATGTTTTAGAAGATGCCAATGGATTTACAATTGGGGTAGCCTTTGTGCTTGATACCAATGACAAGGGAAAAACCAAGTCTAGATGCAAAGGATGGATAAAAGGATGGGCTCATAGTATATGGGATGGTAAGATCATGAGAGTTGGATGGGATGGAAGGTTCATGAGAGTTGGATGGATAGAAGAGAGGATAGGCCATATAAGGGATGGATGCTTGCCTCATGATAAATAGATAGGGATAAGCTATAAGATGGAAAGCTCATGATAAGGGTATGCCATAGTGGATGGATCATAAGGGAGCTAGGATGTGATCTCCAAAGGCTATGTTGCATAGGAAGAACTTGCCCCATTCTAGGTGGTAATGCTTAGGATTTTACATGACACAGCTCATGACCAAGGGATGACATGATAGATTGGATTTTACATGGCGCTTATGATGATAGGATGACATGATGGATTGGTTTAAATGGATAGGACTTGGTTTGGAAAGAAGGTATGTCAAGAAATATCCAAACATGTTTCAACATTTTGCCCCTATGTCTTCTTCAAAATCGAAAGGAGGAAGGGTGGATGAATGGGTTCAATAGGATAGGCATGATTATGTAATGGCTAAGGATGGTAGGATGACAAGATAGGATAAGATAGTTGGGAAATGGATAGGTTGGATGAGACAATGTGCCCCCAAGTGTAGGTGACATAGAAGATCAACCTACACATGATGCCTGTTTGCCAGGTTTTTATCATGGTACTTATCCAAGGCACCTGTTTACCAGGCTTTCACCATTGGACGAAGGGATTTCTCTTTACTTTTTTGATTTATAAAAATTTTTTTTAATTTTTTTAGATGGGTTGATAATTACACATGGCACCTGTTTGCCAGGTTTTCACCATGGTAATGGATAGGAGGGACTCAAGTGTCTAGTTCAATGGATGTTGGTAGTGTCCCATTAGAGATGGATGATGTCTTCGCATGGACCATGTCATTATACTCATCGATGTTGATAAGGGATTGCATGGATGGGAGATGGATTAGGTGGATAATAGATTATGATGTGGATTATGGAAGGTTCATGCAAGGATAGATGGATGGGGATAGTGGATTATGATGTGGATTATGAAAGGCTTATGCAAAAGCATGGACCATAGGAAGGTGATTAAGGAGATATGTAGGATAATGGATGAAGGATGGGGAGATGTAGTTATGTGGAGGTGCTGCGGAGTGGAAGGGAACCATGACCAACAGTTGCACACACTGTGATAAACATTGAAGCTTTTGATGAGATGGTGGTGTAGGAAGCAATGGAGATGTTTGCTTAGGGGATGGATGATGAAGTGATTTAGGAACTCACATAGATTTAGTATTTTTAGTGCTTTTGTTTTGCTTGTGGGATTTTTGAAGGGAATGGAAGTTTTGGATGGAAGTAGGCTTTTGGATGGATATAGGTGATTGGGATTCTTGAGATGTGGATGAAGATGCCTCATTTGCTTTGCTAGTTGTTTTCTTAGGAACCCAAACTATTTTGCTTTTGGGCTTTCCATTTGGAGGTATGGGCTTAGATGGCTGCTTAGATGAACTTTGCTTTGATTTTGATTCTTTATGTCCTAAGGTGTGAAGACCTTTAGGGTTTTTGGTAGGATTTTTAGCTTTATAAGTAGAGGCATCAAAATTTTTGCTTTTGAATCTCATGGGGTGGGTGGAGTGGATGGAATGATTGGAAGCTTTATGCTTAAATGATGTGTGCATTTGTTGGCCAGGATTAGGGATGTAAGGATACTTATGAATAATAGGTATGTTAGGTGTTGGAAGCAATGGTGGCAAGGTGGATGGAGGGATATTTGGAGTTGGAAGTAATGGAGGCAAAGTGGATGGTGGAAGATGTATGGTCACATGCTTTTGACATTTATAGGATGATGGAAGTGGAATGGCTACATATGTTTTGGGTAGATGATGGGGGGTGTGATAGAAAGTGGTAGATTTAGGATGCATGAAAAGATTACCAACATCTTGGCCTCATTTACCTCGGGGTGTGTATCCAAGACCATATGAGCATGGAGGGATCTTGACATGGTTTGGCTCCAAAATACCTTGTTCATAAAGGCCTAGGCCTTTACCTTGGTAGTTTATGTTTTGGAGTATGCGATGGACAATGGGACTAGATGTGCTATGAACATTAGACTTGAGCTCATTATTGGATGGAGAAGGTGAAGTGGATAAAGGTTGTTGTTGTCCTAAGGAAGAACACTCATGTATAAGGGTGGTAAGACCAATAGGACATGATGGTGGACTTAAAGTGGAATCGATGGTGGATGTGGAAGGAGGATCATTAGGATCTTGATTAGCATTATATTCACTAAGATCCAATCTATTTGTTTGATCTTTTATGCTTACTTGGGGGACAAGTGTCTCATCATGACAAGTGGATGTTTGCTTATTATGGATAGGGCTAGATGGTGGATGACTAGGAGCAATTTGGATATCTCGCTCATGAATAGATATAGGATTATGGATAGGATCAAGGTGCTCATGGATAGCTTCTTCATAGGTATCATCTTGATCATAAAGAAGGTAAATGTTATGGAGGGGGTGCATGAAAGTGTTTTGATCTTGAGTTGGACTAGGGCTTAATGTTTCCACATGCTTAGGATTAGACTTTTGACATACCTCTTAGGTTGCTGGAATGAAAGTGGAAGGCTCTTGGATAGGCTCTTGGTCAACAACATGAGAACATAATGACTCTTGTCTTGGATTAATGATAGAATATTCGCAATTAGGCTTGATGGCTTGTAGGTCACATGATGGGCTTAAAGGGCTAGGTATTGTAATGGAAGGCTCTTGGATAGGCTCAAGGATAGGTGGACCACATGATGGGATTGTAGGATTGGACATGACCTTTGGAAGTTCATTGGTAGGCTCATAAATGGGTGTTTGACATGGAGGTAGTTTATTCCTAGCTAGTAGCCAATGGATCACATCCTTTGCAAGGGTATGAGTGGATGGGCAATATAATGGATGAATGATAAGGGTAGATGGTGTTGTAGGCTTATGATTAGGATTAGGTTGAGGGCTAATTGGATTGGGTGGATTAGGATTTGGAATAGATGAGGGTGACACACAGGATTGGGATGATGTGGCATGATTTCCCATTATAGGTAGGTACACCTTGTAAACAATTGGAACAAATATTGGGCATTGATTTGTATTGTGGCCTTTGGTCCTATGGTATGCACAATAATCATGTTCATCATATGGACTTTCTTCACTTGGGTTGATGAGTGGAAGTTCAATGAGTTTTGCTTCAAGCATTCTTTGTAAAACTATCTCAGCTGCATCCTTTGGTGAAGGATTAGAATGACATGGTGATGAAGGTAATGGAGGGCTTGGTGATTTGGAAGGTTGGTGGACCAATGGACTAGGAGTAAGATCACATGGTGGTGTTGGGATAGGACTTGTTGGTTCATGTGTTGGCATGGGATTGGATGGTGGAGGCCACTCTAGATCGATATCTTCCTTGTCAAAGGTAATTAAGTCTTGCATAGGATAACTTGGACTCATTTGATTTATGTACAAGGGGCCATTGGGATTTGGATATGATTCTTGTTGGAAAGGTGGATTTAGATCTATCAATGGTGCTTGGTGGTCTTGTTGAAAAGGTGTACTTGGACTTACTTGATTTATGTACAAAGAGCCATTGGGACTTGGATGTTGTTCTTGTAATATCACTTGATTGCTTTGTGGATGGGCTTGGTAGTGCATTGGAATGGTGGCATGAGGGATTGGATAAACTTGAGGTGGATGTTCATAGGAGGATGTGGCATTGACTTGGTGGATATGTGGATTAAGTTGATAGGAAGTGGATGGATATGACATGTGGCTATGAGGTGGATTAGGTTGATAGTGAATGGCTAAGGATTGCTATACTTGTTGAGCTTGACTAGTGGCTAAAAGGTGTTGGACTTGGGCTATGAAGTGTTGCAGTTGAGGTGATTGGCTTGCATGGGGTTGAGCTTCTTGGATGAAGAATTGTAATATTTCAATGGCATCTTGGTTGAGGGGTTGTGATCCTTGATAAAGATTTTGGAGGAATCTTTGGAATTTGATTTCTAGGTCCTCTAGTGTAGACATGTTGTCACCATGTGTTTGTCTTAAGTCCTTTTAGCAAGTGCTTGTTTAGGGATTTGGATGATGATGTGGCTTGTTTGAATGATGTGGATATGAAGGGTTGGATGATAACTAGGCTATGTTTGGGATGAAATTGATTGGGTTTGAATGTTATTGGAAGAATGTGTAGGATGACTTGTCTTTATGTGTTTGGGTGTTTAGAGCTTGATGTGGCAATATTCAAACAAATGATTATGCATATACACACATGAATCACTCACGCAAGACACATAAGTAAGTTTTTAGTTTGGAAGAATGTGATAATGGTTAAGCAAGCACATGAAGATAATTCAACAAGTCCTAGTCAAGGCAAGGCCATTATCACAAGGAGGTTCTAGTGAAAATCTGGGGGACCGGCACCCCACGAGCATCCAGCAAGCCACTTAAGACTTTAACTAACCCTACTAGGAGTTTTAATATACACAAAGGTACACCTCCTTTCGAGTTAGCATTGTATGGTGAGCGCTAATACCGGTTAGACTTAGCTTTCGCCTTATCCTCTAATTTTTATAGCGGACCGGATGAAAGTACCGCTTGAGGTTGTTCCCTTGGGGTGGATACCAAGGCAGGCCTCTCTAAGGCTAAACAAAAGCAACACAAGTAAATGTTTTTGATCTCCAAGTTCGTGTTGGGACGTGAGGAGAGAGCATACACATTTACTTGGTCACACTCGCATGGGGTTCATTAACCTTAGAAGTTCAATGTGTGGAAGACAATGCAAGAACTTGTTTGTTTTAAAGCCCAAATCCAAATGTGATGAAAGACAATGGTTCATTTTAGCCCAATGTTTTGATGTGAATTTGCAAATAATTGTTCGTTTTATGCCCAAAATCTAAATGTGTTTGCAAACAATGATTAGAAGATGAGAAATGAAATGATTGCACCTGATTAATTCGCTATCCAAATTGCTGTAGATGTTGATGTCAATGTTGCTCTAGCTCCTTATGATCACCTACAACACAAAAAAAAATGATATTATAATGCAGGCATAAAAAATAGGCTCATCAGGCAAGAAAAATGGTAATTTTAGATGCATAGCTGAATTAGATTTGATTATTTCGATACATTTTTTATTCGAAAATTAAAAACTCAAAGAAGAGACCCCTATTAGTTTTCAGAGAGCTTTCTGAAAATATAAAGAAATCAGAGAAATTCCCTATTTATGCCCAAAAATATGGATTTATGAAAAAGGTATAGTCGTCAAAGATCTAATTTTTTCGCACTGTAAATGACCTCCAAATTAAATCTAAAATTTTTCTGCTGTAGCTTCCTTATATCATGGACAAACTTCTGCTAAAATCTTGTAGAAAAATTCGTAGCCGTTTGGAAGATATGATGAAATCTTTAAAACCTAGGGTTTTGTCGAAAAAATAGTAGATCTGCAACAAAAAGTTAATTAAACCTGCAAAACTCAACAATGGGGGTTATATGAATGCAAATTTTTACTACAAAAACCTGCAAAGAACATCAAGCAAAGTGAGTCCCACCGGGCGTGCCAAATGTAGTTAGGGTAAAATTACAAATCAGAGCAAATGAATAAACAGCAATGATAAAAACCCTAGCAATACACAATGAAGCACAAGACAACATGAAAAATCAAAATAACAAATGTAAATGCAAACCGATCTCCATGTCAAACTCGATTTATCTCCATTGCTCTTCTCCACCTCGCATGAGCATGCAAGATTTTGAAGGATTATTGTTGGAGGAATGTTGGGTGCTCATTTCTGCAGCATAACATTAAGATGAAGATGATAGAATGAATGATAGACGAAGGATGCAAAGGCTCTAATGATATTTCGATAGCATGTGGATACTTGAGGATCAATGCATGCTTTAGATAATTTGGCAGAATAATGTTACTTGAAGCTCAATGCATGCTAATGGCTTATGAGGGGGTTGATTTATAGAAAAGGCTTGGTTCAAATGGATGGTTGAGATTAAAAAGCTAAATGATTGATGTGGATGGCTAGGATTGATTCAGTTATCCCCACTCTTCAAGGGAGTTGTAGTCATTTGACAAGTGTCAAGGAGAATAGGGCTCATGTGTGCTTGTGTACATAAAAAAGTACTACATATGAAAGATATTAAATAAAAGGCTGTAGCACCACTTATCTTTTTAAATGAAAGAGGCACACATGTCGGCTAAATGATAAGATAAATTAATTAAATAAATAAAATTTATTTAATTAATTGGAAATTCGGCTTATAATGAAATGTGAGAACTTAATTCAAATAAAATATTTGAATTAGTTAGGATATGAGTTGCATATTAATTAAATAAATAAAATTTATTTAATTAATTGGATAGTGGGATTAGGATATGATGTGGAAATTAATTAAATAAATAAAATTTATTTAATTAATTGGAAAGTGGGATTATAAGCGTGAAATTAATTAAATAAATAAAATTTATTTAATTAATTGGTTTATGGATTAGTGAAATTAGGACAAAATGCTACAAGATGTCTAGGATAATGTTTTTCACTAAGTGTTGCAAGACATGAACAAATTTGGGACAAATTTGGGTGTCTACAACCGGATCTTCTTCTTTGATAGCAATGAACACCCAATCATTTCCAGAAGTACTTCCCATATCAGATTCATCATCTGTGACTCCTTCTTCACCATCTTTTTGGACATAGTAGAATTTCTTTTGAAACCTAGGTCTGTTAGGTTTTAGATTTGAAACCCTCTCCAGAAATCTTGAAGAAAAATGACCAATCTTATTGCAAGCAAAACATTTGAAAGGCAACTTTCCTTCATACATACTGGATCCTCTTGGTAATCTTTTGGCAAATAGGGCTTCATGTTCCTTCCTAGCCTTCTCACATTTGGTTAGCATTTTTGAAGAGCTTTCATCTAGATTAAATCTTTGCTTTCCAGAAACACTGGCCTTAAAAGTAGATTCTGATTTAGGAAGGGAATCACCAAACTCACTCATTTCAAATGTTGAAAGCATGCCAACTATAATGTCAGAAAATGTCCCCTTGGGGGCTTTTCCCTCTTTAGGTTTAGCTCCCGTGTCTTTTGTGTGCATTTAGGACATTTTGCATCATATTTCAACACCCTGATGAGAAAACCCCTAAGTGTCTTGACAAATGGGACCTAGGGGGACTACTTGAGATGACCCCTTCCCAAAATAAGGGGGAGGACTTGGGCGCCCATGCCCTATTCCTTCCCTATTTTAAGATAGTCCCAATTTTTGGGTGTCAGTTTGTGACCGTTATTTGGGCCCTATGCCAACACGGTAAGTTTGAATTACAAAAATCTTAGCGGGAGTTTTTGTAGTTGCATATAAAAGAATGTTTAGGCATTTATTTGTAAAACTAGATTTCAACTAGATGATCATTGTGAACTTTAGGCATTCTCAAGGTGATTTAAGGCTTTCATTATGTTGCAAGAGTAGATTGGTGTTGTCTATGTGTTTGTGTTTACAGATTTGAGCATCCATTTCATCATGGAATGAAGAGCATCTTCCTCCCATGAGATCTTCACTGCAAGGTGACATTATATTGTGTTTATGATCATTATTTCATTTGGTTTTTACCTCTGACTCCCTAGGCATGCACTCTCTATTTGACAAAGGTGTTTGAAGACTTAAGTGTCCTCCGAGGCTTGACTGAGGCAAGCCTCTAAACACCGCAACTACCTCCCAAAGTTTTCATGGTTGTAGGTTACAAGTTGAGGAACTAGAGAAAGTGAAGTTGTAGGAAGACATCTTGAAGTACCAAAATTGTAGAACAGAAGGAAAATCTACCCCATGGACTTGGCACCTGCTCCCTAGTCCTCAAAGTTCCATGACGAGAAAATCTCTTAAGCAACAGAAATAGGGTACAGACTGAGTTACCAGATCCTGACAAAAATTAGGGCCTTGGACTTGGGCACCCGCTCCTATGTCCCCAACATTTCCACCTTGGAACCCTGAAAATAGGTATTCTGTGATTTATCATTTTACATCCCTTTCCAAGAGCTTTTTCTATAATTCATCTGTTTACTGTCGCATTTCAAAATTAGGGTTTTAATGGTCAATTAAGCATAAGAGAAGGAAAAGTGATAATTAAACATCCTAATCCAAGTTTTCCTACATCATATAGTGACCTAGGGTATGATAGTGCACTGCCACTCAACCCTAAGGTCATTGAATGTAAAAGGTGAAAGGAGGATTCCAACATCTAATAATTAAAACATTAAACAATCCAAAATTTACCCTAAATATTTTGGTGAACCCATGTTATTGGAATTATTTTCACCTTGATGAGTGTTTTTCTTCATATTTGGATTGATTTAATTCATTCATATAGTCATTCATCTTATTGCATTGAGAAAATTTTAAAACAAATTGAAAAATTTGAAAAAAATTCAAAAAAATTGCATTGTTAGGTTTACTAATTTGCATCAATTCTTTCTAAAATTCCCTAATTCATTATTTTTGCATCATATCTGATATAAACTATAAAAAATACAAAAATTCAATAGATTGCATTGCATTTTCATTATAATTGCTAGGGTTTTGTAGAAATTTTGACAATTTTCATATAACCTAGTAATTCCAAAATCTAGGGTTAGTAGGCAAAATCTTGTTTCATATTTTTATACTGATTTTAGAGGCTCATTCAAATTATAATTTGGCTGTAGTCTTTCATTTTAGTGTAAATTTTCATTTAGATTTAAATATTTGTATTTTTGCATAGAAAATTTCAACAAAAAACTAGCAATTTTCATGCATTTTCATTAAATTTGCACTTGCATTTTGCATCTTAGAGCTTGGTAGTCATTTTCATATCTGAGAATATTTAATTTTCATCATAAATTAGATTTCAAAGCACTCATATAGCATTTTGTGTCAGGATCTCAAACCTAGGGCTTGAAAAACATCAATTTTCACTAGATTTAGCCTTATCGACTCTCTAAATTTGCACCTTAGGCATGTTGTGAAGAATATTTTTTTATTAATTGAGTTTTATTAGGGTAATTATTTTCTCCCCCTTCTAAAAATCTTCACAACACCCTTTTATTGGGCTCTTGTATTGAAAATTTGGTGAAAAACTACACATTTTTGCTATTTTTGCCCTAGGGTTTGGCCTAGTTTGCACTCCAAGTGTGTTGTGACAAATTTTATAGATTTAGGTGACTGATATAATTGCCTTTATTTTCTACACCTCCTAAAATTTATTACAACACCCCTTTTTCTAGGTCTTGGAATTGAAAAACTGTGAAAAATAGCATATTTTTGCTATATTTTCACTAGGGTTTGACCTTAAGTGGCACTAAAAGCATGTTGTGATAGACATCTTATCATTATGTAGTTGTTATTACTTATATACTTTTCTTTCCATCATCATTTTCCTCATAACACCCTTTGTCAAGCTCTTTTGAATCAAGATTTGGTGACAAGATTGCATATTTTGACATATTTTCACCATATTTTGACTTGTCGTCATCTTAGATTCGCATCAAGAGTGTGTTGTGAAGGATATTATTGCTGTTTTGGACTGATATCAGACATATAATTTTCTACCCATGATCAAAATCCTTACAACACCCTTTGTTTCACTTATTTGCATTGAAAAAGTTACAAAAATCAAGCATTTTAGGCCATTTTTAGCATATCATTTTGCACTTGCCCTTGATATACTTTTGGAAAAAAATTTAAATTTAATTTGAGCATATAAACATGGCCTCTAAAAGAAACAACAAAAACAGGTTTCCTCCTAGACCTTACATGAAAAGAAAGGCTCCTAAACCCCAAAATTGTGTTTACACCTCATGATAGAATAATTGGAGACACTGAAGGACCTCTTTACATCACTATGAAAATAATGGGAAACCTTGTGGATGGAACTCTCATTGATCCTAATTACATTACTAATTTTGCCACTGAAGAGTTCCTCTGTTCACATCAATTAATGCAAGGTTCTTATGACCCTTCGAATATGATGATCAAGACACATAAGGGAACCTTTGAAAAACCTTTGGGTAAGATATCATTGTTGGTAACTGTATTTGAGAAACATGTTGAACAATGGTTTGATGTTACTCCTACTTTTGATACCTTTGAAATAAAACTTGGAATCCCTTGGTTAAAATTTATGAAAGTCGTCTCTTCAACTATCAATAAATGTGTAAAATTTCATTTGAACAGACAAGTGCATGTCATTCATCGAAATACATACAAGCCTTTAAGTACACAACAATGCCTTACATTGGATTACTTTTGGAACAAAACTGAAAAGGAACCAGAGTTACAAATAGACTTTACCTTTTTGAGCTATAGAAACTACAAAGCAAAACTTTTACACCCAATGCCCTGTCCTTCTATGCAAGAAATGACAAAAGACAAGCAATCCACATGTGAAGAGAACCTTAGACCAAAAGGAAAAGGTCCCTATGCTGAGGTTTCTCCCCTGAAATCTTTACAAGGATCGGGAGGTCATTGTCAACAACAAAATATTCCACCACAAAAAATGAGGATTGATCCCGGTACTTCATCTTCTAAATTGCACAAACCTATGAAAGAAAAAAGCCCTATCTTACAAGAGATAAGTGGTAAAAGAAAATGAAATGGAAAATCAAGAGAAAGAAGAAGAAGAAGACAAGCTTATGCCATAAACCTTGCATCTCAAAAAGAAAACATTGATCCTAACATTCAACAAAACAAACATGATCCTAACAATGAACAACATGAATTGGGTTATGGTACCTTATGTCCCACTTTCCTCTAACATTAGGGAGTGGGAGGATGACAATAATTTACTTGATGATGAGACTTAGTGCAAAGACCCTATAGGTAAGTATCTCTAACCCTTTATCTCTCTCGTAATGTGCTTCCCCCATGATGTGTTATGTGTTGTTTAGGCCTCCTGGGATGACCCCTGATTCTCTTGTAAGGTTTGGGATACTAGGAAACCACCTCTGTTGTGACCTTCTATTTGTATCATCATTCTTCTATATTGCCTCTCTCTCTAATTTCATCATTGTGTGTTGTGTCTTACGGACATAGCATTGCGGTCGGTGACTTGGGGGCACCCTCCTATGTGACTGTTCCTAAGACACTTGGTTTCTCCTCTCTAATTTATTGTTTCCCTTCCTCTAGTGTTTCTATCTAGTAGGCAGATGATGAAAAATATTTACACTGATGTGGACCTAGTGTCCCTTTTGAGAGAAATAAAAAAATGAACTTAGTTCCTAATATGATGGTGGGGTTGTTTATCTTATCCGATGCTTGGCTAGTGGAAGCACTCGTGCTTTCCGCGTAGTGAATTTGATGATGTTTCTATCGCATTTACAAACCTTAACAATACTATTTCTCTATGCACCTTTGTTTGTCTTTGAATCTGGCCTCGGTGGCGCTCAATTCGGAGAGCTTCGTGATATAGCCCCATGGTTATCCTCGAACTCCAAATTCATAGTATAACCTTGGCTCTTTGTGTGTTTAATCATATGCATTGATGTTGTTGTTTATCATGATGTTGTAGACACTAACATGTTTCTTGCAGAGATGTGTTTGTGGGAACATTTGGCTATCGTAAAGTACATGTCACCTCCAGGGGGCATGGGCTTTGCGAAAGTCAGTGTTCCGTTGTGTGTTTTCTTCCTACCTTAACATGCTTGATATCAATGCATGGTATCAACCACCTTAAGGTGGGGGCATATAAAATAAGTTATCTATTGTAGATGTTAGCAATGTGTTTGTCCTCGGGTGTAGTTTAAAGACCAGCGCGATGAGTGCTTCCTGCATCCTGAGTTTGTTTAATCAATCAATCAATCATGTAAGCCCTTTGCAGAGGTAGGATATCAAGCATATCCTTTTTCTTAAGCCCTTTGCGGAGGCAGGGATGGTGTATTTGTCAGAGTAGATTGCATCATCTTGTCATTTTCAAAAGTCCTCTGCAGAGGTGGGGAGCTATTCTGTGACTAACTCAACCCTTAAGTGTGTCTTCGAAGATTGTTGTGGAAAAGCGCAATTGTCGGTGTGTGCTTGTAATGTTCCTGAGATGGTGTTGGACCTAGAAATAGGTACACTCCACTTGTTTGCCATGTTTTCTCAGTGTCTTCAAGTGTGTGTGTTTAGCATGCTTGCTTTGTGTGGCGTGTTTGTTGCCCCATATGCAGTCTAAAGACTAGTGCGATGAGTGCTTCATGCATTTTAGGAGGTTTTGCATGTCTTGCGTGTGTGTTGCTCCATATATGCAGTCTAAAGACTAGCACGATGAGTGCTTCCTGCATTATGGGAGGTCTGTTTACTTTCCATTACTTGCATCTGCATTTCATATATATGACAAAAAGAAAAAGAAAAGAAATCATGTCTTCTATGCATCAATGTGTCTTCTATGCATTTACTATATTCTCCGTGTTCTGCATGACTGTGATTGTCTTTTCCATGTTTTTCATGCTTGTTACTGTCTTCTATGTGATTCGCGTGTCTTCTCCATGCTTGGCGTGTTTGCTATGTTTGTGACCGTACTTTAATGCATGTATTGGCCTTGCGTTTATACATACATTAAAGTGGGGGCTAAATGTAATGTCAGAAAATATCCCCTTGGGGGATTTTCCCTCTATTGGTTTAGCTCCTGGGTCTTTTGTGTGTATTTAGGACATTTTGCATCATA
The DNA here is from genome assembly GCA_027924645.1 of Cunninghamia lanceolata. NCBI lineage: Eukaryota > Viridiplantae > Streptophyta > Pinopsida > Cupressales > Cupressaceae > Cunninghamia > Cunninghamia lanceolata. The sequence goes on from BSBN01000078.1 coordinate 12,353,320, forward strand.
TTTCAACACCCCGATGAGAAAACCCCTAAGTATCTTGACAAATGGGACCTAGGAGGACTACTTGAGATGACCCTGCCCAAAATAGGGGGGTAGGACTTGGATGCCTGCACCCTAGTCCTACCCTATTTTGGGGTAGTCCCAATTTTTGGGTGTCAATTTGTGACCATTATTTGGGCCCTATGCCGACACGGTAAGTTTGAATTATGAAAATATTGGCGGGAGTGTTTGTAGTTGCATATAAAAGCATGTTTAGGCATTCATTTGTAAAACTAGATTTCAACTAGATGATCATTGGGAACTTTAGGCATTCTCAAGGCGATTCAAGGCTTTCATTGTGTTGCAAGAGCATATTGGTGTTGTCTATGTCTTTGTGTTTGTAGATTTGAGCATCTATTTCATCATAGATTGAAGAGCATCTTCCTCCCATGAGATCTTCACTACAAGGTGACATTATATTGTGTTTATGATCATTATTTCATTTTCTTTTTTGCCTTTGCCTCCCTAGGCCCGCACTCTCTATCTAACAAAGGTGTTCAGAGACTTAAGTGTCCTTCAGGGCTTGATTGAGGCAAGCCTCTAAACACCACAACCCCCTCCCAAAGTTTTCATGGTTGCAGGTTACAAGTTGAGGAGCTGGACAAAGTGAATTTGCAGCAAGACATCTTAAAGTGCTGGAATTACAGAACAGAAGGAAAATTTGCCCCTTAGACTTGGGCACTTGCTCCCTAGTCCTCGAAGTTCCATGATAGGAAAATCTTTGAAGCAGCAGAAACAGGTTACAGACTGAGTTTCCAGATCCTGACAAAAAGTAGGGCCTTGGACTTGGGCGCCCGCTCTTGTGTCCCTGACTTTTCTACCTTGGAACCTCAAAAATAGGTACTCTGTGATTTGTCATTTTGCATCCTTCTACAAGAGCTTTTTCTGTAATTCATATGTTTACTGTCGCATTTGCAAAATTAGGGTTTTAATGGTCAATTAAGCATAAGAGAAGGAAAAGTGATAATTAAACATCCTAATCCAAGTTTCCTACATCTCACAGCAACCTAAGGTATGATAGTGCATTTCCACTCAACCCTAAGGTCCTTGAATGTAAAGGGTCAAAGGAGGATTCCAACATCTAACAATTAAAACATTAAACAATCCAAATTTTACCTGAAACACCAACCAACTAATCTCTTGTAATAGTTGTCACAATCCTGATCTCCTCAATAGTAGCAACTCTATGCTTGTATGAAGTAGGTAAGGATCTAAGCACATTGCCAACAATCTCTGATTCTTCCAGTTTTCCACCAGCACACCTAATACTTGCACACAAGTTCATTCACCTCTGCATGTAGGAAGTGATATTTTCATCTTCACTCATCCTCAAACTTTCATATCTACCCTTCAGGCTCTGCAACTTAGAACATTTGACATATGCATCACCTTCATATAGAGTTTCCAACTTCTTCTAGATTTCATGAGAAATTTTCAATTTCAGGACATTTGTCATTTCTGTATTAGTCAGGGCAATTAACAATGCTTCTTTAGCCCAAATTTTGTTTTCAGCATCTTTGAGCTCATCTGGAGTTGAAGGACCTTTCTCCAGGGGCTTATACTCATCCTTTGTTATTAACCAATAAGCATCATCCATGCATTACAAATGGCACTCCATGTGACTTTCCAAAAAGAGTAATTTGTTCCATCAAATCTTAGACTATCCTTCTTGTAAGTTGACATCCTGGATCTCCTCAAGCAGTCAAGCTTCTTTTAGAGGAATCGGATCTGATACCAATTGTTGAAATTAGGGCAGACAACTGCATGGGGTGAATCAGTTGTCTCAAAACTTTATCTTTTTATGCATTTAATCTTCCTTACAACTTATTAATAGATTAATGATACAACCATGAAAGCATGAATCAACAACACAAGAGTAGAAACATAATCAACACACATAACACTAAGATTTTTATGTGGAAACCCGGCTAAGGGAAAAACCATAGTGGGGATTAACCCACAAGATTTATTCTCTATTAAAAGAATAGAAAATGGGAAGGCAGTTGCCTTCAGTTGTACTTCCCAGAGCTTATTGCTCAAAGAGGCTCACTACCTACAAAAACATTCATGAGTTTAACATAGAAAGATTGAACTGAGAAACAATATCTTCTTCATGCCAAGGTTAGTTCCATTGAAGCATACAACACCTCTGTTCTGCCCCCTTTAACACTTCCTCACTACCTCCACATCTTTGCTCACCACACACATTTCCATGACTTCACAACACTTATTTATACATGTCATTGACTTTGGAATGAGAATCAAAGTCAGCCAAACAATCATCTATCTGGAATATACTCCAAGATAGGCATTTCCAACAATTACAATCACAAGACTTGAATTAATACAAAATGCTACATGTGAACTACTCCTTTGTCATCCAAACATAGTTGGGACTCAAATCTTTCTCGAACAACACACCACACTCCATTGAACTCTTCTTAGATCATCCGTAACATGCACCAAGCATCCAGTTGGCCAAGACTGGAAAGAACATCAACACCCAAGGAGAAATCTTTAGCCATGAGCTCAATCCTCAATGTGGACCACCAACACAATAGGCACACAATCTATAGACCACCACAAGAACAATGAAATCAACCAAAACAACCGCACCACCTCAAATCACCAGAAACACTTGCACCTTCATTTGGAAACTCAAGAACACTAACTGTCATGACTGTCACACTAGAAAGATTGCTTGTGGACCTACAAACCATGAACCACTTGATTTGAGGACACACACCAATAGCCCAAACATACTTCTAAATCCGTTGACCATAATTTTCCAATGTGGAACAATCTAGACCAAATTCCTGTCACCCTGTCACCTCTGAACAACTACAAAACCCGACTCTACTCAAATGGCCAAAACTTCATCAATATCTCATGCAGACCTCTCAAATATTAACTGGAGCACCTTCAGACAATCCTCTACAAACCCTTTAATCCACAGATTCTGATCTTCATCTCACTGGGAATGCGGAGAAATCTTCTTCACTAAATTGTACTATCTTCACTGTCTCTGACAAAGAGATATGTAACTCACTTGTTTCTTCCGGAGAGGCTAATTTTCTCAATATCCTCAACATACAAGTCTTCTAAACAAGCAATAGAATAAGATACAGTTGACACTAATGACAACAAGGATATGTTGACATCAATGACAACATTGATTAGGCACATATTTGCAACATTGAATAGCATTGAAATCACAGGTCTTAGGTTGTGCAATTGGAGTAATTTTATTTTATGTTGTGAAAAACCCTTTTTCCTTCAAGAAGAAAATCATTTCCAGCCTCCCTTAGAATCATTTATGTGATCAAATTGCTAAAAGTGGATTGTGTGGATAGATTTTATGAGATTTATTGTGAATTAAATTTGTAGTTTTCCATCAAAATTAGGTGCATCACCACACTTTAGATTACAATTTTAGTTCTTTTAGTAGATCCTTTTAACCCTTTTCATATCAAAGTTATAAATCCATTGAAAATTACAATGGAACCAGCCCATAATCTAGAGGTTCAAGCTCACCATAGGTCACCCACAACATGAGTTTGATCCCATGTTACACAGGATTGCTGAGCTTCACAGCTTTGCATAACGGGTGCAAACCTACATGTTAACAATCACATTGGTTTATATTTGTGAGTGTGGAATTAATCCAAGCCATTTCTATGTGCATGGATTTGAACTGTAAACTTTTAAATTTTAAATTTTAAATTGGGCTCATGTTCCCTTTCTTACTAGCTATTATGAGCCAACTAAAGGATGAATTATTTTAAATTGTGCATTAAACTAGTGTATTTTAAGGACATGCCCTAATTCATTATTATTTTTAGAAAGAGCTAGACCCAAGATCACTCATCAATACATCCATAAAGAGAATAACTAGAATATCAACATTACATCACCTATGTACATCATCGTAGACATACTACATGCTTTCTTATTAGCTGATAGGCTTTTTATAAGTGGGCTTTCACTTAACCGAAAAGTTGTCTCACACTGGAAAATTTTCTAAACTCATCAGTTTTTCTCATGCTAGGGAAAAAATTATGTCAAAAAAAGTCTCATGTTGTTGAAATGTCCCCCATTGGATACTCTAAAAATGGTTGAAAGAAAATAACTCTAGATAATCCCTTGCTCTGATACCATGTTTTAATTAGCTATGGACATGTCTATCCCAAGATCAAAATGCCATAAAGATAATCACAAAAAGAGAAGAAAATCAACATGATATAATTACAATAACAAATGCAAAGGATGTAATTTGCATACTTGAGAGAGAGTGTGTTATTAAATATGAGAGCAAGAGGCACCTATGTATATAGGATACACCACAAAGATAAGAAAATATACAACCAATGTGGGATAATAGGAGATAGAGTCACATGTGTGCAAAACATCTCCACCAAACTAGGAAAGTATAAATTCGTTAAATAAACTTAACTAAATAGGTGTGAAAAGGACTCAAAAGGGAATAACCCCATTCCCACCATCAATACAAAAATTGTGGGCACCATGCCTTCTCATATTATACATTGACATATCTTTACATTGGGGGCATCAAGTCATTTTTTTATTAAATATTGTACCTTCATTACCATACTTTTCACATTAAGGGCATCATGCCTTCCTCCATGCATACCATTGCCAGACCTATATATTTGGAACATCATGTCTTCCCATCCTTCACCTTACATACCTATATTCCTTATACATTTGGGGCAACAAACCTTTCCGCACTTTTACCCACCAATATCCACCAAGGACCCATTGTCTTACCTACACCATTGTGTGCTCATGCTCTTGGATGTCCGATTGGGGGTATATGTTGCTATAGTGCCTTGCATACTTACATGGGTATTTTTGGCCATTGAGGGTTACATCACCACTTTTGCTTGCCCATGTTAGGGGCAATCTTACCTTCTTTTATGGTATCTCCATCCCATATGTGCTCAACATGCTTTATCATTTACATGCATATTACTTGGTGTTTAATTATTTCTACTACTATACATGCTTATCTCTATGTTACATTTAATTTCATGTAGAATTTTTACTCTCCTTCAATTCCTTACATTCTATAATTACAACCAATTGAAGGGGGAATATATTGCAACTAACATTACCATGTTGAGCTATCAAGTAGTGACAAATGCTAGAATAAAATCATCACCATGAACAAATAGATTGATACCACATCATGCCATGTGCTTCATGTGACTTTTCATCCTAGGGCCACCAAGCCAAACACACCATTATTATTTATTGAATAGGTAGAATTTTCTAACTTTACTGATTTCTTGTGTTTCATGTTTCCTAGACAATTAAGAAAGTTCCTATTTTAAACCTAATTTTTAGGTGTGAGACAAAAGATACTACTCATTGTACACTTTTTCTCTACTTCATAGACTATCATGGAGAATGCATACCAAAGGATACACCTATATCTTATAGTGTCCATTACTTTATATGAACACACCATAGTATCCTTTGAAGTTTGAATATTTTCTTTACATATTCATGTTTCTAAGTTCATGTTTCTAAGTGCCACATACTTTTAGATGCATGATCATTTTAGGTTTCACATGCACCTTAAAGTGGGGGAAAAATTAATACTAGTGAAATTTGCATAACCATGCTATTCCCATTTAGTTTTTGTGCTCATCTTGAAGAAATGTCTTGATATATATGTACATAGTGTGTGAAGATGGCCTCATTCCCCTAACCTTCAATTATCCCTATACACACTTATTCCCATGTATTTAGCCCCTACCATATCCTAACACACGCATATACTTAGTACATACTTGTTAATTTAGTATTTATTACTCTTACCCATGTACCCACCTCCATACAATCTGAGGCCTAGTTGGCTCTACTATTGAGACTACTATTCAAATACTTTGTTTATGTTTTGTGTTATTGATTATTGTGTGTATATGGTTTATACTGTCTTCATAGGATCATGGACATTGATGTTTTGATGTACATATGTGTATGTGTGTGTGGACATTATTTGGATTATAGTTAGTATCAGATGATTTAATTTAATTAAATGCTTTTAATTATGTGATTTATATGATTATGTATTTAAATGTTAATTTCAAAAAAATGAATGTTATCTTTGTTAATCATGAAATTTAATGAATTATTCTTTTTATTCGTTGAAATTCTAGAAGTTTAATATATATTTATACATTGCTTTGGCTATCTATTTCATGATATACTAATGTTTGAAATTGAGTTTTGCAGGTGGACAACCCAGATCCATTTAGTTTGGAGAGATTCTCAAGATACCTATTTTTATTTGATTTTTATTAATCATGCCTAACCTACAATGGGATAAAAAAAAGCATTTCGTTGTGTGGCGGGAGTTATTTGGGCTAATTATCTTGTATTTTTTATTTAATTAATTATTTTGTGGTTTATTGTTATTTAAAATTTTGGCGGTGTTGGGGGGTTAAATGAGTTTTATTCATTTATATTTATTATTTTATGTTGTGGTTGATTTTTGAGTTGGAGAAAGTTAAAAAGATTTTTCTTGTTTCTTTTAAACTTCCATTTGGGAAGTTGGAGGTGAGGAGTTGGGTAGATTATTTTGTTTGGTATTTCATTCTTTTGGGGATATGCATGTGTAGATGGTTTTTCTCTCTTTTTGGGTTGAGAAGAAGAAATAGAATTTGGCTTGTTATAGAAGAAATTTTGATGAAGAGTATGAAGGAGCATAAAATTCTACTGGAAAGGATTTTTTGTTGATTTGGATCCCATCATTTGGGTTGCTCCTAACTTGGGCAGCCAACGTAGGGTTTTATATTTTTTATTTTTCCTTTGTTTTGTATGTAATCTATATGCATGGAAGAATTTGTTAAAATCTGAAATTTGTTTGGCATTTCTAGTTTTTGTGTTGTTTGGGTTTGGGTAGTATAGGGAGAAAATCTCCCCTGAGGGGTGAGAAGCTCCCTTGTGTGGGATTGAGAGAGGCATGGAACCTCTCTTGGGGAAATTTGATGGGCATTATGCATAATGGTGGATAGGATGGTTGTGGTGCTTTGGTTGTGTTAGAAGAGTTGTAGTGTTGTGATTGTGATGTGGTATGGATGGAAGGGTTGTGGTGTTGTGGGTATGTTGTGGTGTGGGGGTTTGGGGGAATAAGGAAATGGTGGCTATGGCTATGATTTGTGTAGGAGAAATTGTATTTTTTTACTGTGATATGTTGGTAATTCCCCAAGAGGGATGAGAATCCCCTCTCTCCCCCTTTGAAGAATCTAGAAAGGATTCTTTGTGAGTGAGTCAACCAATTGGGAATTTTGTGTTTGCTAGATGTTTTAATCTACACTTTGTTTGATTTGGATTACAATGTCTATTTGTTGGTTCTTGAGAATGTCTCCCGCTCGGGGGAGGGTTTGTAAATCAAGTCCTATGGTTGGGTGGAGAGCAGGACTGGGATGTTCATTTGATTGCGGGTATTCATTTCTAGCCAAGAAAAGTAATGGGTTGAGCTTGTATGCTTTGTATAAGTAAAAAATTTTATCCATTATGTATCTGTTTCATTAACAATTTTACTGTAAAGGAATGCTCTCTATAAACCTGATTGTTCAAGAGAGAATTTGACGTATATTTTTGTTTATTTTTGTGTCTAGAGGCTAGAAAATACCTTTGTGTTTAGCAGAATTTTCCCTATTTTGAACATACGAGAGGTGTTTCAATTGTGAGTAATTAATGTAATTTTGCAATGTATTAAATCTGGTTATTATTTCCTTGTTATATTGATACCTCTCTATCAAATTAGTGTTGTTGAATTAGTTATTGTTCTTCTCAAAGGTATATTTTATACCTGTTGTTATTTATTGATATGGCAATGGCTTACTATTTATTTTATAAAATAAAATATTTTAGAAAAGTATTGTTTTGATTTTATTTAATGCCCTAAGGCTTCATGGAAGTTGTGGAGCTTCCACAGCTACCATGGCTCCCAAGGCTAGCGGCTTGTGGTAAGGCGTCGGCTAAGCTGAGCCTACCAAGGTTTAGTCGATCCCTTCCTTATACAGCATAACTATTAAATATGAAATGTATTCATTTTTTAAATGTCTACTGTGATTTTATTACCATATGATATAATAAATGATATCGTGTGTATATATATATATACATATATATATCATTCCATTATCTCTTCTTTGTCAGATGCAGTCCTTTGAATATATATGATGTTATGTATATATGTATATATCAATATTGCCATCCTTCATATATTTGTTTAAAAACTTGAATAATACTTGTATACTTTCATATTTATGTGTATATTTCAAATTTATATATATGTATGTATGTGTATATATATACACAAACTCAATAAGTATACACATGTTGATTTCTCTATTTGGCAGTTTTCAATGTTATTGTGGTAGGAAAATTGGTACAAAGACAATACAAAGATAATGATAAGAACACAATACCTTTACCTTTGAACCAAGTCTTCCACACGTGATAGAACATGGTAGATGCACCTAAATCTACCAGATTTGTTCTCTTTGATGGATGATTGATTAGATGGAATGTTGATTGCTCACTTCTATAGCATAGCAATGATAGACAAGGACCTAGAATGATTTGGATAGCATAATGATACTTGAAATGTCCCTCAAAAAATGTCCAAATAGCTTGGGTGAGGCTTGATTTATAGGAGATGAGTGATAGGAATGGATGGCCAAAATTAGATTTGTGATGGATGGCTAGGATTAAATGAGACTTAGGAGTTTTAGTCATGTGACAAGTGTCACATGAGAGTTGAATGAGAGGAATTAAAGTCAAATGGCTTCCACCTTAGTACAATGATTAGAAGCTTCCATCCATGTGGAGATAGAGACAAATGCAGAATTAAATAAATAAAGATTTATTTAATTAATTGGATGAGGGATGATGTGGAATTCATTAATTAATTAAATATTTAATTTATTTAATTAATTAATTTAGATGAGGGAAAAGTGGGAATTAATTAAATAAATATACTTTATTTAATTAATTGGCTATGAGAGAATAAATGGGATTGAAATGTAATTAGAATGGGATTAGTTAAATAAATATGATTTTTTAACTAATTAGGTGATGACATGGGTATCTAGGACAAAATGTCTCATAATATGTCTCAGATGATGTATCGACAAGGTGATATCACAAGACATGATCAATTTTAGGTGTCTACATTTTTCCCCTCTTTGAGAGGATGTTGCGACTAAGAGGAGTAACATCATTTTAAAGAAGATAAGGTATGGATGGAGGAAAAAGATGCCCCAGCCACTTGGAAGATTGACAAGGAGGAATGGATGTGGGATATGATGATGATGTAAGGATGTGATGATGGTAATGTAAGGATATGATTGTTGGCAAGAGACACTATATGGATTCATGGTTGTTGTCATTGATGGCAACAAAGGTCATCCCACATATCCGCAAGTCATGGTGTGCCTCTACCGGAAGTCAGAATGAAGAACTGTTGTGGTCCGGTGAACAAGAACAGAGCATGTGGCAAGGTCCGACAGATTGGTCCGGACCTCTCAGAGGAAGTGTCTTGGTGCAGTGCAGATTTGGGGAAGTCAAGAGGACTACCTTGAGTAGTATATTCCAAGGATTTAGCCTCCGGTGATGGACAAAGAAAAAGATATGAATAGCTGAGTACCGAATTCCTGAAAGACAATAAGAACAGAGGAAGAACTGACTGACAGAGCATCAGAATATTTTCCGGATGTGTTACCGTTGATGGTAAAGGTTGTGAAGGCATGAATCATGTTTGGCCGACATGATTAATGATATCTACAAGTATATGCTTGATCCGCATTGCTTGGTGAGCAAGGATTCAGCTGACAGAACAGAGTTTGTAAGAAACTAGACTGTTCCGGATGCTGACTAGAAAGGTGATGAAATTACTTGTGCGGATATATATAAAGGATGGATTTAGTTGTGAAAAGTGTGATTGTGTGATGGTGTATGTGAATAAGTGCAGAGCAGAGCAGAAGTAGTAAGAAAGATCCGGTATGTGAAAAGATAGCAGAATAAAGAACAGAGGAAAGATGAAGTGCAGCAGATTAGTATACTGAACCTAACCGGAACTGAACCCCAGCATATTTATCAACAATAATGATGCCCCCTCGAGAGGATAGGTGGGTTGGAAGAACACGGGCATGCTCTCGAAACGATAAAGAATGGATAAAGAGATGGAGGATGCAAGATAAGTGATCGATGATTGAGATGAATGACATGTTATCCTACAATAAAGTGAGCAACCATATAGTTTGATATAGCAAGTTAGACATTATACACCAAGGTATAAGGACCAGTGTGATAATGTGTCTTGTGCACCCAGTGTAATACAACCTAATCTAGACATATGAGGAAGTAAACTTAGAGAATTAAAGCCCTAATTCACAAAAGGTATGATATGACCTTAGATGCAAAGGATAATGCAAAAAACTATTCCAACATACACAAGATATGAATATTATCTAGAATGATACAGATTTGATATAAATGCGAGATAAAAATGATAACACACACAAGCAACCAAGCAAGCATGCACAAATGATTCAAAAACAAACAAAGTATTTCCCCCATCAAGCTATAAACCAATGATTGATCGATTTATTAATTGAATGACTAACTGCTAATGATGATGATGATGATGATAGTGTTGTCATTGCAGGGAATGACATATCCCTAGATCAACACAAAGATGTGGGAAAGATATATCCCATTGATGATGATGATGATTGATCGATTGATTTAGTTTATGATACGATTAGGATCAAGACCATTGATTTTATTGGATAATTTGACAAGATTGATTGACTTGATTGGTATGGCTTAATGATGGGCTTGCATTTGATTTTATTGTTGAATAGATTTGATTGATTTGATGGGTTGATTTGATTTAATTTTGATGATTGGATTGATTTGATTTGATTTTGATGATTTGATTAATTGGATGGATTGATTTGATTTGATTTGATTTTGATAGATTTGATGATTTGATTGACTTGATGAGTTGATTTGATGATTTGGTTGATTTGATGGATTTGATTTGATTGATAAGGATTAGGGATTGACTAGCATTTGAGTTTATTTCTTGGATTGATTGGTTTGATTTGATTTGATAAATATTTAGTTTTTTTGTATTTTTTCTTAAATGTTTTGATTTTTTTGTATTTTTAAAATGTTTTTGAGATGGCATTGGATGAACATTTAGATAGTCTTTTTGCTAGACACCAATGATAAGGGAAACCAAGTCTAAATGTGAAGATGGAGGTAGGATGGATGGACAAAAGAATGGGTGGTAGTAAATGGGATGAAATGATCATGATAGATGGATGGATAAAAGAATAGGTAATAGTAAATGGGATGGATGACTCATGATAGATGGATGGATAAGAGGATAGGCCATAGTGTATGGAATGGATGTATGCATCATAAGGGAGCTAGGATGTGATCTCTAAATACTACATGTCACATAAGAATAACACACCTCATTCTTGGTGTAATGCTGAGGATTTTACATGACAAAGCTTATGATGATAGGGTGATAGGATGGATTGGAAATAATTAGTTATATCAAGAGATATCTAAAGCATTATTCAGCATCTTGCCCCCATATCTTTATCAAGATCAAAAGGAGGAAGGGAGGATGAATTGACTCAATAGGATAGGTATGTAGGTGACTAAGGATGGCAATATAGGATATGATAGGATGGGAAAGAATAGGTTGGACATGATAGGTTGGATATGATCATTTGGATGAGACAACATGCCCCCAAGTGTAAGTCACATAGATAATCAACCTACACATGATGCTTGTTTGCCAGGTTTTCATCATGGTACTTATCCAAGGTGACACCAAGGTGGTTTTCACCATTGGACAAATGGATTTCTCTTTAAACTATTTTGATTTTTTTTTTCTTTTTTTTTTCTTTTTTTGAAATACTTAGATGGGATAGGTTGATATGGACAAGAGGGACTCAAGTATCTAGTTCCATGAAAGGTGATAGTCCCATTAGAGATGGATGTCATCGCACATAGACCATGTCAAGTCTCATCATACTCATAGATATTGGTAGGGGGATTGCATGAAAGGGACATGGAGTAGGCAGGTAGTAGATTTTGAGGTGGATTATGATATAGATTATGGATACAGGGATAGAGGATTTTGATGTGGATTATGGATGGAAGGATAATGAGATTTTGACATGGATTATGGATGGAAGGACTATGCAAAAGGATGGATTAAAGGCTTATACAAAACCATGGACCATAGGGAGGTGATGGGGGAGATATGTAGGATAGTGGATGAAAGATGGGGAGATGGAGGTATGTGGAAATTTTGTGGAATGGAAAGGAACCAAGACCAAAAGTTGCACACACCACAATAAACATTAAAGCTTTTGATGTGGAGGAGGTGTAGGAATTAATGGACATGTTTGTTTAGGGGATGATTGATGTATGAATTTAGGTACACACATAGACTTAGGATTTTTATGACTTTTGTATTAAGTGTGGGATGAAGGAATTTGAGACTTTTAGATGGGGTGGTATTTTTAGGATTTTTGGAAAGTAGATGCTTCATTTGACTTGATTTCTTTTTGCTTAGGGACCCAGACCATTTTATTTTTAGACTTTTCTTTTGGAGGTATGAGCTTATATAGCCTTTTAGATGGATTTTGCTTTGGTTCTTTGCATTTGTGTTGTAAGGCATGAGGATCCTTAGGATTTTTGGCTTTATAGATAGAGGCATCTAAATTTTTATATTTGAACCTCATGGACTTGATGGAAACTTCATGTTTAGACGATGTGTACATTTGTTGATCATAATTGGGATTTTTAGAGGACTTATGGATGGAGGGATTAAAAGAGGATTTATGGATAAATATATAAGGGGATTGGATGATAGGGATATTAGGTGTTGGGAGAAGTGGAGGTAGAGTGGATGGTGGAATATTAGGAGTTGGAAGTAGTGGAGGTAAAGTGGATGGTGGAAGATGTATGGTCACATGCTTTTGGGGTTTGTAGAACAATGGACGAGGAATTGAAACATATGATTTGGGAGTATGATGTGGTTTATGATGGGAATGAATGGATTTATAAGGCATGGAGGAAGTACCAACATCTTGACATTATTTTCCTTGGGGTATATACCTAAGGCCATATGTGTTGGGATAAATTGCCATTAACTTGTAATCCTAACCAATTCATGTGTCTCCAAAGTTCTTGGAATGTGTTCCCCAACACATAAGGACTTTAAGAGATTAATTATTTATTAATTATATCACTTTGAATTTTTCAATCAATTCTTAATTGATAAAGTCAAACTTGGGCATCCATTTTTAGAGTGGGGGCCATGAAGACTTTGTTGACTTCTCCTAAGTCTATTTTGAGATTTTGATAACTCCTAGTAAGTGGGAGTTAAACTTGGGTGTCCCCTTTTGATGGGGACTTGTATTTAGACTTGGAGTTGTGCTTTTTTATGTACATGAATGGATAATGTTGAGATACCTTACATGGACATAATGTTGGAGTTAACTAAAGTGTTAGAGATGCATGAATTGAATATTGCTTGCATGAGTTCATAAAAGCTTGCATGGACTTGCATATTTTTCCATGTACTTACATGTTGTTGCATGTTACTTGCATGTACTTGCATGTTGTTGCATATTTCTTGCATGTTGTTGCATGTTGTTGCATGTTACTTGCATGTTGCTTCTATGGATTTGCATGTATTTGCATGTTGTTGCATGTCACTTGCATGTGTTTTCATATTGTTGCATGTTGCTTCTATGAACTTGCATGTGTTTGCATGTTGTTGCATGTCACTCCTATGGACTTGCATGTTCTTGCATGTTGTTGTATGTCACTTGCATGTGCTTGCATGTTGTTGCATGTCACTCCTATGGACCTGCATGTTGTTGCATATCAGTTTTGAGAGATTACTTCTAGAACACTCCAACTCTAGAAACTTGTAGGATGGTACATCTTAGTGTTTCAAATAATGGGTATCAGTTGCATGATGAATCAGGTGTTTACATTTCACTTGCATGTATAGAACAAGATAATTCAGAATAACTTTGGGGACATCAATCTTGCATGTTCTTTGCATGAGATTGGTGTGTGTTGATCACTTCAATTAACAGAAAGTGATTGGGCAAAATTGGACACCCAATTTGAGGACTTTCTATTGTTGCTTTTATTTAGAAATGTATTTGATATTGGAAAAGTTAAATTGGACAAACTTGGGTGCCCACATCAAGGACAAGCAGTTAACATAAGGCTTGACTTTGTGTGACTTCAGTCTTCTCTATTTGGAACACTTGGTTTTTGCATGAGCATTGGTTTCTATGTTATCAATTACAATTTATTGTAATTTGAGTTTCAAGCTTTCAAATTAAGAAGCTCTTTAATTAAAGAATCTTTTGAATTAATTGAGAGCCCCATACATTTTGAATTAAGAAGCTATGTAGATTTAAAATATGAAATTAATAGCATAGGCTCCAAAATAGCTTGTTCATACCTTGACATGGATAGGCTCCAAAATACCTTGTTCATAAAGGCCTAAACCTTTGCCTTGGTAATTCATTTTTTGGAGTATGCGATGGACAATGGGATTATGTGTGTTTTGAATACTAGACGCAAGATCCTTATTGGATGGAGAAGGTGATGTGGTAGACAATGGTTATTTCTCCCCTAGGGAAGAACATTCATGAATGAAGGTGGTAAGACCAAGGGGATATGATGGATTTAAAATGGGGTCGATAGTGGATGACAGAGGATCATTAGGAACTTAAGTATCATTATGCTCACTAAGATACAAGATATTTTTTTTATCATCTATAGTTACATAGGAGCCAAGGGTCTCATCACAGGAAGTGGGTGTTTGTAGATCATGGATAGGGATAGATGGAAGGTGGATAGAAAGATGGATATCTTTCTCATGGATGATTATAGGATTATGGATAGGATCAAGTTGCTCTTGGATAGGATCTTCATCATAGATATTGTCTTGATCATAGAAAAGATAAAGGTTATGGATGGGTTGGATGGAGGTGCTTTGATCTTGATTTGTATTAGGGGCTAATATTTTTGCATGCTTTAGATTAGACTCTTTACATAGCTCTTGGTTTGCTTGAATGGAAGTGGAAGTGGGAGGCTCTTTGATAGGCTTGATAAGCTTTTGATAGTCAATAGCATGAGGGTATAATGGATATTGACTTGGACTCATGGGGGAGACTCTTCAATAAGCTTGATGGATTGTGGACTACATGGTGGATTTAGAGGACTAGAAATGTTTTTTGAAGGCTCTTTGATAAGCTGAAGGATAGGTGTTTGATGACATGGAGATGGTTTATTCCTTGCTAATAGCCATTGGATCACATCCTTCATAAGTATATGGGTGGATGGACAATATAACAGATGGATAATAATGGTAGATAGTGTTTTAGGCTTAGGATTAGGATTTTGATTTGATGGAGCAATAATGGGGGTGGAAGGTGTTGTAGGCTTAGGATTAAGACTTGGTGGAGGGATAATGGGATTATATGGATTAGGATTGGGATTGTGTTTAGGTGGATGGACCATAGGAGTGGATTTAGTGGATTTGGGATCACCTATATAAATCTTCTCACACTTTTTGAGTTTTTGGATTACTCTCATAAGTGTATAACGATTGAGTGTCATGTGGCCCTTAACCCTATGGTATGCACAATAATCCTTTTCATTATACCCATGGAGTGTAACGACATGTGGATCATATAGTTTTATTAGGGGTATCTCAATCAACTTTACTTGGACCAATTTTTGTAACAATATTTGTAGGGGTTATCCAAGGGATCCTTTGGTCAAGGGTTAGTGGAACATGGGGATGAAGATGATGAAGATAATGAAGGGCTTGATGGATTGGAAGGTTGATGGACCAATGGATTAGAAGTGGGAGTACATGGTGGTGTTGGGATAGGATTAGTAGGCTCATGGATTGGCATTTGAGTGGATGGTGATGGAGGGTGCTCATAGGATGCATAAGCTAGAGTGGTGTTCCCCTTGTCAAAGGTAGCATGAGGACTTAAAGGCACTTCATCTTGTTGCAAAGGGTAACTTGGGATTGCATGTGCTTGTTGTGAAGGCACTTGATAGTCTTGTGAATGGAGTTGGTGGTGAGTTGAAATGGTGGGATATGTAGGTGGAAGATCTTGGGGTATGGATTGATATGGATGTTATTGGGGTGTGGATTGATATGGATATTCTTGGTTGATATTAGAATAGGTGGGGTAGGGTGATGTAGGATGGACATAAGATGTAGATGATGCGGAGTGATATGATGTGGAGGGGGTGACTCATAGGATTAAGATAAATTTGTTGGTATTGTATGGAGAAAGGTGTAGTGGATGATGTGTTAAAAGAAGGTTGTGGTTGTTGAATGGTTTGTTGGTCTAGGGGTTGTATTTGGGCTAGTTGGTTTTGTTGGAAAAGGGCTTGTAGTTGTTGGAATTGTTGGTGTTGGTCAAGGAATTGTTGTTGTTGTTGAAATTGTTGATGTTGTGGTGGCATAGTGATTTGTTTTTTTTCCATATAACCTCTTAAGTTCATCAAACATTCTTTGGGTGCCATAAGGATCATCCTCATAGTTCTTGTTTTTTAGTGTCCTAACCATTTTGACAAGGATGAAGAGTGGAACGTGACAAGGATTATGTGGATGAAATGGGTTTGATTAGGATGATGAGATGGATGAAGTTGATGGGATTATGACTAGGATGAGGACATGGAATGATTAGGTGAATGATTTGGAATGATGGCTCCCCGAGAGGATAGATAGGGGTGAAAGACACAGGTAGACTCTCGAAATGAATTGATTTGGATAATGACTATGATGAAGTGGATGTGGTGAGTAGGATGATTATGATGTGGATTATGATGAAGGTGACTTGGATTATGATGGATGTGATGACAAGGATATTGAGGATGATGTGAAATGTGTTTGTTGATAGTTTGACTTAGGTAATTTGTAAACACAATATTTCACATGTGCACACATGAATCACACACACATGACACAATAGCAAGTTTATCTTTCAAAATTGATTGTTATGATTATGAAGACACATCAACAAGCCTAATATTAATCAAGTGGGTGTGGCTAGTAGTTCTTAGTCTAGGATGCAAAAGTGGTCTAAGGATATCCCTAATATACACAAGGTATAGGGCCCAATTCCATGAAATAAAAGTGAAATAATGCCACACAGCCAGGAGAAAGGGATAACCCACCCTTCACCTTCACTTCCCCAAGGTATAAAGTTCTTAGGGGCTTAGCCCGAATGACAAGATTTCAACTTCCAAGAGAGGTGTCTTTTGATTCACTCCTCACTTTTTAGACTCAGCTAGAGTGCTAGAGTTGAGGTCATCCCTTGGAGTGGTGTGTCTCCAAGTAGCCTCCTAGGAAGGGTGACAAAAGCAAATCGAGTGGGTGCTTTTGATCTCTAAGGTCACCTTGCAGTGTGAGGAGAGAGCATATACACACACTATATTCACACTTGCAATATTTATTTACCCTTTAGATAATGGAAATGTGTGTTGTGAAAGTGAATGGATGAAAGGATGTTTTTGATTCTCAAGATAATGTGAAGTGCATGAGAAGAGCATGCATACCCTCAATATGATGTAACCAAACTTCACAACATTAAATTCAACATAAAAGAATATCTAGAAAACTTCAAATTATTTTCAAAATCATTCTCATTCCATTCCATCCTGCTACAACTGAAAATAAATACCAACTTTATACTTAAATGAAATTACCATTTTTGGCAGATTTTTGCAACTTTCTAAAATTGCCATTTTTGGTAACTTCGCATCTTTATCCGTATGACCATGAAAGTTTCCAAATATTTGAAACTTACTAAAAAATGACTAATCGTCAATTTTCTAATCTAATTGCAAGTAAAGATAGAAAAATATTTAGAAAAAACAACAAGGAAAATCTCAAAAAAAATTAAAACCTCATTTTGAGGCCCTAGATGATCGGATAAGGTCCCAAAAAAGTGTCAAAAAGGTGACCTACCAAATTACCAATTTGGTGGGAGAAATAAGAAACTCGTCAAGACGCATCAACCCACCAAATATCAGCGCCAACGAACCTTTGGGTCAAAAGTTATGACCTCTAGAAGTCCCTACATCACACTCAGTCAAATCCACCAAACAATGCAAGCACAATTTCATTTTAAACCCAAGTCCAAATGTGATAATGAAGACACATATTCATTTTAAGCCCCTTTTCAAAGTGTAATGACAAACAATTGTTTGTTTTAGGCCCAAATCGAAGTGTGATGGCAAACAAGTTTTTGATGAAATGAAAGACAAGGGTTGTGTTGAGCGCACTTGGAAATTTGTTTTCAAGTTTGATGACAAGGCACATGATGCAAGCTACAATAAAGTCCACAAGATAAAGAAAGGACAAGGTTTCAAATGATGTCTTTGACAAGTGATAACCTATAACCCACTGGTGAGTAGTTTGAGAAAAATTATCTTCAGCAAGTGAAATAGCTGCAAGCAAAGGGTTAGTGACAAGAAAACAAAAAAAAATGACTATAATGCCTATTAAAATGCAAAAAATGAACTATTTAAGAGAAACATTTGACTAAAAAATTTAAACTATGTTAAAATTTAACTATATTAAAATTACAAAATTAATCTAAAATGCTATCACAACTAAATTAACTAATCTAGATGAAATATTAAAAACTAAAGTAACATCTAAACAAAAAACTATGTTAGAATGAAAAACTAAGTTAAGAATTAAAATCAAAATTACAAGTGAATACTAAATTAAAATTTAATACTAAATTAAAATTAAAATTAAAATCTAATTATTTGGGTGGTTGAGTGGGCACCCTTTCCATGTAATCATGGAAGGGTCGAACTTATAGGTTGGCCTTCTGGCAACCTTGGTCTTTTCCTAAGGCTTTAGTTAATAATTGGGAGTTATGTGATTTCTCCCTTCTCCCTCTTTAATGAGCTCCTGCATGCTCTGACCTGCCCATTGGTTTATCTCTCATTCTCCAGCTGTCGAAGGAATGATGGATGCTCAGGGTTTATATCAGGGAAACCTCTAGATGTTCTTCGCTGTCTTTAATATCCTCATAATGCCTCCCCTGATTGGTTTGTATTCCCTTAGTAGAAGGCAGCATTCTAGTGAAAATGGCAGAGGGTTTTGGTTTTATTGCAAAAATCTCTATCGCTGGCTTGATCAACTTAGGGTTGGTGACTCCGTTACAGTTGGAAAGCTCCGTCCGTCAGATGGCCTTCAAGGGAGCTGTTGCATACCAAAGGTTGAAACGGGTTTTATAGTGCCATGAGGGTCTCCTTCTTCCAACTGTGGAGATCATTCTAGGAAGAGACTTCTTGCTCGCTGGGGAATTCTATCGAGTAGACACCCATGTCTCCTCTCATTTTTTGGCTTCAATCTTGGATACAGGGGTGGCGACAGGAAGGGCGAAGGGGATGATGGTTAAATTGTTTAAACCTGAGTTTCTCGGCAATCTCAACACCATTTTGGATGTTGTCTTACCAAGGGCAGGCATCCCTCATCCCAAGGACATCTCTGCTCCAAAGGACCCTCTGGAGATTGTAAAAGTTTTTCCCCTCATCCTGGACTTGAAGGGAATGGCTTTAGTTGAGCATCGTGAGCGTGTGGTGATGGCATTTGGTTGTCTTCAGAAAATGCTGCTCGCGGAGGTAGTCAATGGCGATTGTGACTGGTTAACTGAGCTTCAAACCTTGGCTCGAGAGCTCCACTTCATATAATTGCAGTCTCTCTCTGTCCTCTGTTAGTAAGTCTATTAGCTAATATGTCAATATAATATAGCAAATATGTTTTTAGTTTCAGTTGGTTCTCCTCTTGTTGATCCAGACAGCCATAAAGGCAAATTTTGATAGTTAGTGGCCCTATGAGGCCTTCTTATAGTTTCTTTGGAAGTCAGTTTTTGGAAGGATATGTAGGAAAACCGCTTACAGACACCTGCTTGTAATATTTTATTGCTAATCAATATAAACCTCTATCTTTATGAATCAAAAATAATAATTAAAATCTAATTATAAAATTAATTTAGACTAAATTTAAGACTAAATTAAAATTAAATGTAAAATCTAATTTGAAATTAAAATGGAAATATAATACTAAAATTAAAATTAAAATCTAAATTTAAGACTAAATTAAAATTAAAATCTAAAATTATTAGTAAATTAAAAATTAAAGTATAAAGTTAAATCTAATATTAATAAAATCTAAATCTAAATGAACATCTAAATTTAATACTAGATTAAAATTAAAATTCAAATCAATACTAAATTAATACTAAAGTAATACTAAATTACAATGAAAAGTTAAAATCTAAAGTTAATAATAAATTAAAATTAAAATTAAGATCCAAAGTGAAAACTATATGAAAATTAAAAACACCGAGCAAAAGGAATTAGTGGTTAAAGAAATGAATGAACATAAAATTAAACAATGTTTGTGTCGATAGTGGGTGGTTAATGAGAGGAGAAAAGGAATTTGATGGGGGCGACCGAGGATGGTGGTGGAGACTGGCATTTTGGTGGGCGGAGGTTGGCAAATTCGATTGTGAATCATAGGTGGCAATAGAAATAAAATACAGGTCGATAGGGAAATATGTAGGGATTTAAATAATAAATAAATCTTGCAAATAATATTGAAACCTCCAAGGGAATGTAGAAACAAAGATGATTTTTTTTTGTATAAAAGAAAACCATGTAGAATGCTTGCACAATGGGGGAAGCGGATCTATGTGGTATGGTTCTGCAAGTAAAAAAAATTTAAAAAATTTCTAAAAATTTTCCTATGAGCAAAATATATCAAATTTTATGTCGATCTTCTCATACATGGCCTCTCAGACATGATGGTGAGGTCAGATATGGCTTAAGAGATCACTTGAAGATGTTTAATTCAAAATCTTGACATAAAACATGTTAGATCACACAAATTAAAGTGCATAAACTTGCAAGGTGGGGGTTAGACCAGCGGTGCGTGCTAGAAAATGTGGTACAAAAATTGGTACAAAGACAATACAAAGATGATGATAACAACACAATACCTTTGCCTTTGAACCAAGTCTTCCACATGTGATAGAACATGGTAGATGCACCTAAATCTACAAGATTTGTTCTCTTTGATGGATGATTGATTAGATGGAATGTTGATTGCTCACTTCAACAGCATAGCAATAATAGACAAGGACCTAGAATGATTTGGACAACATAATGATACTTGAAATGTCCCTCAAAAAGTGTCCAAATAGCTTGGGTGAGGTTTGTTTTATAGGAGATGAGTGATAGGAATGGACGACCAGGTTTAGATTTGTGATGGATGGCTAGGATTAAATGAGATTTAGGAGTTGTAGTCATGTGACAAGAGTTGAATGGGAGTTGAATGAGGGGATTAAACAGCGATCGGTGGTGACCAGGGGATAAGCATAGGAAGTTTTGATGTCGATGGGAGACTCTATAGAGAAGTCAAGAGGGTATTTGATGGTCAGTGACCAGTCAAGAGACGATCGAAACTAAGCACAGGTGGCGACCAGGAAATTTTAGGTGGCAACAGAAATAAAATACAGGTCGGCAGGGAAATATGTAGGGGTTTAAATAATAAATAAATCTTGCAAATAAGATTGAAACCTCCAAGGGAATGTAGAAACAGAGATGAAATTTTTTGTATAAAAGCAAACCATGTAGAATGCTTGCACAATGGGGGAAGCGGATCTATGTGGTATGGATCTACAAGTAAGAAAAATTAAAAATTTTCCAAAAAAAATTTTGTGAGCAAAATATATCAAATTTTATGTCGATCTTCGCCTATGAGGCCTCTCGAACATGATGGTGAGGTCAGATCTAGCCTAAGAGATCACCTGTAGAAGTTTAATTCCAAATCTTGACACAAAACATGTTAGATTGCACAAATCAAAGTGCATAAACCTACAAGGTGGGGGTTAGACCAGCGGTGCATGCCAGAAAATGTGGTAGAAAAATTGGTACAAATAGAATACAAAGATAATGATAACAACACAATACCTTTATCTTTGAACCAAGTCTTCCACATGCGATAGAACATGGTAGATGCACCTAAATCTACCAGATTTGTTCTCTTTGATGGATGATTGATTAGATGGAATGTTAATTGATCACTTATGCAGCATAGAAATGATAGACAAGGACCTAGAATGATTTGGACAGCATAATGATACTTGAAATGTCCCTCAAAAAGTGTCCAAATAGCTTGGTTGAGGTTTGTTTTATAGAAGATGAGTGATAGAAATGGATGACCAGGATTAGATTTGTGATGGATGGCTAGAATTAAATGAGATTTAGGAGTTGTAGTCATGTGACAAGTGCCACATGAGAGTTGAATGAGAGGAATTAAAGTCAAATGGCTTCCACCTTACAAGCATTAGAAGCTTCTAGCCATGTGGAGATAGAGACAAATGTGGAATTAAATTAATAAAGATTTATTTGATTAATTGGATGAGCGATGATGTGGATTTCATTTATTAAATAAACACTTAATTTATTTAATTAATTTAGATGAGGGAAAAGTGAGAATTAATTAAATAAATATAATTTATTTAATTAATTGGCTATGAGAGGATAAATGGGATTGAAATGTAATTAGAATGCGATTAGTTAAATAATTAGGGGATGACATATCTAAGACAAAATGTCTCATAAGGTCTCGAATGATGTATTGACAAGGTGATATCACAGGACATGGTCAATTTTAGGTGTCTACAATTATTAAATGGTAAAATTAGTAGATTTAGTGAATCTCTAATTTTGTTAGTTAAGAAAATTAGTTTAGTATGTTAGAATGAAAATTAGAAATAGGTTCCTTATGATTTTTTAGTGTTATTGTGTTTCAATGATTATGTTTATATTTCAAAATTTAATGATCTAAATGGACTGTTTATAATTCTAAATCAGATTGTTGTATTGATTTGATTCTTTACTTAGTTCCATGTAATAAATCATCTTGATAATGTTATGATTAACAAAAGGTCTTTCTTTCTCTAGTTGTGCAAACAAGAAGGAAACCCTAAGGAGCTTCATTACCATTTAGGAGTTTCTTAAAACAATTAGATAAATTGATCTTTTGGAATTTGTTTTTTGAGTTATTTTCCGCAAGTAGTTAGTTTTAGAAAACAAAAATTTTAGTCTTTTTGAGTTCACATCCATTCTTATGGTAATCATAAGGTTGGGCATGACATAGTTGGCATACACCTAGATTCAATCATTTACCCACCCAAGGACTTTTTTGTCGTCACAAGGTCACTTAACCCTTTTCCTCTCTAAATTCAAAACTCATATTTGGCTTATCGACCCTCTTTATTTTCCCACCATGAGTTGACTAAGCACATATTTTATAAAATTTGATGCTATGTGCTAGTATTTAGAGGCATTTAAGTGCATTCATTTTATATTCATCATCTGTCAAGAATTCTCTCATCCTAGAAAATTCAAGGAATAATAAATAATGAAACACTAGTTGGAATTGGTTTAGTAACAAAGGAGTAACAAATTTGCATACATCATTCTAAGAGAATTACCTATTATCATTGAATCTTCATACACATTTCTAGGGGCTGACTTGGGAGAACTTGTCTCCTTGTGATGAAAAGGTAGCTCTGTCAAAATATTTTTAAATACTAGGAATCCTCATATTAATGGAAGTAGAAGAGAAAATAAAGACATATTAGGCGAACAATAAAGAATAATTGTACACCGAGCAAGGTCAAATTTGAACCTAAAGGATGAATTTGTGATTGCATCCTTGAACTAGATTGCTAGACTTGACTCCAAACAAAATAGAGGTCTAGTGTAGAATCCAAATGATGCAAAAGGGTCCTCCCCTCATGCAAACAAACTTGCACAAGACACAAACTCATACATATAGATAATGCCTTGCCTAAAAGTAATAAAAAATTGCAACACAGTTCAAATTCATTTTATTCAAATCAAAACTAAAATCAAATTTACATTTCAGGCCTTCATCGGCCTCTCTCACTTCTGCAACTTCCTAGCACTTTTGTGGCTCTCCAATGTTTACACTTCTCTCTATTAAATCTGCATCATTTTTCTTAGGCCATGTCAATGAGGCGATCCTCTCAACAGGTTGTCTATATACCAAATTGACCTCTACTTTTGGAACTAATCTACTCTTAATTCACTTTTCCTCCTATCTCCTAGCAAACCAAACCCTTCCTCACTCGATTCCTATATCACATGAGTCAAGTTATTCTTTTGTGGTAGCAACTTCATTTCCCTCTTTTCTTATTTGATCTGATTCCCTGTTCTGTAGTGTACCACACACTCACCTCTTTTTGTTGTTTATACCTTTCTTTTTTTTCTCCTTACTGACCTCTTTTTTTTGCATTCAAATAAAATGGAAGACTTTTCATCTTCAAAGAACATGAAAATATATGAAGCACCGCCCAGTAGATAGGAAAAAAATTGAAATGGTTTTAAAGGAATTTCAAACCTCATTTTCTTGTTGTGCTCCCCCTATTCCTCTTCACTGCATTAGATATGCATATCTGGTGATTCATTTTCAAAAGGTAATTTCATTACATGAGGTGTCACCTCAATTGGATTTCAATGCATATTCATTGTAAGTCTTTTAAATTTAATACAATATCATTTGTAGACATCCTAACCACCCATCCAAAACAAATAACTTTGCTCACACACCATATGGCTGCCATTTTATAATGCCATTGAATTTCTTTTATCCTTCTATCGCGTTTGGTTATATCTTCCTCTTTACTTTATCAAACAAATCATGTACTTCATTTATGCTAGTCATGGCAACAAACACTTGACATGTTTTGTTTCCTCAGCAATTATGCAACCTCTTCTCTGCCTATGGTACCGCCTATAGAATTTGAGGATATTTTGACAAATGTTTTTATGACATACTTCTAGAATTCAACATGCCTTTGAATGTTCATGCAACATGGCTTGTATTATGCTCCATTTATGCAAATGGTTTACATGCTTAGTGTCTATCGTATCTTTAGCGGCTTCTCACATTATCTACTTCTAAATTTTCAATTCTTACAATCACTAGTTCCAGCCAATGGGGTTGTGGTCTAGGATTAGTGATGCAGAGGTCTTCAGCAGAAATGTGCAAAATGTTTGTTTTTGTCAATATCGGCAAGACACTTTCAATGTCTTACCGACATAAGCTTCTTTATCCTTATCAGCCTGACTTGCCTTGTCGACCTTCCCTCGTTCTTTCTTTCCAACGGTCTCTCTCTCGCCGATGCCATTGTATTCATTGGCTAGACACTTGTTATCAGCCTAGCTTTTTCCTTGTTCGCTAAAACCAAAACTCACCCCGATATGTTATCACTCTAACCTACTGAACAGGTTCCCATTACCTCCGCTACCGGTCACCCCTATTGACTAGGTTGCTTTTTGGCAACACTTACAATGTCGGTCTAGCCGCAGAAAGTCTCACCGATGCTCCACTTCACTCTGATACTTTCTCGTGCATCGGCCAGACATTGTATCATCGGCACACTCAAAAGTTCTTCCACCAATGACACCACTCACACCGATGGCTTTCCTATTGCCTAGACTTTCTACTATTAGTGTGACTTTCTCCTCCTCTTCTGATGGTAAGACTCTTCCCGATGAACTCTCTATTGGCGACACTTCCAGCTGTCATCCCGATTGGCGAGAACATACTTATCAGCCTTACCAAATTTTGTTCATCCGATGTTCTTTCTCATGCCGATATGCTAAACTCCTTATCGCCAAGACATATAACTGTCGACGAAAACTTCATACCCTCTACCGATGTCGCTTGTCTCTCTGAAACCCTTTATGCCTACTCCTTCGTCGGCTAGACCTCCCTGCTTCTTACACCGATGGGCATCTCCCACCGATATACCTAACACCAATTTCTCCTTCGGCAAGACTGCCTCTATCGGTGAAACCTTCTACTCGCTCTTTGATGGTTCATCTCTTCCTGACCATCCAATATCAAGACTCTCTCTATCGGTGAGACATTCACAATCGGCCGCAGTGAATCTCCCTCTGCCGATGTGCCGATGAACTATTCATCGGTGACACCTTACATCCGTCACCCCGATGCAACTTAACCGGTGAGATTTTATACTGTTGGCTCAACACAATTTACATATACAAACTGTCTGACGATATACACCAGGTGGTACCCAGATAGAACAACAATATACACAAAGAAAATACCTTCATACAGTTGCGATATATATAGGAAATGTATATCCAAAATTTCCCACCATTAACCTCTGAAGCAGATTCTACAAATTCTATAGTTCCATGTTTAACAAAACAAAAGAATGAAACAAAAAAAATGGGGAAAACTAATTTACCAATCCATTCCACTGATTTCACAGAAATCCACCAGTGGAATGGATTTATCTAGTCATTTCGACCACAGAGACACTAAATTAAATTATACACAAATTCTATACAGAATGAATTTCTACACAGAGTATCTACATAGAATTTTGGAAAGAAAACAATTTGTAGAATTTCTATTCCTCCTTCTTAGTGTTTCCGAACCATCCTGAATATTACAGAGGATTTTCATTTTAAATTTTCCAAAAAGTGAGAGACCGACATTCCTCTCCTCTGTTTCTGTGATTTTGATTTTACCAAGATTATTGGTAGAAACCCCTAATTAATTTTATGACATCTGTTTTGCATAAGACGCAAAACTCCTAATGCTAAGACACATTGTTTAACCTTCACGTCACCCAACCTGTCTGAAATTGCAAATTTAATGTTTGACCAACATGAAATGCTAACATAAAATGCCAACTTTAAAACAACATGAAATGCCAACATAAAATGCCAATTCCTTATTCTTCTCCCTCTTGTGCATCTTTATCCTGTTGAAGGGGTGCTCTTGCACCATACTCCCTGGGAGAAGAGATCTCAAGCCCCTTTGAGATCAGATTTTGGAAGTCTGCACCATATTTTGTAATCTAATTTTCAGTCATCCAAACTACCTCTAAAATAGGTTTCATGTGCCAAGCTACCAAGTACTCCATGTACTCTTGGTTTCTTGTCTTCTTTATCACTCTTGAGTCTAAGATATGCTTCAACTTTGGTGGATCGTGCTTAGGAATATCATCATCTGCTGCATCCTGCAATGGTTCTTGTTCTACATCTGCATTTGGCTTGTATGGAGTCAAATCACATACATTGAAAATGGGTGACAATCCAAGATCAGGAGGAAGTTGGATCTCATATACATTCTGCCCACACTTCTTTAAAATCTGACATGGTCCAATCTTCCTCTGCATTAGCTTGGTATACTTACCTTTGGGGAGCCTCTCCTTTAGATTTACCCACACCAAATCTCCAACCTCAAACTGTAAATCTCTTTTCTCTTTGTCAGCATATGTTTTGTACTTCATTGTAGCTTGTTGGAGTTGGTTCTTGACCTAATCATGTACTTCTTTGATAGCTGAAGCAAAAGCCTCACCATCTACACTAATAGGCTCTCCTATAGGTAGATCTCTCAGCTCCAGAATACCTCTTGGATGAATACCATATACCACCTGAAAAGGTGATTTTCCTATACTCCTATTAATGGTGTCATTATAGGAAAATTCTTCTTGTGGGAGGATATTATCCCATTTCTCTCCATGCTGCCTGGTTAAACACCTAAGTAGATTACCCAATGAATGGTTAACAACTTCAGTCTGCCCATCTATTTGAGGATGGTAGGCTGATGAGAAGGACAAATTGGTTCCAAGCTTCTTCCAAAGAGTTCTCCAGAAGTGACCAATAAACTTCACATCTTTGTCTGATACTATGTTCAATGGCAAACCATGTATCCTCGCTATCTCTTTGAAAAACAAATCAGCAACATATGAAGCATCACAAGTGGTTTTACATGGCAAGAAATGTGCCATTTTACTGAATCTGTCTACTACCACAAAAACACTATCATATCCTTTCCTTGTCCTAGGCAAACCTAGTGCAAAATCCATGCTTATGCTCTCCCATGGCCTAGAAGGAATAGGTAATGGCTGATACAAACCTGCATTTGTGGATCTTCCTTTTGCTTTTTGACATATCACACATGTTTCCACAAATCTTCTCACATCTGATTGCAGTTTAGGCCAATAGTAATGCCTCTTCACAAGATCAAGAGTTTTATCAAGACCAAAATGTCCTGCCATGGCCCCACAATGTTTTTCCTGAATAATATTCAGTCTCATAGAACATCTTGGAATACATAACTGTCCACCCTTGAAAAGTAATTCATCTTGGATCAGAAATTCAGAAAACTCAACATGATATTTGTCTCCAAAAGAAGTACATACCTTGTAGATCTCGCCAAAGTCTTCATCATCACCATACATTGTCTTCAAAGAATCAATCCCAACACTCTCCAATTGGATCTGATTGATGGTCAGAACTCTCCTACTCAAAGCATCTGCTACTTTGTTCTTGACCCCTTTCTTGTGCTTGAGTGTGAAAGTGAAAGCTTTCAGAGTTTCCACCCACTTCATGTGCCTATGGTTCAGCTTCTCTTGACTGTTTATGAAACTGAGGGCCTGATTATCTGTGAACACTACGAATTCTTTTGGCATCAAGTAATGCCTCCATTTCTTAAGTGACTGGACTAGAGCATACATCTCCAAATCATAGGATGAGTATCTCTTCTTGGCATCATTTAATTTCTCACTGAAGAATGCAATAGGCCTACCTTCTTGACTAAGTACTGCTCCAACTACAATATGACTTGCATCACATTCTACTTGAAAAATCTTGTTGAAGTCAGGAAATGTAAGAACTGGTTGCTCTGCCACCTTCTTCTTCAATGTTTCAAAGGAATTATCTGCCTCCTTTGTCCATGTAAACTTGCACTTCTGTCCTCCCTTTATGGTGTCAAGCATGGGTGCACAAACATGACTAAATCCCTTTATAAACTTCCTATAAAAGGTTGCTAACCCATGGAAACTTCTAACATCATTCAAGGTTTTGGGTGTTGGCCAAGACAATATGGCACTTACCTTCTCTTGATCCATTTTCAATTTGTTATGTGAGATAACAAATCCCAAGTAGATGATCTCTTCCTGCATAAACAGACACTTTGCTAAATTGATCATTAGCTGCTCTTCATATAACCTTTTGAGAACCAAATCTATATGGATGAGGTGGTCTTCCCTTGTATTACTGAAAATCAATATGTCATCTAGATAGACTATGACAAATTTACCTATGAATTCTCTCAAGACCTCATTCATCAATCTCATAAAGGTACTAGGGGCGTTGGACAAACCAAAAGGCATGACCTTCCACTCATATAACCCCTCATTAGTCTTAAATGCAGTTTTCCACTCATCACTAGGTCTAATCCTAATCTGATGATAGCCACTCTTTAAATCTATTTTGGTGAAGTATTTAGCACCTCCTAAACAATCAAGTAAATCTTCTATCCTAGGGATTGGAAACCTATACCTGATTGTTATCTTGTTGATAGCCCTTGAATCAGTGCAAAGTCTCCAAGTGCCTTCCTTCTTTGGTGCTAGTACAGCTGGTACTGCACATGGGCTTAAACTTTTGCCAATTAGGCCTGTCTCCAACAAATCTTCAATTTGCCTTGCTACCTCTGTATTCTGATCTGGAGTGAGCTTATATGCTACTTTGTTTGGAAGTGTAGATCCTGGGATCAAATCTATACAATGGCTAATGTCCCTAATAGGTGGTAGGGAACTTGGCATTCCATCAGAGATAATGCCTTTGTACTTGTCCAATAGCTCTTGGATAGCTGGGTCTATGAATTTTTGTCTCTGCTCTCCCTTGACTTGTTGTTGTTGTTCTTTGTTTACTTTTAGGCAAGGAATTAGAGCATATGCAACTTGTCACATCCCTCTTTTTGAAAACAATTATGCTATTTACTTTATTGCAAATATTAGTAATTTAATATGTTGTGAATGACATGGAAATTGATGATTTATCTTACAAAGTTGTTGTAATGAATTGTGGAATCTAATGATTACGATCAAGGTGATATTGTAGACTAAATGTCTTTATAATAAATGCAATGATGTTTGGATATATTATGTTTTGATTTGAACATAGGTGCTTTGACCACAAAATTGTATGTGAGTCTATCGATGCAGGAACAGGTGGATCGTGTTCGATGGGAAGAGAAAGTATCTTCGAGAGAGAGTATAGACTCTAGAAATTAACCAAGGGCGTTTGATACTGAGATCGCCAAACAAGTAGATAAACCTTGGAACCAACCAGTTAGTCTTGTATGTCGGTTGGGTTAGTTAACTAGATGTCGACGTCAAAGGATAAAGTGTGATATCCTAGTCGAAAGTCATCATGTAGAATCTTGGAGTCGTCGACCTCGTTGTAAGTCCATCATAGCAAGTCGACTTATTTAGATGTTTAATATTTTCATTTATAAGTATTTATTGAACCATCTTGTGGCAAAA
The DNA here is from genome assembly GCA_027924645.1 of Cunninghamia lanceolata. NCBI lineage: Eukaryota > Viridiplantae > Streptophyta > Pinopsida > Cupressales > Cupressaceae > Cunninghamia > Cunninghamia lanceolata. The sequence goes on from BSBN01000078.1 coordinate 12,383,910, forward strand.
TTGTAAATCTTGTCTCATAGTCGAAAGACGCGAGAAGTCGGCTTTGTACGTCTAATGTTGTAAGAACTCGTTCGCGTTACGATCAATCCGTCGTGATTGTCGTAAAACGCATCGAACTTGTATTGTGAAGTTATTCTATTCTTGTAGATCGACGAACGTCGATTTGAGGCCTTAACGTGAAATAATTTATTTGGTCATTGTTTAATGTGAGTCTTTTCTTCTATCTTTGACTGCGGGTAGTTGTCAATCTAACTTTGAGCTTTCTTATTAAGTTGGTCTTTGCCTCTTTTTCCTTTTTGACCAAAACGATGCTCTAGTCATTTCCTAACCACCGCCAAGCTGAGCTTAACTCCACAATACATCCTATGGTGGCTGTTGGATTGAATTAGATAACTTGGTATTCGAGTGAAGGCGGAGTTGTTATGTCTTCTAGCAAGCCACGTCGCCATAGGAGCCACCACCTTTTGATTGGTCGTGATAAATGGGAAGTCGGGTTTAAAATCAACTATGTCGACCCATATGATTAAATTTATGTCAGCCAAGAACTCTTTGGAGAGATTCCTTTTACCATGATGTGAGAGGAAGGTAGTTTGCTATTGTGAAGGAGAGTAACCGATAATAAATGGTGATACTCCATTATCTAGGAAGGTGGAGAGGTTTCGGTGGCTGTTGTGCGAAAGAAGATGGAACTGCGGAGTTTAGGGAGAAGTCAGAGGTAGTTTTAGAAGTAGAGAGATTAATGGAAGGTGGATGAAAGTCGTTATAACCTTCCTCGCAGGCAGTAGGGGAGGGGAGAACGTGAAATGAGAGTTTAATGAGAGTTTCTCCTTCGCAAGGTGGAAAGAGGAAGGAGTAGCCCGTCGTTGAGGGTGAAATGGCAGGAAAAACTGTGAAAGAGGAGGAGAAGTAACTGCGAAGTTAGAGTTGAGGGAGACATCGACGGATAGGGTGTAGCTGCGAGATGAGAAGAATTAAAAAACGGCGATTGTTATTGGTTGGAGACCGTCACCAAAGAGGAGGAAAAGTAGTTTAAGGGAATAGTGGTCGTGGCTGTGAGAGAGGAGTCGGCAGTAAAAGAGGAGAGAGGGCCATCATCGCGAAGGGAAGAGGTGGTGATGGGTAGGTTGAAAAATGTGGAGTAGAGAGATAGAAAACGGCAGAGAGAATGGAATTACAGGGGGCCTGCATTGTGAAGAAAGGAAAAACGGCAGTGAAAGAGCATGCAGGAGAGTTGAGTAGTGGTAAGAGAGTTGGTTTGGAGTGGCTGTCAAGGTGGGGAGAAGGAAAAACAGTGAGAGAGATAACTAAGGAGGCTTGTAGTTGTCTGAGGGGGAACGTTTTGTAAGAAAGGAGCCTGCCTTGACTTAAATAGTGTCCGGCAGAGAGAGGGGTCTGTTTAGTGTGGACTGTCGTTATTTCAGGAGGAGATAAGAGAGATAGCTTCGAAGAAAAGTAGAGGAGAACATGGAATTGCCACAGCAACCTCCATTTTCATCAACAGGTTCATTTCCTTCTTTACTTTTCTCAGTTTAGACCAGTAAGTAAGTAAGTCCCACTTTTGCCAAAGATCAATACGTTTAAAATGAGATGAAATGTATGACAACGTAAACCTAGTATGATATGTGTGTGCGGTCAATCCACGTAATAGTATCATTGTTGTACTTGAGATTTGTAAACTCAGAAATAGAAGTATTGCTGTCTCATCACTGTGTTTGTGATTTAAAAACTCAGAAAAAGAAGTAGGCGGTCTTCTAGAATTCGTAAACTCAGAAATTGTAGCATTTCTTACCATGAATTAAATGGTGTAATAAAAGAACGCAGTTCTCTAACGTATATTCATTTAGAAACGAACTTATCTTGATGCAAGATGTAATTTACCCTCCTTGAATGATAGCTTCACACCAAGTAAACATGTTGCTCCGCATGCATGTTGCGTAGGAGTCAAAAACCATAGTTTTAAGCACGTTTTGACGTAAAAGTAGAGTGTTTGATAGCCAAAAAATGCAATTGTAAATAGCTGATGTCTTAACCATCATACATCTTTAGTAAAGGTCGACCATGCGTTGGTCATCTCTATTGACATAAGAAAGATTCCATAATCATATATATTTTATTTATGACTCTCATCTTGTTGAACCATGTGAAACTAATGACACGGAAAGAGGAGTAGGAAGATAAAGTTTTAGTAATGATTAGGAAACCGTCATGTTTTTGAAATGAACAATTTGAGTTAAAAACCTGCATGTGAGTTGAAATTACGTTGCATGTGACGGTGCTAGAATCGTTTTATCTTGTAGACCATATGAGTCTAGAATCCTCAAATTTCGGGAAAATGGGAAATGGCTTTAAATATTTGAGTATGTTGTGTAAACATGGGAACCAAGTAAACTAATTTGAAACCACTTAGGAGTGGGTGCTTATAAGAAATGTTTTACATGAAAATGGATTATGATATTCTGAACTCGAGATTAGAGTAAAAGTGCGCCATGCACTATTGTAGGAGGATATCCTAAACCCTTAAGGACATCAAGGTCGTCAAATAGTTGAAACTATACAAATAGGAAACTGTAGGATTTCGACCAGTTCAAGTCGAGTAGGGTGGGTGAACCAAGTTCATGCGTTCTTAGAACGCTAATTAAAAACAAATCCTTTGGCCAAGGTGATGTACTATCCTCAAGTGCATCGAACGTTCACCGTAACTGGATGGCGTTTCTTGTGGAGTGTCGTGCATGACTAGAGGGTATCTAGGGATCTACGCGATAACAAGACACGTAGGTTACAACACCAGAGCTCAGATGGCAAACACCGATGGTTATCCTAAGTCTATCCTCTTGAGTAGGGTAGGGCCACTTCCAGTTAGGAAGGAGTGCGGGAGACTGACGGTCTGTGGTTGGAGGTTAAGCTCCTTGAAGATACTTTCTCTTCCAGATATTAAGGAATGCCGAGTCTTGAATGTGATGGATCGACAATCGAGATGCATGATAATGGTATGTTTCCAATATTTGTTGTTTCAAGAAAATTTCATCTGTTAGAAAACAAAATGTTTAAGTATATCATTTCTTTCAGCTTTATGAAAATGAGATCATGTTTATGATAAAATGAAAAAAAAAATTGTATTGGATTATAGATGAGTAACTTTTGTATTTGATTTCCTAGTAAAAAAAAATTACCGTTAAAAAAAAAAAAAAACTAGTTATTTCTTGTCAATTCAAATTTGGATGTTACACAACTGCTCCTTCTTCTCCTATCTCCTTCATGAATTGTTTTCCCTCTACCATCATCACCTTAACTTCTTTTCCTTTTGATTCCACCTCATTCTCCATTAATGGTAGTAATTCTATCACCTTACCATTCTTGGTGATTGAATAGGTGTTTCTGACTCCATCATGGTATGCTTTCAAATCATACTACCATGGTCTTCCAAATAGGAGATGGCAAGCATCCATCTTGGCAATGTCAAACAATAGCCTATCCTTGTATGGGCCAATTTGAAATTCTACCCAAGCCTGTTCTTCCACAACTATTTGCTGACCTTGGGTGAGCCATGAAATTTTATATGGGCAAGGATGTGGCAGTCTCCTAAGCTTATGCTTTTCTACCATCTCAATGGATACAAAATTCTTAGTAGATCCAGAGTCAATCAGAACTTTACATACCTTTCCTCCTGCCTTGCAAGTAGATCTGAAGAGAGACTTCCTTTGTGGAGGTTCTTTTCCAGGCACCTTCATGGTGGTCATTGCTCTCCTAATCATCAAAGATTCTCCATTCTCAGGATACCCATAACTGTCAGGAGCATTCACACTTTGATTTGTGCTTGAGCTTGCTACACTTTGACAATTAGATTCTTGGATCAGATTGATCCTCTGTTCTCCCATTGAACTTGTTGCCTTTGCTGGACATCTGCTGGCTATATGGCCTTCTTGATTGCAATTGTAACATCTGATAGGTCCTCTGCCCTGAGATCTTCCTCTAAATGGTGGTCTTCTACCCCTGAAGTTTCCCCTTTGATTGTAGCTTCCCCCTTGGTTCTGACTGTTGTCTCTGTAGGAATACACTCAACACTGAGAGGGGGGGTGAATCAGTGTTTTTAACAATTTTAACACTTTTTACTCCTTTTCTTAATTTAAATTCACAATTGTAGAATTCTTCAGATTGAACAAAGAAAATATGCAGAGTATCAAAACAAAAACTTGACACAAGAAATTTCCCGAGTGGAAAACCCTCCTGGGGTATAAAAACCACTCAACTGCCTCACTGGCTTAACACAAATTTCTGATTACAATTGTCTCACTGACATTACAATTTTGCCTCACTGGCATATTGTACTTCTCTGCATGTCTCACTGACATTACGACATCAACATTCAATGAAAAGAACAAATCAGGGGATTTCCCTGTTTCAATAATTACAATACCTTATTTCTCCCTTTCAAAAAGAATCAAATAAATGTATTTTTCTTCTGCAATACAATTCCAAAATCAATTCACAATATAATAAACTCTCTGACTGCAAAATTGAAAAATTAACCTTCTCTGAAAATGATTAGCTTTCAAAACTTCAATCTGCTCTGTAACACTTCAATCTTGATTGCATCTTCCTATCAACAAAAAAAATTAATGCTCTGCTCTTCAATCATAAAACCTTTCAATCTGAATTGCACCATCATACCTGCAAACATTCATCTCATAATAAAATCTTTCATCTTCTCAAGAAATCTTTCTCATTCTAAAACACCTCTCTCAAAACTCTTCAACTCAAAAATCAACTTATTTTCTCATGCTCTAGAAAATATTTTCACATTCATCAAGATCATCCCCTTATCTGCAATAATTGTTCACCTGCAATACAAAATCTCTCTATATACAGAATAAACTTTCATCAAAACAAAATCTCTAAAAATCGGTTCAACTTCAACATTATATTTTTTCACAAACTTATCATCTTCTCTCTAATCAAAATTAAAAAACACAAAACAAGAAAAATGAAACCCCTTCGAAGAACTCTACCTTTTCATCTTCTTATCAATTAGAAACCTTCTAAATCTTACTCTTTCCTTTACACAAAATCAACTTTAGTGGCCCTTGAAATTCGGTGAGATAGGTCAAGAAAAATAGTTTTATTGCCTTTTTGAACAATGGAGGACGTCAACTTTAAAGGCACGAACTAACCATTTGACAAAACTTTCCATTTAAAATATAACCCTCCGATCTGCGGTGCCCGCCACATGAGGATTCAAAGATGGTTGTTGATTTGGCGTTTCCCGCGGAGCACACAACACATTGACTGGTTACCGGGCACCCTAGGCAACGGGGCCGGTAAGACTAACGAGTCTCATACCCTTATGTTGTTACTTAAAGCCCGATGACCTCCTCGACCGGTCACTTTGAAATTATAACATAAAGTGCATAGTGTGATGACGGGCAATAGGGTTAAACAATATAAATGTTGAGAACAATGTATAAGACTAGTCAATTATTAAACAAACACACTTACCATTTCAAATACTATAAACCTTGACAAATTTCACATACTTCAAATACTATAGCACTGAAATGAAACACCATGCTTCATCAGATCTGCCACTGTTATGAACCTAATGTAGATGCAAGCCCTTGCCCTAATTCAAAAATTGATAATATGCAATGAATGCCACTTATCAAAACCGAGAGATCTGAAAAACCATGCACTGATGTCATTATAGATCAAAACTAAGATGATACCAAATCACTGTGATCATAATTGCATGAAGACCACTCATAAAGCCAACCTTAGCCACTTTCACTGAAAGCATGACTTAAACTGTCTTATGAAAAATCCTTCTGAAATATCATGTGATCAACACATTTGATCCAACTAGATGAATTCTCTGTAACCAATTCAAATTCATTAAAAGGCAACTTCACAACACTGATTGCATAACCAAACATGATATATACCTGTCAACTGCATCTTGTGAAAACTGTGAAATGCAACATCCTGATATCCTGATATTTTGACATCAATGAAAAGACAACATCCTGACATCCTGATATACTCAACTGTGAAATGTGCTACAAAACTCCCCCTTTGTCTTTGACATTGATGGAAAAACCATAACTCATTTCTCCCCCTTTTTGACATAAAATTGTCAAAGGCAAAAAAAATACCACAACTAATAGATTCCTGTTCTTGTAAATGCAATCCTCTAAAAAATTTTGCCAAAAACCAACACTTAACTTTACACTGATCAAATGCACAATACTGTAACACTGCCAACCAAAAAATGTGTACAAAAACTATATACAGACTATGTACAAATGAGATTCAGGACATTAAAGTAATCTAGAAAATAACTCCCCCTGAATCTAATATCTCTGTAACTTACAGAAGAGAGACAAGAGACAGAACTCCCAGTCTCTGTCTCAGACTTTCAAATGTCTCCTTTGGCAAAGGCTTTGTAAAGATATCAGCCAATTGATCACTAGTATGCACATATTCCAAAGCAACTTCATTTTCAATCACCATTTCCCTTAGAAAATGATATCTGATAGCAATGTGCTTAGTTCTTGAATGCATTATAGGATTCTTTGACATATTGATAGAACTTGTGTTATCACAAAGAATAGACACAGGCTTTTTAACCTCAACCTTAATATCAAGAAGTGATTGTACCATCCAAAGTACCTGTGTACAACATGATGAAACAGCAATGTACTCAGCTTCAGCTGTAGATAGAGAAACACAATCTTGTTTCTTACTATGCCATGCAACCAATCTGCATCTGTATAGGCAAGAAGTGTAAAATCATTGTGTCTAGGATACCATAAACCAAAATCAAGTGTACCCTTAATATATCTAAAGATTCTCTTAACAGCATTCAAATGTGATTGTTTAGGACAAGCTTGAAATCTTGCAACCAAACAAACAGCCTGCATAATATCAGGCCTAGAAGCAGTGAGATATAAAAGACTCCCAATCATAGATCTATACAGAGACTGTTCCACTTTAGGTGATTCATCATTTTTACTTAGCTTATGCCCTGTCTCCATAGGAGTGCCCAAAGGTTTGCAATCATTCATTTGAAATCTCTTCAACATCTCTCTGGCATATTTATTTTGTGAGATAAATATTCCCTTTTCAAGCTGAGATACCTGAAGACCAAGAAAGAAAGACAATTCTCCCAACATAGACATTTTAAATTCTGACTTCATAATGTTAGGAAATGAATGACTCATATCATCATTGTTACTACCAAAAATGATATCATCAACATAAATTTCAACAACTAGAATATCCTCACCTTTGATTAAATAGTACAAATTACTATCCACACCTCCTTTTGTGAACCCCTGTTCCTGCAGAAACTTATCCAGTCTATAATACCAAGCTCTTGGAGCTTGCTTTAAACCATATAAAGCCTTTTTCAACCTATAAACATGATCTGAATTATTTTTATTCACAAAACCTTCTGGTTGTTCCATGTAGACTTCTTCAAGATCTCCATTTAGAAATGCTAATTTTACATCCATTTGGTAAACTTTGAAATTTTTATAAACTGAAAAAGATAAAAACATTCTTATAGCTTCTAATCTAACAACAGGAGCAAATGTTTCTTCAAAGTCAATACCTTCAATTTGTGAATACCCTTTGCAAACCAATCTGGCTTTGTTTCTAACAACTTTACCTTTGTCATCAAGTTTATTTCTAAACACCCATTTTGATCCAATGACATTCTTACCTTCTAGTCTTGGAACAATTTCCCATGTTTTGTTCTTTTCTATTTGACTTAACTCCTCTTCCATGGCTTTAATCCAGGCTTCATCTTTGCTGGCCTCAACATAATTCTTTGGTTCCATTTTAGATATCAAACACACATGTGCTTGATTATGTGCAGCATCAAGATTTCCTCTTCTTGTTAACACACCACTGTCCTTATCCCCAATGATCAACTCATGAGGATGATCTCTTTGAAAAGCCTTTGAAAGAGTCTTTGTCTTGACATCAACAGATTTTTCAGGATCTTCTTCCTCTTCCTGAATTTCTTCTTCCTTTTGTGAATGATGATCAACTTCATTGTCATGAATCAACTGCATACATGGCTGCAAATCCTCATCCACCTTAACATTAGTACTTTCAATTATTCTTTTGAGCCTATTGTTAAAACACTTATATGCCTTGCTATGTGTAGAATAACCAAGAAATATGCCTTCATCACATCTAGACTCAAAACCACCTAAGCTATCACTATCTTTCTTGATGTAACACTTACTTCCAAAAATTTTAAAATACCCAACATTAGCTGACTTACCATACCAAAGTTCATAAGGAGTATAATTTGACTTTACCCTTAATTGAACTCTATTCAAAGTATATACAGCTGTATGAATAGCTTCTCTCCAATAGACATTAGGCAGATTTGCATCATGTAGTAAGGTTCTTGCCATCTCTTTTACAGTCCTATTTTTTCTTTCAGCTACTCCATTTTTCTGTGGAGTTCTAGGAGTGGAGAATTGCCTTCTTATTCCATGTTTTTCACAATACTCTTCAAATTCCTTTGAAGTGTACTCTCCTCCATTGTCTGACCTTAAACATTTTAGCTTGAAATCAGATTCCTTTTCAACCATCTTCTTGAAGATTTTGAATCTATCAAATGCCTCTGATTTATGCCTTAAGAATGTTACCCATGTCATTCTTGAAAAATCATCAATGAAAAGCATAAAATATTTTTCTCCTCCCAGAGCTTTAGTCCTTGTAGGTCCACACAAATCTGAATGTACCAGCTGCAGAGGTTTTGAAGTAAAATACTCCTTAGGCTTGAAACTAACTTTGGTTTGCTTACCCAGCTGACACTCTTTGCATATAGTATTACTTGGTTTTGAAATATGAGGCATATTTCTGACATTGTGATTCCTGCTGATTCTCACAAGATTGTCAAAATTCACATGACCAAGTCTTCTATGCCACAACCAACTTTCCTCAATTTGACCCATGAAACAGATATGGCTATCAACACTTTTAGTTTCTGAGTTATGAAGATTGTAGATGTTACCACTAGTCCTTAGACCTGCTGCAATAACTTTACCTGATTTCTTTTTGATCTCACATCCATGTGCATCAAAAACCACATTAAAACCATTGTCACATATTTGACTGACACTTAACAGGTTGTGCTTCAGTCCTTCTACAAAATACACATCATGTAGTGGTGTTTCATCATCAAGAAGAATTGTACCTTTGCCTCTAATCATAATGCAATCATTATTTCCAAACATAACAGAACCTTCATTAATGTCTTCAAATTTAACAAACTTATCTTTGTCCCCTGTCATGTGGTTGGAGCAACCACTGTCAATCACCCACTGTTCCTTTCTTTTGGCATGAAAAGTAGCTTGTGCAATCATAACATCAAAGCTCTTATTAATTACCTTAGGTTTCCAAACAAACAATTTCTTTTCAGAACTCAAAGAAGACAAACCTGAAACAGTATTTCTTGTTGTTTGCTGCATTTGCAATGAAGGTCTACAGAATTTGGCAATATGCCCAAAATTTTTACAATTGTGACACTTCAAACTTCTTAAGAACATGAATGGATTCCTTGGAAATAAATGCATTTCTCTTCTGACTCCAAATCTGCATTCACTGGCTTTGTGTCCAAACCTGTTGCAACAAAAACAATATCTAGTAAAGTGAGCATTATACCTGAAAGTATCACTTCTGTTGTAGTTTGTTGTCCTTATGATTGATTTGCCTTTTGTACTAGCCTTTTGAGAACATTGTCCCTCTTCAAATCCAAGACCTGATTTATCTTTGAATCCTTTTTGTCTATCAAGAAGATCATCAAGTTTATCACTACTTCTGCACATATCAAGTCTTCTTCTCAGACCAACAATTTCAGCTTCAAGTGTATGACATTCCTTTTCCTTGTTATTCAACTCTTTATCTTTATCATCAATAATTTTCTTACTTTCTTCAAGAGAAAGAATTAGATCAGTAATCTGTTTCTCATAACAAGTTAACTTGTTATTCATGATATCATTTTCTTTTTGAAACTGACTTCTTTGTGCAATGATTTCCTTCTTAAGTTTCTTGACTTGACTTAATGCACACATCAATTCTCCTTCAAAATCAATAACAGCTTCACAACTGTTTGATTGTTCCTCACATTTTTCATTTTGAACTTCATTTAGAATAGCCATAAATAAAGTCTGTGCATTTTCATCAAGAAAATCATCTGAATCACTTTCAGACATATCAACATTTTTTATGAACAAACTTCTTTTCTTTCTGAAATTATTTTTCCTTCTAGAAACAAACTGTTTCTTTTTAAATTGCTTCTTGTTTTCATCTTCATCACTGTCTAGGTCTTTGTAAGGACACTGAGCTGCATAGTGTCCAATCTTTCCACATTCAAAACATTTGAATGGAAGCTTACCTTTGTACTTACCAACAGATCCCTTCTTCAACTTGCTTGCAAGAGATATTTCTTGATCATCATCCAAATCATCTAAATCAGAAATCTCCTTTTCTTTTCTGACTGATTTAAAAGCAGCTTCTTTGCTTGAAGGTATGTCATTGCTAATTCTCATCTCATAAGCTGTGAAAGTGCCATGAAGTTCATCAAAGGTAACTTTGCTTAAGTCTCTTTCTTCTACTGCAGACACTTTGGATTCATATTTAGGATTTAAAGTCCTTAAGACTTTTGTAACAACTGTCTTCTCTTCCAGTGTATCACCAAGTCCTCTGATGGCATTTACAATTTCTTGGACCCTTAGAAGATATTCTGCCACTTTCTCATCATCACTCATTCTAAGACTTTGAAATTTGGCTCTGTAGGATTGCAATTTTGCTTCTTTGATTTTATCATCTCCTTGATAAATATTAGACAGTTTGTCCCATATTTCCTTGGCTGTTTTGCACTCCATGATTTTGACAAGTATGTCATTGGTAAGACCACAACATAATGCATTTTTAGCCTTAGCATTATTTTCATATGCTCTTTTCTCATCAGCTGTGCTAGGAGGATTTGTAGCAGTATATGCAGTAACAATGGCAGCATACACATCATACCCCAGAGATGACAAATATGACTCCATCCTGAATTTCCAAAAAGCATAGTTAGAACCATCAAACACAGGTGCTTTATAATTAGAGTAACCTTCTTGACTTGCCATGATAAGTATTCCAAAAATATGATCTACCCAAGCTGATTAAGCTTTGACAGGGTACCAAGCTCTGATACCAATTGTAAGAATACACTCAACACTGAGAGGGGGGGTGAATCAGTTTTGTTAACAATTTTAACACTTTTTACTCCTTTTCTTAATTTAAATTCACAATTGTAGAATTCTTCAGATTGAACAAAGAAAATATGCAGAGTATCAAAACAAAAACTTGACACAAGAAATTTATCGAGTGGAAAACCCTCCTGGGGTATAAAAACCACTCAACTGCCTCACTGGCTTAACACAAATTTCTGATTACAATTGTCTCACTGACATTACAATTCTGCCTCACTGGCATATTGTACTTCTCTGCATGTCTCACTGACATTACGACATCAACATTCAATGAAAAGAACAAATCAGGGGATTTCCCTGTTTCAATAATTACAATACCTTATTTCTCCCTTTCAAAAAGAATCAAATAAATGTATTTTTCTTCTGTAATACAATTCCAAAATCAATTCACAATATAATAAACTCTCTGACTGCAAAATTGAAAAATTAACCTTCTCTGAAAATGATTATCTTTCAAAACTTCAATCTGCTCTGTAACACTTCAATCTTGATTGCATCTTCCTATCAACAAAAAAAATTAATGCTCTGCTCTTCAATCATAAAACCTTTCAATCTGAATTGCACCATCATACCTGCAAACATTCATCTCATAATAAAATCTTTCATCTTCTCAAGAAATCTTTCTCATTCTAAAACACCTCTCTCAAAACTCTTCAACTCAAAAATCAACTTATTTTCTCATGCTCTGAAAATATTTTCACATTCATCAAGATCATCCCCTTATCTGCAATAATTATTCACCTGCAATACAAAATCTCTCTATATACAGAATAAACTTTCATCAAAACAAAATCTCTAAAAATCGGTTCAACTTCAACATTATATTTTTTCACAAACTTATCATCTTCTCTCTAATCAAAATCAAAAAACACAAAACAAGAAAAATGAAACCCCTTTGAAGAACTTTGCCTTTTCATCTTCTTATCAATTAGAAACCTTCTAAATCTTACTCTTTCCTTCACACAAAAATCAACTTCAGTGGCCCTTGAAATTCGGTGAGATAGGTCAAGAAAAATAGTTTTATTGCCTTTTTGAACAATGGAGGACGTCAACTTTAAAGGCACGAACTAACCGTTTGACAAAACTTTCCATTTAAAATATAACCCTCCGATCTGCGATGCCCGCCACATGAGGATTCAAAGATGGTCGTTGATTTGGCATTTCCCGCGGAGCACACAACACATTGACTGGTTACCGGGCACCCTAGGCAACGGGGCCGGTAAGACTAACGAGTCTCATACCCTTATGTTGTTACTTAAAGCCCGATGACCTCCTCAACCGGTCACTTTGAAATTATAACATAAAGTGCATAGTGTGATGACGGGCAATAGGGTTAAACAATATAAATGTTGAGAACAATGTATAAGACTAGTCAATTATTAAACAAACACACTTACCATTTCAAATACTATAAACCTTGACAAATTTCACATACTTCAAATACTATAGCACTGAAATGAAACACCATGCTTCATCAGATCTGCCACTGTTATGAACCTAATGTAGATGCAAGCCCTTGCCCTAATTCAAAAATTGATAATATGCAATGAATGCCACTTATCAAAACCGAGAGATCTGAAAAACCATGCACTGATGTCATTATAGATCAAAACTGAGATGATACCAAATCACTGTGATCATAATTGCATGAAGACCACTCATAAAGCCAACCTTAGCCACTTTCACTGAAAGCATGACTTAAACTGTCTTATGAAAAATCCTTCTGAAATATCATGTGATCAACACATTTGATCCAACTAGATGAATTCTCTGTAACCAATTCAAATTCATTAAAAGGCAACTTCACAACACTGATTGCATAACCAAACATGATATATACCTGTCAACTGCATCTTGTGAAAACTGTGAAATGCAACATCCTGATATCCTGATATTTTGACATCAATGAAAAGACAACATCCTGACATCCTGATATACTCAACTATGAAATGTGCTACAGTCTCCTCTACTGTTCTCTTGGTTGGATTCACTTTGGTATCCAAATCCTCTGCCTCTAAAAGGACTTCTTCCTCCTCTCTGTTGTCTTCCTCTACCTCTATTGTTCTGCTCATGCCTTCTCTTTAATTTTTCTTCCACTTTGAGTGCCAATTGGTAACATTTCTAAACTGTATCTGGATTATGCAGATTTAGGTCTTCTTAGATGTTGAACCTCAATCCATTGAGGTATCTTGCTACCTTCTCTTCCTCACCTTCCCTTACCTTTGTTTTTACACACAGTTTCATGAATTCTTCTGTGTATGAGCTGACATCTAGCTCCTTCTGCTTCAAATTTTGTTTCCTCTTATGTAATTGGATATTGTAATCCAATGGAACATAGGCCTCCTTCACCAATGCCATCATTCTCTTCCATGTTGCAACTCTATTCTTTCCCTCTTTCACCCTGTCATCTTGGATGAAATTCCACCAAGTCAGTGCAGCTCCTTTCATTTTGGACTGAACCATCTTCACTCTTTGGTGTTCTAGTATCTCCTTGGTCTCAAAGAAATTATTCAAGGAGTCTATCCACTCCATTACTGAATCAGGTTCCATTTTTCCTACAAATACTAGCAGGTCTATTTTCACATCCATGGTCCTTTCCATGGACTTGAGGGTACTGAGTAAGGGTCTCTGGTCTTTAGGAACCTCTATCACTTCCTGCTTAGGGATCTCCTCTTCATCCCTGTCTTCTCGTTCACCAAAATCTTCTTCCCCTTTCTCTACTCTATCCCTCAACTTCTCTAACTCTTCTCTCAATGCCTGATTCTGAGCTCTATCTACTCTGCTCTCTGCCATGTACTTTCTTACTAAGGCCGTCAACTCAACGTTGGTCATCTTTGTTGGGTACGTTTCTAATCCTTCTCCTTCTGTCATCTTGTCTTCTTCTTCTACCCAAAGAACACTCCTTCGCTTTGATACCAATTTGATGCAGAGGTCTTCAGCAGAAATGTGCAAAATGTTTATTTTTGTCAATATCGGCAAGACACTTTCAATGTCTTACCGACATAAGCTTCTTTATCCTTATCGGCCTGACTTGCCTTGTCAGCCTTCCCTCATTCTTTCTTTCTAACAGTCTCTCTCTTGCCGATGCCGTTGTATTCATCGGCCAAACACTTGTTATCGGCCTAGCTTTTTCCTTGTTCGCCAAAACCAAAACTCACCCTGATATGTTATCACTCTAACCTACTAAACAGGTTCCCATTACCTCTGCTACCGGTCACCCCTATTGACTAGGTTGCTTTTCGGCAATACTTACAATGTCGGTCTAGCCGCGGAAAGTCTCACTGACGCTCCACTTCACTCTGATACTTTCTCGTGCATCAGCCAGACATTGTATCATCGGCACACTCAAAAGTTCTTCCACTGATGACACCACTCACACCGATGGCTTTCCTATCGCCCAAACTTTCTATTGTTGGTGTGACTTTCTCCTCTTCCGATGGTAAGACTCCTCTCGATGAACTCTCAATCGGCGACACTTCCCGTTGTTATCCCGATCGGCGAGAACATACTTATCGGCCTTACCAAATTTTGTTCATTCGATGTTCTTTCTCATGCCGATATGCTAAACTCCTTATCGCCAAGACATATAACTGTCGGTGAAAACTTCATACCCTTTGCTAATGTCACTTGTCTCTCTGAAATCCTTTACGCCTACTCCTTCGTCGGCTAGACCTCCTTGCTTCTTACACTAATGGGCATCTCCCACCGATATACCTAACACCAATTTCTCCTTCGGCAAGACTACCTCTATTGGTGAAACCTTCTACTCGCTCTCTGATGGTTCATCTCTTCCCGACCATCTAATATCAAGACTCTCTCTATCGGTGAGACATTCACAATCGGCCGCAGTGAATCTCCCTCTGTCGATGTGCCGATGAACTATTCATCGGTGACACCTTACATCCGTCACCCCAATGCAACTTAACCGATGAGATTTTATACTGTTGGCTCAACACAATTTACATATACAAACTGTCTGACGATATACACCAGGTGGTACCCAGATAGAACAACAATATACACAAATAAAATACCTTCATACAGTTGCGATATATACAGGAAATGTATATTCAGGATTTCCCAACATTGACCTCTGAAGCAGATTCTACAAATTCTATAGTTCCATGTTTAACAAAACAAAAGAATGAAACAAAAAAAATGGGGAAAACTAATTTACCAGTCTATTCCACTGATTTCATAGAAATCCACCAGTGGCATGGATTTATCTAGTTATTTCGACCATGGAGACATTAAATTAAATTATACACAAATTCTATACAGAATGAATTTCTACACAGAGTATCTACACAAAATTCAGAATTTGGAAAGAAAACAATTTGCAGAATTTCTATTCCTCCTTCTTAGTGTTTCCAAACCATCCTGAATATTACAGAGGATTTTCATTTTATATTTTCAAAAAAGTGAGAGACCGACATTCCTCTCCTCTGTTTCTATGATTTTGATTTTACCAAGATTATTGGTAGAAACCCCTAATTAATTTTATGACATCTGTTTTGCATAAGACAGCAAAACTCCTAATGCTAAGACACATTGTTTACCCTTCACATCACCCAACCTGTCTGAAATTGCAAATTTAATGTTTGACCAACATGAAATGCCAACTTTAAAACAACATGAAATGCCAACATAAAATGCCAATTCCTTATTCTTCTCCCTCTTGTGCATCTTTATCCTGTTGAAGGGGTGCTCCTGCACCAATTAATCACTCTATGAATTGCATCTTCAATATTTTCCATTGCATACCCTATGCAACCTATTTATATAAAGAATGATATCAAACAATTCACTAATTCCTTTAGCAGTTGTGCATTCCTATAGATAAACATTCTTTCAAATAGTTCAATGTTTTGTAAATAAAAAAATAGGCTGCAACTTCTCTTTTTGTTTTGGCACTTTCTTCATTCCATCATAGAGGAGGCTTGTAGAGTTTGAATAATTTGGCTTCCCATCTGCAAAAGTCTTTGGAACTGTAATACATTTGCATGTTCTATAATGCAACATAAGACAGGCTACGACCTTTGTATTACATGAATACTTAAACTTCCCTCTTTGATGTCGTGACATTCCATGTTCCAAGGCCGAGAGGACATTTGTATATTGCTTCATGCAATTTAGGAAAAGTTTCCCCTTCATAACATTCTCATCAATGAAACATAACCAACAAAAGTCTTTGGCAAACAAACACTATTTTAATATTTCATTATTGAATGTCTTGCTACTTCCAATGTCAAGAGAAGACAACTGAAACCTAAAGCAAGGTAAAACTGGAAACCAAACCAAAAATGTTTTGGGTGATGTTGATCGCTGATTTGCCTAGGGTGCTCCTGCATCACCAAAGCATTCATCTAACAAAGAGATTGTACATTCAATATAGAGACACAATGTTGTAGAATCTTCTCCAAAGGCATACATTGAGTACCACCTTCACATTTACTTTATAACTTAACATTTAATATTGAACAAATTAATAACCTTAATTTATATTATGTAAATGCATATTATTGAATTAGCCTAAACTACAACAAAGGAAACCTCATTTTCCTTCACAAGGATGTTATGTTTTTTATATTAATAAGCTACAAATGAGGGTGCAGATCCCTATAACAATAGACCCACAAGTAGCAAAACTGGCCAGTGGCCACAAACAACACAAAAATAACTAACTAACAACCAATAAACATAATAGTATAGAAAAGGAACCAAGTCCAGAAACAAATCCAAAAGCAAGAACTAATTAAACAACACATTCCAATCTTCTTTTAGGAACTCTATCAACTCCTCCTTGTTTGCAACCTTCGCATCTTTGACAACCTGGTCCTGGTGGTCATCCTACAGCATGGTAAAAGTAGTCACCACCCTATGAATCACCTTCAGGCACACGAATGCTAGCACCTTGACTTTGTTATCCATAGCCAAAAGCTTGGTTTTAACTTCACCTAGTTCCTGCTTGAGTTGATAATTGGTATCTCCTTCCCTAGCACTATCAACCTCTTTCTCTAGGGTTTCAAGAATCTCCACATCCTCCTATTCAATATCATAATATGAGTTTTTCATCGAGTCAAAATGACTCACACCTTCCTTCTTAGGGGTCGACTTCACAACCTTAATCTCAATTTCCTCCTCAAGATCCTCAGGGTCAAAATTAGAGGAATAGTCCACTATTTTTAAAATAGGGGTCTTCCCCTAGCAAGTCTACTAGATCTATGAATGCTAGGTCTCCTGGTAGTAATACCTTTGCCCTTAGTAGCCTCCTTAACCTCGGCCATGATAGTATCTCCCTACTCATGGGATTTGTCCATCCCCTCTTCCACAACCTACTCAACATTCTTCACACCCCCATCACCTTTCTTGCCCTTCTTTTTTAATTGCCTTCTCAGTGGAGAGCCGATCAACCTAGTTGCCTTTACATTTTTTACCTTCCTCCAAAGAAGGGATATTTTTCAAATCGCAGAGGCCCTCAGCTGCAGCCTTCTGGGCTTGTCCATGGGACACAACAGCACCCCCTAATGCTGAATCAACCGGGCCCCACCCAGAGGAGGTTTTCTTTAAGGAGGGACCGGGATTAGGGGATTCAATAGGATTCTGGGATGGCTCAGGGGAAAAAGAGGGTCTTTGTCAATAGGGCTAAAAGCTTTGGTTTTGCTAAGGCTGCCAAATTTAACACTCAGTGGGATATGATCCTTGAGGTCCTCCTCCTTACTATCCTCTATAAGACAAGCTCTAATCAGTTTAGCAGGGCATAAAGCAAGGTGGAAGTGATAAAGCCTTAGGATTAATCCTTGGTGCAAAGGAACCGCCACCACCTCAGGGTTATTTCATGAGCTTTCTTAGTTAGCATGATAGAAGACTCTAAAGAAGAGAGCAAATAGAAAGGGAAGTTCCCTAAAACCTTATGATGAAAATGGTTAAGGAGGGCAAAGTGCTAGTGGTAGAAGCACTTATAGCGACCTTCAAGAGTGAACTTCATTAAGAGATAACAGACACGATCCCATGGGCTGACCAAGCTTTCACATTTAAATCCTCCTTGCATTCTGACTGGTTTGTCCCCTTCATAGAAGAACTTCTTCAAACCCTCCGGATCTTGCACCTTGGTCTATTTTTTCAAATGTTTGCCCTTGCATCTCTGCCCTGTGGCTTTAGCTATAAAGTCCTTCGAGACTTCAAATTGAACCCCACCCACACGCACCTTGCGATCTTCGTCCCAAGACCCGACGAATTGTATGGAGAGCTTCTCATCGAAATCATTCAAACATTCCAGAAAGGGCATTATTCCACCTTCATAGCAGATGTAATGTTAGACAACTAGCATACCTATCTTTAGAAAATCTATGTAAAAGATGCCGAGAGATATCATTCTTGAGGCACCTATTCCACTTAAATCACCTATTCCACTTAAATCACAAATCCAGTAAAAGATAGGCATATCAGGATGCCTATTCCACTTTCATCACAAATTGAGTAAAATACAAGGTGTCTTGAGAATGATATCTTTTGATGTCTTTTACATAGATTTTCTAAAGATAGGTATGCTAGTATAGATATCTTAAATACATCTATCTAAAATCATCACTTTAAATTATTTTGTTTTACTTTAATACTCTTTAACAATTATTTTATTTTATTTAAATTGTTTAAGCTATTTTTATTTACTCCACATATCTATATCAATAGTGCCAAAGTTTTATGAAAACAAATTATTTTATTTTATTTCATTTCCTAAAATACTCAACTTTTCTATTGTTTATAAAGATAGGTATACTCTATTATGTTTATTATTAAATATTAATAATTTGATGTGTAAATGGCTGTCAAATTTCCCACACTCCACCTCTTGCTGATATATTTTATAAATAAATTAATAATTAATATTTTTGATATAATTATATATTTTAACTTTTACTTAACAGATTTTATTTTTTAATAGTAATACAATAAACCATTAAAAAATATTTGTAAGTTTTTTTTAAATAATAATAATCATTTTAATCTTTATTTCACAAGTTTAATTTTTATTAGAAGAGCTATTTTTGAAAGTAACAGTTATTTTCTAGTTAATCTATTTACTTAAAAAGTTGTTTTATTGTATTTTTAATATAGATAGTTTTTATTATTTTTTGTAATAGTTTTTGTTTACTGTACTTACCCCTCTCAACATAAGAACACAAAATTTAGATGAGGTTTAATACACGCCATGGTGCATACCGAAGTCTAAAGCGTTGCAAGAAATTTCCTTCATTTTTCCAAAATTTTCTTGACCTTCACCAACATCCATTTAATCAAACAGACTCATATATACACACCCTTTGCATGTAGCAGATAAAATCCCAGCAATAACTTTGAAGGAGGAACAACGCCGCCATGAGGTATTTGTGCACTCATCTTCCTTCTCCTATTGTTAGTGTGTTATTCATTCTCTCATGTCTCACTCTTCGTCTTGCACTCTCTCTCAACACCACACAAGTTCAACTCATGAAAGAAATCTCTAGCCATATGTTCTACTAGAAATGGAATGGTAGTTCTGACCCATGCCAATGGCATGGTGTAATTTGCAGTGAAAACGGGGTTGATGTTGTAGAAATGGACATGCCTGACATTGGGTATGGCATTGAGTTTAATAAGAGCATCTTCCAGATTATCTGTAAACTGCCAGCCATTCAACGTCTTAACCTGTCTCACCAGTGGCTTGGCGGTGAGTTACCCCAAGAGCTTAATGAATGTACCCGTTTGAATTTGACTGACCTCACTTACAACTACATAACTAGCCTGGGTGGCCTTTGTAGCCTTGCCAATTTGAAAACTCTGCTTCTCTCTTCCAATGATTTCTCTGGAAATATTCCTGTTAATATTTCTGTTGAGTTGCTAAACATGACAGGTTTGAAAACTCTGGTTCTCTCTTATAATGATTTCTCTAGAAGTATTCCTGTTGAGTTGCTAAACGTGACAGGTCCGGAATCCCTTGATCTTAGCAACAACCACCTAAGTGGCCTTGGTGGACTTGGTAGCCTTGCCAATTTGAAAACTCTGCTTCTCTCTTCCAATGATTTCTCTGGAAGTATTCCTGTTGACTTGCTATACATGACAGGTCTGGAAACCCTTGATCTTAGCCACAACCAATTAAATGGACCTATTCCTCCCCAATTATTTTCTTTGAGCAATCTGACAGATCTGGACCTTACCTCCAATTTGCTTTCTGGAGGGATACCTCAGAATTTCTCAAGAAATTTGTTTGCGTTGCGCATAGGTTATAACAAATTGAATGGAACTATCCCTTCTATAGTTTCAAATGCCCCAAATTTGACATACCTCGAAATGAATCACAACTTTCTAAACGGCCCAATTCCAAAGTAGCTAGCCAGTTGTACTTAACTCAAGTGGCTTGATCTGGGGTACAATGAATTGGGAGGTCCATTGACCCATGTGCTGCCTAAACTTCTACAGTTGCAGTATTTGAACCTGACAAATAATATGCTTGAGGGAAGTATAATGGATGAGCTCTCAAATTTGTCTAATTTGACTCATGTGGATTTGAGTGCCAATCTTTTATCCGGGAACATATCCTCAAAAATTTTCAATCTTAAACAGCTGAATACCTTGTGTTTACAAAAAAATTGTTACATCCCTCTTTATGGAAACAATTATGCTATTTACTTTCTTGCAAATTTCAGTAATTTAATATGTTGTGGACGACATGGAAACTGATGATTTATTATACAAAGTTAGTTTTATAAAATTATAGAATCTATTCATTATGATCAATGTGATATTGTAGACTAAAAGTCCTTTTTGTTAAATGCAATGATGTTTTGGATATATTATGCTTTGATTTGGAACATAGGTGCTTTGACCACAAAATCGTATGTGAGACTATCATTGCAGGAACAGGTGGACCATGTTCGACGGGAAGAGAAAGTATCTTTGAGAGAGAGTATAGACTCTGGAAATTAACCATCAGTGTTTATTACTGAGATCGCCAAACAGGTAGATAAACCTTGGAGCCATCAATTTAGTCTTGTTTTCCACTGGGATAGTTTAAGACTAGATGTCGACGTCTGGTGATAAGGTGTAACATCCTTTTCGTAAGTCGTCATATAGAATCTTGGAGTCGTCGATGTCGTCGTAAGTCCACCATAGCAAGTCGACTTATATAGACGATTATTATTTCGTTTATAAGTAATTAAATGAACCAACTTGTGGCGGAATCATGAATCTCGTCTCATAGTCAAAAAATGCGAGAAATCGGCTTTGTGTGTCTAACGATGTAGGAAACTTGTTTGCGTTATGATCAATCCGTCGTGATTATCGTAAAACACGTCGAACTTGTGTTGTGAATTATTCTTTCTGGAAATCGACGAATGTCGAATTTGAAGCCATAGCGTGTAATAATTTGTTTTGGTCGTGGTTTAGCATGAGTCTTTTCTTTTAGCTTTGTCCGCGAGATAATGTTTGATCTGACCTTGAGTCTCTTATCTAGAGTGGTCTTTATCTCTTTTTCTTATTCGACCATAGAAATGCTTTAGGCTTTTATTATCCGCTACCTTGTCGTGTTTAAATTCCTCAACTCAACTTTAAGTTACTCTAGAAGGATTAAATGCCTTTTTGTTCAAGTGAGGTCGGAGTTGTTATGTCCTTTAGCAAGCCACATCAACGAAGGAGCCTTAATCTTTCTAGTGGTCGTAGTGAGTAATGAAGTCGGGTTATACTCAGTTAAATCGACCTCCCTGAGCTTAGGAATGTTTCGGTAGTCATTTAATGCCTTAACTACCTTCACCATGGCGCGAGAGGGAGAAAGATGGGCAGTTGTGTTTAGAGTAACCACAAATTAATGGCAGATGCCCCATCATCAAGGTGGGTGCGAAGGCATCGGTTGGTGGTTGAGTAGAAACATAAGGAAAACCGCAGAGAAAAGGGAGTTTTTCTGGCACTGTTTGGAAGTCATGCGGGTGGTAGTTAGATTTGGAGATGGAGACTTAAATGAGGGAGTTTCCATCGCGAGGAGAGAGCGGAGAAAACCTGAGGAGGTCATCGTGGGATTAACAAGAGGAAGAAACTGCGGAGTTGAGGGAATAAGAAACGGCAGAGAGAAACGCGATTAAGAGACTCCTGCATCATGAAAAGAGAAAAACGGCAGTGAGGGAGTAGTCTGGAGAGTTTCGAAGTGGGAGAGACGAGAATAAAGTGGGAGCCTGTCGTTGTCTTGAGTAGTGATCGGCAGAGAAGATAACTGTGGGAGCCTGTCGTTGTCTTGAGTAGTGATCGGCAGAGAGATAACTGTGGGAGCCTGTCGTTGTCTTGAGTAGTGATCGGCAGAGAGATAACTGTGGGAGCCTGTCGTTGTCTTGAGTAGTGATCGGCAGAGAGATAACTGTGGGAGCCTGTCGTTGTCTTGAGTAGTGATCGGTAGAGAGATAACTGTGAGAGCCTGTCTTTGTCTTAAGTAGTGATCGGCAGAGAGGAGGATAGTTTGGAGTGGACTGTCGCTGTGTTAGAGGGAGATAGAGAGAGTTTTGTAAACCAGAGGAGGACGACTAGCCAAAGGAGAAGTGGAACTTGCCACAGCAATATTTATCTCTATCAACAGGTTCATTTTCCTTTCTCTTCTTTTTCACAGTACCGACCAGTAAGTGTGTCTCATCTTTGCAAGGACAAATATGTTACAATGAATAGAATAAGATGACAATGTAATTCTATTGTGATTTCTGAGTGAGGTTTATTCTTGAAATGGTATCGTTGTTGTGTTTTGATATTCAAAAACTCAGAAATAGTTTTATTGTTGTTGTTAGTATTCAAGAACTCGGAAACTAGATCATTGTCTAATATGATTGACATTGTATGATGAAAGAACATAATTCTCAATGCGCACCCATCTAGGAATGATCACTGCATGATACAAATGTAAACTACAAATTCAAACAGTCGGCAAAGACGTAAGTTATAAAGAGTTTCCTTTAAGACTGAGATATCAACTTAAAACTGCCCTTGGAGCACTTGAAACAATAGCTCCATAGTGAGAAAACACTTTGCTCCACGTGCGTGTTGTGTAGGAGAGTAAAACCACAGATTTAAATCATGATTGATGTAAACTTTAATGTGTTTGACAGCCGAAGTTGTAGTTGTAACCAGCTAGAGTCATTTTTCGTCTTATATCTTTAATTAGAGGTCGACCATGCGTTTGGTCATCTCTAAAGTCGTAAGAAAGATTCCAAATCTTTTATTATTATATTTTACAATTCTTACCTCAATAACTCATTCGAAATTAATTGACTTGGAAAGGGGAATAGGGAGTTAATGTATTTGTGTTGGTCGAAAACCGTCTTGTTTTTGTAATGAACAAGTACGGTGGAAAACCCAAAATTTAAGTCTAGATTACGTTGCATGCGTTGGTACCAGTATCGTTTTATTTTGTAGACCTTATGAGTCTAGCACCCTTGAACTCTGGGATAACAGGAAAATGTTTTAAATACTTGAGTATCTTGTGCAAACATGGGAACCGAGCAAACTAGTATGAAACCACTTAGGAGTGGGTGTTATTAAACAATGTTTTTACATGATTATGGGATTATGAAACTATGAACTCGGGATTAGAGTAAATGTTGAGCCATGCGCTATTATAGGAGAAAATCCTAAACCCTTGAGGTCATCAAGGTCATCAATTGTTCAAACTTTACAAATAGGAAACTGTAGGATTTCAATCAGTTCAAGTCGAGTAGGGTGAGTGAACTAAGTACACGCGTTCTTAGAACACTATTTAAAAACAAATCCTTTGGCCAAGGTGGTGTACTATCCTCAAGTGCATCGAATGTTCACTGTGACTAGATGGTGTTTCTTGTGGAGAGTCATGCATGACTAGAGGGTATCTAGGGATCTGCATGATAACAAGACACGTAGGTTACAACACCAGAGCTCAGATGGCAAACACCGATGGTTATCCTAAGTCTATCCTCTTGAGTAGGGTAGGGCCACTTCCGGTTAGGAAGGAGTGCGGGAGACCGACGGTCTGTGGTTGGAGGTTAAGCTCCTTGAAGATACTTTCTCTTCCAAATACTAAGGATTGCCGAGTCTTGAATGTGATGGGTCGACAATTGAGATGCATGTTAATGGTATGTTTCCAATATATTATTTGTTTCAAGGAAATTGCAAATTGTAAGAAAGCAAAATGTTTAATATATATCATTTCTTTCAGTTTTATGAAAATGAGATCATGTTTTGATAAGATGAAAAAGGTTGTAACGGGTTATGGATAAGTTTCTTTTGTATTTGATTACCTAGTAAAAAAAATTACTGTTGTGAAAACCTAGTTTTTCTTGTCATTTCAGATTTGGATGTTACATATGGTATCAGAGCTAACCAGGTTCAGCACTAGGGCTGATGAGTCCACTAACCTGATTAGGAAATCAACATTATGCGGGTAGCTAATGATTTGATTTATTGTGCTAGGATGGTATACACCAAGAAATTCGCAAGAAAATCCTTCGCGGGTAAGAAGCATTATCTGCAAGCTAAGCAGAAGCGGCTTGTGATGATCAAGACCATAGAGAAAACTAATGACGAAAATGACATTTGGCTTGATGATGTGGAAACCTTAGCCAATGCAATGTCACGACTTAAGTGAGTGAGGAGAGAACTCCTAGAGGGAGCAGTGACGGCAGCTTGAATCATGATCAACTGCTGCCCCTGGATTGTACCTGATAGTGTACCTTTTAGTGTACCTAAGAGTGTACCTAGTAGTATACCCATGATCACTAGGGATCCTCGTGTAGTACCTAGAGCTGAGATTATTGAGCTATCTTCTGATAGTGAGTCTGAGGGGTATACACCTCATGATTATGTGTCGGACAATGAATCCGAAGGTTACACTCCACTAGTTAATACTGAGTAAAAACATGAGATATGTCTATCTCTAATGATGTTGAAACAATTTTGCAAAATGAATAAAGACAAAATTTTGGTTTGAGAACAATTATGATTATGATCATTTGTTGCGTTCTTTTGATGATGTTTAATGTGATAAGCGAAAAACTGATTAGTATATGTTTAATCAGGTGAGAAACTAAACTATCATGGACCAATCAGAGTTTAACGAGGGGGAGGATCGGGAAGGTCATAACTCTCGGAAAAACTCCACTGACAAGTTGGATAGGATTCTAAACATGCTCACTGAAACCAAGGAAAGGTTGAACAAACTGGAAAAGAAAATGGATGAAACTGGCAACACAGAGGGTGGAAACGAGAACTCACATTCACAAGCAAGAGTAAGCATTGGGAAAATGGCACGTCAAGTGAACATCCTGACGACAGTGAAGCCCAAAGAAAAACCAAGGATAAACTTGCATTAGAGTTATCTAAGGATATGAAGAAGGTTAACCCTCCAAAGTTCGATGGAACGAAAACTGGAGATGCGGCAGAAGCATGGTTAACGGAGATGGAAAAATATTTTGAGATCAGAAATTACTCTGAGGTTACTAAAGCCATGTGGGGAGCATATCAACTATCTGGGGAAGCGTCCACTTGGTGGATGAATAAGAAAATGGAGTTGGAATTAAGTCCCTTGAAGGTGACATGGGATGAGTTCGTAGAACTAATCTAAAAATGGTGGTTACCTCAGTTGTATTTTGATCAGAAGTTAACAGATTTCCAAAACCTCAGGCAAGGTGAATTATCTGTGGTCGAGTACGCAGAAAAATTCACTAGACTGCTGAAGTATGTCCCTCAATACCAAAAGGATGAAAGGTTTCGAATCAGAAAATTCATCATGGGACTCAATCCTCAGATCGGCGGTGAGGTGGAGGTGCATGGTCCAAGCACAATGGATCAAGTATATGAAAAGGCAATTAAACAGGAGTAGAAGATCAAATCTATCTCTGCTTACCGTGATAAGAAACGCAAGAAGTTTGATAAGAACTACAACGATCAGTCTTATAAAAGGAAAAATGAGAAGGGATATGGAAACAGGAGGTTTGATAAGGGAAATTGAAAGAATCAAGGGGGATTTGGTAATGAGCGAAGAGGTGAAGATTATAAGAGAAATGTAAATTTTAAGAAGAATGGTGATTCTGCAAGTAGGCCATCTGAGAAGTGAGGACCTATAGGAGGATGCTTTTCTTGTGGCGGAGATCATTATGCCAACCGTTGCCCTAACAAGAAGCAGAATGGGAGGCCTAGGAACATGGAGCTTCCTTCGCAACAGGAAGCATTTCAACAAAGGATTCATGCTTCCCTTGACAATCGACAAGCGGAGTATCAGATCACCCCTATTGAGATGACAGGTACCTTATTTGGAGTTCCTGTTTCTATTCTATTTGATACTGGTGCAACAAAAAAATTTGTGTCACCTAGAGTCCTAAGTAAATTTTCTAGGAAGGCTGGTTATATGTCTAAACCATGGACAGTAGAGTATGCAAATAACTCAAAGGCTCAGGTAGAGCAATGTTTGTTCGAAGCTAAAATTGATGTTTCTAACTTCACCACTGAGGCAAATTTGTACGTAGCGCCTTTAGGGTCCTACGATGTCATCCTAGGAATGAATTGGTTGTGGAAACATCGAGCCAAAGTAGATTGCTTTCATAAAACCATTGAGTGTCTGGATGAGACGGGCAAAACAGTAATTCTCTGAGGAATACAAAGGGAAATAAAGGTTAGATCCATTTCATCAAAACAACTAAAGCGGGCTAGGCAAAAGGGATGTCAACTTTTTGCAGTCAAGATGGACCTAGTAGAGGAAACCTCAAAGAAACAATCATTTGAGGAAAGATATCCATATCTATGCAACTTCAGGGATGTATTTCCCAAGGAATTACTAGGCTTGCCTCTGAAGAGAGCATTTGACTTTGGCATAGATATTAAACCAGGATCGGAGCCAATCTCTAAAGCTCCGTATCATATGACTACCACCGAACTTATGGAATTAAAAGCTCAGTTGCAGGAGCTATTGTCTAAGAATCTAATTAGGCCAAGTGTATCACCATGGGGAGCCCCAGTTATCTTTGTCAAAAAGAAAGATGGAACTCTAAGGCTATGTATAGACTATAGGATGCTTAACAAGGCGACTATAAAGAACAAGTATCCCTTGCCACGTATTGATGACCTATTTGACCAAATGCGTGGTGCCTTAGTCTTTTCTAAGATAGATCTGAGATCTGGATACCATCAGTTAAGGTTGAAAGATGAAGATATTCCCAAGACAGCTTTTAGAACGAGGTATGGTCATTATGAGTTTACGGTGCTGCCGTTTGGATTGACCAATGCACCTGCTGCTTTCATGAATCTCATGAATAGTGTTTTCAGAGATTGTCTTGATAAGTTTGTGTTAGTTTTCATTGATGATATTTTGATTTATTCCAAAAATGAGGAGGAGCATGCACGACATCTTCAAATAGTCTTGCAACGATTAAGGGAACACAAATTATATGCGAAACTCTCAAAGTGCACCTTCTTTCAGAAAGAAGTACAGTATTTGGGGCACATAATATCAGCCGATGGGATATCAGTTGATCCGGCCAAAATAAAAGCTATTATGGAATGGCCTGAACCTACCAATGTGTCAGAGGTACGAAGTTTCATGCGATTGGCAGGGTATTATAGGAAATTTGTGTTGAATTTCTCAAGCATTACTAGCCAAATTACCTCTTTGCAGAGAAAAGGAAAAAGGTTTGTTTGGACGGATGAATGTCAAAAGGCTTTTGACTTGTTAAAAGAAAAATTAACAACCGCTCCAATTCTGAAAGTTCCTAATCCTGAGGGAGAGTTTGAGGTTATCACTGATGCCTCGGGGGAAGGATTGGGAGGTGTGCTTATGCAGGATGGCCGGGTAGTAGCCTATGAGTCAAGGAAGCTGAAAAACTATGAGCAGAACTACGCTCCTCATGACCTAGAGATGGCAGCAGTGGTTCACGCCCTTTAGATGTGGTGACATTATTTGTTGGGAAGGAGTTTTATTCTAAAATCTGATCATCAAAGCCTTCGCTACATATTTACACAACCTAACCTCAATGCAAGGCAAAGGAGATGGTTGGAATTAATATCAAATTATGATTTTGAAATTTCTTATATAAAAGGCAAAGAAAACCGAGTAGCAGATGCCTTAAGTAGAAGAAGGCACATAGCCTCTATAATCTCCATACATGCTAACTTTAAAGACTTAGTTATGCAAAACTTATCTAGAGATGAGTATTATGAACAAGTGAAACAGGCTCTACACTTAAACCCTAAGGACCCAAGATATGACGGATTCAATTTTGAATCCAATGGTTTGATGAGATTCAAGGGAAGAATCTATGTTCCTGATTCAGTGGAACTTAGGAACCTTGTGTGGAAGGAAATTCACTGTGCTCCTTACTCTGGACACCCTGGTGTAACTAAACTGTTAGCAGATGTAAAGCCGCTATATTTCTGGAAGGGAATGAAAAGCGATGCTGCAAAGTTTGTAGCTAGCTGTTTGGAGTGTCAGAGAGTTAAAGCAGAACACCAACATCCTGCTGGATTGTTATACCCGCATGATATTCCGGAATGGAAATGGCAAGTGGTTAGTATGGATTCTATTCAGGGGTTACCAATGTCTAAGAATAGGCATGATGCAATATTGGTTGTTGTTGATAAACTAACCAAGGTCGCACATTTCATACCTAGAAATTTGACAGATGGAGCACATCTTTTGGCTCGAAAATTTGTGCAAGAAATTTTTAGATTGCATGGGGTACCTGAAAAGATAATATCTGATAGAGATGCTCGGATAACTTCACGGTTTTGGCAAACCTTATTTTCTGCTTTAGGGACTAAACTGAATGTAAGTACTGCTTACCATCCCGAAACTAATGGACAGACAGAAAGAGTGAATCAGGTATTAGAAGACCTTTTGAGAATGTATTGCATGGATCAACAATACAAATGGGAGGAATATCTACCTCTTGTTGAATTTGCCTATAACAACTCCTATCATTCTGCCATTAAGATGGCACCATTTGAAGCATTATATGGAAGGAAATGCAGAACTCCTATAAGCTGGGATAAGTTGGAAGATAGGATAAGCATTGGACCTGAGATGCTTGCTAATATGGAAGAAAAGGTAAAAATGATTAGGAAGAGGTTGGCAAAGGCCAATGACAGGCAAAAGAGTTATGCAGATCGCAAATGAGTGCCTAGACACTTCTCTGTTGGCGAGAAAGTGCTTTTGCGTGTGAAACCCCAAAAGAATTCTATAAAATTTGGTAAATCTTCGAAATTGGCTCCTCATTATGTCAGACCTTTCGAAGTTCTTGAGATTATCAATCCAGTTGCCTACAAAGTTGCTCTACCTCCAACCTTGTCTAAGATGCATAATGTTTTTCATGTTTCGTATTTAAAGAAATATTTTGTAGGTAATAACCACATCCTTAATTGGAATTCCTTACAGATGCAAGAACCCGGGGTGGTTGTGATCGAACCACTCAAGGTGCTCGAAATGCATAAACTTCGTTTACGTAATCGAGAAGTATTGCAATGCAAAATTCAGTGGGAGCAATATGGCGAGGATAGCGCCACTTGGGAAGACTATAAAGATATTTACCAAAGATTTCCTAAACTTTTCAAAGACATTAATGTTGCATTATAAAAAGTTTGTTTTAAGTTTAAATTTTGCTTGATAAACTTAATCATCGGGGACGATAATTTTTAAAGGGGAAGGATATGTTACATCCCTCTTTATGGAAACAATTATGCTATTTACTTTCTTGCAAATTTTAGTAATTTAATATGTTGTGGATGACATGGAAACTGATGATTTATTATACAAAGTTAGTTTTATAAAATTATAGAATCTATTGATTATGATCAATGTGATATTGTAGACTAAAAGTCCTTTTTGTTAAATGCAATGATGTTTTGGATATATTATGCTTTGATTTGGAACATAGGTGCTTTGACCACAAAATTGTATGTGAGACTGTCGTTGCAGGAATAGGTGGACCGTGTTCGACGGGAAGAGAAAGTATCTTTGAGAGAGAGTATAGACTCTGGAAATTAACCATGGGTGTTTGTTACTGAGATCGCCAAATAGGTAGATAAACCTTGGAGCCATCAATTTAGTCTTGTTTTCCACTGGGATAGTTTAAGACTAGATGTCGACATCTGGTGATAAGGTGTAACATCCTTTTTGTAAGTCGTCATATAGAATCTTGGAGTCGTTGATGTCGTCGTAAGTCCACCATAGCAAGTTGACTTATATAGACGATTATTATTTCGTTTATAAGTAATTAAATGAACCAACTTGTGGCAGAATCATGAATCTTGTCTCGTAGTCAAAAAATACGAGAAGTCGGCTTTGTGCATCTAACGATGTAGGAAACTTGTTTGTGTTACGATCAATCCGTCGTGATTGTCGTAAAACGCGTCGAACTTGCGTTGTGAATTATTCTTTCTGGAAATCGACGAATGTCGAATTTGAAGCCATATCGTGTAATAATTTGTTTTGGTCATGGTTTAGCATGAGTCTTTTCTTTTAGCTTTGTCCGCGAGATAATTTTTGATCTGACCTTGAGTCTCTTATCTAGAGTGGTCTTTATCTCTTTTTCTTATTCGACCATAGAAATGCTTTAGACTTTTATTATCCGCTACCTTGTCGTGTTTAAATTCCTCAACTCAACTTTAAGTTACTCTAGAAGGATTAGATGCCTTTTTGTTCGAGTGAGGTCAGAGTTGTTATGTCCTTTAGCAAGCCACATCGACGAAGGAGCCTTAATCTTTCTAGTGGTCGTAGTGAGTAATGAAGTCGGGTTATACTTAGTTAAATCGACCTCCCTGAGCTTAGGCATGTTTCGGTAGTCATTTAATGCCTTAACTACCTTCACCATGGTGCAAGAGGGAGGAAGATGGGCAGTTGTGTTTAGAGTAACCACAAATTAATGGCAGATGCCCCATCATTAAGGTGGGTGCGAAGGCATCGGTTGGTGGTTGAGTAGAAACATAAGGAAAACCGCAGAGAAAAGGGAGTTTTTCTGGCGCTGTTTGGAAGTCATGCGGGTGGTAGTTAGAGTTGGAGATGGAGACTTAAATGAGGGAGTTTCCATCATGAGGAGAGAGGGGAGAAAACCTGAGGAGGCCGTCGTTGGATTAACAAGAGGAAGAAACTGCGGAGTTGAGGGAATAAGAAACGGCAGAGAGAAACGCGATTTAGGGACTCCTGCATCGTGAAAAGAGAAAAATGGCAGTGAGGGAGTAGTCTGGAGAGTTTAGAAGTGGGAGAGACGAGAACAAAGTGGGAGCCTGTCGTTGTCTTGAGTAGTGATCGGCAGAGAAGATAACTGTGGGAGCCTGTCGTTGTCTTGAGTAGTGATCGGCAGAGAGATAACTGTGGGAGCCTGTCGTTGTCTTGAGTAGTGATCAGAAGAGAGATAACTGTGGGAGCCTGTCATTGTCTTGAGTAGTGATCGGCAGAGAGATAACTGTGGGAGCCTGTCGTTGTCTTGAGTAGTGATCGGTAGAGAGATAACTGTGAGAGCCTGTCTTTGTCTTGAGTAGTGATCGGCAGAGAGGAGGATAGTTTGGAGTGGACTGTCGCTGTGTTAGAGGGAGATAGAGAGAGTTTTGTAAACCAGAGGAGGAGGACTAGCCAAAGGAGAAGTGGAACTTGCCACAGCAATCTTTATCTCTGTCAACAGGTTCATTTTCCTTTCTCTTCTTTTTCACAATACCGACCAGTAAGTGTGTCTCATCTTTGCAAGGACAAATACGTTACAATGAATAGAATAAGATGACAACGTAATTCTATTGTGATTTCTGAGTGAGGTTTATTCTTGAAATGGTATCGTTGCTGTGTTTTGATATTCAAAAACTCAGAAATAGTTTCATTGCTGTTGTTAGTATTCAAGAACTCTGAAACTAGATCATTGTCTAATATGATTGACATTGTATGATGAAAGAGCATAATTCTCAATGCGCACCCATCTAGGAATGATCACTGCATGATACAAATGTAAACTACAAATTCAAACAGTCGGCAAAGACGTAAGTTATAAAGAGTTTCCTTTAAGACTGAGATATCAACTTAAAACTGCCCTTGGAGCACTTGAAACAATAGCTCCATAGTGAGAAAACACTTTGCTCCACGTGCGTGTTGTGTAGGAGAGTAAAACCACAGATTTAAAGCATGATTGACGTAAACTTTAATGTGTTTGATAGCCGAAGTTGTAGTTGCAACCAGCTAGAGTCATTTTTCGTCTTATATCTTTAATTAGAGGTCGACCATGCGTTTGGTCATCTCTAAAGTCGTAAGAAAGATTCCAAATCTTTTATTATTATATTTTACGATTCTTACCTCAATAACTCATGCGAAATTAATTGACTTGGAAAGGGGAATAGGGAGTTAATGTATTTGTGTTGGTCGAAAACCGTCTTGGTTTTGTAATGAACAAGTACGGTGGAAAAACCCAAAATTTAAATCTAGATTACGTTGCATGCGTTGGTACCAGTATCGTTTTATTTTGTAGACCTTATGAGTCTAGCACCCTTGAACTCTGGGATAACGGGAAAATGTTTTAAATACTTGAGTATCTTGTGCAAACATGGGAACCGAGTAAACTAGTATGAAACCACTTAGGAGTGGGTGTTATTAAACAATGTTTTTACATAAATATGGGATTATGAAACTATGAACTCGGGATTAGAGTAAATGTTGCGCCATGCGCTATTACAGGAGAAAATCCTAAACCCTTGAGGTCATCAAGGTCGTCAATTGTTCAAACTTTACAAATAGGAAACTGTAGGATTTCAATCAGTTCAAGTCAAGTAGGGTGGGTGAACTAAGTACATGCGTTCTTAGAACGCTATTTAAAAACAAATCCTTTGGCCAAGGTGGTGTACTATCCTCAAGTGCATCGAATGTTCACTGTGACTGGATGGCGTTTCTTGTGGAGAGTCGTGCATGACTAGAGGGCATCTAGGGATCTGCACGATAACAAGACACGTAGGTTACAACACCAGAGCTCAGATGGCAAACACCGATGGTTATCCTAAGTCCATCATCTTGAGTAGGGTAGGGCCACTTCCGGTTAGGAAGGAGTGCGGGAGACCGACGGTCTGTGGTTGGAGGTTAAGCTCCTTGAAGATACTTTCTCTTTCAAATACTAAGGATTGCCGAGTCTTGAATGTGATGGGTCGACAATCGAGATGCATGTTAATGGTATGTTTCCAATATATTATTTGTTTCAAGGAAATTGCAAATTGTAAGAAAGCAAAATGTTTAATATATATCATTTCTTTCAGTTTTATGAAAATGAGATCATGTTTTGATAAGATGAAAAAGGTTGTAACGGGTTATAGATAAGTTTCTTTTGTATTTGATTACCTAGTAAAAAAAAATTACCGTTGTGAAAACCTAGTTTTTCTTGTCATTTCGGATTTGGATGTTACAAAAATCATCTAACCAGAATTATTCCATTGAATATACAAAATGGAAAGTCCTTGCTGGAGCTCAGATTGAACAGAAACAAGCTTACAGGAAGAATTCCTTCAGGAATTGGCAAGCTTCACATGTTGCAGATTGATCTGGATCTGAGCCACAGTTCTTTGAGAGGTAAAATTCCCATTACTCTGTGGAACCTGAGAAGTCTAGCATCTTTGGATTTTTCCAACAACAGGTTGACAGGAAAAATTCCAGAGCCTTTAGCAAATATGACGGTGCTTCACAAGTTGGACCTGTCAAACAACAAATTAACAGGAAAAATTCCGAAGTCTTTTGGAGAAATGCGGGTTTCAGAATTAACCCTGTCAAGCAACCGATTAACAGGTGAAATTCCAGAGTCTTTGATGGCGCCTTTGTTGGACCTGTCAAATAACAAATTAACAGGAAAAATTCCGAAGTATGTAGGAAAAATGCAGGGTTCAGAAATAAACCTGTCAAGCAACAGCTTAACAGGCGAAATTCCAGAGTCTATGATGGCGGTTTACGTGTTGGACCTCTCAAACAACAAATTAACAGGAAAAATTCCAGAGTCTTTAGGAAATATCTGGCTTTCAGTATTAAACCTAGCAAACAACAAATTAACAGGACAAATTCCAGAGTCTTTAGGAAATATCTCGCTTTCAGTATTAAACCTAGCAAACAACAAATTAACAGGACAAATTCCAGAGTCTTTAGGATGGCTTTCAGTATTAAACCTGTCAAGCAACAAATTAACAGGAACAATTCCAGAGTCTTTAAAACAAATCAGTAATTTGGACCTGTCAAACAATGAATTAATATACAGCATTCCAATGGGAAGAAGCCATTCTACATCCCTGATAAAAATGTTGGGAGCAGTAGGTGCTGTTGCTGTTTTTATAACTTGTTGTCTACTTTTAGGAGTCCGTGGATGAGGAAGTTGCATAATAGAACGGGATTTAAACAAGAAATAAGTAAAATCCTTCAAAAGGTGGAGCATCCATGGATCTCATATGAGGAGCTTCTCGCAGCAACCAATAGATTCCATAACTCCAATCTGCTAGCAACAAACAGCTTTGGATCAGTGTACAAAGGATTTTTGACTGATGGTACCCGCGTTGCTGTGAAGGTTCTCAACTTAATGCATGAGCAATCAGACAAGATTTTCAGAGGAGAATGTAGAGTGTTGCAGAAGGTTCGACACCGAAATCTTGCTAGAATCATAACCACATGTTCCACTCCTCACTTCAAAGCTTTAATCTTTGAGTATTTTACTAATGGAAGCTTAGAGAAGTATTTGTATCAAGACAGATGTAGATTGGGACTGAGAAAAGTGCTGAACATACCCATAGATATAGCCCATGCCATGGAATATCTTCATTATGATTGCTACATGCACATAGTGCATTGTGACATAAAACCAAGCAATGTTCTTTTAGATGAAAGCATGACAGCTCATCTTTCAGATTTTGGTATATCAAGATTGATGGGAAAAATTGCGGTCAATTCAGTAACTTCAACAATAGATCTAAAAGGTTCAGTGGGCTACATCGCACCAGGTATGGTTTCTCAAATATCTTGTTTTTAAATTTATGGGTTTCTGTGGTATAATGGAGAAAACAACTATAATCATTGACTTGAGTGCAGAATATGGATTGAGTGGCATGATGTCTCCTCGAGGAGATGTTTATAGCTATGGCATTTTGTTATTGGAAATGCTGACAAGGAAGAGCCCAACTGATAGTATGTTTGATGGAGGTCTGAACCTGCATAACTGGGTGAACAGGGCATTTCGAGACAGGGCTTTTGAGGTAGTTGATAAAAGCTTGTTAATGGATGGGGCTGGCAAAGAAACAGAAGAATGTCTCATTTCATTGATGCGACTTGGCTTGCTGTGTTCAAAAGATTCACCTGAAGCTCGGCCCACTATGAGAGATGTGTCCAATCTATTGAAGAACATTCAACACGATTTCAGCACAGACACTTCTTCTTCCATCAAATTAAGACTGACGATATCCAACTTAGTTTGTGACAGAGGTGAAATAATTAATTGTGAGGAGGCATCAGATACCCAAAGCTCTACATTTTAGAATACATTGTGACTAAGTGAAGGGTTACATCCATGGAAGACTTGAAAATAGAAAAATAGGACATTGCTTTACATCTTTTATGAAGTATAGGCCATGTCTTATGTTTATTGTTGGATTTGGGTGGTCTGAAGAAGGGAAGGGGAAAAACAAGTAGATTTTATCTATGCAAACTTTGTTTTGATTGAATGAAGGACCGAAATGCTTGATGGCACTTAATCACAATTCAGTCTTCATCATTTCAAGACTTCTTTTTGCAAAGCAGATTAAACACTTGAATTCTTCTGTCAGCTTCTTTAATGATCTGGGACGCACTCTCTCTGAACAAGAGGTACAGAGAAAGTGGGACGTCGGGGTTTTCAGTAGGTACAGAGTGTGCACAGTATAGTCGCTGATATGGCTTAAAAAAAGGAGTTAATCATAACACTCCTATCAAGAATGAGTTTGTTGGTGAAGGTTGGCTGAGCTGATCTTCCTTGTTCTGTTTTATTTGCTGAGTCTTGTTTCTCCCTGTTGTTGTTTGGTTCTAGTGTTTTTGTTGGCTCATATCTGAGCTTTGCTATAATCTGTGTCTTATGACTTCTTCAATATATTAAAAAAAACTTTTATTTTATCTTGGAAAAATATATGTTATTATTTATGAGTTTAATTTGGATATGAATTACTAAATTTAAACACACATAATTGCTATTAAATCTTTAGTTGTGGTTAAAATTTTAATTGCTATTGATTGCTATTAAATTTCTGAGTTAAAGAAAATTTCATTTACCCTGAATAAATATTAAAAAAGGAAGAAATAGAACCCTAAAGGTTAATATCCTCTTCTAAATTAAGATAATTTAAGGAAATGAATATGATTCTTAATTATTTGTGCATGTTAAATTAATATAAAGGATTGAGTTAATTAAATAGAAAATTGCTTAAATAAAATAAATAGGGTTGGAAATTTGTTTAGTTCTGTATTGTGTTGTAAGTTGTTTTACTTATAAACTTCAAATTTTATTGAATTGATATGACTTTAAACTCTACAAATTAGTTGGAGGATATTATTGTGTGCCAACTAAATGTCTATCTTATATCATTGAGCCTAGTAAATCCCAGTCTTTATGATTTTGATAGAGCCTTTCAACATTGTTGGTAGATAGGCTATGAACTTTTAATGATTTCTAATGAATTAGTTTGGAATTTTGAACAATTTTTTTTTTACAATATCTATTTCAATTTTCAAAATTTTCTTCAATTATTGCTTACATTACTTTAAATTTTGCAAATGGCATTATTATGATCAAGGGTTTTCTAAATCTATAAGTAAATTAGCAATTGAAAGTTTAAAATTTGCTAACAACTTCCATTAAAGGTCATGCCAAAAAGCTTCATCACATCACTCTAAGATCTATATTAGTGGTGTTGTAAGGAGTTCTTAAGATCTATATTAGTGGTGTTGTAAGGAGTTCTAATCACTAAAAAATTTATGAGACCCTTGATTGACAATGCAATAAATAAAAATATTATTAAAGTGTATAATAGTTTAAATATGTCGTTTCTATTGTCATGGTGACTTTTCAATCTCTACTTTTTGCATGCTAATTTTTATCAAATGTCATTGTTTCAGATTTATCTTTAATTTTATGGTGTCAGTATAAATTGCTTCTTGACTTTTTGGAATTCATAGCATCAATCTTGAAAGGTACCTACAAGATCATAAATGGCCTTGTTAGTCATAATAATATTGAAGCCTTATTTGAAGTGAAGATTATGATAAGAGATCAATTTTTTTAGCCGGCGAAAATCATATTAGACAATAGAAACATGAAAAAATTTAGGTGGTGAAAAAATATAGAGATATGATTGATTGTAATGTTATCAAATAAGTGTTGTTTTTGTAATGTGTCAAATAATGTGATCTTTTATCAAGATTCAACTACAAGTTTTTTGAGGCAAACTCATTGACCCATATTTCACAAGGAATGGTTTACAACCTAGCACTCATTCCATCTAAGTGTCGCTCACAAGGGTGAAGCATTGAGACTTGTCAAGGGGTCATACTTTGACTCTTGAGTGCACTTAACCATCAAGTTTCCCCCAAGATCAAACCCATATAGCTTGCTACCACATTTGCAAAACCTTCAACAAGAGTTGTACCTTATGAACAATTCATTATACAGTTACTTAGCTCAATTCATTATAAAGTAGGTTGTATCTTTTGTACTGTGTTAAATTATGTAATGTTTTACCAAGATTCAATTGCGTAGTTTGTATGTCAAATGCATTTACCCATATTCTATGAATAGTGATTCACAAGAGCCCATCTCTCATAACCATGAATGGTTCACTTAACACTCTTCGCATCTAGGTGATGCTCATAAGGGTAAGCATTAGGACTTTCCAAGAGGTCACCCATCCCACTACTACTTCGACTCAAGCATGCTTTACAATGCGGTTTCCTCCAAAATCAAACCCACATAGCCTTCTACCCCAATTGTAAAACCTTGAGGAAGTGCTGTACCTTATGAATCATTCATTATAAAGTTCCTTGACTCATTCATTATTGAGTAGGTGTTATTTTCTATAGTGTGTCAAATTATGTGATATTTTATCAAGATTCAATTGCATAGTTTTTGAATCAAACTAAGGGACCCATATTTAATGAGTAGTGGTTCACAAGAACCCATCTTCCATGACTGTGAATGGCTCACTCAGCACTCATAGCATCTAGGTGATGCTTGGTGAAGCATTGAGACTTGCCGAGAAGTCACCCACCCTAGTACTACTCTGATTCAAGCACACTTTACCATGGAGTTTCCCCCGAAATCAGCCCCATATAGCTTGTTGCCCCATTTCCAAAACCTTTAGAAAGTGTTGTGCCTTATGAACCTTTCATTATAAAGTTCCTTAGCTCATTCATTATTAAGTAGGTGGTGTTTTCCACAATGTGTCAAATTATGTGATGTTTTACTAGGATTCAACTGTATAGTTCTTGAGTCAAACCCAGTAACCCATATAAATAATGAGTAATGGTTCACAAGAACCCATCTCTTATGATCACGAATGATTCACTTAGCACTCATAGCATCTAGGTGATGCTCACAAGGGGTGAAGCATCGAGACTTCTTGAGAAGTCACCAATCTTAGTACTACTCAGACTCAAGTGCACTTACCATGGAGTTTCCCCCAAAATCAAAGCCATATAGGGCGTGCTATTCCATTTGAAAAACCTTCACCAAATGTTGTGCCGTATGAACTATTCATCATAAAGTTCCTTATTTATTTATTATCAAGTAGGTGGTATTTTCCACAATGTGTCAAATTATGTGATGTTTTATCAATATTCAACTACATAGTTGTTGAGCCAAACTCTCTAGCCCATATTTAATGAGTAGTGGTTCAAAAGAACCCATCTCTTATGAACATGATGGTTCACTTAGCATTCATTGCATTATGGTGATGCTCATAGAGGTAAAGCATTGGGACTTCCCAAGAGACCACCCATCCCAGTACTACTCTAACTCAAGCACGCCTAGCCATCGAGTTTACCCCAAGATCAAACCCACAAAGCTTACTACCCTATTTGCAAAACCTTCAACAAGTATTGTGCCTTATAAACCATTCATGTTAGAGGGCTTCTTAACTCATTTATTACTTCTTAACTCATTCATTATCAAGTAGGTAGTGTTTTCCATAGTATATTTTTTAATAGCCACTTGACATGCAACATGGACATACAAAGAAGCCAAATAAGCCTAATGTTGTCGCTTGTGATAGAACATGTCCCACTGTAGGAAGAAGATGTGGATGGAGAAAAACAACAAGTGGTTGGGCATGTGGGACATTAGTTGGCAAGAGTGTCCTAAAAATAAGGAGGAAATAAAAAAGTTTGTGTTAGATAAATTTAGGACTGCCATTTGGACCAAATAGAATGGGCAAAAAAAGATCATTATTTAAGAGAGTTCAATCCCACTTGGGAAAATGGTGAAAAATATTATGTGAGGGTGGATCTCAAAGGTAAGGTGAGGATTTGAGTTGCCCGGATGAGGACTGGGTCCCATCATCTTAGATGTGAGACTGGTAGATGGACGATTCCCAAGAAAGAGTAGGTTGAAAGAACTTGCATTTTTTTCAACAAAGGTGTGGTTGAAATAGAATGACATTTCATCACTGAATGCGCTGCCTATGCGGATATTAGAAGCCAATATGAAAATAGTTAGAAGTTGAACAGTCTTAGTGAGCTTTTTGTGGAAGAATGGATTTGTAGCACAGCTAGTTTGTTGGTCAATATCCATAGCAGGAGGGATGACCTCGAAAGGAGAATGATTATGAAATGATACACTATGTTCTGGGTCCCTTAGACTGATCTGTCTCATGGACGTTATTAAAATCTTTAATTCATTCATTCAACATAGTTGAAGTTTTAAAGTGCTAAATGAATCGACTCGTAGGCTGCATGAAATTTCATTTGACATTTCATCCAAGACGAAAATTCCAATTAACGTTGACCAAAATTCTATCCTTTTTAATAATTATTTCATACTTCACTGAGAAGAGGCTTACATTTCTCACTCTTGCAGTCTCTCTCAACACCACACAAGTTGAACTTATGAAAAATATCTACATTTATTTAACACCCTACGGAAATTGACCAACACACTCTCAGAGTTTCCTCATTTCAAGCTATGAGGATAAAGCTTTTCAAAGGGGGGGGGGGCAATGTTATGAACCCCATTTTACTATGCAGTAGATAGTATTAGTATATGCTTTGTCACTCATTGACAATATTAAATAAAGGTGTGGATGCATATGCTTTGTAAATCATCCCATTGGTTAGTTAGAATAAAGTAATTATCCCACATGTATGGGATGGTAGTAGTTGTCTTTGGCAATTGTAATTACTTCCCAAGTTAAAAGTACACTAGATATCTGTAATTGAAATGTAAGCTCTATCACTAGGAGGTTGCCCCCATGAATTGGCATTGCAAAGATAATAAACACATTTTGTGTTTTCACTATTCTTCATATTTATGTGTGTAGTATCGTATTCTTCTTGTGAGTTCATTACACTTTTTGTATTTTGATGTGCTTTTTTATTGGTTGAATTTACCTAATTATGTACCTCTTTCATGTATTGGTAATCTACACTTTTTATGCTCACATATGTTGTATCTCTCTACTTGATGACACCCCTAGGACTAGATATATATGCTATCTAAAATGGTGTTTCTATACAAAGTCAATTTCTCCCAAGACTAAATCCCATTATCGAAGCTTATCTCCCTGTACGCATCTTAACAAGTTTATAAGACCCTAGTTTACAACTTTAGTTTACTCATCCATTTGAAAATGCCATGCTAATTTGAATTGCAATTTGACACCTAAATTCCACCACATGTACGCCATAAATGGAAAAGAAAATTCATATCTCTATTGGATAAGATTCTCTTCAGCAA
This sequence comes from Cunninghamia lanceolata, assembly GCA_027924645.1. NCBI lineage: Eukaryota > Viridiplantae > Streptophyta > Pinopsida > Cupressales > Cupressaceae > Cunninghamia > Cunninghamia lanceolata. The sequence goes on from BSBN01000078.1 coordinate 12,425,122, forward strand.
CCCATGAAGTCTCACCACTCCCTAAAGAAAGATTGATATATTAATCACATCATTATTCTTCTTGTATACAAAGGAATGTGTCATCTTTGAAAACTTAACCAATATGAAAAAAATTGATTAATGACCTCTTGGAATTTAGGTTAATCCCAATATAAAGTTTATACTTATGTCTTTGATATAGTCAATGAGAATTGTATTCTTGACATATTGATATATCCTAAAGCCTTACACAAACTTCTCACATACCCTTACTTGATGATATCCATTTTCTATATCCATTTTAAAAAAGTATTGGCTCCACTTAAACAATCCATAACATCATCCATTATCGACAAAGAAAACTTATGCTATATTGTAATCTCAAATGGACATTATCGTGTCCGTGCAATTCTCCACTCACCACTCATCTTAAGTGTACTTAGACGTGTTGATTAAGGTATTATAGGTTTTTTAATTAGTTATAACCTTAACATATGACTTCGTAAGCTGTGTTCAAACTAAAAAGACAAATGAGGAATTTAACTTGCCTTATACAACATGCCACCGAGCCATACAATCAACAGTCGTACTCACACGTGGCGAATAAGAGAAAACTTGCTCTCAAATCAACTCAACACTCAGGAATATAAAGAAGAAACACTCAGGAATATAAAGAAGCAAAACCAATGACAAACATTTAATCTTTCAATGACAATCACATCTGTAGTGTATTTATTTTTTTAATTTGACCGGTTCAATGGTCCAAGCTGTGTGCTGACATTACAACTACATGCTAAACCATTATCACAAGCGGGTTGGAATCAAGTTAACCTTCACCAACATCCAAATCTTTCAAATACCCGACGAGATCTGAACTAGCAAAATCCATGCAGCGCGGAGAATCTGAAGTTGAGCTGAGAACAACGCCACCATGAGGTATTTTTGCACACATTTTTCTTCTGTTCTCAGTCTGTTATTCATTCTGTCGTGTCTGACTGCTGCACTCGGTCTCAACTCCACACAAGTTGAAGTAATGAAAAAGCTCTCTACTTATTCATCTCTCTGGAAAAATGGGACTTCAAATTCTGACCCATGTCAATGGGTGGGTATAAACTGCAGTAAAAATGAGGGTGATGACTTTGTAGAACTCCACTTGTCTAATCTCGGGTTTAAAGCAAGTATTTGGGATATTGTGTGTAAGCTGCAAGCCCTTCAACTTCTTGACCTGTCAAAAAATCTCTTGTCAACCCCATCTGAAGAGGATATTGGGTCCTGCACCAGCTTGGTTTCCCTGAATCTCAGCTTCAATGCCATGTCAGTCTTCCTTCCTTCTCTTAACCCTCTTCAGAAATTGTACTCCCTGGACCTGTCTTACAATAAGTTGCGAGGAGGTTTCACAGAGCAAATCCAAAATTTGACAGAGCTCAATACATTCAGGGTGAGAAACAATAACTTCGATGGGTTAGTGGCTTTTGGGGGTCTAAAGTTGGAAGAAGTAGATATCTCCTATAACAATCTTTATAGATTCCCCCAAGAGCTTACCAAATTAACCAATTTGACTTTTCTTGACCTCAGTGGCAACAATTTTAGCAACCCGATCCCTGATAATATTAGCAGTCTTGCCAAGTTGGAAACTCTGGTTCTCTCTTCCAATAACTTCTATGGAAGTATCCCTAAATCATTGAAGGCCCTCACCAAGCTGTCACGCTTTGCAATGAATCAGAACAGACTTACCGGAACTATACCTGATGAGCTATCATCCATCACAGGTCTCGAATATCTTGATCTCAGCTACAATCAATTAACTGGATCTATTCCTTCAGAAGTGTTTTCTTTGAGCAATCTGAAAGCTCTGGACCTTTCATCCAATTTGCTTTCTGGAGGGATACCTCAGAATTTCTCAAGAAATTTGTTTAGTATGCGCATAGGTAATAACAACTTCACTGGAACCATACCTTCTACAGTTTCAAATGCCCCAAATTTGACATACTTAGAAATGAATAACAACTTTCTAAGCGGGTCGATTCCAAAGCAGCTAGCAAGTTGTACTCAACTCAAGAGGCTTGATCTGGGGTACAATGAATTGGGAGGTCCGTTGACCCATCTGCTGCCTAAACTTCTACAGTTGTGGTATTTGAGCCTTGCAAATGATATGTTTGAGGGAAGTATTATAGATGAGCTCTCAAATTTGTCTAATTTGACTTATGTGGATTTGAGTGTCAATCTTTTATCCGGGAGCATATCCTCAGAAATTTTCAATCTTAAGCAGCTGAATGTTTTGTATTTACAGGAAAATCATCTAACAGGAATTATCCCACTGAATATACAAAATGGAAAGTCCTTGCGGGAGCTCAGATTGAACAGAAACAAAATTACAGGAACAATTCTATCAGGAATTGGCAAGCTTCACGGGCTGCAGGTTCTCGATCTGAGCCACAATTCTTTGGAAGGTAGAATTCCTATTACTCTAGGCAACCTGAGAAGTCTAGGACATTTGGATTTTTCCAACAACACGTTGACAGGCGAAATTCCAGAGTCTTTAGGAAATATGACGGGGCTTGACGAGTTAGACCTGTCAAACAACAAATTAACAGGAAAAATTCCAAAGTCGTCAGGACAAATATGGTATATAAAATTAAACCTCAACAGATTAACAGGGGAAATTCCAGAGTCTTTTGTGTTGGAGTACAATACCACTGAGGGGGGGGTGAATCAGTGGTATACAAATTTTAACAAGTCTTAGTGACCTTAAAATCTGTATTTCAAAACTTTGATACAAAAACAATTGCCATTGACTGTAGATGACATCATGAAAGATTTGGACAACTAAAACAGATTGATCAAAGTCAAGAATGCATCAACTCAATGTCGGGACTGAAAATAATGACTTATTATCATAAATCTTAACACATAGAGACTAACTGTGAAACATGCATAGTATCATTGTTTCAGATAGTGATATAAGACAAGTATGTGTTCATATATACCAAAGTAAATTAAATGACTTTAAAACAAATGACACGTGATAAGTAAATAAACATGAGAATCAAACTCATCAATGACAGACCATAACACAAATATTGTCCTGAGTGGAATACCCTCCGGGGCATGAAAACCACTCGAAAAAGTGCCTCACTAGCTTAAAAAAAGAATCTCACTGATTACAGGCCTCACTGGCTATTAATTCAAGCATCACTGGCTACAGTTGTCTCACTGGCAAAGGTCATTTCTCGTCTCACTGACTTGACCTTTCAATACAAGCTTTAATCATGAAGAAAAACAAATACAAAGGGATACTCTGTTTTGCTTTGATCCAGACTAATATAATATCAATAATGCATGTACAAATTTTGCACACTCTACATCATTCACATTATATCAGATGTATACACAACCACGCGCACTTTCTGCTCAATGCCCTTTTTATATATTTCATAATATCTTCCTCTTCTCATTAGAAAGTTTGAAGAGATAACCGTTTCCATAAAACTGTTTCAGGTAATAATTGGATTTTCAACCAAGTACAACTGAACCAAATAACTGAAACATGAAACTGATTGCAACTGCTTCCAGAATTATAACCATACTCAAAAACTTTCCTTATTATACAGAACTCGAGTATAACTAAACAAGGAAACATAATCAACTAGAAATTTCAATTATTTTAACTGATTGCACTAGAATTTCAAGTGCCCAAGAAAAATATATGTCTCGTGCCTTTATCTTCGCACATGTTTACATTCCAACAGAATATTACAGACCCACAAGCAGTCTTGCCATTTCATCTTTTCAAAAGAGTCTTTGAAATGCTTCTAAGTAGAAGAAAGGTATTTCAAAGTTCTATTAGAAAACCAGCAAAAGTAAAACCCTTACAGGTAAAAAAAAATTTCATTTCGTTGTTTGAAGACAGTAAATAATAGGTAGTGCTATAGCTATAACACATTCAACCCTCGAAGGCAAATGACAAAACTCTGCTTATCTTTCAAACCCCAAATGCAAACCTTGCTAATTTTTAGATCTCAGGCAGCCGACAATGTAAAAACTTTTAAACAGTTTCAAATTCGAAAGTAGACACAGATATCTTCAATGATCTTTATGCATTTTAATTCAAAGCAAATAATAGAGAGAGAACACCTGATTGGTGACAGGAGTGCTGATGATCAATAGCAATGCTCAAGTCCAAACACTTTTGTCACTTCAGAAGATCCCTTTGACAATTTTCTCCAAAGATTCCAGCTATTTTCATGATCTTTCATGATTACGGCAAAATGAAAAATGGAAATGAAACCCTAAGTTGAAACCGTCATATTCGAAGCTTTGACTTTGTAATATGAAAATCAAAAATGCCTTTTTGCCCGAGCTTATCTTATTGCAACTGGAGCCATAGGTAACCCTAATAAGACTGGTGGTTGTCAATAAAACAAAATGCCTTTTTCAAGCTTTGTTACATAGTGGTAACCTGCCCGACAAGTAGATGACTAAAGAATGCCGAAGGGAGCCTTTTTTTTTTTGTCTTGTGGAATACACTTGCTAGGGATTGTAAACAAATATAGACCATGGTCAACACTTGAAAGCAAGTTATACAAGTCATTTCTCAACCTTGTATGTTTTCAACAACCAAAAAAGTAATCAAGACTTACAATAGGCAAACTTTATAATATGTATCAAAATATACTGTATACTGCAACTATGGGCTAACTATAATATGTGAAACATGAAACTGTATGCCACAAAAAATAATCATAATGTTTCCAATATGCCAAGATTTGCAAAACAACTTAGTCAACGTTAAGCCAAATACCAAATGCCTGTAAAGCTCAAAGATAACACGATTCAACTATGTCAAGTGCCAAATACCAAATCAAATGTATGACAAAGATACCATAGCAGGATCAAGCAATATGATCAAAGCATTGTATCATGATGAACATGATTTTTGAAGATACCAAACTGCCAGAAGATGTGATAAATTGTATCATACTGTCCAAACGAATAAAAGCTGTAAACTACATAGTCAACTGTCAATTGCTGAATATGTTTTACAAGCCACATGAAAGAACCACACTGAGCACCATAGTATAATGATATCAACTGAGAAAAGCAAGTAAACCATCATAGACCACTGAGTAAACACCAAGAGCATCATTATCACATCAGAAGCCAAGAGGTTGAACAACCATGAAAAGCCAAGTGTTTGAACATTAGGGACAACAACAAAGGAGGATAAAGCCAACAATACTCCCCCTTTGTCCATGATGGGAAAACACCTCTCTTCTCCCCCTTTTTGACATCAGGGCAAAGGGAGTGAAAGAATGCAAAAGCTGCAGTATACAGAAAACCTGAAATGGGCATTATAAGCAAAAATGAGAAGCATACCAATCATACCAAGGCTATCCCATGAATGAGAAATATCTAGTGTAGACACCCAAAATTGTCCCAAATTTATCCATGTCTAGCAACACCTTGTTAAAAACATCACTTAGACATCATGTAGCATTTTATCCTAAATCCCACTCTTAATCCCATTTATCCATTAGCCAATTAATTAAATAAATTTTATTTATTTAATTAAAATCCCATTCATAATCCCACTTTCCAATTAATTAAATAAATTTTATTTATTTAATTAATTTCCACATCATATCCCAATCATATCCTAATCCCACTATCCAATTAATTAAATAAATTTTATTTATTTAATTAATTTCTACATCATATCCCAATCATATCCTAATCATCTGCCCAATTAATTAAATAAATTTTATTTAATTAATTAATTTCCCTCACATATCCCAACTAATTCAAATATTTTATTTGAATTAAGTTCTCACATTTCATCATAGGCCGACTTTCTAATTAATTAAATAAATTTTATTTATTTAATTAATTTATCTTATCATTTAGCCGACATGTGTGCCTCTTTCATTTAAAAAGATAAGTGGTACTACAGTCTTTTATTTAATATCTTTCATATGTAGTACTTTTTTATGTACACAAGCACACATGAGCCCTATCCTCCCTCCACTTGTCAAATGACTACAACTCCCTTGAATAGTGGGATAACCGAATCAATCCTAGCCATCCACATCAATCATTTAGCTTTTTAATCTCAACCATCCTGTTGGTTTTTCTTCTGAATCAGCACTAGGGTTTGCCAATTCTAATGCACAAGTAGATTTAGCCAACTAATACAGGAGGTTGTGTGAGCTCCTCCCCTTCACTTCTAGTTCTGCCGCACCAAGGGGGGTATCCCTATAGCTAAATATGTAACCTTGACTAGCTCAATGATAGAAAGATCTAACTTGACAACAACAGGCAGAATACTCTCATGTCTAGACCAAGATCTGCATGGTAGATCACAAGGTTGGCAACATTCTTGAACATATGTGTCTGGTTGGGTATGAGAGTATGCAAGGGGTTCCTAATCCTACTCCTACAACTAACAGATGGAGGTGATGAAATGGGTGGACATAATGTCCTGGATGCAAGACAAAGGGTTTTGGATCATAACTACTGACCCAAGAGCAGACTGGTGCCTATCCATTGGGCAAGGAGTCAACTAGACGTATACAACAGATGGTTTGCAACTCTCACTCAAGTTTCAGGGGGTTGGATTGATGCTTGCCTTACAAACATCACCCAAGGATGGGTATTTAGCTACCTCTACTTACTGATATCCCTACTAACATGCAACCTTCTCCATGCTCAACCTAAAACAGTTTAATCCACTCCTTGAATGGAAGTTAGAGATCATGCATGTGATACAGATATCTATACCCTAGAATCTGAGAATCCCTTAGCAACTAGATTCAAAAGAAGGAAATGCATGCAACAAAAAAGACAGACAGATAAACACATGCAGTATAGCATTTTTCATTTATATCAACATGAAACTGAACATATGTGCAAAATACATTCATGCTGCAACACATAAACTCCAAAATGGGATAGAACAACCAGGATCATGCCCTGTTCTTCGTTATTTACACAAAAAGACGCCCAAGTCTTCAACAACCAACAAATGAGCAACACAGCCCTACTTATACAGCAAGGAGGTGCTCAGCCTTAACCACCAGGCAAACTTAAAATTCGCCAGATACAACGCATCATCAGATTGGCGCTCAAACATTGAATGCAGCAGGTGGAGGGGACAGGAAGAGATCTCGAGCCTTGCGCCGCCACCTAGGGATTCACATCTTCAGTCAGGTACTAGATCTATCCACGCCATCGCCCATACCCTGTAAGATCCGTCATTAATGGCGCACCAACCTGCGGCCTTGGGAAATACAGAATACTGTGCCTCGCAAACCTTTCCTGCCAAAATGTATCATCCTGATATTTCAAATCATGTGGGAACTAATTATCCCACATGCACCCCGCGGCAACCTCCTCATCACCTTATATACTAGGCCGTTAACATATATAATGTCGGTGATTTTGCTCCCGATGACGACGACACCTAGTATAAGACCTTCATCATCATCATCCTCCAGCATGATATCCTGATGACATCATCATCATCCTCCAGCATGATATCCTGATGACATCATCATCATATTACAATATCGGGTCAGATTGAAAACTTGAAGTATGACCCCGTTGGATCTGGATGACGTCATCGTCATGTCCTGCTGACGTCATCAGCATATCTGCCTATCGCGCACCTCCTCATATCTGGATGATGTCATTGTCATATTTGCAAATATCGGGGGATCTCCACAAGATGACTAGTGTTAAAATATGACCCCCAGACCTTGATGACGTCACCATCATGTCGGCATCAGGATGATATTTGGAAGGTAACTGGATATTTGAAATATCACCCTCATGCACAAATATCATGCTATAATGTAGCTCCACTACAAGATCAAGGTGATACATGAATATGACGGATATTTGAAAAGATCACCCCCCACTAGGCAATGCATGAAGCCGACGGGCAGATATCTCCCTGACGTCAACATCATCATGATGCTGGAACAAACATAAGGTGATAAAATGACATCAGGGTGATCTTAACAAAGATCACCTGATATTCAAATATGATGACCCTGATGAAAAGTGGGTCATACTTAGAAATTTCATAGCGCTAACATCAGGATGATCCTGACTAAGATCACCCGATGTTAAAATATCACCCCGCAGGTAGAAGATCAGGTTGGTGTGAAATATGACCCTCGCGAGAAATATCAGGGTGATGTTTGGAAACATAATGATGATGACCTCCTCTCTGCAGAAAATATGATATTGATGCTGAAACATGCTAAGGAGGTCCATGGACTTAGAACTTCTTTGGATTTTTTGGGAAGGTGCCTGCATGTTCAAATGCTTGAAAACTGACTACTCATGCAGGCACCAACACATCCATTTGAACCAAGTCTTTCCTATAAATCAAACCCCTCACAAGCCATTAGCATGCATTGATCCTCAAGTATCCACATGCTGTCGAAATATCATTAGAGCCTTTGCATCCTTCATCTATCATTCATTATATCATCTTCATCTTAATGTTATGCTGCAGAAGTGAGCACCCAACATTCCTCCAACAATAATCCTTCAAAATATTGCATGCTCATGCGAGGTGGAGAAGAGCAATGGAGATAAATCGAGCATAGCGTGGAGATCGATTTGCATTTACATTTGTTATTTTGATTTTCATATTGTCTTGTGCTTCATTGTGCATTGCTAGGGTTTTTATCATTGTTGTTTATTCATTTGCCCTGATTTGCAATTTTACCCTAACTACATCCAGAACATCTGAAATAGAAACTGAAATGTCAGCACCAAAATGAGCACACAGATAGACGAACAACTGAGGATGCTATTACAAATAATGCCAATCATCAATCAGAAACCATGCTAACTGTCAAAAGATACTGAAAACTATCAGGGATTAGAAATATGCAAGAAACTCCCCTTGAGTCCATCAACTGAAAATGTCACTGAATTGTGCACATGATCTGCCATGCTATTCGTAGAAATGTCACTATCACTATAAACAACCTTGTCACTAGATCATGCTATCAGTATCATGTCAACTGGTAATATCAAAATGAAACAGTATAGTAACTATAGCAGCTGAGATGAGCATCAAATGCACTGTTATCATCCCATACAAGCACAAAAGATCATTATACCAAAAAGCATAAGAACACAGAAGATCAAGTGCAAAGACAATATGAACCATGAACATCAACAACAATATGATGATGTACATGATATGCATATATGTGCCGACTTTCAAGCATATACTAGAGCATGTGACCACTGTACTCAATCATTATAGCACGCAAGTTATGAATTTATCATCAGGGCAACAACCTCAACTATCTTGTATAGCATGTGTCAAACTATCACCATTACTATGATGCTAAAAACAATAACCTCTGTCCTAAAAATACACACTATGACAACAATATATCACTGTGTTGTAAATTGAATATGATGTCAAGATCTCTTCATACCACAGCAATACAACCATACCCTTGGTCTGTATTACAAGATAACTTTCAATGTTTGCATACTCAACAATAAATATCTGGTCTGTAAGATAGTGTTCTCTTCCATTTACAAAGGCCAAACTTCAATGTGTATACCACATTATGTATAATTAGAAAACTACAAACTATCAAAGCTGTTAAGCACCAAATACCAAGCTGTCACTTACAAATTAATAACCAAAAATGAACTGTAACAACAATGTCATCACAAACTGTGTAACCAAATTATCAAGGCAGTAGGAGTCATGATGATCATAAATAGTGTAACCAAGAATAACCATAGCTATGCATATCACTGCCATGTCATAAGAGTAACAGCTACCATTGAGTATTACCACTGATAATATACACCCCATGGTGAAAGTTATCACTGCCCTTTACCTTGTATTGAAACACAAAGCACTGTTTGAAACAAGATAAGCTATCACAATGCAAACATAACATTAGATATTGAAGAAAGATTCCAGTATGAAAAAATCCCTCTAAAGAAGATATAGGCAAACATAAAATGCAAAGCATTATCAAGTAGCTATGTTCACCTAGTAGAAATACTTAATCAATCCAAGCAGTGTTGCTAAGTATTGTTGTCATGGTCATTATGCCTTCCACACAAGTCATTGTCCAAGCTGTTCATCAAGAACAAAGTGATTCATTAATAAATGCCCTTTGACAATGACAAAGGGATACTAGGTCACCAAGCCAAACTCACTGTAATGCTAATCAACCATTATTAGGAGCATGAAGTGCATGTTACATGTTTTGAAAAAACATACTTAGAGAACAAAGAGAATTCTCAGTATCTCTGTATCTATTGTCCTGATTGAATACACAGTTCTGATACCATACCCAAAACTGAACCAAAATTGATACTTCTTCCTAATTTTCTTCAGGGGTTTGAAAAATGTAGCAAAAAGTCAACTCCCCCTTCATTAATGCTTCTCTTTATGCACTCAGAACTTGTGCAATATGCTCAAGTTCAGATTCTTTCATTTCCTTTACTTGTTTCCTTCTCCAAACTGTCATACTCCTAGTTTTCTTGTGAGGGCTGAAAGAGTTCACCTGATCAACCTTACAGTTTAATGTTTTATGTCCAATTTTATGACATCTATAGCATATCATATTGTTAGAGAAATAATGATATTTGTTCCTTGAATTTCTATAATCATATCTTTCATGCATCCAACAGTTTCTTCTCATGTGTCCAACCTTATTGCAGTTATAGTAAACAACATTGTAGTTTTGATTTGACAAACCATAATAACTACAATTCCTAGCTCTATGATCGTCTTATGACAGACATAGCAATAACCATGAAACTGAGAATAGTTATACCTGACCGAATGATATTGCCTGATAGATGAAGGTCTTGAAAAACTGTTAGTTCTTTTTCTCCCAATATCAGTAGTTTTATCCTTTGCTTTCTTCTTGTCATCATCAGAAATAGTAAAATGATAATTCAGATTTATCTTCTACCTAGGAGTCTACCTAACCTTGAAACTCTTCCTATCTGCTATTGTAAAAACTATTTCCCTTTTAACTTCATCTTTAACACCAGAGCTTTCCCCTTTTTCATATCCTACGCCAAAATGATCCTTGTAGTTTTTCTGACTACTCAATATTTCATCTAAAGCATTTGTGCCTTTCACAAACTTCTGTAATTTGACAACATCCAGACTATTCTTTAGATTGCCAACTTCACTTTCAAGTCTCAAACATTCAATTCTTTTCACCTCAAGATCAGAATTTTTTACATCTATTATTCTTTTTGCTTCCTCAATTTCAATTTTTAGATTAATAATCAATTTATCAGATTCATTAACATGTCTCTTTAATTATGCAATCTGATTTCTAGCTTTTTCAAACTCTAAAGAAGATTTTTCAAGATCTGAACATACCTTGTCCTTGGATTCTTTTTCTTGTTGAAGCTAGTCTTTTAGTCTCTTGTTTTCTTCATTAAGTTGTTTGATTGTATCTAGGGCACACAGAAGTTCTCCTTCAATATCAACTCCACAATCTTCTTCACCCTCAAAGAAATCTCTTTCTTCATCATTAAATTCTTGTTCTCCTTCAAAAACAACAACTCCTTCAGGGTTACTAACACACTCTTCTTCTAAAGAATTGTTCTTATTATCACTTATTGACTCAACTGATAAGAACTTTTCCTGAGACAAGACTACATTTAACTTGACACTGGTGTTTTTCTTTTGAATTCTATTTCATTTACACTTACCCATCATAGTACTCCATGACCAGGAAACCCTAAGGTTGGTTAGACCTACTGGACAAGGGTGTAGCTCTAATACCACTTGTTGGAGTACAATACCACTAAGAGGGGGGGTGAATCAGTGGTATACAAATTTTAACAAGTCTTAGTGACCTTAAAATCTGTATTTCAAAACTTTGATACAAAAACAATTCCCATTGACTGTAGATGACATCATGAAAGATTTGGACAACTAAAACAGATTGATCAAAGTCAAGAATGCATCAACTCAATGTAGGGACTAAAGATAATGATTCATTATCATAAATCTTAACATATAGAGACTAATTGTGAAACATGCATAGTATCATTGTTTCAGATAGTGATATAAGACAAGTATGTGTTCATATAGACCAAAGTAAATTAAATGACATTAAAACAAATGACACATGATAAGAAAATAAACATGAGAATCAAACTCATCAATGACAAACCATAACACAGATATTGTCCTGAGTGCAAAACCCTCCGGGGCATAAAAACCACTCGAAAAAGTGCCTCACTAGCTTAAAAAAAGACTCTTACTGATTACAGGCCTCACTAGCTACAATTGCCTTCCTGGCAAAGGTCATTTCTTGTCTCACCGACTTGACCTTTCAATACAAGTTTTAATCATGAAGAAAAACAAATACAGAGGGATACTCTGTTTCGCTTTGATTCAGACTAATATAACATCAATAATGCATGTACAAATTTTGCACACTCTACATCATTCACATTATATCAGATGTATACACAACCACGCACACTTTCTGCTCAATGCCCTTTTTATATATTTCATAATATCTTCCTCTTCTCATTAGAATGGTTGAAGAGATAACCGTTTCCATAAAACTGTTTTAGGTAATAACTGGATTTTCAACCGAGTACAACTGAACCAAATAACTAAAACATGAAACCGATTGCAACTACTTCTAGAATTATAACCATACTCAAAAACTTTCCTTATTATATAGAAATTGAGTATAATTGAACAAGGAAACATAATCAACCAGAAATTTTAACTGTTTTAACTGATTGCACTAGAATTTCAAGTGTCTAAGAAAAGTATATGTCTCGTGCCTTTATATTTGCACATGTTTAGATTCCAACAGAATATTTTAGACCCACAAGCAGTCTTGCCATTTCATCTTTTCAAAAGAGTCTTCGAAATGCTTCTAAGTAGAAGAAAGGTATTTCAAAGTTCTATCAGAAAGCCAGCAAAAGTAAAACCCTTACAGATAAAAAAAAAATCATTTTCGTTGTTTGAAGATAGTAAATAATAGGTAGTGCTATAGCTATAACACATTCAACCCTCGAAGGCAAATGACAAAACTCTGCTTATCTTTCAAACCCCAAATGCAAACCCTACTAATTTTTAGATCTCAGGTAGCTGACAACATAAAAACTTTTAAATAGTTTCAAGTTCGAAAGCAGACACAGATATCTTCAATGATCTTTATGCATTTTAATTCAAAGCAAATAATAGAGAGAGAACACATGATTGGCAACGGGAGTGCCGATGATCAACATCAATGCTCAAGTCCAAACACTTTTGTCACTTTAGAAGATCCCTTTGACAATTTTCTCCAAAGATTCCAGCCATTTTCATGATCTTTCATGATTACGGCAAAATGAAAAATGGAAATGAAACCCTAAGTTGAAACTGTCATATTCAAAGCTCTGACTTTGTAATATGAAAATCAAAAATGCCTTTTTCCCCGAGCTTATCTTATTGCAACTGGAGCCATAGGTAACCCTAATAAGACCGGTGGTTGTCAATAAAATAAAATGCCCTTTTCAAGCTTTGTTACACAGTGGTAACCTGCCCGACAAGTAGATGACTAAAGAATGCCGAAGGGAGCCTTTTTTTTTGTCTTGTGGAATATGCTTGCTAGGGATTGTAAACAAATATAGACCATGGTCAACACTTGAAAGCAAGTTATACAAGTCATTTCTCAACCTTGTATGTTTTCAACAACCAAAAAAGTAATCAAGACTTACAATAGGCAAACTTTATAATATGTATCAAAATATACTGTATACTGCAACTATGGGCTAACTGTAATATGTGAAACATGAAACTGTATGCCACAAAAAATAATCATAATGTTTCCAATATGCCAAGATTTACAAAACAACTTAGTCAACTTTAAGCCAAATACCAAATGCTTGTAAAGCTTAAAGATAAGACGATTCAACTGTGTCAAGTGCCAAATACCAAATCAAATGTATGACAAAGATACCATAGCAGGATCAAGCAATATGATCAAAGCACTGTATCATGATGAACATGATTTTTGAAGATACCAAACTGCCAGAAGATGTGACAAACTGTATCATACTATCCAAACGAATAAAACCTATAAACTACATAGTCAACTATCAATTGCTGAATATGTTTTACAAGCCACATGAAAGAACCACACTGAGCACCATAGTATAATGATATCAACTGAGCAAAGCAAGTAAACCATCATAGACCACTGAGTAAACACCAAGAGCATCATTATCACATCAGAATCCAAGAGGTTGAATAACCATGAAAAGCCAAGTGTTTGAACATCAGGGACAACAACAAAGGAGGATAAAGCCAACATTTTGCAAATATGATGGTGCTGGACCTGTCAAACAATAATTTAACAGGAAAAATTCTAGAGTCTTCAGGAAATTTCTGTCTTTCAGTATTAAACTTGTCAAACAACAAATTAACAGGAAAAATTCCAAAGTCTTTAAAAAACATCAGGATTTTGAACCTGTCAAACAATGAATTAATATACAACATTCCAATGGGAAGAAGCCATTCTAAATCCCTGATAAAAATATCAAGAGCAGTAGATTCTGTTGTGGTTTTTTTAATTTGTTGTCTACTTTTAGGAGTCCTATGGATAAGGAAGTTGCATAATAGAATGGGATTTAAACAAGAAATGAGTAAAATCCTTCAAAAGCTAGAGCATCCACGGATCTCATATGAGGAGCTTCTCACAGCAACCAATAGATTCCATAACTCCAATCTGCTAGCAGTAAACAGTTTTGGATCAGTGTACAAAGGATTTTTGATTGATGGTACCCGTGTTGCTGTGAAGGTTCTCAATTTAATGTATGAGCAATCAGACAAGATTTTTAGAGTAGAATGTAAAGTGTTGCAGAAGGTTTGACACCAAAATCTTGCTGGAATCATAACCACATGTTCCACTCCTCACTTCAAAGCTTTAATCTTTGAATATTTTAGTAATGGAAGCTTAGAGAGGCATTTGTATCAAGAAAGATGTAGATTGGGACTGAGAAAAGTGTTGAACATAGCCATAGATATAGCCCATGCCATGGAATATCTTCATTATGATTGCTACGTGCACATAGTGCATTGTGACATAAAACCAAGCAATGTCTTTTTAGATGAAAGCATGATAGCTCATATTTCAGATTTTGGGATATCCAGATTGATGGGCAGAGTCGTGGTCAATTCAATAACTTCAACAATAGATTTAAAAGGTTCAGTGGGCTACATCGCACCAAGTATGGTTTCTCAAATATCTTGTTTTTAAATTTATGGGTTTCTTTGGTATATTGCAGAAAACAACTATAATCATTGACTTGATTGTAGAATATGGATTGAGTGGCATGATGTCTCCTCAAGGAGATGTTTATAGCTATGGCATTTTGTTATTGGAAATGCTGACAAAGAAGAGCCCAACTAATAGTATGTTTGATGGTGGTCTGAACCTGCATAACTGGGTGAAGAGGGCATTTCCAGATAGGGCTTTTGAGGAAATTGATAAAATCTTGTTAATGGAACGGGCTGTCAAAGAAACAGAAGAATGTCTCATTTCATTGATGCGACTTGGTTTGATGTGTTCAAAAGATTCACCTGAAGCTCGGCCTACTATGAGAGATGTGTCCAATCTATTGAAGAACATTCAATAGGATTTCAACACAGACACTTCCTCTTCCATCAAATTAAGACCAATTATATCCAATTTAGTTTGTGACAGAGGTTCAATAATAAATAGTGAGGAGGCATCAGATACCCAAATTTCTACATTTTAGTATACGAGTGACTAAGTCAAGGGTTACATCCATGGAAGACTTAAAAATAGAAAAATAGTAGACCATGCTGTTAGTTTACATCTTTTATGAAGTATAGGCCATGTCTTATGCTTATTGTTGGATTTGGGTGTTCTGAAGAAGGGAAGGGGAAAAACAAGTAGATTTTATCTATGCAAACTTTGTTTTGATTGAATAAAGGACCAAAATGCTTGATGGCACTTAACCACAATTTTAGTCTTCACCATTTCAAGACTTTTTTTTGCAAAGCAGATTAAACACTTGAATTCTTCTGTTAGCTTCTTTAATGATTTGGGAGACACTCTCTTTGTACAGAGAAAGTGGGATGTCATGGTTTTCAATAGGTACAGAGTGTAGTCGCTGAAATGGCTACAAAAAAGGGAGTTAATCATAACACTCCTATCATGGAAGAATGCGTTTGTTGGTGAAGGTTGGCTGAGCTGGTCTTCCTTATTCTATCAGTTATTTCCTGCTTTGTGTTCTATTTTGTTTGTTGAGTCTTGTCTCTCCCTATTGTTGTTTGGTTCTAGTGTTTTTGTTGGCTCATAACTGAGCTTTTCTATAATCTGTGTCTTATGACTTCTTCAATATATTAAAAAAAACTTTTATGTTATCTTGAAAAATATATGTTATTATTTATGAGCTTATTTTGGATATGAATTACTAAATTTAAACTGACATAATTGCTATTAAATCTTTAGTTGTGGCTAAATTTTTAATTGCTACTGATTGGTATTTAATTTTTGAGCTAAAGAAAATTCCATTTGCCCTGAGTTGCATTATTGTAACATATAGGCATGTTTCTTCAAATTATATATTTGAAGAGGAAGAAATGGAATCCTAAAGGTTAATATCCTCTTCTAAATTAAGATAATTTAAGGAAATGAATATAATTCTTAATTATTTGTGCATGTTAAATGAATATGCCCCCCCAATCTGAAGAAGAACCTCCAGGGTCAAGAGAAATACATGACCTTAACAGCTCTAGCTGTAAAGGAGAGGAATGATCTAGCACTGCAACCTACTCCCATTGATCAATCGCCAAATTCACTAGGCAGTCTGTAGCTTTGTTGCCTTCACAATAGCAATGTGTTATTTGATAAGACACAAAGCAGTCAAGGAGTCTCCAAGCCTGCTCTGAGAAGTACCTAATATACTAATTCTCTGCCCGCCTACTTTTCAAATCCGTGATGATAATCAAGGAATCCCCCTCCACCCATAAATGAGTAAACCCTTTCTCCAAGGATAACTGGAGACCCTGAACCAACGCTAAGACCTCCACTACATTATTTGTTCCATCTGGTAGTTTAGCCGCCTTGGCTACCAAGAGCTTGGCTTCCTCGTTCCGTATTATACATCCTAAGCTGGATGGTCCTGGATTACCCCTACTGGCGCCATCGAAATTAAGTTTAATGAAGGGGTGATCCAGGGGTTTCCACTTGATATTTGTCTTATCAATAATCTTAGCCCTCACCAGCGAGGCCCTTCCACTCCTCTTCCCATCTAAAGAAGTCTAATTTAGGGCCATAAGACCATCCCACTTTGTCCACTTAGCATCTTTACCTTGGGACCTTCCCAACTTGGTGTTAACTATTTCAGAAATAGAAGCCTCCAGGTCCACACAAAGCTCCTCCGAGGATTTCGCCTTGTTCCTAAAAATCCTATAAACCCTTTCCTTCCAAAGAGACCAAATCAACAAAGAAGGACTGACTAACCAAAGACACTGGAATGTAGCCTCCTGATTCAACCTTTGCCAACCTTTAAGCCACTAAAGTAGAAAATTTGAATTGGGAGAATGTCACTTGAGTTGACACATAAGCCATTTCCATACGTTCTAATTGTAGCCACACGTCAGGAGCAAATGATAGGAGGTTTCACTATGTTGGTGGCAGAACACACAATTGAAAGAGGAGCCCAGAGCTAGCTTTTCGATCCCGTCGCTTGGCAAAATCTTTTTCTAAAGAGCTAGCCAGGTGAAAACACCAGTCTTTGGCAAGATCAGATCTGACCAACAAAGATACAAGGGCCAATCCACACTGTTCCCTCACGAGAGAAGTATGTAACCTTGAGAGGCTTTGTAACTGCCCGAGCCATCCCCTTTCCAAATCAACTCATCATCCTTATGACTGAAGAAAAGAACTCTCCTATCAAGAATATATTTTAGAATGCTTTTCTGACTGCTAGGAAAGTTACATCTATCAAAAATTTTCCACACTGCTCTAGGGGTTAGCTGCTTCTATCAATTTCAAAATAATTTGCCACCTTCTTGCCCTAGAATAGCTTGAGATAGGTCTCAGCCTCCCTCAAACCCTCCATGGAGGCCAACTTAGGCCACCCATTCTAGGAGTCTTCCTAGAAGGAAACCTTTTTGTCATTGTATACCTTCCAAGTTAGATTTGGGAGGATAACATCCCTGCACTTGACGATAAAATTCTAGACTGAAGGCCCCTTCATTGGATTAGCGATCGTGAAAATTCTCGCCGGATCTTGGTTGTCCAAATATTTCTTCTGCATAAGCTTCACCCATATAGTGTTCGGACTCTTGTACATCTTCCATGCCATCTTGGCTCTTAGAGCCAAATTTTGTAACTCCTGGTCTTGTACTCCCACTCCTCCTTGAGGTTTTGGTTTACACACCTTTTCCCAGGAAATCAGATGAATCTTCTTCGAATCCGCATTTCCTTACCATAGGAATTTCCTTCAGAACAATTTACCCATTTCCTCTAATATGCCTTTGGGGACTAAAAGAGAAGACATCATATAAATCAGAACCGTTGATAAGACCACCTTGACTAGGGTCAACCTTCCTGCTAGGGATAACCATTTGCCTTTCTAGGTACTCACCTTCTGATTAAGGTTTTCAACTGTGCCCTTCCAAAGATCTTTATTGTGGTGGCCATTAAAAGTGGGATTCCTAGATACCTCGCTAGAAGAGACTCTACCTTAAAGTTGAAGATATCAGCCAACCTCTTTTGCCTCTCTTCAGAAATATAGAAAAGAAAAATCTTGGACTTCGCTTCATTCACTTTCTGGCCTGATGCCTCATAGTATGAAGTCAAGACATCTTTAATAGCTAGCGCTTCCTTTCTACTAGTTCTCTCAAAAATAATAGTATCATCTGCAAATAAAGAATGAGTGAGAGGCTCACTTGCAGGCTTCAAATTGATACCTCTCCATCTTCTAGCCGCCCTAGCCTCCTTGATTGACCAAGTGAGAGCCTCTTTCATCAAGATAAAGAGGTAGGGGTAAATGGGGTCCCCTTGCCTCAAGCCCCTCGACACCTCAAAATTGGAGGACTCTGAACCATTAATTAGCACTGAGCAGCTTGAGCCTGTGATGCAGGAGGATATCCACTTTATCCAATGGCGTGAGAAGCCTAAACAACCAAGAACAAAAAATAGGAAGTCCCAACAGACTGTCATATGCTTTGGCCATGTCTAGTTTTAGAACCATACTCACCTTCTTTTCCTGCCTAACGAAGTGGAGAATTTCATGAGCCAAAACTGCACCTTTCGCCGTCTCCTTGCCAGGGACAAAACCACCCTATTCCTCAGAGATGATATGAGGGATAATTGAGGCCAGTCTCATAGCACATCACCTTGGAAATGAATTTGTAAATGAAATTACAGAGGGATATGGGCCTCAAGTCTAATAAAATAGCCAGCAACTTGACTTTAGGAATTATAACAACAGATGTCTTCTTAAAAGCCTTCAAGATGTTGCTAAATTTCCTTGTTCCACTACCAAGAGAATGTCCCTACCCACAAAGTCCCAACATTTCTGAAAGAAAAGGCCCGCTAGCCATCCGGTCTTGGAGCCTTCTCCCCATCCATTAAAAACACCACCGCTCTAATCTCATCCAAATAGAATTCCTTAAGAAGCTTCGAATCGTGCTCAGGAGTAATCCTTTTGTCTAAACTGAAGTTGCTAAAATTACGCAAACCTTGAAATCCATCCTGGTACAGTCAGTTTTTAAAATACTCTCTAGCTTCCTCCTTAATAACATCGTGATTGCTAATCCATGATCCATCCTCTTTCCTGAGACAATGAATCTTATTGTTCTGTCTTCTAATCTTCGCCAAAAGGTGAAAAAAAGACGTATTTCTATCGCCTTCCTTCAACCAGCTTTCCCTTGACCTTTCTCTCCAGAATATCTCTTCCCTAAGGAGAATTTCATCTAACTCTGATTTAAGAATCTTCTCCCTCTGGAAACTATCAACGTCCATTCCTCTCTGCATAATGACAAGACTTAAACTTCCAGCTCACCAAGAATCCTTTCCTTTTCAACAAAGATGTTTTTAAAGTGATGTGTGTTCTGAATCGCAATCTGCCTCTTGACAAAATCTAATTTGCTTGCTAGCTGAAACATACGTGACCCCCTTGTAAACAGGGTGACTTGCCACCACTTTTGGAGTAAAGGAAGAAATGTGGGATCTCTCCACCACATCTCTTGAAATTTGAAATACCTTGAGGGAGCTTTGCAGTCTGGCCCCACTATAAGGCTCACCAAAAAGTGATCAGAACCAAGAAGAGGAAGAATAACATAATTAAAGGATAATCCTCCTACTAGACATTGGGATGAGATGAGAAACCTGTCCAATCTCACGGCAATCCTACAAAAGTCCTTAGTTTGTTATTCCATGTAAACAAACCATTGGCCAGTCTACAATCTAAGAGATTGTTGATTTCTACAAAATCTTTGAAATCCTCCTTGACTTGAGAGGGGACTGGGATGCCACCTGTTTTCTTTGACTCATCCAAAGTTGTGTTAAAATCACCCCCTACAACCACTAATTCATTCCTTAAGAAACTAAGGAGTCTTGAAAGATGCCGCCATAAAAGAGCTTTCTAGACGGTGCATGTTGGGCCATAAACATTCAGGACCTAAAGATCCTTGCCATCTAAAAGCTTGGGAAATTTCCCCAGTAACCAATGCTCTCTATTGCCTATCTCTTCAAATGGTGCGAGATGCCGTTTCCACAGGACCACCAAATCTCCGGAGGCCCCCCGTGCTGGATGGATTACAGTATCCCATGACCTCCACTTTCTAAAACAAGCTTCCACCATTTTAAACTCCATTTTGGTCTCCTGGAGCAAAACAATATCCACTCTTGCCTTCTCAGGATGAAACTTGATCAGGCATCTCTTGTTAGGGGTGTTTAAGCCCCTTACATTCCATGTTAGGAGCTTCATTGCCCTTGAGGGGAGGCACACACTCCCCTCTTTTCCTTATTTTTACCCTCCAAACTGGCATTGGATCCTGACATACCCAAGCGTGATCGAGCAATTTCTTCTTCCTAGAACTCCTTCGGGCTGGAGATTTCTTGAGCCCCTTTTGCACCAAAGGCATCTGCTTAGTCCCCAAAACCTGTGAGCCCAAGTTGTTGCAATCCTTTTGAAGGACCTCCTCGGCCAATTCATCAATTAGATTACCTGCCACCTTCTCCAAGGCTTCCTCAAGCAGGTCTTGAAGCCTAACATCTAGGCTATCAAATCTTAATGGTTCCTCTTCCCTATTCCAAGTTGAATCCTCAGGCACAACACCTTCTAACGGTTCCTCTCCTTCAACCCCTAAATCATCCTCCTCCTCTACCACCAGAACGCCCTTCTCCTGACCGTCCAACATCTCTGCCTCTAGAAACCCCTCCAAGCCTTGCTCCTCCCCCAAACGCTTCTACAGACATCCTTTTGACGGGGTATACCATTAACCCCCTAAGCATGATCCTTTGTTATGGCCTCCTTCACTAAGATCTCCTTTTCCTTTGAGACTAACTTGATACCCCCCACTCTGCATTACATCTTCATCACAAAGATCCTCTTCTTGGGCTTGAAGAATAAAAGACTCCCTCCCCTTCCCATTATCTAGCCCCTCAACCTTCCTGGCCAGTTCTTGACCCTATGGGATAATAGGCTCCAAGTTCTTATCAAGCAAAATCTCTATAAAGATATCTTGTTCCCAAACACCCTCTGCAGTTTCTATCTGAAGCTTTTTGGGCAAATCCACATCTATCTTCATAACTATCTGTAATCTTGAAGTCAAACTCCAACCTACTTCACTACTGGGAATAATCTCCAAACATTCCCCAAGTGAGTCACCAATAGCCCTCAATACCTTTGGCAACCTATATTCCAACGGTAAATTGGAAACTTGCACCCATAATGGAAAGAACGGGACCGTTTCCTTGTTACTGGAAAAATTTGCCTTCCAGGGCTGACAGTACAGGAAGGTTTCCTCAAACTTCCACAGGGAGACACCTAGGATCTTTTTCTCTCTTCTTGGCTGGAACATATGACAGCAAAAAACCCAATCCCTAGACATTCAACTTCATCCATATCACCCCAGTAAGCCTTAATCCATTCCCTGACATCAGAGTGTAAAAAAATGTGGGGATAAAATCTTGCCAATCACGGCTCATTCCTTCTGAATAACTTACCTTTCAGCCAATGTATCCCTGGAGACTCTGATAAGAGTTGAAAGCGGCTGTCTTTTAGTGACCTCCAGAGTAGATTGTATGGGCTTGTATTTAGGTCTTTTCCTCCCCCGTCTCAACCCGCCTTTAGTATCTATCAACCAAGTTCACCATGGTGATAAGGCCTGTTTGAGGCGCCCCTAGATATTTCAGCGAAAACCTTATACCTCCCCCTATTCCTCTGGAAGTTCCTAAACTCTACCTCCTGGGGGAGAAAAGGAGGCCTCTTTCCCCCTTATGAATCTGTGAGGAAGCTGACTCTCTTGCCAGTACTCCCTCTATTAACGAAGGCTTCACGAACCTGCTGATAATGACCAGTTGATCTTCCTCCAGAGGCCGAAGGAGGTACCTGTTCTCTAAGGAAAGCTCGTGGGGTGTAGGAGCTTCTTCCCTGTCTGTGAAACTTATGACCCATTGAAAACATTTTTGGATGCATGTTTCTCAAATCGCAATCATGTTGAAACCAGGGATGCATGAATGAGATGTAATTTATTGCTATTGATTAAGTATATATCTTTAATTTTACAATGTTAGTATGTATTGCTTCTTTATTTTTTAGAATTCATAGCATCAATCTTGATAGGTGCCTACAAGATAATAAATGGTCTTGTTAGTCATAATAATATTGAAGCCTTATTTGAAGTGAAGATTATAATAAGAGATCAATTTTTTTAGCTAATGAAAATCATATTAGACAATAGAAACATGAAAAAATTTAGGCGGTGAAAAAATATAGAGATATGATTGATTATATTATCAAATAAGTGGTGTTTTTTGCAGTGTGTCAAATAATGTGATCTTTTATCAAGATTCAACTACATATTTTTCGAGGCAAACTCATTGACCCATATTTTACAAGTAATGGTTCACAACCTAGCACTCATTACATCTAAGTGTTGCTCATAAGGGTGAAGCCTTGAGACTTGTCAGGAGATCATACTTTGACTCTTGAGTACACTTAACCATCACGTTTTCCCCAAGATCAAACCCATATAGCTTGCTACCACATTTGGAAAACCTTCAACAAGAGTTGTGCCTTATGAACCATTCATTATACAGTTGCTTAGCTCATTCATTATAAAGTAGGTTGTATCTTTTGTACTGTGTTAAATTATGTAATATTTTACGAAGATTCAATTACATAGTTTTTAAGTCAAATGCATTGACCCATATTCCATGAATAGTGATTCACAAGAGACTATCTCTCATAACCATGAATGGATCACTTAACACTCTTTGCATCTAGGTGATGCTCATAAGGGTAAGCATCAAGACTTTCCAAGAGGTCACCCATCCCACTACTACTTTGACTCAAGCATGCTTTACCATGGGGTTTCCTCCAAAATCAAACCCACATAGCTCTCTAGCCCAATTGTAAAACCTTGAGGAAGTGTTGTGCCTTGTGAATCATTCATTATAAAGTTCCTTGACTCATTCATTATCAAGTAGGTGGTATTTTCTGTAGTGTGTCAAATTATGTGATATTTTATCAAGATTCAATTGCATAGTTTTTGAATCAAACTAAGGGAACCATATTTAATGAGTAGTGGTTCACAAGAACCCATCTTTCATGACTGTGAGTGGCTCACTCAGCACTCATAGCATCTAGGTGATACTCGGTGAAGCATCGAGACTTCCCGAGAAGTCACCCACCCTCGTACTACTCTGACTCAAGCAACTTTACCATGGAGTTTCCCCCATAATCAACCCCATATAGCTTGCTGGCCCATTTCCAAAACCTTTAGAAAGTGTTGCGCCTTATGAACCACTCATTATAAAGTTCTTTAGCTCATTCATTATTAAGTAGGTTGTGTTTTCCACAATGTGTCAACTTACGTGATGTTTTACTAGGATTCAACTATATATTTTTTGAGTCAAACTCAGTAACCCATATTTAATGAGTAATGGTTCACAAAAACCCATCTCTTATGATCATGAATGCTTCACTTAGCACTCATAACATCTAGATGATGCTCACAGGGGTTGAAGCATCGAGACCAGAACTTGAGAAGTCACCCATCTTAGTACTAATCTGACTTAAGCGCACTTTACCATGGAGTTTCCCCCAAAATGAAACCCATATAGGGCTTGCTATTCCATTTGCAAAACCTTCAGCAAATGGTGTGCCTTATGAACCATTCATTATAAAGTTCCTCATTTATTCAGTATCAAGTAGGTGGTATTTTCCACAGTGTGTCAAATTATGTGATGTTTTATCAATATTCAACTGTATAGTTTTTGAGCCAAACTCTCTAGCCCATATTTAATGAGTAGGGGTTCACAAAAACCCATCTCTCATGAGCTTGAATGGTTCACTTAGCATTCATTGCATTATGGTGATGCTCGTAGAGGTAAAGAATTGGGACTTCCCAAGAGGCCACCCATCCCAATACTACTTTGACTCAAACATGCCTAGCCATCGAGTTTACCACAAGATTAAACCCACATAACTTATTACCCTATTTGCAAAACCTTTGAAAAATATTGCATCTTATAACCATTCATTAGAGAACTTCTTAACTCATTCATTATCAAATAGGTGGTCGTTTCCAGAATATATTTTTGGCAGTCACTTGATATGAAACATGCAACATGGACATATAAACTAGTAAAAGCACCAAACGTGCTATCAAATGGCCGATAGGCAAAAATATTTTTAGGCCTATTTCTAAATAGTATATATTTATATTTTCATGGGAAAGTCATTACATGTAGTAGTTGAGTATATATTTATATTTATATTTTTAGGCCTGTCTCTCAAAACTTGGAGTATATCACCACCATTCTCATTTGAACAGTACATAAAGATAGAAAATTCAAATTATGTTAAGAATTATAAAAATGAAGAGCATCCATTGAAATTGTTCTCTCTAAGTTGATCTTTAAGAGAAAATCCAATAAATATTCAATTTATTTGTTGATTTACATAAATAAATATTATGCTTTTAGAATAATGTTATTGTCTTTGAACTTGCAATAATAACTGTGATCTTATTTCATATAGCTTACTATTTAATATGATACCCTAATATGTTATTAAAAGTTACATTCAAAACATTAATATATTTACATGTTGTTATTATTACATGTAGTAGTAGTTGAATATATATTTATATTTATATTTTTAGGCCTATCTCCACTGCATTCTTTGTTCATTTTGTCAATTTGGAGTTTAAGGGTGGTGCCTATTGCCTCATTGCTCGTGGCGTGCTTCTGATATTCCTAGGATTAGACCATGATACCTTTGATTTACTCTTCTAGCTCCATGTTCTTAGGCAGATACTTTTCCTACAGCTTTCATGTTACCATTTTCACTCACCGACATACAATTTATATGATTAAAATATTATTTTAAAATAAAACTACCTAATAATAATTGAGTTACTTTATATATTTAACTACTTTTAGATATATTATGCATCTTCAAAATCCTTTTGAAAAAATGCCCTTGGTATTATGATGGTTTTAGCTTTTAGTATTTGAATTTTAATTCTAAGAAAAACATTTGAAGTGAAGAAAAGATTTATTAATAAAATACTATTAAGATAGTTTAATTACAATTATACATTTAGATTTATGTTTTAATTTAGATTTTGAGATTGAATATTAAATAATTTTGTGTAGCGATGCACAGGAAGCCACCACAAGAGAATGCTCGAGCAAGAGCTTGCATAAGGAAGAGATCGAATATTCGAATATTTTAATATATACAATAATATATTACAATGTACGATATATATAGGCAAGTTACAGAGTAGGTAGGTAAAAACTACCCCAACTTGTTATGGGAATAACTTCCCAAAACCTAACTATGAATTATTATGTGCCTAATTAAACTTAAGCAAGTAAATAAGTGAAATCCTATTTACTTTAACATTTTGTAATGTTTGAATAGATTGTGTGGTTTTATTTTTGTTCAAGATGTTATATTATATAGTTAGAAACAACATACATTATAGTCTTGAACCAAAACCCTCAAATGTAAGGGGTGATCCTTTAAAATAGTTAAAATTAGATTGGATAGACTTTTTGCTAATGTAGACAAATGCTTGATCAATATTAAGGATAGCTACTATTTTTATTATATATTTACACATAAGAATTACCACTCCATTGCACATTTTTCTTATAGCTTGTGCCATTTTTAGAAACAATGTCTCCTTCTTTCAATGGGTGTGCTAGAGTTAGGTCTCAAGCATTATCATTAAATTGGTCTAGGCTTATTGTACTTATGATTTACTTTATGCATATTTAAGAGGTGCATAGGTTTGAGAGATAGGAAACTAATGATATTAGTAACTTACATGCATTAATTATGATTTGATATTTTTACATTGTGAAGATTTGATTTATAGGAAGATTTGGTTTTCTACATAATTGATTTTCTATGATCTTAAAATGGTTTAATGGTGAGTAAGAAAGTTGTATTTTTACATTATATTCATATTATATATTTACAAATACTCTAAATCACTACCTAAAATACAATTTTCACTCACCAACATACAATTTATATAATTAAAATATTGTTTTAAAATAAAACTACTTAATAATAATTGAGTTAATTTATATATTTACCCTTGATGTTTTTAGCTTTTTGTATTTGAATTTTAATGCTAAGAAAAATATTTGAAGTGAAGAAAAACTTTATTAATAAGAATAGTATTGAGATAGTTTAATTAAAATTATATATTTAGTTTTTATGTTTTAATTTAGATTTTGAGATTGAATATTTAATCATTTTGTAATGATTCAATAGATTTGTGTGGTCTTATTTTTGTTCAAGATGTTGTATTATATAGTTAGAAACAACAACCAAAACCCTCAAATGTAGGGGGCAATCCTTTCAAATAGTTAAAATTGGATTGGATTGACTTTTTGCTAATGTAGACAAATGCTTGAATATTAAGGATAGCTACTATTTTTATTATATATTTACACATAAAAATTATTTTATAATTACTATAGATATTTTACAATGTTTGCTTTATTTTTATTTGAAGAGTTATTTTTAGTTAAAGAGTTATTTTAGTTTATTTACATAAGAGTTATTTTATTGTTTTTCACAAAATTATTGTTATAATTTTCAAAATTCAATTAACTAATAGACATGTTAAAAAATAAACTTTATTGCAAATATACTATCTATACATTTCACCGTTCACATAAAATTTAACATATTTTATTAGATAACAAATATTCAAACACAAATTTACATGAAATGGTAAATGCCTTTTTATTGAAATAAGAAAAGGCCTATTAAAAAAATACATATTATTTATGTGAAAATGGTTTTTCTAAAATGCAAAATAGAAACATCCAATGGATACTACAATTATTTTTCTTTTCTAAATTGCATGTATTTTAACAACTAAAACATTCCTATAGTAAAATAGTAAAATAATTAAAAGAAATATGAATAGATATTGTAAGAGATCTATATAGGGCATTTATAATATTCTTAATATTTTGAGATACAGGGTATTTGGCTCATGACATCAAATGGGTTAAACCCGTTAGAAAAAAAATACTAAAGAACATGCATAGAGCAGATTATCAAGGCATATCAGTAAAAAGTGTGGTTCTTCTCCACCTTCACATGGGCTTTATGAAAATTTGTTCACATTATCAAATACAAACTGTAATATTTACCTATATATATAACCCTAATATAATAGGAGTAAATCAAATCCTAACTCTAATACATGTTCAATATAATAGATTTAGAAATACAGTACTTAATATGGAAAATGAAGTTACTATAAATGAATTGTGAGATTTGGAGTGGATTGTCCTATGGCTACTGCTTGCTCGTAGATCTCCCTATATGGCTGTAGATAATGGTAGTAAGATAATCAATCTACAAAATAAAGTATAATCTTATCATTACCATTTGGGCTCCAACCTAGGGTTTTTAAAGAAAATCTCAAGAACAAAGATTAAATTATTCTTCCCCAAAAATCTAGTTTTAAGAAAATCATGTTCATTTTGTGTGGGTTGTTATTAAAAACTAATTCAAACAATAGATGCCAACATAGAGCAAAACCTAATTATAGCATACCTGTAGTCTTAAACACTGATTCTCCTCATGATTTCTGCACGTCTGTTGTAGTCAACAACAAATTAGCATTAAAAAATTCTTTCAATTGTACCTCCGATTTATTTATCTATCATTGAGCTGTCGAAAAGCTCCATGCACTTTTAAAGACTGCTATATTTTGGATTTATTTCTTTGAGATGTTCAATAAAATTAGAAATTCGCCCACCTTCATTGAGACACAAGTCCACCGCTATAATGGAAATTTGAGTGGCATCAGTGACTCGCATTACTCAACAATGAAATGCAAAACTCCAAATTTTGGTTGAGATTTTGGGTTGTGCATGCATCATTTATTAAATTTACTTCAGAAACTTTGATTAACATAAAGGAGGGGTAAAAATTTATTAAAACGAGAAGAAGTACAAAGCAAGAGAATTACAAAGCCCTATCAAGCTCTACTAAGTGAGCCAAATGTTGAGACAGATCTGGGGGTAAACTACCTCGGTCCATCAAATTCCAATCATGAATATGTTTAGAAGCCCATTTAGCCAAACAATCAGCAACACTATTCCATTCTCTAGGAATATGAGTAAAAGTAACATACTCCAACGAAGCACAGAGGTTAAGAATCTGACCAACAATCAAAGCCAAATGCCAACTGACATCATCTAAATGCCTCCTATTCAACAAGTTCACCACAACCTAGGAATCAGACTCACATATGATCCTTCGCCACCCCAATTGACTTCCTCGCTCCACAGTCGTTAAAATAGCCTGAGCCTCCAGTAGATTATTAGTATGAAGACCCTTATAAACAGAGAAGATAAACTAAACATTTCCAGAGCTATCCCGACCAACACCACCAATTCCAGCATGACCAGGGTTTCCTCGAGAAGAGCCATCCGTGTTGATTTTTAGAGTACCTTGAGGCGGAGGAGACCATCTCACCTCCCTATTCACCTTCGAGGTAGGGTGTCTACATCTGTTGTGCATGAGCTGATGATGCGGAGGCAGAAGATGAAGACGATGACAACAACCAACATCACAAGGGTCCACTGATGCCGTAAGATCACACTTAGCCGCAACAGTTTCACCCAAAGAATGCAAAATTTTCCACCACAAGTGAGGGGCCACCAACATCACCTCCTGAAAAATCTAACGATTTCGCTCCAACCAAAGGTTCCACATAATAAAGGAAGGGCCAATAGCCCAAGCAGCCTGAAGAAAGGAAGTAGAAACAGGGGCCTTGCCCCACCGATCTACAAACTCAGCTAGGGAGGAGACATGCCAATAGGGCATATTCCACACCCTCCACCAAAAATGCCAAATCTCCCTAGCATAGGAACATTGGAAGAAGAGATGAGAGACACTCTCCTCATAGTTATGACACAAAACACACATAGAAGGGCCTTAGAAACCATGCTTACACAAATTATCCCAAGTAAGACACCGGTTTTGAGCAACTAACCACAAGAAAAAATTGCACTTGGGCCACGACGACTTGTGCTAGACATGCTTCCACCAAGGGACCTCGATAGCCCCAAACACCTGCCTACCAAGCTGCTTATAACCAGCAGACACAGAATACTTCCCAGATAAATCAGGACCATCCCAAGCCAAGACATCGGGTCCCTTCAAAGAATTACAAGCACGGGAAGCCAAAAGTTGAGCAAGCTCACACCTATCCTCCTGAGACCCCCAGGAGGCCACTCAGAGGGAAGCTTCCAACGAAAGCTTACAGCTGAACCACAATGTTGTGCAAACTTATAATGCTCAACGGTATCCCAGCCAACCGCAGTAAAAACCTCAGAAAGTGACTGGAGGTGAGGAAGAGAAGAGAGAATAGGTGGGTGGCCATCCCAAGAATCTAACCAAAAAAGAGCCTGTGACCCCGAATGACAGATCCAAAAAAGTGCACGCTTAATCAAATGAGCTCCAACTTTCAAAGTATGCCAAATCATAGAACCACTCCCCTCCAGAGGATAGCGAAGGACTTCAAAAGAAACAACACCCCTAAGATATTTATGGGTGAGAATATGGGCCCATAACTGATGCTGATTGGTACACCAACGCCAGTAAAGCTTATCAGCAAGAACTTGCCCGTTCAAAATAGTAGAGCATAAACCAAGACCACCCTCCTGCTTTGGTCTACACATAGAATCCCACTTAACAAGGCTCCACTTAGTAGACAATAAGTTACCACTCCAAAGGAATTGATGAGAGAGGGCATCAAATTCCCTAAGGAAATACATAGGGGCCACTTGAACAAAGCATCTGTAGATAGGAAGGGCCTGGATAATCGACTTGAGAAGAGTCACTCTAGCAGCTGTAGATAACCACCGATGAGTCCAATGAGTTACCTTCCGCCTCAGCTTGTCAAGCAACATCTGCCAGGAGGACCTAGGCTGACGCCCAACAACCAAAGGAATACCCAAATAGACAAAGGGAAGAGACCCAACTTGAAACCGCAAAATAGCTGCAATTCGCCATTGGATAGCTTGAGGCGTATTAAAGAAGAAAATATAAGACTTTTGCTCATTGACTTTCTGACTCGAAGCAGCGAGGTAGATATCCAAAGCTTGCCTAAAAGATTCAGCTTCTCGAATACGAGCCAACCCCATAAGAGAAGTATCATCCACAAACTAGAGATGAGAAATCGTTGGCAGACCCAAGCCCCACTGCCAACCATGAATCAAGCCTTGGGAAACCCTATATTTAAGAAACTGACTCAGCCCCTCCGCCATAATGATAAATAGATAAGGAGAGAGCGGGTCCCTCTGACGAAGGCCCCTAGTAGCACCAAAAGGCTCTGAAGGTTAACCATTCACAATAACCGAAAAAGAGGAGGAAGTAACACAACTCAAAGTCCAACTCACCCAATCCGAAGAAAAATCAAAGGCCAACAAAATCTTCTGAAGAAAACTCCATTTAACTCTGTCATAAGCTTTGGCCATATCCAACTTGATGAACATAGACTGTTCTGAAGAAGTCACCATGGAATGAATGACCTCAGAGGCTACAACCACCCCATCCAGAATTTGCCGGCCTACCACAAAGCCTCCTTGCTCCTCAGAATTGACAATGGGTAGACACTATTTAAGCCTCTCTGCAATCAATTTCGTAATAATCTTGTATACCACATTACAGAGCGCAATAGGTCGAAAGAATTCAAGCCTATTAGCACCTTCCTTTTTAAGAATGAGAACTAGAAAAGTAACATTCAGGGCCCGTAGCATCTGCTGACTATGGAGAGACTCCCGAACAACCTCCAACAAATCTAGCTTCAAAGTATCCCAAAATTCCTAGAAAAATTCAACTAGAAAACCATCAAGGCCAGGAGCTTTCCCCTTATTCATCCCAAACACAACATCCTCCACTTCAGACAAGGAAATTGGATGAGTAAGAGAAGCATTCAGATCATTAGAGATCAAAGAAGGAATGCAAGCAAGGATCATATTCTCATTAGCCTCAGCAGGAGGGAAGTCTTCAGTAAAAAGAGCAGAATAAAACTGAAGAGCCTCTCTAGACAACGCCTGTTGCGAGGAAATCGAAAGACCCTCAGAGTTAACAAGAGAAGAGATATAACACTTATTCTGACGAGCTTGCATAGAATGATGGAAGAAAGCAGTATTCTTGTCACCCTCTTGAAGCCAATCAATCCTTGACTTTTGTTTCCAGAAAATCTCCTCACGAAGCTCCCACTCCACCAATTTCAGAGCCTAGGACTCAGCGTGTCCCAGAGCCTCTGAAAATCCCAAATCTCGAATTTGACGAGTAATAATAGCAAGATGATCCTGCACTTCCCTTTTCTTGGCCCAAAGATTGCCAAACACGACCTATTCCACTGCTTAAGATGATACTTGATAAATTGCAGCTTCTTAACAAGATAATACATAGCTGTACCATACGCAGGGGCCCCGTCCTGCCACCACTGGGCAACCAGGTCATACAAGGACGGATCACGAAGCCACATAAGCTAAAATTTGAAAGGAGGATTCTTTGGAGAAGGAATAGAAGAAGCAGAAAACTTAATTGGCCAATGATCAGAGCCACACCAATCAAGAATCTCAGAGAAAGTGACCATGCTACCACCCATCCAAAAACTAGAAATAAGAAATCTGTCCAGCCACTCAGAAATCGCTTCTGGACCACTCCGTCTTTATTCCAAGTGAAAATTCCATTAGAGGGTTTAACATCAACAAGAGCAAGAGAATCCACATTTACCCGAAAAAGATCTGAAGCAGGACCAAGCCTAGGCAGCCCCCCTCTTTTCTCCTCCAAACACAACACATAATTGAAATCACCAGCTAAGATCCAAGGAAGAAAAGGCGCACAAGACCTAACAAACCTGATGTGGGCCCAAAGCTGGATTTTACCATGGATGTCAATTGAAGCATAAACATTACTGACTAGAATAGTCTCACCAGACTCCAAAACTGAAGCCACCACAGAAATAGAGGAATGGCTAGAAATCCACCAGCGAGGTACAACCTTACGTGGATCCCAGAAAAGAGCCAGACCTCCAGAGTTTCCCTTAGAACCAATACACTGACATTGACCAGAAGCCCAAATACGAGGAGCATAATGAAGCATGAAGTCCACCCGAAGCTTAGTCTCCTGAACGCAAAAAATATCTGGAGAATGAACCACAATCAAATCTTGAATAGCCTTTTGACGGAGGGTGCTATTCAACCCCCTTGCGTTCCATGAAAGAATAATCATGAGGAAGGTGGAGAGAAAAGGGCATCAATGGTCTTAACCGACCTCGATTCCACCAACAAATCCCCAGTGGATTTAATCTTGTCCACATCCTTTTTACGGCCAGCTTTAGAGGAATTCTCAACATGACCACTCTTAAGAGGGTGTTGCAACACCCCCATAACATGAGAAGATCCCCGCCCCTTACTAGCAGGCAACACCTCCTTAGCTAAATCAGCTAATACAATGTCATCCTGCGAATCTGCAGAGGCACCAGGAAGCCCAGAATTCTCCTGTTCCAAAGCTAGAGAAAAATCCTTAACAACAATTGCCTGCTCTAGCCCTGTATCCATACTAGTGGCCCCAGAAGGAAACTCAACAGGAATCCCCTCCTTCAAGGCCTGATTATCCAAGACCTCAAAACGATTGGAAACCTGATCACTTTGTCTATCTTTGTAGGCCCGCTTCTATCCCCTTCCTTTAGCCCTTGGCTTAACAGGAATAAAGCCATCCTTATCGGTCCCACCCTCAGCCACAGGCAACTTGCCTTTATCCCCCTTCTCCACCAAAGGACCTGATGAAGGAGGAGAAGAAACCCTTGCGACTTTGGGTGCCTGAGGACATTGGCGCTGAAGGTGTCCATACTCATGATAGAAACAACATCGAAAAGGAAGGGATTCATAATCTAACCGTTGAATCCACGAAGTAGAGCCAAGACAAATTTCCAAAGAATCCGGCAATGGATTATTTAGGTCAATTTCAACACAAATACGAGCAAAGGAAAACACCTTTTTATCTAGAGTATTCTGAGAGATGGCATCCGGCTTCCCCAACAGAGCTGCAATCTGGAGTAGAATATCCTCCTTCCAAAACTCCAGCGGTAGCCATGGCAAACGGACCCACACAGGAACCCGTGAAGGCATATCCTCTGCCATGTTAAAACCTCCATGCCAGGGCTTCATGAACAAACCAACATGGTTGTAAAAATATAGCCCTCCCTCAAAAACGTGATTTCAATCCGAAATACAAGAAAAATCAACCATGAAATAACCATTTGCAACCACCAGAATATCAAAATCACCCTCAACCTACCAGGACTGGCGAATCCAGGCTTCCAAAGCCGAGAGAGGGATACGAATACCCAAGAACTTACAAATCAAAACATGTTGGCTCCAGTAAGAAATGTCCTCTTGTACCGATTCAGGAGAGATGACCAGTACCGGACGATCATGATTCCGCGGCAAACAACCATTCACTTTCTTAAGCTTAGAGCTCTCACCCACAAAAGAAGAATCCTCAGGCAAACCTTGAGACTGCTTCACTCTAGCAGACACCAAGCTTTTTGAAACCCCTGCCATTCCTCCACACCTAACACCAAACCCTACACACAGGCTTGACACCAAAACCCGCTTTCATCCAACGCCAATCCCTCAGGCAAAAACCGTAGCAAGAGCAAAATAGAGAAAAAGAAAAGCAAAACCCACCCTGAATGCAGAAAACTCCCCCCAGCAGAGAACCGCCACTGAACAAGGGCAAAGAAAGCACATGCAGAGAGAAAAGAAGACATCCGCGTGCCTTCACAGGGAGCGCGCAACCTTCCCCACAACTCAGCGCTATCCTCCAAAATCCACCAACTTTAGAAACTCCGATTATATTACATGCAAACAACACAATACTTTAATATAATTTTTGGGCAATCTTGCATGCATCAGTTATTAAATTTGCCTATATACAATTTTGGTTGAAGGTGGGGAACGACTTGCAAGACTAGGTAATGCAAGCGATAACAAAGTATTCAGCAAGTAGCATCTTCTGCATCCATGGCGTCCGATTCTTTGTCAAGCTCTATGCGAGCCTTTACAAGAGCATCCTAGAACTCATTGGCATCAGGGTCCCATGGCTTTACTCCGTGCATTAAAAAATCATGAAACTTGCTCACAGGTCTTTCTCTGGGAGGTTCTTTCTTCAGGGCCCTTCCCTTGCCCTTGCTTTTATCTAGCGTAGGAGCTGCTACGGAACGTTCTGGCTTAGAATTTGCCCCTGAAACATTTACGTTATTTGAAGAAGACATGATTAAATAGAAAATGTAATGGCAAAGGAAATAAATGAAACACCATGAATTCTAAAGTAACCGCCAAGACAATTGTTTTTTAGGTGTCAGTCATGATAATTACGTCCATAGGCGTTTAACTCCTAGAGGAGTCCACCGTACAGCCGTGAGAAGGGGATCAACGGTTTGCATCTCCCTGCAGGTACAGGGACGACCATTGGAATGATCAGGGTCATCAAAAGAAACTTCTTCGGGAAGACTGCAATGCTCTCATGCTTCTTCCAATGCCTGGAGATTTCCTTGCAAATGGTGCAAGTCCGTGGAGATTGCAGGGTGAGGGTTGCAGAGTTTTGTACGGTGTTCGTCTTGGCCGAAGCTTCTCCGACGGTGGAGATCTCTTCCTTGTTCCATTCTGCTGCAGCGTTAATGCTTCTGTACCTATCCTTTCTTGTCTCCAAAGCTCGATAACGGGGTTATAATCGTCCACAGGAAGAGGAACTATTTTCGTGCCTTGGGAGGAGTGGCTCTCATCGTGGTTACCTCCGTGGCCGGGCTTGTATGGATTTCGGTGAATTTTGTAATAAATCAACATTTCTCGCGAAATGGAACAATGGAGGAGTGTTCTATGTGGACATTTTGGCTGCAGCTTCCGCTGGGGTGTTGTCTGTGGATGTCGCTCATCTTCTTGAGGCTGCATCGCTTGTACATTCTCTCTACTAGACACCATTGCATAAGACTTAGTTTTTATATCTTCCAATTCTCTTATTACCTGCTCTTATTTTCTCTGCCATCTAGTTTTCATCGTTTTTCTGCAGCCCTGCTGCACATGTCTCCAAACTCAACAGAGCCTCAGGTCTTTAACAGCACTTCCACTTCTTCACCTGGTAAGTTATTTCAGACAATTCTGTCACCATTCATCTAACTTAACTTTCTGACCAACCCCACTTCTTTTTTTTTGGCATTGGTACGATGTTGAAAAATGGGTTTGTTTCAATGCAGTATATTTTGAATGCCTAACAATAGTCTTTCTAAATGCCAAATACAGTAAATACATTCGGACTGTGAGTCAGTTTGTTATTTTTTTGATTTAAAAATTTGAAGAGATTAGGAATTTACCCATACTGGAGTAGTAGAAATGTCTTTCTTAAAATTTCTGGTATCTATTGGACAAATTTCATCATGTGTGGTAGCAGGGCGAGTAGGATTCTTTTCGAAGATTTTCAACATGATATCTAAGGCAATATCATTTGGTGTATAGTTAGGGCATCTTTAGCCAACTTCTGCCAGATGTGAATTTATTGGACTCTTTAATTTATTGGTGCAACAATTGTATCTTCTTTTTTAATGGAGGGTTTTATGTCAAAAACAATATTACCTTTCACAATGGACTTACCATATTCTAGAGCCGTCGACTGTTTTTCACAAAAAACTCATATTCCAGTTTAAAATATGGCAAAGAACAGAAAATAAAAGTTGGATTCTTCAATTTAAAACCCTACAAGAGCAGATTCTTCACCCACCCAGCACGCCATTACAGAGCATCTTACTAGCAGGATGCCATGGAAACTGCTGCTAAGCAAAGTAGACCTATGCAGCTGTATTCCACTTATAACTGGTATGTCATGGCGTATCTGAAATTGGTCTTGATATTGACATTTGAGGCAACATATGCACTGTTGTTGTGCTTCTTTCTGTAAAGCTGTCAATGGGCTCTTTTTTCAATGATCATGTGGGGACTAAGGCATCCACAAGCTGCAAGTCCAGACTCCTGTACTTTCCATATGCTCTATAGCTCTCACTGAGAATGTTTGTAGTAGAGATATAGCATTAAATGTGGTCTGTATTGCTTGCAACTATAAGAACACAAAGCCTGATTGGGATTTAAGCACTAGACTGTTGTTTTGAGCTTACACCCAATTGGGTAGGGGTAAAATCTTTTCTTGACTATGCGCAGGTAAGACTACTGGACTTTTTAAGCCTACACCCAGTTGGGTAGAGGCAAAATCACTTGTTAAATGTGCAGAGGTAAGATTATTGAAATTAGGTGAAGGGTTCCTTTTCTTATTTAAGATATCGTCTTGATTGTAGCTTGTTTAATAAATTTTATTGTGTAATAATTAAGAATTGGTTTTCTAAAGTTCTATTGAAATTTTATTTGCATTCAAAACTTATAGAATCAGCTACTTTAAAAATAAACTGAAAATCTGTTTTGTTATTCAAATGCATTGTAGAAACTTATCCCTTTCTGAATATGTGTTCTTGATTGTTGTAAGTTGGGGTCTTTATTAAAAATTGGTCCCTGACTAAATGCTTCAATAAGATTTGCTGGAGTATCTGTACATTTACCTCAATATAACTTTGAAATGGTGCCTACAAAGGCAAACTGCCAAGTACGTTTTGCCCCTATGTTGTCTCTTTATGTTAACGATTTACTATGGAATTTAGCTTTACTCTTCCATAAATCAAGCCAGTGCTTAGAAGATACTCCATACACATTTATAAATGTTCTGTATGGACATTTGAAGATATTGACACTTTATAAATTTGCTTTGTAAATAAAATGAAAGGCACTTGTAAGATCTGACTGTCTTCAAATTTCCTTTTGGCTGCAGGATTTTCAAGCAGATGATTCCTTCTGTAATGAGGTGTAATCTTTGATTGTCCAAAACTATTGTTGTGTATCTTCTGCTCAAGGCTTATGTTTGGAGAAATTCTCTATAGCTAAACAAAAAAGATTGTTTTCATAAGTTTGGATTAATGTTTGGGATTTTATAAACAACTATTTGGATGGGCTTGGGATAGGATTTGGGCTTTTCATGGTAAGGTTGGAGAGACTGCTATTGAACTTTTACCACTCTTAAGGTTGCTCTGATTCCTCCAATTCGAATTCATAGCATTTGTAGTGCTAAGTTGGTTCCTTGGATCCTCCACAATAATTAGGTGTAATTTCTCTTTATATTCTTCTGGAAAAACATCTAATAACCCATGCATATCGCCTGTGGGAGGTTCTATCCTTTGCTAAAGATTTTTTTCCACTAGGGGGCATTTTGATAAGCTTGCCTAGTACCGAGTCAGTCTCATCAGCTCAAAATCCAACTTGACTGTCAAAATACAAGCCAGACTACTAGAGAAATCATGTATCCTCAAGGAAGTTTCAGGAATCCCTATTCAATATATGGCATAGGAGATAGAAGTCAGACCTCTAGGCAGCCATCTCGGCTTACTGTCCCCACTTCTTAGTCCCAGCCTCAGCCTCAACCTCAACCTCAGCCTCAGCCTCAACCTCAGCAGCAGCAACAGCTTCCCAAGCCTGAGGCTAAGAAGGAAGAGCCCTCTAAGCCCACTCAACCTACTAGGTTGCCCTCAAAGCCTGAACCCCAAGTGCCCAAGCAAGACCAACAAAAGGTTACTGCTACAGAGACTAAAAAAGAGTCACCCACACCTGCTCCTCCCCGTCCTACTCAATCACTGAATTTATCTGCCTCAGAGAAGAACAAAAATGAGTAGCTTAGCATTGTTCCTGCAGATCAAGGTAAGGCCATTGTGAAGGGATCAAGCTCTGAACCAGATAAATCTCTTCAGCAAGGAATTAAGAAAGACATAACCAATCTCACTAGCAGGCTGGCCGAGCTCCATGCACAGCACAAGCTCCTCAACGCAGACCAGAAGCCAATGCCGGGGCAATCTGGTTTGGGTGTTCGAGTAATCACTCTTGCAGGTGAAAACAGAGGAGCCAACATGGATTTGGGCTCTGAATCAAGAAACAATGCAATAGATGACAGCCAGAAGATGGGTCATAAGGATAATACCATGAATGAGAAGGATGAAAAAGGCAAAGGAAGCCATAGTCCTTCCGTTGCAAGCCCTGTGAATGCTTATGTTAATAGCAATGTGCAGGCTGCTAACAATTCCCTTCTGTATAACAGCACTTGTGCTCACAAAGACCCAGGTGTGCATCTTGCTCTTTCCAACAACCCTTTCCATGCAGCCAAAGAGATTAAGCCTCCAAAGGAAACTCGTGCACAACTCAAAGCTGTTAAAGACACTGCTTGAAGCTTCTTCCTGTGCCTGGCTGGAGGCCACCCTTAGTATCTGTAATACTATTCTGTCCTATTTCAGAAAACTCAACTAGTCATTCGTCCCTGTCACCAATAATTCCCATCTGTGCTCATAGACTCTCCACTTTGTAATAAATTCTTACTGCTCCAAAATGATTTTCTTAATATAATGGCTCTCCTCTAGATACATATATTTTTTAATTGAATGGAAGTTGGGTGAGAATTTGAACTCCAGAGTGTGTACAACACTCGGCCTGTATATTCACCCCAAACGCGTTGAGAAAAACTACTTGTTATGGATACTCCTTTGTTATGTTTACAACTTCTTTGTGCACCAAATTACAATGTTATTTCATTTAATATGGTTCTCCTAAACAATGTTTTTTGCATTATAATTTAATTGGTTCCAAGTTTATTTTCCTGTGGTGTGACTCTCTCCAATGTGTAAAATTGCATACTTGCACTTTCCCCTTCGTTTTGGACTTTTTTTTGGACTGGATTGCCCATGATGTGATTTCTATTGAAACTGGACACATAACTTGAACCTAATTTGTTTCTATTTAGATTTATTTTTAGAGACCAGTCTTGATTTGTATATTTATGCATTTTCTATCTTAGGTCAAATTCATGATTGTAAAAATGATTTGGGTCATTTTGTAGTTGCAAGTTTTTAGGTTACAAATTCAAATTTAGGATCAACCTAAACCTTCTAACTAGCCATTATGTGCCAATTTAAAAACTTGATTCTCTCAATTGTTAGAGTCACCCATCTTGTGATTCTCTTGGCTATTATGGACATTGTGTTGCTGTACCTAACATAAATTTATGTCATTATGCTAACACTTCTAGTTAGACAGCTTTAGATATAGAAGACTCTTCACTATTTTCACTTTTATTTTTGCCTTAAGATGCTTAGACCCGAATCGAGAGTACTCAAAGAAAACTATGTTAGTGTCTTTAATGCAATTCAAGTTTTTTCTATTAACATGAGATGTCACTTCCTGCTGTAAAGTGTGCCCACATACCCTCTCTTGCGGAATGGTTGAATCCAACTATCATTTAACTTAGCTTGTCTATTTAGTAATTTGTGAGTGATCCATTATTTGTTTGAATGCTACAACATACCCTGTACCCAAAACCACATGCATAAAATCTATCACACAGAGTTCATTCCCAATAACCTAAACGAATATCAATATAAACACCATATACTTATTCTTGACACGTGTGTGAGAAGAGTGGCCAAAATTGCCATTCAAATTTATGGCTAATTAAATGAATAGAGTATGGGCAATCTATAAATCTGAATGTATAGTAGATAGATTCATTTTCATATATGGAGGGATTCTTGAGCACAAGTAGTGCCTGGAAATTTCACTCAGATGTCCTGATGATTTGTTTTGTTTTTTTACAGTGTCAGCAGCTCCACACACAGGTGCCTCTTCCAATTCTACCAGCACTTCATCAAGCACAAGCTCCGGCCATCAACCAATGCCTTCAATGTTTTGGCCTGGACTTGGTCTGGGCTTGCCTTATGCCTTCTTTCTCTTTACAGGATACAATGTACTTGTTTTGATATTGGGTATTCTTATTAGAGGTTTATTCACCGAAGTTTCGGTGAAAGCTCTCCTGACAGCGTTGTTTCCCAGTACATAGGTTCATTCAAGGTGTTGTCCTTCATTTTACATAACAACACCCTTCTTTTATTATCTGTCGTGTCACCTTGACTTTACAGAAAAGAATACTATGTTTTAGGTGCTTGTGATTCTCTAATCAATGCAGGAGCGAGCTTATTAATAGTGTTTACAAATACTGGAATGATAAAGTTTTCCCCATTATTCTCACGCTGATGCTCATACGCATGTGATTTCCTAGAGGCTAATGGCTGTAACGAGGTTTCCTATATTGCGCGTGTGATATAATCCTCTTTAAATTAGTTGTTGCCCATTTTCTTTTCCTTCTGCTGTTAATAAATTGTTTTATACTTGCATAAATGAGTTTTTTAATGCCTAGGGGCCAAATTGGTCTGTAGGAAATTACTTAAAAGTAACATGTCCATTTTGTCATTTAACATTATTATGACTATACAACTTCTGATAATGGGGAAGGGTGGGGGATAGAAGAGGAAATTTGCTGGCAGTAATCTTCCCTGACTGAGTAGTCACCCTCAATTTATGATTGACTGATCATTCTCAATATATTCAGTAAATGATGTACAACAAATCTAACTATACTTCTAACTAGGTGCTAACTGTCCTTAGATTTAGAAAATTATAACTATGTGCTGCCCGTCCCTTTATTTTAGGAATTCAGTCAGTTTATTTAACTATGTGCACAGATCCCAAGTCAATTTCTAATTGAATACACGACATCAGTAGTCCCAATAGGCATTTATCATACTAATGATTTTTTCTTGAGATCATGTAAGTTTATTGATATTAGGATTGGGACTTTTCTAAACAAATTAGAGATGAAATGAATAAATTTTATTTTACATTTAATTTTAGAATTGTTAAATAACATTTCAATGTGATTTTATATGAAATAATTATAATATAATTAATATCATGTTACTTGTAAAATTAGTTTCTAAAATATATTAAAAAGTAGTCTTTCTTATATTAAAGAAGTTGGAAACAAAGTTTACAACAAAATTTAGATAAAAGTTAAAAAGTAATAATCAAATATTAGAACAAAACATGATCAACAACAAATAGGTGATACACATAACAACATAGCCATTCCAACATTAAAAATTGATTCCATTACCATTTCCTAATATTTATCTAGGGAGTACAAATCACTCTCAAATTTACTCTTAAATAAGTATCCTTATGAATTAAAAAACTTAAGTCTAATAATCAATAGAAGGCTTTCTAGATACAAAGTAGAACTCATTCTCAACATATTAAAATGTGGTTTGTCTATTTCTTTAGTTAATAAAATATTCTAATAAAACCAAGGATTAACATTTAAACTGTTTGAAATATTATTCAAAATTACTAATACAAAAGTACAAATATGTTAA
This sequence comes from Cunninghamia lanceolata, assembly GCA_027924645.1. Classification (NCBI taxonomy): domain Eukaryota; kingdom Viridiplantae; phylum Streptophyta; class Pinopsida; order Cupressales; family Cupressaceae; genus Cunninghamia; species Cunninghamia lanceolata. The sequence goes on from BSBN01000078.1 coordinate 12,467,252, forward strand.
GGGATAAGAGTTATTAGTTGTAGTTGGGTTTTTGACTTTGAAGGGTTTGTTGTTTTTATTTGGAACCATCAACACCATTAATTGTATTTATACAAGCTAACATTTTTATTTGAAACATTTAAATTAAATGATTTAAGGCTTTTTAAAATATTTTTAAGATGAACTTTTAAATACAAAGGGAAGTAGGCTGGACCATAGCTTATATATTAATTTATTAGTATATATATTTTACTATTTTTTTGATATGGCATATTGTAATCGCTTTTTCCCAAGTTATTTTGACACATTCAATAATTCTAATTGAAACAAAAAGTAATTCTTTATCTTTCAAGTACCCTCACAACTATAAGTTTCTAATCGGCATTACATTGCAGAGCGAGTTGAGCTTAGTACAATAGCAGGACACAATCCAACGATCTGGCTTATCTTACAGGTACAGGCCGACCATTCAATAGATCGTCGCCCTTCACGTGTAGTGCCTGGCAGATTTTCAAATTGAACCGCGATCTTCTGTATAGATAGATGGGAATTGGGATTTGAAAGATCAACACGGCATTGATCTTGGTCGAAGCTTCCCTGGCAAGAGAGTTTTTTTGCTGGCACAACATTAATGCTTCGTTGGAGTTCTCATGCAATGAAATGGAAACACTCTATTTGTTTGTATATTCAACATTCCTGCCATTCTTTCAAAACCCTTGGTGAACACCAATCGCAGGACTTGGTCCGATGAGGGAAAAGAATCCCAAAAATCAGACTATGGGAAGTCATGTAGCACAGCGTCTTTGCAGGCTAAACTTGTTTCTAGACGCCTCTGTAGTAGGTCATTTCACACAATAGCTCAGCTTAAGTGGCGAGGTGAATCCTATAACATACCTATAGACTGATACCAACGAATGGAAGATGTTAATTAAGGTGGAAAATATGGTGGCTGTAAATGTGGAACACTTGGTCTGGAATTTCAGATGGATTAAGAAATTTGATACAGGCTCGGTAAGTGACCCAGTTGAATTTGAAGTAGAATAATTAGACTTCATAAATAGTTAGAACAAACCTCATAGTATTAAGGATAATTGGAATAAGGAACCATTTATTGTTTGCATAAAGTTATTATATAATTTCTAAGATAAGTACATATGTCTTTCTAAAATATCTTAATAAATAGATGATATTCCTTTTGTAAGTGTCCTGAATTTGAATTCAATACTTCAAATACCTAAAATTACAATAACATGTCATTACACCACACTTACATATATATCATTTATTAATTTTCATAATTCAATTGAAACTGTATTCACTATACTTGATTATTAATATTTATAGACTATATTCATTCTAAACTTTTAGTTTTTTGCTTTTATTTATACATTTTTTAATAGGAACTTCTATTATTTTACAAAAAAAAATCCTTAGATTTATTTGTTTATAAAATATTTTATTTATCTTGATAAAGCATTCGCTAATTTGGGTTTTGAATTGAGAAAGCTCCAACTTTATATATAAAATTTTGACTTGCATTTAAAAAAATTAATTGTCACGTGACAGGCAATATTGAAGATCAAATTGTAGGAAAAAAATTCCTTGACAGGGAAGGTGGACTGTCAAATTTAAGCCCTGTTCCTCCGGATCTTTGTTGTGCATGGGAAAATTAGTTTTCTATTATTACTTTTCTCTTTCTAAAATAGCAAAACTTTTCTAAATATCTATTCGCGTGCCCATTGCACAATTTATGCAATTGCTATTGAAAACCACAAAGATTTTAAGCCTATTTTTAGAGAAGGACTACCAAAAAATTTATTTTTTATTAGAACTACCAATTTTTTTTTGGTAGTTACGAGAATGGCCTATGCCCAATGCTGTCGCTTGCGATAGAACATGCCCCACTAACATCGTAGAAGTTTTGAAGTGCTAAATGAATCGACCCGCAGGCTGCATGAAATTTCGTTTGACATTTCACCCAAGACGGAAATTCCAATTAACGTTGACCAAAATTCTATCTTTTTTAATAGTTATTTCATACTTCATTGAGCAGAGTCCTACATATACCCGCACTTATTTGAATGATGAAAATCCATGCATCACAGAGAACCCCAGCAACAAGTTTGAACAGTGAACAACGCCAGTATGAGGTATTTTTGCACACATCCTCCTCTTGTGACTGTGTTATTCACTCTCTCATTTCTCACTTCTGCGCTCTCTCTCAATACCACACAAGTTGAACTTATGAAAAATATCTACAAGTTGGAATCGTAATTCTGACCCATGCTAATGGCAAGGTGTAATTTGCAGTAAAAACGGGGGTGATGATGTTGTAGGACTCAACTTCTTTGCAATTTATATTAGTAATGATATTTGGAAGTAGTTGTTTTCTTTGAGCAATCTACAAACCCTTGATCTAAGTGGCAATCTACTGAGTGGACATATTCCTCCCCAGTTGTTTTCTTTGAGAAATCTGCGAACCCTTGATCTAAGTGGCAATCAACTGATAGGACCTATTCCTCCCCAGTTGTTTTCTTTGAGCAATCTGAAGGCTCTGGACCTTACCTCCAATTTGCTTTCTGGAGGGATACCTCAGAATTTCTCAAGAAATCTGTTTAGTTTGTGCATAGGTAATAACAAATTGAATGGAACTATCCCCTCTACAGTTTCAAATGCCCCAAATTTGACATACCTAGAAATAAATGACAACTTTCTAAACGACCAAATTCCAAAGCAACTAGCAAGTTGTACTAAACTCAAGTGGTTTGATCTGGGGTACAATGAATTGGGAGGTCCATTGACCCATGTGCTGCCTAAACTTCTACAGTTGCAGTATTTGAACCTGAGAAATAATATGTTTGAGGGAAGTATTATAGATGAGCTCTCAAATTTGTCTAATTTGACTTATGTGGATTTGAGTGTCAATGCTTTATCCGGGAACATATCCTCAAAAATTTTCAATCTTAAGTAGCTGAATACTTTTTTTTTTACAGAAAAACCATCTTACAGGAATTATTCCTATTACTCTGTGCAACTTGAGAAGTCTAGGAGCTTTGAATTTTTCCAACAATAGGTTGACAGGTGAAATTTCAGAGTCTAGAGCAAATATGACAGAGCCTTACATGTTGGACCTTTCAAACAACAAATTAACAGGAAATATTCCAAAGTGTTTTGGAGAAATGCGGATTTCAGAATTAAACCTGTCAAGCAACAGATTAACAGACAAAATTCCAGAGTCTTTAACAAATATGACGAGGCTTTACAGGTTGGACCTGTCAAACAACAAATTGATAGGAAAAATTTTGAAGTATTTGGGAAAAAGGTATAATTATTGGGATACCATCAAAGGGGGCAGAAATGTAAGTTTTTGTGGACAAAGGAATCCAATGATTCTTTAGAAATTCTGAAACAAAAGGTAGCACAACAGCCCATACCTGTTTTGCCCGACTTTAATAAGTTGTTTGTGGTGGAATGTGACGCTAGTAATCTTGCTATAGGGGCTTGTTAGTTGTCGTTGCACCAAAAGATTGACCTATTAATACCTGATACAACCACTTGACTTAACAAGCACGGGAGGCGGTTAAGCCCTTGTCGCAAACCACCGCAACGTAGTGCTGAACAAGGAGACCAAGGGCCACACCTTGCAACAATCCCCCCCAGTGCAAGCGTGGGGTTTGAACTCGTGACCTCGGCTCTGATACCAATTGTTGATAACTGAGAGGGGGGGTGAATCAGTTATCTTAATTATTTCAGTTTTCTGAACTTTCTTATTAATTAATACAACATCAATTCAAATAAGCAAACATAACCATGAAATGGAAATACACATGACATAATATTTTTAACGTGGAAACCCTGTTAAGGGAGAAAACCACGGGGTGATTAACCTAAGATTATATTCTCTATTAGAAGAATAGAAATACAAAATGGCACTTGCCAATTAGGGCTTACTGCCCGAGCACACTGCTCACAAGAGGCTCACTGCCTACAAGAGACTCATTGTCTACAAGATGTAAGAGGAATAACAAGATCTTTGAACTGATGAGAAGCATCCACATATGCTGAAGTTCAGTTCCGGTTAGGCTCAATACACTGATCTACTGCACTTCATCCTTTCTCTTCTTTTGTGCTGTTGTCCTTTCACATACCGAACCTTCCTTACTGCTTTCACTCTGCACTTCTTTTCTTCACATACCACTCCACAACAACAACTTACCTCATTGAAATCCATCTGGTATATATATCCGCACAAAGGATTTCATCCTCTTTCTAGTCAGCATCCGGAATAGTCAATATTTCCCAAACTTTAGTCTGTCGGCTGAATCCTTGCTTTCCAAGTGATGCGGATCAAAAAGAAACTTATAGAAGTTGTCTAACAAGTCGGCCAATCATGAATGATATCTTAGGAATCTTTATCACCATCAACATCTCATCTGGAATAACTTCTGATGCTCTGCCTGTTAGTTCTTCCTCTGTCTATTCTACCAAATCGGACTCCAGTACTTAGAATCTTATATCTCTTCACTCTTCCAACACCAGAGGCTCAAACCCTGGAATCTATCACTCAAGGAACACCTCTTGACTTCCCCAAGTCCACACTTTACAAGGATACTTCTTTTAACAGATCTAGACCTGACTGTCGGACTTTCTGCATGCTCTGTTCTTGCAAGTACTAGACCTGAAGGCTCTTCAATCTGACTTCCGGTAGAGACACACCATATCCTGCGGATGTGTGGGATGATCTTTGTTACCATCAATGACAACACCAATGAAGCTACACAGTGTCTCTTGCCAACAATCTCCCCCTTTGGCATTGATGGCAACACTTAGTAAAAAATGACTAAGTGTCATACTGTACTCCCCCTTGGCTGATGCTCTATGTTTTTCTGGAGCTCCTCCTTAGCTAGATCCCACATTTTTCACTGCTCCTCACTCCCCCTTTGACATCAATGGCAAAGGGTAGGGTCTGTATACCAAAATTTCCAAAAATAAATCTAGCTATACTTAGTCGCATAAGTATATATACATACTATACTTACATATATTGTAGTATGTCTGCAAAAGATGTCTTCAATTGGATGAATTTTGTTGCCCAACTATGCTTCATCCTGTCCAAAATTGAGATGTGACCACTCAACAGGAATGCAAACGCGTCTGCCCTTTTTAGATCTATCGGATCACTGGTCCGGGCTGTGATCTGAGCTTCTTTTATGACCTCATGCATGGCCTCTAACTTAGGGATAATTATCCCTCTAAGTTCACCCAACCTGCTTATTCTATTTTTCTTTTCCTTCTCAAGCTTCTTGATTTCATTCAAGACTGCAATAGTCTAACATTCTTGATTTATTATGGAAGAAGAGAGAGGATCAAAATCCTTAGAGAGTTTTGTTAGTTTGTCCTCCTGTTCTTTCACTTTCTTCTCAATATCCAATGTTACTTTGGACCATGATAAACAAAATTTGTACATTTCCCTGCCATCTTTAAGAGCATTTTCTAAGCTCTTTATCTCAATATTCATATTCCTCCTATCATTAGTTATTAACCCTTGTAACTCTGATAATCTTTTTGCCAAAAATTCCTTCCGGACCTTATCTTTTGCTGACTTCTCTAGGGAATCAAAATGTGTGCTAACACTATTGACTAGAGATTTGAGATTACCGGATGAGGAGGCTGAGGGATCCTTCTGAAAAGATGGCATGATCTTTTCTAATACTCCGGATGCAACTTCTATTAGCTCACAGTCTTCCATGTGAGACTTCAGGAGTTTTTCTTTGGCCTTTGCATTAGCAAATGAAGCTATCTTCATTGTTTGTATCGGGGAAAGAGAATCAAAATCAAATGGCCCTTGTAGAAGTTCCGGTTCATCAATCTCCATTGACTCTTTGTTTAAGAATTCTTTGATGGTTTCTGCAGTGTCTCTTGCCGGAGACAGATTCTTTTTCTCTTCTGCAGTCTTAGAGCTGTCTCTTGGAGTTGTCTTTCCTTCTACACTCTTACCACTAACAGCTGTGGTCTTCTCTATTGAAGTCTTCTTTCCTTCTGCAACCTTAGTACTGTCATCTTCTTTTTCTTTCACTCTTTTTTCTTTATCCTCTATTCTTTCTTCTCCTTTGGATCCGGAGTCAGCAAGGGAAACCGAAGGAGTGATGTTTGTTTGTTCACGGGCCACCTCTTCCGGAGCAGAGGATTCCAAGTCCTTATCTTTTTCTTCACTGGTGTCCATTACTTCTTCTGTCATTGCCTCGGTAAATTCTTTTTCAACACTTGTAGCTGAGGGATCAACACCCAAGTCCTCTATAATAGGAATGTTGAATCTTGAGTATGCATTCCGCAGGATTTCTTCTGTTTCTTTTGCCACTTTATTAGTTTCTCCAAGCATGAGTTGATTCATTCTAGTCTTACTCCGGAACTCATCCTTGCAATCTTTGAAGATCATATCCATTTGTTTTGGAGTAACTGAAGGGTAGAGCTGAATAGCTATCTGTTCTCTAATTTCTAAGTCCTTAGCCTTAGCATTTTTTTTCTCATTTCAAGTTCCTTTTCCAAACTTTTAGGAATTAGAGAAATTATTTCAATCAAGGCTTTATTGTATATGTTTAGGTACTTAACTGTGGCTTCCTCCAAGATTTTTCTATCTGCATCATTATATGCATCATAGAATTCTATTATTGGTTGCAGGTTCCCATCCATAGTAACAACTTTGACTACATCATCTGGGGATAGAGTGGGCCTTTCAATGAATTCTTCTGCTATCTTTTCCTTGTCTTTACTGGTAGAGGGTTTGCCAGATACTTTCTTCTTTTTTTTCAATTTCCTTACCTCCTCATCTGATTCTGTCTCTTCATCATCCTTCTAGCTAATATAGGATCTTGTTGCCTTTTTCTTTGTTCTCTTTTCTCCTTTTTCGAATGTCTGGACTTTCAGTTTTGATGCCTTTGAGCTTTTATCAGAGGTAGGTGTAGTCCTTTTAGAGGATCTGGTCCGGGAGGGGGCTTCTACCGGATCACTTTCCTTTTCTGCTTCTTCCTTCTCTTTCTCTGCCCTTTCCATCTTTTCTCTGTTGGCATCAAGAGCTTCTTTTGATATGCCATATCTTTCGGCAATATTCTTTACTTCTTTTCTCACTTTTCTCTTTATCTCTGGTTGTCTAAGTTCCACATGAATTTTTACACTCAACTCTTCAAAGGTTCCAAACCTTTCTTCTTTGGGATCCTTGGGTTGACTAAGCATGTGTTGGACATGCAGCTCTACAATTTTCTCAACCACCTCATACCCCATCGGCATGATCCAGACTGTCCTTGGTGCCACAGCTTCCATTAGGCACTGATCAGTTTCAACCATAAAACAAACTGTATCCTTATACTTTTCAACTAGAGATTTGGGGATTCTTTCTCTTGCTTGCATCATGTTCTGAAAATTCTTTTAGTAGCCCTAGAGAGCTATATTCTGTGCCTTGGCATCACCAAGCCCATCTATAAAATCTCTGATTTGAATTGCTACTGGTCTATCATTCTGCCATACTCGGCCACTGGATCCGAGAAGCTCATTCATGTAATAAAAGAATAGGCAGAGTATCAAGCCACCATACTTGAAGGAGTTCTTCTTGTCCTTTATTTTCTACAAATTTTTTAAAAGTTGGTTTAGAAGGAGCTCACAGAGATCATAGTCTGCATTCTTCCTTAACATTTCATAAGCAGTATATATAGCAGTTCCAGATACAAAATTCTCCCTGCTAAAGTGATATATCTTATATCTAATTATCATTGATGCAAACTTGATATCCGGATCTGTGATATCCTCAATTGTCATTGCTCTTTTATCAAACTTCGATCCGGTAGCCTCACTTACAATATGGTTTTTAACATATTTGAGAATAGGCATCTCACTGGTTGAGTGTAATCTGGTTACAACCCTAATGACATCCTTAGTGATTTTAAACGGCCTATTCAACCACATGAAGTTGTCATGTATTCGGCTTAGAATATACCGGACCCATTCGTCTTCCAAAAAATAGGGGAAATGAATGCATTGTGCAAAATGTTTGTCCCGGACAGCTCTATCCTGAGTTTTAAGTTAAATGAGTCATCTATCAAATGCTTGTGATAGATATCAGCCAGCTTAGATTCCCTAAATTCTTCAATATTCACATGAATATATGCCCTAACATCTTCTACATGCAGAACTCCATGTAGAATACTTGAAAAGGCGCCTAGGGGATCAACTTCTAGGGATTTATATGGATGTTTATTTAACTTAGGGAATGACCTCTCAGTGATCTTTACAACATTAAGTGTATCCATCTTCAAAAAGACTTACAGAGAAATATTCAATAATGGAAAGTACCTTTTGCGCGTCTAGGGTTCGTGAAGAGATCCGGATTGATTCGCTGGATGAGTCAACTTCTGCAGATGGGCTTCAGGAGATTTGTTGCAGAGCTCTTTTTCGCTTCTTCTCGAATGCAAAATGAACAAGTGTTTGATAGGAAAACCCTTATATTATTCCGCAAACCCTAATACCAAGTTGCAATAAATGCTCAACTTAAGTCATTCTGGTTTTCTTTGTTTTCCTTATTCGAATGACTTGATGAACCGGATCAATCTTGTTCTAAACATCTTGTGGATCTTCCATATTTTAACCATAGTTTATTTAGATGTTTCTCTTACGAACCCTTTGATCCGCAACTCTCCTTGTGCTAGTTCCGGCACCAATTAACTGGCTGGGGGAAAAAGTTTTTCCTTGTGTCTCCCCCTGAGCCAGAGCTCACTTTTTAATTTCTGGAAGGAATATCAACACCAAATTCTGATGCGGATCCATCCCCTACATTTTCTGTACTTCTCTTCACCCAAATCTTGTTCATCTCACTTTTAACTTCATCCGCATTCACTTTTCCTTTTCCCTTGTCTTGATTCTGATTATGATGTACCGGACCTCTTTTGTCCTGATTCTTGCTTCTACAGAATTTGGCAATATGATCGGATCTATTGCAATTGTGGCAAACAACATTTCTTTGCATATTAGATTGATGTTCTCTTGATCTACATTGATTAGCCATATGACCCATTCTATTGCATGCAAAGCATCTACCATTAAATGAATTGTTTATTTGCATATTTCTGCATTCATGAGATTTGTGACCATACCTTTTGCAATTGAAAGATTTTCTGGAGAAGGATATATTAGTCTGATTCATTCTCTTTCTGCACTGATTAGCTTTATGACCAAAGTTATTATAGTTGTGGCAGTATCCATTGAAGGATGGATATCTTTGAGCATTAGGTTGTCTTACCGGAGGTCTTCTAGGCCTGTTCCTTGGATTTTCTGATCCAAAATTCTTCTGACCAGATCCGGAGCTTTCACCTTTCTCATATCCCAAGCCACGCTTGTCATCTACCCTTTTTTGGCTTTCAAGAAGAACTTCAAGTTGAGCAGAACTTATCTTGAATTTCTCTTTGTATTCATTTGCTGTTTGAAGATCCCTTTTAAGAGAGACAATTTGATCCTCAAGCTTTTCTTCATTATCTTTAGCATCTTCAAGATCAGATTCAAGATGTCTGATTATTCTATCCATCTTGTGGCAGTCTTCTGATTTCTCCTTGAGAGATTGTCTTAGATCATCTTCAATTTTTTTTTTCTTCAATTTCTTGGGTAAACTTCATAACTCCTGATTTCATTTCATGCCTTACCATAATGACCTCTTTTGATAACTTTTCACATAACTTGGTTTTCTCCTTCAGATCTCTATTTGTATCATTTGTTTCACCTTGACTTGCCAGTTGGTGAAGTAGCTCCTTTCTCTTTTTCATAGAGAGACTCAGTTTCTCTTTAAGTTCATTTATGAAATCATCAGCCTATTTGAGTCTTTCCTTCAATTCATTGATTTCAGAATTTGACTGCTCAAGATCATCTAGGGCAGACTTAAGTTGCTCCCTCATACCATACATATCCATTTGAATTCCCAGATCTTCCTCAAGTTGTTAGGCTCTGTTGGGAGGAACTTGGCTCTGATACGAATTGTTAGTTGCCGTTGCACCAAAAGATTGACCTATTAATGCCCGATACAACTACTTGACTTAACAAGCACGGGAGGCAGTTAAGCCCTTATCGCAAACCACCACAGCATAGTGCTGAACAAGGAGACCAAGGGCCACACCTTGCAACAGGGTTGTCCTAAGTCAAGAGGGTAGGCTTGTTGCTTTCTTTAGTGAAAAATTGAATGATGCTAAGAGAAAGTACTCTACCTATGATTTGGAATTGTATGCAATGGTGCAAGCTTTGAAAAAATGGAGGCACTATCTTTTGCCAAAAGAATTTATTGTTTATACTGACAACCATGCACTTAGTTTTCTAAATTCACAGGAGAAACTCAATCATAGGCATATGAAATGGGTTGAGCAACTTCAAGCTTATACTTTTTCAATCAAACACAAGAAGGGGCAGGCTAACAAAGTGACAGATGCATTGAGTAGAAGGGTGTGCATGGTTCAAGAAATTCAGTTGCAAAGTGTAGGGGTTGATGCTCTCAAACACATGTATTAGGATGATGAAGATTTCAAGGAGGTATATGAAGTTTTTTCACAATTTTCAAACTCTTATCATTCTGATTTTTCTGAGTTTTTGTTGCAATAGGGGTTGTTGTTCAAAGGCAGCCAACTATGTGTTCCTAAATGTTCCATGAGGGAGAACATCATAAAGGAAAAACATTGTGGTGGACTTGGAGGTCATTTTGGATTGGATAAAACATTGGATCAGGTGAAGAGGTTTTATTTTTGGCCTAAAATGCAATCAGATATCAAAAAATTTGTTGAATGTTGTAGTATTTGTCAAAGGGCAAAGGGTACTTCATCTAATGCTGGCCTATATCAGCCACTTCCTATTCCTAATAGGCCATGGGAAAGTATTAGCATGGATTTTGTGTTGGGTCTTCCTAGGACTCAAAGAGGCTTTGATAGTATATTTGTTGTGGTGGATAGATTCAGTAAGATGGCTCATTTCTTGCCATGTAAATGCACTAATGATGCTTCTCACATTGCTGGTTTGTTCTTCAAAGAAATTGTTAGAATCCATGGTTTGCCTCTTAACATTGTGACTGACAAGGATCCAAAGTTTGTAGGCCATTTTTGGTGCACTTTGTGGAAGAAGTTGGGCACTCAATTGTCCTTTACTTTAGCCTATCACCCTCAGACTGATGGCCAAACTGAGGTGGTGAATAGGTCCTTGGGAAACCTTCTCAGGTATCTTACCAAGCAGCATGGAGAGGCATGGGATATGATCATCCCTCAAGCAGAGTTTGCCTATAATGATTCCACCAATAGAAGCACAGGAAGGAGTCCATTTGAGATTGTTTATGGTCTTCATCCAAGAGGTGTTCTTGAATTGAGAGATCTCCATGGATTGGAAAGGAAAAGTGCTCAAGGTGAAGACTTTGCATTGGCCATGAAGGACATTCATGATAATGTCAAGGAAACTCTTCAAAAGAATAATGACAAGTACAAGGAGAAAGCCAATGAAAGAAGGAGAGATGTACAATACAAGGTTGGGGATTTGGTCATGGCACATTTGAAGAAGGAAAGATTTCTTAAGGGGCAGCCAACCAAACTCCTCATGAAGAAGATAGGACCATGCCGGATTGTGCACAAGTTTGGGCCCAATGCCTATGAGATTGAACTTCCTCAAGGCTTGGCCATATCTCTTATCTTCAATGTTTTAGATTTGTTCCCTTTCAAAGTTGATTCTAATGCAGATTTAGAGGCAGATATGACAGTAGCAAGAGATGAAGATTGGTTCAAAGGTCTTCCACCCAATTAGCCATTGAAGTTGGAATGCATTCTTGACACCAAGGTCTTGAAGAAGACAAGGAAGAAGACATACAAGCAGTTTCTTGTCAAATAGAGTGGCTTGCCTATTGAAGATGCCACTTGGATGAGTGAAGAAGACATCTTGAAGGATGGTGTCACCATTGCTGATCTACTCCCTCAAGAGACTTGAGTTCTCTTTCCACCCGGGGAGTATGGTGCAAGAGCACCAAGGAGAATCATGTCTTGTTTTGTTATTCATTTTATTTTTTGGTTTCATAAGGTCTTGGAGACCATTTTCATGATTTCATAAGGCTATGATGCCATGTTGTAATAAGGACTTTGTCCAAAGGTCTGTTGTTATCATAAAGCCATAAAAGGCAGTCATAAAACCATAGAGGACAGTCATATGTTTTTCATGTTTGTAAGTCTTACTAAGGCATATCAAGTGCTAGAAGGCATGATGACACTGTCAAGTCATAAACAAGTCCTAAACAAGTCATAAGCATCGATGCCTCTATGTTGAAGGATTGTAATTAGTTTAGAAGGCTAAAACAGGGTAGTTGCTGTCCAAAAAAACTGCCAAGAGAATTTGAATTGGTTATGGCTCCAACCATCAACCAAACTGCCCTCCATGGAGTTGTCAAGGTAGTTGCAAGTCTATATTTCCTTGAACATGTAAAATGTATGGAGGAGGAGAAGTTAGAAGCAATACAAACACCATTCTATGTTGTCCTTTTGCTATTTTCTGAATTTTTCTGTATTTGTTGCATAACAGTCCGTACCATTATGTTGTACGACCCTGTCATGGAGTCTAGGTTGTTTGAAGATGGAGTATGAAGAAGTGACTATCAATTAAGACTAATTTGGGTTCATAATATTGATGAATAAGCGATCTATATACATGTGATTTGGGATTGCTCTTCACAAAACTTTATTTTCTAAAAATTTGCCCTCTACAGGCCGTACACTGGGTAGGTACAACATAGTCTTCAATTCTTCATGTTCTAAACTGTTAGTAGGTTGAACTAACTTGCATTTGAATGTAAATTGGTGTCTTGAAGTTATAGTATAAGGGAGTTATAAGGTTTTACTCAAAAATAGTCTCATAGAACCCTAAACAAGGGTTTTGCTTCCAACCATGAGACATGGACCATCCCACAGTCTTCCAAAGCCATAAGACTAGTGGGATGGGTGTATTATCTTGCATTTTGAGTTTTTTGATTGATTGCAAGGGTGGTAGAGTCGGTTTGTGCAAGATTTGTTAAGAAGGGCTTAATAAGACCATGTATTAAGCCATTTGGAGGAACCTAAGAGGTAATTCTTGGGACAACAGAGAGTAGAAGTTTAAAACCCATAAAATCTTTTGTTTTGGCATGCATTCTAAGTGTCCAAACCTTTGGTTGAGTTCTGGGCTTGCATTTGAAGGTAGTCTCTTTGTAGATTTGGCTTAATTGGGGCTCTAGGTCATTGATAGGGGTTATTGGTTGAGATATTCCGTCCAAAACAACTTATGTCAAGTTTGAGATATATGATAGAGGGCCATAATGGGTATCTACTAATTGTCTAAGATCTGGATTTGGAGGTCTGAGTCAAAATTTATTTGAACTATTGTCATTTTGGAGGGCTACAAGCCATTTTGGGGGGTTTGTGAAGGAAGTACCAACCCTAAATCTAATCTACCTTGGACTATGGATGGAATGGGTCCCCTAACATCCCAAACCAACATTTCCATGATGATCCTAGAGTTTCTTTCTGTTGTTCCCACTTTTGCATAAAGATCTTTATTTTTGGGCTTGTAGGTGAAGTAGAACCTTGTCTAGTTTGTCTATCTTCTCCCATCCAATTTGCCTCTACATCAAGAACTCTTGATAAGCTCTAGCATGTGAGAGAAATTTGAATTCTCAGAGGTGTCATCTGGTTGTTATGGTCCTTGTATGTGTAATGTCCCCTTTTAGGCTCATGGATAGTCCATCATAAAATTCTGGTGGACTAGCCGTTTGGTTAAGTGATAAAAATGAAATATTTAAAAGGGTCACTTAAGTTACTTTTTGGAACACTCACATTGGAAAATATTTAAAGTGAAATTCAAAGAGATATTTCCCTCCAAAGTAAACGTCCCTCTTGGAGAGTTTTTCAAGAGGGAAAAGTGCCTCATTTGATATGCTTGCTTATGATATCTTCTTCTTTTGAGCTCTGCTAGAGTCTGCTATCGTGGGGTTTGAGGATTCAAACCAGAGGCTTGTGGAGACAGAAACCTCCATAGGTAACGGCATTCTACAGGTGTGAAAGACCACCCAACGGTGCCCTTGTGAGTGGATGTATTTAGCATTCGCATATGTGCTTCAATGGAGTTCGTTTGACAGAGATTTGTTAAAATATTGAGGATTCCTCTTGCATTTTACTCAAGTTCTTCATAGTAGTTTGGAGAGTAGTTCATTTGAAATCTGAGGCAAAATATGCATTTGGGGACTGTGTTTTAGTGCAGCAAGCTGGACCCATTACCCAGCCTAGTCGTACCAAGTGGGAGGGCATTTTGAGGTTGTTCTTTGCATAAATCTCTTCCAAATCTGATCATCCCTCCTTGTTGATAGCCTACAACACTTCATAGAGGAATTTTGGTGGCTTGTGACATTTATCTCGACTGTTCGACCCTTCCAGCCATGGCTGTACACCACCAGGCTTGACGTGGGGAAGTGTGGAGCTTATTGGTCATTGTAGGTAGTGTTTGTTTGCTTTGTATGAGGCCTCCAGGGTCTATTGTATTGCCATTAACAATGAATGCATTATACTCTATGATTCTTGATGATTTGGAGCAATATTGTAATGCGAGTGGCTGGTTCGGTAGTCACCAAAAACTGAAGTTTCAAATCTGCATATGGGTATGTGATAGAACCTCTTTATTTGTTGATATATGAATTGGGTCTTTTATATTTATCTTGCATTCCTTGCATATTTTCTAGGTTTTGGTTATATGCTCTATATTGTATGCTCCGGCAATACATTCGCAGGAAAACAAAAAACCCCTTCTGCACTTTTTCTATCTAGTCTAAAAGAACACACAATAAAATAATAAAATAACACACAAAAAAGATTTTTAAAATATACAAACAGGTACGGCACATTACAGTGGTATCAGAGCCATGATCTTGCCATCCTGTGAGGTGAAATACACATGTAGAAGTGAAAATGAGATATGCGACCGATAGATAGATATTCCTTCAGGAATACCAAAGCAAGGCAAGGAACATAGATTCCATAGTTGATAGTTCCAGAGATAGAGGTAGCAGCTGCAGAGGATGATTCTCAGGTTTCACGGACAGACCCCTTTTCTGGAGACTTACCTCCATTTACAGAGCATACAGGGGAAATGGGAGATGCGGAGATTGAAGAACCAAGCACACGAGATATCCTTAATGACTTGGCTAGAAGTTAGCAACAAATTGTGGCTAGCTTGGATAGGTCTCAGCAGGCACTTGGGAGGCTTCTTGGTCAATTATTTCCTAAGCTAGATGAAGATGAGGAGGATATAGGTTGAAACAGATATAGAAATGACATGAATGGAGGCAGGAATGACAGTCATGGAGACCAGCATGATAGGAATAGAGACCGAAACGTTGGTGATAGAAATGGGCACAGGAATCATGATGGAGAGGCTTCGGTGAATAACTGGGGTGCTACATGACTCACGACTGCAGATAGACCAGGCATTTCGACTTTTAGGCTGAGGGACGAGATACCAGACAGGGATGCTACACAGTTGTAGTTTCAAGAAGAGATCTTTAGTGATTGGCAGGCTTCTAGCGAAGGGTTTAGAGCTGAAATGACCTTCAGAGACTACTCAGATCTTCAGATGAGACATAGACCCAGAGGGGGTAATAGACAACAGAAAAATGAGCTGCAGAAGAAGGTCAGCAAGATGACCTTACCATATTTTGATGGTTCAGGAAAAACTTCAGCAAGAGCATGGGTACAAAAGTTGGATTACCTTCACATCAGCCCCGTGCTAGAGATAGATGCCATCACATACGCAGCCTTACATTTGGAAGGTAGTGCGCATAAGTGGTGGAGCAATGGGAAGGTGACTCTGGGACATGACCAGATCACATCTTGTTGCAAGTATGGGTCTAACCGGTGTTGTCATTAATGTCAACATACTCATGTTATAGTAATAAGAAGGATTGGATGAGTTTTGTGCTAAGGATATTGAGAAAATTAGTCTCAATCAGGAACAGTGAAGAACAATGATGACAACAAGGTAAAAGTCCAAGATAGGTTGAGGATCAGAGGATGTGGTTTAAAGGGTTTGTAGATATAAGTCTTGAGATGCTCCAATCAATTTTTCAGAGGTCCGCACGAAGATTTGAAGAAGTTATTGTCGCTCAAATAGAACCAGTTCCGACAGAGAAGAATTCCAGTAAGCAGATGAAGTCTGGATGTTCTTTGTGATTCAGGAAAGCTTGTGGTGATCTGTGGATAGTGTCCAGTTCATGTGGGTGGTCCGCATTGAAAGTTAAAGTTTGTATTTGAAGAATAACCACCGGATGTTGGTGTTCTTTCTTAGACTGGCCGACCAGATGTATTACACATCTTGCGGATGTTCTTGTAGGTGTTTGTCGACTTAGATGATTGTTCCTAAGTTGATGCCTTGTATAAATAAGGGATTGTGAAGTCATTCCAGAGTGTGTCTTGTGGAGATGAAAGTGTGGTAGCGAAGAGGAGAGAAAAAGGCAGAGCAAGAAGTATTGAGCTTAATGGAACTGATTCAAGCATGGTGAAGATGCTATTTTCCAGTTCATGTATGTGATACTTATTTCTTTGTAGATAGTGTGTCTCTTGTAGGCAGTGAGCCCTAATTGGTATGTGCCATTTTGTTCTTTCTATTCTTCTAACAGAGAATACATTCTTGGGTTAATCACCCCGTGGTTTTTCCCTTAACCAGGTTTTCACGTCAAAATCTTGGTGTCTTATGTGTTGATGAGTTTCTGCTTTTGATTTGAATGCATTATGTTTCATGTTTAATATACTATTAATCACCAAGAAAATTTAAGTGTGTAAATTGGAGAAAGTTTTGCACAACTGATTCACCCCCCCTCTTAGTTGTGTGTCTTAAGTCTAATAATTGGTATCAGAGCCAAGTTCCTCTAAAAGGAGCTTAACCGCTTGAGGAGATCCAGGATGTCATCTTACAAGAAGGATAGTCCGAAGTTTGATGGAACCAACTTTGCTTTTTGGAAAGGTCGCATGAAATGTCCCTTGCAGTGTATGGGAATGGCATACTGGTCCATGGTTACAAAAGCGTATGTACCTCCACAGGGTGGTTCGACAACCCTAAATAAAATCACAGATGCTGAAAATAATCTGCGGACCAAAGAGGCTCTTCTAAGCGCATTATCTGACTTAGAGCTCTCAAATGTTATTGACCTACCAACTGCTTTTGAGATTTGGAATAAACTGAAACTTTTGCATGAAGGAGACCAGTATGTTAAATGTGCAAGGTTACAGAGTCTAAAAGGGAAATTTGAAAAACTGAAGATGAGAGATGATGAAAATATTACTACTTTTATGCCAAGAGTAAATGAGCTGATTTGTGGAATTAGAAATGCTGGTGGAGTCTTGGATGAAAATGAGATTGTTGGCAAAATTCTTAGATCCCTTCCTGCCTCTTACAAAATCAAGGTTGCTTCCATTGATGAATTTAGAGCCCATACAACTGTCACAAGAGACCAATTGGCTGGCAAACTGGCTGCATTTGAAATGACCGAGTTTAGAGATGATCCCCCCAAGACTGAATCTGCATTCAAAGCCAGTGCCTCTGTGAAAGGTAAACAAAGATTTGATCTGGGAGAGAACTCATCAAGGAAACTGTCATGGTATGAAAAAGCAAGAAAAGACCTGGAAGAAGAAGTAGAAACTGCTCAACTTGAAGCCCTAATTGCAAAGAGACTGCCAAGAGGATCTGGTAAGTATGAAGGAAAATTGTCTTTTAAGTGCTTTAACTGCAATAAGATTGGTCATTTTGCCTCAAGATGTTTGAAAAGATTTTCAAAGCCAAGTCCTAACAAATCAAGGTTCCAAAAGAATTGTTACTATGTTCATGAAGAAGATGATAATGAAGGAGTAACAGATGATGAATTAGAGACTGGAAACAAATCAGGAAATGAATGGGTGTTTATTGCCATCAAGGAAGAAGAACCAATATCCTCTGTATCTATCAATCATAAAGTTGTAGAAAGAGCTCTAGCTGCCCAAGTTGAAGAAAAAGATGATTGGGTCATTGACAGTGGTTGCTCTCACCATATGACAGGTGACAAAAATAAGTTCATAGATTTGGAAAGGTATGAAGGAGGAGTGGTGAAGTTTGGTGACAATTTTGTTGGTAGAATCAGAGGAAGAGGAACTATTTCTTTTGATGGAAGAAACAAAACTGGTAATGTACTGTATGTTGAAGGTTTGAAGCACAATCTTCTCAGTGTTGGACAGTTGGTGGCCAAAGGCTATGATCTCCGATTCAAGGATGGAAAATGCAAAATCTTTGAAAGTTCCAGAACAGAGATTGCATCCGGTACTCAAACTAAAGGTAATATCTTCCACTTGGTTGGTACTGGTAAAAGCTGCTTATTTGTTCAAGTTGATCAGTGTTGGTTATGGCATAGAAGGATGTGTTATATGAATTTTGATAATATCATCAAGATAAGCAATACTCAGGCTGTAAGAGATCTTCCAAAATTGGTGAAACCTACTAATAGCTTGTGCAAGGAATGTCAGTTGGGTAAGCTGAGAAGAGTCACATTCAAAAGCAAGGAACTGTCTTCTACTAGATTATTGGACTTAGTTCACACTGATCTTTGTGGTCCGGCAAGAACTAGGAGTATTCAAGGTGATAGATACTTCATGCTGCTAATAGATGACTATTCCCGGATGATGTGGGTAACTTTTCTGAAAGAGAAATCAGAAGCTTTTGAGAAATTCAAAATATTCAAGGCTATGGTAGAGAATGAAACCAGAAAAAAGTGAAATGTCTGAGGTTTGATAGAGGTGGAGAATTCACATCCAGTGAGTTCATAGAGTTCTATGAGAAACATGGAATAAAGAGACAGTTGTCTACTCCTAGGACTCCACAGCAGAATGGAGTAGTGGAAAGAAAGAACCAGACCATACAGGGAGCTTCTAGGACCATGATGATGGAAGCTAATGTTCCTCATATCTATTGGAGAGAAGCTGTCAGCACTGCAGTCTATACTCTCAATCAAGTTCAAATTAGAAGCAATAATGGTAAGACTCCTTATGAACTTTGGTTTGGCATCACTCCTACTATAAGGTATTTCAGAGTTTTCGGTAGCAAATGTTACATTAAAAGAGATGAAGATCTAGGAAAGTTTGATGCTTGAAGTGAAGAAGGAATTTTCTTGGGTTACTCCACTCAAAGCAAAGCATACCGGTGTTACAATAAGAGACTGAGAAAGATAATAGAAAGTACAAATGTGAAGGTTGATGAAGGAATTGAGAAACCTTCAAGGTTTTATGAATACGATGATGATGATCAGAATGGTGTTTTGATTCAAGGAGCCCAAACTCCTTCCGGTATTCAGAATCAAATAGATCCAGTAATTCAGGGAGAAGAGATGAGTCATAATGAGCCTGATTAAGAATTAGAAGTGCAGGAAACTCCCAAAATTCCCAGGTATGTAAGACTGAACCACTCTGAAGATCAGATCATAGGTGATAAAAGCAAAGGAGTTCTAACAAGAATGAGAATTGCTCAAGATTCAGAAAAGTATTGTTTGATTTCAAAGATTGAACCTAAGACAGTGAATGAAGCTTACAATGATGAAAACTGAACTAAAGCAATGGAGGAAGAGCTGGTGCAAATAGAGAAAAATCACACTTGGGATCTTGTTCCCAGACCTAGAAAATGTGATTGGAACCAAATGGGTCTTCCGAAACAAACTAAATGAAGTTGGTGAAGTAATCAGAAATAAAGCCAGATTGGTCTGCAAGGGCTACTCTCAAATAGAAGGAATTGATTTTGAAAAAACTTTTGCTTTGGTGGCAAGAATTGAAGTAGTCAGATTATTTCTTGCCTTTGTTGCCTTCAAGGATTTCAAAGTATAACAGATGGATGTCAAGTCTGCCTTTCTAAACAGTGACTTGAAAGAAGAAGCGTATATAGAGCAAACAGATGGATTTCAGTTGTCTGATCATGGTGATATGGCCTACAAATTGAAGAAGGCACTTTATGGATTAAAGCAAACCCCAAGAGCTTGGTATGAAAGATTAGATAAGCATCTTTTGAAGATTGGTTTCAACAAAGGTACTGCTGACAGTAACTTATATTTCAAAATTGATCATGAAAACATCTTGATTGTTGAAGTATTTGTTGATGATATCATCTTTGGAGGAAGAGATAGTATGTGTAAAACTTTTGCAAATAAAATGAAAAGTGAGTTTGAGATGTCTATGCTTGATGAAATGAATTTCTTCTTGGGTCTACAAATTACTCAAACAAAGAAAGGAATCTTCATTTCTCAGACCAAATATGTGAAAAAATTGTTGAGGAAATTTGGGATGGAAGATTCAAAGCCAATGAATACTCCCATGGCAACCGGATGTAAGTTGAGCAAAGATGATGACTCTCCTAAGGTAGACCAGAGAAAGTACAGATCAATGATTGGAGGATTGTTGTATCTCACTCAAACTAGACTAGATATAATGCAGGCTGTTGGTCTTGTTGCTAGACTCCAGGTTGATCCCAGAGAATCTCATGTCATGGCAATCAAGAGGATTTTTAGATATCTAAAAGGGACAGTTGAGTATGGTTTGTGGTATCCTAGAGATCATGATTTCTCTATTCATGCATATACAGATGCAGATTGGGCAGGGGATGTGGATGACCGGAAGAGTACCAGTGGTGGAGCATTCTTTTTGGGAAAGAGATTAGTTTCTTGGCTAAGCAAGAAACAAGAGGCAATATCTCTATCTACAACTGAGGAAGAATACATTGCAGCAGCAGGTAGTTGCACTCAAGTTTTGTGGATGAAGCAGATGCTAAGAGATATTAAAGTAGAGTATGAGGAGCCTATCACAATCTTCTATGATAATTCAAGTGTAATAAATATTTCTAAGAATCCGGTGTTGCATTCTAAGACTAAGCATATATCTATCAAGTTTCACTTTTTGAGAGAGCAAGTGAACAAGGATGAAGTCAGACTGGAGTTTGTGCCCTCCAAGGATCAGATTACAGATATCTTTACTAAACCTCTTCCCAAGGACTCTTTTGAGTATCTCAGGGAGAAGTTAGGGGTTATTGCCCTTCCGGTGATGAACTAGGATGCACTGATGTGCATCAGTTAGGTGGATATCATAGTCATATCTTATGATCTGGATTGATGATAGGGAACTGCTACTCAGGGGGAGTAGCTGGTATGTTCTGAAGTGATGGAGTTGCAAGTATGAGCCCTTTGCCATTGATGTCAAAGGGGGAGAAAAGACATGTGAAAAACAAGTGGTTGATGATCAAAGGGGGAGCAGTAAAGGAAGAGAAGACATGTGATTAGTTGTTGCTGATAGGGGGAGTTGTGACAGTAAGGAGAAGTTCTTGTCTTGATGGTTTTTCACATCATATGTTGCCATCAATGACAAAGGGGGAGATTGTTGCAAGTATGGGTCTAACCGGTGTTGTCATTGATGTCAACATACTCATGTTATAGTAATAAGAAGGATTGGATGAGCTGTGTACTGAGGATATTGAGAAAATTAGTCTCAATCAGGAACAGTGAAGAACAGTGATGACAACAAGATAAAAGTCCAAGATAGGTTGAGGATCAGAGGATGCGGCTTAAAGGGTTTGTAGATATAAGTATTGAGATACTCCAGTCAAGTTTTTAGAGGTCCGCATGAAGATCTGAAGAAGTTATGGTCACTCAAGTAGAACTGGTTCCAGCAGGTGTTCAGAGGTGACAGAGTGACACAGATAGGTCCGGTGAGATCCGGAAATGCATTATCCCATTTTGCGGATTTAAGGAAGTGTTGAGGACATCCTTGTGAAGTGTCAAGTAGATTGGTTCATGGTTTGAAGGTCTAGAAGAACCTATTCCTTTGTAACAGTGATGACAGACTGTGTTCTTGAGGTTCTGGATGAAAGAGAGAAGAATTCCAGTAAGTAGATGAAGTGCGGATGTTCTTTGTGATTCAGGAAAGCTTGTCATGATCTGTGGATAGTGTCTAGTTCATGTGGGTGGTCCGCATTGAAAGTTAAAGTTTGTATTTGAAGAATAACCACTGGATGTTGGTGTTCTTTCTGAGACTGGCCGATTGGATGTATTACACATCTTGCGGATGTTCTTGTAGGTGTTTGCTGACTTAGATGATTGTTCCGAAGTCGATGCCTTGTATAAATAAGGGATTGTGAAGTCATTCTAGAGTGTGTCTTGTGGAGATGAAAGTGTGGTAGCGAAGAGGACAGCGAAAGGCAGAGGAAGAAGTATTGAGCTTAATGGAACTGATTCAAGCATGGTGAAGATGCTATTTTCTAGTTCATGTATGTGATACTTATTTCTTTGTAGACAGTGTGTCTCTTGTAGGCAGTGAGCCTCTTGTGAGCAGTGTGCTTAGGCAGTGAGCCCTAATTGGCATGTGCCATTTTGTTCTTTCTATTCTTCTAACAGAGAATACATTCTTGGGTTAATCACCCCGTGGTTTTTCCCTTAACCAGGTTTTCCACGTCAAAATCTTAGTGTCTTATGTGTTGATGAGTTTCTGCTTTTGATTTGAATGCATTATGTTTTATGTTTAATATACTGCTAATCACCAAGAAGATTTAAGTGTGTAAATTGGAGAAAGGTTTGCACAACTGATTCACCCCCCTCTTAGTTGTGTGTCCTAAGTCTAACACATCTTACGTTGAGTTCATAGCCAGACTCATAGACAGGTTCGACAAGAAGGATCCTAAATTGCAGATTAAGGAGCTAGCACAGTTGAGACAGAGTGGATCAATGGACTCGTACATTTCAGAGTTCCAGGATCTCTCAGTCATGGCTTCAGATATATCAGAGAGGAGGTTGATCATGCTCTTCGTTGATGGGTTGTTTGATCCTTTAAGGGGATGGGTGAAGGGTTTAGACCCTATGACATTGTAGGAGGCCATGAAGAAGGCCCGTGATATGGAATCATCTACATGGAGGAGCAAATTTCAGAGTAAGAACTTTCAGCATAGGAGAGATAAGGAGAGAGATAGGAGACCTTTCCACAGGGGCTCAGGAGACCAGCCACATAAGGGTTCTTCTAGGTTAGATAATGATCAGCTGAATGACCTTAGGAGAAAGAAGCTTTGTTTTCATTGCAGAGAGCCTTGGGATCCTAAGCACAAGTGTGCTACCCAAGGGAAGGCAAAACAGATTGAGTACTTCTCAACAAATGAGTTTGTGGAGTTAGACACGCATTCGGAGCAGCATACAGAGGATGATGATTCAGGGATAGATGTTACATCTGAAGTACCAGATAAGGATAATGATACCTCCCTACCCATAGCCCACATTTCTAGCATTCAGAGAGAAGGGTCGTTTAAGATCCGAGGAGTATTGGGTGGACAGAGGTGCATTACCTTGCTAGATACAGGTGCCACTCATAACTTCATAGATGAGGGCTTGGTTGCTAAGAGGGGGTTACAAACAAAGGAGTTTGCAGGATTTAAGGTAAAGGTAGCTGATGGGTTTGTACTCACTTGCACTAGGAGGATTCCCAACTTGATGATCCAGCTAAACCACTATACTTGCCAATCAGAGTTTTATGTGGTTAGCATGGGTGACATGGATGTTGTGCTGGGAATGAAATGGCTTCATGAGATAGGGGAGTTCACTATCAATTTGAGGACAATGGAAATGAAGTTTGAAGTGAATGGAGTTAAGCATGTGCTCAGGGGAATTTCAGATGGTGGACTGAGAGTTGTTTCTCTCAAGCGAATGGAAAGATTGATTCGCCATGATCAGGTACAATGGGCAGCAGAGATATTGGTGATCCCTAAAATTATAGAGAAATAGAAACATGAGTATCCACCTGACATACAGGCTCTTCTAACTAAACACACCAAAGTGTTTAGTGATATTCCACTAGGTAGACCGCCTGATAGGGGTATCGAGCATGTGATCGAGTTGGAGGAGGGTGCAAAACTGGTGATTATCACACCATACCAGCACCCGAAGAGATCCAAAGATGAGATTGAGAAAGTTATCAAAGAGCTTCTCGCCATGGGACACATAAGACCAAGTAAGAGTCTGTTTGCATCATCCGTTGTGTTAGTAAAGAAAAAGGATGGGACTCTTAGGATGTGCATTGATTACAGGGAACTCAATAAGAAAACAATCAAGAACATGTATCCCATACCCAGGATAGATGAGCTGATTGATGAGCTACACGGGGCTTGTTATTTCTCCAAGATAGACTTGAGGTCTGGATACCATCAAATTAGGGTCAGAGATGAGGATGTGGAGAAGACGACATTTAGGTGTCACTATGGTTACTTTGAGTTCCTAGTCATGCCATTCAGCTTGACTAATGCACCAGCTACTTTCCAGTCTTGCATGAATAGAGTCTTCAGAGAGCAGTTGAGGAGGTTCATCTTGATATTTTTTGGTGATATCCTGATTTATAGCAAAACGTGGGATGAGCATGTGAAACACATTGACATTGTGTTGAGTATTCTGGAGAGGGAATCTTTATATGCCAAAATGTCAAAGTGTGAGTTTGGGATGACCGAGTTGCTATACTTGGGTCACATCATTAGTGCTGGTAATATGAAGGTAGACCTGAAGAAGATTCGGGCAATAGTAGACTGGCCGCCACCAAAGAATCTTACCCAGCTGAAGGGATTCTTGGGTTTATGTGGATATTACCACAGGTTCGTCAAGGGGTTTTCTCAGTCAGCTGCTCCCCTCACAAATTTGATTTGCAAGGATGCATTTAGTTGGACAGGGGGTACACAAGAGTGCTTTGACCAATTCAAACAGATTATGAGTACATGCCCTATATTGGCCATGCTAGATTTTAGCAAGCCCTTTGAGTTGCAGTGTGATGCTTCAGGGGAAGGCATTGGTGTGGTAATTATGCAGGATAAGCACCCCATAGTGTTTGAGAGTAGGAATTTGAGGGGTGTGGAACGTAGCTATAGCATTTACGACAAGGAGATGTTAGCCATAATGCATGCATTGGCTAAGTTCATACGATACCTTGTGGGCAGTAAGTTCGTAGTCAAAACAGATCACAATAGTATGAAGCATTTCCTTGGCTAGAAAGACTTAAATGAGAGGCAACAGAAGTGGGTCAGCAAGCTATAGGCCTACGACTTTGACATTTTGTATGTCAAAGGAAAGAAAAATGTTGTTGCCGATGCTCTATCTAGGAGGCCCCATTTATGTGCACTTGGAGCCATTGCAGATGATTGGAGGGAGATGATATCAGCTGAGTATGCAAAGGATGCATGGGCTATGGGGATAATTGATGGCGCCATCAAGGATGATAGGTATACAGTGGTAAATGATTTAATCATTTACAAGAACAGGATTTTCTTTGCGACAGACTCTCAGATGAAACAAAAGGTTTTGAGGGCATTTCATGACTTGCCGATGGCAGGACACCTGGGGTACTTCAAAACTTATAGGTAGGTTAGAGAGAGGTTCACCTGGAAGGGCCTCAAGACGGAGGTGATGCAGTATGTGAGAGAGTGCCCGATATGTTAGTAGAACAAACAAGAGCACTCATTCCCAGGAGGTTTGTTACAACCCCTACCCATTCTTGAAAGGAAGTGGGATAGCATTTCTATGGACTTTATCACAGGTTTACCAAAAGTCCAAGGTAGGGATTGCATTTTCGTGGTAGTGGACAGGTTGACAAAGTATGCACACTTCTTTGCCATCCCTACCACTTTTGCTGCAGCACGGGTTGCAGAATTGTTCTTTCGTGAGGTATTTCGACTCCATGGGTTGCCTGAGAACATTGTTAGTGATAGGGACAACAGGTTCCTTAGTAATTTTTGGTAGGAGCTCTTCAGGTTGATAGGGATAGAGCTCACCCCTAGTACGAGTTACCACCCTCAAACGGATGGTCAGACAGAGATAGTTAATAAATGGGTGGAAGGATACCTCTAAAACTATGTTTCAGGGCGGCAGCAAAAGGCATGGGTTAAGTGGCTCCACATGGGAGAGTATTGTTACAATTCCACATACCACATGTCTATTCAAATGTCACCATTTATGGACCTATATGGGTATGAGGCACCGAGCTTTGTTGATTTGTTGTTTGCTGATAGCAGAGTGCCGAAGGCCAAAGACCTTCTCTAGGAGAGTCAAGACATCATGAGGTCTTTGAAGGAGAACATACAGAAGGCTCAGAATTAGTAGAAGTAGTATGCAGATCAGCAGAGGACTGAGCGGTCTTTTGTGGTTGGTGACATGGTGTATCTCATGTTGCAACCCTATAGACAGTCCACTCTCAGAAAGAGTGGGGTAGAGAAGTTGAAGCCATGGTACTATGGACCTTTTTAGATCTCCAAGAGGATTGGGGAAGTGGCTTATGAGTTGGAGCTTCCAGCAGGTAGCAGGGTACATAATGTATTTCATGTATCTCACCTCAAGAAGGCGTTGGGGCATAAGGTGATACCATCAGTGGAGTTGCCTCCTCTTGATGAAGAGGGGAAGTCGATACTGGTACCTGAGGCTATAATTGATACCAGGGAACATAATTTGAGGAGGAAGAACATCAGAGAGTACTTGGTTAAATGGAAGAACCTACCCGTGGAGGATGCTACTTGGGAGAATGAGCAGATATTAGACCATCCTAAATTGAGATTGCTTGAGGCAAGCAATCTTAGGGAGGGCAGACTGTAATGTCCCCTTCTAGGCTCATGGTTAGTCCATCATAGAATTCTGGTGGACTAGCCATTTGGTTAAGTGATAAAAATGAAATATTTAAAAGGGTCACTTAAGTTACTTTTTGGAACACTCACATTGGGAAATATTGAAAGTGAAATTCAAAGAGATATTTCCCTCCAAAGTAAACATCCCTCTTGGAGAGTTTTTAAAGAGGGAAAAGTGCCTCATTTGATATGCTTGCTTATGATATCTTCTTCTTTTGAGCTCTGCTAGAGTCTGCTATCGTGGGGTTTGAGGATTCAAACCAGAGGCTTGTGGAGATGGAAACCTCCATAGGTAACGGCATTCTACAGGTGTGAAAGACCACCCAACGGTGCCCTTGTGAGTGGATGTATTCAGCCTTCGCATATGTGCTTCAATGGAGTTCGTTTGACAAAGATTTGTTAAAATATTGAGGATTCCTCTTGCATTTCACTCGAGTTCTTCATAGCAGTTTGAAGAGCAGTTCATTTGAAATCTGAGGTAAAATATACATTTGGGGACTACGTTTTAGTGTAGCGAGCTGGACGTATTACCCAGCCCAGTCGTACCAAGTGGGAGGGCATTTTGAGGTTGTTCTTTGCATAAATCTCTTCCAAATCTGATTGTCCCTCCTTGTTGACAGACTACAACACGTTATAGAGGAATTTTGGTGGCTTGTGACATTTCTCTCGACTGTTCGACTCTTCTAGCCATGGCCGTACACCACCAGGCTTGACGTGGGGAAGTGTGGAGCTTATTGGTCATTGTAGGGAGTGTTTGTTTGCTTTGTATGAGGCCTGTAGGTCCTATTGTATTTCCATTAACAATGAATGCATGATACTCTGTGATTCTTGATGATTTGGAGCAATATTGTAATGCGAGTGGTTGGTTCGGCAATAGCCAAAAACTGAAGTTTCAAATTTGCATATGGGTATGCGATAGAACCTCTTTATTTGTTGATATATGAATTGGGTCTTTCATATTTATCTTGCATTCCTTGCATATTTTCTGGGTTTTGGTTATATGCTTTATATTGTATGCTCCGACAATACATTCGCAGGAAAACAGAAAACCCCTTCTACAATTATTCTATCTAGTCTAAAAGAAGACACAATAAAATAATAAAATAACACATAAAAATATTTTTAAAATATACAAACAGGTACGGCACATTACAGTATGACACAAATTTCTTGATCTTTATCTAATTCCACAAGGCCTAAGGTGTTTTGATCAAAGGTGTTGGAACTAAGTTCTTCATCTTGTGAGAATGTGTCCATGAATGATTTTTGTTGATGTCTTGGGAGGTTTGATATGAAGTGATGGTACCCCCAACATGAATTGATCTCGTGCCCCCTTCTCTTGTGAAATGAGCAATATTTATCATGATTGTGATCTTGAGGTTTACGATGATTGTTGTATGACTTCTTGTTGATTTTCAACGGATAGTTGTTGGCATTTTTATTCCCCAAATTTGTATGACTATTGTAGTCACAATTATAGTTCCCTAATGGTGAAGTGTTTGTTGACCCATCTACATCTTGATTATTTGTCAAGGATTTGTTATTTATATCATGATTTATCAACCTTCCATTGGAATCATACTCCCTTCTTTCACTATCAATAGTGACTTGGTCAATTCTAAGGGCACTTTCAAGTGCTTCTTCGTATGATTTGTAAGGGAGTTTTTGGACTTGTTCTCCTATGTCATTGTTGAGAGCATGTAAGAAGAGATCACAAAGTTCTCTATGATCCATGTTTGATGCACTGGTTGAAGAATAGAGAACTTTCATCCATCGTGTGATAAAATGTGCAACCGACTCGTTGGCTTCTTGTTTGATTGTTAAAAATTCTTGTATAACTATCTTGACCAATTTTTTATGTCAAAGGCAGCCACAAATTGATCAATGAGTTGCCTAAAAGAGTGGATCGATGCTTCTAGTAGTCGATAGTACCAATCTAAAGCGATACCCTCCAAAGTCTTTGGGAAACTTCTTTGCTACCACCCCATCCCAAGGATAGAGTTCTCGCACTACCATGATGTAAGCCTTGATATGAGAGTTGGGATCACCCTCTGCCTTAAATTTTGGAAGCTCAGGGAGAGGTCGTGGTAGTATAACCTAATGAATGTTGTAGTCAAGAGGCTCCTTTAAATACTTGAGGTATGTTCCTAGGAGGGAGTTATGTGTAGAGGATTTGTATCTCCAAACATTAGCCCTTCAAGTGGAGCTTGTTGTGTTTGTTGAAAGGGTATACTAGATTGTTGATATCCTAAAATAGTTGGATGACTACATGGCACCATGTTTATGTTTTGAAGATTGGATGGGATCATTTGTGGTTGATCTTGTGTCATAGGAATCCCACCTATTTGATTGAGACTTGTCATGTTGGATTGTGAGGTTAAGGGAGGCCTAAATGATTTGTTATGGAAATTTGGATGAGGGGGATTTTGTTTTGTCCCTTGGTTTGATTCACTCTTATCAATGAAAGGATTTTCCTATGCCCTAGGTTTTTCTTGAATTTTACTTTGACAACTTTGTCCAACCCTCCTAGCCTCAAGGGTCTCGATTCGTTGGACTAAACTTTCTATAAGGTCTATGAGTGAGGCTTTGTCTATTCTTTGAGTTTTTCCACCTTGCAATGGATTTCTTTGCATTGGGGTTTGAGTGACCCTATTTGTTCTTTCTGATGACATTTCACATGTTGTGGACTTTTTATCTTGATGTACTATGTGGAGGGGTTTTTGTGCCTCCTCAACTTCCTATAAGTTCTCCTCTTGAGAATGTGCTTCATTGTCCATTTCAGTGGCCAATTTGCTATGGCTTGTTATTGGTTGATCATCTTGATGGATCTCAGATTGAATGCTCATTGGTTGTGTTTTAATTTTGTCAAGTTGAATGACCATGTTTTTGTTTGTTTGAGGCTTCTGTTGGATGCCCTTTTAAGTTTGAGTCTTTAAAATCTAATTGATCTGACATTGAATCCATTGGATCTGAAGGTGTGTTGATTTTACTTGAGGGGATATTCCCCCCTAGATTTTTGTCGCATGAAGTATTGTGGCATGTGCAAAAATTTGAAAGAACCCATCCCAAAAGGATTTGCTCTTCATGTTGGGTTCACCAAAATAAGTACGCGCAGAATTGTGACTCCGGTTGCCTGGAGGCCATCGGGTCAGATTTCGGCACGCACACAGACCCTTTCCCTCCTTGCCTTGGGGCGATCCACCACATCACTCTAGCTCATGTGGAAGTATCCAGTCGAGAGGAGGCGAGACATGGTGGGGGTCTGGCTCGTTTGAGAGCTAGACTTCATGAAGGGGGGTTGGCAAGATTTGTGGCCTTTGTTGTTGTGCGTTTTGTTGTGTGTTTGTGGTTCTTGAGATAACCCTATGACCCAAAGGGTCACTAGTTTCTCTCCTTCTATTTGGGTTCCTTGAATTCCACCTTTGTGTGGGAAAACGGTTGTTCTCGTTCATGGCTTCTACTGTTTCTATGTCTCTGAGAAATGCTCTGTGTAGTCGCAATTGCCTAATTTCTTCAATCAACAATAGAACAAATGGGTCCTCTTGTGGTGGAATGTGTGTCTGTTGTTGGGGTTGTGGATGGATCTCCTCGATCTTGTCATGGATAGCTTTTACCCACTCTCCTCTTACTCCTAAACACATTCATGAATCAGGATAGAGAAAGTTGTATAATTGCTAACTCTAACCAGATCTAGGGTTTTGACCTAGGGTTTTGTTAACCTAGGGTTTGTCTATGAATACCTCATGATGGAATCGAGGGTTTGTCTGTGAACACCTCGTGATGGAATCGAGGGTTTTGCAATGTTATCTATTTTATCAGATCTATACAAATGCAAGCTAAATGATGATATGCAAAGCATCTTTTTGGTATTTTTAGAGTATTTTTGGAAAGGAAAATGTTTCTAATCTATGGAATAAATGTGCATGCAATCCTATATGAAAAGTTGAATCTATGTTTTTGTGGGTTTTTGGTATTTTCAATGCAATCTAATCTAATAAAAAGGGAAGATGCTTTTTCTAAAAAAAGTAGATCTAGGAATGTAAAAATGACTATTCTAACATGCAAGATCTAACCTATCAAGGAAAAAGCAAAATGTTACTATTCCCAAGAGCAAAGTATGATTATCTAATTAATATTCATGAAAGCAATGAAAGAACCTAAAAGAGATGAAGATTTGAAGACTCCAAGTTTACCCTCAGTAATCCTTGTGTAGGCAACCTCGAATACTTTTGTGACAATAGGTGATTCACTCGATGACAAAAAGACTCAAAGAAGTGTAAAGAAGCTTTTGTGAAGCTTGTGTGAGCTCAATGCGAGCTTGGATTGAGCACAATGGCATAAAAAAAAGAAGCAGCGTAGCGTTGCTTCTCTGAACAATAAAAAAAAGGCACTTTCGTCTTGTATGAGCATATGAATGCTAGATTTGGAGAGAAAAATTGGCAAGAGTTGTGTGCACAATGAATTTGCCTCCCTTTGTGCTTGGGGAGGGGGAGGTTTGAGGAAGGGATTGATTGGAGAGTTAACTCATTTGATTGATGAGTTAACAAGAATATATTAGGGAGTTAACAAGGTTGATTACCTAGTGAACTCAGCTGAAGGGGGAGTGATGAAGCAATGATAGCTTATCACTGAAGAGGAAAAGGGAGTTAGAAGAATGCATGAGATTGATTGGAGAGTTAATTTAAGATCAAATAGAGTTAATTATGCATGTGTGGGTGCATGAAATAGTTAACTCTATATCAAGGATCAAAACTCATGCAAATAGAGATAAAATGTGAGAAACTTTAGTTTTTCTACAGGTCAAAAGATGACAGGGTCACCACCTTCGTCAGTCAAAGTCGTCTAGGGGGATCTTGGGTCGCCTGGGGGCGACCCTGGATTAGGAGTGTAGAATGCAGAAATCAAGATGGCAGAAGGCAAGGGGGAAGAAAAGGATGGATTCTGCATCAGAAAATAGGTCAATCCTTTGGAAGAATCCAAATCTCCACTTGCATCCTCATGATCCCCAATGGGGATATGGAAATAATAGGGGGAGATTTGGATTGGTTGGTTGAAATCAAAAACATAAAGTGAGAGATGGACCGGGGGACCTCTAGAAGGCTTCTATGAGGTGTACTAGATGAAATACAAAGGGGAGAAGTGAAAAATCACCTACAAGACACTCACAAGGCTTAGGATCAAGGTCGAAAGCCATAAAACACAAGTCAACAAGTGTTGCAACAAGCGTGGAAAACAAGGAAGGAAGGGAATCGACAAAGCAGAAACAACACAAGACAAGAAGAAAGGACACGCCATCAAGAGGCCTGCTACCCAGAGGATTTATTTTTAGGCTTGCATGTACGTGACAAGGATTTGAATCATCATAGGGGTCCTTGTGGAGGGAGTGCATGATTTTTGTGCTTACAGTCACATGAGCAGTTTTAAGGCTGATGATTAAGTTAACTATTAAGGGGTTTAAGGCCTCTGGTCACCCATGTGACTAGGGATTGAGCACCTGCGAGGCCTATCAGACTAAATGGTGAGGTCAATTTGAGCATAGGAGATCATTTGTGAAAGTTGATTTCTAGATTTTTATCCAAAAAGACCTGAATCTGCAACAAAAAACTTTAACAAACACTCACAAACAAGAGGGGTTAGAGTACTGGGCGTGCCAAAATGTGATAGGTGAAAAATGCAATGCAAACATAAATGAAAAATAATCAAATCAAACACAATTTACCTCCCTTTGCATAAACGAATTTGCCTTCACTGATCGAACTTATTGAAGTGCGCCCTACTTCAATCGATTGCTCTTTGCTCTTTGATTATTGTGGATTGCTCAGTTAAATAGCATAACTTTGTGATGAGAATGATATGATCTAGAATGATTTCTGCAGTGTAATGTTGTATGAAGATCGAAGAGGATTAGATGGTTTGGAGAATGTTTTGTTTATAGACACTCAAGGATGAAGATCAATGGTTGTGGATGATGTGAGAGATCAATGGCTAAGAATGGTTGAGAGGATGTGCTTGAATGAGAGAAGGACAAGTGTCCTTGTCCTCTCATGCATCAGTGGAGTTAACAAAATTGATTGGGGAGTTGACTGAGTTGATTGCTTAGTGAACTTAATTGATTGACTAGTCAATTAAATTGATTGATTAATTAACTAGTTTGACTAACCTGTTATTTGATTTGATTGATTTATTTAACTAATTTGATTGATTAGTTATCTAAACTAATTGAGAGTGAATTATGGATGAGAGGGAATAATAGAAAATTATATAAATAAATTATTTAATTTCATGCACATGGATAAATAAATAAAATATTGAATTTTATTTATTTTTGAAGAAATGGAATATTAGTTTTAATTAAATAAATAATTTAAATTTATTTAGTTAATGTGAGGAGGAAAATTGATTTAATTAAATAATCAGAGTTATTTAATTAAATATGGAGGATAAATTGATTTAATTAAATAATTGGAATTATTTAATTAATATGGCAGATAAATTGATGTAATTAAATAATCAAGATTATTTAATTAATGTGGAGGATAAATTTATGGTAGAGTATGACAAATGAAAGCCTGATATGGTAATGAGTCAATTTTAGGTGTTTACACAATGATGTGCTTGGGATAAACTCAAATGATAACAACTCTTTTCATCAACACCACCAACCTCAACTTAATACCAAGTTGTCTGCATCCTTTAAACACATTATAATCCAATATATATGAGTCAATTAAGAAAGGCATACATTTGAAAGACGTCTTAGCAATCTTGAACTAAACTCAAGTGCATGTTGAAAAACATAATGTGTATTTCAACCATCAAAATTATATATAAAATCAAATCTAATAATTCTATACAACCCTACCAAACATAAAATTAGGAATCCCATTTAATTAGGGCTACACTTTGGTGCACACAAAACCATTCATCAAGAGAAAGGCTCTGAAATCAGATATGTGGTTCTATGGAAGAGATGATGGATGTGTAGAGGTCTCACTTTATTTTGATTCAAAAATAAAATGAGACCTCTACACATCCATGATTTTCCAAGAAAGTGATTAAGTTGAATTTAGACCCAATTGGTTTTAAAACAAACTGTAGAATCCAATGCAAAATCAAAATAGAGCACATGAATATTTAAACCTTGAGTGCCAAAGTGGAATTTATATCAACCATTGCATTAATCAAGATATAACCTTAATAAAGTCCAATTGCAAATGAATAAAGCATAATTTATTAAATATTTTAAGCACAAATGTATAGAGGTCTCATTTCATTTTGATTCAAAAATAAAATGAGACCTCTGCACATCCATGATTTTCCAAGAAAGTGATTAAGTTGAATAGACCCAATTGATTTTAAAACAAATCACATAATCCACTGCAAAATTAAAACAAAGCACATAACTATTTAAACCTTGAGTGCTAAAGTGGATTTTAAATCAACTTGATGCAGGAGCATCTGGTGGTGTAAGGGCAATCTTGCATCATGCAAAAATGATGATGATTCAAAATTGTTGATGTTGCTTTCATTTCTTTTCAAAATTAGTATTTCTATTTCCATAATCGTTTTCATAATGATGTAGAACCTTCAAATTTTCCAAACTACTAAAAATAGCAAACTGCTATTTTTAGAAAGTTTTCATTTGGGCATGTATGGAAGTGACAATTTACAGGAAGCTTCATAAATGAAAAATAAGACCTTTGGCAAAGGAATCAGGTGAAAATCATTTGTTGGCTAAAAGATATTAAAGTTTTTGTTTCCTGAAAAACCCCTAAAAAAGTTTCGAAGTCAAGTTTGAGGCACTAAAAGGCTTTGTACGACCCCGAATATTGGCAGAATCAGCAAAGCCCATTCTTAGCACGTAGATAATTCCGTGAACTTTCTAATGTGTCAAATGGTTCATCAATCAGACACTCGGACCAAAAGTTATAGCTCTCGAAAGTTGACCTATTTTTGGAGCGAGATGCAAAATTTGAAATTTGGTTGGAGGCCGCCAAAAAAGGCTATTTATTACCATTTTCGGGAACCCTTGGCAGTAGTAGAGATAAGGGGGAAAGTGTAGAGTAAAGAAAAGGTAGGAAAATAGAAACCCTAGTAGATTTGAGGCTATAGAAGGCAGAAGGTTCCAGAGTCTGGAGATAGGAAGCTGTAATGTGTTGCAACCTATGGAGGAATCATCCTTTGATTGTATTTGAGCTTTTGTAATGTAATGTGTTGTCCAAATCAATAAAAGAACATTCCTATATTTTCTATATGCAATTTCTATTGTTCTACGTTTTATGATTTACCCCCTTCATCATAGCCATTTCGTTAATAAAGATATGACCTTAATAAAACCCTAATTGTAAATGAATAAAGTAATTTATAAAAAATTTAAGCACAAATGTGCATACGTCTCATTTCATTTCTATTCAAAAATAAAATGAGACCTCTACACATCCATGGTTTTCTAAGAAAGTGATTAAATTAAACAAACCCAGTTGATTTTCAAAAAAAGCAAAAAATCCAATGCAAATTAAAATAGAGTACATAACTATTTAAACCTTGAGTTCCAAAGTGGACTTTAAATCAACCATTGCATTAATAGAGATTTAACCTTAATAAAAATGTAATTATAAATTAATAACTTTAGCTTAATTTATTAAAGATTTTAAGCTCAAATACATAGAGGTCTCATTTTATTTTGATTTGAAAATAAAATGAGATCTCTATACATCCACAATTTTCCAAGTAATTGATTAAGTTGAATAGACCTAATTAGTTTTAAAATAAACCACAAAATCAACTACAAAATTAAAATGAAGCACCTAACTATTTAAACCCCGAGTGCCAAAGTCCACTTTAAATCAACCATTGTGTTAATAGAGATATAAACTTAATAAAATCCAAATTGTAAATGAATAAGGCATAAGTTATAAAAGATTTTAAGCACGAATAGGCATGTTTTAGGTTGCTCAAGGTAAAAGTGCACTTTAAATCAACCATTGTGTTAATAGAGACATAAACTTAATAAAATCCAAATTGCAAATGAACAAGGCATAAGTTATAAAATATTTTAAGCACAAATAGGCATGTTTTAGGTTTCAAAAGGCAGTAAGCTAGGGAGTTTAGAATTTAAATAATACCATGAGACTAAAATGAAATGACAATGAAAATAATTTTCAAATGGAATTTTAATGAGTCCACACAACAAGAAGCACCCTTCACATAAGTGACCAACCTATACAATGTATACTTTCACACCCTTAAAACATCCCTATATACATGATGTTGAATTGTAACCAAGACAACTAGGGCACCTTAGTTAAAACAAATAGACCCAATTACTTGCAACCACATACAAAAAATAATATTTTGAACACCTAGAGGATCCCATGAGAGTGGTTGAGGAAATACCTCAAAAAATTTCATGGAACCCTTAGGTAAACCCTTTCCTTTACACTATTACATGAAAATGACATTCAAAAGAAGATATTTCAAAGACCCAGAGAACCTCAAATAATTTCATGGAACCCATAAGTAAACCCTTTCCTTTGTAGTATTCAATGAAAATGGCATCCAAAAGAAGATATTTTGAAGACCTGGATGACCCCATGATAGTTGTTCACAAAATCCCTCCAACAATTTCACATAACCCATAAGCAAACCCTTGCTTTTGTAGTATTCAATAAAATACATAGCAAGAAACTTACAATGTCACACAACAAGGTTAAATGATACGAAATGCTTAAATTTTTAGTTTTTTTACATGAAATTAACTCCACTCATCATAGGTTCAAAAAAATCTCATTACACAATAGATAGTATATATACCTACCTAGAAGAGTGGTTGTAGCTCATTTTTGGTTGTCACTCACTTGTGCACTTACAACCATTTACAAAAATATGGAACATGATGTTTAAAATTTTGTTTTCATGTGAATTCAACTCTACTTCGCAATTTGAGAAAAATATCTAGACAACACATTCATAAAGAGTAGATAAAGCTATCCACAACTCTCATGGTTGGATGCATTGAGTTTTTGGCTCTCCCTCATCTACAACTCATCCCTCAAAGTTGATAGTAAATGTACCTGGTACAACTCCACTAGTATTTAGTTGCTTAATGATTCTTTCTAACAATAAGTTCTATGGAACTATTCTTAAACCATTGAAGGCCCTCACCAAGCTATCATGCTTTGCCATGAATTAGAACAAATTGATTGGAATTATACTCAAGATGAGCTATCATCCATTGTAGGTGTTGAATCTCTTGATCTTAGCTATAATCAATTTACTAGATCCATTCCTTCAAAAGTCTTTTCTTTGAGCAATCTGAAGTCACTAGACCTTACCTCCAATTTTATTTCTAGAGGGATACCACAAAATTTCTTAAGAAATTTGTTTAGGTAGTGCATATGTAATAACAAGCTAACTAGAACCATCCCTTCTACAATTTCAAAATCCACAAATTTTGACATACCTAGAAATGAATAACAACTTTCTATATGGCTCAATTCTAGAACAACTAGTAAGTTGTACTCAACTCTAGCTACTTAGTCTTGGACATAATGGCTTGGGAGGCTCATGGACCTTTGTGTTGCCTAAAATTCAATAGCTGTAGTATTTGAAGCTACCAAATAATTAATTTAATGAAAGTATTCTAGATAAGCTATCAAATTTACCAAACTTGACATATGTGGATTTGAGTGATAATCTTTTATAAGGATCAATATCCCTAAATATTTTTGACCTTAAGTAGTTGCAAAATTTGTGTTGGCAAAATAATCATCTACCAAGACTTATCCCAGTGAATATACAATATAGAAAGTCCTTTGAGTATTTTTCTAATAGAATCTTAGAAAAGCCTTTATACAAAGATAGAGATCATGTTTGTAGATTGGCAATGAAATAAGTGCTAAAGATAGCTACAGATATAGCCCATGCCATGGAGTATCTTCATTATGATTGTTATGTGTAGATAGTGCACTGTGACATAAGACCAATCAATGTTCTTTTAGATGAAACCATGACATCTCATCTTTCAAATTGAAACCATGAATGCTAGTTTCAATGTCCCACTTAGACCAAAAGGTGGGACACACTGTTATGGGATCACTCACTACCTTTATTTAATACTACTTAATACACCATAATACCATATTTTTAAGTACATTACATTTTGGTCCAGAAAGGGGTGCCCCTTAGATAGTGGATAATTCCCACAGTTTTCTGAAAAAAAATCCTAAAGGAAAATTATTCACTAGGGTCTTCCTTGCTTGCCTAACATATGAGCTTGGGTGGTACCTTGTGTACTTCAGGAGTTGTTTCTTATTTTATGTTGGGATTCATGCTTGGTGTTAGGATGACGAGTCTAGAGTGTGTTTCGGTGAGATCTTGAGTTTTCCTATCATCATATCTTTTGAGTATGTGATCTTTGGATTAGGATGTCAATCCCACATCTTTGACGATGTGTTGTATTGAGTGATTTAAGCATTAAAGAGAACACTCCCTCATCACAATGTTGTCACAACAACCTTGACTTATGATCAAGTAAGTCTTCTACTTGTGTCACCATGCTTGGTGTATTGGCATTACATAATTTGAGTATTGTTGTGTTGTGTTGTGGCATGCCAAGTGCATAGGTCTGCAATGTGGCATGTTGACATCGCATTTGTATCATAAAAGAAAATTGTTTGTTCTTTGACTATTAATGTCTTGGGCAAAAGCTTGGGGCATTACACACATGTACCATATCTCTCTACATGATGACACACCTAGGAATGCATCCATATGCTATGTAAATTGATGTTTCCTTATACTTCTATTTACTAAATTGTTATACTCAAATTAAATTTCTATGAAGACTAAATCCCAATATCCAAGCTTGTCTCCCACTATGCATCTTAACAAGTTTCCAAGACTTTAGTTCACTAATTCATTTTGATCATTCATTTGAAAATGCTATGTTGATCTAAATTGTAATTTAACACCCAAATTCCACCATAATGTACTCCATAAGTTGCAAAGAAAATTCATCTCTATTGGACATGATGCTCTTTGACAACCCATGAAGTCTCATCACTTCCCAAAAAGAGTGATGTATTAACAACATCATTATTCTTTTGGCATAGAATGGAATGTTCCATCTTTGAAAACTTGTCCACATTGACAAAAAATGATTAATTACCCCTTTTAGTTTAGGGTAATCTCAATATAAAGTCCATGCTTATGTTTTGCTAAGGCCTCTTTGGTATATTCAATGGTTTTTACAATCCCACATTTTGAATTGTATCTTTGACATAATTACAAACTTCTCATCTATCCTTGATGATATTCACTTTTTACATCCATTTTTAGAAAAAAATTAACTCCACTTAAACAATCCATTCTCATATATCCTTACTTGATGATATCCACTTATCCATTCTCATACTCATATATCCTTACTTGATGATATCCAGTTTTTACATCCATTTTTAGAAAAAAAATTTAACTCCACTTAGGCAATCCATGGGATCATCCATTCTACATAAAACAAACTTATTCTAAATTATATAATCTTGAACTGTAGCTCAAAGGAAGGGTACATTATTTTGTCAGTCCACATCCTCCACTCACCAATCTTCATAGATGCTAACAATGCTGTCGTTAGACGTGTCGATTAAGGTATTTTAATCTTTTAAATAAATTTAACCTTTAATATATGGCTTCGTAAGCTTGTGTTCAAACTAAAAACTCTGTACGTTAGACGATAACGAAGTCAAATGATGTCTTAAACTTGCCTTGAATACAACATACCACTAGGCCATACGTTGAAGTTTAAATTGCTTAATTAATCGACCCTGCAGGCTGCAAGTAATTTCGTCTTACTTTTCGTCGAAATTCAATATATTTTTAAAAAAATTCTTTTTTTCACCAACATCTATTTAATTACGCAGGGTCTTTCAAATACCCGACGAGATCTGAAAGCAAAATCCCAACAGCTTTGAGCCACTATGAGGTATTTTTGCACACATTTTTCTTCTGTTCTCAGTCTGTTATTCATTCTGTCGTGTCTGACTGTTGCACTCGCTCTCAATTCCACACAAGTTGAAGTAATGAAAAAACTCTCTGCTTATTCGTCTCTCTGGAAATATACTTCAAATCCTGACCCATGTCAATGGGATGGTGTAAACTGCAGTGAAAATAAGGCTGATGTTGTAGAACTTCACTTGTCTGATCTTGGGTTTAATGCAAGTATTGATCATGGGTTTAATGCGAGTATTTGGCAGATTGTGTGTAAGCTGCAAGCCCTTCAAGTTCTTGACCTGTCAAAGAATTTCTTACTAACCCCATCTGAAGAGGATATCAGGTCTTGTGCCAGCTTGGTTTCCCTGAATCTCAGCTCCAGTGCCATGTCAGGCTTCCTTCCTTCATTTAACCCTCTTCAGAAATTGAACTCCCTCGATATGTCTTACAATAAATTGCGAGGAGGTTTCGCAGACCAAATTCAAAATTTGGCAGAGCTCAAGACATTCAATGTGACAGACAATAACTTTGACGGGTTAGTGGCTTTTGGGGGTCTAAAGTTGGAAGCAGTAGATATCTCCCATAACAATCTTACAGGTGAATTCCCCCAAGATCTTATTAAATTAACCAATTTGACTTTTCTTGACCTCAGTGGTAATCATTTTAGCGACCTGATCCCTGATAATATTAGCAGTCTTGCCAAGTTGGAAACTCTGGTTCTCTCTATCAATAAGTTCTATGGAAGTATTCCTAAATCATTGAAGGCCCTCACCAAGCTGTCACACCTTGCCATGAATCAGAACGAACTGACCGGAACTATACCTGATGAGCTATCATCCATTGCAGGTATGGAATCTCTTGATCTCAGCTACAATCGATTTAGTGGATCTATTCCTTCAAAAGTGTTTTCTTTGAGCAATCTGAAGTCACTGGATCTTACTTCCAATTTGCTTTCTGGAGTGATACCTCGGAATTTCTCAAGAAATTTGTTTAGGTTGCGCATAGGTAATAACAAGCTGAATGGAACCATCCCTTCTACAGTTTCAAAAGCCCCAAATTTGACATACCTAGAAATGAATAACAACTTTCTATACGGCTCAATTCCAGAACAGCTAGCAAGTTGTACTCAACTCCAGCTACTTGCTCTTGGACATAATGGCTTGGGAGGCTCATTGACTGAAGTGCTGCCTAAACTTCTGCAGTTACAGTATTTGAAGCTGCCAAATAATAAATTTGAGGGAAGTATTTTAGATAGGCTATCAAATTTGTCAAACTTGACATATGTGGATTTGAGTGACAATCTTTTAACAGGGTCTCTATCCCCAAATGTTTTTGAGCTTAAGCAACTGCAGAATCTGCGTTTACAAAATAATCATCTAGCAGGAATTATCCCACGGAATATACAGGATAGCAAGTCCTTGTTAGAGCTCCAATTGGGCAAAAACTACCTTCGTGGAACAATTCCACAAGGAGTTGGCAATCTTTACATGTTGCAGATTGCTTTGAATCTCAGCCACAATTTTCTGGAAGGTAAAATTCCGAACTCTCTATCCAGCCTGGTTGCTCTAGAAATATTGGATTTATCCAATAACAGGTTGACAGGAGAAATTCAAGAATCTTTATCAGAGATGAAGAGTCTTACAGTATTGAACCTCTCAAACAATGAATTAACAGGCAGCATTCCACCATCTCTCAAGAACAACAAACACATAGATTTAGAGACTAAAGGAAACCCTGGTCTTTCTCAAGAGCAGTCTAGTCAGTCTTCCAATAAGAAGAAAAACCCTTCAGCAGGTTTGCTGGTTGGAGTTGCTATTGCTGGTGCCATTTTTGCCCTTGGGGCAGTTGAATTGACTATGTTTGCATGCAAATACTTACCTAGACAGAGATTCAATCTATCAGAAGCAATTCGTAAAATCCTTCAAAAGGTAGAGCATCCACGGATCTCATATGAGGAGCTTCTCGCAGCAACCAATAGATTCCACAAGTCCAATCTGCTAGCAACCAATAGCTTTGGATCGGTGTACAAAGGAGTTTTGACTAATCGTACCTGCGTTGCTGTCAAGGTTCTGAATGTAATGCATGAGGAATCAGACAAGATTTTCAATGCAGAATGTAAGGTGTTGCAGAAGGTTCGACACCGAAATATTGCAAGAATCATAACCACATGTTCCAACCTTGATTTCAAAGCTTTAATCTTTGAGTTTTTTTCAAATGGAAGCTTAGAAAAGCATTTGTATCAAGACAGTTGTAAATTGGGGCTAAAGGAAGTGCTGAACATAGCCATAGATATAGCCCATGCGGTGGAATATCTTCATCATGATTGTTATGTGCAGATGGTGCATTGTGACATAAAACCAAGCAATGTTCTTTTAGATGAAATCCTGACAGCCCATCTATCAGATTTTGGGATATCCAGATTGATGGGCAGAACAGCAGTCAATTCAGTAACTTCAACAATCGATTTAAGAGGTTCAGTCGGCTACATCGCACCAGGTATGGTTTCTCAAATATCTTTCTTTTTTGAAAATTTATGGGTTTGTGTAGTACAGTGGAGAAAACAATTATAATCATTCCCTTGATTGCAGAATATGGATTGAGCGGCAAGATATCACTTCAAGGAGATGTTTATAGCTATGGCATTTTGTTATTGGAAATGCTGACAAGGAGGAGGCCAACTGATAATATGTTTGATGGGGTTGTGAATTTGCATAACTGGGTGAAGAGGGCATTTCCAGACAGGGCTGTTGAGGTAGTTGATAAAAGCTTGCTAGTGGAAGGGGTTGGCCAAAAGAATGAAGAGTGTCTCATTTCATTGATACGAGTTGGTTTGTTGTGTTCAGGGGAATCTCCTGCAGCACGGCCCACCATGAGAGATGTGTCCAATCTATTGAAGGTCATTCAACAGGACTGGACCTCAGACACAACTACTATCAAATTAAGACCTACCATATCAAATTTAGTTTGTGAGAGAGGTGCAACACTTAACTGTGAGGACGCATCAGATACGCAAAGTTCTACTTTTTAGTATACCTGTGACTAAGTCATGGATTGGACTGGGTAGGTTACAACATGGAAGACTTGAAAATAGAAAAATAACAGAGCATATGTTATTACTCTGTTTTACTCTACTCTTCGTTTAGTGTTTTGTATTTAGGCAATGCTTTCTATTACTTATTATTAGATTGGTTTTTTTGCCAGGGAAAAAATTAATTGTCTTCTGATTACAGTGTTTACTCTTCTTCAGTGTCAAAGACTGTTTATGTTATCTTGACAAAATACATACTAATACTTACAACATACAGAATTGTTAATCAATTTTCCAAGCTAAAGAAAATCTCATTTAACCTGAAGAAAGCCAATAAAGAATGGCAATTTTCCCATGTGTAACATATGTTAATGTTTTATAGAATTACATTGTTATTTCAGCCCGAGAATACTAAAGAGATCATATCAGTGAGGAAATAACCAAGGAAAATATATTAATGTTGGGGAATGGCTATAATAGTGCAATGGCATTGTAAAAGTACATCTTAAAAGAAAGAAGAGAAGAAAAAACAAGAGGAGTGCATGCCCATTAAAAATGAAAAGAAGACAAATATAAAACAGTCTGTAAAATAAGAGATAAGATTAAACAAGTACAATCCAATTATATTTTCATTATAAAGGAATATCTCAATCTCCAGACTATGTTTAGGTCGGAAAGGGGACCACTAAATGGTGGACATTGGCTGATAGATTATTATATATTATTTTATTTGTTTGGCAAATGAAGAAAATTCAGTGGTATATATTTTTTATTTTTACATAAATTTTATTATATATTTTTTTCTATAAACTATTATGTATTTGTAAAAAATATATATTTTTAAGAATTTAGACTGATTTAATAAGATGTATATATAAGTATAAATTAATTTAGATTAATTAATTGAGAGCAGAGGGTAATGATTATTATAATATGAAAGTAATTAAATGTGGAAAGTATATGTGATAATTAAAGTTACTTAGCATTGTGATCAAATAATGATTGAATTTCAATGTGGTGCTGACTTTTGAACTATCAATGACTTGGAAATGGTATCTCCTTGTTAGTATAATGCCTATCAAA
This sequence comes from Cunninghamia lanceolata, assembly GCA_027924645.1. Lineage (NCBI taxonomy): Eukaryota > Viridiplantae > Streptophyta > Pinopsida > Cupressales > Cupressaceae > Cunninghamia > Cunninghamia lanceolata. The sequence goes on from BSBN01000078.1 coordinate 12,511,032, forward strand.
GCCTAATTTAGTGCCCAAGGAGGAGAAGCTTTCCTTATGGTATTAATCCTTTTTGGAGTGGGATTTGGTTGAAGTTGATCTTGTTTTAGAAGCAATTAGGCCAGCACTTTTAGAATAGAGGTGAAGAGGATCAATGGAACACACTTTGACCTTTGGGCTTAGGATGGAAGACTTGCTTAACCGTGATAGGATTCTAGATCATGTTGCTAGCATCCTTGGAGTTCATCCCTATGCTATTAGAGTTGATCGTATGGTGGTTTAGAGCTCCTGTTTGCAGGTTTAGATGATTCCTTAGTTATGTGGAGGTTGCAGAGTTGGTCATTTTGTGATCTAAAAGCTCCTAAAACAACCCCTAGAGACTTGGTCACATAGAGGTTGTGGAGTTGGTCATATGGTGACCTAGAAGCTCTTGGACAACCTAGTCCTTATAGTTTCATGTACTTGATGGATTCGGTCATGTGGTGGACTTAGAGTTGGTGGTTTGGAGATCTTAGATCTCCTTGATAATCCCTTGGATTCATGTACTTGCATGGTGTGGATTCATGATGTTTGGATCTATGGGATGCTTATGATAATTTTCATCATGCTCAGAATGTGAATCCTTAGTCCTAAGATTTGTGAGTGTTTTGGATGTGCTAACAATTGACTATGATTGTTAGTAATGAAAACACTACATACTATAAAAATATATAGTGATCCACATAGATGACAAGTCATTTTAGTTTCTTTTGACATAAAAAAGAGATTAAGTAGGAATGCTATCATAAGTGGTCATTATATCTCTAGTAGATCCACTTCAATATCAAACACGAGAAGGGAATTCCAATCTCTAGTGGTAGACTATATGAGTCAACATCCAATCTAGGATCTCCTTGTTGTTCTTGAAACTATTAGGAAAGGTGTCTCAACCTTGCATTCTAATGTTAAAAACACAAAAATGTAATTTTTGTGCAATAGAATAGAAAACCGTGTGCCATTGTTTATAACAACTGAGGCCCTTATCAACCTAATTTAGTAGGGTTTAACATTTTTTCTTACAAGTTATATATTGTTAGGAAACTTAGAAGCTTAATCACCATACAAGTTCTATATTGATAGGACAATTTAGCCTCAAAATCACAAGAAATGGTAAATAAAAAAATAGGCTTCCACTCTAAAGTTTGATTTTGTACTTTTGTAGTGTGGATTAGCTAGGGTTACTATCGAATTTTCAAGAGATTGTCTCATAAAGTATACCACCATTGTAACTTATCACCCAAATTACACCACAATGTACTCCTTAATTGGTAAAGAAAATTCATCTCTATTGAATATGATGCTCTTCAGCAACCCATATAGCCTCACCATTTAAAAAAATTGATATATTAATCACATCATTGTTCTTCTTACATATAATGGAATGTACCATCTTTAAAAACTTGTCTATAATATAACCTAAATCGCATTACAAAATTCATCTTTATTTCTTCCTAAAGTCTCTTTGATATAGTCAATGGTTTTAACAACCCCACATGTTTTAAGTTAGTACCTTTGACATACAGTCGTATCTTAGAACATTGCCCAAACGTCTCATATATCCTTAATTGGCAATATTCACTTTCTACATCCATTTTAGAAAATACTTAACTCCACATAAACAGTTCATGAGATCACGCATTCTAGATAAAACATAGATGGGAATCTTAGATAGCAGCTGAGAATAAAGTGCATATTATCATCATGTGCACATTGTCCTATCACGAATTTTCATGGATGCTAACAATGTTGTAGTTAGACACCTTGAATAAGGTATTTTAATTATTCAAATTCATATAACCTTTTAACATATGGCTTTGTAAGCTTGTGTACTTGGTACGATAGATGATAACAAAATGAGGTCTTAAACTTGCCTTGCATAGAAGATGCCACTAGACCATACATTGAAGTTTAAACTGCTTAATGAATCGATCTCATGTTCAATCTATTTTTTCAATTTTTTTATCTCCTCTAATCACTCTATTTAAATATCATCCATTTCAATAGTCAAATAATCAATAGTATTTTTATACCTCATTCATAATTAAAAGTGTTAAATATTTATCCTATTTTTATGAGCCAAAATTGACTTTTGAATGTTGAAATGAATGATATTTAAAAATAACCCTAACCAATATCTATTTAATGAGGTAGTTTTTCAAACCAAGATCTAAAGGAGAAAAATCCGTGCAACAGGGAGAATCCCATCAATAGCTTTGAGCAGAGAACAACGCCACTATGAGGTATTTTTGCACACATTTTTCTTCTGTTCTCAGTCTGTTATTCATTGTGTCGTGTCTGACTATTGCACTTGGTCCCAACTCCACACAAGTTGAAGTAAGGAAAAATCTCTCGGTATATTCATCTCTCTGGAAAAATACTTCAAATTTTGACCCATGTTAATGGAAGCGTGTAAACTATAGTGACAATAAGGTTGATGTTATAGAACTCCACTTGTCTAATCTTGGGTTTAATGCAAATATTTGGTAGTTTGTGTGTAAGCTACAAGCCCTTGAATATCTTGACCTATCAGATAATTCCTTGTGAACCCCATCTCCCTGAAGATTTTGAAGCTCAATGTTGTTCTTTAAATAGAAAAATCATAACAATGGAAACAACAGTTACAATGAATACTCTTGGATAAATCACAACTTACAGCCATAAAGAAAAAACTCCATACATAGAAGTATAAACACAAAAACTTTGTATATTAATCTCCACCTTAATCTCTACTCAAATTGAGCAACCGACACATTTACTCTTAATTTTTCTAGCTTGTTACAAAAGCATGGGGAAGTCCTTTATAAAGAATTTATAGCCCCCAAAATAGACCAGCAATAAAAATAAACTACTAGTCTAAAAATAAGTTGATCATGCATGATCACTATAAACTCTAAAAATAACTGTGCTAAAAATACATCTTATCATGCATTGAACATGCATTTTTAAAAAGATAAAAGTCTTCTTAAATAAGTCTTCAAAAAACTCTCACACTCCTGCATGCATGCAAGCATCACTTATCAACATACTCCCCCTTGATGAAAAGCCAACTAGTTGATCATGAAGCTTCATTGTCTAGTCTTGTAGACCCACTTAATACTAATTTACTTCTTTTCATGTGGAAGTTTTGTAAACTCCCAAATATCATTCCTATCAATGGAATCCATTTCTTCTTTCATTGCTTACAACCAAATTCTATCAAAACATGCATCTTCAAAAGACAATGACTTCCTTTGAGTCATAACAATCATCAGTCACCTAACTTGAACATTCAATCTTTGCATGATTCCTTTTCTGTTCAACATGTGAATACTGATGCTGATACAACTTCTTAAACATACTTGTGACCTTTTTCCAATTTGATCTGGACATCTACCCATCCATAATTTATTGGCATACAATCTATCATAGATTCCTTCTTCCACTCTTTATTCCAACACGTCTTTTCAGAATGATTCTTCAATCCACAAATACTACAAGGATGAAGATCCCAACAAACTTCCTTCTTATATCCTTGACTCTTACACTGAGAACACTGCAACTTCTGCATTTCTTGAACTGATTTGTTTGTTCATGTATCTGTAAAATCATCTGCTTTTCCTTTACCTCTAACATATCAAAGAACTTTATTCTTTGACCTCATGTTTGGTTCAATGGGCTCTCTAATTCGTTGCCCATGCTTTCCCAAACCTTTTCCTTCATAACCCATTGTTTTCATTATCTTAAAACCAACATTCTTCACAAAACATCCTTTGTTATTATCATCATAAGGTCCATAAACAAGATTTGTAAATCCAAACACATCTTTAACCTTACACTCTTTGTTTGAAGACACTTTAGCTATATCACATGTATCAAACGATCCATCAAATGAAGAACACAAATCATTTGTATCACATGAGGCATTACAGAGGGAAGGCTTAGACATTAGACACTCATTTTCTTTTTGGCGTGCTGCAAGAATTGAACTAACTCATTATTTTGTTCCTTCAATTTTGATAACTCATCCTTTTGAGAACAATTTTCCTTTTCTAATCTCTTCAACTTTTCTTCCAATTCTTCACTTTTCTTTTTAACTTTTTCTAGTTCATCTTTCAATATATCCTTTTCACATATTAAATTTGTATTGTCTTTCTTTGCTCTTTTACCAATCTTTCCCATTGATTTAACCACACAGAAGAACCACTTAAATTATACCTTCAAATATCTTTCAAAGACTATGTTTTGAGAAACATTACCTCAAATCTCAACTAATTTCTTCCAATGGGTTGACACTTGCCAAGAATTCCCTGAATTTCAATACTCACTATAGATGAGCATGCAAAATCTTTCGCCATAACATCCCAAAGAATCCATTCAAGATTACACTACCATAGCAATACCATGCTCCTCAAGAAATCAATTGTTAGAGAGATTTCAAAGCCAAAATCAATAACCCATAACACAATAACCCTCTCTGATACCAAATGAAGATTTTGAAGCTCAACTTTGTTCTTTAAACCAAAAAATCATAACAATAGAAACAACAATTACAATGAATACTCATGGATAAATCACAACTTACAGCCATGAAGAAAAAACTCCATACACATCAGCATAAACACAAAAACTTTGTATATTAATCTCCACCTTAATCTCTGCTCAAATTGAGCAACCAACACATTTACTCTTAATTTTTTTGGTTTGTTACAAAAGCACAGGGTAGTCCTTTATAAAGACTTTATAGCCCCCAAAATAGACAAACAATAAAAATAAACTACTAGTCTAAAAATAAGGTGATCGTGCATGATCACTATAAACTCTAAAAACAATTGTGCTAAAAATATAGGTTATCATGCATTGAACATCATAAATACTATCTTCTATGTTGGAATTGTCCTCCGCACTTCACTTGTGGTGACTTGGAGTAGGTTCCAATGACTTTCATGTACCCTGCCAACATCATCCCCCTTTTTGAAATTATCTCTTGTCCTGAACACATATGTTGCTAGTAGCTAGGTAGGATGTTTTTATAGATCACCTTCAGTTGGCTTAAAGTGGTGTCCCACTATTTTTGTCTTGTTGCAACACTTTTGAATGTGTTGTTTCTTCTTCTACAAGAGTGGAAGGGATCTAAATTTTCTAGGGAATCTTCTTAGCCTCTATTATTAGACCTTGTAGGTGAGCAAATTTTAAGCTGACTACTTCTCTCACCTGCTTGATATGTGTTTTAATTTTCTCTCGCTGATCCTATAATTGTTGCAGTTGTCTATGAATGTTCTCTATTTGTCTCCTTATTGCCCCATTCATATCCTTCAATGGATCATATGTTACCATAGTTTGTACTATTTGGACCTATATTTATCTATCTATTCCTTTATTGACTTTGTTGTTGTGGGCCACTATAAGCAAAATTAGTAGAGGACATTTGCTTCTGATATTGCTTGTTGCAAGTTTTTGATTTGTGTCTCCAGTTGAGTATGTGATGCCACACATTTCTTAGTTGCATCCATCATTCTATTTTTATCCATTTCATCTTTGACCTGTTGCTTGACCTTTATCTCTTGGTACTGCATTTTAGCTTGTAGGTTGTTCACTAGTTACTTCAGCCTTTATACATTAGGCAGCTGAGTCTGTATCATCTATAGCTTCCTATAATTGCTTTATGCTATCCACATGCTGCTGGAGAATCTCTTTCCTTGTGGTAGTATGGAATATATCCCCTAGCTGCAGCTTCTAAATGGGTGATACTCTTGACAAATTTACTTGGGATCCAAGTAGAGGGAGTTGTAGTAGTTGAGGTGTTACCAATGATTGTATTTGTTTCTATCATGCCAAGAAGTTTTGATGGACTGAATAGGGGAGGTAGAGGAAGATGCCCCAAGGGTCTATGTTTTTTTCTTCCTATTGTGACCCTTCTCCTTGTTCAATTTCTTGCGTGTTATGGTCAGGGGATTCTATTTCTTGTTTTTATTCATTTGTTTCCTCCTCCCTCAGAGTGTCATACACTTTCTTTGTTATTTCCTTTGTTTCTTTCTACAATTGTCTTTTCTCCTCCTCTGTTTCACTCATTAGGGTATCTACCCTTTGTTTTGTTCTGAGCTCTTTAGCTTGGAGTTGTGTGAGCTTCTCTTTTTTATTCACGAAGATACTAGGGTGTACATTTTGTATATCTTGTTGTCTCATTTCCTCCTCTAGTTGTAGTGCTTTCTCCCACTTTTAGTTGTATAATTTTCATTACTTGGGCTTCTTCTTTTATACCTTTTAGGCCTATGAATGTTATTGGGAATAGGTCTTCAAATTCTAACAACATGTTTTCAATAAGTCTTTAATCATAACATATAATTTATTTGAATTCTACATTTAATTTTAATATTTTCAAATTATGATCTACATTTGGGTTCAGTTGAGATTGGTGGTTTGTTTGCACATGCAAACCTTATTGCCAATCCTCACTTGGGATGTGTTTTTCATGCATTGAATCTCAGTCTTCAAAATAACTCTTGATTTTCTAGAATGTTCTTTTCGGTCTCACAAGAGGTAGGTTGGATGTGCTCTCTCCTCCAAAATTGAAGACACATTTGCTGCTTGGTCGTTCCTTATTCACTTCAACCCTTCGGCTCCTTTTGTTCCTGTTGAAGCAGCTATGCAAGTGGAAGATGCCGCTTCTACTCATTTAGGGTTTCATCCCTTTAAAGTGGCAGATCTTAATGTTATCAACTAGCTCTGTTTCCTTCTCCTTAGTTTTTGGAGGTCTCTTTTTTGGCTAGCTTTATTTTGTCTATTCTGGGTGTTGGACCTTCTTTTGTAAAAATGTTCTAATATTAATATAATTCTTATGATGCTCTGCATCTTTACCTAGCAAAAATAATTTTTAATTTTTTCAAATATTAATTCCAATTCATTTATATTGTTAATAATTTTATATTGATTAAATAAATACACATTAAATTAACCTAAATAATTATATATAATTTTTATTCTACAAATATTATTAATTTTTTTCATAAAATCTAATTAGCCTATAGGCTTTTATATATGAACATTATAGTGCTTGAAATTATCTCACACCATTAAAACAATTCACATTGGAAAAATTTCTAAACTCATCGGTTGTTCCTATCCACGTATTCCATAAACCTCCTATGGTTGCAAGTGCTAGTTAATATCTTGGAAAGATAATAAGTCTATTTGTAGTTTTATTTTTTGGGGGGGATAGCATAATTTTATTTTCTTAGTCAATTCAATAAAAGCGTTTCTGTCACCTCACCCTCTCCAACAGTCGAGCATTGTTGAAAACTCCTAGAATAGAATAAATTCAAACAGTGTTAACTCTTACGCTGGACAACTACACAGAAAATGATTTGCTTGACTTGGCTTACATTCAGACAGCATAACTCTGCCGCTCGACAACTACACGGAGAATGACTTGCTTGACTTGACTTACACTCAGGGATCTAATATTTTCAAGAGATAAGATTAATATTTTCGGTTTGTTTTGTGTGGCTGCAGTCTGATATTGTAGAGGCGTGTGGATGTAAACAATTGTGACAGGCGAACACGGCAGGCACGTTCAAAGTATCGTGATCTACACGGACATGAAGAAGATGCTAGACTTTGCAAAACATTGACTTCCATTCAACCCAAGTACAATTGACTTCCATTGAGCCAAGCAGAAGTAGATATTCTTGGCTTGGTTAATTCTCATTGATAACCTTGGAACAAAGCTATAGGTCTTTGTTAAAAAATTTAGTGGTCGAAGTAAAAGATATGGAGTGTATTTTAGATGATGTGGGAGTTGGAATGTTTCTTTAATCTTCTTCTTGGTTATGTATAGGAATAGTTAATTCACTAAGCCAATGATCTTTCTCTTTTAGATGATGGGGGAGTTGGAATGTTTCTTTAATCTTCTTCTTGGTTATGTCTACGAATAGTTAATTCACTAAGCCAATGATCTTTCTCTTCTAGGAGTTAATATTTTAGTGGTCGAAGTAAAAGATATGGTAGTGTATTCTAGATGATATGGGAGTTGGAATGTTTCTTTAATCTTCTTCTTGGTTATGTCTAGGAATAGTTAATTCACTAAGCCAATGATCTTTCTCTTCTAGGAGTTAATATTTGGCACATGTTATAATCAATTCGAGAGATTGGACTAATATGAGGAATATAACAGCTTGAATAATCCTAGTATTTGTAATGCACCTAATTAACACAATTTTATCCTATATTTTCATTTTGTTTAGAAAATTTGCCATGTTCACAAGCCCCAAGTCCATTCTGATATTTGATCTTGTGTAGATGTGATCTTAGAAGGGGGTTTACCCCATTGAACTCATTATTCATTATTTCAGCCTTGGGTAATGTCATATGAGGAGTTTTACTAAGGAGTGGAGTAAGGAAGTGAGGTTGTAGAACAAGTAAGCAATTGAAATTCTAGTAAGTTGGTAGGGTGAAGAGGCAAGTATGTAGTTTGTAGTTTCTACCTATATGCATAGGAACCCCACAAATTCTTAGAGTATGAGTATCACATAATTATAAGAAGTGGAGAAAAGAAAAAAATTATACTTTTCATGAAATTTCTAAGAGTGTGTAAACTTATATAAGCATTGTGGTAATGTGAAAAGTGGGAGCAATTCAACAAAAAACATTTTTTTTACATGTGGGTGGGTTCTAAAAGTCCATAGGTTGCCTAGTAGTAGGTTGTAGAAAGAGGGAGACAATTTGTATTTTTTCCCATGAAGGAAGGTTTGTGACTTGATTCTCAAAGTCTGAGGTGGGAGATGGCACGAGGAAATCAATATGTGAAGCAAGATGATGTAGTTGTGTGTGAATAAGCAAAGAGATCCTATGAGAAGGAACTTAAGGAATTATCACACTAGGGTTTTTGTAGTGTATTAGGAAAGAAACAAGAATGAAATAGAAATACTTTTGTTGAAAACTTAAACCCTAAATGTAATGGTTCATAGCACTATACAAGAGAGGAGATGGGTGCATAGAGAAAGCTTGGCTGAAAGTACCTATGATTGTGACCAACAATGGGAGCAAGTCATGTAACTTGTGATTCCCTAAGTTGTACTAGCATGAGTTTTCCTTGGACAAATAGGTTAATGGATGTAAATGTGTGAATGTGTAGCTTTACATGTGATTTTGACTGAACTGGTGCAAAGGATTGCTTTAGCACAGTTCAAATAGCACTTCATAGTCAAGTGATATAAAGACAAGTGCGAAATAGGAAAATATAAAGGTTTCTTTTATAAACCATGTTCATATATTTCCATTCCCAAAATGCACATTAAATATCTTTCATCTCGAACTTCTGCTGACAATTGAGCCTTCAAATGAGAAATCAAACTTTACCATTCCCAAAGAATAACATATCATCAACATACAAAGCAATAATGAGAATGTGATCATTATCCATGTTATAATACACACAATGATCTATTTTTGATCTTAGAAATCCCAAACTCAACGCATAGGCATCCAATTTTTGGTACCATATCCCAGGTGACTGTTTCAAACCATACAAAGAATTTTTCAACTTGCAAACCAAATTTTCTTTACCTCTTTCAATGTAGTGCTTAGACTATGACATATAAATCTCCTCCTCTAAGTCACCATGAAGAAAAGTTGTCTTCACATCCATCTGTTGAACTTCTAAATCGTATGTAGCAATAAGTGAAAACAAGAATCTAATAGATGTCATCTTTGCAACATGAGAGAAAATCTCACCATAATCTATCTCCTCAACTTGGGAATACCCCTTCACAACCAACCTTGCCTTATACTTTTCAACACTGTCATCTAAACCAAATTTCTTTTTGAACACCCATTTGCAGCCAACAAGTTTACGTCCATCAAGCAAGGGCACCAAATCCCAAGTATTATTTTTCTTTAAAGCAGTCATCTCTTCTTCCATGGCCTTTTTCCAAGAATTTGCATCACTTATACCCATAGCCTCCCTTACCATCCTAGGCTCATCAGTGTTATAAATCAAAGAAAATATGCAACTAGAATCAGGCAATGAATAGCAAAACCTTTCAAGTTGTCACCTTATTTGTGTTGACCTCCCCAATAATTGATGTCAATTGACATTCTTCTTCTTCTTCAAAAATTTTATAAATACTAGAGCTCTCCTCATCATCAAGTCTAATAGGTGTTTTTGGTTCAACTTTTTTAGCAATAGAAGGAAGCCGAATCATGTCCCGTTTCTTCTCTTCTTTCTCTGGCTACAAAATAGACTTCACCCCCCATGGGCCATGTGAATAGAAGGTTGACCCTTCTCACTTTGAGATTCCCACATTTAAAAAAGATCTACATTCTGGTATTAGAATTGATCCTTTTTCTCATGTAAATTATGCTACTACTTCTCTTTTAAAATGTGTATACACTTCTCATTTCAACAAGGCTAGTGATATTTATTCTCCTCCTCTTTCTGATTTGGAGACACATTACAGGCTTGGATACAAAATTCATTCTAAGTACAAATATAATGAAATGGTCTAGGGAGCATGAAACAAGGATTTAAGGTCCTTGTGGAGCCTACACCACACTTACCTTCTATAGTGGGTTTAGGTTTTTGGTCTTCTCTTCTGTCCACATGCCCTCCTCCATTGTTTGAGGCCTCTATAGTCTCTTCTTTTCAAAAATTAAACCTTTCTTCACAAAAAAAGAGTTGCTTCTTACTCCATATATTCTATCTAAACAAAAGCACATCTTGTTGAGGTTTCTCAAAGCTTGCTTGATCACTCATCCTTCTCCTACACGCAAAAAGTTTCCTAAATATACTCAATCAACACTTCCTTTCTATGCATATCATCAAGTGCTTGGCCATTCCACCAGTGAATGCCACACCTTACAGAACAAAATCCAACAAATTCTTGATATGGGGGCTCTCACTCTTCTATCTAACAAATCACTTGTCACTTCTCTACATGACAAGTGGTATTGAGCATAGCCTATATCTAACTCATTATTCTTTCTCTATTTTCTCATGAGACTATTGTGTTGCTACTTGCTATGTGGCACCTATAGTTTTCTCTATTTTCTCGTTACCATTCATGGTGTTACAATCTCACATGCAACTATACTTCATCTTTGATAAGAACATAATATTCTTTTTCATCATTTTCCTCACTCGTATTCTAGTGGCAGAGACACCTTGTTCTAGGGGTGTGTATTCTTCATAAGGATCTTCCCTCTCTTCTATCTTCCCCTTTTCTTTACCTTAAAATATTTGCATATCATAGATGCTAATATTTTAAGGAGGGGCATGTATTCTCCTCACATGTCCATCCATACATGCACCCTTCTTTATTCACACCCTCTTAGATATAGCTTATAAATTCATCCTTGAGGTGTAGCTTATCAATTCACCCCTTGAAATGTTTCTTATTTAAATGCTCCCTGAAGCATTCACCTCTTGTGTTGTTGGTGTTTGATATGCTTCCTAAGGCATTGATTTTTGATACACTCCCTAAGGCATTGGTGTTTGATATGCTCCATGAGGCATTGCTTTTTGGGTATGCTCCCTAAGCCATTGGTATTTCATGATCACCTAGCATAAAGTAGCTTGCTAGTCTATGATCCATGTAGTCTATGAGCCACCTAGCATAATATAGCTTCCTGGTTCATGTTCTTCATGTAACCTACCCCTTTTATACTCATGGTCACCTAACATAATGCAACTTCCTAGTCTATGATCCATGATGGTATTGTAATTTGCATGAACCCTAGTGACATAGTGAGCTAGTGTTAGAGTCATGCAGTTTTCTTCATCTATATTGATTTCTTACTTGTCTATCTATATGTGTTCTCTCCTTGAAGAAATCAATTAGCTCGTTATATTCTTCTATCTCCACTTAAGAATTCATCTATTTTGTTGGTTTTCTTTATTGTTGTTGCATTTTGGGGACGATGCATGGTACTGAGACAACCTTTTACATTGAGGTCTCTTTCACTTTGTTAACTTAAAATTTTTCTTCTTATTGTCATGTGTTTCTCTCCTCTATATATGTTATGTTGTTTATGTTTATGTATATGTTTGTTGTGTTCTAACATAGTGGTTTTGCATATTTATGCTCTAACACTATTGTCTTGTAGGTTTTTGTTGTCTAACACATTGGTTTTGTAGGTTCTCAACCTGGGGGCTTGTTCCTTTTCTTGAAGAGATTTGCATCCTCTATAGTATCATTTTGGGTATCTTTTTCATGCTTATCTTTCTTTTCTATACTTTAGCATGCATATTCATGCAGTGTCATATGCTCACTAAAGTGGGAGCTAAATGTAACGTCATAAATTGTGCTCACCCATAGTTTCAAGATGTGTTTGAAACTCACTTTAGTGTCCACTCCCCTAGTGTATTTTAGGATCATTTCTAGCCTTGGCCTTACCCTCGACCCATGAGATATGTATATGCGTTGCTTTGACCCTTTCTTTGTGCCATATTAAAAAATCGTGAAAGTGCTTAAATATCGGCCACACACTAATGTCTTGAAAGCCTCTATCATTTTTTCTATCATTTTAGAAGTTGTCTTTTTACTTGCATGCTTCACCGAGATTTTATTGATCCTTATCCATGCCTAAACAACTCCTTTTTGCCTTTTCCCTCTCTATTTAAGCAAGTAGATTTGTCATTGCAAAGGAATCAAAGAAATCTTTTTATAGCAAAGCTCTGCTAAAATCAAAACTCATCTTCATCACACTTTATCTTTTGCTATTCCATGGTTGCAACTTGTTTTATTCAAGATAACATCAATCTCTTCTAATGTATCACTTACCTTTGTGGGTAAAACACATTTCCCATTTTTCTCTTTCATATAGAGAGTGTTTTGTAAATTTTCTCTAAGTCATTGAGTAGGATTTCATTTATCAATATCGCATTATTATCTTGTCACTTCTCATCACAATTCTAGATGCACTTAGAATTCAGAGAACACGCTTTTATATCAATATATCTATCTGTAACGTTGGAAAATCTCCCCTTGGGGGCTTTTCCCTCATAAGGTTTAGCTCCTGGGTCTCTTAGTTGCATTTAGGACATCTGGCATTGTATTTTGACATCCTGATGAAATGAACCCTAAGTTTCATGACAAATGGGACCTAGGGGGATCCCTTGAACTTAACCCTGATGTAACATCCATGTCCTAAAAACATAGTAAAACCAGAAATTTACCATAGAGTAATTCAACAAGGTAAAAATGAGAGAAATTTTTTCTTTTATTTAACATATAATCAAATAACAACAATTACAAGATTTCTCTTACAAAATACAATAAATCATATTGTCTTTGTCAATCACAATAACTGCAAAAGTAACTCAATTACATAAACAAATTTGGAATAATTACTGCTTCAGAATATCTAACATCTTTATCACAAGCCTTGGCATGTTTTCTGCTTGGAGAGAGAGAGAGAGAGTATCTTTCTAGTGATTTATCTCCATCCACAGACAGATGAACTCCCACACATCTTCCACATAGGAAGTGGCCCTACCCTTCACAAGGAATATAGACCAAAGGTGACCAGTGATAATTTGCCTTCCTGAGTACATAGTGTTGTATCCTACACAACTCTATCAACCATACAACCCTATATACCCTCTAGCTAAGTATGATTGCTGATAGCTTGTGCAATCTAGATACAGTGAACTGACAATGCATGTAGAAAATGAATGCATTACTTTGGCCAAAGTTTTAATAGAAATAACATTCGTAATGAACGTGGTCGTAGTGTTCACCCACCCCTACTCGACTTGGATATTGTCGTATTCTCGTAGTTTATCCTCACTAACTATGTTTACATAAATAGTTTAACATCCTGTCATGATAATAGTTTTATTGTCCTAGATAAGTCTGTATGACATAACTAATCATTTGGTTTCATATTCGACTCTAGGGTTTTCATAACAACCCTTCAATAATATGATATTTCAAAATATCTATAACTCATATCTATGAGACTAAGGTTTATACACGACCCATGGTTTAACTATTTCGACATTAAGCGTAATATGATTCAGTAATAGATAATACCTCCTATACAAAGGAGTATGAATGCTTTCAACTTACCTTTACGTGATGTCATTAACCATCACTACTTATATACTCATATATAATTCTATACAAGGTCATTCTAGATAGACTTAGTCTATTCTATCATAATGGTTTACTATAATGCTATAATCATCAAGATTAATAGAATAGACAAAAAGGATGGTCCTATGATATTTATTCATTTTTCTAAACTATCCCTAGTTCTTCTAACACTCGATGGGTTATACCATAGTTACCATAGATTACCAAGAATCTAAGTTCTTTTGACGAGGAATCATTTTTGATATCTATATATATATAAACTAAACCAAGAATGGTTTTTAAATGATAATATAACTATTTAATACTTTAAACCATATTACTCACAGCTGGTAACATTTCCTATCAAGTATCATTTGCTCTAATTTCAATGGAACTCTAAATCATGATTAACTTATATCTATATTATCGACTGGCCTCATTTTGAAACACACTCCTTGAGACAACTGGTTTACAAGGCTTTTGATAACTACGATATCCTTCTTCAAGTATGTGATTACAAAAGTCATTTGGTTCTCCATATGATAGTTTGACAAGTAAAATAGTTTTTAAACGATATGTAAAGGGTCGGCCTTGTGTGATAAGAAAATAGAATTCAATGATATTGCTTGCATCGGCCTTTTCAAGCTAAATCAATGCTCTCTAGTTTTCCACTAAGATAACTAAACAGTCTTACCATAACTTTATATTCTATTCGACACAGTCGAATCTCCTTGTTTTGAACAATTATAAAGAGCTTAAGGAATAAACTCTACAAGCAAAAATGTTTACCCTTAACCAGTTAATGCAATGGACAAAATAAAAATGCAGTTTTTCGTTACCTGTCAATGCATAGAATGCAAGACTAATACCTGGTAGTGACGGCCTTGGCTGAGAAAGAGTTGCAGATAATAATGCTTTTGTGGTTGCCGAAAACCAATGACGTTATCTTCTTCCTCTAACTTGATATCTCCCTGCTCACCGCGATCCTCCTACCCCAAGCTTATCCTTCCAATAATAATCTTTTTCCAAATAACATAACACACCATGTTCCTCCTATAGACTCAGCTGAGTCATGTCTATAAAGACTTGGAAAAATCATAATGAGATGCCCAACTTTTCATTCCCACTCTTACAGTTTGAAAGCATATTAAATACAAAGCAGTCCGCTTGTTAATTTGGTTATAATCGATAGCTATTAAGATGCAAATCTCAACATATGTCGACGGGGGAGAATGTCCTTTTGTGGAAGATCAGCATATGTGGTTAGAATAACCACCACTCCTCTTTCAAAGAGGCTGACAAGACATTTAAACCATCATTCAGCATTTAATAATCACAAAGAGTGATTCGATCCACTATAGATTTACAATGAAGGAACTCCAAAATATTTGCCTACGGCTGCTCATAAGATTAAGCATTATTAACACTCATGAGGTATTACCCTTAATTGATATATATATATATATATATATATATATGTTTATACAAATAAATATGGTTCAACATGGCACCTATCCTAAGTGATAGTTGAAGCCTAGATCAAAATACGATAATATCAATAAATTGAAAGACTTACGAATATTGTGGAAGGGTTGAGCTTGTCTCCCCTACATAGTCTCTTGATAAATCACGTCAACTTATCATGACAAGATCGTTATTTGACATTAAATGTCGACAATAAAACCTTAAGTGACTCAAGAATAATAACACAACCATTTTACGACCATGATGTCGTAATATTTACGTTAAACATAAACGGTCATAGTTCTACTCAAATGACATCATTTACTTTACAAACGACTATGTCGACTCACAAACAACTTGACTTGAAAAGAATCAAAGATATCGACTACCTGTCGATTAGATTCAAAAGTACACTGACAGGACATGACTTACCTCTTACGATTCTGGTTCATGTTTTTGTTAAACACTCATACTCATTTGGCAAATAATCACTCGTAACCCAAGGTATCTCTCTCTCTCTCTCTCTCTTCTCTTCTCGTCATCTAAAAACCTGTAATCTTGTATCAAACTTGAAATCAACAGATTATGATCAGTGCATCATTATTCAAATAATAAAACAATTTCTCATAATGTAATTATTAAATCGATAATAACATAATCATTTCTATAATTCCATAAATGATATTCAATATAATCTATATCTTTCCTTGACATTGATCTAAACATCAAAATAGATTTACTTATATTCAAATAAAATCAAAAAGTATTAGCAAGACAAAAATTGGGGATGTAACATATCCTTCCCCTAAAGATTCATCATCCGCGATGATATAAAGTATCAAAATGTAACTAAAAAGTAGGTTCATTGTTTTCAATTGGTAACAGTATTAAATAAATGAGGAAACTTCTGATAAAATTCATGGTAATAATCCCATGTAGCATTATCCTTAGCATATTGGTCCCATTGGACCTTGCACTGCAAGACCTCCCTGTTACACAAGCAGAGTTTGCGTGTTTCTAACACTTTGAGTGGCCTGATTGTGACCACCCCTAGGTCTTGTATCTGTAAAGAATTCTAATTTAAAAAATGGTTATCACCTACAGTATATTTCTTTAAATAAGAAACATGAAAAACATTGTGTATTCTAGACAAAGTTGGTGGTAGAGCAATTCTGTAGGCAACCAGATTGACCATTTCAAGTACTTTAAAGGGTCCCACATAACAAGGAACTATCTTTGAAGATTGCCCAAACTTAGTAGAACTTTTCTAAGGTTTGACTCTCAAAATAACTTTTTCTCCAATAGAGAATTGTCTTGGTACTCACTTTACATCCGCATAACTCTTTTGTCTATCATTGGCTTCTGCCAATCTTTTTCTGATCAGCTTAACTTTTTCTTCCATTTCAGCTAGCATTTCTAGTTCGATGCTAATCCTATCTTCTAGCTTATCCCATCTTATAGGAGTTTGACATCTTCTTCCATACAATGCTTCAAATGGTGCCATCTTAATAGTGGAATGATAGGAATTGTTGTAAGAAAATTCAACAAGTGGTAAGTACTCCTCCCACTTATATTGTTGATCCATGCAATACATTCACAACAAATCTTCAAAAACTTGGTTAACTCTCTTAGTTTGTCCATCGGTTTCAAGATAATGAGTTGTACTCACATTGAGTTTAGTCCCTAGTGCAGAGAACAAAGTTTGCCAAAACATCGGTGTTATATGTGCATCTCTATCTGAGATAATCTTTTCAAGGAAGCCATGCAATCTAAACACCTCTTGTACAAATTTACAAGATGAAACTGGTGCTCCATTAGTTAAATTCCCTGGTATGAAATGTGCTACCTTTGTGATTTTATCAACCACAACTAAAATGGCATCATGTCGATCCTTGACATAGGAAGACCTTGAACACAATCCATACTTGTAACTTGCCATTTCCACTCTAGTACATCATGTGGATACAACAATCCTACAGGGTGTTGATGCTCTACTTTTACCCTCTAACATTCTAAACAGCTTGCTACAAATCTTGCAGCGTCATTCCTTTCCAAAAATAAAGAGGTTTAACATCTGCTAGAAGTTTGGTCACTCCCGGATGTCTAGAATATGGTGCAGTATGAACTTATTTCCATACATTCTACCTCTAAACCTCAATAGTCCATCTGACTCAAACAAAAACCCATCATACCTTGGGTCTCTAGGATTATCTTCCAGAGCCTGCTTAACCTGCTAATAATAATCATCACCAGACAAATTTTGTAGCACCAAATCCTTGAAATTTCCACGAATAGAAACAATAGAAGATATATGTCTTCTACGACTCAAAGGATTGTCTACTCTATTGTCTTTTCCTTTGATGTAGTTTATCTCAAAGTTATAGTCAGATATCAATTCTAACCATCTCCTTTGTCGAGCATTCAGATGTGGTTGAGAGAAAATATACCTAAGACTTTGATGGTTTGACTTAAGGACAAAAGTTTTCCCCAACATATAATGTCTCCACATTTGCAAAGCATGAGTTACTGCTGCTAATTCTAGATCATGTGGTGCATAATTTTTCTAATAAGATTTCAATTTCCTTGACTCATATGCTATAACTCTCCCATCTTGTATAAGCACTCCTCCTAATCCTTCTCCCGATGATCTATAATTACCTCAAATTGTTCTTTGGGGTTAGAAACTTACAAAATTGGAGCTAAAGTTAACTTTTCCTTTAAGAGATCAAATGCATCTTGACATTTGTCTATCCATTCAAATCTCTTTCCTTTCCTTTGTAGGGAAGTGATTGGACCAGAAATACTGGAGAAATTTAGAATAAACTTTCTATAATAGCCAGCCAAGCCCATGAAACTACACACCTCATGCACATTTGTGTGTACAGGCCAATCCAGAATAGCTATGATTTTTGCAGGATCAATAGATATTCCATTAGCTGATATAATATGTCCTAGATATTGGATCTCTTTCTAGAAGAATGTACATTTTGATAGTTTTCCATATAACTTATGTTCTCTTAACCATTGCAGAACTAATTGCAAATGCCGATGATGCTCTTCTTCATTCTTAGAGTAAATGAGTATAATCTTTGAACACACTATTCATGAGATTCATGAATGTGGAAGGTGCATTTGTCAAACCAAATGGCAACATTGTGAACTCATAGTGCCCATATCTGGTTCTAAAAGTTGTCTTATGAATATGCTCATCTTTTAGTCTTAACTAATGATATCCTGATCACAAATCAATCTTTGAAAATACAGTAGCTCCACGCATCTGATCAGAGAGATCATCAATATGTGGCAAAGGATATTTGTTCTCTACTATTTCTTTATTAAGCATACGATAATCTTGTTGGCAAGAGACACTATATGGATTCATGGTTGTTGTCATTGATGGCAACAAAGGTCATCCCACATATCCGCAAGACATGATATGTCTCTACCAGAAGTCAGAATAAAGAATGTTGTGGTCCGGTGAAGAAGAACAGAGCATGTGGCAAGGTCCGACAGATTGGTCCGGACCTCTCAGAGGAAGTGTCTTGGTGCAGTGCGGATTTGGGGAAGTCAAGAGGACTACCTTGAGTGGTATATTCCAAGGATTTAGCCTCCGGTGATGGACAAGGAAAAAGATATGAATGGTTGAGTACCGGATTCCTGAGAGACAGTGAAAACAGAGGAAGAACTGACTGGCAGAGTATCAGACTGCTTTCCGGATGGGTTACTGCTGATGACAGAAGTTGTGAAGGCATGAATCATGTTTGGCCGACATGATTAATGATATCTACAAGTATATGCTTGATCCGCATTGCTTGGTGAGGAAGGATTCAGCCGACAGAATGAAAGTTTATAAGAAACTAGACTGTTCCGGATGCCGACTAGAAAGGTGATGAAATTACTTGTGCGGATATATATAGAGGATGGATTTAGTTGTGAAAGTGTAGTAGTTGTGGAGTGATATGCGAATAAGTCCAGATAAAGAGCAGAGGTAGCAAAAAGGATCCGGTATGTGAAAGATAGCAGAATAAAGAACAGAGGAAAGATGAAGTGTAGCAGATCAGTGTACTGAGCCTAACCGGAACTGAACTCCAGCATATGCAGATGCTTCCAATCAGTTCAAGACTGTGATTCTCATCACTTTGTAGACAGTGTGTCTTCTTGTAGGCAGTAGGCCTCTTGTGAGCAGTGTGCTCGGGCAGTGAGCCCTAATTGGCAAGTGCCATCTTTGTACTTTCCTATTCTTCTAACAGAGAATAATTTTGGGTTAATCACCCCGTGGTTTTCTCCCTTAACAGGGTTTCCACGTCAAAAATACTGTGTCATGTGTTTCTTGTTTTATGGTTAATGTTTTATGTTTGATTTTATGCTGCATCAATTAAAAGGAAAGTTCAATAAAGGAAACAATTAGGATAACTGATTCACCCCCCCCCTCTCAGTTATCAACAATTGGTATCAGAGCCAAGTTCCTCCTAATAGAGCCTAACAGCTTGAGGAAGATCTGGGATTTCAAATGGATGCATATGGTTTAAGGGAGCAACTCAAGACTGCTCTTGAGGATCTTGAACAGTCGAATTCTGAAGTCAGTGAATTAAAGGAAAGACTCAAACAGGCTGATGAATTCATGAGAGAATTAAAAGACAAATTAAGTCTCTCTATGAAAAAGAGAAAGGAGCTGCTTCAACAGTTGGCAAGACAAAGTGAAGAAAGCAATACAAATGAAGAATTGACTGAGCAAACCAAGTTATGTGAAAAGTTATCAAAAGAAGTCATTATGTTAAGACATGAAATGGAATCAGGAACTATAAAGTTTACTCAAGAGATTGAAGAAAAAAGAAAGGCTGAAGACAATCTAAGACAATCTCTTAAAGAAAAATTAGAAGAATGCCACCAGATGGACAGGATTATCAGACATCTTGAATCTGATCTTGAAGATGCCAAAGATAATGAAGGAAAACTTGAGGATCAAATTGCCTCTCTTAAAAGAGACCTTCAAACAGCAAATGAATATAAAGAAAAATTCAAGATAAGTTCTGCTCAACTTGAAGTTCTTCTTGGAAGTCAAAAGAGGACAGATGACAAGTATGGTTTGGGATATGAGAAAGGAGAAAGCTCCGGATCCGGTCAGAAGAATCTTGGATCAGAAAATCCAAGAAGCAGGCCTAGAAGACCTCCGGTAAGACAGCCAAATGCTCAAAGATATCCATCCTTCAATGGATACTGCCACAGCTGCAACCACTTTGGTCACAAAGCTAATCAGTGCAGAATGAGAATGAATCAGATTAATTCATCCTTCTCCGGACAGTGCTTCAACTGCAAAAGGTATGGACACAAATCCCATGAATGCAGAAGTATACAAGTAAACAAATCATTCAAAGGTAGATGCTTCACATGCAATAGAGTAGGTCATATGGCTAATCAATGCAGATCAAGAGGATATCAGTCAAATATGCAAAGAAATGTTATTTGTCAAATCTGCAATAGGTCCGGTCATAATGCTAAAGTTTGCAGAAACAAGAATCAGGACAAAAGAGGTCCGGTGTATAATCAGAATCAAGACAAGGGTAAACAAAAGATGAATGCGGATGAGGTTAGGAATCAGATGAGCAAGATTTGGGTGAAGAAAAGTTCAGAGAATGTAGAGGTTGGATCCGCACCAGACTCTGGTGCTGATATTTCTTCCAGAAATTAAAAAGTGAGCTCAGGCTCAGGGGGAGACTCAAAGAAAATCTTGTTCCCCCAGCCAAACAAGTGGTGCCGGATGTGGCACAAGATGCGGATCAAAGGGTTTGTAGATATGAGTCTTGAGATACTTCAGTCAAGTTTTCAGAGGTCCGCATGGAGTTATGAAGAAGCTGTGATCGATCAAATAAGACCTGTTCAGCGAGATGCTCCGGTATGATAGAGGATTACAAAAAGGTCCGGAAAGATCCAGAAATGCACTATCTTGTTCTGCGGATTGGACAGAGTGTTTGGGATGCTCTTGTAATATGTTACCTCGATTTATTCATGATTGAAAGATCCGGATGATATCCTCAGATCAGAACCAATCCGGGATACTCCAAACTATCCAGACAAGGCAAACCGGAATGATGTAGGTGAAGCATTTATTGCAGACAGATATTAGGGTTCGCGGAGCAATTTAAGGGATTTCTCAAAGGTCATTTGCTCATTCTTCACTCGAGAAGAAGCGAAAAGTGTGCTCTGCAACAAGGTTCATCAAGCACCAAGGATCTCCTGCCGAAGCTATTGGATAAAGAAATCAATCCAACCACTCCGTGCAAACCGAAGGCGCATAAGGTATTCTCCGTTTTTCATTACCTCACTGCAAATCTTTGAAGAATGGCTACTCCAAACATAGTTAAGATCTCTGATAGACCTCGCCCCTCATTCAAGAAACATCCCTACAAATCATTGGAGGTAGACCCACTAGGAGCCTTCTCTAGTGGTCCCCACGGAGTTTTACACATCGAAGACATTAGGGTTTACATACATGCAAACATTGAGGAATTTGGGGAATTCAAATTAAGAGACCTCTATCACAAGCAGCTGATTGACAATGCTTTTGAGCTTAAACCAGAGTATAAGGATATTCAGAAGAAACAATTTGAGCAATTTATTCATTTCCCCTATTTTGAAGAGGATGAATGGGTCCGGTATGTACTGAGCAGGATGCATGACAACTTTCTATGGCTAGATAGACCCTGCAAGATCACAAAAGAGGCAATTAGAGCAGTAACTGGCCTATACTCTTCCGGAGGAGTACCTATCCTCAAATCTGTCAAGAACAACATTGTAACTGAGGCCACCGGATCAAAATTTGACAAAAGGGCAATGACCATTGAAGACATCTCCAATCCGGATATCAAATATGCATCAATGATAATAGGATACAAGATCTACCACTCCAGCAGGGAGAATTCTGTATCCGGAACTGCAGTATACACTGCCTATGCGATGCTAAGAAAGAATGCAGAGTATGATCTCTGCGAACTACTGCTAAGCCAATTAATGGAAAATATACAGAAAATCAAGAAGGATAAGAAGAATTCCTTTAAGTCTGGTACTCTGATTGTATGTCTATTCTTCTACTTCATGAATGAGCTACCCGGAACAAGTGGATGGGTATGGCAGAATGACAAACCTGTTGCAGTCCAGATAAGAGACTATTTGCATGGACTTGGGGATGCAAAAGCGAGAAATACAGCTCTATGGGGATACTTCAAAAACTTTCAGAGCATGATGCAAGCAAGAGAGAGAATTCCCCAGTCTCTCATTGAGAAATACAAGGACTCAGTGTGCTTTATGGTTGACACTGATCAGTGCCTAATGGAGGCAGTGGAGCCAAGGACTGTCTGGATCATGCCCATGGGGTATGAAGTTGATGAACAGATAGTGGAGCTGCATGTTCAACACATGCTAAGTCAGCCCAAAGATCCTAAGGCAGAAAGGTTTGGAACCTTTGAGGAGCTAAGTGTAAAAATACATGTAGAACTCAGGGAACCTGAGATTAAAAGAAAGGTAAGAAAAGAAGTAGAGCACATTGCTCAAGGGCTAGGTATCTCAAAGGAGGCACTTGATGCCAGCCGGGAAAAGAGGAGGAAGGCCGAGGAAGAAGAGAAAAGCAAAGAAAGTGCTCCGGTTGAAACTCCCACCCAGACCAGATCATCAAAGAGACCTGCACCTTCCACAACCAAAAGTTCAAAACCGGAAGTTCAGGCATCCGGTAAGAGATCAAAGGCAAAAGCCACAAGGGCTTATGGAAGCCAAAAGGATGAAGAGGAAACAGAATCAGATGAGGGAGTAAGAGAAGTAAAGAAACAGAAAAAGAAAGGATCCGGTAAGCCCTCCACAGGCCAAGACAAGGAGGAAATGGCAGAGGTAACTGTTGAAAAGCCCACTCTGTCACTAGAGAGCATAATCAAGTCGGTCACGGTGGATGGAAACCTTCAACCAATGACTGAATCATATGATGACTTCAGTGAGGCCGACCAAAAGACTCTGCAGGAGGCCACAGTAAAATATCTTAACATATATAATAAGGCTTTCATTGAAATAATATCTCTTATTCCTAAAAGCCTAGAAAAGGAAATGGAAGTGAGAAAGAATAATGCTCATGCTAAAGATCTTGAGATCCGGGAGCAGATAGCTATTCAGCTATATCCTCAAATTGATCCCAAGACCATGAACATTATCTTCAAAGACTGCAAAGATGAGTTCAGAAGCAAAGCCAGGATGAATCAACTCATGCTTGGCGAGACTGACAAAGTGGCCCAAGAAACAGAAGAGATCCTCCGGAAGGCCTTCAAAAGGTTCAATCTTCCGGTTGTAGAGGATTTAGGTACAGAAACAGCTGAGGACTTGGGACCCTCTGCTCCAGAAGAAGTGGCTCATGAACAAACTAGCATCTCTCCTCCGGTTTCCCCTACAGTCTCCGGATCCAAAGAAGAAGAGCAACTACAGGAGAAGGAAGCAGTGGTGAAAGACAAAGAGGTTGACAGTTCTAAGACTGCAGAAGAAAAGAAACATCTATCTCCGGCAAGAGACACTGCACAAACTGTTCAACAATTTTTGAGTAAAGAAACTCTAGAGATTGATGAACCGGAGCTTCTAAAAGGTCCATTTGATTTTGACTCTCTCTCTCCGGTACAAACAATGAAGATAGCTTCATTTGCAAATGCCAAGGCAAATGAAAAGCTCCTGAAGTCTCATATGGAAGACTGTGAGTTGATAGAGGCTGCTTCCGGAATACTTGTAAAGATCATGCCATCAATCCAGATAGATCCGACAGCCTCCACTTCCGGTAATCTAAAAACCTTAGTCAGCAGTGTTGATACACATTTTGATTCTTTAGAAAAATCAGCTGAAGAAAAGGTCCGGAAGGAATTTTTGGATAAGAGATTTTCAGAAATATTAGAATTAATCTCTAAGGATAGGAAGATTGTAAGCATTGGAATAAGGAGCTTAGAGAATGCTCTTAAGGATGGCGGTGACATCTACAAATTTTGTATATCCTGGTCAAAGGCAACAGCAGCATTTGACAAGAAAATAAAAGAGGAACAGGATAAGCTACAAAGCTTATCTCAAAGTTTTGATCCTCTCTCTTCCTCTATAATAAATCAAGAATGTCAGACCATTGCAGTCTTGAATGAAATAAAAAATCTTGAGAAGGAAAGGAAGAACATCACCAACCGGATGGGAGAACTTAGAAGGATTATAATCCCTAAGTTGGAAACCATGCATGAGGCCATCAGTGATGCTCAGACCACCGCCCAAACAAAAGATCCGACAGATCTCAAGCGGGCAGAAGCGTTTGCATTTTTGCTAAGTGGTCACATTTCAATTTTGGATAGAATGAAGCAAAGTTGGGCTACAGAAATGATCCAATTGCAGACATCCTTTGCAGACATTCTTCAATACATGTGAGTATGTAAATATGCGGCTATATAGAGAAAATTTTTGAAAATTTTGGTGTGCGGATCCTACCCTTTGCCATTGATGTCAAAGGGGGAGTGAGGAGCAGTGAAAAATGAGAAATCCAACTAAGGGGGAGTTCCGGAAATTGTATATAAAGACTGAGCATCAGCAAAGGGGGAGCACAGTGAAAACACTTAGTCATTTTTCACTAAGTGTTGCCATCAATGCCAAAGGGGGAGATTGTTGGCAAGAGACACTATATGGATTCATGGTTGTTGTCATTGATGGCAACAAAGGTCATCCCACATATCCGCAAGACATGATATGTCTCTACCGGAAGTCAGAATAAAGAATGTTGTGGTCCGGTGAAGAAGAACAGAGCATGTGGCAAGGTCCGACAGATTGGTCCGGACCTCTCAGAGGAAGTGTCTTGGTGCAGTGCGGATTTGGGGAAGTCAAGAGGACTACCTTGAGTGGTATATTCCAAGGATTTAGCCTCCGGTGATGGACAAGGAAAAAGATATGAATGGTTGAGTACCGGATTCCTGAGAGACAGTGAAAACAGAGGAAGAACTGACTGGCAGAGTATCAGACTGCTTTCCGGATGGGTTACTGCTGATGACAGAAGTTGTGAAGGCATGAATCATGTTTGGCCGACATGATTAATGATATCTACAAGTATATGCTTGATCCGCATTGCTTGGTGAGGAAGGATTCAGCCGACAGAATGAAAGTTTATAAGAAACTAGACTGTTCCGGATGCCGACTAGAAAGGTGATGAAATTACTTGTGCGGATATATATAGAGGATGGATTTAGTTGTGAAAGTGTAGTAGTTGTGGAGTGATATGCGAATAAGTCCAGATAAAGAGCAGAGGTAGCAAAAAGGATCCGGTATGTGAAAGATAGCAGAATAAAGAACAGAGGAAAGATGAAGTGCAGCAGATCAGTGTACTGAGCCTAACTGGAACTGAACTCCAGCATATGCAGATGCTTCCAATCAGTTCAAGACTGTGATTCTCATCACTTTGTAGACAGTGTGTCTTCTTGTAGGCAGTGGGCCTCTTGTGAGCAGTGTGCTCGGGCAGTGAGCCCTAATTGGCAAGTGCCATCTTTGTACTTTCCTATTCTTCTAACAGAGAATAATTTTGGGTTAATCACCCCGTGGTTTTCTCCCTTAACAGGGTTTCCACGTCAAAAATACTGTGTCATGTGTTTCTTGTTTTATGGTTAATGTTTTATGTTTGATTTTATGCTGCATCAATTAAAAGGAAAGTTCAATAAAGGAAACAATTAGGATAACTGATTCACCCCCCCCCTCTCAGTTATCAACAAATCTATACATAACTGAAGGGTTACATCCTTCTTAACAAAAATAACTGGAGCACCCCATGGTGAAACACTGGGTCTGATCAAACCTTTTGCCAACAATTCTTGTAATTGGGCTTTCAATTCCATTAACTTCATAGTTGTCATATGGTAAGGTGCTTTTGATATAGGCTCATATCCTAGTTTAATATCAATTGCAAAATCAAAAACCCTCTTAGGAGGCAATCCTAGAAGTTCTTCTAGAAACACATCCTGAAATTCTCGAAGAAAAGGATACTTTTCTCCAAAAGATGAACTTGGGATTTCTAACCCTTCGTCCACTTGTTCCATTTTGACTACAAATAATTGACAACCTTTCCATCTAACCCTTTTCAATTTCTTAGTAGAGATAGGTCTGATTTTAACTTCCCTTTGAATCACTTGGAATTGGATTTGATTTCCCAAATCGTCTAAGCATTCAACCATTTTTGAGAAATAGTCAACCTTAGCTCTATGCTTCCACAACCAACTCATTCCTAAGATTACATCATAGGAACCTAAGGTAGTTGCATACAAGTTTCCTTCAGTTGAGAAACTAGGGAGATTAATCTTGGCTTCAAACAAATAGTGCTCTACCTAAGCCTTAGATTGGTTAGCATATTCTACTGACCAAGGTTTAGACATGTATCTAGCTTTTCTAGAAAAGTTATTCAAAATTCTAGGAGAAACAAAGTTTTCAGTGGCTCTTGTATCAATCAAAATAGATATAGGGACTCCAAACAAAGTACTTATCATTTCAATGGGAGTGATTTGATACTCTGCTTGACGATTGTCAAGAGCTACATGAATCCTTTGTTGGAATGCTTCTTGTTGAGTAGGTAGTGAAGTACCTCTTTGTTGACCATTTTGATTCTTGTTAGGGCAACGATTAGCATAATGGTCACCCCCCACAAGTAAAACATCCTCCAATGGATCCTTTCTTATCTAAAGTCTTCCCATTGTTATCCTCATTCCTTTTGTAATTGCCATTCTTCTTCTCACTTCCAAATCCACCCTTGTTTTTCTGAGATCCTTTATCTTTTCTCTTGTTCTCATAACTCTTATCATATCTTCTTTTGAATGGTTGGTTAGAAGGAGTTCCATTAAATCTCTTGTGGTTTCTATCACGATAAGCTGAGATGGATTTCAGCTTTTGCTCTTGCTTGATCATCTTCTCGTACACTTGATCCATTGTTGTGGGACCATGTACATCTACTTCTCCACCAATCTAAGACTTTAAACCCATGATAAATTTTTTGATCTTGAATTTCTCATCTTTTTGATACTGAAGAACATATTTCAGGAGATGGGTGAATTTTTCACCATATTCTACCACTGTCATATCTCCTTGGTGAGGATTCTAAAAATCAATCAATTTATGATCAAAATAGAATTGTGGTAGCCATCTCTTACGAAAGAGCTCCACGAACTCTTCCCAAGTTACCGAGATTAGATTCAATTCCATATTCTTATTCATCCACTAGGTGGATGCTTCTCCTGCTAGTTGGAATGCTCCCCAAACTACCTTGGTTACTTCTGAGTAATTTCTTATCTCAAAATATCTTTCCATTTCTGTCAATCAAGCTTCAATTGCATCTCTAGTCACCTTTCCATCAAATTTTGGTGGAGTGACCTTCTTCATATCCTTTGAGAGTTCTAAGGCTAGTCTATCCCTTGCCTCTTTATGAGGTTCCGTACTCTTACTTTGATCTTCATGATTCTCTCCACTTTCTCCATGTGAGTTTTCACCTCCTCCCTCAGTATTCCCTTTATCATCCACTTTATTTACCAAATCACCCAGTCTTCTCTTAGTTTCCTCAAGCATGGTTATGATTTGGTCCAGCTTATTATTTGGTAGGTCATTTCCCTCTTCACTTTCTCCTTGGTTAGTTCTTGTTTGAACCATGTTTATCATTTTTCTCACACCTGAGAATATTAATTTGTCTATTAGTTCATGATTATAATGCATCCCATTAAATCAAAACATAATAAACTCAAATCAAACAATAGTTTGGTATAAAAACAACTCTTTTTATTTATTTCATTTCAAAAGTATAGAATATTCTTCATTTATATAAGAAATGACTTCAAAAGTCATGTTCAAGAGGAGTATATCCTTCATATTCATTTTCAGATACATAATCTCGAGGTATATAACCTTCTGACTCACTATCAGACCTAACTACTATAATCTCAATAGATGGGGGTGTGTAGGGATATCGCCTAACCATAGTTGTTTCCTCATCTGACATATATTTGATGATTTTAGCAGTGATCTTAACTGTTTCAATGTTTTCCCTTCTCACTCACTTGATTTGTGTTAAGGCAGTCACCAAGGTTCCAATATCACTCAACCAAATGTCACTCTCATCATTAGTTCCCTCAAAAGTTTTTATAATGGCCTCACGTTCTCTTTTTTCTCTAAGGAAACATTGACTCATGTTAACAAACTTTCTCGTTTTCTTCTTAAGACGTACCATCCTAGCACAAAAATTTTCAAACATTAGCTAACCGCATAATGTTGACTATAGGTAAGCTGTTGGGAATTAAGGTGTCTTAACCTTGGTAATTCCTTGCATTATTTATGTTTGTATTTATTAATTCATTGCCTATGTTGTAAATAATTGTAAATTCCATATTGTCATGTTGTGGGATGTGGCACAGTGATGTGTCATCCTACATGGAAAATGACAATTTGTAATTTTTTCCTCGCATGAGGAGATAGGCGTCCCACTTAGTGGTAGGAGAATTTTTCCATGTGTCGGCATCTTGGATGTTGTGTAAGGGAATGTTGACCGAAATGGTTATGACGGATTCCTATGACGAAGTTATGACATGTAAGAGTTAGAAATAGAAGGTTGTAAGACAGGTGAAGACATGTGTCATGAAGCATCTTTCAAAAAGGCATATTTGGGCACCCCAAGGTGGAATATGACATGTTGTAAGAGAATATGCTATTTTTAGCCTGTGTATGACAGATTTTCTTACAGCTATAAGTTGCAACTGCTATGATAGATTCTATGACAATCGTAAGAGTTGTAAGAGCATCTGTCATAGCCCATTTTAGAAATAGGTGACCTCTTTGGGATGGGAGTTGTGGACAAGTGTCAGGTACATTCTATAATGTTGACCAAGTGTCCTTAGGCATGGGTTTTGGGCGATGAGGCCAAGTTGGATGCCCATCTCAAGAAAAGGTCCAATATTGCCTTGTATTTTCTATATAAACAGGTGCTTGGAGGAGGAAAGGTAACACAGGTTTTACTGGTACTGTTATGTTACCGGATTGACTCCAGACACAAGTGTCGAAGACCATTGAAGCTTGCATTGCAAGTGTATTGTAAACATATTTTAGATTTTTTAATACATTGTGTAGGTTTCTGAGTGTGGGGTTTTTCACCTAATAAGGGTTTTCCCCACCGTAAATCTTTGTCCCTCTTCTTTTGTCTTCTTTCTGGTTCTTGTGTATTACTGCAATATCTCATTTATGTGTTTCATATTGTTGTAGTTGTAAGGATTAATTTGAATCTACATAGCCCTCTCCTCATTAGATTAGTGTAGGAAGTGATTTCCTCACACCTAGCTTCCTTTCTTGGTATCAGAGCTTGATCACCTTTGGTCCCAGTTGTTGGGTAGGGGTTTTTTGAGTTGATCTTAAGTTGAGTGGGAGTCTGTGTAGAGTATTCTGAATCTTATTGTAGTAGAGAGATGGTAAGCACATCCAGAAGGATAGAGGTGGAGAAATTCAATGGCACTAATTTTGAGTTGTGGAAGCTCAAGATGGAAGACATACTTGTAGACTGAGATCTCTGGGAAACTATCAGTGGAACTAAACCAGCTGCAATGTCACAAGCTGATTGGGATCTAAAGGATCAGAAGGCTAAGGGTCTCATAAGACTTAGTCTTGTTGATTATGTTTTGTTAAATATCCATGAGGAGACTACTGCAAACTTGCTTTGGAAGAAGTTGGGAGATCTGTATCAAGCCAAATCCTTGGTCAATAAACTTTTTCTGAGAAAGAAGTTGTATTCTCTTCAAATGGAGGATGGGGGATCCATTGCCGAACATATGAATGCTTTCAACATGCTGGTTGTTCAATTAACATCTGTTGGTGTGAAGATAGAGGAGGAGGATCGATGTATGAACCTGCTTTGTTCTTTACCAAACCTGTGGGATCACCTTATCATGGCTATTGGAAGCACCACATCCACATTCAAAATGGATGAAGTGGTTTCTTCATTGTTATTTGAAGTGATGCAGAGGACGTCTTCTAAGGTAGCCAAAGAGGCTCTTGCGGTTTGTGGAAGACCCAAGGAGAAAGGGAAAAAGAAGGACAAGAAAGATGAGAAGGGTAGATCCAAATCCCGTGGGAGATCCAAATCTCCTGGAAAGTTGAAGGCTCTTTGTTGGAATTGTGGCAAAACTGGGCATTTTTGAAAGGAATGCAAAGAGGAGAAGAAAAAGAAGAAGAAAGCTCCTGATTCAGATTCTGACAACTCACAAGAAGATGGTGATGCTTTCATTACAGCCCTTGCAACCCATGCATCTGATGATGTGTGGCTAATTGACTCTGGTGCATCATTTCACATGACCTCGCATCGAGATTGGTTTACCAAGTATGAGGAGTTCGATGGTGGAAAGGTGTATCTGGGTGATGACTCTCATTTGAAGATTGTTGGTCATGGAAGAGTCTCTATCTAATTCACTGATGGACTAGTGAAGGGGATCTCTGGGGTTATGCACATCGTAGGCTTAGTATGGAACCTATTTTCTATAAGTATGTTGAATGATGCAGATGTGCAGGTTATCTTTTCGAAAGAAGGATGTAAGATGACTAGACGAGCTATGGTGCTTGCTAAGGGTACTAGGAGAGGTACTCTATTTCAGTTGGAGGTATGCATTTCACATTGCAATAGTTCTTCTGTCTCAAGGAAGAGGGTAGTAGTCACTTTGTCCCCACCATCTAAATAAGCAATGAATAAATCTGTTGTATCTAGTCTTGATTTTTGTAATCGTGCATTGGAAGTTAAACTTCCTGCTAAAAAGATAATGTTATGGCATTAGAGATTTAGCCACATTGGTGAGAAGGGTCTTCATACCCTGAAAAATAAGAACCTCATTGAGGGGTTAGATGATTGTAATCTTGAGTTTGACTTTTGCGAACATTGCATATATGGAAAACAAAACTGTGTTCAGTTTTACTCAAGTTCTCATAAGTCTTCTAGTTTGTTGGACCTTATTCATTCTGATGTGTTTGGTCCTGTTAATGTTCCTTCATTATCAAAATTTGTATATTTTGTATCTTTCATAGATGATTACAGTAGAAGGACATGGATTTATTTTCTTAGAAGCAAATCTGAAGTCTATAGCAAGTTTAAGGAGTTTAAGGCCTTTGCTAAAAATCAGACTGGTAAAAAGATTAAATGTTTGATAACTGACAATGGTGGTGAGTTCTATTCTACAGAACTTGATAAATATTGCAAGGAACTTGCGATTGAAAGACATAAGACAACTCCATACAACCTGCAACAAAATGGAGTTGCAGAGAGGATGAATAAGACACTGATGGAGAAGGCTAGGAGTATACTTAGTGGAGCTGGCCTAGAACAAAAGTTTTGGGCTGAAGTTGTTGCCACTTCTTGCTATGTGGTAAATAGATCTCCTACATTAGCTCTTGTTGGAAAGACACCCATGAAGGTGTGGTCTGGTAGAAAGCCTTCAATAAGGCATCTTCATGTTTTTGGTTGTGAGGCATATGCACATGTGCCTAGGGAGAAGTAGTCAAAGTTGGAGAACAAGGCTGTTAAGTGTATCTTCATTGGCTATGGTGTCAGTGTGAA
This sequence comes from Cunninghamia lanceolata, assembly GCA_027924645.1. Classification (NCBI taxonomy): domain Eukaryota; kingdom Viridiplantae; phylum Streptophyta; class Pinopsida; order Cupressales; family Cupressaceae; genus Cunninghamia; species Cunninghamia lanceolata. Next base: position 12,543,162 of record BSBN01000078.1, read on the forward strand.
AGGATACAAGCTTTGGGATCCTGTGGCTAAAAAAGTGTTGTATAGAAAAAGTGTCATCTTTAGAGAGCTTACACCCTCTTCCACTATTTTATAGCTAGAAGAAAAAGAAAAGAAAGAGGATGTTGTTCAGTTTCTTGCTACCCCTGAGAAGACTAAACAGAAAGATAATGTTGGACCTGATGATGAGGAGAGATCTGACAACTCTGAAAGCTTAGATGAAGAAGCTGAAACTCAACCTCAGCCCTTGAGGAGGTCTACATGGATAAGAAAGCAACCTGAAAGGTTTTGTTTTGCATTGCTTGATTCTAGTTGTGCTTATGCTTTGATCACTAATAGTGATGAACCTAGAACTGTGTCAGAGGCTTTGGATATGAAAGATGCAGGTTCCATGAAGGAGGCCATGGAGGATGAGATGGCTTCTTTGGAAAAGAATCAAACTTGGGACTTGGTGCCTTTGCCTCCTGGATGGAAACCCATTGGATACAAATGGGTGTTCAAGAAGAAAATTGGTGCAGATGGCAGTGTTGAGAAGTATAAGGCCAGATTGGTTGTGAAGGGGTATTCACAAGTGGAGGGTATAGATTATGGCGAAATCTTCTCTCCCATTGCAAAGCTAACATCCATTCGATTCCTGTTGTCTCTTGCATCAACTTATGACTTAGAAGTAGAACAGATGGAGGTGAAGATAGCTTTCCTTCATGGTGATTTGGAGGAAGAAATCTACATGTCACAGCCAGAGCATTACATGGTGAAAGGTAAAGAAAATTTGGTTTACAAATTAAATAAGTCTTTGTATGGTTTGAAGTAGTCTCCTAGGAGGTGGTACTTGAAGTTTGATGCCTTTGTGTTGTCAATTAGATTTGTGAGATTGAAATTGGATCACTGTGTGTACTTTAAGTTTGATGGTGATCGTATTCTCATTGTTGCATTGTATGTTGATGATATGTTGCTCATTGGGAAGGGAAAGAATATGATTCCTGATTTCAAATCTTAGTTGTCAGCACAGTTTGAAATGAAAGATTTAGGGGCAGCCAAGTACATTCTAGGAATGGAAATTAGAAGAGACAGAGCCAACAAAAAACTTTGGTTAAGCTAGAGTAAGTATGTGAATACCGTGTTGGATAGGTTCAGCATGGCAGATTGTAGACCATTGTGTGTTCCTTTTTCTTTAGGAACAAAGTTATCTATTGAGGATTGTCCAAAATCTCCTAGTGAGGTGGAGGACATGAGAAGAGTAACTTATGCTAGTGTTGTTGGCAGTTTGATGTATGCTATGGTCTGCACAAGGTCAGACATTACCCAAGCCGTGGGAGTCCTTAGTCAATTTATGGCTAATCCTGGACGGGTTCATTGGAATGCAGTTAAGCGAGTGTTCAGATATTTGAGGGGTACTTCTGAGTATTCCATATGCTATCATGGTAATGTTACAGGACCTCCACATTCTGTTGACATTCATCGATTTATGGATTTAGATTGGGCAGGTGACATTGACAGCAAGAGATCCACCAGTGCTTATGTATTTACATTGTTTGGTGGTGCTATTAGTTGGATGAGTAAGTGACAAACTGTGGTTGCTTTGTCCACAATAGAAGCTAAGTATATGGCAGCAACTCATGCTTATAAGGAAGCCATTTGGCTTAAGAGATTGTGTTCAGACATTGGTGTTGATGCAGGTCAGATCATGATCAGTTGTGATAGTCAGAGTGCAATTTGCCTTGTGAAGAATCTAACTTTCCATGCTAGAACAAAGCACATTAATGTTCAGTTTCACTTCGTACGAGACATGGTTGAGGATGGAAAGGTAAATTTTGAGAAGGTAGATACTTTGAAGAATGTTGCAGATGCATTGATGAAACCAGTGGGTACAGAGAAGTTTAGATGGTGTTCGGAGTCTATGGGCCTCTCAGCCTATAGCAGTTAAATCATGTTATTCTATTGGCTCTTACAAGGTGTTCGACAAGTGGGAGAATGTTGGGAATTAAGGTGTCTAAACCTTGGTAATTCCTTGCATTATTTATGTTTGTATTTATTAATTCATTCCCTATGTTGTAAATAATTGTAAATTCCATATTGTCATGTTGTGGGATGTGGCACGGTGATGTGTCATCCTACATGGAAGATGACAACTTGTAACTTTGTCCTCACATGAGGAGATAGGCATCCCACTTAGTGGTAGGACAATTTTGCCATGTGTTGGTATCTTGGATGTTGTGTAAGGGAATGTTGACTAAAACAGTTATGACAGATTCCTATGACGAAGTTATGACATGTAAGAGTCAGAAATAGAAGGGTGTAAGATAGGTGAAGACATGTGTCATGAAGCATCTTTGAAAAAGGCATATTTGGGCACCCCAAGGTATGACATGTTGTAAGAGAATATGCTATTTTTAGCATGTGTATGATAGATTATCTTACAGCTGTAAGTTGTAACTACTATGACAAATTCTATGATGGTTGTAAGAGTCGTAAGAGCATCTGTCATAGCCCATTTTAGAAATAGGAAACCTCTTTGGGATGGGAGCTATGGACAAGTGTTGGGCACATTCTACAATGTTGACCAAGTGTCCTTAGGTGTGGGTTTTGGGCCATGAGGCCAAGTTGGATGCCCATCTCAAGAAAAGGTCCAATATTGCCTTGTAGTTTCTATATAAATAGGTGCTTGGAGGAGGAAAGGTAACACATGTTTTACAGGTACTGTTATGCTGCCGGATTAACTCCAGACACGAGTGTCGAAGACCATTGAAGCTTGCATTACAAGTGTATTGTAAACATATTTCAGATTTGTTAATACATTGTGTAGGTTTCTGAGTGTGGGGTCTTTCACTCGATAAGGGTTTTCCCCACCCTAAATCTTTGTTTCTCTTCTTCTGTCTTCTTTTTTGTTCTTGTGTATTGGTACAATATATCATTTATGTGTTTCATATTGTTGTAGTTGTAAGGATTAATTTGAATTTGCATAGCCCTCTCCTCATTAGATTAGTGTAGGAAGCGATTTCCGCACACCTAGCTTCCTTTCATAAGCATAGTGGTCTCATAAGCCCTAGTGTTGAACATGGAGCTCTGATACCATATGTAACATCTACGTCCTAAAAACATAGTAAAACTAGAAATTTACCATAGAGTAATTCAACAAGGTAAAAATGAGAGAGAGAAAATTTATCTTTTATTTAACATACAATCAAGTAACAAAAATTACAAGATTTCTCTTACAAAATACAATAAATCATATTGTCTTTCTCAATTACAATAACTATAAAAGTAACTCAATTACATAAACAAATTTGGAATAATTACTGCTTCATAATATCTGACATCTTTATCACAAGCCCTGGCATGTTTTCTTCTTCAAGAGAGAGAAAGAGACTATCTTTCCAGTGATTTACCTCCATCCATAGACCGGCAGTCTCCTACACATCTTCAATATAGGAAGTGGCCCTACCCTTCATGAGGAATATAGACCAAAGGTGACCAGTGGTAATTTTCCTTCCTGAGTACATAGTGTTGTATCCTACACAACTCTATCAACCATACAACCCTAGATACCCTCTAACTAAGTATGATTTCTGATAGGTTGTGCAATCCAGATACAGTGAACCGACAATGCATTACCTTGGCCAAAGTTTTAATATCAATAATGTTCATAATGAACGTGGTCATATTGTTCACCCACTGGGCTACTCGACTTGGATACTGTCATATTCTCACAGTTTATCCTCACCAACTATGTTTATGTAAATAGTTTAATATCCTGTGATGATAATAGTTTTCTTGACTTAGATAAGTCTATACATAACTAATCATTTGGTTTCATATTCGACTATAGGGTTTTCATAACAACCCTTGAATAATACAATATTTCAAAATATCGATAACTCATATCTATGAGACTATGGTTTATACACGACCCATGGTTTAACTATTTCGACATTAAGCATAATATGATTTAGTAATAGATGAAACCTCCTATACAAAGGAGTATGAATACTTTCAACTTACATTTACGTGATGTCATTAACCATCGCTACTTATATACTCATATATGATTCTATCCAAGGTCATTCTAGATAGACTTAGTCTATTCTATCATAATGGTTTACTATAATGCTATACTCATCAAGATTAATAGAATAGATAGAAAGGATGGTCCTATGATATTTATTCCATTTTCCAAACTATCCCTAGTTCTTCTACCACTTGATTGGTTATACCATAGTTACCATAGATTACCAAGAATCTAAGTTCTTTTGATAAGGAATCATTTTTGACATATATATAAACTAAACCAAGAATGGTTTTAAAATGATAATATAACCATTTAATACTTTAAACCATATTACTCACAGCTGGTAAGTTTTCCTATCAATTATCATTTGTGCTAATTTCAACAAAACTCTATATCATGATTAACTTATATCTATATCGTTGACTGGCCTCATATTGAAACTCACTCATTGAGGTGACTGGTTTACAAGGCTTTTGATAACTACGATATCCTTCTTCAATTACACAATTACAAAAGTCATTTGGTTCTCCATACAATAGTTTGACAAGTATAATAGTATTAAAACAATATGTAAAGGGTTGGCCTTGTGTGATAAGAAAATAGAATTCAATGATATTGCTTGCATCGGCCTTTTCAAGCTAAATCAATACTCTCTAGTTTTCCACTAAGATAACTAAATAGTCTTACCATGAATTTATATTCTATTCAACATAGTTGACTCTCCTTGTTTTGAAAAATTATAAAGAGCTTGAAGAATAAAGTCTATAGGCATAAATGTTTACCCTTAACTAGTTAATGCAATGGACAAAATAAACATGTGGTTTTTCATTGCCTGTCAATGCATAGAATGTAGGACTAATACCTTGTAGTGATGGCCTTGGCTGAGAAAGAGTTGCAGATAATAATGCTTCTGTGGTCGCCCAAAACCAACCACATTATCTTCTTCCTCTAACTCGATATCTCCCTGGTCACCACGATCCTCCTACCCCAAGCTTATCCTTCCAATGATAATCTTTTTTCAAATAACATAACACACCATGTTCCTCCTATTGACTCAACTGAGTCGTGGCTATAAAGACTCGGCAAAATCATAATGAGACACCCAACTTTTTGTTCACACTCATGCAGTTTGAAAGTATATTAAATACAAAGCAATTTGCTTGTTAATTTGGTGATAAATGATAGCTATTAAGCTACAAAGCTCAACATATGTCAACAGGGGAGAATGTCCTTTTGTGGAAGCTCAACGTATGTGGTTAGAATAACCACCACTCCTCTTTCAAAGAGGCTGACAAGACACTTAAACCATCATTGAGCATTTAATAATCACAAAGAGTGATTTGATCCACTATATATTTATAATGAAGGCACTCCAAAATATTTGTCTATGGCTGCTCATAAGAGTAAGCATTATTAACACTCATGAGGTATTATCCTCAATTGATAATTATATATATATATATATATATATATATATTTGTTTATGCAAATAAATATGGTTCATCATGGCACCTATCCTAAGTCATAGTTTAAGCCTAGATCAAAATACGATAATAACAATAAATTGAAAGATGTACGAATACTATGGAAGGGTCGAGCTTGTCTACCCTACACAGTCTCTTGATAAATCATGTCAACTTATCATGGCAAGATCGTTATTTGACGTTAAACATCGACAATAAAACCTTAAGTGACTCAAGAATAATAACACAACCATTTTATGACCATGACATCATAATATTTACATTAAACGTAATTGGTGACATTTCTACTCAGACAATGTCATTTACTTTACAAATGACTATGTCAACTCATAAACGACTTGACTAGAAAAGAATCAAAAATATCGACTACCTGTTGATTAGATTCAAAAGTACATTGACAAGACATGACTTACCTCTTACGATACTAGTTCACGTTTTCATTAAACAGTCATACTCATTTGGCAAATAATCACTCGTAACTTGAGGTCTATATCTCTCTTCTCAAAAGATACTCTCTCTCTTTTCTCTGAGAGTTATCTGAAAAATTGTAATCTTGTATCAAACTTGAAATCAACAGATTACGATCAGTGCATCATTTTTCAAATAATAAACCAATTTCTCATAGTGTAATTATTAAATCGACAATAACATAATCATTTCCATAAGTCCATAAATGATATTCAATATAATCTATATCTTTCCTTGACATTAATCTAAACATTAAAATAGATTTACTTATATCCAAGTAAAAGTAAAAAGTATTAGCAAGACAAAAATTGGGGATGTAACACCTGACCAAAATAGGGAGGGAGGACTTGGGCGCCCATGCCCTAGTCTTGCCCTATTTTGGGTTAGTCCCAAATTTTAAGTGTCGGCTTGTGACCATTATTTAGGTCTTATTCTGACACAGTAAGTCTGAATTACGAAATTCTTGGCAGGAGTGTTTGTAGCTACATATATAAGCATGTTTAGACATTCATTTATAAACTAGATGATTACTAGCAAGCTATTTTGATCTTTTGGCATCCTAAAGGTGATTCAAGGTATTCATTGTGCAGCAAGAGCAGATTTGTGTTGTTTATGTGTTTGTATTTGCAAATTTGAGCAACCATCTCCTCATGGCATGAAGAGCTTCTTCCTTCCATGAGATCTTCACTACAAGGTGACATCATTTGTGTTTTCAAGCATTTATTATTTGATTTTTGCCTCTGCCTCCCGAGGGCACGCACTCTCTATTTGGAAATGGTGTTCGAAAGACTTGAATGTCTCTTAGGGGCTTGACTGAAGCAAGCCTCTAAACACCACAACCCCCTCCCAAAGACTTTGTGATTACAGGTTACATGTTGAAGATACAGGAAAACTTGAGTTGTAGGAGGATATTGTAAAGTGTCAGATTTGTAGATCAGAGTTAAAAATATCACCCTAGACTTGGGTGCCCGCTACCTAGTCCTCTGGATTTCGTGACGGAAAATCTTTGATACAATAGGAACAAGTTGCAGATCAATCTTCCAGATCCTAACAAAAACCTAGGCATTTGACTTGGGCACCTACTACTTAGTCCCTGACTGTTCTACTTCCTGAACTTTGAAAATGGGTGCACATTTATCTGTCATTTTACATCTTCCTATAGCAACATTTTGAATAATTTGTTTGTTTGCTTCCATAATTGTATAATTAGGTTTTGAGGTAAAATTGAGCATATGTAAGCATAATTGACAATCAAATCATTAAATCCAAGCTTCCCTACATTTCTAAGTGACCAAGGGTCTGATAGTACATTGCCACTCGATCCAAAGTCCTTGAATGTAATTGGTGAATGGAGGATAGACATTAAACTAATCAAATACCCACTATCTAAATTTTAACCCATTACATTTTGGTGAAGCCATGTTGTTGGACTTTTTTGCACCTTGCTGAGTGTTTTGCTTCAGATTTGCATTTATTTCATTCATTCATAGTATCATTCATCTTATTGCATTGGAAAACTTACAAAAAAATTAAAAACTTTGAAAAACAATTGCATTCTAGGGTTTGCATGTTGCATCAATTAATTTGAATTTCATAAAATTTCTGATTTTTGCATTAGATCTGAGTTAAATTACATAAAATTACAAAAATTCAATATCTTGCATTGTATTTTCATCATAAAATTGCTAGGGTTTTGTTAGAGATTTTGAATTTTTCATATAACCTAGTAATTTCAAAAACTAGGGTTTTTAGGTAAAATCTTGCTTCAAATTTTTCTACTGATCTTAGACACTCATTCAAATTTGCATTTGGCTATAGTGTTGCATTTTAGTGTGAATTTGCATTTAGATCTCAAAAATTCACATTTTTCCATAGAAAATTTCAACAAAAAAATGAGCATTTTCATTGATTTTCATTAGATTTGCACTTATATTTTGCATCTTAGGACTTGGAAATCATTTTCATATCTGAGTAAATTTAATTTTAATCATAAATCAGCTTGAAAAACATTCATATAGCATTTTGCATCAAGATCTCAAACCTAGGGCTTGAAAAACCTTGATTTTCACTAGATTTGACCTTATCAGCTCTCTAGATTTGCACTATAGATGTGTTGTAAAGAATATTTTTGCACTAATTGGATTTTATTAGGGTTATTACCTTCTTCCCCTCCTAAAATTCTTTACAACACCTCTTTATTGGGCTCTTGTATTGAAATTTTGGCAAAACATTGCACATTTTGGCTATATTTGCCCTAGGGTTTGACCTAGTCTGTACTCCAAGTGTTTTGTAAACAATTTTATACTTCTAGGTGACTGATATCATCACTATTATTTTTTTTCACCTCATAAAATTCCTTACACCACCTCTTTCATTAGGTCTTGGGATTGAAAAACTGTGAAAAATTGCATATTTTAAGGCATTTTCACTAGGTTTTGACTTATCATCATCCTAGATTTGCATCAAAAGCGTGTTGTGAAGGAGTTTATTGCTTCATTGGACTTAAAATAGACATATTATTTTCTTCCCCTGATCAAATTCTTTACAACACCTTTTCTTTCATATATTTGCATTGAAAAAGTACAAAAAAATCAAACATTTTAGTTCATTTTCACACATAGTTTTGCACTTGTCTTTTGCATACCTTTTTGAAAATATTTTAAAATCTGATTTGGCATTGATTTTAAAAGATATATCATGGCTACTTCTTTGGAATCTTTGTTTTCATACATCGTAGACATTGATCATTTCTTGAAATTCACTGATAAACATCCTCAAGTGTTGGAACAAATAGCATACATACATGATGTTGATCTCTCTATGTGCTCCACATAGGAAATCTTTTGTTATATATCTAATTTTGATAGCTTCAGAAATCTCATGGGAATATACCCTTTGATATTAGATGATCTCACTAAATTCATGATCAATAATATATATACTAGTGATGACCTCAAGATGTTAGATGAAGCCTTAGATGACTTTATGGGACATTCCACTATGAAAACTATTGCTAAATCATGTGGTGATAACTCTGGTTTACCTTATGAGAACACTTTGATACAAGAGGATGATTTCATTAATACATCTTTTAACATCATACCACCAAATCTTCATTCTAATGCTCACTCTGGCCAAGATGAAGCATTAGTAAATGAAGAGCCATCACTTTTCCATTCCAATGCTCACTCTGGCTAGGATGAAGCATTAGTGAGTGAGGAGCTCCCTTTAACAAAGAAAATTCCATGTATAGATAATGAGTAGTCATTTAACAATAATCAAAATCTTACCCTATTACATGAAACCCCTATGGATCATCCCACCAACCTTTTTCCTTTAGTTGATTGGTTACATACCTTGGATATCACAAAGGAAGAGAAGTCCTTCAAATGTCCCTCCTTTGATTTAATATTCAAGTCATTTAGACATCAATAAGGATTTAAAAACATCAAGTACCTCTCCTTTAATTGCATATTCTTTGAACATCAATAACGACACAAACTTTCCAAAAGATACAACACTAGTTAATGAAGAAAACATTCAATCTAGTATTGAAACAAATCAAAAAGAGCTTAAAGATGATAAACTTGAAAACAAGAACACCAGGTGGGCTATAGTACCTTATACAACTCTCCCCTCTAGCATTAGAGATTGGGAAGGTGGTGACCCTCCTGATGATGACTTCTAGCATGGACCCATCTATAGGTAAGTATTTTTAACCCTTTATCTCTTGTGATTTGTTTCCCCCGTGATGTGTTAATGTGTTGTATAGGCCTCCTGGGATGACCCTTGACTCTTTTGTAAGGTCTAGGATACTAGGAGATTGTCTTTGTTGTGACCTTCTTCTATTTGTATCATCATTCTTCTATATCAATTCCCCTCTATTTTCATTATTGTGTGTTGTGTCTTACGGACATAGCATTATGATTGGTGACTTGGGGGTACCCTCCTACGTGACTGTCCCTAAGACACTTGTTTCTCCTCTTTGATTTATTGTTTCCATTCCTCTAGTGTTTCTATCTAGCGGGTGGATAACGAAAAACATTTATACTGATGTGGTCCTAGCATCCCTTTAGCAATAAATAAAAAATTGGATTTTGTTCCTAATATGACGATGGGGTTGTTATATATTATCCGACACTTGGCTAGTATAAGCACTCCATGCTTTTTGCATAGTGATTTTGATGATGTTTTTATCTCACTTACAAAACATAACAATATTGCTGCTCTGTGCACTTTGTTTGTCTTTGAATCTCACCTTGGTGACACCCAGTTCTGAGATTTTCATGATATAGCCCCACGGTTATCCTTGATCTCTGAATTCGAAGTATAACCTTGGCTCTTTGTGTGATTAATCATATGCATTGATATTATTGTGGACACTAACATGTTTCTTGCAGGGATGTGTTTGTGGGAACATTTGGCGATCATAAAGTATGTGTCACCTCTGAGGGACATGAGCTTTGAAAAAGTCTGTGTTCCCTTGTGTGTTTTCTTCCTACCTTAATGTGCTTCATACCGATGCATGATATCAACCACCTTAAGGTGGGGGCATATATAAGGTAAGTTGTTTGTTGTAGATGTTAGCATTGTGCTTGTCCTCAGGTGTAGTTTTAAGACTGGTGGCGATGAGTCTCTCCTACACTCTGAGTTTTGTTTGCAATCAATCAATCAATCAATCATCTTAAGCCCTCTGAAGAGGCGGGGGTGGTGTATCTCTTGTAGAGAGTGCCCATCCTATAATTTTCTAAAAATCCTCTGTGGAGGCGGGGAGCGGTTCTGTGACTAACTCAACTGTTAAGTGTGTCTTCAGCGGTTGTTGTGGTGAAGCCCAATCGTCAATGTGTGCCAGTAATGTGCCTAAGATGGTGATGAGCCTAGAAATAGGAACACTCCATCGCTTGTCTATCATGTTTTCTCCATGTCTTCAAAGTGTGTGTGTTTGGCGTGCTTTCTATGTTTGGCATGTTTATTGCCCCATATGCAGTCTAAAGACCAGTGCAATGAGTGCTTCCTACATTTTGGGAGCTTTAGCGTGTCTCACATGTGTGCTGCCCCATATATATAGTATAAAGACCGGCGCGATGAGTGCTTCCTGCATTATGGGAGGTGTGTTTACTTTCATGTACTTGCATCTGCATTTCATATATATGAGAAAAATAAAAGAAAAGATATCAGCTCTATCTTCCATGCATTCAGTGTATTCACCGTGTTTTGTGTGACTGTAACTGTCTTCTCCATGTTTTGTGTGCCCTGTTACTATCTTCTCTGTGATTGGTGTGTCTTCTCCGTGCTTGGCACGTTTCCTGTGTTTGTTGACTGTACTTTAATGCATGTATTGGCCTCGCATTCATACATACATTAAAGTGGGGGCTAAATGTAACATCAAAAAATGTCCCCTTAGGGGCTTTTCCCTCATAATGTTTAGCCTCCAGGTCTCTTAGCTACATTTAGGACATCTTGCATCATATTTTGACGTCCCTAGGAAATGAACCCTAAGTTTCATGACAAATGGGACCTAGGGAGATCCCTTGAACTTAACCCTAACCAAAATAGGGAGGGAGGACTTGGGTGCCCATGCTCTAGTCCTGCCCTATTTTGGGTCAATCCTAAATTTTAAGTGTCGGCTTGTGACTGTTATTTAGGTCCTATGCTGACACGGTAAGTTTGAATTATGAAATTCTTGGCAGGAGTGTTTGTAGTTGCATATATAAGCATGTTTAGGCATTCAGTTGTAAACTAGATGATTACTAGCAAGCTATTGTGATCTTTTGGTATCCTAAAGGTGATTCAAGGTATTCATTATGTAGCAAGAGCAGACTTGTGTTGTTTATGTGTTTGTATTTGCAGATTTGAGCAATCATCTCCTCATGGCATCAAGAGCTTCTTCCTTCCATGAGATCTTCACTATAAGGTGACATCATTCATGTTTTCAAGAATTTATTATTTTGTTTTTGCCTCTACCTCCCAAGGGCATGCTTTCTCTATCTGACAATGGTGTTCGGAAGACTTGAATGTCTCTTCAGGGCTTGACTAAGGCAAGCCACTAAACACCACAACCCCCTCGCAAAGATTCTATGATTACAGGTTACAAAGTGAAGATACAGAAAAAGTTGAGTTGTAGGAGGATATGCAAAGTGTTAGATTTGCATATCAGAGTTAAAAATAGCACCCTGGACTTGGGCGCCTGCTAGCTAGTCCTCTAGATTCTATGATAGGAAAATCTCTGATACAGCAGAAACAGGGTGCAAATCAAGTTTCCATATCCCGACAAAAACTTGGGCATTGGACTAGGGCACTCGCTACTTAGTCCCCAATTGTTCAGCTTCCTAAACTTTGAAAACAAGTGAACATTTATCTGTCATTTAACATCTTCCTATAGCGGCATTTTGAATAATTTGTCTGTTTGCTTCTGTAATTGCATAATTAAAGTTCTGAGATAAAATTAAGCATAAGTAAGCATAATTAACAATCAAATCATATAAATCCAACCTTCCCTACATTCCTAAGTGACCAAGGGTCTGATAGTTCATTGCCACTCGATCCAAAGTCCTTGAATGTAATTGGTGAAAGGAGGATAGTCATCAAACTAATCAAATACCCACTATCCAAATTTTAACCCATTACACTATCAATATCAATCTTGTTGTTGTGGAGGTGAAAACATGAAAATGGGGATTGAATGAGACAAACTCCTATATAGCCCAACCCTTTCTTCAATCTGTGCATTTATAGGTTTTGTTAGGAATCTCAGCGGTTGGACCTGAAGGATTGAAAAGACCACCATGAATATCGAGATTAGGAACCTGTACAGTGTCTGCGTCGTATAGACTACAATGTGATACAAAGACATCTGTGTGGGTATGTGCAAGATCATTGCATGCTAAACAATGGCAATAGAAAAAAATCACGTTTTTACTTAGCCAAATTCACGAGTTGGCTAACTTTGACTTTCATAGGCATGTTAAAATATCCTTTTTGGTTTGGTATCCAAACCAAAATGGCAACCCAAAATGAATATCCATTTTACAAAACATAAAAAGGGAAAAAGAGGTTGCATTTTGCAAACCCACGTCTTACAAAATGTAGACCTCTCCCAAAATGGATATCAGAGTATTTCTGGAATGGATATCCGATCCGAAGAGGTTAGTTCTTGCATTTTTTGTTTGTTTTGTATATTCAAGCAATTTTTTTTAGTTTTTAATGCTAAATGGGTATGTTTTATATTTTAAATAGGTAAAATGGATGAACAACATGAAAAACCAAACCCTCCACCACCAAACCCTCCCCCTCCAACAATTGAAGAGAAAATTGAAAGAAGCATTAATCAAATAAGTAGGATTATAGAAAGGTATCACCACCACCCTCGATTGTCTTCAATGACATCGAATTTAGAGGGAATTATTAGTCATGTTCGAACCCTCTCAAACCAACATGAATCATTTAGGCAATGGCGAGAAAACAAGAAGGCAAAATATGATGATGGTTTATCATATGATCAATGAAAGAGTTAGACATTACCAAAACTATGTTATCCCAATATTTTGTCAATCCTAAAACTAGATTGCATGTTGATGTTCATAAGCCTAAGTATTCAATCAAATGGTGTACACATGAGGGTATTAGTCATAATTTTTGGGATCGTTGGTGGATGATTTTTGATAAACCACACAACAATAATTTAGATGCACATTTGTATTTCCTTCATAAACTATATGCAGAGTTTGTAATGGGTCACCATGTGAATTATTTTTATTTTAGAGAGTTTCAAGGAGTAGATAAGGGAATGCCTCAAGACAGATCTGGGGCAATGAGACAAGTACAAGGTCCTTTTATTCCCCCTCCTACTATCCCTTCTCCACCCCTAATTCAACACCTAGGCATTGTTGTAAATGCAACACAATAGGGCCTTAGTGCCATACACTCTTTGACCGAGCACTTGATTATAAAGAATTCTTAACTTGCACAACCACATGATGTTGGTGGTGATATTGGATCACTAGATTTTACTAGACCCTCCTCGTCCACACATGTTTGTGTGCCCCATCATTAATTTTTTTGCAATCAGTTGTGCTTAGGTCCTCTTATGGACAGTAGTGATGACATGTACCTTTTTTTTTCTAAAAATAGTAAGCTCCCAATGTCCAAAAATAGTAGTTTGGGTTATCTGGACTGCATTGGAAAAAATAATTGATTTAATATTTAAATTTGCCTTGTCACTATTTATAATTCCTTGGGCAACTAAATATTAAATTAAATAATTATTTTCTCATATGGGGTGTGATATTTGAAAATATTCTTTTGCAACATCCAAGGTTTAAATTTATGAGATTCTATGTGAATGGTGGAGTTATTTAAGAAAATACCTTAATAGAGGAGTTACAAGCCTATTTTTAGCTGATGGTTATGGAAGTGGAAGAGGAGATAATTAATATTATTTAAGTTTTATCTTTTTCCATGAAGATGGGCCTTTGGATTTGTGATCCCAAGTTGAAGTCTCCAAATTCTATTTATTTGCAAGAAAAATCACTTTTAAACTTACATTTTTCATATACCAAAACTCTGTCAAAAATTGTTTAGACATTGTGTTCATCAATCAATCTTTTGTGGACAAAAACCCATTGAAGATTTGTAGCCTATGGATAAAAACTGATTGGTTGTTGGATCAAAGGATGAAAACCTTTTGATTCTTCGGAGCTTTCTCATCCAAGGATGGCATTATAGCTTAAGGAAATAAGCAGATTTAGCTAGTTTCAGTGATATGTGTGTTTTGCAGGTTTAGAGTTGCATATTGTGGTTTCTAGTGTGTTTTAGGTGTCACTTCTATATGTGGTGTTTATTTTCTATTATTTTAATTCTATTACACATTTCCAGAGGCTGGAGTATTCATTCTTCAGTTTGCTTAAGTTTGGTAGTTTCTAGGTGCAATCTACGATGTGTATTTCAACATCTTTGTGAAGAATTTTGTAATATTTGTTGTAGATTTGTTGTAGCTATTGCAAAAAATGTATGGGTGTTGTATTAGACCCAAACCGATGTGTAAACCATATAATATTAATTAAGATCAGCTTTGGGAGTTTCTGGTTTATTTTTGTGTTGTTGTTGGAATTGTGGGGTTTCCTATAGACTTAATTTCATTTCTTGTGGTCGATGTTGGTACTTTTGTTATTATTGATCATTTTTCTGTTGTAGCAGTATATTTTAGGAGTTCATATCTATTTATATCAATAGAAGAATTTTTATATATTTTGTGTGCAAACTATGTCAAATCAGGTGCCTGAACAATGAAGGAATTGAAGGTTTTTTATGAATATTTCAGATTATGATTAAAACTAATTTCTTGAGAGTTGAATATCATAATTTTCATCATAATTTTTTGTTGTTCATGTTATTTTATTTATTTTAGAAAAATAATCCATTGGGGTTATTACAGTGGTATTAGAGAAAAGATCTTGCCAACCTGTAGGGTATTGAAGAAGAGAAAATCATGGATGAAGAAAGTCGGAAGAGTGAGGGAGAACCAAGTGATAAAATGGTTGCTTCTATTAATACATTGGCTAACATTATGGAGCAAATGTGGTTACAACAAAATATTAATGATTCAAGGATAATATCAAAATGGTATGAAGAATACCACGGTCATTCTGAAGATTTAAAGGCAACCACACCATTTCAAAAATATGTAGATAGGAAGAACTATGCCCTAAGAAGAAGAGATTATCAAAATTTTTGAGGAATACCAAGGTGAACTTGAAGATACAAAAGCTACATAATCATTTGACAGGTGCTACATCGGGTTTAGAGAGGAAGAAAAGAGAACTTTGAAACCAATAGAAGAGGAATCAAATCTTCAAGAAGTTGCAAAAGATGGAGCTTTGCATGTAGGAGATTTAAATTGAGAGAAAGAATCAGAACAAACCATTGATTCCACTATAGAAATTGAAAGTAAAAATTCATGGGTAATTGAGGCTGATTTATTAATTTCTAATGATTACATATGTCAAGAAAATATCAATGAAATCAAAGATAATGATTTAGAAGTTATAGGAGTAGAGGATGAAAAGATGGTGGATCAAGAAGATTTTTAGACTATCTTGTCAAAAGCTTCAACTAAAGAGCATGATGAGCATTTTGATGTTGGGAATAATCCAAATATCATTATAGATAGATATACACTTGGGAAGAATATTGTGGTCAGCCCTAGCACAAAAAAGTTGATCCACTTAGATGGAAGTGTTGAGGATATCTCAACAATGTCTCTTTTGAAAATGGAAGATGAGCATTTTATTTGCAACCCAAGGTATGAAAATATTTCAGATTGGATGCTTGCCATGTCACTAGAAACACTTTGTCATCATGGAAAGCATGAAAAAATGGGTGATAGCTTAAGTGATACAACTTGCAGTATAGGGCAGGTGGACTATTTGTTTCAAGTTCAAAATTGTTGTTGCATAAGGGAGCCAAGACATCTCTTGAGGGTTAAAACATGTAGAGGATTTCATGTTACTATTGATTTCTTCATCTATTGCATATGGAATGAAAGGAGGTTTATAATGAATCACATAGGGTTTGTTTTATTTTCTAACCCCATTGTGAAAAACTAGTGTTCATAGTTTATAGATCATCTATGGGAGCCAAGTACCAAAATTGAAGACAAGCTCATGAGTGATTGCCAAATGGAGATAGCCCCTTTGGGAAGCTTGATGTTAGTGTTACTAAATTATGTTCACACCTAATTTAGAAAGGCCTAAACATCAGTTGTTTCAAGAGGGTACAATTTTTTTTCCTTATGCAGGATCAACCAATAAATACCTCTTGTCTTGACAAAAGACAAGTGCAAAATCACTTGTTAGGATCATATGACAGCTCATGTTGGGCTATCAAACTATCCTGATAAATGAAGTTATCTATAGTCAAGAAAATAGACATGTTGTCCATTCAAGTATGCACCCTTGTTAAGTTTCGCAAAAACTTAACTACTTGTTGAAACATGGAATCATTCTCGGATGTGGGTCTCCTTTCATGAGAACAAATCTCTAGAGCAAGTTGGTTCTCTTATAATTTCTAAACTACTGACTCAAGGGAAAAATGATAGAAGGATGCAATTGAAATGCAAACTAACTCTAGAATCTTAACTTGATGAATCTTATCACTCACAAACAAATCCTCTAACTTAAATCCTCACAATTTCACTGATAGCTTATTCATTAAGTAATTTGTAACTGTTAGAATCTGAAAAGATTAATAACCCAGAAAACTAGTGCAAAGAATAGATATCAAAACTATGAATACAAATGATACGAAATCAAAATAGCAACACAGAGTTAGTCTCCAAGAGAGTAATGCAAATGCTAGAAGCAAAATAGCATTAAGAGGATACAAAAATAAAAGGTGCAAAATACAAGCCAGGTAGCATGCTTATATAGACTAGGAAGAGGGAGGAGGTGGCAACACTGACCAATCAAGAGCAACCATCTATCAGACTAAAGATAGAAAAGTATCTTCCAAAGATAGCTAATGGATGCTCACATGTAGGAAGGTGACACCTCGCAACCACTCACCTAATAAGACATGCTTTATTAACCTAAGCGAGATTAATAGAAGTGTAGGAAAAACCTAGGAATATAGGGAAAAATAAATAACCCAACTAGGAAATAAAAACCTATACTAACACCCCCCATAAGCAAAGCTTAGGTGGATGTAGAAATGGGTCCCAACAAATCAAGCTTGATAAGGTACCCATGTACAATGAATTCCCCCCAAAGAGAAGAAGCCCCCTATGTTAGTGCCTGAATTGACTGATAGTTTTTGAGCATTTTTCATGCAGGCACCTTCCTTAAAGATGTTCTAAGTGTTGGACCTCCTTAGCATTTTTCAGCTGCAGCATCATATTTTCCTGAGGAGGAGGTCATCATCATCATCTTGTCTTCGATGATGGTCCGCATCATCATGTTTTCTGTCGACCGGTTTTTCATCAGGATCATCATGTTTCAATATTGGGTGATGTTTGGATTTCATCCTGATCCTGCTGATGAGCTACAGTGTGCCTTGATTTGCTTGCGGGGGTGATTTTTCAAGTATCCGGTGATCTTCGAATTATCACCTTGCCCTTTTATGATGATGATGTCACCCCGATCTTCTGAAGGGGTTATTCTCTGAGTTGTTCGACCTGACTTGTTTTTTCTTAAGGGTCGTCATCATCATCATCATATTTCCAGTTATCGCCGTGTTGCTTGCGAGGGTCATCATATTTTCTGCCTGCATGATATTTCATCGGGGTGATATTTTTAACATCGGGTGATCTTTGTTAAGATCATCCTGATGATGTTGCTGTAAAGTTCTAAGTGTGACCCGATATTCACTGGGGTCATCATATTTTGAACGTCAGGATGATCTTAGTCAATATCATCCTGATGTTGTTGTATCACTTCATGTCCGTTGTTTTATCATCCTGATGATGCTGACATCATTCTTATGTCAGGGTAATATCTATTTCTCTGCCTATCTGCATCATGATATTTCTGAAGGGAGATATCCGCCTGTCGGCTTCGTGCATTATCTAGTGGGGGGTGATCTTTTCAAATATCTGGCATATTCATCTATCACCCCGATCTTATAGTGGAGCTACAGTGCAACATGATATTTGTGCATCAGGATGATATTTCCAAATATCCGGTTATCTTCCAAATATCATCCTGATGTCGATATGATGATGACGTCATCAAGGTCCGGGGGGGTCATATTTCTAACACTGATCATCTTGTGGAGATCCCCTGATATTTGCAAACATGATGATGACGTCATCCGGATATGAGGAGGTGCGCAGTAGGCAGATATGCTGATGACGTCAGCAGGATATGACGATGACGTCATCAGGATGTTCATCGGCCAGACTTTTGGTATCGGCTAAGCAGGAGGATCTTCCTCCGATGGATCAGGTTGTGCCGATGAAGGCGATTATCATGCAGGTTATATTGCGATATGATGCTGATGTTATATTGCGATATCATGCCAATTGGTGTTATAAGGCATATCATGTAATGATGGCCTCTATTCCTGCCTTTGATAGACTTGCCTATCAGGACCCATCCCTTTTTCACTTCTAGCTAATCTATAGCTTAGGTCCTTAACAACATTTGCCAATTTGTCTATCTTATCTTCAGGGGCAGATGTACTACCTTGAGTGTTCTGAGGCTTGTTTGGATTCTGTAGAATTTTTACATCATCCCTTCTATTTGTCTTGCCCGATGCTTTCCTATTGTTTTCAATATTTACTGCAATTCTGAAAGCATCCCTGAGAGTAGCAGGACCTTTATCTCTTAATCCATATGCAGTCTTTGCATCAAAGGCATTGATATACAATATTATGCACATTGGTTCATTTGGCCTCATGTGATGTGGCAATTTGTTCAACACTTTAGTAAATCTTGCATTAAAGTCTGCAACCTTCTCATTTGACCCTTTAGTGATACTGGTGAACTCATTTACAAAAAAGCTAGGGTCAGTTTTATCACCATATTGCTCCTTGAACATCCTTTTAAAGTCATCCCATGATGAAATACTCCGGTCAGGCAGATTCCTGTACCATTCTCTTGCCTCATCTATTAAGGATTGCATGAATGACTTCATGAAAACATCCTCATGTTCAACCTCAAAGTTATCCATGACATTTTGAAAGGCTTTTAGATGATCTTCTCCTGACACTGTGTTGTTTCCTGAAAATTTAGGCACTTGCAGCCTCAGATGCTTATCAATGGGGTTAGGATACCCAGGAATACCATCAAATACCAGCTGCCTGAATCTATGTAACTGCATGGGCTGTCTATTTAGCTGATTAACATTAACATTTCTATTTGCATTCTGGTTTCCTGCATTGTTCAGTGGTATCCTAGCATCATTCACATTTTGTCTCTCATCATGATGCTAATGTTGCACTTCATATCTTTGCTGATGTCTTTGCACATTTGCATTCTCTAGGGTAGGAACTGAATCATTTTGGGTAGTTCTTAAGGCTTGCACTTTCTGCTTCATATCATCTCTGATTTTCATGGCTTGTAGATATTCTAGTTCTGCTCTTAGACTTCTGATTTCTTCAGCTAACTGTTCATCCTTAGGCCTGGAGGTAGATGGTCTCATACCATTCTGGTCATCATCTTCATCATCCCTCAGAGACTCTGCCTCTTCAAACCTTTCACTCGGGTCTAGAAAAGGGCGTTCTTGGAACACCTCTGACCTCATTCTCATGCTACCACCCTGTTGCCTCTCATATGCACCTTGAATATCAGCTTCTGCATTTGAAAAGTAAGGCACATGCTGTCCTGATGGCCTAGGGTTATCTTGTACATCATCACCTTTTCTGGGGGAACTCTCATGACTAACTGAGACAGCTCCTTTTCTTCTGTACATCATTCTTTTTGTTACTGGTAACTCTTCAAATAAAGGATTTTGTTGGGATCTTCTCCCCTGCATATAAATTTTACTTTGACCGGTTCGGAGATTACTTCGGAGTCGCCACCTATTACTAGGAACTGTTTTCTTCTGAAAACCAGGGTTCTTTCACAAGGTTCCCCAGCGGAGTCGCCAATTTCTGTTGGTTTTTCCCAGACTGGATGCTTATTCCCAGATTTCCCTACAAGGTAGCCATCAGTGATCAACAGGATCTCTGGGCCAGGGGCCAACAGTGTAGGAGATAGACTCTATATTTTATCTCCTCTTCTTCTTCAGGCTCTGCAAGACCTAGGGGGGTATTCCCTACTCAACATCCATGAGGATATGCATACAAGGCTGGGATGCTGACAGAAAGCAGATAAGTCCTCCTATAAGTAGACCAAAACTGAAAGATAAGAGCAAAGGGGCTAGCTTTGGGCCTATTTGCAGTTGTAGACAGAGGACTGGGGATCCTAAAACTAACTCTAATGTCCTAATGGTTGTTTTAGATTTTGATTTGGATTTTAAGTTTGGATGCAAAGCTGGACATGGTTGTAACACAAACACAAAGCAAGATTGGTGCCTATCCAGGGCCTGGAGTTAGTAGACATACACCTGTGAATGATCAGCATGAACAGCTAAAACTAGATTTCAAGGGGATATATGTGATACCTGCCTTACAGATATCTCCCAATAAAGAGTGTTAAGTTATCTCTACTTATGGTATCCCTACTGCAGTATACCCTTCCCAATGTTCAACCTGAAAACAGTTTAATCTACCCCTTGAGCAGAAGTTAAAAGATCAGACATTCAACATAGGAATTCTATGCTCTAGAATCTAAACATTACCCAAATATCCAGATTCAGAAGAAGAATACATGCAATACTGGAGACAGAATTAACACAACACATGCTAAGATAGCATTTCTCATATAAGATTAATCATGAAATCAGTGGGTTCATGCCAAAAACATACAACAAGAGATACATAAACTCACAGGTTAAGCTGTACAGAGAAACCAGATCAGCTTGTTATGAGTTACAGAGCCAAAAATCTTCAACTTTCAACAACCACAAATGAGTAACACTTCCTGCTTATAACAGCTAGGTAGTGTACCACAGCAATTAATTACATGGTTGACCAAAAATCCCGCCAGATAGATAGTATCAGGAAAATGGCGCTCAAACACTACCAGATTGGCGCCCAAACATGAATGCAGCAGGTAGGGGAGGAGACAGGAAGAAATCTCGAGCCCTGCGCCACTGTCCGCTGATGTACATCTTCAATCAGGTACCAGATCCGCCCATACCTCTGCAACCTTCGCCATTAATGGCGCACCAACCCGCGGCCTTGGGAAAAACATCTAACAGTCGATCGCAACCATTTCCCGCCGAGATTCATCATCATGATATTTTGAATATGCAGGATATCAATTATCCCACATGCACTCCGCAACAACCTCTTTAACACTCTATATACTAGGTCATGAGCATATATGATGTCGGCGCTTTTGCTCCTGACGACACTAGTATAAGACTTCATCATCATCATCCTCCAGCAGCATGATATCCTGTCGCTTGAAAAATCACCCTGACGTCAGCATCATATTGCAATATAACCTGCATGATAATCGCCTTCATCCGCACAACCTGATCCATCGGAGGAACATCCTCCTGCTGAGCTTATACCAAAAGTCTGGCCGATGAACAGCCTGATGACGTCATCATCATATCCTGCTGACGTCATCATCATATCTGCCCACTGCGCACCTCCTCATATCCGGATGACGTCATCATCATATTTGCAAATATCGGGAGATCTCCACAAGATGATCAGTGTTAGAAATATGACCCCGCCCGGACCTTGATGACGTCATCATCATATCGACATCAGGATGATATTCGGAAGATAACCGGATATTTGGAAATATCATCCTGATGTACAAATATCAGGTTGCACTGTAGCTCCACTATAAGATCAGGGCGATAGATGAATATGATGATGCTTGAAAAAATCACCCCCACAAGATAATGCACGAAGCCGGCAGGTGGATATCTCCTTGATATCAACATCATCATGACGCTGGAACAAACATACATCCGGGTGATATTCAAAAATGAAAATATCACCCCCCCTTCGGGAATATCATGATGTAGATAGGCAGAGAAATAGATATCACCCTGACATAAGAATGACGTCAGCATCATTAGGATGATAAAACAACGAACATGAAGTGATACAACATCATCAGGATGATATTGACTAAGATCATCCTGACGTTCAAAATATGATGACCCCAGTGAATATCAGGTCGCACTTAGAACTCTTCAACAACATCATCAGGATGATCATAACCAAGATCACCCGATGATAAAAATATCACCCTGGCGAAATATCATGAAGGTAGAAAATATAATGACCCCCGCGAGCAACACGGTGATAACTGGAAATATGATGATGATGATGACGACCCTTAAGAAAAAACAAATCAGGTCGAACAACCCAAAGAATAACCCCTTCAGAATATCGGGGCAACATCATCATCATGTTTGGGCAAGGTGAGAAATGGAAGATCACCGGATACTTGAAAAATCACCCCCGCAAGCAAATCAGGGTGCACTGTAGCTCATCAGCAGGATCAGGATGATATCCAGACATCACCCGATATTGAAATATGATGATCCTGATGAAAAACAAGTCGACAGAAAACATGATAATGCAGTCCATCATCGAAGACAAGATGATGATGATGATCTCCTCCTCAAAGAAAATATGATGCTGCAGTTGAAAAATGCTGAGGAGGTCCAACACTTAGGAAAATGGGCAAGAAGATATAGGGTTCAAATGAAGAAACCCCCTAAACATGAAAAATCAACCCCAGGTCAAAATGAGTGCTAACAGGCACCAATCTTGCTTTGTATTTGTGTTACAACCATGTCCAGCTTTGCATCCAAACTTAAAATCCAAATCAAAATCTAAAACAACCATTAGGACATTAGAATTAGTTTTAGGATCCTCAGTCCTCTGTCTACAACTGCAAATAGGCCCAAAGCTAGCCCCTTTGCTCTTATCTTTCAGTTTTGGTCTACTTACAGGAGGACTTATCTGCTTTCTGTCAGCATCCCAGCCTTTGTATGCATATCCTCATGGATGTTGAGTAGGGAATACCCCCCTAGGTTTTGCAGAGCCTGAAGAAGAAGAGGAGATAAAATATAGAGTCTATCTCCTACACTGTTGGCCCCTGGCCCAGAGATCCTGTTGATCACTGATGGCTACCTTGTAGGGAAATCTGGGAATAAGCATCCAGTCTGGGAAAAAGTCAACACCCTAGAAGAGAGAAAAGCCCCCCCAAATAGAGAGAGAAGAGACCCCCCCAAAGTAGAGAGAGTGAAAGAGACTATGAAACCCCCCCACAATGAAGTAGCTCCGGTGACGAAGGAGGATGCCCATATATGAATGCTGAAGATGATCCATTTGTGGCAAATGACATTTCTCCCCTTAGGAAGAAACAACTCCAATGGTGAATGCCAAAGTAACACCCACTCAAAGAAGCAAGGTGAGGAAGGAGGCCTCATGATGTATCCTATCTCAGAAATCTTCTCAAATGTTTCCATGTGAATATCAAAAAATGCCTCAATACACGAAGGTAGAAGCAATCCAATCCCATGTGTAGAACCAGGAGGTACAAGATCCAAAGACAAGGAAGATGGGATAATAGTGATGAAATGACTATCATCAAAGAGGAGTTGAATGTCCTCAAGAGTGTCATGTAGATCTGAAATGTGAGACTCTACAAACAAACAAGAGATGTCTGGTAGAAATTGGTCCCAATGAAGTGAATCTAGAAGACATATCTGATCCTGTTGCAAAGAATCACTGGAAGTCCTCGAAGAAGCAACTCTAAACTCTGAAGTAACAACAGGTGCAAGGACAAAATAATTGTCATGAAAGAGGAGAGATAACTCCTCAAATGTGTCCTCCAAATCTGAAATGTGAGACTCCATAAACAAAGATGCAACGTCTAATAAATAGGAATCCCAATCAGGAAGACTGTAACGATCCTGCTACAAAGAACCATTGGAAGCTCTCAAAGAGGCATCTCTGGAATCTAATGAAGCAACAGGTGATGTATTTGAAGATGGGGTATCAATGCATGTCACACAAGATGGGGTAAAAGAAGACTTGGTATCATCCACCAAAGCCTAGTCATCCAAGGAAACATCACTATCAAATGAAGATCCAAAGTCTCCATACAACTGCTGGGTGATGGTCCAAGCAGTGAAAGGGCACTCAGTGTGCTCTATGCGATGTAGAATATCCTCAGAAATAGTACAACATATTAGGCCATAGACCATGTCATTATTGTTAAACCATGCATTCTTATGTTCATAGTCACTTGGCTCAGGAACGAGTCCAAGAAAATGGGGCAATAGATCCTGCTCAAGGCAATGATTCTTTATCCCTTGTTTCCAAGACAAATAGTTCCCTGAGGTTAACTTAACAATAGAAGGATGGAAATAACCGAAATCCATGATGAACCCCCAAAATGATTACAATAACCCCATAAAAAAATGTAACTCAAAGAGAGCACATAAGACACCCCCTTTTTACTCAATCAAAGAACCCCCCCAAGAAAATATGGTTTGACACTTTATATTAGGGCATTACAACTTCCACTAGCAAGAAATACTAAGTGGTCTTGATTTCAATGCATTACAAAACCCTCACGAAGAGCATATGCTGAAAATATAACTTTGGCACAATACCTAAGGAAATAAACAGCACCACTGCGATCTACTCAAAAAATTATGCACTTTCAAAAAAAGAATCGCCTTGATACAAGGTCATATGTGAAAGTTATGATCCTCTGAAGTTCCCAAAACAAGAATTGTGCAATGTCACGACTGAGAATCTATAATTTCTGAAAACACTTCGCATCAAAATCAAAAAATGTCTGCACTAGTGCATAGAGCACAAAAAAATAGCCAAAATAAATAACAATTCGTCCGAAAAGGAGTCCGTATGAGCAAGAACGGAGCATTTGAAAACTGCCTTCAAAATTTCAACTGCCAACGGAGAGGGGTCCTGCTGTAGATTTTTGAGCACATTTCTACAAAATATATAGACTTGCAAAAATGGAAAGATACCCAGATGGTTTTTCTGTGCTACGAACAAAACGTAGAAGGCGTTTTTCTTACAGATGTACAGAAGATGTTGTTCCAGTGTAAACAAAATGCCTTTAGCTACAAAAAAATGACCCCAACAACTAAAAAATGACATGCAAAGGCTAAATCAGCTACCTAAGACAAGTAATGGCATGTTGAAACTTGCAATATTGATTGAAAACACCAAATATGCAAGCTGGTTGTTAGATTTGAGCTCGAAAACTTCGGTTCTGTAACTGTGTATGACGATCTTCAATTTTAGTGAAACAAAAGCCAAATCTGACTTTCTTAAGCCTCTTGGACGTACTAGTATAATCAGAAATGCTGCAATCACCCAGATTTCATAAAACACATGTGTAAACCCCAGAGAATAAAAAAGTTTCCATTAAACTTTTTTGATTCTCAAGATCATTTGAAGATGTAAGAGAAGAGCATACTGGGTTTTTCAAAAAACTGTAATAAGATTTATGAGTCCCCCCCAAATCTCTCAAATATGGCAACTAAAATCTACTTTTGCACATAGAATAGTTCCGATACCATGTTAGAATTTGAAAAGATTAATAACCTAGAAAACTAGTGCAAAAAATAGATATCTAAACTATGAATGCAAATGATATGAAATCAAAATAGCAACACAGAGTTAGTCTCCAAGAGAGTAATGCAAATGCTAGAAGCAAAATAACATTAAGAGGATGCAAAAACAAAAGATGCAAAATACAAGTCAGGTAGCATGCTTATATAGACTAGGAAGAGGGAGAAGGTGGCAACACCGGCCAATCAAGAGAAACCATCTATCGGACTAAAGATAGCAAAGTATCTTCCCAAGATAGCTAATGGATGCTCACATGTAGGAAGGTGACACCTCGCAGCCACTCACCTAATAAGACATGCTTTATTAACCTAAGCGAGATTAATAGAAGTGTAGGAAAAACCTAGGAATATAGCGAAAAATAAATAACCCAACTAGGAAATAAAAACCTACACTAACAGTAACAAGGTTTGGATCAAACACAAACTGCAACCAGGAAAAAAACTAAGTTTTTAATAGTATTGAGACATAATAAAGGACAAGTAAAGTCACAATATAACATTAGATCAAGACTGCCAAATATGTGAAACAAAATGATTTACTATTAAAACTGGAAGGAGTAAAATGCATGAATTGAAAATAAGAAATATGAGCCAACTGCCTGTATACAACTTTGCATGTGAGCAAGAGAGAAGAAATTGTTGCAAGTATGGGCCTAACCAGTGTTGTCATTGATGTCAACATACTTCTATTGCATTGATGTCAAGGATTGGATGAGCTGTGTGTTGAGGATATTGAGAAAATTAGTCCTATAAGAAGAACAGTGAAGACAGTGAAGCTCTATGAAGTGAAGATCCCAACTAGATGAAGATCAGAGTATGTGCATCAAAGGATTTGTAGATATGTGTCTGAAGATGATCTAGTCAAGATTTGAGAGGTCCACATGAAAATGTGAAGGAGTTATGGCCATAAAAGTAAAACTGGTCCTAACAACTATTCAGAGGTGACAGAGTGACACAAATAGGTCTGGTAAAATCTGGAAATACAATATCATGTTCTGCGGATCTGGTGGCATGTTTGGGAGGCTAATGTGAATTGACAACTCAATTGGTTCATGGTTTGGAGCTCCACAAGCAATCCTTCTAAGGTGACAGTGATGACTGACTATGTTCTTGAGGTTCTAAATGAAGATGCGAATGATTACAGTAAGTAGAAGTGGTGAGGATATTCTTCGTGATTCAAGCAAGCTTGTGGGGGTCTCTAGATTGTGTCTAGTTCATGTTGGTGGTTTGCATTAAAGATTAAGCTCGTGATTGAAGATTTACCTTCTAGAATAGTGTTCTTCCAGTCTTGGCCGACTGGATATTTTGCACATGTTGCGGATGATCTTGAAGATGTTTTGCAAAGCATGGCATGCTCCTCCTAGAAGATTGAAGTCCCAGTTATGTGTGGCTGACAGTATAGTGATGCACATGAAGTTTTTGTAATAAGTCAAGTTGTATTTTCTCTATAATAAAATAAGTGTATGTTGTTCTGACTTTGATGATCATTCTAAAGTCGATGTCATATATAAATAAGAGTTGTGAATTCATTCAAAAGTGTGGTGGTCATGATGAGAAGGTGGTAGTGAAGAGGAATGAAAAGTAGAGTAGAGGTGTTGAGCTTAAATGGAACTGATTCAAGCATTGTGAAGATGCTAATCTGTAGTTCAAGTATGGAATACTTATATTCTTTTGTAGATAGTGTGTCTTTGGTAGGCAGTAGGCCTCTTGTGAGCGGTGTGCTCAGGCAGTGAGCCGTAATTGGCAATTGTCATTTTATTCTTCTTATTCTTTTAACAAATAATACAATCTTGGGTTAGTCGCCCTGTGATTTTTCCCTTAACCAGGTTTTCCACATTAAAAATCTGGATTTTATGTGTTGAATGTGTTTCTACTCTTGAATTATTGCATTATACTTCTATGATTGAATCTTTAATATGCTGATGAAATATAAGAAGGTTTTAAGTGATTAAGGAACAAAATTTTTGTGACAACTGATTCACCCCCCCTCTTAGTTGCTTGTCCTAAAACCAACAATTGGTATCAAAGCCAAGTTCCTCTAGAAGAAGCCTAACCACTTGAGGAGATCCAGGATGTCATCCTACATGAAGGACAATCCAAGGTTTGATGGAACAAACTACACTCTTTGGAAAAGCTGCATGGAATGTCACTTACAATGCATGGGAGAGCAGTATTGGAACATGACTGCAATTGAGTATATTCCCCCAAAGAATGGTCCGACAACTCTAGATGAAATTACAAATGCAAAAAATAATCTTCGAGCTAAAGAAGCCCTACTGACTGCCTTGTTTGATTCAAAGCTGACAAATGTTATGGGATTAAAAACTATTTATGAAATTTGGACAAAGCTGGAAACTCTTCATGAAGGAGACAAATATGTTAAATGTGCTAAGCTACAAAGTTTGAAAATTTGAAGATGAGTGAAGATGAGAATATCACTTCATTTATGCCAAAGGTAAATGAGCTTATTTGTGGCATTAGATGTGCTGGTGGAATATTGGATGAAGATGAGATTGTTACCAAAGTTCTCAGATCTTTACCTCCTGCTTATAAACACAAAGTAGCTGCTATTGAGGAAATCAAATCTCTAACTACTATTACAAGGGATCAATTAGTTGGTAAGATATCTGCATTTGAGTTGGCTGAGTTTGGTGATGCACTTCCCAAGACAGAATCTGTATTCAAAGCTAGTGCCTCCAAAAAAGGCAAATAGAGGTATGATCCAGGAGAAAGTCTGTCAAGGAAATTAACATGGTATGACAAAGAAAGAAAAGATCTGGAAGAAGATGAGTTAGAATCTGAACAACTTGAAGACCTTATTGCAAAAAGACTTCCAAGGGGATCCAGTAAGTATGAAAGAAAATCACCTTTCAAATGTTTTACCTATAATAAGATTGGTCATTTTGCCTCAAGGTGTTCGGAAAGGTTTTCAAGGCCAAACCCTAATAGATCAAGATTTCAGAAGAAGTGTTACTATGTTCAAGAAGATGATGATGGAGTAATAGATGATGAATCTGAGATAGGAAACAAATCTAGAAGTGATTGGGTGTTTATTGCCATAAAAGAAGAAGATTCAATGCCTACTGAATCTGCCAATCATAAGATGATAGAAAGTGCTTTGGCTGCTCAGGTTGAAGAAAAGGATGAATGGGTTATTGATAGTGGATGCTCTCACCATATGACTGGTGACAAGAGCAAGTTCATAAGCTTGGAAAGGTATGAAGGTGGAGTTGTAAAGTTTGGAGATAATTTTATTGGCAGAATTAGAGGTAGAGGAACCATTTCTTTTGATGGAAAGAACAAAACTAGTGATGTTCTATATGTTAAAGGTCTAAAGTATAACCTTCGCAGTGTTGGATAGTTGGTGGATAAAGGCTATGATCTCCGATTTGAAAATGGAAAATGCAAGTTATTTGAAATCTCAGGAACTGAAATTGCATCCGGTACACAGACAAAAGGTAACATCTTTCACTTGGTTGGTACTGGAAAAAGTTTCTTATTTGTTCAAATTGATCAGAGTTGGTTGTAGCATAGGAGAATGTGTCATGTGAATTTTGATAATATCATCAAGATAAGAAACACTCAGGTTGTAAGAGATCTTCCAAGACTGGTGAAACCTACTAACAGTCTATACAGAGAATGTCAATTGGCTAAGCAGAATAGAGTCTCATTCAAAAATAAGGAACAATCCTCAATAGGATTGTTAGACTTGGTGCACATTGATCTATGTGGTCTGGCAAGACTCAAGAGTCTACAAGGTGATAGATATTTCATGTTGCTGATTGATGACCACTCCCAGATGATGTGGGTGACTTTCTTGAAAGAGAAATCTGAAGCACTTGAGAAGTTCAAAATATTCAAGGCTATGGTATGGAATGAAACTGACATA
This sequence comes from Cunninghamia lanceolata, assembly GCA_027924645.1. NCBI lineage: Eukaryota > Viridiplantae > Streptophyta > Pinopsida > Cupressales > Cupressaceae > Cunninghamia > Cunninghamia lanceolata. The sequence goes on from BSBN01000078.1 coordinate 12,573,190, forward strand.
AACATAAAATGCCTTAGGTCTAATAGAGGTAGTGAATTTACTTCCGGAGAGTTCATAGAATTCAGTGAGAAACATGGGATAAAGAGATAGTTATCTGCTCCAAGGACTCCACAATAGAATGGAGTAGTGGAGAGAAAGAACCAGAGCATCCAAGAAGCATCTAGGACCATGATGATGGAATCAAATGTTCCTCAGATCTATTGGAGAAAAGTTGTAAGCACTGCTGTCTATACTCTTAATTGGGTACAAATTAGAGGCAATATTGGTAAGACCCCTTATGAACTCTGGTTTGGCATCACTCCTACTATGAAGTATTTTAGAGTCTTTGGTAGTAAATGCTATATCAAAAGAAATTAAGACCTTGGAAAGTTTGATGCTAGAAGTGATGAAAGAATATTCTTGGAATATTCTACTCAAAGCAAAGCATACCAGTGTTATAACAAGAGATTGAGAAAGATTGTAGAAAGTGCAAATGTGAAGGTTGATGAAGGCATGGAAAATCCCTCAAAGTATTATGAGTATGAAGTAGATGATCACAATGATATCTCAGACCAAGGAGAACAAGTCCCAACTCTAGTTCAAATTCAGACTGATCCGGAGAATCCAGAAATACAAGAAGAAGAGACAAGTTTGGATGACCCTACCCAAGAATTAGAAGTTCAAGAGAATCCCAAAACTCCTAGGTATATAAGACTGAATCATTCTAAAGACTAGATCATAGGAGATAGAAGCAAAGGTGTTCAAACAAGAAGAAAAATTGCTCAAGATTTAGTGAAGTATTGTTTGATTTCAAAGATTGAACCAAAAATAGTAAGTGAAGCATGCAATGATGAAAGTTGGGTTAAAGCAATCAAGGAAGAATTAATGCAGATTGAAAAGAATCATACTTGGGATCTTGTTCCCAGACCTAAGGACAAAAATGTGATTGGGACTAAGTGGGTCTTCTAGAATAAACTGAATGAAGATGGTGAAGTAGTAGGAAACAAAGCCAGATTGGTCTGTAAAGGTTATTCTCAAGTAGAAGGAGTTGAATTTGAAGAAACTTTTGCTCCAGTGGCAAAAATTGAAGCAGTCAGATTATGTCTTGCCTTGGCTACCTTCAAATATTTCAAGGTATATCAGATGGATGTCAAGTCTTCATTCCTAAATGGTGATTTGGAAAAAGAAGTATACATTGAGCAACCGAATGGATTTCAATTGTCTAATTATGGAGATAAGGTTTGTAAATTGAAGAAGGCATTATATGGACTCAAACAAGCCGCAAGAGCCTGGTATAAAAGATTGGACAAACATCTTCTAAAGATTGGTTTCAACAAAGGCACTGCTGACAGTAATCTATATTTTAAGATTGATCATGAAAATATCTTGATTGTTGAAGTGTTTGTTGATGATATCATTTTTGGAGGGAAGGATAGTATGTGCAAAACTTTTGCAAATCAAATGAAAAGTGAATTTGAGATGTCTATGTTTGGGGAAATTAATTTCTTCTTGGGTCTGCAAATCACTCAAACAAAGAAAGGAATCTTCATATCACATACCAAATATGTGAAAGAATTGCTGAAAAAATTTGGGATAGAAGATTCAAAAGCAATGAATACTCCCATGGAAACTGGATGTAAGCTGAGTAGAGATGATGAATCTCCTAAGGCTGATCAGAAAAAGTACAGGTCAATGATTGAAGGACTACTCTACCTTACTCAAACTAGACCTGACATTATGAATGTTGTTGGTCTTCTTGCCAGATTTCAAGCTAATCCTAGAGAGTCTCATGTCATGGCAATCAAGAGAATTCTCATATATTTGAAAGGAATTGTTGAGTATGGATTGTGATATCCTAAGAATCATGATTTCTCTCTTCATGCTTATACTGATGCTGATTGGGTAGGTGATGTGGATGACTGGAAGAGTACTAGTTGTGGTGCATTCTTTTTGGGAAAAAGATTAGTTTCTTGGTTAAGTAAGAAACAAGAGGCAATATTTCTGTCCACTGCAGAAGCAAAATATATTGCAGTAGCAGGCAATTACACTCAAGTATTATGGATGAAGCAAGTGCTAATAGGTATCAGAGTGGAGTATGAAGAACCTATCACAATCTTCTGTGATAATTCAAGTGCAATAAACATATCAAAAAATCTGGTGTTGCATTCAAAGACAAAACATATATTATCAAGTTCCATTTCTTAAGAGAGTAGGTGAACAAGAATGAAGTCAGATTGGAGTTTGTGCCCTCAAAGGATCAGATTGCAGACATTTTCACCAAACCTCTACCGAAGGACACTTTTGAGTATCTCATGGAAAAATTAGGGGTTATTACCCCTTTGGTTCAGAATTAAGGTGCATTGATGTGCATCAATCCGGTGGATCCCACAGTCATATCTTGTGATCCAGATTGATGTTAGGAGGCTGCTACTCAGGGGGAGAAGTTAGTATGATTCTGAAGTATGAGAAGTAGTTGCAAGTATGTGCCCTTTGCCATTGATGTCAAAGGGGGAGAGAAGACATGTGAAAAACAAAAGTGGTTACTGATCAAAGGAACAGTAAAGAAAGAGAAGACATGTGAATGGCTATTGTTGATAGGGGGAGCCATGTCAGTCAATAAGAAGAAGTTCTTGTCTTGATGGTTAAAACAATTTTTCACATCATATGTTGCCATGAATGACAAAGGGGGAGATTGTTGCAAGTATGGGCCTAACCAGTATTGTCATTGATGTCAACATACTTCTATTGCATTGATGTTAAGGATTAGATGAACTCTGTGCTGATGATATTGAGAAATATAGTCCTATCAGAAGAATAGTGAAGACAGTGAAGCTCTATGAAGTGAAGATCCTAGCTAGATGAAGATTAGAGTATGCACATCAAAGGATTTGTAGATATGTTTCTAAAGATGATCCAGTCAAGATTTGAGAGGTCCACATGAAAATGTGAACGAGTTATGGCCATAAGAGTAAAACCAGTTCTGGCAACTATTCAAAGGTGACAGAGAGACACAAATAGGTCCGGTAAAATCTAGAAATACAATATCATGTTCTACGGATCTGGTGGCATGTTTGAGAGGCTAATGTGAATTGATAACTCAATTGGTTCATGGTTTGGAGGTCAACAAGCAATCCTTCTAAGGTGGCAGTGATGACTGACTGTGTTCTTGAGGTTCTGGATGAAGATCCAAATGATTACAGTAAGTAGAAGTGGTGCAGATGTTCTTGTTGATTCAAGAAAGCTTGTGGGGGTCTCTAGATTTTGTCCAGTTCGTGTTGGTGGTTTGCATTAAAGATTGAGCTCATGATTGAAGATTTACCTTCCAGAATAGTGTTCTTCCTAGTCTTGGTCGACCGAATGTTTTACACATGTTGCGGATGATCTTGAAGATGTTTTGTGAAGCATGGTGTGCTCCTCCTAGAAGATTGAAGTCCCAGTTATGTGTCACTGACAGTATAGTGATGCGCATGAAATTTTTGTAATAAGTCAAGTTGTATTTGCTCTGTAATAAAATAAGTGTATGTTGTGTTGACTTTGATGATCATTCCAAAGTCGATGTCATGTATAAATAAGAGTTGCGAAGTCATTCAAAAGTGTGGTGGTAGTGAAGAGGAGCGAAAAGTAGAGCAGAGGTGTTGAGCTTAAATGGAACTGATTTAGGCATAGTGAAGATACTAATCTCCAGTTCAAGTATGTAATACTTGTATTCTTCTGTAGACAATGTGTCTCCTATAGGCAGTGGGCCTCTTGTGAGCAGTGTGCTCAGGCAATGATCCCTAATTGGCAAGTGCCATTTTATTCTTCTTATTCTTTTAACAGAGAATGCAATCTTGGGTTAGTCACCCTGTGGTTTTTCCCTTAACTAGGTTTTCCACGTTAAAAATCTAGGTGTTATATGTGTTGAATGTGTTTCTGCTCTTGAATTATTGCATTATACTTCCATGATTGAATCTTTAATATGCTGATGAAATATAAGAAGGTTTTAAGTGATTAAGGAACAAAATTTTTGTGACAACTGATTCACGCCCCTTCTCAGTTGTCTATCCTAAAACTAATAGAAACTGATGTTAATTGACTAAGAAAAAACTAAGTCTTTCTCCTATAAATGACTCCAAAAGATCTCCTCTGAAGAAAGCTAAAAAAGTTCCTAAAAATAGACCCTAAGTCCATTTTCGAGCTACTCATGAAAGCCAAAAATAAAGTACTGAATCTGTCACCAATCTGGGAAAGAAAGCTACAAAATTGCCCTTTCATGTGGTCCCACCTTAAAACTGCTTTTCTCTCCTCATGAAAGCTCCAAAATTGTCCTATATGGCTCTAAATAAAACAAATCAAAATGGGATATTTTATCTGTTTTGTTAGCCTATAAATTGCCTAAAAATAGTTAAACTGTAAAAGCAATTTATAATTCCATTACTTTAAAGTTAACTTTACAATGATATGGCAATTTTAATCAATATCCTATTCGATATGATTTTTTGCAAAAATAAAATGATATCTGGTTTATAATTTCACCAAGATATTTACAAGATATCACAAATGATTTTCTATAAAAATCATAAAAAAATGAAATATTGCACATATTTACAAAAATAAATAAAAAGCCTTAAAAGGCTTGACACCATGGCCTCCATGTGTCAATATTCTGCCAACTTGTCTCTGTCCATATGCCTTCAAAAATGCCAACTCACTATCCATATAGTGCCACCATGTTGAATTTGACCCCTTTGACCATGTCCTTACTTTGCATACTCGTCACATCTCCAAAGGTTATTGTTTGGTCTTATGCATAAACTGAAATATGTGAAGGAAAAAGAAAAAAATGCATAAGTGGGAGGTCAAAGACACTCAACCACATGCATAGTCAAATGATACTTAGACTCCAATATGAGTCGACCACATATGAGATCAAGGCCTTGTAAAGGTTTTAACGGCACAAGCCTTGTTCACTCATGATTATGTCCACCTTTGACTTTATAAAATAGGCCATATTCTACAAGCGGTCAGCCTCTTGTCCTTATGATTGCTAGGCACCACAACGCAAAGTGTTGACCCCGATCTCATTTGGATAAAACAATTATGTTGTTTGCATGGTCAAAATATGAAGAGAATGTTGAAACAAAAGCAAATGCAAACCCTAAAACTTTGGTCATTTTCATTTTGTTGGTGCTGAGTTTGGCTCTGCAATTGTGTGGCCGCCGACTTGGGGTTTCATTATCTACATTCCTTGCTCCATCTCTCATCTTTAGTGATCATGAATATTACACTTATTGAAACCAAAATAATAGGTTGCACTTGGTAAGTTCAGATTTGAAGCTTAAAAATGTTATTTGACTGTGCTTAAATGGCTTCTCCTTCTTGAATGGCTCCAGCCATGCTGTTCTTTCTCTAGTTTCTTAGTTTGATATATATCTTGCTTGGTTTTTCTATGTTGAACTTCATGAAAATAGCAAAAATGAAAAAGAGAATCTGGGCCGTGACCATAGTTTTCTTCTTTGCTACACCATACTGTAAGTCCTCAATGTCTCCTTCATCGCAGCTTCTTTCATTCATGTCTATACAAACTGAGATGAGGGTTTCATATTTGGTTAGCTGGGTATCTTAAAATACTTTCACACATGGCACAACTATGGCATATAATACATTCTATAGATGGCTCTTTGTTTTTTAATGTAAAAAATTTGAAGTTCCTTGTGTTTGAAGTGAGGGTTTCTTTTATATTACACAGAAATTCCTTTGTCCTTCACGGCCATACTACACAGAAACTTGTTTTACTTTCATGCCCATGTTTATAACACTTCACTCTCACCTTGTTGGACTACGTATTGCGAAAAGAAAGAAGTATTTTTTATACCCGACAAGGGTTTTGTGTTTGTACTATGTAAACAGGAACCTCACCAACGGCCTTGCCTAGACAACTTTACGTTACCATTCTTTCTCTCCAACACTGCAAAATATGTTGGGGTTTTGAAACTTGATATGGATATTTTAAAAAATGAATGTAAATGGCATTATATGCCATGGCCTGGTTATAGATGTATCTTTGCACTTTGTACTTCACTGTATGACCTTGATTTTCTCAAAACTGAACGAGGGTTTCTAATTTTTTGAGTACAAACTCTTCCCTATACAAACACTGGCATATGATATCTTTTTCACCTTCTTATGCTGTAATTGTTGAGCTACATTTACTGCCATTGTTTTAAGAAAAATGAGGATTGCATACATTGTTCTCTACTTGTGTAGCTTCACTTGCTCTTTCATAGACTTTGCATATGAAGGATATACTATTGGTTTTGAACTTAGAACTCCTCTTCTTTCTATAGCAGCATGTATGTCTTCATTTCTATTACTTCACTTGTCCATTACTTTTCAAACATGATTGATGACTTGGCTGTGTCATGACATTATGGCATCGTAATAAATGAAGAAAACTCTCACTCACTTGTTCTGTATATACTGTAGCACATGATGACTTTTACTGTTCTTCTTTATTGTATTCTATCATATCAAATGCATTATGCAAGATGTCCTGTTTCTTTTATAGATATGCAATGAATGTAACATGTGATACACACTATTTTGATGCTCAACATATCAGTAGCAAAATGTGAGGCATAATTGGATATATTTCATCATTTAAAAGGCAGCTTTTGTAATTTGAATTCTGAATTTGATTTTGCCACTCCACTTAAATGAGAAAGTATGATGCTTGGTACTCACATGTCTTTGCAAACTTGCTTACTAGTTTATAATGAATACTCCCATTGGATTATTGATCATGGATGAGTAAGCAATCCTCAAATAGTCAACACTTGTGAACACTTATTCTTTATTAGTCTGATGATTATAAATGCATTGTGTACTCCTGATCATTATCATGCCTGAGAATGTCATTTTCATGACAGTTGGAGGAATGACATAAGTTGTTAAATGCATTGATTTTTGTTCCCCATCAGTTTAGGTCATGTTCTTGGTTTCATTTCATACTTTGAAGTAAAATCATGGTCATGTTTTGAAATGGGACTAATGCATATGATTGTCTTGCTATTCCTTCAACTTATCATGTGAATGTCATCAATGATTTTCTTCTTTCTATTCATTCCTTCTGAGATCAAGGGCAGCAACATGCTGGGCTCAACCCTTGTGGGAGCCCATTTGACACCACATGTTGAATGTCTTCAATCAGCTTCATGATTTGTCCTATACCTGCACATGAAACAAATAGATTAGAATAAAATAATGATGCTCTATGTTTGCTTCTCTTTAGTTCCTTCTACACATGGATATTATCATTTGATCAATGCATTCTAACTAATGTATTATGCCTCTCTTGATAGATGAAGGATTTTCATAACCAGAGCTTCTAACGGGACCCCTCCCACAATTTTTCAAGTACATGCTGAGGTTGGGAGTAGGACTAGAGGGTACTATGAAGATCAACCAAAACAAGGCAATGATGGCTATGTCTGGTTCCCTCTTCTTTCATTAGATGCAAAGTATTTTATTTGTATTTGCATGAGTTCAGGTATAACCCACAGCTTGTGTGGGACATCTGATATGTCTTAGTTTCCTTCAATGCAATATTCATTCTCTTATGTATTCAAACTTGTAAATGAATAATCATCGTGGTGAATGAATACTTATCTCATTTTACTGCTCTGCAATGCAATGAATGATTTGAAACTTTTCTTTTTGCATCTGAACAACTAAACTGCACTTGTCATAATAACTATGCAACTAGCACATAATAGAAATAAATCAAACCTCATATCAAAAAAGATAGATGATAAATCTGCTCAACCAATTTTTGAGCTATGGTAAAAAAATGGTAACATTTCTAGTGACTTCTGCTATATGCTTGGCTGCTAAGGATCTAACCTCTTGCCTTGACATCCATTGGGCAGAGAGTCATACTCTGTCCTTCTTAGAAACTTAGAAAATACTTTAATTCAGCTTTGCAATAGTTCAAACAGCAATAGAAAAGCAAAAACAACTCTATTGAAAGCAAACTAACAGGCCTTGATGGCCAAAACAAAATGCTGAAAACAAATGTGGATGAGCACTTATTCACTACAACGCTACTCTACTATAAACAAAAGAAGTCTCTTATCCTCAGAGGCAATGCTTGAGGTGGATCCCATTAACTGGGATAGATAGCACCTCTCCACTAAACTTGGATAGCTGAAATGCATTGTTTTCTTTGCACTTTGTGATAACGTAAGGCCCATCCCAAATGGCATCAAACTTAGAATGTTTACATGGCCTGCTCCTTAGCTCCTTTCACTTGCAAACCAAATCTCCAATGATCAAATTCCTTGGTCTTGCTCTCTTATCAAAGGTATTCTTCATTTGGTTTTGATGCACATCAAGCTTTCTTATGGCCTCTTTCCTTGTCTCTTCTAGCTCCATGAGCTGAGCTAGCCTAATTACAAGAGATTGTTCTTCTAATAGCTCAAGTTCTTTGATAAAGGCCAATGTAGGCAATTCAACTGAAATAGGTAATTGAGCCTCCTTTCCATAAGTAAGTACATATGGGGAATAACTAGTAGCCCTCTTAGGTGTAATTTTGTCAGCCCAAAGAGCTAACTTTAACTTTTTGTGCCAAGTTTTCTGATTGTCCTCAATAGTCTTCTTGATGATCCTTATCAAATTTTTGTTGGTAAATTCAGCTTGCCCATTACCCTGAGGGTAATAGTTAGATGAAGTATTTAAATAGATATTATTTCTGACAGACCAATCTAAAATTTTTAATCCTAAAAAGGATAGACCATTATCAGAGATGATTTAATCTGGTGTACCAAATCTTGACACTAGGTCCTGATAATAACTTAGGACAATAGATTCATTTGCTTCTTTTAAGGCAACAACCTCAGTCCACTTGGTAAAATAATCTATGGCAGTCAAAGTCCACTTGTGGCCTACACTTGAAGTGGGTTTATTGGTTCTATGAAATCCAATCCACACTTTTCAAATGGTTGTTCAACTTTAACAGGATGTAAGGGTAAGGGAGCAAGTCTTTGCTTACCTGCAAATAAGGAACACTTCTCACATCTTCTCACCCAAGGAAAAGAATCTTTAAACAAGTTAGGCTAGTAATAACCAGCCTACATAATCTTCAGGGAAGTTGTTCTAACTGCGAAGTGACCTCCTAAAGGTCCAGTGTGAAACTCCTCTAACAGTCTATCAACTTGATCAGGTCCAACACACCTCAGAAACACACCATTAAAGTCTCTCCTATATAAAATACCATCAATAATAGTATAAGGAGTATCTTGGAATAAAAAATACCTTCTTCATGCCCTGTCTAAACCAATTGGGCACTCACTAGTCTACAAATAATGCATCATCTGATGCACCTAGCTACCTGTTTGAGCTAGTGTATTGGCTGGTTCATTATTATTTAGCACTACCTCAGTGTCCTCTTGATGTTTTTGCTCAAACTCTTCACTTTCAACAAGCTTCTCGTATAAGCTTTTACCTCTAATCAACTTAGTTACTTGGATGTCAACATCAAATTCCATAACCTTGGTTATCCAACCAGGTCTCTTGTCATTTATATGTCTGTTTAATAAAAAAACTCTTGACAGTGGGATGAACAACCTTTAAGTGAATTTTGTTACTACACAACATGTGTCTAAATTTCTTGAGGCTCCTTACAACAGCAACAACATGTTTTTCCACAAAAGAATACTTTACCTCATATTTGTGCAATACTTGGCTAAAAAATGCAATTGGCTGCTCTAGTCCCTCATCCTTTTGCTGACATAACATTGCAGAAATAGTGTTAGCTCCTCCAAAAGAATATAAAATGAAATCCTTCTCATAGTTAGGATTGATGAGGGTAGGGGCAGCAGCGAGGGCTTCCTTTATCTACTCGAAGCTTCCTTTTCCCTCCTTAGTCCAGCTGAATGGCACATTCTTTTTCAACATGGAAATAAGAGGTTGTAACAAAGATGCAATATTTGGAATAAACCTTCTGACAAAGTTAATTCTACCAAGAAAGCTCTGCAAGCCTTTCTTATGTGCAGGCAACGGTAAATCTAGAATAGCTGAAACTCTCTCAGGGTCAATACTAATACCTTCTTTTGAAACAATCTGACTGAGGAGTCTTCCTTCATGAACTGAGAATATACACTTTTTGGAGTTCAAGGAAACTCCAAACTCCCTGCACCTCTGAAAAATTTGCTTCAAGTGGTCAAAATGATCATTAGAATCTTTGGAAAAAATAGTTATATCATCTAGATAGACCAGCACTATTTTGTTCATAAGACCATGGAAGGCCATATCCATTGCCCTTTGAAAGGTTGCCCCTGCATTGGACAAACCAAATGGCATTTTTTAATAGGCCATGGTACCCCACTTAGTTGTAAATGCAGTTTTGTATTGGTCCTCTTCCCTGACCAGAATTTGATTATATCTAGAGTATCCATCTAACAAAGAGTATCTATCAGAACCTAAAACAACCTGCAATATTTGTTCCATGGAAGGAAGAGTGTAATGGTCTTTCAATGAGGCCTGATTTAAATCACAGAAATTGACACAAAGTCAGATTTCACCATTCTTCTTCCTGATTGGGACCAAATTGGAAACCTAGGAGGTATGCTTTATAGGAAAAATGATATTGCTTTCAATCAATTTATTTAGCTCAGCTTTCATTAAGTGTTCAAGTTTGGGATTGAGGGTTCTTTGCTTTTGCCTAATAGGCTTGGCATTAGGTTCTAACTCTATGGTGTGTTGGGTCAAACTGGGATCAAAACCTCTAAAAGTCCTTATACTCCCATGCAAAAACATCAGAAAAATCTTGACATAATTGAATAAAAGACTGTTGTTCTTCTCTAGTACATACATTTCCAAGTTTTAGTAGTTTGTTCTTGAAAATTTCTATGGTTTGATAATGTTCTTGCTTCACTCTCATGCTGCACTTATCTTTTCTGAACTGATAATCAGTGTTGAACATAGATTCTAATGTGACTAGTCCTTTGGGCAACTTATTGGATCTTAACTAGACAATCTGATCTTTAAATTGCTGATGATATTTATGCTGATTATCTGTTGCAAATTTAGCCTCTACACTTAAAAAACTCAAGATTTGTTCGCCACTGCTAAACACTTTCCATGAAACACTATTGTCAGGTACAGAAGGTCTAACAACTATCTTAACATATGGTTGTACCTCAACATTCTGAATCTGATAAGGAATCTCAAATTGGGATCCCAAGGCTACCAACCTATTTGCATACTTATTTTGATCCATGGGAACTGAAATCAGATTAAAAACATCAAAAAATTCAATTGAATCCCACACTCTATGCTTGTATTTTTTGAGAAGATCATTTTTAGCAACATTCAGATTCCTAACCTGGTTAATGATCAACTCAGAATCTCCATAAACCTGAACAGATTTGATACCCTTTTTTTTGACCTCATTCTAAGCCATGGATTAGGGCCTCATACTTAGCCATATTATTTGTGCAGCTGAAGGTAAACCTCAAGGCAGCATAATACCTATCTCCTTGGGATGAAATTAACATATTACCTCCACCAGTACCTATCTTGGTCCTTGATCCGTCAAAGTATAGCTTCCAAAGCTAATCTTCTTATTGTTCTAACTGATTTTGATCCTTAATTAGATTGGGAATCACTGCATCAGGTTCTTGTATCATATAGATGCCTAATCCTACCTCATATGTTTGACGGAAGGGGTCACTTTCATGATCTTCAGTTGCCCAATCATCTAAATTTATGTCTTCTATAGGTGCATTGGGATCTGGGCTCATGGGTTCATCCTACTGCCCGCGAGTGATGTATAGATTAGCATTTATTGGGCTGGGAGCATAGGGTTCAATATGGTTTTTTGCAAGTGGTCCAGATTGTGTTGTTACTTTTGTACCATATCTCATTCTAAAGAACAAGTGAGTCCAGTTAGATGAAAGAAACCCACCCAATTTGGCTGTGAACTCCCTAGAAAGGTAGATTGCAAAACTAGGTGGAAGGTCAATGATGTAGATGTCCTAATGGATGGAAAAATTAGGACAAGCATGCAATGTGAGTGGCAGATTTTTAATTATCCCCGCAATACTAAGTGTAGACTCGTCTAACTAAACTACTCCTTTTGCAAGGGGCTCAGAAACCAATCCTAATGAGTCAGCTACACTTTTAGGCATAACTGAACTACTTGCCCTTGAGTCTACCATACAGTTATGAACCAATTTATCACCAATAATGAGACTTAGATAGAAAGGGGGTGGTTTTACCTCACTTACTGACTGCTCACTCTTGATCTCAAAACTGTTAGCAAGTAAAACCTTGGCCTTCTCTTGACTAGAATGCTCAGAAAGTGAGAGTTTAGTCAATGCTTCTTGTAGCAAATTCTTCTAGCCAGGGATACATAAAGAATCCATAACTGACATGCTCACTGTAGCTTTCTTAAGATGATCAACTATATTAAAAGAAATAGGGGTTACCTTATGATGTCCTCTCATTGCAACTACATCAATCTGACCTTGTGAAGACTATTGTTGCATCTTGGGTTGTTCTTTCACTGGTACTGTTTGGTCCCTTTGCATAATTTGTACTTTCTGTTGTAGTATAGGGGCAGTTTGTGATAGATAAACTTGGTTTTTATCCCTTACAGTCTACTATTGTACTACAACAACTTACTGGTTTACTTTTGTAGCTCTTAGTTTTGACCTTGTGTTGGCTGAAATAGGTGTACTTTACTGATTTTGACCTTGGAAATAATTTACACCACAAAAATCAAATTCTTCCCAATTCATTAAGACTACATCAACCTTATTCTGTTGAGATGAAACTTCACCATTAACCCCCTTCGAACTCGCATAACTATTCTAAACCATGAGTGCCTGATTTCTCACTCCATTCGTGCAGGCAACTTGATTATGTGGTTGGTGACATGGATAACATCAATCACTGTCCTAAACCAGATTATTTTGTGTGGGCATAAGCTCCTTTGAGGTACTAGCAGTATTTGGGTTATAAGGCTGAAAATGATGAGGGTTATAGTTCCTTATTTGCCCTTGAGGATCAGCCTGAAAGGGTTGCCTATATTGCTGATTGGGCTGATATTGGGCATTTTGCTAATTAGGTTGATGTTGATTTTGGCAAGGCAACCGTTTATCCATATTCACTAGCTTATTTGCAATTGTCCTCAATGTATCTTCCAACCCTGGGGTACTTTGGGTTTGAACTAGGACAACAACCTGTTGGGCTATTTGATATCCTATTGCTGGAATAGGTGGGACAATAGCTAGAGGAGGCACTACCATAGGCAATGATAGCTGAATTTTAGGGAAAATGGGTAAAGGAGGCCTAGGGGCTATCTTCCCTACCTGAATAAGGTAGTTTTATGCTCTGACAGTGATCTCAAAAGAATCTAGAAGAGTGGTCCCTCCCATAGACTGTATCATTATGGAAATTTCATTGTTCAAAGCTTTGAGATAAAACAGAAAAGCATGCCTTCGCAAAGGTTTTACTGTTGCAGGGATCCTATCCCAGGTTCTCTGAAATCGGTAGTTAAAATCAACCATGTGTTCATGAGGTGCCCTTTTAATGGTGCTTGGTTGCTCCAGCAGTGAGAGATGATTAGACTTATCCTCGAAATGTTTGTGTAATCCATCTCCCAATAAGTCCCAGGATGGTATTGAATTTTCACCAAGTCCTCTAAACCACTATAAGGCCTTTCCTTTTAATGAAGTAGCTAAAAGCTTGATTTCCACATTCTCTTGAGTGACATTGTGCAAGGAACACAAGGTTGCTACATCTTGAATTTGTTCAGCAGCAGTAGTATGATCTTCTCTAGTGAAATAAGGCAAACCTTTAAGGGCTGCCATTGGAATATCACCTCTTTCGGCAAGTTGTAATGGGTTGCCTCCATTGAAAGAAGCAAATGCATACTGCCTAGCCATTATAGGTATCTGGACTATCAGCACTGGACTTCTACTTCCTTTGACCAGGCTTGTAGATCTAAATTGGGAAGGTGTAGACTTTGATCTTCTTGATGACTCAATTGTTATGCTTGTTGATCTGCCTCTCCTTTTAGGTGTAGACAATTGTAAGTGAAAGGAAGCAAGGTATGTGGAACACACTTCGTATGCTAATCTAATGAGGGAAGTAGAGTACAAATTCAAATTAACCTTTTCAGTTACAACATTATTAACACAATAACATAGATATTGCAACAATACACATACACACAGAAAGTAGACAGAAGAGAGAGAGACAAGATATACGTGGGGAAAACCCTTACGGGTGAAAAATCCCACACTCGAAAACACAAATCAAATGTATTACAGTAAACAATAACATATTACAATACAGTTTCATAGCCAATGTTCTTTCAAGAGTCTTCAAATGTCAAATTTGGAAATATTCTGGCAGCATAATAGTACTTGTACAAAAACTATCTATCTCCCATCCAAGCACTTATTTTTATAGAGTTTAAAAGGAAAATATGGAACCTTCTAGAGATGGGCATCCATCTTAGACTCATGCCTCAAAACCCATGCCTAAGGACACTTGTCCAACATCCCATCCCAATGTGGGTGCTTTGTCCCAAGATAGGTTACGACAGATGCTCTTATGCACCTTACAACTATCATAGAATCCGTCATAACTGGTAGCACTTACAGCTATAAGAAAATCTATCATACACTGACTAAAAATATCATATTCCTCTTAAAACATGTCATAACCTCCCTTGACCACCCAAAGATACCTTTATCTTGTGCAAATATACTCATCGACACTTGTCATTAAATAAAAGTTGTTTGAGGTTTCGGGGGCATTGCCCCTGAGCCCCCACTGGGGCGCTACCCCTGGGACCCCGCAAGGGGCTCCACCCCTTGACCCCGTCTTGTGGGCACTACCCCCAAACCCCCATTAATTATTCAAGAGGAAAAATGTGGCTACCAAAGTCACCAAAAAATTATCCTGCTGCATGTACACAAGGTGTCGACTATGCCAACTCAACATGGGATAAATAAATACAACATTAGGAATTTGCAATGGTTGAGACACCTTAATTCCCAACATTCTCCCACTTGTCAAACACCTTTCAAGTGCCAAAAACAATGACAAGATTTAACTGCTAGGGGCCAAGATGCCCATAGACTCCGGACACCATCTGAACTTCTCTGTGCCCACTGGTTTTGTCATTGCATCTGCAACATTCTTCAAAGTGTCTACCTTCTCCAAATTCACCTTCCCATCCTCTACCATGTCTCATACAAAGTGAAACTATACATCAATATGCTTTGTTCTAGCATGGAAAGTTGGATTCTTTGCTAGGCAAATCACACTCTAGATGTCACAATAGATCGTAATATGTCCTACATCAACACCAATATCTAAACACAATCTCTTAAGCCAAATGGCTTCCTTGCAAGCATGAGTTGCTGCCATATACTCAGCTTCTGTCATGGACAAAGCAACCATAGGTTGTCGCTTACTCATCTAACTAATAGCACCGCCAAACATAGTGAACACATAGGCACTGGCAGATCTCCTGCTGTCAATGTCACCTACCCAATCTGAATCCACAAATCCTCGAATACTAACAGAATGCAGAGGTCTTGT
The DNA here is from genome assembly GCA_027924645.1 of Cunninghamia lanceolata. NCBI lineage: Eukaryota > Viridiplantae > Streptophyta > Pinopsida > Cupressales > Cupressaceae > Cunninghamia > Cunninghamia lanceolata. Next base: position 12,588,766 of record BSBN01000078.1, read on the forward strand.
AAGATTACCATGATAGCATATGGAATACTTAGAAGTACCCCTCAAATATCTGAACACTCGCTTAACTGCATCCCAATGTACCCATCTAGGATTAGCCATAAATCAACTAAGGACTCCCACTGCTTGGGCAATGTCTGGTCTTGTGCAGACGATAGCATACATCAAACTGCCAACAACACTAGCATAGGGTACTTTGCTCATGTCCTCCACCTCACTAGGAGATTTTGGACAATCATTAACAAACAACTTTGTCGCCAAAGAAATAGGTACACACAATGGTCTACAATCTGCCATGCTGAACCTATCCAACATGGTCTTCACATACTTACTCTGGCTTAACTAAAGTTTTCTATTAGTTCTATCTCTTTTGATTTCCATTCCTAGAATGTACCTAGCTGCCCCTAAATCTTTCATTTCAAACTGTACTGCAAACTGAGACTTAAAATCAAAAATCATATTCTTACCCTTCCCAATGAGCAACTTATCAACATATAATGCAACAATGAGAATACGATCACCATCGAACTTATAATATGCACAGTGATCTGATTTTGATCTCACAAATCTAATTGACAACACAAAGCCATCAAACTTCAAGTACCACATCCTAGGAGACTGCTTCAAACCATACAAAGACTTTTTCAACTTGCAAACTAAATTTTCTTTACCTTTAACAATGTAATGCTCTAGCTGTGACATGTAGATTTCTTCCTCCAAATCACCATGAAGGAATGTTGTCTTCACATCCAACTGCTTCGCCTCTAAGTCATAAGCTACTGTAAGAGATAATAGGAATTGAATGGATGTCAGCTTTGCAATGGGAGAGAAAATTTCACCATAATCAATTCCCTCCACTTGTGAGTACCCCTTCTCAACTAGTCTGGCCTTATATTTTTCAACACTACCATCTGTACCAAATTTCTTCTTGAACACCCATTTGCATCCAACAGGTTTCTGTCCTTCAGGAAAAGGCACCAAGTCCCATGTTTTATTCTTTTCCAAAGAAACCATTTCATCTTCCATGGCCTCCTTCCAGGAACCTGCATCTTTCATACCCATTGCCTCTGACATAGTTCTAGGTTCATCAGTGTTAGCAAGTAAAGCAAAAGCACAACTAGAATCAAGAAATGAATAACCAAACCTATCAGGTTGCTTTCTTGTTTGTGTAGACGTCCTCAATGGCTGAGATTGAGGTTCTGCTTCTTCTCCTGAGCTTTCAGAGCTGCTAGAGCTCTCTTCATCATCAGGCCTCACAGGGTCTGTTTGTTCAATCTTCTCAGGGGTAGAAGGAAACGGAACCGCATCCTCTTTCTTTTCTGTCTATTCTGGCTGTAGAGAAATAGAAGATGGTGTTATCTCTCTGAAGATAACACTTTTGTTATACAACACCTTTTCAGCCACAGGATCCCAAAGCTTGTATCCTTTCACACCGACACCATAGCCAATGAAGATACACTTAACAACCTTGTTCTCTAATTTAGACTGTCTCTCCCTAGGTACATGTGCATATGCCTCACAACCAAAAACATGAAGATGTCTAACTGAAGGCTTCTTACCAGACCACACCTCCATAGGTGTTTAACCAAACCTACATTAATTATTCAAGGGGGAAACTGCGGCTGCCAAATTCACCAAAAATTATCCTGTTGCATGTACACAAGGTGCTGACTATGCCAACTCAACATGGGATAAATAAATACAACATTAGGAATTTGTAAAGGTTGAGACACCTTAATTCCCAATAGTATGTAGTCGAATGGGTCTAGATTAGACCTGGTTTTCATAAGTTGCAAGCACTAATCTGCATACCAAACTAGAGGGAATGAGTCACCAGGTATATTGAAAGCCTCCAAAGGCTAGTAAAACAACAGCATATACCAGAACAACTATTATGAGGGTATAAATCTCTTTGAAATTGCTTCCAGAGTCCCACCAGCCGTGCCAAAAATTGTTGTCAATTTAAGTATGCACCCTTGTTAAGTTTTGGAAAAACTTAACTACTTGTTGAAACATGGAATCATTCTTAGATGTGGGTCTCCTTTCATGAGAATGAATCTCCAGAGTGAGATGGTTCTCTTATAATTCCTAAACTACTAACTTGAGGGAAAAAGGATAGAAGGATGTAATTGAAATGTAAACTAACTCTAGAATCTTAACTTGATGAATCCTATCACTCACAAATAGATCCTCTAACTTAAATCCTCACAATTTCACTGATAGATTATTCCTTAAGTAATTTGCAACAAGGTTTGGATCAAACACAAACTGCAACCAGGAAAAAACTAAGTTTTTTAACAATATTGAGACACAATAAAGGACAAATAAAGTCACAATATAACATCAGATCAAGACTGCAAAATATGTGAAACATGATGATTTGCTATTAGAACTGGAAGGAGTACAATGCACGAACTAAAAAGATGAAATATGAGCCAACTACCTATATACAACTCTGCCTGTGAACAAGAGAGAAGAAACTGATGTTAACTAACTGAGAAAAAACTAAGTCTTTCTCCTATAAATGATCCAAAAGATCTCCTCTGGAGAAAGCTAAAAAAGCTCCTAAAAATAGACCCTAAGTCCATTTTTGAGCTACTCATGAAAGCCAAAAATAAAGCACTGAATCTGTCACCAATCTGGAAAATAAAGCTACAAAATTGCCCTCTCATGTGGTCCCACCATAAAACTACTTTTCTCTCCTCATGAAAGCTCCAAAATTGTCCTATATGGCTCTAAATAAAACAAATCAAAATGGGATATTTGATCTCTTTTATTAGCCTATAAATTGCCTAAAAGTAGTTAAACTTTAAAAGCAATTTATAATTCCATTGCTTTAAAGTTAACTTTACAATGATATGGCAATTTTAATCAATATCCTATTCGATATGATTTTTTGCAAAAATAAAATTATATCTGGTTTATAATTTCACCAAGATATTTACAAGATGTCACAAATGATTTTCTATAAAAATCATTAAAAAAATGACATATTGCACATATTTGCAAAAATAAATAAAAAGCCTTAAAAGGCTTGACACCATGGCCTCCATGTGTCAATATTCTGCCACCTCATCTTTGTCCATATGCCTTGAAAAAAGCCAACTTATTGTCCATATAGTGCCACCATGTCGCTTTTGACCCCTTTGACCATGTCCTTACCTTGCATACTCTTCACATCTCTAAAGGTTATTGTTTGGACTTATGCATAAACTGAAATATGTGAAGAAAAAATAAAAAATGCATAAGTGGGAGGTCAAAGACACTCAACCACATGCATAGTCAAATGATACTTAGACTCCAATATGAGTCAACCACATATGAGATCAAGGCCTTGCAAAGGTTTTAAAGGCACAAGCCTTGTTCACTCATGACTATGTCCACCTTTGACTTTATAAAATAGGCCATATTCTACAAGCTGTCGACCTCTTCTCCTTATGATTGCTAGGCACCACGATGCAAAGTGTTGACCCTGATCTCATTTAGATAAAATAATTATGTTGTTTGCATGGTCAAAATATGAAAAGAACGTCGAAACAAAAGCAAATGCCAACCCTAAAACTTCGGTCATTTTCATTTTGTTGGTGTTGAGTTTGGCTCTGCAACAGTGTGGCCGCTGACTTGGGGTTTCATTATCTACATTCCTTGCTCCATCTCTGGTCTTCAGTGGTTGTGAACATTACACTTCTTGAAACCAAAATAAGAGGCTGCACTTGGTAAGTTCAGATTTGAAGCTTAAAAATGTTATTTGACTATTCTTAAATGGCTTCTCCTTCTTGAATGACTACGACCGTGCTACTCTTTCTCCTGTTTCTCAGTTTGATATATCTCTTGCTTGGTTTTTCTGTGTTGAACTTTGTGAAAATGGAAAAAATGACAAAGAGTAAGCTGGGCCGCGACCAAAGTTTTCTTCTCTGCGACACCATACCGTAAGTCCTCAATGTCTCCTTCATCGCTGCTTCTTTCATTTTTGTCTATACAAACTGAGATGAGGGTTTCATATTTGGTTAGCTGGGTATCTTAAAATACTTTCACACATGGCACGGCCGTGGCATATAGTACATTTTGTAGATGGTTCTTTGTCTTTTGATGTAAAAAATTTGAAGTTCCTTGTGTTTGAAGTGAGGGTTTCTTTTATATTACATAGAACTTCCTTTATCCTTCGTGGGCATACTACACATAAACTTCTTTTACTTTTGCGGCCATGTTTATAACACTTCACTCTCACCTTGCTCGATTGTGTATTGCAAAAAGAAAGGAGACTTTTTTAAACCCGACAAGGGTTACATGTTTTTACTGTGTAAATAGGAACCTCACCTACGGCCTTGCCTGGACAGCTTTACATTTCCATTCTTTCTCTCCAACACTGCAAAATATGTTGGGGTTCTAAAACTTGATAGGGGTATTTTGAAAAATGAATGTAAATGACATTATATGCCATGGCCTGGTTATAGATGTATCTTTGCATTTTTTACTTCACTATATGACCCCGATTTTCTCAAAACTGAACGGGGGTTTCTAATTTTTTGAGCACAAACTTTTCCCTCTACAAACACTGGCATATGATATCTTTTTCACCTTCTTATGTTGTCATTGCTGAGCTATATTTACTGCCATTGTTTTAAGAAAAATGAGGATTGCATACATTGTTCTCTACTTCTGTAGCTTCACTTGCTCTTTCATGGACTTTGCATATGAAGGATATACTATTGGTTTTGAACTTAGAACTCCTCATCTTTCTGTAGCAGCATATATGTCTTCATTTCTATTACTTCACTTGTCCATTACTTTTCAAACATGATTGATGACTTGGTTGTGTCATGACATTATGGCATTGTAATAAATTAAGAAAACTCACACTCACCTATTCTGTATATACTATAGCACATGATGAATTTTGTTGTTCTTCTTTACTGTATTCTATCATATCAAATGCATTATGTAAGATGTCATGTTTCTTTTATAGATATGCAATGAATGTAACATGTGATACAGATTGTTCTGATGCTCAACTTATCAGTAGCAAAATGTGAGGCATAATTGGATATATTTTATCATTTAAAAGGCAGCTTTTGTATTTTGAATTCTGAATTTGATTCTGCCACTCCACTTAAATGAGAAAGTATGATGCTTGGTACTCACCTATCTTTGTAAACTTGCTTACTGGTTTATAATAAATACTCCTATTGGATTATTGATCATGGATGAGTAAGCAATCCTTAAATAGTCAACACTTGTGAACACTTATTCTTTATTAGTCTGATGATTATAAATGCATTGTGTACTCCTGATCATTATCATGCCTGAGAATGTCATTTTCACGATAGTTGGAGCAATGACATAAGCTGTTATATGCATTGAGTTTTGTTCCCCATTAGTTCTGGTCATGTTCTTGTTTGCATTTCATACTTTGAAGTGAAATCATGGTCATGTTTTGAAATGGGACTAATGCATATGATTGTCTTGCTATTCCTTCAGCTTATCATGTGAATGTCATCAATGATTTTCTTCTTTCTATTCATCCCTTCTGAGATCAAGGGGCAGCAGCATGCTGGGCTCAACCCTTGTGGGAGTCCATTTGACACCACATGCTGAATGTCTTCAATTAGCTTCATGATTTGTCCTATACCTACACATGAAACAAATATATTAGAATAAAACAATGATGCTCTATGTTTTCTTCTCTTTAGTTCCTTTTGCATATGGATATTGTCATTCAATTAATGCATTATAACTAAAGTGTTGTGCCTCTCTTGATAGATGAAGGATTTTCATAACTGGATCTTCTAACGAGACCCCTCCCACAATTTTTTAGGTACATGCCGAGGATGGGAGCAGGACTGGAGGCTACTAAGAAGATCAACCAAAACAAGGCAATGATGGCTATGTCTTTCCCTCTTCTTTAATTAGATGCATAGTATTTTTTTTTATTTGCATGAGTTCAGCTATAACCCATGGCTTGTGTGGGACATCTGATATATCTTAGTTTCCTTCAATGCAATGTTTATTCTCTTATGTATTCAAACTTGTAAATGAATAACCATTGTGGTGAATGAATACTTATCTCAATTTATTTCTCTGTAATGCAATGAATAATTTGAAACTTTTCTTTCTGCATCTGAACAACTGAACTGCACTTTTCATAATAACTATGCAACTAGCACATAACAGAAATAAATCAAACCTCATATCAAAAATGATAGATGATAAATCTTCTCAACCAATTTTTGAGCTGTGGTCAAAAAATGGTAACAAGACATTTAAGAATGAAGAGAACAATGGATTTCATGTTTCAGTTGCTGATTATTCATTATGTTTCAGTGCAAGAAGAAGAGGTATTTATAAACTATCATTTCATCATCATGTTTTAAACATGTTTTTAAATTAGATTCTATTGTTTAATGCTATGCATTTGATTTAGAAAGCAAAACATACATAAATCATTGCATAGAGTAAAATAACTGATTATATTAAAGAGAATGTTTAAATATGTCCCACATATGCCGTGGGAATAACTAAACTGAGCCAATGCAACAAAGAATGCAATATATACATCTGATGATAAAGTATAGGGATAGAACACATGAGGAAGGTGATATCCATCAGTGCCTTATCATGAAGGTTAACCCTCCTAGCTGGCAGCTTGATCTTCATGTCTTCAGCCTCTTGCTCTTGATCAGGATGATGAGCTTGCAAGGTTGGAGAAATTTCTGTTAGAGCTCCAGATATACAAATTCATCATATGCCTTATCAACAGATATATAAACTTGCAATCATCATGCATCAATACAAATTAGATTATTATCAGACATGTAAAAATCAGATTATTAGTTGAAAGCCAAATCATCATGAGAGAGATCATTCAACTTTCAAAGGTATATTTTTATGCTAACTTGTTTGTTGACTGTGTAGGTATAGGAGAAATCATATTGCTGATTCATCTTTTATGGAATTAGCATGTGGAGAAAATGGGCTCCCATAAGGGTTGAGCCTAGCATGCTCAGAGTAATAACATTAATGCATAGATATTCAATTGACCAAACATCATGGTGTTTTCTCATAATTCATGTTGCTACTATGTCGAGTCTATCAAGTACAAGAGAAGAGGACAGTCATGTAACATACACAACCATATGCCTTATGCATAGAAGGTACAGTTGCCAAAGTCATTGAGCAGAAAAAATATATACCTTGCTTGCCACAGTTATAATGTAATTAAATGAGCAAGGTACAAATAGTCAAATGACATGTAGAAACCATAGCATGATCCTTATCTCATCAATGAATAAGTACAAGTATGAAGTGCAGCCATATTATTTAAAGATAGATTACATTGAAATGGAATAACACCCAGCACAAGGAAACTAAGTAAAAAGTGACCCGTGACATTTGTCAAAAAACAATGTCCTTGGTATCTATATGCCAAGAATCATGAATGGAAGATTGCAACAATTAAAAGACTAACTCTTTATACATCCTAGTTGCTCCAAGAAACTCAAGAAACACGAGTGTGTTGTGCTCTATACTACTACATAACTTGAAGGAATTAGTCTCAATATCCAGTATAGTCATAGCAAGTATTTGAGATATCATTCAGCAGATTTAGGGCTGACACAGATAGGCAACCTTGCTTGTGTGCATACATCTATCTCAAGTGAGTTTATAGGTGGGGCTGAAAGAATGAATTATTAGAGTTCTCATATGTCTCCTCTTTCTCCTCAAGAGGCTAGATCTGATGGCTTGCCTCATACTAGTTAGAGTACAAATCTAAATTTTAGAAACAAAAACCAATTGAATGATGATTTCCTCTAGAGTTATGCTTCAGACAATGATTATTATTTCAAAGCTCAACACATTTTGCAACATAGTGGCATGCATTCACATGAGGGATCTTTATGTATGTGAATTTCATCAACTATTACAAGCCCAATTTCATCAGAGACTTCACAAGCACATTCTTGTGATTCTCAATGTTTCAAGTCTGCAAAGACTATAGTTGCCCAAGATAGAGGACATCAGAGTGGAAATGAGCAGCCAGTGAATTTGACTCACCTGTTAGAGAAATTATCTACTGCACTATTGGGGCTTGACAGTAATGATCCCAAAAATATGGAAAATGCATTTGAAAATTACATGCTTACACCAAATTTAGAGTTGAGTTTATAGGGTTTAAGTTACATTAATGATATGTTTAACCAAAGCTCATATATTGTTTGCCTACAAACAAACAATACAAATAGCTACATGACAACATAGAACCTACACCAATAATCAGTTAATGAGAATCAATATATTAAAGTAGAAAGAGTAGATGAAGTAGAATCACAAGATGATCTTTGTTCATCGACAAATGCTCCTTGGGAACAAAACCAAATTGATGTTTTGGACAAATCATAGGGAGATGTAAAGTGTTTACTCATTGAATGTGCAAAAGCTATTGCTGACAATCATCAAGTGAAGGCAAGAGAATTGATTGCAGAGTTGAAACAAATTATTTCAATATTTGGGGATCCAATAGAATGGTTAGATGCATATATGCTAGAAGGTCTTGTAGCAAGGTTGCATTCTTCAAGAGGAAGGATTTACAGAGCCTTGAATTGTAAAAATCTGACCAGTTCTAAACTTCTCTCGGATATGCAAATTCTTTATAAAGTTTGCCCTTATTTCAAATTTGGTTATATGGCTGCAAATGGTGCCATTATAGTAGACCTCAGACAAAGGTAGAAATGACCAGACCAAGGTAAAGAGAGGAAGGAAGTCTACTAAGAAAAATGTAGAAAGAGCCAAAGACCTCAGCAAATCTTTTGCCAATTGTGTTCTTTTATTTATACAACTTCAAGGAGAGCCATCACAACCCCATACCATGGGGCTGACAGGAAGAAGAAAAGGATAAGAAAATGTAGAGATAAATAAGAGTTTTTATTTTTTTTACCAGGAGCTTCAAGAACCAGAGAAAATACAAAAGATTCCATGTATGCAATTCGCCATGGCCATGACCTGAGAAGGGTCTCTCTTCAAAATATTAAAACCCACAAGATTTTACTTCAAACCCTCAACATTCATATATGAAGAAACACTCAAAAATCATGAATGGTGTAGGGTAAAATGAAGCATTACCTTATATTTTGTTGCAAAGAAGAAGATTACTTGCTCACAGGCCGCGGGTATGTCACATTGTGAGCTCTTAAGACTTAGAAACTAGTTGACATGAAGACATTTTAACTAGAAACAAAGCAAATACAGTGAGATGTCAAAGCATGGAAGTGGATAATACAAAAGAAACCACTTCAAGACCGTGGCCTATAGGCAATTTTTGCATCAGAAAGTCAAAGAAAATGATTCAAACTATCACATATATACTCGCCTTCAGTTCCCTATCGAAGATTCAAAGGAAAATCATGGAGAAGCCTCAAGAAATTGTAGAGAGAAATGAGAAGTCCTTCAAACCCTAAGTGATCGTGGTGGTAGCTCAAGAGGAGTAGCAAGAAGACACAAGTGAAATGACAAAATATTAGGGTTTTCCCTTTCTTTTGGGTCGATGCCTTAGGATTTCTTTTTTTTTACTTCTTTTACAAAATCATTATTATCCATTGGTAGCCATGGTCAAGACTTCTAAAGTCTTAAAAACCTAATGATTCAAATAAATAAAGCCACCGGGGCCCATGAGAGCAGGTTTTATTTTTGTTTCTTTGATTTCTCAAAAGTCAAAACAATGATCAAATGGTTAAGGTTGTGTGCCTTATTGTAATTTTTACAAAGGTATGGAGATAAAGTCAAACATAAGGAGAATGATTTGAAGACAAATAATGGATAATGATTATGCATGGAGCTATAAGGTGGTGTTAGGGTATGAGGTATTTTATATTGCAAGGGAGTTATAAGGTATAGTATGTGATGAAAATATATAGTATTGTATTTTTTTTGCATGGAGTAATAAGAGATTGATGTAATGTAATACATGCAGGAGGTATGATGCAGAGGAGTTATAAGGTGTTTTGTACAATGAGATCATTATGTATGGATGGGAGAAATAAGGATTTTTTTTTAATCTTCTAAAGGGCAAATGCATTCAAATTTGCATGATTTTGTAACTAAAATAATGTAAACAAATAATAAAGTAATATAATTATAAATTACTTTATTAATTTGTCACAAGTTGTAAAATCAAGAAGATAGGACAAATTGTAACTTATAGTAAATTAATTATCCTAATTACTTTATTAATTGCTCACATATCCCAAAATCATGCAAATTTGGAGGATGGAGTTAACTGAAGTCTTTTTGAGCTCTTTGCATGATTTTTTGGTCAAAATTGGAGAGTTGGGTCCACCTTTTGGTCAAACTAATAGAGAGGAGAAGTTTGGAGCTATTTTAGCTCGATTTGAAACAATTATAGCCCTTATTTTTAGGGATTTTCTTGCTTGCTCGTGGATCAGTTTTGTGAGCTTATTTTTAGAGGCAGTTAACTACAGTTGATATTTGTAGGTCTCTTGGAAAGAGCATATTATATATTATAAGAAAAACTTAGGTTTTCTAGTTCTTACCTTTTTTATCTCTTACACATTGCTGAGAGAAGAAGGTTTTGTAACTCATATTTTGTAGATTTATAGATATTACAGTAGGTTACGAGTTACATTCTTTGTCTTTTTTGTGCAATTGTTTCCTTTATCTTTCAGAAAAGCAAGTGTCTATATTTTCATTAATGTTGCTTTTGTGAATGATTTGATGAGATTTCATTGTGTTTAACATCACAACCTTTAAAATCATTGTCTCATTTGTACTTCTATGTATTAAAAAGCATTGAAATTACAGGTCTTAGATTGTACAATTGGAATAATTTTCTTTCATGTTGTGAGAACCCTATTTTCCTTCAAAGAGAAAGTTATTTCTAGCCTCCCTTAGAATCATTTTTATGATCATATTGCTAAAACTAGATTGTGTGGATTGATTTTTTGAGATTTATTGTGAGTTAGGTTTGTAGTTTTCTATCAAAATTAGGTGCATCACCACACTTTAGATTGCAGTTTTAGTGCTTTTAGTAGATCGTTTCAACCCTTTTCATATCAAAATTATAAATCCATTGAAGGTTACGAGAGAACCAGCCCATAATCTAGAGGTTCAAGCTCACCATAGATCGCCCACAGCCTGAGTTTGATCCCATGTTACACAGGATTGTTGAGCTTCACAACTTTGCATAACGGGTGCAATCCTGCTCGTCAATAGTTTTTGGCACTCCTGGTGGGACTTTGAATTGATTTTTAGTTCAAAAAGGACTTATTATTGCTACTATTTTGGTATGATCAGCAAATTTTATAGCCTTTTAGAGGTTTTTTTAAGTACTTGGCGACTCTTATTTTTTGGTTTGATAGATCAGATTTTATAGCCTATGAGAAAAATTTATACAAGATCAGGTGATGTTTTCTTTCAAGTAATTTTGATTTCAGTTATTTTTCAACTTTTGAATGAGTAAGCATGTATATCCTTCATGGGAACATGTCATATCATCCATCATATCATGAAGATGTTGCTAATCCACCATCTTATCAGCTATATCAGATCAGCCATGATGCTAGTTTTAGCCCAAATTCTATGGTTTTTCAAGGAACCCAACATCTTTAGTACTCTTACCTCCCACCCACCCTAGTTCATCCTTGTTGGTAGCCTATACATAAACCAAATCAGCCTCAAGAAGCCTATCATCTTCAAAACCAATAGTATATCTTTCCCAACTAGCTCCAAGTGAGTGAAAAGGAGGAGATTGCAAACATAAAGAGTATGTCTCTTGATCTCAATAAGACATTACTAGAAATCAATAAGCACATAGAAGAGATCAAGAAGTAGCAAGAGTATGAGAAGCAACAGGAAGAGATGGCTTATCATGCCTATCTCCATGAGCAAGACTTGCTGATGTAGAGAAGATAAGATGAGGAGGATATTGTAAATGAAGTTACAACCAAAGAAGCACAAATAAAAGACTTGCTTGCACAAGTACATAGGCAAGAGATCTAGACTGCTGCATTCATTCCAGATCATCCTATTCAAAATGAGATTAGTAGGTATCAAATTCCAACTTTTAGAAGTTTTGATTTTACTTAGGAGCCTATTTGCATTCAAAATTAGTTTATTAATCCTCAGTGTCAATTATATCAAATACCTGAACCAAGTCATCAAGGTTTTGAACTAATATGGCAGCCTTCTTGGACCAAGTATCTTGATTATAAAATGTCAAATCTTGTTAAAGCTACCTCTTCCATACCAATCCAATATCAGGAAGGGGAAGAGGTGATGATAAATCTGAACCAATCAAAATTCCAAGTTTCAATCTAGTAGCTGAAGGTTCTTGCAGTCCTTCTTATGCCACCAAATCAGAAAAATCAGATGTGGAGCAATAGGTTGGTGCTATTTTTTCTATGTGCTCAGCTAAAAATAAGCATAATGCATGTGTTGAGGGGTTGACTCATGTTGGACACCAAATCTTTTACATTTTGATTCATTTGAGAAGTTTTCTAATGTTGTTCACAAGATAAATGAAAGAAGGATACAGAGATTGGAAGGTGAAAGTCTTCAATTGTTAAAAAAAATTGCCCAAGTTCCAAGGGAGAATAAACCAGATAAAGAAGGGGATTCAATTTCTTTGTTTGATTAGATGCTTGCTTTTATTGGTGATGATGAAGACATCATACAAGTGCCCAAATTACCAGTTGATTTGAGGCAGCCAGATGATATCGCAAGACATGATCTACTACTAGTCCATAAGGACAAAGATGAGGTTGAGGCTTCAGTTCAGCTAGAAGAGCAAAAGGGCAGTCCCATTTTGGAGACTAATAATCTTGTTTTGCATGAACATAGGATTGACTACTAGGCTAAACATAAAACTAAAGGAAATGACATTCTCCATGAAAATAAAATACCTGATTTGTTTTTATAGCAGTCAAGTGAACTAATTGAATATATTCAATCTTTTCAAGATAGCTCTATATCTGATTGTCAAGATCCTGACTATTCAGCTTGTAAGGAGCTTGCCACTGTGCTGAATTCTTGTAGTGATCAAAAGCCTAGAACAGTAAATGATGAAGATGACAAGGTAAAATAGGTTTCTAAATTTTTTCCTTTTTCATTTGAACAACATGAGGCTAATCAATTTGAGGACAACAAGAAAGTATGAAGATGGAGCTTTTGAAAGATGAGCACTGCTTGATTGAACTAGTATCAATGCCCAGTTTCGAGCACCAGGATGAAGGGAATCAGTTAGGCAAAGTACAGATTTAGAAGGGATCAAGTGAGGACAATCATGTTTTGAAAAGTCAAGAGGTTGATTCACAAGAAAAAATGTTCAAGTTAAGCGAGAAAAGTAGCAAATCATTGTTCATCAAGAGGATTTGTTCTCAATTATCATTGAAGATTTCTGCTCTAACATCATTGATAATTTAGTATCTTTCAAGGAAAAGGTTGAAAATACAAGTGACAAAAGGACAATATATCTTAATAAAGAGAAAAGGGGTATTAAACAAAAGTTTATCATTGCAAGAGGGTGTCCCATCAAGGATTTAGCTGCCAAAGAGCTTTAAAAGAAGATACAGATTTTTGTTGTACCCAAAGAGCAGATTGCAGCCTTTGAACAGCAGAATGAGACCATCTATTCATCCCATAACAACAGTATAAATGATCATATTCAGATGGTGAGTGGTTTTATTTCATTCTTCAAAGACTTTTGCAACATTCTGCATAGTATATTCTCGGCAATCATATATTATTAGTAGCAAATCACCTTGAAGAACATTCTTTCTTAATCAGAAAGGGAAGTTATTTTACAAAGCCATTTAATGGATTTGTTTGACCAGCTTCTATGGCTGGTTAGTGTAGGGTAGAGTAGATTTTTAGTTTAGTATTTTTTTTTCCAAGAACTGCACATGCACATTTTGCTGACCATTTCCTAAACAGGTCATAATAGTTTGATTTTCAGTTTTGTTTTGCTACTGTATTTTTCTATCAATTTGAGTTGCAGTGAAAGTTTTCAAGGTTTCAGGCAAGAAAAGACTCATTTTCCCAATGGATTTGCAAGACTATTGGTTATGTTTTGTTTAGCAAGCAAACATCCCTGAGAGGTCACCAAAAATGTTACTAAATTATGTTCACACCTAATTTAGCAAGGCCTAAACATCAGTTGTTTCGAGAGGGTAAATTTTTTTTTCTTATGCAAGATCATCCAATAAATGCCTATTGTCTTGATAGAAGACAAATGAAAAATCACTTGTCAAGATCATATGACAGCTCATGTTGGGTTGTCAAACTATCCTGATAAATGAAGTTATCTATAGTCAAGAAAATAGACATTCAAGAATGAAGAGAATAATGGATTTCATGTTTCAGTGCAAAAAGAAGAGGTATTTATAAACTATCATTTCATCATCATGTTTTAAACATGTGTTTTAAATTCGATTTAGTTGTTTTATGCTATGCATTTGATTCAAAAAGAAAAACATACATAAATCATTGCATAGAGTAAAATAACTAATTATATTCAAGAGAATGTTTAAATATGTCCCACATAAGCCATGGGAATGACTAAACTAAACCAATGGAACAAAGCATGCATGCTATACATCTAATGATAAAGTAAAGGAAAAGAACATGAGGAAAGTGATATCCATCATTACCATATCATGAAGGTTGACCCTCCTAGCTAGTAGCTTGATCTTCATGTCTTCAACCTCTTGTTCCTGATCAGGATGATGAGCCTACAAGGTTGGATAAATTTCTGTTAGAGCTCCAGATATATAAATTCATCATATGCCTTATTAGTAGATATATAAACTTGCAATCATGATGCATCAATGCAAATTAGATTATTATCAGACATATGTAAAAATCAGATTATTAGTTGAAGGCCAATCATCATGAGAGAGATCATTCAACTTTCAAAGGTATGTTTTTATGCTAACTTGTTTGTTGACTATGCAGGTATAGGAGAAATCATATTTCTGATTCATCTTTTATGGAATAAGCATGTGGAGAAAATGGGCTCCCATAAGGGTTAAGCCTAGCATGCTCAAAGTAATAACATTAATGCAGAGATATTCAATTGAACAAACATCTCAGTGTTTTATCATAATTCATGTTGCTGCTATATCAGGTGTATCAAGTACAAGAGAAGAGGATAGTCATGTAAGATACACAACCATATGCCTTATGTATAGAAGGTACAGTTGCCAAAGTTATTGAGCAACAAAAATATATACCTTGCTTGCCACAGTTACAATGTAATCAAATGAGCAAGGTATAGATAGTCAAATGACATGTGGAAACCATAGCATGATCCTTATCTCATCAATGAATAAGTACAAGTATGAAGTGTAGCCATATCATTTAAAGATAAATTACATTGAAATGGAATAACACCCCGCACAAGGAAACTAAGTAAAAAGTGACCCGTCCATTTGTCAGAAAGCAATGTCTTTGGTATCTATATGCCAGGAATCATGAATGGAAGATTACGACAATCAAAAGACTAACTCTTTGTACATCCCAATTACTCTAGGAAACTCAAGAAATATGAGTGTGTTGTACTCTACACTGCTACATAACTTGAAGGAATCAGTCTCAATATCCAGTATAGCCATAGCAAATCTTTGAGATACCATTCAGCAGATTTAGGGCTAACACAGATAGGAAACCTTGGTGTTGATGGTTGTTTTGAGACAGTCATAACAATAGTTTAAAATTCACCTAAAATGAACCAAAACTGACTTGAAAGATATGAAGGAATCGGTTAAGTTTCGCTTAATCCCAAGTTTAATATGGTCAGGTCTTGACATGTTGGGCAAATTTAGTTGATTGATGTGAAGCTGTAATGTTCAAGGGGCCTTATGTGATTTAGGGTTTCTTTGATGGTTAACTGGGCTCAAACTATGCAAAAGATCATAAATATCAGCATATTGTTCATTCCTTTTTTTTTGCATAAAAGTGTTACTGTGTTTACAAAGATTTAAATGATTTATTTTATTGCAGGCTTTTTTTCTCTTAAATATTATGAAAACTATCTACTTTCAACTCAGTTATGCATGCCTTTTCAAATATGAGAAAATTTCCTTTAAATTTCTACGTTTTAATCTAAGTACTTTCAGATGGGTTGGGAAAAGTTAGAAAGATCTAATCTAAACATCATTCATTCTACCAAAGGATCTAATTGTTCTATTATGGACTTTGTAAATCATACAACAATTTGATCAAATCCACAGACTAAACCCTAAGTGTAAATTCTGAGCATTTTCACAAACATACACCTAAAATTGCAAGCTCTAAGAGAAAAATGTTTCAAACACAATGAAGAGCAAGAAAACACTCAAAAGATAGATGCAGAATTCCAGATTCAGTTGTATCAGAAACAGATAGTCATATAAGATTTACAATGTCTGAATGACTCTTAGCTTCATTGATCAAACTATAGAAAACTTATAAGCTTTACAGATACAGCAAGGAGGCAAGATGTTCCACACGCTCCTTGTTGCAAACATAGGCGACCTCCGTCTTCTACTCCTAAACTAAAAGGTCCCTCTATTCTAAATGTTATATTTTACAAAATCTCCGCTCCTACAAATCTCTATGTAGCCCCTGTGTAAAGTATTACAGTGTATAGAGGCACAATATATAGACTTTGATTGTCCTCAATACAGCTCAAAAACCTTAGTTAAGCAATGGTTCAAACCTCCGGTTACAACAATAAATGTTAGAAAACAAGTCTCCCAAAAAATATCTCTGAGCATATATCAAATCTAGGCGAAATATGCCCTACTAGAAACCCTAGCAGCTTAATAATAACTTTTATTTGTCTGCCGTAATAAAGTTTCCAGCTGCATTCTGTTCTCATTAATGAAGACCTTTGACTTCCTCGCCCTTCATCCTTATCTTCCTCTGCTCCTGAGATCGGATCTCCCTTCCATGATGTCATCGTCATCAAGTTTTAGCTCCTCCTTCAACTGCACACCTGCAAAAATAGACCAGCAATAAGTACCACTTTACCCAATAAACAACTAAAAATTAAAACACCTGTTAAATCAAGGTGTGACTATGTGAATGCAGAAATCGGGCCCCAAATATGTGAAAAACGCGGGTTAAATGCATATACAATGCTAAAACCAGTCGGGTCAACCATCATTGACCAAAAAATATGCATTCAGGCTAAAAATGCCTAAAAAATCCTATCGCTTCACCTTCTGCCCATTTCTTTGTTTATATCCTTGTATTTTCTGATATACAAGTCAGGCATGATACATTCGTTTAATCGGATTTCAATCTTTTTTCAGTTCCGCAGCTTGTATGTACGCCATGCATATCGGCTTGTATATCGCAATATACAAATGCAAAAATATATAAGCACTTAACTCCAATTTATAACCTTTCAATTCCGCTCAATGTTTAAATGCATTGTATCTTTTAGATATTCAATTCAGACGTGATACAAGCATTTAATCAGATTCTACTTTTTTTTTGATTCCGCGTTGTATGTATCACCGAATGTATGTATTAATATACAAGCCCGAAGTATACAGCAATTTAACTTCGTTTCATGACTTTTCAAATCCATAGCTTGTATATTAATAATGTATTTCCTGATGTATACTGAGTTCGATGCATTGTTTATATCAGATTTAAAACCCCTCACAAATCCACCTTGTATGTATCAAAAAAGCATGTAATAATATACAAGGTGCGAAATATACAAGGACTTTTCGTTATTTCATAGCCATTTTAGGTCCGCCCCTTGTATATTTTGTTTGTATGTAATTCCAACATACAAACCTATGAATATACAATAAATTAACTATGCTTCATAATATTTGGATTCCGCGCCATGTATAAAGTGTTTGTATATTTGCCTTGCATGTTGCGAGCTGTCAAACATACACGTGAGATACATGCAATGGAGATGAAACATTGTTCATTTCAACTCTAAGTTATTTCGGGTCCATCTTGCATGTACACAAACTTTTACCAAATGCATGCAAGGAAAGGATATACAATCGACCCTTTTGCACATACAAACGACTTTGCACATGAACTCGATTGCAAATGCGACCAAGTATAAAACAACCCTACACATACAAAGGACTTTGTATATGGGAAGTGATATACAAAAGGATCTTGTATATGCAACCCGATATACAAAAGGCACTGTACATGCAACATACAAACCTGAATGTATATTTTACCAAAATGATCATAACTTGCAAAATACGGTGAATTTTAAGATGGTTCAAAAAGCAACCCTGGCTCATTTTTCACAAGGAATCCAACCATATCATGCCTTGGTACTGAAAATGTATTTTTTCTCTATTTTTAACAAATTTTTCAATTTTAACCCCTCTTTTTTCCTTTACCACCAAACAAAACAAAACACACACAAGAAAAAGCAACAGCCACAGCAGGGGTCCTCATTTTGCTAAGGACTAAAATGGGACGTGTTGTGAACATCACAACAACTAGCAACCAAACAAAACAATTAAATTCAAAGCATTAAGGAAAACTAAATGAAATAAATTCATAACCTCCAACTATCTTTCCTGTAGATCATTATTCAACTTGAGATCTAAGGTATTGAATAAGGGTGCATGAATTTTCACTTTCATTTTAGGTGTGTGCACGTGATTAATTATCCTCATCTTGAAGATCGGTTGAACAAACTAGTGATTGATATTAGCCTACGTGGTTGAGGATATTCCCTTATAGCCGACTGGATAGAGCCTTGCTTCCAGTGAGCATCTATAGCCCCGATAAGGTTATCGTTACAATTCTCCTAAGTAGAGCCCCACTGCCAGCGAGCGTCCATAGCCCTGGTAGAGTTACTTAGATGGCTTAATCTAGATTTTCAGTATAATCCATTTTATTATATTTTTCATATTTTATATTTTATTGATTTTGATGTTTGATAGAAATTTCACAAGATATAGCAATTTGTAACTTTATGATGCAAGGAATGAGCACTTGCTGAAATTAAGCTAAGAATTGTAATGGTAGCAAGGGTGACCTCAGATTTTTGACCTAATAGCTACACTAGTAAGTTCAACAAAACCAAGGATTTTAGGTGTGTCATCGTGAGAAACCTCCCTTGAATTCTCAATCACTATTAGTGAATACTAAATTTCAGAAGCTAAACAATTCTCTACATTCATGACAGTCACAACAAGTTATGCATAAAATGCAAATGGTTAACCTGAATATTCTAAATTCCCTATTATTTTCAATGGTTGTTAGCTTGCTCCTTTAATACTCTAAAGAAAAAATAAAGATCCCTGCTGAGGAGAGAACAACAAACCAAGAACAGACTATACAAGAAAGACAAAAATAAAGTAAAAGAAGACTGTACAAACAACTACCCTACAAAAGAAACAACAAAAGAGAAAACAACAAAAGAAAACTGTACACTACTTACACTATATTGCACACAAAAAAACTTGCCCTTTACCTCAGGCCTAGAAGTAGTGTTTCAAATGTTGGCCATTAACTGGCAATGGCACATCTTCCCCAGTCAGGGTCTTGAGTCTAAATGTGTTGTCTCCTATTATTTCTGAGACTTGCAATGGACCTAACCATAGTTTGTCAAATTTTCCATGACTCCCTTTCTTTTCATGTGCTTTGTCCCAGCACAGCACTAAGTCTGATATACTAAATGTTTTGACTCTTGCTCTCTTATCAAACCACCTCTTAACTACTGCTTGGTGTTTGGCAAACTTCTCGATGGCTTAACCTCTTTTCTCATTTAGTTGTAGCATTTGTACTATCCTGGCTTCCCTATGATTATCAAAGCCTAAATACTCATTGGCAAACTTCTAGATTGGTATTCTCAGATTTACTGGAAGTATGGGATCAGTCCCATAAACTAAATGATAAGGTGTACTACTTAAAGTTGTTTTGAACTTGGTCCTATCTACCCATAATGCATATTTTAACAAGGTATTCCACTCTCTAGGCCTCTTTGCAATTAGCTTCTTGATTATATCTAATAAAATTTTGTTTGTAGACTCAACTAATCCCTTACCTTGAGGGTAATAATTTGAAGAAAACTTTAAAACAATCCCGTATTCAAATTCCCATTTAGAAAACTTTAAAGAAGAGAAAGCAGGGCCGTTGTCACATACCAATGAATAGAGAGTTCCAAACCTGGTTATGATGTTCTCTTCAAGAAACTTGATAACTACATTAGTTGTGGAGAACTTGCAGCATGTGGCCTCAGTCTACATTGTACAGTAGTCCGTCACCATCAGTATGAACTTGTGTCCTACAGAAGATGGAGGATTGATGACTCCAATGAAATCCATGCCCCATTGTGCAAATGGTCTTGATTCAATCACAGGTTGTCATGGATTAGCCTGATTTCTTCCCTTATCTTCTGCAATCTGACAGGTGTGGCAACTTTTAATGTGATTCTCTGTATCTTTGAATATCATGGGCCAGTAATCTGAGCACCTAAGAGAATACCTTGGAGCAAGAAGACAAAAATGACTATGGAAGGAACCTATGGAACAAATCAAGTCAATTGGGACACCTTACAGCCAATTATGGCATGTTGCAATATTCAAAATGATGTAATAGTTAAATGTCCTGAGGGTCTTGGTAAGGACCCTAGGACCAAAAATAATGTAAGTTGGGCCAATAGTGCCCCTAGAGTCAAATAGAGGTGTCTAAGACCTGTAAGAAAGTATAATGAACCTAATAAGATCATACATGGTGAATTAATAAGGTAGGAGTTCATTAAATAAGGTAGAAATCCTTTAAACCAATGTGTTAAATTCAAATTTCTGAATTATGCATTTAGGCGGGAAAAGTCTTTTTAATTAGTTTTTGAAAGTTTAACCATCCCTAACTGATGGGAATTGGTTGTAGAAGTTAGGGAGAGGTTATATAAGCATGTTCAAGGCATGATATGTACGGACAAGTACCTTGGAGGGAGTTTAGAGGTGCAAAATTGAATAAAAAAATAGAATTTCCTGATTTTTTCTGTAAATCTTCTGTTGCAGGCCATACCATTTCTTTGTACGGAACTGTTTTGATCTGAAACCAATTGGATGTGGTAGGGGATTGAGTTAAATTTCATTTTCAATTGGTTTGAGGTTTTTTTAGTGAATTTTGAGGGAGATATCACGTTTTTTCTGGAACTGCCTGTTTGACTATGAAAACAGGGATTTTGAGGGTTTGCAATGCATTTTTGGACCTTTCCATGAATGTAGGATTCTGATTCTCATGGAATAGGTCCTTATTAACATGTAACATATGTTTCTAACCTTGACAAAGCAGGAGGAGTGTAAATGGGAGAGGTGATCACCATTTGAAGTCAAGGATTGCTTGTGGAAGAGCATTGAAATGGTGGGATGGTTATAGCAGCCGGAGATCTGTCTTAACAAGGTAACCTTTTTATAATATGATCATGGAGATGGTGTTGGAACTTTGAATGAGGTCTGGAGGTGATTGGAAGTGGGAGATCTAAGAAGCCCTAGGTTTTGAGGCCTAGAAATGAGGTTTTTGTATTTCAAACCTTAAATGTGCAAACCACCTGATAAGACCTAGAAAATCCTTGGTTTTGAACCCTTTCCTAAGATTGTTTTTAGGTTTGAAGTGTGTGGGACAAGTTTGTCATAGGGTTCCTTTGTAAAATGGTCAATTTAGGCCTTGTAGGAAGACAACAGGGTGTTAGGACAGTCATATTTCGTCTAAAACAACAATATTTGAGTTTGGGATATGTTATATAACTTGATAAAGGGTATCCAGATCAGTCATTATATTTTGAAGTGCTTTGGAAAAGTTTGGGGAAAAGTACAAATTATTCGCTGAACAAGACTATAAGGATTAGGCCTGTTTAAGGGGAATTGTCAAGAATCTATCAAATTGGTTTGTGAAACCTTTGGAACCTTGTTGGTTGGGGTAGGTTGAGACCCTAGAAGGTGCTAGAATTCATCTGAGAAGTTGGAATCCAAACTTGAGCCCTTTGGTGGAGTTTAGGACAAGAGAAAGGCTAGAGAAGTCTTATTGGTTGAAGCCCACAAACTATTGAAACCTTTTGATCTTGTTAGATTATCTTTGGAGACCTAACACCTCTGCATCACTTCCATTAATATTTTGTGTGTTGTAGCTAGATGGGAACCATGGCCTGTTCCGTACTTGTCATGCAGCTCCGTTAACACCTTATCTGCCTCAGCTCTGTTTAGACATCTCAGATAAATTCCATCATGGTTCTTCTTGAATAGAAGACCTCCATGCACCATATATTTTTGTGCCTTAATCTTCAAATCTCTCCTCTGTGAAGCTTTCATCTTATTTGAGTACTTTCCAGCTATTAGAAAAGCGCTTAAGTTGCCATACCAGTCTGATGTGTCATGGGAATTCAGCACATACTGTTGTTTTATCAAATTTGGGTCAGTGTTCTCTATTGTTTGCACCAATGCCTGCCCTCTAACCAGCTTAATGGGAATGATTTCCATGTCAAACTCTTGCATCGTGGTGATCCATTTGGCCCCCAGGTTCGTTCTGCATCAGCAACATCTTTACTGATGCGTCTGGCACTATGGCTTTGACCTGGCTACGCAAGATATAATGCAAGAATTTCTTCACGGCCCTCATTAGTGTGAATACTTGTCTTTCGGTATCCAGATATCTTAGTTGTGCATCCTTCAGCGGTGCGCTCATAAAAGCTATGGGCTTTTCTTCATTATCTACCCCCTTCTGCGTTAAGGCAGTTGCGACTGAATGGGAGGATGCAAAGGAATATATGTAAAACAACCTTGTGTAGTCTGGACTTGTAAGTACAGGGGCATTAGAAATGGCCCACTTGATATCTTCGAATGCAGCCTGAGCCACAGGCGTCCACTCCATCTACGCATCTTTCTTTAACATGACATTTAATGGCTGCACGATTTCTGCAAAACCCATGATAAACTTTCGAACAAAATTAATTTTACCAAAAAATGATTTCAACTCTTTCCTACTGTTTGGTATTTGCAAATTTTTTATTGATTCTATTCTATCTGGGTCAATCAATATTCCATCTTCAAAAATGACATGCCCTAGTAATTTACCTTCAGTTACCCCAAATGAACATTTCTTAGGGTTAAGGGAAATTCCATACCTCTCACATCACTTAAGTATTTTCCTAAGATCTTCAGTGTGAGTGGATGCATCCTTGGAATACACAATCAGATCATTCATATACACAACAATGCACTTACTTGATAATCCACAGAATGCAATGTCCATGGCTCTCTAAAAAGTGGCACCTGCTTTGATCATACCAAAAGGCATTCTCCTATATGCATAATTTCCCCATTTACAAGTGAAGGTGGTTTTTAATCTGTCATCTCTATCAATTAAGACCTGGTTATAGCCTGAGAAACTATCTAAGAAAGACATCATCTTTGCCCCATTTACTACTTGCAGCACTTCGTCTATTGGGGGCAGAGGATAATTATTCAAGTTGATTATTTCCTCTTCGTCCCATGTTATCTCAGGCCTTTCTTGTTCATCAATGATTTGAGCCTCAAATACCTCATTACAATTCAGAAAATTAATAATTTACTGATCCCCTCCAAATACTTGAAGTGCGTAACATTGTCCGGGATACTAGGAACATTAACTAACTCAACAACAAATTGTCTCAATCCTGATAGTGCCAAGGGTTCTAATGTGCTAGCAGCAACTGCTAGTGCATCCGTCTTGCGGTTCAGTTATCTGGGGATATGTTCTATGTTAAAAGCATCAAATGAATCTATTAAACCCCATACCCTATGTCTATAACTAATCATTTTCTTGTAATTGTAAGCATATAGTTTCCTTACTTGTCTGACTACTAGTTCAGAGTCTGAAAATACCTTAATCGTTTTCACCTTTTTCTTGATGGCCATGACCAATCCCAAAATTAAGGCTTCATATTCAGCAATATTGTTAGTACAGGAAAACTGCAGTCTATATGCTGCTAGATATGATTTACCCTAAGGATCTATGAGTTCAACACCCGCACCCACACCCTATTTTGATTTGGACCTATCACATTTTAACGCCCACATGCCATCTTTACTTTTCTGACCTTTTACCTTGGCGTGCTTTTTTTCTTCTATTACTTGTGAGGTGTTGGTCTATTTATTCATGGGTATTTCTGTTTGGTCAACTTGCATATGTATATTTTCAGCTTGCAAATCAGAAAGACAACTACCCTTGTCCTTTATTCCCTCTGAAATCAGAGCATCTAAATTACTCTAAAAGTATCTCTGCGGTTGATCAGGATTCACATTTTCCTCTTGCAACCCTACCTTCTTCGTTCATTTTTTGTATTCATATTCAATCATGTCTTTGCACATTCCACAACTCTCCTCAAAATGTGGCCTATTGTGAACTCTACATCTATCCTTATACAATTTACATTGGACTGGCAGATTTTGTTTAATGCACTCTTCCACCTCTTGTCTAATGGCATGACCAAATTTGTCCATCGCATTGTTTTCTTCATCTGAAGAATTTCCATCAGACTCAATGAATAATGTTGTCTCCTTGCTGACATGTTTTCTTCTAAAACTTAACATCATGATCTCTTCAATTTGTACCCCATTTTTAGTAATCCTATAAACACCAGGTTCAATAGCAGCATACAATATTTCATTTGTTTGATTATACTCTGTTATCACGTGTTTCATCCTGGGTTCTGCCTCTATTCTAATCTGGTTTGGGACACCTCTCCAAGGTAGCCACATATGCAAAAAATTAGTGGCCATATATCCGTTCAATGTCTTGGACCAATCCCTACTCAACAACATTCCATAATTTACGGGTATATCCACTATTTGAATGTCAATGAATTGGCTTACCCTGGGGTCTGAAGTTAATTGCGTTTGAATGTTCATTAGTTCTCCTATCACACTAACCTTAGTTTTATCTAACTGTGTGACAACCTTGGCAGATTTGGTGGGAGTCAGCCCTAGAGTTTTGCATATCCCTAAAGGTATTACGTTGGCTGATGCACTAGAGTCTACAATGCAATTGTGTATGTTCTCCCACACAATCTAACAGTTAACAAGAAAGGAGGAGCATCCTTCTTATCAGCATACATTACTATATTTGTATTGGAAGGCTACTCAACTTTCTTACTTTTCTCTTTAGGCGGTGAATCTCTATTAGGAATAGCTATATCAGCAACAATCTCATCTATCATGGATGTATCCAAAGATTTTATAAAAGCATTTCTGATCCCTAAAGTTTTCAATAATTCATTCAGAGGTATACTGACCTTAATTTTCTTTATTTCCTCTGACAAGTAACTCATTAATCTTGTTGTCTCTATTATTTCAGTTTTACTTGTTTGGTCCTTTTGTACTATTGTTCCACTATTTGTATGAGGATTAGCTTTAAGTATGGCGGGATTGTTGCTAGCATTCTGATCTAGGGGTGTATTGAAGTTGTTAGGAGGAATAGAAGTAGTGAAAGGTCCTCCTGGCCTAGTGTTGTTCTTTAAATTGTAGGTGTGGTTTTTATTTGTCTGTTGAAAGGCCTGCACCTCTTCTATTTCAGTTAATACCTCATTTTTAGTTTCAAAAGGAAACTGAAAAGCATTTAACACAAAGGCTGATTCAGGATAAAGATTTTCACAAAAGTATGGTTCATCCTCTAACAATTCATCTTCTTTCTCTTCTGTAGTTGCAAAGGTAAAGGTTTCTAAAACTAAAGTTGTATCATACCCTGAGGGTACTACCTCATTACCTTTGGGAATGAGAAATTCAGAAGTAGGAGGCTGCACATCTATTTTAAAAATGTTGGCTGCTAAATGGAATTGTGGACAATCAAGCTTAGCATGGGCATTGGTATTGTGAAATCTGCACCAATTTTTAGGGATGTATTGGTCGTTTGGATGCCAGCTGCTTGTTTTGCATCATGATTATCTATATTCTCAAAAGGAGAAACTAGAGTACCGTTGTTTGGCCCAGTGTTCCATGTCTTAGGTGGCCTAGGTTGTTTATGATTTCTATTACTATTACCCCAGGCCCTATTATCTACCACTGGCCTTCTATTTTGCATTAGTTGCCCCTGGTTATGACCTTGATGCTGATTATAGTTTTGATTGTAATACTGATTTTGATTTGAACTATAGTTCTGATTTTGGCCTTGGTTATAATTCTGATTTTGATTGAATCCTTGGTTGCCTCTTCCATAAAGATTCTCATTTCTTAGTTGTGTCACTTCCGTGGTCAATCTTTTCAAATGTGCAGTGATCTCTTTGATTTATTCCCTTTCCTCCTATGCTTTTGCCATAGTTGTATCTCTAGGAGGTCGAAAGAAAGGCTGACCACTATTCTGACTATTATTAGTAGTGTCACATGTGTAAGGAGTTATGGCTTGGATTGGGGTAGGACTATACACAGGTGTGTATGTAGGAACCAGATTTAATAGTGGAGTGTGATGCATAGGGAGGGACTCCATTCCAAGGCTGTGCCTGATTTTGCATCCCAAGATTTCGTCCATTAACAAATGGACTATAGGTTGTATGCCTCATCTCTTGGTTTACTGAGGCTGCCTCTTTATAGGCTTTGGGTATTGAATCTATGTCAGGTTTTATTTTGACAAACATGGCAGTTAAAGGATCTAAGGCCGCATAGTACATAGCCAACAAGGTATCATCATCCACGGTGTAAGGGGCTACCAACCTAGAGTAGGCCTTTTGAAATCTGTCATTAAAATTATCAATCAACTCTCCCTCACCTCTTTTTATGGTAGCCAATTTATGGTACAAGATGCAAGGATCAATGGGTCCTCTAAATCTAGACAGAAATGCTTCTTCCATGAGTGACCAAGAAGAAATGTAGCCATTGGGTAAGTTTACATACCAGTTAGAGGCTTGTTCATTGAAGGTGTAGGAAACAATCTACACACAATGTCCTCATTTTCTAATTTGGCCCTAAAGCATGCCTCCTTGAATATTCTAACGCGGTCTTCTGGGTCTTGGTGCAACTGGTATTTGGAACATATATTTTCTAGATTTTTGGGCATCTCATTATAATCATTGAATGCTATGGGAGAATGGACATTGAAATAAGCCATTGCAGGTGCTTGAGCTTGAACTGAACCTGTAGGAATACTTGGATTCACTGGTGGGATAAGATCCTTAGGAGGATTAGGACCTCTAGGAGTACCTGAACCAAGATTTAAAGATTTGGATGAAGAAATGTCAGGACTCACAATGTTATGAATAGTATAAGGTGATCCAGGGGGTGTGTTAGATGAGCTCCCTGGGTGTGTTATTTTAAGGTTCCAAATCAAAGGACTCCTACTTCATCTTATATCAGGTAATTGTACAAATATATCCCCTGAACTGGATCTAGATCTAGTCACTCTACTGCTGTTATGAGCCAGCTCTACTTGAAACAAATCCTAACTCAAGTTGGCCCTCCTTCTAGCGCCAAGAAACTGTTGATGGTTGTTTTGAGATAGTCATAATAATAGTTTAAAAATCACATAAAATGAACCAAAACTGACTTGAAAGATATGAAGGAATCGGTTAAGTTTCGCTTAATCCCAAGTTTAATATGGTCAGGTCTTGACCTGTTGGGCAAATTTAGTTGATTGATGTGAAGCTGTAATGTTCAAGGGGCCTTACGTGATTTAGGGTTTCTTTGATGGTTAATTGGGCTCAAACTATGCAAAAGATCATAAATATCAACATATTGTTCATTCCTTTTTTTTGCATAAAAGTGTTACTCTATTTACAAAGCTTTAAATGATTTATATTATTGCAGGCTTTTTTTCTTTTAAATATTATGAAAACTGTCTACTTTCAACTCAGTTATGTATGCCTTTTCAAATATGAGAAAATTTCCTTTAAATTTCTACGTTTTAAGCTAAGTACTTTTAGATGGGTCGGGAAAAGTTAGAAAGATCTAATCTAAACATCATTCATTCTACCAAAGGATCTAATTGTTCTGTTATGGACTTTGTAAATCATATAGCAATTTGATCAAATCCACAAACTAAACCCTAAGTGTAAATTCTGAGCATTTTCACAAACATACACCTAAAATTGCAAGCTCTAAGAGAAAAATGTTTCAAACACAATGAAGAGAAAAAAAACACTCAGAAGATAGATGCAGAATTCCAGATTCAATTGTATTAGAAACAGATAGTCATATAAGATTTACAATGTCTGAATGACTCTTAGCTTCATTGATCAAACTACAGAAAACTTACAAGCTTTATAGATACAGCAAGGAGGCAGGATGTTCCACATGCTCCTTGTTGTAGACACAAGCGACCTCCTTCTTCTACTCCTAAACT
Source organism: Cunninghamia lanceolata (assembly GCA_027924645.1). Lineage (NCBI taxonomy): Eukaryota > Viridiplantae > Streptophyta > Pinopsida > Cupressales > Cupressaceae > Cunninghamia > Cunninghamia lanceolata. The sequence continues at coordinate 12,617,062 of BSBN01000078.1, forward strand.
AAAAGGTCCCTCTATTCTAAATGTTATATTTTACAAAATCTCTGCTGCTACAAATCTCTATGTAGCCCCTGTGTAAAGTATTACAGTGTATAGAGGCACAATATATAGACTTTGATTGTCCTCAATATAGCTCAAAAACGTTAGTTAAGCAATGGTTCAAAGCTTCGGTTATAGTAATAAATGCTGGAAAACAAGTCTCCCAAAAAATAGCTATGAGCATATATCAAATCTGGGTGAAATATGCCCTACTGGAAACCCTAGCAGCTTAATAATAACTTCTGTTTGTTTGTCGTAATAAAGTTTCTAGCTGCATTCTGTCCTCATTAATGAAGACCTTTGACTTCCTCGCCCTTCATCCTTATCTTCCTCTGCTCCTGAGATCGGATCTCCCTTCCATGATGTCATCATCATCAAGTTTTAGCTCCTCCTTCAACAGCACACCTACAAAAACAGACCAGCAATAAGTACCACTTTACCCAATAAATAGCTAGAAATTAAAACACCTGTTAAATTAAGGCGTGACTGTGTGAATGCAAAAATCGGGCCCCAAATTTGTGAAAAAAAGCGGGTTAAATGCATATACAACACTAAAACCAGTCGGGTCAACAATTGTTGACCAGAAAATATGCATTCAGGCTAAAAATGTCTCAAAAACCCTATCGCTTCACCTTCCACCCATTTCTTTGTTTAAATCCTTGTATTTTCTAATATACAAGCCCGGTGTGATACATTCGTTTTATCGGATTTTAATCTTTTTTCAGTTCCGCGGCTTGTATGCACGCCATGCATATCGGCTTGTATATCGCAATATACAAACGCAAAAATATATAAGCACTTAACTCCAATTTATAACCTTTCAATTCCACTCAATGTATAAATGCATTGTATCTTTTAGATATTCAATTCAGACGTGATACAAGCATTTAATCACATTCTACTTTCTTTTTTTTTTGATTCCGTGTTGTATGTATCACCGAATGTATGTATTAATATACAAGCCTGAAGTATACAACAATTTAACTTTGTCTTGCGACTTTTCAAATCCATGGCTTGCATATTAATAATGTATTTCCTGATGTATACTGAGTTCGATGCATTGTTTATATCGGATTTAAAACCCCTCACAAATCCGCCTTGTATGTATCAAAAAAGCATGTAATAATATACAAGGCGCGAAATATACAAGGACTTTTCATTATTTCATAGCCATTTCAGGTCCGCCCCTTGTATATTTCATTTGTATGTAACTCCAACATACAAACCCGTGAATATACAACAAATTAACCGTGCTTCATAATATTTTGATTCCGTGCCATGTATAAAGTGTTTGTATATTTGCCTTGCATGTTGCGACCTGTCAAACATACACGTGAGATACATGCAATAGAACTGAAACATTGTTCATTTCAACTCTAAGTTATTTCGTGTCCATCTTGCATGTACACAAACTTTTACCAAATGCATGCAAGTAAAGGATATACAATCGACCCCTTTGCACATACAAACGACTTTGCACATGAACCCGATTGCAAATGCGACCAAGTATAAAATGACCCTGCACATATAAAGGACTTTGTATATGGAAGCGATATACAAAAGGATCTTGTATATGCAACCTGATATACAAAAGGCACTGTACATGCAACATAAAAACCCGAATGTACATTTTACCAAAATGATCATAACTTCCAAAATACGGCAAATTTTAAGATGGTTCAAAAAGCAACCCTAGCTCATTTTTCACAAGGAAACCAACCATATCATGCCCTAGTACTGAAAATGCATTTTTTCTCTATTTTTAACAAAGTTTGCAATTTTAACCCCTCTTTTTTCCTTTACCACCAAACAAAACAAAACACACACAAGCAAAAGCAACAGCCACAGCAGGGGTCCTCATTTTGCTAAGGAGTAAAATGGGGCATGTTGAGAACATCACAACACTTGCTTGTGTGCATACATCTATGTCAAGTGAGTTTATAGGTGGGGCTGAAAGAATGAATTATCAGAGTTCTCATATGTCTCCTCTTTCTCCTCAAGAGGCTAGATCTAATGGCTTGCCTCATATTAGTCAGAGCACAAATCTCAATTTTAGACACAGAAACCAATTGAGTGATGATTTCCTCTAGAGTTATGCTTCAGAAAATGATTGTCACTTCAAAGTTCAACACATTTTGCAACATAGCAGCATGCATTCACATGAGGGAGCTTTATGTATGTGAAGTTCATCAACTTTTAAAAGCCCAATTTCATCAGAGACTTTACAAACATATTCTTGGGATTCTCAATGTTTCCAGTCTGCAGAGACTGCAGTTGCCCAAGATAGAGGACATCAAAGTGGCAATGAGTAGCCAATGAATTTGACTCACCTATTAGAGCAATTATCTACTGCACTATTGGGGCCTGACAGTAATAATCCTAAAAATATGGAAAATGCATCTGAGGATCACATGCTTACACCAAATTCAGAGTGGAGTTTATAGGGTTTAAGTGACATTAATGTTATTTTTGACCAAAGCTCTATACTGTTTACCTACAAATAAATAATACAAATTGCTACATGGCAACAAAGAGCCTACATCAGCAACTAGTTAATGAGAATCAATGCATTAAAGTAGAAAGAGTAGATGAAGTAGAAACACAAGTTGAGTTTTATTCATCCACAAATGCTCCTTTGGAACAAAACCAAGTTGATGTGTTAGAGAAACCACAGAGTGATGTAAAGTGTTTACTCATTGAATGTGCAAAAGATGTTGCTGGTAATCATCAAGTGAAGGCAAGAGAATTGATTGCAGAGTTGAAACAAATTTGTTTCAATATTTGGGGATCCAATGGAACGGTTAGGTGCATATATGCTAGAAAGTCTTGTAGCAAGGTTGCATTCTTGAGGAGGAAGGATTTACAAAGCCTTGAATTGCAAAAATTTGACCAGTTTTGAACTTCTCTCTGATATGCAAATTCTTTATAAAGCTTTCCCTTATTTCAAATTTGGTTATATGGCCGCAAATGGTTGCATTGCAGTAGACCTTAGATAGAGGCAGAAATGACCAGGCCAAGGTAAAGAGAGGAAGGAAATCCACTAATAAAAATGTAGAAAGAGCCAAAGACCTCAACAAATCTTTTGCCAATTGTGTTATTTTGTTTATAAACCTTCAAGGAGAGCCATCACAACCCCATACTATGCGACTGGTAGGAAGAAGAAAATGATGAGAAAATGTAGAGATAAATAAGAGTGTTCATTTTTTTTACCAGGAGCTTCAAGAACCACAGAAAATACAAAAGATTCCATGTATGTATAGTTGGCCATGGCCACGGCCTGAGAAGTGTCTCTCTTCAAAATATTAAAACCCACAAGATTTTACTTAAACATTCATATATGAAGAAACACTCGAGAATCATGATTGGTGCAGGGTAAAATGAAGCATTACCTTATATTTTGTTGCAAAGAAGAAGATTACTTGCTCACAGGCTGTGGGTATGTCACATTGTGAGCTCTTAAGACTCAGAAACCAGTCAACATGAAGACATTTTAACTAGAAACAAAGCAAATATAGTGAGAAGACAAAGCATGGAAGTGGATAATACAAAAGAAACCACTTCAAGACCACGGCCTGTAGGCAATCTTTGCATCAGAAAGTCAAAGAAAATGATTCAAGCTATCATAGATATACTCACCTTCAATTCCCTGTCGAAGATTCGAAGGAAAATCATGGAGAAGCCTCAAGAAATTGTAGAGAGAAATGAGGAGTCCTTCAAACCCTAAGCGACCAAGGTGGCAGCTCAAGAGGAGTAGCAAGAAGACATAAGTGAAATGACAAAAGATTAGGGTTTTCCCTTTCTTTTGGGTCGATGCCTTAGGATTTCTTTTCTTGTTTTTTTTGAATTTTTTTACAAAATCATTATAGTCCATTGGCAGCCATGGTCAAGATTTCTAAAGACTTAAAAACCTAATGATTCAAATCAATAATGCCACAGGGGGCCATGAGGGAAGGTTTTACTTTTGTTTTTTTTATTTCTTAAAAGTCAAAACAATGATCAAATGGTTAAGGCTGTGTGCTTTATTGTAACTTTTGCGAAGGTATGGTGATAAAGTCAAACATAAGGAGAATGATTTGAAGGAAAATGATGGACAATGATTATGCATGGAGCTATAAGGTGGTCTTAGGGTATGATTTGAGGTATTTTATATTGTAAGGGAGTTATAAGGTATAGTATGTGATGAAAATACATAGTATTGTATTTATTTTTTGCATGGAGTAATAAGAGATTGATGTAATGTAATACGTGCAAGAGGTATGATGCAAAGGAGTTATAAGGTATTTTGTACAAGATCATTATGTATGCAAGGGAGAAATAAGGAGTTTTTTTTTTAAAATCTTCTAAAGGGGAAATGAATTCAAATTTGCATGATTTTGTAACTAAAATAATATAAACAAATAATAAAGTAATATAGTTATAAATTACTTTATTATTTTGTCACAAGTTGTAAAATCAAGAAGATAGGACAAATTGTAACGCATAGTAAAGTAATTATCCTAATTACTTTATTACTTCCTCACATATTACAAAATCATGCAAATTTGGAGGATGGATTTAACTGAAGTCTTTTTGGGCTCTTTGCATGGTTTTTTGGTCAAAATTGGAGAGTTTGGTCCACCTTTTGGTCAAACTAATAGAGAGGAGCAGTTTGGAGCTATTTTAGCTCGATTTGGGATAGTTATAGCCCTTATTTTTAGGAATTTTCTTGCTTGCTTGTGGATCAGTTTTGTGAGCTTATTTTTAGAGGTAGTTAACTACAGTTGACCTTTCTAGGTCTCTTAGAGAGAGAATATTATATATTGTAAGAAAAACTTAGGTTTTTCTAGTTCTTGCCACTTTTCTCTCTTACACATTGCTAAGAGAAGAAGGTTTTGTAACTCATATTTTGTAGATTTATAGAGATTGCAACAGGTTACAGGTTACATTCTTTGTCTTTTTTGTGCAATTGTTTCCTTTATTTTTTAGAAAAGAAAGTGTCTACCTTTTCATTAATGTTTCTTTTGTGAATGATTTGATGAGATTTTATTGTGTTTAACATCAGAACCTTTAAAATCATTGTCTCATTTGTACTTACATGTATTAAAAAAGAATTAAAATTACAAGTCTTAGGTTGTGCAATTGGAATAATTTTCTTTCATGTTGTGAGAACCCTATTTTTCCTTCAAAGAGAAAGTTATTTCTAGTCTCCCTTAGAATCATTTTTGTGATCACATTGCTAAAAGTGGATTGTGTGGATAGATTTTCTAAGATCTATTGTGAGTTAGGTTTGCAGTTTTCCATCAAAATTAGGTGCATCACCACACTTTAGATTGCAGTTTTAGTGCATTTAGTAGATCATTTCAACACTTTTCATATCAAAATTATAAATCCATTGAAAATTACAAGGTAACCAAACCATAATTTGGAGGTTCAATCTCACCATAGGTCACCCATAGCCTAAGTTTGATCCCATGTTACACAGGATTGCTGAGCTTCACAATTTTGCATAATGGGTGCAATCTTGCTTGTCAACAGTTAGATGTGGGTAAGCAAAATAAGTGTCTTTTTGAAGTTCAAGATTTTGTGATTAAGTTTTTTATGGTGCTTTAGGTATCAACCTACAATCAAATTGAAGAACTCATGAAGGAGGAGACACTAAATATTCCTAGCATCATGAAGGCAAGACAATTGGTCATCTCATTGGGTGAACAAGAGATATGCAAAAACTTATATACCATGGGTCTTGGAGGTATCAACAAAACATGGAGCTCACAATGGATGCATACTATGGGAAAGTTCACTATGGAGTTGGAACCCAAGAGAAGGGAGTTAGAGATTCAAGGGATTGAAGATGGAGATCCAAAAGTCACCATATTTATGTGGGTCAAATATCAATGGCAAACATTCATGCCCTTTTCGCAAGCCCAAGAAGATTTTTTAATCACAAATTGGAGGAGTTTCTAGCCCATTGCCATTGTTGAGGTATTTACAACTAATACAAGGTGGTTTCTAAATATTACATTTTTGATTTCTAGTAAAAGAATGCCGTGTTACAGCCATGGTTTTGGGAAGATCTTTTTACAGCCTCATGTTGTGTGTAAGAAGTTTCATCCTTTGGGGATACCAAGTGCCAATATTCTAGATGATATATTGTTATTTGAAAGGAAATTTCAAGCTAACTATGACTATTATATCCACCTTCCAACCTACATACAATCTAATCCAAACAATCTTTCAAGTGGTAGAGCTTTGGAAAACATGGTAAGAGTCCTTGGAATATAAAGTAATTATCGTGACTATAATCTTGGAGAGAGGAGCCAAATTTTGAGCATGCCTTGGTCTCAGTCCATGGAAGAGGAGGTAAGAAATTTTGAATGTGTTTATGATGATGATATTTTGACCTCCAACAAGACTTGGGAAATTATTTGGGAGCATTTGGATACCATTAGGAGTGTTTTTTAGCAACATGATCTTATTGCCAAAGTATCTATAAGGGATATTGACATCACCTACTTGGATCATGTTATAACAAGAAAGAGTAGGTTGTTGTTTTTGAAGGGTTTCAGAAGTCTACAGATGTTTGTGAAGGGATTTTATATCATTGTGTGGTTAATTACCTCCATATTTCAGACATTGTTGATTTACTATTGTTTAAGGGAAAATTGGGATAAATGATCAATCAATATATCAATAACAATAATACCCAAAACTCAACGAAATAAAGAAACAAAGAGATCAATCAAACAAAATAATTTCAAAAACCTTTGCAAACCTCAAATCTTGATAGCTTCCATTGGTTGCCTATCTCAATTGATCTTGCATGTATGAATAAGGCCCTTAGAGAGTGCACTTCTTTGCTATTCCTAGATTGTCAATGGAGAACGACTATGATAATGCTTTGTAATGAAGATGAGCTTCACAACAATGATAGTGATATGGTAACAAAGTGATCGCAAGCAAAAGGAATGACGTGGGTGCCAAAGGCGCGTTGTGATTCTTGCAGAGTAACAATACTAAAGCTTGGATGAATGAAATGGAAGAATAGGGATCAATTTATAGACTTGAGAAAGAGAAGATCAACGGTATAGAAAGAATGAGAAGATCAATGGTTGAGAATGGTTAAGGAATTTATGGAATAGGAAGAGGACATGTGTCTTGCTTTCTTTTACATGAGAGGATTTCCTAGAAATAGAAGAATGAGTTAAAGCAATTAAAAGAATATAATAATTAGTTAAGTGATTTAAAACAAGAAGAAGGGATTTGCATGAGAATGAGAAGATATTTTTCTTTATTAAATATTAGGAATATTTAATTGCATGTGCACATTTGATTGAATTATATTTAGAGATAAATCAATTTAGAAGAAATAGAGAACTTAAATAAATAATTGATTTATTTAAATTTAGAGAAGATATTATTGGAAGAAACAATTAAATAATTGGTATTATTTAATTTAGAATGATTTGGAAGAATTAATTAAATAATTTAGATTATTTAATTTGGAGGAGGAATTGGAAGAATTTAGGAATTTTAATTAAATAAATTGATTTTATTTAATTATTGGAAGAATATGAATCAAATAAATAAATTTGTTTATTTATTTACTTATAGAGGAATTAAACTTAAATAAATATTAAGAATATTTATTTAGACAGAGTTGTGTCATTTTTAGGTGTATACATTTTGCCCCTCTTTGATGCAATGTGTTTTATCACATTGTTTCAAAGAATAAGTTGTCTGATAATGATACATGCCCCAGTTTTCCCTTGGTATAGGTATAACGCTGATAGGATGCCCCCTTGGGAGATTAGATGGGAAGAAGGTAGAAGGATGAGAGATGGACAATCTCACAAAGACGAAGGGAAAACTTGGTTAGGTTTGAAGAAAAAAGGACGCGTTTCGGAGAAACAGGGAGAAAATAGGAAGAAACGGGAGCAGGAAGTAGTCATAGTCACCACATAGCTAGTTTAGGTGTGCATGCTAAATATAGGAGCTGGGTCCACAAGACAAGTCATTTGCACACTTGGCTTTGTTGGATTGGATTTGAGAGCTTAGGAGAGTACAAAGCATAGAGCAGTCAGTAGTAGGATGGATATTTCATGCAAGGAGCACCGCTTTGAGTGTGTCCACTGATTCAATTGGCCAGTAGAGGTAGGACCCGTGGTATGTATCTCAAAAAATTTCACCTAGGGTCGATTTTTAGTGTAATAAATGCTAGGCAAAGTTAGGCTCGACAGATGTGTGAGAACGCAGAGTGGTGCATATGACATGCAAAATCGTGCATATGTCATCCTGCAATGCACATAGGATATAGAACAAAGCATGCATGAAAGCTGTGCATGCATGAGTAGAGTCGGCGCATGCATAATTTTGTAGCGCATTAAGGATATCTTGTGGCACATGCACCCAAGTGGCACATATACAGTATAGGATAGCGCATGCATGAGATCTTGCAGTGCATCTGTTAGAAGTGGCGTATTTTCTATGAAATGGTGCATTTACCTTCTATTATGGCACATATGAATAGGGTAGAAAGCTTGACATAAAAAAATTGACTCGATTGGCATCCTATTTGACGTGTCAATCAATGAGCTATCTATGAGATTGCAAGAATCTAGTCAAGAGATGTAGTGTGCTATTTTGATCAATTTGATATGTTAAGTTGGTTGATATGAGTCTATAGATATGTTGAGCATGGTACTTATAGATTTAGGTTGACACTGGTGGTGCCTGCATAAGAAATCAGGTTTTAAGCATTTAAATATGCAGGCACCTTCCAAAAATTCAAAAAATTTCTAACACTCTCAGCCTCTGCAGTTGAAAAAATGCAAAAATCAGTTAATGTGCAGATGTCTTTGTATATACAAGGCTGCTTGTATATACATGTAGTCAAATATGCATTGGCGGGTCAGAAATCTTTATCGCCCTTTGAAAAAATTAGTTAGATGCATTTCTGAATGCATATCGGGCTTAGAATGTGCATATACAAAGGGGGAATCTTTCACAGATTCCTGGGAATATTTCCGCCTTGTATATCAGGTTGCATGTAGATATGCATTGAAAAATATACAAGGGTGCAGATACATTCACTGCATGTGTGAGGAAAAATATACAAGGGGCCTTGTATATTTGGAAACATGCAAAGAAAAGGTACAATTGGTGGGTCCTGCGGATATGCAAAGCAGAATGTACATCGGGTGGCAAATATACAAGTCAACATGCAAGCGCACAAATGCAAAGGATATACAAGCTAGATTTCAAAGGGTTTTTCCAATCCAATTCATAAGAACATGGAGTCCGCGCCTTGTATGTATATCCGCGTTGTATGTTCACACATACAAGCCGATATACAAGGAGAAAGCATACAATCCAGATCCGATTGAAAATCAAATGCAGTGAATAATGTTTGGGGTCCACAACATGTATATTGGGCACTTGTATGTGCTGATATACATTGCAAAGATACAAAGGTTAGATACCGGATTTTAAAGCGACTTCAGCATGCTTCATGAAAATTTGAAATTCGTGCCTTGTATATACAAAGTGATTATACAAGGGAAAGGTACAAGGCCCGAGCCCGATAGCAATTTCATTTTGTTCTATGATGTTTTGGGGTCCACCTTGTATGAAGGGCGATTGTATGTATAGACAATCCCACATGCATTTTCGGATGCAAAAGGGAAAAAAGCATGTTGGTTCATCGGCGAGAGACTATACATCGGCGGATGCTCCCAGGGTTGTTCCGATGGCCGATGGAAATGAAAACACCTAGTGATAGGGAAGCAATTAGGGGCTGCCACGTGTCTAGAAAGTTGCATGTATATTCATCCTGCATATACAAAGATTTAAAGAGCGATTGTATATGCACATGTTTTTGCATATACAAGGGAGAAAAGGCAAAATACAGGGGGGAAAAGTCAGCGATAGAAGTGTGGAGTGCCTATGTGGCATGTTATCATTGGCTACTAAATTTTTTGTAGGATTTTGAGCCATTGGATCTCAGCGATGGGGGGAGATCGACGGCCCTGTTTTGAATGTTTGGCGACGGAAGGATTTTCTGTGTGTCTACACTAGTTCGAGTAGGAAACTTCATAGCACGAACCATTGCTGCATCCCACGGGTAGCTGAGGCATTAATGGCGGAGTTGCAGCAGTATGGCTCGATCATGGATGGGCCAACTACCAGATTTAAGAGAAAATCTTCAGGCGGTGGTGCAGATCCTGATTCTCACCTACTCTCTTCCTCTGTTTCCTAGCTGCATTAAATTTTTGAGTGCCAATCTAAAGATGCGTTGTATCTGGGAAATTTTTGACTTGCCTTGTAATTAATTCACTGAGTACATGGTTTTGCTATAAAATGCAAACTATGTTACTCATTGTGGTTGTTGAAGACTTGGGCAATTTTGGGGAAAAATAACAAAATATAGTGCATTTCTTGTCTATTTTATCTCTGTGGAGTTTGTGTGTTGCATCTGAGTTGTATCTTGCACATATGTTCAATTTCAGTGTTAATGTTCTATGAAAAATGCTTCCTGCATGTGTTTTGTTGTTTGTCTCCACTTGTTGTATGCATTTCTTCTTCTGAATTTGGTTGCTAAGGGTTTCTCAAATTCTAGAATACAGATTTATGTATTGCATGCCTAATCTCTTACTTCCATTCAAGGAGTGGATTAAATCGTCTTAGGTTAAGGTATGGAGAAGAGTGTATGTCAATTGGGATGTCTGTAAGTATGGATAGTTAAATACCTTTTCTTGGGTGGTTCGTGTAAGGCAAGCATCAAATATGACCCCTTGAAACTTGAATGACAGTTGCAAGCCATTCTTATGTATACATCTAGTTGACTCCTTGCCCTGAGATAGGCACCGATCTGTTCTTGTGAAGTAGTTATGATCCAAAACCCCTGTCTTGCATCCAAACCATAATTTCAAACCATTCCATAATTTGAACTTGTTAGTTGTAGGAGTAGGATTAGGAACCCCTGCATACTCTCATACCTAACCAGTCATATATGTCTAAGAAAGTTACCAAACTTGTGATCTATCATTTAGATCTTGGTCCATGCATGAGAGTATTCTGCCTGTTATTGTCAAGTTAAATCTTTATGTCATTGAGAGTCAAGGTTACATCTTTAGCTATAAGGACACCCCCCTTGGTGCGGCAAAACCAGAAGTGAAGGGGAGGGAGCTCACGTAACCTCCCGTATTTATTGGCCGAATCTTCCCATGCATTGGAACTGGCAAACCCTCTACCGATTCAGGAAAAATTACCAATAGACGCTTTACTTTGCGTTCTTGCAGGAGGATATACGAGATACATTACAGTCAAGGGAGCAGTTCCCCATGCTGCTATTGTAGCGTCACATGTTGACAGAGATTGATCGAGAGGCACTCGATGCGATGGGTTTAGACTATGTATGCTTCATGCCCAAGGTTCAAGCAAACCAAGGGTTACTGACTATAATAGTTGAGAGGTTCCACAGTGAGAATGAGACTTTTCACTTCTCGACAGGAGAGATGATGGTGACCTTGGAGGATGTGTACCAAATACTACATGTGTCGATTCACGGGGAGCTCGTGGATTATGATCCACAACAGGATGCAGGACTTGCCGAGTGCAGGTGGGTGTTTGATGACCCTGAGCTGGATTGTTAGGTTATCTCTTGGCAGGATATATATGATGACTATGACTACTTCCCTAAGATTGTTGCAGGATTGATCAGAGGTGTTGTATTCCCCGATAGGAGGTTGTATGGGTTCCTGATTGGATGGGGACAGATCATGGAGAGGATGGTCACAGAGGGCACCTGCTATGCTTAGGGTGTCTACATTTTGGCCCATTTATACCACGATATGCACCAGGTGGTCTACCACAGGGGGGCTAGCTTATCAGTGGGTGTCTCATTGTTGTAGTTCTGGTTATGGGAGTATATCACCATTACTAGACTAATATGTGTCTTCAAGAGATAGAGGGGGGAGCCCTATAGTTACGGATATGCAGGACTGATTTCCTAGCATAGGCTGAGAAAGCTAGAGTACTTGAGGCATGTGCTAGACAACGTAGACAGAGTTTTCTAGTGGCCATACTTAGAGTGCGAGCTCTAGGATGACAAGGCAGATGAGCTGCCACACTGCTATCAAACTCGGTGGTTGATAGGTAGGATGCGATTTATCCTGGAGAGACAGATAGCCGGCAGGGTTCGGAGGTAGTTTGAGAGGAGATAGGGCATGCAATAGGGATAGGTGTTGTTCGCACAGACACACATAGAGAGGTTCAGATGGGGGCCAGTGGTGTCCTACGATGAGGTAGTAGTGGAGTTTTGATAGATCCCCTACACTGCATGGCCCATGAGGAGAGAGATAGCTGACGTAGGGACAACTCAGGACTATGAGGATTGGTTCACTGCTCACCCTTTTTTGAGGTACTCAGGGCCTGGAGAGTTGGTTCCTCGCATAGACGAGGCAGACTTAGAGGAGGAGGGGGAGAGGAGGACGGGGAGACAAAGGATGGGGAGATGGAAGAGGTGGGGGAGATGATGAAAGAGATGATGGAGGCTGACCTAGGTAGAGGCAGAGATCTAGAGAGGGACCCTCCCACGCTCAGCAAGTAGTGTAGCCTTAGGTTGCACAGCAGGTTGTATAGCCAGCACAGATGCTGCCACCTCAGCAGGTACCCCAGCCGCAGGTTGCACAGTAGGTACCGATGCCGCCACCTCAACAGGTGCCCCAGCCACAAGGGTAGAGACAGGCACAGGCTTCTTAGGATCTAGCTTAGTCAAATGTTCATGAGAGAGCTAGTGCCATGCTGAGAGGACAAGTTTGACAACTATAGGCTCAGATTAGGATGGTCGAGGCTCGGCGAGGCACAGACCTGGAGGTTATCTCGGGGCTCAAGAGAGAGCGAGATATGGTGGAGGTGAGGATACGAGTTATCTAGGTATAGAGGGATACAACAACAGCAGCCCTTGGGATAGATGCTACCAGCAATTTTTTGGTTGGGCAGGTGCACTAGGTGTAGGCACAGCTAGCACAGGCATAGACACAGCTAGCACAAGCACGGACATAGTTAGCACAGGTGTAGGGGTAGTTAGTGCAGGTACAACCTAATCTTTCCAAAGTGTAGGCTCAGACATAGTATTGCCGAGGTTTATACCATGGTGCCATGCCAGTTGATGAGAGGGCTCCGAGCTACAGGAGCCAGTCTGCGGCCTCGCAAAGAGCAGGGGGATCAAGGTCGGGAGCCTCTATACTGGGCCCATAGTAGCCTAGGGCCAGCAGAGGAGGAGACATAGAGGATACTGCAGGTAGCCGTGGTTCTCAGTAGAAGGGTTAGTAGGCACTGACACATATTTTGACTCCTATGTACCTATCTTTTGATGGCTCAGATAGTCAGATGCATACGTACCATTTTTGTATTTTGAGACACATATCATTATTTTTGAGATGTATACACTTGTTATATGACATTGACTCAGAGATGGATCTTTTTGATATTGTACCTTTGGACACATTTATGATATTTATATGATGGTGCAGCTACTTTGATACCTTTTATACTTATGCGTTATGAATGCATTTCTATTTGTATGATGGTACCCATGTGATGTATGCTACTTATGATGTCTATGTGATGTTTTCTTAATGCAATGCTATATGATGCTATGTGGTGCTATGTGATCTAATGCAAACTTTAGATGTGTTTACTTGATATGCCTCTAATGTGCAAATGCAAATGCTATTTATATGATTATGCAGGTCATGTAATGCATTTATCTATGTTTTTGAATTTTTTCTGTTGACACTATGTGATGGTTGCAAAATGTATATGGATGACTTGATGCACTTTATTATGTAAGAAACTCATTTAATCATGTAAATGACTATCTCATGTGATATGATATGCACTAATATGCTATGTTTTTGTGATGTCCAAATGTACTCTATCGACACAGAAATGATATAATGACAGATAGAAGATTGAAAGAATGACTAGATAGAAAGACTCACAGGCTTTGATTTGCATTGTTACTCTGCATTATTTGGACCTGTTTTATTGTGTGGGATATGGATTGTATGGATGTATGATGGATGTATAATGGATGCTTTGCTTTTGAAATCTTGATGGTACAAATATTTTGAAGTACTTTGTTTCATCATTGGGAGATTTATTTTTGGTACTTTTTCCAAATGTTGTAAGTTAATACAAGCATCTATGTATAATTGAACCGAGATGACCTGAGTATTGCTTACATGGATTTTGACTTAGCAAGTTAATACAACCATCGAGGTATAATTGAACTGAGATGACCTGAGTATTTCTTGCATATCAACAGACAAGGATCGCCCCCGTTCATGTTTGACCTTTGATGTCCTCGATGATCATTGAGTTGATCATGTCCTTAGACAAGGCTTCACATTACTAAAGTTTAATCCACAAATAGCAAACAAAGAAAAATAATCATGCCCTCATCATTGCATCTCTAGCTTTTGGCATCCTTGAGTAACATAGAAAGACATGATAATAGAAATCAAGACACTGTAACTTAACCATGATTCCAACCACAAAACATGTTTGCATTTAGATGTGTTTGTTTCTTTCCATAATTTAGGTAAAATCATTTAGAATGCCTTAGGTGTTTTCTTGCTTTGTTCTGGATAGGTTAAGGTCTTGTGTCAAAAATTTTGTTTGAAAAGAGCCTGTTTTGTTCGCGCTTGCTTACCTGGCAAAACGGACCCTAAGGGACTGACCTAGTGTCTCGGGGGCTCATTGCTAATGGCCTTGCCTACATGACGATGGAGAGGCAATGTAGTTCGGGGTAAACCCTAATGGACCTAAGACCTAGGTGATAGAAAGTGGCATGGACTCAGATGGATAGAAGGACTAGACATGCGACAGATGGGACAGTGGAGCCTCAGGGGTACATTGAAAGAATGGCCTTGCCTACGTGATGACGCAGAGGCAACGTAGTTCATGGACTTAGACCATGCGGGTACAAACGATAGACACTATGTAAGGCTGACATTGTGGATGGGATATGGGATAAAACCTTGGTTGACAAGGCAACAAAGAGATAGAGTATCCAACTATAATAGGTTATCGTAAGGAGATTTATTATGGAACAGATACAAGTTAAATGGGACACGAGTGAAGGAAGAATGGACACAAGGTGATTGGTTTCCCAAAGATGGAGGAAGCTGTTTATCACA
Source organism: Cunninghamia lanceolata (assembly GCA_027924645.1). NCBI lineage: Eukaryota > Viridiplantae > Streptophyta > Pinopsida > Cupressales > Cupressaceae > Cunninghamia > Cunninghamia lanceolata. Next base: position 12,632,280 of record BSBN01000078.1, read on the forward strand.
AGTAACACTTGTTTACCAAGTTTTCACCACTTACTTTTATTTGCATAGAAGCTAGAAAGTACACATGATGCCTGATTGCCAGGTTTTCATCATGATACCTATCCAAGGTGCCTATTTGCCAGGTTTTCACCAAAGGATGAATTTTTTGTAATTTTGTAATTTTTTTTTAATATTTTTTTTGCATTTTTCTAATTTTTTTATTTTTTTTGTATTTCTCTGATATATTGCCCCCCTTGCATTGGGGTTCTCTTATGTATAGAATCAAAGAAGATGCATGTTGTTGATGGGGTCATCAAACAACTCACCCTCAGATATTGCTAACTGATATGCTCTCGAGCCATAGGTTGCAATGATGACACAGGGACCAAGCCAATTGGGCTCAAACTTACCTTTCTTTTCTTGCTCTTGCTGATTGCGAGGATTGTCTTTGAGAACTAGATCACCAACATTCAATATCCTTGGACGGACCTTGTGATTGTAGCTTCAAGACATTCTTTTTTGATATGCTTTGAGATGGTTGAATGCATTCTGTCTCTTTTCTTCTAACAGCTCTAGTTCTTGGAGTCTAGAAAATCTGTAGTCTTCATCTGTGATAAGACCCTTTAACGACACCCTTAGGGATGGTAACTCAAGCTCAATGGGAAAAATAGCTTCTTATCCATAGACAAGGGTGTAAGGGGTAGCACCTGTGGGAGTGCGTATACTGGTTCGATAGGTCCACAAAGTAGGATTTAGTTGAATGTGCCAATCATGGCCAACATCGTTGACCATTTTCTTAAGGATCTTCAAAATGGTTTTATTGGATGCTTCTTCGTGGTCATTGCCTTATGGATAGTAGGGAGTAGAAAAATGGTGCTGGATTTGGAATTTTTCACAAAGTTCTTGCATATCCTAGTTTTTGAAAGGTCTTCCATTATTCGTGATAATGGATGAGGGAATTATGTATCTGCAGATGAGGTAGTTGAGTATGAATGAGGAAATTTGTTTACCTGTGACGGTGGTGAGGGGAACGGCTTCAGTCCACTTGGTAAAGTACTCTGTGGTAGTCATTATGAATTTGTGGCCGTTGGAGGAAGGTGGGTGAATTTTGCCCACTAGGTCGAGTCCCCATTGACAAAAGGGCCAAGGTGTCATTAGTGGTCATAACTCTTGAGCTGGTGCATGTATCAGGTTCCCATGTATTTAGCACTATTTGCACTTCTTCACAAACTAATATGAATCAGTTTCCATGTTGGGCCAATAGTATCCCAAACGCATGAGTTTCTTGGCTAAAGAAGGACTGCTAGAGTGTGTTCTGCAAATCCCTTCGTGTACATCATGCAAGGCAGTTAGAGATTCTTCTCATTCTAAACAATGGAGTAAAGTACCATCTAGGCCTCAGTGGTATAGGGTACTGGTAATGATGGTATATCGAGAGGTTTGACGGATGAAGGTTTGATGTTGGTTTGAAGATAAGTTAGTTGGGAGAGTGTTGTCCTTGAGGTAAGTGTAAATCTTACCGTACCAAGGTGAATCATATCTGACTAGTAGGAATATGAAATGGGTTTCTAGAAGATCATAAGCTGGTTGCCAAATTGGCTCCACCAAGAACTCATACCATGACTCATTTTCTGGGATCTCGAGGAGTGAGACGATGGTTTCCATGGCATCTGTTACCTTGTTCTCAATGCGAGGAATCTACTCAAAAGATATGATCACAAAGTATTCCTTGAAGTCATCGACCATCCGCTTGTATGGAATAAGCTTCTCATCTTTGGTTTGGTAATCATCGTTGACTTGGTTGATCACTAGTTTGGAATCTCCATAGACATGTAGCTCTTTTATATTCCACTCTGCCGCCAGTTTGAGGCCAATGACCAAAGATTCATATTCTGCTATGGTGTTTGTGCATGGGAATAGAAGACGATAAGACTTTGGTATGGTGTCGCCATAAGGAGTAACCAACAAGATTCCTGCCTCTGATCCATGATTTGTGTAGGAACCATCAAAATAGAGTTTCCATGAGTATGCTGCTACATTAAGAATGGACTCATCTGGGAACTCGAATGTCATTGGTGTATTGTCCTACAATGGTGCCTCTACTAGTTGATCTGGAATGATCTATCCTTTGATAGCTTTTCTCTCTACATACTCAATGTCGTACTCACTTAATAGCATGACCCATTTAGCTAGGTGACCTATAAGAGTTGCTTTGCTTAGTAGATACTTGAGTGGATTGATCTTTTCTATAAGCTTAACTGAATGTGCCAACATGTAATGGAGTAGATTCTGGGAAGAAAAAACCACCGCAAGGCATGATCTTTCTATCTGGGAGTACTGTAGTTCATAGCCTACTAGTGTTCGACTGATATAGTATATGGCCCTTTCCTTGTTTTCATAATCATGTTGTGCTAGTAAGGCCTCGAGAGCGGTTGGCGTAGCGGATATGTAGAGTAGTAGAGGCTTGCCTTGGATAGGCAGCATGAGAATAGGTGGGTTCACAAGGTACTCCTTCAATTTGTTGAATGCTTCTTCACACTTCTCATCCCATCAAAATGGAATGTTCTTATGTAAGAGATGGTTGAATGGCTGGCACTTGTTTGCTAGTTGTGATATGAACCTCCTGATAGACTGTAGCTTGCCTTGTAGGGATCTCAGTTGAGTGATATTCTTAGGTGGTGGCATTTCCATAATAGCCTTGACCTTAGCAGGGTCTACCTCTATTCCATTAGCTGAGACGATGAAACCTAGGAGTTTGCCCAAGGTGACTCCAAACACACACTTCTTTGGGTTCAATCTGACCTTGAATTTCTCTAGTCTTTGAAAGACCTTCTCTAATATATCCAGGTGTGATTCCCTAGTGAGCAATTTTGGAAGGATTTCATCCACATAATCTTCCATTGTTACATGCATCATGTCGTGGAAGATGGTGGTCATGGATCGTTGATACGTTGTTCCTGCATTCTTCAGCCCAGATGGCATGACATTCCATAAAAAAGTGCCCCATGGACAAGTGAAAGATGTCTTGTGCTGATCTTTAGGTGCTATCTTAATCTGATTGTATCCGGAGAAGCCATCCATGAGAGACAACATGGTATGCCCTGCTGGTAAGTCAACAATGATATCTATGTTGGGCAACGAAAAATCATCCTTGCGGCAAGCTTTGTTTAGATCTATAAAATCATTGTATAGTCAGACTCTGCCATCTGGTTTGGACACTTGTACAATGTTGGATATCCATTCCAGATAGTCTATTGCTCTGACAAACCCCACATCCAACAGCTTTTTGAGTTCTTTTTTGACCTATAGTGTTATGTGCAGATGCATCTTTCTAAGATTTTGTTTGACTCACTTTACACCTAGATCCAATGGAAGATGATGTAGGATCAAGTTTGGATCTAGACCGGGCATGTCTGTGTATGACCAAGAAAAGTTGTCTCACTTTTTCTTGAAGAATGGTATAAACTTGGTCTTTTCTAGTGGAGTAAGAGATTTTGCAAATTAGATAACCTTAGGTTTTTCCTTTGTTCCAATGTTGACTGGCTTTGTAGGTTCCATGACAATTTGAGACTTCTCCTAGTGCATGTCATCAGGGAGAGTTTCAAGCCTTCCATCGTCAGGGGCCACAGTTGGGTTTTCACCATTAGATGCATCCTTTCTTTTTACTATTTTAGGATATGATACTGCCGCAGAGCAGTTTTCACCATCAGATCCAGTTTTGATTTTGATATTTTTGCGACTGGAAGGCTTGGCACCCTCTCTTAAATAAGCCATGGTATTAAGTTCAATAGCGAAGCCAGCTTTATGATCTCCTTGGGGTAGGTGGTCCCTAAGTTCCATGTAGTCGATGTAGGCTTCATCATTTTGGAACATGTCTAATTGAGGGGTGCCTCATAGATCCTAGTCGATAAGCTCAGAATGCACAAGGGGGAGGGAGTGGGAGGATAGATCTAATTCATTGATATGTTGAATGGATATGTGAGGAGTATTGGTAGGGGTAGAGTTCGAGATGGTACTTTCCTCCAAATTATTTATCCTGATAGAACTCAAACCTTCCTCGGGGGTCGTACTCTTAGGAATAGGCAAATTAGACTCTAATGGTCTTTGCGTCAGTGTTTGTCCCTCATGGTAGGGGCTATAGGTTTGAATGGTATCGACCCCCTTGTCCTCCTAGGAGTGTTCTATGAGTTCCTCCCACTCATACTCATTGGAATTAGTATCATTGTCATCTTGGAGTGCATGAATCTATTCTACAAAGAAAGCATTTGTCTTAGGCTTGCCTTTGTCTTGGAAGCCTAGTCCTCTTGTATTTCTATTTAGTGAGGATGAAGAGGGTTGGATGGGTTCCACTATGCCTTCCTTTCTTATACTGATTGGGCCTTGTCCCTCATAGCCCATCTTATGCAAGATGGTCTCCCCACGCCCATAGAGTTCAGCTGGGAGCCTAGGTGGTTCCTGCGGTGTGTCCAGTTCTTCTATGTAGAGCCAGGATAAGACATCTCTCTCCTCAGTTTCATTAGATAGGGTCCCCCATTTGACAAAAGGAGCTATGGGAGGTGTAGGAGGAGCAGATGGCTTTAGAAAATGCTTGGGTTAGCTGAAAGATTTTGGAGATAAGGGCATTGTGGCCAGATTGAGGCTGTGCTCTATGGAGTATTCCCCTACTCCTGACTCTTTGATAATGATCTTCTTCTCTTTAGGCGGGGATGAGGAAGCTTCAGAGGTATGGTCATGCTATGAGATAGGGGATGTATAGGCTCTGTTGTTAGGGTTAATGCAATCTGGCCTAGAGTGTATGGTATTGCAATGTTGGAAGGGATCTAGGTCACCTTGGATGGTGACTTGTTTGCCATTATGGGGGAATTTTATGCATTGGTGATAAGTAGAGGGAACAACCTTCATGGTGTGAATCCATGGTCTACCTAGATGGATGTTGTAGGCTAGCTCTTTGTCAAGGACTTGGCAAACAACTACTTTAATAACCAGTCCAATCTGTATGGGTAAGACCACTGTTCCTTTGGTAGTCCTCTCCTCTTCATCATAGGCTTTGATAGTAATCTTCTTCCTTGGATCAACTGCATTTTTAGAGAACCCCAATGCAAGGACTAGCTTCAATGTGCAAATATTTAAACTGGCACCCCCATCAATAAGAACCTGCTTGATGCGGTGTTTGTGGATGAATGCAACGATATGTAAGGGGGTGTTATGTGGTTGAGACACTGAGAGGTCATCTTGCTCAGTGAATGATATGGTATTGGAGGAAGTGAGATTTCCTACCATGGCTTGGAACTTCTCTTGGGCCAAGTTCATGGGTACTGTCATTTCCACTAAGGCTTTATTGAGGATCTCTCTGTGGGAAGGAGATAGACACAAAAACTCTAGGATAGAAATGTGGGTAGGGGTCTACCGTAGTTGGTCCAGGACACTATACTGATGGGGATTGGATTGAGTAGGTGATGACCTTGGAGGGAGGGTATTTAGGGTGACCCTACCACTATGGGTAATGATGCCACAATTAGTTTTGCTGGGTTTTGATTATCGGGTAGATGTAACCACATTGATTTGTGGGACATGCTTTGATATGCAATTGATGGTATAATCGAATGGCACATGTGCATAATTGGCATTACTATTCCCAATATTCTAATTTTTCCTGTTGTGGTTGTTGTTATTGCCGGTGGCCATTGTTGTTTTTGCCTTTGTTGCTACCATTGTGGCTGTTGTTGTTGCACGGCCTATCATGATTCAGAAGTGGATCTCTGTAAGCCACATGCGTCTCATTAGTAGTATGTTGTTGAGCACCTCCTTGAGTTTAATCAAGAATGTCTTGGATAACATGTTTGAGGTGGATACAATTGTTGGTTGTATGTCCTCTTTCCCTATGATACTCACAAAATTTGGTGTCTTTCCAATAGTGAGGTTTAATTTGGGGTTCGTAATCACTTATTGGTGGTAGAGTGATTTCATTGTTGGCCAATAGCTTCCTTAATGTGGATTCTTGGGACTCACCCAACGGTGTGAACTTTCACCTTGGATTTGAGTTGAAACATGGTCTTGGCTCCTGAGAGAATGTTTTGTTGGGTGTAGCATTGCTTGCCTCTACTTTGATAGTGAATATGGGTTGTTGTTTGGGAGCCGCCACCTTGGCATCGACCACTCCATCGTTGACAACATTTTTATTTTTAGTCCAAAACTTTGATTTGTCAGTCATGTAGTTGGAGGTAGGTGTGTCTTTGTATAACTTGATTTGCCCCTTGGCGATCATAGCTTTTTCGATGAATAATCCCATTTCAATGACCTTTGAAAATGAGGTAGGGCATTGGACTTGGATTTGATAGCTTAGATCGGAGTTGAGGTTGTGGACAAATATCTCCATTAATTGCTTCTCAGGTACATCATATGAGAATTTGCTCGCTAGTTGTCTCCACCTTTGTAGGAAGGAGGTGAATGATTCGCCACTCTTTTGCTTGGTATTGCATAGGTCAAGCATGGAGATTTCTTGGTCAATGTTGTACGAGAAGTGCATGATGAATTTGTTGACCATCTCATCAAAGGTTTTGATGCCCAGAGGAAGTCATGAGAACCACTCCATGGCTTGACTACCTAGAGATCTAGGGAATAGTCTCATTAAGAAAGTCTCATTATGAGCTACTTCCATGCATGCTGCATTGAATTCCCTAATGTGATCTCTAGGGTCCCCTTTTCCTTTGTATTTGTCAAACTTGGGAACTTCAAATCGAAAGGGAAATGGTATCATGTTCAAACTCTTTTCAAAGGGGTACAGTGCAATATCTTCCAAGGAGTATGTTTTAGTGTTTGTACTTGTCTTGAGATCCTTCATTTGTTGCATTAGACCCTCGATTTGTTTCCTCATTTGTTCCATAGGTGTGTTAGGGTCCATGACATTCTTTCCTTTGTCCTCACTGTTGTGGTGTTCATGACCATCTTCTACGGTTTCTTTGAGAGTGTTGAGATCAAAATCAGTAGGGAGTTTAAGTCCAAGATTTGCAAGATGAATAAAATACTTGTGAGGGTCCTCATGGAGCACTTTCTCTAGCAAGCATTGGAATTTCCTATCTTGGAGGTGTCCTTGATAATCTTTATGGGAGATTTCCTCATCACTATCATGTGGAGTGACAATACGGCTAGATGACCCAGCCATTGCAAGTTGCTTTTGGTAATTAGATCTAGTAAGAACCATGCAAGGTGATGCGGGATGAAGTGGGATGGGACTAGAGATTTGGGCAAGATGCTAGTGGAGACTGCTGTGAATAGGATACTTATGACAAGACTTAGACACAGGACTCTCTCGGTCAATGATTCCAAGTAAACGACCGATACAAGACGGTAGCCACTAGTAAGGGTACTCAATACCTATCTTACTGTGTAGGGACTAGTCGTACACCAAGACCTCTAGTGAAGTTCTGCGACTTACTAGGGTTACTTGAATCCAAAGTGAACCGAAAAAGGGGTTTATGCTAATTTGATATGGGATACTTTTGACTTTGTTTGGGGAAGACTTTGGTGGAAGGTGGACAAGACAACTGACGAAAGAGAGAGGGTGTTCTAATGAGTAGATGGAAATAGTGACCACAAGGAGAAATCTAATCTCAGAATCCTGAACGAGACTGAAATGGGTATCTAAAGATGACAAAAATTTTCTTCTCAAAGTTTGTGGGGATACACATTGTTGTACATGCACCAAAACAGATGCGCTATAGAAACTGACAAATGCAAGTTGACACAGATGCGCAAGACTGGAAAAAGTTAAATGCGTTGTAACAGGGAGTATATGCATAGCAAGTCAAATCAAATGTGTTGTAGGATGCGATAGAAGCGCAGCTCTGGTTTTTCAGTGTTTTTTGTAAATTTTTTGAAATTTTTTTTATGTTTTTGGTATTTTTTGGTTGCAAGAGGTCTCTTTTGATATGATTTTCTCTAATTATGCAAGAAGACACAGCAAACACAAAGAATATTTTCATGGTTCTTTATTTTTTTGTGACTTTTTGACTCTTTTCGGACTAAAAGAAAGCAAGTACAAACCTAGGTTTCAAAGGATAGTATAAAACCAAATTCTCCCTATTTCTAGGTGAGGCATCTTTGGGAGGTGATCATCACCCTTCCTTGCACCAGATTATAGGGTTTTTTGGCCACTAGAACAAAGGTGTTTAATACAGGCAACCGTTCGAGTGGTTATACATGTGGGAGCACTACTCTCCGTTATGGAGTCTCCTAGCCTACAAGGGTTGCACCTTGGAGGGTTTTGGGGGAGGTTGGCTGTCAGTATAACACAACTACACTCATTGTTTGAAGCTTTCTCTCCAACCACAATTTATGTATAGTGGATTGGAAGGGCTTGGCATCTAGCCTGTTACCACTTGGGGTCATTCCTACTTGGAAGAACGGTATCCAAGAGCAGGCCCCTCTAAAGGAAAAACACATGCAAAAATGATATGTCTGGCATTTTGATCATCCAAGATAGGGGAGAGCATAGGCCTGGTATCATTCCTAAAACACAAAAGATAGTGGTTCCTTTTCCCCTATTTAAAATGAGAAAAACTAGATGAGCTATCTACTTGGGCTAGCACAAAAAAATTGTTAACTTTAAAGTGATAACAAGATAGCAATGGTCTAATTTTACCAAGATAGCAATGATGTGTTCAATTTTACCCACATAGAAGTGAGTTGTTAACTTTGAAGTGATAACAAGATGGCAATGATTCAATGATATGCAAGATAGCACTGATTCAATTACCGCCTTCCTAGTTAAAAATTATGTGAGATTTGCATGAGCATCCATTTACTTTCCCGTTTAGAAATTGAAGTGTGAGTTAACAAGTGCAACTATATGATTCTAAACCAATACCTAGCCTGCAAATAGATCAAGAGTGTTCTTGCAAAAAAATGTTAGCATTAGTGAAAACTTCAAGGAAACCCCAAAAATCACTGCCTAGATCAGATGCACAGCTTCAGAGAGTAAATGTACCATAATAGAGAACGAAAGCGCAACAGTACAAATGTGCTAAGAAAGAGGTCAAAAGCATAGGAATATAGTATATATGCATCAAACTGACATATGCAACATAACAGAGGATGGATGCGCCGGAATAGAGTCTGTATGCGCTGAAAGAGTATATGTGCTGGAACAAGAAGTAGATGCTCCAGATCGGAGACTATATGTGCTAAACTTCTATATGCACCGAACTTCTATATGCGCCAGAATAGACTATATATGCATGTTAGGATGTGTCAGATGCGCTATTTCCTCCTGTGTACAGCTTTCTAAAACACAAAAACTCTATTTTTGGGTTAAATTGGGGCTAGGCCCCATGGTGGGCGCCAAAATGTTTAAGGGAAAATTGGGATAAATGATCAATCAATATATCAATAACAATAATACCCAAAACTCAATGAAATAAAGAAATAAAGAGATCAATTAAACAAAAGAATTTCAAAAACCTTTGCAAACCTCAAAGCTTCATAGCTTCCATTGGTTGCCTATCTTAATTGAACTTGCATGTATGAATAAGGCCCTCAGAGAGTGCACTTCTTTGCTATTCCAAGATTGTCAATAGAGACTGGCTATGATAATGCTTTGTAATGAAGATGAGCTTCACAACAATGATAGTGATGTGGTAACAAAGTGATCGCAAGCAAAAGGAATGATGTGGGTGCCAAAGGCGCGCTGTGATTCCTGAAGAGTAACAATGTTAAAGCTTGGATGAATGAAATGGAAAAATAGGGTTCAATTTATAGACTTGAGAAAGAGAAGATCAACGGTATAGAAAGAATGACAAGATCAATGTTTGAGAATGATTGAGGAATGTGCGTGAATAGGAAGAGGACATGTGTCTTGCTTTCTTTTGCATGAGAGGTTTCCTAGAAATAGAAGAATGAGTTAAAGCAATTAAAAGAATATAATAATCAGTTAAGTGATTTAAAACAAGAAGAAGGGATTTGCATGAGAATAAGAAGATATTTTTCTTTATTAAATATTAGGAATATTTAATTGCATGTGCACATTTGATTGAATTATATTTAGAGATAACTCAATTTAGAAGAAATAGACAACTTAAATAAATAATTGATTTACTTACATTCAGAGAAGATATTATTGGAAGAAACAATTAAATAATTGGTATTATTTAATTTAGAATGATTTGGAAGAATTAATTAAATAATTTAGATTATTTAATTTGGAGGAGGAATTAGAAGAATTTAGGAATTTTAATTAAATAAATTGATTTTATTTAATTATTGGAAGAATATGAATCAAATAAATAAATTTGTTTATTTATTTATTGATAGAGGAATTAAACTTAAATAAATATTAAGAATATTTATTTGGACAAAGTCATGTCATTTTTAGGTGTATACAACTATTGTTCCACACTTTTGACATTTATGATTTTAATGTTTCATAACCTTGAATGGCTGATTGCAACCATGCACAATTGCATACAAGATGATTGGTATATAGTCATGCATATTGAAGCTTATGGTATAGTGGGAATTCTAGTCACGGGGAAGATTATTTTTTAGTTTGTGACTTCTAATGGAGATTTTTTAGTCCTTACATCGCTACCCATCAAATTCTTGTTGATCACATGTATGAGTGTTGCACATGTTTGTCAATTTCACAATTATTACATCATGTGTATTGTTTGCAAATTTTTAGTGAAGTTGTGGGTGTTGCATATGATTGATTATGATGCTATTTTAGATCAATTTGATGCTAATGTATACCATTTTATATTGTTATTTTCTCCATTCATATTATATTTAGAAGTTGTGGGTTTAGTCTTTCAGTTTGGAGCAGAATAGTGTTGGCAGTATTGTGTGATTTGGAGTTTTTGTTTAGTCTTTAGAGAATTGTGGACTATATGAACGATGTTGTATGATGATATTTTCCACTCCTCTACTTAGCTCTTACTATTATAGATCATTCCTTGAACCTAAATGTATCATCTCTCATGTTGAGGTAAAAGTTGGGCAAATTAGAGTGCATTTCAACCATATTAGTTTTGATTATTTTGAGGGTAGAAATGGTTGTTTTTTCCCAAACGTGTACTCATTATTGTAGAGGATGCAATGAGTTCTCCAATAGTCCTAATAGAAGAAAAAATTAGAATTGTATCCTTGGGAGAAGTTGTAGGAGTTTCAGGTTTATCTTATCTCATGCTGGTGCATTTGGCAAGTTTGCCAAATCTTTGTGGGAAGATGTGGATCAATTGAAGCATGAGAAAAAATGCACCAAAGTACTGCACATCCAAGAGCTTAGATTATATGGTTATTCTTATTGGTTACATGGTATTGAAACAAATGAATCTGAGTCTTTAGGTTTGCACAGTGCTCTATGGCAAGATTTGCAACATCTCACAGGTACAGAATCAAGGCTTTCTATGTAATATAATATAATTTTGAAGCATCATAGTTTTCTTTTCTTGAGGAAAATCATATTTAGGGAGGGAGGATTTGTCATGTCCCTTTTTTTCTAAAAATAGTAAGTTCCCAATGTCCAAAAATAGTATTTTGGGTTATTTGGACTGCATTGGAAAAAATAATTGATTTAATATTTAAATTTGCCCTACCATTATTTATAATTCCTTGGCCAATTAAATATTAAATTAAATAATTATTTGCTCATATGGGGTGTGATATTTGAAAATATTCTCTTTCAACATCTAAGGCTTAAATTTAGGAGATTTTATGTCAATGGTGGAGTTATTTAAGAAAATACCTTAAAAGAGGAGTTACAAGCCTATTTTTAGCCGATGGTTATGGAAGTGGAAGAGAAGATAATTAATATTATTTGATTTTTATCATTTTCCATGAAGAGGGGGGTTTGGATTTGTGATCCCAAGTTGGAGTCTCCATATTCTATTTATTTTCAAGAAAAATCACTTTTAGGCATGCATTTTTCATATACCAAAACTCTGTCAAAAATTGTTTGGACATTGTGCTCATTAATCAATCTTTTGTGGACGAAAACCCATTGAAGATTTGCAGCAGGTGGATGAAAACCCATTGGTTTTTGGATCATAGGATGAAAACACTTTGATTATTGGGAGCTTTCTCATCTAGGGATGGCATCAAAGCTTCAAGGAAATAAGCAGATTTAGCTAGTTTCAGTGATATGTGTGTTTTGTAGGTTTAGAGTTGCAGATTGTGGTTTCTAGTGTGTTTTGGGTGTTTCTTCTGTATGTGGTGTGTCTTTGATGTTATTTTAATGCTATTACACATTTCTAGAGGCTGGAGTATTCATTCTTCAGTTCGCTTAAGTTTGGTTGTTTCTGGGTGCAATCTGCAATGTGTATTTCAACATCTTTGTGAAGAATTTGTAATATTTGTTGTAGATTTTCTATAGCTATTGTAGAAGGTGTATGGGTGTTGTATTAGACACAAACTGATGTGTAAACCTGATAACATTAATTAAGATGAGCCTTGGGAGTTTCTGGTTTATTTTTGTGTTGGTGGAATTGTGGGGTTTCCTAAAGACTTAATTTCATTTCTTGTGGTCGTTGTTGGTACTGTTGTTATTATTGTTCATGTTTCTGTTGTAGCAGCATATTTTATGAGTTCATATCAGTTTATATCAATAATATAAGTTTTAGATATTTTTTGTGCAAACTATGTCAAATTGGGTGCCCGAATAATGAAGGAATTGAAGGTTTTTTATGGGTATTCTAGATTATGATTGAAACTAATTTCTTGAGGGTTGAATATCATATTTTTTTGTTGTTCATGCTATTTTAGTTATTTTGGAAAAATAATCCATTGAGGTTATTACAAGTGAGCCACCCTTGAACACTTCATAGTATGATGTCCCTTCACGAGATGAGGCAGTGGGGTCCAGAACTAAAGTTGAGGGGTTGGGGACTAGAGAAGAAGCACAAGCATCAGTGGACCATAGAGAAGGAGAAGAGCATGGTCAATCTTTTATGTAGGTAAAATTTAAAGTTAAATTTCATGGTGTATTCCATTTGAATAATATAAACAAATATTAGTACTAATGTATCTAAGGGGATAACAGTTGATGACAGAGGAGTTGACATAAGTTCTTCATGGAACTTTGTCTGCCATCCAATTTGGCTTTGACTTGCCGATATAAGTTTTTCTACACATTAACTTTTTTTATTGTATGCATTTATTTCTTTGTGAGTAATTATATATTAATTTATATCTTGATGTTAATTTAATTTTATAGTCAATCCAAAATGTGAATGATGTGGCATCTTTAGCAATGGTCGTTACTCGAACTCCTGATCAACCCAAGGGACTATCATTTGCAGAATGACTTTCTAAATGCCAACAAAGGGTGGAGGTAATTTGATTGAACTGTACTTTAATTGATAATTTACAAAACTTAAATATTTGATTATAGTCATTTAGATAAATAATAAAATAGAGAATAGATAAATTAATCTATTAATTTAAAAATTATTATGATTATTTTTATACATAGAGTCTTACATTCTTTTCATTTTTCATACAGGAGATATTAGTTGGTTTTGTTGCAAGTATGAGGATAACTAGTCTTGTCATTGATGTCAACATACTCATATTGCATTAATGAGAAGGATTGGATGAGCTGTGTGCTGAGGATATTGGGGAAATTAGTCTCAATCAGGAACAGTGAAGAACAGTGATGACATTAAGGTAAAATTCTAAGATAAGATGAAGATCAGAAGATGCGGTTTAAAGGGTTTGCAGATATGAGTCTTGAGATGATCTAGTCAAGTTTTTAGAGGTCCGCATAACGATCTGAAGAAGTTATGACTACTCTAGTAGAACCGGTTCTGACAGATGTTTAGTGGTGACAGAGTGTCACAGATTGGTCTAGTGAGCTCTGGAATTACATTATCTCATTCTGTGGATTGGAGGGAGTGCTGAAGAAGTCCATGTAAAGTGACAACTAGATTTGTTCATGGTTTGGATGTCCGAAAGTACCTTTTCCATTATGACAGAGATGACAGACTATGTTCTTGAAGTTCCAGATGAAGAAGAGAAGAATTCCAGTAAGCTAATAAAGTGTGGATGTTATTGATGACTCAGGAAAGGTTTTGGTGATCTTTGGATCGTGTACAATTCTAATTGGCAGTCCACATTAAAGTTAGAGTTTGCATTTGAAGAATAACCACGGATATTGGTGTTCTTCTTGAGACTGGCCAACCAGATGTATTACACGTCTTGCAAATGATCTTGTAGGTGTTTGCCGACTTAGATGATTGCTCCTAAGTCAAGGCCTTGTATAAATAAGGGGTTGTGAATTCATTTTGTAGCGTGTCTTGGTGTGGATGAGTGTGGCATAGCGAAGAAGAGAGAAAAGCAGAGAAGGAGTTTTTAGGCTTAAATGGAACTGATCCAGGCATGGTAAAGATGTCAATCTCCAGTTCAAGTTTGTGATACTTGTTACTTTGTAGACAGTGTGTCTCTTGTAGGCAGTGTGCCTCTTGTGAGCAGTGTGCTCAGGCAGTGAGCCCTAATTGGTATGTGCCATCTATTTTTCTTATTCTTCTAACAGAGAATAATCCTTGGGTTAATCACCCCGTGGTTTTTCCCTTAACCAGGTTTTCCATGTCAAAATCTTGGTGTCTCATGTGTTGATGTGTATCTACTCTGGTGTTTATGCTTTATGCTTTCATGAGTGATTAATTGATATTCTATTAAATAACAAAGAGGAGTTAAGTGTTTTGAATTAGAAGCAAGTTTTGTACAATTGATTCATCCCCCCTTAGTTGTGTGCCCTAAATCTAACAATTGGTATCAGAGCCAAGTTTCTCTAAAAGGAGCTTAACCGCTTGAGGAGATCCAGGATGTCGCCATACAAGAAGGATAGTCCGAAGTTTGATGGAACCAACTTCTCTCTTTGGAAAGGTCGCATGAAATGTCACTTGGAGTGTATGGGAAAGGCGTACTTGTCCATGGTCACAAAAGCATATGTACCTCCACAGGGTGGTCCGACAACTCTAAATGAAATCACAGATGCTGAAAACATCTGTGGACCAAAGAGGCTCTTCTAAGTGCATTAACTGACTCAGAGCTCTCAAATGTTATTGACCTACCAACTTTTGCATGACGGAGATGAGAATGTTAAGAGTGCAAGGTTGCAGAGTCTCAAAGGGAAATTTGAAAGACTGAAAATGAGAGATGATGAAAATATTACTACCTTTATGCCAAGAGTAAATGAGCTGGTGTGTGGAATTAGGAATGTTGGTGGAGTTTTGGATGAAAATGAGATTGTTGGCAAAATTCTTAGATCCCTTCCTGCTGCCTACAAAATCAAGGTTGCTGCCATTGATGAATTTAGAGCCCATACAACTGTCACAAGAGACCAATTGGCTAGCAAACTGGCTGCATTTGAAATGACCAAGTTTGGAGATGATCCCCCCAAGACTGAATCTGCATTCAAAGCCAGTACCTCTATGAAAGGTAAACAAAGATTTGATCCAGGAGAAAACTCCTCAAGGAAGTTGTCATGGTATGATCAAGCAAGAAGAGACATGGAAGAGGAAGAAGCAGAAACAACTCAACTTGAAGCCCTCATTGCAAAGAGACTGCCAAGAGGATCTGGTAAGTATGAAGGAAAATTACCCTTTAAGTGCTTCAACTGCAATAAGATTGGTCATTTTGCCTCAAGATGTCTGGAAAGATCTACAAGGCCAAATTCTAACAGACAAAGGTTCCAAAAGAATTGTTATTATGTTCATGAAGAAGATGATGATGAAGGAGTAACAGATGATGAATTAGAAATAGGAAACAAATCTGAAAATAAATGGGTGTTTATTGCCATCAAGGAAGAAGATCCAATATCTTCTGAATCTGTCAATCATAAAGTTGTAGAAAGAGCTTTGGCTGCCCAAGTTGAAGATAAGGATGATTGGGTTATTGACAGTGGATGCTCTCACCATATGACAGGTGACAAGAACAAGTTCTTAGATTTGGAAAGGTATGAAGGAGGAGTGGTAAAGTTTGGTGATACTTCTACTGGTAGAATCAGAGGAAGAGGAACTATCTCTTTTAATGGAAGAAACAAAACTGGTAATGTGTTGTATGTTGAATGTTTGAAGCACAATCTTCTCAGTGTTGGACAGTTGGTGGACAAAGGCTATGATCTCTAATTCAAGGATGGAAAATGCAAAATATTTGAAAGATCCAGAATAGAGATTGCATCTGGTACTCAAACTAAAGGTAATATCTTCCACTTGGTTGGTGCTGGTAAAAGTTGTCTGTTTGTTCAAGTTGATCAGAGTTGTTTATGGCATAGAAGGATGTGTCATGTAAATTTTGATAACATCAAGATAAGCAATACTTAGGCTGTAAGAGATCTTCCAAAATTAGTAAAACCTACAAACAGTTTGTGCAAAGAATGTCAGCTGGGTAAACAGAGCAGAGTCTCATTCAAAAGCAAGGATCAGTCCTCTATCGGATTATTGGAATTAGTTCATACTGATCTATGTGGTTCGACAAGAATCAAGAGTATGCAAGGTGATAGATATTTCATGTTACTGATTGATGATCATTCCCAGATGATGTGGGTTACCTTTCTGAAAGAGAAATCAGAAGCTTTTGAGAAGTTCAAAATCTTCAAGGCTATGGTAGAGAATCAAACTGGATTAAAACTGAAATGTCTGAGGTTTGATAGAGGTGGTGAATTCACATCCGGTGAATTCAAAGATTTTTGTGAGAAACATGGTATAAAGAGACAGTTATCTGCTCCCAGGACTCCACAGCAGAAGGGAGTAGTAGAGAGAAAGAATCAGACCATCCAGGAAGAATCTAGGACTATGATGATGGAAGCAAATGTTCCCTAGATGTTTTGGAGAGAAGATGTTAGCACTGCAGTCTATACTCTCAATTGAGTTCAAATCAGAAGCAATACCGGTAAGACTCCTTATGAACTTTGGTTTGGCATCACTCCTACTATGAGATATTTTAGAGTATTTGGTAGCAAATCTTACATTAAAAGAGATGAAGATCTAGGAAAGTTTGATGCTAGAAGTGATGAAGGAATTTTCTTAGGTTACTCCACTCAAAGCAAAACATACCAGTGTTACAATAAGAGACTGAGAAAGATGATAGAAAGTACAAATGTGAAGGTTGATAAAGGAATTGAGAAGCCCTCAAGGTTTTATGAATATGATGAAGATGATTAGAATGGTGTTTTGATTCAAGGAGCTCAATCCTCTCATGAAAGTCAGATTCAGACTGATCCAGTAAATCAGGAAGAAGAGATAGGTCTGAATGAGCCTGATCAAGAAGCAGAAGTGCAAGAAACTCCCAAAGTTCCAAGGTATGTAAGACTGAACCACTCTGAAGATCAGATCATAGGTGACAAAAGCAAAGGTGTGCAAACTAGAAGGAAAATTGCTCAAAATTCAAATGAATGTTGTCTGATTTCAAAGATTGAACCTAAGACAATAAATGAAGCCTGCAATGATAAAAATTGGACCAAAGCAATGGAGGAAGAGTTGATTCAAATTGAGAAAAATCACACTTGGGATCTTGTTTCTAGACCTAGAAACAAGAATGTGATTGGAACCAAATGGGTCTTCTGGAACAAACTAAATGAAGTTGGTGAAGTAATCAGAAATAAAGCCAAATTAGTCTACAAAGGCTACTCTCAAATAGAAGGGATTGATTTTGAGAAAACCTTTGCTTCGGTGGCAAGAATTGAAATAGTCAGAGTATTTCTTGCATTTTCTGCCTTCAAAGATTTCAAAGTGTATCAGATGGATGTCAAATCTGCTTTCCTGAATGGTGACTTAGAAGAAGAGGTGTACATTGAACAACCGGATGGATTTCAGTTATCTGAGCATCGTGATATGGTTTGCAAATTAAAGAAGGCACTATATGGTCTAAAGCAAGCTCCAAGAGCATGGTATGAAAGGCTGGACAAACATCTTTTGAAGATTGGTTTCAACAAAGGTATTTCTGATAGTAACCTATATTTCAAAATTGATCATGAAAACATCTTAATTGTTGAAGTATTTGTTGATGATATCATCTTTGGAGGAAGAGACAGTATGTGTAAAACCTTTGCAAATCAAATGAAAAGTGAGTTTAAAATGTCAATGCTCAGTGAAATGAATTTCTTCTTGGGTCTACAAATTACTCAGACAAAGAAAGGAATCTTTATCTCTCAGACCAAGCATGTGAAAGAATTATTGAGGAAATTTGGAATGGAAGATTCAAAGCCAATGAACACTCCCATGGCAACCGGATGTAAGTTGAGCAAAGATGATGACTCTCCTAAGATAGATCAGACAAAGTACAGATCGATGATTGGAGGATTATTGTACCTCACTCAAAATAGACCAGATATAATGCAGGCTGTTGGTCTTGTGGCGAGATTCCAGGCTGATCCCAGAGAATCTCATGTCATGGCAATCAAAAGAATTTTTAGGTACTTAAAAGGAACAGTTGAGTATGGTCTATGGTATCCTAGAGATCATAATTTTTCTCTTCATGCATATACAGATGTAGATTGGGCAGGAGATGTGGATGATAGGAAGAGTACAAGTGGAGGAGCATTCTTTTTGGGAAAAGGTTGGTTTCTTGGCTAAGCAAGAAACAAGAGGTAATATCCCTGTCTACAACTGAAGTAGAATACATTGCAGCAGCAGGAAGTTGCACTCAACTTTTGTGGATGAAACAAATGCTAAGAGATATTCAAGTAGAATATGAGGAGCCTATCACAATTTTCTGTGATAATTCAAGTACAATAAATATTTCTAAGAATCCGGTGTTGCATTCTAAGACTAAGCATATATCTATCAAGTTTCACTTTCTGAGAGAGCAAGTGAACAAGGGTGAAGTTAGATTGGAGTATGTGCCCTCCAAGGATCAGCTTGCAGATATTTTTACTAAACCTCTTCCCAAGGACTCTTTTGAGTATCTCAGGGAGAAGTTAAGGGTTATTGCCCCTCTGGTAATGAACTAGGATGCACTGATGTGCATCAGTCCGGTGGATATCACAGTCATATCTTGTGATCTAGATTGATGATGGGGAGCTGCTACTCAGGGGGAGCAGTTGGTATGATTTTGATGTATTAGAATTGCAAGAATGAGTCCTTTTCCATTGATGTCAAAGGGGGAGAGAAGACATGTGAAAAACAAGTAGTTGATGATCAAAGGGGAGCAGTAAAGAAATAGAAGACATGTGAAGAGTTGTTGCTGATAGGGGGAGCTATGACAGAAAGGAGAAGTTCTTGTCTTGATGGTTTTTCACATCATATGTTGCCATCAATGACAAAGGGGGAGATTGTTGCAAGTATGAGGATAACCAGTGTTGTCATTGATGTCAACATACTCATATTGCATTAATGAGAAGGATTGGATGAGCTGTGTGCTGAGGATATTGAGGAAATTAGTCTCAATCAGGAACAGTGAAGAATAGTGATGACATTAAGGTAAAAGTCCAAGATAAGATGAAGATCAGAAGATGCGGTTTAAAGGGTTTACATTTATGAGTCTTGAGATGATCCAGTCAAGTTTTTAGAGGTCCACATAATGATCTAAAAAAGTTATGATTGCTCTAGTAGAATCGGTTCTGACAGATGTTCAGTGGTGACAGAGTGTCACAGATTAGTCTGGTGAGCTCCAGAATTACATTATCTCATTCTGTGGATTGGAGGGAGTGCTGAAGAAGTCTATGTAAAGTGACAACTAGATTTGTTCATGGTTTGGAGGTCCAGAAGCACGTTTTCCATTATGACATAGATGACAGACTGTGTTCTTGAAGTTTCAGATGAAGAAGAGAAGAATTCTAGTAAGCTGATAAAGTGCGGATGTTATTGATGACTCAAGAAAGGTTTTGGTGATCTTTGGATCGTGTACAATTCTTATTGGCGGTCTGCATTAAAGTTAGAGTTTGCATTTGAAGAATAACCACGGATATTGGTGTTCTTCTTGAGACTAGCCGACCAGATGTATTACACGTCTTGTGAATGATCTTGTAGGTGGTTGTCGACTTAGATGATTGTTCCTAAGTCGATGCCTTGTATAAATAAGGGGTTGTGAATTCATTTTGTAGCATGTCTTAGTGCGGATGAGTGTGGTATAGCGAAGAAGAAGAGCGAAAAGCAGAGCAGGAGTTTTTGGGCTTAAATAGAACTGATCCAGGCATGGTAAAGATGTCAATCTCTAGTTCAAGTTTGTGATACTTGTTACTTTGTAGACAGTGTGTCTCTTGTAGGCAATGTGCCTCTTGTGAGTAGTGTGCTTGGGCAGTGAGCCCTAATTGGCATGTGCCATCTATTTTTCTTATTCTTCTAACAGAGAATAATCCTTGGGTTAATCACCCCGTGGTTTTTCCCTTAACCAGGTTTTCCATGTCAAAATCTTGGTGTATCATGTGTTGATGTGTATCTGCTCTAGTGTTTATGCTTTATGCTTTCATGAGTGATTAATTGATATGCTATTAAATAACAAAGAGGAGTTAAGTGTTTTGAATTAGAAGCAAGTTTTGTATAATTGATTCACCCCCCCTCTCAGTTGTGTGCCCTAAATCTAACAGGTTCATCCATGATGAGTCCTTCTCAATCAATGTAGGAGGCCTTGATGGTGCTATGTGCTTGTTTTCTAGTATATAAGTTTTTGTGTACTACACTCTAGATTGTTTATGTGTAACCCATCTAAATTTTTTTAATGTATGCATTTCCTTTTTTGTTTAATAATTATATATTAATTTATTTCAATGTTACTTTAGTTTTATAGTCTCTTGAGAATGTGAGTGATGTGCCACCTTTGCCATCACACTTTAGTAGGACACCTAATCATCTTAAGAGAAAATCATTTGCAGAACTATTATCCAAACGATAAGAAAGAGTCGAGATAATTGAATTGAATTTTTCTAAATAATTGATAGTTTATAAAGGTCTTATAGTTGATTGTAGTGATGTAGATGTATGTTAATAAATGAAATTTCTAAATTATAGTAGATAAGATTCTATTTACTAACTCTAACTTATTTATATTTACCATTAGAGAGATCAATCAAATTTGTGCTTTGACTTGTTAATGTAGTCAACTTTGCCTCCATCAACTACTGGACATCATGGTATGAAGAGGATACTTTTTTAGGATCCATCACAGATTGAGGATTCACCAAAGAAATAGGGTCATGTGGACCTTTAGTATTTGATGTAGCTATTTGGCATGTAGATTGTATATAGATTTTGAGACATGGCATGCCACATTTTGTAAAAAATGTTTTGAGTTGGTATATTTGCCAAATTTTTGTATATGTCTACCATTATGGACTAGATTTTAATATGTATACACCTTGATATACAATATAATTTAAATTCCTTATGCACATGTATTCCTACTTCGAAACTTAAAAGTTTGATGTATAATTAGTTTACAATGGTTGAGTTATGATCAATAACATGTTATAGATTGATTTCTTGTTATATATGATTATTTTTCTTTGTAGAAAGATGATATATGTAGTTTCATACCTCAAAACATAACTTGATCTTAATTGGCACATGATTGTAATTCTAGTTAGGTATAGGATTTTCATGAAATGACAAATTTGAATGGTTCACACATGTGCAGAGCTAGAAGATGGCTATAGAAAACTTTTATCTCCTCCATATGTAGTTATAGCTCTTCATTTTTCAAGTACAAACATTAAAAACCAGTTTTAGATAACTAATTTCACCATAAAAACTTTATTTTTAGCCTCCTTTCTTCATGTTTTCTCCATTTTCAATCTTAATCAGGACATTTGCAATCTAGAATAGCAATTTGGTACCTCATGGAAGGATACATTAATCATATCTAAGGCTGCAATTCTGGTACATGATTATAAATTTCATTTTCATTCAGCTCCAAGACCTTGATTCCTTCATCTTTGACCATTTCTAGCTATGATTGTGTACGTACAATAGTGATATAGGTCTTAAAATCAAGTTGTTTCATGGTTAGTATAGAAAATTAGGAGTTTGAAATGTTGTCACAACAACACTTTGTAAAAAGGTTTTCAAAATTAGGTAAATAGAAAAATCTTGTTTCATTTCATCTCCTAGAGTTTGTCTTCAAACTCATTGACATCTTCTAGCTTTAATTTTGTAGGTAGAAAAGAAGATCTTTACATTTCATGAAGTTTCCACCATGTTTCTACCTTATTTCTGGATGTTTCTATAATGTTTCTAGCCTCACAAACCATGTTGTCAAATTTGTTGTTGTGGGAAACTTCACAAATTTATCATTTTCCATTGGCCTCCTAGATCTTCACCATTTATGTATGACCAATCTTAACTTGTATAGCCTACCCTTGACTATAAATGATTTCTCTTGAGCTACATGACAATCATTCCTTCAATCTTTTGACAATCTTAACTTGTATAGCCTACCCCTACCATAGTGCAACAGACCTCCACAATCATGGATGTCCATCATTTATGACAAATCTTCATTGATATGAAAATCTTTCCTTCAATCATTTGACTATGTTAGGACATCATATATTTACCGTCAAACCTTATGATAATGTCTTGTTACTATGACCAACTTTATAAGGCATAAGATGGGGATCCAAGGGTGTAGGTGACTTTCTCAAAGGATTGCAAGTAGCTTTATGGATTGTGGTGGTAGGATAAAACTATTTATGACTATCCTATAAGGACACAAAATCATTCACAAGATCCAAACCCTTTCAAAGTGTTGCATATAGTCTAAGGATTTGTTGTTCTATGATATGAGACAATAACAAACTATGTTTGGTGAGTGTATTGTGATGATATATTAGGATAGTCAAAGACATTTTAGAGATCATATGATTCTAAGAGTTTTATTTTTAAATGAATTCTTTCTCTCTCAATACCTTGACAAAATGATTAATTATTTTTAAAACTATCCCAGGACCCTATTGATTGCCAAATTCCATAAATAGGTGTGATAATAGCAGAGAAACATGGTGATAGTCCACTTTATCTCATTTATGATAGTGTTATTGCATAGAATAGTAGTGTATTAGACTCATTAGTTGATACTTGATGATAATTTGATATGATGGTAGTCTAATGTCCCCATTTTGGGAATGGTCAATAGAGTAGAGGACATGGCAGCAATAGAGCAGACCTAATTGTAATCATTTGAGAAGGTATTCTTAAGTACTTTGAGCCTAGAAGACCTAGGGTATATGCCCTAACTTTGAACAAAAGAATTAGAACCTTTCTCATATCATTTTGTAAGGTCTAACTTCTTTGTAATTGACATTATATATTTAGACTTATAGCAGCATATATTTGATTTGCTTTTAGTCCATTATAGTTGCAAATTGAAATGGTTTTCTTTCTATAATTCATTTTGGATTACAAATATATTGTTGGGAAGTGTATGGGTGATGCTTTTGTGATGTATTGAACATATTTTTTGAGCTGAGATAAGTTGTATATTTAGGTTTGATATAAAAATTAGAACTTCATAGAATTAGGGTTTGAGCAAAAAAATCAAAATTGTTGCATATATCTTATTTGGGATATTACAATAGTCTCCTCACTCCACCCACTCTCCTCACTCCACCAAGACCTAATGTTTATGACACAAGTTCCAATGCTTTAAACCCACCTAATCATGACTATACAAATTTTTTTTACTATAACAATCTTTTTCAAACAATGTTTACATGATTTCTAAAGCACATAATGGAAATCTCCTTACATATTTAGTGTATTCATCCCAATGCAGAAACTTATGATGTATATGATACCCCAATGATCTTAACTAAAGATGAATGTCATGACAAGTTCAGGTCTCCGTGGCTGCACTATTTGAGATGTCAATTATATAATCATTGACAACATAATGATATGGATAGATTTTCAACTTGCAGAGTGTCTAATTATGTAAAGATTGATTCAAGGAGATCCATGACTATTCTAGGGTTTAGGGAAAGATGATATGGCCATGGATTAAAGAATGACTATTCAAAACTGACCAAGACAACTTCTAAATTTCCTCATAGTTATATAATGGTAATTAATAGTTTTGTGGTAGTTTTATGGCTCTTTTGGTATGATTTTTTTCTTGGTAGAAAGATGTTATATGTAGTTTCATACCTCAATACATAAGCTGATCTTAATTGCAGTGATTGTAGTTTTAGTTAGATATATGATTTTCTTAGAACTTTTGACATGTGAGTTCTTTTCTTTCAAGAACACTAGCTTTGAAATGTTAGATTTTCTTAGAACACTACATTTGATATAGAAACTACTAGATTTGATATGATAATCATTGATAATTTCTCATCTTACATGTTAAACATGCAAGATACATGTTAAAAATGATAAACCTTGTGATGTTTTTCATTCAATCCAAGATAGTTATTTTTGTATTAATGAGAAAAGACATGTTTGTGTGTTTACCCATTTATAATGTATCCTTGTTTCACCTTCTACATGTATAACATATCCTCATTTCACCTTCTATATGTTTGACATTATTTTCTTTAGCTCATTCCACCTTGAATATGTTTAACATGATTTTCCTATCACTGATTCATCGTCTATAGGTCTTGTATACATTCAATTCACCTTCCATATGGGTTACGGTAAGAGCAGAATGAGGTAGAGAGGAAGAGAGAGAGAGACATAGGGAGAGATATGTACATTTGGCATGATTTGCAATCCTCATTTCAACTTCTATATGGTATACATACTTTGCATATCCTCATTTTCCTTGCATCTACATAAGTTATGGAAAGACCAGAATGAGTTGTGCCCACGGTGCCTTCCAATGTTTGTGGGGGAGTGAACATTCTGCCCTTGCAGATGACAAAGATGACTACATAGGGAGAGAGATACATTTGGCATGATTTGTATATGGACAGAGTAGTTCTTCAAATTCATGGAAACTAAGAATGTTTCGTTCAGACTTACAGGTACACATGGGGTCTGTTGACAATAACCTCTCTTAGTTTTGGTCAACTCCAATCCATTTGACTGTGCTGAAATCAAATACATTCTTGCAAAATGCATCAGTTTCATGCAGCACAACATTGCCATGTGCCATATTTTTTGTTTTTCTTGTTGTGGGGCCAAATTGACTATGTCAATGCATTGGGGTGGGTGGGTAAATGCTGGGGAGGTCTCATTTCATGTTCCAAGTGTCCCAGTCATTCAAGGCAGTAGGCTACCGACAAAGTCCCTTAAGATCCCTAAGACCCAAAAACTACCAAATTTTGATGGATTAGTTTTTAGAATTCATGGTAGATGGGAATGTTCTATTTGGACCTACAGGTGCATGTGGGGTCCATCCATAATAACCTCTCTTGGTTTTAGTCAATTCACATCCATTTGACCATGTCAAAATCAAATGCATTCCTGCAAAATGCTTTAGTTTCATGCAGTGGAAAGGTGCTAGGACTGACATTTTGCATTCCATAGCTCATGGGGCCGAACAAACGACACTAATGCATCAGGGTGCATGAGTAAATTCTAGGGGAGGTCTCATTTTATGGGCCGAGCGTCCTAGTCATTCCAGGCAGTAGGCTATTAGTAAAGTCCCTTAAAATCCTTAAGAGCAAAAGCTACCAAATTTTAATGGAATAGTTCTCAGCATGGCAGCTGGGAACATTCTATTTGGACCTATAGGTGCACGTGGGGTTTGCGCACAATAACCTCTCTCATTTTTGGTCAACTCCAATCTGTTTGACTATGCTGAAATCAAATGCATTCTTGCAAAATGCTTTAGTTTCATGCCGTGGAAAGGTGCTAGGAGTGACAATTTGCATTCCATAGCTCATGGGGTGAAATGGATTACGTCAAAACATAGGGTTTGGTGGGTAAATTCTAAGGGAGGTCTTGTTTCACGTCCCAAGTGTCCCAATCGTTTGAGGTAGCAGGCTACTGATAAAGTCACTTAAGATCCTAAGAGCAAAAACTACCAAACTTTGACAGAACAGTTCTTAGAATTCATGGTAGCTGGAAACATTTCATTTGGACCTAGAAAAACACATGGGGTTCATCCACAATAACCTCTCTTGGTTTTGGTCAACTCAAATCTGTTTGACCGTGTCGAAATCAAATGCATTCTTGTAAAATGCTTCAGTTTCATGCAGCACAACCTTGCTAGGTGCCATAGTTTTTGTTTTTCTTGTCGTGGGGTTGAATGGATTATACCAACATGTCAAGGTGGGTAGATAAATGATATAGGAGGTATAATTTCATGTGCCAAGGGTCCCAATATTTTGAGGCAGTAGGCTACTGACAAAGTCAGTTAAGATCCTCTAAGAGCAAAAGCTGCTAAACTTTGATGAAGTAGTTCTCAGAATTCGTGGTAGATGGGAATGTTCTACTTGGACTGACAAGAGCATGTGGGGTTCATCCACAAAAAACTCTTTCATTTTTAGTCAACTCTAGTCTGTTTGACCATGTCGAAATCAAATGCATTCTTACAAAATGCTTCAGTTTCATCCAGTGGAAATGTGCTAGGAGTGACATTTTGTATTTCATAGCTCATGGGGCCAAATGAATTATGCCAATGCATCAGGGTGGGTGGGTAAATTCCAAGGGAGGTCTTGTTTCATGGGCCAAGCATCCCAATCATTCCATGTAGTAGGCTATTGGCAAAGTCCCTTAAGATCCCTAAGACCAAAAATTAACAAACTTTGATGGAAAAGTTCTCAGAATTCATGGCAAATGGGAATGTTTTTTTTAGAACTACAATTGGACTTGGGGTCCTTCCACAATAACCTCTCTCTATTTTGGTCAACGAGCAAATCACTTTGACCATGTTAAAATCAAATGCATTCTTGTAAAATGATTCAGTTTCATGCAGTGGAAAGGTGTTAGGAGTGATATTTTACATTCCATGGCTCATGAGGCTAAACGGACTGCACCAACATGTTGGTATGGGTAGGTAAAATCTATAGGGGGTCTCATTTTGTGGGCCAAGCATTCCAGTCATTTTGATCAACAGGCTACCGGGAAAGTCACTTAAGATCCTAAGAGTAAGAACTGCCAAACTTTGACAGAACAGTTCTCAGAATCCTTTGGTAGCTGGGAACATTCCATTTGGACATGCAAGTGCATGTGGGGTCCATCCATAATAACCTCTCTCAATTTTGGTCAACTCAAATCTATTTGATCGTGCCGAAATCAAATGTATTCTTACAAAATGCTTCAATTTCATACATCATAACGTTGCCAAGTGTCACATTTTTTGTTCTACTCATCATGGGTCTAAATTGACTATGTCAATACGTTGAGGTTGATAGGTAAATGTTAGGGGAGGTCTCATTTCATATGCCAAGCATCCTAGTCCTTCTAGGCTGTAAGCTACCAATAAAGTCGAAAGTTGCTAGGACTAAAATTTTGCATTCCATAGGTCGTGGGGCCAAACTGACTATGCCAACACGTTGAGGTGGGTGGGTAAATGCTAGGGTAGGTCTCTTTTTGTATGCCAAGCATCTAAGCATTCTAGGTTGGAAGATACTGGCCAAGTGACTTTGCTAGTAGCTTACAGCCTGGAATGACTAGGACCTTTGGCACATGAATCGAGACCTTTCTTGGCATTTATCTGCCCACTCTAATGCATTTATCCAGTCGATTCAGCCCCACAAGTTGTGGAATAGAAAATCCCCCTCCTACCACCTTTCGACTTTATTGGTAGCTTGCAACTTGGATCGACTGAGACACTTGGCACATGAAATGAGACCTCCCCTAGCATTTACCCACCCATCTGGACAAATTGGCATAGTCATTTTGACCCCATGACCTGTGGAATGCAAAATTTTAGTCCTAGCAACTTTTGACTTTATCGGTACCTTACAGCCCGGAATGACTGGGACACTTAGCACAAGAAATGAGACCTCCTAGCATTTACCTGCCCACCTTGATGTGTCGGCATAGTTGGTTTAACCCTACAATGAGCAAAAAAAATATGGCACCTAGCAAGGTTGTGTTGCATGAAACTAAAGTATTTTGCAAGAATGCATTTGATTTTGGCACAGTCAAACATATTTGAGTTGACCAAAACTTAGAGAGGTTATTTTGAATGGACCCCACATGAACCTGTAGGTCTAAATAGAATGTTCTTAGCTGCTATGAATTCTGAGAACTGTTCTATCAAAGCTTGGCAATTTTTGCTCTTAGGATCTTAAGTGACTTTGCCGGTAGCCTACTGCCTCGAATGATTGGGATGCTTGGCACATGAAACAAGACCTCCCCTAGCATTTACGCGCCCACCCTAACATGTTGGTGTAGTTCGTTCGGCCCAACAAGCTATGGAATACAAAATGTCACTCCTAGCACCTTTCCACTGCATGAAACTGAAGCATTTCGCAAGAATGCATTTGATTTTGACATGGTCAAACAGATTTGAGTTGACTAAAACTGAGGGAGGTTATTGTGGATGAACCCCATATGCACTTGTAGGTCCAAACAAAACATTCCCAGCTACCACGAATTCTGAGAACTATTCCGTCAAAGTTTAGCAGTTTTTGCTCTTAGGATCTTAAGTGACTTTGTTAGTAGCCTACTACCTCGAATGATTGGGATGCTTGGAGAATGAAATGAGACCTCCCCTTGAATTTACCCACCCACTCCGATGTGTTGGTACAGTCCATTTGGCTCCACAAGCTATGGAATGCTAAATGTCACTCTTAGCACCTTTGCAAGAATGCATTTGATTTTGGCGCAGTCAAACGGATTCAAGTTGACCAAAACTGAGAGAGGTTATTGTGGATGGAACCCACATGCACATGTAGGTCCAAATGGAATGTTCCCAACTGTCATGAATTTTGAGAACTATTCTGTCAAAGTTTGGTAATTTTTGCTCTTATGATCTTAACTGACTTTGCTATTAGCTTGCCACTCATAACAACTGGGATGCTTGGCCCATTAAATGAGAGGTCCCCTAACATTTACCCACCCAACCTAATGTGTTGGCCTACTTTGTTCAACCCCACAAACTATGGATCCAAAATGTAACTCCTAGCACCTTTCCACTGCATGAAACTAAAGGATTTTGCAAGAATGCATTTGATTTCGGCACGGTCAAATGGATTTGAGTTGACCAAAATTAGGAGAGTTTATTGTGGATTGACCCCATATGCACCTATAGGTCCAAACGGAACATTCCCAGCTTTCACAAATTTTGAGAACTACTCTGTCAAAGTTTGGTAGTTTTTTGGTCTTAGGGATATTAAGGGACTTTGCCTGTAGCCTACTGCCGGAATGACTAGGATGCTTGGCCCACAAAACAAGACCTGCCCTGGCATTTTCCTATTGACCTTAACGCGGTGGCATAGTCCATTTGGCCCCACAAGCTATGAAATGCAAAATGTCACTCCTAGCACCTTTCCACTACATGAAACTAAAGCATTTTACAAGAATGCATTTGATTTTGGCATGATCAAATGGACGGGAGTTGACCAAAATGAAGAGAGTTTATTGTGGACGGACCCCATGTGCACCTGTAGGTCCAAATGGAATGTTCCCAGCTGCCACGAATTTTGATAACTATTTCATCAAAGTTTGGTAGTTTTTTCTCTTAGGATCTTAACTGACTTTGCCGGTAGCCTACTACCTCGAATGATTGGGACCCTTGGCACACAAAATGAGACCTCCCCTACCATTTACCCACCCACCCCGATGTGTTGACGTAGCTTGTTTGGCTCCACAAGCTATGGAATGCAAAATACCACTCCTAGCACCTTTCCACTACATGAAACTGAAGCATTTTGCAAGAATGCATTTAATTTTGTCACGATCAAACAGACTAGACTTGACCAAAACTGAGAGAGATTATTGTGGATGGACCCCATGTGCAGCTATAGGTTGAAATAGAACATTCCCAACTACCATGAATTCTGAGAACTATTCCATCAAATTTTTGTAGTTTTTTGGTCTTAGAGATCTTAAGGGACTTTGTCGATAGCCTGCTGCCAGGAATGACTGAGACACTTGGCCCACAAGATGAGACCTCCCTTGGCATTTACCCACCCACCCTGACACGTTGGTGTAGTCGGTTTGGTCCAAATGAAACATTCTCAATTGCCACAAATTCCAAGAATTGCTCTGTCCAAATATGAATCATGCCAAATGTATCTCTCCCGATAAAGACCCTAGTTTTCATAGGAGGAGACGTGATTTGAAGAGGTTTTGGGCCTGTTTTAAAGTGGTTTTTAGGACTATTTTTAAGAGGTTTTTGGGAATGTTTTTAAGAGGTTTTTGAAACTATTTTTAAGAGGTTTTTGAAATTATTTTTAAGAGGTTTTTGGGACTAACTTCAAGAGATATACTATTTTATTGTTAAAATATTCATGACATCAAATCACTACATATGTAACCATCAATTTTAGCATTAAACATAGTGAAAAAATAGACCTTTAAGAGTGTACTAATAAAATCACATGAAATGGTTATCAATTATTAGCACCAGATGTGAAGAAACACTAGGTGGATATGTAACATGGAAACATTATTATATTATGGTCATAATCTCCTCATAGGATATACAAAATATACAAATATACAAATATACAAATATAAAAAATGTCTCCACGATGGAAGCTAAATGCTTTAACCATTGATCTCAATCCCTTGGATACAATAAATTTATAGTCGGAAACACCTGCATTTATAAGTAAAATTGTTAAGAAAAGTAAACGCCATCAAGTACAACTAACTTAATATTTTTTATAAGAAGTTTGATAAAAGATATTTTATATGTCACCTTAGGAATTATATCGAATGTCTCCAAAATGAAAGCTAAATGCCTTAACTAGAATCTCAGTCCCTTGAATGTACAATTGCTCTATTCTTCAAAACACCTACCTTTGTATATTAAAATTTGTCAAGCAAAAAAAACTTAAAACACCTGCATTTATAAATCCCTTTGTATCATCTTTGTATATACCCTCCTTCTCCTTTGCATGGATTGTCTACTTCTCTTTTAAATTGTGAATGTTGAAAATGTCCCCTTAGAAGATGATAGTCATGAATGATGCTAATTTGATACCTTACTAAGACCACACCCTGAATTTATAACATAAAACAATTTGACAAGCTACGTGAACTATTTGACAAAACAACTCAAAGAGATGTTCTCTGATGGAATACAATGATTGCAAGATATGGACAAAATAGATTTGTTTCTTTCAAAAAATTTAAGAAAATCAGTTATAGGACTATTATAGGACTATTATACTAGGACTGTTATACTAGTCCATATGAACATGGTCATGGTGGTGAATAGGACTGTTATACTAGTCCATATGAACATAATTGTTGTTTGATGGAATGCAGTGATTGCAAGAGATGTTGTTTGATGGAATGTAATGATTTCAAGATATGCACAAAATGGATTTGTTGATAAGGATTTATAAACTTTCAAGCAAATGCAATTAGTGGAAGTAAAGCCAAATTCCACAACCTTTTCCAGCATCCTTTGTTCTTGTTCCAAAATGGGATCTTTGGAATAGAGTACATGGACATCCATAAAAAAATAAAGTGAGATTTTGTTAGACTATGTAGTTGCAACTACCCTATTAGACATGTATGCAAAGTGTGGAAGAATAGAAAAGGCATGTGAACTATGTGACAGAACACAGGTCAAATAGATATCATCTCATGGAATGCAATGATTGCAAGATATGCAAAAAAATGATTTCTTGATAAGGTTGTACAAACTTTCAAGAAAATGCAATAGGAGGGTGTAAAGCCAAATTCCAACATCATCCCATCCTATGCTAAAATGTGATATTTGGAATAGTGTATCGACATCCATAAAATCATAATTACAACTACCCTGGGAGATATGCATGCAAAATGTGGAAGCATAGACAAGGGCAGTGAACTAGTTTACATGATGCCTCAAAGAAATGTGGTCTCATGGAATGCCATGATTGCAGGATATGCCAAAAATGTATTTTTGCAAGGATGCTCTCAAAATCTTTGAATTAATCAAGCACTTTGGAACATATCCTAACATTGCAATCTTTTCTTGTGTTCTATTTGCATGTAGCCATGCAAGTTTAGTGGATGAGGGTTGTACATACTTCAACCACATGTGTAACTCTTGTTTTAAATTAATGATCAGTTATAGTGTTGTTATAGGACTATTATAGGACTGTTAAATAGAACTATTATAGGACAGTTATACTAGGACTGTTATACCATAGCTACGAACATGGCCACGGTGGTGAATAAGACTGTTATATTAGTCCATATGACTATTATACTATTTGCTAAGACTTTTTGGACAATCTCTACCCTCCTTTCTTGAATGTTATATTTATTATGGAACAGATTGTTCTAACTCATTGTCGCAGTCATAGGGTGGCTATCATACATTTGGGACAATAGTGTTCATAAAATATGGGAGCAGTTTAGATTTGAGAGTATGATGTTGTATCTTGGAATAGTGTATATACCCTAACATCTAGTGGCAACATAGAGGTAGTTGTGATCTGTATGAAGTATTGTTTTTTGGACAAGAACACAAAATGGAGGCAGAGGGCTAGTGCTATCCTAATTTTTAAAAAATAGTCATACTCTACCCTATGATAATCATGAGGGTATGAGGGCAGTGTTGTGGAAGGTAGTCCATGTGCCAAAAGGATTACTATCAATGATGTCACCTCTAAGGTTCATCAAGAGAATGACGTAGGAATGAAGTGAACCACCATCTAGAAGAAGGAAACATAAGGTTTCAAGGAGGCTTTCGAATAAGAACACTTGTTGTTGATTATGGAGCATTGGCATGCCTTAGGACAATCATAAATAAGATGATTTCCATTATATTATGAAGGATGCCCATGGAAAGGAGAAGCTAGGTGTTGTCTTAGGAAGTGTGAAGACCATCCAAGGGATAATAAAAAATGGGGCTATCAAGAGATTGTTGCATGATCCTATAGCTAAGTGAAACCTTCCTAAGTGTCCATTTTTTATGCAATTGGTAGGTGTAAAGAAAAATATCACAACCTTTGCTAGAATCCTCCCTACATGTGCAAAAATGGGATCTTTGGAATGGGATATGGACATCCATCAAAGCATGAAGGAAATGGAAAATCTATTAGATGTTGTAATTGTAACTGCCCTAGGACACATGAATACAAAGTGAGGAAGTATAGGCAAGGCACATGAACTGTTTAGTGGAATACTTCAAAGAAATGTGGTCTAATGGAATGCCATGATTATAGGATATGAACAAAATGGATTTGTTGAAAAAGGATTTAGACACTTTCAAGAAAATGCAATTGGCAAGTATAAAGCCAAATTTCAAAACCTTTTCTAGCATCCTCCTTGCATGTGCCAAAATGAGATCTTTGGAATAGGGTATGGACATCCATCAAATAATGAAGGATATGAGAATTTTGTTA
This sequence comes from Cunninghamia lanceolata, assembly GCA_027924645.1. Classification (NCBI taxonomy): domain Eukaryota; kingdom Viridiplantae; phylum Streptophyta; class Pinopsida; order Cupressales; family Cupressaceae; genus Cunninghamia; species Cunninghamia lanceolata. Next base: position 12,665,596 of record BSBN01000078.1, read on the forward strand.
GATGTTGTAGTTGCAATTACCCTGTGACACATGTATGCAAAATGTGGAAGCATAGACAAGGCACATGAACTATTCAGCATAACACATCAAATATATTTCATCTCATGGAATGCCTTGATTGTAGGATATACACAAAATGAATTTAGAAATTAGTATGTAGAAAAAGATAGAAAGAAAAATATTAAGAAATACAAATGAACACTAAAAATTGTACCTTAGGTATAGTCAAAATAAACTACGATGCCATGCAAAATAATCTATAATGCCATGCAAGATAACCTCATTCACAATCCTGTATAGTCAAAAGCATGAATTATAGTTAAAGAAACAATAAAACAATTCTAAAAAATAGAAAAAACAAGAACAAGTTAAGATAAAAATTGTCATACCTGTCCATTTGGAAGTTTAAATTCTAGTTAAGCATACATGGGGGTCATCCCGTACCTTCAAAGTATGCAATATTGCTTCATGACCAACATTACTAATTATCCATAGTTGTTTTGTTTGTAGTTTTGCATGATGCTTTGGTAACTTAACATTTGTTGCTACAACTAGGTGTGAATCAATATGGTTTTATGCTTCTCAAAGTCTTCAAAAGTAGGGATGCCATTCTTTTTAATCATATATGTTCACAACCAAGTCCCAGAAATAACAAATAATCCTATAGGATATGTGAATCCATCATCATTTTTTGTAGTTTGTGTTAGCTTTTATTTTCCCTATACACATCATACCAACCAATAGTCTAATCTCTCTTCATTTCCATGCAGTGCAATAACTGTATAAACATGACCTAGCTGTATAAGGTCTAAAAGATGTTCGTAGTCAAATGAGCACTCCTTGTCATTGACTAAAAATGATTGACCTTGAGATAAAGGGATTAAATATTGTGGAATCCATGCATCTACCCACTCGCTTGACTCACAATTATCCCAATCACATTTAATACAACTCTAACAAAAACAAGCTAATTCTCGTGTCCAAATAGTCCATGCACTTGCATCTGAGCTTTGAAATGAATGCATCTTTGATGATTGATTGATTCTTTGATAATTAAATTTCTCTCTCACTATCCCCTCATCAACCAACCAAAAGAACTTGCACATTTCTGAATCAAGAGCCACTCCTTGTGACAATGCATAGTTACACCACTTAACAATAGAATCTACATCACTGAATGTAGTGCCACCTTTAATCTTTAGTTGTTCTTTAATAAAATCTCTCTTCACGCATGCACCTGCTCCATCATGTTCACCTTTTCCGTGCCCAGCTTCAAAAATTTCCAAATATGAGGTATACCCTTCTCTACATGCATTCTACTTAACCAATAGAGTATACAAGAATTCTTGAATTGATTGGTGTAATTATCTAATCAAATAAGATGTTGATTCATTCTAATATATTTTTCTTGAAAGAACCCATAAAATTGTTGAAAATAATATTGCACATACTCTGATGAATGAGATCGATTATCACTCATGTAAAAATAGTATTCTATGATAATCTTCCTATTCTCTTCTGTACTCTTGGGGGCATGTCTATATGTGATGTGAACAAAAATAGCAATCTGAATAGAATTGTAGTACTGGGATTGCACTTCATTTTGGGGTTGCAACGTGTAGTTTTCTGCAAAATCAACTACAGAGACAATAGTTCCAATCGACAAAAGGTCTTTACACATCCTAACCTATTGATCTAACCATCGAGACCTATGGCTGTGTCTAGCATACTTGTAGAATTTTTTTTCTTAAGATCATAAATAAAATCAGCAATACTCACCTCTCTTACAATCAACTCACATCTAGAACCTTCACCTCCACTTTTCAAATTGTATTTGACTGTCTCATATCTCTTTTTCTAAACCATTCTCTTTCCAAAATCATTCTTGCCACCCTCATGAAAACATGATAAAAACCTTGATAACCCACCACATTGTAAACACCACACTCCTATACCATTTCATTAGTGTACAAAGTAGAACGAATATTGCATAATAATTCATGATAGATAGAAAACTCTACATGCTATTTGCAACAACATGTATTACAAATTTTAAGAGGAACACAATAAAATGGATTAAGAGATTCAAATGCTCTTTGTGAGATTGTCATACCTGGGTGTGTTTCATAATATTGTTTATACAATGTTGTTTGGCTACATTCCAAGTAATGTTTAGAATGTGGTGTGTGGTCTTTATCACCAATTCTTAACTTTAAAACATCTTTTGCATTCAGTGATACCCTAGAGTTAGTGTGCCAAAATCATTCAATTTCTTCCTTTGTACTATTGATTAGCTTCTTATCAACTCATGGAAGCCTACCATTGAAAGCCCAAGTATCATTTCCAAGAGGACTATCTAGTCTTAATCTTAATGGTAGCGCTTTTGACAATGTTTTACAATTCAATCTTAAGTCAACACAAATTTGCCTCATTAATCAATCCTTTCTTAATTGTTTGCTTACTATTGTGGTTGTTATTAGTCTACGAGAAGCTCTTTTATCTTTCTCCTTGCTAGTCTTTCCAATAGAATTGAGTGCATTGAAAAGGCTTCTAACAATAATTTTATTCCGATCGGACACTTGTTTAACCGAATCTTTAATTTCTTTAGTAAAGGTCTCATTTTGTACATCTTTAGTAATTGCACAAAAAGTTGGCATTGTTTAGTTAATGTTTTATTCTCAAAGTATTCACTGAAGAGTTTTGAAGCCAACAACTAAACCATTCGTGACAACCTCTTGCCTTCAAGTTTTTCCATTATGTTCTCATCAATTTCAAGTAACCATTTTGAGGTTCTTGGATGTTTTCCAATTTCATCATGATTATTCTCTTCTTAACAAACTTCATCTCTTCTTATGTAATTTGGAGATACATTGATTTTCATTGTTTCATCCATGTTATCAACCTCATCACTTTTATCAAGTGGATTATGGAGTGCAAATTCAACATCATGAGGTTCATATCCACCTTCTTCAAGAAAACATCTTTGTTTTTCTTCTTTTTCTTTGTCCATGGTATTGATCTTATCAATAGGTGTTTCATAACATTTTACAATATTTTCATCTGGAATATCATGGTCAATTTCATTCTTACCTAACATTTCATTATAATCAACATTAACACCTTCAATTTGCATATCATTAGATGGTAAAGAAGAAGCTTCACCTTGATGAGCATCCACCAAACCTGGTCTTCCAATCCTCTTCCTTGCTCTATCCTTTTCCCTAATTGCTTCAATTTCCTCTAATGTAACTTTCCTCCTTTTTTCTTTACAATGACTATTGCTCCCCATTAGGGGAACAAAAATATCACCCTTATGATTGTAAAATTGTGTGTCCAAAAGTACATAAAAGTGTTCTTTTGACTCTAACAGGCTGAGATCATGAGTTTTTTGACAGCAAAGGGTCTATGGGAACGACTGTCAGGCCCAACAACATTCCTTTTGTCTTTTTTTTAGCTTTTACATAACAGATATCTATTACCTAAAGCCCAATTCTTTGGGAAATGGATATCTAGCAACAGATATCCCTTCTACAAAACGGGTATCCATTTTGTAAAACAGATACATGTTTTTTTTTCCTCTCAAATCATGAAACACATGTAATCTACAAAGTATACACATAAATACATGCAAGGCATGAAGCATATAAGTACACATGATACATGAAGTATGAAGCATACTCATAGATACACATAATACATATAACATGAAGCATACACGTAATACACAAAGTATATGTGTAAATACATGTAATACATGGAGCATGAAACATACACATAATACACCAAGTATATGCATAAGTACATGTAATATAAGAAACATGAAGCATACACCTAATACACAAAGTATTCACATAAATACATGTAATACATGAAGCATGAAGAATACATGTAATGCATGAAGTATACACATAAATACATGTAAGATACGAGGCATGAAGCATACAAGTAAATACATGTAATATACATGAGGTATGCACATGGATACATATAAGTCATAAGGCTTACACATGAATATACGTAAATCAGGAATTATACACATGAATCCATGTACTTGTCATGAAGTATACACTTGAATACACATTAGTCATGAAGTATAAACATGAAAACACTACAAGTCATGAGGTATACACTTGAATACACATAAGACATGAATCTTATACGTGAATATATGTAAGGCATGAAAAATACACGTAAATACATGTAATATACATGAAGTATGCACATGGATACATGTAAGTCACGAAGCATACACATGAATATACATAAGTCACAAAGTATACACATGAATACACGTAGGTCATGAAGTATACACTTGAATATACGTCAATCATGAAGTATACACATAAATACACTACAAGTCATGAGGTATACACTTTCATTAAATTCGTATATTCTAGTTATTATTTTATATTACTAAGTACTTACATTGTGTCCTTGCCACCTAGGTCCTTCATTTCCTATGTAAGTTTTATAATTTTTGGTACAAAGGACTACAAAACATTTGGATGTGAGCCTACTTGTGTTGCATCTATGAAGTGCACTACAATTTCTATTGCATATGCTTTCTAAGACCTTCTCTAGATTCCAATGTCTTACTCTAGGTTTCTATTTCCATATCCACTTTCTAGATTTTATTACTATATTCTTAGTTTTTCTATTTTCTCTTAGTTTAAAAGAAAAAAACCATAGTACTTTGTCTAGGGAATGAGCATAGTTTTGATTAGGTGAAATAAATTTAGTTACATTTAAATCACTATGTTAGATTGTATATCAAAACTATAGTTTTGTGTTTTAAGATCTCTATCTACAAGTGTTGGTATGTGGCGACCGATCATGCAAATACTATACACTCGTAACGTATCCTTGTAGGGGTTTAGGGGTGCAGTCCCCCCCAAAAAAATTTCCCTTTTTTTTGCATGTTCGGGGTCAGTAGTTAATTTTGTTAACTGACAAATGAAAAATGACATTGTAAAACCCAAATTCTAGAAGCTTCCAAAAAGCTTGTTATAAGCAGCTGGGATGTATGTTGTGGTATGAAATTCATGAGATTATAATCTATTTTGCACTAGATAATAAATCATTGGATGGCTGAGTTTCTGTGGATGTAGCCCATTTTGGGTGAACCATGCTAAAATTTTGTGTTGATCTCTTTTGTGTCATTCTTCATTGTTATATTTGGGTTATTTAATATGCATATAATTGTTAATGTTTATTACTTCGATCTGTCTGAACCCTAACAACTTGTATCATAGTTGGTTGTGTTTGATTATCATCTGCAAAAAGGTCTCACGGTTGAGTGGGAATCTCACGGTTAAGTGGGAGCAATGGCAGACAAGGGTAAATTAAATGTAGATAAATTCAATGGGCAGAACTATCAGTTATGGAAGATGCAAATGGAGGATTATCTCTATTAGAAAGATTTATAGAGGCCATTGGAAGGAAAAGCCAAGAAATTGACACCAATGACTGATGAGGAAATTGGGAACTTTTGGACAAAAGGGCACTGAGAACCATTCGGTTGTGCCTGACACCATCTATGGCGTCTAATATAATAGAAGTGAAGACAGCAGACAAACTGATGAAATCTTTGGCTACATTGTATGTAAAACCCTCAGCCTCTAATAAGGTATTTCTCATGAAGCATTTGTTTAATCTAAAAATGATTGAAAGTGGATTTGTGTCAAATCATTTAAATGGGTTTAATACGATTACCAATCAGTTAACTTTTGTAAAAGTGAAATTTGATGAAGAGGTGAGGGCTCTCTTAGTTTTATGTTCTTTGCCAAAAAGTTGGGATAGCTTGGTAATGGTTGTAAGTAGCTCTATCTCTAGTTCAGATACTTTAAAATTTGATGACGTTGTTGGTGTTATCTTTAGCAAGGAAATGTGATGGAAAATCACACATGAGAGTTCAACATCAGGTAATGCTTTGACTGTAGAGAATAGGGGGAAAAAAAAGGAGAGAGGAAAAAGCCCAACAAATCATGGGAAGTCACAAGGGAAGTCAAAGAAAGGCAGATCTAAATCTAGAGGAAGAATGGATTGCTCACATTATGGAAAGCTAGGACAATTGAAGAAGGATTGTTGGTCTCAAAAGGGAAAACAAGGAAATGGAAAACATGATGACAGTAAAGAAGCTATTGTTGCAAGTAATAATTTAGAAGATGCTTTAATTTTGTGTTTAGATAATGCTAATGATTCCTAGGTAATAGATTTAGGGGCTTCAATTAATGCCACACCCCATAGGAAATATTTTGTAGATTATGTTTAAGGTGATTTTGGACAGGTATATTTGGGTGATGATGAACCCTGTCAGATTGTTGGAAGAGTAAAGATAAAAATCAAGTTGCAGAATGGAAATGAATGGTTGCTTCAAGAGGTAAGGCATGTTCCAAATTTGAGAAGGAATTTAAGCTCTGCAGGACAACTGGGTAGTGAAGGATGCATAGTTACCTTTTCAAACAAAGTCTGGAAGGTTACTAAAGGTGCATTAGTATTAGCTAAAGGTGAAAAGGTAGACACATTGTATTTGTGTACTGGTAATACTTATTCTATCTTAGTGGCTACAAAAACAAATTCTATTGAGATAGTTATAATACTTGCTACAGGGACAGAAATAAAATTGTAGCACCATAGACTTGGGCACATGAGTGAGAAAGGGATGAAGATCCTTTACTACAGAAAGCTGCTACCAGGTCTGAAGTAGATTGACTTGGAGTTCTACAAAAATTGTGTTTATGGAAAATAGAAAAGAGTCTAATTTCTAAAAGTAGGGAAAGAGAAGAAGAGTGAGAAATTAGAGCTTGTGCATTTAGATGTATGGGGACTAGCTCAGGTATCTTCTCTTGATGGCTCTTGCTATTATGTTACTTTTATTGATGATGCAACTAGGAAAACATGGGTGTATTTCTTAAAATAAAAATCAAAAGTTTTTAAAAATTTTAAAAGGTGGAAAGCTTTGGTTGCAAATGAGACAAGAAAAAAGTTGAAGTGTCTGAGATTTGATATTGTAGTCGAGTATTACAGCAGAGAAATTGAGAATTACTATTCTTATAATGGAATCCATAGGCAAAAAATAGTTTTTGGAACCCCATAAGAAAATGGTGTGTCTGAGAGGATGAATAGGACCATTATGGAGCATGCAAGGAGCATGAGATTGCATGCTAGACTACCCTTACACTTTTGGGAAGATGTTGCACATACCACTATTTATTTAATAAACAGGGGACCTTCAAATTCTTTGGATGGTGGCATTCTAGAGGAGGCATGGACGAGTAAAAAGGTAAACTATTCATTTCTAAAAACATTTAGTTGTGAAGTTTTTATCCATGTTGATATTGAAAATAGAACCAAGCTTGAGGCTAAGTCTAAAAATGTACCTTCATTGGATATGGAGTAGATGAGTTTGGTTATCAATTATGGGATTATGAAAATCATAAAATTATTAGGAGCAGAGATGTTATATTCAATGAGAAGGTCATGTATAAGGATCAGTTGCAGGGAAAAAAGCATGAATAGGCCAAAAAGGAATATGTGGTACTGGATGAGATTCCAGAAAATAAAATGCCAGTGGTACTTGATGCTCAGCAGCAACAAGTTATCCCACATACTCCTACAAATGTTAGACATTCTACAAGGATATCTAGACCTCCATAAAGATTTTCTCCATTATTAAATATTATATATTATTAACTAATTCTGGAGAACCTGAAGGTTATGAAGAAGCAATCTAGGTAGATACCAAAAAGCCGTGGGATCTAGGAATGAAAGAGGAAATGTATTCTTTGCTACAGAATCAGACTTAGAACTTAGTCCAATTACCTGTAGGTAAAAGGGAATTGCAAAATAAATGGGTTTACTGGTTGAAGGAAGAAGATGGAGGCAAGAAAAGATATAAGGCCAGACTCATGGCAAAAGGTTTTGCATAGAAAAAAAGGTATATATTTTGATGAAATAATTTCTTTGGTTGTAAATATGACTTCTATTAGAACTATTCTAAGTCTTGTGGTTACATAAGACTTGCATCTTGAAGAACTAGATGTGAAAGCAACATTTATCCATAGGGATTTGGAAGAGGAAATATACATGCAGCAACCACAAGGGTATGAGGTCAAGGGTAAGGAGGAATTTGTGTGTAGGTTAAAGAAAAGTTTGTATGGACTGAAGCAAGCACCTCAACAATGGTATGTCAAATTTGATAGTTTTATGGCTGAACAAGGTTACAAAAGATGTCATTTTGATTATTGTATTTATTTTAAGAAATTTGGTAATGGTAGCTATATTATCCTGTTTCTTTTTGTTGATAACATGCTTGTTTATGGGTCTAACATGTAGCATATTAATGAGCTTAATAAAAAATTAGTACAAACAAAAAATTATTTTTGTCTCAAAGTGAGTATGTAGAGAAGGTGTTGAAAAAGTTTAACATGTTGAATGGAAAAGCAATTAGTACACCTTTGCCTATTCATTTTAAGTTGACTAGGGAGATGTGTCCAAAGACACAAGAAGAGGAAGAAAAAATGTCTAAGATACCATATGCATCAGTAGTAGGTAGCTTAATGTATGCAATGGTATGCACAAGGCCAAATATTGCTCATGTAGTGGGAGTTGTGAGAAGGTATATGAGCAATCTGGGAATGGAACATTGGAATACAGTAAAATGGATTCTTTGATATTTGAGAGGTACTACTTTAAATAAACTATGTTTTGGAGGAACAAATTATGCTCTAAAGGGATATGTTGACTCTGATCTAGTGGGTGATATTGATAGTAGGAGGAGTATTACAGGGTGTGTTTTTACTATAGAAGGTACTACAGTCAATTGGATTTCAAGGCTGCAAAAGGTTGTTCCACTTTCAGCCACTAAAGCTAAGTGTGTTGTTGCTATAGAAGATAGCAAGGAGATGATTTGGTTACAATATTTTTTGGAGGAATTGGGACAACGACAATAAGATAGCCCTTTGTACACCGATGGCTAGAGTGTCATTCATCTTGCTAAGAATTTAGCTCTACATTCAATAACTAAGTACATACAGCTCAGATACCACTTCATCCAGTCAATTTTAGAGGATGGACAGTTGAAGATAGAGAAAATCCACACAAGTGAGAATCCTGCAGATATGTTCACAAAGGCAGTTACATGGGAAAAATTTATTTCCTCATCAGTTTCCATTAGCCTTCACGACTGATAATGGTGAACATAAGAAACCAACTAGGCCTATAATCTAGTGGGAGCTACAAGTGCAACGATGTCATCCAGGATCAGTCTCCAAGTGGGAGATTGTTGGTATGTGGTGACTGATCATGCTTTTTTTCCCCTTTTTTTGCATGTTTAGGGTCGGTAGTTAATTTTTGTTAACCGACAAATGAAAAACAACATTGTAAAACCCTAATTCTAGAAGCTTCCAAAAAGCTTGTTATAAGAGGCTTGGATATATATTGTGGTATGAAATTCACTAGATTGTAATATATTTTGCATTGGATAATAAAATCATTGGATGGCTGAGTTTTTGTGGATGTAGCCCATTTTGGGTGAACCATGTTAAAAATCTATGTTGATCTCTTTTGTGTTATTCTTCATTATTATATTTGGGTTATTTAATCTGCATATAATTGTTAGTGTTTATTGCTTCGATCTACCTAAACCCTAATAACAAGAAATTAGAAGGTTGAAATAAACAAAATCAATTTCCCCCTATTATAATAGGAAGTGTGGATGATAGAGGAAAAAAATCAAGGAGAAGGGATCAAGTAGGTGTGGAGTAATGAGATTGTTGTAATGTCAATTTAGATTCTCCAAAGGGAAAAAGAGAGAAATCTCCCAAAGAGATGATAGAGTGAAAAATATAACAAAAATAAACTAATATAAAAATAGGATCCAAACAAGTAAGACTACACCTTGAAAAGTGCAATGGTCGGTGTGATGATAGAGTGGTAAATGGGATGAAAGAGAAGAAGGTAAAGTTTTAAATAAAGTTGATAGAAGATCAAAGATCAGAAAGTAACAAGAGATAATGTGATTATAAGTGATAAGCAAAATGATGTAGAAGGATAATATGGAGAATAGGTTGTAGGAAAACAAGGTATAGAGGCACAAGGAGTCACAACATATTCAAGTGAATTTTTCATAATGACATCCTAATCTTATACACCAAGATGGTAAGAAAATTTCTTTCAACTATAAAATAGAAGTACACCATGTACATATGGAAAAGTGGAAGTGAAATGTAGGATATAGGAGATAATGTGAAAAGACAAGGGAGTAGCATAGAGCAAGTTGCATGGATCATTCAATGGACTAGTGAATGTGTAATCTTGGGTTTCAAGAGAGTGAGGAAAGGCAAGTGTATAAGGGGATTGTAGATGAAGAAAGTGAAGTGATATGATAAAGTAGCAATCCAATTTTAGGTCATGTAGACCATAAGAAAGGGAAAAGAAAACATCTGCAACTCAAGATTTCAATCCTAGACTTAAATTGAAGGATAGACTATAGGTTGATTCAGTATAAAAAGAATTAGAGAACTGGTACTACTTGATCAAGAGGAGTATTTTTCTATGACTTGGTATGCTTTGACTTTCTTTAATTTTTGAGATATGGATTTGAATTACTTTGATTAGCACATGTGATTTTTCTTTTTATTTTCATTTTTTCTATGTTTTTTGGAAGGGATGTCACCCCCATAGCCTAACCCCATGAAATTAGGAGGATGTGTTCATCACCAAAGGCGAGACCCAATGAGTACAGACATCATTTTATTGTGCATACAAATAAAAGATTGATTTATTTGATAACTCCAAAATTGATGAGCTAGAAGAAGGGTGATCCACCTATGTGCCTCTAGGAATAACTAGTGAGGTCATATATTGGGAAGGTTGAAGGGGGAAAAAAGAATACATGAGCCTAATCAAGGTTAGATAACATAATTTAAGTGTGGATAAGATAATAGTAAATGTAATAATGACAGTGGAATGTGGATGGCTTGAAAATCTAAGTCTAGCATCACTACGTCAAAAAAACTTATCATGGAAAGAGAGAGATAAGGAGTGCATGGGATTCATGATAGGGATGAGGTAAGTAGAATGATAGATTTTAATACATGTAAGACATGAAGCATATACATGAATGTACATAATGCATGAACCATACACGTAAATACATGTAATATACACAAAGTATTCACATTGATACATGTAAGTCACGAAGCATACACATGTATATACGTAAGTCATGAAGTATACACATGAATATACATAAGTCATGAAGTATACACTTGAATACACATCAATCATGAAGTATACACATGAATACACTACAAGGACTATGAGGAATGAAACATAAACACACATACCACAAGGTTTTGGGTAGCTAGAAATGGATATCCATTTCTAGCTACCCAAAATGGATATGTGTTCTCCATTTACTGAAGAAAAATGGATATCCATTTTCTATTTACCAAAGCAAAATGGATATCTGTTTTCTAGCTCGCTTGCATTTAGGCTTGGGACTATCATAGTTGCCTTTTCCTAAATTTTAAGGTTTTTGCACGTTTCACTTTCTTCTTCGAATTTCACCCTTTGTGTTGACGATTCTTTTTTTATGCAAATTTGATAAAACAAAAAGGGTTTATTGAATAAATTGTCAGCTTTCTAAAAATATAAGATTTGCTTAGTTATCATTTTATTAAATAATTATTAATAATTTTCTATATAGTGTGTGTCTGAAATCATGATGGACACACTGATTGAAAAACATCCATAACTTTCAAACCATTTCACCTTTTTGAGATCCGAAAGCTACGTCACACTCTATACTTTTCTAGTTATAGGTTAAAAAAATTGAATTCCATTTTTTTTTTATCGAGTTAGGTTGGCTGGATTTAATTTCTTTTTAGTTTTTAAAAAAGTCACAATAAAAACATCATAACTAATTATTTTATTAGACAAAATTTTCAAAATAATATGCGTCACATCTGGGCATGAGTCCTCTACTTATTTTGAAAGATTCAAAAAAAAAAAATGCTCATAGTTAGGTTGGTTGGAATGACACCCACTTTTTATTTTTTTCTGAAAAATTTAATAGTTGTTCATTGAAATATTCATTTTTCACTAAGTAAATTTAGTTTTAAAAAAAATAGTAGCCCATAAACTAGATTCAATTCTCTACAAATTTTGTTCTTACATCTTTTTCAAATTGTGTAGATAATCCTTTCAAATTTTCACATGGACTTCATTAAGTCCAATTTTTAGTATTTTCATTGCCACTTAGAGGTATAGTTTGGCCCATCATGATCCTGCACATATCCACGTGGTGCGTTGTTATTCTAGATAGTGAGGTTGTCTGCCTAGTGCTAGGTTCTTTATTTTTTTATCTTTTCATTTTGTACTTCATTTCTCATAACTCTATTTACTATTATTTATTTTCTAGCATTATAAACAAAAACATAAAGTGGTTCTGTAGACATAGATTTTGTGTAAAACACTAACTAACATAACCCTAATGTAATGTTAGTAGAAAGCTCCCTTGATTGATATGTTTAGTTGAGGAGTAGTTTTTCCTACATCATAGTTAGTGATGGATAGTTTGATGTGAAGGATTTTCCACGTCGTAAGGTAGGATTGGGATATCAACTTTGAATTTCTAGATTTGCAAGCTAAGATCATTTCATGTTACCCTACTATATTTGTGATTCCACTTAACATTGAGATGAGGTGGGAGTGAGGTTGAAGGGAGAAGTTGTCTATGTATTTCTTTAAGGAGAAAGACATGGATGTTGGACTTATTAAGCCATTTCCAATCTTTTAGAAAATTATCCATGACAATGGGAGGATAGTAGGCAATAGATTTTAAGAGGAACACATTATTGGATTTGGAGAAGAAGTTTTATGAAAGAACATGCCAAATTGAATTGGGATCAGAGGTGTTGCTAGGATTTCTAGTTGAAGGTAACTAGGTCCCACAAATCTTGGAAAACTTGAATTTTAGTTTTAAAAAAGTGCTTGGCTTTAAAACTCTTCATGGAACCAATTAGTTTTCCCTCTTACTAGATTAGGCAATTCCACCAAATGGAGAAGGTCACAAAACTGAGACCATGAATAAAGGATTGATCATACCAAGTTAGCTTCTTTGAAGTGGTTTGTTGGGATTTCCAAATGGAGTTGAAGGGCATAAACCTATGGATTTTAAAAAAGGATCAAGAAGTAATTTGTCATTCCAATTGACCATGTCCTATGAGTTTCCAATAATAAAAAAAATGAATTTAGAATCGAACCAAATGTTTCGTTCCAATACCCACACAATTCACTTAGTGGTGAGGCAAATGCCCTAGATGTATAGATCAATAATTCCCAGGCCTCCTTTTTCCTTTGGTTAAATACACTATAACCAAAATGTGGAAAGGAGATATTTCTTGTTGCCCCATTTGGCCCAAATAAAACACCTAATCAACTGATTCAACTGGTTGTAACATTTTTAGAGGGAAACCAACATGATGAAATATAAACGTGGTTTTCTAGAAGGATTTATTGGCAACCTAGATGTAGACAACCATGTTTAAGAACCAGTTGGTCCAATTCACAAATTTTCCTTTGATTTTGGTCATGAGCCAGCTCCATATATCTTTGAGGGAAACTCTAATGCCAAAGGAGATACCAAGGTATCTAGTGATTGTACCATGGCTAACTTCACACCATTCACTATTAGAAATGTAGGTAAGAAACTACCAATGGAAAATGGATTACAGCTATAATATAGATATTTAACTATGTAGAACCAAAATGGAGATGGTATCAAACCAATACAAAGAACTAATGGAATAGAAGATCAAACACATAACATAGTATTTACGTGAGGAAACCCTTTTGGGAAAGAACTCCACACAAGAAGAGATGCACCAGTTTGTATTAACTTCAAAGGAGTTTACAATACAACACTAACAATCTCCTCTTCGGTCTTCAATCCTGCAGTGCATGTAATACTTATACAAAACCGTAATACAAGGCCCTCTTTAAAAGAGTGTTTCCTTCTAGGGAAAGAAAACCCTAACATAACCTCTACCATCAGATCTGTGACCTAATGATGAACAATCCAAATTGATTATGAAATTACAATATTTTCCATGGCAAGTCCCCGCACACCTGTACAAGGATCCGAAGTGCGGTTAAAACAAGATCACTGCTTGGTGAATACTTCATCCCTTATGAATGATTTACAAACAATATTAGGAGTAATTAAATACATAGGATTTACAAGGTTGATGGCACCTTAATCCTAATATTCACTAGGGATTCCGGGTGATGTGGGTTAGGGTGAGTCATGATGAATTTAGTTTGTGCATGACTAGCTTGGATCATGAGATAGTGAATAAAAGTTTCAGTGTATCAAGAGTGGGTGTCACTTCATCAACTAAATTTTGAATGAACATGCTACCACCAATAATGTAGGAGTTAAGGGCTTTGGTATTACTACGTAGTGAAATGCCATAAATAAGTTTATAAGATAGAGCATGTTGAAATAGGTAACCAAGAGTGTCCATCACTAAAACAAATAGAAATGAGGCAAGCGGGCAACCTTGGTAGATAAATTTGTGTAATGGGAATTAGGGGAAAAAGATCCATTGACACAACTCTATGTTAGCATCCATGAACATTTTAATTTTCTCTTGAACTTTGGGTCCAAATCCTAGCTATTTTAACATATTAAGAATGAAGGGCAATATATGTGGTCATATGCTTTATCAAAATTTAGTTTGATGATAAGAGCATCTTTGGTGGTTTGTTGTAATGTCCCCTTCTAGTAAGTCAAATTTTTCACAAACTTGCACAATTCAACTTAGTAAAAGAGAACATTAGTATTCAATTCTTCTTTCCATTTCATAACTAGGATTAATGATTAAGTATCAAACTCATATATTTTCCACATTTGTACTTAAGGCTTGTAACATTATAATCATAATCACATATATTTCATATTTATACTTATAGTCATGATTCACATCAAGTTCATACATTTCATATCCATATTCTTTCTCTCATCGTTCTCATGATTCATCTCAAGGAAGTTCTTGAGTAGCCCTATCATGAATCAACCCTATTTCCCATATGAGCATGGTTTGTTAAGGCACTTGATATATCCATCCCATACGTAGGCCCAAAGGTTTCACACTACACACGGTGTTCCTCACCATTTGGCTCAAAAAGATTCATGCTACATGCGACATTCCTCACTTACTTGAGAGTCATCATCCGTAGGGCACATTAATTATGAGCTCATATTACCTTAGGCCCAAGAGATTCACACTACACATGGTGTTCCTCGCTTCTTGGCTTAATGGACTTCACACAACATGCAGTGTTCTTCATCCACTTGAGGGTCACCTAGGTCCAATTTTTGCCCTTAACTTAACCCCATACACATAGGTTAATAGAAGTGATTAAGGATGAGGCTTGAACATCCTTTTGATTACATCACAAGTTTGTGAGCCACAATTCATTATTCATCATTTTGAGATCTCTATATGTCTATCCTCGTTCCTTCATGGAACCTCATTTCATCATTTAATCATAGCCTTATACTAAGCTTCATTGCTAATTCAATTCATACATCATTATCATATAACTTTATATCATTTACATTTAATTTCAATGATAAGACAATTAACTAATGACTTGTTTTCATTTCTAATCATGATTCATTTGTTCATACCACAATTAGATTTGTTCTAGTATTATACTTCTTATTAACATCCATGTAATCATCATATACTATTTGCTTATTCATCAAATTTAGGAAATCTGAGCATATCTTAGTCATATAAATCAGATATAGGTTTGGCAACATTCATATCATTTATCAAGAATTGAGTATGTAATTCTATGTGTATTCATTATTCAAATATGTAAACCAAACACAGAATTGAGGTATAGTGCATACCTTTATATCTGTAGACTCAAACAAATGGCTGCTAGACAATGTTTGTGGAAATGATCTTCTCAAATACTTCTATTTATGTAATAAACATTAATGCGCATTCATTGCTACTAAATGATTAAGAGATAAGATGCTTGTGATATGTTTCGGTCTACAGAGATAATGTTATGCTATGTTTTGATCTACTGATGTACTTTATGTTTTGTACATCAATTGATGTTTGATCTGTAGAGAGTGATGGTTGTGTTATGATCGATGCCTTCCTTGCTACCCCTGATCACCTTATATATTTGATTGGGTGCCCTTTCATCAAGAGATGCTTCTTCATAATGTATCTTTTAGTTAACATTAATCCATTTGTTACCATCAGTTCTTCTTATTGTCCTTACTAATTGCTTATTATTATTTTTTTATTCACATGATCATTGATAATCGATCCAATTCAAATCTTATGCATAAAATAATGGTCTTTATGGATTTGTTGTTTTGCTCTTCATGGACTACTGAGTGATTGACATTTAAGTATCTTATTTATTGCATCTATGGGTATATGACTGTGTGTCTCATCGACACTTAGAAACCTCATCAGACTTGGCCATTTTAGTATATATATATATATATGCCTTTTCTTATGTTTAAATACAAAGTGTTGCAATCGATCTAATCATTGATTTGGTCTTCTTGATTAGCATGGCAGGGTGACTATTCCAATCTTTAATTGGAATAGGGTCATCAAGGGATATGACAGGCCTCCCCTCTTAAGATTTCTTGTCCTCAAGCAATGTTCAATCTTGGATGTTTGAGACTTTCCATTCCTTCCCATGTGGCATAGTCCCTGGGTAGATCTTTCCACTTTATAAGGTACTCAGTAATAGTTCTGATGGTGATAGTTTGTCATTGATGTCAAAAGGTATTGAGAAAGTTGAGTTGTGCAAAGTATCATCAGGCTACAGGTCATTTGTGGATCACTTGTACTATTGACAAAAGTTGTTCATGATCATGCATTTCACAGTTGTTCTCATAGTGTTGAAGGATATTGTCAGTTGGGATTGACTTGATAAATGGATGATAATATTACAAGTGTTTGAGAACATTCATGTATTAATCATGCTCACTATATTGGTGTTTCAAGTGATTACAGGATCACAGGAATACATAGATGTCACTTTGTCTGCAGTAGATCTCATTATGACAATATCAGTAAGTTGCATAACAAAGGTACCAGATCAAATCATGATGATGATCATAGTTCAAAGGATCTCAAGTCATATGTTGCTTTGGAGGAGTCATACTTGATCATTTTGGTTGTTCATATCCACATGCCTGCATAGTAGTTATTGATCTTCATCAGTGTCTTTGACAGAAGCATTAATTTTTTTTAATGGCAGATATAAGAGGTTTAAATCATTAAAATCCTAAGTCATGTCATCTCATAAGAAGTTTGAGCGGTAAAAAGAATTTCAAATAAAAAAGTTTGGAATACTTCTTTAAGGAGAGCCTGATGAAAGATTATTACTCCATTCAAATTTTTATTGAAAAGACCTCCAAAAGAAGAAATGCCATAACATGGATTTAATTGGTTTTAATTTAAAAAAAAAAAAAAGAAAAAGGCATATTTTCGGGGAAAGCTTTATTTTATAAAGCATAAAATGTATTTAGTAAAAGGCACGATTTATGCCTTAAGATTATATTGGAAACCATGTTAAGGAGGAGGATTTTTTATGAAAAGCACTTTTTGCCATATATAAAGGAGTTTGAATTTATAAAGTTTTTCTAAAGCCAAAACTCTAAGAAGGAAAGCCCGATGCTTTAAGAAAAAGCTATTTTTTCTACCTTGAAACTTTGAGAGGAGTTTAGAAACTTTAATTAGTTTCCTTTTTAAAACTTATGTAATTTCCTTCTAAATCCTTTTGATCGGTCCCTTATGTAAGGAGTTTTTAATAAGGAGTTTTTTTTTAGAAAAATCTTTATGAAGAATTTTTTAAGGAGTATTTTTGATAAGGAGATTTTTATTATTTTTTGTGAAGAGATTTTGTAATAAGGAGATTTTTATGAAGAGTTTTTTTAAAGACTAATTTTTTTTGGGAGATTTTTTATGGAGATTGGAGATTGTTTTTGAAAGGATTATTTTGAGAATAAGGCAGATTGAGGAGAAATTAATTTTTGTTGCAGATTGGATAAAGATTTTTTATTTTGCAGGAGATTATTTTTGAAGAAGAATTTGAAGAGGATAATGAAAAATTTGTTTGAAGAAATTTGCAAGGGTTTTGTATTTTGGAAAATATGAAACATCATGCAGGGATTGAAATGAGAAGGTGAAAATATTTATACAGAGGAATATGAAAAATCTTTTGCAGGTGAATCAATTTGAGAAGGCTATTCATTTTTGACATGAAAAATTAAGCAATCCAGTGATTTTTTTTTTAAAAAAAAAAATATGAAGGATCATGTACAGAGAAGAGGAAGATCAAAAGATTTTTTAATGCATAGAATTGATGGGAAGATATTTTGTTTTAAATATAGAGAAGAGACTATGAAAGGTTTTTTCAGAAAAGTGCATTGTGATGGGTTGTGAAAGATATTCAGATTTTATTTAATGACATTACAGATGCTTTGATTAAAGTGTCTTGTGGATTAACAAGATGAGATGAGTGATGTTGTGCAGATCTATGATGAACTGACAGGGATCAAATACAGATATAGAGATTGACAAGGTGATCAGAAAGACAATATGCAATTGCAATAATAATCAGGTGCATTGATTGTATGACTGGTAAGGCAGAGATGAAACATATAGAGAAAAGTAGTGTTGTTGAGCATATCTGGATGAAGAATTGATTTTTGAATGGAATGACCATTTGAACACATAAGAGAGAATAAAAGTTATGTATTGAAACAGAGAAACCCTCTGAATTTGTGTTTTCAATTTGTTCTGTAATAGGGGTTAGTGCTCCTTGAAGCTGGTGCTTCTAAACAGTATGCCAGTGAGGCTTGTAGGTCAGTGAGACCTCAATAGTCAGTGAGACATAATATTCAGCCAGTGAGGCTTTGTATGATGTTTTCAAAGTTAAGCCAGTGAGGCACTTCACGAGTGGTTTTTCTACCCAGAGAGGGTTTTCCACTCTAGTAATTCTTGTGTCTTGATTCATATTGGTCATCTTTCTATGGTTGTATGTTTTACTCATGAGTTTTGTTTATCATTCTCAATTATGTGCATATGTGTTTGACAAAGTTATGTGCATATGTGTTTGACAATTCAATGATTACTTTCTCTCCTTATGCTCTCCAAGTTAAAGTTTGAAAAAGATTTGAAAATTCACACAACACTGATTCACCCCCCCTCTCAGTGTTGTCCTTGACTCCTACAAGTTCTATATTGTAATGTTCTTTTCCTAGTGTCAAGTATCTTCTCTGGTTCGAGGACTAATTGTCCTTCCTCATCGAGTGGGGGTAGGTCTTCACATGCAATAACTCTTTGGCCAAGCACTTTCTTAAGCTGGGAGACATGAAATACATTATGAATCTTGTTGTTTCTAGGTAGATCCAACTCATAAGCAACTTCACCAACCCGTCTTAATACTTTGTAGGGTCCATAAAATCAGGGTTTGAGTTTCTCCGCTCCACTACTCTTAATAGAGGTTTTCTTGTAGGTATGGAGTCTAAGGTACACCATATCTCCCACCTTGAAATTTCTTTCCACTTGCCTTTAATTTGCATAGATATTTTGTTGATTTTGGGCATGATGTAAATTATCTTTAAGGACTCTCATAATGTCCTCATGTTGTTGCAGAAAATCCTTCACCTTGGGTACCTTACTATTTGGTAGAAGTAGCTTCCCAAATGACATGGCTTCATATCCATAGGGCCTTGAATGGACTCATCCCAATAGACATGTGATGAGTGGTATTATAACAATATTCTCCCATATGTAACCATTTGATCCATGCCTTTTGTTTCCCCGTTACATAATTTCTCAAGTAGCCTTCGATCCATTTGTTCACTACTTCTATTTGACCATCGGTTTGCGGATGATCGCTTGTGCTCGAGGTGAGTTCCATTCTAGATAACTTGAATAGTTCTTGCCAAAATAGGTTCAAGAACAAGCTATCTCTATCACTGATTATAGTCTGGGGTAACCCATGGAGTCTGAATATTTCCTTGAAGAAAAATTCAGCCACTTAAGGAGCCTTATACTCGGATGAGATGGCCATAAAATGTGCATACTTGGTGGGTCTATCCACGACCACATAAATACAATCTCTTCCATGCACTTTAGCAAGTTCGGTAATGAAATCCATGGAAATGCTACTCCATTTCTAATCGGGTATGGGTAATGGTTGCAAGAGTCTGGTATGTGTGCTCTACTTTGTTCTTTTGGCATGTGGTACACTCTTGAACATATTGGAGTACATCCCTTTTTAGTCCCTTCTGAACATACTTTTCTCATACTTGTTTGTATGTTTTGTAATACCCCTGATGTCCTACAAGAGGGCTATCATTAAATTCTTTGATGATTCGGTCTCTTACCCTTGAGCCGGCTAGAGGATGAAATCTTCTTTCACCTCATAACCTTCCTATTGCAAATTTCCTTCCATCACATCACTTGTGAAAGGATCCTTGACATATTAGAATGTAATGAGGTTCTTCCAATTTGGGAAGATGTTAGACATGGCACATAAGTGTGGCCTTCGTGATAGAGCATCAGCTACCACATTGTTCTTAACCTTCATGTCGGTTATGTTGAAGTTGTAGGCTTGGAGTTTGCTAACCCATTTTTATTGTCTATCATTCAAGTCTCTTTGTTTTAGGAAGTGCTGAAGACTATTATGATCCATTCTAACTGAGAACTTCCCGTACACCAAGTATTGCTAAAATTTGTCTAAGGAGTGCATGATTGCTAGCATTTTTTTATCATAGGTTGAGTAGAGTCTTTTGGGGGCTGAAAGTTTATGACTCTCGAATGCTATAGGATGTTTATTTTGAACCAACATGGCTCCAATGCTTTTTCCAGAAGCATCACATTCTAATTCAAATGGTAAGGAGAATTCAGGTATGGCTAGCACAAGGAAATTGCTCATGACTCTTTTTAATTCTTTGAATGCTACTTTAGTGAAATCATTCCAATGAAATAAGCCTTTCTTGGTTAAATCGGATAGGGGGGTGGCAATCTTAGAGAAGTTCTTCATGAACCTTCAATAATAGTTGTACAACCCCAAGAATCCTTGTAATTGAGTTAGGGTTCAGGGTCTAGGCTATTCCCTTATGGAATTAATCTTTTCTTCATCAACCCTTACACCTTCAACACTAATCTTATGCCCTAGGTAAAAAATTTCCTCCATCCCAAACTCACATTTTGAAACCTTGGCATAAAGGGATTCTTGCTCTAGGATGGACAGGACTCCGTCAATATGCTTCAAGTGTTCCTCTTAGGTTTTACTATATATTAGTATATCATCAAAGAAGATGAAGAAGAACTTTCTTAGTTGCTTCCAGAAGGTATGGTTCATACATGACTGAAAGGTTGCCGAGGCGTTAGTTAGCCGAAAGGGTAGTACCAAAAACTCAAAATGGCCATAGTGGCATTGGAAGGCTATTTTAGGAATGTCTTCCTCTCTCATTCAGATTTGGTGGTATCTAGATCATAGATCTATCTTTGAAAAGTATTTGGCCCCATGTAATTCATCAAGTAATTCATCTACCCTAGGAATCAGATAACGGTTCTTAATAGTTTTCTTATTTAGGGCTCTATAATCAATACACATTCTCTGTTAGGGTTAGCTGATAGAAGACATCAATTAAATGCAAATAAAGATTAAACAGAGGAATAAAAAATACACAGAAATAATAACAGTGAGAGACAATTTCAATGTGGTTCACCCAAACTCAGGCTACATCCACCAACAAAGAGTCCAATATTATTATCCAGTAATTCAAAACCAATTACAACCAGTAAATCCTTGCAACTCAATACCACTACAAAATGCTACAATACATCATAAGAAACCCTAACCCTTAGCCTCTTTTATCAAGCCTTACGTCGGTTACAAAATAGGGTTTTTTTATGTCAACCAATAGAAAAATATCTCCCGACGCCTTAATAAAATAATAATAAATCATTGGAGGTTTCGAGGGCATTGCCCCTGGACCCCGCAAGGGGTGCTGTCCCTTGACCCCATCTTGGGGGTGCTGCCCCCAAACCCCCCTTGAGGGGCACTGCCCCTTGATCCCATTAAATAATTTGGGGGGAAACTACGCTGATAAAAGTGGGGTAAATTTAGCCTCCAAGTTTGATTAGGCTCCTTATAACAACATTCTCATGGTACCATCCTTCTTCTTTACAAGGACTATGGATGAAGCAAATGGACTAGAGCTTGGTTGAATATGGCCCATTTCTAAAAGTTCATTTATTGTTTTTTTCTATTTCCTCTTTGAATTTCTGTGGGTACCTATAGGGAGTGGTGATAATGGGTTTTTCTCCCTTCTCCAATTCAATGATATGCTCAAACCCACATTTGGGGGGTAACCCTAGTGGTATATCATTAAACACCTTTTTATGTTTTTTAAGGATGGGCTGAATATCTATGTGAATGGCTTTCCCTAAAGGAGTTGCCTTGTCTAATATTATACATTGGGCTGCCCATTTGACTTGGTTATGTCAAAAAATCCTATCCATCTTTTTGGTAGAGACCATTCGGGGTGAACCATCTGATAAGCCATGTAGACTAGCCATTTTTCCTTGGTCTTCATATTGAAGTTCTAATTTAGGGAAGTCTAGTGTGACTTGACCTAAGGAATGTAGACATGGTGTACCAAGGATTACATCTGCGTCACCCATATTAACTCTATAGAAGTCATCTTCAATGGTGTGTTATCCTACGGTCATTTTTAGTTGGGGTAATATTTTTGAACAACCCCTCATGGATCCATCGGCTAAAGATACCATAAATCCTTCAAAATCTTGGGCATCTAATTTGATTCTTTTGACTAAGGACTCATCGATAAAGTTATGGGTGGCCCCACTATCCACTAGGGAGGTCACCTTACTACCTTTAAGATGGTATCTAATCCTAAAGGGGTGATGCTTAGAAACTTTGGATATGGCAGCTAGAGTTACCTTTTCTTGGGGTTCACACTTCCTTCTTTTGGTTGGGTTTTCATCTATTTCTTCTTCAACTATGGCTTCTATATTTTGAACTTTTCCACATCTATGTTTTGGACCCCATTTTTCTTTACATTTAAAACATAGACCCTTCTCTCTTAATTCATCCCTTAGGCATATATGTCTCGGTTTCCATGGTTCACCGCATTTATGGCATTGGTTGCTATCTTTTCTCTCGCTCTTATGATGGGATGATTTTTGGAATCTTTCCTTTTTGGTGAAAGGTTTGGTATGTGGCTTGATTTTCTTATCTTTTTCTAATCTAAGGGTCGTATCCATGGCATCTTCTAGATTTATAGGTTTGAAAGCACTTACCAAGTTTCTTAGAGAATCACCCAAACCTTCAACAAACAAGCATGTGAGTCATTCTAATGTAGGTGCATCCCTGGTTCAAGAAAAATCTTACATCAACCAAAAACATTTGCATTTCAGTTTGTTTGTATTTCAATTCTTTCATTTTCTAGTTCAGTTCAGGTAGTTTAATCAGATGTATTTTCAACTTGTGGTCCACTTTTGGCATTTCACATCTTTTGGATCTAGACTTAGCATCTACATTCATTCATCTACACCACATCAAGAATTCAGAGCATTTGGATCAGTTACCAGAAAGATATCACTATCACAAGATCAAATGTTTCTTAGAGCAGACCATTCTAACAGTTCCTGGTAATCAGCTAAAGGAGAAGGCTTGCGGATCCTAATGACACATCATTCAATGATCCTTAGTTCATGGACAACCTTCCCCAGAGATCTGTACATTGTTCCATTTATTTGTGGGCATGTTCTATACATTTAGGTCCGACCTATCTGTGAGCATGTTACAACTCTTCATTAGAGTTTGTGATCTTCCTTGGCTGATGCAAAGGAATCTATTACTCTAGAAATGATATATATTGATGTAATAGATCCTTAGGAAAGTAGCTATTCACATAGGAAAGATCTGATAGTTTAGATTTTGTGTGAAGGAGCTTCAAAGCTTTATCTTGCGCATGTATGTAATCAGGCCTTTGAGCCCTAGTTGTAAGCCCACATGTTGCCAGCCAGATTGTATTTGAATTCTATGATATACTGAATGACTGAATCTGCATTTGCTTTATTTCTTTGAGTTGTTTCTATTGTGTTTACTCTTGATGTACGGTTCGGATAGTTCATTCTATGAACCCTCCTACCATGACTACACCAAGTGGTATTAGAGCAAAAGTTTGATTCTTTGGAGTGTATTGGAGAAGGGGATTCCATAAGATCTTGTTGTGAACAGATTACTAATCCGAGGAGGATACTTGTATGCAACTGATTATTGATTGAGAGGTAGTTGTCGCTTGTAGGCCAATCACCGAATGTGAGGCAATTTACACATGAGCCTAGGAATATGTCGTTGCAAAGAGTTCCTCCTATTGGTACAATGGTTAATAGAATGGATGAGATGATGGAATTGATGAGAATAATGTAGATTCAATTGGATGCTTTTGAAGAAGATAGGCAAAGAAGATTAACATTGAGACCTAATGTTGAAAGCGATGATGAAGAAGAATTTCAATCTGTTGAACAAACTAGACAAACCCTAGGAGGTGATGATGAAGAAGAATCAGATCAAGTAAAGATGTTGCAAGCTATTTCAAAGATTGGAAAAATACCTAGACTTGATGTGTTAAATTATGCTGGTAACTTGAACCCTGAAGAATTGATTGATTGGATAAATGATATGGAAGAATACTTTGAATATGAAGAGATGGAAGATCCGAAGAGAGTGAAATTTGCAAAGACAAAGTTGAAAGGACATGCTTCTATATGGTGGAAAGAAGTTCAGTTGGAAAGAAATAGAAAATGAAAAGAAAAGATTGTAAAGTGAGACTGGATGGTGACAAAGTTGAAAAATTAGTTTATACATGTTGACTATGAGTTGGAGTTGTTGAAGAGATTACAAAACCTAAGATAGAAGGAGAAATCTGTGAAGGAGTACACTGAAAAATTTCATAAGATGATCACAAGGACATGACATAGTGAAGCAAGCAAGGAGAAAGTGTCTAGATACATCAATGGACTGGGATTGAACATTCAAGAAGAACTAAGCTTGGTAAGGATGACATCTTTGGAAGAAGCATATTAGTTTTCCCTAAAAGTTGAAGAGAAGCTAAATAAGAGACACAATCAGAGACAAAGAGGAAGAGGAGGTAAATTTTAGAGAGGTAGGACATTTTCTAGAGATAGATCATTTGTGGAGTAGAACAAGTTTGACAGCCCACTGAAAAAGGATGATAGAGATAATAATGCTTGCGAGAGAGATGACAGAAATTTTTCTCAGAAAGGAAACCCTAGTGCATACTGGAATGAAGTATACAGAAGAGAAGGAAGAGGATTTGATAAGAAGACATTTAGAGGTACTTGTTTCAAGTGTGGAGGTGAAAGACATAGAGTATGTGAATGTAATTAGGGTAGTACAAGCAAGAGGATAGAAAATAGTGGAAGAACAACCTATGTTGAAGAAGAACCTGTTGGATCACCTAGTTCTGTTGGCAAACCGGGAAAAGGAGAATCATTGGTGATGAGGAGAGCACTATTTCAAGCAGAGACAAATGAAGAACCACCATAAAGGAAGAGTCTGTTCAAAACTAGACTCAAAGCTAGAGGTAAGTGTCGTAAAGTTGTGATTAATAGTGGTAGTTCAGATAACTTAGTCTCAGAGGAGATGGTGACTAAGCTGAAGTTGGAAAGATTGAAACACCCTAAGCCCTATCAGATAGTATAGATTCAGGATGATCATAAGGTACTAGTAAGTGAACAATGTTTGGTGAAATTTCATTTTGGATCTTATCATGATGAAGTCTTGTGTGATATTACGCCTATGGATGTTTGTCATAACTTGTTGGGTAGACCTTGGCAATGTTGGCAAGAGACACTGCTTAGCATTGATAGGAGTTGTCATTGATGGCAACTAAGATTGTTCCACACATCCGCAGTGCAGTATCTGACCATACCAGAAGTTAGAATGATAATCCATCTAAGTCCAGGAGCCTGAAACAAAGCATATACCAGAGTCCAGTATTTTAGTCAGCGGATCTCTCTAGTTAATCATTATGTGTTACAGATATGAAGCAGTGTAGAGGGAAACTAGGACAATCTAAATCCAAGTTTTTAGCCTCCAGAGATAATGGGATAAGAAGTTATGAGCATCTGAATACTGGGTCCTATTTTGACAGATCAGTTCAGTGAAGAATAGAAGACTTATGTTAATCCTTGTGTGGACCCAATAGAAGTGTTTTGATGAACTATGTATGTGATAGAATGTTAGTGGCCAACATGTATGATGATCTACATGTGTTATTTTTGGTACGCATCAATATTGGTGTATGGATCCAGCCGACAGAGCAAGGCATTCTTAAAAGGTTCCAAGTGTTGTTGTTGCCAACTGGCAAATGATTAAAATTCAAGATAAGTATATATAGATGATGACTATGGATATTTTGTGTATGTATGTTGAGATTATGGAGAAAATGTAAAAAGAGTAGAAATATGATATCCGAATGAAGATAGAATAGAGAGAAGAGCAGAATAAAGATGAAGTGTACAAAGTTAGTGTTTGCACTTAACCAGAACTGATCTCTAGCATTGGCAAATGCATCTTACCAGTTCAAAATCTCTGTAAATCTCTTGTAAACTTTTATGTAGATAGTGAGCCTCCACTTGAGTAGTGAGCTCGAGGTAGTGAGCCCAAATGCATGTGCATTCCCATTTGTAAAATACTTTTAATAGGGTATTATTTTTTGTGGGTTAACCCCCACCGTTGTTTTTCCCTTAACCAAGTTTCCACATCAAAATCTTGGTGTCAAATGTGTCATTCATGTTTCTACTCATATGCAATTGTCTAATGCTAGAATGTTTATATCATTGATTTAATTTTAAGTTGTGAAAGAAGAATAACAATAGAAAAAGATTAAATAGAGCAACAACTGATTCACCCCCCCCTCTCAATTGTCTGGACCTATTCCAACAATTGGTATTAGAGCCAAGTTCCTTTGAAAAAGTTTAACAGCTTAAGGAAGATCTGGGAAGATAGCAGAATGGATGAATATGACCTTCAAGGGCAACTTAATCTCACCCTAGATGATCTTGAGCAGTCCAAGGTAGAAGTTCAAGAGCTGCAAGACAACCTCAAAAAGGCTGAAGACTTCATTGAAATTTTAAAAGAGAAATTGAGCAAATCCAATGCAAAGGGAAAGGAGAAACCTCTTCAACTAGGAAAACCTTATGAAGACAAGGCCTTGGATGAGAAGACAAAGGAATGTGAAAAGTTATCTAAATAAGTTACTATTCTAAAACATGAGATGGAGACTGGGGTGATGAGAGTAACCAAGGAAATTGAAGATAAGAAGAAAGCTAAAGAAGAGTTAAATCAAAATTTGAAAAAGAGTTCTAAGGAATGCTGCAAATTAGATGAGATAGCTGGCCTTCTAGAGTCTAATCTACAAGAAAGCAGAGACAATGTAAGAGAACTTCAGAGACAAATTATCACACTCAGACATTACCTAGAAATTGCAAATGAGTATAAGGAGAAGTTTAAGATAAGCTCAACTAAACTTGAAGGACTCATTGAAGGGCAGAAAAAGGATGTTGATAAGCATAATCTTAGGTATGAGAAAGGTGAAAGCTCTAGATCCAGACAGAGAAATTTTCAACCTAAGAATGGGAGAAACAGATCTAGAAAACCTTTGGTAAGACAACCAAATGCTCAAAGATATCCATCATTCAATGGAAACTGTTTCAATTGCAACAAATTTGGTCATAGAGCTACTCGGTGTAGAAATAGAGTAAATCAAAATGGTCCATCCTTCTCCAGTCAATGCTTCAAGTGTAATAGGTATGGGTATAGATCAAATGAATGCAAAAGTATGAGAATGAATAATCCCAATAATAGAACAATTAGCAATTCTGTCAATGGTTACTGCTTTGTTTGCAATGGGTTTGGACATATGGCTAATTAGTGCAGATCAAGAGAAAATTAGGTTTATAAGAAAAGAAATGTTGTATGCTTTAACTACAATAAATTTGGTCATATTGCAATATTCTACAGAAGTAAAGACAATGGAAGAAAAGGTCCGGTAAACAGAAAACCAAATGAGTAGAAACAAGACAGAGGCAAAAAGAAAAATTGATGTGGATGAGATACAAAGTGAAATGAACAAGATTTGGATAAAGAAAGATACAATAAACAATGATAATGAGTCTGCACTGGAATCTGGTGCTGACAATTACTTCGAGAATTAAGTCAGATACTCTGGCTTAGGGGGAGCTGCATAGAATATCAAATTCCCCCGATCAATAAGTGTGTGCCTAAATCTAGCACATTAACAGAAAATACTCTAAATTGATCTAGAACCTATGGAAGGATTTCCAGAAGAAAATTTGTTGAGATGAAATCTTGTGGATTGATACACGAAGAATTATCAAAACAATGTAACCGAATACAATTAGGGCAATGCATTTATTACAAAGGCAAATTAGGTAATGTGGAGCTTTAAAAGGTCACTTGATCACTTATTTGAATCACCTTGCATTCAAAGTAAATAAGAAGAAGAGCATTTGAGCTACAAGTCCAGAGATTGAGGCAGAGAATGAATTCAATTGGCAATATGGGGTTACTTCAAGAATTTTTAGAATATGATGCACTCAAGTGAAAGAATCCCCAATTCAATTGTTGACAAATACAAAAATGAAATATGCTTCATGGTTGATACTGATAAGTGTTTAATGGAAGCAGTGGAACCCAGTACTATTTGGATCATGCCCATGGGGTATGAAGTAGATGAAATGATCTTGGATATGTATGCTCAACATTTGCTAAGCAAGCCCGAAGACACAATAGTTGAAAGATTTGGAACTTATGAGGAGCTGAGTTTAAAGTTGCATACTGAGCTCAGAGAACCTGAAACTAATAGGAGAGTAAGAGAAGAAGTTGAGCAGCTAGCTGAAAATCTTGGCCTAACAAAGGAAGCTGTAAAGAAATTTAGATAAAGAACAGAAAAGGATGAGAAAGAAAAACAAGATAAGAAATAAACAAGGGATCTAGTGGAACTCTCTTCCATTTCAAGAACTAGTAGAAGTTTTACTACTGCCTCTGCTCCTTCCAAGATTGAAAAAATGGAAGCAAAATCATCCATAAAATGTTGAAAAAGGAAGAAAACAAAAGCCTCCCGGACCTATGAAAGCATAAGAGAAGATGAAGTAGATATAGACTCTGACATTCAAATCAAGGAACTAAAAGTCACTAGAACAAAAGCTGCAAAGCTAACCAAAGAAAAGTCCTATGGAAGCAAAAGGACTAGCAAAAGGCAAAAGAATCAAGAGTATGAATAATACGTTGAGAAGCCCAAACTCTCCCTAGAAGATGTGATAAAATTAGTCATTGTGGATGGTAATCTGAAACCCATAATTGAATTCTATGATGAATACAATGACATGGATAAAAGGGTGTTGGAGGAAGCAACAGTTAGTTATCTCAAAATCTACATCAAGGTACTAATTGAGATGACTTCTGAGTTACCACAAAGTTTGGAAAATATCTTAGAGTTGAGAAAAGAAAATGTCAAGTGCAAGAACATAGAGATCAAGGAACATGAGCTAATAAATTTGTGTCCTCAAATTTCTCCTGATCAAATAGATATGATATTCAAGGAAGTCAAAGATGACTTTAGAAGCAAGAGTAGAATGAACAAACTCATGCTTGGAGAAACAAGTGAAATCATTGAAGAAACTCAAGAGATTCTCTTGAAAGCCTTGAGAAAGTACAATCTTCTCATAGTCACAAAAGAAGTTCCAGATGGTGAAGAAGAAAATATTATTGAGCAACAATCTGAGTTGGGTGAAGCTTCAGTTCTAGAAGTAGAACAAGCGAATCAGGAGGATACAGAAATGTTGGACAAAATAATTGATGCAGAAGATGCTCCCAATCCATCTAATACAACAGAGAAGGAGGATAATGTTACTGCTTCATAGAGCCCTCCTGATAAGGTAGTAAGTGATAAACAAACAAGAAAAAGTTCATCTATAGAGAACACAGAAAAGGACAAAGCAGAGTTAGAGGAATAAAGAGAAAAGAAACATAAAGCAGAAGAAGATGGTGCAAACGTTGAAGCATATAAAGCAGAGACTGAGAAATCAAGAGATCAAAAGGTTGACTTTGAATTAGCAAGAGACATTGCAGATGCAGTAAAAATTCTTCTTGGAAAAGAAGTGATTGAACTTGACAACCCTGAACTACTCCAAGGCCTAGCCAATCCAGATGCTCTCTCTCTAATTCAACTGATGAAGATAGCATCATTCACCCAAGTAAAGGCTAGAGAGAAGGTGTTAAAGTTCCACATGGAGGAGAATGAGCTATTGGGACTTGAAACTAGAGTTTTGGAGAAATTAATGCCAACCTATTAGAAGAATCAAAATGATTCCCCCTCCAGACATCTAAAGAATCTTGTAAGTTCAGTAAATTCACATTTTGAGTCCTTTGAGAAGTCTGCAGAGGTAAAAGTTTAAAAAGAATTCTTAGATAAGAAATTTTGTGAAATAAAAAACCTGATAGGAAATGATAGAAGAATATTGGGTATTAGCATAAAGAGTATTCAGAATGCTCTAAATGATGGAAGTGATATGTACAAATTTTGTCTATCATGGCCCAAATTCAATAAGGGTATTGAGAATAAGATAAAGGAGCAAGAACAAAATTTGTCAAATCTCTCTCAAAATTTTGATCCCCTAACAGTTTTACCCATAAGTCAAGAATGTCAAATAATTAATTAACTTGACTTAGTAAATAAAGAAACTTGTCAAAGAGAAAAGTAACATTATGAAGAGAATGTGTGAGCTTCAGGGATTAATTGCCCCTAAGTTAGAGACAATGTATAATACTTTATCTGAAGCTCAGACTACAGTTTAGACCAGTGTTCCATCAGATCTGTCAAAGGCAAAAGCATACTCATTTGTGTTAAATGGGCACATTTCAATTTTGGATGGAATGAAGAGTATTTGGGCCTCCAAACTTGTGGAAATAAAAGCTAGTTTTGTAGACATCCTCAAGTTCATGTGAATGGAACTTAATGGTTACTTGTACATATGCGACAATGTATACAGAAATTTTGGAGAATTTTTTGATTTGCGGATCCCACCCTTCACCATTGATGTCAAAGGGGGAGTGAAGGGCAGTGAAAAATGGAGTATTCAGTAAAGGGGAGCACCGGATTAAGTGAAGGGCACAAATACACAAATTGAAAGGAAGCAAGGTATGCAGAACACACTTCCTATGCTAATCTAATGAGGGAAGTAGAGTGCAAATTCAAATTAACCTTTATAGTTACATCATTATTAACACAATAACAACGATATTGTAGCAATACACATACACACAGAAAGTAGACAGAAGAGAGAGAGACAAGATATACGTGGGGAAAACCCTTACAGGTGAAAAAACCCACACTCCAAAACATAGCTCAAATGTATTAAAGTAAACAATAACAGATTACAATATAGTTTTAGAGCCAATGTTCTTTTAGGAGTCTTCAAATGTTGAATCTAGAGATATTTCGGCAACATAACAGTACTTGTACAAAAAACTATCTATCTCCCATCCAAGCACCTATTTTTATAAAGTTTACAAGGCAAATATGGAACCTTCTAGAGATGGGCATCCATCTTGGACTCATGCCTCAAAAACCCATTCCTAAGCACACTTGTCCAACATCCCATCCCAATGTGGGTGCCTAGTCCCAAGATGGGTTACGACAAATGCTCTTACGCACCTTACAGCTATAAGAGAATCTGTCATACACTTACTAAATTATTATATTCCTCTTACAACATGTCATAACCTCCCTTGACTATCCAAATATGCCTTTCTCTCATGCAAAGATACTCATCGACACTTGTCATTAAATAAAAGTCGTTTGCCCCCATGGGGGCATTGCCCCTTGACCCCGCCTTGTACCACGACAGGGAGCACATCAAGGACGTTGCTCCTGGGACCCTACAAGGGGCTCTACCCCTTGACCCCGTCTTGGGGGCACTGCCCCAAAACCCCTGTTAATTATTCAAGGGGGAAACCGTGGCTGCCAAAGTCACCAAAAATTATCCTGCTACATGTACACAAGGTGCCGACTATGCCAACTCAACATGGGATAAATAAATACAACATTAGGAATTTGCAAAGGTTGAGACACCTTAATTCCCAACATTCTCCCACTTGTCGAACACCTTGCAAGGGCAAAAGCAATGACAAGATTTAACTTCTAGGGGCCAAGAGGCCCATAGACTTCGAACACCATCTGAACTTCTCTGTGCCCACTGATTTCGTCAATGTATCCGCAACATTCTTCAAAGTGGCTACCTTCTCCAAATTCACCTTCCCATCCTCTACCATGTCTCACACAAAGTGAAACTGTACATCAATATGCTTTGTTCTAGCATGGAAAGTTGGATTCTTTGCTAGGCAAATCGCACTCTGACTGTCACAACAGATTGTAATCTGTCTTGCATCAACACCAATATATGAACACAGTCTCTTAAGCCAAATGGATTCATTGCAAGAATGAGTTGCTGCCATATACTCAGCTTTTGTCATGGACAAAGCAACCACAGGTTGTCTCTTACTCATCCAACTAATAGCACCACCAAACATAGTGAACACATAGGTACTGGTGGATCTCCTGCTGTTAATGTCACCTACCCAATCTAAATCCACAAATCCTTGAATACTAACAGAATGGGGAGGTCCTGTAAGATTACCATGATAGCATATGGAATACTCAAAAGTACCCCTCAAATATCTAAACACTCACTTAATTGCATCCTAATGTACTCGTCCAGGATTAGCCATAAATCGACTAAGGACTCCCACTGCTTGGGCAATGTCTATTCTTGTGCAGACCATAGCATACATCAAACTACCAATAGCACTAGCATAAGGTACTCTGCTCATGTCCTCTTCCTCACTAGGAGATTTTGGACAATCATTAATAGACAACTTTGTCCCCAAAGAAATAGGAACACACAATGGTCTACAATCTACCATGCTGAACCTATCCAACACGGTCTTCACATACTTACTCTGGCTTAACCAAAGTTTTCTATTAGTTCTATCTCTTCTGATTTCCATTCCTAGAATGTACCTAGCTGCCCCTAAATCTTTCATTTCAAACTATGCTGCCAACTGAGACTTAAAATTAGAAATCATATTCTTACCCTTCCTAATGAGCAAGATATCATCAACATATAATGCAACAATGAGAATACGATCACCATCAAACTTATAATATACACAGTGATCTGATATCAATCTCACAAATCCAATTGACAACACAAAGGCATCAAACTTCAAGTATCACATCTTAGGATACTGCTTCAAACCATACAAAGACTTTTTCAACTTGCAAACTAAATTTTCCTTACCTTTAACAATGTAATGCTCTGGCTGTGACATGTAGATTTCTTCCTCCAAATCACCATGAAAGAATGTTGTCTTCACATCCATCTACTCCACCTCTAAGTCATAAGCTGCTGCAAGAGATAACATGAACCGAATGGATGTCAGCTTTGCAATAGGAGAGAAAATTTCA
This sequence comes from Cunninghamia lanceolata, assembly GCA_027924645.1. Lineage (NCBI taxonomy): Eukaryota > Viridiplantae > Streptophyta > Pinopsida > Cupressales > Cupressaceae > Cunninghamia > Cunninghamia lanceolata. The sequence goes on from BSBN01000078.1 coordinate 12,699,275, forward strand.
CCATAATCAATTCCCTCCACTTGTGAGTACCCCTTCGCAACCAATCTGGCCTTGTACTTTTCAACACTACCATTTGCACCAAATTTCTTCTTGAACACCCATTTGCATCCAACAGGGTTTTGTCCTTAAGGCAAAGGCACCAAGTCCCATGTTTGATTCTTTTCCAAAGAAGCCATTTCATCTTCCATGGCCTCCTTTTAGGAACCTGCATCTTTCATACCCATTGCCTTTGACACAATTCTAGGTTCATCAGTGTTAGCAAGTAAAGCAAAAGCATAACTAGAATCAAACAATGAATAACCAAACCTATCTGGTTGCTTTCTTGTTCATGTAGACCTCCTTAATGGTTGAGGTTGAGGTTCTGCTTCTTCTTCTGAGCTTTCAGAGCTGCTAGAGCTCTCCTCATCATTAGGTCTCATAGGGTCTGTCTGTTCAGTCTTCTCAGGGGTAGAAGGGAACTTAACCACATCCTCTTTCTTTTCTATCTATTCTGGCTGTAGAACAATGGAAGATGGTGCTAGCTCTCTGAAGATAACACTTCTGCTATACAACACCTTTTCAGCCACAGGATCCCAAAGCTTGTATCCTTTCACACCGACACCATAGCCAACGAAGATACACTTAATAGCATTGTTCTCCAATTTAGACCATTTCTCCCTAGGCATATGTGCATATGCCTCACAACCAAAAATACAAAGATGTCTAACTGAAGGCTTCTTACCAGAACACACCTCCATAGGTGTTTTACCAACAAGAGCTGATGTAGGAGATCTATTTACTAGATAGCAAGCAGTGGCTACAGCTTCAGCCCAAAACTTTTGTTCGAGGGTTGCTCCACTAAGCATACTCCTAGCCTTCTCCATCAGGGTCTTGTTCATCCTCTCTGCAACTCCATTTTCTTACGGGGTATAAGGAGTTGTCTTATGTCTTTCAATCCCTTGCTCTTTACAGAACTTCTCGAACTCTACTGAACAAAACTCACCACCATTATCAGTTCTCAAACACTTAATCTTTTTACTAGTTTGATTCTCAATAAAATTTTTAAACTCTTTGAACCGACTAAAGACTTCAGTCTTGCTTATGATAAAATAAACCCATGCCTTTCTACTGTAATCATCTATGAAAGATACAAAATATAGAGATTTTGAAATCGAAGGAACATTAATAGGACCAAACACATCAGAATGAATTAGATCCAATACACTAGAAGACTTGTGAGAACTAGACTAAAACTGAACACGGTTTTTCTTTCCATAAATGCAATGTTCGCAAAAGTTGAAATCGAGATTACAATCATTTAACACCTCAATGATGTTTTGATTTTTAGGGTACACAGACCCTTCTCACCAATGTGGCCATATTTCAAATGCCATAACATAGTCTTTTTAGCAGGAAGCTTAGCTTCCATAGCGTGTGCACTACCATCAGAACTAGTTACAATAGATTTCTTCACTGCTTGTTCAAATGATGGAGATGAAGTGACTAGAGCTCTTTTCTTTGAGCCAGAAGAACTATTGCACTGTGAAGTGTATGCCTCCAGCTGAAACAGAGTACCTCTCTGAGTACCCTTAGCAAGCACCATAGATCCTCTAGTCATCTTGCATCCATCCTTTGAAAAGACAACTTGCACACCTGCATCATTCAACATACTTATAGAAAGCAAGTTCTGTCCTAGGCCTAGGATGTGCATAATCCTAGTGATCTCCTTCACTTGTCCATTAGGGAATTGGATTGAGACTCTTCTAGGACCAACAATCTTTAGATGAGAATCGTCACCCAGGTACACTCTTCCACCATCAAACTCTTCATATTTTGTAAACCAATCTCGATGTGAGGTCATGTGGAATGATGCACTAGAATCAATCAACCACACATCATCAGATGCATGAGTGGCCAGGGCTGCGATGAAGGAATCACCATCATCTTGTGACTTGTCAGAATCTCAATTAGGAGTTTTCTTCTTCTTTTTCTTCTCCTCTTTGCATTCCTTTCAGAAATGCCCAATTTTATCACAGTTCCAACAGAGAGCCTTGGACTTTCGAGGAGATTTGGATCTCTCATGGGATTTGGATCTTCCCTTCTCATCTTTCTTGTCCTTCTTTTTCCCTTTCTCCTTGGGTCTTCCACGAACCGTACGAGCCTCTTTGGTTGCCTCAGAAGACTTTCTCCTCATCTCTTTAGATAACAACAAAGATACCACTTCATCCATTTTGAATGTGGATGTGGTGCTCCCAATAGACATAACAAGATGATCCCACGAGTCCGGAAAAGAACAAAGCAAGGTCATACAATGATCCTCCTCCTCCATCTTCACACCAATGGATGTCAATTGTGCAACTAGCATGTTAAAAGCATTCAGGTGATCTACAACCGATCCTCCATCCTCCATCCTCCATCCTCAGAGAAAACAACTTCTTTCTCAGAAAAAGTTTGTTCACCAAGGATTTAGCCTGAGAAACATCACCTTCCAAAGGTCTTTTGTGCTCTTCTCCTCATGGACATTTAACAGGACAGAATCAACTAGACCGAGTCTTATGAGACGCTTAGCCTTCCGATCTTTGAGATCCCAATTTGCTTGTGACATTGCGGTTGGTTTAACACTAGATACAGTTTCCCATAGGTCATGATCAACAAGTAGGTCTTCCATCTTGAGTTTCCACAACTCAAAATTAGTGGCATTAAACTTCTCCACCTTGATTCTTCCAGATGTGCTTGCCATCTCTTTCTTGCAACAAGATTAAAAAATACTCTGTACAGGACTCCCACTCAAACTAAGATCAGCTCAAAAAACCCCTACCCAACAACTAGGACCAAAGGTGATCAAGCTCTTATACCAACTAAAAGGAAGCAAAGTACGCAGAACACACTTCCTACACTAATCTAATGAGGGAAGTAGAGTGCAAATTTGAATTAACCTTTACCGTTACAATATTATTAACACAATAATAGAGATATTACAGCAATACATATATACATAGAAAGTAGACAGAAGAGAGAGAGAGAGAGACAAGATATACATGGGGAAAACCTTTACGGGTGAAAAACCCCACACTCCAAAACATAGCTCAAATGTATTACAGTAAACAATAACATATTACAATATAGTTTCAGAGCTAATGCTCTTTTAGGAGTCTTTGAATGTCGAATCTAGAGATATTCCAGTAGCATAACAGTACTTGTACAAAAACTATCTATCTCCCATCCAAGCACCTATTTTTATAGAGTTTACAAGGCAAATATGGAACCTTCTAGAGATGGGCATCCATCTTGGACTCATGCCTCAAAAACCCACGCCTAAGGACACTTGTCCAACATCCCATCCCAATGTGGGCACCTAGTCCCAAGATAGTTTATGACAAATGCTCTTACGCATCTTACAACTGTCATAGAATCCATCATAACTGATAGCACTTACAGCTGTAAGAGAATCTGCCATACACTGACTAAAAATATCATATTCCTCTTACAACATTTTATAACCTCCCTTGACCTCCCAAATATGTCTTTCTCTCGTGCAAAGATACTCATCGACACTTATCATTAAATAAAAGTCATTTGAGGTTTTGGGGGCATTGCCCCTCAACCCCGCACTATACTGTGACAGGGAGCGCGCTAGGGACACTGCCCCTAGGACCCCACAAGGGGCTCCGCCCCTTGACCCCGTCTTGGGGGCACTACCCCCAAATCCTCGTTAATTATTCAAGGGGGAAACCACAACTGCTAAAGTCACAAAAAATTATCCTGCTACATGTACACAAGGTCCCAACTATGCCAACTCAACATGGGATAAATAAATACAACATTAGGAATTTACAAAGGTTGAGACACCTTAATTCCCAACACAGACAAAGGGTAAGTCACTCTAAGACACTTAGTCATTTTTCACTAAGTGTTGCCATAAATGCCAAAGGGGGAGATTGTTGGCAAGAGACACTGCTTAGAATTGATAGGTGTTGTCATTGATGGCAACTAAGATTGTTCCACACATCTGCAGTGTAGTATCTGATCATACCAAAAGTCATAATGATAATCCATCTAAGTCTGGGAGCCTAAAACAGAGCATATAACAGAGTCCAATAGTTTGGTCAGCGGATCTCTCTAGTTAATCATTATGTGTTGTAGATCTGAAGGAGTGTAGAGGGAAACTAGGACAATCTAAATCTAACTTTTAAGCCTTCGTAGATAATGGGATCATAAGTTATGAGCATCTGAATACCAAGTACTATTTTGACAGATCAGTTTAGTGAAGAATAGGCAGACTTATGTTAATCCTTGTGTAGACCCAATAGAAGTGTTTGGATGAACTATGTATTTGATAGAATGTTAGTGGCTGACATGTATGATTTGCATGTGTTATTTTTGGTATGCATCAATATTGGTGTATGGATCTAGCCAACAAAGTAGGGCATTCTTAAAAGGTTCCAAGTGTTATTGTTGTTGCCGAGTGGCAAATGATTAAAATTCAAGATAAGTATATATAGCTGATGATTGTGGATATTTTGTGTATGTATGTTGCAATTATGGAGAAAATATAAAAAGAGTAGAAATCTAATATCCTAATGAAGGTAGAATAGAGAGAAGAGCAGAATAAAGATGAAGTGTACAAAGTCAGTATTTGCACTTAACCAAAACTAATCTCTAGCATTGGCAGATGCATCTTACTAGTTCAAAATCTCTATAAATATCTTGTAAACATTTTTGTAGGCAGTGAGCCTCCACTTGAGTAGTGAGCTCGGTGCAGTGAGCCCGAATGCATGTGCATTCCCATTTGTAAAATACTTTTAATAGGGTATTAATTGTTGTGGGTTAACCCCCACCGTGGTTTTTCCCTTAACTGGGTCTCTACGTCAAAATCTTAGTGTCAAATGTATCATTCATATTTCTGCTCATATGCAATTGTCTAATGTTGGAATGCTTATACCATTGATTTAATTTTAAGTTATGAAAGAAGAATAATAATAGAAAATGATTAAATAAAGCAACAACTGATTTACCGCCCCCCCACCCCCCCTCTCAGTTGTTTAGACCTATTCCAATAGGCAATATGATAGAAAATCTATTCATGATGGAAGAAAGAACACATATACTATAACAGCAAATGGAAAGAGAATTACTTTGATTCCTTTAGAGGAAGATCCTAAGAGTGAAGTATGTGGGAATGTTAGAATCTATTTGGTAGATGGAAGGAATTTTCTAGATGGTTTGAGACATGAGAATATGTGTTATGCCTTGATTCCTAAGAAGCCTGAAACATTGAAGAAGGAGACTCAAGAATCACAACCAGAAGAGATAAGAGAGTTGCTGAAAGAGTATGAAGACATCATATCAGATAATGTACCTAAAGGATTACCACGTATAAGGAGTATCGGTCACCACATGGATCTTATATCGGGAGCAAGTTTGCCTAACAAAGAAACACATAGAATGACACTGGAAGAGAATGAAGAGTTGAATAGATAGATACAAGAGTTGTTGAGGAAAGTTTTGATCAAAGAAAATTTGAGTCCTTATGCAGTACCTGCAATGCTTGTACCTAAGAAAGATGGACAATGGAGAATGTGTACTGATTCCAGAGAAATAAAAAAGATCATGGTTAAGTATAGATTTCCTTTGTTGCAAGTATGGGCCTAACTGGTGTTGTCATTGATGTCAACATACTCCTGTTGCATTGATGATAAGGTTTGGATGAGCCGTGAGCTGAGGATATTGAGAAAATTAGTCTCAATCAGGAATAGTAAACAATAGTGATGACAGTAAGGCAAAAGTCCAAGATAGGATGAGGATCAGAGGATGTGGATTAAAGGGTTTGTAGATATGTGTCTTTAGGTGATCCAGTAGAGATTTCAGAGGTCCGCATGAAGATATGAAGAAGTTGTGGCCGCTCAAGTAAAACTGGTTCCGGTAGGTGTTCAAAGGTAACAAAGTGACATAGATAGGTCCGATGAGATTCAAAAGTACAGCTTCCTACTCTGCGGATTTGAGGGAGTGTTGAGGAAGTCCTTGTGATGTGGCAACTTGATTGGTTCATGAATTGAAGGTCCAGAAGTATCCATTCTTTGGTGATAGTGGTGACAGACTGTGTTCTTGAAAGAAGGATTTCAGTATGCACATGAAGTGCGGATGTTCTTGCTGATTTAGGAAACCTTGTGAGGGACTTTGGATTGTGTCCAGCATGTGTTAGTGGTCCACATTGGAGTTGGAGCTCACTATTGAAGATTAACCTCCAGATGATGGTGTTCTTCCTGAGATTGGCAGACCGGATGAGTTACACATCCTATAGATGTTCTTGTTGATATTTTCTGACTTAGATGAGTATTCCTAAGTTGATGTCTTGTATAAATAAGGGATTGCAAAGTCATTTCAAAGTGGTACTTGTGGTGATGAGAGTGTGGTAACAAGGAGGAGAGTGAAAGGTAGAGCATAAATATTGGGCTTAAATGGAACTGATTCAAGCATGGTGAAGATGCTATTCCCCAGTTCATGTATGTGATACTTATCTCTTTGTAGACAGTGTGTCTCTTGTAGGCAGTGACCCTCCTATGAGCAATGTGCTCGGGCAGTGAGCCCTAATTGGCATGTGCCATTTTGTTCTTTCTATTCTTCTAACAGAGAATACGATCTTGGGTTAATCACCCTGTGGTTTTTCCCTTAACTGAGTTTTCCACGTCAAAATCTTGGTGTCTTATGTATTGATGTGTTTCTGCTTTTGATTTGAATGCATTATATTTCATGATTAATATACTGCTAATCACTAAGAAGATTTAAGTGTTTAATTGGGGAAAGTTTTGCACAACTGATTCACCCCCCTCTTAGTTGTGTGCTCTAAGTCTAACAATTGGTATCAGAGCCAAGTTCCTCTAAAAGGAGCTTAACTACTTGAGGAGATCCAGGATGTCATCTTACAAGAAGGACAATCCAAAGTTTGATGGAACCAATTTTTCTCTTTGGAAAGGTCACATGAAATGTCACTTGCAGTGTATGGGAATGGCATACTGGACCATGGTTACAATACAGTATGTACCTCCACAGGGTGGTCTGAAAACCCTAAATGAAATCACAGATGCTGAAAACAATCTGCGGACTATAGAGGCTCTTCTAAGAGCATTATCTAATTCAGAGCTCTCAAATGTTATTGACCTACCAACTACTTTTTAGATTTGGAAAAAATTGGAACTTTTGCATGAAGGAGACCAGTATGTTAAATGTGCAAGGTTACAGAGTCTGAAAGGGAAATTTAAAAATTTGAAGATGAGAAATGATGAAAATATTACTACTTTTATGCCAAGAGTGAATGAGCTGGTTTGTGGAATTAGAAATGCTGGTGAAGTCTTGGATGAAAATGAGATTGTTGGCAAAATTCTCAGATCCCTACCTACTTCTTACAAAATCAAGGCTGCTGCCATTGAAGAATTCAGAGCCCATACAACTATCACAAGAGATCAATTGGCTGGGAAATTGGCTATATTTGAAATGACTGAGTTTGGAGATGAGACCCCCAAGACTGAATCTGCATTCAAAGCTAGTGCCTCTGTAAAAGGTAAACAAAGGTTTGATCTGGGAGAGAACTCATCAAGGAAACTGTCATGGTATGAAAAAGCAAGAAAAGACCTGGAAGAAGAAGAAGTAGAAACTGCTCAACTTGAAGCCCTTATTGCAAAGAGGCTGCCAAGAGGATCTGGTAAGTATGAAGTAAAATTACTTTTTAAGTGTTTTAACTGCAATAAGATTGGTCATTTTGCCTCAAGGTGTCTGGAAAGGTTTTTAAGGCAAAATCCTAACAAGCCAAGGATCCAAAAGAACTGTTACTATGCACATGAAGATGATGACAATAAAGGAGTAATAGATGATGAATCAGAGACAGGAAACAAATCTGGAAATGAATGGGTATTCATTGCCATCAAGGAAGAAGATCCAATGTCCTCTATATCTGTCAATCATAAGACTATGGAAAGAGCTCTGGCTTCCCAAATTGAAGAGAAGGATGATTGGGTCATTGATAGTGGATGCTCTCACCATATGATAGGTGACAAAAATAAGTTTGTAGATTTGGAAAGGTATGAAGGAGGAGTGGTAAAGTTTGGTGACAATTTTGCTTGTAGAATCAGAGGTAGAGGAACTATTTCTCTTGATGGAAGAAACAAAACTAGTAATGTACTGTATGCTGAAGGATTGAAGCACAATCTTCTCAGTGTTGGACAATTGGTGGACAAAGGCTATGATCTCCGGTTCAAGAATGGAAAATGCAAGATCTTTGAAAGTTTCAGAACAGAGATTGCATCTGGTACTCAAACTAAAGGTAATATCTTTCACTTGGTTGGTACTGGCAAAAGTTGCTTGTTTGTTCAAATTGATTAAAGTTGGTTGTGGCATACGAGGATGTGTCATGTAAATTTTGATAATATCATCAAGATAAGCAATACTCAGGCTGTAAGAGATCTTTCAAAATTGATGAAACCTACTAACAGCTTGTGTAAAGAATGTTAGTTGGGTAAGCTGAGCAGAGTCACATTCAAAAGTAAGTAACTATCTTCTACCAGATTATTGGACTTAGTTGATTCTGATATTCATGGTCTGACAAGAATCAGGAGTATTCAAGGTGATAGATACTTCATGCTGCTAATTGATGGCTATTCTCGGATGATGTGGGTAACCTTTCTAAAAGAGAAATTAGAAGCTCTTGAGAAATTCAAAATATTCAAGGCATTGGTAGAGAATGAAACTGGATTAAAGTTGAAATGTCTGAGGTCTGATAGAGGTGGAGAATTCACATCCGATGAGTTCATAGAGTTCTGTGAGAAACATGGAATAAAGAGACAGTTGTTTACTCCTAGGACTCCACAGCATAATGGATTAGTGGAGAGAAAGAACCGGACCATCCAGGAAGCATCTAGGACCATGATGATGGAAGCAAATGTTCCTCAGATCTATTGGAGAGAAATTGTCATCACTGCAGTCTATACTCTCAATCGAGTTCAAATCAGAAGAAATACCAGTAAGACTCCTTATGAACTCTGTCTTGGTATCACTCCTACTGTAAGGTATTTCAGAGTTTTTGGTAGCAAATGTTACATTAAAAGAGATGAAGATCTAGGAAAGTTTGATGCTAGAAGTGATGAAGGAATATTCTTGGGTTACTCTACTCAAAGCAAAGCATGCCGGTGTTATAACAAGAGACTGAGAAAGATGATAGAAAGTACAAATGTGAAGGTTGATGAGGGAATTGAGAAACCCTCAAGGTTTTATGAATATGATGAAGATGATCAGAATGGTGTTCTAACTCAAGGAGCCTAAGCCTTCTCTATTAGTCAGATTCAAATTAATCCAATAAATCAGGAAGAAGAGATGAGTGTCAATGAGCCTGATCAAGAATCAAAAGTGCAAGAAATTCGTAAAGTTCCCAGGTATGTAAGACTGAACCACTCTGAAGATCAGATCATAGGTGATAAAAGCAAAGGTGTACTAACAAGAAGGAGAAATGCTCAAGATTCAGAAGAGTATTGTTTGATTTCAAAGATTGAACCTAAGATAGTGAATGAAGCTTGCAATGATGAAAACTGGACTAAAGCAGTGGAGGAAGAGGTGGTGCAAATAGAGAAAAATCACACTTGGGATCTTGTTCCCAGACCTAGAAACAAGAATGTGATTGCAACAAAATGGGTCTTCCAGAACAAACTCAATGAAGTTGGTGAAGTAATCAGAAATAAAGCCAAACTGGTCTGCAAGGGCTACTCTCAAATAGAAGGAATTGATTTTGAAGAAACTTTTTCTCTGGTGGCAAGAATTGAAGTAGTCAGATTATTTCTTGCCTTTGCCGCCTTCAAGGATTTCAAGGTATATCAGATGGATGTAAAGTCTGCCTTCCTAAATGGTGACTTGGAAGAAGAAGTGTATATAGAGCAACTGGATGGATTTCAATTGTCTAATCATGGTGATATGGTCTACAAGTTGAAGAAGGCTCTATCTACAACTGAAGCAGAATATATTGCAATAGCAGGTAGTTGCACTCAAGTTTTGTGGATGAAGCAGATGCTAAGAGATATCAAAGTGGAGTATGAGGAACCTATCACAATCTTCTGTGATAATTCAAGTGCAATAAATATATCCAAAAATCCGGTGTTGCATTCAAAGACTAAACACATATCCATCAAATTTCACTTTTTGAGAGAGCAAGTGAACAAGAATGAAGTCAAATTGGAGTTTGTGCCTTCCAAGGATCAGATTGCAGACATCTTTACTAAACCTCTACCTAAGGACTCTTTTGATTATCTCAGGGAGAAGTTAGGGGTTATTGCCCCTCCGGTAATGAACTAAGGTGCATTGAGGTGCATTAGTCTAGTGGATATAATAGTCATATCTTGTGATCCAGATTGATGGGGAGCTACTACTCAGGGGCAGCAGCAGGTATGATCCTAAAGTGTTGGAATTGCAAGTATGTGCCCTTTGCCATTGATGTCAAAGGGGGAGAGAAGACATGTGAAAAACAAGTGGTTGCTGATCAAAGGGGGAGTAGTAAAGGGAGAGAAGACATGTGAATGGTTGTTGTTGATAGGGGTAGATGTGACAGTAAGAAGAAGTTCTTGTCTTGGTGGTTAAAATAGTTTTTTACATCATATGTTGTCATCAATGACAGAGGGGGAGATTTTTGCAAGTATGTGCCTATCTAGTGTTGTCATTGTTGTCAACATACTCTTGTTGCATTAATGATAAGGTTTGGATGAGTCGTGAGCTGAGGATATTGAGAAAATTAGTCTCAATTAGGAACAATAAAGAACAGTGACGATAGTAAGGAAAAAGTCCAAGATAGGATGAGGATCAGAGGATGCGGATTAAAGGGTTTGTAGATATGTGTCTTTAGGTGATCCAGTAGAGATTTCAGAGGTCTGCATGAATATATGAAGAAGTTGTGGCCGCTCAATTAAAACCGGTTCCAGTAGGTGTTCAAAGGTAATAGAGTGACACAGACAGGTTTGGTGAGATCCGGAAGTATAATTTCCTGCTCTGTGGATTTAAGGGAGTGTTGACGAAGTCCTTGTGATGTGGTAACTCGATTGGTTCATGAATTGAAGGTCTGGAAGTATCCATTCTTTGGTGACAGTGGTGACAGACTGTGTTCATGAGGTTATGGATAAAAGAAAGAAGGATTTCAGTATGCAGATGAAGTGCGGATATTCTTGGTGATTCAGGAAACCTTGTGAGGTACTTTGGATTGTGTCCAGCATGTGTTAGTGGTCCGCATTGGAGTTGGAGCTTGCTATTGAAGATTAACCTCTGGATGATGGTGTTCTTCCTGAGATTGGCCAACCAGATGAGTTACACATCATGTGGATGTTCTTGTTGATATTTGCCAACTTAGATGATTATTCCTAAGTTGATGTCTTGTATAAATAAGGGATTACAAAGTCATTTCAAAGTGGTACTTGTGGTGATGAGAGTGTGGTAGCAAGGAGGAGAGCAAAAGGAAGAGCAGAAGTATTAGGCTTAAATGGAACTGATTCAAGCATGGTGAAGATGCTATTTCCCAGTTCATGTATGTGATACTTATCTCTTTGTAGACAGTGTGTCTCTTGTAGGAAGTGAACCTCCTATGAGCAGTGTGCTTGGGCAGTGAGCCCTAATTGGCATGTGCCATTTTGTTCTTTCTATTCTTCTAACAGAGAATACAATCTTGGGTTAATCACCCCGTGGTTTTTCCCTTAACCGGGTTTTCCATGTCAAAATCTTGGTGTCTTATGTGTTGATGTGTTTCTGCTTTTGATTTGAATGCATTATGTTTCATGATTAATATACTGCTAATCACTAAGAAGATTTAAGTGTTTAATTAGGGAAAGTTTTGCACAACTGATTCACCCCCCTCTCAGTTGTGTGCTCTAAGTCCTACATCCTTTACCTAGGATGGATGATATCATGGATTGTTTGGGTGGAGCAAGATATTTCACAAAGATAGATTTGAAGAGTGGATACCATCAAATCAGAATTAGAGAAGGAGATGAATGGAAGACTTCTTTTAAGACAAATGAAGGATTGTATGAATGGTTAGTGATGCCCTTTAGATTGACAAATGCACTGAGTACTTTCATGAGATTGATGAATGAAGTCTTGAAGAAATTCCTGGGTAATTTTGTGATTGTATATTTGGATGATATTCTAATTTTCAATAAGACAAAAGAAGAATATTTGTGGCATATTAGATAAATTTTGTAGAGGTTGAGAGAGGATAAATTGCTGATAAACATCAAGAAGTGTAGTTTCATGAAGGAAGAGTTGGTATATTTGGGATTTATGATTTCTGCAGAAGGATTGAAAATGGACCCTGAGAAAGTAAGAGTAATTGTTGAATGGCCTACACCTGAGAGCATTGGAGAAGTTAGATCATTTCATGGACTAGCTAGTTTCTATTGGAAGTTCAACAGAAATTTCAATTTAGTTTGTATCCCTATGACAGCAACAATGAGAGGTGACAGAAAGGATTTCAAGTGGAAATCAGGAGTAGATAAAACTTTTGAGTTGTTGAAGCAAAAAGTGACAGAGCAACCTATTTTGGCATTACTAGATTTCAATAAGGTATTTCAAGTTGATTGTGATGCAAGTGGAAATGCAATTGGAGTAATGTTAAGTCAAGAAGGTAGACCTACAACATATTCCAATGAAAAGTTGAAAGATGCAAGGAGAAGATATTTAGTTTATGATCAAGAGTTTTATGCCATAATTCAAGCCTTGAAGAAGTGGAGATATTACTTGTTGCCTAAGGAGTTTGTGTTGTATATAGAGCATCAAGCTTTGCAATATTTGAACATTCAAGGTAAGTTGAATCAGAGACATATGAGGTGGCTAAAGTTCCTGCAGAGTTATACTTTTATGTTGAAGCATAGGAGTGGAAAATCAAACAAAGTTGTTGATGCCTTGAGTAGGAGAAGAAACTTGTTGACAGAGATGAAGGTTGAAGTGTTAGGTTTTGATGAATTGAAGAACATGTATGAGGGAGACAATGATTTTGCAAAACCTTGGAAAGGTGTAAGGAACCTGTTGTGACAGATAGGAGTAAATGGTTGGACTATTTCATTTAGGAAGATATGTTGTTCAAAGGAAGTCATTTGTGCATACCTATAAGTTCAATGAGGGATAATTTGATCAAGGAGAAACATAGTGGTCAATTGGTAGGACATTTTGGCATTGATAAGACAATGGCCTTGGTGAGTGAAAACTACTTTTGGCCTTAGATACATAAGGATGTTTGAAGATTTGTGCAGAGTTGTAGAGTTTGTCAAGTTGCAAAAGGAAGTAGTCAGAACACTGGATTGTATAAACCTTTGATAGTACCAGAGAGACCTTCGGAAGACATAAGCATAGATTTTGTAATGGGATTGCTGAAGACACAGAGAGGATATGATTCAATATTTGTAGTGGTGGACAAATTTTCAAATATGGCTCATTTCATACCTTGTAAGAAGACAATTGATGTAGTGCATGTAGTTGACTTATTTTTCAAGGAGATTGTGAGATTGCATGGATTACCTAAGAGTATAGTTTCAGATAGAGATACAAAGTTTGTTGGATACTTTTGGAGGACACTTTGGATGAAGATGAAGATAGATTTGAAGTTTAGTTCAACTTTTCATCCACAAACAGATGGACAGATAGAGGTAGTGAATAGGAGTTTGGGAAACTTGTTGAGATGTTTGATTGGAGAGAAAATCGGAAGTTGGGATTTGATTCTTTCACAAGAAGAGTTTGCATACAATAATTCAATAAACAGGAGTACCAAAAGAACACCTTTTGAGATCGTTAGTAGAGTGGATCCTAGAGGAGTTGAAGAATTGATAGATATCAGTACAGAAGAAAAGAGAAGTCCAGAAGTAGATGAATTTGTAGATCATATGAAGACAGTGCATAATCAAGTGAAGAAGCATTTGGAGGATATGAATAGTAAGTATAAGGAAAAGGCAGATGGGAAGAGAAGACATAAGAAATTTGAAGTTGGAGATGAAGTGATGGTGTACTTGAGAAAAGAAAGATTTCTAGTTGGGACATATAACAAGTTGAAGATGAAGAAGTTTGAACCTTGTAAGATACTCAAGAAATTTGATTTAGGAAATGCATACGAAGTGGAGTTACCAAAGACATTGGGTCTATCACCTATTTTCAACATTGCAGATCCATATTAGTATGATGAAGCAAAGTTCAGCGATAACATGGAAGAAGACCCGAAGAAGCAGTTACCACAAAAAGTACTGAAGCAGATAGAAGATATTTTGGATAGCAGAGTTGGACTCAATACTAGAGGAAGACAATACAAAGAATATCTTGTGAAGTGGAAAGGCAGACCAAAAGAAGACTCATCTTGGATTTCTTAGGTAGAGGTGGACCATCTTGGTTCTCCCCTAGCGCCAGCAAAGTGAGGGACTTAGTTTTTTTTCAATAACCCCGGATGTCTGATGCAGGAGCATCCCTAGTTCAAGAACAATCTTGCATCAACCAAAAACATTTGCATTTCAATTTGTTTGTGTTTAGGGTAAAATTAGATTTGTTAATATTTTGTTGTTTAGATGTTGAAATCCTCCTTTCACCCTAACATTGAAGGATCTAGGGTCAAGTGGCGAACACTATCATACCCTAAGTCACTTACAAATGAAGGGAAACTTGGATTAGGGAATTTAATTATTAACTTTCCTTCTCTTATGTCCAATTAACCATTAAAACCCTAATTATGCAAATACGACAACAAATTGATGAAAGATGGAAAAAACTCTTACAGATAGGAGTAAAATGGTAAATCACAAAATACCTATTTTTAGGGTTTCGAGGTGGAACAGTTGGGGACTAAGGTGCAGGCACCCAAGTCCAAGGTACCTACTTTTTCAGGGAATCTAGACCTCCTTCCGACACTGATCAACCCTGTAACTTCTGTTTTCTAAGATTTGTCTATAGAGGACACTGTTTCAAATGCCCTAGTCCTAGAAATGCTCCTTTATCTGACTTTTCTTCAGATCTTGAATCCTTGATGCCTACAAATCCTTCCTGCAACTCCACTTTTTTCAAATGTGACACCTGCAACCTACAATCACAAGACTTAGTTTGGGGCTTGTGGTGTTTAGAGGCTTGCCTCAGTCAAGCCCCAGAGGACACTTAAGTCTCTGAACACCATTGTCAGACTAAGAGTGTGTGCCCTTGTGAGGTAGAGGCAAAAACCAAAGGAATCAATGATAAAAACACAATATTATGTCACCTTGTAGCGAAGCTCTCATGGACGAAGATGCTCTTCATGCCATGAGAAGATTGATGCTCAAATCTGCAAATATCAACATATAAAACATACAAGTCTGCTCTTGCATCACAATAGAAAGCCTTGAATCACCTAGAGAACACAATAGATTTCTAGTAATCATCTAGTTTACAAATGAAAGCCTACACATGCTTATATATGCACCTACAAAGATTCCCGCCAAGATTTTAAAAATCAAACTTTAATGTGTCAGCAAAAGAACCAACTAACGGTCACTAACCGACACCCAAAAATTGGGGTTGCCCCAAAATAGGGCAAGACTAGGGCACCGGTACCAAAGTCCTCCCCCTATTTTGGGTAGGGTATAGCTCAAGGGGTCCTTCTAGGTCCAACTTGTCATGGAACCTAGGTCTCATTCCATCGAGATGCTGAAATATGAACTAAAATGTCCTAAATGCATGCTAAAGACCTGGGAGCTAAACCTTATGAGGGAAAATGCCCCAAGGGGACATTTTCCAACGTTACATTTAGCCCCCACTTTAATGTATGTATGAATGCGAGGCCCATACATGCATTGAAGTAAGCTCACAAACACAGCAAACACACCAAGCATGGAAAGACACACCAATCACATAGAAAACAATAACAGGCACACAAAACATGGAGAAGACAGTTACAGTCACGTAGAACATGGAGCAGACAGTCAATGCATAGAAGACACATTAATGCATGGAAGACAAAAATGATATCTTTTCTTTTCTTTTTCTCATATATATGAAATGCAAATGCAAGTATTGGAAAGTAAACAAACATCCCATAATCCAAGATACACTACTCGAGGGCATAGGTCTCAATATATATGAGGCAACACACATGCAAGACATGCAAAACCTCCCAAAATGTAGGAAGCACTACTCGAGGGTGTTGGTCTCTGCATATGGGGCAACAAACACGCCACACAAAACAAGCACGCCAAAACACAAACACTTGAAGACACGAAGAAAACATGGCAGACAAGTGATGGTGTGTTCCCTATTTCTAGGCTCATCACCATCTCAAGTACATTACAGGCACACACCGACAATTAAGCTTCGCCACAACAATCACTGAAGACATGCTTAAGGGTTGAGTTAGTCACAGAACTACTCCCCACCTCCATAGAGGACTTTTGAAAATGACAAGATGATGCAATCTGCTCTGAGAAATACACCATCCCCGCCTCTGCAGAGGGCTTAAGAAAAAGGATATGCTCGATATCACACCTCCACAAAGGGCTTACATGATTGATTGATTGATTGTAAACAAACTCAGGATGCACAATGCACTACCCTAGGGATTAAGTCTCTGCATCTGAGGTCAAACACATTGCTAACATCTATAACAGACAGCTTACCTTATATATCCCCCACCTTAAGGTGGTTGATATCAATTATCAATATCAAGGACGTTGAGGTAGGAAGAAAACACACAAGGGAACATTGACTTTCACAAATCCCATGCCCCCCGGAGGTGACATGTACTTTACGATTGCCAAATGTTCTCACAAACACATCCTTGCAAGAAACATGTTAGTGTCTACAACATCATGATAATCAACAACATCAATGCATATGATTAACCACACAAAGAGCCAAGGTTATACAATGAATTTGGAGTTTAAGGATAATCGTGAGGCTATATCATGAAGCTCTCCGAATCGAGTACCACCAAGGCTAGATTCAAAGACAAACAAAGGTGCATAGAGCAGTAATATTGTTAAGGTTTGTAAATGTGATAGAAACATCATAGAATTCACTATGCGGAAAGCATGAGTGCTTCCACTAGTCAAGCGTTAGATAAGATATACAACCCCATTGTCATATTAGGAACTAAGTCCATTTTTTTAATTGCTCTCGAAAGGGACACTAGGTCTGCATCAGTATAAATGTTTATCGTCATTCGCCCACTAGGTGGAAACACTAGAGGAAGGGAAACAATAAATAAGAGAGGAGAAACAAGTGTCTCAGGGACAGTCACGTAGGAGGGTGCCTCCAAGTCACCAACCACGACACTATGTCCGTAAGACACAACACACAGTAATGAAATCAGAGAGAGAGGCAATATAGAAGAATGATGATACAAATAGAAGGTCACAACAGAGCTGGTCTCCTAGAATCCCAAACCTTACAGGAGAATTTGAGGTCATCCCAGGAGGCCTAAACAACACATAACACATCACAGGGGAAGCACATCACAAGAGAGATAAAGGGTTAGAAATACTTACCTGTAGGGCCCCTTTTGGGCTAGAAGTTGTCTATAAGCAAATCATCATTGTCATCTTCCCACTCCCTAATATTGGAGGATAGTGGGACATATGGTACTATAGCCAAGTTTGTATCTTGTTCATCATGTTGTTCATCGTTAGGATCATCTTTGTTTGGTTGAATGTTGGGATTAATGTTTTCTTTTCGAGAGGAAAGTTTTATGGCATATTCTTGTCTTCTTTTTCTTCTTTTTCTTACTTTTCTATTTCTCTTTCTTCAACCATTTATGTCTTGTAAGACAGGGCCTTGCTCTTTCATAGGTTGTAAATTAGAAGATGAACCACTGGGATCAAATCTCATTTTTTGCAGTGGAACATTTTGTTGTTGACAATGACCTCCTGATCCTTGTAAGGATTTTAGGGGAGGAACCTCAGCATAGGGACTTTGTCCTTTTGGTCTAAAGTTCTCTTCATACAAGGGTTGTTTATCTTTTGTCATTTCTTGTGTAGAAGGACTAGGTACTTCGGTTTTATCCCAAAAGTAATTCAACTTGTAATATTTTTGCTGAACCAAAGGTTTATACTTGTTTCAAGGGACGGTGATTATGCAGCCATCTACAGGGAATTTCAAACAATGGTGTATTGTTGAAGGGATATCTTTCATTTCTTTTAGCCAAGGATGTCCCAATTTAATGCAAAAGAGGGCAGAAACGAGGACAACATCAAACCATTGTTCAATATGTTTTTTGAATAATGTTACTAACAATGATATATTATCCAAAGGCTTGATAAAGGTTCCCTTATGCATCTTAATCATCATGCTTGAGAGGTCATAAGAACCTTGCATTAATTGATGTGAAAAGAGGAACTCCTCAATGGTAACATTAGTTTTTATGAGGGGCAACAAATGATTACCCTCACTACAAGAGCCCATTAAAAGGGTGTTGTAAAGGTTTTTATGAGGGAAAGTAAATAATTGCCCTGATAATAGAAAATTAATTCAAAAATATCCTTCACAACACGCCTATAGTGCAAGTTTAGAGAGTTGATAAGGCCAAATTTAGCGAAAATCATTGTTTTTGAAGCCCTATGTTTGAGATCTTGGGACAAAATTCTATGTGATTTCTTTGAAGTCTAATTTATGATGAAATTGATTTAATCTTAGATCTGAAAATTATTTTCAAGCCCTAACATGCAAAATGTCCATGCAAATTTAATAAAAATGAATCAAAATTGCTAGTTTTTGTTGAAATTTTCTATGCAAAATTGCAAATATTTTAAATCTAAATGCAAATTCATACTAAAATGCAAGACTATAGACAAATACAAATTTGAATGAGCCTCTAAAATCAGAAGAAAAATATGATAAAAGATTTTTCCTACAAACCCTAGATTTTAGAATTACTAGGTTATATAAAATTGTCAAAATTTCCACAAAACCCTAGCAATTAAATGATGAAAATGCAATGTAAATTTCTGATTTTTTGGATTTTTCTGTAGTTTATATTAGATATGATGCAAAAATCATGAATTAGGAAAATTTAGTAAAAATTGATACAATTTAGTAAGCCCAACAATGCAATTTTTTTGTATTTTTCAAAATTTTCAATTTTTTTAAAATTTTCTTAAGGCAATAAAATGAATGACCAAATGAATGAATGAAATCCCATCAAATATAAATAGAAACACTCAGAAAGTTTTAATTTATGTCCAAAAACATGGGTTCACCAAAATGTTTAGGGTAAAATTGGATTTGTTGTTTAGATGTTAAAATATTTCTTTCACCCTAACATTGAAGGATCTAGGGTCGAGTGGCAAGCACTATCATACCCTAGGTCACTTACAAATGAAGGGAAACTTGGATTAGGGAATTTAATTATAAACTTTGCTTCTCTTATGTCCAATTAACCATTAAAACCCTAATTATGCAAATACGGCAACAAATTGATGAAAGACAAAAAAAAAAGCTCTTGCAAACGGGAGTAAAATGGCAAATCACAGAATACTTGTTTTCGGGGTTCCAAGGAAGAATAGTCAGGGGTGAAGGTGTGGGTACCCAAGTCCAAGGTACCTACTTTTTCAAGGAATTTAGACCTCCTTCCGACACTGATCAACCCTGTAACTTCTATTTTCTGAGATCTATCTATAGAGGACACTGTTGCGAGCACCCTAGTCCTGGAAATACTCCTTTGTCTAACTTTTCTTCAGATCTTGAATCCTTGATGCCTGTCAATCCTTCCTGCAACTCCACTTTTTCCAGATATGACACCTGTAACCTACAATCACAAGACTTGGTTTGGGGGTTGTGGTGTTTAGAGGCTTGCCTCAATCAAGCCCCGAAGGACACTTAAGTCTCTGAACACCATTGTCAAACAAAGAGTGTGTGCCTTTGTGAGGCAGAGGCAAAAACCAAAGGAATCAATGATAAAAACACAATATTATGTCACCTTGTAGGGAAGCTCTCAAGGAGGAAGATGCTCTTCATTCCATGAGGAGATTGATGATCAAATCTACAAATATCAACACATAAAACATACAAGTCTACTCTTGCATCACAATAGAAAGCCTTGAATCACCTTGAGAACATAATAGCTTTCTAGTAATCATCTAGTTTACAAATTAATGCCTACATATGCTCATATATGCACCTACAAGAATTCCTGCCAAGATTTTAAAAATCAAACTTTACTGTGTCAGCAAAAGAACTAACTAACGGTCACTAACTGATACCCAAAAATTAGGGCTGCCCCAAAATAGGGCAAGACTAGGGCGCGAGCACCCAAGTCCTCCCCCCTATTTTAGGCAGGGTACAACTCAAGGGGTCCTCCTAGGTCCAATTTGTCATGGAACCTAGGTCTCATTCCATCGGGATGCTAAAATATGAACTAAAATGTCCTAAATGCATGCTAAAGACCCGAGAGCTAAACCTTATGAGGGAAAAGCCCCCAAGGGGAGATTTTTTGATGTTACAGTTTGTATTTCAGTTCTTTCATTTTCTAATTCAGTTCAGGTAGTTCAGTCAGAAGCATTTTCAACTTGTAGTTTAGTTTTGGTATTTCACATCTTGTGAATCTAGACTTAGCATTTACATTCATTCATCTACACCACATCAAGAATTTAGAGCATTTGGATCAGTTACCATAAAGATATCGCTATCAGAAGATCAATTGTTTCTCAGAGAAGAGCATTCTAACAGTTCTTGGTAATCAACTAAAGGAGAAGGCTTGCGGATCATTCCTTGACTTGTGAATCCTAATGACACATCATTTAATGATCCTTAGTTCATGGCTGACCTTCCCCGGAGGTCCGCATGTTGTTCCATTCATTTGTGGGTGTGTTCTATGCATTTAGGTCTGACCTATCTGTAAGCACGTTACAACTCTTCATTGGAGTTTGTGATCTTCCTTGGTTGACGCGAAGGAATCTATTGGTCTAGAAATGATATATATTGATGTAATAGATCCTTAGGAAAGTAGCTATTCACAGAGGAGAGATCTGATAGTTTAGATTTTGTGTGAAGGAGCTTCAAAGCTTTATCTTGCGCATGTATGTAATCAAGCCTTTGAGCCCTAGTTGTAAGCCCGCATGTTGCCGACCATATTGTATTTGAATTCTATGATATACTAAATGACTGAATCTACATTTGCTTCATTTTCTTGAGTTGTTTTTGTTGTGTTTACTCTTGTTGTACAGTCTAGATAGTTCATTATGTGAACCCTCCTACCATGACTACACCACATTCCTCTTCGATTCAGGAGACTCTTACAGATAGTTTCTCAAATTCTTGAATGTAAGCTTCCACCATTCCATGCTGTCTTAAGTGTGTGAGTTATTTGAAATCCTCTTGTGGGTGTCTTTTATCAAATGTTTTTATGACCTTGTGTGAGAATTCTTCATAGGAAGTTATCTTTTCATGGCCTAGGGCATGTTTTCCATGGTACCACCACTCATAGGCCAGCCCTTCTGAGTGTAGGATGGTGAATTGTAATGCATCTTTTTTGGTCATAGGACTCAAGTGAAATTAATCATTAATCTTCTCTAACCACGCATGGATGAAAATCTTGTTTGATCCATCAAAATTAGGTAGATAAACTTTGTTTGTCTTGTGTTTCAAGTCCTTGTTTATAGGCCTTCTCTCCCTTCAATTGGTTTCATTTCTTTTTGAATTGCTAAATTCATGAAAGGATACTACTCTCCTCACTTCCAGCTCTAAGTTTGCATATGCCCTTGCTATGTCTTCTATGCTTATGGTAGTGGGTGTAGTTTCTTCCACACTTGAGACTTCATTAGGAAGGAAGGAGGGTATTGTCACTTTTGGAATAAATGAAGAGTTGCTATTCTCGGAGTGATTGGACCTTACTTCTCTTCCATTATTCTCTTGAACCCTCAAGCTTTCAAAGGTATTATTCATATTTTGTAGGGATTGAAGGAGAGCTTGGTTTGTTTTGTTTTGGTCTTCCATATTCTTGGTAGTCATCTCCATGAAATCCCTCATCTCGTGATTCTCCATTTGATTGTTGTTGTTTCTTGTATTGTACCTTCTTGAGTAGGCTTGCACCAATTTCCCTCATAGGGTGGTAGGTCAATAGATTTGATACCACTTGTAATGTCCCCTTCAAGTAAGTCAATTTTTTCACAACCTTGCACAATTCAACTTAGTAAAAGAGAACATTAGTATTTAATTCTTCTTTTCATTTCATAACTAGGATTAATCATTAAGTATCAAACTCATATATTTTCCATATTTGTACTTAAGGCTTGTAACCTTATAATCATAATCACATACATTTCATATTTATACTTATAGTCATGATTCATATTAAGTTCATACATTTCATATCCATATTCGTTCTCTCATCATTTTCATGATTCATCTCAAGGAAGTTCTTGAGTAGCCCTATCATTAATCAACCCTATTTCTCGTATGAGCATGGTTGTTAAGGTGCTTGATATATCCATCCCATACAGAGGCCCAAAGGTTTCACACTACATGCGGTGTTCTCACCATTTGGCACAAGAAGCTTCATGCTACATGCGGCATTCCTCACTTACTTGAGAGTCACCATCTGTAGGGCACATTAATTATGCACTTATATTACCTTAGGCCCAAGAGCTTCACACTACACATGGTGTTCCTCTCTTCTTGGCTTAAGGGACTTCACACAATATGTGGTGTTCTTCATCCACTTGAGGGTCACCTAGGTCCAATTTTTTCCCTTAACTTAACCCCATACACATAGGTTAATAGAAGTGATTAAGGATGAGGCTTGAACATCCTTTTGATTACATCACAAGTTCGTGAGCCACAATTCATTATTCATCATTTTGAGATCTTTATATCTATATTCTTGTTCCTTCATGGAACTTCATTTCATCATTTAATCATATCCTTATACTACGCTTCATTGCTAATTCAATTCATTCATCATTGTCATATAGATTTATATCATTTATATTTAATTTCAATCATAACACAATTAACTAATGATTTGTTTTCATTTCTAATCATAGTTCATTTGTTCATACCACAATTTGATTTGTTCTAGTATTATACTTCTTATTAACAGCCATGTAATCATCATATACTATTTTCTTATGCATCAAATAAGGAAATCTGAGCATATCTTACTCATATAAATTAGATATAGGTTTGGTAGCAGTCATATCATTTATTAAACATTGAGTATGTAATTCTAAGTGTATTCATTATTCAAATATGTAAACTAAACACATAATTGAGGCATAGTGCATACCTTTATATCTATAGACTCAAACAAATGACGAGTGGGCAATGTTTGTGGAAATGATCTTCTCAAATACTTCTATTTATGTAATATACATCAATGCCCATTTGCTGGTGCTAAATGATTAAGAGATAAGATGCTTGTGATATGTTTCAGTCTACAGAGGTAATGTTATGCTATGCTTCGATCTGCTGATGTACTTTATGTTTTGTACATCAATTGATGTTTGATCTATAGAGAGGGATGGTTGTGTTATGATCAATGCCTTCCTTGCTACCCCCGATTACCTTATATATTTGATCGGGTGTCCTTTCATCAAGGGATGCTTCTTCATAATACATCTTTTAGTTAACATTAATCCATTCATTACCACTGGTGCTTCTTATTAGATCCTTACTAATCGCTTATTATTATTATTTATTCACATGATCATTGACAATTGATCCAATTCAAATCTTATGCATAAAATAATGGTCTTTATGGGTTCACTGTTTTGCTCTTCATGGACTGCTGAGTGATTGACATTTAAGTATCGTATTTATTGCCTCTATGGGTATATGACTATTTCTCATCGGCACTTAGAGACCTCATCGGAGTTAGCCATTTTAGTATATATATTGATGCCTTTTCTTATGTTTAAATACAAAGTGTTTATATCGATCTCATCATTGATTTGGTCTTATTAATTAGCATAGTAGGGTGACTATTCCAATCTTTAATTGGAATAGGGTCTTCGAGGGATATGACATTTGTTGTGCCCATTTTACAATCTCACATGCAAGAACCAAGTTGTCTAGGATAAATCTACCACCAAAATAACAAGATTCTTCTAGCCACATGATCTCCAAGGTTTTATACTTTATTTTGCATACCAAAGATTTGGTAATGATTTTATAGGAGGTATTGAGTAAGGTAATAGGCAGCCAACCATTCACAATGTCTTCATCTTTGCCTTTTAGGAAGGAGCTTGATCAATCCTTGGTTAATGATAGCCCCAAATGAGTTCATTTCAACACCTTTAAGGTAAACATGATATAAATCTTCGCATAAAATTTTAGCATACACTTATGCTCACTTTTAAAATAAGCCTTATCTTCACATAACATAATAATAATGATAATAACAACTTACTATGTTCTTATTAAATTTATAATTACACCAAAGGCGTTCCCTTTGTGAAGTGTACTAGGCTAGCTTCGAGATCGATGACACAGGGACAGGGAGAATGGTGCAAGACGATTAAAATCATCTTGCCCATTCATTTTTTTGTCGTCCAAAAAATGATTTACCACTCGCCATGTTTGTTTGTTTGCCAAATGTTTCTATAGTTATGTAGTTTGAAAGGTGATTTCCACTGGTCAATCATTCCAAAGACTATTTACATGTCTTTTGTGTCATAAATAGTATTTGTCTCACACCAGAAAAGTTTCTAAACTCATCGATTTTTCTTACATTGAAAGCAAGGAAAGCGTATCAAATTGCAACATTTGAGGTGAGCTGAAGGGGAGCATGAACAAAAAACAAACGAATGGCCTTTTGAGGAATCGATCTAAGGTCATGGAGGCAATGTTCTATATTTTTTTTAAGGTATTTGCATCAATTCTTTGTTTTTCCAGCACAAAAACTAAAATCTGTTTGTTGAACTTTCATTAAGCATAGAGAAATTGAAACCCCACTACTACCTTTTTAAAAAAATTGCAGAAATTTATTTCAATACAAGATATTTGCATTGCCTTTTTCCTAATATTTTTTTTAACATTGACAACTATTCCTTTAATTCTTTAGATAAAAGGGATTTTTAAAGAAAGATCAAGCGGTGATTTACAATTTTTAACTAGAAGGAGGGTTCAACCTTATAGATATTATAAAGAGGGTGGCCATACAAAAAACTTGGGATGCAAGGCTATAGATTGAAGAGGTCATGGAACCATTTTGTTATATGATGACATCTCTAAATAGATTTTCATTACAACTCTTCTTAAGAAAATTGAGCTTTAGGTCATTAAGCATGGCACTAATATTTTTTATTAATAATTTAAATATAATATAATTATATAGTAATTAGTAATCATTTTTTATTCAATTTATATTGTTATAATTTTTTATAATTTAATTTGTATGTTCAAATAATGGATTGTCAAATTTGTGAAATTGAAGTTATAAGTTGTAGGACTTCAATTTTAAAATTCAATTGTTACATGTTAAAATTAATATAGTATGAGAGAAAGATGTATATATATATACAAAGAGAGGGAAGAGGGGAGAGAGAGATACAGATGAAGGGATAGAGAGGGAGGTACCATTTAAATGTCCTTGCTATGAATTTTGTTTGTTGTTTGTACATTTTACTCTGTTCAAAGAGTGAAAGATTTAGAATATTAACAAGACTATCAAAAAGATGAATTGAGTAATGACTTAAAAAAATTGGCAACACAACCATTCTTCAGATGAGCCAAGATGACTGAAACCCCTTCTAAAATTTAACACAATCAAGAGTCCCTCAAGAACCTAGTGGCTCAATTTAAATTAATGATGCAATACTTTCAATGTGACCCTAAATGCAACATGTGACTTGGCTAGATGCAACCAAGCAAACCCAAAGTTTAAAATGTCACACGTAAAATAACAAGTGCATGAATGTAAATCCATTGGACTAAATCAGTCCCAAATAGACTAACTAAGAAATTTAATGACTAAACATATGACTGGGGATAGTATGAACCCAAGATCAAATGATATGCCATATTTACACAACTCAAACTCATCATGAATCATGCACATATGAACAACTCATCCTTTAATCAAATGAGGCACACAAGACTAAAAGGACTAAGGGCCAAGCATTTTAGACTAAATTACCAAAGCAAGGAAACTAAAATTGTCAAATAATAAATCAAAGAACAAAATAGACTAATCAATCATTATGTGCACAAAGTGTCAAAGTATAATAAATGCATCGATTACACAATACAAGAACTTTGAAAGGTAATAGCTACAACTTGATGCTCATGGCAACATGGTGCAACTATCAGGCTATGGTACTTTTGCAATGTAAAAATGGAGCTTGGTATGGGTTAGTCTAGATCATCTACCTCCTAATGCATGAGCATCCCTAGTTCAAGAGAAATCTTGCATCAACCAAAAACATTTGCATTCCAATTTGTTTGCATTTCAGTTCTTTCATTTTCTAGTTCAGTCAGAAGCAGTTCTCATCTTGTGGTCCAGTTGTGGCATTTCACATCTTGTGGATTTGGACTTAGCATCTACATTCATTCATCTACATCATATCAAGAATTGAGAGCATTTGGATCAGTTACCAGAAAGTTATCACTATCAGAAGTTGACTATTTTCTTAGAGCAGAGCATTCTAACAGTTCCTGATGATCTGCTAAAGGAGAAGGCTTGCAGATCATTCCTCGACTTGCAGATCCTAATGACACATCATTCAATGATCCTTGGTTCATGGCCGACCCTTCCCGGAGGTCCGTACGTTCTTCCATTCATTTTAGGAAGTGTTATATGCATTTAGGTTTGACCTATCTGTGAATGCGTTACATCTCTTCATTAGAGTTTGTGACCTTCCTTGGCTGACGTGGAGGAATCTATTGGTTCGGCAAGGATATATATTGATGTAATAGATCCTTAGGAAAGTATCTATTCACATAAGAAAGATCGAATAGTTTAGATTTGTGCGAAGGAGCCTTCAAATCTTTATCTTCCGCATGTATGTACACAAGCATGTGAGCCCTAATTGTAAGCCCACATGTTGCTAGCTAATTTGTATTTGAATTCTTTGATATACTAAATGACTAAATCTGAATTTGTTCTAGTCCTTAAGTTGTATCCATTGTGTTTACTCTTACTGCACAGTCTAGATAGTTCATTCTGTGAACCCTCCTACCGTGACTGCACCAAGTGGTATCAAAGCAAAGTTTGATTCTTTTGAGTGAATTGGTGAAGGGGATTCTGTAAGATCTTGTTGTGAGCAGATCACCAATCTGAGGTAGGTTACTTATGTACAACCAATCGCTGATTGAGAGACAGTTGTCGCTTGTAGCCCAATTGTTGAACTTGAGGCAGTTTGCACTTGATCCTAGGACGATGCCACCGCGGAGAGTTCCTCCTATTGGTATAATGGCTAATAGAATGGATTAGATGATGGAATTGATGAGAATAATATGAATCTGATTAGATGTTGTTGAGGAAGATAGGCGAAGAGGATTGACACTGAGACCTAATGTTGAAAGTGATGATGAAGAAGAATTTCAATCTACTGAACAAACTAGCAAAACCCTAGAAGGTAATGAAGAAGAAGAATCAGATCAGGTAAAGATGTTGCAAGCTATTTCAAAGATTGGAAAGAGACCTAGAGTTGATGTGCCAGATTATACTGGTAATTTGAATCTGGAAGAGTTGATTGATTAGATAAATGATATGGAAGAATACTTTGAATATGAAGAAATGGAAGATCCGGAGAGAGTGAAATTTGCAAAGATAAAATTGAAAGGACATGTTGCTATATGGTGGAAAGAAGTTAAGTTGGAAAGAGATAGAAGAGGAAAAGAAAAGATTACAAAGTGGGACCAGATGATGACAAAGTTGAAGAATCAATTTATACCTACTGACTATGAGTTGGAATTGTTGAAGAGATTGCAAAACCTAAGACAAAAGGAGAAATCTGTGAAGTACACTAAAGAAATTCATTAGATGATCATAAGGACAGGACATAGTGAAGCAAGCAAGGAGAAAGTGGTTAGATACATCAATGGACTGAGATTGAACATTCAAGAGGAACTAAGTTTGGTAAGGATGACATCTTTGGAGGAAGCATACCAATTTGCCCTGAAAGTTGAAGAGAAGCTGAACAAAAGACATGACCAGAGACAAAGAGGCAGAGGAGATAAATTTCAGAGAAGTAGAACATTTTTTGGAGGAGACAAATCATTTGTGGAGAAGAACAATTTTGACATCCTGTTGAAGAAGGATGACAAAGATAACAATGCTTACTAGAGAGATGACATAATTTTTTACCGGAGAGGAAACCCTAGTACATATCGGAATGAAGGACATAGAAGAGAAGGAAGAGGATTCGATAGGAGAACATTCAGAGGCACTTGTTTCAAGTGTGGAGGTGAAGGATATAGAGTATTTGAATGTAATCATGGTAGTACAAGAAAGAAGACAGAGAAAAGTGGAAGGGCCACCTATGTTGAGGAAGAACTGTTGAATCACCTAGTTCAGTTGGCAATCTGAAGAAAGGAGAATCATTGGTGATGAGGAGAGCACTATTTCAAGTAGACACATGAGGAACCATCACAGAGGAAAAGTCTGTTCAAAACCAGATGCAAATCCGGAGGTAAGTGTTGTAAAGTTGTGATTGATAGTGGTAGTTCAGATAACCTAGTTTCAGAGGAGATGGTGATAGCTAAAGTTGGAAAGATTGAAACACCCTAAGCCTTATTAGATAGCATGGATTCAAGATGATCATAAGGTACTAGTGAGTGAACAATGTTTTGTGAAATTTCATATCAGATCTTATCATGATGAAGTCTTGTGTGATATTATGCCTATGGATGTTTGTCATATCTTGTTTGGTAGACCTTGGCAGTATGATAGAAAAGCTATGCATGATGGGAGAAAGAATACATATACTATAAAAGCAAATGGAAAGAGAATTACCTTGATTCCTTTGGAGGATGATCCTAAGAGTTAAGTATGTGAGAATGCTAGAATCTATTTTGTAGATGGAAGGAAATTTCTAGATGGTTTGAGACATGAGAACATGTGTTATGCCTTGATTCCTAAGAAGCCTCAAACATTGAAGAAAGAGATTGAAGAAGAACAGCTGAAAGAGATAAGAGATTTGCTGACAGAGTATGAAGACATCATATCATATAATGTACCTGAAGGATTACCACCTATAAGGAGTATCGGTCATCACATGGATCTTATACTAGGAGCAAGTTTGCCTAACAAAGCAGCACATAGAATGACACTGATAGAGAATAAGGAATTGATTAAATAGATACAAGAGTTGCTGAGGAAAGGTTTGATCAGAGAAAGTTTGAGTCCTTGTGCAGTAGCTCCAGTTTTGGCACCTAAGAAAGATGGAGAATGGAGAATGTGTACTAACTCTAGAGCAATAAACAGATCATAGTTAAGTATAGATTTCCTTTACCTAGGATGGATGATATCATGGATTGTTTGAGTGGAGTAAGATACTCAACAAAGATAGAGTTGAAGAGTGGATACCATCATATCAGAATCAGAGAAGGTGATGAATGGAAGACTGCTTTTAAAATAAATGAAGGATTGTATGAGTGGTTAATGATGCCTCTTGGATTGATAAATGCGCCGAGTACTTTCATGAGATTAATTAATGAAGTCCTGAAGAATTTTTTGGGTAATTTTGTGATTGTGTACTTGGATGATATTCTGATTTTCAGTAAGACAAAAGAAGAACATTTGTGGCATATTCAACAAGTTTTGTAGAGACTGAGAAAAGAGAAATTACTGATAAACATCAAGAAGTGCAATTTCATGAAGAGTTGGTATATTTGGGACTTGTGATTTCTACGGATGGATTAAAGATGGACCCTGAGAAAGTGAGAGAAATTGCTGAGTGGCCTACACTAGAGAGCATTGGAGAGGTTAGATCATTGCATGGATTGGCTAGTTTCTACCAGAAGCTCATTAGAAATTTCATTTTAGTTTGTAACCCTATGACAGAAACAATGAGAGGCAACATAAAAGATTTCAAGTGGACATCAGGAGAAGATAAATGGTTTGAGTTGTTGAAACAGAAAGTGATAGAGCAACCTATTTTGGCATTACTGAATTTCAATAAGGTATTTCAAGTTGATTGTGATGCAAGTGGAAATGCAATTGGAGTAGTGTTGTGTCAAGAAGGTAGACCTATAGCTTATTTTAGTGAGAAGTTGAATGATGCAAGGAGAAGATATTCAGTTTATGACCAGGATTTCTATGCCATAGTACAAGCCTTGAAGAAATGGAGACATTACTTGTTTCCTAAGAAGTTTGTGTTGTATACAGATCATCAAGCTTTGCAGTATTTGAACAGTCAATGTAAGTTGAATCAAAGACATATGAGATGGGTAGAGTTCATGCAGAGTTATACTTTTGTGTTGAAGCATAGGAGTGGTAAATCAAACAAAGTTTCTGATGCCTTGAGCAGAAGAAGAAACTTGTTAATAGAAATGAGAGTTGAAGTGTTGGGATTTGACGAATTGAAGAACATGTATGAGGGAGACACTGATTTTACAAAACCTTGGAAAGCATGTAAAGAACCTATTGTAGCAGATAGAAGTAAGTGATTGGATTATTTCATTCAAGAGGATATGTTGTTCAAAGGATTTCAGTTGTGTATAGATAGAAGTTCCATGAGGGATAGTTTAATCAAGGAGAAACATAGTGGAGGATTGGTAGGACATTTTGCCATTGATAAGACAGTGGCTTTGGTGAATGAAAACTACTTTTGGCCTCAGATACATAAGGATGTTCAGAGATTTGTGCAGAGTTGTAGAGTTTGCCAAGTTCCAAAAGGGAGTAGTCAAAACATTGGATTGTATAAACCTTTGACAGTACTAGAGAGACCTTGGGAAGACATAAGTATAGATTTTGTAATGGGATTACCGAAAACACAGAGGGGATATGATTCAATTTTTGTAGTGGTTGACAAATTTTTAAAGATGGCTCATTTCATACCTTGCAAGAAGACAACTGATGCAGTGTATGTAGCTGACCTATTTTTCAAAGAGATTGTGAGATTGCATGGATTACCTAAGAATATAGTTTCAGACAGAGACACAAAGTTTTTTGGATACTTTTGGAAGACACTTTGGAAGAAGATGAGGATAGATCTGAAGTTCAGTTCCACTTTTCATCCATAGACAGATGGATAGACAGAGCTAGTGAATAGGAGTTTGGGAAACCTGTTGAGATGTTTGGTTGGAGAGAAAATTGGAAGTTGGGACTTGATTCTTTCACAAGCAGAGTTTGCATACAAGAATTTAGTAAATAGGAGTATTGGAAGAGCACCTTTTGAGATTGTTATTAGAGTGAATCCTAGAGGAGTTGCAGAACTAAGAGACATTAGCATGGAAGAAAAGAGGAGTGCAGAAGTAGAAGAATTTGCAGATCATATGAAGACAGTGCATAATCAGGTGAAGAAGCATTTGGAGACTATGAACAGTAAGTACAAAGAAAAGGATGATGAGAAGAGAAGACATAAGGAATTTGAAGTTGGAGATAAAGTGATGGTGTACTTAAGAAAAGAAAGATTTCTAGTTGGGACATATAACAAGTTTAAGATGAAGAAGTTTTGACCTTGTAAGATACTCAGGAAATGCATATGAAGTGCAGTTACTAGAGACATTGGGTATTTCACCAATTTTCAACATTGCAGATATTTATCAGTATCATGAAGCAGAGTTCAGTGACAGCATGGAAGAAGACCTAAAGAAGCAATTACCACAACAAGCACCAAAGCAGATAGAAGATATTTTGGACAGTAGAATTGGATGCAGCACTAGAGGAAGACAATACAAAGAATATCTTGTGAAGTGGAAAGGCATACCAGAGGGAGACTCATCTTGGATTTCTCAGGATGAGGTGGACCGTCTTGGTTCTCCCCTAGTCCCAGCAAAGTGAGGGACTCATTTTTCCAATAACCCCAGATGTCTAATGTAGGAGCATCCCTGGTTCAAGAGCAATCTTGCATCAACCAAAAACATTTGCATATTCAATTTGTTTGCATTTCAGTTCTTTCATTTTCTAGTTCAGTTTAGGTAGTTCAGTCAGAAGCAGTTCTTAGCTTGTGGTCCGGTTGTAGCATTTCATATATTACGGATTTGGACTTAGTATCTACATCATATCAAGAATTTAGAGCATTTGGATCAATTTCCAGAAAGTTATCATTATCAGAAGTTGATTGTTTTCTCAGAGCAGAGCATTCTAGCAGTTCCTAATGATCAGCTAAAGGAGAAGGCTTGCGGATCATTCCTTGACTTGTGGATCCTAATGACACATCATTCAATGATCCTTAGTTTGTGGCCGACCCTTTCTAGAGGTCCGTACCTTGTTCCATTCATTTGAGGAAGTGTTATATGCATTTAGGTTTGACCTATTTGTGAACACGTTACATCTCTTCATTGGAGTTCGTGACCTTCCTTGGCTGACACGAAGGAATCTATTGTAATAGATCCTTAGGAAAGTAGCTATTGACATAAGAAAGATTTGATAGTTTAGATTTGTGCGAAGGAGCCTTCAAATCTTTATCTTGTGCATGTATGTACTCAGGCCTGTGAGCCCTAATTATAAGCCCGCATGTTGCCGGATGATTTGTATTTGAATTCTTTGATATACTGAATGATTAAATCTATATTTGTTACATTCCTTGAGTTATTTCCATTGTGTTTACTCTTGCTGCACAGTCTAGATAGTTCATTCTGTGAACCCTCCTACCATGACTGCACCACCTCCATTGGAGCCTCATGAAATGGAACTTTTACAAAAATAAAGATACTGATAGAGGAATAAAGAAAAAGAGATAGACTGGGATAGAGAGATAAATATAAGAGATATAAAGGGAAAAAGAGATAAAGAAAAGAGAGTGTGACTTTCAAATTGTTATTTCATGCAATCAATCTAAACATGACATGTGTCTATTGGGAACTACACTTAGAGAAACATGTCGCTTTCTTAAGAACCTAATAATTCACCTTTAAGACCTCTTTCGTGTACCCATTACGCACTAAAGTGTAGATTTCTCTAACAATAGAAACATTTCATCTCCAAGCTTCATTGATTCATAAATGGCATGACCAATACAATTGGAAAGAGTGCAACTTATTGAACTAGATTAAAATGGACATTTGTAGCATCTCAAAAGTCCACCAAATGGAAAGAATGCTTAACGCCGAATATTGTTTGAGTCTCCTCTCATTTCATCACCATCCTAGCAGTAAATGATCAATTTTTTCAAGCATGCTATTCCAACTATTCAAAAACATTCACAATGATATTGGTTCATTACAACAAGATATTACAACCTATTGGGAAATAATTTCAAACAACTACCATTCATAGAATTTTCACTATACATCTCTAGATCCATTGACAAACACTAATGATGAGACTCCTTTTGACTAGGGAAATGCGATGCAAGAAGATAGATTGATGTATGTACTTAGGTCTACCATTTCAACTGGATGGCATTGACATTCTTGGGAAACAAGAAGAGAACCAAAACAAAAAAAAAAACTTTACTTACATACCATCTTTTACCCACTACTATTCAAAAAAAATTTACTTGCATGCATGTCAACATATTTAATTTACTCCATGTATTTTCTAATGCAAGACAACAACACATATCACTACATTATTTCAATGTTCAAATGATAGTGCCCTTAACCAATCCTCTTCTTGTTTCCCAAGCATGTCGAGCCCATCGAGTTAAAATAGCAAGCCTAGGTATAGACTTGACATTCATTAGGACTATCTTCTTGCATTGCATGTCCCTAGTCAAAAGGATCTCTAAAGATGTACGGTGCAAATTCCATGGATGGAAGTTGTTTCAAATTCTTTCCCAATGGGATTTACTTTCTTGTTCTAATGAACCAATATCATTGTGAAAGTTTTTGAATGGATGGTATAGCCACAATTCATTCCAACAAAATGCTTCAAAACATTGATCATCTACTACTGGGATGGTGGTGAAATGAGGGGACACTTGAAATATATTGGTCATACCATGTATGAATAAATGAAGCTTGGAAATGGGATGTTGCTATTATTAGAGTAGCTACACTTTAGTGTGTAATGGGTACACTAAAGAATCCTTAAAGGTGAATTATTCGATCGTTAAGAAACACAAGTGTAGTTCCCAATGGACACATTTCATGTTTGGATTGTTGGCATGAAACAACTGATTGAAAGTCCCTCTATGTTTTCTCTATCATTGGATTATTGGCATGAAAAGTACCATTTCATGAGGGTCCAGTGGAACTAGATGATGTAGACCAACCCATACCAAGCTCCACATTTTACATTGTACAAGTACCATAGGCTGATCTTTATTGTAGGGTTTTCCATTAGAATGCTTGATCATAGACCCAAGTGTATCATATAATGAAACACCTTTTTCCACTATGTTTATTTAGTTAAGCTTAGTTTTGTAATCCCATGATGGATAATGATTTTTTATTTTGGCAAATTTGTCTCTTTAATTGTCATGGGTGGTAAAGGTAAATTTTGAAAATAATTATTCATAGGAAGGTTATGTATGTAGTCATGCTTTCTACTTAAATTGAAAGGTACTTTGAATTCACAAATTTTAGTTCAACATCCTACATAAATAAGGATATGGTTTGTTTATACACCCTTTGGTACATACTATACACATATTAAAAATAAAGTATGGCAGGCCTTGATCAAACTATTTAAACTTCCACTATCAACACACAAGGTGATCTCATATGCCAAATCCAACCAATCCTTTAACATGGTGTGGTAAACCAAAATTTGTATCTTTATTTTCTATAGACAAACCTTTAGAAGACATAATTTTTTTAAGTATCTTATGAAATAGTTTCTTGTGATGGGTTTTTGTGCAAACAAATTTTCTCCATATAATCAAAATAATGTTCACAATTTTCAATACTTATTTTTGGTTTCCTCTTCAATTTGGGGGAACATGAGTATGAAAAACAATAAATTACTAATCTATTTAAGTGAAAGCAAGTACAAAATAAAGAATTTGTTACCAAAATATCATAGGGGTCTATAATTGGCAACATCCATACCAGTAATTAGTCCCATTTCAATTGTGCAAAAGAATATGCTACATAGAATCAAAATAACAAAATTGTCCATAATTTTCAATACTTTTTTCCGGTAGCCTCTTCAATTTGGGGAGTGAACTTGGCTATCAAAAATCAGGAATTTATAATATATTGAAGTCCAGATTAATACAAAATGAAGTTTTCATTATTCTATCAAGTTACACTTGAATGCATTGTATGCCTTACATAATTCACAATATGTGGAAATTCATAGAAAATAGAGGAATACTTGTCCTCTAGCCCATCAAACCTCAAATTGAATTAATCATTTCATCAAGTCTTTTTTCCTCTCTCTCTCTCTATATATATATATATATAGGGGTGACTGTTTGGTGAAATGGTGGGGCTTCTTGCCTATAGTGCTAACAAACAAGGTTCAAACCTCACGGGGTCAACCTCTACCACGTCAAAAATTGAGGTTTTATCCATCCAACAAGGGGAAGCCCTATGGTGAAATGGTGGGGCTTCGGCCTATAGTGCCAACAACCCAGCCCAAACCTCCTTGGAATTAAATTTAAGGGGCGATTGTTTGGTGAAATGGTGGGGCTTCTTGCCTATAGTGCCAACAACCAAGGTTCAAACCTCGCAGGGTCAACCTCTACCGCATAAAAAATTGAGGTTGTATTCCTCCAACAAGGGGAGGCCCTGTGGTGAAATGCTGGGGCTTTGGCCTGTAGTGCCAACATCCTAACCCAAACCTCCTTAGAATTGAATTTTTTGCCATTCAGGGCACAACATGGTGGTGAGTTCACTTGGTTGCGATGATCACCACCTGGGTTCAAATCCCCACTGGGCCAATGAGCTCACAGGCCTTGTGCCTTCGCTGGTCTATCGTGCTCGCAGGATCCTTCTCGGGTGCTTTGCTGGGTTGGCGTGCTCGCAGGCTATGGGCCTTCGTTGGGCCAATGAACTTGTGGATTTGAACTAAGGCCGCTAATGCCTAGGTGTTAATGCCCATTGGGGATAGAGACCCCCCAGTTATGGTCTCAAGCGGCGATAAAGCCATGGGAAGAGATCCCCTATAAGGGTCTCTCTAGGCCTAGACCAGGCTAAAAACTTGGGTATACCCAAACCATATATATATATATATATATGCCCCTTTATCTCTCTACCTTTTTGTTTATATCTCTTTGTCTCCCTCTCTATGTCTCTATTTCTCTTTATCTCTCTATCCCCCTATCTCTATCTTGGGTTGATTCACATATCATAATTTGGTTGAAGCTAATGCAGTTATCAATCTTATAATAGATTGAGAAAATCCACTAATGTTGTAGCCTATGTGTTAACACTTTAATAGATAAGAGGGATGTTAGAGATGATTTTTCTTACAGGATCTATGATCAAGTATGTGTTTAGGTTGGCCATTCTCAATAATTGTTAGAGATTATTTTTCTTGGAAGGTCTAGGGGGCTTTGTAATGACATGTAAGAGATGTTCATTTTCTTTTCAAATATTTTTTGTAGGGTACACTGTGTATGTCATTGCACATGATTGAGTAGCTCAATGCAATCAATGGAATGGGTCATAGCATCAATCATTGTTATGTCCATAAGGCAAGGGTCATCAAAGGATAGATTGATGCAAAGTATGATTTCTCAATTTAGTACTTTAGGGGTTCTAAGCAGAGACGTAGCTATCAATGTAGTCAAGCATTAAAATTTATATGTATAATGAAAAATTTGGATAAAATAAAAATGATAAAACAATACAATAAAATGCATTACCTAATCCAAATCTTCAATACCTCAATAGATAGAATGATGGATGCAATGCAAGATGAATTGATCGATTGATTTGATATGTTGATTGCTCAATTCGGTAGCATAACATTAGCATAGGATGAATGATGATAGATGATGGAAGATAATGGATGAATGATAAAAAGGTTCTAAAGATATTTCGACAGCATAAGGATACTTGAAAACCAATGCATGATAATGGCTTGTAGAAGGCTTCGTTTATAGGCAAGGGCTAGTTCAAATGGATGGTTGAGATTGAAAGGCTAAATTAATGATGTGGATGGCTAGGATTGATTAGTTATTCCCACTCTTTCAGGGAGTTGTAGTCATGTGACAAGTGGAGGGAAGAGGATAGAGCTCATGTGTGATCATGTACACAAAAACATCTATTTAATAAGTTTATGTGTGATTGTGTACACAAAAACATTTGTTAGTTGTGCGTGTGAAAGATATTAAATGAAAGTTGTACTACAACACATGATTTAATTGAGAGGTGGACAAGTGTTGGAATGAGGTGAAAGGTGAGGACCTAATTCAAATATTTTATTTGAATTATTTGGGATATGTGGATGAAAATTAATTAAATAAATAGAGATTTATTTAATTAATTGGCTAGGTGATTAGGATGGGATTATGATGAGATTTTAATTAAATAAATAAAATTTATTTAATTAATTGGCTTACGGATTAAGTGAAATTAGGAGTGGGATTAGGAAAAAATGCTATATGGTGTCTAGATAATGTATTTGACTAGGTGTTGCAAGACATGGACAAATTTGGGGACAATTTTGGGTGTCTACATTTTACCCCTCTTTGAGATGATGTTTGAGATGATAAGATTTGTGTTGAGTAACATCATTTCAAAGAAGTTAAGGTATGGATAAAGGAAAAGGATGATGATGATGAAAAGATAGGATGAGGATGAAAAGAAAGGATGAGGATGATGGAAACATAGGATGATGATGCCCCCTTGAGAGAATAGGTGGGTTTGTCAAACACAGGTAGGCTCTCGAAATGAAAGGGATCAGTCAAGAAAGATAGCTAAGGGAATGGGTAAAAAAATGATGATGCATTATGCTTCAATGAAGGTGAGAAACCATGGTGTTTGATATAGCACTAGAAGTTATGCACCAAGGTATAAGGACCAAGGTAATGATGTGTCTTGTGCCCTAGAATAATATAACCTTGTCTAGATACAAGGTATGAATATTATTTGGGTTGGATCTAGATTTGAAACAAATGCAAGATGAAATGATAACACATACAAGAAAGAAAGCAACCATGCACAAGTGATTCAAAAACAAACAATGCATTGCCTCTGTCAACCTGTAAACCAATGATTAAGTGATTGATTGATTGATGGTGATGATGATGTCTATTTCTAGGAAATGAAACATGTCATATAAGATCCCTAGTTTGGTTTTGACAATGCAACATCCCATCTAAGATAATTGATTAATTGACACTAGTGTTGTTGGCCATGTGAGTAACACCAGGTTTTGATTAATTGATTGATTGGATTTCATTGATTGATTTGGTTTATGCCAAGATTAGGATCAAGACCATTGAATGTGATTGGATAATTTGACTTGATTGGGTATGGATTAAGGATGACTTGCATTTGGATCATTTCTTGGATTGATTTGATAAGGATGATTAGATTGATTGGATTGAAGAAGTGTGATTCAATTGGATTTGTTTCAAATTAATTAGAAGAATTGGTTTGAATTGGAAGAATTGGTTTGAATTGGATGAGGATGATGTTTTGGTTGGAATTTTGGGTATTTATTGATGATGTGGGAGATAGATGATTGAAGAAATGTGAGATGGATGAAGATGATGATTGGTGAAGATTAGAAGAAGGATGGAAGATGGAAATGATCTATCGCCTATGCCTGAATCTGAGTACTTCCTTCATATCCCAGATTGCCTACATACCCTGTATCCATGAGATCAAGGCACGTAATGATAAACATAAGAAGTAGTTATGATTTGTGTTTTATTGATGGTGATGAAGGTGGATGAATTGATCAGTTTATGGATTGATTCAGATTGATTGGATGTTTGATGAGATAAGAGATGTTATTGATGGGATGATATGGATTGGATTGATGCGATTTTGATTGATTGATAGATTGGCTTGATTTGATGATTTGATTGAATTTATTTTGATTGGATTTGATGATTGGATTTTGATTTGATTTGAGTTGATGATTGGAGTTATTGATTTGATTTAATGATCATATTTTGATGGATTTTTTTGTTGGATATTTAATTTTTTTGTATTTTTGAGAATATTTAATTTTTTTGTATTTTTTGGGAATATTTTGGAATGTCAATGAATTTACAATTTGGGTAGCCTTAGTGCTAGATACCAATGACAAGGGAAGAACCAAGTCTAGATGCAAGGATGAAGGTAAGATGGATGGACAAAAGGATGGAAAATAGTAAATGGGATGGAAGGCTCATGATAGATGGATAAGATAAAAGGATAGGTAATAGTGGATGGATGTATGCATCATAAGGGAGCTAGGATGTGATCTCCAAAGGCTATGTCGCTTAGGAATAACATGTCGGGCATTATTGATGTAATGCTTAGGATTTTTCATGACAAGGTTTATGACACTAGGATGATGTTGGATTTTACATGACAAGGCTTATGATAGGTGGAGGATGATAGGATTGTTTGGAAAGGGTGATGTATATCAAGAGATATCCAAATCTTTATCAAGATCAAAAAGAGGAAGGAAGGATGAATGGACTCGATATGATAGGTATGTGGGTATAATGGATAAGGATGGTAGGATATGATAATATGGTAGGATGGAAAATGATAGGTTGGAAATGATAATATGGATGAGACAATGTGTTCCCAAGTGTAAGTGACATAGAAGATCAACCTACACATGACACCTGCTCGCTAGGTTTTCATCATGGTACTTATTCAAGGCACCTGTTTAGTAGGTTTTCACCATTGAATGGTTTTTTTTTTTGGATGGGAGAAGGTGGATATGGATAGGAGGGACTCAAGTGTTTAGTTCCATGAAAAGTGATAGTCCCACTAGAGATGAATGTTGTCACATAGACCATGTCAAATGTCATTATGCTCATAGATGTTGGTAGGGGATTTCATAAAAGGGAGATGGAGTAGGTAGATAGTAGATTATGCAAGATTCATGCAAGGATGGATGGATGGGGGACAGTGAACTATGACGGGGATTATGTATGGAAGGATAGTGATTTATGTTGAGTATTATGTAGGATTTATGTAAAAGTTGATGAAAAGTTTATGCAAAAGCATGGACCATAGGGAAGTGATTGGGGAGATATGTAGGATAATGGATGGAGGATAGGGAGATGGAGGTATGTGAGAATGGTATCATGACCAACGGTTGCACACACCATGATAAACATTGAATCTTTTGATAGGAAGGTGGTGTAGGAAGCAATGGAGATGTTTTCTTAGGAGATGGGTGACTTAGTGATTTAGGTACCCACATAGACTTAGTATTTTTATTATTTTTTCTTTTCTTGTGGGGTGAGGGAATGTGATATGTTTGAATGGAATGGATGGAAGGGGATGATTGGGATTTTTGAGATGTGGATGCTCCATTTGACTTGATTAATTTTTGCTTAGGAACCCAAACCATTTTAGTTTTGGAGTTTTCTTTTGGAGGTATGGGCTTGGATAGCTTTTTGAATGTATTTGGATTTGAATTTTTGCATTGATGTCCTAAGGCAAGAGGATCCATTGGATTTTTGGCTTTATAGGTAGAGGCATCCAAATTTTTATTTTGGAATCCCATGGGTTTGGTGGAATGAGTGGAAGCTTTATGTTTAGACAATATGTGCATTTGTTGGTAATGTGATTAGGATATTTAGGAGTTATGGATAAGTGGATAATTAGGCATTGGTAGAAGTGGAGGTAAAGTGGATGGAGGGATATTAGGAGTTGGAAGAAGTGGAGGTAAAGTGGATGGTGGATGGTGTATGGTCACATGATTTTGACATTTGTAGGATGAGGGAGGTGGAATGGCCACATATGTTTGGGAATGTGATGTGGTTGTGATGAAAAGTGGTAGATTTAGGAGAAATAACCAACATCTTTATATTTTTACCTTGGGTTGAGTATCCAAAGCCATATAAACATGGGGGAACATAGACATGGATGGGCTCCAAAATACCTTGTTCATGAAGGCCTAAGCCTTTACCTTGGTAGTTCATTTTTTTTAGTATGCAGTGGACTATGGGACTAGATGTAGTTTGGACACTAGACTTGATTTTGTTATTGGATGGAGAAGGTGAGGTGGAAGACAAAGGTTGTTGTTGTCCTAAGGAAGAACACTCATCGATGAAGGTGGTAAGACCAAGTGGACATGTTGGATTTGAAGTGAGATCGATGGTGGATGATGATGAAGGATTATTAGGATCTTGATTATGTTCATTATGCTCACTAAGATCCAAGTTATTGGTTTGATCTTCTATGCTTGCTTGGGGGACAAGTGTCTCATAATGACAAGTGGATTTTTTCTCATTAGGGATATGTGGAGGATAGATTGGAGCAATTTGGATATCTTACTCATGGATGGTTATAGGATCATGGATTGATGGAAAAGTTTCTTTGCTTTGAAGGAAGGCCATGAAACTGGGTGAATGCCCAAGTAGGTCAACAAGACTTTCATTAG
This sequence comes from Cunninghamia lanceolata, assembly GCA_027924645.1. NCBI lineage: Eukaryota > Viridiplantae > Streptophyta > Pinopsida > Cupressales > Cupressaceae > Cunninghamia > Cunninghamia lanceolata. The sequence goes on from BSBN01000078.1 coordinate 12,740,769, forward strand.
ATGGAGCATGTAGGTCTTGGGTGGCTTGTTCATGAATGGTTGTAGGGGTATGAATAGGATCAAGTGGTTCATGGATAGGTTCTTCATTATGAGCAATGTCTTGATCATGGAAAAGGTATATGTTATGGATAGGGTAAATGGAAGGGATTTGATCTTAATTTGGACATGGGCTTGATGTTTCCACATGCTTAGGATTATGCCCTTGATATACCTCTTGGGTCACTTGAATGGAAGTGGATGACTCTTGGATAGGCTTGACATGCTCTTGATTCTTATCGACATGAGGGTATGATGGATCTATACTTGGACTCATGATGGGTGTTCATGAATAGGCTTGATAACTTGTAGGTCACATGATGGACTTGAAGGGCTAGACATGTTAATGGAGGTCTCTTAGATAGGCTCAAGGATAGATGTTTGACATGGGGGTGTTCTATCCCTTGCTAGTAGCCAATGGATCACATCCTTTGCAAGCTTATGGGTGAATGGAAAATATAGGGGATGGATGATAAGGGTAGGCTTAGGATTATGATTAGGTTGAGGGCTATTTGGATTGGATGGATTGGGATTTGGGCTAGATGGAAGAATAATGGAATTAGATAGATCGGTTTTGTCTAACACAATCTTACCACCATCTTCTAGGTACTTGACCAATCTTTTAAATTGTGTACAAGTGGATATGGTATGGCCCTTACACCTATGGTATGTACAATATCTGTCATCGTTATACCAATGGGGTTTAAAGAGAGGTGGAAAATATGATCTTAGTGGTAATAGCTCAATAAAATTTTCTTGGACCAATCTTTCTAAAAGTATCTCCATGGAATCTTTTAATGAAGGGGGAGTGGAACATGGGGATGAAGGTGATGAAGGTTGATGGACCAATGGACTAGGATTGGGATCACATGAAGGTGCTAGGATAGGACTAGTTGGCTCATGTGTTGGCATGTGATCAGATGGTGAAGTTGACTCATAGGATGCATTAGCTAGATTGGTACCTCCCTTATCAAAGGTAATTAAGTCTTTCATAGGATAACTTGGGCTTGCTTGATTTATGTACAAGGGGCCACTTGGACTTGCATATGCTTCTTGTTGCAAGGGTGGACTTAGGTCTATCAAAGATGCTTGTTGTGAGGTTTGGTGATGTGTTAGAATGTTGGAATGAGGAATTGGATAATGTTCTAGGGTGGATGTTGATAGGTTGATGTGGCATAGGTTGATGTAGCATTGGCATGGATAGATGTAGGATAGGTGGGTGGATTAGGTTGGATGAATGACACATAGGAATGAGGTGGAATTTGTTGAGGTTGGGATGGTGTTTGGACCTATTGTTGTGGTATGACTTGTTGTTTTTGGTTGTAAATGTGTTGATGTGATAGTTGGAATTGTTGAATTGGTTGATGTTGTTGTGGTTGAATGTATGGATGTGATGATGATGGAGGGGTTGCCACATAAGGATGAGGTGGAATTGGTAGATAGTGAATAGATGGATGATGTATTTGTTGGGGTAGTGATTGACAAGTGGCTATGAAGTGTTGGTCTTGGGCTATGAGTTGTTACATGCGAGGTGATCATCTTCTATAAAGTTGAAATCATTAGATAATGTGATAGGCCTTTTGGATAGTATGTTGGTCTAAAGGTTGTGGCCTTTAGTGAAGTTCTTGAATGAATTCTTAGGCTAGGTCTTCGAATGTTGACATGTTGTCACACAAGTGTTTAAGTCTTAAGACCTTTTTGGCAAGTGCTTGATTATGATTATGGTGATGATGTGGATTATTTTGGATGATGACTTGATGATTAGGATGAGGGTGATGAGGAATGATTAGGATGAAAGTGATTGCGATGAAGGTGACTAGGATGGAAATGATTAGGATTGATGTTGTTTGGATGTGACTAGGATATGTTTAGAATGAAATTGATTTGGATATGATTAGGATATTGTTGTGTGGTTACACAACACACCCCATTTTGACTTGACAAAACAAGGACCCAGCTTTTGTTTGGCTTTGCTTGTGTTTTCTGCTTGTTGGAGGTCTGGTAAAAGTAGGACAGTGTAGATGATCCTACATAATGGGGACTAGGTAAGTCATCATGGTGAGGTCAATTTTTCAAAGTTAAATTTTCATGTCAATAACCTCATGGGTAGATTAAGTACAAAATTTCATGCAGGTTTTCTATTTGGATCATCCAGATATTCCTTAGGGAACAAAAGTTATGATGAGTCAAAGATCTGGTCAAACCTAATATTCTAGGGGGAGGATCGTATTTCTCAACATCAGTCATCTTACGAAAGATCACCCCTATTTAATATTATCACCCGATAAAATCATTTGCTCCGAACATCTGGACGTCAAATTTATGTGATAACGATATCTATTCAACACGCCAACATCATGTATTCCACGAAGGTCATATTCTTGAATATCACCCGATATTTAAATATCACCCCGATATTTGAAATATTTGCCTGTCGTAAAATATCACCCCAAACCAATGTCCTGCTGACGTCATCCAAACATGATAATTGAAGAAATAAACATACCGATGATGTCACCATCTTTTTACCTCACAGAGGTATATTTCCAAACATGACCCTTCCTACATAACATGACGGTGACGTCATAGTGCAACAACGATGAACCAAGTCTTTATCCTGTTGACGTCACCCTGATGTTTCGACATCGGTCTTTCTACCTAAACAGATGATCATATTATACTAAGGGGGTCATATTTTTGAATATCACCCGATATTCAGAGATCACCCAGCGCTTCATCGCCATAACATTAAATGCACGTAGATATGGTAGGTGGTTCCCGCCGATTATGAACCCGATACATACACTTGGTGGGATCTAGAAGTTTCGTACGAGAACATCGGCTGTTGCATTTAATTCACCCTAAGTTGCCCTAATTTGCCTTAGTAGAGGGGGTTAAAAGTGATTTATAGAGCCATTTCACACTTACCCTGCGATAAAACAAGTTTTTACAAAGTTCCAAGCTTACAAATCCTCATAAGGCTACCTGTGGATGCATAGAGCTTGAATCAGAAAGGGATATGAGAGCACTACTGATAGTTGAGTCCCTTTCATAGATATCAACATAATTAAGAAGATAAACGCGTCAGGTAAGTAATTGAAACCCTCTGGTTGTCAAATTCTACATATCCAGATATCATGGAGCCTTCTAGTTTGAAAATTCAGATTGTACATGTCTAGATAAATGAAATATGGAAAGAATAGTAGTATGCATGATGAATAACGAATATGTAATGTATATGCATGCTTGTATATGTATCAATTGTAAGACCAGGTTGTGTTAATTGCAGGCATCGATGGCGGACAAACGGCTGGCTAAGTCGAAGGCAAAATTCTTGAAGTTGATGTTTGCCTGTCCTAATGGTGTTCAATTCAAATATGGTGCCATCACTGATACACACCAAGGGAATACAGATTTGGTTGCCTGGTCAGCCAAAATGAATGATGAAAAGAATAATAGCGCCCTGCTGGATGCAGTCTTCGTATCAGGAATGTGGAGTGCCACTGGTTTCCTGTATTCTATGGAAACCCCTGAATTGGTCATTGAGTGTGCGAGGAATTATAACCCAGAAACCAGGAGGATAGAGAAACATGGCAGAATATATGTTGACTTGTCAATCAAGGGTATTGCTACTACATTTGGTTTGCCACTGGGCAAGAAGGTTGCCAACATAGATCTGAAGAAATCAGAAGTAGAGTATGAGAATAACAAGAAGTCTGCCAGGAAGAAGATGTATCAATGGAGGGCAAAGAATAGTCCCTATCCTGCAGCAGCTAAACTTCCAGTACATTTATATAAGTATGACTTTGATGACGAGTATCAATACATGATAGTCTTGCTTAGCAGAGTGACAAGCCAGCTTGATGCTAGAAGTTTCAAAGACTGGATGTACGCAGTCATCCTGATGTGTCTTTACACGGATAGCAAGCCAATGTGGGCTAAAATGATAAGTGATGCTCTAGATGAGCAGCTGATGAACTTAGGAGGTCTGGATTGTTCTTTTTACATGACCTCATACATTGTTTATGCATGTGCCTATAACGATACATTTAATGGATTGACTACAGAGGGGAAGATTGGTGGCACCACCAATGATGCACACATCTGGGACCACTACCCCCAGTTACAAAGAGTTAACTACCTCTAGGATTATAAATTGGTGAATGATGCATTCTCAATGCATCTAGTAAGGACCATGGAGGAGGACAGAACTAAGAGACTAACCATGGAAGCTTAGGAGGTTATCTACAAGCATGGAGCCTGGTTTATCCAATTTGCCACTTTCTCTTACATCAGGATTGAAGGATTTGCAGGGCACCCTCTCATGCTCCCAAGATATCCAACTGATGCTGTAGTGTTAATGGAGTTCATGAGGTAGGTTGAAACAATACTGGGTGCTTATAAAGCTAATAACAAGCTTCCACCAGTATTATTTCTAGTAACAATGGGCTGGTATATGTGCCCAGACAGTGAAAATATTAAGAAGGCCATAGCTAGCTTAAGTATGATGAACTTCCAGCCTTTTCCATTAGTAAGACCATATGATCCTTATGGAAGGATGCAGAAGATCATGGGACAACACATTCACCAAAGGAATCTTGAAGATTTTTGGGCAGATTGCGAGGATGAGGTTGAAGCTCGAAGAAGAAGATACCAAAGGTTAACACTTAACCAAATCAGGACCTTTGATTGCATCTCCATCCTAGTACAACTGAAAAAAAGATGATGGAAGAATAATGGCCGATGAATATGAGGAGAAGAAGATATACAATGATACCATATCAGCCCCGGATCTTACCATGCAGGAGGACATCTCCTTGGATCCATTCATAGGCAGGATATTACAGCTAAACCAAGCTTGGGTGGATGAGCAGGTAGATCTACTGAAGAAAAAAGGTATGGCCCTCATAGTAAATAACAAAAAGAAAGGACAAGAGCTCTCTGCTAATGAGTATGATGATTTCTTAAATGAGAAGAGGAAATCCAAGGGAGACAGGTTGCCACCTCAGCAAAAACAAAGCAAAAGACCTCCCAGAGGTAAGAAAACTACAGAGGAACCCAAAGGGGTCATTATTGAGAGAATAATAGCCACAGCTAAGGAAGCATCAGCTGTAGGCTAGGCTTCGACATCATCTGGGCCTCCTCCATTGGATAAGGAAAAGTCTAAGAAAATCCAAAAGGCTGATGTGATGGTTACTGAGACCTATGAAGAAGGTCAAGCTTCATAGAAACAAACAAAAGAGGATATTCCTCTTGAAGAAGACTATGAAGAAGAAGAAAGCCCCATATCCTTCACAAGGAAAAGAAAAGCGCCTCAGGTGATAGCAACTACACCTAAGAAACTGAGGACTTCTATGAGAGGAGAAATAAGACAAACTCCCATCATGTTAAGGGGAGCAGGTGGGGAAGTATTCAACAAGGAATTGCAGCACAACGTTCCACTTCCCACTATTGTAAAGTTCAAGACAAAACAAGTAGAAGAGCAAATGAAAGAGACCTCTAAGGCAGTACAAAGTGGTCAAGTTTCATTAGATGAAACAGTTGACTTATCTGATGATGAGGTAGTGAAGGATGTAGCTTCACAAAAAATGGAAACCCTTGCTGCTGGTGCCCAGATAGCTTAACATGAGATCCCATCAGTACAGGCAGTATTAGAAGAGATGAAGCAAATAGAGCAAGAAAAATAAAAGAGCCCGGAACATATTGCATAGCAAATAGGGCTGGATACCTTAGTTGATCAGGTAACAAATCCTGCGGTTATAGATCTGACATATGTAGAGGATCTAGATACTAAGGATATGGTAGGTGCACCTGAGGGAACCCAGAATATTGAAGAAATCAAACAGAAAGAAATGGAGAAGAAAGATCCAAGTATGGATCAACAACAACAGTATACATCAGCTGAGCCCAAGACAGTAGACGTCTCACCAAGAGACAAGGAAGATAAAGAAATATCAGGTACTGATGACCATAAGGCTCAAGAGATAGTTAATACAGGTCCAGAGCAGGTTATAGTTGCAGATAAGCTAGAAGAACCAAAGGTAGATACAGTAATATCTACAGGAACTAATATGCCTCATCATGAGGAAGTCACTAAGGCAGATAAGATACCTAGGGAGGAAGTACAGGATCAAGATCATGATAAACATGTAGATGATCAATAGGATCACCCTCCAGAAAAGGAAATTCCTCAACAGGAGAATATACCCAAAGATCACCCTCATGAGGAGCATCATGAGGAAGAAATAAGGAGATCAACCTCCCCATCGAACATGATGGTGGATACCAGAGATCAGGGTGATCATCATGATGGTGATGGAGACCAACAACTAAAATATCAAGTTCCTTCGTGGCTCGAGAAAGAAATTGGTGTAGAACCAGGTATAGAGACACAAGAATTTGATGTGTCTACATTGTTTTCAGAAACATTAATAACGCCTAAGAGGAAGGCAAGATTAACTTCTGCAATAAGAAGAGATCTTGTGATAGGCAGGAGAACTGCATAGTTAGCACTCCCTACTGTGGATAAAGAAAAGGGTAAGATCACTCTGGATGAATTCCAGATTAGCACAGTTGATCTTGGGTTTGCTAATGAAGATCAAGAGGGCCAAGAAGGTAAGGACATTATTGATTCATTAACCCAAAGGGTGAGAAGGGAGAAAGAGAAGAATAAGCAGCATAAAGAGCACATTGCTCAGCTGCATGCATATATAAGAGGGTTAATTAACCCTGACGATACGTCAATTGATCATGTAGTCCCATTGACTGCTATATCTCAGGAGGAGGTTAACAAATTAAACTTCATGAAACATGAATCAACAGTAATGTTGAAATGGATGTCATCCGCGCTCGATGGAGATGAAGAAGTGGCAAAGGCCTCTTTGAAGAGGTGGAATTCTTTGGGCACCTCTAGGAGAAAAGTAGATAAACTGCAGATGGAGATTGGCAGGAGGTCATTTCAATTAGAAAAGATCATGAACATTTTGGATGAAATGAAGAAGATTGATCCACAGATTCTAATAAAGAATCAAGTACTAAATAATAACATAGCCCTATTGATTGATATCTAGAATAAGGACGTCAGATTTGAATGTGATGTACTCAAAAGATGCAATAATAAACTAAGGAATATCAGCATGAAGTTACATGATATGATGTCCCATGAGGCTGAAGTTTTGGAAATATTAGAAGGAGATGCAGAAGGCAAGATAGAAAATCAAGATGAAGAGTTTGTCATCAAAGCTCTACATAGTAATTTCCAACTAGTTGCTGAGGACCCTCTTAACCACCTGACAGAAGAAGTGTTGGATAAAGTAATGAGAATAAAGGTCAAGGTGGAAGACTATAATGAAACATCCAATAGCAGGAGGAGTAAGTTAGAATCTCTCCGAAGCAAATATCAGGTGCATAAACATGCCATCACCAAAGCGAGAACTCAGGATGGCAGAGAATTGGAGAAAATAGTGCAAGCATATGAGAATATAAGGACAGCTATGTAGGTCCATATTCAAGAGGACAATCATCATGATGATGAAGATAGCGAGAGTGGTGAAAGTGATGATGATGAAAAGAACTTGATGAAGATGCATCATAAAAGGGAATATATGCATCAGATGCTTATGAAAGTATAAGTTGTTTAGATGGTTGCCAACTGGCAACCTATGCCATGTGAAAGGATTGACTTAGTCAATGAAATGTAAACCATAGATTTCAATAGACAAATCTTGATCGTATATCAATTGTAACCATTCCCTCATCTTGTTTTATAAAAGGTGTGGGGATGCCTCATTTTAAACATTCAAAACTTAATTGAAAACTATTTGCTGAAACATTCAGGGCTCATTTCAAAGTTGTTGTATACATATATGTTCCTTCATACTTAATGAATGAGAAGACTGTTTTGATTACAATCCATCATAAATCTTGAGTAATCGGTGTATGAATTCTTGATATATGCTTTGATCTGTTGTGTCCCTTGGAGTGCATATCAGTTTGCATGTGTTGTCTTCATACCTTTCCTTTGAAGTTAACATCGACTATATCTAGCTGTGGAATGTCTTGGTGAACATATGGTTTGGTTTCTTCTCTTCATGAATGTATCTAATGTATATGTGGCTCAATAGCTGAAGGTTCAACTTTAATTTGAAGTATTTCTTTCAGTTTCTTTTAATTTCAGAACATTTCATCATCATAATTGCAAATAACTGACAATCTTAAGCAAATAATACAAATATGCAGACATCCCATAGATAATTGAACATATTCAGCATATTTGAAGTTAAAGCATGTCAAAATGGCAAATATCATGCAAAGATTTAAAGATAGACACAATAGTTGAAGTATATCTTGTGTAGAAATAACTCTCTGTGCAGCATCATTATAGGAAACATCATCTTAATGATGAGATCTACGTAAGGCCCCAAAATAGAAACAACAACACACATCAACCTCTGAGTAACGTCAGAAGATTAAAAACTAATCAACAGAGACTTGAGATCGTGAATTCTCTGAATTCATCATATCTTTCAAGATGAGTAAGGGTTAATGTGTACTTTTATTCTATGTTTGTTTGTGACTAACATCATGATCAACATATATAATGTGGAATGAGAAGATTGGATGATGTGGCTTAAGATGTGTGTTGACTAGGATGAATGTTTAGATTGATTTGTTTATGTGTTTGGTGTCTATAGCTTGATTTGGCAATGTTTAAACAAATGATTATGCATGTACACACATGAATCACCCACGCAAGACACATAAGCAATTTTAAATTTAAAATATGAAATGTGATGATTATGAAGCACATACTTGAAAACACATCAACAAGCCTAATGTCTAGTCAAGTGGGTATGGCCAATTAGGTCTTATTCTAGATTGCACAAGGTTTACTAAGGTGCAATGAAAGTGAAATCCTGCCACACAACTGGGAGAAATGGGCAACCCACCCTTCACCTTCACTTCCCAAAGGTATAAAGTTCTTTGGGGCTTAGCCAAGAGTGACAAGATTTAAACTTCCAAAGGAGGGTGTCTTTTGATTCAGACTTGGTTGAGGTTGTCCCTTAGAGTGGTGTGTCTCCAAGAAGGCCTCCTAAGATAGGGTATACAAAAGCAAACCAAGTGAGTTGTCACTTGATTCACACTCACACTTGTTAATTGACCTTAAATAGAAAATGAGATGTGTGGACGACAATTCAAGCACTTGTTTGTTTTAGATCCCAAATCCAAATGTGATAGAAGACACTTGTTCGTTTTAACCCAATTTCAATGATGTGATTGCAAGCAAGGTTCATTTTAATCCTAAAATCTAAATATGTTTGTAAATAATGATTAAGAGATAAAAGATGAAACAAGTACACCTGGTTATTTTATTTTCTAAATTGTTTTTGTGACTGATCCAAACGCTGCTCTAGCTTTGTTGATGCAGGCACAAAAATTGAAAAATGACCAAGTAAACTTGCATAGGAAAGAGTTATATGAAAAATGAAGAATCTGATAAAAACTAATGAAAATGATTTGATACAGCTAAATGGATTGCAAAAATAGAAAATTTGGGAAATTTCATGCACTTTTTAAAAAAATCGTTGAAATTTGATAAATTTTGCCAAGGTATGCTCGTTTGAATTTTAAATGCATATTTGACTTTGACCAAGAAAAAATGTAGGAAAATGGTATAGTCACCTGATAATTTCTACTCAATTGTGAAGTTTGTCTTCCCATCTTTCCAATGAGTCCTCGTTTGCATGATTTGACATGTTTTGACCAAGTTATGATAAAAAGAAAAAATTAGCCTCCTTTGGCATATAGAAGGCAAAAGATAACCCTGAAAGTCAACAAAAACTGCTAATTGTTAAGATAAATTGGTCACATGTGATGGTTTATTGACTTGGCAGTTCATTTGATAGTTGGCGGTCAAGGACTTAAGCTAGGCTCTCGGTCATTCATATGACCAAGGGTGGACCAAAACCAAAAATAAAGAAAGGTAACCCCTTGGTCGCTACCTATTACTAAGTCTGAATCAAAATTTTCATCTAAGCTGGGATGCTAACATTTAATCTGACTGTCAAAAAATCACATAAACCTGAATGTTTGAACTCAAATGTGAGAGTGAAGGCGACGGTTTTGGTTGAGGGTTATAGCTTAGTAGTGGTAGCTAGATCCTTACAAATTGTGGCCAAGGATCTTGGAAACTGCAAATAATGGTTAAACTTGTCACATGGAATTGTTTGCACGCTGTAGCAATTAAAGCCCTGAAACTGGTAGTTAGAGGCCAACAATCCTCTTTTTCTTGGCAGACCGTGACCAAGATGACCAAACCTTTTGCAGGCTTCGATCAAAGTGATAGACCCTTGTTGACATCGACTAAGATAGTAGACACTAGCTAAGGAGAATACGACGGGAAGTTTGAAATGGAAATGGGCAGTTTGAAGATTTGCATGGCAATTGCAGTGGACGACCAATTGCTACAGGTGGTGGCAACCTTTGAACTGGTAATGGACTCTGAAGGGTGGCATCAAGGTGGAAAGTAGAAGATTGGGCGGTGGCGGCTTGAACAGAGGTAAATGCAGAACTGTTAAGAGGCCACAATGATCCGTAAGGAGGTGGCGACTAGTGGTAACTTATAAAATGAGGGTGGCGATTAGAAAATGTAGATGGTGACTTGATGTTAAGGAAAGTGGAGATTTGCATGAGTAGTGTCGGGGATTTTTGGCAGTGATCTTTAGCCATTGGGTGGCAACTAGAATAAAGGCGAAGGTTAGGTTTTAAGCAGAGGTCGGTAGATGGGAAACTTCGACCAAAAGTCGAAAAGAAAGCAGTTGAAGCTTATGGATTAGCACAGGTGGAGATCGGTGGTGATTCGACAGTGGCAAAAAAAGATTGGAGTGACATATAGTGTATGGAGAATAGTGGAGAACGGGCATAGGGGACGTAAAGGAAGGTCGATGGGGATTTAGAAGTGGAAATCGAGGGCTAGGCAAAGCGGAGGTGAAAGAGAAGATGTCAACCAAGTGGATCGTGGATTTCTGGTAGGGGCAACCGTGGTTTGAAGGATCGGCAAAGGATAATCTACAAAGGCTGAGATATGGAGGGAGCTAGGGTTTAAGATAGGTATCTCGGTCGACAAATATAAACCCTATAATCACAAAGGATAAGCTTAAACCTACAATAAATAAATTTTTTACTTTGCAAACATCAACATCAGACCTCCAGTCAAATGATATAAGCCATAAAAACTAAAAACTAGAGATTCGATCGAAAGTCCCTACACAGAGGTTGTACGGCTCCATACGAATCTGTACGGTACAACCTTGCGGTAGTGGACAAACTAAAAAATTTTCATTTTTTTTCATTAGCTAAATATATCCAATTTTATGTTGATTTTCATTTCTCAGTCCTCCCGGACACGATGGTGGGTCGGATCTGGACTGGGAAGCAACCTGCAGAAATTTACTTCTAAATCTTAACAAAACAAGGGTTAAAGCATGCAATTTTTTTTTCAACGAAAACCTGCAAAAACTAATGATTAGATCTAATGGAGCATGTTCACATCGGGTTCACCAAAATGTATAATGAAAAAATTGGATAAAATGAAAATGATAAAACAATACAATAAAATGCATTACCTAATCTAGATCTTCAATACCTCAATAGATAGAATGATGGATGCAATGCAAGATGAATTGATCGATTGATTTGATATGTTGATTTCTCAATTTGGTATCATAACATTAGCATAGGGTGAATGATGATAGATGATGGAAGATAATGGATGAATATTGCAAAGGTTCTAAAGATATTTCGATAGCATAAGGATACTTGAAAACCAATGCATGGTAATGGCTTGCATAAGGCTTCATTTATAGGCAAGGGCTAGTTCAAATGGATGGTTGAGATTGAAAGGCTAAATGAATGATGTGGACGGCTAGGATTGATTAGTGATTCCCACTCTTTGAGGGAGTTGTAGTCATGTGACAAGTGGAGGGAAGAGGATAGAGCTCATGTGTGATCATGTGTACAAAAACGTTTATTTAATAAGTTTATGTGTGATTGTGTACACAAAAATATTTATTAGTTGTGCATGTGAAAAATATTAAATGAAAGTTTTACTACCACACATGATTCAAGTGAGAGGTGGACAAGTGTTAGAATGAGGTGAAAGGTGAGGACCTAATTCAAATATTTTAGTTGGGATGTGGATGGAAATTAATTAAATAAATAGAGATTTATTTAATTAATTGGCTAGGTGATTAGGATGGGATTATGATGGGATTTTAATTAATTAAATAATATTTATTTAATTAATTCGCTTATGGATTAAGTGGAATTAGGAGTGGAATTTTATATATATATATATAATGTCAACATATTTAATTTCTCCATTTATTTTCTAATGCAAGACAACAACACATATCACTACATTCTTTCAATGTTCAAATTATGGATGGACAACAATCATTCACTAACAACAACCATTGTAGAACAACACACATCATTACATGGTTTCAACAAACCAAAATGCACCAAAAAACATGAAAATATTCTCCATACTCTCTTTTTGAGAATACTAATATTAGACACAAATAACAAATCCCTCTTTACTACTATTACAAATACGCCCCCCTTATTAATTGAAATTAGCAACTCAATTTTACAAACTATGTATACTTTAAATTTCCCATATGAAAAATAATATATTTTTTTCTCCACACAAAACTCCTTTCCACATCCATTCTAAGCCTATCCATTGCACACTAAGTAATAAGTGTACTCTTTTGTTGTGTTTTAACTATACCATGTTGTAAATGTTGATCATTGTTGTTGCTATTATATTTTTTAGATTTTGAACATACCTATATTTATTTGTTGTAATTTTTAAATGTAATCCATAAACACAAAAAAAAAATTCATTCCTTCAACTTCCAACTTCCAACTTGTCCCTTGACTAATTCAATTGTAACTTAAAATTGTTAGACATAAATTATAAACATTATATTTCTATAATTTATTGTCATTAATATTAAATTATTTCTGATAAAAAAAAATAAATATTTTTGAATTGAATTAAATGATGTTCCGCATAAAGTCCCAAAAATCCAAGGTTGAACCCCAACCGTAAACGAGATAAAATCTTTTAAAGTGAAGGAGATTCATATATTTCGTCAATACCTACTACCATAGGAGGTTCAAGGAATACGCCGATAGGAACGACCGACGAGTTTAGAAAATTTCCCGGCGTGAATTTTTTTTCACTGAGACAATTTTCTGAGCACTATAATGCTCACATATAAAAGCCTATCGGCTAATTATTTCCTTGTCCCTTCCAGTGGGACCCTAGAATTGAAAGGGAAGAGTTAAGTCAAAACCCAAAGTCGTGCACGCAAATTCATAGCACGAGGAATATGACAGAAAAATCAAACAACTGAAGCAATACCTACCGAATCGACCCTGACCCTGCAACCTCTCAGAACTTTCATATACTCCATGATGACCGAGACTTTGGCTTATAGTTGACCGGAACTCAGAACGGAATTAATGCTGTTGATTTTTCTATTCAGTTCACGATAAATTCTGTACAAATTAAATAGTACCTAACTAGTTATTTTTGCGATCATAGTCACATTCATTTCAGGTCTGGGGCGAACAAAATCCATGATGTAGACACATACGAAACAAAAAGTTTCAAGCTTGGATTGATTGAACTGCAAAAAATGAGGTATTTTTGGACAATTTTTTCTTCTGTTCTCAGTCTGTTATTCATTTTTTCGTGTCGGACTGTTGCACTCGGTCTCAACTCCACACAAGTTGAAATAATGAAAAACCTCTCCGCTTATTCACCTCTCTGGCAAAATACTTTCTCAAGTTCTGACCCATGTCGATGGGATGGTGTAAACTGCAGTGAAAATAACAATGATGTTGTAGAACTCCACTTGTCTTCTCATGGGTTTAATGCAAGTATTTGGCAGTTTGTGTGTAAGCTGCAAGCCCTTGAATTTCTTGACCTGTCAAATAATTCCTTGCCCACCCCATCTGACAAGGATATTGAGTTTTGCAAAAACCTGGTTTCCCTGAATCTCAGCTACACTTCCATGTCAGGCACTCTTCCTTCACTTAACGCTCTTCAGAAATTACAATCCCTTGACATGTCTTACAATTATTTGAAAGGAGGATTAACGGCACAAATCCAAAATTTGAGAGAGCTCAAGACATTCAAGGTGACATACAATAGTTTTGATGGGTCAATAGCTTTTGGAGGTCTAAAGATGGAAAATGTAGACCTCTACCATAACCGTTTTGGTAGTGGATTCCCTCAGGAGCTTACTAAATGTACCAATTTGACTTATCTTGATCTCAGTGACAACAGTTTTATTGGCCCAATCCCTGATAATATTAGCAGTCTTGTCAAGTTGGAAACTCTGGTCCTCTCTTCCAATAACTTCTCTGGTAGTATTCCTAGATCATTGAAGGCCCTCACCAAGCTGTCACGTTTTGCAATTCATCAGAACAAGTTGAACGGAACTACACCCGATGAGCTGTCATCCATCGCAGGTCTGGAATCTCTTGATCTCAGCTACAATAAATTATCAGGATCTATTCCTCTAAAAGTGTTTTCTTTGAGCAATCTGAAGTTTCTGGACCTTACCGCCAATTTGCTTTCTGGAGAGATACCTCAGAATTTCTCAAGAAATTTGTTTAGGTTGCGCATAGGTAATAACAACTTGACTGGAAACATCCCTTCTACTATTTCAAATGCCCCAAATTTGACATACATAGAACTGAATAACAACTCTCTAAACGGCCCAATTCCAGAGCAGCTCGCAAGTTGTACTCAACTCAAGCTACTTGATCTTGGACACAATGGCTTGGAAGGCTCATTGACCGCTGTGCTGCCTAAACTTCTGAAGTTGCAGTATTTGAAGCTGCCAAATAATAAATTTGAGGGAAGTATTCTAGATAAGCTATCGAATTTGTCAAACTTGACATATGTGGATTTGAGTGACAATCTTTTATCAGGATCCATATCCCCAAATATTTTTGAGCTTAAGCAGCTGCTGAATCTGCGTTTACAAAATCACCATCTGGCAGGAATTATCCCAGGAAATATAGCGGCTAGCAAGTACGTGTTAGAGCTCCAAATGGGCAGCAACAACCTTAATGGAACAATTCCACAAGGAATTGGCGATCGTAATATGATGCAGATTGCTCTGAATCTCAGTCACAATTTTCTGGAAGGCAAAATTCCGAGCACTCTATCCCGACTGATTACTCTAGACATATTGGATCTTTCCAATAACAGGTCGACAGGAGAAATTCTAGTATCTTTATCAAACTTGAAGAGTCTCACAGTATTGAACCTGTAGAACAATGAATTAACAGGCAGCATTCCACCATCTCTCAGGTTAAACAAAAACATGGTTTTGAACATATCAGGAAACCCTGGTCTTCTTCAAGAACAATCTCGTTAGCCTTCCAATAAGAAGAAAAAACAAGAGCAATCTAGTCAGCCTTCCACTAAGAAGAAAAAACCTTCAGCAGGTATGCTATTTGGAGTTGCTTTTGCTGGTGCCTTTTTTGGCCTTGGGGGAGTTGGATTGACAATGTTCGCATGCAAATACTTTCTGTATAAAGAGAATGAAATACCAGAAGTGCAACAACCCCAGACAATTGAAGGCCATAGACATACCCACATTGCAAACATAGACTTTGAAAAGGGTGCGGAAGCAACTACAGATCTGCAAATATGATCATGAAGAACACGTTCATAGCTTATTACAAAGCTTCCTAATGTAGTTATTTTATGAATCTTCAACAATCTTGGAGTGGTTAGATTTATATAAGAGATATTATTATTTTATTATTATTCTCCTTGTTGATTTGGAATATTAGTTATAATGTCATTCACCAAGAAGGTGTAGGTGGTACTAAAAGTTATAAAGTTATTTTAGTCCTCAACTTGAGCCCTAGAATTGAGTAGTGAAGCATCTCATATTATTAGTGGGGTCCACATGCATGCATGAGGTGATTTTGGACTCATGCCTTGTGGTGTGTGTCATTATAGAGGAGTTACAAGTCAAAACTGATGTCTATTATTAGTACAAAGGTTACTTTTTGGTATTCATGGCTCATTGAGAGTTATATTTACTATTTTTAGAAGAAACTCTTCATTTTGGATGTAAGATTTTTCCATTTTATCATAGTTTTTATACTTTATTTTGGAAAACTATTTTTAGTTTTTCTCTTCTATTTCTTAATAAATTGGATGAATCAAATAGTAGTTTTATATCATATTTTTATAAGTGCATAGGTGAAAAGTGTCACATATGTCTTTTGTTGTAGAAGATTAATGCATTCTTGAGTCTCTCCTTGATGGTGGAGTTTTTTTCCAAAAGAGTTTCTCCACATACATTTAGTGTTATGTGTCGCAACTTTATGGTTTGCTAATTTTCTTATTGATGATTGTACACACTCGCATAATCTTTTATGGGTAATCTAATACTGCATAACTATAAATCAGATTTGCATACTTAATTAGACTTTGAAAAGGGTATGGAAGCAACTATAGATCTCTAAATATGATCATAAAAAACAAGTTCATTGCTTATTACAAAGCTTCCTAATGTAATTATTTATGCATCTTCAACAATCTTGGAGTGGTTATTTAGACACCCATGTTGTTGAGAGATATTATTATTTTATTATTATTCTCCTTGTTGATTTGGAATATTAGTTATAATGCCATTCATGAAGGAGGTGGAGTTCACAGTGGCAATTATAAAGTTATTTTTAGTCCTGGCTCTAGAATTGAGTAGTGGAGCATCTCACATTATTAGTGGGGTCCACATGCATGCATGGGGTGAATTTGGACTCATGCCTTGTGATGTGTGTCATTATAGAGGAGTTACAAGTCAAAGATGATGTTTATTATTGGTACAAAGATTACTTTTTTCTATTAATGACTCATTGAGAGTTACATTTACTATTTTTAGAAGATACTCTTCATTTTGGATGTAAGATTTTTCCATCTTATTATGGTTTTCATCGTACATTATTTTAAAAAACTTATTTTATTTTTTCTCTTCTATTTGTTAATAAATTGGATGAATTAAATAGTAGTTTTATATCATATTTTTATAAGTACATACGTGAAACGTGTGGCATATGTATTTTGGTGTAGAAGATTAATGCATTCTTGAGTCTCTCCTTGATGGTAGAGTTTTTTTCCAAAAGAGTTTCTCCACATGCATTTAGTGTTATGTGTTGCAATTTTATGGTTTGCTAATTTTCTTATTGCTGATTTTACATACTCACATAATCTTTTATGGGTAATCTAATATTGCATCACTATAAATCAGATTTGCATACTTAATTAAAGTTTTTGTTGCAATCTTTCTTCACCTGTATTAACAACACATATTTCACCAAATTTGTGATGAAGATATTATCCTTCCAAGCTACCTTCAAGATCATTAATCTCGTGGGCTTAGAATTCCCCTTAGCTAGAATTAAGCTGAGTCCCATCAATTGAGGATTGAGATAGATCATCAAATTCCAAGAAAGGAATGAATTTGTCAAAATAACCTTTTGGAGATAGAGACTTATGGTCATTTTATATTCAAATGCATATTTTTTTATGAGATAAGTGGAAGATTCTAGTGTTTCTCTAGGGACTTAAGGTAGTCTTTTGAAACTTTCTTTTGGTATCAAGATAAAAAATGCTTGGTGTTATACATTAAAGAATCTCGCATGTTTATATGTTTTCACTTGAGTATGAGGAAACAAATATATACTTCTATTAACATCAAAAATATCATCTCCTTAATCATTCCAACAAACTCTCTTAGTGGCTTGAAACATGCATATGATAGTTCTCTAGATATTAGACTGAGTAAAGAAAGAGGCTTTTAGATAGTGATGATAGGAAGCATAAGGTATCAAAGCCTAAGAGATGTATAGTGATGTGCTCTGACTAGAAGCACTCATATTATAGATTTCTTCCACAATTGATTCCATTTTAAAATATGATATTGCACTTGACTGTTGCTTATCCTTTTCTATAATACATTTAACTTTTTTGTTTTGTTTTGTCTAGTGGTGCAATAGGCATTCTTTGTCGACGTATTGTACTAGACTTTATCTTTGATCCAATTATCTTTTGTGGTTATTTACAAACATTAATAAATTAAATCATTCATGATGAAATACCCAATAATAGGTACCACAAACCCCTTTACATTTTAAATGAGATAGAAAATAAGTGCATCAAACTAATAATGGTGGATCCCAAGTCACACTTTGATATTTTCATTGAGGAACAATGTTAGGACCCTTGTGTCCTAACTATTTTATTATGTATTAGGTATTTATAAATAAAGGTTTGGGCACATATGATTTGTAAATCATCCTATAAGCTAAAAGTGTTTATCTTGTATGTATGAGTGTGAAAGTTCAAACCTGTGTCACACTTTTATAAATGAAATGATTAACACTGATCTAACTTTTTAACTTGAATCACTACAAAGTGACATATATGTTTTGAATTTTAAAATGATGTTGAAGACAAGAAATGATCAAAGGTAAAAAAAATATGGAAGATAATGCAATACACACAATAACTTCACCTTAAACCCTTCTTTCTCCTCAGATAGAGCGGAATGGAGTGCCCCCTAGCTCCATTAGCTATGCTCTTGATAAGATAGTATGCTGATTGCTCACTAAACTAACAACATAACTTTACTTGAAAGCCCATGATATATTGAAAATGGCTAGATTGATGTTTGATTTATAGATTGATGAGTGATAAGATGGATGGCTAAGATTAAGAGGTGCAATGGATGGTTAGGACTCCATGAGACAACATTAGGGCATATCCTTATGTGAATGGTTGAGATTTGGAGATGTAGTATAGGATGGATGGTTGAGATGCAAAGCTAGTTTGACTTTTGTGCTTCTCATTTATTGATTGTGGCAGGTGTCTAGGTAGTCATGTGACTCTTAATAATTAATCAAATAATAAAAAAAATATTTAATTAATTATTGGAGAAGGGTGATGTCGGAGGAAAAAATAATTAAATAAATAAGATTTATTTAATTAATTTGACTAGAGGGGAAAATTGGATTAAATTAATTAAATAAATATAATTTATTTAATTAATCGGGTGATGGAGAAAATGGATTTAAATTAATAAATAAAGATAATTTATTTAATTAATTTGAGAAATAAGATAAATGTGTCACAAGGTGACATAAGGTGGTGTTAGGAAGGTGAATGACTAGGTGATGTGTCAAAAGGTGATGTCTCAGTGTTGTCGTAAGGACATGGTCAATTTCAAGTGTCTGCATTTTTCCCCTTTGAGATGATATTGCAATTAAGAGAAGTAACATCATTTCAAAGAAGATAGGTATGGATGGTTGGAAAGGGATGCCCTAGCCACTTGAAGGAGTGATGAGGAGGAATGATGGAGGTATGGTATACCCCCTTGAGAGGATAGGCGGGTTGGAAAATATGGGTATACTCTCAAAATGGATGAAACTAATTGGTTAAGGGAAAGATAGGGGATGGATGAAATGGATGAAGAATAATTATGCTACATTGGGTGAGCATCCATATAGTTTGATATAGCACTAGACATTATGCATCAAGGTATAAAGAGAGGGGTGGCGATGTGTCTCATGAATAAAGGACTAACTAAAAAAGAAAAATTGAGACAAGAAAAGATTAAAGGTAAATAACATAGAAGGTAAAGAAATACACACACAATACCTTCACCTAAAACCCTTCTTTCTCCTTAGATAGAGTATAATCGAGTGCACCCTATTGGCAAGAGACACTATTCTGATAGATGTTTGATTATTGTCATTGATGGCAACAAGACAAAGTGTACCGGTATGGCAAAGAGACCTCACTCCAGAAGAAGATCTGACTAAGTATGGGAAGTATGTAGAGTAATAGTGTTTGTGGTGGTATGCCTCCACAGTTAATGACATTTGTATGCAGATCAGGTATGTTGTTCATAACTACCTAGTGATCACTTGTTTAAGTCTCTATGTTCTGACTTTCTCTGGTAGTCATATGAAGAAATGTTTAAGTCTGGGTAAACAAAGTTAAAGAAGAAACAGTGCGTAGTCCAGAAGCAAAATGGTTCACATTCCTTCGCTATAAAAAAATTTGTCTTACGGTTCTAGATTAGAAAAGATACATATCATGGCTACCTAAATCCAGAGTTGTATCTTCCGAAGTTCTTTTAGTTTCATTCTACAAGATGTTCTTTACTGGCTTGCAGTCTGATAGTGTTTCACAGTGACATGGTAATAGTTTTGAGTTGAATCGTATTTCTTAGCAGTTGATTATTATGCTCTATAGCTTTGAAGGTATGCTAAGAGATCAATGATGAATGTTGAATATGATTTTTAGAGTCTCATTTGATCCGCAGTGGAAGTTATGTTGTGACAGTTGAATTGATCAAGTGTGTTCATGAGGAACAAGATGACATGCATGACATATCGATATGCGAAGAAGTTATATTATTTGAACAATTAATCCAAGTGATTGAATGATTGATGCTGACCCATATGAAGAATATTGTATGATCGTTCGAGTCCGCATTGTTGTTTATGCTTAAGTTTGAGTTGACAAGGTGAAACACTTGGCTACATGTTTCATGTCTGGGTGGTCGACCTATTTGTGTGGTAAATCTAGTTGTGGATATTTATACTCAATGGATTTCAGCATTGATGAAGTATTGAATGGAGAATATATTGTGATAAGAGTGTGAATTTGATTTAAGGCAGTTCTGTGATCTAAAGAAGACAGTGGACATAAAAATAGAGCATATGTGAAGCAGAGCAAGAAATAGTAGAACTAACATTATGAAAACTTTTGAGTTTGTTTACTACGCTTAAGGGAACTGCACCTCAGCATTCTTAGATGCACTTTTAGCAGTCATATATCTTAGCAGTGAGCCAAACCTTCTCTTCTATCTTCCTTTCTCTTAGCAGTGAGCCTTTGTGCAGTGAGCCCTGGGCAGTGAGCCTTCTTGTAATATAGTATTGTGTTATCTTAATATATTGTGAGTTAACACTCACTGTGGTTTTTTCCTTTTTGGGTTTTCCATGTAAAAATCTTGGTGTCCATGTGTTATGTCTTTATGGTTTCTATTCCTATGTTTATTCTGCTTTCATATTATTAATTTTGGAAATTGGATTAATAAACTTGTTAAGTAGTTTTGTGGAATATTGATTCACCCCCTCTTAGTATTCCTTACTATCAACAATTGGTATTAGAGCCAAGTTCCTTGGAAGAGGCCTAACAACATAAGGAAGATCTAGGGTAGTGTAATAATGGCAACAAGAAGATTTGGAAATTATGAAAGCAACAAAGAACTAGAAGCAGCTCTTATTGATCTTGAAAAATCTGAGGCATAAATCAGGGATCTAAAAGCTAATGTTCAAGAAGCTGATGAATGCATCCTAAAGCTAAGAGAGCAAGTTAGGAAGTTTAAAGAGAAAAGCAAGGAGCTAAATGATCAACTAGATGAAGCACATGAAATCCTAAATAGTTTGACATTGGAAGTTGAAAAGAAAGAAGAAATTGAAAGACATCTGAATCAAGTTGTTAAGGATAAGTCAGAGGAATGTGAAAAATTGGGCAAAGAAGTGCTACTTTTGAAATTTGAGCTGGAAGCAGCTAATAGCTACAAAGAAAAATTCAAACAAGATCTACAAAGCTTGAGGAGTTGATTTTAAGCCAGAAGAGTTCAGATGACAAGCAAGGTTTAGGATTTGAGAAAGGAGAAAGTTCAAAATCAGGTCAAGAAAACTTTCATATGAAGCAAAACAAAGGAAATCAATTCAGGAATCAAAGAAGAAGACCTATAAGACCTCTGGTTAGACAGTCAAATGTGTTGGTGTGAACATGGTTATTACCTAGCCGGTTTACCCTTGTGTGGATAATTTACATTATTTAACTATTTACTAGTTAAATAATATTCACACATCACACATAATTCACACATGTTAGGTTGACTTAGTGAGTCTTCTAGGTGTTTCTAGTTGAGTTTAGTTGTGTGTTGAGTTGTTGATAGTTGGAGTGAGTTGTCTTATGCTCCACATGTGCAATTAGTTATCATCCTCTAATTTTCATATGTTGTAGGAATATCTCCACTTTCCACTCTACCTTTCGTTCCACCTTTCTAGCTCTCACCTTGCCTTCATAAGCAAGGCTTTCTTCATGTATTATGTAATCTAAAATATCTTCTAATCTTGTAATCTTTTGCATTCATTGATAGAATGGCATTATTCACTCATTTGATATCTCTTGTGCTTTCATGAAGTCCTAGATCCAAGATAGTTGAAATCAGCTTTTGTTTTGTCCAAATCAAACATCGGAGGCCAAATCTATAGTGTTTTCAATCTGAGGAGTGTGTACCTGATCTGGGAGGCATTTGTAATTTTGGAGTAGTTTGGGCAAAAATCAACCCTGCCATCACACTCGGGACGCTTGAAAACCTATAAATCGACTATAAAATCACTCAAATTTGGATGAAGTTACAGGGAGAGGCAAAAAAAATTTAGCCCTCGACGCCGTACGAAATCCACAAAGAATATTCTTTTTGTAGCATCAAAATCTTTGTCTGTAGGCGTTAATGGCGTCATCAAAATTCTTTGACCAGAGGGTAAAAATATCATTTGTAGGGTATTTCATTTGTCTGCAGTTATTAAAAAAATTTTGCGGATAAACATTGCGTTACAGGTTCATACCTACACTTGCAGGCACCTTGTCTGTTGACTATGTACCATAGGCTACCAGCTCCTGCCACATGGCATGGCCAACCCCACCACCATGCTTATAGATCTCAACTCGCAGTGTTTTTTTTCCTATGGCAATAAAAAATCTTGGTCATCAAAAATTTCTTATGTGTGTAAAATTTCAATGATTGTTTAAAGTTTTCCACATTGGCGGTCACTACAATGGTTAAAACAATCATTACTGACAGAGAAATTTCATACTCAGCGGTTTGTGGATACACGGTGGTCTAGGCTAACAGTCTGCAGTGGCATTTAGATCTCATCACTCGACATGTCATAAAGATCGTTGATGAGCTGGTAAAGTTCTCCACAAAGCATTTTTGACTTCGAAAATAGTGGTTTTTTGCAACCTTATCGGTGGTTTCGTACATAGACTAGTAGTTTCTGCCTTCTGATTGGTGGTTTTATTAGATCGGTAGTTTCAGGTATTTTCTCACCCAAGGTGGTTTTCTACAATCAAACTGGTGGTTTTTTATAGTCAACAACGTTTCATTTCCCAGTGGTATCCATTTTCCACTGGTTGTTTTTCTTGTAAGGACAGTGGTTTTTTGACATTTTTTTGCTTTTCTAGGGAGGGGGATTTCTTTTTAGTAAAATAGAATATTCCACTGACATCAGCACTGCGTCAGCATCGGGGGCCATTTTTGCCCCTCAAAGCCTTAAAAGGGGGCTTTTTTTCTTTTTTACATAACTTTTTCCCACGAAGGCAAAATCGAGCAGATGAGATATCATTGGAAAGATGATAAAGAGCACTTTGCAGTGGCATTAGTAGTTTTTTGATATTCTACTGCAGGTGACTTCTATAGCAGTTTGAAGATAGATCTTTATTTTTCGCTTTCGAGCTCACAACGTTCAGCCATGATCTCTGATTTTCACAATTCTTGCGGCATTGGAAAGGTCTTCAAGAGCTCTTCAAATCTATCTGTGCACTTTTCCCAGATTCAATTCCAAGTTCATTTTATTCAATTTGTCAATTTTTTGGCTTTTGAGTGATAATTTAAACATTTTGATACTTGAGAAAGTGAAATTTGTTTTAGAGGGATTTTTTTTCTCTGATAAATAAGTTTGAGCAATTGAAATCTCCTTTGAATCTTAGTTTTAAGAGATTTTGACACTTTCCCAATTTTGGTCCCTTGTGGACAATTGTAAATCGCACTAAGTATAAAGTGCCACAATCATTCTTTTTTGGGGGTGATCTCTTTGATTGAGTAACAGGGGGTTGTATTTGTGTTCTTTTTTTGTACTATTGCATCATGGATTGAAACAAACTTCCTCTACTCACACCATATAACTATCATGAGTGGAAAACTAAAATGGAGATTCATTGAAAAAGTTTGAAAATTCATAGAGTAACAATGGGTACAGAAATTGAACCAACTGTAGCTGCAGAAAAGAGAAAGTGGTAAAATAGATGTGATCAAGCCTATGGAACACTATGCTTGTCTATCTCTCCTGATCTTCTTTTTCACATTGAATTTTGTACAACACCTAATGAAGTGTGGACTACCTTAGAGAATCTCTTTGGTAAGCAAGATACTATGAGATGTTTCAAATTGGAGAATAAACTAATTGGTTTGAATCCACCCAACTTTGCAAGCATCCAAGACTTCTTCACAAAGCTAAAATCACTTAGATTGTAGCTCAAATAATGTGGAATTGAGAAAGAGGACACTCAATTGATTCTTTCAATCCTTGCCAAGCTTGGTCCTGACTATTTAGTTTTTGTTTCTACCTTTTATGCTACAATGGATGCACTTGGGAAAGCTTTCACAATGCCCTCAATTGATGAGTTTGTTGCATGACTCACAAGGGAGCAAGCTAAGTTAGTACACATGGGCAAATTGAAGTCTACTAGACCTCAAGCACTTCTTGCTAGTCAAGGTACTAAGGATCAAAAGGCTTCAACTAGAAAAGGAAACAAACAAAAAAAAAAAAATTTCAAGAACAGTAAGCAAGCAAAGGAGTCAACCAAATCACCTAAGTCCTCATCCTCTCCCAAGGAGGAATCATCTAAGAAGGAGAGACCAAAGTGTGCATATTGCAAGAAACTAGGACATGATGAGCATAAGTGTTATGAGAATAAAATTGATGTGTTGACTCACATTATTCAAAAGAACAATATCCAAATGCCATCATCATCACCTAGTACATCCTCTTTTTTGACACCATCATCATCTACACATATAGGGATAGCAGGCATTGCAAATGGGACAATCAAAGGAAAAGGACAGGCACTCTTTGCTTCTACAAGTCTACAGTCTGAGAGATAGCTTCTTGATTCTAGAGCTTATGATCACATGGCATCTTCACAGGGGATGTTCTCTTCATTTGAGTCATGTACTTCGACACCTATCTTGATGGGTAACAATACATACATGCTTACAACTGGTAAAGGAACGATTGATATTGGTGAGGGCACTTTCAAAAATGTGTTGTGTGTACCTTCCTTATCAACCAATCTCCTTTCCATCTACCAGATTAATCATCATGGTGCAAGCAAGACAATTGAGTTCACTCCTTATTTAGTGATCATACGAGACTTGGAGAGAAGAGATATCATTACTATTGGGATGGCTGATCATGCATCTCACTTGTATGCATTTTCTCATTTTGCTTCTTTTGATGATGTAGATCCATTGATTCATATTCACACTCATGCATCAAGTGTGAATCATGTTTCTGAGGAGAAATTTGGTCACTTGAACCTTGGTGTTCTTTCACCCACTTTGGTTCATGAGACTAGTGTTGAGCTTCCATCACCTCATCCTTTTGCCTCTTCAGAGATTGACATCGACACGGTTTCTTCTACTTCAGTGGAGCAGGATTATACAAGTCTTTCAGACATAGCTTTGTGGGATACTTTCTTGGCAGGTATAGCAGACTTGTTTTGTGAGTCTCATATTGCAAATTTGGAGGACACACTTGAGGGGATATCTCTCCTCTTTGATGATAGTTACATCACAACTGTTATCCCATCTACTTTGTCTTTGGAGGTTGTTCTTGATGAATCTACCCAGGATTTTAGATTTGTCACACCTCATTGCATTGTGCCATTCTTTGATTCTGACATGTGGACATTTCAACAATCTTCAGACGCATACATCATGAGGCTTTTTCCCTCATACCTTGAGATGGAGTTTCTTCTACATCAACCTTTGGATTGGTTTCTTCCTAAGGGGAGGAATGTTGTTTGCAGATACAGAACACTTTCCAGCATTCATCTTCAGGCATTCACCATCGACACATGAGCTACTTCATTGTCGGGGGGACCTATAGTCTCACACTTGCTCTTCTATGGGGGGTATTTGATTGTACATATGTGATAGAAGTTGTCCTTGGGGGGTCATGTTGAGTCCTCCTACTATTAATTCTTTCACTTTCATTGTTTCATGCATTCTCACTTTTGGAGAGGAGTTTTTTCTCATGAGGTTTTCTCCTTTTCTCCACTTGAGATTTATTGTACATGGGTACCTAACATGGCCTAGTACTCGGGACCCATCCATCATTCCATCTTGCTTTAGTTAGCTACTCCCTAAGTTGCACTTACGGGGGGGTGTTGGTGTGAATAGGGTTATCACCTAACTGGTTTATCCTTGTGTGGATAATTTACATGTTATTTAACTAAATTTACTACTTAAATAGTATTCACACATGTTAAGTTGACTTAGTGAGTCTTCTAGGTGTTTCTAGTTGAGTCTAGTTGTGTGTTGAGTTGTTGATAGTTCGAGTGAATTGTCTTATCCTCCACATGTGCAATTTGTTATCATCCTCTAATTGTCACATGTTGTAGGAATATCTCCACTTTCCAATCCACCTTTCACTTCACCTTTCTAGCTCTCACCTTGCCTTCATAAGAAAGGCTTTCTTCATGTATTATGTAATCCAAAATATCTTGTAATCTTTTTCATTCATTGATAGAATAGAATTATTCTCTCATTTGATCTCTCTTGTGCTTTCATGAAGTCCTAGATCCTGGGTGGCTCCAATCATAGCCAACTCTAACAATGTTGGTGTGAATAGGGTTATCACCTATCTTATTTACCCTTGTGTGGATAATTTACATTATTTAACTATTTACTAGTTAAATAATATTCACACATCACACATAGTTCACACATGCTAAGTTGACTTAGTGAGTCTTCTAGGTGTTTCTAGTTGAGTCTAGTTGTGTGTTGAGTTGTTGATAGTTGGAGTGAGTTGTCTTATCCTCCACATGTGCAATTAATTATCATCCTCTAATTATCACATGTTGTAGGAATATCTCCACTTTCCACTCCACCTTTCTATCTCTCACCTTGCCTTCGTAAGAAAGGCTTTCTTCATGTATTATGTAATCCAATACACAATCTCTTGTAATCTAGAAATCTTTTGCATTCATTGATAGAATAGCATTATTCTCTCATTTGATCTCTCTTGTGCTTTCATGAAGTCCTAGATCTTGGGTGGCTCCAATCATAGCCAACTCTAACAATGTTGGTGTGAACAGGGTTATCACCTAACCGATTTACCCTTGTGTGGATAATTTACATTATTTAACTATTTACTAGTTAAATAATATTCACACATCACACATAGTTCATACATGTTAAGTTGACTTAGTGAGTCTTCTAGGTGTTTCTAGTTGAGTCTAGTTGTGTGTTGAGTTGTTGATAGTTGGAGTGAGTTGTCTTATCCTCCACATGTGCAATTAGTTATCATCCTCTAATTATCACATGTTGTAGGGATATTTCTACTTTCCACTCCACCTTTCTATCTCTCACCTTGCCTTCATAAGAAAGGCTTTCTTCATGTATTATGTAATCCAATACACAATCTCTTGTAATCTAGAAATCTTTTGCATTCATTGATAGAATAGCATTATTCTCTCATTTGATCTCTCTTGTGCTTTCATGAAGTCCTAGATCTTGGGTGGCTCCAATCATAGCCAACTCTAACAATATTGGTGTGAATAGGGTTATCACCTAATCGATTTACCCTTGTGTTGATAATTTACATTATTTAACTATTTACTAGTTAAATAATATTCACACATCACACATAGTTCACACATGTTAAGTTGACTTAGTGAGTCTTCTAGGTGTTTCTAGTTGAGTCTAGTTGTGTGTTGAGTTGTCTTATCCTCCACATGTGCAATTAGTTATCATCCTCTAATTATCACATGTTGTAAGAATATCTCCATTTTCCACTCCACCTTTCTATCTCTCACCTTGCCTTCATAAGAAAGGCTTTCTTCATGTATTATGTGATCCAATACACAATCTCTTGTAATCTAGAAATCTTTTGCATTCATTGATAGAATAGCATTATTCTCTCATTTGATCTCTCTTGTGCTTTTATGAAGTCCTAGATCCTAGGTGGCTCCAATCACATCCAACTCTAACAATGTTGGTGTGAACAGGGTTATCACCTAACCGATTTACCCTTGTGTGGATAATTTACATTTTTCAACTATTTACTAGTTAAATAATATTCACACATCACACATAATTCACATATGTTAAGTTGACTTAGTGAGTCTTCTAGGTGTTTCTAGTTGAGTCTAGTTGTGTGTTGAGTTGTTGATAGTTGGAGTGAGTTGTCTTATCCTCCACATGTGCAATTAGTTATCATCCTCTAATTATCACATGTTGTAAGAATATCTCCACTTTCTACTCCACCTTTCACTCCACCTTTCTAGCACTCACCTTGCCTTCATAAGAAAGGCTTTCTTCATGTATTATGTAATCCAATACACAATCTCTTGTAATCTAGAAATCTTTTGCATTCATTGATAGAATAGCATTATTCTCTCATTTGATCTCTCTTGTGCTTTCATGAAGTCCTAGATCCTAGGTGGCTCCAATCATAGCCAACTCTAAAAAAATACTCAAAGGTACCCATCTTTCAATGTCTATTGTTTTAATTGTAATAAGTTTGGTCATAAGGTTGCTTAGTGTAGTAGTAGAATAAACCAGACTCAAAATGTTCCATCATTTTCTGGTCAATGTTTCAATTGCATGAAAATTGGTCATAGATCAAGTGAATGTAGAAGTCTGGTAAGAAATGACTTTTACAATTCAAGGAATACTTAATCATTCAATGGAAGATGTTTTGCATGCAATAGATTTGGACACATGGCTAATCAATGCAAATCAATGATGAATTCATTCAACCAAGGACCGAGAAATATTGTGTGCTACAATTGCAACAAGTTTGGTCATGTTGCAAGGTTTTGCAAAAGTAAGAATGTGAAAAGAAACTACCATGCTAAAGAAAGGAAAACAGAGTAGAGGAATGATAAGGGAAAGGAAAAAGTTGATCTGATTGAAACTAAGAAATAAATGGGCAAGGTTTGGATTAAGAAAGATGTTGACAGTACCAAGGATGGATCTACACCAGATTCTAGTGTAGATACTTCCTCTGAGAAGTAAATTGGGAGCTCTAGCCCAGGGGGAGCTGTATTGAAAATTCCAAACCCCCAGCCAGTCAGCTAGTGCTGGAATCTGACATGAAGATATGATGAAAAGAATCATATGACAAATCTTCTGAAGGAAGTTCCGGAAGAAAAGGATCAATTGCGAAGATTTGTGGAGTAATCTAGAGTGTCTGTGGTTGTCAGAAAAGTGTTTGATATCTTTTTGAAAGATGACATTAATGACACTTAGGTTTTGGCATGCGAAGGTTAAAAGGAGTTTTATCCAAAGGAAAAATCATTTTACATTCCATGCTCTCAAGTGTCTAAGGAAAATTAAAGTAAGATTCATTGAAGTGACTACAGTGTACTCCAGGCATTTCAAGTCAAGATCAAGAACAACCCTAATCCGGTTAAAGAGGTATTTTCTACTTGAAACCCTTTCACAAATTTGTTTGACTATTCATAGAAATGGAAATACCATAAGTAGTGGATATCATTGAGTGAGCCCGACTGAAATTCAAGAAACATCCATTCAAATCAACTGAATTTGATCAAATGGGTGCATTTTTAGACATTCCACACAGAGTTTTGTATGCAAAGGATGTTAGGGCATATATGAACATGTTGCCCTAGAGGAATTTGGAAACAATAGGTTTTCTGATCTATACTTGAAACACTTGAGTAATGAGAATCTCGATCTGAAGGGAGAATATAAAGCATTGGAAGTGAAGAAATTCATTCAGTACATGGACTTCCCAACTTTTGCAGAGGATGAATGGGTCCGATATGTATTGAATAGGGTTCATGATGAATTCATGTGGCTCAAGAGACCTTTTAAGATTACAAAAGATGCTATAAGGGCAGTAACTAGATTAAGCTCCACCAGATTAGTACCATTGTTGAAAGCTGTGAAGAATGATATAGTAATGGCAGCCATTGGAGTAAAATTTGACAAAAGGGCTTTAACAATTAATGATATTGAGGACCATGCTATAAGATTTGCTTCTCTGGTGTCTGGATACAAAGTCTATTTCACCAACCGAGAAAAGTCTATTTCAGGCACATCCATATACACTGCCTATCAAATGATTAAGGAGAATGTTGACTATGACATGTGAATTGCTTCGACAACAAGTAATGGAGAACCTGAAGAAGACAAAAGAAAGTAAATATCCCTTCAAATTTGGTACATTGATCATATGTTTATTCTTCTATTTTATGCAAGAGTTACCTAGAATTAAGAACTATTTTTGGACTGGAGACAAACCGGTTGCAGTACAAATTAGAAATCAGTTGAGTAACATAGGTGATATTGATGCACAAAATTCAGCCCTATGGGGTTATTTCAAAAAATTTCAGAAGTCAATGCAATCTAGGGAAAGAATCCCTAGAGCAGTTGTTGAAAAATACAAGGATATTATCTGCTTTATTGTGACAAAAGATCAATGCTTGATGGAGGCCATTGAGCCTGGAACAGTTTGGGTCATGCCTATGGGATATGAGATAGATGGAGGAATATTGGAAAATTATGCCCAACATATGTTAAGTAAACCTAGAGATCCCAATGAAGAAAGATTTGGGACTTATGAGGAATTGTATGCTAAAATCCATGTTGAGGTAAGAAAACCAGAAATCTTGAAGAAAATGCGAAGAGTGGCAGAGGATTTTGCCTTGAGACAAGGCTTCACAAAAGAACAAGTGGAAAAGGCAAGGGAAAAGGCACAAGCTAAAAAGGAAGCAAAAGAAAAGAGAAAAAGTGAACCAATTAGAGCTCCGGAAGAACCCAAAGGTAAACTAGACAAACCAAAGGCATTAAGAAGAAAAACTAGAGGATCCACCTCTACAAAAGCTACATCTATACCTTCTAATTCCACACCATCTGCAAGTGTGAAGACTCCTGCCACATGTCACAAAAGAAAGAAAACTAAGGAAAAAAGAATGCATGTAAGCATTGCAGTTGATGAAGAAGAAACAAAATTAGATGAATAAGTAAAGAAAATGAAATCTAGGACTATCAAAGCCTCCAAAACACGCAAAAATAAACCCTCTAGTAAGGGTAAACCTGAGAAAAGGCAAAAGCTAGATGTGCCTCAGACTGAAGAAGCCATTGTATCTCTAGAAGATGTATTGAAAGTCATGACAGTTGATGGTAATCTAAGACCCATTGCCAAACATTATGATGACTATGAAGATGCTAACAAGAACATCGTTGAGGCTACTATTGTCCAATATCTAGACATTTACAATAAAGCTCTTATTGAAATAATTATTGAACTTCCACATAGCCTGGCAAGCAAAATGTCTACAAGAAAGGAAGTGGCCATGGTAAAGGACATTGAGCTTAGAGAACACACATTAATAAAACTATGTCCTAAAATCACTCCGGAGGAAAAGGTGAAAATCTCCAAAGCACTTTACAAAAAATTTAGGACAAAAAGAAGAATGAATGCTCTTATGGGAGGAGATATTGAAAAGGTGGTAAAAGAAATTGAAGAAATCACTCTGAAAATATTGAAGGAATTTAATCTCCCTACCATTTATGACAATTTGAAGAAGCAAATGATGAAGATACATCTATTCCGGATATAAGCTAGAACCAAGGTCTGGATAAGACTAATCAAGCCCCTAACATTGATGCATTGGATATGACAAATCAAGGGAAATTTGAGACTAATCTTCTTCCAGAGCAACAGGCTGATATTGATGGGAATAAAGGACAGATAAGGAGCCTTGCACTGGAGAAAAATATTGGTCAACAAGAGAACATAGACATGGATCCTCTGGAGCAAAGTCAAGAAGAAGTATTTGGTAGAGCAAGAGACACTGCAGCTATCTTAGTTGACTCTGAGAGACAATAGGATCCAGATGAGTCTGAACTTCTTCAAGGACCAATTAATCTGGCCTCAATGTCACTTGTGTAGAAATTCAAATTAGTATCAATTATTCAGGCTAAGGCACAGGAAGAAATGCTAAAATCACATATTCAAGATAGTAAATTGATCAGTGATGCATCCAACATTCTGGAGAAGATGATGCTGACATTCCAGAAGGATACCTCATTATCCTCAGCTAATCAACTCAAGGGGCTATTAAACTCAGTAAGTACACATTTTGAATCACTTGAAAAATCTGTAGAGGCAAAATTTAGAAAAGAGTTTAATGAGAAGAGATTGGTTAAATTAAAAACTATGTTAGTAAATGATGGAACTCTGTTAGAAAATAAATTAAAATGCATTTAGAATGCCATTGAAGAAGCTTGTAACATATACAAATTTTGCTTATCTTGGCCAGAAGTTACAAAGGAATTAGAAGATAAAATGAAAGACTTGGGACATATAATCCGGTAGTTAAGTCAATAAGTACCAAAGATACACAGGTTGTAAATATTCACAATGATTTGAGCACTATGATGAAGAAAAGGGAAGAAGTCAAAGATAGGTTGTGCCAACTAAGGGGGCTGATAAGTCCAAAAATTGATTCCATGACTAATCTAGTAGAAGATGCCTTGAAATCACAAGCATTAATTGATACACCATCAGATGTGCAGAAGGCAGAAAAGTTAGTTTTTTTGATAAATGGCTACATCCATATTTTGGAGAGTGCAAGGAATAGATGGAATGGAGAAATAGCTCTGATAAAGACTATCTATAATGATATTCTACCTTCAACCATAAATTGAGATGGAAATATGTACTTGTGTATATGCGGCAAAATATGACAGTTTTGAAGAATTTTTGACACAATTTTGATAGTTTTGCTTGTACACACACCTTTGCCATTGATGTCAAAGGGGGAGAGGAAAACTGGTGAAAAATAAGCATACATCTAAAGGAGAATAGAAAAATAGAGTGTACAGAGTAAGGGGGAGAAACACAAGCATTTTTCATTGAGCGTTGCCATCAATGCCAAAGGGGGGGATTGTTGGCAAGAGACATTGTTCTGATGGATGTTTGATTATTGTCATTGATGGAAACAAGACAAAGTGTACCGGTATGGCAAAGAGACCTCACTCCTGAAGAAGATCTGACTAAGTATGGGAAGTATGTAGAGTAATAGTGATTGTGGTGGTATGCCTCCATAGTTAATGGCATTTGTATGCAAATCAGGTATGTTGTTCATAACTACCTAGTGATCACTTGTTTAAGTCTCTAGGTTTTGACTTGCTCCGGTAGTCATATGAAGAAATGTTTAAGTCTGGGTAAACAAAGTTAAAGCAAGAACAATGCACAGTGCAGAAGCAAAATGGTTCACATTCCTTCGCTATGAAAAAGTTTGTCTTGCAGTTCTGGATTAGAAAGATACATATCATGGCTGCCTAAATCCAGAGTTGTAGCTTCTAAAGTTCTTTTGGTTTCATTCTACAAGATGTTCTTTACCGGCTTGCAGTCTGACAATGTTTCACAGTGACAGGTAACAGTTTTGAGTTCCACATTTCTCAGCAGTTGATTATTATGCTCTACGGCTTTGAAGGTATGCTAAGAGATCAATGATGAATGTTGAATATGATTTTTTGAGTCTCATTTGATCCGCAGTGGAAGTTATGTTGTGACAGTTGATTTGATCAAGTGTGTTCATGAGGAACAAGCCGATAGGCATGATAGATCGATATGCAAAGAAGTTATATTGTTTGAACAATCAATTGAAGTGATTGAATGATTTATGGTGACCCATATGAATACTACTATATGATCATTTGTGTCTGCATTGTTGTTTGTGCTTAAGTTTGAGCTGACAAGGTGAAAGACTTGGCTACACGTTTCATGTCTGGGTCGCTGACCTATTTGTGTTGTAAATCTAGGTGTAGATATTTATACTCAATGGATTTCAGCATTGATGAAGTATTGAATGGAGAATATATTGCGATAAGAGTGTAAATTTGATTTAAGGCAGTTTTGTGATCTAAAGAAGACAATGGACAGAAAAATAGAGCATATGTGAAGCAGAGCAAGAAATAGCAGAACTAGCATTATGAAGACTTTTGAGTCTATTTACTGAGCTTAAGGGAACTGCACCTCAGCATTCTTAGATGCACTTTCAGCAGTCATATCTTGGCAGTGAGCCAAACCTTCTCTTCTATATTCCTTTCTCTTGGCAGTGAGCCTTTGTGCAGTGAGCACTTCTTCATAGGGTAGTGAGCCCTAGGCAGTGAGTCATAAGGCAATGAGCCTTCTTGTAATCTGGTATTGTGTTATCTTAATATATTGTGAGCTAACACTCAATGTGGTTTTTCCCTTTTTTTGTTTTCCACGTAAAATCTTGGTGTCCATGTGTTATGTCTTTATGGTTGCTATTCCTATGTTTATTTTGCTTTCATATTATTAATTTTGGAGATTGGATTAATAAACTTGTTAAGAAGTGGTTTTGTGGAAAACTGATTCACCTTCCCCCTCTCAGTATTCCTTACTATCAACAATCTAATGGCTATGCTCTTGATAATGATATGTTGATTGCTCACTAAACCAACATCATAAATTTACTTAAAAGCTCATGATATATGGCTTGGTTGATATTTGATTTATAGATTGATGA
This sequence comes from Cunninghamia lanceolata, assembly GCA_027924645.1. Classification (NCBI taxonomy): domain Eukaryota; kingdom Viridiplantae; phylum Streptophyta; class Pinopsida; order Cupressales; family Cupressaceae; genus Cunninghamia; species Cunninghamia lanceolata. Next base: position 12,775,531 of record BSBN01000078.1, read on the forward strand.
GTGATATGATGGATGGATAGGATTAAGAGGTGCTATGGATGGTTAGGATTTGATGAGATAACATTAGGGAAGGATGGAGGCTTCTAGGGCATATTCTTATATGAATGGTTGAGATTTGGAGATGTATGGTTGAGATGCAAAGTCAGTTTGACTTTTGTGCCTTTCATTTATTGATTGTAGCAAGTGTCTAGGTTCAATGAATCTAGACAAGCTCTTAGCTAGTCATGTGACTCTCAATAATTAATAAAATGATAATAAAACCATTCTATTAGTTATTGGAGAAAGGTGATGTGAGGGAATAAATTACTTAAATAAATAAGATTTATTTAATTAATTTAACTAGAGGAGAAAATGGGTTAATTAACTTAAATAAATATAATTTATTTAATTAATTTGTTGATGGAGAAAATGGATTTGAATTAATTAAATAAAATAATTCATTTAATTAATTTGGGAAATAGGATAAACATGTCACAAGGTGACATAAGGTGGTGTTAGGAGGGTGAATGTCTAGGTGATGTGTTAAAAGGTGATGTCTAGGTGTTTTTAGGAGTGTCGTAAGGACATGGTCAATTTTGGATTTCTACATTTTTCCTCTCTTTGAAATGATGCTGGAAGTAAGGGAAGTACCATCATTTCAAAGAAGATGAGGTATGGATGATCTAAAAGGGATGCCCTAGCCACTCAAAGGAGTGGTGAGGAGGAACAATAAAAGTATGGTATGCCCCCTTAAGAGGATAGTTGGGTTGGAAGAACATGGGTATACTCTCAAAATGGATGAAACTGTCTGATTGAGGAAATGGAAGAATGATAAGGGATGGATGGAATGGATGAAGATTATGTTATGTTGCATTAGGTAAGCAACTATGAATTTTTGTATAGCACTAGACATTATGCACCAAGGTATAAAGACCAGGGTGACAATGTGTCATGTGCATAATAGACTAACTCAATGAAAAAGGTCACAAGAAAACATATGCCATTAGGCACCATGATATGAAAGACCATGATGTTGTTGTGATAGTATGCTGCAAGGACTGATACAAATGCAAATAAAATGATAACACAAACAACAAAACAAACAAGCATGCACAAATGATTCAAAAATAAACATGGTTATTGCCCTTGTCAAGTTGGAAATTGATTATTCATTGATGGATTGATGAGGACAATGTTGTTGGTCATAGAACACCACGAGGATTGATTGACAATGGTATTTTGTTGGTCATAGAGCAACACCAGGATTGATTGATAAGTATAGTGTTGTTGGTCATAGAACAATACTAGGATTGGGAACAATATATCCTGATGATGATGATGGCGATGATGCTGATGACGGTGGTGGTGGTGGTGGTGGTGGTTTGAGTTGATCAAGTTTGCAACAAGGCTGCGAATAAAATTGATGGATTCTTTTGGATGATTGACTATATTTCTTGGCTAGATTGGTATGGATTAAGGATGGATTGCATTTGGATTTATTTCTTGGATTTTTTTATAATTAATGGGAGGGTTGTATTGGATTGAAATTATATATGTTGTTTGGTGGATACTAATGACAAGGATTTATTGCTTAGATTTTGTTGTGAGATTGATGCATTGGATTGCATTTGGATAGCTTTTTTGTTGGATACCAATGATAAGGGAAACCTAGGTCTAGAAGGCAAGCATGAAGGGAGAATTGGATGGATGGATTAAAGGATCAGAAATAGTGGATGAGATGGATGGGGAGATGCATGGTGGATTGATGGATGGGTTCAAGATGTGTTCTTCAAGGACCATGTCGCATAGGAATAACATGCCCCACGCTAGCTATTATACTCAAGACTTTACGTGATAATGCTTACAATGATAGGGTGATAAGATTGGTTGGGAAAAGATCAGGTATACAAAATGTCCAACACATTTTCAACATTATGCCCCCTGTCCTTATTAAGATCATATTAAGATCAAAGTATGAAGGGATAATGAGTTGGTTTAATGGGATAGGCATGCATATATAATGGATGAGGATGGTAGGATGGATATGATAGGATATGATAGATTAGACAACTTGCCCCACATGTAGGACACATAGATAATAATTCTACATATGATGCCCATAAATGGGTTTTCATCATGGTACTTATCTAGGGCACCATGAAATGGTTTTCACCATTGGATGAATGATTTCTCTTTACTAATTTGATTTGTTTTTATTTTTTAATTTTTTTTGACTTTTTTGACAGATATTGGGATGGGATATGTGGATGTGAATATGGAAAATGATGTGGATGGGGTGGAGGGGGCTAAGAACTCAAGTGCCTATTTACATAGTGAGGTGATAGTGTCCCATTTTTGGAAAGTCTTCACACATGGACCATGTCAAAGTAGCATTGCAAGCATGGATGTTGGACAAGGTGATTATATGAAGGAATATGGAGTGGATGTTGTAGATGGAGGATGGATAGATAGGGATGAATGGATAAATGGTAGGATTATGTGAAATCATGGACCATACAGATGTGATAGGGAAGATATGCAGAATAATGGATATAAGATGGGGAGATGGATGCATGAGGGAATTACATAGGGTCGAGGGGAACCAAGACCAATGTTTGCACACAGCATGATGGATTTTGAAGATTTTTGTTGTGAGGGGGTATGGGGAGTAATAGGTATGTGGAATTTATGAGGATAGTGGATTTTTTTATGATGGGAATGAGACTTAGGCTTATTGTGAGATTGTAGATTTGGCGATTTTGGTACCCAGATGGACTTAGGATTTTTAGAAATTCTTGATTGGGTGCATGATGATGGAGATCAATTTTGGGATTTGTGGATAGAGTGGGATTTGGATGCGCGACTTGGGTTCATTTCCTTTTTGCTTGGGGACCCACATCATTTTTATTTTTTCTTTTGGAGGTATGGGATTTTGTAGCCTTTTAGATGGGTTTTTCTTTGATTTTTGGGTTTAGAATTATGTGAACTTTTTTCTTTATGGGTGGAGGCTATTCCAAGTGATTATTTTTTAATCCCATGGGTTTTCTTATAGCTTCATGTTTAAATGATGTGTGTAAGTTTTGGTCATGATTAGGAATTTTGGGGGATAGGGATTTAGGGATACAAGATTTGTGGATGGGGGTGTTTACGATGGGGGATTAGGGGATTTGACGATGGGGTTATTAGGAGTTGGGAGGAGTGGAGGAAGAGGGGATTTAGGGATGGGGGGATGCTTAGATTTATGGATGGGATAAGATGGGGGATGTATGGTCGCATGTTTTTTGGATTTGTATGATGAAGGCAGAGGGATGGCAACATATGATTTGGAGGTGCAATGAGAGGCACTTATATGGGAATTGAAGGAGTGACTTTAGGATCTGTGGAGATGGTACAAACATGTTTAGATTGCTTGTCTTTAGATATGTAGCCAAGGCCATGTGATAGTGGATAGTTTTTAACATCGATGGGCTCCAAGATACCTTGTTCAAGAAGGCCTAAATAGTTTCCTTGATAATTCATGTTTTGGACCATGCAATGTGTAATAGGATGTTTTTTGTTTGTTTTGGAAACAAGATGCAATTCCATTATGAGATGGGGGAGGATGGGCAGTGGATATAAGTTGTTCCTCTCCTACAAAAGAACCATCAAAGATGAAGGTGTTGGGTTCAAGGGGATAGGATGATGGATTTCAGATATGGTCAATAAGGGATGGTGAAGGATCAATAGGGGGTGGTAAAGGGGTGATAGGATATGGTAAAGCATCAACAAGGGATTATGGGAGATCAATAGGAGATGGTGTGGGATTAGGAATGGAATGAGTTGGTATGCTTGGATCTTGATTACTATTATGCTCATTGAGATGCAGTGCGATATGATCCAAGTTATTTGTTTGATTGTCTATGTGTTTTTGGGGACCAAGTGTCTCATCATGGGAACTGGATGTTGTTGGATGATTGATAGGTCTAATGTTTGTGTCTTGATCATAGATAGGATCTTGGTCATTGATAATATCTTGATCATAGAGAGGATTAATGTGGATAATTTGATATTGATTTTGAATAGGATGAATTGGGAGAATTTGATCTTGATTTGGTTGGGGACATGGTTGGTCATGCTTTGGATTTAATTCTTGATTTAGCTCTTGTGTTTGGATGGAAATGGAAGATTCTTGTATATGCTTGATAAGCTCTAGATAGTCAACATGAGTGCATGATGGAGTTTGACTTGGACTTATGGTAAGGGACTCTTCAATGGGATGTATAGGCATAGGATTGGATGATGGTGGCATAGTACTAGGAGGCTCTTTGATAGGTTCAAGGATAGGTGTTGGATTGCATGATGGTTTAGATTCCATGCTAATAGTCTTTGGATAACATCTGAAAAGGATAATTTGGGTGGATATGTGGAGTTGGTGGGGGATCATCAATCACAATCTCACCACGGTTGATGAGATCTTGGATGCACTTCTTAAGTCTTATACAATCAAATGTTTTATGGACTTTTTCCCTATGGTATTCACAATATTCATGTACTTTAAACCAAGAGGGCATGAATTGGTTTTCCTCATATGGTCTTGTCATAGGAAGTTCAATCAAGTTTACTTGGACCAATTTTTGTAAGGCTATTTCTATGGGATCCTTTTATGGAGGGTTGGAGGAACATGGTGACGAAGGGATTGAAGGAATTGATAGGTTGGGATTAGATATAGTTTATTGAGGTGGCATGCACATGAAGATATGATAGATGGGTATGAGACTATAAGATTGACTCGGTAATTGGGTTGGAGTGAGATATATGAATAGGTGAAGGTTGGATAACTTTGAGGTATGTATTAGTTGGATTGGTACAATTGCTCTAGGTTGGTTGTGATGGAATGGTCACATAGGGAATGAAGGTTGGTATGATACTGATATTGATTAGATTAGAGGGATAGTTTGAGGAATGGGGTTTGACATATATGCTTTAACTTCCATAACCATTTTGTCAAGCCGACTCATGAAGTTTGTATGTGGGTGTTTGATTAGGATTAGGTGATGTCTTGGATGGGGATTGGGATTGAATATGGATGAGGTTTTGAAGATATAGGATGATGCATGTTTGGGCATTAAATGTCAAGACATTAAAATGATTTTATTTTGATGAGGGATGGATCTATATACTCAAGGTAGAAAGTTCTTAAGTAAGAGTTGATTTGATTTGATTTCTACTTGTTAGTGTGAATAGGGTTACTTTGCTATCTAGCTCTTTCTTAGCTTGTTCTCCGCTTTAGCTCTTTTCACACTAGGTTAAGTTTACTTAGGGACTTTTTCACTTTATCCCATATTGGTTGCGTTTTTAGTCTCTTGGGTGGAATATCCTATATATACCCACCTCTTGCTCTCATATGAGCATCTCATTCTATTGTATTGCTTTGCATTCTCTTGAGTTGAATACAGTTTATTTGGCTCATATCTGATTTCTATTTTTCTTTCTCTCAATGACTTGCATTCTTGGGTAGAAATCTAACATGGTATCAGAGCCAGGTTGTGAGTTAGCATTTTTTTAGAAATCTGAGAGTGTAGAGTTATTTTTCGAAGCACATGAGTATCTCTTCTCTTGCATCTTTTGATGATCTGGAGAAATAGAAAAGTGTGGAGAAAACTCTAGTTTCTGAGGGGTTCATATTTTGACTTGCCAGTTGTAGGTTTTTTCAGAGCTTCCTCGAGACTCTTTGAGCTAAAATCTAACAATCGGATTGCATTTTATTTATTCTGATCAACCTTACAGGTTGCAGCATGCCTTTGTTTATCTTAGGTAGCTGATTCAGTCTTTGCATGCCATTTTCTGGTTGCTGGGGTCATTTTTTGGTGCTAAAAATGTTTATTTTTCATTAGAGTCACATCTTCTGTAGATCACAAAGAAAAACACCCTCTGGGTTTTGTTCGTAGCACCAAAAAACCATATGGGCATCTATTAGTTTTTGCATGCAGCTTATATATTTTGTAGAAACGACATTAGAAAGGTACAACAGACCCCCTCTCCATTAGCATTTTGAAAATTGCAGTTCAACTTCCAAATGTTGTAACTCAGGCTCCCGACCTCCGTTTTGCGAGTTTATTTTTTTATTTTAGCTAATTTTTTGTGCTCTACATGTTGGTGTAGTTTTTTTTTTATTTTAATGTATGGATTTTTCAGTAATCTCAGATTCTCACACGTGACTCTATGCAGTTCTCATTTTGGGACTTTCAAAATTGCATAACTTTTGCATACAGCCTCAGATCGAGGAGATTTTTTTTTTGAAAGTGCATGTTTTTTCATGTACTTTGTAGTGGTACTTCTAATTTCATTTGGGTTTGCCCTGAAATCGTAATTTTAGTATATGTTGATTTTGTGAGGATTTGTAAAAGCATTGAAGTCAAGTCCACTCAGCATTCTCTTGCTAGTGGCCATTGTAACCACACTACTTATAAAGTGCCAAATCATTTTTGCTTGGGGGGGCTTCTTCATTGAGTAATTTAGGGGGGGTCTCTTGGTGTGATTATGCTTGTGCAACTCCTTTTGCTCTTGCTCTCTTTTTCTTTCACAATGGGTAATGTTAAGTTTCCACTACTAACTCCATACAACTATAATACATGGAAAGAAAATGCATGGAACTTCTTAATGCAACAAGGGTACACACCCTATGTTGACCAAAAGATATATGAACCCTTAGATGCTAAGAAAAAAATACTCTGGATGCTTGAACAAACAAAAGTTTTAGGTTGTCTTAGGAGTTTAGTTTCTCTAGATATAATGTTTCAACTTGATGGAAAAGATAATTCACATGATGCATGGGAACAACTAAAAACTCTCTATGGGACAACTGATGAAGTTAGGGGATATCAAATTGATAATCAACTAATGGCCCTAAATCCTAAGTCTTTTGACAACATCCATGACTTTGTAACAAAAGTAAATGATTTGAGAGCACAATGTAAAGCATGTGGCATAGATAAAAAGGACATTCAACTTGTCTTGAGTACTCTTAACAAACTTGGACCAGAATATGCTGCTTTTGTTTCCAGTTTTCATACTCATAGATTAACTATGGGCTCTACATATAAAATGCCTTCTTTTTCTTCATTCTCTGAATTGTTAATGCAAGAACAAGGCAAACTTCTTTCCATGGGGCTCTTAAAGCCATCTCAGTCTCAGGCTTTATTGGCTAGTCAGTCGAAGGAATAGAAATAGTCAGGGAAACCTGACAAGAAACAAAAGACGTCCAAGAAGAAGTCACAGAAAGATCAGGCACAGTCTTGGTCTGCCTCAATAGCAGACTCCTCTTCCTATTCTTCAAAGGGGAACAATCAGAAGAAGGAAAGACCAAATTGTTGCTACTGTAAGAAAGTTGGTCATGAGGAACACTTTTGTCACAAGAAGCAGATCGATGAGCTGAAGCATCTTCTGAAAAAGAACAACATTAATCTGCCTTCTTCACAAACATCATCTACTCCTTCAAAATCAGGCAAAGGGAAAGCAACTGCACTAGTTGCTACTGCAGATTCTTCTTAGTAGTGGATTCTTGACTTGGGTGCCTCACATCACATGGGTTCTATCAGAGAACAGTTTTCCTTGTTGTTGCCTTGTTCGGTGTCCCACATTCTCATTGGGGATGACTCTCCTATTGAAGTCATCGGGAAAGGTTCTGTTGATGCTGGCACTGGTACATTTGAGGATGTCCTTTATGTACGTATTCTGTCAGCTAACCTTCTCTCAGTCTATCAGATTGCCCAGAATGGTAGAAAAGTTGAGTTCACTTCTGATTCTGTCACCATCAGGAGTCTTGAAGATAATGCACTTCTTGCAGTCGGTAAGCCTAATCATGAGTCTCGACTATATGCTTTCTCTCATTTTGTACCTGATTCACATTTGACTGCCTTGCTCACTCATTCAGATTCTGTGAGCACGTTATGGCATGAGCAGTTTGGCCATCTCAACTTCCGCTATCTCCAACAACTCAGCAAGCAGGATATGGTCATAGGTCTTCCTAAGATCAGTTTCTTAGATGGAGTTTGTTCAGGTTATGCCTTAGGAAAACATCCCGAGGACAAGTTTGACAAAGGGAAGGCTTGGAGGGCTTCAGAAGTCCTTGAGCGGGTTCATAGTGATGTGGCAGGACCATTTCCATCCTTGTCTTTCAGCAAGGCTCGCTACTTACTCACATTCATTGATGACTATTCCAGATACACCTCGGTCTACTTTCTTCATCCAAAGGGAGAAGCATTTGATAGATTTCAGGAGTTCAAGGCTCGCGCCAAGAAATAGTCTGGGAAAGTTGTCAAGATTCTTCGCACTGATAATGGCAGAGAATATGTGAACCACCACTTTGAACAATTTTGCACTCTTGAAGGGATAGATCTTCAACATATTGTCGCCTATACACCTCAGCAGAATGGTGTGGCTGAGACGAAAAATAGGTCCCTGAAAGAGATGGCTGGTTGCATGATCTACGCACGCTCCCTTGCACCTAATTATTGGGCAGAAGCTATCAACTATGCTGCTCACATCCATAATAGAGTTCTACATAAGGCATTGAAGGGAATGACTCCTTTTGAAGCCTGGTGTGGTAGGAAACCTATTGTATGACACTTCTGAGTTTTTGGCTCTCCTGCATGGGCTCACATTCCTTCAGAGAAGCGTAAGGCCTTGGAACCTCAAAGTTAGCCTTGTATCTTTGTTGGTTATCCTGATGGTGTCAAAGGATATCAGCTCTTGGATCCCGCGACACATGAGCTCTTCATTGAGTGAAGTGTGCAGTTCAAGGAAAGCTCTCCTAGCTCATCCTCTCTTCTTCCTTCGTCCACCATGGATTCAGACAGTGACTCTGATGATTTTCCTCTAGTTGCCTCTACTCACAGAGTTGATCATGAGGTTTCCTCCTCTTCGTAGAGTTTAGAGTCTGAGGATGGGGATTCTCCTCCTCCATCTCCTCACATGCCTCACTAGGCTCGTCAGACACTTGAGTCAGCAGGTACTCTTTTTGAGGATCCTTCAAATGCTCGGAGGACTTGGTCACAGCATCAGAACATTCCCCATTCCTACATTGCCACAGCTTCAGATTCACAATCATTTCATGAAGCATTAGGTATTGCTAAGTGAGATTCAACAATGGAGGAAGAGTACAACTCTTTGATTCGGAACAAAACTTGGGATCTTGTTCCACTTCCTAGGGGAAGAAAACTGGTTCAGTATAAGTGGATCTACTGGACCAAATTTGTAGCGGATGGATCAGTTGACAAGTTCAAAGCATGGCTTGTGGCTAAAGGTTTCTCTCAGGTTCTTGGTATTGACTATATTGAGACCTTTGCCCCCGACGCCAAGATGAACTCCATTCGCCTGATACTTGCTCTTGCTATAGCTCATGGTTGGGCTGTACATCAGATGGATGTGAAGAGTGCATTTCTTCACGGGGATCTTCATGAGGAGGTTTACATGGAGCAGCCACAGGGGTTCATTCAGGATTCTTCACTGGTTTGCAGACTGAGGAAGTCTCTCTATGGCCTCAAACAAGCCCCACGGGCTTGGTATGCCAAGATGGACTCCTTTCTTCTCTCAGTTGGGTTCTCTCGATGCCACTTAGATCCAAATGTCTGTTGATAACTGATAGGGGGGTGAATCAGTTATCCTAATATTTCTCTTTTTGAACTTTCTTATTAATCAATGCAACATTAATTCAAACAAGCAAACATAACCATGAAAGGAGACACAATATTTTTGACGTGGAAACCCTATTAAGGGAGAAAACCACAGGGTGATTAACCCAAAGATTATTCTCTGTTAGAAGAATAAGGAATTACAAAAGTGGCACTTGCCAATTAGGGCTCACTGCCCAAGCACACTGCTCACAAGAGGCACACTGCCTACAAGAGACTCACTGTCTACAAAGAGAATGTTATATAATACTTGAACTGATTAGGAGCATCCACAAATGTTGGAGTTCAGTTCCAGTTAGGCTCAGTATACTGATCTACTGCACTTCATCTTTCCTCTTCTCTTTTGCTGCTTTCCTTTCACATACCGGATCTTCCTTACTACTTCTGCTCTGCACTTCTTCTTTTATTTACACATCCTTGACAACAACAACATTTCTCACAACTAAATCCATTGTGTATATATCTCCGCACAAGTAATTTCATCACCTTTCTAGTCGGCACCCAGAATAGTCAATCTTTTCACTAATTCTGATCTGTCGGCTAAATCCTTGCACATCAAGTAATGCAGATCAAGTATATGCTTGTATAAATCATTAATCATGTCAGCCAAACATGATTCATGCCTTCATAACCTTTACCACAATCAGTAACACATCCAGAAAGTAGTCTGATGTCTTGTCAGTCAGATCTTCCTCTGTTCACACTGTCACTCAGGAATCCCGTACTTAACTATTCATATCTTTTTCCTAATCTATCACTGGAGGCTAGATCCTTGGAATATACCACTAAAGGTACTCCTCTTGACTTCCCCAAATCCACACTTCACCAAGATACTTCCTCTGAGAGATCTGGACCTATCTGTTAGACCTTGCCACATGCTCTGTTCTTGTTTACCGGACCACAACATTCTTCACTCTGACTTCTTGTAGAGACACGCCATGTCCTGCGGATGTGTGGGATGAACTTTGTTGCCATCAATGACAACAATCATGAATCCATATAGTATCTCTTGCCAACAATGTCTACATCTTGAGACAGGAAGATGCTCTTCTTTTTTTGGCTCTCTATGTTGATAACTTGATTGTCATCAGGAGCACTTCATCCATCATTGTGAGTGTCAAGACTTCTCTGCATGACAGGTTTGCCATGACTGACTTGGGTCTTTTGCACTATTTTCTCAGGATTGAGATCACTCAGACCTCTTCTAGGATCTCTTTTGCATAGCCCAAGTATGCTCTTGATCTTTTGGCTCGTTTTCACATGGCTGATTGTAAGCCTGCACCGACTCCCTTTCTGTCTGGAGTCAAGCTTGAGGCAAAGTGTTCCACACCACTTGCTGATGCTACTTTGTATCATCAACTTGTTGGTAGCCTCATCTATCTAACTCATACTCACCCCGACATTTCATTTGCAGTTGGCATTGTTTCACGCTTCATGACGAAGCCACATGAGCTTCATTGGAAGGTTGCCAAATGCATCTTACACTACATACAGGGCACTCACAGGTATGAGATTCACTATGCAGCAAGCACAGGTTCAGACTTGGTTGGATACACTGATTCTGATTGGGCTGGTGATCTTGATGATCAAAAGTCCACATCTGGCTACAACTTTCACCTTGGTTCTAGTCCCATTTGTTGGCAGAGTAAGAAGCAACATGCTATTGCTCTTTCTTTGACTGAGGCTGAGTATTGGGGGGGCTATCAATGCCGCCACTAAGGCTATTTGGCTTCAGAATATCCTCACTGAACTTGGCATCACTTTTTAGAAGCCATTAGTCATTTACTGTGACAACCAGAGTGCCTTCCAGATCTCGAAGAACCTAGTTCATCATCAGCAGACCAAACACATCGAGATCAACATGCATTTTCTCCGGGAGTTGATTCAGGAGTAGGTCATTGATTTGCAGTATTGTCCTACAGCAGACCAGGTTGCAGATATCTTCACCAAACCCTTCACTGAGAGAAAGTATGTTCATCTTTGGTCTCTCTTAGGGGTGCAAGACATCTCTTCTGGGGGGGCTATTAGCCCTTCTTGCTTTATCCTCTCATAGGGGAGTTTTTTCCCACTAGGTTTTCTCCTTCCTTTTTTCTGTTTGAGGGGATTCTTTGTACATGGGTACCTCATCAGGCCTTGTTGCCAGGACCCATCTTTGCATTTTGTCCACATTTCCCCTAAGTTTCACTTAAGGGGGGGTGTTAGTGTGAATAGGGTTACTTTGTTATCTAGCTCTTTCTTAGCTTGTTCTCCGCTTTAGCTCTTTTCACACTAGGTTAAGTTTACTTAGGGACTTTTTCACTTTATCCCATATTGGTTGTGTTTTTAGTCTCTTGGGTGGAATATCCTATATATACCCACCTCTTTCTCTCATATGAGCATCTCATTCTATTGTATTTTTTTGCATTCTCTTGAGTTGAATACAATTTATTTGGCTCATATCTGATTTCTATTTTGCTTTCTCTCAATCACTTGCATTCTTGGGTAGAAATCTAACACTACTTAAGATAGGTAAAGTCTTTAAGTAGGAATTGATCAGATTTTATAACTATACTTAAGATAGAGTAACATTCTTAAGCAAATTTGGATTAAGGATGATATCCTTGTTACTAAATTATGTTCACACCTAATTTAGCAAGGCATGGCTTGCAGTTGTCACAAAAGGAATAAAAGAAATTTTTTAAGTATATGATCAATTAGCTGAATGTATGATATCTTGGGAAGAGTGCAACAAAGATCATTTGTTAGGATAATGTGATAGTCCAATTAGAATTGTCAAAATATCCTGGCAAGTGAAGTTTTATCAAATGACAAGAGATCAAACATTCAATGAATGACAGGTATCTAACTGGTTTTATCTTTCAATTATGATATGGTTGAATTATTCAAATATCACAATTCAGTATGAAGGAAAGGTATGTACAAACCGTCATTATATTATCATGTTTTAAACATATGTTTCAAATTAGATTTAGTTATTATATCCTATGCACTTGATTTAGAAAAGAAAAAGATACATAAATAATTTGCATAAGGTAAAGTAATTGATCATATTTAAGAAAATGTTTAAATGTGTCCCACACAAGCTGTGGAAGTGACTAAATTGAGCAATGCAAACATTGTGCAAGCTATACATATGTGGATAAAGGAAAGGAAAAGAACATATGAAGAAAATGTATATCCATCATTACCTTTTTGAAGGTTGATCTTCTTGATTGGTAGCATGATCTTCATATCTTCATCTTTCACTCCTAATCAGGGTAATGTACCTACAAAATTGGAGAACAACCCTATTAGAAGCTCCAAATATATAGATTCATCACATACTTTATCAACAGATGTATAAAGCTTGCAAACATTATGCATTAAAATATGATTCAAATAAAATCAGACATGTGCAATAAATCAGATCATCATGAGAAAGATCAATCAACTTCAAGAGGTATGTTTTGTGCTAACTTGTTTGTTCACTGTGCAGGTATAGGAAAAGTAATGTTACTGATTTGAAGACATTTAAGCATGTGGAGAAAATGTGGCTCCCACAAGGGTAGAGACCATCATGCTTCCTTCTTATTCACCCAAGAAGGACATCGGATTTCAATAAACAAAGTACACTATTCAAGAGATATTATGTATTGGAATAGTCAACATATCAAATGGAGTGAGGTCATCATAAGAGAAGTGAAAAGGAGTGGTTGCTCCTATAAACTATGCATATTTTAGAAAAGAGCTTGTTAAAATCAGGTAATCATATTCAAATGCTTCATCATATACATGCTACAGAATGAGCAGTGATTTTATTCAAGAGATGTCAATATGAAAAGGATAGAAGTACAGTGATCAGAAGAATAGAGTATAGCCATAGAAGCATATATGCCACATCATGTGTAAAGCCATTTGGAATAGAAATGTAGCGATTGTAAAAATCAAACTAAACCTCTACATTATGCCTCAAGACCACCATGACATCAAGTAAAGAACAACTCCTATCAATGCAGTGATTATAAAAGAACAATATGTATGACAGTAGCAAGTATCTACCATCAAATATTTATGTCATCATGAAGTGAATGTACAGAAGGAGATGATAAGTAAAGAACAACATCAAGAGAGATCATTTGCTATTGGATGGAAAGACAGTATGACCTCATCATGGAATAGGAAAAAAAGCCAAGGCAGTGGAGAAACAATCTTGAGAGATTCTACAAAAGCAACTGACCAACATTTGACAAAGATAAAAGAAACTGGAACATCATATAGCTATAGTATCTTTATGCTAATTTGGAACAACAAATATAGTGATCAATCATGTAAGAAAACAACCATGGATAATAAAGCTACATGAGTATATTATTACATCAGATGTATCAGATGCCAAGAAGAAGAAGATACAATTTTTGAAAGATGCATCTTCTTTCATGGATCCAGATACAGAAGGAGAATTAAACAAAGAACAAAAAGTTATGTGTATTATTCTGCATATGCAAAATAGTGATACCCCATTTGTATTGTCACCAGAATATATCAGTTTTTCAAACCCTCATCAATTTTTGCATAATGAAGCCGCAGTTATAGCAGAGGCAAACGAAGCTTTTGATACATGTAAAATGTATATGGGTTTTTATTCAAAAAAAAAACTACAAATACAGAGTATGGAGAAACCCTAACTGGCTTTTACCACAAACTATAGTAAACATGTATACCCAGAAAAGAGGACGCAATAACAAGTCGTGGCCTATTTCTGTAACAAATAACAATACCCATATTATGTTTTGAAACCCCTGTGGTTTCTCTTCATATTTACAGTGGGTTTTTTTTCTTTCTCAAAGAAATCAATAAATGGAGTATAGTATAACCGTGGCTAAGGAAAATGTTTTTTTTTTTGAAAACCCATGTCATTCTTTAAAACCCTTGTGTTTTTCCTATGGTATGCAAAGAAGTCAAAGAAAAGAGGATACAAAAGTTACGGCCATGACTCAGGAAGTTTTTTTCTACAATAAAATGTAAACCCTCAACATTTTCTTTAAAACCCTTGAGTTTTAACTCATCAAAAGAAGAAGAGAGTCGAAGAAAAGAAGATACATGAGGGATACAGTCATAGTCATAACAGAGAAAAACTTTTTCTTCAAAAATAGAACATACCCATGTCATTATTTTTCAAAACCCTTATGAGAATAAAGCATACAGTCAAGAGGAATTCAAATGGTGAAGAAAAATGAAAACTTACCTCATATTTTGCAATGGAAGAGAAGCTACAGGCTGCGGGCCTGGTATTTTTGAAACCTTCAAAATTGTGGGAGAACATAGTCGCCAAACAAGAAATGCAGGAGAACAAAGAAATAATAGTGAGAAAATGGAATACAAGAATCATAAAAAGACTCAGAAAATGACCATATGGCCATGGCTTAGTAAAAGAACCAGTCACAGAAAAGCAACAAAATGGCCCAGTTATCACCATAGAGAGTTACCTTTCATTTAATGCTAGAAAATGCAGAGAAATCAACCAAGAAAGCCCGAGAGTTGTAGAGAAAAATAAGAGAATGCTTCAAACCCTAACCGCCGAGCATGGAATTACAGTGAGAGCTCAAGAAGATGGTAAAAATGAAAATGATTGATTTTAGGGTTGGAAGTTTCTTTTTGGTCGATGGTTGTTTCTTTTTCCTTTATTTCTTTTGACTTCTTGAAACAAAATCATTGTATCCATTTTAACTATCATGGTCAAGACTTGTTGAAGTCTAAGGACCTAATGATTAAGCCACAGGAGCTTGTGAGGCAAAGAACCTTTGGATTATTTCCTTTCAATATTCTTTGCAAAAGTCAAAAAAGATAAATCATGACAAGGTAAGGCTTTAGGCCTTGTTTCCTTTTTCACACAAATCAACAATATGGAGATAAGGTCGAAAAACCTTATGATTTTTGTAGGATTCATACGTTATTAAAGTCAAGGGAAATTATTCAAAGGCATGGAGTAATAAGGTAGATATGGAAATAAGGTAAATGCAATGTGAAGTCAAATGACAGCAACGGTGGTAAATGGACAAGGTAATAATAAAGGTTGGAGCATAATGAAGCAATGTGAAGACAAAAATGGCATGGGCATGTGATTAGATGCATGTATTTACTTTGAGAAAAGGATGAAGATTGTTGATGATGCATGGAGTGATAAGGTGATATGTTTTTATACCTTGTATGCATATATGATGCAATGATGTATTTTTCCTTTTGCATGGAGTAATAAGGTTGTAATTAATGCATTTATTATTTCTTAATAATGCATATTGTAATTTTTGCATGAGGAGATCTATTTGATGCATGGGAGGCATAAGGAGGAGATATTCTTTATTTTTGCATGCATGATGACCTAGTTCTCTTGGCATCATTGTTAAATGCAACTATGTAAATCATGTAAATCATAAAGGGAGAGATAAGGTGTTGATTTCCTTTTTATCCATTCTTGCATGATTTTACAACTAAAATAATGTAAGGGTAAGTGCAAAACGATGGGGGGCCAAAAAGTGGCCAAAATAATTTCAAAAAAATTTAAGTCATAATGCGGGTGCGTTAGAATGTGCTCGTGTTATGGCTTGGTAATGACAAGCCACAGGCTCGTCATTACCGAGCCATAACGCGAGCGCGTTATGGCCAACTATAAATTAAAAAAAAAGCAAGTGAATTTCATTTCACTCCCATTTTCTCCTCTGCCCGCGGCCTCCAAACCCTCAAAAACGCGCTCGCGTTCTGCAAAACACCAATCAACACAAAAATCTTGTCAATTCATCGCCAAAATGCCACCGCGACGTCGAGCACGCCAAAGAGGTGAGTTATCTTTTTTTTTTGTTTGAATTTCTTTCTATATAGGTAGGTTTTTGTTGATTTTTGATGTATATTTCGTTAATTGTCAGGAAATGTTAATGCACCTCCTCCTCAAAATCCACAAAATCCTGAGGAGGAAATACCTGCAGAACAACAACCTCCTCCATTCATTCCTCGACATGCCCCTGGAACACAAGATAATATAATGGGGCAAATTGAAAACAACAAAAAACAAATTGAAGATATAATTGTAAGGTTGAAAGATCCTTCCACTTCAACCTTGCATAGGTCCACGCTTGCCGAATCTCTTGAGTCTATGTTAACAAATGTAAATTCAATTAGCAAGCAAATAACTAGTTGGACCAATAAAAAGAGAGAGTTTAGAGATTACTATGCAGATAAATTGTCATACCAAGATCTCAAAAAATTACAAATTACAAAATTAGACTTGTGTTCAATTTTTACAAACCCACAAACAAATCAACCTCCACCCATTACATACAAGAGGTTCCCTATTCATTGGTGCAACAACCAAGCGATAAGGGACAATTTCGGGCAGAGGTGGTGGATGGTTTTTGACCATCCTCCATGCAATAATAATGAGGTCCCGCAATACTTTTTGAGGAAACTCTACTGCGAGTTTGTCCTCAATAAAGTGCCAAACTATTTTGATATGCGAGACTTCTAGGGTAGAGGTGGGGTCTCAGTACAGGATAGACCAGGGGCACGTCTTGACCCACAACGGGTAGTGAGACGAGTAATTAGCAGACCAGCCCATGAGCATGTTTCTATCCCTTCCATTGTGAAGGAGAGTGTTGAGGTCGATACACTGAGGTCGATTAGTGCCTTGACCTAGAGCATCATAGAGCATGCCGATCCTACAACACAGAGTGGGTTGGGAGATAGTACGAGGAGTAGGGTCCCACCACATACTTGCCAGGCTTGCGGGTCAGCCTATGGTTATAACCCCATGGACAGTCAGGATGCAGGTGCACAGGCTACATCTACAGCTGAGCAGATGGTGATGACAGATACCCTCCTGAGTGAGACTTTCAGCCTTGATACTCAGGTAAATATTAGCAAGTTTATTGAATTTAATTTATTAAATTTCATTTTTGAAATACAAGATTAACTAATTTAAATTTATGATTTTAATGAAATTTCAGGGTCATAGCGTCGATGCAGTTTTCAGTGGTTCTCCACCTACATTTTTCACTAGATCATCTACTATTGAGGTATGTAACTAGTAAACAATTATAAATATTACATGTGAATAGCATCGTTATATGAATGGTATTCTAATTTCTGATTTTGGATGTTGAATAGGTTAATACTGTAGATTTCATGGCAACACCTACCAGTGGTGGTGGACTTCAAAGCTTTACGGAGGTAATAAAATAAATAGTTTAATGAATGAATTGTACTTAATAAATTTTTGTATGTGATTTGTGTGTTTTATTGTGTGTACTTCCATGTTTAGATGAACGTGTGTGTATGTTAGGAGCCATGATTTGCATCACTATTATAGTTTTCGTAATTGAATAATGTTGTTTTATTTCCAGATGATGCAGGCTGCGGAGACACCTCCCCATGTTCATAGGGCAATGGAGCAGGGTGTGGCCTCTGTGATTCATAGCTCTATGGCATTGACAAGGGTATGAGGCAGATTAGTAAATTTCAATTTGCATTCATTGTTATAGTTGTCTATTTTTGAAAAATCAAAAGATAATTGATTTGAAGTTTAATTTCTATCTGGATGGTTTCTATAGGACATGACATCACCAGGGCCTATTCCTGCTACTGAGACAAGCGAGGAGACAGATTATATGTTAGCGGTAAGTGATTATTTTGTTAAATGTTTTATTTTTTTATAACATGTAATTTCTATATATTAATGTCTATACTTTTTTTTGTAACAGGTAAAGGTGCAGGAATAACTAAATAGGAGGAGTAGCCCTCGGGTTCGTAGTAGACCACCCACATGCATGTCTCCATCCCCTAGAAGATCAAAGGCTGCTCGTGATTTATTCTCTTCACCAGCCAGAGGGGAATGACTTTTATTGTGTTCCTTTGTTGTATGCCTATATGGCATTTGTGGACATATATTTTGTATTGTACATAGTTGACATTATATGCCTATATGGCATTCTTGTAAGCCTATATGGCTATTTTGTATATATGTTATACTTATATCGACAGATATTGATGTATGCCTATATGGATATTTGGTTAATACAAATCTTTTTTATTGATGGCGTCCATACTTGCATTATAAATCCACTTTTGAATGGATATTTGTAGATGGCTACTTCAAATATTTAAAGTCCGATTGTATTACATAGGATGTTTGCATTTTCTTTGATAGGCTTGATAGGCCATGGATTACATGATGGTGTTTGATGGAAAAGTATGGTACTAGAAGACTCTAGTTCATTCTTAATAGGCTTGTGATTGATAATATCTTTGCATGATTGCACTTGATCTTGGATCATGGGCATGTTGTTAGGATTTTGATTGCATTGTGATGTTTGATGGATAGGCATGGTGTAAGATACCCAACTAGTTCTACGAAAATTTTTCCTTAAACAATTTTACTTGCTATCAATTCATTAACTACTTCAACAACACAAAGATATACATCAAAGATAACTACTTGAATGAATCAACCTTAGAGTTGGGTACTTGTCTAGTTATTTGACTCAATCAACTTGCAATGTCTTATTACATGGATAATGCTTTCAATAGCATGAAGTTACAACTTATTCAATGGAGATACAAAAGAAAGGCCTTGAAGCCTTGATGTTTACAATGGCGTCTACACTTGATCAACTCAATCAAACTCAATGATGTCAACTGAATGTCAACACCTCACAATATCACAAGGGAGCATCACCTTGCTTGTTGCATGGATGAACGTCATAGTTGCAAGACTCTTAGGGTTAGGCACCAACTGAAGGTAGTAGAGACCAGACTAGGCGCCATCCTAAGCTAGGCGCTTCCTTGAGGTGGTAGAGACATGGATGAACGTCTGGTGGGGTTTGATGACTCTATATTGACACTCAAATTCACTTAGGTGCAATATTAGTGTTCTTCTAACTAGGCGCCAGATAGGAGGATTCTCAGGGGTTTTGGTGCCTAGGTTACAACTTGTCAATTTCTCAAAGAATCTTTGAAACACTTGACTTCCAAGGATTATCATCTTACCCTCTGATGGAGCATCTTGTTCCAAAATTGGTCTTGGGGACTTGCATCTCTCTTAGGTGCATGTTTGGAGTAATATCAACTGGTATCAGCGCCTATTATCTCAATTCACACTTGACATCAAACTTTTGAAGCTCTTTTACCCTAGCGCCTTTACCTTCTATCAAGCGCCTAACATTCTGGAGGTGAATTCCATCTTAATCTAGGTCTTCAAGGTACTTCCTATTGTGACCAAATCACACATCACCCCATCGGACTGGGGACCCCCTCTTTTTTGAGCTCAGATGCTTTGCATTGATTTATGCAATCTCATTTCCAAGTTGTCAGGGTCTTGAATATTAATGATGCGGAGGATTAGATTGTCCATGAGTTGGCGCCTTGAAGTGACTTGAGCACCTTCAGTTGCCTTGAAGTTGGTGTTGGCGCCTAAGGAAGGTAATGAGTCTAGACGAAGCACCTTAGATGGGTTGATAAAGAAAGATGATGTGCCTTAGGAGGAATTGGTGCCTTGAAGGATGATAAAAGGGCTCTTTGAAGTGGCAGAGAGCATGAAGTAGTGCCTAAGCAAAGGTAAGTGACTCATGCCCCTTGAATGCCTTGTGTAAATCAAAATCAAACTTCAAACTTCCATCTAGCGCCAGGATGAAGATCAAGTGGAAATGCACCTTGGAGTTGAGGTTGGTCCATTTCAGAGTAAATGAGCGCCTAGAAGCATAGGCCATCATCAGGAAAGGTTTGGTTGAGTTGAATTTGCGCCTAAGAGTAGAAGCGCCTTACTAATGGAATGAGAGTGCCCTCATGATTAAAGTCTCCAGAGATGAATGCCTTAACCAATCTAGCGCCTTCAAGAGGATGGCATTTAAGGAGTATTCTTGGCATGTTGAAGTGACTTGGGCGCCTTGATGGGGAGAGGTCTTGATGAAGAGAGTAAGGTTGAATATCTAAGGGTAATATGTGCCACAGATGATAGAAATTGATCACCTTGGAAGGTAAAACACTTCAAATGTTTTCAAGGAATTGGATAAGTCATTTAGCGCCTATAGTGGGACGTATTGTTTTGGCGCCTTGGACAAGATTGGGCATCTGGAGAAGATTTGCTCAGAGTACTCACTTAGCGCCCTGGGGCCAACTCAAGTAGACATTGCACCATCTAGATCAAACCTTGAAATGCACCCAGAGAAGACATGAAGAAAGATATGCACCCTGTGTTGGAGGAATCAAGTTGGATAAGTACTTGAAGAACTTGAAGAACTTGCATTAAGTGTTTTAGCACCTTGGATGAGGATATTAGCACCTTGGTATGGTTTGGAGTGCCTTTAGCTGTGCCTTGAGGAGATTTTCTTACATCTTAAAGGAGGTTCTGACACCTTGCCCCCTTTGGTATCTAGCACCCTAGTGGCTTTAATCTAACGCCTTTGGAGTCCAAAATGTGCCTTTGAAAGTTGAAGTGAACCTTGATAATTGGAGTCTTCATAATGAGCGCCTAGGTCTTGTTGAGTAGAATACCCCACAATGTGTGCCTAGGTCTTTAAGAAGAGTAATGATACTTGAGATAGAGCACCTTGAGGAGGTAGTTGAGCACCCTAGATTGAATAATTGGAGTTCAAGGAAGGTTTGAGCACCCAAGGCATATGGCTAGAGAAGTTGTAGAAAAGACCACTTTTGGCGCCTTAAAAGTTTGAATGCTTGGGGAGTTTTTGCAAAGATCTAGTTTGAGCACCCTTATGCCCTAGGATCATCTAGTTTGTGCGTCTTGTAATGAGGAGTTCATGTAAGTTTGGAATGAGCACCTTGAATAAGTGTAAACTAGCCTAGAGAAGGGTATGTGCGCCTTGAGCGCCTTGAGCATTCTAGAGATAACTATACGCCTAGAACAATATGAGTGCTCCTGATGATGATTAACACCCTGATGAGACTATGAGCGCCTTGTTCAAGAGATACCTTGTTTGATCATAAAATGCGCCTTGAGTCTTGAAGGTTTTGAGCGCCTAGGTGATTTGGATGTTGGGATGTTGGGATGATGCACCTTAGAAGGAACTGGCACCTTGAAGGATGATAAAAGGGCTCTTTGAAGTGGCAGAGAGCATGAAGTAGCGCCTAAGCAAAGGTAAGTGACTCATGCCCCTTGAATGCCTTGTGTCAATCAAAATCAAACTTCAAACTTCCATCTAATGCCAGGATGAAGATCAAGTGGAAATGCACCTTGGAGTTGAGGTTGGTCCATTTCAGAGTAAATGAGCACCTAGAAGCATAGGCCATCATCAGGAAAGGTTTGGTTGAGTTGAATTTGTGCCTAAGAGTAGAAGCGCCTTACTAATGGAATGAGAGCGCCCTGATGATTAAAGTCTCCAGAGATGAATTCCTTAACCAATCTAGCGCCTTCAAGAGGATGGCATTTAAGGAGTATTCTTGGCATGTTGAAGTGACTTGGGTGCCTTGATGGGGAGAGGTCTTGATGAAGAGAGTAAGGTCTTGATGAAGAGAGTAAGGTTGAATATCTAAGGGTAATATGCGCCACAGATGATAGAAATTGATCACCTTGGAAGGTAAAACACTTCAAATGTTTTCAAGGAATTGGATAAGTCATTTAGCGCCTATAGTGGGACGTATTGTTTTGGCGCCTTGGACAAGATTGGGCATCTGGAGAAGATTTGCTCAGAGTACTCACTTAGCGCCCTGGGGCCAACTCAAGTAGACATTGCACCATCTAGATCAAACCTTGAAATGCACCCAGAGAAGACATGAAGAAAGATATGCACCCTGTGTTGGAGGAATCAAGTTGGATAAGTACTTGAAGAACTTGAAGAACTTGCATTAAGTGTTTTAGCACCTTGGATGAGGATATTAGCACCTTGGTATGGTTTGGAGTGCCTTTAGCTGTGCCTTGAGGAGATTTTCTTACATCTTAAAGGAGGTTCTGACACCTTGCCCCCTTTGGTATCTAGCACCCTAGTGGCTTTAATCTAATGCCTTTGGAGTCCAAAATGTGCCTTTGAAAGTTGAAGTGAACCTTGATAATTGGAGTCTTCATAATGAGCGCCTAGGTCTTGTTGAGTAGAATACCCCACAATGTGTGCCTAGGTCTTTAAGAAGAGTAATGATACTTGAGATAGAGCACCTTGAGGAGGTAGTTGAGCACCCTAGATTGAATAATTGGAGTTCAAGGAAGGTTTGAGCACCCAAGGCATATGGCTAGAGAAGTTGTAGAAAAGACCACTTTTGGCGCCTTAAAAGTTTGAATGCTTGGGGAGTTTTTGCAAAGATCTAGTTTGAGCACCCTTATGCCCTAGGATCATCTAGTTTGTGCGTCTTGTAATGAGGAGTTCATGTAAGTTTGGAATGAGCACCTTGAATAAGTGTAAACTAGCCTAGAGAAGGGTATGTGCGCCTTGAGCGCCTTGAGCATTCTAGAGATAACTATACGCCTAGAACAATATGAGTGCTCCTGATGATGATTAACACCCTGATGAGACTATGAGCGCCTTGTTCAGGAGATACCTTGTTTGATCATAAAATGCGCCTTGAGTCTTGAAGGTTTTGAGCGCCTAGGTGATTTGGATGTTGGGATGATGCACCTTAGGAGGAACTGGCACCTTGAAGGATGATAAAAGGGCTCTTTGAAGTGGCAGAGAGCATGAAGTAGCGCCTAAGCAAAGGTAAGTGACTCATGCCCCTTGAATGCCTTGTGTCAATCAAAATCAAACTTCAAACTTCCATCTAGTGCCAGGATGAAGATCAAGTGGAAATGCACCTTGGAGTTGAGGTTGGTCCATTTCAGAGTAAATGAGCACCTAGAAGCATAGGCCATCATCAGGAAAGGTTTGGTTGAGTTGAATTTGTGCCTAAGAGTAGAAGCGCCTTACTAATGGAATGAGAGCGCCCTGATGATTAAAGTCTCCAGAGATGAATTCCTTAACCAATCTAGCGCCTTCAAGAGGATGGCATTTAAGGAGTATTCTTGGCATGTTGAAGTGACTTGGGTGCCTTGATGGGGAGAGGTCTTGATGAAGAGAGTAAGGTCTTGATGAAGAGAGTAAGGTTGAATATCTAAGGGTAATATGCGCCACAGATGATAGAAATTGATCACCTTGGAAGGTAAAACACTTCAAATGTTTTCAAGGAATTGGATAAGTCATTTAGCGCCTATAGTGGGAGGTATTGTTTTGGCGCCTTGGACAAGATTGGGCATCCGGAGAAGATTTGCTCAGAGTACTCACTTAGCGCCCTGGGGCCAACTCAAGTAGACATTGCACCATCTAGATCAAACCTTGAAATGCGCCCAGAGAAGACATGAAGAAAGATATGTGCCCTGTGTTGGATGAATCAAGTTGGATAAGTACTTGAAGAACTTGCATTAAGTGTTTTAGCACCTTGGATGAGGATATTAGTGCCTTGGTATGGTTTGGAGTGCCTTTAGCTGTGCCTTGAGGAGATTTTCTTACATCTTAAAGGAGGTTCTGACACCTTGCCCCCTTTGGTATCTAGCGCCCTAGTGGCTTTAACCTAACGCCTTTGGAGTCCAAAATGCGCCTTTGAAAGTTGAAGCGAACCTTGATAATTGGAGTCTTCATAATGAGTGCCTAGGTCTTGTTGAGTAGAATACCCCACAATGTGTGCCTAGGTCTTTAAGAAGAGTAATGATACTTGAGATAGAGCGCCTTGAGGAGGTAGTTGAGCACCCTGGATTGAATAATTGGAGTTCAAGGAAGGTTTGAGCACCCAAGGCATATGGCTAGAGAAGTTGTAGAAAAGACCACTTTTGGCGCCTTAAAAGTTTGAATGCTTGGGGATTTTTTGCAAAGATCTAGTTTGAGCACCCTTATGCCCTAGGATCATCTAGTTTGTGCATCTTGTAATGAGGAGTTCATGTAAGTTTGGAATGAGTGCCTTGAATAAGTGTAAACTAGCCTAGAGAAGGGTATGTGCACCTTGAGCGCCTTGAGCATTCCAGAGATAACTGTGCGCCTAGAACAATATGAGCGCTCATGATGATGACTAACGCCCTGATGAGACTATGAGTGCCTTGTTCAAGAGATACCTTGTTTGATCATAAAATGCACCTTGAGTCTTGAAGGTTTTGAGTGCCTAGGTGATTTGGATGTTGGGATGTTGGTATGCGCCCAAGATTGAGGTAAGTGAGCGCTTGTAATGGAGGAGAGCAATGAGATAGAATGTCTTGTAGAGATTGGCGCCCAGAGACCCATTTTTGCGCCTTTGATGATGACCATTTTTGCATAAGAGTTTAGCGCCTTAGAGTTGTAAACTTTCTCTTTGGGTGCCCCTAAGTGAATGTTGGCATCTTGGACAACTAAATACACCTTTGATGGAGTGGAGCCCAGAAGGGGAGTAGGAGGAAACCCAATCTTCAAGATTCATCAAGCTTCAAAGTTTAGGTCAGAGGTTATCCACTTTATCCAAGGAAGGTGTTATCATCTACACTCCGAGAAGGTAATGTCAAAGGCCATCATGAAGGATCACTTCATCAACTTCAAGTCCTTCAAGTTCAAGTCCTTTCACCTAGCAAGTCCAAGAGAGATTTCTACTCCGATTCATGAAGTAAGCTTATATCATCCTTATCTACTCTGCGAGAAGAAGAAACATTACAAAGTCAATCAAATGAGTTACAAGTACCATACATCCAATTGCAAGGAGTGAACCACCTTAAGGAAAAATAGTTCTCTTGAAGTTACTTGAAATGTCAAAAGGTTTAGCGCCTCAAAGTAAGGTTAGAGGTGAGGTTAGAGGTGAAATGCACCTTTGGACCATTTTGGTGCCTTGGATGAAGAACCTATATCTTGAGCCCAAGAGGTAAAATTTGCGCCTTAGTGGATTTGGAGAGTTACAGAGATTAGAGAAAAGTGCCTTGAAGACAGAGTTGAGCGCCTTAAAAGAGGTAGCTCATCAAAGATGATCAAATTATTGAATGAAGGTAGGTGCTCTTTGCCTTCAAATTGGTCTCATTGTGGCGCCTAGGACAAATGATCCTTGATTGCATAAGTTTGAGGGTATATCCTCCATATATGCAAGTTGAAGAAGAGCTTCAGGATTTGATTGATAACTATCATAAGACAAGGCACCCATTTTGTTCACCACTTGTAGCATCACTTGTTCAAGGCGCATGTGTGATTTGGTCAAAAACAGGCGCCTAGAGTGAATAGGCTTTCATCCTGACTTAATACACTGCCTCCTTCTGACGATTTTTGGGGCAACAGAAAACCTTTCACCACGGGCAAATGCCTCAGAGCTATAAAAAATTGAGAGAGGTTATTATAGAGGCACTCTACATGATCGCGTTACCTTAGACAAAATATTTCTAAGTGACATAGTTTTTGAGTAACATCTCGTCAAAGATTGCTGCCTTTTTGCACTTTGGACTCTTCAGGGATATCGTCGGTACAATGTAGCTCCAACTGTTTCGACATATTTGGGTGAAAAATAGGACCATGCCTAGCGTAAATGTACCCATTTAGACATGTTGGAACAGTCAGTTTGGTCGCATCAGGAGCAGGACGAAAGTTACACCCCTTTGCAACTTTACACTGCCTCCTTCTGACGATTTTGGGGCAGCAGAAAACTTTTCACCACGGGCAAATGCCTCAGAGCTATAAAAAACTAAGAGAGGTTATTGTAGAGGCACTCTACGTGATCCCGTTGCCTTAGATGGAATGTTTCTAAGTGACACGATTTTTGAGTAACATCTCGTCAAAGATTGCTGCCTTTTTGCACTTTGGACTCTTCAGGGATATCGTTGGTACAATGTAGCTCCGACTGTTTCGACATGTTTGGGTGAGAAACAGGACCATTCCTAGCATAAATGTACCCATTCAGACACGTTGAAATAGTTAGTTTGGTCGCATCAGGAGCAGGACAAAAGTTACACCCCTTTGCAACTTTACACTGCCTCCTTCTGACGATTTTTGGGGCAGCAAAAAACCTTTCACCACGGGCAAATGCCTCAGAGCTATAAAAAATTGAGAGAGGTTATTGTAGAGGCACTCTACATGATCGCGCTGCCTTAGACAGAATGTTTCTAAGTGACACATTTTTTGAGTAACATCTCGTCAAAGATTGCTACCTTTTTGCACTTTGGACTCTTCAGGGATATCGTCGGTACAATGTAGCTCTGACTGTTTCAACATGTTTGGGTGAAAAATAGGACCACACCTAGCATAAATGTACCCATTTGGATGCGTTGGAACAGTCAGTTTGGTCGCATCAGGAGCAGGATGAAAGTTACACCCCTTTGCAACTTTACACTACCTCCTTCTGACGATTTTTGGGGCAGCAGAAAACCTTTCACCACGGGCAAATGCCTCAGAGCTATAAAAAATGGAGAGAGGTTATTGTAGAGGCACTCTACATGATCCCATTGCCTTAGATAAAATGTTTTTAAGTGACACGGTTTTTGAGTAACATCTCGTCAAAGATTGCTGCCTTTTTGCACTTTAGACTCTTCAGGGATATCGTCGGTACAATGTAGCTCCGACTATTTCGTCATGTTTGGATGAGAAATAGGACCATGCCTAGCATAAATGTACCCATTCGGATGCGTTGGAACAGTCAGTTTGGT
This sequence comes from Cunninghamia lanceolata, assembly GCA_027924645.1. Lineage (NCBI taxonomy): Eukaryota > Viridiplantae > Streptophyta > Pinopsida > Cupressales > Cupressaceae > Cunninghamia > Cunninghamia lanceolata. The sequence continues at coordinate 12,802,762 of BSBN01000078.1, forward strand.
CGCATCAGGAGAAGAACGAAAGTTACACCCCTTTGCAACTTTACACTGCCTCCTTCTGACGATTTTTGGGGCAGCAGAAAACCTTTCACCACGGGCAAATGCCTCAGAGCTATAAAAAACTGAGAGAGGTTATTGTAGAGGCACTCTACATGATAGCGTTTCCTTAGACAGAATGTTTCTAAGTGACACGGTTTTCAAGTAACATCTTGTCAAAGATTGCTGCCTTTTTGCACTTTGGACTCTTCAGGGATATCGTCGGTACAATGTAGCTCCGACTGTTTCGACATGTTTGGGTGAAAAACAGGACCATGCCTAGCATAAATGTACCCATCCGGATGCATTGGAATAGTCAGTTTGGTCACATCACGAGCAAGACACCAAAAATGCAAAAGTTACTTTGTGCAACTTGACAACATTGACACTTTTTTGCAACATGACTCAAAGACTCAAACTGACCCCAAATGACTCAAAGTGACTTAAAATCACCTTGATTTGGTGCCCAATGTACATTATAGAGGTTGAGGCGTTCCTTATCATTCAAACATCTTAGATGAGCGCATAGGAAAGGAAAAAGCTCTAAGTTTCATCATCATAACCGCCTAATATCAAGAGACTTTAATGCATTGATTTGGCACCCTATATGTGAAGGAAGATCTAAAGGCATGAAAGTGGATGTCATATTGCAAGAGTTTGGATCATCAAAATTGAAAGAAATAAGTCTATTAAGCTTGGGTGCCCTTGGTCTTCTTTTCATTCATTATGAGCGCCTTGGGAGAATGGTATATAGGTCATCATCATGATTGGGCGCCCTTGATCCAGAGTGTTGGAGAGATCATCAAATGGTGTCTAGTAGGGTGAGTTATGAGTTTGGTCACATCAGGAGCAGGACACCAAAAATGCATAACATGATGATGTAAAAATGTGTACATATGTGTAAAAATGCAGGAGGAAATAAAAAAAGACAAACCTTACAAATTAATGTGCATACTTATAACTCAATGTAACATAACTTTACAAAATCAATGTGAATACTTACAAATTAATCCAATGAACCATCCGGGTCTACTCTACTCTTTATTGTGTCAAGTATTGCTTCATGGTCAGACTCACGCACCTTCCACAATATTTTGTTCAAAGGTCTACCCCGATACTTTATCAAATGAACATTGGATGCCACGACAAGGTTCGAGTAATGAAGAATCTTCCGATGCATGTCAAAGTCCTGAAATAGCCAAATATTAACACTCTTATGTGGGTACCTTCTAAGCCATGTTCCAGTAATAACCACTGATCCTATAGGGTATTCGATGTTTTCTCCATCTGTAACAGGGGCCTCCAATTTCTTTTTGGCCTCAACACAACGACATAAGTAATAATATGTTCCCTCTTCATTATCTTCATCTGCAATAACTACATATACCTGCCCTACATTGATATGTGTAGCAAATTAGATGAAATTAGTCAACATTACAAAAACACTACAAAGTAAGATGACATTACCTGGTTGAACTAGAAGAAATTAGATGCATATACGTGCCCTCTATTACCTAGTTGAACTAAATCTGATAGGTGGTTAAAGTCAACTGACAATTCCATCTGTGTTAGTTCTAGTGCCGTCGGGGGTCGATACGTGTCAAGTGGGCTAAGATAACTTAACTGCCATTCGTTAACCCACTCCTTTGACTCGCACTCATCCTAGACTTGAATTGTACAGGAAGAACAAAAGCATGACATCTTTCGTGTATGGATACTCCATGAACCTACAATTGAGCTTCTGAAAGAGTGCATCTCATTTGATCCTGTCAGTGTACAACAATCCTCATATGGTGCAATGTTAGTATCATCTATCAACCAAAAAAATCTACGAACTAAAGACTTACCTTCATTACCTTGACCCATGGAAGCATTACACCACTCGACAATCAATTTTGCATCTGTCAACTTTGCATTGTCTTTATACTTTAACTCTTCTCGTGCTATGGCTCTTTTGATACATGCTCCTGCACCATCATGCTCCCCCTTTCCATGCCCGGCCTCACAAAAGTTCCACATATGTTGAATACCTATTAAATTATGCCTCCTACTCAGCCAATAGAAATTATGTGAGTTCTTGAATTGTGACGCACAATTATCTGACCATATGATATACTGACTGAACGATATGCCCCTTCTAGCTAAATCATTGTAGAACACGTGAAAGCAACCTTGCACGAACTCTGTAGAATGCGTGCGATCATCACTAATATAGAAATTATACTCCCTTATGATCTTTCTGTCATCCTCTGTACTATCATTCGCATGAATGAATGCGATGTGCACAAATATAGAAACCTGTGTGGAGTTGTAATATTGTGATTGCACCTCACGCTGTGGCTGTAGACTGTAGTTCTCTGCAAAGTCGACGACTGAAACAATGCTACCAACTAGAAATGTGTCCTTGCATAACTTGAATTGCAAGTCCAACCATCGAGCTCTATGGGCATGTCTTGCATACTCATACACTATGCTGTCATGAAATATAGGCATAAACTGATACACTGGAATCTTTTCAATAACTAATTCACACCTCTTTGCTTCTTTACCATCTTTTGTATTGTATGCCACTGTTTTATACTTTCCAAACTCTACTAGTTCATTTCCAACCGCATGTGTTATTTCCATATGTTCACATATTGGCAAATGTTGCAAGCCACCACAAGGATGACATGTACCATCCAAGCATAATTTCTTGTAGAATATTTGACCTTCCTCTCTTTCACATAAAATTCTTGATATGAAGTCTCTTGAAGATGTTGGTGGGGCACATATGGCACAACCCTGCAAATCATTGTTAGTATGCATATCTAAAAATATAGACCTATAAGAATCAAAATGGTTAGAAAATTCAATATGTAATCTACAACAAGTAGTGCGTGTGTGATTTATCTTAACATAGAAAGGTTTTAGCATTTCAAAATATCTTTGACAAATTTTAATTTGAGGATACTTCTCTAGAAATTTACCATCAAATTGTGTTTGAGTCTCATCCAAAAAATGCTTTGGATGTGGCTCGCGGTTCTGACTACTAATTCTCCTTCTTACCACATCCCTTTGATTCGGAGATACCCTTGTGTAATTCTTCCAAAAGTCTTCAATTAGTGATCTCAATGCTTCAACAATTGGTTTATCTTTTCATGGTAGTCTCCCTGAGAATGCCCATAATTCATTGGCATTAGTGTCCTCAATTCTTTGGCGTCTTCCAACGGCTCTTGATAAAGTTTTCCTATTAATTCTCAATTCTTGACTTGTCTTTCTAATGAGACGAGCTTTCCTCATTTGACTACTTACTATAGTCGATGTAATCACACGCCGTGTTGCATTACTATCTTTTGTGCTTGAGGTGTTACCCACACTCTCATACGCACTCATTAGATTCTTGACAATAGATTTTTCACTTGAAGCCTCTGATGTTCTCAACCCAAGAATCTTCATGATAGACCTATACTTTATACTTCGCATCATTTCAATGAATAGTTGACATCTTGCAGTCTCATTTAACTTTTCAAAGAACAATCTCCAAATCTTATTGGCATATCTTCTACAAGTGCATTTTGGAATCTTACCTTCCATTGGCTGCAAAATATTCTCATCAATATCAATCAAATACTTTGGCTTTCTATGCAAAATTCTAGGTGGTGTCAAGTTAGGTAAATTCATCTCAACATTAAGAATTTCATCAATATTTAAATGAGATGGGTTAGATGGCATACCTTCGACCGAAGATGGAATAGATGACATACCTTGAGGTTGAGGTGGGAACGATGGCGTACCTCCTTCATCACATGTGAGTGATGATGTACTCTCAACTTGAGATGTGGTAGATGGTGTCCCTACATGTTGACTTGCGGTAAAGGATGTGTCTCCAACTATGGTATTCAAATCTCTCGTACCACGAAGTTTTTGCATTCGTTCTCTTTGTGATGGTTGTGGTTCCTCTTCAATTGGTATGTCTTCATTTATCGTGTCCAATTTCCTCTTCTCATGAAGTTCCCTCATAGCCATTGCTTTCTTTGCATTCTTAGCTTCTATCTCTTCCTGTGTTGGTTTAATTCTTGATCATTTCCTCGGCATGACGGAGAATTTGTCTGTAGCATGATAAAGAGACCAATATTAGTTCCTAAGAAATGAATACATGATAATAGTGGGATTGTATTTTTTTTATGTTGTAAGGATTTATTCTTGTATAGTTTGACATCATGGTATGAACTAAGGTTTGTTTATTACACATAATTATTAAAGAGCCCAAGTGTAGAACATATACATGGCATCATGTGAGATTGTAGGTTGCTTTCTTGATTGGCAATGTGTCTATTTTAAACATGTATGATAAAGCATGATAAAGTAATTCAATCCGAAATAAGGAAAATGTAAAGAACATGCATGTTAAGACTTGACATACCTAAAAAATGAATATTTGAATGGAGAGAGTACCCAATTATGTAGTGTTTTTATCTTCTTGCATCAAACTCCTCAACAATTTGAGTTTTTCACCACTTGCTTCCTTTTCAATGTTAAATTCTTAAAATTGAATCACAATTAACATTGCAATACTACAAAAATTGAAACTTGAATAGATATATATCAAACTTGGTTTGAAAACTATGTTATTTCCTCCTTCTCAAGTTGGCAAAGAAGAAAAGGTGGTGGAAAGATCATGCAAAGGTGGTACAATGTGTCAAATGTGCATGTGAACTTCCCAATAGCATGAAAGCACTTCTTTTTTGTCGGAGCACGTGCAGAATCAGTGAGAAAATAGAGCATGTGGGCCTGGATCACGGGGGTAACCACTTTTTTACCGTTTCAATAGAAATAAAAAATGCGAGCGTGTTATAACGCGAGCGAGTTATAACGCGCTCGCGCTATAACGCGCTCGCGTTTTGTCCTACTATAGATTCATCACATCCTTTGCATTGATCACATCTTTTTCCTGCAAAGGCTTCCCAGATGCTCTGCCATATGATAGGCATAACAATGAAGGGGCAAGCCCTCATAATCAAGTTTGTGATAAAAAATGCCCTCAACCCTCAACGTCAAACCCTAATCCCTAAACCCTCAACTCTGATCCCTCGACCCTCAACCCTCAATGTCAAATCCTAATCCCTCAACCCTGAACCCTATCCCTAAACCCTCAACCCTCAATGTCAAATCCTAATCCCTCAACCCTAATCTGTCAACCCTCCAACCCTATCCCTAATCCTACAACCCTCAACCCTAATCCCTCAACCCTTAACTCTGATCCATCAATCCTCAACACTATACCTTAAACCCTAATCCCTTCAACCTCAACCCTATCCCTAAACCCTTGACCCTCGAACCTTAGCCCTTGACGTTAAACCCTAATCCCTCAACCCTTAACTCTGATCCCTCAACCTTCAACCCTAATCCTAAACCCTAAACCCTCAACACCAAATTCTAATCCCTCAACCCTTCACTCTAATCCCTCAACCCTAAACCCTATCCCTAAACCCTCAACACTATACCTTAAACCCTAATCCCTCAACCCTAACCCTAAACCTTGTCCCTAAACCCTAATCCCTCAACCCTCAACCCTAATCTGTCATCCGTCATCCCTCAACTCTAATCCCTCATTCCTAAACCCTAAACGCTATCCCTATTCCTCGACCCTCAACAGGCTCGATACTATACCTTAAACCCTAATCCCTCTACCATTGACACTCTTATTTAACCCTAATCCCTTGACCATTAACCCTATCCCTCAACCTCAACCCTCAACCCTCAACCCTCAACTCTCAACATTAAACCCTAATTCATCAACCCTAAACCCTAATCCCTCAAACCTAAACCCTATCTCTAAACCATCAACCCTCAACACTATACCTTAAACCATAATCCCTCAACCCTCAACCCTGAACCTTATCCCTAAACCCTAATCCCTCAACCCTCAACCCTAATCCCTCATCCCTCAACTCTAATCCCTCATCCCTAAACTCTAAATGCTATCCCTATTCCTAAACCCTCAACAAACTCGATACTATACCTTAAACTCTAATCCCTTATCCCTAAACCCTCCAACCCTATCCCTAATCCTTATACCCTCCACACTCTACTTTAACCCTAATTCCTCGACCCTCAACCCTATCCCTAAACCCTTGACCCTCGAACCTCAGCCCTCAACCCTCAACATCAAACCCTAATCCCTCAACCCTTAACTCTGATCCCTTGACCTTCAACCCTAATCCTAAACCCTAAACCCTCAACGCCAAATTCTAATCCCTCAACCCTTCACTCTAATCCCTCAACCCTAAACCCTATCCCTAAACCCTCAACACTATACCTTAAACCCTAATCCCTCAACCCTAACCCTAAACCTTGTCCCTAAACCCTAATCCCTTAACCCTCAACCCTAATCTGTCACCCTTCATCCCTCAACTCTAATCCCTCATTCCTAAACCCTAAACGCTATCCCTATTCCTAGACCCTCAACAGGCTCGATACTATACCTTAAACCCTAATCCCTCTATCATCGACACTCTTATTTAACCCTTATCCCTTGACCATTAACCCTATCCCTCAACCTCAACCCTCAACCCTCAATCCTCAACCCTCAACTCTCAACATTAAACCCTAATTCATCAACCCTAAACCCTAATCTCTCAAACCTAAACCCTATCTCTAAACCATCAACCCTCAACACTATACCTTAAACCCTAATCCCTCAACCCTCAACCCTAAACCTTATCCCTAAACCCTAATCCCTCAACCCTCAACCCTAATCCCTCATCCCTCAACTCTAATCCCTCATCCCTAAACCCTAAATGCTATCCCTATTCCTAAACCCTCAACAGACTCAATACTATACCTTAAACTCTAATCCCTTATCCCTAATCCTTATACCCTCCACACTCTACTTTAACCCTAATTCCTCGACCCTCAACCCTATCCCTAAACCCTTGACCCTTGAACCTCAGCCCTCAACCCTCAACATCAAACCCTAATCCCTCAACTCTTAACTCTGATCCCTCGACCTTCAACCCTAATCCTAAACCCTAAACCCTCAACGCCAAATTCTAATCCCTCAACCCTTCACTCTAATCCCTCAACCCTAAACCCTATCCCTAAACCCTCAACACTATACCTTAAACCCTAATCCCTCAACCCTAACCCTAAACCTTGTCCCTAAACCCTAATCCCTCAACCCTCAACCCTAATCTGTCATCCGTCATCCCTCAACTCTAATCCCTCATTCCTAAACCCTAAACGCTATCCCTATTCCTAGACCCTCAACAGGCTTGATACTATACCTTAAACCCTAATCCCTCTACCATCGACACTCTTATTTAACCCTAATCCCTTGACCATTAACCCTATCCCTCAACCTCAACCCTCAACCCTCAACCTTCAACTCTCAACATTAAACCCTAATTCATCAACCGTAAACCCTAATCCCTCAAACCTAAACCCTATCCCTAAACCATCAACCCTCAACATTATACCTTAAACCCTAATCCCTCAACCCTCAACCCTAAACCTTATCCCTAAACCCTAATCCCTCAACCCTCAACCCTAATCCCTCATACCTCAACTCTAATCCCTCATCCCTAAACCCTAAATGCTATCCCTATTCCTAAACCCTCAACAGATTCGATACTATACCTTAAACTCTAATCCCTTATCCCTAAACCCTCTAACCCTATCCCTAATCCTTATACCCTCCACACTCTACTTTAACCCTAATTCCTCGACCCTCAACCCTATCCCTAAACCCTTGACCGTCAAACCTCAACCCTCAACCCTCAACATCAAACCCTAATCCCTCAACCCTTAACTCTGATCCCTCGACCTTCAACCCTAATCCCTTCAACCTCAACCCTATCCCTAAACCCTTGACCCTCGAACCTCAACCCTCAACCCTCGACGTCAAACCCTATTCTCTCAACCCTTAACTCTGATCCCTCATCTCTCAACCCTAATCCTAAACCCTCAACCCTAACCCTAAACCCTCAACCCTCAACGTCAAATCCTAATCCCTCAACCCTAAACCCTCAACACTACACCTTAAACCCTAATCCCTCAGCCCTCAACCCTAAACCTTATCCCTAAACCCTAATCCCTCAACCCTCAACCCTAATCTATCATCCCTCAACTCTAATCCTTCATCCCTAAACCCTAAATGCTATCCCTATTCCTACACCCTCAATAGAATCGATACTATACCTTAAACCCTAATCCCTTATCCCTAAACCCTCCAACCCTATCCCTAATCCTTATACCCTCCACACTCTACTTTAACCCTAATTCCTCGACCCTCAACCCTATCCCTAAACCCTTGACCCTCAAACCTCAACCCTCAACCCTCAACATCAAACCCTAATCCCTCAACCCTTAACTCTGATCCCTCGACCCTCAACACTATACCTTAAACCCTAATCCATATCCCTCAACCCTTAACCCTTAAAACTTAAACCCTATCCCTACACCCTCAACACTTGACACTATATCTTAAGCCTTAAACCCTCATCCCTAAAGCCTCAACCCTCAATCCTTAAACCTTCAACCCTAAACCCTATCCCTAATCCCTCTACCCTCGACACTCTAACCCTAACCTCGACATTAAATGATAATCCGTCAACCCTAAACCCTAATCCTAAACCCTCAACCCTCAACCCTCAACACTATACCTTAAACCCTAATCCCTTAACCCTCAACCCTAAACCTTATCCCTAAACCCTAATCCCTCAACCCTCAACCCTAATCCATCATCCCTCAACTATAATCCCTCATCCCTAATCCCTAAATGCTATCCCTATTCCTAAGCTCTCAACAAACTCGATACTATACCTTAAACCCTAATCTCTTATCCCTAAACCCTCCAACCCTATCCCTAATCCTTACACCCTCCACACTCTACTTTAACCCTAATCCCTCGACCCTAAACCCTATCCCTAAACCCTTGACCCTTGAACCTCAACCCTCGACCCTCAATGTCAAACCCTAATCCCTCAACCCTTAACTTTGATCCCTCGACCCTCAACCGTAATCTGTCATCCCTCATCCCTAAACCTTAAACGCTATCCCTATTCCTAGATCCTCAATAGGCTTGATACTATACCTTAAACGCTAATCCCTTATCCCTAAACCCTCCAACTCTATCCCTTATGCCTTAACCCTCATGATTAATAGCCTTGAATGTAAAAAAATTTGAGTGGGACATAACGCGAGCGCGTTATAATGCGCTCGCGTTATGTCAAACATGACAAAAGACAGACTTGCGGGAAAGAAAAATGCAAGGCAAAACATAACGCGAGCGCGTTATAACATGAGCGCGTTATAATGCGCTCGCGTTATTTCTTGCTTTGGGAATCCCAAGCCTTGGGCTTGGGATTTTCTTTGGATTTCAAACCCAAAGGCTTGGAGTGCCTTATGAACAGTCACAGACGTGTTTTTCTATATTCTTCAAAATTTCACATAATTTCGTTCGTGCTAACTCTCAGATTTGCACGTGTTTCAAGGTTGAACAAATCGAACACATGGGTAATGTTAGGCTTTCTCTTAGCTATTTGACGATGTGATTTGTTTCACATTTTAACAATGTTAAGCCTTTCATCTTTAATTTCTTTTGTTTGTGTGTCCGTTTTTAGGCAAAAACCACTGTTTGGTCTTTTTTTCATTGTAAAATAACTATTCATTCAAATTTCAAAAAAATTACATATTTAGAAACTAGACTCCATTCTATAAATATTAAAAAAATAAAAAAATAATTTTCAATTAGTTTTCAAAATTTATAGGGGTAGCACGGCCAAAATTCTATTTTTTAGGATGTGTCCACTTTAAAAATTAGTAAAAAATCAAATATTCATCAAAAAATTATCAGAAAAATTGGGCATAAACTACATGCTATTAGCTAATTTCTCACCAAAGCGATTTTAAAAATACCAAAAAAAAGTTGACCTTTTGAGGGAGCCACAAAACATGCTATGTTATGTTTTTTTGACAGAAACAACACCAATTTCTGTGGCTCCCTCTTTTGAACCCCTTAATCTATGCCATTTTCAAAACAAAATAGTAGTTTAGAAAGTAGACTCGGAGCACTACGAACATTGTTTTGGTTGCATCTCCAAATTTTGAGTGTAACTATGCTCAATTTCTCATCCAAGGCCAGTATTTCCTGATTTCAGAAAAAAAGTGGCCACTTAAGACCCCTTTTTGGCCCCCCATCTTCTTGCACTTACCCGTAAACAAGTAATAAAATAATATTTTATAAATTACTTTATTATTTTGTCACAAGTTATAAAATCATAGAGATAAGGCAAAGTGTAACTCATAATAGAGTAATTATCTCATAATTACTTTATTCCTTGCCCACATCATTGACACATTGAAAATCATGCAAAAATGGAGAAGTTGAGTTAGCTGAAGACTTTGGAGTCTTGTTTGGATGGTTTGGAGGACAAATAGAAGAGTTTTTCTCAAACACATAGACAGGAGCAGGTTCGATCTATTTTTTCTCATTTTGGGGTAGTTTTGGCCCTTATTTTTAGGGATTTTATTGTTTGCTCGTGAGTCAACTTGGAGAGCTTATTTTTAGAGAGAGATGACTGTAGTTGACTTTCTAGGTCTCTTGTAGAGAGCTTATTATATATTGTATGAAAAACTTAGGTTTTTTTAGTTCTTGCCTTTTTTGCTCTTTACACTTTGAGAGAGAAAGAAGGTTTTGTAACTCACTTTTATAGATTTATAGAGATTACAGTAGGTTACAGGTTCTATACTTTGTCTTTTGATGCAATTATTTACTTTATTTTTCAACTGAATAAAGTGTCTACCTTTCCATTAATACAACTTTTATGAGTGATTTGATGAGATTTTATTGTGTTTAAACATCAAAACCTTTAAAATCATTGTCTCATTTATTCTTGCTTGTGTTAGATAGCTTTGAAAATCACAGGTCTTAGGCTATCCAATTGGAGAAATTTCCTTTTATGTTGTGAAAAACCCCTTTTCCTTCAAAATGAAATAATTTTCAGCCTTCCTTAGAATCATTTTTGTGATCAATTTACTGAAAGTGGTTTGTGTAGATATATTTTCTGAGATCTATTGTGAGTTAGATTGCCAAGTTTTCCATCAATTTTAGGTGCATCACCATATTTTATATTACAGTTATAGTGTTTTTAGAAGATCCTTTTTACCCTTTTTCCATATCAAAGTCATAGATCCAAATTAAATATTTTAAGGGAACCAGCCCATAAATCTGGAAGTTCAAGCTCACCATAGGTCACCCACAGCCTGAGTTTGATCCCATGTTACACAAAGTTACTGAGTTTCACAGCTCTGCATAATGGGTGCAATACTGCTCATCAACAATTTTTGGCACGCCTTGTGGGACCTTTGAACTGATTTTTAGTTCAAAAAGAACTTATTATTGATGTTGTTTTGGTATGATCAACATATTTTACAGCCTTTTAGAGGTTTATTTTCAAGTACTTGGCAACTCTTATTTTCTAGTTTGACAGATCAGATCTTGCAGCTTATGAAAAAATATCAAACAAGGTCAAATAAGGATCCTGAAAAGAAGCACATTCATTTATCACCACCAAAAAGGAGGGTAAAAATAGATAGAGTTTTTAGACCAGCGAGTACAACAATACCAAATCTACCAAATACATAACCAAAATTTGCTTCTCATCAAAATCCTTTGTTTGCAAGTTCATCATCAATACCTCATATTTCTCCACCAGCAAGCCCAAGAGAACAAATACATGTTTTTCAAGAAGCACCTATTTTTCAAGAGCTTGAGGAAGAGGAACCTATTTTACAAGAGGTACCAGTACAAATACCAATCCAAGTACCAATAATATGAATACCAGTTATTTAGATGGCAACAATTAGAGGAGGAAATCAGCTACAACCAAGAAATCAGCCATTTGTTACCTTTAATGGGGGCAGCCCATTAAATCTAAGGCAACATGATGACATACTAGTGGTTGCATTGAAAAGTCTGCCTAGTTTCAATGGTGAAGATGGAACCACACAGATAGAACACATCAGAGATGTAGCATCATTATGTTCTGTTCATCATATTATCGAGGAGAATATAGCAATTAGGCTATTAGCTACATCTTTCAAAGGTAAAGTTCTTCAATGGTTTAGAGGCTTAAGAGTTAATTCTATTACATCATGGGATGAATTAGGAGCTACTTTGAATAGACAATTTTAAGATAAATCAAATCATTTATCACTTGTTGAGCAAATGACAACTATCAAGAGAGCTCCACAAGAGAAAATGTCAGATTTCAATTTCAGATTTCAAAGGACATGGAATAGAATTCCAGAAATGATAAAGCCTTCACCTGAGCATGCATTTTTATATTATTTAAGAGCATTAAATAGTGATATTACTGTCATGATTCAGTCAATGGGTGGAATTACTTTACTAGGTGCATTTGATATTGTTATTAGAGAAGAAAATAGTTTAATACAAGCTGGTAAAATTGCACCAAGGCCTCCTATGCCAATATTTCTTGACATTCAACCATTAATGCCAATTTTAACACCTCCTATTGTATCAATTCCTACTATACCAGTCTTTGGCTATCAAATAATTGTGAAAAACAATGTTGACCCAATTCATTCTAATATACAAAAACTGATAAAGGGGAATCAACAAGAAATGGCCAAATTATTGTAGGTCAATCAACAAGAAATGGTAAAGTTATTACAGACTGTCAGTAATGGCTTAGTAAGCCTAAAAATTCAAGTAAATCAGAATAATAGACCATACCAAGCCCCATATCAGGTAAATAGGCCTCCTTATCAGACAGATTACCAAGGGCAAAGAAGAAAATATAATAACAGACCAAATCAATAGTATAATCCCAATGTTGTTAGCTCATCAAAAGAGCTCGTGCTTATGCAAAATAATATGATTCAGGATTATGCATGGTGTTATCCATGTAATCAGCCTCATAACCAGGCTACTTGCATGAATGGAGTGGTTAGTCAAGCACTCATGGTACAAAATAATTATGCTGCTACTGAAAATAGAACAAGTAATGTTAACGACTAGCTAGATGCTCAGACTCAGCATAGTAATCCTGATGTTACTTTGATGAACTGGCAAGCTAATGAGTTTTGTGGTGTAAATAAATTACCAGGTCAGAAATGGTCTTTTACTAATATTGCAGCTAATACCAAGTCAAAAAAGATGGTTGTTGACTTATAGCAGCAAGCTGATATCAATAAACAACAAGCTAGAAAAGTACACAGCAAGCTGATAAAGGGAAAAGTATAGTTTCTGCAGGTCAACAAGGTCAAAATCAAGCTTCTACTTCTCAAGATATCCATATTCTACCGAGAGGACAACAAACAACTGATAAAAGACAGCCAGAAGCTGATAAACAACCAATCAAAGAACAATCAGATGTTGTTGTTCCTAAAGTACAACAAAAGATTAGTGGTCCTTCTTTCAATATTTTGGATCATATGAAGAAAGCCACTATTAGCATGTCCATATTAGATGCTTTACACATCCCTGGTCAGAAAGACCTATTAGAAGATGCTTTAGCTCAGCCGTCTTTATTAAGTGAGGTTCAAACAACTCAGCCTCAGGTTATGCTTACCAATGAAACACAAAATAACAATGAAAAACCAAAACAAGTGATCAAACTACCACCTTTTTATGTTACTTTGATAGTTGGTGATCATTTAGTGCATAATTGTATGATAGACTCAGGAGCTAGTAGCTCAGTGATGCCCAAACAGCTAGCTGACAAACTTGGTTTGAAATATGAGCCCATTGTAAGGGGAATCATGTAATTAGATGGTACTGAAGTCAACATAGTTGGGATATTCAAGAATCTAGGTCTTACCTTACATGCATGCCGAATTTTGTAATACATTAAGCTATTCATGTTATTGATCTACCACCTAGTCTTGCCATTTGGTTATCTAGAGATTTTATAGTAAAATTAGGAGGTTATTTATCTTCTGATTGGACCCATCTATTTTTTAGAACCAGGTATGGGACTAAGGTTACCATAAAATCAGAGCCATTAGCAAATGACCATCTTGAACCATATACACCCAGTTCAATAAATGCCAATCTTTTCATTTTTTATCAAGAAGATCTACGTACTATCCAGGACCCAAATACACCTTTAGAGGGTATACTAGATTTAGTTTTAGACCAATGTGTAGCAGAAAATCATGAAACAGATCCTTTTGATTAGATGGATGAAATAGGTCTTGGTGTGTATATGATCTAAGAGAAAGATGTAGTTATTCCAAATCTTCTTAAAAGGGAAAATCAATAAGTTGTAGAATCTGAAAATGATATTTGACAACTTTATTTTGATGGTTCTAAAAGTAAAGTTGGTGCTGGTGGAGGAGCTATTCTAGTTTCTCCCATAGGTGAAAGGTATTATTCTTCTTTCTATTTTGCTTTCAGTTGTTCTAATAATTCAGCTGAGTATGAGGCTTTAGTTCATGGATTGGAGTGGGCTAGAAAAAGAAATATTAAATGCCCTAAGGTCTTTGGAGACAGTGAATTAGTGGTAAAGCAAGTCAGAAATATTGCTGCTACAAAGAATGATTTGTTGAAATTGTACAAACATAGAGTTTGTGACATGATAGAAGAATTTGATGCATTTAATCTGATATCTATACCTAGAACTGATAATAAACAAGCTAACAAACTAGCTACCATAGGATTTGAGTATGATATTCCAACAGAAATGGAAAATGTTCATACTCTTCTTTATGTTAAGGTTGTTGTGAGACTACCAGTGCTAGACAATAATACAAGTTGGCAAGTATTTGATAGTGATGAGCAAATTGTTAATTTTTTGATGGAAGAAGCTGAGTTTTCTACGGGAAATCAACAGAAATTACTGTAGCAATATGATGATCAAATACTTCAGTTAAAGTCAAATAAATTACCTAAGGGTTTGGTAACCTTAGAGTCAATATTTAATACTGATGATCAGGTAAGAAGAGACAAGGCCATCGTATCAGTGAAACAGGAACATTATGAGCCTATTGAGATAATTAAAGATAAGCTGCTTAAACTCAGAAAAGTATGTACAAAAGAAGAACAACAAGCATTTAATCAGCTTTGTCAAGAATTCAGTGATGTATTTGCTTGGGAGTATGGAGATCTCAAGGGTTTTAACCCTGAGTTAGCTCAACACACAATTGACCTAGAACCCAAGGAAAAACCAGTTAGACAGAAGCAAAGGCCATTAAACCCAAAGCTAGAAGTGCTCCTGAAGACTGAATTAAACAAACTGATAGAAGGTAACATAATTTTTCTAATTAAGAATACATCTTGGGTGTCTAATTTAGTTCCTGTGAGAAAAAAGAATGGAGGAATCAAATTATGTGTCAATTTCTGTGACTTAAATAGAGCATCACTGAAAGATCATTATCCTTTACCATCCATGGAGCAAATCTTACAAGTTGTTTCAAGATCAGAAAGATTCTTTTTGTTGGATGGTTATTCAGGTTACAACCAGATTCTAGTGAAAGAGGAAGATCAATACAAGACTACTTTCACTACCAAATGGGGCACACTAGCTTATAGAAAGATGTCTTTTGGTTTATCAAATGCAGATGCAACATTCCAAAGGGAAATGGTTATGGCCTTTCAAGGTCTTATCAATAAATTTGTACTTGTGTATTTAGATGATGTAACTGTGTTTTCTAAGAAAGCTAAAGATCACTTTCATCATTTAAGACTGATCTTTGAAAGATGTAGAGAGTTTGGGGTTTCACTCAACCCAAAAAAGAGTATTTTTGAATTACATGAAGGAAAGCTTTTAGGACACAGTGTCAAAAGATGGAATATCAATTGATCCTGAAAGAATCTCTGCAATATTAGCATTACCACTTCCTACCCATAAGAAAGGCTTACAAAACTTTCTTGGAAGAATCAACTTTGTAAGGAGGTTTATACCAAATATAGCAGCACTTTTACAACCTCTTACAGCTATGTTGAAAAAGAATATTCCTTTCAGCTAGACAAAGGAAGGAAAGCAGAGTTTTGAAGAAATAAAAGAGGCACTTGCTATTGTCCCAACACTAATCAATCCAAATTTTGACAAAGATTTTATTTTGTATGCATTTGGTAGTGTTGATACTATATCAGCAGAATGAGGAGGGATTGGAACAACTTGTGGATTTCTTTAACCAAATTCTGCATGATTATGAGGTAAGGTATTCTTTTGTTGATAAACATGTGTTGTCTATCATAAGAAGCCTAAAAAAATTCAAACACATGCTTTGAAACAATAGAATATAGCTAATGGTTGCCCATCTGATAGTAAAAGAATTCTTGGTTAGTAAAGATTTGAATGATAAAAGAGCAGGATGGATAACAAAGGTTATGGAATATGATATCCAAATTAAAGTTACCAAGCTGGTCTGAGGCAAAGGATTATGTGAACAACTTGCAGATCATGAAGAAAACAGCACTAAACCTGAAGGAGAAGCTGATACAGTGCTACATAATGAAGAAATAGATGTTGTCCCAGATCCACTTGCAAGTTGGGTTCAACAAATGATCTATTATATGCATACTGGTGATTGCCCTCAAGGCCTAGATAGATTAAAAAGAAGGTACTATAGATCGCAAGCAATTCCTTATGTTGTGATAGATGGAATCTTGTCCAAAAAAGATTTTAATAGTGTTTTACTAAGGTGTGTACAACCAGATCAGATTTAGAAAATTCTAGAAGAGTTTCATGATGGACCTTCTGGAGGTCACTTTGCAGCAAGAACAACTCTAAAAATTATGAGAGCTGGTTATTATTGGTTGGAATTGTTTAATGACGCACATGGTTGGGTGAAGAAATGCACCAAATGTTCAGTTTTTGCAAGTAAAGAGAAGCTTGCAGCCATGCCCCTGCATCCAATTTAGGTAGACAAACCATTTGGCAAGTGGGGTTTGGACTTCATTGGTCCTATCAATCCACCATCTAGTCAAGGACACAAGTGGATACTGACTGCAACAGATTATTTTACCAAATGGACTGAAGCAGTTGCATTAAGAGAAGATAATGAAACTTCTGTCCTGAATTTCTATCAAGGTCTAGTATCCAGGGTTGGTACCCCTGACTGAATTATTTATGATAATGCTTTAGTATTTATTGGTTTAAGAGTTTCTTATTGGTCAATGAAGAATACCATATTTTTGAATACTTCATCAAATTATTACCCTCAAGGTAATGGACAAGCAGAATCAACTAACAAAAATTTGATTAAGATCATAAAGAAAATAGTTGATGAAAATCAGAGATCATGGCATGAAAAGTTGAAGTTAGCCCTATGGGCTGATAGGATAACTCCTAAAAGAGCAAGAGGTAATTCACCTTATGTTCTAACTTATGGCAAAGAGGCCAAACTACCAATTTCTATTGAGTTACCAGCTTTAAGTTACATAAAAGAACTTGAATTACCAGAGGAACAACCAATGGAAGTGAGGCTTGCACAGTTGATAGAGCTAGAAGAGATTAGAAAAGAGGCCTTAAAAACCTTAGAGATACATCAGGCTCAAATGAAAATGACATTTGATAGAAACGCGGTGCCGAGAATATTCAAAGAATGAGATTTGGTATTCAAATGGGATGAATTAAAGAGCAAACCTGGTAAGCACACGAAGCTTGATGCCATGTGGGATGGCCCATATATCATTGCAAAATGCAAGCAACACAATGCATTTTAGTTTGCAAAGTTAGATGGAGAGGTGTTTCCAATCCCTATTAATGAGATTCACCTCAAGTTATGTTACTAGAGAAGCAACTTTTGCTGCAAATAAGTCCTTTTGCACATTTTGTTTCAGTTTTGTTTTTGTTTTAGAAGAAGCGCACATGCACATTTTGTTGGCCATGTCTTAAATAGGTCAGAATAGTTTCAATTTTAGTTTTATTTTACTACTGTAGTTTTCTATCAGTTTGAGTTGCAAGAAGTTTTTTAATGTTCAGGCAGAAAAAGACTCATATGCCCAATGGAATTGCAAGGCTATCGGTTCTATTTTGTTTAGTAGGCAAACGCCCCTGAGGGGTCACCAAAATTGTTACTAAATTATGTTCACACCTAATTTAGTAAGGCCTGGGTTACAGTTCTCACAAAAGGAGTAAAAGAAAATTTTTAAGTATATGATCAATCAGTTGAATGTATGATATCTTGGCAAGAGAGCAGCAAAGATCATTTGTCAGGATAATGTGATAGTCCAATCAGAACTGTCGAACCATCTTGGCAAGTGATGTTTTATCAAATGACAAGAGATCAGACATTCAATGAATGATAGGTATCTAATTGGTTTTATCTTTCTGTTATGATATGGTTGAATTATTCAAATATCACAATTCAATGTGAAGGAAACGTATGTACAAACGGTCATTTCATTATCATGTTTTAAACATATGTTTCAAATTAGATTCAGTTATTCTATCCTATGCACTTGATTCAAAAAAGAAAAAGATACATAAATCATTTAGATAAGGTAAAGTAACTCATCATATTTAAGAAAATGCTTAAATGTATCCCACACAAGCCGTGGGAATGACTAAACTGAGAAATGCAAACATTGTGCAAGCTATACATCTATGGATAAAGGAAAGGAAAAGAACATATGAGGAAAATCTATATCCATCATTGCCTTTTGAAGCTTGATCTTCTTGATTGGCAACTTCATCTTCATATCTTCATCTTTTTCTCCTGATCAAGACAATGTACCTGCAAAATTGGAGAACAACCCTGTTAGAAGCTCCAGATATGCAGATTCATCACATGCTTTATCAATAGATGTATAAATCTTGCAAACATTATGCATTAAAATATGATTGGATTAAAATCAGACATGTGCAATAAATCAGATCATCATGAGAAAGATCAATCAACTTCAAGAGGTATGTTTTCTGCTAACTTGTTTGTTCACTGTGTAGGTATAGGAAAAGTAATGTTTTTTATTTGAAGACATTTAAGCATGTGGAGAAAATGTGGCTCCCACAAGGGTAGAGCCCATCATGCTTCCTTCTTATTCACCTAAGAAGGATATTAGATTTTAATAAACAGAGTACACTATTCAAGAGATGTTATGCATTGGAAGAATCAACATATCAAATGGAGTGAGGTCATCATAAGAGAAGTGAAGAGGAGAAGTTTCTCCTATAAACTATGCCCATTTCAAAAAAAGAGCTTGTTAAAATCAGGTAATCATAATCAAATGCTTCATCATATACATGCTACAGAATGGGTAGTGATTTTATTCAAGAGATGTCAATATGAAAAGGACAAAAGTACATTGATCAAAAGAATAGAGTACAACCATTGAAGCATATATGCCACATCATGTGTAAAGCCATTTGGAACAACAATGTAGTGATTATAAAAATCAAACTGAGACTCTACATTATGCCTCAAGACCACCATGATAGCAAGTAAAGAACAACTCCTATCAATGTAGTGATCATTAAAAGAACAATATGTATGACAGTGGCAAGTATCTACCATCAAATATTTATGTCATCATGAAGTGAATGTAGAGAAGGAGATGATAAGTAAAGAACAACATCAAGAGAGATCAGTTACTATAGGATGGAAAGACAGTATGACCTCATCATGGAATAGGAAAAAAATTCCAAGGTAGTGGAGAAACAATCTTGAGAGAGTCTACAAAAGAAATAGAGCAACATTTGACAGAGATAAAAGAAACTGGAATAGCACATAGCTATAGCATCTTTATGCTAATTTGGAATAGCAAATACAGTGAGCAGTCATGTAAGAAAACAACCATGGATAATAAAGCTACAGGAGTATATTGCTACATCAGATGTATCAAATGCCAAGAAGAAGAAGATACAATTTTTTATAAGATGCCATTTCTTTCATGCATTTAGATACAGAAGGAGAATTAAACAAAGAATGAAAAGTTCTATGTGTCTTTATTATTTTGCATATGCAAAATAGTGATACCCTATTTGTATTGTCACCAGAATATATCAGTTTTGCAAACCCACATCAATTTTTGCATAATGAAGCCGTAGTCATAGCAAAGGTAAAAGAAGCTTTTGATACATGTAAAACCCATATGGGTTTTTATTCAAAAAAAAAAACTACAGATACAGAGTATGGAGAAACCCTCACTGGCTTTTACCACAAACTACAGTAAACATGTATACCCAGAAAAGAGGATGCAATAACAGGTCGTGGATGATTTCTGCAACAGATAACAATACCAATATCATTTTTTGAAACCCCTGTGGTTTCTCTTCATATTTACAGAGGTTTTTTTTCTTTCTCAAAGAAATCAATATATGAAGGAGTATAGTATAGCCATGGCTGAGGAAAATGTTTTTTTTGGAAAACCCATGTCATTCTTTGTGTTTTTCCTCTAGTATGTAAAGAAGTTGAAGAAAAAAGGATACAAAAGTTATGGCTGTGACTGGAGGAAGGTTTTTTCTGCAATAAAATGTAAACCCTCAACATTTTCTTTAAGACCCTTGATTTTTTACTCATCAAAAGAAGAAGATAGTCGAAGAAAAGAAGATACAGAAGACATACAGTCATGGCCCTAACAGAGAAAGACTTTTTATTCAAAAATATAACATACCCATGTCATTTTTTTTTCAAAATCCTTATGAGAATAAAGCATACAGTCAAGAGGAATTCAAATGGTGAAGAAAAATGAAAGCTTACCTCATATTTTGTAATGGAAGAGAAGCTACAGGCCGTGGGCCTGGTATTTTTGAAACCTTCAAAATTGTGGGAGAACATAGTCGCCAAACAAGGAATGCAGGAGAACAAAGAAATAACAATGAGAAAATGGAATGCAAGACTCATAAAAAGACTCAAAAAATGATCATATGGCCATGGCTTAGTGAAAGAACTAATCACATAAAAGCAAGAAAATTGTCCAATTATCACCATAGAGAGTTATCTTTCATTTTAATGCCAGAAAATGCAGAGAAATCAACCAAGAAAGCCCGAGAGTCACAAAGAAAAACAAGAGAATGCTTCAAACCCTAACCGCCGAGCATGGAGTTACAGTGAGAACTCAAGAAGATGGCAAAAATGAAAATGATTGATTTTAGGGTTGGAAGTTTCTTTTTGGTCGATGGTTGTTTCTTTTTCCTTTATTTCTTTTGACTTCTTGAAACAAAATCATTGTATCCATTTTAACTATCATGGTCAAGACTTGTTGAAGTCTAAGAACCTAATGGTTAAGCCAGAGGGGCATGTGAGGCCAAGAACATTTGGATTATTTCCTTTCAATATTCTTTGTAAAAATAAAAAAAGATAAATCATGAAAAGTTAAGGCTTTAGGCCTTGTCTCCTTTTTCACACAAATCAACAATATGGAGATAAGGTCGAAATACCTTATAATTTTTGTAGGATTCATATGTTATTAAATTCAACAAGGGAAATTATTCAAAGGCATGGAGTAATAAGGCAGATATGGAAATAAGGTAAATGCAATTGAAGTCAAATGATAGTAAAGGTGGTAAATGGACAAGGTAATAATAAAGGTTGGAGCACAATGATGCAATGTGAAGACAAAAATGGCATGGGCATGTGATTAGATGCATGTATTTACTTTGAGAAAAGGATGAAGATTGTTGATGAAGCATGGAGTGATAAGGTGATATGTTTTAATACCTTGTGTAATGTTGTAAAATGTCCTCTTGGGGGCTTTTCCATCATTAGGTTTAGCTCCTAGGTCTTTCGCATGCATTTAGGACATCTTAGTTCATATTTTGGCATCCCGATGGAATGAGACCTAGGATTCATGGCAAAGTGGACCTAGGAGGACCCTTTGATCTGTACCCTGCCCAAAATAGGGGGGAGGACTTGGGCGCCCATGCCCTAGTCCTGCCCTATTTTGGGGTAGCCCTAATTTTTGGGTGTCTATTTATGACCGTTATTTGGGTCCTTTACTGACACGGTAAGTTTGAATTACGAAAATCTTGGCGGGAGTGCTTATAGTTGCATATAAAAGTATTTTTAGGCATTCATTTGTAAACTAGATTTCAACTAGATGATCATTGTGAACTTTAGGCATCCTCAAGGTGATTCAAGGCTTTCATTGTGTTGCAAGAGCAGACTTGTGTGGTTTGTGTGTTTGTATTTGTAGAGTTAAGCATTAATTTCCTCATGGAATGAAGAGCATCTTCCTCCCATGAGAACTTCACTACAAGGTGACATTATATTGTGTTTTCATCATTGATTCCTTTGGTTTTTGCCTCTGCCACACAAGGGCACTTACTCGCTATCTGATAATAGTGTTCAAAGACTTAAGTGTCCTCCAGGGCTTGACTGAGGCAAGCCTCTAAACACCACAACCCCCAAACCAAGTCTTGTGATTGTAGGCTATAGGTGTCGCGTTTGGGAAAAGTGAAGTTGTAGGAAGGATTGGCAAGCATCAAGGATTCAAGATCTCAAGGATTCGAGATCTAAAGAGAAGCAGGACACCAGAGCATTTCTTGGACTTGGGCGCTCGCTTTAGTGTCCTCCGCAGCTGATTTTCTAGAAATAGAAGTTACATGGTCGATCAATGTCAGAAGGAGGTTTAGATCCTGCAAATAAACTGGTACCTTGGACTTGGGCACCTGCTCCAGTGTCCCTGATTGTTCTGCCTTAGAACCCAAAAAATAGTATTCTGTGATTTGCTATTTTACTTCCATCTGCAAGAGCATTTTCTGTTATTCCTTAATTTATTGTCGTATTTGCATAATAAGGGTTTTAATGGTCAATTGAGCATAAGAGAAGAGAAATTGATAATTAAATTCCCTAATCCAAGTTTCCCTACATCTCATAGTGATCTAGGGTATGATAGTGCTCGCCACTTGACTCTAGAGCCTTGAATGTTAAGTGGAAAGACGGATTTAAGCATCAAAACACTAAAACATTTACAAATCCAATTTTCCATTAAACATTTTGGTGAACTCATGTTTTTGGACTTAAATTAAAAATTTCTGAGTGTGTGTCTTTAGATTTGGATTGATTTCATTCATTCATATAGTCACTCATTTTATTGCATTTGAGAAAAATTCAAAAAAATTGCATTGTTTGGCTTTCTAAGTTGCATCAATTCTTTCTAAATTTTCCTAATTCATGATTTTTACATCAGATCTAATATAAACTACAGAAAAATCTAAAAATTCAGTAATTTTCATTGCATTTTCATCATTAACTTGCTAGACTTTTTTAGAAATTTTGACAATTTTCATGAAACCTAGTAATTCCAAAATCTAGGGCTAGTAGGCAAAATCTTTTCTTAGATTTTTCTACTAATTTTAGAGGCTCATTCAAACTTGCATTTTTCTGTAGTCTTGCATTTTAGTGTAAATTTGCATTTAGATTTAAAATATTTGCATTTTTGCATAGAAAATTTCAACAAAAACTAGCAATTTTTATGCATTCTCATTCGATTTGCATTGGCATTTTGCATATTAGAGCTTGGAATTCATTTTCAAATCTAAGTAAATTTTATTTTCATCATAAATCAGACTTCAAAACATTCACATAGCATTTTGTCCCAAAATCTCAAACCTAGGGCTTCAAAAACAACGATTTTCACTAAATTTGGCCTTATTGACTCTCTAAACTTGCACCATAGGCGTGTTGTGAAGAATATTTTTGAATTAATCTGATGTTATTAGGGTAATAATTTTATTTTCCTCATAAAATTCTTCACAACACCCTTTTAATGGGCTCTTGTATTGAAAATTTGGTGAAAAACTGCACATTTTCACCATTTTTTCCCTAGGGTTTGACCTAGTTTGCACTCCAAGCATGTTGTGACCAATTTTATGGATTAAGGTGATTGATATAATTGATTTTACTTTCTACACATGACACAGTATTTTGACGTGGAAACCCTGTTAAGGGAGAAAACCACGGGGTGATTAACCCAAAAATTATTCTCTGTTAGAAGAATGGGAAATTACAAAATGGCACTTGCCAATTAGGGCTCACTGCCCGAGCACACTGCTCACAAGAGGCCCACTGCCTACAAGAAGACACACTGTCTACAAAGTGATAAGAATCATAGTCTTGAACTGATTGGAAGCATCTGCATATGCTGGAGTTCAGTTCCGGTTAGGCTCAGTACACTGATCTGCTGCACTTCATCTTTCCTCTGTTCTTTATTCTGCTATCCTTTCACATTCCGGATCTTTCTTACTATTTCTGCTCTGTTCTGGACTTATTCGCATATATATTGCTTGATTCACACACTTCACAACTAAATCCATCCTCTATATATATTCGCACAAGTAATTTCATCATCTTTCTAGTCGGCATCCGGAACAGTCTAGTTTTTTTACAAACTTTGTTCTGTCGGCTGAATCCTTGCTCACCAAGCAATGCGGATCAAGCATATACTAGTAGATATCATTAATCATGTCAGCCAAACATGATTCATGCCTTCACAACCTTTTTCATCAATAGTAACACATCCGGAAAGTAGTCTGATACTCTGTCAGTCAGTTCTTCCTCTGTTTTCACTGTCTCTCAGGAATCCGGTACTCAACTTATTCATATCTTTTTCTTTGTCCATCACCGGAGGCTAAATCCTTGGAATATACCACTCAAGGTAGTCCTCTTGACTTCCCCAAATCCGCACTGCACCAAGACACTTCCTCTGAGAGATCCGGATCAATCTGTCAGACCTTGCCACATGCTCTGTTCTTGTTCACCGGACCACAACAGTCTTTATTCTGACTTCCGATAGAGACACATTATGACTTGTGGATATGTGGGATGACCTTTGTTGCCATCAATGACAACAACCATGAATCCATATAGTGTCTCTTGCCAACAATCTCCCCCTTTGGCATTGATGGCAACACTTAGTGAAAAATGACTAAGTGTTTACACTATGCTCCCCCTTTGCTGATGCTTTGTCTTTATATACAATTTCCGGAACTCCCCCTTTGTTGGATTCCTCATTTTTCACTGCTCCTTACTCCCCCTTTGACATCAATGGCAAAGGGTAGGGTCTGCACACCAAAATTTTCAAAAATTTTCTATACATAGCCGCATATTTACATACTCACATATACTGAAGAATGTCTGCAAAGGATGTCTGCAATTGGATCATTTCAGTAGCCCAACTTTGCTTCATTCTATCCAAAATTAAAATGTGACCACTCAACAAAAATGCAAAAGCTTCTGCCTGCTTGAGATCTGTCGGATCTTTTGTTTGGGCGGTGGTCTGAGCATCACTGATGGCCTCATGCATAGTTTCCAACTTAGGGATTATAATCCTTCTAAGTTCTCCCATCCGGTTGGTGATATTCTTCCTTTCCTTCTCAAGATTCTTTATTTCATTCAAGACTGCAATAGTCTGACATTCTTGATTTATTATGGAGGAAGAGAGAGGATCAAAATTTTGAGATAAGCTTTGTAGCTTGTCCTGTTCTTCTTTTATTTTCTTATCAATTGCTGCTGTTGCCTTTGGCCAGGATATACAAAATTTGTAAATGTCACCGCCATCCTTAAGAGCATTCTCTAAGCTCTTTATTCCAATACTCACAATCTTTCTATCTTTAGAGATTAATTCTAATACTTCTGAAAATCTCTTATCAAAAAATTCCTTTCGGACCTTTTCTTCAGCAGATTTTTCTAGAGATTCAAAATGAGTACTAACGCTGCTGACTAAGGTTTTGAGATTACCGGAAGAGGAGGCTGTGGGATCCTTTTGAAAGGATGGCATGATCTTTTCTAGCACTCCAGATGCTTCCTCCATAAGCTCACAGTCTTCCATGTGAGATTTCAGCAGCTTCTCTTTGACTTTCTCATTTGCAAATGAGGCTATTTTCATTGTTTGCACCGGTGACAAAGAGTCAAAATCTAATGGTCCTTTGAGTAGGTCCGGTTCATCAATTTCTATAGTGGCTTTGCTCAAAAATTGTTGAACAGTTTGTGCAGTGTCTCTTGCCGGAGACAGATGTTTCTTTTCTTCTGCAGTCTTGGAACTGTCAACCTCTTTATCTTTTACCCCTGCTTCCTTCTCCTGTAATTCCTCTTCTTCTTTGGATCTGGAGACTGTAGGGGAAACCGGAGGAGAGATGTTTGTCTGTTCAGGGCCCACTTCTTCCGGAACAGATGATTCCAAATCAGCAGCTGTTTCTGCACCTAAGTCCTCTACAACAGGAAGATTGAACCTTTTGAAGGCCTTCCGGAGGATCTCTTCTGTCTCTTGGGCCACTCTGTCAGTCTCACCAAGCATGAGTTGATTCATCCTGGCTTTACTTCTGAACTCATCTTTGCAGTCCTTGAAGATAATGTTCATTGTCTTGGGATCAATTTGAGGATATAGCTGAATAGCTATCTGCTCCCGGATCTCAAGATCTTTAGCATGAGCATTATTCTTTCTTATTTCTAATTCCTTTTCTAGGCTTTTAGGAATAAGAGATATGATCTCAATGAAAGCCTTATTGTATATGTTCAGATATTTGACTGTGGCTTCCTGCAGAATCTTTTGGTCAGCCTCATTGTAGTCATCATAAAATTTAGTCAAAGGTTGAAGGTTTCCATCTACCGTGACTGACTTGATTACACTCTCTAGAGACAGAGTGGGCTTTTCAATAGATACCTCTGCCATTTCATCTTTGTCTTGGCCTGTGGAGGGTTTACCGGATCCTTTCTTCTTCTGCTTCTTTATTTCTTTTACTCCCTCATCTGACTCTATTTCCTCTTCATCCTGTTGGCTTTCATAAGCCCTTGTGGCTTTTGTCTTGGATCTCTTACCGGATGCCTGGACTTCCGATTTTGAACTTTTGGTTGTGGGAGGTGCAGATCTCTTTGATGATCTGGTCCGGGTGGGAGTTTCAACCAGAGCACTTTCTTTACTTTTCTCTTCTTCCTCAGCCTTCCTCCTCTTTTCCTGGCTGGCATCAAGTGCCTCTTTTGAGATGCCTAGGCCTTGAGCAATGTGCTCTACTTCTTTTCTCACCTTTCTCTTAATCTCAGGTTCCCTGAGTTCTACATGTATTTTTACACTCAGCTCCTCAAAGGTTCCAAACCTTTCTGCCTTAGGATCTTTGGGCTGACTTAGCATGTGTTGAACATGCAGCTCCACTATCTATTCATCCACTTCATACCCCATGGGCATGATCCAGACAGTCCTTGGCTCCACTGCCTCCATTAGGCACTGATCAGTGTCAACCATAAAGCACACTGAGTCTTTGTATTTTTCAACAAGAGACTGGGGAATTCTCTCTCTTGCTTGCATGTATGTAAACCCTAATGTCTTCAGTATGTAAAACTCCGTGAGGAACACTAGAGAAGGCTCCTAGTGGATCTACCTCCAATGATTTGTAAGGATGTTTCTTGAATGTGGGGCGAGGTCTATCAGAGATCTTAACTATATTTGGAGTAGCCATTCTTCAAAGATTTGCAGTGAGATAATGAAAAACGGAGAATACCTTATGCGCCTTCGGTTTGCACGGAGTGGTTGGATTGATTTCTTTATGCAATGACTTCGGCAGGAGATCCTTGGTGTGCTTGATGAACCTTGTTGCAGAGCTCCACTTTTCGCTTCTTCTTGAGTGCAGAATGAGCAAATGACTTTTGAGAAATCCCTTAAATTGCTCCGCGAACCCTAATATCTGTCTGCAATAAATGCTTCACCTACATCATTCCGGTTTGCCTTGTCTGGATAGCTTGGAGTATCCCGGATTAGTCCTGATCTGTGGATATCATCCGGATCTTTCAATCATGAATAAATCGAGGTAACATATTACAAGAACATCCCAAACACTCTGTCCAATCCGCAGAACAAGATAGTGCACTTCCGGATCTCTCCGGACCTTTTTGTAATCCTTTATCATACCGGAGCATCTCCCTGAACAGTTCTTACTTGATCGATCACAGCTTCTTCATAACTCCATGCAGACCTCTGAAAACTTGACAGAAGCATCTCAAGACTCATATCTGCAAATCCTTTAATCCGCATCTTGTGCCACATCCGGCACCACTTGTTTGGCTGGGGGAACAGGATTTTCTTTGAGTCTCCCCCTGAGCCTGAGCTCACCTTTTAATTTTCGGAAGAAATATCAGCACCAGAGTCTGGTGCGGATCCAACCTCTACATTCTCTAAACTTTTCTTCACCCAAATCTTGCTCATCTGATTCCTAACTTCATCCGCATTTATCTTTTGTTTACCCTTGTCTTGATTCTGATTATACACCGGACCTCTTTTGTCCTGATTCTTGTTTCTGCAGACTTTAGCATTATGACCGGACCTATTGCAGATTTGGCAAATAACATTTCTTTGCATATTTGACTGATATCCTCTTGATCTGCATTGATTAGCCATATGACCTACTCTATTGCATGTAAAGCATCTACCTTTGAATGATTTGTTTTCTTGCATAATTCTGCATTCATGGGATATGTGTCCATACCTTTTGCAGTTGAAGCATTGTCCGGAGAAGGATGAATTAATCTGATTCATTCTCATTCTGCACTGATTAGCTTTGTGACCAAAGTGGTTGCAGCTGTGGCAGTATCCATTGAAGGATGGATATCTTTGAGCATTTGGCTGTCTTACCGGAGGTCTTCTAGGCCTGCTCCTTGGATTTTCTGATCCAAGATTCCTCTGACCGGATCCGGAGCTTTCTCCTTTCTCATATCCCAAACCATACTTGTCATCTGTCCTCTTTTGACTTCCAAGAAGAACTTCAAGTTGAGCAGAACTTATCTTGAATTTCTCTTTATATTCATTTGCTGTTTGAAGGCCTCTTTTGAGAGAGGCAATTTGATCCTCAAGTTTTTCTTCATTATCTTTGGCATCTTCAAGATCAGATTCAAGATGTCTGATAATCCTGTCCATCTGGTGGCATTCTTCTAATTTTTCTTTAAGAGATTGTCTTAGATTGTCTTCAGCCTTTCTTTTTTCTTCAATCTCTTGAGTAAACTTTATAGTTCCTGATTCCATTTCATGTCTTAACATAATGACTTCTTTTGATAATTTTTCACATAACTTGGTTTGCTCAGTCAATTCTTCATTTGTATTGCTTTCTTCACTTTGTCTTGCCAACTGTTGGAGCAGCTCCTTTCTCTTTTTCATAGAGAGACTTAATTTGTCTTTTAATTCTCTCATGAATTCATCAGCCTGTTTGAGTCTTTCTTTTAATTCATTGACTTCAGAATTTGACTGTTCAAGATCCTCAAGGGCAGTCTTGAGTTGCTCCCTTAAACCATATGCATCCATTTGAGTTCCCAGATCTTCCTCAAGCTGTTAGGCTCTATTAGGAGGAACTTAGCTCTAATACCAATTGTTGATAACTGAGAGGGGGGGGTGAATCAGTTATCCTAATTATTTGAACTTTCTTATTAGTTAATGCAGCATTGAATTAAACAAAAACATTACCATGAAATAAGAAACACATGACACAGTATTTTGACGTGGAAACCCTGTTAAGGGAGAAAACCACGGGGTGATTAACCCAAAAATTATTCTCTGTTAGAAGAATGGGAAATTACAAAATGGCACTTGCCAATTAGGGCTCACTGCCCGAGCACACTGCTCACAAGAGGCCCACTGCCTACAAGAAGACACACTGTCTACAAAGTGATAAGAATCACAGTCTTGAACTGATTGGAAGCATCTGCATATGCTGGAGTTCAGTTCCGGTTAGGCTTAGTACACTGATCTGCTGCACTTCATCTTTCCTCTGTTCTTTATTCTGCTATCCTTTCACATTCTGGATCTTTCTTACTATTTCTGCTCTGTTCTGGACTTATTCGCATATATATTGCTTGATTCACACACTTCACAACTAAATCCATCCTCTATATATATCCGCACAAGTAATTTCATCATCTTTCTAGTCGGCATCCGGAACAGTCTAGTTTTTTTACAAACTTTGTTCTGTCGGCTGAATCCTTGCTCACCAAGCAATGCGGATCAAGCATATACTAGTAGATATCATTAATCATGTCGGCCAAACATGATTCATGCCTTCACAACCTTTTTCATCAATAGTAACACATCCGGAAAGTAGTCTGATACTCTGTCAGTCAGTTCTTCCTCTGTTTTCACTGTCTCTCAGGAATCCGGTACTCAACTTATTCATATCTTTTTCTTTGTCCATCACCGGAGGCTAAATCCTTGGAATATACCACTCAAGGTAGTCCTCTTGACTTCCCCAAATCCGCACTGCACCAAGACACTTCCTCTGAGAGATCCGGATCAATCTGTCAGACCTTGCCACATGCTCTGTTCTTGTTCACCGGACCACAACAGTCTTTATTCTGACTTCCGGTAGAGACACATTATGACTTGTGGATATGTGGGATGACCTTTGTTGCCATCAATGACAACAACCATGAATCCATATAGTGTCTCTTGCCAACAGGGCTTTGCAAAAGTCTATATTCCCTTGTGTGTTTTCTTCCTACCTTAACGTGCTTGATATCACTGCATGATATCAACCACCTTAAGGTGGGGGCATATAAGGTAAGTTGTCTGTTGTAGATGTTAGCAATGTATTTGTCCTCAGGTGCGGTTTAAAGACCTGTGTGATGAGTGCATCCTGCATCCTGAGCTTGTTTGTAATCAATCAATCAATCATGTAAGCCCTCTATGGAGGGGGATATCAAGTATATCCTTTTTCTTAGGCCCTCTACAAAGGTAGGGATGATGTATTTATCAGATAAAATTGCATCATCTTGTCATTTTCAAAAGTCCTCTACAGAGGTGGGGAGCGGTTCTATGACTAACTCAACCCTTAAGCATGTTTTTAGCGATTGTTGTGGTGAATCCTAATCGTTGGTGTGTGCCTGTAATGTGCTTGAGATGGTGATGAGCCTATAAATAGGGAACACGCCATCACTTGTTTGCCATGTTTTCTCTGTGTCTTCAAGTGTGTGTGTTTTGGCGTGCTTATTTTGTGTGGCGTTTTTGTTACCCCATATGTAGTCTAAAGACTTGCTTGATGAGTGCATCCTATATTTTGGGAGGTTTTACGTGTCTTGCGTGTGTGTTACCCCATATATACAGTCTAAAGACTTGATCGATGAGTGCATCATGTATTATGGGAGGTTTGTTTACTTTCTAGTACTTGCATTTGCATTTCATATATATCAGAAAAAGAAAAGAAAAGAAATCATGTCTGTCTTCCATGCATTAATGTGTCTTCTATTCATTGCTTGTCTTCTCCATGTTCTACGTGACTGTAACTGTCTTCTCCATGTTTTGCATGCCTATTACTGTCTTCTATGTGATTGGTGTGTCTTCTCTGTGGTTGGCATGTTTGCTGTGTTTGTGACCTTACTTTAATGCATGTATTGGCTTCATGTTTATACATACATTAAAGTGCGAGCTAAATGTAACATCAAAAAATGTCCCCTTGGGGGCTTTTCCCTCATAAGGTTTAGCTCTTGGGTCGTTTACATGCATTTAGGACATCTTAGTTCATATTCTGGAATCCCAATGGGATGAGACCTAGGTTTCATGGCAAAGTGGACCTAGGAGGACCCCTTGAGTTGTACCCTACCCAAAATAGGGGGGAGGACTTATGCGCCTGTACCCTAGTCCTGTCCTATTTTGGGGCAGCCCTAATTTTTGAGTGTCAGTTTATGACTGTTATTTGGGTCCTTTGCCGACATGGTAAGTTTGAATTACAAAAAATATTGGCAAGAGTGCTTGTAGTTGCATATAAAAGCATGTTTAGGCATTCATTTGTAAACTAGATTTCAACTAGATGATCATTGTGAACTTTAGGCATTCTCAAGGTGATTCAAGGCTTTCATTATGTTGCAAGACCAGACTTGTGTGGTTTGTGTGTTTGTATTTGTAGAGTTGAGCATCAATTTCCTCATGGAATGAAGAGCATCTTCCTCCCATGAGAGCTTCACTACAAGGTGACATTATATTGTTTTTTCAGCATTGATTCCTTTGGTTTTTGCCTCTACCTCACAAGGGCACACACTCACTATCTAACAATGGTGTTCAGAGACTTAAGTGTCCTCTGGGAGTTGACTGAGGCAAGCCTCTAAACACCACAACCCCCAAAACAATTCTTGTGATTGTAGGTTATAGGTGTCGCATTTGGGAAAAGTGAAGTTGCAGGAAGGATTGGCAAGCATCAAGGATTTGGGATATGAAGAGAAGCAAGACACCAGAGCATTTCCAAGACTTGGGCACTCGCTCTAGTGTCCTCCATAGTTGAGTTTCTAGAAACAGAAGTTACAGGGCTGATCAGTGTCAGAAGGAGGTCCAGATCCCGCAAAGAAACTGGTACCTTGGACTTGGGCGTCCGCTCTAGTGTCCACGACTATTCTGCCTTGAACCCCCAAAAATAGGTATTCTGTGATTTGCTGTTTTACTTCCATCTACAAGAGCATTTTTCGTTATTCGTCAATTTATTGCCGTATTTTCATAATCAGGGTTTTAATGGTCAAATGAGCATAAGAGAAGAGAATTTGATAATTAAATTCCCTAATCCAAGTTTCCCTACATCTCATAGCAATCTAGGGTATGATAGTGCTCGCCACTCAACTCTAGATCCTTGAATGTCAAGTGGAAAGGCAGATTTAAGCATCAAAACACTAAAACATTTACAAATCCAATTTTCCACTAAACACCTTGTATGCATATATGATGCAATGATGTCTTTTTCCTTTTGCATGGAGTAATAAGGTTGTAATTAATGCATTTATTATTTCTTAATAATGCATATTGTAATTTTTGCATGAGGAGATCTATTTGATGCATGGGAGGCATAAGGAGGAGATATTCTTTATTTTTGCATGCATGATGACCTATTTCTCTTGGCATCATTGTTAGATGTAATTATGTAAATCATGTAAATCATAAAGGGAGAGATAAGGTGTTGATTTCCTTTTTATCCATTCTTGCATGATTTTACAACTAAAATAATGTAAACAAGTAATAAAGTAATATTTTATAAATTACTTTATTATTTTGTCAAAAGTTGTAAAATCATAGAGATAAGGCAAAGTGTAACTCATAATAGAGTAATTATCTCATAATTACTTTATTCCTTGCCCACATCATTGACACATGCAAAATCATGCAAAAATGGAGAAGTTGAGTTAACTGAAGACTTTGGAGTCCTTTTTGTATGGTTTGGAGGACAAATTGGAGAGTTTTGGTCAAACACATAGAGAGGAGCAGTTTTAAGCTATTTTTGCTCATTTTGGGGCAGTTTTAGCTCGTATTTTTAGCGATTTTATTGTTTTCTTGTGAATCAACTTGGAGAGCTTATTTTTAGAGAGAGATGAGTGTAGTTGACCTTCTAGGTCTCTTGTAGAGAGCTTATTATATATTGTATGAAAAACTTAGCTTTTTCTAGTTCTTTCCTTTTTTTCTCTTTACACTTTGAGAGAGAAAGAAGGTTTTGTAACTCACTTTTGTATATTTATAGAGATTACAGTAGGTTACAGGTTCTATACTTTGTCTTTTGATGCAATGATTTCCTCTATATTTTAGCTAAATCAAGTGTCTACCTTTCCATTAATACAACTTTTATGAGTGATTTGATGAGATTTTATTGTGTTTAAATATCAAAACCTTTAAAATCATTGTCTCATTTATTCTTGCATGTGTTAGATAGCTTTGAAAATCATAGGTCTTAGGTTGTGCAATTGGAGAAATTTCCTTTTATGTTGTGAAAAACCCATTTTCCTTGAAAAAGAAATAATTTCCAGCCTTCCTTAGAATCATTTTTGTGATCAATTTACTGAAAGTGGTTTGTGTGGATAGATTTTCTGAGATCTATTGTGAGTTAGATTGCCAAGTTTCCTATCAATTTTAGGTGTATCACCATATTTTATATTACAATTATAGTGTTTTTAGAAGATGATTTTTACCCTTCTTCCATATCAAAGTCATAGATCCAAATTAAATATTTTAAGGGAACCAACCCATAAATCTGGAGGTTCAAGCTCACCATATGTCACGCATAGCCTAAGTTTGATCCCATGTTACATAGGATTGTTGAGTTTCATAGCTCTGCATAATGGGTGCAATTGTGCTCATCAACAATCCTATCAACTTAAGGTCTTGATATTTGATTGGATTTGAAATGGATGATAGTGGATTAGGTCTAGTGTGCCTTTAGACGAATGATCTTGATGATTGATTTGGATGGATTATGATTAGGATTTGGATGAAGGTGGATGGGGTTGAAGAAGGATAAATCCTTAACTAAAAATTTGATTTTGAAAGGATGATTTGTGATTGAGGATTAGGGGGTGGATGTTTGATTGAAATGGATAGGTGGATAATGGATGATTGATTTTGGATGAGGGGTAAATGAATTAGATTAGGATTTGTTTGAAATGGGATTAGGTGGATAAGTGGAATGGATTAGGATGATGATGGAGGATTGGATTAAGCTCAATAATTGGATTATGATGTGGATTAAGGATGATAATGGATGAAGTTGGATTAAGATAAGAATAAGTGATGAAATTAAATTAGAATAGTGGATTATGATGTGAAATATAGATGACAAATGGATGAGAGATGATTAGGATAATGGATTGTGATGTTGATTGTGGGTAATATCAAATGAGGTTGGATTAAGATAATGATGAATGATGGAATTAGATTAAGATATTGGATTTTTATGTGGGCTATGGATGACAAAGGGATGGAGGATAGTTTATGATAAGGATTATGACCTTGATTGGATTAGGAAAATTGATTAGGATTAGGGTTCTAAATGATGGTTTAGGATTGGATTGGGGATAGATTGGGATGATGTGGATAGGGTGATTAGGATATTTGGGATGAGGTGATTAAGATGATTAGGGATGAGGTGTAGGATAATTAGCAGGTGATATGGATTTGATAAGGAGGATTAGGATGAAGTTGGATTGGATTGGATTTGGATGAAAATGAATGACTAGAAGGTGATTATGGATGGTTTGAAGATTGAACTTGGGCAATTTTTCAAACAATAGGTTTCACACATACATGCACAGGTTTTGCAAATGATTTAGATTTTAGATTGGGAAAATGCATGGGTTTCAATAAATGAACACACATGAAAAGCACAACAACACCCTAGATTATTCAAGTAGGTGTGTCAAATATTGTGGACTCATAATGGAAACCTCCATCACATTAATACCATCTACCATGGAATGGATAGCTAGGGATAGTCACATACAAGAGAAATCCCTTACCTTGGAGTGCCAAAGGCCTTACCAAACTTAGCTCTATCTCACCCATGGAGGTACATGTGATCACTTCACCCCAATAGTGATGTACCACATGATATGATGGTAGAAAGGTCTTAATCGAGGATAAACAAGCCTCTAAGGGTTCCCCCATATACTCAAGGTACATGGGGTCCAATCCATGAATACTAGCCCATCTACAAGCATGAGACCTAAGAAAAGGCTTGGACAATCTCTTCACCTTGTGTCGTGAATTACCAGGCCCCCCAAGGCTGTGCTAGACACTATGATACCTAGATTGGGGTGTAAATTTCATTCTCTCCCTTTGATATGCTCATGGTAGAACATGTGGTTGAGGTTGTCCCCTAGGGTGATAAAATCTCCAAGAAGGCCTCCTGATGGGAAAGGTTAATGTTAGGTTTGTTTGATCTCCAAGCTCACACGGAGCACAATGATAGGCAATACACACACTAACACACCTTGGGTGACAAAAGTAAACCAAGAGGTGTTTTTGATCCCCAAAACCACCTTGTTGTGTGAGGGGAGTACATACACACACATTGTTGGATTAGGTTCGAACAACTGAGAGGGGGGTGAATCAGTTGTCACACATTCTGAACTTTTTCTATTTTTAATCTTCCCTTACAACTTACAATCAAATTAATGAAATAAAAATTTTAGCATCACATAAGAAGAAATAAAAATAACACACTTGACACCAAGATTTTTGACGTGGAAACCCGGTTAAGGGAAAAACCACGGTGGGGGTTAACCCACAAAAATTAACACCTAGTTAAAAGTATTTTACAAATGGGAATGCGCATGCATTCGAGATCACTGCCTAGAGCTCATTGCTCAATTGAAGGCTCATTGCCTATGAAATATTACAAGAGAAAAATAGAGATTTGAATTGATTAATAGCATCTACCCATGCATGAATTTTAGTTCCGGTTAAGTACAAAAACTGATCTTACACATTTCATCTTTGCTCTGCTCTTCTACTGATCTACCTTCATCCACACTTTGGATTTCTGCTCTTTTCACACATATACCTTCTTCGCATACGTCACACACCTTGAATCATCCAATTTCATTGGCTATATATATTCGCAACATGATCTACAATCATTCTGTCAGTCAGCTTCAACAACACTTAGAACTTTTATGAATGCTTTACTCTGTCGGCTAGATCTATGGATAACTTAGGGTGCAAACCAAAACTTGCTCTTGAAAATCATTACTCATGTTGGTCATAATCACTAATCACCATCATTTGTCTAACAAGTGACTTACATACATCCGAAATCAAGATCTTTTGCAAGGTCTACCTATTCTTCTTTTGTCTGCTTTTGACAAACTGGAACCAGTACTCAGAAGCTAATATCTTTTGAATCATTCATCATCGGAGGGCAAAACTCTAGATTTAGAGTGTCTTTGTAATGCTGTCAACTACCTTAGGTCCGTAAAAAACCATGCCTTTCCACTAGACAGATCCAGACCAAAATACCAGACCCTGTTATTGCTCTGTTCCTAACTGCCCAGACTTAGACAAAATTATGATTCTAACTTCTAGTATGAATAACTTGTGTTATGCGGATGTTTGGGGTGATCTTAGTTGCCATTAATGACAACATCTATCAAGCAAAGCAGTGTCTCTTGCCACCAATCTACGCCTTTGGCATTGATGGGAACACTTGGTGAAAAATGACCAAGTGTCTTAGTGCAACTCCCCCTTTCTCTGTACATCCGTGCCCTTCACTTATTCTGGTTCTCTCCCTTTACTAAATTCCTCATTTTTCACTGCCCTTCACTCCCCCTTTGACATCAATGGCAAAGGATGGGGTCCGTAAGCCAAAACTCTCCAAAAATTCTGTATATACTGTCGCATATGTACAACAAATCATCAAATCTTATTTGCATGAACTTGAGAATGTCTGCAAAACTGGTCTTTAATTGTACAAGTTCAGAGGCCCAAGTGCTCTTAATTCCATCCAAAAGTGAGATGTGCCCACTCAACAAAACTGCATATGCTTCTACCTTTTCCAAATCTGAAGGATCACTTGTCTAAAGTGCATTCTAGGCTTTGAATATGACATTATGCATGGATTCCAACTTGGGGGGGCAATCAATCCCCAGAGTTCACACATCCTCTTCATAGTATTGATTTTCTCTTTTTCAAGTCACTTTATTTCATCTGTCAAGCTGATGACCTGACATTCCTAGCTTATAGGAGAGGCAGTTAGAGGATCAAAGTTTTGAGATAGAACTGATATTTTCTATTCTTGTTCCTTTATCTTCTTCTCAATATCCTCATTGATTTTAGTCAATGATAGGAAAAACTTATATATGTCTTCTCCATCACTTAGAGAATTTTGAATGCTTTTTATGCTAATGCCTAGTATTAACCTATCACTCCTTATCAGATTCTTCACTTGACTAAATTTCTTATTCAAAAACTCTTTCTGAACTTTTGCCTCCATAGACTTTTCAAAAGACTCAAAATGTGAGTTTACTAAACTTACAAGATTTTTTAGATGTCTGGAGGGGGAATCATTTTGATTCTTATGATAGGATGGCATTAATTTCTCCAGGATTCTAGTTACAAGCCCCAATAGCTCATTGTCCTCCATGTGGGACTTTAACATCTTTTCTCTAGCCTTTACTTGGGTGAATGATGCTATTTTCATCAATTGAATTGGAGAGAGAGCATCTGGATTGGCTAGACCTTGGAGTAGCTAGGGCTCATCAAGTTCAATCATTTCTTTTTCAAGAGGACCTTTTAATGCATTTGCAGTGTCTCTTGCAGACATTTCAAAATCATCCTTTTGTTCATCTGATTTCTTGATATTTGCTTTAGGTGCTTCAACATTTGCACCATCTTCTTTTGCCTTATCTTCCTTTCCTTTTTCTTCCTCTTTCTCTGTTTTACTCTTCTCTGTGTTCTCACCAGAGGGACCTTTTCTTTTGTTCACCACTTGCTATCTAATCCTGAGGGCTCTGTGCGGTAGCAATATCCTCTTCTTTTCTAGAGTGATCAGGTGGTGGAGTAACCCCTACATTAACTATTCTATCTACCATATCTATGTCCTCCTGATTGACTTGTTTCTCTTCCTGAGCTTCTCCAATATTTGGATTTGATGAATCAAGTCCATCATTTGTCTCCTCATGGATTAGTTTTGGAGGATCTAGAGTAGTACTTTGGTCATCAATTCTCTCGTTAGTTTCTTCTTTAGGAGCTTCTTGTTCCAGAGCAGGTGGATTGTCTTCTTCCACTTGTTTATCTAAAACAATATAGTATTTATTTTTCTCCAAAACCTTTCTTAGAATTTCCTCTGTTTCCTTTGCAATTTCCTTAGTCTCACCAAGCATTAGCTTGTTCATCCAGACCTTGCTTTTGAATTTATCTTTAATTTCTTTGAGGATTTTATCTACTTCTTTTCTGGTCACTACATGGCATAAGGAGGAGAGAACATACTCTTTGAGTTCTATGTCTTTATCCATGGCTGCTTCTTTCCTCATTTCCATTACCTTCCTTAAACTTTTAGGAAGTTCTTGTAAGATTTCCAATAGGGCTCTATTGAATTTATTCAAATTTATGATAACGACATCTTCTAAAATTTACTTATTACCTCGATCAAGATTATCATAGTAAACTCTGATAGGCTTTAAGTTTCCATGAACTATGATTGTTTTTAAAAATTTCATCAATAGTCATAGCGAATTTACCGATTACTTGCCTTATACTGCCCTTAATGCTTCTGGAAGGCTGGTCTTCAGAAATTTTTGAAGTTTTGACCTTCTTGGATCTTATTTCTTTCCCTTCTTCATTTGTCTCTGTCTCCTCATTATCTTCTATGCTTTTGTGAGTTCTTGTTGCCTTGGTTTTCTTTCTTTTCCCTCCTTCATTGGATGGAGTGGCTTCTGGCTTTTTAGTGGAAGTGGACTTGAGTGACTCAACAAGAGTTGCAGAACTCCTTGTCTTTCTTGAGGAGCTTGGTGGGGCTTCCCGAGGGACTACAGACTCACTTTTTGCTGGCTCAATACTCTTCTTTTCCAGAGTGATCAGGTGGTGGAGTAACCCCTACATTAACTATTCTATCTACCATATCTATGTCCTCCTGATTGACTTGTTTCTCTTTCTGAGCTTCTCCAATATTTGGATTTGATGAATCAAGTCCATCATTTATCTCCTCTTGGATTAGTTTCAGAGGATCTAGAGTAGTACTTTGGTCATCAATTCTCTTGTTAGTTTCTTCTTTAGGATCTTCTTGTTCCAGAGCAGGTGGATTGTCTTCTTCCACTTGTTTATCTGAAACAATATAGTATTTATTTTTCTCCAAAGCCTTTCTTAGAATTTCCTCTGTTTCCTTTGCAATTTTCTCAGTCTCACCAAGCATTAGCTTGTTCATCCAGACCTTGCTTTTGAATTTATCTTTAACTTCTCTAAGGATTTTATCTACTTTTCTGGTCATTACAGGGCATAAGGAGGAGAGAACATACTCTTTGAGTTCTATGTCTTTATCCTTGGCTGCTTCTTTCCTCATTTCCATTACCTTCCTTAAACTTTTAGGAAGTTCTTGTAAGATTTCCAACAGGGCTCTATTGAATTTATTCAAATATATGATAATGACATCTTCTAAAATTTTCTTATTACCTTGATCAAGATTATCATAGTAAACTCTGATAGGCTTTAAGTTTCCATGAACTATGATTGTTTTTACAATTTCATCAATAGTCATAGAGAATTTACCGGTTACTTCCCTTATACTGCCCTTAATGCTTCAGGAAGGCTGGTCTTCAAAATTTTTTGAAGTTTTGACCTTCTTGGATCTTATTTCTTTCCCTTCTTCGTCTGTCTCTATATCCTCATCATCTTCTATGATTTTGTGAGTTCTTGTTGCCTTGGTTTTCTTTCTTTTCCCTCCTTCATTGGATGGAGTGGCTTTTAGCTTTTTAGTGGAAGTGGACTTGAGTGACTCAACAAGAGTTGCAGAGCTCCTTGTATTTCTTGAGGAGCTTGGTGGGGCTTCCCGAGGGACTACAGACTCACTTTTTGTTGGATCAATACTCTTCTTTTCCAGAGTGATCGGGTGGTGGAGTAACCCCTACATTTACTATTCTATCTACCATATCTATGTCCTCCTGATTGACTTGTTTCTCTTCCTGAGCTTCTCCAATATTTGGATTTGATGAATCAAGTCCATCATTGGTCTCCTCATGGATTAGTTTCAGAGGATCTATAGTAGTACTTTGATCATCAATTCTCTTGTTAGTTTCTTCTTTAGGAGCTTCTTGTTCCAGAGCAGGTGGATTGTCTTCTTCCACTTGTTTATCTAAAACAATATAGTATTTATTTTTCTCCAAAGCCTTTCTTAGAATTTCCTCTGTTTCCTTTGCAATTTCCTCAGTCTCACCAAGCATTAGCTTGGTCATCCAGACCTTGCTTTTGAATTTATCTTTAACTTCTTTGAGGATTTTATCTACTTCTTTTCTGGTCATTACAGGGCATAAGGAGGAGAGAACATACTCTTTGAGTTCTATGTCTTTATCCTTGGCTGCTTCTTACCTCATTTCCATTACCTTCCTTAAACTTTTAGGAAGTTCTTGTAAGATTTCCAACAAGGCTCTATTGAATTTATTCAAATATATGATAACGACATCTTCTAAAATTTTCTTATTACCTTGATCAAGATTATCATAGTAAACTCTGATAGGCTTTAAGTTTCCATGAACTATGATTGTTTTTACAATTTCATCAATAGTCATAGCGAATTTACTGGTTACTTTCCTTATACTGCCCTTAATGCTTCTCGAAGGCTGGTCTTCAAAATTTTTTGAACTTTTGCCCTTCTTGGATCTTATTTCTTTCCCTTCTTCATCTGTCTCTGTCTCCTCATCATCTTCTATGCTTTTGTGAGTTCTTGTTGCCTTGGTTTTCTTTCTTTTCCCTCCTTCACTGGATGGAGTGGCTTCTGGCTTTTTAGTGGAAGTGGACTTGAGTGACTCAACAAGAGTTGCAGAACTCCTTGTCTTTCTTGAGGAGCTTGGTGGGGCTTCCCGGGGGACTACAGACTCACTTTTTGCTGGCTCAATACTCTTCTTTTCCAGATTGATCAGGTGGTGGAGTAACCCCTACATTAACTATTCTATCTACCATATCTATGTCCTCTTGATTGACTTGTTTCTCTTTCTGAGCTTCTCCAATATTTGGATTTGATGAATCAAGTCCATCATTGGTCTCCTCATGGATTAGTTCCGGAGGATCTAGAGTAGTACTTTGGTCATCAATTATCTTGTTAGTTTCTGCTTTAGGAGCTTCTTGTTCCAGAGCAAGTGGATTGTCTTCTTCCACTTGTTTATCTGAAACAATATAGTATTTATTTTTCTCCAAAGCTTTTATTAGAATTTCCTCTGTTTCCTTTGCAATTTCCTCAGTCTCACCAAGCATTAGCTTGTTCATCTAGACCTTGGTTTTGAATTTATCTTTAACTTCTTTGAGGATTTTATCTACTTCTTTTCTGGTCATTACAGGGCATAAGGAGGAGAGAACATACTCTTTAAGTTCTATGTCTTTATCCTTGGCTGCTTCTTTCCTCATTTCCATTACCTTCCTTAAACTTTTAGGAAGTTCTTGTAAGATTTCCAACAGGGCTTTATTGAATTTATTCAAATATATGATAACGACATCTTCTAAAATTTTCTTATTACCTTGATCAAGATTATCATAGTAAACTCTGATAGGCTTTAAGTTTCCATGAACTGTGATTGTTTTTACAATTTCATCAATAGTCATAGCAAAATTATCGGTTACTTACCTTATACTGCCCTTAATGCTTCTGGAAGGTTGGTCTTCAGAAATTTTTGAAGTTTTGACCTTCTTGGATCTTATTTTTTTCCCTTCTTCATCTGTCTCTATCTCCTCATCATCGTCTGTGATTTTGTGAGTTCTTGTTGCCTTGGTTTTCTTTCTTTTCCCTCCTTCACTGGATGGAGTGGCTTTTGGCTTTTTAGTGGAAGTGGACTTGAGTGACTCAACAAAAGTTGCAGAACTCCTTGTCTTTCTTGAGGAGCTTGGTGGGGCTTCCCGGGGGACTACAGACTCACTTTTTGCTGGCTCAATACTCCTCTTTATCCTCTCAATCCTTTCTATGTTTTCTCTCATAGCTTCTTTTGTAAACCCAATTCTTTTTTCATACATCTCCACTTGCTTGTGTACCTTTCTTTTGGTTCCAGTTGTCTAAGTTCCACATGCAACTTTAAGCTTAGTTCCTTGTATGTTCCAAACCTTTCAATAGAGGTGTGTTTAGGTTTGCTCAGGAGATGTTGAACATACATGTCCAGAATTTCCTCATCCACTTCATAGCCCATTGGCATTATCCATACTATTCTTGGTTCTACAGCCTCCATCAAACATTGATCTATGTCTACCATAAAACATATTTCATTTTCATACTTTTCAACAACTAAACTAGGGATTCTTTCCCTTGCATGCATCATACTCTGAAAGTTTTTGAAATATCCCCATATTGCAGTCTTTTGTGCACCTGAATCTCCAAGATTATGTAAATGGTCTCTTATCTAAATTGCCATTGGTCTGTCATTTGTCTAGTGCACACCTTGCACTCCAGGCACTTCATTCATAAAATAGAAAAATAGGCATATGATCAAGGAATCATATTTGAAGGAGGTTTTCTTGTCTCTTTTGATTTTGCTCAAATTCTCTATCAACTAATTTTGTAGTAATTCACATACATCGTAGTCTTCATTCTCCTTTAACATTTTATAAGCTACATATATTGTTGTCCTAGAAACTAAATTTTCCCTACTTGAGTGATAAATCTTGTACCTGATCACCATAGAGACAAACTTAACATCCGATTGTGTGATATCATTAATGGTCATTGCCCTTTTGTCAAACTTGGTGCCGGTAGCATCAATTATTGTTTAGTTTTTAATGGCTTTCAACATAGGTAATCCACTGGAGGAGTTTAACCCAGTTACAGTCTTGATAACATCCTTTGTGATCTTAAATGGTTTCATTAGCCACAAGAATTTATCATGTATTTGGATCAAGATGTAACGAACTTATTCATTTTCATCAAAAGATGAAAATTCAATCAATTGCAGAAAGTGTTTTCTTTCAAGGGCTACATATTTAGGTCTCAGTTGGTAATTGTCATCTTTCAAATGATTCTTAAACAACTCCATCAGTTTCTCTTTCCCAAATTCTTATAGATTGCAATGAATGTATGCCCTAATGTCTTCAACATGTAAAACCCCATAAGGGACACTCGAGAAGGCACCTAGCGGCTCGACTTCAAAAGATTTATAGGGATGCTTTTTGAATTTTGGATGGGGCCTCTCAGTAACATTGATGAGTAAAGATGTAGCCATTTGCAGAGAATGAGAATTCAAGAAGTTTCACAGAAAGTAGAAACACCTTGTTCTGCAGATTAGGGTTTTGCTTAGAGATCCTCTTCGTGCTTCAATTCTTGGGAATTCTCAGCTCTGAACTCGTTCACTTCTCTTCTTCTTGCTTTCTTCTGATGCAAAGTGATCCAAATGAGGAATGAATGATCCTTTTATGTTCCGCAACACCTAATTTGTCTTTGTAATAAATTATCTACCCTAATATATCCGGTTACTTTGTTTGTTGAACAGTTGCATATAAATTACTCTGCAATTTTCATATTCACCTCTTTTCTTCCAGAAATCCTTTCAACTGTTCTGATTCAATTCAAGGTACCTTTTCTTACTGTGCCAGATCCAAGCACTCACTTATTGGCTAGGGGAAATTGATTTACAGTGCTACTCCCCCTGAGCCAGGGCTCTCAAATCAATTCCCAGAGGAATTTTGAGCACCAGATTCTGGTGCAAATCCATTATTGTCATTTATAATTGTTTTCTTGACCCACATCTTGTTTGTTTCATTCTAAGTCTCATTTGAATCAAGTTTTGTAGATCAATTATTGTCATTTATAATTGTTTTCTTGACCCATATCTTGTTTGTTTCATTTTGAGTCTCATTTGAATCAAGTTTTTCTTTGCCTTTGTCTTGTTTCTACTCATCCAGTTTTCTATTTACTGGATCTCTTCTCTCATTGTTCCTATTTCTATAGAATCTTGCAATATGACCAGATTTGTTGCAATTAAAGCACACAACATTTCCTTTCTTATAACCTTGATTTCCTCTTGATCTGCACTGATTAGCCATGTGTCCAAATCCATTGCAAGAAAAGTAGTAGCCATTGAAAGAATTACCATTTGAGTTATTCATTATTATACTTCTGCATTCATTAGATTTGTGACCATACCTCTTGCATTTGAAGCATTGACCAGAGAAGGATGGACCATTTTGATTTGCTCCTCTTCTACATTGAGTAGCTTTATGACCAAATTTATTGCAATTAAAATAGTTTCAATTTTAAAAAAATGGATATCTTTGGGCATTAGGCTGT
This sequence comes from Cunninghamia lanceolata, assembly GCA_027924645.1. Lineage (NCBI taxonomy): Eukaryota > Viridiplantae > Streptophyta > Pinopsida > Cupressales > Cupressaceae > Cunninghamia > Cunninghamia lanceolata. The sequence continues at coordinate 12,847,374 of BSBN01000078.1, forward strand.
CTTACCGGAGGTTTTCTAATCCTATTTCTTCTATTCCTTGGTTGAAAATTTTTCTGTCTGATTCTGAACCTTTCACCTTTCTCATATCCAAGACCATGCTTGTCATCAGCCTTTTTCTATCCTTTGAGTAGTGCTTCTAGTTTTGTTGAGCTTATCTTGAACTTCTCCTTATATTCATTTGTAACTTCTAGGTCATGTCTAAGAATGACAATTTGCCTTTCAAGTTCTCTCTCATTGTCTCTACTTTCTTGTAGATTAGATTCTAGATGTCCAGCTATTCTATCCAATTTGGAATACTCTTCGGTTCTTTCTCTTAGTTTTTGATTAAGATATTATTCAATTTTCTTTCTATATTCACTTTCTTTGGTTAGCCTCAGCACCCCAGATTCCATTTCAATTTTCAAAATAGCAACTTCTTTTGATAGCTTCTCACATTCTTTTGTCTTTTCATTCAAAGCTTCATTCATGAGATTTTCTTTAGGTAAACTAGATAGCTGCAGAAGTAGCTCCTTTTTTCTTTGTAGATATTTCTTTAATTTATCTTTTAACATTTCAATAGTATCATTAGCATCTTTGAGTTCATCTTTTAGATTACTAATTTCTATTTTAGACTAAACAAGTTCTTCCAGGGCCATCTGAAGTTGATCTTTGAGTGAACCCATTTGAATACTTCTTCCAAGATCTTTTCCTCAAGCTGTTAGGTTTTTCAAAGGAACCTTTCTTTGATACCAATTGTTGGATTAGGTCTAGACAAATGAGAGGGGGAGGGGGGTGAATCAGTTGTCACACATTCTAAACTTTTTCTATCTTTAATCTTCCCTTACAACTTACAATCAAATTAATGAAATAAACATTTTAGTATCACACTAGCATAAATAAAAATAACACACTTGACACCAAGATTTTTGACGTGGAAACCCGGTTAAGGGAAAAACCACGGTGGGGGTTAACCCACAAAAATTAATACCCTGTTAAAAGTATTTTACAAATGGGAATGCACATGCATTCGGGCTCATTGCTCAATTGAAGGATCATTGCCTATGAAATATTACAAGAGAATAACAGATATTTGAATTGATTAATAGCATCTACCCATGCATGAATTTTAGTTCTGGTTAAGTACAAAAATTGATCTTACACATTTCATCTTTGTTCTGCTCTTCTACTGATCTGCCTTCATCCGCACTTTGGATTTCTATTCTTTTCACACATATACCTTCTTCGCATACGTCACACACCTTGAATCATCCAATTTCATTGGCTATATATATTCACAACATGATCTACAATCATTCTATCTGTCAGCTTCAACAACACTTAGAACTTTTATGAATGCTCTGCTCTGTCGGCTAGATCTATGGATAACTTAGGGTGCAAACCAAAACTTGCTCTTGGAAATCATTACTCATGCTAGTCATAATCACTAATCACCATCATTTGTCTAACAAGTGACTTGCATACATCTGAAATCAAGATCTTTTGCAAGGTCTACCTATTCTTCTTATGTCTGCTTTTGACAAACTGGAACCGATACTCAGAAGCTAATATCTTTTGAATCATTCATCATCAGATGACAAAACTCTAGATTTAGAGTGTCTTTGTAATACTGTCAACTACCTCAGGTCCGTAACAAACCATGCCTTTCCACCAGACAGATCTAGACCAAAATACCAGACCCTGTTACTGCTCTGTTCCTAACTGCCCAGACTTAGACAAAATTCTGATTCTGACTTCTGGTATGAACAACTTGTGTTATGCAAATGTTTGGGATGATCTTAGTTGCGATCAATGACAACATCTATCAAGAAAAGTAGTGTCTCTTGCCAACACACACTTGATCCACACAAGCAAGATTAACTAACCCTTAGAAAATAATGTGTGTTGTGAAAATGAATTTGTCTAAACAAGGTTTTAATAGCCTTAAGGTACAAGTCAACAATTTAGAATGGTATTTGGGATAGGAAAAGGATATATAAAAGTACATTTTAATGAGTACTACTTGACACTCATCATCTGATGTGGCATAATGACAAATTTGATTGTGAAATGTTGACATATCCAAAATGCAAGTGGGATTTAGATCTACAAAACACTCTGGTGACTTTGTGGGTAAGAACTATGATGAATAGATAATACTCTATTTTTTGTGTGTGTTTATACCTTTATAAAAAGTGACTATATTTTGTAGCTCACAAAATGTGACTATGTTTCGTGGCTCACAAAACGTGACCACGTGGTCACATTTTATGATTTTAAAAATAATGCGACTGTGTTATGTAGAAATTTAGACATTTGGCCAATTTTTTATGCCCCATTTCCATGCACTCACCCATGCATGAAATAAACTAAGGTTTAACTCTACTGCAATCAAATTTATTCTAAGAAATCTTGTAAATGGAAATTCAAGAAATACAACTAAAAACAAGGGAATGGAAAAACTTAAAAAAAATAAAGGGAAATAAAGATCTTTTGGACCAATTTAGGGGAGAGCTCTACATCTCATTCAAGGGTTTCCTTATGTGGCTCCTGGTAGGGCTCTCCTACTTATTGAAACTTTGTCAGATTGCTTCTCTTCTGCAAGAATTCAATAGTTTGTTGTATGTATTTTGTTTGACATTGTCTTTAATGATTGTGTTTCTTCCTGTCATTGGTGTCGTTGAACCGTTTGTCCTTAGGTTTTTTTCTTTCAAGATTTAAATTTGAATGGCATTCCCACCCATGGTCTTGGAGGTTTTTAGTGGGGGAGTTAACATATGCTCATAGACTTTTGGGGAGTATGCTTCTGGATAAGGCATTTACTCCTCAGTCGGGCAAATTAATGGAGGATGGGAAAGGTAAGGATGTGGAGGGCATTGGAATTAAGATCTCTATAGATAAATCTAGAAGATCATTCAGAGATACTTTCAAAGAATGAGATGCCTCATCTCTAACCAAAAATGCTTGCTTCCAAGCAAGCAAAGAGGGAGGAATTTTCAAAGTCGGAGGTCACCTCACTATCAGAAGGAGAGAGGAGGTTCCTGTAGCGCAAGAAAAAGGTAAGGCTCCCTCTCTGGCTAGGAAGTTGGTCTTGAATCCTAATGAGGAAATGACTATTTCTATATAAAGAATGAAGAATTGACGCTTAAAAACACAACTTTGTTCTTTGTTTGTCTGGATGTGGAAAAATTACCCTCGAGAAGGTTTTTTGACAACTGGGTAAATGTTTGGGGGAAAAATCTAGGAGTTGTGTCTTTTTGTAGAATGATTGATAAAGGTTTGTTTGTGGTTTTTATGAAGAATCACACAATTCAAAGGTGGGTCTTGGAGTGAGAACTCTGGAATGTTGGGAGTTCTCTCTTCAAGGTTGTCTAATGGTGCCCTAGTGCCTCTCACCAAGAAATTCATTTTTGTTTGATAACCAGATGGTTATTAATTAAAAACATCCTTGTCCAGTTGTGGGCTTTCTTTCACCAAATTGTTAAACCCTTTGGCAAAGTAATGAAAATTGAAGATTAAATAATCACCTCGCCCCATATTGATGTTGTTTAGTATGAAATTTGAAGAGGATAGATAGATGTTTAGGGTTTAGGTTTTTAATGGTTTGTCTTGATCCTCCTTTCACCGCTAAACATTCAAGGACTTTCAGTCTAGTAGAGGACCCTACCAAAGGCCTTTTGTCACTTGGAACATAGGGGAAGATTGGAATTATATTAATTTATTGTTCAATTAAGCCCAATTATACTCAAAACCCTAATTTCACAAATTCGTAAACAAACAGACAAATTATGGAAAATGATCATACATAGAGATATCAAATGACAATCAAATGCATACTAGATTTCAAAGTTTGGAATACAAAAAAGTCAAGGAATAATGAGCAGGTGCCCTAGTCTAGTGCCATAGGTTTTGTCAAGATCTGGGAATCTTGTCTACAACTTATTCCCGTTGTTCCAAAGATTCTTCAGTTGTGAGATCCAGAGGACTAATGAGTAGGCGTCTGAGTCCAAGTCCCTATTTTCTTCTTTGATCTACAATTTTGACGGTCAGTACTACTCTTCTACAACTCCACTTCTTCTACTTACGCAACCTGTAACATGCAATAATGGAAAAATGGGTTGGGGTTATGGTGTTTAGAGGCTTGCCTCAGTCAAGCCTCGGAGAGACATTCAAGTCTTCCGAACACCGTTGTTAGATAAAGAGTGTGTATCCCAGCAGGATAGAGGCAAAATCCAAATGATAAATGATAGAAAACACAATTGATATCACCTTGTAGTGAAGATCTCATGGAAGGAAGATGCTCTTCATGCCATGAGGAGATGGATGTCAAATTTGCAAATACAAACACATGAACAACACAAATTCTACTCTACAACACAATGAATGCCTTGAATCACTTTCACATAAGCTTGAATATCCAAATTGCCATCTAATTTCCATCTAGTTTACAAATGAATCACTAATCATGCTTATATATGCAACTACAAACATTCTCGCTAAGAATTTCATAATTCAAACTTACCATGTCGGCATAGGACCTAAATAATGGTCATAAACTAACACTTTGAAATTGGTCCTAACCTAAAATAGGGTAGGACTAGGGTGCGGGTGCCCAAGTCCTCTCCCCTATTTCAGGCAGTATTTATGTTAAGTGCATCCCCTGAGTTCTATTTGCCATGAAACTTTAGGGTTTTCTCATCGGGAGTCATCAAAATGATGCAAGAATCTCTAAATGCATTCTAAAGACCTAAAAGCTAAACCTTAAGAGGAAAAAACCCCCAAGGTTACTTTTTCTGACATAACATTTAGCCCCCACTTTAATGTATGAATAAACACATGACCGATACATGCATTAAGTACGGTCAACAAACACAGCAAACACGCCAAGCATAGAGAAGACACACTAATCACAGAGAAGACAGTAATAGGAACACAAAACGTGGAGAAGACAGTTACAGTCATACAAAACATGAAGAAGACAACATTGAAGACATGCAAAACACAATAAATACACTGAATACAGTGAAGAAAATGATGATTTTCTCTTTCTTTTTCTCATATATGAAATACAGATGCAAGCACAAGGAAGGTAAACACATCACCCATAATGCAGGAGGGACTCATCGCCACCGGTCTTTAAGACTACATATGGGGAAATAGACAAGAAAAACAAATCAAGCACACCATACAAATCAAACACACCATACAAATCCCAAAGCATAGGAGGGACTCATCACCACTGGTCTTTAAGACTATGCTTTGGAATAAACACACAATACACACACACTTGGAAGACACAAAGAAAACACAGAAGACAAGCCATGGAGTGTTCCTATTTCTAGGTCCATCACCATCTCATGCACATTATAGGAACACATTGATAATTGGGCTTCTCCACAACAATCGCTGAAGACACACTTAAGGGTTGAGTTAGTCACAGAACCGCTCCCTGCCTCCATAGAGGACTTTTTGAAAATGATAGGATGTGCACTCTCCATGAGAAATACACCATCCACACCGTCATAGAGGGCTTAAGATAAAATGGATACGTGCAATATCTTGCCTCCACAGAGGGCTTAAATGATTGTAATAGATTTCAAACAAACCTCAGAGTGTAGGAGGGACTCATCGCCACTAGTCTTTAAGACTGCACCTAAGAAAAAACACACTTTGCTAGCATCTAGAAAAAACATCTTACCTTATATATGCCCTCACTTTAAGGTGGTTGATATCATGTCATGATATCAAGCACATTAAGGTAGGAAGAAAACACACAAGGGAACACAAGCTCTTGCAAAGCCCATGCCCCCCCGAGGTGACATGTACTTTACGATCGCCAAATATTCCCACAAACACATTCCTGCAAGAAAAAGTGTTAGCATCCATATAATCATGATAAACAACAATGCATATGATCATTCACACAAAGAGCTGAGGTTATACTATGGATTCAGAGACCAAGTATAACCGTGGGGCTATACCGCATAAATCTCAAAACCAAGTGTAACCAAGGTGAGATTCACAGTCAAACAAAGTGCACGAAGCAACAATATTGTTATGTTTTGTAAGTGTAATAAGACAACATCAAGATCACACAGAGTGATTCTACTAGCCAAGCATCAGATAATATATATCAACCCCATCGTCATGTATGGACTTGGTCCATTTATTGATTTCTCGTTGAAGGGACACTAGGTCTGTAACAGTATAATATGTTTTTGGTTATCCGCCCACTAGATAGAAACACTAGAGGAAGAGAAACAATAAATCAAGAGAGGAGAAACAAGTGCTTTAGGGACAGTCACATAGGAGGGTGCCCCCAAGTCACCAACCGCAACACTATATCTGTAAGACACAACACACAACAGTGAAAAATTGAAGAGAAACAATATAGAAGAATGATGATACAAATAGTAGAAGGGTCACAAAAGAGGCGGTCTCCTGGTGTCTTGGACCTTACAAGAGAATCAAGGGTCATCTCAAGAGGCCTAAACAACACATAACACATCACAGGGGAAACACAACATAGAGGTAAAGGGTTAGAAATACTTACCTATAGGGACAACCAAACTAACCTTTGTCAACATTTAAATCAATGCCATTTTCCCATGCATGAGGTGAATTCTCAATTTGCTCCTGGTCCACTTCTATTATGCCAATTATTTCATCATAGTTCAGATAGTCATGTTCATCATAGTCATAATAAGCTTGTTATTCTATGACATCTCTTTCCTAATTCACTAATGCTTCTTCTTGGCCAGGGAGAGCATTGGAATGAAAGAAAGGTAAAGTGTTGTTAAGGAGTTTAGGTGTTGTATCATTATCATCCTCATCATCATAAGTTTTATCTAATGATTCCATTCCATTAAGAGAATTTTCATACTCATCATTCTCAATGTGGTGTGCTAAGTCTTCTACTCCCCAAGGGTATGTGTTCATAAGCGATGTGTAATAGTCTAGATCATATAGTGGCATAACATTATTTTGTACTATATGTATTAATCCTCAAACAACATCAATACCATCTTGTTCTTCTTTTATCAATTCTCTTATGTTGTGAATCACAGGTATAGCTTCTTCTGCTATCCTTTCAGTTTCAACAAATGCTTGAAAATTGGCGAACTCTTTGTCAAGTTTGTTTATTTACTCATCAGTCACATGTGTTATCAACATCATGAAATATTTGTTCTTCTATTGTAGTTTTAGGAGGCATGATGTCTTGCAAAGTTATGTTTCTCCTATTGTTGGGAAGGTATCAGTGATTTCATTGTCTTGTACTAGTATATCCTCACATGGGAAGAATAGTTTTTGAAATAATGACCAGAGGACAAGTTTATGTCATCATCGCATGTAGTAGATATAGAAGTGCTATCCAAATTATCTTTTTTATTTCTACTCATAGAGATGAACTCAGTTAAGCTTTCTAATATCATACGATGTTCACTCATAAGGGTTAAGAATTTGTCAAAATCAAGATTTTTGATAAATACATGCAAAGATACCATGGAAAAATGACATGAGGGTGCCATGTGTATGTTTTAAAATTAATACCAAATCATATTTAAAAAGGATTTCAAAACCTATGCTAGAAACAAGTGCAAAACTATATGTGAAAATGACCTAAAATGCTTGATTTTTTCAAATTTTTCAATGCAAATAAGTGAAAGAAAAGGAATTTTAAGGAAATTGATCAGGGGAAGAAAATAATATGTCTGATATCAGTCCAATAAAGCAATAATATCCTTCACAACACACTTTTGATGCAAACCTAGGGTGATGACAAGTCCAAAACCTAGTGAAAATACACTAAAATATGCAATTTTTCACAAATTTTAAATGCAAAGACCCAATACAAGAGGTGTTGTAAAGAATTTTTAAGAGGTATAGTAGATTATAGAAATAATATCAGTCACCTAAATCCATAAAATCCATCACAACATGCTTGGAGTGCAAATCTAAGTCAAACCCTAGGGAAAATATAGTTAAAATATGCAAATTTTCAACAAATTTCAATGCAAAGGCCCAATGAAAAGGGTGTTGTAAAGAATTTGAGGAGAGGCAGCAGATAATAACCTTTATAATATCCAATTAGTGCAAAATTATTCTTCACAACATGCCTATGATGCAAATCTAGAGAGACGATAAGGCCAAAATCTATTGAAAAAGCAAGGTTTTCAAACCCTAGGCATGAAATTTTGCAAGCAAACCACTATGATGAAACACTACAGTTAGAAATGAGTCCTAATAAATGTTTTAAAAAGGTAGTAAAATCTAAAACAATATTTTGACTACAAACCCTAGCTAATGCAAAACTAGGTTATATGAAAAAATGCACAATTTCAAGCATTTCACATCAATTTAAGCATGAAAATGCAATCTAAATGAATGATGAATAATGAATTTATGTATTTTAAATCATATCTGATGAAAATGACATAAATTCATTGAAAATAAATGCCAACTAACTCAAATTGTTTGAAAATGCGAGCTAAAAATGCCAATTTTTTCAAAATTTTTAAATTTTTAAATTTCTTTTGTAATTTTTCAAATGCAATAAGATGAACAATGATATGAATGAATGAAATGAATGTAAATCTGAAGCAAAACACTTAGAAAGGTGCCAAAAAGTCCAAAAACATGGGTTCACCAAAATGTTTAGTATGAAATTTGAAGAGGATAGATAGATGTTTAGGGTTTAGGTTTTTAATTGTTTGTCTTGATCCTCCTTTCACCACTAAACATTCAAGGACTTTCAGCCGAGTAGAGGAACCTCCTATAGGCCTTCTGTCACTGGAACATAGGGGAAGATTGGAATTGTGTAAATTCATTGTTCAATTAAGCCCAATTATGCTCAAAACACTAATTTCATAAATTCGTAAACAAACAGACAAATGACAGAAAATGATTACACACACAGATATCAAATGATAGTCAAATGCATACCAGATTTTGAAGTTTGGAATACAAAAAATTTAGGGAGTAATTAGCAGGTGCCTAGTACAGTGCCATAGTTTTTGTCGAGATCTAGGAATCTTGTCTGCAACCTGTTCCTGTTGTTCCAGAGATTCTTCAGTTGCTAGATCCGGAGGACTAATGAGCGGGCACTGAGTCTAGGTCCCTATTTTCTTCTCTAATCTGCACTACTCTCCTACAACTCTGGACTTCTTCTTCTTTCGCAACCTATAACCTGTAATTACAGAAAAATGGGTTGGGGTTGTGGTGTTTAAAGGCTTCTCACAATTAAGCCTCAGAGAGACATTCAAGTCTTCCGAACACCGTTGTCAGATAAAGAGTGTGTATACATATGGGATAGAGGAAAAATACAAATGATAAATGATAGAAAACATAATTGATATCACCATGTAGTGAAGATCTCATGGAAGGAAGATGCTCTTCATGCCATGAGGAGATGGATGTCAAATCTACCAATACAAACACAAGAACAACACAAATTCTGCTCTGCAACACAATGAATGCATTGAATCACTTTTCAATCCAAATTGTCATCTAATTTCCATCTAGTTTACAAATGAATCACTAATCATGCTTATATATGCAACTACAAACATCCCCACTAAGAATTTCATAATTCAAACTTACAGTGTCGGCATAGGACCTAAATAACGGTCATAAATAGACACTTTGAAACTGGTCCTGACCTAAAATAGGGAAGGACCAATGTGTGAGCGCCCAAGTCCTCCCCCTATTTTAGGCATGATTTATGTTAAGTGCATCCCCTGAGTCCTATTTGTCTTGAAACTTTAGGGTTTTCTCATCGGGAGTCATCAAAATCATGCAAGATGCTCTAAATGCATTCTAAAGACCCAGGAGCTAAACCTTAATAGGAAAAAGCCCCCAAGGTTACTTTTTACGACATAATAGATGCTAGAATCCTAGTCTCTCTCAACACTAGAGTCCATATTACTAAAGTGATTCAAGTTAATTTAGGGGAGAAAGTAGTGGAATGTGTAGTGGTTGACCTCAGGGGTTTGAATTCCTATTTCTTGTGTAAAATGAATGGTTATCAAGGGAAAAATTGTCCTCTAATAAAGTCTAAAATTTCTGAAAGGAAGTTTGTTAAAACTAATCCAGCCAAAGTTGAATCTAGGCCAAACAATAGTGAAGTTGTTTTCGGCCCTAGGGATGATGCTGTGGATTCCTCTTTGCCTTCAAAACTGGCTAACCTAGGTCCAATAGCTAGCTCCCTGAAGGAACTCAAGAATAGCCTTGAAAATTTGAAATTAGTTGATGCTCCTGATATTGTAATTCATAAGGATTGTCCTCTAGAGGGTCTTGATGGGTTTTTCAAGGGCCCCCTGACTGAAAACTTTGGGCTTATCTTTGGAGGCACTAATAAAAATAATGAAGCAATGTTTAAAGAAGGGTCTCCTTCCCTTGAAAATCCTGACTATAAAGTGGAAATCTCAAATATTGACACTGCCTTGTCTGATGAAGGAAAAGATATTTGGGTTATTTTAATGGAAGGTCCTCATGAACGTATTGCTAAAAGTCTAAGTATGCTAGACAACCCCTTGGTGGTTTCTCCTTCTGCCTCAGGTGGTTTTGTGAGTGACACTCATCCAGTGACTCAACAGAAGAAAAATACTCAATAGTTGGCTTTGATCAAGATAAGAGAGAATAGTTTAATAGACAAAATGCATAAAGTACTTGAGTACAATGGTTCCCCAATTGACTTTAAAACTCTAGACCCAAAGGAGGTTGGTTGTGAAGCCCCAACTAAGGTCACAATAGAAGAAGGTGAAGTTAATGCATCCAAACCTGAAGAGTATATTTTCATCAAAAAGGATGAGTTTAGTAGAAAAAGAAGATATGTGCATAGAAAGTTGAGTTTAGGGAAAAAGGTAAAGGAGGGTAGGCTCCACAAGTTCTTTGATAATATGAGAGTTGGTAGCTCTTGAGAGCTAAATTTTGCTAGGCTCCCAAAAGACTAAATATGAAGGGTTATAGTTGGAATGTGAGGGGACTGGAGTCTCCAGATAGAAAATATATAGTAGGATAGTTCTGTAACAAAAATAAAAAATGGACTTTTTACTGCTACAAGAGTTAAAAGCAACTGGTTTCCAACTAGAAAATACTCTAAGTTTTATATGGAAAGATTCTATAATAGTCCATACTAGACATGATAAGGGAAAAGGAGGGACTACTCTTCTTATAAGTAATTTGTGGGGGTAGTACATGTTGGATTAGGTCCGGATAATTGAGAGGGAGGGTGAATCAGTTGTCAAACAATCTAACCTTTTTCTTCTTTGAATATTCCTTCACAACTTATAATCAACTTAATGAAATAAAAAAATAAGCATCACATAAGCAAAAATAAGATTAACACACTTGACACCAAGATTTTGACATGGAAACTCAGTTAATGGAAAAACCACAGTGGGGGTTAACCCACAAAAAATAATACCCTGTAAAAAGCATTTTTACAAAAGGGAATGCACATGCATTCGGGCTCACTGCCCAGAGTTCATTGTTCAAAAGAAGGTTCACTTCCTATAGAAAGGATTACAAGAGATATATAGAGATTTTGAATTGGTAAGATGCATCTGCCAATGCTAGAGATCAGTTTCGGTTAAGTACAAATACTAACTTTGAACACTTCATCTTTATTCTGCTCTTCTCTTTATTCTACCTTCATTCAGATATCAGATTTCTGCTCCTTTTTCATATACACCCTTTTTCACACACACATGCCCAAAATATCCACAATCATCAACTATATATATCCTTATCTTGAATTACAATCACTTGTCAGTCGGCAACAACAACACTTTGAACTTTTTAAGAAAGGTCTATTATGTTGGCTAGATCCATACACCCATATTGATGCATACCAAAAATAACACATGTAGATCATCATACATGTCAACCACTAACATTATATCTCATACACAGTTCATCAAAACACTTCTATTAAGTCCACACAAGGATTGACATAAGTCTGCCTGTTCTTCATTGAACTATTCTGTCATAGTAGGATCTGGTATTCTGATGCTTATAAATTTTGATCCCTTTATCACTGGAGGCTAAAAACTTTCCCCGATGGACGATCACTCCAATATGACAAACTGTGGTATATGCATAACATGACTTGTTATGGCCGGTTACTACACCCTGATTCACCATTGTGACCGGTCACTTGTTGTATCTGATGGAATGTATATTCTCACATACATTCTCGATATACATTGGTGATGTGCATTCACAATATGCGTTCTATCGGTCTAACACCTTGATCGCTGTCACTTTCAAAAGCTCCTCTGAGGGTTATGTCTCACCGATGATGCCTACACAAAGCTACAAGTCCTCAAATCGCCTAACTTCCAACCCAGACCCTAGCACATGGAGATGCTAGGTTGGTCTACTGCATAGCATAGTCGATCCGATCCTCTCCACTGTCAAACATAACACAAACGACGAAAATAGAGACAAGAAATAAAAACATATATGTACACCGAGAATCCATTCCACTGATTTCGACAAAAATCTTATCAGTGGAATGCTTCAAATCAACATCTTGCAACAATGGGAAAACACAGAACGGAAAGGAAATCTATAGCTAACAAATTTGCAATTACAGAGAACATGAATCAAAATGACGGAACAAAATATCTTTATTTCTCTTTGAAACAATGTTCAATCACACTCAACTTCTGGTATGATCAGATACTAGACTGCGGATGTGTGGAACAATCTTAGTTGTCATCAATGACAACACTTATCAATTCTATGTAGTGTCTCTTGCCAACAATCTCCCCCTTTGGCATTCATGGCAACACTTAGTGAAAAATGGCTAAGTGTCTTAGAGCTACTCCCCATTTGTCTATATACTCATGCCCTTCACTTGATCCAGTGCTCCCCCTATGTTGAATACCTCATTTTTCACTATCCTTCACTCCCCCTTTGACATCAATGGCAAAGGGTGGGGTCTGCAAGTTAAAATTCTCCAAAAATTTTGTATATTGCCGCGTATGTACAACAAATCATCAAATCTTATTTACATGAAATTGAGGATATCTGCAAAACTGGTTTTTAATTGCACAAGTTTGGACGCCCAAGTGCTCTTCATTCCATCCAAGCGTGAGATGTGCCAACTCAACAAAAATGCATATGTGTCTGCCTTTGCCAAATCTGGAGGATCACTTGTCTAAAGTGCATTCTGGGCTTCGGATAAGGCATTATGCATGGCTTCCAACTTGGGGCTAATCAATCCCCATAATTCACACATCATCTTTATAGTATTGATTTTTTCTTTTCAAGTCTGTTTATTTCATCTATCAAGCTAATGATCTGACATTCCTGGCTTATAGGAGAGGCATTTAGAGGATCAAAGTTTTGGGATAGGACTAATATTTTCCATTCCTGTTCCTTTATCTTCTTCTCAACATCCTTAATGACTTTAGTCCATGATAGACAAAACTTATATATATCTCCTCCATCACTTAGAGCATTTTGAATACTCTTTATGCTAATGCCTAGTATTAATCTATCACTCCTTATCAGATTCATAACTTGACTAAATTTCTTATTCAGAAATTCTTTCTGAACCTTTGCCTCCATAGACTTTTCAAAAGACTCAAAATGTGAGTTAACTGAGCTTACAATATTTTTCAAATGGCCGAAGGGGGAATCATTTTGATTCTTTTGATAGGTTGGCATTAGTTTCTCCAAAATCCTAGTTTCAAGCCCCAGTAGCTCATTGTCCTCCATGTGGGACTTTAGCATCTTTTCTCTAGCCTTTACTTGTGTGAATGATGCTATTTTCATTAGTTGTATTGGAGAGAGGGCATCCGGATTGGCTAGACCTTGAAGTAGTTCAAGTTCATCAAGCCCAATCACTTCCTTTTCTAGAAGACCTTTCACTGCATCTCCAGTGTCTCTTGTAGCCATTACAAAACTATCCTTTTGCTTATTTGATTTCTCAACATTTACTTTAGGTGCTTCAACATTTGCACCATCTTCTTCTGCTTTGTCTTCCTTTCCTTTTTCTTCTTCTTTCTTTGTTTTACTCTTCTCTGTGTTTTCACCAGAGGGACTCTTACATGTTGGTTCACCACTGGCTATCTGATCCAGAGGGCTCTGTGTGGTAGCTATATCCTTTTCTTTTTCAAAGTGATCAGGTGGTGGAGTAACTCCTTCATCAGTCATTCTGTCTACCATATCTATATTCTCCTGATTGACTTATTCCTCTTCGTGACCTTCTCCAATATTTGGATTTGATGAATCAAGTCTATCATTGGTCTTCGCATAGATTGGTTCTGGAGGATCTAGAGTAGTACTTCAATCATCAATTCTTATGTTAGATTCTTCTTCAGGAGCTTCTTGTTTCGAAGTAGGAGGATTGTCTTCTTCCACTCATTTTTCTGAAACAATATAGTATTTGTTTTTGTCCAAAGCTTTTGTCAGAATTTCCTCTGTTTCCCTTGTAATTTCCTCAGTCTCACCAAGCATTAGCTTGATCATCTGGACCTTGCTTCCAATTTTATCCTTGACTTCTATGAGGATTTTATCTACTTCTTTTTTGGTCATTACAGGGCATAAGGAAGAGAGAACATACTCTCAGAGTTCCATGTCTTTTTCTTTGGCTACTTCTTTCCTCATTTCCGTTACCTTCCTCAAACTTTTAGGAAGTTCTTGCAAGATTTCCAACAAGGCTCTATTAAACTTATTTAGATATATGATAATGGCATCTTCTAAAACTTTCTTATTTGCTTGATTAAGGTTATCATAGTAATCTCTGATAGGTTTTAAGTTTCCATGAACAGTGATTGTTTTTACAATTTCATCAATAGTCATGGAAACTTTATTGGATACTTGCTTTTTACTGGCCCTCATGCTTCCAGATGGTTGATCTTCAGAAGTCTTTGAAGTTTTGGCCTTTCTGGATCTTATTTCTTTCACTTCTTCATCTGTTTCTGTCTCCTCATCATCTTGTGTGCTCTTGTGGGTTCTTGTTGCCTTGGTTTTCTTCCTTTTCCCTTCTTCATTGAATGGAGTGGCTTCTAACTTAGTGGATTTGAGTGGCTCAGTAGGAGTTGCAGAACTCCTTGTCTTCCTTGGGGCTTCCGAGGGAATTACAGACTCACATTTTGCCTGCTCAGTGCTTTTCTTTATCTTTTCAATCCTTTGTCTATTTTATTTCACTGCTTCTTTTGAAATCCCAATGATTTCTGCATACATCTCCACTTGCTTGTGTACCTTTCTTTTTGTTTCTGGCTATCTAAGTTCCACATGCAATTTTAAGCTTACTTCCTTGTATGTTCCAAACCTTTCAACAGAGGTGTCTTTAGGTTGTTCAGGAGATATTGAGCAAACATGTCCAGAATTTCCTCATCCACTTCATAGCCCATTGGAATTATCCAAACTATCCTTGGTTCTACAACTTCCATCAAACATTGATCTGTGTCTACCATTAAACATATTTCATTTTCATACTTTTCAACAATTGAATTGGGAATTATTTCCCTTGCATGCATCAAGTTTTGGAAATTTTTGAAGTAACCGCAGATAGTAGTCTTTTGTGTCTAGGTATCACCAAGACTGTGTAGATGATCCCTAATTTGCCATGCCACTAGCCTATCAGATGTCCATTGTATACCTGGAACTCTCAAAACTACATTCATGAAGTATAAGAAAATACATATTACCAAGGAACGATACTTGAAGGATTTTTTCTTGTCCTTTTTTATTTTGTTCAGGTTTTCTAGTAGTTGGCTTTGTAGAAGCTCACACAAGTCATAATCCACATTTTCTTTTATCATCTGATATGCGGCATAAATAGCTGTTCCAGAAATTGAGTTCTCCCTACTGGAGTGGTAAATCTTATACCCAACTACCATTGAAGCAAACTTGACATCTGGATCAGTGATGTCATTGATAGTCATAGCTCTTCTGTTGAATTTTGCTCCACTTGTATCAATTACTATTTGATTTTTCATAGCCTTAAGCATGGGTTGCCCACCGGTTGCATTCAGTCCAGTCACAATTTGGATTACATATTTTGTAATCTTGAATGGCTTCCACAACCACATAAACTCATCATGTATCTAACTCAATACATACCTAACCCATTCACTTTCATCAAAAGATGGAAATTCAATGACTTGTATGAAGTGTTTGTTCTCTAGGGTTTTATATTCTGGCTTCAATTGGTGATTGTCATTCTTCAAGTGGTTTTCAAATAAATCGAATAGTTTCAGATCTCAAAATTCCTCTATATTGCAGTGAATGTAAGCCCTAATATCTTCGACATGTAAAGCCCCATACAAAACTCCAGAAAATGCACCTACCGGCTCAACCTCTATAGATTTGAATGGATGCTTCTTGAACTTGGGATGAGGCCTTTTAGTAACATCTACATCTAGAGGTGTATCCATTTGTAGAAATTGAGAATTCAAAAGATTTCACAGAAAATAGAAAATACCTTGCTACACAGATTAGGATTTTTGCTTGGAAATCCTTTTCTCGCTTTCAACTCTTGAGAATTCTTAGCTCTAAGTTTGTGCACTTCTTTCTTCTTGATTTCTATTGATGCAAGTGTTTGAAATGAGGATTGAATGATCCTTTTATGATCCACAATACCTAATTTGTCTTTATAATAAATTCTCTGCCCTAATACATCCATTACTTTGTTTGTTGAGTAGTTTCATGTAAATTACTCTATAATTTTTCATATTCTTCTCTTTTCTTCCAGAAATCCTTCCCACTGTTATGATTCAACTTAATATGACTTCACTTATTGTACTAGATCTAGACACTCTCTTACTGGCTTGAGGGAATCTAATTTCCAATACTTCTCCCCCTAAGCCAAGGCTCTTAATTTAATTCCCAGATGAATTTTCAGCACCAGATTCTGGTGCGGATCCATTACTGTCATTCATAATTGCTTTCTTGACCCATATCTTGTTTGTTTCATTCTAAGTCTCATTTGCATCAATTTTTTCTTTGCCTTTGTCTTGTTTCTGCTCATCTAGTTTTTTGTTTACAGGACCTCTTCTTCTATTGTTCTTGTTTCTGTAGAATCTTGCAATATGACAAGATTTGTTACAATTGAAGCACAGAACATTTTCTTTCTCATAGCCTTGATTTCCTCTTGATCTACAATGATTAGCCATGTGTCCAAATCCATTGCAAGCAAAGCAATAGCCATTGAAAGAATTGCCACTTAAGTTATTCATTATCATACTTCTACATTCATTGGACTTATGACCATACCTTTTGCATTTGAAGCATTGACTGGAGAAGGATGGACCATTTTGATTTGCTCCTCTTCTATACTGAGTAGCTTTATGACCAAATTTGTTACAATTGAAATAGTTTCCATTAAATGATGGATATCTTTAGGCATTAGACTGTCTTACTGGAGGTTTTCTGATTCTATTTCTTCTATTCCTTGGTTGATAATTTTTCTATTCAGATCCAGAACTTTTAGTTTCCTCAAATCCAAGACCATGCTTGTCATCAATCTTTTTCTGTCCTTCGAGCATTGCTTCAAGTTTTACTAAGCTTACGTTGAACTTCTCCTTATATTCATTTGTAGCTTCTAGGTCATGTCTGAGAATGACAATTTGCCTTTCAAGGTCTCTCCCATTGTCTCTACATTCTTGTAGATCAGATTCCAGGTGTCCATCTATTCTATCCAATTTGCAATATTCTTTAGTTCTTTCTTTTAGTTTTTGATTTAGCTCTTCTTCAATTTTCTTCATGTCTTCACTTTCTTTGGTTTGCCTCATTACCCCAGTTTCCATTTCTATTTTTAGAATAGCCACTTCTTTTGACATCTTCTCACATTCTTTTATCTTTTCTTCCAAAGCTTTATCCATGCCATTTTCTTCAGGTAAATTGGATAACTACAGAAGTAGCTCCTTTTTCCTTTGCAGAGATTTCTTTAATTTGTCTTTTAGCATTTCAATGGTGTCATCAACATCTTTGAGTTCAACTTTCAGATTACTAATTTCTACTTTGGACTGAACAAGCTCTTCTAGGGCCACCTGAAGTTGATCTTTGAATGAACCCATTTGAAACTTTTTCCAAGATCTTTTTCCTCAAGCTATTAGGCTTTTTCAAAGGAACCTTGCTATGATACCAATTGTTGGATTAGGTTTGGACAACTAAGAGGGGGAGTGAATCAGTTGTCAAATAATGTGACCTTTTTCTTCTTTGAATCTTCCTTCACAACTTATAATCAACTTAATGAAATAAACAAATAAGCATCACATAAGCAAAAATAAGATTAACACACTTGACACCAAGATTTTGACGTGGAAACCCAGTTAAGGGAAAAACCACGGTGGGGTTAACCCACAAAAATTAATACCCTATTAAAATATTTTTACAAAATGGAATGCACATGCATTCAGGCTCACTACCTACAAAAAGGATTACAAGAGATTTACAGAGATTTTGAACTAGTAAGATGCATTTGCCAATGCTAGAGATCAGTTCCAGTTAAGTGCAAATACTGACTTTGAACATTTCATCTTTATTCTGCTCTTCTCTCTATTCTGCCTTCATTCAGATATTAGATTTCTATTCCTTTCTCATATACACCATTTTTCACACACACACGCCCAAAATATCCACAATCATCGACTATATATATCCTTATCGTGAATTACAATCACTTGCCAGTCAACAACAACAACACTTTGAACTTTTAAGAAAGGTCTATTCTGTTGGCTAGATCCATACACCAGTATTGATACGTACCAAAAATAACACATGTAGATCATCATACATGTTGGCCACTAACATTCTATCTCATACATAGTTCATCAATACACTTCTATTTAGTCTGCACAAGGATTGACATAAGTCTACCTGTTCTTCACTGAATTGTTATGTCATAATAGGATCCAGTATTTTGATGCTTATAACTTTTGATCCCTCTATCATTAGAGGCTAAAAACTTAGATTTAGATTGTCCTAGTGTCCCTTTGCACTTCTTCAAATCTGCAACACATAAAGATTAATTGGAGAGATCCACTGACCAAAATACTAGACTCTGATATATACTCTGTTTCAGGTTCCTAAACTTAGATATATTCTCATTCTAACTTCTGGTATGATCAGATACTATACTATGGATGTGTGGAACAATCTTAATTGCCATCAATGACAACACTTATCAATTCTATGCAGTGTCTCTTGCTAGCAGTACACTGCTCAAACTAGGTACTCCCCTTGTAATAGATGTGCTTGGGCAGTCTTGGATAAGCATGGGAAATAGTTTGGTGTGTGTTTAGTTTATGCCCCTAATGACCACATAGAGAGAAGTGAACTTTGGGAGTGGTTGGCTAGTTTCCTACTGAGAGTACCATGGGTAATCGCTGGTGACTTTAACATGATGGAACAGAGGGAAGACAAAGTAGGAGGAATTCATACAGAGTGGAAAGGTGATGAAAAGTTTTTTGGTTAAGATTGAAGAAATCTCTAAGGCTCCTGGACCCTCTAGAAGGTAATAAGGGTCTAGTTAAGGGATTTGGTATTCATGGTGTAATGCTCAAAAACTGAACAAGAGAATCTATAGCAGATTAGACAGATTCTATGTAAACAAGGAGATTTTCCATTTTCAAAACTAGAAGAACTCTAATGTAGTGGAAGTCATTTTGACTACTTTGTTGGACCATCATGTCATTGGCTGATATAGTCTTTGAAGAACAAGAATCCAACTCAAGAGGCAAAACATGTAATATGTTTAAACTTAGCAGTCATTTGCTAGATAACAGTGACTGCAGAGTAGGGATAGTTATCCTTAGAGGCATTTTGAAGTAGTTAAGGGGTAATGTAGTGCAGTTCTGGGAGGAGTTAACTGAGGCTTGCAAAGATGTTTTCCAAACATGTGGAAAAAAGATAGCTTTAGACAGAAGAAGAAAGGAAAAGAAGTTGTAGATTGAATTATTGGAAGCAGAAAAGAGGTTACAAGACTCTCCAAATGTTGAAGATCTATTACTGCATCTAAATGAGACTAGATGCAGGCTAAGGAAATTAGAAACCATTAAAGCCCAAGGGGCCAAGGTCAGGGCCAGACTTAACTATTTTAAGTATGGCGATAGAGGTTCAAAATATTTCTTTGACATTCTGAGAACCAAGTTTAGAAAGGAACATGTTGGATCAATAATTGAAGATGGAATAAATTACAGTGATCTAGGGGATGTTAAGAAACTCTTTAAAAACTTCTATGAGAACCTATTCAAAGTTGAAGATGAGAGGACAAAATGTCTAGAGGCCCAACAACTTTGTTTCAATATTTTCCCCAAAAAGATTGATGAGACAATGGCATGTAAACTTAAGAAAGAAATTTCAAAAGAAGAAATGAAAGGGGCCATTCTATCCATGGAGGATGGAAAGTCCCCTGGGTGGGATGGGCTACCAATAGAATTCTATAAAGCAAAATTATTTGGATTGGGTTGTAGATGATTTATGGGAAGTTTATCAAGAGGCCTACATAAGGGGCTCTCTTGGAAAAGGGATTAACAGAGGGGTTATAAAATTGCTCCCTAAAGAGGGGGATAGGGCTAATCTAAGGAATTAGAGGCCCATTTCTCTTCTAAATGTGTCTTACAAGATAGTTGCTAAGGTATTAGCCAAAAGGCTTACAAATATTCTGCCCTCCATCATCAACTGCACTCAGACCAGAATTATCAAGGGTAGATATATATTGGAGAACCTATTAACTAGTTGGGAGGCTTTACATTGGGCTACGACATCAGGATAGAATGCTAGTATACTTCTCTTAGACTTTGAAAAAGATTATGACAAAGTAGAATGGTCATTTATATTGTAGAAGTTGTGAAACCAACCTCACAGGACCTAGTGAACACCTACAAAACCTAAGATTAACCTTCCATAAGAGAAAAAAACAAAGAGAACAATTTGCACAAAAAAGGATGCAATTAATGACATGGATTAATGAATTACATGAGAGAACTTGCTTTTATATTTGCAAGTTAGAAAACCCTAATGTGAGATTCCTAAGTTTAGCTTAAGTGAAATAAAGTAAAGGTGACATAATTAATTAATCAATATGATTAAATTAATTAAGAACCTATTACTCTAACAATGCCCCTTAAGATGAACTTAGGGAGAAGCTAAAACACTAAGGACAAATGCATGAAAGCAAAGATGGGTCCCAGCAACTAGGCCTGATGAGTTACTCATGTACAAAAGAGTCTTGTATAAATAGAGAATAGGAGAAAACCATGTGGGAAAAACTCCTCCCCAAAAGAGAGAACAAACCTCCCTACAAGAGAGAAAAAGAGTGAATGACTAAGAAGCCTCCACAAAAGATGTCCCAAAAGAATAGGAACATGAAGAACTCCATTGAAGCATGAAGAAACTGCAAACACTGTCAAAGACTGACTGCTATAGTGCTAAAAGAAGAACTTCATCTAAAACAAGATGAAGATCAGAATCAAGAAGACAAGAATCTGCATGAGTGCCCCTAATGATGCTACTTGAATCATATGGAAAATAGAGGAAAAAATTTGGATCTCGAAGATACAAATGGCATAAGTACCAAAAGTTTAAAGAACTAATCAAGTGAAAATAGAAGATCACCTCCACAAAAGGAATGCAAGAGTGTCCATATGGTAAATGCTCCATCTCACCAAAATGCATGGTAACCAGCCACTGATGTACACTGCATCTGCCTTGTACATAGGAACAAATATTAGATACATAACTCACTCCAACATGAAATGAAGGAAGCATTAGCACCAATAGTAGAAACCCCTTCATAATGCGGACAAGGGAGAGCCATGACATGTACACTAAAACTGTGTGAAACCAAGAAGTGCATGTAGAAGAAATAAGAACATCTAAACATGTAAACATGAAAGTACTAGAAAATAAAAGGGTGAGCAAACCAAGACACACACACATGAGGCAAGAATCAATGTGATTCACTATTGTCGTGGAAGGGACACTCACTTGACAAAGGTATGATGGCAAAAAAAAGGCAAACATCAACTCCCCATGGCACTTTAATCATAGTGCAAGTACAATAAGCCACAAAATGATGTGCAGGATCTCAAGAATACATGTGCAATGCTGAGACACTTTATATTAGTGTGCTTACATATGGGAAGTGCTTATAATGGAAGCTCACAATGTCTAAAAAAGAACCACAATTTGAAAATACAATTCTTTGATAGAAATAGAGGAAACTAATAGCACCATAATGAAGTACATAGAAAAACATGCACTTTCAAAAAAATGGGACCAAAAAAGGAGTCTGGATGCAAAAGATATGGCCCATCAAAGTCTCCAAAACGTTAGAGAACTATACAGCAACATCACTAAGAAAACAAATTTCTAGAAAAAGCCAAAAGTCAAAACTAAAAACCATCTATACCATTGTGAAGAGCACAAAATTCCACCCCTTTTCAAAATAAATTACACTAGAAAATACCACCGTATGACCGAGATATGGCCCTTGGAAGATGGAGTGAAAAAATGAAAAGCCCAATGGTGAAAGGTAAATTTGGCAAAAAAGCAAACTCCGCCAAATTTAGCAAAAACTATCACTAACTTTGAAGTTTCTACTAAGTATAGAGCCCTCCAGATAAAATAGAAAATTGTCAAATGTGGAACTCCACCAGATAAATTAGAAACACTGCTAGCTGTAAACAAACTCCAAAGAGACCGCCAAAGTTGGAGAAAATGCCAAACTCATTTGCGTGTTGGGGAGGTGATACGGCTTCCTTGGCAAAATGTTTTTTTCCCTAGATGAGCCCAAGGCTGATTATGCCTATTTGACAGTCAATCTTAAGATTTTTGGGCCTTCTGAGCGTGATGGTGAGGTCCATTTGGGCCCAAAATGCTCAAAAAAATAGCTTTCCTCCGGATCCTAAAAAAACACTTGCTAAAACCCTTACAGATCTAGCCTACAAATCTCAAATCAATCCAAATAAAAGGCTAATCTAATTATTTTGACTTCTCTGAATCCAATAGAATACTCCATTTTACACAAAAAACACACCTAGCAAACGACTCTTGCTCAAAATTTTCTCCAAATCTGAGAAGGGGCTTGCAGATCTTGAGCTCTAATACCATGTAGAAGTTGTGAAACCAACCTCACAGGACCCATTGAACACCTACAAAACCTAAGATTAACCTTCCACAAGAGAAAAAAACAAAAAGAGCAATTTGCATAAAAAAGGATGCAATTAATGAAATGGATTAATGAATTACATGAGAGAACTTGCTTTTATATTTGCAAGTTAAAAAACCCTAATGTGAGATTCCTAAGTTGAGCTTAAGTGATATAAAGTAAAGGTGACTTAATTAATTAATCAATATGATTAAATTATTTAAGTAAAGAACCTATTACTCTAACATACATTAATGATTCTTAAATCTTTTGGGTTCCCTATGGAACTTAGAAGAATGGTTAAGATGTTTTTTAAGGATGCTTCTGCTCAAAATAGAAACAAATAGGTCAACCACTGATTCTTTCCCCATGGGGAGGTCTATAAGGCAGGGTTGTCCCCTAGCTCCTACACTCTTTGTGATAGCATCAGAGGCCCTTCACTATTTTCTAAGAATAGATATAATCCTTGGGAGTTTAGGGTATAAGGCTACCTAATGATAGTATGCTTCTAAATATGCAGTTTACAGATGACACAACTTTATACCGCATTCTTGAAAAAGAATATATGAGGAATTTGGATTTTAGACTTAATAAGTTCTGTGAAGCCTCGAGAGCAAAGATCTTAGCCAAGAAATCCATCATGTTAGGGTGGTCTAATTCACCCCTAGATTGGTTTGTGGAGAGTGGCTAGCAATGGGGTGGGCCTAACAGGCAAGTCAGGTTCTTTGGGATACCCTTTGCTGTGGATCTCTCTCTCAAGCAAATGTGGAACTGGCTATTCTCCAAAATAGAGTTAAAGTTAAATAGCTGGAATAGGTAGGTCCTTTCCTTGGCTAGGGACTTCAAGTATGTCAAGATACTCTCTACTTACTCCAGCTATTAAGCATCTATGTTGTTATTCTCCAACATTTAGATAAAATATAATCAAAAAGTCATCAGGGCCTTTTTTATGGTTGGATGGTAAAGGTAAAAGAAAGAAGCATTTTGTGAAATGGAGCTGGTGTTTCTTGAGTAAGGATCTAGGTGGCCTTGGCCTTAAGGATCTTAGGATCCAAGGTGTGGCACTAGTCACAAAATGTATTGTAGGGTCCTTGGAGGCATCCGACCCCTAGAAAGTATTATTAAGAAACAATCTAGAACTCTTTTACCCAAAAAAAGATCTTCAATGGCACAATCTTCACCCTCATGACCTTTTGTTTGGGAACTTCAAGTTCAAACCTTTTGGAACTGTAGTTTTTTGGTTAATATGGAAAGCCTGTGAAATGGTAAAAGGCCTAATTTCTAATACTGATGCCCTTAACACAGTGAATTCTAATGTGGGGGAACATAGGTCCCTGTGGTGGAGCCTGGAACATATGGGAAGACCTCTTGCTTTGACTCAAGGTTGTCTAGGCCTCAAATGCCATAAAAAAGGACTATATACTTTCAATGACTTATACATAGAGAAGGGCATAAAAACTTGCGAATACTTAAAAGCTAAATTTGGCCTAGAGGATACACAGAGGAGAATTTTTTCAATATTGTCGGTTGCTTTTTCAAACAACCATGTTTAGCTCAAGAAGTTGAGTGAGGAGGACTGGATGGGAAATGTTGCATGGATTAATGGCACAAGGTTCTCAAAATGTGAATCTAAGAAACTCTACAATCTCCAGACTAACTCCCTAGAGGTCTATGAGCATAGTGTTAAGTCTTGGGAAATGAATGTTAGTCCTAAAAGCCTAGCCCCATTTTTCAAACTATTTTGGACAAAGTTAGTAGAACTCAAGAAGGGAAGCTTTAGATGGTTATTGATGCTAAAAAGCTACCAATTGGCAGAAACACCTATGTCTATTTTGTCTATAATGTTTTTGAATCAATATGTGATCATATTTTCTTTGATTGTCCTTTTGTTGTCTTAGTCTAGAATTTGTTTATGGGAAATATAAAGGATTGGTCTATCATGAAACATAAGTATAAGCTTGAAATTTTGTGTGGTTCTACAATTGGTTTGAATTTAAAATCTAATATTTTTTGGTTTTGTCTTACAACTGAGATTCTTTGGATTCTATGGAAAAGAAGGAATGAGGACCAATTTCAAGGCAGAAAGAGATACCTTACTAAGTCTGATATGAGACTCACTCTCACTAATGTCTTCATACATGTGGTTTTCACAATGGAGCTACCAATAGAAAGGTTCATAAAAATAATTGATGAAGGATCCAAAGTTATACACAGGGCAGACATCAAGTATGCAGAATTCTATCCCCATGATCTTAGGAGGGTGCATCAAAAGTTCAATGAAGATTATCTTGATTTCCAAAATAGGTTATTAGTCATCACAAGATGGAGAAATTGAGAGGTGAGGCATAGCACTTCAGTGTGGATAGGGAAGAAATTAGTGCCTCCCCACCTATTGGCACCTTTAAGGTGTGTGATTCCTTCAACCTCAATGGCAACAAAGCACACTTGGTTGATTGGCAGAGATCCCCTGAGCAGGTTAACAAAGAGGATTGGACTGTAGACCAGGCATAGGTACTTAGTAGAGATCTTCAGTGGTCTGATCCAAGCCCTTAGTTAGAGGTTGAGAAGCATCATTCAGGGACATGCAATTCTATATCTGGTGACAAAATGCAGACTGATGAGTAGGAAAGAAGCAAACTTTTGGTGATCCTTAGCTTTGGCATGGAATGCTAATAGTCCAGATCTTTTTTGTGATATTTATATGTTCTCTAGTTATTATCTCATAATTGTTTTTTGTATGTATTAAGAAAAAAACTCTGCATACTCTAGAACTTTGTTTGCAAAATATGTAACTTGTTTTCTGTGGCTTCCTTGGCCACGTATTATGTATCAAGACAATTTATTTTTTGGATAAATAAAATGAACTATTTTTAATCCAAAAAAAAAACTAAATAATGAAACTATAAACAATTAACCTTTTTCCTCAAGTTGAGCAGGCCCATACTTCCCTTTGGAATAAGGTGAAACAAAGTACAATATTGTTGCAAAAATGTTGAACTATATTATTTGATAAAAACAACTCTTACAAATTTAAAAAAACTCTATATTTTTCTCCCTCCTCCCTTTTGATGACTTTTTTACAATGTATTTATAGAATACTTATTCCTAATTTACTAAGTCAATCCACCAAGAATGTGGATCTGAGATCCTATTCTTGTGGAGACAAACTACAACTGTTTCCTCTAATCTCGAACACATTTATATGTTAGTCATTTTCTATCACAAATGGGTCACTCATTTTAATGAATTTCCTCAAATGGTTTTCAAGTTTTTTCCCCTTATATCTAGATTTCTAGATTATTTTGAAAATCTAAATTTTATTGAGAAATGAGTGAGATATCATTGTTTTACTAAAACTGTGTTTTTAACTTTTTTCTCTTCACGTCATCCTTCTTCCTTGGAAATCTTTTGGCACTGTAGAACTTGACTAGAAATTGACTTATTCTTTAATCTACTATTAAAATAACTATTGATCTAGAGGTGAACATCCAATATCTAAATAAACTCATGCATGATACTAATTTTGTCATTGTAAACAAGGAGTTTATTTGAGTTTTAGCTAAAAATCTTTCAAATCATACTCAAATCCACTTCAAAATTGATTTATTAGGAAGAAATAGATTTTTTTATTTAGCTAAAGATGAGATGGTTTAGGGTCTCATCAATTACCATTTGACAGTTTCATGTATTATAGCTCCTACATATCAAGTGCTTGAGATGGAGGTGTTGCTATATGGAGCCTAATCAGACTCAGAGGTTAAATTTTCCCCACTTTTATCAGTGTGGTTTCCCCCAAATTATTTTTTCATTGGCCAACATAAAAAAAACCCTATTTTCTAACTGACAAAAGTTGTGATAAAAATGGCTAAGGGTTAGGGTTTCCATTGATATTGTATTGTAGCATTTTGCAGCGGTATTGAGTTGCAAGGATTGTTGGTTGTAATCAGTTTGATTTACTAGATAATAATAGTGGACTCTCTAGCCCAAGTTTGAGTGAACCACATTAAAACTTGTCTCTCACTGTTATTATTTCTGTGTATTTTCATTCCTCTATTTAATCTTTATTTGCATTTAATTGATATCTTCTGCCAGCTAACCCTAACAAGTGGTATCAAAGCGGGTTGTGCTTGATTATCATTTGCAGGAAGGTCTCACAGTTGAGTGGGAGTCTAATGGTTGAGTGGGAGTAATGGCACACGAGGGTAAATTGAAGGTAGACAAGTTCAATGAGCAGAACTATTAGTTATGGAAGATGCAGATGGAGGATTATCTCTATTAGAAGGATTTATGGAGACCATTGGAAGGAGTAGCCAAGAAACTAATAGGAATGACTGATGAGGATTGGAATCTTCTAGATAGAAAGGCACTGGGAACCATTCGGTTGTGCCTGGCACCATCGGTGGCATTCAATATAATGGAAGCAAAGACAACAGATGGTCTGATGAAAGTTTTGGCTAAATTGTATGAAAAACCCTTAGCCTCAAATAAGGTATTTCTCATGAAGCATTTGTTTAATCTGAAAATAATTTAATGTGGATCTGTGATAAATCATTTAAATGAGTTTAATACAATTATCAGTCAGTTAACTTCTATAAAAGTAAGTTTTGATGAAGAGGTGAGGGCTCTCTTGATATTATGTTCTTTGGCAGAAAGCTGGAATAGCTTGGTAATGGCTGTAAATAACTCTGTCTCTTGTTCAAACACTTTGAAATTTGATGATGTTGTTGGTGTTATCCTTAGTGAGGAAATGCGATGGAAAAGCTCAGGAGGATCCACATCAGGTAGTGTTTTGAATGCAGAAAGTAGGGGTAGATCAAAGGAGAGAGGAAAAGGTTCTGGAGGTCATGGGAAGTCAAAAGGAAAATCAAAGGATAAGAGATCCCAATCTAGAGGATACAAGGATTGTTGGTACTATGGGAAACCAGGTCATATGAAGAAAGATTGTTGGTCTCGAAAGAATAAAGAAGGAGACAAACAAGAAGGTAATAATGAGGCAAATGTGGTAAGTAATAAATCTGAAGATGATGCTTTGATTCTTTCCCTAGATAATGTTGATGATTCATGGGTTTTAGATTCAGGGGCCTCATTTCATGCTACGCCCCATAGAAGTTATTTTCTTGATTATGTCCAATGGGATTTTGGGCTAGTTTATTTGGGAGATAACAAACTCTGTCAGATTGTTGGAAAGGGAAAAATCAAGATTAAGTTGCAGAATAGGAATCATTGGCTACTACAAGAGGTAAGGCACATTCCAAGGCTCAATAGGAATTTAATTTCAGCAGGGCAGCTAGCTAATGAAGGTTGCATTATTACATTTACTGATAAAAATTGGAAGGTTTCAAAAGATGCCTTAATAGTAGCAAAAGGTGTGAAAGTAGGAACCTTATATCTTTGTATGGGTCATACTGTTCCTTCTACTTTAGCTTTTGCAGGGAAAAAAAAGGTTCAGGAACAGTTGTTGTAGGTTCATAGGAAGAGAATGAAACAATTGCTACAAGTTCTAAGACAACACTGTCGCATAACAGACTTGGGCATATGAGTGAAAAAGGTATGATGGTACTTCATTCTAAGAAAGTTTTACCAGGTCTGAAATGTATTAATATAGATTTTTGTGAAAGTTGTGTGTATGGAAAACAAAAGAGAGATAGTTTTCTCAAGGATGGGAAGCAAAAGAAAGATGAAAAGTTGGAGCTTGTGCATACAGATGTATGGGGACTAGCTTAGGTATCTTCTATTAGTGGCTCTCGGTATTATGTTACATTCATAGATGATACAACTAGAAAGGTTTCGATTTATTTCCTTAGACAGAAATATGATGTATCTGAAACATTTAAGAAATGGAGAAGTTTGGTTGAGAATGAGATGGGTAAAAGATTAAAATGTCTTAGATCTGATAATGGTGGTGAGTATTGCAGCAAAGAATTTGAGGATTATTATTCCTTTAATGGAATTCATAGGCAGAAAATAGATCCAGGGACTCCACAGGAAAATGGAGTGGCTGAGCACATGAATAGGACAATAATGGAGCATGTAAGGACCATGCGATTGCATGTTGGGCTGCCTTTAAACAAGTGGATAGAGGCTGTCAACACTATTGTATATTTAATTAATAGAGGTCCCTAAGTTCCTTTGGGTTGTGGTATTCCAGAGGAAGCATGGACAGGTAAGAAGGTGAATTATTCTTTTCTGAAAACCTTTCGATGTGAAGCATTTGCACATGTAGATTCTAAAAATAGAACCAAGCTCGATGCAAAATCAAAAAAATGTACCTTTGTTGGATATGGCATTGATGAATTTGGTTATAGGCTTTGGGATTTTGAAAATTAGAAAATTGTGAGAAGCAAGGATGTTGTATTCAATGAGAAGGTGTTGTACAAAGATTAGTTGCAGCAGCATGAGAAGAAAGAAAAGGATTATGTGGTGCTAGATGATACTCCAAATAGTGATGTTCTAGTGGTTCCTCATGTTCCACAATAGCAACAAGAAATACCACAAACTCCAGTGAATGTTAGACGGTCAAAAAGGCTAAGTAGACCTCTTGAAAGGTTTTCTCCCTCTTTGTATTCTATTTTGTTAATAGATGTTGGTGAACTGGAAGGGTATGATGAAGCTTTGTAGGTGGATACAAAGGTTCAGTGGGAGCTTGCAATGAAAGAAGAAATAGACTCCTTGCTGAAAAATCAGACTTGGGAATTATGTAAGTTGCCTACAGGTAAAAAGGTTTTACCAAACAAATGGGTTTATAAGCTGAAAGAGGAAGATGGAGGTAAGAAAAGATTTAAAGCCAGGTTAGTTGTAAAAGGATTTGCACAGAAAAAAGGTATTGATTTTGATGAGATATTTTCTCTGGTTGTCAAGATGACTTCTATTTGTACTATTTTAAGTATTTTGGCTACTGAAGATTTGCATTTGGAACAGCTAGATGTGAAAACTACCTTTCTCCATGGTGATTTAGAGGAGGAGATATATATGGAACAACCACAGGGATTTGAGGTCAAAGGTAAGGAGAAACACATGTGTAGATTCAAGAAGAATTTATATGGCCTAAAACAAGCACATCGGCAATGGTATTTGAAATTTGATAGACTTATGGTTGAGCAAAGCTATAGCTAGTGTAATTCGGACCTTGTGTTTATTTTTAGAGGTTGGATAATGACAACTACATTATTTTATATTTATATGTTGATGACATGCTTGTAGTAGGGTCTAACATGGATCACATAAGAGAGTTAAAACAATAGTTAGCACAATCATTTGCTATGAAAGATTTGGGGGCAGAAAAACAAATCCTTGGTATGAAAATTTGCAGCGATAGGAAGAACAGAAAATTGACTCTATCTCAGGCTGATTATGTTGAAAAGGTGTTGCAGAGATTCCATATGGAGAATGGAAAAGATGTCAGCACACCTTTGCCCAGTCATTTGAAATTGACTAAGGAGATGTGTCCAAAGACATAAGAGGAGGAAGAAAAAATGTCTAAGGTACCATATGCTTCAGCTATTGGAAGTTTAATTTATACCATGGTATGCATGAGACCAGATATTGCACATGCTGTAGGATTCGTAAGCAAGTATATGAGTCATCTCAGATTGGAGCATTGGAATGCAGTCAAATGGATTCTCAGATATTTGAGAGGTACATCCAATAAACACTTATGTTTTGGGGGCTCTAATACTGATTTAGCAAGTTATGTAGACTTAGATTTGGCAAGGGATATTGATACCAGGCGGAGTACTATAGGTTATGTCTTTACTGTAGGTGGGACATCGATGAGTTAGATCTCATAGTTGCAAAAGGTGGTTGCTTTATCCGCCATGGAGTCAGAGTATGTAGCTACAATAGAAGCAAGCAAGGAGATGATATGGCTGCAATCTTTCATGGAAGAATTGGGCCAACAACAGGCTAACCGTTATTTGTTTACAGACAGTCAGAGTGCCATACATCTTGCAAAGAATTTTGCCTTGCATTCAAAGACCAAACACATATAGTTGAGGTATCACTTTATTCAGATGGTGTTGGATGATGGACAGTCAAGGCTAGAAAAGATACATACAAATGAAAATCCAGCGGATATGTTTACAAAGATAGTGACAAGGGAGAAGCTAAGTTTCTCTTCAGCTTCGGTTGGTCTTCTAGACTGAAAACAACAAAAACAGAACAACAAAGTCTAGGGTGCTTATTTCCAATGGGAGCTACAGGGTCAGCAGTGTTATGATCAGTCTCCAAGTGGGAGATTGTTATATGGAGCCTAATTAGACTCAGAGGTTAAACTTTCCCCACTTTTATCAGTGCAGTTTCCCCCCAATTTATTTTTTTCATTGGCCGACATAAAAATCCCTATTTTGTAAATGACAAAAGTCGTGATAAAAATGGCTAAGGGTTAGGGTTTCCATTGATATTGTATTGTAGCATTTTGTAGTGGTATTGAGTTACAAGGATTGCTGGTTGTAATTAGTTTGATTTACTAGATAATAATATTGGACTCTCTATTGGTGGATGTAGCCCAAGTTTGGGTGAACCACG
Organism: Cunninghamia lanceolata; assembly: GCA_027924645.1. Lineage (NCBI taxonomy): Eukaryota > Viridiplantae > Streptophyta > Pinopsida > Cupressales > Cupressaceae > Cunninghamia > Cunninghamia lanceolata. The sequence continues at coordinate 12,878,983 of BSBN01000078.1, forward strand.
TTAAAACTTGTCTCTCACTATTATTATTTCTGTGTATTTTCATTCCTTTGTTTAATTTTTATTTGCATTTAATTGATATCTTTTGTCAACTAACCCTAACAGGAGGTTGTGTGTTAGAGTATGATAGATGTTGAGTTGTCTCTAGATCTTTGGTTGGAATTACTACTGTGAAAACTTTCCTTGCAAGTATATTGTAATCCTACTAAGTTTTCTGAATAATATAGTGAGCTACTTTTTGAGTGGTTTTTTTCTCCCAAATGGATTTTCCCCACGTAAATCCCTGCATTTGTGGTTTGAAGTTTATAATTTGTTATTGTGAATGTGTTGGGTGGAGTACACCCTTATCAAAATGTTGAAGAAAATGAATGTGGTAAATTTCATCCTAATTGATTAGGACCCTTCATTATTATTTCCTAGTTTGGAACATGTGTTTTTGATTTATCTACTCTAGAAGGAAAATCAGTGAAAGATCTAGTTAATAATATTTATTTAATTTTTATACAATCTTAATAATATAGGGGTGGTTATTATTATTTTTATACACTCTTAGCCCATTATAATTTACCTATTATCCTTTTCTACCTATATGTGTTAATCATTGTCATACCTTTCACTTTAATTGACCTTACTTCTTAACATATTTCATGTTTTTTCATGCTCTATCTTATATGACTATTTTACATGTTTCTATTGGCATAATTTACATCTTACATGACATGTTTTACAAGATTCATCTTTACAAGTTATTGCCTTAACATTAGGGAGCAACCTTGTGGGTATAGATTATAGAACTTTATTTTATATGCTTACATGCTTATCACTTGACGTAACTTATTTAATTGTTACATAATGTTATCATTGATAGTTATTACATGGTTGTTGTGCTTTACACAATATTATCATTGATAGTTATTTTATGCTTTATGTACTTTACACATGATGTTGTCTTTTTCTCTTACCTGGACAATACCTTGTATAGTTTGTTTGCAACCAATTGGAGGGGCACATATTATCACTAATATTTCTTCATTAGTTTGATTGCAGTGATGGATTTATGATGTATAGTATGATCATTTGATGGTACTAGATAGAGCTTCATTACTATTTCTAAATAGAGTATATTTTTGCATAGGAAGATCCCTTATCATGCTACTATAGAGTTAGATCTTATTTCACATGGTTGGAGTCCTTTTACACCTTATCTTCTTGGTTAGTCCTTCACATTCATCCTCTTGGTTAGATCCCTTATCCACCTAGCTAGAGTCTTTCACAATTTTCTACTTGGATCGTGTCTTTTTTAGCTTAGTCAGACAATAATACTTTCCACTTAGTTATAATTTTGTACCCTTCTTTTTAATTTTATTATTTTCAAGGATAGTTCTTTTCAAGAAAGTTGTAGCTAGTGCCTATTATAAATGTTTTTCATATACTATTCATTAAAACCTTTTCTTCTTTGCTTGTGCGTGTTAGAATCTAAAAAGATTATCAACCCAGAAAACTAGTAGATATCAAAACTATGAATGCAAATGATATGAAATCAAAATAGCAACACAGAGTTAGTCTCCAAGAGAGTAATGCAAAATCTTGAAGCAAAATAACATTAAGAGGATTCCAAAGCAAAAGATGCAAAATACAAGACAGGTAGCATGCTTATATAGACCAGGGTGAGGGAGGAGGTGGCAACACCAACCAATGAGGAGCAACCATCTATCAAACTAAAGATAGCAAAGTATCTTCCCAAGATAGTTAATGGATACTCACATGTAGGAAGGTGACACCTCATAATCCACTCACCTAATTAAGCATGCTTTATTAACCTAAGTGAGATTAATAAAAGTGTAGGAAAAACCTAGGAATATAGGGAAAAATAAATAACCCAACTAGGAAATAAAAACCTACACTAACACCCCCCTTAAGTGAAGCTTAGGTGGATGTAGAAATGGGTCCTGACAAATCAAGCCTGATGAGGTACCCATGTACAATGATTTCCCCCCTAGAAGAGAGAAAAGCCCCCCCAATAGAGAGAGAAAAGAACCCCTCCCCAAAGTAGAGAGAGAATCAGGACTCTGAGTGAGAGGATGAAGCCCCCCAGAAGATGAAGCATCCTACACCCCCAACAAAGCTTGTAAATGAAGGAACTTGCTGTCAATAAAGGGTTTGGTGAAGATATCAGGAACTTGCTCAGAAGTCATACAATAGTGAAGGTCAATGATGTGGCCATGGATGAGCTCCTAAATGTAGTGCATGTGGACCTCTATGTGTTTGGTCTACTGATGATGAACCAGATTCCATGAGATCTGAATGACACTCTGGTTGTCACAGAATATGACTAATGGTCATTAGATCTGGATACCAAACTCAGTGAGAAGATTTTAAAGCTAGATGGCCTTAGTGGTGGCATTCATAGCCCCTCGATACTTAGCCTCGGTAGAAGATAAAGCAATACTAGACTGCTTCTTGTTTGACCAACAAACAAGACCTCAACCAAGTGAGAAGTTGTAACCTGAAGTAAACTTGTGATCCTAAGAATCACCTGCCCAATCTGAATCTATGTAGCCCACCAAGTGAAGGTCAATACCTGCTACGTAGTGAATCCCAAAATTGTGAGTACCTTGAATGTAGTGAAGGATCCGTTTGGCTTCTTTCTAGTGCATCTCATGGGGCTCCTACATGAATCAAGAGACCAAGGCTACAACATATGAAATGCCAGGTCTCATATGAGTCAGATAAATGAGACTCCCAATAAGATGTCGATACAAAATGCCATCAAGAAAGGGTGAAGAACACTAAGCCTCAAGTTTGACTCTAGAAAGGAAGGGAGTCGAAGCAGGCTTACAGTCAACCATATGAAACCGTAAGAACAAATATAGAGCATACTTAGACTATGTGATGGTGATCCCAGAAGTACACTGGAAGATCTCAATCCTAAGAAAGTAATGCAACAAGTCCAATTCAGTCATCAGAAACCTATCATGAAGAGCAATTTTGATAGCCCCAAGGGTGGATGAAGAACTCTCTGTGATCAGCAAGTCATAAATATACAGAACTAGAAATAGGAGTGAATCATCCTGCTATAGAATGTAGGCATTAGGATCAGAATGGCACCGAGTGAACCCAACTATCAGAAGGAAGGAGTCAATCTTGGCATACCAGGATTGAGGAGTCAGTTTGAGGCCATAGAGAGACTTTTGAAGATGGCACACAAGTGAAGAATCCTGAACGAACCCCTACGGCTACTCCATGTAGATCTCCTTCTGAAGGTCACCATGAAGAAAAGCACTCTTCACATCCATCTGGTGTACTTCCCAACGATTGCAAGAACAAGTCAGATGAAGTTCATTCAGGCAACTAGCGCAAAAGTCTCAGAGTAATCAATCCTGGGAACCTGAGAGAATCCTTTGGTGACCAAGCGAGCCTTATGCTTATCAACTGACCCATCTACTACAAATTTTGTCTGATAGATCCACTTACATCAAACAAGTTTTCTTCCCTTAGGAAGAGGGACAAGATCCCAAGTGTGGTTCCTCATCAAGGAACTATGCTCCTCCTACATAGTTGTATCCCACTCAAGAATACCAAAAGCCTTGTGAAAAGATTGTGGATCTGAAGCAGTAGAAATGACGACATGTGGAGCATCCTGGAATTGTGAATGAGTCCACCTAGTGTTTGATGGATCCCAACCCAATCACCTACAGACTGCAAAGTCTATCTAGCCCAAAGTGGACCAGAAGATGGAGAATGTGGAGGAGAATCATCACCCTCTAAATGATGACTAAGAGATGAAGGAGGTGAATTTGCTAAATCACTCTCTGCATCAGAAGTGGAGGTAGAAGACTGCTTAGGTGAATCTGACTCATCATAAGATCTATCAAGTAGCCCAAGCGACTCCAATGTCAATTTAGAAGGAGGTGGAGAAGTGATAGAAAGTGAACTTGAAGAGCCCTCCTCAAACTGAACACTCCTCTCAATGAACAACTCATGTGTAGTAGGGTGAAGCAACTGATAACCCTTCACACCATTAGGATATCCTACAAATATGCAAGGTTTTCTTTGTGGATCCAAGGCCTTGTGTTTCTCTGTAGGAATATGGGCCCATGCAGGAGAACCAAAAACTTGAAAGTGCTTAACTGATGGTTTCTGACCACTCCAAGCTTCAAAAGGATTGACTCCCTTCAAGGCTCAGTCAGGAACACGGTTTGGATGTAACAAGCATAGTTAATGGCCTCTACCCAATATTGTGGTGCAAGAGATCTGGAGTGAATCATGCAATTCACCATTTCCTTCAAGGACCTATTCTTCCGTTCTACAACACCATTTTGTTGAGGATTATATGGAACTGAACATGATGCAAATCAATCCCCTCTGAAGAGCAAAATTGTTCAAAATGATGGTTGACATACTCACCACCAATGTTAGTGTGCAAAACTTTGATGGCTTTCCCAGATTACTTCTCTAAAAAAGTTTTGAAGTTCTGAAAATGATCAAATACTTCTGACTTCTGTTTGAGAAAGTACACGCAAGTATAGTGAGAAAAGCCATCAATGAATGTGAGGACATATCTAGCCTTGCTGAAGGAAGGATGCAACCAAATCACTATGAACTAACTCTAGTAACTGTGAAGCTCTCCATGCCTTACCTTTGTCAAACTTTTCCTTAGAATGCTTACCAAGAATGCAACCTTGGCAAACACCACCTGAAAACTGAACTGAAGGTAACCCTGTGACCATGCTCTATTGGTTGAGCTGCTACAAGTAGTAATAGTTAAGATGGCCAAACCGCTCATGCCATAATCTACTCACATCATCAGAATGAGTGAGAAAAATAGTCAAAGGAGGATCAGGAACAAAGTGAGAAAATAGATAGAACTATGACTAATGATTTGCTCTCCGAGCTACAATTGTAGAACCACTGTGCAACTCATGAATCTCCACTGAATCATGAGTGAACTCAATTCGCTTGCTTGAACTTGTGTAAGTGATTTGGTATACTGACAGGGGATTAGTTGATAATGAGGGCACACAAAAAATATCATGCAATGTTCCATCCCCCACATCAACAGACCCTCTCCCACACACCTCAACAGGAGTGTCATCACCCATTAAAATAGAAGGCATAGTACATGGCTCCAAAGATGTAAGCTCTTCCTTAGATGAATCCATGTGGTGTAAAGCACTCGAATCAAGAACCCAAGTGGATGGTGAAGAAGCAACTACTACAAGATCCTTGCCCTTTCCTTTCCTATTGCTATTTTCTTTTGCCTTGTTAGACCCCTCATTAGAACTCTATTTGATAGACTCAGGAACATTGATATTATTCTTCTCAAGAATGTGTGTCAAGTGATCAATTTGTTTCTTTAAGAACTTATGTTCATCATGACGCATTGGACCTTCTCTTTCTTAGGCTTGTCACCCTTGGAAGATTGGGTCTCATTAGTTGCTTTTGAAGCAACTGGTATCTGATCCTTCTTCTCCTTGCTATTCTTTTGTTTCTTATCCTTATTCTTGTTGTTAAGACTTTGTCCTTTCTATTCTTTTGTGCCTTGGTTGGCAGCTAGGGCATGTGACTTAAAGGACTTAAGAGTGCCCATCTGGATTATCTTATCCTATTCCTGAGTGAGAGAGATAGCAAAATCATCTAAAATGGCATAGTGAATTGTGTACCAAGTGCACCCTTAATAGCATATAAGGTAGAAACAAACACAAAATATTCTAAACTTAGCTTAGAGAGAATACTGAGAATTAGTTGTTCATCTTTCTTTTCAATTCCTCATTGTTTTAATTGTAGCCTTAGTGATTTCAATTTGGTGAAGAAATCCTGAATTGTGTTGAAATTACCTGGACTTAAACTAATTAGTTCATTTTCCAACATATGTCCCCTTATTGAATCTTGTGTGCCAAATAGTGTTTCTATCTTTGTCCATAATTCATTTGGTGAGTTCAAAGACTCAATGTGAAAGAGCAAATCAGGAGAAACAGACAAACACAATGTTCTATATGCCTCATCACATTTGTTAAACCACTTAGGCTTATCTTCATCTTTAGCAGGTTTAGTTTCAAGTCCCATAGTTATCCTATGTAATCCAACTTTCCTTAAGTAGATTTTCATGCATGATTTCCACTCAAAGTAGTTGTATGGAGTTAGGATGGGCACACTTGTTTGATTGATGATGAAAAAATGCAGAAAAGAGATGTTGAAAAGAAGAGAACACAGCCAAGACAACCCCCCCTTTTCACTCAATCAAAGAACTCACCCAAGCAAACATGATTTTGGCACTTTATAATTAGTATGTTTACAACTGCAACTAGAAGGAAATACTTAGTGGTCTTGATCTCAATGCATTACGAAAACCTCAAAAATTGGGTGTATGCTGAAAGTATAATACTGGAACTCTACCAAGAAAAAATAACAACACCACTACGATCTACTCAAAAAATCATGCACTTTCAAAAAAAGAATCACCTCAATATGAGGTCGTATGTGAAATTTATGATCCTCTGAAGTTCCAAATAATGGGAACTAAGTAGCATCACCTGTGAGAATCTACAATTTTTGGGAAAACCATGCACCAAAATTAAGAATCATCTACACCACCGCAAAGAGCGTGAAAAAATAGCTAAAAAAAAAGCTCTAGAAATGGAGGTTGTGAGCTCAAGTTATAAGTCTTCAAAATTTGTCTTCAAAAACAAAAATGCCAATCAAGAGGGGTTTGTGAGCAAAAAGATAAGGTCTGCCAAATTTCCTCTAGATTTAGAGGTCTGCCAAGTTTAGAGATTCCTTGCCAAATATTCTGCCAAGTTTACCAAATGTAATAAGAATATTCCAAATTTAGGCACAAGGGCCAAATTAGTGGCATGCAAGACAAGAATCCAGCAGATGGCTCAGAAGCCAAAATTAGAGGCACAAGCGCTTGATACAACACGCAGGCCGAAAAAAAATATAAAGGTAGATTTGATGTCAGCTCTGAAAGGAAGCTAGGTGTGTAGAAATCGCTTCCTACACTAATCTAAAGAGGAGAGAAGAGTGCAAATTCTTTTTAATCCTTACAATTGCAATGTTATTAACCCAACAACAGAGATATTGTAGAAATACACATATACATAGAAAGTAGACAGAAAAGAGGGAGACAAGATATACGTGGGGAAAACCCTTACGGGTGAAAAACCCCACACTCCAAAACACAGCTCAAATATATTCCATAAACAATGAAGGTTACAATATAGTTACAGAGCCAATGCTCTTATAGGAGTCTTCAACACTTGTATCTGGAGACAATCCTGTAGCATAACAATACCTGTCAATCACATAGTACATCTCCTCTCTAAAGCACCTGTTATATAGAAAATACAAGGCAAAAATGGCTCTATCTTGGGATGGGCATCCAACATGGCCTCATGGCCCAAAACCCACACCTATAGACACTTGTCCAACACTATATAATGTTCATGACACTTGTCAAGTCACCCCATCCCAAAGAGGTCGCCTATTACCAATTTGGGTAATGAAAGATACTCTTACAACTCCTACGACCGTCATAGAATCCGTCATAACTGTCATATCTTACAGCTGTAAGAGAATCTATCATACACAGGCTAAAAATAGCATATTCTCTTACAAAATGTCATAACCCTCCTTGAGGCACCCAAAGATGCCTTTTTCCAAGATGCTTCTCGAGACATGTCTTCCCCTGTCATAGAATTTTCCATTTACGACTCTTACACGTCATAGAACTGTCATAGGAATCTGTCTTGACCGTTTTGGTCAATATTCCCTTACACACTATCCAAGATGCCGACACATGGCAAAATATTCCTACCACTAAGTGGGACGCCTATCTCCTCATGTGAGGACAAATTTACATGCGGTCATCTTCCATGTAGGATGACACATCACCATGTCAACTCCCACATGATGACAACATAGGATTTGCATCCTAATTACACAATAGGCAATAAATAAATAAATACAATGAAATAATACAAGGAATTACCAAGATTGAGACACCGTAATTACCAACAGGCTCAAGGGCCGAAATAGCAGAGATTTTTTAAAAAAGGTTGAAGACCTAAAAAAGGACGATGGTCTTAATGGAGGGTAAGGGCATGCAGCCTCACCCACAGGCTCCTTAAAGTTGTTCACATCCTTGCAAAGGGCTAGGATAGCCTTTCAAGGCTTGCGTAGCCTTTAGAAGAAGGCTGAGCCTTTTTAAAAGGTTCTTTTTATTTTTTTTTTGAAATTTAAAAAAAAAATTGATTTTTTTAATTTCAAAAAAACTTTTATATATTTTTTGAAATAAAAAAACAAAACCCTGCCTTCTTTTTTTTAATGAAAATTTTTGGTTTTATGCAGGGAAAACAAAAAGGAGTTGTAGAAATTACAAAAAAATTGACAAAGACCTTGCTCTAAAATGCATGCTGGGGGGCCAAAATGGCTTTTCGGCAAAATTTTTTGCCTTTTTGACACTCGGCACTGAAACTAGTAGTGTAATATGTCAAAATTCATCTGTGAGACCTCTTGGACACAAATGCTCTGATTGAAAATTGTTTACCAGATCTAAGCTTGAAACCCCAGTTCCACAACTATGTCAAATGATCTCTAATTTTGATAAAATGAAAGCCAATCTTGACTTTCTCAAGCCTCCTGGATGTGTTGGAATAGCCAGAAATACCACTAGTATAACTAGAAACACTGCAATCACCCAAATATCACAAAACACATATGCAACCCCTGAGATTAAAATGTTTCCTTCAAACTTTTCTGATTCTCCATATCATCCAAAGATGCAAGAGAAGAGCATACTGGGTTTTTCGAAAACTTGCAACAAAGCTTTATTAGCCCCCCCCCCCCCCCCCCAAATTTCTCAAATATGGAAACTAAAATCTACTCTTGCACATAGAAAATCTCTGATACCATGTTAGAATCTAAAAAGATTATCAGCCCAGAAAACTAGTGCAAATGATATGAAATCAAAATAGCAACACAGAGTTAGTCTCCAAGAGAGTAATGCAAATGCTAGAATTAAAATAGCAATAAGAGGATGCCAAAGCAAAAGATGCAAAATACAAGCTAGGTAGCATGCTTATATAGACTAGGGAGAGGGAGGAGGTGGCAACACCGACCAATGAGGAGAAACCATCTATCAGACTAAAGATAGCAAAGTATCTTCCCAAGATAGCTAATGGATGCTCACATGTAGGAAGGTGACACCTCATAATCCACTCACCTAATTAAGAATGCTTTATTAACCTAAGTGAGATTAATAAAAGTGTAGGAAAAACCTAGGAATATAGGGAAAAATAAATAACCCAACTAGGAAATAAAAAACTACACTAATAACTTGGGTTCTCAAGATGGGGCACTCATGGCAAGGAGAGTACACATTATTGGCATCTAGATCTCTATACTTTGAGAAGATCTATATCCTTTGAGTTTGTTGACACATTTTTTACACTTCGCTAAAATCTTGTGCTAATTTAAATCATTTTTTATATTATTGTTTATGCTATCTCCTAGTTATAAAAAGTTGTGTTTTCTAGGTTTCCCATGGGTGGTAACATTAGAAAGGTATCCTTGGTATTTTTAAGTGGATATTAAATTGCACATTCCTTATATTTTCTACTTGATGAGCTCATTGTGGCATAATATGGTAGATGATTTTAAAACTAAAATATTTTAACTTATCATGTGTCATCTCGTTTGTTTTCACTAGGTGAATGTGGATTATAATTTTATTACATGGTCCCTCTAACGTGGTGTTTTAAGAAGCATGGTTAGATGCATTTGATTTATCCATTTTGTGGGCTCTGGGAAGTGGGACTTGTTTGGGAAATATGGTCTTCCCACAATCATTTATAAAGTGGATAAAGTAAAGGAATTATTTTATCAAATGAAATTAAGTCTATTACAAGTATCAAAGGTTGTCTCCTTCCCTATTCCATGGACTTCCATCAAGCCTACAACCTTTCTTTTAGTGTGACATTTATAATGTTGGCAGAATATTGTAATAATCAAATAACTAGGACTACATCTTAATAAGTGTTTTTGCCAAAGGAATTCAAATAGTAGAATAATATAAAGTGCAAATTCATTTAGACAAGCTTGGAGTGGATTTGCCTCAAGTTTGGAATACATATGGGTATGTGCAGGATCACGATGGGCCAAACTATACCTCTAAGTGGCAATGAAAATACAAAAAATCAGACTTAATCAAGTTCATGTGAAAATTTGAATGGATTATCTACACAATTTGAAAAAGATGTAAGATCAAAATTTGTAGAGAATTGAATCTAGCTTATGAGTTACTATTTTTTTTTAAGCTAAATTTACTTAGTGAAAAATTAATATTTCAATGGACAACTATTAATTTTTTTAGAAAAAAATAAAAAGTGGGTGTCATTCCAACCAACCTAACTATGAGCAATTTTTTTTTTTTGAAACTTTCAAAATAAGTAGAGGACTCATGCCCAGATGTGACGCATATTTTTTTGAAATTTTTTTCCAATAAAATAATTAGTTATGATTTTTTACTGTGACTCATTTTAAAAACTAAAAAGTAATTTTTCCAGCCAACCTAACTTGATTTAAAAAAATTAGAATTCAATTTTTTTTTTAACCTATAGCTAGAAAAGCATAGAGTGTGACACAGCTTTCGAATCTCAAAAAGGTGAAATGGTTTGAAAGTTATGGATGTTTTTCAATCAGTGTGTCCATCAGGATTTCAGACACACTATATAGAAAATTATTAATAATTATTTAATAAAATGATAACCAAACAAATCTTATATTTTTAGAAAGCTGACAATTTTTTTCTATAAACCCTTTTCGTTTTATCAATTTTGCATAAAAAAAGTCATCAACACGAAGGGTGAGCTCGAAGAAGAGAGTGAAACCTACAAACTCCTAGAATTGAGGGAAAGTCAACTATGATAGTCCCAAGCCTACATACAATGCAAAAGCGAAGCAAAACAAATATCTATTATTAATGGATATCCATTTTGCTTTCATAAAATATTATTTTCCTTTTTTTATGTTTTACAAAATGGATATCCATTTTAGGTTGCCCAAAACAGATATATCCGTTTTACTTTATCCTATTCTTTTCATTATTTTTTAGTTTGTTAGTTTGCAAGGTTAAATAGAATCGACCCATATAAGCTTTCTATTGGATTTAATCTGGGTTTACCTTCGGTTAGTGATATCAATCAGTTTCCTTGATGATTATATTAATCGAAAGTTATGCTCTTTATCTCGAATCTATTCTTCACTAGTATAAAGAATATACACCTTTATTTGTATAGATACCATTATAAATTTTATATATATCTATGAGAATGTCTCTTTTGTTAGGCGCCTAAGGAATCTACTGGATGGCCATCTAAATTAGTGCCTTTTTATAATCAATTGCTAACTTGCTCACTGGCGCTAAATCTAAAAAATATTGATGAGTCTTTCCATTGCAATCTTTAATTGTTTATATGATAGCTTTTAGATAAGTTGTAATTATTCACAAGTTGACGATTTAGATGATTGATTATATCATGCATTGTTCATCGATTAAAAGAGATACTTTTGTTGTTAAATAGGAATATGGGTTCATGATGATCTTATGTGTGTTCTTATGTGAAGAATTACTACAACTAAAATTATGTGTAATTAATCTTTTCCTTAATAGAATATCTAGGATTAAAAGTCTTTGAGAGAAAACATCTTTGGTTATTTAAATGATTTCTTATTCTTATGTAGCTTTCTAGCTTAAAGATGTAAAGATCTATAAACATCTAGTAGGAAATAATAGATAGGCTATTAGGCTCCTCTTAGTTTACTTAGTTCAATTTATTTGGTATTGTTATGCAGTAATTATATATCAGCTTGGTTTCCTTGTGTTAAATTATAGGTTGACAACATATAGCACGGAGGGTGCCACTTCTTAGGGTTTCCTTATATTATGGAACTTAGAATCTCACAAATATTGGTTTTATCTTCATTAGTATATTAGTCACTCATTGTCAACAAATGAAGTTTGCTTATTTAGTACAAGTTGAGTCGAGTTTGGAAAGTAATTGTATGGTTAGGGTTACGTTGTAATTAATTAAGTCAATGTGAGAATTAGAACCACTATAGTGCATTGACACTAAAGATTTCAACTATTCTTTTATGAATCAAGGAATATGATTGTATGTTTGGATATTTTCAAATGCAATGTGTTGTTTTAAATGCTAGTTTGCAAAGATATATGGGTAAAAGCACAATAGTGTGTCACACTTTCGGCCAAATAAATAGTTCTGGGCAGATAATTTACGTGCAATAAGTTTACGCTCAATTTTGTTGCGCCTATGTGGCACCTACGTGGTTATACATTTTTAGGTGGAATGTTATCGAGCAGTAAGTTTACACCTGGTTGGGTTTCGGGCGTAACCATGGAAGTTTTTTTAAAAAAAGGTAAAAAATGTCATTTTCGCCCGGATTGATACAATTTTGAAGTGTTCCACCTAGAGCCCACAATAGCCAACAAGCCCACAAGTCTCTCGACTGTATTGCGCCACCTCTAGGTACTGCACTATTCCATCACTGCAACTCCACAACACCCACCTACACAAATGGATATATAAACTATACCCATCGGCATGTAGATGTGCATATACCCTAATCCTAACTATATAAATGAATATATACACAAGATTATTCTGTATGCATGCTGGGAATGTGTCACAAAAATGAGATCTTTTTGTCAATGTGTAGAGAATGATTTTACTTTTCCATCCCACAAAGGAAGAACCCTTTCTGTAAGAATAAAAATGTAATGATATTTTGCTGACTGTAAAAACTCTTCTCACAATATAAAACCCTAATTCTACTATGGTATTTTGTTGACTGCAATATCCTATATGAATTTTTATAGCTTGTTCAAAATATCTCCTTTCATATGATACAGTCTTTTCTCCTTCCATATATGATACCTGGTCTTTTTAAAAATGACTACATACAGCTATACCTTGTCTTTTAAAAGAACTGTATAGCTATATTTAGGCATTTTTACTATAAAATACAATTGAAATTTTAAAAAGACTGTATCATATGAAAGGAGAGATTTTGGACAAACTGTAAAAATTCATATAGGATAAAGGATAGGTAACAAAAAAAATGTTGTATTGCCTCGCTCAATTCTAGCCAATCATAGGTTAGAGGTTGTTGTTGAATTGATACTTCCAACTCTTTGTCTAGGTTAGCATGGGATCCTTTGCCATGGAATTATTGGTTCTTTTATTCTACTGTAGGCCAATATTCTTCCATAGAGTACATATGGTAGAGAGTTATTAAGGGATGGACATAATCAAAACTAGAAGCATGGTTATGCACAAAGACATGACTATGAAGAATATGCAACCACTTTGGTTTAAATGCAATAAAATCAATTTCGCAATAGTTGCAAAGGTTTCAAAATTGTCAATTGCTAAAAAGCTATGCATTCACATGATTTCAAAGGGACAAAATTTGTAATGCTAGAATTCAAACCTTGAATTTCATTAGATATTGTAATGCTCCTTCCCAAGCCTTATTAACCCTAAACCCTTAATCTACCATCTTCTTCTCTTATAAATCTTCGTCATTTTTCCCATTTTTTAGTATGTGAAAACTAGAGGAAGACATCCCAAACAATTTGACTTCAAATACAACCATTATTTGTTGATTTCTTATCCTTGCTCAACTTTAGGAACCTTTTGGATTTATTATTTTCTCTAGAATTAGAGAAAGAGCTCAATTTGAGGACCAAATTTACTTCATTTAACTCCACGACTACATCACTTCACTCTAGGTTTGAATTTTCCCATTTATTTTGCAAGTAGTTTAGATTAAATTTTATTTTTTTCTTATCTTCAATTAAAATTAGAGTAAATCAGTTTAAGATAGATCTTGAATGAGATCGATTAAATTTGGATTGCATTTCTTCATGGTTGGAGTAGATTATTTAACTTTATAACTATGTTTAATCCATTCTTGTCAAATTGGGATTTCTATCTACAAACCTTGCTTGAAAAGTCATCTCTTTTTATGGTTCTCTTGCCTAAATATTTCAAAAAAAATTATTCTATTAGTCTTTGGATTACAAATGGTTGTTCTATATCATGTAAGCCCTCATTCAAAAGTGATTCCAACCCATTACCAATATTTAAAATCCTATTTGCCTCCACTATTTTGGTTGCTAAAGGCCCCTGTTTTGATCTTCACTTGGAAAAAATAGTTCAAACTAGTAGAAAACTACTAGGTCATTCATTATTGAATTAGTTGTCATTTTCCTAACAACATTATATGTGTGATAGGATTGCACTTTATTCCATCCAAAAACCATTGAAAACCCCAAATATAGTCATTTGCATTTACTTGGTCTTCTCAAATTTACATGTGCATTTCAATAGGAAATATCTATTTGTTGAAAATGGGAAATTTGAACTTTAATGTATTTCAATTCAAAAGGATAGCTTTGCCATTATAGAAATAGATTAGTGAGTTTTGTATTTACATTTATTTCAATAAAACTTGCATTTTTATTCAAGATCTGAAATCTAACTACATTATTAGTTTGAAAATTTTAAAAAACCTAGATTGCATTTTAGGGAAAGACATTGAAGAGAAATTATAATTTATCTTATATTGAATTTTAAAATTAAAATCCCAATACTAATAAAATGGAAACTTGTCAAATTGCAAACAGTTGTATATTCTTATCATTTTGAAAAGTTACAAAATTTCTCGAAAAGTTTTCATTTTATATAAGAATCATTCAATAAAATTTTCATTTGTAAAAATATGCATTTTTGCTTGCATCTTAGCTATGCATTCATCTCAAAATCTATGTATTGAAATGAGAAGATATAAAATTTAGTTGCATTTGGTATAATTTATTTTCTATTTTATGTATTAACATAGAATTTGCTTTAGTAAAAAATTTTAAAAAAACATTTAGGCAATTAGAATACACTTCCTAACACATTCATACACCTACATGTAAAATCCAAGTAATTTCCTTGCTTTATGGCAATATGTTGTGTGCACAAATCGATCTAGAAAGTGGGTTGTGGGAGTTAGATTTTACCTTTAGGTTACAAAACTCATCTTGATGTAAATGTGGATCTGAACTTGGCTATGTATTTGAAATATGTGCACATACTTGAAACCTGTTTGTTTTGGTGTATGTGACCCACAATAACTAATTTAGTATTTAAGAACATGTAGGTTGTTTCATGTTTTAAATACTCCTTGTTGTGTCTTGATTTAATATAAATGTTTAGATTGAATGTATTTAATTTTTTAATTTTAAATGTTTATATAGTTTTGTAACTAATTAAAATGTGTAGATTATTCATGTGTATTTAATTCTTTGATTTTAAATGTTTTTACTTTTGTTAATTTAAATGTAAAAATTGAATGTATTTTCATGTTATAAATTAAATGTATGTTCAAATTTTTTAAAATGTAGAAATTTGCATATACATGGCATCTGATATGGCATCTCATCATAGTGATGCTCATAATAGTGAGCATAATAGTGCTGATGCACATAGTATTAGGAGCAACTTATATGTTGCCACTCTCGATAGACTAAATAATGTTTTGGCACATTTAGATCAGACGATCCATAGTACACCAAACCTGTCTAATAGAGACAGATTGGTGGGGTCTGTTGACATTTCTTCTGAATCAGCATTAGGGTTTGCCACTTCTAATGCACAGGCAGATTCAGGCCAACTGAATACAGGAGGTTGTGTGAGCTCCTCCCCTTCACTTCTGGTTCTGCCGCACCAAGGGGGGTATCCCTATAACTCAAGATGTAACCTTGACTAGCTTAAAGATAGAAAGATCTAACTTGACAACAACAGGCAGAATACTCTCATGTATGGACCAAGATCTGCATGATAGATCACAAGGCTGGCAACATTCTTGGACATGATGTCTGGTTGGGTATGAGAGCATGCAGGGGGTTCCTAATCCTACTCCTACAACTAACAGGTGGAAGTATGAAGTGTTTTGATATGAATTTGGATGCAAAGCTGGACATGGTGTATAACACAAGAACACAGCATGATTTGTGCCTATCCAGGGCTTGGAGTCGGTAGACATACACCTGTGAATGATCAGCATGAATAGCTAGAACTGGATTTCAGGGGGATACACATGATATCTGCCTTACAGATATCTCCCAATATAGAGTGTTGAGCTATCTCTACTTATGGCATCCCTACTGCAGTATACCCTTCCCAATGTTCAACCTGAAAACAGTTTAATCTACCCCTTGAGCAGAGGTTAAAAGATCAGACATTCAACATAGGAATTCTATGCTCTAGAATCTGAACATCACACAAACATCCAGATCTAGAAGAAGGATACATGCAATACTAGAGACAGAATTAACACAACACATGCTAAGACAGCATTACTCATACAAGATCAACCATGAAACCAGTGGATTCATGCCAAGTCCTACAACAGGAGATACATAAACTCACAAGATAAACTGTACAGAGGAACCAGATCAGCTGGTTTTGGATTACAGAGCCAAAAATCCACAACTTTCAACAACCTCTCAAATGAGCAACACCACCTGCTTATAACAGCCAGGTAGGTGCTCAGCAATTAATTACATGGTTGACCAAAATCCCGCCAGATACACAGTATCATGGAAATGGCGCTCAAACACAACCAGATTGGCGCCCAAACTTGAATGCAGCAGGTAGGGGAGGAGACAGGAAGATTTCTCGAGCCCTGCGCCACTATCCGCTGATGTACACCTTCAGTCGGGTACAGGATCCACCCACGCCATCGCCCATACCTCTGCAACAATCACCATTAATGGCACACCAACCCGCGGCCTTGGGAAGATCATCAAATCTGCAATCGCAACCATTTCCCGCCGAGATTCATCATCATGATATTTGAAAACGCAGGATATCAATATCCCACATGCACCCCGCGATGACCTCAATAACACTTTATATACTAGGTCATGAGCATATATCATGTCGGTGCTTTTGCTCCTGACGACACTAGTATAGACCTCATCATCATCATCCTCCAGCAGCATGATATCCTGTTGTTCGAAATATCACCCCGACGTCATCATGATATTTGAAATATAACCTTCATGATAATCGGCACAATCTGATCCATCGGAGGAACATCCTCCTGCTGAGCTTATTCCAAAAGTCTGGCCGATGAACATCCTGATGACGTCATCATCATATCCTGCTGACGTCATCATCATATCTGCCTACTGCGCACCTCCTCATATCCGGATGACGTCATCATCATGTTTGCAAATATCAGGAGGTCTCTTTAAGATGATCAGTGTTAGAAATATGACCCCCCGGATCTTGATGACGTCATCATCATATTAACATCATCATGATATTCGGAAGACAACCAGATATTTGGAAATATCCTCCTGATGCACAAATATCAGGTTGCACTGTAGCTCCACTATAAGATCGGGGCGATAACTGAATATGATGATGCTGCTTGAAAAGATCACCCCGAGTAGATAATGCGCGAAGCCGGCAGGCGGATATCTCCTTGATATCAGCATCATCATGATGCTGGAACAAACACACACTCGAGTGATATGAAAATATCACCCCCTCCTTCGGAAATATCATGATGCAGATAGGCAGAAAGAACCGGATATCACCCTGATATATGGATGACGTCAGCATCATCAGGATGATATTGACTAAGATCATCCTGACGTTCAAAATATGATGACCCTAGTGAATATCGGGTCGCACTTAGAACTCTTCAACAACGTCATCAGGATGATCATAACCAAGATCACCCGATGATAAAAATATCACCCCGGCGAAATATCATGAAGGCAGAAAATATGATGACCTCCGCAAGCAGCAGGATGACAACTGGAAATATCATGATGATGACGACGACCCTTAAGAAAAAACAAGTTAGGTCGAACAACTTAGATAATAACCCCTTCAAGATATCGGGGCAACATCATCATCATGTTTGGGCAAGGTGATAAGTGCAAGATCACCGGATACTTGAGAAATCACCCCCGCAAACAAACCAAAGCGCACTGTAGCTCGTCAGCATCATCAGGATAAAACCCAAACATCACCCGACAGCGAAATATGATGATGACGATGAGAAACCGGTCGATGGAGAACATGATGATGCTGACCAGCATGGAAACAAAGATGATGATGATGACCTCCTCCTCAAGAAAATATGATGATGATGCTGAAAACTGCTGAGGAGGTCCATTACTTAGAACATTTTTTGGATACTTAGGGAGAGTGCCTGAATGAAAAATGCTCAGAAAACTACCAGTCAATTCAGGCACTAACAGTGGCTCTGTCTAGGGACGTGCAGGTGAAAACCTGCAGCGAGAACACCAGATCTCTGGGATGCAGACCAGTCCCTTATCCATTGGGCACAGAGTCAAATACTGCACTGACCTGCATCACCCAACACACTTGATGGCCTAAGGCCACCAAGAAAAGAAAAACATGTATCTCCCTTTGTCAAATATCTTGTTTTCATCTGCATGCACTGGGTCAAGCTTGGAGATACTACAAAGATCCACCCACAAACAGATCTTGTCATCTGCATATTCAACCTTTTGATTTGGCTTGTCATTATCACCCTTGTGCAGATAACCCTCAGCATCATGTGACATGTGGGTGCAGAATGTATCAAACAATGCATATTCATATGGCATATAGCACTTATTCACCTATATCATCATCATGCATTGCAACATGATCTCCTAGATGGACTGCAATAGGAAACACTCGGAGTCCACCACAAAACTAGGAAAGATCAAGGCTCATTGTATTATATGCTGGCTCATCAAAAGAAAAGCTTTCAAAATCACAATTGTGTGCATCATGTACACAACCATCTGGTACACCAGGCTGGAAAAGATCAGGCTCTGGCATCTCTTTCAAGTCAGGCACATTTTCACAGTCACTTACCTGATGTATGTTGTTTCCTCTTTCATCAAGATGAGAAACAGAATCCAAGCCAAAAGTAATGTCTAGATCTTCACCATACTCAGACAGATCCTCATCACCATATGTGTCATAAATGGGTGACCCAGGTGTATCAGTTTCATCATAGTATGCCATTTGTTCATGGGCAGCAGAGCACACCTCTTAATCATCAATGGATTCACTCTGTGGAGGAGTATCAGCCTGTGTGTCATAAGCAAAGTAGCCATCAAATGAAAAACAATCATGCTCTGAACTAGCACTTATTTCAATTTCTGACTGCTCTTCATGATCTCCATGTGTTTGAAAGGTAGGCAATGGGTCACACATAGGACTGCTTCTCTGTTTGCTTATATCTTCTCTGTCTTGAGTACAATACTCACAATTGTCTCCACAGGTCCATTCTAAAATTGCTCATTGCTGTCCACAACCTCGTTATTTTTTTCATGGTCAGCTGCCTCATCATCGCAATGGGAATCCTCATTAGTCCTTTCACTGGCATCCCTCAACTGGTGAACAATCCAGTTTGAGCAGTATTGTTAGCATTATGTTCAAACACAACAGTCTCAACCTCTATGCTTTTATTTTCATTTTCATCTGCACATGATGCCATAATCATTTGGTCATTTGCAGCTTCACAACAATTATTCACACCAAGGCCCTGGGGACAGGGTTCAGCAGGTGCACAATTTCTCATTTCTTCTACATTTTCTAAAAAATTTGTATGCCATCTGCATACTTGTCACCTTGAAATCCCTGAGTAATGCACTAGAGCCCTCCTCAAAAGCTTCAAAGAATATGCCAACACAGGCTGAAGTATCAGGTCTGAAACTTTCAGGGACATGTGAAAGGGCTACTGCAAACCTATGACTGAAATCAACACATGGCTCTTCATCTTGTTTTCTGATTCTCATCAATTCTGCAACAAGATCAGCCGGTTCTTTTGCAAATTCTTCCTTGAAACAGTCAGCAAGCTCATCCCAACAGGCAAAAAATTTCTTTGGGAAAGCTCAAATACCAGTCTTTTGCTTTTGCATCAAAGGACCTAACAAGAAACCTCATCCACATATCCTCATCTCTGAATGAATGTTTTCCCATAAAACTTTGAAAATTTTGGATATGTGCATTCCCATCACATACATTGTGACCACTAAATCTAGGCATCTGACAGTATATCCTAGCAGGCATAGTTTCTACTTTATAATCCACCCATGACAAATCCAGTTGGTCATACAAAGGATCAAAAGGGCTGACAGGAGGTTTAGCTTTCTGACAGGCAGACACAATAGGGTTACTGCTTCTTAACTGGGCCTGCTCAGCCTCTAAGAATATCAACCTATTTCTTATCTCTTTTATTCCTTTATCCAACATTTTACCACTGAGTGTGGGATAACTCATACTTGGATTCATAAAAATCTTACTCTTAGACATTGTTTGTCTGTCTAAGACCTAAGGCTTCCCCTGGCATCTAACCTATGCAGTAAAACAGCAAATAAAGGGGAAGTAACAAAGTACCTTTTCTCATACAGATGCAGAAATATGAACAACACATTTCTGTCACATCACATACATCCATCTTTCATGTGCATCTGGATCTTTTTTGCAGAGTCGCCACCTCTCCAGAGAGGACAAAATCTTCAATAGCTGAAAGCTACTTTTCCAGGTTCATTCCACCAGCAGAGCATCATTTTGTTAGTGACTCGGATGGGCCACAAGTATATCATTTTTTAGTCCATCCCCAGCGGAGTCGCCATTTTGTTAGTTTAGGGTTTAGGGTTTAGGGTTCGGTCCCCAGCAGATTCGCCATTTTGTTGGAGACTCGGATGGGTCACAAGATATATTACTGGAGATGATTAGATAATACTTTTACTGTTCAGTACCTAGTAGAGTCGCCATTTTGTTGACATTTCTTCTGAATCAGCATTAGGGTTTGCCACTTCTAATGCACAGGCAGATTCAGGCCAACTGAATACAGGAGGTTGCGTGAGCTCCTCCCCTTCACTTCTGGTTCTGCCGCACCAAGGGGGGTATCCCTATAACTCAAGATGTAACCTTGACTAGCTCAAAGATAGAAAGATCTAACTTGACAACAACAGGCAGAATACTCTCATGTATGGACCAAGATCTGCATGATAGATCACAAGGCTGGCAACATTCTTGGACATGATGTCTGCTGGTTGGGTATGAGAGCATGCAGGGGGTTCCTAATCCTACTCCTACAACTAACAGGTGGAAGTATGAAGTGTTTTGATATGAATTTGGATGCAAAGCTGGACATGGTGTATAACACAAGAACACAGCATGATTTGTGCCTATCCAGGGCTTGGAGTCGGTAGACATACACCTGTGAATGATCAGCATGAATAGCTAGAACTGGATTTCAGGGGGATACACATGATATCTGCCTTACAGATATCTCCCAATATAGAGTGTTGAGCTATCTCTACTTATGGCATCCCTACTGCAGTATACCCTTCCCAATGTTCAACCTGAAAATAGTTTAATCTGCCCCTTGAGCAGAGGTTAAAAGATCAAACATTCAACATAGGAATTCTATGCTCTAGAATCTGAACATCACACAAACATCCAGATCCAGAAGAAGGATACATGCAATACTGGAGACAGAATTAACACAACACATGCTAAGACAGCATTACTCATACAAGATCAACCATGAAACCAGTGGATTCATGCCAAGTCCTACAACAGGAGATACATAAACTCACAAGATAAACTGTACAGAGGAACCAGATCAGCTGGTTTTGGATTACAGAGCCAAAAATCCACAACTTTCAACAACCTCTCAAATGAGCAACACCACCTGCTTATAACAGCCAGGTAGGTGCTCAGCAATTAATTACATGGTTGACCAAAATCCCGCCAGATACACAGTATCATGGAAATGGCGCTCAAACACAACCAGATTGGCGCCCAAACTTGAATGCAGCAGGTAGGGGAGGAGACAGGAAGATTTCTCGAGCCCTGCGCCACTATCCGCTGATGTACACCTTCAGTCGGGTACAGGATCCACCCACACCATCGCCCATACCTCTGCAACAATCGCCATTAATGGCGCACCAACCCGCGGCCTTGGGAAGATCATCAAATCTGCAATCGCAACCATTTCCCGCCGAGATTCATCATCATGATATTTGAAAACGCAGGATATCAATATCCCACATGCACCCCGCGATGACCTCAATAACACTTTATATACTAGGTCATGAGCATATATCATGTCGGTGCTTTTGCTCCTGACGACACTAGTATAGACCTCATCATCATCATCCTCCAGCAGCATGATATCCTGTTGTTCGAAATATCACCCCGACGTCATCATGATATTTGAAATATAACCTTCATGATAATCGGCACAATCTGATCCATCGGAGGAACATCCTCCTGCTGAGCTTATTCCAAAAGTCTGGCCAATGAACATCCTGATGACGTCATCATCATATCCTGCTGACGTCATCATCATATCTGCCTACTGCGCACCTCCTCATATCCGGATGACATCATCATCATGTTTGCAAATATCAGGAGGTCTCTTTAAGATGATCAGTGTTAGAAATATGACCCCCCGGATCTTGATGACGTCATCATCATATTAACATCATCATGATATTCGGAAGACAACCGGATATTTGGAAATATCCTCCTGATGCACAAATATCAGGTTTGCACTGTAGCTCCACTATAAGATCGGGGGCGATAACTGAATATGATGATGCTGCTTGAAAAGATCACCCCGAGTAGATAATGCGCGAAGCCGGCAGGCGGATATCTCCTTGATATCAGCATCATCATGATGCTGGAACAAACACACACTCGAGTGATATGAAAATATCACCCCCTCCTTCGGAAATATCATGATGCAGATAGGCAGAAAGAACCGGATATCACCCTGATATATGGATGACGTCAGCATCATCAGGATGAAAAACAAAGAACAAGGTGATACAACATCATCAGGATGATATTGACTAAGATCATCCTGACGTTCAAAATATGATGACCCTAGTGAATATCGGGTCGCACTTAGAACTCTTCAACAACGTCATCAGGATGATCATAACCAAGATCACCCGATGATAAAACTATCACCCCGGCGAAATATCATGAAGGCAGAAAATATGATGACCTCCGCAAGCAGCAGGATGACAACTGGAAATATCATGATGATGACGACGACCCTTAAGAAAAAACAAGTTAGGTCGAACAACTTAGATAATAACCCCTTCAAGATATCGGGGCAACATCATCATCATGTTTGGGCAAGGTGATAAGTGCAAGATCACCGGATACTTGAGAAATCACCCCCGCAAACAAACCAAAGCGCACTGTAGCTCGTCAGCATCATCAGGATAAAACCCAAACATCACCCGACAGCGAAATATGATGATGACGATGAGAAACCGGTCGACGGAGAACATGATGATGCTGACCAGCATGGAAACAAAGATGATGATGATGACCTCCTTCTCAAGAAAATATGATGATGATGCTGAAAACTGCTGAGGAGGTCCATTACTTAGAACATTTTTTGGATACTTAGGGAGAGTGCCTGAATGAAAAATGCTCAGAAAACTACCAGTCAATTCAGGCACTAACAGGGTCTAGAGTAGAGTTTGCCCGTATGATTGACATAGTCAAATCATATAATCCCTATAATGATTTGAGTATTGATGATTTTTATGTGTCACTTGCTAGTATTGTTACTGGGATAGTGAAATGGCTAGAAGTTAATAGGGTTGTTTCATTGGATATGGTGCATAGTATGTTTCCACATTATCAGGGACTGGACAGAGTTCAGGGCTATTTTGTCACCAGGTGTATAGATGTTGTTGTTGCACCACTTATATATCCTAAGTGGTTAGCAGCATATCATAGATGGCCTCACAATGATGAGTTGCCCTTATATTTTTGCAAACAATTATATGTTGCAGTTCATTTATGACTTGATGTTGATTTCACAATTATCCCTCAACATGTGGGATAGGGTTTTGGGAGGTTTTCAGAGAAATTCCAACATCCTAATCAGGATCCACCTGTTGATAAGAGGGCATTAGTGGGTCCCAACCTTTTGGTACTTCCCAGAAGGTTGAATCTAGGACAATCAGCTAAGGTGGTAGTTGCATCATCGAGACAGCGCATTTTTGAGAGTCTAGGTTCTATTGCAAGTGGCATTGACCACTTGGCATCAGATTGCGTTGGTAGATATATGGTGCATCCACACACCAAATAGGATCAATTGATTCAACTTCTGCTGCCAGTTATGATCCTTACATATGTGCTGGCATAGTTTCACCACGTGATGTTGCATAGACTTCTGGAGAGGGTGCTCTACGCAAATTGAATACATGTCTGGCACATGATCTACTTTCTGCATATCATGTTCTCAGTTCAGAGTATGGGATCCCTCTTAAGTCTGTGTCCAGATTTTTTGGTCAGCGCAATACTCACCGATCTACACAAATGATTGACATAGTGCCTTCACAGCAAATTCCATCACAGCCTGATGGTAGTATTGTGCCACCTTATGCACCAGCATCATTCCATAGACTTTTGTTTGATGATAACATTGCGATGACCCTTGATTCATTTGACCTTAGTGAGGGTCATCCATGGAGCTACACAGGTTGTTGATGATGAGGTATACATTTTAAATTTTGTGTTTAATCTCTAGTGTAATTTATTTGTTAAATAAATAATATATATTTAAATTATAAAATTTAGTCTTGTGCATCATGCACGTGTTGACTCTTATTTAATCAATCTTACATTAGGGAGTGACGAGAGAGGTGCTAGGACATGACACTGTGTAGTAGAAAGCAGATGTGGTTGAGGCTGGATGTGAGGTATTTAGTATCTAATTGTATAAAATTTGAACATGTACTTGAGATTCCATATTTTTTAATTTATATATAAATTTAATTTAATAGAGATATTTTTCATGTTCAAGGATCTACACATCACTCAGATATTCATAGATGGATGGGATTAGATACACAGGGTTCAGGACAGGGCTCGGTATGGGGATCAGTACAGGGCTCAGCTCATCATTCTAGTCCTGAGTTGACTGAGGCCCGTTCCACCCATAGGAGGCATGAGTGATGATGTTGCAGTTAGATGTATTCATGTTCTTTGTTATGTTTGCCCAAACTGTCATGACATGTTGCAATTAGACTTGATGTTATATTGAGTTTAGATGTTGTTGAGTTTACATGTTGCAGTTAGACTTTATGTTATTTCTTTATATATATGATACATGTATATATGCACATTTAGATGTTTAGTTATATAGATCTGTATGGATGTTTTCCTTTGAATATATGAGTCTTAATTTCGATAAAATCAAGTTTTAACTTATAGTTTAAATGTGTATATATGTTTACTTGTAGATGCATATAAATTTACTTATACCTATGTATATATATTCACTTGCACATATATGTAGTTGAAACATGCTATGTGTGTATAAATTATATGTTAAATTTAAATTGTGTTTTATGGAAAAATATCAATTTGTTTTTTAAATGTTTCTTGTAGATGTGATGCTATAATTAATGATTGAGAAATGATGTCAACACCCTAGGCATTGATAGGAATAGTTTTTATAAAATATTTGGGAATGTATGGAAAAATAGATCAATTATGTTGTGTAATAACTTTTTTTTTTTAAGGTAAGTTCTACCAGAGGGGGTAGATCCCTTTTTATTAAAATCATAAGAAAAGTTACATTGAATTGGAGATGGTGTTAATACCATCAGCCAGCTCATTAGCACACTCAAGTTGCTATGCAGACAAAAGATCGCCATACATGCTTACATTATTGGCAAAACCCACCATATCTATGTTCTCTAGACCTTTTCTGAAGATTTTCAACCCTTCCGCTACTCTCTGCTTCTTTCTTACCACCGCTGCATCAAAGACACCACAGATTAGACCACTCTGAGGGTTGGTTTTAACATTTCTCCCCGCCATGATGACCACATCTCTTAGCTCTTCTTTGAGCAAATGACTTGTGAATCTTGACGCCCGAGCCAGATTACCTGTGGCTTGAGCCACCAAAACGTAGAACCTTTCTAGAAGAACACCGTCATGGATATGACTTCCCTGTGCTTCCTTCGCTCCTGTAATCACCATAAACGCATCTCTTAGTTCTGGCACTTCTTGTTTTAACAACTTGGAGACTTGCTCTTCTACCGCTTCATCCCAGTACTCACACTTCACTCCAAAATGCTTCCTCCCAACCATTTTTTGCCTCTGCTAATCCAAGTCGTGGATGAATTCAAACGGCTCCTCCAGCTCTAAATACTACTTACTTCTGTCGTTGTGATCCTACGAAGGATCTCAATCAGGTCTGAGGATGAAAAACCAATGTTCGCAAGTCAAAATAAACCTACCAAAAATCTCTGCGAGGATCTAGCCGTAGTATTCTAGGTTTTAAAAACTTGGCGCTTGTCCCTCCATGTCAAACGTGCAAGCCAAAAAGCTCTGCGAAGACCAGGAAAGAGGATGGTGGCCGTAGGAAGTATCTTGGACAGATGAGATGTTCTCCCACCGTGTACTGATCGCACCAACTAACCATTGTCCTCTTGGATTAAAATTTTGATTTGAGGGTTGAGGTTGCTTACATCGTGTTTACAACAATCCATCTCTTGTGAAGCTCCGATATTGGCCAGTGCATCGGCCACCCTATTTGCCTCCCTGAACACATGCATTATAGAAAATTCTTCCAATTTATCAAGCTTCTCTAAGATCTTTTCCAACCAAGAGTTGAGTCTCCAACTGGTTACTTTTTTATGTTTAATTGCGTTTATGTAGATAAGGGAGTCTCCTTCTAGATCCACTTGCCTGAGCTTTAATTTATCGTAGAGTGATAGTCCTACGAAGCAAGCCTTGAACTCGGCCTCACTATTGGTTGCCATGCCAAAATTACAAGATAAGGCCGCCATGCACCCTCCGTTCTCATCTCTTAACACCACTCCTCCCCCAGCTTTCCCGGGATTGCCCTTGGCCGAGCCATCAAAGTTGATCTTGAGATGGCCTTGGGATGGTTTAGACCACTTGCAGGATAATCTATTCATCTTCTCTAAGGTGAACATCCCAGAGTGGACTTGCAGCTCGGGCCACTTCTTTTTCAACCCGTCGTCCCATTGCGTATAGGATTTGTTTTTCTTATCTCTACCTTTTGCGTTTACAACCTCGCAGATGCCATGTTTTATCCTCTACACCACCTCATCGATACTGCTAGCTATGTTATTAAAAATTCTACAATTCCATTCTTTCCACAGATGCCAACATAGCATGGAAGGCGCTACAATCCATGCCTCCCCCCACGTGGATTTGGATCCTAGGATTGGCCAACTTGTTAGAAATTCCTTCACATCTGACTCCCTGGCTGATTGCCACTCTAACGAATCCTGAAGCCAATCCCAGCACTTGGAGGCAAATTGACAGTTTAGTAAAAGATGGTCCGTAGTCTCCTCCTCTTTCTCATAGAGCAAACATTTGGTTGGGCTTGAGAAACCTAGTCTTTGCAGCCTTTCACTAGTGAGAATCCTCTTATGGAGAGCAGTCCATAGGAACGCTCCTGCCTTAGGCAGGACCTTATTGTCCCAGCATAACTTCTTAGGCCAATCTTTATTTTCCTGATTAACAGCTTGGATCTGATACCCGCATTTTACTAAATATTCTCCCAACTTCGATCCACTCCATATTACTTCATCTGGGCGATCAGATAGAACTATTTTTCTGTGGCTCATCAAACTTTGAATGCTCTCTTTAACACTGTCCGGAATATGCATGGAGCATCTATGGATCCAGTCAAAACTGGTACCAACCTCCCCCCAACTGCATTTCACATAGCTTGCTAAACTTTGGCCCATCTCTAGTTCGACTTCATTAATCTAGTCTGGATATCCTAGCAGTTTTTCTAGAGATTCTTCCCCATTCCACGAGTCCCGCCAGAACTTAGCATTTGATCCATCACCAATCTTCCAAGTCAAATGATTCGTAATTATTCTTCTAGATTCCCAAAGGAATTTCCAAATTGGAGAGCCTCTTGAATGGTTCGTTGCTGTCAGAATATGGCTTGGATTGTCACAATCCAGATATTTAGCCTGAAGAATTTTGTACCATAGCTTTTCCGGATGTCTATATATATTCCACACCATCTTTGCTCCCAATGCCATATTCTAAGGGAGCATTTTCCTAATACCTGTTCCTCCATTCGCTTTAGGCAGACATACTGTGTTCCAATTTACTAGTGGTATTTTCTTATCTTAATTTGCTCCTTTCCAGATGAAGTTCTTTAAGTGGCTCTCCAAATCTGCTATGACTTTAGAGGTCATTTTGAAGCAGGACATTACATAAACTGGGACTACAGATAGGACTGATTTTATCATAAGGATCCTTCCGGCAAGAGATAACCATTTGTTTTTCCATTGTTCCGTCTTCCTGTTAAGGTTACTCAGCACATCTTCCCATAAACCTGATTTGCATTGGCCTGAAAATAAAGGGACACCTAGATATTGTGAGGGGAGATGACCCACCACAATACCTAGATACCTTGAAATCTTCCTCTGGGCTGCTTTCTTTGTGTTGAAGAAATAGATAGCTGATTTATATAAATTAAATACCTGACCAGAGCTTAAGGAATACCTATCTAGAACCATCCTGATAACTTCTACTTCTTCCAACGAGGCCATCCCAAAAAGAGCAGTATCATCTACGAACTGGCTGTGAGAAATTGGATGCATCCCTTCTGCCACTAGGATGCCTTTCCATATTCTGTCCTCTCTTAACTATCTTATATATCTGCTCATTGAATCAGCCATTATTACAAATAGAAATGGGGATAGAGGGTCTCCCTGCCGAAGACCATTCATTGCTCCAAGGAATCCACACAAAGAACTGTTAACCGAAATTGAGTAACTAGGAGAAGAAATGTAGAATTGAATTAACTCCACCCAATCGGGAGAAAATCTGAATCTCCTTAATGCTTCTAAAAGGAATTGCCATCTTACCCTGTCATATGCTTTGGAGACGTCTAATTTTATTAACATTCCTTTTACCTTCTTTGACGCCATGGAGTGTATAGCCTCCGAGGTGACAATTATGCTTTCTATAATTTCTCTGCCTGGGACAAATCCATTCTGTTCCTTAGATATGATCTTACCTAGAACTTTTTTTAATCTATTGGCCAGGGCTTTTGAAATGATTTTGTAAATCGCATTGCATAATGCAATCGGCCTATAATATGTGAATGAGTTGCTGACCGCTTTTTTGGGGATTAGAGTGATCACCGTATTATTCAAATTTCTTACAAACTTTTTCTTCTTTCTGAAGTCCTCCACCACCTCCCAAACATCATGCCCTAAGAAGTCCCAGCATTTTTGATAAAATTTTGCCGTGAAGCCATCCAGACCTGGGGATTTTTCTGACCCCAGCATCCAAGTTGCTTGCCTCACTTCTTCCTCCATGAATGGTTCAAGGAGCATTTTATTGTCCTCCTCATTAATGATATTTGGAATACAATTTAATATCCCTGGGTCAATTCCTTTATCATCTTAAGCCTCTCCTAGCAGATTTTTGAAATGTGAAACTGCTCCTTCTTCTATTGCTATTCTGTCAGATAAAACTGAACCATCTTCCTTTATAATTTCTGAGATCCTATTCCATTCTCTCTTACTTCTGGCTGAGGCATGGAAAAATTTTATGTTGTTGTCTCCTTCTTTTAGCCAGAGGTCTCTTGCTTTGTCCTGCTAGAAAAGTTCTTCCCTTAACAATACTTCTCCTAATTCTTCCTTTAATGATTTCTCTTTTGTAAAATCTGCCTCCATCATACCATACTTGATAACCTTATTATTTAGTTCGCTTAACTCCTGTTCCAATCTTTCCTTCTCCATGAAAATGTTTTTGAATTTTGTCTTGTTCCAAATTCTTAGATTAGATTTTAACCAGCTAAGTCTTTTCATGAAACGATAGCTTACTATACCTCTCTCCTCAGTGCTTTGCTTCCACCACTCCTTGAGGAAGTCCGGCAAGTGTAAGTCTCTCCACCACATGTTCTTGAATTTGAAGTAGCCTTTGATTGGCTTCTCATTCAAATTAACTTCCAACATAACAGGGTAATGGTCTAACGCCGTTAACGGAAGGATCCTCAATGAGCAGATAAACTTGTCTGCCAACCAATCTGCTCCCATGAAAAACCTGTCCAGCCTCTCAGCGATATTCGTGAACCCCTTCCTCCTATTTGTCCAGGTGAATGCTCCATTCCTGGGTTCACAATCCATTAGTTTGACTTCATTTATGAACTCTTTAAAGTCCATCATGGTTTTGCTAATGACCCTAACACCTCCTCTTTTTTCATTTAAATCCAAAATGGCATTGAAGTCTCCCCCCATTATTACCTTGTTAAAATCAAAATTTTGCTTAAGGTATGTTATTTCTTTCCAGACTGCTACTTTTTCTTCCATCTTAATTGGTCCATATACATTGATAATGAGGAAGACCGTATCAGTTAACAGATTTCTGATTTCACATAACACCCAATTCATCTTTGCTTCTATGATTTCCACTCTCATTTTGTTTGACTTCCACAAAAGACCCAGACCCCCTGCTGCTCCAGTAGAGTCTTGAAACCAACCTTCCCAACTTCTACAGTATTTGGTAAATCTCCTTCCTTATTCACTGCTTAATTTAGTTTCTTGTAGCAATATAACATCGCTCTCAATCAAATCTAGGTGATGCTTGATTAAGCGTCTCTTGTCAGGGGCCTTTAAGCCCCTGACATTCCACATAGCTATCTTCATTGCTCTCCAAGGGAGACCTTTGCTCCCTTGGATTTGATGAAGAAGTCCTTAATGTTCTTCAACCCCATCTCATTGGCATCTCTTTCCCTTCTTTCCTTATTGGATTTCCTGCCCCTATCCCTCTTTGGCTTGGTGAGAAAGTTTAGGGCCGTTTGACTGATATTTCTTATGCTGGTTTCCCCCAATTCTTCTAATTCAGAGAAGTCTTCTTTTGACCATTCTTCTTCCAACTCCCCCGGTTGGATGATTGGGGTCTACGATCCCACCTTCTCTGTTTGAGGACTCGGTTGGATGAAGAAGTCCTTAATGTTGTGTAATAACTTTTAAAAATGATGAATAATTTAATTTAGTTTTTATCTATTGAATCTTGTGAATTAAAATATAGTTTTTATACAATATTTGTATTTCAAATTAGTCTCTTATTGGATGTGTCCACTATAGATAATTTTGTCACCTGTTTTATATGGCTAATAAAATTTAAGAAAACTTTGAGTTATTCTTTTTTTTTTGGTTTATAATGACTTCTAATATCATTGACAAGATTGTTCAACTCTATATAACATGTATAAACACCTATCTAGAGGACAATAGAAGGATTCATAGGTTCAAATCACTATATCATAGGTAAAGTGTAATATTGAAAGTATGTAATTGAAATTGAGTGGTGGTGAATAAAGTTAAATACTCTATAAATTGTGCATATATATGATGCTATATGAACTTAAGAATTCCATATAATCTAATATTTACACATGAATTTGATTGTCCATGCAAATAATTCAAACTAGATGATGAGCTATAATTATGTCTAGTTGAATGTAAATGAAATCAAATCTATTCTTGAACTTAAGGATTCCATATAATCTAATACACACGTGAATTTGATTGTGCATGCAAAGAATTCAAACTAGATGATGAGCTATAGTTGTGTCTAGTTGAATGTAAATGAAATCAAATCTATTCTTGAACTTAAGAATTCTAGATGGAACATTTATATGCAATTGGAATTTGATAAAATCTCACTATGCACATAATATATAAGTATCTAGAGATCTTTCCATGACAACTATATATTAAAAAGTGATCAATCCACATAATTACCAAATATCCCATTACATGTGGTCTCAAGCTATACATCATTATGAATATTCCAATGCACCAAGGTGAACAAGATTTAGACCAATCCAAGAGAACCCATACAAGAACAATTCACATTTAATGATACACATAAGTAACATACCAAAGGTTATAGAAAATAATGGTTGCTACTCTAAATGAAAGAAAATAAATTACAACATTCCTAGATAGATCTTGGATTAAAGGCTAATACATAATGGAAGCCTAAAACTAGAAATCACACTATGGTGTGCAATGGATACACTGAAGAGTTGTAGAAATCTAATTGTTATGTCCTTAAGTGAACAATGATTACATTCCATGAGACTGTGTTTCTTTAAAATGATATGTTTTTTGTTCTATGCTTACAACTATTGAGTTTGGAATTTCACAAACTAGATGTATTTCAAATTTGCTACAACTTCAAGGAATTTTCAAATAAGAAGTCTTTGTGTATATACAAAAATGAATAATTCCCTTAAACTAATTTTTATAATTGCCAAAGCATTGTATATTATTAAAAAAATATTCACATTAGTGAGTAGCCCATAAAGAGGAAAAATCATAGATTATCATTTTGATTTCATGGAGATTTTACATTTCAATATAATGATTTCCAAAATAACAAAATATTGTAAGAGGTGAATTATGTAGGGGGAATAGCTAGTGGCTACACTAAGGGAGGGAAAATATATGAACCAATGGTAAGATGAATAATACAATGCTATGACTTTACAACTTGAATGAATATTGAGTTGGAAATACAAGCTTGCCTATATAATTGTTAATAGTTTAATTTGGTGAAGTTGAGTAGATCTTTGGCCATTCATTTTATTTAAACTATTAGATTTTCTTCACTCCAAAGTGTAGAAGATAGTGAGGCTCACACATCACAAATATTTGATCTATTCCAACTAAAAGGTTTATTATCTATGATTGTGAAGTTAGGTATTTCGTTGTGAATTTGTTTTATATGTTGATATAGATTCACCATCAAGGTGATTTATCATGGTGCCATTAACATAACTGCACAATTGGATGTCTATGTAAGAAAAGATAGTTTTATACCAATTGCTAATAGTAAAAATCTATTCGTAGGGCCTTATAGAACTCATGAAGAAAATATCTACACAATGTCCTTTATTTGAAGATTTGGTTGATGCTAATATTGTATAATGAATTTTGTATTTATGTAAATGATTGCTTCTTAATACAAACAAATATGAGTTCAAGATCGCTTCATATTAGAAATAAATATTAGTTCATTCAAAGTATAGAGAGATTAAGAAGAACTTTAATAAATGTAAAATCTTTATTGTCAAGCATTGTGAGTTTCCATATGAAATAAAAACAACATGAAATTTTAACTTTCATTTTAATGTAATAAAAAAATTGAATGTCACAAATTAGTAACATAAAAAATAAAGAAAACTAGAGACAACATGTATCTATTCTTCACCACTCAAACACCAAATGAATTTTAAAAGTTGTACTAGATGTTTTATAAATTGCATATTACATTGGTTATTTACATTTATTTTAAGTTGTATTAAACATTCAAGATTTGTACATATAAACATACATAACACATCTCTTAGGGTTTTGAACACAAGTCTCCACTATGAAGGTCACTCGAGCACATTCCATATTACATTGCTTATTTGAAAAAGCATAATCTCAAGGATTAGCTGCGAGTGATAGCTTCCAATAAGGATCGCAATGTATACAAGCTACGCTATTTCAACATTGATGAGAATGAGGCAGAAGATGAAGATTAGATTTAAGTTTTGTCATTATTTAGGTATGAGTGATATTGATTTTTTAAACTATAAAGAGTTAGCTACTACAATTCTCTTATAAATGCCATGCCAAGTTTGAGATTATTTTGTTTGCTTATATTTTGGTAGGGTTTTTGACTCAATTATTGTGTAGGTAGAGAGCTTACATGAGAGTTTGGGGATAATTTTTAAAGTAATCTTTGCATTATGAAACTTTATGTATGTTATTTGAATTATATATGCTAGTTGGGAATTTTCTTGTTTTTCAAATGTAATACCTTAAAATCCTTTTCTTATGCTGACTTAGATTGATGGTCACATATATGGCTGATAAGCATGGATATTTAATCTTTTTGGCCAAGCACTATA
Organism: Cunninghamia lanceolata; assembly: GCA_027924645.1. NCBI lineage: Eukaryota > Viridiplantae > Streptophyta > Pinopsida > Cupressales > Cupressaceae > Cunninghamia > Cunninghamia lanceolata. The sequence continues at coordinate 12,913,060 of BSBN01000078.1, forward strand.
GATTTATAATTTTTGAAATATTTATGTGCATTATTTAGGCTCCTAAACTAGATGTGGTAGAATATATGACCATAATTTATTACAATATATCATAAATTGCATATTCTAAAAGACAAAATGAATTTTTAAAGTTGTACTAGATGTTAAATATAAATTTCATATGATGCACTATATACATGTGGAGTTGAACAAATGAAATGAAAGATTCTTGTTCACTTAAGAATTCCATGTCCAACATAAATTTATGCAAAATTGGAACATAAACTAGGTTTTGTAAATTGCATATGTATACATGATCTAGCATATAAGTGTCTAGTTGAACAAATGAAATCGAAGATTAAATGAAAGTGAACTTAACAATTCCATGTCAAACATAAAAATGCAATTGGAATAGATGATTTAAAGGAATTTAGGCAAAATGTGAACTTTTTAAAAGTTGTAGCGCCCCTCATTTTGCTTTCTGATAGACTGATAGTTGTTCCTTTTGATCTAGACATTATGACATCTTGTTGGTGATGGATTTACTGTTTTGGTGTTAGTTGTTGATACTTATTAATGTTGACTTACTGCTATGATGACACTTGATGATACTGTTAGTACTGTTGCTTTATGCTTATGTTATGATCAGCATGGACTTAATTGACTATGTAAATCCATCTTACTATGTGCACTATGTGATCATCTGATGATGTTCTTATCTAGATGTTCAGTTACTAATGAATATCCATGATGTGGTTACTTGTTGATGTGTTTTGTGAAGGGGACAGTGTCGCATTACTCATGCGTGAGTACCCTGCTATGCTGCGATTCCCTTTCACGGTGTGTCTGATTGAATGATTATATATGTGTGTGTGTGTGTGTTTGACCCTTTTGTTTGCTGCAGGTTGTAGGTACCAGGCATCGACTCCACCTAAATCAACAGGTTTGAGCGTGCCTTAAATCCAATGGAGAATTGATGAACAGAGATGACATAAGGTCTCTCAACTTGTCATCATCCTCAAAGAGGATGAGTTTTTGTGTCCTAGGATCTGTCAGTCTAATCGGTTGGGCATGATAGTCAGTCACCTTTGTTGAGGTATTGTTCAGTTGCACTTGGTCATCTATTATTGTTTGGCATTAGACAGTTTCAGTTGTAATAGTTTGATTATGTCTTGATCTATCGTTGTCGTAGCATAAATTTTTGGTCTTAGGAGCACATTGTTAATAATAATAATAATAATAAATTCTAGGAAAATATAACATTTGCATATATAAGAATTTAATTGATAAAGTTAAATAATAACTTTTAGTGTTTTTTGAGATGTCATTAAAGTCATGAAATATTATAATAAATTAAATATTATAATAAATTTATTTTTGAGAGTTGTCTTCAAATATTCTATGTCCAATTTAAGATTAATAAATAAGGATATTTTTTGTTGTCAGAGAATCTTGTTGGTGCATCCCAAAATAAATTAAATTTGAGATTTTCTTACTTGGGGGTAATGGGAATTTATTGTGAGGTAGTGGGAGCTCTGTAATGGACGAGAAATTATTGTGTGGCTATTTTATGTTTTGGAACTGTATATTTTGGGGATCTCTTGGGGGGCTCACACATGGTGATTTGGGAGAAAATATTTGGAGAAGATGGTTTCGGGAGGAGGATTTGTAGATTGGTGAGTTTGGGGAAGTTTGGTGTGCATCTATAGAAATTGATCTCAGCATCTTCAGCCAGTCAATTGTTGGGATTCCAAGTTCCATTATTTTAAGAACTCTCTCTCTTCCTCTTATGGATTTGATTTATTTCTCTGTTTGTAATTGCTTAAGGGTTTAGGAAGTTTCTTTTATCAGATCCAACTTGTGCATGTCTGTGAACATCCGTCATTTCATTCCATGAGATAACAATTCTTTGGGGCATCTGTCAACTATTTACATCCCCTGTCTATACTTTTATATTTTTTTTACAATCCTATAGTCACAGAATTTTGTGAGTAGACATTTCTTTGAGGTATCTGGCCACAACAAACCAAGCCACTTAACTAGCCGAAAACCAATATTTTTTTGAATTCAATTCAGTAAATGCAAAACAATGCCCTAGAAGCCCTTCACATGCTTAGTAATTGAATTAAATTTAGTTACAGAACCAATGCATTGAAGCCATTTGAGTGCTTAGTATGTCATGTATCTCAAGTCCATTCGTGAAAATGGAATACCACATAAGCTGGGTCCAGCCTTAGACCATGTCCATTTTTTTTAGTATGGTCTACCATTCGTGAATGCGGACTCCCAGTTTTACCAGGTCTAACCACAGAACTATCTTAACACCGCTGTGAAATACATAATACAAATCAGCCTTCTATGTATACTGATCAGCCTTCTATGTATGTCGATCGGCCTTCTAATGTATATCAACAGCCTCTATAGATGGCGTACTGGCATACATTCAACAAATTCATTATTCGCTCCACAAACGAATTCACCTAGAATTTCTAAAGTTATGGTATTAGCATGTCAATTTGGCAATTACCATAAAATTCTACTTACAACCATCTAAAGTCAATTTTGTTGTGATTTGTCGATTATATTGCAGCACAGGCTATGTGGAAACCATTGATAATGTCATCATTATGATACCTATTTAAACCCTATGGAATGTATTTCTATCACCTGTCAACAAATTCATTTTGTGATTATCCTGCCTAATCGATTTGCCTAGAAGATTTCTTGTTTTTGGAAAGCCTTTTTAGCATACCATTGTTGGCATTCCTACATATGGTGCATTCTTTTGGCAACGTTTCCTTTAACCAATCTATCTGCCAGTCTACCTGTTCATTGCAGCGTTTAGTTAGAATGTTTCTTAAACCTATTTAGTAGGTTTATGGTGCAATTTATGTTTCATAATTATGCGTTGTATTCCAGGTTTAAATAGAGCATGTTGATGCCTTGAGAAATTACATGTCCTATACTTAGTGGTTGTTAAAATCTATGATTAGCTAAATTAAATTCTTTGGCCTTGTAGTAATGACGCATCAAAGTGCCCTAACTCATAGTTAGAGCCCATGTATGTAAATCATGATATCTTTTATGGTAGGTAATGAGTGTTGAGTGTACCTCTTAGGCTATCTTTCCACTTGCAGAACCTCATATGAAGTGTTCAAAAACTAGAATTGTTAGCTCATAAAACTTCATCACCACTTGTGAAAGTGTTTGGATTTAATATGAAATTCATGTAGTAATAATAACTTTTTTTATTTTGGCACCTATCAAGTAAAAGAGTAGTAATAACTTTCCAAGGTTTCGTTGTATGCATTATTATTATTATTATTATTATTTCAAAAATTTAAATGATTACTAACCAATGTTCTTGATGAAATAAATGCCTCATTTTGAATGGATTAATAAGATTAGTTGATCTTAGTAAGATTTGAGAGTGAGCCTTGTGTAAGTCATCATAGTAGAATCTTGTTCCAGAGGCATAGGTTTAAATGTTTTTCCTTCACATATATATGATGATTGTAATAGTGTCATAATAAGTCTTGTAAGGATGTTAGGATTCATTATTGTGTTGATTATGGGTAAGTGCAAAAAGATGGGGGGCCAAAAAGGGGTCTTAAGTGGCCACTTTTTTTCTAAAATCAGGAAATGCTAGCCTTGGATGAGAAATTGAGCATAGTTACACTCAAAATTTGGAGATGTAACCAAAACAATGTTCATAGTACTCTGAGACTACTTTCTAAACTACTATTTTTTTTTAAATGGTATAGATTAAGGGGTTCAAAAGAGGGAGCCACAAAAATTGGTATTGTTTCTGTCAAAAAAACATAACATAGCATGTTTTGTGGCTCCCTCAAAAGGTCAACTTTTTTTTTGGCATTTTTAAAATCACTTCGGTGAGAAATTAGCTAACAGCATGTAGTTTATGCCTAATTTTTCTGATAATTTTTTTATGAATATTTGATTTTTTACTAATTTTCAAAGTGGACACATCCTAAAAAATAGAATTTTGGCCATGCCACCCCTATAAATTTTGAAAACTAATTGAAAATCATTTTTTTCTTTTTTTAATATGTGTAGAATGGAGTCTAGTTTCTAAATATGTATTTTTTTTGGAATTTCAATGAATAGTTAATTTACAATGAAAAAAAGACCAAACAATGGTTTTTGCCCAAAAATGGACACACAAACAAAAGAAATTAAAGATGAAAGGCTTAACATTGTCAAAATGTGAAAAAAATCACATCGTCAAATAGCTAAGAGAAAGCATAACATTACCTAGGTGTTTGATTTGTTTGACCTTGAAACACGTGCAAATTTGAGGGTTAGCACGAACGAAATTATGTGAAATCTTGTAGAATATGGAAAAACACGTCTCTGGACATTGGGAAGACACTCCAAGCCTTTGGGTTGGAAATCCAAAGCAAATACCAAGCCCAAGGCTTGGGATTCCCAAAGAAAAACATAACGTGAGCGTGTTATAACGTGCTCGCATTATGTTCAACTTTGCATTTTTTCTTTTCCGCAGAAGTTTGTGGACTATTTGTCATGTTTGCAATAATGCGAGTGTTAGGTCTCAGAAATGCAGGTTGTCAATCCTAAGGGGATGCCAAGCTCTATGTTTAGATTGGCAACGTTTTTGAACTAACTTGACGAAATCAACCTTCAAGGTTAGTTGATTTCCTTCGCTTTAGGTCCTGCTACACCTAGGTGGGTAAACCTTGGAAAATTAAAGCAGATTGAATGTGAATGCGTGGACTAACTAAATCTATCTACAGTGGCACAAGATGTAGGATAGATGAAATGCTTGCTAACTGACTTTAGGTTTAATGTCTAATGAGTAATTGGTAGAAATTGTATAAGCAATATCAAGGTAAAAGGTTTTAATTACAATAAGACTAGTGCCTTGTTGGGTAACAGAGTCAGTTTTAAGGACCAGGACTAATGGTTTCTTAATGGTAATAATTCTAGTTGTTTGGCATAGTTTTAGTTTATATCTTGTATAAACGTGTAAGTAAATGACTGACAAACTCTCCTTGATAATCCAACCAAATAAAATCAGATATCTTATAATTCGCCAGAAGGTATTTTAATCCTTACTTGAAGGAACCAAATGAAATGAATGGACAAGATTAACGGATAATATTTTACTGGAGACAGAATGGCAATCTAATTGAATGGCCCTACTTAGTAATCCAAACTTAATACTTCCAGGTTACTGTAACTAAATCAGAAGGGTTTAATTCCTCAAATGGATACCAACCTATTTAATTACACAGATACAGCAAATGTGTATTGACAGATCAAATATATACTTGATATGTTTAATCTGAATATCAAGGAAATGCAGAAATGGAGACAGCCACACAATTTGAATAATCTTAACAAACAACTGATACCAAAGCAGAACCACTGAATCAGAGAACTTCAAACTTCTTCTTCAAATAAGATATGCAACACAGTCATTTTGAAACATTGTATATATGATAATCTTAAATATATTCTACTGCTGATGATCTCTCAGAATTGATTGTTTGGACTTATATAGATATTTCTATGAAGAGTCATAACTCTTCAATAAGTCTTTTGGGAACTTTAACAAACATTAACAATTATAACATAATTATGATTAGGCTCTATTTAGCCATAAGTAGACTTTTGCCAAGTAATCCAAGTAATCCTACTCACGATGAGAATCAGTAAGGTGAACAACACTTCTGGTAATTATGTCAAGTGTAATCATGCTCTCCAATTGTTTGCAAACTTCTTTAGAGGCAGAGGCTTTGTCTTTCAGAGCTCCTGTGGCTTTGTGTAATATACTTTGACAATCAATAATCCATTCTTCTTTGCTCTTTACCTCTCCATTGTCTTTAAATATCCTGGGCACTCCTGCGTTTGAGGAATCATTTCCTTCCTTAGCATCAGCTTTAAGTTTGTCATAGTAATTTTGATGTTGTTTGAGAAATGCTTTTGCATCAGAGATATCTATACTATTAGCATTACTTCTGTTTTGTATCTCAGTCAATTTTTCTCATATTCTCTTTTCAAGTCTTTCATGTTCTTGAACTGCTTTATGATTCTCTGAGAAGTTATCCAAAAACTAGTTTAACCACCGCACCATGTTTGCATACCTGCTCTACAGTATTGTAACAAATGCATCCATTTGAATTTGGGTTGCCTGATCAGGGGATAACACTTGAATGCCCTGTGAGCTCTCACCTTGAGTTATTCTTTTTGTGGACTGGCCAAAAGTACTCTTAACAGCATCCTTCAAGTAATCATTTTCTTTTGTCAGTCTTTCACAGTTCAATTTGTATGCATCTCTTTCTTTGATCAACATTTGAGCTTGTGCTTTATTCAATTTTGCAACATTGATACCAATGTCTGATGTAATTATAGGGTCAGTTTCCCCTGCTTTCAAAGTCATAACGTGGCCAAAAGTCTTTTCAGTATCAATGATGGCCGTCTTCTTATGGGGAGGGTATAACGCCCATATCATCAAGGAATTTTCATCATTGTTATACCTTGTTCCCATATATACTTCATTAACTCCTTCTGGAGTAATTTTATACTTATCATCTGTGTTGTTCAGAAAACTGTCAAAAACCAAAGCAGAATTTAAATCTAGACCAGGAAAAATCATGACCCCTGCATCTTTAAGTAACTGTCTACCCTTGCTAGGTGTCATGTCTTGCATCTCTTTATCTATTGTTTCCTTCAGCATGTCTAATAGTTGTTTTTCATTATCAGCAAAGACATCATCTACTGACTCTCTGATTTCTTTCCCTTTGTATTTATACAAAAATGATTTAAATTCCTTTGATTGAATAAACTTATCATCTGAAATGAAAGAATCATAGGCTGTTTGACGTGGATCCTCATCAGCAGACCCCTCCTCATCATGTAGTACGACAGGAGGCTGATATTGTTGCATTTTCCTCTTGGACATCTCTACCTTTTTATCTAGTGGCTGTTCTTGCCTTGTCAGTTCTTCATCTTCAGAGGATACAACCTCAATTTCTGCTAACTGCTTTTTCTTTTCATCTAGATCCCTGTTATATTTTTCTACCACCAATTCGACTTCTGCTTCTTCTAAATTTCTAATGACATCATCATGTGGATAATGTATGTGCATGTATCCACTGAGATTCTGTTTTCTTCTTGCAGAATCAATAAATCCTTCAGGGTCAAATCCTTTTCTTATCTCAGCAGTCATCATGTTATAATGCATCAATTTATCCATAATGAGATTGTAACCTTCTTTTGAAACTACAGTAAAATCTCCAAAACATAAGGTGCTGGGCATAAACGATTGTTTGTCATGTGAACTCAAATGCATCACATTTGAACAATGCATTTGCCTGATTATCTCCAGATATGCAAGCCTGTCAGGGACAGTCTTGGGCAATATGAATGGAGCATCTTCAAAACCATAAACTCTGATCATAGTAGCATCCTCAAAGCAATACCAGTCTCCCCAATTATGAGTGACAGTAGGGGGGCCACCAAAATCTTTTGGTCTAAGGAATCTTTTTATTTCAGTTGAAATTGAATATTCACAAGGGTGATTAAAATACCTATACAGTACTTTTACACAATGCTCTTCAAATTGAGCATAGCTGGAATGGGCATATCTACTTTCCCAAATTCTGGTCCACAGTTGTACAGGCATCTTTTCCCCTTTCTTATCTGCAGCAACAACTTGGAACTCAGTTGGCCATAACCCTACCTCCTAGCCATAATATAACACCATGTGCATAAGCATTGAGTAATGCTCAAAAGAGCATGCTGGAGCACTGTTTTTTATTGCAGATAGACCAGAGTCCATTCTATTAGCAATATAGGAAGCATAATCAAATTGCCTTGCATTATGACACTAAATGTCTGAGGCTATGACCATCAGAGGAATGCTCATGAACTCAGGGACCTCTGAACCCAGGATTTGGCCTACAGAGAAATAGGTATATTGTATGTATGGTTCAAATATGGCTACATGAAAGGGAGGTCCATCATTTTCAGTTAAGGGCATCACTTCTCCTCCAACCCTAGGCCTATGAATGGGCAACCTCCATCCATTGTAAGTTGTGTCCATTCTCCAATACTCCTTATCCAGATCTTCATAAATGATAGGGACAGTGCATAAATCATCTAAATCAAAAACCTCACAAATAGCATTTTTTGACAAATGCACAATTGGTTCTCCCTGTGGGTTGCAGATGGCTTTCAGGTTTGAATTATAATGTCTGGCAAGCAATTGAAGGAGTTCCACATTCAGGAATACATTGGGTACAACCAGTTTTCCTAAATTCATGTGCCATGGATTTGACACAGGAGCATTCCTAAACCTTCTATTGTAGTGGAATCTGAAAAGTTCATATCCCCGAATTGGGGTCCAGATATCTCCCAGGTGTTTGTGTTTATCTTCTAATTTCTCCACTTCTGCCCTGAGTTGGGCAGACCTTCTGGCCTTGGGATTTGACCCAGGCAATTGGTCAATTAGGTCCTGGTTCAGTTTTCTCTCTTTTACTTTCTCTTCAGGGGTTTGTTCAGTTTTTTGTTTCTTGGGCTTACTGGTTTCCCCTTGTAACTTTCTGCCTTTTCCCTTCCCTGGAGTTTCCATTTTAAAACTTTGGCAAAGAATTTAAATATAGGCTATACAGTGGTTTGTGTATATGTACCTGTCGTTTGGTGGCTGGAATTGGAATCCTCTGCTTTCACCTTAAGAGCTCTTCTGTATTCTCTTCTCGGACGGTTTTTTGCAACTATAATGATCATAGAAATTTCGTAGACGTTTGTATTTAATCATCTGATCAATTCAATGTTCATCATTGTGAAATGTCACATCGCCATAACTCCTCTTATCGGTGTGAATTTTGAAATGTCTGGGCGACCTTAATGTTTTTATGGCGCGAACAGTCAATCGGCGTGACCCCTCAATTGTATTCCTGACACTATGTAATGTCATATCTTCAAGTGGGCGCGACCATCGGCATGACTTCCTTCATCGCCATGTGATTTAGATTTCACTCCGAAGTAATGAGTCTTACCGATATGATTTTTTTTTTATCAGGGTGATTAATACTATCGGGATAACATAATTATGTTTCCCCAACTTTTGTTGTCCCACCGATAGTCATGTTACTTTGGATCGGAATGACTGTTTTAATGTCTTGCCGCTAGAGCATACCCATCAGAGTGAAACATACTATCGGGATAGCTTTCAAAAGATAACCCGATCCGAATCATCTCACTGATGGTTCTTTCATATTCTTTATCGGGCAGAGTATGTCAAAGTATCACCGATACCTTTTGATTGCTGTGACTTGTGAATCGACGAGACCTAATTCCCTTGTCCCAATATGTTGAGTCATCCCGACAAATAATAGTATCGCTGTGAGTCTTGCCGAAAGATCTCTTATCGCCAAGACATTTAGTATCGGAAGCTTCTTTGTATCTTATCCCGATAGTTTACTTCTTGCCGATGGTCATTTGCTTCATTACCTCCGCAGGATGTTCGGTGAGACTCTTGCCGAAATACTTTATCGGTATGATATATACCATCGGGGCAACTTTTAAAAGGTCATCCGATAGTTGTTTGTCATACCGATCGGTATGACCACTCACTTTTCTTGCCGATGTAAAGTCATCGGTATCACTTATTCCATCGGTGACTTCCATAGATCTCCTTCTGATCTGCCTTCTCACGCCGATGGTTATTTTGAAATGGTTCCTTATGTATTGGTGTAGACAAAACAATATCTTGCCGATAGATTGACCTTGAAGAAATTTAACACTGCTCATCTATATACACCTTGTGAGATGAATTAAATTTTTATTATGATTTTTTGGGATATTTTTTAGGATTTTGTTCAAATATGATGGAGTGAGAAAACAGTAAAATTTTCAAATTTTTACTGCCCTAACAGTGAGCGCGTTATAACGTGCTCGCGTTATGTCCCCCTTGAATTTTTTTATGTTCAAGGTTATTAATCATATATGTATGTATGTATGTGTGTATGTATGCCTATATGTATGTATGTATCTATGTATGCCTATATGTATGTATGTATCTATGTATTCCTATATGTATGTATGTATAGTGTCGAGGGTAGAGGAGGGTAGAGATGGGGGTGAGATAGATAGGGGAGGAGAGGGGTGGATAAGGATTGAGTGATTAAGGTTTAAGGTTGAGGGTTGAGGGTTTAGGGATAGGATTTAGAGTTTAGGGATAAGTGATTAGAGTTTAGGACCTTGAGGGATTAGGGTTTAGGGTTGAGGTTTTAGGGATAGCATTTAGGGTTGAGGGTCGAGGGATTAGGGTTAAGGTAGAGTGTATAGGGTAGAGGGATTAGGGATAGGGTTTAGGGTTGAAAGTTTAGGGTTGAGGGATTAGGGTTTAACGTATAGTTTTGAGGGTTAAGGGTTTAGGGATAGGGTTTAGGATTTAAGGTTTAAGTGTTGAGGGTTGATGATTTAGGGATAGGGTTTATGGTTTAGGGATAAGGGATTAGGGTTTAGGGTTTAGGGATTAGGGTACCATAAATTATAATTAGGGATTAGGGTTTATGGTTTAGGGACTAGGGATTAGGGTTTAGGGTTAAGGGATTAGGGTTTAAGGTTTAGGGATGTACAATTAAGGGGTACCATAAATAAACTAGAATTTAGGAAGGGTTGGGAAAATTTTGTGAATCATCATAGGCTAGAGATTAGAGATTTTGTTGTGTTCAAGTACATATCCAAGTCATAATTGAAGGTTAAGATATTTCAAAGAACAGGGTGTGTGAAAAACATCAATGCTCTTCAGCTTATGAATACCAACATTGATACAGATAAAAGATGCCCTTCTTCTAATAGAGTATGCATTTCAAATCAACCGATGGGTAGCAAGTTGTCGAATGAGTTGGTTTAATGGGCATGCCTCCTTCTTCAAGGCCCAGGTGGGCAAGAGTGGGATGTACAATTAAGAGGTACCATAAATAAACTAGAATTTAGGCAGGGTTGGGAAAATTTTGTGAATCATCATGGGCTGGAGATTGGAGATTTCATTGTGTTCAAGTACATATCCAAGTCATATTTTAAGGTTAAGATATTTCAAAGAACAAGGTGTGTGAAAAATATCAATGCTCTTTAGTTTATGAATACCAACATTGATACAGATAAAAAAATGCCCTTCTTCTAACAGAGGATGCAATTCAAGTCAACCAATGGGCAGCAAGTTACTGATCTTGAATTGGTTTCTGATGAAGAAAACAATGATGTTGTTGAAGCAATGGAAGAAAATCAAAATTGTAAGTCTAATTTAATTTATTTCAACTTTCAAAGCAGGCATTTGAATTGTAACTTTACCTAGAGGATTGGTATAACAAAAACTTAATTATGTTACAAGCCTTTCTTTGAAGAACCCTGGACATTATGGACCCTATCATCTAGAAAAGCACATGACAGTGAACTCTGTCCCACCTTTCAAATCAGATATTTACCTTTTTATTCAATGAAAATGAAGTCACAGAATGTAAACCAACCATGCATACTAGTAAGATCAAATTTTTTGCCTTCTATTCTTATTACTCTTACTTTATTAAGAGAAGAGTGTCAAAAAGAATGGGTTTAATTGTAAGCTAACATAAGGTAAAGTAGTTTTGTTATTACATTTTTCTAAGGAATCTCTAATAGTCTAATATAATGCAGTCTTCTATAATATGAACATCTGCATTTGTGTGAATGCTAAGCTTAAATATAGTAGAGTATTAAATCAATGCAATCAGCTATTTATTGGGTTAAAATAACTTAGTTTTTGTAATGGTTTGGGAATGCAGGAGTTGCCAAAAATAGGTGAATGTCCTCTACAATTACCAAGAGAAAAAAGTTTAGTAGTTCTTGTGGATAGAGCCAGTAAACAATGAGAGATTATTTGCCTGTTTCATAACAATATACCTCCCCTAAGTGCGAGGTGGACAACAAGAAACATAGATGTACCCCAATGCAAAGCTTTTCTCATAATGATCATCCTTCTGATTTCAACTGTTAATTACTCACTATGGATGTACCATACACAAATCGTTTCTCATAGTGTGTACACCTATTGGCATAATGAACCCCAGATGGGCCAGAAAAACATGCCATATAACATTACTAACATTAAAAAAGTTCAGAGCCATTTTTCTAACATATTCTTGCAACTCAGATATCTTTAAGAGAAGACTATGAAAAATGATGGGTTTAACAACCTAACATAAGGCAAAGTAGTTTTGTTGGGTTTAGGGATAGGGTTTAGGGTTTAGGGTTAAGGGATTAGGGTTTAGGGTTGAGGGAATACAGTTTAAGGTATAGTGTTAAGGGTTGAGGGTTTACGAATAGGGTTTAGGTTTGAGGGATTAGGGTTTAGGGTTGACGGATTAGGGTTTAGGGTTGACATATTAGGGTTTAATGTTGAGAGTTGAGGGTTGAGGGTTGAGGATTTAGGGATAGGGTTGATGGTCAAGGGATTAGGGTTAAAGTAGAGTGTTGAGGGTAGAGGGATTAGGGATAGGGTTTAGGGTTGAAGGTTTAACGATTAAGGATTGAGGCTTTAGGGCTGAGGGTTAAGGCATTGGGGTTTAAAATATAGTGTTGAGCGTCGAGGGTTTATAGATAGGTTTTAGGGTTTAATTTTTAAGGGTTAAGGGTTGAGGGATAGGGTTTAGGGTTTAGGGATAAGAGATTAGGGTTTAAGGTATAGTGTCAAGGGTTGAGGGTTTATGAATAGGGATAGCGTTTAGGGTTTAGGGATGAGGGATTAGGGTTGAGGGTTGAGGGATTAGGGTTTAAGGTATAGTGTCGAGGGTTGAGGGTTTATTGATAGTGTTTAGGGTTTAGGGTTGAGGGATTAGATTTTAGGGTTGATGGATTAGGTTTTATAGTATAGTGTTGATGGATTAGCATTTAATGTCAAGGTTAGGGTTAGAGTGTCGAGGGTAGAGGGATTAGAGATAGGGTTTAGGGTTGAAGGTTTAAGGATTGAGGGTTGAGGCTTTAGGGATGAGGGTTTAAGGCTTAAGATATAGTGTCAAGTGTTGAGGGTGTAGGGATAGGGTTTAAGTTTTAAGGGTTAAGGGTTGAGGGCTAGGGATTAGGGTTTAAGGTATAGTGTTGAGGGTTGATGGTTTAGGGATAGGGTTTAGGTTTGAGGGATTAGGGTTTAGGGTTGATGAATTAGGGTTTAATGTTGAGAGTTGAGGGTTTAGGGATAGGGTTGATGGTCAAGGGATTAGGGTTAAAGAAGAGTGTCGAGGGTAGAGGGATTAGGGATAGGGTTTAGGGTTGAACGTTTAAAGATTTAGGGTTGAGGCTTTAGGGATGAGGGTTAAGGGATTAGGGTTTAAGATATAGTGTCGAGTGTCGAATGTGTAGGGATATGTTTTAGGGTTCAAGTTTTAAGGGTTAAGGGTCGAGGGATTAGAGTTAAGGGTTGAGGGATTAGGGTTTGATGTTGAGGGTTGAGTATATTGAGGTTTGAGGGTTGAGGGTTTCGGTATAGGATTGAGGGTTGAGGGATTAGGGTTAAAGTAGAGTGTCGAGGGTATAAGGATCAGGGATAGGGTTGGAGGGTTTAGCGATAAGGGATTAGGGTTTAAGGTATAGTATCGAGCCCATTAAGTGTTTAGGAATAGGGATAGTGTTTGGGGTTTAGGGATGAGGGATTAGAGTTGAGGGATGACGGATTAGGGTTGAGGGTTGAGGGATTAGGGTTTAGGGTTGAGGGTTGAGGGATTAGGGTTTAAGGTATAGTGTTGAGGCTTTAGGGATAGGGTTGAGGGTTGAGGGATTAGAGTGAAGGGTTGAGGGATTAGGATTTGACGTTGAGGGTTGAGGCTTTAGGGTTTAGGGTTTAGGGATAGGGTTGAGGGTCGAGGGATTAGAGTTAAGGGTTAAGGGATTAGGGTTTGACATTGAGGGTTGAGTGTTGAGGTTCGAGGGTCAAGGGTTTAGGGATAGGGTTGAGGGTCGATGGATTAGGGTTAAAGTAGAGTGTCGAGGGTATAAGGATTAGCAATAGAGTTGGAGGGGTTAGGGATAATGGATTAGGGTTTAAGGTATAGTATCGAGCCTGTTGAGGGTTTAGGAATAGGGATAGTGTTTAGGGTTTAGGGATAGGGTTTAGGGTTGAGGGATTAGAGTTAAGGGTTGAGGAATTAGGATTTGACATTGAGGGTTGAGGGTTGAGGCTTTAGGGTTTAGGGTTTAGGGATAGGGTTGAGGGTTGAGGGATCAAAGTTAAGGGTAGAGGGATTAGGGTTTGACATTGAGGGTTGAGGGGTTTGGGATAGGGTTGAGGGACGAGGGATTAGGGTTAAAGTAGAGTGTCAAGGGTATAAGGTTTAGGGATAGGGTTGGAGGGTCTACAGATAAGGGATTAGGGTTTAAGGTATAGTATCGAGCATGTTGAGGGTTTAGGAATAGGGATAGCATTTAAGGTTTAGGGATGAGGGATTAGAGTTGAGGGATGACAGATTAGGGTTAAGGGTCGAGGGATTAGGGTTTAGGGATAAGGTTTAGGGTTGAGGGTTGAGGGATTAGGGTTTAAGGTATAGTGTTGAGGGTTTAGGGATAGGGTTTAGGGTTGAGGGATTAGAGTGAAGGGTTGAGGGATTAGGATTTGACGTTGAGGGTTGAGGGTTGAGGGTTGAGGCTTTAGGGTTTAGGGTTTAGGGATAGGGTTGAGGGTCAAGGGATTAGAGTTAAGGGTTGAGGGATTAGGGTTTGATGTTGAGGGTTGAGGGTTGAGGTTCGAGGGTCGAGGGTTTAGGGATAGGGTTGAGAGTCGAGGGATTAGGGTTAAAGTAGAGTGTCGAGGGTATATAAGGATTAGGGATAGGCTTGGAGTGTTTAGGGATAAGGGATTAGGGTTTAAGGTATAGTATTGAGGCCGTTGAGGGTTTAGGAATAGGGATAGTGTTTAGGGTTTAGGGATAGGGTTTAGGGTTGAGGGATTAGAGTTAAGGGTTGAGGGATTTAGGATTTGATGTTGAGGGTTGAGGATTGAGGCTTTAGGGTTTAGGGTTTAGGGATAGGGTTGAGGGTTGAGGGATCAGAGTTAAGGGTTGAGGGATTAGGGTTTGATGTTGAGGGTTGAGTACATTGAGGTTCGAGGGTTGAGGGTTTTAGGATAGGGTTGAGGGTCAAGGGATTAGGGTTAAAGTAGAGTGTTGAGGGTATAAGGATTAGAGATAGGGTTGGAGGGTTTAGGGATAAGGGATTAGGGTTTAAGGTATAGTATCAAGCCTATTGAGGGTTTAGGAATAGGGATAGTGTTTAGGGTTTAGGGATGAGGGATTAGACTTGAGGGTTGAGGGATTAGGGTTTAGGGTTGAGGTAGACAAGGAGCGACTGAGAGACATAGAGAGGGGAGAGGTAGAGAGGTGAGGGGGAGAGATAAGTGAGATATAGAACATGAGCTGATGGAAGTAGAGGTGAGATATTGTAAAGGTGAGACACACACAAATATTTATGGATCAATCTATAGCAGGACAAAATGCGAGGGCATTATAATGCACTCGCATTTTGTCCTACTATAGAAATGGTAAAAAAATGTTGACCCCCGTGATCCAGGCCCACATGCTTTGTTTTCATGTTGATTATGCACATGCTCTGACAAAAAAGAAGTGCTTTCATGCTGTTGGGAAGTTCACATGCACATTTTACACATTCTACCACCTTTTCCTGATCATTCCACCACCTTTGCATGATCTTTCCACCACCTTTTCTTCTTTACCAACTTGAGAAGGAGGAAATAACATAGTTTTCACACCAAGTTTTATATATATCTATTCAAGTTTCAATTTTTGTAGTGTTACAATGTTAATTGTGATTCAATTTTAGGAATTTAACATTATAGATTGGTTGATAGTATTGTTGTTAGTAAGTATATTTGAGTGTTATTCAATTTAACATTGAAAAGGAAGCAAGTGGTGAAAAACTCAAATTGTTGAGGAGTTTGATGCAAGAAGAAAAAAATGCTACATAATTGGGTACTCTTTCCATTTGAATCTTCATTTTTTAGGTATGTCAAGTCTTTACATGCATGTTCTTTACATTTTCCTTAATTCTATTTGAATTAATTTATCATGCTTTATCATACATGATTAAAATAGACACATTCCCAATCAAGAAAGCAGCCTAAAATCTCACATGATGCCATGTATATTTTCTACACTTGGGCTCTTTAATAATTATGTGTAATAAATAGACCTTAACATACCATGATGTCAAACTATACAAGAATAAATCCTTACAACATAATACAAATACAATCTCACTATTATCTTGTCATATTAACAAGTTAAAATACAAATTAATAGGTGCCAAGATCATACAAGTATGCACATGACATGATGATTTGTATGCACATATCTTGGGCTAGGACATTCCTTATTCACCTATTCATGATGATTTATACATGCACATGACACAACAATTGTTGTCTATTCCTTCACAAGCCACCCAAATCGTAGTATCCCTAGTAGCAACAAAACACCTTCTCAATTCCAAATCCTAGTAGCCCTAGTAACAACAAACATGTCAAATTAGGTCTACCTCGACCTTTTCAAGCATGAAGTCCCATGTACTCTTTTCATGGTTATAATAATTTTCTTTATATGCTTTGTACCTATTTTGGTTGAGTGACATTTACTCTTTTACATGATGATTGTATGTACATTTACTATGAAGGGTTGAATGACATATATTTTAGTTATTTGTATGGATTCATTTCTTAGGAACTAATATTGGTCTCTTTATCATGCTACAGACAAATTCTCTTTCATGCTGAGGAAACGATCAAGAATTAAACCAAAACAAGAAGAGATAGAAGCTAAGAATGCAAAGAAAGCAGTGGCTATGAGGGAACTTCGTGAGAAGAGGAAATTGGACATGATAAATGAAGACATGCCAATTGAATAGGAACCACAACCATCACAAAGAGATATGGTATTGGCGGCACAAAGAGAATGAATGCAAAAACTTCGTGTTACGAGATATTTGAATACCATAGTTGGAGACATGTCCTCTAGCGCAAGTAAACATGTAGGGACACCATCTACCAATCTCAAGTTGAGAGTACATCATCACTCACATGTGATGAAGGAGGTACGCCATCGTTCCCACCTCAACCTCAAGGTATGTCATCTATTCCATCTTCGATCAAAGGTATGCCATATAGCCCATCTCATTTAAATATTGATGAAATTCCTAATGTTGAAATGAATTTATCTAACTTAACACTACCTAGAATTTTGCATAGAAAGCCAAAGTATTTGATTGATATTGATGAGAATAGTTTGCAGCTAATGGAAGATAAGATTCCAAAACGCACTTGTAGAAGATATGCTCATAAGATTTGGAGATTGTTCTTTGAAAAGTTAAATGAGACTGCAAGATGTCAACTATTCCTTGAAATGATGCGAAGTTAAAGTATAGGTCCATCATGACGATTCTTGGGTTGAGAACATTAGAGGCTTCAAGTGAAAAATCTATTGTCAAGAATCAAATGAGTGTGTATGAGAGTGTGGGTAACACCTCATGCACAAAAGATAGTAATGCAACATGGTGTGTGATTACATCGACTATAGTAAGTAGTCAAATGAGGAAAGCTCATCTCATTAGAAAGATGAGTCAAGAATTGATAATTAATAGGAAAACTTTATCAAGAGCCATTGGAAGATGCTAAATAATTGAGGAAACTAATGCCAATTAATTATGGGCATTCTCAGGGAGACTACCATGAAAAGATAAACCAATTGTTGAAGCATTGAGATCACTAATTGAAGACTTTTGGAAGAATTACACTAGGGTATCTCTGAATCAAAGGGATGTGGTAAGAAGGAGAATCGGTAGTTAGAACTGTGAGGCACATCCAAAGCATTTTTTGGATGAGACTCAAACACAGTTTTATGGTAAATTTCTAGAGAAGTATCCTCAAATTAAAATTTGTCAAAGATATTTTGAAATGCTAAAACCTTTCTATGTCAAGATAAATCACACACACACTACTTGTTGTTGTAGATTACATATTGAATTTTCTAACCATTTTGATGTTTATAGGTCTATATGTTTAGATATGCATACTAACAATGTTTTACAGGGTTGTGCCATACGTGCCCCACCAACATCTTCAAGAGACTTCATATCAAGAATTTTATATGAAAGAGAGGAAGGTCAAATATTCTACAAGAAATTATGCTTGGATGGCACATGTCATCGTTGCAGTGGCTTGCAACATTTGCCAATATGTGAACATATGGAAAGAACACATGCGGTTGGAAACAAA
The DNA here is from genome assembly GCA_027924645.1 of Cunninghamia lanceolata. Taxonomy (NCBI): domain Eukaryota; kingdom Viridiplantae; phylum Streptophyta; class Pinopsida; order Cupressales; family Cupressaceae; genus Cunninghamia; species Cunninghamia lanceolata. The sequence continues at coordinate 12,931,337 of BSBN01000078.1, forward strand.
CTAGTAGAGTTTGGCAAGTATAAAACAGTGGCATACAATACAAAAGATGGTAAAGAAGCAAAGAGGTGTGAATTGGTTATTGAAAAGATTTTAGTGTATCAGTTTATGCCTATATTTTGTGATAGCATAGTGTATGAGTATGCAAGACATGCCCATAGAGCTTGATGGTTGGACTTGCAATTCAAGTTATGCAAGGACACATTTCTGGTTGGTAGCATTGTTTCAGTCGTCAACTTTGCAGAGAACTACAATCTACAGCCACATCATGAGGTACAATCACAATATTACAACTCCACACAGGTTTCTATATTTGTGCACATCGCATTCATCCATGCAAATGATAGTACAGAGGATGACAGAAAGATCATAAGGGAGTATAATTTCTATATTAGTGATGATTGTATGCATTCTACAGAGTTTGTGTAAGGTTAATTTAAGGTGTTCTATAATGATTTGGCTAGAAGGGGCATGTCATTTAGTCATCATATCATATGGTTAGATAACTATGCATCACAATTCAAGAACTCACAGAATTTCTATTGGCTGAGTAGGAGGCATAATGTTACAGGTATTCAGCATATGTGGAACTTTTGTAAGGCCGAGCATGGAAAGGGGGAGCATGATGGTGCAGGAGCATGTATCAAAAGAGCCATAGCACGAGACTACTTAAAGTATAAAGACAATGCAAAGTTGACAGATGCAAAATCAATTGTCAAGTGGTGTAATGCTTCCATGGGTCCAGGTAATGAAGGTAAGTCTTTAGTTCATAGATTTTTTTGGTTGATAGATGATACTAACATTGCACCATATGAGGACTGTTGTACGCTGAAGGATCAAATGAGATGCACTCTTTTAGAAGCTCAATTGTAGGTTCATGGAGTATCCATACGCGAAAGATGTCATGCTTTTGTTCTTCCTGTACAATTCAAGCCTAGGATGAGTGCGAGTCAAAGGAGTGGGTTGACGAATGGTAGTTAAGTTATCTTAGCCCACTTGACACGTATCGACCCTGATGGCACTGGAACTAACACAGATGGAATCATCAGTTGAATTTGACCACATATCAAATCTAGTTCAACCAGGTAATATATCTATTTGCATAGTTTTTGAAATTCCTAATGTCATCTTACTTTGTAGTGTTTTTGTAATGTTGACTAATTTCATCTAATTTGCTACACATATCAATGTAGGGCACGTATATGTAGTTATTGCAGATGAAGATAGTGAAGAGGGAACATATTATTACTTATGTCATTGTGTTGAGGCCAAAAAGAAATTGGAGGCCCTAGTTACAGATGGGGAAAACATCGAATACCCTACAGGCTCATTGGTTATTACTGGAACATGGCTTAAAAGGTACCCACATAAGAGTGTTAATGTTTGGTTGTTTCAGGACTTTGACACGCATCGGAAGATTCTTCATTACTCGAACCTTATTGTGGCATCCAATGTTCATTTGATATAGTATTGGGTAGACCTTTGAACAAAATTTTGTGGAAGGTGCGTGAGTCTGACCATGAAGCAATACTTGACACAATAAAGAGTAGAGCAGACTTGGATGGTTCATTGGATTAATTTGTAAGTATTCACATTGATTTTGTAAAGTCATGTTACATTGAGTTTTAAGTATGCAAATTAATTTGTAAGGTTTGTCTTTTTTTATTTCCTGCTGCACTTTTACACATATACACATTTTTACATCATCATGTTATGCTTCATGGGGTTAGACCTAAGTGATCGATAAAGTTGATCCTAAGAATAATGTATAAAATCTAGGTAATGTATAAAATATAGGTGTCTCTAGGTTTCTTGGTTTCTAACTAGATAATAGGTGTCTCTAATTGTGATGTAGAGGCAATGGGATAGTTGGAGGATGGCAAACTAGACAAGGTTTCCTTATGCTCTAAAGCCCAAATTTCATGATCATTATACAAAAGTGGGAACAACAGTTAGAGACTTTGAATTCTTCATGAAAAAGGTGATTTTAGATGCTATGGGACCCATTCCAATCATTGCCAAAGGTAGACCAAACTCAGGATTAACACTTCCTTCACAAACCTAAGAAATGGCTTGTAGCCCTAAAAAAGGAGAACAGTCCTAATAACTTTTGATACAGATCGTCAAACATAGAACTTGGACAATTAGTAGATACCCATTTGGACTCCCTATCACATATCCAAAATTGGGTATAGGTTGTTTTGGATGATATACCCTAACCTATAACTCCTCTCAATAACCTAGAGCCCCAATTAGGCCTAAAATACAAAGAGACCCCCCTTAAATTCACACACAGAACTCAACCAATGACTTGAGAACTTAGTATTCATGCTTAAACTATGAATTTTGTGGGTTTTGTCCTCCTACAATCTACTGTTCCTAAAAATGCCTCTATGGTTCCTTCTCTATGTCTCTAAACATCACCTAACACATGGTTTTGTTAGGTTTCCTCAAAGAAAACTTCTTCTCCTTAGATTTCCTACCAAAAACTTATCATAGCATACTATAAAAGACCTACTACAACCCATTCCACTAATCAAAAGGGAATCAAATCAGTCGAATGGCCAAAAAATACATGATTCTTACCAAAACCCTAGATAAGGGTTTCTTAAACTATTTTCAGGAAAATGAGTCTTACTCTACTCTAGAATTGTTTCAAGATGCCAAACTAGATTCAAATGAATGTCAACTCACTCTAGTTTCATGCCACCACCATCGTCCTTCAGTTGCACTAATGGTGTAGGGGCACCTAGGTTGTCATGCCTCCAAGAGGGGTCAAAAAATAAAATTTTGTTTTGATTAAGTCAATTGTATGTAATAAGGTCTTCTAAGACCATTTCATTTATTTTTAAGTCACTTTGAGTCATTTGGGGTCAGTTTGAGTCTTTGAGTCCTATTGCAAAAAAGTGTCAATGTTGTCAAGTTGCACAAAGCAACTTTTACATTTTTGGTGTCCTGCTCCTGATGCAACTAAACTGAAAGTTCCAATGCATTTGGATGGGTACGTTTAGGCTAGGCATGGTTCTATTTTTCACCCAAACATGTCGAAATAGTCTGAGCTACATTGTACCAACGATATCCCTGAAGAGTCCAAAGTGCAAAATGGCAGTAATCTTTGACGAGATGTTACTTGAAAACTGTGTCACTTAGAAACATTCCTTCAAAGTCAACACGATCATGTAGAGTGCCTCTACAATAACCTCTCTCAGTTTTTATAATCTCTGAGGCCTTTGCCAGTGGTGAAAGGTTTTCTACTGCCCCAAAAATCGTCAGAAGGAGGCAGTGTAAAGTTGCAAAGGGGTGTAACTTTTGTCCTGCTCTTGATGTGACCAAATTGGTTGTTCCAATGTGTCTGGACGGGTACATTTATGCTAGGTATGGTCCTATTTTTCACCTAAACATGTCGAAACAGTCTGAGCTACATTGTACTAACGATATCCTTGAAGAGTCCAAAGTGCAAAAAGGCAGCAATCTTTGACAAGATGTTACTCGAAAAATGTGTCACTTAGAAACATTTTGTCTGAGGCAACACGATCACGTAGAGTGCCTCTACAATAAACTCTCTTAGTTTTTATATCTCTGATGCATTTGCCTGTCGTTAAAGGTTTTTTGCTGCCCCAAAAATTGTCAGAAGGAGGTAGTGTAAAGTTGCAAAGGGGTGTAACTTTCATCCTGCTCTTGATGTGACCAAATTGACTATTCCAACGTGTCCAGATGGGTACATTTACACTAGGTATGGTCCTATTTTTCACCCAAACATGTCGAAACAGTCTGAGCTACATTGTACCGACGATATCCCTGAAGAGTCCAAAGTGCAAAAAGGTAGCAATCTTTGACGAGATGTTACTCAAAACCTATGTCACTTAGAAACATTTTGTCTAAGGCAAAACGATCATGTAGAGTGCCTCTACAATAACCTCTCTTAGTTTTTTATATCTCTGAGGCATTTACCTGTGGTGAAAGGTTTTCTACTGCCCCAAAAATTGTCAGAAGGAGGCAGTGTAAAGTTGCAAAGGGGTGTAACTTTCGTCCCGTTCCTGATGCGACCAAACTGACTATTCCAACACATCTAGATGGGTACATTTACGCTAGGCATGGTCCTTTTTTTCACCCAAACATGTCAAAATAGTCTAAGCTACATTGTACCGATGATATCCTTGAAGAGTCCAAAGTGCAAACAGGTAGCAATCTTTGATGAGATGTTACTCAAAAACCATGTCACTTAGAAACATTATTTCTAAGGAAACGTGATCACGTAGAGTGCCTCTACAATAACCCCTCTCAATTTTTTACATCTCTGAGGCGTTTGCCCGTGGTGTAAGGTTTTTTGCTACCCCAAAAATTGTCAAAAGGAGGCAGTGTAAAGTTGCAAAGGGGTGTGACTTTTGTTCTTCTCCTCGTGTGGTCAAACTGACAATTCCAATGTGTCTGGATGGGTACATTTAGGCTAGGCATGGTCCTATTTTGCACCCAAACATGTCGAAACAGTCTGAGCTACATTGTACTAGCATATTAAATTATTGACAAATATTGAATCATATAAACACAGAAATCATTTTAAAGCATAAACTAACTCCTCCAAGTCAAGGTGCAGATTAAGGTATGTGAAAAAACTAAATATTGAATGGGCACCTAAGCTAGATGAAGACTTTTTACCCACCTCATCCTTCAATCATTATAATTGTTCTCAAAAGACATCATCAAAACATGAAAAAACTCCAAGACTTGTAAGTTTAAGTTGATTTCCTCCAAGGCACCAATGTGAGGTTGTTTTGATGGCAAAGGGCGCCTTGATTCATGATGTTGAATCTCCTTCCTCCTAGGTGCCATAATGGATAGTTTAGACAAGAAAAGGTGCCTTAGTATACTTAGCTCATTTCTTGACAATTTGATGGCTTCAATCACTTGTTCAAACCTACAGGAGACCATTTTACACTTAGGCACTAGATCTTAGGATTTAGAACATCTTCCTTCAAGGCTCCAAAATGAGGTTATTTAGACACAAAAGTGTGCCTCCATACAAGATGCTTATTCTCCTTCCACTTAGGCACTCATTCATGATGATCCAAGTGACAATAGGCGCCTAGACTTCCTTTGGTAAGATTTAGTCATTTTGAAGGTTCTAACACTAGGTGCTACAGTTGGAAGTGATTTGAAGTTCATTTTCCTCTAGGCACCCAAAATGGATGGTGGAGACAAGAAAAGGCGCCTAGGCTTCTTTTGACGATTTTCAAAGTCTTCCTAAGTTATATTATGTTATATTGACCCTTAGGCACAAATGGATGATCTAGGATGACTCTAGGCGCATATCCAAGGTGATATTTTCTAGGCGCAATCTTCACTAAGTTTAGAGTTCACTTTACATCAAGGCGCTAAAATGGATAGTTTAGAGAGGCAAAAAAGTGCCTAGAGGTATGATGCTCAGTTTCATGTGTTTGATCAACTTTGATAATCAAGATGAATTGCCTCCCTTAAGGCACCCTCCTTTATACTTTGAAACATCCTTTCAATATCAAGGTGCAATTTTGAGGTTGTTTGGATGATGAAAGGCGCCTTGAGTTCTAGGCGGAGTTTTGAGGTTGTGCAAGTAGAGAAATAAGCCTAAGGTCTTAAAGCAAATTTGTGCCTAAAACTAAAAAATCCCTGAGGTATGACTTATGGAAGCCTATAGCCCCAATGTTATGTTGCATACTAAAATTAGGTAAGACTCAATGTAATCTCATAACCTCGCCTTATATGCAAGAGGAAATACATTTAATAACCACAATGGTCATCAGGTGCTCATAAGCATATGATTTTGACTATCTTATTCAAAACAACAAACATACTCTTTGCATCCCAATATGGTATAATAACAAGAAATTAAGAAATATTTTCAATTGACCAACTCATATAGAATATGGATCAGCATACACATTTGAATATTTTCAATTGAGCAACTCATAAAGAATATTAATATTTTTTGTTCAACATGATGATTCATTTTTTTTAAATACAACTTTTATATTTTAGTTCCAAAATGAGGTTTAGGTGATACTTGAATAACAATAGTTAGCTTATTGGATCAACAAACATCCTATGTAATACAATTGGACTTTAAATATTTGAAGTAGCCATCTACAAATATCCATTCAAACGTGGATTTATAATGCAAGTATGGATGCCATCAATAAAAAAGATTTGTATTAACCAAATATCCATATAGGCATACATCAATATCTGTCGATATAAGTATAACATATATACAAGATAGCCATATAGGCTTACAAGAATGCCATATAGGCATACAATGTCAACTATATGCAATACAAAATATATGTCCACAAATGCCATATAGGCATACAACAAAGGAACACAATAAAAAGGCATTCCCCTCCAGCTGGTGAAGAGAATAGATCACGGGCAGCCTTTGATCTTCTAGGGGATAGAGACACGTATGTGGGTGGTCTACTATGAACTTGAAGGTTGCTCCTCCTATTTAGTTCTTCCTGCATCTTTAGTTGTTACAATAAAAAGTATAGACATTAATATATAGAAATTACATTTTATAAAAAATGAAACATTTAACAAAATAATCACTTACCGCTATCATATAATATGTCTCCTCACTTGCCTTAGTAGCAGGAATGGGCTGTGGTGATGTCATGTCCTATTGAAACCATCTAGATAGAAATTAAACTTCAAATCAATAATCTTTTGATTTTTCAAAAATAAACAACTATAACAATGAATGTAAATTAAAATTTACTAATCTGCCTCATACCCCTATCAATGCCATGGAGCTATGAATTGCATAGGTCACACCATGCTCCATTGCCCTATGAACACCGAGAGGTGTCTCTGCAGCCTGCATCATCTGGAAATAAAACAACATTATTCAATTACAAAAACTATAATAGTGATGCAAATCATGGCTCCTAACATACACACATGTTCATCTAAACATGGAAGTACACACAATAAAGCACACAAGTCACATACAAAAATCTAGTAAGTACAATTCATTCATTAAACTATTTATTTTATTACCTCTGTGAAGCTTTGAAGTCCACCACCACTGGCAGGTGTTGACGTGAAATCTCTAATATTAACCTATTCAACATCTAAAATCAAATATTAGAATACCATTCATATAACGATGCTATTCACATGTAATATTTATAATTGTTTACTAGTTACATACCCTGACAATAGATGATCTAGTGTAATATGCAGGTGGAGGACCACTGAAAACTGCATCAACCTTATGACCCTGAAATTTCATTAAAATCATCAAACTAAATTAGTTAATCTTGCATTTCAAAAATAAAATCTAATAAATTAAATTCAATAAACTTGCTAATATTTACCTGAGTATCAAGGCTGAAAGTCTCACTCAGGAGGGTATCTGTCATCACCATCTACTCAATTGTAGATGTAGCCTGTGTACCTGCATCCTGACTATCCATGGGGTTATAACCACAAGCTGACCCGCAAGTCTGACAAGCATGGGGTGGGACCCTACTCCTCGCACTATCTCCCAACCCACTCTGTGTTGCAGGACTGGCATGCTCTATGATGCTCTGGGTCAAGGCACTAATGGACTGAAGTGTATCAACCTCAACACTCTCCTTCACAATGGAAGGGATAGAAACATGCTCATGGGCTGGTCTATTGATTACTCATCTCACTACCTGTTGTGGGTCAACACGTGCCCCTGGTCTATCTTGTGTTGACCCCCCACCTCTACCATGGAAGTCCCGCATATCAAAATAGTTTGGCACTTTATTGAGGACAAACTCACAGTAGAGTTTCCTCAAAACGTATTGCGGGATCTCATTATTATTGCATGGAGGATGGTCAAAAACCATCCACCACCTCTGCTCAAAATTGTCCCTTATCGCTTGGTTGTTGCACCAATGGATAGGGAACCTCTTGCATGTAATGGGTGGAGGTTGATTTGTTTGTGGGTTTGTGAAAATCGAACACAAGTCTAATTTTGTAATTTGTAATTTTTTCACATCTTGGTATGACAGCTTGTCTACATAATAGTCTCTAAACTCTCTCCTCTTATCCATCCAACTAGATATTTGCTTGCTAATTGAATCTACATTTGATAACATAGATTCAAGAGATTCAGCAAGTGTGGAGCTATGCAAGGTTGAAGTGGAAGGATCTTTCAACTTTGCAATTATGTCTTCAATTTCTTTTTTATTGTTTTCAATTTCCCCCATTAGATTTTCTTATGTTCTAGGGGCATGTCGAGGAATGGATGGAGGAGGTTATTGTTCCGCAGGTATTTCCTCCTCAGGATTTTGTGGATTTTGAGGAGGAGGAGGAGGTGCATTAACATTTCCTGACAATTAACAAAATTTACATAAAAAATCAACTCAAACCTACCTATTTAGAAACAAATTCAAACAAATAAAACTCACTCCTTTGGCATGCTCGACGTCGTGGCGGCATTTGGTAACGAATCGGTAAGATTTTGGTGTTGAATTGACTTTTCCAAAATGCAAGCACGCCTCCTAGGGTTTGCAGGCCGCGGGTATAGAGGAGAATAAAGAAATGAAATGAGATGATAAGTTTTTTTTTATTATTTATAATAAGTCATAACGCGTTCGCATTATAAAGCGAGCGCATTATGGTTTGGTTTTGACAAGCCTTAGGTTCGTCATTACCAAACCATAACGCGCTCGCGTTATGCATTAAATTTTTTTGAAAACAATTTGCCACTTTTTGGTCCCCAACTCTTTGCACTTACTCTTATGCATTTTAGCAGTATGTTGATGTTGGAAAAACATAAAAAATATATGTTGCTTATGGTTGCTTCACATGGAAGCTATGCCAGTGCGTTGTGAAATTTGTCCTGTGATTATGTTGAAATGTAAGAAGGTTTTAAATGCCTTGCATGGTTCATGTTACTATGTATATTGCTATGCTTGTTGAGTAGGGTCTTCTGGATGTAGTTAGGGGAGTGGGTCTCAATGGGGGCTAAAGCCCAAAGTGGCATCTTGGACAACCCATGTGGGAGTTTCCTTAACTCAGTGATAACCTAATTAATGAATTTAGGGGTTGGGTAGTAATCACATTAAAATAAGATAATTGGATGCCTCACTCATAGCTCAAGTGCTCGTTTAGGCTTGAGATGAGATGAGAAGGCCTAGAATGGTAAGATCAACTATCTTGTCCACATGAAAGGTATGTTGATTCCGTGTGAGTTTGTATGGGGGCCGGGGGTCAGGAGAGGCTACCACGATAGCCCACGATGGGGGTCGGGGCCTAGGAAGACCTACTAGGACAACCCATGACGAGCCACGTGATGACACTCTTTCCTACTGCAGTCTAGTATTCCCTAGATGTTCTCTTTTCATTTGTTGTGTGGTTGCCTCTGGAATTGATGATTGAGTAATGACCTGTGTTGTTATAGTCATGTGTAGTCCTTGTTCTTCTTAGTCATTGTCTACATGTCTTTTCATGCTACAGGACCTTATTGTTATCTCCTAGCATAGGGGTGGACCTCAAAGTTCCACATGGTCAGGTGGATGTGCATTCTCCCATAGGTCTCTTTGTTGTTGTTCGAGTGCATGAGGATATATCACTTGTAGCAGAGCACTATTCTTGTTGAGTTTGATGAGACAGATACTTATGTTTTGTATATCAGATGATTCATGTGCCATTATATTGATGTATATACTTTTATGTATTTATGAAGCAACATAGTCGACACTGTAATGATGCAATCTTTTGTAAAGAAGATTATTAGCAAGATCTTAATGTTCTTATCTGATGTCATTTTATGATGGGAATATATGTGATGATTCTTTGGATGCATCTGGTCTTGGATGAACTTTGGTTGCTAATTAGATTATGTTCGTAATTTCGTAATGCAGTCATGTACTCCCTAGGGATTGATGCTTAACTTAGATGTAATGTGATTATATGATTACACTGTGTTACCATTTCTTCTTTAAAAAAAATTGCCCTTTTGTACTGCATAGTTAAGCTTATCTCTAGGGTTTCGTGGCAGGGCGTTACAAAAGTCACTAGGTTTTGTAAATTATATATATGAGATCTTTAAGATTCAACAAATGAAATCGAAGATTCAAGTGAACTTAAAAGAATTCCATGTGTCCAACATATATCCAAAAAATAATTTAAAGCTCCTGGTATATATAATTTGGATCCTCTCTTCTTTAATTATCTCTAAAATCTTTTCATGATCTTCAATAGGCAACCTCCACTTTTGTTTGGCACGTCCTCTTTTAGGTAAATTTTCTAAATTTATTTTTTTTGCTATAACTAAGTGACTATACTGTAGAACCTTTTGTCCTGGCATATAATCAACAAATATAATACCATGTCTATCTATCTTTATTTGTTGATAATATGTGTCTTCAATAACGAATGATCCAATGGGATACTCTTGTCCATCACCATCTGTCATCGATTCCACCAATTTGCTTTTTGGTTGTGTACATCTTAGTAGATAGTAATCTACACCTTCCACATTGTCAGGATCTGCAACAACAACAAAAATATCTCCTGTACACACACCATGTAAAGTTTGTATGAAAGTTGTAAATATATGAAATTAATATATAAATTTATATATATAAACATGCTTGAATCAAACTTGTACATAGAATATATAAATCAATTAAATACATACTTGTAACAACTAAATTAGATACACATTTGTAATCAGCTGAATATAGAGGATCGTAGACATAGACATTATTATTTTCTTCAAAAGGAGGCATTGATATTAATTATTTCATTTCCCTTCGTGAAACATACCCATCTCTAATATTCTCACATTAAACAATATTTGCATTGTCCTCGATGTGATTAACACAAAAACATGATTTTTCTCTCACATTAATTACATAAGGCATGCTAACTTCCGTTGTCATGATTTGATGCAGACTTCTAATACCTTTAATTGTTTGACAATTAATAGCATTTGATCTATCAATATCTGTAAATTACAAACATCCAAGTGATTAATTTAAATATATATTTAAATTTGAAAATTCAATTAAATCATGTACACACTTTTAAATTCAAATTTAAGAAATTTTGACTAGATGTACCTGTAACTTCCCAAAAATACCACATGTTGTATGTTGAGTTACTAGCAGAAAAATGACTTTTGCACCATTCAACAATTTCATTTGCATTCCGTATGGCATTACCTACAAGTACACATGTTGGCAAAAATTGTCACTTGTTACTTTCAAGGTATATTTAAGAATTTAAAATTTAAAGTTTAAATATAGATCTATTTTTAAAAAAATATCTCTAGATTCCATATATATATGGTACGAACTACCTGCAAGTTCATGTTGATGAAGTGCACGCTTCACACATGCTAATGCTCCATCGTGCTCTCATTTTCCATGTCCGCTCTCATAAAAATTCTACAAGAATTTGGTGTTGTGTCTAGCATGTTGACGGCTTAACCAAACAAAAGCTTTTGCAGACTTAAATTGTGCTATGAAGAACTACAAATAATTACACTCTTGAACCAAATTAGCTTAAAAAAACTTGACATATTATATATTATAAGTAATTGAACAATTTAAGTCTCAAAGTTAAAAGTAAATAAATATTTAAAATTAAACCCTAAACAACGTACTTACCAGCACATCCATCAAACCATATCCAGTGTTGTTCTTGATTTATGCCACATCATCTCAGGTCTTCAAAAAATGTTTTCAAACAATGAGCTACATGACTTCTATCATGACCCATATCATCACTGACATAAAAGTGAACCTCTTTGATGATAATTTGACCATCTTTGCTACTTTGTATACCATCTACCTGAAACTCGGCATACCTATAGCAAACTTGCACAAAGATTGCAACTTGCTCTGAATGTTAATATTGACTTTGAATCTTAGTTTGAGGACTAAATGTATAGTTCTCAGATAAATCTACAATATAGAGAATATAACCTGGTGGAAAGCAATTCTTTGAATCACAAAATTGCTTAGCTTGTCATCTTGCACCATGACAATGCTAGATTTCTGGATATATGATATTGCGAAATTTATTCATAAATTCATTGTAAGGCAATGCACTCTCTTTGAGAACAATTTTGTTGGCCTTGACTCCTGACTTCATTAAGTATGTCTCATATTCAAATCTCTTCCAAATAACTTGCATTTCAATGTTGTCAACTTGTAAAAGATTCTTCAAATTTCCACAATCGTTAAATATATTTTTTATACACTGAACATTGAACTCATCTGAATCTTCTAATTTTTTGCATAAAAGAGACTTCACAAATTGTGTTGTGCTTCCAAGGATGGCTATATTTCAATCAATTACTACTATAGTTTTTTAAATGATTGTAGATGTAGACCAAACTCAACATGATTTCGACAACAACAAGTTTCACGTACTTTATTTATACATACAAATGATGGTTGTAGTGTCTCAAACATCCTTTGACAAATCTTCACGTTTGAAAGTTCTTCCTTGAATGCTTAAAAAATTTCACTTTGTGTTGTATCTATAAAATATTTTGGATTAGAAATTTTTTTACCATCTTCACCTATTATTTGTATAGTATCCCTTCTATTCGAAGAAACACGAGACTGATTGGTCAAATATTCAACCACCTGTTTCTATACATCTTCTGAAATTCTATCTTTTTGAGGAATCCTACAAATATTTACCCAATTTTTCTCAATTTTTTCATCTATTTCATTTCTCTTTTCAATATACCTTTAAACAGTTCTCCTAGAAATATTTACTAATTCATAAATTGCTTGAACTTGTCTTCTATGTGATAATTTCTTACTAGAAATTACAGTCATCAATGCTCTATGTGTAGCACTTGGATCACCAGCTCGACTCTTGTTATCAATACAATTCAATGCTTCTTGCAAGTTTTCAACAATTGTTTGTTTTAATAAACCTAATGACTTTTGCCTATTATCAACCCCTAACAACTCCACAACAGGGGTCATTTCTTTTCATCTAAATAACTTTACAACTAATTGTGTTATTCCAATTAGAGATTTTTCTTCAAAAAATTCATCCCATATTCTTTTAGAATGTAATTTTACTGTGCTTTCAAGTAACATATTTTCAAATGAAATATTATTGAAAAGAAAATCCTTATCCATCTCCATCAAATTTTCCATACCATAGAAAAATTTTCTATTACTCTAGGTTCAGTTTGTTCTTGTACTTGTACGTCACCTTGGTCATCAATATTTTCCATGGGTTGTTCTTTAGTAGATGTTCCTTCACCCACTTTTCTCTTCCTCTCTCTTGTTCGATCATACTTCCTCGATCTAGTCATTAGATTCCCCATCACAAATTGCACCCAAATTTGAATTCAACTACATACAAATGTACACACATGCTTTCAATGAATGCACAGTAAATATTGCATTTAAATAGAACACTAAATTATAAATTGTTCCTTTGTTAAAGCCAAAATTAAAAAAACAATCAAATTACAAACATATAATGAGCAAATTTGGTATCATGAGCATATTTGGTATATCATGATGCCTCTAATTTAAATATATCATAATAAAAGACAAGTTTATGATGTGAAAGAGAGAAAACATGATATATCCTCTATGAAAATCTATATAGCAATGAAAGGATAAGATTACAAAGGGAAAGACCTATGATTCCTTAAAAGCAAGGATGTGACAAATAAAATCACACTATGTAATTGATTTCATTTTTTAAATACTAATGTAATTGATTTCATTTATTAAATACTAATGTAACAAGGGATGGAACACACACATGAGAAATAAATGAAAAGTAGAGAAGAGAAGAGATGCAAAGGGAAAAAATGATTGTGCACATGCATAAAGCTAGTTTTCCCTAGATGGGTAGGATAGTATATATAATGATTTACTCATGAGGGGGGGGAGGCATGATGCCTATAATTTAAATATATCATATTAAAAAACTTATATGATGTGAAAGAGAGAAAACATGATATGAAATAAACCTTCTTTTGTTGAAATAAGTCTTCTTTTGTCAAAATAAGCCTTCCTTTGCCAAAATATGCCTTCTTTTATATTTAATCAAATTTTCTTGAGTTGACTTTTTTTTTTTTAATTATATATTCGGCCGATAAGTTATCGGTCGACTAGGTACCAGCCGATACGTTTACGCCTGATAATGTTGCACCCAAAACCTTGTTGACTGTAATCTAATAGGTCGTAACTTACTCAGCCGTAACATGCTTGGCCGAGTATGTTTAGTTGGCTGCCTACTTGGTAGCCAACTCACATTTTTTCACAATTTTCTGAAACATTGAACTTTAATAGGGTATTTCTCCTGTCAAAATAAATTTTCTGCAAAAAAGAAAAAATACCATTTTGTAGAGCTTAGAGTGGTGAATCCAAATATGTATTTTTTTTCATATTTTGATTAGTTTTAGTATATTTTATTTTTTAAAAAATGCAAGTAGGTTGTTAAGTTAAAAAAGAGGTTGATTAGAAATTTTAAAAAAATAGTAAAACATATTAAAAATATTTTAAAAATATATGGTGCACTAGAGGAGAGAGTCCTCTTCAGAAGGGTATAATTTATTTTTTGAAAAATCATTAAAAAAATAGACAATAGTTGACGTCCCATGAAAACTGTCAAATTCTGACATGTTTGACTTTAAAATGTTATTACAAGAAAAATATACATCAAAATTTGATTTTTTTTCATGCACTAGATATTGAAGTTACCTATTTGGAGAAAAACAATTTAGGGGGAAATGAAGTTTTTTTCAATTTGTTTCTTGACGTCCCGTGAATGTCACGTTTTCCTGAAATTTTTAGCATTCCAAAATTTGTTCTTAAATTGATAAAAAATAATGAAAATAATTTTTATAAAATCTGAAAAATTACAAGAATAAACTTCATCAAAAGTTCTACATTTCATTAGTTTACATCATTTTAAAATTCAAAACATAAAGACCACTTTTATGTGGTCGATGTTCAGAATTTTTTTTGTTGGCTGATTCCTTTATAAAGTGTGACATAGGCTTGTGTTTTTACCCATATGTTAATTTGTAAATCAAAGTTACCCATCTTGTGATCTTGTATGTTCGATATAATAGTTATTACATGTGATATCTAAACCTTCAGTCATGACCCAAATAAGGTACTTTTATAATTGAATTGTATTGATAGGAGGCATTTGAATTATGTAGTACTTTTATTTGATTGAAAAGTATATAAAGTAGTAACTTCTTATTGGTATTGATAGTTCTTAAGATAGATAAATAAGAATGATGTAGTTCGTTTAGTGATGTCAGGATAAACTATAGTCAATTTATTCGTGTCTTCTTGTATAACCACCACTACCTACCATAAGCTTGTGGTAACACATATAACCATCTAACCAATTCTTTCAACTTGTAGTATTGTCAAACATTCTCTTAACATAATCAAGCCTCTAGATTGTTCCACATTAACTTCAACTCTACTACAAGTGCACCTGCATTATTATTTATGCTTCTAGTAGCACAATTAAACATGTAGTTGTGAGTACTTCAAATGACTCATGGTTAAATTTTCATAGCATCGCCACATGTAGACATATCTCCATGCTATATCGCAACATCTAAAACTCACCACATCCTACCATATTACATTTTATCATTGTTTAATAGTTTCCATATAAACTCAGGAACTCTATCTCTCTGGCCTATATACCTCCTAGTTAAATCCTTTTCCTAGATTTCCTAGTTTTCCTTTTCCTTTCCAATTTCCCTAGGAGAGAGAGAGAGAGAGAGAGAGAGAGAGAGAGAGTCCTAGTTTTCTTGTTTTCATTTCCTTCATCAATAAGGGAGAGGGAGAGATAGAGGGGAGAGATAGGGAGAGAGAGGCAAGAGATAGAGAGATAGCTAGATAGAGAGAAAGGAGACAGATATGGAGAGATAGAGGAGACAGAGGGGAGAGATAGGGAGATAGAGAGTGAGCGAGATGTCCAGAGAGATAGAGAGAAGGATTGAGAGGTAGAGGGACGATAGAGATAGGGAGATAAGGGAGAGATAGGGAGATAGAGGTTTAGGGTTTCTCAAGTTTAGGGGTTAGGGGTTAGGGGTTAGGGGCATTATTTAGGGTTTTTGGGTTTTGGGAGAGAGAGAGAGAGAGAGGGTTGCTTGGGGTTAGGGGTCAAGGTTTTGGGGCATTGTTTAGGGTTTATGATTTTAGTATTGCTCAAGTTTAGGGTTTAGGGTTTAGGGGAATTATTTAGGTTTTAGCGGTTTAGGCTTTAGGCTTTAAAGAGAGATAGAGAGAGGGGATTGATAGAGATTGGGAGAGATAGAGGAGACAAAGGGGAGAGATAGGGAGATAGAGAGTGAGAGACATGTCCAGAGACATAAAGAGAGAGATTGAGAGGTAGAGGGATTATATAGATAGGGAGATAGGGAGAGAGAGAGGGAGATATAGGTTTAGGGTTTCTTGGGTTTAGGAGAATTATTTAGGGTTTAGAGTTTAGGGTTTTGGGGTTAGGGGTTAAGGTTTAGAGTTTTAGGGTTTAGGGTTTAGAGAGAGATAGAGGACCAATAGGGAGATATAGAGGAGACCAAGGGGAGAGATTTAGGGGTTTAAGGTCTACATATCTATCTCTTCCTATCTCTTGCCTCTCTCTCCACTATCATTCCTCTATCTCCCTATCTCTCTGGACATCTCGCTCACTCTCTCTCCCTATCTCTCCCCTCTATCTCCTCTATCTCTCCCTATTGGTGTCCTCTCTATCTCTCTCTACCTGGCTATCTCTCCCTATCTCTCTATCTCTTGCCTCTCTCCCCCTATCATTTTTATATCTCCCTATCTCTCTGTTCTATCTCTCCCTCTCCCTTATTGATGAAGGAAATGAAAACAAGAAAACTAGGAGAGCGAGAGAGAGAGAGAGTTGCTTGGGGTTAGGGGTCAGGGTTTAGGGGCATTATTTAGGGTTTATGAGGTTAGCATTGCTCAAGTTTAGGGTTTAGGGTTTAGGGGTAATGGTTTAGAGGAATTATTTAGGGTTTAGGGGTTTAGGGTTTAGGGTTTAAAGAGAGATAGAGAGAGGGGATTGATAGAGATTGGGAGAGATAGAGGAGACAGAGGGGAGAGATAGGGAGATAGAGAGTGAGAGACATGTCCTGAGACATAGAGAGAGATATTGAGAGGTAGAGGGATGATAGAGATAGGGAGATAGAGGTTTAGGGTTGCTTGGGTTTAGGGGCATTATTTAGGGTTTAGGGTTTAGGGTTTTGGAGTTAGGGGTTAAGGTTTAGAGATTTAGAGTTTAGGGTTTAGAAAGAGATAGAGGACCAATAGAGAGATATACATGAGACCGAGGGGAGAGATAGGGAGATAGAGAGTGAGGGACATGGCCAGAGACATAGGGAGAGAGATTAAGAGGTAGAGGGACAAAGGTGATAGGGAGATAGGGGAGAGATAGGGAGATAGATGTTTAGGGTTACTTGGGTTTAGGGTTTTGGGTTTTTGGGTTTAGGGGTTAGGGGTTAGGGGTTAGGGTTTAGGGGCATTATTTAGTGTTTACGGTTTATTGTTTAGGGGTTAGCAGTTCATGTTTAGAGGTTTAGGGTTTGGGGTTTATAGAGAGAGGAATGATAGAGAGATATAAAGGAGACTGAGGAGAGAGATAGGAGATAGAGAGTGAGGCACATGGCCAGGGACATAGGGAGAGAGATTGAGAGGTAGAGGGATGATAGAGATAAGGAGATAAGGGAGAGATAGGGAGATAGAGGTTTAGAGTTGATTGGATTTAGGGTTTAGGGGTTAGGGGTTAAGGTTTAGGGACATTATTTAGGGTTTAGGGTTTACGGTTTAGGTGTTAAGGTTTAGAGGTTTAGGGTTTAGTGTTTAGAGAGAGGACCAATAGGGAGATATAGAGAGTGAGGGACATGGCCAGAGATAGGGAGAGATAGGGATATGGAGAGTGAGGGACATGTGGCCAGAGACATAGGGAGAGAGATTGAGAGGTAGAGGAATGATAGAGATAGGGAGATAGGGAGATAGAGAGATAGAGGTTTAGGGTTGCTTGGGTTTAGTGTTTAAGGTTTAGGGGTTTGGGGTTTAGGATTTAGGGTTTCTCAGGTTTAGGGTTTAGGGCTTACAAGTTTGGGCTTAGGAGAATTATTTAGGGTTTAGGGGTTAGGGGTTAGGGTTTAGGGTTTAGGGGCATTATTTAAGGTTTAGAGGTTTCTAGGGTTGCTCAGGTTTAGGACTTAAGGGCACTATTCAGTGTTTATGGTTGCATGTAAAAAGAAGTCTCTCTCTCTCTAAATACCTCAACCCCAAATAATGTCCCTAATCCCTAACCCATAACCCCTAAACCTGAGCAACCCTAAACCTCTATCTCTATGTATCTCTCCCTTATCTCCCTCTCTCTATCATCCCTCTACCTCTCAATCTCTCTCCCTATCTCTCTGGACATCTCACTCACTCTCTATCTCTCTATCTCTCCCTCTGTCTCCTCTATCTCTCCCAATCTATCTCCTCTCTCTCTACCTATCTATCTCTCCCTATTTCTTGCCTCTCTCTCCCCTATCATTCTTGTATCTCCCCATCTCTCTGGATATCTCGGTCACTCTCTATCTCCCTATATCTCCCCTATGTCTCCTCTATCTCTCCCTATCTATCTCCTCTCTATCTCTCTCTACCTAGCTTTCTCTCCCTCTCTCTTGCTCTCTTTCCTCTCTTGCCTATCATTCTTATATCTCTCTATCTAACCCCTCTATTGAGCTCCCTCTCCCTTATCAATGAAGGAAATGAAAACAAGAAAACTAGGACTCTCTCTCTCTCTCTCTCTCTCTCTCTCTCTCTCTCTCTCTCTCTCTCTCTCTCTCTCTCTCTCTCTCTCTGCACATAACCATTAGATAGGCTATTTTGCATATGGTGGTCATATCCTTTAGCTCCAATCACCTCCAAACTTCACAAATAGATATAGAGCATCATTCTAAGCATCTTTCATAAAGACCACTTCTCTACATAGGTGCAACTAATACCACAAAGTTTTCACTATTTTCCACATTTAATACTTATTCTTTTCCATTTTCCAAGTCCTACATTTGTCCAAGTTGTATTGTTTGTCAAGTTTTTAGTTTAATTGTTAGTCCTAGCTCTCATGGTTATTAAAATGTAGTATAGTTAGATTTATCCTTAGGTAACATTAATTTACACATTGTTGCACAAACAACCACACTCAAAAATATCCTTACCTAATTAAGGTTAACCTTTAAAGTTCTTTCATTTGGTGAGCCTAACAGATCCAACTAGTTCAATCTTCTTATAGTCCATGCTTAGCCTTCCAAGAGAGTTCATGCCATGTTAACTTTGCATTATGTCCTCACTTTCCTCTTTCCAGTTGTAGTACTCTTTTTTTCTAATCCTAACCCTATATCATACTATTGTTGACTTTTCTTTCCATCTTCATCATCATAGTCCTAGTTATCCTTTTTTGAGCCTATCATTTATCCTTAGCCATGTCTTATATTTCTTCTATACATGAAAATTTTAATGACCTCCAAATTTTCCATAAATTCTTCTCCACCAAACCCTAGACCCTCACCCAAATCCTTACTTTCCTAAGAAAAGCCCTTCCCCAAACATCATTTGATCATGTGGCTCCTTTCATCACTAGACAGGTGCCCGTACTTTCTATTATTCATCCAATACAATCCTAATGTCATAGCTCACATTCCCACACCTACATTCATAGACTCCATTCCCCCTATCGACACCATCATTGATAATCATTTTAAGGAAACTCCCTTGAATAATCATTAAACCATGGATTATCCCATATCCCCATCTTACACTTTCCTCACCTTGGAACTCTTAGAAGATGACATTTAGCTATCCCCACCATTACCAATCACACTTTCTAGCAATCCCACATAAGACACCTTACCCATCACTTCACCTAGGTCATCACCAATTAAATCACCTCATTACTCCATTCAACCATGTACCCATACCACCCCTTTCTCACTCCACAACCTGTATTAATGCATGATTCACCCCATGACATGCTATAGTTACCACAATGCCAATTCACTCTATCATCATTCTTCATATTATCTTATGAATCACCATCCTTTCTTCTCATTCCTTGAGACACCATACCATGACACACATCATTTCCTCCATTACATCCTCCCTAACCCTTTCCTTGCAACATTGATAGCCCACTACCTATGCCACCTCCTTTTCGTAACACATTTTACCATAACATTGCCACAACAACCATTACTCATCCCGACACCATCCCTCCACCATGTGATATTTATCTAACACATATTACCAATTATAATTATATCTGCACAAAACTCAATGTGTTGTAAATGCAACTAGAAGACCTTAACCGTCCTCCTCTTCCTTCCTCATCAATAGGATGGATTAAATCACCACTATCAATTGAAATCATCTTACAACCATCTCCTCATAAAATGGTCTTGCTTAAGTTTGATAATATAATGTCCAAGGTGATCTCATTGCACATATGAGACACTTCTTTGTCCAAGCCACAATTGTCACCATTGATGATTATGTCCTTGCTAAGAATTTTCCCTCCACATTGATATAATATGCCCTTATATGGTTTGACACATTACTACGTATTTCTATGAATTCGATTTAGATCTCATGCATATATTTACCAATCACTACAAAGTCAACATCAATCCTAAGGTTTTCTTAGTGCATCTCACACATTGCAAACAAGACTCACTAGGGATTACTAGAGACAGAGAGGTTCAAAATTTAAAGAGATGCGACTTTGTCGATTGGTTCAAAAGATGATAACCATGTAACAGTAGAAATTTGCAAGTTGAATTGTAAGTTCTAAGCATAAAACAATGAAAAGAATTAAAAAAAACCATTTTTATATATTTCCAAGAAACGGATATCTATTTCTCAAAAATAGATATCCATTTTGGGACCCCCAAAATGGATATTAGTTTTGGAATGGATATCCTTTTTGGGACCCACAAAATGGATATCCATTTTGGAACGATATCCATTCCAAATGGATATTTTTAACATACCTATGAAATTCAAAGTTGGCCAATTTGTGAATTTGGCTAAGTAAAGATGCAATTTTTTTCCATTGCCACTATTTGGCCCGCGATGATCCTGCACATACCCATGATATACTAAAGTTTTGAAATATTTTATGTCATACATTAAAGGTGTATTTTATGTCATACAATAAAGGTGTATTTTATGTGTTACCTCGAAAGCTTGGATTGATCAAAATCTAATGGAGATCCAAAGGACAACACATGGTGAGAAGGTCACTAGTAGTGTTGTAGGAATGAACAACAACTAGTTGGAGTCTTCCGGAAATCTCATTGAGAGATGTATGCCTGATTCTGCATATCTTCTTCATTGTGAAGGAAGTGATATTTACTTGTATCCAAAGGTTACATTCAAAGGTCATCGCAACCTTTGAAGTAGAGTAATTAATAATTAATTAACATTAGTTTAATTTGGATCATTCCTTCCCCCTTGAGAAGCAATGGGCCCTATTGAATTGATGTTCAGTAACAAATGAGGAAATTGTTGTGCAATGTGTTCCTTGCTAAACCACTTGCGCTGATGAGGTAGCCGATCGAACTAAACCACGCGATAGAGAGGTATTGACTATTTTTTTACTATTTTCTCAAAAGCATAAACTACCTCATCAACAATAAATGGATCAATAGTCTTAGGATTCAAGTTAGAAGTCTAAATATGTTTGAGGGGGTTGTGTCCAGCCTATATCAAAGAGGATGAATTTTCTGATTAGGTCCTAAAAAATGCTCCTTCTGGAGATGAAGCCAAAATTTTTCATCAACCGAAAAGTGATGAGACGTACGATGCTAGTCATATCGCTTTTGAATTAATGCTTGAGTTGGTCACTTGATCTTGTCATTCTCTAAAAATGATTTTCTACACATCGACACATTTGGGAATAGTGTTTCTGAGATTATATCAATTGACTATTTTATTTGATAGTGTAATGGAACTTTTGTTGGTGATGTGAATATAGTCTAATGATTTTCCAACATCTGATCCATCATCTTCTGTTGAATGGTGGTGGTGACTAGTTTGGTAGGAGTACTGGCTATGACTAACCTTTCCTCCTCATGTTGAATTGTTAGCATTGATACAAGAGCTCTAGTTTGAGAAATCAAATGTGTACATTTTTTTTTACTAAATAGAGATGTAGATTTTGTAGGACTTACCTTAGGTATCTGATACTTTCATTCATCTAACTTAACAATAACACTATGAGGTCTAGACTCATAAATTCCATGATGCCAAGTACATGTATCATTGTCCCAATAGTACATTGCATACATTCAAAGGTGCCACATCACATATTACCTCATCCTCGAATGGCTTGATGGGATAGGATAGACAACATTGCTTTCTTACCTAAATATCTCTCCCTTGGATCACCTATCCCATAGAGTATGGTTTTGGATGGGATGTTCTCGGTAAGTTTGACCTCTTGACAGTCTCAATAGAGAAAAAATTATTTTGACTCCCACTATCAATAATGAAATGTAAGGATTTCCCATTCACCCACATCTATGAATGGAACAAACATTCCTCATCTTTGCAAGGAAAGATTTTAGTAGTTGCAACCATGGTACAAGGGTCTACTTCAATGATCTGCTCATCATCCTTCTATTCAAAAGGATTTGTAGGTAATGAATTAGCTTCTTTCTCTACTTCATGTGTTTCCACCATTAATATCTTACCAACTCAATAATCTTTAGCGAAGGACTTTTATGAATTTCACACCACATGCTTATATCCTCTTGTATATTTTTAGTACCCCTATATGATGTTGGTGATTTTTAGGAGAATCCCTTGGTGGTTTCTCTTCCTAAAAACTCACTACTGCCTTCCCCTTTTTATTTTTTGTTTGCTAGATAACCCTTTTGTCCTCTTTGTTTGAATTTCTCTTCAATTTTTGTTGCATATTTGAAAGTAGTTCCTAATGTCTCAACATTCAAGAAGGCCATCTCAGTTTGAATATATGGGTGCAGTCCACTACCATACTTCAAAACCTAAATTTTTCTCAGTATCTTAGATGCCAAGCTTTACTAATAAAGAATGGGACATGATGGTGTAGTCTTGAATAGATTGACCCTTTTTCTATCAAAGTAACTGCCACCGTATATATGTTTCTTCATATGCATCTTCAGGAAAATATTCTTGTTAGATGGAAAAAGGGAGACTTAGCCTAAAACATTAAACTAGGTCAAACCCTCTTCTATCAACATTGGAACACAAACCGAGTTTAGCTTCTACTCTTGAAGGAAAGCCAAAATACACCAGTTTTGGCCCTTTGTTGTATAAAGGAGTGACAACCAAATTCAACCAACCAAACTAGGACAAAGCATTGAAACCCTAATTAAGCATGATTTGTAAATATATGATTATCAGAAGCAGATATAGAAAATATAACAACACAATAGAGATCAGGGAATAAAGGAGAATCAAAACTTAATTTTGGGAGTGTAGAAGTACAAGGCCCTGGGTGCCCTAGACCCAAATTAGGGTTTGGCAGAATGTCAGGATCTGGGTGTCTTCTACAGTCTATCTTCTTCCTTCCTACAACTTGTTGCTATCTGATTCCTCTGGATGCAACTTGCACACAAGAAAAAAGATAAAAGGTTGTGCTATGTTTAGGGGCTTACCTTAGTCAAACCTCGTGTTAGTGTTTCCACCTCCACTACAACAATGATTAGATCCAAGAGTGCATGCCCTAGGAGGACAGAGGCTAGATCTGTAATAAATGAGGAAAGATTGAATATAAATGATAAATATCGCCACAAGATATGAAGCCCTAGTTGGAGTAGGTGACTCAATACCATGCCCCAATAAGGAAATAAAAGAAGGATGCTTGAACTTCCTTCAAGACCTACAAATAAGCATCATAACATCCACACAAAGAGCTAATCCAAACATAAAGAACATTTCAACATAAGAGATCAATTCATCAAAGTAATTTCAATAACATCATAACCTGCCACTAGTCATCTCTAGGTCATAAATGAATAAAAAAACTCCTTATATGCATTCCCACTCACTAAAAATGAATAAAACAAAATGGAGACAACAAGCTTAAGCTAAGGAGGTGTTCTAGGCTGACACCACAAAAATAGGGCTAGGGCTAACATCGGGTACCAGGGCGCTAGGCACCCTGGTCCTTTAGCCCCACAAGTTCTAGAGAGTGCCAATTAAGGTGGGCTTAGACCATTCCTAAGTTTATTTTTTTGAGTTTGTTCATCAAGATCAAGATTTAATTGTTTAATGCTCCAAAAGGTGTCAAAATAGGTCTTGATTAGCAAGGGTAAACATTTTACTCCATAACATTTAGCCACCACTTTAGCGTGGGTATGAACTTACATTTGAACTCACACCAAAGTAAGGAGAAGACATATTTCCCACATGACAACATAGAAGTCCAGAGAATTCCACCAAGTTGTGAACCATAGTAGTCCCCAAGCTTAGGATTCTAAGGTTGCAAACATGCAAGACATTTGTAACATAATTCACACATACATGAAGTACTAAAATCATATATAAGGAATACATGCAAAAGACACACAATAAACAAAGGTAATACATGCCATACACAATGCATACATGCTTGACATGAAGCATTCACATAAGACATAGAGTATACACACAAGGCATAAAGAATACATGGAAAACATAATGAAGACACACAAAACACATGGAATCACTAAGAGAATACAAGTTTAAATAGTACATCACATAAAAAAACATGGAAAACAAACACACATGCCACATGAATCTGTCACTAGATTGCTTTGTCACTAGGGGTCATGTGAAGATAAGTTCTCTCATGGATCACAGACTAGTAAGGACTGCCAAATTACTAGGTGACCATGACAAGTCACATGAAGCATGTGTGGGATAGAAAAATTCATTATACTAGATGGCTCATGGACCAACAACAAAATGGAAACATCACGGACTAACTTGAGGACCGCCAAATCACTAGGTGAGTTCCATGTCAATCATAATTAACCAGTATATAATCAAAAGAGCATAGCGGAATGTATACCCCACCTTAAAGTGATTACTTACTTCCACAGAGAGAAATTGCTTTAAGGTAGAATAAAATACAAGATTGGCACGAGAGCTTTCCAGAAGCACATGCCCATATGATATGTGTTCACAAAAGCTACATCACAACAAGGGGTTGCCCCTAGAAAAGGAAAATTGAGGCAATGCTATGAGCATGATACATAATGGCCTGTGTAGTCATGGTATGGCACTGCTTGCATAGCAACAAGGATCCACATAAATCACATCATACAATAAATTATCATGTTAGATTGAATAATATGAAGTAATAATACAAAGGGATCTACTTGACTGGTATCAGTATATGAATGGTTGTATAATATGATACATATCATGATTATAAATATTTGGAACTGTCATCATCCGCCAGTTGATAAAACTATGGATACAAAGGATACAAAGGAGGAAATATCACATGAAAACATATAAAACCTTGGGTCAACAAGGAAGGATACTAAATCACCCTACGCCTTGCATCGTCCTCAAGGGAAACAACAATGATGAAATGCAACTTACAACATATAGAGGAATAATGATACAAAATAGAGAGATGTCACAATGGATTTCGGTCCCTTTGTATCCTTCTACCAACAAGGGTATCAAGGGTCATTCAAAGAGAGCTTTACAAACATAAATAACACATCAAGTAGCACAATACATGGGAAAAAAACACATGCAATCATGACATAAAAGAGAGGGGTTGCACTCACGAGTTAGCCTAAAGCAAATCATCCTCCTTCCAATCTTCCTCATCACCATTTAGGGATGGTGGGCAAGATGCAGGAGGAACTATAGTGAGTGTGGTGCAATGAACAATAGCCATACCTATATCAATATTACCTTTGAGTTCGTTATCAAAATATAGCACTATAGATTTTGCTGCGGGCTGTGAAGCATTGTCTTTTGCTAAAGGAGACAAAGCTCTGGTAGATGTCTCTTTTGCATCCATTGGTGAATCATGCTTGTGAGGAGGGAGATTCTCCTCTCCTGCAACAAGGCAAGCCATAGCACAATGATGCTCTTTCGTTCTCTTGCAATTTTATTTCTCTTAGTTTTGTTTGTGATGTTTGTTAGGGTAATTTTAGTATCTTCCAATGTGGTTTCCTTTTCTTCCTTTGCTTCAAGAACATTAGAAGAAACAAGAGGAGCCACCAAAGGTTGAGAGATCACAAGGGGAGAGTTCCTCAAAGTGGGTTGCTCTTCCCTCTCAACTTATGAAATAGGTGGAGGTACTTGAGCTTCCACAAGCATTTGAGAAACCTCATGGAATCATTTACATGTAATCAATTGCTTTTCACTAATCACAATCCCTTGCTTTGGTACCATGATATAATTAGCTATGGACATGACTATCCCAAGATCAAAATGTCATAGAGCTAATCAAAAAAAGAGAATAATAGCAACACGATACAATAACAATAATATATAAAGGATGTAATGTGCATACAAGAGAGAGTGTGTTATTGGAAATGTGAGCAAGAGGCACCTAGGTATATAGGATGCACCACCAAGATAATAAAATGCACAGCCAATGTGAGATAATAGGAGATAGAGTCACATGTGTGCAAAACATCTCCACCAAACTAGGAAAGTACAAATTCCATAAATAAACTTAACTAAATATGTGTGAAAAGGATCCAAAAGGGAATAACACCATTAACACCAACAATACAGACATTGGGGGCATCATTCCTTCCCATATACATTGATATATCTTTAGATTTGGGGCATCATGTCTTTTTCATTAAATATTGTGCCTTCATTAACATACTTTTCACAATAAAGGAATCATGCCATCATCCTTGCATATCATTTCCAAATCTATATATTTGGGACATCATGTCTTCCCCTCCTTCACATTACATACCTATATTCCTTATACATTTGGGGTAACAAAACTTTCCCCTCTTTTTCCCACCAATATCCACCAAGGACCTATTGCCTTACCTACACCATTGTGTGCTCATGCTCTTGGATGTCCCATTGGGGGCATATGCTACTATAGTGCCTTGCATTATTTCATGGGTATTTTTGGGCATTGAGGGTTACATCACCACTTTTATTTGCCATGCTAGGGGCAATATTACCTTCTTTGATGGTATCTCCATCCCATATGTGTTCACCATACTTTATCATTTACATGTACTTATTACTTAATGTTTCATTATTTCTATTACAATACATGCTTATCTCTATGTTACATTTACTTTCATGTACAATTTTTACTCTCCTTCAATTCCTTACATTCTATAATACAACTAATTGAAGGGGGAATATACTACAACTAACATTTCCATGTTGAGCTTTCAAGTAGTGATAGATGCTAGAAGAAAATCATCACCATGACCAAATAGATTGATACCACATCATGCCATGTGCTTCATGTGACTTGTCATCCTACGGCCAACAAGCCAAACACACCATTATTATGTTTTTGAATAGGTAGAATTTTCTAACTATACTTATTCCTTGAGTTTCATGTTTCCTAGACAATTAAGAAAGGTCCTATTTTATACCTAGTTTTTAGGTGTGAGACAAAAGCTTATACTCATTGTACATTTTTTCTCTACTTCATAAATTCTCACATGGATAATGCATGCGAAAGGACACACATATATCTTATAGGGTCCATTACTTTATATGGACCCTCCATAGTATCCTTTGAAGTTTGAATATTTTCTTTACATATTCATGTTTCTAAGTGCCACATATTTTTAGATGCATGATCATTTTAGGATTCACATGCACCTTAAATTGGGGGTAAAATGAATAATGGTGAAATTTTCATAACCATGTTATTTCCCATTTAGTTTTTGTGCCCATTTTGAAGAAATGTCTTGATATATGTACATAGTGTGTGAAGATGGCCTCATTCCCCTAACCTTTAAGTATCCCTATACACACTCATTCCCGTGTATTTAGCCCCTACCTTATCCTCACACACACATACTCTAGTACATTCTCCTTAATTTAGTATTTATTACACTTACCCATGTACCCACCTTCGTATAGTCAGTATACACCTAGATTCAATCATTTACCCATCTAAGGTCTTTTTTGTGGTGACAAGGTCACTTGACCCTTTCCTTTCTAAATTCAAAACTCATATTTGGCTTATTGACCCTCTTTATTTTCCCACCATGAGTTGACTAAGCACATATTGTGTTGAAATTGATGCTATGTGCTAGCATTTAGAGGCATTTAAGTGCATTCATTTCATATTCATCATTTGCCAAGAATTCTCTCTCATCCTAGAAAATTCAAGGAATAATTAATAGTGAAACACTTATTGGAATTGGTTCAATAACAAAGGAGTAACAAATCTCCATACATCAATCTAAGAGACTTACCTACTATCTTCGAATCTCCATACACATTTCTAGGAGTTGAGCTAGGAGAACGTGTCTCCTTGTGATGAAAAGGTAGCTCTTTCATGATTTATTTTTAAATACTGGGAATCCTCGTATCAATGGAAGGAGAAGAGTAGATAAAGACATATTAGGCAAATGACAAAGCATAATTATACACTGAGCAAGGTCAAGTTCAAACATAGAGGATGAATTTGTGATTGCAGCCCTAAACTAGATTGCTAGACTTAACCCCAAACAAAATAGAGGTCTAGTGTAGAATCCAAAGCATTCGTCTGACAAAGAGATTGTACTTTCAATATAGAGAGAAATTATTCTAGAATCTTCTCCAAAGGCATACATTCTTTGGTCATAAAATTGAGTACCACCTTCACATTTACTTTTATAACTTAATATTTAATATCACAAATTAATAACCCTTAATCTATATTATGTAAATGCATATTATTGAATTAGCCTAAACTACACACAAAGGAAACCTCATTTTCCTTCACAAGAATGTTATGTTAGACAATTAACATACTTATCTTTAGAAAATGTATGTAAAAGGTGCTAAGAGATATCATTCTTGAGGCACCTATTCCACTTAAATCACAAATCTAGTAAACATGTCTCCAAAATAATATCTCTTGAGGTATAGATATCTTAAATACATCTATCTAAATTCATCACTTTAAATCATTTTATTTAATTAAGAGTTATTTTATTTTACTTTAATACTAGTTAACAATTAATTAATTGATTTAAATTGTTTAAGCTATTTTTATTTACACCATATATGTATATCAATAGTGCCAAAAACAAATTATTTTATACTATTTTATTTCCTAAAATACTCAACTTTTCTATGTTTTATAAAGATAGGTATGCTGGTATTATATTTATTATTAAATATGAATAGTTTGATGTGTAAATGGTTGTCAATTTCCCACACTCCACCTCTTGCTGATATATTTTATAAATTAATAAGTAATTAATATTTCTGATATAATTATTTATGTGTAAATGGTTGTCAATTTCCCACACTCCACCTCTTGCTGATATATTTTATAAATAAATAAGTAATTAATATTTCTGATATAATTATTTATTTTAACTTTTACTTAACAGATTTTATTTCTCAATAGTAATACAATAAACTATAAAAAAAAAAAAATAGAAATTTCAATTCATACGGCACGTTGCAAGAATTTTCATTCATTTTTCCAAATTTTTCTTTACCTTCACCAACATCCATCTACTCAAACAGACTTATATGTAGAAGATAAAATTCCAGCAATAACTTTGAAGGGGGAACAACGCCGCCATGAGGTATTTGTGCACTTATCTTCCTTGTGTTGTTAGTGTATTATTCATTCTCTCATGTCTCACTCAAGATCTTGCACTCTCTCTCAACACCACACAAGTTGAAGTCATGGAAGAAATCTATAACCATATGTTGTACTGGAAATGGAATGGTAGTAGTTATGTCACAGACTGGAATCCTTGGAATAGCAGTTCTGACCCATGCCAATGGGTTGGTGTAATTTGCAGTGAAAACGGGGGTGATGTTATAGAACTGGACATGTTTGACATTAGGTACATGTATGACATTGAGTTTAATAACAGCATCTTCCAGATTATATGTAAACTGCCAGCCATTCAACGTCTTAACCTGTCTCATCAGTGGCTTGGCTATGAGTTACGCCTAGAGCTTAATGAATGTACCCATTTGAATTTGATTGACCTCACTCATACCTCCATAACTAGCCTGGGTGGCCTTCGTAGCCCTGCCAATTTGAAAACTCTGCTTCTCTCTTCCAATGATTTCTATGGAAGTATTCCTGTTGAGTTGCTATACATGACAGGTCTGGAAACCCTTGATCTTAGCAACAACCACCTAAGTGGCTTTGGTGGCCTTGCTAGCCTTGCCAATTTGAAAACTCTGCTTCTCTCTTCCAATAATTTCTCTACAACTATTCCTGTTGAGTTGCAAAACATGACAGGTCTGGAAACCCTTAATCTCAGCAACAACAAATTAAATGGATCCATTCCTTCCCAGTTGTTTTCTTTGAGCAATCTGCGAGCCCTTGATCTCAGCCACAATTTTCTTTCTGGAGGGATACCTCAGAATTTCTCAAGAAATTTGTTTGGGTTGCGCATAGGTAATAACAAATTGAATGGAACCATCCCTTCCACAGTTTCAAATGCCCCAAATTTGACATACCTAGAAATGAATGACAACTTTCTAAACGGTCCAATTCCAAAGCAGTTATCAAGTTGTACTCAACTCAAGTGGCTTGATCTGGGGAACAATGAATTGGGAGGTCCATTGACCCATGTGCTGCCTAAACTTCTACAGTTGCAGTATTTGAACCTGACAAATAATATGCTTGAGGGAAGTATTATAGATGAGCTCTCAAATTTGTCTAATTTGACACATGTGGATTTGAGTGTCAATCTTTTATCGGGGAACATATCTTCAAAAATTTCCAATCTTAAGCAGCTGAATATTTTTCATTTACAGAAAAATCGTCTAACAGGAATTATTCCTGTTACTCTATGCAGCCTGAGAAGTCTAGTAGCTTTGAATTTTTCCAACAACTGGTTGACAGGCAAAATTCCAGAGTTTTTTACAAATATGACGAAGCTTCACAAGTTGGGCCTGTCAAACAACAAATTAACAGGAAAAATTCCTAT
Organism: Cunninghamia lanceolata; assembly: GCA_027924645.1. Taxonomy (NCBI): domain Eukaryota; kingdom Viridiplantae; phylum Streptophyta; class Pinopsida; order Cupressales; family Cupressaceae; genus Cunninghamia; species Cunninghamia lanceolata. The sequence continues at coordinate 12,962,478 of BSBN01000078.1, forward strand.
GTCTTTGGGAGCAATGCAGGTTTCAGAATTAACCCTGTCAAGCAACAGATTAACAGGTGAAATTCCAGAGTCTTTAGCAAATATGAGGATTCTTCACAAGTTGGACCTGTCAAACAACAAATTAACAGGAAAAATTCCAAAGTTTTTGGCAGAAATGAGGGTTTTAGAATTAATCCTGTCAAGCAACAGATTAACAGGCGAAATTCCAGACTCTTTAGCAAATATGACGGGTCTTAACAAGTTGGATCTGTCAAACAACAAATTAACAGGAAAACTTCCAAAGTCTTTAGGAGAAATGCAGGGTTTAGAAATAAACATGTCAAGCAACAGATTAACAGGCAAAATTCCAAAGTCTATGATGGCGGTTTACGTGTTGGACCTGTCAAACAACAAATTAACAGGAAAAATTCCAGTGCCTTTAGGAAACGTCTGGCTTTCAGTATTAAACCTGTCAAACAACAAATTAACAGGACAAATTCCAGAGTCGTTAGGAAAACTCCATCTTTCAGTATTAAACCTGTCAAGCAACAAATTAACAGGAACAATTCCAGAGTCTTTAAAACAAATCAGTATTTTGGACCTGTCAAACAATGAATTCCAACGGGAAGAAGCCATTCCAATGGGAAGAAGCCATTCTACATCCATGATAAAAATATTGGGAGCAGTAGGTGCTCTTGCTGTTTTTATAATTTGTTGTCTACTTTTAGGAGTTCTATGGATAAGGAACTTGCATAAAAGAACGGGATTTAAACAAGAAATGAGTAAAATCCTTCAAAAGGTGGAGCATCCACGGATCTCATATGAGGAGCTTCTCGCAGCAACCAATAGATTTCATAACTCCAATCTGCTAGCAACAAACAGCTTTGGATCAGTGTACAAAGGATTTTTGGCTGATGGTACCCGTGTTGCTGTGAAGGTTCTCAATTTAATACATGAGCAATCAAAAAAGATTTTCAGAGCAGAATGCAGAGTGTTGCAGAAGGTTCGACATCGAAATCTTGCTAGAATCATAACCACATGTTCCACCCTTCACTTCAAAGCTTTAGTCTTTGAGTATTTTACTAATGGAAGCTTAGAGAAGCATTTGTATCAAGACAGATCTAGATTGGGACTGAGAAAAGTGCTGAACATAGCCATAGATGTAGCACATGCCGTGGAATATCTTCATTATGATTGCTACGTGCACATAGTGCACTGTGACATAAAACCAAGCAATGTTCTTTTAGATGAAAGCATGACAGCCCGTCTTTCAGATTTTGGGATATCCAGATTGATGGGAAAAATGGTGGTCAATTCAGTAACTTCAACAATAGATTTAAAAGGTTCTGTGGGCTACATCGCACCAGGTATGGCCTTTCAAATATATATTTTTTCAATTTATGGGTTTCTGTGGTATAATGAAAAAACAACTATAATTATTGACTTGACTGCAGAATATGGATTGAGTGGCATGATGTCTCCTCGAGGAGATGTTTATAGCTATGGCATTATGTTATTGGAAATGCTGACAAGGAAGAGCCCAACTGATAGTATGTTTGATGGTGATCTGAACCTGCATAACTGGGTGAACAGGGCATTTCCAGACAGGGCTTTTGAGATAGTTGATAAAATCTTGTTAATGGAAGGGGCTGGCAAAGAAACAGAAGAATGTCTCATTTCATTGATGGGACTTGGTTTGCTGTGTTCAAAAGATTCACCTGAAGCTCGGCCCACTATGAGAGATGTGTCCAATCTATTGAAGAACATTCAACAGAATTTCACAACAGACACTTCCTCTTCCATCAAATTAAGACAGACGATATCCAATTTAGTTTGTGACAAAGGTGCAATAATTAACAGTGAGGAGGCATCAGATACCCAAAGATCTACATTTTAGTACATACGTGTGACTAAGTCAAGGGTTACATCCTTGCTATTGCTTTACATCTTTTATGAAGAAGGTAAGGGCAAAAACAAGTAGATTGTATCTATTCAAACTTTGTTTTGATTATAGTGTTATAGTGTTGTTTGCTGAGTCATGTCCCTGCCGCTGTTGTTATAGTACTTTTGTTGGCTCATATCTCAGCTTTGTTATAATGTCTTATGACTTCTTCAATATATTAAAATACCTTATGTGTCATCTTGAAAAAAATATATGATAATATTTATGAGCTTACTTTCAATACCAATTACTAAATTTAATACACAGAATTGCTATTAAATTTCTAGTTGTGGTTAAATTTTCTACTAAATGTCTTGCGATTAATTTTCTTCTCTCCAAGAGTTTTCCTCTACTAAAGTAGGTTGTTCAAGAATTGATGTGCATTATTGTAACACATAGGCACATTTCTTCAAATTATATATTCAAAGAGGAAGAAATGGAACAGGTTAATATCCTCTTTTAAATTATGGTAATTTAAGGAAATGAATATGATTCTTAATTAATTGTACATATTAGATTAATATAAAGAGTTGAGTTAATTAAATAAAAAATTACCCAAATAAAATAAAAAGGTTTGGAAATTAGTTTAGCTCTTCAAATGGTTTAATGTATTGTGTTGTAAGTTGTAAACTAGATTTTACTTATAACCTTCAAATTTTATTAAATTGATATGACTTTAAACTCTACAAATTAGTTGGACAAGATTGATATGTGGCTTTATCTCTAAAAAACCCTAATCCTATCTAGATTTGTGAACATGTCTAGAATCTATGATATTGTCGTGGTTTGTGGTCTGCGCTAAATTTCATTCATCTACTTCAACTCTTGCAAGTCAAAGTAGTATTTTGAAACATCTTTGGGAGCTTGATGTCTAGGATTGAAGTACTCTACTTCCTTTAGCCTTAGTCAACCCCTTTACACTAGTTGTTCACAATGAGTAATGATAAGATAAATGGATGTCAAAATGGATGATATTGAATGCAAGTGTGTTCCTAACTCGAAAGTGGTCCTTGACTACTCTTAATGCTCTTGGATGATAACTAGCAGATGCTCTTGTGATTCTTTGTGTTTTCTTGGATCATTGATTGTGCCTTAGGAATTGTCTTTAAATATTGAATCTTAAGTGTTTAATTTAAATTTTTTGCTCCCAAAACGGGGTTGACTTAGAGAATGTGAAATCAGGTATTGATTAAGGCAAATAATTTAATTGCACTATCAACTCTTTGTGGGGATAGAATTGTGATAACAATCATGTCCAAGGTAGGGAAAGGGGTGTTGGTACTTAGGTAAAACGGGACCCTCAACCCCTCCCTTCGGGCCTGTGCGGTCTCTGGGTAACACTAACCGGGGCACCTCTCACTAACAGTTCGAGCTTTTGGTGTAGTGGTAGCTGAGTGAATGTTAAGAAATTGGCGACTCTGCTGGGGAGGGGTTCGAATCCCGCCCGATGTCCACTACCTCTCATGCGTGCAAGGCGTGCCAAGCTGCCCCACCTGCCTCTGTGGTTAACACGTGGCAGGCTGCGGTAGGTGGGGGTAAATTTCTTAACATTCACCTGGCTACCACTACACCAAAAGCTCGAACTGTTAGTGAGAGGCACCCCGGTTAGTGTTACCCAGAGACCGTGCGGGCCCGAAGGGAGGGGTTGAGGGTCCCGTTTTACCAAAGTACCAACAAGGGGTAAGACTAATTTTGGATCCAAACCACTAGGGATAATCTACTTAAAGGACAAGGTTAAGGCTAAGTCCTTTAACTTACACATTGTAACTCTCAAATTAGGCATTGTGCCAACCTACATTACAAGACAAGAGGGGAAAATGCTAAGTATGCAAGTTTCTTTTCTCTATATTTTACCCCCACTTTATTGTACATGTGAATCTACCATGAAAGATGGGAGCTAAAGTAATATATGACAATCAATAAAATGACAAGGACTTTTCTAAAGGATACAACTTGGATGATGTAGTCATGAATAAAGGGTTGAATTAAAGATTATCTATTCATGCAAACAAAACGTAGAAACATAAACTCAACACAACCTTAGTATACAATATAAGCAACCTCTTAGAAAGAATATATAAGAGAATGGAACACAAATCAATAGTCATATATGATGTTATGATATAACAAAAATTTACAAAAATCTAGGAACAAAAGTGCCTACAACAATATTACATGTTAAGAAAATATATGGCAAAATTACAATATTTAGAATTAAGATCTCCTATCTATTCCATCTCTCTACTTCTACTCTACCTTCTTTAATGTATTAGTCACCTTTATATAGGGAATCCTTTGTAAAGTGAAATAATGTTGACCTATACATAACAATTTGTTGTACAATTCAAATATAGGCACAAAGTCCTAAAGGAGGTCCCTTTGGCCTAAGAACACACTGCATTTTACAATAAGAGAACCAATTACAATTTTGATGCATGGACATATCAAGAGTCCTATTACAATGTTAAATTTACAATCTATAGGCTGAGAAATAGGTAGTACTACATAGTAGAAAGACTACCTATGATACTATAGCTTTGAACTTTGATGGTAACCAAATGTACTTGACATGTCAATTTAACCTCTATAGTAACAATAGAATGAATGTGACCTATCAAAAGGAAACAAACAAGAACGAAATATTTTGAGGCAATTCAAGATTTCTCAACCCTTGAGATCCTCCTACATCAAATACCCTAGGTAACATAATTTTGAGTTGAGTGCTCAAAATTAAGTGAAGGAGGGTGCTTTGGATATGAAACATGTATTTTTTTAGTGGCAAATCTTTGCCAATTGGCGAATAGTTGAAATTGAGGCCTCCAAAAATGGCAAATAGTACAATCTATAAAGGAGACTAATTTGATGCCACTGGAGTTGATTTGTCAATAATTTATAATGTAATTACAAATCTTATTATATTTTCCATTAATATTATATTCCTTCCATTAATTTTGGGGCAATATTATCATTAATAATAAATTCCCACTTAATTTTAGGGACATTTTCACTTTGAATAGGGATTTTATTTGTTGCCATCCATTACCTTTTTAATCAAATGGATGTAGTTCTATTCCATGACACTATATGCATGTGCCTTTTAAAAGTATTACTCAGGCCTGTAATTTGTTTTGGGTTGCATGATTAGATTATGATCGTGTGGCCCAAAACAAATTTTATGCCTCAACAAGCCTTTTAAAAGGCACATGCATATAGTGTTAGAATTGAGCCACAACCATCTGATTATAAAGGTAATTAACGACAACAATTTCACTTTTTTTTTAGTCTTTATTTTAAAGTGATATATTTGTAAAATGTTTAATCTGTGTGTGCTCTAATACCTTTCAAATAGTGGATTTGTACTTGGTGGTGAGGGGGCACTACCCCTCAACCCCATCGGTGGTTGCCACCCCTGGGCCCTTTCTTCAACATTACAAAAAATAAAAAATATATGAGGGGACCACACCGACCAACTATGAAAATCTTTAAAGGAAAGATTAACCATTGTAATTAATTTCTTTAATGATTATTCACTATAATTTTCCAAATATATTTATTTTTTACCAATTATTCATTAGGATTTGCTAGGGTTTTATGAAATTTTCTAATAATGTACATAGATTTGCCAGGAAAATTAATATTTTTTTCTAAAGAAAGGAAATGTTCACCATAAAAAAGTATAACACTTAGCTAGGATTTGCCAGGATTTTATAGTTTTTTTTAGGGGCTTCCTTAAAGTTATCACTAATACCCAAGCAAACCCACTTCAACTTCAAAAATTCATGTATATTCCTCTGGATCCTCTCTCCATGTATATTATTTTCAATGTTCTTACTTATGTGCATATTCAAAATTTATTCTATGTTAACTCGCTACTTCTTAGGCACTTGCTCTCTCTAATTAAGCTCTTGTAGTAATGATGTGTTACCAACATCATATTCATCTTCATTATAATTGTATAAATCAACAACATTGAATACTAGTGAGATATCTAGGTGGATTTGATGTTCACCTATAGGTTTAGATCAGACATTGCTAGGTGCCATGGTTTGAGAGAACAGACATGCCAAAGTTTGGCACCTTTTTGGTCTTAGGGCTCTTAAGAGACTTTGTTGGTCTAATGTAGTCTAAAAGGATTGGGATTCTTGGGTAGTGAAAATACAACTCTAGTATTTGTAACCCGCCCACCCAGACATGTTGCCACCTTCAGTTTGATGCTAGGAGGTGTGAAATGCAAAATCACTCATAGCACCTTTTCATTGAACAAAACTGAAGCATTTTGCAACGTTGTGTTTGTCACCTCCATGGGGAAACAAATTGAGTTAACAAAAGATAAGATAGGCATTTTTAGGTGGACTTGACATCCACTTATAGATTTAGACAAGACACTCCTATGTGCCACAATTTGAGAGAATAATAGTTCCAAAGTTTGGCACTTTTTTGGTCATAGGGCTCTCAAGAGAATTTTCCAATCCAATATAGCCTAGAAGGATCAAGAAGCTTGGGTAGAAAAAAGTCACCTCCAATAGTAGTAGATTTTTTTGAGACCTTAATAAGTTTGACTTTTGGAGGCATGACACTTAAAATGTCAACATTATCCAACATGATTTTCATTCTCTCAATGGGATCCTAAATTTCTTCATAGAATCCCTTGGAATTGGGATGCTTGAAAGAAGATCAAATTGTCCTTTATTATGAGTTATAGTCATCAAACTTTTCTTCCTATTGAACTTTCTAATTTTTTGATGTTAGATCTTAGAGAAATACTTCTTGTTTCACATTTATGTGCATTTTGACATTATTTAAGTGAATGAATGAATTATTCAAGTAGATGCATGGATTGGCTTATCACAATTAATATACAAGTCTTTAGAAGATGACTTCCATGTATTACTTAATTTAATTATTCAAATGAATTTATATTAGTTTGGTGATGGGAAAGTAATGTACCTTCCTCGGAGTAATCATCACAGGAATGCCACTCCCTTCTGGCATTAAGTCAATTAACACCTTACCATCTCCATAGTGCTTCCATTGTCATGTGGATGCACACAACCTAATCATTCATCACATTTTTATAATTATTCTTCCTCCATTTCCTTGCATGTTATTGACACATTCCCTTCTGTTGAAGTTGATAAACCAACCTCACAGGACCTAGTGAACACTTGCAAGCAAATAACCTGTCACATAAAGGAGAACAAGAGGCACAATAAGGGTGCTCTGCAACCCTGAAGAAAAAATATGCAATAACAAGAATGAATAATTACAATAAGATCAATTCTTATGAAAGGAGATCGAAACCCTAAAAGTGAGAACCCTAGGATTAATAATAAAGTATTAAAGTGCCTAAGTTTAGCTTAAGTGAAATAAAGTAAAGGTGACTTAATTAATTAATCAATATGATTAAATTAATTAAGTAATTAACCTATTACTCTAATAGCCCCCCCTTTAAGATGAACTTAGGGAGAAGCTAAAAAAACTAAGGATAAAATGCATGAAAGCAAAGATGGCTCCTGGCAACTAGGCCTGATGAGTTACCCAAATACAACCAAATCTCTGTAAAGCAGAGACAAAGGAGAAAACCCAGTGGGAAAAAAACTCCTCTCCAAAAAGACATGAAAGCATGTCTGAAAAAAACATGAAGGGAGGAAGGCCTCATAAAGACCGCCCAAGGATAACTTCCTTCACCCCAAGCATGGATCATAACTAAATATAGCGAGGTGATTCCAAAGGTTTCGTGAAGATGTCTGCAACCTAGTCTTCTGTAGGAATGTACTCCAAGATGAGAGAACCATCCTTAATCAACTACCTGATGAAGTGCATGTGGATCTCAATGTGCTTAGTCCGTTGATGCTCCACTGGGTTGTGTGAAATGTGAATAGCACTCTGATTGTTACACCAAAGAAGAGTGGGACTATCAGGAGGAAAACCAAACTTAGTCATCAACTATCGAAGCCATAAAACCTCCTAGCTAGCAAAATTGCAACTTGGTAGTCAGCCTCTGTAGACGATAATGCAATAGTAGATTGCTTCTTGTAAGACCATGTAATAGGACTAGAACCAAGGCAAAAAACAAAGCCAAAAGTAGACTTCCAATCATTGACATCACTAGCCTAGTCGGAGTCAGTGAAGCCAATAATGTGAGGTGCTCCTAATGTATAGTGAATGCCATAATGAGTGGCGCCATGAATATACCTCAAGATACCTTTGGCAGCTTGCCAATGGCTCTCATGTGGATCATGTGAGAACCAAGAGACAAGACCAATTGCAAAGGAAAATCAGGATAGGAATGTTGCAGGTACAATAAGCTGCCAACCAACTGCTTGTATAATGTAGAATCTACTGAAGGAGTAGTGCAAGTGGAAGACAAGACAACACCTAACTGAAATGGTGTGGGGGTAGGCTTGTAATCAAGCATGCCAAATATTTGAAGAATATCAAGAGCATACTTCTACTAAAATATGGAGATCCCATCTAAAGACTGAATAACCTATAAACCAAGAAAGTAGTGTAGAAGACCAAGATCTATATCTCAAACTGCTCCATCAAAGCTCTCTGAAAACTCTAAATCATGGAGGATGAGCTACCTGTAAGAATCAAATCATCAACATATAGCACAAGGATCAAAAGATCACTCTCTTGATGCTAAATGTACACTCTATGATCTGAATGATAGTAGGTGAAACCAGAAGAAAGCAAAAAAGAGTCCATCTTCTCATACCAAGCTTAAGGGGCTTGTTTGAGACCATATAATGAACGCCGAAGTCTGCAAACCAATGAAGTGTCCTGCACAAATCATTGAGGCTCCTCCATATAGATCTCCTCATGTAGGTCTCCATGCAAGAAGGTACTCTTCACATCCATCTAAAAAACTGTCCATCCCTGTGAAGCTACTAGTGAAAGTACAAAGTGAATAGAATTCATCTTGGCAATAGGAGCAAAGATATTAGAGTAATCAATATCCTCAACCTAAGAAAACCCTTTTGCAATAAGATGAGCCTTATACTTATTAATCAAACCATCTGCAACATATTTGGTATGGTACACCCACTTGTACATAACCAACTTTCTTCCCTTAGGAAGATGAACAAGATCCCAAGTATTATTCTTCATCAATGAAGAATACTCCTCCTCCCTAGCCCTATCCCACTCAGGATTACCTATCGCATCTGAAAAATTCTGATGATCATCTGAAATGGCATGACTCAAAAGACTAGCACTTGATGTCTATGCATGGGTATGCCAAGAATCTGAAGGATCACCTGCCAAAGGTCCAGCTACATCAATAGTATTACGGCCCACTTGGGTAAAGGTTGAATATCTGGAGGTGGCAGTGAAGGTGGATCATCATCAACATCATCCTCAAGAGATGAAGTAGGAGTAGGAAGTGAAGGAGACGCTGGTGATGGAGAATCCATCTTCTTATCAAACTGTACATCTCGTCGAAACAAGGCCTCTCTGGAATCAGGGTCAAACAACCTGTACGCCTTAACATCCTCACAGTAGCCAACAAATATGAGTGGTTATTTTCCTCTCCATGGCTTTCCACTGAGCATCAACATTATATGTGGCAATGATACATGTGCGTACATGATGCATTACTATTGTGTAATCCTTTATGTTTCAAAAAAAGATTTGTTGCATTTTTGCGAGGTTTTGTCAATGATTGGAATTATGGGAATTACAACTTTTTGGGGCACATTTAGTCAAATCAAACAATTATGTCTCACCCACATTTATGTGAAAATGCTTTAGGAATATCATAGTTAAGTCATCAAAGCATCATATAGAACCTAGAGGCAAAGAATAAAACTATTGAATATCATAGTCTCTTAATGTTTGTGGAAATAACTTGGCCAAGATCTTAGCATGCTATGCAAAATCCATACATTTAGTGGTGAAAGATAGTAGATAAATATATTACGATCTCTTTTTCCATGATACAACTCAAATATAGGGGCCATGAAGCTTACAAGAAATGGGTGTGTAAAAAACTCAAATGCTAATGGCACGTGATGTGGAGGATTATATGTGATCTAGAATCCTTCTTATTGTCATTGATTTGCCTCTTAATGTCAGTGATTTCTTGTAACAATGTATCTAAGGTGTACGTAGAAACAAAGGTAGTGCTAGAAGTACCTTATGGTGGAAGTAATAGACGTAGGGGTGAGCCATATTGAGGAACAAAGCCAATGGGAAAGGTGGAAGGAGGAATGGTAGATGTAAGAGCTACATTAGATGTAATAGTCACACAAACATGTACCAAATCAATTCCCAACAACTAATAAAATAGGTTGAGAGTTCACAATTTAAATTTAAAAAAATTGAATTTGAGTTAAATCCACACCATATGAGAGTGAACTTATACGTTACATACATAACCAATGACATGAAATACAAAATCTCAAAACAAATATATACAAATATAAAATGATAATAAAACAAATATATAAAATTATATACAAATAAGACTAAAAGAAATTAAATAAATAAAATATGCCAAAGTGAAAGTAAATAAAAATATATAAAAATAAAGAAAAATATGTAATCGTATATTCTACGGAAACTAAACGGAAATTGACATGGTTATGCATATTTCAGCATTACAAGTATTGTATCTTCACGAATTTTGTAGGAAAGGGAGTGATTCGTAATTGATTGAATGGCAGGATAATACTTCCAAAATCATATCGTACTCCATAATGGACGTTTCATTGCGCGACAAGACAAATAATAATAACAACTCTTTGATTATCTTCCCCGACATTTGCTCATGATTTGCATGGCCTTTACTTTAGATGCTTCGATTAGGACTACTTTGGAAAATTAAAGAAATCCATTGAATTTTGCTCACATTAATATTCTTCACTCTTTAATTTGAATGGTCAGAATGTTTGCCGTAACCACCGGGGATAAATGAATATTAGTTAGATCTTCAATTGAATTGTCACAATGTTTGCCGTGACAAAAGGTATTGAATGAATCATATAATTTATATTGAAGTTACATTTTAACATATTTTAAGTATTATTTATTTTTAGGATTGAGATCTAATTTTTACATTTATTTAGTTATTTATCATACAGGTTTAGATATGTATAGAATTGATTAACATTATTTTTATGGTTGTGGATTTGAACCCCAAAATTTTTAAATTTCAATTTCTTAATTTAGGTCGATGTTTCTCTACTTTCCTAGTTGTTATGAGCTAACTATAGGCCCACCTATTTCAAATTGCATGCTAGGGTAGTGTATTTAGAGACTAGCCCTAATTTATTTATAACAGCAAAATGCATGTTCCCCCTAACTTCAAAATGTATAATTAGTTTTTTTTTGTTTTGTAATATGTATAGAATGAAACATAGGAGGTGAATTTTTTTTTCATTTAATCAAATAGATAAAAAGATATGCTAAAAATTCAATGTGTTTTGAGACACATGAAGACATTAGTAAAAAAATATAAGAACTAGTTTGATGTTGCATCTTGATGTTTTTATGGAATCATGTAATAAAACACGTTAAGTTGATTAGGAGGAAGGTTGAACTCTCTAAGTTTTGTGTAAAACACAGATTTGGGAGTCCCCTAAACAGGTCTAAACCTCAAGCTTGGAAACCCAAGCCTTATGGGTGGTACTTTCAAATTTGAATTTAGGATCATCTTATAACATGCTCATGTTATGTTTTATTCACATCATAGACTACTACATAATACATTTTGCTTGTAAATAGTAGTTTTTGATATAACACAAGCACATTATGGTTGGGTATCACCGAGTCATTGTGTGCATATTTTTTTAATAACATGGTCATGGTATGCATAACATGATCATGTTATGGCTTAAATGAGTTTTTGGTAATCTTTTTTCGCCATCTTTGTGCACTTACCTTGATTAAGGTTTGGTTCCACCCTTAAGTGTTTATTATTTCTTTATCTATCTCCTAGGCTTTGGACTTTATTGTGAGATCTCTTTGATCCTTACCCTCCCACCCTTTAGATTTAGGATTTCATTTTCAGATCTAATCATTACTATTTTATGTACCTCATAACAGACATGAACTTTATAATATACACCTCTTGGAATTTTAATGGTGATTCTTCTTCCCACTTTTGTGATGATAACATAGGAAATAATTGTATCTCTATTTTGTTACTTTTCCTACGATTCCTTGTTAGGTGTAATGTTTAGAATGCGTATATATTTTGCAACCGTAACTAGGATATGTGTCATAATGTTGACAAATGTGTGTGCTTTGATGGACATCTTTAACTAACAAGCACATGATGCTAGATCACCAGTTATCTATGTGTGATTCCATAATTTATCATGCTAATAATATGGCATTCCATGCTTTTTCTTATTTGTATCATTACATATGGCCTAAGGTGATGTTCATTAGCACTTCATTGCTTTATTCTTGTAGTGGCTGAATTTTTTAGTCTTTTAGGGAGTTTTCCATGAAAGGAAGCAAGGTACACAAAAAATGCTTTCTACACTAATCTAGAGAGGAGAGATAGTGTAAATTTCAATCTTTTACAATTACACTACAGAAGTAGAAACACAATATAGAGAGAATCAAAGACATAATACAAGATATACATGGAGAAAGTCCTTTCAGGAGATAACCCCACACTCAAAAGCACAGATCAATGTATTACAATAAAGAATAAAGATTACAGTACACTTGCAAATCCAAACTCTTGCAGGAGTCTTCAAACAACCTATTTTTGGAGAAAAACTAGCAACATAATGATACCTAAAAAACCAACATACAAAACTATAAAGAGAATCCAACACAATATAGAGAAAATCAAACACATAACACAAGATATACATGGGGAAATCACTTTTAGGAGAAAAACCCCACATTCCAAAGCACAGATCAATGTATTACAGTAAATAATAAAGATTACAATACACTTGTAGATCTTAACTATTGCAGTAGTCTTCAAACAACCTATTTCTGGAGCAAAACTAACAGCATAACAATACCTGAAAACCAACATACAAAACTAACTCCAAGAAGCACCTTATATAGACTTTACAAACCATGAGAAGAGTCTTCTAGGAGGTGGGCATCCAAATCCACATGGCACACTTTCCCACGCCCTTCTACTTGCCAGTAACACTTGTTCAACACCTTCTAACTGTCACCGACACTTGACCAATCTTGTCATGGAATCTCCTCAACATGGGCACCCCAAAATTATTATTTCTGGCTTAAATGATAGATGCTCATACACATGTTAGAACTATCATAGAATATGTCATATATAAAAAAACTTACAAAAACTTTTTCAACTTGAAAACCGAATGCTCCTTACCTTTCTCAATGTAGTGCTCAAGTTGTGACATATAAATTTCTTCCTTCAACTCACCATGAAGGAACACTATCTTCACATCCATTTGCTCAACTTCAAGATCATATGTTGTAGAAAGAGATAATAAAACTCTAATGGATGTCATCTTTGCAATGGGAGAGAATATCTCACCATAATATATCCCCTCTACCTGGTAATACCCCTTCGTGACCAACGTTGCCTTATACTTTTCAATACAACTATTAGGACCAAACTTTTTCTTGAACACCCATTTACAACTAATGGGCTTGTGTCATTCGAGCAAGGGAACCAAATACCTAAAAGGAAGAAAGGTATGCGGAAATGCTTCCTACAGTAATCTAATGAGGAAAGATTTATGCAAATTTTAACTTTTACAGTTACAGATTAAGATACACATTAATAGAAAGGTAATAACAACATCCAAATGCAAATACAAAACTCATAACACAAGATATACGTGGGGAAAACCCATTCAGGTAAAAAACCCCACACTCTAAAGTTGTCTAATATATTATTCAGGAATCACGAAGATTACAATATACTTGCAGAGCAATCTTTCACATGAGTATAACCAACTAGAGATCTACAGGTAACTCAACATCTATAAGACTCTTACACATAACCTCCATCTCAAGCTCTTGATATATAAGAGATACAATATAGTAAACCGTCAATGGTAATTACAATACCATGAGCCAAAACCACCCAAAAGTGGTGCCCAAATTATCTCCAATCAAAGATGCCTTGTGATGTGCCAAATCACATACCAACACGTGTAACTCTCCCCTTTATAGCTCTTTTAAATGTCCAACATGTTTTCACATTTCCCAAAAATAGGAGGTCCAACTCCTAGAGGCCATAACTTTTGATGTGGGTGTTTGATTGATAAACCATTTGATGCATCAGAAAGATCGTGAAGAGATCTATCAAGCTATAACCCACTTTACTAGTTACAACAACTTTTGAGGTAATTAGGGACCTCTAAGTACCTCAAAACTGAGTTTGAAACTTTTTCTGATAGTTTCAAAATACATAAACTTTAATAACTTGCAATCCAAGTATGATATTAAGTCGAAAGTCACCTGAGATGTTTACTTAGTAGTTTTGCACCTTTTGGGGAAATTTTAGGTCCATCCAAGCTCAAATGTAGAGTTACTAAAAATAGTAAGTCCTACAATTTTTAGCCCTTTTGGAAACTTGGAAAGTTCTAGACCATTCTTCAAGATAAAGAGTATTCGAAAAGACCAAAACTGGGAAGAATAGTAGCATTTCATAGTTGCAAGGTTGAGACACTTTTCCGAACATTCTCCCACTTGTCGAACACCTTGCAAGAGCAAGGGGAGTATCAACACCATGATTTGATTGCTAGGGGTTGAGAGGCCCATAGACTATGAACACCTTTGAACTTCTCCGTGCTTATGGATTTTGTCAAGGAATATGCAACATTCATCAAAGTGTCAACTTTCTCCAAGTTTGCCTTCCCATCCTCTACCATGTCACAAACAAAATGGTACTAGACATCAATATGTTTAGTCCTCATGTGGAAAGTAGGATTATTTGCCAAATATATGGCACTCTGACTATCACAAAAAATAGTAATCTTCCCTGCATCAAACCCAACATCAGAACACAATCTCTTAAGCCAAATGGCTTCTTTACAAGCATGAGTTGCTGCCATGTACTCAACTTTGATAGTGGACAAAGCGACCACAAGTTGCCGCTTACTCATCCAACTAATATCACCACCAAACATAGTGAATGTTAGGATTAAGGTTCGATCAACCTTCTAAATCATATGTAATTAATTACTCCTAATATTGTTTATAAATCACTCATAAGGGATGAAAGGTTTCACCAGCAATGATCTTATTTTAGCCGTATCAAGTCCCTAATGCTAATTCATCTACGACAGGGGGTTGCAAGGGGTTTCCCACCTGCGAGGGGTCTAGGGGGGATCATCCCCTGGTGGGGTGTCTGGGGGCCACATGCCCCGACGGGGGTTCAAGGGAAACACCCTTGAAACCACATTTTATTTATATTTTATCATTGTAAATCTAGATTGTTCGTCATTAGGTCACATATCTGATAGTCAATATTATGTTATTATTGTTGACCTATTTTCCTCTACCCAGAGTCAAATAGTTCATCTTCAAATTTCTATGTGTTTTGGGGGCAGAGGGAAGAAAAAATAAGATTGCAGATAAATGTTTCAGTCCTGGTCTTGTTTCAAACATCCTAGCCTGTGGATCCGTGGTTAAGGTCTAGAGTTTAAAAAATTGAAAAAAATATTGTCCCTAAGGCATTTAAACCCTAAACCCTAAGAGCCTTTTACAAGTGCCGAGTGCCTTTTATTATAAATTCAAGTTGACTGCCTAGTGCCTGCGCAGATTCTTTTAAGTTACAACTTATGTCTAGGCTAGTCATCTCTTTTACTAGCCCCATCCATTGAGTCAGCGACTATCGCCCGTGTTTTATATTTGTTGAGTCTAAGTTGAAAGAGCCCCTTTATGTTCATTACCTAGCACGGCCCCCTTTTAGAACAACTTATTTGCATGTGCAAATTTGGGCCTTTAAGTTGTGTTATATGGTGCTAACTTAGATCCTTTGTCAAGACTTCCTTCTTCGTCAAGACTCTTTTCATGTTCTAGTGGCTCAGCGGAGATCCTATGTGGCATCCTGATTAGTGGGAAGTTCTTCCTTTGTTGGAGGTTCCCTCTTTAGTGGGCTTCTTTTTATACCCTAGCGGGGTTGTGAAGCTTTTACAAATGTGCTAGCATGGCACTTCTAAAGACACAACGGATTTTTCATGGAGGGTTCTCTCTTCGCTAGGCATCTTCAAAGGCTTCGGTGAGGCCACAAAGAGGCTTATGTGGACCCTACAGAGGTAGTAGAAGTTGCCAAGTGTTGGCCCCTTGTAAACTCTCAGAAAACACATGTAAAGTCTCTACCCTCGCATAGAAGCCTCCACATGTCAGCCCCATGCATTCCCTAACACAAAGAAGGCAAGGTACCTCCTAGATCGCGTCGTTGGGACAAGTGGCACCTTCCTCCACACTCACGGAGCAACTCAAAGGGACACATGGTGACTTGGCACATCTCTAAAAGATGCATATAAGAGGCCCCTTGGCTGTGTGCCATCATGATAAGTGGCACTTTCCACGAGCTCCCAGGCACTTTCAATGAGACTGCGAAAAGGTTGAGGCGCTCATTCAAATGAAGGCAACAAAAGTTGCCAAGTGGCAACCTAGGGCACATCCTAAGCAAAAAAAAGAAAGAGTCTCCTATGATGTGTGCCATCTGTAGTGCTTCTGTTTTGAGTATGGTTGTCTTTTCATTGATGTCAAAATGTTGATGATCTTGGTTATGATCTCTCAGATTTATCAGTGAAACAGTTTTGTGAAGTTACAGTGGGTTAGTCATTTCAGTGAAGTTTCAGTGAAGGTTTCAGTGGATCTCAGTGAATCAAAATTGCCTAGTCTTGATCATCTCAGTGAATCATAGTTGCCTAGTCTTAGTCATCTCAGTGCACAATTGCTTAGTCTCAAATGGTATACTTGACTTATTTGTTTCAAGGTGTGACATTTGTTTCAAGGTGTGACATTTGTTTTTCAAGTTTTGTCTTGTAAGTTCATTGGTCATAATCATTTGTTGCCTTCCACAAATTGGTCTGTCATATTCACAAGTTGTGTCTATTGTATATCCTGCCAAAATATAGTTAATTAGTATGATGTTCTATTGTTAAATCAGGTCATATGTAGTATGTTTTAAAGCTCCATATGTATGTCAAAGCCCTTAAAAAAACCTAAGTCATTATCATAAATTCTTTTTTAAAACTGTTAAGGCACTTTTATTATAAAGTCCTGTTGACCGGTCGAGGAGCTTGTCGGGACTTAAGTAATGACTTAAGGGTTGAGACTCCATTGTTTTTACTGGCCCCATCGCCTAGGGTATCCGGTCACCAGGTAGCGGAGGTTCTAAACCGGTGGGAAATGCTCATCGACGTCCAACATTTGAATGACAGTTGGCGGGGTTTCTTCATCGGATGGTCGAGTTTTAAACGGAGCTCCAGTCGGTGTATCTTAAATTTAACGGTTTCTGTGTTAAAAAAAAGGCAAGAAAATCAAGTTTGTTTCTATTCTTGTGTGACAGCGAAGCCCAAAAGATGTGAAGTTTTTGGAGGTTTGAAGTTAGAAAGTTTATTAAGATGATTTTGTCAGATTTGGAATGTGAATCAACATGATTGCATTCAAGATGAAAACTTTGATTTTTCCTTTTGAAGAGTGATAATAAAAGGGTGTGATTTTTGTTTTTTTAGAGGTTGTTGATCATGAAAAATGTGGAAGAGTTTTTGACAGAGAGATCAATCGGATGTGAAATGGACTAGAGGAATTTTGTGAAGAGGTTTATGTTAGTTTTGTTTTGCAGAAAAGATAGCACATCAGTTTTGTTGCAGAGATACATGATGTTAGAATTGTGAAGAAGGTTTATTTATTGGTAAAATTGAAATGAAGTTTTTGGTGTGTTGCAGAGGTATGGAAAGTGTTTGAAGACTAGATTGAATAAGTGATTTGAAGATGATGAATAATTGATGATGTCAATTCAATTCATTAGCTTGCAGAGAAATGTATTTTTGTATTGTAGGTATGTTTGAGGCATGAAGAGACATTTTCTTGATAGGGAGATATGTTCAATTTTAGAAGTGTGATGATGCATTAAATGAATGAAGTTTTCAATCAGGATCAATATTTTATCAGAGAAGGTGGAAGTATTGAAAGATAACAATTTTTCAGAGAGGGTTAACTTTTCAGAATTGCAGTGTGAAATTTGATGAAATTGTAAATTGATTTTGGGATTATCTTGCAGAGGTATGAGATATTTTGCAATTGATTGATTGTAACTGATATGATGATGATAGTTGAAGGTTGATTTGATTGCAGAGAATATATTTTTGTTTGTTTTTGAAAAGGAGAAATAAGATGTTGCTTTATTGAAACAGGGAAACCTCCTGAGCTTTTCATTAAAATTTTTGATGTTGTAATGTCAGTGAGACATGCAGAGAAGTACAATATGCCAGTGAGGCAAAATTGTAATGTCAGTGAGACAATTGTAATCTAAAATTCTATTAAGCCTGTGAGGCAGTTGAGTGGTTTTTATACCCTAGGAGGGTTTTCCACTCAGGAAATTTCTTGTGTCAAATTTTGTGTTGATACTCTGCATAATTTTTGTTCTATCTGAAGAATTCTTTAATTGTGAAATTAAATTAATCAAAAGGTGTAAAAAGTGTTAAAATTGTAAACAACACTGATTCACCCCCCTCTCAGTGTTGTGTGTATTCCTACAATTGGTTTCAGAGCTTGGTACCCTGTCAAAGCTTAATCAGCTTGGGTAGATCATATTTCTGGAATACTTATCATGGCAAGTCAAGAAGGTTACTCAAATTACAAAGCACCTATGTTTGATGGTTCTAACTATGCTTTTTGGAAATTCAGGATGGAGTCATATTTGTCATCTCTGGGGTATGATGTGTATGCTGCCATTGTTACTGCATATACTGCTACAAATCCTCCTAGCACAGCTGATGAGAAAAGGGCATATGAAAATAATGCTAAGGCTAAAAATGCATTATGTTGTGGTCTTACCAATGACATACTTGTCAAAATCATGGAGTGTAAAACAGCCAAGGAAATATGGGACAAACTATCTAATATTTATCAAGGAGATGATAAAATCAAAGAAGCAAAACTGCAATCCTACAGAGCCAAATTTGAAAGTCTCAGAATGAGTGATGATGAGAAAGTGGCAGAATATCTTCTAAGAGTCCAAGAAATTGTAAATGCTATAAGAGGACTTGGTGATACATTAGAAGAGAAGACAGTTGTTACAAAAATCTTAAGGACTTTAAATCCAAAATATGAATCCAAAGTGTCTGCAGTTGAAGAAAGAGACTTAAGCAAAGTTACCTTTGATGAACTTCATGGCACTTTCACAGCTTATGAGATGAGAATTAGTAATGACATACCTTCAAGCAAAGAAGCTGCTTTCAAATCAGTCAGAAAAGAAAAGGAGATTTTTGATTCAGAAGAATTGGATGATGATCAAGAAATATCTCTTGCAAGCAAGTTGAAGAAGGGATCTGTTGGTACGTACAAAGGTAAGCTTCCATTCAAATGTTTTGAGTGTGGAAAGATTGGACACTATGCAGCTCAGTGTCCTTACAAAGACCTAGACAATGATGAAGATGAAAACAAGAAGCAATTAAAAAAGAAACAGTTTGTTTCTAGAAGGAAAAATAATTTCAGAAAGAAAAGAAGTTTGTTCATCAAAAATGTTGATATGACTGAAAGTGATTCAGATGATTTTCTTAATGAAAATGCACAGACTTTATTTATGGCTATTCTAAATGAAGTTCAAAATGAAAAATGTGAGGAACAATCAAACAGTTGTGAAGCTGTTATTGACTTTGAAGGATAATTGAAGTGTGCATTAAGTCAAGTCAAGAAACTTAAAAAGGAAATCATTGCACAAAGAAGTCAGTTTCAAAAGGGAAATGATATCATGAATGATAAATTAACTTGTTATGAGAAACAGATTACTGATCTAATTCTTTCTCTTGAAGAAAGTAAGAGAATTATTGATGATAAAAACAAAGAGTTGAATAATAAGGACAAGGAATGTCATACACTTGAAGCTGAAATTGTTGATCTAAGAAGAAGACTTGATATGTGCAGAAGTAGTGATAAACTTGATGATCTTCTTGATAGACAAAAAGGATTCAAAGATAAATCAGGTCTTGGATTTGAAGAGGGACAATGTTCTCAAAAGGCTAGTACAAATGGCAAATCAATCATAAGGACAACAAACTACAACAGGAGTGATACTTTCAGGTATAATGCTCACTTTACTGGATATTGTTTTTGTTGCAACAGGTTTGGACATAAAGCCAGTGAATGCAGATTTGGAGTCAGAAGAGAAATGCATTTATTTCCAAGGAACCCATTCATGTTTTTAAGAAGTTTGAAGTGTCACAATTGTAAAAATTTTGGGCATATTGCCAAATTTTGCGAACCTTCTTTGCAAATGCAGCAAACTACAAGGAATATTGTTTCAGGTTTGTCTTCTTTAAGTTCTGAAAAGAAGTTGCTTGTTTGGAAACCTAAGGTAATCAATAAGAGCCTTGATGTTATGATTGCACAAGCTGCTTTTCATGCCAAAAAGAAGGAACAGTGGGTGATTGACAGTGGCTGTTCCAACCACATGACAGGAGACAAAGAAAAATTTGTTAAGTTTGAAGACATTAATGAAGGCTCGGTTATGTTTGGAAATAATGATTGCATTATGATCAAAGGCAAAGGTACAATTCTTCTTGATGATGAAACACACTACATGATGTGTATTTTGTAGAAGGACTGAAGCACAACTTGTTAAGTGTTAGTCAAATATGTGACAATGGTTTTAATGTGGTTTTTGATGCACATGGATGTGAGATCAAAAAGAAATCAGGTAAAGTTATTGCAGCAGGTCTAAGGACTAGTGGTAACATCTACAATCTTCATAACTCTGAAACTAAAAGTGTTGATAGCCATATCTATTTCATGGGTCAAATTGAGGAAAGCTGGTTATGGCATAGAAGACTTGGTCATGTGAATTTTGACAATCTTGTGAGAATCAGCAGGAATCACAATGTCAAAAATATGCCTCATATTTCAAAACCAAGTAATACTATATGCAAAGAGTGTTAGCTGGGTAAGCAAACCAAAGTTAGTTTCAAACCTAAGGAGTATTTTACTTCAAAACCTCTGCAGCTGGTACATTCAGATTTGTGTGGTCCTACAAGGACTAAAGCTCTGGGAGGAGAAAAATATTTTATGCTTTTCATTGATGATTTTTCAAGAATGACATGGGTAACATTCTTAAGACATAAATCAGAGGCATTTGATAGATTCAAAATCTTTAAAAAAATGCTTGAAAAGGAATCTGATTTCAAGCTAAAATGTTTAAGGTCAGACAACGGAGGAGAATAGACTTCAAAGGAATTTGAGGAGTATTGTGAAAAACATGGGATAAGAAGGCAATTCTCCACTCCTAGAACTCCACAGCAAAATGGAGTAGCTGAAAGGAAAAACAGGACTATAAAAGAAATGGCAAGAACCTTACTACATGATGCAAATCTGCCTAATGTCTATTGGAGAGAAGCTGTTCATACAGCTGTATATACCTTAAACAGAGTTTAATTAAGGGTAAAGTCAAACTATACTCCTTATGAACTTTGGTATGGTAAGTCAGCTAATGTTGGTTACTTTAAAATTTTTGGAAGTAAGTGTTACATCAAGAAAGATAATGATAGCTTATGTGGTTTTGAGTCTAGATGTGATGAAGGCATATTTCTTGGTTATTCTACACATAGCAAAGCATATAAGTTCTTTAACAATAGGCTCAAAAGAATAATTGAAAGTACTAATGTTAAGGTGGATGAGGATTTGCAGCCCTATATGCAGTTGATTCATGACAAGGAAGATGATCACCATTCACAAAAGGAAGAAGAAATTCAGGAAGAGGAAGAAGATCCTAAAAAATCTATTGATGTTAAGATAAAGACTCCTTCAAAGGCATATCAAAGAGATCATCCTCATGAGTTGATCATTGGGGACAAGGACAGTGGTGTGGTAACTAGAAGAAAGCTTGCTGCTGCACATAATCAAGCACATGTGTGCTTGATATTTGAAATGGAACCTAAAAGTTATGTTGAGGCCAGCAAAGATGAAGCCTGGATTAAAGCCATGGAAGAGGAGTTAAGCCAAATAGAAAAGAACAAAACATGGGAACTTGTTCCAAGACCAGAAGGTAAGATTGTCATTGGATCAAAATGGGTTTTTAGGAATAAGCTTGATGATAAAGGTAAAGTTGTTAGAAACAAAGCTAGATTGGTTTGCAAAGGGTATTCACAAATTGAAGGAATTGACTTTGAAGAAACATTTGCTCCTGTTGCTAGATTAGAAGCTATAAGAATGTTTTTAGCTTTTTCAGTTTATAAAAATTTCAAAGTTTACCAAATGGATGTAAAATCAACATTTCTAAATGGAGATCTTGAAGAAGAAGTTTACATGGAACAACCAGAAGGTTTTGTGAATAAAAATAATTCAGATCATGTTTATAGGTTGAAAAAGGCTTTATATGGTTTAAAGCAAGCTCCAAGGGCTTGGTATTATAGACTGGATAAGTTTCTGCAAGAACAGGGGTTCACAAAAGGAGGTGTGGACAGTAATTTGTACTATCTAATCAAAGGTGAGGATATTCTGGTTGTTGAAATTTATGTTGATGATATCATTTTTGGTAGTAACAATGATGATATGAGTCATTCATTTCCTAACATTATGAAGTTAGAATTTGAAATGTCTATGTTGGGAGAATTGTCTTTCTTTCTTGGTCTTCAGGTATCTCAGCTTGAAAAGGGAATATTTATCTCACAAAATAAATATGCCAAAGAGATGTTAAAGAGATTTCAAATGGTTGATTGCAAACCTTTGGGTACTCCTATGGAGATAGGACATAAGCTAAGTAAAAATGATGAATCACCTGAAGTAGAACAATCTTTGTATAGATCTATGATTGGCAGCCTTTTATATCTCACTGCTTCTAGGCCTGATATTATGCATGCTGTTTGTTTGGTTGCAAGATTTCAAGCTTGTCCTAAACAATCACACTTGAATGCTGTTAAGAGAATCTTTAGATATATTAAGGGTACACTTGATTTTGGTTTATGGTATCCTAGACACAATGATTTTACACTTCTACCCTATACAGATGCAGATTGGGCTGGGTGTCCTGATGACAGAAAAAGTACAAGTGGGGCAACTTTCTTTCTGGGGGGCAGATTGGTTGCATGACATAGTAAGAAACAAGATTGTGTTTCTCTATCTACAGCTGAAGCTGAGTACATTGCTGCTTCTTCATGTTGTACACAGGTACTTTGGATGGTACAATCACTTCTTGATATTAAGGTTGAGGTTAAAAAGCTTGTGTCTATTCTTTGTGATAACACAAGTTCTATCAATATGTCAAAGAATCCTATAATGCATTCAAGAACTAAGCACATTGCAATCAGATATCATTTTCTAAGGGAAAAGGTGATTGAAAATGAAGTTGCTTTGGAATATGTGCATACAAGTGATCAATTGGCTGACATCTTCACAAAGCCTTTGCCAAAGGAGACATTTGAAACTCTGAGACAGAGATTAGGAGTTCTGTCTCTTGTCTCTCTTCAATAAGTTACAGAGATATTGGATTCAGGGGGAGTTGTTTTCTATATCATTATGATGTCCTGAATCTCATTACATTTGTACATAGTTTGTATATAGTTTTTGTACATATTTTTTTGTAATTGGCAGTGTTACAGTATTGTGCATTTGATCAGTATGAAGTAGAGTGTGGGAGATTGAAAGTTTTTTTTATGGTAGAGGATTGCATTTACAAGAATAGGAATCTATTTGTTGTGGTATTTATTTTTGCCTTTGACATTTTTATGTCAAAAAGGGGGAGAAATGAGTTATGGTTTTGCCATCAATGTCAAAGACAAAGGGGGAGTTTTGTAGTGCTTCTGTTTTGAGTATGGTTGTCTTTTCATTGATGTCAAAATGTTGATGATCTTGGTTATGATCTCTCAGATTTATCAGTGAAACAATTTTGTGAAGTTACAGTGGGTTAATCATTTCAGTGAAGGTTTTAGTGGATCTCAGTGAATCAAAATTACCTAGTCTTGATCATCTCAGTGAACCACAATTGCCTAGTCTTGGTCATCTCAGTGCACAATTGCTTAGTCTCAAATGGTATACTTGACTTATTTGTTTCAAGGTGTGACATTTGTTTCAAGGTGTTACATTTGTTTTTCAAGTTTTGTCTTGTAAGTTCATTGGTCATAATCATTTGTTGCCTTCCACAAATTGGTCTGTCATATTCACAAGTTGTGTCTATTGTATATCCTGCCAAAATACAGTTAATTAGTATGATGTTCTATTGTTAAATCAGGTCATATGTAGTATGTTTTAAAGCTCCATATGTATGTCAAAGCCCTTAAAAAAACCTAAGTCATTATCATAAATTCTTTTTTAAAACTGTCAAGGCACTTTTATTATAATCTCTTGTTGACCCGTTGAGGAGCTTGTCGGGACTTAAGTAATGACTTAAGGGTTGAGACTCCGTTGTTTTTATCAGCCCCATCGCCTAGGGTATTCGGTCACCAGGTAGTGGAGGTTCTAAACTGGTGAGAAATGCTCATCGACATCCAACATTTGAATGACAGTTGGCGGGGTTTCTTCATCGGATGGTTGAGTTTTAAACGGAGCTCCAGTCAGCGTATCTTAAATTTAATGGTTTCTGTGTTAAAAAAAGGCAAGAAAATCAAGTTTGTTTCTATTCTTGTGTGACAACGAAGCCCAAAAGATGTGAAGTTTTTGGAGGTTTGAAGTTAGAAAGTTTATTAAGATGATTTTGTCAGATTTGGAATGTGAATCAACATGATTGCATTCAAGATGAAAACTTTGATTTTTCCTTTTGAAGAGTGATAATAAAAGGGTGTGATTTTTGTTTTTTTAGAGGTTGTTGATCATGAAAAATGTGGAAGAGTTTTTGACAGAGAGATCAATCGGATGTGAAATGGACTAGAGGAATTTTGTGAAGAGGTTTATGTTAGTTTTGTTTTGCAGAAAAGATGGCACATCAGTTTTGTTGCAGAGATACATGATGTTAGAATTGTGAAGAAGGTTTATTTATTGGTAAAATTGAAATGAAGTTTTTGGTGTGTTGTAGAGGTATGGAAAGTGTTTGAAGACCAGATTAAATAAGTGATTTGAAGATGATGAATAATTGATGATGTCAATTCAATTCATTAGCTTGCAGAGAAATGTATTTTTGTATTGCAGGTATGTTTGAGGCATGAAGAGACATTTTCTTGACAGGGAGATATGTTCAATTTTAGAAGTGTGATGATGCATTAAATGAATGAAGTTTTCAATCAGGATCAATATTTTTATTAGAGAAGGTGGAAGTATTGAAAGATAACAATTTTTCAGAGAGGGTTAACTTTTCAGAATTGCAGTGTGAAATTTGATGAAATTGTAAATTGATTTTGGGATTATCTTGCAGAGGTATGAGATATTTTGCAATTGATTGATTGTAGATGATATGATGATGACAGTTGAAGGTTGATTTGATTGCAGAGAATATATTTTTGTTTGTTTTTGAAAAGGAGAAATAAGATGTTGCTTTATTGAAGCAGGGAAACCCCCTGAGCTTTTCATTGAAATTTTTGATGTTGTAATGTCAGTGAGACATGCAGAGAAGTACAATATGCCAGTGAGGCAAAATTGTAATGTCAGTGAGATAGTTGTAATCTAAAATTTTGTTAAGCCAGTGAGGCAGTTGAGTGGTTTTTATACCCCAGGAGGGTTTTCCACTCGGGAAATTTCTTGTGTCAAATTTTGTGTTGATACTCTGCATAATTTTTGTTCTATTTGAAGAATTCTTTAATTATGAAATTAAATTAATCAAAAGGTGTAAAAAGTGTTAAAATTGTAAACAACACTGATTCACCCCCCCTCAGTGTTGTGTGTATTCCTACACCATCATGCCATGTGGTGGCCTGGTGCAACTCTTAGTAAAGTAAATTCAAAGACACTCCTCTCACGCGAAAGCCTCCAAGTGTTGGCCCCGCACATCTCCTGGCACAAATGAAAAGAAAGACTCTCCCAGCTTGCGATAGGGCTCCATGTGGTGGAGTGTTAGGTCTCTAAGGTTCAAAGACAAGTGGGGCCCCTTAAGTGAGTGCCCTATTCATCGGTGGTGTTTTTCACCAGTCCTCTTTTTAAGGAGTCTGGGCCTCATGTGGGATGCATGGTAAGGTTTTGTAGCTTCTCAAGCTTATAATAGGAGAGACTCTATAGGCAGCATTAGGGTGCCAACATGGCACTTCTATTAACACTGTGGCATTTCACTCAGACTCTCTCCTTCGTTAGGCCTTATTTTTGCCCCACGCAAAGCCACGAAAGTTGCCACATAGGCAGGGTCTTGAAGCTCAATGCAGAGTCAAAGGGAAAGGTGATGACCATTGATTCTAAGAGGCAGATTCATCTATGGTCGAGATTTGAAGGAGACTCTCAGGCATCCTGAAGGAGGGAAATGTTTTCAATTAGGGAAATATGCAAATTCAACCAACATGACAGACTATATATACATGATTGTAAAATCTATATATACATGATTAAAAGATGTATTTTGGGGTTGGTTAGCTATTCTTTTAGGTGATTACTTTGATTAATTTTTTGTCACAGGTCTTGTAATGCGATTGCAAGAACTAGTAGAATCTGATGTATTGTGCTTAAAGCTAGGCTTTTGATGTCTTCTAGTCTGGTTCACCAATGAATGTAATCAATTATTTTGTATCTATCTCTGGGTAAGTGCAAAAAGATGGGGGGCCAAAAAGTGGCCAAATGGTTTTAAAAAAAAATACATAACACGAGTGCGTTATGGTTTGGTAATGACGAGCCTAACGCTCGTCAAAACCAAACCATAACGCGCTCGCGTTATAACGCGAGCACGTTATGAAGTACTATAAATAAAAAAAGGTTTGCATCTCATTTTATTTCTTTTTCTCCACAATTCCTGCGGTCTACAAACCCTAGAAAGTGCGCTCACGTTTTGGATTCTTCAATTCAACACAAAAATCTTATCGATTTGTCGCCAAAATGCCGCCACGACTTTGAGCACACCAAAGGAGTGAGTTTATTTGTTTGAATTTGTTTCTAAATAGGTAGGTTTGAGTTAATTTTTGATGTATATTTCGTTAATTGTCAGGAAATGTTAATGCACCTCCTCCTCCTCCTCAAAATCCACAAAATGCTGAGGAGGAAATACCTACGGAACAACAACCTCCTCCATCCATTCCTCAACATGCCCCTGGAACACAAGAAAATATAATGGGGCAAATTGAAAACAACAAAAAGGAAATTGAAGATATAATTGCAAGGTTGAAAGATCCTTCCACTTCAACCTTGCATAGGTCAATGCTTGTCGAATCTCTTGAATCTATGTTATCAAATGTAGATTCAATTAGCAAGCAAATAACTAGTTGGATGGATAAGAAGAGAGAGTTTAGATATTACTATGCAAACAAGTTGTCATACCAAGATGTGAAAAAAATACAAATTACAAAATTAGACTTGTGTTCAATTTTCACAAACCCACAAACAAATCAACCTCCACCCATTACATGCAAGAGGTTCGCTATCCATTGGTGCAACAACCAAGTGATAAGGGACAATTTTGGGTAGAGGTGGTGGATGGTTTTTGACTATCCTCCATGCAATAATAATGATGTCTCGCAATACTTTTTGAGG
Organism: Cunninghamia lanceolata; assembly: GCA_027924645.1. Classification (NCBI taxonomy): domain Eukaryota; kingdom Viridiplantae; phylum Streptophyta; class Pinopsida; order Cupressales; family Cupressaceae; genus Cunninghamia; species Cunninghamia lanceolata. Next base: position 12,990,127 of record BSBN01000078.1, read on the forward strand.
AAACTCTATTGTGAGTTTGTCTTTAATAAACTGCCAAACTATTTTGATATGTGGGACTTCTAGGGTAGACGTGGGGGGTTAGCACAAGATAGACCAGGGGCACATCTTGACCCACAGTGGGTAGTGAGATGAGTAATCAACAGACCAGCTCATGAGCATGTTTCTATCCCTTCCATTGGGAAGGAGAGTGTTGAGGTCGATACACTACAGTCCATTAGTGCCTTGACCCAGAGCATCATAGAGCATTCCAGTCCTGCAACACAGGGTGGGTTGGGAGATAGTACGAGGAGTAGGGTCCCACCCCATGCTTGTCAGGCTTGTGGCTCATCCTGTGGTTATGACCCCATGGATAGTCAGGATGCAGGTGCACAGGCTACATCTGCAGCTGAGTAGATGGTGATGACAGATACCCTCCTGAGTCAAACTTTTGGCCTTGATACTTAGGTAAATATTAGCAAGTTTATTAAATTTAATTTATTAAATTTCATTTTTTAAATGCAAGATTAACTAATTTAGTTTGATGATTTTAATGAAATTTCAGGGTCATAGTGTCGATGCAGTTTTCAGTGGTTCTCCACCTGCATTCTACACTAGATCATCTATTGTTGGGCTATGTAACTAGTAAACAATTATAAATATTACATGTGAATAGCATTGTTATATGAATGGTATTCTAATATATGATTTTGGATGTTGAATAGGTTAATATTGGAGATTTCACGGCAACACCTGCCAGCGGTGGTGGACTTCAAAGTTTTACATAGGTAATAAAATAAATAGTTTAATGATGAATTGTACTTACTAGATTTTTGTATGTGACTTGTGTGCTTTATTGTGTGTACTTCCATGTTTAGATGAATGTGTGTGTATGTTAGAAGCCATGATTTGCATCACTATTATAGTTTTTGTAATTGAATAATGTTGTTTTATTTCCAGATGATGTAGGCTGCAGAGACACCTCCCAATGTTCATAGGGCAATGGAGCATGGTGTGGCCTCTGTGATTCATAGCTCCATGGCATTGATAGGGGTATGAGGCATATTAGTAAATTTCAATTTACATTCATTGTTATAGTTGTCTATTTTTAAAAAATCAAAAGATTAATGATTTGAAGTTTAATTTCTATCTGGATGGTTTCTATAGGACATGACATCACCACAACCTATTCCTGCTACTGAGGCAAGTGAGAAGATAGATTATATGGTAGCAGTAAGTCATTATTTTGTTAAATGTTTTATTTTTTATAACATGTAATTTCTATATATTAATGTCTATACCTTTTATTGTAACAAGTAAAGATGCAGGAAGAGCTAAATAGGAGGAGCAGCCCTCGGGTTCGTAGTAGACGACCCACATGCACATCTCCATCCCCTAGAAGATCAAAGGCTACCCGTGATCTATTCTTTTCACCAGCTAGAGGGGAATGACTTTTTATTGTGTTCCTTTGTTGTATGCCTATATGGCATTTGTGGACATATATTTTGTATTGTATATAGTTGACATTGTATGCCTATATGGCATTCTTGTAAGCCTATATGGCTATTTTTTATATATGTTATACTTATATCGACAGATATTGATGTATGCCTATATGGATATTTGGTTAATACAAATATTTTTTATTGATGGCATCCATACTTGCATTATAAATCCACGTTTGAATGGATATTTGTAGATGGCTACTTCAAATATTTAAAGTCCAATTGTATTACATAGGATGTTTGTTGATCTAATAAGCTAGCTATTGTTATTCAAGTATCACCTAAACCTCATTTTAGAACTAAAAGATAAAAAGTTGTATTTAAAAAAAAAATGAATCATCATGTTGAACAGAAAATATTAATATTCTTTATGAGTAGCATAGAATGTCAACTATATACAATACAAAAAAAATGAATCATCATGTTATTCTTTATGTTTGAGATCCTAAAAATGACTAAGTCTAGTAGCCTGATATCCTAAAACACTAGGATGAATATCCAAGTCATTAGAATGATTGCACCTTGAGAAAAAGTCATTAAGATGAGTGCCTAAAGGAGACTTTCTTAAACATTCAAACATTGAGAAACAAGCATGAAGGGTTAAGACACAATTTGCAACTCATAAAGCCTCAAAAGGGTGCCCAACTTGGAGAGAGCATTCATTTAAGACAAGGCACCCATTGACACCTGTTCCACCATAAAAGTGCACGTAAGGTGGAAGGAGAACAAGCCTCTAGTAAGTGAAGCACACCTATTGTCTAAACCACTTCATTATGGCACCCTAGCATGAGGAGGAGTATATAAGTCAATAGGAAATGGTGCCTATAATGCAAATGAAGGACTAAGTGGCATTTTCAATAAGCATCAATTCACCTTGAGCTTCAATAAATACATCAAATTGAGCCCCATAAACCTAGGCACCCTTTGCCTTCAAAAGAACCTTGTATCGACATTAAGAGTTGGTCGTATCGGCGTATCGGTAGATGTTGGTTAGGCTTCACTGATGGTGGTTTGTCTTGCTGACGAGTGTGGTTTGAAGTCAAAGACATCGGTGTATCAGAAGATAATCCCATCGGTACATAGGAAGAGCAGTTGAGAGCTTCGCCGATGAAGGACCATAGTGTTATCCTTATGACTTGACACATACTGCTTGTTTCATAAAGCAAAGGGACATGATATAAATATTGTTGTTATATGGAGCCTAATTAGACTCGGAGGTTAAATTTACCCAACTTTTATCAGCGTGGTTTCCCCCCAAATATTTTCCTACTAGTTTTGGCGCCTTGAAGTCTAAGTGCATGAAAATCATTCTGAGTTGGCAACCTAATCCAATGACTTGACACAGATCCCAAAACCACCTATTGGACCAATAGGATCCTAGGCACTCACTTCATGCATTATGATTTCTAGGCGCCAGTTTGATGCTCCATCACAAGGAAAGTGCGCCCACACTTGCAAGTGTTTTTCTTCAAGATCTAGGTGCCAGTTGAAGGTTGTAGTTGCCAAGAAGAGCGCCTAGCAAGAGGAAGTCTTTTGGAGTCTCCAAAACACATCAAACACTTGACTAACAACAAGATAACTTTTTCCCAAGTTAGGAGCTTCAAGAGGGAAGTTAAAACATGAATAAGCACCAACTTGTCTAGGTGCAAACTCAAGCTTGTTGAGGATACACATGGCGCCCAACATTCCTTGGTGATTTCACGAACTTCAAACGCTCAGAATTGTTCAAGGAATGCCCAATGCCCCTTCTTGATGATAGGCACCAAAGTGAGGGTGGAATTGTGCCTTGATGGCATTAGGCGCTATCTAGAGTATGCTACTCCATGGAAATGTGCCTTCTTGCTTAGAGTAATTCAAACACTCCAAGGTCTTCAGTGATCAATTCCCCAACTTATGAAATGTCCTCCTTCATTTTAAAACACATTGTAATGCTCCAGAGAGATGACTATACCTAGGCGTCAATCTAGGTTAGAAATGCCTCCAAAGTGCACCTTCTCTTTCAGAATGCAAAACAAGGTCCAAAGGTGCTAATAAATTGAAGCACTTCTTTAGAAAAGTCCCGGTGGTTAAGATGCGCCTTGTCTTAATGAGGTGTAACTCTTGGGTAAGAAATCTTGTAAAGTCTGCCTAACTTAGTGAAGAGGTTGATAACTTCTAAACCCTTCCTGGAACTTAGATTGCTTCAACTGAAGATCATCTTGCACCAATACATCACCAAACTTTCAATCACAAGATCAATTCAAACTTAGGTGCTCATTAAGAGTCTTTCCAATGTTGGCGCATCTTAGAGGTGGAACTGGCAAGAGATGGTACCTAGCTTCCAAGACCTTGTTTCAATATGTTTGAGTTCCAAAGTTGACTCAATGGTATCATGATGGCGCCATAGAGTCTTTGGACTAGTTCCTTAGAGTTTCAAAAACATTTTGGCTCCTTGAAAATTCCTCCTACATGCTTGGGTGCCATTTCAAGGTCCACGAACCATGATGTAGTGCCTTATTGCTCTAGGCACCCATTCATGATTGTACAACTTGAGATTGGTGCCTAGAGTGAATAGGCTTTCATCCTGACTTAATACACTACCTTCTTTTGACAATTTTTAGGGTAGCAGAAAACCTTTCACCATGAGCAAATGTCTCAGAGATATAAAAACTAAGAGAGGTTATTGTAGAGGCACTCTACATGATCATGTTGCCTCAGATGGAATGTTTCTAAGTGACACAGTTTTCGAGTAACATCTCGTCAAAGATTGCTGCCTTTTTGCACTTTAGACTCTTCAGGGATATCGTCGGTACAATGTAGCTTGGACTGTTTCAACATGTTTGGGTGAAAAATAGGACCATGCCTAGCGTAAATCTACCCATCCCGACGCGTTGGAATAGTCAATTTGGTCGCATCAGGAGCAAGATGAAAGTTACACCCCTTTGCAACTTTACACTACCTTCTTCTGATGATTTTTGGGGCAACAAAAAACCTTTCACCACGGGCAAATGCCTCAGAGATATAAAAAACTGAGAGAGGTTATTGTAGAAACACTCTACATGATCACATTTCCTTAGACATAATGTTTCTAAGTGACACGGTTTTTGAGTAACATCTCGTCAAAGATTGCTACCTTTTTGCACTTTGGACTCTTCAGGGATATCGTTGGTACAATGTAGCTCAGACTGTTTTGACATGTTTGGGTGAAAAATAGGACCATGCATAGCGTAAATGTACCCATTCAAATGCATTGGAATAGTCAATTTGGTCACATCAGGAGCAGGACGAAAGTTACACCCCTTGCAACTTTACACTGCCTCCTTCTAACGATTTTTGGGGTAGCAGAAAACATTTCACCACGGGCAAATGCCTTAGAGATATAAAAAACTAAGAGAGGTTATTGTAGAAGAACTCTACATGATCACATTTCCTTAGATGAAATGTTTGTAAGTGACACGATTTTCAAGTAACATCTCGTCAAAGATTGCTACCTTTTTGCACTTCGGTCTCTTCAGGAATATCGTCGGTACAATGTAGGTCAGACTGTTTTGACATGTTTGGGTGAAAAAAAGGACCATGCCTAGTGTAAATGTACCCATCCCGATGCATTGGAATAGTCAGTTTGGTCGCATCAGGAGCAGGACGAAAGTTACACCCCTTTGCAACTTTACACTGCCTCCTTCTGATGATTTTTGGGGCAGCAGAAAACCTCTCACCACGGGCAAATGCCTTAGAGATATAAAAAATTGAGAGAGGTTATTGTAGAAACACTCTACTTGATCATGTTGCCTTAAATAGAATGTTTCTAAGTGACATGGTTTTTGAGTAACATCTCGTCAAAGATTGCTACCTTTTTGTTCTTTGGACTCTTCAGGGATATCGTCGGTACAATGTAGCTCGGACTGTTTCGACATGTTTGGGTGAAAAATAGGACCATGCCTAGCATAAATGTACCCATCCCAACACGTTGGAATAGTCAGTTTGGTCACATCAGGAGCAGGACACCAAAAATGCATAATATGATGATGTAAAAATGTGTATATGTGTAAAAATACAGGAGGAAATAAAAAAAAGACAAACCTTACAAATTAATGTGCATACTTACAACTCAATGTAACATGACTTTACAAAATCAATGTGAATACTTACAAATTAATCCAATGAACCATCCGGGTCTACTCTACTCTTTATTGTGTCAAGTATTGCTTCATGGCCAGACTCACGCACCTTCCACAAGATTTTGTTCAAAGGTCTACCCCAATACTTTATCAAATGAACATTGGATGCCACGACAAGGTTCGAGTAATGAAGAATCTTCCAATGCATGTCAAAGTCTTGAAATAGCCAAATATTAACACTCTTATGTGGGTAACTTCTAATCCATGTTCCAGTAATAACCACTGAGCCTGTAGGGTATTCGATGTTTTCTCCATCTATAACAAGGGCCTCCAATTTATTTTTGCCCTCAACACAACGACATAAGTAATAATTTGTTCTCTCTTCATTATCTTCATCTGTAATAACTACATATACGTGCCCTACATTGATATGTGTATCAAATTAGATGAAATTAGTCAACATTACAAAAACACTACAAAGTAAGATGACATTACCTGGTTGAACTAGATGAAATTAGATGCATATACATGCCCTATATTACCTGGTTGAGCTAAATCTGATATGTGGTCAAAGTCAACTGATGATTCCATTTGTGTTAGTTCCAGTGTCGTCGGGGGTCGATATGTGTCAAGTGGGCTAAGATAACTTAACTTCCATTTGTCAACCCACTCCTTTGACTCGCACTCATCCCAGACTTGAATTGTACAGGAAGAACAAAAGCATGACATCTTTCGTGTATGGATATTCCATGAACCTGTAATTGAGCTTCTGAAAGAGTGCATCTCATTTGATCCTGTCAGTGTACAATAGTCCTCATATGGTGCAATGTTACTATCATCTATCAACCAAAAAAATCTACGAACTAAAGACTTACCTTCATTACCTGGACCCATGTAAGCATTACACCACTCGACAATCAATTTTGCATTTGTCAACTTTGCATTGTCTTTATACTTTAACTCTTCTCGTGCTATGGCTCTTTTGATACATGCTCCTGCACCATCATGCTCCCCCTTTCCATGCCTGACCTCACAAAAGTTCCACATATGCTGAATACCTGTAAAATTATGCCTCCTACTCAGCCAATAGAAATTCTGTGAGTTCTTGAATTGTGACACATAGTTATCTGACCATATGATATGTTGACTGAACGATATGCCCCTTCTAGCCAAATCATTGTAGAACACTTGAAAGCAACCTTGCACAAACTCCGTAGAATGCGTGCGATCATCACTAATATAGAAATTATACTCCCTTATGATCTTTCTGTCATCCTTTGTACTATCGTTCGCATGAATGAATGTGATGTGCACAAATATAGAAACCTATGTGGAGTTATAATATTGTGATTGTACCTCACACTATAGCTATAGACTGTAGTTCTCTGCAAAGTCGATGACTGAAACAATGCTACCAACCAGAAATGTGTCCTTGCATAACTTGAATTGCAAGTCTAACCATCGAGCTCTATGGGCATGTCTTCATACTCATACACTATACTGTCACAAAATATAGGCATAAACTGATACACTGGAATCTTTTGAATAACCAATTCACACCTCTTTGCTTCTTTACCATCTTTTGTATTGTATGCCACTATTTTATACTTGCCAAACTCTACTAGTTTGTTTCCAACCGCATGTGTTCTTTCCATATGTTCACATATTGGCAAATGTTGCAAGCCACTGCAACAATGACATGTGCCATCCAAGCATAATTTCTTGTAGAATATTTGGCCTTCCTCTCTTTCACATAAAATTCTTGATATGAAGTCTCTTGAAGATGTTGGTGGGGCACATATGGCACAACCTTGCAAATCATTGTTAGTATGCACATCTAAACATATAGACCTATAAGCATCAAAATGGTTAGAAAATTCAATATGTAATCTACAACAAGTAGTGCATGTATGATTTATCTTGAAATAGAAAGGTTTTAGCATTTCAAAATATCTTTGACAAATTTTAATTTGAGGATACTTCTCTAGAAATTTACCATAAAACTGTGTTTGAGTCTCATCCAAAAAATGCTTTGGATGTGGCTTGCAGTTCTGACTACCAATTCTCCTTCTTACCACATCCCTTTGATTCAGAGATACCCTTGTATAATTCTTCCAAAAGTCTTCAATTAGTGATCTCAATGCTTTAACAATTGGTTTATCTTTTCGTAGTAGTCTCCTTGAGAACGTCCATAATTCATTGGCATTAGTGTCCTCAATTCTTTGGCATCTTCCAATGGCTCTTGATCAAGTTTTCGTATTAATTCTCAGTTCTTGACTTGTCTTTCTAATGAGATGAGCTTTCCTCGTTTGACTACTTACTATAGTTGATGTAATCACATGCCATGTTGCATTAATCTTTTGTGCGTGAGGTGTTACCCACACTCTCATACGCACTCATTAGATTATTGACAATAGATTTTTCACTTGAAGCCTCTGATGTTTTCAACCCAAGAATCTTCATGATAGACCTATACTTTATACTTCACATCATTTCAATGAATAGTTGACATCTTGCAGTCTCATTTAACTTTTCAAAGAACAATCTCCAAATTTTATTAGCATATCTTGTACAAGTGTATTTTGGAATCTTACCTTCCATTGGCTGCAAAATATTCTTATCAATATCAATCAAATACTTTAGCTTTCTATGCAAAATTCTAGGTGGTGTTAAGTTAGGTAAATTCATCTCAACATTAGGAATTTCATCAATATTTAAATGAGATGGGTTAGATGGCATACCTTCGATCGAAGATGGAATAGATGACATACCTTGAGGTTGAGGTGGGAACGATGGCGTACCTCCTTCATCACATGTGAGTGATGATGTACTCTCAACTTGAGATGTGGTAGATGGTGTCCCTATAGGTTGACTTGTGGTAGAGGACATGTCTCCAACTATGGTATTCAAATATCTCGTACCACGAAGTTTTTGCATTCATTCTCTTTGTGCCGCCAATACCATATCTCTTTGTGATGGTTGTGGTTCCTCTTCAATTGGTATGTCTTCATTTGTTATGTCCAATTTCCTCTTCTCATGAAGTTCCCTCATAGCCACTACTTTCTTTGCATTCTTAGCTTCTATCTCTTCTTGTGTTGGTTTAATTCTTGATCGTTTCCTCGGCATGATGGAGAATTTGTCTGTAGCATGATAAAGAGACCAATATTAGTTCCTAAGAAATGAATACAAGATAATAGTGGGATTGTATTTTTATTATGTTGTAAGGATTTATTCTTGTAGAGTTTGACATCATGGTATGTTAAGGTCTGTTTATTACACATAATTATGAAAGAGCCCAAGTGTAGAAAATATACATGGCATCATGTGAGATTGTAGGCTACTTTCTTGATTGGGAATGTGTCTATTTTAAACATGTATGATAAAGCATGATAAAGTAATTCAATCTGAAATAAGGAAAATGTAAAGAACATGCATGTAAAGACTTGACATACCTAAAAAATGAAGCTTTGAATGGAGAGAGTACCCAATTATGTAGTGTTTTTTTCTTCTTGCATCAAACTCCTCAACAATTTGAGTTTTTCACCACTTGCTTCCTTTTCAATGTTAAATTGAATAACACTCAAATATAATTACTAACAACAATACTATTAACCAATCTATGATGTTAAATTCCTAAAATTGAATCACAATTAACATTGCAACACTACAAAAATTGAAACTTGAATAGATATATATCAAACTTAGTGTGAAAACTATGTTATTTCCTCCTTCTCAAGTTGGCAAAGTAGAAATAGTGGTGGAAAGATCATGCAAAGGTGGTACAATGTGTCAAATGTGCATGTGAACTTCCCAACATCATGAAAGCACTTCCTTTTTGTTGGAGCAGGTGCAAAATCAATATGAAAATAGAGCATGTGGGCCTGGATCACGGGGGTCAACACTTTTTTACCGTTTCTATAGCAAGACAAAATGCGAGTGCGTTATAATGCGCTCAAGTTTTGTCCTGCTATACATTGATCACATCCTTTGCATTGATCACATCTCTTTCCAAACCTTCCCCTTCAGACTTGAATGACCACAAGGTTTTTCAGGGAGAACTTTTCCTATTTCCTACAAGAGCTTGCCAGATGCTCCGCCATATGATAGGCATAACAATGAAGGGGCAAGCCCTCATAATCAAGTTCTTGATAGAAAATGCCTATCGAGGAAGAAAGACAGATCTTCTTTGCAAGCAGAAGTTCTAGCTTGTGACAAATCCTTATCCGAGCATAAATAGCAAGGGTTCTGTCAAGCAATTTCCAATCCCTCAACTCTTCACTCTAATCCCTCAACCCTAAACCCTCAACACTATACCTTAAACCCTAATCCCTCAGCCCTCAACCCTAAACCTTATCCCTAAACCCTAATCCTTCAACCCTTAACCCTAATCCGTCATCCCTCAAATCTAATCCCTCATCCCTAAACCCTAAATGCTATCCCTATTCCTAAACCCTCAACATACTCGATACTATACCTTACACCCTAATCCCTTATCCCTAAACCCTCCAACTCTATCCCTAATCCTTACACCCTCCACACTCTGCTTTAACCCTAATCCCTCGATCCTCAAGCCTATCCCTAAACCCTTGACCTTCGAACCTCAACCCTCAACCCTCAACATCAAACTGTAATCCCTCAACCCTATCCCTAAACCCTAAACCCTCAACCCTCAACGTCAAATCCTAATCCCTCAACCCTTCACTCTAATCCCTCAACCCTAAACCCTATCCCTAAACCCTCAACACTATACCTTAAACCCTAATCCCTCAGCCCTCAACCCTAAACCTTATCCCTAAACCCTAATCCCTCAACCCTCAACCCTAATCCATCATCCCTCAAGTCTAATCCCTCATCCCTAAACCCTAAATGCTATCCCTATTCCTACACCCTCAACAGACTCGATACTATACCTTAAACCCTAATCCCTTATCCCTAAACCCTCCAACCCTATCCCTAATCCTTATACCCTCCACACTCTACTTTAACCCTAATCCCTTGATCCTCAACCCTATCCTTAAAACCTTGACCCTCAAACCTCAACCCTCAACCCTCAACATCAAACCCTAATCCCTCAACCCTTAACTCTAATCCCTCAACCCTCAACCCTATCCCTAAACCCTAAACCCAAACCCTCAACCCTCAACGTCAAATCCTAATCCCTCAACCCTTCACTCTAATCCCTCAACCCTAAACCCTATCCCTAAACCCTCAACACTATACCTTAAACCCTAATCCCTCAACCCTAACCCTAAACCTTATCCCTAAATCCTAATCCCTCAACCCTCAACCCTAATCCATCATCCATCATCCCTCAACTCTAATCCCTCATCCCTAAACCCTAAACGCTATCCCTATTCCTAGACCCGCAACGGGCTTGATACTATACCTTAAACCCTAATCCCTCTACCCTCGACAGTCTTATTTAACCCTATCCCTCAACCTCAACCCTCAACCCTCAACCCTCAACTCTCAACATTAAACCCTAATTCATCAACCCTAAACCCTAATCCCTCAAACCTAAACACTATCCCTAAACCATCAACCCTCAACACTATACCTTAAACCCTAATCCCTATCCCTCAACCCTTAACCCTTAAAACTTAAACCCTATCCCTACACCCTCAACACTTGACACTATATCTTAAGCCTTAAACCCTCATCCCTAAACCCTCAACCCTCAACCCTCAATCCTTAAACCTTCAACCCTAAACCCTATCCCTAATCCCTTTACCATCGACACTCTAACCCTAACCTCGACATTAAATGCTAATCCATCAACCATAAACCCTAATCCGTCAACCCTAAATGCTATCCCTATTCCTAAACCCTCAATACTATACCTTAAACTATAATCCCTTATCCCTAAACCCTCCAACCCTATCCCTAATCCTTACACATCCACACTCTACTTTAACCTTAATCCCTTGACCCTCAACCCTATCCCTAAACCCTTAACCCTTGAACCTCAACCCTCAACCCTCAACGTCAAACCCTAATCCCTCAACCCTTAACTCTGATCCCTCGACCCTCAACCCTATCCCTAAACCCTAAACCCTCAACCCTCAACCCTCAACATCAAATCCTAATCCCTCAACCCTTCACTCTAATACCTCAACCCTAAACCCTATCCCTAAACCCTCAACACTATACCTTAAACCCTAATCCCTCAGCCCTCAACCCTAAACCTTATCCCTAAACCATAATCCCTCAACCCTCAACCCTAATCTGTCATCCCTCAACTCTAATCCCTCATCCCCTAAATGTTATCCCTATTCCTAAACCCTCAACAGACTCGATACTATACCTTAAACCCTAATCCCTTATCCCTAAACCCTCCAACACTATCCCTAATCCTTATACCCTTCACACTTTACTTTAACCCTAATCCCTCAACCTTCAACCCTATCCCTAAACCCTTGACCCTTGAACCTCAACCCTCAACCCTCAATGTCAAACCGTAATCCCTCAACCCTTAACTCTGATCCCTCGACCCTCAACCTTATCCCTAAACCCTAAACCCTAAACCCTCAACCCTTAACGGCAAATCCTAATCCCTCAACCCTTCACTCTAATCCCTCAACCCTAAACCCTATCCCTAAACCCTCAACACTATACCTTAAACCCTAATCCCTCAGCCCTCAACCCTAAACCTTATCCCTAAACCCTAATCCCTCAACCCTCAACCCTAATCTATCATCCCTTAACTCTAATCCCTCATCCCTAAACCCTAAATGCTATCCCTATTCCTAAACCCTCAACAGACTTGATACTATACCTTAAACCCTAATCCCTTATCCCTAAACCCTCCAACCCTATCCCTAATCCTTATACCCTCCACACTCTACTTTAACCCTAATCCCTCGACCCTCAACCCTATCCCTAAACCCTTGACCCTCGAAACCCTCAACCCTCAACTTCAAACCCTAATCCCTCAACCCTTAACTCTAATCCCTTGACCCTCAACCCTATCCCTAAACCCTAAACCCTCAACGTCAAATCCTAATCCGTCAACCCTTCACTCTAATCCCTCAACCCTAAACCGTCAACACTATACCTTAAACCCTAATCCCTCAACCCTAACTCTAAACCTTATCCCTAAACCCTAATACCTCAACCCTCAACCCTAATCCATCATTCGTCATCCCTCAACTCTAATCCCTCATCCCTAAACCCTAAACGTTATCCCTATTCCTAGACCCTCAATGGGCTCGATACTATACCTTAAACCCTAATCCCTCTACCCTCGACACTCTTATTTAACCCTAATCCCTTGACCATTAACCCTATCCCTCAACCTCAACCCTCAACCCTTAACCCTCAACCCTCAACCCTCAACCCTCAACTCTCAACATTAAACCCTAATTCATCAACCCTAAACCCTAATCCCTCAAACCTAAACCCTATCCCTAAACCATCAACCCTCAACACTATACCTTAAACCCTAATCCCTATCCCTCAACCCTTAACACTTGACACTATATCTTAAGCCTTAAACCCTCATCCCTAAACCCTAAACCCTCAATCCTTAAACCTTCAACCCTAAACCCTATCCCTAATCCCTCTACCCTCGACACTCTAACCCTAACCTTGACATTAAATGCTAATCCGTCAACCCTAAACCCTAATCCTTCAACTCTAAACCCTATCCCTAAACCCTCAACCCTCAACACTATACCTTAAACCCTAATCCCTCAACCCTGAACCGTAAACCTTATCCCTAAACCCTAATCCCTCAACCCTCAACCCTAATCCATTATCCCTTAACTCTAATCCCTCATCTCTAAACCCTAAATGCTATCCCTATTCCTAAACCCTCAACAGACTCGATACTATACCTTAAACCATAATCCCTTATCCCTAAACCCTCCAACCCTATCCCTAATCCTTACACCCTCCACACTCTACTTTAACCCTAATCCCTCGACCCTCAACCCTATCCCTAAACCCTTGACCCTTGAACCTCAACCCTCAACCCTCAACGTCAAACCCAATTTTTTGACAGAAACAACACCAATTTCTGTGGCTCCCTCTTTTGAACCCCTTAATCTATGCCATTTTTTTAAAAAATGGTGGTTTAGAAAGTAGACTCGGAGCACTACGAACATTGTTTTGGTTGCATCTCCAAATTTTGAGTGTAACTATGCTCAATTTCTCATCCAAGGCCAGTATTTCCTAATTTTAGAAAAAAAGTAGCCACTTAAGACCCCTTTTTGGCCCCCCATCTTCGTGCACTTACCCCTCTGTAATAAATTATTCTACTTGTAATAGTTGTTTGGCCTTCATGATCAATATAATCACTGATATTTTTCTCCTCTTTTGCTTTCACTCTATGTTTACTTGAAATCTGTAACTCATTCTATGGATAAAACTGTCCCTCCATTGGTTATAGTTTTCTAATTCGAACCTCTATTAAAGCTGCAAGTCTATATGAGTCTCTTTCAATATTTGAATTATTTGTTGTGTTATGTCAGTTGTAGCTAAACACCCTAAATCTTGGTGTATCACCTCCCTTTTCCATTCTATTTCCCTCTCGCCCTTTTCCTTGGTGATCATTAGTGTAGGTTTAGTCTATTTCTCTAAGCCTCAACCTTAGAATGAGGAACCAACTTTCTCTAGAGGTCTGATCTTAATATTGCAAGGTCCCACACCTTGAGATCATTCCCATTGTGTCATTAGAATGCTTTGAAATCTCAAAGTAGGGTGCAATTCTATGTGATAATAGTTATCTTACCCTAGAAGACAACCACCTTTTAAAAGGATATTTGTACTACATTTTTATCATAGTTAAGAGTCACAGGCGGTACTGGACTGAAGATTAAAGAAGAAGAGGAAGTGCATGTATTATTATCTCATATTTGAAGATAATACAACTTGGAGCCTCTTTTCTTGGTGGAATTTTTCCCTGAAAGGGTTTTCTCCACGTTACATATTGTGTTATGTGTTTAGTTCTTAATGTATGTTATTAGTGGGTTTTTTATTTCTATTGCAATCTCCATTGATTCTACATTGTTTAGAGGACATTAATAAGGTTTGAACCAAATTTTTATTGTGTGGTTTGTACCTTCATTTCTAACATTGATCACATAAGCACTGATAGATCTCCTAATGTCAATGTCACCTACTCAATCTGAATCCACAAACCCTTGAATACAAAACAAATGTAGAGGTCCTATAGGATAACCATGATAACATAAGGAATACTCAGAGTACCTTGCAAATATCTAAACACTCTCTTCATTGCATCCAAATGTACCCGTCCAATATTAGCCATAAACTAAAGACTCCCACTACTTGGGCAATGTCTAGTCTTGTACAAACCATAGCATACATCAAGCTACCAACTACACTAGTATAAGAAACTCTGATCATATCCTCCATCTTTAAATGAGACTTCAAACAATCTGTGATAGATAACTTTGTCCCCATCATAACAAGAACTATCAACGGTCTACAAGATTCCATGCTGAATCTCTCCAACACAGTGTTCACATACTTACTCTGACCTAACCAAAGCTTTTTGTTAGCTCTATCTCTTTTGATTTCCATTCCAAGAATGTACCTAGCTACCCTTAGATCTTTTATCTCAAACTGTGCTAATAATTGAGACTTCAAATCAAAAATCAAACTTTTACCATTCCTAATTAAGAACACACCATCAACATATAATGCAATAATGAGAATGAGATCATTATCCATTTTAAAGTAAACAAAATGATATGATTTTGATCTAAAAAATTCCAAACTTAACACAAAGGCATCAAATGTTTGGTACCACATCTTAGGAGTTTGCCTCAAACTATACAAAGACTTTTTCAACTTGCAAACTAGATTTTCTTTAAATTTTACCACATAGTGCTTTGGTTGTGACATATAGATTTCTTCCTCCAAGTCACCATGAAGGAAAGTTGTCTTTACATCCATCTATTCAACTTCTAAATCGTATGTTGTAGCAAGTGATAACAAGAATCTGATAGATGTCAGCTTTGCAACGAGAGATAAAATCTTACCATAATCTATTCCCTCAACCTAGGAATGACCCTTCATGACCAACCTTGCCTTAAATTTCTCAACACTACCATCTAAACCAAACTTCTTCTTGAACACCCATTTGTATCCAACAAGTTTACATCCATCAGGCAAGGGTACCAGATCCCAAGTATTATTTTTCTTCAAGGAAGCCATCTCTTCTTTCATGGCCCCTTTCCAGGAATCTCCATCACTCATACCTATAGCCTCACTTACGGTCCTAGGCTCATCAGTGCTAGAAATCAAAGAAAAAATACAATTAGAATCATGCAATGAATAAACAAACCTATTAGGTTGTTGCCTTATCCACGTGGATCTCCTCAAAGGTTGAGGTTGAGTTTCTTCATCTCCTTCTAAACTTTTATAGTTACTAGAGCTCTCCTCATCATCAGGTCCAACAGATGTCTTTGGTTCAACTTTCTCAAGGGTGAAAGGAAGTTGAACCACATCCTCTTTCTCTTTTTCTTTATCTAGATGTAGAATAGAAGAAGGGTTGAGCTCTCTGAAGATCACACTTCTTCTATACAGAACTCTCTTGGCCACTGGATCCTAAAGCTTGTACCCTTTCATACCGATGCCATAACTAATGAAGATACACTTCACAACCTTGTTCTCCAACTTACACCTCTTCTCCTTAGGCACATGTGCATATGCCTCACAACCAAATACTCAAATTTGTCTCAATGAAGGATTTTACCAAACCACACCTCCATATGTGTCTTACCAACAAGCACCAATATAGGAAACCTGTTAACCAGGTAACAAGTGGTAGCAACAACTTCAGCCTAGAACTTTTGTTCAAGGACAACTCCACTTAGCATACCTCTTGCCCTCTCTATCAATGTTCTATTCATCCTCTCTATAACTCCATTCTGCCGAGGGGTATACAGAGTTGTCTTATGCCTCTCAATCCCTTGTTCTTTACAGAACTTGTCAAAATTTGATGAACAAAACTCACCACCATTGTCAGTCCTCAAACACTTAATCTTTCTATCCTTATGATTCTCTACAAGAGCTTTGAACTCTTTGAATCTATTAAAGAATTTAGATTTACTTCTAAGTAAATACACCCATGTCCTACTATGTAGTCATCAATAAATGAAGCAAAATAAATAAATTTTGAAATCAAAGGAATATTAACAAGACCAAACACATCAGAATGAATCAAGTCCAACACCTCAAAAGATTTGTGAGAACTAGAATAAAATTAAACACGATTTTGTTTTCCATAAATGCAATGTTCGCAGAAATCATACTCAAGGTTACAGTCATTCATACCCTCAGCAAGATTTTTATTTTTTAGGGTTCTCAAACCTTTTTCACCAATGTGACCAAGCCTTTGGTGCCATAACATTGTCTTCTCGGCTAGAAGTTTTATCTCCATAGAATGAGCACCCTTAGGTACCCAGAAAGCACAACCATCAAAAGTAGATGCAACAATCCTCTTCGCTACTGGTTCCAATAGTAAGGATGAAGACTCTGAAGCTTCCTTCTTTGAAATAGAGGCACTATTGCACTAAACTATGCATGCATCAAGCTAAAACAGAGTGCCAATCTGAACACCCTTAGCCAACACCATAGATCCTCTAGTCATCTTGCATCCTCCATTCAAGAAAACAACTTGCACACCCACATCATTTAACTTACTTACATAAAGAATGTTTTGTACTAAACTAGGGATATACATAACACCATTGATCCCCTTCACTCGTCTATCAGGGAATCAAATCAAGACTCTCCCATGGCCAATAATCTTCAGGTGAGAGTCATCACCCAAGTACACATTCCTACTGTCATATTCTTCATACTTCAAAAACCAACTCTGATGAGAGGTCATGTGAAAAGATGCACTAGAGTCAATAAGCCACACATCCTTAGATACATGGGTTGCCAAGGTAGCGACAAATGCTTCTCCTTAATCCTAAGAGGACTTGTCAGAATTTGAATCATAGTTCTTTTTCTTTTTCTCCTCCTTGCACTCCTTATGGAAGTGACTAGGTTGATGTAGTTCCAACACAGAGCCTTGGAATTTCTAGGAGATTTAGATCTTCCTTTTCTTCCTTCATCTTATCCTTTTTCTTTCCCTTCTCTTTAGATCTACCACAAACTGCAAGAGCCTCCTTAGCCAATTCAGAAGACTTTCTCTGCATATCTTTAGACAATAACGAAGAAACCAATTCATCCATCTTGAAGGTGGTAGTGGTACTCCCAATGGCCATAACAAGACGGTGTTGTGCCTTACACAAACATCCCATTTTGTCAAATGGAGACCCCCTCTTTTTTCTTTGGCTTGGAGTCCCAACCTTTCTTCCTTATGGCAATGAGAAGGTGAAATTGTGCTTAGAATGCAGGATTTGTTCAAATTTGAGTATCTGGCATGTTTAGAGTCATTTGATGCCTTTTGGGATTGATTTGGAGGAGTCTTTAATTGGTTTTGTGCTTAAGAGATAGGCATTTGTTATCTTTTGTGCTAAAATTGGGTGTTATTGCATTTTGCTCTAAAATCTTGTGTCACTGGATATTGTCCTTGAAATTGCTACTATAGGATGTGTCATGTTAAAATTTCTAGTTTTCATTGCAAAATCATGTCAAATTCCACAACATTTCACTAAGAGGTCCATATGCCTTCACCTTGACGAATAGCCTTGATACTTTGAAATTGGCTAAGTCTAATGTCCTGAAGCCCTAAAAAACTAAGTCTAAAATCTAGTGGATCCTCAAAAATCTAGAATCTGCATGTTAAATCCCATGGATCTGGGACCTATCTCAAACATCTTGACAGTATATTTCAAAATATTTAAAGTATAGGAACTTAAATATATTTTGAAATATACTATCAGCCAAGCTTTTCCAAATTTGGTGGGAAAATTGACCCTACTATAGTTTGTAGGAAAAACAACCTCTACCAGATATTGCACTGATTTTGCCTTTCACTAGATATGTGCTAAAAAACCCTCTAACTGGATGTGCTAATTCACCTTCCTACCAGACATATCTGGCACCCCTTGAATCACCTCCTGAGAAAGACTTAGGCACTTTGTGCTAAAATCTGAGTTCACCGGATCGGCACTAAATTTGTTCATGACAGGATATATCCCATTGGCAATAAAACCTCTATAATCTGCTTCCATTGAAAATTCTCACTGGTGAAAGTTAAAGTAGTGTTAGCGCTAAAAATGTTCATCACCAGATCTACACTAGATTTTGGTCCAACCAGATATATTTGGTAGTGTTTGAAAAGCCCACAAATGCACTTGCTGTGGAATCCTCCGCTGGAGGTGTTAGAAGAGGTTAGCACTAATTTGGACCTTCACTGCACATATCCAGTGAAGGCCAAAAACCCCACTCTTTGACATTTTGGCTTGCAAAAATCATTTTTTAAGGGTACAAAAATGGTTTAAATGATGAATTTGCATTGCTCATCCATTTATTACATTATGATCAACATTTTTATCAAGTTTGTGTGGATTTTGAGCATGTTTTGCATCAATTAATGTCACTGCACTTGAATATCTAGTGACCCCTAAAAATCTCACTTTTTACATAAAATGGTCCAAAAATGTGAAATAAGTGTCTCAAAATGGATCCAAATGGCCACAAAAACATCCCAGATCATTTATATGCCAAATGGGTAGTAAAAAATGATAAAAAAACATAGAAAATCATGTGAAAATCACTGGATTTGTGAAGTTGTTTCTAAAGAAGCAACATTGACATTGAGTTGTTCTTAAGTGATCCATGGCTGCAAATGGATATGTTTTGACTAATCTTGATGGAAAATGACTTGTTTATGATAAAATTGATGCTTCGCATTGTCAATTGCAAGTCTAAAAGGACAAAGGAGCTAGTTGGAGCTGTCTTGGAAGGATGAACACACAAAGATACACTACTGACCTGAATATGTAGAATCACCATTTTATCAACCAAATGGATGTTGCACATATGAGAGAAAGTCAGTATAATATCCAAGATGATGAAGATAAGTCCCAAGAGCTAGAAGACACAGAAGATCAGACCTACATCATTGCTTTTCCTACAAATCCAGTTCAATATCTGGGACTTGTTCATAGTTGTCCTAGTCATCCAGTCATCAAGAATCAATCTAGCAAGCATCCAGTTGGATATGCCTTCAACAAAATGTGCCACATATTCCTTCTTATCTAGTCAGCACTTGGAATCCCGTCAAGCCACTTCAGCTCAAATTTTCACATGTCATATGACTTCCTTTTTACTTCCTTTTTACTTCCTTTTGTCTTGGAAATTGACTCTTTATCATGTACAACCAAATGGGTATCCATTTTGTCTAGATTCAATGTATTTCAAGGCTATATTTTGTCTTTTTCCTAAAGGACAAATACAAATTAAAAAACGTAACAAATTGTTGTACTTCATTAAATGCAATGTAAATCTAAACCCTTGGTGTTGAGTTAATCTCCACCATCCATGAAAAACTCAATATGGTTGCCTCTCTATATAAAGGCACATTTTCTCATTGTAAAAGATATAAGGGAAGCACTGAAGAAAGGATTGTTGAAACTGTCATTTTTCTGAATCAATACAAATAGAATTCCATTTGCCTCTACCATTTGAGTTCATTTTGTTGATTGGATATGGTTATCATGGTTCTTCTTCACCTTTCCAATTAGTTATTTAGTTGCATTTATGGTGAATTATTCAGATATTTGATTGATTTCTTGTCCATACCATTG
Organism: Cunninghamia lanceolata; assembly: GCA_027924645.1. Lineage (NCBI taxonomy): Eukaryota > Viridiplantae > Streptophyta > Pinopsida > Cupressales > Cupressaceae > Cunninghamia > Cunninghamia lanceolata. Next base: position 13,010,440 of record BSBN01000078.1, read on the forward strand.
ATGGCTTACTAATTGTATGTCATTGTGCATGGTTAGTATGGGCATATTTTATGAGCTAAGTTTGATTGTGTGAATTCATTGAGCTGCACCAAGAGTTGGGTGTTTGATGAACCCTCCATGATTTGAATATCTTTACATTTCCTTAGAAGATTGCACAATCTCTATAGCATTGTGGGTTGCCTAGTTAAACAGAGATTCATTTGTTATTGGGAATCTATCTATCTGTTTGTTAATCATTTCTGAAATTGTCTATAGGATCTCTATCCCTTCTCTCTCCCCTTTTTCTTTTGCATTTTGTTTATCAGATCTTGTTAGGTTAGGTTTCATAAACTTGCATAGTGCTATCACAGAATTTAAATTTAGTGAATGCAAGTTACTAGATTGTTGGTTGCATGCTAAAATTACATATTTTATAGCAATCTAGGTACATATTAGTTTGTTCATGCATTGTCAAATCAGGAAACTGATGAAAGTCATGTGTAATCGAACCCTAATGCACTAAAGTTTGTTTGCATGACCTAGGGTTTCTGCATCTACATTGTTGCCATCTCTTCACAAGCCCTATGTTACATGCAAGTCCCCTTAGTTGGTACACTCCACTGAAGTTATTCCTGCAAGCTAAGATCTAGCTGTATAAACCTTGGAGTAGTCATATCAAGGATAGGATACCTTTTTCAAGAGAGGTGAGATACCCTGTATTTCATTTGCATTGTTGTGTACTAAAACCACCATCAACAGGTGGTCCCACGAATATGGTAAGGAACACAATAATGTCATACATCGATCCTCCTCCAACATCTTCTCACCAATAGAGGTCAACTAGGAAACAAGCATATTGAATGTATTCAGGTGATTAGTGACAGATCCTCCATCTTCCATCCTCAGAGAATATAGTTTCTTTCACAGGAATAACTTGTTCACCAGGGATTTAGCTTGATAAACATCTCCAAGTTTCTTCCAAAGATCTTTTGTAATCTTCTCTTCATGGATATTCAGGAGTACCGAGTCAGCCAAATAGAGTCTTATCAAACCCTTAGCCTTCTGATCTATCAGATCCCAATCTTCTTGCTTCATACCTGATGGCATGGTTCCAAATACTGCGAACCATAGATCTCTATCCATCAATAAATTCTCTATCTTGAGTTTCTACAACTCAAATTTGTCTCCATTGAAATTCTCTATATCAAACCTCCTAAATGTGTTTGCCATCTCTTTCCTGCAACAAAGATTTCAAACTCCTTTGCACAAGCTCCCACTCAAATCAAGATCATCTCAAAAAACCCTCTACCCAACAACTAGAACCAAAGGTGATCAGGCTTTGATACCAACTGAAAGGAAGCGAGGTATGCAGAAATGCTTCCTATTCTGATCTACTGAGGAAAAATTTATGTAAATTTTAACTTTTACAGTTATAGATTAAGATACACATTAACAGAAATGTAATAACATCATCCAAATGCAAATACAAAATTCACAACACAAGATATATGTGGGGAAAAACTTTTCAGGTAAAAAACCCCACTCCAAAGCTGCCCAATATATTATTCAGGAATCAAGAAGACTACAATATACTTACAAAGCAAGCTTTCACATGAGTATAACTAACCAAAGATCTGGAGGTAACTCAACATCTATAAAACTCTTACACATAACCTCCATCTCAAGCTCCTGATATATAAGAAATACAATACATTAAACCATCAACTCGTAGAGAAGCAAAATATGGCCTTTGGGACAAAACTCATATGGAAAATGTATCAGAACCTACACACTAAATGGAGTTGTGTCCTTAGAAAAAAATATGTTGATATGGATGATCCCATATGGATCCTTACAAATCCTAACCCTCTATGGGGGTCCCATATTTGGAACTTTATGCAAAGATGCAAAAACATAATCATAAATCATATAAGTTGGACAGTCAACAATGGAAGTAAAGCTAAATTCTGGAGGGACTCTTCGAACAACCTAAGCCCATTGATGGATATTCTAGGCATTGATCTAGCTTGGAACAACAATTCTAATATGGATGGCATAGACATAAGAGACTTTTATGACCTGGATAATATGGACTAGGACTGAAACAAGATCAAAGCATTGGATTTGCCCCCAAATGCCATGGAGTTAGTTATTTAAGAACTGAATAAGAGAGAGATTAGTCTAAACACAAGGGAAGATGATATTGTGTGTACAGGAGCCAAGTCTAGGGAATATTCTATGAGGTTGGGGTACAAAATTTAGAACCATGAAGAGGAAAGGTAGGAATGGCCTGCAAAACTATGTTGGAGCAAATGGGCGCACCCAAAGGTAAGGGCATTTGTTTGGATAGTAACACATAAGAGATGTTAGGATTAGCTATGGAGGTAGCTATCCCAGGATCAAGATGTCTAAGAGATAATCACAAGAATCAAAGAAGATCAACATAATAGAATGATATTCTATACACAAGATAATGACTTGATACAAGATTAGTTGATATGATATAATGAGTGGCCTTGGTTATAAAGACCAAGGTGTGAGCTAAGATGTTGTAGTCATGTGACAAGTGTCACATTCCTATTACAGGTGGCAACTAGAGGATAAGATGTCAACTAGATCACATGTGTAGGATAAGACAACTATCAATACCTAGTAACAACTAGACACAACTAGAAACAACTAGAGACATCTAGTAGACTCACTAAGTCAACTTAACATGTGAACATGTGTGTGATTATTATTTAACTAATAAAAAGTGAAATAATATGAATTATCCACACAACAAAGGTTAAACCAGATAGGTAATAACCTTGTTCACACCAACACCCCCCCTTAAGTGCAACTTAGGGAGAAGTAAACAAATGCAAGCATGCAAAGATGGGTCCTGGCAACAAGGCCATGTTAGGTACCCATGTACAAAAAATCTCTCACAAGAGGAGAAAAGGAGAAAACCTCATGGGAAAAAATCCTCCCTAAAAGAGAGAAAAGTGAAGGAAGAAAAGAGGAGGACTCAACATGACCCCCCAAGTACAACTTCCATCACAAAGATACAAAATATATCCCCCCCATATGAGATAAAAGGACTAAGAATCCCTCACAAATGATGTCCCAAAAATATTAGGAACATGAAGAACTCCACTGAAGCACAAAAATGCTGCAAACAACTGCTGAAGAACTGCTACACTGCCGAGAAACCTTCACTGAAAATAGGATGACGATCAAGATCAAAGAGACAAAAATCTCCATGAGTGACCCCAACAACACTACTCAACCAATCTGATAGTTGAAAATACAAGTGCCAATAGTCTCAAGAACTCTGATCATCTGAATAAGGTAGAAGGTTGCCTCCATAAGAATGCAAGAGTGTTTATATGGTATCTATTCCATCTCACCGAAATGCATGGGTAACCAGCCACTGCATCTACCTAGTATATAGGAACAAAAACTGAATACATAGTTTAGTCCATGCAAAAACAAAGAAGCATTAGCACAAGTAGTATGATACCCCCCATAATGCTGACAAGGGAGAGGTATGGCAGCTCCACTGAAATTGTGTCACAATGTAATCCAAGAAGGTGAAGAAGCAACATCAGAAGATGCACAAAAGAGTACCTGTAACTTAGTAAAGGGTGTGCAAATAACAAGGCACACATGCATGAGGCTGAAAATGTTGTCGTGGAGGGAGACTCACCTAACAAGATTGTGATGGCAAATAACAAGGCACTAACACAACCCCCCATGACACTTTATAAAGTAGTGCGAGTAAAAAAATGGCACAACATGATGTGCAAGATCCCCAAACTACAAGTACAATATGTGGCACTTTATCTCAGTGCGTTTACAAATCAACAAGTGCATATAATGGATACATGCAATGTCCAAAACAAGGACGAATAAGTTGATGTCATGACGTGAACAATGAAGACATTGACTATGAATGCCTTACAAACCTCAAACAAATGACAAAAAATTACAAATAATGAACCCCCATAACAAATAATGCTGTAGAATATGCCCCCCAGAAAGAAATACAGGATTGAGTACAATATTGTCAATGTGGAAGCCAAAATTGACCGTTTATAACATATGCCGATTTTATAAATTTTTGAAGAAGATTGGATTTCCAAAATAAAAAATGACCTGTACCATTAGATTCCTTGTATTTTTCAGATCAATTTCAAAAAAACATTTGCTCAATTTTGACAATGTGAGCAAAAGTTATGCCCTGTCGAAAAATGTCAAAAAAATCAAGCAAAAATGATGTTCAGAGGCAAATTCTGGAAAAATACAGCAATCTAGGGAAAACTAACTTGCACCATGATGAAGTAATTGGAACCACCTTTCCAACAACTATAAGAACGCGAAAATCTGATTCCTCGGGTGTAAGTTGTGGCAAAAAGAAAAAATCCCCCTCTTGTCGAAATTTGCAAAAAAATTGTCGACTTCGACTTGCATGCGACAAAATTCAAGGTGCCACCAATCACTAAAACCATCAAGCAAAGAGGTGAGAGTTGAGTTTGTTTGTGAGGGGGTAATGGCCTCCTACCAAACTGGGCCTCAATCACCATTCTTGGACAAACTATTAAAGCAAACAAAGAATATTTCACCTTTTGTTTAAAACTGCCCCACACAAAAAAAACTGCCTTGAATATAAGAACTGCCCATAACATGTGCTCTCTGCACATAGCCTAGTGCCAAAATCTAATCCTTAGGCAGTTGGAGACTAAGAGGCTTGAGCCTGAAGAATGGCTCTCTAAGTCCAGAGTAGCCGGGCAGGGCCAAAGATCGACCAAGTGGAACCCTAGAGTAAGTAGCAACAGAAACTTGATCCAATCGATCTCTAAATGCCTTTTGTTTCACCAAAACTGCTGGGGGGCAAAACAATGTTGAGATCGTTGACTGTTTTGGTCTAGATATATCCTGAACACAAGCCAACAGACCGGGACCCAATGTAGATTAGGAATAAAATAAACCTGAGCGTGGAGACCTTTACTAGGATGAATGTTGTAGAAAATGAATGAATGTCAATGCAAATGCAATCTTCAACAAGAGTCAATCTTATGGTTCGATCCCACAAAGACCCCAAAAAATTAGATGTTTTGCTATGAACAATGCACTATGCATCCAATAAAAACATATCACAATGCAAGAACCAGGTCTAAAAGCTCCAAGGCCAAAAATGCCAAAGAAGGCCGACTCTTCTTCAGGGGCTAAGAGTATTGAAGTATCCAGAAGATAACAACACCATAGGCTGACTGTTGAAGGTGATCTCTCTGCTGTGGCCGAATGTGTTGGAGATTGCCCAAGTTGATGGCCAAATGGTCTGTGGAGACGTCAGCGATCTCTCTGCTATGGCCAAATGATGACTTGGTCCCACACCTGTTGATGAGGTTGAGCTTGGTACCAAGCCTCCCTTTCAGACATGACAAAAATAAATTGGCACCACTGAAGACTGAGCTTAGACACACCTCCGTTTGAGATCTTGATGCCTAGAAATCAGGCCTCAAAACATGAGACCTCTGAAGTGCCCTATATGGACGATCACAGATAGATCTCAGCTGAAGTCTAATCACAATCTGAGTTGTTGCTGCAGCCAAAAAATGTTTCAAAATGCCAAGTAGATATATAAAGGATAACTATCTGAAATAGCAGTGAAACATGCCACATAGATGCATCCAAACATGAACAGGGATTGTTTGCAGAGGCTCGATTTATGCTGGATAAGGCCAAATATGCAGATCATGGCTGAGTGAGTGGCCCAAAAAAAATGCCAAATCGCTATTGTAGGAGGGCGATCTAGAATGGGGCCTATGGTAAATTTGGATTGTGGCCAAAAATCTAGAGAAGCTGATCTAAAAAGAAGCTCGACCAAAAAAATTGAAGATGTCAATGGTGCTCCCTATGATTTGATAGTGTAGAAACCACAAACAAGTGATTGGTCTACCCAAAAATAACTGCCAGAAATTAGTGGCAGTAAGTTTGCAAGCCACGAGGGACAACGCCTATCAAGCCCGATTGAGAGTATCTTCTGGTGCAGTGTGGCCAAGCAGGCAAAAAAAGTCGTAACAAAAAAGAGCCTTAGATCTGGAATTCTCAGAGAGAGTCCTCATCGGGGAAAGGTTAAAAACCATTGGCATTATGGGCCCCTTTAATTGTGTCCTCTGCAAAGTTGAAGAAGAAAATGCTGACCACTTGTTTCTTTAATGCCCATTCATAAAGGCTTATTGGGAGTGGCTCATTAATAAGCCAGGGTGGGAAGGGCCTCTACCAAATGATATAACCATCCTTCTCAAAAGTTGGTTGAGGCTCCGAAACTCCACATGGGAAGGTTTATGGATAACAAGCCCATCTATTCTGATATGGTAGATATGTAAAGAAAGGAATAACCAAATCTTCAATGGGAGAGAAGTCAATTTGGAAGAAATGGTAAAGAAAATTGAAAGGGGGATAACAAAGATCATATTGGCTCAAATGCAAACATTTTCCCCAAAACCAATCTCTAGATGGGATGGGGATGCTATGAAGAGATGGGAAGATTTAAAAATTATGCCAAATTATAATACAACATTAGGGGATTCTAAATTTAAAATGGCAAATATCAAGTGGTGCCCTCCCCCAGTAGGAAGACTGAAAATGAATTTTGATGGAGCAGGGAAAGGGAATCCAAGGTCTTCAAGTGTAGGAGTGATATTAAGAAATTCAGAAGGTAAGATAATTTGGGTAATGATGAAAAAACTCTTGGATGACACTAATAACCAAGCAGAGTTCTCAACACTTCTTGTTGGTTTATAGTTATGCAAAAAGGAGAACTTGAGGGATATAGATATCAAGGGGGACTCACAAATATGCATAAATGCCATTAAACAAAGGAGGGTAATTAATTGGAGGCTCAAACACTTAGCAGAGACCATATGGAAAATCCTTGAAGGGATGAATTATACTATCAATCACACTTATAGGGAGGGCAACTGTGCAGCAGACTACCTTGTCAATAAGACATGTGAATCACAAGATGAACTAATAATATCCTCCAACCTAATCAAATGGAAGGACATCCCTGTCTAATTCTAGGTGAAATCACATGGTGGTGAAATGCAATGTCAATGACTAATTCTCCCCAATATTATCAAGGATCCGCAAAGGCCAAAGGGAAATCATTCCCTAAAAAAGAAGTGAAAGATGGGAGAGCAAGCTCTCTGATCATGATCTTCTCTTGGATTTGGTGCTTGAATAATCCTACGAATAATCCTATGATCAATCTTATTGATTAGAGAAGGGCATCTCATGACATCCTTATTATTTATACAAGCAAAAGACAATGCAATATTCACAGATAGTGAGATGGCTGAGAGGATGTCGATTAATTATGTTTGTAGCTGCCAGCAAGAGGATGAGGATGTATCAGAGGAGGAGGATGCAAAAAGACAAGACGACGAGAAGGAGGAAGAGAAAGAAGAAGAGGTAGAATCCTTGGATGAACAGATCCAAAGAATTCTCAAAATAGAGAAATAGGGTGTAGTCAAGGCAATAAAACAAGTTATTGGTGTGAACCAACTATCAGATGGACACAACCATGATTTCACTTTATATGAAGATTTTTTGATGCCGGTCATTCTAATATTTGGAAAGAAGCAGAATGGAAAAACTATGGCATACTCCTACGTAAAGGAAGAGATGCGAGAGGAGGCTTATAGGGCCATCTCTGCATTCAACAAGAGGCCTTCTTTTGGGATGATTGGGGGGATCTTTGAGGTTGCAGCAATAAGGAAAAACAAGTTGACAACTGAGGCATTGAGGCTCTTTCAAGATGGAATCCAAAGAAACAATATTGAGGTTTTTACCTTCTTTCTTAGTCAGTATGGAGACTTGATGTCACCACCTTGCCTCTAGCATGCCTTTGAACTCGTGGAGGGCCTACACTTTATATGGTACCACTAACATGCTAAGTAACTAAGTATTATGTAATGCACACTCATTAGAGCCATGCCTATGTATGTTCCTATTTTTGAATATAATATAAAGGGTGCTACCCCTAGGTGGCACTTATAAAAGAAAAGAGATAAAGCTATAATTTCTTAAAAATAGATCACTAACACTGATATCTAGTGCATGCATAGTTTTTCATAATTTTTTGTTGCATATTTTATTTATCACTAAATTCTTAATTCACATTAATTATAATATAGAGAGATTTTATTCCATAACACATTAGAGTGCATGGATATTTTTCTTTTTTCTTTTGCTTTCTTTTATTATTTCACATGTGTCAGATAGAGACCCTTATTTTTGGTAAAAAAACCTATCTTCACTAAAAATAGAAAAATATCATAATTAAATAAATTATATTACAAATTATACTTTTCAGAAAGCTTAATCTAAGGCCTATAATCTTACAAAATTTCATGTCATGGTGATTTTGTTAGATTGTCCAATCCCTACATCAAAACATAAATTTTCTATGAAAACTCTATGAACAACAATGGGATGGCATCAAGGGGACCTTTGAATGAAGGAAATTCATTCACAGGTCCCAACCGTCATTTGAAGGTCCCTTTCATACATCATTTTGAACATTAAACAGTTAAAAATTAAAAAAATGCCTTCATTCAAAGGTCATGATTTAGTGTGTCCTAGTTGTGGGCTATGGAAAGAAAATGAGCTTAATCTACCAAAATTATAAAACACCTTTGAATGAACATATACTATCAAATGAAGGACCTTCATTTAAAGGTCATGATTACATCACCTTTAAATGAAGGTCCTTCATTTGATAGTATATGTTCATTCAAAGGTGTTTTATAATTTTGGTAGATTAAGCTCATTTTCTTTCCATAGCCCACAACTAGGACACACTATTGTGGGGTCATCCAATTGTGTCCTAAAAAATGACTATATATGTTAACCTTACACCCTTCAACCAAGGATGTGATAAATAAAAATGTTAGAACTTCTAACTTTCTTCAACTAAAGAGATTAATAAGTATTTTTTCTATATTTAGGTCAGGATCCCTATGTCGGAGGTTTTCATACATCCTCAAGTGAGATATCATTCTTTACCAAGTTGGATTCCCCATAAAGAGTCTAATTAAGTGGGGGGTGTTTTATCTCTAATACCCAAGCCTCAAATAACCTCTATATATAGCCTTGCACTTCCACATACTATTAGGTATATCAAAAGATCCCATAGGATTTTCTCACAACCTCATCCTAAGAAAACTTTAGTCATCTAAATTTTGTGATGCACTAGTAAGAAGTTAGTGATGGAAAGTTACTCACCCTGTACCTTGAAGATGAGACAGTGGGCTATCGGTATAGTTCTAATCCTCCATATTTAGTAGTTTGAAACATTAGGTTGACACTATTTATGAATGTGATAAGTATATTAGTGAGCTCATAGGCTAAACACATATTGTAGAGCCTTCCCTCTTACCCCCACATGTGTGCTATCCATACTAGGTATAAAAAAAATAGTATTTATTGAGTTGGGTGATTTTCATCAATTACATATCTATTAGTATTCTTTATGAGAAATAAATTATCTCCAAGTTACATATTGTTGTTTGATTCTTGAATCTCTTTCTTAGAAATTAGTTCAACCTATAGTTCTACTCTTTGATCTAAAAATTTTGAACTAAATTTCTCTCAATCTAGCCACAATTTGTTATTTTTGATGGATTATTCATCCCAAAGGGTATCTAAATGGAAATAAAAAGTATGGGCCTACTTTTACCCTTTCAAATGGATTGTGTCATTGTGATCATGTTTTTAAGCTAATCAATTTGATATATAACTCTAGATAAGCCCTTTCAACTTGATCTCATATTTACCTCATTCAAGCACTTACATGGCGGTGATTGTCTTTGCATCATAATCATTTTCCCATATAACTCTAGTATCCTTATTTTCTACCTCTAAATTATCACTACGGCAAGGGGTAATCACTCTCAGGACCTGTTGGTGCTTAAATATGTCTATGCAAGCACCTTCCCAAAATATCCAAAAAGTTCTAAGTATCCGGGACTCCTTAGCATGTTTCAGCATCAACATCATTTTCTCTTAGGAGGTGGTCAGCATCATCATGATATTCTATCGACCGGATATTTCATTAGGGTCGTCATGTTTCAATATCGGGTGATATTCAGATATCATCCCGATCCTGCAGTGGAGCTACAGTGCAGCCCAACATCCTAATAGGGGGTGATATTTTGAATATCAAGTGATATTCTGAATATCGGGTCATCTTACGAATATCACCCCGGTGCCGATATATGAATGTGATGGTGATGTCATTAGGATGTTCATCGGTGTGATGTATGGCATCAGGCAAATAGGCGGAGGTTACTCCGATGGTTTAAGTCACACCGACAGGTGTGGTCATCAGCGTAACGTGGCATATCGGTGTGAGAAATAGGGATATGCTGATGGTTTGGGTCTGGCCAACAAGGGATTGTGAGGGCTTCATCGACAAGATTGGTGTATCGGTATGAGAAGTTTTGAGCGAGCCGATGGTCTATAGTCTCACTGAAGACCTGGAAATGGTGTAGTGATCGGTGTGACACGGGATGTCAGCGAGAGGTTTTTCACTTGCTCCGATGGTGTGTGTCACACCGACGGAGGCGGAAGATGAAGTGGTAACCACCAGTGGTTAGCTCACAGGTCATGCATGATAAAATGCGCGACGATTTATTTACGTGCAGCCTCATATATAAAGTGATCGGGGGGGTCCATGCTTGAAGAATGTGGGATATTAGATCATGCAAATATGAAGGTCTCCCCGATAGTCTTGGTCACACTGATGGTGTGACACACAAAGTAGAACATACATATGCAAGGTGCCTATGTGGCACAATTTCACAGGACAACGACTTTTCAACATAGATTTTGTGCCATGGTTTTCAAGCGGTGGATATTGATCGATGGCCAGGTTTCAAAGTTGCGATGTTTATTTTTCCTTGCAACCTCAAGTATGTTTTGAGCGGGAAGTTTCCATGGGTGTGCTACGACAGTTTCCAAGAGAAGCTATGGGTTGTTGAGCCATTAATGGTGTTATGTAGAGGCATGGGCTGGCGGTCGAACAGCCATGTACCTGATTTGTGACGAAGAGTTTCCAGCAGTGGCACAGGGCTCAAGTTCAGCTATTCCTTGTCCTTTTCTTGCTCTCTCTCGTTTTGTCCTCTATTGCATTTATGACTTTTGAGCACCATTTCTCATGCTTTGTATTTAGCAATTTTTGACCTTGTCCTGTAATAAATGTTGCTAGGTACACAGTCTTGGTATAAAAAGTCAAACTGTGTTACTTGTTGGGGTTGGTTGTTTTTTGGGCTTTTTGCTCTGACTCTGAACACAAGGTGTTCACATTTTGAAAGGCATTTTCTATTGTAGACTCAGTCCTTGGTCTGGTGTATCAGTCTTTCTCATTTTGTAAATGATAATTTCTTGTATGATGACTTTCTATGTAGATTAATTTTAAATGAAAAACACCTGGTGTGTGTATTGTTTCTGATTGTCTCCTGCATGTCATTTGTTTTCCTTTCAAACAAGGTTGTCAAGGGCTTCTAATTTTTTTAATATATGCATACTGTGTGTCTGATTGATTGCATCTACTCAAGCAGTGGTTAAATAGGGTTTTGATCAGATACAAGGAAAAATAGATTGCATCATAGGATTTGCAAAGTATGATCATAGATAATACCCTTTCTTGGACATGTTGCTGTTAGGCAGTAACATTCTTCCTAAGTCCTCTGGATATGAAGTTATGTTATCATAGGGAGACATTTACATTCATAGATTTGACTCTGTTGCCCAGATAAGGCACTGGTTTGGGAACCTGTCTGTTCAAAGGGTCTAGAAAGATCCTGTAACTCCAAACATCAAAACAAATCATTTCATACCTTCCAACCTGTTAGTTTGTAGGAGTAGGATTAGGACCCCTGCATACTCTCATACCCAACCAGACATATATGTCTAAGAATGTTGTCAACCTTGTGATCTATCATGTAGATCTTGGTTCATACATGAGAGTATTCTACCTATTGTTGTCAAGTTAGATCTTTCTATCATTGAGCTAGTCAAGGTTACATCTTTAGCTATAGGGATACCCCCCTTGGTGTGGTAGAACCAGAAGTGAAGGGGAGGAGCTCACGCAACCTCCTATATTAGTTGGCTAAATCTGCATGTGCATAGGAACTAGAAAACCCTAATGCTGATTCAAAAGAAAAAGCAACAAAATGGCGACTCTGCTGGGGACGGATTGATGAAAAAGAATTGTTATATTTTATCCATCCGAGTCACCAACAAAATGGTGACTCTACTGGGGAATTATTTGAAAGTGTTATCTTGCAGTCTCTAGTGAAGTTCTGCTCTGCTGGTGGAATGAACTTGGAAAAGTAGCTTTTAGCTATTGTAAATTTTGTCCTCTCGGGAGAGGTGGCGACTCTGCAAAAAGATTTAAGTGCACATGAAAGGTAGATGTATGTTATGTAATGAGAGATGTTCATATTTCTGCATCTGGAGGAGAAAAGGTACCTAGCTTCTTCTCCTTTATATTTGTTGTTTACTGCATAAGTTAGATGCTAGGGGAAGCCTTAGGTCTTAGGCAGACAAAGGATGTCTAAGAGTGAGATTCTTATGAATCCAAATATGTATTATCCCATACTCAGTCAAGAAGGGGGTGATATGTTGAATAAAAGAATAGAAGAGATAAAAATAGGTTGATATTCTTAGAGGCTAGGTAGGCCCAATTAAATAGCAGTAACCTTGTTATGTCTGTCAGTCAGAAGGTTAAACCTCTTGTCAGCCCTTTTGATCCTTTGTGTGACCAACTAGATTTGTCATGGGTTGATCATCAAGTTGAGGTGTCTGGTTCTGAAGATAATGAAAATGTATGTTCTACTACCCATGAACCAGTGGTATACCATGATGAAGTTGAAACACCTGGATCACCCATTTATGACACATGTGACGATGATGATCTGTTTGAGTATGGTGAAGATTTAAGCCCTATTGTTGATTTGGATCCTGTTTCTCATCCTGATGAAAGAGAGGCCAACATACATCATGAAGGATATGGTAGAGAGGTGCCAGAGCCTGATCTTTTCCAGTTTGCTACTGCTGGTTGTGCACATGATGTGCACAATTGTGAATTTGAAAGCTTCTCCTTCGATATGCCAGCTCATGAAGAGAGCCCTGATCTTCCTAGCTGTGTGGTGGACTCTGAGTGTTTCCTATTTTCAATCCAGCTAGGAGATCATTTTGCAATGCATAGTGATGATAAGTGCTATATGCCATATGAATATGCATTGCTTGATGAACACTGCATTCACTTGTTGCTGGATGTTGAAGGTTGTTTGCATAGGGCTGACAGTGACAAGCTGAATCAAAGGGTTGAATATGTAGATGACAAGATTTGTTTGTGGGTAGATCATTGCAGTATCTCCAAGCTTGATCTAGTGCATGCAGATGAAAACAAGATATTTGACAAAGGGAGATATAGGTATTTCTTTTCTTGGTGGCCTTAGGCCATCAAGTGTGTTTGGTGATGCAGATCATTGTGACTTCATGACTCTATTTCCCAATGGATAGGGTCTGGTCTGCATCCTAGAGATTTGAGGTTCTTGCCATGCCTACAAGAGGCATGTGTCCCCAGATAGAGCCTGTGTTGGTGCTTAAATATGTATATGCAAGTACCTTCCCAAAAAATCCAAAAAGTTCTAAGTATCTGGGCCTCCTCAGCATGTTTCAGCATCAACATCATTTTCTCTTAGGAGGTTAGCATCAACGTGTTATTCTATCGACTAGATATTTCATCAGGGTCGTCATGTTTCAATATCGAGTGATATTCAGATATCATCCCAGTCCTGCAGTGGAGCTACAGTGCAGCCTAACATCCTAAAAGGGGGTGATATTCTGAATATTGGGTCATCTTACGAATATCACCCCGGTGCCGATATATGAATGTGATGGTGATGTCATCAGGATGTTCATCGATGTGATGTATGGCATTGGGCAAATAGGCGGAGGTTACTCTGATGGTTTAAGTCACACCGACATGTGTGGTCATCAGCGTAACATGGCATATCGGTGTGAGAAATAGGGATACGCCAATGGTTTGGGTCTGGCCGACAAGGGATTGTGAGGGCTTCATTGACAAGATTGGTGTATCGGTATGAGAAGTTTTGAGCGAGCTGATGGTCTATAGTCTCGCCAAAGACCTGGACATGGTGTAGCGATCAGTGTGACATGAGATGTCAATGAGAGGTTTTTCATTTACTCTGATGGTGTGTGTCACACTGACAGAGGCAGGGGATGAAGTGGTAACTGCCAGCGGTTAGCTCGCAGGTCACGCATGGTAAAATGCATGATGATTTATTTACATGCAGCCTCATATATAAAGTGATCAGGGGGGTCCATGCTTGAAGAATGTGGGATATTAGATCATGCAAATATGAAGGTCTCCCCGATAGTCTTGGTCACGTCGATGGCATGACACACAAAGTAGAACATACATATGCAAGGTGCCTACATGGCACAATTTCGCAGGACAGCGACTTTTCAACGCAGATTTTGCGCCATGGTTTTCAAGTGGTGGATATTGATCAACGGCCAGGTTTCAAAGTTGTGATGTTTATTCTTCCTTGCAAACTCAAGCATGTTTTGAGCAGGAAGTTTCCATGGGTGTGCTGTGACAGTTTCCAAGAGAAGCTATGGGTTGTTGAGCCATTAATGGCATTATGCAGAGGCATGGGCCGGCGGTCGAACAACCATGTACCTAATTTGTGATGGAGAGTTTTCCAGCAGTAGCACAGGGATCAAGTTCAGCTATTCCTCGCCCTTTTCTTGCTCTCTCCCGTTTTGTCCTCTGCTGCATTTATGACTTTTGAGCGCCATTTCTCACGCTTTGTATTTGGCAATTTTTGACCTTGTCCTGTAATAAATGTTGCTAGGTACACAGTCTTGGTATAAAAAGCCAAACTGTGTTACTTGTTGGGGTTGGATGTTTTTGGGCTTTTTGCTTTGACTCTGAACACAAGGTGTTCACATTTTGAAAGGCATTTGCTATTGCAGACTCAGTCCTTGTTCTGGTGTATCAGTCTTTCTCATTTTGTAAATGATAATTTCCTGTATGATGACTTTCTATGCAGATTAATTTTAAATGAAAAACACCTGGTGTGTGTATTGTTTCTGATTGTCTCCTGTATGTCATTTGTTTTCCTTTCAAACAAGGTTGTCAAGGGCTTCCAAGTTTTTTAGTATATGCATACTGTGTGTCTAATTTATTGCGTCTGCTGAAGGAGTGGTTAAATAGGCTTTTGATCAGATACAAAGAAAAATAGATTGCATCATAGGATTTGCAAAGTATGATCATAGATAATACCCTTTCTTGGACATGTTACTATTAGGCAGTAACATTCTTCCTGAGTCCTCTGGATATGAAGTTATGTTATCATAGGGAGACATTTACATTCGTAGATTTGACACTGCTGCCCAGATAAGGCACTGGTTTGGGAACCTGTCTGTTCAAAGGGTCTAGAAAGATCCTGTAACTCCAAACATCAAAATAAATCATTTCATACCTTCCAACCTATTAGTTTGTAGGAGTAGGATTAGGATCCCTGCATACTCTCATACCCAACTAGACATATATGTCCAAGAATGTTGCAAACCTTGTGATCTGTCATGCAGATCTTGGTCCATACATGAGAGTATTCTACATGTTGTTGTCAAGTTAGATCTTTCTATCATTGAGCTAGTCAAGGTTACATCTTTAGCTATAGGGATACCCCCCTTGGTGCGGCAAAACCAGAAGTGAAGGGAAGGAGCTCACACAACCTCTTGTATTAGTTGGCTGAATCTGCACGTGCATAGGAACTGGCAAACCCTAATGCTAATTCAGAAGAAAAACCAACAGGACCAACTAAATATCTCTATGGAGTCTATCAATAAACAAGTTGACCAACTATAATAGCCCATACAATATTAGTTCCACCAAATACTAGCACAATTGGAAGATTTTTATGCCATGTATACTTTAGACAAGGATCAATCCTCTTCTCATGTAGATAATTTCACCTCCTTGAATTAGGTTTAAATTTCATGCCCTCTAAACTATACTTTTCCAAATTTGATGGTGCCAATCCCACTAGTTGGTTATACTAGGTAAACCAATATTTTACAATCCATCAAATTTCCCCTATTATTTATTTCCACTTGGAAAATAAGTCATTTGGTGGTTTGAATGGTTATATTAAACTCAACCATTTCTCACATGGGTAGACTTTCACAAGGAAGCCCTCAATTTCTTTGGCCCTAGTGTATATGAAGTTTTTACTATTTCCTTGCTAAATTATTCTAGACACAATTAGTGTAGGACTATCAAATTGGCCAACCAGACCTATGGCTTTGATGAATATTTTTCAAAAGTTGTTGAATAAGTGGTCTAAAAGATGATATCGAGGTAGAGATTCTCATGTTTAAATTGGTTAGATTTCATAATGTTATTTTTTAATCTTGCCTCACCAAGGATAAATTTGTAGGTTAATATTTTGAGTTCTCTTCCTTATCTTTCTACCCCCAAAAAATGCAATGGATCAAGGTACTAAACTCACCATGATTCACCTTCTCTCTAGAAAAGAGTTAGCTAAGAAAAAGACTAATGAAATATGTTTAAATTATGATATAAAATGTGATATAGGCACATCCCTAGGCATCCTAAAAATATAGTATCATATTTGAGGAAGAAGAATTGGTGCTTTGCTTTGATAGTTTATGTGTTTGCAAGTTAGTCACTATCAATGTATATTAATAAAAGTGAGCACATTTTACTGTATTGAGGAATTAGCTTTTGTAGAACTTGTCATGGTAGTTTTGTATTTGGTTTACTTGTCTTAAATTAAAATTTGAGGTTAATTAGATAAATGAAAGTTGGTAAATTGGCACGCAAGGTGTCTATGGTTTAATAGTACAAGTTGTTGAAATTGTTTCTATTTGCAAAATGTTATTTTGGATTTACACCATGGGAGAATATTTAAGAGATAGTTTAGTAACCATTGTAAAGGCTTGATGTGTACAATGTAGAGTCTCCACTGTTGGACCACTGTATTTTATAAATTGTTATAATCTAGTCAACAACACATTTCATTTGGCTTCAAGATTTGTGCCAACTTGAGGCCAACAAAGATCATGTTCAGAAGTTTAAGGGAAATATAAATAAGAGGTTGGAATTGAAAGAAAGTAAGAAAATAAGACTAGGATGGTGTAGAAGCATAGAAGGTGGGTTTAGTAGTGGGGGAGAGAGGTCTAAGAGGCAAAGTGTGGTAATTGGTAATATGATGTGGGATATAATCTGGAAGTATCTATTAGTACATGTTGGAAGGTGTAAGTTTTAATTACTTTTGTTATGTCATGTTAGATTTGCAACAAGTTTGTGGTAAGTCCTATGGTAGGGGTCATTAAGTAGTTTTTGGTAAGAAGTATAGAAGTGGTGTTCCATAGCTAGTAGCATCTATATAATATTGGATGATCTTAATGTAATGAAATGGTTGTGGCTTGGCATGTAAGAATGCCCATTTGTGGAAAACCTTGTAATGATGATTGAGTGAAATTGAATGAACTGATTATTCAATAGTTGCATTCATGCTATTATCTATTATGTTGTGGTAACTTGTGGTAAAATTATATTGTGGGTTACATGGTTGCATAGTCTTTCTTTGACCGTCCCACCATGACTACATCAAGTGGTATCAGAGTGAAGGTTGGATCATGGGAAGATTGGTGGTATGGATGTGAGCACACCAGATTGATGTAGTTTCTTAAGAATGAGTTGAAAAAGCCTAAGTTGTGGTGTTGATAGGTAATCAAGAGCATAAGAAATTGAGACCTACACAAAGTTTGACTTTGTAGGAATTAAATAAAGTCCAGATTGTGGTAGTCCATGGGATTTTAGGTAGAACACTAACTAGAGGGGAATTTACAAAAGGGAGAGTGTGGACAAATCACTAACCCAAGATGTAATTGAGGATGAGGTAAGGTATGATCAATGTTGTAGAAAAAGTGGAGGTGATGTATGAAATGTTAAAAGCTATACAGAATCATATGGATGCATTAGAGTAGGACTACAAGGGAAACCCTATGACTAAGGAAAGTGATAAATAGTACGAAATGAAACCTATCGAAGTGAAGAGGACAAGGAAGAAAGGATGTTGAAGGCCATAACTAACATTGGTAAGAGGACCAGAGTGGATATCCTAAATATTTTTGGTAACTTGGATATCAAGGAGCTAATCAATTGGATCACTAATCTAGAGGAGCATTTCAAGTATGAGGACATTGTAAACCTAAAAAGTGTAAAATTTTCCAAGACGAAGTTGAAAGGCTACGTGGTGATCTAGTGGAAGGAAGTATAGATAGAGAAAAATAGAAAAGGGAAGGCTTACATTACAAAATGGGTCTGGATGGTGGAAAAGATAAAGTCCAACCTTGTTCTAGTGAACTACTAGTTGGAGTTATTGAAGAAGTTGCACAATTTGTGGCAAGGGAAATGAATGTGAAGGAATATACTAAGGAGGACTATTAGCTACTAATTAGGTCCAGACATCATGAGGAAGGGGTCAAGAAAGTGTAGGAGTCCGGACAACACTGAGAGGGGGGGGTGAATCAGTGTTGTATTAATTTTTAAACATTTTACAACTTTTTAAAAGCTTTCTCTTACAGAACAGATGGAAAGGAATACATTAATGATTTGTTGAGTTTATATGCACAAGACTTACAATAACAGATGTAAACAAAACATGATCAAACCAATAATATGCACACACATAGAAGAAATTAAGACACAACCTTTTTACCGAGTGGAAAACCCTCAGGGGTAGAAAAACCACTCATGAAGTGCCTCACTGGCTTATCTGAAAAACATGCCTCACTGGCAATACAAATTGTCTCACTGACAAATATTAAGGTCTCACTGACCACAAGCTTCACTAGCATAGAATGGTCTCACTGACCACAAGCCACACTGGCATATTGTGCCTCACTGGCAAACCAAATTACCAACAAATGTAATAAGCAAATCAGAGGAATACTCTGTTTCATTCAATACAAATATATATCTGTCAAATACCCATTCTATTCAATCTGACATCCGGATATACTCAACAATCCTTTATTCTGATCCAATCAACACTGCATTCTAATCCATTCAACAACACTGCATATCAAATCTGTATTCTAATCCAACACTTCACAACACTGTATGTTTCATCTCTATCCTTCTTAATTTTTTCATCAATGCACCTGGAAAATAAATTTATACAAGTTGAATGTCTTTTCACTACCTTGGAACCTCTCACATTCCTTCATAAATTTCTCCTTCTGATCACATAAATTTTGCAACAAGACTTTTGAAATTTCACTTCTCTGCAAAAACATATTTCCTTTTCTCCTGCAAATAAACTCTTCAATTTTTTATTCATATTCCTGCAAAGAAACATTCTCTTATTGCAAACAAAAATTAATAAGAAATCTTCAATATAATTTTCTCACAAAACAAATTATCTCCATTAAAACCTTTTCATATCTACAATCTCTGCATGATGTTTCATATTCTTCAAAACACAAAAAAAAAAACTTTCAATCTAATTATCTTTGAATTATCCTCTTTTTCAAAACCTCTTAATCTTCTCTGCAATTTTTATCAACTTGAATGTATTCAACAATTTATTTTTCAATCTGCACTTGTATTCTTTCATCTGCCCTGAATAAAAAAAATTATGAAAGAAGTTCAAACATCTTTAATAAAATCTGATCAAAGCTCTGTCTCAGATCTTTTCAAACCCTTCATCTTCCCCTTCACAAGACTCTTCAATCTGCAAGAAATGACTCTTCATATCCTCTAACATTTCAATCAGGACCTCTACAAATCTAAAAATCTCTGATAAAATTTTTCATTTTCTTCAAACAAAAAATAATCTCCTGCAAAATTTTTTTTTTTTTTTTAATCCAATCTGCAACAAAAATAATCTCTCCCAATTTCTCTTCATGTTTGGATTCATACTCAGAGACAAAAAAAAAAATATTAAAAGCATTTTTTTTTTGCCTTTTAACACTTCACTCAAAAATCTCATCATAAAGACAAAAAATCTCCTTAAAAAAATCTTCTTCAAAAATAAGTTTCTTTCCTTCTTGCTTTTAGAAAAGACTAAAAGAATCTCCTTGAAAAAAGAAATAAATCCCTTAAATTTCTCAAAAACTTAACCTGCCCACCTTTTGCTTAAATTATAATTAGAAATTATTTTTAATGTCATAAAAATGACATAAGAAGGGCCGACCACTTTTAGTGGATTAAAAACAAAATTTCTAAAAAATTAAACTTAAGCCATAAAGAGGCTTAGTACGGCTATGCTCCTCTAGAAAAGGCAATTCGATGCCTTTTATAAAAACAAGCTTTACCTTTTAAAATTTGATGCCCTTTTTCTAGTAAAAAAAAAACTTTAACTTATTCCCCACTCAGCTTCATTGACTTATTCAATGACATGCTATTTGAAGACCTTTTCCCGCTCGAGCACCGGTATGAAGGTGATAAAGTTTTAAAACTTACTTTATATGGAGAGCACTGGTATGAAGGGTATAAAGTTTTAACCCTTGTATTTTCATAAAACTTGGATTTTGACATTATCTTCAAACCACCTGAAAACTTGGATTTTGATGTAATCCTCAAACATATGAAGACATCATGATGAATACCTCATTAACCATCTCCTGAACACTTTTGACATCAATGACAACCTAACACCATCAATCTCCCCCTTTGTCATTGATGGCAAAACCACCTGATGCAATTTTTCTTTCTCCCCCTTTTTGATATCTTATGACAAAGACAATTATCTCCCTCTTATCATCCTTCATACCAACCAAGAATTGAAATACCACTTAAGACACTGATTATATTTGCAATTTTCCATCCAAAACTTTTCCTGAGAGCTCTGATCTCTTTCCATGTTCATCTGCATATTGAACAATCATAAAAACCTGAGAGCAACAAAACATCAAACAATCATGTAAGGCATATCAAACCAAGCACCAGACCACTGTTACAAGCTGCCCATAGACTGCACTATACCACTTCTAATCACAATACAAATTTGTAAATGAAGATGAAACACTGACATCAATGAGATCCTCTGATTACTTCCTTTAAAAAACTCCTAAAACAACACTTTTTGTCATGAAATAACAAATCTCCAAGATTTCCCATGTGTTAAAGTTCACAAACAATCACTGTTCATAAATACCATTGATAAATACTGACAAGAATAACCAACATAACTCAACTCAACTCAGCACTGATACACTTCCTGAAATAGTCCTGAAGCAACATATCAACCTTAAGTATACTATCCATTTACTGACAATCAATCTTCTGAACACTTTTGCAAAGAAATCATAAACATACCAATACTCTTTGAAAAAAAATAGATTTGCAGGCAAAAAAAACATGAAGACTCTTCATCACACAGTTCCCAACTCAAGATGACATGATGACCACTTTTGATAAGACCTTTTCAAATCTCCCATGATAGTGACAACTCAATCCTCTGATTAACTCCCCCTGAGAACAACTCCACCTCCAACAGAAAAAATGTTATAGCATGATCATAATAATTATAATCACATTGAATTATGAACATTTTGAAGACATAAAATCCTGTTAACTTTTGAACAAATAATGATTTATGGTGATAACAATCCTGAAACCAACATATGATTAACCTTGTTGAACATTATGCTCTGCTACTGCTGATTCAAGACATACCTTTAACTTCCTCTGAAGAAATACAAGATATCACCATCAATGTCATAGCTTGAAGAACATTGTCTAAAACAAATTAGAGAGGAAGATTATCAATGAAGCATCAGAAACTCCTTAATATATCTAGTTTATCATCTTCTTTTGACATTATCTTCAAACCACCTGAAAACTCCAAGACATATGTCATAACTCAACAAAGTAAAAGATATAATCATCAAATTATCATCCTGCAACCAAACTACTCTGACACCTTTTCTGTCATGGCAAGGAATGAAAACCATCTGAACTAACCTCCTGTTCTACACAAGACACTTGTCAATTCTAATACAAAACCACATCTGAAACATACTATATTATTCAAGAACTACTGCCTCTTGACTTTGTCATTCAAACAAACTGTATCTGCAACAACACTTTGCACAAATAAAAAACAAGGATAATTGCTATGAATTGAACTTTCATTTTCAGCCACCTTAGCCAACACATGCTAATTTTCTGATAAGAGCTTCTTGAGAGCATCTCAAGCTCTTTGCCCTGACAAGCATGATCACACAGAACTGCAACACAAATTTTTAAGTACCAACATAATATCAAGTCACAACAACATCAACCTTGTTAGCAACAACATAATCACCTATTTCAAAGCATGGCAAGAGTGATAGACAGACAAGATCATCATATCAAATGATCTCCTTCCTGAAACTTGGGGTTAACTAATAGAACATTTGATACCTCCCCCTTACTTCATGCTATCCATTATTCATCCGATGATGTAACTTGTGCAAGATGCACAAGTTTAGATTCTGACTTCTTTTTACTTTCTTTTTGCTTCCAAATTTTCACAGGTGCTTTCTTTCTCCAAACCTTTTCTGTTTCTTTCAATTTCAAATCAGATGATGCAATTCCTTCAAACATTCTGCAACTGTAAGCTTTGTGACCAAGAGAGTTGCAATTGTAACAAACTATATTACAATTATAATCAGATGACTGATAGTACCTTTGAGAACTCATGTTAAACTTCCATGTAGAATCATATCTTTCACAATTACTTTGTATATGTCCAACATTATTGCACTTGTAACAAATAATGTCAGTATTCCTTCTGCAAACAATTGCTTTGTGACCAAATTGATTACAAGTATAACAATAACCATTAAAAGAATAATTATACCTGTACATGTATGCTTGTCTAACAGGGGCATTTCTTCTGAAATTCCTTCTTTGATTGTACACAAATTCATTTCTAGTTTTCTGTTCAGCTTCACTCTTCCTTTTACCTTCTGTGGCAGCTAAATCAATTTTTCTTCTAGGAGTTTCTTTAGTTTTGGAACATTCCCCTTTTTCAGTACTCTTTTCAAACATCAGATTCTTGTGCAACTTAGAGGAAGCCTTTTCTAACTCCTTTCTTAAAGAGACTATTTCTGATTCTAGTTTTAGATTCTCAATCCTTGTAACTTCAAGGTCAGATATTGAGACATCAGCAATCCTCTTAGCTTCTTCAATTTCTGTCTTTAATCTATCAATTAGTTTGTCTGAATCATCAATATATGTCTTTAAACTTACAATTTGACATCTAGCCTCTTCAAGATATGTAGATACAATTTCAAGTTCTGAAAGTGCATTGACTTTTGATTCTCTTTCTTGTTGCAGCTGCAACATTAATTTTTGGTTCTCCTTCTTATACTTCTTGAGTTCAGTTAGAGCATATATAAGCTCTCCTTCTAGATCAATCTGAATCATCAATATATGTCTTTAAACTTACAATTTGACATCTAGCCTCTTCAAGATATGTAGATACAATTTCAAGTTCTGAAAGTGCATTGACTTTTGATTCTCTTTCTTGTTGCAGCTGCAACATTAATTTTTGGTTCTCCTTCTTATACTTCTTGAGTTCAGTTAGAGCATATATAAGCTCTCCTTCTAGATCAATCTCACAGTCTTGTTCATCATAATCCTGATCATCATCATCTTCTGAATTTGATTGGATCTCAACTTCTTCATATGATTGCCTTTCATTGCCACTTTCTTGACACACCAGAGTGTCCTCTTCTTTATCATTACCTTGGTAAATTCTTTTCAATCTCCTCCACATATCCTGAGCTGTAACACAATCCATAATTTTACAAGAAACATCATTAGATAGAGCAGATAAAATAGCCTTCTTTGCAATCTGATTACATTTGAGAGCTTCTTTATTATTTGCAGAGTTAGAATATCCATTCTCAATAGACATTAAAACATCATATCCTAAAGAGGATAAATACACTTGCATTCTAATACACCAAACTGAAAAGTCTGAACCATTAAATAGAGGAACTCCAGAAAACTCTTTCATTGATTCAACTTGTGAAGCATCTTTATCAACTGCTTGAACATTAACACCTAAGTTTGATATGAATGATGTCTTTTGACCAAAATGAATCTTAACATTTCTCATGTTCTTATTTCTCCTGCACTTACCCATTGAACTCCACACACCGGACCTACCCAAGCTGATTAAGCTGCAAGAGGGAAACTGGCTCTGATACCAATTGTAGGAGTCCGGACAACACTGAGAGGGGGGGGGGTGAATCAGTGTTGTATTAATTTTTAAACATTTTACAACTTTTTAAAAGCTTTCTCTTACAGAACAGATGGAAAGGAATACATTAATGATTTGTTGAGTTTATATGCACAAGACTTACAATAACAGATGTAAACAAAACATGATCAAACCAATAATATGCACACACATAGAAGAAATTAAGACACAACCTTTTTACCGAGTGGAAAACCCTCAGGGGTAGAAAAACCACTCATGAAGTGCCTCACTGGCTTATCTGAAAAACATGCCTCACTGGCAATACAAATTGTCTCACTGACAAATATTAAGGTCTCACTGACCACAAGCTTCACTAGCATAGAATGGTCTCACTGACCACAAGCCACACTGGCATATTGTGCCTCACTGGCAAACCAAATTACCAACAAATGTAATAAGCAAATCAGAGGAATACTCTGTTTCATTCAATACAAATATATATCTGTCAAATACCCATTCTATTCAATCTGACATCCGGATATACTCAACAATCCTTTATTCTGATCCAATCAACACTGCATTCTAATCCATTCAACAACACTGCATATCAAATCTGTATTCTAATCCAACACTTCACAACACTGTATGTTTCATCTCTATCCTTCTTAATTTTTTCATCAATGCACCTGGAAAATAAATTTATACAAGTTGAATGTCTTTTCACTACCTTGGAACCTTTCACATTCCTTCATAAATTTCTCCTTCTGATCACATAAATTTTGCAACAAGACTTTTGAAATTTCACTTCTCTGCAAAAACATATTTCCTTTTCTCCTGCAAATAAACTCTTCAATTTTTTATTCATATTCCTGCAAAGAAACATTCTCTTATTGCAAACAAAAATTAATAAGAAATCTTCAATATAATTTTCTCACAAAACAAATTATCTCCATTAAAACCTTTTCATATCTACAATCTCTGCATGATGTTTCATATTCTTCAAAACACAAAAAAAAAAACTTTCAATCTAATTATCTTTGCATTATCCTCTTTTTCAAAACCTCTTAATCTTCTCTGCAATTTTTATCAACTTGAATGTATTCAACAATTTATTTTTCAATCTGCACTTGTATTCTTTCATCTGCCCTGAATAAAAAAAAATTATGAAAGAAGTTCAAACATCTTTAATAAAATCTGATCAAAGCTCTGTCTCAGATCTTTTCAAACCCTTCATCTTCCCCTTCACAAGACTCTTCAATCTGCAAGAAATGACTCTTCATATCCTCTAACATTTCAATCAGGACCTCTACAAATCTAAAAATCTCTGATAAAATTTTTCATTTTCTTCAAACAAAAAATAATCTCCTGCAAAAAAAATTATTTTTTTTTATCCAATCTGCAACAAAAATAATCTCTCCCAATTTCTCTTCATGTTTGGATTCATACTCAGAGACAAAAAAAAAATTATTAAAAGCATTTTTTTTTGCCTTTTAACACTTCACTCAAAAATCTCATCATAAAGACAAAAAATCTCCTTAAAAAAATCTTCTTTAAAAATTAAGTTTCTTTCCTTCTTGCTTTTAGAAAAGACTAAAAGAATCTCCTTGAAAAAAGAAATAAATCCCTTAAATTTCTCAAAAACTTAACCTGCCCACCTTTTGCTTAAATTATAATTAGAAATTATTTTTAATGTCATAAAAATGACATAAGAAGGGCCGACCACTTTTAGTGGATTAAAAACAAAATTTCTAAAAAATTAAACTTAAGCCATAAAGAGGCTTAGTACGGCTATGCTCCTCTAGAAAAGGCAATTCGATGCCTTTTATAAAAACAAGCTTTACCTTTTAAAATTTGATGCCCTTTTTCTAGTAAAAAAAAAAACTTTAACTTATTCCCCACTCAGCTTCATTGACTTATTCAATGACATGCTATTTGAAGACCTTTTCCCGCTCGAGCACCGGTATGAAGGTGATAAAGTTTTAAAACTTACTTTATATGGAGAGCACTGGTATGAAGGGTATAAAGTTTTAACCCTTGTATTTTCATAAAACTTGGATTTTGGTATAGATTATAATTTTTAGTTTTGCTTAAATGTTTAGGTTCACACTTGTCCTTTGAGTGTGAATAAGCAAGTGTCTTTTCATGAAAGACCATATAACCTTGTATTTCTGCACATGAGAAGTCTGCAAAAACTTTTCAACATCTATGTCATCAAGACAACAATTACGTTGAACTCCTATTCAATAAAGAATATCAACATCAAGATAAAGTTCAAACTCTCCAACATCCTTTATCATGAAACATATGATCTTGAACTTCAAACAATGAAACTACACACGTTTCAACCCCCACTGTATGTCATTTATATCACCCTGATGTAATCCTCAAACATATGAAGACATCATGATGAATACCTCATTAACCATCTCCTGAACACTTTTGACATCAATGACAACCTAACACCATCAGAAAGTGGCCAAGTACATGAATGGATTGAGGGAATTCATCCAATGAGATTTTGGATATGTGGAATATCTAGATAGTTGAGGAGGCCTATGAGTTGACACTCACCATAGAGAAGAAACTAAACTAAAAGCAAGAGGAAAGTACAACCACTAGAGAGTAAGAGAAGAGAAGAATTAGAATGGTCAAATGAGATATAGTAATAGGGGTAACCCCATGAGGTTAGGGGAGAGGTAACCAATACCGTAACAAAAGGGAAGGTTGAGGCTCCCACTAGGAGAGAATGAAGATGATAGGGGTTATGCAATAATAGGGAGGATGACTATAGAATCTTCAACAAAGGTAGAGAGGATGATGGAAGCCATCACAAAGATAAAAGAGTATGAGATAATCATCGCAAGGAAGTTCAAGAGAAGTGTAGAGGATATACTTAACAAGGTGGAGAATATGAGAGGAAAAGTTATAAATCCTTCAAGGGAACCTATTTTAGGTGTGGTGAAGGACATAGGGTGTTTGAGTACCAAGGAAGGAGGGAAAAGGGTAGTGCTAGAGCTACATTTGGTGATGAGAGGTCATTCACTTTTGAGAAGGATCCTGAGTGTGGGGATTCATTGGTATCACAAAGGGATTTATGGTGCAACAAGAGGGATGAGCTAGTATAGAAGATGATGTTATTTAGGGCTAGATGTAAAGAAGGTAGTAAATACTATGAGGTGGTGGTGGATAGTGGTAACACAAACAACTGGGTGTCTATGGAGATGGTTAACACGTTGGGGCTGAGGAGGATGAGACATTCATGCTCATACCAAATAGGCTAGTTATAGTAGGGAAACCAAATTTTGATGGAGGAGCAATTTTGGGTGAGGTTCAATATAGGGGTATACTATGGTGAGGTGTTATTTGACATTGTGCCAATAGATATGTGTCATATTTTTTTAGGAATACCATGGAAATTTGACAAAGAAGTGGTGTATGATGGGAAATCCAACATATACTCAATCGAAAGGATGGGAAAAAACATGAATTAATGTTTTTGAGGGTACGCAAAGGACATTTTTATATAAATGCCAATGTGTGCATTGGGCAGGGATACTATGCATTTATTCCAAAGATGTGTAGCATTACTGGAATGGGTTGCAGCATTGCAAATGCAAAAGCAGTCTAGAGAATAGGATAGACAAACAAGAGGATGAGGAGTTGTGCAGATGAGAGTATAGCCAAGGGAAGCATAACATAAGGGTATGTGGTGGCTATAAAAGAGACTAACAGATGCAAGGGACTAGTTGTGGATAAGGGAAAGTGGCTTATGACTAAATACTAACCAAAGACAAATAGTGCGGAATATGGGTGGTGGAATTAAGTGACACATAATGTGAGATAAATTAGTGCTCAGGGGGATTGTTGGAGGCATATCTAAGGAGGTGGAAAGAACATGTTAAAGAAGTAGTCAACTGGAATCTCTTAGCAAGAATGGGAGACTACCCTAGAAAATGAGGGACCCATTTTTTCATTTACCTTAGGAGTTTGATGTAGGTGCATCCCTAGGCATCCTAAAAATATAGTATCATATACGAAGAAGTAGAATTGGTGGTTAACTTTGATAGTTTATGTGTTTGCAAGCTAGTTGCTAGTAGTATGTGGTAGTAAAAGAGAATGCATTTCATTGTATTGAGGAATTAGCTTCTATGATTGTGATGGTAATTTTGTATGTTTATGAAAGGTTATTTTGGATTTACACCAAGGGGGAATATTTTAGAGACATTTTAATAATCACTGTAAAGGTTTGGGGTTGCCATGTGGAGAGTCTCCACTATTAGATTGTTGTATTTTGTAAGTTATAATCTAGTCAGTGACATGTTTCATTTGGCTTTAGCCTTTTCCACAACTTGAGGTTTGTTTGAATTGGTCTAGACAATTGAGAGGGAGGGTGAATTAGTTGTCATACAATTCAAACTTTTCTTCCTTTAATTTTCTTTTACAACTTCTAATCAAATTAATTATATAAACATTAAAGCATGAATCAATGACACATGAGCAGAAACATAAACAACACACTTGTCACCAAGATTTTGACATGGAAACCTGGTTAAGGGAAAAACCATGGTGGGGGTTAACCCACAAAGACTATACTCTGTTAAAAGTATTACAAAGGGGAATGCACATGCATTTGATCTCACTGCCCAGAGCTCACTGCTCATAAGAAGGCTCACTACCTATAGAAAGAAGATTACAATGAGTTTGAACTGATAATTAGCATCTATTAATGCAATGATTCATTTCTGGTTAAGCTCAAAATACTAACTTGATACACTTCATCTTCACTCTGCCTTGTTTACTGTTCTGCTAACATCTGAACCTTAGATCTCTATCCTTTTCACATTTATTCCATAGTCGTATCACACACACACAAATCACTTAAATCCATTGGCTATATATATCCACATCATGATATTCAATCACTTTTTAGTTAGCTTCAAGAACACTTAGAACTTTGTTGAAGACTCTGCTCTATCAGCTAAATCCATGCATAACTTGTAACGTGGACCAAAAATTGCACTAACAAATCATCAACAATGTCAGCCACTATCACTGATCATCACAAATCATCGAACTAAAAACTTCCATTTATCTGGAACCAAGATCAATTACAAGGTCAGCCTGTTCTTCTATTTTCTGCACTGTCAAACTATAACCTCATACTCATATGCAAATAACTTTTGAATAGTTCATCATCGGAGGTTAAGATTCTGGATTTAGATTACCCTAACTATCCTTATGATTCTTTCAGATCTGCAACATACTCTGATTTACCACCAGAGAGATCTAGACCTAGATACCAGACCCTGTCTCATGCTCTGTCTCTTGCTACCTGAACTTAGATAAATTCTGATTCTGACTTCTGGTAAGAACAAATTATGTTATGCGGATGAGTGGAATAGTCTTAGTTGCCATCAATGACAACACCTGTTATACAAAGCAGTGTCTCTTGCCAACAATCTCCCCCTTTGGCATTGATGGCAACACTTAGTGAAAAATGACTGTGTTACTCATTTACTCCCCCTTACTCTATACTCTTATGCTTCTCCACTGATTCCGGAGATCCCCCTTTGTTGGATTCCTCATTTTTCACTGTTATTCACTCTCCCTTTGACATCAATGGCAAAGGATGGGGTCCACAAGCCAAAAATTCTCAAAAATTCTGTATACAGTGCCATATATATACAACCAATCCTTAAGTTATATTCACATGAACTTGAGAATATATGCAAAACTAATTTTCAATTGCTCAAGTTCAGAGGTCCAATGTCTTTTCATTCCATCCAAAATTGAGATGTGTCCACTCAGTAGAAATGTGTAAGCTTCTGTCTTTGTCATATCTGAAGGATCACTTGTTTGAACTGCAATTTGAGCTTCTGATAGTGCGTTAAACATTGTTTCTTGCTTGGCGGCAATCAATCCTTGGAGCCCACACATTCTCTTCATAATATTTCCTTTTTCTTTAACAAGCTTCTTTATTTCATCGGTCAAGCTAATTACTTGACACTCTTGATTTATAGGAGAAGCTATTAGAGGATCAAAACTTTGAGATAGATTTGACAGTTTTTGTTCTTGCTCCTTTATCTTCTTCTCAATATCCTCACTGACTTTGGGCTAGGATAGACAAAATTTATATATATCACCTACATCACTTAGAGCATTTTGAATACTCTTTATACTGATACCAAGTATCCTCCTATCATACCCTACTAAGCTCTTTATTTCACTAAATTTCTTATCCAAAAATTC
The DNA here is from genome assembly GCA_027924645.1 of Cunninghamia lanceolata. Lineage (NCBI taxonomy): Eukaryota > Viridiplantae > Streptophyta > Pinopsida > Cupressales > Cupressaceae > Cunninghamia > Cunninghamia lanceolata. The sequence goes on from BSBN01000078.1 coordinate 13,040,991, forward strand.
ATTTTTGACTTTAGTCTATGCAGACTTCTCAAAAGACTCAAAATGTGTACTTACATAACTTACAAGATTCTTAAGATTTCTAGAAGGAGAGTCAGAAGGATTCTTCCAGAAGGTTGGCAATATCTTCTCCAATACTCCAGTTGCAAGGCCTAGCAACTCATTGTCCTCAATATGAGATTTCATCATCTTTCCTCTTGTCTTTGCTTGTGTGAAGGATGCTATCTTCATTACTTGAACTGGAGAGAGAGAATCTAGATTGATCAGTCCTTGAAACATCTCTGGTTCATAAAACTCAAGCATTTCTTTACTCAGGAAACTTTTCACTACATCTGTAGTGTCTCTTGCCACCATTTCTAGACCACTTTCCTTTTCTTGAGTTTTCACAGTATCAGGATTATCAACATTTGCACCATCTTCTTTTGCTTTATCTTCCTTACTTTTGACTTCTTCTTCTTCTTCACCTTTCTCTGTGTTATCTGCAGATGGATTCTTTCCTTTGACTTCACTATTTGCAATCTGTTCCTAAGGATCTTGTGTGGCAGCAGTATTCTCAACATTATCTTTTTTTCTAGATTTATTAGGAGAAGTTAGAGTATGTCCTGCATCATCAATTTGATCAATCATCTATGTATCTTCTATGTTTATTTGTTCCTCTTCTAGAACATAGGAGTCATCAACTTTGGTTTGCTACTCATCAGTTTTCATCTTTTCAATATCCGAGATTGATGAATCAATACGATCACCAGTCTCCTCCTTAACAAATGGAAGATTGTGTCTCTTTAATGCACTTAGAAGTATTTCCTAAGTTTCTTTAACTATTTGGTCCAATTCTCCAAGCATCAGTTTGTTCATTCTCTTCTTGCTCCTGAATTCATCCTTCACTTCTTTGAATATCATATTCATTTTGTCATACCCACATTTCCCATGTAGTCATGACATGCAACACACGTGTCATGTCCACATTTGTCATGTGGTCATGACACGAAATATCAAAAACTTTTCCACGTGTCCCTAGAAATCCTTCGCACATGTCTGCATGCTTGGTGGCAATACACATAAGGCGTAAACATGTCAATCGATACTCAGGGAAGTACATCTACCTACACAGTTCCCTGCATGATGATAGCCGACTAGGGGGTTAGGTGATGCGATGAGCGCTGCTTCTAGGGTTAGAACCGATTTAATTCAAACCCTAAGTTTCATAGGTGAGTGAGATGATTTCGACTAAATCAAAATCAACTCTAATTCTAATGCATAAATAAAATTGAATAAAATAATGCTTCAATGATATGATGGTTGCATGAAGAAATGGAGTGATAAAATAATTGTCACAAAAATGCCATTAAAATAAAACCCTAAATTCTAAGAAAAATTCAACAGCACAATGCATTATCAACATATGAAATAAACATTTTAAAAAGAGTTCCCCAAGAGATAATTAATGCAAAAATTAAATAAATAAAGTATAAGATAAATTACAAAATTCCAAGGTCAAAATAAAATTTACCACTCAACAATTATGAAACTTGAATTTAAGTAAATGACCAAATTAAAATTCAATAACTGAGTCATTTAATAAATATAATTGCAATAATTATATTTATTAAATAACTCAAGTAAAAAAAAAATTATAAAAGGGAAAAATTAAAACATCTTTCCCCATAAAATAATAAAATCGGTCAAATTAAAAATAATTAAATTAAAAAGGTCTCCCCAATAAAATTAAATTAAAACACACTAGATAATAAATAAAGGTGTCCACTCAAATAATAGGCAAGAGATAAGGTATCACAAATAAACAAAAATCCCATTCCCACTAAAATAAAATCCACATGGAAATAAAATCCAACCCCTCAACAATATTTAAATCAAAAGAATTTGAAACTCAAGGGAAGGCAAATAATACCCAAAAAGTCAAGAGGGCAAAAGAGAGGGAAACTCAATCTCCTGTGCACATGGAAAAAAAAATGAAATGAATAAATCAAATAACTTAATTAAGTTTCCACTCAACTTGCAACCCTAACTTCTCTCTAATATTTTATTAATTTCCTTAAGGAGGGTACTAACCCTAATACTTATTCCCTTGTTTTGTTTTTTCATTGTTTTCTCTCCTCTCTTTCTTGTTTTCCCACTTTGTTTTGTTTTGCTTCCTTTTATTGCAAGTATGAAAGAGGGGCAACCATGGATGAAACCTCCCACAGAGGTATACATGGATGTATACATAGGTTATATATCATTTTGTGTATATATATACAATATTTTAAGTCTGGAAGTGATTATATATACTTTTTTTTGTTGTATACACAGTGAACTATATATATATATAGTGTTATGTTGCAGGTTTTAATAAATCAAAATACATGGTTCATAGAGGCTGAATGAGGGCCAAAGGGTAGAGGAGGGTCTGTGGTAAGGAGGGCCGACGGCCCATTTCAAGTCTCCACAGCCGCTGCGTTAATGGGGGAATGGGGGAAGAAAAAGGGTGGGTGTGGGGAGGAGGCCGTGCCTCCACCCACACCCAAGGGTGTGGGTAGAGGCATGGCCTCCTCCCCACACCCCATATTGCAATCTGAAGGAGCAGTGGGTGGTGGCCCAAGGCTGCCATCCACTGTACATGTTTTTTTTTGTTTTCCTTAAACCTTGACCACCGAAACCCTCGTGGGTTTGGCTCCACTTTGAACAATTTCTCTTTTTTTTTCAGCAAAAAAACATGAATATAATTTGGTTTAAATTCTGTATGAAATAGTTTATTAATGTTTATATATATATACATACTATCTACTCAATCTCAGCAGAAGGTTAAAATGCAACTAAAAGCCAAAAATACATGTGTGTGTATATATATATATATTTCATATATATATATATATATGTATATATATTATATTATATGTATATAACCCTAATAACATAATAGAAGCACATAACTAGATTTGAAAACTTATAAGAACCAATAATATAACATTTTTCTTGAAATGAAAAGACCAGATTTACTATTTTTTTTTTGACAAAATAATGAAGCAAAATAGTATGTCTTCTTTTAACAACAACCTTAATAAACCAGATGTCATAAATTTCCTTCATCTTTCAAAATAGTGAATAACATGGAAAAGTCTAAGCATTATATATATATATATATATATATATATATATATATATCTAAGAATCACAATAGATAGCAATGAGATATTTCTTTTCCACTTAGCATACAACTAAAATTTCAAAGAGCAACACATGCTTCTTTTTCTTTTTAACAAAAAGGACAGCAACTGTATATTTTCCTCTGACAATTTTTCCATAAACACACAACACAACAACAACGTAATACATATTTTGAAAATCATTACAAAACAAATTTCTCATTAAATCTCTTTTCAACAACAAATACAAGGAGGAAACAATGATTTTTACAACCAAAACAATAAGGCCTCTAAGGCCATGGCTCACTACAACCAACCAAAATAATACAATATAAGCTAAAATAAACTTTTCTTCAAATTTCTAAGACTCCAACAATGACCTGCAAAACATAAACACAAATGGGGAACCAAGGCCATACAAATCACCCTCCGCCCTACCATAGACCCGCTAGTGGGTCACCCCCGAGCTAGGGAGATAGAAATCACACAGTTTCTCATCTCACACCACAACAATGATCACAAAAATAACACAACAATCACCCAAGGATTTCTACATAACTAAACTCACTAAAATGAGTTTGGAGCGGTAGGGGAGTGGACCCCTCAACTCAAGAGGTCTCTCCAAGAAATCAAAATCACAATATCTCAAGGCCTCAAGCCAAAATAATTTCTCCACAATACTCAAAGAATCACTATGGCACTCATGCCAACTCAAATACTCCCAAAAATGATAGAATGCCCTCAAGGCTATAAATAGACCAACAATGGGAGGTGACCTTGAGGAGGTTCACTCTCTCCCACCCCATACGATTTGAGCCTTTTATCTAAATAGAGATGCTCTTACCAACACCCAAACCCACACAAAAATAAAACTAACAACCAACATAAATTTTCAATCATATACACTAAAATAAAACATGCATAGGGAAATTGTAAAAAGAAAGAACCCCCTACTCATCTCCAAGAGGAGATAAAATAGGCCTTCAAATTTGGTCTTGAGGAATGAGAAGGTGACACTTGTCACCTTCTCCTTCCTCATTCCATGCAACTTGCAAGGGAGAAGGAGTGTGAGGGTGCTAAGTGTCACCCTCTAATCCATTCAAACCCTCACCTTATCCACTTGTGCTCTCACACTTGTGTGAGAGACCAAGTGGAGAGGTTGCAACTCCCTTCAAGGCTCCATGAGGATAAGGGATACCACATGGCATCCTCTTATCCTCCAAGAGAGCCATCTCCCTCCAAGATGCTCTCACACGTGTGTGAGAGTCTTGGAGGAAGATCTCACACACTTGGGGGTCTTGAAGACCCCCTAGGTCTTCTTGGTGGAGGAATCCCCAAGCTTTGGGAAGGGAGATGGGTCTTTCCCAAAGCAAGACTCATCTCTCACCCTTAGCCATTTTCAAATTTCGTCACATTTACTAAACCCAAGTTTAGAGTGTCTAGATGTGAGTTACCCTAGGGTTTAGTAAGTCCAAATGGACCCTAGACCCTAGGGTTACCACCTAGGGTAAGTTTGGAACTCTAATAAACACCTAGGGAGGTATAAAATCACTTTAAATGGCCCATAAATAAAATAACACCAAATGGTGTAAATCAAAACATAAATTTACAACACATGATATAAATCAATTTAAAAGGGTGAACTAGGCCAAATAAATAAATCAAGCATGTACGAAAACATCATTCAATCAAACGTGATCCTCATCCCTCTTGGGAATGGATCGACTTCACAAGGGATTACATAAGTGTGAGAACTACCTCTGATTTCCCGTGGCTAGTGAAAATAACCTACACAACTCGATTAAATGGTCAATCCAATCATAGATAAATCATAGCCAAAGCAACAAAAATTAAAGTCATGTCACTGCATACAACATTAATCATTCACATCATAATTAAGATTTAAAATTGCATTTTCTATCTAATGTCTCATAATCATCATCAAATAATAAATCCACATAATTAACTTGTAATTGCATCAATAATCATCATCAAATGTATCACACATGTCTAACATCATAATAGCATCAAAACATGATCTAATCAAATCACCACATGACTAATCAATGCTAATCCAAAAATGAGGAGATATAGTCTAAATCTGCATAATGGAAATCAACAGTCTCTAAATGTTTGATAATGTCACCAACTATAATGTAAAATGATCAAAATAGGGAAGTGAAATAAATCAGCCTCACATCCTCCCCCCTAAGACTAAACTTCCTCCTGGAAGTCATAAAAAAGGTGAGGATAGAGTGCCCTCAAACTAGCTACATCCTCCCAGGTCACTGTGACCTCATCATAACGATCCCACTGGACCCTAACCTGGTCCAGCTCTCGACCTCAAAGGCCCAACGTCTAATGAGCCAATATGCAAATTGGCTCCAAAGCCAACTACATATCTGCCTCTACCTATAGAGTACTCCAATCCAATACATGAGATAAATCAGATATATATCACCGTAACATAGACACATGAAAAACATCGTGGATACATGATAGGCTAGGTGACAACCTCTAGACGGTAGGCTACAGGTCCTATCTTCTCCAAGATATCAAAAGGTCCTATGAACCATGGTGCATGCTTAGAGCCCTTTTCATAACAGATTGGACTCTTGTGTGGCCGCACTCTCAGGCATACTCTGTCACCAACTAAGAAGCTCCGATCTAGTCTCTTAGCATCGACATACTTCTTCTGTCTATCCTATGCCTCTTGAAGTCTCTGCCTAATTAGTGTGACCTACTGCTCCATATCCTAAACCAAGTCTGGACCTATGGCAACTCTGTCCTCTATCCGATCCCAACTCAACGGTGTCCTACATGGTCTGTCATATAAAATCTAAAAAGGAGGCATACCCAATGAGCTGTGATGCCCATTATTGTAGGAAAACTCAACCAAATACATATATTCCTCCTAGCATCTAGACTGATGGTCCATAACATACATATGGAGCATGTCCTCCAACACCTAATTCACCCGCTCTGTATGTCCATCTGTCTCGGGGTGATATGCGGAGCTAAAGTTGAGCTGTGTGCCCAACGCCTATTGCAAAGCTCTCTAAAAGGTTGAAGTGAACACTGAGTCCCTATCAGAAATGATGCAGCGAGGTACCCCATGTATTCTCACAATATCATCCAAGAATACTCTTGCCACTGCTAGTGCATTGTACGTCATGCGTATAGCGGTGAGAAGACATAGGAAGACCAACAATGAAATCCATGGAAATGGTGTCCCATTTCCACTCAATTATCTCGTGAGGGTACAAAAGGCATGCTAGATGTTGATGCTCAGCCTTGACCCTCTGGCACTCAAGGCATCAAGCAACAAACTCTACAATATCTCGCCTCATACCTGCCCAATGGTACAACTTTCGTAGGTCGGCATGCATCTTCTTCACCCCTGGGTGTTCTGCATATGGTGCTCTGTGAGCCTCTAATAACCCTACTGAACATAGGTCGCCTATGCGGGGTACATAGATGCACTGTCGATGATGAAGTAACCCATCTTCCTCAAGTGAGTATCATGCAAACTTGCCCACAAGGGCCCTCTGTGACTGGATCTCCTGCTGCACCTCATGAAACCACTCATCCTCAGGTAGATGCTGAATAATGCATCCTCTCAAGTCCACACTTAGAGTCAAGGTTAGGATCTCATGGTGCCTCCGACTCAATGCGTCAGCAACCACATTCTCCTTCCCTTTGATGTAGTGGACATCAAAGTCATACTCACAAAGAAACTCCATCCAACACCACTGCCGGGTGTTTAGATTTGGCTGCGTGAATATGTACTGAAGGCTGTGATGATCTAAATGAAGCTCAAAGCGATGGCCCAATAAGAAATGTCTCCAACGAACTAGAGCATGAACCACTATTGGGAGTTGTAAATCATGAGTGGGGTAGTTCAACTCATGGGTCTTGAGGTTTCGCAACTCATACGTGATCGCTCTACCACCCTGCATAAGTATGGCTCCAAAACCCTCAAGCGATGCATCCCTACAAACCATAAAATCCATTGCTGGATTAGGAACTGCTAAAATGGGAATGCTGGTAAGATGCTCCTTGAGGACCCCAAAGGCCCTCTCACACTGTTCAGTCCAAGTAAAACTCTTCCCTTTCCGCTGAAGGGAAGTGATGGGGTGCGCTATCTGAGAGAAACCCTCAACAAATCTACGGTAATAACTAGCTAACCCCATGAATCTCCTGACCTTTGTCACACTAGTGGGTGCTGGCCAATATCTGATAGCCCTAATCTTTGATGGATCTATAGAGATTCCATCACCAGATAGGATGTGCCCCAAATACTGTACCTTTGTCCTAAAAAATGCACACTTCGCCAGATTGCCATAAAGATTCTACTCCCTCAAACACTGCAAAACCTAACGTAGGTGCTCCTTATGATCCTCCTTGGTCCACAAATAGATCAAAATGTCATCAGGGAAAATAATTACAAAAAGATCCAAGTAGGTACAGAACACCCCATTCATGAGACTCATGAACACTACAGGGGTGTTCGTCAAGCTAAAGGGTACCATAGTGAAATCATAGTGACCATATCGAGTTCAGAAGGTGGTCTTATAGATATCCACCTGTGTGATGTGTAACTGATGATAACCTAACTTCAGGCCAATCTTAGAGAACACCCTGGCTCCTTGCATCTGATCGAAGAGATCGTCAATCCTAGGTAGAGGATAATGGTTCTTCACCGTCACCTTATTCAACTACCTATAATCTATGCATAAATGAAGAGACCAATCCTTCTTCATGAAGATAACTAGAGCACCCCAAGGTGAAATGCTCAGTCAGATGTGCCCCTTCTTGAGCAAGTCCTCAAGATACAACTTGAGCTCTGTGAGCTCATGAGTGGTCATACTGGAGGGTGCACGAGACACTAGCTCAGCACCCAGCACTAGATCAATATGAAAGTCTACCTCACGATGGGGTAGCATCCCCAATAACTCTGTTGGAAACACATTGGCAAACTCTCTCAAGATGGGGTGGTCATCTAATGATGCCTCAGGCTCGTCCTCTGATCTGTCACTAATCGTGATGGTGAACATCTGATATCCCTTCTGCATGTAACGCTTAAGCTGCTGAGCAGATATCATATGAACTACCATGGGCTTCTGCATTCCCACTATCTCAACCAATGTACCATGATCGTTTAAGCAGCTAATCACCTTTCGGTGGCAATCTAGCTTGGCTCGATGAGCCGCAAGCCAATCCATACCCAAAACCACACCATAGGAACCTAAAGACATAACCCTAAGGTCACATAATGTAGTAAAGACCCCCAAGGATATCTCACAGTCATGGACTAAGGTATCTACTGCCATCTTGGTCCTAGTGGCCAACTCAACCTCCCACCTATCGCCCTGCCTAGAGGCCACCAGCCTACAATGCTCCACTAACTATGGAGATATGAAAGAGTCAGTAGTGCTAGAGTCAAAAAGGTTAGAAATGGGGACACCTTGAATCATACCTGAGGTCTCAATCACTGATTCCTAAAAATTAGCCTACGGTTATCAACCACTGCAAACATACGGTGGGACCTACCGACATCTCCAACCGTCTGCTCTGAACCTCCTACATGAGGCTGTCCCCCTACTATACAACCCTGTGGGCACTCTCTAGCTAGATGTCTCGCTCTACCACAAACATAACATGGGCCCCAAGCTTGTACCTATCTAGACTAACTCCTACCACTCTACTATTGTCCAGATCGACCTATGGATCCCTGTGAACCCCTATAAGACTGATGTGATCTCGCAGATCCTGCAGGTGGTCCCTACTATCTCTAACCCCTATGCGGACCCTGCTGCTGCCAACCTTGATTATGACTCCCGTGTGTCCTCTGCTATGGTCTGGATCTCTACTACTGCTATGACTACTGCTACTGTGGAGGCCTAGGAGGTAATGGCACAGAACTAAACCCTCCTCTCTGAGGTGGTGGTGGTGGTCTACGGTAACTCTCCTGATGCTGCTACTGCCCACGATCCTAAAACTAAGGGCGGGAACTCCACCCTCGTCCCTGTATCTCCTCAGCTATGTATGCCTTCTCTGTAGCATCACTCAATACCTGGGGGTCTGCCATGTGCACAGGCCCTGCTATCGCGTGGTTCAACCCTATAATAAACTTATGAACCAGCAGTTTCTCATCATGGAGATACTCCACATAACGTGACAACTCAGTAAACCTACCCTTGTACTATGCTACAGTAAGCCCTTGCTGCTATAAATCATGAAACTCATTGATGCGACACTGCCTGTAGTGGTCTGATAAATATCATGCATTAAAGCACTCAATGAATGTCTCCCATGTAAGTGTATCTAATGACAAGCGACACTTACACTCCTCAATGCGCCACCAAGTCACTGCTACATCTTTCAACAAGTGGACTGCCACGTGTGCTTTCATATTGCCCTCATAAGGATGCAACACAAAGCACTTGTCTAAACTAATAAATCAAGCCTTAGCCTCGGCTCCCTTTGTGGTCCCTACGAAAGTAGGTGGATTCAGTCTAAGCAAGTCCTTGATAGGATCTCCTCGATCTTTGTGCCCTCTGATAGGCTCATCTCTACCATAATCATAAGGCTTGTGACAATACTGATATACTCTCACTGCCTCCCCTCACCTCGCCTGATGCTCAGGGCTCCTATAATGACCCCTAAACGTTGAACTAACCTCCTCCACAATAGTGTCAGGAATCTCTACAAAGGGCTCTATGCGTGGTGCCACTTACAGCTCGACATAGGGCTCAACACATGGCTCCACACGCAGCTCCTCACATGGTTCCTCTCGCGGATCAATGTGGTGCTTGGCACGCAGTTTTGCTACCGCTGGTGGCAATCTCTCCACCACTGCCTTTAACGCTTGTAAAATCTATGGTCTAATATCAAGTACCAGTAAGGCCTGCATTACCTACTACATTGACAGTGCTAGGGGTCCTTGACCCTCTACTAAAGACTCGTGCTCTTCCCGTATCTCTATGAACGTTGTGTCACATGAGCGCACTCACCTAACTCACCGAGGAGGCATCCTACAAGAGCAAGGTAGTTACAAATTAATCAAAATTACTGAAATAATAATGTGCCCAAACAAGCCCAATGTTTAAACTTGGGCTCTGATACGAAATGTCTTGCCCACATTTCCCATACGGTCATGACATGCAACACACATGTCATGTCCACATTTGTCATGTCCACATTTGTCATGTGGTCATGACATGAAATATCAAAAACTTTTCCACGTGTCCATAGAAACCCACTCGCATGCATCTGCGTCCTCGGTGGTAATATGCATAAGGTGTAAACATGTTAATCGATACTCGAGGAAGTGCATCTACCTACGCAATCCCCTGCTTGATGATAGCCAACTAGGGGGTTAGGTGACGCGATGAGCGCCACTTCTAGAGTTAGAATCAATTTAATTCAAACCCTAATTCTAATGCATAAATAAAATCAAATAAAACAACACTTCAATGATATGATGGTCGCATGAAAAAATGGAGTGATAAAATAATTATCGCAAAAATGCCATTAAAATAAAACCCTAAATTATGAGAAAAATTCAACAGCATAACGCGTTTTCAACATATGAAATAAATATTTTAAAAAGATTTCCCCAAGAGATAATTAATGCAAAAATTAAATAAATAAAGTATAAGATAAATTACAAAAATCCAAGGTCAAAATAAAATTTACCACTCAACAATTATGAAACTCAAATTTAAGTAAATGACCAACTTATAATTCAATAACTAAGTCCTTTAATAAATATAATTGCAACAATTATATTTATTAAATAACTCAAGGAAAAAAAAAATTAAAAAAGGGAAAAATTAAAACATCTCTCTCCATAAAATAATAAAATCAGTCAAATTACAAATAATTAAATTAAAACGCACTAGACAATAAATAAAGGTGTCCTACTCAAATAATAGACAAGAGATAAGGTATCCCAAATAAACAAAAATCCCATTCCCACTAAAATAAAATCCACATGGAAATAAAATCCAACCCCTCAACAATATTTAAATCAAAAGAATTTGAAACTCAAGGGAAGGCAAATAATACCCAAAAAGTCAAGAGGGCAAAAGAGAGGGAAACTCAATCTCCCGTGCACATGGAAAAAATAATAATAATAATGAAATGAATAAATCAAATAACTTAATTAATTTTCCACTTAACTTGCAACCCTAACTCCTCTCCAATATTTTATTAATTTCCTTAAGGAGAGCACTAAACCTAATCCTATTCCCTTGTTTTGTTTTCTCATTGTTTTCTCTCCTCTCTTTCTTGTTTTCCCACTTTGTTTTGTTTTACATCCTTTTATTGCAGGTATGAAAGAGGGGCAGCCATGGATGAAACCTCCCATAGAGGTATACATAGGTGTATATACATGTTATATATCATTTTGTGTATATATATATATATTAAGTCTAGAAGTGATTATATATACTTTTTTTGTTGTATACACACTGAACTATATATATAGTGTTATGTTGCAGGTTTTAATAAATTAAACTACACGGTGCACAGAGGCCGAGCGACGACCAAAGGGCAGAGGAGGGTCTATGGTAAGGAGGTCTGACAATCCGTTTCAAGTCTCCACAGCCACTACATTAAGGGGGGAACAGGGGAAGAAAAAGGGGGGGTGTGGGTGGAGGCACAACCTCCTCCCCACACCCCATATTGCAAGGCCATTGTCCACTGTATGTATTTTTATTTTGTTTTCCTTAAACCTTGACCACCAAAACCATCACGGGTTTGGCTCCACGTTGAACAGTTTCTCTTATTTTTTTTAGCAAAAAAAAATGAATATAATTTGGTTTAAATTATGTATGAAATAGTTTATTAATGTTTATATATATATATGTGTGTGTGTGTGTATACATATATATGTGTATATATATATGTGTATACATATATATGTATATGTATATATATATGTATATGTATATATTTATGTATATATATATATGTATATATATATATACATACATATATATGTATATATACACACACACACACACATATATAACCCTAATAACATAATAGAAGCATATAACCAGATTTGAAAACATATAAGAACCAGTAATATAACATTTTCTTGAAATGAAAAGACCAGATTTACTATTTTTTTTTGATAGAATAATGAAGAAAAATAGCATGTCTTCTTTTGACAACAGCCTTAATAAACCAGATGTCAGATTTCCTTCAGCTTTCAAAACAGTGAATAACATGAAAAAGTCTAAGCATTATATATATATATATATATATATATATATATATATATATATATATATATATTCTAAGAATCACAATAAATAGCAATGAGATATTTCTTTTCCACTTAGCATACAACTAAAATTTCAAACAACAACACATGCTTCTTTTTCTTTTTAACAAAAAGGACAACAACTATATATTTTCCTCTTTGAAATTTTTTCCATAAACACACAACACAACAACAACATAATACTTATTTTGAAAATCACTACAAAACAAATTTCTCATTAAATCTCTTTTCAACAACAAATACAATGGAGGAAACAATGATTTTTACAACCAAAACAATAAGGCCTCCAAGGCCATGGCTCACTACAGCGAACCAAAATAATACAATAGAAGTTAAAATAAACTTTTCTTCAAATTTCCAAGACTCCAACAATGACCTGCAAAACATAAACACAAATGGGGAACCAAGGCCACGCAAATCACCCTCCTCCCTACCATAGACCCACTAGTGGGTCACCCCTGAGCTAGGGAGGTAGAAATCACATGGTTTCTCATCTCACACCACAACAATTATCACAAAAACAAAAAAACAATCACCAAAGGATTTCCACATAACTAAACTCATTAAAATGAGTTTGGAGGGGTAGGGGAGTGGACCCCTCAACTCAAGTGGTCTCTCCAAGAACTCAAAATCACAATATCTCAAGGCCTCAAGCTAAAATAATTTTTCCACAATACTCAAAGAATCACTATGGCACTCATGCAAACTCAAATGCTCCCAAACACCATAGAATTCCCTCAAGGCTATAAATAGACCAACAACAGGAGGTGACCTCGAGGAGGTTCACTCTCCCCCACCCCATACGAGTTGAGCCTTTTCTCCAAATTGAGATGCTCTTACCAACACCCAAACCTACACAAAAATGAAAATAACAACCAACATAAATTTTCAATCATATACACTAAAATAAAACATGCATAGGGAAATAGCTATTACCATGGAACTTACCTCCAAAGTCCCAAAAATGGCAGCACGTTTGAAGAAGAACCCACACTCCTGCAACTTTCCAAGCTTGTAAGATTTCTCCAACACTAAACCTCCAAAGATAGAAAGGAATTGCAAAAAGCAAGAACACCCAACTCCTCTCGAAGAGGAGATAAAATAGGCCTTCAAATTTGGCCCTGAGGAATGAGAAGGTGACACTTGTCATCTTCTTCTTCCTCATCCCATGTCACTTGCAAGGGAGGAGTGTGAGGGTGACAAGTTTCACCCTATAATCCATTCAAACCCTCACCTTATCCACTTGTGCTCTCACACATGTGTGAGAGACCAAGTGGAGAGGTGGCAACTCCCTTCAAGGCTCCATGAGGATAAGAGATGCCACATGGCATCCTCTTATCCTCCAAGAGAGCCATCTCCCTCCAAGATGCTCTCACATGTGTGTGAGAGTCTTGGAGGAAGATCCCACACACCTGGGGGTCTTGAAGACCCCCCAAGTCTTCTTGGTGGAGGAATCCCCAAGCTTTGGGAAGGGAGATGGGTCTTTCCCAAAGCATGACTCATCTCCCACTGTTAGCCATTTTCAAATTTCGTCACATTTAGTAAACCCAAGTTTAGAGTGACTAGATGTGAGTTACCCTAGGGTTTAGTAAGTCCAAATGGACCCTAGACCCTAGGGTTACCATCTAGGGTATGTTTAGAACTCTAATAAACACATAGGGAGGTATAAAATCACTTTAAATGGCCCATAAATAAAATAACACCAAATGGTGTAAATCAAAACATAAATTTACAACACATGATATACATAAATTTAAAAGGGTGAACTAGGCCAAATAAATAAATCAAGCATGTATGAAAACATCATCCGATCAAACGTGATCCTCATCCCTCTTGGGAATGGATCAGATTCACAAGGGATTACATAAGTGTGAGAAGTACCTCCAATTTCCCATGGCCTGGGAAAATAACCTGCACAACTCGATTAAACTGTCAATCCAATCATAGATAAATCATAGCCAAAGCAACAGAAATTAAAGTCATGTCATTGTATACAACATTAATCATTCACATCATAATTAAGATTTAAAATTACATTTTCTATCTAATGTCTTGTAATCATCATCAAATAAGAAATCCACATAATGAACTCGTAATCACATCAATAATCATCATCAAATGTATCTCACATGTCTAACATCATAATAGCATCAAAATATGATCTAATCAAATCACCACATGACTAATCAATGCTAATCCAAAAATTAGGAGATATAGTCTAAATCTGCATAATAGAAATCAATTGTCTCTAAATGTCTGATAATGTCACCAACTATAATGTAAAATGATCAAAATAGGGAAGTGAAATAAATCAGCCTCACACATTTGAACTTGAGTGATTTGAGGGCATAGTTTTTTCAATACATGCTCTCTAAGTTCCATATCCTTGCTTTTTGCATTTTCTTTCCTCAACTCCAAAATGTTTACAAGACTTGGAGGGATGTCAGAAGTTATTTCAATCAAGGCCTTATTATAGATATTCAGATATCTAACAATTGCTTCATCTAACACCCTCTTATTTGTGTCACAGTATTCATCATAAAATTCAGTTATCAGTTTCAGATTTCCATCCACATTGACTAATTTTATTACATCTTCCATTGAAATTGTGGGTTTCTTAACATATGTATTTGTCTTCTGCCTTTTGCTTGCCTTTTTGCCTCCAGAGGGCTTCTCCTTAGTCATCTTGGTAGCTTTTGTTCTAGAGGCTTTCAACTCCTTTACCTCAACATTTGAATCTATTTCTTCTTCATCAACTTTTGTGCTCTTATAGGTTCTTGTGGCCTTTGTTTTCACTCGTTTTCCTTCTTTTTCAGATGATTTTCCTTCTAATTTCTCAGGATTGGAAGATTTGGGAGAAACAGGAGCAAAAGCAGAGCTTCTAGTGGCCCTTGATGTGGAAGAGGGTTCCACTGGAGCACTTCCTTGTTTCTTATCTTGTTTCTCTTTCTCAATTTTTTCAGTTCTTTCTCTGAATTGCCTAACAGCTTCCTTTGTTAGACCTAGATTCTTGGCCAACTGCTCAACTTCTTTTCTTACTTTTCTTTTGGTTTTATGTTCTCTGAGCTCAATGTGCAATTTCAAACTTAACTCCTCATATGTCCCAAATCTTTCAACTGTTGTATCCTTTGGCTCGCTCAATGTGTTGAGAATACATATTCAAAAGTTTCTCATCAACCTCATAGCCCATAGGCATAATCCATACAGTTCTAGGTTCCACAGCTTCCATTGGGCACTGATCAGTGTCAACCATAAAACATATCTCATCTTTGTATTTCTTCACAACTGATTTGGGAATTCTCTCCCTTACATACATCATACCCTAAAAATTCTTAAGATATCCCTAGATTGTTGTTTTCTATGTTTATAGTCACCAATGTTGTTTAGATGATCTCTGATCTGAATAGCCACTGGCTCAGCATTAGTCTAGTGTACACCTTTTACTCTAGGTACCTCATTCATAAAGTAGAAGAACAAGCATAGAACCAATGTACCATATTTAAAAGTGTTTTTCTTATCTTTCTTGATTTTGTTTAGGTTCTCAATCAGCTGATTCTACAATAATTCACACAAATCATAATCTACATTTTCCTTTAGCATCTTGTATGCAGCATATATGGCTATTCTAAAAATAGAATTTTCCCTGCTAGAGTAATAAATATTGTAGCCAATCACCATGGAAGAAAACTTAATATCCAATTCTATAATGTCATTGATGGTCATTACTTTCTTATCAAACTTCACACCGGTTGCATCGGTAAAAGTTTGGTTTTTCACAGATTTCAACATGGGTATTCCACCGGTTGGATTTAATCCAGTCACAATTCTGATAACATCATTGGTAATCTTGAATGGTTTTAGTAGCCATATGAATTCATCATGCATTCAACTCAAAACATACTGGACCCACTCATCTTCATCAAATGTTGGAAACTTCATAATCTAGATAAAGTGTTTATCCTGTACTTACCTTATACTCGGGTTTAAGGTTATGGTTTTCATCTATGAGATGATTCTCAAACATGTCTACATATCTTGAGTCTCCAAATTTATCTATGTTTTCATGAACATAAACCCTAATATCTTCAACATGAAGCACACCATACGAAACACTTGAAAAATCACCTAACGGGTCGACTTCAATTGATTTGTGAGGATGCTTCTTAAATTTGGGTCGAGGCCTTTCAACAATGTCAACAATATGAGGAGTAGCCATCTCAAAATATTTTAGATTTAAAAGTTTACAAAGAAGTACCGTTTTCTTTTGCGAGGTTAGGGTTGATCAATTGCTGGTTGAATTTGCTCTTCATGCTTCAATCTCTGGATTTGCAGCTCAGATGCTTTTCTTCTTGTTTCCTTCGAATGTAAAGTTGTTAAAATGCATGACCAAGTGACCTTTTATCCTTTGCAAAACCTAATTTGGCATTGTAATAAATGCGTTGCCCTAACTTCATCTGGTTACTCTATTTCTCAAATAGTTCTTCATGAATCACTCTACAAATTTCCATATCAACATCTTTTGTTCCAGAAATCCTTCCACAAGTTCTAAAATAATTGTAAATATATTCACTCATTGTGCTAGATCTAGACACCCATTTACTAGCTGGGGGGATTTGATTTTCAATGTAGTTCCCCTTGAGCCAAAGCTCTAAATTCAATTCCTGAAGGAATTATCAGCACTAGATTCCAGTGCAGATTCATTACTATTGTTCTCAATTGTTTTCTTGACCCATATCTTGCTCATTTCATTCTAGATCTCATTCACATCAATTTTTCTTTTGCCTTTGTCTTGTCTCTGCTCATCCAATTTGTTGTTTACCAGACCTCCTCTTTCATTAATCCTACTTCTACAAAATCTTGTAATATGACCATATTTATTGCAATTAAAGTACACAACATTTCTTTGCTTATACACTTGATTTCCTCTTGATATGCACTGATTAGCCATATGTCCAAATCCATTGCAAGAAAAATAGTAGCCATTGAAAGAGTTATTTATTACCATACTTCTGCATTCATTTGATCTATGACCATACCTTTTACACTTGAAGAATTGTTTAGAGGTGGATGGACCATTTTGATTTGCTCTACTTCTGCACTGAGTAGCTTTATGACCAAATTTATTACAATTGAAACAATTGCCATTGAAGGATGGATATCTTTGAGCATTAGGTTGTCTTACCAGAGGTACTTCTAGGTCTGTTTCTTCCATTCCTTGGTTGGAAATTTCTTTGTTTAGATCTAGAGCTTTCACCTTTCTCATATCCAAGACCATGCTTGTCATCAACCTTTTTCTGACCTTCATTTCTTACCTTCAAGTAGTACTTCAAGTTTAGCTGAACTTATCTTGAACTTCTCCTTGTATTCATTTGTAACTTCTAGGTCATGTTTGAGAGTGACAATTTGCCTCTCTAGTTCTCTCTCATTATTTCTTCTTTCTTGTAAATTAGACTTTAGAAGGTCATCTATTCCATCTAACCTATAGCATTTTTCAGTTCTTTCGTTTAGATTTTAATTCAGGTTTTCTTCAGTTTTCTTCCTATCTTCAATTTCCTTGGTTAGCCTCATCACCCCGGATTCCATCTCATGTTTTAATACAATAACTTCTTTAGTTAACTTCTCACATTCCTTTGTCTTCTCTTTCAGGGCCTTATCCTTGTTATTATATTCATAATGATTCCCTAGTTGAAGAGGTTGCTCCTTCCTCTTTTCATTGGATTTGCTCAATTTTTCTTTTAAAATCTCAATGAAGTCTTCAACATTTTTAAGGTTTTCTTGCAGCTCACTGACTTCTGCTCTAGATTGCTCAAGATCTTCTAAAGCAAGATTAAGATGTCCTTAAAGGTTGTATTCATCCATTTTACTGTCTTCCTAGATCTTCCTCAAGCTGTTAAACTTTTTCAAAGGAACCTTGCTCTGATACCAATTGTTGGAATTGGTCTGGACAATTGAGAGGGGGGGTGAATCAGTTGTCACACAATTCAAACTTTTCTACCTTTAATCTTCTTTTACAACTTCTAATCAAATTAATGATATAAACATTAAAGCATGAATCAATGACACATGAGCAAAAACATAAACAACACACTTGACACCAAGATTTTGACATGGAAACCCGATTAAGGGAAAAACCATGGTGGGGGTTAACCCACAAAGATTATACTCTGTTAAAAGTATTACAAATGGTAATGCACATGTATTCAGGCTCACTGCCTAGAGCTCACTGCTCAAAAGAAGGTTCACTGCCTATAACAGGCTCACTGCCTACAGAAAGAAGATTACAATGAGTTTGAACTAATAATTAGCATCTATTAATGCAAGGATTCAGTTCCGGTTAAGCTCAAAATACTGACTTGATACACTTCATCTTCACTTTGCCCTATTTACTATTTTACTAACATCTGAACCTTAGATCTCTGTCCTTTTTGCACTTGTTCCATAGTCGCATCACACACACACAAATCACTTAAATCCATTAGCTATATATATATCTTCATCATGATATTCAATCACTTTTCAGTTGCCTTCAAGAACATTTAGAACTTTGTTTAAGACTCTACTCTGTCACCTAAATCCATGTATAACTTGTAACATGGACCAAAACTTGCATTCACAAATCATCAACCATGTCGACCACTATCACTAATCATCACAAATCATCCAACTGACAACTTCCATTTATCCGGAACCAAGATCAATTACAAGGTTGGCCTGTTCTTCTACTGTCTGCACTATCAAACTGTAACCTCATACTCAGATGCAAATAACTTTTGAATACTTCATCACCGGAGGTTAAGATTTTGATTTAGATTGCCCTAACTATCCTTATGACTCATTTAGTTCTGTAGCATACTCTGATTTACCACTGGAGAGATCTAGACTAAGATACTAGACCCTGTCTCATACTTTGTCTCTGGCTACCCGGACTTAGATAAATTATGATTCTGACTTCCGGTAAGAAAAAATTATGTTATGCGGATGAGTGGAATAGTCTTAATTACCACCAATGACAACACCTATCATGCAAAGCAGTGTCTCTACACAAATCATGTGGGGAATTTAAGGATAGTATGAATAAGAGATTAGAATCAAAAGAAAGTCAAGACTAGGATGATGTAGAAGTGTAGAAAGTGAGTTTGATAGTTAGGGAGTAAGGTCTAAGAGGAAGAGTCTAGTAATTGGTAATATGATGTGGGATGCAATCTAAAAGTATCCATAAGTGCATGTTTCTAGGAGGTGTGAATTTTAATTATTTATGTTATGTCATGTTATAGTCTTGTGGCAAGTCTGTGATGAGTCTTGTGGTAGGGGTCATTAAGTTATTTCTAGTAAGAAGTTTAGAAGTGGTGTTCCATAGCTAGTAGCATATATGTAATCTTGGATAATATTAATGTAATAAAATGGTTGAGGCCTACCATGTGAGATGGGAAATTTGTGGCAAACCTTATGATAATGATTGAGTGAAATTAAATAAACTATTTATTCAATATTTGTATTCTTGTTATTATTCTATTGTGTTGTGTTAGCTTGTGGTTAAAATTATCTTGTGGGTTTCGTGGTTGGGTAGTCCTCGGACCCTCCTACCATGATTACATCAAAATGGGAAGAGAAATGATTGTATCTCATTGGTTCTATACTAGCAACTAGTAATTTAGAGGACTCTTCTAAATAAGAAAAAAATTTGGCTCCACATGAACATGAGTTGACTCTTTCTCATATTTATATTCATTCTCTAATTTGTTTCTCTCCCTCCCAAACACTTAAAGTCATTGGATACAACAAATGACAAAAGGTAGTGGTCCTAATTGATGGGGTAGCACACATAACATCATTAGGAGAAAACTTGTATACCTTTTGCAATAAAGGGTGTCCTCCCCTAAACAACAAAAATGGGTGACTAAAATGCATGTATATGATTATGAGATAGTATAGAAAAAGGGTAAGGAGAATGTTGTAGCAAATGGCCTCTCATGTCAATATGAAAATGAAGGTACAATATTTTCTCCTTTTGTCTTGGTACCCAATTAGATGGATAAGACTTAGTGGGATGGGCCGCTAACTTTAGATTTCAAGGTATCATTCAATAGTTGGAATAGGACCCATTATTTGTGCAAGGGTTTCATTAGACTTGACAAGTCTTCACCTATTAGGACCTAATTTATTTAATTCCCAATTCTCAACTCAAGTCTTAGTTACTCTTGTAATTTCATTCCTACCTTATTATAGGTCACTTGAGATTTTTGAAGACCCATGCGAGAGTGAAACAAGATTTCTTTTGGGATGGGCTTAAGTAGGATGTCAAGGATTTTGTAGCTAAATGTGATGTGTGCCAATAGAAGAAAGGGGGAACTATCAAAGCACCTAGATTTTGTAGCTACTTTCTATTCCAAATATGTCTTGGACTAATATTTCTATGGATTTCATTTTGAGGCTTTCAAAGTCAATAGTAAATAGGGCATTTTAATTATTATTGACTACTTGACCAAATATACCCATTTCTATGAATTACCTTACCCTTAGACCATTGTTGTGGTTTCTCAACACTTCTTAGATTTTATCTTCAAACTCCATGGGATGCCCCACTCGATTGTTAATGATAATGATCATGCTTTTATCAATAATTTCTAGAAAGAATTATTTAAGTTTTAGGGCATTACTTTGAACATGAGTTCAAATTATCATCCTCAAACTAATGGCCAAATAGAGGTAGTCAATCAATATCTTGAGACTTACACTTTTTTATGCTTGAGCAATGAGATAATGGGATAGGCGGTTACCTCTTACTAAGTGGTGGTATAATAGCACATATCATAATGCTTCTAAGATGACACCCTATGAGGCCCTCTATGGTACTCTCCCACCTTCTTTGTGTACTTATACTCCAAGTTCTTTCAAGGTTGTAGTAGTTGACAATACTCTAGCTAATTTTGAGGCAATTTGCTAGCTCTTTAAGGCCAATCTAGTGTTTGCACATAATCACATAAAATTGTAGGTGAATTAGTATTAGACAGAGTGTATCTTTCCCATTGGTGATTGGGTCATTTTATGTATTTAGCCCTACAAGTAGATGTCATTGTTGGACAAGCAAGGTCACAAGTTGGGTCTAAAATTTTATGACCCTTCAAGTAATGCAATGCATTAGGGACATGGCATAGAAGTTGGCACTCCCACCCTTCTCTAAGATCTACTCAAATTTTCATATCTCTTGCCTCAATAAAGTAATTGGGATTGCTAGTCGAATCCCAATAGAGCTACCAACTTTGGATGAGGGATTCATATTTTAGAACTTGAGGTTATACTGGGAAAATGAATTAAACACCTTTACATTCATTCTACTAATGAGTTTTTAGTCTAATGTAAGGGTCTACAACCTAAAGATGCCACATGGAGACTAACCAACACACTCTCAAAGTTTCCTCATTTCAATCTTTGAGGACAAAGCTTTTTGAAGGGGGAGACAATGTTATGAACCTCATTCTACTATGCAGTAAATAGTATTAGCTGGGTGTGTATGCTTTGTAAGTGACTCATAGGAAATATTAAATAAAGGTGTGGATGCATATACTTTGTAAACCATCCCACAAGTTAGTTAGAATAAAGTAATTATCCCACATGTATGGGATGCTAGTAGTTGTCTCTAGCAATATTTTATATATTGTAATGACTTCCTAAGTTCAAAGCACCTTGGATATTTGTAATTGAAATGTAAGCTCTTTTTCCAAGAGGTTACCCCCACAAATTAGCATTGCAAAGATATGATCAGAATTAAATTAGTTATTTGTTAATTAGTTGTTTTCTTGAGGAAAGGTGGTGACCATTGTTGTTTGTGTCCTTTTAGCATGCATAAATACCCCCTTCTTTCAAATGGATAAGACAAGGCAAAGAAGGCATACATCTCTGAATGAGATTTCCAGACTACTCCAAACCAATTGCTACTGGTTTCTATAATACAATAGGTGACTTGGTCACCAGGTAGTGTCCTCTGAATCTCCAACTAGATCCAGATCAGTGATATCAAAGCCAAATGGGCAATTAAGATCAGAGAGCATCATGATGTCACTGCATGTGGTGGGATTGGTTGGTTTCCTTTCCCATTGCAATAGGAACCCCACAGCTTCACCAAAGAACTTCACCCATGTTTCTGCTCTCAAATCTAGCAGAGGTTGAAGAACAACTACAAGTACAATATCCCTAACTATTCTAATATGGTTGATTTCCTAGAAGGTTAATTGTTGGATGATATCTCTAGTTTGAGGGTCGAGATTGGCCATACGAATACCTTGCGGGGAAGTCCCACCTCCCATGAGATTAGTGTGAAAATTCTATTGCAGCTACTGATTATTAATCTCCTATTTAAATAAATTGTTTAACTGCTGAAAAAATAATTCACAACAAATACTAAAAAATAATACAGCTGCAACTTCATAAATAATCACGGAAATAGAAAAACAAAATATGCAAAATAATAAACTCAATATTTTTGGACAAATTATCCCTGGAAAAACCCCGAAGGGAAAACCAGTCAGCAGATAAGACTTTTATTCAACTACAGTAAATTAAGAGATACAAAACTGCTTGCCTCTTACTGGCAGAGCTCCGACAATTTTCTTTCCGGTAATTTTCCTTCCCTCAATTTCTCTTGCTGAAATTGCTCTAGCAATATTTTATTATCTAGAAATATTTTCCTTCTCCGGAAATAATTTTCTTCTCCAGCAATTCCACTGCTGCTCTCCAACACTATCACTGCACCCTTGCTCTCACTACAAATCTATTTTCTATTACTGCAAGTTTGTTTATTTGCTATCACTACAAATGTTTTTCAGGTGTGTCATCTCCAAATGCTCATTGATCCTCTTTTATAATCTTCTCATTGAGAAACCAATGACCACAAATGGTGGCTAAGATTAGCTAGACTCTAACAAACCCAAGTGTCTAGAAGTCTGGAGAAATCAATTTTCTAGGTATGGAGATAATTATTCTAGTTATGTTTCTAGCCTCATAATCACCACCCGAGACTAGAACACATGTCCAATCTACTTTAAAATTAACACTATCTCTTAGTGAGGAAGGTGTTCTGCATAACACCTAACTTATCTCTGAAGAAGATGAATTTCTCCTTCCCTAATGCCTTTCTCAAAATGTTTGCTACTTGTTGATCTATAGGTATATACTGTAGCTGAACAATCCTCCATTATACACAATCCCTAATGAAATGATACCTGATGTCTATATACTTAGACCTATTGTGAAACACTGGATTCTTAGATAATCTAATGCAACTCTAATTGTCACAGTGTATCACCATAGTCTCAACCCTTTGACCAAACAAGGCTACCAACAACTTCCAAAGCCATATAGCCTCACACGTTGCCATGCTAGATGCTATGTATTCTACTTCTACAGAACTTAGAGCCATGGACTTTTTCTTCCTACTGTAACAAGAGACAACTCCTGATCCCAAACTAAAGAAGCACCCTAAAGTGCTTTTCCTGTCTGCTGTACTGCCTACCCAATCTGCATCAATATAGCCTATCAACCTGATACCATCACCTCAAGCATATCTAATCCCATACTCAGTGTACCACACAAATATCATAACACATGCTTTGCCACTGTCTAATGAACTCTCTTTGTCTCAACCATAAACTGACTAAGAGAGTTTACTGCAAAGGATATATCTAGCCTAGTGTTGACCAAATACATGAGAGATCCAATCATCTGCCTATATAAGGTGGGGTCTACATCCTTTTCCTTGGATGAGTCTACCTTCTTCCAATTCATGATCATAGGTGTAGACATGGCTTGGCAATCCTCCATCTCAAACCTCAAGATTTCGATGCAATATTTCCCTTGTCCAAGGAAAATCTCTCCATCTATCTGCCATACTTCTATGCCTAGAAAGTAGTGCATAAGCCCCAAATCCTTCATCTCGAACTCTATTGCAAGTTCCCTCTTGCACTCCTCTATGAGCCCCAGTGAACCTGTTAAAAACAAGTCATCCACATATAGAACAAGAATGAGAACTTCACCCCCAACCACCAAGTAGTAGAGGTTGGCATCCAACTCACTCTTCACAAAGTCCATTCCCTACAAGTATCTATCAATGCGCTCATACCATGCCCTGGGAGCTTGCTTGAGTCCATACAAAGCTCTCCAATTTGCACACGTGGGTTTCACTACTGTGTGATACAAAGCCCTCTAGTTGTTCTATGTATACCTCTTCCACCAATTAACCATTCAGAAATGCTGACTTGACATCCATTTGATGGATCTGCCATCCCATCTGTGCTACAAGTGAGATTACAGCTTGTATAGAAGTATACCTGGCCACTGGAGTGAATGTCTCCTCATAGTCTATTACCTCCTTCTAAGAGAACCCCTTGGCCACAAACCTTGCCTTGTATTTCTCGATGCTACCATCTGCACCGTGCTTAATCTTATAGATCCAGCGTGATCCAACCACTGCCCTATCTGTCAGTCTAGGCACAACCTCCCACACATCATTCTGCACTATTGAGGTATATTCCTCAACCATCACATCTTGCCACACCTGTTGCTATGTGGCGTCCTAATAGTTGGAAGGCTCACTATCTACCAACTAACTAACCAATGCCACATAGTCATTATACTTGGCTGGTTGTCTCTACTATCTACTACTCGTCCTAGGAGCTCCCACAAACTCCTGAGAATCTCTGTGTCTATTGAACCTCATAGTTTCTACTGCCAACTATAGAGGATGAAATATCAACCTCCATATCTTCCTGATTCATCTCTTGGATTTATTGCATCTGTTGTTCCATACTCTGTGAACTCTCAGCACCTAAGCCTGTGCTTGTACTAGTAACTGTACTCATGCTTCGCTGCCCCTATTCCGATTGACCAATTCTTAGAGCTTCTATTGGCTACTCATTTTGATCATTTGTTGGAAAATCTCTAGACCTCCTGTATGCCTTGTCCTCCATGAACTTGGTATCATGCCTAACTATAATTATCCTGGCCCCTGGAATAAATATCTGATATGCCTTTGAGGTTTCACTGTACCCCACAAAGTACCCTCTCTCTGTAGTCTAATCTAACTTGGAACATGTAGGCCCTAGAATGTGACAAAACACCAAACTCCCAATTATCTTGAAGTGACTGACATCTAGCTTCTTCCCTGAGAATGCCTCCTCTGGTGTCATCTTACCTAATACCTTATGTGGAACCCTGTTCTGAATGTATATTGCCGTACTGTATGCCTTTGCCCATAAGTAACGTGGCATATCCTGGTCATACAACATAGCCATTGATGTATCCGATATAGAATTATTCTTCCTCTCAGCAACCCCATTCTGTTGTAGGTTGTAAGGAATGGTCCACTCTCTCTTGATTCCTACCTTGGTACAGAACTCCTGGAACTCTTTCCCTTTGTACTCTCCTCCATTGTTTGATCAAAGAACCTTTACCTTCCTACCTGTCAAATTCTCCTTAAGAGCTTTGAACTCTTGGAAACAACTGAAAACCTCATCCTTGGTCTTCAAGAAGTATATCCAGGTTTTCTTGGAGAAATCATCAATAAAAGTAACAAAGTACTCATATCCTCTGAGAGACTTCATTGACATTGGTCCACATATATCTGAATATACTAGATCAAGAACACCCTTGGATCTGGTGTCACTCCTTAGAAAAGCTGCTTTCACAAACTTCTCCAATACACATCCCTTACATACATCATCATGCTCTGTGCTCACCTCTGGAACACCTATCACTATCTCACGAAGCAATTTAAGTGCTCAATGATGTATATGGCCCATCCTCCTATGCCATAGCTCTCCTTGATCTCTAGGATTATTGCTACTCACTAGTGCCTTAGGAGTATCAAACTGCAACCTATAAATTTGGCCGCTCCTAACTCCACTAGCTATGGGTGATTTCCAATCCTTATGCTTGATTAACACATGTGCCCCTCTAAAGAGATTGTAGCATTTATCCTGAAGGAAAGATACAGAAATCAGATTCATACCCAAGCCTGGCACATGCAACACATCATGAATGGAAATTAGCTTGCCATTCTCCCTCTAAAATAGAATAGTCCCTCTGCCAATTGGATTGCACTTGGACTTATTCCCCATCTAAATTTGGAATCTGATGTCCTCCTCCTTGTAACTGGAGAAGTACTCCCTAAATCCTGTCATATGAAATGACGCCCCATTGTCTATATACCAAACACTCTATGAGGTTAAGCTAGTCAGGCAAGCTATGAGTGCAAACTCATCCTCCATTCTACTAGAAAGCTCATCTACACTTGCTGAAGCTGTCATCTACTTCTTGTCTTTCTTTTCATTTTTCTTCCTTTGTGGGTAATCGCTGACATAGTGGCCGAACTCATGACAGCCATAGCATTTGATCTTAGACAAGTCCTTCTTCTTCTCACTTTTTGGATTTGATCCTTTGCTAGACCCCTTCTTCACTTTCCCTTTTCCTTCTAGGGTAACATTTTCCTATTCCACCTCCCTTTTCTGACTATTATTGCTGGTTCCACTGATAAGACTTAATCTAAGCTTCTCCTGAGTGAAGTCACTCCATAGTCAATCCCAACTTGGTAAGGTGTCTCATCCATAATAACATGAACAAAGACATCCCACTACTTAGTAAACCCATTTAGGGCTATCCATACTAGCTCATCATCATCTGGTTTATCTCCAACAGCTACCAACTCATCCTTGACAAGTCTAAGCCTAGTGAGGTAACTTGAGATGTCTTCTCCCTTATTCATCTAAGTATTCCTCAACTTTTCTCTAAGAATCAACTTTCGATTAGTGGTAGAATTCTGGTAAAGATTAAGAATGGCGTCCCACATCTTCTTTGTTGTATCTAACTCAATGATATGTGGAACAATATGGTCCCTGACACCATCAAGAATCATCCTCCTCGCCTTGGCATCTTCCTTCTTATATGATAAGAACTACGTTGGATCTGTAGGTACATCTACAACACTGGTCACATATTCCTTGATACCATTCTCTTCCAACAATAAAGAAATTATGGCTTTCCAGACACCAAAATTTGAGGCTCCATCCAATCTGTCCTAATCTCTTAAACCTGCTGAGGCCATCTCAAAAGAAAAATAATAATAATTTTGAAGAGGTCAAATTGGGTTTTATAAACCCTATATTTTTTTATTTTTTCTCCCTGTGCCTGTATTGAGCTTTTGCTACCCTCAAATCTGCTCTGATACCATGTGGAAATTCTATTGTAGCTACTAATTATTAATCTTCTATTTAAATAAATTGTTTAACTGCCAAAAAAATAATTCACAGCAAATATTGAAAAATAATACAGCCGCAACTTCATAAATAATCACAGAAATAGAAAAACAAAATATGCAAACTAATAAATGCAATATTTTTGGAAAAATTTTCCCTAGAAAAACCCCGAAGGGAAAACCAGTCAGCAGATAATAATTTTATTCAACTGTAGTAAATTAAGAGATACAAAATTGCTTGCCTCTTACTGGCAGAGCTCCGGCAATTTTTTTCTGATAATTTTCCTTCCCTCAATTTCTCCTGTTGAAATTGCTCCGGCAATATTGTATTATCCAAAAATATTTTCCTTCTCTGGAAATAATTTTCTTCTCTGGCAATTCCGCTACTACTCTCCAACACAATCACTATGCCCTTGCTCTCATTGCAAATCTTTTTGCTACTACTACAAATTTCTTTATTTTCTATCACTGCAAATTTATTTATTTGCTTTTGCTGCAAATGTTTTTCAAGTGTGTCATCTCCAAATGCCCATTGATCCTCTTTTATAATCTTCTCATTGAGCAACCAATGACCACAAACGGTGGCTAAGATTAGTTGGACTCTAACAAACCCTAATGTCTAGAAGTCTCTAGAGAAATCAATTTTCTAGGTATGGAGATAATTATTCCAGTTGTGTTTCTAGCCTCGTAATCACCACTCGAGACTAGAACACCTGTCTAAGATACTTTAAAATTAATAATTAGCTATGAATTTATTCACCCCCTTTCCATATACACCCCCAAGAATAAATTCACACTCCAGTTACACTCCAAATTTAGAGAAAATTAAATATACGAGCATCCAATGCGTTCATTGGTCCTACATGGTATGTTTTGTTGATAGAATTGGCAACATAAGACCCCTTATTATATTAGATTTAAACTTTTACAATACTTGAACCTAAGACCTCCAACTATCGAGGAAAGTTGGAAATGTAAATCTTATCCAAAACAGGTATGTCCTTCCTAATGGTATCAAACATAATCAGAGTTTTGTGAAGGATCCAAAAATTTAACACACAAATTCCACCACATGTACTCCATAAGTGGCAAAGAAAATTCATATCTCTATTGAATATGGTGTTCTTGGACAACCCATGAAATCTCATCACTCCCTAAAAAAAATTTGATATATTAATCACATCATTATTCTTCTTGTATACAAAGGAATGTACCATATTTGAAAATTTATCCAGTATGAAAAAAATTGATTAATCACCTCTTGGAATTCAAGTTAATCCCAATATAAAGTCTATACTTATGTCTTCCTAATGCCTCTCTAATATAGTCAATGGGTTTTACAATCCCATATTTTAAGTTGTACCCTTGACATATTGATATAGCCTAGAACCTTACACAAACTTCTCACATATCCTTACTGAGTGATATCCATTTTCTACATCCATTTTAAAGTATTGGCTCTACGTAAATGATCCATAACATCATCCATTTTAGAGAATACTAAACTTATGCTAGATTTTAATATTTGATGGACATTATCATGTCTCTCCACTCATCTTAGGTGCTAGCAATTTTGTAGTTATGACGTATTGATTAAGGTATTTTAATTTTTTTAATTAATTGTAACCTCGACATATGCCCTTGTAAGTTGTATTCAAACTAAAAAATTAGTATGAAGAAGACAAATGAAGTCTTCAACTTTCCTTACACAACATGCCACCGAGCCATACATTGAACTCTCAATCGCTTAATGAATCGACCCCGCAGGCTGCAAAAAAATTCATTTTACTTTTTGTCTAAGACCCAAATTCAATCTCCTTTCTAATTTATTTTTACCTTCACCAACATCCATTTAATCATGCAGAGTCTTTCGAATACCCGATGAAATCTAAACTAACAATAGCTTTGAGCTGAGAGCAAGGCCACTATGAGGTATTTTTACACACATTTTTCTTCTGTTCTCACTCTGTTATTCATTCTATCATGTCTGACTGCTGTACTCGGTCTCAACTCCACACAAGTTGAAGTAATGAAAAATCTCTCAGCTTATTCCTATGTTTAGAAAAGTGATAACTTAAGTTCTAACCCATGTCAATGGGTGGGTGTAAACTGCAGTAAAAATAGGGGTGATGATTTTGTAGAACTGCACTTGTCTAATCTAGGGTTTAATGCAAGTTGATGGGCCACATAATTAGTCTCTTTTATGTTTCTTTTTATACTCTAAAGACTCTTTTGATAGCATCCTTTAAGACATTTATCCATGTTTGCACTATAATATGTTGACCTTCTTTATGCTTTTAAGACCTAAACTTATAATATTAATATGGAATGTGATGATCATATTATCTAATGAATGAATTAGATATGGATAAGTATAAAAGTATAAGTGAGATGTTTTTATGGTTAGTCATGGAAAATGCTTGTGGTATATGTTTTCGGAACTAATTCTATGTGTAGAATTGGATGTGTCATGATGGATCAAGCATTTGTAGTAGGTTGCAGACAAAGGAGTTAATAGAAGTATGAGTTTCAATGCCAAGAATGCAGAGACAACTGAAGACAATTATGGAGCATCATGGATAGCAATAAATTAAGAAGTGGATTTGTTTCAAATATGATTATGGATGTTGTTCTTGCATCAGATTTCTAATTTGATTTGAATTCTTCTTCTTATAGTCAGTTAGAATAAGAATGTGATCTTGACTCCACGACCTAGTATTTAGGCATGGTAGATGATCAGAGTCAGTTAACTAATAAATAAGGTTCTCTCTCCACTCTTATATAGTAAGGGGGAAGATGAGATATAAAAAATTAGCAAAGTTAAGTTGTAGACAGTTCAATTATCATTTCCTTTTCTATGTGTAAAGACTCAAGCATGTTACATTTATGGAATACAATTTGGATATGATAGAAAAGATTTCATTGTTGAACAATTTGATATGAGTTGATTCTATGCATGGAATAAGTTAAGCTTCAATATGTGTTGCAAAGATACGTAGGATTTGGATTAGATTTGTTTTCAGTTAAGGAAGACAATCTCTTGAGATGGCCACTCAAGGTACTGATTCTCTCCTTGTTTATTTCATTTCAGTTAATGTTAGTTTATTAGTTTTCTATTAGCCATAATTTGAATTCAAGTTAGTGTTATGATTTGATCAAATAGATATAGTTCATAAACATATGCATATTAGTGTGTTTACAAATCCTCTGGAGGTCAGTAGTTAGTCATTTCATTCTTGTCGAGTCATTAAGTTAATTCTACAGTTTCCCTATTATAATAGTTATCCACAGACCCTGTAGTAGGTACCCATAGAAACTAGATTTGTAGTTGTTTCCATTATTTGTAATTCTGTTAATTCCAGCAAAGTAGATTTATCTGTTAAAAGGTTAAGATAGAATGATTTAGGAACCATATGAGCCCTAAAGGCATATACTTTGCAAGTACCATCATAAGCTTACGCTCCTTGGTCGATAATTCAATGTAGGAATGCATAGTGATAGAGTGGACTGTTCATATAGGTTTTCCCCTTGAATTAGTTAAGTCTACAACACATTAATCTTCCTCTACATTTTTGGTGCCATTACTGGGGATGGTGCTAACTTCTTAGGCTCATCTTTGTTTTTACATGTTTTTATAGTCTAAATTTTCTTGATTCTAGCATTAGAGTTAATCAAAACACCTTTCTAGAAACACCAGAAAATACACTGACATTGTGCAAGACCGTTGGATTATAAAGCCAAAAATACTATATGCGGAGGTAGAGAGATAGTTGAGGTAGATTCTTTCCTTCAAGTTCACCAGATAGAGAAGAAGCAGCTAACCTTATCAATTATACAGTGGAAGGTGTTGAAGAAGAATTTTCACTGACATCTTCCTCTGCATCTTCACCAGCTTCTTCCACATCCTCAGAAAGAACTTTCAGAACCATGGAAGATGAAGTAGAGGATCCTCCGAAACAAGGTACATTTGAATTCCCTATACCAGACCTAGCATGGGCATCTACTCTAAAAAATATACCACCATCTGCATTTCCTCTTTTCTATGGATTGGTTACTAAAGACCCTAACACTTTCCTATTTGAGTTTGATGTTTTGTGTAGAAGTTATGATTATACCACTGATCCTTATAGACTCAAGCTGTTCCCTGTTACCCTAAAGGATGCTACTTGAAGATGGTTTATGGGACTAGGGAAAGATGCCATTCCAGACTGGGACACCATGAAGAAAAAATTCCTAAAAAAATACAAAGACTACTACAGAGGACATGATAGGAGGAAATATGACATCTTTAGGATGTCATAGAAGGAGGATGAGCCACTGGAGGACTATGTGGAGAGATTCCAATTTTCCTTGAAGAAAAACCCTCAAAATAGGTTGTTTGAAGAATCATTGAAGCTGGTCTTTTTAAGAGGAGTCAATGATGATTGCATGGATGCCCTAAATCTCATTGGAATAGGAGACATCTCCCAACTACCCTTTGAAGATATTTGTACAACTTGTAGGAATTATTCAAGGACCTTCACAAGAAGACCAAGGGATAGAGTAACCATTGCAGGCAAGGCAACCAATGGAGTTTGATGAGTAGAGATTAGCAATCTACTGTCCAACATGAAGGAAGACATTATATGTCATAGGGCTACACAGTTGGACACCCTCCACATCAAAAAGAAACAAGAAGAGGCATATGCAATGCTCACTGAATACTGCCCAAGCTATAGACAAAGGAAGGCCAACTATAAATGTAAAAGGGTAGCCAGTATCCAGCAGGAGAAGATTGAAAGGTTAGAACTTCAACCATTTGAAGGTGATGATGGGAAACTATTCTTTATTGCTCAAAGAAGACCCTGGCAGCAAAGGTAAGATGTTCCCCCTGATCCACTCAATTATAATTCATCTTTTTCTGCTACCAATAAAAAATTTTCTGCTTGGAATAACCGACCTTGGCCTGCTAATCCAAATGCTTGGCAAAACCCACCATGGTCTACTCCACCGGCAAGGTGGAACCAATAGCAACAATGGACTCAACAACCTTTCCAAGGTCCTACCTATAACCCCCAATGGCCTACTCAGCAACCGCAATGGCAACCTCAATGGAACAAGGGCCAATCATGGTATCCAAACTCCCAATATCAGCAACCCTTACTTCCACCTCAGCCATAGAAGCAAGCCATAATGCCTTCATCAACACCTCCAAATCAACCTCCTAGACCTACCCACATTCCTGCCCAACCTGCACCTAACCCTAACAACAAGCCCATTCAATAGGCTTATAGTAATGAGGTAATGCAGTACCCCACTTATGGAGTTAAGGTAGGTAATGTTCACCTTAGATTAGGGAAACACCTTGCAGGTCCTTCATCCCCCCAAATCACAGAATTGAAGGATGGAGAACCCATGGAGGAAGCCTTAGCTGAATCACCTTTGGAACCTGAACTCGTTCAGGAACCTCAATCTATATCAAACCCTAAGCCTCCTTTCCCTGAGTGCTTGGCTATCCAAAAACAACTAGATTAGCCTACCAATGACCTTATAGGATAGTTGCAAGATATAAATATAAAGATACGCTTGATTCAGGCCATCAAAGATATTCCTATCTACACTAACACAATCAAGGATCTCTGTATCAAGAAACTAGGGAGAAAAAGAGTAGATCCAAAAACAATCCATGTCTTAGGTAACCTTGTAGACATCATGTTGGAAAATATCATTGTTCCTAAGTATACTGATTCAGGAAGTCCAGTGATTGATGTCAAGATCAATGGAGCCCTAATCAAGAATACCTTAATAGACTTGGGCACTGCAATCAATGTCATGACTAAGGACACAATGTAAATGTTGCAATTAACCAATCTTAGACCTACTTAGACTATCTTGCAATTAGTCGATAGGTCCATAGTAAAACCTGAAGGTATCATTGAAGACTTAGTCATTGCAATAGATTCCTGGGAGTATCCTACTGATTTCATTGTATTACAACATAAGGTCAATCTTGCTGGTTACCCTCTT
This sequence comes from Cunninghamia lanceolata, assembly GCA_027924645.1. Taxonomy (NCBI): domain Eukaryota; kingdom Viridiplantae; phylum Streptophyta; class Pinopsida; order Cupressales; family Cupressaceae; genus Cunninghamia; species Cunninghamia lanceolata. The sequence continues at coordinate 13,074,679 of BSBN01000078.1, forward strand.
ATACTAGGCAGACCATGGCTCGCTACAGCTGATGCATTTATGGTTGTCGGTCAGGAAACATGATTATATCTAATGGAACCATTACCAAGAAATTGGTGTTGTATCAACTAGCTCAACCGTACCATGAACTAAAGAAACCTATTTGGCCTACTCTAGAAGAGGAGGACAATTACTCTTTGCAAACCCTGATGACCATTAAACGTAGCCCTTTGTTGGATATCCAAGATGAAGATGAGTTACTGGCTCACATTATCCAAAACAACTGTGGGAGGCACCCACATTAGCAAGACTGCCTATCCTATGTGCAGGATCCCCTAAGCAGTTTAATACCTAGCAGCTCTATAAAAGAAATCTCCCAATTGTTTCATGCCTTACTACCCCAGCAACATCTACCAGTCTTTCCTAGCCTTGATGTGTCTTCCATTCATACAATGACTAAACCATTAGAGATATAGCCTAGAAATATGTTGACTATCAATAATGCCTTGACTAAAGAGTAAGAGAAATCCCTTCATAATGTCCTACAATCCAATTCAATAGCCTTTGCATGGGATTACAATGATATGAAAGGCATTGACCCAAATCTATGCATGCACAAGATCTATATCGATGTTGATTTTAGACCTATTAGGCAACAACAAAGATGTATGAACCCTGCTCTAAGGGACATAGTCAAGGATGAGCTTCAAAAAATTATGGATGTAGGTTTTATATACCCCATTTCAGACAGTGAATGGGTTTCACCATTGGTGATAGTGCCTAAAAAGGGTGGCAAGTGGAGAGTTTGTGTTGACTACAAAGAGCTCAACACTACCACTAGAAAAATCACTTTCCACTGCCCTTTATTGACCAAGTCCTAGATTCTTTGGGAGGGAAGTACTTCTCATTTATTGATGGTTTTAGTGGATATAATTAGATAAAGATTGCTCCAGAAGATCAGGATAAAACCAGATTTACCTGTCCCTAGGGGACCTATGCCTACTCTGTTTTGCCATTTGGACTATGCAATGCTCTAGCTACTTTTTAAAGGGCGGTCCTTAGTATTTTTTCTGATTTTACTCATGATAGCATGGAGATCTATATGGATGACTTCACCACCTATGGGGAAGCATTTGACGAGGCTTTGCAAAATCTTGAAAAAGTTTTGAAAAGATGCATAGAGCATAATCTATCCTTAAGTAATGAAAAGTGTTTTATGATGATGACTGAAGGCGTGGTGTTGGGACATTTCATTTCATCTACATGTATCCAAGTTGACCCAAAGAAGATAGAAATAATCTCTACACTACCTATTCCACAAAAAATGAAGGATGCTAGAAGTTTCCTTGGGCATGCAGGTTATTATAGAAGGTTTATTCAATATTTTAGCAAGATTGTTGCTCCCTTGTTTGCACTTCTATCTAAGGATATTGAATTTTCTTGGATAGTTGAATGTCAGCATTCTTTTGAAAAATTGAAAGCAACACTGACACAAGCCCCTAGTCTTAAGAGGTCCAAATTGGAAATTACCCATTCATATTCACATTGATGCCTCAAACTTTGCCATTGGGGCAATGTTAGGCCAGCAAGAAGGCACCAAGGAATATGCAATTTACTACATCAGTAAAAACTTGCAAGGAGCTGAGCTAAACTATACAGTAACAGATAATGAAATTTTGGTAGTTATTTATGCCATCAACAAGTTTAGACACTACATAACTGGCTATAAAGTATTCATTCATACTGATCACACAACCATCAGATATTTGATGAACAAACCAATAGTGGGTGGCAGGCTAGTCAGATGGTTACTATTATTTCAAGAATTTGATATCACAATTGTTGACAAGCCCAGTAAGGCTAATGTGGTGGCTAACTTTTTATCTAGATTGCCCACTCAATCCTCGGATGGTGTGGTTGATGATTCCTTTCCTGATGAACATCTCTTTGGTCTCACTATACACAACACCATGGTATGTAGACATAGCAAATTACTTGGTTATAGGGCAGATTCCAGGACATTTTTCACCACGAGAAAGGAGACAACTTGTTCACAAATGCTTTCCTTACTCTTGGATTTCTGGTTTTCTCTTCTATACTGGACTAGACAACATAATGAGAAGATGCATTAGAGCAGATGAAGTGTTTGATATCATGAAGGCTTGTCATTATGAACCATGTGGGGGACACTTTGCAACAAAAAGGACAACATTCAAAATTTTGACAACAGGGTATTATTAGCCAACACTTCACAAGGATGCTATCAAATATACAAGAGGATGTGATCGGTGTCAAAGAATGGGTAGACCAACTAAAAGTGATGAAACGCCATTGCAACCACAAATCTCATTAGCTCCTTTTGACAAGTGGGGATTGGACTTTGTTGGTCCTATTTCTCCAACCTCCAACAATAAGGACTATATTCTGGTATGTATTGATTACCTTACAAAGAGAGTTGAGGTTAAAGCATTGCAGTTTGCCCGAGATGGTATTGTAGCTAAATTCTTATATGGGGACATTTTCACCAGATATGGTGTGCCAAGGGAAATAGTAATAGATCAAGGTCCTCAGTTTACCTCTAATTTAATCATAAAGTTACTGGAGGAATATCAAATAAGGCATAAAAAGTCTACCCCTTATCATCCTCAAGCCAATGGACAGGTTGAGGTAACCAACAAAGAACTGAAAAACATACTGACCAAAACAGTATAACTCCATCAGTGTGACTGGGTTACTAGGTTGCTAGAGGTTGTTTGGGCCTATAGAACCACATGGAAAACCACCACAGGGTTTACCCCATATGAATTGGTTTATGGAAAAATAGCAGTCCTCCCAATTGAATTTGAACATAAAACACTAAGGATAACTATTGAGCTTGGGATGGATTTGACAGCAGCACAACAAGATAGGCTTCAACATCTTAATGCTCTGGATGAAATAAGTCTAGAAGGACTCCACCATACTGAAGTTATACAGAAATAGAGGGTCAAATGGCATGATAGTCATATCAAGAATAAAAAATTTACAGCCGGTGATTAAGCACTTTTATATGACTCCAGGTATAAAGATTTCAAGGGAAAGATCCAATCCAGGTGGCTTGGACCCTATGAAATCCTACAAGTTTTCCTAAATGGAGCAGTTCAGTTGCAAACTAAAGATGACGTCTAATTTTCACTCTTGGTAAATGGCCATAGGCTAAAGTTGTATAAGAAGCCATTATAGAAGGAAGACTTCATTGTTTCCTTAGCTACTGCATATGGTGCTTTTGGCACTCTTGAGGAAACTATGACACCAGTTGATACAAAGTCAGAAGATAATCCACGTGGGCTACCTAGTGATACAGAGGTTGAGTTGGAATACTCAACCCCTATAGCTGCGGCATAATTTCTATTGCTTGCCAAACATATGCACACACAGCACCACATGCATGCACCGCACCTTTACAATGATCTTTACATTCTTAAACTAGGACCTGTTACATTCCCTAGCTAGGACCTATTACCACTTTCAACTGGGACCTATTCATTCTACACCTGTTCTGATCACTATCATATCTACACTTTGGAATACTATTGCAAGCATTTGCAACAACTGCAGATATCTTCAATACAATGCACCGCCACTCCACTCAATACGTACACTACACATTGTTTCATCACCATTTCGGTACCTCATACACCAAATTTCAAGAAAATCAATCAACTCACACATGCTGAGGTGCCACCTTGCCATTCATCTGCATGCATCACCTTATAGTTCTGGCAAATTAATTGCATCGTACATAATCTCTTCTTTCGAAGATTGCTCCCACATTTCTTTCTGAGGCATTGTTCCAAAGGTAACTTTTCATGATTACCATTAAATTTCTTTTTTATGCATTTATCATTATCCATGTTTACTTCATGCAGGTGATAATATTTCACAACATTCCAGTTAATAATTGAAACTTCCTACCACTTCCTTTTCCACGTGAGTGAGGTCACTTCATGATTAGTTGGGGGGAAGGGTTGTCATTCTTGATTTTCTTGACTAATTTTTTTTAAATGAGTCGTCATCCCCACATACCGTATAAAAAAAAACTTGTAAAGAGCTACCTTCCTGATATCTTTGCTTACCCTAAGCATTAAGAGGAATTGCAGAGAGGATTGAATGGGGGTTAAGTCTACACAAGGTGGCAAAGTGGAATTATACAAAGGATTATAGACATGGGAGGTGACTTAGTAAGGAGAAAGCCATCTACACACAAAGAAATTCTTGAAGATGTGTTAGTTCTACCACTCTTCACCAGAGTAGGATGGCTCAAGTACTTAAAACTAACAGAGTATGACAATGATATGGCCGCAAAATTTGCAATTACATTACAAAATGATGAAGTAGTAGTGAAATGGTTAATGGTTGATACTTTTGAGGTAGCTATACCCCAAGTGACTGGACTACCACACACTGGGTCAGAATACCCAGCCCGAGCTAATGCAGTCATTGCCAGAGAAGAATTCTGCGAGCGAGGTGAACATTTAGACTCAACAACTCAAGGTACAAAATGCCTATCTCTGCCATTTTTCTGGGGCCAATGTGCTACCTACATTATCAAGTATTTCACTTGTAATGGGAGGTATAATATATTGTACACTGTGCACTTTAAATTGTTGAACCATCTTCGTCATGAGAAATTGGTGAATGTTTGAAACTACCTCTACAACTTCCTAAAGAGAATGGCTTCGGAATATTAAAAGAAGTTAGCAGATACTTCGGTGTCTCATCATTGTTTAATTGCACTACTGGTTAAGAGGAGTTTGTGGATACAATACCCACAAATTGATTGGGAGGCCTTTAAGGATTGTGTTGATATTTCCACCTTGTTGGAACAACCTCGTGAGGAGGAAGAAGAACCCCCATACAATGCTAAACCTGAGGATGAACCTGTTCATGAAGAGCTGCAGGAGGAAAATCTCCCTAAAAATAGACCTAAAGAAACAGGGGAACCTTCATTCTCTCATCCTGAGCATGTGACCCCAGAATTTGTAAGAGAGAAGGGAAAGAAGAAGAAGGTAGGAAGGGATATCAACAAAGAAAAGACAAAAAGGAAAAAGAAAAGGAAAAATGTCAATGCAGGAGAAGCAAAGGAGAAATAGAAAGGGAAAGGTAAAAAGAAGATGAAAAGGGATGTTGAACAAAGAAACACTACTCCGAGGAGATTAGGTAGATTGAGGAAATAGACAACTGAAGAAAAGATCGTTGAACAGGGATAAGATTCTGAGGAAAAGGGAAATGCTCCTAGAAATGTTCCTATTGATATACTTGAAGATGACATCTCTGCAAACAGAGATGATGAGAATGTTTCTTCAAAGAAGAAAAGGTATGTTTCTTCTTCTGGCTCTGACTTGGAGGACCCATTTATTGCCAAGAAAATGAGAAAAGCAACCCCTGGTAGCCCTATTAAAGAATTTTTTAATGCTTCTGATAACAATGACAGTAGTAATGAAAATTTTGAGCAAAGGAATGAATTGTTAGAGGAAAGAGACATCCGGAAAGAACTTCATGAGGCATTGGACAGAATCAAAACCTTGGAAGCACAGGTAAAGAAGTATGAAGAGAGGGAGATAGAAAAAGAAAAGAGAATATAGGAATTAGAGGAAAGGATTCAGACATAGAATCAAGGGTCTAAATTGGACTTGTTAGCACAATTGGCTGTTAGCAAGATCAGCTCAGATGATGAGAAGGAACCCCTTCCATTATTTCCTGAGGTAAGAACTCCAACATACCATACTACTGTTTCATTAGGTTTTGAGTTGCTGAAAGTCACTAATAGGTCAAAACAAGATGGAGAGAATTGGGATAAAGAAAAGAAAAATTTTAATGAAATAGTTGAGAACTAGAATCTTAAAATTAAGAAATTAGAGGCAAAGATGGCAGACATAATTGACAAGGCCATGGGAATCATTGAATGCAGACCACCTTCAAGGGTTTATGCATTGTTTTTGAAGAGAAATTTCTTAGTTTTGAATTCAATAGATTTGTTAATGACCAACCAACTCTGTAGTCTAGATACAATTTCTTTAGTTATTTTCAAGAGGTTAGTCTAGAACAACAAGATCAGCTATGTGAGTTTTGTTTGCACAACTACTTAATGGAGGAAGATGCAGAGTGGAATCCCTCCATAAATGTTGGATATTTACAGCTGAGGGCAGTAATATCATACCTAAATAGTGAAAAGTTGAGAGGAGAATTAATGGATAGATATGAAGAATATGAGAAGAAGGTATCACTACCAATCAGAAAAGAGGCACTTAACCCAGAAGATATCCTTACAAAATGGTACAGACTTCTCTCTCATAAGGGCCTAGGAAAAATCATCATAGATTTAAGAATAAGGGATCATAGAAGGATACAGAGAATGATGGGATCCATGTTACAAGGTTGTGTTAGATATGTGCAAAGCAGATGGATCAGTTTAACACCTATTCTTCAATGGAAAGAACATCATTCCTTACACAACTTTATGAACATGTCTGAAAGATTACATAGGTACATTCAAATTTTAGAGAATAGACATGTGACATGGTTGCCTTTCACCTACCATCTACCTCTACTCTTATATCCAGTTCCATATTGGAAAGGAGAAAATGAAGAGGAATGTAGGACTACAGAAACTATCAGACTACAATGGATTCTATCTGAAACAGGGTGAGGATGTTAGGATAGTTATGGCATTGAGGCAAATAGTTTTACATTATAATTCATTTCCCCAGGTATTTGTTTGAGTAATTTTGCTTAAGGGAAAGCAAAAGGTTAGTTGGGTGGAATGATGGGCCACAAAATTAGTCTCTTTTATGTTTCTTTTTATAGTCTAAAGACTCCTTTCATAGCATCCTTTAAGACATTTATCCATGTTTACACTATAATATGTTGACCTTCTTTATGCTTTTAAGACCTAAACTTATAATATTAATATGGAATGTGATGATCATATTATCTAATGAATGAATTAGATATGGATAAGTATAAAAGTATAAGTGAGATGTTTTTATGGTTAGTCATGGAAAATGCTTGTGGTATATGTTTTGGGAACTAATTCTATGTGCAGAATTGGATGTGTCATGATGGATCAAGAATTTCTAGTAGGTTGCATACAAAGGAGTTAATAGAAGTATGAGTTTCAATGCCAAGAATGCAGAGACAGCTAAAGACAATTATGGAGCATCATGGATGCAATAAATTAAGAAGTGGATTTGTTTCAAATATGATTATGGACATTGTTCATGCATTACACTTCTAATTTGATTTGAATTCTTCTTCTTATAGTCAGTTAGAATAAGAATGTGATCTTGACTCCACGACCTAGTATCTAGACGTGGTAGATGATCAGAGTCAGTTAACTAATAAATAAGGTTTTCTCTCCACTCTTATATAGTAAGGGGGAAGATGAGATATAAAAAAGTAGCAGAGTTAAGTTGTAGATAGTTTAGTTATCATTTCCTTTTCTATGTGTAAAGACTCAAGCATGTTAGATTTATGGAGTACAATCTAGATATGATAGAAAAGATTTTGTTGTTGAACAATTTGATATGAGTTGGTTATGTGCATGGAATAAGTTAAGCTTCAATATGTGTTGCAAAGATACGTAGGATTTGGATTAGATTTGTTTTCAGTTAAGGAAGACAGTCTCTTGAGCTGGCCACTCAAGGTACTGATTCTCTCCTTGTTTATTTCATTTCAGTTAATGTTGGTTTGTTAGTTTTCTATTAGCCATAATTTGAATTCAAGTTAGTGTTATGATTTGATCAAATAGATATAGTTCATAAACATATGCATATTAGTGTGTTTACAAATCCTCTAGAGGTTGGCAGTTAGTCATTTCATTCTTGTCGAGTCATTAAGTTAATTCTACAGTTTCCCTGTTATAATAGTTATCCATAGACCCTGCTATAGGTACCCGTAGTAACTGGATTTGTAGTTGTTTCCATTATTTTGTAATTCTATTAATTCCAGCAAAGTAGATTTATCTGTTAAAAGGTTAAGATAGAATGATTTAGGAACCATATGAGCCTTGAAGGCATATACTTTGCAAGTACCATCATAAGCTTACTCTCCTTAGTCGATAATTCAATGTAGGAATGCATAGTGATAGAGTGGACTGTTCAGATAGGTTTTCCCCTTGAATTAGTTAAGTCTACAACACATTAATCTTCCTCTACACAAGTATTTGGTAGACTATGTGTAAGGAGCAAGCCCTTCAAGTTCTTGATGTGTTAAACAATTTCTTGTCAACCCCATCTGAAGAGGATATTGGGTACTGTATCAGCTTGGTTTCCTTGAATCTCAGCTTCAATGCCATGTTAGGATTCCTTCCTTCTCTTAACCCTCTTTAGAAATTGTACTCCCTGGACATGTCTCACAATAAGTTGCGAGGAGGTTTCATGGAGCAAATCCAAAATTTGACAGAGCTTAAGACATTCAGTGTGAGACATAATAACTTTGATGGGTTAGTTGCTTTTGGGGGTCTAAAGCTAGAAGAAGTAGATATCTCCCATAACAATCTTGGTGGTAGATTCTCCCAAGAGCTTACCAAATTAACCATTTTGACTTTTATTGACCTCAGTGGCAACAATTTTAGCGGCCCAATCCTGATGATATTAGCAGTCTTGCCAAGTTGGAAACTCTAGTTATCTCTTCCAATAATTTCTGTGGAAGTATTCCTAAATCATTAAAGGCCCTCACTAAGCTGTCATGCTTTGTAATGGATCAGAACAGACTGAACGGAACTATACCTGATGAACTATCATCCATCACAGGTCTGGAATCTCTGTATCTCAGCTATAATCAATTAACTAGATCTATTCCTTCAAAAGTATTTTCTTTGAGCAATCTGAAAGCTCTGGACCTTTCCTCCAATTTTCTTTCTAGAGGGATACCTCAAAGTTTCTCAAGAAATTTGTTTAAGTTGCGCATAGGTAATAACAACTTGACTAGAACCATCCCTTCTACAGTTTCAAATGCCCCAAATTTGACATACCTAGAAATGAATAACAACTTCTTAAATGGGTTAATTCCAGAGTAGTTAGCAAGTTGTACTCAACTCCAGCTACTTAATCTTAGACACAATGTCTTGGGAGGCTCATTGATCCATATTCTACCTGAACTTCTACGGTTGCAGTATTTGAAACTGTCAAATAATAAATTTAACGGAAGTATTCTAGATAAGCTATCAAATTTGTCAAACTTGTCATATGTGGATTTGAGCGACAATCTTTTATCAGGATCTATATCGCCGAATATTTTTGAGCTTAAGTAGCTACAAAGTTTACAAAATAATCATCTAGTAGGAATTATCCCAGTGAATATACAAGATAGTAAGTCCTTGATAGAGCTCCAATTGGGCAGCAACTACCTTAATGGAACAATTCCACAAGGAGTTGGCAATCTTTACACATTGTGGATTGCTTTGAATCTCAGCCACAAGGTAAAATTCTAAGATCTCTATGTTAAATTAAATGGAACAGTGAAAGCAAAATGAAATAGAAGACACAATAAAGATCACACACATGAGACAACAAATTTAACGTGGTTCACCATAAACTGGCTACATCCACAGGAGCAGGGGAACAATTTTATTATCTCTGTATGAAGTGTGAATACAATACATGCCAGCAGCAATACAACTCTGTTATAAAGTAATATCCACAATGGATAAGGAAGACCAAGAGGCAAGAGATTTGGCAGGAGAAATTATGTGTCTTTTGGACTTCACAATCCAACAATCTCCCACTTGAAGTCCATTGATTGCTGCTCACTCCCCTACTCCATTCTCAATGTCACATCTTAACAATGCTGAGAGAAGATCGACATAATTCAAACTTCTCTCGAGGTACAACCTTGGTCAATGCATCAACCAGATTGATCTTGGTGTTGATCTTTTGAACTTGCAACTTGCCTTCTTCAATCATGCTATGGATGAAATGATACCTCAGCTCAATGTGTTTGGTTCTGTTGTGGAATGCCGTATCTTGGCCAAATGAATAGCATTGTTACTATCACAAAAGAGTGTGAAAACTTCTTGTTTGGAACCCAATTCAGTAAAAAAATGTTGCAACCAAACCATTTCTTTTACTCATTTAGTGAGGACAATGTACTCAGCCTTAGTAGTGGAAAGAGCAACTACTTGTTGCAATCTTGAGACCCAGCTAATAGCTGCCCCGACAAAAGTGAAAGCATAACCTGAGGTAGACCTTCTTTTATCCAAGTCACCCGCCATATCAGAGTCAACAAAGCCTTATAGTTGTGCAACTTTCCCACCAAAGCATAAGGCATAATTTGAAGTGCCTTTTAGATACCTCAATATCCACTTCACAGCTTCCCAATGAGTTATTCCGGGATTGCTCATGAACCGGCTCACAACTCCCACTGCTTGGGAAATATCAGGACGGGTGCATATCATTACATACATAAGACTTCCCACGGCTGAAGAATATGGAATGTTCTTCATGTAATCTTGTTCTTCTTGTGTCTTGGGGCACAATGCAGAAGACAAGTGAAAATGATCGGCAAGTGGAGTGCTAACTAGCTTAGCACTTCTCATATTGAATCTGTCCAAAACTTTTTCAATATATTTTTGCTGAGTCAATCTGATTTCTTTCTTCTTTCTATCCTGAATGATGGTCATTCCAAGAATCTTCTTTGCTGCCCCGAGGTCCTTCATTGCAAATTTATTTCCCAAGAGTTGCTTTAAATCAGCAATGACTCTCATGTTGGTGTAGGTAATGAGCATGTCAACAACATAGAGTAGCAATAAAACAAATTCACCATTTGGAAAAACCTTGTAGTATAAACATGGATCAGATTCACAATGTATAAACTGATTCTCCATCATGAAGTTATCAAACTTGATGTACCACTACCTTGGGGCTTGTTTTAGTCCATACAAGCTCCTCCTTAATCTGTAAAATAGATTTTCATGCCCTTGCTTGACAAAACCTTCTAGCTGATGCATGTACAATTCCTCTTCTATATCACCGTGGAGAAATGCAGTTTTGACATCGAGTTGCTCAAGCTCAAGGTCAAATTGCTGCCAAGCCCAAAATGGCTCGAATTGTGTTCATCTTCATGACTGGTGAGAAAATCTCATTGAAGTCTACTCCCTTTTGTTGATCATATCCTTTCACAACAAGTCTAGCCCTGTAGTGTTTTGTGTCACCTTCTTCCTCTTTGATTTTATAGACCCACCGATTCTTCAAAGCTTTACGATCAGGTGGAAGTCGGACTAGATCCCATGTATGGTTTTCCATTAGTGACTCCATTTCATCCTTCATTGCATCCATCCACTTCTCACTGTCCCTATCATTGCAAGCCTCTCAGAATGTAGTTGGATCTGATTGATCAGATATAAGCAACTGATAATCATCAAACTTTGAAGGAGGTTTCCTCTCCCTAGTAGACCTCCTCAATGGAGGAATTTGTCCTTGTAAAATACCCTCTTCATGTGAAGTGCTCTGTTCAACATCATTTCTCTGTATACCCTTTACCCTTTGTATTTCCTGTGAATTCCTTATTGCTGGCGTGGGAAAATTTAAATGTGGTTCTAAATTTTTAATTTGCAGAGATTGCATATTAAAAGTTTGTGAAGAAATGTCTTCCACATTCTTTTGAAACTATCGAGGTCTCCTTCCTGAGGCTGCGGGTGAGGGAAGCCAGGTTGTTGCTGACCATGGGATGGTAATGGCAAGTCTCTTACTACCTGCGTTGAATAGTTAGCATGTTGTGATATATAGTTATCATGCTACAATGAGGGTAGGGACAACGACTTCAAAGAGGTTTGTGGTGCGTATAACTCCCCTACACCAGACAAAGGTTTTCTATTCGCTAGTTGTCCCATAGTGGAGCACGTGGGATCCAAAGGAAGGAGTCGTGGCTGAGGAGGACCCTTCCTTCCAAGTTGACTGTCTTGACTTTTACTATCAAATAGATTGTTCTGTATTGAGGAGAGTTTTTCCACATTGTTTTGAAGAATTTGACCTTGCTGAGGCTCTGGTTCACCTAGCAATGAATTATAATGTGAAGGCAATGGGATTTCAGATGCTTTTGATCCACCCGCACCATAACCAAGATCTCTTCTAGTGGGTATCTCTTCTTCTTTAGCCTGTGTGGGAATATTTCTCTTTGGATAGGTGTTCGATGGCGGATATGAGCCTAAGTGCTCATTAATATCAACATTTGTAGAATGTGAACCAGAATTAAGTGGTGGCAGTGTAATTTGGTTACCTTGTGCCAGTGCTGGATTTGAATTTCCATCTGTATCTGATGCCACTTTTGGATGTGAAAACTACATATCACACCCAATATCATCAACTGATATATACTCCTTATCTTGTGTTTTTTGTGCTTGCAGGGCTGGGAACACTTTTTCGTTGAATACCACATCACGGCTGTGAGTGATTTGCTTTGCAACTAGATCCCACAACTTGAATCTATATTGCTCTTCCCCATAACCAACAAAGATACATCGTTTGGATTTGAAATCCAATTTTGTTCACATTTCCTTTGGAATGTGAGCGAACGCCTCGCAGCCAAAGACTTGAAGGTGATTGTAGGAGACCTTCCTTTCAAACCACTCTTCTTCTGGAATGTCAAAGTCTAGTTTAGTGGAAGGACTTTGGCTGATCAAATAAACTGCCATGTTAACTGCCTCAACCCAGAATTCTTTACTCAAACTAGCATTAGATAGCTTGCTTCATGCCCTCTCTAGAATCGTGTGATTCATCCTTTCGGCTGCACCATTTTCTTGAGGTATAAATGGTACAACCTTGATGTGCTGACTGTCGTTATCTGCACAATAAGTATCAAAGTCTAAAGAGAAAAACTCCCCCCCATTGTCAATTTTTAGACATTTAATTTTTCTCCCAATTTGATTTTTAGCAACAACCTTAAAAATTTTGAATTTTGCAAACACCTCTAATTTTCTATTGAGCAAGCATATAGACCCAAAGTTTATAGGTGCAACATCTAAAAAAGTTACAAAATAGTTTTCTCCTCCAATGGAGGTTACCTCTATGGGACCGAAGACATCCGAATGCATGAGTTCCAAGGGTCTTGACTTCTTGTCGTGTCCAGTTTTGGAGAAGCTGGCCTACCTTTGTTTCCCATAAATACAATGCTCACATAGCTCTAAATCTACTGATTGTAAACCAGAAAGTTGGCCTCTTTTGAGAAAAACATCCATTCCCTTCTTGCTCATATGGACAAGTCTCCTATGCCAAAGTTATGTCTCACTGTCAACTACGACCATCACAACTCCCACTTCAGCGGTACATTCGAGCACATAAAGAGATCCTGATTTGCTACCTTTCGCAACAACTAAAGCTCCTTTGGTTACTTTCCAAATGTTGGAAGAGAAAGTGATGTTGCAGCCTTGAGCATCAAGTTGTCCAGCTGAAATCAAGTTCCTCTTAAGTTTAGGAACATGTATTACATCATTTAGTAGCCACTTGCTTCCATTCTTTAGTTGTAGCAATATGTCACCTTTGCCGACTATATCACATGGTTCATTGTCACTGAGATAAACCTTGCCAAATTTTCCTTCTTGATATGTTTTGAAGGCATCTCGATTTGATGTTGCATGAAAGGAGGCACCAGAATCTAAAATCCATGAGTCAGTTTCAGCTTCACTTGTTGCCAAGACAAGAGCTCCTCCATCATCTTCAAGAGTTGTGTTAACCTCATTTAGCTATTTTTGGGCTTTCTTGTAACACTAACAATCCTTCTTGACATGTCCATCTTTTCCGCAAAACCACCAACCTTCTTTCCATCCTCTTGACTTTGATCTCTTTTATGATTTAGATCTTGTCCTATTATGTTTTCCTCGATCTTGGGTTTTTTCCCTATTTCCTAAAACCAAGGCTTCACTGGATATTTTATTTTGTCCTCTCCTCATATCTTCGTTGAGAAGGGTGGCAACGACATCGTCAAATCTTAACATTGTTTTCTTTTCCTTGTCTTTAGATCCTCTTCTCCCAGGTGCTGAATTTTTTATCATCATCACAACATTATCCCAGCTATCGGGAAGAGAGCACAAGAGTAGCATAGCCCTCATTTCATCATCAAAATTGATTTCTATAGAAACTAGCTAGCTGATTGCAATGTTAAATTCGTTCAAGTGATTTGAAAATCCTTTTCCCTCTTTCATTCCCAGATTGAACAACTTCTTTAACAAGAAGACCCTATTGGTTGCAGATGCCATCTCATACATGTCGCAAAGCTTGTCCCAAATCTATTTTTCCAAAGTTTCTATTGCAACATTAAATAAGACATTACTGGACATCGAGAGGATAATTGTAGCAACTACTTTTTGATCCATCACATCCCATTCGTCATCCGTCATCTTCTCTGATTTTGCTGATTTTTCTTTCAGTGTGATAGCTAGGTCTTTTTGAATTAGTAGGGCACGAATTTATAGCTTCCAAAGTCCAAAATTATGCCCCAAAAATTTCTCTATTCTCTGCTTGTCCACTTCTTCCATTTCTTTGAAATTCGTCATGAATTTCTCAAATAGCTCCTTGACCGAGCTCTAATACCAATTGTTAAATTAAATGGAACAGCAAAAGCAAAGTGAAATAGAACACACAATAAAGATCACACACATGAAACAACAAATTTAACGTGGTTCACCATAAACTGGCTACATCCATAGGAGCAGGGGAACAATTTTATTATCTTTGTATGAAGTGTGAATACAATACATGATAGTAGTAATGCATCTCTCTTATAAAGTAATATCCACAATGGATAAGGAAGACCAAGATGCAAGAGATTTGGTGGGAGAAATTATGTGTCTTTTGGACTTCACAATCCAACACTCTATCCAGCTCGGTTACTCTAGAAATATTGGATCTTTCCAATAATAGGTTGACAGAGAAATTCTAGCATCTTTATCAGAGATGAAGATTCTTACAGTTTTGAACCTATCAAATAATGAATTAACAGGCAGCATTCCACCAAAGCTCAAGAACAACAAAAACATAGTTTTGAATACTATAGGAAACCTTGGTCTTCCTCAAGAGCAATCTAGTGCTTCCTCCACTAAAAAGAAAATTCCTTAAGTAGGTTTGCTAGCTGGATTTGATATTGCTTGTGTTTTTCTACCCCTAGGGCAGTTGTATTGACAATGTTGGCAGATAAATACTTTTGGTAAATTGCTCTTGGGGTAGTTGGATTGACAATGGTGGCATGCAAATGCTTTCGATACAAAGGGCATGAAATACCAGAAGTGCAACAACCCCATATACTTGAAGGCCTTTAATATAGTTTGGGATTTCATAGGGCGAGGAACTAGCATAGACAGATTCATTCAATACTCTTCAAAAGGTTCTCATATGAGAAGCTTCTCATAGCAACCAATAGGTTCCATGAGTCCAATTTGCTAGCAACAAATAGATTTGGATCTATGTATAAATGAATTTTTGACTTATGGTACCCATGTTACCGTGAATGTTCTAAATTTAATGCATGAGGAATCATACAAGCTTTTCAAAGCAAAATGTGAAGTGTTGCAGAAGGTTCGACACCAAAATCTTGTCAGACATAACCACATGTTCCAGCCTCCATTTCAAACTTCAAAGCTTTTATCATTGAGTATTTTTCTAATGGAATCTTAGAAAAGCATTTGTATCAAGACAGTTGTACATTGGGACTGAAGGAACTATTGAACATAGCCATAGATATAGCCCATGTAGTGGAATATCTTCATTATGATTGTTATGTGCAGATGGTGCATTGTGACACATACCAAACAATTTTCTTTTTGATGAAAGCCTGATTGCCTATCTATCAGATTTTGGGATATCCATATTGATGAGAAGAATCAAGGTCAATTTAGTAGCTTCAACAATAGATTTAAAAGGTTTAGTGAGCTACCTCGCACCAGGTATGGTTTCTCAAATATTTTTCTTTCTTGAAAATTTATAGGTTTGTATGGTATAGTGGAGAAAACAACTATAATAATGCCCTTGATTGCAGAATATGGATTGAGTGGCAAGATATCCTCAAGGAGATGTTTATATCTATGGCATTTTGTTATTGAAATTGTTGACAAGGAGGTGGCCAACTGATAGTATGTTTGATGGGGTTGTGACTCTGCATAACTGGGGGAAGAGGGCATTTCTAGACAGGGATGTTGAGGTAGTTGATAAAAGCTTGGTAGTGGAAGGGATTGGCCAAAAGAATGAAGACTCCCTCATTTCATTGATGCGAGTTAGTTTGTTGTGTAGGGGATTCCCCTAAAGCACATCCCACCATGAGAGATTGTCCAATCAATTGAAAGACATTCAACAAGACTGGACCATGGACACAACTAGTCCCATTAAATTAAGACCGACTATATCAAATTTAGTTTGTGAGATAGGTGCAACACTAAATAGTGAGGACTTATCAGATACCCAAAGTTCTACATTTTAGTATACTTGGGACTAGCTCATGGGTTGGTAGATTAAACATGGAAGACCTGAAAATAGAAATTTTGGTAGATTAAACATGGAAGACTTAGAAAATAGAATAATAATAGAGCATATGTTATTACTCTGTCTTTGCTCTACTCTTAATAAGATTTTGTAGTATTTATTATTACTAGATTTGGGTGCTCTATCAAGGAAAAAATTTAATTATATTCTGATTACAATGTTTACTCTTCATCACTGTCAAGACTTTTTATATCATCTTGACAAAATATATGGTAATAGTACTGATAAGATTGAGAACATATAGAATTGTTAACTCAATTTTCCAAGCTAAAGAAAATCTCATTTTACCTAAACAAAGTTTGCAAAGAATGACAATTTTCTCATGCTTAACTTTTATGTACCTAAAACCTATAGAGTATAAAGAGCAGCAGAAGATTAAACTAAAGTAAATAGAAGAGTAAACAATTAACATACTAGAAGTAAACATTCAGATGGAGATAATAAGATTTACGTGGTTCACCATTAATGGCTACGTCCATGGGAAAAGTAGGGGAAACTCTATTTTATTGATATTCATAGTAGCGTGTACAATTGTGTTTTTATCAGTGATACAATAATGAGAAACAAAGTCTCATTACATAGATACAAGGGACAATGAATAGCAAAGAAGCAGAATGTGAAGAGTCATAGGCCAATGTAACCATTGGACTTCACATACTCAACAATCTTCCACTTGAAGTTGAATCCACTGCTGCAAGTAGTCACTCCTAGAGATACCCCCTGCTTTTCCAGGCCTATTATCACATTTGCACTAGGCCAAGAGAAGCTCTGCTGAACTCAAGCTTCTCCTTCGAGACTACCTTCGTGAGTGCATCAGCTGGATTCACACTAGTATGTACTTTTTCCAATTTCAGCTTGCCCTCTTCAAGAACACTTCAAATGAAGTGATCTCTCAGCTTAATATGCTTTGTTCGATTGTGAAAAGATGCATTTTTGGCAAGATGAATGTCATTGTTGCTGTCACTCAACAGAGTGAAAACATGTTGTTTGCAGCACAATTCACTCAACAAACGTTGCAACCATAACATTTCCTTAGCACCTTTGGTGAGAGCAATGTATTCTGCCTCGGTAGTTGAGAATGCAACCACTTGTTGCAATCTAGAAACC
Source organism: Cunninghamia lanceolata (assembly GCA_027924645.1). Classification (NCBI taxonomy): domain Eukaryota; kingdom Viridiplantae; phylum Streptophyta; class Pinopsida; order Cupressales; family Cupressaceae; genus Cunninghamia; species Cunninghamia lanceolata. The sequence goes on from BSBN01000078.1 coordinate 13,092,270, forward strand.
GAACTGATGGCTGCCCTAGCAAAGGTGAAAACATAACCAGTAGTTGACCTCCTTTTGTCCAAATCACCGGCCATATCGGAATCAACATAACCATGCAGCTGTGCATTTTTCCCTCCAAATTTCAAAACATAATTAGAAGTGCCCTTGAGGTATCTCATAATCCACCGCACTGCGTCCCAATGAGCCCTACCAAGATTTCTCATATATTGGCTGACTACTCCCACTGCATGAGCAATATCTAGTCATGTGCCTACTATCGTGTACATGAGACTCCCAACAATAGATGAGTAAGGCATTTGTTTCATATACTCTTTTTCTTCTTGTGTCTTGGGATACATCTCGAAGGATAGGTGGAAATGATCAGCAAGAGGCGTGCTTACAACCTTTACACCCTTCATATTAAACATGTCCAAGACCTTATCAATGTATTTTTCTTGTGACAATTTGATTTCTCTTTTCTGCCTATCCCTTATTATAGTCATGCCAAGAATCCTCTTCACTACCCCTAAATCCTTCATTGCAAACTTGTTAGCCAAATTCTATTTTAGTTTGCTAACAATATTCATACTTGTGTCGATAACTATCATATCATCAACGTACAACAATAACAAAACAAAATCACCATTCTCCAAAACTTTGTAGCATACACATGGATCAGATTTGCACCTTGTAAACTATTGTTCAGCCATGAAGGAATCAAACTTACAATACCATTGTTGTAGGGCTTATTTCAACCCATACAAGTTTCTCTTCAATCTGCACACTAAGTTTTCATGTCCTTCTTTCTCAAAACCTTCCAGTTACTACATATATAATTCTTCATCTAAGTCACCATGGAGAAATGTTGTCTTCACATCAAACTACTCAAACTCAAGGTCATAGACAGCTGCTAGACCCAAAACTGCTCGGATGGTTGTCATTTTCACAACGAGTGAGAAAATTTCATTGAAATACACACCCTTCTCCTGGTCATAACCTTTGACCACTAATCTTGCCCTGTATTTTTTCCTTCCACCATCTTCTTCCTTCAATTTATAAACCCACCTATTTTTCAAAGCTCTCCGACTTGGTATAAGATGTACCAAGTCCCACGTGTGGTTTGTAATCAACGAATCCATTTCTTCCCTCATATCTTCCATCTATTTCTCACTGTTCATATCATTGCAAGCATCTCTAAATGTTGTCAACTCTTCTTGATCAGAGATCAGTAGATGATTCACAAAATCATCAAATTTTGACGGAGGCTTTCATTCCCTGGTAGACCTCCTCAACTGAGGAACATGTTCCTGCAAATTCTGCCCATGTAGACTGTGACTACAAATATCCTATTCAATATTATTGTTAGGAAACAAAGATGAGTGAGAGGTCACAGACATGGGAGAAGTCCCACATGACTGATTGAAAAAGTGAGGCGGTTGATGTGGCTTTGAATTTTTGTCCAACACCAAACTTGGCACATCCAATGGAGGAATGCCTTTATGAACAAGCATGATAAGATGTGAGGAGGGCGGCTTAGAAGTTTCTTGCACTGAAGTTTGAGTATGCAGCATGGTTATAACATAAGGTAGCTGGGTAGAAGACAGCGTAGGGGCTGAAGTGGATTGCATATGAAATGAAATAGGTTGCATTGAATTCAAAGGGGGCTACATGGTATATGGAGGCTATCATGCCCCCACCCAAATTTATATTCCTTGGGCCGACTTCATCATGCAACACCAATGTCAAAACAAATTGTTTAATAGCATTTGATTAATGATATTTTACAAAGGTTTAAATTAAAGATTTAAAACTCTGAGTCATGTTGGATGGCGCTAAAAGAATCGACTAATTGTGTTAAGCAATCAACATGTAATGAAGAGACACAATCTATAGAAGAAATATGTCTGCCTCGCTAAGGACACAATGATCTCTTAAAGCCACCACCATTGAGGGATATTAAAGGAAAGGGGAAGTGGACATCAAGGGCATCAATCATCAATCGATCATTTGGACCATTAAATATTACAGCAGACATTCAATCTACATGATTATAACTATTGGTTTAGTCATATAGACTATTAAGGACAACAAAGGGATATATTACAAATTATGAATTGAACTAGAAGTTTAATAAGAATCCTTATTGAATATACATGTCAGATCATTATTGACTGTTAATTATCTTACTTATTGCATATCATTGTCATATATAAAAAATATTTAAAATATTTGCAATAATCTATCAACATGGATGATGAGGGAATAAGCACAGTGGGAGAATAGCTAAATGCACCCTTTACATTGATAGATAGGGAGAACAGGTAGTTGGGCACCCTACTATCCTATAAAAGGGAGAGGATGGCTAAGGGCACCCAAGGGAATAATTCTCCTCCTTGATCTCCATTGTTGAGAGTTTGACAAATTAAGGTTCACCGATCAAAGAAGAATGGTAAAGGGACTATTTGGAGGGAGAAACGTTGATTGACAACACCCTACCATGCCTCCCTGCACCATGGTGAGGGAACTGTTTGGAGGGATAATTGCTGTTTTAAGACACCCTGCCATGTCTCCCTGCATCATCCTCTTCTATGACTGAATTATGTAAACAAACTACATTAGCTACATGGTAATGAATATATAATCTCTCTATATTGGTATTGTTTATAAATCTGAATGCAATGTACTTTTGTCTAACCCTAAGACTTAAAGATGTATATTTGTATTTTGTATGTGTTTTCCTATGTTATGACTGTAGAACTCAAGTCCATGAATTATGCAGTTTTGGAGATATTCTAAATGGTAATTGAAAAACCCTAAACCTAACCTGTGGCATTTGAATTTTCTAGGGCAAATTAGGTAAGGGACATTACAATTGGTATCAGAGCATCCTTCCTGCCATCCTATGAATGATAGTGGATGCAACCTAGCCAAAGAACACAAAGGGCTTTAGAAAGAGAAAAGAGGAAACTAACTTCAGTTAATAACTCTACACCCAACAACACCATGAGTGAACAAATGACCAATGACTTGAAAACATTCACTCAATCTCTCATTGAGCAAAATGAAAGAACTCAACTTTTCCTCCAAGCCATCCAAAACTTGAATAACAATAGCAATCAAAATAATGGAAGGGATACCAATTCCAACCATTCTAAAAATAATAACCCAATAAAGGAATCAACCACTAGGCCAACAAGACCCTCTTTCCTACCACAGGAAAGAGAGATGGGGGATGAAGAAGCAAACAATCAAACTATTGATAGTGTGCAAGAACTTGTAGAAGCATACTCAAATTGAGTTCCGCCATAAAAAGGGATGTCTCCTTTAGGGATTATTGTGATGCTAAAAGACGAAATAAATCAAATCAAAAAGGAGGGAAATCTGACAAAGACTTAAAATAAAGAATTAGTAAGATGTCGTTCCCAAATTTGATGGATCTAGAAAGATTACAACATGTTCTTGGGTCCAAACACTAGACACATACCTCAGACTTAGCCCTATGATGGAAAAGAACACCATAACATTTGCCGGTTTCCACCTAGAAGGGACAACTCATGATTGGTGGCATCATGGCCTCATTACCAAAGATCATCAACACATAACATCCTATGATGAGTTCACCTAATAACTCATCCAAAGATTTGATCAAAAATACCCCAAATGGTACTTTAGGGAGCTTACACTCCTAAGACAACAAGGAACCATGGAAGAATATGTAACCGAGTTCCAAAAAATTTGGTGATGGTACCATAAGTATCCCAACAAAGATTGACTTGCCTATTTTTCCAAGGATTGGTAGACTCTACTAAGGGTTTGATAAGTACCCTCAATCCTTCCACACTTAAGGATACAATTCAATAGGAACTAAGTGTGGATACCCCACCTATAAAACACAAATACTCTACAACACATCAAACCTTTAAAACTTCTCATAAAGATGGAAGGCCTAAGAAGGAATCCCGAGGAAGAACATGCTTTTATTGTAATAAGACATGGGTATGTGGGCATGCATGCCAAAATGAAAACAACCTAAAATGATGAGATGACCTAAAAATGAAGGGGTTATGTTTCAAGTGTAAAGAACCATGGGGAAAAGGACACACATGTGGAAAAAGTAGCTGAATGCATAACATAGAGGCAACATCTGAGGAAGAAACAGAAGTAAACCCTAGCAAGAGGGCAAAGCATGATGATGAAGAGTATGGAACCCTAGCCACCATCTCACAAGCTTCTAAACACCACCCTTTTAGAATCAAAAGCACCCTTAAGGGGCAAAAGGTAATTGCCCTAGTAGATAGTGGGGCATCCCGCAACTTCATTAACAAGAATATAGTGGCAAAAAGGAACTTAGAAGCCAAGGATTTTGAGGGTTTTACTGTAGTACTAGCTAACGGATGTATGGCCCAATGCACCAAAATGATTCCCCAATTGGAAATTACCCTAGGGAAGTACAGCATCAAAGGGGATTTCTATGTGGTAACTCTAGATAATGATGTTATATTAGGAACACCGTGGTTACACTCCTTGGGATGCTTCACTATGGATCTCCCAAACTTAGAAATATGCTTCCAACATAATGAACAAGAAATTACATTAAGGGGATTACCCAATGGCTCCCCAAGGCTGGTCTTATCTAAAAGAATGGAAAGAATACTTAGACATGGCCAAGGAGAGTGGGTCGCACAATGTATTGTTCTAGACAAAACCTCCACCCATGGCAAAATAGTTCACATGGACAACCAACCCATTTTAAGAAAATATAAGAAAGTATTTGATGATATTCCCCCAGGGTTACCCACAAAAAGAGGACTTGAGAATACAATAGAATTAGAAGAGGGAGTTGTAATCGCCACACCCTATTGGCATCCTCATAAATTCAAAGAAGAGATTGAAAAAACCAGTAAGGAACTACTAGAAATGAATCATATCCAATCTAGTTCTAGTCCTTCGCATCATCCATAGTCCTAGTCAAGAAAAAGGATGGAACCATGAGAATGTGCATAGACTATAGGGCTCTAAACAAGAAAACAATAAAAAATCATTACCCTATACCAAGAATTGACGAGTTAATCAACGAACTCCATGGAGCTATACCTTTCCAAAATTGACTTGTGGTTAGGGTATCATCAAATAAGGATGAGAAAGGAAGATATTCTAAAAATCACTTTCCAGTGTCATTATGGGCACTTTGAGTTCTTGGTCCTACCTTTTGGCCTAACAAATACCCCAACAACCTTTCAATCATGCATGAATCGTATATTCTAGAAACAACTAAGGAAATTCCTCCTCATATTTTTTTGTGACATCCTCATTTGTAGCAAGACGTGGGAAGAACATCTCAAACACATTGAGGAAGTCCTAAATGTTTTTGAACAAGAGTTCTTAAATGCTAAAGCTTCAAAATGTGAGTTTGGTCTACAAGAGATCCTTGACATAGGACACAAGATCAATGCACAAGGGCTAAGTGTAGATAAAGAAAGAATTAAATCCATTAAGGAATGGCCAAAACCCAAAACCCAAACACAACTAAGGGGCTTCGTGGGATTATGAAGTTACTATAGACACTTTGTAAAAGGATTCTCCAAAATTATCACCCCACTCACAAACCTAACCAAAAGGGGAACCTTTGTGTGGAGTGAGATGTCTCAACAAGGCTTCGAAAAACTAAAAGAAGCAATGAGTTCATGCCCTATTTTAGCTATACCTGATTTTACATTACCTGTTAATATCCCTAATTTTACATTACCTGTCAAACAATGAATTAGCATCTAGCATTCCACCATCTCTCAGGAACAACAAATACAGAGATTTGGAGACAATAGGAAACCTTGGTCTTTCTCAAGAGCAACCTAATCAGTCTTCCACTAAGGAGAAAAAGTTTTCAGTATGTTTGGTAGTTGAAGTTGTTGTTGTTGTTGTTGTTTTTGCCATTGGGGTAGTTTTATTGATAGTGTTTCATGCAAATACTTTCCGTACAAAGAGCATGAAGTACCAAACGTGCAACAACCCCATGTATTTGAAGGCCTTTCAATTTTAGTTTTGGGAATTCTCAGGGTGAGGAATTGGCATAGACTGAGATTCAATCAATCAGAAGTAATTCATAAAATCCTTAAAAATTTGGAGCATCCACAGATCTCATATGAGGAGCTTCTCACAACAACTAATAGATTCCACCACTCCAATTCGCTTGCAAAAAATAGCTCAGGATCTATGTACAAAGGATTTTTGATTGATGGTTCCCGTGTTATCGTGAAGGTTCTCAATTTAATGCAAGAGCAATCAGACAAGATTTTTAAAGCAAAATTTAAAGTGTTGCAGAAGGTTTGACACCAAAATCTTGCTAGAATCATAACCACATGTTCCACTCCTCACTTCAAAGCTTTAATCTTTGAGTATTTTTCTAATGGAAGCTTAGAAAAGCATTTGTATGAAGATAGAGATCCTATTTGTAGATTGAGAATGAAGGAAGTGTTGAAGATAGCTATAGATATAGCCCATGCTATGGAGTATCTTCATTATGATTGTTACACGCAGATAGTGTACTGTGACATAAAACCAAGCAATGTTCTTTTAGATGAAACTATGACAACTCATCTTTCAGATTTTGGGATAGCCAGATTGATGGGTAGAATCGCGGTCAATTCGCTAACTTCAACAATGGATTTAAGAGGTTCAGAGGGTTACATCACACCAGGTATGGTTTCTTAAATATTTTTCATTTTTGAAAATTTATGGGTTTGTAAGGTATAATGGAGAAAGAAGTTACAATCATTCCCTTGATTGCAGAATATGGATTGAGTTGCAAGATATCTCCTTGAGGCGATGTTTATAGATATGACATTTTGTTATTAGAAATGCTGGCAAGGAAGAGGCCAATTGATGAGAGTTAGTTTGTTCTGTTTAGGGGATTCTCCCGAGGCACGACTAACTATGAAAGATGTGTGCAATCGATTGAAGGACATTCAAGAGGAGTGGACCACTGACACAACTACTCCCATCAAATTAAGACCCACAAAATCATAGTTAGTTTGTGAGAGAGGAGAAACACTTGACTATGAGGACACATCAGATACCCAAAGTTCTACTTTTTAGTATACTTGTGACTAAGTCATGGTTTGACAGGTTACACCATGGAAGACTTGAAAATAGAAAAATAGCAGAAGTAAAGCATATGTTATTACTCTACTCTTCATTTAGGATTTTATATTTAGGTGATGCTTTGTATTTATTATTATTAGATTTGGGTGCTCTGCCCACATCATAGTTAGTTTGTGAGAGAGGAGCAACACTTGATTGTGAGGACACATCAAATACCCAAAGTTCTACTTTTTAGTATACTTGTGACTAAGTCATGGTTTGACAGGTTACACCATGGAAGACTTGAAAATAGAAAAATAGCAGAAGCAAAGCATATGTTATTACTCTACTCTTCATTTAGGATTTTATATTGAGGCGATGCCTTGTATTTATTATTATTAGATTTGGGTGCTCTGCCAGGGGAAAAATGCAAAATTGTATTTTGTTTACAATGTTTACTCTTCATTAGTGTCTGAGATTTTCTATGTTATCTTAACAGAATAAGATATATGGTAATACTTATAAGAGTGAGGACATACAGAATTGTTACACAATTTTCCAAGATAAAAAAAATATCATTTAACCTAAACAGAGCCTATAAAGAATGACAATTTTCCCATGTTCTACATAGATTAATGTTTTATAGAATTACCTTATTATCTCAGCTAAAGAATACTTATACGAGATCATGTATCAATGAGGAAATAATGAAGGAAAGTCTATTAATAATGGGAAATGACCATAATATTGCAATGGCATTGTAAAAAGCACATCTTAGAAGAGACCACGGGAATGTAAACTCATGCTGGTAAAATAAGAGGTGATTTCAAATAATTTTCTTTAAAAGTACGATGCCATTAAATAGTGGGTATTGGTTGTATAATGAATTTTTTTATAATTGGGAAAACTAATGGAATAAAAATAACATTTTTATTTATATAAAAATATATAGTAATATAAAAATAATATTTTTTTTCTTATAAATTTATTATATATTTATAAAAGATTTTTATTAATATAAAAATTAAGATTGCTACACCTAAAAAATCTAAAACCTGGAAACTCATGCTTCTTTGTGACTTAATCTTTGGAAAGTTTGCAATAGCTCCCTTTGGTCCAAAGTAATTAAAAGTTTGTGGAAAGCCTGGGAAATCTCCAAAGACAAAATGATTCAAGAGAAGTGTCAAATTGACATGGATATTAAAAAGATTTTATTGGAAAGATCCATATGGTGGAATGTTTTCCATAACAACAAACCCTTGGCCTTATTATAGGGGTGCTCTACTAAATCATGGAATCAAAAAGGTATGTCACACTTTGATAAGATTTTGAAAGAAGGTAAGTTGAAAAACTTGGATACTCTGAGAAAAGAGTTTGACTTGTCACAAACTCAGAAAAGAACATTTGAACTTATTAAAAAGAATATGGTGATACCCACAACTAACATGACTATTGTTAAGAATAATGTGTAGGAATATAATTGGCTGGAAAATAATAGTATTGCAGGATTGAAAGCAAAAGAGATATATGGACCCCTGAACAACAATCCAAACCAAAAGTGGAAGGTGAACTTAAGCTGTAAACAATGGAACCAAATCTTCAGTCATACCTAGAATAATACTTTGGAACCTAAAAAAGCAACATTTAGATCTTTGTTGCTAATGAAAGGGTTACCAAACGTGGACTCCAATAAGAACCCACTCATTTGTAACATTTGTTAAAAATCTGACTCTATAATGTATATTTTTTTATTGTTTCTTTGCTAAGAAGATTTGGAATATTTTCAAAATTGATATGTTAAAGGTGTAGACACCTAAAATTGACTTGCTTCGCAAAACCAATTTCTCATATCTCTACACCACCAATTATCCATCCTATTAATTAAATAAATTTATTTTATTTAATTAATTTCTCCCTAATCATCTACCTTTGACCATTTATCCATCCTTTGTGATCAATTAATTCATTTAATTTATCACTATACCTTACAACACTATCCTCATTGATTAAATAAATATTTTAAATATTTATTTAGTTAATTTGTCCATCTCCTTAATCCTTGTTAATTAGATAAATCATGCTTATATAATTAATCTAGCCTATTAATCAACATATCCCTATCCTAGTTAATTAAATATCAATTATTTAATTAGCTACCTTAGCCTACCTATTCCCTAGACCTAAATTAATTAAGCTTAACACTTAATTAACTTTTCTCATCCCATCCTCCCACACACCTTTGAATAAAAATCAATTTTTTATTCAAAGGGTCAAATCTCCCTTACAACTCATTTATCACCCTCTTACACATGTAAGTGTACATGTGTCCTTCAACCTTCACATCTCCACATAAAAGTGAATTTTTAATTGACATTCCCCCATGAGTCGAATTTTTAATTCACTTGTCATATCCACTCTTTCCAAAAATGAATTTTTAATTAATTTTTATCATCCACACCTTTCCCCATGTGAATTTAAAATTCACAAATAATGAGAGCCCTCCAAATCCATTGACTTAATCTCAACCCTTGATCTCTCTCATCCACTCCCCTTGTGACACTTGTCACAAGGCTTTGACTTCAATCCAAACTCTAAATCTCAACCATTTCTAGCCTTTGATCTCATCTTTTAATCTTCACCCTCCATCTATTTTTCAAAAATCTATAAATGAGACCCTTCTCTAAGCCATTTTCAACTTCTTGTTGCATCCTTACCATGCCCAAATTTCTCTCAAATCTTCTCATCATACCATCATAATGCCAAAAATCATTCGTCATCCCCATCTCAATCTCCATCTAAATCCAAATCCCTCATCTACATTGTGTTGACCAAGCATTGAGCAATCCACATTCTTCATCTACTTGGGTAAAATCTAAGGAGTTTGGGTGCAACTCCTTCCACCCTATCTTGAATTTGTGGGTCACATGTGAAGGTATATCTTTTGTTTTTGCATTTGATTTATGTTTTTGGCTTTCATTTTGACTTCATAGATCACATTGGCATGCCTTGTGGGACCCACAAGGTCCCAATCTAACAATCTTGTGAGTTTTTTTTTTGTTGTGAAGATGTGTTTTTTGCATATTAGCGCTATCCCTCTACGTAGTGGCACCATTTTACTCATGTTTTGGTGCTATTCTACGTCTGTTGTGGTGCTATTTTAACACGATAGTCCCACGCATCTTTGACTTAGATCTAATCTTTGTCTTCTTGTCTTTTTTGCCTTTCTAGCATTTTAGCTCTCAGTTTTTGTAGGTTTTACACAAAAAACAAGGGGAGACTACGTAAATTTTTTCCTAAAATCCATCCATTGACCAACTCTATGCCATATTGGCGCTATCGTCACCCAGTTCGGTGCTATCTTTCTCACTACATACTATAAACTAAGGGAAAAACATAGTTTAGCTCTATCTTGCCTCTGTATTCACACTATCCTGTATATTGGCACTGTATTCACACTATCCTGTATATTGGCACTGTCCTGTATATTGGCACTATCTTGTATATTAGTGCTATCTTTCCTCTGGATTGGCACTATTTTCTATATTAGTGCTATCTTCTGTATTAGCACTATCTTGCCTCTAGATTGGCTCTATTTTTTGTATTAGCGCATCTTGCCTCTAGATTGGTGCTATTTTATGTACTAGCTTAGGGATCTGTGTAGGATTGGATCTCTATTTTGCAAGGTATTTTAGATCATCCAAGACCATCATCTTGAAACTACTAACATCTTTTTGTAGGGATTTAGTAGATTAGACACATCTTCTTTTGGTGCACTAAAAAGAACCTTTGTGTGCTTAGCTTAGAAAACACTTCAATTTGGTGCATAAAATCAATCTTACTTCCAAACAATCTACAATCAAACACTTTATCTTGGTGCACCTAAAAAGAATCTTTGTGTGCCTTAGTGTAAAGAATATTTGATTTTGGTGCAACTAAAATTAATCATTGCTTGCAACAAACAACTTTAGGCACATTTTTGATTTGGGCTTAAAACGAACATTAGCTCTTGTTTGTCGTGTCTTGTGCACTTGCACATTTGTGTTATCCCATAGGGTAGAATCAAAGTATCCTCTCCCCTTGACTTCAAAAGGATCTTGGGTGAAGAGAAATGGTTCTATTTTATTTTTCTTTTTAGGATGTGGGCCTGCCCTTGAGACACATCCATTCAGAGAACTTATTGGCGACCCCAAGCAGTACTTTCATCTGGTTCGCTATACAAGAAAGGATAAGGTGAAAGCCAAGTTTGAATCGGTATGAGTGCTTACCATTCGATGCTAGCTTGAAAGGGAGTAGTACTTTGTGTATATGAAACCCCTAGTAGAGCTAGTCAAAACCTTAAGTGGTTTATCAGATGCTCGTAAGGTGCCGGTCCCCCAAATGTTCCCCCACTATGAACCTTTGTTTTAGTGGCCCAAATCCCTCTACTTGTTCAACAAGTATTGTCCTCACCTTAGGTTGTGCATGCTTGATAAATCTTTCACATTTTCTCATAAACAAAACCTTTGGCCATTGTGTTTTCTTACTTGTTTGTTTGTCTACTTGCCAAGAAAAATTAAATTCATCCATCATTCCAACCATTTACAGTCTTTTAGCACCATTTCCATCTATTTTAGCACCTTCTTCATCCATGTCCGAAAATCAAAATTTCCCATCAAAAACATCAATTTTATAAGCCCATTTTTTAATTAGCTACCCTAGCCTACCTATTCCCTAGACCTAAATTAATTAAACTTAACACTTAATTAACCTTTCTTATCCCATCCTCCCACACACCTTTGAATAAAAATCATTTTTTATTTAAAGGGTCAAATCTCCCTTACAACTCATTTATCACCATCTTACACATGTAAGTGTATATGTGTCCTTCAACCTTCACATCTCCACATAAAAGTGAATTTTTAATTCAAACTCCCCCATGAGTTAAATTTTTAATTCACTTGTCATATCCACTCTTCCCAAAAATAAATTTTTAATTAATTTTTCTCCTCCACACCTTTCCCCATGTGAATTTAAAATTCACAAATAATGAGAGCCCTCCAAATCCATTGACTTAATCTCAACCCTTGATCTCTCTCATCCACTCCCCTTGTGACACTTGTCACAAGGCTATGACTTCAATCCAAACCCTAACTCTCAACCATTTCTAGCCCTTGATCTCATCTTTTAATCCTCACCCTCCATCCATTTTCCAAAAATTATAAATGAGACCCTTCTCTAAACCATTTTCAACAACTTTTTCTTGCATCCTTACCATGCCCAAATTTCTCTCAAATCTTCTCATCATACCATCATAATGCCAAAAATCATTCGTCATCCCCATCTCAATCTCCATCTAAATCCAAATCCCTCATCTACATTGTGTTGAGCAAGCATTGAGCAATCCACATTCTTCATCTACTTGGGTAAAATCTAAGGAGTTTGGGTGCAACTCCTTCCACCCTATATTGGATTTGTGGGTCACATGTGAAGGTATATCATTTGTTTTTACATTTGATTTGTGTTTTTGGATTTCATTTTGACTTCATAGATCACAAAAGGATGGGCAAATAAGAGAGGAAAGAAAACTAGATATTATTATGGGGAAGTTTCATGGCTTTGAAAAAACTAATAATCTATTTTGGCTTATTCTTTCAACTGAAATATTATGGTTCATTTGGAAAGCTAGGAATAAAAAAATCTACCAGAGCTGTAGAAGTGATCTTATTGAATATTTTAGAAAACTCACACTCCATTTTGGATAATGAAACATTGTGTAAACTAATGATTAGTTACTTGTATGGGTAGTTTTAGAATTAGTTGAAGGTTCATTGGATAAAGAATGCCAAGTTGAAGATAGTGGATCAATAAAATTTGCTAACATAGCTAGTTGTTTCGATGATAATGTTGGTTTGAAAATCATGAGGAAAATTGGTTATAAAGGTGAAGGTTTGGGTAAGCATGGGCAAGGAATCACAGAGCCCATTGAGTCATTTGTTAGGACTAACTATGAAGGCATCAGGTATAGAGGTCAAGGAAAAGAAAAGACAAATGTTTTACATTGTTTCCATTGTGATAGAGAATGACATAGAGAAGAACATTGTTGGTATTTGCATCCTTGCAAAATTTGTGGTTTGAAAAATCATTGTGAAAAGACATGTTGGAATAGAGAGTTAAAAAATGAGTCTATGATAGGTTGATTGAAAATGAATTGTGGTTGGATAAATGTATTTGATTGGAAAAAGGTCACAGGTATGTTCAGAATGTTTTATAGACATAAGTCTTCTCATGTTGAGAAAAAGGAAAAAGAATTGAATAGTAGAAACAAAACAGACGAATATACTGAACAACCAAGTGCAGAGAATAGTACAGAAACTGAAGAAATTGAATTGTTTTAGCAGAGTACAGAAGCACAAGAATAGTATAGAAACTAAAGAAATTGAATTGTTTTAGCAAAGTGCAGAAGCACGAGGAAGACAAGGAAGAGAAGTTTGTTGGTCTTACAAGACATCAAGAAAAATGAAAGTTACAGATAGAGAGAGGACTTCCTGATTGAAGATCAAAGTTGAGGGACTGCCGCAACAGTGAATGAGAGTTGAAAGAGGAAAGATCAGTAGACCATGAAGATGATTTGAATCAACAGACTTGGAAGATAAAACTTGGAATGATATCAGCATTCACTTGGTGTTCTTCCCAATGTTCATTATAGGGGAGAATGTTGGATAATGAAACATTGTGTAAACTGATGATTAGTTACTTGTATGGGTAGTTTTAGAATTAGTTGTAGGATTTAGTTTTGAGAATTAGTTGTATTTTAATTATATATGTACATTCCATTGAACAATCAATATGACATAAAGATTTCTAGTTCTGCTCCTCCAATACCTTCACTCCACTCTGTCTATGTGCGGGTATCTATCATTATCTAGGTATCCAAGGAAAAGTTTAAAAAATTGATGGAGGAAGGCATGATAGAGATCGATAAACAGGAAGTGGCATTTGTAAAGTAGTGGCTGTATCACAAAGAGACCAATAACCCTGAGAAAAGTGGCTACCTAAACAGCAAAAATCTAGATCTGAGAAGAAATGGAAGCAAAAAGAAAGAGAATGAAGACTACGAGGAGGGTTACAACTACCATCCCCCATTCCTTTTTGTCTAAAGGCTTATGTATACAAATGTAACATTAATTTTGTAATAGCTAGGCATATGATGCAAGAACTTCTGGAGATCATAACTTTTGACTCAGATGTGAGTTTTCTACGAGATTTTATGGTAATCTGCCATTTTAGGTAATTTTACAATCATATCTTGAAAATCTTATTTTTTCCCAAAAGCTTCCTGAAACTAAGGTAGGATGAAATGCCAACTAATATTCTAAATTCGAAACATGGGTTTCAATTTATTACAAAAGTAACATTTTAAAAATATAGAAAAAAACACTAAATTGCTATTTTGAGGGCCAAGATGAAAGTTTCAAGCCCCGAAAAAGTGTCAAGATGGGGTCCAACCCACTAGGGTCAGTTGTGAAACCACTTTCCACCTCATAACACATCCACCCGTAAAATCTCGTAGAAACCCCACATCTGAATCAAAAGTTATGATCTCTAGAAGTCCCTGCATCAGCATATAAGCATGGAACTATGATAAAAAATTAGTAGATATGTAATGGATTGGTGAGACCATGTAATAGTCCCATAGAAGAAGTACTTTAGATGTTGATCTCTACTACTGTATCGTTCAACTATAATGAATAAAAAAAAGATTTTCAACTCAATTTTATTTAAATTAATTTAAGCTAATACATAAATAATAATTATATTATATTGAAGATATAAAGTAACTAGTATATTTATATTTAAAAAATATATCTAAAGTATGTCCAGAGATATCTTCATAAATATTAAAACAAATAAATTCATAAAAATAATAATAAGCAAATCCATTTTTTTGTTTATCTTCCAACAATTATATTTTATAAATATTAAAAAGTTGTTAAAATTATGAAGTTTCAATAATTTTTATAAATATTAAAAAATATAAGAATATTAAAAGTTTTTTGAAAGGATTTGTAATTATTTTTTTTCTAATTTTTTAAAATATTTTTAATCATTTTAAAATAAGAAAGATAATACTAAACATTTATTAATATAAAATAATATAAATATAAAAAAAAATATAATATTCTTACCCAATGTAAAAAATTATAATATTTACTCTTCCCGAATGTCTAAAACTTTCTATGTTATCTTGACAACAATACACGGTAATACTTATAAGAGCGAACATACAAAATTGTTACTCAATTTTCCAAGCTAAAGAAAATCACTTATAAAGAAGGACAATTTTCCATGATTAACATATATTAATGTTTTGTAGAATTACCTTATTATTTCAGCTAAAGAATACTTATAAGATATCATATTAGTAGGAAATAACAAAGGAAAGTCTATTCATGTTGGGAAATGACTATAATAGTGCAATGGTAAAAATAAAAGATACGTGATTTAATCTATTAAAAAAGTATGATCCCATTAAATAGTGGGTATTGGTTGATAGACGTATAATCAATTATCTATAATTGAAAAAAGTTTAATAGTATAAAAATAATATTTTTAATTATATAAATATACTATAATATAATTTTAATATTATTATTGTTTTTTTTTTAAACAATGGGATTACATAGATGTGGCATATATCTAAACCAGAATTCGTCCATTTTTTAAGTACCCATGAGCAAGGGGATCCCTCAAAGTCACCTTCAAAAAATAATAATACATTTATATAAATTAATTTTCAAATCACTTTTTTTTAAATTAATTTAAGCTAATACATAAATATAAATTAATTTAGATTAATTAATTGAGAGTTAAGGACATTGATTATCAAAATACAAAGTAATTAAATGTTAAAAGTAAATGTGATAATTAAACTTTATTTGTATTTAAATAAATAAAATAAAAATAATAAAAATATTATCTTTTTCCTATTAACTACTTGTAAAGGAAAATAAACTTTCCTTAAGTTAATCTAGGCTAATCCAATAAGATGCATACACAAGTATAAATTAATTTAGATTAATTAATTGAGAGATGAGGGCATTGATCTTTAGAATATCAAAAGTAATTAAATGTGGAAAGTAAATGTGATAATTCAAGGTACTTAACTTTGTGACAAAAGAATGAATGACTTTCAATGTGGCATTGATGTATGAACTATCAATCACCTAGAAATGATACCTCTTTATAGTGTAATACTTAAAATTGTACATTTTAAATATGTGCATGCATAGGTGTAGATTAATGTAGAATTTAGGCAAATTTCTAATTGTGCTCTGTGTAAGTATGTTTAATAACTAGCATTGGTTACTACAATTTTTTTGAACCACCAATTGTTTTGAACCAACATAAACTTCACAATGTTATTTACCATTGCTGCATTTTGTTCATGTATATAATTGTCAACGACCTTCTACAAATGACATCATTGCCCAATAATATCATAGCTAAGTGAATGATACATACTATTAATGACAAGAGCATACAATTACACAAATTCCATCAATGTAGGTCATTTAGTACTACATTATAAAATCATGATTAGTTCATAACAACAATAATAAAGTCACTAGGTCACTAGGCAAAGCAGTGCCCATCTCAAATCCCCTTCACTTGCTTCAAATGTAGAAAAGTGAGTCACTGGAAAAAGAAGTGTCCATATCAAAAACTGAAGGTCTAACAACAGATATGGAAGGAGAAAAAAGAAGCGGGAAAAGGTGTGAATCCTACCTAGGATGAGAAGATGCCTCAAATGTTGGTATCTAATGCAGAGGAAAATGCCCAAGGAATTACAAGAGGATAGACAGAGGAGGAAGTGATGGAATGTTTTTAAGATTACGAGAGAATCCCTGACATAGAGATCGAAAAGGAAAATCAACTAGTGGAGGTTGATCCTCTGGGAAGCAAACAAAATAGCTTTATCCAAGAACCAATGATGCTCATAATAGAGGGAATACCTCTTGTAGATACCCCTATGCAAAAGAATAGTGATGATAAAGATGGTAGCATGAATAGGGTGCAAGAAGAGAAGCATGAAGTGCATGCCTCTCTTACTTCCCCTAAGGGGGTGAAAAGTGAGACAGATGATCGTTGTGAGAGTTCAACACAAGAGGGATTAAAGTCTCTGATGGTTGAAACTTCTCCAGTGGACCTAACATTAGTGAAGTAGGAGATAAATAAGGGGCCAAGGCTAAGAGGAAGAAAGGAAATAAATCCTCTACACCTCTTGGAGAAAGTAATAGGGTCAAAACTAGAGAAAAAAAAGTGGATTGTAGGCCAAACCCTAAGATTAATGGTAGGTCCACAAACAAGAATGTGAGAGAAAGGGATATCAAGAGGGATATAGCTGATGGCCTACAAAAGACCCTCATGGAAATATGCTCTAAGAGCACACTAGTGATTAAATAATGAAAGTTATCTCATGCAACATCAGGGGATTGAACAACATCCATAAACAAGATCTCCTATCTAATCTTGGGAGGGAACATGAGCCGAACATTTTATTGCTCCAGGAGACAAAAATTTAGACCCAAAAATTTAATACCTTGAAGAATATATTCTTCAAAGGAAGTGGTTTTCATGGTGTGAATGTAGAGGGTTCCTATGGTGACATTGCCACTCTATGGAATCCTAACATTGCTCAAGGGGTGGCTCTCTTTGAGAGACTAACCATGTTGCAACTCTATTTACGCATTTTAAAGTTGATGTTGGGTAGATCATGATACTCTTCCATCTCTCGATGATCCTCTTTCCAATTCCAATGTGCCTCTTTATTCTTCAAAGAAGATAAACCATGCTTGTGATCCTTTGGAAGTTTTTGAGGCTTCAAATGAGGTTGCAGTTGCTTCAAAGGTTCTTAATTCTTTGTTAGAGATAGTTGATCCACCTTCATTAAGTACTTCTATCATTCCTGAGCAACATGATTATCATTGTCTTCCTGATTAGGATTCCTATTTGCCAGAAATTGGTTAATTGTTCGTGGAATCTCACATTTCATACTTGTAAGACACATTTGAAGGATTAATTTTCCTATTTGATGATAGTTGTGGTACAACTATTGTCACTCCATCTTCATCTTTGAAGAATGTTGAAAATTAGTTTCCAGTGGTACCTTGTTTGTCACTTTCTATTGTGATTGGGCATGTTCTTGATTGGTTCGTGGCATCATCTTCCAAGGTATTGGTGACACATGAGCATATTTTAGAGACATTATCATCCTACATTTGGAATTCACTTGCTCATTCCTATCTAGAATGGGAAGCATTCCTGCATTTGTACTTGGTTTATCTTCTTCCCAAAGGGAGAAATGTTATTTGTAGGCATTGGACTATGTTTTTCTTTCAAGCACTTACCATTTCTATAGGACATTATTCATTATGGGGGGGCTATGTAGTCTCCTTCTTTCCTTCCTATGGGAGGATCATTGATTGTATATACATGGTGTATGTAGTCCTTAGGGGCTGTCATTGAGTCCTCCATCCATGCATCATTTGGTTTATCTTTTCTCTCTTTTGGAGAGGAGTTTTCTCCCACGGGTTTGTTCTCCTTTTCTCTGGTTTGTGAGAGATTACATTACATTGCATACCATTTGCATTGTAAATGGGTACCTAACATGGTTGTGTAGTTGGGACCCATATTGCATCTTGCCTATATTGCATCTTTCTCATATTGCATAATAATCTCCCCAAGTTGCACTTAAGGGGGGTGTTGGAGTAAATGAGTAAATACCATTTACCCATGCTTAAGTTTACTTAGGCATCCAACACAAATATTAAATAATGCATATTAGTTGCATTTACCGTTTAGGTAGTTTTTACCTACCAGCTCCTAAACACACCTATATATTGTACATTGTAAAATATTTTTGTATCTCAATACATTTTCATTCTTCTGGTGAAATAACCCCATGCTTCTTTGCATTATGAAGGGATATTTGCAAATGGTGATTCTAGGTTTGGTGGTCTCCACCAATAGATGATACGGTCCCATGGATCACCTTGAACATATATGCTCCTAACACCAAGAATGCGAGAAAAAAACTATGGAGTAGTCTCCAAAACTTTAAGCAGAATGGAATGGAATGAGAAGGAGAATTCAACAATAGTTATGAGTATTTTTACAATAATAATAGTGTTGAATATTATGTTGTAAAGTTTGGTTACATCAATATATACCAATCAAAGTCTTTATTGTTGGATCTAGGGCATACAACTGAGAGGGGGGGGGTGAATCAGTTGTATAAAACTTCTTCTTTTTCAAACACTTGATTCTTCGTTGTTAGTTAGCAGCATATCAATTAATCATTCATGAAAGCATAATACATAAACACAAGAGCAGATAAACATCAACACATTGAACACCAAGATTTTGACGTGGAAAACCCGGTTAAGGGAAAAACCACGGGGTGATTAACCCAAGAATTATTCTCTGTTAGAAGAATAAAGAAGAATGAATGGCACATGCCAATTAGGGCTCACTGCCCGAGCACACTGCTCACAAAGAGGCCCACTGCCTACAAGGAGACACACTGTCTACAAAGTGATAAAAATCACAGTCTTGAACTAGAGAATGACATCTCTACCATGTCCGGATTAGTTCCATTTAAGCCCAAAAACCTCTGCTCTGCCTTTCGCACTTCTCTTCCCTATGCCACACTTATCCACACACACCACACCTCAAAATGAACTCACAGACCATTATTTATACAAGACATCGACTTAGGAACAAACATCTAAGTCGGCAAACAATCATAAGAGTATCCGCAAGATGAATAACACATCCGGTCGGCCACCACAAGAACATTCGCAGGATGAACAACTCATCCGGTCGGCTAAACAGAGCAAGAACTTCATCCGGAAGAATAACTTCAATTCCGGGCTCTATTATCAATGCGGATCAACAACACAACCCCAACACGATCCAGAAAACTTCACAAGCCTGCCTGAATGACTAGATACATCCGCACTTCCTTTACTTGTTGGAATCTCTTGTCTTCCTCATCCGGAACTTCGAGAACACAGTCTGTCGCCACTGTAGAGGGTACTTCCGGACCTTCAAATCATACATTATCAATGCGGACCAACAACACAACCTCAACATGATCCAAGAACCTTCACAAGCCTACCTGAATGACCAGGTACGTTCGCATTTCCTTTACTTACTGAAATCTCTTATCCTCCTTATCCGGAACTTCAAGAACACAGTCTGTCACCACTGTCATAATGCAAGAGGTACTTCCGGACCTCCAAATCATATACAACTCGAGATGGCACATCACAAGGACATCCCAAACACTGTTTCCAATCCGCAGATTAGGATTGTACAATTCCGGACCTCACCGGACCTTTCTGTGATCCTCTGTCACCTCTAAGCACTTGCCGGAACCGGTTCCACACAGACAGCCATAACTTCTTCAGGTCTTCATGCAGACCTCTGAAAACTTGACTGAAGCATCTCAAGACTCATATCTGCAAACCCTTTAATCCGCATCCTCCGGTTCTCAACCTATCCAATATATTTGCCTTCTTCTCATCACTGTTCTTCACTGTTCCTGACTGAGGCTAATTTTCTCAATATCCTCAACACACAGCTCATCCAATCCTTCTTGTCAATGTAATATGAGTATGTTGACATCAATGACAACACTGGTTCACCTCATACTTGCAACATTTATATATGTATATAAACTTTGATTGACATATATATATATATATATATATATATATATATATATATATATATATATATATATATATATATATATATATATATATATATATATATATATAAATCAAAGTCTTTTTATATATAAAGACTTTGATTCACCTATATATAATATATATAAGTTAATGAAAGTCTTTGTATATAAATAATTTGATTTACACATATATCAATCAAAGTCTATATATACATATATAAAGACTTTGATTGACATATGTATTATACATAGGTGAATCAAAGTCTTTCTATATATAAAAACTTTGATTGACCTATATTTATAATATATATGTTAATCAAAATATTTATATGCATATATAAAGACTTTGATTGACTTATATATATAATATATAAGTCAATCAAAATATTTATATGCATATATAAAGACTTTGATTGACTTATATATATAATATATAAGTCAATCAAAATATTTATATGCATATATAAAGACTTTGATTGATTTATATATATAATATATAGGTCAACAAAGTCTTTATATACATATATAAAGACTTTGATTGACATATATATTATTTTTATAGGTCAATCAAAGTCTTTATATACATATATAAAGACTTTGATTGACATATATATTATATATATAGGTCAATCAAAGTCTTTATATTTTTAATATAAGTCTTTATATATATAAAGACTTTGATTCACCTATATATAATATCTTTGTCAATGAAAGTCTTTGTATATAAAAAAATTGATTTACACATATATATCAATCAAAGTCTATTTATATACATATATAAAGACTTTGATTGAACTATATATAATATATATGTCAATTAAAGTCTTTATATATATATATATATATATATATATATATATATATATATATATATATATATATATATATATATATATATATATACTTTGATTGACTTATATATGTGTGTCAATCAAAGTCTTCATATTTTTATATTGAGACTTTGATTGGCATATATATATTAAATAAATGTCAATCAAAATAATTATATATATAAAGAATTTTATTGACTTATATATATGTATATACATATATATCTGTCTCTCTCTATATATAAAGACTTTGATTGACTTATATATGTATATGTATAATTATATATTATATTTGTATATATTATATAGATATGCATATATAGATATACATATGTATATATACATATATGTATGTATGTATGTATGTAAATGTATATGTATATACAAGCATAATACATATATACATACATACATATATAGTTTGTGACCAGTCTACCTTGGGTTTGGCTTAAGCAACTTGATAGATAGAATGTCTTTTATATGAAAGTTGAAAAACTTAAACTCTTAATTATGTAATGCAAGTCTTTTTAGTTTCAAGTAACATTTTAAAAATATTGTGACAATAGGGGTAAGAAAAGGCTCACACATACACTACCTTGTAGTTGTTCTATATCTAGTTATGCAGTGTGTTTTATTAGTTGAATTGATCTTATATTTTTCTATTAATATTTTATTTAAATACTTATTGGCATTATGTTTGATTAGTTTCTTGCAATATAGCTATTGTCTACACAAATGTCCATTCATATGGTAAAGGTCTTTGCATTCACTTATAGGAAGGTAGTTTTGTAATCATTCACTTGGATCAAACAGACATAAACTACATGGTGTTAGCTAATTTTCCACCATTGTGATTTGTCTAATACTTAAAAAAGTCAATATTACACTATGTAATATTTTTCTATAAAAAATAGGAGCACTTTGTGTGCTCCCCCTATTTGAACCTCTTAATCTCCACCATTTTTAAAAAAACTTAATATTTTTGAAACTAGATTTGGAGCACTACAAAACTTGTTCTTATGACATCTTTTGATTTTGAGCGTAGCTATATTAAATTTCTCATGCACGATCATTTTTTTCTAATTTCATAAAAAAGTGGCCACTTTTGACCCCCTTTTGGTCCCCCATTTCCATGCACTTACCCATAACAACTTAGATTGTGATATGCGTCAATTGTTGATCCAAATAGAGAGATTTCTATAAAAAATAAGTCAAGAGTGGATATATATATATATAT
The DNA here is from genome assembly GCA_027924645.1 of Cunninghamia lanceolata. Taxonomy (NCBI): domain Eukaryota; kingdom Viridiplantae; phylum Streptophyta; class Pinopsida; order Cupressales; family Cupressaceae; genus Cunninghamia; species Cunninghamia lanceolata. The sequence goes on from BSBN01000078.1 coordinate 13,115,125, forward strand.
ATATATATATATATATATATATAGAGAGAGAGAGAGAGAGAGAGAGAGAGATATTTCTATAAAAAATAAGTCAAGAGTGGATATATATATCCTTGGTATAAATAAATATATTATTATTATTACTATTAATTTATTCATCTTTCAATACAAATAATATAAAATAGATACCTAATACCATAAATATACTTATATTCTTTTAGTTTTGTAGATTTATACATATTTATTTTTGTTCTTGTTTTTAGTTTTATTTTATTTTTTCATTTTAATTTTCTCCCTTCTTGTTTAACTTCATTTCCCTTTCTTTTTTTGGCTCCTTTGGGTTTATTTTTATGATTCCTTTTTATTTGTGTTTAGATTTGGTAGTCCCCTTTGCATCCCTTTTTATTAACCTAGATAAATTATGGTACTTCATGCCCACCCCTCTCTCTCCCTCTCTCTTTTTAAGTTACTATCTCTGCAATTTTAACTCACTCATTCTCTTTTTAAGTGTGATCTGAAACGTCGATCCAAAAAAGCTACACTTAGTTTTTCCAAAAGCTCTATTCTATATCGTGGATTGTGGAAATATCATGTCTACTATTATAAAACTGGTTATAAAAATATTTAAAATAATAAATCTAAATCTATAATATGAAATTTGATTTAATATATAAAATTTAAATAAAATAAAATATTAAGTATAAAATAAAATATACTTTACCACTATTTACATCAGAGGCATTTTACGAGTGGAGATGAGAGTACTCATTTTCTGTGTAAATATATAGCAAAAATAAAATAAAAATAAAAGCAAAAAAAAAAAGAAATTTTTTTAAAAAAACCCAAAAAAGTTTAAAATTTGTTCTCACAAAAACTAGGAACCAAATAAATTAGAAAAAATAAAAAAATCAAAACCAAAAAAGGAATTGGAAACAACAAAAACTAAAAACCAAAAAACAAAAAACAAATTGGAAACTGTTGGAAGGAGAAAATCAGAAAAACTATGGAAAAAAAAAATTGGAAAAATTAAAAAATAAAAACCAACTAAATTTGCAAAGGAAAGAAAATGAGAAAATCAAAGAGACTATGAAAAAAAAGATATGCCTCGGCATACTTTAAATATACTAAATATAAATATACTAGTTATAAAACATAGAAACGTGTTTATTTAAATAAACCTACACAACATAATAAATCTAAAACTATTAAATCATGTGTGTGTGTGTATATATATATATATATATATATATATATATATATATATATAATCATTGATTTAATATATAAAATAAAACATTAAGAATAAAATAAAATATCTAGAGTTACTTTTACTTTGCCACTTTTTAAATAAAAACAAATAATCAAGAAAAGAAAGTGAACTTGACTTTTTTAATAAATTATAATAGAAATACACGTTACCACTTTAAAAAAAAAAGAACTCGAATTTAAAATTTTTTAAATAAAAAATAAATAATCAAGAAAATAAATAATCTAAAATGAAAAGTGAATTCGACGTTTTTAAGATATTATAATAGAAATATATGTTACCACTTTAAAAAAAATAATGGACTTGAGTTATCTAAGGAATTATAATAGAAACATGTGTCCCCACTTAACTCATGTAGTTAAGTAATTTATATTTAAATAATTTGAATTATATGAGATAATTTTTGTTTTTTTAGAGTTCCTTAGGAGGCCCATTTTTTATGTAAATTTTCCCTAATTAGTATTGGGTCAACCAGACATTCTAGTGAAAAAGGTATCCCTCAAGGGGAAAGAGAAGGAATCACAAGGGGATGGCACAACAAGCTCTTGTTGATGTACAATAGACAAAGCTGCAAGGATTCATAAAGGTAAAAGAGGAACTCGAAGAACACACAAAAGCCCATGCTACCACCACTGCACATGCACAATTCCGATTAGTAGATGTGGTGAAATTTTCTGACAATGAAGTTATAAAAGGGATGGATGTAGAAACCATTTTGTGAACAACTTCCACTTATACTAGGATTTCACAAACCACTTTTTCTCCTGGGGCACTCCCAATATTGTCGAACATGATCTAATGTTCGATGAAATTCTCTCAATAAGCCAAGAAGCCATTTTTTCAATTGGTCAGGAGGCTCCCACTGTTCGCATTGAATAGGTAGAGGAGGGAGTAACAGATAACATTCCTTTGGAAGGGCATGCTAATAAGGAAGTCCCAAATCTTTTAGAAGAGGTTAATGAAGAAGTTCCCATTGTTGCAAGGCAAACTTAATTGAATACTTCACATTCAGAAGTAACACATCTAGATGCCACTCACGCGATACTACACAAATAGATTTTCCACATCCAGATAGCTCACAACAAGATATGCCAAAGGCAAAAGATTTGAATGTCAAGCAAGAAAAGTAATTGGATATTCAACATCTAGGTACATCCCAACTAGACATATCTACTGAATAGGAGGATCTACATCTAGATGATATTCTAGATATTCTTCAAAAGGAGGATTAACCACAACAAGAGAATATTCAACCTGATGCTACACAACCTCCGGTTGAATAGGAGAAAGCACTTGAAGTGCAAGATGTGAACATAGAGGATCAACATCAGGTTGATCAACATCCAGATGATGTGGAACAAGATAAGGATAAAGCACATCCTGATCAAGAAAAAGATCAACATGAAGGAGATGTGGGATAGGACCAACAAGAAGAGGGTCAAGATTAGGATAAAGATTAGGATATGGAAGAGCATCTGGTTGATGAAGGAAAAGATCAAGAGGTGCACATGCAAGAACCATATGACCAAAATAAAGAAAAGGATTTGGAGCAAGATATGACACAAGACCAACAGGATGGTCAAGATCAAGTTAGACAAGATGAAGAACAAGAAGTTCCAAATGAGACACAAGTCAAGAAAAATGAGCAACCAGATCAAGACATTCTTGAATGGTTATCTTCAAAGGTATCAACACACCCTATTCAATTAATTACATTTGATTTTAAAAGCATTTTTATAGAGGAAACATATAATCCGAAAAGGAAGGCATGAATACTGTCCTCCATCAGGAGAGACCCAACAGAAGCTAGGATAGCCCAATTGGCTATTGCTAGTGTTGATTTAAATAAAGGATAAATTTAAATGTGAAAGATTTCTAGATGACCGCAATTAATTTAGGTCATGCTACTCGTGAGAAAGAGATATATGATCTCTAGGAAAATGTGGAAGCAACAGCTACCAGGGTCTTGAAGGACAAGAAGAGGAAGATGGAGTTGAAATGACAAATTGTCCAGCTCCATAATTTCATTAAAGGACTAGTAACAACTGAGCAAGTTATGCCAGAGCTCCTGTCCAATCTTGCTTTGGTGACACATGAATAGGTTGCAAGATTGGAAGCCTAGAAAGGCAACTATTATGGATAATTGGATTAGGAAATTCCTAATAGTCGGGGAGTATGCAATGAAAAGGGCAATCTCAAATTATGATGCCATAGCTCCACTCAAGGACAAGATTGAATCCTTGGAGGAGGAATGCCGAGAGAGGCTGGAGCAAAATGACATTGAGCTGGTGATGCCAAAAGCAATTCAAGATGCTGACAACAATGTCATGTTGAATAAAGGTATCTTGACCAACAGGGTTGTGCCATTGCTACTTTTTTGGATCAAAGAACCAAAGCTCAAGTGGGACCTCTTGAAGAAATGTCAAGAGAAGATGAGTGAATTGAATCAAAAGGTCCAAGAACTCTTAATTGAAGAAGTAGAAATTTTAGAAGAATTGGTAGGACATCTGGTTGGAGTTGATGTTTGGTATGATGTCCAAACAACCCTTAAGGAATTCCAGGCCAATTTTCAAAGGATTCTGGATGACCCTATATAGTATTTTAATGAGGCTGCTATAGATGAGATCATAGACAAGCACATGAAGATCAAATCATATATTTCACAAGTTAAGTCTAGATTTGACAAAATATCAGCAATAGAAAGCAATTTTGAGGTAGAAGGATTTATTTAGGATAAGGTGCAAGCTTATGATAAGAAAGAGATAACTCTAGTTTTGATAGCCTATAGTAGTTATAGAGACTAGGAAGCACAGGAGTGTACAATTGAAGATTGTACAAGTATAGAAATAGAGTAATACCATTCTTTTGTATAGTTCACATTATTTAGCTAAGACAACATGCCTTCTACGTTATTTGGTCAGATGGAAATGTTCCACATTCTTTTGCAACTAGATATCAAGATAGAGGGAAAGTCTAACCGGATAGGAAAGTCTAACCAGATATGCAATTCAAGATACTATTTGATCAACTAGAAATCTAATTCCATGTAATGACAAAGATGTCAACTGTCAAGAATGCCAACTAGCATCCACATGCTTTGATTTTGTTCCATTGATATGTGTAATATAATTTGAACCATTGATTTGTTGTAACCGATTTTGGGTTCCTTGTTCTATAAAAGGACTTGAATCATGTATTATTTTTGGGGGGGATAAAATTGTAGATAATTGCCAACCTTGAAGTGAAGAACTTGTGCTTCAAGTGTTTCTTCTTAGTTTTCTCTTCCACTCAGTGTGAATACTTGTATATTTTAGCTTAGACTTATGAATTTGAGACTGATTGTTGGTCATGTCCATAGAGAATTTCAAATGACTATATATTGACTGATAGTAATGAAATCTCAAATTGTTGTGTCCTTCTAGGAGTGCATTTGATTATCTTCATCTCCTTTGTCAATTCTCCTTTCAAGATTCACATTATTTATACTTAGCTCTGAAATTTTTGGTGATATATAAACTGATTTGTCTCAATTCATGAATTTGATAAGATATTAGTGTTAGATCACTGAAAACTTAACTTTCGTAGAAATTTACTCTCTTCCCTAATCTTTTTTTATTTCTTTGTCAAAATGTCAAAATACGCAAAAATAATGGTAAATATTGCTAAATCCATAGATGATTTGTTAAAATAGGTGAATTAATAAATTTCATGAGCATCTTTCAAGTAATTTCAAAAGAATTGATCAAGGTTGCAAAGTTATCTTTTAATTGCATAAATATGATGAGATACTTGCAAAGTCTAACAATTTAAGTGCAGATCGAGTAAGACCTTGACATTATTTGCAGAAATCTGAAGATCAAACAATTTGTAAGATCAACATGCAAAGTAAGCCCCTTGAGAAAAGAACCTATTACAACGAACTTGAGCGAAGACACATGCATCAAGACATGACTATCTGAGCCTTGGGATTGCAAATTCCAAGTGAATTTGAGGTCTTTTAAGAGAGATATCATTTTGTTGTATTAGAATCTTATCTGTGTTTGATGTGATCAATATCCATGTCAACACAACCTCCAATAATGGCGTGATTCCTTACGTTTCTAGAACAAATTCCAACACATAAAGACTCTTCAAACAGTACATACATATTTTTCAAGAAACCACTACATAGTCATTATCTAGAGGGGAAAAATCATTGTCATAGTTGTAATCACCAATGCAGAACCTCCAATTATGGTGCACAATTGCAGAACAAGGCGCAACTAGAGAATAGAGATATCAAGTGGAAATGAGATGCCCAGAGAAACAAATCCAAAATCGTTGATTCACCAAACTTTCATGTAAAACCCTAAACAAAGCTTTCATCTGTCTAATTGACTTCTAATGGATATTAAAGGATATTGAAAAGAAAATAGGTGTGCTAATTCAGGCAGTATTTGATGGTACGGTTACAATATTGGGTGAAAACCAATTCGTGATGGAGCAGGCACAAAAGAAGATTGATTCTGTTGTTGGACATGAAGTTGGAGTTGGTGGTCTATATAAAGATGTAATAACATCCATTAAAATTTTTGGGGTTTCTATTAACTTGGGTAATGATTCGATAGGCAACGACAATCCAAATGTTGTTGCACATCTTCAAGAGCAAGCTAAACATGCATCAATAACATTTAGTGAATTCAGAGGAGCAGCTTAAGTGCTCCTGTGATCTTTGTACAGAGACGGTTATCCTATTTTGAAAAAGAAAATGTGAAACTTTCATATCTGTGTGGATGCGAGCTTCTTAAGGTTGTTCGGACCAACTTCAAAACCCCGCTTGGTGCTTAACTCCACATAAGGCTTGCACTCTTCAGCTTGCAAGAAGTCGATAAGTACATGAAATGTCCACGAGTATCTACAACGACATCTTCATTTTAGTATCTTGCAGTAATGTGAAGTAGGCATGGAAATATCCATGACACCCACAAAGTCCCACAAAATCTCGTAACCTCCACTGACACCATCATTTCATTATTTTGCGGGTTCGCAATAGGACATGGAAATGTCTCATTTAGTCTTAAATAGCCACAACTCCTTATATTTCATATTATGTGGGGTTTCGATCCATACATAGAAATACCTCTATTTACTAATGATCTCAGCAGAAGCCTTTGTAGCTTGACTTGGTGGAACTCCACAGTGCACGAGGACGTCTCCTGTTTTGCTTACATAGTCTTGCAAATTCCAACATAGACCTCTATGTGCACTAAGCAATAAATAACGATTTGTAAGGTAATGTGTGCACTTTTGGCATGTGTGCTACTGTAGATACCAACAAAACTCCACTCGAGACATAGATATCATACTTGGTGGCCTTTCTGCCTTAGAACAAGAAATTTCATGGTTTAGGAAGGAAGCATTAAATTGGGAAGTTGATCTTATAAATTGCAATCCTCAAAAAAGAAAACCAAGACTATTGCAGTTTCCTTGAAAGTCTTATGCAACCGAATGTTGAGTATATTGTTATAATAGTGGCATTTTGGATCATTAAAGTGGTATATTGTGATAGTTTTGCAACTTGACTTAAATTTGATGCTAAGACTCCACTAGTGCTTCTTGAAGCTCGTCGACGATGGGGGAATAAAAGGATCAATCAGTTTTGTATGCCTATCCAGAAAATTGTAGATAAGGATTCAGATAGTGCTCCTCATGATGTATAACACAAAGCAAAGGAAACCTTTACATGAGTTTTCAGGATTTAAATTCGGTTTTAAAATATGAGCTATGAATATGACATGAAGTGAAAAGTACTTTTGTGATAACCAATTGGTTGAAGCTACACACAACTTTATGGTGAAGCAACCATCCATCCTTCAATACAAAACATAAAGGATAGATCCATCGATTACTGGTCGGTGTAATAGTTAATAAAGCTATTATTGAAAGCCAAACACGAAGACCTCGACATTGATATAGAAGATCGAGGGAATACATGTTTTGTTGATACAAAAAGATGATGTTGATAGTAGAATTTGATGATCTATTCCTCGCAAGTTGAGTTTTGTGGTGGTTGTTTCTTATGGGAACTCAAACAGATGGCATTATGTGAAAATTACATTTAAGAAAGGTGAGACATTCAATTCCTTCCAGACCTTGCATCCCCGCTAAATAAACTCAAGCTTTTCACCGAGATGTAGTTTTGTCCTTTGTGGGAATCCGATATAAACATGGAGATATCATAACCATCCTGTATACTCGCAACTTCTTGAAGACACTCGAACTCACACAATCTTGACATCGATGAGGGGAAGATCACCAGATTTCACACTAAAGGCTAATTTTAAAGGATTCTCGATCCAATGAAGAAGTAAATAAAACTTGGTTCACAACCTTTCGAAGCATGATACTCCTGCAAAGTGATGAATTAAATGCATAATCTCTATGAAATGTTGAAAATGATGACATATTTCGGGAAAATGAGTGGATTATTGCATTTTTATAGACAAATTGCTATGATTTTAAAAGTTAAATCTTGTTAAACACCAGATTCTTCTACACTCACATTGGAATGTATTAAACGTTTGTGAAAAGTTATTTATTGTGAATTTCTTTTGCAGATCAAATCTCACGTCTGAACGATATGAAGTGCAAAAGGGACCAAATGCTTCAGGAAGATCTACAAATCAAGGAAACCAATATAGTAAAGATCAGAGGTCTGTTTAAGGTCTTCTAAGGTAGAAAACAATAAAGATCAGATCACTGTTGAAGACAGGGGAAGCGTTCAGTTCCAGACCTTGTTCACACTTGTTTTTTTATAAAACTAGTTCATAGATGGAGTGCCCTCAGAAAAAGTGTCATTTTCATTTTTATTGTCAACTTGTCAAAAAAGGAAAATTTTTGTCATATTTGACTTGTCTCAAAGGTGTAAAGTCAAAATGATTTTGTAACTGTCTTGCCACAAACATTCAATGCTTAGGAAATCTAAACCCTTGGTGCCGGATTAATCCTCAACACTCATTGTAAACTAAGTGCTCTTGCCTCCTCTATATAAAGGCAATCACTCTCTCTTGTACAAGTTAAGGAATGATTTAAAAGAAGTACAATTGTTGAGACTATTCCATTTTTCTGAATCAATATAAATAGAAATTCATTTTCTTTTGTCAACTAGGTTGTTCTATTGATTGCAAAATTGGTTTCATGGTTCCTTTTCACTCTTCTTCTAGTTAGAGTTCATATGTATTTATGATCGATCATCTATGATCTTCTATGGATCTCTTATGTTCATACCATTAGTAAATTGATGATTGTAATTTACTATGTATGGTTAGTCTGAACACACTTCAATTTAGTTCGATTGTGGAAGTTTATTAGATTACACTAGAATTTGGATGTTTAATGATTTTTCACAATTTAAAAATCTTTCATTTCCTTTGGAGATTGCACTGTCTTTGTAGTGTTGTGAGCTATCTAATTAAGCAAAGATCTATTTGTTTGAGATCTATCTATCTAAAGAAGTTAATTATTCCTATAGCTATCCTTAGGAATTCTCCAACCTTTCTCTATCTCACCCTTCTTTTGAACTTATTTTTATCAAATCTAGTTAGTTTAGAGTTAGTATAGGACATTCAAACTTGCGTATTGTTGTTGTAAAGATGATATTTCATGAATGCAAGTTGATATATTATTGGTTGTGAGCTGAAATGGTGTATTTTATGGCAATATATGTTTGGATTAATTTGCTTATGCATTGCTAAATCTTAAAATTGATTAGTTTATGCATATTTTTACCTTGTTTGTTGAAGTTTGTCTAGATTTATGTAAGACCCGTTGATTGGAACAACAAAAGACATCATACAACTAAGTTATCTTGTAAGGCCAAGACTTGGTAGTATAGACCTTGGGGTAGTTATTTCCCATTTCTTTCAGATTCGATTCCTTTTAGGAGAGATAAGATACTTAGTATTTTATCTAAGTTGCTACGTACAAAAATACTCATCAACAAGTCTACCTCCACTTGGCCTAATTAGACTATGATTCAATACCAGCAACCTTGGGTACCTTAGTAGAACCAAGGACAAAGGTGGTACATGAACTAGCAACAAACTTTGTTGCTTGAACCATCCCAACAATCATCTCAAAATTCAAATGAGTAGGTAAACTAGCTGCAACTACCTACCCAACCTATAACTAACCCAAAGAACAATAGACCACAATGGTCAATTTATAATGTAGATCAAACCACAACCTTAACTGTGATAGAAATTAATGAGATAAAACTACATTATAGGAAAATGTTGGAACTACATTCCCCTACCCTCTCAGACTTACCAGAAATGAAGGAGATAGTCATATAAAGAGAATAGAGGAAAACTTTAGATTTTTTTTAGGAATATTAATTCCTCAAAAGTATGGAGATCTAGGAAGCCCTATCATTTTAGTTACAATAAAAGGAGTGCCAATGTCTAATGTGTTAGTCGATCTAGGAGCTGTCATCAATATGATAATAGCAGAAACCATAGAAATGTTGTCCATGACTGGGACACAATCCACATCTATGGTTTTATAGCTAGATAATTAATCCATCATGAAACCTTAGGTGGTACTAGATGATATCACTATCATGGTATACACCTGGGAATATCCAGTCAACATCCTTATTCTCCAAGCAAGAAATAAAAAATTAAGTTACTCAATCATATTAGGACACCCTTGGTTGGATACAACAATAGCCCTACTGCATTGTAGGTCTAGAAACATAACCATCTCCAATGGATCCAAGTTAAAAGATTTATCCATATATCCACCTATCAAACCTTCCTTACAACATGATCATCTACACGATTTGGGTGGATGATCCCATTGATTCAAATGATGAGAACATATCCACCCTATCTATGGCTACAATAATAGAACACTTAGAGGAGTACCATATATGTGAGGAAGGGTAGGGACAACCTCTTTCAAGCACAATACAACAAGATGTCACTAAATGGGTCTAAGAGTTTCCTAAGGAATCTATGAGACTGTTTAATTACCCTCTTTTAGACAAAATTCCATCAAAAGAAAACTAACATGTAGACACATTACATAAATTACTTCCTCATACTTGTCCCCTAAACAATTAATTAGTCTCTATCATGAAGTTAATTCGATTCAATTGGGTACAGAATAGGTCACTATCCAACCAGATAAATAGTTATCCATTAGCAGTTGGTTGACAGATGCTGATGAGATCCAAGTCACAAGGTTGTTACAAAATTATATGCAGGCATTCTATTGGAAATAGAAAGATATGAAAGGGATCCACCCAATCATATGCACCCATCATATCTACACTAAAGATGTAAGATCTGTTAGGCATCCCTAAAGAAGATTCAACCTGACATTAAGAGAGGTATTAAAGGACGAAATTGATGAAATAGATATAGGAATTTTGAAAAGGTAGCAGAGATTAGGAGACAATTTAGAATCAAAACTTGGGCCTAAAAACTAGTAGGAACTAGGGTGCTAGGTTCCCTGGACCCAAATTAGGGTTTTTTAAAAGTCTAAACTTCACATGATCTGTACCTAAAATATTAGTCTTCTCTCCAAATGGTGTCTTCTAAAACCTATTAAATCAACCTACACACACAAAATAATTGAACAAGTGATGTGGCTATATAGGAGCTTTCCTTAGTCAAGCCCCCATTTTGGTATTCCTACCTCTTGGATAGCCAAGATTAGAACAAGATGTGTGTGATCAAAAACCATAAGTATGAGCAATAACATGCAAGATCTAATCAAATATATCAAACCCTAACCCTAGATGACTCAAGAAAAGAGGATATGATGATAAAAGAGATGCTTCACTCAAGGAAACATACAACTTCACCTCAAAGATGAGGATTTACTAAAGGTTTGTTGAATAAGAAGGAAGTTAGAGCTAGAAAAAAGGTAAGGCAAGCACTTGGATAATAGTGAGGAGAATGTGGTTCATGGAGGCCCTACAAAGATAATCAGAGTTAAAATTCTAGAAGAGAAAGGTAAAACCAAGACTGAGGATAAGAAATTTGGGGAGGTCACCTTTATTTACAAGCTAAATTTCCTAAGCAAAGAATGGCATGCGATCAACTGGCTGAAGAAGTTTGTTGAAAAGTAGCTTTTAATTTTCTTGTGTTGTTTCTTTGTTGTTCTTGTGGTTGTTCTGTGGTATTTTACTGGTCAAGATTACTGGTGCTTTTGGTTTTTAGTGATGGCATTGTAATGTGTTTTGGTCTCATCCCTTGTGAGACTCTCCTCATTTGCCTTCTTGGTTGTTATATATGTAATGAGTTCAGGCCCTTTTCCCATCTTTAACTAATATCAAAAATATTATTTAATTGTTTCTAAAATTTATTAACAACTATTAATCTTTAAAATTTTGTACATACTGACTTAATCATTCTAGAAAAGATGTGAACAATCATATAGCATGATATTTAAAGAATAAGAATGCCTTCATTTATCATCGACATCACAGTAATGAAATATGTGTCGATGAAGAACTTATAATGTATCCAACAATGAACCATTTATAAAATTTAAAGTGTGTTAGTTCACAAAACTATCTACCATTAACTTTAGCATAATAACACTTAGCATAATCATTTTTTTTAATACAAATTTTATTTATGATTATTCATATTACAATGTTACAAAATGTAAAGCCGGGAACTTCATATAGTTGCTTATCTTATTTTGTTTACTAGGTTTTTCAATTGTTTTGAGTTTTGGAGTTAGTGGTTCTACAAATTTTTTATTTTACTTCTTATTTTAAGTAATTGTTAAATGAATAATAGATATGTGTATTTATTTGTGTTAATAAGAAAAATTGTGGAGGTTGAACTTAGTGGAAAATGGAGAAGAGGAGGAAAGAAAATGTGTGTAGTTATGTGACATATTTTTCATTATGCAATGGTTGTATAATTTCACCCCCACTTATTTTTCCATAACTTTTTTTCAATCCTAAATTGTAGCAGTTCCACCATTGTAGGAGAACATTTCAAATTATTTTTTGTGTTAAATTCAAAATTTACTAATAAAATTTAAGTTGTGAACCAAAATAAGTAGTTGCATGAAAACACCGTGTTTTAAATTTTTTAGGTTAAATATAGAAATTTACAAATACAAAAAATTATTTTAAAAGTTGGAGTGCATATACACCATCCCATACACCAATTTATGAGCCAGTAATTCTATTTTTAAAAACTAATTAAAATTTTGAGAAAAATGATAAAGCTATCACATGCATATGATTTTCTAGCCACGCAATAGGCTGCATGCACAATACAACTCCAAAGTAGTATCATCAATCTAGTACTATGCCTACAATTTTGTCAAGACATTTTCTAGTTTGTAGTTTCTTCATTTAACAATGATTTTTATGGCAAGAGGAAAATAAGGACAAAAGCATGTCTTTCCTTTAGTTAAGGAGCCATCAAGTTTATTGAGAATTACCAACTAAATGTCCATCTTATAACATTCAAGCTTAGTGATTCCTAGTCTTTATGATTTTGATAAAGCCTTTCAACATTGTTGGTAGATAGGTTATGAACTTTTAATGATTCTAATGAATTAGTTTGGAATTTTGAGCAATTTTTTCGTTTGCAATATCTATTTCAATTTTTTAAATTTTCTTCTATCATTGCTTACAACAATTTAAATTTTGCAAATGGCATTATCACGGTCAAGGGTTTTCTAAATTTATAAGTAAATTAGCAATTGAAAGTTTAAATATTTGCTGACAACTTCCATTAGAGGTCATGACAGAGAGCTTCATCACAACACTCTAATATCTATATTAGAAGTGTTGTAAGGAGTTCTAATCACTGCAAAGTTTCTCAGACCCTTGATTGACAGTGCAATAAATAACAACATTATTAATGTGTATAATAGTTTAAATCTATTGTTTCTATTATCATGGTGAATTTTCAATCTCTACCTTTTGCATGCTAATTTTTATCAAATGTCATTGTTTCATATTTGCTTTTGTTTTCTTTGCCATACAAATGTTCAATTATGCATCCAAGTATATATCTTTAATTTTATAGTCTAAGTATATATTGTGTCTTGATTTTTTAGAATTCATAGCATCAATATTAATAGGTGCCTCCAAGATAATAAATGTTGTTGTTAGTCATAATAATATCAAATCCTTATTTGAAGTGAAGATTATAATAAGAGATCATTTTTTTTAGCTAGTGAAAATCATATTAGACAATAGAAACACAAAAGAATTTTGGTGGTGAAAAAAATAGAGATTTGATTGATTGTAATGTTATCAAATAAGTGGTGCTTTTTGTAGTGTGTCCAATAATGTGATCTTTTATCAAAATTCAACTACACAGTTTTTGAGGCAAACTCATTGACCCATATTTCTAAAGTAATGGTTCACAACCTAGCACTCATTGCATCTAGGTGTCGCTCACAAGGGTGAAGCATTGAAACTTGTCAGGAGGTCATACTTTTACTCTTGAGTGCACTTAACCATCAAGTTTTCCCCAAGATCAAACCCATATAACTTGCTACCACATTTGCAAAACCTTCAACAAGAGTTGTTCCTTACGAACCATTCATTATATAGTTCCTTAGCTCATTCATTATAAAGTAGGTTGTATTTTTTGTAGTGTGTTAAATTATGTAGTGTTTTACTAAGATTCAACGGCATAGTTTTTAAGTCAAATGCATTGACCCATATTCCATGAGTAGTGATTCACAAGAGCCCATCTCTCAAAACCATGAATGGTTCACTTAACACTCTTTGCATCTAGGTTATGCTCATAAGGGTAAAGCATCATGACTTTCCAAGAGGTCACCCATCCCACTACTACTTCAACTCAAGCATGCTTTACCATGGGGTTTCCTCCAAAATCAAACCCACATAGCTTTCTACCCCAATTGTAAAACCTTGAGGAAGTGTTGTGCCTTATGAATCATTCATTATAAAGTTCCTTTACTCATTCATCATCAAGTAGGTGGTATTTTCTATAGTGTGTCAAATTATGTGATATTTTATCAAGATTCAATTGCATAGTTTTTGAATCAAACTAAGTGACCCATATTTAGTGAATAGAGGTTCACAAGAACCCATCTTTCATGACTGTGAATGGTTCACTCAGCACGCATAACATCTAGGTGATGCTCGGTGAAGCATCGAGACTTCCCGAGAAGTCACCCACCCTAGTGCTACTCTGACTTGAAAGCACACTCTACCATGGAGTTTCCCCCAAAATCAACCCCATATAGCTAGTTACCCCATTTGCAATACCTTTAGAAAGTGTTGTGCCTTATGAACCATTTAGTATAAAGTTCCTTAGCTCATTCATTATTAAGTAGGTAGTGTTTTCCACAATGTGTCAAATTATGTGATGTTATACTAGGATTCAACTGTATAGTTTTTGAGTCAAACTTAGTGACCCATATTTAATGAGTAATGGTTCACAAGAACCCATCTCTTATGATAATGAATGGTTCACTTAGCACTCATAACATCTAGGTGATGCTCATAGTGTTAGGATTTGCATGTAGAAGATATCAATTAAATGCAAATAAAGATTAAACAGAGGAATGAAAATACACAGAAATAATAACAGCGAGAGACAAGTTTTAATGTGGTTCACTCAAACTTGGGCTACATCCACCAACAGAGAGTCCAATATTATTATCTAGCAAATCAAACTGATTACAACCGGCAATCCTTGCAACTCAATACCGCTGCAAATGCTACAATACAATATTGAAATCCCACCCGCTTATAACAAGCCTTTTGGATGCTTCTAGAATTAGGGTTTTACAATGTCATTTTTCTTTTATCGGTTAACAAAAAATTAACAACCGACACTGAACGGGCAAAAAAGAGGGTAAAACAAACCGTGATGAGGATACATTAGGAGTGTACAGTACTTGCATGATCAGTCGCCACATACCTACAATCTCCCACTTGGAGACTGATCATGGATGACACTGCTGCACATGCAACTCCCACTGGAAATAAGCACACTAGACTCTCCTGTTCTAATTTTATTGTTTTCAATCTAGAAGACCAACCGAAGTTGAAGAGGAGCTCAGCTTCTCTCTTGTCACTTCCTTCGTAAACATATCTGTTGAATTTTCATCTGTATGTATTTTTTCTAGTCATAATTGTCCATCATCCAACACTGATCGAATGAAGTGATACCTCAACTTATGTGTTTGGTCTTTGAATGCAAGGCAAAATTCTTTGCAAGATGTATGGCACTCTAGCTATCTGTAAACAAATAATTGTTATCCTATTGTTTGCCCCATTCTTCCATGAAAGATTGTAGCCATATCATCTCCTTTCTTGCCTCTATTGCAGCTACATACTCTGCCTCTGTGGTGGATGAAGCAACCACCTTTTGCAACCGTGAGATCCAACTCACTGTTGTCCCACCTATAGTAAAGACATATAACCTATAGTACTCCACCTGGTATCAATATCCCCTACCAAATCTGAGTCTACATAACTTGCTAAATTAATATTTGAGCCCCCAAAACATAAGTGTTTATTGGATGTACATCTCAAATATCTAAGAATCTATTTTACCGCATTCCAATGCTCTAATCCAAGATTACTCATATACATGCTTGTGACTCCTACAACATGTGCAATATCTTGTCTCGTGCATGCCATGGCTTACATTAAGCTTCCTATAGTTGAAACATATGGTACCTTGGATATTTTGTCTTCCTCCTCTTGTGTCTTTGAACACATCTCCTTAGTCAATTTCAGATGATTAAGCAAAGGTGTGCTGACAGCTTTTGCATTCTCCATATGGAATCTCTGTGCAACACCTTTTCAACATAATCAGCCTAAGATAGAGTCAATTTTTTGTTCTTCCTATCTCTGCAAATTTTCATACCAAGGATTTGTGTTTTTTGCCCCCAAATCCTTCATATAAAATGATTGTGCTAACTATTGTTTTAACTCTCTTATGTGATCAATGTTAGACCCTGCTATAATGGTGTAGTCACGGTAGAAGGGTTCATAGAATGAACTGTTCGCCATGCAGCAAGAGTAAACACAATGGAAACAACTCAAAGAAATGGAATGAATGCATATTTAGTCATTTAGTATATCATAGAATTTAAATAGAGATCAGCCAGCAACATGCGGGCTTACAATTAGGGCTCACATGCCTGATTACATACATGTGCAAGATAAAGCTTTGAAGCTCCTTCGTAGAAGATCTATCTAAGAATTATGAATCAATTGTCAACTATCAAAATTTGCTTTCCTAGGGATCTATTGCATCATTATATATCATATCCAGATCAATAGATTCCTCTGCGTTGGCCAAGGAAGATCACAAATTCCAATGAAGAGTTGTAACGTGCAACACAAATAGGTCAAACCTAAACGCATAGAACATACCCATAGATGATTAGATTAATGTGCGGACCTTCGGGGAAGGTCAGCCACAAACCAAAGAACATTGAATGATGAGTCATTGTGATCCGCAAGTCAAGGAATGCTCTGCAAGCTTTCTCCTTTTGCTGATTATCAGGAACTATTAGAATGCTCTACTCTAAGAAAATAGTTGATCTTCTGATAGCAATATCTTTCCGTTAACTGGTCCAAATGCTCTGAATTCTTGATATGATGTAGATGAATGAATTTATATGCTAAGTCCAAATCCACAAGATGTGAGATGAAATTGTGGTAGACTATCGGACCGAAAGCTAAAACTACTTCTGACTGAACTAGACATGAAAAGAAATAAACTGAACTGCAAACAAAATGAAATGAAAATGTTTTTGGTTGATGCAAGATTGCTCTTGAACTAGGGATGCTCCTGCATCAGAACATTCGGGGTTATTGAAAAAGTGAGTCCCTCACTTTGCTGGGGCTAGGGGAGAACCAAGACGGTCCACCTCAGCCTGAGAGATCCATGATGAATCTTCTTCCAGCCTACCTTTCCACTTCACAAGGAATTCTTTGTATTGTCTTCCTCTAGTGTTGCGTCCAACTCTGATATCCAAGATGTCTTCAATCTTCTTCAGTTTTTGATGTGGTAACTGCTTCTTCTGGTGCTATCACTAAACTCTTCTTCATGATATTGATAAAGATCTGCAATGTTGAAAATAGGTGATATACCCCAAGTCTCTGGTAATTCCACTTCATATGCATTTCCTGAATCAAATTTCTTGAGTATCCTACAGGGTCCAAACTTCTTCATCTTCAACTTGTTATATGTCCCAACTGGAAATCTTTCTTTTCTCAAGTACATCATTGCTTCATCACCAACTTCAAATTCTTATGTCTTCTCTTCTAATCTGCCTTTTCCTTATACTTACTATTCATAGCCTCCAAATGCTTCTTCACCTGATTATGCACTGTCTTCATATGATCTACAAATTATTCTTCTTCTACCCTCTTCTTTTCCACCATACTAATATCTCTTAATTCTGCTACTCCTCTAGGGTTTACTCTGGTAACAGTCTCAAAAGGTGTTCTTCCAGTACTTCTATTTACTGAATTGTTGTATGCAAACTATTCTTGTGAATTAATCAAATCCCAACTTCCGGCTTTCTCTCCAACCAAACATCTCAACAAGCTTCCCAAACTCCTATTCACTACCTCTGTCTATCCATTGGTCTGTGGATGAAAAGTAGAACTAAACTTCAAATTTGTCTTCATCTTCTTCCAAAGTGTCCTCCAAAAGTAACCAACAAACTTTGTATCTCTGTCTAAAACTATACTCCTAGGTAACCCATGCAATCTCACAATCTCCTTGAAAAATAGGTCAGCCACATGCACTGCATCAGTTGTCTTCTTACAAGGTATGAAATGAGCCATCTTTGAAAATCTATCAACCACTACAAATATTGAATCATGTGCTCTCTGTGTCTTCGGTAATCCCATCACAAAATCCATGCTTATGTCTTCCCAAGGTCTCTCCGGTACTGTCAGAGGTTTATACAATCCAGTGTTCTAACTACTCCCTTTTGCAACCTGACAAACTCTACAACTCTGCACAAATCTCTAAACATCCTTATGTATCTAAGGCCAAAGTAGATTTCACTCACCAAGGCCAATGTCTTATCAGTGCCAAAATGTCCTACCAATCCACCACTATGCTTCTCCTTCATGAAATTATCTCTCATTGAACTTCTACGTATGCACAATGACTTACTTTGAACAACATATCTTCTTGAATGAAATAGTCCAACCACTTACTCCTATTTGTCAAACAGGTTCCTTACATGCTTTCCAAGGTTCTGCAAAATCAATTTCTCCCTCATACATATTCTTCAATTAATCATAACCCAACACTTCAAATCTCATCTACGTCAACAAGTTTCTTCTCCTACTCAATGCATCAATAACTTTGTTTGATTTTCCACTCCTATGCTTCAACACAAAAGTATAACTCTGCATGAACTCTACCCACCTCATATGTCTCTAATTCAACTTACCTTGACTATTTAAATACTGCAAAGATTGATGATCTGCATACAACACAAATTCCTTGGGCAACAAGTAATGTCTCCACTTCTTTAAGGCTTGAATTATGGCATAGAACTCTTGATCATAAACTGAATATCTTCTCCTTGCATCATTCAACTTCTTACTAAAATAAGCTACAGGTCTACCTTCTTGACTTAATACTACTCCAATTTCATTTCCACTTGCATCACAATCAACTTGAAATACCTTATTGAAATCTAGTAATGCCAAAATAGGTTGCTCTGTCACTTTCTGCTGTAACAACTCAAAACTTTTATCTACTCTAGATGTCCACTTAAAATCTTTTCGGTCACCTCTCATTGTCTCTGTCATAGGGTTACAAATTAAACTAAAATTTTTTATGAACTTCTGGTAGAAACTAGCCAAACTATGAAATGATCTAACCTCTCCAATGCTCTCCGGTGTAGGCCATTCAACAATTGCTCTTACTTTCTCAGGGTCCATCTTCAATCCTTCCACAGAAATCACAAATCCCAAATATACTAGTTCTTCCTTCATGACACTACACTTCTTGATGTTTATCAGCAATTTCTCTTCTCTCAACCTTTGCAAAACTTGTCTAATATGCCACAAATGTTCCTCTTTTGTCTTACTAAAAATCAGAATGTCATCCAAATATACAATCACAAACTTACCCAAGAATTTCTTCAAGACTTCATTCATCAATCTCATGAAAGTACTCGGTGCATTTGTCAATCCAAAAGGCATCACTAACCACTCATGCAATCCTTCATTTGTCTTAAAAGTAGTCTTTCATTCATCTCCTTCTCGGATTTTGATATGATGGTATCCACTCTTCAAATATATCTTTGTAAAATATCTTGCTCCACTCAAACAATCCATGATATCATCCATCCTAGGTAAAAGAAATCTATACTTAACTGTGATCTTGTTTATTGCTCTAGAGTCAGTACACATTCTCCATTCTCCATCTTTCTTTGGTACAAGTACTGTAGGTATTGCACAAGGACTCAAGCTTTCTCTGATCAAACCTTTTCTTAAGAACTCTTGTATCTGTCTGTTCAATTCTTCATTCTCTACCAGTGTCATTCTATGTGCTGCTTTATTAGGCAACTCCCTCCTGATATAAGATCCATGTGATAACTGATACTCCTTATCGATGGTAATCCTTCAGGTACATTATCTGATATGATGTCTTCATACTCTGTTAGCAACTCTTTTATCTCCTTCGATTGTGATTCTTCAATCTCTTTCTTCAATGCTTCAGGCTTCTTAGGAATCAAGGCATAACACATATTCTCATGTCTCAAACCATCCAGAATGTTCCTTCCATCTACCAAACAGATTTTAGCATTCCCACACACTTCACTCCTAGAATCATCCTCCAAAGGAATCAAAGTAATTCTCTTTCCATTTTCTATTATATTGTATGTATTCTTTCTCCCATCATGTATAGCTTTTCTATCATATTGTCAAGGTCTACCCAACAAGATATGGCAAACATCCATAGGCATAATATCACACAAGACTTCATCATGATATGATCCAATATGAAATTTCACCAAACATTGTTCATTCACCAGTACCTTATGATCATCTTGAATCTATGCTATCTGATAGGGCTTAGGGTGTTTCAATATTTCCAACTTTAGCTTAGTCACTATCTCTTCTGAAACTAGGTTATCTAAACTATGACTATCAATCACAACATTACAACACTTACCTCCTAATTTGCATCTGGTTATGAACAAACTTTTCCTCTATGGTGGTTCCTCATTTGTCTCTACTTGAAATAGTGCTCTCCTCATAGCCAATGATTCTCCTTTCTCTAGATTGCCAACTGAACAAGGGGATCCAACAGGTTCTTCTTCAACATAGGCTGTTCTTCTACTGTTCTCTGTCTTCTTGCTTGTACTACCCTGATTACATTCAAATGCTCTATGTCCTTCACCTCCACACTTGAAACAAGTACCTCTAAATGTTCTCTTATCAAATCCTCTTCCTTCTCTTCTATATCCTTGATTCTGATATGCACTAGGGTTTCCTCTCCGGCAAAAAATTTTGTCATCTCTCCGGTAAACATTATTATCTCTATCATCCTTCTTCAATGCGTTGTCAAATTTGTTTTGTTCCACAAATGATCTATCTCCTCTGGAATAATTCCCACCTCTCTGAAATTTACCTCCTTTGCCTATCTGTCTTTGATCATGTCTTTTATTCAACTTCTCTTCAAATTTCAGTGAAAATTGATATGCTTCCTCCAAAAATGTCATCCTTACCAAGCTTAGCTCTTCTTAAATGTTTAATCTTAGTCCATTGATGTATCTAACCACTTTCTCCTTGCTTACTTCACTATGTCCTATCCTTATGATCATCTTATAAAATTCTTCAGTGTACTCCTTTATAGATTTCTCCTTTTGTCTCAGGTTTTGTAATCTCTTCAACAACTCCAACTCATGGTCAGCAGGTATAAACTGATTCTTCAACTTTCTCACAATTTGGTCCCACTTTGTAATCTTTTATTTTCCTCTTCTATTTCTTTCTAACTGAACTTCTTTCAACCATATAGCAGCATGTCCTTTCAACTTTATCTTTGCAAACTTCACTTTTTCTAGATATTCAATCTTCTCATATTCAAAGTATTCTGCCATGCCATTTATCCAGTCAATAAACTCCTCAGGGTTTAAATTACTAGTATAGTTCGGCACATCAACTCTAGGTCTCTTTCTGATCTTTGAAATAGCTTGCAACGTCTTTACTTCATCTGATTCTTCTTCATCACCTTCTAGGGTTTCGCTAGTTTGTTCAACAGATTGAAATTCTTCTTCGTCATTACTTTCAACATTAGGTCTTGGTGTCAATCATCTTCGCCTATCTTCTTCAACAACATCCAACTGAATTTGCATTGTTCTCATCATCTCCATCATCTCATCCATTCTACCAACCATTGTTCCAACAAAAACAACTCTCCTCAGCGGAATTCTTCGTAGGATCAAGTGCAAACTACCTCAAATTTGGCGATCGGGCTACAAGGTGACAACTGCCTTGCAATCAGTTGCAACACAAGTAACCTGCCTCGGATTGGTGATATGTCCACAGCAAGATCTTATAGAATTCTCTCACCAACTTCACTCAATGCACTCCCAAAGATTCAAACTTTCGCTCTGATACCACTTGGTACGGTCACGGTAGGAGGGTTCATAGAATGAATTGTCCAAACTATGCAGCAAGAGTAAACACAATGGAAACAACTCAAAGAAATGGAATGAATGTAGATTTAGTCATTCAATATATCATAGAATTCAAATAGAGATTGGTCGGCAACATGCGGGCTTACAATTAGGGCTCACACGCCTGATTACATACATGCGCAAGATAAAGCTTTGAAGCTCCTTCGCACAAGATCTATCTAAGAATTATGAATCAATTGTCAACTATCAAAATCTGCTTTCGTAAGGATTTATTGCATCATTATATATCATATTCGGATCAATAAATTCCTCCACATCGGCCAAGGAAGATCCCAAACTCTAATGAAGAGCTGTAACATGCAACACAGATAGGTCAGACCCAAATGCATAGAACATGCCCATAGATGATTAGAGTAACATGCAGACCTTAGAGGAAGGTTGGCCATGAACCAAAGAACATTGAATGATGCATCATTTTGATCCACAAGTCAAGGAATGCTCCACAAGCTTTCTCCTTTAGCTGATTATCAGGAGTTTTGTTAGAATGCTTTGCTATAAGAAAATAGTTGATCTTTTGATAGCAATATCTTTCCGGTAACTGATCCAAATGCTTTGAATTCTTGATATGATGTAGATGAATGAATTTAGATGCTAAGTCTAGATCTACAAGATGTGAGATGAAACTACGGTAGACTACTGGACCAAAAGCTGAAACTACTTCTGACTGAACTGCCTGAACTAAACTGGAAATGAAAAGAAACAAAATGAACTACAAACAAAATGAAATGCAACTATTTTTGGTTGATGCAAGATTGCTCTTGAACCAGGGATGCTCCTACATCATATAAGCATGTCATCAACATATAAACATAAAATAATGTAGCTGTCATTATCCAACCTCTTAAAATAAACACAATGGTCAGATTTACACTGGCTATAGCCTTGCTCAGCCATAAAACTATCAAATTTCAAATACCATTGCCGAGGTGATTGTTTTAGGCCATATAAACTCTTCTTCAATCTACACACCAATTTCTTCTTACCTTTAAACTCAAATCCCTATGGTTGTTCCATGTATCTCCTCCTCCAAATCACCAGGGAAAAAGGTAGTTTTCACATCTAACTATTCCAAATGCAAATCTTCAACAACCACAATACTTAAAATAGTACGAATAGAAGTCATCTTAACAACCAGAAAAAAAAATCTCATCAAAATCAATGCCCTTTTTTCTGTGCAAATCCTTTTACAACTAACTTGGCTTTAAATCTTTTATTACCTCCATCTTCCTCTCGCATCCTATAAACCCATTTGTTTTGTAAAACCTTTTTACCTGCAAGCAACTTACATAATTCCCAAGTCTGATTTTTTAGCAAGGAGTCCATTTCTTCTTTCATTGCAAGCTCCCACTGAACCTTTGTATCCACCTACATAGCTTCATCATATCCTTCCAGTTCACCAGCATCTATTAACAAAATAGAATACAAAGAAGGAGAAAACCTTTTAGGAGGTCTACTTAGCCTTATTGACTGTCTAACATTTGCTGGACTTTGTGGTATTTCTTGTTGCTGTTGTGGAGCATGAGGAACTGCTAGAATATCACTATCTGGAGTATCATCTAGCACAACATAATCCTTTTCTTTCTTCTCATGCTGCTTTAACTGATCTTTGTACATCACCTTCTCATTTAATACAACATCCCTGCTTCTCACAATTTTTAAAATTTCAACATCCCAAAGCCTATAACCAAATTCATCAATGCCATATCTAACGAAGATACACTTTTTTTATTTTTCATCCAACTTGGTTCTATTTTCATAATCTACATGTGCAAATGCTTCACATCTGAAGTTTTTGTGAAAAGAATAACTCACCTTCTTACATGTCCATGCTTCCTCTGGAATACCACAACCCAAAAGAACTGAAGGACCTCTATTAATTAAATATACAGCAGTATTGATAACCTCTTCCCACATGTTTAAAGGAAGCCCAACATGCAATCTCGTGCTCCTTGCATGCTCTATTATTGTCCTATTCATGCGCTCAGCCACTCCATTTTCTTGTGGAGTCCCTGGAATTATTTTCTACCTACGAATTCTATTAAAGGAACAATAATCCTCAAATTCTTTGCTACAATACTCACAACCATTATCAAATATGAGACATTTTAATCTTTTACCTGTCTCATTCTTAACCAAGCTTCTCCATTTCTTAAATGTTTCAAATACATCAGATTTCTTCCTAATAAAATAAATCCAAACCTTCCTAGTTGTATCATCTTTGAATGTAATATAATATCGAGAGCCACTGAGAGAAGATACCTAAGCCAATCCCCATACATCTGTATCCATAAACTCTAACTTTTCAACTTTCTTTTGCTTCCCATCCTTGAGAAAACTAACTCTCTTTTGTTTGCCATACACACAACTTTCACAGAAATCCATATTAATACATTTCGGACCTGGTAAAACTTTCTTAGAATGAAGTAGCTTCATACCTTTTTCACTCATATGCCCAAGTCTGTTATGCCACAGTGTTGTCTTAGAACCTGCAACAACTGTTTTAGTCTCTTCTTGCGAACCTGCAGCAACTGTTACTAAACCTGTTTGGTTATTTTCTGCAACAACTAAAGTAGAAGGAATAGTACTATGACATGTCCAAGGATATAAAGTGCTTACTTTCACACATTTTGCTACTATTAAGGCACCTCTTGAAATCTTTCAATTTTTATCACTGAAAGTAACTATGCAACCTTCATCAACTAGCTGCCTTGCTAAAATTAAATTCCTACTCAGCTTTGGAACATGCCTTACCTCTTGTAGTAGCTAATGATTCCCATTCTACAACTTAATCTTGATTCTTCCCTTTCCAACAATCTGACAAGGTTCATTATCTCCCAAATAAACCAACCCAAAATCCTCTTGAACATAATCAAGAAAATAACTTCTATGGGGTGTAGCATGAAATGAGGCCCCTAAATCTAAAACCCATGAATCATCAACATTATCTGGGGAAAGAATCAAAGCATCATCTTCAGATTTATTACTTACCATATTTACCTCCTTATTGCCTTCTTGTTTGTCTCCTTCTTTATTCTTTCAAGACAAGCAATTTTTCTTCAGATGACCTAGTTTCCCACAGTACCAGCAATCCTTCTGTCCTCTAAATTGGGACCTCTTGTCCTTTGATTTTCCTCGTGACTTCCCATGACCTCTAAAACCTTTTCCTCTCTCCTTTGATCTGCCCCTGCTTTCTGCATTCATGACACTACTTGATGTGAGCCCTCCTAAGCTTTTCTGTTGCATTTCCTCACTAAGGATGACACCAACAACATCATCAAATTTCAAAGTATTTGAACCAGAGATAGAGTTACTTACAGCCATTACCAAGCTATTCAAGCTTTCTGGAAAAGAACATAAAACCAAGAGAGCCCTCACCTCTTCATCAAATTTCACTTTTATAGAAGTTAACTGACTGGTAATCATATTAAACTCATTTAAATGATCTATCACAAATCCACCTTCAATCATTTTCAGATTAGACAAATGCTTCATGAGAAATACCTTATTTGAGGCTGAGGGTTTTTCATACAATTTGGCCAAAGATTTCATCAGTTCATCTATTATATTCACTTCTGTTATATTGAACGCCATAGATGGTGCCAGGCATAACCGAATGGGTCCCAGTGTCTTTCTGTCCAGAAGATTCCAATCCTCATCAATCATTTTTGCTAGTTTCTTGGCTATTTCTTCCAACAAGCTCCATAAATCCTTTTGATAGAGATAATCCTCCATCTACATCTTCCATAACTGATATTTCTGCCCATTGAATTTATCTACCTTCAATTTACCCCTGTCCGCCATTGCTCCCACTTAACTGTGAGACTCCCACTCAACCGTGAGACCTTCCTATAGACGATAATCGAACACAACATGCTCTGATACCACTTGTTAGAAATTGCATACAGAAGATATCAATTAAATAAAAATAAAGGTTAAATAGAGGAATGAAAATACATATAAATAATAATAGCGAGAGACAAGTTTTAATGTGGTTCACCCAAACTTGGGCTACATCCACCAACAGAGAGTCCAATATTATTATCTAGCAAATCAAACCGATTACAACTAAAAATCCTTGCAACTCAATACCACTGCAAATGGTACAATACAATATCAAAATCCCACCCGCAACATACATCCCAGCCACTTATAACAAGCCTTTTGGATACTTCTAGAATTAGGGTTTTACAATGTCATTTTTCTTTTGTCAGTTAATAAAAATTAACAACTGACTCCGAATAAGTAAAAAAGAGGAAAAAATTAACAACTGACCCTGAACCCCGACGAGGATACATTACGAGTGTACAGGACTTGCATGATCAGTTGCCACATACCAACACATAGGGGGTGAAACATGTTAGAAATGAAGGTGCAAATCACACAACAGAAATCTGATTCAAACCTTATATATGTACTCTAAACAATGTAGAATAAATAGAGATTGCAACAGAAATTAAAACCCACTACATAGAAATAACATGTACTAAGAACTGAACACATAACACAACATATAATGTGGAGAAAACCCTTTCGGATAAAAAAACTCCACCAAGAAAAGAGGCTCCAAATTGTATTATCTTTAAATATGAGATTACAATACATGCACTTCCTTTGTTTCTTCAGTGTGCAACCAACGCCACCTGTTACTCTCAACTCTGATAAAAAATGTACTACAAATATCCTTATAAAAGGGGGTGGCCTTTTAGGGCAAGAAAATTGACATAATATCAACCGTCAGATCTGTGACCTAATGATGAACGATCTAGATTTACAATGATAAAATATAAGTAAAATGTTGTTTCGGGAACGCTACCCCCAAATCCCCATCAAGGCACGTGGTCCTCAGACCCCCCGCCGGAGGGATGATCCCCTAGACTCCTTGTAGGGGGGAAACCCCTCTGTGACCCCCCGTCGTGGATAAATTAGCATTGAGAACCAGATATACACATGTAACTAAAACAAGACTGCTGCTAGTGAAACCTTTAATCCCTTATGGGTGATTTACAAACAATATTAGAAGTAACTATTATATAGAATTTACAAGGTTGATGGCACCTTAATCTTAACAAAGCATCGGGACTTCTTGAGAAGTCAACCATCTTAGTACTACTCTGACTCAAGCACACTTTACCATGGAGTTTCCCCTAAAATCAAACCAATATAGGGCTTGCTATTCCATTTGCAAAACCTTCAGCAAATGTTGTGCCTTATAAACTATTCATCATAAAGTTCCTTATTTATTCATTATCAAGTAAGTGGTATTTTCCACAATGTGTCAAATTATGTGATGTTTTATCAATATTCAACTACATAGTTTTTGAGCCAGACTCTCGAGCCCATATTTAATGAGTAGTGGTTCACAAGAACCCATCTCTCATGAGCATGAATGGTTCACTTAGAATTCATTGCATTATGGTGATGCTCGTAGAGGCAAAGCATTGGGACTTCCCAAGAGGCCACCCATCCCAGTACTACTCTGACTCAAGCACGCCTAACCATCGAGTTTACCCCAAGATCAAACCCACATAATTTACTACCCTATTTGCAAAGCCTTTGAAAAATGTTGCACCTTATAAACTATTCATTAGAGAGCTTCTTACATCATTCATCATCAAGTAGGTGGTGTTTTCCGCAATATATTTTTGATATGGAACATGGACATACAAACAAGCCAAATAAGCCCAATGTTCTCGCTTGCGATAGAACATGCGCCACTAACATAGTTGAAGTATTAAAGAGCTAAATGAATCGACCCGCAGGCTGCATGAAATTTCATTCGACATTTCATCCAAGACAGAAATTCCAATTAACGTTGACCAAAATTCTATCCTTCTTAATAACTATTTCATACTTCACTGAGTAGAGGCTTACATATACCCGCACTTATTTGAATGATAAACATCCACTCATCACAGAAAATCCGAGCAACAACTTTGAACGTGGAACAACGCCAGTATGAGGTATTTTTGGACACATCCTCTTCCTGTTGTGACTGTGTTCTTTACTCTGTCATTTCTCACGCTTGCACTCTCTCTCAACACCACACAAGTTGAACTTATGAAGAATATCTACATTTATTCAACACCCTACGGCTACAGTTGGAATCGGAATTCTGACCCATGCCAATGGCGAGGTGTAAGTTGCAGTAAAAACGGTGGTGATGATGTTGTACGACTCAAATTCTCTGCAATTCATATTAGTAATGATATTTGGCAGTATGTGTGTACGCTGCCAGCCCTTCAAGTTCTTGAAATTGAGCTGTTTGATAGTACTTTTCAGGACGTGTTTCTGCAAGAGTTTACTGGATGTAAAAAATTAACCTTGGTTGATCTTAGTAACAACTACTATGGAGGCCCAATCCCTGAGGGTGTCGGTAGCTTTGCCAATTTGAAAACTTTGCGTCTCTCTGACAGTTGGTTCTCAGGATCTATTCCTCCCCAGTTGTTTTCTATGAGCAACCTACGAACCCTTGATCTAAGTGGCAATCACCTGACAGGATTTATTCCTCCCCAGTTGTTTTCTTTGAGCAATCTGCGAACTCTTGATCTAAGTGGCAATCGACTGACAGGACTTATTCCTCGCCAGTTGTTTTCTTTGAGCAATCTGCGAACCCTTGATCTAAGTGGCAATCGACTGAGAGGACATATTCCTCCCCAGTTGTTTTCCTTGAGCAATCTGCGAACCCTTGCTCTAAGTGGCAATCTACTGACAGGACATATTCCTTCCAAGTTGTTTTCTTTGAGCAGTCTGCTAACCCTTGATCTAAGTGGCAATCAATTGATAGGACATATTCCTCCCCAGTTGTTTTCTTTGAGCAATCTGAAGACTCTGGACCTTACCTCCAATTTGCTTTATGGAGGGATACCTCAGAATTTCTCAAGAAATCTGTTTAGTTTGCACATAGGTAATAACAACTTGAATGGAACCATCCCTTCTACTGTTTCAAATGCCCCAAATTTGACATACCTAGAAATGAATCACAACTTTCTAAGCGGCCCAATTCCAAAGCAGCTAGTAAGTTGTACTCAACTCGAGTGGCTTGATCTGGGGTACAATGAATTGGGAGGTCCATTGACCATTGTGCTGCCTAATCTTCTACGGTTGCAGTATTTGAACCTGCGAAATAATATGTTTGAGGGAAGTATCATAGATGAGCTCTCAAATTTGTGTAATTTGACTCATGTGGATTTGAGTGTCAATCTTTTATCTGGGAGCATATCCTCAAAAATTTTCAATCTTAAGCAGCTGAATGCTTTGTATTTACAGGAAAATCGTCTAACAGGAATTAGTCCACTGAATATACAAAATGGAAAGTCCTTGCTGGAGCTCAGATTGAACAGAAACAAAATTACAGGAACAATTCCATTAGGAATTGGCAAGCTTCACGGGTTGCAAGTTCTCGGTCTCAGCCACAATTCTTTGAAAGGTAGAATTCCTATTACCCTATGCAACCTGAGAAGTCTAGGACATTTGGATTTTTCCAACAACATGTTGACAGGCGAAATTCCAGAGTCTTTAGGAAATATGACGGGGCTTTACGAGTTGGACCTGTCAAACAACAAATTAACAGGAAAAATTCCAAAGTCTTTAGGACAAATATGGTATATAGAAGTAAACCTGTCAAGCAACAGATTAACAGGCGAAATTCCAGAGTCTTTTGCAAGTATGACGGCGCTGGACCTGTCAAACAACAATTTAACAGGAAAAATTCCAGAGTCTTTAGGAAATTTCTGGCTTTCAGTATTAAACCTGCCAAACAATAAATTAACAGGAAAAATTCCAGAATCTTTAAAAAACATCAGTATTTTGGACCTGTCAAACAATGAATTAATATACAGCATTCCAATGGGAAGAAGCCATTCTGCATCCCTGATAAAAATATTGGGAGTACTAGGTGCTGTTGCTGTTTGTATAATTTTTTGTCTACTTTTAGGAGTCCTATGGATAAGGAAGTTGCATAATAGAACGGGATTTCAACAAGAAATGAGTAAAATCCTTCAAAAGGTGGAGCATCCACGGACCTCATGTGGGGAACTTCTTGCAGCAACCAATAGATTCCATAACTCCAATCTGCTAGCAACAAACAGCTTTGGATCAGTGTACAAAGGATTTTTGACTGATGGTACCCGCATTGCTGTGAAGGTTCTCAATTTAATGCATGAGCAATCAGACCAGATTTTTAGAGCAGAATGTAATGTGTTGCAGAAGGTTCGACACCGAAATCTTGCTAGAATCATAACCACATGTTCCACTCCTCACTTCAAAGCTTTAATCTTTGAGTATTTTACTAACGGAAGCTTAGAGAGGCATTTATATCAAGACAGATGTAGATTGGGACTGAGAAAAGTGCTGAACATAGCCATAGATATAGCCCATGCCGTGGAATATCTTCATTATGATTGCTACGTGCACATAGTGCATTGTGACATAAAACCAAGCAATGTTCTTTTAGATGAAAGCATGACAGCTCATCTTTCAGATTTTGGGTTATCCAGATTGATGGGAAAAATCGCGGTCAATTCAGTAACTTCAACAATAGATTTAAAAGGTTCAGTGGGCTACATCGCACCAGGTATGGTTTCTCAAATATCTTGTTTTTAAATTTATGGGTTTCTGTGGTATAATACAGAAAACAACTATAATCATTGACTTGATTGCAGAATATGGATTGAGTGGCATGATGTCTCCTCGAGGAGATGTTTATAGCTATGGCATTATGTTATTGGAAATGCTGACAAGGAAGAGCCCAACTGATGGTATGTTTGATGGTGATCTGAACCTGCATAACTGGGTGAAGAGGGCATTTCCAGACAGGGCTTTTGAGGTAGTTGATAAAAGCGTGTTAATGGAAGAGGCTGGCAAAGAAACAGAAGAATGTCTCATTTCATTGATGGGACTTGGTTTGCTGTGTTCAAAAGATTCACCTGAAGCTCGGCCCACTATGAGAGATGTGTCCAATCTATTGAAGAACATTCAACAGGATTTCACCACAGACATTTCTTCCATCAAATTAAGACCGACGATATCCAATTTAGTTTGTGACAGAGGTGCAATAATTAACAATGAGGAGGCATCAGATACCCAAAGCTCTACATTTTAGTATAGATGAGTAAGTCCATGGAAGACTTGGAAATAGAAAATAAGTAGACCATGCTGTTGCTTTACATCTCTTATGAAGTATAGGCCACGTCTTGTGTTTACTGCTCGATTTGGGTGTTCTGAAGAAGGGAAGGGGAAAAACAAATAGATTTTATCTATGCAAACTTTGTTTTGATTGAATAAAGAACCGAAATGCTTGCTGGCACTTGATCACAATTTTAGTCTTCATCATGTGATCCGCGGCTACAAAAATAAGAGTTAACCATAACAAACCTATCATGGAAAAATGAGTTTGTTGGTCAAGGTTTGCTGAGCCGGTCTTCCTTATTCTATCAGTTATGTCCTGCTTTATGCTCTATCTAGATTCTGCCTAGTGTTGTCTGTTTTAACAGTGCCATTGTTATAATGTTGTTTGCTGAGTCTTGTCTCTCCCTGCTGTTGTTTGGTTCTAGTGTTTTGCTGGCTCATATCCGAGCTTTGCTCTAATCTGTCTTATGGCTTCTTCAATATATACTAAATTTAACACACACAATTTCTAGTTGTAGCTAAATTTTTAATTGCTACTAAATTTTTTTATTGTGGCTAAATTTCTAATGGCTATTAAATTTCTTAGTGTGACTAAATTTTTAATTGCTATTAAATTTCTGAGCTAAAGAAAATTGTATTTGGTCTAAATAAATATTGAAAAAGAATTGCCAATTTCCTCTCTCAGAGAGTTGTTTAAGAATTGATGTGCACTATTGTAATTTATATATGCATGTTTCTTCAAATTATATGTTTGAAGAGGGAGAAATGGAATTTTAATTAGAGTAATTTAAGGAAATGAATATCTCTTAATTAATTATGCCGAGAGGCGTTCTACACTCATAGCAAGGGTTGAAAGATTCAGATTCCCATAAACAATTAAGATTCAGATTCTCATGTAAACAAAATTCATAAAATATGTAAATAAATAAATTTGTGGAAGCCAAATGGATAGAAAAATAGAAAAACTTGGGCAGTTATGGAGTGAAATCTTTATTACATTTGAAGAATATGAAAAGTCTCGCAACATAGTCTCTTAAAATTAACTCATGTGAGCATATCAAATATTAAGTAATTTTTAAATGCCAACAAATTGGAAGATATCTCTCGGCATACTATAGATATATTTTTTTAAATATAAATATACTAGGTATATATGTTTGATTGATATAAAAGCTGAGTTAAGTAAATAAATAGGGTTGAGCATTTGTTTAGCTTTTCAAAAAAGGGTTAATGTATTGTGTTGTAAGTTGCAAAATAGATTTTACTTAATAGCTTTAGATTTTTTTGAATTGATATTTAAGCCTTACAAATTAGTTGGACAAGATTACTATGTGGCCTTATCTCTAAGAAACTATAATCTTATCCAAGTCTATGATCTATAGTGCATAAGATAGCAACTCAACCTAGAGAGTTGCACTTTCTAAATGAAGTGATCTTGCGAGGCACCACTCTAGAATACATATGTTCTAGCTTCCAAGGAAAAGGAGTTTTATTTTATCCCACAAAACTATCATAGAAATCCTAGAAATGCAATTAACTAGAAATTACAACCTTTTATAAGTTAAGAGTACTAAATGGATAGGAATGAAATGCTATTTACAAGAAATTGGAAAGATAACCAATGAACAAAGACTAGAATTAGAAATAACAATAACAGATGAACCTATCACCTAAACGAGAGAGCCTCGAACTAAGATGTTAGTGCATAGTGTAGACGCCTGCACATAGTGTAGAGTCCGCGCATAGCGTTGTAGTATATATGGAACAATATGACCATATGTGCAAGGAACTACAATCTATGTCTCCTTAGTGACTTTCTATTTAACCTATATGTTTTTTTTTATATACTTGCATAATAGAAATAGAGGAAAGCACAAACGTAATATCCAAATGATAGAGGCAAGCAAAAATGAAATGATAAATCTATAGAAATGACAAGAAACTTTGATCAAGCCTTCGTACAATTGATCACCTTTACGTAACCTACTTCTGATAGGATAGAAAAGAATATTGGGACTTCTTGGGAGTTTCCCAAGAATGGTCAAACCCTTGATTTGATCTTTTGACCTCCACAAATAGTTAGATGATAAAGATACTAGAGAAGTGTGTGCTCCTATCCTATGTGTGTCTAGAAATTAGGATGTAGTGACAAAGTGCTAGGAGTATCTCCCTGGTCTATGAGATATAATACTAGGCCCGGCCCGGTGTGTGGGATTGCATAACAAAAGGGATGGTCTATACCAATAGATTACAAATGAACAAAGGGGGGATTTGCTTGGATAACAATAGAGAGATTGTTGATTCACTAGTTTGCAATGGGATCAACAAAATGATAAAGAAGATAAATAAAGTGTTTTTAAGAGAATGTGATAAAGAGAACACCAAAATATTCACTAACATGCTTGAGAGGAGTTGAACATTAAAGCTGAAAAGAATATTCCAGGAGTAATCTATTGTTCATCACCTTCTGAAAATACCATCAATGATTCATAAAAGAAATATTGGAGAAATCCTGGGAGAAACCTAAGCCAATGTAGTGGAAATTTGTTCTATTGATAATCATGTGGATTTTGTATAATGACAACAAGAACTCAATGGAAATGATCAAGAAAGTTGCAAAGCTATATATGGATAAAGAGAGCTAGAAAGAGGATCCTATCTACTGTGAAAAACTACTAAGAAAACTAGAGTTGGAGATGAAGAGTCCCTTCCAAAAGATAGTGGCCCTTTCTTTAATTCTTTTAATTTTCCTTATCTTCTATTTGGATTTGGTCAAGGATAGGCTAAGGATAGTAAGACCTGTCTACAAAAGTGTTATAGTCATCAAGTGATATTATGAGATGGTGACATGTAAGAGTAATGCTCATTTCAATGTATTGTATCATACACAATGCCAGTGCATTGTGTAGATGTCTATGCTTTGTGCTTTTGTCCTAAGGAAATAATATCAAGTTTGACTCATGTTCAAAATGATGACAATAGCAATGCTTTAGTATGAATTTTGGGAAAGATTTGATGTGAGGGAAATCATCCAAGGTTAATTCCAAGTAGTCCTAGAACATGCTATAGGAATGAGCACTAAGTTGAGTGCAAGACATAATGTGAAATTGTAGGGTATGCAATTTTTGACATTATATTTTGCCCCCACTTTGGCAAGCTAATGACACTAAGTGATAAGTATACTAGAAAGGACATAAATGAAATTTACTTAAATAAAATATCATGATAAAAAAGAATATTGTAGAGGTCACAAAGAAGCTTAAGGTGGAAGGTGATATGCCCCAATCTAGAACCTGTAAAACAATAGTATTAGAGTCTGTAAGTGTTACAAAACTAGAATCTCAAAAAATCCTAGAAATGCAATTAACTAGAAATTACAACCTTTTATAAATTGAGAGTATTAAATGGATAGGAATGAAATGTTATTTAAAAGAAAATGGAAAAAATAACCAATGAACAAAGAGTAGAATTAGAAATAACAATAACATATGAACCTATCACGTAAAGGGGAGAGGCTTGGGCTAGGATGCCAATGCATAGTGTAGGTGCCAGCACATAGTGTAGAGTCCATGCATAGCACTATCATCTATATGGAACAATACGAACCATAGGTGCAAAGCACTATAGTCTTGTTGGTAAACAGATTTGTCGCCGCAAAATAACCTTTGAAAATGACTCGTTGCCCTTGGAGCGGTGACTAAATAGTTCCAACAGTTGGAGAGCTCACGATAGAACAATGATCTTCCTCTGCGTTTGAGAGGGGCAACTCCCTCGTATGATAGGGGTATTTGGTATTTTTGTGTACTTTTAACCTTAAAGTACATAAAGGATAAAACACAAAACTGGGAACAGATGACTAATAGAAACCACAACAGTAGACATACGAAAACCAATTGAGATTCCACAACTAATAATGATGACAAAAGGGGTTATTACCAAATGGGTTGAAACGTGTAACAATGATGAAAGGAGTACAATAAACCTCAACATAAGAAGAGATAGGTCATACAAGCACATCGAAAACAAGATACCAGAGATGGGTGTGTTTCATCATCACTTCAATCACATAGATAATCAATGTATTACACATGTGCATAAAGGATTACCAATTCAACATACGAGAAATTAGTAATGATAACATAAGAACACATTTAGAGCATACGAACTAAACTGCATTTTTCATTATCTTTGAAATTATACAATTCCAAAATCCTTTTTATACATAGTGTAAACACAAAATCTTTTCAAGATATCTCTGAAAATTTCTCTAGAGTTTCCCCTTTCCCAGAGTTCTCTCAAAAGAGTCCTCTCCTTACAATGTGAAATCCAGTATATATAGACTTTCCCTCATAACCACCTAATAACCAACTTGTAACTACCCGATAACTACTTTGTAACTACCTATTTGAAATGTAATAATATGATAAACCTTATTTTTGGTTACTTTTTACATCACTTTTCCCGAAATAAGGTTCACTTTCTAACCTTTAGTTACAAAGAGTGACTTAAGTGACTTTTACAAATGGGTAACTAAAAACTTGTAAGTTTTGAGTTGTGAACTTTGCTAAGTTCTTTCCATCTTTGTTCTGCTCCATTGTGGTGATCCAACCTTGACAGATCTTGACAGCTCCTCCAAATACTTGAATCTTAGATTGTCATCTCAATTACAATCATAAAATACCATTGCCATCCACTACTCATCAATCTCAGAGCATCCTGTAGAGAGGGCTAGTTGAAGGAGATACTGCATTTTCTTCTTACAACATATATCCTATTTCTGTTTGATTAGATGGATGTTGGTGGTCAATCACCAAAATGTGTATTCCATGCCTTAAAACCACCTTATTTGCAATTTTGATAACCTATTGAATTGATGAAAATGCTTCATGAAGATGTTTCTAACACTAAAAATAATCTAAAGTTTTCTTCATAATGATGCTATCTCTCTACTTGAAAACAATGCTCTGCAAAATTATATCTTTCCTATGTTACCAATCAGCTCATAGCACTTTTCATGGTCAAGGGTGATCATACACATTTTGCACACAAAAGCATGATATTGCCAACTTCCAAATCAAATCCTCCTCTATCATTGTCTTCTTTTCATTTAGTGCATTCCCAATTTTCATGTCTGTTTGTAGGACCTCAAACATCACCTTGTCTTGATGACTATATAGTCATAACAGAAAAAATGTCTCCAAAAGTATTCTTTAAATTGATGCACAGTTTATCCTCATAGATGGTAGCAAACATGTAATTTGAATTCATAGTCCTCGTGGTTTTAACTGCCATATCACCCAATGTTTCCTACTCATTCTGATATTTCTATGCATTCCATATCCAACAACCATTACATTCAATAAACCCACCTTGTCGATTCTATCTATGCATATCCTGTATTCACTGCATTCCAGGAAACCACAACTCTTTGATTCATTTTGTCAAATAGTTCATGTGCCTTCTGTAAGCTTCCACATTTTGTAGACATGGTGGTTTCTCTGAGAGACCATACCTTTTCAAGGCATTTTGCAAAACATCTCTCATGCCTTAAGGTCAAATTTCTTCGAGGCATTATGTCAAACAGTTCAATGCGTCTTGTTTGAGGTTTCACATTTTATTGCATGTATATCAGAGCATTTTTATCTTTGGTTAAAATTTGTGCTAGAGATAGTAAACAAAACCCTTACAGTGAATCCATTTTGCATCGATCTGACTGATGAGGGCACGAGCTGATGCTAGCGAGGGTCGTGGAGCTTAGCTTCTTAGAAAGCCGAAAAGATTTTCTTGAACACTTTAAAAGCTCTTCAATGAACCACTATGTGCAAATTTTGCAATTATTGCATGCCATGAGACCAAATCTTCTTGAGGCATATAGTTTACTTGCCTTGTCTATGCTTCTTTATGCATATATATCTATCAAGGCTCTCGTGTTCAATACAAGTCGGGCGGATGTGTGGTAATTTTGGCGAAACAATGACCTTCTTGTTACCAACTACCTCCACGTCCCATGAAAACTGCTGATATTCACGTGAGGCAACAAATACATTTTGTATAGTTTATTGTATTGCATGAGAATGCATTTGTTTGAGGAAATGAAAACGGTTTGAATGCCTTGTCTAGGCCTCCATAATTCGCATTCCTAACTACTAAAATAGTTTAAATGTAATAGCTAACAAAAGTGTGCTTCTATCATGCTTTTAATGGATTCCCATACTCTGTAGGCCGCAAGAGACGCATTACAACGATTGTGGAATTGGGCTTCAACACCAGCTAGATGTATTTTCTTAAAAAGTTTATGTAGCCTTCTCAACGAAACCATTTTGTGCATTTCTTGCCACCACGACACTCGATGAGACCACATATCCTTGAGGAGTGCTGTCAAACGGTTAGAGATTCTGGTTTTACATATGCCAGTTGCGTTTTCTTGAAAGTTTTTAAAGCCTTTTCAACAAAGACGTTTTGTGCATATCATGTACTCCATGAAAACGCATTACTCTGCATCATTTTGTCAAACAATTTATGTGCTTTGTCTCATACTTCCAGCAAAGGTGAGGGGTACGGTATTACACCAATCAATTGCATTTGTTTTATAATTTTGAAATCCCCTCTTGTATATACCCTTGTACGGCGACCATAGCATGTCGTGAGACTACATTTCTTTGAGGCACCTTGTCAAAAAGTTCACGTGGCTTTCCATGCTACTCAAAAAGTCCCTTTTGGCATGCGAGCAAGGAGGTGCTAGCTAAGGTTGCAAAGTTTTGCTTTACACCTGCCACTCGCATTTGCTTAAAACTAGCGCTTGTACCCATAGGAGATTCAAGAAATATGCTGACAAGAACAACCGTCAGGTGTAGAAAGTTTTCCGACGTGAGACTATCTTCCAAGCATGATAATGCTCACATATAAATGTCATCCACTAACTCCTTGAGGTATTTTCTCAAACAGTTCACGGACCTTGTCTTGACTCCCATAGTCTGCATACACATCTGTCAGAACATTTCAAACTGCAATATCAAAGGAAAACTCCCATTTCGTTATGCTTTTGGTGGGTGCTGTACCGTGATCTGAAATTCCCATTTATTATAAGCCACAAGGATTTTGGCAAAGGCTGTGGAATTTGGCGTTACTCCAGCCAAATGTATTTGCTTAAAAGTTTCCAAAGCCTTTTCAACTAGCCGATTCTATACATACCCTACAATTATTGCACTTGCTCATTAGTTTTTAAAGTTTTCACAATAGATGCAGCCTGGGAGTCCACGAGACCATATTTGTTTCGAGTGACTTTCCATAATTCATGTGCATTGTCCAATGCCTCCACATTTCACATTAACCTGCAACTATTTTGAGTAACCATGGAGGAGTAGCTTCCATTTAGACACCAACTATTTGCATTGAAAGTCTTGGTAGTTATAATAGTCTTGACCATAGTTATAATAACTACCTAGTTATCGACCTTTTGAAGGTTCTTCACAAATAATAAACAACTTATGGGTTGTGCTTTTGACAAACCTTCACGAAATAACCACCAATTTGTAATTTATAACTTTTTACAACGTCTAACTTGTATCAAGTTAGCAAAAAGTGAAAGCAGACCCCTATTTCTCAAAAAAAAGTGCAAGTAGACATTTGCTTAGCCAAAATTGAAAGCCGACGCATAGCGGACTTCGCGAAAAACAAAAGTTGATGCGAGCTTAGTGTAAAATGAAAGTGGGCACGGAATATAATATTACTAAGCTGTAAATTTGTCTTGGCATAATATTGCTATTTAAAGCGTATGACATCTTGATAACAAGTTATCGACATAATTGACACAAAAAGTACAAGATTGATGAATTGCAACCAAAAGGATGACTTGGCATAGAGGTTTGATACAAAAGTTTAAAATTTGCCATTGTTGAAAATGAGGCCAACAAGTCTATGTCTCCTTAGTGAATTTTTATTTAATCTATATGTTTTTTTGATATAATTGCATAATAGAAATAGAGGAAATGATGGAAGAGCATCCTAGAGATTGAAAGGCAATCTTGAATAAAGCAAAAACATTTTGTTTCTTTTTTTTCTTGGATTTCAGCGAGTATAGTCTCAGTATTTCACACCACATTTCACCGCATGATTACTTCATAGCTCATGGCATAGGATTATGAATATACAAGGGCTTATCTACATAATATCTAGATTTTAGGAGGTTTGTAATTGTCTGCAAAAAGTTATTGCCATCACAAGCTTCATCAGGATTCATTGTTCAGAGCATTCAACATTAATCTTGGTGCATGAGGTTTGTGGCACCTTCTCGTGATGTGTGATACCTAATGGACCATATCACAAGGCATTATAGGACCAGAGGCACCTTCAACTAGAATCGCAACATGATCCATCAATATTGGAGGCTTCACCATTGAAATTAGGCTGACCTATGTACATTTGATTAAGCATTGAACTTTGAAATCTTCTAACGCTGACATGAATCATTCTTTGAAATCAAAATTTCTATATAAACAATCACTAGATGTAGTTAGAGGCATATGTTAAGTTTTAGGTGATCTAAGAAGTTAGGTTAGTGGATTGCAGAGTAGTGCTTCAAAGCTACATCTTTCATATGACTTGTACAACAAATCGGAGGACAAGCCTATGAGCCCATTGTAGTTGGCATGTTGCCAGCATATGAAGATTGTAATTGTTTATGATATTGAATCAATATATTTTTATTTGTTGCTCTATTCTTTATGTTTTCTATTATGTTTACTCTAAGGCTACAAGGTAGGATAGTTTCAATTCATGGACCTTCCATCTGTGACTACACCAAGTGCTATCAGAGTGAAGTTTTTAATCCTTTGGCAGCCTTCAAGTGTTTGTCAATTGAGTGTCGATTGTGAGACAGTTACAACATTGTAATTAGATCATCGAATTGAGGTAATTGTAGCAGATCCAAGGAAGAGATGCCACCAAGGAGGATGCCTGCTATGGCCAATGTTGTTGGAATAATAGAAGAAATGATAGAGATGATGAGAACACTGAAAGTTAGATTGGATGTTGTAGAAGAGGATAGAAAGAGAGGTCTAAACCATAGACATGAGAATGAAAGTTATGATGATTAATTGGGAGTCCAACTTGCCAATCAAAATGAGTAAACCCTAGAAGAAGAAGAGTCAGATCAGGTAAAGATGTTGAAATCTATTTCTAAGATTAGTAAGAGAGCTAGAATAGAAATTTCAAACTATGCAAGAAATTTGAATCTTGAGGAGTTGATTGGTTGGATAAATGACATGGAGGAATACTTTGAGTATGAAGAAATTGAAGATCCAAAAAGAGTGAGATTTGCAAAAACTAAGTTGAAAGGACACACTTCTATTTGGTGGAAAGAAGTTCAGTTGGATAGAAATAGGAGAGGAAAAGAGAAAATTATAAAATGGGATAGGATGGTGACAAAATTAAAGAATTAGTTCATACCTGCTGACTATGAGTTAGAATTGCTGAAGAGATTGCAAAACTTAAGGCAAAAGGAGAAGACAGTGAAAGAGTACACTAAAGAATTCCACAAGATGATTATTAGGACAGGACATAGTGAATAAGGCAAGGAGAAAGTGGTGCAGTATACAAATGGACTGAGAATAAACATTCAAGAAGAACTAAGTTTGGTAAGGATGACAACAGTGGAAGAGGCATATCAATTTGCATTGAAAGTTGAGGAAAATTTGAACAAGAGATATGATCAAAGGTAGAGAAGTAGAGGAGGAAAAATCCAAAGAGGTAGAACATAATGTGGCGAAGGAAGATCATATGCAGAGAAAAACAAGGAGAGTAGCCCATACCACAAAGAGGAAAGAGACAACAATTCATGTCATTGAGGGAGAGATGATAGAAGTTTCTACCACAACACTAGAGGAAGTCATAATTCTTACCGCAATGAAGGATACCAGAGAGATAATAGAGGATTTGACAAGTGATCATTCAAAGGAACCTATTTCAAGTGTGGAGGTGAAGGACACCGTGCATTTGAATGTCACCAAGGGAGTACTAACAAAAGGGTAGAGAATAGTGCAAGAGTAGTATACGTAGAGGAAGAATTGGTTGGATCACAAAGTTTAGTAGGGTTCAACCAAAAAAGGGTGAATCATTAGTCATGAGGAGAGCTTTGTTACAAGAAGAAACAATTGAGGACCCATCGCAAAGGAAATGTTTGTTTCAGACAAGATACAAATTAGGAGGTAAATGTTGCAAAGTTATCATTGATAGTGGAAGTACAGACAATTTGGTTTCAGAAGAGATGGTAAGGAAGCTTAATCTACAAAGGTTGAAACACCCAAAGCCCTAAAAGATAGCATGGATTCAAGATGAACACAAGATACTGGTAAGTGAACAATGCTTAGTGAAATTTCATATAGGATCTTATAATGATGAGGTATTGTGTGGTATTATACTGATGGATGTATGTCATATATTGTTGGAGAGACCATGGTAGTATGACAGGAAAGAAATACATGATGGAAGGAAGAATACCTATATTGTAACATCAAATGGGAAAAGACATATCTTGATACCTTTGGAAGAAGAGAGAAAGAGCGAAGTATGTGGAAATGCTAGGATTTGTTTAGTGGATGGAAGGAAATTTTTAGAGGGATAGAGACATAAGAACATGTGTTTTGCATTGGTTCCAAAGAAGGATGGTACCCAAAGTGCCAAAAACACTACCACAAAAGGAGAAGAACCACTGTAGAAGGAAGTAGCAGAATTATTAGCTAAATACTAAGATATTATATCAAAAAATGTGCCAAAAGGATTGCCACCAAACCAGAGTATCAATCATCATATGGAACACATACCAGGAGCCAATTTTCTAAACAAAGTAGTGCATAGAATGACACCAGCAGAAAATGTGGAGCTAAATAAATAGTTGTAAGAGCTATTGAGGAAGGGATTGATTAGAGAAAGTTTAAGCCCATGTGCGGTACTAGTAGTGTTAGCACAAAAGAAAGATGGAGAATGGAGGATGTGTATAGATTTAAGAGAAATTAATAAGATCACAGTCAAGTATAGATTTCCATTGCCAAGGATGGATGATATCATGGATTGTTTGAGCGGAGAAAAATATTTCACAAAGATTGACCTAAAGAGTGGATAGCATCAAAGAAGGAGATAAGTGGAAGACTGCATTCAAGGCAAATGAAGGATTGTATGAGTGGTTAGTCATGCCTTTCAGACTAACTAATGCACCAAGTACTTTTATGAGGCTGATGAATGAGGTTTTGAAGAAATTCTTGGGTAAGTTTGTTATTTTCTACTTGGATGATATTCTAATTTTCAATAAAACCAAGGAAAAACATTTGAGACATATTAGACAAGTATTTCAAAGGTTGAGAGAAGAGAAATTATTGATAAATATCAAGAAATGTAGTTTCATGAAGACAGAACTGGTATATTTTGGATTTGGGGTTTCTACGAAAGGATTTAAGATGGACCTAGAGAAAGTCAGAGCAATTGTTGAATGGCCAACACCTGTGAATATTGGAGAGGTAAGATCTTTTCATGGATTGGCAAGTTTCTACTAGAAATTCATCAAAAAATTTAGCACTATATGTACACCAATGACAAAGACAATGAGGGGAGACCACATAGATTTTAAGTGACATCAGGACCACATAGGAGTTTTGAGTTGTTGAAGCAAAAGGTGACAGAGCAACTAGTGTTAGCATAACTAGATTTTGATAGAGTATTTCAAGTTGATTGTGATGCTAGTGGAAATGCAATAGGAGCAGTGTTAAGTCAAGAACGGAGACCAATAGTATATTTTAGTGAGAAGTTGAATGATGCAAGGGGAGATATTCAGTATACGATCAAGAGTTCTATGCCATAATTCAAGCCTTGAAGAAATAGAGACATTATTTGTTGCCAAAAGAGTTTGTGTTGTACACTAACCATCAAGCCTTGCAGTATTCGAATAGTCA
The DNA here is from genome assembly GCA_027924645.1 of Cunninghamia lanceolata. NCBI lineage: Eukaryota > Viridiplantae > Streptophyta > Pinopsida > Cupressales > Cupressaceae > Cunninghamia > Cunninghamia lanceolata. The sequence goes on from BSBN01000078.1 coordinate 13,158,136, forward strand.
GGATAAGTTGAATCAAAGACACATGAGATGGGTAGAGTTCATGCAGCATTATACATTTGTATTGAAGCATTGGAGTGGAAAGTCAAACAAAGTTGCAGATGCATTGAGAACAAGAAGGAACTTGTTAATAGGAATGAGGGTAGAAGTACTAGGTTTTGAAGAATTCAAGCATATGTATGAGGATGATCTTGATTTTGAGGAAGCATGGAAAGCATCTACAGAACCTATTGTGATAGATAGAAGCAAGTGGTTGGATAATTTCATTCAAGAGGATATGTTGTTAAAAGGGAATTAGTTGTGTATTTCGTAGAGCTGAATGAAAGAGAATTTGATCAAGGAGAACCATAGTGGTGGTTTAGCAGAACATTTTGGTATTGACAAGATAGTATCTTTGGTGAATGAACATTATTTTTGGCCTCAAATATACAAGGATGTAAGGAAGTTTGTTCAAAGTTGTAGAATTTGTCAAGTTACAAAAGGGAATAGTCAGAATACTAGATTGTATGAACCTTTGACAGTACCAGAGAGACCTTGGGAAGATATCAACATGGATTTCATATTAGGTTTACCAAGAACACAAAGGGGATGTGATTCTATATTTGTAGTAGTGGGCATATTTTCAAAGATGACACATTTTATTCCTTGTAAGAAGACAAATGATGGTGTACATGTTGCTGACCTATTTTTCAAGGAGATTATGAGATTGCATGGATTACCAAAGAGTATAGTCTCAAACAGGGATACAAGGTTCATAGGATATTTTTGGATGACATTATGAAAGAAGATGAAGATAGACCTAAAGTTTAGTTCAACATTTCACCCACATATAGATGGACAAACATAAGTGGTAAATAGGAGTTTGGGTAACTTGTATAGATGCTTAGTAGGAGACAAAGTAGGAAATTGGGATATAATTCTACTACAAGCATAGTTTGCATACAATAACCTAGTGAGAAGAAGTACAGGGAAGACACCATTTGAAGTTATGACTAGAGTACAACCTAGATGAGTTGTGGAGTTGAGAGACATCAGTATGGATAACAAAATCAGTGCAGAGGTAGAAGAATTTGTAGTATACATGGAGATAATACACACTCAGGTCCAAAAGCATTTGGAATAGATGAACATCAAGTATAAGGGACAAGTAGATGAGAAGAGGAGACATAAGGAATTCTCTATTAGGGATGAAGTCATGATATCTAAGGAAAGATTTCTAGTAGGGACATACAACAAGATGAAGATGAGAAAGTTTGGACCATGTAGGATTCTTAGGAAGTTTGACTTAGGAAATGCATATGAAGTGGAACTATTAGAAGCATTTGGCATATCACCCATATTCAACATTACATATCTATATTAGTACCATGTGAGAGAATCAAGTGGTAGCACCACTAAAGTTGGTTTGAAGGATCAAATATAACATCAATAATAGGAGAAGATAAATCAAGTTTTGGATAGTAGAATTGAGTGTAGCACTAGAGGCAAGTAGTATAGGGAGTACCTGGTTAAGTGTAAAGGAAGATCAGAGGAATATTCTTCATGGGTTTCTCAGGCTGAGGTAGACTGCATTAGTTTTCCTCTAGCCCCAAAAAAGTGAGGGACTCACTTTTCAAACAATGTTGTTGTTATATGGAGCCTAATCAGACTTAGAGGTTAAATTTTCCCCACTTTTATCGGTGTGGTTTTCCCTCAAATTATTTAACGGGGGTTTGGGGGTAGCACCCCCAAGACGGGGTCAAGGGGCAATGCCCCTTATGGGGTCCAGGGGCAATTCCCTCAAAACCTCAAATGACTTTTATCATTTATAAAGGTGTCAGGAGTTATTTTTTCTATTGGCTGACATAAAAAAAAACTATTTGTAACCAACATAAGTCTTGATAAAAATGGCTAAGGGTTAGGGTTTCTGATGATATTGTATTGTAGCATTTGCAAAGGTATTGAGTTGCAAGGATTGCTAGTTGTAATCAGTTTGATTTGCTGGATAATAATATTGGACTCTCTGTTGGTGGATGTAGACTGAGTTTAGGTGAACCACATTAAAAATTGTCTCTCACTGTTAGTATTTCTGTGTATTTTTCATTCCTTTGTTTAATCTTTATTTACATTTAATTGATATCTTCTGCATGCAATTCCTAACACCCCAAGTGTCTGATGTAGGAGCATCCCAGGTTGAAATGCAATCTTACCTCAACCAAAAACAGTTTGTTTATTTTCCTTTCTTGCATTTCAGCTAGTATAGTCTCAATATTTCACACTGTATTTCACCACATGATTACTTCATAGCTAGCGGCATAGGATTACAACTCTACAAGGGCTTATATATTTAAATTTGATGGAGGGATAATAAATTTGGGTGGATTAGGATTAGGATTGTGTGTACTAGATGGGGATGACATCGGACGGGTGGATTTGGATGACTCCATAGGTTTGTTTTTGTAATATAGTTCATAGTGTCTATAGAGGTCATTTAAGAAAGGTGATTTGAATTTAGGGTGTGGAGTGGATGGAGGATTAGATGGTGGTGATGGTAATGAAGGGCTTGATGGATTAGAAGGTTGATGGGCCAATGGACTAGGAGTGGGAGTACATGGTGGTGTTGGTATAGAACTAGTGGGCTTGTGGATTGGCATTTGAATGCATACTGATGGAGGGTACCCATAGGATGCATAAGCTAGAGTGGTGTTTCCCTTGTCAAGGGTAGCATGTGGAATTAAATACACTTGATCTTGGTGCATAGGGTAACCTAGGCTCACATGTTCTTGTAGCTGTATCATTTGTTGAAGACAATTTTTTGTCCATAACATAGTCATTTTTTGCATTTTTCTGGGCATTATGGTCATTTTTTGTTTTGTTTGTCACTAACTTTTTCATTGCAGCCCTCTCACTTGTTGAAGACCATTTTCTCTAAATACTCACAAGTAGGTTGTAGGTTCTCACCTATCAAAGACATATCATTTGAAACCTTGTGTTTGGCTTTGTCTTGAGGACCTAATTATAGCTTGCAGTGTGTGCCTCATCGTTAAAGTTGAAAACATATTTCTAGGTGCACTCAACACAACTCTTGTCTTTTGTTACACCAAACAACTTGTTTTCCATCACACTTCGATTTGGGATTTAAAATAAACAATTGTTTGCAATCACACTTTGAAATTGGGCTTAAAATGAACTTGTGCCTTCCTTATCACATTTGGACTTGGGTTTAAAATGGACTTTTGATTTCTTTTTTTGGTGGATTTGAGTGCAATTGATGGTTTGTATGCTCTTCTCATGCACTTCACATGACCTTGAGAATCAAAAACATTCTTTTATCCATTCACTTTCACAACACACATTTTAATTATCTAAAGAGTAAATAAACATTGCAAGTGTGAATCTAGTGTGTGTGTGTGTATGCTCTCTCCTTGTAAGGTGGCCTTGAAGATCAAAAGCACCCACTTGATTTGATTTTATCACCCTTCTTAGGAGGCCTGCTTGGAGACACACCACTCCAAGGGACAACCTCAACTCTAGTGTTCCAGCAGAGTCTAAACAATGAGAAGTGAATTGAAAGACACCCCTCTTGGAAGTTGAAATCTTGTCATTCGAGCTAAGCCTCGAAGAAATTTATACCTTGGGGAAGTGAAGGTGAAGGGTGGGTTACCCCTTTCTCCCAGTTGTGTGGCATTATTTCACTTTCATTTGATAGAATTGGGCCCCTCATACCTTGTGTATATTGGAGACATCCTTAGTCAAACTTGTGCATCCTAGACAAAGACCTATTGGCCACACCCCCTTGACTAACATTAGGCTTGTTGATGTGTCTTCAAGTGTATTTATAATTATAACAATCAATCTTGCAATTCAAACTCGCTATTGTGTCTTGTGTGTGTGATTCGTGTATGTACATGTGAAATCTTTTGTTTGAAAATTGCCAAAGTCAAGCTATCAACATAAACACATTCCACATCATCCTAAACATTCTTGTCGTCAAATCCATCTTATATTCACATCATCATAATCATTATCTACTTTTATTCATTTGTATTTTGGAACAATTTCAAGCCATGGTTGGACATCATACATCCACTAATCGTTTCATCTTCACCGAAAAGGACATGCTCAACAATGATTCATCCCATAATGAACCCCTTCACAGGGAAGTTATAATCAAAAGGTGTTTAGTCAAAAGGGTCCTAATAGATTGTGTCTTAGGGTTAAACTTGTGCACTCTAAGGTGTGTTAAACAATTGGGATACTTCATTGCAGATATTGAAAAATACCATTCCATCACTATTAAGACCTATGATGAAACTAAAAGGAGATCTGAAGGTACTATTCACTTGCCCGTCAAATTATGTCCAACCCTAGTAGAAATAACTTGTCAAGTCCTAGACCTTGATCTCCCATATAATATCGTCCTAGGATGCCCATGGATACATGCCATGAGGGTTGTTCCTTCCACCTATCACAAATGCATCAAATTTCCATTTAATGACCAAGAGGTTACCATTTATGTTGACCCAAATCCTTTTGAATATTTCCACTTGTTGGAAAGACAATATCATAAATCTCATTATTGCCCAATCAATGACATGGCCCAATAATCTTCCTCGTATATTGATCTGCCCACCTTAGCCTCTTCATCCAAGTCACCACCATCATCCATACAACATCAACAACTTCCACTTAAATTCTATGAGTCATTCCTCTCAACTTCATACTAACCCAATTCATCCACATATCATGTCAATTCTACATCATCTTACCCCACTTCTTCCAATATCAACCAACATCCATATAAATCCATACCCCAAGATCTTCCACCTACATATCCCACCATTTTACCTTGCCACCAAATTTATTCACAAGATTATCAAGTGCCTTCAAAACAAGAACATGTGAGCCCAAGTTACCCTTTGCAACAAGATCAAGCATCCTTAAGGTCCTCATGCTACCTTAAACAATGGAGATAGCAATCTAGCTTATGTATCCTATGAGTACCCTCCATCACTATCCACTCAAAGGTCTATCCCAAAGCCTACTAGTCCTATGCCAACACCATCATGTACTCCCAGTCCTAATTTATTGGTCCCTCCACCTTCTAATCCATCAAGCCCTTCATTACCCTCACCACCATCTAATCCTCTGTCAACTCCATACCCTAAATTCAAATCACCTCTCTTAAATTACCTCTATAGACACTATGAACGATATTACAAAAACAAACCTATGGAGTCATCCAAATCCACCCATCCAATGTCATCCCCATCTATCACAAACAATCCTAATCCTAATTCATCCCCTCCTATTATCCATCCACCCAATCCTAATCATAAGCCTATAGCATCTACCATTATTATCCATCCATTATATATTGTCCATGCACCAATATACTCATGAAGGATGTGATCCAGTGTCTATTTGCAAGGAATAAACCATCTCCATGTCAAACATCTGTCCTTGAGCCTCTCCAAAAGCCTTCAAACACCATGCCTAATCCTCCAAATCCATCATATAATCCACAATCCATAAGGTCTATTGAAGAGTCTTCCCTCATGAGTCCAAGTCAAGATCCATTGTACCCTCATGTTTTTCATTGTCAAGAACCTATCAAGCCTATCCTAGAGTCTCTCACCTCCACTTCCATTCCAAACCAAGAGATATATCAATAATCTAATCTAAAGCATGTGGAAACATCAAGCCATCATTCTAATCAAGATCAAATCCCTTCCATTCAACCCATCCACAACCTATACCTTCTTTATGATCAAGATATTATCTATGATGAAGAGCCTATCCATGAACAACTTGATTCTATCCATAATCCCACAGTTATCCATGAGCAAGCTACCCAAAAACCACATACTCAATCTACTCCTTTTCATGGTTATCTTAGCGATAAGAGTGAGTATGAAAGTCTTGTTGACCAACTTGAGCACTCACCCTGCTTCATGGCCTTCCTTCAGAGCAAAGAAACTTCTCCTTCAATCTATGATCCAACAACATCCACTTCCCTTGATTAGACACTTGGCTCCCAAGCAACCATAGATAATCAAACAAATACCTTGGATCTTAGTGAGCATAATTATAGTCAAGATCCTATTGATCCTCCATCACCCACTATCGACCATCTTGCAAATCCATCATATTCTATTGGTCTTACCATTTTTATCCATGAATGTTCTTCCGTAGGAGAGCAGCAACCATTGTCTACCACCTCACCTTCTCCATCCAATAAAGAACATCTAGTGTTCAAAACACACATAGTCACATTGTCCTTCGCATACTCCAAAAAATGAATTATCAAGGTAAAGTCTTATGCCTTCATGAACAAGTTATTTTGGATCTTATCCATGTCAAAGTCCCTCGATGCTTATATGGCCTTGGATATACACCCCAAGGAAAACAATCTCAAGATGTTGTTACTTCCTCCATGCATCCTAATTCTACTCCTTTCCATCATAAATCCTATCATACGCCCAAAATATATATTGCTATTCAACCTCCATAATCCTACAAATCTTGAAAGAATGTGACCATACACCTTCCACCATCCACTTTACCTCCACTACTTCCAACTACTAATATCCCTCCATCCACTTTATCACCACTTCTCACAATGTCAAATATCCATACCATCCAATCCCCTTATCCATTTATCCAAAAATCCACTTTTAATCCATCAATCCATAAGTCCCCTAAAAATCCCAATCATAATCAACAAATGCACACATCATCTAAACAAGAAGCTTCCACCAATCCCAAGGGATTCAAACATAAAAATTTGGATGCCTCTACCCATAAAGTAAAAAATCCTAAAGATCCTAATGCCTTAGAGCACAAATACAAAGAGTCAAAGAAAGATCCATCTAAAAGGGTATATAAGCCCATAACTCTAAAAGAAAAGGCCAAAACTAAAATGGTTTGGGTACATAATAAAAAAAAGAAAGTAAAATCAAGCATCAAAATCTCAAAAATCCCAACAATCCTCTTCCATCCAAAAATCCCAAAAACCCATTCCATTCAAAAATCTCAAATTCCTTCATCCCACAAGAAAAACAAAAATCATAAAAATTCTAAGTCTATGTGGGTACCTAAATTCCTACATCACCCATCCCCTAAGCAAACATTAACATTGTTTCCTACACCTCCCCCAAATCAAAAGCTTCAATGTTTATCATGGTGTGTGCAACTGTTGGTCTCAGTTCCTTTCCATTCCAGAATAGTCCCACATGCCTCCATCTCCCCATCTTTCATCCACTATCCTACATATCTCCCCCATCACCTGGTCCCTATGGTCCATGCTTTTGCATAAACCCTACATAATCCATACCATAATCCACTATCCTCCCATTCATAATCCATATCATAATCAACCATCTTTCCTTACATATTAATCTGCATCATTGTCCACTATCCTACCCTACCATAAACCTCATAATCCACTATTCTTCCTATCATAATCCACTATCTACCTAATGCATCTCCCTCTCAAGCAATCCCCTACCAACATCTATGAGCATAATGGCATTTGACATGGTCCATATGTGACATTCATCTATAATGGGACAATATCACCCTTCATGGAACTAGACGCTAGAGCCCCTCTTATCCATATCCACCTATCCCATCCAAATATCCCATAAACAAAAGAAATTAAAAAAAACAAAATAGTAAGAGAAATCCATTCATCCAATGGTGAAAACCACCCTTGGTAGCACTTTCAATAAGTACCATGATGAAAATCTGGCAAACAAGCATCATGTGTAGGATGATCTTCTATGTCACTTATGCTTGGGGGCACGTTGTCTCATCAATCCCATCCTACCATTTCCTATCCTACTTACCATCCTTACCCATTGTATTTACATACCTATCATATTGAGTCCATTCATCCTCCCTTCCTCCTTTTGATCTTGATAAGGGTATGGGGGCAAAATGTTAACAAATGCTTTGGATATCTCTTGATATACCTCATCCTTTCAAACCAATCCTATCATCATCTTATTGTCATAAGCTTTGTCATGTAAAATCCTAAGTATCATACTTAGAATGGGGCATGTTATTCCTATGCAACATAGTCTTTGGAGATCACATCCTACCTCCCTTATTATGCATACATCCCCTCCACTATAGTCTACCCTTTTACCCATCCATCTATCATGAGTTATCCATCTACTATAGCATATCCTTTTACCCATCCATCTATCATGAGTCTTGCATCCCATCCCACCTCCATCCTAGCATCTAGAATTGGTTTCCCATTGTCATTGGTATCTAGCACAAAGTCTATCCAAATTCTAATCCAATGTCATTCCAAAACAATTCAAAAAAACACCAAAAAAATCAAATATTCCCAAAAAAAATCCAAAAAAATCAAATATTTTTGAAAATACAAAAAAATCAAATATCCAACAAAAATCCAAGCAATAAAATCAAATCAATCCATCAAATCAATCAAATCAATTAAATCAATCAAAATTCCAAGCAATGATCCAAATGCAAGTCATCCTTAATCCATACTAATAAAGTCAATCAATCTTGTCAAATCATCCAATCACATCAATGGTCTTTATCCTAGCATTGTTGTACAAACCCAATCAATTAGTTAGTCAATAAATCATCATCACACATCAATCATATCGATTGTCTTATATAGGTTGTTGCACTCTCGAAACCAGACCAAGCGTGTTATATGAGGTGTCTCATTCTTGAAACTAGACACTATCATCAATCAATCATTATCAATTAATCATTGGTTTACATCTTGACAGGGGCGGTACCTTGTTTCTTTTTTAATCATTTGTGCATGCTTGCTTTCTTGCTTGTGTGTGTTATCGTTTTATCTTACATTTGTATCAAATCCGTATCATTCCAGCTAATAGTCATATCTTGCATATGTTGGAATAGCTTTTTGCATTATCCTTGCATCTAAGGTCATATCACATGTTTTGTGCATTAGGACTTCAATGCTCTAAGTTTTCTTCCTCCTATGTTTAGACAAGGTTGTATTATGTTAGGTGCACAAGACACACTATCACCTTGGTCCTTATACCTTAGTGCATAATGTCTAGTGCTACATCAAACTATGGTTGCTCACTTCATTTCAACATAATGTATCATTCATCTCTTTCATCCATCCTTGATCTTGCATCATTCATCCCCTTATCTATCCTTTGTCATTTTATTTATTTCTAGAGCCTACCCATGTTCTTCCAACCTACCTATCCTGTTGAGGGGGCATCATCATATCTTTACATCATCATCATATCCTTACATCATAATCATATCCTACATCATCATCCCATTTCTTCATCCATTCATCTTTGTCACTCTTTCAAGTGGCTAGGGCATCTTTTTCTTCCATCCATACCTTATCTTCTTTGAAATGATGTTACTTCTCTTAGTCTCAACATCATCTCAAAGAGGGACAAAATGTCGACACCTAAAATTGACCATGTCACAACATCACCTTGTCAATACATCATTTGAGACACCTAATGAAATGTTTTTCCCTAGTAACCTTTACATCACCAAATTAGTTAAATAAATCATATTTATTTAACTAATCCCATTTATCCTCCCAATAGCCAATTAATTAAATAAATTATTTTTATTTAATTAATTTCTATTTTTTCCTCATCCAAATTAATTAAATAAACTAAATACTTATTTAATTAATGTATTCCACATCATCCCTCATCCAAATAAATTAAATATTTATTTAATTAATATATTCCACATCATTCCTTCCAAAATTAAATAATTTTATTATTTACTTCCACATTTGTCTCTATCTCCACATGGCTAGAAGCTTCTAATCCTTGTAAGGTGGAAGACATTTGACTTTAACTCTTCCCATTCAACCTACATGAGACACTTGTCAAATGACTACAACTCCTAAGTCTCATTTAATCCTAGCCATCCATCCCTAATCTAATCCTAGCCATCCATTCTTATCACTCATATCCTATAAATCAAGCCTCACCCAAGCCATTTGGCATCCACATTTAAATTATCATTATGCTATTGAAATCATTCTAGGTCTTCTCATTCATCATCTTCACATTATTGTTATGTTGTAGAAATGAGTAATCAACATTCCAACCAATCAAACATCCATCAAAGAGAACAAATCTGGTATATTTGGGTGCATGTACCACGTTTTATCATGTGTGGAGGACTTGCTTCAAAGTTAAAGGTAATTGGTTGTTTGCATTATCTTTGTATTGTCTTTGTACCAATTTTTCTACCACAATAACTAGATTTCAGGAGGTTTGCAATTGTTTGTGGAAAGTTATTGCCATCAGAAGGTTCATCAAGATTCACTGTTAAGAGTATTCAGTATTTAGCTTGGTGCATGAGGTTTGTGGCACCTTCTCATGATGTGTGGCACCTAATGGAGCATATCATAAGATATTATAGGATCAGAGGCACCTTCAACCAGAACCACAACATGATCCATAAATGTTGGAGGCTTCACCATTGGAATTAGGCCAACCTACATGTTTCATTAAGCATTGAACTTTGAAATCTTCTAAGGCCAATGCGGATCATTCTTTGAAACTGAAATTGCTTTATAATCACTCACTAGATGTAGTTAGAGGCATCCATTAAGTTTTAGATGATCTAATAAATTGTAACAAGCCAAGGGATAGGCCTATGAGCCCATTGTAGTCTTCATGTTGCTACATATGAAAATTGTAACTGTTTATGATATTGAATCAATATATTTCCATTTATTGCTCCATTTCTTGTGTTTTCCATTATGTATACTCTAAGGCTACATAGTAGGATAGCCCCAATTCTTGGATCCTCCATCTATGACTACACGGTAGGAAAGCATAAACGTAATATCTAGATGATATAAGAAAACATAAATGAAATGATAAATCTATAGAAATGATAAGAAACTTGGATCAAACCTCTATGCAATTGATAAGTAACCTAATTCTGATAGGATAGAGAAGAATGATAGAATGTTCTGACGTACCACACCTAGTTTTTCCAATAGCACTATTATAGATAAGTTTGACAGGCTGAAATATTGTTCTTCCAACTTGAACATTATTCTTAAATTCATTAAATTCTATTGCTCGAAAGACATTTTGCAATCTATGTATTCTATCTATTGTCATTCTTTTTATAATCAGATTAGCGTTATCATTACTCTTTAAATTATGCAGTGGTATTAAGTCATCCTTTTCTGAGTGCACACTCTTACCAAAGAAGTAAATTTATGGCTAGTGCATAGGTTGTGCAACATCAAAACTATTATCACTCCTAATCTTGAATTGTTTATTACAAAGTTCTACAAATTTATTTTTATGTTATTTTACACATTGAGTCACAATTTGAAAATTAATTGCCTAGGCTACTTCAATTATTCTCCAAATACCCTCTTCTAAAATACTTGAGAGCTCAAGGTGAAACACATATAACTTATTTGAAATAATATTATTCTTAAACCTTTGAAGAGTATAATTTGGACCTGACTGGAACGGAACTAATTCAACTGCCAATCATATGTACAAGCACCAGTCCACAGCTAGGACTAGGTATGACATGTAGAAACATCTATCAATGTAGCATATTTACTTTGTATTTAGGAATCCAAATATCTTATGTAATACTCAATACAACGCCATTGTAATGCCAACTCCACCCAAGTTAATTTAGAGGTTGAAGATGATTAAATACCTAATGTGAGGTACATAGGCGTCTCAAGTCCAAACCCATGAATGATTCTTGTATCCATGTTTTATTACCTCTCATTTATGTAGTAGACATGTTGGCTATGCTGGGACCCAAATTGCCACCTTAACATTTTATAGGTTTCTTTCAAAATCAGTCATGAAATTATTCTTAATTTTCTTTGATTTCTAATGTTACAAGAGGAAGAGAATTCTTGCAAAGAATAATATTTTCTCGACGCTTGCCAACCTAAAAATTTAGAAGAAAATAATGATTTTAGTTCCTTGTACTTCAACTTTAACAAAATTTATATTTATATACATCACAATGAAATAAAATAATGAAAAAACTAGATATTTAATGACAAAAAACCAATCTACCTTATTTCCATTATGAAAAAATATGAAATCTCTAAGCTCTTCATCCATTTCAAAATATTTTCTTATTTCAAACAATGTCCAATTTTCTTCCATTGATAAAGATCTAAAAGGAATTTTATTCCTCAAAATATCAAATGATGCTTTTGGAGAATGGGTTCCACATTTTCATCTTAGTCATTTGGAATCCATGTCCATCATCCCAATTGGTGAACATGTCTCCACCTTCAAAATTGGAATGTCATGTATAAATTTTTTCTTGAAATCTAATACCTGAGTAATATATTAAACTATGTAACTATTTTTATATAGAAACTATAAAACATCATAAGTAACAGAATTACTAGAAAATAAACACAAAAATTTACCTGAAGGAAATTGTGTCATGAGACAATCTACATTCTATTTCTTCTCCATTTTCATTCTGTACTCTTTTGTCCCACTGGAAGCAAAATAAAGACTTGAGCAATCTATCCGAAGGCGATTCAATACTATATGTTTTTCTAGTTCTCCAAATGGATGACTCTATTTTGAACATACTCTCATTTTAAAACCTTATTTGATTCTATTACAATTTCACGACCTTGATCATACATACTTACAATTCACTTTAAAATTCAACCATCAAAGATAATAAAACCTCAGAATCAACATTCTAAGTTCGGTAAAAAAAAAAAAAATTAGGGTCATAGATTCTCCCTTGGTAATCCATTATTATCAAAATTTCTAGTTACATTTGAATTTTACTCCAATATGTGTTAGAATATAAGAGAAATGATACACCAAAATAGTTTAGAAGAATTATATTATCTTAGTCAATCTGAGTACTCAAGGACTTCAAATAGCCAATGCCGGCTAAAGTGTCCAAAACGGGACATAATGAAATAAAGCCAACCGAGCTCTTCTATCCTTTGGGAAAAATAGTATATGTGGTTCAATCACACTATTATCTTCACTTTCAATTCCTAAAGAAGCTTCTGTAACATCACCCAAATCGTTAGTTTCACAAGAAACATCACAAAGTTCAGGCTTAGATCTCAGGTTTTCATTTTCTTCTCTGCATGCTACAAGTGACTTCTCCAACTAATTAACATGTTCTTTGAATCCTTTTATTTCACTCTTCTGCAAACTATTCCCCCTTTTCAATTCTTTCAAACCTTCTTCTAGATCTCTGTTCCTTTGTTCCACCTTCCAACTCTTCAAATCTCTCTTCAATATCTTCAAACAATGTCAACTCTGCTTCCAGTTCTTCATTTCTCCCTGCATTTTTTAGTTCTTCTTCAAGGGCATCATATTTGTCTTCTCCTATTTCCTTTATCTTTTCTAACAACTCTCAATTACACCTTTTCATTTTACACAATTCTCCTTCCAAAATAATGGCCAAACGGGCCTAAACTGTTCAAACAGACCAAAACTTTATCCAATAGGTAAACACAATAGTCATATTGGCTAACAAGGACATGAATCAATAAATTTGCTCTTCTAGAGATTTAGACTCAACGAGATCAATCAGGATCCTGAGTCACAGGAAATTACGCAATAGGCCCAAATATTGCACCGAGGAATTTTTGTAAGTTCATTCGATAAGAATGTTCTGAGGACCTTGTACCCTCCCTTGGGTTTGTAGGCAACCAGCTAGGTGCAAGGTCAATCCTCCCGAGGATTCTTCTGAGTGTCAGTGACTTCCATTATTCTGATATCATATAAACATTACACTTAAAATGAATATGTACTCAAGCACACACATCAACACTCAAGTGAAAGGTAACAATTCTAGCTATCATACATGCCTATTTGTAGAGACTGCCACATCAACAACTCTTCCAACTTTCTATCCATCTATCTCTTTGCAACTATCAAATCAATTGGCACCACCTTAGGGCTTGTTATCCAAAAGTAGTGCTAGCATCCCAAAATTGATAGTAGCTTCCCAAACTAGGATTCCATGAACGACATCAATTTCCAAAAGTCAATAGTTGTCTCTAGTACTCATCTAATTAGCCATAAAACCAATATCATTAATACCTTAGTGCCAAGTAACAGAAAAAGAAAGATTATTTTCAGGGCCCTCTCAAGGACCCCTCCTCACATTTCCTAATACCTTTCTCGCATTCGTTTAAGGTGTTATCCTCAAAGAGGAAGGTATTCAAGAAACACACACATAGATCTAGGGGGATGGATGGATTATGACTGTCCCATACCAGTCCCATTTGCAACCCCCATCCTCACAATAGAATTCCACAGGTCACCTACTCCCCCATACAACCTACCTGGGGCCCCTCCTGAACATGGAAGATTACATAAATCACATTACTCCACACATGCCAGTAGTTGTAACAATAAAATACCTCAAATCAGGAAAGACTAAGTAAAACAGGTCCATAAGTTAAATCCTCAATTAGAATACAATAAAACGAGCCAAGAAGAAGTGAATATCAAAGATATCAACCATTGCAACATCACAAATTTAAACAAGAACAAGTCCTTGAGGCAAAAGGACCATCTAAAATTAAAACAGCTAATTAGCCCAAAGAATCAAAACATTGCTGGCTTAACACTTAAGTAAAACCTTTAACACAAGAATAAATAATGCAACAATCTCATAAAATTTGCACATTACAATCACCATGTAGCCTTACAACAAGAGCACCTAAGGGAAGTAGGGAAATTGGGTGGACTTCTATCACTAAAAGTGATAAATCGTACAGTGGTCTAAAACCAATTAATAAATCACCATGTCACACTAAGAATTCCCCACACAACCTGGACCAACCTTATCAGCTTTCTGTATCGAAAATCCACATGAATAGTCACATGCCCCAACACAACCTAGGGCATGCCATAAAAAGATCCATTAAGCGATGCCACAAAATGAATCCACCGAATATGGTATCCACTTCCCAAAAGAGAATCCATAAGTCTCACTGTTGTCATGTACCAGACTACTATCATCTCATTACACACATATTGTCACTGGTATCAATCTATTCATCTCACCCTCTAGGGAGGGTTTATCTATGGCCTTACCATTTCCTTTTCTTTGCATGTTTCCTCTTCATGTTTATCAATAACTAGACGATCATTAGATCACAAGAGGGGGGAATATCATTAATCTTATATCTTAATTCATACCATGCTTTATGTTAGCGGACCTCCAGGCCTAGTGTTTGAGCCTCTATTCTAATACCACATGTAAGGACCCAACTCCTTATTAACAAAATAATACTAAACTCTGAATTTGAAAATACTGAGGAATTAAAAATTTGATCTAACAGATGCAAAAAATGTAGATTCATGAAATTTTACTATTAACTCTAAGCGTTCCTCAATAAATGTTGTTGTGGTTAGACAAAGTCTAGAGCTTAGCTTTCTAAAGTCATAAAGTCCTGAAAGTTTCACCAATGTTATTTCGGTGATGAGAGAAAGTACATTTCTCAAGATAACATGCAGGGACAACGAATCAACACATACATTAAGTCATGCATTATATTCTGCATTTGTTTCTGACAAATTGCTTTTCCTCCAACAACTATATCCTTATCATCTGCACAAAACTAACTAGACAATCTCATATTAACATGTCTCAAAATTCACTACACAGAAAATTAAGATCGCGATGTTAATTATAGAAGAATAACCTACATCCGGGGGACCTAAGTACTGGGGGCATCCTTCACCATCCAGACTGCCTACATATCATGTATCCATGGGATCAAGGCCCCCCTCTTTCGGATGTGACTGACAATAGGGTATTTGAATATGTAGTTCTATCTTTCCCTATGTTTGATGCAACTGTGAGTGGGTATGCAGCCCTTTCTAGGGTGATTCCCTACCCCAGACAATTCTTCGTTGGCTACCACCCATTTAGGTGAAATAGGGACAGAATTAAATTCACTATCACGACCACCTAAAAGGGGTGGATATCGCGCATCCCTAGTGTTGAAGAATCCCTACCAGGTGTCAGCTCAAGGAATCTAGTTCACTAGCATAACACAATTTGGGTATTTGGTCGCTGAGTCCATTTGAGGTTCCCTAGTACTCTCTGATCACCAAGATCCGCAAAGGCAAGGTGAGATCATACGGCAATTAGGGTTTCTTCTTTGGACTGGTTGCCTTATCTAACAATTTTCAAGCCATCTCTGAATTAGACCTATGTTTTCAACAAGTCCTATTTTTTGTTGATAGTTTGAAAGGTTTTCTAAATGAGCATTTTAGCCTCAGTACTTAAAAATTCACATGGTAATCATCATACAATTATTTCAATAGACTCGTCCTTTATTTTTAGTTAGTCTTCTTAAAGAGATATCTGAGGAGATTTCCCTTCCCATGGATTTAACTTTGACATGTCCCTTATTACTGATGTAGAGGCATCTTAATTCTTTCAATTTTGGTTTTATTTGTTTTCATCTTTTGGCTTTCTTTGTGAATAAAGCAGGGTTCTTTACTACAAATTTTGATGTGAATATAATTGTCACTCTTGTCACCTGAGTGGCAGATTCTTTCTTGGCTAAGATTTCTCTCTCTATCGATCATTTCTTAAGCCATTAAATTTCTATTATTTTCTGGAGGTCATAGCTGACAGTTATCTTCAGTCTTATAGATTAAAAGCCTCAATTCGTGCAAATAAAGTATGGACCAACTGACAAAGGCAATTCAAGGAGTCGATATGATTTTTTTATTTCCTTCTTATGGATTGGCCAAATTTAGAAACAACACTTATTCTTCATTAAATGGATTTCGTGCTTCATGGCATTAAGTTTTCCATTCTCTTGCAGTCAATGGTGTGCACAGTCGTTTAGTTATCTTTCATCTATGATTCCATTTTTGGAATCCTCTGCAAGTTGTGGGCGTCATGGGTAGTCTCTTTCTAGCAGTAACTGTTATACTTTTATCTTCTGCTGAAGACCCCAAGGAAGCAGATTGTGGTTGGCGGTTGCGACGTTATGTAGTTTCAATTCTTTCTACAAACTGTGGGAAGGATATTTAAAATGGTTGGTTAGCTTTGAGAAGGTGGGAGAAAGATAGAAAAGAGGCAGTTAGAAGAGGGGCTGACAGTCTAAAATAGGAGGATTGTTGATTGACAAAAGGTGCAGGGCTGATCAAAGGGTAAATAGTAGAGGGCTGACAATTTGGAGAAGATAGATTTAGATTTTTGCATTTGTTTTGTTTTTTATCTCTGTATTTTTGTAAGGCTGACTGTATGGATGATATATGGGTTTTGTAATAAACAACAATAGCAATTAATAAATCAAATCTATTTTCATTACTTCCTGTCACTTCTATATTGTATTTCCTGTCATTTTTCTGTATTGCTCATTCGAGTTGATTTCTAATAGTAGATTTATGAAGTGACTAGCAAGGCTGTGCCATCAATTTGGGATCAGAGCCAAGTTAAGGTTGGGTATTGGTAAGTGGTCAATATGCCTCCAAGAAGGATGGGTAGAGGCTAAGGCAGAGGCTGAAGAGACCATGGTGACCCTAAATTGATGTAGAATCTGATTGAAATGTTGGATGCTCTTGAGAGGGCACATAGGAGAGGAAACCCTAATATTGGAGATTTAAGTGATGAGGAAGAAGAACCATAGAGAGAAGGAAATGAGGAAGGACATCCAAAACTAGGAGATGAATTTGGTGAAAGAGTGATAAGGTCAGTCATGAGTTTGGGTTCCAAACCCAAGATCGATGTGCCAACATATGCTGGAAGCCTAAATGGTGAAGACTTGATCGATTGGATCAATGACTTGGATAAATATTTTGAATATGAGGGTGTAGCAGAAGAGAAAAGAGTAAGGTTTTCCTACACAAGATTGAAAGGTCATGCTGCCATGTGGTGGACTTTGTCCAAATTGAAAGAAGAAAGAGAAATAAGGAAAAGATTAACTCATGGGATAGGATGGTGGTGAAGTTGAAGGCCAAATTTCTTCCTGGTGATTATCAAGCAAATCTCTTTAAGAGATTACAAAATTTGAAGCAAAAAGATATGTATGTGAAAGATTATACATAAGATTTTTACAAGCTTATAATCAGATCTAGGCATGCTGAAGAAGATGTGGAGAAGATAGCCTGTTATGCGAATGGTCTAAGATATAGTCTATAGGATGAAATGAGTCTTTTGTTTCCTAGAATCCTAGAAGAGGCCTACCAACTTGCCTTAAAGGCAGAAGAGAAGCTACAAAGAAAGCAAAGTCAACAAGAGAAGAAGTGAGGAAGAGGTTTTAGAGGAAGGTGACAACAATCTAGTAGAGGACAGCAACACCATCAAAGTGAAGAGGCTGGAAGTTCCAGTGGAATAGTCAACAATGAGAGAGGTGGTTTTAAAAATAGAGGAGGAAGATCTTATGAAAGAGGCGGTTCACAAGGTAGAGGAAGAGGATTTTCTGGAAAACATTACAAGTGCAATCAATTTGGACACAAGAGTTGGGACTGTGCTAAATTGGCACAAGGACACTCAAAATTTGAAAGGAGCAATCAAGTTGTTCAAGTTGATCCAGAAAGTGTGGGATCTCCAGTACATCACAAGGATGGAGCAGAATCAGGAGAGTCTTTGATTCTTAAGAGAGCATTGTTAAAGCCACAAAAGGAAAGTCAAGAACCAGTTCAAAGCAGAGCATTATTTAGAACAAAGTGTAAGTCACATGGTAAATGTTGTAAGCTCATTATAGATAGTGGTAGTACTGACAATATTGTTGCCACTAAAATGGTAGAGAAGATGAATCTTAAAAGAATTAAACACCCAACTCCATATAACGTAACTTGGTTACAAAAAGGCCATCAAATATTGGTTAGTGAGCAGACCTATGTTGATTTTTAGATTGGTAGTTATAAAGATTATGTTTTGGGTGATATAATGCCCATGGATGTGCACCATGTTTTTCTTGGAAGACCGTGGCAATTTGACAGAAATTTAGTCCACGATGGAAAGGAGAATACATATACCATTATGAAGGATGGAGAGAAGCATACCTTGCTACCCATAAAGGAGAAAGAAGAGGACAACAACAATAGCAATCAGGTAATGATGGTAAGTGGTAAAGAATTTTTGAAAGATTTGAAGAATGAAGAAATTGGTTTTGCTTTGGTTCTTAAACCACAATGTGTAATGACTTCTACAAAGTTGGATGATTTGCCTATTGAGATACAAGATATGTTGAATGAGAATATGGATATTGTTGCAACTAATTTGCTTAATGAATTGCCTCCTATTAGAAGCATAAGTCATCATATGGATTTGATTCTGGGTGCTAGCCTTCCAAATAAAGCTGCATATAGATTAACACCTATGGAGAATGAAGAGATAAGGAAGCAAGTGGCAGAACTTTTGGAGAAAGGGTTGATAAGAGAAAGTCTAAGCCCTTGTGTTGTTCCTGCAGTGTTGGTACCAAAGAAAGGAGGAGAATGGTGTATGTGTACTGATTCAAGGATAATAAATAAAATTACAATAACATATAGATTTCCCATACCTAGGATTGAAGATTTAATGGATTGTTTGACTAGGTCAATGTATTTTTCTAAGTTAGATTTGAAAAGTGGTTATCACCAAATTAGAATCAGACCAGGAGATGAGTGGAAAACTGCTTTTAAAACTAGTGATGGGTTGTATGAGTGGCTGGTTATGTGTTTTGGGTTGTTTAATGCTCCTAATACTTTTATGCGGTTAATGAATGAGGTTTTGAAACCATTTATTGGTAAATTTATGGTTGTGTATTTGGATGACATTTTGGTGTTTAGTAGGTCAAAAGAGGAACACCTTGAGCATCTGAGGCAGGTTATGAAGAGACTATAGGAAGAAATGTTGTAGATTGATTTGAAGAAATGTGTGTTTTTGCAAACTGAACTAGTTTACTTGGGCTTTGTGGTTTCAAAGGATGGATTGAAGATGGATAAGGAGAAGGTTCATGCTATACTTGATTGGCCATCACCAAGGAGTATCATGGAGGTAAGAAGTGTTCATGGTCTTTCTAGTTTTTACAGAAAGTTAATAAGAAATTTCAGTCATGTGGTAGCACCTATATTGGAGACTATTAAGGGAAGTAAAAGACCATTTGTGTGGACTAAAGAGGATGAAGAAAATTTTAGATTTCTCAAGAAAAAGGTGAGTGAATAGCCCATACTTGCTTTGTCAGATTTTGATAAAGTGTTTCAAGTAGAATGTGATGCTAGTGGTTTGGCTATTGGGGTAGTTTTAAGTCAAGGGGGAAAGCCAGTGGCTTATTTTAGTGAAAAATTAAATGATGCAAAAAGAAAGTATTCTTCTTATGATTCAGAATTTTATGCTTTGGTGCAGTCCCTCAAGAAATGGAGAGATTATCTTTGGCCCAAAGAATTCATTGTGTATATAGATAATCATGCTTTGTAGTTCATCAACAGCCAACACAAATTAAATCAAAGGCATGCTAAGTGGGTTGAGTATATTCAGAGTTTTAATTTTGTTTTGAAGCATAAAAGTGGTCAAATGAATAAAGTTGCTGATGCTTTAAGTAGGAAGAATTTGTAACTGTTATGTGAGATAAAAACTAACAATGTGGGATTTGAAAGTTTGAAAGAGTTGTATGCAGAAGATGCAGATTTTGAAGAAGCATTTGCAGCTTGCAGTGATCTTATTTACTGGAATAAAGAACCATGGATTGATTATATGATACAAGAAGGTTTGTTGTTTAAGGAAAATAAGTTATGTATTCCTAGAGGCTCCATGAAAGATAATTTGTTGAAGGAAAAACATAGTGGCAGTCTTGCTGGTCACTTTGGGTTGGATAAGACTTTTCAATAGTTGGGCACTCATTATTATTGGCCAAGGATGAAGGCAGATGTGAAAAGATAAATGGAAAGGTGTAGAATTTGTCAACATGCTAAAGGAAGAAGTCAAAATGTTGGACTATATCAACCATTACCGGTTCCAAACAAGCCTTGGGATTCTATAAGTATGGACTTTGTTTTGGGTTTACCTCATACACAAAGGGGTAATGATTCAATCTTTGTGGTAGTTGATAGATTTTTAAAAATGGTTCATTTTATACCATGTAAGAAGACTAGTGATGCAACTAACATTGCAAATTTGTTCTTTAAAGAAGTTGTAAGGCTGCATGGTATACCAAGAAGTATAATTTCTAATAGGGATACAAAATTTGTGGGTCATTTCTGGAGGACTCTATGGAAGAAGATGGGCACAAATCTAAATTATAGTTTTGTTTATCATCCTCAAACGGATGGGTAGACTGAGGTTGTCAATAGAAGCCTTGAAAATTTGTTGAGATGTCTTGTTGGTAGTTCAACTCGAAGTTGGGATCTTATGTTAGTACAAGTTGAATTTGCATATAATGATTCACCAAACAAAAGCACGAGTTTCATCCCTTTCTATGTGGTGTATGGTATGCATCCAAGAGGCGTGTTTGAACTTCATGATCTTGCTAGAATGGAAAAGAGGAGTGCAGATGGGGAAGAATTTGCTCAAGTCATTCATGACATTCAAGAGAAGGTGAAGCACAACATTAAGGACAACAATCTACAGTATAAAAAGCATGCTGATTAGAAGAAAAGAGAGTTGCAGTTTCAAGTTGGAGACCTTGTATAGGTACATCTCTGAAAGGAGAGATTTCCTACAGGAACATATAATAAACTTTAGATGAAGAAGATTGGTCCTTGTAAAATGCTTAGGAAGTTTTCAGCCAATGGTTATGAGATATCACTGCATGAAGAGCTAAATATATCTCCCATTTTCAATGTTGCAGATTTATATCCATATAAAGGAGACACATAAATAGATGAAGTTGAAGTAGCCGATTCATCTCATGAAGAACAAACTAGGACAGTCACTGTTCCACAATAAATAGAATGCATTCTAGATAAACAATTGCTGAAGAAGACCCATAAGCATGAATACTTCAAGTATCTTGTCAAATGGTACAATCATCCCATTGAAGATGCATCATGGCTTATAGAAGAAGAGGTTATTAAGTTGGGTCATTCCGTTGCAGACCTCATGAGTAGGAGCTCATGATCTCTTTTTGCCCAGGAGTTTAATGCAGGGGTATCTTGCTTCTTTTAATTTTGGTTTTATTTGTTTTCATCTTTTGGTTTTCTTTGTGAATAAAGCATGGTTCTTTACTGCAAATTTTGGTGTGAATCTCCTGTCACTCGTGTCACCCGATTGACAGATTTCTACTTAGCTAAGCTTTCTCTCTTTGTCGACCGTTTCTTAAGCAATTAAATTTCTATTATTTTCTAGAGGTTGTGGCTGATAGTTATCTTTAGTCTTAAAGATTAAAAGCCTCAATTCATGCAAATAAAGTATGGACCAGTTGGCAAGGGTAATTCAAGGATTCGATATGATTTTTTTTCTTTCCTTCTTATGGATTGGCCAAATTTAGAAACAACACTTATTCTTCATTAAATGGACATCGTGTGTTGTTATATGGAGCCTAATCAGACTTAGAGGTTAATTTTTCCCCACTTTTATCAGCACGGTTTTCCCCCAAATTCCTACGAGGTCAAGGGGCAGCACCCCTTGCGGGGACCAGGGGCAGCGCCCCCGTGGGGGCTCGGGGGCAATGCCCCCAAAACCTCACATGATTTTTTATTATTTTATAAAGCACCGAGAGTTATTTTTTTTTATTGACCGACATAAGAAAACCCTATTTTTGTAACTGACAAAAAGCTTGATAAAAAGCGGCTAAGGGTTAGGGTTTTGATATATTGTATTGTAGCATTTTGCAGCAGTATTGAGTTGCAGGGATTGCTAATTGTAATCGGTTTGATTTACTGGATAATAATATTGGACTCTCTGTTTGGTGGACGTAGCCCGAGTTTGGGTGAACCACGTTAAAACTTGTCTCTTGCTGTTATTATTTCTGTGTATTTCCATTCCTCTATTTAATCTTTATTTGCATTTAATTGATATCTTCTTCCGGCTAACCCTAACAAGTGGTATCAGAGCAGGTTGTGTTCGATTATCATCTGCAGGAAAGTCTCACAGTTGAGTGGGAGCAATGGCGGACGAAGGTAAAACGAAGGTTGATAAATTCAATGGGCAGAACTATCAGTTATGGAAGATGCAGATGGAGGATTACCTCTATCAAAAAGATTTATGGAGGCCATTGGAAGGAGTAGCCAAGAAACCGGCAACAATGTCTGATGAGGATTAGAATCTTCTTGACAGAAAGGCACTAGGAACCTTTCGGTTGTGCTTGTCACCATCGGTGGCATTCAATATAATGAAAGTAAAGACAACAGATGGTCTGATGAAAGCTTTGGCAAAATTGTATGAAAAACCCTTAGCCTCAAATAAGGTATTTCTCATGAAGCAGTTGTTTAATTTGAAAATGGTTGAAGGTGGATCTGTGACAGGTCATTTAAATGAATTTAATACGATTGTCAGTCAATTGACTTCTGTAAATGTAAAATTTGATGAAGAAGTTAGAGCTCTCTTGATATTATGTTCATTGCTTGAAAGCTGAGATAGTTTGGTAATGGCGGTTAGTAACTCTGTTTCTGGTTCAAATACCCTAAAATTTGATGATGTTGTTGGTGTTATTCTGAGTGAGGAAATTCGTAAGAAAAGCTCAGGTGGATCCAAATCAGGTAGTGTTTTGAATGCAGAAAGCAGGGGCAGATCAATGGAGAGAGGAAAAGGTTCTGGAGGTCATGGGAAGTCACGAAGAAAATCAAAAGACAAAAGATCCCAAACTAGAGGATAGAAGGATTGCTGGTACTGTGGAAAACCAGGTCATCTAAAGAAAGATTGCTGGTCTCGGAAGAACAAAGAAGGAGACAAACAAGAAGGCAATAAGGAAGTAAATGTGGTAAGCAATAAGTCTGAAGATGATGCTTTGATTCTTTTCTTAGATAATGCTGATGATTCATGGGTTTTAGATTCAGGGGCCTCATTTCATACTACGCCCAATAGAAGTTATTTCCTTGATTATGTCCAAGGGGATTTTGGGCTAGTTTATTTGGGAGATAACGAACCCTGTCAGATTGTTGGAAAGGGAAGAATCAAGATTAAGTTGTAGAATGGGAATCATTGGCTACTACAAGAGGTAAGGCATGTTTCAAGGCTCAGTAGGAATTTAATTTCAGCAAGGCAGCTAACTGAACAAGGTTGCACTGTTACATTTACTGATAAAAATCGGAAGGTTTCAAAAGGTGCCTTAGTAGTAGCAAAAGGTGTGAAAGTAGGCACCTTATATCTTTGTACAGGTCATACTGTTCCTTCTACTTTAGCTATTACAGAGAAAAAAATAAACACGTTCAGGAACAATTGCTGCAGGTTTGCAGGAAGAGACTGGAAAAGTTGCTGCGGGTTCTGAGACAACACTCTGGCATAATAGACTTGGGCATATGAGTGAAAAAGGTATGAAGGTACTTCATTCTAAGAAAGTTTTACTAGATCTGAAATGTATTAATATAGATTTATGTGAAAGTTGTGTGTATGGAAAACAAAAGAGAGTCAGTTTTCTCAAGGATGGGAAGCAAAAGAAAAATAAAAAATTAGAGCTTGTGCATACAGATGTATGGGGACCAGCTCAGGTATCTTCTCTCGGTGGCTCTCGGTATTATGTTACATTCATAGATGATGCGACTAGAAAGGTCTGGATTTATTTCCTTAGACATGAATCTGATGTATTTGAAATATTTAAGAAATGGAGAAGCTTGGTTGAGAATGAGATGGGTAAAGGATTAAAATGTCTCAGATCTGATAATAGCGGTGAGTATTGCAGCAAAGAATTTAAAGATTATTGTTCCTTTAATGGAATTCGTAGGCAGAAAACGGTTCCAGGGACTCCACAGGAAAATGGAGTGGCTGAATGCATGAATAGGACAATAATGGAGCGTACAAGGACCATGAGATTGCATGCTGGGCTGCCTTTAAACATGTGGGCAGAGGCTGTCAACACTGTTGTATATTTAATTAACAGAGGTCCTTCAGTTCCTTTGGGCTGTGGTATTCCAGAGGAAGCATGGATAGGCAAGAAGGTGAGTTATTCTTTTCTAAATGCCTTCGGCTGTGAAGCATTTGCACATATAGATTTTGAAAATAGAACCAAGCTGGATGTAAAATCAAAAAGGTGTACCTTTGTTGGATATGGCATTGATGAATTTGGTTATAGGCTTTGGGATTTTAAAAATCAGAAAATTGTGAGAAGCAGGGATGTTATATTTAATGAGAAGGTGTTGTACAAAGATCAATTGCAGTAGTATAAGAAGAAAGAAAAGGATTTTGTGGTGCTGGACGATACTCCAAATAGTGATGTTTCAGTGGTTCCTCATGCTCCACAACAGCAACCAGAAATACCACAAACTTTAGTGAATGTTAGACGGTCAACAAGGATAAGTAGACCTCCTGAAAGGTTTTCTCCCTCTTTGTATTCTATTTTGTTAATAGACATTGGTGAACCAGAAGGGTATGATGAAGCTATGCAGGTGGATACACAGGTTCAGTGGAAGCTTGCAATGAAAGAAGAAATGGACTCCTTGCTAAAAAATCAGACTTGGGAATTATGTAAGTTACCTGCAGGTAAAAAGGCTTTACCAAATAAATGGGTTTACAGGCTGAAAGAGGAAGATGGAGGTACGAAAAGATTTAAGGCCAGGTTAGTTCTAAAAGGATTTACACAGAAAAAGGGCATTGATTTTGATGAGATATTTTCTCCGGTTGTCAAGATGACTTCTATTCGTACTGTTTTAAGTATTGTGGCTGCTGAAGATTTACATTTGAAACAGCTAGATGTTAAAATTGCCTTTCTCCATGGTGATTTAGAGGAGGAGATCTATATCGAATAGCCCCAAGGATTTGAGGTCAAAGGTAAGGAGAAACTAGTGTGCAAATTGAAGAAGAGTTTGTATGGCCTGAAACAAGCACCTCGGCAATGGTATTTGAAATTTGATAATTTTATGGCTGAGCAAGGCTACAGTAGGTGTAATTCTAACCATTGTGTTTATTTTAAGAGGTTAGATAATGACAGCTACATTATTTTATGTTTATATGTTGATGACATGCTTGTAGCTGGGTCTAACATGGATCACATAAGAGAGTTAAAACAGCAGTTGGCACAGTCATTTGATATGAAGGATTTGGGGGTAGCAAAACAAATCCTTGGTATGAAAATTTACAGATAGGAAGAACAGAAAATTGACTCTATCTCCGGCTGCTTATGTTGAAAAGGTGTTGCAGAGATTCCATATGGAGAATGCAAAAGCTGTCAATACACCTTTGCCTAGTTATTTGAAATTGACCAAGGAGATGTGTCCTAAGACACAAGAGGAGGAAGAGAAAATGTCCAAGGTACCCTATGCTTCAGCTGTAGGAAGTTTAATGTATGCCATGGTATGCACGAGACCAGATATTGCACATGCTGTAGGAGTCGTTAGCAGGTATATGAGTCATCCCGGATTAGAGCATTGAAATACAGTAAAATAGATTCTCAGATATTTAAGAGGTACATCTAATAAACACTTATGTTTTGGGGGCTCTCATACTAATTTAGTAGGTTATGTAGACTCAGATTTGGCAGGGGATATTGATACCAGGTGGAGTACTACAAGTTATGTCTTTACTGTAGGTGGAACAGCGGTGAGTTGGATTTCTAGGTTACAAAAGGTGGTTGCTTTATCCACCACAGAGGCAGAATATGTCGCTGCAACAGAGACAAGCAAGGAGATGATATGGCTGCAATCTTTCATGACTGAATTGGGCACACAATAGGTTAACAGTTATTTGTTTACGGACAGCCAGAGTGCCATACATCTTGCAAAGAATTCTACCTTGCATTCAAAGACCAAACACATACAGTTGAGGTATCACTTCATTCAGTCGGTGTTGGATGATGGACAGTTACAGCTGGCAAAGATACATACAGATGACAATCCAGTAGATATGTTTACAAAGGCAATAACAAGGGAGAAGCTGAGCTCCTCTTCAGCTTTGGTTGGTCTTCTAGACTGAAAACAACCA
Organism: Cunninghamia lanceolata; assembly: GCA_027924645.1. Lineage (NCBI taxonomy): Eukaryota > Viridiplantae > Streptophyta > Pinopsida > Cupressales > Cupressaceae > Cunninghamia > Cunninghamia lanceolata. The sequence goes on from BSBN01000078.1 coordinate 13,185,133, forward strand.
AAAATAGAACAATAGAGTCCAGGGTACTTATTTCCAATGGGAGCTACAAGGTCAGTGGTGTTATGATCAGTCTCCAAGTGGGAGATGATATGGTGTGGAGTCTGATCAGTCTCCAAGTGGGAGATTATTGTTATATGGAGCCTAATCAGACTCGGAGGTTAATTTTTTCCCACTTTTATCAGCGCGGTTTTCCCCCAAATTCCTACGGGGTCAAGGGGCAACGCCCCTTGCGGGGGTTTGGGGGCAGCGCCCCCAAGACGAGGTCAAGGGGCAGTGCCCCTTGCGGGGTCCAGGGGCAGGGCCCCCGAAACCTCACACAATTTTTTATTATTTTATAAAGCACTGGGAGTTATTTTTTTTATTGACCGACATAAGAAAACCCTATTTTTGTAACTGTCAAAAAGCTTGATAAAAAGCGGCTAAGGGTTAGGGTTTTGATATATTGTATTGTAGCATTTTGCAGCGGTATTGAGTTGCAGGGATTGCTGATTGTAATCGGTTTGATTTACTGGATAATAATATTGGACTCTCTGTTTGGTGGACGTAGCCTGAGTTTGGGTGAACCACGTTAAAACTTGTCTCTCGCTGTTATTATTTATGTGTATTTCCATTCCTCTGTTTAATCTTTATTTGCATTTAATTGATATCGTCTTTGGCTAACCCTAACATCATGCTTCATGGCATTAAGTTTTCCATTCTCTTGTAGTCGATGGCATGCATGGTCGTTTGGTTATCTTTCATCTACGATTCCATTTTTGGAATCCTCTGCAAGTTGTGGGCGTCATGGGTAGTCTCTTTCTGGTAGCGACTGTTATACTTTTATCTTCTAATGAAGACCCCATGGAAGCAAGTCGTGGTCGACGACTGTGACGTTATGTAGTTTCAATTCTTTCTGTAAACCATGGGAAGGATATTTAAAATGGTTGGTCAGCTTCGAGAAGGTGGAAGAAAGATAGAAAAGAGGCAATTAGAAGAGGGGCCGATGGTTTGAAATAGGCCGATTGTTGATTGACAAAAGGTGCAAGTCTGATAGAAGGGTAAACAGTAGAGGGCTGATAGTTTGGAGAAGATAGATTAGATTTTTACATTTGTTTTGTTTTTGATCTCTACATTTTTGTAAGGCCGACTGTATGGCCAATATATGGGTTTTTTAATAAACAGCAATATCAATTAATAAAACAAATCTCTTTTCATTATTTCCTGTCACTTTTATATTGTATTCCCTGTCATTTTTCTATATTGCTCATTGGGGTTGAATTCTGATAGTAGATCTGTGAAGTGACTAGCAAGGTCGTGCCATCAATTACTCCCAAATTATTTAGAGGGATGGTGCCCAGACGTCGTTGTTGTAGCTATGTTAGGCATGAAGTACTTGGTTCAACATGACAACATTACCCATAAACATGACACAGAGGTACCCTAAAAGCTGAACACTCCATTTGTTTGAGTTTGGACGTTGATTTATAAGGTTTACCTATCTAGATGAAAAGAATTTATGATAACTTATAAGGAAATGAGAAGGAAAATAAACTTATTTGCTTGATCAATCATATTGCATATAAAGAATAAGACTAGGTATTTGATCCATTCATATATACATAAGGAATAGTCAAGTAAAGGTACTCGAACAATTTGTAAGCATAATATCAGAAAAGATACTAATTCACCTCACATTATTTGTAAGCATAAGATAGAAAAGATACTTAATCATTCAGTCTAAGATGAAATAATGAATTTATGATAATTAAATTGTCGTACAACAAGTAAACTTTGTTCAAAAGTAAAGTACTAAAACAATAATGTATAGTCTAAGACAAATAAAGAATTAATGCATATCAAATTAATCATTATTCCAAACGTAAGGTACTAGATCCTTTTCTAGTCATTTCAAACTTATATATAAATGGAACCAGATTAAGGCTTGAAATCTAGACAAGATAAGTTTTTCAACAAGAGAACAACTTAATCTTCATTAATTGAGATTATAAAATCATAACCAAATTGAGTAATATTGACTTCTATTTCATAAGTCACAATGAGGGATTCTTTGATCACGTTTTGAGATTAGGGAAGTTGTTTTAAAACACTATGTTTTCGTCTTGTACTTCCTAAAACATTTAAGATTAACAATGGTTTAAAGAAATATTTCAAAATCCATTTTTGATTCTCACTATAATATTTTACTAAATATTAATACCAATTAATTCAACCTTTGACATTGAAATCTATTCCCAAGGAAACGAAAGCTTATGTATTGGCTCCATATAATAATCATTTCCCTCATGTAATCATTAGTTCAATATTGTCTATTAAGATATTCTTATTAAATATTATACGTCTACAATTATTATCCAAAGGAAACGTAAATTCATATAAGGTGACTCTATCATTCATGTTGTCAAAATACATAATCAAATTCCAGTATCTAATAATTAGATTTGAAATGTGTAACACTATTATTGATTTTATCATTAATACTATGCAACAGGGTACAACTGATCAAATATCAAAATCCATAAAGTACCTATACACATATTCCATGGTGGTTCACATAACTTCTAGTAACCAACATTTATATTACTATTTATGATAATTAGAATTTAAACAATCCGTTCTACTCACTTGATTTCTAATAATTCTAAGAAAAAGAAAGAGAATACAATTATGCAAGATTGATCATTTACATTCTAACTTCGAAACCCATTTATGGTTTGTACACAAGTACCAACAAACTAACAAGTCGTAAGTCTCCATACAAAAATACCCTTGTTATAAACTAGTAGTTGTACCCATAAGAGATTCATGTTATGATAAAAAAAAAGAATCTGTTAACCACTTAGAGAAAGCTTGTGTGATTGAGAAGGTGGCATGAAACTTTCATGTTTTGAATGGTAGCGTGTTCATAATATTAGCCTCCTAATTGGCTGCAATATGAGGAAAGGAAAATGAAGAGTAGCTTAAGTAATACACCCATGCAGGATGAACCTGCTTAAAAATTCAGGGAAAACATCTGTTGGATATTTCATTTTGGCGTGATTGATGTCTCACCTACACCTCTCTATTCCCTCTCTTTAACTTATTAAAGAGGGAAAATACTAATGAACATTAATGACATCCCTTTAACAACTAGCTTCTCTTATGCAATTATCATTCTTCCTCAACCAACAAAATATGTACATCAAATAACAAACTCCAACTCCACAATGCAGGAATTGTTGTTATAAAACAGTTAAATTTATTATTTTAATTATTATCAAGATGTAAAATTTATAATTATTATTTTTAATTTTAAATTGTAAAATTTATGGTTGTTAATTTGTAAAATTTATAATTATTATTTTTTTAACTTTTAAAGTGTAAAATCGATAGGCTTTTATATGTTAGTATTATAGTGCTTGGAAAATTCCCACAAAAAATTCACACTGGTAAATTTTCTAGGCTCGTCGGTTGTCCCTATCGGCCTATTCTTTGAACCTCCTACGGTCCAAATCATAAAATGTCATTGACATCCACTGCTCATCTCAATCTCACAGTATTATGTAGAGAGGGCTAATTTTGAAGGAGGCACTGCACACTCTGCTTACTGCACACAACCCTCACACACTTTTACATGGAAAAAGAAATCCACACTTTCATCCCTCACAAGCAATTTTCCTTTGTTACACATAAAACTTTTCATAATAAGCTTATTTACATGTATGTCAAGTGCTGAAGTTTGGTAGAAGCCCATAAAGTGTTTCACCACGTGAAAGAACAAGACAACATCTCATAGAATATGACTATTGCAGCATATAGAAGACATGGGCATCCTCATAATGCAGTCACACTGTTTTCACCACATACAATAAACATGTCTTCAATCCGAGATAAGTTCACATTTGCCAGCGTACTCCCAGCCTGTGCCTAAATGGGAGCTTTGGTTCAGGGTATGGACATCCATCAAAATAGAGCGGAAGGGAAATTTTTGCCAGATGCTGCAAAATGTGGAAGCATAGACAAGGCACGTGAACTGTTCGACAGAATGCCTCAAAGAGATGTCATCTCGTGGAATGCAATGATTGCAGGTTCTGCACATAATGGATTTGTTGAAAAGGCTTTAGAAACTTTCAAGCAATTGTAATTGGCAGGCGTAAAGCCAAATCCCTCATCCTTTGCCAACGTCCTCCCTGCCTGCTCACAAATTGAAGCTTGGGAACATGGTATGGATATCCATCAAAACATAACAGGGGAAATTCTGTCAGTTGTTGTAATTACAAGTGACCTGGTAGGCATGCCTGTAGAATGAGGAAACACCAACAAGGCATGGCAACTGTTTGACAGAATGCCTCAACGCAAGTTTGTAGGTTATGCACAAAATGGATCTGATGAAAAGGCTTTAAAAACTTCCAAGCGAATGAAATTGGCAGAGGTAAAGTCGAATTCCACAATCTTTTTCTAGTGTCCTCCCTGTCTGCGCAAGATCTGAGCTTTGGGACATAGTATGGACATCCATCACAGCATAGGCTCTAGTAGATATATATGCAAAACATTCGAAATGCTCTGGTAGATATGTATGGAAAACATTCGAAATGCTCTGGTAGATATGTACGCAAAACGTGGCAGAATAAGCACACGAACTGTTTGACAGAATGCCTCATATGCAAAAATGTGAAGGCACACACAAGGCATGTGGACTGTTAGACAAAATCCCTATAGGAAATGCAGTCGTATGGACTAGAATGGTTGCAATATCTGCACCAAAAATGGATTTATTGAAAATGTGATAGAAACATTCAAGCAAAAATGGAATTGGCAGGTGTAAGACCAAAATCAACAACCTTTAAGAGTGTCCTCGTCCTCTATGTGGGAGTAGGGTAAGGACATCCTCCAAAGTATAATTGAAAGTGGATTTTTGTTAGATGTTGCAGCTGCAGTGCCAGTTCTGACCACCATGGCCTCATAAAGACTTGTGTATGAAATTCAATGAAGAAGAATTTACGCACAATTTCTCTCTTGAATGATTTCAAATTGTGATTAAAATTGTTACAAAACTATTGCACAGATTCTCTTTTGAATGATTCCAAATTGTGATAAAAAAACTTATGCATAAATTCTCTTTTGAATGATTTCAAATTGTAATAAAGTTTCTTCTAAGAGGATAAAATCTCCTTTACATAAATCTAGGCTAGTTAACTAATACAAAGAAGATTTAAATCAGAATATTGGATTCATGAACCAAACTTAACAAAATATTTTAAGACATTCCATCAAAATGAGCTCAAAACTAAATTGAAAAGTATAACTTAATAAAATTTTCAAAAGAAAAGAAACAAAATTATGAAAAGGGGGAATGCTCTTACAACTTGCTCCAGCCATCTAGCCAAAAGCTCTATCCTCCAAGTGTGTCTCTCCCTTCATCAATCACTCCTATTTATAGAGAAATTCTACCCTCATCTAGAACAATATTTTCCAAGCACATGGTGGAAAATTTGGAAGTCTTTGGAGTCAAGTCTTCCTAATAAAAGTTTCTTTTCCACTTTTTCAAATTACCATTAATTCATGTGGAAATCCCCATTTCAAAATTAAATATTTGTTTGAAAATTGACTTGGAAAGTGGGGGAGTTGAATTTCTAGAAGTGTACCCTTTTTTCATTTAGTTTATTTATTTAAAATTCTAAATTGTCCAAAAATCATTTATTTATTAGTATTGACATTTTAACATTATTTAATTTTTTTTTCTAATTATTTTGATCAATTAATGAAATGCATACAAGTAGATATCAGAGTAAATGGTGATTAGAAAACGTAATTATTGTTTGCATAGTATAGCCTGATGACTCTAAATCTAATCAAACTCAGATAGATTGCAGATTAAACTAGAGGGATTAAAGTAGGTCGTGAAAAATCATAACGAACTGACCAGAACTATACTTGATGAGCTATCATCCATTGGAAGTTTGGAATCTCTTGATCTCGGCTACAATCGATTTAGTGGATCTATTCCTTCAAAAGTGTTTTTTTTCAGCAATCTAAAGTCACTAGATCTTACTTCCAATTTGCTTTATGGAGTGATACCTCAAAATTTCTCAAGAAATTTTTTTTAGGTTGCGCATAGGTAATATGGAATTTGCAGTTGAACCTGCTCAATGATATAGCTAGAAGAAAAAGAAGCAAAACTTGCAGAAAGGAAAAAAAAAAGAGGAAACTAGAGCTACAAAGAAAATAAAATTCATTCTCATATTAACTTTCACAGAATGCATGAATAAATAGAAATTAAGGAGGAAATGAAGGAAGAGGCATGAAGAGTCATCGTGCAGTCCTCCTTGGTTAGCTTAGCTTAAACAAAGCATGTAACATAAGTTCTCCGTAAATCACGGAGCAAATAGTTAGTTGCACTAACACCCCCCCCCCCCCCCCCCCTTAAGTCTAACTAAGGAGACTAAGCCTAAAGAAAGATATGGGCCCTGGCAACAAAGTCTGATGAGGTACGCAATTACAAAGAGGAAAGAAGAAAACCGAGTGAGAAAAACTCTTAACCATTGATTCAAATTAAAGAAGAAAGATGCAACTCCGATGAAGAATTGCAAATAAATCCACACTGCAACAGGATTATATCAATCATAGAAACCACTGAAGGAGTACCTCCGGGATACTCTCAAATGCTCGAAATTGCAGTTGTACATATTCTGCATTGTTCAAATGGATGAACATATAGGTACATGGTCTCTGAATACATAAATCGATCATCTGAAGACAGGAAGATATGATTATGCAGAGATGTGCTCCAAAGAACTGCATAGATTGCCTCCAGTTGGGATGATGCCATTGTTTATCCAATGCTTAGTATTGTCCCGCTAGAAAGAACCTCTGGAAGCACTCGAGGATGCGACTCTGGAATCTCATGTAGATCAGAACTTAGAACAGAAGAACACTTTTGGCTGCCATAGGAGGAAATGTTGCAAAGCTCTGGTAGTTTATTGGCAACTTTTATCCTAAGTTTGTTTATCCAGAAGCAAAATAAAAGAAACCTATACTAGATGCTTTAAGCAAAGCCCCCATATGGAACTTTATATAAGTTTGATTTTTACAAAACTCCAAATTTTCCTAGATCTTTATCATGTGGTGCTCGCAAAGCACGTACAATTTTCAAAGAATCAATAAGGAAGAAAGCAAGGAGCGTGCAAAGAAAAATTAGGGGAGGTAACATGCATGCATCTAGAAATTTACATCTATCTCCATACTTTCTAATAGCTCTTATCTTCAATACCTGCAAAAAGATTGTTTATGCTACTTCTTCCTAGCTCCCATGTGCTCTGATACCATGTGGAATTTGTAGTTGAACCTACACAATAATATAGCTACAAGAAAAAGAAGCAAAACTTGTAGAAAGGAAAAAAAAAATAGAAGAAAATAGAGCTACAAAGAAAATAAAATTCATTCTCATATTAACTTTCACAGAATGCATGAAAAAATAGAAACTAAGGAGGAAACGAAGGAAGAGGCATGGAGAGTCATCACACAGTTCTCCTTGGTTAGCTTAGCTTAAACAAAGCATGCAACATAAGTTCTCTATAAATTATGGAGCAAACAGTTAGTTGCACTAACAGGTAATAACAAGCTGAATGGAGCCATCCCTTCTACAGTTTCAAAGCCACAAATTTGACATACCTAGAAATGAATAACAACTTTCTATATGGCTCAATTCCAGAACAGCTAGCAAGTTGTACTCAACTCCAGCTAATTGATCTTGGACACAATGGCTTGGAAGGCTCATTGACTGAAGTGCTACCAAAACTTCTACTGTTGTAGTATTTGAAGCTGCCAAATAATAAATTTGAGGGAAGTATTCTAATAAGCTATCAAATTTGCCAAACTTGACATATGTGGATTTGAGTGACAATCTTTTATCAGGATCCATATCCCAAAATGTTTTTGAGATTGAGCGGTTGCAGAATCTGCGTTTACAAAATAATCATCTAGCATGAATTATCCCAAAGAATATACAGGATAACAAGTCCTTGTTAGAGCTCCAATTGGGCAGCAACTATCTTAATGGAACAATTGCACAAGGAGTTGGCAATCTTTTCATGTTGCAGATTGCTTTGAATCTCAGCCACAATTTTCTGGAAGGTAAAATTCTGAGATCTTTAACCAACCTGTTTATGCTAGAAATATTGGATTTATCCAATAACAAGTTGACAGGAGAAATTCCAGAATCTTTATCAGAGATGAAGAGTCTTATAGTATTGAACCTCTCAAACAATGAATTAACAGGTAGCATTCCACCATCTCTCAAGAACAAGAAACACATAAATTTGGAGACTAAAGGAAATCCTAGTCTTGCTCAAGCGCAATCAAGTCAGTCTTCCACTAAGAAGAAAAAACCTTCAACAGGTTTGCTGGTTGGAGTTATTTTGCCCTTGGGACAGTTGGATTGACTATGTTTGCATGCAAATACTTACATAGATAGAGATTCAATCTACCAGATGCAACTCATAAAATCCTTCAAAAGTTGGAGCATCCACAGATCTCATATGAGGAGCTTCTCGCAACAACCAATAGATTCCACAAGTCCAATCTGCTAGCAACAAAAAGCTTTGGATCGGTGTACAAAGGTGTTTTGCTTAATCATATTTGCATTACTATCAAGGTTCTAAGTTTAATGCATGAGGAATTAGACAAGATTTTCAAAGCAGAATGTAAGGTTTTGCAGAAGGTTCGACACCGAAATATTGTAAGAATCATAACCACATGTTCCAACCTTGATTTCATAGCTTTAATCTTTGAGTTTTTTTCAAATGGAAGCTTAGAAAAGAATTTGTATCAAGACAGTTGTAAATTGAGGCTAAAGGAAGTGCTGAACATAGCCATAGATACAGCCCATGCGATGGAATATCTTCATCATGATTGTTATGTGCAGATGGTGCATTGCGACATAAAACCAAGCAATGTTCTTTTAGATGAAAGCCTGACAGCCTGGCATCTATCAGATTTTGGAATATCCAGATTGATGGGCAGAACAACAGTCAATTCAGTAACTTCAACAATCGATTTAAAAGGTTCGGTTAGCTACATCACACCAAGTATGGTTTCTCAAATATCTTTCTTTTTTGAAAATTTATGGGTTTGTATAGTACAGTGGAGAAAACAATTATAATCATTCCCTTGATTGCAGAATATGGATTGAGCGGGAAGATATCTCTTCAAGGAGATGTTTATAGCTATGGCATTTTGTTATTGGAAATGCTGACAAGGAGGAGGCCAACTGATAATATGTTTGATGGGGTTGTGAATTTGCATAACTGGGTAAAGAGGGCATTTCCAGACAGGGTTGTTGAGGTAGTTGATAAAATCTTGCTAGTGGAAGGGGTTAGCCAAAAGAATGAAGAGTGTCTCATTTCATTGATGCGAGTTGGTTTGTTGTGTTCAGGAGAATCTCCTTCAGCATGACCCACTATGAGAGATTTGTCCAATTTATTGAAGGTCATTCAACAGGACTGGACCTCAGACACAACTGCTACCAAATTAAGACCTAGCATATCAAATTTAGTTTGTGAGAGACGTGCAACACTTAATCGTGAGGACGCATCAGATACGCAAAGTTCTACTTTTTAGTATACCTGTGACTTAGTCATGGATTGGACTGGGTAGGTTACAACATGGAAGATTTGAAAATAGAAAAATAGCAGAGCATATGTTATTACTCTGTTTCACAGTGTTTACTTTTCTTCAGTGTCAAAGATTGTTTATGTTATCTTGACAAAAAGCATACTAATACTTACAAGATACAGAATTGTTAATCAATTTTCCAAGCTAAAGAAAATCTCATTTAACTTGAAGAAAGCCAATAAAGAATGGCAATTTTCCCATGTGTAACATATGTTAATGTTTTATAGAATTACATTGTTAATTTCAGCCCAAGAATACTAAAGAGATCATATTAGTCAGGAAATAACCAAGGAAAATATATTAATGTTGGGGAATGGCTATAATAGTGCAATGGCATTGTAAAAGTACATCTTAAAAGAAACAAGAGGAGTGCATGCCCATTAAAAATTGAAAGAAGACAAATATAAAACAGTTAGTAAAATAAGAGAGAAGATTAAACAAGTATGATCCAATTATATTTTCATTATGTAGGAATATCTCAATCTTGAGACTTGTGTTTAGGTTGGAAAGCTAGCCACTAAATGGTGGACATTTGCTGACATATATATATATATATATATATATATAGGGTAATTGAAGAAAATTTAGTGGTATATATTTTTTATTTCTAGATAAATTGAAATTATATACTTTTCCTATAAATTATTATGTACTTGTAAAAAATATATATTTCTAAGAATTTAGGCTAATTTAATAAGATGTATATATATAAGTATAAATTAATTTAGATTAATTAATTGGGAGCAGAGGGTAATGATTATTAGAATATGAAAGTAATTAAATGTGGAAAGTAAACGTGATAATTAAAGTTACTTAGTATTGTGATCAAAGAATGATTGAATTTCAATGTGGTGCTGATTTTTGAACTATCAACTTGGAAATGGTATCTCCTTGTTAGTATAATGCCTATCAAAGCCTAGTTTAGTGTCCTAGGAGGAGAAGTTTTCCTTATGGTATTAATCCTTTTTGGAGTGGGATTTGGTTGAAGTTGATCTTGTTTTAGAAGTAATTAGGCCAACACTTTTAGAATAGAGGTGAAGAGGATCAATGGAACACACTTTGATCTTTGGGCTTAGGATGGAAGATTTTCTTAACCGTGATACGATTCTAGATCATGTTGCTAGCATCCTTGGAGTTCATCCCTACACTATTAGAGTTGGTCATATGGTGGTTTAGAGCTCCTGTTTGCAAGTTTAGATGATTCCATAGTTATGTGGAGGTTGCAAAGTTGGTCATTTTGTGATCTAAAAGCTCCTAAAACAACCCCTAGATACTTGGTCACATAGAGGTTATGGAGTTGGTCATATGGTGACCTAGAAGCTTTTGGACAACCTAGTCCTTATGGTTTCACATACTAGATGGAGTTGGTCATGTGGTTGACCTAGAGTTGGTGGTTTGGAGATCTTAGATCTCCTTGATAATCCCTTGGATGCATGTACTTGCATGGTGTAGATTCATGATGTTTGGATCTATGGGATGCTTATGATAAATTTCATCATTCAAAATGTGAATCCTTAGTCCTAAGATTTGTGAGTGTTTTGGATGTGCTAACAATTGACTATGATTGTTAGTAATAAAAACACTACATACTATAAAAATATATAGTGATCCACATAGATGACAAGTCATTTTAGTTTCTTTAGACATAAAAAAGAGATTAAGTAGGAATGCTATTAGAAGTGGTCATTATATCTCTAGTAGATCCACTTCAATATCAAACACAAGAAGGGAATTCCAATCTCTAGTGGTAGACTATATGAGTCAAAATGTAATTTAGGATCTCCTTGTTGTCCTTGAAACTATTAGGAAAGGTATCTCAATCCTACAATCTAATGGTAAAAACACAAAAATATATTTTTTGTGTAATAGAATAGAAAACTATGTGCCATTGTTTATAACAATTGAGGCCCTTATCGACCTAATTTAATAGGGTTTTAACATTTTGTCTTACAAGTTATATATTGTTAGGAAACTTATAAGCTTAATAACCATACAAGTTCTATATTGATAGGACAATTTAGCCTCAAAATCACAAGAAATGGTACATGAAAAATAGGCATCCACTCTAAAATTTGATTTTGTACTTTTGTAGTGTGAATTAGCTGGGGTTTCTATCGAATTTTCAAGAGATTGTCTCGTAAAATATACCACCATTGTAACTTAACACCCAAATTACACCACAATGTATTCTTTTAAGTGGTAAAGAGAATGCATCTCTATTGAATATGATGGTCTTAGCAACCCATATAGCCTCGCCATTTTTTTTAAAATCGATATATTAATAACATCATTATTCTTCTTACATATAATGGAATATGCCATGTTTAAAAAATTGTCTATAATAGAACCTAAATCCCATTACAAAATTCATCCTTATAATGGAATATTCTTCTTACATATATTGGAATATGCCATGTTTAAAAACTTGTCTATAATAGAACCTAAATCCCATTACAAAATTCATCCTTATTTCTTCCTAAAACCTCTTTGATATAGTCAATGGTTTTTACAACCCCACATGTTTTAAGTTAGTACATTTGATGTACCATCATATCTTAGAACATTACACAAACATCTCATATATCCTTAATTGGCAACATTCACTTTCTACATGCATTTTAGAAAATACTTAACTCCACATAAACAGTTCATGAGATCATCCATTCTAGATAAAACACAGATGGGAATTTTAGATAGTAGCTGAGAGTGAAGTGCATATTATCATCATGTGCACATTCTCCTGTCATGACTTTTCATGGGTGCTAACAATGCTATAGTTAGACATGTTAAATAAGGTATTTTAATTATTCAAATTAATTATAACCTGTAGACATGATATTTCCACAATCCATGATATGAGTGTTCTTTTTTGCATCGACGTTTTGGATCACACTCCATGATCCATCATCAGGATGAAAAGAGGAGAATGTAAATGAGATAAATTGCAGAGGAGGTTTAATAAAAAGAGAGGGGGGGCTGGGCACAAGTAGCAATTTGACCAGAGTCAAAGAGACAATTACAAAAAATATAAGAGAGGAAAAAGAATAAGTAAAATAGAATAGAGGGTAAGATAAAAAGAATAAACAAAAAAGGAAAGGAGGAGTCAAAGGGATAGAGAATTAGGGTCATAAAAAGAAACAAAACAAAGAGTTAATTAACAGAAATAAACAAACTTATTACAAACTAAAAATGAATCAAAACATAGGACAAGAAAAAAGAAAAGAAAACATAAGGAAAAAAGGAGATTTTTTTTTGAGAAAAAGCAAACCCATAAAATATATTGTAGTCTTTGTTTTTTATCCATTTCCATGTCAGGTACCCTTCCTTCACTTAACCTTTTCAGAAAGTGTAGTCCCTGGACATGTCTTACAATAATTCGGAAGGAAGTTTAATGGCCCAAATCCAAATTTTGAGAGAGCTCAAGACATTCATTGTGACATACAATCATTTTAATGGGTTAGTGGCTTTTGGGGGTCTAAACTTAGAAAAAGTAGATGTCTCCCATAACTATTTTGGTGGTGGATTCCCCTAGGAGCTTACTAAATGTGCCAATTTGACTTATCTTGACCTCGGTTGCAACCAGGGCTTAAATTTGACAGTTGTATAGCTATATTTAAAGATTTTAGTTGTAAAATATAATAAAAATAAATATTTGACTGTATTGATATACTTGTAATTTATTTTAAAAACTGTAAAAAAAATAATTAATATGATAATCTGATTGTATATATATATATATATATATATATATTCTTTTTATTTTTAAATTTTTTAATAGAAACTATTATTTAAGAAAAAATTTCCCAAATTTTTAGATTTGTTTTTAATGGAATATATTCATTCTAAATTATATAATATATATATTTTCTTTTTATTTTTAAATTTTTAATAGGAACTTCTATTATTTAAGAAAAAATTTCTAAATTTTTAGATTGTTTTTTAATGAATATAATTATATATTCATTCTAAATTATATAATATATATCTTTTTTCCTTTTCTTTTTAAACTTTTTAATAGGAATTTCTATTATAAGAAAAAAAAATTCAAATTTTTAGATTTTTTTTATAGCATATTCATTCTAAATTTCTAGTTTCCGTTTAATTTTTTAAAAATTCTCAAATTTTTAGATTTGTTTTTTAAATATATTCATTCTAAAATTTGAGGCTTTTTAGCAATTTCTAGGCTTTTTAAGCACAACTCTCTAAGCTTTATATATATTCTTTTATTTTTTTATTTTTTAATAGGAACTTCTATTATTTAAAAAAAATTCCCTTAGATTTATTTTTTAATAAAATATTTTATTTATTCTAAGCTTTTGTTGCACATCAAAAATAGTGAATTAAAAGAATTGGCAATAGTGAAATAGAAAGAATTAGAATTTGACTTGCATTTAAATTGATTGTCATGTGAAAGGCAATAATTCCTACAAAACTGTAGGAAAAAAAATCCTTGACATGCAAGGTGGACTGTCAAATTTAAGCCCTGGACTGGCAACAGTTTTGCTAGCCCAATTCCTGATAATATGGCAGTCTTGCCAAGTTGGAAACTCTGGTCTTCTCTTCCAATTACTTCTCTAGAAGTATACCCGATGAGCTGTCATCAATCATAGGTCTGGAATCTCTTGATCTCAGTGACAATAATTTATCAGGATCTATTCCTCTAGAAGTGTTTTCTTTGAGCAATTTGAAGTCTCTAGACCTTACCACCAATTGGCTTTCTGGAGAGATACCTCAAAATTTCTCATGAAATTTGTTTACGTTGTGCATAGGTAATAACAAATTGACTGGAAACATCCCTTACACTATTTCAAATGCCCCAAATTTGACATACTTAGAAATGAATAACAACTATCTAAATGGCCCAATTCCAGAGTAGCTAGCAAGTTGTACTAAACTCCAGCTACTTGATCTTGGACACAATGGCTTGGGAGGCTCATTGACCAATGTGTTGCCTAAGCTTCTGAAGTTACAGTATTTGTAGCTGCCAAATAATAAATTTGAGGAAAGTATTTTAGATAAGCTATCAAATTTGTCAAACTTGATGTATGTGGATTTGAGTGACAATCTTTTAACAGGGTCTCTATCCTCAAATGCTTTTGAGCTTAAGCAGCTACAGAATCTGCGTTTGCAAAATAATCATCTAGAGGAACTATCCCACCAAATATACAGGATAACAACTCCTTGTTAGAGCTCTAATTGGGCAGCAACTACCTTCGTGGAACAATTCCACAAGGAGTTGGCAATCTTTACATGTTGTAGATTGCTTTGAATCTCAGCCACAATTTTCTAGAAGGTAAGATTCCCAGGTCTCTATCAAGCCTTGTTACTCTAGAAATATTGGATTTATCCAATAATAGGTTGACAGGAGAAATTCCAGAATCTTTATTAGAGATGAAGAGTCTTATAGTATTGAACCTATCAAACAATGAATTAATAGGCAACATTCCACCATCTCTCAAGAACAACAAAAACATAGATTTGAATACTACAGGAAACTTTGGGCTTGAGAAATCTAGTCCTTCCACTCAAAAGAAAATGCCTTTAGCAGGTTTGCTAGTTGGAGTTGTTGTTGGTACTATTTTTGCCCTTGGGGCAGTCAGGTTGACTATGTTTGCATACAAATACTTACCTAGACAGAGATTCAATCTATCAGAAGTAATTCGTAAAATCCTTCAAAAGGTGGAGCATCCACGGATCTCATAAGAGGAGCTTCTCGTAGCAACCAATAGATTCCACAAGTCCAATCTGCTAGCAACAAGAAGCCTTGGATCGGTGTACAAAGGAATTTTGACTAATTGTACCTGCATTGCCGTGAAGGTTCTAAATTTAATGAATGAGGAATCAGACAAGATTTTCAAAGCAGAATGTAAGGTGTTGTAGAAGTTTCGACACCAAAATCTTGCAAGAATCATAACCACATGTTCCAACCTTGATTTCAAAGCTTTAGTCTTTGAGTTTTTTTCAAATGGAAGCTTAGAAAAGTGTTTATATCAAGACAGTTGTAGATTGGGACTAAAGGAAATGTTGAACATAGCCATAGATATAGCCCATGCGGTGGAATATCTTCATCACAATTGTTATGTGCAGATGATACATTGTGACATAAAACCAAGCAATGTTCTTCTAGACAAAAGCCTGACAGCCCATCTATCATATTTTGGGATATCCAGATTGATGGGTAGAACCATGGTCAATTCAGTAACTTCAACAATCTATTTAAAAGGTTCAGTGGGCTACATCGCACCAGGTATGGTTTCTTTTATCTTTCTTTTTTGCAAATTTATGGGTTTGTATAGTATAGTGGCAAAAATATTTATAATCATTCCCTTAATTGTAGAATATGGATTGAATGGCAAGATATCTCCTCAAAGAGATGTTTATAGCTATGGAATTTTGTTATTGGAAATGCTGACAAGGAGGCGGCCAACTAATAGTATGTTTGATGGGGTTGTGAACTTGCATATGTTAGAAATAAAGCATTTTAAAAATAGAAAAAACAAAAAGATAAAACAAAGAGAAAAAATAGAAAGTGTCTCTACTTTGCATGGAAATAAAAAATAAAGTAAGCCAAGAATCAAAGATTTTGTGATAGGTGAAAAGCAGCTATTTTGAGAAGTATATTTTATATGAAGATAGAGATAAGACTGCTATGAGATTTTATTAGATATTTCTAAAAAGAAATGTTTTATCTCTAGAAGGTTCTCATATGCAATATAATATATATATTGGTACTTTGAGATAGTCATTTTGAGAGAGGTGAAAGTTAGTTTGCAAGTCTGTATGATGCCGGAATACTATAAAATTCCTCTAGTTTGAGTTGAGGTGTAAGAACTTGCATTGGAAGTGTGTTGTAATTTGGTTCAAGATTTGATAATACATTGTGCATGTTTTGGAGTGGGGTTTTTCTCTCGAAAGGGTTTTCCCCACATATATCATTGTGTTATGGTTTTATTGTTATTTTGTTTATGCTATTTCATGTGTTTCTTGATATCTTTGTAATATTGTATTTGAAATTTGCATAACCCTCCTCTCAAGGTTAGCATAGGAAGTGTTTCCGCACACCTTTGCTTCCTTACAAGTGGTATCAGAACCTGGCCAGTTTAGTTCTATTTGTTGGGTATAGGGGTTTTTGAGCTAATCAAGTTTGAGTGGGAGCTTGTGCAGAGTATTTCATATTCTATATTGCAGGATAATAGAGATGGGGAGCACATCTGGAAGAGTTGAGGCAGAGAAATTTTCTAGCACGAATTTTGAAATGTGGAAGCTAAAGATGGAAGATCTATTGATTGATTGGGATCTACGGGATGTAGTGGATGAAAATGTCCAGAGGCCTACAGATCCAGCTTTGGCTGCAAAATACGATGTAATAGATAGAAAAGCTAAAGGTCTCATAAGACTATGCCTTGTAGACTCAATTCTGATAAATGTTCATGAAGAACCCACTTCAAAGAAGCTATATAAGAAGCTGGGTGAAATATATCAAGCCAAATCTCTAGTAAATAAGATTTTCTTGAGGAAGAGGTTGTATTCCTTGAGAATGGAAGAAGGTGGACATATTTTTGAGCATCTAGAAGCTTTTAATATGTTGGTGACTCAATTGACCTCAGTTGGGGTTAAGATGGAAGAAGAAGAAAGGTGTCAAACTTTGTTGTGTTTGTTGCCAGACTCATGGGACGGCCTAGTCATGGTCATTTGGAGCACTTCAGTCACTTTGAAGATGGAGGATGTTGTTGGTTCTCTACTCTCCAAAGAGATGAGAAAGAAGGCCTCTCTGAGTGCCAAAGAGGCTTTGAGTGTTTGAGGAAGATCAAAAGAACGAGGTAAAGATGAGAAGCAGTGTGGTCATTCCAAGTCCAAGAATAAGGGGAGATCAAAATCTCGTGGTAAGTCCAAGGCAATATGCTGGAACTATGGCAAATCTAGACACTTCCAAAAGGAATGTAAAGAAGAGAAGAAAAAGAACAAGCAAGATTTTGATTGTGAGTCCAAAAAGGAAGATGGAGATGCCTTTATTGCAGCCTTAACAACTTGTGTAAGTGATAATGCATGGTTGATAGACTCAAGTGCATCTTTCCACATGACTTCTAAAAGAAACTGGTTTAGTAA
This sequence comes from Cunninghamia lanceolata, assembly GCA_027924645.1. NCBI lineage: Eukaryota > Viridiplantae > Streptophyta > Pinopsida > Cupressales > Cupressaceae > Cunninghamia > Cunninghamia lanceolata. The sequence continues at coordinate 13,202,887 of BSBN01000078.1, forward strand.
GTATGAAAACTATGGTGGTGGTAAGGTGTATTTGGGTGATAATTCTTTCCTTGACATTGCTGGTCATGGTAGTATTCATGTGAAATTTTTTGATGGTAGAGTTAGACAATTTGATGGTGTCTTGCATATCCCAGGACTAGCAAGAAATTTATTATCTGTTAGCAAGCTAATAGATGCGGGTGTGCATGTATAATTTTCTAAAGCAGGTGTAAAAATGGTGAGAGGTGTTATGGTGATAGCAAGAGGAAGCAAATTGGGTACATTGTACCAGCTCGATGCATGCATTGTTGAGTGCAATAGCACTTCTGGTAAAATTAAGCTAGTAACTACTTTGTTGAAAAAAGAGATGGTTTCCTCTTTTGCGAATGGTCGTGGCTTCTGGGTACCCAAGGGTGCTTTATCTACCAAATCAAAGTTGCCTACAGAGAAGACTATATTATGACACCAAAGGGTTGGCCACATTGGAGAGAAGGGTTTGAAAGCCCTGAAAAATAAGAACCTTGTTGAGGGGTTGAATGATTGGAGTCTGGAGTTTGATTTTTGTGAACACTATATTTATGGCAAATAGAACCACATTTAGTTTTACTCGTCTTCTCATAAGTTTTCATGTATCTTGGATCTAATCCATTCTGATGTATTTGGTCCTATTGATGTTTTTGATTACATAAGGCGGCTAAACAAGGGGCCAAACCCTTAACAGAAACAGAAAGGCCCGAAGACAAAACAGGGCCTTAAACCAGAAATAGCATATACCACCAGTACATAATGCCAGCAAAACTAGCAAAACAAGCCACTAAAACTAAAGCCAAAAAATAGAGTAACAGAGTATCAACAGTAAAATAAAAAAGACAGGAGACAATAGCTCTCCTTACTAGACCATAGAGTTAATAATAGAATCCACTTTTTCAACCAAATCATCACCATCAGTATTGACAGTAACCCCCAAATTCTTCAGCACAGAGAGGTTGAGGAGAATAGAGGTCCTGAGCACAATGGAGAAAAATCGTTCCAACTTTGCAATGCGGACCCGCGACCTGCAAGATCAGCCCCCAGACCATCATCAGTCTCCATAGCATCCTCGGCTTCTTCCACAAACATATCACCCACTTTGTCAGCATGTCCAGCAGAGTCAGCAGTTTCCTCCCCTGTATCATGCATTTCCTGCTTGTCTTCATCATCACCCGATATGTCCTGAATTTCCACATCCCTGTCGTCCTCCCCCCGGGTGGATTCATCTGAGCCGCTCTCAGAATAGTCAATGAACTTGGCAGAGGGAGCTGGCTTGCCAGCAATACACCCAGACTGCCAAACACCAGAAGAAAACCCTTCCCCACCAGCCTTCACAGAGGAATCCCTTCGCTGTCCCACCGGGGTCCTACTAAGGGTTTTAGGGGTCCCAACCACTGCCTTCCTAGTACCCATTTCACTAGTAACCTTCTGCTTTTTACCCTTCTTAGAGGCAGTCGGGCCCAGGGAATCGACAAGATTAGCCATAGGAGTGCAAACTTCAGTAGTTTTGATAGGAACAGGGGAGGGCCCAGGTTCATCAACATCAGGAATATCCTTAGGGTTAGAGGAGGGCTCCCCATCCCCACTAGTGGCTGGAATGGATTTAGAGGGCTTGAGGGCAAGATGATGATTATACAAATAGAGAATAAGGCCCTGGTGGAGAGGGATAGGCTTCAGAGCAGGGTTTTTAGCCAGTTTTGCCTGAACCCTAAGGACAGAATGCTCCAGGGAAGAAAGCAAATAAAACAGAAAACTAATTTTAGCATTGTGATGGAAATGATTTAACAGGGGGAGATGGTAGTTATAAAACCTGGTAAAGCGCCCCTCCAGGGTAACATATTTCATGAGGATAAAACATATAGCGTCCCATGGCTCCGGCAACTTGGCTCTGTCAAAACCGCCCTGGTAAGGGACCAATTCTTCACCATCTCTAAGGAAAAGCTGCTGGCTGGAGAGGTCCGCAATTTTCGTTTTACGTTGCAGCTTCAAGCCCTGGGTAGACATACCGGTGGCCATAGCTATTACGCGTTCAGAAACTTCAAATTTGATGCCACCCACAGAAACCCATCGATTCTGCCAAGACCACGCAAATTGTTCAGAAAGAGCTTCATTGTAACCATTAAGCCTCTCCAAATAGGGGCTAATTCCACCCTCCTTGCAGTAATGCCAAGCAACTAAATTGTCCCTAAATTCACAGCACGAGATGGGTTCAGTTCTAATTCTGTCGCCCCCCATAGCGGTATTACAGTGCATTCCACAGAGACCCCTAGACTCCTCAGTTGTCTTAACAGAAGAATTACTATCATTAACAAGGCAGATAATGTGGGTAATAACATCACACACAATCTCATAATAATGGGAGGCCTTACAGACACCAATCCCATGCTTAACCATAATTACTCGGCACAAGCCATGATGATCTGGCCATCCGCTCACCTTATGAGAAAGAGGAGCGGATTTGACAGTAGAAAAGGTATAAGGGGACGCGTACTTCAAGGGACACGTCAGCCCCTTCCCAAGGAATTGACAGTATGAGCTATCTTTCGAACACATCAGCCACATCAAGACCCGGCCACGTCTTTAAGAATAAGATTCTTAATATTCAAAGGAAGGTGATCAAATTGGTGCCAAACCCTCCAATTTGAATATCGTTGTCCGAGTTCAGCACAAGCGTCCGCCATGCCATTGCCCTCACAGTAAATATGTGAGATATGCACATTAATAAACCTCTGCAAGAGAAACTGAATATCTCTGATAATGTCTTTCAACTGAATACCAACATTGGACTTATTAGTTATGGCATCAATGACCATTTTAGAATCTCCCTGAATCTCCAAATTTTGAATACGAAGGGATATGGCCAATTTAAGCCCCCAAAGAAGAGCCATAGCCTCAGCATAGTTATTGCTGTGACAGCCCAGACCTCCAGCATAGGCAGCAAACATCCACCGTTTATCATCACGGATGATCCCTCCCCCACTAGTTGTACCAGCAAGCTTAGAGGCCCCATCAAAATTGAGCTTCATCCAGTTAGAAATTGGAGGCTGCCATTTAGTATTAAGTCTCTGCAATAGTTTAGTATTGTTGTAAGCTGGAATATGGTTGAGAACCTTCCAGTTTACCGCAATTTGTTCTTCCTCCTAAGTCAGAGGTTTCTCCGCAGAGCGGATATGGGCCGAAGTAACACTCTCCAAAAGAGTCTTAATGAGAGTATGAGAGACCTGAGAGACCTCTCGAGCAGTATCCCTAAAAATCCGATGGTTGCGCTCTTTCCACAAAGTCCAACTTAAACACGGCAGAGTCTGATTCCATAACTCAACGAGCCAGGGATGGGAGAAGGGAGGATACCAATTGTTAATAACTTCCAGGATATCAGAGTTGCAAGCCCACTGAATATCAAAATTGCTGAGGATAAGGCTCCAAATGTCCTTAGCAAAGTTACAGTGAAAAAATAAATGAGACACCGTTTCCTCCTTTTCACAGCATAGACAGCATCTGTTGACCAAAGTGAAACCTCTCTTCTGCAAATTATCTTGGGTCAGAATTTTGTTATGAACAGAGGCCCACCAGAACATGTTAATTTTCAGGATCAGTTTTTGGTTCCAGACTTTTCTCCATATCTCCTTTCTATGAAGCTCAGGGACCAATAAGTGATAGGCAGACTTAACAGAGAATCGGCCATTCTTATCCAGCCACCAAAATTGCTCATCTTCATAGGGAAGAGGGGAATTCTAACTTCCTGAATCAACTTTTGAACCATCTGAGCTTTAGAAGCAAGATCAGGGCGATGGGGGCAGCAATCCAACAAATTCCTCCAGCTCCTGTGACCATTATTGTTTGATATATAATCACTGATCTTATGGCCAAAAAACTGAGTAGCAATGCCAACAATCTCACCCATATCCCTCTGAGAGATGAGAGCCTTGTCTTTTAGCCAAATATCAGTCCAAAACTTGATACCCATGCCATTTCCCAACTTCCATCTGATCCCTTGCATGAGTAGATTTCTAGATTTCAACATTTTGTTCCAAATGACCGATCCCTTAGGAAGACCTTCTTGTTGGAGGAAGTTAGACCAATCAATGACATGCAAATATTTGACTTGCATGATTTCTCCCCAATCTTTCTGATGATGGATCAAATTCCAATTAATTTTAGAGAGCAGGGCTTTGTTCATATTACGTATGTTGCGGATATTGAGACCTCCATGGGATTTAGGAAGACATACTTTATCCTAGCTGACCAGGGACATCCATTGTTTATCTTCAGCTCCCGTCCATAAAAATTTTCTTTGAATCTGTTCCAACTTAGCAGCAAAAGAAGTAGGAATTTTGAAAAGAGAAAGGAAATAGGTGGGAATACCTTGCAAGGAAGCCCGAAGAAGCTGCAATTTACCAGCACTACTGAGGACTTTGCCCTTCCAACCAATCAATTTCCGTTGGGTTCTTTCCAAAAGGCTGTTCCAGAAATTTGGGGAAACTTCTTTAACCGTAAAGGGAAGACCCCAATAGATAGTAGGAAGAACATCTTCAGCACAATCAAGGATATGGATAATTTTTTTACGGAGAGAAATGGGAGTATTAAAAAAATACACATTACTCTTTTGGAAATTAATGCTTTGCCCGGAAGTGAGGGCATAAAGGTTTAAAATATTCTTCCATCTCTGAGCTTCAATCACCGAAGAGATGCCAAAAAGAAGGGTATCATCAACAAATTGCTGCACAGACATAGGGGCAAGGGAGGAAGCAGGTTTAATGCCCACAAGGTGTTTAGAGACCACGTTAGCTTGAATGAATCTCCCAAGAGCCTCAGCCATGATGATAAACAAGTAAGGAGAAAGGGGATCCCCCTGCCGAAGTCTGCGCGAGGAGGAGAAAAAACCCCGAGGAATCCCATTAACCAATATAGAAAATTTGGCGGAAGAGACAGCCGTCCAGATAAGGAGATGAATTTTGTCATTAAACCCAAATTTTCTAAGGACTTGAAACAGAAAATCCCATGAGACCCTATCATAGGCTTTAGAGATATCCAACTTAAGGGCCATACCCAGAATTCTGTTCTTCTCCATGGAATGAATAGTTTCATGGGTGGAGATCACAGCATCCAAAATTTGGCACCTAGGAACAAAACCTTTTTGAGAAGGAGAGATGATTTTGTCAAGAAAAGGTTGAAGTCTCATGATAAGGACTTTGGTACAAAGCTTATAGACAGTATTACACAAGCTGATAGGTCGAAAATTAGAAAGATTGGTAGGTTTCAACTTTTTAGGGACAAGGACAATAAAGGTGTTGTTGAGCTGCTTTAAGAGCTTACTAGTTTTAAAAAAATCCTGAACCGCAGCAGTGAGATCAGCCCCCACAATATCCCAGTACTCCTGAAAAAAGATAGGAGGGAAGCCATCCGGACCCGGAGCTTCAAAAGAACCCATAGAGAATAAAACAGCACGAACCTCCTCCTCAGAAATAGGCCTCAGCATTTCCAGATTGTCGTCCTCAGTTATGAGAGAGGGAATATTGTCAATAAACTGCTTAGTAGCCCTGTCATTATCAACACCAGTGGCCTATTCAGTCAACAAGTTTTGAAAAAATAACACAGCTTGTTCCCCAATCTCATTGTCCTCAGTGATAACATCCCCATTGTCCAAACATAGTTTTGTGATGGAGTTAGCCTTCCTATGTTTCATGGCAAAAATATGGAAAAAAGCAGTATTGCGATCTCCCTCCTTAAGCCACTGAACCCAGGATTTTTGCTTCCAAAAGACCTCTTCACGGCCCATAAGATTCTTCCATTCCAAAATCAGATCATGTTCTTGCTTAGAAGTATCCTCGGAAACATCACCTTGAGCAATCTGCTGCTGAATATCCTCAAGTTTTCCAGCTAAAGATTTCTTCTGCCAAAACACATGACCAAAACTGAGTCTATTCCATCCACGAACCTCCTGTTTAATATGCGGCAGCTTCTTAACTAATATGAACATAGGAGTACCCTGGATAGGAATTTGCCACCATTGGGTCACCAGTTGCCTGAAATCCTTATGCTTAATCCACATAGCTTCAAATCTGAAAGGGAAAGGACCCCGATGACATGAATCATGCCAATGGAGGAGAATAGGGCAGTGATCAGATATGGTTCACGGAAAAGCCTGCAATTGCATATTATGATGATTGTCCCAGTTACTCGATATAAGAACCCTGTCTAATTTAACCTGGATCAAATGGTCCCCACGTCTCCTGTTGGACCAGGTAAAAATCTGATTTTGAAGCTCCACATCAAGTAGTCCCTAATCATTAATAAACTCAGCAAAATCAAACATGTTGTCAGAGTAATCAAGGTTCCCACCATATTTCTCAGAGGGATACAAAGGAGTATTGAAGTCACCAGCCAACATCCATTTGGAACGCGGAGACTTGGTCAGGGTATTACTCAAATCAGTCCATAAAGACTGTCTCTGAGCTCTGGTGTTAGGAGCATAAATATTGATGAGATACCAGTTGAAGGAGGGTAAGGAGAAATTGGTAACCAGGAAATGCTTGTCAGAAGCCACAAGGGAACCCTGAAATTTCATACTGTTCCACATAGTAACAATCCCGCCAGAAGCCCCAATAGTAGGACTAATACAAAACTCGGCCTTAGGCCAAATGTAATCAACAATTTTCTTAAAGTTTTCCTCAGTCATCTTGACCTCCTGCAGGAGCAAAATGTCTAACTTATTATCTAAAATACATTTTTTGACCTCGAACTATTTTGAAGGGCTATTGAAACCCCTCAGATTCTAGGATAAGATCCTCATTTTAAGGGTTTGAGGGAGGAGACCTCCAGAGTTTTCTGCTTACCACTGGCAATTTCCTTAGCAATCTCTCTTTGCCGAGTTTCCCGAAGGGTTGGTCTCCCTTGTTTTGAGTCAGTGCCAACATCAGCAGTCTTCTTACCTTTACGAGTCTTCCTCTTAGGGGTAATCCAGCCTTCAGGATCATTCCCACTACCACTTGGGCCAATGTCAACTATCAGGGAAGGATCGGCAATATGATCATCTACTTCCCGCACAGGGTTCCTAGTTGACTCAAGGTCATTAGCATCTAAGGGAACAGCAGAGGAAGCCTGTAGATCAAGGGCTTTATCATCTTCAACAACCTCATTGATCAAACGATCCTGTATTTCGCCCTCCTCACATCCAGAAGAATTCTGTCAGACCGTCTGACTAACAGTGTCAAAAGCCTCATTCTAACAACCTATTTCCAGAAGCTGTTCAGCATTCTCCTCCAGCAAAGCAGTATCCTTATGAGTCGCAGCCGTCGGGCTTGTCTTGTCCTTAGCCTGTTCAGGATGGTCTTCTGGGAAAGCATTTTCTGCATTACCCCCCATTCCCTGATGGTCAGGGGTAACAGCTGTTTGTGAGTGGTCCTCAACCTCATTATGGGATTCAGTCTGCCAACCCGTTTGCTTAGTTTTACATTGAGTCATTATGTGGCCCTTCTTCTTGCATATTTGACAGAAGGCGGTGGCGTTGTCATAAAGGATTGGCTGAGTCCATACCCCATATTTAGAGTTTAACGCAATGGACACAGGAAGGGTTTGGTTTATCTCCACATTGACACAAAAACGAGCAAAAACACAGCGGGATTGAGTACAGGTAGTATGGTCCATAGTAACAAACTGGCCAAAAGAGTTACCAATAGCAGAAAAAAAATTTCATCCCAGAATTCTAAGGGAAACCCAGGCAAGCGAACCCAAACAGGAGCAGATTTATTAAGATCCGAGCTAGGGTCAAACCTAGGTTTCCATTGGCATAAAGCAAGCGAGTGCAACCCATAAAGCCAGGGTCCCCCAGCAAGAGTAGCAATCATATCCTCCCTACTGGTAAATTTAAACAGGAATACTCCTCTTGCCAAGTAATGACCGAAACACTACCCTTCACTCTCCACCGAGAGGAAACCCATTTATGGACCATCTCAATATTGGGACGGAAGGAAAAGAATTTACCTACCAAAGCAAGATCCATGTTTGCCACGATTTCTTCAACTAGACCATCCAGAATAACCAGAGCCGTGCCATCTGTAGAAACTTTCTGGACAGGCATACCCACCATGCATTTAGAAGACCCCAGCGGTTCCCCTGTTACCGCTTGTTTCCATCCATTAGACGGACCGTCCGCCATCACAGCCCCAGAGGTACTACCCAAGGCAGCCACCTCCATTGGCACCGAAAGCAGTCAAAGCAAAAAACCCTAGAAAACCCTAAACAACCATGGAAAGCAGAGCGCACCGTGCACTGCTTTAGTCCCGTGTAAATGAAATAATGTTCCCTATTGATGTTTCTTCTATTGCTAACTCATTTTATTATGTTACTTTTATTGATGATTTCAGTAGGAGAACATGGGTATATTTTTTAAAGAGTAAATCTGAAGTTTTTAGTCATTTTAAGGATTTCAAGGCTTTGGTAGAAACTTAGACTGGAAACAAAATTAAATGTTTGAGGACTAACAATGGCAGTGAGTACTGTTATGTAGATTTTGATAGATTCTATATAGATTGTGGGATTAAAAGACAAAAGACAACTCTGTATTCTCTGCAGCAAAATGAAGTTGCAAAAAGAATGAACAAAACGTTGATGGAGAAGGCTAGGAGCATGTTGAGTGGAGCTGGTCTAGAACAAAAGTTTTGTGCTGAAGCTATTGCCACTACTTGTTATTTGATCAATAGATCTCCTACATCAGTGCTTGTTGATAAAATGCCAATGGAGGCATGGTCAGGGAAAAATCCTTCACTTAGACATCTGAGAGTTTTTGGATGCAAGGCATATGCACATGTGCCTAAGGAGAAGAGAACAAATTTGGATTCTAAGGCTACCAAATGTATCTTCATCGATCACATTTATGGTGTGAAAGGATACAAGCTTTGGGATCTTGATGCACAAAAGGTAATTTATTCCAAAAGTGTTATTTTTAGAGAGACTAAATCTTCTCTTACTTTTCAGCTAGAACAACATAAAGAAATTTAATAGAAAAAGGATGTGATTCAACTTCCTTCTACACCTAAGAAAGTTAAATCGAGACCCCAAGATAGACCAGAAGTTGAGGAGAGCTCATCAAGCTCTGAATCTTCAGAAGAGGAAGAAGAGGAGGAAGTGGAAGAACCTCCACCTCAGCTTGTTCAAAGGTCTACAAGGCATAAGCAACCACCTGAAAGGTATGGGTATTCACCTGATGATTGGAAGTGTATATTTGCTTTGAGTACTAACATTGATGAACCGAGATCTGTACAAGAGGCTTTGGGTATGAATGATGTAGAGTCTTGGAAAATAGCCATGGATGAAGGGATGATATCCCTTGAAACAAATGATACATGGGACTTAGTACCATTACCTCAAGGATGGAAACATGTTGGAAGTAAATGGGTGTTTAAGAAAAAGATTGGTTCAGATGGAAATGTTGAAAAGTATAAGGCACAGTTGCTTGCGAAGGGATACTCTCAGGTTGAGGGTATTGATTATGGTGAGATCTTTTTTGGTGTTGCTAAAATGACATCCATTCGGTTTTTATTATCTATTGTAGCGGCTTGTGACCTAGAGGTCAAACAAATGGATGTGAAAACTGCTTTCCTTCATGGTGATTTGGAGGAAGAAATCTATATGACACAGCTAGAGCACTACGTGGTGAAAGGTAAAAGAAAGTTGGTTTGTAAGTTAAAGAAATCTCTGTATGGCCTTAAACAAAGTCCTAAGATGTGGTACCAGAAGTTCGATAGATATGTGTCGACTTTGGGATTTGTGCAGTCTAAATCTGATCACTGTGTATATTTTAAATCTGATGGTGATTATTTCTTGGTAATTGCTTTATATGTTGATGACATGTTGTTTATTGGGAAAGGAAAAGGTTTGATTGTAGAATTAAAATCTCATCTCTCTGTGAAATTTGAAATGAAAGATCTTGGTGCAGAAAAACACATACTTGGGATGGAGATCAGAAGAGATCGTGAGAACAGAAAGCTATGGCTTGGCCAGAGTAAGTATGTTTGTTCAGTTTTGCAAAAGTTTAGCATGCATGATTGTAAACTGCTTTGTGTTCCTGTTACATTGGGAACAAAGCTCTCTATTTCACAATGTCCTACATCCCCATCAGAGACGGAAGACATGAGCAGAGTGCCTTACCAAAGTGCAGTTGGAAGCTTAATGTATGCTATGGTCTGTACAAGACTAGACATTGCCCAAGCAGTGGGAGTTCTTTCTCGTTTTATGTCTAATCCTAGAAGAGTGCATTGGGATGCAGTTAAGAGGGTCTTTAGATATTTGTGGGGTATAGCAGAGTACTCTATATGTTTTCATGGTATAGGAGATCAACATTCCTTGAGTATTTGTGGTTTTGTGGATACAAACTAGGTTGGTGATGTCGATAGCAGAAGGTCCACCAGTTCATATGTATTTACTGTTAATGGTGGTGTAATTAGTTGATGAGCAAGCGACAGGCTGTGGTCACTTTGTCCACTACAGAGGTAGAGTATATGGTAACTACTCATGCATGTAAGGAAGCCATTTGTCTGAAGCATTTGTGTTCAGATATTGGGTTGAAACATGGTATAGTTAGAGTTTATTGTGATAGTCAGAGTGCAATCTACCTTGTGAAGAACCCGACTTTACATGCTAGGACCAAACACATTGATGTTCAGTATCACGTCGTGAGAGATATGGTCGAGGATGGCAGGGTGAAGATGGAAAAGGTAGAGACTGTGGCAAAATGTTGTAGATGCATTAACAAAGCCCGTGAGTATAATGAATTTTAGATAGTGTTCTGAATTAATGGGCCTTTCAGCCTCGAGCAATTAACTACCTATTTTCTATTGGCTTATGCAAGGTGTTTGACAAGTGGGAGAATGTTAGAAATAAAGCGTTTTAAAAATAGAAAAAAACAAAAAGATAAAACAAAGAATAAAATAGAAAGTGTCTCAGCCTTGCATGGAAATAAAAATAAAACAAGCCAAGAATAGAAGATTTTGTGATAGGTGAAAAGTGGCTATTTTGAGAAGTATCTTTTATACGAAGATAGAGATAAGATTGCTATGAAATTTTATTAGATATTTCAAAAAAGAAATGCTTTATCTCTAGAAGGTTCTCATATGCAATGTAATATATATATATATATTGGTACTTTGAGATAGTCATTTTGAGAGAGGTGAGAGTTAGTTTGCAAGTCTGTATGCTGCCGGAATGTTGCCGAAATTCCTCTAGTTTGAGTTGAAGTGAAGACTCCTATAAGAACTTGCATTGCAAGTGTGTTGTAATTTGGTTCAAGATTTGATAATACATTGTGCAATTTTTGGAGTGTGGGTTTTTTCTCCCAAAAGGGTTTTCCCCACGTATATCACTATGTTATGGTTTTATTGTTAGTCTATTTATGCTATTTCATGTGTTTCTTGATATCTCTGTAATATTATATTTGAAATTTGCATAACCCTCCTCTCAAGGTTAGCGTAGGAAGCTTTTTTGCACACCTTTTCTTCCTTACAACATAATTGGGTGAAGAGGGCATTTCTAGATAGGGTTGTTGAGTTGGTTCATAAAAGCATGCTAGTGGAAGGGGTTGGCCAAAAGAATGAAGAGTGTCTCATTTCATTTGTGTGAGTTGGTTTGTTGTGTTCAGGAGATTCCCCTGAAGCATGGCCCACTATGAGAGACGTGTCCAGCCTTTTGAAGGAGATTCAACAGGACTTCACCACAGACACAACTACTTCCATCAAATTGAGACCAACAATATCAAATTTAGTTTGTGAGAGAGGTGCAACACTTAACAGTGAGGATGCATCAGATACCCAAATTTCTACTTTTAGTAAACCTGGTAGGTTACATGGAAGACTCAAAAATTTAGATGTTATTACTTTCTTTACTCTGCTCTTTTTTTTTAAAGAAAAAGGTGTACTAGCACCCATAAATTACTGATAAAAGTTTAAACATTAATAAGCAAGGACCTTATGTCTTGAAAGTCTTCCATGAACATACAGACTGAAGGCCCTTAGGTGGCCAAATTAATCAACTTTAAAATAGTAATAAACATAAATCCATGGCCCTAAAAAGGCCAGATAAGACAAGAACTAACATCACCAAAAAGAGGAAGAAAAGCAGACCCAAAGCATATGCCAAGACCGCCAGAAGGACCACCCTGTAGCCACCACCCCATGACTAGCCGCCACAAAACTTGAAACCATTAAACCACCGACCACCAAGGCACTATGAGAGAGAGAGGGAACGACCATCAGGAAACTAAACTCCTACTCGTCAAGAAACTGAAACCTGTCGAAGAATTGAAAGGTTAAAGATAAATGTGAGGATCCTCCTGAAGGCTCGAGCACCAAGGCCAGTGGCCTACTAAGAAGGTGACGTAATCAAGCCATTGTGTTGCTTAACGTAGAACAGATACCAAGTAACCTTAAGGAGCCATTCATTGCAAACTATAAATACCCATTCGAAAGTGTAGACTGCTTGAAGAAGGAAAAGGCTCCTCACCCAGGAACTTTGGACTTAAATGCTAAAAAAGATGGCAAATACTTCTCCATCTTTCTTTGATAAGGTTGACAAAGGCCAATCAAAAATGAAAAGACTTTTTTGAAGCCATTTGGATTTGAAAGCAAGGACAACTGCAGATCCACCCATGTGAACCATAAATGCACCAACACCATGGAAATGTAGAAGAAAGAAGCTTGTCGAAAAGGCTGTGGTTGAATTAAAAAGGAGGAGACATGTCTATGATGTCATCATTGAGTAGCTTAGTCAGCATATAATGCTGAGTCAATTGAGTAGGAAGGATGATTTCAAAGGTCTCATCATTATCGATTGCCCTATTAGCTAACCCATCCGCTACCTTAATACCTTCTCTGATGATGTGGGATATTCTGTAGTCTTTGAATCTGTAAAGAGAAACTGCTTGTTGCAAAATGTAATTTAATTTCTAGTTTGTTGTGCATTTAGATTTAATAGCATTGACCACTATCAATGAGTTGCCTTCTATCCAGATTTTTTTAACTCCCATTTGGGTGGCCAAGAGTAGTCCATGCACCAAGGCCCATACCTCAGCCACATTGTTCCTGCCATTGGGAATTTTCATCACTTTAGCTGCTATCAAAGAGCCATCTGCCCTTTAAGGACACATCTTATACTAGAAGGGTCGGGATTACCCCTGCACGCCCCATCAAAATTTAGCTTGACAAAATTGGTTGAAGGAGGTGACCATTTAACGTGATCTCTGATGGTGGGCTGAGTGGAGACCATGCCTTGTTTGCCTAAATTGGCCTTGCCCAAGATTTGCCAGTTCTCTACCACCCAATCATCCCACTTGGACCAATTAGAGTTCTTTGAATCAACATTACTAAATCTGGTTAACACTAATTCTGAAATCGCCTCTTCCAATTTTTAGCAGAGAGATTGTAGAGAAGATGTTACTTTTTTAAAAATCCCACTGTTCCACTCCCTCCATAGAAGCCACACAATTGTCGATGGTCCCACCTCCCAAATGCAAGCAAAGCATGAGTCAACAAAAAGACAAGGCCAATTTTTAAACATATTTACCAACAAATTTGAGAGGAGGGAGGACCAATTCAATTTTCTCATAAGCCATGCCCAACATTCTCTACTAAAAGGGCAAAGCAGTAACAAGTGATCCACATACTCTTCCTCTTTACCACATAAAGTGCATACAAAATTGTCCCCAATGCCTAACCTTTTGATCCTGTCGCCAGTAAGAATTTTGTTATGTAATGCCAGCCAAGAGAAAGATCTCGCTTTCATAAGAATAGACTTATTCCAACAAAGTTTAGAGGGCCAGTCGATCGCAAGCTTATCCCAGGCTGATCTATAACCCTCTCTAACTGAATAAACTCCCGAGTTGGTCCCTATCCAAACTAAAGCATCATCCCTGTCTAAATAGAACACCACTCTCTTGCAGATTATGGACTTCAATTTAAATTTCTGGTCAGAGGGAATATCACAATTCCTCAGACTCTTCCATCTAATAGAGGTTGAGTCCCCTTCCCTTGAAACACACCAATAATGTTTAACCTTAAAACCCCAGTTAGATTGAAGATAGCATCTTGCTTCATAGAGGTCATCCCTTTCTACTAGCTTGGGTTCTCCTCCCCAAGAATCATTCTAGAAATCTTCCTTCTCCCCATTGTGAATAGTCCAAGAGAGCTTGGATACAAGTTAATTCTTTGCTTTTAGTGATGAAATTCCAGATCGCTGACCCCTGAGGAGGATTTTTAACCGTGAAGATCCTTTCGTTGTCTTGTGAGTCCAAATATTTAACTTTGATTAAACGTGCCCATTTTGAGTCTGGTTTAGCATAAATATTCCACACCAGTTTTTCCCTGAGGCCTTGATTGTGGGCATTCAATTCTGCAATCCTTGCACCTCCTCTGCCTTTTAGCTTACAAACGCTATCCTAGGCCAGTAGGTGAATTTTCTTCTCCTAGAAGGAGCCCTACCACAAAAACTATTTGCACACCTTCTCAATCTTGAGACAAACACCATTAGGAATCTGGAAGATGGACATCATGTAAATCAGGACCGTTGAAAGAATCGATTTAATCAACACAATTCTACCTACCAACAAAAGCCGAAGACCTTTCCATGCAGCCATCTTTGAATTGAGATTTACTAGAGTATTATTCCACAATGACTTCTTATGCCTACCACTGAATAAAGGGAGCCCAAGGTATTTACCTAGGAGGAATTCTAAACTAAAGTTAAATATCTTTCCAATGCCTTCGTTTACATCATCAGGAGTATTCAGTACATAGGCCATTGATTTGTTGTTGTTAACACATTGGCCTGAGAGGTTACAATAAAGATCAATAGTTTTTTTAATGGCCATGGCCTCTCTTATAGATGCTTCCCCAAATAGAATTGTATTATGTGCGAACAAAGAATGGGTAAAAGAATCATGAACATTTCTAATTCTAATCCATTTCCATTCGGATCTAATTTTTGCATCCTTGATGGCCCATGAAAAGGCTTCCATCATGATGATGAATAGATAGGGTCATAAAGGACCCCCTTGCCTTAAGCCTCCTGAAGGTTCAAAGGTATCTGTTTCTCTACCCTTAATAAGAACTAAAATTTTATAACCTGACATGAATGAAGAAATCCATTTACAGAAGTCTTTTTCAAAACCCATTTTTTTTAGCATCCCTAAGAGGAAAGACCAATCCACTCTATCATAGGCTTTAGCCATATCTAGTTTCACAAGCATCGCTACCTCTTTATCCTTGTTAATTGAGTGAAGTAATTCGTGGGTCAGAATTGCACTCTCAAGTGTCTCTTTACCTGGGACAAAGCCCCCTTTTTCTTCTGAGATGATGACAGGCAGCAAAGTCAAAAGTCTCATCGCCACAACTTTAGAGATAATTTTATAGATGAAGTTACACAAGGAAATTGGCATGTAGTCATTGAAACTACGCGGAGCCTTTACCTTAGGGATTAACATGAGACTTGAAATCTTTAATTCTCTGAGAATGTTTTTTGACCTTCTCAACTCTTCAACCGCTAAGAAAACGTCCCTACCCACTATATCCTAGTATTTTTGGAAGAAAAGACCCGTCCAGCCATTGGGGCCCACTACTTTCTCGTTTGGCATAGCAAACGTTGTTGCTTTCACTTCCTCTAAGGAGAATTCCTTCATAAGGAATACATTATGATGCTCCATTATTATCTTAGGGACAAAATCAAAGTTAGAGGATTTATCGTTCCTTGAGGGCTCCCTAGAAAGTAGTGATTTATAATAGCTTCTAGCTTCCACTCTAATCTCCTCCAAGTCCGTTATGATCCTTTCATCTTTGAGTTGAATTGAGTGAATGGAATTAACTGCTTTTCAAACATTAGATGAGAGATGGAAGAAAGATGTATTTTTATCCCCATCTTTGAGCCATAGTTCTCTGGACTTCTGCCTCCAGAAGATTTCTTCTCTTTTGAGTACCTCCTCCAGATCTAATTCAAGACCCTTTTCTAGCTGATAGGATTGAGCATCCATTCCTTCCCTTATAAACTTTTCTTCTAGGCATCTCAAGTCCTCCAAATTCCTGTATTTCTGAGCAAAAATATTTTTGAAATTTGTGTGATTCCAATCTAAGATCTTCTGTCTTAGAAATTTGAGTTTGCAAACTAGCTGGAACATGTGTGAACCCTTAAAAAAAGGAGCAACATTCCACCATTCCTTGATATTCTAAATAAAGGATGGATCCCTAAACCACATGGTCTAGAATTTAAATTTCTTCTTACTGGGGGTGGTATCCATGCCTAGTTTCAAAATAACTAGGAAATGATCCGAACCACCTAGAGGCAAGATCTCAGACTCGAAAGAAGAATTGATGTGAAGGCTATTGGGAGATAGCAGAAATCTATCCAATCTCTCTACAATCTTGCAGAAGTCTTTTCGCCTATTTGTCCATGTAAACTTTCCATTCTTTGGAATGCAATCAATAAGGCCGTTTTGAGAAATAAAATCTTCAGAATCTTGTTGTGATCGAGGGAGATGGGAAATACCTCATGTCTTCTCTGAGTTGTCCAATATGGCATTGAAGTCTCCTCTTGTGATGACACAATTCCTTGAAAGATGGTTTAGCTGCCTAGAGAGCCTTTCCCATAATTGCCTTTTGTTTGAAGGGTCAATCAGGGGGCAAACATTTATTAACCAGAGATCGGATCCTAAAAGAACATTACAAAAATGACCTATGATGAAATTGTGATTAAGCTCTACCACTTCTAGCAGGGGGAGGTGAGATCTCCGGCCTACTACTAGCCTACCTTCTGATCCAACTACTTCCACTATAAGGAAGTTCCAACCTTTCCAGTTGTTGAAAACCTGGTCGTTCATATCCCCTGATAGTTTGGTATCTTGGAAGAATAATATATCACTTTTCTCTCCATCAATGTGTAATTTGATGAGGGATCTCTTGTTAGGGGCGTTGAGACCCCTAACATTCCATGTTAGGATTCTCATGGCACCCGAGGAGAGCCTACTACTCTCCTCTTAATTGGACTGTTGACCGGTGAGCCATTACAACCTTCACAAATACCTTTCACTTTCATCCCCTTCCTCTGCCTCTTGCTTTTCCTGACAGAAGTAGAACTATTCTTCTTTGAATGACTCTTGAAATCTGAGAGATTCCTAGTGGTTGTTTGACTGGGGTGTGATCCTCCTCTAGGAGAACCTCGTCTGCTATATCCTTTATTACATCATCTACAACCTTCATAACAACTTGCTGTAGTAAGTCTTTGAGAGTCTCATTATCTTGTATTAGATCATTTGAGATACAGGGAGGAACATGGTCACTCACATGCTTCTTGTCTAGAGTTTCAAAGTCCTCCTTCATCGCAACCAAATCTGATGGTTCTTTATGGGTCTTGAAAAGGTCTTCCCATAAAGCCATATCTTCCTTATCAATCAAGGACCCTGCTTCCTGATAAGGCTTTACCTCAACATCCTAGAGGTTTTTGGACTGGTCTTCTTCATAAAACTGAACGCCATTTGCTGGTTCCTGACAATGATCCCTTTTTGCCTCTTTCTCTGAAGCCAAAAAAGGATGTTCAATTTCACTCTCTAACCTTTTCACCAACCTGTCATTACCTTTCTCTGGGGGGAGGATAAGAGCATGTGTAGGCTCACAGAGGCTTCTTTTCCAGGTCTTTTATCCTTTACCACCTTGAGACCTTCTAATGGGATTTCCTTTACTCTACTCTTCATTTATGATTATATATTTGGGTGATTTATTATTAGATTTGGATGTTCTACCAAGGGAAATTTTTAATTGTACTTTGATTGTAATGATTCCTCTTCATCAAAGACTCTTGAAAGAATATTTCCCAATACCTACATATAAGAGTGAGAACATACAGAATTATTACTCAATTTTCTAAGCTAAAAAGATCTCAACAAAGCTTATAAAGAATAGACGTTAGAGTAAAGCTAAAAAAATTGAGAAAATTACTGCCCTTTATTCTTAGCTAAAGAGCTCATTTAATAACAATCATGTTGATGATGTTTTTGCAACAACACAAAAATAAAATAAAATACTAAGTATCCTATCCTCTCTTGAACAAAGCTTCCTGAATGCTAAATTATATGATCAAACAAGAACGCTCCAAGGTTCCTTTGATGTCAGGTCTTGACTTATACATGGAAAGACTCAGTGAATGAATGTGATCTTGCTGGTAATCACAAAGGGACTTAGGCTAAATTCCTCCTTCTTCATGAACATGGATGAAATTCCTTACTCCTTGGATGTGAATGAATAGAACTTCTTTAATCAAACTTAAAAGAAAATGCAAAAGATATGGGTTTAGAGAATCTATTCTAAGGACAATGAAATAATGAAATATGCAAAGATAGACAAATTCCTTGAAAACCTAGCTTCGCTTCACCATGAGAACCAACAATTACACAAAGTTAGTGCAATCTTCTAAGGTAATCCAAGGATTTTCATATTGTAAACATTCATCTAAACACCCACAGTTGGCGCAACTTAAACAAGTACTCACAATCAAACTAAAGCAAACATGGTTTAGGCTAACTTTGCAAAATGACTTATCATCGACAAATCATGAAAAGTATGAACCAAAAAGGAATTCATCAAATATCTTAACATAAACTCATGACATTAATGAACTTTCTAATCTACTTCTATTCTACTTGGAAACACATCTTAATCATCTTGGAGACAACGGAAACCATGCTAACATTCCAAAATCACAAGATCACCATGAAAAATTCAACAATGAGCTTACATTAATCTTGAAGTGTATCTTTACATCAATCTCTCAGAGTTTCTCTTTGATAATCTTTGAAGAGTCCCCTCTACTCTACTCCTACTCTTCTATCTATTAATACTCTTTTACAAATGAGAAGAATGAGCTTTATACAAAGCTCAAGAATTACAATGAAGGCCTAGACTGATTTGCAAATCAATGGCCAAGATTACACCACATAAGGAGTTTGTTACAACAAGTTGCTATTTTTAGACATGGAAGAGGGAACAAAGGCATGCTTCCCAAGACGATAAGGCTTGAAATGGAATCTTTGAGAATCTTCCAAGGTAGGCACCAATTTTAGGTTGTTATTTGTGTGCATGCATTGAATGAAGATGAGTGAGGTGGCAAAACGTGATAGGATTGATAACGTGTACATGTCACCTTAGCATTGAGCGAACCAGTTTGATTTTCTCCTTGTTCACACTGCTTAGAATGCTTTCGCAAATTATAGATTTTTTGAACTTAGGATTTTCAACATTGGAACTTTGCATCTTTCAAACTTGCAATTTTGGGAATTTTTATTTTTTCTTGATATCCTCCATGCCTTAGTGAAATTTATGGATTTCTTAACGATCTTTGCTCATTTGTAATTGTGTGAAATTCTTATCTCCTATGTAGGCTTCAACTTTGGATGATGTAGGAAGTAGAAGAGATGACTTGGGCATTCCTGGACTAGACTTCAAGGTGCTCTCTCTTGATCGTCTCCTGACAATGAAATGGGAAGGTTCTTGAATGTGGAAGTGATCTTCTAGATGCTCAGATGATGGAGCTTGCAAGGTGATGATGAAAATCTTCCTTCACTCTAGTGATGAAACCTTGATGCAATGAAGTGCATTTCCTCCGCCCTGGTGATGAAGATTTTCTCTATGGATGAAACTTGATAACATCTCCTTCATGTGGAATCTCCTTCGATGAAGTTGTCTCCTCTAAATGCTTTGGATGTTCCTTGAAGTGACCTCTTCTTGATGAGTGCCTATTTCGCCTCCAGATTCTTTTATATCTGCAAAATAAAATATTACAAGTCATAGTATTTGATCATGAGAGAAATATATCAAAACATATATGAGAAATTCAAAGCTATTCATTGCAAAATTAAACTCAATTTCTTCTCCTTGAGGCCAACCCGTTTCAATATGCAAAGTAAATTTGACATTTTTGACATAAAGTTGTTAATGTGGAAATTTCTCTTTGCTAGGAAATTTGTGCCCTAGAAAGGGCACATATTTCCCTTTAGTAGGAAATTTCCCTCTTTTTTCAATCTAACACTTAGTCAATTTTTGCATGAATTCTTTCAATTCTTTCCTTTTGTGGCAAATGATGTTGGATTTTTATTTCAAACTTATGACATTTAAACCATTTAGCATGAATCAAACACTTCTCCCTAAGATGTGAATTTCTCTTTAGTAGGAAATTTCCTCCTTTTGCAAGAGCGTAAATTTCTCTTTAGTAGGAAATTTCCTCATTTTGACTTAGAAAAATTTTCAATTTTGGGAGCTTTCCTTCAA
This sequence comes from Cunninghamia lanceolata, assembly GCA_027924645.1. Taxonomy (NCBI): domain Eukaryota; kingdom Viridiplantae; phylum Streptophyta; class Pinopsida; order Cupressales; family Cupressaceae; genus Cunninghamia; species Cunninghamia lanceolata. The sequence goes on from BSBN01000078.1 coordinate 13,223,187, forward strand.
TTCTCTTCAACCTTTCAAACAATTCCTCATTTTCCCTTCATGCAATTTCTCATGAATTGGATCAACTTGACTCCAAAAGAGAAGACCTTCATTAGGGCACAAATTTCCCTTTGATGAGAAATTTCCCATTTTACAATTTTATAAATCTAACCAAATTTTCTAAGTGTTTTAAGCAATTCTCAGTGAGTTATTCTATGCAAGATGATTTTCACAACAAACATGACTTTTCCTTTGTTAAAATTTCATGATTTAGCCTCGAGCGCATATTTCTCTTTGATGAGAAATTTCCACCTTTATAAGGGCGCAAATTTCTCTTTAAAGAGAAATTTCCTCATTTTCATTTGAACACTTAGAAACTTTTCTTCTTGTAACATTCTACTCTCTGGCTCACTTTACTTCATCACTTACATGATCTTACATTTTGTCATGATTCATTCTTCCTTCTTCTTGGAGCACAAATTTCTCTTCAAAGAGAAATTTCCACCATTTTCAATTTGACATTCACCAATTATTTCTAAGTGTTGAACAATAACTTCTTCAAAGGATTCTCCAAGGGTTTTCAATGCAATCTCAATCAATTCCACCTCATGTATCCCAATGCATTTCTAGGTTTTCTTACATGACTTCTCTCTTAGGCTCATTTCCACATGTTTGGAGGAATACTTCTCTAGGGCGCAAATTTCCCTTTGATGAGAAATTTCCTTCATTTGCATTTCTCATACTCGGACATTGTTTGATCTCATTCTCAACTATTCTTTCAACCTTGGGTGAAATTTCTCTCTAAATTGATGACTTTTTTGCATTTTCATGAATCCAATTATCCCTTGTCCCAGGGAGCAAATTTCTCTTTGAAGAGAAATTTCTCTCAATGTCAATACTTAGCCAAGTTTTCCCAATTTTGATCTTGGGCGCATATTTCTCTTTAAAGAGAAATTTCCCTAATTTTCAGTACTCAGTCAAATTCTCAAGTTTAACGCTTTTGTTGCTTGAATTGGCAAAGTTTCATCATTTTTTCCCTGGGTGCAAATTTCTCTTTGATGAGAAATTTCCTCATTTTCCTAGGCGCATACTGAATACTCATGAGAAATCTCCGCCCAAGGTGCAAGACTTCAACTTTTCCCACCTGATTTTGAAGTGTCCTGAATGGAAGTATATTTAAAAATATATTTAAGTATATGCTCAGATATTGAAATATTTTGAAATATACTTCCAAGATGTTTGAGATAAGTCTCATATCCATGGGATTTAACTTGCAGATTCTAGATTTTTGAGGATCCACCAAATTTTAGACTTAGTCAATTTCAGGATCTCAGACATCAGATTTTAGGACATTAGACTTAGTCAATTTCAGGGCTTCAGGACAAGCTTTGACTTCAATTGCTACCTGATTGAATCACTTAAATCCTTGATAGATTTCATTTTGTCCAAGAGAAACATTGTCCAATTAGTGGAGGAGATTTGATCTAATGACACTTCTTAAAAGACCCAACAAGCTCAAAATTGCAAAAAAAGGGGTCCCCATTTGCAATGGGGTGATGTGTGATTTGGTGACAACAAATCCCAGTGTTGCATTCTATTTGGATCGGATCAAAGCTCAACTTACCAATCTCAAAGTTTAGAGGAAGAAACTCTATTTCCAAGTCATCAGTTACTAATTATCTACTTTTTCAAATGTTTGGGGGTGTTGTGCATCACTCTATTTCTGCAATTCTGTTTGAAGACCAAAATCCTCATGTTATTCTATAGCTCCAGTCAAGAACCCACAAAATCTTCAGTCATGGGTTCAGGTCTTAAGGGGTTATTGTGGACAGTGTTTGTGTATGATGATGTTTAATGGTTGCTGGCCACATGTGACTATTTATTGTATGGTTACAACACTTTGTATTTTTCATTTGTTGTGTTATATTTTAGTTTGTTGCTATTAGTCTATGGCTGAAATTTTTCTACAACATTCTTATTTGTACTTTGCTTTGATCGATCCAAAAAAAAAGATTATAAAGAATGGTCATTTTCCCATGGAAAGTATGTTAATGTTTAATACTTTATTATTATTTCAGTTAATGATTTTTTCCATTTTAAAAAATATTAAAAATAAAGGTGAATTTTTAATTACATCCAAAGAATACTATTTTATCAGACAAGAAATGACAAAGGAAAATCCATTAATATTTGGAAATGACTATGATAGTGCAATCACATTTAAAAGTACATCTTAGAAGAGGCAAGAGAAATGTTTTCAAGGAATGCACACTCATTAAAAATGAAAAAAAAGGTAAATTGAAAATAAGAGATAAAGATTTCATATAATCTACTAAACAAGTACAATCCAATTCTATTTTAATCATGAAAGAATATCTCTGTCTCCATACTGATGTTTAAGTGGGGAGAGGGTCTTACTAAATAGGGAGCATACTCTAACAATTATATAGTGAACTATTTTTCCTTAATTGAAGAAAGTTTAGTAGTACGAGATTTTTTCGATATCAAATTAAAAAAATTAAGAATATAAAATTGTTATTTTTATTTTTGAATTATTATATATTTGTAAAGAAAGGTTTATTTAATAAGATGTATATAAGTATAAATTAACTTAGATTAATTCATTGTTGATGACGGCGTGGTTCGGTGGTTAAGTCATTCGGTTGTAGTGGCGGCCACCAGAGTTCAAACCCCCACTAGGCCAATGAGCTCGCAAGGCTTTACGCCTTCGCTGGGCCAACGAGCTCGCGGGTTGAAGTGTTCTTGCTAGGGGATGAGGTCCCCCATGTTGTGGCATCACCGGTTCATTGCTCCAGGCAAAAGCATTCGCGTGGAGCCAGAGGACGTGTCGCACCAGAGTCGCTGGTCATGTTAAAAAGTTTACCAGGGGCATTATCTTAAAAAAAAATTAGATTAATTCATTGAAAGTTAAGAGTATTGAATTGAAAGTTAAGAGTATTGAATGTGATAATTAAATTTTATTTGGACTAAACCAATATAAAAATATTAATTTTTGATGTATAAATCATTAGATACTCTTAAAGGAAAATACATTTTCCTTAAATTAATCCAGGCTAATGCATATAGATAAAAATAAATTAATTTAGATTAACTAATTGAGTTGAAGATAATGGTTATCAAAATATGAAAGTAATTAAATGTGAAAACTAAATGTAATAATTAAAGGTACTTAGCTCTCTTCTAAAGAATGAACGAATTTTGATGTGGTATTGATTTTTGAATTATTAATAACCTAGAAATGGTACATTTATATTGATGTAATGCAAAAAGAATTGTGCTTCTATCTAGGGTCAAGTCTAGTCTATAGTTTAGGGTCTTTTTTGTTATTAGATTTGTCCTATACATAGATTTGACCCTACTAAATGCATGCCTTAACTCTTTACCTTACATGGTTTCCATCTATATCTTCTCTTTTTTTTATATTTGAGGCTGGTGCTATTTAAAAATATCTTTAAATGTTCCTTGTGTCACTAGGGTACAAGTTCCCCTTGGTCAATCCCCATAAAACTCAAGTAAATGAGTAAAGACAATAGATCATGTGAATAATAAAAAGAATAACCTTTTCCTAATATAACTTAGGCTAATCAAATCAACTATATACACCTTAGCATAAATCAAACTAGATAAAAGAAATAATAAGCTATAATGATAAATTGAATTATTAAATTAAATTTTAGGAAATTAAATGTAAGAGGGCTTAAGACACTTAACTTTAGGAACAATGAAGGGGACTCTAATGTAGTACTTAGATCTACCTTCCACAAGACCAAAAATGGAACCTCTTTCTCTCTACTTTACCTTGGATTCAAAATAATATATCAACTTTGTTGTGGTTTGAGCTCACAACTCTAGGTCATTTCCATGTGTGTGGATGTATCTTAAGACCCATTGATTTGATATGGTATAGTGTATACACTTTTACTTTTTTATTTTCTAAATTATTTGCTTTGTGTTGACTATCAACTATTGGTAGTGTAATAGCCTAAAATTGGCACAGGTCGAATTAAGTAAATATTCTGATATTTATCTTAATTCTTATTTTCTTCTATCAATTAAATAAATATTCAAAGTTTATTTGATTGGTTCATTATCCTACAATTAAATAAAATCATTTTATTTAATTAAAATCCCTAAATTCTTCTAATGTCTCAAATCATCAATCCACCTCACAAAATCCACCTCATCGATCCACCTCATCTTTCCACCTCATCTCTTCCACCCCACCATGTTGCACATATAATTAAATATTCTTAATATTTAATTAGCTAATATCCACTATTGTCTAAAATTGAATTCTTAATTCAATGTTCCCCACTATCCTCCACCAATTGAATTTTCAATTCAAATATTCCCCACTAGTCTCCACCAATTGAATTTTCAATTCAATTGTTCCCCACTAGCCTCCACCAATTGAATTTTCAATTCAATTGTTCCCCATTATCCTCCACCATGAATTTTTAATTCAATTGTCATAACTCACTATCCTCCACTCTGAATTTTTAACTCATCCACTATCCTCCACTCTGAATTTTTAATTCATCCATTATGAATTAAAGATTCACAAAAAATGAGAACCATTGATCTCATCTTTTGATCCTCGCCCTCCATTCTATTTTCAAAAAATTTATAAATAGAACCCTTCTCTAAGCAATTAGGGAGACTTCTTCTGGCATCCTTACTATGCCCAAATCCCTTTAGGGAATCATCTTCTTCTTCTCAATTCTCTTCTTCATACCATCGTAATGCAGGAATCATTCTAGCCATTTCTACTTGTCATCTTGAGGAATCGAAGCAAGGAAGCAAGCTCCCTGAGGGCCAACCTTCATCATTTAAGATCGAGAAAGAATAGGCTACCAATGGAAGCCGCAGGGTAACAAGGTTGTAAGTTTTATGCTTTCATTTGTTTATTCTTGTTATTTGCATATTTCATTGTTGATTGGGTTTTCATTATCTTTATAGATCAGTCTGATTTTCCCATTCACATTTTGGCGCCCCACCGTGATCTAATCCACAATCTTGTGAGTGTTTGTCTTTGCAAGTTTTCTTGTTGCAGAATACAGGTGTTTTCCAGAGCACATTCGGGAAACAACTCTCACAAGAGGCCTCCTACGTGCAAATCGAGCTCACCATTGGGTCCAGACAACCTCGGAGGTAAGAAATAATATATCATTCTCTAGTGTTGTTACTTGAAATTTTTTGAAATTTTTTTTTGCTTTTCAACGTATTTTTTGCAAAAAATTAAAAAAAAAATTGAAAATAAATAAATAAAATAAAAATGTTGCATTAGATTTTTTTTATTTCTCTTCACATTTTTGTCAAAAAATAAATAAAAAATAAAAAAATAAAAATAAAAATAAAAACAAATTGAAAAAACAATATGCATGCGGTTTTAATTAGTTAAAAAAATTAAAAATTTAAAAAACAAAAAACAAATTAAAATTTAAAAAAAAAATGTTTAAAAAATAAAACAAACAAAAAAAAAAATAACATACAGCAGGGGTCGAAGCCCCTGCCTCCCCACAACCCCTGTCCCTTCTCCAAAAAACCCCAACTCCCCCCAACCCCTGTCTGCCCTACCCCCCGATCCCCTTACACTCCCCACCCCCCTGCGTCCTACTCCCCAACTCCCCCGCAGCTCCAGCCCTGTTCCCACCCATTCCCCCTACCCACCCCCCACCTTGCACCACCCTGCCACCCCATATCCCCCCTCCCCTAAACCCCATACCTCCCGACTCCCCTCCCTCCAGCGGCCAACCCCATCCCTCGCTTCCCCCAACACCCCACCACCTGCGTAACCCCGCCGCCCAACTCCCGCCACTGTCCCCCCTACGTAGCCCCCGCGCCCATCGTGCCCCTCCCTTCGGCCTCCCCGCTCCCTTCTGCGTAGCCTTCCCCCCCAACCCTTACCTCCCCGCCACCGCCCGATCTCCCCCCTCTGTGCCTGCCTCCTGCCGCTCACCCCTCCGCCCCTCCTCCCAACCACCGCTGCCGCCTGCCACAACCACCTCCACTACCACCGCTTGCCATAACCACCTCCTCCACCCAGCACCACCTACACACACCCACTCCATAGCAACATAATTAAAATATAAAAAATAAAAAACAAAAAAAAAACATAAAACAAAAACAAAATTTTTTCAGAAAACATTACAAAACATTATTTTTTTTCTAAGGCACTCAGCCCTTGGTCAGATGGAGGACCAGGGGTCTATTTAATACCTTAACATTTAACTTCACCACCAGAGGAGGAAACCACCAATGTGACCAGAATCCGCCTGACCACTAGCGGTCAACTCAGACAGTCAGTTAAACCTCTTGGGCTCCTCGAATGCCCTAATAGGGCCTTTTTTCAAACTACCACAAATTTTGCATATGGTAACAAAATAGCACAAAATTGGTGGCGTTGGAAAGATGGCTTTGTCAACTTCGCAGTTGCGATGATTTTTTTTGGTGACAGTACCGTTTTGTAATTTTTTTCGCAGTCAAAGTCAAACCTACTTGCAACCTTCAAACGCACATAACGGGAGCAAATTTGATCATTTTTCAGTGCAATTTTTTTTCAAAGTGTATGGAATTTCATCTAGAATCTAATTATGCACTTCATTTCTCTATATTAGTTCATTCTTTATCATATTTTATCAGATTATCAATTTTCGCATAACAATCTCCTTGGCCAGTCTACGTGCTTCGTTTTCAATTTTGTGACTTGCAGGTGATCATTCGGGGCTTGAAAAACATCAGGATTAGAAAATACAGAAATTTGGATAGTGAAAACAATCTGGGTGCACTCATTCTCTCTCTCATTTCCTCATAATCTTATTTACAAACACACTTCAACTTGGGCTTCTAAAACGAACCTCGTTTGATTACACATCATTGAAATTGGGCTTAAAATACACCAGTGTCTTCCATTCACATCTTGATTTGGGATTTAAAAAGAACCAGTGTTTGAAGTGCCTTCCTCACATTTCAATTTCTAAGGGATAATTTACAACTGCAAGTGTGAATCAAGAGTGCATGTGTATGCTCTCTCCTCGCACCGCAAGGTGACCTTGGAGACCAAAAACACCTCACTTGATTCGCTTTTGTTTACCCTTTTCTAGGAGGCCTGCTAGGGGATTTCATCACCCCTAGGGACGACCTCATCCGAGGCTGAATCGAAAGACACCCTCATTGAAATCAGAATCTTATCACTCTTGGCTAAGCCCCAAAGAACTTTCTACCTTTGGGAAGTGAAGGTGAAGGGTGGGTTACCCCCTTCTCCCGGCTGTGTGACAAGATTTCACTTTCAATCCCTAGTCAACCTCGTGTAAACATTGCCCAAACCTAATTGGCCATACCCTACATCAAACTAGACATTAGGGCATGTTGATGTGTCTTCCACATGTGCTTGTTTACTAATCAGCATATTCTTCAAATTCAACAATTCAAAATTGCTTATGTGTCTTGTGTGAGTGACTCATGATTGTACATGTGTGATCATTGAACATTGCCAAACCAATCAAAAACTAGAATTGGCACACTTGTCTCAACTTGGGACACATCTGCACTCTGTTACGGCACATTTACTACTGCGCATTCCAAACTAGTAAGCTCTTCCAGTCTTGTGTCCATGGCAAACCACATAGAATATATTGATCAAGAAATCCAATATCTAGAATTGCAAATAAACTTAGGTCCCTCACCCAAGACTATATAGCAATTTGTCAACATCTCCAAGTCTTAAAACAAGAATTGACAATCTTGCAAGCTGAATGTGCCAGCACTAGCTATGCCTCGCCCCAAACTCCTATGTCTTTGTCCCATACTCATGACAAGGCAATCGCCACCTCAAGAGGGAAATCATATACCACTTTGGCTCCTAATCCTCCTTCACCATCTTCTAAGACACCTCTCCCAAAGCATACCAGTTCTACAACAACACCACCATCTAGTTCCTCAAACTTTAAATGGCACACCAAAGAAGAGTCAGATGAGTGGTGGGAAAAATGTCTTCCACATTTATACAACAAACGCAAAGCTATGGAGAACTCCAAATCCACTCATCCATCCCTTCATCCATCTACCCATACACTTGCGATGGATGTGATCAAAGCACTACTAGCAAAAAGTCAACCATGTCCCTAAAGTCTGGTCCTTGACGTTACCAAAGATTCTTCCAATGCCATGTCAAATCCTACAACCCCTTCATGTCATCCACACCCCCTTGAGCTTATCGAAGAGCCTTCTACCATGCACCAAAGTCAAGGTCTGTCACACATCCATATTGTCAACCACAAAGCTATCCAAGATCTATCTGCTTCCATTCCCACAACCCAAGAGTTATGTCAAGAGCACACTTTAGCGCATGTGGAAACATTAACCCCTTGTCTAAACCAAGATCAAAACATTCCCATCCAACCCCTGCATAACCTTTATCTCTTCAAAGATCCTATACCTATACATGAGCAAGAGATCCAATTTCCCACCAGGCCTAACCTATATCTCTCCTATGTTCAAGATATTATCACTGATGCGGAATCTATACAAGAGAACATTAATCCCATCATGCTAAATCCTATGATCAAGATCCCATCTATGATGACGCGCCTATCTATGATCAAGCAGACCATGATGATCCTCTTAGCCCACTCTATGTGTTCCATGGTCCTGAGCCTATCACCCCATCTAGTCCTACCCAAAATCCACCAACTTCCACTTCCCTTGATGAGACACTTGCCTCCCAAGCAAGCGTAGAAGATCAAACCAGTCATACTCCTCTGCCATCTATTATGAACCAAGCAGCAAATCCTCCACCATATATCCTTGGTCTTACCACCTTCATGCATGAAAGTTCTCTCTTAGAACACCAACCACCATTATCCGCTATCTCGCCTTCTCCATCCAATAAAGAACTCGTGTCTAGTGTTCCACCTATACATAATCTTGTTGTCTACCATATACTCCAGAATATGAACTATCAAGGTAAAAGCTTAGGCCTTCATGAACAAGGTATTTTGGAGCCCATCCTGTCAATGTCCCTGCACCTTCATACGGCCTTGGATACATACCCCAAGGTGAGCAAACTCAAGATGTTGGTACTTCCTCTACTCCTCCTAAGTCTACCACTTTCCATCGCAAACCCTATCATATCCCCAAAACATATGTCACCATCCCACCTCCCTTATCATACACATCCCACAAGCATGTGACCACACACCTTCCACCATCCAAATTCCCTCCACTACTTCCAAATCCTAATATCCCACCTCCCTTATCATACACATCCCAAAAGCATGTGACCCTACACCTTCCACCATCCAAACTCCCTCCGCTACTTCCAACTCCTAATATCCCACCATCCAATCTACCCCCTCTACTTCCAACTCCTAACACCCCTCCATGCTTTTTACCACCACTTCTTCCAACACCTTATCCATCCATCTATAAATCCTCTACATATCCCAATCATGGCCAACAAACGCACATATTGTCTCAACAAGGAGCTTTCACCAACCTCACTTCTACCATCCCACGGGGATTCAATGACAAATATGTGGATGCCTCTACCTATAAAGTAAAACATCCTAAGAGTCCTCATGACCTAGGACATAAAAGCCAAGAATCAAAGCATTATCCATATCAAAAGCTACATACACCCATACACCTCAATGCCAAACTGAAACAGGTGTGGATCCCCAAGCAACAAGTGATTACTCCAAAAGCTGCACAAAAGCGGCATACACCCAAACCCATACCTTCACAGGTACTACCTAAAAACAAAATGGTTTGGGTACCTAAGCAAAAAGCCCTAAAGTTACATGAGGCATCCACCTCTCAAGAATTCCAACCATCTACTTTCTCCCATTCCATCCAAGAGTCTCAAATTCTTCCATCTCACATGACGAACAAAAATCAGGACAATACTCAGCCTATGTGGAACCCTGCATGTCTACGTCATTCATCCACAAGCAAAAGTCTCCGTTGCCTCCTACACTACTTTCCCCTCACCAGCTTCAATGTTTACCACGGTATGTGCGACCGTTGGCCATGATTCCCTTCCATTCCACAACACTTCCGTATAACTCCATCTCCCCTACCTTCCACTATTATCTACATATCTTCCTCATCCTATGGTCCATGCTTTTGCATAAGCCTTCCCTCCTTATTCTGCATCACAATCCACTATCTACCTAGGCCATATCACTTTCATACGATCCCCTACCAACATCTGTGAGGACACTTGACATGGTCCATTCGACAGTATCTATCTAGCGAGACTCTCACCTTTCAAGGAATTATATACTTGAGTCTATCCATATCCACCTCCTATCTAAAAAGAACATGAAAAAAGAGAAAAAAGTAAAGAAAAATCCCTTCATCCAATGGTGAAAACCAGGCAAATAGGCACCTTGGATAAGTACCATGATGAAAACTTGGTAAACAGGCATCATGTGTAAGTTGATCTTCTATGTCACCTACACTTGGGGGCACCTTGTCTCATCGGCATATCACTCTTCTCCTCCCAGTTTCCTTTCATACCATTTCCTATCCTATCCTCTATCCATTACATACCTATCCTATCCCGTCCATCCATCCAAACTTCCTTTCCTCTATTTGTTGGTCTTGATAAAGATTGGGGGCACAATGTTGACAAATGTTTTAGATGTCTCCTGACATACCTTATCCCTCCAAAACATGCGAATCCTTCATTATCCTCTCATCCGCCTCTCGTCATTAATATTGTCATGAACAAATCTTACGTACTCTACCTACAATGGGGCATGTTACACTTATGCGACATAGTGCTGGGAAATCACATCTTTATTTCCTTCTATCCACTATTGCCCATCCTCATAACCATCCGTATCTACTATCTTCCATCCATCCACATATCCGTGGTGGTTCCTTGTCATTAGTATTGTTTGTTCCATAGCTGATCCATATCGGGTCCATATCGTGTCTTATCTAATCCATATCGGTTCCATATCGTGTCTTATCCGATCCATATCTTAGGTCCATTAGGGTTCTTCCCGAACTACGCTGCCTTTACATTATCACGTAGGCAAGGCCATTATCAATGCGCCCCCAAGGCTCTGCTTCCCTGTCCATCTCATATCTTGTCGTTTATCCTCTAGTCCATCCATGGTCCAAGCCTTGAACTACGCTGCCTCTGCGTTGTCACATAGGCAAGGCCATTATCAATGCGCCCCTGAGGCTCCACTTTCCCTATTTGTCCCATGTCTAGTCCTTCTATCTGTCTGAGTCCGCTCCACTTTCCCATCCATCCCATGTCTTGTCGACCGTCCCGCTACCCATCCGTGTCTATACCTTTCTCTAGACAAGCGCAGGCAGCAAAGCATGCTTCCCAACACAGCAAAAATCATGATGCAAAACATCAACCTATCCAAGGCAAAACAAAACACCATACCAAAACACTCAAGCTAATTTTATACTAGTTATGGCAAAAAGACACATCTAATGCAATAACGTTTTGTGATTGGTTAGATTAACTTACAAAGTCTTGATTTATGATATCATGCCTTTCTATGCTACTTGAAGATGCCAAAAGCTAGAGATGCTATGATGGGGGCATGATTATTTTCTTTGTCTGCTGCTTGTGGATTAAACTTTAGTAATGTGACGATTTCTGTCTAACGACATGATCGGTAAAAGATCATCGAGGACTCCGAGATCTAAACATGAACAGGGGCAATCCTTGTCTGTTGAAAAACGTAAGAAGTACTCAGGTCATCTAGATTCAAGTTTGACTAGATGCTTGTATTAATTTGCTAAATCAAAATCCATGTAAGTAATACTCAGGTCATCTCAGTTTAATTATACCTAGATGCTTGTATTTTCTTACAACATAATAAAGCCCAATGATGAAAGCGCTTCAAAATACTTGTTATATCAAGGTGACAAATATCTATTTCCATATCCATACCATATCCAACTATAGTTCATATCCATTCCATATCTATACTGTATCAAATTATGTCTCATATCCGTATCCATACCCATATCCATAACCATACCATACCCAATTGCAAGTCTATCCTTAATCCATGCCAATCAAGTCAAGTCAATCTTGTCAAATGATCCAATCACAATCAGTGGTCTTGATCCTTGTCTTGTCGTAAACCAACTCGATCAGTTAATCGTATCAATTGTCTTAGATAGGATGTTGCATTGTCGAAACCAGACCAACACAGCGTCTTACATGACATGCTTCATTTCCTGAAACCAGACACTATCCGTCGTGTTGCTCTAGGGATCCATCATTCCCTGCCATGACAACATGCCTACCGTGTTGGTCTAGGGATATATCATTCCCCGCCATGACAACACTATCATATCAAATGTCTTAGACAGGATGTTATATTGTTGAAACCAGACCCAGAGTCTTATACGACATATCTCATTCCTGAAACTAGACATCATCAATCCATATCATTGGTTTACCGCTCGACAGGGGCAATGCCTTGTTTGTGCCTGTATCATTTGTGCATACTTGCTTACTTACTTGTGTGTGTTATCATTGTTATCTTGCATTCCATATCATTCACCCCTTTCGTCTGCATTTAACCATTTCATCTCCTGTCAACATATCTTATCGTGAGATTGTTCATCTCACGCCTGCCGCCTTCTCCCCGTCCAATCTCTCGAGGGGGCATCCTATCATTATAACCTGTACCAAGGCCAAACTGGGGCATGCATCATTATCAGACTATTTATTCTTTGAAACAACGTGATAAAACACATTGCTTCAAAGAAGGGCAAAATGTAATAGCCTAAAATTGGCACAGGTCAAATTAAGTAAATATTTTGATATTTATCTTCATTCTTATTTTCTTCTGTCAATTAAATAAATATTCAAAGTTTATTTGATTGGTTCATTATCCTACAATCAAATAAAATCATTTTATTTAATTAAAATCCCTAAATTCTTCTAATGTCTCAAATCATCAATCCACCTCATCAATCCACCTCATCTTTCCACCTCATCTCTTCCACCCCACCATGTTGTACATATAATTAAATATTCTTAATATTTAATTAGCTAATATCCACTATTGTCCAAAATTGAATTCTTAATTCAATGTTCCCCACTATCCTCCACCAATTGAATTTTCAATTCAAATGTTCCCCACTAGCCTCCACCAATTGAATTTTCAATTCAATTGTTCCCCATTATCCTCCACCATGAATTCTTAATTCAATTGTCATAACTCACTATCCTCCACTCTGAATTTTTAATTCATCCACTATCCTCCACTCTGAATTTTTAACTCATACACTATCCTCCACTCTGAATTTTTAATTCATCCATTATGAATTAAATATTCACAAAAAATGAGAACTATTGATCTCATCTTTTGATCCTCACCCTCCATTCTATTTTCAGAAAATCTATAAATAGAACCCTTCTTTAAGCAACTAGGGAGACTTCTTCTGGCATCCTTACTATGCCCAAATCCCTCTAGGGAATCTTTTTCTTCTTCTCAATTCTCTTCTTCATACCATCGTAATGCAGGAATCATTCTAGCCATTTCTACTTGTCATCTTGAGGAATCGAAGCAAGGAAGCAAGCTCCCTGAGGGCCAACCTTCATCATTCAAGATCGAGAATGAATAGGTGACCAATGGAAGCCGCAAGGTAACAAGGTTGTAAGTTTTATGCTTTCATTTGTTTATTCTTGTTATTTGCATATTTCATTGTTGATTGGGTTTTCATTATCTTTATAGATCAATCCGATTTTCCCATTCACAGGTAGCATTTAAATTACCTTGGGGGGAATAATCAAATCATAAGGGTTTTGTTGTCCTATTTCAACCCCTTGATTAGATTGGCTTTCATGGTCATGGAAGCGATCCAAGACAACACTCTTGAGTCGTGTAAATTTACTAGGATGTTGATGCAAAATTTAAGTACCTTTTAGTGCTCTAAATAAAAATAATCCTAGACTAATTTCTTCTTGAAGTGCAAATACTTTTTAATAAATTTAGGTCTATGGGCAGTCACATCTTGTAATAAACTACGTAAATGATGAATATAAGAAAAAATTCAACAAGCTTATCCATAGACACCTTCAAGAAGTATTTCATGCATATCTAGTTTGCGTAGGTTCCTCATCTTAATAATAAAGTAGTAGATGCCATGGCTAGTATTGGGTCATTGTTAGATATGTTGCATGACAATCAATGCTATGGGTTTCTGGTTGAACAACTTCTCATACTCGCATACATCATCCTATAATTTAAGCTTATATACAATATTGTTGTCGCAAATGCCCCTAGTACCATGACATTTACACCTACCTCCATTGTCAAGTCCTTCAACTTAACCTCTCCCAAAATAAACACAAATCCTTGATTAAATGCACCTCTCACTTCACTATAACAAACTCTAAGCTTTGACTTGCTTAGATGGCTCGTGGGCCCCTCTCTTTAAGTCCGTTCAAACTGTCACCCATTACTACCTGTCACCGCTTCTTAACATCCAGTTTATTACTTCCTGTCACCGCTTCTTAACATCTAGTTTACTAACCACCTACCACATCCGTAACTGTTAAAAACCTTCAATAACCTGTAACCGTGAATTCAGCATAGGGGATAATCGGATCATTCCGCTCCTGTGGAATACTTTCGCCACAAATTACAATGAGCGATTAAAATTTCCACACAGCCCTGCAATATATAGAAGCAAGGAATTTGGGGGGTTAAGGCACTAGCAGGTGGGGGCTTTCGACACAATGGCGTTTAATCCCACATTCATTCCGTGAGTAGATTGCCTGAACATAGATTCTATAAATAATATCTGTCATTTTTAATTTTGAGTCATACTATCAATATAAATAGATAAAATTGCTTAAGAAGCCGTGACGGTATTAATATGTGTTAGTAATTATTTTCTTTATTTAAAGACCTAAAGCTTAAAATTTAATAATAATTGTTAATAATATATTTAAGGTTTTAATGTTTAATAATTTAATAATTATTATTAAATATTATATTTATTAATAATTATTATTAAATAATATATTAAAGTTTAATAATTTAAATGATTATTATGAAATAATAATGTTAATATTTATTGTACTAAAGATAAATGTACTTTATTATATTTATTTAAAAAATTAATAATATTTATTATGATTTATTTAAAAATAATACTAATAAACTTAGGCTATGAATTGGAAAATTAAACAAATTAAATGTGATAATTTATATTTAAATAATAGAAATATGATGTTCGAGATACTCTTCAAGGTTTTAATTTGGTATCTATGTCTGTGAAAGTGAACTACCACATGGACCTAAACGTGTCTATATAGGAATGAACTACTAGACTTTTGATGCTTGGAATCCACTCACCTTGATTGGCTAATGTAAATCTTAATAAGGGTTATCAATATTTAAAAACTCCTTTAGGAAATCTATTAAACCACGAAGGTCATGTTCTCCTTAATTAGATCCCTAGGCAAACTGATTCAATGACTTACGAACAATGATTAAAGATGTATGATGATATATGTTTTGATAAAATGTCATTTTTATACTCCTTAATTAGATCCCTAGGCAAACTGATTCAATGACTTATGAACAATGATTAAAGATGTATGATGATATATGTTTTGATAAAATGTCATTTTATAACTCCTAAATGTCATAGCAATCTTTGATAATTTAAAATGAAAGAATGAATGTCTTTAAATACAATGACATAGCACATAAATCATACAAACATGTGCTAGGTCAACTCATAGTGACTAGTGGGAGGGAGTCAACAAGATTTAATTTGAATTTAAATTGAATAGTTTGGGGTTTATAATTGCAACTACAAAAATGATATAGGTCAAGTCTACACTAACTATTTGATCTAGGACGGGAAATGTGAGATCTAGGGATTACAATCAATCTCTAGGGATGAGTGGTGATTGGATTAGGATAGGGTAATGTCATGAGATGAATTTGCACAAGAATATGCCACTTGGAGACTTGTTGCATAAAGAAAACTCTAATCAAAGTGCGCCAAAAAATAATGGTTTTGACCCGACTTTGATATGCATGTGACTAGTATAAGCGTGCATGTCAAAGTACAACAAGAAATAAACATGGAAATTAATTTCTTTGAATTCTCCTAAGGAGCACTCCATCGAAAACTAACAAAATAGAAAAAAAACTTGCAATAAATAGCATATAATCTCCTTTGTCTTCCTCACCTAGAATTGACTATGTACATGTTTGTGTAATTTATTGTCATGTGCTAGTTTAAAAAGACATTTGTTTTAGACTAATGTATAAATCTTAATAAGGACTATCAATATTTAAAAACTTCATTAGGGAATCTGCTAAACTATGAAATTCATGTTCTCCTCAATTAGATCCCTAGGCAAACTGATTCAATGACTTATGAACAATGATTAAAGATGTATGATGATATATGTTTTGATAAAATGCTATTGCGTTGCTATGTAAATGTAGTTTTTATAACTCATAGATGCCATAACATTCTTTGATAATTTAAAATGAATGAGTGAATGCCTTTAAATACAATAACATAGCACACAAATCATACAAACATGTGCTAGGTCAACTCACAATGACTAGTGGGAGGGAGTCAACAAGGTTTAATTTGAATTTAAATTTAGCAATTTGGGGTTTAGAATTGCAACTATAGAAATGACATAGGTCAAGTCTACACTAGTAGATTTGATCTAGGATGGGCAATGTGAGATCTATGGATTACAATCAATCTCTAGGGAAGAGTGGTGATTGGATTAGGATAGGGTAATGCCATGAGTTGAATTTGCACAAGGATATGTCACTTGGAGATTTTTGTAAATGTTCAGCAATTTCTGAAGTTGTATTCTTCCACACCATCGTAGGGAATGTAGATCAATTTATAATTTGTTTATCTTCTACCTATTTCATTATATAAGTACCATTCCTGAAATATGATGTTTGATTTTGTAGGGTCCTGAGAAGGTGAGAGGCCCAATCAACAAAGTGGTAGTCAACCAAAATGTTTAGTGTAGTTGAGTCCTTGTTGCAAGTTGCTTTCCATATCATGTGTCTTTCCCATCTTGGTTGTATTAAGATCGCTTCAAAAACTGCAATTATATCCATTACCCTTCTCATGCTACTTAGAGGTCTGGTGTGATCTTCACTTCCCAACCCTCCATAGGATCTTTGTACTACTCTGATTCCAAATTGGAATTGGTAGAGAAAAAAGTTGAAACTACACCATGATTCATAAACATTAATATGCAAATTATATGATGATGAATTTGAGATTTTTTTTCTCATTAAATCAACTGATTTTTATTGATAGAATATAGCTTTTTAAAGCCTCTCATTATCCTATGCAATAACCATCCAAATACCCTACCTCCATGTAGGAAAGTAACTCCCAAATATTAATCTATTACTAAACTATAAACTAACATTTATTTATTATATAATCTATAGTAAGATGTAATACGAATCACAACAAAATAAATAAATACAAATTACATAACTACATGAGTTAAATGAGAACACATATTTCTATTATATGTCCTTATAAAACTCAAGCTCACTTTTTATTTATTTTTTGTTTATTTTCTTCTCAAAAATCTTTTATCTTAAAAACATATGTTTTTTAAAGCTATGCTTTCTAAATTTAAAACAAAGTCATATGAATATTTATTAGGATTTTATTTTTCCAACATAGAGATATATAAGTGCTCTTAAATCAATTCTTTCTACAAGGTGACATATTTGTCATAACTCATCTAGGTTTTGTGGGCCAAGGCTTTAATGTATGGGATGTCATCAAAACTATTTTGAGTTAGATGTAGATGTGGGTAGTGATCCTTGGTTGATATGGTAGAACTAATATGGGAGCTCGAACGGGGGTGTTCGAGCAAACATATTTATGTGTTCTAATGAACACCCCCGTTTGAGCAAACTCATCCAAAAAACATTTTCACACCTAGACAATTTTTGTTCGTCAATAGAATTTGAACCCAGTATTGTGGAATCACCCCAGATATAAAATGTAACAAGAAAATAGGTACATAGGATACCTGGTGAAAGTAGGGAGGTATTTTAAAATTATACTAATGTATGTGAAGGGTATAAAAAACATAAATATGAGGAATAGGAATCAAATTAAGGGTGTTTATTAGTACCCTATAAATGCAGGCACTATTCCATTGGTTTATTAAATGAATCCCTTGAGCTTATAACTATGGCATGGTTATTTAATTGATTTGTATCTTACTCTTGCAACTTTCAAATGGTATTGTTCCTATAGTTGGGTCATGTTCATACACCCTATTTTATTCTCTATTAAACAATATTTGGTCTTTGACTATGCATGTCTTTTACTATATAGTTGGGTGAAAGTTCAAAGTTATGTTACCTTTTAAGCCTAATTTTCAACACACTAGAATTTAAGCATTTCCAACTAGAAGTTAATTTGGGCTATAAATGTTTCCTAGTTGGATTTATTGCAATTAAAATAGATCTAGACTACAACTTTTCTAGTTGGAAGTTTCTGCTAGATACATACATAGCATCATTTTAGTGTTTTTATTAAAAAATTAAATTATTTGAAAAAAGTTCTTTCCACTTCTACATATATAAATAATATCATTTGAAAAATACAAAAATAGTCTTTTGTAAATATCATTCCACTCATTTAGCCTTCAATCCTTAGATAAAGGCCTCTATTAATTCAACACAATGCTTTTTCCTTCAATCTCTCTTTCCCCACCAAACAAAAGAATGTCATTACCCCAAAGCCTTGAATGGCATTATTTTCTAGAAAAAATATTTTTTATGACATTTGCTAAATAACATACAAATGATTGATATTAGAGACAAATGAAGTGAGAATTAGTTATAGAGTTTTAAGTGTAAAATTTTATACTAGTACACATAGTTATTAAGTGTCTTCAAAGTATCGTCCCTACGGTCTTCATGTGTTTTAAAAAGAAGAAATTGGTTTCTATTTTTCCTACTTTTGTAGTTCATGTGTTCTTAACCAATGGCATGGTTTGACATGAAAACTCTAATAAGATGACAAATATGTCTCTCTTGCACAACCTATTTTTGAAAGATTAAAATATGAAGGAATCTACTTACAACCTAAAGTTAGAAATTCCTAACAAATTTCTCCTCCTTTGGTTGCAAAGAGATTTATGTTGGTTCCTCCTCCATTGCCTACACATTTCTCTTCTTTTGGTTGCAAAGAGATTTAACTTGAGCCCTCCTCCAATGTTTGGCCACTTTATAGTAGAAACCAAAAATATCTCAAAGGGCTTCCTCATCATGAACAAATTTGAAGGTAGGACACATTCATAGAAGTTCAAAAATCTTGAAAAAAATATTTTTTCTTAAAATTTTAGTCTTCATACTAAAAACCCATAAAATATGTTTTTTTACAAAATTTTTAATGATAATTTCACCATAATGTATTTTATGGATTGAAAATTTGAATTCCAAATTTATTTTACCCTAAATTTAGAGGAAGCATGTTTTCTCTAAAACAACAAACTTGGATAGTTAAAGACAGTCTACCTTATACAAACAATCTCAATGATGTTCCTCTATATTTTGATGCTCCAAAGCCACTGTGAATACATTTCCTGGCATCTATCCTAAAGCTTTACATAAAATATTCCAACATAGTTACACTATTAAATTGAGAGATAAACTCATGTCACATGTACAATAGTGTCAATTTAGTAAGGTTTAGCTAGAGTCATTAAAAATAATCTTACACAAATTTTATTTCTACTATTTTTATTTTGAAAAAAATGAAATGAAGCAGGCTCAAGTGAATTGCATAATGTTTTACAAATACAATGGATTGTTAGGTTTTACAACTTACAAGTAACCATCTAGCTTATTCATTTTTCCTAAAAATGTTATTCAAGCGAGTTAATAATCATTTTCTATGAGAAAAATTGGTGGGTAGCATATTTTTTAATTAAAATTTCCTCTTTCATGTGTTTTGTTGGTGCTCAAATTTGATGATCCTCCAATCCCTAAAGCCAAGTAACTCCTAAGTGCCAGGGGTGTCAAACTCAAGGAAATTACTCAACCTATATTTACAATAAGGCAACTAAAGACAATGTCGATAAGGTGGCTAAGACCTTCTTTTTCTTTTAGCTTTGCTAGGCCAAGGGGGTTTATTCCCTAAGGTGTAAAAGATGGGACAAGTTATAACATGAACTTAGACCTTTCCACAAACCATACCTAATGCATAAGATACCCCAAAATTTGTCACTAAGTACTTTATATGTTGGTTTGAAGAGAAAAAGGCAATCACACCTTCATTAAGCAAAAACACAACCATGCAAAGGGTCTGAGATGATGCTTTAATTTTCTGCTAATGCAACTACATATATCTAAACACAGATGTGGGTAAAACAAACAACATAGAAAGATAAGGGACTAATATTTTATTATATTTAGAGTGTGTTGAAGGGAAAATGGGTCAAGCAAAATGCATATCGATGCCTTTATTTAGTAGGTAGCATAGTCTAGATCTTGAATGAAAGGGGACATCAATGTAACCAAATAATGATATCTTAATAAAAAAATCAACGATTATCACATACAACAAACAACTAGGAGGAATTACAAAAACATCAACTCAAGCATTCTTCAATAATCCATAAGCAACCCATAGATTTATTGTATTTCTATGAAAATAAACCTCGCAAAAGAATTACAAGGCATTTTACAATATCCTACTATTAACTAATCAAGAACAATTTACTCAAACTAACAAATGTGGCTAGAATAGGTCAAAAGAGGCCATCTAGAGGTAGAGATAGTAAGAAAAACAAATGATTTGAAGTGGACCCTCCTTCAATAGGTCAAATCCTCTGGGGGATTTGAAAATAATAGGGGGATCTAGAATGGAGAAATGTAAGACAATTCTAAAAACTAGGTTTTGTCTGGGGGGTCATTTAGAGACCTCCTAGGGGTAGAGATAGATGAAATGAGTACGGGAAAGGTGGAATTAGTGAAATATGAAAATTATCTATGTAGGCAAGGTCGAGAATGCAAAAGAAGTGTTGACAAAGGGGGAAAGTGGGGATTAGGAGGAATCGACAAAGTAATAAATTGGCATCCACATGTCACCAAGAGAAGTACTACTGAGAGGACATAGTATTCATGTTTCCATGTACCTGATGAGGATCACACATCATCATAGGGTCATTGTGCAAGCTCATGCGTGTTTTTATGCTTACAAAATGTAGGGGTTTTATACAGTTGGGGTTCAGGGTTCTGATGGAACCTAGAACCTAAGGTTTTTGCACTGTTAAGGTTTGAGGTTCTAAAGGAACTTGGAACCTTGGAACTTAAGAAAATGGTTCTAACATCCATGAAAGACCTAAAAACCTCAAAATGACCAAAACATTCAAATGAAAGTCCCACATCATGATTCAAAGTGCCAAACATAACCTCAATCAACATTTGGACCCCAAAAATTTCAAATTTATATCTTAAAATTTTAACACAGGGGAATGGGGGCTGGGAAGGAACATGGAACTAGGAATGTTCCAAGGCCCACAGAAAACACATAATTCCCAAAGTGGCCAAAACACTTGAAGGAAAAGATAAATCGATGTAAGATGACACAACCCCAATCTTCAATATCATCCCAAAATTCCAAGTTTAAGCCTTTAAATTATAACATGGGGGAATGGGGGTTGGGGAGGAACTCAAAACCAGGAATGTTCTAAGGTCCATGAAAAACCCAAAATTTCCAAAGTAGCCAAAACACCTAAATGAAATGCCAAATTGATGTAAGGTGACATATATAGCCACAATATTCAATTGGATCCCAAAAATTCAAACCAAAGGACTTCAAATTATAACATTGGGGAATGGGGATTTCAGAGGACATTGGAACATTGGGGGATTCCAGGTTTTGATAGGACTTGGAACCTAGAACATTGCACCAAAGAGCTAGGAGAAAACAAGGAACACATCAAACTTAGAAATTTTTTTTGAGATTTTTAGAAACAATAACACATGGTCAAGGCATGGGGAAGGTAAAGGACACTTCACAAAAAAAAATAACCAAGGCCAATCTATTGAAGATTTCTCCAATCATCTATTAGTAATGGGTGAAAACCTTCTAAGACAACAATGAGGCACAAAAATAGGACTTTTTCCAAATTTTAGGCATGTGCCAACATGTTGATACTCAATTAGTTTGATGAAACTAAAATTGATTTAAAATAATTCATGATGCCATGAAGAATTAAATTGTATATTCCAATTTAAATCTACCAAGATATTCCAAATTTACAAAGAATGTTTAAGCTCAATATGCCCATAGTAAATATAGTGACAAAAAAATCAATCTTCATGTTTGCATACATAATCATTGGAGAAACAACAATGATTAGGTGTACTTTTTCCATAAAATCTAGAATCTTGTTGATTAATAGATGATGAAGAAAAAACATGATAACATATTATAAGAAAACAAATATATGATTATATAGCTTTTTATTAACATTGGATATTCTACATCACATATATAAATCAATTCATTTTTAATTCGAAATGATGATCAATGAATTCTTTTGACTTGATAAGGTTGAAACTATGAAACACTCAAATCCTAAATAAATTTCAAAAATTTAATAGTGAGTAGGAATCTTTAATGAAATTATTCTTAATTTTCTTTGATTTCTAATGTTATTGGAGGAACACAATTTTGTAAAGAATGATATTTTTCCAATGTTTGTCAACTCAAAAATTTAGGAGATCGACATGTAAGACTTCTATCACTACAATTTCAAAAATATTTTTTTATGTTGTCATGTCTTTTGGGTTGAAAATTTTGGGGGATACTTATCGAAAGCATCATGCCACTAATCTTTCATGCTTTCATGCATAAAATATTAGGGTCATGACACTAATCTTTCATGCTTTCATGCATAAAATATTAGGATCATGACACTAATCTTTCGTGATTTCATGCATAAAATATTAGAAGATTGTGTTGATGACATACTACTAAAATCTCAGGAATGAATAGATCTCATCCAAGAATTAAGGTTAAGTTTTGAATGTTTGTGCTAATAAAGAGTAAGATTAAATCCTAATGTATTTGTGTTGTCTAGAACAAATGTCTTTTTAAACCAACACATGACAATAAATTACACAAACATGTACACAATCAACGCTAGGTGAGGAAGACAAAGGAAACTAGATGCTATTTGTTGCAAGTTTTTTCTATTTTGTGAATTTTTGGAGTGCTCATTAAGAGAATTCAAGAATGATACATATATTTTGAGTAGATATGTATCCTTTTGAGTGTGCAAATAAATTAATTTCCATGTTTATTTTTTGTTGTACTTTGACATGCACCCTTATACTAGTCACATCCATATCAAAGTGGGGTCAAAATTTAACGGTGAAAACTTTACACCCATGCCCCTTTCCATTACTTTTTGGCACACTTTGGTTAGAGTTTCCTTTATGCAACAAGTCTCCAATTGGCTTATTCTCGTGCAAATTCATCTCATGACATTACCCTATCCTAATCCAATCACCACTCATCCCTAGAGATTGATTGTAATCCCTAAATCTCACATTGCCCATCCTAGATCAAATAGTTAGTGTAGACTTGACCTATATCTTTTTTGTAGTTGAAATTCTAAATCCCAAACTGTTAAATTTAAATTCAAATTAAATCTTGTTGACTCCCTCCCACTAGTCACTGTGAGTTGACCTAGCACATGTTTATATGATTTATGTCCCATGTTATTGTATTTACAGACATGCATTCATTCATTTTAAATTATCAAAGAATGTTATGGTATTTAGGAGTTATTCAAACAACATTTTATCAAAACATATATCATACATCTTTAATCATTTTTCGTAAGTCATTGTGTTGACTTGTCTAAGGATCTAATGAAGGAAAACATGACCTTCATAGTTTAGCAAATTCTCTAAAGGAGTTTTTAAATATTGATAGCCCTTATTAATATTTAGATTAGCCGATCAAGCTAAGTGGATTCCAAGCATCAAATTTTTGGTTTAGGTCAATGTTCTACTTTACCAAAGCTTTAAAAAACCATCAAATTTCTGGTTTAGGTCCATGTTCTACTTTACCAAAACTTTGAAAAACCAATATATATATCTCGAACATCATATTTCTATCATTTAATTTTCCATCAACATCATTTCCAACTCATTCCCTAAATTTATTATTATTTAATTTTTTATTTTAAATAAATTATAATAAACTACATTTATCTTTATTACAATAAACTTCAAATATATTATTTTAATAATAATATTATTAAATTATTAAACATTAAAACTTTAAATATGTTATTAACAATTATTATTAAATTTTAAGCTTTAGTTGTTTAAATTAAGAAAATAAAAATAATGGCTAACACATATTAATACCGTCTCCGCTTCTTAAGAAATTTTATCTGTTTATATTGATAAATATGACTCACAATTAAAAATGCAGGCCACGCTTCTATTCTCCCCTCTAAGACAACAACCCTATTAAAAATAATCGTTTGCTAAGCATTTTATAAGTAAAAGAAGTTAGGATAGGGAATATTTATAGAATCTATGTTCACCGCAATCTAAAAGCCCCCACCCGCCAGTGCCTTAACCCCCCCCCAAATTCCTTGCTTCTATATATTGCAGGGCTGTGTGGAAATTTTAATCGCTCATTGTAATTTGTGGCGGAAGTATTCCAAGGAGCGGAATGATCTAATTATCTCCTATGCTGAATTCACGGTTACAGTTTATTGAAGGTTTGTAACGGTTACCGAAATGGTAGGCAGTTAGTAAACTGGATGTTAAGAAGCGGTGACAGGAAGTAATGTGTAACAGCCTGAACGGAGTTAAAAGAGCGGTTCACAAGCCATCTAAGCAAGTCAAAATTTAGATTGTGCTGGTTAAGCCCAACCCTTCACTATCCTTGGCAATACACTCTATTGAAGAGGTTATTATGGTGCTTTATTATAGTGTCTAAACATAGAAGAGGCTAATCTTGCACTTCAAGAGGTACATGAAGGTACCTATGGTGCCCATACTAGTGGTATTATCCTAACAAAAATAATTCTTAGAATAGGTTATTATTTGCCCGCCATGGAGCATGATGCTTGTTAGAATATTAAATGATGCCTAGCATGTCAGCAACATATAGATCTTATTCATGCACCATTATTGGCATTGCAACCCATCATGACTTTTTGGCCTTTCTCTCAATGGGGCCTTGAAAATTCATGCCGGAAATTTTTTTAAACTCGGCGGTTGTTCCTATCGACATATTCCTTGAACTCCTCTGGGTGCAAGTGCAAGTTAATATCTTGGAAATCTAACTATAAAATCTAAGTCTGTTTGTAGTTTTCTTGAGGGGGAGAACATACTTTTATTTTGTTACTAGTCTTCAATTCAATCCAATAAAAGCGTTTATGTCACCTCACCCTCTCCAACAGTCGAGCATTATTGAAAACTCCTTTCAAAATCACCTTTTTCCCAATCTTTGTTATGAACATCTAGAATAGAAGCCTGTGCTGCACATGAAATTGGATGTTGTCGCGTAACACGTTAGATATATTTTTTTCCTTAAATATATTTAGTTTAAATTACGCTCGCCATCCAGAATAGAAGGCTTTTGTGATAGAATTCTTGAAATTCAAAGGCATGCGAAGACCAACTTTACTATACTAAAATTTGAAAGACTTGACTTAAATTTAAACAGCGTTAACTCTTACGCTGGACAAATACACAAAAAATGACTTGCTTGACTTGGCTTACATTCAAACAGCATAACTCTGCCGCTCAACAACTACACGGAGAATGACTTGCTTGACTTGACTTACATTCAGGATAAGATTACTTATCTTCAGTTTTTTTGTGTGGCTGCACTCTAATATTGTAGAGGCGTGTGGATGTAAACAATTGTGACAGGCGAACATGGCAGGCATGTTCAAGTATCGTCATCTACACTGACATGAAGAAGGCGCTAGACTTTGCAAGCGTGAAAGGGCATTCCCCGTGACTCAAAATCCATTGAATGACCTACACTAAGCCAAGTAGCATTGACTTCCATTGAGCCAAGTAGAAGTAGATATTCTTAGCTTGGTTAATTCTTATTGATAACCTTGGAACAAATCTCTAGGTCTTTGTTAAAAAAATTAGTGGTCGAAGCAAAAGATATGGTATTGTACTCTAGATGATATGGGAGTTGGAATGTTTCTTTAATCTTCTTCTTGGTTATGTCTAGGAATAGTTAATCTTCTTCTTGGTTATGTCTAGGAATAGTTAATTCACTATGTCAATGATCTTTCTCTTCTAAGAGTTAATATTTAGCACATGTTATAATCAATTCAAGAGATTGGACTAATATGAGGAATACAATAGCTTGAATAATCCCAATATTTGTAATGCACCTAACTAACACAATTTTATCCTATATTTTCATTTTCTTTAGAAAATTTGCCATGTTCACAAGCCCCAAGTCCATTCTGATACTTGATCTTGTGTAGATGTGATCTTAGAAGGGGGTTTGAACTCCTTATTCATTATTTTGGCCTTGGGTGATGTCATATGAGGAGTTTTACTAAGGAGTGAAGTAAGGAAGTGAGGTTGTAGAACAAGTAAACAATTGAAATTCTAGTAAGTTGGTAGGGTGAAGAAGCAAGTATGTAGTTTGTATTTTCTACATATATGCATAGGAACCCCACAAATTCTAGAGTATGAGTATCATGGAATTACAAGAAGTGAAGAAAAGAAAAAAATTATAGTTTTTAATAAATTTCTAAGAGTGTAAACTTATGTGTAATGAAAAATTTGGATAAAATCAAAATGATAAAACAATACAATGCATTACTTAATCCAACTCTTCAATACCTCGGATAGATAGATGCTAGATAGATTGAGTGATTGAGTGATTTGATATGTTGGTTGCTCAATTCTGTAGCATAACACTAAGATGGAGATCATAGATAGAGAACATGATAGATAGATAAATGATGCAAGATAGATGGATGAAAGATTGTGGAGAGATTTTGATAGCATGAGGATACTAGAAGAATAGATTCATACAAATGGCTTATGAGAGGGTTGATTTATAGTCAAGGCTTGATTTGAATGGATGGTTGAGATTGAAAGGCTAATTGAACAATGTGGATAGCTAGGATTGATTCGGTTATCCCACTTCTCAAAGAAATTGTAGTCATGTGACAAGTGTAGGGAGGAGAATAGGTCTCATGTGTGATTGTGTACACAAATACTTTTATTTAATAAAATTAGGTCCTATTAGTTGTACATGTGAAGAATTTTAAATGAAAGTTGTACTACAACAGATGATTAAATTGAGAGATGGACAAGTGGCAAAATGTGGTGAGAGGTGAGGATAAATGATGGGAATTGTGAGGGAAATTAATTAAATAAATAAGATTTATTTAATTAATTGGAAAGTGGGATAAGGATGGATTAGAATTATAAATTAATTAAATAAATAAAATTTATTTAATTAATTGGCTAATGGAATAAGTGGGATTAAGAGTGGGATTATGATAGAAAATTAATTTAATAAATAAGATTTATTTAATTAATTTGATAATTGATAAATAAAATTAGGAGTGGGTTTTAGACAAAATGATACATAATGTGTCTAATGATGTTTTTGATTGGGTGATGCAAGACATGGACATTTTTGGGTGTCTACATTTTGCTCCTCTTTGAGATGATGTTCGCGATGATGAGATTTATGTCGAGTAACATCATTTCAAAGAAGCTAAGGTATGGATAGAGGAAAATGGATGATGATGACAGAAAGATAGGATGAGGATGGAAATATAAGATTAGGATGGGTGAGGTGTATCACCTGTGCCTAAGTTTGGATATTTCCTTCATATTCTAGACTGCCTATATACCTTGTATCCACGGGATCAAGGCACTTGATGATAGAAATGATATGTAGTTCTTGTTTGTGATGATATGGTGATGTGAAGATAGATGATGAAGATAGATGATGAAGATAGATGGTGATGTGAAGATGGAATGAGGATGCCCCCTCGAGAGGATATGTGGGTTGGACAAACACGGGTAGGCTCTCGAAATGAACAGGATTGGTCAAGGAAGAAAGATAAGGAAATTGATCTAGAAGAAATGATGATGCATAATACTACAATAAAAGTGATCAACCATGATGTTTGATATCGCACTAGACGTTATGCACCAAGGTATAAGGATGAGGGTGACGATGTGTCTTGTGTCCCAACATAATACAACCTTGTCTAAACGTATGACGAAGAAAACTTAGAGCATTGAAGTCTTAATGCACAAAAAGTATGATGTGACCTTAGATGCAAATGATAATTCAAAAAGCTATTCTAACATACACAAGATATGAATATTAGTTGGAATGATTACCGATTTGATACAAATGCAAGATAAAATGATAACACATGCAAGCAAGCATGCACAAATGATTCTAAAACAAACAAGGTACTACCCCTATCAAGTTGTAAACCAATGATTAATTGTTTGATTGATGATGATGATAATGATAAGGATAGTTTTGTCATTGTGGGGAACGATATATCCCTAGATCAACACAACGATATGGGAATGATATATCCCATTGATGATTGATGACAATTGATTGATTTGGTTTACGACAAGATTAGGATCAAGACCATTAATGTAATTAGATAATTTAGCTTGTTTGATTGACTTGATTGGTATGGATAAAGGATGACTTGCATTTGGATCATTTCTTGGATTGTTTTGATTGGCATGATTGGATGAAGTGATTGATTTGATGAATTGATTTGATGATGATTTGATCAATTGGTGATTTGATGTGTTTTAATGGATTGATTTGATTTTGATTTGATGATTGAATTGATGATTTGATGTGTTTTGATGGATTGATTTGATTTTTATTTGATGATTGAATTGATGATTTGATGATGTCAATTGATTTTGATGATTATGATTGATTTGATTGATAGATTTGGAGAATTGATTTGAATGAATTGGTTTGATATGAATGAGTGTGATTGATTGAATTTTACGTGTTTATTGATAATGTGGGAGATAGATGATAGAAGAATGGTGAGATGAATAAAGATGATAAGTGGATGATGGTAGAAGAAAAATGAAAGATGGAAGAGATATATCGTATGTGCTTGAATCCGAGTACTTCCTTCATATCCCAAATTGCCTACATACCCTGTATCCACAGGATCAAGGCACCTAATGATAGAGATGAGATGTAGTTCTTATAATGTTTTATTGATGGTGATGATGAATGTTGATGGATTGATCGGATTGATGGGATTGATTGGATGCTTGTTGATATATGATGATATGGATTGGATTGATGTGATGAGTTGTTTGTTTGATAGATTGGCTTCATTTGAAGAGACTAATATGAAGAAGTGATTTGATGTTCATGATTGGTTTGATGAATTTGATTTATTTTGATGGATTGATTTGATGAATTAATTTTGATGATTGTTTGGATGAAATGATTTGAGGGAACTCGATGGTTGATTTGATTGATTTGAGTTGATGATTGAAGTGATTGATTTAATTTGATGATTTGATTAATTTGATTGATGATTGGATAGGATTGATGTGATGGATTTGATAATGATTTGATTTTATTGCTTGGATTTTGTGGGATATTTGATTTTTTTGGATTTTTAAAAAATTTTTCGATTTTTGGGAATATTTAATTTTTTTTAGATTTTTGAATGTTTTTATTATCAATGGATGTACAATTGGGGTTGCCTTTGTGCTAGATACCAATGACAAGGGAAAAACCAAGTCTAGGTGCAAGGATGGAGGTAGGATGGATGGACTCAATAGGATAGGTTATAATGAAGGAGATGGAAGGCTCATGATAGATGGATGGATAAAAGGAAAATATGATAGTGGATGGGATGGAAAGCTCATGAGAAATGGATGGATAAAATGATAGACAATAATGGATGGAATGGATGTATGCATCATAAGGGAGGTAGGATGTGATCTCCAAGGACTATGTCACATAGGAATAACATGCCCCATTCAAAATCTAATGCTTAGGATTTTTAAATGACAAAGCTTATGACAATAATGAATGATAAGATGAGGCTTATGACAATAGAATGATATGATTGGTTTAGATAAGATGGATACATGGGTAATGGCAGGAGGGTAATGATAGGATTTGGTTTGAAAGGATGAGGTATGTCAAGAGATATCCAAAACATGTTTCAACATTTTGCCCCCATTTCTTTGTCAGGATCAAAAGGAGGGAGGA
Source organism: Cunninghamia lanceolata (assembly GCA_027924645.1). NCBI lineage: Eukaryota > Viridiplantae > Streptophyta > Pinopsida > Cupressales > Cupressaceae > Cunninghamia > Cunninghamia lanceolata. The sequence continues at coordinate 13,253,487 of BSBN01000078.1, forward strand.
TAGATTCAATAGGATAGGTATATAGGTGTAATGGACAAGGATGGTATGAAAATGGTATGATGGGATGGAAATGATAGGTTGGATGAGACAACGTGCCCCCAAGTGTAAGTGACATAGAAGATCAACCTACACAGACACCTGTTTGCCAAGTTTTCATCATGGTACTTATCAAAGGCACCACCAAGGGTGGTTTTCACCATTGGATGAAAGGATTTCTCTTCTTTTTTTTATAGGTACATGGATAGGAATTGGTGGATATGGATAGGAGGGACTCAAGCATCTAGTTCCATGGTTTAGATGATCACCCCACTAGCGATGAATATCATCGCACATGGACCATGTCAAGTGTGCTCATAGAAGTTGGTAAGGGATTTGCATAAGATGTAAATGGAATAGGTAGATAGTGGATAATGAAAGGTTCATACAAGGATGGATAGGGGATAATGTTGTGGATTATGTAGGTAAGATGGTGGATTATGATGTGGATTATGTAGGGATAATGGTGGATTATGACGTGGATTATTTAGGGCTTATGCAAAAGGATGGATGAAAGATATATGCAAAAGAATGGACCATAGGAATAGGATGGGGAGATGGAGGTATGCAGAAATATGGTGGAATGGAATGGAACCATGACCAACGGTTGCACACACCATGATAAACGTTGAAGCTTTTGATGGGAAGGTGGTGTGGCAAGCAATGGCAATGTTTTCTTAGGAGATGGGTGATGGAGTTACTTAGATACCCACATAGACTTAGGATTTTTACCATTTTTGTTTTGCTTGTGGGATAGAGGAATATGAGATTTTTGAATGGAATGGGAAGTTTGGATGGAAGTAGATGGTTGGGATTTTTGGGATGTGGATGCCTCATTTGACTTGATTACTTTTTACTTAGGGACCCAAACTATTTTAGTTTTGGATTTTTATTTTGAAGGTATGGGCTTGGATTTATTTTTGAATGTACTTTTATATTAATTCTTTGCAATTGTATCCTAAGGCATGAGAATTTTTAGGATGTTTATCTTTATGAGTAGATGCATTCAAATGTTTATTTTGGAATCCCATAGGGTAGGTGGAATGAGTGGAAGCTTCTCGTTTAGACAATATGTGCATTTGTTGGCCATGATTAGGAATGTGATGGTATTTATGGATAAATGGATAATTAGGCATTGGTAGAAGTGGAGGAAAAGTGGATGGAGGGATATTAGGAGTTGGAAGAAGTGGAGGTAAAGTGGATGGTGGAATATTTAGCGTTGGGAGTAGTGGAGATACAGTGGATGGTGGAAGGTGTATGGTCACATGCTTTTGACATTTGTAGGATGATGGAGGGGGAATGGCAACATATGTTTTAGGTGTATGATTGGATGTATAGGATTGGGGATGGAAAGTGGACTTAGGATGCATGGAGAAGGTACCAACATCATTAGATTGTTGTCCTTGGGGTGTGTATCCAAGGCCATATGAGCGTGAGGAACCTTGACATGGATTGGCTCCAAAATACCTTGTTCATGAAGGCCTAGGCCTTTACCTTGGTAGTTCATGTTTTGAAGCATGCAATGGACAATCGGACTAGGTGTGTTTTGGGAACTAGAGTTGAGCTCATTATTGGATGGAGAAGGTGAGGTCGAGTACAAAGGTTGTTGTTGTCCTAAGGAAGAACACTCATGGATGAAGGTGGATAGACCAAAAGGATAGGGTAGTGGATTTGAAATGGGATCAATGATGGATGAGGAAGGATCATTAGGATCTTGATTATCATTGTGTTCATTTAGATCCAAACTATTTGTGTGATCTTCTATGCTTGCTTCGGAGGCATATGTCTCATCATAAGAAGTGGATGTTTTCTCATCATGGATAGGGCTATGTGGAGTATGGATAGGAGAAATTTGGATATCTTTCTCATGGATGGTCATGGGAGTAGGGATAAGTGGAATGATAACCTCTTGATCATGGATTACGTAAATTTTGGCTAAGAGGATCATCGTGCTTTTCATGATCATAGATAGAACCTTGATCATAAATGTGAGCATAAATAAGATTAATTTGGCTATGAATGGGGTACATTTGCTCATGAATAGGGTCATGATCATAGCTAATAACTTGATCATAGAAAATATATAGGTCATGGATAAGTTGAACTTAGGGATTCTTTGATCTTGATTTGGATGAGGGCTTGATGTTTCCACTTGCGTTGGATTATACTCTTGACATAGCTCTTGACTTTGGATGGAATTGGAAGGGGATGGCTCTTGGATAGGTTCTTGGTTAACAGCAATAAGGCATGATGGGTCTTGTCTTGGACTCATGGGGGGAGACTCTTGAAGAGGTTCAAAGGGTTATGTACTATATGATGGGGTAGGAGGAATAGGCATGGTGTTGTAGGACTCTTTGATAGGGTCAAGGGATTGATGACTACATGATGGGGTTGTTGGACTAGACAAGGTGTTTGAGGATTCTTTGATAGGCTCATGAATGAGTCTTTGACATGGCAATGATTGAATCCTTGCTAATAGCAAATGGATCACATCCTTTCCAAGTGTATGGGTGAATGGACAATATAGTGGATGGATAATAAGGGTGGATGGTGGTATGGGCTTAGGATTAGGACTTTGATTGGATGGAGGGATAATGGGATTTTATATATTAGGATTTGGATTGGATGGATTAGGACTTGGGCTACATGGAGGGCTAATAGGATTAGATGGACTTGAACTTGGATTGAATGGAGGACTAATAGGATTAGATGGACTGGACTTGGGATAGATGGAAGGATGGTGGGATTGCATATATTAGAAGGTTGGTTCTAGATCAATGGACTAGGGGTAGGATCACATGGTGGTGTTGAGATAGGACAAATAGGGTCATGGATTGGATGATGATGAAGGGTATTCATAAGATACTTTCTCTAGATTGGTGTTTCCCTCATCAAAGGTTATTAGGTCTTGTATAGGTGGACTTAAGTCTATCAATGGTGCTTGATGGCCTTGTTGGAAAGGTGGACTTGGGCTTGCATGATTTATGTGCGAAAGGCCATTTGGACTCACATGTTGTTCTTGTGAGGACATTTGGTTACCATGTGGATGGGTTTGGTGATGTGTTGACTTGGTAGGATATGTAGGTGAAAGATTTTGTGATATGAATTTTTGTGGAAGTTGGTTGATGTTGGAAGAAGTGGGGTATGGTAATGTGGCATTGGTTTGACATATGTTTGGATAAGATTGGTATGAAGTTGGATAGGTTGGTGTGGGATTGTTATGGAAAGATGTGGGATAAGGTGATGTGGCATGGACTTGATAAGGGGATGAAGTGGGTTGATATGAATAAGTCAAGGTGGAATTAATTTGACATGTGGAGGGATTGGATTGATATGAAATAGAAGGTGATGTCACATAGGGATGAGGTGGAATTTGTTGATGTGGAATGGATAGAGGATTATGTGTTTGTTGGTTTTTGACATGTGGCTATGAGGTGTAGCATTTGAGGTGGTTGGATTTCGTGGAATTGAAAGCTTTGAATGAGGCCTTGGAGTTCTTGAATGGTGTCTTGGCTTATAGGTTGTGGTTTTTGGTAAAGTGATTGGAGGATATCTTGGAATTTGGATAATATGTCATCTAATGTTGGCATGATGTTTAAAGATTAAGACCCCTTTGTCAAGTGTTTGACTATGATTATAATGATGATGCGGAATGATTAAGATGATGATTAGGATGATTTGGCTTGGAATGATTGGATGTCTTGGAATGATGATTGACTAGGATGATTAGGCTTGGATGATATGGATGATGTGTAATGATTAGGATATGATAAGCAAGATGATAGATGACAAGGATGATTAGGGTTTTGTTTGGGATGAAGGTGATTGAGAGTAAATGTGTTGACTAGGATGAGTAGGATTGGATGATGTGGATAAAATTGAGTTGGATGCGATGTGTAGGATGACTTGTTTGTGTGTTTGGTGTTTATATCTTGATTTGGAAATATTCAAACAAATGATTATGCATGTACACACATGAATCACTCACACAAGACACATAATCACATTTGAATTTGAAATATGAAGAATGTGATGATAATGAAACAAGCAAGTGAAGACACATCAACAGGTCCTGGGGGTATGGCCACTAGCACAAATGGTTCTTAATCAGTGTTTTAGGATATACTGGTGTCTATACATGTGGTGATTGACTCCGATCAGGAGGCCTCCCAAGCTGTAAAGGTTACGCTCTATAGGTTTTTATGCACAAAAAGGGTACTGAGGGAGACATTCGTCGATATAGAACAACTGCACTAGGTGATATAAATTTTGTTACAACCACGATTATTTGTATAGAGGGCCAAAACAAAAGTACCATTTGGGTCATTCCCTCTCACAAAATGGGAAGCAGGCCCTCTAAAGGCTTAAACAAAAGCAATACAAGCACATGTTTTTGATCTCCAAGTTCGTACCAAGATGCAAGGAGAGAGCATACACATGTACTTGATCACACTCACATGGCATTCACTAACCTTTAGAAACTTAAATGTGTGGAAAACAATTCGAACACTTATTCTTTTTTAGCCCCAAATCAAAATGTGATGGAAGACACTTGTTTGTTTTATGCTCAATTTTGATGTGAATGAAGACAAGATGTTCTTTTTAAGAACCCAATTTGAAGTGTCAAGGAAAGCAATAATTAGAGATAAAAGATGGAATATTTGCGCTGGATTATTATCACTTTCTAATCTACTATATATGTTGATGCCAATGTTGTTCTAGCTCCTTAGATACTCCTGAAAGTCACCAAGACAAGAAAAATCCCAAACTTGCAAGCAAAAAGGGGTTAGGTCAAAAACATGTAATCTGTTAAAAATTTGAGATAAACGATATGATACAGCAAAATAAATTGCATAAATAGAAACTAAACAGAATTCTATGCACTTTTAAAAACAATTTTGTTGAAAAAGGATCAATTTTACTCAAGTTATGTGCATTTGAAGTTTGAAAGGAGGCTAAAATTTGACTACAAAAAAGGCCTGCAAAATGATAAAATTACTTGACAAAACATTCACCACTACAAACATGGGCAAACTAGCTTTCCAACAAGTCCTTTCACGTGCAATTTTGAGCATGTATGCATAAGTTATAGCAAAAAGAAAAAAAATGCCCTTATAGGGGATGTGGAGAAAACAAGAGGTTAGCTGACTATTTGGTTGACCACTAGTGGCTAGTGAATTTCTGATCACATACAACTGTCTTCGTCCTAGTGGTTTTCTCTAGTGTGGTAGATCTTGTAACAATAATGCTATAGGCTCTAGGATAGATCATGGTTTCTATGGTCAATCACCATTAATGTCTTCAACTTGGGACATATATCAATCGGTCCGCCACCTTCTCAATAACTCACCAATGCCACAAATCATTGAACCAATGTTTATGTATATGTTGGGTTAATTTTGTCAACCTATGATCGCTACCAACACTAGGAAGTCACTCAGATCCTTGATATAGTGTGCCTTGGATGTAGATGATTGTTCCAAGGATGATGGATGCTTGGTCACGACATCTTCAATATCAATGTCATCACTCTTAACTAGTTTGTTGTTATGTTGATCGACATAATAGTTCAAATTTGTAATCACCCATCACCTCTAGTGTGATATGTCGTAGCCTTGTTAGATGTAACCAATATTCAACACATAAATTGGCCTTTGGAGTTAGTAGTAGGGTCTTCAATGATCAATGATGATAATCCTCCTTAGTTCATCTCAACTCTGCAAACTCTATATAACATAGGCTACGAAGACTAGAAATTGTGATTGATATCAGCTTCAATGTCAAACAATGTACAAGATAAAGTATAATAGCTCTACCACAATCCTTGAATGGTCTTTGACAAAGCTCTGCAATAGGTGATAAGTAGAGGTTGATGTATTGTGAAGCAGGCGCCGGGAGTAAGATCGACAAAGGGATGCGAAAGTCGACAGCTGCTGGAAATAAAGGCAATGACTGTAGCTAAGAGACAATGAAAATTCCCTTGCTGATGATTGAAGATTCTACCAGGATATTTGAAATCCTGGTGATCAAAAAAGCTGACGACCAAGTGTTTAGTCTATGGGCTGATTTGCTATCGATCACCTGTGATGGCCATTGTGACTCAGAGGACATTCAAGGAATATGCCGTTAGAAACATCTGACAAGTTTAGAAATTTTTTTAGCGTGAATTCTTTAACCGCCACCAAATGTTGACTGATGTGATATGTTGATGTCGTTGCTACTTGGGAACTCCGATAAATGATTACTACCTATGCTAAGAGTCCACTATGGATAGTAGAATTAAAAGATCGCCATTGATTTCACCATTCGTGAAGATATCAGGCAGAAGTTTGATAATGTTGGCCAATCCTAAGAGTTTTCGTTGTATTCTACTTGTCAGATTTTATGTGGTCACCAGTGACATAGATGATTTTGAAATGTCACCGGTGGTGTTATAAACACCTGTTGCTACTACCGCCGAATGTTTCAAGATGCCGGCGATATTTGAAAGGGTCATGGATTTGATTTGCCGACTACAATAAAGATGCTGATGTGGAAACTGGTCAGTGTGATTGGTTTGGGAGGGCCGAATGGTGTATGGACCGCTGTGTATTGACTTGTAAAGTACCATTTTTTCACAAGCACACAAAACTGAGATAAAACATTGAATTACTACAAGTGAATTAAAGTAAGGTAAATTAACTTCTATTCACCATTCAGAAGAAAAGATATTAAAATATTTCCAAGAGTCCAAGCAATCTTTGAATTCATAAGATTAAAGTATAATCATGATTACAATACATGTGTATACATCTGAAGTCAATTATAGAGTATGTAAAAATCAAATATATTACAAGTGTTAATTATTGGCATCAAGCCTTACAAATCTTTGAAACAATAGAAGTACAAAGTGATCAATATCATAAAAATTTGACAAAAAGTCCTCGACTACCCTTGACCAACCAGCCATCTGTTGAATCAAAGGACAAGAACATGGTTTAGGCACTTTTTTTGCCCAACCATGAAGCTTGCGCTTCCCCAGTATCCTTCAAACTGAAGGATGCCTAACCCTGTTCGAAGACCCTAGCAATCTGTAAACATATGCAGGGTGGAATCTGGTGTGTGCCTATCAATCTACATGCATTAGTATCATGAATGCAGCATCTCATCAATAGGATATGGTAGGGAAATATATAAAAACTAGGCTATCAAACCATTCATTCTATAATGGTATACATGTCTATTTCAACATCTCATTAGCTTTAGCCAAAGCATTAACCATATAAGGACATATAGGTTTTGAAAAAGAAAACCTACTTCCCTATTATTCCATACTCGACACCCATCACAGAAGGCAATCTTTCCAAAATACACAATAAAGAAGAAAAAACATAGGGCATGCAAGCATCTATTCACCCTCAATAATTAATTCTTTTCCTTTTTCCAAACATTAAATACACAAAATACACTATGAATCAGTCCACTCATTCAATCATTTAATTATTTCTATAATAATCAATTTAATTCATAGTTCAACCTTCTTGACATTTATGCGATAGGAGGTTTATTTAAACACAAAAAAACATATATACATACTTCCTATCGCTGGGGCGACAGGAAATGTGACAAGATTAAAACAGTGAAATAGAGTAAGCAAACATTCTTTTAACAACATTCAAAAGTATGATAAATTTATTGTCTCAGATTTGCCAGTATGCTGTTTAATCAGTGTATTTGTTTTGTTTATCATTCCTTTTTAATTTGGATAACATTCTATCAAATTTTAAAATAGTTTTAACGCAGCTACAAGTTCTACTAATTTTGCTACAAGAAATTCATATTATCTAAAAGTCATAGATTTTTCTGTTTTAGCTTAAGTGGTCGATTTGGTTAGTTTATTTATTTTTAGCAAATGAAGAGAAAAATATAGTCGTAAGGAATCTACAGGAATACAAACTAACTAAGATCAGAGGTTTGTTGTTTATTTAAAGAAAAAGGCCAATTTTGTAGCTATCTATGTATGTTTCAGACGACAATTTAAATGCAAAAATACAGTTGACAATAACATCTACCAAACTAGCAAGGATCTTATTTCATGATTCATTATCTAACACTAAGGAGGTCAATTTGTAACCTTATGTTCTTTTTACCAATCATTTAATAGCAATCTACAAGGTTTAGCTCTGTTAAATCCTAGATCTGTGAGTTATAGTAAGTACAGTTATGTCCATTTACTAAGAACTGATAGAGGATGAGCCAGAGATTTGGCATCTACAAACTATGGGGAATCGACTCAGTCATCATGGGTCATCCCATAGACAAACCACACAACCGATTTACAATAAGACGACTATGACTAAGGAGAAAGGCAGCATGCAAGGATGCAACATCCTCAGTGAGGAACGAGCAGAAAGAACAAGGTAAGCGGCCAAGAATGAGATATGGCCAACAAACACATAATCTGATTTGTTTCATATTCACCTAGGAAGAAAAATGAAGAGAACGACTCAACTTGCTTAAGAGGTGCGGCTAAAAGGATACCAGAATGACCAGTAAAGATTGATAAAATAAAAACTAGGAAAATACATTAGGCTGTGGGTCGACCAGGCCAAGAAGATAATCATCCAGGAGATAAATCAGCTAGAAAGAAGGTAAGGACGGCCATCATAAACTAGGTCAAAAAACCAATATAGATCACCCGTAATACAACAGAAAAATATCTATTTAAACAACATCCATTCATTTATACAGTGAGAAAATTTTATTAGATGAAAACCTGGAACAAGATGATGGTAATGATGAAGAGATAGCTGCTGTCATTGTTCCTCCTATTGCACTACAAATCCTCCAAATTGCTATTACCCAAACTCAGAAAATCTCCTCTGTCAAATCGTTTGTTACCTTTTCTGCAAATCGTTGGTTTCTCTCTGAGTAATTCGTGTTGGTTATTCCATTCGATCTCCCCTCTTTTATCATTTTTTTCCCTCTCTTGTTTTGGATGATCAGATTTAGGTTTGAGAACTCCAGTTAAGTTTATGTTTGCATGTTCTCTTTCCCACCAATTTGAGAATAAACAAGTTTTAAAAGTAACACTAATAATAATATCTTTTTGAACTTACTATCGCATGAGTGACAAGAATTTGTTTTAGTTGCATTATTCTCAAACTCTAAATATAATAAGTTATTTTTAATATTATTAATTTAACTATTTTATTTAATATAATATTTTAATAATCAAGAACAAATATTTACAACAATATTGTATAATATATATATGTTTTACTATATTTAACTAATTTAAGAAGCATATTGTCTTCCAAACATCTTTAGACAATATTTTATTGTTTATAAAAAAATACAATCATATACACTTTCTTATTTAAATTCTATATACTATTTGAAACATAATTTGAAAAGACATTTAATTTATGAAACACATCATGCAATTGAAATGATTAATCACATGATATAAAATCCATTCAATTATGCATGTGCAACTATGTGATGTGTGTGAAAGAACCAGATAGAACCCAACACATGTTTGCCAAAAGCTAGATCCCTTCTACTTGAGCCATACTTTTGTCCTTCGACAAGACCTGCAAAAACTCAAACTCATCACACTATCAATAAGTTAGCCAAAAATATAGTCGAGGCAACAAAATCTTAATCAATAACATATCTTATCCAATGTAAATCTACTATTGTTTTATAGTTTTACTTGTAATTAACTAATGAGGTAAATCTGAAAAGTCTGAGATGTGACATCTTTCCCCAGTTGGAAGAGACATCGTCTCAATGTCTTATTACATCAACAAGCAAATAAAGTATCAAAACAATAATGTATCATCACCTGAGTATCAAAGTATCTGAATATGCATAAAATAAAATTTCTATTCTATTTTTCCAAATGCGAAAAAGATCTATCAATATCAAAAGCATCCTCCCAAGTGGCACTGTCCACTGAATACTGGTCCCATTGGACCTTATACTACACTATGTCTCGATTACACAACTTAACATTGCACTTCTCCAAGACTCGAATGGTCTCCACTAGCACCACTCCTGGATCCTATACCTGCAGAGCATGCCAATCAAGAATATGCAACACATCAGGATGATAAGGTTTGAACAAAGACACATGAAAAATATTATGGATCTTGGTGAGAGCTAGTGGTAATGCAAGTCTGTATGCAACTGGATTGATCACTTCAAGGATGTTGAAACGTCCTACAAATCTTGGAGCTAGTTTGGATGCCTTTCCAAACTAAATCAAACTCGTATGTGGCTTGACCTTCAGAAACACCTTGTCACCTATTGAAAACTGTCTAAAAGTCTTGTTCTTATCTGCATAACTCTTCTGTCTATCTGAGGATTGCTTCAATTTCTCTTTGATTAACCTCATCTAATCTTCCATTTCCTTTAACATGTTAGGTCCAACTACTATTCAATCTTCAACCCTATCCCAAGTGATTGGAGTTTGACATTTGCACCCATAAAGAGCCTCAAATGGTTCCATCCCTAATGATGCATGGTAGGAATTATTATAAGAAAACTCTACCAATGGTAGATATTCCTCCCATTTGTACTATTAGTCCATACATTACATCCTCAGAAAGTCCTCTACTACCTGGTTGACTCTCTCCATCTGACCATCTATTTTAGGGTGGTAAGATGTACTAAAGTTCAACTTAGTCCCCAATGCTGCATTAAGTGTGGTCCAGAACCTAGAGGTCATGCAAGTGTCATGATCTGAAATGATTGTCTCTGGTAGTCCATGTAGTCGAAAGATCTCTTATACAAACTTCTTTGCTAAAGTCAACAACCCATCCATGAGATTTCCCAGAAAGAAATGAGCCACTTTAGTCAGTTTGTCCACCACTACTAAGATAACATCATGCCTATTCTTTGACATAGGAAATCCCTGAATAAAGTCCATGCTAATCACTTGCCACTTGTATTTAGGTACACTATGTGGATAAAGTAGTCCTGCAGGATGGACATGTTCTGCCTTGACACATTGACACTCTAAACATCGAGTGACAAACTCAGTCACATCCTTATTAAGCTTAGGATGAAAGTACAATGGCCTCAATCCTTCCATTGTCTTGGTCACTCCGGGGTGTCCAGAATATGGAGCACTATGAACCTCCTCAAGAACTAACTTCCTCAATTCATTTGAATCTGGGATATACATTTTATTGCAAGTATGGGCCTAACCGATGTTGTCATTGATGTCAACATACTCCAGTTGCATTGATGTCAAGGATTGGATGAGTTGTGTGCTGAGGATATTGAGAAAATTAGTCCTATTAGAAACAGAGAAGAACAGTGAAGATAGTGAAGTTCTATGAAGTAAAGATTCCAGCTAGATAAAGATCAGAGTATGTGCATCAAAGGGTTTGTAGATATGTGTTTGAAGATGACCCAGTCAAAATTTGAGAGGTCCACGTGAAAACATGGAGGAATTATGCCAATGAGAATAAAACTGGTTCTAGTAACTCTTCAGAGGTGACAGAGTGACACAAATAGGTCCAGTGAGATCTAGAAATACAATATCATGTTTTGCTTATCTGGTGGCATGTTTGGGAGGCGAATGTGAATTGACAACTCAATTGGTTCATGGTTTGGAGGTCCACAAGCAATCCTTTTAATGTGACAGTGCTGACCAATTGTGTTCTTGAGGTTCTGGATGAAGATGCGAATGATTATAGTAAGCAGAAGTGGTGCAGATGTTCTTGGTGATTTAAGCAAGCTTGTGGGGGTCTCTAGATTGTGTCCAGTTCATGTTGGCAGTCCGCATTGAAGATTGAGCTTGTGATTGAAGATTTACCCTCGGGTTCTTCCTAAGTCTTGGCTGACTGGATAATTTTCACATGTTGCAGATGATATTGGATATGTTTTGCAAAGCATGGCATGTTCCTCGAATAAGATTGAAGTCCCAACTATGTGTGGCCGACAATGTAGTGATGCACATAAAGTTTTTGTAATAAGTCAAGTTGTATTTTTGTAATTTCTCTATAATAAAATAAGTGAATGTTGTGCTGACTTTGATGATCATTCCAAAGTCAATGTCATGTATAAATAAGAATTGTGAAGTCATTCAAATGTATCCTTAGGGGGTCATGATGAGAAGGTGGTAGTGAAGAGAAGCAAAAAGCAGAGTAGAGGTATTTAGCTTAAATGGAACTGACTCAAGCATAGTGAAGATGCTAATCTCTAGTTCAAGTATGTAATACTTATATTCTTCTGTAGATAGTGCGTCTCCTATAGGCAGTGGGCCTCTTGTGAGCAGTGTGCTTGGGCAGTGAACCCTAATTGGCAAGTGCCATTTTATACTTCCTATTCTTTTAACAGAGAATACATTCTTGGGTTAGTCACCACGTGGTTTTTCCCTTAACTGGGTTTTCCACATTAAAATCTTGGTGTTATATGTGTTGAATTTGTTTCTAATCTTGAATTATTGCATTATGCTTTCATGATTGAATCATTGATATGCTATTGAAATATAAGAAGGTTTTAAGTGAATAAGGAATAGAATTTTGGTGACAACTGATTCACCCCCCCTCTTAGTTGTCTTTCCTAATTTCAACACATTCTCCCTTGATATCTTAGAAGCCCATCTGATTCTATGACATACCCATCAAATCGATGATCTGTGGGGTCTACTTCTAATGCTTGCTTAACCCATTCATAGTGCTCATCCCCTTGCAAGTTTTAGAATACCTGCCGCCTCGAATTGGTTCCAGTAGTGACCATTATAGCCAGATGTCATCTCTTGCTAAGAGCATCTGCTACCCTATTCTCTTTACCTTTCATGTACTCAATTCTAAAATCATATTCACTAAGGAATTCAAGCCATCTTCTCTATCGAGCATTGAGATTAGGTTGGGTGAAGATATATTTGAGCCCTAGGTAATCTATCTTAAGCTCAAATGGCTTACCCAAAAGATAGTGCCTCCACATTTGAAGTGCGTGAATAATGGCAGACAACTCGAGATCATGAGGTGCGTAATTTGACTCATGTTGTTTTAGTTTTCTCAATTCATATGTCACTACTTTTCCATTCTGCATCAACACTCCTCCCACACCTTCACCAGAAGCATATGTAATCACTGTGAAATGACCATTTTGATCAGGTATGGTCAGAATAGGTGCTGATGTGAGTTTTTCTTTCAACAACTGAAAAGCATGTTCACATTTCTCTGTCCAATCAAACTTCTTACCCTTTTTCTGCAACGAGGTTATGGGTGCTGCAATTGTCGATAATCCCTCTACAAATTTCATGTAATATCCTGCAAGTCCCATAAAACTTCTAACCTCAGTTATAGTCTATGGTGTGGGCCATTCCATTATTTCCTTTATCTTTTTAGGATCTATTGCTATCCCATCTGCTAAAATTACGTGGCCAAGATAGTGCACTTTACTTTGATAGAACGTGCATTTAGATAACTTGCTAAAAAGTTTCCTTTCTCACAAATGCTGCAAGACTATTCTCAAGTGTCTTTCATGCTCCTCTACTAATTTTGAATAAATCAAAATGTCATCTAGGAAGACCAACACAAACTCATCAAGACAATCCCTGAACACACTTTTCATCAAGTTCATGAATGCTGCTAGTGCATTAGTTAACCTAAATGGTACTACTGTGAACTCGTAGTGACCATATCATGTTTTGAATGCCATTTTTGAGATATCTTCATCTTTAATCCTTAACTGATGATACCTAGATCTAAGATCTATCTTAGAGAATGCCTTTGCACCTTTCATTTGGTTGAACAATTCATCAATCCTTGGAAGCGGATATTTGTTCTTAATAGTTGCCTTATTGAGCATTCTGTAGTTAATGCACAACCACAACATTCCATCCTTCTTCTTAACGAAGATAACCGGTGCGCCCCAAGGTGACACACTAGGTCTAATAAATCCTTGTTTTAACAATTCTTCTAATTGTGCCTTAAGTTCATACAGTTCTGTTGTGGTCATTCGATAAGGTGCTTTAGACTATGGTTTAGTTCTTGTCATTAGATCTATATATAAATCAAATTCTCTTTTAGGTGGTAGTTCTGTCAATTCATTAGGAAACACATCTTTAAATTCTCTAAGAATAGGATACTTGTCAAAAGATGGTTCTTGATTATCTAGATCTCTTATCTTCACTGCATAGATAGAACAACCCTTTCTTTTAGACTTTTTCAATTGCATAGCTGATATCTGTCTTGGCTTAAGGGGTGTTTTAGATCCATGTAACTCTACCCAATTTCCAAAGTCATCAAGGCATTTCACTACCTTCTCTTCACAATCCACTAAAGACTTATGTTTTGACAACCAATTTATTCCAAGAATCATATGATAAGATCCTAGAGGTGCAACATAGAGATTGACTTGTGTTTGGAAAGTAGGAAGATCTAATTCACTGTATACTAGACATGAATCTACTCTTTTCTCTGCATTGTTACCATACTGCACCATCCAAGAATTTTCCATGTGTCCAGGTTTAATAGATAACTTAGCTACAACTTTTGGATCAACAAAACATTTCATAGCTCCTATATCAATTAAAATAGAAACTAGAAGGCCAAAGAGCTTACCAGACATTTGAATGGGTGTAGCTTCGAAATCTACTTGTCGATGATCTACAGCTGCATGAATCTGGTGTTGAGGAACTCTTTGTCAATTTCCATCTCTCTATTCGATGAGGGCATGCACTAGTATAGAGCTCTCCTCCACAATTATAACATCCATCTCTAGGTCCTCTATGTCTAGCTTGATTGTCCCTCCTGATATTATTACCATTGTTGCCATATTTACTTCTCTTATTGTTATTTCCACTTTGGTTCCCATTGTTCTTTTCCTAGTAGTTATTGCCTCTCTTCAGATTCCTTATCTGGCACTTACTGTTCCCTTGATTGCTACTATCATTCTAATACCTTTTATTCCCACTCTTCACATCTCAACTCTTACGGTAATTTGAAATCTGTTGTAGTTTGTGCTCCTGTTTAGTAGCTTTTTTGAACACTTCATCCATGGTCAATGGATTATGAATATCAACATTTGATCCAATCTATGCCCTTAATCACAAGATGAACTTATGAATCCTAAACTTTTCATCAAGCTGATACTGTGGAACATATTTCAACAGGTGAGAGAATTTCTCCCAATACTGAGTCACGGTCATACCTCCCTGAGTGAGGTTTTGGAATTATGTCATTTTATTGTCAAAGTAGAGCTGTGGCAACCACCACTTCCTAAAGAGCCCAAGGAATCGATCCCATGAGACTTCTCCTAGTAACAATTTCTTTTCAGATTTCTCATTGTCCCACCAAGTCGTTGCTTCCCTAGTAAGCTGATAGGATCCCCATGTAGCTTTAGTTTCAGCAAACAAATCATGGAGATCAAACTATTTTTCCATATCAATAATCCATGCTTCTGCTCCATCACCTATAGTCTTACCATCAAACTTAGGAGGTGTAACATTTTTGAGATCCTTTCCTAACTCCTCAGCAATCTTGTTTATGTTGTTCCCATTCACTTCACCCTCAGGACCTCTATTTTCTTCTCTCCCTTCCTCATTATTATTTCCCCTTATTCCTCTAATTTTTTGTTCCATAGTATTCATTCGAGTTCCCTGCTAAGTCAAGAGAGTTCCTTGCTGAGTCAGAAGAGCTAGGATTTGAGTCAGTTGGTTATTCTATCCTTCATTATTCTATCTCGCATTGTTATTATTGTTTCCAACATTAGCCCCTCCTACATCAATGCTAGCATTGTTTCCAATATTGGCTTCTTCATTATTTCTTGTATCGGGGTTATTGCCAGATCCTAGGGTTGCTCCCCTATGCCCAAAGTTTCTAGTGTTCATGATGAACTATCTGGCAAATGAGTTTACAACTTTAGTGTAATGGTTCCATAAAGGCCTAGAGTAGAACCATCACTCTGATACCAAATATCAAGTACCAGTTTTTCACAAGCACACAAGACTAAGATAAAACATAGAATTACTACAAGTAAATTAAAGTAAGGTAAGTTAACTTCTATTCATCATTCAGAAGAAAAGATGTTAAGATATTTCCAAGAGTCCAAGCAATCTTTGAATTCATAAGATTAAAGTATAATCATGATTACAATACATGTGTATACATCTGAAGTCAATTACAGAGTATGTAGAAATCAAATATATTACAAGTGTTAATTATTGGCATCAAACCTTACAAATCTTTGAAACAATAGAAGTACAAAGTGATCAATATCATAAAAATATGACAAAAAGTCCTCGACTGCCCTCGACCAACTGGCCATATGTTGAATCAAAGGACAAGAACATGGTTTAGGCACTTTTTCTACCCAACCATGAAGCTTGCACTTCCCCAGTATCCTTCAAACTGAAGGATGCCTGACCCTACTCAAAAAGCCTAGCAATCTGTAAACATATGCAAGGTGGAATCTAGTGTGTGCCTATCAATCTACATGCATTACTATCATGAATGCAACACTTCATCAATAGGATATGGCAGGGAAATATATAAGAACTAGGCTATCAAACCATTCATTCTATAATGGTATACATGTCTATTTCAACATCTCATAAGCTTTGGCCAAAGTATTAACCGTATAACGACATATAGGTTTTGAAAAAGAAAACCTACTTCCCTATTATTCCATACTCGACACCCGTCCTAGAAGGCAATCTTTCCAAAATACACAATAATGAAGAACAAACATAGGGAATGCAAGCATCTATTCACCCTCAATAATCAATTCCTTCCTTTTCCAAACATTAAATACACAAAATATACTATGAATCAGTCCACTCATTCAGTCATTTAATTCTTTCAATAATAATCAATTTAATTCATAGTTCAGCCTTCATGACATTTCTGCGACAGGAGGTTTATTTAAACACAAAAAAACATATATACAGACTTCCTGTCGTTGGGGTGATAGGAACTGTGATAGGATTAAAATAGTGAAATAGAGTCAGTAAACATTCTTTTAACAACATTCAAAAGTATGATAAATTTATTGTCTCATATTTTCCAGTATGTTGTTTAATCAGTGTATTTGTTTTGTTTATCATTCCTTTTTAATTCGGATAACGTTCTATCAAATCTCAAAATGGTTTTAACACAGCTACAAGTTCTATTGATTTTGCTATAGGAAATTCATATTATCTAAAAGTCAGAGATTTTTTTGTTTTACCTTAAGTGGTTGATTTGGTTAGTTTATCTATTTTCAGCAAATGAAGAGCAAAATGTAGTCATAAGGAAGCTACAGGAATACAAACTGAGATTAGAGGTTTGTTTTTTATTTAAAGAAAAAGGTCAATTTTCTAGCTATCTATGTATGTTTTAGCCGACAATTTAAATGGAGAAATATAGTTGACAATAACATCTACTAGACGAGCAAGGATCATATTCCTTGATTCGTTATCTAACACTAAGGAGGTTGATTTGTAAACGTATGTTCTTTTTACCAGTCATTTAATAGCAATCTACAAGGTTTAGCCCAGTTAAATCCTAGATCTATGAGTTATGGTAACTATAGTTATGTCCATATACTAAGAACTGACGGAGGATGACCTAGAGATTTGGCATCTGTAAACTATGGGGGATCGACCGAATCGTCATGGGTTGTCCCATACATAAACCACACAACTAATTTACAATACAATGGCCATGACTAAGGAGAAAGGCAACATCCAAGGATGCGACATCTTCAGTGAGGAACGGGAAGAAAGAACAAGGTAAGCGGCCACGTATGAGATACGACCAACAAACACATAATTTGATTTGTTTCATATTCGCCCAGGAAGAAAAATGAAGAGAATGACTTAGCTTGTTTAAGAGGTGCAGCTAGAAGGATCCTAGAATGACTAGTAAAGATTGATAAAATAAAAACCAGGCAAATACATTAGGCTGTGGGTCAACTAGGCCAAGAAGATAATCGTCCAGGAAATAAATCAGCCAGAAAGAAGGTAAGGACGGCCAGCATAAACTGGGTCGAAAAACCAATACAGATCACTCATAATACAACATAAAAATATCTATTTAAACAACATCCATTCATTTATATAGTGAGCAAAATTTATTAGATGAAAACCTGGAACAAGATGACGACAATGATGAAGAGATAGCTGTTGTTGCTGTTCCTCCTATCGCACTGCAAATCCTCCAAATTTTTGTCACCCAAACTCAAAAAATCTCCTTTGCCAAATCATTCGTTACCTTTTCTGCAAATCCTTGGTTTCTCTCTGAGTAATTCGTGGTGGTTACTCCATTCGATCTCCCCTCTTTTATCATTTTTTTTCCTCTCATGTTTTGGATGATCAGATTTAGGTTTGAGAACTCAAGTTAGGTTTTTGTTTGCATGTTCTCTTTCCCACCAATTTGAGAATAAACAACTTTTCACAATAACACTAATAATAATATCTTTTTGAACTTAATGTTGCATAAGTGATAGGAATTTGTTTTAATTGCATTATTCTCAAACTCTAAAAATAATAAGCTATTTTTAATATTATTAATTTAACTATTTTATTTAATACAATATTTTAATAATCAAGAACAAAAATTTATAATAATATTGTATAATATATATATATATATATATATTAGTATATTTAACTAATTTAAGAAGCATATTGTCTTCCAAACATCTTTAGACAATATTTTATTGTTTATAAAAAAATACAATCATATACACTTTCTTATTTAAATTCTATATACTATTTGAAACATAATTCGAAAAGACATTTAATTTACGAAACACATCATGCAATTGAAATGATTAATCACATGATATAAAATCCATTCAATTATGCATGTGCAACTATGTGATGTGTATGAAAGAACCAGATAGAACCCAACACATGTTTTCCAAAAGCTAGATCCCTTCTATCTGAGTCATGCTCTTGTTCTTCAACAAGACCTGCACAAACTCAAACTCATCGCACTATCAATCAGTTAGCCAAAAATATAGCCGAGGCAACAAAATCTTAATCAATAACATATCTTATCCAATGTAAATCTACTATTGTTTCATAGTTTTACTTACTAATAAGGTAAATCTGAAAAGTCCGAGACATGACATGACTCTGACGGTCAAAAGATGATTCTACTTGTACAATCACTGCACAATCATCCACATCACCTATGTTTCTGGCCACATATAGTACAATTAAAAGATGTTAGCACAGTGGTGATATGACAAAATGGGCAGTGATGGCATTTGGGATTTAATCGACTCTATAATGGGTGGTGATGAATGTAGCGAAGACCTACAACAAAATGTAAGAGCTACCACAAAAATTTAAAATGCCACAAATAACATTAACCCTATTGAAAGGAAGAAAGGTACACAAAACACACTTCCTACACCAATCTAATAAGGGGAATGGAGTGCAAATTCATTTTAATCCTTACAATTGCAGCAACATTAAACTAATAACATAAAGATTACAGCAACAACACAACACAGAAAGAAGGTGACACAAGATATACTCTGGGGAAAACCATTTTAGGTAAAAAACCTCACACTCTAAAACCTACACAATGTATTATCAAAACAGCAATAGTTTACAATACACTTGCAATGCAAGTCTTCCAAGACTTCATGAATGTTGATTCTAGAATTAATCTAGCATCATAACAATACCTATAAAAACACTATGCAACTACAACTCCAAACTATGCATTTTATAGAGATTACAGGGCATATCTTGAGAGCATCTTGGGATAGGCATCCACCTCGGCCTCATGGCCATTTTCAGCATCAAAGGACACTTATCCTTTCTATTATTACATCCCTTACATCTGTCATACATGGCAGATTTGACTTTCCCAATGTAGCGCGCTCTAGGCTAAAAATAAACTATGACAGATTCTCTTACATAGCTTACAACTGTCATAAAATCTGCCCACACTAGCAATCTTAAAAGTTGTAAGAGAATCCATCATACAATTCTAAATATAGCATATTCTACTTACAACATGTCATAGCCCAACTTGGGAACCTAAAGATGCCTTTCACTCATGCAAAGATGCCAACCGACACTCGTCATCACTCGTCATAGGAATCTCCAAACTTGGCCCTTACACATCATAGATTCTATCATATGGAATATTGCCTTCCACATACCAAAGATGCCGACACATGGAAAATTAATGTCACCTCAATATGGGATGCCCAAATCCATGTAGGATTGACTTGACCATCCAAGTCACATTCCAAGTAAGCTGACATGTCACCATGCCATTTCAACTATGTGACCAAACTGAATGTGCAATCAAATACAACATTAGGCAATAATTAAATATACAATTAAATTATTAATGCTAGGAAATTGCAAAGGTTGAGACA
Source organism: Cunninghamia lanceolata (assembly GCA_027924645.1). NCBI lineage: Eukaryota > Viridiplantae > Streptophyta > Pinopsida > Cupressales > Cupressaceae > Cunninghamia > Cunninghamia lanceolata. The sequence continues at coordinate 13,273,854 of BSBN01000078.1, forward strand.
CCTTAATTCCCAACATTCTCCCACTTGTCGAACACCTTACAAGAGCCAAAAGGAAATGACAAGATTTTAACTGCTAAGGGCTGAGAGGCCCATAGACTCTGAACACCATCTGAACTTCTCTGTGCTCACTAGCTTCGTCAATGCATCTTCAACATTCTTCAAAGTATCTACCTTCTCCAAATTTACCTTCCCATCCTCTACCATTTCTTGCATGATGGGAATCTATACATCAATATGCTTTGTTCTAGCATGGAAAGTTGGATTTTTTGCAAGGCAAATCACACTCTGACTGTCACAACTAATCATGATCTGACCTATATCAACACCAATATCTGAACGTAATATCTTAAGCCAAATGGATTCCTTACAAGCATGACTTGCTTCCATATACTCAGCTTCTGTCATAGACAAAGCAACCACAAGTTGTCGCTTATCCAACTAATAGTACCACCAAACAGTGTAAACACATAAGCACTGGTGGATCTCCTGTTGTCAATGTCACTTGCCCAATCTGAATCCACAAATCCATGAATATCAATAGAATGTGGAGGTCCTATAACATTACCATGATAGCATGTGGAATATTTGGAAGTACCCCTCAAATATCTAAATACTCGCTTAATTGTATCCCAATGTACCCGTCCAAGATTAGCCATAAATTGACTAAGGACTCCCACTGCTTGAGCAATGTCTAGTCTTGTGCAGACCATAGCATACATCAAACTACCAACAACACTACCATAAGGTACTCTACTCATGTCCTCCACCTCACTAAGAGATTTTGGGCAATCCTCAACAGACAACTTTGTTCCCAAAGAAATAGGAACACACAATGGTCTACAATCTGCCATGCTGAACCTACCCAACACGCTCTTCACATACTTACTCTGGCTTAACCAAAGTTTTCTATTAGCTCTGTCTCTTCTAATTTCCATTTGTAGAATGTACTTGGCTGCCCCTAAGTCTTTCACTTCAAACTGTGCTAACAACTGAGACTTAAAATTAGAAATCATATTCTTACCCTTCCCAATGAGCAACATATCATCAACATATAATGCAACAATGAGAATATGATCACCATCAAAATTATAATACACACAGTGATCTGATTTTGATCTCATAAATCCAATTGACAACACAAAGGCATCAAAGTTCAAGTACCACCTCCTAGGAGACTGCTTTAAACCATACAAAGACTTCTTTAACTTGCAAACCAAATTTTCTTTACCTTTCACCATGTAATGCTCTGGCTGTGACATGTAGATTTCTTCCTCCAAATCACCATGATGGAAAGTTGTCTTCACATCCATCTATTCTACCTCTAAGTCTTAAGCAACTACAAGAGATAACAGGAATCGAATGGATGTCAGCTTTACAATGGGAGAGAAGATCTCACCATAATCTATACCCCCCACTTTTGAATACCCCTTTACAACCAATCTGGCCTTATACTTCTCAACACTGCCATATGCACCAAATTTCTTCTTGAACACCCATTTGCATCCAACAGGTTTTCGTCTAGCAGGTAAAGGCACCAAGTCCCAAGTTTGATTCTTTTCGAAAGAAGCCATCTCATCTTCCATGGCCTCCTTCCAGGAACCTACATTTTTCATATCCAAAGCCTCTGACACAGTTCTAGGTTCATCATTGTTAGTAAGAAAAGCAAAAGCACAACTAGAATCAAGCAATGTATAACCAAACCTCTCAGGTTGCCTCCTTATTTGTGTAGACCTCCTCAAATTTTGAGGTTGAGGTTCAGCTTCTTCTGAGCTTTCAGAGCTGCTAGAGCTCTCCTCATCATCAGGTCCAACATTGTCTTTTTGTTCAGTCTTCTCAGGGGTAGCAGGAAATTGAACAACATCCTCTTTCTTTTCTTTTTCCTCTGGCTGTAAAATAGTGGAAGAAGGTGTTAGCTCTTTGAAGATGACACTTATGCTATACAACACTTTTTCAGCCACAGGATCCCACATCTTGTATCCTTTCACACTGATACCATAACCAATGAAGATACACTTAACAACCTTGTTCTCCAATTTTGACTGCTTCTCCCTAGGCACATGTGCATATGCCTCACAACCAAAAACATGAAGATGCCTTATTGAAGGATTTCTACCAGACCACACCTCCATGGGTGTCTTTCCAACAAGAGATAATGTAGGGGATCTATTTATCAGATAGCAAGCAGTGGCAATAGCTTCATCCCAAAGCTTTTGTTCTAGGCCAGTTCCACTAAGCATACTCCTAGCCTTCTCCATCAGTGTCCTGTTCATCCTGTCTACAACTCCATTTTGCTATGGGGTGTATGGAGTTGTCTTATGTCTTTCAATCCCAAGTTCCTTGCAATATTTATCAAATTCTAGAGAACAAAACTCATCACTGTTGTCAGTTCTCAAACACTTAATCTTTTTACCAGTCTAATTTTCAGCAAAGGCTTTAAACTCCTTAAACTTACTATAGACTTCAGATTTGCTTCTGAGAAAATAAATCCATGTCCTTCTACTATAATCATCTATGAAAGATACAAAATATATATATTTTGATAACTAAGGAACATTAACAGGACCAAATACATCAGAATGAACAAGGTCCAACACACCAAAAGACAAATGAGATCTCAAATAAAACTTAACACAGTTTTGTTTTCCATATATGCAATGTTCATAAAGGTTGAACTCAAGATTACAACCATCTAACCTCTAAATGAGGTTTTTATTTTTTAGGGTTCTAAGACTCTTCTCACCAATGTGGCCAAATCTCTTATGCCATAACATTGTCTTTTTAGCAGGAAGCTTAACTTCCAAAGCATGAATACAGCCATCAGGACTAGATACAACAATTTTTTTCATTGCTGGTTTAGATGGTGGGGATGAAGTGACTTCTGCCCTCTTCCTTGAGTCAGAAGAACTATTGCATTGTGAAATGCATGCGTCTACCTAAAACAGAGTACCTCTCCTAGTACCCTTAGCAAGCATCATAGCTCCTCTAGTCATCTTGCATCCTTCTTTTGAAAAGACAACCTGCACACCTGCATCATTAAATATACTTACAAAAAGTAGGTTCCGTACTAAGCCTAGGATGTACATAACCCTAGAGATCCCCTTCACTCATCCATCAAGGAATCAGATAGAGACTCTTCCACGACCAACAATCTTTAGATGAGAATCGTCACCTGGGTACACCCTTCCACCATCGAACTCCTCATACTTAGTAAACCAGTCTCAATGTGAGGTCATGTTGAATGATGCACCATAATCAATCAACCAAACATCATCAGATGCATGGGTTGCCGGGGCTACGATGAAGGCATCACCATCATCTTATGACTTGTCAAAATTTGAATCAGGAGTTTTCTTTTTCTTTTTCTTCTCCTCTTTTCATTCCTTTTGGAAATGCCCAATTTTTCCATAGTTCCAACAAAGAGCCTTGGACTTTCCAGGAGATTTGGATCTCTCACAGGATTTGGATCTGCCCTTCTCAGCTTTCTTATCCTTCTTTTTCCCTTTCTCATTGGGTCTTCCATAAGCTGCAAGAGCCTCTTTAGCTGCCTCAAAAGACTTTCTCCGCATCTCTTTAGATAACAGTGAAGATACCACTTCATCCATTGTGAAAGTGGATGTGGTGCTTCTAATAGCCATCACAAGATGATCCCACGAGTCTGACAAAAAAATAAAGCAAGGTCGTGCAATGATCCTCCTCCTCCATCTTCACACCAACTGATGTCAATTGTGCAATTAACATATTAAAGGCATTCAAGTGATCTGCAATAGATCTTCCATCGTCCATTTTCAAAGAATATAACTTATTTCTTAGAAAAAGTTTGTTAACCAGGGATTTGGCTTGATACACATCTCCCAACTTCTTCCAAAGCAAGTTTGCAGTTTTCTCCTCATGGACATTTAACAGGACACAATTAGCTAGACTGAGTCTTATGAGACCCTTAGTCTTTTGATCTTTGAGATCCCAATCAGCTTGTGCCATAGTAGCTGGTTTTGTGCCAGAAATGGTTTCCCATAAATCTTTGTCAACAAGCATGTCTTTCATCTTGAGCTTCTAGTGCCATTGAATTTCTCCACCTCTATTCTTTTAGATGTGCTTGCCATATTCTTGCTGTAACAAGATCACAGAATACTCTGCACAGACTCCCACTCAATTGAAGATTAGCTCAAAAAACCCCTACCCAACAACTAGGACCACAGGTGATCAAGCTCTAATACCAACTGAAAGGAAGCAAGGTACACGGAACACACTTCTTACACCAATCTAATAAGGGGAATGGAGTTAAAATTCATTTTAATCCTTATAATTGTAGTAACATTAAACTAGTAACATAAAGATTACATCAACAACACAACACAAAAAGAAGGTGACACAAGATATACTGTGGGGGAAACCTTTTCAGGTAAAAACCCCCACACTCTAAAACCTACACAATGTATTATCAAAACAACAATAGTTTACAATACACTCACTTGCAATGGAAGTCTTCCAAGAGTTCATGAATGTCGATTCTAGAGTTAATCCAGTAGTATAACAGTACCTGCAAAAACACTATGCAACTACAACTCCAAACTATGTATTTTATAGAGATTACAAGGCATATCTTGAGAGCATCTTGGGATAGGCATCCACCTTCGCCTCATGGCCATTTTTAGCATCAAAGGACACTTGTCCTTGCTGTCCTTACCTCCCTTACATCTGTCATACATGGCAAATTTGACTTTCCCAATGTAGAGTGCTCCAAGCTAAAAATACACTATGATAGATTCTCTTACACAACTTACAACTGTCATAAAATCTGCCCACAATAGCAATCTTGAAAGTTGTAAGAGAATCCGTCCTACAATGCTAAATATAGCATATTCTACTTACAACATGTCATAGCCCAACTTGGGCACCCAAAGATGCCTTTCCCTCATGCAAAGATGCCAACCGACACTTGTCATCACTCGTCATAGGAATCTCCAAAATTGGCCCTTACGCATCATAGATTCTATCATATGAAATATTGCCTTCCACATACCAAAGATTCTGACACATGGCAAATTAATGCCACCTCAATATGGGATGCCCAAATCCATGTAGGATTGACTTGACCATCCAAGTCACATTCCAAGTAAGCTGACATGTCACCATGCCATCTCAACTATGTGACCAAACTGAATGTGCAATCAAATACAACATTAGGCAATAATTAAATATACAATTAAATTATTAATGCTAGGAAATTGCAAAGGTTGAGATACCTTAATTCCCAACACCTACCACCATTGAAAACTAGGACATGCAAACACATTACATTAAAGCTACTAAATAAAATTGAGATAAACCATTGATTTGCATAGAGAGATCGATGCACGGGCTGTACAGGGGATCCATATGGTATGACCTGCGAACTAAAAAAATTTCAAAAATTTCAGTCATCAATCATAGGCAAATTTATAGTCATAATTCATGAAAACAACCTCCTGAACGCGATGGTGATGTTAGTTTCAGCCCAGGAGGTCACCTGCAACAATTCTCTTGCAACACTTAACAAACTAGGGTTAGAAAAATGCAAATTTTTGCAACAAAAACCTGCAAAAACTAATGATTAGATCCAATAGGGCATGTTCACGTCAGGTTCACCAAAATGTGTAATGAAAAAATTGGATAAAATCAAAAAGATAAAATAATACAATGCATTACCTAATCCAAATCTTCAATACTTCAGATAGATGGATGCCAGATAGATAGATTGATTGAGTGATTTGATATGTTGGTTGCTCAATTTTGTAGCATAACACTAAGATGGAGATGATAGATAGATAAATGATGCAAGATAGATGGATGAAAGATTGTGGAGGGACTTTGACAACATGAGGATACTAGAAGAATAGATTCATGCAAATGGCTTACGAGAAGGTTGATTTATAGTCAAGGCTCTATTTGAATGGATGGTTGATATTGAAAGGCTAATTGAATGATGTGAATAGCTAGGATTGATTTGGTTATCCCACTCCTCAAGGAAATTGCAGTCATGTGACAAGTGTAGGGAGGAGAATAGGTCTCATGTGTGATTGTGTACACAAATAATTTTATTTAATAAAATTAGGTCCTATTAGTTGTACATGTGAAGAATTTGAAATGAAAGTTGTACTACAACACATGATTCAATTGAGAGATGGACAAGTGTCAAAATGTGGTGAGAGGTGAGGATAAATGATGGAAATTGTGAGGGAAATTAATTATAAAAATAGGATTTATTTAATTAATTGTCCAGGTGATTAGGATGGGGTTAGGATATGATGTGGAAATTAATTAAATAAATAAGATTTATTTAATTAATTGAAAAGTGGGATAAGGATGGATTAGGATGGGAAATTAATTAAATAAATAAAATTTATTTAATTAACTGGCTAATGGAATAAGTGGGATTAAGAGCGGGATTATGATGGAAAATTAATTAAATAAATATGATTTATTTAATTAATTGGATAATAGATAAATGATATTAGGAGTGGGTTTTAGAGAAAATGATACATAATGTGTCTAATGATGTTTTTAACTAGGTGATGCAAGACATGGACATTTTTGGGTGTGTACAACTTATATAAGCATTGTGGTAATGTGAAAAGTGGGAGCATGTAGTGCTCCTCCATTCTCATCTTGGATGTGCAGGTGGTCGGGCTAAGGAGCATGAAGATGAAGGTAAAATAATTAGAATACTTAGGGTATGTTAGACAGTTGATGTTGTACATTATATGATGTTGGTAGATGCTACATTCATCTTGGTGACATTCCTAATTATCCTCATGTGGTTTCATATGACAGTTAGTATGTTTTTTCGATAATCCTTGTTATGACACTGATATTTACTTGAGTTATGCATATGTTATGACAACTTTATGGACTTAATTGATTAAGGGAATCAATCTTATTATGTGCATTACATGATTATCTAATGATATTTCTTATCTGGTTGATCACCTACTGATTATTATGCATAATGTAGTTACTTGTTGATATGTTCTATGAAAGGAACGATGTCACATTACTCATGCATGAGTACCTTGCTACACTATGATTTCCTTTCACAGTGTGTATGATTGTGTGATTATATATCTACATGTTTGACCATGTTGTTGGCTACAGGTTGCAGGTATCAGGCATCGACTCCACCTAAATTAAAAGGTCTGAGTGTTCCTTAACCAATGGAAATTTGATGAATGGAGTTAACATAAGGTCCCTAGTTAGCCACCATCCTTGAAGAGGATGAGGATTCAGTTTTGTATCCAGTCAGTGTCGTCTAATGGGCATGACGATCTATTTTCCTTGTCATTGTCTTGCTTGTTGATTATGCAAAATGGTCAGGTATTGTTGACATTTGGGTTATTTAATTAGAAGTGTTAGCTTTATGATCTAGGTTATTGCTACAATAAAATGAATTTATTCACAAGCTATAGTTAAATAAATAATAATGAGGAGATAAATTAATATCTTAAGGTTAAATTATGAGTTGGTTATTAATTATAAATAATTATAATATATAATAAAAAAATATGTATTCACAATTATGACTTAAATAAAATATATCTATAGTTTAATATTAAAAGAAATAAAGAAAAAAATTATATTGAAACTTAATAAATTAATAAAGAGTTGTTATATAGTTGGCATTGGATCATGTGTCACACCTCCTAAAAAGGAGGAGGAATCTTCTGGAAGAGTTGAGGGGATTTCTCTCTCTAAAAATAGATAGGTTTTGGCTATTATTAGGAGATTTTTAGGCAGGAAGGAGGGGGGAAGAACATTTCAATATATGGGAGGGTTTGTAGTCTCTGTATCTTCATGCATATTATGTAGGCTTCTATTCGAAATTCTGGGAGGAGAAAAGATGAAACTTAGGAGGAGTGGAAAATCGAATGCTTTATTTTTCTCTTCTTTACCATGCAGGAGAGGCAGGGGGAATAACTCTGAAATAAGAATTTTTGTTCAAGGATTTGGGAGGAGTGCCTCGGGGTTCATAGGAAAATTGAAGGTTCTAGTAAATCTACTTTGTTTGCGTGTAGAATAGAGTAAAGGGGAGCTTGTCTTTCAGATGTAGTAGGCGGGCAGGAAGGCATGGGGGAGAATGGCATGCATACAAATAGATATTTTTCTCAAGAGTAGGATAACGAGACTAGTGGCATGGCATATGAAGCGGTCGATTCCTTAATGAATTCAAAGGGCTCCCATGGCCTTTCTTTGTTGCTATAGGTAACCCAATAAATATTTTTTTTATAGTACACTTCTGGATCTAGCGTGATTGATTGATCACCCACTATTTTTATTTTCAGTTGAATTTTATAAACCTACAAACTTTTGTGATGTTCAATTCTCTTCTAGGTCTAGATTTTTCTATGGGTTTTTGATTAAGCACAATAGGCTTTTAAGGGTATTTTTACACAATTTGGAATTGTTTTGCCAATTTACTAAATTTTCAAGACATTTTGGTCTAGTTTTGACATGCAATGTAGAGAAAGTTCCAGATTTGAATCTTACGCTTTTCCTTAGAATTGCCCTTCATTATAGACACATATAGGTTCACGTACATCCTACACTTAAAAAAAACATATATTTCACAAAAGGTTCAGTGGGTTGAAGTCCACACAGAGTCGTAATACTCCTCTTTATATATTGAGTTTGTCTCTGTTATTTTATATCATTGATAAATTTTTCTTGCCCCTACAAATTAATCTTATTGTTTATTGATCGACCAAGAGAGTGTGGTGGGACAGTAGGTCTCATAGGTGCCAAGGAATGCACAGTCATATTCCATCATTAATGATTTGATTGTCATTCAATGTTGAATGTGTAACACTCTTGATTGTGCTTCCACATTTTTCCTTCATGATTAATAGGGCCGTTGCAACTTTTGCTTCTGACAAAACCCATCTATCTATTATTCTTTAATAGATATCCATACCCTCTTCCTAAGCCCCACACAAGCTGGGAGGACACTAGAAAATGATTATAGGTCTAGTTTTAAACCTTCCAATTGCATTTTGTTCTAAAACAGTTCACTTAATGTATCATTCTACCAAAATGAAGTAGCTTAAGAGCTCTCCCAAAAACTAGTAGGAACCCCATATAGTAGAATATGAAATGTGCAAACTGTATAGCTAGGTTATATCGTACATTTTCGTCACTGCATGGTAAATAATATACAATCCCGCCATTGCCAGTTTTGCAGAAGATAGAATACAGTTCTAAGTGTTCCAGAATCATTAAAGGAAGCTGGTTAAATATGAAGTTCATCTTATGAAATTAAAATAGCACCTATTATTTTTTCAAATGTTATTATAAAAAAAAATGTTTAAATAGTTAAGATAGATAATTCATGTGATTCTCAACTAATTTGGAGTCATAAATTTACTAAGTCCCATCAGGCTGAGCTTAAACAAACAAATGATTATAAAAAAATATCACATAGTTCTATATATAATCTATATTACAAGGGTGAGTGTTTAAGTACTCACCAAATAATTGACCAACTAAATCTCTGTATCTAATAAAGCATTGGCCATCTATAATATACAGATTTACAAGCAGCAAATTGGCATAGAGTGAGAAAGCACCTAAATCAACCATGCCAATAATTACCAAATCATTTATACAACTACCACCACCACTAAGATCATGCAAAATCTATGTTGCACAATCATTTAACCGATCTACTATAAAAGTTGTCAAAATGGCACTCACCTGTAGGTTTTTATCTGATATTTGTTGTTAGCTACTATTACATATTAGGCCTCAACATTTATACTTGTACTAGAAATTCTTATAATTGAAGTATTATAAGTTGTTTTAACAATTTAATTTGAGAACCTATCAAACTTCCATTTTTATCTAAAGTTTCTAGTCTAAAACCTAATTTTTCCTTATGAAGAAAGGTTTAGAAGCACTTGGAGTCTTAAATCTTTCTAGATGAGATAATAGTTCAACTCTCAAATATTTATAAGTTGACAATCTTGTATGTGGTTCGTATCTTTGTCATGAATGAAGGGAGTGTAGTATTAATTTCTTAGTAAAGATGATATTCGATAAATGTAGGTTTGAGTTATGGAAGTAAGTAGATAGAAAATTATTAATTAAATTGTTTAGAAAGGTGTAACATATGGAAATTTTATATGCTGGGTAGTTATTATTAGAGAAAGTAATTGATTTTCTATAGATAAATGGATTAAGATGGTTAGATTAGGAATTGAATAAATATGAAATAGTCTAGACACTCTTGGAATTTTGTATAATCTAATATATATTATATTTCATTAATAATTTAAAGTAAAATTATGCTAGGTTATTGAATGCATTTTTATTATAGAAGAATGCCTAGCTTGGATTGAGGGTATTGGATAGGTATGAGTTAAAGGTTAGAATATTATAGGTCCTTTATATGAAAGTCATTTTGATAATTGGATGAAAGTATATTAGTTAATTATTATTTAAGTAAAAGGCTAGAGTTACTAATGTCTAATCGTAAAATATGTGAACTATCACATCTAAGCTTGATTGTTAACTAAATTGCATGGAATAAATGAATTATTTGCTTATAGAGATAATTGTGTATTGTTCAAATGACATGTATGTCCTTGTCTAGATCTTATATATAAGATTTCTCCAATGATAATCTTTATCACTTTCTTAACCTAATTGGGTAAAGATTAGATAGTCAAGACTCATAATTAGTGCATTATATCATATGTTGCATTTGTGATTTTGTGATTGAAATATTGTTGAAGGATCTTAGTTCATGATGTGCATTTAAGAGTGAATGTCGATATGAGACTATTGTGTTATAGTGGTGTGAAGTGTCTATGTCATTCAAACAGTTGATTCCAGAGGCCAAGAGGGGTAGTCATGTGTATGACTCTTGTGAATATCTAATCTTACTAATGGTTGAATATGTATTGGTTATATGTAATGCCGACTCTCTTCTGTTTATGGATTCATGTGGTTATGATGACTGTGCAAGATGGATAATACCTTGCTCAGTGTACCTATTCATGTTGGTATGATGCATGTGTAAGATGGATAATGCCTTGCTCAGTGTACCTATTCATGTGGTTATGATTCGTATGAAATAAGATAAATGTCTTGCATTGTATATGTGTACTTATCATTATGATGGTAATTGTCTTGCTTGATGGATAGGGTCTTCTAGATGCAGTGAAGGGGGAGTGGCTTTTAATGTGAGGCCGACGTCCAAAGTGGCTTGTTAGGATAACCCATTGGAAATTGTTAATCCAGTGATAACTTATTAATAAATTTAGAGGGTTGGGTAGTTTCCACACTAAATAAGATAATTGGATGCCTCACCCATGCCTGTAGTGCTTGTTTAGGCTAACGATGGGATACGAAGGCCGTGGTTGGAAAATTAACTTCCTTGTCCTCACGAAAGGAATGTTGGTTCCACATGTGTCACCCTATGGAGCTGGTGTCTAGTGAGAGACTATTAGGATAACCATAGATGGGGGCTAGCGTCTAGTGAGAGATTGTCAGGATAACATATGTTAGGACCATGCGATGACAATCTTCCCTACTATAGCCTAGCATTCCGTAATTGTGTTTTCCCCTTTCATTGTGTGATTGCCTCTGGAAGTGATGTTTGAGTTACTTGTGATTTTGACCTGTGTTGTTGTAGTCATGTGTAGTCCTTGTTCCTTATAGACTACTACCTACATAACCTAGTTGTTGTCGTGGGACCTTATGTTATCTCCTAGCATGGGGGGTAGACCTCAGGGTTCCACATGGTCAGGTGGTTGTGCTTTTATCTCCATTGTTTTCCCTTATTGTTGTTCGTGTGCGAGAAGGATGTACCTTGAATGGAAAATTTTAGATCTTGCTGTAGCTTGAGGAGAGAAATACTTATGATCATGTTCCAATCTTGTATATCAGTTGAATCATTTACTATTATCCTGATGTATGTACTCCAATGTAATCTAGATAGCGATATTGTAATCAATGTTAAGTTGTACTCTCTTGTAAAGGAACTTGTTTATGTACTTGTGATCCTATATGTAGGATCCTGATGTTACTTATCTTATGATATAATATGGAATTGTATGTGTTTATTCATCTGATGCAATTAGACTTAGAATGAATTGTGGTTGTTAGTTAACTCTTAATGTTGGTTATATCTGGTTTTAGTTCATTAGTAATGCAGCCATGGAACCCTACAGGATAAAGCTCACTTTAAATGTTATGAATAAATATATGATTGTTGTTATTTCTTTTGTTTAAAAAAAATTGTCCTTTTTGTAAAGCTTAGTTGTGTTATCCTCTGGGTTCCTTGGCGGGGCGTTACATCTGGTATCAAAGCCAAGTTGCAACACTGGGATCTCTAGATTGCTGTTGTTGTTCTAGGATAAGCGTTTTTCTCCTTGTGGTGAGTTGGTGATAGTACCTCTCACCTATGTGCCTTAGTATGACGTTGGAAGGTTGATAGATTTACAGACTTGTTCTTTGATTCCAGAAGAAATAAATTCCTCATGCCTTGTTTCACTTATGTGTCTACTATGTGTTCTCTCTCCCTCTTTTTGGAAAATGTGATGATATATCTGACAATATGTGTGTCCTGAATGTTAGTGCTTGCTAATTTGTTGAGGCCTTGAGTTTCCTCTTGTGGTCTTTAGTCCTTTAGAAGAAAGCAACATGGTTACTATTAGAGCACATAATGAGGATCTAGTGGAATTTTCTCCCTCTAGTGATGTGAATGTCCTGTACCCATTCAGTGTGGGGTGTTGTGAAAGGCCAGTGGTGTTTTGTGTTCCCTGGTTTGGTAAAGTAATCATACTTGGGGGTGATGTTTAGCTATGGGTGTGGAAGCACCATACCATCTTTATGTTAATTGCATTGTTTTTGTATAGGTGTAAGTATTAGAGTGATTTAACCATTCGGTGGCATTATGCATTGCGAGTCATGTGGTTATGTGGTGTTGTCATGTGTGGGATATCTTAAAGTGGTTTCTTGATAATCTGATATCTATCTCTTAGCTGGTTATGACCTCATGTGGAAGTTCTATTGTGGTTTATGAAAGTTATCATTGTATGCCTGTGTAAGAACTGTGTGCAGGAGATCAAATTGGAGCTTGCGTTAGACCCATGAGATCATGAATGTGATACTGTAAGTCAATTGGAGTTTTGAATTATTCTTGTGTGTAACATCATACATTCCATCTGTAAATATCTTCTTGCACAAGGAAGTAATTGTATATGTTCATAGGTTGGTAAAAAGAATTTGTACTGCATTAAAGATAGATTTTTTTTGTAAATAAGTAGCGACTATGTTGCCTTAAATACTTGTATAAGAGTTTCTTAGATATGAGGATGTAGATAACTTAATTGTCTGTGTATGGTGTACGTTCTCTAACGCATTTTGGACCTTGTGTCCTTGGGTGTTGTGTAGCAGATACTCCTTTTTTGTGGCTGAAATTAGTCACATCGTGATGTGGATTTGTTTTGTAATTTGGTTGTTTTGGAATTTTTGACAGTTGTTTCATGTGTTATTGGGGGCTTAATAGTAATTTGTTTTCTTTAAATTTTTTATGATAGGAGTGGTCACCAAAACTCTTGTCTTTATACTTGATTTATTGTTAAAAATTGGCGGCATTTTGTAACTTAAGATTGGATTTGATTATTCCCCCACTTGGTTTTGCATTTTTTTAAAATTTCTATGGTGGCTATTCCAAATGTTTGTTTCTGTTGGCCCCATTTTGTCTTAAGTGTTGTTTCTATCATGTTCATTTTGAACCTCTGATAGTATGTTCAAGGGAGGACTCTGCGGAGAATTGTACTTTGAATGATTGGTAATTAGTTGGAACCATAGTGGAAATAAGAGATGAGATGTATTTTTCCTCATTAATATGTGAATGCAATTCTCTAAATCGTATGAAATTCTCAAAATATGGGTGATTGGTTGTAAGTAGATCACATGATATGCCTTAAAGGTAAAGATTTGATGTTCTTGTCTTTATTGAACGATTGCGCTTGTGTCATGAACAATTGTTTGATATGGTTGTGTATGTTGGCAATAGAAAATTACACTACTGATATGTTATGTCTTCACCCTAGCTTATGACTTCTAGGAGTAAGTCAAGTTTTAGGGGGGGAGGATGTAGTGCCCCTCCATTCTCATCTTGGATGTGCAGGTGGTTAGGCTAAGGAGCATGAAGATGAAGGTAAAATAATCAGAATACTTAGGGTATGTTAGACAGTTGATGTTGTACGTTATATGGTGTTGGTAGATGCTACATTCATGTTGGTGACATTCCTGATTATCCTTATGTCATTTCAAATGACATTTAATATGTTTTTTCGATAATCCTTGTTGCAACACTAATATTTACTTGAGTTATGTATATGTTATGACAACTTTATGGACTTAATTGATTAAGGGAATCAATCTTATTATGTGCATTACACGATTATCTGATGATGTTTCTTATCTAGTTGATCAGCTATTGATTATTATGCGTTCATACAAAATAATGACCATGCCCCCTTCCAGGTGTTTTCTACCAAATACCATGATATAGTGAGATCAAGGCAGCTTTGGAATGATCCTTAGAATAAGATAAAAAATTAATAATCAAAAAGACCAATGAAGCAAACAAACAATCATTGTATCTCTTGCCAAGATAAGTGTTTATTTGATAAGATGATAGATTCTACCTATTGTATGAATGATATATCCATTAAGGCAAGAATTAGCTGGATGATGTTGGATAAAATTCAAAGGATGGGCAAAAGGATAGTAGGCTATGTGTCATGATTGTAGTTGGTTTGTTGATTGATGATTTTTGCTTGAGATATGATGTTTCTCAGATTATGCTTAGCAAGTGTATTGCACTTGTATTTAGTAGGATCAGGGAATAGGGACCATCCAAACATGTTGGATAAGTGCATCTTTTGTACCTACGTACTGGATACTTCCTTTGTATTCTAGACTACCTACATACCCTGTATCCACAGGATCAAGGCGCATCAAGATGTGGGTGACGATGAATATGTAGTTCTAGTTTGTAGTGATGATGTAGGGATGGTTCAAGGTGGATGATATTTTGTGATGTGTTGGATGATGGGATGATGATGCGTTTGATGAGTTGGATAATTATGATGATGACTGGGATAGTTTTTGGGATTTTATAATTTTTTTATTTTGGGGGGGTTTGTTTTTTCTAATGTTTTTGGATTTTGTGGTTTTCTAATTTTTTTTTTTAATTTTTGGTGATTTTATGATGTTTTTGGTTTTTTCATATTTTACACTGTACAAGGAGGGCATTTAAGAGTCCACTATCTCAAGAATCTACCTCGGGTGGATGAAAAAGGGATGGGATGGTTGAGGTTGAATGTATATTAGTCCAAGCCAATTGATGTAGAGGATATGGAGTGATATTAAGTGATGAATGGTTATCATGACTTATTAGATGGTAGCGCTGGCCACTATACATGGTGTCTGAGGAAGGTTTTCACCATGGTACTTATCCAAGGCATCACCAAAGTGATTTTCACCATTGGATGACTTTATTGCACTCAGGTTTTTCTTGATTCTTGATTTTTTTTGTATTTTTGTATTTTTTTAATTTTTCTGTATTTTTTGGCTTGGGATACTCGATGGATTAGGCATAGAAATTTTCCAGGTGCACGATGTTCATCAGCTCATCCAGAGGCTACCACTCAGGTGTTATACGTCGATAAGCTCCTGATCCATAACTAGCTATGATGACATAGGGTCCCAACCAATTAGGCTTGAACTTTCCCTTCTTGTGGCATTCTTGTAGGTTCCTCTGATTTTCCATAAGGACAAGGTCACCTATCTCAAATTGGTGGTTCTTAATCTTCTTATTGTAGCTTTCGCGTAGGCAATTCTGATAGGCATGGAGATGATAAATAGCATTTAGACGCTTCTCATCCAAAATTTCTAGCTCATTCAGGCATGTAACTCGATACTCCTCCTTAGTAATGATATTCTACAATGAAATCCTGAGCGAGGGGAGATTGACCTTGATTGATAGGATAGCTTCGGAACCAAATACTTGTTGGGAATTAAGGTGTCTCAACCTTTGCAAATTCCTAGCATTATTAATTTAATTGTATATTTATTTATTGCCTAATATTATATTTACTTGCACATTTAGTTTGGTCACATAGTTGAGGTGGCACGGTGACATGTCATCTTACTTGGAATGTGACTTGGATGGTCAAGTCAAACCTACAAGGATTTGGACATCTCATTTGAGGTGGCACTAATATGCCATGTGTCGGCACCTTGTGGTATGTGGAAGAGGATATTCCATATGACAAAATCTATGACGCATAAGAGCCAAGTTTGGAGATTCCTATGACAAGTGGTGACAAGTGTCAGTGAGTATCTTTGCATGAGGGAAAGGCATCTTTGGGCATCTAAGTTGGGCTATGACATGTTGTAAGAGGAATATACTATATTTAGCATTTTATGATGGATTCTCTTACAACATTTAAGATTGTCATGTAGATTTTTATGACAGTTGTAAGATGCGTAAGAGCATCCGTCATGTAGTCTATTTTTAGCCTTGAAGTGCTCCATGTTGGGAAAATCAAATCTGCATGTATGACAGATGTAAGAGATGTATTTGCAGCTTGGACAAGTGTCCTTTGATGTAGGATAATGGCCATGTGGCCAAGGTGGATGCCATCTCAAGAAGCTTCTAGAATATGCCTTGTATCTCTATAAAATGCATTGTTTTGGAGTTCTAGTTGCATAATGTTTTTACAAGTACTGTCATGCTACCGGAATTACTCTAGAAATGACATTTGAAGACTCTTGGAAGAAATTGCATTTCAAGTGTATTGTAAACTATTATTGTTTCATATAATACATTGTGCAGGTTTTAGAGTGTGGGGTTTTTTACTTGAAAATATTTTCCCCACGATACATCTTGTGTCAATCTCTTATATGTTGTGTTGCTACTGTAATTTCTTATGTTATATGTTTAACATTGCTGAAATTGTAAGGATTAAAATGAATTTGCATACATTTCCCCTCATTAGATTGGTGTAGGAAGTGTGTTCCGTGTACCTTGCTTCCTTTTAGTTGGTATCAGATCTTGATCACCTGTGATCCTAGTTGTTGGGTAGGGATTTTTTAAGCTAATCTTTAATTGAGTGGGAGTCTATGTAGAGTATTCTATGATCTTGTTGCAGCAAGAAGATGGCAGACACATCTGGCAGAGTAGAGGTGTAAAAGTTCCATGGCAGCAATTTTGAGTTGTGCAAACTCAAAATGGAAGACATGCTTGTTCACAAAGATCTATGGGAAGCAATTTCCAGTGTAAAAGTAGCAACACTGTCACAAGATGATTGGGATCTCAAGGATCGAAAAGCTAAGGGTCTTGTGAGACTCTGTTTGGCTGACACTGTCTTGTTAAAAGTCCATGAGGAGAAGACTGTGAAGGAGCTGTGGAAGAAACATGGTGATGTTTATCAAGCCAAATCCTTGGTAAACAAGTTATTCCTATGGAATAAGCTAT
The DNA here is from genome assembly GCA_027924645.1 of Cunninghamia lanceolata. Taxonomy (NCBI): domain Eukaryota; kingdom Viridiplantae; phylum Streptophyta; class Pinopsida; order Cupressales; family Cupressaceae; genus Cunninghamia; species Cunninghamia lanceolata. Next base: position 13,291,384 of record BSBN01000078.1, read on the forward strand.
ATTCTCTAAGGACAGAAGATGGAGGATCCATTACAGACCATCTGAATGCTTTTATCATGCTAGTTGCATAGTTGACATCCGTTGGTGTGAAAATGGAGGAGGAGGATCATTGCATGACCTTGCTTTGTTTTTTCTTGCACTCATGGGATCATCTTGTTATGGCCATTGGGAGTACCACATCCACTTTCAAAATGGATGAAGTAGTGTCTTCGCTATTATCTGAAGAGATGCAGAGAAAGTCATCCGAGTTGGCCAAAGAGGCTCTTGTGGTTTGTGGAAGACCTAAAGAAAAAGGGAAAAAGAAAGACAAGAAAGATGAAAAGGGCAAATCCAAATCCTGTGGGAGATCCAAATCTCCTAGAAAGTCCAAGGCAATGTGTTAGAAATATGGAAAAATTGGGCACTTCTAGAAGGAGTGCAAAGAGGAGAAGAAGAAAAAGAAGAAGAACTCCAATTTTGATTCCGACAAGTCTTAATGTAGTTACTTGTTAATATGTTCTCTGAAAGGAATAGTGTCGCATTACTCATGCATGAGTACCCTACTACACTGTGATTTCCTTTCACGATGTGTATGATTGTGTGATTGTATATCTACATGTTTGACCGTGTTGTTGGCTACATGTTGCAAGTATTAGGCTCCACCTGACTTAATAGGTCTGAGCATGCCTTAACCAATGGAAATTTGTTGAATGGAGTTAACATAAGGTCTGTAGTCAACCACCATCCTTGAAGAGGATGAGTATTCAGTTTTGTATCCAATCGGTGTCATCTATATGGGCATGACAGTCTGTTTTGCTTGTCGTGGTTTTGGTTGTTGATTATGCAAAATGGTCAGGTATTGTTGGCATTTGGGTTATTTAATTAGAAGTGTTGGATTTATGCTCTGGGTTATTGCTACAATAAAATGAATTTATTCGCAAGCTATAGTTAAATCAATAGTAATGAGGAGATAAATTAATATCTTAAGGTAAAATTATGAGTTGGTTATTAATTATAAATAATTATAATATATAATAAAATAAATATGTATTCACAATTATGACTTAAATAAAATATATCTATAGTTTAATATTAAAATAAATAAAGATAAAAATTATATTGAAACTTAATAAATTAATAAAGAGTTGTTATATAGTTGGCTTTAGATCATGTGTCATGCCTCCTAAAAATGAGGAGGAATCTTCTGGAAGATTTAAGGGGATTTCTCTCTCTAAAAATAGATAGGTTTTGGCTATTAGTAGGAGATTTTTAGGTAGGAAGGAGGGGGGAAGAACATTTCAATATATGGGAGGGGTTGTAATCTCTGTATCTTCATGAATATTCCATGAAAATTGAATGCTTTATTTTTCCCTTCTTTAGGGTGCAAGAGAGGGAGGGGGAATAACTCTAAAATAAGAATTTTTGTTCAAGGATTTGGGAGGAGTTCCTCGGGGTTCATAGGAAAATTGAAGGTTCCAGTAAATCTACTTTGTTTGCGTGCAGAATAGAGTAAAGGGGAGCTTGTCTTGAAAATGTAGCAGAAGGGCAGGAAGGCGTGGGGGAGAATGACATGCATGCAAACAGATATTTTTCTCAAGCGTAGGCTAACGAGACTAGTGACATGGCATATGAAGTAGTCGATTTATTAATGAAATCAAACGGTTCCCATGGCCTTTCTTCGTTGGTAGAGGTAAGCCAATAAATAATTTTTTTTATAGTACACATCTAAATCGAGAGTGATTGATCGATCACCCACTATTTTTATTTTCACTTGAATTTTATGGACTTGCAAACTTTTTTGTTGTTCAATTCTCTTCTAGGTCTATATTTTTCTATGGGTTTTTTATAAAGCACAACAGGCTTTTAAGGGTATTTTTACACAACTTGGAATTGTTTTGCCAATTTACTAAATTTTCAAGACATTTTGGTCTAGTTTTGACATGCAATATAGAGAAGGTTGCCAGATTTGAATCTTATGCTTTTCCTTAGAATTGCCCTTCATTATAGACACATATAGATTCACCTACATCCTACACTTGAAACAAAACTTATATTTCACAAAAGGTTCAGTGGGTCGAAGTCCAGGCAGAGTCGTAATACTCCTCTTTATATATTGAATTTGTCTCTGTTATTTTATATCATTGATAAGTTTTTCTTGCCCCTACAAATCAATCTTCTTATTTATTGATCAACCAAGAGAGTGTGGTGGGGCAGTCAGTCTCATAGGTGCTGTAAGGAATGTATGGTCATATTCCTTCATTAATTATTTGATTGTTATTCAGCATGGAATGTGTAACACCCTTGATTGTGCTTCCACATTTTGCCTTCATGATTAACATGGCTGTTGCAACTTTTGCTTCTGAAAAAACCCCTCTATCCATTATTCTTTAATAGATATCCATACCCTGTTCCTAAGCCACGCACAAGCTAGGAGGATGTTGGTAATGGATTGTAGGTCTAGTTTTAAACCTGCCAATTGCATTTTATTCTGAAATAGTTCACTTAATGTATCATTCTACCAAAATGAAGTACCTTAAGAGCTCTCCTATAAAGAAGTAGGAACCCCATATAGCAGAATATGAAATGTGTAAACTGTATAGCTAGGTTATATCATACATTTTCGTCCCTATATGGTAAATAATATACAATCCCACCGCTGCTAGTTTTGCTGAAAATATAATATAGTTCTAAGTGTTCCAAAATCATTAAAGGAAGCTGGTTAAATATGAAGTTCATCTTATGAAATTAAAATAGCATCTATAATGTTTTTAAATACTATTATAAAAAAATGTTTAAATAGTTAAGATAGATAATTCACATGATTCTCAACTGCTTTGGAGTCATAAATTTACCAAGTGCCATCAGGATGAGCTTAAACAAACAAACGATTTATAAAAAAAAATCACATAGTTTTGTATATAATCTATATTACAAGGGTGAGTGTTTAAGTACTCACCAAATACTTGTAACTTGACCAACTAAATCTCTATATCTGATAAAGTATTGGCCATCTATAATATACAGATTTACAAGCAGCAAATTGGCATAGAGTGAGAAAGCACCTAAATCAACCATGCCAATAATACCCAAATCATTTATACAACTACCACCACCACTAAGGTCATGCAAAATCTGTGTTGCTCAATCATTTAACCGACTTGCTTTAAAAGTTGTCAAAGTGGCACTCACCTGTAGGTTTTTATCTGATATTTGTTATTAGCTACTATTACATATCAGGCCTCGACATTTATACTTGTAGTAGAAATGCTTATAATTGAAGTATTATAAGTTTTTTTAACAATTTAATTTGAGAACTTATCAAATTGGCTTCTTTATAATTTGCTTCTATATCTATATATATATATATATACCAATTATCTATTATTTAGGACTAGATTTCTCAGACTTCGATATTTATCTAAAGCTTCTAGTCTAAAACCTAATTTGTCCTTATGAAGAAAGGCTTAGAAACACTTGGAGTCTTAAATCTTTCTAGCTGATATAATAATTCAACTCTCAAATATTTATAAGTTGACAATCTTGTATCTGGTTCATATCTTTGTCAAGAATGGAGTGTAGCATTAATTTCTTAGTAAAGATGATATTTGATAAATGTAGTTTTAGTTATGGAAGTAAGTACATAGAAAATTATTAATTAAACTGTTCAGAAAGGTGTAACATATGCAAATTTTATATGATGGGTAGTTATTATTAGAGCAAGTAATTAGTTTGCTATAGATAAATGGATTAAGATGGTTTGATTAGGAATTGAATAAATATGAAATAGTCTAGATACTCTTGGAATTTTGTATAATCTAATGTATATTATATTTCATTAATAATTTAAAGTAAAGTCATGCTAGGTTATTGAATGCATTTTATTATAGAAGCATGTCTAGCTTGGATTGAGGGTATTGGATGGGTATGAGTTAAAGGTTAGAATATTATAGGTCCTTTATATGAAAGCCATTTTGATAATTGCATGAAAGTATATTAGTTAATTATTATTTAAGTAAAATATTAGAGTTACTAATGTCTAATCGTAAAATATGTGAACTATTGCATCTAAGCTTGATTGTTAACTAAATTGCATGGAATAAATGAATTATTTGCTTATAGAAATAATTGTGTACTGTTCAAATGACACGTATGTCCTTGTCTAGATCTTATATATAAGATTTCTCCAATGATAATATTTATCACTTTCTTAACCTAATTGGGTAAAGATTAGATAGTCAAGACTCATAATTAGTGCATTATATCATATGTTGCATTTGTGGTCTTGTAATTGAAATATTGTTGAAGGATCTTAGTTCATGATGTGCATTTAAGAGTGAATGTCGATATGAGGCTATTGTGTTATAGAGGTGTGAAGTGTCTGTGTCATTCAAACAGTTGATTCCAGAGGCCAAGAGGGGTAGTCATGTGTATGACTCTTGTGAATATGTAATCTTGCTAATGGTTGAATATGTAATGTTGACTCTCATCTGTTTATGGATTCATGTGGTTATGATGACTATGCAAGATGGATAATACCTTGTTCAGTGTACGTATTCATGTTGGCATGATGCATGTGTAAGATGGATAATGCCTTGCTAAATGTACCTATTCATATGGTTATGATTCGTAAGCAAGAAGGTAAATGCCTTGCATTGTATATGTGTACTTATCATTATGATGGTAATTATCTTGCTTGATGGATAGGGCCTTCTAGATGCAGTGAAGGGGGAGTGGCTTTCAATGTGGGGCTAGCACCCAAAGTGGCTTGTCAGGATAACCCATTGGAAGTTGTTAATCTAGTGATAACTTAATAATAAATTTAGAGGGTTGGGTAGTTTCCACACTAAATAAGATAATTAGATGCGTCACCCATGCCTGTAGTCCTCATTTAGGCTAAGGATGGGATGAGAAGGCTATGGTTGGAAAATCAACTTCCTTGTCCTCGCAAAAGGAATGTTGGTTCCACATGTGTCACCCTATGGGGCCGGGGTCTAGTGAGAGACTATCAGGATAACCCATGTTAGGACCATACGATGACACTCTTCCCTACTACAGCCTAGCATTCCCTAATTGTGTTTTCCCCTTTTATTGTGTGATTGCCTCTAGAAGTGATGTTTGAGTTACTTGTGATTTTGACCTGTGTTGTTGTAGTCATGTGTAGTCCTTGTTCCTTATAGACTACTGCCTACATGACCTGGTTGTTGTTGTGGGACCTTATGTTATCTCCTAGCATGGGGGATGGACCTTAGGGTTCCACGTGGTTGGGTGGTTGTGCTTTTATCTCCATTGGTTTCCCTTGCTATTGTTTGTGTGCGAGAAGGATGTACCCTAAATGCAAAATTTTAGATCTTGCTCTAGCTTGAGGAGACATACTTATGATCATGTTCCAGTCTTGTATATCAGTTGAACCATGTACTGTTATCTTGGTGTATGTACTCCAATGTAATCTGGATAACGATATTGTAATCAATGTTAAGTTGTACTGTCTTGTAAAGGAACTTGTTTATGTACTTGTGATCCTATGTGTAGGATCCTGATGTTACTTACATGATGATATAATATGGAATTGTATGTTTTTATTTATCTGATGCAATTAGACTTAGAATGAACTATGGTTGTTAGTTAATTCATAATGTTGGTTAGCTCTAGTTTTAGTTTGTTAGTAATGCAGCCGTGGAACCCTAGAGGATAAAGCTTACTTTAAATTTTATGAATAAATATATGATTGTTGTTATTTCTTTCATTTAAAAAAAAATTTTCCTTTTTTAAAAGCTTAGTTGTGTTATCCTCTGGGTTCCTTTGTGGGGCGTTACAGAGCAATTCAACAAAAAATTTTTTTTTGTACATGTGGGTGAGTTCTAAAAGTCCATAGATTGCCTAGTAGTAGGATGTAGAAAGAGGGAGGCAATTTGTATTTTTCCTATGAAGGAAGGTTTGTGACATGATTCTCAAAGTCTGAGGTGGGAGATGCCATGAGGAAATCAATATGTGAAGCAAGAGGATGTAGTTGTGTGTGAATAAGCAAAGAGATCATATGGGAAGGAACTTAAGGCATTATCACACTAGGGTTTTTGTAGTTTATTAGGAAAGAAACAAGATTGAAATAGAAATACTTTTGTTGAAAACTCAAACCCTAAATGTAATGGTTCATAGTACTATACAAGAGAAGGAGATGAGTGCATAGAGAAAGCTTGGATGAAAGTACCTATGATCTTGACCAACAATGGGAGCAAATCATGTAACTTGAGATTCCCTAAGTTGTACTAGCATGAGTTCTCCTTGGACAAATAGGTTAATGGATGTAAATGTGTGAATGTGTAGGTTTACATGTGATTTTGACTGAACTGATGGAAAGGATTGCCTTACCAGGGTTCAAATAGTAATTCATAGTCAAGTGATATAAAAATAAGTACAAAATAGGAAAATATAAATGTTTCTTGTATAAACCATGTTCATATATTTCCATTCCTAAAATGTACATTAAATATCTTTCATTTCAAACCGTGGTGACAACTGAGCCTTCAAATCAAAAATCAAACTTTTACCATTCCCAAAGAATAACATATCATCAACATACAAAGCAATAATGAGAATGTGATCATTATCCATCTTATAATACACACAATGATCTATTTTCAATATCAAAATTCCCAAACTCAACACATAGGCATCAAATTTTTGGTACCACATTCAAGGAGACTATTTCAAATCATACAAAGACTTTTTTAACTCGGAAACCAAATTTTATTTACCTCTTTCAATGTATTGCTCAGGCTATGACATATAAATTTTCTCCTCTAAGTCACCATGAAGAAAAGTTGTCTTCATATCCATCTATTCAACTTCTAAATCGTATGTAGAAATAAGTGAAAACAAGAATATGATAGATGTTAGCTTTGCAACATGAGAGAAAATCTCACCATAATCTATTTCCTCAACCTAGGAATACCCATTCACAGCCAACCTTGCCTTATACTTGTCAACACTGCCATCTAAACAAAATTTCCTTTTGAACACCCATTTGCACCCAATAGGTTTATGTTCATCAAGCAAAGGCACCAGATCCCAAGTATTATTTTTCTTCAAAGCAATCATCTCTTCTTCCATGGCCTTTTTCCATGAATTTGCATCACTCATACCCATATCCTCCCTTACAATTCTAGGCTCAGCAGTGTTATAAATCAAATAAAAAATTCAACTAGAATCATGCAATGAATAGTCAAACCTTTCAAGTTACTACCTTATCTATGTTGACCTCCCCAATAATTGATGTTAATTGATGTTCTTCTTCTTCTAAAATTTCATAGATACTAGAGCTCTCCTCTTCATCAGGTCCAATAGGTGTTTTTGGTTCAACTTTCTCAAGGATAGAAGGAAGCTGGATCACATCCCCTTTCTTCTCTTCTTTCTTTGGCTACACAATGGACTTCACCCCCCATGAAGCATGTGAATATACGGTTGACTCTTCTAACTCTTAGATTCCCATATTTAAAAAAGGTCTACATGCTGGTATTAGAATTGATCCTTCTTCTCATGTAAATTATGCTACTATTTCTCTTCCAAAACATGTATACACTTCTCATTTCAACAAGGCTAGTGATATTGATTCTCCTCCTCTTTTTGATTTGAAGACACCTTACAGGCTTGGATACAAAATTCTTTTTAAACACGGATATAATGGAAATGATCTTGGGAGCATTGAACAAGGATTTAAGGTCCTTGTGGAACCTACACTACACTTACCTTCTATAGTGGGTTTAGGTTTCTAGTCTTCTCCTCTATCTACATGCCCTCCTCCATTGTCTGAGGCCTCTATAGTCTCTTCTTTTCAAAAATTAAACCTTTCTTCACAAAAAAAGGGGTTGCTTCCTACTTCATATATTCTATCTAAATGAGAGCGCTTGATCACTCATCCTTCTCCTACATGCAAAAAGTTTCCTAAACATACTCAATCAACACTTCCTTTCTTTGCATATCATCAAGTGCTTGGCCATTCCACCAGTGAATGTCACACCTTGCAAAACAAAATCCAACAATTTCTTGACATGGGGGCTCTAACTCTTCTAGCTGAGAAAGCATTTGTCTCTTCTCTACATGACAAGTGATATTGAGCATGGCCTATATCTAATTCATTATTCTTTCTCTATTTTCTCATGAGACTATTGTGTTGCTACCCTCTATGTGGCACCAATAGTTTTCTCTATTTTCTCTTAACCATTCATGGTGGTGCAATCTCACATGCAACCATACTTTATCTTTGATAACAACACAATATTCTTTTTCATGGTTTTCCTCACCCCATGTTCTAGGGGCAGAGACAACTTGTTCTAGGGGTGTGCATTCTTCATAAGGATCTCCCCTCTCTTCTATCTTCCCCTTTTCTTTACCTTAAAATATTTTCACATCATACATGCTAATATTTTAAGAAGGGGCATGTATTCTCCTCACATGTCCATCCATACATGCACCCTTCTTTATTCACACCCTCTAAGCCATAGCTTATGAATTCACCCTTGAGGTGTAGCTTGTCAATTCACCCCCTGACCTGCGTTTCTTATTTAAATGATCCCTGAAGCATTCAACCCTTGTGGTGTTGGTGTTTGATATGCTCCCTAAGGCATTAATTTTTGATACACTCCCTAAGGTATTGATGTTTGATATGCTCCATGAGGCATTATTTTTTGGATACGCTCCCTGAGGCATTGGTATTTCATGATCACCTAGCATAATGTAGATTCCTAGTCTATGATCCATGTAGTCTACATGAGTCACATAGCATAATATAGCTTCCTAGTTCATGTGCTTTATGTGACCTACCCCCTTTATTCTCATGGTCACCTAGAATAATGCAACTTGCTAGTCTATGATCCATGATGGTATTGCAATTTACGTGACCCCTAGTGACATAGCGAGCTAGTGTAAGAGTCATGTATTCTTCTTCATCAGTATTGATTGCTTCCCTGCATATTTATTTATCTTCTCTTTTTGAAGCAATCAATCGGCTTGTTATATTCTTTTATCTCTACTTAAGAATTCCTCTATTTTGTTGGTTTTCCTTATTCTTGTTGCATCTTGGGGATGACACATGGTTCTGAGACAACCTTTTACATTGAGTTCTCTTTCATTTTGCTGACTCAAAATGTTTCTTTTATTGTGATGTGTTTCTCTCCTCTATATATGTTATGTTGTTTATGTTTATGTAAAAGTTTGTGATGTTCTAACATAATGGTTTTGTAGATTTATGCTCTAACACTACTGTCTTGCAAGATTTTGTTGTCTAACATATTGGTTTTGTAGGTTCTCAATCTAGGGGCTTGTTCCTCTACTTCAAGAGATTTGCAACCTCTATAGTATCCTTTTGGGCATCATTTTCATTCTTATCTTTCTTTTTTGTACTTTAGCATGCATATGTATGTAGTGTCATATGCTCACTAAAGTGGGGGCTAAATGTAGCATCATAAATTGTGCTCACCCACAGTTTCACAATGTGTTTAAAACTCACTTTAGTGTCCACTCCCCTAGTGTGTTTTAGGATCATTTCCATCCTTGACCTTACCCTCGACCCATGAGATATGTATATGTGTTGCTTTGACCCTTTCTTCTTGCCATATTCAAAAATCATGAAAGTGCCTAAATCCTGGCCACACACTGATGTCTTGAAAGCCTCTATCAGTTTTTCTATCATTTTAGAAGTTGTCTTTTTACTTGCACACTTCACCAAGATTTTCTTGATCCTTATCCACACCCAAATGACTCCTTTTTGCCTTTTCCCTCTCTATTTAAGAAAGTAGATTTGTCATTGCAAAGGAATTAAAGAAATATTTTCATAGAAAAGCTCTGCTAAAATCAAAACTCATCTTTATCACACTTTATCTTTTGCTATTCCATTGCAGCAACTTGTTTTCTTCAAGATCACATCAATATCTTCTAATATATCACTTATCTTTGTGTGTAAAACACATTTCCCATTTTTCTCTTTCATACAGAGAGTGTTTTGTAAATTTTCTCTAAGTCATTGAGTAGGATTTAATTTATCAATATCGCATTATTATCTTTTCACTTCTTGTCACAATTCTAGATGCACTTAGAATTTAGAGCACACCCTTTTTATATCAATATATCTATCAATATCAATCTTGTTTTCATGGAGGTGAAAACATGAAAATGGGGATTGACTGAGGCAAACTCATATACAACCCAACCCTTTCTTCCATCTATGTATTTATACCTATTTTGTTAGGAATCTCAACAGCTGGACCTAAAGGATTGCAAAAGATTGGCATGAAGATCGAGATCACAAACCTGTACTATGTCTGCACCGTACAGACTACAACATGACATATAGACATCCACATGGTGCATTGTTATCCTAGACAATGAGGTTGTCCGCCTAGTGCCAAGTTCCTTATGTTTTCGTCTTTTCATTTTTGTACTTCATTTCTCATAACTCTAATTACTATTATTCATTTTCTAGCATTGTAAACAAAAACATAAAGTGGTTCTATAGACATAGATTTTGTGTAAAACACTACCTAACATAACCCTAATGTAATGTTAGTAGAAATCTCCTTGATTGATATATTTAGTTGAGGAGTAGTTTTTCTTATATCATAGTTAGTGATGGATAGTTTGATGTGAAGAACTTTCCATCTTGTAACCTAGGATTGGGCTATCAAATTTGAATTTCCAAATTTGCAAGCTAAGATCATTTCATGTTACCCTAATATATTTGTGATTCCACTTAACATTGAGATGAGGTAAGAGTGAGGTTGAAGGGAGAAGTTGTCTATGTATTTCTTTAAGGAGAAACAAATGGATGTTTCACTTATTAAGTCATTTCCAATCTTTTAGAAAAATAGCCATGACAATGGGAGGATAGTAGGAAATAGATTTTAAGAGGAACATGTTATTGGATTTGGAGAAAAAGCTGTATGATTCAAGAACATGCCAAATTGAATTGGGATTAGAGGCGGTATTGCTAGGATTTCTAGTTGAAGGTAATTGGGTCCCACAAATCTTGGAAAACTTGAATTTAATTTTTAAAAAAGTGCTTGGCTTTAAAACTCTTCATGGAACCAAGCGGTTTTACCTCTTACTAGATTAGGCAATTCTACCAAATGGAGAAGGTCACAAAACTAAGACCATGACTAAAGGATTGATCATACCAAGTTAGCTTCTTTGAAGTGGTTTGCTGGGCTTTCTAAATGGACTTGAAGGGCATAAACCTATGGGTTTTAAAAAAAAGGATCAAGAAGAAATTTGTCATTCCAATTGACCATGTCCCACAAGTTTCCAATAATAAAAAATGAATTTAGAATCAAACCAAATGTTTCCTTCTAATGCCCACACAATCCACTTAGTGGTGAGGAAAATGCCATAGATATATAAATCAATAATTCCCAGGCCTCTTTTTTCCTTTGGTTGAATACACTATAACCAAAATGTCGAAAGGAGATCTTTCTTGTTTGGCCCAAATAAAACACCTAATCAACTGAGTCAACTAGTTGTAGCATTTTTTAGAGGGAAACCAGCATGATGAAATATAAACATGGTTTTCTAGAAGGATTTATTGTCAACCTAGATGTGCAACCAACCATGGATAAGAACCAATTGGTCCAGTTCATAAATTTTCCTTTGATTTTGGTCACAAACAAGTTCCATATATCTTTGAGGGAAACTCTAATGCCAAAGAAGATACCAATGTATCTACTGATTGTACCATGCTTAAATTCACACCATTCACTGTTAGAAATGAAGGTAAATAACTATCAATAGAAAATTGATTACAGCTGTAATATATATATAGAACCAAAATGGAGATGATATGAAACCAATACAAAGAAATAATGAAACATGAGATCAAACACATAACATTGTATCTACATGGAGAAACCCTTTTGGGAAAAAACTCCACACAAGAAGAGATTCACCAGTTTGCATTAACTTCAATGGAGCTTACAATGCAACACTAACAATCTCCTCTTTAGTCTTCAATCCTATAGTGCATGTAATACTTATACACAACCGTAATACAATGTCCTCTTTAAAAGAGTGTTTCCTTCTAGGGCAATAAAACCCTAACATAACCTTTAATGTCAGATTTGTGACCTAATGATGAACAATCCAAATTGATTATGAAATTACAATATTTTCCAAGGCAAGCCCCCCATACCCGTACAAGAATCCAAAGAACGGTTGAAACAAGATCATTGCTCGATGAATACTTAATACCTTATGAATCATTTACAAAAAATATTAGGAGTAATTAAATACATAGGATTTACAAGGTTGATTGCACCTTAATCCTAATATTCACTAGGGATTTTGGGTAATGTGGGTTAGGATGAGTCATGATGAATTTAGTTTGTGCATGGCTAGCTTGGATCACAAGATAGTGAATATAAGTTCTAATATATCAAGAGTGTGTCACTTCATCAGCTAAATTTTAAATGAACATGCTACCACCAATAATGTAGGAGTTAAAGGCTTTGACATTACTAGATAGTAAAATGCCATAAATAAGTTTATAAGATAGAGCATGTTGAAATAGGTAACCAAGAGTGTCAATGACGATCACCTAGTTTTTATACTTTACCTTTACTGTCAGATCTGTGACCTAATGATGAAGAATCCAAATTGATTACGAAATTACAATATTTTCCAAGGCAAGCCCCCCATACCTGTACAAGGATTCAAAGTACGGTTGAAACAAGATCATTGCTCGGTGAATACTTAATCCCTTATGAATGATTTAGAAACAATATTAGGAGTAATTAAATACATAGGATTTACAAGGTTGATGGCACCTTAATCCTAATATTCACTAGGGGTTTCGGGTAATGTGGGTTAGGATGAGTCATGATGAATTTAGTTTGTGCATGGCTAGCTTGGATCACAAGATAGTGAATAAAAGTTCTAATATATCAAGAGTGTGTCACTTCATTAGCTAAATTTTGAATGAACATGCTACCACCAATAATGTAGGAGTTAAGGGCTTTGGCATTACTAGGTAGTAAAATGCCATAAATAAGTTTATAAGATAGAGCATGTTGAAATAGGTAACCAAGAGTGTCAATCATGATCACCTAGGTTTTATACTTTATTTTGCATACCAAAGATTTGGTAATGATTTTGTAGGACGTATTGAGTAAGGTAATAGGCCACCAACCATTCACAATGTCTTAATCTTTGCCTTTTGTGAAGGAGCTTGATCAATCCTTGGTTAATGATAGCCCCAAATGAATTCGTTTCAACATGTTCAAGGTAAACATAGAAATCTTCGCATAAAATTTTAACATACACTTATACTCACTTTTAAAACAAGTCTTATTTTCACATAACATAATAATAATGATAACAACTTACTATGTTCTTATTAAATTTATAATAAATAAGTGTTACTTATACTCAACCTTTTTTTTAACTATGAAAGATTTTAACTAGTAATAAGTGTACTCTTTTGTTGTATTTTAACTATACCATGTTGTAAATGTTGATCATTGTTGTTGCTATTATATTTTTCAGATTTTGACCATAGCTATACTTATTTGTTGTGATTTTTAACTTTGATCAATACACATGAAAAAATTCATTCCCTCAACTTCCAACTTCCAACTTGTCCCCTGACTAATTCAATTGTAACTTAAAATTGTTAGACATAATTATAAACATTATATTTTTATAATTTATTTTCATTAATATTAAATTATTTTTGATAAAAAAATTTAAATATTTTCCAATTAAATTACATGATGTTCAGCAGAAAGTCCCAAAAATCCAAAGTTGAACCCCAACCATGAACGAGATAAAATCTTTTTTAAAATGATGGAGATTCATATATTTAGTGAATAACCATAGGAGGTTCAAAGATTATGCCGATAGGAACAACCAACTAGTTTAGAAAATTTTCCGGAGCATTAAACAATTTTCCAAGCACTATAATACTCACATATAAAAGCAGATACACTTGCACTTATAGAAGGTTCAAGGAATACGCTAATAAGAATAACCAACGAGTGTAGAAAATTTACTGGCCTGATTTTTTTTTACGGCGTGAGACTATATACACCTAAAAATGACACGACTATGTCCAAATAAATATTCTTAATATTTATTTAATCTAAATTCCTCTATCAATAAATAAACAAACAAAATTTATTTATTTGATTCACATTCTTCCAACAAATTAAATAAAATCAATTTATTTAATTAAAATCTTAAATTCTTCTAATTCCTCCAACAAATTAAATAAAATCAATTATTTAATTAGCTCCCCCAAAATCATTCTAAATTAAATAATTCCAATTATTTAATTGTTTCTTCCAATAACATCTTCTATAAATTTAAATAAATCAATTACTTATTTAAGTTATCTATTTCTTCTAAATTGAGTTGTCTCTAAATATAATTCAATCTTTGTGCACATGCAATTAAATATTCTAAATATTTAATAAAGAAAAATATCTTCTTATCCTCATGCAATTTCCATTCTCTAGTTCTATTCACTTAACTGATTATTCTATTATTTTAATTGATTTATCTCTTCAATTAACTCATTCTTCTATTTTATTAATTCCTCTCATGCAAAAAGAGAAGGACACATGTCCTCTTCCTATTCGTACACATTCCTCAACCATTCTATACTGTTGATCTTCTCATTCATTCTATACCGTTGATCTTCATTCTCTCAAGTCTATAAGTACAACCTTATTCTTCTATTTCATTCATCCAAGCTTTAGTATTGTTACTCTGTAGGAATCACAACACGCCTTTGGCACCAATTCCTTCATTGCTTATCAACCACATTACCATACTACAACCATTGTTGTGAAGCTCATCTTCATGGCAAAATTACCATATCCATTCCCAATTGACATTCTTGGAAGAAAGCAAAGAAGTACACTCTCTGAGGGCCCTATTTCATACATGCAAGATCGATTGTGATAGGTGACCAATGGAAGCTCCGAATTAAAAGAGGTTTGCTTTGTGTTGTTCATTGTTTGATTGCATCTCTCTTGTTCACTATTTCATCGAGTTATTTGGATTATTTGATATTTATTCATTGATCATTCCAATTTTTTGATAACATTTCTGGCGCCCATCGTGGGGCCCAGCCCCAATCTAACCCAAAAATTGAATTTTTGGTGTTTTAGAAAGTCGTACATAGGAGGAAACAACACATCTGACACTTCCTAACATGCATATACTGTCTATTTTGGTGCATACATTCTTCTGGTGTATATAGACTCTATTCCAGTGCATTCATCCTCTATTATGGCGCATTTGACAGTTTAGCGCATATACACGATTTTCCTGCACTTTTGACCTTTGTCTTAGTGCATATATATTGTAGCGCTTATGATCTTTGTTATGGTGCATTTAAGCTCTGAAGCAGCGCATCTGATCTAGGCAGTGATTTTTTAGGGTTTTCTTGAAGTTTTCACTAACGCTAACATCTTTTTTCAGGAACACCTTTTATCTATTTGTAGGCTAGGTACTGGTTTAGAATCATATAGTTGCACTTGTTAACTCACACTTCGATTTCTAATGGGAAAGTAAAATGGATGCTCATGCCAATCTCACATAGTTTTAACTAGGAAGGTGGTAATTGAATCTTTTTCTATCTTGCATACCATTGAATCATTGCTATATTGCTATCCTTCAAAGTTAACAACTCATTGCTATTTTGGTAAAATTGAGCATATCATTGCTATCTTGGTAAAACTGAACCATTGCTATGTTGTTATCACTTCAAAGTTAATAGAATTCTGTGCTTGCCCAAGTAGTTAGGTCATCTAGTTTTTCTCATTTTAACTAGGGGAAAGAAAGAACCACTGTCTTCTGTATTTTGGGAATGATACCAGGCCTATGCTTTCCCCTATCTTGGGTGACTAAAATGCTAGACATATCATTTTTGCATGTGTTTTTCCTTTAGAGGGGCCTGCTCTTGGATATCGTTCATCCAAGTAGGAATGACCCTAAGTGGTAACAAGCTAAAGCCAAGCTCTATTAAGCCACTATAAATAAATTGTGTTTGGAGCGAAAGCTTCGTACAACGAGTGCAGTTATGTTATATCAATAGTGAACCTCCCCCAAAACCCTTCAAGGCGCAACCCTTGAAGGCTAGGAGACTCCATAACATAGAGTAGTGCTGCGATATGTATAACCACTCAAATAGTAGCCCTTACTACTTAGCCATTGTCTAGTATACCAAAATCCTTCTATTTGTTGGCACAAAAGGTGGGACCTTTGAAGCCGCCCTGATTCATGTGGTTCTTAGTTGAGATAGCGGAGACAATCTTAAGGTTCAGTAGGGGTACGAGCCTTAGAAAACTTGAATGTTGGTATGCACGAGAAGTGTGTGTCATGGAGAGGAGCCGGTGCTACCAAGATCCTGAAGCTATCTGCTTTGGATATGCACAGCTAGGGGACTCAACAAATATTGTCTTTTCCAACCTAGGATTGTACTTGTTTTCTTTTAGTCTAAGAAGAGTCAAAAAAATCACAAAAAAATAAAAAAGCATGAATACATTCTCTGTGTTTACTGTTTCTTCTTGCCATAATTAAAGAAAAACTAGATCAAAAGATACCTTTTGCAACCAAAGAGACCAAAAACATGAAAAACTTGCAAAAACAGTGCAAAAAGCCAGAGTGGCGCTTCTGCCACTTTCTACTGTGCATACAAACTGACTTTCGGTGCATATACTCAGACTTACTGCGCTTTTGATACCTGTTCCAGTGCATTTGATATTTACCAGTGCTGCGCATATATACCGACTTGCTACGCATTTACCAGTTTCTGTGGCACATCTGTTTTAGCGCATGCATAACAGTGAGTACTTCCACAGTCTTTGAGGAGAAAATTTTGTCATTACTAGATACCCATTTTAGTCTTATTCAGGATTCTGAGGTCAAATTTCACCTTGCAGTCACTCTTTCCGTCCACTCTTAGCATACCCACTCTTTCGTCGGTCGTCTCATTCTCCTTCTACCAGGTCTTCCTAGTCCAAAGTCAGGTACCCCATATCAGATTAGCATAGGCTCCTTTTTCGGATCATTTGGGATTCAAGTAACCCTAGCAAGTCATAGAACTTCGCTAGTGGTCTTGGTGCACGACTAGTCCCTACACAGTAAGACAGGTATCAAGTACCCTTACTAGTGGCTACTATCTTGTATCTGCTATCTTACTTGGAATCATTAACCGAGAGAGTCCCTTGTCCAAGTCTTGTCATACTTATCCTATTCACAGCAGTCTCCACCGGTATCTCACCAAAATCTCTTGTCCCATCCCACTTCATCCTGCATCACCTTGCATGGTTCTTACTAGATCTCAATACCAAAAGCAAACTGAAATGGCTGAGTCATCCGACCGTATTGTCACTCCTCATGATAGTGATGAAGAAATCTCCCACAAAGATTATCAAGGACACCTCCAAGATAGAAAATTCCAACGCTTATTAGAGAAAGTCCTCCATGAGGATCCTCACAAGTATTTTATGCATCTAGCAAATCTTGGACTTCAACTACCCACTGATTTTGATCTTAACACACTCAAAGCAACCATAGAAGATGGTAATGAACACCACAATAGTGAAGACAAAGGAAAGAAAGTCATGGACCCTAACACACCTATGGAACAAATGAGGAAACAAATCGAGGGTATAATGCAACAAATGATGGATCTCAAGATGGGTACAAACACTAAAACATACTCCTTGAAAGATATTGCACCATACCCCTTTGATAAAAGTTTGAACATGGTACCATTCCCCTTTTGCTTCGAAGTTCCCAAGTTTGACAAATACAAAGGGAAAGGAGACCCTAGAGATCACATTAGGGAATTCAACGCCACATGCATGGAAGTAGCTCACAATGAGACTTTCTTAATGAGACTATTCCCTAGGTCTCTAGGTAGTCAAGCCATGGAGTGGTTCTCATGACTTCCATCGGGCATCAAAACTTTTGATGAGTTGGTCAACAAATTCATCACGGACTTCTCGTACAACATTGACCAAGAAATCTCCATGCTTGACCTAAGCAACACCAAACAAAAGAGTAGCAAATCATTGACCACCTTCCTACAAAGGTGGAGACAATCGGCTAGTAAATGTTCATATCATGTACCCAAGAAGCAATTAATGGAGATATTCGTCCACAACCTCAACTCTGATATGAGCTATCAAATCCAAATCCAATGTCCTACTTCATTTTCGAAGGTCATTGAAATGGGATTGTTCATTGAGAAAGCTATGTTCGCCAAAGGGAAAATCAAGTTATACAAGGACACACCTACCTCTAACTACACAACTGACAAATCAAAGTTTTGGACTAAAAATAAGAACATCGTCAACGATGGAGTGGTTGATGCCAAGGTGACAGCTCCCAAACAACCCATATTTACTATCAAGGCAAAGGCAAGCAATGCTATGCCCAACAAAACATTCTCTCAGGAGCCAAGACCATGGTTCAACTCAAATCCAAGGCAAAAGTTCACACTGCTGTGTGAGTCCCAAGAATCCGCATTAAGGAAGCTATTAGCCAACAATAAAATCTCTCTACTGCTAACAAGCGATTACGAACCTCAAATTAAACCTCACTATTGGAAAGACACCGACTTTTGTGAGTATCATAGGGGAAGAGGACATACAACCAACAATTGTATATGCCTCAAACATGTTATCCAAGACATTCTTGATCAAACTCAAGGAGGCGCTCAACAACATACTTCTAATGAGTCATATGTGGCCTACAAAGATCCACTTCTCAATCACGATAGGTCGTAAAACAACAACAACGGCAACAACAACAATAATCACAATAGGCAAAATTAGAATAAGGGGAACAATAACACCAATTACACAAATGTACCATTTGATTATACCATCAATTGCATATCAGAGCATGTCCCACAAATCAACGTGGTAACATCTTCCCAACAAAGATTGTAGCATCATCACCTGCAACAGTAAGGTCACGTTGAATACCCTCCCTCCAAGGTCATCACCTTCTCAGTCCAACCCTCATCAGTATAGCATCATAGACCAACTAGGAAAGACCCCAGCCCACATCTCTATCCTAGAGTTGTTACGTCTATCTCCTTCCCATAAAGAGATTCTGAATAAAGCCTTAGTGGAAACGACAGTACCCCCCAACTTGGCCCAAGAGAAGTTCCAAGCCATGGTAGGAAATCTCACTTCCTCCAGCACCATATCATTCACCGAGCAAGATGACCTCTCAGTGTCTCAACCCCATAACACCCCCTTGCATATCATCACATTCATCTGTAAGCACCTCATCAAGAGGGTTCTCATTAATGGGGGTGCTGGTTTAAATATTTGCATGTTGAAGCTAGTCCTTGCATTGGGGTTCTCTGAAAATACAGTTGATCTGAGAAAGAAGATAACTATCAAAGCCTATGATAAAGAAGAGAGGACTACCAAGGGAACAGTGGTTTTACTCATACAAATTGGACTGGTTATTAAGGAAGTTGTTTGCCAAGTCCTTGACAGAGATCTAACCTACAACATCCTTCTAGGCAGACCATGGATTCATGCCATGAAGGTCGTCCCCTCTACTTATCACCAATGCATAAAGTTCCCCCATAATGGCAAACAGGTCACCATCCAAGGTGACCCTAACCCCTTCCAGCATTGTAATACTATCCACTCCAAGTCAGATTGCATCATCCCTAACAACAGAGCCTATACATCCCCTATCCCACAACATGACCATACCTCTGAAGCTTCCACATCCAAGCCCAAAGAATAGAAGGTCATTATCAAAGAATCTGGAGTAGGGGAATACTCCATAGAGTACAGCCTTAATATAGCCAAAATGCCTCTCTCACCAAGATCCTTTGGCCGACCCATGCATTTTCCAAAGCCATCTGCTCCTCCTGCACCTCCTATAGCTCCCTTTGTAAAATGGGGGACCTTATCTGATGAAACCGAAGAGAGAGATGTCTTATCCTGGCTCTATACAGAAGAATTGGATACACCACAGGAACCACCTAGGCTCCCAACTGAACTCTATAGGCGTGGTGAGACTATCTTGCATAGAATGGGTTACGAAGGACAAGGCCCTATCGATCTAAGAAAAGAAGGCATAGTAGAACCCATCCAACCCTCTTCATCCTCATTAACAAGAAAGACAAGAGGACTAGGCTTCCAAGACAAAGGCAAGACTAAGATAAATGCTTGTTTTGTGGAACAGATTCATGCACTCCAAGATGACAGTGATACAGATTCCAACGAATATGAGTGGGAGGAACTCATAGAGCACTCCTATGATGACAAAGGAGTTGATACCATTCAAACTTATAGCCCCTACCGTGAAGGACAAACGCTAACACAAAGACCATTGGAGTCTGATTCGCCAACTCCCAAGAGTACGACCTTCGAGGAAGGTTCGAGTTATATCGCGATAAACAATTTGGAGGAAAGTACCATCCCAGAATCTACCCCTACCAATACTCCTCACATATCCATTCAACATATCAATGAATCAGATCTATCATCCGATTCCCTTCCCCTTGTGCATCCCGAGCTTATCAACTGGGATCTACGAGGCACCCCACAATTAGATATGTTCCAAAATGACGATGCCTATATTGACTATATGGAACTTAGGGACCACCTACCCCAAGGAGATCATAAAGCTAGCTTCACCATCAAACTAAATACCATGGCTTACTTTGGAGAGGGTGCCAAGCCTTCCAGTCACAAAAATATCAAAATCAAAATTGGATCTGATGGTGAAAACTGCTCTTCAGCAGTATCAGATCCTAAAACAGTAAAAAGAAAGGACACATCCGATGGTGAAAACCTAACTGTGGCACCTGACGATGGAAGGCTTGACACTCTCCCCAATAACATGCATCAGGAGAGGTCTCAGATTGTGGTAGAACCTACAGAGCTGGTCAACATTGGAACAGAGGAACAACCTAAGATCATACACTTCGCAAAGTCTCTCACTCCACCAAAAAAGACTAAGCTTACACCATTTTCAAATAGAAACAAGGCAACTTTCCTTGGTCCTATGCAGATATGCTCGGTCTTGATCCAAATTTGATCTTGCATCATCTTCCATTGGATTCGGGAGTGAAACCTGTCAAACAAAAGCTTAGAAAGATGCATCCACACATAGCACTACTATTCAAGGAAGAACTTAAGAAGCTATTAGCTGTAGGGTTTATCAGAGCAATAGACTACTCGGAATGGATATCCAATATTGTACCAATGTCCAAACCTGATGGCTTCTTCAGATACAATCAGATCAAGATAGCACCTGAAGATCAGCACAAGATAGCTTTCACTTGTCCATGGGGCACTATATGTTGGAACGTCATGCCATTTGGGCTGAAGAATGCAGGAGCAACATATCAGCGGGCCATGACCACCATATTTCATGATATGATGCATGTAACAATGGAGGACTATGTGGATGATATGCTTGCAAAATCACTCACCAGAGAATCCCACTTGGATATACTAGAAAAGGTCTTTCAGAGACTAGAACAATTCAAGGTCAGATTGAACCCAAAGAAGTGTGTGTTTGGAGTCACCTCAGGAAAACTCCTAGGTTTCATCATCTTAGCTAACAAAATAGAAGTAGACCCTGCCAAGGTCAAGGCTATTATGGAAATGCTGCCACCTAAGAATATCACTCAATTAAGGTCCCTACAAGTCAAGCTGCAGTCTATCAGGTAGTTCATATCACAACTGGCAGACAAGTGCCAACCTTTCAGCCATCTATTGCATAAAAACATTCCATTCCAATGGGATGAGAAGTGTGAAGAAGCATTTGGCAAACTGAAGGGGTACCTTATGAATCCACCTATTCTCATGCCACCTATCCAAGGCAAGCCTCTATTGCTCTACATATTAGCTACGCCAACAGCTCTTGGGGCCTTACTAGCACAACATGACTATGAAAGCAAGGAAAGGGCCATATACTATATCAGCTACACATTGGTGGGCTATGAACTATAGTACTCTTAGATAGAAAGATCGTGCCTTGCAGTGGTTTTTGCTTCTGAAACACTATGACATTACATGCTGGCACATTCAGTTAAACTCATAGCAAAGATTGACCCACTCAAATACCTATTAGGTAAAGCAGCTCTCACAGGTTGCCTAGCCAAGTGAGTAATGCTACTAAGTGAGTACGACATTGAGTATGTGGACAGAAAAGCTATCAAAGGTCAAATCATAGTACATCAACTAGCAGAGGTACCATTGCAGGACAATACCAATGACCTTTGAGTTCCCAAATGAATAACACCTTACCTCAAAGGATAACTTCGCGCATATCCTTTGAGCAGATACCACGCATTGAGAACAAAGTAGCAGACACCATGGCAACCATTCCCTCACTCCTTGAGATCCCAGAAAATGAGTCATTGTATGAGTTCTTGGTAGAGACAATTTAGGAACCAGCTTATGATCTTCCTAAAACCCATTCCATATGCCTACTAGTTGGATCTGATTCACCTTGGTACGATAAGACCTACACTTACCTCAAGGATAACACCTTCCCACCTGACCTATCTTCAAATCAACATCGTACCTTTATTCGTCAAACCTCTTGATATACCATTATTGCCGATACCCTATACCGTCGAGGCCTAGATGGTACTTTACTCCATTGT
The DNA here is from genome assembly GCA_027924645.1 of Cunninghamia lanceolata. Classification (NCBI taxonomy): domain Eukaryota; kingdom Viridiplantae; phylum Streptophyta; class Pinopsida; order Cupressales; family Cupressaceae; genus Cunninghamia; species Cunninghamia lanceolata. The sequence goes on from BSBN01000078.1 coordinate 13,314,011, forward strand.
TTAGGACGAGAAGAATCTCAAACTACCTTGCAGGATGTACATGAATGGATTTGTGGAACACACTTTAGCTGTCCTTCTTTAGCTAAGAAACTCATGTGTTTGAAATACTATTGGCCCAATATGGAAATCGATTCATATTAGTTCGTGAAGAAGTGTAAGTAGTGCCAAATACATGGGAACCTGATACACGCACTAGCTCAGTAGCTACGACCACTGACAACACCTTGGCCCTTCTGTCAATGGGGACTCGACCTTGTGAGAAAAATTCACCCACCTTCCTCCAACGGCCACAAATTCATAATAACTAACATAGAGTACTTTACCAAGTGGATTGAAGCCATTCCCCTCACCACTGTCATAGGTAAACAAATCTCCTCATTCATCCTGAATTACCTCATCTGTAGATACGAGATTCCATCATCCATCATCACAGATAACGGAAGGCCTTTCAAAAACTAGGATGTACAAGAACTTTGTGATAAATTCCACATCCAACACCATTTTTCTACTCCCTACTATCCACAAGGTAATGGCCAAGGAGAAGCATCCAATAAGACCATTTTGAATATCCTCAAGAAAATAGTCAACAATGCTGGTCGTGATTGGCACATTCAACTGAACCCTGCTCTATGGGCCTATAGAACCAGTATACGCACTCCCATAGGTGCTACCCCCTACGCCCTTGTCTATGGATCAGAAGCTATTTTTCCCATCGAGGTCGAGTTACCATCCCTAAGGGTGTCATTAAAAGGTCTTATCACAGATGAAGACTACAGAGTTTCTAAACTCCAAGAACTAGAGTTGTTAGAAGAAAAGAGATAGAATGCATTCAACCATCTAAAGGCATATCAACAGAGAATGTCTCGAAGCTACAATCACAGGGTCCACCCAAGCATATTCAATTTTGGTGATCTATTCCTAAAAGAGAATCCCTACAATCAATAGGAGAGAGAAAAGAAAGGCAAGTTTGAGCCCAATTGGCTTGGTCCTTATGTTATCATTGCAGCCTACAAGTCAAGAGAATATCAGTTAGCAACATCAAAGGGTGAGTTGTTCGATGACCCAATCAATAGTATGCATCTCCGCCGATTCTATACCTAAGAGAACCCCAATGTAAAGGAGGCAATATATCAAAAAAGCAAAAAATAAAAAAATTGGAAAAAGGCAAAAAAATTAGAAAATCATAAAAAAGCAAAAAAAAATAGAAAAGTACAAAAAAATCATCCTTTGGTGAAAACCTGGCAAACAGGCACCTTGGATGGGTACCATGACGAAAACCTAGCAATCAGGCATCATGTGTACTCTCTAGCTTCCATGCAAATAAAAGTAAGTGATGAAAACCTAGCAAACAAGTGGTACTTGTGATAAACTGCTTCCTCCATCTTTGGGAAACCAATCACCTACTGTCCATTCTTCCTTCACTCGTGTCCCGTTTGATCCATATCCATTCCATAATAAAATCCTCATGATAACCTATCATGGTTTGAGACTCTGTCTCTTTGTCACCTTGTCAACCAAGGCCTTTTATCCCATATCTTGTCCATAGTATCAGCCTAGCATAGTTTCTGTCATTGGTACCATAGGGTCTACCCCAAACTATGTTGCCTCTACATTGTCACGTAGGCGAGGCCATTTTTAATGCGCCCCCGAGGCTCCACCTTTCCATCCATCCCATTTCTTGTCATCTATCCTCTAGTCTATCCATGGTCCATTAGGGTTTACCCTGAACTACGTTGCCTCTGCATCGTCATGTAGGCAAGGCCATTTAGCAATGAGCCCCTAAGGCACTAGGTCAGTCCCTTAGGGTCCATCTCACCAATAAGGATTGTGGAACCTTTCACCAGTTAGGCAAGCGCAAGGCAAGACTTGCATCCAAGTGGAAATTTTGGCATAAGCACTCCATACCTATCCAGTGCAAAGCAAGCAAGTATCTAAAGCACTCAAACTGATTCTATCTAAATTATGGCAAGAAAAACAAATCTTAATAAAAAGAATATTTTGTACTGGTTAGGTTTAACTTACAAACATCTTGATTTTCATTATCATGTCTTTCTATGCAACTCAAGGGTGCCAAAAGATAGAGATGCTATGATGGGGGCATGATTATTTTCTTTGTTTTGTTTTTTGTGGATTGAACTTTAGTAATGTGAAACCTTGTCTAAAGACATGATCGCAAAAGATCATCGAGGACATCACAAGTCTAACATGAATGGGGGCAATCCTTGTCTATTGATATGCAAGAAGTACTCAGGTCATCTCGGTTCAATTATACCTAGATGCTTGTATTAACTTGCTAAATCAAAATCCACCTAAGTGATACTCAAGTCATCTCGGTTCAATTATACCTAGATGCTTGTACTAACTTACAACATTCGGAAAAAGTACCTAAAAAAATTGCCCAATGATGAAATAGGCACTTAAAATACTTGCACCATCAAGATGTCAAAAGAAAAACATCCATTATACACCCATCATACATCCATACATCCGTTTCCCATGCTATAAATGATCCAAACAATGCAAAGTATTAATACAAGTTAAAGTTTGGGAGTCTTTCTATTGAGTCATTCTTTCAAATCAATCTCCTATCTACCATTATGTCATCTCTGTGTTGATAGAGTACATTTGGACATCATAAAAACATAGCATATAGTTGCATATCATATCACATGAGCTAGTCATCTACATGATTCCATCAGTTGCATACATAATAGAGCGCATCAGGTCATCCATATACAATCATCACATAATATCAACAGAAAAACTCAAAAACATAGATAAGGGCATCACATACATTGCATAATCATGTAGATACCATTTGCATTCAGACGCATTAGAGGCATATCAAGTAAACATCTAAGTCTGTACTAGTTCATATAATACCACATAGCATCAAGTAAATATCTAAGTCTGCATTAGGTCATATAACACCACATAGCATCAAGTAAACATCTAAGTCTGCATTATATAAACATGTGCATCACATCATACAATAGAAATACATCCATAACATAGAATGAGCACAATGCATATAGAAAGCATCAAATAGCTACATCATCATATAAATATCGTAAAACATGTCCAAGTGTGCAAATACCAAAATAGTCCATCACGGAGTCAATGTCATATACAATAAATACATCTCAAGGATGGTGATACATGTCCCAAAATATAAAAATGGTACATATGAAATCCGGCTATCTGAGCCATCAGAAGAATAAGTACATAGAAGCCAATATCTGTGTCAGCATCTACTAACCCTGCTGCTGGGAACCGCGGCTACCTGCAATGTCCTCTGTGTCTCCTCCTATACCGGCCCCAGACTATTGGGGGCCCATCATTGAGGCTCCTGACCTCGATCCACTTTCTCTCTGTGGGGCTGTAGACTAGGTCTTGTAGCTTGAAGCCCTTTGATCAACTGGGACGGCATCGTGATAGAGCCCCTAGTAATACTGCATCTAAACCTGGGCTCTAGCAAGCTCTCCCTGTACCTGGTCTAACTGCCCCTGCACCTGTACCAACTGTGCCTGCATCTGGGCTAGCTGTGCCTGTGCTTGCTACACCTGCCCAATCAAAAAACTACTTGTGGCTTCTATCCTGAGGGCTTCTATCACTATATCCCTCTCCACCCGGATGACTTGTATCCTAGCCTCCGCCATAACTCGCTCTCTTCGGAGCCCTGAGATAACCTCCGCGTCTGTGCCCCATGGAGCCTCAGCTATCCTAATCTAGGTCCGCAGCTGTCAAACCTACACTCTCAACATGGCGGTAGCTCTCTCCTAAACATCTGACTAAGCTAGATCCTGAGAGGTTTGTGCCTATCTTTACCCCTATGGCTGGGGCACCTGCTGCTGCGCCACCTGCTGAGGTGGCGGCATCGACGCCGGCTTTACAACCTACTATGTAACCTGTGGCTGCAATACCTGCTGAGCATGGGAGGATCCCTCCCCAGATCTCTGCCTCTACCTAGGATGGCCTCCGTCGTCTCCTCCACCACCTCCTCCGCCATCTCCTCCCCCTCCTCCTCTCCCCCTCCTCCTCCTCCTGCCAGGCCTACCCTCATCCTCTGAGGCTGCCGCGTCTATGCGAAGAATCAGCTCTCCGGGCCCAGAGTATCTTGGGAATGGGTGCTTAGCGAACCACTGCTCGTAGTTTGGGGTCATACCTACGTCTTCCACGTCTTGCCTCATCGACCAGACTATGTGAGGAATCTGGCGGAACTCTGCCAATGCCTCATCGTAGGATGCCACCGACCCCCATGTGAACCTCTCTGCATGGGTACAGGGAAACACTGCCTATCCCTATGGTTGCTCCTGCCTCCTCCCAAACTGTCATTGTACCCTGCTGATAATCTGTCTCTCGAGGATGAATCTAGTCTTGCCAATCAGCCACTGAGTCTGATAGCAGTAAGGCAGCTCATCCACCTCGTCATCCCATGGCTCACAAACCAGATATGGTCGCTAGACCACCGCATCTACTCCATCCAAGGCATGTCTCCAATACTCTAGCTTCCCCAGCCTATGTTGGGAAATCACTCTTGCATATCCGTAACTATAGGGCTCCCCCCTCTGTCTCTCAAAAATGCATATCGGTCTTGTAATGCCGATATGCTCCCACAACTAGAACTGCAGCAGTGAAATGCCCACTGATAAGCTAGCCCCCCTGTGGTATACCACATGATGCATATCGTGGTATAAGTGTGCTAAAATATAGACACCCCACGCATAGCAGGTGCCCTCTATGACCATCCTCTCCATGATCCGTCCCCACCAATCAAGAACCCATGAGATCTCCTATCGGGGCATACAACACCTCTGATCAATCCTGCAACAATCCCAGGGAAGTAGTCGTAGTCATCATATATATCCTACCAGGGGATAACCTGGCAATCTAGCTCGGGGTTATCAAAGACTCGCCTACACTCTGCAAGTCTAGTGTCCCGCTGTGGATCATACTCCACGAGTTCACCATGGATCGGCATGTGTAATATCCTGTATATGTCCTCCAAGGTCACAGTCGTCTCGCCAGTTGGGAAGTGAAAAGTTTCATCCTCACTATGGAATCTCTCCACGGCTGCAGTCAGTAACTCACGGTTCGCTCGAACCTTGGGCATGAAGCATACATAGATAAGGCCCATCGCACCGAGTGCTTCTCGATCCATCTCGGTCAACGTATGGCACTACAACAGCGGCATAGGGAACTGCTCCCTAACTGAAGCGTATCTCATATATCCTCCTGGAAGCATGCAAAGCAAGGCATTAGCTTAAACTACAAGTACCATGCTTAACATATCTATAGACTCATATCAACTAACTTAACGCATCAAATTGATCAAAACAACACACTAGATTCCTACAATCTCAGAGATAGCTTATCGATTGATGCATCAAATAGGATGCCAATCGAATCAATTTTGTTAAGTAAACTAACTATCTATATCATATGCGCCATAACAGAAGGTAAATGTGCCATTTCACAGTAAATGTGCCACTTTTGATGTATGCGTTGTTAGACTTCATGCATGCGCCATTCCATACCGTAAATGCGCCACTTGGGCATATGCGCCATGAGATCTCCTAGATGCACTACAGAATTATGCATGCGTCGACCTAACTCATGCATGCACAACTTTCATGCATGTGTCATTTTATAACCTATATGTGCTGCAGAATGACACATGCATGGTTTCATGTGTCATATGCACAACTCTGGGTTCTCACACATTTGTCTATCCTAACTTTGCCTAGCATTTAATGCGTTCAAAATTGACCCTAGGGAAAACATTTTGAAATACATACCAGGGGTCCTGCCTCTGCTGGCTGGTTGAATTGTCAGACTCACTCGAAGCGATGCTCCTTGTGCGGAATATCCATCCTAATGCTGACTGCTCTGTGCTCTATGCTCTCCTAAGCTCTTAGAAGCAAATCAAACAAAGCCAAGTGTGCAAATGAATTATCTTGTTGACCCAGCTCCTATATATAGCATGCAAACCCTAAAAGGCTATGTGATGGCTATGACTACTTCCCTAGCCCGTTCCTTCCTGTTTTCTTCCTGTTTCTCTGAAATGCATCATGTTTTCTTCAAACCTAACCAAGTTTTCCCTTCATCTTCATGAGATTGTCCGTCTCATGCCTCCTGCATTCTTCCCGTCGAATCTCTCGAGGGGGCATACTATTGTCATTAAACCTATACCAGGGCAAACTAGGGCATGTATCATTATCAAAAAAATCTATTCTTTGAAACAATGTGATAAAACACATTGCATCAAAGAGGGGCAAAATGTATACACCTAAAAATGACATGACTATGTCCAAATAAATATTCTTAATATTTATTTAATCTAAATTCCTCTATCAATAAATAAACAAACAAAATTTATTTATTTGATTCACATTCTTCCAACAAATTAAATAAAATCAATTATTTAATTAAAATCTTAAATTCTTCTAATTCGTCCAACAAATTAAATAAAACCAATTATTTAATTAGTTCCCCCAAAATCATTCTAAATTACATAATTCCAATTATTTAATTGTTTCTTCCAATAATATCTTCTCTAAATTTAAAGAAATCAATTACTTATTTAAGTTATCTATTTCTTCTAAATTGAGTTGTCTCTAAATATAATTCAATCTTTGTGCACATGCAATTAAATATTCTAAATATTTAATAAAGAAAAATATCTTCTTATCCTCATGCAATTTCCATTCTCTAGTTCTATTCATTTAACTGATTATTCTATTCTTTTAATTGATTTATCTCTTCAATTAACTCATTCTTCTATTTTATTAATTCCTCTCATGCAAAAAGAGGACACATGTCCTCTTCCTATTCACGCACATTCCTCAACCATTCTATACCGTTGATCTTCTCATTCATTCTATACTGTTGATCTTCATTCTCTCAAGTCTATAAGTACAACCCTATTCTTCCATTTCATTCATCCAAGCTTTAGTATTGTTACTCTGCAGGAATCACAGCGCGCCTTTGGCACCAATTCCTTCATTGCTTGTGATCAACCACGTTACCATACTACAACCATTGTTGTGAAGCTCATCTTCATGGTGAAATTACCATAGCTGTTCCCAATTGACATTCTTGAAAGAAAGCAAAGAAGTGCACTCTCTGAGGGCCCTATTTCATACACGCAAGATCGATTGTGATAGGCAACCAATGGAAGCTCCGAATTAAAGAGGTTTGCTTTGTGTTGTTTATTGTTTGATTAGATCTCTCTTGTTCACTATTTCATTGAGTTATTTAGATTATTTGATATTTATTGATTGATCATTCTGATTTTCTGATAACAGAGACAATTCCAAACACTATAATGCTCACATATAAAAACCTATCAGCTAATTATTTCCTAGTCCCTTCCCGTGGGACCCTAGAATTGAAAGGGAAGAGTAAGTCAAAACTCAAAGTCGTGCACGCAAATTCATAGCACAAGGAATATGACAGAAAATTCAAACAACTGAAGCAATACTGAATCGACCCTAACCCTGCAACCTCTCAGAACTTTCATATAGTCCATGAAGACCAAGAACTTAGAACGGATGTGTTATGAAATTAGAACTTTTTTAATGTTGTTGATTTTTCTATTCTGTACAAATTAAATACTACCTAACTCGTTCTTTGCACTAACCCTCCGATAATAGTCATATTTATTTCCAGTATGGGGCGAACAAAATCCATGCTGTAGACACATACGAAACAAAAAGTTTCAATCTTGAATTGATTGAACTGCAAAAAAATGAGGCATTTTTGCACACATTTTTCTTCTGTTCTCAGTCTGTTATTCATTTTGTCATGTTTGACTATTGCACTCGGTCTCAACTCCACACAAGTTGAAATAATGAAAAAACTCTCTACTTATTCATCTATCTAGAAAGATTATGCTTCAAATTCTGACCCATGTCGATGGGATGGGGTAATCTGTAGTGAAAATAATAGTGATGTTGTACAACTCCACTTGTCTTCTCATGGTTTTAATGCAAGTATTTGGCAGTTTGTGTGTAAGCTACAAGCCCTTGAATTTCTTGACCTGTCAAATAATTCCTTGTCCACCCCATCTAACAAAGATATTGGGTTTTGTACCAACTTGGTTTCCCTGAATCTTAGCTACACTTCCATGTCAGGCACTCTTCCTTCACTTAACACTCTTCAGAAATTACAATCCCTTGACATGTCTTACAATTATTTGAAAGGAGGATTAACAACGCAAATCCAAAATTTGAGAGAGCTCAAGACATTTAAGGTGACATTGATGAAGGGGGTAAATCACAAAACACACAAAAACAAAAATTGAACATAGAAAATAGAACTTTCTTTTATTGATCTGGGCAACTCATTACATTACAAAAGCTCAATTACAATCAGAGGATGAATCCTCTACTAGCTGCAACACATTACAGCTTTCCCAACCACAAGACTCTAGAATCTTCAGCCTTCTGTAACCCCAAATCCGCTAGGGTTTCTATTTTCCCTCCTATTCTTGACTCTACACTGGCCCCCCTTAACTCTACTACCCTAAGGGTTCCCAGAAATGGTTATATATAGCCCTTTTTGGCGACCACCAACTTTATTTCAAAATTTGCATCTCCCTCCAAAAATAGGTCAACTTCGCGGGGCCATAACTTTCGATCCGACCATTGGATTTTCAATTATAATGCCTTTTCGAAAAGCTCTCGAAAAGACAATGGAGCGCCAAGTAGTATCAATAGGTAGACTACTTGGGTTTCCCACCAAATTTTGGGCCCATCTGGAGCCTCTAAGTGCCTCAAATTTGACTTTGAATATTTTAATAGGATTTTTGGAATTTGAAATTTTAATATCTCACAGATGACAAATGATATTGAAGTGATTTCTTCACCATTAGCTTCAATTCACCATTCTAGAGGTCTGCGTAAGATTTTGTATCCAACTGTGCACAAATGCAAACTTACTAAAAATAGTAACCTTGCCAAATTTAGCCCTTATTGAAAAGAAACAACATTTTTTTTTGGTTGATGAAAGATTGCTCTTACACCCTAGATGCTCCTGCATCAGACATACAATAATTTTGATGGGTCAATAGATTTTGGAGGTCTAAAGATGGAAAATGTACACCTCTACCATAATCGTTTTGGTGGTGGATTCCCTCAAGAGCTTACTAAATGTAACAATTTGACTTATCTTATCTTAGTGACAACAGTTTTATTGCCCCAATCCCTAATAATATTAGCAGTCTTGTCAAGTTGGAAACTCTGGTCCTCTAATCCAATAACTTCTCTGGTAGTATTCCTAGATCATTGAATGCCCTCACCAAGCTATCACATTTGGCAATTCATTAGAACAAATTGAACGGACGTATACCTGATGAGCTATCATCCATTGTAGGTCTGGAATCTCTTGATCTCAGCTACAATAAATTATCAAGCTCTATTCCTCTAGAAGTGTTTTCTTTGAGCAATCTAAAGTCTCTAGACCTTACCACCAATTTGCTTTCTGGAGAGATACCTCAGAAATTCTCAAGAAATTTGTTTAGGTTGCGCATAGGTAATAACAAATTGACCAAAAACATCCCTTCTACTATTTCAAATGCCCCAAATTTGACATACCTAGAAATGAATAACAACTCTCTAAACAGCCCAATTCCAGAGCAGCTATCAAGTTGTTCTAAACTCCTACTACTTGATCTTGGACACAATGGCCTGGGAGGCTCATTGACCGATGTGCTGCCTAAACTTCTGAAGTTGCAGTATTTGAAGCTGCCAAATAATAAATTTGAGGGAAGTATTCTAGATAAGCTATCAAATTTGTCAAACTTCACATATGTGGATTTGAGTGACAATCTTTTATCAAGACCCATATCCCCAAATTTTTTTGAGCTTAAGCAGCTACAGATTCTGTGTTTACAAAATAACCATCTGGCAGGAATTATCCCAGGGAATATAGCGGCTAGCAAGTACTTGTTAGAGCTCCAATTGGGCAGCAACAACCTTAATGGAACAATTCCACAAGGAATTGGTCATCTTAATATGTTGTAGATTGCTCTGAATCTTAGCCACAATTTTTTGGAAGGCAAAATTCCAAGCACTCTATCCCAACTGAATACTCTAGATATATTGGATTTTTCCAATAACAGGTTGACAGGAGAAATTATAGGATTACACTTGGGGAGTCTTACAGTATTGAACCTGTCGAACAATGAATTAACAAGCAACATTCCACCATCTCTCAGGTCCAACTAAAACATGGTTTTGAATATATCAGGAAACCCTGGTCTTTTTCAAGAACAATCTAGTCAGTCTTCCACTAAGAAAAAAAAAGAGCAATCTAGTTAGCCTTCCACTAAGAAGAAAAAACCTTCAGCATGTATGCTATTTGGAGTTGCTTTTGTTGGTGCCTTTTTTGGCCTTGGGGGAGTTGGATTGACAATGTTTGCATGCAAATACTTTCTGTATAAAGAGAATGAAATACCAGAAGTCAAACAACCCCATACAAATGAAGGCCATAGACATACCCACATTGCAAACATAGACTTTGAAAAGGGTGTTGAAACAACTACAGATTTACAAATATGATCATGAAGAACAAGTTCATTGCTTATTACAAAGCTTCTTAATGTTATTATTTTATGCATCTTCAATAAGATTGGTTATTTAGACACCCATGTTGTTGAGAGATATTATTATTTTCCTTGTTGATTTGGAATATTAGTTATAATGCCATTCATGAAGAAGGTGGAGTTGGAGTGGTAGTTATAAAGTTATTTTTAGTCCTCAACTTGAGTGCTATAATTGAGAAGTGGAGCATCTCACATTAGTAGCGGGGTCCACATGCATGCATGGGGTGAATTTGGACTGTCATTATAGAGTTACAAGTCAAAGATGATGTCTATTATTAGTACAAAGGTTACTTTCACTATTCATGGCTTATTGGGAGTTACATTTACTATTTTTAGAAGAAACTCTTCATTTTGGATGTAAGATTTTTCCATTTTATCATGGTTTTCATCATACATTATTTTGAAAAACTATTTTTAGTTTTTCTCTTCTATTTCTTTATAAATTGGAAGAATCATACTAGTTTTATATCACATTTTTATAAGTACATAGTTGCTTGTAGAATGTAGTCAAATTAAAGGGAGAAAAGTGTCGCATATGTATTTTGTTGTAAAAGATTAATACATTCTTGTGTCTCTCCTTGATGGTGGAGTTTTTTTTTTCCATAAGAGTTTTTCCACATACATTTAATGTTATGTGTTACAACTTTATGGTTTGCTGATTTTCTTATTGCTGATTTTACACACTCACATAAACTTTTATGGGTAATCTAATATTGCATAACTAAAAATCAAATTTGCTTAAGCTCGAAATTCTTCTTGTTTGAGACTCCATTTTGGCCAAGGCATTCTAGTTGGTAAATATCTCTTTTGGAATCCATTGGCTATTTTAATCCCTCACGGAGGGGACTCTCTATCCCTTTTTTGGACTTCTTTTTGGGACACTTGTTCTCTTTTTTAGGCCCTTGTCGGCCCCTCTTCCACACCAGTCACCATTTACATCATGATCCTTTGAAAATGCAATTTATGGTAGTCTTTACTTTATATTTGTCATGTACTACTAGTGGTCTCATGATTTTGAGTTTGTGTGTACATTGTATTTGCTTTGGAGCATAATTGTAAGGGGGGTGTATTTTCAATTTAGGAAAATTATCTTGGAGCTATGTAATGTGACTTTTTCAAAGTCATAATATAATGTCAACATATTAAATTCACAAATAAAGTTAGCATTTGATTGCTACACATTTAAAGTCAATATATAAAGTTCACATTTTAATCACCCATCAAAGATGAAGGGTGAGGCATGGGTTGGTAGTGTTAGAAATGAAAGCAACACTAGTTCAATGGAAATCTGATTCGAGATAAATTTCAGCAATCTTTAACTGTGTGTTATTAATGGAGATTGTAATAAAACATAAACCCACAATACAGAAATATACCAAAAGTAGAATGAAGCACATAACACAAGTGTTTAACATGGAGAAAACCCTTTCGGGTAAAAAACTCCACCAAGAAAAGAGGCCAAGTTGTATTATCTCACAAAAGGAGATTACAAATACATTCACTTCCTTTGTCCTCCAACCTTCACTCCGGCAGAACCTGGGTACCTGTAAACTGTTATTATTCCTCTCATCTACTATGCTATGGTTTTTATATAAAATTTACACAACCTCAAGACATTAAATGACTTCTTACAAGCCCATAACACTTGTCAAGAGTCAACAATACAACCTTGGGCGTCCATGGCCAAGAATAGGCTCTTACGAGGTCATAAATGTTGTCATACATGCATCCTACACTTGGGAAAAAGTGTCCATGCAAGCTTGAACTCCTTGGGGTTAAAAATAACCACTCACAACATCTTATGATGCATCATATGCTATTATTAGTGTCATAGAATCTCTTACACCTTCTTATAGCATCTATGACGTGCGTCATAACACTAAAAGTAGATTATTCATCCACATGTGCACCCCACTTTGACGAATTACCATTTACCATAGTAAATGGCATCCCGTAACTACCGCCGGTAACTTTGGGACTTATCGTGCAATAACTCTGTAATTACCATGGACAGTAAATAATTTTTATCACTGTCGGTGAAACTTGTACATCCCTTATGGGTAATTACAAATTACAAATAATAAATGAAATAAATACAATATTAGGATTTACAAGGTTAATGGCACCTTATCCGAACATTCTCCCACTTGAGATTATACATTGTAAATCAACCCATAGGAAATCAAATGAAATAATTAGGCACTAGAAACAAGGCCCATGGCCTCTCTGCACCACATGAACTTCTCTGTGCTCATAGGCTTGGTCAATGAATCTGCAACATTCTCCTGAGTGTCTATCTTCTTCAACTCAATCTCTCCATTTTCAACCAACTCTCGAACAAAGTGATACTGAACATCAACATGCTTAGTTCCAGCATGATACATGGGATTCTTAGCCAAACAAATAGCACTCTAGCTATCAAAACCAATCTGAATATTCCTGCAATCAAAACTAATATCTATACACAATCTCCCCAACTAAACTGCCTCCTTAGAGACATGAGTTGCAGCCATATACTTTGGTTATGTGGTGGACAAAGCAACTGTGGGCTACCTCTTACTCATCCAACTCACTGCACCTCCAAACAGAGTAAACACATAGCCACTAGTGGACCTTCGACTATCCAAGTCACCTACCCAATTTGCATCAACAAAACCCTGTATGTCCAAAGATTTATCAGCACTATCAGTACCAGAATAAACCAAACAATGATCAGGAGTACCTGCAAGATATTTAAACACCCTCTTCACATAATTCTAATGTTGTCTACCAGGGTTAGACATAAATCTGCTAAAAAATCTCATTGCTTGGGCAATATCTGGTCTAGTGCAAACCATTGAATACATCAAACTCCTTACAACACTAGCATATGGAACAATAGACATATCCTCAAGATCATCCTCAGTCTTTGGACACATATCTAATGAAAGCTTAGTAACAATGGGTAAAGGAACTCTAACTAGATTACAGTCCTGCAAACTAAACCTCTGCACAATAGTATTCACATACTTACTTTGTGACAACCAAAGCTTTCTGTTAACTCTATCCCTCCTGATCTCCATTCCCAAAATATACCTTGCAGCACCAAGATCCTTCATCTCAAATGCACTTGAATGTTGGGCTTTAAGCTCACTGACCATACCCTTAGTATTGCTGAAAAACATGTCATCAACACAATGAATGTAAACACAATGATTCTCCTTACTTCTAACGAAACCCAATTTCAAAGAAAATGAATCAAACTTTTGATACCACATTCTAGCGGACTGTTTCAGACCATAAAGAGACTTCTTTAACCTACAAACCCAATGTTCTTTTCCTTTTACCTCAAAACCTGTAGGTTGTTGCATATAAATTTCTTCTTCAAGATCTACATGCAAGAATGCAGTCTTAACATCCATTTGCTCAATCTCCCAATCATAAGCTGCAACAATGGATAAGAGAAATCTAATAGAAGTCAATTTAGGAACAGGAGAGAATGTCTCACCAAAATCAAGTCCCTCTCTCTGGGAGTAGCCCTTGGCTACCAGTCTAGCCTTGTGCTTCTCCAATGACCCATCTGCTCTAAACTTCTTCTTGAAGACCCACTTACATCCTATGGCCTTTCTTCCTTTGGGCAAATGAACAAGATCCCAGGTGCTATTAGAGTCTAAAGCCATCATCTCCTCCTACATGGCTAGCTGCCAAGACTCACTATCATCTATAGAAATAGCTTCCCTGTAGGATCTAGGTTCATCGTTAGTACTCAATACAACATATACACAACAAAAATCTGGTGGGCTATACCTGTCAACTGGATTCCATTGTCTTGTGGATCTCCTCAAGGGTGGAGTAAGAGACTCTACTTGTTCTTCTGCATGATCATCTGTACCAACATCTCCTATCACAATAGATTCATCTTCATCAGAACTACTCGAATCTTCTTCTTCTTCTTCACCCCCTAATCCATCATTTTATTCTTCTTGAGGTGCATCTTGCTACTCTAAATCAAAGTGCACCTTCTTTACCTTTTCATCTTTTTCTTTTGGCTGCTCAGTTTCAGAAATAGTTCTAAGTTCCCTAAAAATAACATCTCTAGAAAAGATAATCCTGTAGGTTAGTGGATTCCAAAGCTTATAACCTTTCACATTATCACCATATCCAATGAATGTACACTTTTCAGCCTTTGGATCCAACTTAGATCGCTTTTCCTTAGGCACTTGAACAAAAGCCTCACAACCAAAAACTCTTAAATGTGAAACAAAAGGTTTCTTACCTATCCACACTTCATAAGGTGTCAAATCAAGAGCCTTACAAGGAGATCTGTTTATCAAGTAGCAAGCAGTACACACAACCTCTACCCAAAAACATTTATCCAACTGTGCATCACTAAGCATACTTTTGGCTCTTTCCATAATTGTTTGGTTCATCCTTTCTGCAACACCATTCTACTGTGGTGTATACAGGGTTGTCTTTTGTCTGATTATACCTGCATGCTTGCAAAACTCATCAAATTCCTTAGAGTAATATTTCCCTCCATTGTCAGATCTTAATATTTTTATCTTTAAACCTGATTGGTTCTCTATTAAGACTTTAAATTCCTTAAACTTAGTGAAAACTTTAGATTTAAGCTTCATAAAATAAATCCATGTAAATTTGGACACATCATCAATGAAGGTGACAAAATAACAAGATTTTCTGATAGATTCATTATCCATAGGTCCAAACACATCCGTATGAATAATCTCTAATTTCTCTTTCGCTCTATTACTTCCTGAAGGAAATAATTTTCTTTTTTGTTTACCAAACACACAATGCTCACAGAAATCAAAGTGCTCATTAGAATAATAGAAACTGTCCAACAAATTTTTATTCTTAATAGTTTTCAGTACATTATTGCTTGTGTGGCCCAATCTACGGTGCCACAACATACATGTATTTTCAGCAGTGGCCTCAGATACATAGGAGGCATTACAAACTATAGTGGCTTCAATCTTAAACAAGTTTTTGAATCTCTTCCCTTTCACTACCGCCAAGTTCCCTCTCACCAATCTGCAACCATGCTTGTCAAATGTCACATGCATTCCCAAATCATTCTTGAAACATCGAAACTGAAATCAAATTTCTAGCTAATCCAGGAACATGCAAAACACGAGGGAGGGTTTTAATCCTCCCATCACTGAAACACAACAATACCTTTCCTTTCCCAACAATCGGATATGTAGAGTTGTCACCAAGGTAGATATTACCTCTATCATATTCTTCATATGAGGAGAACCATTCCTTATGCGGGGTCATATGAAATGAGCATCCTGAGTTAATCAACCAGTGATCATTAGAAACAAGATTACATGCAGAAAGTAAAACTTCTTCACATGCATTCGAGGGCTTATCTGAAGCACTCTCCCACTGTTTCTTGGGATTTCTGCACTCCTTCACATGTCCCCTTTTACTGCAGTTCCAACACTTAATTCTATTTTTTTTACTAGGAGTCTTAGACTGGCCCTTGGACTTGTCCTTAGCCCCTTTCTGATCTCCTTTAGGTCCTCTTTCCTTAGACCTTTCCCTGACATTGAGAGCATCCCCTGAACTATCTGAACTCTTCTTCCTCAATTCCTGTGACAGTAGCACTGAAACAAGAGCATCCAACTTCAGATCCATGAGGTTAGCAGTGATAGCAAGGATAGCATTCTCCCAAGACTCAGGTAAAGAATAAAGAAGTAAGATACATTTATCTTCCTCACTAACCTCAACATCTACTGAATCAAGCTGACTCACTAACAAATTAAAAGAATTTAAATGCTCTGCAACTGATTCACCTTCTCGCATTTTCATGGAAAATAATTTTCTTTTTAAATAAAGTTTATTTACCATACTCTTGGCTTGATAGATCTCACCCAACCATTTCCACAACTTGTATGCAGTCTCTTCCTTTGTGACATTCAACAAGACAGAGTCTGAAAGACACAACCGAATGGTTCCCCGTGCCTTCTTATCCATTCTATCCCACTCATTTTGAGAGACATCGTCAGGTTTCTTCTCTTTTTGGACAGCCAACCATTGGTTTCTTTCTTCCAACAAATCTTCTATTTTTAGCTTCCACAACTCATACCCCATTTCGTTGAACTTCTCAATGTCCATTTGAGAGGTTGATGCAATGGTGGATGCAACTATAATAACAACACAAGAGCTGCAAAACAAATGCAACCAAATCTCCCACTACAGCTATAGCTTCCACACTACCACCCAAGAGTCAAAGCTGGCTAGGGAAATCTGATTCGAGAGAAATTTTAGCAATCTTTAACTATGTTATTAATGGACATTGTAACAAAACATAAACCCACAATACAAAAATATACTAGAAGTAGAATGAAGCACATAACACAAGTATTTAACGTGGAGAAAACCCTTTCGGGTAAAAAACTCTACCAAGAAAAGAGGCCAAGTTGTATTATCTTCACAAAAGGAGATTACAAATACATTCACTTCCTCTATCCTCCAACCTTCACTCTGGCAAAACTTGGGTACCTGTAAACTATTATTATTCCTCTCATCTATTATGCTATGGTTTTTATATAGAATTTACACAACCTCAAGACATTACAAGCCCATAACACTTGTCAAGAGTCAATAACACAACCTTGGGCGTCCATGGCCAAGAATAGGCTCTTACGGGGTCATAAATGTTGTCATACATGCATCCTACACTTGCGAAAAAGTGCCCATGTAAGCTTGAATGCCTTGGGGCTAAAAATAGCGACTTACAGCATCTTATGACGCGTCATATGCTATTATTAGTGTCATAGATTCTTATGACAACTTACAGTTGTCATAGAATCTCTTACACCTTCTTACAGCATCTATGACATGCATCATAACACTAAAAATAGATTATTCCTCCACATGTGCACCCCACTTTGACCATTTACCATTTACCATAGTAAATGACATCCCATAACTACTGCCGGTAACTCCGGGACTTACCATGTAGTAACTCTGTAATTACCATGGACAGTAAATAATTTTTACCATTGCCGGTGAAACTTGTACATCCCTTATGGGTAATTACAAATTACAAATAATAAATGGAATAAATACAATATTAGGATTTACAACGTTAATGGCACCTTATCCCAATAGGTAGGAGGCCAATTCCCCCTCACACTCAAACCTTCTATATTGCTCATTTTACCTCAATTCCAACAAGTGGTTGGAAACCTATATTCACCTCTCCAATAGGCATTATTTATTGCTTTTTCAGTGCAGTTTATAATATTAAGCCATTTTTGTAGGAAATTGATTGTTTAATAACCTTTTGATCAGTATCTTGAAATTGAGCACCTTTTTTTATAAAAGTGAATGGTTTTTCATTCTCCATGCATTGGTCAAATTTATTTTGTAAAACACACTAAGTTATAAAGTGCCAAAATCTAGGGGGGGTCTCTCTTTCAGTGGTTTCAAGGGGGCTTTTTTGCATTTGATCTTTTGCACATTATACCATGTCTACATGTTGCATAGTCAAGTGTACTTATTGTGGGAGCATTCAACATGGGGATGCACTCTATTCTCATATCTCTCACGTCATTTTTTCAATGTTATGTAAGACAACAAAATCACCACCTGATGTTTCATTCAAGATGAGTTTCAGTGATTCCTTGCATCAGAGCATTGTCATCGTTGTTCCAAATCCACCATATTGGGATGCATATCTACCATACATTGCATCATTGTTTGTAAAATCCCACCTTATAAATTTGGATCACACCATTAAGGACATTCATCTTCTTTTTTATGCTAGCTTCAGTGAAGTTTCATCTACCTTGTCTTCTTTAGATATGATTGCTCTTACCTCACCTACATCCACTTCTATATTGACAGTATCAGATTCTTATGGTTCCAATTATCACCATACATGTATGGTCCCTGTTACCAAATCTTCTATGATACATGATTTATTCCATCAGCATTTGTCACACATCAGCATTGGCTTGGAGATCCTTGAGCATTCTTTGAAGACATTATGGGCATCATCAAAGTCTTTGAATCATGTGCATAATTCATAGACCTTCCTACTTCTTCCTATATGTTCCTATCCAAAATGGAAAGATTCTTTGCACACTACTATGGTTCGATTTCTTCCTAAGAGGAGAATTGTAATTTAGCGTTCATGGATTATCTTTAGCATACTTCATCGAGCATCTATGCGCACTACATCATATCTTATGGGGGGCTTCCAAGTCTCTCTTTGTATCTCCTATTTTGGGGAAATATATTGTACACATGTGATAGAAATTGTCTTAGGGGGTAATGATATAAGCCCATCCTTCTTCACTTGTTTGTTTTTCATACATTTTGTTTCTCTTTTTGGAGAGGAGTTTTGTTCCCACTGGGTTTTCTCCTTTACTCTACCTTATGAGAAACTTTGTACATGGGTACCTAACATAGCCTAGTGGCAGGGACCCATATCTTTGTATCTATTGCACTTTTGTGATCTCCCCAAGCATCACTTAAGGGGGGTTGGTCTTAGAGTGAATAATTTATCTATTCACTATAGCTTAAGTGTACGTAGGTTGTGAGGTTAGACAACATCTTGTCTAACTAAATGTCAAACCTTTTAGAGGTTAGAGGTTACTTACTTGTTTGGTTAACCTCATGTGCATACCTTTTGAGGTTGGAAGACTTTCCATCTCACCTCAAAAGCACTTTGTAGGCATCCAACACTTGTCACATAAGGTTGTTAGTTTGCACATTCCAAGTGATCCAAAGGTTGACACCTTATAGGACACTTGTCTTCTTATTTGTGCCACATCAGGGGGCACTTGTCAATCCACGTGTAAGGTGGATTGTCTCTTCCATGCATATATAATGAGGCATTCTCATGTAAATGTGTAAGTTAGATCAATATAAGTTTATGCTCATTAGGTTCATCAATATCATCGATTGCTTATCTCATTTGATTGATTTCCATTTGTAAGAGTGTAGATCAAGTTGTAGAGCATCCTTGGCTTATTCCAACAATAAAGGTCTTGTTGCAAGCTTTCTTCATGTGTATTAACAACACATATTTCACCAAATTTGTGATGAATATATTATCCTTCCAAGCTACCTTCAAGATCATTAATCTTGTGGGCTTAGAGTTCCACTTAGCTAGAAGTAAGTTGAGTCCCATCAATTGAGGATTGAGATAGATCATTAAATTCCAAGAAAGGAATGAATTTGCCAAAATTGTTTTTTGGAGATAGAGACTTATGGTCTTTTATTTTCAAATGCATATTTTTTATGAGATAAATTGAAGATTCTAGTGTTTCTCTAGGGACTCAATGTAGTCTTTTGAAATTTTCTTTTGGTATCAAGATCAAAAGTGTTTGGTGTTATACATTAGAGAATCTTGCATGTTTATATGTTGTCACTTGAGTATGAGGAAACAAACATATACTTCTATTAACATCAAAAATAGCATCTCCTTATTCATTCCAACAAATTTTCTTAGTGGCTTGAAACATGCATATGATAGTTCTCAACATACTTGACCTAGTCAAAAATGGAGGCTTTTAGATAGTGATGATAGGAAGCATAAGGTATCAAAACCTAGGAGATGTATAGTGAGGTGCTCTGACTAGAAGAACTCATATTAAAGATTTCTTTCACAATTGATTCCATTTTCAAATATAATATTGCACTTGGTTTCTTATCCTTTTCTATAGTACATAACTTTTTTGTTTTGTTTTGTCTAGAGCTGCAATAGGCATTCTTTGTCAACTTGTTATACTAGAATTTATTTTTTATCTCATTATCTTTTGTGATTAATTATGGACATTAATAAATTAAATAATTCATGATGAAACACCCAATAATAGGTACCAGAAACCCCCTTACATTTTTAGTGACATAGAAAATAAGCACATCAAAATAATAATGGTGGATCTCAAGTCACACTTCAATATTTTCATTGAGGAACAATGGTAGGACCCTTACTAACTATTTTAGTATGTATTAGGTATTTATAAATAAAGGTTTAGGCACGTATGACTTGTAAATCATCCTATAAGCTAAAAACATTTATCGTACATATATGGGCATGAAAGTTCAAAGTTGTGTCACACTTTTATAAAGGAAATGATAAACATTGATCTAATTTTTTAAGTTGAATAACTACAAAGTGACATAAATGTTTTGAATTTTGAGATGATGTTGAAGACAAGAAATGATCAAAGGTAAATAACATGGAAGATAATGCAATACACACAATACCTTCACCTTAAACCCTTATTTCTCCTCAGATAGAGAAGAATGGAGTGCACCCTAGCTCCACTAGCTATGCTCTTGATAAAATATTATGTTGATTACTCACCAAACCAGTAGCATAACTTTACTTGCATGCTCATGATATATTGAAAATGACTAGATTGATGTTTTATTTATAGATTGATGAGTGATAGGATGGATGGCTAGGATTAAGAGGTGCAATGGATGGTGAGGATTTGATGAGACAATGTTAGGGCATATCCTTATGTGAACAGTTGATATTTGGAGATGTAGTATAGGATGGATGTTTGAAATGCAAAGCTAGTTTGACTTTTGTGCCTCTCATTTATTGATTGTGGCAAGTGTCTAGGTTCAATGAATCTAGACAAGATCTTAGCTAGTCATGTAACCCTTAATAATTAATCAAATAATAATAAAATTATTCAATAAATTATTAGAGAAGTATGATGTGGGAGGAAAAAATAATTAAATAAATAAGATTTATTTAATTGATTTGACTAGAGGGGAAATGGATTAAATTAATTAAATAAATATAATTTATTTAATTAATCAGGTGATGGAGAAAATAGGTTTAAATTAATTAAATAAAGATAATTTATTTAATTAATTTGAGAAATAGGATAAATGTGTCATGAGATGACATAAGGTGGTGTTAAGAGGGTGAATGACTAGGTGATGTGTCTAAAGGTGATGTCTCGATCTTGCCATAAGGACATGGTCAATTTCATGTGTCTACATTTTCCCCCTCTTTGAGATGATGATGCGACTAAGAGAAGTCACATCATTTCAAAGAAGATAGGTATGGATGATTGGAAAGGGATGCCCTAGCCACTTGAAGGAATGACAAGGAGGAACGATGGAGGTATGACATACCCCCTCGAGAGGATAGGTGGGTTGGAAGAATATGGGTATACTCTCAAAATGTCACAACCCTTATTTTCAATAATTAAATATGAATTTAAATATTATTATTTAAATGGATGTTGACTAATTTTGACTTGTATGTGTGTACAATACAAACACTATCTCCCAATGAAGAGAGAGAGTATCATCAAGGCAGAGGGCGTCTAACTGACTAAAGGTGAATTGCCTAAAGCGAATCCACACACACCATATAGTTTCATGTAGACTAAATTGCATATGTTATTTGCATTTAGAATAAATATTTTGAAAACAGACTAAGTCAAATTATAACTTTTAGAAATAAATATTAATTGCATTGTTTTGAATTATTTATTTAGATTTTTGAATATATTTATGGAAAAGATTCTTTTAATGTATAAATTCTATTTTCCACAAGGAAGAAGTGGCTATGCAGGAATCTTGAAAATATTTATTTCTTTTAGTAGAGATTAATTTGAGAACAAGAGTGAGGTAATGGAGTGAGCAGAGTTATTGGTTATTATTGTTTTTCCTATTTGAGTGGGAGGAAAAGATAGTGGGCATTTATTATCTTTTCTATTTTGTTTTGAATGTATGATTTTATGAAGATGCTATAAAACTAGAATGGGAGAAATAAATTGGAAATTCATTCTTCCTTTTGTGGAAAAAAAAAATAAAGGCAAGGGAAAGATGATTTGAGCTCTGCAATATAGAGAAGGATTCCAATTTGGAAGATTGGTATGTAACAGTCCATTGTTTCAATGGTCTTAGTTTTTATTTTTTATATTTAATCTCCTACAATATTTTGAATGTATTTTCAATTATGATTATAAATCTTTGAAATGAATTATTTAAATATTTTTAAGAGAATAGTTATAATTAGGGCTAGTCTCTAAATACACTACCCTAGCATGCAATTTAAAATAATTTAGCCTATAGCCAACTCATAACAACTAGTTAGGTACAGAAACATAGACCTAAATTAGGAAATTTAAATTTAAAAGTTTGGTGTTCAAATCCACAACCATAAAAATAATGTTGGTCAATTTTGCACTTGGAAATCTAAACCAGTATAAATACAATGGACAACTAAGTGTGGAGATTAGATCTCATTCCCAAAAATAAATGATAATAAGAATAGGTTAAAATAAAATTATTTGCCAACTTCCATATAAAATACACCATTTTACATATTAATCAATATATAAAAACAATCCAATTACCCTAATCTCATAAAATAAAATAAATACATATATATGTATGACTTCCACCATTACAAATATCCCTATCCTTAAAGTGAGGATAATATATTTTTTTGATTCATTCAACTCCTTTTGTCATGGAAACATTGTGACCATTCAGTTGAAGATCTACCTATTGTTAGAGTTGAAGAATATCACAAATGTTTTATTCATTCAACCCCTTTTGTCATGGCAAACATTGGGACCTTTCAATTGTGGATCTACCTATTTGCTAGAGTTGAAGAATATCACAAATTTTTATTCATTCAACCTTTTATCATGACAAATATTGTTAGCATTCTATTGAAAATTTGAAAAATATCACAAACATCAACCTCACATTCATTTATACCCTTCCGTTATGCCAAACATTTTGACCACTCAAATTGAAGACTAAGTAAAGCTAATGAATTTCTTCAATTTTTCAAAGTAGTCATAATCAAAACATCTAAAGACAAGAGCTATAGGGCAGCAGCAGTCCCTGCCAAATGTTGGAATGGTGTGGGTGGCTTTGATGTGTAAAAGAAATAAAAGATGTCAAAGTAATATTTGCATGAATAAATTTTATAGTTCTGTCAATATTTTGCACAACTAATTCTTTTCAAGCAAGAAATGGGTTGGTGAAAGCTACAAAGGTATGTCCAAAATGCAAGTAGATTTGAATTCAAACTTTGTTTTGTAGTTTGCATGCTACAAGATGCAAATCACAACCTATAGTTTAAAATGCAAGTCCATTAGAGTTGGAATCTTGTGTTGCAAGTAGATTTGAGTTCCAACTCTGTTTTGCAGTTTGCATACTGCAAGATGCAAATCACAACCTGTAGTCTAAAATGCAAGTCCATTAGAGTTGGAATCTTGTGTTGCATTTTGTATTTTTACAAATATGTAGTTAAACTTTGAAGTCCCAAGTGGATTTGGTTGGATTTTAGAGTTGCACTTGCATTTTGCATATTACAAATATGCAGTAGCAAAGCACATAAGCAAAAAAAGAACACCAAATGCTAATATAAACAACTATATATAGTTAATTTACTTATCGTACATTGTTCTGTGGGCCATAAATCCAAAACTGCAATCCTGCACCTTTCTTACAATCTAATTGGTACAGTCCCTAATGACATGAATGTCCATCTTAGTGGGATCTGGGTAGCATAAAGCATATTTGCCCTATGATACGGGATGCAATAGGAGCTAATGATATCATTCAAAAATTGACCGCATTTAGATGTTAAAGTGCATAGTTTTATTGATAAGGGTAAACAAAGTAGATATATATATATATATATAATAGAGTAAAATATCAGGGTCAAATCCATGGTGGGATTTCAAATGTTTCTTGACTTGTAAGTCAGGAAATTAATTGATCAGATGAAAAATTTACATTCATTTGAGCAAGAAGCATATAATGGCATATCCTTTAATACTTCATCTTATTTTGGATCTTGAGTTCACTTAATTAATAGTTTCAAATTTCAACTGATACACAATATTTATAAATGAATTATATTCCAAAGAAACAAAGTGAATGAAATGCAACTGAACTGACCACATAATGAAGAATATCTTTCTCTTCTAGTAGTTGTCAACAATAACAAAATCAAAATCAAAGACTGCATATCTATAGTCATTTTCAGGGGGTGCCTGCTGCCAACAATGACCCATGCTAATGCAACTTGGTGTAAAGAAGTACAAAGTTTCATTTTTGCTGATTCAATAATCTAGTGAGGTGTGTAGAGTTAATTAGTTAGAAAGCTCAGTAATATTGTATTGTAATGAACATTTTGTCTGAATTTAAGGAAAAAATAATGGACCAAAGATATGGGGTGGATGACGTATGACTTCCACAAAAAATTCAAATCACTTAAATTTGTCTTAAGGAAAAATATTAAACCCAAAAACAAAATAAATCACAATAGAAATGTATTTTATTCAAGCTGACAATAAATTCATACAAAAACCCTACCTTTTTCCTCCAACCCAGAGCACAAAACCAACTGAAGAAAGCACAAGTTCAAATATCTAATTCACCTTAAACAATGGCATATAGTGAGATTTTTTACAATGGTGATTTTTGTGGTAGATCCATTACACCCTGCATTCATCACAGAGAAAAAAGCTCATTTCATAAATTGTCTGTGTCATATGAAATAATGTTGAGCAAGATTTTTTTGAGAGATGGGGAAACCCCTGGTGATTCTACCTTTGCCATCTCAGAAAGAATGTCTTGAGATTGCTTCTACTACTCCTTCGCAATGCCACTGTCCATCACTATCGCTACCACCCTCTTTACCTTGGCCTTACAAGGACTGTAGACTAACAAACCTAGTGCCTATTTTAGCCTTTTCAAGGCATGAGATTTGTTTAAAGTGTAGATGAGGTTGTAGTACTCAAATACTTATGTATCATGTATTTTGGTCAAAGAAAATGGTTTTGATTAGAATTATTTTTTGTAATTAGGAATATGATGGATATTCAGAATGAAGAAACATCCATTGTTTCTTTGATATGGCAATGTTTGTCTTAAGATTCATACATTATTGATTTTCAAAAAGATACTAGTCTTATTTTTAAGAGTGTTTTTTTGGTGTATCAATTTGTCCAAAATATCTGAACCCAATCAAACTATGAAGGTAATACCAAAAGAATATTGCAACAAGATACTTGTTTCTTTTGCAATTTCCATAGCTCAAGTCAATTCTAATCGTCTTCCAAAAATGAAATACAATCTAAGTCAAAAAATTGCTAGGAACAACATAAATATTTATTAAAGAGAAAGATTGGAAGATGTCAGAAGTTCAATCAAAGAATGATTAAAACAACTAGGTGAGTCTGATATAAACTGGTAAGGTCAGGTAGGCAAAAAAAAAATTTGAAGGATGCAAATTCTTTTGAGAATTATTTATTTTTATTTGGACACTTGAGAAGCTGACCAAAGAATTTGAGCCATTGCCAAGGCACCAAAATGTGGTCTATTTCAATTTTTTTACCTTTAATCAATTTTTTTACCTCTTATCTCAGGAGAATAAAAATAATTAGCATTTTGGTCATCATGATTAAAAATGACCTGAAACAATTTGTATACAATGTATTTGTTTGCATAAGAGTGCAATATTCAGCTAAGTCAGCAAGAGTCAAATGGGCTTAAAATGAACTTAACCAATACTTCATGAAGATGCATGATGATGAATGTTCTATAGCAAACAACACAATATGATGAAATAATCCAAAATAAATAATGACAAAGGATTGTGAGGGAACATATATTTCTGTAGCCATAGAGCCAAAATCTACACAACTTATCAACATGATGCTACAAATTTTCTCAAATGTGGATAGGTATAAGCCTTACATTGGATAGATGTATCTTCTAGAAAGATACTGTATGTTTCCCTTTCTCTCTTACCAAAATAGATCCAATTGTTTGAGGACTCATGACTGAAGAAAATGCTATAGTAAAAAGATACAAAGACTAACAGTGAATAAGAGGACAATTTAAAAAAATTATTCCTGATCTGCATCTTAACAAACTGAATCATCTCACTTTTTTTTAGGAACCTAGCTACAAAAAGGTACTAGAAACTTGCACAGAATCATCTTGGCCTATTTACATTATTTAGACTAAAGAAGTGATTTACACTAAATAAATTTAAATAGAGGCAACATACAGGGGAGATAGAGATTGTGTTTTTATTATATGATGTGTGAACATAAAAGTACAAAACTACAACCATAGTAAATTAGGACTCACAACAAGTTGATCATTTGGCAATGCAGAATCTTGCAATGGTGTTCTGTCATAAACAAACCAATTCATTCCTTGCAGTGTTGTTAGCATAGAGTAGCTTCACACATGTATGATTTTACCAATTCTCTGCTAGGAGGGAAAGAGGGTTAAATCTTATAGAATCTGAAAATGGGTCCCTACCATCTAACTTTGATGAATTGAATCCTGATGGTGCCAGCAAGGCTAGGCCTTGGCCAGAGGGAGGTGGAGTTCTCGAGGATGATAGAAGATTGATCGCTACCTTCTAATGCTTAGATCTAACCAATGGTATGGACAAGAAGGCAGATTCTACCATCACCATAGATAAAAATCTAATTATTTTTAGAGATTCTTCTATCACTACCAATTATTTTAATCAAGAACAATACCATAGCTGAACTTTAGCATGTCCTTTGAGGAGATTGAACCTCTACAAAGAAAATTCCTATAGAGTCTAAGGTTGGGTCATGTATGTGGACAGAAAAACAAGAACCCCTAATTTTTTTTGTAATGGAGCTGATTTGGTTAATAAATTCACCCACCCTAAATTTTATTAGCTCCCACTTTGAAGATTGTTAAACATTGCTAGGGAGTAGAAAGAATCATTTTATGGTAAGTAGGATTATTTCTTCTCCAAACTGAGAGATTACATGGAACAAGAAAGGAGTAAATGAGATGAGGAAAGTGACCATGATTTAGCCCTCATTAATCCATATGGCATAGGAACTATGCATGCCAATAGCTTCACCCTAGAGATTGCATTCTGTAAATTTGTTATTCTGAGTTCTCTCTGACATTTTGGCATGGAAGAAGAATGTAGAAACAGAAATATAGAAAGAAAGATGGTTAGCAAGGGTAAGAATAAGGTTACTTAGTAGTGAACTAAGCTGTGAAAGTAAAGGAATTACCAAGGAAAACTTCAGAGAATGTCGATACAAATGATGAAATGGAATGGCAATGGAGATTTTAAAAAGTACATGGTGAAAGTACAGTGGATCTCCAATAAATTATATATATAAGTAAAGTTAAATAAAAAATTTAGGAATGGCCACTTTGAGACTAATAAAATCTTGGACAATTTATTTTTGCCAAAAAAGTAGAAAGAAAAATGCAAAGCATCCATGAACATGCAACGTTCTAGAGTTTGTTTTCTATAAAAACAAAAAAATGTGACAAGCACCCAAAAGGAAAAAAAATATTTCCTACAAACCCAAATAAGTTTCTTACCCTTACTTGTATTTCCATCCACAGATGGTAATGCAATATAATCCTTGCCAAATATCTGCAGTGAAAAACATCCTTGCAACACACAAGGCTTTGTCATAGTAGGTGTCATTGTCCCCAAAGTAGAGCCACCCCAAAAGGAAAATAAAGAGCTTTAACACCTAGCCCTACAACTATGAATTGACGTTGACTCAATGTTGTAAATTTTAACATTGATTATTTCCACGATCTCCATATGAATGATATGATATGGAAGTGCGAGACCAAGAGTAGTAATGATTCCACCAAAAAATAGGGCACCAACACACTATAAGAGCCTACAAAAATGAGAACAATCATGACGCATGCCCACACCCTATTCTCTCACCTCCATGCACAACAAATCCCTACCACATGCCCCCATCAAGAAGAACAGGTACGTTGTTGGCAGAAAATTATTACAAAACATTACCTAGTATATTTATATAATGATGTTTGATATGTCAAAATAATTCCTATTTTTAACAAACAAAATTTGTTTATAGGTAAAAATAAATAAACAAATTAAAAAAAAAGGAAAGACCAAACATAATAATTTACGGCATAGGTGAGGGTTAGAGTCCAAGAGAGCAAAGGAAGCCAAATGCAGGAGCAGATGATGTATAAAATCTTGGACAAGACCATTACTAGCATTCTCATCAATAGTTGAATTTGTAACTCTAATTATTTTCGGCATCCCTGTATGATCTTTCAACCACATGAATCAAAAAATATCAATTTACTAAGCAACTAGCTATATCACTTTTCAGGGATCCAGCTTAATAAACTTAGCTAGATCATCAAACTAATAGAGAACTCAAATAGATAAAAATAGCCAAAGTTAGTAAGTGGGTCATGGGGCTTCTGAAGAAGGATGCCCCTGTTGCCTACCACTGTACAGATGCAGTAACCCTGTAGTTTTAGAAGCTCAATACATGACGAAGAATTGAAAAATAATGTCAATTAAAAAGAGGGCAGATAGTTAAGGAAAAGAGCAACTCCATGCCAGGTTTCATCTTGAACAACAGGCAGCTGGAGGAACACATGCCCTGCATGCAAAGCTTCCAACAACGTTTGAAATCTATTTAAATTTTTTTTGGGCTGATTTTTTATTAGAAATCCCTAGCCTCCTCTTCCAATAAAATATATGGGGTTTTAACACCTCCAATCAGGAAATGGGAAAATGTCAGAGAAAAGTAAAAAAAATCCAAACCTTTACAAACTCATTTAATATTTCCAGCTGGTGCCATTTTCAAGGAGAACAAATATGATTTTAGTTAGTTGAAAACAATAGTCTCCTCTAAGGCAGGGACTAAAAAGGTCGTGCAAAGGCTGTACAAATCATGAGCAAATGTCAGGGAAGACATTTCAAAGGGTTGTTATTACTGATGATCTCTAGCAATCAAATGTCCAATATGATTGTGGAAGTATTATCATACCATTAAATTAATTACAAATAATTCCCTTTTCTACAAAAATCATGAAATTTGCATAACCATGTCAATTTCCATTTATTTTTGGTACATTTTACAATTTCATATTTCTTTGTATTGAGTCTGCAGTACTATTGTAATGATTTTTTTTTATCTAGTGATTAATCTATCTATAGTAAACCAATCAAATAAAGTATTATTTTTCATGTTGGACAAATTATAATTTTTATTGGGAAAATGCTTTATTGATTGGCTCAAAATTTGACCTCTTAAGGAGGCTTTTGTGGAAATACTATTTTGAGTGAAACAAACACCTAAAATTAAGGAGAAAAATCCCATCAAATTAACTTGTTTAATTAAATTATGAGTGACTAAATTCTTGCTGGGAATTTGGTTATTAAACAAATAATTTTTGGTTATTAAACAATTTTTTTTTCTAAAGTATGCAAATATTATAACAAAAATTGTAATATTTATATTAATATAATATTGATATTAATGTCATCATTTAGTATATTCTTTTATGTATAAATATTAAAATAAAAATATTGTAGTGATCTAAATATTAATGTGAAACAAACACCTAAAATTGACGAGAAAAATCAAGACACCTAAAATTGAGTAGAAAAATCCGATCACAAGCTAGAAGGTGACAATACTAACAAATTAACTTGTTTAATTAAATTATGAGTGACTAAATTCTTGCCTAAAATTTGTTTATTAAACAAATAATTAAAATATGGTAGTGATTTAAATATGAATGTGA
Organism: Cunninghamia lanceolata; assembly: GCA_027924645.1. NCBI lineage: Eukaryota > Viridiplantae > Streptophyta > Pinopsida > Cupressales > Cupressaceae > Cunninghamia > Cunninghamia lanceolata. Next base: position 13,344,189 of record BSBN01000078.1, read on the forward strand.
AACACACCTAAAATTGAGTAGAAAAATCATCCCATAATTTGGCTGTTAAACAAATAATTTTTGGTTATGCCAATATTATAATAAAAATTGTAATATTTATATTAATATAATATTCATATTAATGTCATTATTTTATTTTGATCATTTTATAGGCATTATATTCTTTTATGTATAAATATTAAAAATTAAAATATTGTAGTGGTCTAAATATTAATATACTATATTGTGTAATATTATATTCATTTTAATATGATTGTTTCATTTGTATTCAATATAATAATATAATTAATAATATATTAACAATAATATTTTGTTATTTAATTTGATCATTGTATAGTCATTATATTCTTTCCTATATAAATATTAAAAATTTAAATATTGTAGTGATTTAAATATTAATATGCTAACCAAACAAATATTAAATCAAACTCAAAATCAACTAATCAATTCATGAAGAGTATTTACCAATAAATCAGTTCCACATAATATTAAACAAATATTTAATTTAAGAAAAAAAATTCAACTACAAAATGCATACTATTATTATAACACTACAAGGATGTGGCACTTGTTCTTATCTATTTTTGTTTCCTTTCACATTTGCATGTTTTTATATATTTAATTTATAGTAGTCTCATTTATATAAAATTTGATATATTTATCTTATTATCTTATTAGCAGTTCACATTTCCATACACTTGTCTTGAGATTTTATATTTTATGTGTATAGGTTCACTCTCACATGGTGTGGATTTAACCTCAAATTCAATTTTTAAAATTAAAATTGCAAACTCTTACATTTTTTTATTAGTTGTTGGGAGCTAACTTAATACATGTTTGTGTAACTATTTGTTATGTCTTTGTATTTAAACACATTCATTTAAGACATTTAAATAAATCCTAAAATCATTCAATCGTCTACTCTATAAGAAACACTCATAGCTAGGAGCAGTTCAATTGGAGCACTAAAAAGAACATATCTACATTAGAATTCAAATTAGGTTGTTGCATGCTTTCTTTCTATCTAAAAACACTTCCCTAATCTTGTAAAGTTAGTCTTTCGAGGGGGTTGATTGAGGAGAACATGACCCTCATAATTCAACAATCTCCCCAAGGTATGCTTTAAATATTATTAGTCCTTACAAGTTGGTAGATAGCATGAATCATAGTGAACCATGTCACAATGGTACACAATCTATCATATCAGATCTATCAGTTATAAAGCATATACATGCCACATGACAATTCCATGGAGTGCCTAGTTGATTATGCACAATGCAATTCTGACTTGCATAAAATTTTGTGCTTCTTATAGTTCTAAGACAATTAACACTTTGAGGCAATTAATTTTTTAGCATTGACATTTAAATCTTGCATGACATTGGGATTATTTTTCATCATTGTTCTAAGAAATAAGTACTTTAATCCTTTTGCATTTAAATTCTAGAAATACCATTTATCACATGCTTTATTTACCCATGTTATTTAGTTTAATTGTGTATTCATTAATATCAATTGATTAATTAACCTAGATATCCAATTAGGAAAAATATATTTTCCTTTACATTTTTGGTGAACCTGTCTAATCTTACACCACCCTAGGGTTTTGCTGTAGGCTTTATACCTTCAATTAGGGTTTCAGATTTGTACTTTCTAATTTCTCTATCATTTTTAGATCTTATTAGGGTTTGTGTTCCTATTTATTGCTACAAGAAATTTTGTTGACTAATGATTTTGTGCATGCAAATGATGAACTTGAAGAAATTTGTGGTGAAATGCTAGCTTTTTTAAGAGGTGTGTTCTAGGACTAACACTCATATCCACATGGCATCCTTACAAATAAGGAAGTCTCTTTGATGCAGAGGTGTCAGGTCTCCAGAGATAATCTAGCAAGATCAAAAGATGTAAATAGCTTGTGGGCTTCAACCAATAAGACTCACTAGTCTTCCTCTTGCCCTAAACTCCACCAAAGGGCTCAAACTTGTTTCCAACTTCTAAGATACAATATTAGACCTTCTAGGGTCTCAAAATACCCCAATCAACAAGATTCAAAAGGTTTCACAAACCAATTTGACTGGTTCTAGACAACTCTTAACTAGGCCTAATCCTAGTAGCCTTGTTCAACTACTAATCTACACTTTTCTCCAATCTTTCCCAAAGTACTTCCAAAACTAATGACTGATCTGAATACCCTTTATCAAGTTCTATAACAGACCCAAGATTCATATACTATTGTTTTGGACCGAACTAACTGTCCTAACACCCTGCAGCCTTCCTACAAGGCCTAATTCGCCCACTTTGCAAAGGAACATTATAAAAAACTTGACCTCCACACTCCAAACCCTCAAATAGTCTTAGGGAATGGTCTAAAACAGAGGATTTTCAAGGTTTCAAGCAATGGTTTTCTCATTCATATGTTTAAATACTAAACCCCCATTTCTAGGACCCAAAACCTAGGGTTTACTAGATCTCCCACTTCCAATCACTTTCAGACCTCATTCAAAGGTCTAACACCATCCCCTTGACCATATTAGACAACATCAACCATAAAAACATTACCTTGTTAAGGTAGATCTTCTGCTGTTATAACTGTGCCATCATACCAATGCTTTTCCACATGCAATCTTGACTTCCAATGGCGATCACCTCCCAATCTGTACTCCTCCTACCTTGTCAAGGTTAGAAAACATATTATACATGCAATCATGGACCTATTCCATGAGAACCAGGGTCTTACATTCATGGAAAGGTCCTATGGTACGTTGTCACCTCTCAAAACACACAGGACAGTCTGTTGTTCTTTGTAACAGTCAAGTGAACAGAAATAAAACTAGCCTAGAAACTTTCTCAGAGCATGAAATAAGGTCTAATACTTATTCAATGAAGATTCAAGACATTTACCAGGCCACCACAGATCAAAGGATCCTCAAAAATGCAAAGAAAGACAAGAATTAGATGAAAAAACTCTGTTATTTCTATCAGACCATAGAACCCAGGCCTCCAAATGACTCCACACGTGCATCTCATGCCTTAGACAGGCTTATATAACCTCTGTCCCAACTTTCACAACCAATTCCCATCGATTGGAGTTGGTTCAACCACCAAAAACAATTCAAAATGATTTTCCCGCCTAAATGCTTATTACAAAAATTTGAATTTTAAACTTTGTTTTAATGGACTTTTATCCTACCAAATCATCATGTTTGATCTTCTTAGGATCATTATACCTCATTCCTAGTCTTAGACACCTATATTTGACTCTAGAGGCACTATTGGCCCAACTTACATCATTTTTGGTCCTAGGGTCCTTACCAGGACCCTCAAAACATTTGATCATTACATCATTTTGCCCATTATAACATGCCATAATTGGTTTTAGGATGTTCCATTTGACTTGATGGGCTCCATGGGCTCCTCTCTTAGTCACTAGTGTCTCCTTGTTCCAAAATGTTTCCTTAGGTGCTCCTACACCACTCTTTATCCCCATTTGTACTTTATCCTATTTCTTATTTTAATTACAGTAATTCAAAGGTTGAAACATACCAAAGGTTTACAGCTCAATTCATTGATAGCAATTGGTCAGGGTGATGCATGTTCCTTGATTACACTATCCACCAATGTTGTTCTATATATTTTGTATTCACTTCAACTTTATGGCTAAATATGTTGTTCTATATAATTTAAGAGAACTAGGGCTTAACCTTATCCTTTGGACAATTAAATTTATATAAACTTGCTATTTGATCCAACAATAAATTTATTGAATTATGAATATATATTCACTTCACTAGAACATAGTTGTCTTAGCTTAGCTAGGAGTGAACAAAAGCAGTGAGAACAAAAGAGAATTCAGCATGGTGTTGTAACGTGTCTTCATTCTATCATAGAATTGTAATGAAGTAATGTGAAATTTTACAAGAACCACCCCAAAACAAGATTGACTATCTGATCCAAAAATAAATTTATTGAATTATGAATAGTCATGCTCTGCATAGGCCTTTTCTACAATTAACAAATTGATTTGGAAGCAATTGTAATCCATGTTAATATCTTAGGTCAAGGTGATTGAGGGATTTCAAGTGATAGATCACCTAGTAAACTTCTCGTTAAGCCTAAACATAAAACCATCATTTCAAATGTTTGAGAAGTCCCATTGACTCTGGCAACTTGTTGAGTTTTTGTATATAGATCATGCAACTGTGTGGGAGCCTACAAACAAAAGGGTTTCCATGGGATAAATAACAAGGAAACTTTGGATCACACAGAGTAAGTTTACAAGTAAATAGTGCCCTATTGTTATTGTACCTATTCATGACTGCTACAAGATCTCTAGGTCACAAGATTCATCAAAAAGCTTTAAAACTCTCAACTTTTGCATGGAGAAGTGGGAAGAAATGCTTGTGTAGGGGCGGTAATACCATCGAAGCCATAACAGTTCTATGAACAAATCACTAAATCCTATGATGACAGATTTGTCGTGGGCTATAAGAAATCTTAATCTATAAGAAATCTTAATGTTGTTCTTGCAACATCAATGGAGCAAGCCCTGAGAATACTTGAAACACCCCAAATTGCCAATAACTGCATCCAACATGCCTTCCATGGAGACATTGGTGTTTCCATTCTCCCACCTCAATGCTCCCTTACTTGTTGCTTCATTGGTTTTTCATTTTTGAGAAGAACCAAACAAAAATTAGCACTTGTGGGATTGAGACTATTTGAAAATTAAAAGTAGAATTAAAACAGGTGCTTGCTGACAGCAAAAACATATTTTTAAAAAAATTGAACTTAGACTTTGTGATAGAAAAAGGCAAGATAGAAATTTTAAGAGTCACGGAAAAGCGTAAGTGGTTGTCATTAAACCCAACGACACTAGTGGGTCCCATTGCGAGCTCTTTTGTTGGGAGTATTTCGTCACTGATACCATCTTGTATGGTGATTTGTATGTTTTTTTTTTTAAGAAAAAAGTGGCAAGCCACCTGAACATTTGTATGTTATGATAGCGTTTTCTATGGTGATTTGTATGTGATGATGTCTATGCCATTTTGTATAATGGTTGTAGCTTTACAGTCAAAAATAACTTTAATAATTTCATGAGAGAGTTGGAAGGAAACCAGTTTACGGTACAGGTGGCCAGGGTTTCAGCTTTGTGCATTCACGGTTGGGTTGTCCTTGTAAATTCTAGAATAACAGAACCAGAAAAGAATAACAGCAAAAACAAAACAATGCTCAGAAAGAAAAATAATGAAAACAACATTCACAGAGGAACATGAAGAATTTAACGTGGTTTGCCAATGTTGGCTATATCCACAACGAAGGGCAATATTATTAATCTCAGTATCTCTCTCTCTATCTGGATTACAAACATCTTAGTATTTCTTCTGTAGAACAGTAGCAATGTTTTTAACCTTCTGTATTACATACAACACCGAAGAATCACTGTCCAGAACGACTACATAAGCCAAATGCTTTTTGGCTTCCAAGACAACTCACTGTAGACCGCTACCAAACACCTTTCATCTCATATCTGATGAGGCAGTAGCGGTTACATACCAAAATAGGCCGTCTACAGGAGGAGCGGTTAGAAGGAATAAAAGACTCTGAGTTGCCGTTTCATGTGGGCTTCAACAGCCACGTACCCAACAATCTCCCACTTGAAGACCAATGGGATCGGCAAAGACGCTGCTCGGAGAGAGATCCCCTTCGTGAAATTCAGTGTCACAAAGGAACAAGACCGAGAGAAGATCTACAGAATTTGAACTTCTCTCGAGGAACAATCTTTGTTAATGCATCTGCCAGATTAACCTTTGTGTCAATCTTTGTGACCTGCAACTTGCCTTCGTCAATAAGATGGTGGATAAAATGGTATCGAAGATCAATATGCTTTGTTCGACTGTGGAAAGCTAAATTTCTTGACAAGTGTATAGCACTTTGGCTATCACAAAATAATGGAAATACTAATTTTGGACAGCCCAATTCCATCAACAAATGCTCAAGCCATATCATTTCTTTGGCTCCTTCCGAGAGCGCTATGTATTTAGCCTTTGTTGATGACAGAGCTACAGTTTGTTGCAACCGAGAGACCCAAGTAATGGCTGCCCTGGCAAATGTGAAGACATAACCAGTGGTAGACCGGCGTTTGTCTAAATCTCCAGCCATATCTAAATCTACGTAACCATGGAGCTGAAAGTTAGTACCTCCAAAACATAAACAGAAATGTGAAGTACCTTTTAAGTACCGTAGAATCCACTGAACTGCCTGCCAGTGTAGTTTGCCTAGATTACTCATGAATATGTTCACAACAGCAACTGCTTGTGCTATGTCTGGACGAGTACACACCATTGTATACATGATACTGCCAACTGCAGATGTATATGGAATAGACCTCATATGCTCTTCTTCCTGATTTTTTGGACACATAGCTGAAGATAGGCAAAAGTGATCAGCCAAAGGTGTAGATACCGGTTTAGCATGAGATAGATTAAATCTGTCCAACACTTTGGCAATGTAGCTTGCTTGGGACAACCTAAGTTCTGTTTTATTTCTATTTCTGAATATGTACATCCCAAGTATTCTTTTGGCTAGTCCTAGATCTTTAATGGCAAAACGAAGAGCCAACTGTTGCTTTAGCTAAGCAATAATCTGAACACTAGTACCAGCTACTAACATATCTTCAACATAGAGCAAAATTATGACAAACTCACCAGTATTGAGCCTCTTGTGGTAAACACAAGGATCTGATTCACACCGAATAAAGTTGTTATCAGTCATGAAGCGATCAAACTTTAAATACCATTGTCTTGGAGCTTACTTCAGCCCATACAAACCTCACTTCAACTTGCAAAATAAATGCTTCTTACCTGGTTGAGCAAAGCCTTCAGGTTGCTCCATGTATAAATCCTCATCAATGTCGCCATGTAAAAAGGTTGTTTTCACATCGAGTTGCTCAAGTTCTAAATCCCAAATGGCTACCAGTCCCAATACAGCACATATTGTGTCCATTCTGACAACTAGAGAAATTTTTTTAGAAAAATCAATACCTTTTTGCTGATCAAACCCCTTGACGACTAATCTGGCCCTGTATCTTTTACTTCCTCCGTCTTCATCTTTTAAGCGATAAATCCATTTGTTTTTGAGAGGCTTTCGATTTGGCGGAAGAGGAACCAAATCCCAGGTTTGATTAACGCTCAATGACTCCATTTCTTCGTCCATGGCGGCCATCCAGTTCTATGCATTTTCATGCTTGCAGGCTTGTTTATAAGTTGCCAGCTCTGTATAATCAGAGAGCAATAACTCGTAGTCATCATATTTTGCAAGTCTCCTCTTCTCACGGGTAGACCTCCTCAATTGTGGAGCTTGCTCTGGCTGGAGATTGGAGTCCAAATTGAGTCTCTGTAATAAATTTTGAACATCATCAACCTCTGATTGTAGAGGCCCCTGAGGAAAGCTCCCCTGTCTCTGTATTTGTGTACCCAAAGTGTTCTGTCCTATAACTGGTAGTGATTGCTTAGCTGATCGAAAGAGTTTGAATGTGTATGTTCTGACATCTCTTCCTGAGGCAACATTCTTAGTAGTTGTTGTGGCATTAGAGAATGAGGAGGCTACGTAGGACTTAACACAGGCATCGAAATGCATTGGGAGGCAGTGTAGACTGTTGTGTATGTTGCGTTGAATGGAAGACAGGCAGCGTTGCATGATATAAAGGCTGCGGTGAAGTGTTAGGCAGTAAATGAGCTTGTGGTAGCAGCGTAGACTCTTGGGAAGGCTGCATAAACTATGCAAGAGGCAGCGTTTGGTCAGTTAAAGGTTGCGTGGGCAGCAATGGACCAAGAGACTGCTGTGTTGGGGAGGCAAGAGGCAGTGATTGACTTTGTGAAGGCAGTGGATTAGGAAACAAAAGCTGCGTTGGCATATGTGAAGTCAACATATGACTATTGGAAGGCTACAAACAACTTGGTGATGGCAACGTATGACAAATAGAAGGCTGCAGATTTCCTTCTAAAGATTCTGTTGAATCTAGTGCCTACGTTTGGGAAGATGTGGACTGTGTAGCAACTATGCTAGGTATACCATTTGTGGACTGGGTGGGAATTTTGCATCCAACTGAAGGCATGGTAGTAGAAGAAATAGGAGCTCCTGACATATAAAAATGTATAGTTGTAACAAGTGGCTGGGAAAATGTAATGGTGGATTGCCTGACCTTACCATTATTGAACAAATCTACATCAATATATCCCGACACAGGTGAATTGCAAGGTTGCAATCTTGGAAAGTCCTTCTTGTTAAACACTACATCACGACTACGGATTATAGTCTTTGCAACTGGATCCCAAAGACGAAAGCCAAACTGATCTTCACCATAGCCGAGAAAAACACACCTTTTTGATTTAAAATCTAACTTGGTTCTCTACTCTTTTGGAATGTGAACAAAAGCGGCACAGCCAAACACCCGCAAATGCTGATAGGAAATTCACTTTCCAAGCCATGTCTCCTTAGGTATGTCAAAATCCAGCCTGGATGATGGAGCTTGATTGATTAAATACATAGCAGTGTTACATGTCTTTGCCCAAAACTCTTTGCCCAATCCAGCATTGGAGAGCATGCATCTAGCTCTCTCAAGTATCATGCGATTGAGCCTCTCAGCTGCACTGTTTTCCTGAGGTGTATAAGGGACGGTCTTGATCCGTCGAATACCATGGTCTGCACAAAAAGAATCAAACTCTAAAGAGCAATATTCTCCACCATTGTCTGTTAGTAGGCATTTAATTTTATGCCCAAACTGGTTTTCAACAGAAGCTTTAAAAATCTTAAATTTTCTGTTCAACATATAAATCCAGATTTTTCGAGTGCAATCATCTAGAAAGGTTACAAAATAATTTGCTCCACCGAAAGAAGTTACCTGAGTTGGACCAAATACATCAGAATGAACAAGTTCCAATGGAGTGGTTTTCTTGTCATGCCCTGTTCTCATGAAACTGGTCCGGCACTGTTTGCCATAAAGGCAATGTTCACATAATTGTAAATCTATGGAGTTTAGGCCTGGAAGCTGATTGTACTGAAGCATAACTTGAAGACCTTTTTGGCTCATATGACCGAGCCTTTTGTGCCATATTTCAGACCCACTGTCCATGGCCGGCAAGGCAGCTCCCACTTCACCAAAACAGTCTAGAATGTATAGATTACCTTGCTTCTTTCCTCTTGCCATTATTAAAAGCCCCTTTGTAACTTTCCATGAATCAAAAGAAAATTTAACATTGCATCCATTGCCTATAAGCTGACTAACAGAAATTAAATTTTTTTTAACATGGGTACAAATCTGACATCCGTCAAAGTTAATTTATCTCCATTTTTCAGATTCAATGTGATATCACCTTTTCCTAAAATGTCACATTCTTTATTGTCACCAAGAAACACCTTACCAAATGTGCCTTCTTAAAAATTTGTGAAAGCTTGACGGCATGAAGTGGCATGAAAAGAGGCGCCGAAATCAAGAACCCACAAATCTGCATTTGTATCACTTGCTGATAGAACCAAAACACCATCACTTGCAGTGTTTGCTTGATTATTTGTGCTCACGTTGCCTTGAGCTTTCTTATAGTTCCAGCAGTTCTTCTTATTATGTCCGGGTTTTCCACAAAACCAACACGAACTAGTTTTGCCCGTAGACTTTGATCACAGACCAGATTGTGACCTTCTCTGGTTGTTGTATCTACCTCTGTCATGGTTTCTTCCCCTATTGTTTATACTTACAGCTGTTAGAGCATTGCCGGATGAGGGTTCCTGATGTTTCCTTCTCATGTCCTCGCTGAGAAGAGTAGCTGCAACTTCATCAAAAACCATTGTAGTCTTGGCTGCTACAAAAGTACTCACAGCCATGACAACACCTTCCCAGCTATTTGGTAAGGAACACAACAGCAGAATTGCTTTAATCTCAGAATCTAACTTGATACTCACCGAAGCTAATTGAGAGACTAAGGTGTTAAATTCATTCAGATGGTTGGACATAACCCCACCTTCTCTCATTTTCAGGTTATATAATTTCTTCATAATAAATACCTTATTTGACGCCGAAGCAATCGCATTCATGTTGGAGAGCTTGTCCCAAATCTTTTTCGTAGTACTCTCATTTGAGACATTAAACAATACATTGCTAGACAATGAGAGAAATATTGTTGCCTTCGCTTTCGAATCCATTTTTTCTCAGTCTTCATCTTTCATAGAACCTTGTCCTTTCGCTTTCCCCAGTAAGGTGACTGACAAGTCCTGTTTGATGAGAAGAGACTCCATATGCACTTTCCAAAGGCCAAAGTTTTGGCTTGTGAATTTCTCTATTTTCCATTTCTCAGAGTCATCCATTTTTCTGATTGTTATTGCTGTGTAGGTTCCAAAAAAAAAAAATTTCACAGTCCCCTGGACTAAGCTACACACAGAGCTCTGATACCAATTGTAAATTCTAGAATAACAGAACCAGAAAAGAATAACAGCAAAAACAAAACAATGCTCAGAAAGAAAAATAATGAAAACAGCATTCACAGAGGAACAGGAAGAATTTAACGTGGTTCGCCAATGTTGGCTACATCCACAACGAAGGGCAATATTATTAATCTCAGTATCTCTCTCTATCTGGATTACAAACATCTTAATATTTCTTCTGTAAAACAGCAGCAATGTTTTTAACCTTTTATATTACATACAACACCGAAGAATCACTGTCCAGAACTACCGCATAAGCCAAATGCCTTTTGGCTTCCAAGACAACTCACTGCAGACCGCTACCAAACACCTTTCATCTCATATCTGATGAGGCAGTAGCGGTTACATACCAAAATAGGCCGTCTGCAGGAGGAGCGGTTAGAAGGAATAAAAGACTCTGAGTTGCCGTTTCATGTGGGCTTCAACAGCCACGTGCCCAACAGTCCTCTTGGTTTGCTGAAGGGCTTTGGGGCTATGAGATTATGACGTCCTCGAACAGCTCAGTAGGATTGACGGGGGAGCCCTGTTGACCGGACTCTGCCAAATGAGAGGCACGTGATTCTATCTGCTTTACTTCTTTGGATCTGTCGCTTTCTTTTTTTTTTCAAGCTTCAAAAGTTTTTGGATAGGTTAGGGTTTGCAGCGTCATTATATCCGTGTTGCAGAGTCGTCGGTTCTGTAGCCCTTCGCCAAAAATAACACAAATACAATGGAAGATTTAGTGACTTTTCCTACTAAATGGAAATTGACATGGTTATGCAGATTTCAGCATTATAAGTATTGTATCTTCACGAATTTTGTAGGAAAGGGAGTGATTTGTCTAATAACAACCCTTTGAAGAAATGTCTTCACCGACATTTGCTTCGTGATTTCCACGGCCTCTTCTTATGACTACCTACTGTGGAAAATTAAAGAGATCCATTGGATTTGGTTCACATTGATATTTCTCAGTCTTCCATTTGAACGGTCAAACGTTTGGCTAAGGGAAGGGATAAATGAATGCGAGTTAGATGTTTGTCATATTTTTCAACAAATAGGAGATTTTCAATTGAATGGTCACAATTTTGTCGTGACAAAAGGGGTTGAATGAATTTGAAAATGATGTATATCAAAAAAATTTATTATCATTGCTTTCAAGGATATGGATGTTTGTAACCAATTTGGTGTTTTATGTCTTTTTCTTTTATATTTTGTAATTAAGGTGAATTAAAGATCTTCGTATTTGTTGGAGTTGAAGAGTGTCATAAACGTTTAGCTCACTTTCATTTATCACCTTAAACCCAAAATATAAAAGGAAATAGACATAAAACATAAGATTTTCACCAATACAAATATCCATATCCTTGAAAGAGAGGATAATAAAATTTTTAATATACACCATTTTCAAATTCATTCAACTCCTTTTGTCACAACAAACATTGTGACCATTGAATTGAAGATCTCCCGATTTGTTGGAATTGAAAAATGTCACAAACGTCTAACTCGTTGCCGTGACAAAAGGGGTTGAATGAATCTAAACATGGTATATATTGAAATTTTTATTTTCCTCGCTTTCAATGATATGAATATTTGTAACTGTGAAAATCTCATGTTTTATGTCTTTTTCTTTTTATATTTTAGGTTTAGGGTGACAAATGAATGCAAGTTAGACATTTGTGATACTCTTCAACTCCAACAGATAGAAAGATCTTCAATTGAATGGGCACAATGTTTGTTGTGACAAAGGGGTTTGAATGAATCTAAAAATGGTGTATATTAAAATTTTAGTTATCCTTGCCTTCAAGGATATGGATATTTGTAATGGTGAATATCTCATGTTTTATGTCTTTTTCTTTTTATATTTTGGCTTTACAATGATAAATAAATGCGAATTAGACATTTGTGATATTCTTTAACTCCAACAAATAGGAAGATCTAAAATTGAATGGTCACAGTGTTTGTTGTGACAAAAGGGGTTGAATGAATATAAAAATGATGTATATCAAAAAAATTATTAGACTCACTTTCAAGGATATGGATATTTGTAATGGAGAAAATCTCATGTTTTATGTCTTTTTCTTTTTACATTTTTGGGTTTAAGGTGATAAATAAATGTGAGTTAGACATTTGTGATATTCTTCAACTCCAAAAATAGGAAGATCTTCAATTTAATGGTCACAATCTTCATCATGACAAAAGGGGTTGAATGAATTTGAAAATGGTGTATACTAAAAAATTTATTATCCTCACTTTCAAGGATATGAATATTTGTAATGGTGAAAATCTCATATTTTATGTCTTTTTCTTTTTATATTCTACCAAAACTAAATAGAAATTGACATGGCTATGCAAATTTCATCATTACAAGTATATTCATGAATTTTGTAAGAAAGGGGGTGATTTGTAATTGATTGAATGGTGTTCAATAATACTTCAAAAATCATACTCCATAATGGACATTTCATTTCATGGACAACACAAGTAACAAGTAATAACAACCCTTTGGCATATTGAACAAATGTCTTCCCTGGCATTTGCTTCATGATTTCCATGACCTTTTCTTTAAATGTTTGGATTATGACTAGTTACTTTGGAAAATTAAAGAAATCCAATGGATTTGGTTCACATTAACATTCTTTAGTCTTCAATTTGAATGGTCAAAATGTTTGTCATAATGACAGGGGATGAATGAATCCAGCAAATAGGTAGATCTTTAATTGTCACAATGTTTGTCATGAAAAAAGGTGTTGAATGAATTAAAAAATTATAGCATTCTTAAATTCTTGTAAAAATTACCCAAATATTTTTTATGTTTAAGGTTTATGGTAATTGGGTTTTCTATATATTAATTAATATGTAAAAATGTTAATATATTTTAGTAATCTTGTAGAAATTTTTAGTATGGTTGCTTTTTGGTAAATTTGATTTGTTTAGCTATTGTGTTTGTATTTTTGTTCTTAGCAGTTCTTGTTGTTGCATTTTTTCTTTTATATTGTACTATGTCTTAATATATTGATTAATTTGTGAAATGGTGTATTTTGTATAGAAGTTAGTAAATAATTCATTTTCATTTACTTCTATTATTGTTGATATCTACGAATGAGATCTAATCTCCACATCTAGCCATTCATTATACTAGTTTAGATCTGCAGGTGTGAAATTGACTGATATCATTTCTATGGTGTAGATTTGAGCTTAAAACTTGAAATTTAAATTTCTTAATTTAAGGCCATGTTTTCCTACCTTACAAGTGGATATGAGCTAACTATAGGCCAACTTATTTCAAATTACACACTAGAGTAGTGTATTTAATATTAGCCCTAATTTATTTATATCATCAAAATGCATGCTCGTCCCTAGCTTCAAAATGTATAATTAATTTTTCTTGCAATTCATATCTTATGTGTGCCTAATTTTTACTAGCATGAATGTGGTATGCATAATGCGATCACTTTATAGATTTAAATGATTTTTTGGCCATTATTTTTTCCACCATCTTTGTACACTTATCTTGATTAGGTTTGGTTCTATCCTTAAGTGTTTATTATTTCTTTATCTATCTCCTAGGATTTGGATTTGATTTCAAGATCTCTTTGATTCATATCCTCCCACCCTTTGGATTTAGGGTTTAATTTTTAGATCTAAGCATTACTATTTTTTTAATTATCTCATATTAGATTTAAACTTTATCATGGACTCATGTTGGTGCTTTAATAATGATTCTTCTTCCCTCTTTCATGATGATAACATAAGAAATGACCATATCTCTATTTTGTTACTTTTCCCAGGTTTCCTTGTTAGGTGTAAGATTTTTATAATGCATATGTGTTTTGCAACTGTAACAAGGATATGTGACATAATTTTTTGCACATTTATGTGCTTTGATGGGCATCTTTCATTGACATGCACATGATGCTAGATCACTAGCTATCTATGTGTGATTCCATACTTTATCATGTTAATAATATGTTATTCCATGTTTATTCTTATTTTTATCACTATATATATGGCATGGAGTATGTCCATTAGTGCTTCATTAATTTATTCTTGTAGTGGCTATACTTTTGAGTCTCTTCTAGAGTTCTCCATACCTTTGTAAGATAATATTTGTTTATGATGCTCCTCCCTTATTCCATGATGTTTTACCTTTGAGCACTCTTCCTATATGTTACATGATGGTCTTATTTATATATTTGTTTATCCCACTATTCATATGAATTATGGATCTCCATATCCTATCTTTCATGCTAATTCACTTCCAATTAGGAACACACTTACTTTTCATGCCCTAACTATTCCACAAAGTTTTCATATGATTGGAAAGTTATACCAAAAATGATTAAGGAGATATTTATCATCTAAAGGAGGTAAATGGAAGAAAATGTTTGTTGGCTCAATCTAGTCAATGTTGGTTGTGGCACAAAAGATGGGACACAACAACTTTGATAATATGGTAAGGATCAACTCTACTCATGCAGTGATAGACCTACCGAAGATAATAAAGCCCACAAACATAGTATGCAGGGAATGTCAAATGGGAAAGTAGACAAAGACAAGTTTCAATTTTAGCAAGGAGTATTCTTCTTCAAAGCCATTGGAGTTGATTCACACTAATCTATGTGGCCCTTCAAGAGTAAAGAGTCAACAAGGTGAGAGATATTTTATACATTGCTCATTGATGATTATTCTAGAATGACTTGGGTTACTTTCTTAAGAGAAAAATCAATTGCTCTTGATAAATTTAAGGTGTTCAAAGCTATGGTTGAGAATGAAGTAGATGCTAAGATCAAATGTTTAAGGTCTGATAGAGGAGGTGAGTTTACTTCAAATGATTTTGAAAAGTTTTTTGAAAATCATGGTATTAGGAGACATATGTAAGCTCCTATGACTCCTTGGCAAAATGGGGTGGTTGAAAGGAAGAATAGGACTATGCAAGAGATGTCTAGGGCAATGTTGAAAGATGTAGACTTGCCTAATATGTACTGGAAGGAAGTAGTTCACACTAATGTCTATCTAATTAATAGAGTGTAAG
The DNA here is from genome assembly GCA_027924645.1 of Cunninghamia lanceolata. Classification (NCBI taxonomy): domain Eukaryota; kingdom Viridiplantae; phylum Streptophyta; class Pinopsida; order Cupressales; family Cupressaceae; genus Cunninghamia; species Cunninghamia lanceolata. The sequence continues at coordinate 13,359,673 of BSBN01000078.1, forward strand.
TAAGGGTCAATAGAACTAAGACCCCTTGTGAGCTATGGTATGGAAGACCTCCCAGAGTCAGATACTTCAGGATCTTTGGTAGCAAATGTTATATAAGAAGAGGTGAAGAAGACCTAGGATAGTTTGACTCAAGAAGTGATAAAAGAATCTTTCTTGGTTACTCAACCAAATGCAAGGCCTATAGATGATACAACAAGGGGTTGGGAAATATGATTGAAAGTACAAATGTCAAAGTAGATGAAGACTTGTATCATATCTCACAAGATTTAGAGGACTCTGGATCTGATATCTTTCCATGCATTGAGGATGCAAAAGGAGAAGTGAAACAAGAAAAGGAACAAGAACCAGAGCAAGTGCCTAAGACTCCAACAAAGTATGTTCAGAAGAACCACTTAGTAGATCAGATCATTGGAGATTAGGATAAAGGTGTGCAGACAAGGAGAAGGCTTGCTAAGACACGTGAGCAAGTAAACTTATGTTTTCTATCAAAATTTGAAACCAAAAGCTTTATTGATGCTAGCAAAGATGATGGATGGATAAGGGCAATGGAAGAAGAATTGGCTCAAATTTAGAAGAATCAGACATGGGAATTGGTTCCCAAACCAGCCAATAAGAATGTTATAGGAACAAAATGGGTGTTCTAGAACAAGATGAATGAAGAAGGTGTAGTTGTAAGTAACAAAGCAAGATTGGTATGCAAAGGATACACACAAGTTGAAGGCATTGATTTTGAGGAGACTTGTGCTCCAGTATCTAGGATGGAGACAATCAAAATGTTCCTTGCTCTTTTTGCTCATACTAACTTCAAAATACATTAGATGGATGTTAAGTTATCATTCTTGAATGGTGATCTAGAGGAAGAGGTTTATATTGAGCAACCAGATGGTTTCCATATATCATAAGACCCAAACATGGTGTGCAGACTCAAGAAGGCTTTGTATGGTCTCAAGCAAGCACCTAGGGCTCAGTATGCTAGGTTAGACAAGTAGTTACTTCAGCAAGGCTTTAAGAAAGGTACTAATGATAGCAATATTTACATCAAGGAAGAAGGAGACATGATATTGATAGTTGTAGTATATGTTGACGATATCATATTCAGTGGAGATGATGACATGTGTAAGAGGTTTACAGAGGAGATGTAAAAAGAGTTTGAAATGTCTATGATTGGTGAGATGTCTTTTTTCCTTAGACTTCAAATTACTCAACTAGAAGGTGGTATCTTTATTTCTCAAGCTAAGTATGTAAAAGAGTTGTTGAAGAAGTTTGGTATGGAGGATTCAAAACTAGTGAGTACTCCCATGGTCACTGGATGCCACTTAAGCAAGGATGACAAGTCTCTAGAAGTGGATCAGACTACCTATAGATCTATGATTGGAGGATTGTTGTACCTAACTTCTTCTAGACCTAATATTACACATGCAATATGTGTGGTTTCCATATACCAAGCCAATCCCAAACAAACACATGAGAAGGTAGTGAAAAGGATATTCAAATACTTGAAAGGAACTTCAGATTATGGCCAATGGTATCCAAGAGGTAATGACTTTGATTTGAGTGCCTACACAGATGTTGATTGGGTTGGTTGTGTTGATGATAGAAGAAGAACAAGTGGTGGTACTTTCTTCTTATGAAGAAGATTGGTTTCATGGTAGAGCAAGAAGCAAGATTCAGTGTCCTTATCAACTATAGAGGCAAAGTACATTATAACAACATCCTATTGTACACAAGTGTTGTGGATGAAGCAAACCTTAAAGGATATCAAGGTATTGTATTATGAGCCTATTCCTATTTTGTGTGACAATATAAGTGCTATCAATATTTCTAAGAATCTAGTGATGCATTCTAGAACCAAGCATATAGCAATCAAGTATCACTTTTTGAGAGAGAAGGTTGCAAAAAAGGAAGTAAGGTTGGAATATATTCCAACAAAGGATCATAATGCATATATTTTCACAAAGACTCTTGCAAAGGACACTTTTGAGGATCTTCGGTAGAAGTTAGGCGTAATTGCCCCTCCTTCTTGCTAGATGCATAATGGTGCATTTGTCCAAGGGGAGTTCATGTTATATGTTTTCCTAGACTGCTGGTGGCTATCTCTTAGGGGGAATAGGTAGTGGTTGTTGATGATAGGGGAGTTTGTTTGTTGGAAGAAGTTATGCCCTAAGAGAGAAGTTACCCTTTGTCCTTGATGTCAAAGGGGGAGAATGTGCAGGTATGTGTTGTCATCAATGGTAAAGGGAGAGATTGTTACACATATGGTTCCTAAGGTTGTCATTGATGTCAACACTGTCATAAGGTTGTCATTGATGTCAGAACTATCTTAGATGTGTGATGGTGTTCATGGTCAGATGTCATGTCCTATCCAATAGAGAAGGTATAGTTCATGGTTGGATGTCATGTCCTATCCAACAGAGAAGATATAGTTCATGGTTGGATGTCATGTCCTATCCACTAGAGAAGATATAGTTCATGGTTTGATGTCATGTTGAATATAATATGGTTACTAAAGTTCATGGTTGGATTTCATGCCTTGATCAATGTAGAGTTGAGTAAGAAGATACATTAATATGGGAATTAGAAGCACCAAGTTGATCAGATGTGTTGTTGATGTTGAGAAGATATTACTAGTGTCCTAAAGCATATTGTATGATCTTTCCTACTATTCCTAAGAATGTATATGTTGATACAAAGAATTTTCGGCCTCTGGGAGTTTGTGATAGTTTCTGCTCTAGGATGACTGCTCTTGAAGAATGTCTGGGAGATTGCTCTGCATTTTCATTCTATTGACGCTGTGTGTTTGTGGATTGGAAGATAGTTTAATGTAGTGTCAAAGCATGTACATGTTCCAAGTTTCATGGTGTTTGAATTACCAAAAGGGTGTTTTGTAGTTAACAATTTATAGACAATGTTGCTTATGTGAAGGTGTTCTCAATAGGGTAATGGAATGCTCTGCATTCCTCTGCATTAGTAGTTATGGCTATACAGTTTTGGAACTATATTTAGGATGCAGTGAAGGTGATAATTCCAAACTTTCATATCATTTGTCACTCCACTATGAAAGTTATGCATGATAGAGTACTGGCATGTGTTCTGGTAAAGTAAACTAGTGTTGAAGGACTGTTGGAATGCTCCACATTCCTCCAGATGTGAATATTTACCTTTGTAGTTTTTTGGATATGTTTATGGATGTGGTGTACATGCTCTCTTGCATGTCTTGGAGATGTTCCATTGGTGGTTTGTAGTTTTTATTGGTGTTTTAGGCTCTGTTGAAATGAGTGTTTGGAGATGTTCCATAAGTTAGGTATAGACTCATTTGGAAGAGTTTCATGAAGATCTTTCTTATTTCTAGTACCGCAGAAGGTTTTCAAGTTGTGATCGTTATGCTTCAAGTTTCACATGCTTTTGCTTAAGGCTATCCTAATTTCAAATGAGTGGAGTTTACAGATGTTTTAGACCTCGTTAAGCAAGTGTTGGTGTATGCAAGGCATGGGTCTTCTGTTGGTATAGTGTGTAGGCTTGTTTAGGACTTGTCCTCTACACATTTCATGTTGTGTGTAGTCTAGCTGACTTGTAAATGTAATTTTCATGTTGTCTTTGGCCAACAAGAAATGTAATCAATGTAATATCATGTATAAATTCTAAATCAAATTGAGTTAGGCATGATGTGATTGCAAAGTGATTGATTGTTGTTATATGGAGCCTAATCGGACTCGGAGGTTAAATTTACCCCACTTTTATCGGTGCGGCTTCCCCCCAAATTATTTAACGGGGGAGTGTAGGGGGCAGAGCCCCTCCTGCGGGGCTCGAGGGGCTTATCCCCCCTGGCGGGGGCCCGAGGGCTTACCCCCCCAGCGAGGCTCGGGGGTGGAGCCCATGGTGGGGGTCTAGGGGCAACACCCCCAGCAGGGGCTGCTGGGGCTCGAGGGCAGCACCCCTGAAGCAAAAATTGCCTATTATTTTACTAAGGCCTCGTGAGTTATTTTTTCTATTGGCTGACATAAAAAAACCCTTTTTTTGTAATCGACATAAGCTTGATAAAAGTGGCTAAGGGTTAGGGTTTCCATAGAGATGTATTGTAGCATTTTGCAGTGGTATTGAGTTGCAATGATTGCTAGTTGTAATCGGTTTGATTTACTGGATAATAATATTGGACTCTCTATTGGTGGATGTAGCCTGGGTTTGGGTGAACCATGTTAAAACTTGTCTCTCGCTATTATTATTTCTATGTATTTTCATTTTTCTGTTTAATCTTTATTTGCATTTAATTAATATCTTCTGCCAGCTAACCCTAACATTGATAAGGCTTCCAAACAAGATAAGGAGTAGAATGAATGCATTATGATGTGAGACTGAAGGAGAAAGAGTAGAAGTTGTAGATGCTATCTTGATTCATCTTGAAGACATATTTGTGACAGTGATAAAGTGTAGAGTGTGCCTAAATGCTCAAAATTGTGACTCTGGTTGATTGGGGCTGTCAGGTCAGATTTTAGAATGTACACAGACCCTTCCCTCCTTGCCATGAGGTGATTTGCCATGTCACTCTCACTCTCATGGAAGTAGCTAACAGAAAGGAGGTGAGACATGGAGGGGGTTTGGCTCGTATGAGACATGGACTTTGCGGAGAGGGGTCGACATGTCTTGGGGCCTTTGTCATTGTGTTCTAATACAGATGTTTTGTTTGATAACTATTGTTGTAGAGACAAGCCTATGACCCAAACGGTCACTAGTTACTCTTCTCTTGTTAGGGTTTTTACTATTCCACCTCTGTGTGGGTAAGCTATTACTTTTGTTGATGGATTCTTGTATTTCAATTCATTGAATGATTGCACATTGTATTTGAAGTTGTCTATGTTCTTCTATTAATAGGAGGACAAATGGATCTTGTTGTGGCAAGGCAAATGTATCTTGTCATGGTCGTGGATGGATCTCCTCAATCTTGTCGAGGACTATCCTTACCCACTCATGGCTTAACCCTAGGCACATTTGTGAGCCAAAATAAGAGATAGTTATATGTGGACTATCCTTAACTAGACTTTAGGGTTTTGACCTCCAGTTTTGGTTGACCTAGGGTTTGGTTGTGTGTTTATTTTAAACGACCTTGTGATGTTATCAAGGGTTTGACTTTCATTGACCTTGTGATGGTATCAAGGGTTTGCAATGTATCTATATGACTAATGTTTTTGTTCCTTTCTATATTTTTACGAATGCAACTATATGACTTGCAAACTTATTTTTGTGCTTTTTTGGTATTTTAGGGAAATAAAGATGCTTCTTAATCTAAGAAAGGAAATATGAATGCAATTTAGAATGATTCTAACCTAATGCAACTATTCTATGTTTTTTGGGGTTTTCAAATGTTTTAAAACAATTAATCTAGAAAAGGAAATTGCAAGTAATTGAATTAAACTAAGAATGCAAATTACTTCTAAAATGCTAGATCTAACCTTTGTATCAAGGAAAAAGCAATAAATTACTAATCCCAAGAGCAATTTTGATTTTATTATTACTACAAATTGACAAAAGCATAGAAGAACCTAGAAATAGAGAAGATTTGTGTGACTCCACTACCCTCAGAAATCCTTGATGGCAACCTCGTATCCTCTTGAAGCATTGGGAAGACCTCTTAATGACAAGACAACACAAAGAAGCAAAAGAAGCTTGAGAAATCTTAATGGGAGCTTTGTATGAGCATAATGGCATTGATTGAAGCAATGTAATGATTCTTGAAGAGCTTTATGTGAAAGATAGATGAACAATGAATAAATAAAAGGCACCTTCGTCTTGTGTGAGCATGAGAATGTTGATTAGAGAGCAAAAACTTAGCAAGAGCTATGTGAACAATGAATTTGCCTCCTTGGAAGAGATTTGAAGCTATGCAACAATGAAAGCTTTGAAGGTTTGGAGAACTAAATAAATAAATGAAGAAAGAGGCTCAAAGGCCTGTGAAGAATCTTGAAAAAGCTTGTGAAGATGAGAAGAGTATTCTCTAACTTGCTCAACTTGGAAAATAATGAAGAGGTGAGGGGTATTTATAGGTTGGAAGAGGTCATGAGAGGTGGAATTGATTGATAAGTCAACTCAATTGATTGATGAGTTACCAAGGATTAAGTAGAGAGTGAACTAGATTGATTAGCCAGTAAACTTAGTTGATTATAGAGTGATAAATCAATAATAGCTTATCACTAAAGAAGAAATGGAGTTAGAAGAATGCATGGAAGAGAGTGAGTTGTTAATTTTACATCAAATGGAGTTAATTATGCATGTGTGGGTGCATGAAATAGTCAACTTCATATTAGGCATCAAAAATTATGTGAACTGGAAGAAAAATAGACAAAAATGGAGCTATTTTGAGTGGGAAATTCAAGTTTTTCTGCGAATGGATACATGACAGGGTCATCCCTTTCACAAGTAGGGTCACCCATGAGGCAACCTTGGGTCACCTAGTGAGAGATCTTGCAAAATGAGGGTCACCCGGTGGGAGATTCGAAAAGAAAGGGGTCTGAGAGGAAATGCATGATGGGAGATGGTAGAGGAGATGAAAAGGAGGTGATCTACCTCTAGAAATAGGCCAATCATGTGCAAGAATCTAAACCTCCACTTGCAAAGTAAGATCTCCCAAGGGGAGATCTAAAAATAATAGGGGGAGATTTGAATTGATTGAGTGAAACAGAAAATTGGAAGTTGGAGATGGATTCGGGGGACCTCTAGAAGGCTTCTATGGGGTGGAGAGGATGAAAAACATAAGGGAAAGGTGAAAACTCACCTACAAGATGCTTACAAGGCTTAGGAGCAAGGTTGAAATCTCAGAAAATGCTAATCGACAAGTGTCGCAAAAGTGTCAAAAAGCATCGACAACCAAGAGAGAGGGAAAACGACACAAGACAAGGAAAAAGACATGTCATCAAGAGGTCTGGTGCTTAGAGGATATTATTTCATTCTTACATGTACATGAAAAGGATTAAAATCATCATAGGGGTCCTCGTGGAGGGTGTGCATGATTTTTGTGCTTACATATTTACCCCCTCGGGGATGGCAGTCTACATGAAAGGTAGGTATCATTCCAAAACTAGGCCTTATTGCTGTGGATTTTTTTTGCAATTGTACCTGTAATAACTAGTATTAGTCTGGCATTTAAATATATCAAAACAAATAATGAAAATCAAAATGACAAACTTACCATAGATCGTGAGAGTTTGACTAATTGTTTGCCTTTGTCGGTGAGACCTGTAGGAATGAATGCAGGCAAAATGATGCACAAAAGATGCATAAAATAAATAGACGACATGCTAAGTGAGAGAGGAGAACAAATTCTCCTTTTATTGCAAATTTGAAGAACATATAATATAATTTTTAGGGAATTTTGATGTTTTACAATTTTTTTAGGTTTTTTTTCTAATTTTTCTATTTTTTTATGGTTTTTGTGAAGATTTTGCAAAGTTTTGATCTTGATGTTATTTGAGGTCTTTGAGAGATCTATGTTGAAGATATTTCTACCATTTCCCCCTTGTATGGGGAGACTCGTGTACTTGACTACACGGTTTTGCTCTTTTGACTTGCTGGAGGAGTGATTCATGCTTAGACATTGTTTTACACTTATTGTTACAAGACCTAATTTGATGAGATCTATACATAGCTTTAGTCAACATATTGTACTTCACTTTCTCTCTTGAGCATATGGTTGGATAGGGATTTTTATTTTTCTTATGAGAATGCATACCTAAGATGATCACATATGGATGATGCATATATATATATATATATGAATGCAGGTGACGATATGCAGATGCAAGAACACAAGAAGTGTTAAAACAAAACATTTACTTCTATGGAATGTCATGAGTTATGACATTGACTTTATTGGTTTAGGGCTTTTTTTTTATTTTGATATGAATGCAATGTGGAACAAACAATATGACTACTCTTTAGTATGATTTTTGATCCAGGGGATTGCTAGTTATCCTGATATAAGAGAACTATTCAAGGCTGTGAGATAGGAATTTAGAACTCAAGTGGGGAGCAGGAATGAAATGGAGTGCTTCTGAATTTAGGCTTTACTAAAGGCTAAACACTGATCCTTATTTAGATAGGACAATTTTGACAAGATTTCAACTTAGACAAGTAGCAAATTTTATTGATGTTCGCTAGACTTAGATCATAGATGGTAAGAAAGATAGACCCAGGGTAAAGAATAAATAGGAAAGAACAAGGGTCCCTAGATAGAAGATGATCCTAGAGATTACTAGACCCTCAGCTTTGCGCAGCTAGTGCATGTGTGTGCTTTGTACATTTCTTTTTCTTTTCTCTGTTAGAATGTCACACTCGAGGCTTTGAGCTTAGACTGATCTCAACCTAAGAGTACGGACATTCAAAAATCTTCTCTCTTTCACTCTTTTTTTTGTATCTGTCTTTTTTTTTTTGCTTTTTCACTTTTTTTGTATTTTCATCACTTGATTTTCTCTTTTTTTGGATTTTGACTTTTTATGATAATGAATGCTTTTTGGAATTTTTGATATATGCAAGCTTGATCTCTCAATTCTTTTCTTTCAATGCTCTTATTTTGATCACTCATTTTTTTATTCACTCAGATTTTAGATCAAGCTTTCTTCAGAGTTTTGATCCTCTTGACATTTTTGGCCAAGAAAGATAAGGGGTTGAGTGCCACCTAAAGTTTTTGTAATCTATTTGGACTTCTCTTCTACTAGGGAAGAATTGGGAAGGTCTACTTGGAAGCTTCCATTGAACATGGTAGATTTGAATGCTAAATTTGTTTAGACCTAACATCTTGGCTCATTAAGGCTAGGATCAGTGTAAAGCTAATAGCTAGGCTTTGATTAGAATCATTGGGAATGAAGGGCGATAATGATGATTGTGAAAAATGGAGAATCTCTAGGTCCTGAAAGGATGACGTATATCTAGGAAACATTAGACTCCTTAATGAAATGAAAATAGTATAAGAGAAAGTCACTGACTGTAATGCAAGATGAACAAAATGATGCCTAAATGCAAGAAATAAATTATTTTTGACATTTGTGATTTTTATAATTTTTGTGTATTTTTATGTTTTGTGATTTTTTTGGTTTTTAGACAGTATTTCTTGGGGTGAAAGGCATGATTGTTTTACCAAATTCCTCTACCTCCATTGTGCATAAGAGATAGGCACCATTTTTGACATCTTCTTTAACCATATAAGGACCTTTCCAATCCTCTGAAAAAGATCCTTTTCATCTTCTTTTCTTATTCTTTGTGCTACCTCTTCTTAGGACAAGTTCTCCTATTTTGTAGGGTTTATCATTTGATTAGAACTATTGTTTCTAACTCGGTGGTTTCCCTTGGCAGTGTGAGATGGAGTAAGTCTTGAAAGGCTTGTTGATGGGAAGGGGTCCAATACAGGACATCATCACAATTTAATAACCCTGTTAATAGGTCGAACTATTCTTGCATGTAGATTTTCACATCTTGCCTGTCCTAAATTCTTTACAAAAATTGGAACAACTCAAGGGGAGTTTGTGGCCCCCTTTGCTCATTAGGAGGGATAGAGCTTAAATACTTGTCCTCCCATTGGGTTGTGGTCTTAAAACCATGGAATATTTGATATAACTCCTTGGTAGCTCAAAGATGACTGGGTCATCAATGCTAACTGACACTCTCATTTTCCACTCTATGAAACATTCCTTCACTTTCTTCATCTTCGTTGGGAATTATTTCAACCATTTCAATTTACATTGAGTTCATGTGATTGAACTGAGTTAGAGATGGTTGGCTTCTCTTGTGGTTGAGACACTATGAACATCCTAGGTAGCATTCCTATTACATTAGTTGATTCATTGTCAATAGAATGCACCTCCTCCATCGGTGTCAATGGTCGATATGAATCCTCTATTGGTGTGAGAGGTTTGTAAGACTCCATTTCTTTTGGTGTTTTTGGGACACGTGATTCACTTAAGGGTGAAAACAAAGTGTAACTTTATGTTCCGTCTTCCTTAGGATCTGAGAAAGCATGTAGGTCTATATTTCTCAAATCTAATGTAGTACTTTCAAACACCAGACCTTCAGTTCTATGAGGTATTTCCCCTATGCAAGGGAAGAGTTTGTAGGCAGGTTGAAAATTGATCATGAGTGCTTCAAGAGGGAATTGGAGAGGTCTATCCTGCTCTATCCATTTCATGATCTTAATTGTTTTTTCCTTGGGAACAATTTTTGGTTTCGATGGTACCTCATCTTCTAGAATTTTCATCTTTGTGGTGTTTATGGTCTTCTTTAGAGTTTCAATTCACTTGATACATACTGACTGTGGTGTAGGACTAGGAACAATCAACTTGTTGGTGGGAAGTTCATAATCTATGGGGATGCATATACGCTTGTTTTATGTGTTCGATTTTAACATGTTGAAAGGTTCTGGATCCCCTTTCGCAATGTATACTTTCCCCAAGTGTAAGGATCAAGCTTCTTGAAATAATATGGATGGTACTACTTTCATCCTATGGATCTAGGGCCTACCAAGGAGTAAATTGTATCTAGTATCCTTGTCAATAATGTAGAATGTGGTAGGAATGGTTTTAGGTCCCAAAGTCATTGGAAGTGTGATCCTACCTATCGTGACAGCTTTTAGATTATCGTACATGCTCAAAGTATCTTTTGAAATGGTGATATTTGTGTGTCCATAACCCATTCTCTCTACGAGAGAGAATAGAAGTATGTTCGCTATAGCTCCATCATCAATCAAAGTCCAATTAATGCAAATATCATAGATCCAAACTTGTAGGTATAGCACAGGGTCTCCTTTCTTGGTTAACTTTACCTCGGAAGGCATCTTCTTTAAGTCAAAGAAGAACCCTAGATCTTTGATTTCCAAATTTGGTGGGCTAATGTCATAGTCCACATGGTTGATTTGCTCACTAGGTGGTGGCATAATTTGGTTGAGATATTTTAACCCTATGGCTTTCAGTAACGTTGGGCGATGTGTAGGGGAGTTTCTGAGCAAATCAATGAATGAAATGTAAGCATATGTCTTCTTTAGGTCTTCAATAAGTTCATAAGGTCCGATTAGATTTGGTATTGGTTCTACTACCAAAACGACACCCTCATTTACTTCAATTTGTTCATTTTCATTCTCATGATCTTCCTCTTCTTCTTCATTGTGTAGAATATCGACTAATCCCATCATCCTAGTTTCACCTTTTTGTCCCAGTTGTGGTGGGATGCCAATGTTGTTTCCTTGGGTTATTTCATTTCAATTTGGTGTATAAGCATCCTTGTGTGTGGGAAATGGGTCTTGATAGATTCTCATGTTTGCATTCTGTGGGGCTATTGGGGCTTGGGTTTGTCTTATGCCCTTGTTATCTAGTGTGACTTCCTATGGGTTTAAGAACATTTCTATGAACAACCGATGTTGGTCTTCCAGTAACCTTGCTATGAACCGATTATATTCTCTACAAGATTATGTGTTGTACCCCCCTATTCTGTGAAAAGAACAAAAATGATTAAACTCATATGGGGGTCTCTCATATGTTCCATCATTTCTATTTCCATTTGCATTTGCATTGCGATTCCAATTTTGGTAATTGTCTCTAGGGTAATACTCCTTGTTCCTAGGTCGGTCTATCACATTTATGTTAGGAGTGTAGTAGTCTCTCCCATTGTAGTAGTCCTACTAGGTTCGCAACCGGTTGGTGAAGGAAATATAGGAAGATTAAAGAGCCTAAGTTCTTGTGAGCCACCTTGGATCTGAATATGTTATTTCCACTGTGTTTAAGGTGTTCCATGTGTTGAGTAAGGAGTTTGTGGGGTTGGTGTTTTGTATCCTTGAGGAGCATGTGTCATTTGGGAAGAGGTTTGAATTTTTGAAAGATGAGTGTGGATTCTTGTTGGAACTCACATTGGAGTGAGTCTATGTTTCATTTAAGCCTTGAAGGGAGTGTTGAGGGTTTGGTATTGCCCAATTGTCATGTTTTCAATCATGTTGGTTGTCCCATGCCTTAAAGTCCATGGTGCATCAATGGAGTCTATGAACATGAAGACCAAGATCACTTCCTTACTGTGTTGAAACCATTTGTGTTTGCCCTGCCTCTACATCAATTGGTATCAAGAGGGAAATGTCATTGAGTTGGTGTCAAGATTTGATTTCTTGCTGGTCAAGGATGAATTGATTCAAGGTTGGCTTCAAAGGTATTTTGGTATGGTGATGGAAGGGATGTTTTCTTCATTGTTTTCAGAGGAGGATAGTGGTCATTCAATTTTTGTCACATCATAGGTTAGTGAACTTGATAAAGCAACAACCATAGGGGTAGAGAATTAGATGGGAGAGGTGAAAAATAGAGGTGAAGAGATCACAGTTACACTACAAAGGCAAAAGAATAAGGAAGGAATACACAAATTTCTTGGTGAGATTAAAAGGAGGGATAGACCTAAGTTCAAGATGAAGTAGGCTATGGAAGGAGAATAAGGTGTTGTGGCAGAGTATGTAGTCCATTAGGGAAAAAAGGATCAGTTACAAGGTAGCAAGACATATGGGAAACATGTTTGTATTGACAAGATGAAACACCTTTGCCAAGTGTTCAAGAAACCCAAGGTGAAAATGAAGACAACATGGAATTGTTCCAAGGAAGAAAAAGTGCAGAGGAAAGAAGGAATTAAGTAGAAGAGTTCAAAGGTGGGTCCCTATTACTACCCTCAATTCAAGAGGGGCTTGAATTTTGCTTTCTCTGGGAGTATGGTGCAGGAGCACTTGGTTGAGTTCATGCCTCCATGAGGCAACTTTGGCTTTTTGATTTAAGTTTGATGTTTTGTTCTTGTAATAAGGTCTTTAGACCATTTTGAACTTGTTTGAGTCTAGTTTAAGTCCTAGGAGTTCATTTTGGAATCATATTGCAAATATTGTAAAAGTTGTCATGTTGTAAAATGCAAAAATGCAACAAAAGGAAGATGAAGGATCAAACTTGGTTGGAATTAAAAGAAGTTGGTTTTTAACTATTGGAATTGGTTGGGAAAGGCTAAAAAGACCTGGTTCCATTGTTGTTTTAGGGGGTTGAAGGTTTGGAGGAGATATTTGAAGACATTTTGGAGATTAAACAATAAAAATACACTATTTTTCCTGCGTTTTCTTGTATTTTTGTTGTTGTAGACATTGGTACAGCCCTGTATAGCATGGAGCTGAGGTAAAACTAACTTGGATCGATGGTATATTGAGTCTGCTCTTATTTAAATTTGGTTTCATTTATTTTTATTAAATTTGAAGAATGTTAAAAGGATTTTACTGAAAACAATCAAAAAACCCTAAGTAAACAAAGGGTTTTGCAATTTGGTGATTTGGTGATAGTTTCAATGTGAAAAATTGGCATATTCAGACCTTATGTAATGTGGATAATACATTGAAGTGAAGTTTTGTGATATGGGCTTGGAATTTTGCATACTTGATTTCAAAAACAAGGCTAATTAGGCATATTAGGACTATAACAGTCAAATTTTGAGGAGTTTGTTTCAAAGTAACCGTATCTACAAACTTGATATGTTGAAGAGGGTCATAATGGTGATCTGAAATGGTCATTTGTTTTTGGGTTTGAAGCCTTATTTGAAAATTATGCTTGAAAAACCAGTTTTGTTCTCCTAATTAGGCCTTGTCAGCAGTGTAACAATAGATTTTTGAGGGTTATGTTAGAAAACACTCATAGTTAAATTTTGGATATGTTTCGAAAATCCAAAAAGGGTATTCTAAATGGTGATTGGTTTTTGGGTTTGAGGCTTAGTTTGCAAATTATGTCCAAAAAGGGGTGTTTGTTGTCCTACTAGGTTTGCAGCTGATTGGTGAAGGAAGTATAGGAAGATTGAAGACCCCGATTTTTTGTGAGCCACCTTGGGTCTAAATATGTTATTTCCACTATGTTTAAGGTGTTCCATGTGTTGAGTAAGGAGTATGTCGGGTTGGTGTCATATTTGTGTTTTGTAGCCTTGAGGAGCATGTGTCATTTGGGAAGAGGTTTGAATTTGTGAAAGGTGAGTGGATTCTTGTTGGAAATCACATTGGAGTGAATCTATGTTTCATTTAAGCCTTGAAGGGAGTGTTGAGGGTTTGGTATTGCCCAATTGTCATGTTTTCAATCATTGTGGTTGTCTTATGCCTTGAAGTCCATGGTGCATCAATGGAGTCTATGAACATGACTGCCTTATTGTGTTGAAAACATTTGTGTTTGCCCTACCTCTACATCAGGGGTTGATCTGTCACCCCATCTGTGGTTGCGTTTCTATTTTTCTTAAGAATTTTGATCACAGGAGTGTTGATCCCTGTGTCTTCTTTTGTTAATTTTCCATTTGACCCATAGTACTTTCTGCCACTATCAATGGCTGCTTGATCTATCCTCAAAGCACTTTCCAATGCTTCTTCATAGGATTTGTATTGTAATTTTTGAATGTCTTCTCTCATATCCTTGTTTAAGGTGTGTAAGAAAAGATTGCATAGTTCATGATGGTCCATATTTGGGGCACTAGTTGAGGAATAGAGGACTTGCCTCCATCGAGTCACAAAATGGGCTACAAATTCATTTGGTTCTTGCTTCATGGTTAGGAACTCTCTGATTCCTGTTTTGACAAGTTTGTTCATGTTGAATTCCATGACAAACTCTCCAACTAATTGTTTGAACAAGTGAATTTAAGCCTCTGGCAAATGATAATACCAATCCAGAGCTATTCCTTTGAGAGTTTTTAGGAAGATTTTGGTGACAACCCCATCCCAAGGGAGGAGTTCTCTTATCATAGTGGTGTAGGCTTTAATGTGTGAGTTCAAATCTCCTTCTCCATTGAATTTTGAGAGATTAGGCAATGGTCGAGGCAACTACACATTCCTTATGTTTTGATCAAGAGGTTCTTTCAAATACTCAAGATAAGTTCCAAGAAAGGCACTTTAAGATTGAGGGGTTGATAGCAACAACCCTGTAGGTGGGTTTTGATAACCCATTGTTAGATTTGTTTGATTGTTCTGAACAGGAGGGTTCCCATTTAGACATGTGTTGTTACTAGAATTTCATGAATAATAATTGAGGTAGGGCGATTTTGAGACATGCCCCCTGGTCTTGACCATGGGATTTTTGCCTTCCTTCAGGAGTAGCTTGTTTTGCTTCCAAGATTCTAATCCTTTGGACTAGAGTTGTGATTAAGTCTGTAGGAGTGGAAGCTCTAGGTGTTTTCTCATTTCTAAGATTTTCTCTTCGAGTATTGTCATGGTGGTATGCTTCTTCTTGTGCAACATTTTTTCTTTGTTCTTCTTGCAAGGCAATTCTCAATGCCTCATGAGCATCTTTCGCTTCTTGCAGGTGTTTTTCTAATCGTTTGACTTCCTCATCAAGACGAGTACTTGAGGTGCTTGTGGAAGGTTGATCAGGTCAATGTATTTCTGAGCTTAACCTTCTAGCTTTATATGGCACATTTGGTATGGCCAGATTGTTTTCCCAAGATGGGTTGTTGAAAGACAGAGAACACCTAGATTCTCTTTGATCTTATTCATAATCTAAATCTTTATAGTCATAGCAGTTGGTGATTGGTGCATCTAGATGCATTGGCACATACCTATCGAATGGAGTTTCTGGTTCTCTTGAGGGAATATTCCCTTGGTTTAAATCGGGTTTCGTCATATTCAGGGGTGCCATAGACACCACAGAATAAATGGAATGAATGATAGTGAAGGCAATAGAAGCTGAAGTGACAGAAGCAGCTATGAAGAATAAAGTGAAAATGTTTGTTGAATTTTGTTTTGAAACTTTGAATTTTTTTGAGATGCAAACTACAAAACCAAAAGATTTTATAATTCATGTCAGGTTCACCAAAATGTGTATGCTAAAAATTGCAACCTCGGTTGCCTGGGGCTGTCGGGTTGGATTTCAGCATGCACATGGACCCTTCCCTCCTTTCCATGAGGTGATCCACCACATCACTCTCACTCTCGTGGAAGTAGCCAGTCGAGAGGAGGCAAGACACGGTGGGGGTCTAGCTCGTTGGAGAGTTGGACTTCATGGAGAGGGGTCGGCACATCTTGGGGCCTTTGTCATTGTGTGCTAATGTGGATGTTTTGTTTGATGACTATTGTTGTAGAGATAACCCTATGACCTAAAGGGTCACTAGTTACCCTTCTCCTATTAGGGTTTCTACTGCTCCACTTATATGTGGGTAAGCTATTACTTTTGTTGATGGCTTCTTGTATTTCAATTTGTTGAATGATTGCATGTTGTATTTGAAGTTGTCTATGTTCTTCTATTAATAGGAGGACAAATGGATCTTGTTGTGGAAAGGAAAATGTCTCCTATCGTGGTCGTGGATGGATCTTCTCAATGTCGTCGAGGACTGTCCTTACCCACTCACCTCTTAACCCTAGTCACATTCGTGATCCAAGATAAGAGATAGGTGTATGTGGACTATCCTTAACTAGACTTTAGGGTTTTGACCTAGGGTTTGGTTGTGTTGACTTTTGACAACCTTGTGATGTTATCAAGGGTTTGCAATGTATCTCTATGACTAATGTTTTTGTTATTTTCTATAATTTTATCAATGCAACTATATGACATGCAAATTGTTTTTGTGATTTTTTGGTATTTTATAGAAATAAAGATGCTTTTTAATCTAAGAAAGGAAATATGAATGCAATTTAGAATGATTCTAACCTAATGGAATTATTCTATGTTTTTTTGGGTTTTCAAATGTTTTAAAATAATTAATCTAGAAAAGGAAATTGCAAGTAATTGAATTAAACTAAGAATGCAAATTACTTAAAAAATGCTAGATCTAACCTTTGTATCAAGGTAAAAGCAATAAATTACTAATCTAATTTTCTAATTACTACAAATTGACAAAAGTATAGAGGAACCTAGAAATAGAGAAGATTTGTGTGACTCCACTACCCTCAAAAATCCTTGATGGCAACCTTGTATCCTCTTGAAGTAGTGGGAAGACCTCTTAATGACAAGACAACACAAAGAAGCAAAAGAATCTTGTAGAAGCTTGAGAAAGCTCAATGTGTGCTTTTTGATGAGAACAATGGCGTTGATTGAAGTAGTGTAAAGATGCTTGAAGAGCTTTATGTGAAAGCTAGATGAACAATGAATAAATAAAAGGCACCTTCATCCTGTGTGAGCATGAGAATGCTGATTGGAGAGCAAAAACTTAGCAAGAGCTATGTGCACAATGAATTTGCCTTCTTGGAAGAGATTTGAAACTTTAGAAAAATAAAGAAATAAATGAAGAAAGAGGCTCAAAGGGCCATGAAGAAGCTTGAAAAAGCTTGTGAAGATGAGAAGAGTATTCTCCAACTTGCTCAAGTTGGAAAATAATGAAGAGGTGAGGGGTATTTATAGGTTGGAAGAGGTCATGACAGGTAGAATTGATTGAGAAGTTAACTCAATTGATTGATGAGTTAACAAGGATTGATTAGGGAGTGAACTAGATTTATTACCCAGTAAACTCAGTTGATTAGAGAGTGATAAATCAATAATAGCTTATCATTAAAGAAGAAATGGAGTTACAAGAATGCATGGAAGAGAGTGAGTTGTTAGTTTTAGATCAAATGGAGGTAATTATGCATGTGTGGGTGCATGAAATAGTCAACTCCATATTATGCATAAAAAATCATGTGAACTGGAAGAAAAATGAGTGAAAACAAAGCTATTTTAAGTGGGAAACTCATATTTTTTCGTGGCTAGAAATGCGATAGGGTCGCCCCTTTCAGTAGTAGGTTCACTTGAGGGGTGACCCTGGGTCACCCGGGGGGAGATCTTGTAAAATGAGGGTCGTCCGGCGGGAGATCCATAAAGAAAGGGGTCTAAGAGGAAATGCATGATGGGAGATGGTAGAGGAGATGAAAAGGAGGTGATCTGCCTCTAGAAACAGGTCAATCATGTGCAAGAATTGAAATCTCCACTTGCAAAGTAGGATCTCCTGGGGGGAGATCTGGAAATAATAGGGGGAGATTTGGATTGGTTAAGTGAAACTGAAACTGAAAGTTAGAGATGGATTCAGGGGACCTCTAGAAGGCTTCAAGGGGGTGGAGAGGATGAAAAACATAAGGGAAAGGTTAAAACTCAACTACAAGATGTTTACAAGGCTTAGGAGCAAGGTTGAAATCTTATAAAACACAAATCAACAAGTGTTGCAAAAGTGTTGAAAAGCGTCGGTGACAAAGAGAGAGGGAAAACGACAAAGAAGTAACAACACAAGACAAGAAAGAAGACATGTCATCAAAAGGTCTACTGCTTAGAGGACATTATTTCATGCTTACATGTACATGATAAGGATTAAAATCATCATAGGGGTCCTCGTGGAGGGTGTGCATGATTTTTGTGCTTACAGTGCCTAAGTGATCTGATCATCAGAAGGAAATGTGAAGAGGTAGAATTGCAATCATCAAAGGTGTGAGTTTCAATGTCAGTTTTAAGACAGTAGAAGGATTAGCATACTATAATCTTTTGTAACTTTGTTTTCAATTCAAGGAGTAGTATCTTCCTTGGGAGCGACCCTAAAAAAATCTTCAACAAGTAGTAGCTTCTTTGGGTGTGACCCAAAATAAAAGTTTTTAGGGAGTAGTAGCTTTCTTGGGTTGTAGCCCTAAATCAAAGTTGTTATTATGAGCTTCATCTTTATGAGTTAATCCTCATCATGGTTTTTCCCTTCTTAGGTTTTCCACGTATATATGATGTTATGTGTTGATGTGGATTGTGTTAATCTTTCATGTTTATGATGATGCTATAATGCTTATGTTTTAATCTGCTCTGGAGGACTTAAAGTTTAACTAGATACAGATTCACCCCCCCTCTTAGTATCCTGGTTTGTTCAATAGATCCTACACTCACCCTATAACAATTTAGTAAATATAAGTACAAGGAAACATCATTTTGCATAACATATGGATAAATTCCTAGGGGTGTCATCATGTAGAGAGATATGGTATATGTGTGTAATGCCCCAAGATTTTTCCTGTGACATTAACAATTAAAGGATCAATGATATTTTCAAAAAATAATCCTTAAGGAGAATTGTTCCCTAGGGGTTGCCTTGCTTGCCTAACATATGAGCTTTGGTGATACCTTGTGTACTTTTGGAGTTGTTTATTATTTTATGTTGGGATTCATGCTTGGTGTTAGGATGACTAGCCTAAAGTGTGTTTGGGCGAGATCTTGAGTCTACCTATCATCCTAGCTTTTGGGTATGTGATCTTTGGATTAGAATGTCAATTGCACATCTTTGTTGATGCGTTGTTGTGTTGCATTAAGTGATTTAAGGGTTAAAGAGAAAATTGGTGGGAGTTGTGTTCACCCCATATGTACAGTTTTAATGTCAGATCATTTAGGATTCAAACCCAAACCCCCTCACCATTAATAATAAGTGCACCACTAGGGAACTAAATAGAAATTGGTAAAGACATGGAATATGATTCAACCACTCTGCCCGTGCTGTCATGGTGACATTGACCTATGATTGGGTAATTTGTCTACTTGTGTCACCATCCTTGGTGTATTAGCATCACATTCTTTAAGTATTATTGTTTTGTTTTGTGACATCTAAAGGACATAGGTGTGTAATGTGGTATGTTGAGGTTGCATTTGCATCATAAAAAAATGTTTGTTCTTTGATTGTTAATGTCTTGGTCAAAAGATTGGGGCATTACACACATATATCATATCTCTCTACATGATGACACGCCTAGGAATACATCCATATGCTATGTAAATGATGTTTCCTTGTACTTCTATTTACTAAATTCTTATACTTAAATTGAATTTCTATGAAAACTATTTATCCCCTTATCCAAGCTTATCTCCCACTATGCATCTTAACAAGTTTCCAAGACTTTAGTTCACAAATTTAGTTTGACCATTCATTTGAAAATACAATGTGGACCTAAATTGCAATTTAACACCCAAATTCCTCCATAATGTACCCCATAAGTCATAAAGAAAATTCATATTTCTATCAGATATGATGATCTTCGGCAAACCATGAAGTCTCATCACTTCCTTAAAAAAGTGATATATTAATAGCATCATTATTCTTTTGGCATAGAATGGAATGTCCTATCTTTGAAAACTTGTCCACAATGAAAAAAATTGATTTATTACCCTTTTAGTGCAGGTAATCTCAATACAAAATCCATGCTTATGTTTTGCTAAGGCCTCTTTGATATAGTCAATGGTTTTTACAATCCCACATTTTAAGTTATACCTTTGAAATAATGATATATCCTAGAAGCTTACACAAACTTTTCATATGTTCTTACTTAGTGATATCCATTTTTTACATCCATTTTAGAAAAATATTGAATCCACTTAAACAATCCATTGGATAATCCCTTCAAAATAAAACTAACTTATGCTACATTAAATCTTCAAGAGTACTGTCTATTATCATGTCATTCCACATTCTCTACTCACCACTCTTCATAAGTGCTAAGAATGTTGTAGTTAGACATGTTGATCAAGGTATTTTAATCTTTTAAATAAGTGCCACGTAGTGGCCAGTACCTACTTTGTAGTGTTATTATAGTATTTGTTTCGTTGTAATTTTTTTTGTTGATTAGCTATTGGTTGTATATAGTATTTGTTTAGTTTTATAGTTAAAGAAATATTTGTGTTATTTAATAGGCTTTGTAAAGTTTAGTTTTATAGTTAAGGAAATATTTTAGTCCTATTTTATTTTTACCAAATTAGATTATTTTTGAGATTTCAATTTTAGTTACCCAAGACATTTCAACACTCTTCAAAAATTAATTTTTTAATTATTGGAATTCAATTTGTCTATACAACCAATACTTAATCAGGAAATAAAATTGAAATCCCAAAAATAATCTAATTTTATAAACTAAAATGTGTAGAACCCTATATTTTTAATTTTTATGTTTAGCTAATGAATAAAAAAATTAAATTCATAAATACTGATGATTCTTCCTCTCATAATTATCGCCATCTATTTAGGCATGACTTAACTAGTGGGAGACAAAATTTGTGTTCATAATTTGTTTACTTGCCACATCCTCCCTTCAAACCAAAAATCTCTCCGCATTTATAGCTTTTTGTTGCACTCTCGACAATCCGTAGAGAAGAGGGCATTTTTTTTCAGCCAATTACAATACAGATAAATCATTTTTCAATAGTTTTTTATTAAAAATTTATCATATTGACATAGGAAAAATACAAATTTAAATCAATTTACCCGACAAGAAAAATAACCCTATCTTTTGATTGGTTTGCAATCAATAGATTAATAACTAGATAAGTGTGAACTCATTGCAATAGTACCAGGGAAGGCATGTACTAATAAATTTAATCTTTAATATATGGCTTCGTAAGCTTGTGTTCAAACTAAAAACTTTGTACGTTAGACGATAACACAGTCAAATGAGGTCTTAAACTTTCCTTGCATGCAACATGCATCTAGGTCATACGTTGAATTAGACTGCTTAATGCATCGACCCTGCAGGCTGCAAGAAATTTCATTTTACTTTTCGTCGAAAAGACCGAAATTCAATAAATTTTCTAAAATTTATTTTCTTCACCAGCATCTATTTAATCATGCAGAGTCTTTCAAAATCCATGCAGCGCGGAGAATCCAGACAATAGCTTTGAGCTGAGAACAACGCCATCATGAGGTATTTTTGCACATATTTTTCTTCTGTTCTCACTCTATTATTCATTCTGTCGTGTCTGACTATTGCACTCAGTCTCAACTCCACACAAGTTGAAGTAATGAAACAACTCTTTGCTTATTCATCTCTCTAGCAAAATCGTATCTCAAGTTCTGACCCACGTCAATGGGTTGGTGTAAACTGCAGTGAAAATAAGGATGATGTTGTAGAACTCCACTTGTCTAATCTTAGGTTTATGTAAGTAGTATCTGGCAGATTGTGTGTAAGCTGCAAGCCCTTCAACTTCTTGACCTGTCAATGAATTTCTTATCAACCCCATCTGAAGAGGATATTAGGTCTTGCACCAGCTTGGTTTCCCTGAATCTCATCTCCAATGTCATGTCAGGCTTCCTTCCTTCACTTAACCCTCTTCAGAAATTGAACTCCCTGGACATGTCTTTTAATAAGTTGCAAGGAGGCTTCGCGGACCAAATTCAAAAATTGACAGAGCTCAAGATATTCAATGTGACATAATATAAATTTGACGGGTTTGTGGCTTTTGGAGGTCTAAAGTTGGAAGCAGTAGATATCTCCCATAACAAACTTGTGGGTGGATTCCCCCAAGAGATTACTAAATTAACCAATTTGACTTTTCTTGACCTCAGTGACAACCACTTCAGCGACCCACTCCCTGATAATATTAGTAGTCTTGCCAAGTTGGAAACTCTAGTTCTTTGTAACAATCACTTCTATGGAAGTATTCCTAAATCATTGAAGGCCCTCACCAAGCTGTCACGCTTTGCAATGAATCCGAACAGACTTAACGGAACTATACCTGATGAGTTACCATCCATTACAGGTCTCGAATCTCTTGATCTCAGCTACAATTATTTAACTGGATCTATTCCTTCAAAAGTGTTTTCTTTGAGCAATTTGAACGCACTGGACCTTACCTCCAATTTGCTTTCAGGAGGGATACCTCAGAATTTCTCAAGAAATTTGTTTAGGTTGCGCATAGGTAATAACAACTTGACTGGACCTATCCCTTCCACAGTTTCAAATACCCCAAATTTGATATACCTAGAAATGAATAACAACCTTCTAAACGGCCCAATTCCAGAGCAGTTAGCAAGTTGTACTCAACTCCAGCTACTTGATCTCGGACACAATGGGTTTGAAGGCTCGTTGACCTATGTGCTTCCTAATCTTCTACAATTGCAGTATTTGAAGTTGCCAAATAATAGATTTAATGGAAGTATTCTAGATAAGCTATCAAGTTTGTTGAACTTGACATATGTGGATTTGAGTGACAATCTTTTATCAGCTACAGAATCTGCGTTTACAAAATAATCATCTAGCAGGAATTATCCCAGTGAATATACAGGATAGCAAGTCCTTGATAGAGCTTCAATTAGGCAGCAACTACCTTAATGGAACAATTCCACAAGGAGTTGACAATCTTGCTAGGTTGCAGATTGCCTTGAATCTCAGCCATAATTTTCTGGAAGGTAAAATTCTGAGCTCTCTATCCAGCCTGATTACTCTAGAAATATTGGATCTTTCCAACAACAGGTTGACAGGAGAAATTCCAGCATCTTTATCAGACATGAAGAGTCTTACAGTATTGAATCTGTCAAACAATGAATTAACAGGCACCATTCCACTTTCTCTCAAGAGCAAGGAAAACATAGATTTGAATACTTCAGGAAACCCTGATCTTTCTCAAGAGCAATCTAATCAGTCTTTCACTAAGAAGAAAAAACCTTCAATAGGTTTGCTAGTTGGAGTTACTGTTGCTGGTGCTGTTTTCACCATTGGGGCGGTTGGGTTGACAATGTTGGCATGCAAATACTTTCAGTACAAAGAAAATGAAGTACCGGAAGTGCAACAACCCCATACAATTGAAGGCCTTTTTATTCTAGATTTGGGATTTCTTAGGGCGAGGAACTGGCATAGACGGAAATTCAATCGATCACAAGCAATTCGTAAAATCCTTAAAAATTTGGAGCATCCACGAATCTCATATGAGGAGCTTCTCACAACAACCAATAGATTCCACCACTCCAATTCGCTTGCAACAAACAGCTCCGGATCCGTGTACAAAGGAATTTTGGCTGATGGTACCCGTGTTGCCGTGAAGGTTCTCAATTTAATGCATGAGGAATCAGACAAGGTTTTTAAAGCAGAATGTAAAGTGTTACAGAAGGTTCGACACTGAAATCTTGCCAGAATCATAACCACATGTTCCACTCCTCACTTCAAAGCTTTAATCTTTGAGTATTTTTCTCATGGAAGCTTAGAAAAGCATTTGTATGAAGATAGAGATCTTGTTTGTAGATTGGGAATGAAGGAAGTGCTGAAGATAGCTATAGATATAGCCCATGCTGTGGAGTATCTTCATTATGATTGTTACGTACAGATAGTGCACTGTGACATAAAACCAAGCAATGTTCTTTTAGATGAAAGCATGACAGCTCATCTTTCAGATTTTGGGATAGCCAGATTGATGGGCAGAATCGCGGTCAATTCACTAACCGCAACAATGGATTTAAGAGGTTCAGAGGGTTACATCGCACTAGGTATGGTTTCTCAAATATCTTTCTTTTTTGAAAATTTATGGGTTTGTATGGATAATGGAGAAATCAATTGTAATCACTCTCTTTGTTGCAGAATATGGATTGGGCGGCAGGATATCTCCTCGAGGAGATGTTTATAGCTATGGCATTTTGTTATTGGAAATGCTAACAAAGAGGAGACCAACTGATGGTATGTTTGATGGGGTTGTGTGCCTGCATAACTGGGTGAAGAGGGCATTTCAAGACAGGGTTGTTGAGGTAGTTGATAAAAGCTTGCTAGTGGAAGGGGTTGGCCTAAAGAATGAAGAGTGTCTCATTTCATTGATGCAACTTGGTTTGTTGTGTTCAGGGGATTCCCCTGAAGCACAACCTACTATGAGAGATGTTTGCAATCTATTGAAGGACATTCAACATGAGTGGACCAATGACACAACTACTCCCATCAAATTAAGACCCACAATATCAAAGTTAGTTTGTGAGAGAGGTGGAACACTTGACTGTGAGGACGCATCAGATACCCAAAGTTTTACTTTTTAGTATACTTGTGACTATGGAAGATTTAAAAACAGAGAAATAGCAGAGCATATGTTATTACTCTCACTTTATTATATTTAAGCAATGCTTTGTATTTATTATTATTAGATTTGGGCACTCTACCAGGGGAAAATTTTAAAATTGTATTCTGATTAGAATGTTTATGTTGCAAGTATGGGTCTAACCAGTGTTATCATTGATGTCAACATACTCATGTTGCATTAATGAGAAGGATTGGATGAGCTGTGTGCTAAGGATATTGAGAAAATTAGTCTCAATCAGGAACAGTGAAGAACAATGATGACAATAAGGTAAAAGTCCAAGATAGGTTGAGGATCAAAGGATGCGGTTTAAAGGGTTTGTAGATATAAGTCTTGAAATTCTCCAGTCAAGTTTTCAAAGGTCCGCATGAAGATCTGAAGAAGTTATGGCCGCTCAAGTAGAACCAGTTTCGGCAGGAGCTCAGAACTGATAGAGTGACACAGATAGGTCCGGTGAGATCCGCTAATGCATTATCCCATTCTACAGATTTGAGGGAGTGCTGAGGACGTCCGTGTGAAGTGTCAACTCGATTAGTTCATGGTTTGAAGGTCCGGAAGCACCTATTCCTTTGCGACAGTGATGACAAACTGTGTTCTTGAAGTTCCAGATGGAGAGAAGAATTCCAGCAAGCAGATGAAGTGTGGATGTTCTTGGTGATTCAAGAAAGGTTGTGGTGATCTTTGGATCGTGTCCAGTTCATGTTGGTGGTCCGCATTGAAGTTAGAGTTTGCATTTGAAGAATAACCACCGGATGATGGTATTCTTCATGAGACTGGCCGACCGGATGTATTACATGTCTTGCGGATGTTCTTCTTGATGTTTGCCGACTTAGATGATTATTCCTAAGTCGATGCCTTGTATAAATAAGGGATTGTGAAGTCTTTCCAAAGTGTATCTTGTGGAGATGAGAGTGTGGTAGCGAAGAAGAGAGCGAAAGGTACAGAAGAAGTTTTGGGCCTAAATGGAACTGATCCAAGCATGGTAAAGATGATATTCTCCAGTTCAAGTTTGTAATACTTGTTACTTTGTAGACAATGTGTCTCTTGTAGGCAGTGAGCCTCTTATGAGTAGTGTACTCGGGCAGTGAGCCCTAATTGGCATGTGCCATTTTATTCTTTCTATTCTTCTAACAGAGAATACAATCTTGGGTTAATCAGCCCATGGTTTTTTCCTTAACCAGGTTTTCCACGTCAAAATCTTGGTGTCTTATGTGTTGATAAGTTTCTGCTTGTTGTTTAATTGCATTATGTTTCATGATTGATATACTGCTAATCACTAAGAAGATTTAAGTGTGAAATTGGAGAAAGTTTTGGACAACTGATTCACCCCCCCTCTTAGTTGTGTGCCCTAAGTCTAACAATTGGTACTTGAGCCAAGTTCCTCTAAAAGGAGCTTAACTGCTTGAGGAGATCCAGGATGTCATCTTACAAGAAGGATAGCCCAAAGTTTGATGGAACAAATTTTAATCTATGGAAAGGTCGCATGAAGTGTCACTTGCAATGCATGGGTATGGCATACTAGACCATGGTTACAACACAATATGTACCTCCACAGGGTGGTCCAAAAGCTGCAAATGAAATCACAGATGCTAAAACAATTTGCGGACTATAGAAGCTCTTCTAAGTGCATTATCTGATTCAAAGCTCTCAAATGTTATTGACCTACCAAGTGCTTTTGAGATTTGAAAAATATTGGAACTTTTACATGAAGGAGACCAGTATGTTAAATGTGCAAGGTTACAGAGTCTGAAAGGGAAATTTGAAAACCTGAAGATGAGAGATGATGAAAATATTACTACTTTTATGCCAAGAGTAAATGAGCTTGTTTGTGGAATTATAAATACTGGTGGAGTCTTGGATGAAAATGAGATTGTTGGCAAAATTCTCAGATCCCTTGCTGCTTCTTACAAAATCAAGTTTGCTGCCATTGATGAATTCAGAGCCCATACAACTGTCACAAGAGATCAATTGGCTGACAAATTGGCTGCATTTGAAATGACCAAGTTTGGAGATGACCCCCCAAGACTGAATCTGCATTCAAAGCCAATGCCTCTGTAAAAGGTAAACAAAGGTTTGATCCAGGTGAGAACTCATCAAGGAAACTGTCATGGTATGAAAAAGCAAAAAAAGACCTGGAAGAAGAAGAAGTAGAAACTGCTCAACTTGAAGCCCTCATTGCAAAGAGACTACCAAGAGGATCTGGTAGGTATGAAGGAAAATTGCCTTTTAAGTGTTTTAACTGCAATAAGATTGGTCATTTTGCCTCAAAATGTCCGAAAAAATTTTCAAAGCAAAATCCTAACAGATCAAGGTTCTAAAAGAATTGTTACTATGTTCATGAAGAAGATGATAATGAAGGAGTAACAGATGATGAATCAGAGATAGGAAACAAATCCGGAAGTGAATGGGTGTTTATTGCCATCAAGGAAGAAGGACCAATATCCTCTGTATCTATCAATCATAAAGTTATAGAAAGAGCTCTGGCTGCCCAAGTTGAAGAAAAGGATGATTGGGTCATTGACAGTGGTTGCTCTCACCATATGACAAGTGACAAAATAAAGTTCATAGATTTGGAAAGGTATGAAGGAAGAGTGGTGAAGTTTGGTGATAATTCTACTGATAGAATCAGAGGAAGAGGAACTATTTCTTTTGATGGAAGGAACAAAACCGATAATGTTCTATATGTTGAAGGCTTGAAGCACAATCTTCTTAGTGTTGGATAGTTGGTAGACAAAGGCTATGATCTCTAGTTCAAGAATGGAAAATGCAAGATCGTTGAAAGCTCAGGAACAGAGATTGCTTCCAATACCCAAAATAAAAGTAATATCTTCCACTTGGTTGGCACTAGTAAATGTTGCTTATTTGTTCAAGTTGATCAGAGTTGGTTATGGCATAGGAGAATATGTCATGTAAAATTTGATAATATCATCAAAATAAGCAATACTCAGGCTGTAAGAGATCTTCCTAAATTGGTGAAACCTACTAATAGCTTGTGCAAAGAATGTCGGTTGGGTAAGCTGAGCATAATCACATTCAAGAGTAAGGATCAATCTTCTAATGGATTATTGGACTTAGTTCATACTGATCTATGTGGTCTGACAAGAATCAAGAGTTTACAAGGTGATAGATATTTCATGCTATTAATTGATGACCATTCCTAGATGATGTGGGTTACCTTCTGAAAGAGAAATCAGAAGCTTTTGAGAAGTTCAAAATTTTCAAGGCTATGGTAGAAAATGAAACCGGATTAAAATTGAAATGTCTGAGGTCTGATAGAGGTGGTGAATTCACATCTGGTGAGTTCATAGACTTTTGTGAGAAGCATGGTATAAAGAGACAGTTGTCTGCTCCTAGGACTCCACAGCAGAATGGAGTAGTGGAGAGAAAGAACTGGACCATCCAGGAAGCATCTAGGACAATGATGATGGAAGCAAACGTTCCTTAGATGTTTTGGAGAGAAGCTGTCAGCACTGCAGTCTATACTCTCAATTGAGTTCAAATCAGAAGCAATACCGGTAAGACTCCTTATGAACTTTGGTTTGGCATCACTCCTACTGTGAGGTATTTCAGAGTGTTTGGTAGCAAATGTTACATTAAAAGAGATGAAGATCTAGGCAAGTTTGATGCTAGAAGTGATGAAGGAAATTTCTTAGGTTACTCCACTCAAAGAAAAGCATACCGGTGTTACAATAAGAGACTTAGAAAGATGATAGAAAGTACAAATGTGAAGGTTAATGAAGGAATTGAGAAACCTTTAAGGTTTTATGAATATGATGAAGATGATCAAAATGGTGTTCTGATTCAAGGAGCCCAAACTCCTTCCGGTACTCAGAATCAAACAGATCCGGTAATTCAGGGAGAAGAGATGATTCATAATGAGCCTGGTCAAGAATTAGAAGTGCAAGAAACTCCCAAAGTTCCCAGTTATGTAAGACTGAACCACTCTGAAGATCAGATCATAAGTGATAAAAGCAAAGGAGTTCTAACAAGAAGGAGAATTGCTCAAGATTCAGAAGAGTATTGTTTGATTTCAAAGATTGAACCTAAGACAGTGAATGAATCTTGCAATGATGAAAGCTGGACTAAAGCAATGGAGGAAGAGCTGATGCAAATAGAGAAAAATCACACTTGGGATCTTGTTCCCAGACCTAGAAACAAGAATGTGATTGGAACCAAATGGGTCTTCCGGAACAAACTAAATGAAGTTGGTGAAGTAATTAGAAATAAAGCCAGATTGGTCTGCAAAGGTTACTCTCAAATAGAAGGAATTGATTTTAAAGAAACTTTTTCTCCAGTGGCAAGAATTGAAGTAGTCAGATTATTTCTTGCCTTTGCTACCTTCAAGGATTTCAAGGTATATCAGATGGATGTCAAGTCTCCCTTTCTAAATGGTGACTTGGAAGAAGTGTATATAGAGCAACCGGATGGATTTCAATTATCTGATCATGGTGATATGGTCTGCAAGTTGAAGAAGGCACTGTATGGATTGAAGCAAGCCCCAAGAGCTTGGTATGAAAGATTGGATAAGCATCTTTTAAAAATTGGTTTCAACAAAGGTATTGCTGACAGTAACTTATATTTCAAAATTGATCATAAAAACATCTTGATTGTTGAAGTATTTGTTGATGATATCATCTTTGGAGGAAGAGATAGTATGTGTAAAACTTTTGCAAATCAAATAAAAAGTGAGTTTGAGATGTCTATGCTTGGTGAAATAAATTTCTTCTTGGGTCTGCAAATTACTCAAACAAAGAAAAGAATCTTCATTTCTCAGACCAAATATGTGAAAGAATTGTTGAGGAAATTTGGGATGGAAGATTCAAAGCCAATGAATACTCCCATGGCAACTAGATGTAATTTGAGCAAAGATGATGACTCTCTTAAGGTAGACCAGACAAAGTATAGATCAATGATTGGAGGATTATTGTATCTCACTCAAACTAGACCAGATATAATGCAGGTTGTTGGTCTTGTTGCTAGATTCTAGACTGATCCCAGAGAATCTCATGTCATGGCAATCAAGAGGATTTTTAGATATCTAAAAGGGATAGTTGAGTATGGTTTGTGGTATCCTAGAGATCATGATTTCTCTCTTCATGCATATACAGATGCAGATTGGGCAGGAGATGTGGATGATCGGAAGAGTACCAGTGGTGGAGCATTCTTTTTGGGAAAAAGATTGGTTTCTTGGCTAAGCAAGAAACAAGATGCAATATCTCTGTCCACAACTGAAGCAGAATACATTGCAGCAGCAGGTAGTTGCACTTAAGTTTTGTGGATGAAATAGATGCTAAGAGATATCAAAGTAGAGTATGAAGAACCTATCACAATCTTCTGTGATAATTCAAGTGCAATAAATATATCTAAGAATCCAATGTTGCATTCAAAGACTAAGCATATATCTATCAAGTTTCACTTTCTGAGAGAGCAAGTGAACAAGAATGAAGTCAGACTAGAGTTTGTGCCTTCCAAGGATTAGATTGCAGACATCTTTACTAAACCTCTTCCTAGGGACTCTTTTGAGTATCTCAGGGAGAAGTTAGGGATTATTGCCCCTTCGGTGATAAAGTAAGGTGCACTGTTGTGCATCAATCCAGTGGATATCACAGTCATATCTTGTGATCCAGATTGATGATGGGGAGCTGCTACTCAGGGGGAGCAGCTAGTATGTTCTGAAGTATTGGAGTTACAAGTATGATCCCTTTGCCATTGATGTCAAAGGGGGAGAGAAGACATGTGAAAAACAAGTGGTTGATGATCAAAGGGGGAGCAGTAAAAGGAAAAGAAGACATGTGAATGGTTGTTGCTGATAGGGGGAGTTGTGATAGTAAGGAGAAGTTCGTGTCTTGATGGTTTTTCACATCATATGTTGCCATCAATGACAAAGGGGGACATTGTTACAAGTATGGGTCTAACCAGTGTTATCATTGATGTCAACATACTCATGTTGCATTAATGAGAAGGATTGGATGAGCTATGTGCTGAGGATATTGAGAAAATTAGTCTCAATCAGGAACAGTGAAGAACAGTGATGACAATAAGGTAAAAGTCCAAGATAGGTTGAGGATCAGAGGATGTGGTTTAGAGGGTTTGTAGATATAAGTCTTGAAATGCTCCAGTCAAGTTTTCAGAGGTCTATATGAAGATCTGAAGAAGTTATGGCCGCTCAAGTAGAACTGGTTTTGGCAGGAGTTCAAAGCTGACAGAGTGACACAGATAGGTCCGGTGAGATCTGGTAATGCATTATCCCATTCTGCAGATTTGAGGGAGTGTTGAGGACATCCATGTGAAGTGTCAACTCGATTGGTTTGTGGTTTGAAGGTCCGGAAGCACCTATTCCTTTGTGACAGTGATGACAGACTGTGTTCTTGAAGTTCCAGATGAAGGAGAGAAGAATTCTAGCAAGCAGATCAAGTGTGGATGTTCTTGGTGATTCAGAAAAGGTTGTGGTGATCTTTGGATCATGTCCAGTTCATGTTGGTGGTCCGCATTGAAGTTAGAGTTTGCATTTGAAGAATAACCACCGGATGATGGTGTTCTTCCTGAGACTGGCCGACCAGATGTATTACACATCTTGCGGATGTTCTTCTTGATGTTTGCCGACTTAGATGATTATTCCTAATTCGATGCCTTGTATAAATAAGGGATTGTGAAGTCTTTCCAAAGTGTATCTCGTGGAGATGAGAGTGTGGTAGCAAAGAAGAGAGCGAAAGGCAGAGAAGAAGTTTTGGGCCTAAATGGAACTGATCCAAGCATGGTAAAGATGCTATTCTCCAGTTCAAGTTTGTAATACTTGTTACTTTGTAGACAGTGTGTCTCTTATAGGTAGTGAGCCTCTTGTGAGCAGTGTGCTCGGGTAGTGAGCCCTAATTGGCATGTGCCATTTTGTTCTTTCTATTCTTCTAACAGAGAATACAATCTTAGGTTAATCAGCCCATGGTTTTTCCCTTAACCGGGTTTTTCACGTCAAAATCTTGGTGTCTTATGTGTTGATAAGTTTTTGCTTGCTGTTTAACTACATTATGTTTCATGATTGATATACTGCTAATCACTAAGAAGATTTAAGTGTGAAATTGGAGAAATTTTTGGACAACTGATTCACCCCCCCCTCTTAGTTGTGTGCCCTAAGTCTAACAGTTTACTCTTCATCGGTGTCTAAGACATTTTATGTAATCTTGACAAAATA
The DNA here is from genome assembly GCA_027924645.1 of Cunninghamia lanceolata. NCBI lineage: Eukaryota > Viridiplantae > Streptophyta > Pinopsida > Cupressales > Cupressaceae > Cunninghamia > Cunninghamia lanceolata. Next base: position 13,391,602 of record BSBN01000078.1, read on the forward strand.
TATGGTAATGATACTTATAAGAGTGAGAACATACAAAATTGTTACTCAATTTTCCAAGCTAAAGAAAATATCATTTGACCATTTTCTTTAACCTGAACAAAGCATATAAAGAATGGCAATTTTCCATGCTTAACCTGAATAGAGCCTATTAATGTTATGCAGAATTACCTTATTATTTCATCTAAAGAATACTTATAAGAGATCATATCATCAAGAATAATGAAGGAAAATCCATTAACACAGGGAAATGCCTATATTAGTGCAATGGCTTTGTAAAGTACATCTTAGAAGAGAGAACAGAGGAATGCATACTCATTAGTAAAATAAATATGAAAAAGTTGGTAATATAAGAGAGATGATTTCAAATAATCTGGTAAAAAGTATGATCCCATTAAATAGTGGCTATTGGGTGATACACTTACAATGAATTTTTTTATAATTGAAAAATATTTGATAGTATAAAATAATATTTTTATTTAAAAATATATAGTGATATAAAAATGATATTTTTATTTAAAAAGATATAGTGATATAAAAATAATATTTTTTTTGGCTTATAAACTTTTATATATTTATAAAAGATTTTCAAATCAACTTTCTTTAAATTAAATTAGACTAATAGATAAATATAAATTAATTTAGATTAATTAACTAAGAGTTGAGGGCATTGATTATAAAGACATAAAGTAATTAAATGTTGAAAGTAAATGTGATAATTAAACTTTATTTGTATTTAAATAAAAAAAATTTAAAAATATAAAAATATTTCTTTTACCTACAAATTATTATATACTTATAAAGGAAAATGAACTTTCCTTAAATTAAACTAGGCTAATCTAGTAAGATGCATACACAAGTATAAATTAATCGAGATTAATTAATTGAGAGATGAGGGCATTGATCATAGAATATCAAAGTAGTAAATGTGGAAAGTAAATGTGATAATTAAAGGTACTTAGCTTTGTGACCAAAGAATGAATGACTTTTGATGTACCATTGATATATGAACTATCAATCGCCTAGAAATGACACCTCTCTATTAGTGTAATGCCTAAAATTATACATTTGAAAAATGTGCATGCATAGGTGTAGATTAATGTAGAATATAGCCAAATGTATAGTTGGGATGTGTGTAGGTATGTATAAAAACTAGTATTGGTTACTACAATTTTTTCTACCACCAATTATGTTGAACCAACATAATCTTCACAATGTTATTCACCATTGTTGAATTTTGTTCATATATAATCATCAATGACCTTCTACAAATGACATCATTGCCTAATAATATCATAGCTAAGTGAAAGATACTATTGATGACAAGAGCATACAATTACACATATTCCATCAATGTAGGTCATCTAGTACTACATTATAATCTCATGATTAGTTCATAACAACAACAATACTAAATAGAAAATTCTTAACATTGAGCATTTTATAAGTTGTGAGAAAACCAACCGAGGAAGTTTTTAGTGGTGATTTGTTGCCAACTGGTGAATTTTGGCAATTTGGGGTCTCAAAAATGGTCAATAGAACATTTTTGGGTGAAAGCATATGATCCATTATTTAATCCAGTTTGATCCCCATCATTAAGATATTATAGAGGTAAAACTTAATCTAGGTCCAATTGCCTATCATCTATTTTTTTAAATTATGGTTCAATTACCAACCTTTTTGCATTAATTAAGGGCAAAAGGTTGTGCAATTTCCAATGAAATTATATTCAATTAAGGGTAAAGGGTGGTGTGATCATTAATGAAATTATAGGCAATTAAGGGCAAAGGGTGGTGTAGACGCTAATGAAATTATAGTAAATTTAGGGAAATGCATATAATTGCCATGTAATTATAAGCATTTTAGGGAAATATATATATTATCACCATGCAATTATAAGCATTTTAGGAAATGCATGTATTGGTTCTGTTCAATTGTAGACACTTTAGAGAAATTGTGTCCCATCACCACATAATTATAGATAATTTAGGGTTAATGTGTTTAATCACCCATGCAAAAGTTACTACTTTTTGTGGGCTGGATGACCAAAAACTTAGTGTGACTATGGATTCCTATTTAAGCAAAAATTTCTCCATTAACTCATTACAAATTCACTTCACCTATTTATCATATTATGAATTTGTGATTTTTGGTTGTTTGGATTGGCATTTAATCAATCCATTGTCATTTGTGAAATAGGAGGGTAATTTTTCAAAAATTGGCAAATAGACATAAGCGACAACTATACTTCAGTCTCCCATTCCTCATAAGTTTCATAGGCATAATTATCAATTTGTATTACATATTTTAAATTGTATATTATTTGATTAGCATCTATAATAATATTTCTCATGTGTTGATATTGATATAAAATTTCATAATAATCCATTCCATAGACTTGTTTAGTTTTTCCTCATTGCTTTATAGTTATTTTTTACATAGATTATATTAATGGTTATGGACTATTGGTTGAGTAAAGTATTTGTTGTATTTACTTCCAAATGAATTCATCTAGGAGAATACTATGGGATTTTATTTTATTTTATTATTGAATCATTGATATTTAGAGTCTAGACTTTACATTTACATTTTTTTGTCTCCATGTTGATGGTTTTGTCTCGATGTCACTACACTTCAACTAACAACCACTTTGTAGAATGTGTCCTTTGTAGGTCCTCACCTATCCAACCTCCCCTCACCTTTTTGTAGTTCACAAAAAGGCTTTATTAATACTTTTAACCTTTAAAAAACTATTTTACATTGTTATAATTTATTATTGACTTGCAACTAGCAATTACCATGCCATTTAAGTTATTTTTGTCACTTTGACACAACTAACTAGTTATTTGGATGGGGTCTTTCTTTGCAATTAATGGCTCTACTAGTCAACAACCTTAAGCACATAGCCTACAAAGTTTTATATATGTCATTAACTCATTACTATGATACACTAATATTTGCATGACTATTATTCATTGTCTAATGAGATAATAAAAGAATGACACATATATTTAATGCTACTACATGTTTTCCTTGGACCATAGATGTGCCTATAGCTTTACTAGAGATTAGTGTAAGTCATCTACAAGATACTACATGTATAACAAAGCAAAGGTTATTGTAGACACTTAAAATTGACCTTGCCTTTATGACACTACTAACATCACCATCTTGTGACACTTCTATTGTCCAAATAATTAAATAAATTATATTTATTTAATTAATTAAACCCATTCATGGGTGTCATGTGTAGATTGGTTATCTATGTACCTTACACTTGGGGGCAAGTTGTCTCATCTATCCCATCCTATCATTTTTCTCCTATCATCCTCGTCCATTACATCTACATAGCTATCTAATTGCACAAACCCATCTTTGCCTCCTACTTTTGATCTTGATAAGGATAGGGACAAACTGTTGAAAATTGCTTTGGACATGTTGGTATACAGATTTGCACTATCACAAAAGTGTTTTATAATTTGACCCTGTTTACCCAAATAAATAGTGAAATATGCACTAACAATTGGTAAGGTTGTAGTCCTTTGTCAACCTACCTCTATGTTTGGAGGGGCAACTCCCTCGTATGATAAGATTTTGAACTTTTGTAGTATTATTATTAAAATACCAGAATATTTATAAAGTAAAACTTGAAAAGAGGGATGGAGAAACTTAAATGATAAACGTATGAATATCAACTCAAGCTTCTAAGTGGAAATTATGGTATCAAGTTCTATACTATGAAATGAAGAGAATACTTCTTAGTTTTACACACAAAGCATGATTGCATAGATAAGACTATATGATTTCATATTTTAGATTGAAAGGAAACACAAAGAAGAACCATTGACTCAACGTACGAAGAACAAATGACCTGAAAATATTTTTTTAAATGACACCATTGAAATATTTTCTATTTCCTTGTGAAAAGTTGTACAACTCACACATTTATAGTCTAAAATTATGAAAGCCAAAAAAAATAAAGGTCCCCCCATTTACAATGCCCAAGTCTTGTATATAGACTTGCCTTTCGTAAATAACTTTGTAACCACCTAATAACTACTTTGTAACTACTTAGAAACTACCTCCTTGAGGAATAAAAATAAAATAAACTTTTTTTCTATTAGAATTTTCTCAAATTTCCTAGAAACAAAGCGTATTTTCTAAGTTTAATTATAATAAGCAGCCTAAGGTGCTTTTACAAAGATAAAACCAAAACATAAAGCATATGAAAAATAAGACCAAAGACTGGTCTTATTAAGAGGCTCTCTTTAGTGTATCTGAAGACTTCTTCATTTTATAGGCCTAGAATAGTTTTACTACTGGAGTGAGGAACTTATTCTTTGGCACGATCACACCACTCATTCGGATTATCCAAATTGACACACCTTCTCGAACTTCTCTTAACTCACGATGGTAAGTAGGCAAATGACTATTGTAGGCATCAAGAGCTACAAAAATATTACGTAATCCTTTCATTGACCTTGAATTGAAAAATTGCCTATTGAACAATTCTTTGTTCACCATATCTTCAAACCTTTACTTCATAACACAAACATCCATCAATTGAGCCTCATTCTTTATGGGAAAATTAAAATTAATTGAAAGAATATCACCTTGAACTTTTGATTTTACCTTTTCACAAACCTCCCAAAATTTATTCACCCCTTGCAAAATTTGATGAATGTTTGACAACTTCCATTCAATGCTAGGTATCCACAAGTTGGACTGATTTTTTTCCTCTCTTGTGAAAATGTTTTTAGCAATTAATACTTTGGAATCAATTTTGTCCTGCCACACTAATTCTTCCTTTTTGATGTTTTTTTTAATTTCTTTATCAATCTATCATTTCCTTGTTTATACTTCTAAGAATAGTTTCTCAGCTTCTTCAATGAACTTCAAACCATCTGACATTAATTCCCCTACCCATTGCTCTGTTACCTTTCCATATGATTGGTACTTGTGAATGCTTGACAATAACCTCTTTTGGAACATTATTTTCTGATAAGGAACTGATAGGAATATCAATTGTATTCAGAGGTTGAGCTGAAGTATCAATGATGGAGTGAAGATATGAAGTTAGAACTTGGATCTGCTGCTTTAACTGATATTTCGTGTGCTTCTCTTTTTCTGTTCTCTCCACCAATTTAGCAGCTAACACCTAGAAAGTATAAATGTCACCTTCATGAGTTGAAGGTCCATGGTCTATCTTGTCAATATGGAAATCAACTTCATTGGACTCATTCATTTCTTTTTCCAACATAGGCTTCGCAACTTCAACACGTATTTCTTGAGGCAAAATCAATCATCATCCTAGACATGGTTTTTGCCTTTTGGGGTTTAGAACTTTTTTGGAGCAAGTTGGTGACTACATCTGGTTCAGGGACAATCAATTTCACAATTTTCCTTTTATTCAATAGGATTTTTTGCAACAAGGTGACTACATCTAGTTCAGGGAACTTCAAGTTGGCATAGATTTGCAAAAATGAGAATTTACGTGATCGCGGTTATTTAGCCAAGTAGATGGTTTTCACAGAAAAAAAATTGTTTTGGTAGATCCATGAGGTTTGGTGACAAATCCTCTTATAGGTATAATCTTGGATGCATTTTAGCAACATTGGTGAAGATTTCACAGTCACATCTTGCACCATTTTGAAGAATTTAAAAATCTCTGTTTGAGGTTGGCAGTTTATGAAAAAGTTTAATTTCTCAAAATTCTTGAAGGTTGGAGCGAAATTCTATTGCAGGGGATCTAAGGGGAGCATGATACATAGTTGGGAAAAATTTTGGGCAAAACAACGCACTTTCAAAATTTCACCTTTTTGGCACACAATTCCGCACTCCAGTACACATTGTCACAGTCGCATAAATCAATTTTATCCAATTTTTATCCAAAGAGTTTTGGAGCATAGATGGAAACTCGTGTTCATTTTATGGAGGCAGAGTCATCATTACTATCCTTTGGAGGATTTTATTTATATTTTCTATTCCCGATTTGCAAGCTTTCAACTAGGGAACTGTGAGAATGTTTCCAAGACATAATGCCATTTAAATCTGTGAGTTGTTTGACACAATGATGTGAAGAGGTGTATTCAGAGTTATGTATTTGTGGTGTGTAGATTCAATGGCAAAAGTGACAGAGATCGAGACAACAGAGAAAGAGAAATAGAGGAGAATGGTCTAGAATATTTTTTCACATGGAATGAATTGTTTGTCAATAGACAAGAGAGAAATATGTTTCTCTTTTTTGATGTTGGGTATACCACAGAAAGTGAATGAACATTGGAATTGTGGGAGGCCAATTTCCTTCCAGTCATTGAATTCAAACATATAATAGTTTAAATGTTGAGTTCTTCATTTGTCTTGATTGGTAGGTCATAGTTTGGTAAGTAATGATGAAATCAAATCAAATCCAAAACTAATTTCCTTTATAGAAGGGCTTTGCTTTAGTTTTTACAGGCTGATTTACTTGTGACTTTTCAAATTTCTCAACGTCAATGCAATATAAAAACCAATGGATGGTTTTGTAGAGGGTTTAACTATGAAAAAGAAGAAAAATATTCCACTCTGGGACCCACCTGGGAGAGACAAACAGAAGAATAGTTAATCAGGAGCGTCCAAAAGAAAGGGGATGTTGAACATGGAGGAATAGAGAGTCACCCATGAGAAAAGAAGGATGTGGGTTATTGAAGATAACCAAGAAGTATTTCTAGGAGAATGTTGTATAATAAAATTAGAGGAACTTAGATTAAAAAAGTGAAATGGAGGCGTTGAGAAGAAGTTTTGGGGACATACATTAAATCTGTATTAAAGTGCCAAAACAAAGGAAGAGCGACCGAATGAGTGGGAGATTGCAGAATGAAGAATGACTGATGATGAGGAAAGTATTCTTGAAGCCACAAAAAGTGAAGTGAGAGCCCATCCAGAGGAGTAATTTGTTTCAAACAATTTGCAAGTCAAGGCAGAAAATGCTGCAAGTTGATGGTGGACAATAGTAGCACCGATAATTTGGTGTCATTGGAAATGGTTGAAAATCTAAATTTGAAGAGGATGAAGCATCTTATCCCATATTGCATTTCTTGGTTGTGAGGAGATCATGAAGTTTGGGTAAGTAAACAAAGTATTGTTAATTTTCACATTGGAAGATATAAGGATGAAATTGTGTGTGACGTAGTACCCATGGATGTATGTTATGTTTTACTAGGTCGACCTTGGCTTTGGGATAGGGAAGCTATACATAATGGTAGAGAGAACACATATAGCATAATAAAGGATGGGAAGGAATATGTTTTGAATCCATTGCAAGATAAACAAGAGGAAGTGGCAAAATAAGTCGTAGCAGATAAGAAGAATGGAAAAGAAGATGAGGAAATCCTTGTGCAAAAGGATCAAGAGGAAAGAGAAGAGATTACAACAAAGGTTGCAGAGGATGAGAAGAAGTGTTGTAGCCCTTTGATAGAAGAGACATGGAAGGAGAAACATGTGGGAACAACCCATATAGTTCCAAAAGAAAGAAAACCAGAAAAGAAAAGAAGTAAGGAAATAAAAGAATGGAAAAAGAAAGAGTTTAGAACTATAGCATGTCATTTTGAAGGTAGGGAAGAGGTAAAACATGATCCACAACTTCCAAATGTTCAATAGAAAACTTACGCAAGCATTATCAATGCCACCTATAAAAATGATTATAGCTGAACTAGCTCTTATACTATGCTAGGAATAAGGATCTATAAGCAACTAACCATTAAATATGAAATATAAAAATGCAAAATTAAATAGATAGAATACATAGAGAACACAAAGCTTACATGGGAAAACCTCTCAGTAAAAACCCCATAAAGCATCATTTATTAATGAGGAAACTTACAATAAATCTATACAAATGCAAGCATAACAAGAACATAGTTGTCATTATTTTCTTCCTTTCTTCTCATGATGGTGTCACAGGCATATACAATGTATTCATAAATATACCTCTTATACAATCTCACCTCTCACACATACATTTATGTATATACAAATCAAATTAATACATTTACAATGTACCCTTCCCTTATTTAAGGAAAACCCCAAATGCGTTGGTTGATATATTTCTCAACCATTCACGTAGTGGTTGGTGACTTTTCACCAAATAAATAATTAAGGGCATTTATGTTACTTAATAAATTAATTACATTTATAAAGTAACACTTTATAATTTTTACTCCTAACTTTTTATTATAAGGATAAACCTTATAAGATTAAATCCTTGTAAGTATTTATAGGACCACTTAAGTTAAATGTGGATCCCCTAATAAATATTATGCTCTAACAACTACTCTCCATCAATTTCAAATATAGTGCCTTGTTGACCTTGATTTTGTAATTCAAAATTTAAACATTTTTGTGTCAAAATGGCATGCCTAAACCTGCATTAAATCCTTTTCTCCATGCAAAATGTCAGTGTCATATTTTTCCCGTATGAGTCATTCAGATAGCTTATTGTCAAGATGTCACACTCTGCTTTGTTCACATTGTTTCCCTGTATTGAACTGTCCATAACAACATCATTTTGGAGCAGAGATACTCATTATTTCACTCAGTTCCTCAGATGCACTTACCCAGTTTGCGGCATTTTACGAAAACAATTAAATCTTAGAATCTATGATAGATGGTGAAAAATCATTTCATGGTAGTGTTCAGGACTCCATTCCGCCTAATGTAGCAAAATTTGCAGATCAAGATGCCTCACAGTTTGGGAGATTCTAAGCTTCTGATTTTTCATCGACATTTTGCAGAAATGATTAAATTACGAGTTTTACAAAGGATGAAGCAAAAAGGTCTGGCAAGGAGGTTTCATGATGTCATCATTTCCAACATGTCACGTTTTCAAAGAAAAACATTAATCCAAACAAAAATTATGCCAGTTTCCTCTTTATTTGCGTTTGTGCGCATATTGAACCAACTTATATGGGTAATCTGGCAAAAGTTAAATAAAAATATTAGAGAATGCATCCATAACTTAAGGAGTTAGTAGTTCAAAGGAAAGAGATTTTCAACTTAATTAATAGTTGTGAAAGAAGATCAAAATGCCATGAATGGCTACTTGTTATATCAAAAGTGATCATATCTAGCTTTGTTCATTAAATTTTATACCATATGTGAAATAAAAGCATATCAAACGAAATAAGTGGTTTTAAACATGTCTTTGACGAGTGATAAAGTTATAATGATCTCTAAAGGCGCAGATAGAATCATGCAACTCTTAAATTTGAACTTGTGAGGGTTAAGAAAGTTATGTTTTAATCGCCAATGAGCATTTGCTAAAGGCATATTAGTCATGAATAGCTCTTTAAGAGCCGATAAAAGAGATCCCCTTCATATTTTGGTTACAAAGGCTAGTTTCACAAGTTCAGTTGACTTAAAAATAGTTTAAAAACCTCCCAAAATTACCGATGAAGTCAAAGTAACGTGGCATTCTTGAGATCACCATTCAAAACAAATAATTCTTCTCTTTTTAGAAAGCATCTTTAATCGTCGACAAAGGAAATTCTTTAATCATCAGCCTATGTTATCTATTTCAAAATTTTTAATGATCTCAGACGAAGTTTTAAAAGCCACTTGAAGTGTCGATATGAGACAAAGCCAAACTAATATGCATCATATTTACACCATCAGTGAAAATAACAAGTTTGAAAAGTGGTTTGAAATGCCGATCAAGTTGTGGAGTCATCCTAAAGAGCCGAAGACTCAAGGAAAGAAGTAGTTATTATAACCACAAGTAGTTAAGTAGTTATTTTAACTACTTCAAGGAATGAAAGCTACACAAAATCGATGCAAAGCTGCCTCAAAGAAAAATGTGGTCTCATAAACTATGATGATTGTAGAACATGAACAATATTGATTTGTTGAACAGGCTTTATAAACTCCCAAATGAATGTAATCGGCAGGAGTAAAAGTGCATCAGCCAAAACATTTGCCAGATATTCTCAACCCATGCTAAGATGGGAGATTAGTAACAGGGTTCAGACATCCTCAAAGTATAATGGAAGAGTAATCTTTGACAGATATTATAGTTGGAAATGCATTTTGACCATGCACCTCAAAGAGATTTAGTCTCATGGAACAATGGATTTGTTGTGAAGACTTTCAAACCTTTCAAGAAAATGTAGTTTGTTGTTGTAAAGCCATTATTTCATAATTTGCACCAGTATCTTCCTCCTTGCCTGTAACAAAATGGGAATTGTGAAACAAGGTATAAACATCCATCAAAGTTTTACAACATAGAAGTCTTATCAGATATGCAGTTGCAATTGCATGGGTTATGTTGCATGCAAAATAGGGAAGCATAAACAACATCGTAACTTGGCGGCCTATGTCAAAATGGTGGATTTGGAATGAGCATTTGTTAATCTCATAGTTAGAATGCTCTGGTAGACACACATGTAAAATGTAGAGGCCGTTAGAGTGGTGCAGATACTGAGAGGGGGGTGAATCAGTATCTGGAAAACTTTTTGTTTCAAAAACAATCTCAGTTTCTTAATTGCACAGAATATCTTTACTTGAATCAACTGTATGACAGAATATCTTTATTTGAATGAACTGTATGTTCATAAGACAAAGCAAACTATACTGGAATAGAGAAAACTGAAATATGCAATGATAAATCAAGAGCATCTCACAGAAACAAAATGACACAAAAATTTGTCCTGAGTGGAAAGCCCCTGGCATAAAACCACTCGAAAAATTACCTCACTGGCTTAGAAAACAATCTCACTGATTTACAGGCCTCACTGGCTAAAGAATATTGCCTCACTAGCTAAACATGTTGCCTCACTGGCATCTGTTATTCACATCAAAAAAAATTCTAATACAGAGGGATACTCTGTGTCATTGCAATTCCACACCAAATATATAGTGTCTATAATGCACATATAAAAAACATGATATATTCTGCATTATTCACACTATATATACAAGATCACTTCATAATCCAAGCACCAGAAAAATAACTGTATTTAGCTCCTCTTTCTTTTTTTTCCTGTCACGGGATAAAAAAATAGTTTTTGTATATCCCATAACTGAATCATTTTTACAAAGATGCATTATGATAAAAACATTTTAACTCTCATCCATCGACAATCACTAAGAACAAGGATACATCATTGTTAAACTGAAATAGAGTAGGTTTAGTAAAAATATTTGACCAAACCCTAACCGAAGTTTGAACAAGAAGAAACCACTTCCAAAAACTGTTGAAACTATATCCAGAATAAAATCCATTTCACAGCAAAATAAATGCCGTTTAATAAACCCTAACAGAAGATGTCGGTATTTCCAAAAATGTCACATATAAAACCCAGAATACCTTTATTCAAAGCAATGAGAAACGGATGAAGAAGAAAGACCATTTCCTCGTGAAACTTCCAAAAACTATCATAACTAACAGAAACAAAATCAAATAATATCCCCTGTTATTGCCGAAGTCAACTGAAGCCATTTGACGGACCGAAAACTTCCTTTTCCTTTTCATCATTACTGAGTAACGTAGAAGATTCAAAACAACAACATAGCTGAGAACAAAGAAACCTTTCCTTCTCATCATAACGGCGCAGGGTATGAAACCCTAACCAAAAACTTTTCTCATAAAACAAACTAATGTTTTTGTGCCCTTTTTGTTTAACACACAAGTAACCGGAGCTTCAAGTCACCGCTAAGAGAAACTGGTGATACTTACTCAAAACACACTAATGCCTTTACCTTAGCAAACTTGTTTGAGAGGTAATCAAACAACAAGAGCCGCAGAGAAGATGTTACATGGTGGGCCACATAAGCTCTCAAAAGAAAAACTGCCATGTCATGTGAAAGACAAAATATTAGCGATGTCCAATGCCACAAAAAAAACATTAATTTACATGATAATGCTGTGGTCAAAAGAACCATCATGTTCTGAAGCTTGAACCAGGGAGGTGTCAAACAAAAACACACAATGACCACCTTTGTGCCAAGCCGAAAGAAACTAGGAAACAGCTGATCATAACATTATGTAATGCCACCCCAGGTGATAGTGAAGAAAGTGACAAATGCCAAAAGTGCCACTGAAAACCAGAGAATGAACAACCTGTATAGACAACCAATTGCCAACTTGTATATAAGCAACTTTGCCAACAATTGCATTTGCATAAGATCTGACCAATTGCCAACATGTATATGATTAACTTTGCCAACAATTGCATTTGCAAATGATCAACAGATTACATATGATATCCAGAGAATCATCAAAGAATATGATAAGACAAAGAGCCATAGTACAACATTCAACATGTGTGTTTGAACATCAGGGACAACAACACAGCAGAGAGAACAACAATACTCCCCCTTTGACCATGATGAGAAAAACACACAATGTTCACAGCTCAGAAGATCACAGCTCAGAAGAAAATGAACCACACAGCCCAGATCACTAAAACAGCCATAGTATAGAATGAAGGAACAACCCGATAAGAACAGCCACAGATATAACAACGACCAGCCACAAAACAAAAGGAACAGCCCAATAAGGCATCCCAACAGCTCAAGAACAGATCTGAACAAAATGGTACTATCTCCCCCTTTTTATCATCAGGGAGAAAGGGTAATCAAGGGACAAAGAAGGAAACTCCCCCTGAAACCATGAGCAAAGAAGAATTAAGACAGAGAGGCAAATGAAAGCACCCCAAGCTGATCCCGGAGACCTTCAAAGACAGAGCGAGGAAGTGGCTTAGTAAAGATATCAGCCACTTGAGTAGCAGAAGAAACATAGTCCAAGATGACCTCATTGAGGAGCACCTTATCTTGAAGAAAATGATATCGTATATCAATGTGCTTGGTACGAGAATGCATCACAGGATTTTTGGAGATGTTAATAGCACTAACACTGTCACATAAAATTCTAATAGGCTTACAAATAGGAACCTGGTAATCATTCAAGGTCTGAACCATCCAGAGAATCTGAGTGCAACATGCTGTAGCAGCAATATATTCAGCCTCAGCTGTGGATAGAGAAATAGAGTCTTGGTTTTTGCTATGCCAAGCAACTAATCGTCCACCAAGAAAGAAAGCACCATCGGAAGTACTTTTTCTATCATCTAGACTGCCTGCCCAATCAGCATCTGTATATGCTATCAGTGTGAAATTTGAATGTCGAGAATACCAAAGGCCATAATCAAGGGTGCCTTGTATATATCTAAAGATTCTCTTGACTACATTGAGATGAGCTTGCTTAGGAGCAGATTGAAAATGAGCAACTAAACAGACAGCATGCATTATGTCAGGTCTAGTGGCAGTTAAGTATAACAAGCTACCTATCATAGATCGATAAAAAGTATGATCAATATCAGGTTTATCACCTTCAGCACTTAATTTGCAACCAGTTTCCATAGGAGTACTGACAGGATTACATACATCCATCTGAAATCTTTTCAACATGTCTTTTGCATTTTTGGTTTGAGAAAGAAAGATACCTGCTTTGAGCTGAGAAACCTAAAGACCAAGGAAAAATGAGAGTTCCCCCAGCATTGACATTTCAAATTTTGTAGTCATAACCTGTGGAAAATATAAACTGAGTTCATCATCATCACTGCCAAATATTATGTCATCAACATATACAACTACTATCAAGATGTGATCATTTTTAGTCATAAAATACAAATTACTATCAGCTCCCCCTCTTGTGAAGCCTTGGGATTGCAAGTGTTGATCTAATTTGGCATACCAAGCTTGAGGAGCTTGTTTAAGGCCATAAAGAGCCTTTCTTAATCTGTAAACGTAATGTGGCTTATCCTTGTTAACAAAACCTTCTGGTTGATCCATATAAACTTCCTCTTTTAGGTCTCCATTTAAAAAGGATGTCTTAACATCCATTTGATAGACTTTAAAGTTTTTGTAAACAGAATATGCAAGAAACATTTTGATTGCTTCTAGTCTTACTACAGGAGCAAATGTTTCATCAAAATCAATACCTTCTATCTGAGAGTAGCCTTTACAAACCAATCTAGCTTTATTTCGAACAACAATTCCATTTTCATCAAGTTTATTTCTGAAAACCCATTTAGCCCCAATAATATTTTTATCTTTAGGCCTTGGGACAAGTTCCCAAGTGTTATTTTTCTCTATTTGAGCTAGCTCATCTAACATAGCCTGAACCCACAAGTCATCTTGACTAGCTTTAGCATAGGTTTTAGGTTCTAGTTGAGATACTAAACATATATGAACCTGCTGATTTGCTTGAGCAGTTTTTCTTCTAGTTTGTATGCCAGAGTCTAAATCACCAATGACATGTTCACTAGGGTGATTCTTTTGTAACAATCTTTTAGAAGGAGTATAAATAGAGGTTTTAGAAGGAGTCTCAACTTGAGGACTTACTGACTGTCCTTGTGAAGTTTCTGGATCTGATTCTTCTTCAGATTTTTCTGACTCTTCTTTTGTATTTGACTCTTCTTGGATGATTCCTTCAACCTGTTGAAAGTGTGGTTGTTGTTCTTGCTACAAATTCTCAACCACTTTCACATTAGAGCTTTCAATTATTCTCTTTAACCTCTTATTATAACATTTATAAGCCTTGCTGTGAGTTGAATATCCTAAGAAAATCCCTTCATCACATCTTGACTCAAAATTGCCTAGATGATCTTCTTTCCTTATATAACATTTACTGCCAAATATTTTAAAATAAGATACATTAGCAGTATTACCATACCAAAGTTCATAGGAGGTGTACCTGGTTTTGACCCTTATTTGAACCCTGTTTAAGATATAAACTGTTGTATGAACAGCTTCTTTCCAAAAAGCATTTGATAGACCAGCATCTTGAAGCATAGTTCTTGCCATTTCTTTTACTGTCCTATTCTTTCTTTAAGCCACCCCATTTTGTTGAGGTGTTCTAAGAGCTGAAAACTGCCTCTTTATTCCATGTTTTTCACAGTATTCAAGAAAAGCAGTGGAAGTAAATTCTCCACCATTATCCGACCTTAGACATTTCAGTTTTAGATCTGATTCACGTTCTACCATGCTTTTAAAAATCTTAAATTTTTCTAAAGCTTCAGATTTATGCTTTAAAAAAGTGACCCAAGTCATTCTTGTATAATCATCTATAAATAACATAAAATACCTTTCACCATTCAAGGATTTTGTCCTGGTTACACCACATAAATCAGTGTGAACTAACTGAAGAGGTTCTGCAGCAAATTGTTCTTTGGACTTATAAACATTTCTTGTTTGTTTGCCTTGTTGGCATTCTTTACAAACCAAATTTTTAGGCTTGGAAAGAACAGGCATATGTCTAAAATTTTTATTATGACTAATTTTGACCAAGTTATCATAGTTTATATGTCCCAACCTCCTATGCCAGAGTTTACTTTCCTCAATTTGACTCATAAAACATAAGTTGTTTTTGTACTCATTGGCAGACCCATGCAGATTATAAATATTACCTTTAGTTCTCAAACCTGATGCAATGACTTGTTTGGCATCTTTGAGAATTTTGCAGCCTTGTGATGTGAAGACTACATCAAAACCACTGTCACAAATTTGGCTAACACTTAACAGATTATGAGTTGATCCTTCCACAAAATAAACATCTTCTAGAGGAGTATTATTTTCTAAGAGAACTGTACCTTTTCCAGTAATCTGCAAACAATAATCATCACCAAATTTAACTGATCCACTTGTGCAACTTTCAAATGAAATAAATTTACCTCTATCTCCTGTCATATGATGTGAACACCCACTGTCTATAACCCAGATCTCATTTTTCTTGGCATGAAATGTAACTTCCACTATCATAGCCTTATTGTTTTTGGGCACCCATTTCATCTTGAGTTGCTTGGTAAGAGAGCCAATCTCTGAGTCACAAAACTTGGCAATATGTCCAAGTTTTTTGCAATTAAAACATCTTATTCTGTTTAGAAAACTAAAAGTTCTATGTTGCAGAAAATTTGACTGTCTCTTATGAGCAAACTTGCAGTCAGTTGCTCTATGTCCATACTGATAGCAATAAAAACAATACCCCAAAAATTTAAAGGGCATTTTATTTGTGAACTGATTATTTTTAGAACATTGACCTTTTAAGAAACCAAGTCTAGTCATATCATTATATTCTTTTTGTTTCCCTAGCATATCAGCAAGCTTATCACTGCTATTGCACATTTCAAGTTCTCTTTTTAATTTAACTATTTCAGCCTCCTTAGAGTTTAATTGTTCTTGAGATTCTGAAAGTCTTTTTCTGCTTTCTTCAAGACTAATTCTTAAATCAGAAATTTGATTTTCTTGATCAGATATTAATTTACTTTGTAATCCATTCTCCTTTTTAAATCTTCTGATTTCACTAAAAGCACATTTTAATTCTCCTTCTAAATCAACTTCATTTTCTGATATGTCTACTTGTTCTTCTTCTGAAATACCAACAATTGCTGCCATAAAAAGAGTTTCATCTATGTCAGCAGAAGATTCTTCTGATGCGCTATCAGTTATTCCAGCAATTAAGCTTCTTTTCTTGAAAGAATTTCTTTTGTTAAAATTGAAAGGCTTCTTCCTATATTGTTTTTTGTTATCTTCTTGTTCACTGTCAAGCTCTAGATTAGGACATTTTGCTGCATAGTGACCTATCTTTCCACAATTGAAACATTTAAAAGGTAATTTACCTTTATATCTACCAGACCCTCTTCTGAGCTTACTAACAAAGACAGATTCCTCTTCATTTTCAGTTTCATGACTAGTTTCAGTTTCTTTTTTTACAGTCTTAAAAGCAGCCTCTTTAATTGTCTCTTTATTAGGATTTTCATTTTCCATCCTCATTTCATATGCAGTAAAGACACCTAATATAGTATCAATGGTTATGGTTTTCGGATCTTTATCTTCAACCACAGAAGTTTTGGAGTCATATTTGGGGGTTAAAGTCCATAGGACTTTTTTAACAATAGTTATCTCCTCTAACTTTTCCCCTAATCCTCTAATACTATTGACAGTTTCTTGGACCCTTTGAAGATATTCAGCTATCTTTTCATCATCTTTTATTCTCATTCTTTCAAACCTCTCCCTAAGAGCTTGTAATTTAGCTTCTTTAATACTTTCATCTCCTTCATAAATGTTTGAAAGTTTATCCCAAATGCTTTTAGCTGTTTGACATTCCATAACCTTATTTAGAACTTCATTTGTTAAACCACAACAAATAGCACTAGCAGCTTTAGAGTCACAATCAAGAATCTTTTTTTCATCAGCATTAGATGGTTTACCAGTTACAGTACAATTGGTTTCAATAGCTTCCCAGACATCATATCCCAAAGCTTTGATATGACGAGTCATTCTGTATTTCTAGAATGTATAATCTATACCATCAAATAATGGTGCCTTGGATGAGGAAAGACCATCTTGAAAAGACATGGTTCCCACTCAACTAGGAATCTTTTAGGCTGATTAGGCCTATACAATAGAGAACTTGGCTCTTATACCACTTGTTAGAGTGGTGCAGATACTGAGAGGGGGGGTGAATCAGTATCTGGAAAACTTTTGTTTCAAAAACAATCTCAGTTTCTTAATTGCACAGAATATCTTTACTTGAATCAACTGTATGACAGAATATCTTTATTTGAATCAACTGTATGTTCATAAGACAAAGCAAACTATACTGGAATAGAGAAAACTGAAATATGCAATGATAAATCAAGAGCATCTCACAGAAACAAAATGACACAAAAATTTGTCCTGAGTGGAAAGCCCCTGGCATAAAACCACTCGAAAAATTGCCTCACTGGCTTAGAAAACAATCTCACTGATTTATAGGCCTCACTGGCTAAAGAATATTGCCTCACTGGCTAAACATGTTGCCTCACTGGCATCTGTTATTCACATCAAAAAAAATTCTAATACAGAGGGATACTCTGTGTCATTGCAATTCCACACCAAATATATAGTGTCTATAATGCACATATAAAAAAACATGATATATTCTGCATTATTCACACTATATATACAAGATCACTTCATAATCCGAGCAATAGAAAAATAACTGTATTTAGCTCCTCTTTCTATTTTTTCTTGTCACGGGATAAAAACACAGTTTTTGTATATCCCATAACCGAATCATTTTTACGAAGATGCATTATGATAAAAACATTTTAACTCTCATCCATCGACAGTCACTAAGAACAAGGATACATCATTGTTAAACCGAAATAGAGTAGGTTTGATAAAAACATTTGACCAAACCCTAACCGAAGTTTGAACAAGAAGAAACCACTTCCAAAAACTGTTGAAACTGTATCCAGAATAAAATCCATTTCACAGCAAAATAAATGCCATTTAATAAACCCTAACAGAAGATGTCAGTATTTCCAAAAATGTCACATATAAAACCCAGAATACCTTTATTCAAAGCAATGAGAAACGGATGAAGAAGAAAGACCATTTCCTCATGAAACTTCCAAAAATTATCATAACTGACAGAAACAAAATCAAATAATATCACCTGTTATTGTCGAAGTCAACTGAAGCCATTTGATGGACCGAAAACTTCCTTTTCCTTTTCATCATTACTGAGTAAGGTAGAAGATTCAAAACAACAACATAGCTGAGAACAAAGAAACCTTTCCTTCTCATCATAACGGCGCAGGGTATGAAACCCTAACCAAAAACTTTGCTCATAAAACAAACTGATGTTTTTGTGCCCTTTTTGTTTAACACACAAGTAACCGGAGCTTCAAGTCACCGCTAAGAGAAACTGGTGATACTTACTCAAAACACACTGATGCCTTTACCTTAGCAAACTTGTTTGAGAGGTAATCAAACAACAAGAGCCGCGGAGAAGATGTTACATGGTGGGCCACATAAGCTCTCAAAAGAAAAACTGCCATGTCATGTGAAAGACAAAATATTAGCGATGTCCAATGCCACAAAAAAAAAACATTAATTTACATGATAATGCTGTGGTCAAAAGAACCATCATGTTCCGAAGCTTGAACCAAGGAGGTGTCAAACAAAAACACACAATGACCACCTTTGTGCCAAGCCAAAAGAAACTAGGAAACATCTGATCATAACATTATGTAATGCCACCCCAGGTGATAGTGAAGAAAGTGACAAATGCCAAAAGTGCCACTGAAAACTGGAGAATGAACAACCTGTATAGACAACCAATTGCCAACTTGTATATAAGCAACTTTGCCAACAATTGCATTTGCATAAGATCTGACCAATTGCCAATGTGTATATGATTAACTTTGCCAACAATTGCATTTGCAAATGATCAATAGATTACATATGATATCCAGAGAATCATCAGAGAATATGATAAGACAGAGAGCCATAGAACAACATTCAACATGTGTGTTTGAACATCAGGGACAATAGCACAGCAGAGAGAACAACAGAGGCATACATAGCAGCGCATTTGAACTATTTGACAACGTACCTCAAAGACTTGCAGTTTCAGGTATGCACAAAATGGACGTGATGAATAGGCGTTAGAAGCTTTTCAAGCGAATACAACTAGCAGGGTTTATTCCCAATACAAATTTTGTATTGCATGATGTGGAGGAGTAGAAGGGAGAGTTTCTATACTACTATAATGAGAATTTGGCCATAGCATTTGGGCTTATCAATATATTCCCTAACCTAACTATTTGGGTTATCAAGAACATTAGAGTGTGCAGTGAGATTATACTGAAGGATGCCAACTCGTATCATCATTTTTAAGATGGGCAGTGGTCTCGTGGTGATTATTGGTAATGCTTCAGAAGCTATAGCATGTGTACTCAATAGACATGTATGCATAATAGAGAATTATGAAGCTTTTTGGTACGCTGCCTTGATAGAAGGAAGTCTCAAAGGATATGCTATGTAGAAGATAGATTTGTTAAAAATTGCTATAAACTTCAAGTAAATGCCTCAATGAAATGCAGTTTTACATAATACAATGTTTTCAGCATAACTCAAAAGGGATTCGTTGAAAAGTGTATAGAAAATTGCAAGCCGCAGGTGTAAAACTGTAGCCCACGGCCTGCCAAATCACACCTTTTACAAAAGATATGGACTTCATCAAGGAATATTCATGGGATGGAATTTCTGTCAGATGTGGTATTTGTAACCGCTCTGGTAGACATCGATGCAAAATGTGGAAACTAGACATTGCACGTAAATTGTTTGATAAATTGCCTCAAAGAAATGTCATCTCATGGACAACATTGACTTCAGGTATATGCATCCGTCTATTGAAAATTTGTTCCACAACTTTTGTAAGTATCTTCCAATACCTACGCCGACATCTTCTCCAATAACACCAAATTGGGAGCTTTGGAATTGGGTATAATATCCATAAAAGCATGATTGAAAATGGATTTTTATTAGTTATGGTAGCTGCAACTATCCTAGTGTAAATCCAAATTACACAATCTTTGCATAGTATGGAAGCATTTACAATGCACATGATCGGCTTGAAAAACTATCTCAAAGGAATGTCATCACATGGAGTAAATGATTGCAAACTATGCCCAAATTGGATTTGTTAAAGATGTTTTAGAAACTTCCAAGAATTTATGCAATTTACAAGTGTTCAGGAAAATTTCACTGCCATTTCCAATGCCCTCTCAGCCTTTTCCAATAGAAGGAAGCTTTGGGATCAGTGTCTGGACATCCATTAAAACATAATGGAATGAGGTTGGTATCAGATATTATAGTTGTTAATGCTTTGATGGACATGTAGGCAAAGCATGAGAGCATATGCAAGGCATGTGAAATGTATGACAACACACCTCCAAAAGATGTCATCTCATGGAACACAATGGTTGTAGGACATTCGAAAAATGGACATGTTGAAAAATACTTTCAAAATAAGGTATTCAGCAGGTGTGAAGAAAAACTCCACAACCTTTCTCCCATACTTCATACCTTTGCCAAAGTGGGGAACTATGGGCAAGTAACCGCTCAATTGGATAACAAATTCCACTTTACACTTGGAGCAACAAGAGGTCTGGAATATCTTCATCAAGCAACTGCCTTCATAGGCATGTATACAAAATGTGAAAGCATAGACAAGGTGCATGCACGGTTTAAAAAAAAACAATCTCTTTATGAAGTTATGATAGTGAGAATGGTAACACTAAATGTTATAGACCTGGTTCTCTTGGCAAGAGTTATCTAATTTTTCAAGTAGACAATTATCAAATCAACCTTACACATGGCAAGGATTATCACCAACATAGATGGATGTTTGGATGGAAATGATATTCTATGATTGTAATAAGAGGCAGGAAAATGAGGAGCACCATTCAATCTATGCCTACCATGCTGGTGTTGTTAGTGAAAGACATGCAATTTCCACAGTCCATATTTTATACGTGCAAACATAGGAGCCTAAGATTCAGGTATTTAGAAGATTTGTCAAGATCTAGCGAAGTTTGGTTGCCTGAATGGAGCAGATGAAGATGAAGAGTAACTTAGCCAAATCCACAACTTGAAATTTGCAAGTCCTACTAACCTTTTTGTGAAAGTGACTTAAGTCACCCTTTGTATTATAAAGTTAGGTTTATCCTAACTCTTTCTCACAAGGTAGTTATTGCTTAAGTGCCAAAATTGGGTAGTTACGTTAAGTAACTATCTTTCTGAAAAGAAAGTTAGTTATTCCAAGTTGGTGCACTTAAAGGGTTAGTTATTCTAAGTAGTTATAAAAGTGGTTAAGGTACTTACCTTAAGTGGTTACTAACCTCACCTATAAATATGGCTTTGTAATTCAATCAAAGGGTTCCACTTTTTTGCAAGGCATTATATGAAGGACTGAAGAAAGCAATAGAGAAATGTTTTGGATGTGTGTTCAATTCAATCTCATGTGTTGTTTTTGATATTCGTATGTTTCATCAATGATAACCATTTGCTTTCCTTTAAACGTTGCATGTGGAAAAGATTATCATGTTAAGTTTTGGTATCTCAACTTGAATGTGTGGAACTTGAATCTATCAGATTATTTCTCATTTCTTCATTAGTTTTCGTTATTCAATTTGTTTTATTCTTATAACCCTAGAAAATACATATACCCCCATCATACGAGGGAGCTGCCCCTCTCAAATGTAGAGAGGAATCGACATAGTCCTGTGATTCTTCCACTGTTGTGAGCAGGTTGTTGCTGATCCAAGGGTGAAATAGAGTTATTCACAAAGGTTATTTAAAAGCAACAAATCTGTTTACCAACAGATTTTTGGCGACTCTGCTGGGGAAAGATTGAAGTGTTGGTGCCTTTTGTTCATCAGAAATCTACAAGTATCTCCCCCAAAAAAGAAGTTGGCGACTCTATCTGAAAGAATCCTAAAAAAAATAGTTTGGTATCAAAGGACCCAGAGGCACAACTTGCAGTTACCTAAATCAGAGAGTGATAGTGATGATGAAGATTATCATGTTCTTACATCCTCTTCTCAACAAAATCAAGTTCTTGATGACCCTAAGCAAGTGGAGTTCCTGAAGAGTTTCTATGGTGGCTTGCAATTTGCATCTAACTTGGTTCATTCTTCCTTGCTCCAAACGTTGCAAAAGACTGAACAAAAAGATGGGAAGGAGACTCATTTCTTTGCATGTGATAGTAAGCCCCTACCAGAGGAGATTCAGGAACTAGAAGATAAAAGAAACTATGTTAAGATATATCATTTGCGTGATGAGGACAGCAATGAAGAGGCAAAGATTTTTCCTACAAATGAACCAGTATTGAACAAAATGTCTTCAAATCAAGAGCCTGAAAGAAACTCATCAGAATATGCATGTCCACTTAAGGAAGATCGACAAGAAGAAGTGATGGAGATGGAAGAAGAAGATTGCATGGAAGCATGCAATAATGAAGAAGAAATTTTTCCAGATGATCACACATTCTCAGTTTCTTTGAAGAATCTCACTCCTCTTGTGACAACTTACTCTGGTTCGACAACTATATCTTCCAAGGAAGGTTCCCATGACATGGTTAATGTTCAAGGGAATGTAGAAGAAATTTTGGACCAAAGCGCAAACAAAGATCACAAAGACAAGTTGTAAAGTGTTCTCTTAACATGCATGCAATCTGAACAAGAGAAGAATTATGAAGAAATAGTATCGCAAGATCTCTCTCATGAAGTTTCCATCACAAACTAGTGTCTCAAGACTTCTGAAGATGATTTTCTTTGCGAAGAAGATGTCATCCTCTCTCCTTTATCGCCTGTTAAAGAAGAAGTCTTCCATGAACCTGAAAACAAAGATCTTAAAGGAGAAGTAAATAATTTGAAGACTTCCATGTAGCCCACACTTCAAGAAAATGATGAAGAAGAGAAGAATAAAGATGAATCTCATATAGTTTTTGTCCTAAACCAGTGTCTCAATACTTCTGATGATGACTTTCTATATGGAAAAGATATTCCTACATCACTAATTACTGAGGTAGTAAGACTTGTTGATGAAATTAGAGATATAACGTCTATTGGACAACTTTGTACTATTATAATCAATGGAGAGGCAACCATAAATGAACCCTTGCAAATATCTTCCTTAGCTTCAGAAATGGAGACCTTTACTTTTGAAGATATTGATAGAGTTTCAATTAGTGGTACAGTTAATACAAAAGTCAAAGATCAACTTCAAAATGAAGATGAATCCTCAAGCATTCACTCTTTATCATACATGCAATTGGAGTATGAAGTTTTTAGATTTCATGAAGAGTTTCATGAAGAAGAACCATCGAGTCCAGAGAATATTGAGCGGGTTAAAATTGAAAGCTATGTAGATACATTAACAAATGTCCATGTCTTGTTGGAAGCACAATCTTTGTCTTATGGAGCATTTAAGGTTCAAAGCAATCCTCTTTTCAAATCTTTAGATCAAGAAGACACCCCTATTCTAGAGGATAGTTGTGGGAGTTGTGCCAACAATGAAGCAAGGAATGAGGTAATGAATGATCCAATGGAGAAATTCAATAAAGTTAACTGTCATGATGTTTATGTCCCAAGTTGGTGCTTGAAATGTTTAGACAATGATTCCCTCTATAGCCAAGATGTCTACTTCAATCCTTTATTTTGTGAATGAGTGCATTTCCACAAATGTTTCTCAAGTTGATACTCAAAAGCATGATTCGATGGGTGTGTCTACATGGGTTTCTTCACATCACAAATTGTATGAAGGTTGTCCAATTCGTGGGATAATATGTTGCAAACCAACTTATCAGAAAGATCTTCAGATAGAGGATATTGGTGTGCTCAGCATGATGCTGGAAGATATGTCTGAAGCTACACAAAGCCACACAAGTTCAATTTGGAAGGACTCAGATGCTTATGATGAGAAATGGTTGTTTGGTGTATGATTCAAAGAGTCCTCACATTTCATGTATTCTATTTTTCTCATCATCTTGGAATATCTATGGAGTCTACAGGTGCCTCATCCGTGCACCTCTCTTTTTCGTACAGGTGCCTATTTCTCCCAACCTGTCAATGGTTTTACATGAACCATCTAGGGATAGCTTGAGGTAGGGATACCTACCATGTACATAGGTTAACTAGGTGTTTTGTTGTGTTTGTCTCGTCTTGGTTATTGTTTAGTTTTTGTCATTTTCCTAGTCTTTGTTGTTTCTCTTATTTTTGTCTCATTATATGCTCCTAGGACTCCTCAGCAAAATGGAGTTGTGGAAAGGAAGAACCGAACCATTCAAGAAACTGCCAGGACCATGATGATGGAAACAAATGTTCCTCAAGTTTATTGGAGGGAAGCTGTGAGTATTGCTGTCTACATTCTTAACCGGGTACAGATCAAAGGAAATTCTGGTAAGACTCCTTATGAACTATGGTTTGGTCATCCTCCTACTATGAGATATTTCAAATTTTTTTGTAGTAAATGCTATATCAAAAGAGATGAGGATTTAGGCAAGTTTGAGGCAAGAAGTGATGAAGGAATATTTTTGGGATACTTAACTCAAAGTAACGCATACCGGTGCTTCAACAAAAGGTTGAAAAAGATTGTTGAAAGTGCTAATGTTAAAGTTGATGAAGGCAAAGGACATTACAGGTACTATGGATATGATTCAGATGATCAAGATGAAAGTCAAAGTCAAGGAAGACAAGTTCAAATCTAGACTCAGATTCAGATTGATCTGGTAACTCCAATAACTCAAGAGATTAGTGCAGAAGATGAGTAACAAGTTCAAGAAATAGAAGTTCAAACAATTTCCAGAACTCCCAAGTATGTAAGGTTGAATCATCGTGAAGACTAGATCATAGGAGATAAGAGTAAAAGTGTCTGAACTAGGAGAAAAATTACTGAAGATCAAGAGGAGATTTGTTTGATTTCAAAAATTGAACCTAAATTTGTAAGTGAAGCTTGCAATGATGAAAAATGGGTTAAAGCAGTGGAAGAAGAATTGATGCAAATGGAAAAGAATCACACTTGGGATCTTGTTCCAAGACCTGAGGACAAAAATGTGATTGGAACCAAATGGGTCTTCCGGAATAAACTAAATGAAGATGGTGAAGTTGTTAGAAACAAGACAAGGTTGGTATGTAAAGGCTACTCTCAAGTGGAAGGAATTGATTTTGAAGAAACTTTTGCTCTGGTGGCAAGGATAGAAACAGTTAGATTGTTTCTTGCATTTGCTGCCTCTAGAGATTTTAAAGTATATCAAATGGATGTCAAGTTAGCATTCCTGAATGGAGATTTGGAGGAAGAAGTCTACATTGAACAACCAGAAAGATTTCAGTTGTCTGATTAGGGAGATATGGTTTGTAGACTGAGAAAAGCCTTGTATGGACTCAAGCAAGCACTAAGAGCCTGGTATGCTAGATTGGATAATCATTTGCTTAAGCTAGGATTTAGTAAAGATACTGCTGATAGTAATCTATATTTAAAGATAAATCATGAGGATATTCTAATTGTTGAAGTCTTTGTTAATAATATCATTTTTGGTGGAAATGAATGTATGTGCAAAGCATTTGCTGATCAGATGAAAAGTGAGTTTGAGATGTCAATGTTTGGTGAGATGAATTTCTTCCTAGGTCTGCAAATTGTTCAATCAGATAAACATATCTTCATATCTTAGTCCAAGTATGTGAAAGAATTCTTGAAAAAGTTTGGAATGGAAGATTCAAAACCAGTAGGTAAACCTATGGTAACCGAATGCAAGCTAAACAAAGATGATGACTCCCCCAAGGAAAATTAGAAAAGGTATAGATCAATGATTAGAGGATTGCTCTATCTGACTCAGACTAAACCTGACATCATGAATGCAGTTGGACTTGTTGCCAGATTTCAAGCTGATCCAAAAGAATCCCATGTTATGGCAGTCAAAAGAATTTTCAGATATCTCAAGGGGACAATTGATTATGGACTGTGGTATCCAAAGGACAATGACTTCACTCTTCAAGCATATACAGATACTGATTGGGTAGGAGATGTGGATGACATAAAAAGTACTAGTGGAGGTGCGTTCTTGTTGGGGAGAAGATTAGTCTTGGATAAGTAAAAAGCAAGAGGCAATATCTCTGTCTACTACAGAGGCAGAATATATAGCAGCAACAAATAATTGCACTCAGGTTCTGTGGATGAAGCAAATGTTGAAGAACATCAGAATTGTGTTTGAGGAGCCAATCATAATTTTTTGTGATAATTCTAGTGCAATAAGCATCTCAAAGAATCCAGTATTGCATTCAAAGATAAAACATATATCTTCAAGTTTCATTTCTTGAGAGAGAAGGTAAATGGGAATGAAGTCAAGTTGGAGTTTGTGCCTTCCAAAGATCAGATCGTAGATATCTTCACTAAGCCTCTTCCCAAGGATACCTTTGAGTATCTCAGAGAGAAGTTAGGGGTTATTACTGTTAGGGTTAGCCAGCAGAAGATATCAATTAAATGCAAATAAAGATTAAACAGAGAAATGGAAATACACAGAATTAATAACAGCAAGAGATGAGATTTAACGTGGTTCACCCAAACCCGAGCTACATCCACCAAACAGAGAGTCCAATATTATTATCTAGTAAATCAAACCGATTACAATCAGCAATCCCTGCAACTCAATACCACTGCAAATGCTACAATACAATACCCAAACCCTAACCCTTGGCCGCTTTTTATCAAGCCTTTTTGTTGGTTACAAAAATTAGGGTTTTTCTTATGTCGGTCATAAAAATAGGATTTTTTAAAGTCAGCCCTAGGATTTTTTAAGTCGGCCCGAACCTCGGCGAGGATACATGGCTAGTGTACAGTACTTTCCTGATCAGTCGCCACCTACCAATAATCTCCCACTTGGAGACTGATCAGGCTCCATGCCAAACAATCTCCCACTTGGAGACTGAGCCTGGATGACACCGCTGCACATGCAGCTCCCATTGGAAATAAGCACCCTGGACTCTATTGTTCTATTTTTGTTGTTGTCAGTCTAGAAGACCAACCGATGCTGAAGAGGAGCTCAGCTTCTCCCTTGTCACTGCCTTTGTAAACATATCCACTAAATTTTCATCTGTATGTATCTTTTCCAGCCTTAACTGTCTATTATCCAACACCGACCGAATGAAGTGATACCTAAACTGTATGTGTTTGGTCTTTGAATGCAAAGCAAAATTCTTTGCAAGATGTATGGCACTCTGACTATCTGTATACAAAGAACTGTTAGCCTGTTGTTTACCCAATTCTTCCATGAAAGATTGTAGCCATATCATCTCCTTGCTTGCCTCTGTTGTAGCTACATATTCTGCCTCTGTGGTGGATAAAGCAACCACCTTTTGCAACCTAGAAATCTAACTCACCGATGTTCCTCCTACAATAAAGACATAACCTGTAGTACTCCGCCTGGTATCAATATCCCCTGCCAAATCTGAGTCTAGATAACTTGCTAAATTAGTATTAGAGCCCCCAAAATGTAAGTGTTTATTAGATGTACCTCTCAAATATCTGAGAATCCATTTTACCGCATTCCAATGCTCAAATCTGAGATGACTCATATACCGGCTAACGACTCCTACAGCATGTACAATATCTGGTCTCGTGCATACCATGGCATACATTAAACTTCCTACAGCTGAAGCATATGGTACCTTGGATATTTTTTCTTCCTCCTCTTGTGTCGTTGGAGACATCTCCTTAGTCAATTTCAAATGACTAGGCAAAGGTGTACTGATAGCTTTTGCATTCTCCATATGGAATCTCTGCAACACCTTTTCAACATAAGCAGCCTGAGATAGAGTCAATTTTCTGTTCTTCCTATCTCTGCAAATTTTCATACCAAGGATTTGTTTTGCTGCCCCCAAATCCTTCATATCAAATGACTGTGTTAACTGATGTTTTAACTCTCTAATGTGATCCATGTTAGACCCAGCTACAAGCATGTCATCAACATATAAACATAAAATAATGTAGCTGTCATTATCCAACCTCTTAAAATAAACACAATGGTCAGAATTATACCTACTATAGCCTTGCTCAGCCATAAAACTATTAAATTTCAAATACCATTGCTGAGATGCTTGTTTCAGGCCATACAAACTCTTCTTCAATCTGCACACCTGTTTCTCCTTACCTTTGACCTCAAATCCCTGTGGTTGTGCCATGTATATCTCCTCCTCCAAATCACCATGGAGAAAGGCAATTTTAACATCTAGCTGTTCCAAATGTAAATCTTCAGCAGCCACAATACTTAAAACAGTACGAATAGAAGTCATCTTGACAACCGGAGAAAATATCTCATCAAAATCAATGCCCTTTTTCTATGCAAATCCTTTTACAACTAACCTAGCCTTAAATCTTTTCTTACCTCCATCTTCCTCTTTCAGCCGGTAAACCCATTTATTTGGTAAAGCTTTTTTACCTACAGGTAACTTACATAATTCCCAAGTCTGATTTTTCAGCGAGTCCATTTCTTCTTTCATTGCAAGCTCCCACTGAACTTGTGTATCCACCTGCATAGCTTCATCATACCCTTCTGGTTCACCAACATCTGTTAACAAAATAGAATACAAAGAGGGAGAAAACCTTTCAGGAGGTCTACTTATCCTTGTTGACCGTCTAACATTCACTGGAGTTTGTGGTATTCCTGGTTGCTGTTGCGGAGCATGAGGAACCATTGGAACATCACTATTTGGAGTATCATCTAGCACCACATAATCCTTTTCTTTCTTCTCATGCTGCTGCAACTGATCTTTGTACAACACCTTCTCATTGAATATAACATCCCTGCTTCTCAAAATTTTCTGATTTTCAAAATCCCAAAGCCTATAACCAAATTCATCAATGCCATATCCAATGAAGGTACATTTTTTTGATTTCGCATCCAGCTTGGTTCTATTTTTAGAATCTATATGTGCAAATGCTTCACAGCCGAAGGTTTTCAGAAAAGAATAACTCACCTTCTTGCCAGTCCATGCTTCCTCTGGAATACCACAGCCCAAAGGAACTGAAGGACCTCTGTTAATTAAATATATAACAGTGTTGACAGCCTCTGCCCACATGTTTAAAGGCAATCCAGCATGCAATCTCATGGTCCTTGCATGCTCCATTATTG
The DNA here is from genome assembly GCA_027924645.1 of Cunninghamia lanceolata. Taxonomy (NCBI): domain Eukaryota; kingdom Viridiplantae; phylum Streptophyta; class Pinopsida; order Cupressales; family Cupressaceae; genus Cunninghamia; species Cunninghamia lanceolata. The sequence continues at coordinate 13,421,087 of BSBN01000078.1, forward strand.
TCCTATTCATGCGTTTAGCCACTCCATTTTCCTGTGGAGTCCCTGGAAGCATTTTCTGCCTACGAATTCCATTAAAGGAACAATAATCTTCAAATTCTTTGCTGCAATACTCACTGCCATTATCAGATCTGAGACATTTTAATCTTTTACCTATCTCATTTTCAACCAAGCTTCTCCATTTCTTAAATGTTTCAAATACATCAGATTTCTATCTAAGGAAATAAATCCAGACCTTCCTAGTTGCATCATCTATGAATGTAACATAATACCGAGAGCCACCGAAAGAAGATACCTGAGCTGGTCCCCATACATCGGTATGCACAAGCTCCAACTTTTCATTTTTTTTTTGCTTCCCATCTCTGAGAAAACTGACTCTCTTTTGTTTTCCATACACACAACTTTCACAGAAATCCATATTAATACATTTCAAACCTAGTAAAACTTTCTTAGAATGAAGTACCTTCATATCTTTTTCACTCATATGCCCAAGTCTGTTATGCCACAGTGTTGTTTCAGAACCTGTAGCAACTTTTCTAGTCTCTTCCTGCAAACCTGTAGCAACTGTTCCTGAACTTGTTTGTTTTTTCTCTATAATATCTAAAGTAGAAGGAATAGTATGACCTGTACAAAGATATAAGGTGCCTACTTTCACACCTTGTGCTACTACTAAGGCACCTTTTGAAACCTTCCAATTTTTATCAGTAAATGTAACAGTGCAACCTTGTTTAGTTAGCTGCCCTACTGAAATTAAATTTCTACTAAGCCTTGGAACATGCCTCACCTCTTGTAGTAGCCAATGATTCCCATTCTGTAACTTAATCTTAATTCTTCCCTTTCGAACAATCTGACAGGGTTTGTTATCTCCCAAATAAACAAGAAATAACTTCTATGGGGCATAGCATGAAATGAGGCCCCTGAATCTAAAACCCATGAATCATCAGCATTATCTAGGGAAAGAATCAAAGTGTCATCTTCAGATTTATTATTTACCACATTTGCTTCCTTATTGCCTTCTTGTTTGTCTCCTTTATTTTTTCGAGACCAGCAATCTTTCTTCAGATGACCTGGTTTTCCATAGTACCAACAATCCTTCTGTCCTCTGGTTTGGGATCTTTTGTCCTTTGATTTTCCTTGTGACTTCCCATGACCTCCAGAACCATTTCCTCTCTCCTTTGATCTGCCCCTACTTTCTGCATTGAAAACACTGCTTGATTTGGATCCACCTGAGCTTTTCTTACGAATTTCCTCACTCAGAATAACACCAACAACATCATCAAATTTTAGGGTATTTGAACCAGAAACAGAGTTACTAACCGCCATTACCAAACTATCCCAGCTTTTAGGCAATGAACATAATATCAAGAGAGCTCTAACTTCTTCATCAAATTTTACATTTACAGAAGTCAATTGACTGACAATCGTATTAAATTCATTTAAATGACCTGTCATAGATCCACCTTCAACTATTTTTAAATTAAACAACTGCTTCATGAGAAATACCTTATTTGAGGCTGAGGGTTTTTCATACAATTTAGCCAAAGCTTTCATCAGACCATCTGTTGTCTTCTCTTCCGTTATATTGAATGCCACCGACGGTGCCAGGCACAACTGAATGGTTCCCAGTGCCTTTCTGTCAAGAAGATTCTAATCCTCATCAGACATTGTTGCCGGTTTCTTGGCTACTCCTTCTAACGGCCTCCATAAATCCTTTTGATAGAGGTAATCCTCCATCTACATCTTCCATAACTGATAGTTCTGCCCATTGAATTTATCAACCTTCATTTTACCCTCATCCGCCATTGCTCCCACTCAATCGTGAGACTTTCCTGCAGATGATAATCGAACACAACCCGCTCTGATACCACTTGTTAGGGTTAGCCGGCAGAAGATATCAATTAAATGCAAATAAAGATTAAACAGAGAAATGGAAATACACAGAATTAATAATAGCGATCTAGACGAGATTTAACGTGGTTCACCCAAACCTGGGCTACATCCACCAAACAAAGAGTCCAATATTATTATCCAGTAAATCAAACTGATTACAATCAGCAATCCCTGCAACTCAATACCGCTGCAAATGCTACAATACAATACCCAAACCCTAACCCTTGGCCGCTTTTTATCAAGCCTTTTTGTCGGTTACAAAAATGAGGGTTTTTCTTATGTCGGTCATAAAAATAGGATTTTTTTAAGTCGGCCCTAGGATTTTTTAAGTCGGCCCCGGTGAGGATACATGGCCAGTGTACAGTACTTTCCTGATCAGTCACCACCTACCAACAATTACCCCTCCTGATTAAAACTAAGATGCACCTATGTGCATCAGTCCGATGGAATTCTCAGACATATCTTGAGATCGAGATTGATGTTGAGAAGATACTACTCTAAGGAGTAGTTAGTATGCAAATGATGGAGATCAGTCTGAAATAAAAAAAAAGGGGGGGGGAGAAAAGATAGCAAATATGTGCCCTTTGCCATTGATGTCAAAGGGGCAGAGAAGTCATGTCAAAAACTTGGAAGTGAATAGTTGCTGGTGAAAGGGGGAGCAGTGAAGAAAATGGTTGTTGGTGTAATAAGAGAAAGGGGGAGAAGTTCTTGTCTTGATGATTGAATTTAGTTTTTCACATCATATGTTGCCATCAATGACAAAGGAGGAGATTGTTGCAAATATGTGCCTAGGTGGTGTTGTCATTGATGTCAACATATCCTTGTTTCCATTAGTGTCAACTGTATCCTATATTGTTGTATGTATAGAAGACTGAATTGTTGAGGATATTGAGAAAATTAATGAAAATCAATGCATATGGACCATATGGCTATGTAGAGGATTGTCAAAGGTTGCTCCAGTTAAGAATTGAGAAGTCCGCATGAAGATTTGAAGAAGTTATGTCCATATGAGTAGAACTAGATTTTTCAGTATTCAGAAGAGACAGTGTGACAGTAAGTTGGACCGGATCGCTCCGCAGTAAAATATTATGATTTGAAGGCATGTTTGGGAAGTTAGTGTGTATCATCAACTCCAGTGGTTCATGGTTTGGAGGTCCACAAGCTATCTTTCTTGTTTGACAGTCATGGCAGATGGTGTTCTTAAGGTTCCGAAGGAAGATACAAATGATTCTGGTAATTTGGTTTAGAGTGAATGTTATTAGTGAATTCAATGTGCTTGTGGAGGTCTCTAGATCATGTGGCTACTATGTTGGAGGTCCGCATTGAAGTTTGAGCTTTTGATTGAAGTTTTCTTCTTTAAGGTTGATGTTCTTACCAGTCTTGGCCGACTGGATGTTCCTGGCATGTTACGGATGATCTAAAGAGCATTTTATGAAGCATGGTATGCTAATGGAGGAAGTTTCAAATCTTAGCTATTTTTGGCCGATAGTATAAAGATCCGCGTTAAGTTTAGTCGACCTTGTTGATCATTCCAAGGTTGATGAAGTGTACAAATACTTGTTGAAGAGTTGTGGAAAATCATCCTTGTATGAAATGACTTAAATCCGAAGAAAGGATCAAAAGCAAAGCAGAGAAGAAGAGGAGCGAAGGGAGTATAGAGTGAAGAGTTAGAAAAGAAGAATTTAAAGATAGGAGCAAAGTTTTGTTAGCCTTCAAAGGGATTGATTTAGGCATGAATGTAGATGTTATTTCTCAGTTCATTATTTCTATGTAAATCATAATTTCTTATAGGCAGTGAGCCTCTTCTTGAGTAGTGAGCTCTGGGCAGTGTGCTCGAAGGCATGTGCCTTCTATTTTCTTAAGTGATTTTAACAGGGTACACATTTTTGTGGGTTAACCCCCACCGTGGTTTTTCCCTTAACCAGGTTTTCCAAGTCAAAATTCTAGTGTTGTGTGTTCATGTTGTTTCTGCTCATGTGTTGATCTATGCTTAATGTTTACATCATTAATTTGGTTAAGAAAGAATATTTAAAAGTTTAGAAAAGGTTAAAGTTTAGGGACAACTAATTCACGCCCCCCCCCTCTCAGTTGTCTGGACTAATTCCAAGACAAACAAGACAAGAGCTCAGGTAGAGCAATGATTGTTTGAAGCTAGATTAAATCTACCACTTTTCTACCAAAGTCAACCTGTATGTAGCCCCTCTAGGATCATATGATGTCATCCTAGGTATGAACTGGTTATGGACGCATAGAGCAAAGGTAGACTACTTTTCCAAGATAGTTGAATGTCTATATGATGTTTGTAATTCCATCTTGATTCAAGTAGTGTAGTGGGAAATGAAAATCAAACAAATTTCTATGATGCAACTGAAGAGAGCTAGTCGAAAGGGTTGCCAAATATTTACGGTCAAAATGGAAGAATTGATTTAAAAAGGTGAAGAATTTGGGAAACCAAAAGGACCTGCAATGGAAAACTATCCTTTTCTTCAAGAATATTAGGACGTGTGTCCTAAAGATCTTCCAGGTCTACCCTTGAAAAGGGTTTTCAATTTTTTTATTGATATTATTCTTGGTTTCGAACCAGTGTCTAAGGCACCGTATTGGATGACAACAACCAAGCTAATGGAGTTGAAACCCTAGCTTCAAGAACTATTAAGTAAAGAGTTGTATAGACCCAGTGTGTCATCATGGGGAGCATTGGTGATCTTTGTCAAGAAGGATGGTACCCTACATTTGTGCATAGACTATCGTATGATTAACAAAGCAATGATAAAAATCAAGTATCATATACCATGCATAGATGATCCTTTTGATCAAATGTGTGGCGCAACAATATTTTCAAAGATTGAGCTAAGGTCGGGTTATCACCAACTAAGGTTGAAGAATGAGGACATTCATAAGAGAACCTTTCGAACAAGGTATGGGCATTACAGATTTACATTTTTACATTTTGGGTTATGAATCTAATGAATCTAGGAGCTTTTATGAATCTAATGAATAGTGTCTTCCGAGACTGTTTGTATAAGTTTATGTTAGTTTTTCTTGATGATATTTTGATTTACTCCTGTAATGAGGAAGAGCATTGTCAACATTTGTGGATAGTCTTACAATGTCTTAGAGAGCACAAGTTGTATGGTAAGATATCCAAATGTACCTTCTTTCATAAGGAAGTTTAGTATTTGGGCCACATAATCTTTGAAAAGGGAATTGCAGTGGACCCTTCTAAGATAAAAGCTATTCTAGAATGGCCTGCACGTAGAAATGTGCATGAAGTCCATAGTTTTATGGGCTTGGCATGATACTACAGGAAGTTTGTTTTGAATTTATCCAAATTTGCCCACCCCATTACTTCTCTGCAAAGAAAAGGGAAGTGATTTGAATGGTTAGAGAAGTGTGAAGAGACCTTAAAAAACCTTAAGGAGAAGTTGACTTTGGCACCAATCCTCTGATTTTTAAATCTAGAAGGTCTTTTTATTGTTATAACTGATGCCTTTGAAGAAGGTTTAGGTGGTGTAATAATGCAAGAAGGTCAAGTAGTGGCCTATGAGTCTAGAAAGTTGAGATTGTACTAGAAAAATTATGCTCCACATGATTTGGAGCTAGCAACAATTGTGCATGCTCTCCAAGTATGGAGACACTATCTTCTTGGAAAATAATTTGAACTTAAATCTAATAATTAGGGTTTGAATTATATCTTCACCCAACCAAACCTCAATGCTCGACAAAGAAGGTGGTTGGAGATTATATCTAATTATGATTTTGAAATTGGTTATATCAAGGGCAAAGAAAACCAAGTAGTAGATACCTGAAGTTGTAGAAGGCATATTACGGCAATGTTGTTAGTGCATTCTAATTTTAGAGAGCAAGTATTAAAAAAATTAATAGGAGATGAGTATTACAAACAAGTCCTAAAGGCTCTAAAGGAAAATTCTTAGGATGCAAGATAAAAAGGATTTAATTTTGAATCTGATGGACTTCTAAGGTATAAGAACAAGATGTATGTCCCAAATCAGCAAGATTTGAGGAACCTAGTGTGGAAAGAAGCACACTCTGTACCTTATTCTGGTCACCCAGGTGTGAAAATTGTTAGCAAATGTAAAACCCCTAAATTTTTGGAAGGGAATGAAAAATGATGTTGCAAGATTCATAGTAAGATGTTTGGAGTGTTAGCAAGTTAAAATTGAACATTGACATTCAGCATGACTTTTGTATCCTCATGAAATTCCTGAATGGAAATGGTAGGTAGTCAGTATGGACGTTGTTTAGGGATTGTCTATGTCATGATATAGGCATGATGTGATCTTAGTAGTGGTAGATAAGTTATCCAAGGTAGCACATTTTATAACTGGAAATCTTATTAATGGGGCACATATAATTGCTAAGAAATTCATTCAAGAGGTCTTTAGATTGCATGGAGTTCTAGAAAATATTATCTCAGACAGAGATGCGGAGATGACCTCAAGGTTTTGGTAGCCATTATTCTCATCACTTGGGACTTAGTTAAACATAATCTCAGCCTATCATCCAGAAATGGATGGACAAACAGAGAGAGTTAACCAGGTACTAGAAGACTTGTTGAGGATGTATTGCATGCATCAGGATTATAAATGGTAAGAGTACCTTCCACTTGTTGAAGTTTCTAATAGAACTTCATATCATTCAACAATAAAAATGTCTCCTTTTGAAGCATTGTATGGTAGAAAGTGTTGAACTCCTATAAGCTGGGATAAGCTAGAAGATAGAGTTCACCTTGGACTAGAATTGCTAACTGAAATGGAAGAGCAAGTTAAGCTAATCAAGGAAATATTAGCAGAAGCAAATGATAGGCATAAAAGCTATTTTGATGCCAAATGTACTCCATGAGTATTCTCAGTAGGAGATAAAGTTCTCTTGAGAGTGAAACCTTATAAAATCCCTCTTAAGTTTGGGAATTTTTCTAAACTACCACCTAGATATGTGGGACCTTTTGAAGTCCTAGAAGTGGTTATTCCAATTGCTTACATGATAGATCTACCATGAGCTCTTGCGAGAATGCATGATGTTTTCCATGTAGCTTACTTAAAGAAATATGCATCAAGATCTAATCATATACTTGATTGGAATGCTCTTTAGGTACAGGACCCAGGGGTGGTCATGATCGAGCCTCTCAAAGTGCTAGAGGTACCTAAGCTCTACCTACATAATAGAGAGGTTACCCAATGCAAGGTCCAGTGGGACCAGTATTCGAAGGAAAATGCTACCTGGGAGGATTACAAGGATTTTTATCAAAAGTTTCCACATCTTTTTATGCAAGAATGATGTAAAAGGACATATTTGATATAATTATTTTGTTTTAAACATAATCATCAAGGATGATGATCTTTAAGGGGGGAGATATGTCACGCCCTATTTTTAAACAAACATACTTATCATTTTTATTTTTGAGAAGACAAATAGTCAATCAGAGAAAATATTATGATTAAAGTAATGATAGAAAAATATATTTGATTTATATTAGTTTATATGCAAATAATAATTGTTTATGACGTTATTATTAAGCACGTGGTTAAATTATGTAATGGACTAACTATCATTGTGCATTTGAGGTGGATGCAAAAATAGTGTTTTTCCCCCTCTGAGATTAGGAGAGAGAGTATCAACATGGAGAGGATGCTAGATCATGTGAATACAACGATCCTTATGCCATATAGAAACACACACACACATACTTATTAGAGGATAAGCCAATTTTGGATTAAGTCTTAATCTCTATGTCCTTGGTCGTCTTAGAAATATTTTTAGCATTGAGATCATTTTATACTTGTTAATTTTTGTCGTTGTCAAGTCGATGGCTAAATCTTCTCTATCAACATTTAGTAAGGTAGTGTACGTCTTTGATTGCCAATTCGACATGAGTAATCGACCAAACAAGTTTAATTTTGTTAATTAGAACTAAGTCAACTTTGTGAGTCTCCATCATCAATAATTGTGCTTGAAAATAAGCATAATTAGAGCATTCGAAGGAATGCATTAAGTGACATCTACATGGTAGGTGTACTTTTGTTTATTTTTAATTATTCTTTTAAGACTTAGTTTTGGTCTAAGTATAATGTCTAGTATAAAAAAGGTAAATTCTTTATCACCCAATGTACTCTTCCTAGATGCTTGAGAAGTGGGGGAGGAGTAGTAGCTCCATACTCCCCTTGTTTTTACATGTAAGGCTAGACAAATGATTGGGGAGAGTAGTGGGATGTATTAATTGTGTTGTGCATTACTAAGTGTGAGGAAGAGGATTTAGAAAGTATTCTTTCATGCTGGGAAGCACAATGTAGAAGGAATGAGAGATTGAAACTTAGGTTTTGGGAGGAAGGAACGTAACTGTGGATAATGTTCTTCTTGTTATCAAGCCATGCTATTAACTGTTTGCAAAAATAGGGAGCGTGATCTTTAAAATTAGCATTTAGTTTCTCAATTAAACTAAATGACATCAATCCTTGAAAGCTCCACATATTTTAATGTGTTGGTGAAAGATGGGTTCCATCATCACCAAAAGTGGCAGTCAAAAATGGCATGGGGAAAACATTGTCTTAATGTCTATTATCTATCCCATCAAGTTAGCTAGTGTTTCATCATAACCTATGGTATTGTATGTTAGGATAATAACATGATGTCTTAGGCATGTCATTTTGTATGAAGAATATCCATTGCCATTGTTAGACATGTTGATTAAGGCATTTTAATTATTCAAATTAATTATAACCTTAAAACTATAAACCTAGTACTATAGATGATAACAAAGAAGTAATGACATCTTATAATTTCCTGGCATATAACATGCTACTGGGCCATACCTTGAAGTCTAAATTGCTTAATGAATCAAACCAATAGGCTACAAGAAAATTCATTTTGATTTTTGTCAAAAGAGACTAAAATCCAATCTATTTTCTAATTTTTTCTTACCTACACTAACATCCATTTAATCATGCAGAATCTTTCAAATACTCAATGAGATCTGAATAGAAAAATCCATGCATCACAAAAAATCCCAGCAATAGCTTTGAGTAGAGAACAACACCACTATGAGGTGTTTTTACATACGTTTTTCTTCTATTCTCAATATTTTATTCATTCTATTGTGTCTAACTGTTACACTCAATCTCAACTTCACAGTAGTTGAAGTAATGAAAAACCTTTCATCTTATTCATCTCTGGAAAAATACTTCAAATTTTGATCCATGTCAATGGAATGATATAAATTGTAGTGAAAATAAGGGTGATGTTGTAGAACTCCACTTGTCTAATCTTGGGTTTAATGTTAGTATTGAGTAGGTTGTGTGAAGTTGCAAGCCCTTCAAGTTCTTGATCTATCTTAGCATTACTTATCAACCACATTTGAAGAGGATATTAGTTCTTGCACCATCTTGGTTTCCCTGAATCTTAGCTCTAATTTCATGTCAGTTGTCCTTCCTTCACTTAACACACTTCAAAAATTGCACTCCTTGAACATGTCTTACAATAAGTTGCAAGGACACTTCATGGACCAAATTTAAAATTTGACAGAGCTCAAGACATTCAATGTGACATACAATAGCTTTGATGAGTTAGTGGCTTTTTGAGGTCTAAAGTTGGAAGTAGTAGATATATCCCATAACAATCTTGTGGGTGGATTCCCCCAAGAGCTTACTAAATTTACCAAATTGAATTTTCTTGACCTCAGTGACAACCATTCTAGTGACTTGATCCTTGATAATATTATCAGTTTTTCCTAGTTGGAAAATTTAGTTCTCTCTAACAATAATTTCTATGGAACTATTCCTAAATCATTAAAGGCCCTCACTAAGCTATCATGCTTTGTCTTGAATCAGAACAAACTGACTGGAACTATATTTGAAGAGCTATCATCCATTCCAGGTGTAGAATCTCTTGATCTTAGCTACAATCAATTTACTAGTTCTGTTCCTTCAAAAGCCTTTTCTTTGAGCAATATGAAGTCACTAGACCTTACCTCTAATTTTATTTGTGGAGGTAAGCCACATAATTTCTCAAGAAATTTGTTTAGGTTGTGCATAGGTAATAACAAGCTAACTAAACCATCCCTTCTATAGTTTCATACCCTTGCAATTTCATTCCATAGATTAGGCTTTATTTAGTGTCCATTCCCTTATCATGTTTTAGGGATCATTTTAACCTAGTCTTAGCCTTTTCCATCACCAGATTGCCAAATTTCTTCTTCAAATTCTAATTATTCTATTATGTTGGGAACACGTGTTAAATTTTGTACAATTTATGGAGGACCGCTTTGGTGCTAGTATCCTGAGAGTCCCAAAAATTTAAAATGTTGATTTCTTGCTTAGCCACCTGTCGTCGCCTACTGTAATGCTCAGTCATAAAAAAATGCCTCCAACATCTGGACCTGACCATTTGGCTTCATCACAAACCATTATGCAAAAGTAATTTTGAAACTCTCTCATTCACTCTTATTCTAACTCTCTTGCCTATGCTTGGATACACATACATCCATTGTTGAACTTGCTAAAGCTGCATGCTGCTCAAATCTTCTTGGAAAAATACAAGTGTTATTTTACCTTCTACATCATGCTGGTAATATTGTTCTTGTTTTTTATTTGAATGATATTATAGCTCTTCTTTATCATTTGATTCTATATTTCAATTTTGCAAATCTTAGTGTAGATCACCACCCTTATCTATTTGTACACTAGAATATTTTCTTCCCATAAACTAGGGATAATATTTCTAGTTTTAATCTATTTTGTCACTGCTCTAAATTCCTAGATGCACATAGGATAGGAGCACATACTACTTTTCTACACTTTTTACCATTGACTATATGTGGAGGTCAAAATACCAAAGCAAGGCTTTGACCTGAAGGAAAACCCCGAAATATCCCCAACATTTTCTCTTGTTTCAGCTACAGGTACTTGGAAGAGTATTCAACCACACAAATTTTTTTCTAGAATCTCTTCCTTTCTCTTATTATTTCAATATTTATATTGATTAGCTAGTTTATATTTAATATTTTCTTTCTTTTGTTATTTGGTACCCTGTTGTCGTGTCCCTTTTTTGGTTTTGTAGATCTGGGTGAGTTGCTAGGTTGGATTTTGCATTTCTTGGAAGATGATCACATTTTTGGGCCATACAGATGACAACACTTAGTGTGGACGTCTGCGTGACACGCTGATGTCCTGGGTAGTGGCTTCCTCCTTCTGGCTGCAAGTTCTTCTCTTCAATCTCTTTTCACTTTTGTAACTAGTTTTTATAAATTATTTTCCAATTTTTGTAATTTAGCATTTCCATTCCAACACTTATTGAGTGTAATGTAGAAATCATCTTGTAGCTTGATTTTTACATTACACCCAGAAATGAATAACAAGTTTATACACGGCTCATTTCTAGAATAGCTAGCAATTTATACTCAACTCCAACTACTTGGTCTTGGACATAATGGCTTGGGAGGTTCATTGATCTATGTGCTACCTAAACTTCTATAGTTACAATATTTGAAGCTACCAAATAATAAATTTAATGGAAGTATTCTAGATAAGCTATCAACCTTTCCAAACTTAATATATGTGGATTTGAGTGACAATATTTTATCAGAAACCATATCCCCAAATATTCTTGAGCTTAAGCGGTTACAAAATTTATGTTGACAAAATAATCATCTAGCAGTAGTTATCCCAGTGAATATAAAATATAACAATTCCTTTGAGTATTTTTCAAATGGAATATTAGAAAATCATTTGTATGAAGATAGAGATCATGTTTGTAGATTGGGAATGAAAGAAGTGTTGAAGATAGCTAAAGATATGGCCCATGCTATGGAGTATCTTCATTATGATTGTTATGTGCAGATAATGCACTCTGACATAAAACCAAGCAATGTTCTTTTAGATGAAACCATGATAGCTCATTTTAGATTGAAACCATGAATTCTAGTTACAATGTCCTACTTAGGCCAAAAAGTGGGACACACTATTGTGGGATCACCCACTACCTTTATTTAATAGTACCTAATTTACACCATAATATCATATTCCTAGGTACATTACATTTTGGTTGAGAAAGGGGTGCCCCTTAAACAATAGATATCTTGCACTTTTTCGAAAAAAATCCTAAAGGATAATTGCTCACTAGGGCTTGCCTTGCTTGCCTAACTTATGATCTTGGTTGGTACCTTGTGTACTTTGGGAGTTGTTTCTTATTTTATGTTGGGAGTTATTCATCATATTAGGATGACTAGCCTAGAGTGTTTGGGTGATATCTTGAGTTTTCCTGTAATCCTAGCTTTTGGGTATGTGATCTTTGAATTAGGATGCCAAACCCACATATTTGTTGTTGTGTTGTATTGAGTGATTAAAGAGTTAAAGGGAACCCTACCTTATCATAGTGTTGTCACAATAACCTTGATCTATGATCAAGTAAGTCCTCTGCTTGTGTCACCATGCTTGGTGTGTTGGTATTGCATGCTTTGAGTATTGTTATGTTGTGTTGTGACATCTCAAGTGCATAGGTGTGCAATGTGGCATGTTGAAGTCACATTTGTATCATAAAAACAATTGTTTGTACTTTGATTGTTAATGTCTTGGGCAAAAGCTTGGGGCATTACACACATATACCATATCTCTCTACATAATGACACCCCTAGGAATAGATCCATATGCTATATAAAATGATGTTTCCTTGTACTTCTATTTACTAAATTGTTATACTCAAGTTCAATTTCTATGAAGACTAAATCCCATTATCCAAGCTTATTTCCCACTTTGAATCCTAACAAGTTTCCAAGACTTTAGTTCACAAATTCATTTTGACCATTCATTTGAAAATGCTATATTGGCCTAAATTGTAATTTAACATCCAAATTCCACCATAATGTACTACATAAGTCACAAAGGAAATTCATCTTTATATGATGCTCTTTGGCAACCCATGAAGTCTCATCACTTCCCTAAAAGGGTGATATATTAATAGCATCATTTTGGCATAGAATGGAATGTCCCATCTTTGAAAACTTGTCCACAATGACAAAAATTGATTAATTACCCCTTTTAGTTTAGGGTAATCTCAATACAAATTTCATGCAGCTTGTGTTTTGCTAAGGCCTCTTTGATATAGTCAATAGTTTTCACAATCCCGCATTTTGAGTTGAACTTTTGACATAACTGCATATCTAGAACCTTACACAAACTTTTCACATATCCTTACTTGGTGATATCCACTTTTTACATCCATTTTACAAAAGTATTGAATCCACTTAAACAGTCCATCGGATAACCCCTTCAAAATAAAACTAACTTATGCTACATTATATCTTCAAGAGTAGTGTCCATTATCATGTCATTCCACATTCTCTACTCACCACTCTTCATTAGTGCTAACAATGCTGTCGTTAGACGTGTTGATCAAGGTATTTTAATCTTTTAAATAAATTTAATCTTTAATGTATGGCTTCGTAAGCTTGTGTTCAAACTAAAAACTTCGTACATTAGACGATAACACAGTCAAATGAGGTCTTAAACTTGCCTTGCATGCGACATGCATCTAGGTCATACGTTGAATTAGACTGCTTAATGAATCGACCCTGGAGGCTGCAAGAAATTTCCTTTTACTTTTCGTCGAAGAGACCGAAACTTGATAAATTTTCTAAATTTTCTTTTCTTCACCAACATCTATTTAATCATGCAGAGTCTTTCAAAATCCATGCAGCACGGAGAATCCCAACAATAGCTTTGAGCGGAGAACAACGCCACCATGAGGTATTTTTGCACACAGTTTTCTTCTGTTCTCAGTCTGTTATTTATTCTGTCGTGTCTGACTGTTGCACTCGGTCTCAACTCCACACAAGTTGAAGTAATGAAAAAGCTCTCGGCCTATTCATCTTACTGGAAAATTTTTTCAAATTCTGATCCATGTCAATGGGCTGGTGTAAACTGCAGTGAAAATAAGGCTGATGTTGTAGAACTCCACTTGTCTGATCATGGGTTTAATACAAGTATTGATACTGGGTTTAATGCAAGTATTTGGCAGATAGTGTGTAAGCTGCAAACCCTTAAAGTTCTTGACCTGTCAAAGAATTTCTTATCAACCCCAACTGAAGAGGATATTAGGTCTTGCACCAGCTTGGTTTCCCTGAATCTTAGCACCAGTGCCATGTCAGGCTTCCTTCCTTCACTTAACCCTCTTCAGAAATTGAACTCCCTGGACATGTCTTACAATAAGTTGCAAGGACACTTCGCGGACCAAATTCAAAATTTGACAGAGCTCAAGATATTCAATGTGACATACAATAACTTTGACGGGTTTGTGGCTTTTGGAGGTCTAAAGTTGGAAGCAGTAGATATCTCCCATAACAAACTTGGGGGTGTATTCCCCCAAGAGCTTACTAAATTAACCAATTTGACTTTTCTTGACCTCAGTGACAACCAGTTTAGAGACCCGATCCCTGATAATATTAGCAGTCTTGCCAAGTTGGAAACTCTGGTTCTCTCTTCCAATAAATTTTATGGAAGTATTCCTAAATCATTGAAGGCCCTCACCAAGCTGTCACGCTTTGCAATGAATGACAACAAACTGAACGGAACTATACCTGATGAGCTATCATCCATCACAGGTCTGGAATCTCTTGATCTCAGCTACAATGAATTAACTGGATCTATTCCTTCAAAAGTGTTTTCTTTGAGCAATCTGAAGGCTCTGGACCTTACCTCTAATTTCCTTTCTGGAAAGATACCTCAGGATTTCTCAAGAAACTTGTTTAGGTTGCGCATAGGTAATAACAACTTGACTGGAACCATCCCTTCTACAATTTCAAATGCCCCAAATTTGACATACTTAGAAATGAATAACAACTCTCTGAACGGCCCGATTCCAAAGCAGCTAGCAAGTTGTACTCAACTCCAGCTACTTGATCTCGGACACAATGGCTTGGGAGGCTCATTGACCGACGTACTGCCTGAACTTCTAAATTTGCAGTATTTGAAGCTGCCAAATAATAAATTTGATGGAAGTATTCTAGATAAGCTATCAAATTTGTCAAACTTGGCATATGTGGATTTGAGTGACAATCTTTTATTAGGATCCATATCCCCAAGTATTTTTGAGTTTAAGCAGCTGCAGAATCTGCGTTTACAAAATAATCATTTAGCAGGAATTATCCCACTGAATATACAGGATAGCAACTCCTTGTTAGAGCTCCAATTGGGCAGCAACTACCTTAATGGAACAATTCCTCAAGGAGTTGGTAATCTTTACACGTTGCAGATTGCTTTGAATCTCAGCCACAATTTCCTGGAAGGTAAAATTCCGAGCTCTCTATCCAGCCTGGTTGCTCTAGAAATATTGGATTTTTCCAATAACAAGTTGACAGGAGAAATTCCAGAACCTTTATCAGAGATGAAGAGTCTTACAGTATTGAACCTGTCAAACAATGAATTAATAGGCAGCATTCCACCATCTCTCAAGAACAACAAACACATAGATTTGGAGACTACAGGAAACCCTGGTCTTTCTCAAGAGCAACCTAATCAGTCTTCCACTAAGAAGAAAAAGTTTTCAGCACGTTTGGTAGTTGAAGTTGCTGTTGCTGTTTTTGCCCTTGGGGTAGTTTTATTGACAATGTTGGCATGCAAATACTTTCCGTACAAAGAGCATGATGTACCAGACGTGCAACAACCCCATATATTTGAAGGCCTTTTTATTTTAGTTTTGGGAATTCTCAGGGCGAGGAATTGGCATAGACGGAGATTCAATCAATCAGAAGCAATTCGTAAAATCCTTACAAATTTGGAGCATCCACGGATCTCCTATGAGGAGCTTCTCACAGCAACCAATAGATTCCACCACTCCAATTCGCTTGCAAAAAATAGCTCAGGATCCGTGTACAAAGGAATTTTGACTGATGGTTCCCGTGTTGCCGTGAAGGTTCTCAATTTAATGCATGAAGAATCAGACAAGATTTTTAAAGCAGAATGCAAAGTGTTGCAGAAGGTTCGACACCGAAATCTTGCCAGAATCATAACCACATGTTCCACTCCTCACTTCAAAGCTTTAATCTTTGAATATTTTTCTAATGGAAGCTTAGAAAAGCATTTGTATGAAGATAGAGATCCTGTTTGTAGATGGGGAATGAAGGAAGTGCTGAAGATAGCTATAGATATAGCCCATGCCGTGGAGTATCTTCATTATGATTGTTACGTGCAGATAGTGCACTGTGACATAAAACCAAGCAATGTTCTTTTAGATGAAACCATGACAGCTCATCTTTCAGATTTTGGGATAGCCAGATTGATGGGCAGAATCGTGGTCAATTCACTAACTTCAACAATGGATTTAAGAGGTTCAGAGGGTTACATCGCACCAGGTATGGTTTCTCAAATATCTTTCTTTTTTGAAAATTTATGGGTTTGTATGGTATAATGGAGAAAACAATTATAATCACTCTGTTTGTTGCAGAATATGGATTGGGCGGCAGGATAACTCCTCGAGGAGATGTTTATAGCTATGGCATTTTGTTATTGGAAATGCTGACAAGGAGGAGGCCAACTGATAGTATGTTTGATGGGGTTGTGACTCTGCATAACTGGGTGAAGAGGGCATTCCCAGACAGGGCTGTTGAGGTAGTTGGTAAAGGCTTGGTAGAGGAAGGGGTTGACCAAAAAAGTGAAGAATGTCTCATTTCATTGATGCGAGTTGGTTTGTTGTGTTCAGGGGATTCCCCCCAGGCACGGCCTACCATGAGAGATGTGTGCAATCTATTGAAAGACATTCAACAGGACTGGACCATGGACACAACTACTCCCATCAAATTAAGACCCACAATATCAAGGTTAGTTTGTGAGATAGGTGCAACACATAACTGTGAGGACGCATCAGATACCCAAAGTTCTACTTTTTAGGTTACAACATGGAAGACTTGAAAATAGAAAAATAGCAGAGCATATGTTATTGCTCTCTTTACGCTACGCTTCTTCATTTAGGATTTTATATTCAGGCAATGTTCTGTATTTATTATTATTATTAGATTTGGGTACTCTACCAGGGGAAAAAATTATTTGTATTCTGTCATGACCATGGCTCTGATACCAGGTGAAGGGAAGAGACAGAGGATAGAGAGAAAAACAGAGGGCTACTGCTGTTTATATTTGCATAAAGATGAAGAAATAAAACAGAGCATTTCTAATTTCATAGCCTACTCACTCACCATGCTTTGCACTCTAACTTGCTGTCATATATCAGAATTGATGAAACATATTAAGAAAAAAAAAATACATGTAATTTCCATTTCTCAAAACAAGCTAATTGCACACATGGAAACAGAGCATATGTATATCCTAAAACAGAGTATATGTTGTCTTTTTAAAAACAGAGCTGCTGCTCTCTTACACCCACAGAAAAACTGAGCAAAACATGCTTCAGGTAAAAACTAAAATATCCTACGTAGCTGAAAAGAAAACTCAGTCAAATATGGCAGCAGCAGAGGTATGGGCTGCATTACATATTAAAGAAGATAAGATGGCTAGGTATGGGAGAGAGCAGAACGGAGATAGGAAGGACAGATTTTTTTTCTTGCAAAATGTCATAACAATTTAATGATAGAGAATATCTTGTCTGCAGCGCTGGAGGATGAACAAGGAAGAGCAGTTATAATGGTAGTTGGAGATTACTATTCCAACATTCTGATTACAATTTTTACTCTTCATTAGTGTAAGACTTTTTATGTTATCTTTGACAAAATATATGGTAATATTTACAAGAGTGAGAACATATAGAATTGTTACTCAATTTCCTAAGCTAAAGAAAATCTCATTTTACCTGAATAGAGCCTATAAAGAATGACAATTTTCCCATGCTTTACATAAATTAATGTTCTATAGAATTATCTTATTATTTCAGTTAAAGAGTCAGGAAATAACGAAGGAAAGTCTATAAATGTTGAGAAATGACTTTAATAGTGCAATGGCATTGTAAAAGTACATCTTAGAAGAGACAACAAAGGAATGTATACTCATTAGTAAGACAAATATAAAAAAGTTGGTAAAATAACAGGGGATTTCAAGTAATCAGCTATAAAAGTACGATCCCATTAAACAGTGGATATTGGTTAATAAAAGTATAATGAACTTTTCTATAAATGAAAAAATTAATGGTGTAAAAGATTTTCAAATAACTTTCTTTAAATTAATTTAGGTTCATATTTAAATATAAATTAATTTACATTAATTAATTAAGAGTTGAGGGCATTGATTATCAAAATATAAAGTATTTAAATGTTGAAAGTAAAGAGATAATTAAACTTTATTTGTATTTAAATAAATAAAATTTAAAAATATAAAAAAAAAATTCTTGCCTATAGACTATTATATATTTGTAAAGAAAAATAAACTTTCCTTAAGTTAATCTAGGCTAATTCAATAAGATGCATATGCAAGTATAAATTAATCTAGATTAATTAGTTGAGAGATGAGGGCATTGATCATTAGAATATCAATGTAATTAAATGTGGAAAGTAAATGTGATAATTAGAAGTATTTAGTTTGTGACCAAAGAATGAATGACTTTTGATGTGGCACTGAAATATGAACTATCAATCACCTAGAAATGATACCTCTCTATCAATGCAATTCTAGAAATTGTACATTTAAAATATGTGCATGCATATGTGTAGATTTTAGGCAAATGTATAATTAAGGAGTGTGTAGGTATATGTAATAACCAACATTGGTTACCAAATGTTTTAACATTTGTACCACCAATTATGTTGAACCAACATAATCTTCACAATGTTATTTACCATTGTTGCATTTTCTTCGTGTATAATCATAGATGATCTTCTACATATGGCATCATTGCCTAATAATATCATAGCTAAATGAAAGATACTATTGATGACAAGATCATACAATTACACAAATTCTATCAATGTAGGTCATCTAGTACTACATTATGATATCATGATTAGTTCATAACAACAACACTACTATTGAGGAATGATTTATGTGATGACATTATTGAGGAGGTAGACTCCAAGTCTAGGCATTTTGCAGACAAACCTGGTAAAGAAAGCATATAGCAATATGCCGGGGCTAGGCAGGAAGGGCAATAGATTCAAGAGTTGCAAGACTGAAGTAGAGATAGAGGTGGGCATCCAAACCACAATTGAAAAGACTTTAAGATTGAGGAGAGTGGAGTGCTCTCCTTGGGTGAAATGAACACCCTTTTCTGCTTTTGTTAGAGGAAGAAATGCCTCTAACAATTGATGCCTCGTCACGCATAATTTTGACGAGGAGCTGGGGAACTCTGGAGTCACAGAGTTTGTTTCTATGCTCGGTTTGTTGAAATTTCTTCTTGAGCAGATTTAAGGAATCCAATTTCAGTGAGGGCTGGCACATTTTTAATTTAATTAATGTTTGGTGTTTTTTAATCTTCCTTTTCTAGTGCATCTTGGAGGAAGTTGGGGATCGGTATGGCTCTCGAGATTCCAGATTGGTCTTGAGGCATTAGTTTTAGTGGTATGATTTGTTAAGCTGAGATTTTTCATTTCATTCTCAGAGAATTCTATTGGTTTTTTGTTCGTTCTGGCTAAATTATTATCTTCCAAATACAATTCATGAAGAATTGTGTCGATAGTGAGTCTAGACATGATTATGGGCTTAGTTTTGGTATTAAGGAATACCACTTATGGCACATCATGACCGAAAGGCTTCTATGGGATAGCTATCTTCTGGTCTCGATTCATGGGATTGACAGCTACTTGTTCACTTCAACAGTCCCCTCTATTACCTTATGATGTGGCTGGTTGAAGATATAGTTCAGTTAACATTCTGCTTAAATATCATCTATTTCAATGGTCAAATAGTTAATAGTGGTTTTACACCTCATTCATAATAAAAAATGGTAAATGTTTGTCCTATTTTTATTCGCCAAAATTAACCTTTAACTATTGAAGTAGATGATATTTAAAAACAACCCTCAATTAATAGGTCGATGGCCTACTCAGATAGGGACCATTAATCTTGACACTTATTCTTTGGGTGAACTATAATCTCAGAAAATCTGTCTTCTCAATAGAATTGTCAGAAGAATCAAATGGCCTTTATTAAAGTGATCCTCCAAGGGAGCGCCAGCTTTCATCTCACTTCAAAGGCCTTCTCAATACTCGTTTTCTTGCATGTTCATCTCAACTCACCTTTTTCTAGGAGACAACCACCTGCACTCCCCAATGGTCCTTAAAGGCATTTATGGATCGTCTTCTTCAAGGAGCTAGCTCAAAGATTTGTAGATCTTGGCAATATTCTCATAAGTCTCTCCATCAGATTTGATGGTACTTTGGATTGCCCTCTACCTTCTTCATGGGAGCGTATTTTCTTTACATAGTCATGTTTCTAAGTGTCACATACTTTTAGATGCATGATCATTTTAGGATTCACATGCACCTTATAGTGGGGGCAAAATGAATAATGGTGAAATTTGCATAACCATGCTATTTCCCATTTAGTTTTTGTGCCCATTTTGAAGAAATGTCTTGATATATGTACATAGTGTGTGAAGATGGCCTCATTCCCCTAACCTTTAACTATCCCTATACACACTCATTACCACGTATTTAGCCCCCTACCTTATCCTTACACACACATACTCTAGTACATTCTCCTTAATTTAGTATTTATTACACTTACCCATGTACCCACCTTCGTCCAGTCGGTATACACCTAGATTCAATCATTTACCCACCTAAGGTCTTTTTTGTGGTAATAAGGTCACTTGACCCTTTCCTTTCTAAATTCAAAACTCATATTTGGCTTACCAATCTTCTTTATTTTCCCACCATGAGTTGACTAAGCACATATTTTGTGAAATTTGATGTTATGTGCTAGTATTTAGAGGTATTTAAGTGCATTCATTTCATATTCATCATTTGTCAAGCATCCTCTCTCATCCTAGAAAATTCAAGGAATAATTAATAGTGAAACACTTGTTGGAATTGGTTCAATAAGAAAGGAGTAACAACCCTGCATGTACATCATTCTAAGAGACTTACATCTTCGGATCTTCATTCACATTTCAAGGAGTTGGCCTAGGAGAACTTGCCTCCTTGTGATGAAAAGGTATCTCTTTCAAGATATTTTTAAATACTGGGAATTCTCATATCAATGGAAGGAGAAGAGCAGATAAAGACATATTAGGCAAATAACAAAGCATAATTATACACTAAGCAAGGTCAAGTTCAAACCTAGAGGATGAAATTGTAACCCTGAACTAGATTGCTAGACTTGACTCCAAACAAAATCGAGGTCTAGTGTAGAATCAAAAGCATTCATCTGACAAAGAGATTGTACTTTCAATATAGAGACAAAATATTCTAAAATCTTGTCCAAAGGCATACATTCTTTGGTCATAAAATTGAGTACCACCTTCACATTTACTTTTATAAATTAATATTTAATATCACGAATTCATAACCCTTAATTTATATTATGTAAATGCATATTATTGAATTAGCCTAAACTACACACAAAGGAAACCTCATTTTCCTTCACAAGGATGTTATGTTAGATGACTAACATACCTATCTTTAGAAAATCTGAGAGATATCATTCTTGAGGCACTTATTCCAATTAAATCACAGTAAAAGACAAGTGTCTCAAGAATGATATCTCTTGACATAGATTTTCTAAAGATAAGTATGCTAGTATAGATATCTTAAATACATCTATCTAAAATCATCACTTCAAATTATTTTATTTAATTAAGAGTTATTTTATTTTACTTTAATACTCTTTAACAATTATTTTATTTTATTTAAATTGTTAAAGTTGTTTTTATTTACTCCATATATCTATATCAATAGTGCAAAAGTTTTATGAAAACAAATTATTTTATGTTATTTTATTTCCTAAAATACTCAATTTTTCTATTTTTTATAAAGATGGGTATGTTAGTAGTATGTCTATTATTAAATATTAATAGTTTGATGTGTAAATGGTTGTCAAATTTCTCCCACACTCCACCTCTTGCTGATATATTTTATAAATAAAATAGTAATTAATATTTTTGATATGATTATTTATTTTAACTTCTACTTAAAAGAGATTTTATTTTTCAATAGCAATACAATAAACATTAAAAAATTATTTTTAAGTTTTAAAAAAATAAAAAAATAAATAATTATTTTATTCTTTATTTTATAAGTTTAGTTTTTATTAGAAGAGCTATTTTCAAAGAGAAATTTTTATTTATTAAAGAGAAGCTAACACTGAGACTTGCTATCAATCCAGAAGGAATGCTATTGGGTGGTGGGAGATGAAGCCTTTCTGGGTGGGGCCCCCCCCCCAACTATTGCCTCCCACCAAACAACAACAATAGTCTTGGGGGGGCTTCAGCGGGGGGGGGGGGGACCCCGCCCCGCTCCCCCAAAAGTTATTTTTAGAATGATTTTATCTAATTATATTTAGATACAGTTATTTTCTAGTTAGTATTGCATTTACCCCTCTCAGCTTTTTTTTTTTTTTTTAAAAAACACTATAGTTACCCCTCTCAGCAAAATAACAAAAAGTTTAGATGAGGTTTAAATTTAATTGGCATAGAACATGCCTAAAACGTTGCAATAAATTTCATTCATTTTTCCAAATTTCCATGTAGCAGATAAAATCCTAGAAATAACTTTGAAGGAGGAACAACGCCGCCATGAGGTATTTGTGCACTCATCCTCCTTCTCCTGTTGTTAGTGTGTTATTCATTCTCTCATGTCTCACTCTTGATCTTGCACTCTCTCTCAACACCACACAAATTCAACTCATGAATGAAATCTCTAACCATATGTTCTACTGGAATGGTAGTAGCTATGTCAAACTGGAATCCTTGGAATACTAGTTCTGACCCATGCCAATCGCATGGTGTAATTTGCAGTGAAAATGGGGATGATGTTGTAGAATTGGACATGTCTAACACTGGGTACATGTATGGCTTTGAGTTTAATAAGAGCATCTTCCAGATTATCTGTAAACTACCAGCCATTCAACGTCTTAACCTGTCTTACCAGGGGCTTACCGATGAGTTACCCCAAGAGCTTAATGAATGTACCCGTTTGAATTTGATTGACCTCACTCATACCTCCATAAGTAGCCTGGGCGGCCTTGGTAGCCTTGCCAATTTGAAAACTCTGCTTCTCTCTTCCAATGATTTCTCTGGAAGTATTCCTGTTGATATTTCTGTTGAGTTGCTAAACATGACAGGTTTGAAAACTCTGGTTCTCTCTTACAATTATTTCTATGTAAGTATTCCTATTGAGTTGCTAAACATGACGGGTCTGGAAACCCTTGACCTTAGCCACAACTACCTAAGTGGCCTTGGTGGCCTTGCCAATTTGAAAACTCTGCTTCTCTCTTCCAATTCTTTCTCTGGAAGTATTCTTGTTGACTTGCTAAACATGACAGGTCTGGAATCCCTTGATCTCAGCAACAACCAATTAAATGGATCTATTCCTCCCCAATTGTTTTTTTTGAGCAATCTGACAGATCTGGACCTTACCTCCAATTTGCTTTCTGGAGGGATACCTCACAATTTCTCAAGAAATCTGTTAGGGTTGCGCATAGGTAATAACAAATTGAATGGTACTATCCCTTCTAC
Organism: Cunninghamia lanceolata; assembly: GCA_027924645.1. Lineage (NCBI taxonomy): Eukaryota > Viridiplantae > Streptophyta > Pinopsida > Cupressales > Cupressaceae > Cunninghamia > Cunninghamia lanceolata. Next base: position 13,444,598 of record BSBN01000078.1, read on the forward strand.
AGTTTCAAATGCCCAAAATTTGGCATACCTAGAAATAAATGACAACTTTCTAAGCGGCCCAATTCCAAAGCAGCTAGCAAGTTGTACTCAATTCAAGAGGCTTGATCTGGGGTACAATGAATGGGGAGGTGCATTGACACATGTGCTGCCTAAACTTCTACAGTTGCAGTACTTGAACCTGGGAAATAATATGTTTGACGGAAGTATAATAGACGAGCTCTCAAATTTGTCTAATTTGACTTATGTGGATTTGAGTGTCAATCTTTTATCTGGGAACATATCCTCAAATATTTTCAATCTTAAGCAGTTGAATGCTTTGTATTTACAGGAAAATGGTTTAACAGGAATTAGTCCACTGAATATACAAATTGGAAAGTCCTTGTTGGAGCTCAGATTGGACAGAAACCAACTTACAGGAACAATTCCATCAGGAATTGGCAAGCTTCACGGGTTGCAGTTTCTCAATCTGAGCCACAATTCTTTGGATGGTAGAATTCCAGAGTCTTCAGGAAATATGACGGGGCTTAACAAGTTGGACATGTCAAACAACAAATTAACAGGAAAAATTCCAAAGTCTTTAGGACAAATATGGTATATAGAAGTAAACCTGTCAAGCAACAGATTAACAGGTGAAATTCCAGATTCTTTTGCAAATATGACGGCGCTGGACCTGTCAAACAACAATTTAACAGGAAAAATTCTAGTCTTTAGGAAATTTCCCACGTTCAGTATTAATCCTGTCAAACAACAAATTAACAGGAAAAATTCCAGAATCTTTAAAAAACATCAGTATTTTGGACCTGTAAAACAATGAATTAATATACAGCATTCCAATGGGAAGAAGCCATTCTACATCCCTGATAAAAATATTGGGAGTATTAGGTGTTGTTGTTGTTTGTATAATTTTTTGCCTACTTTTAGGAGTCCTATGGATAAGGAAGTTGCGTAATAGAATGGGATTTAAACAAGAAATGAGTAAAATCCGTCAAAAGGTGGAGCATCCACGGATCTCATATGAGGAGCTTCTCGCAGCAATCAATAGATTCCATAACTCCAATCTGCTAGCAACAAACAGTTTTGGATCAGTGTACAAAAGATTTTTGACTGATGGTACCCGTGTTGCTGTGAAGGTTCTCAATTTAATGTGTTAATGGGAAAATAGGTTAGTCAAATTAATGAAAACAAAAACCCAAACATCAATGGAAGTTGAAAGAAAAGAAGATTTAAAACCAACACAAGTAAATATACTTACAAACTCCTTTACCTATCATTTTCCATTGTTTGCCTATCTTTCTTTGATCTTGATTGTGAAGCCCTCAGAAACTTTCCTTGCTTGCTTGCTTGTTGAAGATGACAAAGGAAGAATGACTTTGATATCTGTTTGTGTTGAATGTGAGCTTCAACCACATGATAATAGAGAACACTTGAAAATGGAATGAAGAAGAGAATGAGAGAAATTTGGGTATAGTGATTGTGCAAGATGAAGTTTTTCTAAAAGAAGTTGGGCATAATAAAGATGTCTGAATATGTCTGTCCTAATTGCTTAAAGAATGGTCTCATTTATAGATTTTCTGAAAAGGCAATGGAGGGTGAGGATCAAAAGATGAGATCAATGGCTCTCATTTTTTGTGAATCTTTAATTCATAATGGATGAATTAAAAATTATATTTTTTTAGAAGAGTGGGTTATGACAATTAAATTCAATTGGTGGAGGATAGTGGGGGACAATTGAATTAAGAATTCAATAGTGGATGATAGTGGAGAACAATTAAATTAAGAATTCAATAGTGGGGGATAGTGGGGAATAATTGAATTAAGAATTCAATAGTGGATGATAGTGGGAAATAATTGAATTAAGAATTCAATAGTGGAGGATAGTGGGGGACAATTGAATTAAGAATTTATTTTTAGATTTTGGAGGATATTAGCTAATTAAATATTAAGAATATTTAATTATATGTGCAACATGGTGAGGTGGAAGGGATGAGGTGGAAAGATGAGGTGGATTTAGGATTTGACACATTAGAAGAATTTAGGAATTTTAATTAAATAAAATAATTTTATTTAATTGTAGGATAATGAACCAATCAAATAAACTTATAATATTTATTTAATTGACAGAAGAAAATAAGAATTAAGATAAATATTAAAATATTTATTTAATTCGACCTGAGCCAATTTTAGGTGTCTACATTTTGCCCCTCTTTGAAGCAATGTGTTTTATCATGTTGTTTCAAAGAAATAAAAAAAAATTCTGGCAATGATACATGCCCCAGTTTGCCCCTGGTATAGGTTATGATGATAGGATGCCCCCTCGGGAGATTGGACGGGGAGAAGGCAGAATGCGTGAGACAGACAATCTCATGATGAGATATGTTAACAGGAGATGAAATGGTTCGATGCAGAAGAAAGGGATGAATGATATGGAATGCAAGATAAAAAGATGACACACACAAGCAAGAAGCAAGTATGTACAAATGATACAAGCACAAACAAGGTATTGCCCCTATCAAGCAGTAAACCCAGGATATGGATCGATGATGTCTGGTTTCGGGAATGAAATATGTCGTATAAGACTCTGGGTCTAATTTTGATAATATAACATCTGTCTAAGATATTTGATATAATAATGATATATGACAGTGTTGTCATGGCGGGGAACAATATATCCTAGACCAACGCGGCAGGCATGTTGTCATGGCGGGGAATGATGGATCCCTAGAGCAACACGAAGGATAGTGTCTGGTTTCAAGAAATGAAACATGTCGTATAAGATTCGTGTGTTGGTCTGGTTTCGACAATGCAACATCCTGTCTAAGACAATTGATTGATTAACGGATCAAGTTGGTTTATGACTAGATAAGGATCAAGACCATTGATTGTGATTGGATCATTTGACAAGATTGACTTGACTTGATTGGCATGGATTAAGGATAGAATTGCAATTGGATACAGTATGGATATGGATATGGAGACGGATATGAGACACAATTTCATATGGTATAGATATGGAAATGGATATGAACGGAAGTTGGATATGGTATGGATATGGATATGGATATTTGTCACCTTAATATAGCAAGTATTTTGAAGCACTTTCATCATTGGGCTTTATTATGTTGTAAGAAAATATAAGCATCTAAGTATAATTGAACCTAGATGACCTGAGTATTACTTACATGGATTTTGATTTAGCAAGTCAATACAAGCATCTAGCCAAAATTGAATCTAGATGACCTGAGTACTTCTTGCATTTTTCAACAAACAAGGATTGCCCATTTTCATGTTTAGACCTTAGAGTCCTCGATGATCTTTTACTGATCATGTCGTTAGACAGAAATCGTCACATTACTAAAGTTTAATCCACAAGCAGCAGACAAAGAAAATAATCACGCCCCCATCATAGCATCTCTAGCTTTTGGCATCCTCGAGTAGCATAGAAAGACATGATAGCATAAATCAAGACTCTTAATCTAACCAACACAAAACATTTGTGCACTTAGATATGTCTTTTTGCCATAATTGATATAGAATTGGTTGAAGTGTTTTGGTATCGTGTTTTGCTTTTGCCTTGGATAGGTTGATGTTTTGCGTCAAGATTTTTATTTTTTTGGTAGCTTGCTTTGCTGCTCTTGTTTATCTGGTGAGAAGATTGTACAATCCTTATTGGTGAGACAGACCCTAAGGGACTGACCTAGTGCCTCGGGGGCTCATTGCTAAATGGCCTTGCCTACGTGACGACACAAAGGCAACGTAGTTCGGGGTAAACCCTAATGGCAATGGATGGACTAGAAGAAAGACAACAAGAAAGATGACAAGAAATGGAACGGATGGGACCGTGCGAGCCTCGGGGGCGCATAGGAATATGGCCTTGCCTACGTGACGATGCAAAGGCAACGTAGTTCATGGACTTGGACCATGAAAAACCAACGAGAGACACTATGCTTAGGCATGTGCAATAGATGTGGTATGGGACAAAACTTTGGTTGACAAGGCCAACAAAGAGATAGAGTATCAAGCCATGATAGGTAACTGTCAGGATTTTATTATGGGACAGATATGGGTCGAATGGGACACAAGGAAGAATGGACTCAAGGTGATTGGTTTCCCGAAGATGGAGAAGGCAGTTTATCACAAGTAATGCCTGTTTACCAGGTTTTCACCACTTGCTTTTATTGGCACGGAAGCTAGAAAGTATACATGACACCTGCTTGCCAGGTTTTCATCATGATACCTATCCAAGGCGCCTATTTGCCAGGTTTTCACCACAGGACAATTTTTTTGTTCTTTTTCTGATTTTTTGATATTTTTTCTACTTTTTTCTGATTTTTTAACTTTTTTGTATTTTGTGCCTCCCTTAGATTTGGGTTCTCCTAGGTATAAAACTGGCGATGCATGCTATTGATTGATCATCGAACAGCTCACCCTCGGATGTTGCCAACTGATATGCCCCTGATCCATAAGCAGCTACAATCACATAGGGCCTAAGCCAATTAGGTTCAAACTTGCCTTTCTTTTCTCTGTCTTGTTGATTGCGAGGATTTTCTCTGAGGACAAGATCCCCAATCTTAAATATTCTTGGGCAAACTCTGTGGTTATAGCTTCTTGACATCATCTGTTGATATGCTTTGAGATGGTCAAAGGCTCTCTGTCGCCTTTCTTCTAGCAGCTCTAGTTCTTGCAACCTGGAGACTCTGTATTCTTCATCTGATATGAGACCTTTCAACGACACCCTGAGAGATGGTAGTTCGACCTCAATGGGGAGGATAGCTTCTCAGCCATAGACAAGGGCATATGGTGTAGCACCTGTGGGAGTGCGTATACTGGTTTTGTAGGCCCACAGAGCAGGATTGAGTTGGATATGCCAATCACGGCCAGCATCGTTGACAGTCTTCTTGAGGAGTTTCAAGATGGTCTTGTTGGATGCTTCAACTTGACCGTTGCCTTGGGGGTAGTATGGTGTAGAGAAGCAGTGTTGGATTTTGAATCGTTCACAGAGTTCTTAGACATCCTAGTTTTTGAATGGTTTTCTGTTATCCATGATAATAGATGAAGGAATTCTGTATCTGTAGATGAGGTAATTCAGGATGAATGAAGAGATTTGCTTACCTGTGATGGTGGTGAGGGGAATGGCTTCAATCCACTTTGTAAAATACTCCATGGCAGTTATGATGAATTTATGGCCATTGGATGAGGGCGGATGGATCTTTCCCACAAGGTCAATTCCCCATTGGCAAAAGGGCCAAGGTGTCATTAAAGGTCTCAATTCTTGAGCTAGTGCATGTATTAGGTTCCCATGTATTTGGCACTACCTGCACTTTTTGACAAACTGATATGAATCTATTTCCATGTTTGGCCAGTAATAACCCAAGCGCATGAGTTTCTTAGCTAAGGACGGATCGCTAGAGTGTGTTCCGCAAATCCCTTCGTGTACGTCTTACAAGGCGGTTATGGATTCTTCTCGTTCTAAACAACGGAGTAAAATACCATCTAGACCACGTCGGTATAGGGTATTGGCTATGATGGTGTAGCGAGAGGTTTGTCATATGAAAGTTCGTCTCTGGTTAGAAGAGAGGTCAGGTGGGAGAATGTTGTCCTTGAGGTAAGCGTAGGTCTTACCGTACCAAGGTGAATCAGATCCAATGAGAAGACATATGGAATGGTTCTCAGGAAGATCATAAGCTGGTTGCCGGATAGTTTCCACTAAGAAGTTGTACCGTGACTCATTTTTAGGTATTTCTAGAAGGGAGGCAATGGTGGCCATTGCATTTGCTGCTTTATTCTCAATCCTAGGTATTTGCTTGAAGGAGATGGTACCAAAGTGTTCTTTGAAATCATCGACCATCCTTTTGTACAGGATGAGCTTTTCATCTTTGGTTTGGTACTCATCATTGACCTAATTGATTATAAGCTAAGAATCACCGTAGACATGCAGTTCTTGAATTTTCCATTCCTTTGCCATTTTGAGACCAATTACTAAGGCTTCATATTCCACTATGTTGTTTGTGCATGGAAATAACAACTGGTAAGACTTCGGGACTGTGTCGCCTTGAGGAGTTATGAACAGGATGCCTGCCCCCGATCCATGGTGTGTGTAAGATCTGTTGAAGTATAGTTTCCAGGAAGATGTTGACACATTGAATAGGGATTCATCTGGGAACTCAAACTGCATTGGTGTGGTGTCTTGCAATGGTGCCTCTGCTAGTTGATCAGCTATGATTTGTCCCTTGATGGCTTTTCTGTCTACATATTCGATGTCGTATTCACTGAGAAGCATTACCCATTTTTCTAGGTGACCTGTGAGAGCTGCTTTGCTCAGGAGATACTTCAGTGGGTCTATTTTGGCAATGAGTTTAACTAGATGTGCAAGCATGTAATGTCAGAGTTTTTGTGAAGCAAAAACTACCACGAGACATGATCTTTCTACTTGTGAGTATTGTAACTCATAGCCCACCAAGGTTCGGCTGATGTAGTAGACGGCTCTTTCTTTGTTCTCATAATCATGCTGTGTTAGAAGTGCCCCCAGAGCAGTAGGTGTAGCAGATATGTAGATAATTAACGGTTTCCCTTGGATCAGAGGCATAAGAATGGGTGGATTCATAAGGTATTCTTTTAGCTTGTTGAATGCTTCTCCACACCGCTCATCCCACCTAAATGGAATATTCTTGTGCAGAAGATGGATGAATGGTTGGCACTTATCTGCCAGCTGAGATATGAATCTGCGGATTGCCTACAGCTTGCCTTGTAGCAATCTGAATTGAGTTAGAGTCTTGGGCGGTGGCATGTCCATTATAGCTTTGACCTTGGCGGGGTCTACCTCTATTCCGTTTGCCGACACGATAAAACCTAGTAGCTTGCCTGAAGTGACTCCGAACACACATTTCTTTGGGTTCAACTTGACTTTGAATTGGTGTAATCTCTGAAAGACTTTTTCTAACACATCCAGGTGTGATTCTCTTGTGAGTGACTTTGCTAGGATGTCATCGACATAGTCCTCCATTGTTATATGCATCATATCATGGAATATAGTTGTCATAGCACGTTGATATGTGGCTCCTACGTTTTTTAGCCCAAATGGCATGACGTTCCAACAAAAAGTGCCCCATGGACAAGTGAAAGCTGTCTTGTACTGGTCTTCTGGTGCTATCCTGATCTGATTATACCCTGAGAAACTGTCCATGAGAGATAACATGGTATGCCCTGCTGTCAAGTCGATTATGATATCTATATTTGGCAATGGAAAATCATCCTTGCGGCAAGCTTTGTTTAGGTCTCTGAAATCATTGCATACTCAGACTCGGCCATCTAGTTTCAACACTGGCACAATGTTGGATATCCACTCCGGGTAGTCTATAGCTCTGATGAACCCTACATCCAGTAATTTATTGAGTTCTTCTTTGACCAATAGTGCTATGTGTGGATGCATCTTTCTAAGCTTTTGTTTCACTGGTTTTACTCTTGGGTCTAATGGAAGATGGTGTAGAATCAAGTTTGGGTCTAGACCTGGCATGTCTGCATATGACCAAGTGAAGATGCCCCTCTTTTTCTTGAAGAACGATACAAACCTAGTCTTTTCTAGTGGAGTAAGAGATTTAACAAAATGAATGATCTTAGGCTGTTCCTCTGTACCAATGTTGACTGGCTCTATCGGTTCTACAACAATCTATGACCTTTCTTGGTACATATCACTAGGGAGAGTGTCAAGCTTTCCATCGTCAGGTGCCACAGTTAGGTTTTCACCTTCGGATGCGTCCTTTCTTTTTACTGTTTTGGGATCTGATACTGCCACTAGGCGGTTTTCACTGTCAGATCTAGTTTGGACCTTGATATTTTTGTGACTGGAAGGCTTGGTACCCTCCTCGAAGTAAGCCATGGTATTCAGTTCAATAGAAAAACTAGCTTTATGATCTCCCCTAGGTAAGTTGTCCCTAAGTTCCATATAATCAATGTAAACATCGTCGTTTTGGAACATATCTAGTTGAGGAGTTCCTCGCATATCCCAGTCAATAAGCTCAAGGTGCACGAGGGGGAAGGAGTCGGATGATATACCTAATTCATTGATGGTATGAATGGAAATGTTGGGAGCATTGGTGGGGATTGTGGTCGGGATGGTACTTTCTTCCAAGTTGTTTATTGCAATGGAGTTTAAACTTTCTTTGAAAGCCATGATCTCAGGGATGGGTGAATCAAACTCTAGTGGTCTGTTCAAAAGCGTTTGTCCCTCATGGTAGGGGCTAAAAGTTTGAATGGTGTCGACCTCCTTGTCATCATAGGAATGTTTTGTTAGCTCATCCCACTAATACTCATTTGAATCTGTATCGCTATCTTCTTGGAGTGTTTGGATCATTTCCACAAGACAGGCGTTTTCCTTGGCTTTACCCTTGCCTTTGTATCCTAGGCCACTTGTGTTTCTAGCCGATGAGGATGAAGAAGGTTGTATAGGTTCAATGATTCCTTCTTTTCTGAGGCCAATGGGGCCTTGTCCTTCATACCCCATTCTGTGCAGAATAGTCTCACCTCGCCCATAGAGTTCTATTGGGAGTCTAGGCAGATCTTGGGGTGTGTTTTCTTCTTCAGTATAGAGCCATTGCATGATGTCTCTCTCCTCTATTTCATCGGATAAGGTCCCCCATTTTACAAAGGGAGTTGCGGGAGCTACAGGAGGAGCAGATGGCTTTGGGAAATGCTTGGGTCAGCCAAAAGATCTAGGAGACAAAGGCAATTTGGCAAGATTGAGACTGTGCTCAATTGAGTACTCCCCCACTCCAGTTTCTTTTATGGTAACTTTCTGCTCTTTGGGTCTTGAGGAGGAGGCTTCAGTGGTATGGTCATGCTGTGGGATACGAGATATATATGCTCTGTTATTCAGGATGATGCATTCAAGTTTTGTAAGGAAAGAGTTGCAATGCTGCTAGGGGTCAGGGTCGCCTTGAATTGTGATTTGCTTGCCATTGTGCAGGAACTTTATGCATTGATGATAGGTTGAGGGGACAACCTTCATGGCATGAATCCACGGTCTCCCTAGAAGAATATTATAAGTGAGCTCCCTATCAAGGACTTGGCACACAAGATCTTTTATTACTGGCCCTACTTGTATGGGTAGGACTACTGTTCCCTTTGTAGTTCTCTCATCCTCATCATATGCTTTTATAGTAATTTTCTTCCTTAGATCAACTACCCTTTCGGAGAACCACAATGCAAGGACCAGCTTTAACGTGCAAATATTTAAACCAGCTCCCCCATCAATGAGAACCCTCTTGATGCAGTGTTTGTGTATGAAGGTGACAATATGTAGAGGGGTGTTATGTGGTTGAGACACAGAGAGGTCATCTTGCTCGGTAAATGAAATGGAGCTTGAGGAAGTCAGATTTCCTACCATAGTCTAAAACTTCTCTTGGGCCAGGTTAGTGGGGACAGTGGTTTCCACTAAGGCTTTCTCGAGGATCTCCTTATGGGAAGGAGATAGATGCAACAACTCCAAGATTGAAATGTGGGCCAAAGTTTTCTGTAACTGGTCTATGACGTTATACTGACGGAAGTTGGATTGAGGCGGTGACAACCTTGGAGAGGCAGTATTGAGCGTGACTTTACCATTGCAGGTAATGATACTACAACCAGGTCTATTAGGTTCTGATTGTTGGTTGGGTGTGATGACATTGATTTGCGAGACATGCTCGGATAGGCAATTGATGGTATAGTTAAATGGCACACTTGCATAGTTGGCATTGCTATTCCCACTATTCTAATTTGGCCTGTTGCGATTGTTGTTGTTGTTACCATTGTTGTTGTTGTTGTTGTGGCCATGGTTGTTATTGTTGTTATACGGCCTGTCGTGATTAAGAAGTGGATCCCTGTAAGCCACATGTGATTCATTGGAGGTATGCTGTTGGGTTTCTCCTTGATTTTGATCAAGCACATCTTGGATAACATTTTTGAGATGGATACAATTGTTGGTTGTGTGCCCCCTTCCTCTATGATATTCACAATAGTTCGTATCCTTCCAATAGGAAGATTTGATTATAGGTTCATAATCACTTGTTGGCGGTAGAGAGATTTCATTGTTAGCCAATAACTTCCTTAATGCGGATTCTTGGGATTCACCTAGTGGTGTGAACTTTCGCCTTGGAGTTGAACTGAACCATGGTCTTGGTTCCCGAGAGAATGGTTTGTTATGTGCAACATTGTTTGCTTCTCCTTTGCGAGTGAATATGGGTTGTTGCTTGGGAGCTGCCACCTTGGCATCTACTACCCCATCGTTGACAACATTCCTATTCTTGTTCCAAAACTTTGATTTGTCCGTCGTGTAATTAGAGATAGGTGTGTCTTTGTATAACTTGATTTACCCCTTGGCGATCATAACTTTTTCAATGAACAATCCCATTTCAATGACTTTTGAGAATGATGTAGGGCAGTGTATTTGTATTTGATAGCTAAGATCGTTATTGAGGTTATGGACAAACATTTCCAATAGCTGCTTCTTAGGTATATCGTAAGAACACTTACTTGCTAGTTGTCTCCATCATTGTAGGAAGGTGGCGAATGACTCACCACTCTTTTGTTTGGTGTTGCATAGATCTAGCATAGATACTTCATGTTCGATATTATAAGAGAAGTGCGTGATGAATTTGTTGACTAGTTCATCAAAAGTTTTGATGCCTGGTGGAAGCCGTGAGAACCACTCCATAGCTTGACCGCCTAGTGATCTAGGGAATAACCTCATTAAGTAAGTCTCGTTGTGAGCTACTTCTAAGCATGCTGCATTGAATTCCCTGATATAGTCTTTAGGGTCCCCTTTTCCTTTGTATTTGTCAAATTTAGGAACTTCAAATCGATAGGGAAATGGTTTCATGATTAAACTTTTATCAAAGGGGTACAGTGCAATATCTGCCAAGGAGTAGGTTTTAGTGTTTGTACTCGTCTGGCGATCTGACATTAGGTGCTTGAGATTCTTGATTTCTTTCCTTATTTCTTCCATAGGAGTACTTTGGTCTATGGTTTTCTTTCCTTTATCATTTGTGTTTGGGTCTAGGGTTTTCCCTTTCACGATCATCCTCTATGTTTTCCAAGATTGAGCTTATATCAAAATCTGCGGGGAGTTTAGTTCCAAGACTAGCAAGGTGATGGAAATATTTTTGGGGGTCATTATGGAGCACTTTTTCTACTAAGCGTTGGAATTTCCTACTTTGGATGGTGTCGTGGTAATCTCCATCAGAGATTTCCTCATCAGTATCGTGAGGTGTGAAGATGTAGTTGGATGAGCCGGCCATTTCAAGTTGTTTTTTGTATTGAGATCGAGTAAGAACCATGCAAGGTGATATGGGATGAGGTGGAATGGGACAAGAGATTTTGGCCAGATGCCAACGGAGACTGCTAAGAATGGGATACCTAGGATATGGCTTGGATAAAGGACCTTCTCGCTCAATGATACGAAAGGACCTACACTGACCTGATATGGGATACTTTGATTTTGGGACTAGAAAACTTGATAGAAGGTGGATGGGATGATTTGGCAAGAGAGAGACTATTTGGATGAAATGGATGAAAACTGATTGCAAGGTGGAACCTGATCTTAGATCCTGAGACTAAATTGAAATGGGTACCTCAGACTGGTGAAATCTTTCTCTTAAAGACGGATTGCGCCGCTTAGACTATTGTTTTCTTTTTTCTTTTTTTTTTTTGTTTGGTGGTTTGTTTGGTGTTTTTTTTTTTGGTTTTTTGGTTGAAAGAATGTTCTTCTGATCTAATTTTCTAAATTTTATGGCAAGAAAACACAGCAAACACAAAGAGTTTTTATGGTTTTTTTTAATTTTTTTGTGATTTTTTTTACTCTATTTGGACTAAAAAGAAAGAACAAGTACAAAATCCTAGGCTTGAAATGGATAAGAAGGGTTTTTGGCCACTAGAATGAAAGGTATTTAATGAGGGCAACCATTCGAGTGGTTACACATGCGGCAGCACTACTCTCCGTTATGGAGTCTCCCAGCCTGCAAGGGTTGCACCTTGGAGGGTTTTAGGGGAGGTTGGCTGTCGCTGTAACACAACTTCACTCGTTGTTTGAAGCTTTCACTCCAAACATAATTTATTTGTAGTGGCTTGGAAGGGCTTGGCGTCTAGCCTGTTACCACTTAGGGCCATTCCTACTTGGATAAGCGGTATCCAAGAGCAGGCCCCTCTAAAGGAAAAACACATGAGAAAATGATACTTCTGGCGTTTTGGTCACCTAAGATAGGGGAGAGCATAGTCCTGGTATCATTCCCAAAAACACAGTATACAGTGGTTCCTTTCCTCTAGTTAAAATGAAAAAAACTAGATGATCTATCTACTTGGGCAAGCATGGAAATTTGAAGTGAGTAGCAAGATAGCAGTGGTCCAATTTTAACCAAGATAGCAATGGTGAGTTCAATTTTATCCACGATAGCATGAGTTGTTAATTTTGAAGTGTTTAAAAAGATAGCAATGTTCATTCCCGTTTGTAAGATAACAATGATCTAACTACAGAAGATAGCAATATGCAGATATAGCAATGGTTCAATTACTCTCTTCCTAGTTAAAGGCTATGTGGAATTTGTATGAGCATTCGTTTTACTGTCTTTTAAAAATTGAAGTGTGAGTTTAGTAAATGCAACTAGATGAATCTAAACCAGTAGCCTAACCTGCAAAATAGATCAAGAGTACCCTTGTAAAGATGTCGACATTAGCAAAATCTTCTAAAAACCTTAAGATCACTACCTGCTACAGAAGCACCGCTTCAGTGACTAAATACGCAGAAATAGTCAACAAAAGCGCAGTAACATAGATGCACCGTAACAGTGGTTAAAAGCGCTGTAAGAAAGAATGTATGTGCAGACAGAACATATGTTGTGAAACGGTACAGTCGCCTGAAAATTTCATCACAATTGCAAAGTTTACTAAGTCCTCTTTCCGATGAGTATTCGTTTGCGAGTTTTTGACTTCGTATGCAAAAGTTGTGTGAGTTTGAAAAAAAACAGCCTATTTTGCTAAGTGAAAAATCCAAAAAAGAAAAAAAAATAATGCCCCCTTTTTTTGTATATATATATTTTTTTTTAAATTTTTTTTTTTTTTTTTTTTATGAGTGTGTGTGCAAGAGTGGTGGTTGGGCGGAGGTGAGAGGTGATGGCTGGAGTGGCGGAGCAGAGGGTAGAGGTGTTGGTGGCAGCGGTGGGCGCAGAGGAGCTAGGCGGGGATCGGGGGTTTGAGGGAGGGGACGCAAGGAGTGGGCAGGGAGGGTGGCATGGAGGAGCGGTGGCGGCAGGGAGCGGGAGGCGGAAGGGAAGTGGTGGGAGAAGGGGAGGTGGGGAGGAGGGAACACAGGGGGCCCGAGGGCCTGGTGGCAGAGGATCGGAGGTGGGAGATGGGGTTGGGATGGGGCAACGGGAGGCATGCGCAGGGAGAGGCAGAGGGAAAGGGGCCATGGGGGTCTGCATGGGGGAGATGGGGTTTAGGGAGGCCGAGGGCCTGGGGATCGGGGGGAAGGGGGTAGGGGAAGGGTGGCGGAGGGAGAGGGTTTGTAGGGGGGCTGAGCTGGGGACTGCGGGGGGAGCTGGGTGGGAGGTGCGCAGGGGGGAGGGGAGGGTGCAGGAGATGGTCGGGGGGGTGGGGGAATGGGGAAGGGAGGACGAGGGGAGGCAGGGGCTTCGGCCCCTACTGGTTGTGTTTTTTTTTTTTTTTTTTTTAAATTTGTGTTTTTATTTTTATTTTTTATTTTTTTTATTTTTTATTTTTTATTGTTTATTAAATAAACGAAAAATGCTAAACTAAAAAAAAACAAGTAGATCCTAATTCCATTTTTTAAAATTTTTTTTTTTTTTTGTGATTTTCTACTTTTGCAAAAAAAAAAAAAAGATTTAAAAATAAAAAATGCTTGCTTTTTTTTGTTTCAAACAAGAAAAATTTCTTTTTTCTTTTTAAATTTTATTGCAAAAAATGGGCTGAAAAATTTAAAAAAAATTTCAAAAAATTTTGGGTAACAAAACTACACAAATGATAGGGGATTTCCTACTTCTGAAGCCTCCTGGACTCAACGGTGAGCTCAATTTGTGCATAGGAGGCCATTTGTGAGAGTTGATGCCTGAATGGTCTTTGAAACACCTGAATTTGCAACAAAAACTCTAAGACAAACACTCACAAACAATGTGGATTAGATCATGGTGGGCGCCAAAATGTTAATGGGAAAATAGGTTAGTCAAATTAATGAAAACAAAAACCCAAACATCAATGGAAGTTGAAAGCAAAGAAGATTTAAAACCAACACAAGTAAATATACTTACAAACTCCTTTACCTATCTTTCTTTGATCTTGATTGTGAAGCCCTCAGAAGCTTTCCTTGATTGCTTGCTTGTTGAAGATGACAAAGGAAGAATGGCTTTGATACCTATTTGTGTTGAATGTGAGCTTCAACCACATGATAATGGAGGACACTTGAAAATGGAATGAAGAAGAGAATGAGAGAAATTTGGGTATAGTGATTGTGCAAGATGAAGTTTTCCTAAAAGAAGTTGGGCATAGTAAGGATGCCTGTATATGTATGTCCTAATTGCTTAGAGAATGGTCTCATTTATAGATTTTCTGAAAAGGCAATGGAGGGTGAGGATCAAAAGATGAGATCAATGGCTCTCATTTTTTGTGAATCTTTAATTCATAATGGATGAATTAAAAATTCTTTTTTTTTTAGAAGAGTGGGTTATGACAATTGAATTTTAAATTCAATTGGTGGAGGATAGTGGGGGACAATTGAATTAAGAATTCAATAGTGGATGATAGTGGAGAACAATTGAATTAAGAATTCAATAGTGGAGGATAGTAGAGAACAATTGAATTAAGAATTCAATAGTGGATGATAGTGGGAAATAATTGAATTAAGAATTCAATAGTGGAGGATAGTGGGGGACAATTGAATTAAGAATCTATTTTTGGATTTTGGAGGATATTAGCTAATTAAATATTAAGAATATATAATTATATGTGCAACATGGTGAGGTGGAAGGGATGAAGTGGAAAGATGAGGTGGATTTTGTGAGGTGGATTTAGGATTTGAGACATTAGAAGAATTTAGGGATTTTAATTAAATAAAATAATTTTATTTAATTGTAGGATAATGAACCAATCAAATAAACTTATAATATTTATTTAATTGATAGAAGAAAACAAGAATTAAGATAAATATTAAAATATTTATTTAATTCGACCTGAGCCAATTTTAGGTGTCTACATAATGCATGAGCAATCAGACAAGATTTTCAGAGCAGAATGTAAAGTGTTGCAGAAGGTTCAACACCAAAATCTTGCTAGAATCATAACCACATGTTCCACTCCTCACTTCAAAGCTTTAATCTTTGAGTATTTTACTAATGGAAGCTTAGAGAAGCACTTGTATCAGGACAGATGTAGATTGGGACTAAGAAAAGTGCTAAAATAGCCATAGATGTAGCCCATGCCGTGGAATATCTTCATTATGATTGCTACGTGCACATAGTGCATTGTGACATAAAACCAAGCAATGTTGTTTTAGATGAAAGCATGACAGCCCACCTTTCAGATTTTGGGATATCCAGATTGATGGGGAAAATTACAGTAAATTCGGCAACTTCAACAATAGATTTAAAAGGTTCAGTGGGCTACATCACCAGGTATGGTTTCTCAAATATCTTTTTTTTTAAATTTATGGGTTTCTGTTGTATAATGGAGAAAACAACTATAATCATTGACTTGACTGCAGAATATGGATTGAGTGGCATGATGTCTCCTCGAGGAGATCTTTATAGCTTTGGCATTTTGTTATTGGAAATGCTGACAAGGAAGAGCCTAATCGATAGTATGTTTGATGGAGGTCTGAACCTGCATAACTACGTGAAGAGGGCATTTCCAAATAGGGCTTTTGATGTAGTTGATAAAAGCTTGTTAATGGAAGGGGCTGGCAAAGAAATAGAAGAATGTCTCATTTGATTGATGCGACTTGGTTTGCTGTGTTCAAAAGATTCACCTGAAGCTCGACCTACCACGAGAGATGTGTCCAATCTATTGAAGAACATTCAATAGGATTTCACCACAGACACTTCTTCTTCCATCAAATTAAGACCCACGATATCCAACTTAGTTTGTGATAGAGGTGAAATAATTAATTGTGAGGAGGCATCAGATACCCAAAGCTCTACATTTTAGTATACGTGTGACTAAGTCAAGGGTTAATCCATGGAAGACTTGAAAATAGAAAAATAGTCCATTGCTTTACATCTTTTATGAAGTATAGGCCATGTCTTATGTTTATTGTTGGATTTGGGTGTTCTGAAGAAGGGAAGGGTTAAAACAAGTAGATTTTATCTATGCAAACTTTGTTTTGATTGAATGAAGGACCGAAATGTTTGATGGCACTTAATCACAATTTTACTCTTCATCATTTCAAGACTTTATTTTGCAAAGCAGATTAAACACTTGAATTCTTCTATCAGCTTCTTTAATGATCTGGGACGCACTCTCTCTGAACAAGAGGTACAAAGAAAGTGGGACGTTGGGGTTTTCAATAGGTACAGAGTGTGCATAGTATAGTCGCTAATATGGCTACAAAATGGAGTTAATCATAGCACTCCTATCATGGAAGAATGAGTTTGTTGGTGATGGTTGGCTAAGCTGGTCTTCCTTATTCTATCAGTTATGTCCTACTTTGTGTTCTATTTTATTTGCTGAGTCTTGTCTCTCCCTATTGTTGTTTGGTTCTAGTGTTTTTGTTGGCTCATATCTGAGCTTTGCTATAATCTGTGTCTTATGACTTCTTCAATATATTAAAAAATCTTGGAAAAATATATGTTATTATTTATGAGCTTAATTTGGATATGGATTACTAAATTTAAACACACATAATTGCTCTTAAATCTCTGGTTGTGGCTAAATTTTTAATTGCTATTAATTGCTACTAATTGCTATTGAATTTCTGAGCTAAAGAAAATTCAATTTGCCTTGAATAAATATTAAAAAAGAATTTGTCAATTTCTTCTTTGAGAGAGTTTTCCTCTATTAAAGTAGGTTGTTTAATAGTTTATTTGCATTATTGTAACATATATGCATGTTTCTTCAAATTATATATTTGAGAGGAAGAACATAAGAAGAGCTTGAAAAAAGAACATAAGAAATATTCTTCATTAATCTTATCAAGATAGAAACAAAAATATGAGAAAAATACTCCCATTGAAGTGGATGAACCAAGGAAACCATGTCACCTACAGTGATGAATCACATTTCTTTCTCCAAATTAATTTAACAATAGTAGGCTAAAAGGCACTCAGCTTTCAAGTATCTTCATTAATTTTCCTCAAATCTCAATTGGTTAGGTAAAACCTTTACAAGTTAAAACATTAAACTTTACAAATCTACTTTGTTCAATTGTTGAGATTGAATGATATATTGTAAAACTAAATCATGAGAAAATATGAGATAATGTAGTCATCAGGTATTCCTTATTGATATGGACTAAAATGGCTCAATTTATTCAAGAATTTGACCAATGTATATGGGCTATAGTGAGAGTGGCCCCTCGCTCTCACAAGACCTTGGTTGTGACTTAAAATTACTTTTTACCTTTTATAACCATTTATAGTGTAGTATTTTCATTTTATTTTATTTTTAGTATCGATCAATTATAGTGGAGTATTTACATGGGTTCTTGTAATTGAATTGACCTAAGGATAATTTATTAAAAAATTTTTTTAATAGTATTACTTCTATATTTAAAAAATTAGAAGAGCCATTCCCCTATTCATGGGGTAGTTCGGGATCATCCATCAAATAAGTCAAGAGTAGATGCACGTTGGGTTCCACCAGGAGAGGGATGGCATAAACGTGGAAATCTAGGGAAATTGGGTGCAGGTTGTATCATAAGAGACCATAAAGGAATTGTGGTTGGATTAGAAGATAAGAAACTTCCAAAAGGAAAAAATAATGAAGTAGAGTTCCAAGCAGCACTACTAGGTACCCAGACATGTAAAAGACTAAGATTACCAAATTAGACCAAATTTTATCTCCATGTTAGGAAGCGTTGGATTCATTTAAAGACTTCAAAATTAAGCATTTTTACCATGAAGTTAATGAGAAGGCAAACAAATCAGAAAAATGGGTGATAGACATGCAAGGCAATGAGTACATTAGTGATAAGCAAGACTTGTGGAATGATATGTTTCTAGATCCTCTACCCATTACACATCATGCAACATAAAGAGAACTAATGATGTATAGTTAAGCCAATTTGTATGGAGAAGTTGAGGATTTGGGAAGGAATGAAGATGGTACAACGAGATGACAAGGCTAATAATATCTCTTCCTCTTTCGATGATGAAAGAACTTGTGATATATATATATAGTCTTGTCTTGTGTTATGGGAAGAAGCATGGATAGTACAATGTGTCTCACGACCAAAAGGAGACAGATTATCTTTCTGGGAACAATAACATAATTCAAATTGAAGAAGGTTTTTAGAACTAAGGCTATGGTCATGTTGCACACCATCAAAATGATTTTGGGTGACACCTTGCTAGATTCTTCGAATAGATACCAGGTGAACACCAACATTTCCTTTATGTTCCTAGCAGTCCTATTAGATGTGGGGGATGATAAGTGTGCAATTCGAGCAATGCCAGAGGCTATTGTTAAACCTTGATGGAGATGTGGGATAAAATGGATTTTGGATGATGCAATTTTGGGTTTGGATTTCCTCTTGGACTAGGAGAATGGTCGAGCATTAATCTAGTTTACTTAGGGCCATGGGTTCCTTTTGTGATTAGGACAATTGGAGAAGATGTGAGCATAAGTAGCCATAGGGCTAAATAGGGAATTGAGTTCCTCAAAGCCATCACTGGTGTTGCTCTTGTTACAGAGGCTGACTAGTCCTTTTCATTGGAGGTTTCAGGCTTGGAGATAGATGGTGATGGGGATGATGGAGACAACAAGGATGATGACCCCATGATCTCCCAAGTACAATGAGCATCAATTTTTGGTGCAACCTAATATGCATATGAAAGGTTGGTGGTTTTGGTCCTTGTAGGGGAATACCATATAGATATATGTAATAGGGATGGTAGACAAATGCTAGATAAATATTATATGATAGAATGAATTGTATACAGTATAGAATTTCTATGCAATGTATAGGAGATGCAGTTTTTTGTAAAGATAAGTATATTGTATATACGACCCTCCATTAGAGCAACAAGAACTAAAATATATATGGTTTTTATTATTTTCCTCTTTAGGGTATGGCTCCCCAAGCCATTTTTCACTAATAAAAAAATTAGAAGAGCCATTCAAATGGAGTATCGATTTGAATATTTGTAATTGAATTAACATAAAAGGGTAATGTCAAGAAAAGTTTGAGGTATACATTTCTATAATTTTTTTAGTAAATTTGGTTCATGTATTAATTTTTATAGAGATTTTTTTTTTCAAAGATAATGCACCTGGTAAACTTTTTAATGTGACCGGTGATGTTGGCGAGACACACCCTCCAGCTCCACACTAACGCTTTTGCCCAGAGCGATGAACCGGTGAGGCCACAACACGGGGGACCTCATCCCCAAGAAGGAACACTTCAAACCAGTGAGCTTGTTGGCCCAACAAAGGCGTAAATCTTGAGAGCTCGTTGTCCCAGTGGGGGTTTGAACTCTGGTGGCCGCCACTACAACTGAGCGACTTAACCACCGAACCATGCCCTTAACGACAATTTTTATAGAGAATTTTAATTTTTTTAGCAAAAGATAATTTGCTTGACAAATTTATGCAAATTTGTTCTAACATTTATTTTCATGGTGAATCTTGACCTTTTTTAATAAAAAAAAATAATTTTCCTAGTAAAATTTACTAAACCAATTTGTTTATGAACTAAGAAAATTTAGAAAAAGATAAATTGTTTGGCTAATTATCCACTATACTAGGTGTAAACAAATATATAATTCATTTAGTGAATGTTATCCTACAAAAATAAAGTAATAATTGTAATTATATAAAATTATTCTACTGCTAACTTTTACGTTACATTCCTACGAGTTGAAATGGAAAATGCTAATTTACAAAAAATTGAAGTACAAAATTAAAAAAACTAAATTTAGAATTGTAAATTGTAGAAATAAAGGAACTTGGCACCGAAAGATGGGCTTCACTGTCTCAGATGCTAGCGTGATGCACGGATGTCCATGGTAAGCACTATCATCAATATGACCAAAATACGGAAGAGTTTCCAAAAAATGTGGAAATTCAACCTAATGTGCATAAAAGTCAGAAGAAAACAACAACAGGTAGTTTCTAGATAATAATAGAGTTGAAAGCAATACAAATTTAATTAATCTAATAAATTAAAATGAAAAAATAAAAAGAAGGGGAGAGGAAGATATCACCAAGCACTCAAGTAGCTGGATATTTCCACCCAAAGAAACATGTAGATGGAAAGAAAAAGAAAAATTATTGGGGTTGTTTGGGGGTTTTATTTCAGGTCAAACCTCTACTTTGGTATTTCTACCTCCACAATAGCTAGTAGATAGATAGAAAATAGTGTGTTCATAATCTAAGTGCATCTAGAAATAAGAATAGTAACTAAAATGAAGGATTGATAGGATGTGAATATCCCAAGGTGCTCAGGGGCACAACAAATAAATGTTTGCAATGAAATAAGAATAATATCACCTATAGAGGCTTGAGGACGCCAAGAGGACAAGAGAGCTAAAGGAGAATGTTGTAGGAATATTGTAGAGAGCTATACAGCTTAAGAGTGCAAGAAAGAGTCCAAAAGAGAGCCAAGAAGGTATAACAATGAAAAGATAGATTCAAAAAGAGAGGATGAGGGAAGAGGAAGAGGTTGCCAAGTTGTTTCGAATCATTTTGAACTGTTACCATTAGCCTGTGAAAGTGACAAGTGGCAAAACACTCAGAAATGACCACAAAACAAGAAAGTGTCATGGGACACTAGTGTGTCATGTGGATGTCCATGCAAAGTTCTAGTGTCCAAACAATTTGGGCTAAAAAATGATGAAACACTAGAAAATCACTAGGATAACACAAAAGTGAACACAAAACTTGACAAAAGGACAACATGAGAGACAAGACCTAAGCACCATGGGAGGGAAAAAGGCTATTGCAAGGGCTAAACTAATCCTAGAGATATACTATGGGAATGGACACCAAAGTAAGCACAAAACATAGCATGGAATTACAAGGGTGTGCAATTTTTGACATTACAATAACTTTGTTTGTGAAATTAACTCATTCTTATGTGTTACAAGTACAATCATGTTTGATCACATTAATCTCAGAGGCAATTTAGATCTACTTCATACTTATTTCTTTATCAATATTGGAGTTATTTGACAAGAACATGTTTTAATTCTTGAAGGAGGTTCACGCCAACTGTGAGTTTAATATTCAAGTTATTAAATTTGTTGGGGAAATTATCTACATTCTACATCATTCAATGAACAAAGATCAATAATTAACATTCTATTCCATGACATAAATATAACAAACCCATTTTTGATGAAAAAAGTTTTGAAATAGGCCACCAACTATTATAATTGTTGTGATCAACGGTTATAGTTGAAGATGCAACTTAGCGGTAAATGAACTTAAATCTAGTTTTACATCAAAATCAATTTGAGTGTTATCCTTCACATCATTGTGTTTCTCAATTCCAATGAATATTGTCAAAAATTAATTGAAGATAATCATGATTTCATCCTATAGTATTCCAACCTCACTACCCGTAATTCTAGAAAACTATCTTGGATAAAATCATAGAGAATGTGAATTAATTATGAGGTAAGGATCATAATCAAACTATAAAAGGATTACCACACTTGACAAGATTAATTAGACTCTTCTTCACTTTTGACTCTTTTATACCAATGAGGGTATTCCTAAGATCTTAGACGTCAATTAAAGAAAAAATTATAATAACATGCATCACTATTGTTAGTTAACTTCATCATTTCTATTCAATTTTAAGGTTTCTAGTTCATTAATCTTTATTTGAATTTGTAAAATATATATTATTTTCATCCTTATGTGCTATTTCTATAATTTGACCTTGTGAGTTACGATTTTTGTATTTAATTGTTGTGAAGTAAAACCATCTGTATGGTTAGTTTTTTTTGAACTTGAATTCAAATTTTTTAATTTTTGTTAAAATTTTTAATTGTCAGTTTACTTTGTAACCTTTATTTAGCCACATGGTAAGTAAAGTTTTCACTTGGAAAAATTTTTGAAGTGAAAAATGTTAAAGCTTTTTTGAAGATGAGAAGATGACTATAACTCCTCGTCTTTCCTTAAAGAAATGCAATCAGTTAACTTTTGTCGTCTGATTAGTTTTTCATCAATGAAATGATTAGCTAGGGTCACTTTATAAGTGGTTGAATTTAAATGGTCCAAATTTCCAAACATGAAAGAGAGTGTCCATTGCAGAATTAGGTACGTGGCTTGATGTCACTACTTTCAAGACATTGATTGACCATTAATGGGACTGGAAAACCAAGAAAACACTTTTTGATTTTCTTGTTACCTTGGTGATCCTGTATGGTTGTGAAATTTGGGGCAGCAGTATGTCAAAGCAGAAATGGAGGCGGGTTGAGAGAATCCAGAAGCACATCATCATAAGCAGTCTCAAAATCAAGACTGTTGTCCTGTATTGTTGGAATAAGGTGCCATTAACCTTGTAAATCCCATTATTGTATTATTCCATTTATTATTGGTAATTACCCATAAGGGATGTACAAGTTTCACCGGTAGTGGTAAAAAAATATTTACTGTCCACGGTAATTACGGAGTTACTGCACGGTAAGTCCTGGAGTTACTGCGAGCAGTTATGAGATGTCATTTACTATGATAAATGGTAATTGGTCAAAGTGGGGTGCACATGTGGAGGAATAATCTATTTTTAGTGTTATGACGCATGTCATAGATGTTGTAAGGTGTAAGAGATTCTATGACAACTGTAAGTTGTCATATGAATCTATGACACTAATAATAGCATATGACGTGTCATAAGATGCTGTAAGTGGTTATTTTTGGCCCCAGGTCATTCAAGCTTGCATGGGCACTTTTTCCCAAGTGTAGGATGCATGTATGACAACATTTATGACCCCGTAAGAGCCTATTCTTGGCTATGGACGCCCAAGGTTGTATTGTTGACTCTTGACAACTGTTATGGGCTTGTAAGAAGTCATTTAATGTCTTGAGGTTGTGTAAATTCTATAAAAACTATAGCATAGTAGATGAGGTGCATATAATAGTTTACAGGTACATAGGTTCTGCCAGAGTGAAGGTTAAAGGATAGAGGAAGTGAATGTATTTGTGATCTCCTTTTGTGAAGATAATACAACTTGGCCTCTTTTCTTGGTGGAGTTTTTTTACCCAAAAGGGTTTTCTCCACGTTAAACACTTCTGTTATGTGCTTCCTTATGCTTCTGGTATATTTCTGTATTGTGGGTTTATGTTTTGATTACAATCTCCATTAATAACACACAGTTAAAGTTTGCTAAAATTTATCTCGAATTAGATTTGCATTGAGGTAGTGTTTCTTTCATTTCTAACATTTGGTATCAGAGCCTGGCCAGCTTTGACTCTTGGGTGGTAGTGTGGAAGCTGTAGCTACAGTGGGAGATTTGGTTACATTTGTTTTGCAGATCTTGTGTTGTTATTATGGCTGCATCCACCATTGCATCAACCTCTCGAATGGACATTAAGAAGTTCAACAGAATGAGGTATGAGTTGTGGAAACTAAAAATAGAAGATTTGTTGGAAGAAAGAAACCAATGGTTGGCTATCCAAAAAGAGAAGAAACCTGACAATGTCTCTCAAGATGAGTGGGATAGACTGGATAAGAAGGCATGGGGAATCATCCGTTTGTGTATTTCAGATTCTATGCTGTTGAATGTTGCAAAGGAAGAGACTGCATACAAATTGTGGAAATGGTTGGGTGAGATCTATCAAGCCAAGAGTACGGTAAATAAACTTTATTTAAAAATAAAATTGTTTTCCATGAAAATGCGAGAAGGTGAATCAGTTGCAGAGCATTTAAATTCTTTTAATTTGTTAGTGAGTCAGCTTGATTCAGTAGATGTTGAGGTTAGTGAGGAAGATAAATGTATCTTACTTCTTTGTTCTTTACCTGAGCCTTGGGAGAATGTTATCCTTGCTATCACTGCTAACCTTGTGGATCCGAAGCTGGATGCTCTTGTTTCAGTGCTACTATCACATGAATTAAGGAAGAAGAGTTCAGATAGTTCAAGGGATGCTCTCAGTGTCAGGGGAAGGTCTAAGGAAAGAGGACCTAAAGGAGATCAGAAAGGGGCTAAGGACAAGTCCAAGGGCCGGTCTAAGACTCTTGGTAAAAAGAACATAGTTAAGTGTTAGAACTGCGGTAAAAGGGGACATGTGAAGGAGTGCAGAAATCCCAAGAAATAGTGGGGGAGTGCTTCGGATAAGTCCTCGAATGCAGGTGAAGAAGTTTTACTTTCTGCATGTAATCTTGTTTCTAATGATCATTGGTTGATTGACTCAGGAAGCTCATTTCATATGACCCCACATAAGGAATGGTTCTCCTAATATGAAGAATATAATGGAGGTAATATCTACCTTGGTGACAACTCTATATATCTGATTGTTGGGAAAGGAAAGGTATTATTGTGTTTCAGTGATGGGAGGATTAAAACCCTCCCTAGTGTTTTGCATGTTCCTGGATTAGCTAGAAATTTGATTTCAGTTTCGAAGTTCAATGATTTGGGAATGCATGTGACATTTGACAAGCATGGCTGTAGATTGGTGAGAGGGAACTTGGTGGTAATGAAAGGGAAGAGATTCGGGAACTTGTTTAAGCTTGAAGCCACTACAGTTTGTAATGCCTCCTATGTATCTGAGGCCACTACTGAAAATACATGTATGTTGTGGCACTGTAGATTGGGCCACACAAGCAATAATGTACTGAAAACTATTAAGAATAAAAATTTGTTGGATGGTTTCTCTTATTCTGATGAGCACTTTGATTTTTGTGAGCATTGTGTGTTTGGTAAACAAAACAGAAAATTATTTCCTTTAGGAAGCAATAGAGCAAAAGAGAAATTAGAGATTATTCATACAGATGTGTTTGGACCTGTGGATAATGAATCTATTGGAAAATCTTGTTATTTTGTTACCTTCATTGATGATGTATCCAGATTTACATAGATTTATTTTATGGAGCATAAATCCAAATTTTTCACTAAGTTTAAGGAATTCAAAGTCTTAGTAGAGAACCAATCAGATTTAAAGATAAAATATTAAGATTTGACAATGGAGGGGAATATTTCTCTAAGGAATTTGATGAGTTTTGCAAGCATTCAAGTATAATCAGACAAAAGACAACCCCGTATACACCATAGCAAAATGGTGTTGCAAAAAGGATGAACTAAACAATTATGGAAAGGGCCAAAAGTATGCTTAGTGATGCACAGTTGGATAAATGCTTTTGGGCAGAGGCTGTGTGTACTGCTTGCTACTTGATAAATAGATATCCTTGTAAGGCTCTTGATTCGACACCTTATGAAGTGTGGACAGGTAAGAAACCTTCTGTTTCACATTTAAGAGTTTTTGGCTATGAGGCTTTTGTTCATGTGCCTAAGGAAAAGCAATCTAAGTTGGATCCAAAGGTTGAAAAATGTACATTCATTGGATATGGTGATAATGTGAAAGGTTATAAGCTTTGGAATCCACTAACCCGCAAGATTATCTTTTCTAGAGATGTTATTTTCAGGGAACTTAGAGCTATTTCTGAACCTGAGCAGCCAAAAGAAAAAGATGAAAAGGTAAATAGAGTGCACTTTAAGTTAGAGTAGCAAGATGCACCTTAGGAAGAACAGAATGATGGATTAGGGGGTGAAGAAGAAGAAGAAGATTCAAGTAGTTCTGATGAAGATGAATCTGTTGTGACAGAAGAAGTTGGTGCAGATGATCATGCAGAAGAACAAGTAGAGTCTCTTACTCCACCCTTGAGGAGATCCACAAGACAATAGAATCTAGTTGACAGGTATAGCCCACTAGATTTTTGTTGTGTATATGCTTTATTGAGTACTAAGGATGAACCTAGATCCTACAAGGAAGCTATTTCTGCAGATGATAGTGAGTCTTGGCAGCTAGCCATGCAGGAAGAGATGATGGCTTTGGACTCTAATAACACCTGGGATCTTGTTCATTTGCCCAAAGGAAGAAAGGCCATAGGATGTAAGTGGGTCTTCAAGAAGAAGTTTGGAGCAGACAGGTCATTGGAGAAATACAAGGCTAGACTGGTAGCCAAGGGCTACTTCCAAAGAGAGGGGGTTGATTTTGGTGAGATATTCTCTCCTGTTGCTAAATCAACTTCTATTAGATTTCTCTTATCCATTGTTGTAGCTTATGATTGGGAGATTGAGCAAATGGATGTTAAGACTGCATTCTTGCATGGAGATCTTGAAGAAGAAATTTATATGCAACAGCCTACAGGTTTTCAGGTAAAAGGAAAAGAACATTGGGTTTGCAGGTTAAAGAGGTCTCTTTATGGTCTGAAACAGTCCCCCAAAATGTGGTATCAAAAGTTTGATTCATTTGTTTTGAAATTGGGTTTTGTTAGAAGTGAGGAGGATCATTGTGTTTACATTCATTGTGTTAATGATTCTATACTGGTTATTGCTTTGTATGTTGATGACATGTTATTTTTCAGCAATACTAAGGGTATGGTTAGTGAGCTTAAAGCCCAACTTTCAGGTGCATTTAAGATGAAGGATCTTGGTGCTGCAAGGTATATTTTGGGAATGGAGATTAGGAGGGATAGAGTTAACAAAAAGCTTTGGTTGTCACAAAGTAAGTATGTGAATACTATTTTACAGAGGTTTAGTTTGAAGGACTGTAATCCAATTAGAGTTCCTTTACCCATTGGTACTAAGATTTCAATAGATATGTGTCCAAAGACTGAGGATGATCTTGAGGATATGTCTAATGTGCCATATGCTAGTGTTGTAGAGAGTTTGATGTATGCAATGGTTTGCACTAGACCAGATATTGCCCAAGCAGTTGGAGTTTTGAATAGATTTATGTCTAACCCTGGTAGACAGCATTGGAACTATCCGAAGAGGGTGTTTAAATATCTTGTAGGTACTCCTGATCATTGTTTGGTTTATTCTAGTACTGATAGTGCTGATAAATCTTTGGACATATAGGGTTTTGTTGAAGTAGATTGGGTAGGTGACCTGGATAGTCGAAGGTCCACTAGTGGCTATGTGTTTACTCTGTTTGGAGGTACAGCGAGTTGGATGAGTAAGAGGCAGCCCACAGTTGCTTTGTCCACCATAGAAGCAGAGTATATGGCTGCAACTCATGTCTCTAAGGAGGTAGTTCAGTTAAGAAGACTGTGTACAGGTATTGGTTTTGATTGCAGGAATATTTAGATTGGTTGTGATAGCCAGAGTTCTATCTCTTTGGCCAAGAATCCCATGTATCATGCTCGGACTAAGCATGTCGATGTTCAGTATCACTCTATTCAAGAATTGGTTGCAAATGGAGAGATTGAGCTGAAGAAGATAGACACTCAAGAGAATGTTGCAGATTCATTGACTAAGCATGTGAGCACAGAGAAGTTCATGTGGTGCAGAGAGGCCATGGGCCTTGTTTCTAGTGCCTGATTATTTTTCATTTGATTTCCTATGGGTTGATTTACAATGTAGAATGTCAAGTGGGAGAATGTTTGGATAAGGTGTCATTAACCTTGTAAATCCCATTATTGTATTATTCCATTTATTATTTGTAATTACCCATAAGGGATGTACAAGTTTCACTGGCAGTGGTAAAAAATTATTTACTGTCCACGGTAATTACGGAGTTACTGCACGGTAAGTCCCAGAGTTACTGGCAGTAGTTATGAGATGTCATTTACTATGATAAATGGTAATTAGTCAAAGTGGGGTGCACATGTGGAGGAATAATCTATTTTTAGTGTTATGATGCATGTCATAGATGCATTAAGAAGGTGTAAGAGATTCTATGACAACTGTAAGTTGTCATAAGAATCTATGACACTAATAATAGCATATGACGCGTCATAAGATGTTGTAATTGGTTATTTTTGGCCCCAAGTCATTCAAGATTGCATGGGCATTTTTTCCCAAGTGTAGGATGCATGTATGACAACATTTATGACCCCGTAAGAGCCTATTCTTGGCTATGGATGCCCAAGGTTGTATTGTTGACTCTTGACAAGTTTTATGGGCTTGTAAGAAGTCATTTAATGTCTTGAGGTTGTGTAAATTCTATTAAAACCATATCATAGTAGATGAGGTGCATATAATAGTTTACAGGTACACAGGTTCTACCAGAGTGAAGGTTGAAGGACAGAGGAAGTGAATGTATTTGTAATCTCCTTTTGTGAAGATAATACAACTTGGCCTCTTTTCTTGGTGGATTTTTTTACTTGAAAGGGTTTTCTCCACGTTTAACACTTGTGTTATGTGCTTCATTTTGCTTCTGGTATATTTCTATATTGTGGTTTTATGTTTTCATTACAATCTCCATTAATAACACACAGTTAAAGTTTGCTGAAATTTATCTCGAATCAAATTTCCATTGAGGTAGTGTTGCTTTCATTTCTAACACGTATGAGATCTTAGTGGCGGAATCTGGTATGTACCCTTTGGAGACGTCGGCGGTGGTTCGACTATTAAGCTATATAAGGAAAACTCAAAATATGGAAAATCACCAGTGGCCTAGGCTAATTATGGAGGAAGAGTTAAATAGGAGAATGAATACGTGGATGAAACAGAATGACAAGTGGCTAAAGAAATGGGATATTAATATGCAAGAATGCCCACATGCTAAAGAGGAAATAAAAAAGTATGTTAAAGTAAAATTTAGAAACATCATGTGGAATAATCAGTCGGGTTGGAAAAAAGCTTACTATATCAAAGAGTTCAACCCCGGGTGGGACCATGAGGAAAAATCTTTCATAGGAGTAGATATTAAATGGCAACAATGTTGATTGCACAGCTAAGAACTAACTCGCACCATCTTAGGTGTGAAATGGGCAGGTGGACATTTCCCAAGGAGGAGTGGGAGAGGAGGATATGCCTTTTTTGTAATAAAGGTGTGGTTGAGACAGAATGGCATTTCATCATGGAGTGCCTAGCCTACGAGGACATCTGTGACAACTACAATGACACCTTGAAAAACAACAACTTAAGCACCTTGTTTGAGGAAGCTAGACTTGGCAAAACCACAAACTTTTTGATCAAAATTCACAACAAAAGATCTGAACTAGAGAAAGGGTTGAAAAATGTCTAACAACCTTGTTTCGGGGTGGGCCTTGCGCGATTTTGGGTCCCATAGGCTGTTGTGGTCTCGTGGACGTCATTAAAATCTTTCATTCATTCATTCACTATTGCATGTGTTTTCACGGCTTTTTAATAGCTTTCTTTTCTTTGCTAATTATTCGGGTACCAATTATCTAAGATCGACTAAAATTTTCTAGTTTCCACACAACAGGTAAAAAGATTCTACATTTGGTGGCTGACACCACCTTGACATGTCTGGAATATTTTTTAAATTATTGATATTTTTCTATACAAACGACTGCATGTAAACACTTTCCACAAAGTAGAGCTCAGTTCGGTAAAAAACACCCCTCCCATTTTCCACAACTTTCTATTTTTCTCTCAAATACAATTTTCTCCACAAGTCAACACTTTGTTGGAAACACATGAAATCAAAATATTCGTCAAAACTTAAAAGTCAAGTATTTTCAATATCTTTCTGACTATTCTTGGATTCATAGTCCACATGCTTCTAACCACTTTCCCACTCTCTACAACCTAAACTCTTTCCTCCCATTTTCCCCTCTTTTCTTTCGCCTGCAAGAACACTCATTTTTTTTTAATAAAATTTTTCGCCTGCAAGAACACTCATTTTCCCCATTTTTAGACTTATTGATCCCCATGTCATGTGGATGGTGATCAACTTATTCTATGCATGGTCAATTTACTGATAGACTTATTTATCACCATCCACATGACATGCTTGAATTATTTCTAGTGATCAAATGAACAAAATTTGGGTCTACCATACGTTTTATGTATTACCCTTCATTGATGATTTGTCTGGCAATTTACCATTTTTGTCTCCATCTACCTGGTAGTTTCTAACTAGTTTATGAGGATTACAAGATTGGTAAGGTGGGCTTGCTCCCATTTTAAGATGTCCTTCTCGTTGTTGATTTATTCTTAAGATGGTAGCGATTGCACCACATGGCATCTACTTAGGTCATCGATAGAACATAGATTAGATGTAATTTATTTGCTTTATGCATGTTTCTACATCATCTAATGAACAAATATCAATGATCAAAGTTCCATGCAGTGACATAAATCTAACAAACCTAAATTTTGGTGTGCAATGGGTACGCTAACAATTACTGCATTCGTTGAGTCTGTTATTTTTTAAGCATATAGTGGGGAAATGCATGAGGTCAATTGTGAGGCTATTAAGGAAGTGACATTTATGTGAAGCCTATGTCTCCACATAAAGGTAGTCACTTCAAATTGCAAATGGACTATAGACTTTGTTTGGACTTTGGACCCCCAAAACAATTTGCATATTGCAATCCACTGTCAATCACATGCCACCCCCAAACTCTAACTAGAACTAGAATTCCATCTACATTTGCAACATATAACCTAACTACAAAATGCTTCTTGAGCCTGGAACTTGGATTGCAACATGCAAAATGACCCTAGATCTTGAAATGCAGGAAAATAACAAGACACTTATTTTGAAGATTTTAGCATGCGGGTTTTTGTAAATTAGTCATTCTAAACCTTAGGAATTGTGCAAATGATATAATTAAGATTTAATTAATTAAAAATGAACATATATACAGAATTAATTAATTAACTTAAATTAAAACTTTTGAAGATCATTTTATCAGATATGCCCTCTCCTGCCAAGATGAAATATGAGTACAAAGGGGTCATACCAGCATCAATGTTTATGTCAGACTTGGTGAATGTAATGGACATTGATCTAAGACATGTGGGATTAGATGAATTTAAAAAAAGAATGGCTATAAATGAGGAAGAGATGATCAACAAGACCAAAAATCTAAGGGCTAGTGGGTTGGTCCAAGTTGTAGGATTCCCCATCAAATTATAGTCTACAAACTTGGTCATGGCATGTGCACAATCCTACAACCCAGACTTGAAGGAAATATAGACTTCTAAGGGAAATGAAGTGCTACTAATACAACCATAGTACATTGAAGAAAATTTTGATCTACCAACCAAGAATGCCTATATAAACATCACTACAAATTCAACTCAAAAATGCTATGAGGATAATTTAAACAGGTGCCTCAAAAAAATTAATAGAGATTGGCTTCAAATACCTAAAACCACTCTTTTGAGAGTGCCCAAGAGACTATTTAGAAGTGACTTTATTAAAGATGTAAATGATTTCATAACTTTGTTAATTAGAGTCATTGGGCAAGAAAATGCCAAAGAATTCTAATCATGGATACATCAATTTATTGTTAAAATATTGGCTTGTAAAAGATTCATTCATTGGGCAAATCTGATTAATAATACATTACATGATCAATTTCCAAAAGTTTTTGAGTAGATAAAAGATTTTATATGACATCATATTTAGTATATGCCCTTACAAGGAGGTAGCAAATTTGAAGGTTGCAAATGGTAGGAGTCATGAGACTTGGCCCACAGAAAGTGTATGAACATTACCCCCAATTATAAATCAAAGAATATGTTAAGAATTTTGTCAGAGTTGTTGATGCTTTTGTATTTTATATTATTAGACTATTAGAAGGGGACTTTGGTAAGAGAATGTCAGTGAAAGAAAGGATTGAAATCTGTAAATGGGGTAGTTGGTATATTTAGTTCTACATTTTTTCTTACATCAGGGTCAAAGGTTTTGATAAAGCCCCATACAAATTTCCTGAATATGTTAGTGGTAGGTTGGTATTGTTATAATTATGTAGGCAACTTGTTGAAGTGCACACGTTGTATTTTGAGAAAAATATAAGGAGATCTCAATTCCCTATTACCATAAATATATATTCTTGTGTAACAAGCCAAGCTTCAAAGAGTGTAGATGCATAAATGACCTAGGTGAATTTGACACTATATATAGCAAGGGCTTGCTTCAACCTAAAGTCCACTATTGAGGGCTTGAAATATATTTGCAAAAACAAGGAGAGATTGGAATACTTTTGGACTAACTATGACAATGATTATGAACTCAAAAGAATGGATTACACTATGCTCAACACTCTATAGTCAAGAAAAGGTACCAAATGTAATAAAAAATGATGGAAATGTTTTGGATTTGGCCTATCTGACAGAACGAATTGCTTCTAAGCCCTTGCCATGGATAGATTGGAGTCAGGATGAAGTTAGTGATTTAGAATAGAGGACAAGAAATTTACTTAAGAGGATAGAAGAATGGTTAAGAAAAATGAAAGTAAAACATGGATTGCCTACTAGAGAGATCAAGGTGCTTAGTTTTATAAAAGACGATTTAAAGAAAGCATCCTCTTCTACACTCCAATCTCTTCCCCAGAAACCTTCTCCTCCTAATTCTCCTCTTCATGATGATTTTTAAGTTTTGTTTGTCCATTTAAAGAATGGTGCACAGAAGGATAGGAGATGAGTTTAGATTTAACTTTCTTTCTCTAACCCTTTTCTCCCCTCCTTTCTTTCTTTATTTATTTTTTTAAAGTGTTAGTTTATAGTTTTAATGATAAATTTCAAATCTCAAAAGGTAATAAAATTTGATAAATTTGCATATCATAATTCATCTTCCATTTCAAAAAATTGTGGTCTTAAATGAAATTGAAGACTTGTTATAGTTAATAGTGTTTGTTTTCACTAAGTGAGTCTCTTTTCATATGAATGGTTCCTAATTTTCACTATAGCCCTTTGAATGGACTAGCCAAAGAACTCTCTAACTGGGAGATTCTGTCAAACTTGGCAACTAATTCATGAAAGACTCTTGAGGCTAGCCACATTCCAAGTAGGGGAAAATTTACCATTCTACCCTATAGATCTCATGCCTTGTAGGTAAGTTGGTATGTCAAAAACCACATCAACATTAGGTTCAATAATTTAAGAGAACAGTTGTGCCAAACTTTGTCTTTTTTTGGTATTAGGGCTCTCAAGAGACTTTGTTGGTATAATGTAGCCCCAAGATGATTGGGATGCCTATGCACCAAAAAGAAACCTCTGGTAGTAGTAACGTACCCACCTAGATGTGTTAGCACTATTAGATTAATGCTAAGAGGCATAGAATGCGAAATATCACTCCTAGGAACCTTAATTAAAAAAAAATTAAAGCATTTTGTAACATTACATTTATTGCCATTATGGTAAAATAAATTTGAGTTGAAACATTTGAGAAGGTATTGTAGGTGGAATTAACAGATCCACCTATGGGTTCAGATAAGACATTCCTAGGTGCTAGGGTTTGACAAAATAGTCGTGCAAAAATTTGGCACTTTTTTGGTCTTAGGGATCTTAAGAGACATTGTTGATCCACAGTAGTTTAGAACGATTGAAATGCTTTGAGAATGAAAATACACCTCTAGTAGAAGTAACTTTCCCACCTAGATGTGTTGGCACTTTTAGTTTGGTGTTAAGAGTTGTAGAATGCAAAATATCACTCCTAGAACCTTTCAATGAATGAAACTGAAGCATTAAATTACAACATTGTGTTTGTTGCCACAATAGGAAAGACTTGAGATAAGTATTTGCAAGTGGACCTAATATTCACCTATAGTTTTAAATGAGACATTCCTAGGTGCCATTGTCTCATCTAAACCTACAGATGAATATGCTTGCCAACATTCATGTGGCTTAATCATCCATGTTCAATGCAATTTTGGTGATAGGACAATGTGCATATTTGTTTTCTTTGCAGGTCTATCTTGCAATATCACTCTTCTAAGGATGGTAATGGAGTAAACATAGTTACTAATCATGAGGTTATTGGAGCCTATCAAGTGTCACAAGCTTGGAAGGTATTTCAAGAAAAACTTGTTAACACTTGAGCACTATTAATGGTATTGGTAGTATTACTAATGAGGGAATTAGGCTGGAGGAAAGTGGGATTGTTCTTGTAGAAGACAATGCAAATGGTTTGGTTTGTGTGGAAGTGACATCAAAGGTCTCATAAATTTTGGCAATACATGCCTCTTCATTTATGAATATGCTTTCTTTGAATGCACTTCAAGATTAGTAATCACCAAGATCTGTCTCTCCTCCAGTCCTAGCGAAAGGAACTAAGTGAGTCATGGTGACAGGAATAAATGCTGGAAATAGAGATGCTACTATAGCAGAGAAGAAATTACCTTCAATACTTGTTGATGAATCTTCAAAGCTAAGATTCCTGGCGATAGGAGCAGACCAAGTCATGGCTATAGGAACCGAAGTTGCAAATGGAGGAGGTACTGTAGCAGAGAAGAAATTGTTCGCAATACTTATTGTCAAGTCCTTGA
Organism: Cunninghamia lanceolata; assembly: GCA_027924645.1. Lineage (NCBI taxonomy): Eukaryota > Viridiplantae > Streptophyta > Pinopsida > Cupressales > Cupressaceae > Cunninghamia > Cunninghamia lanceolata. Next base: position 13,479,141 of record BSBN01000078.1, read on the forward strand.
AGCCAATCTCAAAGACACAATATATGAGGGAAACAATAACTATAATGCAAGAGTTTACTTAATCAGATGAGGGTGACATAGTCTGTGAAAGGAAACAACAACTCAATTAGATGGAGGTGACACAGTCTATGATGGAAACAACAACTGTGATGCAAGAGTTTATTCAGTCAAGTGGAGTAAGAAAATTTGGAGTCCATGCTAGATAAAATGGTGAAAAAAATATTAGATCATTCATGAAATGAGAGATCAAGCCGACTAAGATTATTCATGAAAAATTGAGTTTTAGTTGACTAGAATATATAAGTTTGTCCAAATTAAAGGTTTGTAGGCCTACCTTGCTCAACTATAAGAACAAGCCTTGCATATAAATACGATTGAAAATACACATGAAAAAAATTATGTGTGTGCATAAAAGGAAAATCAAAAGGCAGACACTATCTGATATTAGTTTGATTTCTCTACTACATGAATTAGGGTTTCTTTTAAGAGAAATGAACAGAGGGAGATTGTGCAGGATGGTGTACAACTTGTAGAAGAGTTGGAGACCAAGTATAATGCAATCAAGGTGATGACAGCATCATGACAAACCTACCATCAAATTGCATAGGTTGAGTAAGTGTATCAGAGTCAGTCTAACATGGCCATCTATAGAAGACTGAGACAATAATTGTATAGTGCAGAGTTTGGTGCCTCATCTGATATATGTTGTATGTGTTTTAGCACATTAGGGGATTGGTGTCTCCATTAGGTTGGAACCCTTAAAATAATTTAACAAGGGGTTGGTGCTTCCTTTGAGTTGGTGCTCATAAATCAGGGGATTGGTGTCTCCTTTGGGTAGGTGCCCATAAAGATTGTTGTAAACTTCATTTTTTTTGTGAGGTTCGATTTGGATAGTAGATCCAAGTAGCTAAACAACTGCTTTCTAGAGTATATGGATGGAAGCTTACTTAACCTCTCTAGGGTATGATGTTTGGATATCTGTGATGGATGGTTACATTGAACCTACAACTCCTCCAACATATCAGGCTGACAAAAAGGAATGTAAGAACAATGCTAAGGCAAATAATTCCATCTTGTGTGGTCTGAACAACACAGAGTTTGTCAAAGTAATGCAGTGCAAGATCGCTAAAGACATATGGAAAAAGCTCCATAACCTATTTGAAGGAGATGATAATCTAAAACAAGCAAAATTGTAGACCTTCAAGGGTAAATTTGAAAATCTAAATATGAAAGAAGAAGAGAACATAGTTGACTATCTACTCCGAATACATGAAGTCGTGAATGCAATCAGAGGTCTTGGTGAAGAGGTAAAGGATTCAATAATTGTCAAAAAGATGTTGAGATTACTCCCTTAAAGATATGACTCAAAGCTCTCATCTATAGAAGAAGCCATGGATTTGGATAAACTCACCATGGATGGACTATTTGGCTCTGTCACTACCTATGAGACAAGAAATTCAAGCAAAAACACATTAGAAAAGGAAGCTACCTTCAAAGCTACAAATAAAGAAGAAGCACCTAATCCAAGTAGTGGATTTGAGGAAGAAGAGGCAAAATTTGTAAGAAAGTTAAAGAAGGGTTTAGGTAAGTACAAAGGTAAGCTACTTTTCAAGTGTTTCAACTATGGTAAAATTGGTCACTATCCATCTAAATGTCCCTTTGGAGAAAGTGAAGATAGAAACAATAGTTTCAAAAGGAATAAATTCGACAGGAACATGAAAAGCCTCTACTCTAAAGAGGACTACAATTCATTAGAAGAAGCAAATCACTGCTCATCAGAAGATGAAAGGGAAGAAGCCCTATTCATGGCTATGGAAGTTCCTAACAATCTAGATAGTACAAACAAAGATGAAGAAGACATGACAATCATTGATTAAGAAGAATGTGAATTTGATCTTGAAGGTAAACTTATATATGATCTTGATGACTTGAGAATAGTAAGGAAAGAGAACAAGGAGTATATGTCCAAGCTTGAAAAGTTAGAAGAATCAATTGTTGACTTGAAAATTCAAATTTAAGAAGGAAAAAGTGTTGCAAACATCCTAAATACTGAACTCAATGCCAAATAAGATGAATGTTCAAGCCTTGAAGAGGAGATTGTCTCTCTAAGGAAAGAATTGGAAAATGTACACACTCAACTAGACAAAAACATCAAATTTAGTAAGAGATATGAGATTCTTGTTGATATAATCAATATTCAAAGACCTCTATTCATGAAGTTAGGATTAGGATATGATGATAAAGTCACACAAACTTTTGCACCTACAAAGAACATTGAATTAGCAAAGATAGTGCCAAATGAAGAAATTCCAATGGAGAAGGAAAGTAGGAAGATTGAAGGAGTTGACTTCATCCATGTCATCTCTCAAAGGAGAAAATTCAAATGAGCAATTCCTATAAGAAAAACCTTTATAAATAGGTTTAACTATGCCTTCTCTGATTATTGTTTTGTTTGCAATCAATATGGTTACAAGGCAATTGAATGCAGGTCTAGGATGAAAAGAAGTAGATTTGATAGTAGAAATACTTTTGATTCATTAGTTGATTATGACATAATATGTCACACATGCAACAATCTTGGGCACATAGAAAGATACTACAGAAGTGGACTGGTAAAATCATAAACTCAGATGATTAACATCAGCAAGAAAAATGGCATTCATGGAGACCAGAAGATAGATCAAAAGAATGAATGGAAAGTCAAGAAGACCAATCATGAAGGTGAAAACTCAATGATTGTCCAAATTGCATTTCATGCACAAGGGAAAGCAAATCCTTGAGTTATAGACAATGGATGCTCAAGTCACATGACAAGAGATAAGAGTAAATTTATCAGTCTTGTAAAGTAGTGTTGTGATGCTCACAACATGCCCCATTTTACCTCTTAGCAAAATGAGGGCCCCTACTGTGGCTTTGCTTTGTGTTGTGTGTGGTCCTACTTGGTGGTAAAAGGGAAAAGAGGTAAAGGTTACAAACCATGTTGAAAATTGAAAAAACTTAGCATTAAGTGTCAGAGGGGAATAGGGGTGAATTCTTTGTCAAAAATGAATAAAGGTTGCTTTTTGAACCATTTTTAAATTCCCAATATTCTGCAAGATATGCATGTTTTTGGTAAAATGTATTATAAACAGGTTTTGTATATTGCATGTATGAGGTCGTTTGTACGTGGAGTTGTTGTATAAGTCACATTGAGTGGTTGAGTTTATTTATTGTGGTACTCTGTATGCATTTGTTTAGTGTTTTATTCTTTATATATGAGTCGGACCCGATAAGTTTTAGAAGTGGAGTGGATAAATGGCTGAGTTCGCATTGTATCTTGAGTTGTATGTTTGTTGAAAAGGAAAGATACAAGGCAATATACAATGTGATATACTTGACATGGACCCGAAGAGAATATAAAATTTGGTTTTAGTAAAGGGAGGGAAAAGGGTATGTATCCTTGTATGTATGTTGTATGTTTCGGGTTTACATCTTTGGCATACATACAACGCGGATTTCAAAAGATAATTAAATCGAATGTAGGTGATGCATTGTACCTTAATGTATGGATTTGAAAAGGTTATACAACATGGTTAAGGAAAATGAAAAGTTTGGGATGATTGTATAAGAGTTTGCAAGTATGGATGCTTGTATCTAAGGGTAGATACAAGTATTGTTGTTTCGAAAGGATGCAAGTGGGGTAAGTAAAGTGGGTCCCACAAATTGTATCTTGTGGTTGTATGTTGTATATAAAGTGACATACAAGAGCATATACAAATGGAGATACAAGAAAAGATGCAAGGAACTGAGAGATAACATGGATTTCAAAAGGAAGTTAAATAAAGGTAAGGCTTTGTATGTTTGGGCGATTGTATGTTAACAACATACAATCCCGATATACAAAGAAATGAAAGACATCGTCAGAGAGCTAAAAGGTAAAAATACTTTGTATGGGTCGCAATTGTATAAGCGTTTGCATCCATTTTACATACATTATGATATACAAACAAAAGATACAAGGGCGGATATAAAGTAAAAGGGTAACATTGTTTATAACCCGTTGCATGTAGGTTTGTATATGGATAAGATACAAAGTGACATACAAGAAAATACGATGTATGCAAAAGGTAAACTAATGGATAGAAAGGTTTAAAAAATAAAACATTGAAGTAGAAGGCCGAGGTCGTAGGTACATTGATTGCTGCAATTAATGCTGAACTAACACTGAAAATGGTAAAATTTCACAGGTTAGGGAAAATAAAAGGTTGTTTTTCTTTCAAATCTGCATTGTTAAAATTAAAATTGTAGAAAGAAGAACTATTGTGGAAATTGAACGAAAATTCATCACGAGACGGAATCCCAGAAGTGGGAACAGAGTAGAAAATGGTAAAGTTGGTCAACGGTTGTAAGGTCGAGCTATCAAAAATACAGGTATTTATCTTAAACGTTGTTATAGTTTAGTTAATCGAAAATGCAAAGTGATTAGTAGTAATTTCATTTTTAAAATGCAAACAACTATTAAATTACTATGTCTGATAGTTAATTAGATGGTTTGGGTTAAATAATATGAAAGTCAAAACTGGAAAAGATAAATGGGGGTTAAGGTAAATGTAAAAAAAATAGAAAATTCATGGTAAAACCCTAGGTAAGAGAGTAAAACAGCAAGTTAAAAAATGCATTTTTTATAGGATGGCCCCAAAGTAGAAAAAGGTGGATACAGGGGGTGAGGAAAAGATTAAAAAGGAAAGAAAGCCTCGTAAAGAAACTGAGAAGGAAGAGTTGCCAATATACAGAGGGTACCCTTCATTGCTCAGCACAAGTGGAGTAGGGACAGACACCAACATAGGGAATTATGACGCGGATGATGTTTTTTATAAGATCACAGCAGCAGATGCTACACCTAACATGAGGTGTATATGGTAAAGTGGATTATATAGAGATGCAAGTTTCCCATTAGCTATGGAAGCTAAGGATCTATGTTTGGAATGTATACAGAAGTATGATTTAGCTACCAGGAGGGTAATACATGAAGACAGGGTTATTGCATACTTATCTATAGAGGGGATTGCAAGAACATTTGGTCTAGAGATACATGAAAAAATGGTAGATATTGATATTGACCAGTACAATGAGGATTTCAATGATAATGAGAAGGATTGTAGAAGCAGGATTTTTTACAGTTGGTATAATGCAGAGAATAAACCCAAGGCCGTGGCAAGAGTACATAAGATCCTGCAAAGAATAGATTTTAAAGAGGAGATACATTTGATGATTACAATGTTAAGCAGACTGGTGGGATTAAGAGATGCCACTAAGTGTGAACCTTGGATGTTCACTATTATACAATTCATGAGGGAAGCGAAGAAGGAACAGGGACAAATTCACTAGGCTAAAGCTATTAGCACAGCCATATGGAAACATGCAATGTTAAGAAAACAAAAGATGATGCCTTTCTATTTGTCCTCGTATGTATTGTACTCATGTGCAGCAATGGTTCAGCCATATATATATGGGATTGATAGAATTGGAACCCTAGGGAATGACCCAGACCAAAAGATTGTATATGATCATTATCCTGATTTACAAGAGGATAATGCATTAAGAAAGTATGCTTTAGTAAATGATGTATTTTATACATACATGGTCAGAGTTTTAAAAGATGAAAAAGATAAGAGATTATCTACAAATGCAAAGGATATAATTGGTTTGCACAGTTCATGGTACATTCAATTCCAGAACTTCACTTATATTAGAACTGAGGGTTTTGAAGGAAAACCTTTCATGCTTCCTAGGTATCCTCCTGATAGGCTGATGTTATTACAGTTCTCAAGGAAAAACTTGAATGCTTTTAGAATGTATAAGAAGAAATATGATAGAGGGAATCTTAAATTACCTTAGGGAATTGGTAGGTATTACTGTTCTAGCAAACAAGTGGCTGGTTACTCAGAGAAAGAGTTAACGTATTATGGATTTGAAGAATTTGAGTTAGCAAGGAGGTTTGATCCTTTTCACAGGATCCAAAGGACTATTGATCCTAAGTTTAAACATCAAGTACACATTGAGGACTACTGGTCAAACTGTAAGAATGACAAAGAAGTGAGAAAGAAAGCTCACCAAAGGTTGACAGTAGAGCAAATGAAGTCCATGGGGGAAATCTATGTACCCCCAAAAGTTAAAGATGATGGCAAATCATTACACCACAGTTATGAAAATGCCAGGATGGATCCTATTGGAGAGCCTGATTGGTCACAACCATGGATTACATCTTTGGATGCATTATCCAAACCTGTTATTCTATTTTCTAAAACATGTTTGAAGGATAGAATTGAGGAGCTTAAGGCTAAGGGAATTGAGCCTACATATCCAAAGAAGGGCAAAAAGAGAGTGAGGGAGCATCAGGATGATCTCTAGTGCTTCTATGAAAAGAAAAGGAAGATTGTAGAAGCAAAGATTATGGAGAAAGATAAAAATGCTACATTGATGAATCCTTATGCACTAGGGGTGATAGTAGCAGTATCATCGGGCACATTTGTAGAAGCAAAGTCATTAAGCCATGATACCAGTACAGAGCAAGCACAAGATGCTAAAGAGTTAACAGGACAGAAGGTTATGAAGGCAATACCAGTAGGGATAACCCAAGGAGAAACTTCAAAATAGAGTGAAGTTATAGGAGCATAGTAGGTAGGTGCTAAATTAAGTAACATACCTGATGCATCTACCCCAGTAGAGAAAAGACAAACATATGCTAGGGTTAAAATAGAATTAGCTAAAGAAACACTGCATGGGTCAAAAATGCATGAAGACAAACAAGCTACTGAGACTGTTAATGTTGAAGGTGATAGTAGTAGTAGTGAAGTCAGGGAGGTAGATCCCGAGACAGGAAAATAAACTGGTATGGATGAAGAAGAATTGAGTGAATATTCTTATAAAGAAGAAGGGCTGAATGATCCAACATTTATGGAAGTTGAATAGGGTCCAATATATGAGCAAGAAAATGTACAAGAAGGATTGGGGGTGGTGGATCCGTTTGGTACATTGGTACCTCCAGAAATAATAAGGGATGTGCAAGATGTAGCACATGAAATAGAAGAATCTGAAAGAGAGGATGTACCTAAAGAAGTAATAAAAGAAATATCTGCTCAAACTAAGGAAGAAATAGAAGCTAGCACTTCTAATGTAGATGTGTTGAATATTTTGAACATGTATGGGGAACATAGTGAAGAAGAAAAGAATGTAGAAAGTAAAGATGAACAAGAAAAAGAGACAAAAGAATCTGATAAGATAGTAGGTTCACCTTCACATGTAGAGAAAGCTAACATGCCTGAAAAGGTACAAGAGAAAGTTGAAAAAACAAAGGAAATAACAGATACACCTAAAAACAAGGAGGATATAGAGAATGTTGTTGAAGGCAACATTGAACCTAAAAAACAAACAGAAGGCAAGGATATTAAGAATGAAGAACAAGAAAATAGGGAGGAAGAAGAGCAAAAGGAGCCTTCTGAGAAAGAAAATCTAGAAGCAGAAGATGAGGGTGGAGGAGATACTGAAATTGAAGAAGATGATAATGAGGGTGAATCTAAACAGCAAAATGATCCAATAGTATAGGAACAAGCCCCTCAACAGCAACCCCCTCCCCAGCAACAACAACAACAAGGACAAGGAGAAATAGAGAAGCCTTAAGAAGAGGTAATTAATGAAGAAAAGGCTACTAAAAGCACAAAAGAGGCTCCATCTTGGTTGGGTGCAGAAGTGAGGAGACAAAAGGTGGAGGTACAACTAGTACCCATAGACATCAAAAGTTTATTGGGCGATGCAATGCCAAGAAAAGAAAAGAGGAAGGCCAGAATCATGTCGGCAATACAAGGGGGTCCAGATGGATCTAGAACATTAAATTTAGTAATACCACAAAAGGAGAAAGCTAAAGGAGAAATAACAGTAGATGACTACAAGATACTCAATTTTGACCTAGGACACACAACAAGGGAGCAACATATAAGTGAGTGGGAAGATATGCACCAAGCTACTGTAAAAATGCTAAGAAAAGACAAAGATAAACATGAATATTTGAAAGGACACATTGTCCAGTTACAACAATTCATTAGGGGAATATTTGATCCCAATGCTACAATACTAGAGTTACCCAGTGAAATAGCAGTATTGTCAAAAGAAGTGAAGGATATGGAAAATAAGAGGCTTGAGGCCAATATTTTTGAAGAATGGTTCAAAGCATTCCTACAAGAAGGAGAAGAGGTGATCAAACAAGCAGTGACAAGATGGGAGTTGGCTGCAACATAAAAGAATAAATGCAGTGTGCTTATACATAATTATCAATTTAGAAGGGAAGAATGCAAGTTTGAATTAGGGCAATTGGAGGAAATTGAAGAAAGAGCGGATGAATTAATACATGAAGGAGTCATTACTCCTCCGATGGCAAATCAAGTACCCCAAGCCAAGTTAGAGTTAAAGTTTGAAGATGATAGTCTCAAAAGATGCATCACAATTACTCAGGGTTTAGAGGAGATTGCAGATAGCATGATCAGGTTGCATAAAAGGATAGTTGAAAAGCTCATAGATCATGAATGCATGGATGTACCAACATATGAACTCTAAAGGGCATTAAAAGAACTCAAGGCCATCTTTGCACCATGTCTGGAGAATCCAAGTGTGTATTTAAGTAAGCAACTGATTGATTCAATAATGGAGGTGAATGCCAAGATAAACAAATATAAGAAGAAGGTTTAAGGTTCGGGTAAAGAAGAGAAGAAATTGAAAGAAGGGGTCATAATGCAAGAATATATATGGAGAAGGAGTCCAGGGAGAAATCACACCTTCATAGAAGGTGTCATGAATAATTTCAAGATATATTTGAAAGAGTAATAGAGTATCAAAAAAGGCAAATAATACTAAGGAAAGAGTCAATTGAAAGAGTGTCCGTAGGTAAGGTCAACAAAATAGAAGAGGTCAAAGGGGGAATCCTGTTTTGAAAAGATTCCAATGGCATCCTTTGAGGTAGGAAAAGATAGCACAAAGATATTTTGAGAAAGGGTTAGGAATAACTGTACATCCTTGATCAAGAAAGTATGAGTACTATCTGTAGATTGGGTTTTGTAGCCATAGCAGTATGAAGCTTCAAATTCTATATAAGAAGCACTACTACTTGTATATTATTTACACATGCATTTTTGAATTACAGCTTGCATTTGTAATTTGTTTGAATATTTGAGTAAAGGAGTACTTTCTTTTAGTTTAGAAGAGAAGGTCGCCTATGCCTACACTAAGGAATGCACAACATATATGGTTTCCTTACTGTATCTATAAAAATGTCTAAGTTTTCTAGCAATTTGATTAATGAAACAAAAGGTCATTCATACATTGTAAATTATATATGACTGTGTGCTTTAAATACAAGTAAACTTGGAAATCTGCATCTATTATAGAGTGTTTTCTAACTCTTACTGGTATTTGGAGTATTATCCATTGAAATCTTGCAATCTTTGATGTGTGTTCGTGAAAATACTCAGGACTCTGCATTTGAAGATTTAGTATGTTGATTTGATTAATTTGTTGTATCTCCTAAAGACGTAAGTAATAGAATGTTTAGATCCTATAGTGAAATGATGTTCAACTTGATTTTCTCTAACTTTTCCCCAAACATTTGAAATAATTAGCTTAAATGTAGAAATCTTAAGGAAGTTGTCTTATATTTGAGTCAAGCATGAGGAATTATACTGATATTTGACAATTTTCATATCAATTTGAAAGGCAAAGCATGTTTCACTATAAATCATACAAAACTTTGTAATATAGTATTAACTCTATGCAAAAGGAATGAATAATTTGTTTGTATTTACAACAATTTGCATAATTTTGAGTCCAGTAAGTCACAGATTATCTTAAATCACGTAAGGCCCCTTGAATATTATAGTTTCACATTAACCTACTGAATTGTCCACAAGGTCAAGACCTGACCATACAGAGACTTGGGATTAAGAACTCTTAGCTGACTTCTTCATATCTTTCAAGATAGTTTAGGTTCATTTTGTGAATTTTAATTTTTTTGTTATGAATGTGTAAAAATAATCATCAACAAGTAGAATGGTGGATCAGTCAAGTTTGGAGGCAATACCACTACGAGAATATGTGGTAAAGGAACAATAAGTATTTATAGAAAGACTAGGACATAAGATGTCTTATATGTAGAAGGTCTTGAGCACAATCTTCTCAGTGTAAGTTAGATGTGCAACAAAGGATATAATCTTATCTTCCATGCACAAGGCTGTGAAATCAAAAAAGCAAGTACTGGTAAATTGGTGGCTTCAAAGCATGCATGACATAGAATAACTTGTACAACCTCAGTGAAGTCAAGGGAAGGAACTGCCTTCTAGGATAGACAAATGAAAGTTGGTTGTGGCATAAGAGGATGGGGCATATCACCTTTGATAGTCTTGTGAATATCAACTATAAACATGCAGTTAGAGATATGCTAAAGTTTGCAAAGCCTAAAAGAACCTTTTGTATAGAATGACAAATTGGGAAGAAAAAATGGACCAGGTTCAAGACCAAGGAGTACTATTCTACTAAGCCATTGGAGCTGATTCATACAGACTTGTGTGGTACTACCAGAACAAGGAGTCTCCAAGTTGAAAGGTACTTTATGTTGCTCATTGATGATTACTCTAGAATGACATGGGTTATGTTTTTGAAAGATAAATTAAAAGCATTTAATAGATTCAAGATTTTCAAGTCTATGGTTGAGAATGAAATGAATGATAGAATCAAGTGCTTAAGATCAGATAGAGGTGGTGAGTTCAAATCAAATGAATTTGAGGAATATTGTGAAGAACATGGAATAAGGGGACACTTGTTTGCTGCAAGAAATTCCCATAAAAATGAAGTTGTTGAGAGGAAGAATAGGACAGTGTAGGAGATGGAAAGAACTATACTTAATGATGCAAAACTTCCTGATAGATTTTGGAAGGAGGCGGTACACACTGCACTCTACATTCTCTATAGAGGACAACTAAGGGTAAACAACACTAAGACACCATATGATCTATGGAAAGGCATACCTACATCTATCAAATACTTCAAGGTGTTTGCAAGCAAATGCTACATTAGGAGAGATGAAGATAATCTACGAAAGTTTGATTCAAGATTAGATGAAGTTATCTTCCCTGGCTATTCATCTAGAAGAAAGGCTTATAAGTGTTTTAACAAAAGGATATAGATGGTTTTTGAGAGTGCAAATATGAGGGTTTATGAAAAGGTACATTCATCCACATATGATCAAGAAGACTATTGCTCAGAGGGACCTGCCTGTGTAAAGGAAGAAGATGAAGTTGAAAAAGAAGAAACATCAAAGGAGACTACCACGACACCTATAAAATATGTTCATAAGAATCACTCTGAAGATCAGATTATTAGCAACAAGAATGAAGGAGTTGTTACTAGGGAAAAATAGAGAACAAGTAAAGTTCTCACCACTGCCCAAGATAGAACCAAAGAACTTCTTTGAAGACAACAAGGATGAGAGTTGGATTCATGCCATGCAAGAAGAACTAAATCAAATTAATAAAAATCAGACATGGAAACTTGTTCCAAGGCCAAAGGATAAGAATGTGATTGGCACCAAGTGGGTATTCATAATTAAACTAAATAAAGATCCATGGACAAGTTGTTAGAAACAAGGCATTATTCATTTGCAAGGGCTATGCACAAGTAGAGGGTATTGATCTTGAGGAGATATTTTCTCTTGTGGCAAGGTTAGAAGCAATCAAGATGTTTCTTGCATTTGTAGCCCACAAGAACTTCAAGTTCTATCAAATGGATGTCAAGTCAACATTCTTAAATGGTGATCTTGAAGAAGAAATCTATATTGAGTAGCCTGAGGGATTTCAGCTATTAGAAGATCAGAAATTGGTATGCAAGCCCCTAGGGCATGGTATGTAAGGTTAGATAAGTATCTACACCAACAAGACTTCAAGAAAGGTATTGCAGACAGTAATCTTTACATCAAGATAGAAGGTGAGCACATGTTGATAGTAGTAGTATATGTTGATGATATAATCTTTGGTGGCAATGATGGGATGTGAAACAAGTTTATAGAAGAGATGCAGAATGAGTTTGAGATGTCTATGATAGGTGAAATTTCATTCTTTCTTGGACTTCAAATTGCTCAATCAGACAAGGGTATCTTTATTTCACAAGCAAAGTATGTCAAGGAGATGTTGAACAAGTTTGGTATGGATGAATGCAAACCAATAAGTACACCTATGGTAACATGTTGTCATCTTAGCAAAGATGATGAGTCACTCCAAGCTGATCAAACTCTCTATATGTCCATGATAGGAAGCTTATTATACTTGATTGCATCACGGCCAAATATCATGCAATTAGTTTGTATGGTGGCCAGGTTTCAAGCTAATCCAAAAGAGACATATGTGAAGGTTGTTAAAAGGATCTTTATATACTTGAAGAGCACATTGGACTATGGATTGTGGTACAAGAAGGGAAATGACTTTTCTCTAACTACATATACAGATGCAAATTGGGTGCTAGCAGCACTAATGGCAGGAGAAGCACAAGTGGTGGAGCCTTCTTCCTAGGTGATAGGTTAGTTTCATGGTTGAGCAAGAAGCAAGATTCGGTCTCTCTGCCAACAACAGAAGCATAATACATAGCTACAATATCTTGTTGTACCTAGGTGTTGTGGATGAAGCAAACATTGAAGGATATCAAGGTAATATATGATGAGCTTATTCCTATTTTGTGTGATAATACAAGTGCCATCAACATATCAAATAATCCAATGATGCTCTCTAGAACCAAGCATATACATATCCATTAAGTATCACTTGTTGAGAGAAAAGGTTGCAGATCAAGAGGTAAAGTTGGAATATGTCACCACAAAAGATTAGATTTCAAACATTTTCACAAAGCCACTCCCTAAGGATACCTTTGAATATCTTAGTTAGAAGTTAGGAGTTATTGCTCCTTCTTCTTCTCACAAGTAAAATTGTAGTTGAAACATCTGTCCATGGGGAGTAGCTCAAGGCATATTCTTCATCATTGGTTGGATAGTGGCTACCTCTTAGGGGGAACAGGTAGATCATAGAAGATAATATAGATAATCAAGTTTGATGTAGATAGGGGGAGACATTCCTCTTAGATTGAGCATACTGATAATACATTACCCTTTGCCCTTGAGGTCAAAGGAGGAGAGAATCATGTTAGAGACAACTATTGAGAGTGTTTCCATCAATGACAAAGAGGGAGATTGTTGTACATATTGTCATTGATGTCAAAGGAGATGTAAAAGACATGTGATAGCCTAAAGGTGATTGGCCAACAAGCTCTTGTGTTTGTCTTTTGTGTGGTGGTGGTTTTATAGCGGATAGGGAACATGCTTGCCAACATTTCTGTGGCTTAATAATCCATGTTCAATGTAGTTTTGGTGACAAGGCAATGTGCAAATTTTTTCTCTATAGGTCTATCTTGCAATATCACTCTTCTAAGGATAGTAATGGAGTAAACATAGTTACTGATCATGAGGGTATTTTGAGGTTGTCAAGTGTTACAAGCCTAGAAGGCATTTAAAAAAAACTTGTTAACAACTGAGTATTGTTAATGGTATTGGTAGTACTACTAATGAGGGAATTAGGCTAGAGGAAAGTATGGTTGTTCCTACAGAAGACAATGCAGATGGTTTGGTCTGTGTGGCAATGACATCAAAGGTCTAATAAATCTTGGTAATATTGCCATGTCACATCTCAACTGTCATTCAACAACATGACTTTTTGGAATGGGCTTGACTCGAAGAATGTGAAATCAATTATTGATTAAGGCAAACAAAGTTGCATTAACAATTCTTTGTGGGGATAGAATTGTGATAACAATCATGTCCAAGGTAGGGAAAGGGGTAAGATTAAAATTGGATCCAAACCACTATAGATAAATTGGCTAAAGGACAAGTTTAAGGCTAAGTTCTTTCAAATTAGATAATGTAACTCTCAAATTAGGCACTATGCCAACATACATTACAAGACAAGAGGGGGAAAATATTTAATGCTAAGTATGCACTTCTTTTCTCTATATTTTACTCCCACTTTATTGTGCATGTGAATCTACCATGAAAGATGAATGCTAAAGTAATATATGACAATGAATAAAATAAAAAGTATTTTTCAAAAGGATACAACTTGAATGATGTAGTCATGGATAAAGGGTCAAATAAAGATTGTCTATTCATACAAACCAAACATATAAACATAAATTCAACGTAACCTTACCACACAACATAAATAGAATTCTTATAATGAATATATGAGAGAATGGTAAAAAATCAATATTTCATATCTAATATTCTGATATAACAGAAGTTTACAAAAATCTAGGAATAAAAGTTCATACCTCAATATATAGACACATCAATTTAATACATGAGGTTTAATACATGCCACCGCAAGTCTAAAGCGTTGCAAGAATTTTCATTCATTTTTCCAAATTTTTCTTGACCTGTAGCATGTAGCAGATAAAATCCCAGACTCATATATACACACATCAATTTAATCAAACAGACTCATATATACCCATCGTTTGTGCGATGTAGCAGATAAAATCCCAGCAATAACTTTGAACGAGGAACAACGCCGCCATGAGGTATTTGTGCACTCATCTTCCTTGTGGTGTTACTGTCTTATTCATTCTCTCATGTCTCATTCTTGATCTTGCACTCTCTCTCAACACCACACAAATTCAACTCATGAATGAAATCTCTAACCATATGTTCTACTGGAATGGTAGTAGCTATGTCACAGACTGGAATCCTTGGAATACTAGTTCTGACCCATGCCAATCGCATGGTGTAATTTGCAGTGAAAATGGGGATGATGTTGTAGAATTGGACATGTCTAACACTGGGTACATGTATGGCTTTGAGTTTAATAAGAGCATCTTCCAGATTATCTGTAAACTGCCAGCCATTCAACGTCTTAACCTGTCTTACCAGGGGCTTGCCGATGAGTTACCCCAAGAGCTTAATGAATGCACCCGTTTGAATTTGAATGACCTCACTCATACCTCCATAAGTAGCCTGGGTGGCCTTGGTAGCCTTGCCAATTTGAAAACTCTGCTTCTCTCTTCCAATGATTTCTCTGGAAGTATTCCTGTTGAGTTGCTAAACATGACAGGTCTGAAATCCCTTGATCTTAGCAACAACGACCTAAGTGGCCTTGGTGGCCTTGGTAGCCTTGCCAATTTGAAAACTCTGTTTCTCTCTTTCAATCATTTTTCTGGAAGTATTCCTGTTGAGTTGTCATACATGACAGATCTGGAAACCCTTGATCTCAGTAACAACCAATTAAATGGATCTATTCCTCCCCAACTGTTTTCTTTGAGCAATCTGCGAGCCCTTGCTCTCAGCCACAATTTGCTGTCTGGAGAGATACCTCAGAAATTCTCAAGAAATTTGTTTGGGTTGCGCATAGGTTATAACAAATTGAATGGAACCATCGCTTCTACAGTTTCCAATGCCCTAAATTTGACATACCTAGAAATGAATGACAACTTTCTTAACAGCCCAATTCCAAGGCAGCTAGCAAGTTATACTCAACTCAAGTGGCTTGATCTGGGGCACAATAAATTGGGAGGTCCATTGACCCATGTGCTGCCTAAACTTCTACAGTTGCAGTATTTGAACCTGGGAAATAATATGTTTGAGGGAAGTATAACAGACGAGCTCTCAAATTTGTCTAATTTGACTCATGTGGATTTGAGTGCCAATCTTTTATCCGGGAACATATCCTCAAAAATTTTCAATCTTAAACAGCTGAATACTTTGTGTTTACGGAAAAATCATCTAACCGGAATTATTCCATTGAATATACAAAATGGAAAGTCCTTGCTGGAGCTCAGATTGGACAGAAACAAGCTGACAGGAAGAATTCCTTCAGGAATTGGCAAGCTTCACATGTTGCAGATTGATCTGAGCCACAACTCTTTGAGAGGTAAAATTCCCATTACTCTTTGCAACCTGAGAAGTCTAGTATCTTTGGATTTTTCCAACAACAGGTTGACAGGCACAATTCCAGAGTCTTTAGCAAATATGAAGGAGCTTCACCATTTGGACCTGTCAAACAACAAATTAACAGGAAAAATTCCAGAGTCTTTGGGAAAACTCCGACTTTCAGTATTAAACCTGTCAAGCAACAATTTAACAGGAACAATTCCAGAGTCTTTAAAACAAATCAGTATTTTTGACCTGCCAAACAATGAATTCCAACGGGAAGAAGCCATTCTACATCCATGATAAAAATATTGGGAGCAGTAGGTGCTGTTGCTGTTTTTATAATTTGTTGTCTACTTTTAG
The DNA here is from genome assembly GCA_027924645.1 of Cunninghamia lanceolata. Taxonomy (NCBI): domain Eukaryota; kingdom Viridiplantae; phylum Streptophyta; class Pinopsida; order Cupressales; family Cupressaceae; genus Cunninghamia; species Cunninghamia lanceolata. The sequence continues at coordinate 13,495,486 of BSBN01000078.1, forward strand.
GAGTCCTATGGATAAGGAACTTGCATAAAAGAACGGGATTTAAACAAGAAATGAGTAAAATCCTTAAAAAGGTGGAGCATCCACGGATCTCATATGAGGAGCTTCTCGCAGCAACCAATAGATTCCATAACTCCAATCTGCTAGCAACAAACAGTTTTGGATCAGTGTACAAAGGATTTTTGACTGATGGTACCCGTGTTGCTGTGAAGGTTCTCAATTTAATACAGGAGCAATCAGAAAAGATTTTCAGAGCAGAATGCAGAGTGTTGCAGACGGTTCGACACCGAAATCTTGCTAGAATCATAACCACATGTTCCACCCCTCACTTCAAAGCTTTAATCTTTGAGTATTTTACTAATGGAAGCTTAGAGAGGCATTTGTATCAAGACAGATGTAGATTGGGACTTAGAAAAGTGTTGAACATAGCCATAGATATAGTCCATGCCGTGGAATATCTTCATTATGATTGCTACGTGCACATAGTGCATTGTGACATGAAACCAAGCAATGTTCTTTTGGATGAAAGCATGACAGCCCATCTTTCAGATTTTGGGATATCCAGATTGATGGGAAAAATGGTGGTCAATTCAGTAACTTCAACGATAGATTTAAAAGGTTCTGTGGGCTACATCGCACCAGGTATGGTCTCTCAAATATATATATTTTTTAATTTATGGGTTTCTGTGGTATATTGAAAAAACAACTATAATCATGACTTGACTGCAGAATATGGATTGAGTGGCATAATGTCTCCTCGAGGAGATGTCTATAGCTATGGCATTTTGTTATTGGAAATGCTGACAAGGAAGAGCCCAACTGATAGTATGTTTGATGGTGATCTGAACCTGCATAACTGGGTGAACAGGGCATTTCCAGACAGGGCTTTTGAGATAGTTGATAAAAGCTTGTTAATGGAAGGGGCTGGCAAAGAAACAGAAGAATGTCTCATTTCATTGATGCGACTTGGTTTGCTGTGTTCAAAAGATTCATCTGAAGCTCGGCCCACTATGAGAGACGTGTCCAATCTATTAAAGAACATTCAACAGGATTTCACAACAGACACTTCCTCTTCCATCAAATTAAGACAGACGATATCCAATTTAGTTTGTGACAAAGGTGCAATAATTAACAGTGAGGAGGCATCAGATACCCAAAGTTCTACATTTTAGTACATACGTGTGACTAAATCAAGGGTTACATCCATGCTATTGCTTTACATCTTTTATGAAGTATATGCCATGTCTTGTGTTTATTATTGGATTTGGGTGTTCTGAAGAAGGTAAGGGGAGAAACAAGTAGATTTAATCTATGCAAACTTTGTTTTGATTATAGTGTTAATAGTGTTGTTTGCTGAGTCATGTCTCTGCCGCTGCTGTTATAGTATTTTTGTTGGCTCATATCTGAGCTTTGCTATAATCTGTCTTATGACTTCTTCAATATATTAAAAAAACCTTAACAATCTTGGAAAAATATATGATAATATTTATGAGCAAAATTTCAACACCAATTATTAAATTATTAAATCTCTAGTTGTGGTTAAATTTTCTACTAAATGTCTTATTGTGACTAAATTTCTTTTCTCCAAGAGTTTTCCTGTACTAAAGTGGGTTGTTCAAGAATTGATGTGCATTATTGTAACACATAGACACATTTCTTCAAATTATATATTTGAAGAGGAAGAAATGGAACAGGTTAGCTTCTAAATTATGGTAATTTAAGGAAATGAATATGATTTTTAATTAATTGTACAAATTAGATTAATATAAAGAGTTGAGTTAATTAAATAAAAAATTACCTAAATAAAATAAAAAGGGTTGGAAATTTGTTTAGCTCTTCAAATGGTTTAATGTATTGTGTTGTAAGTTGTAAATTAGATTTTACTTATAAGCTTCAAATTTTATTAAATTGATATGACTTTAAACTCTACAAATTAGTTGAAGGAGATTAATATGTGGCTTTTTCTCTAAAAAACTGTAATCCTATCTAGATTTGTGAACATGTCTAGAATCTATGATCTTGTCTTGGCTTGTCGTTTGAATTTCATTCCTCTACTTCAACACTTGCACTAAGTCAAAGTAGTATTTTGAAGCATCTTTGGGAGCTTGTTGTCTAGGATTGAAGTACTCTACTTCCTTTAGCCTTAGTCAACCCCTTTACACTAGTTGTTTACAATGAGTAATGATAAGATAAATGGATGATATTGAATGCAAGTGTGTTCCTAACTCGAAAGTGCTCTTTGACTACTCTTAATGCTCTTGGATGATAACTAGGAGATGCTCTTGTGATTCTTTGTGTTTAAGGCAAATAAAATTGCATTATCAACTCTTTGTGGGGGATAGAATTGTGATAACAATCATGTCCAAGGTAGGGAAAGGGGTAAGATTAAAATTGGATCCAAACCACTAGGGATAATTTACGTAAAGGACAAGGTTAAGGCTAAGTCCTTTCAACTTACACGTTGTAACTCTCAAATTAGGCACTGTGCCAACATGCATTACAAGACAAGAGGGAAAAATGCTAAGTATGCACTTCTTTTCTCCACATTTTACCCCCACTTTATTGTGCATGTGAATCTACCATTAAAGATGGGTGCTAAAGCAATATATGACAATGAATAAACTAACAAGGACTTTTCAAAAGGATACAACTTGGATGATGTAGTCATGAATAAAGGGTTGAATTAAAGATTATCTATTCATGCAAACAAAACATAGAAACATAAACTCAACACAACCTTAGTACACAACATAAGCAAAATCTTAGAAAGAATATATAAGAGAAAGGCACACAAATAAATATTCATATATGATGTTATGATATAACGAATATTTACAAAAATCTAGGAACAAAAGTGCATACCACAATATTACATGTTAAGAAAATATATGCCAAAATCACAATATTTAAAATTAAGATCTCCTATCTATTCCATCTCTCTACTTCTACTCTACCTTCTTTAATGTATTAGTAACCTTTATATAGGGAATTCTTTGTAAAGTGAAATAATGTTGGCCTATACATAACAATTTGTTGTACAATTCAAATATAAGCACAATATCCTAAAGGAGGTCCCTTTGGCCTAAGAACACACTGCATTTTACAATAAGAGAACCAATTACAATTTTGATGCAATCATATCAAGAGTCCTATTACAATGTTAAATTTACAATCTAGAGGCTCTATGAGAAATATGTAGTACTACACAGTAGAAAGACTACCTATGACACTATGGCTTTGAACTTTGATAGTAACCAAATGTACTTGACATGTCAATTTAACCTCTATAGTTACAAGAAAACAAACAAGAAAGAAATATTTTTAGGCAATTCAAGATTGCTCAACCCTTGAGATCTTCCTACATCAAATACCCTAGGTAACATAATTTTGAGTTGAGTGTTCAAAATTAAGTGAAGGAGGGTGCTTTGGATACCCAACATGTATTTTTTAGTGTCGAATCTTCGCCAATTGGCAAATAGTTGAAATCAAGGCCTCTAAAAATGGCAAATAGTACAAGCTATAAAGGAGACTAATTCAATGCCATTAGAGTTGATTCGTCACTAATTTATAATGTAATTACAAATCTTAATTATATTTTCCATTAATATTATATTCTTTCCATTAATTTGGGGCAATATCATCATTAATAATAAATTCCCACTAAATTCTAGGGATATTTTCACTTTGAATAGGGATTTTATTTGTTGCCATCCATTACCTTTTTAATTAGATGGATGTACTTCTATTCCACGACACTATATGCATGTGCCTTTTAAAAGTATTACTGAGGCCTAGAATTTGTTTTGGGTTGCATGATTAGATTATGATCATGTGGCCCAAAAACAAATTATATGCCTCAACAAGATCGGAACCACCCCAAAACAAGATCGGCTCCCTAATCCAAATTTTTTTTTATTGAATTACGAATAGTTGTGCTCTGCGTAGGCCTTTTCTACAATTAACAAATTGATTTGGAAGCAACTGTAATCCCTGGCAATAACTTAGGTCAAGGTGATTGAGGGATTTCAAGTGATAGATCACCTAGTAAACTTCTCATTAAGCCTGAACTTAAACCCATCTTTTTCAAATGTTTAAGAAGCCCCATTGACTCTGGCAACTTGTTGAGTTTTTATACATAGAGCTCATGTAACTATGTGGGATCCTGCAAACACAAGGATTTCCATGGGATAAATAATAATGAAACTTTGGATCACATAGAGTTATTTACAAGTAAACAGTGCCCTATTGTTATTGTACCTATTCATGACTGCCACAAGATCTCTAGGTCGCAAGATTCATCAAAAAGCTCTAAAACTCTCAACTTTTGTATGGAGAAGTGGGAAGAAATGCTTGTGTAGGGGTGATAATACCATCAAAGCCATAATAGTTCTATGAACAAATCACTAAATCTTGTGATGATAGATTCATCGTGGGCTACAAGCAATCTTAATGCACTTCCTACAACATCAATGGAGAAAGCCTTGAGCATACTTGGAACACCCCAAATGGCCAATAACTTCATCTGACACGCCTTCCATGAAGACATTGGCGCTGCCATTCTCCTGCCTCAATGCTCCCTCACTTGATGCTTCACTGGTTTTTCATATATGAGAAGAACAAAACAAACATTAGCGTGTGCAACTATTTGAAAATTAAAAGTAGAATTAAAACCGGCATTGACGACAAAAGCGTATGTAAAAAAATTGAACTTAGACTTCGTGATGGAAAACGACAAGATAGAAATGTTAAGAGTCATGGAAAAGGACAAGTGGCTACCATTAAACCCAATGACACTAGCGGGTCCCATTGCAAGCTTTTTTGTTGGGAGTATTTTGTCATTGATGCCATTTTGTATGGTGATTTGTATGTTATGATGTTGTTTTGCATGGTGATTTGTATGTTATGATCTCTTAGACAAGCCCTTTTGTAGGGACAATAGCCACTTCCTCATAAGCAACGCCTTTGAGAAAAAAAAAGGATAGGGGAAAAGACCCAATAGGTGAGATAGTTCCAATCGCATTTAAGGCCCAATATTTTTAAAAGTTTAGCACTAGTAGTTGTGACTTTAAGGTTGTTAGTGTTGACTATAAGTACTAATAATTGAATGAAATGTGCCCTTTAAAATTAAAAAAGCAACCAATCATGTGATGCCATGTTAGCCCATCAACAAAAACATGATTTAATGCACACCTATTGGTCCACTCTTTTTGGGGGGAACTATTTGACACCTCAACAAAAAGCATGCTGATGTGGCATCATATTTGATGATGTGGCCCTCAAACCTTAGTTATAAGTAGGGGTCTTGCCAAATAAACTACTGTAAAACTTTTGGAGTGATTCGAAATCACCACATATGATTTTGAGAGGTGTGAAGTTATGGTGCTCAACTGCTAGGCCCTCTCCCCTAATGGCTTTAGCTTTACAGTCAAAAATAACTAATAATTTCATGAGAGAGTTCGAAGGAAACCAGTTTACGGTACAGGTGGCCAGGGTTTCAGCTTTGTGCGTTCACGGCTGGGTTGTCCTCTCGGTTTGCTGAAGGGCTTCTGGGCTATGGGATTATGACGTCCTCCAACAGCTCAGTAGGATTCACGGGGGGACACCCACGGTGTCTGAGTCTGCCAAATGAGAGGTACGTGATTCTATCTGCTTTACTCCTTTGGATCTGTCGCTTTCTATATAGCCGCGCTCCACACGCCATTGACTGGGCAGCTTCAAAAGTTCCCACGGCCTTTTCTTTAGACGTTTCGATTATGACTACAGACTGGAAAATTAAAGAAATCCATTGGATTTGGTTCACGTTAATGTTCTTCAGTCTTCAATTTGAATGGTCAAACGTTTGGCGTAACAGAAGGGGATAAATGAATGGAGTTAAGTAGATGTTTGTCATATTCTTCAACTCCAACAAATAGGAAGATCAAATAGGAAGATCTTCAATTCCAATGGTCATTATGTTTGCCGTGACAAAAGGGGTTGAATGATGAAAATGGTGTATATTCTTAGATTCTTCAACCCCTTTTTTTCTCAGCAACGATTTAGACATTTGTGATATTTTTCAATTTCAACAAATGGGAAGATCTTCAATTCAATGGTCACAGTGTTTGCCGTGACAAAAGGGGTTGAAACATGAGATATTCACCAATACAAATATCCATATCCTTGAAAGCGAGGATAATAAAAATTTTAATATACACCATTTTCTTCATTCAACCCCTTTTGTCACAGCAAACATTGTAACCATTGAATTGAAGATCTTCCTATTTGTTCGAATTGAAAAATATCACAAGTGTCTAACTTGTTGCCGTGACAAAAGAGGTTGAATGAATCTAAAAATGGTGTACATTGAAAATTTTATTATCCTCGCTTTCAAGGATATGAATATTTGTAATAGTGAAAATCTCATGTTTTATGTCTTTTTCTTTTTATGTTTTAGGTTTAGGATGGTAAATGAATGCAAGTTAGACATTTGTGATATTCTTCAACTCCAACAAATATGAAGATCTTCAATTCAATGCTCATAATGTTTGTTGTGACAAAAGGAGTTGAATGAAGAAAATGGAGTGATTTGTATGAACAACACAAGTAATAATAACAACTATGGAAAATTAATGTCTTCACTAACATTTGCTTCATGATTTAGACGTTTTGATTATGACTACTATTGAAAATTAAAGAAAGCCATTGGATTTGGTTCACATTAATAATCTTTAGTCTTCAATTTGAATGGTCAAACATTTGGCGTAACATAAGGGGATAAATGAATGCGAGTTAGGTAGATGCTTGTCATATTCTTCAACTCCAACAAATAGGAGATTTTTAATTGAATGGTCATAATATTTGTCATGACAAAAGGGGTTGAATGAAGAAAATGGTGTATATCAAAAAATTGATTATCCTTGCTTTCAAGGATATGGATATTTGTAACGATAAAAATCTCATGTTCTATCTTTTTCTTTTATAGTTTGTATTAGAGGAAAATATGAACAATAGCATTAAACAACTAAATATCCAATAACTCAATGGAATTGATGCAAATACAATAAACAAAGATATTACCTTCATAAACTGATTTACCTCGTAGCTTCCATTGTTACCTATCTCGTATTGATCTTGTAAATGAATTGAGATCTCAGAAGTGTGTACTTCCTTATTGTTGAAGATGACAATAGGAGAATGGTTGTAGATGGGTAATGCAATGAAGATCAAACTACAAATGTAAATTCTAATGGAGATGGATGATTGATAATGGAGACATGATGAATGATTGTGATATGAGGATGGGATTATGCAAATGCAATGAGGATATTTTGCCAAAGGCACACTGGTAGGATTTCTGCAGAGTAAGATTGCAAAAGATTGAGTGGATCCAAAATAGGTGTGAGAACCTTGTTTTTATAGGCTTGAGGGGGCTAAGATCCAAGTGTCAATAGATGCATGATTAGAGGAATTACCTGTGAGGTGTATGATTGAGGAAGCTTAAGGGAATGTGCACGAATTAGAAGAGGACAAGTGTCATGTTTCCCTGATGAGTTATGGGAGTTAACATAATAGACTGACTAGTTAAGTGGATTGATTGATTAGATGACTGGGCTGATTGGGGAGTTGACTGAATTGAATAATCAGTGAACTCAATTGATTAATTAGTTAACTAATTTGATTGATGAGTTAACTAATTTGATTGGAAGATAAATATGACATGTGGGTGAGAGAATATTAGCTAATTAAATATTTAAAAATATTTAATTATGTGTGCAACATGGTGAGGTAGAAAGGTGATGTGGATTTATGAAATTAGGACTTTGGCATAGAGGAATTTAGGATTATTTAATTATATGAGACATTAGAAGAATTAGGGTATTTAATTAAATAAATTGATTTTTATTTAATTTTGGGATAATGAACCAATAAAATAAATTAGAATACTTATTTAATTGATAGAAGAATAAGAATTAAAATAAATATTAAAATATTTACTTAATTCGACATGAGCCATTTTTAGGTGTATACATTTTACCCCTCTTTGATGCAATATGTTTTATCATGTTGCTTCAAAGAATAATTTTTTTTTGGTTATGATACATGCCCCAGTTTGCCCCTGGTTTAGGTTTTATGACGATAGGATAGAAATGTTAGAGGAAAATGTGAACAATAACATTAAACAACTAAATATCCAATAAATCAATGGAATTGATGCAAATACAATAAACAAATATATTACCTTCATAAACTAATTTACCTCGTAGCTTCTATTGTCACCTATCTCGTATTGATCTTGTAAATGAATTGAGCTCTCAGAAGTGTGTACTTCCTTGTTGTTGAAGATGACAATAGGAGAATGGTTGTAGATGGGTAATGCAATGAAGATCAAACTACAAATGCAAACTCTAATGGAGATGGATGATTGATAATGGAGACATGATGAATGATTGTGATATGAAGATGGGATTATGCAAATACAATTAGGATATTTTGCCAAAGGTGCACTGGTAGGATTTCTACAAAGTAAGATTGCAAAAGCTTGAGTGAATCCAAAATGGGTGTGAGAACCTTATTGTTATAGGATTGAGGGGGCCAAGATCCAAGTGTCAATAGATCCATTATTGGAGGAATTACCTATGAGGTGTACGGTTGGGGAAGCTTTAGGGAATGTGAACGAATTAGAAGAGGACAAGTGTCATGTTTCTCTCATGAGTTATGGGAGTTAACAAAATAGACTGACCAGTTAAGTCGATTGATTGATTAGATGACCGAGCTGATTGGGGAGTTGATTGAATTGATTAATCAGTGAACTCAATTGATTAATTAGTTAACTGATTTGATTGATGAGTTAACTAATTTGATTGGAGGATAAATAGGACATGTGGGTGAGGGAATATTAGCTAATTAAATATTTAAAAATATTTAATTATGTGTGCACCATGGTGAGGTGGAAAGGTGATGTGGATTTATGAAATTAGGACTTTGGGATAGAGAAATTTAGGATTAATTAAATAATTTAGGATTATTTAATTATATGAGACATTAGAAGAATTACGGTATTTAATTAAATAAATTAATTTTTATTTAATTTTGGGATAATGAACCAATCAAATAAATTAGAATATTTATTTAATTGATAGAAGAATAAGAATTAAAATAAATACTAAAATATTTACTTACTTCGACACGAGCCATTTTTAGGTGTATACATTTTGCCCCTCTTTGATGCAATATGTTTTATCACATTGCTTCAAAGAATAAATTTTTTTTGGTTATGATATATGCTCTAGTTTACCCCTGGTTTAAGTTTCATGATGATAGGATGCCCCCTCGAGAGATTGGTCAGGTTGGACAAGATGATGAACAATCTCACGATTAGGAAGAATGATAGAGGATGGCTAATAAAAATGGAGGATGCAAGATAAGGGATGGATGAAAGGGTCAAATGACACATTATGCAAGATAAAATGATAACACACACAAGCAAACAAGTAAATATGCATAAATGATACAAGAACAAACAAGGTATTGCCCCTGTCAAGCTGTAAACCAATGATTAATTGATAATGATTGATGATAGTGTTTTTCATTGCGGGGAACGATATATCCCTAGATTGACACAAAGATACGAGAAAGACATATCCCACTGATGATGCCAATTAATTGATTAATTGAGTTGATTTACAACAAGATTAGGATCAAGATCATTGATTGCAATTGGATAATTTGACAAGATTGATTCACTCGATTGGTATGGATTAAGGATGGACTTGCATTTGGATCATTGCTTGGATTGATTGGATTGACTGGATTGACGCTTGGATTGATGATTGGTGATGCCCCAGTCACACAAGAGTGAGGGTGACAAGGAAAGATAATAGTAAGTTAACAAATAAGATGAATGATGATGATGATGCCTCTTCAAGAGGACAATTGGTGTGCTCTTGAAATGAAAAGAGAGAAAAGGGTGAGTAGATAAAGAGATGTAGATAAAGAAACGACTTGGATCTTAAGCCACTTGGAAAATGATATGTATGAAATGCTTATAAATGAAATGAAATGGAATTTGGTACGTATGATATTGGATATTGTCATCATCTTATACAAGTTTTTGAAGTACTTTGTTTCATCATTGAGCTTTTAAAATGTTGTAAGAAAATACAAGCATCTAGGTATAATTAAACCATGATGACCTGAGTATTACTTACATGGATTTTGATTTAGCAAGTTAATACAAGCATCTAAGTATAATTGAACCAAGATTACCTAAGTATTGCTTGCGTATCAACAAACAAGGATTACACTTGTTTCATGTTTAGACCCCTGATGTCCTCGATGATTATTTTGTTGATCATGTCTTTAGACAAGGCTTCACATTACTAAAGATAAACCCACAAACAACAAACAAATAAAATAATTATGCCCCCATCATAGCTCCTCTAGCTTTTGACATCCTTAAGTAGCATAAAAAGACATAACAACAAAAATCATTATATAAGACTTTAAACAACCATTAAAAACCTTCTTGCCATAGATATATTTTTCTTGCAATAACTGATAGAGTTCTTTTGATAGTTTAGGCGGGTAGGGATTTGTTAGGTGTATTTTGATGTCTCTTTGTCAAGATGTTGTTTAAATCTTGCTTGTTGTGTTGCTTGTCGTCTAGTGATAAACCATGATCTGATCTGTTATCCTCTAAGTTGTAGCATTCAAGAATCCCATCCACTAACTAGGTTGAGGATTTTTTCCCCAGTCAAGTAATGGATCAATTTATTATGGATGAATTGACAATAGACATTAAGAAACGGGCCCTAAGGGACTAACCTAGTGCCTCGGGGGCTCATTGATAAATGGACTTGCCTATGTGATGACGTAGAGCCAATGTAGTTTGGGGTATGGACCATATGGACCTAAGACCTAGGCGATGGGAAAATGGTACAGAATTGGATGGACAAAAGGATGGGCGATAAGGGATGGAATGGATGGGAAGCCTCAGGGGATCATCAATGATGGCCTTGCCTATGTGATAGCTTAGAGGTGACGTAGTTTGACAATGATACTAATGAGAGGGTCATGGCAGATGACAAGATGCACAAAGGATTGGATGGACAGCTTGATGGGACAAGGCGATAAGGGCGACAGAACAACCATCCATGATAGATGTCCTTATGTGATTGGATGGATGCAGTAAGACAAGATGGATGAGGACTAAAATCCTAAGAGATGGAGGAAGCGGTTAATTACTGAAATTGCTTTTGATTCCCTTGCATTGGAGTTTGTAGGATTTGATGATTGGATAAAAGGATGGGCAATAAGGGATGGAATGGGTGCACGTGTAAGAAAACAAGGATGTGATCTCCAAGGACTATGTCGCATAGGAATAACTAAGGATTTGACATAACGCTTATGATAAGAGGGTAATAGGATTGGATTGGTTTGAAAAAGATAAGGTACATCAAGAGTTTTTCCAAAGCATGTTTTGATATTTTTCCCCCATATCTTTATAAAGATCAAAAGAGGAATGGAGGATGAATGGACTCAATATGATAGGTATATGTAGGATAAGGATGATAGAAGGGTATGGTAAGATAGGATGGAAAATGATAGGTTTAATAAGACAATGCGCTCCCAAGGGTAAATGACATGGAAGATCAACCTACACATGATGCCTGTTTGCCAGGTTTTCATCATGGTAAGGTGCCACCAAGGGTGGTTTTCATCATTGGATGAAGGGATTTTTCTTTACTTTTTTTTTTTTGAAACATTTGGATGGGAGAAGGTGAATATGGATGGGAGAGACTCAAGTGTCTAGTTCCATGAAAGGTGATAGTCCCGCTAGATGGATGTTGTTGCATGGACCATGTTAAGTGTTCTCATATATGTTGGTAGGGGATTGCATGAAAGTGAGATGGAGAAGGTAGATAGAAGATTATGGAAGGTCTGATAGTGGATTATGATGCTGATTATGTAAGACTTATGCAAGGATGGAGGGAAGGCTTATGCAAAAGCATGAACCATAGGAATAGGATGGGGAAGATATGTAGGATAATAGTGGAAGGAAGAAGAGATGGAGGTATGTGGAAGTGTCATGGGATGGAAGGAAACCATGACCAATGCTTACACATACCATGATAAACATTGAAGCTTATGATGGGAAGGTGGTGTAGGAAGCAATGGAGAATTTTTCTTAGTGGATGGGTGATTTAGGCATTTAGGGACCCACATAGACTTAGTATTTTTCTAATTTTTGCTTGTCATGTGGGATGCAAGGATTTGAGACTTTTGGATGGAATGGGATTTTTGGAAGGAAGAGGAGAGAGTGGATGGTTTAGATTCTTGAGAGGTGGATGCCTCATTTAACTTGATGGCTTTTTGCTTAGGTACCCAAGCCATTTTGCTTTTAGACTTTACTTGTGAAGGTATGGACTTGGGTATATGCAACTTTTATGTAGCTTCTAAGGTAATTACTTGTTGCCTGGGGACCCACACCTTTTTCATTCTTGCTTTGAGGTGTGTGGTTGTATGTAGCTTTTGAGATAAGTTTTTATTTAATTCTTTGGATTGATTTCCTAAGGTATTAGGACCCTTAATATTTTTGACTTTATGAAATGAGGCATCCCAATGTTTATTTTTGAATTCTATAGGTTTGTTGGAATGAGTAGAAGCTTCATGTTTAGACAACATGTGCATTTGTTGGTCATGATTCGAAATGTGAGGGAATGTGTGGATGGATGGATTTGGTGTTGGGAGAAGTGATGGTAAAATGAATGGAGGGATGTTAAGAGTTGGAAGTAGCAGAGGTAGATTGGATGGTGGAAGGTGTATGGTCACATGCTTTTGGGATTTGTATGATAAGGGAGGTGGAACGGTGACATATGTTTTGGGGATATGATAGGATGTGTGATGGGAATGAGTGGATTTAGAAGGCATGGAGGAAGCACCAACATCATGAGATTGCTTTTCTTGAGGAGTATAACCAAGGCCATAAGAGGGTGGAGGGACTTCTACATGGATAGGCATGAAGGCCTAAGTCTTTACCTTGATAGTTCATATTTTGGAGTATGTGGTGGACAATGGGATTATGGGTGATTTGGAAACTAGATGCGAGCTCATTATTTGATGGGGAAGGTGAATTGGTAGATAATAGTTGCTGCTCTCCTAAGGAAGAACATTCATGGATGAAGGTGGTCAAACCAAGGGGATACGATGGGGGATTTACAACATGGTCGATAATGGATGGTGGAGGATCATTAGGCTCTTGATTATCATTATGCTCACAAAGATCCAAGTTATTGGTTTGATCATCTATGTGTACTTGGGAGGCAAGTGTCTCATAAAGGAAAGTGTGCATTGTTGTGTCATGGATAGGACTAGGTGGAGGACAGATAGGAGTAATGGAGGTTTCTTGCGCATGGATGGTTATGGGGTTATGGATAGATGGGGTAATAAGCTCGTGACCATGGAATTCATAAAGTTGGCTAAGAGGATCATCATGGTTCGCTTGATCATATATAGGATTAAGTGTGATATGGATGGGATCAATTTGCTCGTGTATAGGTACTTTATCAAGGATAATATCTTGATCATAGAAAAGATATAGGTTATGGATGGGTTGGATTTGGATTTCTTTCTCATGTATGGGTATAGGATCAAGTTTCTCATGGATATCTTCTTCATAGGTAATATCTTGATCATGGAAAGGATAAATGTTATGGATGGGTGGAGTGAAAGTGATTTGATCTTGATTAGGACTAGGACTTGATGTTGTCACATGCTTAGGATTAGGTTCTTGACATACCTTTTGGGTTGTTTGAATAAAAGTGGAAGGATCTTGGATAGGCTTGACATGCTTTTGAGGGTTATCATCATGAGGGGGATGATGGATCTTGGCTTGGATTCATCAGGAGAGATTCTTCAATAGGCTCAAGGGGTTGTGGACTATATGATGGGGTTGTAGGATTGGACATGGCATTGGAAGAATCTTTTGTAGGTTCAAGGATAGAAATTTGGTGACATGATTGACTCCTTGCTAGTAGCCGTTGGATCACATCCTTTGTAGGTACATGGGTAGATGAATGAGGTAATGGATGGGGGGGTTTGGATTTCTCCATAGCTTTTCTTTTGCTTTTAGATTTTTTAAAGAGTCTTTGGAGAAAATCATTCAAGGATTCTTTGGTTGATGGATTAGAGCTTGGGAAGTTTATTGGAGGTGTTGGTGTAGGATTAGTATGCTTTGGGATAAACATTTTATGGGATGGTGATGGAGGACTAGTAGATGGAGGGGTATATGATTCTAAACTTAAGGTGGTATTTTTCTTGTCAATAGTATCATTAAGACGGGTTAAGGATGTGTGATCTTGGTGTGAAGAGTGGCTAGTACTAGCATGCTCATGTTGTGAAGGATTTGGTTTACTTGGATCACATTTTTCCCTATATTGGTCCAATTTGGGAACTTCAAAACTAGAGGGGAAAGGTATCATAACCAAGCTTTTATCAAATGGATAAGGAGATATGTCCTCTAATGAATATTGTTTTGTGGAAGATCTGATTTGTAAACCCACAAATTTTTGTTGTAAAACTTGGATTTGTTGCATGAGTGCTTCTAATGGATTTGTCACATCCTTAGCCTTCTTATTTTTAGGAGCTTCAATTTCATTTGTTTGCCTTGTTTCTCTTAATTTTTCTATGTCAAAATTGGAAGGTACCTTTGCTCCTTGTTGTGCTAGCATAAGGAAGTACTTTTTGGGATCCATTGTGATGACTTTGTCCATTAGTTTTTGAAATTTGGCATCTTGTTGAGCACTAATAATTTCTTCTTTGGTATTATCCTCTTCCTCATCACCAAAAGTATAGTGGCTACCATGCAGTGAACCCATTTCTTTTCTTCTCTTGAATTGTGGTCTAGTTTCAACCATATAAAGATTTGATGTGGGTGGAGTTGAATCTAAGCAATAATGGGTACCAGGAAATGATTTTGATTTTCTCTCAAAATGTATGGAACATCTCTCTGTTGTGGATGCACAGCATCAGATGCGCAGGAAGAAATGATAAATACATAGCTCTGTCTAATGGATGTGTAGCTCTGTATGCATAAAACTGTGTTGTAAATGCACAGTGCTGTGTTGCAAATGTGAAAAAGGTATATGCACAACAAAAAGGTGTAAATGTGCAACAATAGTGAATGTGCAACAAGACTTTGTAAATGCGTAGCAATATAGTGTGAATGTGCAAGATTGTAGAGGTTTTGCCTTTTGTTTTAGTTTGTCAATCTTGGCTTGTTTGCACATTCTCCTAGGATGCTCTGAAGTTTGAAGTGCTACTTTTGACTCAAGTTATTGCTAGAAAACACAGTAAGTAAGAGGTTTCCATGATTATTTGATAAATGTAAAAAATAAGCAAGTACAATCCTAAGGATGGCAAGGGCAATATTCATTGAGTTCCAACTTGGATTTTACTCTAGCCACTTACATAAAGGCATGACAGCTAGTAACTTGGTAGCACTAGCTCTCCCTTATAGTGCACTCACTTCTCATGCATACCAAGTTACAGTTCCTTTGAAGAGTTGAACTTTTCTGTCTCCACACTAAATGAGTGTATGACATTGAATGGCTCTAGAGGATTATCCTCCTGCGTCAACAAATAAGGGTTTTTGGCTTTCTAAAACAATTGGATTTTTAGTATGGACATCCATTCGGGTGGCTATACATGTGGCAATTCACTCTGATAAGGAGGCTTCCCAGCTTGCAGAGGTTATGCTCTATAGGGTTTTGGGGGAAGCATTCATCGGCATAGCGCAACAACACGTGTTGTTTGCAATTTTCATCACAAACACAATTTATTTATAGCGACTTGGAAGTGGCTTGGTTTTAGCCTGTTATTGCTTGAGGTCGTCCCTCTTGGAAGGAAGGAATTCCAAGGGCAGGCCTCTTCTAAAGGTAACACATATAAAATGATGAGTTTAGCATTCTAGTCACCCAAGAAAGGGGAGAGCATAGTCCTATCATCATTTCCAAGCATAGAGTACACTGGTTCTTTATCTTCCTGGTTAAAATTAAAAAAAACTAAGTGTGTTTACTCTACCAAGCACAATCTATTTGATGAGATAGCAAAAACTTTGAAAAGATGGTTCATTTTTACCCCCCTAAACAAATCTATGTGAAGATTGTTGTTGAAGAATTAAACAAATTGCTTTCCCTTAATTTAAGCTAGATGAGAGATTTGTAATTGCAAGATTGACTTGAAAGATTTGTTCAGTTTTATCCACCTAGGTTGGGACTATGTGAGAGTTGTATGCAACATTTACCATTTACTTCTTCCTAATTAGATCTAGGTGAAAATTTGCATGAAGGTTTATAATTACTTCCTCCTAATTATATCTAGATGAACTTATGATGCAGTTAAATGATTAAACATAGCTCCTACACCTGCAAGAAGAGTTAGTCCAGAAATGTTTACAAAAATCAATATAACTTTTTTTGACAAAAAGTGAATGCGTAGAAACAGACTATGAATGTGCAGTACTGTTCAACAAATGTGCAGAAATATGTATGCGCAGAAATAAGTAATGAGTGCATCAAACTGTTCAATGGATGCATAGGACTGCTCTATGAATGCATAGAAATATGATGTGAATGCACGAAAAGATGAATGCGCAACAAAAATCCATAAATGTACAAGACTAGAATGTGAATGCGCAGAATCTACCTGTTACGATAGCAGCTTCACAAAAAATTCAAATGGTGTTTAAAAATAAGGTAGGGCCCCCATGGTGGGTGCCACAAATGTTAGAGGAAAATGTGAACAATAGCATTAAGCAACTAAATATTCAATAACTAAATGGAATTGATGCAAATACAATAAACAAAGATATTACCTTCATAAACTGATTTACCTTATAGCTTCCATTGTTGCCTATCTCGTATTGATCTTGTAAATGAATTGAGCTCTCAGAAGTGTGTACTTCCTTGCTGTTGAAAATGGCAATAGGAGAATGGCTGTAGATGGGTAATGCAATGAAGATCAAACTACAAATGCAAACTCTAATGGAGGTGGATGATTGATAATGGAGACATGATGAATGATTATGATATGAAGATGGGATTATGCAAATGCAGTGAGGATATTTTTCCAAAGGCACGCTGGTAGGATTTTTGTAAAGTAAGATTGCAAAAGATTGAGTGGATCAAAAATGGGTGTGAGAACCTTATTTTTATAGGCTTGAGGGGGCTAAGATCCAAGTGTCAATAGATCCATGATTGGAGGAATTACCTGTGAGTTGTATGGTTGAGGAAGCTTGAGCTCCTGGAATGTGCATGAATCAAAAGCGAACAAGTGTCATGTTTCTCTCATGAGTTATGGGAGTCAACAGAATAGACTGACCAGTTAAGTGGATTGATTGATTAGATGACTGGGCTGATTGGGGAGTTGACTAAATTGATTAATCAGTGAACTCAATTGATTAATTAGTTAATTGATTTGATTGATGAGTTAACTAATTTGATTGGAGGATAAATAGGACATGTGGGTGAGGGAATATTAGCTAATTAAATATTTAAAAATGTTTAATAATGTGTTCAACATGGTGAGGTGGAAAGGTGATGTGGATTTATGAAATTAAGACTTTGGGATAGAGGAATTTAGGATTAATTAAATAATTTAGGATTATTTAATTATATGAGACATTAGAAGAATTAGGGTATTTAATTAAATAAATTGATTTTTATTTAATTTTTGGATAATGAACCAATCAAATAAATTATAATATTTATTTAATTAGTAGAAGAATAAGAGTTAAAATAAATATTAAAATATTTACTTAATTCGACACGAGCCATTTTTAGGTGTATACAGTTTGCATTTAAGGTGAATTAAAGATCTTATTTGTTGGAGTTGAAGAGTGTCATAAATGTTTAACTTGTATTCATTTATCACCTTAAACCCAAAAT
Organism: Cunninghamia lanceolata; assembly: GCA_027924645.1. Classification (NCBI taxonomy): domain Eukaryota; kingdom Viridiplantae; phylum Streptophyta; class Pinopsida; order Cupressales; family Cupressaceae; genus Cunninghamia; species Cunninghamia lanceolata. Next base: position 13,513,407 of record BSBN01000078.1, read on the forward strand.
ATAAAAGGAAATAGACATAAAACATGAGATTTTCACCAATACAATCTCCATATCTTGGAAAGCGAGGATAATAAAATTTTTAATATACACCATTTTTAGATTCATTCAACCCCTTTTTATCATGGAAAATATTGTGACCATTGAATTGAATATCTTCCTATTTGTTGGAATTGAAAAATATCACAAACGCCTAACTCATTGCTGTGACAAAAGGGGTTGAATGAATCAAACATGGTGTATATTGAAATTTTTATTATCTGTGCTTTTAATGATATGAATATTTGTAACAGTGAAAATCTCATGTTTTATGTCTTTTTCTTTTTATATTTTAGGTTTAGGGTGATGAATGAATGCAAGTTAGATGTTTGTGATATTCTTCAACTCTAACATATAGGAAGATCTTCAATTGAATGGTCACAATGTTTTCTATGACAAAAGGGATTGAATGAATCTAAAAATGGTGTATATCAAAATTTTAGTTATCCTTGCTTTCAAGGATATGGATATGTGTAATAGTGAAATTTTCATGTTTTATGTCTTTTTCTTTTTATATCTTAGGTTTAAGGTGATAAATAAATGCGAGTTAGACGTTTGTGATATTCAACTCCAACAAATAGGAAGATTTTCAATTGAATGGTCACAATGTTTGTTGTGACAAAAGTGGTTGAATGAATCTAAAAATGATGTATATCAAAAAATTTATTAGCGTCACTTTCAAGGATATGGATATTTGTAATGGTGAAAATCTCATGTTTTTTGTCTTTTTCTTTTTATATTTTGGGTTTAAGGTGATAAATAAATGTGAGTTAGACATTTGTGATATTCTTCAACTCCAAAAAATAGGAAGATCTTCAATTTAATGGTCACAATGTTTGTCATGACAAAAGGGGTTGAATGAATCTGAAAATGGGGTATATCAAAAAATTTATTATCCTCACTTTCAAGGATATGAATATTTGTAACGGTAAAAATCTCATATTTCATGTCTTTTTTTTTTAATTCTACCAAAACTAAATGGAAATTGACATGGCTATGCAAATTTCACCATTATAAGTAATCTTCATGAATTTTGTAGAAAAGGGGGTGATTTGTAATTGATTGAATAGTGTTCAATAATACTTCAAAAATCATACTCCATAATGGATGTTTCATTGCATGGAAAACACAAGTCACAAGTAATAACAACCCTCTGACATATTGAACAAATGTCTTCCCTGGCATTTGCTTTGTGATTTCCACGGCCTTTTCTTTAAATGTTTGGATTATGACTACTTCGGAAAATTAAAGAAATCCATTGGACTTGGTTCATATTAATATTCTTTAGTCTTCAATTTGAATGGTAAAAATGTTTGTCATAACATGGGATAAATGAATCCAACAAATAGGTAGATATTTAACTGTCACAATGTTTGTTGTGACAAAAGGTCTTGAATGAATTAAAAAAAAATATCATCCTTACATTCTTGTAAAAATCATCCAAATATTTTTTTCCTTATGTTTTGGGTTTATGGTAATTGGGTTGTTTTTATATATTAATTAATATGTAAAATGTTAATAAATTTTAGTAATTTTGTTGTAGAAATTTTTAGTATGGTTTCTTTTTTGCAAAGTTGATTTGTTTAGCTACTGTGTTTACATTTTTGTTCTTAGCAGCTCTTGTTGTTGCATTTTTAATTTATGTTGTACTATATTTTAATACATTGATTAATATGTGAAATGATGTATTTTGTATGGAAGTTAGTAAATAATTAATTTTCATTTATTTCTATTATTGTTTATATCTAGGAATGAGATCTAATCTCCACATCTAGTAGTTCATTATACTAGTTTAGATCTGTAGGTATGAAATGTTAGATTTTGAAATGGAAATAGAAACCCAAAATCTAGAAAGCTAAAGGCAAGCACAAACATAGGATCAAAATGGAGGAAACAAAGAGATCATATCATAATAGTCTAAATAGATTTCTCACAAATAGAATATTATAGAATGTCAAATACAACATAGGTAGTGAGTTTGTATAGACTTAGGAAGAGGGTGGAGGTGGCAAAGCCAACCAATAGGGAGAGGCCACCAATGGGAAGAGCTTCTTCTCAAGATAGCAAATACACCTCTCTTGTAGGATGGTTACACCTCAACACACACTCACCTAATTAAAACCACTTTATTAACCTAAGAAAGCTTAATAATATGTGTAGGAAAAACCTTCAGGAAAAGGAGTAAAAAACCTACACTAACACCCCCCTTATGTGTAGCCTAGGTGGATGAATAGGTGGGTCCCAACAAATGAACCCTGATGAGGTACCCATGTAAAAGGATTTCCCCCAAAAGCAAAGAAGCCCCCCAAAACAAAGCAATAGAAGCCCCGCCCCCCAAAAATAGAGAGAGAATAACCCCTAGAATAGAGAGAGTAAGTGAAGGACTAAGAAACCCCCCTGAAAGTAAGCAGCTATGCCAATAGTTGATGCTCAAAATTAGATGTAAAAGATGGTCCACGATCGTGAATCAACATGTCTTCCCTTAGGAAGAAACAAAACCAAAGGTGTTTGCAAAATGGTTTCCCATTCTTGAAAGGAATATGAGGGAAGAAAGCTCACGATGTATGAAATATCTAAAAAGTGATCATGTGTCTCCATGTAGATGTTGAAAGATGTCACAACTAAATCAGGAGTCCCATGCCTAACTGAAGAAAGTGACAAACCAGAACCAAGTGGAAAATGAAATAGAATAGGATCTAAAGAAAAAGATATCTCCTCTGAAGAAAAAGATGCCTCCTCCAAATGTTGCTGAAAATCTCTAAGCCAATGCCAAAATGTGACAAATACTGATATGGATCAAGTACCATAGAAGATGCTAGTTCTTCTACAAAGGATGTCAACATGAACAATGACTGAGTCTAATATGATTCATGAATATCTGCAGAAACTGTCACTGTAAAAATAGATGTAGGCAAAGAAGGAACAAGAGGGTCTGAATGGGCCCTAGAAACATCTGAAGAAGAATAAACTCCATCAAAGAGAAGATGAATGAAATCAATAGTGTCTCCCAAATCTAAAATGCGAGACTCTACAAATAAGGATGAGATGTTTGGTAGGAATATGTCCCAAGCAACTGTCTCTAGAAGACCAATGTGAGCCTCATGTATCACTGCAATACTGACATCTAAGGAAATAGGAGAATGAGGAGAAGAAATACAAGGCTCAAGAATTGAATTAGATGTGAGAATACCTAGGTTCAAGTAACCAAAATTCTCCTCAAAATCAAATGACACACAAGGAGTGTGGTCAACAACCAAAGGATTAGAGTCATCATTAGGTGCAAAGTCTAAAAAAAGAGTATAATTGAGATGCATGATCAACCATCCCAGTAGCAACAATCTCTCCACTCTCTAAGTCTTGAATGACAACTGAATCAGGTGTAAATTCCATAGTCTTCCCTACTCCACCATGGGTGATTTGATAAATAGAAAGAAGATTGTTTTTCAAATGAGGTACACACAAAACACCATTGAAAGTGCCATCCCCAATATAAATGGATCCCCTCCCAATTATATTCATGTAAGTATTGTTGCGCATAAGAATAGGTGGCATAACACAAGGCTCAAAAGAAGAGAGCATGTACTATTAAGAAGCCATATGGTGAGAAGCTCCAGAATCGAAAAGCCATCTCCCTAATACAAGACATGTAGAAACATAAAGATCTTTACCCTTATTTTTTTGTGACTCAAAAGAAAAACCCGCATGACCTTTTTCCTTATTATATCCTAACTGTTTGGAATGTGAAGAAGAAGAAGAATCAGACATTCTACAAGGAAGATCAATGTTGTTTTTCTTAAGATGTTTCAATTCATCGATATCCTTCTTATAAAAAGAATGTTCTTCATGTCTAGTCCTTTTGCAATATGCACAAGTAGACTTCTCCTTCTTACATGAGTCCTCCTTTGAACAGGATTTGTTATGTGCTTGATCTGTGTGTGGATTTTTCTTAGATTTCTTTTGTTTCTTGTTAGAAGGACCTGACTCTTTATGTCCCTTAGACTGACTAGCCAACAAGGCCTATGTCTATGATGGCTTAATGAGACCCATAGAAAGAATATTATGTTGTTCATGCATTAACATCTCACAAAAAGATGAAAATGAAGGCATAGTGTATGTGGCTCCCATAGTTATCCTGTGAGAGTGAAAGCTGGAAACAAAAGCTATAAATTTAGGACCACGTTTCTTCAGTACATTATAGATTAAGTAAATGTCCTCTTTCTCAATACCACATGTTTTACATTGTGCTCTTAGATCATTAACCTTAGTTATATAATCCTGGATGTTGCCAAAGTTCTTAGGATCAAGGCTCATCAAATCATTGTCAATTTGATACCCTCTAACTTCATCAGTTGTACCATACAATGTTTTCATTTTTTCCCAAGCATCATGTGAATTTGTACATACTTCAATTTGAAACAAAAGATCAGGCGAAATAAGGCTACGAAGACATCCAAGAGCTTTTGTATGTTCAAGCATCCATTTTATCTTTTCCTTATCATCTGTGGGTTCAATTACCTTTTGTTCAACATATGGAGTATACCCAAGTTGCATTACGGAATTTCATGCATGTTGATGCCATGTTGCATAATTATAAGGTGTTAGTAATGGAACCTTAAAATGATCCATGTGTGAAGGAAAAGAAGAGCACAAGTAAACAGATCAAAAAACACACCAAGAGACCCCCTTCTTTTCACTCAATCAAGAATCCCCTCCCAAAAAAACTATATTTGGCACTTTATAGATCAGTGTGTTTACAATGTTGGAGTTGTTTTCCAGAGTTTTACAATGTCCAAAAATGGACCCAAATACTGAAAGTACAAAAATATCTTAGAATGATAACATCAAACCAACACCAATGTATATTTCTCACAAAAACATGCACTTTCAAAAAAGAATGACCTTGATCCGAGATCATATGTGAAAGGTACAACCATTTGAAGTTTAAAAAATAAGAATTGTCCTTCAGATCTGATGAGAAAACTAAATTCCTGGAAACATGGCATCACCTGAGTAAAAAATGGTAACACCACTGTGAAGAGCATGAAATTCTACCCCTTTTCGAAAAACATTGCACTGAAAAATACCTTCATATGGTTGAGAACGAGCCTCCCGAAGTTCAGGTGCAAAAATGAATGTTGCAATGGTGAGGAGTCCAAAAATGCAAATTTTTTTACTCTGCCAAAATTGGCGGAACTTCTAACAAAATTAGAAAAATTTCCAAAGTTACGAGTGTCTCTAAATTTAGAGAGCATTAGATAGATTGGAGCTCTACCAAAAAATAGTCAACTCTAGCTAAATATAGCTTTCTGCCAGATGATAAATGTAGCTAAAAGAATCTCCAAATTTAGAACTCACCAAGTCTGAGGCATGAAGGCTGAGGAGATTTTTAAAAAAGAATATTTTAATGGCCTAGAAGGCCAAACCCCAAAAAGCACAAGTGATATGGTCAAAAGGTCGAATACATTTTTTGCTTTAAATGGCCAAAGGCCAAATGGGCAAGGTGGGGGCCGAAGCCACTCCCATACCCATTAAAAGGGGGTTGCAGCCTCAAGGAGGTCTGCATGCCTCTTATAATAGGTTGTGGCCTTTTTAAGAGGACCGTCTCCCAATGAGGGGTAAGGCCTATGGCCTACGCAGGTCAATTGGTACCCTATGCAGGTACTTTTCGTTTTGCGCAGGTACCAATGATTTTTTTTTTGAATTTTTTCAATAAAAAATTTATAATGAAATTTCTATGTTTTTTGACAATTTTTGTGAAAATTTTTTGATAGAAAAACATAGAATTTTTTTAAAATTCTTCAAAAATTTTCACCTCAAAATGCATGTAGGGGACCCCAGGCAAAAAATTGACCTTTTTAGACAAATGTTGCGATTTTGATGATTTGATAGGTGATCTTAAGGTTTTTGGGCCTTCTAGATGTTATGGCAGGGTTTGTTTGGCCTCAAACTACTTGAAAAGACTAGGTACCCACCAGATTTGGCATGCACCTTCTAACATGGAGGAAACAAAGAGACCATATTAGAATAGTTTGAATAGATATATGAAAAATAGAATAGAATAGAATTCCAAATACAAGATAGGTGGTGAGTTTATATAGACTCTTGGGAAGAGGTTGGCGGTGGCAAAGCTAACCAATAGCGAGAGGCCACCAACGGGAAGAACATCTTCCCAAGATAGAAAATGCACCTCCCTTGTAGGATGGCGATACCTCAACACACACTCACCTAATTAAACCCACTTTATTAACCTAAGCAAGCTTAATAATGTGTGTAGGAAAAACCTTTAGGAAAAGGAATAGAAAACCTACACTAACACGAAATTGACCAATCTCATATGGTGTAGATTTAAACTCAAAACTTTTAAATTTAATTTTTTTAATTTAAGCCCATGTTTTTCTACCTTACTAGTTGATATGAGCTGACTATAGGCCAACTTATTTCAAATTACACATTAGAGTAGTGTATTCAAGATTACCCCTAATTTATTTGTATCATCAAAATACATGCTTCTCCCTAGCTTCAAAATGTATAATTATTTTTTCTTGCAATGCATAACTTATGTGTGCCTACTTTTTAATTGTGTGATTGTGGTATGCATAATGTGATCACTTTATGGATTTAAATGAGTTTTGGGGTATTTTGTCCACCATCTTTGTACACTTATATTGACTAGGTTTGGTTCCACCCTTAAGTGTTTATTATTTCTTTATCTATCTCCTAGGCTTTGGATTTTATTGCAAGATCTCTTTGATTCATATCCTCCCACCCAAGTTTGGATTTAGGATTTAATTTTTAGATCTAAGCATTACTATTTTTTTTTCTCATATTAGATTTAAACTTTATCATGGACTCCTATTGGTGCTTTAATAATGATTCTTCTTCCCTATTTCATGATGATAACATAAGAAATGACAGTATCTCTACTTGTTTACTTTTCCTAGGTTTCCTTGTTAGGTGTAAGATTTTTATAATGCATATGTGTTTTGTAATTGTAACAAGGATATGTGCCATAATTTTTGCACATGTATGTGCTTTGATGGGCATCTTTCATTGACATGCATATGATGCTAGATCGCTAGCTATCTATGTGTGATTCCATAATTTATCGCACTAATAATATCTTATTCCATGTTTATTCTTATTTATATCATTACATATAGCTTGAAGTGATGTCCATTAGTGATTCATTACTTTATTCTTATAGTGGCTATACTTTTGAGTCGTTTAGGGAGTTCTCCATACCTTTGTATGATGATATTTATTTATGATGCTCCTCCCTTATTCCATGATGTTTTACCTTTGAGCACTCTTCCTATATGTTATGATGCTCTTATTTCTATATATGTTTATCCCACTATTCATATGAATTATGGATCTCCATATCCTATATTTCATGCTAAGCCATTTCCAATTAGGAATACAACTACTTTTCATGCCCTAACTACTCCAGAAAGTTTTCATATGATTGGAAAGTTATACCAATAATGGTTAAGGGATATGATTTACTTGATCAAATTAATAATACTTTAGCTAAATTATCTCTTTAATTTTTTTAAATGAATTCATCTAAGACATATAGAAATATTTTGACGCAAGCTTTCTTTAAAATAATCGTTCCATCCTATTTTACTACTGTAGAGGTAGTTATCATTCTTAAGCCTATTTATCAAAATAATTCTAAAATTTTATTTGTGCTTCATGGGTTGCTTCCTCCCCATATTATTTACGAGCATCATCCATTATATATTATGGTTAAATATGAGGATACCCAAACCAAGAGAGATTTTGTTGATAATGGATTAGGTTTAAATATTTTTAGCAAAGATTTTGTGGATATAATTAAAGTTTATTCTACTAATTTACTAAAATATAATGTCACCATAAAGGGGTTTGATAATGTTGGTCATGAATCTCTTGATTTTGTTACTTTCCTATTACTCTTGGGCCTATTACACCTGATATTGTGTTCCATGTGATGATCAGTTTTCTAGTGCATTATAAAATGACCTTATAATGATGGAAAAATTATAGAAGATCACCATGGCTTATAAATGATTTATTTTGGCTTGTTATTTGTAAAAATTGTGCATCAATGCATGTTGTACTTTGTTAAGGGTTATAATTGTATACGCCTAAAAATGACACGATTCAGTCTAGATAAATATTCTTAATATTTATTCCCTTCTAATTCCTCTATCAATAAATAAATAACCAAATTTATTTATTCGATTCATATTCTTCCAACAATTAAATAAATCTTTTATTTAATTCAATTCTCCCCAAATAATTATTTTAATTATTTAATTAAATCAAATCATTCTTCCAAATTTGAATAAATCAAATCAAATTTATTTAAATCCTTTCAATCTCCAAAAATAAAATGCAATCAAATATTTTATTTATTCTTCCAAAATCATGCACAACAATTAAATAAATTTATTTATTTAATTTGCTTTCTAATCTTCTAAATTAAATAATTCCAATTATTTAATTGTCTCTTCCAATAATATCTTCTCTAAATTTAAATAAATCAAATATTTATTTAAGTTGCTTTTTCTTCTAAATTGAGTTATCTCTAAATATATTTTAATCTTTTTGCACATGCAATTAAATATTCCTAATATTTAATAAAGAAAAATATCTTCTTATTCTCATGCAAATCTATTCTTCTTGTTTTAAATCACTTAACTGATTATTATATTCTTTTAATTGCTTTAACTCATTCTTCTATTCTTAGCAAATCCTCTCATGCAAAAGAAAGCAAGACACATGTCTTCTTCTTATTCGTTGCACGTTCCTCATCCATTCTCAATGATTGATCTTCTCAAGCTTTCTATACTATTGATCTTCATTCTCCCAAGTCTATAAATTCAACCTTGTTCTTCCATTTCAATCATCCAAGCTTTAAGTATCGCTACTCTATAGGAATTATAGCGCACCTTTGGCACCAATTCCTTCATTGCTTGTGATCACATTTGTTACTACGCACTACGCACAACCCTTGTTGGCCATTCATAATTGACATTCTTGACAAAGCAAAGAAGTGCACTCACTGAGGGCCCTTTTCATACACACCAGGACGATTTTTTGATAGGCAACAATGGAAGTTTTGATCTAAGGAAGGTTTGCTTTGTTGATTCATTGCTTATTTGATTTAATCTTCTTAGTTCACTATTCTATTGAGTTTTGGGTACTTGCTATTATTTATATTGCATATTCATTGTTTGAATCCAATTTTCCCATAACATTTTTGGTGCCCATCATTTAACTTTATGTTTTTTGCAAATTTTTGTAGTAAAAATTTGTGTTTCTCTAAACCCCATTGTCGAGTTTTGCAAGGATCTATCAAAAGGTGACCTCCTAGGCTGAAACTGACATCACCAACGTGCTCAGAAGGGTCAAAAACCTTAGAATCGCCTATTAATTCACAAAAATCAGAGACTAAAAAAAAATCTTTGTGATTTTTTTGAGGGTGCATCTTTTTATCCAGTGGTCCAAAGGGTGCTTCCGCAGGGTGCATCACTTTATCCAACAATCCGAAGGGTGTTTCCGTGTACTTTTATCCAACTGTCCGAAGAGCTTTTTCGCAGGGTACATCCTTTTATCTAGTGGTCCAAAGAGTGCTTCCGCAGGGTGCATCCTTTTATCCAGTGGTCCGAAGAGTGCTTCCATAGGGTGCATTGCTTTATCCAGAGGTCTGAAGGGTGCTTCCGCGTCCTTTTATCCAACTATGCGAAGAGCTCTTTCCCAGGGTGCATCCTTTTATCCAGCAGTCCGAAGGTTACTCCCACAGGGTGCATCATTTTATCCAGCGGTTTGAAGGGTGCTTCTGTAGGGTGCATCATTTTATCCAACAATCCTCCATCCTACCTTCTTCTACATGCCATAAGGGTGGTATCTTTTTCTTTTTGCCATAATAGGAGCATACGAACTCGTAATCGCGCAAATAAACACTCGTTGGAAAGGTAATTCCATCAACTTCACAATGGAGCAGGTTTGATCAAGTGATTTTATCATTTTATCAGCTATTTTTATAGTCAAATTTCAGCTATCTTTCTAAGCTTAAATCTAGTGTTTTTTCTTTGAAAGTAATGATTTATCTATGCAGCTTGACTTAAACACTTGTCAAAGAAAGGTGAAAAGAAATTTTTGATATATCTTCTACAGGTTTGAGTAGTCAAAGAATAATCATTTATCACTGAATTAGGCACACTTTTGTTTTGAGCTTTAAAATAAATCTTTGTGTGTTTAGTTAGGCAAACATTTCATTTAGACTTCAAATTGAACCATTGCTATCTTGTTATCACTTCAAAGTTAACAAATCATTGCTATCTGGGTAAAAATTGAACACATCATTGCTATCTTGGTTAAAATTGAACCATTGCTATCTCGATTGACCATCACTTCAAAGTTAACAAATCGTGCTACATGGATAAAACTGAACTCATCATTGCTATCTTGGTTAAAACTGAACCATTGCTATCTCGATTGACCATCACTTCAAAGTTAACAATTCATGCTATGTGGATAAAACTGGACCATTGCTATCTTGCTAAACACTTCAAAGTTCTGTGCTTGCCCAATTAGATAGCTCATCTAGTATTTTTCATTTTAACTAGGGGAAAAGAACCACTATTTATTGTGTTTTCGGAATGATACTAGGCCTATGCTCTCCCCTATCTTGGGTGATCAAAATCCCAGACATATCATTTTCGTATGTGTTTTTCCTTTAGAGGGGCCTACTCTTGGATACCGTTCATCCAAGTAGGAATGACCCTAAGTGGTAACAGGCTAGATGCCAAGCCCTTCCAAGCCACTATAAATAAATTGTGTTTGAAGGGAATGCTTCAAACAATGAGTGAAGTTGTGTTATAACGACAGTCAACCTCCCCCAAAACCCTCCGAGGCTCAACCCTTGCAGGCTGGGAGACTCCATAACGGAGAGTAGTGCTGCCACATGTATAACCACTTGAATGGTTGCCTTCATTAAATACCTTTGTTCTAGTGGCCAAAAACCCTTTTTATCCATTTGAAGCCTAGGATTTGTACTTGTTTTTCCTTTTTAGTCCAAAAAGAGTAAAAAAATCACAAAAAAATAAAAAACCATAAAAACATTCTTTGTGTTTGCTGTGTCTTCTTGCCATAATTTTAGAAAATTAGATCAAAAAGACCTTCTTGAAACCAAAGTACCAAAAACATCAGAAAAATTCTAAAAAATTGTAAAAATATTGAGAAAAACCAGAGCAGCGCATCCGTCTTTTGTTGCTGCACATTTGTGCCGACCTGTGGCGCATCTGTACTGACTTACAATGCTTTTGCTATTTGTTATAGTGCATGTACCTTTTACCAGTGTAGCGCATATGTCCTGACTTCCAGCGCATTTACCAGTTTTTGCAGAGCATCTGTTCTAGCGCATGCGTGATAGTGAGCACTTGCACAATCTTTGAGAGAAAAAATTTAGGTTTTCTAGGTACCCATTTCAGTCTTGTGTCAGTTTCTGTTGAAATGACAAACTAATTATAAGTAATTGCTCAAGAACTCCAATACCTACAGAGCAATTAGACTTCAATGCCTCGTCCCAAGATCGTATAACAATTGCTCAAAAACTCCAAGTCATACAACAAGAAATGGCAATCTTACAAGCTGAACGTGTTAGTACTAGCTACGCCTCGCCACAAACTCATACATCTGTTTCCCATTTTAAGGATGCTCATGACAAGGCAAGCACCACATCAAGTTAGAAATTGTATACCACTCTATCTACTAGTCCTCCTTCACCATCTTCTAAGACACATATCCCAAAGCATACCAATCCTATACCAACACCGCCATCGAGTTCCCCGAGCTCTAAATGGACAACCAAAAAAGTCTCAGATGATTTTTGGGAAAGATGTTTTCCAGATTTACACAGCAAAAGAAAAGCTAGGGAGAAAGCCAAATTCACTCATCCATTACCCCATACACCTACAAAGGATGTGATCCAAGGACTACTAGCAAAGAGTCAACCATGTCCCCAAATTCCGGTCCTTGACCTTATCAAAGAGTCTCCAAACATGTCAAATCCTACAACCCCTTGAGCATATTGAAGAACCTCCTACCATGCACCAAGGTCAAGGTCCGTTGCACCTTCATGTTGTTGACCAAGAGCCTATCCAAGAGTCTTCTACCTCAACTTCAATTCAAGCACATCAAGAGTTATGTCAAGAGCACACTTTAGAACATGTGGAAACATCAACCCCTTGTCTAAATCAAGATCAAAGCACTCCCATCCAACCCTTACATAACCTTTATCTTTTCGATGATCCTATACCTATACATGAGCAAGAAATCCAATTTCAAACCATTCATAACCTATATCTCTTTTATGATCAAGATACTACCTTTAATGAAGAAGTTATCCATGAGCAACTTGATCCTATACATGAACAAGAGATCAAATTCCAACCTCTCCATGGCCTATATCCTTTCCATGATCAAGATATTATAATTGATGAAGAACATATACAGGAGCACCTTAATTCCATCACGCTAAAGCCTATCTATGATCAAGCAGACCATGATGATCCTCTTAGCCCACTTTATGCATTCCATGGTCCTGAGCCTATAACCCCATCTAGTCCTATCCAAGATTCAACAACTTCCTCATCCCTTGATGAGACACTTGCCTCCCAAGAAAGCATAGAAGATCAAGCCAAAAATACTCCTCTGCCATCCATTATCGACCATGCTGCAAATCCCCCATTGTGTATCCTTGGTCTTACCACCTTCATTCATGAGTGTTCCTCCTTAGAACACCAGCCACCATTATCCTCTATCCCACCTTCTTCATCCAATAAGGAACTTGTGTCTAATGTTCCACCTACACATAATCCCGCTATCCACCGCATACTCCAACTTATGAACTATCAAGGTAAAGGCTTAGGCCTTCACGAATAAGGTATTTTGGAGCCCATCCATGTCAATGTTCCTCCTCCTTCATATGGCCTTGGATACATACCCCAAGGTGAAAAATCTCAAGATATTGGTACTTCCTCCACTCCTCCTAAATCCCCCATTTTCCATCATAAACCCTATCATATCCCCAAAACATATGTCGTCATTCGACCTCCATCATCCTACAATTGTCAAAAGCATGTGACCATACACCTTCCACCATCCAATCTACCTCCACTACTTCCAACTCCTAATATCCCTCCATGCATTTTACCACCACTTCTTCCAACACCTTATCCATCCACCAATAAATCTCCTAACAATCCCAATCATGACCAACCAATGCACATGTTGTCTAAACAAAGAACTTCCTCCAACTCTACTTCCACCATCTCAAGAGAATTCAAACATAAAAATCTGGATGCCTCTACCTATCAAGTCAAATATCCTAAGAGTCCTCATGACCTAGGATACAAAAGCCACGAATCAAAGAAGCATCCTTCTCAAGAGGGGCATACACCAACACACCTATATGCCAAACTAAAAAAAGTGTGGGCCCGTATCCAACAAATGATTACTCCAAAAGCTGCACAAAAGCTGCATACACCCAAACCCATACCTTCACAGGTACTATCTAAAAACAAAATGGTTTGGGTACCTAAGCAAAAATCCCTCAAGCTACATGAAGCATCTACCTCTCAAGAATCCCAACCATCCACTTTCTCCCATTCCATCCAAAAGTCTCAAGTTCTTCCATCCCAAATGACAAGAAAATCAGCAAAATACTCAGTCTATGTGGATCCCTACATGCCTAAGTCATTTATCCACAAGAAAAAGTCTCTGTTGCTTCTTACACTACTTTCCCATCACCAGCTTCAATGTTTATCATGGTATGTGCAACTGTTGGTTATGATTCCCTTCCATCCCACAACATTTCCACTTACCTCCATCTCCCCTTCCTTCCACTATTATCCTACATGTCTTCCTCATCCTATTCCTATAGTCCATGCTTTTACATAAACCTTCCCTCCATATTCTGTATCATCATCCACTATTACACCTTCCGTAAATCCACTATCTACCTTCTCCATCTCACTATCATGCAATCTCCTACCAACATCTATGAGAGCACTTGACATGGTCCATGCAACGACATCTTTTCTAGTGGGACTATCCCCTTTCATGGAACCTGGCAATTGAGTCCCTCTCATCCATTCTACCTATCCTATCCAAATGTTCAAAAAAAAAGTAAAGAAAAATCCCTTCATCCAATGGTGAAAATCTAGCAAACGGGCGCCTTGGATAAGTACCATGATGAAAACCTGGCAAACAGGAGTCGTGTGTAAGTTGATCTTCTATGTCACCTACACTTGGGGGCACCTTGTCTCATCAGCCTATCACTCTTCTCCTATCAGTTTGCTTCCATACCATTTCCTATCCTATCCTACCTATACTATCCAGTCTATCCATCGTAATCTTCCTTTCCTCTATTTCTTTGGTCTTGATAAAGATTGGCGGCACAATGTTGACAAATGTTTTAGATGTATCTTGACATACCTTATCCCTCTAAACCATGCAAATCCTTCATTACCCGCTCATCCTCCTATCGTCATAATATTTGTCATGAAAAATCCTAAGTATTCTACCTACAAAGGGGCACGCTATTCTTATGCGACATAGTCCTTGGAGATCACATCCTTATTTCCTTTTACCTAACCGTCCATATCTACTATCGCCCATCCATCTACCTATCCATGGTGTTTCCTTGTCATCAGTATCATCTAATCCATATCTAATCCATATCTGATCCATATCTATACCATATCTTATCCATATTTGTTCCATACTTGATCCATATTTGTTCCATATCATGTCATATATGATCCATATCATGTCTTATCTAATCCATATCTATTCCATGTCATGTCTTATTTTGTTCCATGTCTGATCCATATCTGTTCCATATCATGTCTCATCCGATCCATAGACTAGGTCCATCAAAGCCAAGTCCATGAACTATGTTGCCTCTGCGTCGTCACGTAGGCAACGCCATATTTCTATGCACCCCTGATGCTCCACTGTCCCATCTGTCCCATGTCTAGTCCTTCTATCTATCTAAGTCAATACCACTTTCTATCGCCTAGGTCTTAGGTCCATTAAGGTTTACCCCAAACTACGTTGCCTCTGTGTCATCACGTAGGCAAGGCCATTTAGTAATGAGCCCCCGAGGCACTAGGTCAGTCCCTTAGGGTTTGTCTCACCAAAAAGGATTGTGGAATCTTCTCACCAAGCAAGCAAGGGCAAACAAAACCCGCTCTTTTCAAGCAGAAATCCTGACGCAAGACATTAACCTATCCAAAGCAAAGCAAACAAACACCTGAGGCATTCTAAATGATTTTACCTAAATTATGGAAAGAAACAAACATATCTAAATGCAAAATGTTTTGTGTATTGGAAACATGGTTAAAATACAAAGTCTTGATTTTTGCTAAAATACCTTTCTATGCTACTCGAAGATGCCAAAAACTAGAAATGCTATGATGGGGGCATGATTACTTTCTTTGTTTGTTGTTTGTGGATTAAACTTTAGTAATATGAAACCTTGTCTAAAGACATGATCGACAAAAGATCATCGAGGACATCAAAGGTCTAACATGAACGGGGGCAATCCTTGACTGTTGATACGTAATAAATACTCAAGTCATCTCGGTTCAATTATACCCCGATGCTTGTATTAACTTGCTAAATCAAAATCCATGTAAGCAATGTTCAGGTCATTTCAGTTCAATTATACCTAGATGCTTGTATTAACTTACAACATTTGAAAAATGTACCAAAAAAAAATTTGACCAATGATGAAATAAGCACTTCAAAATACTTGAACCATCAAGATGTCAAAAGAAAACACCATTCACATCCATTATGCATCCATAAAAGCATCCATACCATACCCCATGCAATAAAGATCCAACAATGTAGATTATCAATACAAATAAAAGCTTGTGAGTTCTTCTATCAATCAGTATTCTATCTATCATTGTGGTCCATTCTTCTCAATCTGGTCAACCCGAGCAATGATCCAAATGCAAGTTCATCCTTAATCCATACCAATCAAGTCAAGTCAATCTTGTCAAATGATCCAATCACAATCAGTGGTCTTGATCCTTATCTGGTCATAAACCAACTCAATCAGTTAATCAATCATTTGTCTTATACAAGATGTGGAATTATCAAAATTAGATCAATACATGCATCTTACATGACATGTTTCATTTCTTGAAACTAGACACTATCCTTCGTGTTGCTCTAGGGATCCATCATTCCCTGCCATGACAACACGCCTGTCATGTTGGTCTAGGGATATATCATTCCCCGCCATGAGAACACTGTCATATATCATTATCAGTATATCGTTGGTTTACCACTCGACAGGGGCAATACCTTGTTTGTCGTTGTATCATTTGTGCATACTTACTTTCTTTCCTGTGTGTGCTATCATTTTATCTTCCATAGCATATCATTCGGCTCTTTCTTCATCCCATTTTCTTCTGCATCCAACCATTTCTTCTAACCTATCTCATTGTGAGATTGTCCATCTCACGCCTTCTGCCTTCTATCCCGTCCAATCTCCCAAGGGGGCATCCTATCGTCGTAACCTGTACCAGGGGCAAACTAGGGCATGTATCGTTATCAGAAACTCTATTCTTTGAAGCAACGCCATAAATTGCATTGCATCAAAGAGGGGCAAAATGTATACACCTAAAAATGACACGATTCAGTCTAGATAAATATTCTTAATATTTATTCCCTTCTAATTCCTCTATCAATAAATAAATAACCAAATTTATTTATTCGATTCATATTCTTCCAACAATTAAATAAATCCTCTATTTAATTCAATTCTCCCCAAACAATTAAATAATTCTTAATTATTTAATTAAATCAAATCATTCTTCCAAATTTGAATAAATCAAATCAAATTTATTTAAATCCTTTCAATCTCCAAAAATAAAATGCAATCAAATATTTTATTTATTCTTCCAAAATCATGCACAACAATTAAATAAATTTATTTATTTAATTTACTTTTTAATCTTCTAAATTAAATAATTCCAATTATTTAATTGTCTCTTCCAATAATATCTTCTCTAAATTTAAATAAATCAAATATTTATTTAAGTTGCTTTTTCTTCTAAATTGAGTTATCTCTAAATATAATTCAATCTTTTTGCACATGCAATTAAATATTCCTAATATTTAATAAAGAAAAATATCTTCTTATTCTCATGCAAATCTATTCTTCTTGTTTTAAATCACTTAACTGATTATTATATTCTTTTAATTGCTTTAACTCATTCTTCTATTCTTAGCAAATCCTCTCATGCAAAAGAAAGCAAGACACACGTCTTCTTCTTATTCGTTGCACGTTCCTCATCCATTCTCAATGATTGATCTTCTCAAGCTTTCTATACTGTTGATCTTCATTCTCCCAAGTCTATAAATTCAACCTTGTCTTCCATTTCAATCATCCAAGCTTTAAGTATCGTTACTCTGTAGGAATTACAGCGCGCCTTTGGCACCAATTCCTTCATTCCTTGTGATCACATTCATTACTATGGACCACTATCATCGTTGTGAAGCTCATCTTCATGGCGGTATTATTATAGTCATTTCTAATTGACATTCTTGAAGCATAGCAAGGAAGTGCACTCTCTGAGGGCCCTATTTCATACATGCAAGATCGATTGTGATAGGCGATCAATGGAAGCTTCGAATTAAGGAGGTTTGCTTTGTTGTTGTTCATTATTTGATTGAATTTCTTTTGTTCACCATTTCATTGAGTTTTGGGTATCTTGATATTTGATATTATTGATTATTCATTGTTTGAATCCAAATTTCCCTTAACAATAATTTATGTTGATGGCTTCATGTCTATGTAATTTGGAGGATCTATCTTAGTTCATAATGGGTTTTCCATTTCATCTTTTTGGAATCATTTTGAAAATGGGGAACTATGGGCAATGGAGAGACATAATCTTGACACATCTTAGATGGATTCATATTATTCCACATCTCTATGGGCTTGTTCCTCAACCAAGTACTTATTGTCCAGAAAATTTAAACATCATGATAAAATACGGTGAAGTTGCTTCCGTAAAATGTGGTGCCTAATCAATTTGAATGATGGAGATAATTACGTATGTATTAATGTTTAAATGAATACATATTATTACTATATAATATTTAATAAATAATACTAAATAATATTGTTATATAAATATAATGTAATATATTTTAATGAACAAAGATATATTATTATATTATATAAAATAAATATAAATAAAAAATATAAATTTTAATAATATAAATATAAATATTAACAATTTAAATATTATTATAAATATATAAATATATAAAACTAATATTAATAAATATATATTCACAATTATAAGGGATCGCTACAAGACAAACTGTCTAAATTCATAAACAGTCAAGGATGGTATGAAGCGAATGACAAATGGTAGCAACAGCAGTCTTCGGAAATTGAAATCTTGGACAATCTTGTTGTCTGCAGACATATTTCTTTGAGGTTGCTCAATGAAGAAATAGATGGCCCCCGCCCAAAATCCAACTCACTGATCGGTCATTCAATAATTTCCAGAGTTTGAAGATTAATCAGTTGCTTCAATGATTTTGGTTAATATTCCACTTCTAAATTGTTTAATGTCAATTTCTTCGAGAGATTGAGATTCCCCAGAGAATCCGACCGATAAAGATTGCATCTGGAAACACCCTGTACGTGAACCTATCTTCATCACTCTCAGCTTGCTGACTTGACCAATGTTAATTGGGAGCTCCCCACTAAATTGAGCTCACTCAAACAGGCCTGATTTGTGATGTGACGAGGGAACTCCTCCAATTGTTGCACCCATCAAGACTCAAATACTCGAGCTTTGTCATGTTTTCTAGGATGTCTGACTGTAAGGTGAGCTTATCACTCCCCCATAAACCAAGATGTTGCAGGAGCGTCAACTTCTCAAAAGAATCTGGCAACATTTTCAATTGATTGGAAAAACTCAAAGTTAGATGTCGTAGGTTTGTCAAATGGCCAAAACAACGAGGTAGCGATGATAGCATTTCACAATTTTGCAACTGCAGGTGCTTGTTAGCGTAAATTTCTCTCCTTAACAATAAGCTCACTAAGCATACAACAGTCAGTTATGGTGATCTTGCATACAACAGTCAGTTATGGTGATCTTCTGCGTTCATGCATAGAGTAGTTCTCTCTGTTTTCACTTCCTCTTCCACTGTAATTTCCTCCCAGATTCCTCTCCTACGGAGGCCTTTTATATGTGTAAATTTATTCATTTGTAATTATGAAACACAGAAGTCCGTTAATGAAAATTGGTTTTTATGTGCTTGTTTTTATCTCTGTAGATCTCAAGAATTTCACAGCGTTCCAGTGATTGAAGACTCTTCACATTGCAGTATTCCAGGGATATCTTTTTCAAATTCTCGATATATCCTATGGACTTTGGAATCCTTTGTAATTTACAGCACCCAGAAATAATCAAACTCTCTTAACTGCACTGGAGCCTACAGCCAATTTTGAATTTAATTAAGGGCTAGATAAAGATTGCAAAGAACATTTAATTAGAATTATAATGCTCTAAAAACTCTTAAATTTTTCAATGGCATCCATGATGGGAGATTTCTATGAGCAATTCCGGTGCAGCTAAACCATGCCAACTCTCTTGATAATTTGGCAATGTGTAAATGGTTCCCATAGCTTTCTCCTACCACAAAAACTTTTAATCCATAACCTTGTAAAGGTCTTCTAGTTGTTTTGAAACCACAAAGCGATATGCTTGTATTCAACAGGGAACCAGGAAACTTGTGAACATCATTAGTTGCTGTATTCAGCATCATTCCTCTAATCTGATTAGACAAAAGCAATAAACTTAAAAATGAAGGGAGATACACATACAAACAAAACAAAGTTTCCATGCCATGATTTGTGACAGAATAAAAGAGAAAGTATAACCCCACCTCCGCTTGTTTCTGAATGGCCCCAATTTGATCCGGAGACCATAGACGGTAGGGTGACTGAGCTTTTGCGATTTTTCTACCTAAATCCCTTAGGTGGCCATGCATCCTTATCCCTGTACCATTGTCGTCGAATTCAACAAGACACTCATTTATAAGCCTCTCCCAATCACACAGACTACTCCAGCCTGATCCCTCCCATACTGCAATGGCGATCATCTTGTCTTTGCCAATGAAGAAACAAGCTACGTCTAAGAACATCTGTTTTTCTTCATCATCTAAAGCATCATGCTCATTTTCAACCTATTTATAATATCATTAGGCAATATTTTTTAGATTTTATGCAATACATCTTCCCATAAATCTTTACTAAAGCAACCATAAAGCTGACCTCCAAGTACCTTTAAAGACAAAGGTAACCCATTGTTAACACTTAAGAATTTTTCAACAAGATCCTCGAATCCCAACAGTGGAGAAGGTTGTAAAAATGCATACCAAAAAAAAAGTTGCTAGGCTTAAATTAAATTCATTGCTTTCATTGTATAAATGGAAGAGATGCCCTACCGTGTGAGGACTTCCTTTTCCCGTGTCGTAACAATGATCAAACTCCCCAATCCAAGGCTATCTTTTGAAGGCAGTAAAGCTTCCAATTGTTTTGTATGCTCCACATCATCCAAAATGATGAGTACACAAACAGATCTCAAATGACTAGAGAGAATCCCTTTGCCATGCTCTATATTGTCAAATGGTTGAAACGTCAAGAAAATATGTCTACAGACAACAAGAGTGTCCAAGATTTCAATTTTTGAAGACTGTTGCCTCGGACATGATTGTGGATACATTTCATATTCCATATTTCTCTTAACATTAAAGTGTAAAATTTAACTAATAATTTAAATACAAAAACTAATTATATGAAAACCATATCATAAGTTGTTGCAAATAGGTTCATAATATATTTTTTTGTTAGCCAAATAAAAGTTAGCTTCAATATTCATAATTCAACTATTGTTTCTTGGATTCAATTGTCTAGGAAACAATTCATATTGACTTTCTAGAAAATTCTTTTCAGAGTAAAGTTTGTCTTTGCACCCCAATATGGACAATATTGGTTGATAAAAAAAATTATAATACTAAGTGATCTAAATTCAAACACATTGCCTACTTTACCTAATGTGTTGCAAATTCAATTCAAGTTACAAGTATACTTCCCAAAAAGAAATCCACAAAATTATTAAGATTTACAATTTACTCATGAATATTATGTTCTTCACCAAGCTTGTAATTCTAACTAACATTATAATTCAAAGCATAAAGGATATGGGAATTTTTTCAAATGTTGTAGTTGCAACTACCATAGTACACATGTATACAAATTGTCGAAGCATAGACAAGGCATGTGAATTGTTTGACAAAACACCACAAAAATATGCAAGATCTCATGGAATACAATAATTGCAAGATATGCACAAAATGGATTTGTTGATAAGGATTTAGAAACTTTCAAGCAAATGCGATTGGCAGGTGTAAATACAAATTCCACAACCTTAACCAACATCCTCCCTATCTATGCCTAAATAGGATCTTTAGAACACAATATGGACATCCATCAAAGCATAAATGATATGGCAATTTTGTTAGATCTATTGTAACTTTGCAACTACCCTAGTAGACATGTATGCAAAGTGTGGAAGCATAGACAAGGCACTGAACTGTTTGACAGAACACCTCAAAGAGATGCCATCTCATGGAATGCAATAATTGCAAGATATGCACAAAATGGATTTGTTCATAAGGCTTTAGAAACATTCAAGAAAATGCAATTGGTGGATGTAAAGCCAAATTCCACAACCTTAGCCAACATCCTCCCTACCTAGATGCCAAAATGGGATCATCGAAACAAGATATGGACATGTTGGCAAGAGACACTACTAGGACTCATTAGTGTTGTCATTGATGGCAACAAAATCTATTCCACACATCTGTAGTACATAATATGCCTATACCAAAAGTTAGATTGAAGATTGTTTTGGTCTGATGGACAAGAACAGAGTATGTAACATGGTCTAACAATCAGGTCCGGATCTCTCAGATGGTGTAACTCAGTAAGTTGCGGACTTGGACAAGTCAAGAGGGGTATCATTACTATTGTATTCCAGAGATGTAGCCTCCGCTGATAAATCATGAAAAAGATATGAGCATCTGAGTGTTGGGTTCCAGTTAGGCAGAGTAGACAGAGGAAGAACTGATCGACAAAGTATTAGACTTCAATCTGGATGTGTAAAAGGTGTTGATCAAGTAATTTGTAGGATTACACATTATTGGCCGACATGATTAATGACTTCTATGCCTAAGTTTTTGATGTGCATCACTAATCAAGCATGGATTTAGTCAACAGATTAACAACTTGCAAATATCTCAAGTATTCTTGTTGCTGACTAAGAAGTTAAAGGAAATCCTTTATGCAGATATATATATATATATATATATATATATATATATATATATATATATATATATATATATATGACAGATTCAAGCTTGTGAGTGTGTGTAAGAAATATTTCAAGATAGAAGGTGTGAAGAAAAGCAGGGATAAGTGTGTGAACAACAATTCAAGTCTAGTATGTGATAGAATAGCAACACTGAGTAGAGGAAGAATGAAGTACGTCAGATCAGTATATTGTGCCTAACCAGAACTGAACTCTTGCATATGTAGATGCTTCTCATTAGTTCAAATTCTTGGTTAACTTCTATAAGTTTTGTAGACAGTGTGTCTCTTGTAGGCAGTGTGTCTCTTGTAAGCAGTGTGCCTCTTGTGAGTAGTGTGCTCGGGTAGTGAGTCCTAATTGGCAAGTGCCATTTTGTACTCCTTTATTCTTTTAAAAGAGAATACAATCTTGGGTTAGTCACCTCGTGACTTTTCCCTTAATAGGGTTTCCACGTAAAAATTCTTGTGTTATGTGTGTTAATTTTATTTTTGTTCTTATGGTTGCATGTGCTTTCATGTTTTGATATATGACTAAATATTGAGATAATAAAAGAAAAGAAAAATGATATTTTAAGATAACTGATTCACCCCCCCTCTCAGTTATCTACCTTGTTTCCAACAATTGGTATCAAAGATAAGTTCCTCTAAAAAGTCTAACAGCTTGACGAAGATCTCGGAATCTCAATGGATGAATATGGTATGAAAAAACAACTACAGTTCGCCTTAGATGATTTTGAACAATCCCAATCTAAAGTCAATACTTTGAGAGAAAGACTTAAGGAGGCTAATGATTTCAACAATGAATTGAAAGAAAAACTCAGTATCTCCATGAAAAAGAGAAAGGAACTTCTTGAGAAATTGGCAGAACAAAATGAAACCAATAATTTTGATGAGGATCTAAATGAGAAAACTAAGCTATGTGATAAGCTATCAAAAGAAGTCATTATGATAAGACATGAAATGGAATCAAGGGTTATGAAATTCACCCAAGAAATTGAAGAAAAGAGAAAGACAGAAGATAACCTAAAATAATCCCTCAAGGAGAAAATAGAGGACTGCCACAAAATGGATAGAATAATCAAACATCTTGAATTTGATATTGAAGAAGACAGACACAATGAAGAACAACTTGAGAGTCAGATTGACACTCTTAAACAAGATCTTCAATCTACAAATGAATACAAAGAAAAATTCAAGATAAGCTCAGCCCAACTTGAAGTTCTTCTAGAAAGCCAAAAGAGGGTAGATGATAAGCATGGCTTGGGATATGAGAAAGGTGAAAGCTCTAGATCTGGTCAAAAGAACTTTGGATCAGGAAGTCAAAGAAACATGCCTAGAAGACCTCCGGTAGGACAACCAAATGCCCAAAGATATCCATCCTTTAATGGATACTACTTTAATTGCAACAATTTCGGTCATAAAGCAACTTAGTGCAGGAATAGAATGAATCAGAACAATCCATCCTTTTCTGATCAATGTTTTATTTGCAAAAGGCATGGTCACAAATCTCATGAATGCAGAAATATGCAAATGAGAAATTCTTTCAATGGTAGATGCTTTACATGCAATAGAATGGGGCATATGGCAAATCAGTGCAGATCAAGAGGATATCAATCAAATAAGCAAGGAAATGTTGTGTTACAATTGCAATAAATCCAGTCATATAGCTAGATTCTGCAGAAGCAAAAATCATGATAGAGAAGGTTCAGTGAAACATGATCAGAAACAAGACAAAGGCAAAGGTAAAGTGAATTCAGATGAAATTTAGAAGGAGATGAGCAAGACTTGAGTAAAGAAGAATGTGATGAACATTGGTGATGGGTGTGAACTAGAATCTGGTGCTGATAATCCCTCTAAAAATTTAAAGGTGAGCTCTGGCTCAGGGGGAGCTACAGAGAAGATCAAATTCCCCCAGCCAGTTAGGAAGTGCCTGAATTTGGCACATTGTGTAAACATCTAATATTGTGGATTAAAGAGTTCTTAGAGAATCCTCCAAAGAGCCTTCAACCAGATTGTGAGGGGTCCGTATGAAGATTCAAAGGGTTTATGACCACTTGAGTAGATCCGGTTCCGGCAACCATTCATTGTTAACAGAGCAATGCAAATTGATCTAGAATTGAAATGTTTAATCTGCAGACCTAGGGCAAGTTTGAAAAAGGGTGGAGATATGTTGTCAACCCTCATAGACAATGATTTTAAAGATCCACACATTAATTTAAGAAAATCTCTCTCAAAAGAGGGTGACCAGATGACTTAAGCTATGCATTTATTACAAAGGGAAATTAGGTTTTTGAGCAAGGATAAAAGGTTTCTTATCCATCATTTGCAACACTTTGCACTCATGAAGAAGAGAGAAAAGAGCTCTGAGAAGAAATCCAGTAGAACACTCAAACTCAACTAAAGATTGAATCTAAGCACAATCTGCTCTGATAGTCACTCCAAACCGTAAGGCGTGAAGAGGTATTTCTTTTGCTATTCTCTCCAATCTTCATTGATTACAATGGCTACTCCTATGGTTGTAAATTTTTCTGAGAGACCAAGGTCATTTTTCAAGAAACATCCTCACAAATCTATTGAGGTTGATCCCTTGGGTGCATTTTCCCATACCTTGTATGGCGTTCTCCATGTAGAAGACATTAGGGTTTATATACATGCAAACATTGAAAACTTTGGAGACATAAAATTGATGAAACTTTACCACAATCAGTTAAGCAGTGAAAACTTTGGTCTGAAACTAGAATTCCAGGCCCTAAAGGATAAGCATTTTGTACATTGTATTCATTTTCCATCTTTTGGAGAGGATGAATGGGTCCGGTATATCTTAAGCAGGATCCATGATAACTTCATGTGGTTAATGAGGCCTTTCAAAATAACCAAAGATGTCATCAAGGCTATAATTGGGTTGCACTCCATTGGTGGGTTGCCTACTCTTAAGTCTGTGAAGAATCAAATAGTATCTAAAGCCACAGGTTCAAAATTTGATAAGAGGGTAATGACCATTGATGACATCACTGATCCAGATGTCAAGTTTGCCTCAATTGTGATTGGATATAAGATTTACCATTCAAGTAGTGAAAACTCTATATCTGGTACTGCCATCTACACTACATACCAGATGCTAAGAGAGAATGCAAATTATGACCTATGTGAACTCCTATTAAATCAGCTGATCGAGAACCTACAAAAGATCAAGAAAGATAACAAAAACTCTTTCAAATATGGTGATTTGGTGTTATGCTTGTTTTTCTACTTCATGAATGAATTACTAGGCTCAAAAGGTCTGATTTGGGAAAATGACAAACCGGTTGCTATACAGATCAGGGATTACTTACACTCAAACCTGGAAGACAGCTCTTTGGGGATACTTCAAAAACTTCTAGAGCATGATGCAAGAAAGAGAAAGAATTCCCAAAACAATAATGGAAAAGTACAAAGACATAGTCTGCTTTATGGTAGATATTGATCAGTGCCTAATAGAGGCAGTTGAGCCAAGGACAGTATGGATAATGCCCATGGGCTATGAGGTTGATTCAAACATATTGGAGGCTCATGTTCAACATTTACTGAGTCAACCTAAGGACTCCAAAGTAGAGAGGTTTGGTACTTTTGAAGAATTAAACATAAAACTGCATGTTGAACTAAGAAGGCCTGAGACAAAAAGAAAGGTGAGGAAAGAAGTTGAAGAACTAGCTAAGAAATTTGGCATTACCAGAGAAGCTATTATTGCAAACAGAGAAAGAGTAGAGAAAATTGAGAAAGGAAAAGAGGAAGCAAAGAAAGAAAAGGTTCTGGTAGAAACCTCCACCTGGACTAGAACTACCAGAAGTTCTTCCTCTAAGAGCTCGAAAGCTGCAAATCCAGAAGCCCATTCATCTAAAAAAGGGAAAAAGAGAAAGAAATCCAAGGCCACAAGAGCTTATGGGATTCCCAAGGATGATGATGAGACTGATTCAGATGTAGAGATTAGAGAATTGAAGAATGAAAAAGTAAAACCTCCCAAGGTTGATGTGGAACAGAAGTCAGAAGAGTATGTTGAAAAGCCTAGTCTTTCTATTAATGACATCATCAAGGTAGTTACTATGGATGGGAACCTGTAGCCAGTGACAGAGTTCTATGATAAATACAATGATGCTGACAAGAGAATTCTGGAGGAAGCTATTATAAGGTATTTGAATATCTATAACAAAGCATTCATTGAAATAATTTCATTAATCCCAAAGAGCCTAGAAGAAATATTGGAGCAAAGAAAAGAGAATGCAAAGGCAAAAGACTTGAAGATCAGGAAGCAGATAGTGATACAACTATGTCCCTCTATCACTCCAAAACAAATGAACATGGTTTTCAAGGATTGCAAAGATGATTTCCAGAGCAAGTCTCAGATGAATAAACTCATGATTGGAGAAACTAATCAAATAGCTGATGAAACAAATGAAATTCTTCGGGAAGCCTTAAAGAGATTCAACCTTCCTATTGTAGAGGAAATAGTTGAAGAACCTTCTACCATGGATGTTGAAGGATTAATTAATGAATAACCTTCTTACAAGGATGTCAAAGGATTAAAGAAAATAGATGAAGAGAAGTTTGAGGACTTAGATTCCTCTATTCCGGTAGAGGAAGTTCATAAAGTAGCAAACACTAGTAATATCACTCCTCCAGATCCCACAGCTGGCAAGACAACTCTTCCGGGCACTGGAGAAAAAGAGGAAGGAAGAAGAGAAGAAAAGGAGATGCAAGAAATGGAGGACAAAGCAAAAGAAGAAGAACAAGCATAAAAGGTTTGCAATGACACATCCAAACTGAACAACCCTAATATTTCTGAAGGAAAGAGATTTGATTCATCAGCAAGAGACACTACAGAGATAGTGTAGAATTTTTTGAACAAAGAGGTTGTGGAGTTAGATGAACTAGAGCTGCTTCAGGGGCCTCTAAATCTAGACACTCTCTCTCTCTGGTACAGATGATGAGGATTGCATCATTTGCTCAGGCTAAGGCCAAAGAGAAACTTTTGAAATCACATATGGAGGATTGTGAGCTATTGGAGAGTGCATCTGGGATATTAGAAAAGATCATGCCAACCTATCAAAAAGATCCTTTGGCCTCACCATCTGGTAATTTGAAAAACTTAGTCAATTCTATTAACACTCATTTTGAATCTTTAGAGAAATCAGCAAAAATAAAGGTCTAGAAAGAGTTTTTGGAGAAAAGATTCACTGAGGTGCAAGGAATTATTGCTAATGATAGAAGGACCCTAGGCATTGGAATAAAGAGCCTTGAAAATGCTCTCAAAGATGATGGGGATTTATTCAAATTTTGTTTGACCTAGCCTAAAGTGACAAAAGACATTAAGGAGAAAGTGAAAGAACAAGAAGGAAAGTTGTCAAGCATAGTTCAGAATTTTGACCCCCTTTCTTCCTCTCTAATGAGTCAAGAATGCCAGGCTATTGTTATAATAAATGAAATAAAAAAGCTAGACAAAGAAAAGAAGAACATAATGAATAGAATGGGTGAACTCAGAGGGATAATTATCCCTAAGTTAGAGGCAATGCATGAGGCCTTGACAGATGCTCAGACCATAGCCTGGACTAGTGATCCAGCAGATTTAAGAAGGGTAGAAGCATATGAATTTTTCTTGAGCGCTCACATCTCCATTTTGGATAGGATGAAGAGGAGTTGGGCCACAGAAATTGTACAGTTGAAGTCAACCTTTGCAGACATACTCAAGTATATGTAAATTTATCTTATGGATTGTATGTACATATGCAACCATGTATATAATAATTTTTGCACAATTTTGATATGTGGATTCCACCCTTTGCCATTGATGTTAAAGGAGGAGTGAAGAGTAGTGAAAAATGAGGAATCCAGCAAAGGGGGAGCTCTGGTAAACTAGTCTAAAGAAACAAAGCACAAGAAAAGGGGGAGTTACTGCAACACTTAGTCATTTTTCCCTAAGTGTTTCGATCATTGCCAAAGCAGGAGATTATTGGCAAGAGACACTACTAGGACTCGTTAGTGTTGTCATTGATGGAAACAAAATCTATTCCACACATCCATAGTACATACTATGCCTATACCAAAAGTCAGATTGAAGATTGTTTTGGTCTGGTGAACAAGAATAGAGTATGTAACGTGGTCTGACAATCAGGTCCGGATCTCTCAGATGGTGTAACTTAGTAAGTTGCGAAATTGGACAAGTCAAGAGGGGTATAATTACTATTGTATTCTAGAGATATAGCCTCTGGTGATAAATCATGAAAAAGATCTGAGCATCTGAGTGTTGGGTTCCAGTCAGGCAAAGTAGACAAAGGAAGAACTGATCGACAGAGTATCAGACTTCAATCCAGATGTGTAAAAGGTGTTGATCAAGCAATTTGTGGGATTATACATTATTGGCTGACATG
This sequence comes from Cunninghamia lanceolata, assembly GCA_027924645.1. NCBI lineage: Eukaryota > Viridiplantae > Streptophyta > Pinopsida > Cupressales > Cupressaceae > Cunninghamia > Cunninghamia lanceolata. The sequence continues at coordinate 13,542,315 of BSBN01000078.1, forward strand.
ATTAATGACTTCTATGCCTAAGTTTTTGATGCGCATCACTAATCAAGCATGGATTTAGTCAACAGATCAACAACTTCCAAATATCTCAAGTATTCTTGTTGCTGACTAAGAAGTTAAAGGAAATCCTTTATGCAGATATATATATATCCGATAGAATCAAGCTTGTGAGTGTGTGTAAGAAATATGTCAAAATAGAAGGTACAAAGAAAAGTAGGGATAAGTGTGTGAATAGGAATTCAAGTCTGGAATGTGATAGAATAGCAACACTGAGCAAAGGAAGAATGAAGTGCGTTAGATCAGTATATTGTGCCTAACTAGAACTGAACTCTTGCATATGTAGATGCTTCTCATCAGTTCAAATTCTTGGTTAACTTCTGTAAGTTCTATAGATAGTGTGTCTCTTGTAGGTAGTATGCCTCTTGTGAGCAATGTGCTCGAGCGGTGAGCCCTAATTGGTAAGTGCCATTTTGTACTCCTTTATTCTTTTAATAGAGAACACAATCTTGGGTTAGTCACCTCATGGTTTTCCCTTAATAGGGTTTCCACATAAAAATCCTTGTGTTATGTGTGTTAATTTTATTTCTATTCTAATGGTTACATGTGCTTTCATGTTTTGATATATCACTGAATATTGAGATAACAAAAGAAAAGAAAAAAAGATATTTTAAGATAAATGATTCACCCCCCTCTCAGTTATCTACCTTGTATCCAACAAGACATCCGTCAAAGCATAACGGATATGGGAATTTTGTCAGATCTGTTATAGTTGCAACTATCCTAGTCAACATTTATGCAAAGTGTAGAAGCATAGACAAAGCACATGAACTGTTTGATAGAACACCTTAAAGAGATGCCATATCATGGAATCCAATAATTGTAAGATATGCACAAAATGGATTTGTTAATAAGGATTTAGAAACTTTCAAGAAAATACAATTGAGAGGTGTAAAGCCAAATTCCACAACCTTAGCCAACATCCTCCCTTCATATGGCAAATGAAATATTTGGAACATGGTATGGACATCCATCAAAGCATAAAGGATATGGGAATTTTGTTACATCTTGTAGTTACAACTACCCTAGTAGACATGTATGTAAAGTGTGGAAGCATAGACAAGGTATGTGAACTGTTTGACATGATGCCTCAATGAAATGCCATCACATGGAATGCAATGATTGGAAGATATGCAAAAAATAGATTTTTTGATAAGGCTTTATAAACATTCAAGCAAATACAATTGGCGAGTGTAAAGCCAAATTCCACAACAGTAATCAATATCCTCCTTGCCTATGCTAAAATGGGATCTTTGGAACACGGTATGGACATCCATCAAAGCATAAAAGATATGGGAATTTTTTAGATGTTGTAGTTACAACTACCCTCAAAAACATGTATGCAAAGTGTGGAAGCATAGACAAGGCACACGTGAACTATTTGACATGATGCCTCAAAGAAATGTCATCTCATGGAATGAAATGATTGTAAGATATGAAAAAAATAGATTTTCTGATAAGACCTTAGAAATATTCAAGCAAATGCAATTAGTGGGTGTAAAGCCAAATTCCAAAACCTTAGCCAATATTCTCCTTTCCAATGCCAAAATGGTTTCTTTGGAACATGGTATGGACATCCATCAAAGCATAAAAGATATAGGAATTTTGTCAAATGTTGTAGTTACAACTACCTTGCGAGACATGTATGCAAAGCGGTGAAGCATATACAAGGCACTTGAACTATTTGACATGATGCCTCAAAGAAATGTTGTCTCATGGAATGTAATGATTACAAGATATGTACAAAATGGATTTCTCATAAGGATTCAAAAACTTTCTTGTAAATGCACAAAAGAAACTTTCAACCACATACAATTGGCACGTCTAAAACCAAATCGTACAACCTTATCCAACATCCTCCTTGCCTATGCCAAAATGGGATTTGGGGAACAGGATGTGGATAACCATCAAAGCATAAAGGATAGGAATTTTGTCACATGTTGTATTTACAATTTCCCTTATAGACATGTATGCAAAGTGTGGAAGCATAGACAAGGTGCGTGAACTATTTGACATGTGCATCAAAGAAATGCACAGTCTTATGGAATGCAATGATTGCAAGATATGAACAAAATGGATTATTTGAAAATGATTTATAATCTTTCAAGAAAATGTGATTGGCACATGTAAAACCAAATTCTTGTAATGATAATTGATCATCATATTAAATATTTAATGTAAACTATCATATACACAATGTCATGAACATAACATCTAGTCTATATATAAAGTCATATAGTCATGTACAAACAAAGCCATACAAACATATACAAAGATATACATCGGTAACATATAAAATCATGTATACAAAGCCATTTAGGCATACAAAAAATGTCCCAAAATCTAGTTTCCTATGAACTGCTATGAAATAATCAGTGGCCCTTGCTTGGCCATGGAGATGGAGAGCCAATCAGTGACTCATCCTTTATCTCTCGTTGACTAGACCTCTTCGATAGAGATTTTTGTAGCTCCACCTATTAATACAATCAAATAATATGCACATTAATATAGAAAATATGAAACATATAATATCACATATGTAATTGATCAGTTACCAATAGATGATGATCCCTCTCGATTATCTTTTCTCTCTCTTCATTCGTAGATGGAGGGTTGGAGTTGTGACCTCCTGTGAGAAGCATCAAGAAGAAAAATTGACTAAACATAAATATCATTTATGTACAACAAATGACATTTATATGTTACTGGCTCATACCTCGATCAAAGGATTTGAAGACAACACAGCTGTAACAATGCCTACCTCTACTAGTTGACGAAGATGAGGAGGAGTCTCCATATTTAACATTTGAAAATAGAGTTCAAGGTTATTTGACCAAAATAGATACATAACATTATTTAAATGCATAATGATTACAAAGGGTTAAATTTACCTCCGTAAAAGTGGTTCTGCGTCTAGGGGACCAAGGAAATCGTGGAGCTACTGGTGAAGCTCCCTATTAAAATTATCAAATTGTCACTAAATAAGATTACCATTGATATATGTACTATATTTATGATCATGTGATAAATTACATACATGCTGATTCGACCTCCTCTCATAACCTGCCAATGGACAGCTAATAGAGGTAGGATGAAGACTATGACCTTGGAATTTCATTACATAGACAAATACATACATTAATTTTGATTTATAATATAGATAGTCATATAAAATTAATTATAAATTTCAAATACAAATATATTAAACCAAGATGAACCTTGTAAAACATTACCTGGGAGTTAATACCAAACATACGATGTAAGACATCATCTGTGAGAACAAGATCATCCAATATGGATGTGTCTATCATTAGCTACTACCCCTTGCATTGTAGCATCCTGTGGAAAGTCCTACATCCCATAATCTCACAAGTTCCCACATGAACTACAAAAATGTGGGGACAAATGATGCCTACTACTCTCATCCTCATCGTCCTTGGTTAGATCATCATCGTGTTGTGCTAGAGACTGTGTCAAAGAACATAATGAATGTAGTGTCTCCACCTCAACACTCTCCTTCAAAGTCTAAGGGAGTGAGACACATGCTTGCCTCATCAGGGGTCTAGTTACACGGTTTTGGTCTCATTGTGCCCCCTCTCTATCTTGGGCAGAGCCACCACCTCTACCTTGGAACTCTCAAATGTCAAAATCATTAGGAATCTCCTTGAGGATGAACTCACAATAGAGTTTCCTCAAGAAATATTGTGGCACCTCATTGTTATTACATGGACACTCATCAAAGGCCATGTACCATCTATCCCAAAAGTTTTGGGATATATCTTCATTCCTACACCAATGAATCAAGAAGTGTTTGCAAGTCTCTTCTAATGTTTGACTAGTTTTAGGATTGAAAAATTGTGAACACAATGCAGATTTTATAATTTTTTTGTCCTTCACTTACTTGATAAGACAATTTATTAGCATAGTATTGCTGACACCTCTCCCTATAGTCATTCCATTCAATGATTTCGTTCATCACCGGTTCAATGTGAGAAACAATCACCTCTACAGACTTGGCAAGGGCTCTCCTATGATTGATACTTGCACTTAGACTATTTAACATTTTAACTAGGGTTTGAAGACATTTTTTATTTTCTTCTATTTGCCCTAAATAGTTTTCTTGTGTATCTTTTTCATGGTGAGGATGTGAAGGTGGGGGGTTTTGAGGGTTTTAAGGGTTTTTGAGGTCGTTTTGACGCTCCTCTGCTGGATTTGTGCTTTGTGCTATGTCATTGAATGTAAATTCAATAAAAAAACCAATCAAACATTGAAAAACTAAAAGTTTATTTTCAAACTCACAAGAATCAATCAAAACCTACCTTCTTTTGCTACTACACCCTCTACATTTCATTCATGAGGTCCTTGGGAGTGGGATTGGTGAGGTGGCATGGTGAAAATCTCAATTCCACTTACAAATTACTTCAATCCTCCTAACACGCTCATGCTCTAAAACCATTATTTTGCTTGCCAAGGGTTGAAATGAGCTGCATCCTTCTGATTTTGGGCTTTTATTTTGAGTTTTGACTTTAGACAGTTTAAAATGTGAGAATGTTATAATGCACTTGTGTTTTGCTTTACATGGGATAAAAAATTCAAGTGGTGACTTTTTGGTCCCACAACTCCATGCACTTACGCACAAGGACCAATCTTCTTGGGCTTAGAATTATTATAGGTTCCCCTAGAAAATCTTTTATTTGTCAAATGCACTATGGCTAGCTCTCCCTTTGATTGAGTCTTTTCTCACCTATGTCTATCTATGTTAGCATGCATTTGTACGTACTCTTCTCCAACTACTTCTTTACTTGTACATGCACCTCCATCTATTGTGCCAAGTCTTCTACATTTGTGCTAATGTTCTCATCATCTAGAATCATCAACAAATTTGCAACACCTTTGCAAGATGTCCCATACATGATTTGAAATGGGGTTTTGCTAGTAGACCTATTAATTGAGTTGTTGAATACAAATTTAACTTGCATGAACAAGGAATCCCACATTGGTTTGTCTCCTACCAAGCTTCTTAGAAGATTACCATAACTCTTGCTTACTACCTTTGTTTGACTATTAGTTTGTGGATGCTATGTAGAACTATAATTAACCATGTACCCAATTTCCTTCACAAAGTGTGCCAAAAATGTCTTAAGAACTTAGTATCCTTGTCCAAGGTGATACTTTGTGGTAGCCCATGTAAATTGATTACTTCCTAAAAGAATGGATCTCCAATCCTAGATGCATCATTCAACTTTTAACAAGGATTGAAGTGTGTCATTTTCAAAAATTTGTCAACTATAACAAAGATAGAAACATTACCTCTAAGTTTGTAGTAGCCCAAGGTCAAAGATGATGGAAAGTTCTTCCTAATGCTTGTTTGGTATTGGTAATTACTTATACAATATGGTATTCTAGGTTAAACCTTTTGCAGCCTAATAAAATTTCCATCTCTCAACAAATATCTTGGCATGTATCTATGCAACAATGGATAGAAATGCATTTCCTCTAACATGGCCAGTGTTTTATCCACACTAAAGTGTCTTCCAAAGTCCAAGTCCTACATTCTATAGTTTCTTGATGAGATTCTCTCTCATTGAACTCTATAGTATACACAACTATTTCCTATTGAACATATGTCCTCCCTAAGAAAAATAGTCCTCAAACTATAAATATTTACCTCCAACCTAAGGCTCCATGTAACCTCTCCATACATCTACAAAACCTAAATATACTACATATAAATCCTTCATCATTGTCATTCCCACCAACTCAACTATTGATGGTAGTCAATGATGTTTGCCTTATACTCAAGACATTTGCAAACTCATTTATTACACTAGTTGTATGCTTGAGAACAAAATAAAACCACTACAAGTATTCCACCCATCCCATGTGTCTCTAGTTCAATTTTGCCTAACTTTTAATAAACCTCAATGCCTAATGATTAGTATACAAAACAAACTCCTTTGGCAATAGATAATGCTCCCAATTCTATAAAAAAGAACAATCGCATAAAACTCATGATCATAAACTAAATAATTCAACTTAACTTCATGTTCAACTTTTCACTAAAATAAGTAATGGATTTACCTTCTTGACTCAAAATAACACCAGTGGCTTTACAACTAGGATCACAATTTATCTAGAAAACCTTCTCAAATTTTGGAAGTGTTAACACCGCTCTTTTCTGTTATGGAGTAAAAAGTGTCCACATGTCTTTTTACCTCCATGTTTAGCTCCTAGTTCCTGTTTATTACATTATACATTTTAAATGATCATCCCAATGTAAAATTACCCAACACCAATGTAAATTGGGAATAAGGGGCCCATGATTAACCTTATCCTGAACCTAAAAGGGGCCCAAAGACTTGGGCACCACTGCTCAAGTGTTCCCTAATTGGTTGAGGCAGAATTAATTGTATGTCATCCTGAGACCTTTAAAAAGGTTTCTCTTTGTCGGCTCTTTTGGTTTAATTCCACAAATGTTAGCAAGAAAGCATATAAAAGCATGTTTTTGAATTCATTATGAACCAAGATAGAGATAGCCAACCTGAAGCGTTGGAGTAAAGAGCATTCAAAGTATTCGTTGTGATTCTAGATAAGATTTGTGTTGTTATTATGTATGTTGCTGCAGGTTTGAAGTTATCATCTATCTCTCCTTATGAGTTGAAGATCCTTCATTCTCCTAAGGGTTTCATCGCATAGGTGATATCATTGTTGTTTATCACCATTTGATTCATCATATTGCTATTTTTTTAGCCTTTGCCAAGCTACAAGGGCATGTTTTCTTTATCAATCAATGATGTTGGGAATCTTGAATACTATCCTGAAATTTCACTGAGGCAAGGCCCTAAACACCATAACCCCCAAACCCCTTCTCTTCTTCTTGTGTGTAAGTTATAGGAGAGAGATCTAAAAGATATGAAGATATAGGAAGACTGAGCAAGGATCAGGGTTACAGGATCCGATAATAGTTATGGAATATTCTTCTATGCAAGACTTGTGTGGTGGTGCCCTAGTCTTTCTACCCTTGCTAACTCCATAACTAGCATTAGGGAAGTCTATACAACATTTCTTTAGTTTATAGTTTGTGCAGATTCAACCATCCAGGACTTGGGCTATACCAAAATAGTCCTCAAACATCTATAATTTTGAGACATGTGTTCTATCATCTTCCTAATCTACCATGTGTAATTAGTTTATGGAGAATTGTTGTACATCTTCTGTTATAATAAGATCATCATAAAACTAGGGCTTAGTGGATTATTGACCTAGGGTTTTATTAAAAGACTAGATTAAATATGATCTTTCTATAGGACTCCTGAGTACAAGATTTGTAGCTAAGTTCACCTCCCTTTGGTAGTGATTTAGATCAGTTTTGTCCTTGAATGTTATTGTGAAAGAAGGTTTGATCTAGTGTGCATGCTAGTTGTTATCATTCACCTTTTTATTCTTAACATTTTGTTACCTTGTTCATCAAGAGTTCTAAACTCTACCGTAACTATCCACTCAAATCATCTCTTCTACATGCAATGTGTCCAAGGTGCACATATTCCACTAAAGTTTTAAATGAACTTCCTATAGAAACTTGGCAACCCATGGAAACTTTTGACCTCTATTACACTATGTAGTACTAATCGCTCAACCATTGCTCAAATTTCTTAGTATCCATTCTCAATTCATCTTGAGATATCACAAATCCTAAGTAAACCAACTATCTTTGCATAAAAATACACTTCTTCATGTTTGTGTACATAGTTTTTACTTCCTTATTTGTACTAAAACCTATCGTAGACGTTCAAAATGCCCCTCCCTTGTCTTTCTAGCTACCAAAATATTATCCAAAAAAGAAACAATAAACTTACTCAAGAAAAGTTTCAAAAATACATTTGGGTAAGTGTACAAAGATGGGGGACCAGAAGGGGTCTTAAGATGCCACTTTTTATTTCTGAAATCAGGAAACATTGATGTTGGATGAAAAATTGAAGATAGCTACACTCAAAATTTGAAGATGCAACAAAAACAAGACACGTAGTGCTCCGAATCTAGTTTCTAAACTACTATTTTTTTCCAAAAATGGTTGATACTAAGGGGTTCAAAAAGGGGGAGCACACAAATTGGTCCTATTTTTCTCAAAAAATATAACATAGCATCTGGTGTGCTCCCCCTAAAATGTTAACTTTTTTTTAGTATTTCAAAAATAGTTTCGGTGAGAAATTAGTTAATGCCATGTAGTTTATTCTTGATTTTTTTGATAATTTTATCATGAATAATTGATTTTTTAGTAATTTTCAAAGTAGACACATCTTGAAAAATAGAAAATTGAGTGTGCTTCCCCCCTAAATTTTTTGAAAACTAATCGAAATTTTTTTTTTTTTTGAATACATGTAGAATGGAGTCTAGTTTCTAAAAATGTAACTTATTTCAAATTTCAATAAACTATTAAAAAAGTCAAAAATACTAGACACTGGTTTTTGAAAAAATGGATACACTAACAAAAGAAATTAAAGATGAAACCCTTAACATACTCAAAATGTGAAAAAAATTATATGGTTAGATAGATAACAAAGAGCTTAAGATTATGGTGGTATTTTTTTCAAGTTTCCATTGAAAAAAGTGCCATCCTAGTTGGGAGAACACTCCAGATTATCTCAAAATTTTGTTAAAATGGGAAAAAACACATCCAAACAAGATCAGCATAATGTGAGCACATTGTAATGTGCTCACGTTATACTAAGCAAAATTGGCTTTACACATGCCAATTGCATTTGCTTGAAAGTTTCTAAAGACTTTTCAACAAAACCATTCTTTGCATATCTTGCAATCATTGCATTCCATTACAAAACATCTCTTTAAGGTGTTACATCAAACAATTTACATGCCTTATCTATGCTTCCACACTTTACATACATGTCTACAAGGGTATCTGTACTTCCTACCGTCTCTCTCACTCTCTACTTCCCTCCCCTCTCTACCTCCTACCCTCTCTCCAATTCTCTTCTTCCCTCCCCTCTCTACCTCCTACCTTCTCTCTCACTCTCTTCTTCCCTCCCCTCTCTACCTTCTACCCTCTCTTTCAATCTCTACTTCCCTCCCTTGTCTACCTCCTACTCTCTTTCCGAGTCTCTTCTTCCCTCGCCTATCTTCCTCCTACCTTCTCTCTCACTCTCTTCTTCCCCCCTCTCTACCTCCTACCCTCTCTCTCACTCTCTACTTCCCTCCCCTCTCTATCTCCTTCCCTCTCTCTCAGTCTCTTCTTCCCTCCCCTCTCTACTTCATACCCTATCTCTCACTCTCTTCTTCCTTTCGCTATCTACCTCCTCCCCCCTCTCTCTCTCTACTTCCCTCTCATCTCTAAATCCTACCCTCTCCCTCTCACTCTCTACTTCCCTTCCCTCTCTGCTTCTCCTCATCATACTTCCCATCTAATGAAATTTCATAAATTATCTTGTTTCCATTTCATAATCCCAATTTATATCCTCGTCCCTCTTTGCATGTCCTAGTTTTCTTCTTTCCATGTTCTTTGTCAACAAGGGAGACGAGAGGGAGTAAGTGGGAGAGAGGATGGAGATGGAGGGGAGAGAGAGGGGAGAGATAGGGTGATAAGGAGGGAGAGAGAGAGAGAGAGAGAGAGAGAGAGAGAGAGAGAGAGAGAGAGAGAGAGAGAGAGAGAGAGAGAGAGAGAGAGAGAGAGAGAGAGAGAGAGTCCAAGTTTTCTTGTTTTGGAAAGAGAGAGGGGGTTGGTTGGGTTTATGAGTTTAGGTTTGCTTAAGTTTAGGGCTTAGGGGAATTATTTAGGTTTTAGGGGTTTAGGGTTGCTTAAGTTTATGGTTCACGAGTTAAGTTTTAGGGGCATTATTTAGGGTTGAGGGGTTTTGGGAGAGAGAGAGAGGTTTAGGGCTGCTAAGGTTTAGGGGCATTATTTAGGGTTTATGAGTTTAGGGTTGCTCAGACCTTTAGGGGCATTATTTAGGGTTTATGAGTTTCTAGGGTTGCTCATGTTTAGGGTTTAGGGGTTAGGGTTAAAGGGGAATTATTTTATAATTTCCCTCTGTTCCTCCTAATCATAACCCATTAGTCCACCCATCTTCTAATCCATAAATCCCTATCATCTATCCACCATATAACTCACCATCTAATCCACCATCAAACATTCTAAGATCTAATCCATCAACCCATGAACTCTTGAAAAAATTTCTCCAAAGACTCTTTACAAATTCCAAAAATAAAAGAAATGATATGGAGCCATCCAAATCCATTGATTCGATTTCATCCCCCTCTAACACTCCCAATCCTAATCCATCTCCTCCTATATCCATTCACTCAATCCTAATCCTAACCCCATAGCATCTTCCATCATTGTTCATCAACTATATGCATATCCTAGTCTATCAACCCATGAAGCCATAAAGGATGTGACCCAAGGACTATTAGCAAGGAATCTAAAAACATCATGTACTCAAATTCCTATCATTGAGCCTAACAAGGAACCACCTAATAACATGTCTACCACTCCAACAGTATCATCCACTCCTATGTCTATCCATTTCATTGAAGAGTCTCCTACCATAAATCCAAGTCAAACCCCATCATGTAGCCATGTTGTCCAACATCCAAAGATTATTGATCCCATCTAAGAACCCGTCACATCTATCTAAGAAACCCAATAACTATGTTAAGAGCCTAGTCCACATCATATGGAAACACCAACCACCCATCCTAATCAAAATCCAAACATCCCAACTAATCCCATCCCGGATCCCTTACCATCTCATAGACAACCCATCTACATCGATCCCATCACTGATCCTCCAACATCTCCTAGTGAACCCCCATCACCACCTCTTACTCCCGAATCCAATGAATATCATTACATCCCCACTTACCCTATCCATGCTTATCCTCCCTATGATCAAGATCTTATCCATGAGCAAGTAACCCACATCACTCCTATCCATCATCCCACTAGTCCTATTCATTATCCATCAATATCCCATGATGAGACACTTGGTCCCCAAGAAAACATAGATTAGTAAACAAATAACTTGGATCCTATCAAATCACATCCCAATGAGGATACATTTGATAATCGAGATCCAATAATTCTACACCCATTTACCATTGATTCTCCATCATCCCCTATCAAACTGTATGTTTAGGGGTTTAGCCTGGTTGCTTGAGTTTAGGGTTTAGGGGTCAGGGGAATTATTTGAGGTTTTTGAGTAAATAGGGCTTTAGGTGTTTAAGGATGCTCAAGTTTAGGGTTTAGGGGTTCTTGGGTTTAGGGAATAGGGGTTAGGGGTTTAGGGTTGCTTGATTTTAGGGGTTAGGGTTTAGGGTTTAGAGAGAGGTAGAGCGAGGGGACCAATAGATATTGGGAGAGATAGGGAGATAGATGTTTAGGGTTGCTTATTTTTAGGGTTTACGGGCTTAATTTAGGGTTTAGGGTTAATGGCTTAGGGGTTAGGGGTTAAGGTTTAGAGTGTAACATCCACATTCTAAAAACACAATAATATAGAGAACTTACCATGGAATAAATTCAACAAGGTAAAAATGAGAGAAAATTTTTCTTTTATTTATCATATAATCAAGTAACAACAATTGTAAGATTCTCTTACATAACACAAATATGACATATTGTCTTTCTCAATTACAAGTATTTACATAAGTAATTCAATTACATAAAAAAATTTGGAATAATTACTGCTTCTGAATATCTGACATCTTTATCACAAACCTTGGCATGTTTTCTGCTAGAGAGAGAGAGAGTATCTTCCCAGTTTTTTAGCTCCATCCATAGACCGGTAGTCTCCCATACATCTTCCACATAGGAAGTGGCCCTACCCTTCACGAGGAATATAGACCAAAGGTGACCAGTGGTAATTTTCCTTCTGAGAACATAGTGTTGTATCCTACACAACTTTATCAATCATACAACCCTAGATACACTCTAGCTAAGTATGATTTTCTGATAGGTTATGCAATCTAGATACAGTGAACTGACAATGCATGCAGAAAATGAATGCATTACTTTGGCCAAAGTTTTAATATCAATAGTTCATTCATAATGAATGTAGTCAAAATGTTCACCCACCCCAACTCAACTTGGATACTATCATATTATTGCAGTTTTGTCCTCACCAACTATGTTTATGTATATAGTTTTAACATCTTTCATGGTAATGGTCTACTTGACTTAGACGAGCTCATATGGATATAACTAATCATTTGTTTCCATATTCGATACTAGGGTTTTCTTTGCAACCTTTAATAATCAAATATTTCAAAAATAACCATATCTCATAACTATGAGACTAAGGTTTAAAAATGACCCCTAGGTTTACTCAGTCAAGATTAAGAATAATATAGTTCCAGAAAAGATATTACCTCCTACATAATGGAGTATGAGTACTTTATATTTTCCTTATTGCGATATCATTGATAGTCACAATATAAACATAAATATGTTTCCATACTAGGTCATTTTCTAGTTTAGACTAAACTGTTTCATCATAATGGTTTACAAAGAATATCTTCAGCAAGAGTAATAAAATTGGTAATAAGGATTGTCCTATAGACCTTATTTCTTCTATCAAAACATTCCTAGTTTTCTATCACTCGACTGGATATACAATAGTTTCCAAAGATTACTAAGAATCTAAATTCTTTTAAATAGAAATCATTTTTGGATATATATATATATATATATATATATATATATATATATATATATATATATATATATATATATATATATATATATATATATATATATATATATATATATATATATATATATATATATATATAGACTAAACAAAGAATGGTTAAAATGATAATAACCTAGCTTAATGATTAAACCATATTACTCATAGCTAAAGAGTATACCTATCAAAGTTTCAACTTACACAAATATCACCGAGATTTTTTTGCATGATAAAACTTATACCAACATAATTGACCTGCTACATGATGAATCTCAATCATCAAGGCGACTGGTTCGATCATACAAGGCACATGATAACTACATAAATAACCTTCTTCAGGTATGCAATTTGTAATGTTCATTCAGTCACCATACGGTATTATGACATGTTTATTAGTTCTCAAATAATAAGTATGTTTTTAGCTCAGGGTACGAATGTATAGAATTCAACGATATTATCATGCATTGGCCAACCAGGATTATTCGATGCTCTCAAAATTCCTAAAGGTAACTAAACAGTTTAACTATCAACTCTATCAATAGTTTAATACAATCGACACCATTGGATTTAAATGAATACACAAGGAATTGAATGGTTTAGCCTCACTGGCATGTTCGAATGTTTACAACCAGAAACTAAAATAGATAACACAGAAGAACATTTGATTCAACATTGTTTATATTGCATACAAGGTAGAAAAGATACTTGGTAGGGATGGCTTCAAAGTTAAGAAGAGTTACAGATTGAATACTCCAATGGATGCCTAAAAACCAATGTTTACTTCCTCTTAGGACTATTATCTATTTGTTCATGCCTACTGCGATCATCCCAAAGCATAAAAACAGATCCCTCATCGACTCCTAAATCATTCCTTTAAAGACTCAAACATGACTCTTAATGAGTCATCCTATCATTTCTCTTCCACTACTACAATTAGAGACACAATGAATACAAGGACAGTCCAAGTATACTGCGGTTACAATTGAATTCCACAAAAGATGCAAGGCATTACAATTGTCGATGGAAGACGTCCTTCGCAGGGAGGTATATCGAATGTGGTTTGTAACACCACAAACTCCTCTCAATAGAGGCCGACATATCAATAATAACACAGCTCGATCATTTAATGATCACTTAGAGTGGTTTGATCCATCACTAGAGATGAAGGAAGGCATTCCTATTTACAAGTCTACAGCTGCTCTATAATCAAATATTTAATAATTATGAGGTGTTAACCTCAAATCGATGCATACATATATATGTTTATATAATTAAATATGGTTTAACATGACATCAACCCTACTTGATCGTTTATGCTTTGATCAATATATGATAATAGTAATAATAAGTCGAAAGGCTTACAAATAATGTGAAAGGGTCGAGCTTGTCTCCCCTTCACAGACTCTTGTTAAATCACGTCAACTTAACTCGATGAGATCATCATATGATGTTTAGTGTCAACAATAAAACCTTATATGACTCAAGGATACTAACATAACATTTTTGCGACAATGTCAACGTAATATTTACGTTAATTGTAAATGGACACCGTTCTACTCAAAAGACATCATTTCTTTACAAACGACAATGTCGACACACAAACGAATTACCCAGAGAAGAATCAAAAGATATTGACTACTTGTCGATTAGATCCAAAAGTATACTGACAAAACATGACTTACCTCTATCAATACTGGTTCACGTTTTTGTTAAACACTTATACTCGTTTTGGTAAATAATCACTCTTAACCCAAGGTCTATATATCTCTCCTTGAAAGATACTCCCTCTCTTTTCTCTGAGAGCCATCCGAAACCTGTAATCCTGTATAAAACTTGAAATCAACAAATTATGATCAATGCATCATTATTCAAACAATAAACCAAATTCTCATAATGCAATTATTAAATCGATATAACATATATTCATTTCCATAATTCCATAAATGTCACTCAATAGAATCTATATCTTTCCTTGATATTAATCTAAACATCAAAATAGATTTACTTATCTCCAAGTAAAAGTAAAAAGTATTAGCAAGACAAAAATTGGGGATGTAACATATCCTTCCCCTAAAGATTCATCGTCCTCGATGATATAAAGTATCAAAATGTAACTAGAAGCAAGTTCATTGTTTCCAACTGGTAAAAGTATTAAATAAATGAGGAAACTTCTAATAAAATTCATGGTAGTCCTCCCATGTAGCATTTTCCTCAGCATATTGGTCCCATTGGACCTTGCACTACAAGACCTCTATTATGCAAGCGAAGCTTGCATGTTTCTAACACTTTGAGTGGCTCGATCGTGACCACCCCTGGGTCCTGCATCTGTAAAGATTTCCAATTCAAAATGTGATTATCACCTACAATATCTTTCTTTAAATAAGAAACATGAAAAATGTTGTGCATTTTAGACAAAGCCGGTGGTAGAGCAATTCTGTAGGCATTCGGATTGACCACTTCAAGTAATTCAAAGGGTCCTACATATCGAGGAGCTAGTTTAGAAGACTTTCCAAACTTAATAGAACTTTTTTGAGGTTTGACCCTCAAGAGAACTTTCTCTCCAATAGAGAATTGTCTTGGTACACGCTTGGCATCTGCACTTCTTTGTCTATCATTGGCTTATGCCAGTCTTTTTCTAATCATCTTAACTTATTCTTCCATTTTAGCTAGCATTTCTAGTCCGATGCTAATTCTATCTTCTAGCTTATCCCATCTTATAGGAGTTTGACATCTTCTCGCATACAATTCTTCAAACGGCGCCATCTTAATAGCAGAATGATAGGAATTATTGTAATCAAATTCCACAAGTGGTAAGTATTCTTCCCACTTATATTGTTGATCCATGCAATACATTTGCAACAAATCTTCTAAAACTTGGTTAACTCTCAGTTTTCCCATCAGTTTTAGGATGATAAGTTGTACTCACATTAAGTTTAGTACCTAGTGCAGAGAACAAGGTTTGCCAAAACCTAATGTTATACGTGCAACTCTATCCGAGATAATCTTTTCAGGGAAACCATGCAATCTAAACACTTCTTGAACAAATTTTTGGGCTAACACTAGTGCTCCATGAGACAAATTCCTTGGTATGAAATGAGCTACCTTCATGAGTTTATCAACCACAACTAAAATCCATACTTATGACTTGCCATTTCCACTCTGGTACATCATGTGGGTACAACAATCTTGCTGGGTGTTGATGTTCTACTTTTACCCTCTAGCATTCTAAACAACTTGCTACAAATCTCGCAACATCAGTCTTCATTCCTTTCCAAAAAAAAGAGGTTTAACATCCACTAGAAGTTTGGTCACTCTTGGATGTCTAGAGTACGGTGCAGTATGAACTTCTTCCCATAGTAGATTCCTTAATTCAACTGAATTAGGAATGTGCATTCTACCTCTAAACCTCAATAGTCCATCTAACTCAAACAAAAACCCATCATACCTTGGGTCTCTAGGATTAACCTCCAGAGCTTGCTTAACCCACTCATAATATTCATCACTAGACAAATTTTACAACACTAAATGTTTGAAATTTCCACAAATAGTGACAATTAAAGATATATGTCTTCTTCGACTCAAAGTATCAGCTACTCTATTCTCTTTTCTTTTGATGTAGTTTATGTTAAAGTCATAGTCAGATATCAATTCTAACCATCTCCTTTGTCAAGCATTCAGATGTGGTTGGGAGAAAATATATCTAAGATTTTGATGGTTTGACTTAAGTACAAAAGTTTTCCCTAACAAATAGTGCTTCCACATTTGCAAAGCATGAGTTACTACTGCCAATTCTAGATCATGTGGTGCATAATTTTTCTCATAGGATTTCAATTTTCTAGACTCATATGCTATAAATCTCCCATCTTACATAAGCACTCCTCCTAATCCTTCTCCCGAGGCATCTATAATTACCTCAAATTGTCCTTCAGGGTTAGGAACTTTCAAAATTGGAGCTGAAGTTAACTTTTCCTTTAAAAGATCAAATGCCTCCTAACATTTGTCTGTCCATTCAAATCACTTTCCTTTTCTTTGTAGGGAAGTGATTGGACTAGCAATACTAGAGAAATTTAAAACAAACTTTCTATAATAGCCAGCCAGGCCCATGAAACTATGCACCTCATGCACATTTGTGGGTATAGGCCAATCCATAATAGCTGTGATTTTTGTAGGATCAATAGATATTCGATTTGCAGATATAATATGTCCTAGATATTGAATCTCCTTTTGGAAGAATGTACACTTTGACAATTTTGCATATAGATTATATTCTCTTAACCGTTGCAGAACCAATTGTAATGTTAATGATGTTCTTCTTCATTCTTAGAGTAAATAAGTATATCATCCAAAAAGACTATAACAAACTTGTCTAAACAATATCTAAATACATTGTTCATGAGGTTCATGAATGCAGTATGGGCATTCATCAAACCAAATGGAAACACTGTGAACTCACAGTGCCCATATATGGTTCTAAAAGTTGTCTTATAGATGTCCTCATCTTTCAAACTTAACTGATGATATCCTGATCACAAATCAATCTTTGAAAATACAACAGTTCCATGCATTTCATCAAAGAGATCATCAATACATGGAAAAGGATATTTGTTCTTTACCATTGCTTTATTAAGCATATGATAATCTATACATAACCGAAGAGTTCCATCCTTCTTCTTAACAAAAATAACTAGAGCACCCCATGGTGAAACACTGTGTCTAATCAAACCTTTTGCCAATAATTCTTATAATTGGCTTTTAATTCCATTAACTCTGTAGTTGTCATATGGTAGAATGCTTTTGATATAGGCTCAGATCCTAGTTTAATATCAATTGCAAAATTAAAAACCCTCTTGGGAGGCAGTCCTGGAAGTTCTTCTAGAAAAACATCTTGAAAATCCTGAAAAAGGGATACTTTTCTTCAAAAGATGAACTAGGGTTTTCTAACCCTTCCTCCACTTGTTCCATTTTAACTATAAACAACTGACAACCTTTTCTTCTAGCCCTTTTCAATTGCTTAGCGGAGATAGGTCTAATCTTAACTTCTCTTTGAATTCCTTGGAATTGGCTCTAATTTCCCAAATCATCTAAGCATTCAATCATTTTTGAAAAAAAACTTCAACCTTAGCTCTATGCTTCCATAACCAACTCATTCATAGGATTACATCATAGGAACCTAAGCAGGCTACATACAGATTTACTTCCATTGAGAAACTAGGGAGATCAATCTTAGCCTCAAACAAACATTGTTCTACCTGAGCCTTAGATTGGTTAGCATATTCTACTGATGAAGGTTTAGACATGAACCTAGCTTTTCTAGGAAACTTATTCAAAATTCTAGGATAAAAAAAGTTTTCAATGGCTCCTGTATCAATCAAAATAGATAGAGGGACTCCAAACAAAGTACTTATCATTTCAATGGGTGTGATTTGATACTCTGCTTGATGATTGTTGAGAGCTGCATGAATCCTTTGCTGGAATGCTTCTTGTTGAGTAGGTAGTGCAGTACCTCTTTGTTGACCATTTTTATTCTTGTTTGGGCAACAATTAGCATAATGGTCACCTCCACAAGTAAAGCATCCTCCAACGGGTCCTCTCTTAGCTGAAGTCTTTCCATTGTTATCCTCATTGCTTTTAAAATTACCATTCTTCTTCTCATTTCCAGGTCCACCCCTATTTTTCTAATTTCCTTTATCTTTTCTCTTGTTCTCATAGCTCTTATCATTTCTTTTCTTGAATGATTGGTTAGCAAGAGTTCCATTAAATCTCTTGCAGTTTCTATCACGATAAGCCAAGATGGATTCTAGATTTTGTTCTTGCTTGATTACCTTCTCATACACTTGATCCATTGTTGTGGGACCATGTACGTCCACCTCTCCAACAATTTGAGCATTTAAACCCATAATGAATTTTCTGATTCTGAATCTCTCATCTTTTTGATATTGAGGCACATATTTCAGAAGTCGGGTGAATTTTTCTCCATATTCCACCACTGTCATGTCTCCTTGTCGAAGATTCTAAAAATTAGTCAATTTCTTATCAAAATAAAATTCTGGTAACCATCTTTTGCAAAAGAGTTCCATGAACTCATCCCAAGTTACCCTTAAAGAACTTAAGTTCAATTCCATCTTCTTATTCATCCACCACGTGGATGCTTCTCCTGCCAGTTGGAATGCTCCCCAAACTACCTTGGCTACTTCCGAGTAATTCCTTATCTCGAAATATTTTTCCATTTCAGTCAACCAAGCTTCTGCTACATCTCTAGTCACCTTTCCATCAAATTTTGGTGGAGTGACATTCTTCATATCGAAAGTTCTGAGGTTAGTCTATCCCTTGCCTCTTTATGAGGTTCCATACTCTTACTTTGCTCTTCATGATTCTCTCTACTTTCTTCACAAGAGTTTTTGCCT
Organism: Cunninghamia lanceolata; assembly: GCA_027924645.1. Taxonomy (NCBI): domain Eukaryota; kingdom Viridiplantae; phylum Streptophyta; class Pinopsida; order Cupressales; family Cupressaceae; genus Cunninghamia; species Cunninghamia lanceolata. The sequence continues at coordinate 13,561,471 of BSBN01000078.1, forward strand.
CTTCCCTCAAAATTCCCTTTATCATCCACCTTCTTTTCCAAATCACCCAATCTTTTCTTAGTTTCCTCAAGAATGGTTATGATCTGGTCCAATTTATTATTTGGCAGGTGGTTTCCCTCTTAACTTTCTCCTTGGTTAGTTCTTGTCCGAACCATGTTTATCATTTTTCTTACATCTAAGAATATTGAGTTGTCTATTAGTTCATGATTATAATGCATCCCATTAAATCAAAACATAATAAACTCAAATCAAACAACACTTTGGTACAAAAACAACTCTTCTTTATTTATTTCATTTTAAGAGTAAAGAACATTCTTTATTTATGTACAATAGATGACTTCAAAAGTCGTGCTCAAGAGGAGTATATCCTTCAGATTCATTTTCAAATACATAATCTCAAGGTATATAAACTTCTGACTCACTATCAGACCTAACTTCTATGATCTCAGCAGATGGGGGTATGTGGGGATCTTGCCTATCAATAGTTGTATCCTCATCTGACATATATTCTATGATTTTAGTTCTGATCTTAACACTTTCAATGTTTTCCTTTCTCACTCGCTTGATTCAAGTTAAGGTATTCGCAAGGGTTTCAGTATCACTTAACCATATGTCACTCTCATCATTAGTTCCCTCAAAAGTTTTGATAATGTCTTCACATTCTCTTTTTACTTTAAGGAAACATTTTGTAATGAAACAACTTGCACAATATCTGAATATAATAGAAAATATGATGCAAATACTTGATAATAATATGCCACTTTGAGGGGGCAACCTCCTAATCCACTTCGAGGGGGATACCTCCAATAGTCTTCAATAAGAACACAATACTCAATATGATGATCTAATAAGACTCACTACCCCTATATATACCTATTTATGCCTAGGATATCACCCAGGCTGACTTAGATAGCCCTATAGAAGCCTTAGGCCGACCTAAACAACTAAATAACAATATAATAATGATAATATGACTTAATTAAGAGTTAAGATAGCCACAAGCCGACTATTCATAACCATATACACTATAGAAGTAAGGGCATAACATGCCCCCCACCTTTACAAAAGCGTTGTAATGAAACAACTTGCACAATATCTGAATATAATAGAAAATATGCTGAAAATACTTGATAATAATATGCCACTTCGAGGGGGCAACCTCCTAATCCACTTCGAGGGGGATACCTCCAACAGTCTTCACTGAGAACACAATACTGAATATGATGATCTAATAAGACTCACTACCCCTATATATACCTATTTATGCCTAGGATATCACCCAGGCCGACTTAGATAGCCCTATAGAAGCCTTAGGCCGACCTAAACAACTAAATAACAATATAATAATGATAATATGACTTAATTAAGAGTTAAGATAGCCACAAGACGACTATTCATAACCATATACACTATAGAAGTAAGGGCATAACATGCCCCCCACCTTTACAAAAGCGTTGTCCTCAACGCTGATCAATTCTGGTAGTTTCTTCATATAATCTTCATCATCCCATGTGGCAACTTCAACTAGAAGATATGTCCTTGATGTCCTCAGCTTGTTCATGTGTGTCTGGACAATTAACTTTAGCTCCAAGATGTGTCTTCCCTTTGCATCTAGCTCTTGATGGTGATGAATGTGTTCTTCCTTTACTTGAACCTTTTGATGTGCCATAGAGGAAGAGGTGAGGAATAGTACATGGTACCCTTGCATTGGTTGAATAGCTTGATCAGGAACTTCTTCTTCTTTCACTTCTTCTTCATCATCTTTTTCTTTTTCTTTTGTTTCTTCTTCTTCTTCTTCTTCTTCTTCTTCTTCTGTCTCTTCTTCTGCTTCTTCATCATCATCATCATCATCATCATCATCATCTTCTTCTTCTTCTTCTTCCGCTTCTTCCGCTTCTTCTGTTTCTTCTTCTGCTGCTTCTGCCGCTTCTTCCGCTTCTTTTGCTTCTTCTTTCGCTTCTTCCGCTACGTCTTCCGCTTCTTCTTCTGCTTCTTCTACTTCTTTGGATTCTTCCACTTCTTCTGCTTCTTCCACTTCTTCTTCCACTTCTTCTTCCACTTCTTCCTCTTCTTTCGCTTCTTCCTCTTCTTCTGCTTCTTCTTCCACTTCTTTTGCTGCTTCTTCTGTTTCTTCTGCTTCTTCTGATTCTTCCGCTTCTTCTTCCGCTTCTTCCTCTTCTTTCGCTTCTTCTTCCACTTCTTCTTCTTCTTCTTCTTCTTCTGGTTCTTCTTCTTCTTCTTCTTCGGGTTCTTCTTTTTCTTCTTCTTCTGGTTCTTCTTCTTTTTCTTCTTCTTCTAGTTCTTCTTTTTCTTCTTCTTCTGGTTCTTCTTTTTCTTCTTCTTCTGGTTCTTCTTCTTTTTCTTCTTCTTTGTTGCTTGAGACCTCCTTTCTTGGTTCCTTCATTAGGGCACTTAACATGCTTCGTATATATGATATATCTTCTCTTAGGTCACACACATCCCTCTTGTACTTACTTATTTCCTCATCCTTATCAGAGGATTTCCCCAGTGTGACAGCATTCTTTTTGCCTCTTGTTGCAGGCCCCGTCATGATGGAAACCAATATTTTTGAAATAAATCACACAAATGAAATGTAAATTTTTTGAAATTTTTACTATAACTTACTAAGGCCAAGATACCACTTACCCAGAAAAAAATCCAAAAACTTAGCAAATTTGCTGCCTTGAGAGCGAATTTATTGGAAACCCTAATTTTGCAATAACTCGCTTATTTTTGCTTCAATTCCTCTGAAATCTGGACTGTATCTTCTTTAATATGGTCTTCAAAAACCCTTTAAAAATATTTAAAAAATTTGCTAAAATCTGAAAGTTATGCTCTTCCCAAAATCGCCTCCAATGTTGAGAAAAAATCTTGCCTCTACGGTGCCAAGATCATGCTCTGATACCACTTGTAATGAAACAACTTGCACAATATCTGAATATAATAGAAAATATGCTGAAAATACTTGATAATAATATGCCACTTCGAGGGGGCAACCTCCTAATCCACTTCGAGGGGGATACCTCCAACAGTCTTCACTGAGAACACAATACATAATATGATGATCTAATAAGACTCACTACCCCTATATATACCTATTTATGCCTAGGATATCACCCAGGCAGACTTAGATAGCCCTATAGAAGCCTTAGGCCGACCTAAACAACTAAATAACAATATAATAATGATAATATGACTTAATTAAGAGTTAAGATAGCCACAAGCCGACTATTCATAACCATATACACTATAGAAGTAAGGGCATAACACATTTACTCGTATTAACTTACTTTCTCGTTGTCATCTTAGGACGTACCATCCTGGCACAAAATTTTTTAAACATTAGCTAACTGTACAATGTTGACTATAGGTAAGCATAGTGGTCTCATAAGCCCTAGTGCTAAACTTGGTAGCTCTGATACCATATGTAACATCCACGTTCTGAAAACATAATAATATAGAGAACTTACCATGGAATAAATTCAACAAGGTGAAAATGAGAGAGAAATTTTATTTTATTTATCATATAATCAAGATTCTCTTACATAATAGAAATATGCCATATTGTCTTTGTCAATTACAAGTATTTGCATAAGTATTTCAATTGCATAAATAAATTTTGAATAATTACTACTTTTGAATATCTAACATCTTTATCACAAGCCTTGGCATGTTTTCTGCTGGAGAGAGAGAGAGTATCTTCCAAGCGTTTTACCTCCATCCACAAACCGACGGTCTCCCACACATCTTACACATAGGAAGTGGCCCTACCCTTTATGAGGAATATAGACCAAAGGTGACCAGTGGTAATTTGCCTTCTGAGTACATAGTGTTGTATCATACACAACTCTATCAATCATACAACCCTAGATACCCTCTAGCTAAGTATGATTTTTTGATAGGTTATGCAATCCAAATACAGTGAACTGACATTGCATGCAAAAAATGAATGCATTACTTTGGCCAAAGTTTTAATATCAATAACGTTCATAATGAACGTGGTCGAAATGTTCACCCACCCCAACTCAACTTGGATACTATCATATTCTTGCAGTTTTATCCTCACCAACTATGTTTACGTAAATAGTTTTAACATCTTTCATGGTAATGGTCTACTTGGCTTAGACGAGCTCATATGGATATAACTAATCATTTGTTTCCATATTTGATACTAGGGTTTTCTTTGCAACCTTTAATAATCTGATATTTCAAAAATAACCATATCTCATAACTATGAGACTAAGGTTTAAAAATGACCCCTAGGTTTACTCAATCAAGATTAAGAATAATATAGTTCCAGAAAAGATATTACTTCCTACATAATGGAGTATGAGTACTTTCTATTTTCCTTATTGCGATATCATTGATAGTCACAATATAAACATAAATATGTTTCCATACTAGGTCATTTTCTAGTTTAGACTAGCCTATTCCATCATAATTGTTTACAAAGAATATCTTCAGCAAGTGTAATAAAATTGGTAATAAGGATTGTCCTATAGACCTTATTTCTTCTATCAAAACATTCCTAGTTTTCTATCACTCGACTAGATATACAATAGTTTCCAAAGATTACTAAGAATCTAAGTTCTTTTAAATAGAAATTGGTTTTGGATATATATATAGACTGAACAAAGAATGGTTAAAAATGATAATAACCTAGCTTAATGATTAAACCCTATTCTCATAGCTAAAGAGTATACCTATCAAAGTTTCAGTTTACACTATTATCACTAAGAGTCTTTTGCATGATTAAACTTATAACATAATTGACCTACTACATGACGAATCTCAATCATCAAGGTGACTAGTTCGATCATACAAGGCACATGATAACTACAGAAATAACCTTCTTCAGGTATGTGATTTGTAATGTTCATTCAGTCACCATACAGTAGTATGACATGTTTATTAGTTCTTAAACAATAAGTATGTTTTTGGCTCAGGGTACTAATGTATAGAAGTCAACGATATTACCATGCATCAGCCAACTAAGCTTATTTGATGCCATTGAAATTCATGAAGGTAACTAAATAGTTTAACTATCAACTCTATCAATAGTTTAATACAGTCAACACCATTAGATTTAAACAAATACACAAGGAATTGAATGGTTTAGCCTCATTGGCATGTTCAAATGTTTACAACCAGAAACTACAGTGGATAACATAGAAGAACATTGAATTCAACATTGTTTACATTACATATAAGGTAGAAAAGATACCTAGTAGTGATGGCTTCAAAGTTAAGAAGAGTTTTAGATTGAATACTCCAATGGATGCCTGAAAACCAACTTTTTCTTCCTCTCAGGACTGTTATCTATTCCTTCCTGCCTACTGTGATCATCCCAAAGCATAAAAATGGATCCCCCATCAACTCCTACTAAATCGTTCCTTTAAAGACTCAAACATGACTCTTAATGAGTCGTTCTATCATTGCTCTTCCACTACTATAGTTAGAGACACAATGAATACAAGGACAATCCAAGTATACTGTAGTTACAACCGAATTCCACAAAAGATGCAAGGCTTTACAATTGTCAATGTAAGACATCCTTCACAGGGAGGTATATCGAATGTGGTTTGTAACACCATAAAATCCTCTCAATAGAGGCCAACATATCAATAATAACACAGCTTGATCATTTAATGATCACTTAGAGTGGTTTGATCCATCACTAGAGATGAAGGAAGGCATTCCTATTTACAAGCCTACAGCTGCTCCATAATCAAATATTTTATAATTATGAGTTGTTAACCTCAAATAGATGCATACATATATATGTTTATATGATTAAATATGGTTTAACATGACATCAACCCTACTTGATCATTTATGCTTTGATCATTATATGATAATAATAATAATAAGTCGAAAGGCTTACAAATAATGTGAAAGGGTCAAGCTTGTCTCCCCTTCATAGACTCTTGTTAAATCACGTGAACTTAACTCGATGAGATCATCATGTGACGTTTAGTGTCAACAACAAAACCTTATATGACTCAAGGATACTAACATACCAATTTTGGGACAATGTCGACGTAATATTTACGTTAATCGCAAATGGACATCATTCTACTTAGAAGACGTCGTTTCTTTACAAACGACAATGTCGACACACAAACGACTTGCCTAGAGAAGAACCAAAAGATATTGACTACTTGCAATGTTGATTAGATCCAAAAGTATACTGACAAAACATGACTTACCTTTATTGATACAAGTTCACGTTTTTGTTAAACACTTATACTCATTTTGGCAAATAATCACTCATAACCCAAGGTCTATATTTCTCTCCTCGAAAGATACTCTCTCTCTCTCTTTTCTCTTAGAGTCATCTGAAACGTGTAATCTTGTATAAAACTTGAAATCAACAGATTACGATCAGTGCATCATTATTCAAACAATAAACCAAATTCTCATAATGTAATTATTAAATCGATATAACATATTCATTTCCATAATTCCATAAATGTCACTCAATAGAATCTATATCTTTCCTTGATATTAATCTAAACATCAAAATAGATTTACTTATGTCCAAGTAAAAGTAAAAAGTATTAGCAAGAAAAAAATTGTGGATGTAACATAGAGGTTTAGTTTAGGGTTTAGAGAGAGAGGATTAATAGAGAGATATAGAGGAGAGTGAGGGGAGAGATATCTATGTCTCCTCCATCCCTCTCTCTCTCTCTCTATCTTGCTCTCTCTATCGATCCCCTCTCTCTAACTCTATCTTTCTATCTCTCCCTCCCTCACTATCTCACTCCCCCTCTCTATCACTCTCCCAATTGCTCTACCTCAAATCTATCTCCCTATGTCTCTGGACATCTCTTGATCTCTTTCCCTATCTCTATCTATCCACATATCCCTATCTCTTAATCTATCCCTCTCTACCTCTCTCTCTCCCTCCCTCTCTATCTCTCTCCTCCTCTCTATCTCTCTCCCCATCCCTCTACCTCTTGAAATCTCTCTCCCTATGTCTCTGGCTATCTCTCCATCTCTTTCCCTATCTCTATCTCTCCCCATGACCCTATCTCTTAATATATCCCTCTCTACCTCTCTCTCTGTATTTCCCTATCTAACTCTCCCTCACTCTCTATCTCCCTATATCACCCCTCTCTATATATCTATCTCTATCTCCCTCTTTTTCTATCTTTCTCCCTCTATAGATCCCTTTGTCTATCTCAATCCCCCTCTCCCCCTCTTCCCATCTCTATCTCTCTATTTGCCCCTTTCTATATTTTTTCCTTTCTCTCTATTAATCCCTCTCCCCCTCCCCCTTTCTATGTCTCCCTCCCCCTCTATATACATCCCTTTCTATATATCTATTTCAAGCTCTTTATCTTTTTATTTATCTATCATCCCTCTATCTAAATATATCTACCTCTCTATCTCTATATCTCTCTCTCCCTCACATTCCAAGGGGTCGACAAATAGAGGGAGAGAGATATAGAGAAAAAGAGGTAGATAGAGTTGTAGAGAGGGAGGATAGAGAAATAGAGAGAGAGAGAGAGAGAGAGAGAGAGAGAGAGAGAGACTCTCATGTAGATATCAAGGTTACATTTGTCCCTCCTAGTATAGACAAGTTCTATTTCACGAACCACATGGATATTTGAGTCTAGGGATACTCTTGGACTATCACTTGATTACCTATTTGATGCACTACATTCATAGTTGTACAATATATTTTATGTGAGAGCATGGCATCCTAGGCCATGATTTTGGCACCAACATTAAGAAGGTTATGATTTTTGCATGCATGAAGCTTAATGTTTTCATGCTTCCCAGAACGTGCTCACATTATAACGCGGGTGTGTTATAATGTGCTAGCATTATGGGAAGCAAAAAAATGGGAAAAAACCATGTGGGATTCGTGATTCAGATCCCACATGACTATTATTCCTACTTTTCATGCAGTATATCAGACAAGAAAACATTTTTTCATGTTGTTTGACATATTAAGAATCATTTTTAGATTAATCCACCACCTTTTTTGTTTTTTCCTTTAGCCTTAGTCAACCCCTTTACAATAGTTGTTCATGTTGCAAGTATGGGCCCAACCAGTGTTCTCATTGATGTCAACATACTTCTATTGCATTAATGATTAGGATTGGATGAACTGTTTGCCAAGGATATTGAGAAAATTAGTCATATCAGGAACAGTGAAGAACAGTGAAGATAGTAAGGTAAAAGTCCAAGTTAAGATGAGTATCAGAGGATACGGTTTAAAGGGTTTGTAGATATGTGTTTTAAGATGATCCAGTAAAGATTTCAGAAGTCCGCATGAAGATCTGAAGAAGTTGTGGTCACTCAAGTAAAACTGGTTCTGACATGTGTTTAGAGGTGACAGAGTGTTACAGACAGGTCCGGTGAGATCCGAAAAATGAATTATCTTATTCTGCGGATTTGAGGGAGTGTTGAGGAAGTCTTTTTGTAATGTCAACTTGATTGGTTCATGGTTTGAAGGTCCGCAAGCATCTATTCCTTTGTGACAATAATGACAGACTGTGTTCTTGAGGTTCTGAATGAAGGAGAGAAGGATTTTAGTAAGCAAATGAAGTGTGGATATTCTTGGTGATTCAGGCAAGATTGTGGAGGTCTTTGAATCACTTCCAGTTCGTGTTGGTGGTCCACATTGAAGTTTAAGCTCACATTTGAAGAATTAGTTCCGGATGAAGGTGTTCTTCCTTAGACTGGCCGACCGGATGAGTTACTCATCCTACGAATGTTCTTGTAGATGTTTGCCGACTTATATGATTATTCCTAAGTTGATATCTTGTATAAATAAGGGATTGCGAAGTCATTTCAAGTGTGTCTTGTGGAGATGAGTGTGTGGTAGCGAGGAGGAGAGCGAAAGGTAGAGAAGGAGTATTGGGCTTAATGAGACTGAATCAAGCATGGTGAAGATGCTATTCTCTAGTTCATGTATGTGATACTATTTTGTAGACAGTGTGTCTCTTGTAGGCAGTGAGCCTCTTATGAGCAGTGTGCTCGGGCAGTGAGCCCTAATTGGCATGTGCTATTTTGTTCTTTCTATTCTTCTAATAGAGAGAACAATCTTGGGTCAATCACCCTATGGTTTTTCCCTTAACCAACCCGTGGTTTTTCCCTTAACCAGGTTTTCCACATCAAAAGCTTGGTGTCTTATGTGTTAATGTGTTTCTGCTCTTGGTTTAATGCATTGTGTTTCCATGATTGAATTATTATTATGCTGCTAAATTACAAGTGGATTTAAGAGTGTAAATTGCAAGAAAGTTTTAGACAGCTGATTCACGCCCCCTCTCAATTGTCTGCCCTGAATCTAACAATTGGTATTAGAGCCAAGTTCCTCTAAAAGGAGCTTAATCGTTTGAGGAGATCCAGGATGTCATCCTACAAGAAAGATAGTCTGAAGTTCGATGGAACCAATTTCAATCTTTGGAAAAGTCACATGAAATGTCATTTTCAGTGTATGGGAATGTAGTACTGGAACATGGCTTCAACAAAGTATACTCCTCCACAGGGTGGCCCGAAAACCCAAAATAAAATCACAGATGCTGAAAACAATCTGCGGACTATAGAGGCTCTTCTAAGTGCATTATCTCATTCAGAGCTTTCATATGTTATTGATCTACCAACTTCTTTTGAGATTTGGGAAAAACTGGAACTTCTGCATGAAGGAGACAAGTATGTTAAATGTGCAAGATTACAGAGTCTTAAAGGGAAATTTGAAAATTTGAAGATGAGAGATGATGAAAATATCACTACTTTTATGCCAAGAGTAAATGAGATTGTCTGTGCTGGTGGAGTCTTGGATGAAGATGAGATTGTTGGCAAAGTTCTCAGATCCCTTCCTGCTTCTTATAAAATCAAAGCTGCTGCCATTGAAGAATTTAGAGCTCATACAACTATCACAAGAGATCAATTGGTTGGTAAACTGGCTGCATTTGAAATGACTGAGTTTGGAGATTCCCCCCAAAAGACTGAATCAACATTCAAAGCCAGTGCCTCTGTAAAAGATAGACAAAGGTTTGATCCAGGAGAGAACACTTCAAGAAAACTATCATGGTATGAAAAAGCAAGAAAAGATCTAGAAGAAGAAGCAGAAACTGCTCAACTTGAAGCCCTTATTGCAAAAAGACTGCCAAGACGATCTGGTAAGTATGAAGGAAAATTGCCTTTTAAGTGTTTTAACTACAATAAGGTTGGTCATTTTGCCTCAAGATGTCCGGAAAGATTTTCAAGGCCAAATTCTAAAAGATCAAGGTTTCAAAAGAATTGTTACTATGTTCATGAAGGAGATGATCAAGGAGTAACAGATGATGAATCAAAGATAAGAGACAAATCTAGAAGTGACTGGGTGTTCATTGCCATCAAGGAAGAAGATCCAATGCCCTTTGAATCTATCAATCATAAAGTTGTAGAAGGAGCTCTGGCTGCCCAAGTTGAAGAAAAGGATGATTGGGTCATTGATAGTGGATGCTCTCACCATATGATAGGTGACAAAAATAAATTTATAAATTTGGAAAGGTATGAAGGAGGAGTGGTAAAATTTGGTGATAATTCTATTGGTAGAATCAGAGGTAGAGTAACTATTTCCTTTGATGGAAGGAACAAAACCGGTAATGTATTATATGTTGAAGGATTGAAGCACAATCTTCTCAGTGTTGGATAGTTGGTGGACAAAGGCTATGATCTCAGATTCAAGAATGGAAAATGCAAGATCCTTGAGAGTTCCAGAACAAAGATTGCATCCGGTACCCAAACAAAAGGTAACATCTTCCATTTAGTTGGTACTGGTAAAAGTTTTCTATTTGTACAAATTGATCAGAGTTGGTTATGGCATAGGAGAATGTGTCATGTGAATTTTGATAATATCATCAAGATAAGCAATACTCAAGCTGTAAGAGATCTTCCAAAATTGGTGAAGCCTACAAATAGTTTGTGCAAGGAATGTCAGTTGGGTAAACAGAGTAGAGTCTCATTCAAAAGCAAGGAACAATCTTCTACCAGATTATTAGACTTAGTTCATATTGATTTATGTGGTCCAGCAAGAATCAGGAGTGTGCAAGGTGATAGATACTTCATGTTACTAATTGATGAATATTCCCAGATGTTGTGGGTAACTTTTCTGAAAGAGAAATCAGAAGCTCTTGAGAAATTCAAAATATTCAAGGCTATGTTAGAAAATGAAACTGGATTAAAATTGAAATGTTTGAGGTCTGATAGAGGTGGAGAATTCACATCCGGTGAGTTTATAGATTTATGTGAGAAACATGGGATAAAGAGACAGTTGTCTGCTCCTAGGACTCCACAGCAGAATGGAGTAGTTGAGAGAAAGAACTGGACCATCCAGGAAGCATCTAGGACCATGATGATGGAAGTAAATGTTCCTCAAATTTATTGGAGAGAAGCTGTCAGCACTATAGTCTATACTCTCAATCGAGTACAAATTGGAAACAATATTGGTAAGACTCCTTATGAACTTTGGTTTGGCATCACTCCTACTGTGAGGTATTTTAGAGTCTTTGGTAGCAAGTGTTACATTAAGAGAGATGAAGATCTAGGCAAGTTTGATGCTAGAAGTGATGAAAGAATATTCTTGGGTAACTCTACTCAAAGCAAAGCATACCGGTGTTATAACAAGAGACTAAGAAAGATTATAGAAAGTACTAATGTAAAGGTTGATGAAGGAATTAAAAAACCCTCAAGGTTTTATCAATATGATGAAGTTGAGCAGAATGGTGTTATGATTCAAGGAGCCCAAGCCCCTTCTGAAATTTAGATTCAAACTAATCCAGTAAATCAGGAAGAAGAGATGAGTTTTAATGATCCTGATCAAGAATCAGAAGTGCAAGAAACTCCAAAAATTCCAAGGTATGTAAGACTGAACCACTCTAAAGATCAGATCATAGGCAACAAAAGTAAAGGTGTGCAAACTAGAAGAAGAATTGCTCAAGATTCAGATGAGTATTGTCTGATTTCAAAGATTGAACCTAAGACAGTGAATGAAGCTTGCAATGATGAAAACTGGACTAAAGCAATGAAGGAAGAGCTGATGCAAATTGAGAAAAATCACACTTGGGATCTTGTTCCTAGACCTAGAAACAAGAATGTGATTGGAACCAAATGGGTCTTCCGGAACAAACTGAATGAAGTTGGTGAAGTAATTAGAAATAAAGCTAGATTGGTCTGCAAGGGCTATTCTCAAATAGAAAGAGTTGATTTTGAAGAAACTTTTGCTCCGGTGGATAGAATTGAAGCAGTCAGATTATTTCTTGCATTTGCTGCCTTTAAAGATTTCAAAGTGTATCAGATGGATGTCAAGTCTACCTTCCTGAATGGTGACTTGGAAGAAGAAGTGTGCATTGAGCAACCGGATGGATTTCAATTGTCTGATCATGGTGATATGGTCTACAAGTTGAAGAAAGCATTGTATGGACTAAAGCAAGCCCCAAGAGCCTGGTATGAAAGATTGTATAAACATCTCTTGAAGATTGGTTTCAACAAAGGTACTACTGACAGTAATTTGTATTTCAAAATTGATCATGAAAATATCTTGATTCTTGAAGTGTTTGTTGATGATATCATTTTTGGAGGAAGAGATGGTATGTGTAAAACCTTTGCAAATCAAATGAAAAGTGAATTTGAGATGTCCATGCTTGGGGAAATGAATTTCTTCTTGGGTCTACAAATCACTCAAACAAAGAAAGGAATCTCCATTTCTTAGACCAAATATGTGAAAGAATTGTTGAAGAAATTTGGGATGGAAGACTCAAAGCCAATGAATACTCACATGGCAACCGGATGTAAGTTGAGCAAAGATGATGACTCTCCCAAGGCTGATCAGAAAAAGTATAGGTCAATGATTGGAGGTCTGTTGTATCTCACTCAAACTAGACCTGACATTATGAATGCTATTGGTCGTGTTGCTAGATTCCAAGCTGATCCTAGAGAATCTCATGTCATGGTAGTCAAGAGGATTTTTAGATATCTAAAAGGGACTATTGAGTATGGTCTGTGGTACCCTAGAGATCATGATTTCTCTCTTCATGCCTATACAGATGCTGATTGGGCAGGGGATGTGGATGACCAGAAGAGTACCAGTTGTGGAGCATTCTTTTTGGGGAAGAGATTGGTTTCTTGGATAAGCAAGAAATAGGAGGCAATATCTTTGTCCACTACAGAAGTAGAATATATTGCAGCAGTAGGTAGTTGCACTCAAGTTTTGTGGATGAAACAAATGCTAAGAGACATAAGAGTGGAGTATGAGGAGCCTATCACAATCTTCTGTGATAATTCAAGTGCAATAAATATATCTAAGAATCTGGTGTTGCACTCAAAGACTAAACATATATCCATCAAGTTTCACTTTTTGAGAGAGCAAGTAAACAACAATGAAATCAGATTGGAGTTTGTGCCTTCCAAGGATCAGATTGCAGACATCTTTTCTTAACCTCTACCTAAGGACTCTTTTGAGTATCTTAGGGAGAAGTTAGGGGTTATTGCCCCTCCGGTGATGAACTAATGTGCACTAATGTGCATTAGTCTGGTGGATTTCACAGTCATATCTTGTGGTCCAGATTGATGATGGGGAGCTGCCACTCAGGGGGAGCAACTGGTATGATTCTGAAGTAGTGGAATTGCAAGTATGTGCCCTTTGCCATTGATGTCAAAGGGGGAGAGAAGACATGTGAAAAACAAGTGGTTGTTGATCAAAGGGGGAGCAAGAAAGGAAGAGAAGACATGTGAATGGTTGTTGCTGATAGGGGGAGTTGTGACAGTAAGGAGAAGTTCTTGTCTTGATGGTAAAAATAAGTTTTTCACATCATATGTTGCCATCAATGACAAAGGGGGAGATTGTTGCAAGTATGGGCCTAACTGGTATTGTTATTGATGTCAACATACTTTTGTTGCATTAATGATTAGGATTGGATGAATTGTTTGCCGAGGATATTGAGAAAATTGGTCATATCAGGAATAGTGAAGACAATAAGGTAAAAGTCCAAGTTAAGATGAGTATCAGAGGATGCAGTTTAAAGGGTTTGTAGATATGTGTCTTCAGATAATCCAGCAAAGATTTTAGAGGTCCGCATGAAGATCTAAAGAAGTTGTGGTCGCTCAAGTAAAACTAGTTCCGACAGGTGTTCAGAGGTGACAGAGTGTTACAGACAGGTCCGATGAGATCTAGAAATGCATTATCTTGTTCTGCGGATTTGAGGGAGTGTTGAGGAAGTCTTTGTGTAGTGTCAACTCAATTGGTTCATGGTTTGAAGCTCCGCAAGCATCTATTCCTTTGTGACAATAATGACAGACTGTGTTCTTGAGGTTCTGGATGAAGGAGAGAAGGATTTCAGTAAGCAAATGAAGTGTGGATGTTCTTGGTGATTTAGGCAAGCTTGTGGAGATCTTTGGATAGTGTCTAATTTGTGTTAGTGGTCCGCATTGAAGTTTAAGCTCGCATTTAAAGAATTACTTCCAGATGAAGGTGTTCTTCCTTAGACTGGCCGATTGGATGAGTTACTCATCCTGCGGATGTTCTTGTAGATGTTTGCCGACTTAGATGATTATTCCTAAGTTGATGTCTTGTATAAATAAGGGATTGTGAAGTCATTTCAAGTGTGTCTTGTGGAGATGAGTGTGTGGTAGCAAGGAGGAGAGCGAAAGGTAGAGCAGGAGTATTGGGCTTAATGGAACTGAATCAAGCGTGGTGAAGATGCTATTCTCTAGTTCATGTATGTGATACTTACTATTTTGTAGACAGTGTGTCTCTTGTAGGTAGTGAGCCTCTTGTGAACAGTGTGCTCGGGCAGTGAGCCCTAATTGGCATGTGCTATTTTATTCTTTCTATTCTTCTAACAGAGAATACAATCTTGGGTTAATCACCCCATGGTTTTTCCCTTAACCGGGTTTTCCACGTCAAAAGCTTGGTGTCCTATGTGTTTATGTGTTTCTAGTCTTGGTTTAATGCATTGTGTTTCCATGATTGAATTATTATTATGCTGTTGAATTACAAGTGGATTTAAGAGTGTAAATTGCGAGAAAGTTTTGGACAACTGATTCACCCCCCCCTCTCAATTGTCTGCCCTGAATCTAATAGTTCACAATGAGTAATGATAAAATAAATGGATGTCAAAATGGATGATATTGAATGCAAGCATGTCCATAACTTGAAAGTGCTCTTTGACTACTCTTAATGCTCTTGGATGATAACTAGGAGATGCTCTTCTGATTCTTTGTGTTTTCTTGGACCATTGATTATGCCTTAGGAGTTGTCTTAAAATAGGGAACCTTAAATGTTTATTTGAAGAATTTTGCACTCAATTCATGTAGCAACATGACTTTTTGGAAATGGGTTGGCTCAAGGAATGTGAAATCGGGTATTGATTAAGGAAGACAAAATTGTATTAACAATTCTTTGTGGGGATAGAGTTGTGATAATAATCATGTCCAAGGTAAGGAAAGGGGTGAGATTAAATTTGGATTCAAACCACTAGGGATAAATTGGCTAAAGGACAAGGTTAAGGCTAAGTTCTTTGAACTTACACATTGTAACTCTCAAATTATGCACTATGCCAATGTACATTACAAGATAAGAGGAGGCAGATACTTAATTCTAAGTATGCACTTCTTTTCTCTACATTTTATCCCCACCTTATTGTGCATGTGAATATACCATGAAAGATGCATGCTAAAGTATTATATAACAATGAATAAAATAACAAGCATTTTTCAAAAGGATACAACATGGATGATGTAGTCATGGATAAAGTGTTGAATTAAAGATTTTCTATTCATGCAAACCAAACACATAAATATAAACTCAACACAACCTGAGTACACAACATAAGTAGAAAACTTAGAAAGAATATATAAGAGAATGGCACACAAATCAATATTTCATATAGGATGTTACAGCTTTACCTTCTTTAATGTATTTGTTACCTATTTGGCTTTCCTAGCCAAATGGGCAACTTGAAAGGTTAGGATCTTGTCATTTATTGTTGCAATGAATCATCTTGGGTCACAAATTGGTGTTCAGTCAGGTGGTATATTATGTTCTTCAAGAGCAATTGACTTTTGAAGAGGTTTTTTAAAATGCCTTGTGAACTATAAACTATCAAATGTTGCCTCAATATTGCCTAAATGGTCATAGAAAGAAGTTTGAAGTTGTTTTTAAACATTAAACTTGCCAAATTGACCCTCACATTGTGCAAAAAGGGAGTTTATTCCACATAGATTTCATTCTTTTATGACTCAAAAGTCATTTTTTTAGATTTTCCGCGTCCAACTACCTTATTTTTGCCAAAATCCACGTAAGGGACTTGGAGGGAATAGCTTTCAAATGGTTTTGACCAAGTCATGGGTTGAAGGATTTGAGATAGGTCTAGCCTTGAGTCTTTTGGATTAAAGGTTAGGTTAATGTTAGGGTTTTGGAGTCCCTTGTTTAGGTTTTATGCATTGTAACAATTGCTTAGTAGAAAGGAAATGTTTAGGTACTCTAGTTTTCTTTGTGCATGGTATGCGTGAGGAGAGTTAATGCTATCAAAAGGAAACTCAAAAGCCAATACTATTTATATGGATATGATACGAAGTGTTGGACAATCCCAAATAGAGGTCTACACAGTGGAAGGAGGTAGAGGCTACATGCATGATTGACAATGGATAGTCATCACTACACAGGGAAAAGAAATTGTAAGTACAGTGTGTAGTCATTGCAAAGGTTTCAAAAGACAAATATGCAAGCCTTGGAGTCTGCTGGTTTATAAAGATAGAGAATGGTTGAGTGAGATAGTGGCAGAAGTCTTAAGCAGCCTAGCCATGCACATGAGATGGTGAGGTTGAGCTCCTTCAAGGTCACAATAAGATAGTTTTGTGGGTTGTCGAGGATGTTGAAGAAAGTGTGCAGAGATCTGACAGAGTTTGTGGAAGATTGTTGTTCTGATATGGTCTACACCATCATTACAAATAGATACCATGTCAAAAGGTTATGACAAGAGACATATATAATCATAATGGCAATTCTAACAGCATGCAATGGTTTGGCATGTTTAAAATCACTCTACCAAGGTGTCAAGGTGAAAACATTATCCAAACCCTAATAGCTTGCATGCAGTGTTGGACATCAGATAGTGTATGAACACAGTGCGAGCCAACAAACAAACAGAGGAGTAAAATCCTGTCATGAAGCAAAATTGTCATCTTGACTGCCATGAAGCAACAGTCTCACAGAGCAAGTATGCAGGAACAGTCAACCAATGGGATAGCCAGACAGAGATGCATGAGGGCCTTGATATAGCCTCTTTACATTTTGAAGAAACCCTAAAGATCATGACATGTTGTAGGACACAGTGAACTTGCATATGATGGAAATCATGTCAGCGGCAAGGTGAGACCTAGATCTTGCTCATTCAGGATTTCAGTCCACTTTAACAAAACATTGTTAGGTTTGTAATGTTGATGTCTTTATAATAGAGATCATAAACCCTAACAGAGGGTTAGGATAACAAGTAGTAGTCTATCAGAGGAATGTAAATTTTTTTCTCAAATTCAAAGGTATGGATAGTCTACTATGGTGTCTATTTAACCCCAAAGGTTTGTCACCATCATCATAGGACTCTTGTGTCAGACCATACAAGAGATCTATCGACAGTCTAAGTTTATTGATGTTCTAAATGATTGTTTAAGGAGTTTTAAGGTCTGTTGAAGATCTAGGAAGTCTCAGTCACTGAGAACCAGAGATCTAAATAAAGATAATGGATGCCATTAAGACAGAAAGGAGAAGTATACAATGGTTGCTACTGAAGAAGTTGGCAATGATACTCAAGATGTTGCTGGAGCAGTTGTAGGGAAGTAAGACCTACAGAATCATGAAAATTGAGTACAGTGACATCATACATGATGAAGGCAGAAATTATATGTAGATGAAACAGTCATAAGGACTCTCAGAGACAGTGATAGGGTGCTAGGTTTAGAGTGCTATATAATTATTTATTTTAACTTTTACTTAAGAGATTTTATTTTTTAATAGGAATACAATAAACCATAAAAAACACTTTTAAGTTTTTTTAAATAATAATAATCATTTTAATCTTTATTTCACAAGCTTTGTTTTTATTAGGAGAGCTATTTTTATAAAGAATCTTTTATTTATTAAAAATTATTTTTACAATTATTTTGTTTTATTATGTTTACTTAAGAGTTATTTTCTAATTAATCTATGTACTTAAAAAGTTATTTTATTTTCTAATTAGTCTATGTGCTTAAAAAGTTATTTTATTGTATTTTATAATATAGATAGTTTTTAATTATTTTTTAATAGTTTTTTTTTAAACTGTAGTTACCCCTTGTTGGTGTAAGCCACACCCGGACCGACGATGGACTGGCCCAAGAGGGGCCAGTAGCTCAGTGGTAGAGCATTCCAGCAGCGTATGGAAGGTCCTAGGTTCGAGTCCTAGCTGGTCCGTGTCTCAACATGGTATCAGAGCCAGGCCAAGCTAGGAGCCCCAAGCACACGAGAGGTGTGGCTTAAGGGGGGGTGTTGGTGTAAGCCACACCCGGACTGACAATGGACTAGCCCAAGAGGGGCCAGTAGCTCAGTGGTAGAGCACTCCAGCAGCGTATGGAAGGTCCTAGGTTCGAGTCCTAGCTGGTCCGTGTCTCAACACCCCTCTCACCATAATAACGAAAAGTTTAGATGAGGTTTAAATTTGCATACCCCGCAAGAAATTTCATTCATTTTTCCAAATTTTTTCTTTACCTTCACCAACATCCATTTACTCAGACAGACTCATATATACCCACCCTTTGCATGTAGCAGATAAAATCCCAGCAATAACTTTAAAGGAGGAACAACGCCACCATGAGGTATTTGTGCACTCATCTTCCTTGTGTTGTTAGTGTGTTATTCATTCTCTCATCTCTCACTCAATATCTTGCTCTCTCTCAACACCACACAAGTTGAAGTCCTGGAAGAAATCTCTAACCATATTTTCTACTGGAATGGTAGTAGTTCCGACCCATGCCAATGGGTTGGTGTAATTTGCAGTGAAAACGGAGGTGATGTTGTAGAACTTGACATGTTTTACATTGGGTACATGTATGGAATTGTGTTTAATAATAACATCTTCCAGATTATCTGTAAACTGCCAGCCATTCAACGTCTTAACCTGTCTCACCAGTTGCTTGGCAATGAGTTACCCCAAGAGCTTAATGAATGTACCCGTTTGAATTCGATTGACCTCAGTTACAACTACATCAGTAGCCTGGGTGACCTTCGTAGCCTTGCCAATTTGAAAACTCTGATTCTCTCTTCCAATTCATTCTCTGGAAGTATTCCTGTTGAGGTGATATACATGACAGGTCTGGAAACCCTTGATCTCAGCCAGAACCAATTAAATGGATCTATTCCTGTTGAGTTGCTATATTTAACAGGTCTGGAATCCCTTGATCTTAGCAACAACCACCTAAGTGGCTTTGGTGGCCTTGGTAGCCTTGCCAATTTGAAAACTCTGCTTCTCTCTTCCAATTCTTTCTCTGGAAGTATTCCTGTTGAGTTGCTAAACATGACAGGTCTGGAAACCCTTCATCTCAGCAACAACCAATTAAATGAATCTATTCCTCCCCAATTGTTTTCCTTGAGCAATCTGCGAGCCCTTGATCTCAGCCACAATTTTCTTTCTGGAGGGATACCTCAGAATTTCTCAAGAAATCTGTTTGGGTTGCTCATAGGTAATAACAAATTGAATGGAACCATTCCTTCCATAGTTTCAAATGCCCCAAATTTGACATACCTAGAAATGAATGACAACTTTCTAAACGGCCCAATTCCAAAGCAGCTAGCAAGTTGTACTCAATTCAAGTGGCTTGATCTGGGGTACAATGAATTGAGAGGTCCATTGACCCATGTGCTGCCTAAACTTCTACAGTTGCAGTATTTGAACCTGACAAATAATATGCTTGAGGGAAGTATTATAGATGAGCTCTCAAAATTTTCTAATTTGACTCATGTGGATTTGAGTGTCAATCTATTATCTGGGAACATATCCTCAAAAAATTTCAATCTTAAGCAACTGAATACTTTTCAATTACGGAAAAATTGTCTAACAGGAATTATTAATGTTACTCTATGCAACCTGAGAAGTCTAGTAGCTTTGAATTTTTCCAACAACTGGTTGACAGGCAAAATTCTAGAGTCTTTAGCAAATATGACGAAGCTTGAGAAGTTGGGCCTGTCAAACAACAAATTAACAGGCAAAATTTTGAAGTCTTTGGGAGAAATGCAGGTTTCAGAATTAACCCTGTCAAGCAATAGATTAATAGGTGAAATTCCAGAGTCTTTAGCAAATATGACGAAGCTTCACAAGTTGGACCTGTCAAACAACAAATTGATAGGAAAAATTCCAAAGTCATTGGGAGAAATTGTTGGAATAGTAATCTCCAACTACCGTTATAACTGCTCTTCCCTGTTCATCCTCTAGCGCTGCAGACAAGATATTCTCTATCATTAAATTGTGATGACATTTTGCAAGAAAAAAAAATCTGTCCTCCCTATGTCCATTCTGCTCTCTCCCATACCTAGCCATCTTATCTTCTTTAATATGTAATGCAGCCCATACCTCTGCAGCTGCCATATTTGACTGAGTTTTTTTTTTAGCTACGTAGGATATCTAGTTTTTAGATTAAGTATGTTTTGTTCCCTTTTGGTGTAAGAGAGTAGCAGCTCTATTTTGAAGACAATATATACTCTGTTTTTAATAGTCTGAGTAATATAGCAAAACTGAAGATATTGCTCTGTTTTTTGAGTTTTACTTGATGTTGTATGCTCTTTTTTTTTTGTATTTTTTATAAAGAGCAACAGCTTTGTTTCAGGGTAGCTCTGTATTTCTATTACTACTCTGCCTCTTAACCAACAAAGTGGTATCAGAGCCTAAGGTTACTCAAACAGGGGTTGCTCAAGGAAAGATATAGCAGAGCTGAAAGTAATCAAAGCTAAGAGCTACAACAAAGGCATTCAAGTAAGTTTCACAGTCAGCAATGGCAAGCACAAGCATAAGTTTAACAAATCCTCAAATCCCACAGTTCAATGGGAAAAATTATGATTACTAGTCCATAACAATGAAGGCACTATTTTGTTCTCAAGACATTTGGGATCTAGTAGAGAATGGTTTTCCAAAACTAGTAGATGTAGCAGCATACAATGCATTGACTCAAGCAGAGAAAAATTTGTTGAGGGATAATAGGAAGGACTCCAAAGCTCTATTCTACATCTTTCAAGCAGTACATGAGCGTATTTTTCTAAGGATTGCAGTAGCCACTAAGTCCAAACAAGCATGGGATACACTCCAAACAGCCTATCAAGGAATGGCAAAGGTGAAAACAACTAAGTTGCAAATGCTAAGAAGGGATTTTGAAATAATCTTCATGAAGGATTTAGATTCAATAGACACTTTCTTCACACAAGTGATGGGTTTAGTTAATCAAATCAGATCTCATGGTGAAACACTTAAAGATAGAAGGATTGTTGAAAATATTTTAAGGAGTTTACCCACAAGGTTTGAATCCATAGTTGTGACCATAGAGGAGACAAAGAATCTCTCACAATTTTTAGTTGATGAGCTCCATTCATCTCTCATTTCTCATGACCATAGGCTTAGCAGGTCAGTAAACTCATCATTGGAACATGCATTTAAGACACAAGCTTCAATCAGCCATGGAAGAGGTAGAGGAAGATCTAATTTCAGAGGTAGAGGAAGGAATTCATATAGAGGTGGAAGAAGTAGCCCATCAAGCTCAAATGGAAGAGGTAGCAGCTAAAACTCAAGCCCAAACCCATCTCATAATCAACCACAAGGTCAAAAGTATGACAAGTCTCAAATTCAATGTCATTATTGTAAGAAATATGGGCATTATTCAAATGAATGTAGGAAAAAGCAATCTGATTTCAGTAGACAAAATGCAAACTTTACAAGAGAAAACCAAAATCAGAGCAATATGTTCATAGCATGCAATGTAGTACAAGAGAATCAAAAGGATGTATGGTTTTTAGACTCAGGTTGTAGCAATCACATGACAGGGAACTTAGAAATGTTCTCAAGTTTAGATGAAAGTGTAAAATCAGATGTCACATTGGGTAATGACAACAAAGTTTCAGTTATGGGTAAAGGAAACATCAACATTCTAACTAAACAGGGGGAGAAGAAGTATATTTCATATGTGTATTTTGTGCCTTGTCTAAAACACAATCTAATGAGCATTGGATAGCTTGTTCAAAAGGGGTATAGAGTCTTCTTAAAAAACAAAGAATGCACTAATCTAGATAAATTTCTAAGTAATCAGCTTATTGCCAAAGTGCAAATGACAAACAATAGAATGCTTCCCCTAAAGATTAAGCTGGATTTGAATGTGGAATATGTTCAAGCACAACCCACAATGAACCCACAAGAGGATAAAGAAGAAGTTGCAGCAGTTACACAAACCCTCTTTCAAGCAGAAATAAAAGATGAAAATTGGTTATGGCATCTAAGATTTGGGCATCTCAACTTTGGAGGTCTAAGTTTGCTTCATAGGAAGAGTATGGTAAAGGGTTCACCATTAATAGAGAAACCAGAAAGAGTATGTGAAGGATGCATCTTGGGAAAGCAACATAGAGAGACATTTCCAACAGGGAAGTCAATTAGAGCAAAGGCACCTCTAGAGATTGTGCATTCAGATTTGTGTGGACCAATGCAAACACCATCAATTGGTGGAAGATACTACTTTTTGACTTTCATTGATGACAATTCAAGGAAAACATGGGTCTACTTTCTAAGGCAAAAGAATGAAGTGTTTGATTACTTTCATCAATTCAAGGCACTTGTTGAGAAGCAAAGTGGGCATTACATCAAAGCATTGAGAACAGATAGAGGTGGTGAATACATCTCAAATGAAATTCTACATTTTTGCAAAGACCATGGCATTCACAAACAATTCACAACCAGGTACACACCCCAACAAAATGGGGTAGCTGAAAGGAAAAATAGAACAATCATGGAAATGGCAAGAAGCATGTTGAAAGAAAAGCATTTGTCAAATAAATATTGGGCTGAAGCTGTACCTTGTGCAACATACATTATGAATAGATGTCCAACCAAAAGTGTGAAGAATATGATTCTTGAAGAAGCATGGACTAGAAGAAAACATAGTGTTGCTCAAATGAGAGTATTTGGATGTGTGGCATATGCACATGTGCCAGATGAGTTGAGAAGAAAGTTGGACAACAAGGGAGAAAAGTGTATATTTGTTGGTTATAGTGATGAATCCAAGGCATACAAACTATACAATCCAATAACTAAGAAAGTTATAATCTGCAGAGATGTGCAATTCATAGAAGATGAAGCATGGGATGAAAGTTTGGAGAAAACAATCAATATTGTAGCCCACTTACCTCAAAAAGATAGAGAAGATTTTATACTAGCAAGTACTCCATCAAATGCGACTCCTTCCACACCCATTCAGGCTCAACAAAGTGGTCATCAAATGACACCATCATCAAGTGTAAGGACAGCCCCACACATTCAAGCATCCACTCCTTCAAATGTACAACAAACACCATCTACAAGTGGAAATCAAGGTGCAGGACCATCAAGTCCACATTCCACAAGTCCAAGCTCAAGTGATATGTCAAATCCTACATTGGCAAGCTTGAGGAGACAAAAAATTAGAAGTTTGAGAGACATTTATGAGCAAAATAAAGGTGAGAACAATGTTGGTCTAATTTCTCTTTTTGCATTTTATTCACAAGTAGAAGATCCAATTCATTATGAAGATGCTATCAAGCATGAAAATGGGTAAATGCAATGGATGATGAAATTGATGCAATAGAACAGAATCAAACATGGGAGTTAGTGAGTCTTCCAAAAGACAAGGATGTCATAGGTGTGAAGTGGGTTTACAAAATGAAATTAGATGCAAATAGTGATATGCAAAAACATAAAGCAAGACTAGTGGCAAAATGATATTCACAATAGCCCGGGGTTGATTACAATGAGACATTTACTCCAGTAGCACGTTTAGACACTGTGAGAACAATACTTGCAATAGCAGCTCAAAACAAGTGGCCAGTTTACCAAATGGATGTAAAATCAACTTTTTTGAATGGTTACCTTGAAGAAGAAGTTTATGTGGAGCGGCCACCTGGGTATGAGATTTTGGGTCAAGAAGATAATGTTTACAAACTGAAAAAGGCACTCTATGGACTCAAGCAAGCTCCAAGAGCTTGGTATAGTAGAATTGACTCTTATCTTTTGCAAAATGGCTTCAATAGGTGTAGTAGTGAACCTACACTGTCTACCAAGATGAATGAGCAAGGTGAGATCATAATTGTTTGCTTGTATGTTGATGATTTGATATTCATGGGTGATTTGGCAATTGATTTGTTCAAAGGAGCTATGGAAAAGGAATTTGAAATGACTGATTTGGGTCTCATGAAGTATTTTCTTGGCATTGAGGTGAATCAAAATGATAATGGTATTTTCATCTCCCAATCTAAATATGCAAATGACATTTTGAGAAGGTTTAATATGACAAATTGTAAATCAGCTCCAACACCAATTGTCACGGGACTAGAATTAAGCAAGGATGACAAAGGAGCCAACAATGATCCAGCTTTGTATAAAATGCTTGTTGGTAGCCTTATGTGTTTAACAACCACAAGGCCTAACATAATGTATGAAATTAGTTTCATTTCAAGGTTCATGGAGTCTCCAAAGGACTCTCATTGGCAAGCAAGAAAGAGAATTCTCAGATATGTGAGTGGAACAAGAAACTATGACATTCAATATGCAAAGTCAAATGAGTTCAAGCGCATAGGCTATACAGATAGTGATTGTGCAGGAAGTATTGATGATAGGAAGAGCACTTCTAGTTATGTCTTTCATTTTGGAACAGGTGTAGTTACATGGGCTTCAAAGAAACAACCAATTGTCACTCTTTCATCAGCTAAAACAGAGTATGTAGCAGCCACAGGTGCATCATGTCAAGGAGTTTGGATGAGAAGAATGTTGAAAGATCTAAGGCAAGAACAACAAGAGGCAACAAGGATCTATTATGACAACAACTCAGCTATAGCATTGTCAAAGAATCCAGTTTTTGACAAGAGAAGTAAATACATAGATACATGGTATCACTTCATTAGAGAACTAATTAACAATGGAGAAATCTTTCTGGTTTTTTGCAGGTCTCAAGATCAGCATGCATATATCTTGACCAAGCCATTACCAAAAGAAAGCTTTGAGTATCTAAGAGATCGTTTGGGAGTTCTAGATGGCGGTAGTTGTGATTAAGGGGAGTGTTGGAATAGTAATCTCCAACTACCATTATAACTGCTCTTCCCTGTTCATCCTCCAGCGCTGCAGATAAGATATTCTCTCTCCCATACCTGTCATTAAATTGTGATGACATTTTGCAAGAAAAAAAAATCTATGCTTCCTATCTCCGTTCTTCCCTCTCCCATACCTAGCCATCTTATCTTCTTTAATATGTAATGTAGCCCATACCTCTGCAGCTGCCATATTTGACTGAGTTTTTTTTTAGCTATGTAGGATATCTAGTTTTTAGATTAAGTATGTTTTGTTCCCTTTTGGTGTAAGAGAGTAACAACTCTGTTTTTAATAGTCTAAGTAATATAGCAAAACTAAAGATATTACTCTGTGTTCTAAGTTTTACTTGATGCTGTATGCTCTATTTTTTTTTTGTGTAAAGAGCAGCAGCTCTGTTTCAGGGTAGCTCTGTATTTTTATTTCTCCTCAGCCTCTTAACCAATAGAAATGCGGGTTTTAGAATTAATCCTATCAAGCAATAGATTAACAGGCGAAATTCTAGAGTCTTAAACAAATATGATGGGTCTTGACAAGTTGGATCTGTCAAACAACAAATTAACAGGAAAACTTCCAAAGTCTTTAGGAGAAATGCAGGGTTTACAAATAAACATGTCAAGCAACAGATTAACATGCAAAATTCCAAAGTCTATGATGGCGGTTTACGTGTTGGACTTGTCAAACAACGAATTAACAAGAAAAATTCCAGTGTCTTTAGGAAACGTCTGGCTTTCAGTATTAAACCTGTCAAACAACAAATTAATAGGACAAATTCTAGAGTCGTTATGAAAAATCCAACTTTTAGTATTAAACCTATCAAGCAACAAATTAACAGGAAGAATTCTAGAGTCTTTAAAAGAAATCAATATTTTGGACCTGTGAAACAATGAATTCCAACCGGAAGAAGCCATTCTACATCCTTGATAAAAATATTGGGAGCAGTAGGTGCTGTTGCTATTTTTATAATTTTTTGTCTACTTTTAGGAGTCCTATGGATAAGGAAGTTGCATAATAGAACAGGATTTAAATAAGAAATGAGTAAAATCCTTCAAAAGGTAGAGCATCCATAGATCTCATATGAGGAGCTTCTCGCAGCAACCAATAGATTCCATAACTCCAAACTGCTAGCAACAAATAGCCTTGGATCAGTGTACAAAGGATTTTTGATTGATGGTACCCACATTGCTGTCAAGGTTCTCAATTTAATGTATGAACAATCAACCAAGATTTTCAGAGCAGAATGTAAAGTGTTGCAGAAGGTTCGACACCGAAATCTTACTAGAATCATAACCACATGTTCAACTCCTCACTTCAAAGCTTTAATCTTTGAGCATTTTAGTAATGGAAGCTTAGAGAAGCATTTGTATCAAGACAGATGTAGATTGGGACTGAGAAAAGTGCTGAACATAACCATAGATATAGCTCATGCTGTGGAATATCTTCATTATGATTGCTACATGCACATAGTGCATTGTGACATAAAACCAAGCAATGTTCTTTTAGATGAAAGCATGACAGCTCATCTTTCAGATTTTGGGATATCCAGATTGATGGGGAAAATCGCGGACAATTCAATAACTTCAACAATCGATTTAAAAGGTTCAGTGGGCTACATAGCACTAGGTATGGTTTCTCAAATATCTTGTTTTTAAATTTATGGTCTTCTGTGGTATAATGTAGAAAACAACTATAATCATTGACTTGACTACAGAATATGGATTGAGTGGCATGATGTCTCCTCGAGGAGATGTTTATAGCTATGACATTTTGTTATTGGAAATGCTTACAAGGAAGAGCCCAACTGGTAGTATGTTTTATGGTGATCTGAATCTACATAACTGGGTGAATAGGGCATTTCCAGACAAACCTTTTGAGGTAGTTGATAAAAGCTTGTTAATGGAAGTGGCTGGCATAGAAACAGAAGAATGCCTCATTTCATTGATACAACTTGGTTTGCTGTGTTCAAAATATTCACCTGAAGCTCGGCCCACTATGAGAGATGTGTCCAATCTATTGAAGAACATTCAATAGGATTTTACCACAGACATGTCTTGCATCAAATTAAGACCGACAATATCTAATTTAGTTTGTGACAGAGTGCAATAATTAACAATTTGGAGGCATCAGATACCCAAAGCTCTACATTTTAGTATACCTGTGACTAAGTCAAGGGTTACATCCATGGAAGACTTGAAAACGTAAAAATAGTAGACCATGCTGTTGCTTTACATCTTTTATGAAGCATAGGCCATGTCTTATGTTTATTGTTGGATTTGGGTGCTCTGAAGAAGGGAAGGTGTGAGGCCGACTATTTTACCTTCCATATTTTGATCATTATATTATGCAGACTTGATGTTGTATCTCACTGATTTGATATATGTGATTTGATTTAGACATATTGGATGATATGTTGTGGTTCGACGTATGGGACATTTATATTAGATGTTATTTTTCTATGAGATTCTAGTTGTTTATGTATGGATTAATTGACTTATGATTTGATAATGCAGTTTAATTTGTAGTTATGTATTGATGTTATTTCAGTTGCGTAAAGCTAATTTCAGTTGCTTCGGCTATCACTTTCATGACAGAATTGACACTTGATCGAGATGTACAGGTTTACGTTCCCTAGCCACGGGAAATCGGAGGTAGGATTCACACCATGTTATTTCCGGTTAAGCCAATCCGTTCCCAAGAGGGATAAGGATCACGTGTGAAATTCCATGATGATTTATTGTGTTTGGTTTAAATTTTAATTATTTTTAAGCCTTAGTACCCCCTCTCTTTCTTATTTTGATTAATGTTAAGTGTTGTAAAATTTTAATTGATTTATGTCAATTGGCATTTTTATTATTTTATTTGGGCCATTTAGGATTTTTGACCCCTTTCATGACCCCTAGGGTCCCAAAAGTTACCCTAGGTGGTCAACCATGAGTCTAGGGTCAACTTGGACCACCTAACCCTAGTTTTGACTCACCCTAGGTCACCCTAAACCATGGTGGAGTAAGAGTGACGAAATTGGGAAGAGGGGAGAAGGTGATGGGCCTTTCCTTGGGAAGAGCACCTCTCCCATCCCTAAGTTTTGGGAAACATTCCCAAGGAAGACTTGGGAGGTCTCCAAGAGTCCTCCCAAGCTCCCAAGTGAGTGGGAGCACCACTCAAGGCCATTGTCTTGTTGAAGGGTGAGTGGGAATCCAACTCACCATTTGTCCCCCTCCCACTTGTGTGGAAGCACAAGTGGATGAGGTGGAGATGGAGGTGAAGGGAGAGGAGGACACTTGTCATCCTCTTACCTTCTCTCTATTCCAAGTGGCTTTGGTGGAGGGAAGAGATGGTGACAAATGTCACCACCTCATTCTCTCAAGGCCAAATAGAGGGCCTATAATAGCTCCTCTTGTAGAGGAGTGGGGGTTCTTCCATTCTATCCTTTCCCTTGCATTTCTAGAGACTTCTTGCAAATTTAGATTTCTGTACTAGCTTGGAGGAGTCAGAGAAGGTTGGAAAGAAAATCTGAAAGATTGAAGGCTTGGGAAGGCTTGGAGCTTTTCACCAATTCCACTTCCATTGCCAAGGTCTTGAAGGTAGGCCTCTGATCTTGTTTTTTTTGCTTTGCTTTATGATGTTCCATGGTTTGAATCTTGATTGTAAGTTGTTTGCTTTGTGATGCTTTCTTTTTGCATTTGATGTTGGGTTGGGAGTCATGGTGAGAGCACCTCCAATGGAGGAATTGCTCAACTAGTATGGGTAGGGGAGAGGAACAATCCTTGGGGGATCTCCCACAGTTTGTGTTTATGTGATTATGCCTTGAGGGCCTATTATCATTTGAGGAGGAGTTATCTATATGGCAAGAGTGCCAAGCAAATTTGTGTGAGATTTTCTTGTGGATTGGGGTGTTCAGGGATTTTGGCTTGAGGCCATGTGTTGGGAACTTCTTTATCATTGGGAGCCCCTTTAAGTTGAGAGGTCTATCCCCTACCCTCACCAAGCTCATGGTTGTGAGCATAGTTATGTGATAAACCTATGGGGTGTTCTGATTTGTGTTAATGCGTTTGGGATTGTTGTTGTGGAATGAAACCCTGTGTGAATTCCCTACCTCCCTAGCTCGGGGGTGAGCCACTTGTGGGTCTACGGTAGGGAGGAGAGCTTTCTTTTCTTAGTGGCTGGGTTTGTGTCTTGCTGTTTTGTTCAGTTGCAGGTTTACAAGTGAAGAAGGAGAAGTGGGATAGAGCTCCTTTTTGTGTGGCTTAGAAGTGTTCATGGCTGCATCAAGCCTTGGCCATTGTGGCCTTGTTGTATTATAATTTCTGCATGGAAATACTATGTTACTGTCAAAGTAGTTGGTTGTAAATGTTTACTTGATGTAATTTTCCTGATATTGGAGTTAAATTATTTTATCTTCCATTGTAATGAAACCAGCCTAGTATAGTGAAATACATGGGGAAAATAGGCACAGATACATCATTATCATTGTTATTTCAAAAATAAATCAGCATACTACTTTATGTTTCTGTGTTAATCTTGCAAAAAAAAATGAAAAAGGAAGACCTCCCTAGTTGTACAATAATTTTACTATGAATGAATGTATATAAGAAAGTCAGAAATTAGTTTTCTGTTGATGCACTAGGAGTTCATAAGAGTAGATTATGTCATTATCTTTTCAAAAAAAAAAAATGTAAATATGCACCAAGGGATGTTCAAATGTAATGCATGTAGGAAAGAGTAATTTTAGAGATATAAATTTCTGGTTATTACACATAATAGTTATTAATCATCTTGTTGCTGTTAAGATTTAAATGTGAATATGCATATTCTGCCGCTAAGCCATTCTCCAGAAGGGAACAAAATTTATTTACCACTGTCTATAAGAGTAAAAAAAAAGAAAAGGGTTAAAGTAGTTTCCTGGTTGTGTTATTGAAATCAACGTTTATGTGTTGCAGAAATTTAGAGAAGGAGGATATGCTTAGGTATCAAATAAATTGCTTCAAACATTTTCTTGCATTCTGTTATGTTATATTCGAATGAAATTATATTGTTAAAAAAAAAATTTAGTTAAACCTGTTGTTTATTTGACAATTTGTAAGTACCCTGTTATAGACAACAAAAATGTGTTTGATTTAGAATATTGAGTATTCTGGCCTATATTAATATATATTAGCCTCATATATATATATATATATATATATATATATATATATATATATATATATATGTATGTATATATATATATATATGTATAAAAGTATAATAAAAAAAAATAATATATATCAACATTAGCAAAAGGCCACGGAATGGGGTTTAGTATCCTTTAACAATTAATAAAAAAAATATATACATAAAAAAAAATTGCAGTAAGCAAAAAAATGGGAAGGGGGAGGTATGGGGGACGACAGCCATGACAGCTGCCGCCACCCATACCCCCCCATGGGTTTTGTTACAGGGGGCGTGGGGAGGGGGCTGAGCCCCCACACCCACCCTTGGGTGTGGGTGGGGGCTCAGCCCCCTCCCCACCTCCCCTTCCATTACGTGCACAGGCCCCCCACGGCCCTAAAAAAAAATGCTGCCACACCATCCTCAATCCCGCCTTCCTTAGCGCGCCCGCCGCCTGTTGCGGCTCCCACACCTCTCCACCACCCACACTCCACCCTCAGCCACGACCCTCCCCAAACACCGCCGGCCCTCCGCCCTTTCACAGATCGCCGCCGCCATTCGGCCCTGCATCAAAATGTATGCCCTTCCTTCAAAAAAAGATGCATAAGTTTGCACACACAAAAAACAAAGAAGGTATAAATATAGTTATGATGGTATTCCATGATTGAGCATACCTTCGGCCGCCGGCTATAACCTCCATTGATGCCACCAAAACCCTGCACTGGAAGAGATAACAAACAAGCATAAAACTAAATATGTGTTGAGGGCAACAAGGAATTTTGAACAGAGATAGATTAGGGCAACAAGGTTAAAGGATAAGAAAAAAAAAAGAGATTTAGGGTTCACTTTTTAAAATGAATTTCCTTTTATTTGTAGGATGTAGGAGTATATATGTGAGCAACATTATAAATATGTATATATAGGTTTATACATATGATATTAGATACTAAGAAATGCGGTAATTTTCACCCTGGTAACAAATATATTTATTTGTTAGGATTATATTATAATAAATGCTTAATTATAATATATATATATTTATTCTTATAGAAATATGTAGGATTTTTGTAAATATTTAATTGGGAACTATACTATATATATAATAATAATAAAACATATAAATAATACAATGTTTGCATTTCTTTTGGATAATAAAAATATTTAAATGATAGATCCATTTTATAATAAATGCTTAATTATAAATATATGTATTACTTGTTACTATCTGTGTAAAAAAAGAAGTCCTTTTAAAACCAAATTAAGTAGGGGTTTGAATTTCCTGTCATTATCATTTGGCGACAATTAGATTAATATGGGTAAAAATATAGGTACTTTTTATAGATTCTAGATCGTAGAATAAAATTGTGTATTAATAGATCGAAAGAGGATTTAAAAAAAAAAAATGTTTATAAATGTATATACATATAAATAATGTAGTTATCAAATAGGTGAATTTATTTATATAAAATAAATATACCTGAATGGCATAGTCATTGCTATAGTATAAAAGCATATTTTTGTATGTGTTATCGATCACCCG
This sequence comes from Cunninghamia lanceolata, assembly GCA_027924645.1. Classification (NCBI taxonomy): domain Eukaryota; kingdom Viridiplantae; phylum Streptophyta; class Pinopsida; order Cupressales; family Cupressaceae; genus Cunninghamia; species Cunninghamia lanceolata. Next base: position 13,593,493 of record BSBN01000078.1, read on the forward strand.
ATATAAAAGAAAAGAGAGGGAGGTGGCTTATTAGAACAAATTTTCAGTAAGGGAATTTTTAGTATTCCCCCCTCAGTGTTTCACAATATCAACTAAATGAACCAGTGTAAATTAGTATCTACTTACTTTCAGAAATGTAGTATGAAATGTTGGGATTGGAGTTTGATCCACCTACCACAATCTTTTAAAATTATTAGCAGAAGTATTATTCATAACAGAGACTTTTATCCCAGGTTAAACCTCGTAGGAATCACCAAACGACGGTAGCTAATCTTGCGTAGAACAACCAGTTACAGGTTGCCTAAGTAACCCAGTTAGGCATTAGTATAATGAATCTTGCATCTACGTTGATAACGCGTTATGCTGCTGGAGTTCCTCTAGATCTTAGGGTTCTGATTAGATTAGTCTAACCCTAGAAACAACATCCTATTGCCCCATATACCCTCTTCGGCCTACACTTCTTCTAGTATAGTGTCTTGTTTACACTTCAGGCGTATTGCCACTAAGCACGCAAGCGCGTGCGAGGTGGTTTCTAGGGATAGGGAGAAAATTTTTCATGGCCCGTGTCGTGACCACATGGCGAATGTGGTCATGACACGGGCTTTTGTGTGTCGTGTCTGCGTGGGAGATGCAGGCATGACAGAAGGGGAAAAACAAGTAGATTTTATCTATGTAAACTTTGTTTTGATTGAATAAAGGACCGAAGTGCTTGATGGCACTTAATCACAATTTTAGTCTTCATCATTTCAAGACTTTATTTTGCAAAGAAGATTAAACACTTGAATTCTTCTGTTATCTTCTTTAATGAATGCCTAAAAACACTTTGCACAAGAGGTACAGAGAAAATGGGACGTCAGGGTTTTCAATGGGTACAGAGTGTGCACAGTATAGTCACTGATATGGCTACAAAAAGGAGTTAATCATAACACTCCTATCATGGAAGAATGAGTTTGTTGGTGAAGGTTGGTTGAGCTGGTCTTCCTCATTCTATCACTTATGTCTTGCTTTGTGTTCTATTTTGTTTGCTGAGTCTTGTCTCTCCCTGCTGTTGTTTGGTTCTAGTGTTTTTCTTGGCTCATATCTAGCTTTGCTATAATCTGTCTTATGACTTCTTCAATATATTAAAAAAACTTTTATGTTATTTTGGAAAAATATATGTTATTATTTATGAGCTTACTTTGGATACAAATTATTAAATTTAAACACACATAATTGCTATTAAATCTCTAAGGGGAAAATGTTAAGTATGCACTTCTTTTCTCTAGATTTTACGTCCACTTTATTGTGCATGTGAATCTATTATGAAATATGCATGCTAAAGTATTATATGACAATGAATAAAATAACAAGCATTTTTCAAAAGGATACAAGATGGATGATGTAGTCATGGATAAAGGGTCGAATTAAAGATTTTCTATCCATGCAAACCAAACACAAACTTAAACTCAACAGAATCTAAGTACACAACATAAGTAGAATACCTAGAAAGAATATATAAGAGAATGGCACACAAATCAATATTTAATATATGATGTTACATATTTAGAAGATCTCCCATCTATTCAATGTCTCTACTTTACCTTCTTTAATGTATTATTCACCTTTAAATAGGCAATCCTTGGTAAACTAAAATAATGTTGACCTATACATAACAATTTGGTGTACAATTCAAATATTCATGCGGAGTCCTAAAGGAGGTCCCTTTGGCCTAAGAACACACTGCATTTTACAATAAAAGAACTAATTGCAATATTGACACATGGACATATCAATAGTCCCATTACAATGTTAAATTACAATATGGAGGCTCTATTAGAAATATACATAGTTCTACAATAACAATAGAATGAATGTGACAAACTAAGAAAGAAGTATTTTTGAGCAATTCAAGATTGCTTAACCCCTGAGATGCTCCTGCATTAGACAACTTGGGTAACATAATTTTGAGTCAGAGTTCTCAAAATTAAGGAAGTAAAGGAGGGTGCTTTTGATACCCAAGCATACCCACTTCATCTTTAGAAATCCATGTATATTCATGTAGCTCCTCTCTCCATCTAATAAAATATTTTCTATATTCTTTCCTTCTAATCTTCTTACTTATGCGCATATTCAAAATCTATTCTATCTTCACTCACTACTTCTTAGGCACTTGCTACCTCTAATTAGGCTCTTGTAGTAATGATGCATTACCAACATCATCTTCATCTTCATGATAATCATAGAAATCAACATTATTGAATATTAGTGAGAAATCTAATCATTTTAACAACTCAACCTCATTAAGCATTCTCAAAAATATTTGCAATAGTCTACAAGGACTAATCTTCTTGGGCATAAACTTATTATAGGTTCCCCTAGAAAATATTTTCTTTCTCAAATGCACCATGGCTAGCTCTCCCTTTGAGTGAGTATTTTCTCACCTATGTCCATCTATGTTAGCGTACATTTATGCATACTCTTCTCCAACTACTTCTTTACTTGTACATGCACCTCCTTCATCTATTGTACAAAGTCTTCTACATCTGTCCTAATGTTCTCACCATCTAGAATCATCAACAAATTTGTAACACCTTTGCAATATGTCCCATACATGATTTGAAATGGGGTTTTTCTAGTAGACGTATTTATCAAGTTGTTGAATACAAATTTAGCTTGTATGAACAAGGAATCCCACTACATTGGTTTGTCTCCTACCAAACTTCTTAGAAGATTACCATAACTCTTGTTTACTACCTTTGTTTGACTATTAGTTTGTGGATGGTATGTAGAACTGTAATTAACCATGTACCCAACTTCCTCCACAAAGTGTGCCAAAAATGGCTTAAGAACTTAATATCCTTGTCCAAGGTGATACTCTGTGGTAGCCCATGTAACTTGACTACTTCCTAAAAGAATGGATCTCCAATCCTAGATGCATCATTCAACTTTTGACAAGGAATGAAGTGTGTCATTTTTAAAAATTTGGCAACTACAAAAAAGATAGAATCATTACCTCTGAGTTTGTAGTAGTCCAAGGCCAAATCTCATGGAAAGTTCTTCCTAAGGCTTATTTGGTATTGGTAATGGCTTATACAATATTGTGTTCTAGGTTACACCTTTTGCAACCTAATAATTTTTTCATCCCTCAACAAATATCTTAGCATATCTATGTAAATATGGCTAGAAATACATTTCCTCTAACATGGCCAATGTCTTATCCACACCAAAGTGTCCTCCAAAGTCCAAGTCCTACACTATATAGTTCCTTGATGAGATTATCTCTCATTGAACTCTAATATATACACAACTATTTCCTACTGAACATATATCCTCCCTAAACAAAATAGTCCTCAAACAAATATTTAGCTCCAATCTAAGGTTTCATGCATCCTCTCCATCCATCTAAAAAATTTGTATCTACTACATATAAATCTTGCATCATCTTCATTACCACAAACTCAACTATCATGGTAGTCAATGATGTTTTCCTTATACTCAAGACATTTGCAAACACTCCTTTGGCAATAGATAATGCCCCCAATTCTGCAAGAAATAAACAATTGCATTAAACTCGTGATCATAAACTAAATAATTCAACTTAGCTTCATTCAAATTTTCACTAACACAAGTAATGGATTTACCTTCTCGACTCAAAATAACACCAATGGCTTTACAACTATCATCACAATTTATCTAGAAAACCTTCTCAAAATTTGGAAGTGTTAACACTACTCTTTTGTTACCTTGTTCATCAATATTTCTAAAATCTTCTCTACCACAACTATCCACTCAAATCATTTCTACATGCAATGTGTCCAAGGCACACATAGTACACTAAAGTTTCAAATGAACTTCCTATAGAAACTTGACAACCCATAGAAACTTTTGACCTCTATTACACTATGTAGTACTAATCGCTTAACCATTGCTCAAATTTCTTAGGATCCATTCTCTTGATTCATCTTTAGATATCACAAATCCCATGTAAACCAACTCCCTTTGCATAAAATTACACTTCTTCATGTTTATGTACATAGTTTTTGCTTCCTTATTTGTACTAAAACCTATTGTACGTGTTCAAAATGCCCCTCTTTTGTCTTGCTAACTACCAAAATATTATCCAAAAAAGGCACAATAAACTTACTCAAGAAAAGTTTCAAAAATCCATTCATCAATCTAATAAAGGTACTTGATGCTTTGGTCAATCCAAAAGGCATGGCTAACCACTTATAATTTGTCCTTGGTGTTGAAAATTGTCTTATATCCATCTCCTTCATGGATTCCAATCTAATGATAACCACACTTAAGATCAGTCTTGGAATAGTAGCATGCTCCACTCAAACAATCCATTAGATCCTCCATGTACAAAAATGGAAACCTATACTTGATGGTAATTTTGTTGATAGAATGGGAGTCTATACCCATCCTACATTCTCCTCCCTTCTTCAATACAAGTACTCTATGTACAACATTAGCGCTTATACTTTCCTATTCAAACATTTTTCATTAGCCTTTCTGCTTTTTTTTTCAACCTTGTGCTCATACTAGGACTCATCTTATGTGGTTTATTATTAAGAAAACTCATTCCTAGGATAAAATTTATACAAAGTGAAATATTGCACACTACAACAATCCTTCAAGTATTCCATTATTCATGATATCCAATAGTTTGACACGTAACTAGAGTGGCCCTGGATTTTTATACTCCCATGATCAATTTGGAAATGTAAAATAATTAATTTCTTGGGATTCCCAACCACTAATTTTCCACCCTTGAATTCCCTAAGCAAGCTCCTTAAAATAGACCAACTTTTCCTCATTTTTACATAGAAAAAGTAAAATTTTGCATTGCTCACATGGGTTTTTTAATCTCTTCTCATAGATGACACCCTAATATTACATCAAAGGTTCTAATACTATTTTAGGTTCATCCACAAACTATCAAATAATTTTTATTTTGCTAGTGGACAATGTTGCAACAAGATCTTTGACATTAGGTGGCTGATTTCCAATGGTTTCCATAGGGTGAGCCATTTTCTTTTACGGTTTCTATTTAGAATAATATTATTTATTTGATTTTCTATAGGATCCTCTTTATATCTCTGCCTCACACATCTCCAAGCTATTATCATCCATTTCTGTCACCTTTTTGATCCATTTCTCCATCTTCTCATCTCCTTATTTCCATTGTTGAAGCCTTTGCCTTAGTGTTTTTCCATTTTTTCTTTATTTTTCTTAAATCCACCATCAACCCACCTTCATAAATTTGATTTATAGACTCTATCCCATCCTATTTCATTACCATTAATCCCTCATGGAGTCGTATTATCATTTCATTGGGTTTCCCATCACCCCTTTGTGAATACAAGCCTTTGTTTGACACCTTTAGGAGATGTGATCCATTTCATACCAAACCATCACTTGAGTACTTTAAACCTAAGCTTTCCCATTGTCATATTAGTCCTTTTTTAATCGCACAAAGTGTTTTTGTTTGAATCATTAAACAGGTTGTTCTCGAAATTGTTCTCCCACCCTAGTTGCTTTGTTGAGTTTCCATGTACCATTTGCCATCATCATAAAGGTTTTTCATGGTTATGCTTTGATTTGAAAAATTTCTTAGTATATATTAGTTTTAATGCTTATGATTTATTAGTATGTTAATGTGGAATTATGATTGAAATCCCAAACGGGATTGATTAAGGTATATTCCCCCTATTTTAATGTTTGGAATGTGTGATCTTGTCTTTGCTTGTTTTCTCTAAATTTCATTCCTCTACTTCAATACTTTCACTAAGTCAAAGAAGTATTTTGAAACATATTTGGCAACTTGATGTCTAGGATTGAAGTATTCTACTTCCGTTAGCATTAGTCAACCCATTTAAAAAATAGTTGTTCACAATGAGTATTGATAAGATAAAATATGGATGTTGAAATGGAAGATAAATAGTTGTTCACAATGAGTTACTCTTGGGTGATAACTAGGGGATGCTCTTGTGATTCTTAGTGTTCTCTTGGATCATTGATTATTCCTTAGGAGCTATATATTTAAATAGGGAATCTAAAGTGATATTAGTTTTCCATAGTCCATGATTTTTTATTGCAAAGGCTTCTAGATTCAAGTGTGTAGGATTTTTTTATTAATCAACATTTTGGATCACAGTTTGTGATCCATCATCAAGAATATAATGCTCAAGAAGAGAATGATATGTAAATTGTAGATTAGTTTGGTAGAAATAAATGGAGAGGAGAGAGGCAAAAGAGAAGAAAGAGAGTTGATAGATAGTTCCAAAAATTTAAAAATCTAAAAATTTAAAATTATCTCATCTTATGAAAAAATTGAAAATTAAAAAAATAATAATAAGAAAAAATTAAATTAAAAAACTAAAATCAAGATTAAAGACTTGATACCCAAATTTATAAATAGTAAAAAAAAATAGAGAAATAATGAAAAATAATGTCTTTAAATGAAAGAAAAAAATAAACAAAATAATATTATAAGAAATTATATATATTTAAGTAAATAATTAAAAATAGAAGTTGACTATAAAAAAATTTAAAATGAAAAAAAATTAATATACACTATGCCTTCTGGTCCTCTTGAATTTTTTGTGTAGGTCACACTCAATACTACCTTTCGCGTAGGAAAGTTTAGATCCCCTCCAAGGGTTTTGACCCGAAAACAACACAATCTGGTATCCTCATTGAATGGATCAAATAATCGTGCATTGGTAGCTTTGAAACCTCTAGAATTTAGGGGGTCTCCTATGAATGCAAACAAGTTCAAGGGTTTGGGCAATCGAAATCCCCCTGCTGATGGCTGAAATGACATGGGAAAGACCAAATTTTCTTCTCTTGTTATGAAGGGGTAGGCAGTATATCTGGGAATGACAAAGGGGTTATCCTTGCATGAGCATCTGTTTCTTCCATCTCAGGTGGCCATAAAAGTTGTATCCATTGATCAGGATTTTGGTATATCTCAGATAGTCAAGCCCCTATGATGCACCAATGAGTCTCCAGTTTTAGATTTGGAGGATGAAGTTGAAAAGGAAGTGATCAAAAACAAAAATTATTTCATAGAGAATGGTTTAATAAGAAAAATTACTAAGTTTTGTTCTAGTCTCACCAAGCAACACAAATGGATCATAGATACTTGGAGTCTTATATTAAAAGGTGATATTCAAATTTACCCTTGTGCTTGTGGTTTTTTTTTTGTTGTTTAAATTGACAATATGCAAGATCAAAATATAATTCTATGTGACTATCAATGGAGTTTTGATCAACACTTGCTCATGCTCAAACCATGGCCCCTGACTTTTAACCCTATTTCTGAATCTTTCTCTGTAATGCCTATCTAGGTTCGACTCTGCAACCTTCCACTCCAATTTTGGTTTGAATCCTATTTTGAAGCAATTGGAAAAAAACTAGGGAAGTTTTGGGTTGTTGATGAAGTCTCCTCAAATTTCCTTCATACCATATTTGCTCACATCTTGGTTGATCTAGATACCTCTAAAAATATCTTGGGTGATATCTCTCTAAAATATCTAATCATAGTTGGAGTTAGATTTTGGACTATGAGGGATTGCCTTTCCATTGTCATAATTGTTACAACATTGGCCACATTACTACAAATTGTTCCAAATACAAACTTGATGGACAAGCCACATGGTGGAAAGATGTTGTTGACCATAATTACTTTGTAGAAAAAGAGGATTCAACATCCCCCAAGGATTTTATAGAAATTGCTTAAAAGGAATCCTATCAAAAAATAAGGAATCTAGGTTTCGGCGGGCATTAAGGATCCCAATCCATATCAACAACCATTCATGGATCTTCCCCTTCTAGGATGAGAAGTGATAAATATTTTGACATGAAGGTATTCAAGTCTGAAAATGTTGAGGTTTCAAAAGTATTAGATAAAGAATCACAGGACAAAAAAATCAACTCCTTAATTACTAATTTTGGGGCCTCGGATGCTGGGAATGCACGTGAATCATAATACAATGAGGCCACTCCAATTGTGGAGGATCCTAAACACAAAGTAACATGTCTATTGTAGCAGATCAACTTGGGGAAGAAGAAAATCAATGGACAATGGTTAAGCATAAAAAGAAATCAATAGGAAGTGAGAAATGTAAAATGACTTTGCACTCCCATGTTAAGATGGGTAGGTGAGAATCACATGGAAAATAGATTTTAGGGCACTCACCATCATAGGTAGTATGAGTTTTGTAGGTATCCTTATGCACCCATTTTTAAGGGCATGTACTTTATCATTTATCTGTTTTATGTTATTATGGGGTATGGCTCCCTTAATGCCCATTCACTGATAAAAAATAAAAAAATGAAAACAATTCCATAATGAAAAAAAGGAAATAATAAAAATTAAAGTACTCGAGAAATCACAAACACAATTGTGATTTATAACAAAATAAAAAAACAATGAATTAAAAAGTTAGATAAACAATGAAAAAAATTATATGAACAAGAGTAATAAAACATAATACTATTTTAGAAAAGAAATTATTTTCTTTAAAAGAAATGGGAAATCATAAAAAAATATTAAGTGAGAGAAGAAGAATGAGAAACCCTATACCAAGGAAATTGAAAAACAAAAAAAGTTTATACTGATTTGAATCTAATTCAAAGGACAATACTTGGCGAGGGGCCTGCGGTATTATAAGAAATTGCAACAAACAATTTTTGAACAATCTGACAAACTCATTGAGAGATGTATGCCTCCAAAAAAAAATTTATTTCATTCAAATTCAAGTTTTTATACATTTGCAGGGATTATGAAAGGTCACCTTGTTTTTGGAATTTGAAATAGATAGCTGGGAGGTGACATAACTCACTAACAAACTAAATTTTCAAAAAAATATCAAATTTAGAAGCCCAACTTGGTGGGGTCATAACTCCTTGCCGTTAGGTCAGAATTCAAACTTCTTGGAATTAATGGAAATATCTCCAAGAGAACTAGTTTGAGTTGCTTAAAAATATGCCTTTGGCTTATGGATTTAAGCAACTGATGAAAGTTTCAAGGCTGAATTCTGATTTGAAGGCCTCTGAAAATGCAATTTATTGAGATGAAGAAAATACCAAAAAAATAGATTTTTGATATTTTCCATATTTGCATGTACAGGTGCCACCCAAATGATATTTTCCATATTTTTTATATTTTCCATATTTTCGTATTGTATTTTAGGATGCTAACATGATCTCTTAGGGATGCTATTTTGTATGGAGAATAGTCACTACTATTATGTAAAAAAAGGGACAACTAGCTATAATGATGGGATCCACATTTCCCTCAAGAAAAAACAAAAGCCAATAGAAGGAAACACATAAGACATATTAGAAAACATGAACAAAACTTGTGTAGGTTGCAATACACAATGTGTATTTCAACTTGTGTAGGCTTTGTTCATGTTTTCTATGATGTCTTCTATTGACATTTTCATCAAGAAAACATAAAATCCAATAGAAATCATCTTACAAAATAGATGTTCCTAATACATCACGACCATATTCTTCATACAAAATAGCATTAGTGATGGGACCAACAATAGGTGTCTATAAAAATAGGGAACAACACATTAATTTTTTTTTGTTTTTTCACATGAATTCGGCTCTATTTCTTAAAAATTTAAACAAATCATCTAGGTAATAGACATTCACATAGAGAAGATAAAACTACCTAGAATACTTATGGTTGGTTGTAACTCATCCCTTGAATTTGGTAGAAGACACATCTGAGCTTGGCTTTTAGTTCTTTAATTACACCAAATGATGACAATGCTTGAAAGCTCCACATATTTGAAATTTATAATGAATTATGGGTCTGATCACATCAATGGTGGGAAAGGTACCATAAATAGTATAGCATTGTGATGAAAAATGACAAACTGGAGAACTATTAAACATATCAACCTTCCATTACTAATGTCATTTTTAATGGAGAATATGGTCGTGATGTCTTAGGCAATCATGCTATTTTTATGGAGAATAGACACTGACCTACGGTGATGGGAGATACAATAGATGTTAACACGATAGTTTTCTCTGCACCACTTTCCGTCATGATGGACTACTAGTTGTGGCCATGATGGGAACCACATTTCATTTTTTTATATAAATTTACAAGTTGAAATACACATTGTATTTTTCAACCTACTCAAGTTTAGTTCATGTTTTCTAAGAATTCACATGAAAGAAGTAAAAGAATAAAATTACCTCTCTCATGTTCTATTTCTGTAGACAGCTATTGTTAGTCTCATCATCAATGTTATTTTTGCATGAAGAATATGGTCATGGTGTCATGGCAGTGGCTATTATCCATACAAAATAGCATCAGTGAAGTCTAGCCATGCATTTGACATAACTTTGAGTGAAGACAACTCCTTTCATCATCTTCACTAACCTCAACTAAATAAATCATTGTCTACATCTTTTCAACACATTATGAATCAATATACATGAATCAAATAAGGCATAGAAATCATGAACAAAACATGTGCAATTTGAAAACTTCAAATTTCCAGATGTAAAAATTAATACATTCTATCCAGAAAAAGGGATAAAGGCTAAAGTCTGTGACTCTGTTAGACAAAGTCAAATTAATCTTCTTGTATCTGGCACTGGTATTTGTCCTATTTACTTACCTTTCCTTCTTCCCAAAGATGTAGAAAGATGGCAAAACAAAGGTTTCTTTCATGTCCATTTCCCTCATGTAGATTTGATTGTCCATCCACATTTTAACTACAATATAGGCGCTGAGTTTTTCGCCACATTAATAGATACTAGATGTCAAATATGGGATCAAGCTGTAGTAGCCCAATTCCGAGGAATTCTCAGTGCCGAGAAAGGTGATGGAGTTTTGTCAGTTCAACCTAATTTCACACTCTCCCTCTCAGATAAATTTATTTCTTCTGCTTTTTGCTTGCTATAACAAGTTAAAGGTGTCTCCTTAATGCCAGGATCTATCTATGCCACCATTGGAGGCCGATGTGTTTATAGGATCATGAATACTATCTCTCCTCCTGTTTCCTTACCCACAGGGGTATCTTTCCCATGAGGATCTTCTAATCTTTTAGATTATGGCAGATTCATTGACCCTACTGGTTTTGAAATTGGCTTCCCTATTATTGAACAATTACTCAACCGCCAAAAACCTCAGTTTGTTGATCTCCCTATTCACAGAAACCGATTCTCAGACAGACCCTTGTTCCAGTCCCGAAGAGTAGGCACCATTACTCTCCAAGCTGTTCCTGGTCAAACCATCCTTGAACAACCTCTGATAGACAAAACCCAAGCTAGAGCTCAACCTCTAAGTCGTAGTAGGTCTATGGCTCATTCTTATGCTAGTTCCAATAGAAAACCATATGTGGAATACAATCCTAAAGAATGTTCTACTTCTGGTTCAAGTTCCAGAAAATTTGGCAGATCTTCTTTCTCTTCTAGATCCCAAAGATATAACTCTGGCCAACATCCTGACCAAATTGATGAGTTAGCCAGAAAAGTCAGTGATAGATTACATCTTGCACCCAAGCAAGAAGAAGAGTCAGAATAGAAGAGAAAAGGGAAAGGAATAAAAATAGCCAAGCTAGGAGAACATGATAGCATGATGAGAGAGCATCTACCTAGATATGGATCAGAACGCAGAACTAAACATGCTATTCAATTAGATTCTGCTACAGTAACTGAGTTAATCAGTTATACTCCTGGTAGATGGCCTACACAAGATAGTTATCAGGTTGTCAACCCAGATGAGATGACTTGGGGTAAATATGAAGCTAAAGTTCACACTAAGGTGGGAACTAAACAGAAAAATTCTGAAGCACAACGAAACTGGCAGTCTGCATGGATGCAAACGGCTTTAGAAAACATAGATGACATAGCAGTAGATGTTAAACAAAACATCAATAGGACTATTTCTGTGTATGATGGTATGTTGTAAGTCCAGAATAGTCAATATAAATCTGAAACTGCTATTGGTCGTATAGTTAAACAATGTACCTCAACACTGAATAATTTTGGTACATTAAGCTATCAGGTTAGTCAGACACATACAATGGCTACAAGTATATAGGCCAGTAGTGAAAGAATAGAAAATGTAGCCAGTCAAGTATACTCCCAAGTGTCTGCCTCAGAAAACAGAAGGGATACTCAGTCACAGGAAAATAAAGCATTGCTTGAGCATGTTGCTAGGAACTTAGAAAAGGTCCGAAAATATGCCAAGAAAATAAGAGTATCTCAGAAAGGTGCTGATAGCTCTGAAGAAAAACCCTCTGAGTCAAAAACTCAGAAGGTCCCAAAACATGAAACTAAGCCTAGACCAAAAATCCAATAAAGAAAAAGTCTTCTGTTTACAAAAGAAGTAGAAGAAGACAAGTCAGCATTTTCTACCCATAGAAGTCATAACCCTCCTATGCCTTCTAAAATTGTTCTTCCCAAACAAAAAGAACATATGTTATAGGTCACAGAGGAGTTAAAAGATTGGCTTGCAGAAAGTCATCTTGAGAATAATGAGCCTGTATACATGGAAGAACCAGCAGCCGCCATGAATTCTTCAAATGAAGAAATTTTTGATAGTGTTTCTATTGTAGAAACTGATTCATGATCTGAAGTAGAACCTGATAATATTCCCACCATTGAAATTAATGAAGATTGGGAACCTCTGTATATGGCTACTGTTGAAGATGATAACTTTGATATAGAAATGAAGGATGCTTTGTCTGAAAATTCCAAGCCTGAAACTCTCAGAGCTTATGCTACATCAGGATATGTGCTGAATATAGATAAGATCTTAGATCCTTATGATACTATTTGCACTTGGTGTGACACATTAGAAAACTTCTTTGATACAAGAGGTACTAGTTGGTCTGAGGCAAATAAAGTACTTTATGCTGTTAGACTCATGTCTGGTAAACTCCGCAACTGGTGGAATTCACTCCCAGATGATGGAATAATTTCTATTGATTCTGATGGAGATGAATATGTCAAAGAAAGAGACATGGGTAGAAATGATATTTCTGCTGAAGGTTTTGCAACCTTAAAATTATATCTGATTGGATTGTTCAGTGGTAACAGAAAAAATGAAATTCATGAAGCTGAAAAATTTCTGTATTCTCTGCAATTAAAAGACCTAGGAAAACTTCATAAGTATAATCTGGTTTTTGAGAAATACATGATTGCTGCAGGAAAGTTCCATGACTCAACTACAAAGAAGTTTTATTTGAATTCACTTCCCTATGGTCTAGGTGATTATGCAGAAGAATATGTAATGAACAAATACAAGGTTGGTATTGATACTTATGGCTTCAGTGAATTAAGGCAGCTGGTCACTTATAAGTTAGATAAAGGTTGTTTGATGAAAGCCTTAAGTGACAATAGAGATCAGTATAACTCTTCATGTAATATGAGAGATTATTGCAGTATGCCACCTATCAACCAGATCAAAGAATTCAAGCATGTCCGCAAATTCAGCAGAAAATCCTGTGGAAAAAATTGCTCTTGTAAAAAGTGTAAATATTCATATGATAATGATGATTTTAGGAAACATTCTTCTAAGAAGAAATATTCTAGGAAGAAATACAGATTTGCTCCTGTAAATAGAAATTCTTTTAAGAATAGAAGACCTCCCAAATATCTGTTCAAGAAAAATAAGTTCTCTAAGGGCAAGTCTAAATCTGTGCAGTGTTTCATTTGCAAAGGACCGCATTATGCTACAGATTGTCCTAAAAAATATCACCAGGACAATAAAGTCTATGCCATGTTTAATGAACAGAATTTACTGGAAAATTGGGAAATTGTCCACTTTTCTGATGTTCTTGGTAGATCAGATGCTAATTTGTTTGAGTTGGTAGAAATTTTGCCTGAGCAATATTCCATGGCCAAAGATAAACATAAAAAGATTTCAGTTCCAAGTTCTACAGAATCTGAATCTGACAGCTCTCACTCATCTGATTATCATACAGTCAGCAAGACTCTTAAGAAGGCTCTCAAGGATCTAGATTTTAAGATTAGCATGGCTAAAGCTAAAGATCCTTATCACATGCCTAGTTCTCTAGAAGATCGTAAAGCCGCTGCTAAGAAACAGGTAAAAGATCTCAAAGAATGGGAGAAGCAAAAGGTAGCTTTGCAGAGAAAGCTTAAAAGGCCATCCAAGCACACTTCTTCTAGTTCACCTTCTCCACCTCCTAGTATTTCTCGCTCTTCTCATGGATATGTCTAGCCACAGTGGTCATCCTCCAAAGTTTCCTCTTCCAAACCGCTCTCCTCAAAATCTCGCCGATCCTCTTCCAAACCTCACCGCTCACCTTCTATCTCTTTTGGCCGTATTCTTGATGCTCTTTGCATGAAAGTTGACCGTTGCAATGAGTCTGTTGATATCCTTGCTCGCTAATGTGCTCTGCAGCAGAAAGCCCTGGACAAACTTTCTTCTCAGGTGGGGGATATTCTTACTTTACTCACTAAAGCTGAAGCCGATTCCTCCTCCTCACACTCTGCATCTAAATCTGAATCTGAACCAGATCTCCTTGGGGAATCCGCAAAAGCCTTATACATGGTTGAAAATTGTACCTATGTCAGAACTAACCTATGTTTTCCAGGGTACAAACCTATTCCTCTTGATGCTTTTGTTGATTCTGGTTCTTCCCGCAGTTTTGCTAAAACAGGTGCCATTCCTCCAGAATTCTGGACAACCAAAGCAGATTTGCCTACAGGATATGCAATCAATGGAAATGAACTCAAACTGGGCAGATTTGCACAAGATGTGAGAATAGAAATCCAAGGTAAGCAATTTGTGGTGGATTTAATAGAACTTGATAGTCTCAGAGAAGATCTTCTGTTAGGATACACTTTCCTGACTAAATATCAGCCATTTGTTCTACGAACTCATGAAATCACTCTAAAGCATACAAATGGTCCAGTTAAGATTCCCTCTCTGAAAATTGTCACTCACAAATTGTCTGATAAAATTAAAAAGCAGAAAGAGTCTCTAAAGTCTCAGGGTCCACAATTACCTCTATTATTAGAACCTGTAAAGGCCAAGTTTGAAAAAGATTGTTGCAGCCTAAATCCTTTACAGTTTTGGACTAAAGATCATGAGGAATGTGAAATTAGGCTCAAACCTGAATGCCAGTCAGTTATACCTTTTGAGCCAGCATACCTTATGAGTCCCTCAGAGGTAAAAGAGATAGATGAACATTTGCAGGAATTGATAGATGGAAAGTTCATAAGAGATAGTAAAAGTCCTTTCAGTTGTCCTGCATTTTTGGTAAATAAAAGGGCTGAACAGATCAGAGGTAAGAAAAGGTTTTGCATAAATTACAAGCCTCTGAATGATATAATTTTGCCTTTTAATTATCCAATTCCATTCAGCACTGATTTGATTATGAGAGCAGCATCAAAGAAATTCTTCTCCAAATTTGATTGTAAATCAGGTTTCTGGCAAATTAAGGTAAAAGAAGAAGACAGGTATAAAACTGCTTTCTCTATCCCTCAAGGTTTATATGAATGGAATGTGATGCCTTTTGGCTTAAAAATTGCACTTGCATATTTCCAGAGAAGAATGGATAGAGCTTTGAGAAGTTTAAAAGATTTCTGTTCTGTGTACATTGATGATATCATAGTCTATTCAGATGATGATTCACAGCATTTGAAACATTTAGAATCTTTGTATAATGCAATCAGAGAAAATGGAATCTATTTGTCAGCAAAGAAAATGGTTATTGGAAAGCAGGAAATTGACTTCTTAGGTTTGGTTCTGTCAAATGGCAAGGTAAAACTCCAACCTCACATTTTGAAGCATATTTCTGAATTTCCTGATGTTTTAGTTGGTACCAAACAGATACAGAGATTTTTAGGATGTTTGAATTATGTGAGTCCTTTTTACAATGGACTAGCTAAAGACAGAAAAAAGCTTCAGGCTCAGTTGAAAGAAGGTGCAGGCCCATGGACAAAAGAACTCACAGAAATAGTCTAAAAAATCAAACAAAAGTGCCAGTATCTCCCTACATTACATCTACCAGAAGAAGGTTTTCCATTGTTCTTGTTTACAGATGCTTCTGATGATGTCTGGGGTGCTGTGCTGTTGCAGGAAATTCCTTCAAAAGGAATTCAAGTTTGTGGTTACAGGTTTGGAACATTTACAGACACAGAATGTCGCTACACCATTTATGAAAAAGAAATATTGGCTGTCAAGAAATGTATAGAGAAGTTTAAGATTTTTCTTAAACCAGTTCATTTTGTTGTTAAAACTGATAGTCAGCCGATGAGTTCTCTTCTTAGCAAGAAACCCAATAAAGACATTGCTCATGGTCGGATTGCAAGGTGGTATCTTGATTTCACTAGCTATGATTTTGAAATTGAATGGATCAAAGGTGATAATAATCCACTTACAGATTCTCTAACTAGAGAAATGGCTAAGCTTGCAGAGCCAATGTATATGATGATTGAGATTGGAGATACTCTGGTAAGAAATGATGGTGTAGACATATTCCTCAGTCATGACGAACAAGGTAATGACCTATGGGTTCCACAACTCCCTCCAGAGATCATTAAACCAATACTGGAGATGCATTTCTTGAATAAGTGGCTTCAAGAGCTGAGAAATATAATCAGAGATAACTATGGTAGAGGTATTCTCGCAGGTCCTCAGCAAACCGAATTTCTATCACATTTTGGTCTTCAAAATGTAGCTATTTATTTTGCACTAAGGAATAGCATTACTTTTGATGTTTGTATTACTTCTTTATTACCCATGAATTGGCCCATAAAGATCAAAAGGAATTTCCTTAAGTGTGCAAAATTTGGTTTCTTCAACAGCATTACTCTTTTACAGATAGAATTTGAAGACTATGCTGATTTATTTCTGGGTTATAATGATAAAATTCTCCAAGATGATATGAAAGAGTTTTTCAATCATATACAGGGAAATTTTAGTTGGGCTATTGAAGAAGGCATGAGTGGACCATCCGGGTATTTACAAACCAGGTTTAATTATGCTTTGCCTAGGGTTGAATATTATCCACTAACTCTTCATTGGTTCCCACAGGCCCAGATAGAAAGTATGGAAATTGCTTTGCTTCCAGCCTTAATTGCTGCAAGGAGAGAAATAGATTTTGCATCGCCTGATGAGATCACAAAAATTATCTATACTTTCCAGCAAAGAGATGATGACCTGGCAATTGCTTTCAGACCTTTGCCTCAGCATTTAATGCCACCAACAAATTTAGACTATGACTATGATGAACCAGATTCTGAACATGGCCATTCTACTGACGAAGATAGTGATGGATATAATTCAGATGGTAGCTAGCACATGGGCTTGTCTATGCCGTGACGTCGGCCACGTTAAGATCCGACAATAGGATGCTACCCTATGCAAAAAGCAAGATCCCCGTAGTCACTTTCGGGTGTAAAGTGGGCCGTGATCACATGCGGTGTGTCTCATGTGAAGAATCTTGTACGCTCCACTGTAGCGCATTATCTCTTCTTTTCTCTCCACTACCTACAGTGCTAGACGCGTGTCAGTTTGGTATGGTCGGAACTCAAAATTGCTATAATCTTTTGGCATCCGACTTTGTGTATAAATAAGGACCCAATGCTTTGTTTTAGGCATTCGGTGTTGGATTAGGAGTTGTATTCAGAGTCAGAAATTAGAAGTCAGGTCTAGAGTCGAGATTTTTAAGTCTCAGCAATAGTATGCTCTTGTTCTGCGCTTTGTGCAATCTGAACAATCAGAAATTGCATTCTGTTTGAAGTTGTAATTATCTCCTCTATTATCAATAAAAGTTGCTGTTCAGTTTGAGCTTCCGTTGTGTGTATCTAAAATTGATTTGTGCAATATTCAAAATTAAAAATGCAGTCTATTGTGACAATGGTCGGTGAGACCTTAAATAGAAAAGATACATGGATAGAATGGTACATCAAAGTTGAAAATACTCTCAATTTCAACAATTTGTGGTGTAATATCTGTGATAGAAAGAAAATATCAGTAGTATGATGGCAATCAAAGGAAGAATGTCTTCATGTTAAGTATGCCATGAAATATGATGAGCACAAGGAAAGAATGATGAAGCTTGTTGCAATTAGAGGTACATTCTAGCTCAATTTGGAAAAGTAATGGAAGGAGCACAACTAGCAAAAAATCTTCAGATGAGTGTTGTTTTCCATATTTTTTTTTAGAAGGTGTCCTATGATAGATGACATAGAGTATAGTAATTTATTATCTTTTTTGAGTGTTCCTCACTAATCCAGCACACATTGGTCAATAGACACTGGATGGGAATGGGCAAACTATCTCACTGTGGTGGAAAAGAAGGATTTAAAGTAGAATGTAAAAGAGTCAAACTTCATTGCATTATCTTTAGATGAAGTTACTATGATAGATAATACTTCTTAGGTCTATATGCATGTGTATACTATAAAAGATCATGTCCACTCAACTATCATGGTAGTCAATGATGTTTTCCTTATACTCAAGACATTTGCAAACACTCCTTTGGCAATAGATAATGCCCCCAATTCTGCAAGAAATAAACAATTGCATTAAACTCGTGATCATAAACTAAATAATTCAACTTAGCTTCATTCAAATTTTCACTAACACAAGTAATGGATTTACCTTCTCGACTCAAAATAACACCAATGGCTTTACAACTATCATCACAATTTATCTAGAAAACCTTCTCAAAATTTGGAAGTGTTAACACTACTCTTTTGTTACCTTGTTCATCAATATTTCTAAAATCTTCTCTACCACAACTATCCACTCAAATCATTTCTACATGCAATGTGTCCAAGGCACACATAGTCCACTAAAGTTTCAAATGAACTTCCTATAGAAACTTGACAACCCATAGAAACTTTTGACCTCTATTACACTATGTAGTACTAATCGCTTAACCATTGCTCAAATTTCTTAGGATCCATTCTCTTGATTCATCTTTAGATATCACAAATCCCATGTAAACCAACTCCCTTTGCATAAAATTACACTTCTTCATGTTTATGTACATAGTTTTTGCTTCCTTATTTGTACTAAAAACTATTGTACGTGTTCAAAATGCCCCTGTTTTGTCTTGCTAACTACCAAAATATTATCCAAAAAAGGCACAATAAACTTACTCAAGAAAAGTTTCAAAAATCCATTCATCAATCTAATAAAGGTACTTGATGCTTTGGTCAATCCAAAAGGCATGACTAACCACTTATAATTTGTCCTTGGTGTTGAAAATTGTCTTATATCCATCTCCTTCATGGATTCCAATCTAATGATAACCACACTTAAGATCAGTCTTGGAATAGTAGCATGCTCCACTCAAACAATCCATTAGATCCTCCATGTTCAAAAATGGAAACCTATACTTGATGGTAATTTTGTTGATAGAATGGGAATATATACCCATCCTACATTCTCCTCCCTTCTTCAATACAAGTACTCTATGTACAACATTAGCGCTTATACTTTCCTATTCAAACATTTTTCATTAGCCTTTCTGCTTGTTTTTTCAACCTTGTGCTCATACTAGGACTCATCTTATGTGGTTTATTATTAAGAAAACTCATTCCTAGGATAAAATTTATACAAAGTGAAATATTGCACACTACAACAATCCTTCAAGTATTCCATTATTCATGATATCTAATAGTTTGACACGTAACTAGAGTGGCCCTGGATTTTTATACTCCCATGATCAATTTGGAAATGTAAAATAATTAATTTCTTGGGATTCCCAACCACTAATTTTCCACCCTTGAATTCCCTAAGCAAGCTCCTTAAAATAGACCAACTTTTCCTCATTTTTACATAGAAAAAGTAAAATTTTGCATTGCTCACATGGGTTTTTTAATCTCTTCTCATAGATGACGCCCTAATATTACATCAAAGGTTCTAATACTATTTTAGGTTCATCCAAAAAGTATCAAATAATTTTTATTTTGCTAGTGGACAATGTTGCAACAAGATCTTTGACATTAGGTGGCTGATTTCCAATCGTTTCCATAGTGTGAGCCATTTTCTTTTACGGTTTCTATTTAGAATAATATTATTTATTTGATTTTCTATAGGATCCTCTTTATATCTCTACCTCACACATCTCCAAGCTATTATCATCCATTTCTGTCACCTTTTTGATCCATTTCTCCATCTTCTCATCTCCTTATTTCCATTGTTGAAGCCTTTGCCTCAGTGTTTTTCCATTTTTTCTTTATTTTTCTTAAATCCACCATCAACCCACCTTCATAAATTTGATTTATAGACTCTATCCCATCCTATTTCATTACCATTAATCCCTCATGGAGTCGTATTATCATTTCATTGGGTTTCCCATCACCCCTTTATGAATACAAGCCTTTGTTTGACACCTTTAGGAGATGTGATCCATTTCATACCAAACCATCACTTGAGTACTTTAAACCTAAGCTTTCCCATTGTCATATTAGTCCTTTTTTAATCGCACAAAGTGTTTTTGTTTGAATCATTAAACAGGTTGTTCTCGAAATTGTTCTCCCACCCTAGTTGCTTTGTTGAGTTTCCATGTACCATTTGCCATCATCATAAAGGTTTTTCATGGTTATGCTTTGATTTGAAAAATTTATTAGTATATATTAGTTTTAATGCTTATGATTTATTAGTATGTTAATGTGGAATTATGATTGAAATCCCAAACGGGATTGATTAAGGTATATTCCCCCTATTTTAATGTCTGGAATGTGTGATCTTGTCTTTGCTTGTTTTCTCTAAATTTCATTCCTCTACTTCAATACTTTCACTAAGTCAAAGAAGTATTTTGAAACGTATTTGGCAACTTGATGTCTAGGATTGAAGTATTCTACTTCCGTTAGCATTAGTCAACCCATTTAAAAAATAGTTGTTCACAATGAGTATTGATAAGATAAAATATGGATGTTGAAATGGACGATAAATAGTTGTTCACAATGAGTTACTCTTGGGTGATAACTAGGGGATGCTCTTGTGATTCTTAGTGTTCTCTTGGATCATTGATTATTCCTTAGGAGCTATATATTTAAATAGGGAATCTAAAGTGATATTAGTTTTCCATAGTCCATGATTTTTTATTGCAAAGGCTTCTAGATTCAAGTGTGTAGGATTTTTTTATTAATCAACATTTTGGATCACAGTTTGTGATCCATCATCAAGAATATAATGCTCAAGAAGAGAATGATATGTAAATTGTAGATTAGTTTGGTAGAAATAAATGGAGAGGAGAGAGGCAAAAGAGAAGAAAGAGAGTTGATAGATAGTTCCAAAAATTTAAAAATCTAAAAATTTAAAATTATCTTATCTTATGAAAAAATTGAAAATTAAAAAAATAATAATAAGAAAAAATTAAATTAAAAAACTAAAATCAAGATTAAAGACTTGATA
The DNA here is from genome assembly GCA_027924645.1 of Cunninghamia lanceolata. Classification (NCBI taxonomy): domain Eukaryota; kingdom Viridiplantae; phylum Streptophyta; class Pinopsida; order Cupressales; family Cupressaceae; genus Cunninghamia; species Cunninghamia lanceolata. The sequence goes on from BSBN01000078.1 coordinate 13,614,863, forward strand.
CCCAAATTTATAAATAGTAAAAAAAAATAGAGAAACAATGAAAAATAATGTCTTTAAATGAAAGAAAAAAATAAACAAAATAATATTATAAGAAATTATATATATTTAAGTAAATAATTAAAAATAGAAGTTGACTATAAAAAAATTTAAAATGAAAAAAAATTAATATACACTATGCCTTCTGGTCCTCTTGAATTTTTTGTGTAGGTCACACTCAATACTACCTTTCGCGTAGGAAAGTTTAGATCCCCTCCAAGGGTTTTGACCCGAAAACAACACAATCTGGTATCCTCATTGAATGGATCAAATAATTGTGCATTGGTAGCTTTGAAACCTCTAGAATTTAGGGGGTCTCCTATGAATGCAAACAAGTTCAAGGGTTTGGGCAATCGAAATCCCCCTGCTGATGGCTGAAATGACATGGGAAAGACCAAATTTTCTTCTCTTGTTATGAAGGGGTAGGCAGTATATCTGGGAATGACAAAGGGGTTATCCTTGCATGAGCATCTATTTCTTCCATCTCAGGTGGCCATAAAAGTTGTATCCATTGATCAGGATTTTGGTATATCTCAGATAGTCAAGCCCCTATGATGCACCAATGAGTCTCCAGTTTTAGATTTGGAGGATGAAGTTGAAAAGGAAGTGATTAAAAACAAAAATTATTTCATAGAGAATGGTTTAATAAGAAAAATTACTAAGTTTTGTTCTAGTCTCACCAAGCAACACAAATGGATCATAGATACTTGGAGTCTTATATTAAAAGGTGATATTCAAATTTACCCTTGTGCTTGTGGTTTTTTTTTGTTGTTTAAATTGACAATATGCAAGATCAAAATATAATTCTATGTGACTATCAATGGAGTTTTGATCAACACTTGCTCATGCTCAAACCATGGCCCCTGACTTTTAACCCTATTTCTGAATCTTTCTTTGTAATGCCTATCTAGGTTCGACTCTGCAACCTCCCACTCCAATTTTGGTTTGAATCCTATTTTGAAGCAATTGGAAAAAAACTAGGGAAGTTTTGGGTTGTTGATGAAGTCTCCTCAAATTTCCTTCATACCATATTTGCTCACATCTTGGCTGATCTAGATACCTCTAAAAATATCTTGGGTGATATCTCTCTAAAATATCTAATCGTAGTTGGAGTTAGATTTTGGACTATGAGGGATTGCCTTTCCATTGTCATAATTGTTACAACATTGGCCACATTACTACAAATTGTTCCAAATACAAACTTGATGGACAAGCCACATGGTGGAAAGATGTTGTTGACCATAATTACTTTGTAGAAAAAGAGGATTCAACATCCCCCAAGGATTTTATAGAAATTGCTTAAAAGGAATCCTATCAAAAAATAAGGAATCTAGGTTTCGGCGGGCATTAAGGATCCCAATCCATATCAACAACCATTCATGGATCTTCCCCTTCTAGGATGAGAAGTGATAAATATTTTGACATGAAGGTATTCAAGTCTGAAAATGTTGAGGTTTCAAAAGTATTAGATAAAGAATCACAGGACAAAAAAATCAACTCCTTAATTACTAATTTTGGGGCCTCGGATGCTGGGAATGCACGTGAATCATAATACAATGAGGCCACTCCAATTGTGGAGGATCCTAAACACAAAGTAACATGTCTATTGTAGCAGATCAACTTGGGGAAGAAGAAAATCAATGGACAATGGTTAAGCATAAAAAGAAATCAATAGGAAGTGAGAAATGTAAAATGACTTTGCACTCCCATGTTAAGATGGGTAGGTGAGAATCACATGGAAAATAGATTTTAGGGCACTCACCATCATAGGTAGTATGAGTTTTGTAGGTATCCTTATGCACCCATTTTTAAGGGCATGTACTTTATCATTTATCTGTTTTATGTTATTATGGGGTATGGCTCCCTTAATGCCCATTCACTGATAAAAAATAAAAAAATGAAAACAATTCCATAATGAAAAAAAGGAAATAATAAAAATTAAAGTACTCGAGAAATCACAAACACAATTGTGATTTATAACAAAATAAAAAAACAATGAATTAAAAAGTTAGATAAACAATGAAAAAAATTATATGAACAAGAGTAATAAAACATAATACTATTTTAGAAAAGAAATTATTTTCTTTAAAAGAAATGGGAAATCATAAAAAAATATTAAGTGAGAGAAGAAGAATGAGAAACCCTATACCAAGGAAATTGAAAAACAAAAAAAGTTTATACTGATTTGAATCTAATTCAAAGGACAATACTTGGCGAGGGGCCTGCGGTATTATAAGAAATTGCAACAAACAATTTTTGAACAATCTGACAAACTCATTGAGAGATGTATGCCTCCAAAAAATTCTTTATTTCATTCAAATTCAAGTTTTTATACATTTGCAGGGATTATGAAAGGTCACCTTGTTTTTGGAATTTGAAATAGATAGCTGGGAGGTGACATAACTCACTAACAAACTAAATTTTCAAAAAAATATCAAATTTAGAAGCCCAACTTGGTGGGGTCATAACTCCTTGCCGTAAGGTCAGAATTCAAACTTCTTGGAATTAATAGAAATATCTCCAAGAGAACTAGTTTGAGTTGCTTAAAAATATGCCTTTGGCTTATGGATTTAAGCAACTGATGAAAGTTTCAAGGCTGAATTCTGATTTGAAGGCCTCTGAAAATGCAATTTATTGAGATGAAGAAAATACCAAAAAAATAGATTTTTGATATTTTCCATATTTGCATGTACAAGTGCCACCCAAATGATATTTTCCATATTTTTTATATTTTCCATATTTTCGTATTGTATTTTAGGATGCTAACATGATCTCTTAGGGATGCTATTTTGTATGGAGAATAGTCACTACTATTATGTAAAAAAAGGGACAACTAGCTATAATGATGGGACCCACATTTCCCTCAAGAAAAAAACAAAAGCCAATAGAAGGAAACACATAAGACATATTAGAAAACATGAACAAAACTTGTGTAGGTTGCAATACACAATGTGTATTTCAACTTGTGTAGGCTTTGTTCATGTTTTCTATGATGTCTTCTATTGACATTTTCATCAAGAAAACATAAAATCCAATAGAAATCATCTTACAAAATAGATGTTCCTAATACATCACGACCATATTCTTCATACAAAATAGCATTAGTGATGGGACCAACAATAGGTGTCTATAAAAATAGGGAACAACACATTAATTTTTTTTTGTTTTTTCACATGAATTCAGCTCTATTTCTTAAAAATTTAAACAAATCATCTAGATAATAGACATTCACATAGAGAAGATAAACCTACCTAGAATACTTATGGTTGGTTGTAACTCATCCCTTGAATTTGGTAGAAGACACATCTGAGCTTGGCTTTTAGTTCTTTAATTACACCAAATGATGACAATGCTTGAAAGCTCCACATATTTGAAATTTATAATGAATTATGGGTCTGATCACATCAATGGTGGGAAAGGTACCATAAATAGTATAGCATTGTGATGAAAAATGACAAACTGGAGAACTATTAAACATACCAACCTTCCATTACTAATGTCATTTTTAATGGAGAATATGGTCGTGATGTCTTAGGCAATCATGCTATTTTTATGGAGAATAGACACTGACCTACGGTGATGGGAGATACAATAGATGTTAACACGATAGTTTTCTCTGCACCACTTTCTGTCATGATGGACTACTAGTTGTGGCCATGATGGGAACCATATTTCATTTTTTTATATAAATTTACAAGTTGAAATACACATTGTATTTTTCAACCTACTCAAGTTTAGTTCATGTTTTCTAAGAATTCACATGAAAGAAGTAAAAGAATAAAATTACCTTTCTCATGTTCTATTTCTGTAGATAGCTATTGTTAGTCTCATCATCAATGTTATTTTTGCATGAAGAATATGGTCATGATGTCATGGCAGTGGCTATTATCCATACAAAATAGCATCAGTGAAGTCTAGCCAAGCATTTGACATAACTTTGAGTGAAGACAACTCCTTTCATCATCTTCACTAACCTCAACTAAATAAATCATTGTCTACATCTTTTCAACACATTATGAATCAATATACATGAATCAAATAAGGCATAGAAATCATGAACAAAACATGTGCAATTTGAAAACTTCATTGTGTATTTCAACCTACAACTTTGTATGGAAAATGGGATCGTAACACAACAAATCAAATGTAATAATTTCTACACAACCTTGAAACAACATCAAATTAGGAATCCATTTTGGTTGGGATGCACATAGCTCTGTTATATCAAGAGAAAGTTGGGAAATCTAACCATTCCTTTGAGATAACCTAGAACGATAATGACTCCTTTCATCAATGCCACCAACCTCAACTCAATATGACATTATTTACATCTTTTCTACATATTATGAATCAATATATGATTCAACTAAGAAAGGAGCGGATTTGAAAGCAATCTTAGAAATTGTGAAAAAAATATGTGTAGGTTAAAAACATAATATGTATTTCAACCTGCAACATCGTATAAAAATTAAAATCATAACACAACAAATTAAATGTAATAATTTCTACACAACCCTAAAAAATAACATTAGGTATCCACATTGGTTGGGATGCACATAGCTTTGTTACATTAAGAGAAAGTTTGGGAATACAACATGTGATAGGTGAAAAATGCAATGCAAACATAAATGAAAGACAATCAAATCAAACACAATTTACCTCCCTTTGCATAAACAAATTTGCCTTCACTGATCGAGCTTTTGGAAGTGTGTCCTACTTCAATTGATTGCTCTTTGCTCTTTGATTGTTGTGGATTGCTCAATTAAGCAACATAACATTGTGATGAAAATGATATGATCCATAATGATTTCTACAGTGTAATGTTGTATGAAGATCAGAGAGGATTAGATGGTTTGGAGAACGTTTTATTTATAGACTCTCAGGGATGAAGATCAACAGTTGTAGATGATCTGAGAGATCAATGGCTAAGAATTGTTGAGGGGATGTGCACAAATAAGAGAAGGACAAGTGTCCTTGTCCTCTCATGCATTAGAGGAGTTAACAAAATTGATTAGGGAGTTGACTGAGTTGATTGCTTAGTGAACTCAATTGATTGACTAGTCAACTAAATTGATTGATTAGTTAACTAGTTTGACTAACCTATTAATTGATTTGATTGATTTAGTTAACTAATTTGATTGATTAGTTATCTAAACTAGTTGAGAGTGAATTATGGATGAGAGGGAATAATAGAAAATTAAATAAATAAATTATTTAAATTCATGCACATGGATAAATAAATAAAATATTGAATTTTATTTATTTTGAAGAAATGGAATATTAGTTTTAACTAAATAAATAATCTAAATTTATTTAATTAACGTGAGGAGGAAAATTGATTTAATTAAATAATTAGAGTTACTTAATTAAATATGGAGGATAAATTGATTTAATTAAATAATTAGAATTATTCAATTTTAATAGAGGATAAAAATGATTTAATTAAATAATTGGAATTATTTAATTAATATGGCGGATAAATTGATGTAATTAAATAATCAAGATTATTTAATTGACATGGAGGATAAATTGATGGTAAAGTATGACAGATGAAAGCCTAATCTAGGAATGGGTCAATTTTAGGTGCCTACATGTTGCCTCTCTTTGAGATGGTGTTGCGAAGTAACATCATTTTAAAGAAGTTTAAAACATAGTGCTATGTAAGATAGAGGAAGATATTGGTTTAGAAGAACAATCTGATTAGATTAGTAATGATGATGCCCTAGTTGGGTAGGAGAAGCACATAGTAGATTAATTAATGGGTTGAATGATGCCCCCTCGAGAGGATAGACGAATTGGAAGAATACGGGTGTGCTCTCAAAATGAATGGATATGAAGATGGAGAACAACATAGAGAAAAATGAAGAAGATAAAAGGATGGATGATAGAATGATGGATTTATGAGGAGTAGTTATGCTGACTTGAGTAGAGCAATCCTATAGTTTGATATAGCACTAGACATTATGCACCAAGGTATAAGGACCATGTTAACAATGTGTCTTGTGCACCCAGTTTAATGCAACCTTGTCAAGTCATATGACGAAGGATAATTAGAGCATTAAAGTCCTAATGCATAGAAGGCATGATATGACCTTAGATGCAAATGATAATGCAATAAAGCTATTCCAACATACACAAAATATGAATATTAGCTAGAAAGATATGGATTTGATACAAATGCAAGATAAAATGATAACACACACAAGCAAGCAAGCATGCACAAATGATGCACAAAAAAAATAAGATATTGCCCATGTCAAGCTATAAACTAATGATTGATTGATGGATTGATTGATTTGATGATAGTGTTGTCATTGTGGGGAATGATATATCCCTAGGTCAACACAAGGAGGTAAGAATGATATATCCCATTGATGATTGATTGATGATGATGATGATGATAGTGTTGTCATGGTGGTAAATGATATATCCCTAGATCAACACAAGGATGTGGGAACGATATATCCCTTTGGTGACTGATTGATTGCTTGGTTTACGACAAGATAAGGATCAAGACCAAAGGATTTGATTGGATGATTTGGCTAGGTTGATTGCCTAGATTGGTATGGATTAAGGATGACTTGCATTTGGTTTATTGCTTGGATTTTTTGAATATGTGAGTTTTTTTGTATTTTTGAGATTTTTTTATTATTTTTGGGATATTTTGGGGATTTTATGATTGTTTTTGGATATGTTTGAGATTGTTTTATTGTTTTTGGATTTTTTTTGAGATTTTTTAATTATTTTTTGATATTTTAGATTTGATGATTGTTTTTGGATATTTTTGAGATTGTTTTATTATTTTTGGATTTTTTTTGTTTTATGACATGGCATTGTATTGGAGTTTGGATAGCCTTGTTGCTAGATACCAATGACAAGGGAAAACCGAGTCTAGATGCCAGGAGGAAGATGGGATGAGATAAGTGGACAAAAGGATGGGTGATAACAAATGAAATGGAAGACACACAATAATGGGATGGATAAAAGGGTAGATGATAGCATGTGGGATGGAAAGATCATGATAAAGGGATGGATAAAAAGACAGGCAATAGTGGATGGAATGGATGTATGTTGCATAAGTGAGCTAGGATGTGATATCCAAAGACTATGTCGCATAGGAATAACATGTCCCATTCTAGGTAGTATGTTTAGGATTTTTACATGACAAAACTTAGGAAGAGAGGATGATTGGATTGGTTGGAAAGGATGAGATATATCAAGAGATTTTCTAAAACATTTTTCCCCTATGTCTTTATTAAGATCAAAAGGAGAAATGGAGGATGGATGGATAGATAGGATAGGTATGTGGGTATAATGGTTAAGGATGGTAGGATAGGATATGATAGGATGAGGTAGATAGGAAGGAAATGGTAGGTTGGATGAGACAACATGCCCCCAAGTGTAAGACATGTAGATAGTCAAACTACACATGACATGTGTTTGCTAGGTTTTCATCATGGTACTTATCCAAGGAAACTGTTTACCAAGTTTTCACCATTGGATGAAGGGATTTCTCTACTTTAAAAAAAAAAAAATTCACTAATTTTTTTTTGGCTTTTTGGAATTCTTGGATGGAATAGGTGGATATGGACAAGAAGGATTCAAGCATCTAGTTCCATGAAAGGTGATAGTTCCATTGAAAGATGGATGACACATATGGACCATGCCAAATCTCATTATGCTCATATATGTTTGTAAGGGATCACATGAGAGGGAGGTGAAGTAGGTAGATAATGGATTATGATGTGAATTATGTATGGAAGGATTATGCAAGGATGGATGGGAGATAGTGGATTACGATGTGCATTATGGATGGAAGGATAGTGGATTAGGATGTGGATTATGGAAAAGTATGGACCGTAGGGATGTGATGGGTGAAATATGTAGGATAGTGGATCAAAGATGAGGAGATGGAGGTATATGGAAATGTTATGAAATGGAAAGGAACCAAGACCAACAGTTGCACACACCATGATAAACATTGAAGCTTTTGATTAGAAGGACGTGTAGGAAGTAATGGATGCATTTTTAGAGGGGATGGTCAATGTAGGAATTTAGGTAACCACATAGACTTAGGATTTTTATTATTTTTTGTATTGGGATTTATGGGGTGAAGGTATTTGGGATTTTTGGATGAAGTGAGATTTATGGGATTGTTGGGATGAAGGAACTTGAGATTGTTGGATGAAATGAGATTTGTGGTATATTTGGGATGTGGATGTTTCATTTGACTTTGTTTATTCTTGCTTAGGGACCTAAACCATCTTATTTTTAGACTTTTCTTGTGAAAAGATGGGCTCGAGTATCCTTTTGGATAGATTTAGCTTGGACTCTTTTCCTTGATGCCCTAAGGCATAAGTGTTCTTAGAATTTTTTGCTTTATGGGTAGAGGCATCCAACACTTTATTTGTGAATCCCATGGACTTGGTAGAAGCTTCATGTTTGGTTAATGTGTGCATTTGTTGATCATGGTTAGGAATGTGAGGGGATTTATGGATGGAGGGATTAAAAGTGGATTTATGGATAAGTGGATAAGGGGATTGGATAATAGGGATATTAGGAATTGGGATAAGTGGAGGTAGAGTGGATGGAGGGATATTAGAAGTTGGAAGAAATGGAGGTAAAGTGGATGGGGTAATATTAGGAGTTGGAAGTAGTGGAGGTAAAGTGGATGGAGGAAGGTGTATGGTCACATGCTTTTAGGATTTGTAGGATGATGGATGAGGAATGGCAACATATGTTTTGGGGATATGATGTTTTTTTATGATGGAAAGGAGTAGATTTAAAAGGCATGGAGGTAGTACCAACCTCTTGAGCATGTTTTTCTTGGGGAATATATTGTGGAGGGACTTTGACATGGATGGGTTCCAAAATACCATGCTCATGAAGGCCTAAGCCTTTACCTTGATAGTTCATTTTCTGGAGTATGCAATGGACAATGGGATTATGGGTGATTTGGACACTAGATGTGAGCTCATTATTTGATGGGGAAGGTGAGATGGTAAATAATGGTTGTTGCTCTCCTAAGGAAGAATATTCATGGATGAAGGTGGTAAGACCAACGGGATATGTTCATAGACTTGCAATATGATCAATTTTGGAGGACAAAGTATCAATAAGATCTTGATCACATCATGCTGATTTTGATCCATGCTATTTGTTTGATCATCTATGTTGACTTGGAAGTCAAGTGTCTCATTAATGGGAGTGGGTGTTGTTAGATCATGTATATGACTAGGTGGAGGATGGATAGGAGTAGTGTGGATAGCTTGTTCATGGATAGGTGAGGGATTATGAATAGGGTCAATTTTCTATATCTTAATCATAGAAAATATAAAGGTTATGGATGGGTTAAACTTTGCTCACTTGCTAATGGTTAGGAACTTGATCGTGGATATTATCTTGATCATAGAAAAGATATAGATTATGAATGGGTTGGATGGAGGTACTTTGATCTTGATTTAGATAAAGGGTTGATGTTTTCACATGCTCTAGATTATACTCTTGACATAACTCTTGATTTTCTTGAATGGAAGTAGAGGTAGAAGACACATGGATAAGCTTGATAGGTTCTAGATAGTCAATGACATTAGGGTAGAATGAATCTTGACTTGGCCTCATGGTAGAAGACTCTTCAATAGGCTTGATAGGTTGTGGATTACATGATGGGATTGATGAAATAGACATGTTTGAAGGCTCTTTGATAGGCTCTTGGATAGGTGTTTTATGACATGGAGATGGTTGATTCGTTGCTAATAGCCATTGGATCACATCCTTCATGAGTGTATGGGTAGATGGACAATATAATGGATGGATAATAATGGTGGATGTTGTTGTAGGCTTACGACGAGGATTAGGAGGAGGGATAATAGGATTGGAAGGTGTTGTAGGCTTAGGATTAGATGAAAGGATAATGGGATTAGATGGATTAGGTATTGGGTAGCTAGAAGGATAATGGGATTAGATGGATTAGGATTGGAATTGGATGGTTTTATAGGGGGTAGCTCAAGCAATGTTGATTGGATCAATTGGAATAGGGTTATCTCCAAGGGATCCTTAGGTGGAAGATTAGAGGAACATGGGGATGAAGGTAATGAAGGGCTTGATGTGTGAGAAGGTTGATAGACCAATGGACTATGATAGGGACTACATGGTAGTGTTGGGATAGGACTAGTAGGCTCTTGTATGGGTATTTTATTGGATGATGTTGTAGAATACCCATGGGATGTATAAGCTAGAGTGGTGTTCCCCTTGTCAAGGGTTCCATAAGGCCTTAAGGACACTTGATTTTGGTGAAAAGGAAGACTTGCATGTTCTTGTTGTAAAGTAACTTGATAGTCTTGTAAATGGGTTTGATGATGAGTTGAAATGTTGGAATAAGGAGTTGGATGATCTTAGGGTGGATGTTATTGGGTATGAATGGGATAAGTTGATGTGGAATTGACATGATATGTGGGTAGGCTAGATTTCTATGGTGATGGGGGTAACACATGGTATTGAGGTGTAATTTGTTGATGTTGTGGTTTTAGTTGGACTTGATGTTGTTGTGGTTGGAATTGTTTTTGTTAGGGTTAGAATTGTTGTTGTTGTTGCAGTTGGAATTGTTGGGTTAGATGTTCTTGAGGTATGGATTAATATAGATAGGGGTTAACAATGGAATAAGTGGGATAGGTTGATGTAGGGGTAACATGATTGGAGGTTGGATTAGGTTGGGTTAGATGCTCTTGAGGTATGGATTGATATAGATAGGGGTTAACAATAGAAGAAGTGGGATAGGTTGATGTAGGGGTAACATGATGTGTGGTAGGTTGGTATGAAGTTAAGGGGGATAACACATAAGAGTGAGTGGGAATTTGTTGGTGTTGTATGAGTGATGGTATAGTGGATGATGTGTTATATGAAGGTTGTGGTTGTTGGTATTGAGTTGAGGGTTGTTGTATGAATTGTTGAATTTTGACTAGGAGTTGTTGGACTAGAGGTGATTGATTTTGTTGAAATGGTTGGATGATGGCTTGTATTCACTGTATTGTTTATTAATCTATGGGTTGTGTTATTTGATTAAGTGTTTGGATGGTGGCTTGTGCCTCAAGATATGCACCATAATCTATAAGGATCTCATGATCATTGGAGCTACAAGGCGGGCCTCCTCAAAGTGTGATTTTGGGTTTTGGATTTTTCGTAGGTTGGTTGATGATCATAACCATTTTGACAAGTGATGGATTAGATAGGGGTTAAGAATGGGATTAGATTGTGGTGAGAAATAGAAGAATTTGGATTAGATTGGATAATTATTATGATTATGTGGATACAGATTTGGATGACTAGGATTTGGATTAGGATGAAAGTGATGACAAGGATACTTTGAATGATGTAGAAAGTGTTTTTTGATAGCATGACTTTGAACATGCATGAATCACACACACAAGACATACTAGAAAATTTGTATTTCAAGATTGATTCTGATATGATTATGAAGACACATCAACAAGCCTAATTTTAATCAAGTGGGTATGGCCATTAGGTCTTAGTCTAGGATACACAAGTGGTCTAGGGATGTCCCCAATATACTCAAGGTATGGGGGGCCCAATTATATGAAATGAAAGGGAAATAATGCCACACAACTGGGAGAAGAGGGTAACCCAATGTTCACCTTCACTTCCCCAAGGTATATAAAGTTCTTGGGGGCTTAGCCTAAATGATAAGATTTCAACTTCCATGAGGTGTGTCTTTTGATTCACTCCTCGCTATTTATACTTTGGTGGAACACAAGAGTTGAGGTCATCCCTTGGAGTGGTGTGTCTCCAAGAAAGCCTCCTAAGAAAGGTGACAATAGCAAATCAAGTGGTGTGATTGATTTCACACACTTGAATCACACTCATAAATGTTAATTGACCCTTAGAAATGGAAATGTGTGTGTGAAAATGTATGGATTAAGGGATGCTTTTGATTCTCAAGATCACATGAAGTACATGAGAAGAGCATACACACCCTGAAGCACACTCAAATCCACTAAACAAAGAAGACACCCATTTTTTTTAAACCCAAATCCAAATGTGAGAATGAAGACACAAGTTTATTTTAAGACCAATGTCAAAGTTTGATTGTAAACAATGGTTCGTTTTAAGCTCAAATCAAAATGTCATTGCAAGTAAGGTTTTTTTGATAAATAAAAAGATAAAAGTTGGATTATGTGTACCTGGATCTGATGCTAAAGCTGATGTATATGTTGTGTAGTGCCTTATGTCCTCGTAGATTCCACCAAAACAAACAAGCACAAAGAAACTTGCAAGCCATCTTGTTAGGGAAAAATGAGAAATCTAGAAAATTTCTAATAAATATGATTAGGGATAGAAAAATGGATAGTATAATTAGATTCTACACAAAATTATATGCAATTTCTGAAAATATTTCACTAAATTTTGTTAAGAAATACAAAAGTTATGGCGATTTTAAGTTTGTAAAGAAGGTTTGACTTTGACTAATTATACATAAAAATTTTGAACAAATTTGCTGATGAAAGTTGCACCCCTAAAAAGTATGTCGAATTAGCTTTCCAACGACTATACTTTTGTGTGATTCCGATATGATTTGCCAAAGTTGTATAGAAAAGAAAAAAAATGCCCTATTTTGGCATGTAGAGGACAAGAGAGGCAGTCTGGCAGTTAAGTGACCTCTGACAGTCAGCAACAAGTGGTCACATGGGTAGTTTTAAGGCTGATGATTAAGTTGACTATTAAGGGGTTTAAGGCCTTTGGTCACCTATGTGACCAGGGGCTGAGCGCCTACGAGGCCTACCAGACTAAATGGTGAGGTCAGTTTGAGCATAGGAGATCATTTGTGAAAGTTGATTTCTAGATTTTTCTCCAAAAAGACCTGAATCTACAATAAAAAACTTTAACAAACACTCACAAACAGGAGAGGTTAGAGTACTAGGTGTGCCAAAATGTGATAGGTAAAAAATTCAATGCAAACATAAACAAAAGATAATCAAATCAAAGACAATTTACCTCCCTTTGCATAAATAAATTTTCCTTCACTGATCGAACTTATGGAAGTGCGTCCTACTTCAATCGATTGCTCTTTGCTCTTTAATTAATGTGGATTGCTCAATTAAATAGAATAACTTTGTGATCTAAGAATAATATGATCTAGAATGATTTTTGTAGCGTAATGTTGTATGAAGATCAGAGAGGATTAGATGGTTTGGAGAATGTTTTGTTTATAGACTATCAAGGATGAAGATCAATGGTTGTGGATGATTTGAGAGATCAATGGCTAAGAATGGTTGAGAGGATGTGCACGAATGAGAGAAGGACAAATCTCCTTGTCCTCTCATGCATCAAGGGAGTTAACAAAATTGATTGGGGAGTTGACTGAGTTGATTGCTTAGTGAACTTAATTGATTAACTATTCAACTAAATTGATTGATTAGTTAACTAGTTTGACTAACCTGTTATCTGTTTTGATTGATTTAGTTAACTAATTTGATTGATCAGTTATCTAAACTGATTAAGAGTGAATTATGGATGAGAGGGAATAATAGAAAATTAAATAAATAAATTATTTAATTTCATTCACATGGATATATAAATAAAATATTGAATTTTATTTATTTTGAAGAAATGGAATATTAGTTTTTAATTAAATAAATAATTTAAATTTATTTAATTAATGTGAGGAGGAAAATTGATTTAATTAAATAATCAAAGTTATTTAATTAAATATGGAGGATAAATTGATTTAATTAAATAATTGGAATTATTTAATTAATATGGCAGATAAATTGATGTAATTAAATAATAAGGATTATTTAATTAATGTGGAGGATAAATTTATGGTAGACTATGACAGATGAAAGCCTGATATGGGAATGGGTCAATTTTAGGTGTCTACACAATGATGTGCTTGGGATAAACTCAAATGATGACAACTCTTTTCATCAACACCACCAATATCAACTTAATACCAAGTTGTCTGCATCTTTTAAACACATTATAATCCAATATATATGAGTCAACTAAGAAAGGCATAAATTTGAAAGATGTCTTAGCAATCTTGAACTAAATTTGTGCATGTTGAAAAACACAATGTGTATTTCAACCATCAAAATTATATATAAAATCAAATCTAATAATTCTATATAACCCTACCAAACATAAAATTAGATATCCCATTTAATTAGGGCTACACTTTGGTGCACACAACACCATTTATCAAGAGCAAGGCTATGAAATCAAATAGGTGGTTCTATGGAAGAGATGATGGATGTGTAGAGGTCTCACTTTATTTCAGTTCAAAAATAAAATGAGACCTCTACACATCCATGATTTTCCAATAAAGTGATTAAGTTGAATTTAGACCCAATTGGTTTTAAAACAAACTATAGAATCCAATGCAAAATCAAAATAGAGCACATGAATATTTAAACCTTGAGTGCCAGAGTGGAATTTATATCAACCATTGCATTAATCAAGATATAACCTTAATAAAGTCCAATTGCAAATGAATAAAGCATAATTTATTAAATATTTTAAGCACAAATGTATAGAGGTCTCATTTCATTTTGATTCAAAAATAAAATGAGACCTCTGCACATCTATGATTTTCCAAGAAAGTAATTAAGTTGAATAGACCCAATTGATTTTAAAACAAAGCACATAATACAATTAAAAATTAAAACAAGGCACATAACTATTTAAACCCTTTAGTGCTAAAGTGGATTTTAAATCAACCTGATGCAGGAGCATCTAGTGGTGTAAGGGTAATCCTGCATCACCCAAAAATGATGATGATTTCAAAATTGTTGATGTTACTTTCATTTCTTTTCAAAATTAGTATTTCTAGTTCCATAATCACTTTCATAATGATGTAGAACCTTAAGTTTTTCCAAACTACTAAAAATAACAAACTACTATTTTTGGAAAGTTTGCATTTGGGCATGTATGGAAGTGAAAATTTATAGGAATCCTCATAAATGAAAAATATGACCTTTTGGCAAAGGAATCAGGTGAAGACCATTTGTGGGCTAAAAGATATTAAAGTTTTTGTTTCCTGAAAAACCCCTGAAAAAGTTTCAAAGTCAAGTTTGAGGCACTAAAAGGCCTTGTATGGCCCCAAAAATTGGCAGAATTAGAAAAGCCCATTCTTAGCACGTAGATAATTATGTGAGCTTTCTAATGAATCAAATGGTTCATCAATTGGACACTCTGATAAAAAGTTATAGCTCCTAAAAGTTGAGTTTTTTTTGGAGCGAGATGCAAATTTTGAAATTTGGTTGGAGGCCGCCAAAAAGGGCTATTTATTACCATTTTTGGGAACCCTTGGCAATAGTAGAGATAAGGGGGAAAGTGTAGAGTTAATAAAAGGTAGGAAAATAGAAACCCTAGCAAATTTGAGGCTATAGAAGGTAGAAGGTTCCAGAGTCTGGAGATAGGAAGTTGTAATGTGTTGCAGCCTGTGGAGGAATCATCCTTTGATTGTATTTGAGCTTTTGTAATGTAATGTATTGTCCAAATCAATAAAAGAACATTCCTATATTTTCTATATGCAATTTCTATTGTTGTGTGTTTTATGATTTACACCCTTCATCACAACCATTTCATTAATAGAGATATGACCTTAACAAAACCCTAATTGTAAATGAATAAAATAATTTATAAAAAATTTAAGCACAAATGTGTAAATGTCTCATTTCATTTCTATTCAAAAATAAAATGAGACCTCTACACATCCATGGTTTTCTAAGAAAGTGATTAAATTAAACAAACCTAGTTGGTTTTCAAAAAAAACAAAAAATCCAATGCAAATTAAAATAGAGTACATAACTATTTAAACCTTGAGTTCCAAAGTGGACTTTAAATCAACCATTGCATTAATAGAGATTTAACCTTAATAAAACCTAATTATAAATTAATAAATTTAGGTTAATTTATAAAAGATTTTAAGCTCAAATGCATAGAGGTCTCATTTTATTTTGATTTGAAAATAAAATGAGATCTCTATGCATCCACAATTTTCCAAGAAATTGATTAAGTTGAATAGACACAATTAGTTTTAAAATAAACCACAAAATCAAATACAAAATTAAAATGAAGCACCTAACTATTTAAAACTTGAGTGCCAAAGTGCACTTTAAATCAACCATTGTGTTAATAGAGATATAAACTTAATAAAATCCAAATTGTAAATGAATAAGGCATAAGTTATAAAAGATTTTAAGCACAAATAGGCATGTTTTAGGTTGCTCAAGGTAACAGTGCACTTTAAATCAACCTTTGTGTTAATAGAGACATAAACTTAATAAAATCCAAATTGTAAATGAATAAGGCATAAGTTATAAAAGATTTTAAGCACAAATAGGCATGTTTTAGGTTGCTCAAGGTAGTAAGCTAGAGAGTTTAGAATTTGAATAATACCATGATACTAAAATGAAATGACAATGAAAATAATTGCCAAATAGAATTTTAATGAGTCCACACAACAACAAGCACCCTTCACATCAGTGACCAACCTATACAATGTATACTTTCACACCCTTAAAACATCCCTATATACATGATGTTGAATTGTAACCAAGACAACTAGGGCACCTTAGTTAAAACAAATAGACCCAATTACTTGCAACCACATACAAAAAACAATATTTTGAACACCTAGAGGACCCCATGAGAGTGGTTGAGGAAATCCCTCAAACAATTTCATGGAACCCTTAGGTAAACCCTTTCCTTTACACTATTACATGAAAATGACATTCAAAAGAAGATATTTCAAAGACCTAGAGAACCTCAAATAATTTCATGGAACCCATAAGTAAACCCTTTCTTTTATAGTATTAAATGAAAATGGCATCCAAAAGAAGATATTTTGAAGACCCAGATGACCCCATGATAGTTGTTCACAAAATCCCTCCAACAATTTCACATAACCCATAGGTAAACCCTTGCTTTTATAGTATTCAATA
Source organism: Cunninghamia lanceolata (assembly GCA_027924645.1). Classification (NCBI taxonomy): domain Eukaryota; kingdom Viridiplantae; phylum Streptophyta; class Pinopsida; order Cupressales; family Cupressaceae; genus Cunninghamia; species Cunninghamia lanceolata. The sequence continues at coordinate 13,631,860 of BSBN01000078.1, forward strand.
AAAATACTTGGCAAGAAACTTACAATGTCACACAACAAGGTTAAATGATACGAAATGTTTAAATTTTTAGTTTTTTTTACATGAAATTAACTCCAGTCGGCATATGTTCCAAAAAGTCTCATCGCACAATAGATATTAGATATACCAACCTAGAAGAGTGGTTGTAGATCATTTTTTGTTATCACTCACTTTTGCACTTACAACCATTTACAAAAATATGGAACATGATGTTTAAAATTTTGTTTTCATGTGAATTCAACTCTACTTCTTCGCAATTTGAGAAAAATATCTAGAAAACACATTTATAAAGAGTAGATAAACCTATCCACAACTCTCATGGTTGGATGCATTACGTTTTTGGCTCTCCCTCATCTACAATTCATCCCTCAAAGTTGATAGTAAATGTACCTAGTACAACTCCACTAGTATTTAGTTGCTTAATGATTCTCTCTAGTAATAAGTTCTATGGAACTATTCTTAAACCATTGAAGGCCCTCACCAAGCTATCATGCTTTGCCATGAATTAGAACAAAATAATTGGAACTATACTCAAGATGAGCTATCATCCATTGTAGGTGTTGAATATCTTGATCTTAGCTATAATCAATTTACTAGATCTATTCCTTCAAAAGTCTTTTCTTTGAGCAATCTGAAGTCACTAGACCTTACCTCCAATTTTCTTTCTAGAGGGATACCACAAAAGTTCTCAAGAAATTTGTTTAGGTTGTGCATATGTAATAACAAGCTAACTAGAGCCATCCCTTCTACAATTTCAAAATCCCCAAATTTGACATAACTAGAAATGAATAACAACTTTCTATATGGCTCAATGTTAGAACAACTAGCAAGTTCTACTCAACTCTAGCTACTTAGTCTTGGACATAATGGCTTGGGAGGCTCATGGACTTATGTGTTGCCTAAAATTCAATAGTTGTAGTAGTTGAAGCTACCAAATAATTAATTTAATGAAAGTATTCTAGATAAGCTATCAAATTTACTAAACTTGACATATGTGGATTTGAGTGATAATCTTTTATAAGGATCCATATCCTTAAATATTTTTGAGCTTAAGTAGTCGCAAAATCTGTGTTGGCAAAATAATCATCTACCAAGAATTATCCCAGTGAATATACAATATAGAAAGTTCTTTGAGTATTTTTCTAATAGAATCTTGGAAAAGCCTTTATATGAAGATAGAGATCATGTTTGTAGATAAGGAATGAAATAAGTGCTAAAGATAGCTACAGATATAGCCCATGCCATGGAGTATCTTCATTATGATTGTTATGTGTAGATAGTGCACTGTGACATAAGACCAATCAATGTTCTTTTAGATGAAACCATGATAGCTCATCTTTCAAATTGAAACCATGAATGCTAGTTTCAATGTCCCACTTAGACCAAAAGGTGGGACACACTACCTTTATTTAATACTACTTAATACACCATAATACCATATTTTTAAGTACATTACATTTTGGTCTAGAAAGGGGTGCCCCTTAGATAGTGGATACTTCCCACAATTTTCTAAAAAAAAATCCTAAAGGATAATTATTCACTAGGGTCTTCTTTGCTTGCCTAAAATATGAGCTTGGGTGGTACCTTGTGTACTTCGGGAGTTGTTTCTTATTTTATGTTGGGAGTCATGCTTGGTGTTAGGATGACTAGCCTAGAGCGTGTTTCGGTGAGATCTAGAGTTTTCCTATCATCATATCTTTTGAGTATGTGATCTTTGGATTAGGATGTCAATCCCACATCTTTGTTGATGTGTTGTATTGAGTGATTTAAGCATTAAAGAGAACTCTCCCTCATCACAGTGTTGTCACAACAACTTTGATATGATCAAGTAAGTCTTCTACTTGTGTCACCTTGCTTGGTGTATTGGCATTACATGATTTGAGTATTGCTGTGTTGTGTTGTGGCATGCCAAGTGCATAGGTCTGCAATGTGGCATGTTGACATCGCATTTGTATCATAAAAGAAAATTGTTTGTTCTTTGACTATTAATGTCTTGGGCAAAAGCTTGGGGCATTACACACATGTACCATATCTCTCTACATGATGAAATACCTAAGAATGCATCCATATGCTATGTAAATTGATGTTTCCTTGTACTTCTATTTACTAAATTGTTATACTCAAATTAAATTTCTATGAAGACTAAATCCCAATATCCAAGCTTGTCTCCCACTATGTGCTCTTAACAAGTTTCCAATACTTTAGTTCACTAATTCATTTTGATCATTCATTTGAAAATGCTATGTTGATCTAAATTGTAATTTAACACCCAAATTCCACAATAATGTACTCCATAAGTCGCAAAGAAAATTCATATCTCTAATGGATATGATGCTCTTCGACAACCCATGGAGTTTCATCACTTCCCTAAAAGAGTGATATATTAATAGCATCATTATGCTTTTGGCATAGAATGGAATGTTCCATCTTTGAAAACTTGTCCACATTGACAAAAAAAATGATTAATTACTCCTTTTAGTTTCAGGTAATCTCAATGCAAAGTCCATGCTTATGTTTTGCTAAGGCCTTTTTGGTATATTCAATGGTTTTTACAATCCCACATTTTTGAATTGTACCTTTGACATAATTACAAACTTCTCATATATCCCTACTTGATGATATCCACTTTCTACATCCATTTTTAGAAAAAAATTAACTCCACTTAAACAATCCATTCTCATATATCCTTAATGATGATATCCACTTATCCATTCTCAAACTCATATCCTTATTTGATGATATCCACTTTTTACATCCATTTTTAGAAAAAATATTAACTCCACTTAAACAATCCATGGGATCATCCATTCTACATAAAACAAACTTATTCTAAATTATATAATCTTGAACTGTAGCTCAAAGGAAGGGTACATTATTTTGTCAGTTCTCATCCTCCACTCACTACTCTTCATAGATGCTAACAATGCTGTAGTTAGACGTGTTGATTAAGGTATTTTAATCTTTTAAATAAATTTAACCTTTAATATATGGCTTCGTAAGCGTGTGTTCAAACTAAAAACTCTGTACGTTAGACGATAACGAAGTCAAATGATGTCTTAAACTTGCCTTGAATACAACATACCACTAGGCCATACGTTGAAGTTTAAATTGCTTAATGAATCGACCCTGCAGGCTGCAAGTAATTTCGTCTTACTTTTCGTCGAAGAGACCAAAATTCAATATATTTTTAAAAAAAATATTTTCTTCACCAACATCTATTTAATTATGCAGAGCCTTTCACTTACCCGACGAGATCTGAAAGCAAAATCCCAACACAACTTTGAGCCACCATGAGGTATTTCTACACACATTTTTCTTCTGTTCTCAGTCTGTTATTCATTCTGTCGTGTCTGACTGTTGCACTCCGTATCAACTCCACACAAGTTGAAGTAATGAAAAAGCTATCGGCTTATTCATCTCTCTGGCCAAATAATTAAAATTCTGACCCATGTCAATGGGATCGTGTAAAATGCAGTGAAAATAAGGGTGATGTTGTAGAACTCCACTTGTCTCATCTTGGGTTTAATGCAAGTATTGATCATGGGTTTAATGCGAGTATTTGGCAGATTGTGTGTAAGCTGCAAGCCCTTCAAATTCTTTACCTATCAAAGAATTTCTTATTAACCCCATCTGAAAAGGATATTAGGTCTTGCACCAGCTTGGTTTCCCTGAATCTCAGCTCCAGTGCCATGTCAGGCTTCCTTCCTTCACTTAACCCTCTTCAAAAATTGAACTCCCTGGATATGTCTTACAATAAATTGAGAGGAGGTTTTGCGGACCAAATTCAAAATTTGGTAGAGCTCAAGACATTCAATGTGACACACAATAACTTTGACGGGCTAGTGGCACTAGATATCTCCCATAACAATCTTACAGGTGGATTCCCCCAAGAGCTTATTAAATTAACAAATTTGACTTTTCTTGACCTCAGTGGCAACCATTTTAGCGACCCGATCCTTGATAATATTAGCAATCTTGCCAAGTTGGAAACTCTGGTTCTCTCTATCAATAAGTTCTATGGAAGTATTCCTAAATCATTGAACGCCCTCACCAAGCTATCACACCTTGCCATGAATCAGAACGAACTGACCGGAATCTCTTGATCTCAGCTACAATCGATTTAGTGGATCTATTCCTTCAAAAGTCTTTTCTCTGAGCAATCTTAAGTCACTGGATCTTACTTCCAATTTGCTTTCTGGACTGATACCTCAGAATTTCTCAAGAAATTTGTTTAGGTTGCGCATAGGTAATAACAAGCTGAATGGAACCATCCCTTCTACAGTTTCAAAAACCCCAAATTTGACATAATTAGAAATTAATAAAGACTTTCTATACGGCTCAATTCCTCAACAGCTAGCAAATTGTACTCAACTCCAGCTCCTTTATCTTGGACATAATGGCTTGGGAGGCTCATTGACTGAAGTGCTGCCTAAACTTCTACAGTTGCAGTATTTGAAGCTGCCAAAAAATAGATTGAATGGAAGTATTCTAGGTAAGCTTTCAATTTTGTTGAACTTGACATATGTGGATTTGAGTGACAATCTTTTATCAGGACCCATATCCTCAAATATTTTTGAGCTTACACAGCTTCAGAATCTGCGTTTACAAAATAATCATCTAGCAGGAATTATCCCAGTGAATACACAGGATAGCAAGTCCTTGATAGAGCTCCAATTGGGCAGCAACTATCTTAATGGAACAATTCCACAAGGAGTCGGCAATCTTTACATGTTGCAGATTGCCTTGAATCTCAGCCACAATTTTCTGGAAGGTGAAATTCCGAGCACTCTGTCCAGCCTGGTTACTCTAGAAATATTGGATTTTTCTAATAACAGGTTGACAGGAGAAATTCCAGAATCTTTATCAGTAATGAAGAGTCTTACAGTATTGAACCTGTCGAACAATGAATTAACAGGCACGATTCCACCTTCTCTCAAGAGCGAGAAAAACATAGATTTGAATACTTCAGGAAACCCTGGTCTTTCTCAAGAGCAATCTAGTCAGTCTTCCACTAAGAAGAAAAATACTTCAGCAGGTTTGCTAGTTGGAGTTGCTGTTGCTAGTGCCATCTTTGCCCTTGGGGCAGTTGGGTTGACTATGTTTGCATGCAAATACTTACCTAGACAGAGATTAAATCTATCAGAAGGAATTCGTAAAATCCTTGAAAAGGTGGAGCATCCTCGGATCTCATATGAGGAGCTTCTCGCAGCAACCAATAGATTCCACAAGTCCAATCTGCTAGCAACAAATAGCTTTGGATCGGTGTACAAAGGAATTTTGACTAATCGTACCTGCATTGCTGTCCAGGTTCTAAATTTAAAATTTAATGCATGAGGAATCAGACAAGATTTTCTAAGCAGAACGTAAGGTGTTGCAGAAGGTTCGACATCGAAATATTGCAAGAATCATAACCACATGTTCCAACTTTGACTTCAAAGCTTTAATCTTTGAGTTTTTTTCAAATGGAATCTTAGAAAAGCATTTGTATCAAGACAGTTATAGATTGGGACTAAAGGAAGTGCTGAACATAGCCATAGATATAGCCCATGCGGTGGAATATCTTCATCATGATTGTTATGTGCAGATGGTGCATTGTGACATAAAACCAAGCAATGTTCTTTTAGATGAAAGCCTGACAGCCCATCTATCAGATTTCGGGATATCCAGATTGATGGGCAACACCGCGGTCAATTCAGTAACTTCAACAATAGATTTAAAAGGTTCAGTGGGCTACATCGCACCAGGTATGGTTTCTCAAATATCTTTCTTTTTTAAAATGTATGGGTTTGTGTAGTATAGTGGAGAAAACAATCATAATCATTCCCTAGATTGCAGAATATGGATTGAGCGGCAAGATATCTCTTCAAAGAGATGTTTATAGCTATGGCATTTTGTTATTGGAAATGCTGACAAGGAGGAGGCCAACTGATAATATGTTTGATGGGGTTGTGAATTTGCATAACTGGGTGAAGAGGGCATTTCCAGACAGGGCTGTTGAGGTAGTTGATAAAATCTTGCTAGTGGAAGGAGTTGGCCAAAAGAATGAAGAATGTCTGATTTCATTGATGCGAGTTGGTTTGTTGTGTTCAGGGGACCTCAGACACAACTACTATCAAATTAAGACCTACCATCTCAAATTTAGTTTGTGAGAGAGGTGCAACACTTAACCGTGAGGACGCATCAGATACGCAGAGTTCTACTTGTGACTAAGTCATGGATTGGACTGGGTAGGTTACAACATGGAAGACTCGAAAATAGAAAAATAGCAGAGCATATGTTATTACCCTGTTTTACTCTACTCTTCGTTTATGATTTTGTATTTAGGCAATGCTTTCTATTATTTATTATTAGATTTGGGTGTTTTGCCAGGGGAAAAAATTAATTGTATTCTGATTACAGTGTTTACTCTTCTTCAGTGTCAAAGACTGTTTATGTTATCTTGACAAAATACATACTAATACTTACAATATACAGAATTGTTAATCAATTTTCCAAGCTGAACAAAATCTCATTTAACTTGAAGAAAGCCAATAAAGAATGGCAACTTTCCCATGTGTAACATATGTTAATGTTTAATAGAATTACATTGTTATTTCAGCCCAAGAATACTAAAGAGATAATATCACTAAGGAAATAACCAAGGAAAAAAAATTAATGTTGGGGAACGGCTATAATAGCGCAATGGTGTTGTAAAAGTACTTAAAAGAAACAAGAGAAGAAACAAGAGGAGTGCATGCCCATTAAGAATGAAAAGAAGACAAATATAAAACAGTTGGTAAAATAAGAGAGAAGATTAAACAAGTACGATCCAATTATATTTTCATTATGAAGGAATGTCTCACTCTCTAGACTGATGTTTATGTAGGAAAGGGGGCCACTAAATGGTGGACATTGGCTGATAGATTATTATATATTAATTTATTTTTTTTGGGTAATTGAGGAAAATTTAGTGGTATATATTTTTTATTTGTACATAAATTGAATTATATATCTTTTCCTATAAACTATTATGTATTTGTAAAAACTATATATTTTTAAGAACTTAGGCTAATTTAATAAGATGTATATATATGAGTATAAATTAAGTTAGATTAATTAATTGACAGCAGAGCATAATGATTATTAGAATATGAAAGTAATTAAATGTGATAATTAAAGTTACTTAGCATTGTGATCAAAGAATGATTGAATTTCAATGTGGTGCTGATTTCTGAACTAATCAGTGACTTGGAAATGGTATCTCCTTGTTAGTATAATGACTATCAAAGCCTAGTTTAGCGTCCAAGGAGGAGAAGCTTTCCTTATGGTATTAATCCTTTTTGGAGTGGGATTTAGTTGAAGCTGATCTTGTTTTAGAAGCAATTAGGCCAACACTTTTAGAATAGAGGTGAAGAGGATCAATGGAACACACTTTGATCTTTAGGCTTAGGATGGAAGATTTTCTTAACCATGATAGGATTCTAGATCATGTTGCTAGCGTCCTTGGAGTTCATCTCTATGCTATTAGAATTGGTCATATGCTGGTTTAGAGCTCCTGTTTGCAGTTTTAGATGATTCCTTAGCTATGTGGAGGTTACGGAGTTGGTCATTTTGTGATCTAAAGGCCTTTAAAACAACCATTATATACTTGGTCACATAGAGATTGTGGAGTTGTTCATATGGTGACCTAGAAGCTCTTGGACAACCTAGTCCTTATGGTTTCACATACTAGATGGAATTGGTCATGTGGTGGACTTAGAGTTGGTGGTTTGGAGATCTTAGATCTCCTTGATAATCCCTTGCATGCATGTACTTGCATGGTGTGGATTCACGATGTTTGGATCTATGGGATGCTTATGATAAATTTCATCATGTTTAAAATGTGAATCCTTAGTCCTAAGATTTGTGAGTGTTTTGGATGTGCTAACAATTGACTATGATTGTTAGTAACGAAAACACTACATACTATAAAAATATATAGTGATCCACATAGATGACAAGTCATTTTAGTTTCTTTAGACATAAAAAAGAGATTAAGTAGGAATGCTATTAGAAGTGGTTATTACATCTCTAGTAGATCCACTTCAATATCAAACATGAGAAGGGAATTTCAATCTCTAGTGGTGGGCTGTATGAGTCAACATCCAATCTAGGATCTCCTTGTTGTTCTTGAAACTATTAGGAAAGGTGTCTCAACCTTACATTCTAATGTTAAAAACACAAAAATGTAATGTTTGTGCAATAGAATAGAAAACCATGTGCCATTATTTATAACAACTGAGACCCTTATCAACCTAATTTAATAGGATTTTAACATTTTTTCTTACCAGTTATATATTGTTAGGAAACTTAGAAGCTTAATCACTATACAAGTTCTATATTGATAGGACAATTTAGCCTCAAAATCACAAGAAATGGTACATGAAAAAATAGGCATCCACTCTAAAGTTTGATTTTATACTTTTGTAGTGTGGATTAGCTAGGGTTTCTATCGAATTTTCAAGAGATTGTCTTGTAAAGTATACCACCATTGTAACTTAACACCCAAATTACACCACAATGTAATCTTTAATTGGTAAATAAAATTCATCTCTATTGAATATGATGCTCTTCAGCAACCCATATAGCCTCGCCATTTTAAAAAAATTGATATATTCATAACATCATTATTCTTCTTACATATAATGGAATGTGCCATCTTTAAAAACTTGTTTATAATAGAACCTAAATCGCATTACAAAATTCATCCTTATTTCTTCCTAAAGCCTCTTTGATATAGTCAATAGTTTTTACAATCCCACATGTTTTAAGTTAGTACCTTTGATATACAGTCATATCTTAGAACATTGCACAAACATGTCATATATCCTTAATTGGCAATATTCAATTTCTACATCCATTTTAGTGTTGCAAAAATGTGCCTAATCGGTGTTGTCATTGATGTCAACATATCCTTTTTGTCATTGGTGTCAACTATATCTTATTCTATTACTTGTTTAGAAGACCTGTATGTTGAGGATGTTGAGAAAATTAGCCTCTCCAGAAGAAACAAGTGAGTTACATATCTCTTTGTCAGAGGCAGTGAAGATAGTGTAGTCCAGTGAAGTAGATTGCTCTGCATTCCCAGTGAGATGAAGATCAGAATCTATAGATTAAAGGGTTTGTAGAGGATTGTTTGAAGTTACTCCATTCAAGATTTGAGAGGTCCGCATGGAGAATTTGTGAAGTTATGGCTATCTGAGTAGAACCAGGTTGTGCAGTTATTCAAAGGTGACAGGGTGACAGGACTTTGGTCCAGATTGCTCCGCATTGGGATATTATGGTCTACGGATCTAGAGGTATGTTTGGGATGCTAGTGTGTATCCTCAACTCAAGCAGTTTGTGGTTGGGAGGTCTACAAGCAATCTTTCTAGTGTGACAGTCATGACAATTGGTGTTCTTAAGTTCCTAGATGAAGATGCAAGTGTTTTTGGTGATTTGAGATGATACGGTTGTTCTTGTTGATTTCATTGTGCTTGTGATGGTCTCTGGATCGTGTGCCTATTGTGTTGGTGGTCCACATTGAGGATTGAGCTCGTGGTTGAAGATTTCTCCTTTAGTATTTCTGTTCCTTCCAGTCTTGGCTGACCGGATGCTTGGTGCATGTTGCGGATGATCTAAGAAGAGTTCTATGGAGTGTGGCATGTTGATTGAGGAAGATTTGAGTCCCAGCTATGTTTGGTTGATAGTGTAAAGATTCACATGTAGCATTTTAAGTCTTGTAGTTGTAATTGCTTGTAATGCCTATCTTGGAGAATGTTCCAGATAGATGATTATTTGGCCGACTTTGATGTTCATTCCAAAGTCGATGACATGTATAAATAAGTGTTGTGAAGTCATGGAAATATGTCCATGTGAGCGAAGATGCGGATGTAGAGAGGAAGTGAGTGGGGGAAGAGCAGAGGTGTTGTGCGCTTCAATGGAACTGAATCTTGCATGAAGAAGATGTTGTTTCTTAGTTCAACCTTTTAGTGTTAACCTTGTGAATGTTCTTGTAGGCAATGATCCTCTTTTGAGAAGTGAGCTCTGGTCAGTGCGCTCGAAGGAAAGTGCCTTCCCATTTTTCTATTCTTTTAATAGAGAATAAATCTTGTGGGTTAACCCCCACCATGGTTTTCCCTTAACTAGGTTTCCACGTAAAAATCTTGGTGTTATGTGTGTTGATTACGTTTCTGTTCTTGTGTTGTTGATTCGTGCTTTCATGGTTGTATCATTAATCTGTTAATAAGTGGTAAAGAAGATTAAAGGCATCAAAAGTTCAAGTTTTGAGACAACTGATTCACGTCCCCCTCTGAGTTGTCTGCCCTTATTTCAACAATTGGTATCAGAGCCAAGTTCCTCTAAAAGATACTTGATTGCTTGAGGAGATCCAGGATGTTGACATACAAGAAGGACAGTCTAAGATTTGACGGAACAAATTACTCTCTTTGGAAGAATTAGATGGAGTGTCATTTGTAATGTATGGGTGATCCTTATTGGTTGATGGCCAAGGATGAGTATAAGCCTTTAGAGAAAGATCCTTCAACTCCAAATGAAATCAAAGATGCTGAAAACAACATTTAAGCTAAAGAAGCATTGTTGAGTGCCCTAACTAATATAGAAATGACAAATGTTCTAGAATTGAAAACTGCTCATGAAATCTGGAAGAATTTGGAAACTCTATATGAAGGTGGTGCATATGTCAAATGTGCTAAGTTGTAGAGTCTGAAGAATAGATACAAAAGTTTGATGATGATTAAAGATGAAAACATCACTTCCTACATGTAGAAGGTGAATGAACTTCTGTGTAGTATCAGGTGTGCTTGTGGAAAATTGGAAGAATTAGAGATTGTTGGCAAGGTGCTCAGATCCTTACCTGCTTCATACAAGCATAGAGTTGTTTCTATTGAGGAGATCAGGACTATGACAACTGTTACAAGGGATCAGTTGGTTGGCAAGCTTTCAGCATTTGAAATGAGTGAGTTTGGTGATTCCCTTCATAAATAAGAATCTGCTTTTAAGGCCAGTGTTTCTAGGAAGCAAAGATTTTTGATCCAGGTGAAAGATCTTCAAGAATACTAACCAGATATGAGAAGGCAAGGAAGGAACTTGAAGAAGATGAAACAAAGCTTGAAGAACTTGAAGCCCTTTTTGCCAAATGATTACCAAGAGGATCCGGTAAGTATGAAGGAAAGTTGCCTTTCAAATGTTTTGCTTGTAATAAGATTGGTCATTTTGCTTCAAGATGTTTGGAGAGGGTTTCAAAGCCAAACCCTAATAGACCTAGGTTTTAGAAGAAATGCTACTATGTCCAAGAAGCTGTTGATGAAGGAGCTACAGATGGTGAATCTGATAAAGGAAGTACATCTGGAAATGAATGGGTGTTCATTGCTATCAAAGAAGAAAATCTGGTGCCTACTAAATCTGCTAGTTGTGTGAATGTGGAAAGTGCCTTGGTTTCTCAGGTTGAAGAAAAGGATGAATGGGTGACAATGGATGCTCTCGTCATATGACAAGTGATAAGAGTAAGTTTGTAAGTATGGAAAGATATGAAGGTGGAATTGTGAAGTTTGGGGACAATTCAGCTAGTAGAATCTATGGCAGAGGATCCATCTCTCTTGATAGTAAGAATAACACTAATGATGTTCTATATGCAGAAGGATTGAAGCATAATCTTTTCAGTGTTGGATAGTTGGTTGACAAAGGGTATGATCTCTGATTCAAGGATGGAAAATGCAGAATTTTGGAAAGCTCTAGAACTGAGATTGCATCTGGTACACAGACTAGAGTAACATCTTTCATTTAATTGGTACTGGTAAAAGTTGTTTGATTTTCAGATTGATTAGAGTTGGTTATGGCATAGGAGAATGTGTCATGTAAACTTTGATAGTATTGTCAAGATAAGTACTACTCAGGCTGTGAGAGATCTTCCAAAGCTTGTAAAACCTGCTAATAGCATGTGTAAGGAATGTCAGTTGGGAAAATAAAGCAGAACTACATTCAAAAGTAAAGAACAATTTTCAAGTGGATTGTTGGAACTTGTGCACACTGATTTGTGTGGTCTTGCCAAAGTTATGAGTTTGCAAGGAGACAAATACTTTATGTTGCTGATTGATGATTACTCCAAGATGATGTGGGTCACTTTCTTGAGAGAGAAATCAAAGGCTCTTGATAGATTCAAGGTGTTTAAGGCTAGGGTGGAGAATGCAATTGGTGTGAAAAAAAAGTGTCTTAAGCATGGAATAAGAAGACAATTATCTACTCCTAGGACTGCTTAGCAAAATGGAGTTGTGGAAAGGAAGAACCAGACTATTCAAGAGGCTACTAGAACCATGATGATGGAAGAAAATGTTCCACATGTCTATTGGAGAGAGGTTGTGAGTACTGTTGTCTACACTCTTAACCAGGTGCAGATCAAAGGTAATAATGGTGAAACTCCTTATGAACTGTGGTTTGGTAATGCTTCTACTATGAAATGTTGGTAAGAGACACTGCAAGGCATGTCATGTGTTGTCATTGATGGCAACTAAGTCCATTCCACACATCTGCAGTGCAGTATCAGATCATATTGGAAGTCAGTTTCAAGATTTGTCTAGTCTAGATAGATGAGAATAGGGTATATGCTAGAGTTTAGTATTTTGGTTAGCGGATCTCTCTAGTTAATCATTGTGTGTTGCGAATCTGAGGAAGTATAGAGGAATGTTAGGACAATCTAAATCCAAGATTTTAGCCTCCGGTGACAAAGGGAGCATCTGAGTACCAAGTCCTAATATGACAGAACAGTTCAATGAAAAACAGGTCGACTTGTGTTAAATCCTTGTGCAGATCTAGTAGAAGTGTTTTGGTGAGTTGCATATGGGATATAATGTTAGTGCTCGACATGTATGGTGACCTGCAAGTGTTATTTCTAGTACGCATCAATATTGGTGTATGGATTCAGCTGACAGAATAGAGTACTTGTATTATTTCTTAAGTTCTTCATAAGGCTGATAGAAAGGTGATTGAATTTCTTGAGGCAGATATATATAGCCAATGGATTTGACTGTATTGATGGATAATGGTATGCGAATATAGAGTAAGTGCGAAAAGGGTAGATAGAGGTGCAAAAGAGAAGAGATCTAAGGTCCAAATCATGGCAGAGTAGTAAATAGTGTAGAGTGAAGATGAAGTGTGTAAGATCAGTATTTTGTGCCTAACTGGAACTAAATTCTTGCATTGGCAGATGCTATTCATCAGTTCAAACAATCTGTAATCTTCTTGTAATCATTTTGTAGGCAGTGAGCTCTGGCAGTGACCTTGAAGGCATGTGCCTTCCCATTTGTAATACTTTTAACAGAGTATAATCTTTGTGGGTTAACCCCCACCATGGTTTTTCCCTTAACCAGGTTTCCACATTAAAAATCTTGGTGTCAAGTGTGTTAGTATGTTTCTGCTCATGTGTTATTGATTCTTACTTTTCATGGTTAAATCATTAATCTATTATTAAGTGGTAAGGAAGAATTAACTGTAGCAAGTATTAAAGTTTTGAGATAACTGATTCACCCCCTCCCCTCTCAGTTGTCTGCCCTAATATCAACAATTGGTATGAGAGCAAGGTTCCTTTGAAAAAGTTTAACCACTTGAGGAAGATCTGGGAAGGTAATAAAATAGATTCATACAACCTCTAAGAACAACTTAAACTTGCTTTAGAAGATCCTGATCATTTGAGAGTAGATGTCAAAGAATTGCAAGAGAACCTTAAAGATGCTGAAGACTTCATCGAGACTTTAAAAGAAAAATTGAGCAAATCCAATGAAAGGAGGAAGGAGCTACTTCTTCAACTAGGAAATCTTAATGAAAACAATGACAAGGATAAGGCCATGAAAGAGAAGACAAAGGAATGTGAGAAGTTAGCTAAAGAAGCTGTTGTCCTAAAACATGAGATGGAATCCAAGGTGATGAGGCTAACTAAGGAAATTGAAGATAGGAAGAAAACTAAAGAAGACCTGAATCAAACTCTAAAAGAAAGAACTAAAGAATGCTGTAGATTGGACAGAATAGCTGGCCATCTAGAGTCTAATCTACAAGAAAGTGGAGACAATGAGAGAGAACTTGAAAGGCAAATTGTCATTCTTAGACATGACCTAGAAGTTGCAAATGAATACAAGGAGAAGCTCAGCTAAACTTGAAGCACTGCTTGAAAGTCAGAAGAAGGTTGATGACAAGCATGGTCTTGGATATGAGAAAGGTGAAAGCTCCAAATCCGGACAAAGAAATTTTCAACCAAGGAATGGGAGAAACAGACCTAGAAGACCTCCGATAAGACAACCTAGTGCTCAAAGGTATCCATCTTTCAATGGAATTGTTTCAAGTGCAATAAATTTGGTCATAAAGCTACTCAATGCAAAAGTAGAGTGAATCAAAGTAGTCCACCCTTCTCCAGTCAATGCTTCAATTGTAAGAGGTATGGTCATAGATCTAATGAATGCAGAAGTATGATAATGAATAACCCTAACAATAAAGGAAATAACAATTCTTTTAATGGCTACTACTTTGCGTGTAATGGATTTGGACACATGGCCAATCAGTACAAATCAAGTAAATAAGCAAAGAAATGTTGTATGCTTTAATTGCAATAGATTTGGTCATATTGCAAGATTCTGCAGAAGCAACAATAATGATGGAAAAGGTCCAGTAAACAGAGATCATAAACAAGACAAAAGAAAGGGTAAAGTAGATACGGATGAAATTCAGAGTGAAATGAACAAAATTTGGGTGAAGAAAGGTGTAATGAATAGTGGTGATGGGTCCGCACTGGAATTAGGTGCTAATAATCCTTCCAGTAATTAAACTAGGAGCTCTGGCTCAGGGGGAGCTGAAATAAAAATCTAATTCCCCCCGCCAGTAAGTAGATGCCTAAATTTGGCACAATGAGAGAAAATAATTTGAATTATTGTAGATCATTTCAAAGGATTTCTAGAAGAAAAGAAGTAGATATGACGATTTGCGAAGCAATTGAAGGTCGACTGTATGCAAAAATAGTATAATTGAATGTGTTAGGGTAGAGCATTTATTACAAAGGTAAATCAGGTTTTATGAAATATAAAAAGGTCATTCACTCTTCACTTAAATCACTTTGCATTCGAAGAGAGAAAGAAGAATAGCTTTTGAGCATAAATTTCAAGGATTTGAAGTGCGACCAATGAATTTGCCTGCCAACCCTAATATCGTGAAAAAGGTATTTATCGGCGAAGCTTTGAACATGTAACCTTTTGCAATGGCTACACCTTTAGTTGTTGATATTACTAAAAGGCCTTGACCCAAATTTAAAAAGCATCCACATAAATTAGTAGAAGTTGACCCATTAGGTGCATTTTCAAGTGTTTTGTATGGTGTTCTGCATGTTGAAGATATTAGGGTCTATATTCATGTGAACATAGATGAATTTGGGGACTCAAGGTATGTAGATTTGTTTGAGAGTCATCTCATGGATGAAAATCATGACCTTAAACCTGAGTATAAGGCACTGCATGATAAACATTTCATTCAGATTATGGGGGTTCCAACATTCGATGAAGATGAGTGGGTCTGGTATGTTTTAAGCAGAATGCATGATGAGTTTTTGTGGCTATTGAAACCATTCAAAATTACAAAGGATGTTATCAGGATTGTGACTGGGTTGAATTCAACCGGTGGTTTACCCATGCTAAAATCTGTGAAGAACTAGACTGTAACTGATGCAATCGGAGCCAAATTTGACAAAAGGGCAATGACTATCAATGATATTATTGATCTAGATGTCAAGTTTGCCTCAATGGTAACTGGTTACAAAATTTATCATTCCAATAGGGAGAACTCTATATCCGGAATGGCCATATATGCTGCATACAAAATGTTAAAAGAAAACACAAATTATGACTTGTGTGAATTATTGCAGAACCAACTAATTGAGAACTTAAACAAAATCAATAAAATATAAGAAAAACACTTTTAAATATGGTACATTGGTTCTATGTTTGTTCTTCTACTTTATGAATGAGGTACCTAGAGTAAAGGGTGTGCACTGGACTAAAGATGAGCCAGTTTCTATTGAGATCAGAGATCACCTACACAACATTGGTGACTATAAAGCACAAAAAATTGTAATATGGGGATACTTCAAGAACTTTCAGAGTATGATGCATTCAAGGGAAAGAATCCCTAAATCGATTGTTGAGAAGTACAAGAATGAAATATGTTTCATGGTGGACACTGATCGATGTTTAATGGAAGTAGTAGAACCTAGAACTATTTGGATCATGCCTATGGGGTATGAAGTAGATGAGAAAATTTTGAATATGTATGCTCAACACCTTTTGAGCAAGCCAAAGGACACAATAGTTGAAAGATTTGGGACGTATAAGGAGCTAAGTATGAAACTACATGTTGAACTCAAAAAACCTGAAACTAATAGGAAAGTAAGGAAAGAAGTTGAGCAGTTGGCTAAAAATCTAGGCCTCACCAAGCAGGCTGTGAGGCAATTTAGGGAAAGAACTAAAAAGGCTGAGAAGGAGAAGCATGATAAGAAACAAGGAAGTCCTCTGGTAGAATCTTCCTCCACATCAAGGACTACTAGAAGCTCTATTTCTACCCCTGTTCCCCCAAAACCTACCAATCCTGAGAAACTAGAAGGGAAACCATCCAGAAAAGAAGGGAAAAGAGTGAAAACTAAGGCCACCTGGACATATAAAAGCATGAAAAATGATGAAAAAGAAACTGATTCTGATATTGAGATCAAAGAATTGAAGGTCTCAGGTATAAAAGCAGCCAAGGTAACTAAGGAAAAGCCCTACGAAAGCCAAAGGGTAAGCAAGAGGCAAAAGACTGAAACATATGTTGAAAAGCCTACTCTTTCTGTGGGTGACATCATCAAATCAGTCACTGTAGATGGGAACTTAATGCCAATGACTGAATTCTTTGATTATTACAGTGATGTTGATAAGAGGGTTCTAGAGGAAACAACTGTCAAATATTTGAACATCTACAATAAGGCTTTGATTGAAATAACCTCTAAAATTCCAAGAAGTCTTGCAGATATTCTGGAGTTAAGAAAAGAAAATACAAAAGGTAAAGACATTGAGATTAGGGAGCATGTGTTGATAAATCTATGCCCTCAGATTACTCCAGATCAAATGAACATGATATTCAAAGAAGTAAAGGATGACTTCAGGAGCAAGAAGAGAATGAATAAACTCATGCTTGGTGAAACAAATGAGATAGTCAAAGATATTTAGGATATTCTTCTAAAGGTATTGAAAAGACATAATCTTCCTATTGTTCAAGAAGAGATTGATGATGGGATTTACTCCTCAATTCTAGATATTGAAGAATTGAAGATCAATGAGTAGCAAACTAAGTTAGATGATTCCTTTGTTTTGAAAAAGGAAGTAATGAACAAGGAAGATGAAAAGATGATAGATGAAACTAATTATGAAGAAAAGGCCAAAGAGAAGAATGAAAAGGAAGAAGAAGAAGTCAAGGGTATGGAAGATAAAGCAGAAGAAGATGGTGTAAATGTTGATGCACCCAAACAAAATAGTTCTGATACTGACACTGAGAAAACTCAAGGAAAGGAAGGTGGTCCAAAAATTATGGCAAGAGACACTACAGATGCAGTGAAGAGTTTCCTGAGTAAAGAGATGCTAGAGTTTGATGAACTAGAACTAATTCAAGGACCAATCAACCTGGATACTCTCTCTCCAGTCCAAATGATGAAGATAGCATCTTTCACACAAGCCAAGGCAAGAGAAAAGATATTGAAATATCACATAGAGGATAGTGAGCTGTTAGGCCTTGCATCTGGTATATTGGAGAAGATAATGCCAACTTTCCAAAAGAATCCATCTGATTCTCCCTCCAGAAATTTGAAGAGCCTTGTAAATTCTGTAAGTACACACTTTGAGTCCTTTGAGAAGTCTGCAAAGATTAAAGTCCAGAATGAATTTTTGGATAAGAGATTTAGTGAGCTAAAGGGTCTAATAGGGAATGATAGAAAGGTACTTGATATCAATATAAAGAGTATTCAAAATGCTCTTAATGACGGAAGTGATATATACAAATTTTTTCTTTCTTGGCCCAAAGTTATTGAGGATATTGAGAAAAAGATAAAGGAGCGGGAACAAAAATTGTTGAATCTACCTCAAAATTTTGATCCTCTAACAGTTTCTCTGGTAAGTTAGGAATGTCAAGCAATCAACTTGACTAATGAAATAAAGAAACTTGTTAAAGAAAAGAGCAATATTGTGGAGATAATGTGTGAGCTCCGAGGATTGATTGCCCCCAAGTTAGAAACAATGTTTACTACTTTATCAGAAGCTCAAGTTGCAATCTGGACAGGTGATCCTTTAGATCTAAAGAAAGCAAAAACACATGCATTCATACTAAGTGGACACATCTCAATTTTGGATGGCATGAAAAGAAGTTGGGCCTCTGAATTTGTGCAGTTGAAAAATAGTTTTGCAGATTTTCTCAAGTTCATGTAAATATAATACATGAATTATTTGTACATATGCGGCCTTGTATACAGATTTCTTGTGTAAATTTTGATTTATGGATCCCATACTTTGCCATTGATGTCAAAGGGGGAGTGGACGATAGTGAAAAATGAAAGAAAATGAAGAATCCATCAAGGGGGGAGCAGTGGAAGAATATATAAGTGTACACAATAGGGGGAGTTATTCATGACACTTAGTCATATGCCAAAGGGGGAAATTGTTGGCAAGAGACATTGAAATGCATGTCATGTGTTGTCATTGATGGCAACTAAGTCCATTCCACACATTTACAGTGTAGTATCAGATCATACCGGAAGTCAATTTCAAGATTTGTCTAGTCCAGATAGATGGGAGCAAGGTATATGGTAGAGTTTAGTATTTTGGTCAGTATATCTCTCCAGTTAAACATTGTGTGTTGTGAATCTGAGGAAGTATAGAGGAATGTCAGGACAATCTAAATCCAAGATTTCAACCTTCGGTGACAAAGGGAGCATCTGAGTACCAGGTCCTAATATGATAGAACAGTTCAGTGAAGAACATGCCAACTTATGTTAGATCATTATGCGGATCTAGTAGAAGTGTTTTGGTGAGTTGCGTATGGAATATAATGTTAGTGGCTGGCATGTATGGTGACCTACAAGTGTTGTTTATGGTATGCATCAATATTGGTGTATGGATTCAGCCGACAGAACAAAGTACTTGTATTGTTTGTTAAGTTCTTCATATGGCCGACAGAAAGGTGATTGAATTTCTTGAGGTGGATATATATGGCCACTGGATTCGAGTGTATTGGTGGATAATGGTATACGAATATGGAGTAAGTGCGAAAAGGGCAGATAGAGGTGTGAAAGAGAAGAGATCTAAGGTCTGGATCATGGCAGAGCAGTAAACAGGGCAAAGTGAAGATGAAGTGTGTAAGATCAGTATTTTGAGCCTAACCAGAACCAAATTCTTGTATTGGTAGATGCTATTCATCAGTTCAAAAAATCTATAATCTTCCTGTAATCATTTTGTAGGAAGTGAGTCTCTTTTGAGTAGTGAGCTTTGGGCAGTGACCCTGAAGGCATGTGCCTTCCCATTTGTAATACTTTTAACAGAGTATAATCTTTGTGGGTTAACCCCCACCGTGGTTTTTCCCTTAACCAAGTTTCCATGTTAAGAATCTTGGTGTCAAGTGTGTTAGTATGATTTTACTCATGTGTTATTGATTCTTACTTTTCATGGTTAAATCATTAATTTGTTATTAAGTAGTAAGGAAGAATTAACTATAGCAAGTATTAAAGTTTTGAGACAACTGATTCACCTCCCCCCTCTCAGTTGTCTGCCCTAATTCCAACATGAAATACTTCAGAGTTTTTGGTAGTAAATGCTATATCAAAAGAGATGAAGATCTAGGCAAGTTTGATGCAAGGTGTGCTAAAGGAATATTTCTGGGTTATTCTAACCAAAGCAAGGCATACTAGTGCTTTAACAAGAGATTGAAAAAGATTGTTGAAAGTGCTAATGCCAAGGTTGATGAAAGCAAGGAGAGACCTTCCAAGTTTTGTGGATATGAATCAAATGATCAAAACGAAATTCCTAAAAATTAGATTTAGATTTCTCTGGAGAATCTAGTGACTTAGGAAACTTGTACAAATACTAAGGAACAAGTTCAAGAATCAGAAGTTCTAGAAAATCCTAAAACTCCCAGGTATGTAAGGTTGAATCATTTTGAAGATCAGATCATAGGAGATAAAAATAAAGGTGTTCAAACTAGAAGAAAATTTGCTGAAGAACAAGAGGAGTATTGTCTGATTTCAAAGATTGAACCAAAATCAATGAATGAAGCTTGTAATGATAAAAGTTGGGTAAAAGAAATGGAAGAAGAATTAATGTAAATTGAAAAGAATCATACTTGGGATCTTGTTCCTAGATCTAAAAACAAAAATGTAATTGGAACTAAATGTTTCAAATATGTGCCTAAGTGGTGTTGTCATTGATGTCAACATATCCTTGTTGCCATTGGTGTCAATTGTATCCTATTTTGTTGCCTGTATAGAAGACTAGATTGTTGAGGATATTGAGAAAATTAATGAGGAACAATGTATGTGGACCATATGGCTAAGTAGAGGATTGTCTAAAGAAGCTCTAGTTAAGATCTAAAGGGTTCACATGAAGATTTGAAGAAACTATGGCCATCTGAGTTGAACTGGTTTTACAATGTTGAGAAGAGATAGAGTGATAGGAAAGAGGTCTGGATTATTTCAAATATGTCAAATGATGATATGTAGATCTAGAGGTATGTTTGGGAAGTTAGTGTGTATCATCCATTCAAGTGGTTCGTGGTTTGGAGGTCCGCAAGCAATTTTTCTAATGTGACAGTCATGGCAGATATTGTTCTTAAGGTTCTAGAGGAAGATACAAGTGATTCTGATAATTTGGACGAGTGCGGATGTTTTTGTTGAATTCAATGTGCTTGTGGAGTTCTCTAGATTGTGTGACTGCTATGTTGGAGGTCCACATTGAGTTCTAAACTTGTCAAAGAAGATTTCCCTCTTGGTGTTGCTGCTGTTCTCAGTTTTAGCCGACTGAATGATTCAAGCATGTTGCGGATGTTCTAGAAGCAATTATATAGAGCGTGGAGTATTGATCAAGGAAGATTTGAGTCCTAGTTATGTTTGGATGATAGCATAGTGATTCACATTAAGTTAGTTGTTTGTAGTGCCGACCTTGATGTTCATTCCAAGGTTGATGAAGTATATAAATACTAGTTGATGAGTTGAGGAAAATTATCCTTGAGAGAAAATATAAATCCGAAGAAAGGATCAGAAGCAGAGTAGAGAAGAGAAGAAGAAAAAGAACAAAAGCAGAGTAGAGTGAAGAGTTAGTGAAGAAGACTTTGGAGGTAGAGCAGAAGTTTATGAGTATTCAATGAAACTAAATCAGGCATGAAGTAGATGCTATTTCTCAGTTAAATCTTTCTGTGTAAAACTTAAATTTCTTGTAGGTAGTGAGCCTCTGTTTTGAGCAGTGAGCTCTAGGTAGTGAGCCCAAAGGCAAGTTCCTTCTCATTCTTTTTAAGTGCTTTTAATAGGGTATGAATCTTGTGGGCTAACACCCACAGTGGTTTTTCCCTTAACTGGGTTTTCACGTAAAAAATCTTGGTGTCAAATGTGTCGATTATGTTTCTGCTTATGTGATGTTGTTTCATACTTTAATGTTTACATCATTAATCAATTTGCAAATTGTGAAAGAAAATTAAAAGAAAGAAATTATTGAATTTTGGGACAACTGATTCACCCCCCCTCTCAGTTGTTTGGTCTAATTCCAACAATTGGTATCAGAGCCAAGTACCTCTAAAAGAAGCTTGACTTCTTGAGGAGATCCAAGATGTTGTCTTACAAGAAGGAAAGTTCAAGATTTGATGGAACAAATTACTCTCTTTGGAAGGTACACATGTAGTGTCATCTGGAATGTATGGATGATGTCTTTTGGTTAATAACCAAGAATGTGTATAAGATTCTGAAGAATGGACCTTCAACTATAGATGAACTCAGAGATGTTGAACACAATATTTGAGCCAAAGAAGCATTATTGAGTGACCTGTCTGATACCAAATTGGCAAATATCCTGGATTTGAAAACTGCTCATGAAATCTGGAATAAGCTAGAAAATCTGTATAAAGGTGACAAATATGTTAAATGTGCCAAGCTACAAATCCTGAAGGGTAAATATGAAAGATTGGTAATGTGTGAAGATGAAAACATTACTTCCTACATGCAGAAAGTAGATGAACTTGTGACCAGTATCAGAAATGCAGGTGGAGTATTGGAAGAATCAGAAATTATTGCTAAAGTACTCAGATCCTTACATGCAGCTTAGAAGAATAAAGTTGCATCCCTTGAAGAAATCAGGACAGTAACAACTGTCACAAGGGATCAATTAGTTGGTAAGCTTTCAACATTTGAAATGAGTGAGTTTGGTGATTCTCTCCCTAAGTTTGAATCTACATTCAAGGCCAGTGTGTATGGAAAGCAAAGATATGATCCAAGTGAAAGTTCTTCAGGAAGATCAAACAAATTTGTGAAGAGAAGGAAGGATCTTGAAGATGATGAAATTGAGACTGCAGATCTTGAAGCTCTTATTGCCAGAAGAATGCCAAGAGGAACTGGTAAATATGAAGGAAAGTTGCCACTCAAATGTTTTTCTTGTAATAAGATTGCCCATTTTGCCTCAAGATGTCCGGAGAGGTTTTCAAAGCCAAACCCTAATAGATATAAAGGTTAGAAAAAATGTTACTATGTCGAAGAAGTTGTAGAAGAAGGAGTTATAGATGATGAATCTGATCATGGAGGTTCCACTGAAGTTGATTGGGTGTTCATTGCTATTAAGGAAGAAGATCTGGTGTCTACTGAATCTACTAGCTATGCAAATATGGAAAGTGCTTTGGCTTCTCAGGTTGTTGAAAAGGATGAATGGGTGGTTGATAGTGGATGTTCTCATCATATGACTGGTGATAAAAGTAAGTTTGCAAGCTTTGAAAAATATGAAGGTGGGTTTGTAAAATTTGGAGACAACTCAACTGGTAGAATCCATGGTAGAGGATCCATCTCTTTTGATGGTAAGAATAACACCAATGATGTTCTATAGGTGGAAGAACTGAAGCATAATCTTCTCAGTGTTGGACAGTTGGTTGACAAGGGTTATGATCTTCGACTCAAGGATGGAAAATGTAGAATCTTGGAAAGCTCCAGAGCTGAAATTGCATCTGGTACTCAAACTAGAGGTAACATCTTTAATTTAAGTAGTTCTGGCAAAAGTTGTTTGATTGCTCAGTCAGACCAAAGTTGGTTATGGAATAGGAGGATGTGTCATGTAAATTTTGATAACAATGTCAAGATATGTTCTACTTAGGATGTAAGAGATCTTCCAAAACTTATGAAACCTGATAACATGTGTAGAGAATGTCAATTGGGCAAACTAACAAAATTTCATTCAAAAGTAAAGAACAATTTTCAAGTGAACGGTTGGAACTTGTGCATACTGATCTATGTGGTCTTGCTAGAATTAGGAGTGTGCAAGAAGACAAATATTTTATGTTGTTGATTGATGATTACTCTCGGATGATGTGGGTAACCTTCTTAAAAGAAAAATTAGAAGCTCTTGATAAATTCAAGGTATTGAAGGGTATGGTGGAAAATAAGATTGGTGTGAAGATAAAGTGTCTAAGATCTGATAGAGGTGGAGAATTTACCGAATAGTGAGTTTGATTCATTCTGTACAAAACATGGAATAAAAAGACAGTTATTTGCTCCTAGGACTCCTTAGCAAAATGGAGTTGTGGAAAGAAAGAACTAGACTATCCAAGAAGCTGCCAGGACCATGATGTTGGAAGCAAATGTTCCTCAAGTCTATTGGAGAGAAGCTATAAGTACTGCTGTCTACACTCTTAACTAGGTGCAGGTCAAAGGTAATTCTGGTAAGACACCTTATGAACTATGGTTTGGTCATCCTCCTACTATAAGATACTTCAGAGTTTTTGGTAGTAAGTACTATATCAAAAGAGATGAGGATCTATGCAAGTTTGAAGTAAGAAGTGATGAAGGAATTTTTTTGGGTTACTCTACTCAAAGCAAAGCATACTGGTACTTTAACTAGATGTTAAAGAAGATTGTCAAAAGTGCTAATGTTAGTGTAGACACCTAAAATTGGACTGCTTCTACAAACCAATTTTCTGTATCTTGCACTAATCCATTCCCCCAATCTGCATATTCCTGGTGATCAATTAATTCACCTAATTAGTCCATTTAACCTTACAACCCTATCCTCTAAATTAAATGAATATTCCTAATATTCATTTAGATGATTTTCCCTAATCCCTGTTAATTAGATAAATCCTATTTATCTGATTAACCTAGGCTTAAGTTAATTAAGAAAACACTTAATTAACCTTGTCTCCCACTCATCCACTAAACTAAATTTAATATTCAGTTGTCTCCCACTCATCTCCAATCACTGAATTTAATATTTAGATGTCTCCCACTCATTCCCAATCACTGAATATAATATTCAGATGTCTCCCACTCACCTCCACTCTTCCCAAAATGGGAATTTTTAATTCATCCTCTAGGAATAAAAGATTCACTTTTATTCCTAGCCCTTGATCTCACCAGATGAATCCTCACCCTCCATTCTCATCTCCAAATTTCTATAAATTGGACCCCCTCTAGGCCATTTTCATAAGACCTCTGGATGCATCAGAACTCTGTCAATATCACTCCCCAATCTCCTCATCTTATTAAACCTCTGCCAAAATCACTCTAGCCATCTCCTATCTCCATCTGAATCAATTTGTCTCTCATCTTGCATTGTGTTGAGCACTTGAGCAATCCACATTCTCCACATTAGTCATTCTAATCACGGGAAACATCTTGAGGGCTCTCTTGGGTGCATCTCCTTCCTGCATGGATTTGTGAGGTCTTCATGAAGGTATAATCATGTATTTATGCATTAGATTAGTATTTATCTTCATTTTAATCCCACTTTCTTGAATTTCATCGTCATTTTGTGAAGGTTTTATTGTCAGAATCTTCATTTTCTAACCCTCTTTGTGGCAAGTTTTGTGAGTTTTGGTGATAAACTGTTACAGGTTGCATCCTAGGTGAAAAATAACCTCACAGTTGCGATCAGAATGTTGTTTCTAAGTTTTTTGACAGTAAATTTGCATATATTTGGTGACTGACATTTTTGAAAATTTTCAAAAAATTTAAGGTACAGTCCGTACTGTACGGATCCGTACTGTACGGATCCATACTGTATGGACTGACCGTACTTTTCCATACTGAGGTTTGTGTTTGGTGAAGCAGGCATTTTTTGGAGTTTTTGTTTCGCAAGTTTAAGGGTTTTTTCAGCAGATTCTGGTTAACTGTTGCCCATCCACCGCTTCACCTCCCCCGTTTCCTCCCTACGGCCACTGCCTAACCATTGCTGCCCTTACTGCCAACCCTGCTGCTATTAAAGAAACCTACCTTATATCTCCCATCCTCCGCCACCCACCGCCGCGACCTCCATCCACCGTCCCCCCGCCGCTCCATCTCCCTCCGCCCCCAACTCCTGACTACCTCCTTTACCACCCGCAGAGCCCCCCACGGCCTCCGCCCAAACCCCACCTCCTTCGCCTCCCTCCAAACTCCTGCCTTCCCCGCCACGGCCACCCTCTCCCTGCTTCTCCCCCGAGACACCCCGCCACCATCCCCTGCCAAACTCCCGCTGCTCCCACCTCTCAGCATCTGCCGCCTGCTTCCCCCGCTTCCCCTTCCTCCCGACCCCCGATCCCTCCCCTCCTCCTACGATGACACCACCTCCCCCGACCTCCTGTCCCTGCCGCCACCCTCGGCCAACCCACCTCCATTTCCTGCACCACACACAAAACAAAAAAACAAACCCTAAACTCAGCCCCTTCAAGTTCTTTTTATTTTTTCTCTGGGTCCGCCCTTGGTCATATGGATGACCAGGGGGCTTAGAACATTGATTGCCAAACAAACCATTAGCACAAACCGCCAGCATGTGAACACAAGAAGAAAACAGTTAGCAGTTAACTTTTAGCAATTAGACTTACCTCTTGTGCCTCCCACATACCATAGGAGGCTAATTTTTTCTCTTGATCATAACTTGGTCATACGGAGGCAAAATCGTGCAAACAAGGACTCGTCAGAAAGAGGACTCGGTGACCTACATAGTTGTGAGGTTTTTATTAGGTGACTATACATTTTTCCCACCTATTTCATCAGTCAAAGTCAAACAAGCTTAAAAACTTCAAGTCATCATATCTTTTGCAATTTTTTGATCAAATTTTCACGAAATTTTTTTTCAAATCACATAGAATTTCGCGTAGAATCTGTTCATGCAATCTATTTTTCTATATCAATTCATTTCTTATCAGATTTTATTAGATTATCAATTTTTACATCACAATCTATTTGGCTAGTCTACTTGCTTCGTTGTCATTTTTTTGACTTGCAGGTGATCATTCGGGGCTGGAACAACATCAGATCCAGGCCATCAATAGCACTTGGAAGTTACTAACATCTTTTTTTTGTAGGGATTTCGTAGCTTAAAGAACATTTATCTTTGGTGCACCTAAAACGAATCTTTCTTCCAAACAATCTACAATCAAACATTTCATTTTGGTGCACCTAAAAAGAATCCTTGTGTGCCTTACTGTCAAGAACATTTGATTTTGGTGCAACTAAAATTAATCATTGCTTGCAACAAACAATTTTAGGCACATTTTCAATTTGGGCTTAAAACGAACATTAGCTCTTGTTTTCCGTATCTTGTGCACTTGCACATTTGTGTTATCCCATAGGGTAGAATCAAAGTATCCTCTCCCCTTGCCTTCACAAGGATCTTGGGTGAAGAGAAATGGTTCTATTCTCTTTTTTTTAGGATGTGGGCCTGCCCTTGAGACACATCCATTCGGAGAACTCATTGGCGACCCCAAGTGGTACTTTCATCTGGTCTGCTATATGTAAATTGAGGATAAGGTGAAAGCCAAGTCTAATCGGTATGAGCGCTTACCATTCGGTGCTAGCTTGAAAGGAAGTAGTACCCTCGAGGTATATTAAACTCCTAGTAGAGCTAGTCAAAACCTTAAGTGGTTTATCGGATGCTCATAAGGTACCGATCCCCTGGATGTTCCCCCACTACGAACCATTGTTTTAGTGGCCCAAATCCCTAAGGTTGTACATGCTTGATTATCACATCTTTCATAAATCAAACCTTTGGCCATTGTGTTTTCTTGCTTGATTGTTTGTCTACTTGCCAAGAAAAAATCAACTTCATCCAAACAATCCACATCATCATCGAATCATAAACAAGCACTTGCCAAAAAAGGACTTAAGACATCATGTCAACTGTAGAGGACCTCCAAAATCTCCTTCATATGCTTAACCACATGCATGCAAGCCAATCCCCTTTAGATCAGTGAACCTTTCAAAGCATTCAAGAATTGATTCAAATAGGTCACACAAGCCAATCCTCACACATACAATACCTCTTGGCAGAAATCCAACACCTCGTGGCCACTTGCAAAGTCCAACAACCATCATATCTAGCACCTATCCCATCATATCCATCTACACATCAAACCAATTTTGCATCAACTTATCAAACTTCATATCAACCAAATTCATCCACATGTCATATCAACCCGTTATCAACTTATCACAACAATCATTATCCTATGCAACCCCTCCATCATCATCACATCAACACATTTACCAACATCACCAAGAAATCATATCACAACAAGAATTCCAATCACCATCCCAACCTTCACAAATTCCACAACAACCTTACATGTCATCATCTTCAACTTCATACCAACCTAATTCATCCACCTATCATGTCCATGCCACATCAACAAATCAACCTTCACCCCAACATTATCCAATTTCTCATTCTACCATTCCAACATACCACCAATCTCATCCACGAGGTAACCAAGTGTCATCACAACAAGAACATGTGAGCCCAAATCCACCTTTGCAACAAGAAGCACATGCAAGTCCAAGTGGTCCCTTGTACATAAATCAAATGAGTCCAAGTT
The DNA here is from genome assembly GCA_027924645.1 of Cunninghamia lanceolata. NCBI lineage: Eukaryota > Viridiplantae > Streptophyta > Pinopsida > Cupressales > Cupressaceae > Cunninghamia > Cunninghamia lanceolata. Next base: position 13,659,976 of record BSBN01000078.1, read on the forward strand.
ATCATAAGCAAGATCTAATAACCTTTGACAAGGGAGATACAAAGCTAGAGTGGCCTCCACCATCTAATCCCACACCTATCCTCAAACCCATCCACGAACCATCACAACCTAATCCCATCACCCACATATCCAATTCCAATCCTAATCCCACACCAACCACCACCATCATCCATCCATTATATTGTTCTTCCACCCATACACTCATGACAGATGCCACCCATTGGCTATTAGCAAGGAATCAAACACCCTCATGCAATCCAACACCCACCAAATCTCTTGAACAACCCTCTATCATAAGTCAAGAACTACCATGTAGCCATGTTCAAGAACACATAAGTCAAACAACTATCACATCCATCAAAACACCTATCACATCCATCCAAACACCCATCACATCTATCCAAGTCACTTCCACTTCTACCCAACCACATGAGCTATGCCAAGAATCAAATCCAAAGCATGTTGAAACATCAACCCCTTCTCCTAATCAAGATCTAATCATCCCATCTAATCCCATCCCCGATCCCCTACCACCTATTGGTCAACTTATTGATCCCACATCTTTTTCTACCACCCCTTTACCATCCCCGATTAATCCTTCACCTCCATCTACCAATCCCATCCCAAATCCATCCTCCTATTCACTTGGAACAAGCACTTTCATCCATGGTGACTCCCTCGTAGGAGGTGAACAATTTCCATCCACCACCTATTCTTCTCCAGCAAATACTGGACTCGCGTCTTGTTTCCACAACAACAAACATCCCATTGCATGTCGCATGCTCCAACTTATGAACTATCAAGGCAAAGGCTTAGGCCTTCACGAACAAGGTATCTTGGAGCCCATCCACACCACATTCCATCCATCCTCACATGGCCTTGGCTATCCATCCCAAGAACAACAATCTACACAAGCTGATACCATCCACCCACCTTTCAAAATCCATTCATCTAATCCCAAACATGGTGCATCTCATTGCACTTCCAAAACATATGTCGCCATCCCTCCTCCATCATCCTACCATTTGCAAAAGCATGTGACCATCCATCTCCCTCCATCACATTTACCTCCACTACTCTCAACTCCAAACATCCCTATCAAATCCACTCTACCTCCTATCCTACCAACTCCCAACATCCCTATCCCCAAATCCACTTTACCTCCTATCCTCCCAACTCCTAATATCCCCATCCTCAAATCTCCTCATCCATAAATCCACTAAATCCCCAATCAAGACCAACAAAAGCACACATCTTTCAAACATGAAGCTTCCCCCAAATCTATGGGATTCAAATATTTGAATGCCTCAACTCATAAAGCACAAAAGCCTAAGGATATTATCCCTTCCAATCAACTTGAAAAATCAAAAAGGCTATCCAATCCCACACCATCACAAGCAAAAGCAAAAACAAAAATGGTGTGGGTCCCTAAGCAAAGATCAATCAAAACAAATGAGGCATCCACATCCCAATCCACCCAAAAATTCTAAACATCCCATTCCCCATCTAAACATCCCATAATTCCTAAGTCTATTTGGGTCCCTAAATCCCCAAATCGACCATCCAAAAATCCCCCATCCCGATCCCCATTACTCCCAACTCCACATCCAAAATACAAGCTTCCAAATACATCAAGATGTGTGCCACAATTGGTCTTGGTTCCCCTCCATCACTTGCAATTCCCACATACCCCCGTTTCTCCATCTTTCATCCACTATCCTACATATCTTCCTTGTCACATTCCTGTGGTCCATGCTTTTGCATAGCCCACATCATAGCCCACATCATAGTCCACATCATAATCCACATTATATAATCCATTATCCACCATCCACTCCATCTTCTCCTATCTACCAACATCCATGCAATCATCATCCATAATGCTATCCAACATGGGACCACCTTCTCCTTGCTATGGAAACAGATGCTAGAGTCCCCCTTCCATCAAAAAGTCAAAAAAGCAAAAAAAGCAAAAAAAAAAATCAAAAAATCAAGAAAAAAGTAAAGAGAAAAAATCCGTCCAATGGTGAAAACCACTCCTTGTGGTGCCATGGGCAAGTACCTTGATGAAAACCCCTTGTGGGCGTCATGCGTAATCCATTCTCCATCCATTTTGTATCCCTACACTTGGGGGCAAAATTGTATCCTTCATCCATCATCTCCTTGCACATCTTATCCACTGTCTTATCCTTATCCTATCATTCCCCATCCATTCTATCCACTCTATCTCCCACCGTAGATTTTGATAAAGACAAGGGGAAAAATATCAAAAACATGCTTTGGAGACCTCTTGGCATACTCGCTTTCTAAGTATATCCTCCATCCACCTAATGCAAAATCCATCCATTCAAACTTGAACCCATCATGTAAAATCCTAAGCATTGGGGCATATGATTCCTTGCAACCTAGCCCTTGGAGAAAATCCTTATCCCCATCTCCCCTCCATCTATCCAACACGCATCCCTACCACTTGTCCATTCATCTATTAGGAATCAGCTATCGAATCCCCCTATCCAACCCGATCACTTTCACCTCTAGACTTGGTGTTCCCTTGTCATTGGTATTTAACACAAAGGCTATCCACACGAAATCCAAGGCAACCATCATAATAAACCATTCCTTTTCCAAAATCAAAAAAATCCAAAAACATCACAAAATTCAAACACATCACAAAAATCCAAAAAATCCAAAAACATAAAAAAAAAATCCAAAAACATCACAAAATCAAAAAATACAAAAACATCACAAAATCAAAAATCCAAAAACATCACAAAATCCAAAAATCCAAAAAAATCAAAAAATAAAAAATCTAAAAAATCAAAAAATCCATAAAATCCTAAAAATATCCATCACAAAATCAACATCATTCAATCAACATCTCATCATCTCCCAACATCCTCAAAATCACCAAACATCTTATCATCTTCCATCATCATCACATCTATCCTTAATAAGCTTACATTGATCCAAGCATCGCATCACCTATCAAAGCATTGTCCTTCATCAAAATCATCAACTATCAAATCAGCATCAATCACAACTTGTCACCATCACATCTTGAGCCACTTTTACAACATCATCAAATCATCTATCAATCCCTGCCTTAGGATATATCTTTCCTATGATAGGCAGAATCTATCACATCATCATCCATTTTGGCAAAAGATACAATGGTTACTTGTTTGGTTCATTGGTCTTTTGGTTTTTGATTTTTATCTTTTGTCCTATTCGAAGATCACATCAAAGCTACCTTGATCTTATTATATCATGGTATGTGGTGACAACATCTAGAATGGGGCATGGTCTTGCTTTTGTATGATGTGCTTGTGGGTTGGTCTCATTACTCCAAGCTAGTATTCATATCTTGATCGATCATAGGGTCGGTTCTAGCATATTAATCTCCTTATGCATCTAAGGTTAATAATACCTTTTTTGTACTAAGGGCTTATGCTATGAGTCCCCTTCCCTCGTCTAGACAAGGTTGTACTATCTTGGGCATGCATGAGACCATCCCTTTGTTTGTGTGTCTAGTCCATGCAAATGTTGGATAAACATCATCACCCTGGTCTTCTATACCTTGGTGAACATATCTACTTTGCTATATCAAACCTAGGATTGCTCAAATTCAATTTCAACACAATGATCATCCAACAATCATCTCTGAACATAATCATCCTTTCATCCCACAACTTATCCTTTGCCCACATCTACTAATCTGTTCCATACATTTCGAGAGCACAATTGTGTTCTCGCAACCCACCTATCCTCTCGAGGGGGCATCACCCTTACCAATTATCCCCAAACCTTATTCTTCCAAACCAAAATCTTTTTTCTATCCAATCCATCTCTATGTTTTAACTTCTTTGAAATGATGTTGCTTAGCCGCAACACCATCTCAAAGAGGGGCAAATGTAGACACCTAAAATTGGACTGCTTCTGCAAACCAATTTTCTGTATCCCGCACTAATCCATTCCCCCAATCTACATATCCTTGGTGATCAACTAATTCACCTAATTAGTCCATTTAACCTTACAACCCTATCCTATCAATTAAATGAATATTCCTAATATTCATTTAGATGATTTTCCCTAATCCCTGTTAATTAGATAAATCCTATTTATCTGATTAACCTAGGCTTAAGTTAATTAAGAAAACACTTAGTTAACCTTGTCTCCCACTCATCCACTAAACTGAATTTAATATTCAGTTGTCTCCCACTCATCTCCAATCACTAAATTTAATATTCAGATGTCTCCCACTCATTCCCAATCACTAAATATAATATTCAGATGTCTCCCACTCACCTCCACTCTTCCCAAAATGGAAATTTTTAATTCATCCTCTAGGAATAAAGGATTCACTTTTATTCCTAGCCCTTGATCTCACCAGATGAATCCTCACCCTCCATTCTCATCTCCAAATTTCTATAAATTGGACCCCCTCTAGGCCATTTTCATAAGGCCTCTGGATGCATCAGAACTCTGTCAAAATCAATCCCCAATCTCCTCATCTTATCAAACCTCTACCAAAATCACTCTAGCCATCTCCTATCTCCATCTGAATCAATTTGTCTCTCATCTTGCATTGTGTTGAGTACTTGAGCAATCCACATTCTCCACATTAGTCATTCTAATCACGGGAAACATCTTGAGGAGCTCTCTTGGGTGCATCTCCTTCCTACATGGATTTGTGAGGTCTTCATGAAGGTATAATCATGTATTTATGCATTAGATTAGTATTTATCTTCGTTTTAATCTCACTTATCATAGTTAGAGTTGATGAGAGCAAAGAAGGACATTCTAGGCCTTGTGGATATGATTCAGATGATCAAGATGAAAATCCATGTCAAGAAAGGCAAGTGCAATCTCATATTCAGATCCAGATTGATCCAAGTTAGTGCAAAAGTTGAGGAACAAGCTCAAGAAACAGAAGCTCAAGCAATTCCCAAAACTCCCACGCATGTAAGGATGAATCATCCTGAAGATCAAATCATAGGAAATAGAAATACAGGGGTTTGAACTAGGAGAAGAGTTGCTGAAGATCAAGAAGAGATTTGTTTAATTTCAAAGATTGAACCAAAATCAATAAGTGAAGCCTGTAATGATGAAAACTGGGTAAAAGCAATGGAGGAAGAACTAATACAAATTGAAAAGAATCACACTTGGGATCTTGTCTCTAGACCTGAGGACAAAAATGTCATTGGAACTAAATGGGTTTTCCAGAATAAACTAAATGAAGATGGTGAAGTTGTAAGAAATAAAGGAAGGTTGGTATGTAAAGGATATTCTCAAGTGGAAGGAATTGATTTTGAAGAAACTTTTTCTCTAGTGGCAAGAATAGAGGCAGTCACATTGTGTCTTGCTTTTGCTGCTTATAAAGATTTCAAAGTCTATCAGATGGATGTCAAGTCAGCATTTCTAAATAGAGAGTTAGAAGAAGAAGTCTACATTGAGCAACCGGAAGGATTTTAGTTGTCTGATCAGAAAGACATGGTTTGCAGGTTGATGAAAGCATTATATGGACTTAAACAAGCCCCAAGAGCCTAGTATGAAAGATTAGATAAGTATCTGCTAAAGTTAGGGTATAACAAAGGCACTATTGAGAGTAATCTTTACTTCAAGATTTATCATGAGAATATTCTAATTGTTGAGGTATTTGTTGATGATATCATTTTTGGTGGAAATGAGAGCATGTACAAAACATTTGCTGATTAGATGCAAAGTGAGTTTTAGATGTCCATGTTTGGCAAGATGAATTTCTTCTTAGGGCTGCAAATCACTCAATTAGATAAAGGTATCTTTGTATCTCAGTCTAAATATGTGAAAGAATTGTTGAAGAAGTTTGGAATGATAGATTCAAAGCTAGTAGGTACGCCTATGGTAACTGGATGTAAGTTGCGTAAAGATGATGACTCCCCTAAGGCAAATAAGAAAAGGTATAGATCAATGATTGGAGGACTACTCTATTTGACTCAAACTAGACCTGATATCATGAATGTAGTTGGGCTTGTTTCTAGATTCCAACCTGATCCTAAGGAATCCCATGTTGTAGCAATCAAGAGAATTTTCACATATCTCAAAGGGACAATTGATTATGGATTATGGTATCCAAAGCATAATGACTTCACTCTTCATGCATATACAGATGTTGATTGGGCAAGAGATGTGGATGGTAGAAAAAGACTAGTGGTGGTGCATTCTTCTTGCGAAGTAGATTGGTTTCTTGGCTGAGTAAAAAGCAGGAGGCAATTTCCCTATCTACAGCAGAGGCTGAGTATATAGCAGCATCAAACAATTGTACTCAAGTCTTGTGGATGAAACAAATGTTGAAGGACATCATAATTGTGTTTGAGAAGCCTGTCATAATCTTCTATGATAATTCAAGTGCAATAAGTATCTCAAAGAATCTGGTGTTGCATTGAAAGAAAAAGCATATATTCATCAAGTTTCATTTCTTGAGAGAAAAGGTAAATGAGAATGAAGTCAAGTTGGAATTTGTGTCTTCAAAGGATTAGATTGTAGATATTTTCACTAAGCCTCTTCCAAAGGATACTTTTGAGTATCTTAGAGAGAAGTTAGGGGTTATTACTCCTCCTGATAAGAGCTAAGATGCACTAAGGTGCATCAGTCCATGGAATTCACAGTCACATCTTGTGATCCAGATTGATGTTAAGAAGATACTACTCAGGGGGTGTAGTTAGTATGAAATTTTGGGATCAGTCTGAAACAAAAAGGGAGAATAGAATGCAAATATGTGCCCTTTACCATTGATGTCAAAGGGGGAGAGAAGTTCTTGTGAAAAACTAGTTGCTAATGAAATGGGGAGTTGTGAAGAAAGTGACTACAGAAGTGATAAAAGAAAGGGGGAGAAGATCTTGTCTTGATGGTCAAATGTGTTTTTCACATCATATGTTGCCATCAATGACAAAGGGGGATATTATTGCAAATATGTGCCTAAGTGGTGTTGTCATTGATGTTAACATGTCCTTGTTGCCATTCATGTCAACTGTATCCTATTTTGTTGCCTGTATAGAAGACTGGATTGTTGAGGATATTGAGAAAATTAATGAGGAAAAATGTATGCAGACCATATGGCTAAGTAGAGGATTGTCTGAAGAAGCTCTAGTTAAGATCTAAAGGGTTCACATGAAGATTTGAAGAAACTATGGCCATATGATTTGAACTAGTTTTGTAGTGTTTAGAAGAGACAGAGTGATAGGAAAGAGGTCCAGATTATTCTAGATATGTCAAATGATGATCTGCGGATCTAGAGGCATGTTCGGGAAGTCAGTGTGTATCATCCATTCAAGTGGTTCATGGTTTGGAGGTCCTCAAGCAATTTTTCTAATGTGACAATCATGGAAGATATTGTTCTTAAGGTTCCAGAGGAAGATACAAGTGATTCTGATAATTTGGACGAGTGCGTATGTTTTTGTTGAATTCAATGAGCTTGTGGAGGTCTTTGGATCATGTGAATCCTATGTTGGAGGTCCGCATTGAAGTCTAAGATTGTCAAAGAAGATTTCCCTCTTGGTGTTGTTGTTCTTCTCAGTTTTGGCTAACTAGATGATTCAAGCATGTTGCGGATGTTTTAAAAGAAATTCTATAGAGCGTGGCGTATTGATCAAGGAAGATTTGAGTCCCAGTTATGTTTGGCCGATAGCTTAGTGATTCACATTAAGTTAGTTGTATGTAGTGCCAACCTTGATGTTCATTCCAAGGTTGATGAAGTATACAAATACTTGTTGATGAGTTGAGGAAAATTATCCTTGAGTGAAAATATAAATTTGAAGAAAGGATCAGAAGTAGAGTAGAGAAGAGGAGTAGAAGAACAAAGGCAGAGTAGAGTGAAGAGTTAGTGAAGAAGACTTTGGAGGCAAAGAAGAAGTTCATGAGCATTCAATGAAATTGAATTAGGCATGAAGTAGATGTTATTTCTCAGTTAAATCTTTCTATGTTAAACTTAAATTTCTTGTAGGTAGTGAGCCTCTCTTTTGAGTAGTGAGCTCTGGGCAGTGAGTGTTGAGAACTGAGAGGGGGGTGCATGAATCAGTTATCTTAATTATTTGACTTTCTTTTCTTCTTTAATAATTAGTGCAGTATCAAAACATATAAGCATACATGAACATGAGAGCAGAAAGAAATCAACACACATAACACAAGGATTTTTACGTGGAAAACCCTGTTAAGGGAAAAACTATGGGGTGACTAACCCAAGATTGTATTCTCTGTTAAAAAAAATAGAAGTGCAAAATGGCACTTGCCAATTAGGGCTCACTGCCTGAGTACACTGCTCATAAGAGGCTCACTACCTACAATAGTTTATAGAAAGAAACCAGGTATTTGAACTGATGAGAAGCATCCACATATGCTGAGGTTTAGTTCTGGTTAGGCTCAATATACTGATCTACTGCACTTCATTCTTCCTCTACTTTAGTGCTGCTGTTCTGTCACATACCGGACCTATATTACTACTTCCACATTGCTCTCTGCTTTTCTTCGCACTTCACACTACACCATTTTCATATTCACATCAAAATCCATTTGGTATATATATCCACACAAAGGATTTCAACATCTTTCTAGTCGGCATCCGGAATACTCAAGATTTTTCCAAACTCTGGTTTGTCAGCTAAATCCATGCTTACTAAGAGATGCGTATCAAAAAGATAGTTATAGGAGTCATCAATCATGTCGGCCAACCATGAATGATCCCTCAAGAAACTTGATCACCATCAATTTCTCATGTGGATTAAGGTCTGATGCTCTACCGGTCAATTCTTCCTCAGTCTACTCTGCCAAACAAGAACCCAACACTTAGGTGCTCATATCTTTTCACTCTTTCATCACTGGAGGCTCAATCTCTGGTACTCCTCTTGACTTCCCCAAGTTCACACTTTGCTGAGATACTTCCTTTCAGAGATCCAGACCTGATTGTCAGACCTTGCTGCATTCTCTGTTCTTGCTCACCAGACCAAAATACTCTTCAATCTTACTTCCAGTATAGACATACCATGTCCTGCGGATGTGTGGGATGGACTTTGTTGCCATCAATGACAATACTCATGAAGCCACACAATGTCTCTTGCCAACAATCTCCCCCTTTGGCATTGATGGCAACACTTAGTGAAAAATGACTAAGTGTTATAACAAACTCCCTCTTGGCTGATGCTCTATCTTATGTACACTTTTACCGAGCTCCCCCTTAGCTGGATTCTACATTTTTCACTATTCCTCACTCCCCCTTTGACATCAATGGCAAAGGGTAGAATCCGCACACCAAAATTTTCAAAAATTAGCCTATACATAGCCGCATAAGTATATATACAAGTTATACTTACATATACTTAAGTATATCTGCAAAAGTTGTCTTCAACTGGATAAATTTTGTTGCCCAACTCTGCTTCATCCTATCCAAAATTGAGATGTGACCACTCAATAGGAATGCAAAAGCTTCTACCCTCTTTAGGTCTTTCAGATCACTGGTCCAGGCTATGGTCTGAGCATCAGTTAGGGCCTCATGCATGGCCTCTAACTTAGGGATGATCATCCCTCTAAGTTCACCCATCCTACTTATTATATTCTTCCTTTCCTTTTCAAGTTTCTTTAGTTCATTTAGAATGGCAATAGTCTGACATTCTTGATTTATTATGGATGTGGTGAGAGGATCAAAATTCTGAGATAAACTTGACAGTTCACCTTCTTGTTCTTTCACTTTCTTCTCAATGTCCTTTGTCACTTTAGACCAGGATAGAAAAAATTAATATAGTTCTCCGCCATCTTTAAGAGCATTTTCTAGGCTCTTTATCCCAATATCTAGATTTCTCCTATCATTTGCTATGATTCCTTGTACTTCAGAGAATCTCTTTCCCAAAAACTCTTTCTGGACCTTTTCTTCTGCTGATTTCTCTAAGGAATCAAAATGTGTGCTAACAGTATTAACAAGAGATTTTAGATTACCGGATGAGGAGGCTGAAGGATCCTTCTGAAAGGATGGCATGATCTTCTCCAAAACACTGGATGCAACCTCTATCAGCTCATAGTCTTCCATGTCAGACTTCAAAAGCTTTTCTTTTGCTTTGGCTTGAGCAAAAGGTGCTATCTTCATTGTCTGGACCGGAGAGAGAGAGTCAAAATTGAGTGGTCCTTGAAATAGATCCGGCTCATCTATTTCCATCATCTCTTTATTCAGGAAGTCTTTAACTGCTTCTATAGTGTCTCTTGCTGGAGATAGAGTCTTCTTTCCTTCTGCAGCCTTAGAGCTGTCACCTGGGGTCTTCTCTGTTTCATCTCCTTCTCTTCCCTTTACCTCTTCTTCTTGAATAATTTTCTCTTCTTTTCTTTCTTCTCATTCAGTTTCAGAGTCAGCTGGGGGATCCGGAAGTGAGATGTTTACTTCTTCATGGACTTCCTCTTCTGGAATAGAGGAATCCAAGTCCTTAGTCTTCTCCTCACCTATCTCCTTTGATTCTTCTACAATTTTTTTAGTAGAATCTTCTTCAATATCCATGGCAGAAGGTTCGTCACTTATGTCCTCTATAATAGGAAGATTGAATCTTTTATATGCATTCCAGAGGATATCTTCAGTCTCTCCGAGCATAAGCTTGTTCATTCTGGCTTTGCTTCGGAACTCATCCTTGCAATCCTTGAAGATCATGTTCATTTGTTTTGGGGTGATGGAAGGATAGAGCTGAATAGCTATTTGTTCCCAGATCTCCAAATCCTTTTCCTTGGCATTGTTTTTCCTGAGTTCAAGCTCCTTCTCTAGGCTTTTGGGAATTAGAGATATGATTTCAATGAATGCTTTATTATAGATGTTTAGATACCTGACTGTAGCATCTTGCAAGATTTTCTAGTCAGCTTCATTATATTCATCATAAAATTTAGTCATTGGTTGTAGATTCCCATCCACAGTGATTGATTTGATTGATTTGATGATATCATCAATGTAGAGAGAAGGCCTTTCAACAAATTCTTCTACTTCTTCTTCTTTATTTTTGCCAGTAGATGATTCCATAGAGGTTTTCTTTTTCTTCTTCATTTTCTTAACCTCCTCATTTGATTTGGTCTCTTCATCATCTTTTTGACTTGTATATGACCTTGTGGCCTTGGTTTTTGTTCTCTTTTCTCCCTTACTAGATGTCTTGGCTTCTGGTTTTGAGGCTTTTTGGCTCTTAGAGGTGGCAGGTGCAGAGCTTTTGGAGGATTTGTTCTGGGAGGGGGCTTGCACCAGACCACTTTCTTTTTCTTCTTGTTTCTCTTTCTCGGTTCTTTCTAGTTTCTCTCTATTTGCATCGACTGCTTCTTTAGAAATGCCAAATCTTTTGGAAACTTCCTCTCCTCTTCTCACTTTTCTTTTCATCTCCAGTTGTCTTAGCTCAACATGAATTTTCACACTCAACTCTTGAAAGGTTCCAAAGCTTTCTACCTCAGGGTCCTTGGGCTGACTCAACAGGTGTTGGATATGCAACTCTAGGATTTTCTCTTCAACCTCATACCTCATTGGTATAATCCAGACTATCCTTGGCTCCACTGCCTCCATTAGGCATTGATTAGTGTCTACAATAAAGCACATTGTATTCTTGTATTTCTCAACCAATGATTGGGGGATTCTTTCTCTGGCCTGCATCATACTTTGAAAGTTCTTGAAGTATCCCCAGAGTGTTGTACTTTAAGCCTTGGCATCACCAAGCCCATACATGTAATCTCTGATTTGTAAAGCAATTGGTCTATCATTTTTCCATACCCAACCACTGGATCCGGGGAGCTCATTCATGTAGTAAAAGAAGAGACATAATATCAGGCCACCATATTTGAATGAGTTCTTCTTGTCCTTTCTGATCTTTTGCAAGTTTTCCAACAGTTGGCTCAGAAGAAGCTCACAAAGATCATAATTTGCATTCTACCTTAGCATATGATAAGCAGTATAAATTGCAATTCTAGGTACAGAATTCTCCATGCTAGAGTGATATATCTTGTAGCCAATTATCATGGAGGAAAACTTGATATCCGGATCAGTGATATCTTCTATTATCATTGCTCTCTTGTCAAATTTTGATCCAGTAACCTCACTTACAGTTTGGTTTTTGACAGATTTGAGAGTAGGTAACCCACTGGATGAGTGCAATTCAGTTACCATCCTAATAGCATCTTTTGTGATCTTAAATGGCCTCATCAACCACATGAAGTTGTCATGCACTCTGCTCAGAACATACCAGACCCATTCATCTTCTACAAAATAGGGGAAATGGATGCAATGTCCAAAATGCTTGTCCCGGATGGCCTTGTACTTAGGTTTGAGTTTAAATGATTCATCTATTAACTTCTTGTGATAGATATCCATCAGCTTGGATTCCCCAAATTCCTTAATATTCACATGAATGTATGCCCTAACATCTTCTACATGCAAAACCCCATGCGGAATGCTAGAGAAGGCGCGTAAAGGATCAACTTCTAGAGATTTGTAAGGGTGTTTCTTGAACTTAGGGCATGACCTATCAGTGATTTGGACAACATTCAGAGTATCCATCTTTCAAAAGATTTAGAGAGAGATATTCAAGAGCGAAAATACCTTTTTACGCCTCTAGGGTTCACAATATGAGCCAGATAAGATTGCTAGTTGAATCGACTTCTGCAGTTGATCTTTGAGAGGTTTTGAGGCAATCTTGTTGCAAACCTCCTTCTTTCTTCTTCTTGAATGCAAATGTGCAAATGATGAAGAAGAGAACCCTTATATTTGTGCGCAAACCCTAATTCCACATTGCAATAAATGCATAATTTAAGTCATTCCAGTTGCCATGTTCTCCTTGTTCTAAGAGAGATCTTTCCAGATTACTGAGATGTAATTAGTGTGGTTCTTGGTGATAAATGACAATCTATCTCCCTTTTTTCAATCATTCCATTTATCCGTAGATCAAGATATCTAAATTTTAAATCATACCAGATATAACTGTGGGAATCCTATTTTTACCGGATGACTATTAAACTAGATCAATCTTGGATGCTTAACCTCTTGAAAACTTCTTATAGATCTTCCATATCTTTACCAAGGCTTATTTAGATATTTCTCTAAGAACCCTTTAATCCGCAACTTTCCATGTGCCAATTTCAGGCACCAATTGACTGGCTGGGGGAATTTGTTTTCCTTTTTGACTCCCCTTGAGCCAGAGCTCATCTACTTAGTTTTCGGAAGGAATATCAGCACCAGATTCTAGTGTGGATCCATCCCCAACATTTTCTGTACTTCTCTTTACCCAAATCTTATTCTTCTCCCTTTAAACTCCAACCGCATTCACTTTTCCTTTTCCTTTGTCTTGATTTTGATTATGATGCACCGAACCCCTTTTATCCCGATTCTTACTTCTACAGAATTTGGCAATATGACCAGATTTATTGCAATTGTAGCAAACGACATTTCTTTGCAGATTTGATTGATATCCTCTTGATCTGCATTGATTAGCCATATGCCCCATTCTATTGCATGCAAAGCATCTACCATTAGATGAATTGTTCATTTGCATATTTCTACATTCATGAGATTTGTGACCATACCTTTTGCAGTTAAAACAATGTCCAGAGAAGGATGAATTAGTCTAATTCATTCTTCTTCTACACTAATTTGCTTTATGACCGAAGTTACTACAGTTGTAGCAGTATCCATTGAAGGATGGATTACTTTGAGCATTTGGTTGCCTTACCGGAGGTCTTCTAGGCATGTTCCTTGGATTTCCTGATCCAAAGTTCTTCTGACTAGATCTAGAGCTTTCCCCTTTCTCATACCCCAAGCCTTGCTTATCATCTACCCTCTTTTGGCTTTCAAGAAGAACTTCAAGTTGAGCAGAGCTTATGTTGAATTTCTCTTTGTATTCATTTGTTATTTGAAGATCCCTTTTAAGAGTGTCTATCTGATTCTCAAGTTGTTCTTCATTGTCTCTAGCTTCTTCAAGATCAGATTCTAGATGCTTGATTATTCTATCCATTTTGTGGCAGTCTTTTGACTTCTCCTTGAGAGATTGTTTTAGATTATCTTCACTTTTTCTTTTCTCTTCAATTTCTTGGGTGAATTTCACAACTCCTGATTCCATTTCATGTCTTACCATAATGACCTCTTTTGATAACTTCTCACATAGCTTGGTTTTCTCATTCAGATCTTCATTAGTATCATTAGCTTCACTTTGACTTGCTAATTATTGAAGTAGTTCCTTTCTTTTCTTTATTGAGATACTTAGTTTTTCTTTGAGTTCATTTATGAAATCATCAGCTTGTTTGAGTCTTTCCCTCAGGTTATTGACTTCAGAGTGAGATTGCTCAAGATCATCTAGGGTAGACTGAAGTTGATCCCTCATACCGTACATATCCATTGAGATTCCCAGATCTTCCTCAAGCTATTAGGCTCTGTCTAGAGGAACTTAGCTCTGATACCAATTGTTGATAACTGAGAGGGGGTGTGAATCAACTATCTTAATTATTTGACTTTCTTTTCTTCTTTAATAATTAGTGTAGTATCAAATAAGGATTTTTATGTGGAAAACCCTGTTAAGGGAAAAACCATGGGGTGACTAACCCAAGATTGCATTCTCCGTTAAAAGAATAGAAGTACAAAATGACACTTACCAATTAGGGCTCACTGCCTGAGCACACTGTTCACAAGAGGCTCACTACCTACAATAGTTTATAGAAAGAAAATAGGTATTTGAATTGATGAGAAGCATCCACATATGCTGAGGTTCAGTTCTGGTTAGGCTCAATATACTGATCTACTGCACTTCATTCTTCCTCTGCTTTAGTGTTGTTGTTTTGTCACATACCGAACCTGTATTACTACTTCCACACTGCTCTATGCTTTTCTTCACACTTCACACCACACCATTTTCATGTTCACATCAAAATCCATCTAGTATATATGTCTGCACAAAGGATTTCAACATCTTTCTAGTCGACATTTGGAATACTCAAGATTTTCCCAAACTCTGGTCTGTCGGCTGAATCCATGCTTACTAAGAGATGTGTATCAAAAAGATAGTTATAGGAGTCATCAATCATGTCAGCCAGCCATGAATGATCCATCAAGAAACTTGATCACCATCAATTTCTCATCTGAATTAAGGTTTGATGCTCTGCCGGTCAGTTTTTCCTCAGTCTACTCTGCCAAACAGGAACCCAACACTTAGAGGCTCATATATATTCACTCTTTCATCACCGGAGGCTCAATCTCTGGTACTCCTCTTGACTTCCTCTAAGAGATCTGGACCTGATTGTCTAACCTTGCTGCATGCTTTGTTCTTGCTCACCAGACCAAAATACTCTTCAATCTGACTTCCGGTATAGACATACCATGTCCTGCAGATGTGTGGGATGGACTTTGTTGCCATCAATGACAATACTCATGAAGCCACATAGTGTGTCTTGCCAACAGTGAGCCCAAAGGCAAGTGTCTTCTCATTCTTTTTAAGTACTTTTAACAGGGTACGAATCTTGTGGGCTAACACCCGCCATGGTTTTTCTGTTGACCAGGTTTCCACGTCAAAAATCTTGGTGTCAAATGTGTTGATTATGTTTCTTCTTATGTGATGTTGTTTCATGCTTTAATGTTTACATCATTAATCAATTTGCACTTTGTGAAAGAAGATTAAAAGAAAGAAATTGTTGAATTTTGGGACAACTGATTCACTGCCCCCCTTCTCAGTTGGCTGGTCTAATTCTAACACTAAATGGGTCTTCCAGAATAAATTGAATGAAAATGGTGAAGTTGTGAGAAACAAAGCAAGATTGGTGTGCAAAGGATATTTTCACATAGAGGGAATTGATTTTGAGGAAAATTTTGCTTTGGTGGCAAGAATTGAAGTAGTCAGATTATTTCTTGCCTTTGCTGCTTACAAAGATTTCAAATTTTACCAGATGGATGTCAAGTCAGCATTCCTAAATGGAGATTTGGAAGAAGTCTACATTGAGCAACTGAAAGGATTCTAGTTGTCTGATCAAGGAGATATGATTTGCAGGTTGAGGAAAGCATTGTATGGACTTAAGCAAGCCATAAGACCCTAGTATGCAAGATTAGATAAGTATCTGCAAAAGTTAGGTTTTAGGAAAGGCACAGATGACAGTAATCTTTGTTTCAAAATTAATCTTGAACACATCTTGATTATTGAGGTATTTGTTGATGATATCATCTTTGCTGGAAATGAGAGCATGTGTAAAAATTTTGCTAATCAGATGCAAAGTGAATTTGAAATGTCCATGCTTGGTGAAATGAATTTCTTCTTGGGTCTACAAGTCATTCAGACATATAAGGGCATCTTCATATCTTAGTCTAAGTATGTAAAAGAGTTGTTGAAAAGGTTTGGAATGGAGGATTCAAAACTAGTAAGTACTCATATGATAACCAGATGCAAGTTGAGTAAAGATGATGATTCCCCTAAGGTAGATCAGAAAAGGTATAGATCAATGATTGGAGGACTGCTTTATCTGACTCATACCAGACCTGATATTATGAATGCAGTTGGCCTTGTTGTTAGATTTCAAGCTGATCCTAGAGAATCTCATGTTGTAGCAGTCAAAAGAATTTTTAGATATCTGAAGGGAACATTTGATTATGGCTTATGGTAACTTAAGGGTGATGATTTCACTCTTCATGCATATACATATGTTGATTGGGTAGGAGATGTGGAAGACAGGAAAAGTACCAGTGGAGGTGCATTTTTCTTGGGAAAGAGATTGGTTTCTTGGTTGAGTAAAAAGTAGGAGGCAATATCTCTATCTACTACAGAGGCAAAGTATATAGTAGCAACAAGTAATTGTACTCAAGTTTTGTGGATGAAGAAAATTATGAAGGATATCATAATTGTGTTTGAAGAGCCTATTACAATATTTTGTGATAATTCAAGTGCAATAAACATTTCAAAGAATCTAGTGTTGCATTCAAAGACAAAACACATATCCATCAAGTTTCACTTTTTGAGAGAGAAGGTAAATGAGAATGAATTCAGATTAGAGTTTGTTCCTTCAAAGGATCAGATTGTGGATATCTTCACTAAGCCTCTACCTAAGGACACTTATGAGTATCTCAAAGGGAAGCTAGAGGTGACTACCCCTCCTATTCAGAACTAAGGTGCACTAGTGTGCATCAGTCTAGTGGAACTCATAGTTATATCTTCTGATCCAGATTGGTGTTCAGGGGATGCTACTTAGGAGGAGTAGCCAGTACATTCTGAGTTTAGTTTGGTCTTGTCTTAGAAACAAACAAGGTGAGAGATGATTACAAATATGTGCCCTTTGCCATTGATTTCAAAGGTGGAGAGAAGTCATGTGAAAAACTTAGAAGGAGTTGCTGGTGAAAGGGGGAGTAGTGAAGAAAGTGGTTGTAGATGTTGTAAGAGAAAGGGGGAGAAGTTCTTGTCTTGATGGTTGACACAATTTTTCACATCATATGTTGCCATCAATGACAAAGGGGGAGATTGTTACAAATATGTGCCTAATCGGTGTTGTCATTAATGTCAACATATCCTTGTTGTCATTGGTGTCAACTGTATCTTATTCTATTACTTATTTAGAAGACCTGTATGTTGAGGATATTGAGAAAATTAGCCTCTCCAGAAGAAACAAGTGAGTTACATATCTCTCTGTCAGAGATAGTGAAGTAGATTGCTCCACATTCCCAGTGAGATGAAGATCAGAGTCTGCAGATTAAAGGGTTTGTAGAGGATTGTCTGAAGTTGCTCCAGTCAAGATTTGAGAGGTCCACATGGATAATTTGTGAAGTTATGGCTATCTGAGTAGAACCGGGTTGTGTAGTTGTTCAGAGGTAAAAAGGTGACATGAATTTGGTCCAGATTGCTTTGCATTGGGATATTATGGTCTACAAATCTAGAGGCATGTTTGGGATGTTGGTGTGTATCCTCAACTCAAGCGGTTCATGGTTGGGAGGTCTGCAAACAATCTTTCTAGTGTGACAGTCATGATAGTTGGTGTTCATAAGTTCCCAGATGAAGATGCAAGTGTTTTTGGTGATTTGAGGTAATGAAGTTGTTCTTGTTGATTTCATTGTCCTTGTGGTGGTCTCTGGATGATGTGCCTATTGTGTTGGTGGTCTGCATTGAGGATTGAGCTCGTGGTTGAAGATTTATCCTTAAGTTTTGTTGTTCCTTCCAGTCTTGGCCGACTGGATACTTGGTGCCTATTGCAGATGATCTAAGAAGAGTTCTATGGAGCGTGGCGTGTTGATCAAGGAAGATTTGAGTCCTAGCTATATTTGGCTGACAGTGTAAAGATTCACATATAGCATTTTAAGTCTTGTAATTGTAATTGCTTGTAATGCCTATCTTGGAGAATGTTCCAGATAGATGATTGTTTTGCTGACTTTGATGTTCATTCCAAAGTCGATGACATGTATAAATAAGTGTTGTGAAGTTGTGGAAATGTGTCAATGTGAGAAAAGATGTGGATGTAGCGAGGAAGTGAGTGGGGGCAGAGCAGAGGTGTTGTGAGCTTCAATGGAACTTAATCTTGCATGAAGAAGATGTTGTTTCTTAGTTCAACCTTTCAGTGTTAACCTTGTGAATGTTCTTGTAGGCAGTGAGCCTCTTTTGAGCAGTGAGCTCTAGGCAGTGCACCCGAAGGCCAGTGCCTTCCCATTTTTCTATTCTTTTAATGAAGAATAAATCTTGTGGGTTAACCCCCACTATGGTTTTCCCTTAACCAGGTTTCCACGTAAAAATCTTGGTGTTATGTGTGTTGATTATGTTTTTGCTCATGTATTGTTGATTCATGCTTTCATGGTTATATCATTAATCTATTAATAAGTGGTAAAGAAGATTAAAAGTGAAAAAAGTTAAAGTTTTGAGATAACTGATTCACCACCCTCTCAGTTGTCTGCCCTTATTTCAACATTTAGAAAATACTTAACTCCACATAAACAGTTCATGAAATCACCCATTCTAGATAAAGCACAAGATGGGAATCGGGTAAGTGCAAGAAGATGGGGGGCCAAAAAGGGGTCTTAAGTGGCCACTTCTTTTCTAAAATTAGGAAATGTTGGCCTTGGATGATAAATTGAGCATAGTTACACTCAAAATTTGGAGATGCAACCAAAACAATGTTCGTAGTGCTTCGAGTCTTCTTTCTAAACTACTATTTTTTTTTGAAAATGGTATAGATTAAGAGGTTGATAAGAGGGATCCACATAAATTGGTGTTGTTTCTGTCAAAAAAACATAACATAGCATGTTTTGTGGCTCCCTCAAAAGGTTAACTTTTTTTTGGTATTTTTAAAATCGCTTAGGTGAGAAACTAACTAACAACATGTAGTTTATGCCTGATTTTTTTGATAATTTTTTGATGAATATTTGATTTTTTACTAATTTTCAAAGTGGACACATCCTAAAAAATAGAATTTTGGTTGTGCTACCCCTATAAATTTTGAAAACTAATTGAAAATCATTTTTTTTAATATGTGTAGAATGGAGTCTAGTTTCTAAATATGTAATTTTTTTGAAATTTTAATGAATAGTTAATTTACAATGAAAAAAAGACCAAACAGTGGTTTTTGCCTAAAACCAGACACACAAACAAAAGAAATTAAAGATGAAAGGCTTAACATTATCAAAATGTGAAAAAAATTACATCGTTAAATAGCTAAGAGAAATCTTAACATTACCCAGGTGATTAATTTGTTTGACCTTGAAACATGTGCAAATCTGAGGGTTAGCACGAACAAAATTATGTGAAATCTTGTAGAATTTGCCAAAACACATCTGTGGATATTGAAAAGGCACTCCAAGCCTTTGGGTTGGAAATCCAAAGAAAATCCCAAGCCCAAGGATTGGGATTCCCAAAGCACAATATAACGTGAGAGCGTTATAACGTGAGCGCGTTATGTTGTGTTTTTTTTTTGCATGTTTGTCGGTGTTTTCCTAGTTCAACACAATGCGAGCGCATTATAACGCGCTCACGTTATGTCTTCCTTTGAATGAGATATGTTCAAATTTCATAAGTATGTTTCATGGATGTTTATATCTATTCTTGTAGGTATGTATGCATGCTTGTATGTATGCATCTTTGTATGTATGTATGTTTGTATGTATGCATGTATGTATGTATGTAAGTGTTTTGGGTTTAGTGCATATAAGAACCTGAGTCTATATAGTTTTGAGGGTTGAGGGTTGAGGGTTGAGGGATTAGGGCTTAAGTAATAGGTAGAGGGTAGAGGATTGAGGGTTAATATTCAGGTTGTTGAGTGTATAAGATTAAATGTGTAAGGCACGGGGATTAGGGTTTAGGGTTTACGATATGGATTAAGGGTATATAAGGTATAGGGTGACTTGGGTTGAGAGTATGTATGGTTTAGGTTTAAATTAAGTATATTAGGGTTGAGGCACAATATTTGAGGTTTAGGATATAAGGGTGAGGTTATATGGTCTAGGGATGAGGGTTTGAGGTTGTAGGCTTCAAGTTTAAGGTATAGGGTTGATGATTGAGGGATTAGGGCTTAAGTATATTGTTGAGGGTAAGGGATTAGGGTTTAAGGTATAGTGTCTTGGGTTGAGGGTTTAGGAATAGGGATAGCATTTAGGGTTTAGGGATGAAGGATTAAGATTGAGGGTTGAGGGTTGAGGGTTGAGGGATTAAGGTTCAAGGTATAACTTGTTGAGGCTTGAGTGTTTAAGGATAGGGTTTAGGGTTTAGAATTGAGGGATTAGGGTTTAGAGTTGAGGGATTAGGGTTTAAGGAATAGTGTTGAGGGTTGAGGGTTTAGGGATAGGGTTTAGGGTTGAGGGATTATGGTTTAGGGTTGATGGATTAGGGTTTAAGGAATATTGTTGAGGGTTTAGGAATAGGGTTTAGGGTTGATAGATTAGGGTTTAATGTTGAGAGTTAAGGGTTGAGGGTTTAGGGATAGGGTTGATGGTCAAGGGATTAGGGTTAAAGTAGAGTGTTGAGGGTAGAGGGATTAGGGATAGGGTTTAGGGTTGAAGGTTTAATGATTGAGGGTTGAGCCTTTAGGGGTGAGGGTTAAGGGATTGGGGTTTAAGATATAGTGTTGAGCATCGAGGGTTTATGGATAGGTTTTAGGGTTGAAGTTTTAAGGGTTAAGGGTTGAGGGATAGGGTTTAGGGTTTAGGGATAAGGGATTAGGGTTTAAGGTATAGTGTCGAGGGTTGAAGGTTTAGGAATAGGGATAGCATTTAGGGTTGAGGGTTGATGGATTAGGGTTGAGGGATTAGGGTTTAAGGTATAGTGTCGAGGGTTGAGGGTTTAGTGATAGGGTTTAGGGTTATGGGTTGAGGGATTAGGTTTTAGGGTTGATGGATTAGGGTTTAAGGTATAGTGTTAAGGGTTGAGGGTTTAGGGATAGGGTTTAGGGTTGATGGATTAGCGTTTAATGTTGAGGTTAGGGTTAGAGTGTCAAGGGTAGAGGGATTAAGGATAGGATTTAGGGTTGAAGGTTTAAGGATTGAGGGTTGAGGCTTTAGGGATGAGGGTTTCGAGCTTACGATATAGTGTCAAGTGTTGAGGGTGTAGGGATAGGGTTTAAGTTTTAATGGTTAAGGGTTGAGGGATAGGGACTAGGGTTTAAGGTTCAGTGTTGAGGGTTGATGTTTAGGGATAGGGTTTAGGTTCGAGGGATTAGGGTTTAGGGTTGATGAATTAGGGTTTAATGTTGAGAGTTGAGGGTTGAGGGTTGAGGGTTGAGGGATAGGGTTGATGGTCAAGGGATTAGGGTTAACTTAGAGTGTCAAGGGTAGAGGGATTAGTGATAGGGTTTAGGGTTCAAGGTTTAAGGATTTAGGGTTGAGGCTTTAGGGATGAGGGTTAAGGGATTAAGGTTTAAGATATAGTGTTGAGTGTCGAGGGTGTAGGGATAGGTTTTAGGGTTCAAGTTTTAAGGGTTAAGGGTTGAGGGATAGTATCAAGCCCGTTAAGCATTTAGGAATAGGGATAGTGTTTAGGGTTTAGGGATGAGGGGTTAGGGTTGAGGGTTGATGGATTAGGGTTGAGGGTTGACGGATTAGGGCTTAGGGATAGGGTTTAGGGTTGAGGGATTAGAGTTAAGGGTTGATAGATTAGGGTTTGAAGTTGAGGGTTGAGGGTTGAGGTTTTAGGGTTGAGGGTTTAGGGATAGGGTTGAGGGTCGAGGGATTAGAGTTAAGGGTTGAGGGATTAGGGTTTGACATTGAGGGTTGAGGGTTGAGGGTTTAGGAATAGGGTTGAGGGTTAAGGGATTAGGGTTAAAGTAGAGTGTCAAGGGTATAAGGATTAGGGATAGGGTTGGAGGGTTTAGGGATAAGGGATTAGGGTTTAAGGTACAGTATTGAGCCTGTTGAGGGTTTAGGAATAGGGATAGTGTTTAGGGTTTGGGGATGAGGGATTAGGGTTGAGGGTTGATGGATTAGGGTTGAGGGTTGATGGATTAGGGCTTAGGGATGGGGTTTAGGGTTTAGGATTGAGGGATTAGGGTTTAAGGTATAGTGTTGAGGGTTTAGGTTTGAGGGATTATAGTGAAGGGTTGAGGGATTAGGATTTGACGTTGACGGTTGAGGGTTGAGGTTTTAGGGTTTAGGGTTTAGGGATAGGGTTGAGGGTCGAGGGATTAGAGTTAAGGGTTGAGGGTCGAGGGATTAGGGTTAAAGTAGAGTGTCAAGGGTATAAGGATTAGGGATATGGTTAGATGATTTAGGGATAATGGATTAGGGTTTAAGGTATGGTATCAAGCCCGTTGGGGGTTTAGGAATAGGGATAGCTAGCTTTAGGCTTTAGGATTAAGTGAGACCTAGATGGCTAAGGATGGATGGAGAGGTAAACAAGGAGCGACTAAGAGACATAGAGAGGGGAGATGTAGAGAGGTGAGGGTGAGAGATAAGTGAGATATAGAACATGAGATAATGGAACTAGGGGTGAGATATTGTAAAGGTACTATCGAAGGTGAGATAGGCACAAATATTTATGGATCAATCTATAGCAGGACAAAACGTGAGTGCCTTACAACATGAGCACGTTATAATGTGAGCGCGTTATAATGTGCTCACATTTTGTCCTGCTATAGAAATGGTAAAAAAATGTTGACCCTCATGATCCAAGCCCACATGGTCTATTTTCATGCTAATTATGCACGCGTTCCAACAAAAAACAAGTGCTTTCATGCTGTTCGGAAGCTCACATGCACATTTTACACATTCTACCACCTTTACATGATCTTTCCACCACCTTATCTGCTTTTCCAACTTGAGAAGGAGGAAATAACATAGTTTTCACACCAAATTTGATATATATCTATTCAAGTTTCAATTTTTGTAGTGTTGCAACGTTAATTGTGATTCAATTTTAGGAATTCAACATTATAGATTGGTTAATAGTATTGCTGTTACTAATTATATTTGAGTGTTATTCAATTTAACATTGAAAAGGAAGCAAGTGGTGACAAACTCAAATTGTTGAGAAGTTTGATGCAAGAAGAAAAAAACACTACATAATTGGGTACTCTCTCCATTCGAATCTCTGTTTTTTAGGTATGTCAAGTCTTTACATGCATGTTCTTTACATTTTGCTTAATTCTATTTGAATTAATTTATCATTCTTTATCATACATGTTTAAAATAGACACATTCCCAATCAAGAAAGTAGCCTACAATCTCACATGATGCCATGTATATTTTCTACACTTGGGCTCTTTAATAATTATGTGTAATAAACAGACCTTAACATACCATGATGTCAAACTATATAAGAATAAATCCTTACAACATAATAAAAATACAATCCCACTATTATCTTCGGCTAGGACATTCCTTATGCACCTATTCATGCTAATTTGTACTTGCACATGACACAACAATATTTCAAAATCTCGTAATTGTCCTTTGTTAGCACATGATGGTGGTTACCTTGATCGACTATATACCATTCAATACCCTGAATTACAGAGATTAGTCTAATGATTTTTATGACAATCCTAGGTATGTGATGCAGAGGTAGGTATCAATTCAATCCAAAGGGATCATACCAATAGTTTCTTCAAATTTCATAAGCTTTCCTCTCAAGCAATCTCCCTATACAAAGGCACAAAGAGGGTCTTCAATACTTCAAAACCTAACAAGGCTACTAGATGTCTTCTTACCCCTTAGGAACTTAGACACAACTATTCTAAACCCTTACTCAACTCTACACTCTTCAATTGTTGTCTATTTCTTCACAAGCCACCCAAATCCTATTATCCCTAGTACCAACAAAACACCTTCTCAATTTCAAATCCTAGTAGCCCTAGTAACAACAAACATGTCAAATTGGGTCTTCTTCAACCTTTTCAAGCATGAAGTCCCATGTACTCTTCACTTGTAGCCTCAATAGGTGACTCTCCTTTGACCTTATCCTTAGCTAGGACTGAAGTGAACTTTGTACCATAATGCTTTGTATGGCTGCAATAACATTGTGCAATATTGCTTTGTATGGCTGCAATAATTTGCTTTGTACCTATTTTGGTTGAGTGACATTTACTCTTTTACATGATACTGTATGTACATTTACTATGAAGGGTTGAATGACATATATTTTAGTTATTTGTATGGATTTATTTCTTAGGAGCTAATATTGGTCTCTTTATCATGCTACAGATAAATTCTCTGTCATGCCGAGGAAATGATCAAGAATTAAACCAACACAAGAAGAGATAGAAGCTAAGAAGGCAAAGAAAGCAGCAGCTATGAGGGAACTTTGTGAGAAGAGGAAATTAGACACGATAAATGAAGACATGCCAATTGAAAAGGAACCACAACCATCACAAAGATAACGAATACAAAAACTTCGTGCAATGAGAGATTTGAATACCACAGTTGGAGACACATCCTCCACCACAAGTCAACATGTAGGGACACCATCTACCACAGCTCAAGTTGAGAGTACATCATTACTCACATGTGATGAAGGAGGTATGCTATCGTTCCCACCTCAACCTCAAGGTATGTCATCTATTCCATCTTCGATCAAAGGTATGCCATCTAGCCCATCTCATTTAAATATTGATGAAATTCTTAATGTTGAGATGAATTTACCTAACTTAACACCACTTAGAATTTTGTATAGGAAGCCAAAGTATTTGATAGATATTGATGAGAATATTTTGCAACCAATGGAAGGTAAGATTCCAAAACACACTTGTAGAAGATATGCTCATAAGATTTGGAGATTGTTCTTTGAAAAGTTAAATGAGACTGCAAGATGTCAACTATTCATTGAAACGATGCGAAGTATAAAGTATAGGTCCATCATGAAGATTCTTGGGTTGAGAACATTAGAGGCTTCAAGTGAAAAATCTATTGTCAAGAATCTAATGAGTGCGTATGAGAGTGTGGGTAACACCTCACGTACAAAAGATAGTAATGCAACACGACGTGTGATTACATCGACTATAGTAAGTAGTCAAATGAGGAAAGCTTGTCTCATTAGAAAGACGAGTCAAGAATTGAGAATTAATAGGAAAACTTTATCAAGAGCCATTGGAAGATGCCAAACAATTGAGGACACTAATGCCAATGAATTATGGGCATTCTTGGGGAGACTACCACAAAATGATAAAATAATTGTTGAATCATTGAGATCACTAATTGAAGAATTTTGGAAGAATTACAAAAGGGTATTTCCAAATCAAAGGGATGTGGTAAGAAGGAGAATCGGTAGTCAGAACCGTGAGCCACATCCAAAGCATTTTTTGGATGAGACTCAAACACAGTTGTATGGTAAATTTCTAGAGAAGTATCCTCAAATTAAAACTTGTCAAAGATATTTTTAAATACTAAAACCTTTCTATGTCAAGATAAATAACACACGCACTACTTGTTGTAGACTACATATTGAATTTTCTAACCATTTTGATGTTTATAGGTCTATATGTTTAGATTTGAATACTAATAATATTTTGCAGGGTTGTACCATACATGTCCCACTAACATCTTCAAGAGACTTCATATCAAGAATTTTATGTGAAAGAGAGGAAGGTCAAATATTCTACAAGAAATTATGCTTGGATGGCACATGTCATCGTTGCGATGGCTTGCAACGTTTGCCAATATGTGAACATATGGAAAGAACACATGTGGTTGGAAATGAACTAATAGAGTTTGGCAAGTATAAAACAGTGGCATACAATACAAAAAGATGGTAAAGAAGCAAAGAGGTGTGAATTGGTTATTGAAAAGATTCTAGTGTATCAGTTTATGCCTATATTTCGTGACAGCATAGTGTATGAGTATGCAAGACATGCCCATAGAGCTCAATAGTTGGACTTGCAATTTAAGTTATACAAGGACACATTTCCTATTGGTAGCATTGTTTCAATTGTCGACTTTGTAGAGAACTACAGTCTACAACCACAGCGTGAGGTCCAATCACAATATTACAAATCCACACAGGTTTCTATATTTGTGCACATCGCATTCATTCATGCGAATTATAGTATAGAGGATGACATAAAGATCAGAAGGGAGTATAATTTCTATATCAGTGATGATAGCACGCATTCTATAGAGTTCGTGCAAGGTTACTGTTGTGATGTTCACAACACGCCCCATTATGCTCCTTAGCAAAATGGGGACCCCTGCTGATGTTTGCTTTTTGCTTCTGCTTGTGTTTTTTCTGCTTTCTGGCGGTTTGGTAAAAATGAAGGTCAGGTGCATCATCATCATAATATTGCATGAGGTAGGTCATCATCATGAGGTCAGTTTGTCAAAGTTCATATTTTGTTGCTGTGACCTCATATTTAGAAAGGGCTTGAAATTCCATGCAGGTTTGCCTTTTATTTCACTTGAAAATTTTTCCATATGTGAAAGTTATGCACGGTCAAAGTTTTGGTCAAACCTGATATTCGCAGGAGGATCATCATATTTTTATATCCTAAGTCATGTTGACAGCATCATCATGATCTTGGTCTATCACCCGATAAAAATCATGCAGTCGCAATATCTGGACGTCAATCTTAGGTGGTTGTGCTTTTTACCCGTCAAATGGCCTTATGCGCATTATGCATCATCATCATATTTGAACCCCCCCCGATAATATCCTGAGGTTCAAATATCATGATGATATCAACTTTAAGTCAGGGTAAGTTTCCCCGTCGAGCGGTCTTTGTATAGCGAGCATCATCATGATATTTCGACATTACTTTTTTTTCTAATCTTATCATATCATGCTGATCCCCCTTAGAAAATCCACCTTCGGCATATTTTGTATGCGCGTGCTATAAACCTATCGCAAGGTCATCATCATGATATTTGCTGAAGTTCGAAATATGATGATGACGACTTCATATCATCCTGTTCGTTCACGAGGGTCATATTCGCTGAAATTCTCTAAGTGATCGAGACATCATCATCATAATTCGATAAAGAGGATCATCATGTTCATATCCTCCTGATCGTCTTTTTTTTGCAATATCATGATGATCACCCTATTTATTCAGAAGTGGGCGATATTGCATGTCTCAACAGCATGATCATATTTTACAATATCACCCTAGCGCAAATATCATGATGACCTCAACTTATCTTTGTGCTCCGAAAACAAAGTATGATGATGACGTCATCATCATATTTTTTTATCCTGTCCTATTGTCAAGATCATCATGATCTTGTTTGTTCACCTGATATTTCGCAAAGTCCTCCTGCCGATGAAATACAATCTTTTGCAAATATCCTGATGATCCTCATCATCATCACATTTTTCCTTCAGCGGGATATTTTCCAAAGCACGATCCGGTTCCCAAATATGATGATGACGTCTTATTCTATGTTCGACAGAAGCCCCAAATATGATGATGATCCTCATCATCCTGATCTTTCGAGAGGGTTGCCTTGGCCACAAGAGGATCATATTACGTTCATCATCCTGATCATGCTCCTTAGGTAACCCGATATCACAGTTATCCCCTGATCTTAACGAATATGACGATGACGTCATCCTTAGCATTTCAATGAAGCCCGAATATCATGATGACGTCACCATCATCTTCCTTTCCTCGGCAGCATGCCCATATTCATATCCTCCTTTTCTTCTTCAACATGATGATGATGATGATGTTATTCTTTTCCCCAATATGCAGAAGCGAAATATCATGATGACATCATCTGGACCTTCAGGAGTGAGAGCATTGTATTTCCAGAATATCATGATGATGAAGTATATCGACCAACATGTTTTTTGACACACCGACAGCGATGATCATGCCGATGGGCGGGAAATGAGGCGGTGGAGTTTTAAAGTGTTTTTTTTGGCGCTTCTGGCATTTTCCCGGTCAGCGATGGTTGACCTGATGAAGTTTGAGCTGTCTGAACGCATTTTTGACGTGTTTTGAGCGGATTTCTGATCCGATTTCCACAATCTTGCACCGTCACCTGGATTTAAACACTTATTTTAATTTCATGCTATTTTTATGTGATAAATGTGAAACTTATTGCTTGTCTTGTCTTGCAGGCTTGCAGTTGAGGAGGCAGCTGGAAAGTCAACACAGTGACCTCATGGAGGAAGGAGATCTGATCTCAGGAGCAAGAAGATAAGGATAAAGTGCGAAAAGTCAAGGCCATTCAAGTGAAAGACAGAGTTGTAGCTGGAGGCATTAATGCAACAGACAAACAGAAGTTATTACCCAGCTGCCGGAACTTCTCAGAAGGGGCAATATTTCGCCCAGATTTGACATTGCTCAGAGATATTTTTTGAGGGCTGGTTCACCTATATTTATTGCTGTAACCAGAGGTTTGAACCAGGGGTTCAGTTAGGTTTTTGCTGTAGTGAGGACAATCAGAATGTTATATATTGTGCCTCTCTACACTGTAATACTTTACAACAGGGATTTTTAGGGATTACAACAGGGATTTTTAGGGCCTACAATAGGGATTCTAGGAAAACACTGCAAGTTAGCTTAGCATAGTTTAGAAGTAGAAGAAGGAGGTCACCTGTTTGTCTGCAGTAAGATGTGCATGGAATGTCTAGCTGTCTTACTGTATCTGTAAAGCTTGTAAGTTCTCGGTAGTATGATCAATGAAACTAAGAGTCATTCCTACATTGTAAATCATGTATGACTATTCGTTTCTAATACAATAGAATCTGGAGTTCTGCATCTATCTTCTGAGTGTTCTCCTGCTCTTCTTTGTGTTTTGAAATATCTTCTTTGAGAGCTTGCAATTTTAAATGTATGTTTGTGAAAATGCTCATAACTTACATTTAGGGTTTTTACTATGGATTTGATCAAATTACTGTGGTATTTACATAGTGCATAACAGAAACAATTAGATCCTTCGGTAGATTAAATGAGGTATAGAGTAGATCTTTCTAACTTTTCCCAACCCATCTGAAATACTTAGCTGAAAACGTAGAAATCCAAAGGAAATTGTCTCAAATTTGAAGAAGCATGTATAACAGAGTCTAAGTAGACAGTTTTCATAAACAGATAAAAAAGAAAGCTGCAAAAAACCCAAGAAAACCCTCTGAAACTTGCAGCACAGTATCACCTTTATGCAAATGAACAGAATACTTGTTGAAATCTCATGACCTTTTCGCATATTCTTAGGCCTGTAAACCACAAAACAAACCTAAACTACGTAAGGCCCCTTGAACATTACAGCTTCACATTGACCAACTGAACTTGACCAACCGAACCATTGTAGACTTGGGATTAGTTGAATCTTAAATGATTCCTTCTTGTCTTTCAAGTATAGTTACAGTTCATGTCATGTGAATTTTAACTTATTGTTATGATTGCTTCAAAACAGTCATCAACAGTTTTTTTGGCGCTAAATAGAGGGCTAGACGGCTATATAACGCAATCATCAACAGTTTTTTGGCGCTAGAAGGAGGGCCTGATTTGGTTTAGGGTTAAAATTCTGAGTTTTAAATGTTATATTCTGAGATATGTTAGATCTCATAAAATTTCAAAAGGCCTAAAAGGGTGAAAAGAAGGTCCCATTTTTTTTAATGGACACATATGGGGACAGTTTTCAAGTTAACAGTCCTTTATTTCAGGGAGCTTTGAATGAACAGTTTTATTCTCAAAGTTTATCTAATTTTGGTTTGTCTAGTTGTTGCAGGATACACTGGACTATTGAACACAATGAACTTAAATGTTTAACATTCCTCACTAGGATAGATTCATATTTGAAAGGACTGATTATTTTTTCAGATGTGTTTAGGGCTGAAAGCTGGCAGGAAAAAGAAATTTTGCAGCAACAAGCTAATACAACACTAGAAGCTAATAGGTGGTTAGAAAATACAATAGAAAAATCAATTCTGGAAGGGAATGATAACAGAGCATCTTTTCTTAGGTCATATTATGGAGGGATTGATAGTAGGTCTCTACTTCCTAATACAGGAAAAGGGGAGTGCAAGTATAAATCTTTTAAATCTTGTAGAGAGGAAACCATTTGTCAGGATAAGGGTTTTATTGCTGATCCTAATGCTTTTGGTAAAGATAGTAAAACATCTTTCCTTGAGTCATTTTATGGAAAGGAGAAATGTGGGCAAATGAAAAAATTAGAGTGCATTGAAATTGATGAGATCCCTACTATAAAAACTAGTGAAGTCATAGAGGAGAAAGTAAATCCCAATCCCATGACTGATTTCTCTGAATTGAATGACCAAGTTCAGGATTGTTGCAGGTTAATAGAAGCAGACTCCACACTGGACGATAAATGTGAGTCAGTTGATGACCAATTCTTAAAAATTGAAAATACAGAAGATCATGGAGCTGCTGTGCATAATCAGACATCACCCCCATGCTATGTTGAAAATAAAACAGGGGAGTACTCCTATCAATCAAAAGATGTCATCCCACCTTTACTCTCAAGTGATTTAGAAATGATTAATTTCAGTATATCAGATGATGATGAAGATACTTACTTAAGTACTGATGTGCAGGAAACTAATGAGAACATTGAGAGGTTTGCTGAATTTGAGGATAAACTAAACATCCAGAATGAAGGAACAAAGCTGGATGAAGATGAAGAAATGATACATCTAGAGTCATTCATCTTTCAACTTGAAAAAGGACTAGACATAGAGCTGGGCAATGAAAATGCAGAGTTAAATGAAGAGCCAGCTATTAATAAACAAGTGTGTTCCACAGAGCTTAAAGGCACATCAGGTTGTCTCTTTCCTTTCCTTAGTAAGCAATGATAAATGCTATTTTGATTATGGAAATTCAGGAGATAGGACATGCATATGGATTAATCATAAACCCGATGAGTTGCCTCAGTTACTAGTTATTAAGAGCTATTCTGATAAACACAATGAATCTAGAATATCAGAATTTTTTTCAGAATTCAAAGATAAATCTGCTAAGATGAGGACCATAACCAGTACCCTATTACTCCTGCACAATCTAAAGAAATATGCAAGTAGGGTGTTTTGGGTCTTTTTCCTTTTCCTGGGTTTCAGTTTGCCTTGTAGAGGCTTGTATATAGTTTGGTAGGTTAGTTGTTTGTATAGTTCCTTTTTGTTTGTTTTTGCTTTTTTTGTTTCTTGCTTTTTGTACAGTTTTTTCTATTGTTTTGTTGTTTGTACAGCCTGTTTGTCTGGTTTGTTTGTTGTCTCCTCAGCAGGGATCTTTATTTTACTGTAGAGTATTAAGGAGCAAAACTAGCAACCATTCAAAACAGTATATAATTTAGGATATTCAAGTTAATCATTTGCAATTTACACATAACCTGTCACTGTCATGAATGTAGAGGGTTGTTCATCTCTGAAGTTTTGTATTCAATAAATGTGATTGAGGATTCGAAGCAGGTTTCTCACGATGACACACCTAAAATCCTTGGGTTTGTTGAACTTACCAGTGTAGATATTAGGTGAAAAATCAGAGGTCACCCTTGCTACCATTACAATTCTCAACTTAATTTCAGCAAGTGTCCACTCCTTGCATCATGAAGTTACAAATTGCTATATCTTATGAAATCTTTCAACATTAGAAAACAAAAAAATAAATAAATAAATAAATGAATAAAGCGGATTATACTGAAAATCTAGATTAAGCCATCTAAGTAACTCTACCAGGGCTATGGACGCTCGCTGGCAGTGGGGCTCTACTTAGGAGAATTGTAACGATAACCTTGCCGGGGCTATAGACGCTCGCTGGCAGCAAGGCTCTATCCGGTCGGCTATGAGGGAATATCCTCACCTACGTAGGCTAATGTCAGTCACTGGTTTGTTCAACCGATCTTCAAGATGAGGATAATTAATCACATGCACACAACTAAACTGAAAATGGAAATTCATGCATCTTTATTGAATACTTTGAGTCTCAAGCTGAATAGTAATTTGCAGGAAAAGATTAGTTGGAAGTTATGAGTTCATTTCATCTAGTTTCCTTGAACACTCTGAATTTAATTGTTTTTTTTTGGTTGCCTAGTTGTTGTGATGTTCACAACACACCCCATTATGCTCCTTAGCAAAATGGGGACCCCTACTGATGTTTGCTTTTTGCTTCTGCTTGTGTTTTTTCTGCTTTCTGGCGGTTTGGTAAAAATGAAGGTCAGGTGCATCATCATCATAATATTGCATGAGGTAGGTCATCATCATGAGGTCAGTTTGTCAAAGTTCATATTTTGTTGTTGTGACCTCATATTTAGAAAGGGCTTGAAATTCCATGCAAGTTTGCCTTTTATTTCACTCAAAAATTTTTCCATATGTGAAAGTTATGCACGGTCAAAGTTTTGGTCAAACCTGATATTCGCAGGAGGATCATCATATTTTTATATCCTAAGTCATGTTGACAGCATCATCATGATCTTGGTCTATCACCCGATAAAAATCATGCAGTCGCAATATCCGGACGTCAATCTTAGGTGGTAGTGCTTTTTACCCGTCAAATGGCCTTATGCGCATTATGCATCATCATCATATTTGAACCCCCCCCGATAATATCCTGAGGTTCAAATATCATGATGATATCAACTTTAAGTCAGGGTAAGTTTCCCCGTCGAGCGGTCTTTGTATAGCGAGCATCATCATGATATTTCGACATTACTTTTTTTTCTAATCTTATCATATCATGCTGATCCCCCTTAGAAAATCCACCTTCGGCATATTTTGTATGCGCGTGCTATAAACCTATCGCAAGGTCATCATCATGATATTTGCTGAAGTTCGAAATATGATGATGACGACTTCATATCATCCTGTTCGTTCACGAGGGTCATATTCGCTGAAATTCTCTAAGTGATCGAGACATCATCATCATAATTCGATAAAGAGGATCATCATGTTCATATCCTCCTGATCGCCTTTTTTTTGCAATATCATGATGATCACCCTATCTATTCAGAAGTGGGCGATATTGCATGTCTCAACAGCATGATCATATTTTACAATATCACCCTAGCACAAATATCATGATGACCTCAACTTATCTTTGTGCTCCGAAAACAAAGTATGATGATGACGTCATCATCATATTTTTTTATCCTGTCCTATTGTCAAGATCATCATGATCTTGTTTGTTCACCTGATATTTCGCAAAGTCCTCCTGCCGATGAAATACAACCTTTTGCAAATATCCTGATGATCCTCATCATCATCACATTTTTCCTTCAGCGAGATATTTTCCAAAGCACGATCCGGTTCCCAAATATGATGATGACGTCTTATTCTATGTTCGACAGAAGCCCCAAATATGATGATGATCCTCATCATCCTGATCTTTCGAGAGGGTTGCCTTGGCCGCAAGAGGATCATATTACGTTCATCATCCTGATCATGCTCCTTAGGTAACCCGATATCACAGTTATCCCCTGATCTTAACGAATATGACGATGACATCATCCTTAGCATTTCAATGAAGCCCGAATATCATGATGACGTCACCATCATCTTCCTTTCCTCGGCAGCATGACCATATTCATATCCTCCTTTTCTTCTTCAACATGATGATGATGATGATGTTATTCTTTTCCCCAATATGCAGAAGCGAAATATCATGATGACATCATCTGGACCTTCAGGAGTGAGAGCATCGTATTTCCAGAATATCATGATGATGAAGTATATCAACCAACATGTTTTTTGACGCACCGACAGCGATGATCATGCCGATGGGCGGGAAATGAGGCGGTGGAGTTTTAAAGTGTTTTTTTTGGCGCTTCTGGCATTTTCCCGGTCAGTGATGGTTGACCTGATGAAGTTTGAGCTGTATGAACGCATTTTTGACGCGTTTTGAGTGGATTTCTAATCCGATTTCCACAATCTTGCACCGTCACCTGGATTTAAACGCTTATTTTAATTTCATGCTATTTTTATGTGATAAATGTGAAACTTATCGCTTGTCTTGTCTTGCAGGCTTGCAGTTGAGGAGGCAGCTGGAAAGTCAACACAGTGACCTCATGGAGGAAGGAGATCTGATCTCAGGAGCAAGAAGATAAGGATAAAGTGCAAAAAGTCAAGGCCATTCAAGTGAAAGACAGAGTTGCAGCTGGAGGCATTAATGCAACAGACAAACAGAAGTTATTACCCAGCTGCCGGAACTTCTCAGAAGGGGCAATATTTCGCCCAGATTTGACACTGCTCAGAGATATTTTTTGAGGGCTGGTTCACCTATATTTATTGTTGTAACCAGAGGTTTGAACCAGGGGTTCAGTTAGGTTTTTGCTGTAGTGAGGACAATCAGAATGTTATATATTGTGCCTCTCTACACTGTAATACTTTACAACAGGGATTTTTAGGGATTACAACAGGGATTTTTAGGGCCTACAATAGGGATTCTAGGAAAACACTGCAAGTTAGCTTAGCATAGTTTAGAAGTAGAAGAAGGAGGTCGCCTGTTTGTCTGCAGTAAGATGTGCGTGGAATGTCTGGCTGTCTTACTGTATCTGTAAAGCTTGTAAGTTCTCGGTAGTATGATCAATGAAACTAAGAGTCATTCCTACATTGTAAATCATGTATGACTATTCGTTTCTAATACAATAGAATCTGGAGTTCTGCATCTATCTTCTGAGTGTTCTCCTGCTCTTCTTTGTGTTTTGAAATATCTTCTTTGAGAGCTTGCAATTTTAAATGTATGTTTGTGAAAATGCTCAGAACTTACATTTAGGGTTTTTACTGTGGATTTGATCAAATTACTGTGGTATTTACATAGTGCATAACGGAAACAATTAGATCCTTCAGTAGATTAAATGAGATATAGAGTAGATCTTTCTAACTTTTCCCAACCCATCTGAAATACTTAGCTGAAAATGTAGAAATCCAAAGGAAATTGTCTCAAATTTGAAGAAGCATGTATAACAGAGTCTAAGTAGACAGTTTTCATAAACAGATAAAAAAGAAAGCTGCAAAAAACCCAAGAAAACCCTCTGAAACTTGCAGCACAGTATCACCTTTATGCAAATGAACAGAATACTTGTTGAAATCTCATGACCTTTTCACATATTCTTAGGCCTGTAAACCACAAAACAAACCTAAACTACGTAAGGCCCCTTGAACATTACAGCTTCACATTGACCAACTGAACTTGACCAACCGAACCATTGTAGACTTGGGATTAGTTGAATCTTAAATGATTCCTTCTTGTCTTTCAAGTATAGTTACAGTTCATGTCATGTGAATTTTAACTTATTGTTATGATTGCTTCAAAACAGTCATCAATAGTTTTTTTGGCGTTAAATAGAGGGCTAGAAGGCTGTATAACGCAATCATCAACAGTTACTTTCAGGTGTTCTATAATGATTTGGCTAGAAGGGGCATATCGTTCAGTTAGCATATCATATGGTCAGATAATTGTGCGTCACAATTCAAGAACTTGCAAAATTTCTATTGGCTGAGTAGGAGGCATAATTTTACAGGTATTCAGCATATGTGGAACTTTTGTGAGGCTAGGCATGGAAAGGGGGAGCATGATGGTGTAGGAGCATGTATCAAAAGAGCCATAGCATGAGAAGAGTTAAAGTATAAAAACAATGCAAAGTTGACAAATGCAAAATTGATCATCGAGTGGTGTAATGCTTCCATGGGTCTAGGTAATGAAGGTAAGTCTTCAGTTCGTAAATTTTTTTGGTTGATAGATGATACTAACATTGCACCATATGAGGATTGTTCTACATTGATAGAATCAAGTGAGATGCACTCTTTTAGAAGCTCAATTGCAGATTCATGGAGTATCCATACACAAAAGATGTCATGCTTTTGTTCTTCCTGTACAATTCAAGCCTGGGATGAGTATGAGTCAAAGGAGTGGGTTGACGAATGGTAGTTAAGTTATCTTAGCCAACTTGACATGTATCGACCCCCGATGGCACTAGAACTAACACAAATGGAATCATCAGTTGACTTTGACCACATATCAGATCTAGTTCAACCAGGTAATATATCTATTTGCATAGTTTTTGAAATTCCTAATGTCATCTTACTGTGTAGTGTTTTTGTAATGTTGACTAATTTCATCTAATTTGCTACACATATCAATGTAGGGCACGTATATGTAGTTATTGTAGATGAAGATAATGAAGAGGGAATAGATTATTACTTATGTCGTTGTGTTGAGGCCAAAAAGAAGTTGGAGGCCCTAGTTACAAATGGTGAAAACATCGAATACCCTACAAGCGCAGTGGTTATTACTGGAACATGGCTTAGAAGGTACCCACATAAGAGTGTTAATGTTTGGCTGTTTCAGGACTTTGACACGCATCAAAATATTCTTCATTACTCGAACCTTGTCGTGGCATCCAATATTCATTTGATACAGTATCGGGGTAGACCTTTGAACAAGACCTTATGGAAGGTGCGTGAGTTTGACCATGAAGAAATACTTGACACAATAAAGAGTAGAGCAAACCTAGATGGTTCATTGGATTAATTTGTAAGTATTCACATTGATTTTGTAAAGTCATGTTACATTGAGTTGTAAGTATGCACATTAATTTGTAAGGTTTGTCTTTTTTTATTTGCGGCTGCATTTATACACATATACACATTTTTACATCATCATGTTATGCTTCATGGGGTTAGACCTAAGTGATGGATGAAGTTAATCCTGAGAATAATGTATAAAATCTAGGTAATGTATAAAATATAGGTGTCTCTAGGTGTCTTGGTTTCTAACTAGATAATAGGTGTCTCTAATTGTGTCTTAGGTATATACGATATGTCAACTAGGTAGATAGAGACTAGAAAAAAGGTATTTAATCTAATCTAGGTGTCTTAGGTAGATACTATATATCAAAGACTTGTCTAGAGACTAGAATAAGGTATAATCTAGAATGATCTACGTGTCTTCTAGGTAGGTGTATTCTATAATTTAATCTAGGTGTCTTAGGTAGGTACTATATGTCAACTAGGTCTTCCATAATAAGTGTCTTAGGTAGAACTATAATCTAGGTGTCTAGTTGACTTAGGTCTAGACTATGATAAGGTATAAAGACTAGGTGTCTTAGGTCTACTATGTCTATAAAATCTAGATGTACATACTATACAATAGGTGTCTTAGGTGTCCTACGTCTACTAGACTACATGTGTCTTAGGTCTTAGGTGAGGCCACATGAGCTTCCACCTTCACGTGGTTGGCCTTGTTAGTATAGAATATTTATATTCCTTGAAGCTAAGGAAAGCTCTTTTTCTTAATAGGAAAACTTTATCGACTTCAGTTGCACTAATGGTGCAGGGGCACCCAGGTTGTCATGCCTCCAAGAGGAGTCAAAAAATGAAATTTTGTTTTGATTGAGTCAATTGTATGTAATAAGGTCTTCTAAGACCATTTCATTTGTTTTTAAGTTACTTTGAGTCATTTGAGGTCAGTTTGAGTCTTTGAGTTTTGTTGCAAAAAAGTGT
The DNA here is from genome assembly GCA_027924645.1 of Cunninghamia lanceolata. NCBI lineage: Eukaryota > Viridiplantae > Streptophyta > Pinopsida > Cupressales > Cupressaceae > Cunninghamia > Cunninghamia lanceolata. The sequence goes on from BSBN01000078.1 coordinate 13,697,757, forward strand.
CAATGTTGTCAAGTTGCACAAAGCAAATTTTGTATTTTTAGTTTCTTACTCCTAATATGACCAAACTGGTAGTTCTAACACATCTGGATGGGTATATTTAGGCTAGGCATGGTTATGTTTTTCACCCAAACATGTCGAAACAGTTCGAACTACATTGTACTGATGATATCCCTGAAGAGTCCAAAGTGTAAAATGGCAGCAATCTTTGACGAGATGTTACTCAAAAACCATATCACTTAGAAACATTCTATCTAAGGTAACGCGATCACGTAGAGTCCCTCTACAATAACCTCTCTCATTTTTTTATATCTCTGAGGCATTTTCCCATGGTGAAAGGTTTTCTACTGCCCCAAAATTGTCAAAAGGAGGCAGTGTAAAGTTCCAAAGGGGTATAACTTTCATCCTGCTCCTGATGTAACCAAACTGACTATTCCAGCATGTCTGCATGGGTACATTTACACTAGGCATTGTCCTATTTTTTACGCAAACATGTTGAAACAGTCTGAGCTACATTGTACCGATGATATCCCTGAAGAGTCCAAAGTACAAAAAGGCAGCAATCTTTGATGAGATGTTACTTGAAAATTGTGTCACTTAGAAACATTCCATCTAAGTTAACGTGATCATGTAGGGTTCCTCTACAATAACCTCTCTTAATTTTTTATATCTCTGAGGCGTTTGGCCATGGTGAAAGGTTTTCTTCTGCCCCAAAAATCATCAGAAGGCGGTAGTGTAAAATTGCAAAGGGGTGTAACTTTTGTCCTGCTCCTGATGTGACCAAACTGACTATTCCAAAGTGTCTGGTTGGATACATTTATGCTAGGCATGGTCCTATTTTTCACCCAAACATGCTGAAACAGTCTGAGCTACATTGTACCAACGATATCCCTGAAGAGTCTAAAGTGCAAAAAGGCAGCAATCTTTGACGAGATGTTACTCCAAAATCATGTCACTTAGAAACATTCCATCTAAGGGAATGTGATCATGTAGAGTCCCTCTACAATAACCTTTCTCAGTTTTTTATATCTCTAAGGCGTTTGCCCGTGGTGAAAGGTTTTCTGCTGCCCCAAAAATCGTCAGAAGGAGGTAGTGTAAAGTTGCAAAGGGGTGTAACTTTCGTCTTGCTCCTGATGTGACCAAACTGACTATTCTAATGAGTCTGGATGGGTACATTTACACTAGGTATGCTCCTATTTTTCACTCAAACATTTCGAAATAGTCTGAGCTACATTGTACCGACGATATTCCTGAAACGTCTAAAGTGCAAAAAGTCAGCAATCTTTGACGAGATGTTACTTGAAAACCATGCCACTTAGAAACATTCTGTCTAAGGAAACATGATCATGTAGAGTCCCTCTACAATAACCTCTCTCAATTTTTTTATCTCTGAGGCATTTGCCTGTGGTGAAAGGTTCTCTGCTGCCCCAAAAATTGTCAGAAGGAGGCAGTGTAAAGTTGCAAAGGGGTGTAACTTTCGTCCTGCTCCTGATGTGACCAAACTGATAGTTCCAATGCATCAAGATGGGTATGTTTAGGTTAGGTATGGTCCTATTTTATACCCAAACATGCCAAAATAGTTCGAGCTACATTGTACTGGTGATATCCCTAAAGAGTCCAAAGTGTAAAAATGTAGAAATCTTTGATGAGTTGTTACTCAGAAACCATGTCACTTAGATACATTCTGTCCAAGGAAAAGCAATCACATAAGGTCCCTCTATAATAACTTCTCTCAGGTTTTTATATCTCTAAGGTGTTTGCTCATGGTGAAAGGTTTTCTGCTACCCCAAAAATCGTCAGAAGGAGGCAGTGTAAAGTTGCAAAGGGGTGTAACTTTTGTTCTTCTCCTTGTGTGGCCAAACTGACAGTTCTAATGCATTTGGACAGGTACGTTTAGGCTAGACATGGTCTTGTTTTGCACCCAAACATGCCGAAACAGTCTGAGCTACATTGTACCGGTAATGTCCCTAAAGAGTCCAAAGTGTAAAAAGGTAGCAATCTTTGATGAGTTGTTACTGGGTAACCGTGTCACTTAGATACATTTCATCTAAGGCAACGCAATTATGTAGGGACCCTCTATAATAACCTCTCTCAAATTTTTATATCTCTGAGGCATTTTCCCGTGGTGAAAGTTTTTTTGCTGCCCCAAAAATCATCAAAAGGAGGCAGTGTAAAGTTGCAAAGGGGTGTAACTTTTGTTCTTCTCCTCGTGCGTCCAAACCAACAATTCAAATGCATCTAGATGGGTATGTTTAGGCTAGGCATGGTCCTATTTTACACCCAAACATGCTGAAACAGTCCAAGCTACAAACACTAACTAGTCTTCAATCTTCAAACACTACAAATACCATGATATCCTGCATAAAGTTGTCTTTTAGCCTTTTATAAAGGCATGCCCATCAAATTCAACCGCATAGAGATGATTGTTTGTACTCCAAATTCCTTTTAAATACTAACCTTCCAATCCTTTTTCCTTCCCTCATATCAATTAAATATGACCTTCAATTATGATATGGCACTCGAGCTTATGAGAGTTTACCAGAGATGTCGGTTGAGTTAGGTTGAAGGGGCGATGAACTAATGACTTAAAGACCATTTAGTAGGTTGATTTAAGTGATAGTAACTTCTTATTATAAGTTAATATTAAATTAAAACAAAAGTACACTTTACACATGACAGACAATTGAGGGTTTTAAAGTCTTAAAAAAAGTAGATTCTTTTTAGGGTTTAATGCCCAAATACAAAACCTAACTATCAATAAGATTATAATTAGGAAAGCTTGTGTCTTCTCTAACTTCTTATTGCATGAACAAAACCACATCCACCATGAATATGAACCTTGCATCATATCAACCTTTCAAGATAGACCTTATCATGAAAACCATATTCACAACAAAACCTTGCATGAACAAAACCACATCCACCATGAACATGAACCTTGCATCATATGAACGAACCATGTTTGTCTTGTGCAGCATTAACATGAATTGAGAGACCTTATCATGGAAACCATATTCAGAACATCATGCACCTCATGACCATCACCTACCTTGAATCACTATATCACCTTATCAACATCAAGGCATCAACCTTGACATCAATGACAAACAACCTTGACCCTTTGACTTCAATGACAACCTTGAACCTTGATTATTGATGACTTATGGAATCCTATAGCCCCAATGTTATGTTGCATTACTAAAATTAGGTAAGACTCAATGTAATCTCATAACCTCACCTTATATGCAAGAGGAATTACATTTAATAACCACAATGGTCATCAGGTGCTCATAAGCATATGATTTTGACTATCTTATTCAAAACAACAAACATACTCTTTGCATCCCAATATGGTATAATAACAAGAAATCAAGAAATATTTTCAATTGACTAACTCATAAAGAATATGGATCAGCATACTCATTTGAATATTTCCAATTGAGCGACTCATAAAGAATATAAATATTTTTTGTTCAACATGATGATTCATTTTTATTTTAAATACAACTTTTATCTTTTAGTTCCAAAATGAGGTTTAGGTGACACTTGAATAACAATAGCTGGCTTATTGGATCAACAAACATCCTATGTAATACAATTGGACTATAAATATTTGAAGTAGCCATCTACAAATATCCATTCAAACATGGATTTATAATGCAAGTATGGACGTCATCAATAAAAAAGATTTGTATTACCAAATATCCATATAGGCATACATCAATATCTATCGATATAAGTACAACATATATATAAAATAGCCATATAGGCTTACAAGAATGCCATATAGGCATACAATGTCAACTATATGCAATACAAAATATATGTCCACAAATGCCATATAGGCATACAACAAAGGAACACAATAAAAAGTCATTCCCCTCTAGCTGGTGAAGAGAATAGATCACGAGTAGCCTTTGATCTTCTAGGGGATGGAGACGCGTATGTGGGTGGTCTACTATGAACCCAAGAGTTGCTCCTCCTATTTAGTTCTTCCTACATCTGTAGTTGTTACATTAAAAAGTATAGATGTTAATGGGGAAATGGATTGATCAATAATGATAATAAAACCCAAACACCAATAGAATATACAAATAACAAGCTTGAAATTAGAAATTACCAACTTACAACACCTGTTACCCTGCGGCTTCCATTGTTTGCCTATCTGTTCTTGACCTTGATGATGAAGAAGATTGGCCCTCAGTGAGCTTGCTTCCTTGCTTGTTGATGGTGACAAGAATGGAACGGCTGTGATATTTTGTTGTGTTGAAGATGAGCTTCAAACACAGGGACAATGAATAGAGGATGTGGGATGGCTAGAATGATTTCTGCATTTGGACGGTATGAAGAAGGGAATTGAGAAGAATGTGGGCATTATGGGGATGCCAGAAGAAGATTTCTAGAAGAAGTTGGGCATAGTAAGGATGCCAGAAGGAGTCCCTCCTAGAGGAAATTGGTCATGGATTTGATGCAAGAATGAATGTCCTCTAATGGTTTAGAGAGGGGTCTTATTTATAGAGTTTCTAAAAAGAGAATGGAGGGTGAGGATCAATAGATGAGATTAATGGCTAGGAATAAAAGTGAATCTTTTATTCATAGTGGATGAATTAAACATTTATTTTTTGGGAACAGTGGAGGATAGTGGATGAATTAAAAATTCATTTTTGGGAAGAGTGGAGGATAATTGAATTTAAAAAGAATTTAGTGGAGAATAGTGGGGAATAATTGAATTAAGAATTCAATGAGTGGAGAATAGTGGGGGACAATTGAATTAAGAATTCAATGAGTGGAGAATAGTGGGGGATAATTGAATTAAGAATTCAATGAGTGGAGAATAGTGGGGGACAATTGAATTAAGAATTCAATTTTGGATAATAGTGGGGGACAATTGAATTAAGAATTTAATTTTAGAGAATAGTGGGGGACAATTGAATTAAGAATTCAATTTTGGAGAATAGTGGGGGACAATTGAATTAAGAATTCAATGAGTGGAGAATAGTGGGGGACAATTGAATTAAGAATTCAATTTTGGATAATAGAGGATATTAGCTAATTAAATATTAAGAATATTTAATTATATGTGCAACATGGTGAGGTGGAAGAGATGAGGTGGATTGATGAGGTGGATTGATGAAGTGGATTTTGTGAGGTGGATTTTAGGACTTGGACATTAGAAGGATTTTGGGATTTTAATTAAATAAAATGATTTCATTTATTTATGGGATAATGAACCAATCAAATAAACTTATAATATTTATTTAATTGATAGAAGAAAATAAGAATTAAAATAAATATCAAAATATTTACTTAATTCGACCTGAGCCAATTTTAGGTGTATACATTTTGCCCCTCTTTGAAGCAATGTGTTTTATCACATTGTTTCAAAGAATAAATAGTCTGATAATGATACATGCCCTAGTTTGCCCCTGGTACAGGTTATGATGATAGGATGCCCCCTCAGGAGATTGGACGGGGAGAAGGCAGCAGGCGTGAGACGAACAATCTCACGATAAGATATGTTGACAGGAGATGAAATGGTTGAATGCAGAAGAAAGGGATGAATGATATGGAATGCAAGATAAAAATGATAACACACACAAGTAAGGAAGAAAGTATGCACAAATGATACAAGCACAAACAAGGTATTTCCGCTGTCGAGCGGTAAACCAATGATATGGATCGATGATGTCTGGTTTCAAGGATGAGATATGTCATATAAGACTTTGGGTCTGGTTTCGACAATATAACATCCTGTCTAAGACATTTGATATGATAGTGTTGTCATGGCGGGGAATGATGGATCCCTAGAGCAACATGAAGGATAGTGTCTGGTTTTAGGAAATGAAGCATGTCGTGTAAGACACGTGTGTTGGTCTGGTTTTGACAATGCAGCATCCTGTCTAAGACAATTGATACGATAGTGTTGTCATGGTGGGGAACAATATATCCCTAGAGTAACATGAAGGATAGTGTCTAGTTTTAGGAAATGAAATATGTCGTATAAGACTCCGGGTCTAGTTTCGACAATGCAACATCCTGTCTAAGACAATTGATTGATTAACTAATCGAATTGGTTTATGACTGGATAAGGATCAAGACCACTGATTGTGATTGGAGCGTCTGACAAGATTGACTTGACTTGATTGGCATGGATTAAAGATAGACTTGCAATTGGATATGGTATGGATATGGATATGGGTACGGATATGGTATGGATATGAGATGTGATTGGATATGGATATGGATATAGATATGGGACGCAATTTGATATGGTATAGATATGGAAATGGATATGAACTGTAGTTGGATATGGTATGGATATGGATATGGATATTTGTCACCTTGACATAGCAAGTATTTTGAAGCGCTTTCATCATTGGGCTTTATTATGTCGTAAGAAAATACAAGCATCTAGGTATAATTGAACCGAGATGACCTGAGTATTACTTACATGGATGTTTCAACAGACAAGGATTGCCCCTTTTCATGTTTAGACCTCGGAGTCCTTGATGATCTTTTGCCGATCATGTCATTAGACAAAAGTAGTCACATTACTAAAGTTTTATCGACAAGCAGCAAAAAAAGAAAATAATCATGCCCCCATCCTAGCATCTCTAGCTTTTGGCATCCTCGAGTAGCATAGAAAGGCATGATAGCATAAATCAAGACTCTTAATCTAACCAACACAAAATGTTCTGGCATTAGATATGTTTGTTTCTTGCCATAATTGATATGAGATTTAGCTTGAGTGTTTCAGTATGGTGCTCTATTTTGCCTTGGACAGGTTGATGTTTTTCGTCAAGATTTTTGTTTGGATGTAATTCTGAAGCAAATGATATTTATGGAAGCTGTAAGGGAGTGCCAATAACAGAGGAGGACTTAAATGTTGATGATCAGGAGTGTAAGATGAGTGAAATCCATACTCTAAGAACACAACCAGAGATCTGTAAAGAGTGCATAGAGGATAGAGAAAGCTGTGAATTTATGCGTAAATTGGAATATAGAAATGAGGAGCTTCGTATGCATCTTTTTCGAGGTAAAGAACCTCCTAGGTCCATTTTAGCTTCCTCTGGGTCTGTATCTGATGTTGAATGGTGTACATCGAAGAGGTCTCGGAAGACATCGACAAATGGTAGCTCAATTAACTTGAGAGTTTTTGGATGCACAACCGTGTATCAATTGAAGATGATGAGGATTTTTGTTTGGAAGTAGACTTTATTGCTCTTGTTTGTCTAGCAGAAGGTATCACAATTCTTATTGGTGGGATGGACGACAAGACATGGATGGACTAGAAGAAAGACAACAAGAAAGACAACAAGAAATGGGACGGATGGGGAAGTGGAGCCTCGGGGGCGCATTGATAATGGCCTTGCCTATGTGACAATGCAGAGGTAGCATAGTTTGGGGCTTGGACCATGGGTGTAATAGATGATAGATGACAAGATATGAGATGGACAAGGAAGTGGAGCCTCAGGGGTGCATTGATAATGGTCTTGCCTACGTGACAACGCAGAGGCAACGTAGTTCAGGGTGAACCCTGATGGACCGAAGACCTAGGTGATGGTGGATCTGTAGAAGTGGTATGGACTTAGATAGATAGAAAGACCAGATATGGGACTGACGGGACAGCGGAGCCTTAGGGGCACATTGATAATGGCCTTGCCTACGTGACAATGCAGAGGCAGCGTAGTTCAGGGATGTGGACCATGGATGTAATAGAGGATAGATGACAAGATATGAGATGGACAAGGAAGTGGAGCCTCGGGGGCACATTGATAATGGCCTTGCCTACGTGATAGCTTAGAGGTGACATAGTTCGACAAGAACCCTAAAGGACCTAAGATATGGATTGGATGAGATGCGATATGGAACCGATATGGATCAGATAAGACACGATATGGATCAGATAAGACACGATATGGAACCGATATGGATCAGATATGGAACAAACAATATTGATGACAAGGAAACACCACGGATATGTAGATGTATGGGTGATAGTAGATATGGAGGTAGAAGGAACCAAGGATGTGATCTCTAAGGACTACGTCGCATGAGAATAATGTGCCCCCTTGTAGGTAGAATACTTAGGATTTTTCATGACAATGTTTATGATGATAGGAGGATGAAGGATTTGCATGTGTTGGAGGGATAAGGTATGTCAAGAGCCTTTCAAAACATTTGTCAACATTGTGCCCCCAATCTTTATCAAGACCAAATAATAGAGGGAAGGAAGTTTGGATGGATGGACGATACATGATAGGAAATGTAATGGAAGAAAACTGGTAGGAGAAGAGTGATATGCCAATGAGACAAGGTGCCCCCAAGTGTAGGTGACATAGCAGATCAATGTTACACATGACGCCTGTTTGCCAGGTTTTCATCATGGTACTTATCCAAGGTGCCTGTTTGCCAAGTTTTCACCATTGGATGAAGGGATTTTTCTTTACTTTTTTCTTTTTTTCTCTTTTTTTTGTTTTTTGAATAGTGAGATTGGAGAAGGTGGATATGGAAAGACTAAGTAGATAGTTCCTTGAAAGGTGATAGTCCCGCTAGACAGATACTGTCGAATGGACAGTGCCAAGTGGTCTTACAGATGTTGGTAGGGGAATGTATGAAAGTGATATGGCATAGGTAGATAGTGGATTATGATGCAGAATATGGAGGGAAGGCTTATGCAAAAGCATGGACCATAGGATGAGGAAGATATGTAGGATAATAGTGGAAGGTAGGGGAGATGGAGTTATACGGAAGTGTTGTGGAATGGAAGGGAATCATGACCAACAGTCGCACACATCGTGATAAACATTGAAGCTTTTGATGAGATGGTGGTGTAGGAAGCAATGGAGATGTTTGCTTAGGAGATGGTTGATGAAGTGATTTAGGAACCCACATAGATTTAGTATATTTAGTGCTTTTGTTTTGCTTGTGGGATTTTTGAAGGGAATGGAAGTTTTGGATGGAAGTAGGCATTGGGATGGATATAGGTGGTTGGGATTCCTGAGATGTGGATGAGGAAGCCTCATTTGACTTGCTAGCTATGTTCTTAGGGACCCAAACTATTTTGCTTTTGGGCTTTACATTTGGAGGTAAGGGTTTAGATGGCTGTTTAGATGAACTTTTCTTTGATTTTGATTCTTTATGTCCTAAGGTATGAAGACCATTAGGATTTTTGGTAGGATTTTTAGCTTTATGGATGAAGGCATCAAACTTTTTGCTTTTGAATCCCATGGAGTGGGTGGTGTGGATGGAATGATTGGAAGTTGTATGCTTAAATGATGTGTGCTTTTGTTGGCCATGTTTAGGGATGTAAGGATACTTATGAATGAGAGATATGTTAGGTGTTGGAAGCAACAGTGGCAAGGTGGATGGAGAGACATTGGGAGTTGGAAGGAGTGGAGGTAAAGTGGATGGTGGAAGCTGTATGAACACAGGCTTTTGACATTTATAGGATGATGGAGGTGGAATGGCGACATATGTTTTGGGGATATGATAGGGTTTGCAATGGAAAGTGGTAGACTTAGGAGGAGTGGAGGAATTACCAACATCTTGAGTTTGTGCACCTTGGGGTATGTATCCAAGGCCGTATGAAGGTGGAGGAACATTGACATGGATAGGTTCCAAAATACCTTGTTCATGAAGGCCTAAGCCTTTACCTTGATAGTTCATAAGATGGAGTATACGGTGGACATCGGGGTTATGTGTAGGTGGAACTTTAGACACAAGTTCTTTATTGGATGAGGAAGAGGCGATAGCAAATAATAGTTGGTGGTGTTCTAAGAAAGAACATTCATGCATGAAGGTAGTAAGACCAAGGATATATGGTGGAGGATTTGTAGCTTGGTCAATTATGGATGGTGAAGGAGAATCATTAGGATCGTGATTAGCATTGTGTTCACTAAGATCCAAGTTATTTGTTAGATCTTTTATGCTTACCTTGGGGACAAGTGTCTCATCATGACAAGTGGATGTTGTGGGTTCATGGCTAGAGGAAGAGATCTCTTTGCTTTGAAGGAAGGCCATGAAACGGGGTGAATGCTGAAGTAGGTCAACAAGACTTTCATTGGATAAAGCATGTAGGTCTTGGGTGTCTTATTCATGGATAGTTGTAGGGGTATGAATAGGATCAAGTGGCTCATGGATAGATTCATTATTATGGCTATCATCTTGGTCATAGAAAAGATACATATTATGGATGGGTTGAATAAAAGTGATTTGAGATTGACTTAGACTAGGGGTGGATGTTTCCACATGATTTAAGGTGTGCTCTTGACATATCTCTTGGTCTTCTTGAATGGAAGTGGAAGGCTCTTGGGTGGGCTCGTGGTCAACAACATGAGGCTATGACAGACCTTGACTCTGGTGCATGGTAGAAGACTCGTTGAGAAGCTCAAGGGGTTGTGTATGACATGAAGGGGTTGTAGGATTTGACATGGTATTGGAAGAATCTTTGGCAAGGTCAAGGACCAAACTTTGGGGACATGGTTGACTCTCAGCTAGTAGTCCTTGGATCACATCCTTCGTAGGTGTATGGGTAGATGAATGAGGGGATGGATGACTGGATTTGGCTTTCTCCCTAGCTTTTCTTTTGTTGTATAAATGTGGAAAATATTTTTCCCACCACTCATCTGATTCTTTTTTTGTGTGCCATTTAAAATTTGAGGAACTAGATGGTGGTGTTGTTGTAGAACTGGTATGCTTTGGGATAGGTGTCTTAGAATATGGTGAAGGAGGACTAGTAGACGGGGTGATATATGATTTCCCTCTTGAAGTGGTGGTTGCCTTGTCAATAGTATCATTAAGATGGGAAAAGAAGGTATGGTTTTGGGATGAGTCATAGCTAGTACTGGCCCGTTCATCTTGCAAGCTTGTCAATTCTTGTCATAAGGCATCCATTTGTTGAAGAATTGCTATACAATCTTGGGGTGGGGGACCTAAGTTTACTTGCATTATCAGAGATTGAAGTTTTTGATCAAGATATTCTAATTTGTTTGCCATTGACCCAATACTAGAAAAGCTTACTAGTGTGGATGTGTAGCAGTAAAGGCATCTGTAATAGAGTGCAAATGCAACACAAGTTGAGACAAGTGTGCTTGGAAGAATGAGTTGAATGACTTATCTTATGTGTTTGGTATTTAACTTGATTTGGTAATGATCACACATGTACAAACATGATTCACTCACGCAAGACACATAAGCACCTTTGAATGTTTGAATGTGAAGAATATGCTGATTAGTAAACAAGCACACGTGGAAAACACACCAACATGCCCTAATGTCTAGTTTGATGTAGGGTATGGCCAATTAGGTTTAGGCAATGTTTACATGAGGTTGACTGGGGATTGAAAGTGAAATCCTATCACACAACCAGGAGAAGAGGGTAACCCACCCTTCACCTTCACTTCCCAAAGGAAGAAAGTTCTTTGGGGCTTAGCCAAGAGTGATAAGATTCTAATTTCAATGAGGGTGTCTTTCGATTCAGCCTTGGATGAGGTCATCCCTAGGGGTGATGAAATCCCCTAGCAGGCCTCCTAGGAAAGGGTAAACGAAAGCAAATCCAGTTGTAAATTAACCCTTAAGAAATTGAAATGTGTGTGTGAAAATTGAATGGATAAGAGGTGTTTTTTATTCTAAAGACCACACGAAGCGCATGAGAAGAGCATACACACCCCTAATCGCATACAAATTCACCAAACAATGAAGACACTAGTTCATTTTATAGCCCAAGTCCAAATTTAAATGGAAGACACTAGTTGATTTTATGCCCCATTTGATATGTGATGATCAATCAATGTTCATTTTAGAAGCCCAAATCAAAGTATGTTTGTAAACAAGATTATGAAGAAATGAGAGATAGAATGAGTGCACCCAGATTGTTTTCGCTATCCAAATTGCCATATTTGCTAATCCTGATGTTGTTGCAGCCCCGAATGATCACCTGCAAGTCACAGAATCGAAAACAAAGCACGTAGACTAGCCAAGGAGATTGTTATGTGAAAGTTGATAATCTGATAAAATTGGATGAAGAATGAATTGATACAGAGAAAATAAGTTCATAAATAGATTCTACATGAAATTCTATGCGATTGTAAAAAAATTCACTGAAAACTGATCAAAATTGCTCAAGTTATGATGGTTTGAAGTTTTAAAAGAGCTTTGACTTTGACTTCAAAAAAATGTTATAAAATGGTACAGTCACCTAAAACTTTCTTCACCGTTGTGTAGTTCACCTTGTCATCTTTCCGGCAAGTCTTTGTTTGTGAATTTTTGACTCCGTAGGCAAAAGTTGTGTGAGTTAGAAAAAAAAACAGCCTATTTGACTAAGTGGCAATTAAAAGAGAAAAAAAAATAACTCCCCTTTTTTGTTTTTTTTTGTTTTACTATTTTATTTTATTTTATTTTTTTATTTTTTTGTTTTTTTATTTATTTTTTCTAAAGTGAAAAGGTTAAAATGAAATAACAATAAAATCTAATGTCATTTTTTTTTTCAATTTTATTTTTTTATTTTTGCAAAAAAAATACGTTGGAAAGTTAAAAAATTTTAAATAGCAAAACTAGAGAAATTATATGTGATTTCTTATCGTCGAGGCCTTCTGGACTCAATGGTGAGCTCGGTTTATGCGTAGGAGGCCGTTTGTGAGAGTCGATGCTTGAATGTGCTCTGAAATACACCTGAATCCTATGACAACTTTCAAAGCCAAACACTCACAAACAAGATGGGGGTTAGATCACAGTGGGCGCCAAAATGTTAATGGGGAAATGGATTGATCAATAATGATAATAAAACCCAAACACCAATAAAAAATGCAAATAACAAGCTTGAAATTAGAAATTACCAGCTTACAACACCTGTTACCCAGTGGCTTCCATTGTTCGCCTATCTATTCTCAACCTTGATGAAGAAGAAGATTGGCCCTCAGTGAGCTTGCTTCCTTGCTTGTTGACGGTGACAAGAATGGAACGGCTGTGATATTTTGTTGTGTTGAAGATGAGCTTCAAATACAGGGACAATGAATAGAGGATGTGGGATGGGTAGAATGATTTCTGCATTAGGAGGGTATGAAGAAGGGAATTGAGAAGAATGTGGGCATTATGAGGATGCCAGAAGAAGATTTCTAGAAGAAGTTGGGCATAGTAAGGATGCCAGAAGGAGTCCCTCCTAGAGGAAATTGGTCATGGATTTGATGCAAGAATGAATGTCCTCTAATGGTTTAGAGAGGGGTCTTATTTATAGAGTTTCTGAAAAGAGAATGGAGGGTGAGGATCAACATATGAGATTAATGGCTAGGAATAAAAGTGAATCTTTCATTCATAGTGGATGAATTAAAAATTTATCTTTTGGGAAGAGTAGAGGATACTGGATGAATTAAAAATTCATTTTTGGGAAGAGTGGAGGATAATTGAATTTAAAAAGAATTTAGTGGAGGATAGTGGGGAATAATTGAATTAAGAATTCAATGAGTGGAGAATAGTGGGGGACAATTGAATTAAGAATTCAATGAGTGGAGAATAGTGGGGGATAATTGAATTAAGAATTCAATGAGTGGAGAATAGTGGGAGACAATTGAATTAAGAATTTAATTTTGGATAATAGTGGGGGACAATTGAATTAAGAATTCAATTTTGGAGAATAGTGGGGGACAATTGAATTAAGAATTCAATGAGTGGAGAATAGTGGGGGACAATTGAATTAAGAATTCAATTTTGGATAATAGAGGATATTAGCTAACTAAATATTAAGAATATTTAATTATATGTGCAACATGGTGAGGTGGAAGAGATGAGGTGGATTGATGAAGTGGATTTTGTGAGGTGGATTTTAGGACTTGGACATTAGAGGGATTTTAGAATTTTAATTAAATAAAATGATTTCATTTATTTATGGGATAATGAACCAATCAAATAAACTTATAATATTTATTTAATTGATAGAAGAACATAAGAATTAAGATAAATATCAAAATATTTACTTAATTCGACTTGAGCCAATTTTAGGTGTATACAATAGACATTAATATATAGAAATTACATGTTATAAAAAATGAAACATTTAAGAAAATAATCACTTACCGCTATCATATAATCTGTCTCCTCACTTGCCTTAGTAGTAGGATTAGGTTGTGGTGATGTCATGTCCTATAGAAACCTGTTGATCATGATGTTAGTCATAAACAAACATAGAATAAAAGTTACACATCAACCTTTACTCATCTTGGAAGATACGATGAATTCAAAGAATTCATGATCCCAAGTCTCCATGGATTAGTTCTTCATCAACTGACATTACTCAGTGGTTGATGTGTGTTGCTATTTTCCATTCAGGGGCCTTACGTTTGCTCATCAGTAGGATTCTATTTCTATAAAGATGCTACACAGAAGGTTATCTACAGAGGATATTTCCACAAATAGTGTGTCTATACTCAAATCTTTGCATGATATTTATCAATTGTACATGCTTTAACTTCAAATATGCTATAAATCTTCAAGTATCTATGAGATGTCTACATATTTCATGTATATTTGCTTCTGATTATCTATTATTTGCAATTGTGATGGTGAATTGTTTTGAAATTAAAAGAAATGTAAAAGAATACTTCAAATTATGATAAATATTCAGCTATTGAACCACATACACACTTGATACAGTCATGAGACAGAAGAAATCAAACCATATTTTCACCAGGATGTTCCACAGCTAGATACAGATGATGCAAACTTCAAAGGATGATGAATGAAGACAATACATGCAGACTGATGAGCACTCCAAGGGATGCAGCAAATCAAAGCATATATCAAGAATTTAGACATAGATTACTCAGAATTTATGATGATTTGTAATCAAACTGGTCTTCTGTTTCATTAAGTATGCAAAAATATGTATGCTTACAATAACTTTGAAATAGGCCCTGATATTTCAGCAAACAAATTTCAATTAATCTTTGAATGTTTAAAACAAGGCATCCCTGCACCTTTTATAGAATAAGGTGAGGGAGCGGTTACAAATGATCTACGATCAAGATTTATCAATTAAGATCTATGGTGCATATTCCTTTTTGACTTGGTCAAATGTCTATCGTGGCATAGGTTGCCAGCTGGCAACCATCTAGGTAACTTATTTTCCTCTAAGTACCTGATGCTGATGTTTCCTCTGTAGCACATCTTCATTTACTCCTCAGTCTCTTCTTCTTCATCATGATCATCATGATCATCACTTTCCGTGTCTTCATCACCATGATGAATATCTTCCTGTATATGGACCTTTAATGTTGTCCTTATATTTTCATATGCTTCCACTATTTTATCAACTTCTCTGCCATCCTAAGTTTTAGCTTTGGCAATGGCATGCTTGTGTGGCCTAATATTTCTCTCTGAGGACTTCTAACTTGCCCTTCCTGCTGCTCAAGGTTTCATTATAGTTCTCCACTCTGACCTTAATTCTCATGACCTTGTTCATTGCTTCTTCCATTAGGTGGGTGAGAGGATCATCAGCCATCGGCTGGAAATTATTATGCAGAGCTTTTATGGCAAAGTTTGCATCTTGGTTTTCAATTTTACCTTCTAATTTTCCCTCTAAAGCCTCCGGGACTTTTGCCTCATAAGACATCATGCAATGCAGCTTCACACTAATATCTCTCAATTTATTGCTGCACTTCTTCAATACATCACATTCAAACCTAATGTCTTTATACCAAACATCTACTAGCATGGCAGTGTTATTATTCTCCACTTGATGAGTTATAAGGATCTGAGGATTAATCCTCTTTATTTCACTCAAAGCACTCAAGGCTTTCTCCAACTGAAATGATCTCCTTCCGGCCTCCGTTTGTAATTATTAACTTTCTTCCCGGAGATACTCAAAGGATTCCACCTCTGCAAAGAGGCGCCCACTACTTCTTCAGCTCTGTTCAGTGCTGATGACATCCATTTTCTCATGATCACTGACTCATGTTTCATGAGGTCTAATTTATTAACCTCTTCTTGTGAAATTGTAGTCAATGGGACTGCTTGATCTGATGATGTATGATCAGGGTTAATTAACCCTTTTATGTATGAATGCAGCTGGGCAATGTGCTCCTTATGCTGCTTATTCTTCTCCTTTTCTATCTTCACCCTTTGGGTTAAAGAATCTATTATATCCTTCCCTTCCTGACCTTCATGGTCTTCATTAGCAAACCCCAAATCAACTGTGCTAATATGGAATTCTTCCAGGGCGATCTTGCCTTTTTCCTTTTCAACAATGGGAAGGGCTACCTAGGCGGTCCTTCTGCCTATAGCAGGATCTCTTCTAATGGCCGAGGTTAATCTGGCCTTCCTCTTTGGCTTCATGATGGTTTCTAAAAATAATGTCGAGACATCAAATTCTTGAATCTCGAAACCTGATTCTGTACTTATCTCTTTCTCTAGCCACTGAGGTACTTGGTCTCCAGATCCATGTCATCTATCATCATCATCATGTCCACCCTAATCTCCTGTATCTGTCTCTATTATCGATGGAGAGGGTGACTTCCTCATTTCTTCCTCATGATGATCTTCATGCGGGTGATCTTGTTTTACTTCCTCCTCCTGAGGAGTCTCTTCTTGCAGGGCATTCACATGATGATCCTGTAGTTGATCCTGTACTTCATCTTCTTTTGCTTCATCCACCTTGGTAATTTCCTCATCCTGAGGTGTATTTATATCCATGGATATCATTGTATCTGACATAGGTGCATTTACCTGATCCTGGATCACGTTATGATCCGCACCTGTTGTATCTACCTCCTGAGTCTTTAGGTCATCATGACCTGATGTTTCTTTATTACCTGAGGTTTCTTGAGTCTGGGGGCATCTTCACTTGATGTGGTCTTGTCATTCCGGCCCTTTTCTTGGACTTCAACTATTTTGGGCTCATCAGATATATCTTGTTCTTCTTGGCCCATATCTAGAGAAGGATTCTCCACTTCTATCAACTTGACTTCTTCAATATTATCTATTCTCTCAGGTGCACCTGCTTGATGTTCTGGACTTGCATCCTCCTTGTGTGTTAGGTTGATCACCGCAAGGCTAGTTACCTGATCAACTGATTTATCAAGCCCTATTTGTTGGGCTGCCCTCTCTGGACTATATTCTTTCTCTTGTTCTGCTTGCTTCAACTCTTCTAATATCACCCTCTGTGAGGATGGAGTTCCGTGTGGAGTCATGCGAGTATTTGAAGCCAGGGTCTCCATCTGCTGAGAGGCTACATTTTCTACCACTTCATCATCTAATAAGTCCACAGTCTCTTCCAATGAGAAAGGACCACCTTGAGTTGCCTTAGTGGCTTCTTTCACTTGTTCTTCAGCCTTCTCAGTCTTAAACTAAATTATGGTAGGAAGTGGCACCTCATGTTGCAATTCTTTTCTAAATACTTCACTACAAGCTCCCCTTAATATTACAGGGTCATGTCTTATTTCACCCCTCATATGTGTTCTTTGTTTCTTAGGGGTTGATGTTACCAGGGATACTACCTTCCTCTTCCTGGTGACCATCATGGGGTCATCTTCTACAGGGTCCTCTTCAATAGGAATATCTTTCTCCACATACTACTGTGAAGTTTGGCCTTGATCTTGTATTTCTACAATATCCACAGCTGTCCTCAAGATCCTTTTGGTCCTTTGTTTATCCTCTAGAGGTGGTGCAGATGAGGCTGATGCCTATCCTGATGCAGATGCATCCTCAGCTAATATATAAAGTTTCTCAACAATTACCCCCTTAGGTGTATCATCAGTTTTGTTCTTCCCTCTGAGAGTTCCTTTTCCTTGTTTTTGGGGTGGCAGCCTTTCTCCATTAGATTTTCTCTTCTCTCCAAGAAAGTCATCATATTCCTCATCAGGAATTTCCTGCCTTTTTCTCTTGTTATCTACTATGATGGCCATCCCCTTCTTCTTCAGTATATTTATTTGTTTATCTACCCATGACTGGGTCAACTGCAGCACACCACCTGTAAACCTATCCAATGAAATATCTTCAAGTTGCGTTAGGTCAGGGGCTGAAATGGTGTCATTATACACCTTCTTCTCTTCATATTCATCTGACAATAACCTGCCATCATCTTTCTTCAATTGCGCTAGCACTGGGATGATGTCAAACATCCTTATCTGATTGAGGGTGAGCCATTGATATTTTCTTCTTCTTACTTCAGCTTCATCCTCACAATCAGTCCAAAAATCCTCTAAGTGTTTCTTGTGGATGGGCTTCCCCATGATCTTTAGCATCCTCCCATAGGGGTCATATGATCTGGCCAATGTGAATAGCTGTAAATTCATCAGGTTCAGACCCGCTATGGACTTCTTTATTTTTTCTGAATCAGGGCATATGTACCACCCTATAGTTACTAGAAACAACACTAGAGGAATCTTGTTGTTTGCTTTATATGCATCCAGTATTGTTGATACTTGTCTTAGAAACTCCATTAGGATTACCCCATCAGTAGGGTACCTGGGTAACATTAAGGGTTGTCCCTCAAAACCTTCTACTCTGATGTAGGAGAATGTGGTAAACTAGATGAACCAGGCACCATGTCTATATGTTACTTCCTGAGCCTCCATGCTCAGTCTTTTGGTTCTATCTTCCTCCATTGTTCTGACCAAATGCATGGAGAATGCATCATTCACTAATTTATAATTAGGGAGGTAGTGTGCTTTTTGCAATTGAAGATAATGGTCCCATATATGGGCATCATTCAAACTACCACCAATCTTTCCAACTATAGTGAGTGCATCAAATGTACCTTTATAAGCACATGAATACATAATATATGAAGTCATATAAAACGAACACTCCAGGCCCCCTAGGTTCATCAACTGTTCATCTAGGGCATCACTAATGATCTTAGCCCATAATGGCTTGTTATCTATGTAAATGCACATCATGATAATCCCATACATCCAATCCTTGAAACTTCTAGCATTAGGCTGGCCCGTCATCCTGTTGAGCAGGGCAATCATATATTGATACTCATCATCAAAATCAAACTTGTACAGATGCACTGGTAATTTGCAGAGGTAGTGTAAGGGCTATTCTTTGCTCTCCATTGGTACATCCTCCTTCTTGTAGTCTTTTTGTTATTTTTATACTCAATCTCTAGTTTCTTTAAATCCATACTAACTACCTTTTTCCCAACTGGAAGGTTGAAAGTAGATGTAATGCCTTTGATGGACAGATCTGCATATACCCTTCCATGTTTTTCTACTCTCCTCGTCTTAGGGTTATAATTTATGGCACACTCTATTATTAATTCTAGAGTTTCCATAGAATAAGGAAATCCAGCTGCATACCACATTCTTGATACAAAAATGGCATCCAATAGGGTACTTTCTCTATCTTCGCCGATCTTGGCTAACCATGCTGCCAAATCTGTGTTTCCTTGGTGGGTATCTCCGATGACACCATATTTGAACTATACTCCCTCAGGTTGGGCAAACATAGGCTTAAGAAATTCTGCATCAAACTTGTTCTTCCTAACGTCCGCCATAGATTCTTGTAATGAACACGACTAGTCTTACAACAATATCCACATGCATGAATATACAACATTTTAGTTTTACAGCATCATGCATATTATACTTATTAATGTTCATTTTATCATGATATGCCTAATTACAGAGCAAAACCAATGAAAGGACTTACTACCTGGATATTACAGAAAATGACAACAGGAAGATTTCTGATTACTTACCTGATTACATTTTCCTATTGGATTAAGCAGATGATTATGAAAAAGAGGTTCAAATACCGGTGATAATCACGTGCTCCATTCTACTGTAAGCTATTTGCGTCTGCAGATAGGTCGTACAAGGGTTTGAATGTTCTGCACTCTGTAAAATCTTGTTTCTTCGCAAGGTAGATGTAAAATGACCTTGTAAATTCACTTTTAATCTCATTCTTAGGGTAAATTAGGACAAATCCAGGTTAAATTGATTAAAACCATTGATCTTCTGCCATGGATCTACGGATGTTGCCAGGTATTTGCATCATGTTTGCGATCAGCTGGAATCCACCTATTGCATTTATGGGCATTAAATATCATGGGGTAGGATGAGGGGGTGATCTTCAGAAGATCAGGTGATATTCAGAATATCGAGTGATATCAGGAATATGACCCCCTATGTGTAATATGACCCTCCGCCTCTGAGCGGGAAAACTGATGTCGAAGAGATTGGGTGATGTTTAGAATATCGGGTCATGTTTTAAAATGTCAGGTGATGTTTAAGATATGATCCCTCAAGACTAATGTGACCCCCTTTTCATAAGATCAGGATGACGTCATCGTCATGTTGTGTAAAAGGGTGATCATTGAAAATATACCTCTGCGAGGTAAAAAGGATGATGACGTCACCGTCAGGGTGATTTTCTTTGTTTATCATGATTGGATGATGTCATCAGCATATTGGCTCTGGGGTGATATTTTGTGACATGGTGATATTTGAAAGATAGGGTGATATTCAGAATATGACCCCCACAAAATATGTGAAGTTGTTTGACAGGTAAACACCACTATCACGTAAAATTGATGTCCGAAGCTCCGAACCAAGCGATTATCGGGTGATAAAATTGGATCGGGGTGATCTTTCATAAGATGATTGATATTAAGAAATATGACCCCCCCTCGAAATATCATGTTTGACCAGGACTTTGACTCGCAATAACTTTCATTCCCTAATGAATATCAGGGTGATCCAAAAGGCAAACCTGCATGAAATTTTGTACTCTTTCCAACCATGAGGTTATTGATATGAAATATTAAATTTGACTAACTGACCTTATCATGATGACTTGCCCAGCTCCCTTATGTAGGATCACCTGCATGACTTACTTTTACCAGATCACCGAAAAGCAGAAAAACACAAGCCAAGCCAAGTAAAAAGTTGGGTCCTTGTTTTGTCAAGTCAAAATGGGGCGTGTTGTGTAACCACACAACAACTTGCCACCAAAGAAAACAACAAAATTCTAATGATTCAAGTGAGGTGATCACATTCAAACATAGTATTCTAACTCTTTCTAAGTATAAGCATCATAATCTTTCTGTATGACAAATTTTCATCATGGCAACAATGCTAACAAAGGATCAGGTGTGTGTAAATGATTAATTATCCTCATCTTGAAAGCAAGTTGAAAACATGAGTAACTGATGTTAAGCTACATAATTTGGGAGCATCCATCATAGCCAACTTAGATAGAGCCTTGCTACCAACAGGTGTCCATAGCCCCGGCAAGGTTATCTATACAATCTCCCTAAGTAGAGCCCCACTGCCAGCAGGTGTCTATAGCCCTGGTAGAGTTACTTAGAGGGCCTAATTTTATTATATTTTTAGATTTTTTAAAATTTATATACTTTATATATCTGATGTCATCATGTAAGCTCAGTGTGCAAGGTATGGTCACTTGCTGATTTAGGTTGGAGATTGTATTGGTAGCAAGAGAGTCCCTTTAGGATTTTCACTTAACACCTATACTTGTGTGTTCAACAAACCCAAGGCTGTTAGGTGAGTCATTGTGAAAGAATCACTTTGGTCAAGAAAAGGCACCCTGATGAAAAGATATCACGGACCTGATCACAAGTACTTCTCAGAATGAGTCATAACCTATTCATAAATCTGTTCTCATCACTTGAATCCTAACAATTTAATTATTTTCTATGGTGATGAGCTACATCATCTTGACTAACCAAAACAAAAACTCAACAAGCAAACAAAACAAAAACAAAAACAAACTGTACAAACAACTATACAAATATACGCACTATGATACACATGACTGTCATGAAGCTAACTCAAGCTTGGAAATAATGTTTAAGGAACTATCCATTAATTGGTAGTGGAACATCCTCACCTGTCAAGTTTTTAAGCCTGTAAGTGCTATCTCCTAATATTTCAGAAATTTGGAAGGGACCTATCCAAAGTTTGTCAAACTTACCATGGTCTCCTTTCCTCTCATGTGCTTTGTCCCATATCAGGACCAAATCTGAGATCCTGAAGGCTTTAACCTTGGCTCTTTTGTCAAACCAGCGTTTGACAATAGCCTGATGTTTGGCAAATTGATCAATTGCCTGACTTCTTTTCTCTTCCAGGTGCATCAACTGAAGCAACCTGACTTCTTGCTTATTGTCTATGCCTAGGTACTCTTGGGCAAACTATAGTGTAGGAATCTTTAGGTTAATAGGGAGGATGGGATCCACCCCATATACTAAGTGATAAGGTGAGTTTCCTAATGCAGCCTTATTCCTGGTTCTGTCTACCCATAAGGCATACTTCAGAAGGGTGTTCCACTCCCTAGGGTTCTTTTCTATTAACTTTTTTATGATATTCAACAAATTTTTGTTGGTGGATTCTGCTAATCCGTTCCCTTGGGGATAATAATTTAATGAGAACTTCAATATGATCCCATAATCAAAAGCCCAGCTTGACAATTTGGTTGAAGCAAAAGCAGACCCGCTATCACTTACCAAAGCATAAGGAACTCCATGCCTGGTGACAATATTACTTTCTAGAAATCTGATGACATCTTCAGCATTGCAGGTCTTGGTGTTGACCGCTTCAGTCCACCTGGTATAGTAATCAGTAATCGTTAAGACATACCTGTGGCCTGATGATGATGGAGGATTAATTGGTCCTATGAAGTCCATGCCCTATTGTGCAAATGGGCACATCTCCATCACTGGCTGCAAGGGTTGAGTAGCATATCTCTCTTTATTGGCAGCAACCTGACATATATGATAGCATTTAATATGTTCAGCAGTATCCTACCCTGAGGATAGCATGAGTTGTGGCCAAGGGGGACCCATGTGTTGTGATGTTCACAACACGCCCCATTTTACTCCTTAGCAAAATAGGAACCCCTGCTGTGGCTTTGCTTTTTGCTTCTATTTTTGTGGTTCTGTCCTTGGTGGTAAGGGAAAAGAGAGTGAAATTTACAAATTTTGATAAAATTAGTGAGAAAATGTATTTTGAGTGCCAGTGCATGGTATGGTTGGATTCCTCATCAAAAATGAGTTAGGGTTGCTTTTTGAACCGTCTTAAAATTTGCCATATTTTGCAAGTTATGCCCATTTTGGTAAAATGCACTATGGGGTTTAAATAGTTCAAAGTTTCAAATGTTTCGTTAAAATGTTCCTAAGTGTTTTAGTGGCTACATGGAGTGTACCAAGTGTCACATTCCACATGAGTTTCGTAGTAGTTTCAAAGAGTTCCCAGAGTTGCGCGGAAGGTGCCACTTGTCACCTTCCGCCATAGCCCCTTTTAAATTTAAAAGTCCACGGCCTTCGAATGAGTTTCTTAACAGTTTCCAAGCTACGCAGAAGACGCCATGTGGCACCTTCCGCAATTGTTTCCTTAAAGTTTCGCAGACAGCGTGGAGCGTGACAAGTGTCACTCTTCGCAGGTTTCTTAAAAGTTTCTGCATTGTTTCTAAATAGGTTTCTTAAAGTTTCAACACCTCCACGGAGCGTGCCACTTGTTGCTCTCCGCGGTCCCTTCAAAAGTTCCTTAAGGTTTTAAACAGTCGCGTGGAAAGTGACACTTGTCACTATCCGCAGGTCCCTCCATAAAATTTCTAAACAGTTTCTTAAAGTTTCAACGGCAACGCGGAGCGTGACAAGTGTCACTCTCCGCGGATCCTTCCAAAGGTTTCCATAGAGTTTCTAAGTGTTTCAACGGCTACGCGGAAGACACCACGTGGTGCCTTCTATGGTAGTTTCTAGAGTTTCAAACAAGTTTCAACAGCCTCGTGGAGTGTGACAAGTGTCACACTCTGAAGTATGACCCACTGGGCCCCTTAAGGTTTCAGCAACGACGCGGAAGACGCCACGTAGTGCCTTCCGCAGGTAGTTTCAAAAGTTTCCATAAAGTTTCTAAGGCTCACAGTAGTCGCGCGGAGAGTGACACATGTCACTTTCCGTGAAAGTTTCAAATGGTTTCAGGAGAGTTTCTGCTTGCTCTCGGTGGCCCCTAACGGAGACGCGGAAGGTGACACATGTCTTCTTCTATGTGTATCTAAAGTTTTTTGTAGGTTTTAGGGTAGTTTCTAGGAAGTGCGGGTGGCGACAAGTGTCCCCTTCCGCACAAAGCAACAGTTTCATAAGCCCCTCATGCGGAACGCGCCACGTGTCACTCTTTGAGGGCACTATTTCTATTAAAGGAAAATAAAGGGCCATTTTTCAGCCAGACACAGGAGGTCAGTAGGGAATCTTTAGGGCCCGCTGATGAGGTTTTTTGGCGCCGATAGGCGAGAAACATTTTGCGATAGGATTTTTAGGGTTTTTCGACACATTTTGACCCTGCATATGCATCATTTCTAGTCTGCGATGGTTGACCCGGTCATTTTTTGACACAGTATGTGCGCTATGAACGCATTTTTTTGTAGATTTTGACCCGATAGCCGCAATTTTTTGCTCAACCCCACTTGGATCTAACAGGTGTTTCGAAAGTGGTTGTTTAATAATCAATGGTACTTATTGCTAGTCTGTTTTTGTAGGCTTGCAGCTAGAAGGAGTGGCTGAAACTTAATGGCAGTGATGCCCTGGAAGGAGAATCCGATTTCAGAAGCAAAGAGAAGATAAGGATGAAGTGTAGAAAGTCAAGGGACATCAATGAAAAGACCCAAATGCAGATAAAATATAATGACGGTAGGTTGCAGAATTTACTTCTGAACTGCTAGGGTTTCAGAAAGGGGCATATTTTTGCCCAGATTTGACACATATTTAGAGATATTTTTGGGAAATGGTTTTGTACCATTTAATGTTGTAACCTAGGGTTTGAACCATTGCTTAGCCATTAGGGTTTTGGGTTGTATTGAGGACAATCAGAAAGTCTATATATTGTGCCTTAATACATTGTAATACTTTACACAGGGATTTTAGCATTTTGCTAGAATTGTAGATTCTTTCTGCGCATAGTTTAGTTTAGAGGAGGTCGCCTATTGTCTGCAGTAAGGAGTGCATGGAACATATAGATTCCTTATTGTATATGTAAAGCTTGTAAGTTCTCTGTAATTTGTCAATGAAACTAAGAGTCATTCCAACATTGTAAATCATGTATGACTGTTTGTTTCTAATACAATAGAATTTGGAGTTCTGCATCTATCTTCTGAGTGTTCTCCTACTCTTCTTTGTGTTTTGAAATATTTTCTTTGAGAGCTTGCAATTTTAAATGTATGTTTGTGAAAATGCTCAGAACTTACATTTAAGGTTTTTACTGTGGATTTGATCAAATTGCTGTATGATTTACATAGTGCATAACAGAACAATTAGATCCTTTGGTAGATTTAAATGAGGTTTAGATTAGATCTTTATAACTTTTCCCAACCCATCTGAAATATTTAGCTGAAAAAGTAGAAATTTGAAGGAAATTTGTCTCATATTTGAAGAAGCATGAACAACAGAGTTAAAAGTAGACAAGTTTTCATAAATATGTAAAGAGGAAGGCTGCAATAATTTAAGACGACCATCTAAAGCTTTGCAGCACACTAACACTTTTATGCAAAGGAATACAAAAGTATTGAAATATCTCATGATCTTTTGCATAATTTGAGTCCAGTAAACCAAAAAGAAACCCTAAACTACATAAGGCGCCTTGAACATTACAGCTTCACATTGACCAACTGAATTTGACCAACAGGTCAAGACCTGACCATTGTAGACTTGGGATTAAGTGAATCTTAAAAACGATTCCTTCTTATCTTTCAAGTATAGTTTTAGTTCATTATATGTGAATTTCAACTTATTGTTATGATTGCATCAAAACAATTACCAACAGTTTTCTGGCACTAGAAGGAGGGCATGATTTGGTTTAGGGTTAAAATTCTAAGTTTAAATGCTATACTCTAAGATATGCCAGATCTCATAAAATTCCAAAAAACCTAAAAAGTTGAAAATAGGTCCCATTTTAATGGACTCATATGGCGACACTTTTCAAGTTGACATTCCTTTATTTCAGGAAACTTTAAATAGACAGCTTTATCCTAAAAATTTATATAGCTATGGTTTATTTGGAAGGTGTAGGATACATAAGTCCGTAGAGCATGGTGAAATTAATTGTCTGGCTTTTCTTACAAGGTTAGATTTATATTTAAAAGGACTAATCTCTCTCTCAGATGTGTATAAGGCTAAAAGTTGGTAGGAAAATGAGGAGATCATGGAGCAACAAGAGGATACAGCATCAGCGGTCATTAAATGTTCAGAGAATACAAAGATGAAACTAATGCCAGAAACAAAGGCTAGTAAAATCTCTTTGCTGGAATTATGTGGTGGTAAGAAAAACAATCTATCTTTTTTTCAAGGTCTAGCTGTGATTAAAGTTAGTGAAAGGTATAAATATCCAAAAAAATGCAGAGAGGAAATCACAGCTCATGTCCCTTTTCTAGATAATAAGAAAAGAGGATTTAATGAAAAGGAAAAGGAAAGTGAGGTTCATCTTGATACATTTGATAAATATATGGAATTACTAAGGAATATTTGTCAAGAAGAAATCTCTGGATCTGACCTGAAAAGTTTTAACGAAAATAATTTGGCAAAGAAATGTAAACAAGCATTGGCAAAATTAAAGTGCACTAAAACTGATGAAGTTCCCACTATAGCAACTAAAGAAGTCATAGAAAAGAAAGTAAATCCCAGTGTTATGACTGACTTCTTTGAATTAAATGATCAAATTCAAGATTGTTGCAGGTCAATGGAATCAGACTCCATACTGGATGATAAATGTGAGTCAGTTGATGACCAATTCTTAAAAATTGAAAATACAGAAGATTTTGGAGTTGCTGTGCATAATCAGACATCACCCCAGCATTATTTTGAAAATAAAACAGGGGAGTATTCTTGTCAATCTAAAGATGTTGTTCCACCTTTACTCTCAAGTGATTTAGAAATGATTAATTTCTGTATATCAGATTATGATGATCAAGATACTCATTTAAGTGCTGATGTACAGGAAACTAATGAGAACATTGGGAGGTGTGCTGAATTTGAGGATAAACTAAACATCCGGAATGAAGGAACAAAGCTAGATAAAGATGAAGAAATGATACATCTAGAGTCATTCATCTTCCAACTTGAAAAGCGACTTAACATAGAGCTGGGCAATGAAAGTGCCAAGTTGAATGGAGGACCAGCTATCAATAAACATGCATGTCCCACAGAGCTAAAGATACATCAGGTTGTCTCTTTCCTTTCCTTAGTAAACCATGATAAATACTGCTTTGATTATGGAAATTTAAGAGCAAGGACATGCATGTGGATTAGTCATGAACCCGATGGGCTGCCTCAGTTACTAGTTATTGAGAGCTATTCTGATAAACACAATGAATCTAGAATACAAGAATTTTTTTCAGAATTTAAAGATAAATTTGCTAAGTTAAGAACCATAACTAATACCCTGTTACTCCTGCACAATCTAAAGAAATATGCAAGTAGGGGTGTTCTTGGATCTTTTCCTGGGTTCTGTTTGCCTTGTAGAGGCTTGTATATAGTTTAGTGTAAGTAATGTCCGGTTCTTCTTTTGTTGTTTTCTTTCTTTGGGTTGGCTATTCGTATAGTTTTATTTTTTGTTTGTTGTTTTGTTTCTGTTTGTACAGTGTTGTTTGTATAGCCTGTTTGTACAGTTTGTTTGGTTGGTTTGTTTGTTGTCTCCTCAGCAGGGATCATTATTTCACTTTAGAGTATTAAGGAGCAAACTAGCAACCATCCAAAACAGTATAAATTTAGGATATTCAAGTTAATCATTTGCAATTTACACATAACTTGTTGTGACTGTCATGAATGTAGAGAGTTATTTATATTTTGAAATTTTGTATTCAATAAATGTGATTGAGAATTCGAGGCAGGTTTCTCACGATGACACACCTAAAATCCTTGGGTTTGTTGAACCTACCAGTGTAGATATTAGGTGAAAAATCAGAGGTCACCCTTGCTACCATTATTCTTCTCAGCTTAATTTCAACAAGTGTCCACTCCTTGCATCAGGAAGCTACAAATTGCTATATCTTGTGAAATCTCTTTCAAAATCAAAAAAATAATAAAAATAAATAAATAAATAAAGCGGATTATACTGAAAATCTAGATTAAGCCATCTAAGTAACTCTACCGGGGCTATAGACGCTCACTGGCAGTGGGGCTCTACTTAGGAGAATTGTAACGATAACCTTGCCGGGGCTATAGACGCTCGCTGGCAGCAAGGCTCTATCCGGTCGGCTATGAGGGAATATCCTCACCTACGTAGGCTAATATCAGTCACTGGTTTGTTCAACCAATCTTCAAGATGAGGCTTATTAATCACATGCACACAATTAAACTGAAAATAAAAATTTATGCACCCTTATTGAATGCCTTAGGTCTCAAGTTGAATAATAATTTACAAGATGGATAGTCAGAAGTTATGCATTTATTTCATCTAATTTTCTTGAATGCCTTGAATTTAGTTGTTTTGTTTGGTGGCTAGTTGTTGTGATGTTCACAACACACCCCATTTTACTCCTTAGCAAAATAGGGACCCCTGCTGTGGCTTTGCTTTTTGGTTCTATTTTTGTGGGTCTGTCCTTGGTGGTAAGGGAAAAGAGAGTGAAATTTGCAAACTTTAATAAAATTAATGAGAAAATGCATTTTGAGTGCCAGTGCATGGTATGGTTGGATTCCTTGCCAAAAATGAGCTAGGGTTGCTTTTTGAACCGTCTTAAAATTCACCATATTTTGCAAGTTATGCCCATTTTGGTAAAATGCACTATGGGGTTTAAATAGTTCAAAGTTTCAAATGTTTCGTTAAAATGTTCCTAAGTGTTTTAGTGGCTACGCGGAGCATGCCAAGTGTCACATTCCGCATGAGTTTCCCAGCAATTTCAAAGAGTTCCCAAAGTCGTGCAGAAGGTGCCACTTGTCACCTTCCGCCATAGCCCCTTTTAAATTTAAAAGTCCGCGGCCTTCGAATGAGTTTCTTAACAGTTTCCAAGCTGCGTGGAAGACGCCATGTGGTGCCTTCTGCGATTGTTTGCTTAAAGTTTTGTAGGCAGCACGGAGCGTGACAAGTGTCACTCTCCGCGGGTTTCTTAAAAGTTTCCGCATTGTTTCTAAACAGGTTTCTTAAAGTTTCAATGCCTCTGCGGAGCGCGCCATGTGTCGCTCTCCGCGGTCCCTTCAAAAGTTCCTTAAGGTTTTAAACAGTGGCGCGGAAAGTGACACTTGTCACTATCCGCAGGTCCCTCCATAAAATTTTTAAATAGTTTCTTAAAGTTTCAACGGCAGCGCGGAGCGTGACAAGTGTCACTCTCCGCAGGTCCTTCTGAAGGTTTCCATAGAGTTTCTAAGTGTTTCAACGGCCGCGCGGAAGACACCATGTGGTGCCTTCCATGGTAGTTTCTAGAGTTTCAAACAAGTTTCAACGGCCCCACGGAGTGTGACAAGTGTCACACTCTGAAGTATGACCCACCGGGCCCCTTAAGGTTTCAGTAACGACACGGAAGACGCCACGTGGTGCCTTCTGCAGGCAGTTTCAAAAGTTTCCATAAAGTTTCTAAGGGTCACATCAGTCACGCGGAGAGTGACATGTGTCACTTTCCATGAGAGTTTCAAATGGTTTCGGGAGAGCTTCCGCTTGCTCTCGGTGGCCGCTAACGGAGATGTAGAAGGCGACACGTGTCTTCTTCCGTGTGTATCTAAAGTTTTTTGTAGGTTTCAGGGTAGTTTCTAGGAAGTGCGGATGGCGACAAGTGTCGCCTTCTGTACAAAGCAACAGTTTCATAAGCCCCTCGCGTGGAATGCGCCACGTGTCACTCTTTGAGGGCACCGTTTCTATTAAAGGAAAATAAAGGGCCATTTTTCGGCCAGACACAGGAGGTCGGTAGGGAATCTTTAGGGCCCACCGATGAGGTTTTTTGGCGCCGATAGGTGGGAAACATTTTGCGATAGGATTATTAGGGTTTTTCGACACATTTTGACCCTGCGTATGCATCATTTCTGGTCTGCGATGGTTGACACGGTGGTTTTTTGACACAGTAAGTGCAGTATGAATGCATTTTTTTGCAGATTTTGACCTAATAGCCGCGATTTTTTGCTCAGCCCCACTTGGATCTAACAGGTGTTTCGAAAGTGGTTGTTTAATAATCAATGGTACTTATTGCTGGTCTATTTTTGCAGGCTTGCAGCTGGAAGGAGTGGCTGAAACTTAATGGCAGTGATGCCCTGGAAGGAGAATCCGATTTCAGAAGCAAAGAGAAGATAAGGATGAAGTGCAGAAAGTCAAGGGACATCATTGAGAAGACCCAAATGTAGATAAAACATAATGACGGTAGGTTGCAGAATTTACTTTTGAACTGCTAGGGTTTCAGAAAGGGGCATATTTTCGCCCAAATTTGACACATATTTAGAGATATTTTTAGGAAATGGTTCTACACCATTTAATTTTGTAACCTAGGGTTTGAACCATTGCTTATCCATTAGGGTTTTGGGCTGTATTGAGGACAATCAGAAAGTCTATATATTGTGCCTTAATACATTGTAATACTTTACACAGGGATTTTAGCATTTTGCCAGAATTGTAGATTCTTTCTGGGCATAGTTTAGTTTAGAGGAGGTCCCCTGTTGTCTACAATAAGGAGTGCGTGGAACATCTGGCTTCCTTATTGTATCTGTAAAGCTTGTAAGTTCTCTGTAATTTGATCAATGAAACTAAGAGTCATTCCAACATTGTAAATCATGTATGACTGTTTGTTTCTAATACAATAGAATCTGGAGTTCTGCATCTATCTTCTGTGTGTTCTCCTGCTCTTCTTTGTGTTTTGAAATATTTTCTTTGAGAGCTTGCAATTTTAAATGTATGTTTGTGAAAATGCTTAGAACTTACATTTAAGGTTTTTACTATGGATTTGATCAAATTGTTGTATGATTTACATAGTGCATAATAGAACAATTAGATCCTTTGGTAGATTTAAATGAGGTTTAGATTAGATCTTTCTAACTTTTCCCAACCCATCTGAAATATTTAGCTTAAAACGTAGAAATTTGAAGGAAATTTGTCTCATATTTGAAGAAACATGAACAACAGAGTTAAAAGTAGACAAGTTTTCATAAATATGTAAAGAGGAAGGCTGCAATAATTCAAGACAACCATCTAAAGCTTTGCAGCACAGTAACACTTTTATGGAAAGGAATACAAAAGTATTGACATATCTCATGATCTTTTGCATAATTTGAGTCCAGTAAACCAAAAAGAAACCCTAAACTACGTAAGGCCCCTTGAACATTACAGCTTCACATTGACCAACTGAATTTGACCAACAGGTCAAGACCTGACCATTGTAGACTTGGGATTAAGTGAATCTTAAAAACGATTCCTTCTTATCTTTCAAGTATAGTTTCAGTTCATTATATGTGAATTTTAACTTATTGTTATGATTGCATCAAAACAATCACCAACACCATGTACTGTTCCAAATTTGTCATGTAGCTCTGATAACACTCTGTAATAAGTGAAATCAGAATGAAGATAATAACTAATCTAATGCATAAACAAAATGATTATACCTTCATTCAGACCTCACAAATCCATGCGGGAAGGAGATGTGCCATGTAGCTCCTCAGATGTTTCCCTTGATCAAAATGACTAATGTGTATATGTGGGTTGCTCAAGTGCTCACAACACAATGTAGATGAGATTAGATGATGGATTGGATGGGATTGAGACAAGATTTAGAGTGATTTTGACAAGATTTTGGCAGAGGTTTGGTGAGATGAGGAGATTGTGGAGAGATTTGGGTAGAGGTCTGATGCATGAAGAGGTCTCATGAAAATGGCCTAGAGGGGGTCCAATTTATAGAAATTTGGAGATGAGAATGGAGGGTGAGGATTCATCTGGTGAGATCAAGGGCTAGGAATAAAAGTGAATCTTTTATTCCTAGAGGATGAATTAAAAATTCCCATTTTGGGAAGAGTGGAGGTGAGTGGGGGACAACTGAATTTTATATTCAGTGATTGAGAATGAGTGGGAGACATCTGAATATTAAATTCAGTGATTGGAAATGAGTGGGAGATAAGTGAATATTAAATTCAGTTTAGTGGATGAGTGGGGGACAAGGTTAATTAAGTGTTTTCTTAATTAACTTAAGCATGATTTATCTAATTAACAAGAATTAGAGAAATGGATAAATCAATTAAATGAATATTAGGAATATTCCATCAATTAATAGGATAAGGTTGTAAGGTTAAATGAATCAATTAGGTGAATTAATTGATCACGAGGGATATACAAATTAGGGGAATGGATTAGTGCGAGGTACGGAAAATTGGTTTGCAGAGCAGTCCAATTTTAGGTGTCTACATTTGCCCCTCTTTGAGATGGTGTTGCAGCTAAGCACCATCATTTCAAAGAAGTTAAAACATAGAGATGGATTGAATAGAAAAAAGATTTTGGTTTGGAAGAATAAGGTTAGGTTTTGGGGATAATTGATAAGGGTGATGCCCCCTTGAGAAGATAGGCGGGTTGCGAGAACACGGTTGTGCTCTCGAAATGGATGGATAGATTGGTAGATGTGGGCAGAGGATAAGTGGTGGGATGAAAGGATGATGATGTTCGGAGATGATTGGTGGATGATCATTGTGCTGAAACTGACTTTGAGCAATCCTAGGTTTGATATAGAAAAGTGGATATGTTCACCAAGGTATAGAAGACCAGGGTGATGATGTGTATCCAACATTTGCATGGACTAGACACGCAGACAAAGGGATGATCTCATGCATGCCTAATATAGTACAACCTTGTCTAGACGAGGGAAGGGGACTCATAGCATAAGCCCTTAGTACAAAAAAGGTATGATGAACCTTAGATGCATAAGGAGATCAATATGCTAGAACCGACCCTATGATCAATCAAGATATGAATACTAGCTTGGAGTAATGAGACCAACCCACAAGCACAGCATACAAAAGCAAGACTATGCCCCATTCTAGATGTTTTCGCCACATACCATGATAAAGTAAGATCAAGGTAGCTTTGATGTGATCTTCAAATAGGACAAAAGATAAAAATCAAAAACCAAAAGACCAACGAACCAAACAAGTAACCATTGTATCTTTTGCCAAAATGGATGATGATGTGATAGATTCTGCCTATCGTAGGAAAGATATATCCTAAGGTAGAGATTGATAAATGATTTGATGATGTTGGAAAAGTGGCTCAAGATGTGATGGTGACAAGTTGTGATTGATGCTGATTTGATAGTTGATGATTTTGATTAAGGACAATGCTTTGATAGGTGATGCGATGCTTGGATCTAGTGTAAGTTTATTGAGGATAGATGTCATGATGAGAGTGTGATGAAGTTTGATTTATTTGTGTGATGGATAGATTATTTTTGGTATTTTGTGTGTTTTCTATTGTTTTTGTATTTTTTGATATTTGTGATGTTTTTGGATTTTTTGATTTTTTGATGTTTTTGGATTTTTGGATTTTTTTATGTTTTTGGATTTTTGGATTTTGTGATGTTTTTGTATTTTGTGATTTTGTGATGTTTTTGGATTTTTGGATTTTGTGATGTTTTTGAATTTTTTGATTTTGTGATGTTTTTTGATTTTTTGATTTTGTGATGTTTTTGGATTTTTTGATTTTTTGATGTTTTTGGATTTTTTTGATTTTTTGATGTTTTTGGATTTTTTGATTTTGTGATGTTTTTGTATTTTGTGATTTTGTGATGTTTTTGGATTTTGTGATGTTTTTGAATTTTTTGATTTTGTGATGTTTTTTTATTTTTTGATTTTGTGATGTTTTTGGATTTTTTGACTTTGTGATGTTTTTGGATTTTTGGATTTTGTAGAAAGGGCATGATTTATTATGATGGTTGCCTTGGATTTCATGTGGATACTCGTTGTGCTAAATACCAATGACAAGGGAACACCAAGTCTAGAGGTGAAAGTGATGGGGTTGGATAGGGGGGGTTGGCGATGAAAGGATGATGGATAACTGATTCATGATAGATGAATGGACAAGTGATAGGGATGCATGTTAGATAGATGGAAGATTGGGATGAGGGATAGGATAGGTATGTATGGTATATGGATGGGAGATGGGGATAAGGATTTTCTCCAAGGGCTAGGTGCAAGGAATCATATGCCCCAATGCTTAAAGAATGTGGCAAGATGTGCTCATGTGTGAATGGATGGTCTTTGCAATAGATGAATGGAGGATATACTTGGAAAGGAAGTATGCCAAGAGGTCTCCAGAGCATGTTGTTGATATGTTGCTCCTTGTCTTTATCAAGATCTAGGGTGAGAGATGGTTAAAACAAGATATGATGGATGAGGAATGATAGGATACATAGGGGATGGTGGATAGGAATATGATAGGGTAACGATAAGATAGTGGATAAGATGTGCAAGGATATTATGGATGTGGATGAAGGATATGGTTTTGCCCCCAAGTGTAGGGATACAAAATGGATGGAGAAGGGCTTACGCATGATGCCTACAAGGGGTTTTTGTCAAGGTACTTGCCCAAGACGCCACAAGGAGTGGTTTTCACCATTGGACAGATTTTTTCTCTTTACTATTTTCTTGATTTTTTTATTTTTTTTCTTTTTTTTGACTTTTTTGATGGAAGGGGGACTCTAGCATCTGTTTCCATAGCAAGGAGAAGATGGTCCCATGTTGGATAGCATTTTGGATGATGATTGCATGCATGTTGGTAGATAGGAGAAGATGGAATGGATTATGGATAATGGATTATGATGTGGATAATGTGGATTATGCAAAAGCATGGACCATAGGAATGTGATGGGGAAGATATGTAGGATAGTGAACGAAAGATGGAGAGATGGGGGTATGTGGGAATTGCAAGTGGTGGAGGGGAACCAAGACCAATGGTGGCACACACCATGATGTATTTGGAAGCTTGTATTTTGGATGTGGAGTTGGGAGTAATGGGAATTGGGATGGGAGATTTTTGGATGGTCGATTTGGGGTTTTAGGGACCCAAATAGACTTAGACTTTGGGGGATTTTTAGATGGAGAGCGAGATGTTTGGGATTTTGGAGTGGATTGGGATGTGGATGCCTCATTAGATTTGAGTGATCTTTGTTTGGGGACCCACACCATTTTTGTTTTTTCTTTTTCTTGTGATGGTGTGGGATTTGAGAGCCTTTTTGATTTTTCAGGTTGATTGGAAGGGAGAATATCCTTAGGCTTTTGTGCTTTATGAGTTGAGGCATTCAAATTTGTGAATCCCATGGATTTGGTGGAAGCTTCATATTTCAAAGATGTGTGCTTTTGTTGGTCTTGATTCGGGATTTTAGTAGACTTATGGATGGAGGGGTAAAAAGTGGATTTTTGGATCGATGGATGAAATGATTTGATGATTGGGATATTGGGAGTTGGTAGGATAGGAGGTAAAGTGGATTTGTGGATAGGGATGTTGGGAGTTGGTAGGATAGGAGGTAGACTAGATTTGATGGGGATCTTTGGAGTTGGAAGTAGTGGATGTAAATTGGATGGAGGGAGATGGATGGTCACATGCTTTTGCAAATGGTAGGATGATGGAGGAGGGATGGTAACATATGTTTTGGAAGTGCGATGAGATGCACCATGTTTGGGATTGGATGAATGGATTTTGGAAGGTGGGTGGGTGGTACCAACATGTTCATTTTGTTTGTCTTGGGATGTATAGACAAGGTCATGTGAGGATGGATGGAATGTGGTGTGGATGGGCTCCAAGATGCCTTGTTCATGAAGGCCTAAGCCTTTGCCTTGATAGTTCATGTGTTGGAGCATGTGACATGCAATGGGATGTTTGGTGCTTTGGAAACAAGACGTGAATCCATTATTTGTTGGAGAAAGATAGGTGGTGGAAGGAAGTTGTTCACCGCCTATGAGGGAGTCACCATGGATGAATGTGCTTGTTCCAAGTGAATAGGAGGATGGATTTGGGATGGGATTGGTAGATGGAGGTAAAGGATTCATGGGGGTTGGTAAAGGGGTGGTAGAAGATGGTGGGGGATCAATAAGGTGATCCATAGACGGGAGGGGATGGGGCATGGGATTAGATGGGATGGGTAGATCTTGATTAGGAGAAGAGGTTGATGTTTCAACATGCTTTGGATTTGTGTCTTGACATAGCTCATGTGGCTGGGTGGAAGTGGGATTGACTTGGATAAATGTGGTGGGTGCTTGGATGGATGTGATAGGTGTTTGGATGGATTCTTGAACATGTTTGCATGATGGTTCTTGAGTTATGATAGGAGATTGTTCAAGCGGTTCAGTGGGTGTTGGATTGCATGAGGGTGTTTGATTCCTTGCTAATAGCCAATGGATGGCATCCTTCATGAGTGTATGGGTGGAAGAACAATATAATGGATGGATAATGATGGCGGATGGTGTGGGATTAGGATTGGGATTGGATATGGGGGTGATGGGATTAGGTTGTGATGGTTCATGGATGGGTTCAAGGGTTGGTATTGGGCTAGATGATGATGTTGGAGGGGTGGTGATAGTGTTGGGACTTGGAAGATTTGATGGTGGATTAGATGGTGTATGGGTGATAGGGCTTGGTGGAGTGGGAGATACATAAGGTGATGGATTAAGGTTGATAAGGTTGGATGGATATTGCGATGGGGGGATTGGAGGATGGGGATTAGGAGATGGGGGATTTGGTTGTTGATATGAGCTTTGGATTTCAGGGATAAGGTGTGCTAGATTGGTGTTCCCTTGGTCAAAGGTAGCATGACAAAGGTGGGGGGATGGAGAAGGTGGAGGTATTGATTGGTTGGATAAGTATGATGGCATGGATGTGTAAGGGGATGGTGATTGATATGAAGGTAAAAGTAGACATGATGAAGGTGGATATGATGGAAGTTGGTATGAGGTTGATGGTGTGGATATTAGGATGTTGAAGGTTGATATGATGGAAGTGGGTAGGAGGTTGATGGTGTGGATATGTAGGATGTTGAAGGTTGATATGAAGTGGGATAAGTTGATGCAGAATTGGTTTGATGTGTAGGTGGATATGATGGGATAGGTGCTAGATATGATGGTTGTTGGACTTTGCAAGTGGCCAAGTGGTGTTGGATTTGATTCAAGAGGTATTGTATGTGTAAGGATTGGCTTGTTTGACCTATTTGACTCAATTCTTGAATACTTTGAAAGGTTCGATACTCTAGAGGGGATTGGCTTGCATGCATGTGGTGAAGCATATGAAGGAGCTTTTGGAAGTCCTCTAAGGTTGACATGATGTCACACATGTGGTTAAATCTTTAGTCCTTTTTGGCAAGTGCTTGGTTATGATGATGATGTGGATTGTTTGGATGAAGTTAATTAGGATGAAGGTGACTAGGATGTGTTTAGGGATGATTGGGATGGAGGTTGATTGGAGAAGGATGGAGAGAATGATGTTGTGTAATGATTAGAATGATGTTGTTTGGATAATGATTTAGATAGAGTGGTGATGATTTGATGATGTAGGGTGACAAGGATGTGAGTAGGATTGATTATGGATGACTTGGATGTGATTAGGATTGAGGTGCTTAAGAGAGGGTGATTAAGATGAGTGTGATTTGGATTTGAATGTGATGAATGACTTGTCTTATGTGTTTGATGTTTAGTTTGATTTGGCAATGTTTAGCAAATGTTTACATGTAAAAACAAGAATCACTCACACAAGACACAAGAATTTTGAATTTTAAATTTGAAGAATGTGAGAAGGATTAACAAGCACATGTGTAAGACAAAACAACAGGCCCTAATGTCTAGTTTGATAGGGTATGGCCAGTTAGGTTTGGTCAATGTTTAGACGAGGTTGACTAATGATTTGAAAATGAAATCCTATCACATAGCCGGGAGAAGGGCGTAACCCACCCTTCACCTTCACTTCCCGAAGGTAGAAAGTTCTTTGGGGCTTAGCCAAGAGTGACAGGATTTTGATTTCAAAGAGGGTGTCTTTCGATTCATCCTCGGATGAGGTCATCCATAGGGGTGATGAAATCCCCTAGTAGGCCTCCTAGGATAGGGTAAACAAAAGTGAATCAGGTGAGGTGTTTTTGATCTCCAAGATCACCTTGCGGTGCGAGGAGAGAGCATACACACACCCACTTGATTCACACTCGCAGTTGATTAATTATCCCTTAAGAAAAATGAAATGTGATGAAGACAAATCAAGCAATGGTTCTTTTTAGCCCTAATTTCAAAATGTGACTGAAGACACTGATTTGTTTTAAGCCTGATTTCAATGTGTGATTGAAGACAATGTTCGTTTTAAAGGCCCAAATTGAAATGTGTGATGAAAACAAGATTTATGAGATAAAGGATGAAACGAAGGCACCTAATAAAATTTGCTGTCCAAATTGATGTAGATGCTGCCCTGGATGTTTGTCCAGTCCCGAATGATCACCTGCAAGTCAAAAAAATGACAACAAAGAAAGTAGACTAGCCAAATGGATTGTGATGCAAAAATTGAGAATCTGAGAAAATTTGATGAAAAAATAACTGATACAAGAAATCAAATTGCATAAACAGATTCGTCAAGAGATTCTATGTGATTTGAAAAAAAAAATTACAAAAATTCGATCAAAAATACAAAAGATATGACGATTTGAAGTTTGCAATAAAGTTTGACTTCGACTGATAAAAAAAAGGTGGGAAAAAGGTACTGTCACCTAATAAAAACCTCACAACTATTAAGTGCTTGGAGTCCTCTTTCTGACGAGTCCTTGTTTGAGCGATTTCGCCTTCGTATGTGAAAGTTATGAAAGTTAGAAAAAATCAGCCTCCTTTGGTGTGTAGGAGGCACAAGAGGTCAAACTGGCAGTTAAGAAAAATGCTGACAGTTTGCAATTTGTTGGTCACATGCTTTGTTTTCTCACTGGCGGTTTAGTGTTTATTGGCAGTTAGGGTTTAGCCCCTGGTCGGTCATATGACCAGGGGCGGATCTGGAGTTAAAACAAAAAAGATAAAAAAAGATAATGTATTTGGAGGGGGGCGTTATGTTTAAACGGTTAGGGTTAGGTTTTTTTGGGCAGGAGGTTTCGCAGCCGTGAGGAGAGGGGATTGGAGGTAGGCCACAGGAAGCTCTGCAGAGTGAAGGCAGGGAGGAACGGTCGGCAGGGAGTGTCGGAGGTGGGAAGTGGTGGAAACGAGTGCAGTTGAATGGGAGGTGGGAGCAGAGGGGAGAGGGAGGTCCGTAGGTGTGGAGGAGGGAAGGTGGAGGGTGGCGCAGGGGAGGCTGTAGCGAGCGGCATGCGGGAAGGGAGTAAGGGTTTTGGTCACTGAGTGGTTGCCGAGTGGAGTGCTGCGGGGGGCGGCAGGAAAATGGATCTGTGGGAAGCCGGAAGGTGTTCACCAGGAGGCGGGGGGAGGATGGAAGTGGTGGTGGGTAGTGGCAAGGTGGCATCACAGGGAGGAGTTTGGAGGTAGCAGCGGGGAGTGGCCAGGGGTGTTTAGCAGGGGCGGCAAGTGGGAAGTGGTGGTCGGGTGGTGGTAGGGCGGCAAACACCAGT
Source organism: Cunninghamia lanceolata (assembly GCA_027924645.1). Classification (NCBI taxonomy): domain Eukaryota; kingdom Viridiplantae; phylum Streptophyta; class Pinopsida; order Cupressales; family Cupressaceae; genus Cunninghamia; species Cunninghamia lanceolata. The sequence goes on from BSBN01000078.1 coordinate 13,737,222, forward strand.
GAAAACCTGCAAAGACAACGTTAACCCTACGAAGAAAAATTTTTGCAACCAAAAAAAAAAAAAAAACCAGTGATCAGTGCATAGGGGCCACGGGTTCCGTACAGTACAGAGCCGTATGGTATGGCCTATGGCCCTAAAAAATTTTAAAAAAATTTTCAAAAAATATATTGAAGTTTATAGTCAAAATTCATGGAATCGACGTCTTGAGCGCGAAAATGATGTCTGTTTTTGCATAGAATGCAACCTGCAACACTTCCTCGCCAAAAATTCATAAAATTTGTTAGAAAAAGAAGATTTTGACAAAAAAACTTGCATAAATTGATGATTGGATTCGAGGCCAGGCATGCCAATGTAATAAGTGAAATTGGAATGAAGATAATAACTAATCTAATGCATAAACAAAACGATTATACCTTCATTGAGACCTCACAAATCCATGCAGGAAGGAGATGCGCCATGTAGCTCCTTAGATGTTTTCCTTGATCAAAATGACTAATGTGTATATGTGGGTTTCTCAAGTGCTCACAACACAATGTAGATGAGATTAGATGATGGATTGGATGGGATTGAGACAAGATTTAGAGTGATTTTGACAAGATTTTGGCAGAGGTTTGGTGAGATGAGGAGATTGTGGAGAGATTTGGGTAGAGGTCTGATGCATGAAGAGGTCTCATGAAAATGGCCTAGAGGGGGTCCAATTTATAGAAATTTGGAGATGAGAATGGAGGGTGAGGATTCATCTGGTGAGATCAAGGGCTAGGAATAAAAGTGAATCTTTTATTCCTAGAGGATGAATTAAAAATTCCCATTTTGGGAAGAGTGGAGGTGAGTGGGGGACAACTGAATTTTATATTCAGTGATTGAGAATGAGTGGGAGACATCTGAATATTAAATTCAGTGATTGGAGATGAGTGGGAGACAAGTGAATATTAAATTCAGTTTAGTGGATGAGTGGGGGACAAGGTTAATTAAGTGTTTTCTTAATTAACTTAAGCATGATTTATCTAATTAACAGGAATTAGAGAAATGGATAAATCAATTAAATGAATATTAGGAATATTCATTCAATTAATAGGATAAGGTTGTAAGGTTAAATGAATCAATTAGGTGAATTAATTGATCACGAGGGATATGCAGATTGGGGGAATGGATTAGTGCAAGGTACGAAAAATTGGTTTGCAGAGCAGTCCAATTTTAGGTGTCTACACAATCTATCTACTTCTAGCCTCTCTAGGCATCTTAGATATATTCCTTCATAATTTTTCTTGAAAAGGATGCCCCCTTTCATCATATACTTCTATGACCTTATTTTTTGGGCTCTCCTTTGTAAGGCTTGCAGTCTTGGAGGACATCTTCCAGTAATCAGGATGTGCCTGATGTCTGAGTACCATGCTCCATTGTCCTTTTCATTAATTACATACTGCTGTCTCATGATATTGGGGTCAATCTCTGATATCATTTGGCTTAAAGCATGTCCTCTCGCTAGCTTCATGGGTGTAATATCCATGTCATATTCTTGTAAGACAGTGACCCACTTAGCCCTTTTTTCACCTAGCTCACTCTGCATTAATAGCATCTTCACTACTGCATTAGGCACCACAACAATAACTTTACTTCTCAATATATAGTGCTTGAATTTCTTTACTGCTATGACCAAAGCAAGTGCTTGCCTTTCAAAGTCCATGTATCTCAGTTCAACATCTTTGAAAGGGCAGCTCATGAAGGCTATGGGATTTTCTTCCTTTTCTTCATTTCTTTGTGTCAGTACTGTTGCAGAGGTATGCTCTGAAGCAAATGAATAAATATAGAAGTCCCTGGTGTAGTCTGGACTGATCAAGACTGAAGCATTAGATATAGCTTTTTTAATGTCTTCAAAAGCTTGTCTAGCCTCTGGTGTCCACTCAATTTTAGCATCCTTCTTGAGCATGGCATTTAAAGGTCTAACAATTTCTGCAAAGCCAGTGATAAACTTCCTAACAAAATTAATCTTACCAAAGTAAGATTTGAGCTCCTTTTTGCTTCTAGGAAGTTGTTATTTCATGATGGATTCCACCCTATCAGGATCAATGATAATCCCATTTTAAGTTATTAGGTGGCCTAGTAATTTTCCTATTGTTACCCCAAATATGTATTTCTTGGGGTTCAGGGATATCCCATATTGTTCACACTTTTTAAGCACATTTCTGAGATCCTCTACATAGTTTCCTCTATCTTTAGAGAACACTATTATGTCATCCATGTATATGACTATGCATTTTCCTATTAAGCCTCTGAAGGCTATGTCCATTGCTCGCTGGAATGTTACTCCAGCATTTATTAACCCAAACAGAATGCGCTTATAAATGAATATCCCCCACTTTGTGGTGAAGGCAATTTTTAATCTGTCAATTTTATTCACCATTACCTGGTTATAGCCTGAGAAACCATCCAGAAATGACATCATTTTGGCACTGTTCACAATTTGCAAGACCTCATCTAGGTAAGGTAAAGGATAATTGTCCTTGTCAGATGCTCTGTTCAAGTTCCTGAAGTCCACATAGTCTGATGTCTCCATTTTTCTTCCTCACTGGGACCAGATTTGCTACCCAGGTGGAGTGCCTCACAAAAAATATGATCCTGACATTTAACAGTTTCTTAACCTCCTCAAAAATAATAGGTTCCAACAAAGCATTGACAGGCCTTTGCTTCTATCTGAAAGGCTTGGCATCTGGCTTAAGGGGTATGGTGTGTGTGATGACTGATGTGTCATACATTTTTAGCTCATCATAAGTCCAGGCAATGACATGGATGCAATGACATGGATGTAATCAGGACATTTTTATTTTCATCATTCTGTCCAATGTTAACCTATGAATATTGTCCTCCATCAGCTTTTGGAAGGTCCTTCTGTTTCAGCATGTTGTCCAAATCAAATGCTCTCTCTATCTCTATCATTCCCTTAGGAATCTTATTGCTGGGAAACTCTTAGATTTCTTCCTCTTCCCATACATGATCCTCTATATTGTTCTCATCTATAATATGAGCATCAAATATATCTTGTTGGAGATGAAATCTAGGATATACTGATCATCATCAAACACTTGGAGGTTGGTCACATTGTCAGGCACAGAAGGTACTGATACCAAGTCTACTAAAAATCTTTCTAGTCCTGAAATAGACAGTGGCTCCAATGTACTGGCAGCCTAGGCTAAAGCATCTGCCCTATGGTTCTGTTCTCTAGGTACGTGAGTGATATTGAATGCATCAAAGGATTCTATCAAGTCCCACACATTGTGTCTGTAATTAGATATTTTTTTATAATTGTAGGAGTAGATTCCTCTTACCTGTCTCACCACTAATTTTGAGTCTCCATAGACATGCAAAATTTTTACTTTCTTCTTGAGGGAAAATAGTATCCCATGAATTAGAGCTTCATACTCTGTTACATTATTGGTACATGAGAACTGTAGTCTGTATGCTGCCAAGTAGGATTTCCCTGATGGATCAATGAGATCTATACCTACTCCAGCTCCTTGTTTTGACTTGGATCCATCAAATCTGAGGATCCATGGCTTATCTTCAGCTAAAGGCTTATCTGAGCCTTCCTTCTTCTTTGCAGCTCTGGCAGCTGCACCACTTGATATCCATTTCAATTTTGGTATCTCAGCTTTCTTAGACTTCATCTTTCCTTTCTTCTATGAAGCTGATGCCTCTTCTTTCTTTCTATCACCAGAAGTTAAATCCTCTAGACTAAGCAATGTCTGTCTTTTTAGAAGATGCAAACATAGAGAGCAAGTAGTCTCTGAGTGAGGTGCTTCATGTAACATGCACTAGCTTTCAATCAAGGCATCTTGTGGAGGCCTCTACTGATGTGCCATCTTCTGTATCTCTTCTTTCAGAAACTCTTCAAATTTAGACAAATTAGTGCCTCTGTCCTCATCATATAATTCATAATCTAATTCAACTAAACAATCACCCCCTTTGGTGATTTTCTTTTCCTCTTAACATTACTCCGGTCACATACGAGCATCTCTTCTGTCATTTGAACATGATTTTCATCTCGCTGCGTGGATTCTCCTGTTCCTGCAAGAAATAAACAACAATCAACATCACTATCATTATCACTGTCTGATGAACTTACCTCTGGTGATGATGATGATGATGATGATGATGATGATGCTGATGCATCACTGCACATTTTTTCCTACTCCAGCATGTCTATGCAAGCTTCATAGGTCTTCTCTGAATGTGACTCATTATGTAACCTGCACCATCCATCAATCAAAATATCATGAAAAGGTATTTCTAACAACTGACATTGTTTTACCTCTTTAGATAAATGCATTTTGAAATTCTTGTAATGGTCCACCTCATTTTCATTCTCAGGATTAACATCAGATTCTACAGCTATTTTGTCATCTTGAGGGTCATCATGATGATGATGAGCATCATACATCAGAATTTCTTCTATCCTGACAGTCCGTGGCCTGATGGAGTAAACTCCTGGTTCCACATCCACATACATGATCTCGTTAGTTTTGTTATATTGAGTGATCATGTGTTTCATTCTAGGCTCAACATTAATTCTTATTTGGTTTGGTATCCCTTTCCAAGGTAACCACCTGTGACTGAAATCTGTGGACATGTATTCGTTAAGGGTTTTAGACCAGTCCCTGCTGAGTAGCATCCCATATGTATCAGGTATGTCAACTACCTGAATATCGATATAATATTGGATTCTGGGATTAGATGCGAGCTGCATGTGGATATGAGTTAGCTCTCCTACCACGCTTACTTTTTTTTGTCCAGTTGAGTCACCTTCTTTAAGGATTTAGCAGGATGTAGGCCTAAAGCATTGCATATGGATAGGGGCATCACATTTGTAGATGCTCCTGAGTCTACTAAACAATTGTGTAGGTTTTTGCTGAACATCCTTATGGTCAATAGAAACGGAGGTGACTCACTCTTATCCCTATATAAGGTCATGTGGGAGGTCTCTGTAGCTTGAATGGTAGCTGGCACCTTGTGTTTAACATTAGGATCTCTAGCAGCATGATCTTTGCTACTAGACTGACCTGAGGGGTGACTATCCTCTTTAGGAGCAGGATCATCTAGTGATTTCATAAATGCCTTCTTGATGGTAGGAGTTTTGAGCAACTCTGACAAGGATAAGCTGATTTTAATCTTCTTCATCTCATCAGCCAGATAAGTGACTAACTTGTCAGATTCATGAGGTGGATTCATAGTTTTTGGCACATTATTCTAGGGTGTTAAATACTGAGCATTAACCTTTGGAAAACTAGGGTTATTACTTGCCTTGGGATCAGGAGGTGTATTGAAATTGTTCAGAGGCAAGGAAGAGGTCAATGGACCAGTAGGTCTGTTGGAATTACTTCTCAGGTTGTAGTTATGCTTACCCTGATATTGCTGTTGGTAGGCATGCACCTCCTCGTGTTCATTTGAAGGCTCATTTGCATCCTCAAAAGGGAAAACATAATTTGACTCAAAAGCCATGGCTGATTCCTTACATGCCAAGGTGTAATCTTGGTGAGCAGGCACTGTTTACTGATATGGATGATGAGTGTAACTCTCAAGCACTAATGCTGAATCATATCCGTAAGGAACAAGTTCATTTCCCTCTACCTGAGGTTGATTTCCTGAAGTATTGGACACTTCAGTCTAGAAAATGCTAGCAACAATTCTGAATTGAGGATAGTCTAACTCTGCATGTGCATTGGTGTTATGAATTCTGCACTAGTTAGTGAGGGCTGCCTTTGCAAGGTTAACTCTAGTAGTCTGTTTGGGTTCACTAGGAGGCAAATTGTCTAGGGGTGATGGCAAGGAACCATTGTTTGGCCTAGTGTTCCACACTCTAGGCTATCTGGGAGGATTGTTATTTCCATTATTGTTATAATTATTATTGTTGTACACCCTATCAAGATAATTTGGTCTATCATTGTTATAGCCTCTGTTCTGATTAGGCTGAGAGTAGAAGTTTTGACTCCTCAAGTGAGTGATCTTAGTTGTAAGATTCCTTAGCTGAGCTGATATTTCCTTGATCTCTTCTTTCTCTTCTTGAACCTTAGCCACTACATTTTCTGTCAAGGGTTTGAAAAAGGAAGATCCATTGTTTTGATTATTCTGGTCTACAACCTGAGGTGCTTGTATTTGTCTAGGATACTACATCATTTGGCCATTTCCATTTGGAGGTGGCATAATACTCAAGGGAGGTATTTGTAAAGGTGAAGGCATGATAACTGGAGGCATCATGGCTCCATTTGGCTATGGTTGGGCAGGATATCCTGGATAACCAAGAAGTGTGGGAAATGCTATGTTTGCTGTAGGAGCAGGAACTAGCTGCTGATTGACTTTGATAGCTTCTTGGAAAGCTCCTGTTAAAGTTGTGATTTCAGGATGTGCTCTCCTGATGAACATGGAAGTTAAAGGATCCAGAGCTAAATAATAAATGCTCCTAGCAGCTTCATCTACTACAACATATGGGGCAACTAACTTGGATAGAATTTTCGGGAACCTAGCATTGAAATTGGCAATAGGTTCTCCTTTAAACCATTTAATTGTGTCAAATAGGTGATAGTTCATTGAAGGATCTATTGGTATTTTGAACCTATCAGTGAAAGCTTTCTCCAGGATAGCCCATGATCTGACTGAACCCTGACCAAGGCTAATGTACCAATTATAGGCTTCTTCCCCTAAGGAAAAAGGAAATAATCTACATATAATGTCCTGATGTTCTATTTTGGCTCTACAGCAGGCCTCTTTGAAAGTTTTGATGTGATCATCCGCATCCTGATATGGATGATACTTCAGACAAAGTTTGTCAGGATTCTTTGACAACAGATGATATGCATTAGAAACTAAAGGTGGTTCTGCTGCAAAAAATGACATTGCAACCGGTGGAGGTTGAGCCTAAGGTATGACTAGCTGAGGTTGAACCTGAGGTGTAACAAGTGATCCTGTAGGCAATTGTAAACCAATAAGAGTTACAGGAGGACATTCTGGTGATGCTCCTAAAGCACTAGAACCAGGAGTATGATGGATATCTACAGTCCTAGGTCTAAATCCTCTGACAGGTAATTCTTCAAATATTCCACTGGACCTAGACTTGGTATTTGGCCTGTGAGCCAGGATTTCTCAAATTTAAGGAAAATTGGCTGGTTAACTGTAAAGATCGGTTGGAATTTACCAGCAAAGGTAGTATTTATAGTCAGAAGGTGAGACTGACTGGATATTTATTGAATATTTGCATGAACAATGCAATTATGAGGTGATACTGAGGTCTGGTGATACTTGCAACCAAATATCAGGTTTCTAAGGTGGATTACCTCAAAGCTTGGATAGATTTACTTGAAATTGGCTTGATCTTTGCAAATTCACGATGATTTACTATAAAGCTTACAATATTTATGGTTAATCTTGAAAACTTCACAAATGATTAGCATGTACACGCTTAAAACAACAAATCTTTGTGTATTGATCGAAATCAAGAGGTATTTCAGTGTTACCTCACTGTCTGCATCATCAAACCTGACTTACTAATGATGAGCTTCTAGCTTCAGGCCCTCCTTCTAGCACCAATTTATGTTGATCATGATGTTAGTCATAAACAAACATAGAATAAAAGTTACACATCAACCTTTACTCATCTTGGAAGATACGATGAATTCAAAGAATTCATGATCCCAAGTCTCCGTGGATTAGTTCTTAATCAACTGACGTTACTTAGTGGTTGATGTGTGTTGTCGTTTTCCATTCAGGGGCCTTATGTTTACTCATCAGTAGGATTCTATTTCTATAAAGATGATACATAGAAGGTTATCTACACAAGATATTTCCACAAATAGTGTGTCTATACTCAAATCTTTGCATGATATTTATCAATTATACATGCTTTAACTTCAAATATGCTATAAATCTTCAAGTATCTATGAGATGTCTACATATTTCATGTATATTTGCTTCTGATTATCTATTATTTGCAATTGTGATGGTGAATTGTTCTAAAATTAAAAAAATGTAAAAGAATACTTCAAATTATGATGAATCTTCAGCTATTGAACCACATACACACTTGATACAATCATGAGACAGAAGAAATCAAACCATATTTTCACCAGGATGTTCCACAGCTAGATACAGATGATGCAAACTTCAAAGGATGATGAATGAAGACAATACATGCAGACTGATGAGCACTCTAAGGGACGCAGCAAATCAAAGCATATATCAAGAATTTAGACATAGATTACTTAGAATTTACGATGATTTGTAATCAAACTGGTCTTCTCTTTGATTAAGTATGCAAAAATATGTATGCTTACAATAACTTTGAAATAGGCCCTGATATTTCAGCAAACAAATTTCAATTAAGATTCGAATGTTTAAAACAAGGCATCCCTACACCTTTTATAGAATAAGGTGAGGGAGTGGTTACAAATGATCTACGATCAAGATTTATAATTAAGATCTATGGATGTTGCCATGTGTTTACATCATGTTCGTGATCAGTTGGAATCCACCTACTGCATTTATGGGCATTAAATGTCATGGGGTAGGATGAGGGGGTGATCTTCAGAAGATCAGGTGATATTCAGAATATCAAGTGATATTGGGAATATGACCCTCCGCCTCTGAGCAGGAAAACTGATGTCGAAGAGATTGGGTGATGTTTAGAATATCGGGTGATATTCAAATATCAGGTCATGTTTTAAAATGTTAGGTGATGTTTAAGATATGACCCCTCAAGACTAATGTGACCCCCTTTTCATAAGATCAGGATGACGTCACCGTCATGTTGTGTAAAAGGGTGATCGTTGAAAATATATCTCTGCGAGGTAAAAAGGATGATGACGTCACCATTAGGGTGATTTTCTTTGTTTATCAGGATTGGATGACGTCATCAGCATATTGGCTCTGGGGTGATATTTTGCGACAGGGTGATATTTGAAAGATAGGGTGATATTCGGAATATGACCCCCGCAAAATATGTGAAGCTGTTTGATGGGTAAACACCACTATCACTTAAAATTGACGTTCGAAGCTCCATACCAAGTGATTATCAGGTGATAAAATTGGATCGGGGTGATCTTTCATAAGATGACTGATATTAATAAATATCACCCCCCCTCAGAATATCAGGTTTGACCATGACTTTGACTCGCAATAACTTTCGTTCCCTAATGAATATCAGGGTGATCCAAAAGGCAAACCTACATGAAGTTTTGTACTCTTTCCAACCATGAGGTTATTGATATGAAATATTAACTTTAACTAACTGACCTCATCATGATGACTTACACAACTCCCTTATGCAGGATCACCTACTTGACTTACTTTTACCAGACCGCCGAAAAGCAAAAAAAGACAAGCCAAGCCAAGCAAAAAGTTGGGTCCCTATTTTGTCAAGTCAAAATGGGGCATGTTGTGTAACCACACAACAAAACCATCCAGATAGAAATTAAAATTCAAATCAATAATCTTTTGATTTTTCAAAAATAAACAACTATAACAATGAATGTAAATTGAAATTTACTAATCTACCTCATACCCCTGTCAATGGCATGGAACTATGAATCACAGAGGTCACACCATGCTCCTTTGCCCTATGAACATCGAGAGGTGTCTCTGTAGCTTGCATCATCTAGAAATAAAACAACATCATTCAATTACGAAAACTATAATAGTGATGCAAATCATGGCTCCTGACATACACACACGTTCACCTAAACATGAAAGTACACACAATAAAGCACACAAGTCACATACAAAAATCTAGTAAGTAGAATTCATTCATTAAACTATTTATTTTATTACCTCCATGAAGCTTTGAATTTCACCACTGTTGGCAGGTGTTGCCATGAAATCTCCAATATTAACCTATTCAACATCCAAAATTAGATATTAGAATGCCATTAATATAATGATGCTATTCACATGTAATATTTATAATTGTTTAGAAGTTACATACCCCGATAGTAGATGATGTAGTGTAATATGCAGGTGGAGAACCACTAAAAACTACATCAATGCTATGACCCTAAAATTTCATTAAAATCATCAAACTAAATTAGTTAATCTTGCATTTCAAAAATAAAATTTAATAAATTAAATTTAATGAACTTGCTAAGATTTACTTGAGTATCAAGCCTGAAAGTCTCACTCAGAAGGGCATCCGTCATCACCATCTGCTTAGCTACAGATGTAGCCTGCGCACCTGTGTCATGACTAGCTATGGGGTCATAACCACATGCTGACCCGCAAGTCTAACAAGTATGGGGTGGAACCATACTTGAACTCTCCCCCAGCCCATGTTGTGCTGTAGGACTAGCATGTTGTAAGATGCTCTGCGTCAAGGCACTAATGGACTGAAGTGGATCGACCTCAACACTCTCCTTCACAATGGAAGGGATAGAAACGTGCTCATGGGCCAGTCTGGTGAGTGCTTGTCTCACTGGCCGCTATGGGTCAACACGTGCCCCTGGTCTATCTTGTGTTGACCCCCTACCTCTACACTAGAACTCTTGCATATCAAAATAATTTGTCACTTTATTTTTGACAAACTCGTAGTGGAGTTTCCTTAAAAAGTATTGCGGGACCTCATTATTGTTGCATGGAGAATGGTCAAAAACCATCCACCACCTTTGCACAAAATTGTCCCTTATCACTTGGTTGTTACACCAATGGATAGGGAACCTCTTGCATGTAAGGGGTAGAGATTCATTTGTTCATGGGTCTGTGAAAATAGAACACAAGTCGAGTTTTGTAATTTGTCAACATAATACTCCCTAAATTCTCTCCTCTTTTCTGTCCAACTAGTGATTTAGTTTCTTATTGAATCTACATTTGATAACATAGATTCAAGGGATTGAGCAAGCGTGGATCTATGCAAGGTTGAAGTTGTAGGTTATTTCAACCTTATAATTATGCCCTCAATTTGTTTCTTATTATTTTCAATTTGCCCCATTAGATTTTCTTGTGTTCCAGGGGCATATTCAAGAATAAATGGAGGTGTTTGTGGTTGGGGTTTTTCTTTAGCAGGTATTTGTTGTTCATTTGCTAGAGGATTTTGTGGATTTTTAGGAGGAGGAGGAGGTGCATTATCAACTCCTATAAATTTAAGAAATTTACATCAAAAACTATTTTAACCTACCTATTTAGCAACAAATTCACACAAGAAAGCAAATCAAACTTACTTCTTTGATTTCTCTGAGGTCGTGGCAGTATTTTGATGATGAATCAGCGAGAAATAGCTAATGATTGGACCTCCAATAATGTGAGCGCACTCCTTTCTTTTTTCAAGCCATGGGTTTCTTGTAATTTGCTGTGAAATAATGAAATAGAACGATGTTTTTTTTTTATATAATGCAGCACATAATGCGCTCACGTTATGACTTGGTGTAGGCTCGGCAACACCAAGCCATAACGCACTCGGATTATTACTATTTTTTTTTTAAAAGTTGGCCACTTTTTGGCCCCCCAACTTTTTGCACCCACCCAATCTTAGATAGTAGCTGAGAGTAAAGTGCATATTATCATCATGTGCACATTCTCCTGTCATGACTTTTCATGGGTACTAACAATGCTGTAGTTAGATACCTTGAAAAAGGTATTTTAATTATTCAAATTAATATAACCTTTTAACATATAGCTTTGTAAGCTTGTGTACCTAGTATGATAGACGATAACAAAATGAGGGCTTTAACTTGCCTTGAACATGCCACTGGACCATACATTGAAGTCTAATCAAAGAATTGACCCTATAGGCTGCAAGAAATTTCACATTCAATCTATTTTTTTCAATCTTTTTATCTTCTTTAATCGCTCTATTTAAATCTCATCCATTTCAATAGTAAAATAATCAATAGTATTTTTATACCTCATTCACATTTAAAACTACTAAATATTTATCTTATTTTTATGAGCCAAATTTGACTTTTGCTTTGTATTGCTCTTTTTTGGTTTGAATAAATTTTTGCCCCTCTTTTAGTTAAAATATATTTAAGAATAGTCCCAAGCAATATCCATTTAATGATGTAGTTTTTCAAAACGAGATCTGAAGGAGAAAAATCTGTGCAGCAAGGAGAATCCCAGCAATAGCTTTGAGCAGAGAACAACGCCACTATGAGGTATTTTTGCACATATTTTTATTTTGTTATTAGTCTATTATTCATTCTATTGCGTCTGACTGATGCACTCGGTCTCAACTCCACACAAGTTGAAGTAATCAAAAAGCTCTCGATATATTCATCTATCTAGAAAAATACTTCAGATTCTGACCCATGTCAATGGGAGCGTGTAAACTGCAGTGACAATAAGGTTGATGTTATAGAATTCCACTTGTCAAATCTTGGGTTTAATGCAAATATTTGGCAGTTTGTGTGTAAGCTACAAGTCCTTGAATATCTTGACCTATCAAATAATTCCTTGTCAACCCCATCTCCCTAAAGATTTTTGAAGCTCAACTTTTTTCTTTAAACAAAAAAATCATAACAATAGAAACAATTGTTGTAATGAATACTCATGGATAAATCACAACATACAACCATGAAGAAAAAACTCCATACACAAAAGCATAAACACAAAAACTCTGTATATTAATCTCCACCTTAATCTCCGCTCAAATTGAACAACTGACACATTTACTCTTAATTTTTTTGGCTTGTTACAAAAGCATAGGGCAATCCTTTATAAAGACTTTATAGCTCCCAAAATAGACCAGCATAAAAATAAACTACTAGTCTAAAAATAAGTTGATCATGCAAGACCACTATAAACTCTAAAAATAATTGTGCTAAAAATATAGCTTATCATGCATTGAACATGCATTTCTAAAAAGATAAAAGTCTTCTTAAATAAGTCTTCAAAAAACTCTCACACTCCTGCATGCATGCAAGCATCAATTATCAACATACTCCCCCTTGATGCAAAGTCAACTAGTTGATCATGAAGCTTCACTGTCTAGTCTTGTAGACCCACTTAGTACTAATTTATTTCTTTTCACGTGGAAGCTTTATAAACTCCCAAATATCATTCCTATCAATGGAATCCATTTCTTCTTTCATTTCTTACAACCAAATGCTATCAAAACATGCATCTCCAAAAGACAATGGCTTCCTTTGAGTCATAACAAACAATCATCAGTCACCTAACTCAAACATTCAATCTTTGCATGATTATTTTTCTGTTCAACATGTGAATACTTATGTCGGTACAACTTCTCAAACATACTCGTGACCTTTTTCCAATTTGATCCATCTATCCATCCATAATTCATCGACATACAAGGTAAATGCAAGGAGATGGGGGACCAAAAAGTCGCCACCATCTCCAAAATTAAAGCAAAATGTGAGCGTGTTATAATGCGCTCATGTTTTTCTTTTAATAAAAGCAAAAAAAATATTTTCTGCACATTCACCTGCGGCTTTTCTCTTGACAGCAGTAAAGAAACCAAGCAAAATGTGATCGCATTGAAAAAAAGGAGATTCAATCAAGTGCACGTGAGAAAACAAGAAATTCACAATGCTACCTCGCCGCCAAAGACATCGTCATGCAAATTTGGAGGCTCCAGCACAGGAAGAAGGTAGGGTTTGTCTGATTTTGTTAGTTTTAGAACAATTTTTTAGTTTTGCAATGTTTGATTTATGTTTATATTGAATTTATAGTTATTGGAGAAGCAGAAAATCTAAATCTAGTTGAGGAGGGTGGAAACAACCCCCAAAACCCTCCAAACCCTCCAAACCCTCAAAACCCACCTTCACTTCCTTTTCATGTAAGGAATAATCAAGAACACTACTTAAGGATAATAGAAGAAAACAAGAAACATCTTGAAACTATTATTCAAACCCTAAACAATTCAAGTGGAACCATTGAGCATAGGAGGGCACTTGCAAAATCACTACAGGAGATTGTTTCCCACATAGATTTTGTGACAAAACAAATCACCAAATTCCAAGACTATAGGGAGAGGAGTCAACAATATTATGCCGACAAGTTGTCATATGAACAAGCGAAGAAGGAAAAAATTACAAAATCTCAATTATGTGCACAATTTATTAATCGCAAAACCAGCCAAACATTAGAGGAAACTTGCAAACAGTTTCTTATACATTGGTGTAGGAATGAAAACATATCCCAAAACTTTTGGGATAGTTGGTACATGGTCTTCGATGAGCGGCCATGCAACAATGATGAGGTACCACAATATTTTTTGATGAAACTCTATTACAAGTTCATCCTCAACAAGATTCTGAATTATTTTGACATTCATGAGTTCTAGGGTAGAGGTGGTGGCTCTACCCAAGATAGATCCAGGGCTTAGTGAGATGAACAGCATGTGCCTGTACCTCGAGTGAGGTTAGAATGTAGGTCACTCCCTTTGGCTTTGAAGGAAAGTATTGAGATGGAGACTTTACATTCATTGACTACTCTCACCCAAACTCTATCACAGGATGTGGATGATTTTACCCAGGGTGATGAGGGTGAGAGTAGTAGGAGTCATGTATCCCCACATTTGTGCAGTATATGTGGGAACCTATGTGATTATGGGATGCAGGAGGAATGACATGACTCTATGACACAGGGGCAGCATGCTATGACATAGGGGCAGCATGATGCGACACAGGGGTAGGACATATTGGATGATCTTATTCTCAGTGATGATCTCTTACAGCATACATTTGGTATTGACTCTTAGGTAATTTGTTACAAGTTTCATCTTGATTTAGTATATTGTTATTTAAAATTTGTAATTAATTTTATATGATTATCTATATTATAAATAAAAAATAATGTATGTAATTGTTTGCGCAATAAAATTTCAGTGTCAGAGTCTTCATCCTGCCTCTGTTAGCCATCCATTGGCAGCTTATGAGTAGAGGTCAAGTCAGCAGGTATGTAATTTATGACAAATTTGTAATTATTGTAGATATGTCAATGGTAATATTATATGGTGACTTTATTTGATGATTTCAACAGTCACCAGCACCTCCATGATTTCCTTGGTCCCCTGGACGCCAAACCACCACTTTTACGGAGGTAAATTTAACCATTTCTAATCATTATGCATTTTAAAAATAATGTTATGTATTTATTTTGTTTTAATAATCTTGAACTTGATTTTCAGATGCTGAATATAGTGGAGACTCCTCATCTTCATGAGTCAACGTAGATAGGCATTGATGCAACCATGATGTCTGCAAATCCTTTGATTGAGGTATGAGCCAATAACATGAAAATATCATAATTTTGAATTTCTTTTTTATCTCATGTCATTTGATGTACATAAATGATATTTATGTTCATTCAATTTTGCTTCTTGATGCTTCTCACAGGGGGTCACAACTCCAGTTCATCCAACTATGGATGAAGAGAGAGACAAGATGATAGAGAGTGATCATCCGTTGGCAGTAAGTGATCAATTACATATGTGATGTTATATATTTAATACATTTTCTATACTAATGCACATATTGTTTGTTTGTATTAATAGGTGCAGTTGGATGAACTTTATTCGAAGAGGTCTACTCGATAGAAAAGAGAGGATGTGTCACTGACTGGCTCTCCATCTTCACAGTCAAAGAAGGGCCACCGATTATTTCCTAAAAGTCCATAGGAAACTAGGTTTTGGGAACTTTTTTGTATGCCTAGATGGATTTGTATACATACTTTTGTATGTTAATCCAATGTGTATTTTTGTATATTTGCCTATATGGCTTTGTTTGGACATACCTATATGGCTTTTTATATAAACTAGATGTTATGTTCATGAAATTATGTATATGACAATTTATATTAAATATTTAATATGATAATCAATTATTGTTATAGGAATTTGGTTTTACAAGTTCCAATTGCATTTTCTTGAAAGTTTATGAATCATTTTCAAATAATCCATTTTGTGCATATCTTGCAATCATTGAAGTCTGTCAGACTGTGCATTTCTTTGAGGCATCATTTTAAATAGTTCACATGCCTTGTCTATGCTTCCGTACTTTCCATACATGTCTACAAGGGTAACTTTGCAAATACAATACATGTGAGAAAATTCCTATATCATTTACGCTTTGATGGTTGTCCACACCATGTTCTCTAGATCTTGTTATAGCATAGGCAAGGAGGAAGTTGGTTAAGGTTGTGCAATTTGGTTTTAGATGTGCCAAAATTTGCGTAAATGGTTGAAATTTATTTTGGTGCATTTTCTTGAGTTTTTAAAGCCTTATAAAAATCCATTTTGTGCATATCTTGCAATCATTGCATTCCATGAGACAACATTTCTTTGAGGCATCGCATCTAACAATTCATGTTTGTTATATATTCTTCCACACAAGTTGCATACATGTCTTGCAGGGTACTTACAACTACAACATTTGACAAAATTCCTATATCCTTTATGCTTTGATGGATGTCTATATTGTGCTCCAAACATACCATTTCTAAGGTTTTGGAACTTGGCTTTACACTTGCCAATTGCATTTTCTTGGAACTTTCTAAAGGCTTATCAGTAAATCCATTTTTTTCATATCTTGCAATCATTGTATCCCATGAGGCAACATTTCTTTGAGGTATCATCCAAAATAGTTCACGTGCCTTATCTATGCATCCACACTTTGCATACATGTCTCTGAGGGCAGTTGCAACTACAACATCTAACAAAATTCCCATATGTTTTATCCTTTTGATGGATGTCCATTTTAGCATAGGCAAGGAGGATACTGGCTAAGGTTGTGGAATTTTTCTTTACACCTGCCAATAGCATTTGCTTGAAAGTTTCTAATGCCTTATCAAAAAATTCATTTTGTTCATATCTTGCAATCATTGCATTCAATGAGGTGACATTTCTTTGGGGCATCATGCCAAACAGTTCACGTGCCTTGTCTATGCTTCCACACTTTGCATACATGTCTACAAGGGTGATGTAGTAGGTAAGGAGGATGACTCAACACCATGGAAACATATTTCATGGTACAGGAGCACCTTAGCCATAGCCAATCTTGGCTAGGAGCATGTCATAACAAGGTCATAGGACATTATAAGACAAGTTGATGGTCTTGTGTCATCATTTTGCATGTAATATAGCAGAGTATGAGGATGCAATGGCCTAATATGACCATGTATTAGGCAAAAAGAGGGTGCAGTCCATACAATAGTGCCTTAACAAGTATTTCAAAGGCCAAAACCAGTGAATTTGGTTCCTTTTCCATGCATGCTAGGGTTCCCAAGTGGTTTGGTATGAGAATTGATCCTTCTTCTCATGTAAATTATTCTACTACTTCTCTTTTAAAATGTGTATACACTTCTCATTTAAACAAGGCTAGTGATGTTTATTCTCCCCCTCTTTCTGATTTGGAGACACATTACAGGCTTAGATACACAATTCATTCTAAGCACATATATAATGAAATAGTCTAGGGAGCATGGAACAAGGACTTAAGGTCCTTGTGGAGTCTGCACCACACTTACCTTCTATAGTGGGTTTAGGTTTTTGGTCTTCTTCTCTGTCCACATGCCCTCCTCCATTGTCTAAGGCTTCTATGGTCTCTTCTTTTCAAAAATTAAACCTTTCTTCACAAAAAAGAGTTGCTTCTTACTCCATATCTTCTATCTAAACAAGAGCACATCTTGTTGAGGCTTCTCAAAGATTGCTTGATCACTCATCCTTCTCCTACATGTAAAATGTTTCCTAAATATACTCAATCAACACTTCCTTTCTATGCATATCATCAAGTGCTTGGCCATTCCACCAATGAATGCCACACCTTATAGAAAAAAATCCAACAAATTCTTGATATGGGGGCTCTCACTCTTCTATCTGACAAAGTACTTGTCTCTTCTCTATATGACAAGTGATATTGAGCATAGTCTATATCTAATTCATTATTCTTTCTCTATTTTCTCATGAGACTATTGTGTTGCTACCTGCTAGGTGGCACCTATAGTTTTCTCTATTTTCTTGTTACCATTCATGGTGGTACAATCGAGTGTGCAGCTATACTTTATCTTTGATACCAACATAATATTCTTTTTCATCATTTTCCTCACTCGTATTCTAGTGGCAGAGACACCTTGTTCTAGGGGTGTGCATTCTTCATAAGGATCTTCCCTCTCTTCTATCTTTTCCTTTTCTTTACCTTAAATATTTGCATATCATACATGCTAATATTTTAAGGGGGGGCATGTATTCTCCTCACATGTCCATCCATACATGCACCCTTCTTTATTCACCCTCTTAGCTATAGCTTATAAATTCATCCTTGAGGTGTAGCTTATCAATTCACCCCTTGAAATGTTTCTTATTTAAATGCTCCCTGAAGCATTCACCTCTTGTGGTGTTGGTGTTTGATATGATCCCTAAGGCATTGATTTTTGATACACTCCCTAAGGCATTGGTGTTTGATATGCTCCACGAGGCATTATTTTTTGGGTATGCTCCCTGAGCCATTGGTATTTCATGATCACCTAGCATAAAGTAGCTTGATAGTCTATGATCCATGTAGTCTATGAGACACCTAGCATAATATAGCTTCCTAGTTCATGTGCTTAATGTAACCTACCCCTTTTATACTCATGGTCACCTAACATAATGCAACTTGTGAGTCTATGATCCATGATGGTATTATAATTTGTATGAACCCTAGTGACATACTGAGCTAGTGTCAAAGTCATGTATTCTTCTTCATCTATATTGATTGCTTACTTGTCTATCTATATGTCTTCTCTCCTTGAAGCAATTAATTAGCAAGTTATATTCTTCTATCTCAACTTAAGAATTCCTCTATTTTGTTGGTTTTCTTTATTCTTGTTGCATTTTGGGGATGACGCATGGTACTGAGACAACCTTTTACATTGAGGTCTCTTTCTTATTGTCATGTGTTTCTCTCCTCCATATATGTTATGTTGTTTATGTTTATGTATATTTTTGTGATGTTCTAACACAGTGGTTTTGCATATTTATGCTCTAACACTATTGTCTTGTAGGTTTTTGTTGTCTAACGTATTGGTTTTGTAGGTTCTCAACTTGGGGATTTGTTCCTTTAATTGAAGATATTTGCATCCTCTATAGTATCCTTTTGGGTATCCTTTTCATGCTTATCTTTATTTTCTATACTTTAGCATGCATATGCATGTAGTGTCATATGCTCGCTAGAGTGGGGGCTAAATGTAACGTCATAAATTGTGCTCACCCACAGTTTCAAGATGTGTCTAAAACTCACTTTAGTGTCAACTCCCCTAGTGTATTTTAGGATCATTTCCAGCCTCGGCCTTACCCTCAACCCATGATATATGTATATGTGTTTCTTTGACCTTTTCTGTTTGCCATATTAAAAAATCGTGAAAGTCCCTAAATCCTGGCTACACATAGATGTCTTGAAAGCCTCTATTAGTTTTTCTATCATTTTAGAAGTTCTCTTTTTACTTGCATGCTTCACTAAAATTTTATTGATCCTTATCCATGCCTAAACAACTCCTTTTTGTCTTTTCCCTCTCTATTTAAGCAAGTAGATTTGTCATTGCAAAGGAATCAAAGAAATCTTTTCATAGCAAAGCTCTACTAAAATCAAAACTCATCTTTATCACACTTTATCTTTTGCTATTCCATGGCTGCAACATGTTTTATTCAAGATCACATCAAGCTCTTCTAATATATCACTTATCTTTGTGGGTAAAACACATTTCCCATTTTTCTCTTTCATATAAAAAGTGTTTTGTAAATTTTCTCTAAGGCATTGAGTAGGATTTCATTCATCAATATCTCATTATTATCTTGTCACTTCTCATCACAATTCTAGATGCACTTAGAATTCAAAGCACACACTTTTATAGCAATATATCTATCTGTAACGTTGGAAAATGTCCCCTTGGGGGATTTTCCCTCATAAGGTTTAGCTCTTGGGTCTCTTAGCTGCATTTAGGACATCTTGCATTATATTTTGACATCCCGATGAAATGAACGCTAAGTTTCATGAAAAATGGGACCTAGGGGGATCCCTTGAGCTTAACCATGATGTAACATCCACGTCCTAAAAACATAGTAAAAACAAAAATTTACCATAGAGTAATTCAACAAGGTAAAAATGAGAGAAATTTTTTCTTTTATTTAACATATAATCAAATAACAACAATTACAAGATTTCTCTTACAAAATACAATAAATCGTATTGTCTTTCTCAATTACAATAACTGCAAAAGTAACTCAATTACATAAACAAATTTGGAATAATTATCGCTTCAAAATATCTGACATCTTTATCACAAGCCTTGGCATGTTTTTTGCTTGGAGAGAGAGAGAGAGTATGTTTCCAGTGATTTACCTCCATCCACAGACCGGCAATCTCCCACACATCTTCCACATAGGAAGTGGCCCTACCCTTCACGAGGAATATAGACCAAAGGTGACCAGTGGTAATTTGCCTTCCTGAGTACATAGTGTTGTATCCTACACAACTCTATCAACCATACAACCCTAGATACCCTCTAGCTAAGTATGATTTCTGATAGGTTGTGCAATCCAAATACAGTGAATTGACAATGCATGTAGAAAATGAATGCATTACTTTGCCCAAAGTTTTAATATCAATAACATTCGTAATGAATGTGGTCGTAGTGTTCACCCACCCCTACTCAACTTGGATACTCTCGTATTCTCGCAGTTTATCCTCACCAACTATGTTTATATAAATAATTTAACATCCTATCATGGTAATAGTTTTCTTGACTTAGATAAGTCTATATGACATAACTAATCATTTGGTTTCTTATTCGACTCTAGGGTTTTCATAACCCTTGAATAATACGATATTTCAAACTATCCATAACTCATATCTATGAGACTAAGGTTTATACACGACCCATGGTTTAACTATTTCGACATTAAGCGTAATATGATTTAGTAATAGATAATACCTCCTATACAAAGGAGTATGAATACTTTCAACTTACCTTTATGTGATGTCATTAACCATCACTACTTTTATAATTGAATATATAATTCTATACAAGGTCATTCTAGATAAACATAGTGTATTCTATCATAATGGTTTAATATAATGCTATAATCATCAAGATTAATAGAATAGACAAAAATGATGGTCCTATTATATTTATTCCATTTTCTAAACTATCCCTACTTCTTCTACCACTCGATTGATTATACCATAGTTACCATAGATTACCAAGAATCTAAGTTCTTTTGATAAGGAATCATTTTTTACATATATATATAAACTAAACCAAGAATGGTTTTAAAATGATAATATAACCATTTAATACTTTAAACCATATTACTCACAGCTGGTAAGTTTTCCTATCGAGTATCATTTGCACTAATTTCAATGGAACTCTATATCATGATTAACTTATATCTATATTATCGACTGGCATCATATTGAAACTCACTCATTGAGGCAACTGGTTTACAAGGCTTTTGATAACTACGATATCCTTCTTCAAGTATGTGATTAAAAAAATCATTTGGTTCTCCATAGGATAGTTTGACAAGTATAATAGTTTTAAAAAAATATGTAAAGGGTCAGCCTTGTGTGATAAGAAAATAGAATTCAATGATATTGCTTGCATCGGCCTTTTCAGGCTAAATTGATGCTCTCTGGTTTTCCACTAAGATAACTAAATAATCTTAGCATGACTTTATATTCTATTTGACACAGTCGACTCTCCTTGTTTTGAACAATTATAAAGAGCTTAAGGAATAAACTCTACAAGCATAAACGTTTACCCTTAACCAATTAATGCAATGGACAAAATAAACATGTAGTTTTTCATTACTTGTCAATGCATAGAATGCAAGACTAATACTTGGTAGTGATGGCCTTGGCTGAGAAAGAGTTTCATATAATAATGCTTTTGTGCTCGCCCAAAACCAACCACATTATCTTCTTCCTCTAACTTGATATCTCCCTACTCACCGCGATCCTCCTACCCCAAGCTTATCCTTCCAATGATAATCTTTTTCCAAATAACATAACACACCATGTTCCTCCTATTGACTTAGATGAGTCATGGCTATAAATACTTGGCAAAATCATGATGAGACGCCCAACTTTCCATTCCCACTCTTGCAGTTTGAAAGCATATTAAATACAAAGCAATCCGCTTATTAATTCAATTATAACTGATAGCTATTAAGCTGCAAAGCTCAACATATGTCGACAGGAGAGAATGCCCTTTTGTGGAAGATCAACATATGTGGTTAGAATAACCACCACTCCTCTTTCAAAGAGGCCAACAAGACATTTAAACCATCATTGAGCATTTAATAATCACAAAGAGTGATTCGATCCACTATACATTTACAATGAAGGAACTCCAAAATATTTGCCTACGTTTTCTTATAAGAGTAAGCATTATTAACACTCATGAGGTATTATCCTTAATTGATAAAATTACATATATATTTTTTTATACAAATAAATATGGTTCAACATGGCACCTATCCTAAGTGATAGTTTAAGCTTAGATCAAAATACGATAATAACAATAAATCGAAAGACTTACAAATACTCTAGAAGGGTCGAGCTTGTCTCCCCTACACAGTATCTCTATAAATCATGTCAACTTATCATGACGAGATCATTATTTGATGTTAAACATCGACAATAAAATCTTAAGTGACTTAAGAATAATAACACAACCATTTTATAACCATGATGTTGTAATATTTATGTTAAACTTAAACGGTCATAGTTCTACTCAGACGACGTCGTTTACTTTACAAACAACTATGTCGACTCACAAACAACTTGACTAGAAAAGAATCAAAGATATCGACTACCTGTTGATTAGATTCAAAAGTACACTGACAAGACATGACTTATCTCTTACGATACTGGTTCATGTTTTCGTTAAACACTCATACTCGTTTGGCAAATAATCACTCATAACCCAAGGTCTATATCTCTCCTTGAAAGATACTCTCTCTCTCTCTCTTTTCAGAGAGTCATCTGAAAAACCTGTAATCTTGTATCAAACTTGAAATCAATAGATTGTGATCAGTGCATCATTATTCAAATAATATTAAACCAATTTCTCATAATGTAATTATTAAATCAACAATAACATAATCATTTCTATAATTCCATAAATGATATTCAATATAATCTATATCTTTTCTTGACATTAATCTAAACATCAAAATAGATTTACTTATATCCGAGTAAAAGAAAAAAGTATTAGCAAGACAAAAATTGGGGATGTAACATATCCTTCCCCTAAAGATTCATCATCTGCGATGATATAAAGTATCAAAATGTAACTAAAAAGCAAGTTCATTGTTTTCAACTGGTAACAGTATTAAATAAATGAGGAAAATTCTGATAAAATTCATGGTAATCCTCCCATGTAGCATTTTCCTCAGTATATTAGTCCCATTGGACCTTGCACAACAAGACCTCCCTATTACACAAGTGGAGCTTGCATGTTTCTAACACTTTGAGTAGCTCGATCGTGACCACCCCTGGGTCCTGAATCTATAAAGAATACCAATTTAAATTATGGTTATCACCTGCAGTATATTTCTTTAAATAAGACACATGAAAAACATTGTGCATTCTAGACAAAGTTGGTGGTAGAGCAATTATGTAGGCAACCGGATTGACCACTTCAAGTACTTCAAAGGGTCCCACATACCAAGGAGCTAGCTTTGAAGATTTCCCAAACTTAATAGAACTTTTATGAGATTTGACTCTCAAAAGAACTTTTTCTCCAACAGAGAATTGTCTTGGTTCTCACTTTGCATCCAAATAACTCTTTTGTCTATCATTGGCTTCTGCCAATCTTTTTCTGGTTAGCTTAACTTTTTCTTCCATTTCAGCTAGCATTTCTAGTCCGATGCTAATCCTATCTTCTAGCTTATCCCAGCTTATAAGAGTTCAACATCTTCTTCCATACAATGCTTCAAAAGGCACCATCTTAAGAGTGGAATGATAGGATATGTTGTAAGAAAATTCCATAAGTGGTAAGTACTCCTCCCACTTATATTGTTGATCCATGCAATACATTCGCAACAAATCTTCCAAAACCTTGTTAACTCGCTCAGTTTGCCCATCGGTTTCAAGTTGATAAGTTGTACTCACATTGAGTTTAGTCCCTAGTGCAGAGAATAAAATTTTCCAAAACCTCGATGTTATACGCGCATCTCTATCTGAAATAATCTTTTCAGGGAAGCCATGCAATCTAAACACCTCTTGTACAAATTTGCAAGCTAACACTCGTGCTCCATCAGTCAAATTCCCTAGTATGAAATGTGCTACCTTTGTGAGTTTATCAACCATAACTAAAATGCCATCATGTTGATTCCTTAACATAGGAAGACCTTGAACAAAATCCATACATATAACTTGCCACTTCCACTCTGGTACATCATGTGGATACAACAATCTTGGAGGGTGTTGATACTCTACTTTTACCCTCTAACATTCTAAATAACTTGCTACAAATCTTGTAGCATCATTCTTCATTCCTTTCCAAAAATAAAGAGGTTTAACATCTGCTAGAAGTTTGGTCACTCCTGGATGTCCAGAATATGGTGTGGTATGAACTTCTTTCCATACTAGATCCCTTAATCTAGCTGAATCAGGAACATACATTCTACCTCTTAACCTCAATAGTCCATTTGACTCAAACAAAAACCCATCATACCTTGGGTCTCTAAGATTACCTTCCAGAGCCTGCTTAACCTACTCATAATAATCATCACTAGACAAATTTTGCAGCACCAAATCCTTGAAATTTCCATGAATAGAAACAATAGAAGATATATGTCTTCTACAACTCAAAGCATTAGCTACTCTATTCTCTTTTCCTTTGATGTAGCTTATCTCAAAGTCATAGTTAGATATCAATTCTAACCATCTCCTTTGTCAAGCATTCAGATGCGGTTGAGAGAAAATATACCTAAGACTTTGATGGTCTGACTTAAGTACAAAAGTTTTCCCCAACAGATAATGTCTCCACATTTGCAAAGCATGAGTTACTACTACTAATTCCAGATCATGTAGTGCATAATTTTTCTCATATGATTTCAATTTCCTTGACTCATATGCTATAACTCTCCCATATTGCATAAGCACTCCTCCTAATCCTTCTCCTGAGGCATCTGTAATTACCTCAAATTGTCCTTCAGGGTCAGGAACTTTCAAAATTGGAGCTGAAGTTAACTTTTCCTTTAAGAGATCAAATGCATCTTAACATTTGTCTGTCCATTCAAATCTCTTTCCTTTCCTTTGTAGGGAAGTAATTGGACTAGCAATACTGGAGAAATTTAGAACAAACTTTCTATAATAGCCAACGAATCCCATGAAACTACACACCTCATGCACATTTGTGTGTACAGGCCAATCCAGAATAGCTATGATTTTTGCAGGATCAATAGATATTCCATTAGCTGATATAATATGTCCTAGATATTAGATCTCTTTCTAGAAGAATGTACACTTTGATAGTTTTCCATATAACTTATGTTCTCTTAACCATTGCAGAACTAATTGCAAATGCCGATGATGCTCTTCTTCATTCTTAGAGTAAATGAGTATATCATCCAGAAAGACTAGAACAAACTTGTCTAAACAATCTTTGAATACACTGTTCATGAGATTCATGAATGCAGTAGGTGCATTCATTAAACCAAATGGCAACACTATGAACTCATAGTGCCCATATCTAGTTCTAAAAGCTGTCTTATGAATATCCTCATCTTTCAATCTTAATTGATGATATCCTAATCACAAATCAATCTTTGAAAATACAGCAGCTCCACACATCTAACTAGAGAGATCATCAATATGTGGCAAAGGATATTTGTTCTATACCATTTCTTTATTAAGAATACGATAATTTATACATAACCGAAGGGTTCCATCCTTCTTAACAAAAATAACCAGAGCACCCCATGGTGAAACACTGGACCTGATCAAACCTTTTGCCAACAATTCTTGTAATTGGGCTTTCAATTTCATTAACTCTGTAGTTGTCATATGGTAGGGTGCTTTTGATATAGGCTCAAATCCTGGTTTAATATCAATTGCAAAATAAAAAACCCTCTTTGGAGGCAGTCCTGGAAGTTCTTTTGGACACACATCTTGAAATTCTGGAAGAAAAGGATACTTTTCTCCAAAAGATGAACTAGGGCTTTCTAACCCTTCCGCCACTTGTTCCATTTTGACTACAAATAACTGACAACCTTTCCATCTAACCCTTTTCAATTTCTTAGCAAAGATAGGTCTAATTTTAACTTCCCTTTGAATCCCTTGGAATTGGATTTGATTTCCCAAATCATCTAAGCATTCAACTATTTTTGAGAAACAATCAACCTTAGCTCTATGCTTCCACAACCAACTCATTCCTAAGATTATATCATAGGAACCTAAGTGAGTTGCATACAGGTTTACTTCAATTGAGAAACTAGGGAGATCAATCTTGGCTTCAAACAAATAGTGCTCTACTTGAGCCTTAGATTGGTTAGCATATTCTATTGACCAAGGTTTAGACATGTATCTAGCTTTTCTAGAAAACTTATTCAAAATTATAGGAGAAATAAAGTTTTCAATGGCTCTTATATCAATCAAAATAGATATAGGGACTTCGAACAAAGTACCTGTCATTTCAATGGGAGTGATTTGATACTTTGATTGACGATTGTCAAGAGCTGCATGAATCCTTTATTGGAATGCTTCTTGTTGAGTAGGTAGTGCAATACCTCTTTGTTGACCATTTTGATTCTTGTTAGGGCAATGATTAGCATAATGGTCACCCCCCACAAGTAAAGCATCCTCCAATGGGTCCTTATCTAAAGTCTTCCTATTGTTATCCTCATTCCTTTTGTAATTGCCATTCTTCTTCTCACTTCCAAATCCACCCTTGTTTTTCTGAGATCCTTTATCTTTTCTCTTGTTCTCATAACTCTTATCATATCTTTTCTTGAATGGTTAGTTAACAAGAGTTCCATTAAATCTCTCACGGTTTCTATCACGATAGGCTGAGATGGATTTCATCTTTTGCTCTTGCTTGATCACTTTCTCATACACTTGATCCATTGTTGTGGGACCATGTACGTCTACTTCTCCAAAAATCTGAGAATTTAAACCCATGATGAATTTTTTGATCCTAAATCTCTCATCTTTTTGATACTGAAGAACATATTTCAAGAGATGGGTGTATTTTTCTCCATATTCTACCACTGTCATATCTCCTTGACGAAGATTCTGAAAATCAGTCAATTTCTGATCAAAATAGAGTTGTGGTTGTTGATAACTGAGAGGGGGGTGAATCAGTTATCCTTAATTCGCTTTCAGTTCAAACACTTAAATCCACTTTTGTTAATCAATAGCATAGCAATTAATCATTCATGGAAGCATAAGACATAAACACCAGAGTAGATACACATCAACACATGAGACATCGAGATTTTGACGTGGAAAACCTGGTTAAGGGAAAAACCATGGGGTGATTAACCCAAGGATTATTCTCTGTTAGAAGAATAAGAAAAATGGATGGCACATGCCAATTAGGGCTCACTGCCCAAGAACACTGCTCACAAAGAGGCACACTGCCTACAAGAGACACACTGTCTACAAGATAACAAGTGTTACAAACTTGAACTAGAGATTGACATCTTTACCATGCCTGGATCAGTTCCATTTAAGCCCAAAAACTCTTGCTCTACCTTTCGCACTTCTCTTCACTATATCACGCTCATCGACACACGACACACTTCAAAATGAATTCAAAAACCCTTATTTATACAAGGCATTGACTTAGGAACAATCATCTAAGTCGGCAAACACCTACAAGATCATTCACAAGACGTGTAATACATCGGGTCGGCCTGTCTCAGGAAGAACACCAACAATCAGTGGTCTTTACAACAAATCCAAATTCTAACTTCAATGCGGACCACCAATAAGAATTGTACACAATCCAACGATCACTGAGACCTTCCCTGAGTCATCAAGAACATCTGCACTTTATCAGCTTACTAGAATTCTTCTCTTCTTCATCTGGAACTTCAAGAACACAGTCTGTCGCCACTGTCATAATACAAAAGGTTCTTCCAGACCTCCAAACAATGCACAAATCAAGTTGTCACTTCACACTGACTTATTCAACACTCCTTCCAATCTACAGAATGAGATAATGTAATTCTAGATCTCACCGAACCAATCTGTGACACTCTGTCACCACTGAATGCTTGCCAGAACCAGTTCTACTTGAGCAAACATAACTTCTTCAGATCTTCATGTGGACCTCTGAAATATTAACTGGAACATCTCAAGATTCATATATACAAACCCTTTAATCTGCATCCTTTGATTCTCAACCCATTGAGTATTATTGCCTTTTTCTTATCATTGTTCTTCACTATTTCTGATTGAGACTAATTTTCTCAATATCCTCAGCACACAGCTCATCCAATCCTTCTTATCAATGCAATATGAGTATGTTGACATCAATGGCAACACTGGTTAACCTCATACTTGCAACAATCTCCCCCTTTGTCATTGATGGCAACATATGGTGTGAAAAACCATCAGGACAAAAACTTCTCCTTTCTGTCATAGCTCCCCCTATTAGCAACAACTCTTCACATGTCTTCTCTTCCTTTACTACTCCCCCTTTGATCATCAACCACTTGTTTTTCACATGTATTCTCTCCCCCTTTGACATCAATGGAAAAGGGCTTCATACTTGCAATTCTAACACATCAGAATCATACCAGCTATTCCCCCTTAGTAGCAGCTCCCCATCATTAATCCAGATCACAAGATATGACTGTGATATCCACTGGACTGATGCACATCAGTGCATCCTAGTTCATCACCGGAGGGGCCATGACCCCTAACTTCTCCCTGAGATACTCAAAAGAGTCCTTGGGAAGAGGTTTAGTAAAAATATCTGCAAGCTAATCCTTGGAGGGCACATACTCCAATTTGACTTCACCCTTGTTCACTTGTTCTCTCAAAAAGTGAAATTTGATAGATATATGCTTGGTCTTAGAATGTAATACTGGATTCTTAGAAATATTTATTGCACTTGAATTATCACAGAAAATTGTGATAGGCTCATCATATTCTACTTGAATATCTCTTAGCATTTGCTTCATCCACAAAAGTTGAGTGCAACTAGCTGCTGCTGCAATGTATTCTACTTCTGTTGTAGATAGGGATATTGCTTCTTATTTCTTGCTTAGCCAAGAAACCAACCTTTTTCCCAAAAAGAATGCTCCTCCACTTGTACTCTTCCTATCATCCACATCTCCTGCCCAATCTACATCTGTATATGCATGAAGAGAAAAGTCATGATCTCTGGGATACCATAGGCCATACTCAACTGTTCCTTTCAAGTACCTAAAAATTCTTTTGATTGCCATGACATGAGATTCTCTGGGATCAGCCTGGAATCTCACCACAAGACCCAGAGCCTGCATTATATCTGGTCTAGTCTGAGTGAGATACAGTAATCCACTAATCATTGATCTGTACTTTGTCTGATCTATCTTAAGAGAGTCATCATCTTTGCTCAACTTACATCCAGTAGCCATGGGAGTGTTCATTGGCTTTGAATCTTCCATTCCAAATTTCTTCAATAGTTCTTTCACATATTTGGTTTGAGAGATAAAGATCCCTTTCTCTGTCTAAGTAATTTGCAGACCCAAGAAGAAATTCATTTCACCGAGCATTGACATTTCAAACTCATTTTTCATTTGGTTTGCAAAGGTTTTACACATACTGTCTCTTCCTCCAAAGATGATATCATCAACAAATACTTGAACAATCAAGATGTTTTCATGATCAATTTGGAAATATAGGTTACTATCAGCAGTACCTTTGTTGAAACCAATCTTCAAAAGATGTTTATCCAGCCTCTCATACCATGCTCTTGGGGCTTGCTTTAGACCATACAGTGCCTTCTTTAATTTGTAGACCATATCACCATGCTCAGATAACTGAAATCCATCTGGTTGTTCAATGTACACCTCTTCTTCTAGGTCACCATTTAGGAAAGCAGATTTGACATCCATCTGATACACTTTGAAATCTTTGAAGGTAGCAAATGCAAGAAATAGTCTGACTACTTCAATTCTTGCCACCGGAGCAAAGGTTTCCTCAAAATCAATCCCTTCTATTTGAGAGTAGCCTTTACAGACTAATCTGGCCTTATTTCTGATTACTTCACCAACTTCATTTATTTTGTTCCAGAAGACCCATTTGGTTCCAATCACATTCTTGTTTCTAGGTCTAGAAACAAGATCCCAAGTGTTATTTTTCTCAATTTGCATTAATTCTTCTTTCATTGCTTTGGTCCAATTTTCATCATTGCATGCTTCATTTATTGTCTTAGGTTCAATCTTTGAAATCAGACAACATTCATCTAAATTTTGAGCAATATTCCTTCTAGTTTCCACACCTTTGCTTTTGTCACCTATGATCTGATCTTTAGAGTGGTTCAGTCTTACATACCTTGGAACTTTGGGAGTTTCTTGCACTTCTGCTTCTTGATCCTGCTCATTCAGACTTGTCTCTTCTTCCTGATTTACCGGATTAGTCTGAATCTGTCTTTCAGGAGAGGATGTAGCTCCTTGAGCCAGAACATCATTTTGATCATCTTCATCATACTCATAAAATCTTGAGGGCTTCTCAATACCTTCATCAACCTTCACATTTGTACTTTCTATCATCTTTCTCAGTCTCTTATTGTGACACCGGTATGCTTTGCTTTGAGTGGAGTAACCCAAGAAGATTCCTTCATCACTTCTAGCATCAAACTTCCCTAGATCTTCATCTCTTTTAATGTAACACTTGCTACCAAATACTCTAAAATATCTCACAGTAGGAGTGATGCCAAACCAAAGTTCATAGGGAGTCTTACCGGTATTGCTTCTGATTTGAACTCGATTTAGAGTGTAGACTACAGTTTTGACAGCTTCTTTCCAAAACATCTGGGGAACATTGGCTTCCATCATCATTGTCCTGGATGCTTCCTAGATGGTCCGGTTCTTTCTCTCAACTACTCTATTCTACTGTGGAGTCTTAGGAGCAAACAACTGTCTCTTTATACCATGCTTCTCACAAAAGTCTATGAATTCACCGGATGTGAATTCACCACCTCTTTCAGACCTCAGACATTTCGGTTTTAATCTGGTTTGATTTTCTACCATAGCCTTGAAGATTTTGAACTTCTCAAAAGCTTCTAATTTCTCTTTCAGAAAGGTAACCCACATCATTCGGGAATGGTCATCAATCAGTAACATGAAATATCTATCACCTTGCATACTCTTGATTCTTGTCAAACCACATAGATCAGTATGAACTAACTCCAATAAATTGGTAGAGGATTGATCCTTACTTTTGAATGAAACTCTACTCTGTTTACCTAGCTGACATTCTTTGCACATACTATTTGTAGGTTTTACCAACTTTGGAAGATCTCTTACAGCCTGAGTATTGCTTATCTTGATGATGTTATCAAAATTCACATGACACATTCTTCTATGCCATAACCAACTCTGATCAACTTGAACAAACAGACAACTTTTATTAGTACCAACTAGATGGAAGATATTACCTTTTGTTTGAGTACCAGATGCAATCTTAGTTCCGGAGCTTTCAAAGATCCTACATCTTCCATTCTTGAACCGGAGATCATAGCCTTTGTCCACCAACTAACCAACACTGAGAAGATTGTGCTTCAATCCTTCAACATACAGTACATTACCAGTTTTGTTCTTCCCATCAAAAGAGATAGTTCCCCTACCTCTGATTCTACCAGCAGAGTTGTCACCAAACTTTACCATTCCTCCTTCATACCTTTCCAAATCTAAGAACTTGTTCTTGTCACCTGTCATATGGTGAGAACATCCACTGTCAATAACCCAATCATCATTTTCTTCAACTTGGGCAGCCAAAGCTCTTTCTACCACCTTATGATTGATAGATATTGGATCTTCTTCCTTGATGACAATAAACACCCATTCATTTCCGGATTTGTCTCCTATCTTGGATTCATCATCTATTACTCCTTCATTATCAGCTTCTTCATAAACATAATAACAATTCTTTTGGAACCTTTGTCTGTTAGAGCTTGACCTTGTAAATCTTTCCAGACATCTTGATGCAAAGTGACCAATCTTATTACAGTTGAAGCATTTAAAAGGTAATTTTCCTTCATACTTACCAGATCCTCTTGGTAGTCTTTTTGCAATGAGGGCTTCAAGTTGAGCTGTTTTTGCTTCTTCCTCTTCCATGTCTTTTCTTGCTTGATCATACCAAGATAGCTTCCTTAAAGAGTTTTCTCCCGGATCAAATCTTTGTTTGCCTTTCACATAGGCACTAGCTTTGAATGCAGATTCAATCTTGGGGGGATCATCTCCAAACTTGGTCATTTTAAATGTAGCCAGTTTGCCAACCAATTGCTCTCTTGTGACAGTTGTATAGGCTTTGAATTCATCAATGGCAGCAACCTTGATTTTGTAGGCAGTAGGAAGGGATCTGAGAAGTTTGCAAACAATCTCATTTTCATTCAAAACTCCACCAGCATTCCTAATTCCACACACCAGCTCATTTACTCTTGGCATAAAGGTAGTGATATTTTCATCATCTCTCATCTTCAATCTTTCAAATTTCCCTTTGAGACTCTGCAACCTTGCACTCTTAACAAACTCATCTCCTTCATGCAGAAGTTCTAGTTTAATCCAGATCTCATAGGCAGTTGGTAGGTCAATAACATTTGAGAGCTCTGAGTTAGTTAATGCACTTAGAAGAGCTTCTTTGGTCCGCAGATTATTTTCAGCATCTGTGATTTCATTTAGAGTTGTCAGACCACCCTGTGGAGGTGTATATGCTCTTGTGACCATGGACAAGTACACCTTTCCCATACACTCCAAGTGACATTTCATGCGGCCTTTCCAAAGAGTGAAGTTGGTTCCATCAAACTTTGGGTTGTCCTTCTTGTATGATGACATCCTGGATCTCCTCAAGTGGTTAAGATCCTTTTAAAGGAACTTGGCTCTGATACCAATTGTTGATAACTGAGAGGGGGGGTGAATCAGTTATCCTTAATTTGCTTTTAGTTTAAACATTTAAATCCACTTTTGTTAATCAATAGCATAGCAATTAATCATTCATGGAAGCATAAGACATAAACACCAGAGCAGATACACATCAACACATGAGACACCGAGATTTTGACGTGGAAAACTCGGTTAAGGGAAAAACCATGGGGTGATTAACCCAAGGATTATTCTCTGTTAGAAGAATAAGAAAAATGGATGGCACATGCCAATTAGGGCTCACTGCCTGAGCACACTGATCACTCACAAAGAGGCACACTGCCTACAAGAGACACACTGTCTACAAGATAACAAGTGTTACAAACTTGAACTGGAGATTGACATCTTTACCATGCCTGGATCAGTTCCATTTAAGCCCAAAAACTCCTGCTCTGCCTTTCGCACTTCTCTTCACTATATCACGCTCATCGACACATGACACACTTCAAAATGAATTCACAAACCCTTATTTATATAAGGCATCGACTTAGGAACAATCATCTAAGTCCGCAAACACCTACAAGATCATTCGCAAGATGTGTAATACATTTGGTCGGCATGTCTTAGGAAGAACAACAATAACCGGTGGTCTTTACAACAAATCCAAATTCTAACTTCAATGCGGACTGCCAATAAGAATTGTACATGATCCAAGGATCACTAAGACCTTCCCTGAGTCATCAAGAACATCCGCACTTTATCAGCTTACTAGAATTCTTCTCTTCTTCATCCAGAACTTCAAGAACACAATCTGTCGCCACTGTCATAATGCAAAAGGTTCTTCCAGACCTCCAAACAATGCACAAATCAAGTTGTCACTTCACACTGACTTATTCAACACTCCTTCCAATCCATAGAATGAGATAATGTAATTCCAGATCTCACCAGACCAATCTATGACACTGTCACCACTAAACAGCTGCCAAAACTGGTTCTACTTGAGCGAACATAACTTCTTCAGATCTTCATGCGGACCTCTAAAATATTAACTAGAACATCTCAAGACTCATATCTACAAACTCTTTAATCCGCATCCTCTGATTCTCAACCCATTGAGTATTTTTGCCTTCTTCTTATCACTGTTCTTCACTATTTCTGACTGAGACTAATTTTCTCAATATCCTCAGCACACAGCTCATCCAATCCTTCTTATCAATGCAATATGAGTATGTTGACATCAATGACAACACTGGTTAACCTCATACTTGCAACAGTGGTAGCCATCTCTTGCAAAAGAGCTCCACGAACTCTTCCCAAGTTACCCTCACAGAGCTTAGATTCAATTCCATCTTCTTATTCATCAACTAGGTGGATGCTTCTCGTGCTAGTTGGAATGCTCCCCAAACTGCCTTGGTTACTTCCGAGTAATTTCTTATCTTGAAATATTTTTCCATTTCTATCAACCAAGCTTCAGCTGCATCTCCAGTCACCTTTCCATTAAATTTTGGTGGAGTAACCTTTTTCATATCCTTTGAGAGTTCTAAGGTCAGTCTATCCCTTGCGTCTTTGTGAGGTTCTGTACTCTTACTTTGGTCTTCATGATTCTCTCCACTTTCTCCATGTGAGTTTTCACCTCCTCCCTCAGTATTCCCTTTATCATCCACTTTCATTTCCAAATCACCCAGTATTCTCTTAGTTTCCTCAAGCATGGTTATGATTTGGTCTAGCTTATTATTTGGCGGGTGGTTTCCCTCTTCACTTTCTCCTTGGTTCGTTCTTTTCTGAATCATGTTTATCATTTTTCTCACACCTGAGAATATTGAGTTGTCTATTAGTTTATGATTATAATGCATCCCATTAAATAAAAATATAATAAACTCAAATCAAACAATAGTTTGGTACAAAAATAGCTCTTTTTTTTATTTCATTTCAAAAGTTGTGCTCAAGAGAAGTATATCCTTTAGATTAATTTTTAGATACATAATCTGAAGGTATATAACCTTCTGACTCACTATTAGACCTAACTTCTATGATCTCAATAGATGGGGGTATGCGGGGATCTCACCTAACCATAGTTGTTTCCTCATCTGGCATATATTCTATGATTTTAGCAGTGATCTTAAATCTTTCAATGTTTTCCCTTCTCACTCACTTGATTTGTTTTAAGGTAGTCTCCAAGGTTCGAGTATCACTCAACCAAATGTCACTCTCATCATTAGTTCCCTCAAAAGTTTTGATAATGGCCTCACGTTCTCTTTTTTCTTTAAGGAAATGTTGACTCATGTTAATAGACTTTCTTGATGTCTTCTTAAGACGTACCATCCTGGTGCAAAAATTTTCAAACATTAGCTAACCACAAAATGTTGACTACAAGTAAGCATAGTGGTCTCATAAGCCCTAGTACTGAACCTGGTAGCTCTGATACCATAGGTAACATCTACGTCCTAAAAACGTTGTAAAACTAGAAATTTACCATAGAGTAATTCAACAAGGTAAAAATGAGAAAGAAAATACAATAAATCATATTACAATTACAATAACTACAAAAGTAATACAACAATTACAAGATTTCTCTTAAAAAATATAATAAATCATATCATCTTTCTCAATTACAATAACTGCAAAAGTAACTCAATTACATAAACAAATTTGGAATAATTACTGTTTCAGAATATCTGACATCTTTATCACAAGCCCTGGCATGTTTTCTACTTGGAGAGAGAGAGAGTATATTTCCAGTAATTTACCTCCATCCACAAACTGACGGTCTCTACACATCTTCCACATAGGAAGCGGTCCTACCCTTCACAAGGAATATAGACCAAAGGTGACCAGTGGTAATTTGCCTTCCTGAGTACATAGTGTTGTATCCTACACAACTCTATCAACCATACAAACCTAGATATCCTCTAGCTAAGTATGATTTCTAATAGGTTGTGCAATCTAGATACAGTGAACCAACAATGCATGTAGAAAATGAATGCATTACTTTGGCCAAAGTTTTAATATCAATAATGTTCGTAATGAACATGGTCATAGTGTTCATGCACCCCTACTCGACTTGGATACTGTCATATTCTCGTAGTTTATCCTCACCAACTATGTTTATGTAAATAGTTTAACATCCTGTCATGATAATAGTTTTCTTGACTTAGATAAGTCTATATGACATAACTAATCATTTGGTTTCATATTCAACTCTAGGGTTTTCATAACAACCCTTGAATAATATGATATTTCAAAATATCCATAACTCATATCTATGAGACTATGGTTTATACATGACCCATGGTTTAACTATTTCGACATTAACCGTACTATGATTCAGTAATAGATAATACCTCCTATACAAAGAAGTATGAATACTTTCAACTTACCTTTACGTGGTGTTAGGGTGCTGCATAATAATGGGTTACACTTTCTGGGACAACCTGATTTTTGCTTAAATCACATATTTTTAGAAAATATAATGATTTAAGCCTTGAAAAGTTCCATTTAAAATATTTTAATTGAAGAGGATTTGATCAAACCTCCTTAGATTCAAACCCCATTGGATAGAACCCCGCTAGTTTTAAACCATACCTATAACGGAGTCTCCTCTACACCTATCAAAATGCTTATAAAAAACCACTTTTGATTTACCATTTGGGGGATCAAATTATTTCATTTAAAATTTATATTTTGTAAGTATGTAGTCCTTATTATAAGCTTCTCAAAAAGTATAATTTTAAATATATTTAATTTGATTATTTTATTTATTTTTTATTTCTTGTGAATGTAGGTTTTTCACCGAACATCAAGTTCTCTGTTCTACACACATGGAAAATTAGTAAATTAGTGAAAAAAATTCTAAAAAATATCTATTCCCTAGGTATTGATGTCCTTGTTTCAACAAAAAAAGAAAAATTGAATTTCAATCCATATAGAAAAAGTTATGTTTTAGGGAATACACCTATGTCTAAATTATAATTGGTTTGACTTCAAAACTTAATTAAAAAAATATTCAACAAAACATTATGAAACCAAATGCATGTCCTATATATCGGTGTTACCAATCTAAATTCAAAAGAATCAGAATTTTATCCTTTGTAGAAAAAAAGTTATGTGCTACAAAATACACATCTCTTTAAAAATGTTGTTTACTATTAAAAACTAGTTATCAAAGGAGACACAATATATTTTACAATTTAACTCCCAATGTTTTTAAAAAAATATATTTAGAATCTACAAACAAAATCTCACAAATCACTAGTTCGCATCATCTTCAAATTCCTAACGGTTTAGTAGATATAGGTGTCAAAAAGTGAAGATTTAGTTAAAAATGTTGATTTCAATGTTAAGTTTGGCCAACAAGTGTAACCCATTATTGTGGGATGACTTGTCATTAACCATCACTACTTATATACTCATATATGATTCTATACAAGGTCATTCTAGATAGACTTAGTCTATTCTATCATAATGGTTTACTATAATGCTATACTCATCAAGATTAATAGAAGAGACAAAAAGGATGGTCCTATGATATTTATTCCATTTTCCAAACTATCCCTAGTTCTTCTACCACTCGATTGGTTATACCATAGTTACCATAGATTACCAAGATCTAAATTCTTTTGATAAGGAATCATTTTTGACACACACACACACACACAGATATATATATATATATATATATATATATATATATATATATATATATATATATATATATATATATATATATATATATATATATATAAACTAAACCAAGAATGGTTTTAAAATGATAATATAACCATTTAATACTTTAAACCATATTACTCACAGCTAGTAAGTTTTCCTATCAAGTATCATTTGCACTAATTTAAACGAAACTCTATATCATAATTAACTTATATCTATATCGTCGACTAGCCTCATATTGAAACTCACTCATTGAGGTGACTGGTTTACAAGGCTTTTGATAACTATGATATCCTTCTTCAATTATGTGATTACAAAAGTCATTTGGTTCTACATACGATAGCTTGACAAGTATAACAATATTAAAATAATATGTAAAGGGTTGGTCTTGTGTGATAAGAAAATAGAATTCAATGATATTGCTTGCATCGGCATTTTTAGGCTAAATCGATGCTCTCTGGTTTTCCAATAAGATAACTAAATAGTCTTACCATGACTTTATATTCTATTCAACACAGTCGACTCTCCTTGTTTTGAACAATTATAAAGAACTTAAGGAATAAACTCTACAGACATAAATGTTTACCCTTTACCAGTTAATGCAATGGACAAAATAAACATGTGGTTTTTCATTGCCTGTCAATGCATAGAATGCAGGACTAATACCTGGTAGCGATGGCCTTGGCTAAGAAAGAGTTGCAGATAATAATGCTTTTGTAGTCACCCAAAACCAACCACGTTATCTTCTTCCTCTAACTTGATTTCTCCCTACTCACCATGATCCTCCTACCCCAAGCTTATCCTTCCAATGATAATATTTTTTCAAATAACATAACACACCATGTTCCTCCTATCAACTCAACTGAGTCATGGCTATAAATACTTGGCAAAATCATAATGAGATGCCAAACTTTCCATTCCCACTCTTGCAATTTGAAAGCATATTAAATAGAAAGCAGTCCACTTGTTAATTTGGTTATAAACCATAGGTATTAAGCTACAAACCTCAACATATGTCAACGAGGGAGAATGTCCTTTTGTGGAAGCTCAACGTATGTGGTTAGAATAACCACCACTCCTCTTTCAAAGAGGATGACAAGACATTTAAACCATCATTGAGAATTTAATAATCACAAAGAGTGATTCGATCCACTATAAATTTACAATGAAGTCACTCCAAAATATTTTCCTACAGCTGCTCATAAGAGTAATCATTATTAACACTCATGAGGTATTATCCTCAATTGTTAATTACATATATAAATATATATATATATATATATATATATATATATATATATATGTTTATACAAATAAATATGGTTCAACTTGGCACATATCCTAAGTCATAGTTTAAGCCTAGATCAAAATATGATAATAACAATAACTTGAAAGACTTACGAATATTGTGGAAGTGTTGAGCTTGTCTGCCCTACACAGTCTCTCAATAAATCACATCAAATTATCGTGGCAAGATCATTATTTGACGTTAAACATCGACAATAAAACCTTAAGTGACTCAAGAATAATAACACAACCATTTTATGACCATGACATCATAATATTTACATTAAATGTAAATGGTCACAATTCTACTCAGACAACGTCATTTACTTTACAAATGACATGACTAGAAAAGAATCAAAGATATCGACTACCTGTTGATTAGATTCAAAAGTACACTGACAAGACATGCCTTGCCTCTTACGATACTAGTTCACATTTTCATTAAACACTCATACTCGTTTGGCAAATAATCACTTGTAACCCAAGGTCTATATCTCTCTCCTCAAACGATACTCTCTCTCTTTTCTCTAAGAGTCATTTGAAAACCTATAATTTTGTATCAAACTTGAAATCAACAGATTACGATCAGTGCATCATTATTCAAATAATAAACCAATTTCTCATAATGTAATTATTAAATCGACAATAACATAATCATTTCCATAATTCCATAAATCATATTCAATATAATCTATATCTTTCCTTGACATTAATCTAAACATCAAAATAGATTTACTTATATCCAAGTAAAAGTAAAAAGTATTAGCAAGACAAAAATTGGGGATGTAACACTTGACCAAAATAGGGAGGGAGGACTTGAGAGCCCATGCCCTAGTCTTGCCCTATTTTAGGTCAGTCCCAAATTTTAAGTGTCAACTTGTGACCGTTATTTAGGTCCTATTTTGACATGATAAGTTTGAATTATGAAATTCTTGGTGGGAGTGTTTGTAGTTACATATATAAGCATGTTTAGGAATTCATTTGTAAACTAGATGATTAGTAGCAAGCTATTGTGATCTTTTGGCATCCTAAAGGTGATTCAAGGTATTCAATGTGTAACAAGAGCATACTTGTGTTGTTTATGTGTTTGTATTTGTAGATTTGAGCAACCATATTCTCATGGCATGAAGAGCTTCTTCCTTCCATGAGATCTTCACTACAAGGTGACATCATTTGTGTTTTCAAGCATTTATTATTTGGTTTTTGCCTCTGCCTCCTGAGGGCACGCACTCTGTATCTGGCAACAATGTTCAGAAGTCTTGAATGTCTCTCCAGGGCTTGACTGAGGCAAGCCTCTAAACACCACAACCCCCTCCCAAGGACTCTATGATTATAGGTTACATGTTGAAGATATAGGAAAAGTGGAGTTGTAGGAGGATATTGTAAATTGTCAGATTTGTAGATTAGAGTTAAAAATATCAACTTAGACTTGGGCACCCACTACCTAGTCCTCTGGATTCTGTGATGGTAAAATCTCTGATACAAAAAGAACAGGTTGCAAATCAAGTTTCTAGATCCCGACAAAAAAGTGGGCATTGGACTTGGGCACCTGCTACTTAGTCCCTGACTGTTTTGCTTCTTGAACTTCAAAAATAGGTGCACATTTATCTATCATTTTACATCTTCCTGTAGCAACATTTTGAATAATTTGTTTATTTACTTCTGTAATTGCATAAGTAGGGTTTTGAGGTAAAATTGAGCATATGTAAGCATAATTGACAATCAAATCATATAAATCTAAGCTTTTCTATATTTCTAAGTGACCAAGGGTCTAATAGTGCATTGCCACTCGATTTAAAGTCCTTGAATGTAATTGGTGAAAGGAGGATAGACATCAAACTAATCAAATACCCACTATCCAAATTCTAACACATTACATTTTGGTGAACACGTGTTGTTGGACTTGTTTGCACCTTGCTGAGTGTTTTGCTTTAGATTTGTATTGATTTCATTCATTCATAGTATCATTCATCTTATTGCATTGGAAAACTTACAAAAAAAATGAAAATTTTGAAAAATAATTGTATTCTAGGGTTTGCATGTTGCATCAATTAATTTGAATTTCATCAAATTTTTGATTTTTGGATTAGATCTGAGTTAAAATTCAGAAAATTACAAAAATTCAATATCTTGCATTGTATTTTCATCTTAAAATTGCTAGGGTTTTGTTAGAAATTTTGAATTTTTCATATAACCTAGTAATTTCAAAAACTAGGGTTTGTAGGTAAAATCTTGCTTCTGGTTTTTCTACTGATCTTAGACACTCATTAAAATTTACATTTGGCTGTAGTGTTTCATTTTAGTGTGAATTTGCATTTAGATCTCAAAAATTCACATTTTTTACATAGAAAATTTCAACAAAAAAACTATCATTTTCATTGATTTTTCATTAGATTTGCACTTGCACTTTGCATCTTAGGACTTAAAAATAATTTTCAGATCTGATTTCATTTAATTTTTATCATAAATCAGCTTGTAAAACATTCATATAGCATTTTGCATCAAGATCTCAAACCTAGGGCTTGAAAAACCTTGATTTTCACTAAATTTGACCTTATCAACTCTCTAGATTTGCACTATAGACATGTTGTAAAGAATTATTTTGCACTAATTGGATTTTATCAGGGTTAATATCTTCTTCCCCTCCTAAAATTTTTTACAACACCTCTTTATTGGGCTCTTGTATTGAAATTTTGGCAAAAAATTGCACATTTTGGCTATATTTGCCCTAGGGTTTGACCTAGTCTGTACTCCAAGCATGTTGTAAACAATTTTATGCTTCTAGATGACTAATATAATCACTATTATTTTCTTCACCTCATAAAAATCCTTACAACACCTCTTTTCATTAGGTCTTGGGATTGAAAAATTGTGAAAAATTGCATATTTTAAGGCATTTTCACTAGGTTTTGACTTATCGTCATCCTAGATTTGCATCAAAAGCATGTTGTGAAGGGTTTTATTGCTTCATTGGACTTAAAATAGACATATTATTTTCTTCCCCTGATCAAATTCTTTACAACACTTTTTCTTTCATATATTTGCATTGAAAAAGTACAAAAAATCGAACATTTTAGTTCATTTTCACACAGTTTTGCACTTGTCTTTTGCATACCTTATTGAAAATCTTTTAAAATCTGATTCGACATTGATTTGAAAACATATATCATGGCTACTTATTTTGAAGCTTTGTTTGCATACATCATAGACATTGATCATTTCTTGAATTCATTGATAAACATCCTCAAGTTTTGGAACAAATAGCATACATACATGATGTTGATCTCTCTATGTGCTCCACATAGGAAATCCTTTTTTATATATCTAATTTTGATAGCTTCACAAATCTCATTGGAATATACCCTTTGATATTAGATGATCTCACTAAATTCATGATCAATAATATATATACTAGTGATGACCTCAAGATATTAGATGAAGCCTTAGATGACTTTATGGGACATTCCACTATGAAAACTATTACTAAAACATGTGGTGATAACTTTGGTTTACCTTATGACCCCTCTCCCAAAGTTGCTCCTCCTTATGAGAACACTTCTATACAAGAGGATGATTTCATTAATACATCTCTTAATATCATACCACCAAATCTTCATTCTAATGCTCACTCTGGCCAAGATGAAGCATTAGTAAATGAAGAGCCATCACTTTTCCATTCCAATGCTCACTCTGGCCAAGATGAAGCATTAGTGAGTGAGGAGCTCCCTTTAACAAAGAACATTCCATGTATAGATAATGAACACTCATTTAACAATAATCAAAATCTTACCCTAGTACATGAAACCCCTATGGATCATCCCACTGACCTTTTTCCTTTAGTTGATTGCACACATACCTTAGATATCACAAAGGAAGAGAAGACCTTTAATCTCCCTCTTTTGATTGAATATTAAATTCATTTGGCCATAAATAAGGATTTAAAAACATCAACTAGCTCTCCTTTAATTGCATATTCTTTGAACATCAATAATGACACAAACTTTCCAAAAGATACAACACTAGTTAATGAAGAAAACATTCAACCTAATATTGAAACAAATCCAAAAGCGCTTAAAGATGAAAAACTTGGAAACAAGAACACCAGGTGGGCTATAGTACCTTATACAACTCTCCCCTCTAGCATTAGAGATTTGGAAGATGGTGACCCACCCGATGATGACTTCTATCATGGACCCATCTATAGGTAAGTATTTCTAACCCTTTATCTCTTGTGATGTGTTTCCCCCGTGATGTGTTAATGTGTTGTATAGGCCTCCTAGGATGACCCTTGATTCTCTTGTAAGGTCTAGGATACTAGGAGACTACCTCTATTGTGACCTTCTATTTGTATCATCATTCTTCTATATTGATTCCCCTCTATTTTCATGGTTGTGTGTTGTGTCTTACAGACATAGCATTGTGGTTGGTGACTTGGGGGCACCCTCCTACGTGACTATCCCTAAGACACTTGTTTCTCCTCTTTGATTTATTATTTTTATTCCTCTAGTGTTTCTATCTAGAGGGTGGATGATGAAAAACATTTATACTAATGTGGACCTAGCATCCCTTTAGTGAGAAATCAAAAATTGGACTTCGTTCCTAATATGACAATGGGGTTGTTATATACTATCCGATGCTTGGCTAGTATAAGCACTTTGTACTTTCTATGTAGTCATTTTGATGATGTTTTTAT
The DNA here is from genome assembly GCA_027924645.1 of Cunninghamia lanceolata. Lineage (NCBI taxonomy): Eukaryota > Viridiplantae > Streptophyta > Pinopsida > Cupressales > Cupressaceae > Cunninghamia > Cunninghamia lanceolata. Next base: position 13,780,856 of record BSBN01000078.1, read on the forward strand.
CTCACTTACAAAACATAACAATACTGCTGCTCTGTGCACTTTGTTTGTCTTTGAAGCTCACCTTAGTGACACTCAGTTTTGAGATTTTCGTGATATAGCCCCATGGTTATCCTTGATCTCTGAATTCATAGTATAACCTTGGCTCTTTGTGTGATTAATCATATGCATTGATGTTATTGTGGACACTAAGATGTTTCTTGCATGGATGTGTTTGTGGGAACATTTGGTGATCATAAAGTACATGTCACCTCCGGGGGGCATGGGCTTTACAAAAGTCTGTGTTCCCTTGTGTGTTTTCTTCCTACCTTAACGTGCTTGATACTGATGCATGATATCAACCACCTTAAGGTGAGGGCATATATAAGGTAAGATGTTTATTGTAGATGTTAGCAATGTGCTTGTCCTCAGTTGTAGTTTAAAGACTGGTGGTGATGAGTCCCTCCTGCACTATGAGTTTTGTTTGAAATCAATCAATCAATCAATCATCTTAAGCCCTCTGCAAAGGCGGGGGTGGTGTATCTCTTATAGAGAGTACCCATCCTATCATTTTCTAAAAGTCCTCTATGGAGGTAGGGAGCGGTTTTGTGACTAACTCAACCCTTAAGCATGTCTTCGACGATTGTTGTGGTGAAGTCCAATCATCAGTGTGTGCCTAAGATGGTGATGAGCCTAGAAATAGGAACACTCCATCGCTTGTCTGCCATGTTTTCTCCATGTCTTCAAAGTGTGTGTGTTTGGTGTGCTTGCTTTGTTTGGCATGTTTATTGCCCCATATGCAGTCTAAAGACCAGTGCAATGAGTGCTTCCTACATTTTGGGAGGTTTGGCATGTCTCGTGTGTGTGTTGCCCCATTTATGCAGTTTAAAGACCAGTGCAATGAGTGCTTCCTGCATTATGGGAGGTGCGTTTACTTTCCTATGCTTGCATCTGCATTTCATATATATGAGAAAAATAAAAGAAAAGATATGATCTCTGTCTTCCATGCATTCAGTGTATTCACTTTGTTTTGCATGCCTGCTACTGTCTTCTCTATGCTTGGCGTGTCTTCTCTGTTCTTGGCATGTTTCCTGTGTTTGTTGACCATACTTTAATGCATGTATTGGCCTTGTGTTCATACATACATTAAAGTGGGAGCTAAATGTAACATCAGAAAATGTCCCATTGGGGGCTCTTCCCTCATAATGTTTAGCTCTCGGGTCTCTTAGCTGCATTTAGGACATCTTGCATCATATTTTGACATCCTGATGAAATGAACCCTAAGTTTCATGACAAATGGGACCTAGGGGGATCCCTTGAATTTAACCATTACCAAAATAGGGAGGGGGGACTTACACTACTGTGCTGTAGTCCTGCCCTATTTTGGGTCAGTCTAAAATTTTAAGTGTTGGCTTGTGACCATTATTTAGGTCCTATGCCGACACGGTAAGTTTGAATTATGAAATTCTTGGTGAGAGTATTTGTAGTTACATATCATTAAGCATGTTTAGGCATTCATTTGTAAACTAGATGATTACTAGCAAGCTATTGTGATCTTTTGGCATCCTAAAGGTGATTCAAGGTATTCATTGTGTAGCAAGAGTAGACTTGTGTTGTTTATGTGTTTGTATTTGCATATTTGAGCAATCATCTCCTCAAGGCATGAAAAGCTTTATCCTTCCCTGAGATCTTCACTACAAGGCGGCATCATTCATGTTTTCAAGCATTTATTATTTAGTTTTTGCCTCTACCTCCCAAGGGTACGCACTCTCTATCTGACAACGGTGTTCAGAAAACTTGAATGTCTCTCCGGGGCTTGACTGAGGCAAGCCTCTAAACACCACAACCCCCTCGCAAAGACTCTGTGATTACAGGTTATAGGGTGAAGATACAGGAAAAGTGGAATTGTAGGAGGATATTGTAGAGTGTCAGATTTGTAGATCAGAGTAAAAAATAGCACCCTGGACTTGGGCACCTGCTACCTAGTCCTCCAGATTCTGTGACGGGAAAATCTCTGATACAACAGAAATAGGTTGCAGATCAAGTTTCTAGATCCCGACAAAAACCTAGGCATTGGACTTGGGCACCCGCTACTTAGTCCCTGACTATTCCACTTCCTGAACTTCAAAAACAAGTGCATATTTATCTATCATTTTACATCTTCCTGTAGCGGCATTTTGAATAATTTGTCTGTTTGCTTCCATAATTGTATAATTAGGGTTTTGAGGTCAAATTGAGCATAAGTAAGCATAATTGACAATCAAATCATATAAATCCAACCTTCCCTGCATTCCTAAGTTACCAAGGGTCTGATAGTTCATTGCCACTCGATCCAAAGTCCTTGAATGTAATTGGTGAAAGGAGGATAGACATAAAACTAATCAAATACCCACTATCCAAATTTGAACCCATTACACTATCAATATCAATCTTGTTGTCATGGAGGTGAAAACATGAAAATGGGGATTGAATGAGGCAAACTCCTATATAGTCCAACCCTTTCTTCAATTTGTACATTTATAGGTTTTGTTAGGAATCTCAGCGGTTAGACCTAAAGGATTGAAAAGGCCACCATGAAGATCGATATCATGAACCTGTACAGTGTCTACACCCTATAGACTATAATGTGACACAAAGACATCAACGTGGGTATGTGCAGGATCATCTCACGCCAACAATGGCAAAAGAAAAAAATCACATTTTTACTTAGCCAAATTCAGGAGTTGGCCAACTTTGACTTTCATAGGCATGTTAAAATATCCTTTTTGGTTTGGTATCCAAACCAAAATGGCAACCCAAAATGAATATCCATTTTGCAAAACATAAAAAGGGAAACCGAGGTTGCAATTTGTACACCCACATCTTGCAAAATGTAGACCTCTCCCAAAATGGATATTAGAGCAGTTCTGGAATGGATATCCGATCCAAAGAGGTTAGTTCTTCCATATTTTATTCATTTTGTATATTCAAGTAATTTTTTTTAGTTTTTAATGCTAAATGGGTATGTTTTATATTTTAAATAGGTAAAATGGATGAACAACATGAAAACCCAAACCCTCCACCACCAAACCCTCCACCTCCAGGAATCGAAGAGAAAATTGAAAGAAGCATTAATCAAATAAGTAGGATTATAGAAATGTATTGCCACCACCCTCGATTGTCTTCAATGACATCCAATTTAGAGGGAATTATTAGTTATGTTCAAACCCTCTCAAACCAACATGAATGATTTAGGCAATGGTGAGAAACCAAGAAGGCAGAATATGATGACGGTTTATCATATGATCAAGTGAAAGAGTTAGACATTACCAAAGCTATGTTAGTCCAATATTTTGTCAATCCTAAAACTGGATTGCATGTTGATGTTCATAAGCCTAAGTATTCAATCAAATGGTGTACACATGAGGGTATTAGTCATAATTTTTGGGATCGTTGGTGGATATTTTTGATAAACCACGCAACAATAATTTAGATGTACCTTTGTATTTCCTTCATAAACTATATGCAGAGTTTGTAATGGGTTACCATGTGAATTATTTTTATTTTAGAGAGTTTCAGGGAGTAGGTAAGAGAATGCCTCAAGATAGATTTGTGGCAATGAGACAAGTACAAGGTTCTTTTATTCCCCCTCTTGCTATCCCTTCTCCACCCCTAATTCAACACCTAGACATTGTTACAAATGCAACACAACAAGGCCTTAGTGCCATACACTCTTTGATTGAGCAATTGATTATACAGAATTCTTAGTTTGCACAACCACATGATGTTGGTGGTGAAATTGGATTACCAGATTTTACTAGACCCTCCTCGTCCACACATGTTTGTGTGCCCCATCATTACATTTTCTGCAATCAGTTGTGCTTAGGTCCTCTTATGAAGAGTAGTGATGAGATGTCCCTTTTTTCTAAAAATAGTAAGCTCCCAATGTCCAAAAATAGTAGTTTGGGTTATCTGGACTGCATTGGAAAAAATAATTGATTTAATATTTAAATTTGCCTTGCCATTATTTATAATTCCTTGGGCAACTAAGTATTAAATTAAATAATTATTTGCTCATATGGGGTGTGATATTTGAAAATATACTCTTGCAACATCCAAGGCTTAAATTTAGGAGATTCTATGTCAATGGTGGAGTTATTTAAGAAAATACCTTAATAGAGAAGTTACAAGCCTATTTTTAGCTGATGGTTATGGAAGTGGAAGAGGAGATAATTAATATTATTTGATTTTTATCTTTTTCCATGAAGAGGGGCCTTTGGATTTGTGATCCCAAGTTGGAGTCTCCAAATTCTATTTATTTGCAAGAAAAATCACTTTTGAACATGCATTTTTCATATACCAAAACTCTGTCAAAATTGTTTGGACATTGTGTTCATCAATCAATCTTTTGTTGACAACAACCCATTGAAGATTTGTATCTTGTGGACAAAAACACATTGGTTGTTGGATCAGAGGATGAAAACCCTTTGATTCTTGGGAGCTTTCTCATCCAGGGATGGCATCAGAGCTTCAAGGAAATAAGCAGATTTAGCTAGTTTCAGTGATATGTGTGTTTTGTAGGTTTAGAGTTACAGATTGTGGTTTCTAGTGTGTTTTGGGTGTTGCTTCTATATGTGGTGTTTTTTTTCTGTTATTTCAATGCTACTACACATTTCTAGAGGCTAGAGTATTCATTCTTTAGTTTGCTTAAGTTTGGTATTTTCTGGGTGCAATCTACAATGTGTATTTCAACATCTTTGTGAAGATTTTTGTAATATTTGTTGCAGATTTGCTGTAGTCATTGCAGAAAGTGTATGGGTATTGTATTAGACCCAAACTGATGTGTAACCCTAATAATATTAATTATGATTAGCCTTGGGAGTTTCTGGTTTATTTTTATGTTGTTGGTGGAATTGTGGGGTTTCCTAAAGACTTAATTTCATTTCTTGTGGTTGATGTTGGTACTGTTGTTATTATTGATCATTTTTCTATTGTAGCAGCATATTTTATGAGTTCATATTTTTTTATATCAATAGAAGAAGTTTTAGATATTTTGTGTGCAAACTATGTCGAATCGGGTGCCCGAACAATGAAGGAATTGAAGGTTTTTTATGAGTATTTCAGATTATGATTAAAACTAATTTCTTGAGGCTTGAATATCATAATTTGGATCATAATGTTTTGTTGTTCATGTTATTTTTGTTATTTTGGAAAAATAATCCATTGGGGTTATTACAGTGGTATCAGAGCAAAGATCTTGCCAGCCTGTAGGGTATTGAAGAAGAGAAAATCATGGATGAAGAAAGTCAGAAGAGTGAGGGAGACCTAGGTGATAAAATGGTTGCTTCTATTAATAAAGTGGCTACCATGGTGGAGCAAATGTGGTTACAACAAAATATTAATGATGTAAGGATAATATCAAAATGGTATGAAGAATATCAAAGTCATTCTGAAGATTTAAAGGCAGCCACACCATTTCAAAAATATGTAGACAAGAAGAACTATGCCCCAAGAAGAAGAGATTCTCAGAATTTTTGAGGAATACCAAGGTGAATCCAAACTACAAAAGCTACATAATCATTTGATAGGTGCTACATCAGGTTTAGAGAGGAAGAAAAGAGAACTTTGAAACCAATAGAAGAGGAATCAGATCTTCAAGAAGTTGCAAAAGATGGAGCTTTGCATGTTGGAGATTTAAATGAAGGAGAGAAAGAATCAGAACAAACCATTGATTCCACTTCAGAAATTGAAGGTAAAAATTCATGGGTAATTGAGGCTGATTTATTAATTTCTAATGATTACATATGTCAGGAGAATATCAATGAAATCAAAGATAATGATTCAGAAGTTATAGGAGTAGAGGATGAAAAGAAGGTGGATCAAGAAGATTTTTAGACTATCTTGTCAAAAGCTTCAACTAAAGAGCATGATGAGCATGTTGATGTTGGGAATAAGCCAAATATCATTATAGATGGATATACACTTGGGAAGAATATTGTGGTCAGCCCTAGCACAAAAAAGTTGAGCCACTTGGATGTAAGTGTTGAGGATATCTCAATAATGTCTCTTTTGACAATGGAAGATGAGCATTTATTTGTAGCCCAAGGTATGAAAATATTTCAGATTTGATGCTTCCTATGTCACTACAAAAACTTTGTCATCATGGAAAGCATGCAAATATGGGTGAGAGGTTAAGGGATAAAACTTGCACTATAGGGCATGTGGACTATTTGTTTCAAGTTCTAAATTATTGTTGCATAAGGGAGCCAAGAAATCTCTTGAGGTTTAAAACATGTAGAGGATTTCATGTTACTATTGAGTTCTTCATCTATTGCATATAGAATGAAAGGAGGTTTATGATTAATCACATAGGTTTTGTTTTATTTTCTAACCCCGTTGTGATAAACCAATGTTTACAGTTTATAGATCACTTATGGGAGCCAAGTACCAAAATTGAAGACAAGCTCATGAGTGATTGCCGAATGGAGATAGCCCCTTTAGGAAGCTTGATGTTAGTGTTACTAAATTAAGTTCACACCTAATTTAGAAAGGCCTAAACATCAGTTGTTTCTAGAGGGTACAATTTTTTTTTTCTTATCCAGGATCAACAAATAAATACCTCTTGTCTTGACAAAAGACAAGTGCAAAATCACTTGTTAGGATCATATGACATCTCATGTTGGGCTATCAAACTATCCTAATAAATGAAGTTATCTATAGTCAAGAAAACAAACATTCATGAATGAAGAGAAAAATGGATTTCATGTTTCAGTGCAAAAAGAAGAGGTATTTATAAATTGTCATTTCATCATCATGTTTTAAATGTGTTTTTTAAATTAGATTCAGTTGTTTTATGCTATGCATTTGATTTAGAAAGCAAAACATACATAAATCATTGCATAGAGTAAAATAACTGATTATATTCAAGAGAATGTTTAAATACGTCCCACACATGTCATGGGAATGACTAAACTAAGCCAATGCAACAAAGCATGCAAGCTATACATCTGATGATAAAGTAAAGGGAAAGAACACATGAGGAAGGTGATATCCATCATTGCCTTATCATGAAGGTTGACCCTCCTATCTAGTAGCTTGATCTTCATGTCTTCAGCCTCTTGCTCCTAATCAAGATGATGAGCTTACAAGGTTGGATAAATTTTTGTTAGAGCTCGGGATATACAAATTCATCATATGCCTTATCAACAAATATATAAACTTGCAATCATGATGCATCAATACAAATTGGATTATTATCAGACATATGTAAAAATTAGATTATCAGTTAAAAGCCAAATCATCATGAGAGAGATCATTCAACTTTCAAAGGTATGTTTTTATGCTAACTTGTTTGTTGACTGTGTAGGTATAGGAGAAATCATATTGCTGGTTCATCTTTTATGGAATAAGCATGTGGAGAAAATGGGCTCCCATAAGGGTTGAAGGGTTGAGCCCAACATGCTCAGAGTAATAACATTAATGCCTAGATATTCAATTGACCAAACATCATGGTGTTTTATCATAATTCATGTTGCTGCTATGTTAGGTGTATCAAGTACAAGAGAAGAAGACAGCCATGTAAGATACACAACCATATGCCTTATGCATAGAAGGTACAAATGTCAAAGTCATTGAGAAGAAAAAATACATACCTTTCTTGCCACAGTTACAATGTAATCAAATGAGCAAGGTACAGATAGTCAAATGACATGTGGAAACCATAGCATGATCCTTATCTCATCAATGAATAAGCACAAGTATGAAGTACAGCCATATCCTTTAAATACAGATTGCATTGAAATGGAATAACACCTAGCACAAGGAAACTAAGTACAAAGTGACCCGTGACATTTGTCAGAAAGCAATGTCTTTGGTATCTATATGCCAGGAATCATGAATGGAAGATTGCAACAATTAAAAGACTAACTCTTTGTACATCCTAGTGCTCCAGGAAACTTAAGAAACATGAGTGTGTTGTACTCTACACTGCTACATAAATTGAAGGAATCAATCTGAATATCTAGTATAGTCATAGCAAGTCTTTGAGATATCATTCAACAGATTTAGGGTTGACACAGATAGGCAACCTTGCTTGTGTGCAGACATCTATGTCAAGTGAGTTTATGGGTGGGGCTGAAAGAATGAATTATCAGAGTTCTCATATGTCTCCTCTTTCTCCTCAAGAGGCTAGATCTGATGGCTTACCTCATACTAGTCAGAGTACAAATCTCAATTTCAGACACAAAAACCAATTGAGTGATTATTTCCTCGAGAGTTATGCTTTAGACAATGATTGTCACTTCAAAGCTCAACACATTTTGTAACATAGCAGCATGCATTCACATGAGGGAGCTTTATGTATGTGAAGTTCATCAACTGTTGCAAGCCCAGTTTCATTAGACTTCACAAACACATTCTTGGGATTCTCAATGTTTCCAGTTTGTAGATATTATAGTTGCCCAAGATAGAGGACATCAGAGTGGCAATGAGCAGCTAGTGAATTTGACTCACCTGTTAGAGCAATTATCTACTACACTAGTGGGGCCTAATAGTAATGATGCCAAAAATATGGAAAATGCATCTGAGGATCGCATGCTTACACCAAATTCAAAGTGGAGTTTACAGGGTTTAAATGACATTAAGGATATTTTTTTACCAAAGCTCGTATACTATTTGCCTACAATCAAATAATATAGATAGGTACATGGCAACATAGAACCTACACCAGCAATCAGTTAATGAGAATCAATGCATTAAAATAGAAAGAGTAGATGAAGTACAATCACAAGATGAGTTTTGTTCATCCACAAATGGTCCTTGGGAACAAAACCAAGTTGATGTGTTGGACAAACCATGGGGGGATGTAAAGTGTTTACTCATTGAATGTGCAAAAGCTATTGCTAGCAATCATCAAGTGAAGGCAAGAGAATTGATTACAGAGTTGAAACAAATTGTTTCAATATTTGGGGATCCAATGGAACGGTTAGGTGCATATATGCTAGAAGGTCTTGTAGCAAGGTTGCATTCTTCAAGAGGAAGTATTTACAGAGTCTTGAATTGTAAAAATCTGACCAGTTCTAAACTTCTCTCTGATATGCAAATTCTTTATAAAGTTTGCCCTTGTTTCAAATTTGGTTATATGGCAGCAAATGGTGCCATTGCAGTAGACCTCAGATAGAGGCTGAAATGACTAGGCCAAGGTAAAGAGAGGAAGGAAGTCTACTAAGAAAAATGCAGAAAGAGCCAAAGACCTTAGAAATCTTTTGCTAGTTGTGTTCTTTTGTTTATACAACTTCAAGGAGAGCCATCACAACCCCATACCATGGGGCCGACAAGAAGAAGAAAAGGATGAGAAAATGCAGAGATAAATAAGAGTGTTCTTTCTTTTTTACTAGGAGCTTCAAGAACTAGAGAAAATAGAAGAGATTCCATATATACAATTGGCCATGGCCACGGCCTGAGAAGGGTCTCTCTTCAAAATATTAAAACCCACAAGATTTTACTTCAAACCCTCAACATTCATATATGAAGATAGATTGAAGAATCATGAATGGTGCAGGGTAAAATGAAGCATTACCTTATATTTTGTTGTAGAGAAGAAGATTACGTGCTCACAGGCCATGGGTATGTCACATTGTGAGCTCTTAAGACTCAAAAACTAGTCGACATGAAGACATTTTAACCAGAAACAAAGCAAATACAGTGAGAAGACAAAGCATGGAAGTAGATAATACAAAAAAAACTACTTCAAGACCATGGCCTATAGGTGATCTTTGCATCAGAAAGTCAAAGAAAATGATTCAAACTATCACAGATATACTCACCTTCAGTTCCCTGTTGAAGATTCATAGGAAAATCATGGAGAAGCCTCAAGAAATTACAGAGAGAACGAGGAGTCCTTCAAAACCTAAGTGACCATGGTGGCAGCTCAAGAGGATCAGCAAGAAGACACAAGTGAAATGACAAAAGATTAGGGTTTTCCCTTTCTTTTGGGTCAATGCCTTAGGATTTTTTTTTTTTAAACTTCTTTTACAAAATCATTATTATCCATTGGCAGTCGTGGTCAATACTTCTAAAGTATTAAAAACCTAATGATTCAAATCAATAATGCCATAGGGGCCCATAAGGGCAGGTTTTATTTTTGTTTTTTTATTTCTCAAAAGTCAAAACAATGATCAAATGGTTAAGGCTGTGTGCCTTATTGTAATTTTTACAAAGTCATGGAGATAAAGTCAAACATAAGGAGAATGATTTGAAGGAAAATGATGGATAATGATTATGCATGGAGCTATAAGGTGCTGTTAGGGTATGATATGAGGTATTTTATATTGCAAGGGAGTTATAAGGTATAGTATGTGATGAAAATACATAGTATTGTATTTATTTTTTGCATGGAGTAATAAGAGATTGATGCAATGTAATACATGAAGGAGGTATGATGCAAAGGAGTTATAAGGTGTTTTGTACAAGGAGATCATTATGTATGCATGGGAGAAATAAGGAGTTTTTTTTTGTTTTTTAATCTTCTAAAGGGAAAATGCATTCAAATTTGCATGATTTTGTAACTAAAATAATGTAAACAAATAATTATGTACAAAGAGATCATTATGTAAACAAATAATAAAGTAATATAATATAAATTACTTTATTATTTTGTCACAAGTTTTAAAATCAAGAAGATAGGACAAATTGTAACTCATAGTAAAGTAATTATCCTAATTACTTTATTACTTGCTCACATATCCCAAAATCATGCAAATTTGGAGGATGGAGTTAACTGAAGTCTTTTTGAGCTCTTTGCATGGTTTTTTGGTCAAAATTGGAGAGTTTGGTCCACCTTTTGGTCAAACTAATAGAGAGGAGTAGTTTGGAGATATTTTAGCTCGATTTGGAACAGTTATAGTCCTTATTTTTTAAGATTTTCTTGCTTGCTCATGGATCAATTTTGTGAGCTTACTTTTAGAGGCAATTAACTGTAGTTGATCTTTCTAGGTCTCTTGGAAAGAGCATATTATATATTGTAAGAAAAACTTAGGTTTTTCTAGTTCTTACCTTTTTTCTCTCTTATACATTGCTGAGAGAAGAATGTTTTGTAACCCATATTTTATAGATTTATAGAGATTATAGCAGGTTATAGGTTACATTCTTTGTCTTTTTTGTGCAATTATTTCCTTTATTTTTTATAAAAGCAAGTGTCTACCTTTTCATTAATGCTGCTTTTGTGAATGATTTGATGAGATTTTATTGTGTTTAACATCAAAACTTTTAAAATCATTGTCTCATTTCTACTTGCATGTATTAAAAAGCATTGAAATTACAGGTCTTAGGTTGTACAATTGGAATATTTTTTTTCATGTTGTGAGAACCCTATTTTCCTTCAAAGAGAAAGTTATTTCCAACCTCCCTTAGAATCATTTTTGTGATCACATTGCTAAAAGTGGATTGTGTGGACAGATTTTTTGAGATTTATTGTGAGTTAGGTTTGTAGTTTTCCATGAAAATTAGGTGCATCACCACACTTTAGATTGCAGTTTTAGTGCTTTTAGTAGATCATTTCAACCCTTTTCATATCAAAATTATAAATCCATTGAAGACTACAAGGGAACCATCCCATAATCTAGAGGTTCAAGCTCACCATAGGTCACCCACAGCTTGAGTTTGATCCCATGTTACACAAGATTGCTGAGCTTCACAACTTTGCATAACGGGTGCAATCCTGCTCGTCAACAGTTTTGGGCATGCTCAGTGGGACTTTGAATTGATTTTTAGTTTAGAAAGGACTTATTATTGCTGTTATTTTGGTATGATCAACAAATTTTATAGCCCTTTAGAGGTTTTTTCAAGTACCCAGTGACTGTTATTTTTTGGTTTGATAGATCATATTTTATAGCCTATGAGAAAAATTCAGACAAGATCAGGTGATGTTTTATTTCAAGTAATTTCAGTTTCAATTCTTATCCAACTTATGAATGAGTAAGCATGTCTATCCTTCATGGGAACATGTCATATCAACCATCATATCATGAAGATGCTGCTAATCCACCATCTTACCAGCTATATCAAATCAGCCATGCTATTGATTTTAGCCCAAATTCTATGGTTTTTCAAGGAAACCAACATGTTTAGTACTCTTACCTCCCACCCACCCTAGTTCAGCCTTGTTGGCAGCCTATACATAAACCAAATCAGCTTCAAGAAGCCTATCTTCTTCAAAACCAACAGTATATCTTTCCCAACCAGCTCCAAGTGAGTGAAAAGGTGGAGATTACAAACATAAAGAGTATGTCTCTTGATCTCAATAACACATTGCTAGAAATCAATAAGCAGATAGAAGAAATCAAGAAGCAGCAAGAGTATTAGCAACAATAGGAAGAGATGGCTTATCAGGCCTATCTCTATGAGCAAGACTTGCTGATGCAGAGAAGACACGATGAGGAAGATCTTGTAAATGAAGTTGCAGCTAAAGAAAAACAAATAAAAGACTTGCTTGCACATGCACAAAGGCAAGAGATCTAGACTGCTACATTCATTCTAGACTAGGTTGTTTAAAATGAGATTAGTAGGTATCAAATTCCAAGTTTCAGAAGTTTTGATTTTACTCAGGATCTGGCTTGCATTCAAAATTAGTTCATTAATCCTCAGTGTCAATTATATCAAATACCTGAACCAAGTCATCAAGGTTTTGAACAAATATGGCAGCCTTCTTGGACCAAGTATCCTGATTATAAAATGCCAAATCTTGTTAAAGCTACCTCTCCCATACCAATCCAAAATTAGGAAGGAGAAGAGGTAATGATAAATCTGAACTAATCAAAATTCCAAGTTTCAATCTAGCAGCCAAAGGTTCTTACAGTCCTTCTTGTGCCACCAAATCAGAAAAATCAGATGTGGAGCAATAGGTTGCTATTGTTTTTTCTATGTCTTCAACTGAAAATAAGCATAATGCATGTGTTGAGGGGTTTGACTCACATTGGACACCAAATCCTTTACATTTTGATTCATTTGAGAAGTTTTATAATATTGTTCACAAGATAAATGAAAGCAGGATACAGAGATTGGAAGGTGAAAGTCTTCAATTGCTAGAATAAATTGCCCAAGTTCTAAGGGAGAATAAACTAGATAAAGAAGAGGATTCAATTTCTTTGTTTGATTAGCTGCATGCTTCTATTGGTGATGATGAAGACATCATACAAGTGCCCAAATTACCAACTGACTTGAGGTAGCTAGATGATATCGCAAGACATGCTGTACTACTAGTCCATAAGGACAAAGATGAGGTTGAGGCTTCAGTTCAACTAGAAGAGCAAAAGGGTAGTCCCATTTTGGAGACTAACAATCTTGTTTTGCATGAACATAGGATTGACTAGCAAGCTAAACATAAAACTAAAGGAAATGACATTCTCCATGAAAATAAAACACCTGATTTGTTTTTAGAGTAGTCAAGTGAACTAATTGAAGATATTCAATCTTTTCAAGATAGCTCTATATCTGATTATTAATATCTTATCTATTCAGCTTGTAAGGAGCTTGCCACTCTACTAAATTCTTGTAGTGATCAAAAGCCTAGAATAGTAAATGATGAAGACGACAAGGTAAAGCAGGTTTCTAAATTTTTTTCTTTTTCATTTGAACAATATGAGGCTAATCAATTTGAGGACAGCAAGAAAAGTATGAAGATGGAGCTTTTGAAAGATGAGCAATGCTTGATTGAACTAGCATCAATGCCCAGTTTCGAGCACCAGGATGAAGGGAATCAGTTAGGCAAAGTATAGATTTAGAAGGGATCAAGTGAGGACAATCATTTTTTGAAAAGTTAAGAGGTTGATTCACAAGAAAAAAATTGTTCAAGTTAAGCGAGAAAAGTAGCAAATCATTGTTCATCAAGAGGATTTGTTCTCAATTATCATTGAAGATTTGATGCAGGAGCATCCAATGGTGTAAGGGTAATCTTGCATCACCCAAAAATAAGTTAATTCAAAATCATTGTAGATGTTTTCATTTCTTGCCATAATTAGTGTTTTTGGTTCCATAATCTCCTAAATAATGATGTAGGACTTTGAGTTTTTTTCAAAACTGCTAAAAATAGCAAACTACCAGTTTTTGAAAGTTTACCTGCAATTTTAGGAAAGATTGCATTTGGGCATGGATTGAAGTGAAAAATTACAAAAAGTTACATAATAGAAATATAAGACCTTTGGCAAAGGAATCAGGCAAAGATCATTTGTGAGCTGAAAGATATTAAAGTTTTTATTTTCTGAAAAGCCCTTAAAAATTTCTGAAACGAGATATGAGGCACTAAAACATCCCATAACATCCTAAAAATTTGATGGAAATATGTTTTCAAATTTTTAACATGATAGTTCACATCATGAGCTTTCCAGCACTTAAAACAGTTTGTCAATCGGACACACAGATCAAAAGTTATGCTTCCCGAAAGTTGACCTACTTTTGGAGGGAGTTGCAAATTTCAAAATTTAGCTGGAGGCCAAAAAGTGCTATTTATGACTATTTTGGGAACCCTGGGTAGTAGTAGAGTTAAGGGAGCAAGTGTGGAGTCAAGAATAGGTGGGAAAATAGAAACCCTAGCTGATTTGGGGTTACATAAGGTAGATGATTCTAGAGTCTTGTGATATGAAGCTGTAATGTGTTGCAGCCTATGGAGCGCTGATTCCTCTAATTGTATGTGATCTTCTGTAATTTAATAAGTTGTCCAAATCAATAAATGAAAGTTCTATTTTCTGTGTATAATTTCTGTTGTTGCATGTTTTATGATTTACCACCTTCATCAAGTGGTATCAGAGCGAAGTTTTCCTGAGTGTGTAGACAAATCACCGACCGTGAGGCAGTTTGCACTAGGACCTGAGGTTGTGGGTTTGTTGCGGAGATCAAGATGCCTGCATGAAGAAATCATATTGGGAGGAATGCATTGACAGAAGAGGGCTTTAAATCCTTGCAAAGGCAAATTGATGCATTGCAAGAGGAGCTATGAAGAGGGTTTGAGTTGAGAACAAGAGAAGAAAGCAGAGATGAAGCTGAAGAAGAGCTTTCTGAGGAAGAACAAGAAGCTGCAGGAGATCCTGCAGAAGTTAGGTTGCTGAGGACCATTTCTAATATTGGAAAGAGGCTCAGGATCAAAGTTTCTACATATTCTAGAGATTTGAATCTGGAACAGCTTATTGATTAGATAAATGACATGGAGGAGTATTTCGAGTATGAAGATGTGGAGGACCTAGATCGGGTCAAGTTTGCAAAAACAAAGTTGAAGGGCCATGCCAGTATTTGGCGAAAGGAGGTCCAATTAGAGAGGAATAGAAGAGGAAAAGGAAAGATAACCAGATGGGATCAGATGGTGGAGAAACTAAAGAAGCAATTCATTCTTGTGGACTATGAGATGGAGTTGTTGAAGAAGCTACAAGGACTAAACAAGGTAACAAGTTTGTTAAGGAGTATACAGAAGAGTTTTATAAAATTACTATCAAGACAGGCCATGCAGAGCCCAACAAGGAGAAGGTAGCCCGTTACATTAATGGGTTGAGGATGAGTATTCAAGAGGAGCTGAGCCTGGTCAGAATGACCACCATAGAAGATGCGTACCAGTTTTCCCTAAAGTGGAAGAGAAACTGAATAAAAGATTTGATAGCAAGCAAAGGGGAAGAGGTCAAGGTGGAAGGACTAGTGGAAGACCCTATGGAGGCCGTAATGAAGATCAAAAGAAAAGTGAAGAAGCTAGCACTAGTCAAAATCAAAGAGGAGATAATGCCTACCGCCCTCGTGACCAGAACAATGGTGAGAAAAGAGGAAGAGGCAGACTTGGGCAAGGACCTGGAAGAGGAGGTTTCAGAGGAACCTGTTTCCAATGTGGAGAAGAAGGGCATAGAGCATACGAGTGTCCGCAACATCAAGGAAGGACAAATAGAAGAACTGAAGGTAATGCACGATTTGCACATGTAGATGAAGATGCTCAATCTGAGCATTCTGACGATGCTAAAAGGGGAGAAACCCTAGTTGTCAGAAGAATTTTTTTGAATGAAGAAAAAGAACCCAATCAGAGGAAGAGTTTATTATGTATAAGGTACAAATGTGAAGGTAAGTGTTGTGACATTATTATTGACAGTGGAAGTACTGACAATCTTGTTTCAGAGGAGATGGTTGACAAGTTGAAGTTGACAAAAAGAAAGCATCCACATCCATATTAGATTGCATGGTTGTAGAAGGACCACAGAGCTTTGGTCAATGAGTAGTGTTTAGTGAAGTTCAAGATTAGGGACTACCATGATGAGGTGCTGTGTGATGTCATACCGATGGATGCATGTCATATGCTGTTGGGGAGGCTGTGGCACCATGATAGGAGCAATGTCCATTATGGCCATGCAAACACATATTCCCTAACAAAGGATGGAGTTCGTCATAAGTTGAAGTCCTTAAAGGAGGTGGAAGAAAAGGTATGTAGTACTACCAAAATTTGCTTGGTAGATGGTAGGAAATTTTTGGAGGGTATGAAGCATCAACATCATTGCTCTGCATTGATTCCTAAGATTGGTCAAGAGAAATGTGAAGATGTACTAGCAGAAGTCTCAGATATGTTGGAAGAATTTTAGGACATTATCTGATAATGTACCAGAAGGTTTACCACCAGTAATGAAGATAAGTCATCAAATGGATTTGATACCAGGAGCTAGTTTGACAAACAAGGCAGCCCATAGAATGACTCCAGCAAAGAGTGAAGAGTTGAACAAACAAGTTCAGGAGTTGTTGAGGAAGGGATTGATAAGAGAAAGCCTAAGTCCATGTGCGGTACCTACAGCACTAGCACTAAAGAAACATGGAGACTGGAGGATGTGTATAGATTCTCGAACCATCAACAAGATCACAATCAAGTACATATTTCCATTGCCCAGAATGGATGACATAATAGATTGTTTGAGTGGAGCCAAGTACTTCACAAAGATTGATCTGAAGAGTGGGTATCACCAGATTCAAATCAAAGGAGACAAGTGGAAGATAGCCTTCAAAACAAAGGAAGGTTTGTATGAGTGGCTAGTCATGCCATTTGGGCCAACCAATGCACCAAATAGAGGTTGTTGGGTTCGATGAGCTCAAAAGTTTGTATCCTGAATATCCAGATTTTGCAGAGGCCTGGAAAGTTTGTTTGGAACATGTTACTTTGGAAAAGACAAAATGGTTGGATTTCATAATCCAAGATGGCATGTTGTTTAGAGGAAGCCAGTTGTGCATTCCAAGGAGTTCCATGAGAGAGAACCTAATTAAGGAGAAGCATAGCGGAGGATTGGATGGACACTTTGGTCGAGATAAGACCATTGATATTATTGGTGAAAATTATTATTGGCCACAGTTGCAGCAAGATGTGAGGAAATTTGTGCAGAGTTGCAGAGTGTGTCAGATGACAAAAGGAACAAGTCAGAATATAGGGCTATATCAGCCATTACCTGTACCACAAAAGCCATGGGATGATATCAATATGGATTTTGTTCTTGGTTTACCAAGGACACAGAGATGACATGATTCCATTTTTGTGGTGGTGGACAGATTCTCAAAGATGGGACATTTTATTCCTTGCAAGAAGACTAATGATGGCCGTTCATGTTGCTGAGTTATTTTTTAGGGAGGTGGTGAGATTACACGATCTACCAAAGATCATAGTTTCAAATTGAGATACCAAGTTTGTTGGTTATTTTTGGAGGACATTATGGAAGAAGTTGAAGATAGATTTGAAGTTCAGTTCTACACACCATCCACAAACTGATGGACAAATGGAAGTGGTGAATAGGAGTTTGGGTAACTTGCTACGATGCTTAGTAGGAGATAAGCCCAAGGGATGGGATTTGATTTTACCACAGGCAGAATTTGCTTACAACAATTCTGTCAATAGGAGTACTGGTAAATCACCATTCCAGATTGTATATGGCAATAGCCTGCGAAATGCTTATGAGTTAAGGAAGCTAGACAAAGGAGAAAAGACAAGTGCTGAAGCTGAAGACTTTGCAGAACATCTGAAGAATTTGCATGAAGAGGTGAGAAAGCACATTAATAAGATGAATATTTAGTACAAGGCTAAGGCATATTAGAAGAGGAGGTATAAGGAGTTCTAGGTAGGAGATAAAGTCATGGTTCACTTGAGAAAAGAAAGGTTCCCAATTGGAACATACAATAAGTTGAAAATGAAGAAATTTGGACCATGTAGAATCCTGAAGAAGCATGATTCAGGAAATGCATATGAGGTAGAGCTACCGAGTGGGATTAATATTTCCCTTGTGTTCAACATTGCTAATTTAATAGAATATCATGAGGGTGGCAGAGAGGATGGAACACCAGAAGAACAGTGGAGTATTCTGGCATCTACTTCAACAGAGGAGATAGAAGAGATCTTGGATAGCTGTGTGGGAAGAAGTACTCGGAACAAGCAATATGAAGAATATATGGTGAAATGGAAAGGAAGTCCTATTGAAGATTCTTCTTGGTTGTCTAAGACAGAGGCTGACCGTTTGTGTTTTCCTCACACAAACACCTGAGATGTGACAGGGTCACTTCTCAAATTACCCTGGGTGTCTGATGCAAGAGCATCCAGTGGTGTAAGGGCAATCTTGCATCATCCCAAAATAAGTTAATTCAAAATCATTGTAGATGTTTTCATTTATTTCCATAATTAGTGTTTTTGGTTCCATAATCTCCTAAATAATGATGCAGGACTTTCAATTTTTTTTGAAACTGCTAAAAATAGCAAATTGCCAGTTTTGGAAAGTTTACCTACCATTTTAGGAAAGTTTGCATTTAGGCACAAATTGAAATGAAAACTTACAGAAAGTTACATAATAGAAATATAAGACTTTTGGCAAAGGAATCAGGCAAAGATCATTTGTAAGCTGAAAGATATAAAATTTTTTGGAATGAGATATGAGGCACTAAAACATCCCATAACATTCCAAAAAGTTGACAGAAATCTATTTGTGGATTTCCAGCGTGATAGTTCACATCATGAGCTTTTCGGTGCTTAAAACAGTTCATCAATCAGACACACGGATCAAAAGTTATGCTTCCCAAAAGTTGACCTACTTTTGGAGGCAGTTGTAAATTTCAAAATTTAGCTAGAGGCTGCCAAAAAGTACTATTTATGACTATTTTGGGAACCCTGGGTGGTAGTAGAGTTAAGGAGGCAAGTGTGGAGTCATGAATAGGCAGGAAAACATAAACCCTAGCTGATTTGGGGTTACAGAAGGCAGATGATTCTAGAGTCTTGTGATAGGAAGTTGTAATGTGTTGCAGCTTATGGAGGGTTGATTCCACTGATTGTATTTGACCTTCTGTAATGTAATAAGTTGTCCAAGTCAATAAAATAAAGTTCTATTTTCTATGTACAATTTCTGTTGTTGCATGTTTTATGATTTACCCCCTTCATCAAGATTTCTACTCTAACATCATTGATAATTTAGTATCTTTCAAGGAAAAGGTTGAAAATGCAAGTGACAATAGGACAACAGATCTTAATAAAGAGAATAGGGGTATTAACCAAAAGTTTATCATTGCAAGAGGGAGTCCCATCATGGATTTAGCTAGCAAAGAGCTTAAAAAGAAGATATAGATTTCTATTGTACCCAAAGAGCAGATTGCAGTCTTTGAACAATAGAATGAGATCATCTATTCACCCCATAACAATAGTATAAATGATCATATTCAGATGGTGAGTGGTTTTGTTTTCATTCTTCAGAGAGTTTTGCAACATTCTGTAGAGTATATTCTCAGGAATCATATCTTATCAGTAGCAAATCACCTTGTCGAACATTCTTTCTTAATTAGAAAGGGAAGTTATTTTACAAAGCCATTTAATGGATTTGTTTGACCAGTGTCTATGGTTGGTTAGTGTAGGGTAGAGTAGATTTTTAGTTCAGTATTTTGTTTTCCAAGAAGTGGACATGCACATTTTGTTGGCCATGTCATAAACAGGTCGGAATAGTTTGATTTTCAATTTTATTTTGCTGCTGTGTTTTTCTATCAGTTTGAGTTGCAATGAAAGTTTTCAAGGTTTCAAGCAAGAAAAGACTCATATGCCCAATGGATTTGTAAGACTACTAGTTCTATTTTGTTTAGTAGGCAAACACCCCTAAGAGGCTGCCAAAAATGTTACTAAATTATGTTCACACCTAATTTAGGAAGGCCTAAACATCAGTTGTTTCGAGAGGGTACAAATGTTTTTTGCTTATGCAATATCATCCAATAATGCCTATTGTCTTGACAGAAGACAAGTGCAAAATCAATTGTTAGGATCATATGACAGCTCATGTTGGGCTATCAAACTATCCTGATAAATGAAGTTATCTAGAGTCAAGAAAATAGACATTCAAGAATGAAGAGAATAATGGATTTCATGTTTTAGTTGCTGATTATTCATTATGTTTCAGTGCAAAAAGAAGAGGTATTTATAAAATATCATTTCATCATCATGTTTTAAACATGTGTTTTAAATTAGATTCAGTTGTTTTATGCTATGCATTTGATTCAGAAAGAAAAACACACATAAATAATTGCATAGAGTAAAATAACTGATTATATTCAAGAGAATGTTTAAATATGTCCCACACAAGCCATGGGAATGACTAAACTAAGCCAATGGAACAAAACATGCAAGCTATACATCTGATGATAATGTAAAGGAAAAGAACACATGAGGAAAGTGATATCCATAATTGGCTTATCATGAAGGTTGACCCTCCTAGCTGGCAGCTTGATCTCTATATCTTCAACCTCTTGCTCCTGATCAAGATGATGAGCTTGCAAGGTTGGAGAAATTTCTATTAGAGCTCCAGATATACAAATTCATCATATGCCTTATCAGCAGATATGTAAACTTGCAATCATGATGCATCAATGCAAATTGGATTATTATTAGACATGTAAAAATCAGATTATCATTTGAAAGCCAAATCATCATGAGAGAGATCATTCAACTTTCAAAGGTACATTTTTTATGCTAATTTGTTTGTTGACTATGCAGGTATAGGAGAAATCATATTGCTGATTCATCTTTTATGGAATAACCATGTGGAGAAAATGGGCTCCCATAAGGGTTGATCCCAGCATGCTCAAAGTAATAACATTAATGCAGAGATATTCAATTGACCAAACATCATGGTGTTTTATCATAATTCATTTTGCTTCTATGTCAGGTGTATCAAGTACAAGAGAAGGGGACAATCATGTAAGATACACAACCATATGCCTTAAGCATAGAAGGTACAGTTGCCAAAGGCATTGAGCAGCAAAAATATATACCTTGCTTGCCACAGGTACAATGTAATCAAATGAGCAAGGTATAGACAGTCAAATGCCATGTGGAAACCATAGCATGATCCTTATCTCATCAATGAATAAGTACAAGTATGAAGTGTAGCCATATCATTTAAAGACAGATTGCATTGAAATGGAATAACACCTAGCACAAGGAAACTAAGTAAAAAGTGACCCGTGACATTTGTCAGAAAGCAATGTCTTTGGTATCTATATGCCAAGAATCATGAATGGAAGATTGCAACAATTCAAAGACTAACTCTTTGTACATCCCAGTTTCTCTAGGAAACTCAAGAAACATGAGTGTGCTATACTCTACACTGCTACATAACTTGAAGGAATCAGTCTCAATATCTAGTATAGTCATAGCAAGTCTTTGAGATACAATTCAACAGATTTAGGGTTGACACAGATAGGCAACCTTGCTTGTGTACAAACATTTATGTCAAGTGAGTTTATAGGTGGGGCTGAAAGAATGAATTATCATAGTTCTCATATGTCTCCTCTTTCTCCTCAAGAGGCTGGATCTGATGGCTTGCCTCATACTAGTCAGAGTACAAATATCCATTTCAGACACAGAAACATTGAGTAATGATTTCCTCCAGAATTATGCTTTAGACAACAATTGTCACTTCAAAGCTCAACAAATTTTGCAACATAGCAGCATGAATTCACATGAGGGAGCTTTATTTATGTGAAGTTCATCAACTGTTACAAGCCCAATTTCATCAGAGACTTCACAAACATATTCTTGGGATTCTCAATGTTTCTAGTCTGCAGAGACTGCAGTTGCCCAAGATTGAGGACATCAGAGTGGCAATGAATAGCCAGTGAATTTGACTCACCTATTAGAGAAATTATCTACTACACTATTGGGGCCTGACAGTAATGATCCCAAAAATATGGAAAATGCATCTGAGGATCACATGCTTACACCAAATTCAAAGTGGAGTTTATAGGGTTTAAGTGACATTAATGACATTTTTGACCAAAGCCCATATATTTTTTGCCTACAAACAAATAATACAGATAGCTACATGGCAACAAAGAACCTACATCAGCAACCAGTTAATGAGAATCAATGCATTAAAGTAGAAAGAGTAGATGAAGTAGAATCACAAGATGAGTTTTGTTCATCCACAAATGCTCCTTGGGAACAAAACCAAGTTGATGTGTTGGAGAAACCATAGGGGGATGTAAAGTGTTTCCTCATTGAATGTGCAAAAGATGTTGCTGGTAATCATCAAGTGAAGGCAAGAGAATTGATTACAGAGTTGAAACAAATTGTTTCAATATTTGGGGATCCAATGGAATGGTTAGGTGCATATATGCTAGAAAGTCTTGTAGCAAGGTTACATTCTTCAGGAGGATGGATTTATAGAGCCTTGAATTGCAAAAATCTGACCAGTTCTGAACTTCTCTCCGATATGCAAATTCCTTATAAAGTTTTCCCTTATTTCAAATTTGGTTATATGGCCGCAAATGTCGCCATTGCAATAGACCTCAGATAGAGGCAGAAATGACCAGGCCAAGGTAAAGAGAGGAAGGAAATCCACTAAGCAAAATGCAGAAAGAGCCAAAGACCTCAGCAAATCCTTTTCCAATTGTGTTCTTTTGTTTATAAACCTTCAAGGAGAGTCATCACAACCCCATACTATGGGGCTGACAAGAAGAAGAAAAGGATGAGAAAATGCAGAGATAAATAAGAGTGTTCATATTTTTTACTAGGAGCTTCAAGAACCAGAGAAAATAAAAAAGATTCCATGTATGTATAGTTGGCCATGGCCACGGCCTAAGAAGGGTCTCTCTTCAAAATATTAAAACCCACAAGATTTTACTTCAAACCCTCCACATTCATATATGAAGAAACACTCAAGAATCATGAATGGTGTAGGGTAAAATGAAGCATTACCTTATATTTTGTTGCAGAGAAGAAGATTACTTGATCATAGGCTGTGGGTATGTCACATTGTGAGCTCTGAAGACTCAGAAACTAGTCGACATGAAGACATTTTAACCAGAAACAAAGAAAATATAGTGAGAAGACAAAGCGTTGAAGTGGATAATACAAAAGAAACCACTTCAAGACCACGGTCTATAGGTGATCTTTGCATCACAAAGTCAAAGAAAATTTCTCAAACTATCATAGATATACTCAACTTTAGTTCCCTGTTGAAGATTTGAAGGAAAATCATGGAGAAGTCTCAAGAAATTGTAGAGAGAAATGAGGAGTCCTTCAAACCCTAAGTGACCAAGGCAGCAACTCAAGAGGAGCAGCAAGAAGACACAAGTGAAATGACATAAGATTAGGGTTTTCCCTTTCTTTTGAGTTGATACCTTAGGATTTCTTTTCTTTTTTTTTTTGAATTCTTTTACAAAATCATTATTATCCATTGGCAATTGTGGCCAAGAATTCTAAAGTCTTAAAAACCAAATGATTCAAATCAATAATGCCACAGGGCCCCATGAGGGTAGGTTTTAATTTTGTTTTTTTTATTTCTCAAAAGTCAAAACAATGATCAAATGGTTAAGGCTGTGTTCCTTATTGTAACTTTTGCAAAGGTATGGAGATAAAGTCAAACATAAGGAGAATGATTTGAAGGAAAATGATGGACAATGATTATGCATGGAGCTATAAGGTGGTGTTAGGGTATGATATGAGGTATTTTATATTGTAAGGGAGTTATAAGGTATAGTATGTGATGAAAATACATAGAATTGTATTTTTTTTTGCATGGAGTAATAAGAGATTGATGTAATGTAATACATTAGGGAGGTATGATGCAAAGGAGTTATAAGGTATTTTGTACAAGGAGACCATTATGTATGCATGGGAGAAATAAGGAGTTTTTTTTAATCTTCTAAAGGGAAAATGAATTCAAAGTTGCATGATTTTGTAACTAAAATAATGTAAACAAATAATAAAGTAATATAGTTATAAATTACTTTATTATTTTGTCACAAGTTGTAAATGTTTAGTGGAAAATTAGATTCTTCAATCTTTTGTGGGTTAGATGTTTAAATCCACCTCTCCACTATACATTGAAGGATCTAGGGTTGAATGGCAAGCACTATCATACCCTAGAGTCACCTTCAGATGTAGGGAAACTTGGATCAGGGAATTAATTATCAAATTTTCCTTCTCCTATGCTCAATTGACCATTAAAACCCTAATTAAGCAAATACGACAACAAATTAATGAATTATGGAAAAAGATCTTGCAGACATGAGTAAAATACCAAATTATAGAATAATTGTTTTTGGGGTTCTTAAGCGGAACAGTTGAGGACACTGGAGCGGGCGCCCAAGTCCAAGGTACCTACTTTTTCGGGGAATCTGGACCTCCTTCGGACACTGATCAACCTTGTAACTTCTATTTTATGGAATCAGACTGCAGAGGACACTGGAGCGAGTGCCCTAGTCCTAGAAGTGCTCCTTTATCCATCTTTTCTTCAGATCCCAAATCTTTGATGTCTTTCCAGCCTTCCTGCAACTCCACTTTTCTCGGATCTGATGCCTATAACCTACAATCACAAGACTTTGTTTGGGGGTTGTCATGTTTAGAGGTTTGCCCTAGTCAAACCCTGAAGGACACTTAAGTCTCTAAACACCATTTTTAGATAAATAGGGCATGCCCTTGTGAGCAAGAGGCCAAAAACCAAAGGAATCAATGATAAAAACATAATGATATGTCACCTTGTAGTGAATCTTTCATGGAGGAAGATGCTCTTCAAGCCATGAAGGAATTGATGCTCAAATCTACAAATATCAACACATAAAACATACAAGTATTCTCTTGCAACACAATAGAAAACCTTGAATGACCTTGAGAACACAATAGCTTGCTAGTAATCATGTAGTTTACAAATGAATACCTACACTTTCTTATATATGCACCTACAAGCATTCCCACCAAGATATTAAAAATCTAACTTTATCATGTTGGCAAACCAACCTTCTAATGGTCATAAACTGACACCCAGAAATTGAGGCTATCCCAAAATAGGGCAGCACTAGGACGTAGGCACCCAAGTCCTCCCCCCCTATTTTAGGCAGGGTACAGCTCAAGGGGTCCTCCTAGGTCCTATTTTCCATGGGAGTTAGGTCATTCCATCAGGATACTAAAATATGAACTAAAATGTCCTAAATGCACTCTAAAGACCTGGGAGCTAAACCTTATGAGGGAAAAGCCCCAAAGGGGACATTTTGTAATGTTACATTTAGCCCCCACTTTAATGTATGTATGAACACGAGGCACATACATGCATTAAAGTAAGGTCACAAACACAACAAACACACCAAGCACAGAGAAGACATGCCAATCACATAGAAAATAGTAATAGGCACGTAAAACACAAAGAATACAGTTACAGTCACACAGAACATAGAGCAGACAGTTAATGCATGGAAGACACATTAATGCATGGAAGATAGAAATGATATCTTTTCTTTTCTTTTTCTCATATATATGAAATACAAATGCAAGTATTGGAAAATAAACAAACCTCCCAAAATGAAGGAAGCACTACTCCAATGCATTGGTCTTTGCATATGGGGCAACACACATGCAATACACGTAAAACCTCCCAAAATACATACTGCATATGGGGCAACAGACACACCAAACAAAGTAAGCACACTAAAACACACACACTTGAAGACACGAACAAAACACAGCAGACAAGCAATGGTGTGTTCCCTATTTCTAGGCTCATCACCACCTCAGGCATATTATAGGCACACACTGATAATTCGGCTTCACCACAACAATCGCCAAAGACACGCTTAAGGGTTGAGTTAGTCACAGAACCGCTCCCCACCTCTACAGAGGACTTTTTGAAAATGCAACCCCACCCACATCATGGAGACGCCTTACAGTGAAAAGGAAGCATGGCCTACCACCCCACTCACGTCACAAAGATGCCTTATAGTGAAAAGGAGGTATGAGCTCAAAAGTATACAACCCCACCCACATCATGGAGATGCCTTACGGTGAAAAGGAGGTATACGCAATAGATAGATTGATTGATTGCAAACAAACTTAGGATGCAAGAAGTACTCATCATACTAGCCTACACCTGAGGACAAGCACATTGCTAACATCTATAACAGACAACTTACCTTATATATGCCCCCACCTTAAGGTGGTTGATATCAGTTATCGATATCAAGCACGTTAAGGTAGGAAGATAAAACACAAGGGAACACTGACTTTCACAAAGCCCATGCCCCCCGGAGGTGACATGTACTTTACGATCGCCAAATGTTCCCACAAACACATCCCTGCAAGAAACATGTTAGTGTCTACAACATCAATGCATATGATTAACCACACAAAGAGCCAAGGTTATGCAATGAATTCGGAGTTCAAGGATAACCAAGGACTATATCATGAAGCTCTACGAATCAAGTACTTCTAAGGCTAGATTCAAAGGCAAACAAAGGTGCATAGAGCAGTAGTATTGTTAAGGTTTGTAAATGTGATAGAAACATCATAAAATTCACTATGCAGAAAGCATGAGTGCTTCCACTAGCCAAGAGTTAGATAAATAATACAACCCCATCATCATATTAGGAACTATAGTCCATTTTTTGATTGGTCTCAAAAGGGACACTAGGTCCACATCAGTATAAATGTTTGTCATCATCCGCCTGCTAGATAGAAACACTAGAGGAAGGGAAACAATAAATAAGAGAGGAGAAAACAAGTGTCTAAGGGATAGTCACATAGGAGGGTGCCCCCAAGTCACCAACCATGATGCTATGTCCTTAAGAGACAACACACAACACTAAAATTAGAGAGAGAGGCAATATAGAAGAATGATGATACAAATAGAAGAAGGCCACAACAAAGGTAGTCTCCTGGTATCCTAGACCTTACAAGAGAATCAAGGGTCATCCCAGGAGGCCTAAACAACACATAACACATCACGGGGAAGCACATCATGAGAGAAATAAAGGGTTAGAAATACTTACCCAATAGTACCATCATTAGGAACATACACATTTAGGATATCTCTCATGCTATTTTGATCGTGTAGAACTAACATTAAGTTTAGAACGACAAGAAGCTTTCTTTTCTTTAAAAGGATTATATCCAATGCCACTTGAGTAATGTGTTGAAGTGGATTCTATAGGTACTCTAATTCCTTTTTTATTTACACCACATCCCTTACCTACATAGTCATTATGTTTGTACAAAATTTGAAATCCATGACCATATAGAGAGTCTAGTTCTTTAGAAGAAGGTGAGGCCTCATAGGTATCATAATTCGTAGTATAAGTGAGGGTATTGTTTTTATTTTCTACCAAGAGGATTTTAGGTTTCTTAGGTGCTTCAAAAGATTACTTAGGTGAGGTCAATGCCACTTTTGATGTGTCAAGGCTATTAATTTTATATTCCCCTATACTGTAAGGATTACAATCCAATGAACCCCAATTATCACCAACAAGTGCATTCGATGGTTGAGAGTCTTGCACAATATTATTCATGAATAGAGGCATTGATGAACCAGCTTGTAAAGTGTTTAAGCTCATATGATTGTAAACTGGTTGTTGTTTTTCAATGTGTAGATAGTTATCTAGTTCAGGATCGGCATGAATAGTGTGAAGTTTACCTTTGAATATAAATTTGATTGAACGATGCAAAGTGGAAGGAACTGTCCCCAATGCATGAATCCAAGGTCTACCAAGAATCATGTTGTAAGATAAAGAACAAGGCATGACATGGATCAAGGTAGGCACAAGCACAGGTCCTACTTGTATGGGTAGAGTTATAGTGCCCACAGATTGTCGTCCAACATTATCAAAGCCACCAATGCTAATGCCATTTGGTGTGATTTGTGATGTGTCAACCTTGATTTTGTCTAGTGGGTCAATGCTACGAACATTAAGAGTTGAGCCAGTGTCAATCATAACTCATTTTACCAACGTTTTGTTTATTGTGACAAAGATTATAAGAGGATCATATTGGTTTTGATCTTCAATGACGGTAATTCCTATGGTTGAAAGAGAATATCTATTTTTGTTGCATGCATACTATCCAATATGGATGCTACATCAATAGGCTTAGCAGTAGGTGGGACAATCACCTTTTGCAAAGCTTCTTGGAGCATTCCATGGTATGTAGGCGATGTTTGTATTAAATCCCAAAGAGAGATCTTAGCTGGAGTAGCGTGAAGCTATTTAACAAGATCATACTCTGGACCATTTTTATGAGTAAGATGAGGTGGTTGAGGGAGCATAGGTTGAGAACATGGAAGAGAGATAGGCACATGCAGTGCTTGGTTACTTTGCTTGTTATTATGGGTGTTGTATGTGTGAGAAATCACATTGTGGTGTGGTTGTTGTAACACATTTTGAACACCTTGAACCGTAATCACTGGCTTTAAGCAAGAGGGTGCACTAAGTGCCCCTTGGACAATCGTTTTAGGAATATTTATATGAAGTTTATTAACGATTATTGAGTTAACATTGTTTCCCTCTTGATTGTACCCAATATCCATCCCCAAAGGATTTAATGTGAGAGACCTTTTCTCATCCACTAATGCTACATCTTGGCCAAGGAGAGCAGTGGGATGAAAGGAAGGTACATTAGTAGCATCATCATACTCTATCATAGAAAAAGGATTTTTACTCTCATCTTTCTCATGAGTGTTTGTAGAGTTGAATTTGGTTAAATATTCCAATATCAAAGGATGTTCACCCACGAGGATTAAAAATTGGTCAAAATCAAGATCTTTGATAATTGCATGTAAAGATACCATTGATAATGACATGAAGGTTCCATTCCAATGTAAGATCAGATTTTGAAGGCTTTTCAAAATCTGTGCAAAAGACCAGCGCAAAAATAGCCCAGAATGCTTGATTTTTTGTACCTTTTTTCAATGGAAATGAATGAAGCCAAGGATGCTATGAGGATTTCAGTCAAGGGAAGCAGGTTATATGACTGATATAAGTCCAAAACATAAATATAATCACTCTCAACACACTCTTGATGCGAATCCAAGATAATGCCAAGTCGATTATAGTGAAAATATGTCAAAATTGACACTTTTTTCACCAAAATTCAATGCAAAAGAGCATAACAAAGCATGCTGTGAGGAAAATGATGATGGATAGAAAATAGTATCAGTAATAAAATCCACTTGGTGCAAAAATATCCAACACAACATGCTTTTAGTGCAATTTAAGGTCAAACCCTAGTGAAAATATAGCAAAAATACGCTATTTTTCACAGTTTTTCAACTCCAACACCTAGAAAAAGAGGTGTTGTAATGAATTTAAGGAGAAAAAGTGAATACTACCAATAATATCAATCAAATCCATCCACAAAACTGATCACAACATGCTTGGAGTGTAAACTAGGTCAAACCCTAGGGCCAAAATAACCAAAATGTGTAGTTTTTCGCTGATTTTTCACTACAAGGGCCCGTAAAAAGGGTGTTATGAAGATTTTTATGAGGGGAAACAAATTATTACCCTGATAACAGAAAATTAGTGTGAAAATATCTTTCACAACACTCTTGTGGTGTAAATTTGGAGAGTCGATAAGGCCAATTTTAGTGAAAATTATCATTTTTGAAGCCCTAGGTTTGAAATTTTGGAACAAATGCTATGCGAAAGATTTGATGTCTTATTTATGGTGGAAATTAAATACTCTCAGATGTGAAAATAATTTTCAAGATTAATCATGCAAAATTCCCATGCAAATTTAATGAAATTGCACAAAAATTGCTAGTTTTTGTTGAAATTTTCAATGCAAAAGTGCACATAATTTAAATTTAAATCCAAATTCACACTAAAATGTAATACTACAGCCAAATAAAAATTTGAATGAGCCTCTCAAATTAGTATAAAACTCTGATAAAATATTTTGCCTACAAACCCTAGATTTTGGAATTACTAGGTTATATAAAATTGATAAAATTTCCACAAAACCCTAGTAATTAAATGATGAAAATGCAAAGCAAGATTTTGAATTTTTGAATTTTTCTATAGTTTATATCAGATATGATGCAAAAATCATGAATTACAAAATTTTAGGATGAACTGACACAATTTAGTAAGCCCAACAATGTAATTTTTTTGTATTTTCCCAAATTTTCAATTTTTTTTGAAATTTTCTCAATGCAATAAGGTAAGTGACCAAATGCATGAATGAAATCACACCAAATTTGTAGAAAAACACTCAGAAAGTTACAATTTAAGTTCAAAGACATGGGTTCACCAAAATCTTTAGTGGAAAATTGGATTCTTCAATCTTTTGTGGGTTAGATATTTAAATCTGCCTCTCCACTATACCTTGAAGGATCTAGGGTCAAATGGCAAGCACTATCATACCCTAGATTCACTTTTAGATGTAGGGAAACTTGGATTAGGGAATTAATTATCAAATTTTCCTTCTCCTATGCTCAATTGACCATTAAAACCTTAATTAAGCAAATACAGCAACAAATTAATGAATTATGGAAAAAGCTCTTGCAGACGGGAGTAAAATACCAAATTACAGAATACTTATTTTTGGGGTTTTGAAGTGGAATAATTGGGGACACTAGAGCGGGTGCCCAAGTCCAAGGTACCTACTTTTTCAGGGAATCTGGACCTCCTTCGAACATTGATCAGTCCTGTAACTTCTATTTTCCATAATTAGACTGCGAAGGACACTGGAGCGAGCGTCCTAGTCTCGGAAGTGCTCCTTTGTTTGTCTTTTCTTTAGATCCCAAATCCCTTATGTCTTTCCAGCCTTCCTACAACTCTACTTTTCCTGGATGCAACACCTGTGACCTGCAATCACAAGACGTGGTTTGGGGGTTGTGGTGTTTAGAGGTTTACCTTAGTCAAACCTTGGAGGACACTTGAGTCTCTGAACACTGTTGTTAGATAAAGAGGGTGTGCCCTTGTGAACCAAAGGCTAAAAACCAAAGGAATCAATGATAAAAACACAATGATATGTCACCTTGTAGTGAAGCTTTCATGGAGGAAGATGCTCTTCATGCCATGAAGGAATTGATGCTCAAATCTACAAATATCAACACAGAAAACATACAAGTCTGCTCTTGCAACACAATAGAAAACCTTGAATCACCTTAAGAACACAATGGCTTGCTAGTAATCATCTAGTTTACAAATGAATGCCTACACTTGCTTATATATGCACCTACAAGTATTACCTCCAAGATATTAAAAACCAAACTTTACCGTGTCAGCAAAACAACCTTCTAACAGTCATAAACCGACACCTAGAAATTGAGGCTGTCCATAAATAGGGCAGGACTAGGGTGTGGGCACCTAAGTCCTCCCCCTATTTTAGGTAGGGTACAGCTCAAGGGGTCCTCCTAGGTCCTATTTGCCATGGGACTTAGGTGTCATTCCATTGGGATGATAAATATGAACTAAAATGTCCTAAATGCACTCTAAAGACCCAGGAGCTAAACCTTATGAGGGAAAAGCCCCCAAGGGGACTTTTTCTGATGTTATAGTAAAATCAAGAAGATAGGACAAATTGTAACTCATAGTAAGGTAATTATCCTAATTACTTTATTACTTGCTCACATATTACAAAATCATGCAAATTTGGAGGATGGATTTAACTAAAGTCTTTTTGAGCTCTTTGCATGTTTTTTTGGTCAAAATTGGAGAGTTTGGTCCACCTTTTGGTCAAACTAATAGAGAGGAGCAATTTTGAGCTATTTTAGCTTGATTTGGGATAGTTATAGCCCTTATTTTTAGGAATTTTCTTTCTTTCTCGTGGATCAGTTTTGTGAACTTATTTTTAGAAGCAATTAACTACAGTTGACCTTTCTAGGTTTCTTGGAGAGCACATTATATATTGTAAGAAAAACTTAGGTTTTTCTAGTTCTTGCCTTTTTTCTCTCTTACACATTGTTGAGAGAAGAAGGTTTTGTAACTCATATTTTGCAGATTTATAGAGATTACAATAGGTTACAGGTTACATTCTTTATCTTTTTTGTGCAATTGTTTCCTTTATTTTTTAGAAAAGCAAGTGTCTACCTTTTCATTAATGCTACTTTTGTGAATGATTTGATGAGATTTTATTGTGTTTAACATCAGAACCTTTAAAATCATTGTCTCATTTGTACTTGCATGTATTAAAAAAGAATTGAAATTACAGGTCTTAGGTTGTGCAATTGGAATAATTTTATTTCATGTTGTGAGAACCCTATTTTCCTTCAAAGAGAAAGTTATTTCCAGCCTCACTTAGAATCATTTTTGTGATCACATTGCTAAAAGTGGATTGTGTGGATAAATTTTTTGAGATCTATTATGAGTTAGGTTTGCAGTTTTCCATCAAAATTAGGTGCATCACCACACTTTAGATTGTAGTTTTAGTGCTTTTAGTAGATCATTTCAACCCTTTTCATATCAAAATTATAAATCCATTGAATATTACAAGGGAACCAACCCATAATCTGGAGGTTCAAGCTCACCATAGGTCACCCACAGTCTGAGTTTGATCCCATGTTACATAGGATTGCTGAGTGTCACAACTTTGCATAATGGGTGCAATCCTGCTTGTCAACAATTAGATGTGGGTAAGCAAAATAAGTGTCTTTCTGAAGTTCAAGATTTTTTGATTAAGTTTGTTATGGTGCTTTGGGTATCAAGATACAAGTAAATTTAAGGACTCATGAAGGAGGAGACACTAAAAATTCCTAGCATCATGAAGGCAAGGCAATTGGTCATCTCATTGGGTGAACAAGAGCTATGCAAAAACTTATATACCATGGGTCTTGGAGGTATCAACAAAACATGGAGCTCACAATGGATGCATACTATGGGAAAGTTTACTATGGAGTTGGAACCCAAGAGAAGGGAGGTAGAGCTTCAAGGGATTGAAGATGGAGATCTGAAAGTCACCATATTTATGTGGATGAAATATCAATGAGAGACATTCATAGCCTTTTTACAAGCCCAAGAAGATTTTTCAATCACAAAGTGGAGGAGTTTCCAGCCCATTACCATTGTTGAGGTATTTGCAACTAATACAAGGTGGTTTCTAAATATTACATTTCTAATTTATAGTAAAATTATGTTGTGTTATAGCCATGGTTTTGGGAAGATCTTTTTGCAGCCTCATGTTGTGTGTAAGAAGTTTCATCCTTTGCGGATACTAAGTGCTAATATTATAGCTGATATATTGTTGTTTGAAGGGAAATTTCAAGCTAACTATGAATGTTATAGCCACCTTCCAACCTACATACAATCTAATCCAAACAATCTTTCAAGTGGTAGAGCTTTGGACAACATGGTAAGAGTCCTTGGAATATAAAGTAATTATCGTGACTACAATCTTGGAGAGAGGAGCCAAATTTTGAGCATGCCTTGGTCTCAGTCCATGGAAGAGGAGGTAAGAAATTTTGAATGTGTTTATGATGATGATAATTTGACCTCCAACAAGACTTGGGAAATTATTTGGGAGCATTTGGATACCGTTAGGAGTGTTTTTCAGCAACATGATCTTATTGCCAAAGTATCTATAAGGGATATTGACATCACCTACTTGGATCATGATGTAACAAGAAAGAGTAGGTTGCTATTTTTGAAGGGTTTCAAAAGTGTGCAGATGTTTGTGGAGGGATTTTATATCATTGTGTGGTTAATTACCTCCATATTTTAGACATTGTTGATTTACTATTGTTCCACACTTTGGATATTTATGATTTTAATGTTTCATAGCCTTGAATGGCTGATTGCAACCATGCACAATTGCATACAAGATGATTGGTACATGTTCATGCATATTGTAGCATATGGTATAGTGGGAATTCTAGTCATGGGGAAGAGTATTTTTTTGTTTGTGACTTCTAATGGAGATTTTTTAGTCCTTACATGGCTAGCCATCAAATTCTCATTGATCACATGTATGAGTGTTGCACAAGTTTGCTAATTTTGCAATTATTACATCATGTGTATTGTTTGCAAATTTTTAGTGAAGTTGTGGGTGTTGCATATGATGGATTATGCTGCTATTGTAGATCAGTTTGATGCTAATGTATACCATTTTATATTGTTATTTTCTCCATTCATATCATCTTCAAAAGTTGTGGGTTGTCTTTCAGTTTGGAGCATAACAGTGTTGGCAGTATTGTGTGATTTGGAGTTTTGGTTTAGTCTTTAGAGAATTGTAGACTATACGAACGATATTGTATGATGATATTTTCCACTCCTCTACTCAACTCTTACTATTATAGATCAGTCCTTGAAGCTAAAGGTATCATCTCTCATGTTGAGGTAAAAGTTGGGCAAATTAGAGTGCATTTCAGCCATATTAATTTCATTATTTTGAGGGAAGAAACAATTGTTTTTTCCCAAACGTGTACTCATTGTTGTAGAGGATGCAATGAATGCTCCAATAGTCCTAATAGAATAAAAAATTAGAATTGTATCCTTGGGAGAAGTTGTAGGAGTTTTAGGTTTATATTATCTCATGCTAGTGCATTTGGCAAGTTTACCAAATCTTTGTGGGAAGATGTGGATCAATTAAAGCATTAGAAAAAATGCACCAAAGTATTGGACATCTAAGAGCTCAGATTATATGGTTATTCTTATTGGTTACATGGTATTGACACAAATAAATATGAGTCTTTAGGTTTGCACAGTGCTCTATGGCAAGATTTGCAACATCTCACAGGTACATAATCAAGGCTTTCTTTGTAATATAATTAAATTTTGAAGCATCAGATTTTTCTTTGCTTGAGGACAAGCAAATTTTGGGAGGGAGGACTTGTCATGTGTCGGCAGTGAGCTGCCCCCTTGTCAGTGAGGTGTTCAACGCTGACCTCGAGATTCGTGACATGGCAGTGAGTCTCCCGTGGATCTGGGTTAAGTCTGGCATTTATAGCGAGTGTTGACAGCTCGAGCTTTTGGTGCAATGGAAAATGATTCCAACAATTGGTATCAGAGCCATGGGTCATGGGTTCAAATCCCTCAGGTTGCGTTGAGGGGAGATTGTCGGCAGTGAGCTGCCCCCTTGTCAATGAGACATTCAACGCTGACCTCGAGATTCGTGGCATGGCAGTGAGCCTCCCGTGGATCTGGGTTAAGTTTGGCGTTTGTAGCGAGTGTTGACAACTTAAAATTTTGGTGCAATGGCAAATTATTCTAACATCATGTCCCTTTTTTCTAAAAATAGTAAGTTCCCAATGTCCAAAAATAGTAGTTTGGGTTATCTGGACTGCATTGGAAAAAATAATTGATTTAATATTTAAATTTGCCCTACCATTATTTATAATTCCTTGGGCAATTAAATATTAAATTAAATAATTATTTTCTCATATGGGGTGTGATATTTGAAAATATTCTCTTGCAACATCGAAGGCTTAAATTTAGGAGATTCTATGTCAATGGTGGAGTTATTTAAGAAAATACCTTAATAGAGGAGTTACAAGCCTATTTTTAGCCGATGGTTATGGAAGTGGAAAAGGAGATAATTAATATTATTTGATTTTTATAATTTTCCATGAAGAGGGGGGTTTGGATTTGTGAGCCCAAGTTGGAGTCTCCATATTCTATTTATTTGCAAGAAAAATCACTTTCAGGCATGCATTTTTCATATACCAAAACTCTGTCAAAAATTGTTTAGACATTGTGTTCATCAATCAATCTTTTGTGGATGAAAACCCATTGAAGATTTGAAGCATGTGGATGAAACCCATTGGTTGTTGGATCAGAGGATGAAAACCCTTTGATTCTTGGGAGCTTTCTCTCCAGGGATGGCATCAAAGCTTCAAGAAAATAAGCAGATTTAGCTAGTTTCAGTTATATGTGTGTTTTAAAGGTTCAGAGTTGCAAATTATGGTTTCTACTATGTTTTGGGTGTTTCTATTGTATGTGGTGTGTCTTCAATGTTATTTTAATGCTATTACACATTTCTAGAGGCTAGAATATTCATTCTTTAGTTTGCTTAAGTTTGGCAGTTTCTGGGTGCAATCTGCAATGTGTATTTCAACATCTTTGTGAAGAATTTGTAATATTTGTTGCAGATTTTCTATAGCTATTGTAGAAGGTGTATGGGTGTTGTATTAGAAACAAACTGATGTGTAAACCTAATAACATTAATTAAGACCAGCCTTGGGAGTTTCTGGTTTATTTTTGTGTTGTTGGTGGAATTGTGGGGTTTCCTAAAGACTTAATTTCATTTCTTGTGGTCGTTGTTGGTACTGCTATTATTATTGTTCATTTTTCTTCTGTAGCAGCATATTTTATGAGTTCTATAGATTATGTGAACAAAATGAAGTGAAAACACAAACTAATTGCATAAAAACACAAAGTTATACCTCACATGAAGACCCAATCTCATCAAGGGCGGAGGAAGCTTGCACCCAAGAGCTCCTAGATTAGATAACCCTATTTGATTCAAATGTGGATTGCTCTTGCTTTCAACACAATGTAGATGAAGGATTAGAGGATAGATAGATTAGAGATTTGAGAGAAATTTGAGCATGATTTTGATGCAAGAAGAAGTTGGTATGAATGGCTTGGGTGAGGGTTTCATTTATAGATTTTTGAAAAAGGAATGGAGGGTGAGGATCAAGAGTTCAGATCAAGGGCTCTCTTTATTTGTAAATTTTAAATTCATAGTGGATGATTTAAAAATTTATTTTTAATGAGAGTGGATTATGACAAATTGAATTTTTTAATTCAATTAGTGGAGGACAATTGAATTAAAAATTGAATTAGTGGAGGACAATTGAATTAAAAATTCATTTTTGGGATAGTGGATATGACAAGTTCAATTTTTAATTCAACTCATGGGGGAGTGGAGGATATTAGCTAATTAAATATTAAAAATATTTAATTATATGTGTAACATGGTGAGGTGGAAAAGTTGAGGTGGAAAGATGAGGTGGATTGATGAGGTCAATTTGTGAGGTGGATTTAGGAGTTAGGATAGAGGGAAATTGAAATAATAAATATTGCATATTTATTAAATCAATTGGCTAAGGTTTTAGACTATTGAATTAATGAAATTAATTCAATTTTGGGGATAATATGATGGAAAATAGGGTAATGAAGGGATAATTAATTAAATAAAAATTTAATTAATTGGTTAGGAGGGAAATTGACATGTTTAGGGATGTCAGGAGTTGGTTCGATGGTAGAAGACATTTTTAGGTGTCTACATTTACCCCTCTTTGAGATGGTGTTGCAGCTAAGTAACATCATTTCAAAGAAGTTACAACATAGAGTTGGATTGGATAGAAAAAAGATTTTGGATTAGAAGAATAGGGTAAGGTTTGGGGATAATTGGTAAGGGTGATGCCCCCTCGAGAGGATAGGCGGGTTGCAAGAACACGGTTGTGCTCTTGAAATGGATGGAACAGATTGGTTGAACTGGTCAGAGGATAAGTGGTGGGATGAAAGGATGATGATGTTGGGAGATGATTGGTGGATGATCATTATGCTGAAAATGATTTAGAGCAATCCTAGGTTTGATATAGCAAAGTGGATGTTTTCACCAAGGTATAGAAGACTAGGGTGATGATGTTTATCCAACATTTGCATGGACTAGACACGCAAACAAAGGGATGATCCCATGCATGCCCAAGATAGTACAACCTTGTCTAGACGAGGGAAGGGGACTCATAGCATAAGCCCTTAGTACACAAAAGGTATGATGAACCTTAGATGCATAAGCAGATCAATATGCTAGAACCGACCCTATGATCAACAAGATAGGAATACTAGCTTGGAGTAATGAAACCAACCCACAAGCATAGCATAAAAAACAAGACTATGTCCCATTCTAGATGTTTTCACCACATACCATGATATAGTGAGATCAAGGTAGCTTTGATGTGATCTTCGAATAGGACAACAGATAAAAATCAAAAACATCAAAAGACCAACGAACAAAACAAGTAACCATTGTATCTTTTGCCAAAATAGATGATGATTTGATAGATGCTGCCTATCATAGGAAAGATATATGCTAAGGCAGGGATTGATAGATGATTTGATGATGTTGTGATGATTGGATAGATTCTGCCTATCGTAGGAATGACATATCCTAAGGCAAGAATCAATTGATGATTGGATCATGTTTTGTTGATGTAAGATTGGCTCAAGATATGATGGTGACAAGTTATGGTTGATGCTGATTTGATAGTTGATGATTTTTGATAAGGGATGGCGCTTTGATAGGTGATGTGATGCTTGGATCTAGTGTAAGCTTATTGAGGATAGATGTGATGATGATGTGGGATGATGATAAATGCGATGATGATGAGAGTGTGATGGAGCAAGTTTTATTTGTGTGATGGATAGATTTTTTTAAAAAAATTTGTGTGTTTTCTATTATTTTGGGATTTTTTGATATTTGGGATGTTTTTGGATTTTGTGATTTTGTGATTTTTTTGGAGTTTTTGATTTTTTTGTAATGTTTTTGGATTTTTTGATTTTGTAGAAAGGGCATGATTTATTATGATGGTTGCCTTGGATTTCGTGTGGATAGCCTTTGCGCTAGATACCAATGACAAGGGAACACCAAGTCTAGAGGTGAAGGTGATGGGGTTGGATAGGGGAATTGGTGATGAAAAGATAATGGATAGGAGATTGTGATAAATGGATAGATACATGCAGATAAGGTGTAGGATGGGGGATGAAGGATCTAGTAGGGAGACATAATAAGTAGGTGGAGGGATTGTTAGTGGAAGGTGATAGAGAGGAGATTCATGATAGATGGATTGCAAGATAGATGGATGGGAGATGGGGATAAGGATTTTCACCAAGGGTTAGGTTGCAAGGAATCATATGCCCCAATGCTTAGGATTTTGCATGATAGGTTGATGTTTGAATGGATGGATTTTACAATAGGTGGATGGAGGATATACTAACGAAGGGAGTATGCCAAGAGGTCTCCAACGCATGTTGTTGATATGTTGCCCCTTGTCTTTATCAAGATCTAGGTGAGAGATGGTTAAAACAAGATATAATGGATATGATGGATGGGAAATGATAGGATACATAGGGGATGGTGGATAGGAATATGATAGGATAAAGATAAGATAGTGGATAAGATGTGCAAGGATATTATGGATGTGGATGAAGGATACAGTTTTGTCCCCAAGTGTAGGGATACAAAATGGATGGAGAAGGGATTACACAGGACGCCCACAAGGGGTTTTCATCATGGTACTTGCCCAAGGTGCCACGAGGAGTGGTTTTCACCATTGGATGGATTTTTTCTCTTTACTAGTTTCTTGATTTTTTGATTTTTTTTTCTTTTATTGATGGAATGGGGACTCTAGCATCTGTTTCCATAGCAAGGAGAAGATGGTCCCATGTTGGATAGCATTATGGATGATAATTACATGGATGTGGGTAGATAGGAGAAGATGGAATGGATTATTGATAATGGATCATGGTGTGGATTATGTGGATTATGATGTGGGCAATGCGGATTATGATGTGGATTACGCAAAAGCATGGACCATAGGGATGTGACGGGGAAGATAAGTAGGATAGTGAACGAAAGATGGAGAGATGGAGGTATGTGGGAATTGCAAGTGATGGAGGGGAACCAATACCAGTGGTTGCACACATCGTGATCTATTTGGAAGCTTGTACTTGGGGTGTGGAGTTGGGAGTAATGGGGATTGGGATGGGGGATACTTGGATGGTCAATTTGGGGTTTTAGGGACCCAAAGAGACTTAGACTTTGGGGGATTTTTAGATAGGGAGCGGGGTGTTTGGGATTTTGGGGTGGATTGGGATGTGGATGCCTCATTAGAGTTTGGTGCTTTTCATTTAGGGACCCACGCCATTTTTGTTTTTTCTTTTTCTTGTGATGGTGTGGGATTGGATAGCCTTTTTGATTTTTCATTTTGATTGGAAGGGATAATATCCTTAGGCTTTTGTGCTTTATGAGTTAAGGCATTCAAATTTTTGAATCCCATGGATTTGGGGGAAGCTTCATGTTTGAAAGATGTGTGCTTTTGTTGGTCTTGATTGGGAATTTTAGTGGTTTTATGGATGGAGGGGTAAAAAGTAGATTTTTGGATAGATGGGTGAAGTGAATTGAGGATAGGGATATTAGGAGTTGGTAGGATAGGAGGTAAAGTGGATTTGTGGATAGGGATGTTGGGAGTTGGTAGGATAGGAGGTAGAGTGGATTTGATATGGATCTTTGGAGTTGGAAGTAGTGGAGGTAAATTTGATGGAGGAAGATGGATGGTCACATGCTTTTGCAAATCGTAGGATGATAGAGGAGGGATGGAGACATATGTTTTGGAAATGCGACGAGATGCATCATGTTTGGGATTGGATGAATGGATTTTGGGAGGTGTGTGGGTGGTACCAACATGTTTGTTTTGTTTGTCTTGGGATGTATAGCCAAGGCCATGCGAAGATGGATGGAATGTGGTGTGGATGGGTTCCAAGATGCCTTGTTCGTGAAGGCCTAAGCCTTTGCCTTGATAGTTCATAAGTTGGAGCATGCGACATGGAATGGGATGTTTGGTGCTTTGGAAACAAGACGCGAGTCCCTTATTTGTTGGAGAAAGATATGTGATAGATGGAAGTTGTTCACCTCATACGAGGGAGTCACCACAGATGAAAGTGCTTGTTCCAAGTGAATAGGAGGATGGATTTGGGATGGGATTGGTAGATGGAGGTAAAGGATTCATGGGGGATGGTAAAGGGGTGGTAGAGGTTGATGTGGGATGAATAAGGTGATCAATAGATGGTAGGGGATCAGGGATGGGATGAGATGGGATGATTAGATCTTGATTAGGAGAAGGGGTTGATGTTTCAACATGCTTTGGATTTGTTTCTTGACATAGCTCATGTGTTTGGATAGAAGTGGGAGTGACTTGGATAGATGTGGTGGGTGCTTGGATGGATGCAATAGGTGTTTGGATGGATGCGATATGTGCTTGACTTATGGGTTCTTGAACATGGCTGCATGATGGTTCTTGAGTTGTGATAGGATATTGTTCAAGAGGTTTGGTGGGTGTTGGATTGCATGAGGGTGTTTGATTCCTTGCTAATAGCCAATGGATAGCATTCTTCATGAGTGTATGGGTTGAAGAACAATATAATGGATGGATAATGATGGTGGTTGGTGTGGGATTGGGATTGGGATTGGATAGGGGGGTGATGGGATTAGGTAGTGATGGTTCTTGGATGGGTTCAAGGATAGGTGTGGGACTAGATGGTGGTGTTGGAGGGGTGGAGGATTTGGGGGATGCCATTGCTTTGCTTGGCGATTTCTTTGGAGGAAATCCCACAAGGATTCGCTGGATGTCGTGGTGGTAGGATTTGGAAGATTTGATGGTGGATTAGATGGTGGATGGGTGATAGGGGTTAGTGGATTGGGAGATACATAGGGTGATGGATTAAGATTGGTAAGGTTGGAGGGATAGTGTGATGGGGGGATTGGAGGATGGGGATTAGGAGATGGGGGATTTGGTTGTTGATATGAGCTTTGGATTTCAGATATAAGGTGTGCTAGATTGGTGTTCCCTTGATCAAAGTTAGCATGCCAAAGGTTGGGGGATTGATAAGGTGGAGGTATGGATTGATTGGATAAGTATGATGGCATGGATGTGTAAGGGGATGAAGATTGATATGAGGGTAAAGGTTGATATGATGAAGGTTGATATGATGGAAGTTGGTATGAGGTTGAAGGTTGATATGAGGATGATGGAGGTTAATATGAGGATGATGGAGGTTGATATGATGGAAGTTGGTATGAGGTTGAAGGTTGATATGAGGATGATGGAGGTTGATATGATGGAAGTTGATATGAGGTTGAAGGTTGAT
Organism: Cunninghamia lanceolata; assembly: GCA_027924645.1. Classification (NCBI taxonomy): domain Eukaryota; kingdom Viridiplantae; phylum Streptophyta; class Pinopsida; order Cupressales; family Cupressaceae; genus Cunninghamia; species Cunninghamia lanceolata. The sequence continues at coordinate 13,822,898 of BSBN01000078.1, forward strand.
GGGATGTTGATGGTGTGGATATGTATGAGGTAGGTTGGTATGAAGGTTGAAAGAATGAGGAGTGATATGATGTGGATGGGGATGATATGTAGGATGTTTGTTGATATGATAAAGGTTGGGAAGGGGCTTGAGATTCTCCAATGATGAGGTGTGCTAAGGGTATATCCTTAATGTCATTTTTGAATTGTTCCTTAGCATTAGGATCCATGTGCTCATAGACTTTTCTAATTCTTTGTACTTGTTGTATTGATTCATAAAGATCCATTTTGTGGGAGAGAGTATGGGATGATGGGGGATGATTGTGATGTTGAGGATCAAATTTCAAGACCTTAGGATGATTCGATTTGATTTGATGGATGATTCTCTATACTTAAGGTGGACTAATGACACTTAAGTAATAGAGTTGATTTGGGTTGATTTGATTGGATGATCAATTAAGGTCTTGATTTTTGATTGGGTTGATTTAGATTTGGAGTTTGATAATGATGTTGGGGGACTTGGATAATGATTGGGATTGATGTTGATTTTGGATTGGACTCGGAATATGATTTGGAAGATTATGGATTGATGTTGGTTGGATTTTGGATTTGATTTGGAAGAGATGAGATTAGAATGATGTTGATGAATTCAATTAAGGATGATGAGGGTGTTTATAATAAGATTGGATTAAATGATTTGGATGATGATGTGGATAAAATAGGTGGTTAGGATGATTAGGATAGATGGGTGATTGGATTAAGATGAAGTGGATAAGAATTATTAGGATGATGAAGATAGATTATGACTAGAGAGGAAGTGGATTATGATAAATTTTGATTAAGCTCAAATAAAGGGATTGGATTGATGGATGAATTTGCTTTTTCTTGGCAAGTAGACAAACAATGAAGCAAGAAAACACAATGGCCAAAGGTTTGAGTTATGAAAGATTTATCAAGCATGTACAACCTAAGGCAAGGCAATGACAATACTTGTGGGACAAGTAGAGGGATTTGGGCCACTAAAACAAAAGTTCGTAGTTGCAGAACATCCGGGGGATCGGCACCTTACGAGCATCCGATAAGCCACTTAAGGTTTTGACTAGCTCTACTAGGAGTTTAATATACCTCGAGGGTACTACTTCCTTTCAAGCTAGCATCGAATGGTAAGCGCTCATACTAATTAGACTTGGCTTTCACCTTATCCTCAATTTACATATAGCGAACCGGATGAAACTACCGCTTGGGGTCACCAATGAGTTCTCCGAATGGATGTGTCTCAAGGGCAGGCCCACGTCCTAAAAAGAAAAATAGAATAGAACCATTTCTCTTCACCCAAGATCCTTTTGAAGGCAAGGGGAGAGGATACTTTGATTCTACCCTATGGGATAACACAAATGTGCAAGTGCACAAGACACAACAAACAAGAGCTAATGTTCATTTTAAGCCCAAATTGAAATGTGCCTAAAGTTGTTTTGTTGCAAGCAATGATTAATTTTAGTTGCACCAAAATCAAATATTCTTTACACTAAGGCACTCAAAGATTCTTTTTAGGTGCACCAAGATAAAGTGTTTGATTATAGATTGTTTGCAAGCAAGATTGATTTTATGCACCAAATTTAAGTGTTTTCTAAGCTAAGAAAATAAAGGTTCTTTTTAGTGCACCAAAAGAAGATGTGTCTTAATCTACTAAATCCCTACAAAAGATGTTAGTAGCTTCGAGATGATGGTCTTGGATGATATGAAATACCCTACAGAATAGAGACACAAACCTGCACAGATCCCTAAGCTAGAAAAGAAAATAGTGCCAAAACAAAGGCAAGATAGCACTAATACAGAAAATAGCTCCAATACAGAAGCAAGATATCGCTAAATTATGTTTTTGCCTTAGTTTACATTCTGTAGTGAGAAAGATAGCGCCAAACTGGGTGACAATAGTACCAATACGGCATAGATTTGGTCAATGGATAATTTTAGAAAAATTTTGCCATAGTCTCCCCTTCTTCGTTCAAGATACCTGTCGAAATAGAGAGCAGATAGAATAGAAATAGAAAGAAGACAAAGAAAGTCGGATGGATTTGTGAGTGCAAGTGCCCAAGACCTGCAAAAAAAACACGTCTCCAAAACAAAAACTCACAAAAGAAAAACAATTAGATATGGACCTTGTGGGTCCCACTGGGCGTGCCAATGTAGATTATGAAAACAAAATGAAGTGAAAACACAAACTAATTACATAAAAACACAAAGTTATACCTCACATGAAGACCCAATCTCATCAAGGGAGGAGGAAGCTTGCACCCAAGAGCTCCTAGATTAGATAACCCTATTTGATTCAAATGTCGATTGCTCTTGCTTTCAACACAAATGTAGATGAAAGATTAGAGGATAGATAGATTAGAGATTTAAGAGAAATTTGAGCATGATTTTGATGCAAGAAGAAGTTGTTATGAATGGCTTGGGTGAGGGTTTCATTTATAGTTTTTTGAAAAAGGAATGGAGGGTGAGTATCAAGAGTTGAGATCAAGGGCTCTTATTATTTGTGATTTTTAAATTCATAGTGGATGATTTAAAAATTTATTTTTAATGAGAGTGGATTATGACAAATTAAATTTTTTAATTCAATTAGTGGAGGACAATTGAATTAAAAATTGAATTAGTGGAGGACAATTGAATTAAAAATTCAATTAGTTGAAGAGTGGAGGATAATTGAATTAAAAATTCAATTAGTGGAGGACAATTGAATTAAAAATTCAATTAGTGGATGACAATTGAATTAAAAATTCAATTAGTGGAGGACAATTGAATTAAAAATTCAATTAGCGGAGGACAATTGAATTAAAAATTCATTTTTGGGATAGTGGATATGACAAGTTGAATTTTTAATTCAACTCATGGCTGAGTGGAGGATATTAGCTAATTAAATATTAAAAATATTTAATTATATGTGCAACATGGTGAGGTGGAAAAGTTGAGGTGGATTGATGAGGTGGATTGATGAGGTGGATTTAGGACTTAGGATAGAGGGAAATTGAAATAACAAATATTGCATATTTATTAAATCAATTGGCTAAGGTTTTAGACTATTGAATTAATGAAATTAATTCAGTTTTAGGGATAATATGGTGGAAAATAGGGTAATGAAGGGATAATTAATTAAATAAAAAATTAATTAATTGGTTAGGAGGGAAATTGACATGTTTAGGGATGTCAGGAGTCGGTTCGATGGTAGAAGACATTTTAGGTGTCTACAAGTTCATATCATTTTATATCAATAGGAGAAGTTTTAGATATTTTGTGTGCAAACTATGTGAAATCAGGTGCCCGAACAATGAAGGAATTGAAGGTTTTTTATGGGTATTTTAGATTATGATTGAAACTAATTTCTTGAGGATTCAATATCATAATTTGCATCATAATTTTCTATTGTTCATGTTATTTTAGTTATTTTGGAAAAACAATCCATTGAGGTTATTACAAGTAAGCCACCCTTGAACACTTTAGAGTATGATGTCCCTTCATGAGATGAGGCAGTGGGTTCCAGAGCTAAAGTTGAGGGGTTGGGGACTAGAGCAAAAGTACAAGCATCAGTGGACCATAGAGAAGGAGAAGAGCATGGTCAATCTTTTATGCAGGTAAAATTTAAAGTTAAATTTCATGGTGTATTCCATTTGAATAATATAAACAAATATTAGTACTAATGTATCTAAGGGGGATAATAGTTAATGATAGAGCAATATTTGATAGAAGTTCATCAAGGAACTTTGTCTGCCATCCAATTCGGCTTTGACTTGCCGATATAATTTTTTCTACACATTAACTTTTTTTATTGTATGCATTTATTTCCTTGTGAGTAATTATATATTAATTTATATCTTGATGTTAATTTAACTTTATGGTCAATCCAAAATGTGAATGATGTGGCATCTTTGCCAATGGTCTTTACTCAAACTCCTGATCAACCCAAGGGACTATCATTTGTAGAATGGCTTTCTGAACACTAACAAAGGGTGGAGGTAATTTGATTAAACTGTACTTTAATTGATAATTTAGAAAACTTAAATATTTGATTATAGTCATTTAGATAAATAATAAAATAGAGAATAGATAAATTGATCTATTAATTTAAAAATTATTATGATTATTTCTATACATAGAGTCTTACATTCTTGTCATTTTTCATACAAGAGATATTATTTGGTGTTGGCAGTTAGCTGCCCCCTTGTCAGTGAGGCATTCAATGCTGACCTCAGATTCATGACATGGTAGTGAGCCTCTCATAGATCTAGGTTAAGTCTAGCATTTGTAGTGAGCATTGATAGCTTGAGATTTTGGCACAACAAAAAATGATTCCAACAATTGGTATCAGAGCCATGGGTCACGGGTTTGAATCCCTCAGGTTGCATTGAGGGGGGACTGTTGGTAGTGAGATGCCCCCTTGTCAGTGAGGCATTCAATGCTGACCTCAGATTCATGACATGGCAGTGAGCCTCCCGTGGATCTGGGTTAAGTCTGGCATTTGTAGCGAGCATTGACAGCTCGAGCTTTTGGTACAATAGAAAATGATTCCAACAGTTGGTTCATCCATGATGAGTCCTTCTCAATTGATGCAGGAGGCCTTGATGGTGGTATGTGCTTGTTTTCTAGTAGATAAGTTTTTGTGTACTGCACTCTACATTATTTATGTGTAACACGTCTAACTTTTTTTAATGTATGCATTTCCTTTTTTGTTTAATAATTATATATTAATTTATTTCAATGTTACTTTACTTTTATAGTCTCTTGAGAATGTAAGTGATGTGCCACCTTTGCCATCATGCTTCAGTAGGACACCTAATCATCTTAAGAGAAAATCTTTTGCAGAACGATTGTCCAAATGACAAGAAAGAGTCGAGATAATTGAATTGAATTTTTCTAAATAATTGATAGTTTATAAAGGTCTTATAGTTGATTGTAGTGATTTAGATGTATGTTAATAAATGAAAGTTTTCAATTGTAGTAGATAAGATTCTATTTACTAACTCTAACTTATTTATATTTAACATTAAAGAGATCAATCAAATTTGTGGTTTGACTTGTTAATGTAGTCAGCTTTGCCTCCATCAACTACTGGACATCATAGTACAAAGAGGATACTTTTTGAGGATCCATCACAGATTGAGGATTCACCAAAGACATAGGGTCATGTGGACCTTTAGTATTTGATGTACCTATTCGGCATGTAGATTGTATATAGATTTTGAGACATGGCATGCCACATTTTGTAAAAAATATTTTGAGTTGGCATATTTGCCAAATTTTTGTATATGTATACCATTATGGACTAGATTTTAATATATATACACCTTGATATACAATATAATTTAAATTCCTTATGCGCATGTATTCCTACTTCGAAACCTAAAAGTTTGATGTATAATCAGTTTACAATGGTTGAGTTATGATCAATAACATGTTATAGATTGATTTCTTGTTATATATGATTGGTTTTCTTGGTAGAAAGATGATATATGTAGTTTCATACCTTAAGACATAACTTGATCTTAATTGCCACGTGATTTTAATTCTAGTTAGATATAGGATTTTCATGAAATGACAAATTTGAATGGTTCACACATGTGCAGAGCTAGAACATGTCTATAGAAAACTTTTATCTCCTCCATATGTAGTTGTAGTTCTTCATTTATCAAGTACAAACATCAAACCAGTTTTAGATAACTAATTTCACCATCAAAACTTCATTTCTAGCCTCCTTTATTCATGTTTTCTCCATTTTCAGTCTTAATAAGGACATATGCAATCTAGAACAATAATTTGGTACCTCATGGAAGGCTACATTAATCATATCTAAGGTTGCAATTTTGGTACATGATTATAAAGTTCATTTTCATTCAGATCCAAGACCTTGATTCCTTCATCTTTAACCATTTCTCGCTATGATTGTGTAGGTACAATAGTGATATAGGTCTGAAAATCAAGTTGATTCATGGCTAGTATAGAAAATTAGGAGTTTGAAATGTTGTCACAACAACACTTTGTAAAAAGGTTTTCAAAATTAGGTAAATGGAAAAATCTTGTTTCATTTCATCTCCTAGAGTTTGTATTCAAACTCATTGGCATCTTCTAGCTATCATTTTTGTAGGTAGAAAAGAAGATATTTCCATTTCATGAAGTTTCCACCATGTTTCTACCTTATTTTTGGATGTTTCCATAATGTTTCTAGCCTCACAAACAATGTTGTCAAATTTGTTGTTGTGGGAAACTTCACAAATTTATCATTTTTCCTTGGCCTCCTAGATCTTCACCATTTATGTATGATCAATCTTAACTCGTATATCCTACCCTTGACTATAAATGATTTCTCTTGAGCTACATGATAATCGTTCCTTCAATCTTTTGACAATCTTAACTTGTATAGCCTACCCCTACCATAGTGCAACAGACCTCCACAATCATGGATACCCATCATTTATGACAAATCTTCATTGATATGACAATCTTTCCTTCTATCATTTGACTATGTTAGGATGTCATATATTCACCTTCAAACCTTATGATAATGTCTTGTTACTATGACCAACTTTATGAGGCATAAGATGGGGATCCAAGGGTATAGGTAACTTTCTCAAAGGATTGCAAGTATCTTTATGGATTGTGGTAGTCAGATAAAACTCTTTATGACTATCCTATAAGGACACAAAAGCATTCACAAGATCCAAACCCTTTCAAAGCGTTGCATATAGTGTAAGGATTTGTTGTTCTATGATATGAGACAATAAAAAACTATGTTTGGTGAGTGTATTGTGATGAGATATTAGAATAGTCAAAGACATTTTAGAGATCATATGATTCTAAGAGTTTTATTTTTAAATGAATTTTTTTCTCTCTCAATACCTTGACAAAATGATTAATTCTTTTAAAAACTATCCCAAGACCCTATTGATTGCCAAATTCCATAACTAGGTGTGATAATAGCAAAGCAACATGGTGATATTCCACTTTATCCCATTTATGATAGTGCTCTTGCATAGAATAGTAGTGTATTAGACTCATTAATTGATCCTTGATGATAATTTGATATGATGGTAGTCTAATGTTCCCATTTTGGGAATGGTCAACAAAGTAGAGTACATGGCAATGATCTAGAGTAGACCTGATTGCGATCATTTGAGAAGGTATTCTTAAGTACTTTGAGCCTAGAAGACCTAGGGTTTATGCTGTAACTGTTAACAAAAGTATTAGAACCTTTCTCCTATCATTTTGTAAGGTCTAACTACTTTGTAATTGACATTATATATTCAAACTTATAGCAGCATATATCGATTTGGTTTTAGTCCATTATAGTTGCAAATTGAAATGGTTTTCCTTGTATAATTAATTTTGGATTACAAATATATTGTTGGGAAGTGTATGGGTGATAATTTTGTGATGTCTTGAACATGTTTTTTGAGCTGAGATAAGTTGTATATTTAGGTTTGATATAAAAATTAGAACTTCATAAAATTAGGGTTTGAGAAGAAAAATCAGAAGTGTTGCATATATCCCATTTGAGATATTACAACAGTCTCCTCACTCCACCCACTCTCCTCACTCCACGAAGACCTAACATTTATGACACAAGTTCCAATGCTTTAAACCCACCTAATCATGACTAAACAATCCTTTTTTACTATAACAATCTTTTTCGAATAATGTTTACATGGTTTCTAAAGCACATAATGGAAATCTCCTTACATATTTAGTGTATTCATCCCAATGTAGAAACTTATGGTGTATATGATACCCCAATTTTCTTAACTAAAGACAAATGTCATGACAACCTCGTGTTTCCATGGGTTCACTATTTGAGATGGCAATTATATAATCATTGAAAACATAATGACATGGATATATTTTCAACTTACAGAGTGTCTAATTATGTAAAGAATGATTCAAGGAGATCCATGACTATTCTAGGGTTTAGGGAAAGATTATATGGTCATGGATCAAAGAATGACTATTCAAAACTAACCAAGACAACTTCCAAATTTCCTCATAGTTATATAATGGCAGTTAATAGTTTTGTGGTAGTTTTAGGGCTCTTTTGGTATGATTTTTTTCTTGGTAGAAAGATGTTATATGTAGTTTCATACCTCAATACATAAGTTGATCTTAATTGCAGTGATTGTAGTTTTAGTTAGATATATGATTTTCTTGGAACATTTGACATGTGAGTTCTTTTTATTCAAGAACACTAGCTTTGACATGTTAGATTTTCTTAGAACACTACATTTGATATAGAAACTACTAGATTTGATATGATAATCATTGATAATTTCTCATCTTACATGTTAAACATGCAAGATACATGTTAAAAATGATAAAACTTGTGATTTTTTTCATTCAATCAAAGATAGTTATTTTTGTATTAATGAGAAAAGACATGTTTGTGTGTTTACCCATTTATAACGTATCCTTGTTTCACCATCTACATGTATAACATATCCTCATTTCACCTTCTATATGTTTGACATTATTTTATTTAGCTCATTCCACCTTCAATTTTTTTAACATGATTTTCCTATCATTGATTCATCATCTATAGGTCTAGTATACACTCATTTCACCTTCCATATGGGTTATGGTAAGAGCAAAATGAGGTAGAGAGAGAGAGAGAGAGAGAGAGATGTACATTTGGCATGATTTGAAATCCTCATTTCAACTTCTATATGGTCTACATACTTTGCATATCCTAATTTTCCTTGCATCTACATAAGTTATGGAAAGACCAGAATGAGTTGTGCCCACGGTGCCTTCCAATGTTTATGGGGGAGTGAACAGTTTGCCCTTGCAGACGACGAAGATGACTACATAGGGAGAGATACATTTGGCATGATTTGTATTTGGACAGAGTAGTTCTTAGAATTTGTGGTAACTGAGAATGTTTCGTTTAGACCTATAGGTACACATGGGGTCCGTAGACAATAACTTCTCTTAGTTTTGGTCAACTCTAATCTGTTTGACCGTGCTGAAATCAAATACATTTTTGCAAAATGCATCAATTTCATGTAGCGCAACATTGCCATGTGCCATATTTTTTTGCTTTGCTCATCATGGGGCCGAATTGACTATGTCGATGCATTGGGGTGGGTAGGTAAATGCTTGGGGAGGTCTCATTTCATGTGCCAAGTGTCCCAATCATTCAAGATAGCAGGCTACTAGCAAAGTCCCTTAAGATCCCTAAGACCAAAAAATAGCCAAATTTTGACAGAGTAGTTCTCAGAATTCATGGCAGATGGAAATGTTCTGTTTAGACCTATAGGTGCATGTGGGGTCCATCCACAATAACCTCTCTTGGTTTTAGTCAACTCACATCCATTTGACCATGTCAAAATCAAATGCATTCCTACAAAATACTTTAGTTTCATGCAGTTGAAAGGTGCTAGGTGTGACATTTTGCATTCCATAGCTCATGGACTAAACAAACTACACTAATACATTAGGGTGTGTGGTTAAATTCTAGGGGAGGTCTCATTTTAGGGGCCAAGCATCCCAGTCATTCCAGGCAGCAGGCTACCGGTAAAGTCCCTTAAGATCCTTAAGAGCAAAAACTGCCAAATTTTGATGGAATAGTTCTTGTAATTCATGATAGCTAGGAATGTTCTATTTGGACCTACAGGTGCATATGGGGTCTATACACAATAACCTCTCTCACTTTTGGTCAACTCTAGTCTGTTTGACTATGCTGAAATCAAATGCATTCTTGCAAAATACTTCAGTTTCATGCAGTGGAAAGGTGCTAGGAGTGACAATTTGCATTCCATAGCTCGTGGGGTAAAATGGATTACAGAAAAACATAGGGGTGGGTGGGTAAATTCCAAGGGAGGTATCATTTCATGCACCAAGTGTCCCAATCGTTCGAGCTAGCAGGCTACCGACAAAGTCACTTAAGATCCTAAGAGCAAAAACTACCAAACTTTGATAGAACAGTTCTCAGAATTCATGGTAGCTGGGAAAATTCCATTTGGACCTACAAGTACACATGGGTTCATCCACTATAACCTCTCTCAGTTTTGGTCAACTCAAATATGTTTGACTGTGTCAAAATCAAATGCATTCTTGTAAAATGCTTCAGTTTCATGTAGCACAACCATGCCAGGTGCCATATATTTTGTTTTTCTTGTCATGGTGCTAAACGGATTGTACCAATGTGTCAAGGTGGATAGGTAAATGGTAGAGGAGGTATCATTTCATGTGCCAAGGGTCCCAATCTATCAAGGCAATGGGCTACAAATAAAGTCAGTTAAGATCTTCTAAGAGTAAAAATTACCAAACTTTGAAGGAATAGTTCTCAGAATTCATGGCTGATGTGAATGTTTTTCTTGGACCAACAAGTGCAGGCGGGGTCCATCCACAATAAACTCTTTCATTTTTGGTCAACTCTAGTCTATTTGACCATGCCGAAATCAAATGCATTCTTACAAAATGCTTTAGTTTCATGTCGTAGAAAGGTGCTAGGAGTGACATTTTGCATTCCATAGCTCATGGGGCCAAATGAACTATGCCAATGCATTAGGGTGGGTGTGTAAATGCCAAGGGAGGTATCTTTTCATGGGCCAAGCATCCAGTCATTCCAGGTAGTAGGCTATCGGTAAAGTCCCTTAAGATCCCTAAGACCAAAAATTGTCAAACTTTGATGGAAAAGTTCTCAGTATTCATGGAAGTTGGGAACATTCTGTTTAGACCTACAAGTGGACTTGGGGTCCTTCCACAATAATCTCTCTCTATTTTGGTCAATGAGAAAATCACTTTGATCGTGCTAAAATCAAATGCATTCTTGCAAAATGATTAAGTTTCATGCAGTGGAAAGGTGCTAGGAGTGACATTTTACATTCCATAGCTCATGAGGCTAAATAGACTGCACCAACATGTTGAGGTGGGTAGGTAAATGCCAGGGGAGGTCTTGTTTTGTGGGCAAAACATCCCAGTCATTTCAAGCAGCAGGCTACTGGCAAAGTCACTTAAGATCCTAAGAGCAAAAACTGCAAAACTTTGACAGACCAGTTCTTAGAATTCTTTGGTAGCTGGGAACATTCCATTTGGACCTACAGGTGCATGTGGGGTCCATCCATAATAATCTCTCTCAATTTTGGTCAACTCAAATCTATTTGATTGTGCCAAAATCAAATGCATTCTTGCAAAATACTTTAGTTTCATACATCACAACCTTGCCAGGTGCCATATTTTTTGTTTTGCTCATCGTAGGGCTAAAACGACGGTGTCAACATGTTGAGGTTAACAAGTAAATGTTAGGGGAGGTCTCATTTCATGTGCCAAGCATCCCAGTCATTCCATGTTGTAAACTACCAACAAAGTCGAAAGTTGTTAGGACTAAAATTTTGCATTCCATAGGTCATGGGGCCGAATCGATTGCACCAACACATTGAGGTGGGTGGGTAAATGCTAGGGTAGGTCTCTTTTTGTGTGCGAAGCATCCCAGTCATTCTAGGTTGGAAGCTACCGGTCAAGTGACTTTGCTAGTAGCTTACAACCTAGAATGACTAAGACCCTTGGCACATGAATCGAGACCTTTCATGGCATTTACCCACCCACTCTAATGCATTTATCCAGTCAGTTTAGCCCCACAAGTTGTGGAATAGAAAATCCCACTCCTAGCACCTTTTGACTTTACTGGTAGCTTGCAGCCTGAATCGACTAAGACACTTGGCACATGAAATGAGACCTCCCCTAGCATTTACCCACCCACTTGGACATATTGGCATAGTCAGTTTGACCCCATGACCTGTGGAATGCAAAATTTTAGTCCTAGCAACTTTCAACTTTATCAGTAGCTTATAGCCTAGAATGACTAGGACGCTTGGCACATGAAATGAGACCTCCCCTAGCATTTACCTGCTCACTCTGATGTGTTGGCATAGTTGGTTTAGCCCCACAATGAGGAAAAAAATGGCACCTAGCAAGGTGGTGTTGCATGAAACTAAAGCATTTTGCAAGAATGCATTTGATTTTGGCATAGTCAAATAGATTTGAGTTGACCAAAACTGAGAGAGGTTATTGTGAATGGACCCCACATGAACTTGTAGGTTTAAATAGAACATTCTTAGCTACTACGAATTCCAAGATCTATTTTGTCAAAGTTTGGTAGTTTTTGCTCTTAGGATCTTAATTAACTTTGCCAGTAGCCTACTGCCTTGAATGATTGGGATGCTTGGCACATGAAACAAGACCTCCCCTAGCATTTACTCACCCACCTGACATGTTGGTGTAGTTTGTTCGGCCCCACAAGCTATGGAATACAAAATGTCACTCCTAGCACCTTTCCACTGCATGAAACTGAAGCATTTTGCAAGAATGCATTTGATTTTGACATGGTCAAATAGATTTGAGTTGACTAAAAATGAGGGAGATTATTGTGGATGAACCCCACATGTAGTTATAGGTCCAAAAGGAACATTCCCAGCTACCACGAATTCCAAAAACTATTCCGTCAAAGTTTCATAGTTTTTGCTCTTAGGATCTTAAGTGACTTTGTTGGTAGCCTACTACCTCGAATGATTGGGATTCTTGGAGAATAAACTAAGACCTCCCCTTGAATTTACCCACCCACTCTGATGTGTTGGTGCAGTCCATTCGGCCCCACAAGCTATGTAATGCTAAATGTCACTCTTAGCACCTTTCCACTGCATCAAACTAAAGTATTTTGCAAGAATGCATTTGATTTTGGCACGGTCAAATGGATTTGAGTTGAACAAAACTAAGAGAGGTTATTGCGGATGGACCCCACATGCACATGTAGGTCCAAATGGAATGTTCCCAACTACCATGAATTCTATGAACTATTTCGTCAAAGTTTGCTATTTTTTGCTCTTAGGATCTTAACTGACTTTGCTAGTAGCTTGCTACTCATTATAACTGGGACACTTGGCCCATTAAACGAGAGGTCCCTTGACATTTACCCACCCACCCTGATGTGTTAACCTAGTCTATTTGGACCCACAAGCTATGAAATGCAAAATGTAACTCCTAGCACCTTTCCACTGCATGAAACTGAAGCATTTTGCAAGAATGCATTTGATTTCGGCATGGTCAAATGGATTTGAGTTGACCAAAATTGGGAGAGCTTATTGTGGATTGACCCCATGTGCACCTGTAGGTCTAAATGGAACATTCCCAACTTCCATGAATTTTAAGAATTGCTCCATCAACATTTGGTAGTTTTTTGGTCTCAGGGATCTTAAGGGACTTTGCTGTAGCCTGTTGCTGAAATGACTAAGATGGTTGGCCTACAAAACAAGACCTCCCTTGGAATTTTTCCACCCACCTTAACATGGTGGCATAGTCTGTTTGGCTGCACAAACTATAAAACACAAAATGTCACTCCTAGCACCTTTCCACTACATGAAACTCAAGCATTTTGCAAGAATGCATTTGATTTTGGCATGATCAAACGGACTGGAGTTGACCAAAACAAAGAGAGTTTATTGTGGATAGACCCCATGTGCACCTGTAGGTCCAAACGAAACGTTCCCAGCTGCCACAAATTCTGATAACTATTTCATCAAAGTTTGGCAGTTTTTGCTCTTAGGATCTTAACTGACTTTGTCAGTAGCCTACTACTTTGAATGATTGGGACCCTTGGCACACAAAATGAGACCTCCCCTAGCATTTACCCACCCACCTTGATGCGTTGGCATAGTCTTTTCACCTCCATGAGCTATGGAATGAAAAATGTCAGTCCTAGCACCTTTCCATTGCATGAAACTAAAGCATTTTGCAAGAATGCATTTAATTTCATCACAATCAAATGGACTTGAGTTGACCAAAACTAAGAGAGATTATTGTGGATGGACCCCATGTGCACCTATAGGTTGAAATACAACATTCCCAAATGCCATGAATTCTGAGAACTATTCCATCAAAGTTTGGCAATTTTTTGGTCTTAGGGATCTTAAGGGACTTTGTTGGTAGCCTACTGCTGGGAATGACTAGGACACTTGGCCCATGAAATGAGACCTCCCTTTGTATTTACCCACCCACCCCGACGTGTTGGTGTAGTCGGTTTGGTCCAAATGAAACATTCTCAATTGCCACAAATTCCAAGAACTGCTCCATCCAAATATGAATCATGCCAAATGTATCTCTCTACCGGCAAAGACCCTAGTTTTCATAGGGGGAGACATGTGATTTTAAGAGGTTTTGGGACTGTTTTGAAGAGGTTTTTAGGACTATTTTTAAGAGGTTTTTGGGAATGTTTTTAAGAGGTTTTTGGAACTATTTTTAAGAGGTTTTTGGGACTAACTTCAAGAGATATACTAGTTTATTGTTAAAATATTCATGACATAAAATCACTACATATATAACCATTAATTTTAGCATTAAACATAGTGAAAAAATAGACCTTTAAGAGTGTACTACTAAAATCACGTGAAATGGTTACCAATTATTAGCACCAGATGTGAAGAAACACTAGGAGGATATGTAACATGGAAACATTATTATATTATGGTCATAATCTCCTCATAGGATATACAAAATATACAAATATACAAATATAAAATATAAAAAATGTATCCACGATGGAAGCTAAATGCTTTAACCATTGATATCAATCCCTTGGATACAATAGATTTATAGTTAGAAACACCTGCATTTATAAGTAAAATTGTTAAGCAAAGTAAACACCATCAAGTACAACTAACTTAATATTTTTTATAAGAACTTTGATGAAAGATATTTTATATGTAACCTTAGGAATTATATCGAATGTCTCCAAAATGAAAGCTAAATGCCTTAACTAGAATCTCAGTCCCTTGAATGTACAATTGGTCTATTCTCCAAAACACCTACAATTGTATATTAAAGTTTGTCAAGCGAAAAAAATTTAAAACACCTGCATTTATAACTCCCTTTGTATCATCTTTATATATACCCTCCTTCTTCTTCTTTGCATGGATTGTCCACTTCTCTTTTAAATTGTGAATCTTGACAATGTCCCCTTAGAAGATGATAGTCATGAATCATGCTAATTTGATACCTGACTAAGACCATGACCTGAATTTGTAACATAAAACAATTTGACAAGCCACGTAAACTATTTGACAAAACAACTCAAAGAGATGTTGTTTTATGGAATGCAATGATTGCAAGATATGCACAAAATAGATTTGTTGCTTTAGAAAATTTTAAGAAAATCAATTATAGGACTATTATACTAGGATTGTTCTACTAGTCCATATGAACATGGTCATGGTGTTGAATAGGACTGTTATACTAGTCCATATGAACATAGTTGTTGTTTGATGGAATGCAATGATTGCAAGAGATGTTTGATAGAATGCAATGATTTCAAGATATGCACAAAATGGATTTGTTGATAAGGCTTTATAAATTTTCAAGCAAATGCAATTAGTGGATGTAAAGCCAAATTCCACAACCTTTTCTAGCATCCTCTATTCTTGTTCCAAAATGGGATCTTTGGAATAGGGTACATGGACACCCATAAAAAAATAAAGCTAGATTTTGTTAGACTATGTAGTTGCAACTACCCTAGTAGACATGTATGCAAAGTGTGGAAGAATAGAAAAGGCACGTGAACTATTTGGCAGAACACAGGTCAAATAGATGTCATCTCATGGAATGCAATGATTGCAAGGTATGCAAAAATTTGATTTCTTGATAAGGGTATACAAACTTTCAAGAAAATGCAATTGGAGGGTGTAAAGACAAATTCCAACATCATCCCATCCTATGCTAAAACGTGATATTTGAAATAGTGTTTGGACATCCATAAAAGCATAAAGGATATGGTAATTTTATTAGATGTTATAGTTGCAACTACCCTAGGAGATATGCATGCAAAATGTGGAAGCATAGACAAGGGCAGTGAACTAGTTTACATGATGCGTCAAAGAAATGTGGTCTCATGGAATGCCATGATTGCAGGATATGCAAAAAATGTATTTTTGCAAGGATGCCCTCAAAATCTTTGAATTAATCAAGCACTTTGGAACATATCCTAACATTGCAATATTTTCTTGTGTTCTATTTGCATGTAGCCATCCAAGTTTAGTGGATGAGGGTTGTACATACTTCAACCACGTGTAACTCTTGTTGTAAATTCATGATCAGTTATAATGCTATTATAGGACTGTTAAATAGGAATGTTATAGGACAGTTATACTAGGACTATTATACCATAGCTATGAACATGGTCACGGTGGTAAATAGGAATGTTATACTAGTCCATATGACTATTATACTATTTTCTAAGACTTTTTGTAGAATCTCAACCCTCCTTTCTTGAATGTTATATTTATTATGGAAGAGATTGTTCTAACTCATTGTCATAGTCGTACGGTGGCTGTCATACATTTGGGACAACAATGTTCATGAAATATGGGAGCAGATTAGATTTGAGAGTATGATGTTGTAACTTGGAATAGTGTATATACCCTAACATCTAGTGGCAACATAGATGTAATTGTCATCTCTATCAAGTATTGTTGCATGGACAAGAACACAAAATGGAGGCACAGGGCTAGTGCTATCCTGGTTTTTTAAAAATAGTCATACTCTACCCTATGATAGTCATGAGGGTATGAGGGAAGTGTTGTGGAAGGTAGTCCATGTGCCAAAAGGATTACTATAAATGATGTCACCTACAAGGTTCATCAAGAGGATGACCTAGGAATGAAATGAACCACCATCTAGAAGAAGGAAACATAAGGTTTCAAGGAGGCTTTCGAATAAAAACAATTGTTGCTGATTATGGAGCATTGTCATGCCTTAGGACAATCATAAATTAGATGATTGCCATTATATTTTGAAGGATGCCCATGGAAAGGAGAAGCTAGGTGTTGTCTTAAGTAGTGTGAAGACCATCCAAGGGGCTATCAAGACTGTCATGAGTATTGTCATAAAGGAAAATGGGGTTGTCAAGAGATTATTGCATGATCCTATAGCTAAGTGAAACCTTCCTAAGTGTCCATTTTTTTATGCAATTGGTAGGTGTAAAGAAAAATTCCATGACCTTTGCTAGAATCCTCCCTACATGTGCCAAAATGGGATCTTTGGAATGGGATATGGACATCCATCAAAGCATGAAGGAAATGGGAAATTTGTTAGATGTTGTAGTTGCAACTACCCTAGGAGACATGAATACAAAGTGAGGAAGCATAGGCAAGGCACATGAACTAGTTGGTGGAATACTTCAAAGAAATGTGGTCTAATGGAATGCCAAGATTGCAGGATACAAACAAAATGGATTTGTTGAAAATGGATTTAGACACTTTCAAGAAAATGTAATTGTCAGGTATAAAGACAAATTCCAAAACCTTTGCTAGCATCCTCTCTGCATGTACCAAAATGAGATCTTTGGAACAGGGTATGGACATCCATTAAAGAATGAAGGATATGAGAATTTTGTCAGATGTTGTAGTTGCAATTACCTTGTGACACATGTATGAAAAATGTGGAAGCATAGACAAGGCACATGAACTGTTTAGCAGAACACATCAAATACATGTCATCTCATGGAATGCCTTGATTGTAGGATATGCAAAAAATGAATTTAGAAATTAGTATGTAGAAAAAGCTAGAAAGAAAAATATTAAGAAATACAAATGAACACTAAAAATTGTACCTTAGGTATAGTCAAAATAACTTGCGATGCCATGCAAAATAATCTACAATGCCATGCAAGATAACCTCATTCATAGTCTCAAAAGCATGAATTATAGTTAAAGAAATAAGATTTGTAATAAAAAAATTCAAAAAAATAGAAAAAACAAGAACAAGTTAAGATAAAAATTGTTATACATGTCCATTTGGAAGTTTAAATTCTAGTTAAACATACTTGGGGGGTCATCTCGTACCTTCAGAGTATGCAATATTGCTTCATGACCAGCATTACTAATTGTCTATAGTTGTTTTGTTTTTGGTTTTGCTTGATGTTTTAGTAACTTAACATTTGTTGCTACAACTAGGTGCGAATCAATATGGTTTTATGCTTCTCAAAGTCTTCAAAGGTAGGGATGCCATTCTTTCTAATCATATATGTTCACAACCAAGTCCTAGAAATAACAACTAATGTTGTAGGATATGTGAATTCATCATCATTTGGCGTAGGTTGTGTTAGCTTTTGTTTTCCCTATACACATCATGCCAACCAATAGTCTGATCTCTCTTCATTTCCATGTGGTGCAATAACTGTATAAACATGACCTAGCTATATAAGATCTAAAAGATGTTCGTAGTCAAATGAGCTCTCCTTGTCATTGACTAAAAATGATTGAGCTTGAGATAAATGATTTAAATATTGTGGAATCCATGCATCTACCCACTCACTTGACTCACAATTATCCCAATCACATTTAATACAACTCTGACAAAAACAAGCTAATTCTTGTGTCTAAATAGTCCATGCACTTGCATCTGAGATTCGAAATGAATGCAACTTTGATGATTCATTGATTCTTTGAAAATCAAATTTCTCTCTCGCTATCCCCTCATCAACCAACCAAAAGAACCTACACATTTCTGAATCAAGAGCCACTCCTTGTGACAATGCATAATTACATCACTTAATAATAGAATCTACATCACTAAATGTATCACCACCTCTAATCTTTAGTTGTTCTTTAAAAAAACTCTCTTCACACATGCACCTGCTCCATCATGTTCACCTTTTCTGTGCCCGACTTAAAAAAATTCCAAATGTGAGGTATACCCTTCTCTACATGCATTCTGCTCAACCAATAGAATATACGAGAATTCTTGAATTGACTAGTGTAATTATCTAACCAAATGAGATGTTGATTCATTCTAATATCTTTTTCTTGCAAGAACCCATAAAATTGTTGAAAACAATATTGCACATACTCTGATGAATGAGTTCGATCATCACTCATGTAAAAATGGTATTCTCTGACAATCTTACTATTCTCTTCTATACTCTTAGGGACACGTCTATATGTGATGTGAACAAAAGTAGCAATCTGAATAGAATTGTAGTACTAGGATTGCACTTCATTTTGGGGTTGCAATGTGTAGTTTTCTACAAAATCAACTACAGAGACAATAGTTCCAATCGGGAAAAAGTATTTACACATCCTAAACTATTGATCTAACCATCGAGACCTGTGGCTATGTCTGGAATACTTGTAGAAAAGATTTTTCTTAAAATCATAAATAAAATCAGCAATATTTACCTCTCTTACAATCAATTCACATCTAGAACCTTCACCTCCACTTTTCAAATTGTATTTCACTATCTCATATCTCTTTTTCTCAACCATTCTCTTTCCAAAATCATGCTCGGTGGCCTCATGAAAACATGATACAAACTTTGATAACACACCACATTGTAAACACTTTTCATTTAAACAATCATTCCTATAGAAAATGCAATCATCATCTCTAATACATAGAAATAAATCCAATAAGTCCCTAGATGATTTTTGTAGTTGAATTACACCACACTCCTATAACATTTCATTAGTGTGCAAAGTAGAATGAATATTGCATAATAATTCATGATAGATAGAAAACTCTACATGGTACTTGCAACAACATGTATTACAAATTTAAAGAGGAACACAATAAAATGGATTAAGAGATTTAAATGATCTTTGTGAGATTGTCATACCTGGGTGTGTTTCATAATATTGTTTGTACAATGTTGTTTG
The DNA here is from genome assembly GCA_027924645.1 of Cunninghamia lanceolata. Taxonomy (NCBI): domain Eukaryota; kingdom Viridiplantae; phylum Streptophyta; class Pinopsida; order Cupressales; family Cupressaceae; genus Cunninghamia; species Cunninghamia lanceolata. The sequence continues at coordinate 13,842,555 of BSBN01000078.1, forward strand.
GCTACATTCCAAGTAATGGTTAGGATGTGATGTGTGGTCTTTATCACCAATTCTTAACTTTAAAACATCTTTTGCATTCAGTGATACCCTAGAGTTAGTGTGCCAAAATCATTCAATTTCTTCCTTTGTACTATTGATTAGCTTCTTATCAACTCATGGAAGCCTACTACTAAAAGCTCAAGTATCATTTCCAAGAGGACTATCTAGTCTTAATCTTAATGCTAGCGCTTTTGACAATGTTTTACGATTCAATCTTAAGTCAACACAAGTTTGCCTCATTAATCAATCCTTTCTTAATTGTTTGCTTACTATTGAGGTTGTTATTAGTCTACAAGAAGCTCTTTTATCTTTCTCCTTGCTAGTCTTTCCAATAGAATTGAGTGCATTTAAAAGTCTTCTAACAATAATTTTATTCCGATTGGACACTTGTTTAACCAAATCTTTAATTTCTTTAGTAAAGGTCTCATTTTGTACATTTTTAGTAATTGCACAAAAAGTTGGCATTGTTTGGTTAATGTTTTATTCTCAAAGTATTCACTGAAGAGTTTTGAAGCCAACAACTGAACCATTTGTGACAACCTCTTGCCTTCAAGTTTTTCCATTATGTTCTCATCAATTTCAAGTAACCATTTTGGGGTTCTTGGATGTTTTCCAAATTTATCATGCTTATTCTCTTCTTGACAAACTTCCTCTCTTCTTATGTAATTTGGAGATACATTGATTTTTATTGTTTCATCCATGTTATCAACCTCATCAATTTTATCAGCAAGTGGATTATGGAGTACAAATTCAACACATGAGGTTCATATTCACCTTCTTCAAGCAAACATCTTTGTTTTTCTTCTTTTACTTTGCCCATGGTATTGATCTTATCAATAGGTGTTTCATAACATTTTGCAACATTATCATCTACAATATCATGGTCAATTTCATTCTTATCTAACATTTCATTATAATCAACATTAACACCTTCAATTTACACGTCATTAGATGGTGAAGAAGAAGCTTCACCTTGATGAGCATCCATCAAACCTAGTCTTCCAATCCTCTTCCTTGCTCTATCCTTTTCCCTAATTGCTTCAATTTCCTCCAACGTAACTTTCCTCCTTTTTTCTTTACAATGACTATTGCTCCCCATTAGGGGAACAAAAATATCACCTTTATTATTGTAACAAGAAAATTGTGTGTCCAAAATTGCATAAAAGTGTTTTTTTGACTCTAACAGGCTGAGATCACAAGTTTTTCGACAACAGAGGGTCTGTGGGAATGACTGTCAGGCCCAACAACATTCCTTTTGTCTTTTTTTAGCTTTTACATAACGGATATCCTTTACCTAGAGCCCAATTTTTTGGGCAATGGATATCTAGCAACAGATATCCCTTCTACAAAATGGATATCCATTTTGTAAAATAGATATCCATTTTGTAAAACAAATACCTATTTTGTTTTCCTCTCAAAGCATGAAACACATGTAATCTACGAAGTATACACATAAATACGTGCAAGGCATGAAGCATATAAGTACACATGATACATGAAGTATGAAGCATACTCATAGATACACGTAATACATGGAACATGAAGCATACATGTAATACATGAAGTATATGTGTAAATACATGTAATACATGGAGCATGAAACATACACATAATACACCAAGTATATGCATAAGTACATGTAATATAAGAAGTATGAAGCATACACATAATACACAAAGTATTCACATAAATACATGTAATACATGAAGCATACATGTAATACATGAAGTATACACATAAATACATCTAAGATACGAGGCATGAAGCATGCAAGTAAATACGTGTAATATACATGAGGTATACACATGGATACATGTAAGTCATAATGCTTACACATGAATATACGTAAATCACAAATTATACACATGAATACATGTACTTGTCATGAAGTATACACTTGAATACACATCAATCATGAAGTATACACATGAATACACTACAATCCATGAGGTATACACTTGAATACACGTAAGGCATGAATCTTATACGTGAAAATATGTAAAGCATGAAACATACACGTAAATACATGTAACATACATGATGTATGCACATGGATACACGTAAGTCACGAAGCATATACATTAATATACATAAGTCACAAAGTATACACATGAATACACGTAGGTCATGAAGTATACACTTGAATATATGTCAATCATAAAGTATACACATGAATACACTACAAGTCATGAGGTATACACTTTCATTAAATTCCTATATTCTAGTTATTATTTTATATTACTAGGTACTTGCATTGTGTCCTTGCCACCCAGGTCCTTCATTTCCTATGTAAGTTTTATGATTTTTGGTATAAAGGACTACAAAACATTTGGATGTGAGCCTGCTTGTGTTGCATCTATGAAGTGCACTACAATATCTATTGCATATGCTTTCTAAGACCTTCTCTAGATTCCAATGTCTTACTCTAGATTTCTATTTCTATATCCACTTTCTAGATTTTATTACTATATTCTTAGTTTTTCTATTTTCTCTTAGTTTAAAAGCAAAAAACCATAGTACTTTGTCTAGGGAATGAGCATAGTTTTGATTAGGTGAAGTACATTTAGTTACATTTAAATCACTATGTTAGATTGTATATCAAAACTATAGTTTTATGTTTTAAGATGTATATCTACAAGTGTTTGTATGCGGCAACCAATCATGCAAATACTGTACACTTGTAATGTATCCTTGCAAGGGTTCGGGGGCACAACCCCCCAATTTTTTTTTCCCTTTTTTTGCACGTTCAGGGTCAGTAGTTAATTTTTGTTAACCAATAAATGAAAAATGACATTGTAAAACCCAAATTCTAGAAGCTTCCAAAAATCTTGTTATAAGGGGCTGGGATGTATGTTGCAGTATGAAATTCGTGAGATTGTAATCTATTTTGCACTAGATAATAAATCATTGGATGGCTGAGTTTTTGTGGATGTATCCCATTTTGGGTGAACCACGCTAAAATTTTGTGTTGATCTCTTTTATGTTATTCTTCATTGTTATATTTAGGTTATTTAATATGCATATAATTGTTAGTGTATATTGGTTTGATCTACCTAAACCCTAACAACTGGTATCATAGTTAGTTGCATTTGATTATCATCTGCAAGAAGGTCTCATGGTTGAGTGGGAGTCTCACAGTTAAGTGGGAGCAATGGCGGATGAGGGTAAATTAAATGTAGATAAATTTAATGGGCAAAACTATCAGTTATGGAAGATACAAATGGAGGATTATCTCCATCAAAAGGATTTATGGAGGCAATTGGAAGGAAAAGCCCAGAAACTAACACCAATGACTGATGAGGAAATTGGGAACCATTCGGTTGTGCCTGGCACCATCTATGGCGTCTAATATAATAGAAGTGAAGACAACAGACAAACTGATGAAAATTTTGGGTAAATTGTATGTAAAACCCTCAGCCTCTAATAAGGTATTTCTCATGAAGCGTTTGTTTAATATGAAAATAATTGAAGGTGGATTTGTGTCAGATCATTTAAATGGGTTTAATACGATTACCAATCAGTTAACTTCTGTAAAAGTGGAATTTGATGAAGAGGTGAGGGCTCTCTTAGTTTTATGTTCTTTTCCAAACAGATGGAATAGCTTGGTAATGGTAGTAAGTAACTCTGTCTCTAGTTCAAATAATTTGAAATTTGATGATGTTGTTGGTGTTATCCTTAGTGAGGAAATGTAATGGAAAGGCACATGTGAGAGTTCATTTGACTATAGAGAATATGGGAAGAATAAAGGAGAGAGGAAAAATCCCAACAAATCATGGGAAGTCACAAGGGAAGTCAAAGAAAGGTAGATCTAAATCTAGAGGAAGAATGGATTGCTCACACTGTGGAAAGCTAGGACAATTGAAGAAGGATTGTTGGTCTCGAAAGGACAAACAAGGAGACATAAAACATGATGATAGTAAGGAAGCCATTGTTGCAAGTAATAAATTTCAAGATGCTTTAATTCTGTGTTTAGATAATACTAATGATTCCTGGGTAATAGATTTAGGGGCTTCAATTAATGCTACACCCCATAGGAAATATTTTGTAGATTATGTTCCAGGTAATTTTGGACAGGTATATTTGGGTGATGATGAACCCTGTCAGATTGTTGGAAGAGTAAAGATAAAAATCAAGTTGCAGAATGGAAATGAATGGTTTCTATAGGAGGTAAGGCATGTTCCAAATTTGAGAAGGAATTTAATCTCTACAGGACAACTGGGTAGTGAAGGATGCATAGTTACCGTTTCATACAAAGTCTGGAAGGTCACTAAAGGTGCATTAGTAGTAGCTAAAGGTGAAAAGGTAGACACATTGTATTTGTGTACTGGTAATACTTATTCTACTTTAGTTGCTACAGAAATAGGTTCTACTGAGACAATTATATTACTTTCTATAGGGACAGAAACAAAATTATGGCACCATAGACTTGGGCACATGAGTGAGAAAGGGATGAAGATCCTTCACTCTAGAAAGTTGCTACCAGGTCTGAAGTAGATTGACTTAGAGTTCTACGAAAATTGTGTTTATGAAAAATAGAAAAGAGTCTAATTTCTCAAAGTTGGGAAAGAGAAGAAGAGTGAGAAATTAGAGCTTGTGCATTCAGATGTATGGGGACTAGCTCAGGGATCTTCTCTTGATGGCTCTTGCTATTATGTTACTTTTATTGATGATGCAACTAGGAAAACATGGGTGTATTTCCTAAAACAAAAATTAGAAGTTTTTAAAAATTTTAAAAGTTAGAAAGCTTTGGTTGCAAATGATACAAGAAAAAAGTTGAAGTGTCTCAGATCTGATAATGTAGGCGAGTATTATAGCAGAGAATTTGAGAATTACAATTCATATAATGGAATCCATAGGTAGAAAATGGTTTGTCTGAGAGGATGAATAGGACCATTATGGAGCATGCAAGGAGCATGAGATTGCATGTTGGACTACCCTTACACTTTTGGATAGATGTTGTACATACCGTTGTTTATTTAATAAATAGGGGACCTTCAAATTCTTTGGATGGTGGCATTCCAAAGGAGGCATGGATGGGTAAAAAGGTAAACTATTCATTTCTAAAATTGTTGGTTGTGAAGCTTTTGTCCATGTTGATATTGAAAATAGAACCAAGCTTGAGGCCAAATCTAAAAAATCTACCTTCATTGGATATGGAGTAGATGAGTTTGGTTATCAGTTATGGGATTATGAAAATCATAAAATTATTAAGAGCAGAGATGTGATATTCAATCAGAAGGTCATGTATAAGGATCAGATGTAGGAAAAGAAGTATGAATAGGCCAAAAAGGAATTGTTAAGGGAAATTTGGTTAAACAATGAATATGCAATGAACAACATCAAATATCCATAACTCAATAGAATAGTGAAACTAAGAAGATTGAATAAAATGAAGCAATGAATAAAACAATGCAAACCTTCCTTGAATCGAAACTTCTATTGTTGCCTATCAAGATCATCCTTGTTTGTATGAAGTAGGCCCTCAGAGAGTGCACTCCTTTGCTGTTTTCAAGAATGTCGATAGCGAATGGCTGTGGTGATAAACGTGCAATGAAGAGGAGTTTCAAAGCTTTGGGTGACCTCAAGAAAATTGTATTGGGGTGCCAGAGGCGTGCTAGTGAATTTTTGCAGAGTAACAATACGAATAGCCTGGGTGATTAGAATGGAAGAATGAGGTTTCATTTATAGAGTTGGAAGAATGAAGATCAACAGTTGAGATGAAATGAGCAGATCAATGGTTGAGAATGGTTGAGGAATGTGCAACGAATAAAAAGAGGACAAGTGTCCCACTTCCATCATGTAACAGGGTAGTTAACAAAATTGATTGAAGAGTTAATAGAATGGATTGAGGAATTGACTAAATTGATTGATCAGTTACCTGAATAGATTGAGGAACAGACAAAATTGATTGATTAGTTAACAATTTTGATTGATGATTTAACTATTTTGATTAGAGAAGAAATAGGACATGTGGGTGAGAGAATATTAGGTAATTAAATATTTGAAATATTTAATTACATGTGCAACATGATGAGGTGGAGAAGGTGAGGTGGATTGATGAGGTGGATTTATGGAATTAGGACTTAGGATAGAGGGATTTAGGATTAATTAAATAATGTAGGATTATTTAATTATGTGAGACATTAGAAGAATTTAGGGAATTTAATTAAATAAATTGATTTTATTTAATTATGGGATAATGACCCAATCAAATAACCTTAGAATATTTATTTAATTGATAGAAGAAAATAAGAAGGGAATAAATATTAAGAATATTTATTTAGAATGAATCGTGTCATTTTTAGGCATATACATTTTGCCCCTCTTTGATGCAATACAGTTTATGGCGTTGCTTCAAAGAATAAATAGTCTGACAATGATACATGCCCCAGTTTGCCCTTGGTACAAGTTTGACGATAGGATGCCCCCTCAGGAGATTGGACAGGAAAAAGGTAGAGGGCGTGAGATAGACAATCTCATGAAGACGAAGGGTTTAGGTTAGGTTGGAAGAAAACAAGACGCATTTCAGAGAAAGGGGAAGAAAACTGGAAGAAAAACAGTCATGGGAAGTAGTCACAGTCACCACATAGCTAAATTAGGGTTTTGCAAGCTATAAATAGGAGTTGGGTCCACAAGACAATTCATTTGCACACTTGTCTTATCTGGATTTGCCTTGGAGAGCTTAGAGCAACTTTGGAGCAGCATGGTAGCTAGAGAGGCAGACATTCGACACGAGGAGCATTGATTCGAGCGTGTTCGTCGATTTGGTCGGCCAGCAGAGGTAGGACCCCCGGTATGTATCCCAAAAAACTTCCCCTAGGGTCGAGTTAGGTAGCAATAAATGCTAGGAGAAAGTATAGGTAAACAGATGTGCTGAAACATAGAACGATGCATATGCCACGCAAAACTGTGCATATGTCACTTTGCAGTGCATGTGTGAAATGAAACGGTGCATTTGCTAGAGCTGCGCATGCATAGGTTTAGGTGACACATATGTTATTTGGCAGCGCATATACAGCATGTTGTGGTGCCTGCATGAAAGCTGCGTATATTGATTGTTGCAATGCTTTTGTCAGAAGTGGTGCATAGGACAAGAAACGACGCTTTTGTGAAAAAGCGGTGCATTTACCACCTGTTGTGGTGCATATGCCATAGATAGGCAGATTACTTAGCGAAATTGACCCGATTGGTGTCCTGCTTGACACATCAATCGATAAGCTATCTCTGAGATTGCAGGAATCTAGTCAAGAGATGTAGTTTGTTGTTTTGATCAATTTGAAATGCTAAGTTAGTTGATATAGTTCTATAGATATGTTGAGTATGGGATTTTTCAGCTTGAGGTTGACGCCTTGCTTTGTGTGCTTGCAGGAGGAGATATGGGATATGCTACAATCTAGGAAGTAGTTCCTTATGCCCTTGTTGCAGAGATACATGCTGACCGAGATAGATAGAGAGGCGCTTGGTACAATGGGACTGGATTACGTATGCTTCATACCTGAGGTTCAGGTGAACCACAGATTGCTAACGGCTGCAGTGGAGAGATTCCACAGTGAGGATGGGACTTTCCACCTCCCTACTGGTGAGATGACCATCACCCTAGAGGATGTCTATCAGATCCTACACCTGCCTATTGATGGTGAGCTTGTGGAGTATGACTCACAGAGAGGTGTGGGACTCACCGAGTGCAGGTGAGTATTTGATGACTCGGGGTTGGTAGGACAGGTCATCCCATGGCACGATATTTGACTGTTATGACTACTTCCCTGGGATTATGGTAGGATTGATCAGAGGCGTTGTGTGCCCCGATAGGAGATCATATGGATTCCCCATTGGATGGGGTAGGATCATGGAGAGGATGGTGATAGAGGGCACCTGATATGTGTGGGGTGTCTGTGTATTGGCTCACTTGTATCATGACATGCACTAGGTAGTATACCACCAGAGCACGAGCCTTTCGGCCGATGTGTGACTATTACAGTTTTGGCTATGGGAGCACATAGAGATCACGAGACTGATTTGTGTTTTCGCTAGACAGAGAGGGGAGCCATATAGCAATGGCTACACAGGGGTGATTTCCTAGCATAGGCTAGGGAAGCTAGAGTATTGGACACATGCCTTAGATGGGGTAGATGTGGTCATCTGGTGACCATATCTAGACTGTGAGCCATGGGATGATGAGATAGATGAGTTACCTTAGTGCTTTCAGATGAGATGACTGATAGGACGGACCCGCCACATACTAGAGAGGTAGATTGTTGGCAGAGTACTGAGACAGTTCAGCAGGAGGTAGGGCATTCCACAGGGGCAGGCTTACTTTGCATGGACACATGCGGAGAGGGTCAGATGGGGGCCGATGGCATCCTATGAGGAGGCCCTAGCAGAGTTTTGGTAGACACCTTATGTCTCCTGGGATATGAGGACACAGATAGCAGATGCAGGGATGATGCAGGATTATGAGGACTGGATTACTGCACACCCCTTTCTGAGATATTCAGGGCCTAGGATGTTGGTACCTCGCATAGATGAGGCAGACTCAGATGACGAGGGCCAGGTGGGCTAGAGGTGGAGGAGGGGGAGGAGAGGAGGACGAGGGAGTGGCCGAGATGGAGGAGATGATGGAGATTATGGAGATGACGGAGGTTGACCTAGACAGAGTTGGAGAGTTGAGCAGGCAGTGCCATCACAGGTTGCACAGCAATAAGATGTCGCCACCCCACCAGGGACCTCAGCAGTAGGGACCTCAGCCATAGGGGCAGAGACAGGTAGAGGTAGCTCAGGGTCCAGCGCAGTCAGATGTGCAGGAGAGGGTGATAGCCACCTTGAGGGGAGAGATTAGACAGTTGAGGGCACAACTCAGGAGAGCTGACAACCGGTGAGAGACAGACGCAGAGGTGATTGTGGGACTGGCCAGAGAGAGAGATATGGCAGACGAACGGATACAAGTCATCGGTGTAGAGCGGGATACCACATTGGCAGCCCTGGGGACAGACGCAACGACCAGTTTCTTGGTTGGGTAGGTGTAGCAGGCACAAGCACAGTTAGGCCAGTCACAGACACAGCTAGCATAGGTGCAAGGTGAGCTTGGTAGAGCGCAGGCTCAGTATTATCGGGGGCTATATCATGGTGCCGTGCCAGTGAGTTAGAGGGCCTCTAGCTATAGGAGCCAGTCTGTGGCCTTTAGGAGAGCAGGTCCATCAAGGTCAGGAGCTTCTGTGATGGGCCCATAGTAGTCAGGGGTTGGCAGAGGGGGAGACACTGTTGGTAGTGGGGGTAGACTTGCATCACACTTGTATTTTTGAGACATGTATCATCATCCATTGGGATGTACTTTTGTATATGACTTTGATTCAGAGACAGATACTATGATATTTGTACATTTGGACTCATTTTATGACATGTATATGATGATGCAGCTATGCGACTGGATTTACATGTTGTGAGTTTATGATTTTTTTTTTGATTATACGATGTGATGCCTATGTAGACTTAGATGTTTTATCTGATGCTATATGAGATGTTATCTAGATGCAATGTGTGATATGATGCTATGTGATGTTTATATGAACTAATGCAGTGTAAAATGATTTATCTGATGCGTTTGTGATGTATGTGAATGCAAAATGATATCTATATGACTATGCAACTTGATGTGATGTTCTTTGCTATGTTTTTGATTTTTTTTGACACTATATGATGATGGGATATGGATGACCTAATGCACTCTATTTTGTATGCAACTGATTTAATCATGTAAATGACTATTTCATATGCGATGATATACAACTAGATGTTATGTTTTTGTGTTGTCCAAATGTACTTTATCGACACAGAAATGACATGATGATAGATAGAGACTGATTGGACAGAAGAATGACTCGATAGCGAGGTTCACAAGCTTCATTTTGTATTGTCACTTTGTATTGTTTAGATCTTTTATTGCATGTGACATGGATGTATGGATGTGTAAATGGATGTATAATGGAGGGATTTGATAAATGCTTTGATTTTTTGACATCTTGATGGTGCAAGTATTTTGGAGTGCTTTATTTCATCATTGGGCGATTTTTTTTGGTACCTTTTGCTGAAATGTTGTAAGTTAACACAAGCTTCTAGGTATAATTGAACCGAGATGACCTGAGTGTTTCTTACATGGATTTTGATTTAGCAAGTTAATACAAGCATCTAGTTAAAATTGAATCTAGATGACCTGAGTACCTCTTGTGTATCAACAAAGAACGATTGCCCCCGTTCATGTTAGACCTTTGGTGTCCTCGATGATCTTTTGCCGACCATGTCCTTAGACAAGGCTTCACATTACTAAAGATTAATCGATAAATAGCAAACAAAGAAAAGAATCATGCCCCCATCATAGCATCTCTAGCTTTTGGCATCCTTGAGTAGCATAGAAAGACATGATAGCAGAAATCAAGATTCTGTAATTTTTAACCTAACCAACACAAATCATTCTTGCATTTAGGTGTGTTTGTTTCTTGCCATAATTTGAGTAAAATCATTTAGAAGACCTTAGGTGTTGTTCTATTTTGCCTTGGATAGGTTAAGTGCCTTGTGTCAAAATTTCTGCTTTGGAGAGTGGTTCTGCTTGCGCTTGCTTGCTTGGTGAGAAGGTTTCACAATCCTTATTGGAGAGACAGACCCTAAGGGACTGACCTAGTGCATCGGGGGCTCATTGCTAAATGGCCTTGCCTACGTGATGACGCAGAGGCAACGTAGTTCAGGGTAAACCCTAATGGACCATGGATGGACTAGAAGAAAGATGACAAGAAAGATGACAAGAAATGGGATAAATGGGATTGTGAGAGCCTCGAGGGCACATAGGAATATGGCCTTGCCTACGTGACGATGTAGAGGCAACGTAGTTCATGGACTTGGACCATGGAAAACCGATGAGAGACACTATGCTAGGCTTACGTGATGGATACGATATGGGACAAAACCTTGGGTGACAAGGCCAACAAAGAGATAGAGTATCAAGCCATGATAGGTAACTATCAAGAGTTTATTATGGGACAGATATGGGTCGAATGGGACACAAGGAAAAATGGACTCAAGGTGATTGGTTTCCCAAAGATGGATAAGGTGGTTTATCACAAGTAACGCCTGTTTACCAGGTTTTCACCACTTGCTTTTATTTGCATGAAAGCTAGAAAGTATACATGATGCCTGTTTGCCAGGTTTTCATCATGATACCTATCCAAGGTGCCTGATTGCCAGGTTTTCACCACAGGACAATTTTTTTGTACTTTTCTAATTTTTTGATTTTTTTGTATTTTTCTGATGTTTTTGATTTTTTTGTATTTTTTTGATGTTTTTGATTTTTTTGTATTTTACGCCCCCCTTACATTTGGGGTTCTCCTAGGTATAGAACCGGCGAAGATGCATGCTGTTGATCGGGTCATCGAACAGCTCACCCTCTGATGTTGCCAACTGATATGCCCCCGATCCGTATGCTACTATAATTACATAAGGCCCAAGCCAGTTGAGTTTGAACTTGCCTTTCTTTTCTCTGTCTTGTTGGTTGCGAGGATTCTCCTTAAGAATGAGATCTCCAACTTTGAAGATTCTTGGGCGAACTCTATGGTTATAGCTTCTTGACATCATCTGTTGATATGCTTTGAGATGATCAAAGGCTTTCTGTCGCCTCTCTTCCAACAACTCTAGTTCTTGTAACCTAGAGACTCTATATTCTTCATCTGATATGAGAGCTTTTAACGACAGCCTAAGAGATGGTAATTCAACCTCAATGGGTAGGATAGCTTCTGATACATAGACAAGGGCATAGGGTGTAGCACCTGTGGGAGTACGTATATTGGTTCTATAGGCCCACAGAGCGCGATTGAGTTGGATATGCCAATCACGGACAGCATCGTTGACTGTCTTCTTGAGGAGTTTCAAGATGGTCTTGTTGGATGCTTCAGCTTGACCGTTACCTTGGGGGTAGTATGGAGTGGAGAAACGGTGTTGGATTTTGAAACGTTCATAGAGTTCTTGGACATCCTAGTTTTTGAATGGTCTTCCGTTATCTGTGATAATGAATGAAGGAATTTCATATCTACAGATGAGGTAATTTAGGATGAATGAGGAGATTTGCTTACTTGTGACGGTGGTGAGGGGAATGCCTTCAATCCACTTTGTAGAGTACTCAGTGGCAGTTATGATGAATTTGTGGTCGTTGGATGAGGGTGGATGGATCTTTCCCACAAGGTCAAGTCCCCAATGGCAAAAGGGCCAAGGTGAAGTTAAAGGTCTCAACTCTTGAGCTGGTGCATGTGTCAGGTTCCCATGTATTTGGCACTACTTGCACTTCTTGACAAACTAATATGAATCCATTTCCATGTTTGGCCAGTAATAACCCAAGCACATGAGTTTCTTGGCTAAGGAAGGACTGCTAGAGTGTGTTTTGCAGATCCCTTCATGTACGTCTTGCAAAGCGGTTATAGATTCTTCTCGTTCTAAACAACAGAGTAAAGTACCATCTAGGCCACGTCGGTATAGGGTATCGACAATGATGGTGTAGCGAGAGGTTTGGTGTATAAAAGTTTGTCGTTGGTTAGAAGATAGGTCAGGTGGGAGGATGTTGTCCTTGAGGTAAGTGTAAATCTTACCGTACCAAGGTGAATAAGATCCAACTAGAAGGCATATGAAATGGGTCTCAGGAAGATCATAAGTTGGTTGTCGGATAGTTTCCACTAAGAACTCGTACCGTGTCTCATTTTCAAGTATCTCAAGGAGAGAGGCAATGGTTGCCATGGTATCTGCTGCTTTGTTCTCGATCCTAGGTATCTATTCAAAAGAGATGATTACAAAGTGTTCTTTGAAGTCATCGACCATCTGCTTGTATGGGACAAGCTTTTCATCTTTGGTTTGGTAATCATCATTGAGTTGATTGATGATAGAATCACCGTAGACATGTAGCTCTTGGATTTTCCACTCAGTTGCCATCTTGAGACCAATTACTAAGGCTTCATACTATGCAATGTTATTGGTGCATGGGAATAACAAATGGTAAGACTTTGGAATTGTGTCGCCATGAAGAGTCACAAACAAGATTCCTACCCCTGATCCATGATTTGTGTAGGGCCCATTGAAGTAGAGTTTCTAGGAATATGTTGATATGTTGAAAAGGGATTCATTTGGAAACTCAAATTGCATTGGTGTGGTGTCCTGTAATGGTGCATCCACCAGTTGATCAGCAATGATCTATCCCTTGATAGATTTCCTGTCTACATACTCAATGTCGTATTCGCTTAAGAGCATTACCCATTTAGCTAGGCAACCTGTGAGAGTTACTTTGCTTAGTAGGTACTTCAGTGGATCTATTTTTGCAATGAGTTTAACTAGATGTGCAAGCATATAATGTCAGAGTTTTTGTGAAGCAAAAACTACCGCAAGACATGATCTTTCTATCTGTGAGTATTGCAATTCATAGCCCACTAATGTTTGGCTGATGTAGTAGACGACTCTTTCTTTATTCTCATAATCTTGTTGTGCTAGAAGAGCCCCAAGAGCCATAGGTGTAGCAGATATGTAGAGTATCCGTGGTTTCCATTGAATAGGAGGCATGAGGATGGGTGGATTCATAAGATATTCTTTCAACTTGTTGAATGCCTCTTCACACCTTTCATCCCATCTAAATGGAATGTTCTTGTGTAGGAGGTGACTGAATGGTTGGCACTTGTCTGCTAGCTGGGATATGAATCTGTGGATTGCTTGTAGCTTGCCCTGTAGTGATCTTAGTTGAGTAAGAGTTTTAGGTGGTGGCATGTCCATAATAGCCTTGACCTTGGCGAGGTCCACCTCTATTCCATTTGCCAACATGATGAAGCCTAGTAGCTTGCCTGCAGTGACTCCGAACACACATTTCTTTGGGTTCAACTTGACATTGAATTGGTTTAATCTCTAAAAGACTTTCTCTAACACATCCAGGTGTGATTCTCCCATGAGCAACTTTGCTAGGATATCATCAACATAGTCCTCCATTGTTACATGCATCATATCATGGAATATAGTTGTCATAGCACGTTGATATGTGGCTCCTGTGTTTTTTAGCCCAAATGGCATGACATTCCAGCAGAAAGTGCCCCATGGACAAGTAAAAGCTGTCTTGTGTTGGTCTTATGGTGCTATTCAGATCTGATTATATCTTGAGAAACCATCCATGAGAGATAACATGGTGTGCCCTACTGTTAAGTCAACTATGATATCGATATTTGGCAATGGAAAATCATCCTTGTGGCAAGCTTTGTTTAGATCTCTAAAATCATTGCATAGTCTGACTCGGCCATCAGGTTTGGACACTAGTACAATGTTGGATATCCATTCCAGGTAGTCTATAGCTCTGATGAACCCTACATCTAGTAATTTCTTGAGTTCTTCTTTGACCAATAGTGCTATGTGTGGATGCATCTTTCTAAGCTTCTGCTTCATTGGTTTTACTCCTGGGTCTAATGGAAGATGGTGTAGGATCAAGTTCAGGTCTAGACCTAGCATGTCTACATATGACCAAGCAAAGCTGCCCCTCTTTTTCTTGAAGAATGGTACAAACCTGGTCTTTTCTGGTGGAGTAAGGGATTTAGCAAAGTGAATGATTTTAGGCTGTTCCTCTATACCAATATTAACAGGCTCTATTGGTTCCACAAAAATTTGGGACTTCTCTTGGTGCATGTCTGTGGGGAGAGTGTCAAGCTTTCCATTGTTAGGTGCCACAGTTGGGTTTTCACCTTCGGATGCGTCCTTTCTTTTTACTATTTTGGGATCTGACACTGCCGTAAAATGGTTTTCACCGTCAGATCCAGTTTTTATCTTGATATTTTGCGACTGGAAGGCTTGGTACCCTCTCCGAAGTAAGCCACGGTATTAAGTTCAATAGTGAAACCAGCTTTATGATCTCCTTTGAGTAGGTGGTCCCTAAGTTCCATATAGTCAATGTAAGCATCATCGTTTTGGAACATATCTAGTTGAGGAGTTCCCCGTAGATCCCAGTCAATAAGCTCAGGATGTACAAGAGGGAGGGAATCAAAGGATAGACCTGATTCATTGATAGTGTGAATGGATATGCTAGGAGTATAGGTAGGGGTGGTGTTTGGGATAGTTCTTTCCTCCAAGTTGTTTATTTCGATGGAACTTGAACCTTCTTCAAAAGCCATAATCTCAGAGATGGGCGAATCAGACTCTAGTGGTCTGTTTGGTAGCATTTGTCCCTCACGGTAGGGGCTAAAAGTTTGGATGGTATCGACCTCCTTGTCATCATAGGAATGCTCTATTAGATCATCCCACTCATATTCATTAGAGTCTATGTCACTGTCCTCTTGAAGTGTATGGGTCATTTCTACTAGACAAGCATTTTCTTTAACTTTGCCCTTGCCTTTGTATCCTAGACCATTTGTATTTCTAGCCAATGAGGATGAAGAAGGTTGAATAGGCTCTATGATTCCTTCTTTTCTGAGGCTGATGGGGCCTTGTTCTTCATAGCCCATTCTGTGTAGGATAGTTTCACCTCGCCCATAGAGTTCTATTGGGAGCCTAGGTGGTTCTTGTGATGTGCTCTCTTCTTCAGTATAAAGCCACTATAGGATATCTCTTTCCTCTGATTCATCATATAAGGTCCCCCATTTTACAAAGGGAGTTGTGGAAGGTATAGGAGGAGTAGATGACTTTGGAAAATGTTTGGGTTGGCCAAAAGATCAAGGAGACAAAGGCATCTTGGCTAGATTGAGGCTGTGCTCTATGGAGTATTCTCCCACTCCACTTTCTTTTATGGTAATTTTCTGCTCTTTGGGCCTTGAGGAGGAGGCTTTAGCTGTATGATCTTGCTGTGGGATAGGGGATATAGAGGCTCCATTATTTGGTATGATTTAATCAAGTTTGATAGGGAAGGAGTTACAATATTGAAAGGGGTCAGGGTCACCTTGGATGGTGACCTGCTTGCCGTTGTGTGGGAATTTTATGCATTGGTTATAGGTCGAGGGTACTGCTTTCATGGTGTGAATCCATGGTCTCCCTAGAAGGATATTATAAGTGATCTCCCTATCAAGGACTTGGCACACAACATCTTTTATTACCGGTCCCACTTGTATGGGTAGGACTACTGTTCCCTTTATAGTTCACTCTTCCTCATCGTATGCTTTGATAGTAATCTTCTTCCTTGGATCAACTGCTTTTTTGGAGAACCCCAATGCAAGGACTACCTTTAATGTGCAAATATTTAATCTGCCCCCCCATCAATGAGAACCCTCTTGATGCGGTGCTTGTGGATGAAGGCGACAATATGTAGAGGGGTGTTATGAGGTTGAGATATAGAGAGGTCATCTTGCTCGATAAATGAAATGGAGCTTGAGGAGGTAAGATTACTTACCATGGCTTGAAACTTCTCTTGGGCCAAGTTAGTGGGGACAGTGGTTTCCACTAAGGCTTTTTCGAGGATCTCTTTATGGGAAGGAGATAGACGCAACAACTCCAAGATAGAAATGTAGGCTGAAGTTTTCTATAATTGGTCTATGACATTATACTGGCGGAAGTTGGATTGAGAAGGTGATGACCTTGGAGGGGTGGTATTGAACGTGACTTTACCACTGCAGGTAATGATACTACAACTAGTTCTATTAGGTCCTCATTGTGGGTTGGGCATGATGACATTGATTTGTGGGACATGCTTAGAAATGTAATTTATGGTATAGTCAAATGGCACACTTGCATAGTTGGTGTTACTATTCCCACTATTCTGATTTGGCCTATTGTGATTGTTGTTGGCATTGTCGTTGTTGTTATGGCCATTGTTGTTATTGTTGTTGTATGGCCTGTTGTGATTTAGAAGTGGATCCTTGTAAGCCACATGTGTCTCATTGGAGGTATGCTGTTGGGTTCCTCCTTGATTTTGATCAAGCACATCTTGGATAACATTTTTGAGACGGATACAATTGTTGGTTGTATGCCCCCTTCCTCTATGATATTCACAATAGTCTATATCCTTCTAATAGGGAGGTTTGACTATAGGCTCATAATAACTTGTTGGCGGTAGAGAAATTTCATTTTTAGCCAACAACTTCCTTAATGCGGATTCTTGAGACTCACCCAGCGGTGTGAACTTTTGCCTTGGATTTGAACTGAACCATGGTCTTGGTTCCCTAGAGAATGGTTTGTTGGGTGCAACATTGTTTGTTTCTCCTTTGAGAGTGAATATGGGTTGTTGCTTGGGAGCTGCCACCTTGGCATCCATGACCCCATCGTTGACAACATTCTTATTCTTGGTCCAAAACTTTGATTTGTCCATCATGTAGTTGGAGGTAGGTGTGTCCTTGTATAACTTGAATGCCCCCTTGGAGATCATAGCTTTTTTTATGAACAAGCCCATTTCAATAACTTTTGAGAATGATGTAGGGCATTGTATTTATATTTGATAGCTAAGATCGGTATTGAGGTTATGGACAAACATCTCCAATAGCTGCTTCTCAGGTATATCGTAAGAACACTTACTTGCTAGTTGTCTCCATTGTTGTAGGAAGGTGGCGAATGACTCACCACTCTTTTGTTTGGTGTTGCATAGATCTAGCATAGATACTTCATGTTTGATATTGTAAGAGAAGTTCGTAATAAATTTGTTGACTAGTTCATCAAAAGTTTTGATGCCTGGTGGAAGCCGTGAGAACCACTCCATAGCTTGGCTGCCTAGAGACCTAGGGAATAGTCTCATTAAGTAAGTCTCATTGTGATCTACTTCCAAACATGCTGCGTTGAATTCCCTAATATGATCTCTAGGGTCCCCTTTCCCTTTGTATTTGTCAAACTTAGGAACTTCGAATCGATAGGGAAATGGTTTCATGATCAAACTTTTGTCAAAGGGGTACGGTGCAATATCTTCCAAGGAGTAGTTTTTGGCATTTGTACCCATCTTGAGATCTGAGATTTGCTGCGTTAGATTCTTGAGTTGTTTCCTCATGTCTTCCATAGGAGTATGTTGATCCATTGTTTTTTTTCCTTTATCATTTACGTTTGGGTCTATGGCATTCTTTTCCTTTTCGTGATCATTTTCCATGTTTTCCATGATTGAGCTTATATCAAAATCCGCGGGTAGTTTAATTCCAAGACTAGCAAGATGATAGAAATACTTATGAGGGTCTTCATGGAGCACTTACTCTATTAGGCATTGGAATTTCTAATTTTGGATGCTTCCTTTATAGTCTTTGTAAGAGATTTCTTCGTCACTATCATGAGGTGTGACGATGTGGTTGGATGAGCCGGCCATTTCAAGTTGCTTTTTGTATTGAAATCTAGTAAGAACCATGCAAGGTGATGTGGGATGGAGTGGACTGGGACTAGAAATTTTGGCAAGGTGTCGATGGAGACTGCTGTGAATAGGATATCTAGGACAAGACTTGGATAAAGGACTCTTTCGCTCAATGATTTCAAACAAGACGGCTGACACAAGACGGTAGCCACTAGTAAGGGTACTCAATACCTGTCTTACTGTGTAGGGACTAGTCGTGTAACAAACCACTAGCAAAGTTCTATGACCTACTAGGTTTACTTGAATTCACAATGATACGAAAAAGGACCTACGCTAATTTGATATGGAATATTCTGACTTTGGGGCTAGAAAGACCTGATAGAAGGTGGATGGGATGATTGACAAAAGAGAGACTTTTGGGATGAAATGGATGAAAACTGATTGCAAGGTAGAACCTGATCTCTAATCTTGGGGCTAAGCTGAAATGGGTGCTCAGAACTGGTAAAATCTTTCCCTCAAAAATTGTGTAAGTGCTCACTGTCGTGCATGCACTGTAACAGATGCACAACAAAAATTGACAAATGCGTAGCAAGTTGGGATATATGCACCGTACTGGTAAAAAGTGTATGCATAGAAATAGATAGCAAAAGCACAGGAAGTCTAAACAAATGCGCTGCAAGTCGGCACAAATGCACAGGAACAGAGGACGAATGTGCCGCTTTGGCTTTCTTTAGTGTTTTTGCAATTTTTGGAATTTTTTTATGTTTTTGGTACTTTGTTTGCAAAAAAAGGTCTTCTTGATTTGATTTTCTGAATTAATGGCTAGAAAACACAGCAAACACAAAGAAATTTTTTATGATTTTTTTAACTTTTTTAGTGATTTTTCTGACTCTTTTTTGGACTAAAAGGAACAAAAGCAAGTACAAAAATCTTAGGCTAGAAATGGATTACAAGGGTTTTTGGCCACTAGAACAAGAGGTGTTTAATGCGGGCAACCGTTTAAGTGGTTACACATGCGGTGACACTACTCTCCATTATGGAGTCTCCCAGCCTCAAAGGGTTGCGCCTTAGAGGGTTTTGGGGGAGGTTGGCCGTCGGTGTAACATAGCAGCACTTGTTGTAGGAGGTTTTCATCTCAAGCACATTTATTTTAAGTGGATTGGTAGGGCTTGGCTTTTAGCCTATTTCCACTCAGGGTCGTTCCCACTTGGACAGGCATGCATCCAAGGGCAGGCCCCTCTAAAGGTTAAACAGATGGAATAACAAGTCTAGCATTTTGGTCACCCAGCAAAGGAGAGAGCATAGGCCTATTTTTATTCGATAAGCATGGAAGACACTGATTAATCCAACCTAGTTAAAAGTAGAAAAACTAAATGGGCTAATCTACTTGGGCAAGCACAGAACTTTGAAGTGATTTAGCAAGATAGCAATGGTTCAGTATTTATCCCAGAAAGTAATGATGAGTTCAGTTTTAATCCACGTAGCATGAATAGTTAACTTTGAAATGTTGGTCAATCGAGATAGTAGTGGTTCAATTTTAACCCAAAAAGCAATGATGAGTTTAGTTTTAATCCACGTAGCATGAATAGTTAACTTTGAAATGTTGGTCAATCGAGATAGCAGTGGTTCAGTTTTAACCCAGAAAGCAATGATGAGTTTAGTTTTATACCAGATAGCAATAACTTTGAAAAGATAGCAATGTTACAATGCTAGATAGCAATGATCTAGTTACCTCTTTCCTAATTAAAAGCTATGTGAGATTTTGCATGAGTATCTGTTTTACTTATCCTTTTAGAAAGTGAAGTGTGAGCTATCAAAATGCAACTATATGAAACTAAACCCAAACCTATCCTGTAAAACAGCTCCAGTGAATACCTACAAAGATGTCAGCATTAGCAAAATCTTCTTAGAAAAACCCTAGGATCATTACCTACTACATAGGTGCCACTTCAGTGACTAAATGTGTAGAAATAGTCAACAGAAGCGCGATAACACATATGCGCCATAACAGAGGTTAAAAGCACAGAAAAAAGAGCATATGCATAGGAATAGTATATGCATCGGAACAGAGTTTAAAAGCACAGTAAGAGATAGCATATGGGTAGGAAGAATATATGTGCCGGAACAGAGTTCAAAAGCACAGCAAGAAATAACATATGTGCAGGAAGAATATATGCACCAGAACAGAGGACAGAAGCGCCACGGAATTGTTCAAATGCGTCGGATTAGCCTGTGCAATGTTTGTACGGAACCTGTCTTAAAACAAAACTCAGATTTTGATTAAATAAAGGGGCTAGGCCCCACGGTGGGTGCCAAAAATGTTAAGGCAAATTTGGTTAAACAATGAATATGCAATGAACAACATCAAATACCCATAACTCAATAGAATAGTGAAACTAAGAAGACTGAATAAAATGAAGCAATGAATAAAACAATGCAAACCTTCCTTGAATCGAAACTTCTATTGTTTCCTATCAAGATCGTCCTTTTTTGTATGAAGTAGGTCCTCAGAGATTGCACTCCTTTGTTGTTTTCAAGAATGTCGATAGTGAATGGCTGTAGTGATAAACGTGCAATGAAGAGGAGTTTCAAAGCTTTGGCTGATCTCAAGCAAATTGTATTGGGGTGCCAAAGGCGCGCTGGTGAATTTCTGTAGAGTAACAATACAAATAGCCTGGATGATTAGAATGGAAGAATGAAGATCAACGATTGAGATGAAATGAGCAGATCAATGGTTGAGAATGGTTGAGGAATGTGCAATGAATAAAAAGAGGACAAATGTCCCACTTCCATCATGTAACAGGGTAGTTAACAAAATTGATTGAAGAGTTAATAGAATGGATTGAGGAATTGACTAAATTGATTGATCAGTTACCCGAATAGATTGAGGAGCAGACAAAATTGATTGATTAGTTAACAATTTTGATTGATGAGTTAACTAATTTTGATTAGAGAAGAAATAGGACATGTGGGTGAGAGAATATTAGGTAATTAAATATTTGAAATATTTAATTACATGTGCAACATGATGAGGTGGAGAAGGTGAGGTAGAAAAGGTGAGGTGGATTGATGAGGTGGATTTATGGAATTAGGACTTAGGATAGAGGGATTTAGGATTAATTAAATAATGTAGGATTATTTAATTATGTGAGATATTAGAAGAATTTAGGGAATTTAATTAAATAAATTGATTTTATTTAATTATGGGATAATGAACCAATCAAATAACCTTAGAATATTTATTTAATTGATAGAAGAAAATAAGAAGGGAATAAATATTAAGAATATTTATTTAGAATGAATCGTGTCATTTTTAGGTGTATACAGGAATATGTGGTACTGGATGAGATTCTAGAAAATAAAATAATAGTGGTACCTGATGCTTAGCAACAACAAGTTATCCCACAGACTCCTGCAAGTGTTAGACATTCTACAAGGATATCTAGACCTCCAGAAAGATTTTCTCCATCATTAAATATTGTATATTATTAACTAATTCTGGTGAACCTGAAGGTTATGAAGAAGCAATGCAAGTAGATACCAAAAAACCATGGGATCTAGGCATGAAAGATGAAATGGATTCCTTGCTATAGAATCAGACTTAGGACTTAGTCTAATTACCTGCAGGTAAAAGAGCATTGGAAAATAAATGGGTTTACAAGTTGAAGGAAGAAGATGGAGGCAAGAAAAGATATAAGGCCAGACTCGTGGTAAAAGGTTTTACAAAAAAAAAGGTATATATTTTGATGAAATAATTTCTTTGGTTGTAAAGATGACTTCTATTAGAACTATTCTAAGTCTTGTGGTTGCATAAGACTTGCATCTTGAATAGCTAGATGTGAAAGCAACATTTATCCATAGGGATTTGGAAGAGGAAATATACATGCAACAACCACAGGGGTATGAGGTCAAGGGTAAGGAGGAATTTGTGTGTAAGTTAAAGAAGAGTTTGTATGGACTGAAGCAAGCACCTTGACAATGGTATGTGAAATTTGATAGTTTTATGGCCGAACAAGGTTACAAAAGATGTCATTTTGATTATTGTATTTATTTTAGGAAATTGAGTAATGGTAGCTATATTATCCTGTTTCTTTATGTTGATGACATGCTTGTTGCTGGGTCTAACATGTAGCATATTAATGAACTTAAGAAAAAATTAGAAAATTCATTTGCTATGAAAGATTTTAGTGCAGCAAAACAAATCCTTGGTATGAGTATCACATCCAGGATAGGACAAACAAAAAAATATTTTTGTCTCAAAGCGAGTATGTAGAGAAGGTGTTGAAAAGGTTTAACGTGCAGAATGTAAAAGCAGTTAGTACACCTTTGCCTAGTCATTTTAAGTTGGCTAAGGAGATGTGTCCAAAGACACAAGAAGAGGAAGAAAAACTGTCTAAGATACCATATGCATCAGTAGTTGGTAGCTTAATGTATGCAATGGTATGCACAAGGCCAAATATTGCTCATGTAGTGGGAGTTGTGAGAAGGTATATGAGCAAAACAGGAATGGAACATTGGAATGTGGTAAAATGGATTCTTTGATATTTGAGAGGTACTACTTTAAAGAAACTATGTTTTGGAGGAACAAATTCTACTCTAAAGGGATATGTTGACTTTGATCTGGTGGGTGATATTGATAGCAAGAGTACTACAGGGTATGTTTTTACTATAGAAGGTACTATAGTCAATTAGATTTCAAGACTACAAAAGGTTGTTGCACTTTCAACCACTGAAGCTAAGTATGTTGTTGCTACAGAAGCTAGCAAGGAGATGATTTGGTTACAATGTTTTCTGGAGGAATTGGGACAATGCTAATAAGATAGCCCTTTGTACACTAATAGCCAGAGTACCATTCATCTAGCTAAGAATTTAACTCTGCATTAAAAAACTAAGTACATATAGCTCAAATACCACTTCATCCAGTTAGTTTTGGAGGATGGACAATTGAAGCTAGAGAAAATCCACACAAGTGAGAATCCTATAGATATGTTCAGAAAGGTAGTTACATGGGAGAAAATTATTTCCTCATCGGTTTCCATTAGCCTTCACGACTGATAATGGTGGACACAAGAAACTAACCAGGCCTATAATCCATTGGGAGCTACAAGTGCAATGATGTCATCCAAGATCAGTCTCCAAGTGGGAGATTGTTGGTATGTGGTGACTGATCATACTTTTTACCCCTTTTCTTGCATGTTTAGGGTCGGTATTTATTTTTTGTTAACCGACAAATAAAAAATGACATTGTAAAACCCTAATTCTAGAAGCTTCCAAAAAGCTTGTTATAAGAGGCTTGGATGTATGTTGTGGTATGAAATTCACTAGATTGTAATATGTTTTGTACTAGATAATCAAATCATTGGATGGTTGAGTTTCTGTGGATGTAGCCCATTTTAGGTGAACCACGTTAAAATTATATGTTGATCTCTTTTGTGTTATTGTTCATTATTATATTTGGGTTATTTAATCTACATATAATTGTTAGTGTTTATTGCTTCGATGTGCTTGAACCCTAACAACAAGAAATTAGAAGGTTGAAATAAACAAAATCAATTTCCACCTATTATAATAGGAAGTGTGGATGATAGAGGAAAATAATCAAGGAGAAGGGATCAAGTAGGTGTGGAGTAATAAGATGGTTGTAATGTCAATTTAGATTCTCCAAGGGGAAAATGAGAGAAATATCCCAAAGAGATGATAGAGTGAAAAATATAACGAAAAATAAACTAATATAAAAATAGGATCCAAACAAGTAAGACTATGCCTCAAAAAGTGTAATGGTCGGTGTGATGATAGAGTGGTAAATGGGATGAAAGAGAAGAAGGCAAAGTTTCAAATAAAGTTGATAGAAGATCAAAGATCAGAAAGTAACAAGAGATAATGTGATTATAAGTGATAAGCAAAATGATGTAGAAGGATAATATGGAGAATAGGTTGTAGGAAAATAAGGTATAGAGGCACAAGGAGTCACAACATATTCAAGTGAATTTTTCATAATCCCATCCTAATCTTATACACCAAGATGGTAAGAAAACTTCTTTCAACTATAAAATAGAAGTACACCATGTACATATGGAAAAGTGGAAGTGTATAGGAGAAGTGTATAGTGTAAGTATGTGAAATTTAGGATATAGGAGATAATGTGAAAAGACAATGGAGTAGCATAGAGCAAGTTGCATGAATCATTCAATGGACTAGTCAATGTGTAATCTTGGGTTTCAAGAGAATGAGGAAAGGCAAGTGTATAAGGGGATTGTAGATGAAGAAAGTGAAGTGATATGATAAAGTAGGGATCCAATTTTATGTCATGTAGACCATAAGAAAGGGAAACAAAAACATCTGCAACTCAAGATTTCAATCCTAGACTTAAATTGAAGGATAGCCTATAATTTGATTCAATACAAAAAGAATTAGAAAATTGTGACTACTTGATCAAGTGGATTTATTTTCTATGACTTGGTATGCTTTGACTTTCTTTAATTTTTGAGATATGGATTTGAATTACTTTGATTAGCACATGTGCTTTTTCTTTTTTTTTTCTTTTTTTCTATCTTTTTTGGAAGGGATGTCACCCCCATAGCCTAACCCCATGAAATTAGGAAGATGTGTTCATCACTAAAGGTGAGACCCAATGAGTACAGACATCATTTTATTGTACATACAAATAAAAGATTGATTTATTTGATAACTCCAAAATTGATGAGCTAGAAGAAAGGTGATCCACCTATGTGCCTCTAGGAATAACTAGCGAGGTCATATATTGGGAAGGTAGAAGGGGGAAACAAGAATACATGAACCTAATCAAGGTTAGATAGCATAAGTTAAGTGTAGATAAGCTAATGGTAAATGTAATAATGACAATAGAATGTGGATGGCTTGAAGATCTAAGTCTAGCATCACTACGTCAAAAAACTTATCATGGAAAGAGAGAGATAAGGAGTGCATGGGATTCATGATAGGGATGAGGTAAGTAGCATGATAGATTTTAATAGAAGTAAGAAATGAAGTATATACATGAATGTACATAAGGCATGAACCATACACATAAATACATGTAATGTACACAAAGTATGCACATGGATACATGTAAGTCACGAAGCATACACATGAATATATGTAAGTCACAAAGTATACACATGAATTCACACAAGTCATGACGTATACACTTGAATACATGTCAATCATGAAGTATACACATGAATACACTACAAGGACCATGAGGAATGAAACATAAACACACATACCACAAGGTTTTGGGCAGCTAGAAACAGATATCCATTTGTGGAAAATGGATATCCGTTTCTAGCTACCCAAAATGGATATGTGTTTTCCATTTACCAAAGAAAAATAGATATCCATTTTCTATTTACCAAAGAAATATGGATATCCATTTTCTAGCTCCCTTGTATTTAGGCTTGGGACTATCATAGTTGACTTTTCCTGAATTTTAACATTTTTGCACGTTTCACTCTCTTCTTCGAATTTCACCTTTTGCGCTGGCGATTCTTTTTTTATGCAAAATTGATAAAACAAAAAGGGTTTATTGAAGAAATTGTCAGCTTTCAAAAAATATAAGATTTTCTTAGTTATCATTTTATTAAATAATTATTAATAATTTTGTATATGGTGTGTGTCTGAAATCCTAATGGACACACTGATTGAAAAACATCCATAACTTTCAAACCATTTCACCTTTTTGAGATCTGAAAGCTACGTCACACTCTATGCTTTTCTAGTTATAGGTTAAAAAAATTGAATTCCAATTTTTTTTTATCGAGTTAGGTTGGCTGGATTTAATTACTTTTAAATTTTTAAAAAAAGTCACAGTACAAAAATCATAACTAATTATTTTATTGCACAAAAATTTCAAAAAAATATGCGTCACATCTGGGCATGAGTCCTTTACTTATTTTGAAAGATTCAAATTTTTTAAAAAAATAACTCATAGTTAGGTTGGCTGGAATGACACCCACTTTTCTTTTTTTTGAAAAATTTAATAGTTGTTCATTGAAATATTCATTTATCACTAAGTAAATTTAGTTTTTTAAAAAATAGTAGCCCATAAACTAGATTCAATTCTCTACAAATTTTGTTCTTACATCTTTTTCAAATTGTGTAGATAATCCATTCAAATTTTCACATGAACTTAATTAAGTCTGATTTTTAGTATTTTCATTGCCACTTAGAGGTATAGTTTGGCCCATCATGATCCTGCACATACCCCCATGGTGCGTTGTTATCCTAGATAGTGAGGTTGTCTGCCTAGTGCCAGGTTCCTTATGTTTTTGTCTTTTCATTTTTGTACTTCATTTCTCATAACTCTATTTACTATTATTTATTTTCTAGCATTGTAAACAAAAACATAAAGTGGTTCTGTAGACATAGATTTTGTGTAAAACACTAGCTAACATAACCCTAATGTAATGTTAGTAGAAAGCTCCCTTGATTGATATGTTCAGTTCAGGAGTAGTATTCCTACATCATAGTTAGTGATGGATAGTTTGATGTGAAGGATTTTCCATGTCGTAAGCTAGGATTGGGATATCAACTTTGAATTTCTAAATTTGCAAGCTAAAATCATTTCATGTTACCCTACTATATTTGTGATTCCACTTAACATTGAGATGAGGTGGGAGTGAGGTTGAAGGGAGAAGTTGTCTATGTATTTCTTTAAGGAGAAATAAATGGATGTTGCACTTATTAAGACATTTCCAATCTTTTAGAAAATTAGCCATGATAATGGGAGGATAGTAGGCAATAGATTTTAAGAGGAACATGTTATTGGATTTGGAGAAGAAGTTGTATGAAAGAAAATGCCAAATTGAATTGGGATTAGAGGTGTTGCTATGATTTCTAGTTGAAGGTAACTAGGTCCCACAAATCTTGGAAAACTTGAATTTTAGTTTTAAAAAAGTGTTTGGCTTTAAAACTCTTCATGGAACCAAGAAGTTTTCCCTCTTACTAGATTAGGCAATTCAACCAAATGGAGAAGGTCACAAAACTGAGACCATGAATAAAGGATTGATCATACCAAGTTAGTTTCTTTGAAGTTGTTTGTGTTGGCAAGAGACACTTCTTAGCATTGATAGGTGTTGTCATTGATGGCAACTAAGATCATCCCAATCACCCGCATAACACAATTTGTTCAAACCAGAAGTCAGATTCAGAATTTGTCTAAGTCTAGGTAGTTAGGAATAGAGTAGTAACATGGTCTGGTATTTTGATCCGGATCTCTCCGGTGGAAAGTCATGATTAGCTGTAGATCCAGAGGAGTCAGGTACATTGTCAAGATAGTCTAAATCTAGATTTTTTGTCCTCTGGTGATGAAGGATTCAAAATATATTAGCCTCTGAGTATTAGGTTCCAGTTTGTCAGAGCAAACAGAAGAAGAACAGGTTGACCTTGTAGAAGATATTAATTCTAGATGTATGGAAGTTGTTTGTTGGACAAATGGTGATAATCAATTATAGTGGCCGACATGAGTGATGACTTTCAAGAGTAAGTTTTGGTCCACACCCTAAGTTATACATAGATCTAGCTGACATAGTAGAGCATTCATAAAAGTTCTAAGTGTTGTTGTTGCCAACTGGCAAGTGATTGCAATTCAAGATAAGGATATATATAGCCTATTGTTGTGGATGTTTTTGAGTGTGTGGTGTGTATGCATATAAGGCATATGTGAGAATAGTAGAAATCCAAAGTGCAAATGAAGGCAAAACAGTAAGAAGAGTAGAGCAAAGATGAAATGTGTAAGATTAGTTTTTGTACTCAATCGAAACTAAAATTCTTGCATGAGTAGATGTTATTAATCAGTTCAAATCTCTGTCATTCTCTTCTAAATATTTCCATAGGCACCAAGCCTCCATTTGAGCAGTGAACTCTGGGTAGTGAGCTCGAATGCATGTGCATTCCCATTTGTAAAATACTTTTAACAGGGTATTAATTCTTGTGGGTTAACCCCCACCATGCTTTTTCCCTTAACTAGGTTTCCACATCAAAATCTTGGTGTCAAGTGTGTTATTGTGTTACTGCTCTTACACTTATGATTGATTATTTTCATGGTTAAATTATTAAATTATTATTAAGTAGCAAAAGAAAGAATTAACTGTAGAAAGATACAAAGTTTTGTGACAACTGATTCACCTGCCCCCCCTCTTAGTTGTCTGTCCTATTTCCAACAATTGATATCAGAGCAAGGTTCCTTGGAGAAGCTTAACAGCTTAAGGAAAAGATCTTGGAAGAAGTTTTAAATGGGTTCACTCAAAGATGAACTTCAGTTGGCCCTAGAAGAGCTTGTTCAGTCTAAAACAAAAATTAGTAATCTGAGAGGTGAACTTAAGGATGCTGATGATACCATTGAAATGTTAAAAGATAAATTAAAGAAATCTATGCAAAGGAAAAAGGAGCTACTTCTATAGCTATCCAAGTTACTTGAAGAAAATAGCATGAATGAAGCTTTGGAAGAAAAAACAAAGGAATGTGAGAAGCTGTCAAAAGAAGTTGCTATTCTAAAAATTGAAATGAAATTTGGGGTGATAAGGCAAACCAAAGAAAGTGAAGATAGGAAGAAAATTGAAGAAGGTCTGAAACAAAAACTAAAAGAAAGATATGAAGAATGTTGCAAATTGGATGGAATATCTGGCCATCTAGAGTCTGATTTACAAGAAAGTAGAGACAATGAAAGAGAACTTGAAAGGTAAATTCTCATTCTCAGACATGACCTAGATATTGCAAATGAATATAAGGAGAAGTTCAAGATAAGCTCAGCAAAACTTGAAGCACTGCTCAAAGGACAAAAAAGGGCTGATGACAAGCATGGTCTTGGATATGAGAAAGGTGAAAGCTCTAGATCTGGACAGAGAAAATTTCAACCTAGGAATGGGAGAAACAGATCTAGAAAACCTCTGGTAAGACAACCTAATGCTCAAAGATATCCATCATTCAATGGAAATTGTTTCAAATACAACAAATTTGGTCATAGAGCTACTCAGTACAGAAGTAAAGTAAATCAAAATGGTCCATCCTTCTCCGGTCAATGCTTCAAGTGTAGAAAGTATGGTCATAGATCAAATGAATGCAGAAGTATGATAATGAATAATGCTAACAAAAGAAGAATTTGCAATTCTTTCTATGCTTACTGCTTTGTTTGCAATGAGTTTGGACACATGGCTAATTAGTGTAGATCAAGAGAAAATTATATTTATAAGAAAAGAAATGTTGTGTGCTTTAACTACAATAAATCTGGTCATATTGCAAGATTCTGGAAAAGTAGGAACAATAGAAGAATTGGTCCAGTAAATAGAAAACTGGATGACTAGAGACAAGACAAAGGCAAAGAAAAAATTGATACGAATGAGACTCGGGATGAATCAAACAAGATATGGGTCAAGAAAACAAATGACAGTAATAGATTCATACTAGAATCCGGTACTGATAATTCCTCCAAGAATTGAGTTGGAAGCCTTGGCTCAGGGGGAGCAACATTGTAAATCAAATTCCCCCAACTAGTAAGTAAAGTGCCTAGATCTAGCATAGTGAGAAAAGAGATCTTGGATTGTTTCAGATTATTTGAAAGGATTTCTGGAAGAAAAGAGGTGGATATGGCAAATTACAGAGTAATGCATGAAAGACTATTAAAAAATAGAGCAATCAGATGTGCTAGGGTAGAGCATTTATTACAAAGCCAAATTAGGTGATGTGAAGCTTAAAAAGGTCATTCATTCCTCATTTGAAACACTTTGCAATAGAGGAAATCAAGAAGAAAGAAGTGGACAAGCTTAGAGCTGAGAATACTCAAGATTTGGAAGTGTGAAAAGGTATTTTCTATTTTCTGTGAAATCTCTTGAGTTCTCAATTTCTACAAATGGCTACACCTCTAGTTGTAAATGTTACTGAGAGGCCTCGTCCCAATTTTAAGAAACATCCATTCAAATCTGTAGAAGTTGAGCTGCTAGGTGCATTTTCTAGAGTTTTGTATGGGGTTTTACATGTTGAAGATATTAGAGCTTACTGTTGGCAAGAGACACTATATGGATTCATGGTTGTTGTCATTGATGGCAACAAAGGTCATCCCACATATCCGTAAGTCATGATATGTCTCTACCGGAAGTCAGATTGAAGATTGTTGTGGTCCGGTGAACAAGAACAGAGCATGTGGCAAGGTCCGACAGATTGGTCCGGATCTCTCAGAGGAAGTGTCTTGGTGCAGTGCGGATCTGGGGAAGTCAAGAGGACTATCTTGAGTGGTATATTCCAAGGATTTAGCCTCCGGAGTTGGACAAGGAAAAAGATATGAATAGTTGAGTACCGGATTCCTGAGAGACAGTGAAAACAGAGGAAGAACTGACTGACAGAGTATCAGACTACTTTCCGGATGTGTTACAGATGATGATAAAGGTTGCGGAGGCATGAATAATGTTTGGCCGACATAATTGATGATATCTACAAGTATATGCTTGATCCGCATTGCTTGGTGAGCAAGGATTCAGCCGACAGAACTAAGTTTGTAAGAAACTAGACTGTTCCGGATGCCGACTAGAAAGGTGATGAAATTACTTGTGCGGATATATATAGAGGATGGATTTAGTTGTAAAGTGTGGAAAAAATGTGTGATAGGATATGCGAACAAGTCCAGAGTAGAGCAGAAGTAGCAAGAAAGATCCGGTATGTGAAAGGATAGCAGACTAAAGAACAGAGGAAAGATGAAGTGCAGCAGATCAGTATACTGAACCTAACCGGAACTGAACTCCAGCATATGCAGATGCTTCCAATCAGTTCAAGACTGTGATTCTTATCACTTTGTAAGACAGTGTGTCTTCTTGTAGGCAGTGAGCCTCTTGTGAGCAGTGTGCTCGGGCAGTGAGCCCTAATTGGCAAGTGCCATTTTTGTAATTTCCTATTCTTCTAACAGAGAATAATTCTTGGGTTAATCACCCCGTGGTTTTCTCCCTTAACAGGGTTTCCACGTCAAAAATACTGTGTCATGTGTTTCTTATTTCATGGTTAATGTTTTGTGTTTGATTTTATGCTGCTTCAATTAAAAGGAAAGTTCAATAAGGGAAATAATTAGGATAACTGATTCACCCCCCCTCTCAGTTATCAACAATTGGTATCAGAGCCAAGTTCCTCCTAATAGAGCCTAACAGCTTGAGGAAGATCTGGGACTTCAAATGGATGCATATGGTTTAAAGGAGCAACTCAAGACTGCCCTTGAGGATCTTGAACAGTCAAATTCTGAAGTTAGTGAATTAAGAGAAAGACTCAAACAGGCTGATGAATTCATGAGGGAATTAAAAGACAAATTAAGTCTCTCTATGAAAAAGAGAAAGGAGCTGCTCCAACAGTTGGCAAGACAAAGTGAAGAAAGCAATACAAATGAAGAATTGACTGAGCAAACCAAGTTATGTGAAAAGTTATCAAAAGAAGTCATTATGTTAAGACATGAAATGGAATCAGGAACTATAAAGTTCACTCAAGAGATTGAAGAAAAAAGAAAGGCTGAAGATAATCTAAGACAATCTCTTAAGGAAAAATCAGAAGAATGCCACCAGATGGACAGGATTATCAGACATCTTGAATCTGATCTTGAAGATGCCAAAGATAATGAAGAAAAACTTGAGGATCAAATTACCTCTCTCAAAAGAGATCTTCAAACAACAAATGAATATAAAGAGAAATTCAAGATAAGTTCTGCTCAACTTGAAGTTCTTCTTGGAAGTCAAAAGAGGACTGATGACAAGTATGGTTTGGGATATGAGAAAGGAGAAAGCTCCGGATCCGGTCAGAGGAATCTTGGATCAGAAAATCCAAGGAGCAGGCCTAGAAGACCTCCGGTAAGACAGCCAAATGCTCAAAAATATCCATCCTTCAATGGATACTGCCACAGCTGCAACCATTTTGGTCACAAAGCTAATCAGTGCAGAATGAGAATGAATCAGATTAATTCATCCTTCTCCGGACAGTGCTTCAACTGCAAAAGGTATGGACACAAATCCCATGAATGCAGAATTATGCAAGTAAACAAATCATTCAAAGGTAGATGCTTTACATGCAATAGAGTAGGTCATATGGCTAATCAATGCAGATCAAGGGGATATCAGTTAAATATGCAAAGAAATGTTATTTGCCAAATCTGCAATAGGTCCGGTCATAATGCTAAAGTCTGCAGAAACAAGAATCAGGACAAAAGAGGTCCGGTGTATAATCAGAATCAAGACAAGGGTAAACAAAAGATGAATGCGGATGAAGTTAGGAATCAGATGAGCAAGATTTGGGTGAAGAAAAGCTCAGAGAATGTAGAGGTTGGATCCGCACCAGATTCTGGTGCTAATACTTCTTCCGGAAATTAAAAAGTGAGCTCAGGCTCAGGGGGAGACTCAAAGAAGATTCTGTTCCCCCAGCCAAACAAGTTGTGCCGGATGTGGCACAAGATGCGGATTAAAGGGTTTGTAGATATAAGTCCTGAGATGCTTCAGTCAAGTTTTCAGAGGTCCGCATGGAGTTATGAAGAAGCTGTGTTCGATTAAGTTAGACCTGTTCAGGGAGGTGCTCCGGTATGATAAAGGATTACAAAAAGGTCCGGAGAGATCCTGAAGTGCACGATCTTGTCTTGCGGATTGGACAGAGTGTTTGGGATGTTCTTGTAATATGTTACCTAGATTTATTCATGATTTAAAGATCCGGATGATATTCAGTGATCAGGACTAATCCGGGATACTCCAAGCTGTCCAGACATGGTAAACCGGAATAATGCAGGTGAAGCATTTATTGCAGACAGATATTAGGGTTTGCGGAGCAATATAAGGGATTTCTCAAAAGTTATCTGCTCATTCTACACTTGAGAAGAAGCAAATAGTGGAGCTCTGCAACAAGGTTCATCAAGCACACCAAGGATCTCCTGCCGAAGCTATTGCATAAAGAAATCAATCCAACCACTCCGTGCAAACCGAAGGCGCATAAGGTATTCTTCATTTTTCATTGCCTCACTGCAAATCTTTGAAGAATGGCTACTCCAAACATAGTTAAGATCTCTGATAGACCTCGCCCCTCATTCAAGAAACATCCCTACAAATCATTGGAGGTAGATCCACTAGGAGCCTTCTCTAGTGTTCCCCACGGAGTCTTACATACTGAAGATATTAGGGTTTACATACACGCAAACATTGAGGAATTTGGGGAATTCAAATTAAGAGACCTCTATCACAAGCAACTGATAGACAATGCTTTTGAGCTCAAACCAGAGTATAAGGGTATCCAGAAGAAACAATTTGAGCAATTCATTCATTTCCCTAGCTTTGAAGAAGATGAATGGGTCCGGTATGTACTGAGCAGGATGCATGACAACTTCCTTTGGCTAGATAGACCCTGTAAGATCACAAAAGAAGCAATTAGAGCAGTAACTGGTCTATACTCTTCCGGGGGGGTACCTATCCTCAAATCTGTCAAGAACAACGTTGTAACTGAGGCCACCAGATCAAAATATGATAAGAGGGCAATGACCATTGAAGATATTTCGGATCCGGATATCAAATATGCATCAATGATAATAGGATACAAGATCTATCACTCCAGCAGGGAGAATTCTGTATCCGGAACTGCAATATACACAGCATATGAAATGCTAAGAAAGAATGCAGATTATGATCTTTGTGAACTACTACTAAGCCAATTAATGGAAAATGTACAGAAAATCAAGAAAGACAAGAAGAACTCCTTTAAGTATGGTACTCTCATTGTATGTCTATTCTTTTACTTCATGAATGAGCTACCCGGAACAAGTGGATGGGTATGGCAGAATGACAAACCTGTTGCAGTCCAGATAAGAGACTATTTGCATGGACTTGGGGATGCAAAAGCGAGAAATACAGCTCTATGGGGATACTTCAAAAACTTTCAGAGCATGATGCAAGCAAGAGAGAGAATTCCCCAGTCTCTCATTGAGAAATACAAGGACTCAGTATGCTTTATGGTTGACACTGATCAGTGCCTAATGGAGGCAGTGGAGCCAAGGACTGTCTGGATCATGCCCATGGGGTATGAAGTTGATGAACAGATAGTAGAGCTGCATGTTCAACACATGCTAAGTCAGCCCAAAGATCCTAAGGCAGAAAGGTTTGGAACCTTTGAGGAGCTGAGTGTAAAATTACATGTAGAACTCAGGGAACCTGAGATTAAGAGAAAAGTGAGAAAAGAAGTAGAGCACATTGCTCAAGGCCTAGGCATCTCAAAAGAGGCACTTGATGCCAGCCAGGAAAAGAGGAGAAAGGCTGAGGAAGAAGAGAAAAGCAAAGAAAGTGCTCCGGTTGAAACCCCCACCCGGACCAGATCATCAAAGAGATCTGCACCTTCCACAACCAAAAGCTCAAAACCGGAAGTCCAGGCATCCGGTAAAAGATCCAAGACAAAAGCATCAAGGGCCTATGAAAGCGAAAAGGATGAAGAGGAAACAGAATCAGATGAGGAAGTAAGAGAAGTAAAGAAACAGAAGAAGAAAGGATCCGGTAAGCCCTCCACAGGCCAAGACAAGGATGAAATGGCAGAGGCAACTGTTGAAAAGCCC
Organism: Cunninghamia lanceolata; assembly: GCA_027924645.1. Classification (NCBI taxonomy): domain Eukaryota; kingdom Viridiplantae; phylum Streptophyta; class Pinopsida; order Cupressales; family Cupressaceae; genus Cunninghamia; species Cunninghamia lanceolata. The sequence continues at coordinate 13,877,393 of BSBN01000078.1, forward strand.
ACTCTGTCACTAGAGAGCATAATCAAGTCGGTCACGGTGGATGGAAACCTTCAACCAATGACTGAATCCTATGATGACTTCAGTGAGGCAGACCAAAAGACTCTGCAGGAAGCCACAGTTAAATATCTGAACACATACAATAAGGCTTTCATTGAGATCATATCTCTCATTCCTAAAAGCCTAGAGAAGGAAATGGAAGTAAGAAAGAATAATGCTCATGCCAAAGATCTTGAGATCCGGGAGCAGATAGCTATTCAGCTATATCCTCAAATTGATCCCAAGACAATGAACATGATCTTCAAGGACTGCAGAGATGAGTTCAGAAGTAAAGCCAGGATGAATCAGCTCATGCTTGGTGAGACTGACAAAGTGGCACAAGAGACAGAAGAGATCCTCCGGAAGGCCTTCAAAAGGTTCAATCTTCCTGTTGTAGAGGACTTAGGTGCAGAAACAGCTGCTGATTTGGAATCTTCTGTTCCGGAAGAAGTGAGCCCTGAACAGACAAGTGAGGACTTGGGACCCTCTGCTCCAGAAGAAGTGGCCCATGAACAAGCAAGCATCTCTCCTCCGGTTTCCCCTACAGTCTCCGGATCCAAAGAAGAAGAGCAATTGCAGGAGAAGGAAGCAGTGGTGACAGACAAAGAGGTTGACAGTTCTAAGACTGCAGAAGAAAAGAAACATCTGTCTCCGGCAAGAGACACTGCACAAACTGTTCAACAATTTTTGAGCAAAGAAACTCTAGAGATTGATGAACCGGAGCTTCTAAAAGGTCCATTTGATTTTGACTCTCTCTCTCCGGTACAAACAATGAAGATAGCTTCATTTGCAAATGCCAAGGCAAATGAAAAGCTCCTGAAGTCTCATATGGAAGACTGTGAGTTGATAGAGGCTGCTTCCGGAGTACTTGTAAAGATCATGCCATCAATCCAGATAGATCCGACAGCCTCCACTTCCGGTAATCTAAAAACCTTAGTCAGCAGTATTGATACACATTTTAATTCTCTAGAAAAATCAGCTGAAGAAAAGGTCCGGAAGGAATTTTTGGATAAGAGATTTTCTGAAATATTAGAATTAATCTCTAAGGATAGGAAGATTGTAAGCATTGGAATAAAGAGCTTAGAAAATGCTCTTAAGGATGGCGGTGACATCTACAAATTTTGTATATCTTGGTCAAAGGCAACAGCAGCAATTGACAAGAAAATAAAAGAGGAACAGGACAAGCTTCAAAGCTTATCTCAAAGTTTTGATCCTCTCTCTTCCTCTATAATAAATCAAGAATGTCAGACTATTGCAGTCTTGAATGAAATAAAGAATCTTGAGAAGGAGAGGAAGAACATTACCAACCGGATGGGAGAACTTAGAAGGATTATAGTCCCTAAGTTGGAAACTATGCATGAGGCCATCAGTGATGCCCAGACCACCGCCCATACAAAAGATCCGACAGATCTCAGGCGGGCAGAAGCTTTTGCATTTTTGTTGAGTGGTCACATTTCAATCTTGGACAGAATGAAGCTAAGTTGGGCTACTGAAACGGTTCAACTGCAGACATCCTTTGCAGACATTCTGCAGTATATGTGAGTATGTAAATATGCGGCTATATATAGAAAATTTTTGAAAATTTTGGTGTGCGGACCCTACCCTTTGCCATTGATGTCAAAGGGGGAGTGAGGAGCAGTGAAAAATGAGGAATCCAACTCAGGGGGAGTTCCGGAAATTGTATATAAAGACAGAGCATCAGCAAAGGGGGAGCATAGTGTAAACACTTAGTCATTTTTCACTAAGTGTTGCCATCAATGCCAAAGGGGGAGATTGTTGGCAAGAGACACTATATGGATTCATGGTTGTTGTCATTGATGGCAACAAAGGTCATCCCACATATCCGCAAGTCATGATATGTCTCTACCGGAAGTCAGATTGAAGATTGTTGTGGTCCGGTGAACAAGAACAGAGCATGTGGCAAGGTCCGACAAATTGGTCCGGATCTCTCAGAGGAAGTGTCTTGGTGCAGTGCGGATCTGGGGAAGTCAAGAGGACTATCTTGAGTGGTATATTCCAAGGATTTAGCCTCCGGAGTTGGACAAGGAAAAAGATATGAATAGTTGAGTACCGGATTCCTGAGAGACAGTGAAAACAGAGGAAGAACTGACTGACAGAGTATCAGACTACTTTCCGGATGTGTTACAGATGATGATAAAGGTTGCGGAGGCATGAATAATGTTTGGCCGACATAATTGATGATATCTACAAGTATATGCTTGATCCGCATTGCTTGGTGAGCAAGGATTCAGCCGACAGAACTAAGTTTGTAAGAAACTAGACTGTTCCGGATGCCGACTAGAAAGGTGATGAAATTACTTGTGCGGATATATATAGAGGATGGATTTAGTTGTAAAGTGTGGAAAAAATGTGTGATAGGATATGCGAACAAGTCCAGAGTAGAGCAGAAGTAGCAAGAAAGATCCGGTATGTGAAAGGATAGCAGACTAAAGAACAGAGGAAAGATGAAGTGCAGCAGATCAGTATACTGAACCTAACCGGAACTGAACTCCAGCATATGCAGATGCTTCCAATCAGTTCAAGACTGTGATTCTTATCACTTTGTAAGACAGTGTGTCTTCTTGTAGGCAGTGAGCCTCTTGTGAGCAGTGTGCTCGGGCAGTGAGCCCTAATTGGCAAGTGCCATTTTTGTAATTTCCTATTCTTCTAACAGAGAATAATTCTTGGGTTAATCACCCCGTGGTTTTCTCCCTTAACAGGGTTTCCACGTCAAAAATACTGTGTCATGTGTTTCTTATTTCATGGTTAATGTTTTGTGTTTGATTTTATGCTGCTTCAATTAAAAGGAAAGTTCAATAAGGGAAATAATTAGGATAACTGATTCACCCCCCCTCTCAGTTATCAACACTTACATCCATTGCAATATAGAGGAGTTTATAAATCTAAAACTACTAGATTTATTTGAAAACACTTGAAGAATGACAATTATCAATTGAAACTAGAGTCTGAAACCCTAGAAAACAAACAGTTCATACAAGTTACTGAATTTTCATCTTTTGTTGAAAGCAAATGGGTTAGGTATGTATTGAGTTGGATAAATGATGAGTTTATGTGGCTATTGAAGCCATTCAAGATCACAAAAGATGTAATTCAAATTGTGACTGGACTAAATACAATCAGTGGGCTACCCATGCTTAAGGCTGTGAAAAATCAAACAGTAACTGATGCAACCGAAGAAAAATTTGATAGGAGGGCTATGACTATCAATGACATCACTGATCTGGATGTCAAGTTTTTGTTCAATGGTAGTTAGTTATAAGATTTACCACTCCAATAGGGAGAATTTAGTTTCTAGAACAACCATTTATGCTGCATATCAGATGCTAAAGGAGAATGTGAATTATGACTTGTGTGGGTTGCTACAGAGCCAACTGATAGAAAATCTAAACAAAATAAAAAAAGGACAAGAAAAATTCCTTCAAGTATGGTTCTTTGGTGATATGCATATTCTTATACTTCATGAATGAAGTGCCTAGAGTTTCAGGTATACGATGGATATTTGACAGGCTAGTGGCATGGCAAATTAGGGATCATCTACATAGTCTTGGCGACACCCAGACACAAAAGACTGCTATCTGGGGTTACTTTAAAAACTTCTAGAACTTAATGCATTCAAGGGAAAGAATCCCTAAATCTATTGTGGATAAGTATGAAAATGACATGTGTTTCATGGTTGATATTGACTAGTGTCTAATGGAAGCAGCAGATCTAAGGACAGTGTGGATTATGCCAATGTGATATGAAGTAGATACAAGAATTCTAGACATGTATGCTCAACATCTACTGAGTAAACCCAAAAACACATCGATAGAAAGATTTGGAACCTACAAAGAGTTGAGTATCAAGCTACATGTGGAGCTCAGTCAGCTGGAAAGAATGAGAAAAGTAATGAAGCGGGTAGAGTTGTTTGCAGAAAGCATGGGAATAACAAAGGAAGTAGTGAGAATGAACTGAGAAAGAATTAAAAAACTAAGGAAGAGCACTGAGCAGATATCAGAGGAAAGAGCAGAAGGTGAACAAGTAACTACTCTGAAAACATCACAAAGCTTTGCAAGAAAAACAAGAAGCTCTACATCTCTCCCAAAGCAATCTAAACCTACTCCTACTAAGAAACCAGAAGCCCATCCATCCGGTGAAGAAAAGAAAAGAAAGAAAACCAAAGCTACAAGGACTTACATAAACACAAAAGATGATGAAGAAGTAAAGGAGATGATATCAAAGAAAGAAAAGTCTTCAAAGGCACCTGAAGACCAGACTTCCAGAAGCAATAAAGCCAACAAAAAGCAAGCAACTGGTAAGGTTGCTATGCCTACTGATGAAATTGTAAAAATAATCACTGTTCATGGAAATTTAAAGCCCATCAGAATTTACTATGACAATTTTGATCAAGCAAATAAGAAAATTTTGGAAGATGCCACCATCATGTACTTGAATCAATTCAATAGACTAGAAGAGAAGTAGATAAAATTCTAAAAGAAGTTAAAGAAAAATTTAGAAGAAAGGTCTGGATGAACATGCTAATGCTTGGAAAAATAAAGGAAATTGCAAAAGAAACAGAGGAAATTCTGAGAAAGGCTTTAGACAAAGATAAATACTATATTATTTTAGAGAAACAAGTTGAAGAAGACAATCTTCCAGTTCCAGAACAAAAAGCTCCAGAAGAAGAAACTGACAAGAGAATTAATCTAGATCCTCCGAAGTTAACGTATGAGGAGTCTAATGTTGGATTTGATTCATCAAATCTAAATATTGGAGAAGTTCAGGAAAAGGAACATGTCAATCAGGAGGACATAGAAATGATAAATAGAATAGTTGATGCAGTAGTAACTCCTCCACTTGATCACTCTGGAAAAGAAGAGGAAATTGCTACCACACAGAGCCCTCCAGATCAGAGAGCAAGCAGTGAGAAAATAGGAAAGAGTCCCTTTGGTGAGAACACAGAGAAGATTAAAATAGAGAAAGAGGAAGAAAAAGGAAAGAAAGATAAGGTAGAAGAAGATGGTGCAAATGTTGAGAAATCAGATGAAAAAAAGGATGGTTCTGAAATGGTTGCAAGAGACACTGCAAATGCAGTAAAAGGTCTTTTTGAAAAAGAAATGATTGAACTTGATGAGCCTGAGCTACTTGAAGGTCTATCCAATCCAGATGCTCTCTCTCCAATTCAATTGATGAAAATAGCATCATTCACCCAAGCAAAGGCTAGAGAAAAGATGTTAAAGTCCCACATGGAGGACAATGAGCTACTGGGGCTTGCAACCAAAATTTTGGAGAAATTAATGCCAACTTATCAGAAGAATCAAAATGATTCCCCCTCCGGACATCTAAAATATCTTGTAAGTTCAGTAAATTCACGTTTTGAGTCTTTTGAAAAATTTGCAGAGGCAAAAGTTTAGAAAGAGTTTCTGAGTAAGAAATTCAGTCAAGTTAAGAATATGATAAGGAGTGATTGGTTGATCCTAGGCATTAGCATAAAGAGAATTCAAAATGCTCTAAATGATGGAAGTGATATGTACAAATTCTATCTATCATGGCCCAAAATTAATGATGATATTGAGAAAAAGATAAAGGAGCAAGAACATAAATTGTCAAATTTCTCTCAAAATTTTGATCCTCTAACAATTTTGCCTATAAGTCAAGAATGTCAAATAATCAGCCTGACAGATGAGATAAAGAGGCTTGTTAAAGAAAAGGGTAACATTATGAAGAGAATGTGTGAGCTTCAAGGATTGATTGCTCCTAAGTTAGAGACAATGCATAATGCTCTATCTGAAGCTCAGACTACAATTCAAACCAATGATCCATCAAATATTTCAAAGGCAGAAGCATATTCATTTTTGTTGAGTGGGCACATCGCAATTTTGGATGGAATGAAGGGAACTTGGGCCTCTGAACTTGTGCAATTGAAAAGCAGTTTTGCAGACATTCTTAAGTTCATGTGAATAAAATATAGGGTCGTAGCAAGGAGATGAGTATACATTTCATGGAAGTTTTCCGTAGGTGGAAAATGCCGCTTAGAACGGGCACCCGAGCCAAAATGGATACCCGTTACGAAATGGGTACCTGTTTATGATCGGGCACCCGAAGCAAAAATGAGCACCTATTATGAAATGGGTACCCATTTTTGAAAAGTATAAATTTTTTTAATAAACAAGCTTGTAGCTTTATTTTAAGAGCTACAGGTCGCGAGAAATTAGGGAAAGTGACGCCAAAAAATGGGTACCTACGTTTGCTGACCCTACTTTCAACCTCCACAGCATCCTTGCCTCCTCAGATCGATTTTGCAGTGCCCTAGGTTGGTTGTCTGTCCATTTCTATTGATTTATATCATTTTTTGCTTTGTATTTTGTTGTTTTTGCAATGTTCAACAATATATATTCAACCTGAAATCAAAAACAAGTTAACCCTAATGCATAAACTATAAACCTTTAATTTAGAAATGGTAATCCAGGCTATTTCATAAAGACTAAACTGTAAAACCCTAATTCATAAACTAGGGTTTCAAAAATAGTAAAACATAAAACCCTAATTCATAAACTAGGGTTTCAAAAATAGTAAAATGTAAAACCCTAATTCATATTTGTCACTGAACTGTAATTCATAAACTAGTATTTCATAAATAGTAAAACGTAAAACTGTAATTCATAAACACTAGAAACCCTAATTCATAAACTAGGGTTTCATAAACTAAACTGACCTATTCTTTAAAACCTAGAAATGACTTATTAAACCTAAACCTAAAACCTAGTTCACATGAGCATGGGTCACCTGTAATATTGGATTTATGCACACTATCGGCATTTCTTCTACTTGAGTGAGATTGAATAAGACACAGTTGTTCACTTGGGTCCATATTGTTAGATGTAGAGAATTTTTGTAGGCTTATGTCATTGAAGCATCTATTGCAAATAATTTAGTTGTTTAATGAAAAAACATGCATACTAGGGTAGCTTTCTTTACATATAACTTGCATGATTGTAAGGTTGAAAGTCCATCCATTCTATGCCAAAAAATTTAGATGTTGCTATGAAGTTTGTGGATAATTGAACTCCTTGTTGGAATTTGAATTTTCATATTGTGTTATAGGTTTTGTTTGGTTTGAAGGACCATTTGTTGGGTTGGTAGTTATTGGTGGATCTATGGTTCATGGTAGTCATTTCTTAATGCTTTGCATACTATGATGAATACTTATTTCTTCTTTATTGAAAGCATAATACAAGTGGCTTCACTTGTGGCTCTATTGATTTACAAGTTTAGTATGAAAGGGATGGTTTTTAGGTTCTTTTTGGGTGGAATTCAATATATGTAAAGTGAATGTAAGTTCAAGTATTATTAATATATTGGAAAAAACATGCATAGAGACAAATAATATAGATTTTCCATCTTCTTCTTAGATTGAAATATATCAAGAGAAGAAGAAGGTATTTACAACTACTCGAAACTAGTAACTATATTTCACACAATTATGATATATATTTTTTTCGTCTATATAAATTTGAAATAACAATTCATAAGAAAGTATTGCAAGATTATTGGTTATTTTCTAAGGTCATGAACTGAATTTTGCAAAATTAGTAGTTATTCCACTAGAAAAGGGTATCTTGTAATGGTAATGGTAATAATTGATTAAAACATTTTGAGGTATTAGAAGAGTACCTATAGATCTATGTTTTTTTAAAGTTCTCACAAGAAACTATTCTCGAAAGAAACTTGACCCTACAAATGATAATAAAAAAGAAGAGATCATTTCAATATAGCCATCCATTTAACAAAAAGCACATAAAGAAAGTAAAATGTCTAACCAAGCTATATTTTAATTTGACTTTGATGTGCACAAACATAAAAAAAGAAAGTTAGAACTTAGATAGGGTTTTCAATAGTGGAAGGTTTCTAAGGAGGTGGCTTGGTTGTCCCTCTCATGTTCTTCCTCAAAGGAATTTCTTTTTCGTCCACATCTCCAAGTATGCTCCTATAGTTTTCCTCTTATATTTTTTCTTGACCTTTTGACTAGGAATAAATTTCTTCTCTTTAGAGGCCTCCTCCTTAAAATTTATCAAGACTTTGTGGAATGAAACAAACTCTGAATTTAATAATCTAAATTAAGACTTTGTTGGTGGGCGGATACCATGTATGATTGGTTATTTAGTCATTAAATATTTACTAGTTATATAGCACAATTCACTAACAACCTTAAAGTCATAACTAGTCTACTAAACTTTTAAAAATATTGGGCATTAAATGCACATATATTATCTCACCTATTAGGTATTTTCCCCTATATCTAGACCTTGAACTAGTTATACGTTCTTATAATGTTCTTGCCCTATCTCTCACCTACTAGGTCTTTTCCCCTTATAGTTTAGACTTCTAGGCTTTTAATGTTCCTGATGCTTGTCTCATAATCCTAAATTAACCATTTGTAAAACTCTCTTCACATGAAGCTAAAAACCTACACATTAGACAGGATAAGACCCTAATATATCTTTTTGTAGACCTAACCTAAAGGACTTATATTAAACCGTTAAACCTAAAAACTAGAAGTCATTTTATTATGTTTAAATCTTTAATTTAAACATGTATCCATATATCTATGAGAACTTGATGCTTTTAACAAAGGGGTAAAGGAGACAACAACAATCCAGAAAAAAATTAAAATAATGTTGAGTATACATAGAATGGATTCAAAGATTGAATAGGTCGACAAAAAACGTAGTGACATGTTTAGGAGTATTTGTAGTCAATAGGTCGACATGAACTTAGTGACATGTGTTTAGGAGTAGTTGTAGCCAATAGGTCGTGAACTTAGTGACATCTTTAGGAGTTTGAATGTAATACACGAGTGTATAAATTTTGACTAGATACTAGGACATGAATTTTTTATTCATGTCATGATTCTTAAATGTATAAATTTTGATTTTAAACATTTTATAATGCAAGTTTAAATTTTGAATGCATGTATATGTTAAATTAAATGTAAAATTAAATGTTTTAATGTATATTATTTAAACCACACAAATATTTATATTTCCAAGTTTTCAATTTATATGTATATGTATATATTTAAACATATGTTGTGCATGCAATTTAATCTATATTTTTTTGTAATTGCAGCTCTACTTGTAGACCTTATTTCTACACATGGCCGATCTATCCTATGACCCCCCATGACCACCCATAGGACCCCCCAGGACCCCCCACCACCACCACCGCATGATGAGGCTCATTTGCGAGCCACAATTGATGAAAACACACATGTTCTACAAGAAAAAATCAATTTATTTCAAAGCCAAATCCAAACCCCTCCGTACATTTCATGGTTTGCATCTATGATGCAAACTATTGTTGATTCAGTGAGAGCTATCCACACAGATCTAGACACATTCTGCTCATGCTGGAAGAGAGGAGGCAGTTTTATTTAGATGGTCTCTCATATAAACATATCAATGATTTACATATTACCAAAGATACAATTGCCCCATATTTCATTGATCCCTCCACAGGTCAACAAATAGCACCAACTAAAATGAGAATTTTAATCAGATGGTGTGCACATTAGGAGATAGCTAAAATTTTTTGGGATCGATGGTGGATGGTCTTTGACCATCCACCTCATGCTAATTTTGAGGTTCCCTTTTATTTTTTGAAGAAATTATGGGCAGAGTTTGAGATGGGCCAAAAGCCCAATTATTTTGATATAAGATCAATTCAGGGCATGGGTGGTGGAATGCCACAACATAGACCAAGAGCACGTATTGATCCAAATTGACCTTTGCCCATTGCACCTATTATCCCTTCTCCACCCTCTGTTCCCATGCCCTTTCACCAGTGGATGACCGTCTCAGCGCTCGGAGTGTTATCATTGCTCTCAAGAAACTTAACTGACCAAGCTACTCGCTTGGCAGATGAAGTCAATCTTGGAGAGCTTGCACAGCCTAGAGGAGCATCTAATGTTGGTCTTGATGCATCACCTAGATTGACACCATTGCAGTCCACACCACATTTTTGTCAAAATTGTCATCAACTATGTTTTGGTCCTACATCTACTTCGGAGGAGGAGTCCTTTTTGGGTACATTATTCGCTCCTATGGACTCGGTATGTATGCCACATTTAATAAAATTCAAATTAATACAAATTAATATATATTTAAACAATTTTTAATTATCAATCTTTTTTTTTAAAAATTAAATATATATTAATAAATATATATCTTCATACATTGATTGGTACAGATGACTCCATCAGTTGCTGCCACCTCATCACGACTGGACCATTTAGTGTCAATGACAGTAGAGATGGGTAGACCTTATATGAATGAGGTATAAAATTAGGACATCTAAAGATTATTTAATTAGATATATCTAATTTAATAATATATAATTTAATGCAGAAATGTGACATTTTAATTTAAAGTAGATGAGAGATCCTGACACTCTTGTGTCAAACCAACCTAGTCATCCAGGCTAGTGACAACATCATCTATAGAGAAGCCTACTTCATATGCCATGGTTTGTATCTTAAAATTGTACATTTTTAGTTTAAATTTGAATTTCCAGTGTAATTTCATGATTTTATTAAATTCGTGTCTTTAAAGTTGAATTTATATATACATGTACACATATATATGCAGGATGAGATTAGTTTAGGTGCAGGCTCAATTCATCGTATCATTGATGAGCTTGCACAGGTGCATGAGTCATCTCTCATATTTTAGGTCCTATAGTTAAATCCTATGTGATTTCAAAGTCTTTTGTATCATTCAACCTTGCATTTTGTATCTATACTCTAGAGCCTAACTAGTGCATTCAAGTGTTTTATTGAAATACATGAATTGGCGACATAGACATTCACTCTGTCATCTGAATCGACACCATCTATTGCACAGGAACATGGCAAGAGAGATGATGAGCTTGTTGTGGTATGCTTCGACATTTTGAAGTTTAGATTTAAAAATTTAATTTGATGGTTTGGTTTTAAATATTTGATTTAAATTTATTTAGGATGCAGTTTTGACATTAAAATTGATTTGAAGCTTCTTTTTCTTGTACATAGCATGAGTTGCCCTCTCAGCTGCATGGGACAAAAAGGCGGCTTGAAATGGATGATGATCAAACTTAGTGTGCACACATGTTTTAGATTGATGGATGGATGATGGATGGAGATGATGACATGATGTATTAGATTGTTTATGACTATTTCAATATTGACTATTTCATGACTATTTCAGTATTGACTAGACATGTGTATGTTTTGTTACTATTTCACTATTTTTACATGGACTATTATTATGTCAGTATTTATATTGCGTAGACTATTTCATCTAGACAAGATTTTTCTATTTATTGAATTTCTACTATATACATGTCTATATTCAAACTTTAATTTCATATATCTCATATTTAACACTTCAAATTAAATCATGTGTTTAATTGTACATAAAATTGTAAATTTACTAATTCTAATTAGATAAGAGAAAAATTTCAATTGATTTAATTTATTAAAGATTTATTAGATACAAATGAGCTAGGTTGGATAGATTATCTAGACTAAATGTACCTTCCCTAAATAAATTTAAAAAATAAAATGAAAATTGACAAGTTGTTGAACTAGAATGAATATGTTTGGATTTAAATGAGTCAAATGTTGGGACAGTTGTGTTAAATTTTAATTGAGTTAAATATTTAGGAAAATTTTATTGATTAGAATTTTTAATCTACTAGCCATGTTTAATCAATTTATTTTTAATTCTAGATTAAACATTTCATAGATCAATACCTTCCCTATAAATTTACGAAAAAGAATTTAAATAAAATTACAGAAATACATGTACCATTTAAATTTAAAATTTAAGAAATTTTGAAAATTAGAAAAATGATTTAGTCTACCCTCAATTATATAAAAAAAATAGAGCAATTTACATGTAACATAATAATAACTTAATAATAAATTAATCAATTCAAGCACTTAATATCTTAATCAGTTTCATCAAGAGCATTGAATAACAAGATTCCTGAAGTAGACAAACTACTAGATTAACTTTCAAATCATGTCTTTGTATGGTTGTAATCAATCCAACTTCATCTCATAGTTCTTAGAAACCTAATTTATTAGTAGTTAAGAATCTTCAAAGCCAAATGTTTCGAGTTCTCAATTTCAAAGCTAACATGACTTTCAAGGAAAGAGATTTTTAGTCAACAACATTTTTGGAAGTCTAATTAAAAGGGGAATGGGAGTTCTACTCTCCCATTTTCTCAAGTTAGAACTACCCCAACGCTAGCTCTTGTCTTACATCTAGCTCCATCAAAGTGGAAATCAAAATCCTAATTTTACCAATAGTGGTTATCTTTAGGTTGTCGAAGCCACATAAGGTCTCTCTCAATGCAGTGATATTGGTGTGGCAATATCCCACTCTCTAAGAGGGATAAGGGAATGATGTTGACCATGACCCCATCATCATGGATGAGGATCCTCTTAAAGCAATTATCATAGATCCATACTTGTAAATATAGGTTGAGGGGTCTCCTCTTCTAGCTAGCTCAACCTTTGTAGGGATCAAATTAGGTCAACTTGGTTGATAGGATCTTTTGGGGGTGGTGTTATATGGTTTACCTATTTCAATTCGATGGCCTCTAGAAGGGATACATGGTATGATGAGGATTTTCTCTCAATGAACAAGTTTTTTGTGAACATCTTTTTGAGATCATCCACCAAGTTGCAAGGAACAATAGAATTAGGAGTGGGGTCAACCATGGAGACTGCATGCATGTGATACTCCACTTTTGGAGATGCCCAAGGTTCTTGGTTTTCGTAATTTTGAACTAATTCAACTAATCCAAACATTTTGGTCTCTCCCTTTATCCCCATTTGAGGGGTGTTAGATCCTTCTACCTAAAAGGCAATTATTGATCTTGTATACACCTAAAAATGACACGATTCACATTCTTCTAAGTTAATTAAATATCAAAATATTTAATTATCTCTTCTAAGGTCAAAATTAAATAAAACCTTTTATTTAATTAAAAATCTTCCAAACAATTAAATAATTCTTAATTATTTAATTAAATCAAATTCATTCTTCTAAATTTGAATAAATCAAATCAAATTTATTTAAATCCTCTCAATCTCCAAAAATAAAATACAATCAAACATTTTATTTATTCTTCCAAATCATGCACAACAATTAAATAAATTTACTTATTTAATTTTCTTTCTTATCTTCTAAATTAAATAATTCTAATTATTTAATTATTTTCTTCCAATAATATCTTCACTAAATTTAAATAAATCAATTATTTATTTAAGTTGCCTTTTCTTCTAAATTGAGTTATCTCTAAATATAATTCAATCCTTGTGCACATGCAATTAAATATTCTTAATATTTAATAAAGCAAAATATCTTCTTATTCCCATGCAAATATATTCTTCTTGTTTTAAATCACTTAACTGATTGTTATATTCTTTTAAAAGCTTTAGCTCATTTTTCTATTCTTGATAACTCCTCTCATGCAAAGGAAAGCAAGACACATGTCCTCTTCTTATTCATTGCATGTTCCTCATCCATTCTCAATCGTTGATCTCTTCTTTCCCAAGTCTTTAAAACCAACCTCATTCTTCCATTCAATTCATCCAAGCTTTAAGTATTGTTACTCTATAGGAATTACAGCACACCTTTGGCACCAATTCCTTCATTGCTTGTGATCACATTCAGTACTACGTACTATGCACTACTACCATTGTTGTGAAGCTCCTCTTCATTGCAATAAACTATCACTACCATTCCGAATTGACATTCTTGAAGCATAGCAAGGAAGTGCACTCTCTGAGGGCCTCATTCATACATGCAAGAATGACTGTGATAGGCGATCAATGGAAGCTATGAATTAAGGAGGTTTGCTTTGTTGTTTGATCATTATTTATTTGAATCTCTTTTATCCACCATTTCATTGAAGTTTTGGGTATATTGATATTTGATATTATTGATTATTCTCTTGTATCTAGTTTTCCCTTAACATTTTTGGTGCCCACTGTGGGACCTAGCCCCAAATTTAACCCAAAAACTAAGTTTTTGTGTTTTAGAAAGCTGTACACATGAGGAAACAATGCATCTGACACATCCTAACATGCATATGTTACCTGTCATGGTGCATACATTTCTGCAGCGCATATAGTCTCTATTTTGGTGCATCTGTTACTTGTCACGGTACATACGTTCCTACAGTGCATACAGACACTGTTCTAGCGCATTTACCATCTGAAACAATGCATCTACTATGTCAGTGCATATACACTATTTTCTCGTGCTTTTAACCTCTATTTTAGCACATATGTATTACGAAGCTTCTGTTCACTATTTCTATGCATTCAGTCTCTTAAGCGACGCATCTATTTTAGGCAGTGATTTTTTAGGGTTTCCTTGAAGTTTTCGCTAACATTGACATTTTTGTGTAGGAACTCTCTTGATTTGTTTAGCAGGCTAGGTACTAGTTTAGATTCATATAGTTGCACTTGTTAGCTCACACTTCAATTTCTAGCAGGAAAGTAAAATGGATGCTCATACAAATCTCACATAGTTTTAACTAGGAAAGTGGTAATTGAATCATTGTTATCTTGCATATCCTTGAATCGTTGCTATTGCTATCTTTTCAAAGTTAACAACTCATTGCTATCTGAATAAAATTGAACTCATCATTTCTATCTAGGTAAAACTAAATCATTGCTATCTCCTTGACCATCACTTCAAAGTTAACAATTCGTGCTATGTGGATAAAATTGAACTCATCATTGCTATCTGGGAAAAATTGAACCTTTTCTATCTCCTCGACCATCACTTCAAAGTTAACAAATTCATGCTACGTGGATAAAATTGAATTCATCATTGCTATCTTGGTTAAAATTGGACCATTGCTATCTCGCTATTACTTCAAAGTTCTGTGCTTGCCCAAGTAGATAGCTCATCTAGTTTTTCTTATTTTAACTAGGGGAAAAGAACCACTATATTCCGTGTTTTGGGAATGATACTAGGCCTATGCTCTCCCCTATCTTGGGTGACCAAAATGCCAGACATATCATTTTCGCATGTGTTTTTCCTTTAGAGGGGCCTGCTCTTGGATACCATTCATCCAAGTAGGAACGATCCTAAGTGGTAATAGGCTAGACATCAAGCCCTTCCAAGCCACTATAAATAAATTGTGTTTGGAGCAAAAGCTTCAAACAACAAGTGAAGTTGTGTTATACCAACAACCAACCTTCCCCAAAACCCTCCAAGGTGCAACCCTTGTAGGCTGGAAGACTCCATAATGGAGAGTAGTGCTACCACATGTATAACCACTCGAATGGTTGCATTCATTAACCACCTTTGTTCTAGTGGCCAAAAACCCTTGTAATCCATTTGAAGCCTAGGATTTGTACTTGTTTTTCCTTTTTAGTCCAAAAAGAGTCAAAAAATCACAAAAAAATAAAAAACCACAAAAAATATTCTTTGTGTTTGCTGTGTCTTCTTGCCATAAATTTAGAAAATCAGATCAAAAAGACCTTCTTGCAACCAAAGTACCAAAAACATCATAAATTTCAAAAAAATTGCAAAAATATTGAGAAAAGCCAGAGTGGCACATCCATCCTCTGTTACTGCACATTTCTACCAACCTATGGCACATATGTTGTGACTTACAGCGATTTCATTGTCTGTTACAATGCATTCATCCCAACTCGTAGTGCATTTATCAATTTCTATAGTGCATCTCTTTCGGCACATGCGTGACAGTGAGCACTTGCACAATCTTTGAGAGAAATGTTTTACCAGTTTTGGGTACCCATTTCAGTCTAGTTCCAAAATCTGAGATCAGGTCTTACCTTGCAGTCATTCCATCCATTTTGTGTCAAAATCTCTCTTTCGTTGGTCATCCCATTCACCTTCTATTAGGTCTTCCTAGTCCAAAGTCAAAGTATCCCATATCAGATCAGCATAGGCCCTTTATTTGTATCACTTTGGATTCAAGTAACCCTAGTAGGTCACAGGACTTCACTAGTGGTCTTGGTGCATGACTAGTCCCTACCATCTTATATCAGCCATCTTACTTGGAATCATTGATCAAGAAAGTCCCTTGTCCAAGTCTTGTCATAAGTATCCTATTCTCCACGGTCTCCATTGGCATCTTGCCAAAATCTCTAGTTTCATCCCACCTCATCCCTCGTCACCTTGCATGGTCCTTACTAGATCTCAATACAAAAAGCAACTTGAAATGGCTGAATCATCCAACCACATCATCACACCTCATGATAGTGATGAGGAAATCTCTAACGAAGATTATCAAGGAAGCCTCCAAGATCAGAAATTCCAACGCTTGTTAGAGAAAGTGCTCCATGATGATCCTCACAAGTTTTTTTATTATCTTGCAAGTCTTGGAATTAAAATCCCCATAAATTTTCATATAAAAAAAATCCAAGAAAATGTGGAGAATAATCATGCAGAAAGGGGAAAGAAAACCATAGACCAAAACGTAGAGAATGATAATGAAAAAGGAAAGAAAGCCATAGACCTAAACGCTCCTATGGAAGAAATGAGGAAACAACTCGAGAGTCTAAAGAAATAAATGTCAGATCTCAAGACGGGTACAAACACTAAAACATACTCCTTGGAAGATATTGCACCATACCCCTTTGATAAGAGTTTGAACATGACACCATTTCCCTTCTGATTTGAATTTCCTAAATTTGACAAATACAAAGGGAAAGGGGACCCTAGAGATCACATTAGGGAATTCAATGCAGCATGCATGGAAGTAGCTCACAATGAGACTTACTTAATGAGACTATTCCCTAGATCTCTAGGTAGTCAAGCCATGGAGTGGTTCTCATAGCTCCCACTGGGCATCAAATCTTTTGATGAGCTAGTCAACAAATTTATCACGCACTTCTCGTACAATATTGAACATGAAGTATCTATGCTTGATCTATGCAACACCAAGTAAAAGAGTGGCGAATCATTCACCACCTTCCTACAAAGATGGAGACAACTAGCAAGCAAGTGCTCATATGACATGCCAGAGAAACAATTAATGGAGATGTTTGTTCATAACCTCAATACCGATCTTAGCTATCAAATAAAAATACAATGCCCTACTTCATTTTCAAAAGTCATTGAAATGGGATTGTTCATCAAAAAAGCTATGATTGCCAAGGGGCAAATCAAGTTATACAAGGACACACCTACCTCCAATTATACGACTGACAAATCAAAGTTTTGAACCAAGAATAAAAATGTCATCAATGATGGAGTGGTTGATGCCAAGGTGGCGGCTCCCAAGCAACAACTGATACTCACTCTCAAAGGAGAGGCAAGCAATGTTACACCCAACAAAACATTCTCTTGAGAGCCAACACCATGGTTCAATGCAAATCCAAGGTGAAAGTTCACACCATTGGGTGAGTCCCAAGAATCCGCATTAAGAAAGCTGCTGGCCAACAATGAAATCTCTCTACCGCCAACAAGTGACTATGAGCCTCAAATTAAACCTCACTATTGGAAAGACACCAACTATTGTGAGTATCATAGAGGAAGAGGACATACAACCAACAATTGTATCCGTCTCAAACATGTTATTCAAGATGTGCTTGATCAAAATCAAGGAGGAACCCAAAAACATACCTCTAATGAGACACATGTGGCTTACAGGGATCTGCTTCTCAACCATGACAGGCCATACAACAACAATAACAACAATGGCAATAACAACAACGGTAACAACAACAACAACAACCGCAGCTAGTAAAATCAGAATAGTGGGAATAGTAATGCCAACTATGCAAGTGTGCCATTCGACTATACCATCAATTGCATATCATATCAAGTCCCACAAATCAATGTGGTCACACCCAACCAACAACTAGAACCCAACAGAACTGGTTGTAGTATTATTACCTACGGTGGTAAGGTCACCTTGAATACCATTCCTCCAAGGTCATCACCTTCTCAGTCCAACTTCCATTAGTATAATGTCATAGACCAACTATAGAAGACTCTGGCCCATATTTCTATCTTGGAGATGTTACGTCTATCTCCTTCCCATAAGGAGATTCTCAATAAAGCCTTAGTGGAAACCACTGTCCCCACTAACTTGGCCCAAGAGAAGTTTCAAGCCACGGTAGGTAATCTAACCTCCTCAAGTACCATATCATTTACCGAACAAGATGACCTCTCAGTGTCTCAACCTCATAACCCTCCTCTACATATCATCACCTTCATCCACAAGCACCGCATCAAGAGAGTTCTCATAGATGGGGGAGCCAGTTTAAATATTTGCACGTTGAAGCTAGTCCTTACATTGGGGTTCTCTGAAAATGTAGTTGATCCAAGAAAGAGGATAACTATCAAAGCCTATGATGAAGAGGAGAGAACTACAAAGGGAATAGTAGTCTTACCCATACAAGTGGGACCGATAATAAAAGATGTTGTGTGCCAAGTCCTAGATAGGGAGATCCCCTATAATATTCTCCTAGGATGACCATGGATCCATGCCATGAAGGCTATTCCCTCTACTTATCACTAATGCATAAAATTCCCACATAATGGCAAGCAAGTCACCATCCAAGGTGACCCTGACCCCTTTCAGCATTGCAACTCTGTCCTTTCAAAACCCAATTACATCATACCAAACAATAGAGCATCTACATCCCCTACCCCATAGCATGAGCATACCTCTAAAGCTTCCTCATTAAGGCCCAAAGAGTAGAAAATTACCATCAAAGAAAAAGGAGTTGGGGAATACTCCATAGAGCATAGCCTCAATCTAGCCAAGATGCCTTTATCTCCTAGATCATTTGGTCAACCCAAGCATTTTCCAAAGCCATCTGCTCCTCCCATACGTCCCACAACTCCCTTTGTAAAATGGGGGACCTTATCAGATGAGACAACGGAAAGAGATATCCTACAATGGCTTTATACTAAAGAAGAAGATAACATACAACAATAACCACCTAGGCTCCCAACATAAATCTATGGGCGAGGTGAATCTATCTTACATAGAATGGGTTACGAAGGACAGGGCCCCATCGGCCTAAGAAAGGAAGGAATCATAGAACCCATTCAACCTTCTTCATCCTCATTGGCTAGAAATACAAAAGGCCTAGGATACAAGGATAAGGGCAAAGCTAAAGAAAATGCTTGTCTGGTGGAAATGATCCATACACTTCAAGTGGACAGTGACACAGATTCCAATGAATATGAGTGGGATGAGATGACAGAGCATTCCTATGATGACAAAGAGGTCGATACCATTCAAACTTATACCCCTTACCGTGAGGGACAAATGCTACCGAATAGACCATTAGAGTTTGATTTGCCTATCTCTAAGAATATGACTTTCGAGGAAAGTTCAAATTCTATCGCAATAAATAACTTGGAGGAAAGTACCATCCCAAACACTCCCCCTACCAATACTCCTAGCATAACAATTCAAACTATCAATGAATCAGATCTATCCTCCAACTCCCTCCCCCTTGTGCATCCTGAACTTATTGACTGGGATCTACGAGGAACCCTGCAACTAGATATGTTCCAAAACGATGATGCCTATATTGACTACATGGAACTTAGAGACCACCTACCCAAAGGAGATCATAAAGCTGGTTTCACTATTGAACTTAATACCGTGGCTTATTTCAAAGAGGATGCCAAGCCTTCTAGTCGCAAAAATATCAAAATAAAAACTGGATTTGATGGTGAAAACCATTCTGCGGTAGTGTCAGATCCCAAAACAGTAAAAAGAAAGGATGCATCTGAAGGTGAAAACCCAACTGTGGCACTTGACGATGGAAGGATTGACACTCTCCCCAATGACATGTACTAGGAGAAGTCTCAGATTGTTGTGGAACCCACAGAGCCGGTTAACATTGGAACATAGGAACAACCTAAGATCATTCACTTTGCTAAGTCTCTAACCCCACCAGAGAAGACTAAGTTTGTACCATTCTTCAAGAGAAAGCAAGTTAATTTTGCTTGGTCATATGTAGATATGCTGGGGTTAGATCTAGATTTGACTCTACTTCATCTTCCATTAGATCTAGGAGTAAAACTAGTGAAACAAAAGCTTAGAAAGATGCATCCACACATAGCACTTCTTGTAAAAGAAGAACTCAAGAAACTACTGGATGCAGGATTTATCAGAGCTATAGACTATCCAGAATGGGTTTCCAACATTGTACCAGTGTCCAAACTAGATGGCCGAGTCAGACTATGCAATGACTTTAGAGATCTAAACAAATCTTGCCACAAGGATGATTTTTTGTTGCCAAATATAGATATCATAGTCGACTTAACAACAGGGCATACCATGTTATCTCTCATGGATGGCTTCTCAGGATACAATCAGATCAGGATAGCACCAGAAGACCAGCATAAGACAACTTTTACTTGTCCGTGGGGCACTTTCTGTTGGAATGTCATGCCATTTGGGCTGAAAAACGTAGGAGCCACATACCAACATGGTATGACCACTATATTTCATTATATGATGCATGTAATAATGGAAGATTATGTAGATGATATCCTAGCAAAGTCACTCACAAGGGAATCACATCTGGATGTGTAAAACAAGGTCTTTCAGAGACTCAAACAATTCAAAGCTAGGTTGAACCCAAAGAAGTGTGTGTTTGGAGTCACCTCAAGCAAACTCTTAGGTTTTATTGTATCAGCAAATGGAATAGAGGTGGACCCAGCCAAAGTCAAGGCTATTATGGACATGCCACCACCCAAGACTCTTACTCAACTAAGATCTCTACAAGGCAAGCTATAGGCAATCCGTAGATTCATATCACAACTGGTAGACAAGTGTCAACCATTTAGTCATCTCCTACACAAGAACATTCCATTCAGGTGGGATGAGAAATGTGAAGAGGCATTCAACAAACTAAAAGAGTATCTTATGAATCCACCCATTCTCATGCCTCCTATCCAAGGGAAACCATTGATACTATACATAGCTACTACACCTATAGCTCTTGGGGTTCTTCTAGCACAACAAGATTATGAGAATAAAGAAAGAGCCATCTACTACATCAGTCGCACATTAGTGGGCTATGAGTTGCAATACTCTCATATAGAAAGATCATGTGTTGCGGTAGTTTTTGCTTCCCAAAAACTCTGACATTATATGCTTGCACATCCAGTCAAACTTATTGCAAAAATAGATCCACTGAAGTACCTGCTAATCAAAGCAGCTCTTACAGGTCGCCTAGCCAAATGGGTAATGCTCTTAAGTGAATATGACATTGAGTATGTAGATAGAAAAGCTATCAAAGGGCAAGTCATTGCTGATCAGTTAGCAAATGCACCATTATAGGACACCACACTGATGCAATTTGAATTTCCATATGAATCCTTATTCAATATATCAACACATTCCTAGAAACTCTACTTTGATGGGTCCTACACAAACCATGGATCGGGGGCAGGAATCTTGTTTGTAACTCCTCATGGAGACCATACCGAAGTCTTACCATCTATTATTTCCATGCACAAACAACATAGCAGAATATGAAGCCTTAGTCATTGGTCTTAAGATGGCAACAGAGTGGAAAATCAAAGAGCTACATGTCTATGGTGATTCTCAACTAATAATAAATCAGGTCAATGATGATTAACAAACCAAAGATGACAAGCTTGTACCATACAAGCGCATGGTCAATGACTTTAAGGAATACTTTGTAATCATCTCTTTTGAGTAAATACCTCAGATTGAGAACAAAGCAGTAGATGCCATGGCGACCATTGCCTCTCTTCTCTAGATACCAGAGAATGAGTCACAGTACGAATTCTTAGTGGAAACTATTCAGAAACTAGCTTAGGATCTTCCTAAAAATCATTCCATATGCCTTTTAGTTGGATCTGATTCACCTTGGTACGGTAAGATTTATACTTACCTCAAGGACAACATCCTCCCACCTGACTTATCTTCAAACCAACGATGAACCTTTATATGCCAAACCTCTCGCTATACCATTATTGCCGACACCCTATATCGACATGGCCTAGATGGTACTTTACTCCATTGTTTAGAACAAGAAGAATACCTAACCGCCTTAGAAGATGTACATGAAGGGATTTGTGGAACACACTCTAGCGGTCCCTCCTTAGGTAAGAAACTCATGCATTTGGGTTATTACTAGCCAAACATGGAAATAGATTCATATCAATTTGTGAAGTGCAAGCAGTGCTAAATACATGGGAACCTGATACATGCACTAGCCCAAGAGTTGAGACCTTTAACGACACCTTGGCCCTTTTGCCAATGGGGACTTGACCTTGTGGGAAAGATCCATCCACCCTCATCCAATGGCCACAAATTCATAATAACCACCACTGAGTACTTTACCAAGTGGATTGAAGTTGTTCCCCTCACCACCGTCATAGGTAAGCAAATCTTCTCATGCATCCTGAATTACCTCATCTGTAGATACAGAATTCCCTCATCCATTATCATGGATAATGGAAGACCCTTCAAAAACTAGGATGTCCAAGAACTCTATGACCGATTCAAAATCCAACACCGTTTCTCCACACCCTACTACCCCCAAGGCAATGGTCAAACTGAAGCATCCAACAAGACCATCTTGAAACTCCTCAAGAAGACAGTCAATGATGTTGGCCATAATTGGCATATCCAACTCAATTCCACTCTGTGGGCCTACAGAACTGGTATACGCACTCCCACAGGTGCTACCCCTTATGCCCTTATCTATGGCTTAGAAGCTATCCTCCCCATAGAGGTTGAATTATCATCTCTCAGGGTGTCGTTAAAAGGTCCCATATCAGATGAAGAGTACAGAGTCTCCAGATTGCAAGAACTAGAATTGCTAGAGGAAAGGAGACATAAAGCCTTTGACCATCTCAAAGCATATCAACAAATGATGTCAAGAAGCTATAACCATAGAGTTCACCCAAGAGTCTTTAAAGTTGGAGATCTAGTCCTTAAGGAGAATCCCGGCAATCAATAGGATAGGGAAAAGAAAGGCAAGTTTGAACCCAACTGGCTTGGGCCTTATGTGATCGTGGTTGCTTATGGATTGGGGGCATATCAGTTAGCAACATATGAGGGTGAGCTGTTAGATGACCCAATCAACAACATGCATCTTCGCAGGTTCTATACCTAAGAGAACCCCAATGTAAGGGGACATAAAATACAAAAAAAATCAAAAAAATTAGAAAAATGCAAAAAAAATCAAAGAATCAAAAAATTAAAAAAAACAAAAAAATAATCCTTTGGTGAAAACCTGGCAAATAGGCACCTTGGATAGGTATCATGATGAAAACCTGACAAACAGACATCATGTATACTTTTTAGCTTTTCGTGCAAATAAAAGCAAGTGGTGAAAACCTGGTAAATAGGTGTTACTTGTGATAAACTGCTTCCTCCATCTTTGGGAAACCAATCACCTTGTGTCCATTCTTCCTCATGTCCCATTTGATCCATATCTGTTCTATAATAAAAATCTAACGATAACCTATCATGGCTTGATACTCTATCTCTTTGTTGCCTTGTCGACCAAGGTTTTATCCCATATCCTATCCATAGTGTTAGCTTAGCATAGTGTCTCTCATTAGTATCCATGGTCCAAGTCCATGAACTACGTTGCCTCTGCGTTGTCACGTAGGCAAGGCCATTTCTCAAATGTGCCCCCGAGGCTCCCATGGTCCCATATGTCCCGTGTCTAGTCCTTCTATCTATTTGAGTCCACACCACTTTCTACCACCTAGGTCTTAGGTCCGTTAGGGTTTACCCTGAACTATGTTGCCTCTACGTCATCACGTAGGAGAGGCCATTTAGTAATGAGCCCTCGAGGCACTAGGTCAGTCCCTTAGGGTCCGTCTCGCCAATAAAGATTGTGGAATCTTCTCACCAGGCAAG
Source organism: Cunninghamia lanceolata (assembly GCA_027924645.1). Classification (NCBI taxonomy): domain Eukaryota; kingdom Viridiplantae; phylum Streptophyta; class Pinopsida; order Cupressales; family Cupressaceae; genus Cunninghamia; species Cunninghamia lanceolata. The sequence goes on from BSBN01000078.1 coordinate 13,901,345, forward strand.
TAAGTGCAAACAAAAACCTGCTCTTTTCAAGCAAAAATCCTGACGCAAGACATTAACCTATCCAAAGAAAAGCAAATAAACACCTAAGGCCTTCTAAATGATTTTACCCAAATTATGGCAAGAAACAAACACTTCTAAATGCAAATATGTTTTGTGGATTGGAAACATGGTTAAAGTACAGAGTCTTGATTTTTTCTATCATGCCTTTCTTTGCTACTTGAGGATGCCAAAAGCTAGAGATGCTATGATGGGGGCATGATTATTTTCTTTGTTTGTTGTTTGTGGATTAAACTGTAGTAATGTGAAGCTTTGTCTAAGGACATGATCGGCAAAAGATCATCGCGGACATCAAGGGTCTAACATGAACAGGGGCAATCCTTGACTGTTGATACGCAAGAAATATTCAGGTCATCTCAGTTCAATTATAATTTGATGCTTGTATTAACTTGCTAAAGCAAAATCCATGTAAGCAATGCTCAGGTCATCTCAGTTTAATTATACCTAGATGCTTGTATTAACTTACAACATTCAGAAAAAGTGCCCCCAAAAAAAAATATCTAATGATGAAATAAGCACTTCAAAATACATGCACCATCAAGATATCAAAAATCAAAGAATCCATCATACATCCAGTTATACATCCATACATCCATATCCCATGCAATAAATGATCCAAACAATCCAGAGTAACAATACAAAGTCAAAGCTTGTGAATCTTTCTATCGAGTCATTCTTTCAATCAATCTTCTATCTACCATTCTACCATTTCTGTGTCGATAGAGTACATTTGGATGTCACAAAAAAATAGCATATAGTTGCATATCATATCATAGGAGATAGTCATTTACATGATTAAATCAGTTGCATACATAGTAAGTGCATCAGGTCATCCATATACAGTTTGCTGCAATCATCATATAGTGTCAACAGAAAAAAATCAAAAACATAGCTAAGTGCATCACATAAGTTGCATAATCATATAAATACCATTTTGCACACACACACATTAGAGACATATCAAATAAAACATCCAAGTCCACATTAGGTCATATAGCATCACATAGCATCAAATAAAATATCTGAAATCTGCATTAGGTCATATAGCATCACATAGCATCTTATGAAAATCTGCATTAGACAAACATTGCATAGCATCAAGTAAAACCTCTAAGTTTGCATTAGATGAACATGTGCATCACATCATACAAATAAAAATGCATCATAACTCATACATATAGAAAGCTCAAATAGTTGCATCATCATATAAATATCATAAAAACGTGTCCAAATGTACAATATCAAAGTGGTCCATCTCTAAATCAATGTCATATACAATAAATACATCCCAGGGATGGTGATACATGTCTCAAAATACAAAAATGGTACATAAAGGTCTATCTGGCTATCTAAGCCATCAAAAAGGTACATACGATCCAAAAGTCTATAAATCTTTGCTATCCCTGCTGCTGTGGACTGTTGCTCCCAGTAGTATCTCCCATGTTCCCTCCTCTACTAGCTTTAGACTGCTGTGGACCCACCACGGAGGCTCCTGACCTCGATCCACCTGCTCTCAGGGGAGCCATAGACTAGCTCCTGTAGCTAGAAGCCCTCTGACTGGCTGGCACGGTACCCTGATATAAACCCTGATAATACTGTGCCTGAGCCTGTGCTCAGGCAAGCTCACCCTGCACTTGCACTAACTGTGTATGTGCCTATGTTAACTGTACCTATGCCGAGTGCACCTACCCAACCATAAAGATGCTCATCGCATCTGTCCCCAAGGCTACCATTGCGGTATCCCGCTCTACTCGGATAACTCATATCCGCGCATCCACCATATCTCTCTCTTTAGTAAGCCCCACAATCACCTCTGCGTCTGTCTCTCGCTGGGCATCGACCCTCCTCAGCTGTGCCCATAGCTGCCTCACCTATCCTCTCAAGGTACCTATGGTCCTCTCCTAGACATCTACCTTTGCAAGACCCTGGGCTGCCTCTCCCTATCCATGCCCCTATGGCTGGGGTCCTTGCTACTGTGCCACCTACTGAGGTGGTGACATCTGTACCTGTGGTGGCTACTGTGGTGCCTGATGTGCAACCTGTGGTGGTACTACCTGCTGGGCATGGGAGGGTCCCTCCCCACCTCTCCTCCTCTGTTAGGGTTAGCCTCCATCATCTCTGCCACCCCTTGTCCTCCTCTCCCCCTCCTCCTCCTCCAGCCAACCTAGCCCTCGTCATCTGAGTCTACCTTGTCTATCTGAGGCACCAGTACCCCAGGCCCTAAGTATCTCAGAAATGGGTGGGCAGTGAACCAATCCTCGTAGTCTTGTGTCATCCCAGCATCTGCAATCCCCCTCCTCATGTCCCAGGCAACGTAAGGCATCTGTTGAAACTCTGCCAGTGCCTCCTCATAGGATGCCATCGGTCCCCATCTGAGCCTCTCAGCATGAGTCCTCACAAATTGAGCCTGCCCCTGTGGCATGCCTTGCCTCCTCCCAAATTGTCTCTGTACTTGACCAATAATCTATCTCTCCAGTATAAACTGGGTCCACCCTATCAACCACCATGTCTGATAGCAGTAAGGTAGCTCATCTGCCTCATCATCCCATGGTTCACAGTCTAGATATGGCCACTAGACGATAATATCTACTCCATCCAAAGCATGCCGCCAGTATTAGAGCTTCCCCATCCTATGCTGGGAAATCACTCCTACATAGCCATAGTTATATGGCTCTCCTCTCTATCTACCAAACACACATATCGGTCTAGTGATCATTATATGCTCCCATAACCAAAACTGTAGCAATGACATGCCTGTAGATAGGGTCGTACTCCTGTGATATACCATTTGATGCATATCGTGGTATAAGTGCGCTAGTACGTAGACACCCCAAGTATATCGAGTGCCCTCTGTAATCATCCGCTCCATAATCCAAACCCATCCAATGGGGAACCCATGTGATCTTCTATCGAGGCATACCATGCCTCTGATCAGTCCTGCTACAATCCCTGGGAAGTAGTCATAACAGTCATAGATATCCTGCCAAGAGATGACCTGCCCGACCAGTTAGGGGTCATCGAACACTTGCTTGCACTTGGCAAGTCCTGCGTCTCTCTATGGATCATACTCCACCAGCTCACCCTAAATGGGTAAATGAAGAACCCTGTACACATCCTCTAATGTAATGGTCATCTCACCAGTAGGGAAGTGGAAGGTCCCATCCTCACTTTGGAACCTCTCCACTGCTGCAGTCAGCAACCCACGGTTTGCCCGAACCTCAGGCATGAAGCAAACATAATCAAGTCCCATCGTACCAAACACCTCTCTATCCATCTCTGTCAGCATATATCTCTGCAACATAGGCATAGGGAACCGCTCCCTAGACTGAAGCATGTCTCATATATCCTCCTGCAAGCACGCAAAGCAAGGCGTCAACCTAAAGCTGCAAGTACCATACTCAACATATCTATAGAAACATATCAACTAACTTAGCATTTCAAATTGATCAAAACAGCACACTACATCTCTTGACTAGATTCCTGCAATCTTGGAGATAGCTTATCAATTGACACATCAAACAAGATGCCAATCGAGTCAATTTGGCTAAGTAAACTACTTATCTATATCATATGTGCCATAACATCTGGTAAATGCACCATTTCTTAACAAATACACCATTTCTTGACCCATGTGCCACTTTTGGCAAAAGCGCTGCAAGAATTCATGTATGCGTCATCCTATGCTGTAAATGCGCTGCCCCGTCGCATGTGCCGCTACATACCGTAAATGCGTTGGATAATTATGCATGCGCCGCCTAATCCTATACATGCGCAACTTTCATATATGCACCACTTTATATCATGCATGCCCTACAGAATTACCTATCCGGAGTTTCACGTGGCATATGCACCACTCTGCATTCTGACGCATTTACCTATCCTAATTTTCTCCTAGCATTTATTGCTACCAAACGTGACCCTAGGATAAATTTTTTGAGATACATACTGGGGGTCCTGCCTCTGTTGGCCAGTCGAATCGACGGACTCACTCGAATCGATGCTCCTCACGTTGAATGTCCATCCTTGTGCTGACTGCTCTATGCTCTATGTTGCTCTAAGCTCTCTGAAGCAAATCAAACTAAGACAAGTGTGCAAATGAATTGTCTTGTGGACCCAGCTCCTATATATAGCATGCAAACCCTAATTTGGCTAGATGGTTACTGCGACTACTTCTCACACCCGTTTCTTCCAGTTTTCTTCCCGTTTCTCTTAAATGTGTCGTATTTTCTTCAAACCTAACCAAGTTTTCCCTTTGTCTTCGTGAGATTGTCCGTCTCACGCCTTCTACCTTCTTCTCGTCCAATCTCCCGAGGGGGCATCCTGTCGTCATAACCTATACTAGCGGCAAACTGGGGCATGTATCACTATCAGACTATTTATTCTTTGAAGCAATGCCATAAACTGCATTGCATCAAAGAGGGGCAAAATCTATACACCTAAAAATGACACGATTCACATTCTTCTAAGTTAATTAAATATCAAAATATTTAATTATCTCTTCCAAGGTCAAAATTAAATAAAACCCTTTTATTTAATTAAATTCTTCCAAACAATTAAATAATTATTAATTATTTAATTAAATCAAATTCATTCTTCCAAATTTGAATAAATCAAATCAAATTTATTTAAATCCTCTCAATCTCCAAAATAAAATACAATCAAACATTTTATTTATTCTTCCAAATCATGCACAACAATTAAATAAATTTATTTATTTAATTTTCTTTCTTATCTTCTAAATTAAATAATTCCAATTATTTAATTGTTTTCTTCCAATAATATCTTCTCTAAATTTAAATAAATCAATTATTTATTTAAGTTTCCTCTTCTTCTAAATTGAGTTATCTCTAAATATAATTCAATCCTTATGCACATGCAATTAAATATTCTTAATATTTAATAAAGCAAAATATCTTCTTATTCTCATGCAAATCTATTCTTCTTATTTTAAATCACTTAACTAATTGTTATATTATTTTAAATGCTTTAACTCATTCTTCTATTCTTGATAACTCCACTCATGCAAAAGAAAGCAAGACACATGTCCTCTTCTTATTCATTGCACGTTCCTCATCCATTCTCAATCATTGATCTTCTCTAGTCTTTTATTCCATTGATCTCTTCTTTCCCAAGTCTATAAAAGCAATGTCATTCTTCCATTCAATTCATCCAAGCTTTAAGTATTGTTACTCTACAGGAATTACAGTGCACCTTTGGCACCAATTCCTTCATTCCTTGTGATCACATTCGCTACTACGCACTACGCACTACTACCATTGTTGTGAAGCTCCTCTTCATTGCAATAAACTATCACTTCCATTCCCAATTGACATTCTTGAAGCATAGAAAGGAAGTGCACTCTCTGAGTGCCTCATTCATACATGCAAGAATGATTGTGATAGGCGATCAATGGAAGCTATGAATTAAGGAGGTTTGCTTTGTTGTTTGATCATTATTTATTTGAATCTCTTTTATTCACCATTTCATTGAAGTTTTGGGTATCTTGATATTTGATATTATCGATTATTCTCTTGTATCCAATTTCCCTTAACAAATCTAGATGTGGAGGGATTAGGATGATTGGGATGATTCAAAGTGTTCTTGTGCTTACATGGTGGGAAGCAATTTTGGTAGATCCACAAATTGGAGATTTGAGCGGAGAAGGGCTATAGGAAATTATGGTCAAAGAAAGTAACAAACTCAAAAATTAGCATTTTAAATGTAATTTCATCAATCTGTACTAAATAATAACTTTTAATAAATTTGCATTAGTTAGTTTTTCATAACTTCTATGTACAATAAAAAGAGCTCCCCTTAGCTTCAAGAAATATAAATATTCTATATTGACAAGGCCAACCACATGAAGGTGGAAGCTCATGTGGCCTCACCTAAGACCTAAGACACATGTATTCTAGTTCTATGTAGGACACCTAAGACAAATATTGTATAGACACCTAGAAATTATAACTTTCTACCTAAGACACAGGGTCTAAACACCTATTACATGGTAGACCTAGTTGACATATCTAGTATCTACCTAAGCTATATTGATTAAATTAAAATCTTATTCTAGTCTCTATCTACCTAGTTGACATATAGAATACCTAAGACATAGGTAGAGACACATGTATTATATAGTTAGAACCCAAGACACCTAGAGACACCTAGGTTTTATACAATGTTATTCTCTAAGTCTAGAGCATCTAAGATTTTATACTTGACACCTAGAGAAGTTGAAGACTCTAGATATGAAACATGTGTAGAGATCATACCTGTGCAACAAGAAACAATAGATTTGAATCCTTTCAACACTACATGTGAAAAATTGCAAAAACAAATATAGAAGTCAGGCCACGATGAAACATATATAAAAATTTAGAAGGTCTCTAGAGATCATTTTATTTAAAGATAGAATTTGTTAAGAAGTTCCATTTAAATTATAATGAAAGGAAAGAACTATTAAAGCATAAATTAAAATAATTAATAGTATAGGTCTAGTGAATACCTGAAATAAAGTGTAAGTGAAATTTAACACAGGTTATATGTTTCCAGCTTCTATTATGACTACAAGAAAACATCTCTTGCACCATGTAATGTATTGTAAAAAAGTTAGAATGTGTAATGATCTTCAAGAGAATTAGGAATATTAATATGAATGCTTAAGGGGAGTTAAGAGGGTTATTTAAAATGGGAGTTAAGAGGATGGATTAAGGGGGGATGGAATCAACTGTAGTATTTCAATGGTAAGGGTACATGCAATAACTTATATCATTTAGCTACGAGATAGCTTAAGGGGAGTTAAGAAGATGTCTTAAGGGGAGATGGTCCAATCAACTATAGAATTTTTGGTAAGGGTACATGCACTAACTTATATCATTGAGCTAGGGGATGACTTAAGGGGAGTTAAGAGAATGTCTTAAGGGGAGATGGTCCAATAAACTATAGTATTTTTGGTAAGGGTATATGCACTAACTTATATCATTTAATAGCTAGGGGACGACTTAGGGGGAGTTAAGAGAATGTCTTAAGGGGAGACGGTCCAATCAAATATAGTATTTTTGGTAAGGGTACATGCACTAACTTATATCATTTAGCTAGGGGATGGCTTAAGGGGAGTTAAGAGAATGTCTTAAGGGGAGATGCAATCAATTAGGGATATGAATTACCTAACTTATGGAACATAATTAAGGGATGTCTTAAGGGGACTTAAGAGGATGGATTAAGGGGAGATGCAATCAATTAGTTAAGTTATCAATCATATTAAATCCTAAACTCATATCCCAGACAAAGATTAAAAGTTTAAAAAATTCTACATGCCTATTAATCATTTAAAACATTTACTCCATTGTACCATTTGCATCCTCTCTTTTTTGTATTGCATCTATGATTGCCTCATGCTCTTCCATAGAAAGTGTCCATAATTCTTTTCTGACAAGTTTTTATTTATATCTCTCTAATTGTATATTTGTTGCCACAATCATATGCAAGTAGTGCAAAATTTTCTTTTATCTTTCATAATCTTCAAATGCAGGTATACCATTCCTTCTTATCAAATATTTACATAGCCAAGTGCCAGTAACAACTACAGAACCTATTGGACACTCAAAGTTATCATCATCTACTGTAGGTTGTAACAAATTATGTTTTGGCTCAACACATCGAGCCAACCAATACTCTATTTTCTCCTCATTACCCTCGGGTGCAACAACAGCATACACATGTCCTACAAAAACATTTCAAATTTAATAAATCATAAAAATATACATGCATACATATGTACAATTAAATATATATTTCCAAAAAATGTATCAAAAAGAAATATTGAATGAATTTGTACCTTCTTGTACGAGGTCTGAAATACAGTCATAGTCATCTGATGCTTGCAAATGATTATCCTCCACAAATGTTATCGCATTTTGATCATGTGTTTGTAGAGGTGTTAAGGACTTTTGTTTCCATTCTTCAACCCAATCTATATTTTCACATGCTTCCCACTCACATGCGATACAAAACTGACAAAAACATGCAAGCTCCCTAGTCCATAGAGTCCATGTGCTTGCATTTGAACTCTTAAATGAATGCCATTTTTCTGATCCACTAATTGTATCACAATCAAATCAGGGAGTAATGTTTTCTTCTTCAACCAACCAAAAAAACCATTGAACTTTAGAGTTCTCACTTGATCCTGTAGTCAATTTTGCATTACACCAATCCACAATTGCACATGCATCTTGAAACTTTGTTGCATCATGAAATTTTAGTTGCTCCCTAGCAAGAGCCCTTTTCACACATGCTCTAGATCCATCATGTTCTCCTTTACCATGTCCAGCTTCAAAGAAACTCCAAATATGTTGGATATTGCTTTCTTTATGGACCCTACTTAACCACAAAAACATTCGAGAATTTTTGAATTGTCCTGTACAATTGTCTGACCATGTGAAATGTTGTGTCATCTGGATTTGTCTTTCTTTTAAGTTGTAAAATACTTTGAAACAATACTGCACAAACTCTAATGAATGTAATTGGTTATCACTAACATAGAAATGGTACTCTCTCAAAATTTTCCTGTCATCTTCTATACTATTAGCTACACGTCTATATACAATATGAACAAATATGGCCACCTATACTGAGTTATAATATTGTGATTGAATCTCCTCTTGTGGAGCAAGTGTATAGTTTTCTGCAAAGTCAACCACTGAAAGTAAAGTTCCAATAGGAAATGTGTTCTTACATCTGTGGAATTGTTCATCAAGCCATCGAGCATATTGAGATTGTTTGACATATTTATACAAAATCTTATTCTTGAACTCTATGATGAATGCATGTACACTACTTTGTTCTGTGACTAACTCATAATGCTTTCTAGTTTTTCCATCCTTTAATGGATATTGAACATTGGTGAAGCTCTTCACCTCCACTAACTATTTTCCAAAATCATGTGAACTACTATCATACATGCATTCTCCTAACAACAAAAGGTTACCACATCTATTGCATTGTCCAGAAACACATGGTTTTGAAAAATAGAATTGCCCCTCAGTTGTTTCACAAAGTATACTTATTATAAAATCCTTAAATATTGTAGGTGGCATATTAATACCACATTCCTGCATAATTTGGTTAGTATGAAAAGTACAACATATATTTTGAAAAATATCATAAAAATAATGAAATTGCACATGAGTTTTACAACAACAAGAGATTCGCTGCTTATTAATCTTGACATACCAAGGTTTGCATTTCTCAAATGATCTTTGACTTCTACTAAAATTTTCTATATAATTCTGTTTGAGTCATGTCTAAAACATGTTTTGGATGAGGATCATGATTCTTTGATCCCACCCTTAATTTCAAAACATTTCGAGTATTTGATAAAACCCTTGTATTATCATGCCAATATTTTTCAATCAAAGACCTAATTTCATTGTTTAATTTCATGTCAGACCTTGGGAGTCTACCACTAAAAGTCCAACATTGGTTGACTGGATCCTCTTCAATACTTAGTCTTCTCTTTGCTGCTCTTCTTAAAGTTATAGCATCCACATTTAAATATCCACTTGTTTTATGTATCATTATTTTACTCACAACTGATTTATTAACTAAAGAAGTTGTTATTGCTCTACATGTTGCATTCTTATCCTTAGATCGACTATTTTTTCCTATAGAACCAATAGAATTAGTAACACTAGACATAACTTATTCCATTGATTCATCCACCTTTTTGGGTTTTACAAAAATGCCTAATTTTTTCATTACTTTTCTCATTTTTGTCATTCTCATTAATTGTAATACAAGTTGACATTGAAATCCAAGAGTTTTTCTATAAAAAAATTGTTTGTACAATCTATTTGCATGTGTTCAAATTTGTCTCCAAGATATCTTACCATGAAGATCCTTCAAAACATTACTTTCAATTTTAAAAAAAAATATTTTCATTTTCATGCATACAAGGGTTTTCATTTTCATTTTTTATTGTCTTGTTTCTAGTTGAATCATTTATGTCATCAACATTATATCCAGCTTGCTTTAAATCTTTAATCTCATTATCATTGAATGGATCATTTGAAGACATACATGGATTCATTCTTATATTTGCATATTCCATGTTCTTGACCTTTTCGACATTTGCATACTCTACATTAATTTTATTCAAATTAGTCTCCTCTTCACTGTTCTCCTCAATGTTCTCCTCTTCAATAGTCATCGAACTGGATGCTACATCATTCTTCATTTTTTTAATACCCTCTATCCTATCTCTTTGTCATTTTGCCTCTTTCTCTTGATGTGCTTGAATTTATTCAACTGTCATAACCTTCCTCTTCTTTTTTTGTTGACATTTATTTGATCCCATGATTATCAAAATGTGTTGGATCTCTTCTTAAAAAATGTATGAAATACAAGGAGAAATAGATCTTTTGTTCAATATGATAGTTGCTTGATATTTGTTTGATCTCTCCAAGAAAATGAATCCTTCAAAAAAATGGATTTCCTACTTCATCACATCTAAAAATTCTCTTAATGATTGAATCCCTATAAAAATTACATAAAATATGTCCTCTTAAAAGCTCAAATTAACACTTTGCATATAAAAGTCACAAAATTTGTTGTTGTCGGTGTATTGGTAAAATGAATGTCTCTCCAAGAAGTTGAATGCCTGCAAAAAATAAATTTTCTACTTCATTCCATCTGAAAATTCTCCTTATGATTGAATCCATGTAAAAATTGCATAAGATATGCCCCGTTGAGAGCTTGAATCAACAGTTTGCACATAAAAAAATCACATAATCTGTCGTTGTCTGCCGTACTAGTAAAAAGGAATGTTGCGGGTTTCAGGTTGTACTACAAATTTATGAAAAAAAAAATAACAGCTAAAATAGAAATGGTTACCTATTCTAAAAAAGAAGAAATGGGTACTCGTTTTGTGAAAAGGAAAATAAAATGGGTACCCGTTTGTAACGGGCCCCTGTTATGAGCGGGTACCCATTTGCGAACAGGTACTCGTTTCTTATTTTTTGAAATGTGACACCCACCAATTCACCTTGGTTTTAGGATTGGTAAAGGCTTGGAAACCTGAGCCTAAGCCTTGGACTTGCAACCAACCTGCAACTAAGAAGCCATGAAAACAATGAGAGAAAAATCCAGTTTCACCACTGTGGCTGACGACTTTTTTTTCTAAATATTTTAACAAAATTAAAATCCATTATAGATCTAAAAGTCTAGTTTTCAAATATGTAATTTTTTTTACTATTGAACATAATTTTCTATTTATTAATTATTTTATAAACAAACTAACTCATAAACATGAAATAACACAGGTTACTATTTTTTTAATAACTTTTGATTTTGAAAGTTTCTTGAAAAACCAATTATGTCTGACCAAACTAGACATCATTCTCTACATGATGAATTTTTTTTTTTACTGAATTGATTAGTTTAGCTCAAATTATGTTGGCCGTACACGAGGGGTTTCAAAAACCACTAATTAGGCTCATTAAAAAATTAATTAAAAACAAATATTTATCAAAAAATTACAAAAAAATATCCTGACCAAAATTCAACATCCTAAGAATCTTTCAACAAAATCAATTAGAAAAATACATTAATTTAGGTCAAATTATGTTGGCCGTACACATGCATGCTTTAGCAAAAAATAGGGGACTTTTAAAAAGTCAACTTTTGTACATCCAATAAAAACCCAACTTACATCATCTGGGTATTTGAAAAAATTACATATTTCAAAACTAGAAACAAAATCCTACATTTCTCATTTCTACATCATCTTAATATGTTATGTGCAAGGGCTTCAAATTGTCACTCTAAGTATGAGAAAATTTGAAAAACAGGGAAAACACTTCCACTTTTTGGCCAAAAAGTGAACTCATCTTCTTGCACTTACCCTATATTGATTACTTGTACATAAATGACATTATACATAGAATTTTTGGAGAATTTTGGCTTGTGGATCCCACCCTTTACCATTGATGTCAAAGGAGGAGTGAAGAGCAATGAAAAATGAGGAACCCAACAAAGGGGGAGCTTTGGAAAGAAGTATGAACAACAATATGGAGTAGAAGCAAAGGGGGAGTTATTATGATAGTCATTTTTCACTAAGTGTTTCCATCAATGCCAAAGGGGGAGATTGTTGGCAAGAGACACTACTTAGCATTGATAGGTGTTGTCATTGATGGCAACTAAGATCATCCCAATCATTTGCATAACACAATTTGTTTAGACTGGAAGTCAGATTCAAAATTTGTCTAAGTCTGGGCAGTTAGGAACAGAGGAGTAACAGGTTCTGGTATTTTGGTCTAGATCTCTCCAGTGGAAAGTCATGATTAGCTATAGATCCAAGGGAGTTAGGTGCATTGTCAAGATAGTCTAAATCCAAATTTTTTGTCCTCCGGTGATGAAGGATTCAAAAGATATTATCCTCTGAGTACTGGGTTCCAGTTTGTCAGAGCAGACAGAAGAAGAAAAGGCCGACCTTGCAGAAGATCTTAATTCCTGATGTATGGAAGTTGTTTGTTGGAAAAATGGTGATGATCAATGATAGTGGCTGACATGAGTGATGACTTTCAAGAGCAAGTTTTGGTCCACACCTTAAGTTATGCATAGATCTAGTTGATAGAGCAGAGCATTCATAAAAGTTCTAAGTGTTGTTGTTGCCGACTGGCAAGTGATTGCAATTCAAGATAAGGATATATATAGCTGATTTTTGTGGATATTTTTGAGTGTGTGGTGTGTATACGTATAAGGCATATGTGAGAAGAGCAGAAATCCAAAGTGTGAATGAAGATAGAACAATAAGAAGAGCAAAGCAAAGATGAAATGTGTAAGATCAATTTTTGTACTTAATCAGAACTGAAATTCTTGCATGAGTAGATGCTATTGATCAGTTCAAATCTCTATCATTCTCTTGTAAATATTTCCATAGGCAGTGAGCCCGAATGCATGTGCATTCCCATTTGTAAAATACTTTTTCATAGGGTATTAAATCTTTTGGGTTAACACCCACTATGGTTTTTCCCTTAACCAGGTTTCCACGTCAAAATCATGGTGTCAAGTGTGTTATTGTGTTACTTCTCTTACACTTATGATTGATTGTCTTAATGGTTAAATTATAAAATTATGATTAAGTAGAAAAAGAAAGAATTAACTACAGAAAGATACAAAGTTTTGTGACAATTGATTCACCCCCACCCCTCTCAGTTGTCTGTCCTATTTCCAACAGTTTGTTGGGCTTTCCAAATGGAGTTGAAGGACATTAACCTATGGATTTTAAAAAAGGATCAAGAAGTAATTTTTCATTCCAATTGACCATGTCCTATGAGTTTCCAATAATAATAAAAATTAATTTAGAATCAAACCAAATATTTCGTTCCAATGCCCACACAATTCACTTAGTGGTGAGGCAAATGCCCTAGATGTATAGATCAATAATTCCCGGGCCTCCTTTTTCCTTTGGTTGAATACACTATAACCAAAATGTGGAAAGGAGATATTTCTTGTTGCCCCATTTGGTCCAAATAAAATACCTAATCAACTAAGTCAACTGGTTGTAACATTTTTAGAGGGAAACCAACATTATGAAATATAAACATGGTTTTCTAGAAGGATTTATTAGCAACCTAGATGTAGCCAACCATGTTTAAGAACCGGTTGGTCGAATTCATAAATTTTGCTTTGATTTTAGTCATGAGCCTATATCTTTGAGGGAAACTCCAATTCCAAAGGAGATACCAAGGTATCTAGTGATTGTACCATGGTTAACTTCACACCATTCACTATTAGAAATGTAGGTAAGCAACTATGAATGGAAAATAGATTACAACTATAATATAGATATTTAACTATGTAGAACCAAAATGGAGATAGTATGAAACCAATACAAAGAAATAATGGAATAGAAGATCAAACACATAACATAGTATTTACGTGAAGAAACCCTTTTGGGAAAAAACTCCACACAAGAAGAGATGCACCAGTTTGTATTAACTTCAATGGAGTTTACAATGCAACACTAACAATCTCCTCTTTGGTCTTCAATCCTACAGTGCCTATAATACTTATACACAACCGTAATACAATGCCCTCTTTAAAAGAGTGTTGCCTTCTAGGGAAATAAAACCCTAACATAACCTCTACCATCAGATCTGTGACCTAATGATGAACAATCCAAATTGATTACAAAATTACAATATTTTCCAAGGCAAGTCTCTGCACACTTATACAAGGATCCAAAGTGTTGCTTAAACAAGATCACTGCTTGGTGAATACTTAATCCCTTATGAATAATTTACAAACAATATTAGGAGTAAGTAAATACATAGGATTTACAAGGTTGATGGCACCTTAATCCTAATATTCACAAGGATTCTGGGTGATGTGGGTTAGGGCGAGTCATGATGAATTTAGTTTGTGCATGACTAGCTTGGATCATGAGATAGTGAATAAAAGTTTCAATATATCAAGAGTGTGTGTCACTTCATCAACTAAATTTTGAATGAACATGCTACCACCAATAATGTAGGAGTTAAGGGCTTTGGCATTATTAGGTAGTGAAATGCCATAAATAAGTTTATAAGATAGAGCATGTTGAAATAGGTAACCACGAGTGTCAATCACTAAAACAAATAGAAATGAGGCAAGGGGGCAACCTTGGTAGATAAATTTGTGTAATGGGAATTAGGGGAAAGAGATCCACTGACACAACTCTATGTTAGAATCCATGAACATTTTAATTTTCTCTTGAACTTTGGGTCCAAATCCTGGCTATTTTAACATATTAAGAATGAAGGGCAATATATGTACTCATATGCTTTATCAAAATTTAGATTAATGATTAGAGCATCTTGGGTGGTTTGTTGTAATGTCCCCTTCTAGTAAGTCAAAATTTTCACAACCTTGCACAATTCAACTTAGTAAAAGATAACATTAGTATTCAATTCTTCTCTTCATTTCATAACTAGGATTAATGATTAAGTATCAAACTCATATATTTTCCACATTTGTACTTAAGGCTTCTAACCTTATAATCATAATCACATACATTTCATATTTATAGTTATAGTCATGATTCATATCAAGTTCATACATTTCATATCCATATTCTTTCTCTCATCGTTCTCATGGTTCATCTCAAGGAAGTTCTTGAGTAGCCCTATCATTAATCAACCCTATTTCCTGTATGAGCATGGTTTGTTAAGGCACTTGATATATCCATCCCATACGGAGGCCCAAAGGTTTCACACTACATGCTTGATGTTCCTCACCATTTGGCTCAAGAAGCTTCATGCTACACGCGACATTCGTTACTTACTTGAGAGTCACCATCTGTAGGGCACATTAATTATGAGCTCATATTACCTTAGGCCTAAGAGACTCACACTACACATGATGTTCCTTGCTTCTTGGCTCAAGGGACTTCACACAACATGTGGTGTTCTTCATCCACTTGAGGGTCACCTAGGTCCAATTTTTTCCTTTAACTTAACCCCATACACATAGGTTAATAGAAGTGATTAAGGATAAGTCTTGAACATCCTTTTGATTACATCATAAGTTCGTGAGCCACAATTCATTATTCATCATTTTGAGATCTTTATATCTCTATCCCTGTTCCTTCATGGAACCTCATTTCATCATTTAATCATAGCCTTATACTAGGCTTCATTGCTAATTCAATTCATACATCATTGTCATATAGCTTTATATCATTTATATTTAATTTCAGTGATAAGAGAATTAACTAATGACTTGTTTTCATTTCTAATCATGATTCATTTGTTCATACCACAATTAAATTTGTTCTAGTATTATACTTCTTATTTACATCCATGTAATCATCATATATTATTTGCTTATGCATCGAATTTAGGAAATCTGACCATATCTTAGTCATATAAATCAGATATAGGTTTGACAACATTCGTATCATTTATCAAGCATTGAGTATGTAATTATAAGTGTATTCATTATTCAAATATGTAAACCAAACATAGAATTGAGGTATAGTGCATACCTTTATATTTGCAAACTGAAATAAATGACTGCTGGGCAATGTTTGTGGAAATGATCTACTCAAATACTTATGTTTATGTAATATAAATCAATGCACTTCACTATTGCTAAATGATTAAGAGATAAGATGCTTGTGATATGTTTTAGTCTGCAGAGATAATGTTATGTTATGCTTTGATCTGTTGATGTACTTTATGTTTTGTACATCAATTGATGTTTGATTTGCAGAGAGGGATGGTTGTGTTATGATCGATGCCTTCCTTGCTACCCCTGATCACCTTATATAATTGATGAGGTGTCCTTTCATCAAGAGATGCTTCTTCATAATGCATCTTTTAGTTAACATTAATCCATTTGTTACCACCAGTGCTTCTTATTATCCTTACTAATCTCTTTTTATTATTTTTTTAATCACACGATCATTGACAATCGATCCAATTCAAATCTTATGCATAAAATAATGGTCTTTATGGATTTGTTGTTTTACTCTCCATGGACTACTGAGTGATTGACATTTAAGTATCTTATTTATTGCCGCAATGGGTATATGACTGTGTCTCTCATTGACACTTAGAAACCTCATTAAAGTTGGCCATTTTAGTATATATATTGATGCCTTTTCTTATGTTTAAATAAAAAGTGTTGCAATCGATCTAATCATTGATTTGGTCTTCTTGATTAACATGGTAGGGTGACTATTCCAATCTTTAATTGGAATAGGGTCATCAAGGGATATGATAGGCCTCCCCTCTTAAGATTGCTTGTCCTCAAGCAACATTCAATCTTGGATGTTTGAGAATTTCCATTCCTTCACATGTGGTTGTTGGCATGAGACACTACTAGGTCACTTAAGTGTTGTCATTGGTGGCAACAAAGTGTATCCCAGACATCTGTAATTAGTAATTCACTCTTACCGAAAGTTAGATTGAATTCAAGATGGTCCAAAAGACAAGAACAGAGTATGCAACATGATCTGACAATCAGGTCTGGATCTCTCAGATGGTGTAACTCAGTAAGTTATAGACTTGGAAAAGTCAAGAGGGGTATCATTACTATTTTACTCTAGACATTTAGCCTCCGGTGATAAAGCATGAAAAAGATATGAGCATCTAAGTGTTGGGTTCCAATCAGGCAGAGCAGACAGAGGAAGAACTGACTGACAGAGTATCAAACTTCAATCTGGATAAGTAAAAGTTGTTGATCAAATAATTTGTGGGATTATACATTGTTGGATGACATGATTAATGAATTCTATGCTTAAGCTTTTGATACGCATCACAAAGCAAGCATGGATTTAGCACACAGATCAATAACTTGCAAATATCTTGAGTATTCTTGTTGCCGACTAAAAACTTGATAAAAATCCTTGATGCGGATATATACACTAGATGGATTCTAGCATGTAAACATATGTAATGAATATGTGAACAAAGGAAGTGTGAAGAAGAGCAGAAGGAAGTAAAAATAGTACTCCAAGCTAGGAATGTGACAAAGAAGAGATATTACACCAAGGAAGAATGAAATGTGCTAGATCGGTATATTGAGCCTAACCAAAACTGAACTCTTGCATATGTAGATGCTTCTCATTAGTTCAAACACTTGGTTATCTTCTGTAAATTCTGTAGACAGTGAGTCTCTTGTAGGTAGTGTGCCTCTTGTGAACAGTGTGCTCAAGCAGTGAGCCCTAATTGGCAAGTGCCATTTTGTACTCCTTTATTCTTTTAATAGAGAAGACAATCTTGGGTTAGTCACCCCGTGGTTTTTCCCTTAACAGGGTTTCCACGTAAAAATCCTTGTGTTATATGTGTTGATTTTATTTCTATTCTTATGATAACATATGCTTTCATGTTTTGATATAACACTAAATATTGAGATAACAAAACTAAAGAAAATTAAGGAGATTTTGAGATAACTGATTCACACCCCCCCTCTCAGTTATCTTCCATGTTTTCAACAATTGGTATAGAGCCAAGTTCCTCTGAAAAGTCTAATAGGTTGAGGAAGATTTGAGAATCTCAATGGATGAATATTGTATGAAAGAACAACTACAGTCTACCCTAGATGATCTTGAGCAATCTCACTCTGAGGTCAATAATTTGAAAGAGCAACGCAGGAAAGATGATAATTTAATCAATGAGCTGAAAGAGAAACTCAATATTTCTGTCAAAAAGAGAAAGGAATTACTTTAGAAACTAGCAAATCAAAATGAAACCAATATTACTGATGAGGATCTGAATGAAAAAACCAAGCTATGTGAAAAACTTTCAAAAGAAGTCATTATGATGAGACATAAAATGGAATCAGGAGCTATGAAATTTACCCAAGAAATTGAAGAGAAAAGAAAGACTGAAGATAACCTGAAACAATCTCTCAAGGAGAAAATAGAGGACTACCACAAAATGGACAGAATAATCAGACATCTTGAATCTGATCTTGAGGAAGCCAGATACAATGAAGAACAAATTGAGAACCAAATTGATTCTCTCAAACAAGATCTTCAATCTGCAAATAAATACAAAGAAAAATTCAAGATAAGCTTAGCCCAACTTGAAGTTCTTCTTGAAAGACAAAAGAGGGTAGATGATAAGCATGGCTTAGGATATGAGAAAGGTGAAAGCTCTGAATCTGGTCAAAAGGACTCTGGATCAGGAAATTAAAGAAATAGGCCTAGAAGACCTCTGGTAAGGCAACCAAATGCCCAAAGATATCCATCTTTCAATGGATACTGCTTCAATTGCAACAATTTCGGTCATAAAGCAACTTAGTGCAGAAGGAGAATGAATCAGATTAATCCATCCTTCTCTGGACAATGTTTTAATTGCAAAAGGTATGGTCACAAATCTCATGAATGCAGAACTATGTAAATAAACAATTCATTCAATAGTAGATGTTTTTCATGCAACAGAATGGGACATATGGCTAATCAATGCAGATCAAGAGGATATCAATCAAATAAGCAAAGAAATGTTGTATGTTACAATTGCAATAGATCTAGTCAGACTGCCAAATTCTGCAGAACCAAAAATCAGGATAGAAAAGGTCCAGTGGAACATGATTAGAAACAAGATAAGGGCAAAGGTAAAGTGAATACGGATGAAGTTCAAAAGGATATGAGAAAGATTTGGGTAAAGAAGAGTACAGTAAATACTGGAGATGGAAGCACATCGGAATCTAGTGCTGATATTCCTTTCAGAAACTAAAAGGTAAGCTTTGGCTCAGGGGGAGCTATAGAGAAGATCCTTTTCCCCCAACCAGCTAGTGAGTGTCTAAATTTGGCACATTGAGTTAGAATAAGAGGTTGCGGTTTAAAGGGCTTGAGGAGATTCACTTGAAAGTCATCCAGTCAAAATTTGGCAAATCTACATGCAAATTTGCTAAATTTTGACTGGATGACTTTCAAGTGAATCTAATCCATATGTAGATTTGAGCAAGTTATGAGGAGATCTTGTATTGGTAGCTATCTGATATAGCAGAATTTCACAGATAGATCTGGTATGATACAAAATTGAAATAATTTAATTTGTGGACCTATGAGATGTTTGAAAAGGGTGAAGATATGTTGTCAACCCTCATAGGCATTGATTTTAAGATCCGCGTAGTGATTCAAGAAAATCTCTCTCAAATATAGGCTAACCGGATGACTTAAGTTGTGCATTTGTTACAAAAGGAAATTAGGGTATACGAAAGGATAAAAGGGGTTTTTTACTCATTACTTACACACTTGCACTCATGAAGAAGAAGAAAAGAAGAGCTCTACAAAGAAGACCCTATAATTCTCTTAAGTTCAACTGAAGATTGAATTCAACTAGAGAATCGCTCCTATTTTTGCTCCAAACCCTAAAATGTGAAAAGGTATTTCCCTTATGAAAACTCTCTCTAGATCTCTTGAAAAAATGGCTACTCCAATGGTTGTCAATATTTCTGATAGGCCGAGACCAAAATTCAAGAAACACCCTTACAAATCTCTAGAAGTTGATCCCTTGGGTGCATTTTTTGGTATTCTGCATGGAGTCTTGCATGTAGAAGATGTTAGGGTTTATATCCATGCAAACATTGAATATTTTGGGGACTCAAAGTTGATCGACATTTATCACAAACAGTTAATAGATGAAGATTTTGAACTCAGGCCTGAATTCAAGACTCTCCGGGATAAACATTTTGAACATTGCATACATTTTCCATCTTTTGCAGAAGATGAATGGGTCCGGTATGTTCTAAGTAGGATGCATGACAATTTCATGTGGCTAATGAGGCCATTCAAGATAACTAAAGATGTCATCAGGGCAGTGACCAGACTACATTCATCAGGTGGGTTACCCACACTCAAATCTGTGAAGAACCAAACAGTAACTGAAGCCACCATATCAAAATTTGACAAAAGGGCAATGATGATAGATGACATCATGGATTTGGATGTCAAGTTTTCTTTAATGACAATTGGCTACAAAATCTACCACTCGAGCAGGGAGAATTCTGTGTCTGGTACAACAATCTATGCTACATATGAAATGTTAAGGGAAAATACAGATTATGATCTATGTGAGCTTCTATTAAATCAGCTGATGGAGAACTTGCAGAAGATCAAGAAAGACAAGAAAAACTCTTTCCAATATGGTAGTCTAATACTGTGTCTATTTTTCTACTACATGAATGAGCTACCTGGATCAAAGGGTTGGGTTTGGGAAAATGATAAAACTAGTTGCAATTCAAATCAGAGACTAGATGTATGGACTTGGTGATGCACAAGCCCAAAACTCTACTCTCTGGGGTTACTTTGAGAACTTCTAGAGCATGATGCAAGCCAGAGAAAGAATACCACAGTCAATAGTTGAGAAGTACAAAGACACAGTCTGCTTCATGGTTGATACCGATCAATGCCTAATGGAGGCAGTTGAACCAATAACTGTGTGGATAATGGCCATGGGATATGAGGTCGATGAAAATATTTTGAAGATACATGTTCAACACATATTGAGTCAACCAAAAGATACTGAAGCAGAAAGGTTTGGCACCTTTGAAGAGCTAAGCATAAAATTACATGTTGAGTTAAGGCAGCCTAAGATGAAGAGAAAAGTAAGAAAGGAAGTTGAAGAAGTTGCAAAAAGATTTGGCATATCAAAAGAGGCAGTGGATGCTAATAGAGAGAAAATGGAGAAGGCGTAGAAAGAAAAGAAAAGAAGCAAAGAAAGAAAGTGTTCCTGTGGAATCCTCCTCCTAGAATAGATCCTCCAAAAGGTTTGCTCCTATCACCTCTAAAATCTCAAAATCTACCAACCCAGAGATCAAGTCATCTAGAAAAGGATAAAAAAGGATGAAGACCAAAGACACAAGGACATATACAAGCCATAAGGATGATGAAGAAATAGAATCAGATGAAGAAATCAAAAAAATGAAGAAGAAGAGAACATCCAGGAAGTTCTCTACTAGTAGAAATAAGGAAGAGAAGGTAGAGGAATTTGTTGAAAAGCCCACTCTTTCCATTGATGACATCATCAAGGAAGTTACTATGGATGGGAACCTGTAGCCGATGACAGAGCTCTATGATGAAAACAATGATGTTGACAAGAGAATTCTAGAGGAAGCCATTGTAAGGTATTTGAATATATATAACAAAGCATTCATTGAAATAATTTCATTAATTCCAAAAAGTCTAGAAGAAATATTGGAACAAAGAAAGGTGAATGTGAAGGTTAAAGACTTAGAAATCTAGGAGCAAATAATGATACAGCTTTACCCTTCTATCACTCCAAAATAAATGTACATGATTTTCAAGGGTTGTAAGGATAAGTTCTAGAGTAAGGCGAGAATGAATAAACTCATTCTTGGAGAAATAGACCAAGTAGCAAGTGAAACAAAAGATATCCTCTAGAATGCCTTGAAGAGATTCAATCTTCCTATTATAGAGGAAATAGATGAAGAACCTTCTACCATGAATGTTGAAGGATTAAATGATATCAATGAAGAATCTTCTGACAAGGATGTTGAAGGATTAAAGAAAATAAATGAAGAAATCTTTGAGGACTTAGACTCCTTTGTTCTGGCAGAAGAAGTTCATGAAGTAGAAAACATAGGTAATATATCTCCTCCGGATCCCACTGTAACCATGAAAAACACTCCAGACATTGAACCTAAAGGCGAAGGTAGAAAAGAAGAATCAAGAAAAAGAGGATAAGGGAAAAGAAGAAGAACAACCAGGAAAGATTAATGATAATTTATCAAAACCAGTTAGTTTGGATGGACCCAAAAGCAAGGGAGTAGAATTGACAAGAGACACTATAGAGACAATACAAAACTTCCTGGACAAATAAATAATGGAGCTGGATGAATCTAAGTTATTTCAAGGGCCATTGAATTTTGACTCTCTCTCTCCGGTTCAGACAATGAAACTAGCATCTTTTACTCAAGCCAAAGCAAAAGAGAAACTTCTAAAATCTCATATGGAGGACTGTGAGCTATTGGAGATTGCATTTGGGATGATGGAGAAGATTATGCCAAACTTTCAAAAGGATCCTTCTTCCTCTCCATCAAGTAGTCTAAAAAACTTAGTCAATTCTGTTAACACTCATTTTGAATCTTTAGAGAAATCTATAGAAACTAACGTCCGGAAGGAGTTCTTAGGAAAAAGATTTAGTGAAGTATAAGGGCTAATTAATAATGATAGAAGAACCTTGGGCATTGGCATAAAGAGCCTTGAAAATGCTCTTAAATATTGTGGGGACATTTACAAATTTTGTTTAACTTGGCCCAAAGTGACAGAGGACATTGAGGAGAAAGTGAAAGAATAAGAAGAAAAACTGTCAAGCATAGTTCAGAATTTTGACCCCCTTTCTTCCTCTCTAATGAATCAAGAATGCCAGACTATTGTTATCATAAATGAAATAAAGAAGCTGGACAAAGAAAAGAAGAACATAATGAACAGAATGGGTGAACTCAGAGGGATAATTATCCCTAAGCTAGAGGCAATGCATGAGGCCTTGACTGATGCTCAGACCACAACCCAGACTAGTGATCCAACAGATTTAAGAAGGGCAAGAGCATATGAATTTTTGTTGAGTGGTCACATCTCCATTTGGTATAGGATGAAGAGGAGTAGGGCCACATAGTTTGTACAGTTGAAGACTACTTTTGCAAACATACTCAAGTATATGTAAGTTTATCTTATGAATTCTTTGTACATATGCGGCCTTATGTAGTAACTGTTTACACAATTTTGGTTTGTGGATCCTGCCCTTTGCCATTGATGTCAAAGGGGGAGTGAAGATCAGTGAAAAATGTAGAACCATACATTAAAAGAGTACCAGTATAGTTGGAGCATATGAAAAGGGGGAGTTGCTCTAACACTTAGTCATTTTTCACTAAGTGTTGCCATCAATGCCAAAGGGGGAGATTGTTGGCAAGAGACACTGCTAGGTCACTTAAGTGTTGTCATTGATGGCAACAAAGTGTATCCCGGACATCTGTAGTTAGTAATTCACTCTTATCAGAAGTCAGATTGAAGTCAAGATGGTCCAAAAGACAAGAACAGAGTATGCAACATGATCTGATAATCAGGTCCGGATCTCTCAAATGGTGTAACTCAGTAAGTTGTGGACTTGGAAAAGTCAATAGGGGTATCATTACTATTGTACTCCAGTGATAAAGCATGAAAATGATATGAGCATATGAGTGTTGGGTTCCAGTCAGGCAGAGTAGATAGAGGAAGAACTGACCGATAGAGTATCAGACTTCAATCTGGATAAGTAAAAGTTGTTGATCAAACAATTTGTGGGATTATACATTGTTGGCTAACATGATTAATGACTTCTATACTTAATCTTTTGATATGCATCACAAATCAAGCATGGATTCAGCCAATAGATCAATAACTTGCAAATATCTTGTGTGTTCTTGTTGCCAACTAAAAAGTTGATGAAAATCCATGATGCGGATATATATATACCTGATGGATTCCAGCATGTAAACATATGTGATGAATATGTGAACAAAGGAAGTGTGAAGAAGAGTAAAAGGAAGTAAAAATAGTAATCCAAGCCAAGAGTGTGACAAAGAAGAGATATTACACCAAGGAAGAATGAAATATGCTAGATCAGTATATTGAGCCTAACCGTAACTGAACTCTTGCATATGTAGATGCTTCTCATCAGTTCAAACACTTGGTTATCTTCAGTAAATTCTGTAGACAGTGAGTCTCTTGTAGGCAGTGTGCCTCTTGTGAGCAATGTGCTCAGGCAATGAGCCCTAATTGGCAAGTACCATTTTGTACTCCTTTATTCTTTTAACAGAGAATACAATCTTGGGTTAGTCACCCCATGGTTTTTCCCTTAACAGGGTTTCCACGTAAAAATCCTTGTGTTATGTGTGTTGATTTTATTTCTATTCTTATGATAACATATGCTTTCATGTTTTGATATAACATTGAATATTGAGAAAACAAAAGAAAAGAAAATTAAGGAAATTTTGAGATAATTGATTCACCCCCCCTCTCAGTTATCTGCCTTGTTTTCAACAGTAGCATTGTCCTCAGGTAGATCTTTCCACTTTATAAGTTACTCGATAATAGTTCTATGTCTTAATGTTCTTTCCCTGGTGTCAAGTATCTTCTCTAGTTTGAGGACTAATTCTCCTTCCTCATCAAGTGGGGGTAGGTCTTCACATAGAATAACTCTTTGGCCAAGCACTTTCTTAAGCTGAGAGACATGAAATATATTATGAATCTTGTTGTTTCCAGGTAGATCCAACTCATAAGAAACTTCACCAACTGGCCTTAACACTTTGTAGGGTCCATAAAATCAGGGTTTGAGTTTCTCCACTCCACTACTCTTAATGGAGGTTTGATTGTAGGGTTGGAGTCTAAGGTACACCATATCTCCCACCTCGAAAGTTCTTTCCACTTGCCTTCGATTTGTATAGATCTTTTGTTGATTTGGGGCATGATGTAAGTTATCTTTTAAGGACTCTCATAATGTCCTCATGTTGTTGTAGAAAATCCTTCACCTTGGGTACCTTACTGTTTGGTAGAAGTAGCTTCCCAAATGACATGACTTCATATCCATATAGGGCCTTGAATGGAATCATCCCAATAGACATGTAATGAATAATATTATAACAATATTCTCCCATATGTAACCATTTGATCCATGCCTTTTGTTGCCTTGTTACATAATAAATCTCAAGTAGCCTTCGATCCATTTGTTCACTACCTTTGTTTGACCATCAGTTTGAGGATGATAGCTTGTGCTCGGGGTGAGTTCTGTTCCAGATAACTTAAATAGTTCTTGCCACAATAGGCTCAAGAATAGGCTATCTCTATCACTGATTATAGTCTGGGGTAACCCATGGAGTCTGAATATTTCCTTGAAGAAAAATTCAGCCACTTGAGGAGCCTTATACTCGGATGAGATGGCCATAAAATGTGCATACTTGGTGAGTCTATCCACCACCACATAAATTCAATCTCTTCCTTGCACTTTAGGAAGTCTGGTAATGAAATCCATGGAAATGCTACTCCATTTCTGCTTGGGTATGGGTAATGGTTGCAAGAGCTTGGTTGGGTATGTGTGCTCTACTTTGTTCTTTTGGCATGTGTTACACTCTTGAACATATTGGAGTACATCCCTTTTTAATCCCTTCCAAACATACTTTTCTTCTACTTGTTTATATGTTTTGTAATACCCCTAATGTCCTGCAAGAGGGCTATCATGAAATTCTTTGATGATTCGGTCTCTTACCCTTGAGCCGGCTGCCAGGTATATTCTATCTCTATAGAGGATGAAATCTTCTTTCACCTCATAACCTTCCTTTTATAATTTTCCTTCCATCACATCACTAGTGAAAGGATCCTTGACATATTCAGTTGTAATGAGGTTCTTCCAATCTAGGAAGATGCTAGGCATGGCACATAAGTGTGGCCTTCGTGATAGAGCATCAGCCACCACATTGTTCTTACCCTTCATGTAGGTTATGTCGAAGTTGTAGGCTTGGAGTTTTCTCACCCATTTTTGCTATCTATCATTCAAGTCTCTTTGTTTTAGGAAGTGCTGAAGACTATTATGATCCATTCTAACTGAGAACTTCCTATACACCAGGTATTGCCAAAATTTGGCTAAGGCATGCATGGTTGCTAGCATTTCTTTATCATAGGTTGAGTAGCATCTTTCGGGGGTTGAAAGTTTACGACTCTCGAATGCTATAGGATGTTTATTTTGCATTAACATGGATCCAATGCCTTCGATGGAAGCATCACCTTCTAATTCAAATGGTAAGGAGAATTAGGGTATGGCTAGCACGGGGCAAGTGCTCATGACTCTTTTTAATTCTTTGAATGTTAATTCAGTGACATCATTCCAATGAAATAATCCTTTCTTGGTGGCAATCTTGGAGAAGTTCTTCATGAACCTCCAATAATAGCTGTAAAGCCCCAAGAATCCTCATAATTGAGTTAGGGTTTAGGGTTTAGGCCATTCCATTATGGAATTAATCTTTTCTTCATCAACCTTTACACCTTCAGCACTAATCTTATGCCCTAGGTACAAAATTTCCTCCATCCCAAACTCACATTTTGAAACCTTGGCATAAAGGGATTCTTGCTCTAGGATGGATAGGACTTTGTCAATATGCTTCAAGTGTTCCTCCCAGGTTTTACTATATATTAGTATGTCATCAAAGAAGATCAAGAGGAACTTTATTAGTTTCTTCCAAAAGGTATGGTTCATACATGACTGGAATGTTGCCAGGGTGTTAGTTATCCCAAAGGGTAGTACCAAAAACTCAAAATGGCCATAGTGACACCAGAAGGCTATTTTAGGAATGTCTTCCTCTCTCATTCAGATTTGGTGGTATCCGGATTGTAGATCTATCTTTGAAAAGTATTTGGCCCCATGTAATTCGTCAATTAATTCATCTACCCTAGGAATCAGATAACGGTTCTTAATAGTTTTCTTATTTAGGGCTCTATAATCAATGCACATTCTCTATTAGGGTTAGCTGACAGAAGACATCAATTAAATGCAAATAAAGATTAAACAGAGGAATGAAAAATACATAGAAATAATAACAGCGAGAGATAATTTTAATGCGGTTCACCCAAATTTGGGCTACATCCACGAACAAAGAGTCCAATATTATTATCGAATAAATCAAAATTGATTACAACCAGCAATTCTTGCAACTCAATACCATTGCAAAATGCTACAATACATCATAAGAAACCCTAACCCTTAGCTAATTTTATCAAGCCTTATGTCAGTTACAAAATAGGGTTTTTTTTATGTCAACCAATATAAAAATAACTCTCGATGCCTTAATAAAATAATAATAAATTGTTGGAGGTTTCAGGGGCATTGCCTCTGGACCCCGAAAGGGGTGCTACCCTTTGACCCCGTCTTGGGGGAGCTGCCCCCAAACCCCCGCAAGGTGCACTGCCCCTTAACCCCTTTAAATAATTTGGGGGGAAACTGCACCGATAAAAGTGGCGTAAATTTAACCTCTGAGTTTGATTAGGCTCCATATAACAACATTCTCATGGTACCATCCTTCTTCTTTACAATGACTACAAATGAGGCAAATAGACTAGATCTTGGTTGAATATGGCCCATTTTTAAAAGTTCATTTATTGTTTTTTCTATTTCTTCTTTGAATTTCCGCAGGTGCCTATAAGGAGTGGTGATAATGGGTTTTTCTCCCTTCTCCAATTCGATGATATGCTGAAACCCACATTTGGGGGGTAACCCTGGTGGTATATCATCAAACACCTTTTTATGTTTTTTAAGGATGGGCTGAATATCTATGTGAATGGCTTGCCCTAATGGAGTTTCCTTGTCTAATATCATACATTGGGCTGCCCATTCGACTTGGTTATGCCTAAAAATCCTCTCCATCTTTTTGGCAGAGACCATTCGGGGTGAACCATCCGATAAGCCATGTAGAGTAACCCTTTTCCCTTGGTCTTCATATTGAAGTTCTAATTTAGGGAAGTCTAGTGTGACTCAACCTAAGGAATGTAGCCATTGTGTACCAAGGATTACATCTACATCACCCATATTAACTATGTAGAAGTCATCTTGAATGGTGTGTTGTCCTATGGTCATTTTTAGTTGGGGTAACATTTTTAAACAACCCCTCATGGATCCATCGGCTAGAGATACCATAAATCCTTCAAAATCTTGGGCATCTAATTTGATTCTTTTGACTAAGGACTCATAGATAAAGTTATGGGTGGCCCCACTATCCACTAGGGAGGTCACCTTATTACCTCTAAGATGGCATCTAAGCCTAAATGGGTGATGCTTAGAAACTTTGGATATGGAAGCTAGAGTTACCTTTTCTTGGGGTTCACACTTCCTTCTTTTGGTTGGGTTTTCATCTATTTCTTCTTCAACTATGGCTTCTATATTTTGAACTTGTCCACATCTATGTTTTGGACCCCATTTTTCTTTACATTTAAAACATAGACCCTTCTCTCTTAATTCATCCCTTAGGCATATATGTCTCAGTTTCCATGGTTCACCACATTTGTGGCATGGGTTGCTATCTTTTCTCTCGCTCTTATGATGGGATGATTTTTGGAATCTTCCCTTTTTGGTGAAAGGTTTGGTATATGCCTTGGTTTTCTTATCTTTTTCTAATCTAAGGATCACATCTGTGGCATCTTATAGATTTACAAGTATGAAAGCACTTACCAAGTTTCTTAGAGAATCATCCAAACCTTCAACAAACAAGTATGTGAGTCATTCCTCTTCGATTCTAAAGACTCTTACAGATAGTTTCTCAAATTCTTGAATGTAATCTTCCACTGTTACATGCTATCTTAAGTGTGGGAGTTCTTTGAAATCTTCTTGTGGGTGTCTTTATCCAAATCTTTTTATGACCTTGCATGAGAATTCTTCATAGGAGGTTATCTTTTCGTGGCCTAGGGTATGTTTACCATGGTGCCACCACTCATAGGCTAGCCCTTCTAAGTGTAGGATTGTGAATTGTAATGTATCCTTTTCGTTCATAGGACTCAAGCGAAAGTAATCATTAAGCTTCTCTAACCATGCATGGATGGAAATCTTGTTTGATCCATCAAAATTCGGTAGATAAACTTTGTTTGTCTTGTGTTTCAAGTCCTTGTTTATAGGCCTTCTCTCCCTTCGGTTGGCTTCATTTCTTTTTGAATTGATAAATTCATTAAAGGCTACTACTCTCCTCACTTCTGGGTCTAAGTTTGCATATGCCCTTGCTATGTCTTCTATGCTCATGGTAGTGGGTGTAGTTTCTTCCGCACTTGAGACTTCTTCATTAAGAAGGAAGGAGGGTATTAGCACTTTTGTAATAGATGAAGAGTTGTTATTCTTAGAGTGATTGGACCTTACTTCTCTTCCATTATTCTCTTGAATGTTCAAGCTTTGAATGGTATTATTCATATTTTGTAGGGCTTGAATGAGAGCTTGGTTTGTTTTGTTTTGGTCTTCCATATTCTTGGTAGTCATCTCCATGAAATCCCTCATCTCGTGATTCTCCATTTGATTGTTGTTGTTTCTTGTATTGTACCTTCTTGAGTAGGCTTGCACCAATTTCCCTCATAGGGTCATAGGTCAATAGCTTTGATACCACTTGTAATTTCCCCTTCTAGTAAGTCAATTTTTTCACAACCTTGCACAATTCAACTTAGTAAAAGAAAACATTAGTATTCAATTCTTCTTTTCATTTCATAACTAGGATTAATGATTAAGTATCAAACTCATATATTTTCCACATTTATACTTAAGGCTTGTATCCTTATAATCATAATCACATACATTTGATATTTATACTTATAGTCATGAGTCATATTAAGTTCATAAATTTCATATCCATATTCTTTCTCTCATCATTCTCATGATTCATCTCAAGGAAGTTCTTGAGTAGCCCTATCATTAATCAATCCTATTTCCTGTATAAGCATGGTTTGTTAAGGCGCTTGATATATCGATCCCATACTGATGCCCAAAGGTTTCACACTACATGCGGTGTTCCTCACCATTTGGCCCAAGAAACTTCATGCTACACATGGCATTCCTCACTTACTTGAGAGTCACCATCTGTACGGCACATTAATTATGATATCATATTACCTTAGGCCCAAGAGCTTCACACTACACACAGTGTTCCTCGCTTCTTGGCTCAAGGGGCTTCACACAACATGTGGTGTTCTTCATCCACTTGAGGGTCACCTAGGTCCAATTTTTGCCCTTAACTTAACCCCATACACATAGGTTAATAGAAGTGATTAAG
The DNA here is from genome assembly GCA_027924645.1 of Cunninghamia lanceolata. Taxonomy (NCBI): domain Eukaryota; kingdom Viridiplantae; phylum Streptophyta; class Pinopsida; order Cupressales; family Cupressaceae; genus Cunninghamia; species Cunninghamia lanceolata. The sequence continues at coordinate 13,931,678 of BSBN01000078.1, forward strand.
GATGAGGATTGAACATCCTTTTGATTACATCACAAGTTCGAGAGCCACAATTCATTATTCATCATTTTGAGATCTTTATATCTCTATCCTTGTTCCTTCATGGAATGTCATGCCCCTCGTATTTTGGCTTGTGATGGTTGTTAGTTTCACATTGCTCTCTGTCAGTTCTGAGACAGTTGCTAGTCTTTCATTGCATTTATACACTTATGAGACATTTGGATTAGTAGGTTATGGTTTATGTTTATTTTGATCTTGATGGACTATGTTCGACTGATATAGTTTAGACATGTGTTATGAGTTTGTGATGACATTATTATTACTCTAGTTATGATGAGTTTGACTTGATTAGTAATGGTTTAATGTTATCATGTTTCATTCGATCTATTGATATCTGAATTCAAGTAAAAGTGGTTATAGCCGTGTTCAAGAGCAGGGACGGTGTAATACTACTCGCTTCGAGCACCCTACTATGTCGTGATTCTCTGACTCTGTGTGTGTAGACATATGTGTACTTGATCATATTTAACCTATTGTTCTGATGCAGGTTGCAGGTACCGAGCCTTGACTCCACCTAATATAGCAGGTTTGAGTGGGCTCTTGCACCAATGGGTATCAGTGCTGGGAAATAACTCGAGGTTTATTCCCCTAGGTCAGTCCCAGTCTTTTGCTATGGTCATGTGTCATGATGTGACGGTTGATCCTCGTTTCATGTTGTTTTTCGTCACGTGTTGTGGAGAATTGTTGAGTTTGTTTAAGTTATGTCTATGTGTTCTTTGTTATCATTATGTCAAATCTAATAGTATTTTGTATAGTCGTAAAATTTGGAATATTGTTTAAGTAAAGTTTATATTGATAAAATTAATTATCTTATTGTGTAATTAAGCATCTGGGATTGTTTATGATTAATTAATATATATAATGCTTATAAAGGATAATATTAGGTGAGAAATTTAAGTTTGTGAGTTGTCGAATGTGAAATTTCAATATTTGGTCTCTATTGTTAGTAAAAAAATTTAAAAATTTCTCAGAGAGTGGGATTCGGATGCATGCTTGTGAGAATTTATGAGTTGAGCCATTTTAAAATTGGGGGGATTCTTTTGGAGAGGGAGTTTGGGGGAAAAAAGGAATACAAAAATTGGGGAAGATCGGAAGAGGGACTGAAATCTAGGTAAGTTATATTGACTCTCTTTGTGGAAATTGTGAATTTTTGTAGCTTGAAATTGAAATCTTACTGTAGAATTATTGTTCTATGCTCTATGTTCGAGTGTTGTTGTCCTGACCTTGCTCCCATCTTGGGAATCACACCTTCATGACCGTCAGTATTATAATCTCTGTAATTATTTCCAAGTTTATTCATCTTCTGGCTTATTCCTTGTCAAAATCCTTCCTGAAATGTTCTAGTCCAATCAATGGTAATTCATTCTCAGGGACCCTTTCTGTCCTTGGCTATTCTCAAAGCCATAGTATGGCCCACCTTGTGTAATTTTCAAAATTGTGCCTAGTAATGAAGCCATTCTATTTTTTTTAAATCTGAAAATGGTCAAACCAACATGGATTCTTTAATCTGCAATTTACCTCTCGTTGCCCATCGTGGTCTTTTCTGATGATGCTCTATCTGTTGGTATCGAATCTCACACCAGCACCAACATCCTTATGATGCCCAACGCTAAAACCTTGTATCTGTGTGTAGTGTTCATCTGAACCAGAGGGAGCCTAAAGAAATATTCTTCATCCTTCAAACTTCACGGTGCTACCATATTTAACTCCTCTACTATTAAATTCTTACCAGCAAATCTAGTTTTAGACTGCTTGCGGGTGTTTGGATTAAAATGTTTGGAAGCTCTTTTCTTTTCTTTCGCTATTGCTGGAGGCCTCGTGAGGCATTTTGACCCAAGCTTGAGGCAGTATTTGAGATCGTGGCCTGAGTGCGGTCATGCCCATGTTTTTGGTGAAGGTTTGGCAGTCTCTGCCTTCGCCGTGCATGGCTTCTCCTTCTGCAGATGCTCCATTGCCTTGTAGATCATTGTCACCTTCGGTACAGTCCTCCATTGACACTACACACACCAAGTCAATCTTTTAGTGCTTAAACATTTATCAGAAATGTCTTTTTTGTTATATATCTGCCAGTCGTTGTTAGCGCGGTCTCTATAATGTTCCTCTTAATTCAGCACTTTTCTTATTGTACTCCCACATCATTTTGGGATATGATAGTGATTTTCCTTCTATGCTACACTTTGTTTTCTTTGTAAAATCTTCTATGCCATATTTTGTCTATTAACTTTAAACGATTTTTGCTTATCATATTCAATTATGCCATTTCAAACATATACCCTCAATTCTTCAAGTTGCCGATTTCATGATGATCTTCATTTGGTATGAGGAGCATAGGATTCATGTAAGTTTAGAAAGGTTTTAGCACCGTCTTAGGAAGTTTCCTTGGAACTCACGTGTTGCTGTCAATAAGATTCGCATAGGAAACCTTGGTTAGATTCTTGTCATATTTCTTAACTAAGTCTTCTGCCACTTCTTTTTAGATATGTTTGGAAATTAGCATTTTGTTTATACCTTTATCTCATTAATATATAGCAAAGAAATATATTTTGGGAAGTGATATTTATTTGAAGTGGTAGTTCATGGAATGTTAAATGGGATGTGGATGGGTTTAGCAAAATTTATAGATATTGGTAAATTGTTTAATTAGAAATTATAGTATTAGAATCTAAAAATTAGAAGTTGATACTTATAGCGAAATAGATTTATATTGTAGTTGTTTTGTTAGGAATTATAGATAGTAAAATGTTGATGGGGAACTTATGCTAATAGGAAAAATATATATGCTTATAGTTATTTTTATTAGAAAATTGTTATTGGTAAAATGTTAGATGGTAATTTATACTTATAGGAAAATATATTTATATTTATAGTTGTTTTATTAGAAATTGTAGTAGTAAAATGATGGACGGAAAGTTTATTACTATAGAAAGAATATATATATATATATATATATATATATATATATATATATATATATATATATATATATATATATATATATATATATATATATATATATATATATATATATATATATATTTGTAGTTGTTCATAGTAGGAAGTGTAATTAGTAAATCTTAGAAGGAAGTTCATGCTTATAGCAAATAGATTTATGGTTTGTTTTTATTAGAAGATGGTAGTTGTTAGAAGATTAGCTAGGAAATTATACTTGGAGTTGTATAGAGATTGTTAATTCCGTAATCTAGAATTTTCTTTGAAAGGAAGTTAAAATCTCATACTTAATTTCATGTTTAAAGTTAGGAGTATATTGAATCTCATATACTTGGTTATCCTCCTTGTTGTATCTTTATGCTTATATTGGGTCATTGTGTCTATTTGGGGTTGAGTTTATGATTATGCTTAGGCTAAGTGTGAAGTAAACTATCTAGAGAAATGCTATGATTACTTTGCATCAAGACGCGTAAGCATTGTCCCTGTTGAGAAATGGTTACTTTAACATTGGTATTATTTTCAACTTACCTAACTCTAGAGGTATGACTTCTTGGTTTCCAGTTCAATATTGTGGCATGTCAATGTAATGGGATAATTAAATTGAGTTTGTTTTGGATGGGGGAAAAGTCTTGTGGTTTTGGAGCTTTATAAACTATTTATGTAACATGATGGATTGTGAAAAGATGGATGTCTAGTGGTTCCTTGTCCATACATCTCATTGTTTCCAGATGTCGGCTAAGGGATGTTAATTGTAGGAAGGATAGTGGCTTCCATGGTGGGGCTAGTGCCCAAAGTGGCTGCCTAGATAACCCCATGGAAGTTGTAATCAAGTGATAAATTAAAAATATATCTAGGTGGGTCAGGTAGTATTTCACATAACAAGATAAGTATGTTGACTCTCCCATGCCTTGAGTGCTCTCATAGGCTAAGGATGGGATGAGAAGGCTTGGTTGGCAAGGTCATCCTTCTTGTCCACATGAGAGGATGTGTCAGCTCCGCATGTGTCACCCTATGGGGACGGTGCCAGAGAGGGGTCGCCAGGATAACCATAGATGGGGGTCGGCTTCTAGTGAAAGATAGCCTGGATAACCCATGATTAGGAGCATGCGATGACACTCTCCTCGCTGCAGATTAGCTACTTCCCTCTTTATTTGTTTCCATTGTTGCCTCTGGAGTGTTGTCTTGTCTTGTGTAGTTTTGTTATAATGGTTGGTCTATGTTGAGTCGGTATTTGTTTGGTTATATTTGTTGTTGTGTCCTTGGCTTAGTGGAATCCTCGTTGTTATCTCCTAGCTCGGAGGGGTGGACCTCAGGGTTCCACATGGTTGGGTGGCAGAGCTATCCATTGGTCTTCTTGGAGATTCGGTTCGAGTCCAGTGGAGAAGTGTTCTAGTCCCAGTTTTGCTTTACACTTTCAGAGTTGTTGTATTCATTCATAAGTATTTATTTGTAAACTGGCATGATCGGTCTTGTAATCTTGTATTGTAACTTTGAAAATTAACTATCTTTGCAAATGTTAATGTTATAATTATTTGCAGTGGTATGATGTATATCACTTGTGTTGTTAAGACTTTTTGGATCAACTGATGTAGTTATGTTTCCCTAGAGAAGTTAGAAGTACATTTTTCTTTATGTTATGTATAATGATATCTTTGGCTTCTGTCATTGCAATTTCTTGTTTCAAAAAAAAATTATTTCTGTAATTTTGCTCTTGTTAGTCTAACTCTCTAGGGTTCCATGACGAGGCATCACATTTGGTATCAGAGCTAGGTTTAAACACTGGGTACTCTGGTCATATTTGATCCCATTATGTGACCTAGTGCTTAAACTCTGTAGATTAACTTATATCCCTGTTGTATTACTTTCTGAATGTAATAAATCATGTTTTGGTGTTGTAGGTAGATGCCTAGAGGTAGGGGTCGAGGTCATGGCAGAGGTAGGGGTCGTGGGAGAGGTGGTGGTGGTACACCTCCTCCCAGCTCTCCTCATGAGAGTGCCCATGAAGGCAGGGGTTAGAACATGGAGGGTCAGGGTCAGCCTGAGGTAGCCCAGTTGAGACAGCTTCTTGAGGAGGCTAGGAGGTTGAGCAGCCTAGAGGGGGTTAGGAGGTAGATCAGCCGGATCCTAGAGAGAGAGAGGTCTCCTAGGCGAAGAGAGTTGATAGCTGAGAAAGAGGCCACACTAGCTAGCCATATGAGAGATTTACTGAGGGCACGCCCTCCCACCTTTGATGGAGCTGGTAGTGGTCTAGAGGCGGAGACTTGGTTATTGGATATAGGTAGGTGTTTTTGCATAAATCCTTATGGCAACAACACCAAAGCTAGGTGCGCTATTTTGCATCTCCGAAGGTTTTCTTCGACTTGGTGGTGGTTAGAGGAGCAGAAGCTGCATTTGGACATTAGCACTGTCTCTTGGGAGTTGTTTTTAGAGAGGTTCAGAGCCTATTTCCTATCTGATCATTGGAGGCAGCATCGCTTAGATGAGTTTCATGACCTGAGGTAGATGCCCATGATAGTTGAGTAGTATGAGCGTAGATTTTATGAGCTCAAACAGTATGCAATTATCGAAGATGATGAGTCTATGTTGGTGCAGCATTTTATCAGGGGCTTGAATGCCCGAATTAGTGGTGGGGTTCGTGTATTCAAACCTAAGTCTCTGGAGGTTGCCGTGGAGAAAGCCTGGTTAGTGGAGGAGAATTTAGCGATGGCACTCGATGGGCATATAGGTGTGCATATTGGTATTGCACCTTCTGCAGGATATAGTTCTCGTGGTGGTCATGCTCAGGCATCAGGATCTCATGCACCCTCAAAGGGTGGACAATAGCAGCAGTACTCTCAGTCCAAGCTGAAGTATTCATAGCCACAACAAGGTAAAAGATTTCAAAATAACAAGAACCAGAATTGACAGTGTGCTAGATAGGATTGTGTTGATCAACCCTCTCAAAGCACTTAGTCTGCAACGAGTAGGGGTAGTTTCCAGTAGTCTAGTGCTTTTTAGGGTGGCGGTGGTTTTGGTAGAGGCACTGGGTGCTTCTCTTGTGGCCAACAGGGCCACATTACTAGACAATGTCCTCAGAGGAGTACTTCAGGGTCTGGATATCGACCGGCGGCTTCAGAGCCAACGGTTGGTGATGCAGGTAGATCATACAGAGTCTTTACAGTAGTGGATAACCATTAGGTAGAGCATTAGGGCACCATGGTGGAGACTTCTGGTTTCATGCGAGGTATTGGTTTTTCTATTCTTTTTGATTCCGGTGCATCTAATTCATTCATATCTCCTTCTCTTGTGGAGCATTGTGGCTTAGTGGCAACAAAGCAGGGTGATAGGTGGCAAGTTGAGTTGGCTTCTGGGGCTAAGGTTGCAGTTGAGTCTCTAGTTCTTGGGTGTGAGTTGAGGATTGGCTCTCTATCTACTATAGTAGACCTTCGCATCCTACCCCTTGGATCATTTGATATAGTTTTGGGGATGGATTGGTTAGAGTCCCATCAGGTAGTGATCGATTGTCGGCATAAGTCTATTAGATGTGTGGATGATTCTGGTGCAAAGGTAGAGGTTGTAGGAGTTCAGAGACCTATTTCCCTACGTATGATCTCTGCTATGCAACTTAAGAGATGAATGAGTTAGGGATGTCAGCTTTTTGTAGTTTCTGTTAGTGACTTGGAGATGGTAGAGAGTCAAGAGGCATCTCTTGACGATCACCTACTTTTGAGGGAGTATGCTGATGTGTTTCCATCTGATATTTTGGGAATGCCACCTAAGTGTGGCATCAACTTTAGGATTGATCTTGTTCCTGACATAGAGCCCATTTGTCGAGCTCCATACAGGATGACCTCTCAGGAGCTTAAGGAGCTTCGACTACAGTTGGAGGAGCCATTAGACAAAGGATTCATTTGACCTAGTGTCTCTCCTTGGGGAGCACCTGTGATCTTTGTGAAAAAGAAGGATGGATCTATGTGGCTGTGTATCAATTATCGATAGCTCAATAAGGTGACAGTGAGAAATAGATACCCCTTGCCTCGGATCGATGATTTGTTTGACCAGATTAAAGGAGCAAAGGTGTTTTCTAAAATTGACCTTAAGTTAGGATATCACCAGTTGCAGATATTTGAGGTAGATATTCATAAAACAGCATTCCGCACCTGTTATGGACATTATGAGTTCATAGTAGTACCATTCGAGTTGATGAATGCACCTTCAGTTTTCATGAGCCTGATGAATGGTGTTTTCCACATTTATCTCGACAGATTTGTGCTTGTATTTCTAGATGATATATTGATCTATTCGAGGACTATGGAGGAGCATGAAGAGCATTTGCATTAGGTGTTGCAGTGTCTGAGAGAAAACTAGCTTTATGCCAATTTGTTGAAATGTGAATTCTTTCAGACCAAGGTGAAGTATTTGGGTCATCTTATCTCTAGAGAGGGTATTACGGTGGATCCATCGAAGATCCAAGCTATTATGAATTGGCCTACACCTACTAATGTTTTTGAGGTCCGCAGTTTTATGGGTCTGGCAGGTTACTATCACCGTTTTGTTATGGGGTTTTCGAGGATTGCCCATCTCATTACTTCTCTTCAGAGGAAAGGGAAGAAGTTTGTTTAGTCAGAGCAGTATCAAGCAGCTTTTCAGACCCTTAAGGAGTAGTTGACCAGTGCACCTATTTTAGTAGTTACTGATCCCACCAGGGACTTTGTTGTTTGTACCGATGCTTCTTTGGAGGGTTTAGGAGCAATTCTGATGCAGGATGGTCGCGTGATTGCCTATGAGTCTCACAAACTCAAGGATCACGAATTGAACTATCCCACTCATGACCTGGGGTTAGTCACAGCTGTGCATGCCTTGGTGAGGTGGAGGCATTTTCTCTTAGGGCATCAGTTTGAGTTGCACAGTGCTCATCGTAGTTTACAATATATTTTGACGTAGCCAAACCTGAATGTGAGGCAAAGGTGTTGGATGGAGTTCTTGTGCAAGTATGACTTTGAGGTCAAGTATATTTAAGGCAAAGAGAATGTGGTAGCGGATACCCTTAGTCATCAGAGGCATGAGATCTCAGCGGTCACTCTCAGAGTTGACTTAAGAGGTCAGATTCTCGTAGCACTTCCTACCGATAGTTGATGCCAGGAGGTGAAGCCCGAGATTGAGTCTGGTAGACCTTTAGAGGGTAGATTCTATGGTTACTCTCTTGAGTCAGATGGTCTCTTGCGACATTTGGGTCGTATCTATGTTCCTAGTTCTGAGAGCCTTCATACCCTAGTGTTGTCAGAGGCACATCGGGCACCCTATTCTACTCATCTAGGTGTCAAGAAGATGCATGCAAATCTGCATCAGCTGTACTTTTGGAGTGGCATGAAGCGGGATATTACTGATTTTGTGTTGAGATGTCTTGAGTGTCAGAGGGTGAAGGCAGATCATCAGTACCCTACAGGTCTTTTGTAGCCCCATTTGAATCCAAAGTGGAAGTGGGACATCATTTTGATAGACTTCATTGTTGGTTTGCCGGTATCCTCTCATCGACATGATGCTATTATGGTCACTATGGATAGGTTGACAAAGGTAGTTCACTTCTCTCCTGTTCGTTCTTCTTATAATGCCTCTATGGTGGCTAGAGTGTTCATGGAGGACATCATTAGACTTCATGGGATTCCTCATAGGACCATCTCTGTTAGGGATCCAGTGTTCACTTCCACCCTTTGGACTTCTTTGTAGTATGCCTTGGGGACACAACTAAACTATAGTTTAGCTTACCATCCTGAGATTGATGGTCAGACCGAGAGGGTTAATCAGGTTCTTGAGGATATGCTTAGGATGTATGTGATGGATCGACAGAGCTATTGGGAGGACTACCTATACCTGGTGGAGTTTGCTTATAATAATGGATATCACAGTTCTATCAGCATGTCTCCATTTCAGGCCTTGTATGGTCATCCATGTAGGACCCCTTTGAGTTGGGATCAGCTCAAGGATAGAGTTCTTCTAGGTCCTAATATGCTTAGAGATATGAAGCAGCAGGTTGAGAGGATTAGAGAGCATTTGGTGGTAGCACAGGACAGACAGAAGAAGTATGCAAATGCTCATAGGATCGATCGATAGTTTTCAGTTGGGGATTGGGTGTTCTTGCGTGTGCGACCACGAAAGAGTCCAATCCACTACGGAAAGGGCTCTAAGCTAGCACCACACTTCGTCGAACCTTTTGAGGTGTTGGAGAGGATCGGTCCAGTTGCTTATCGTCTTCCTTTGTCATCTAGCCTTTCACGCATCCATGATGTGTTTCATGTTTCTATACTTAGACCTTACCATCTAGATATTACTCATGTTCTTGACTGGACTGCTCTACAGGAAGAGGATGGACAGCTGGCTTTGGAGCCCATAGGCATTCTACAGCATAGGAGACTTTCTCTAAGGGACAGAGACATGGAGCAGGTTAGGGTCCAATGGAATCCTAATGATGAGACTTCTACTACCTGGGAGGATGCTTCTAGGATGTGAGTTATACCCTTACTTATTTATAGGCTTCCAAGAGTAAGCCTGATTCTAGGGGGGGAGGGTGTAATGCCCCTCATATTTTGGCTTGTGATAGTTGTTAGTTTCACATTGCTCTCTATCAGTTCTAAGATAGTTGCTAGTCTTTCATTGCATTTATATAGTTCTGAGACATTTGAATTAGTAGGTTATGGTTTATGTTTATTTTGATCTTGATGGACTATGCTCAACTGATATAGTTTAGACATGTGTTATGAGTTTGTGATGACATTATTATTACTCCAGTTATGATGAGTTTGAGATGATTAGTAATGGTTTAATGTTATCATGTGTCATTCGATCTGTTGATATCTGAATTCAAGTAAAAGTGGTTATAGCCGTGTTCAAGAGTAGGAACGGTGTAGTACTACTCGCTTCGAGCACCCTACTACGTCGTGATTCTATGACTCAGTGTGTGTAGACATATGTATACTTGATCATATTCAACCTATTGTTCTGATGCAGGTTGCAGGTACCGAGCCTCAACTCCACCTGATATAGTAGGTTTGAGCAGGCTCTTGCATCAATGGGTATCAGTGATGGGAGATAACTCGAGGTTTATTCCGCTAGATTAGTCCCAATCTTTTGTTGTGGTCATGTGTCGTGATGTGATGGTTGATCCTTGTTTGATGTTGTTGGTCGTCATGTGTTGTGGAGAATTGTTGAGTTTGTTTAAGTTATGTCCATGTGTTCTTTGTTATCATTATGTGAAATCTAATAGTATTTTGTATAGTCGTAAAATTTGTAATATTGACAAAATTAATTATCTTATTGTGTAATTAAGCATCTGGGGTTGTTTATGATTAATTAATAGATATATAATGCTTATAAAGGATAATATTAGGTGAGAAATTTAAGTTCGTGAGTTGTCAAATGTGAAATTTCAAGATTTGGTCTCTGTTGTTAGTAAAAAAATTTAAAAAATTCTCAGAGAGTGGGATTCTGTGTAATGGATGCATGCTTGTGAGAATTTATGAGTTGAGCCATTTTAAAATTGGGGGGATTCTTTTGGAGAGGGAGTTTGGGGGAAAAAAGGAATACATAAATTGGGGAAGATCGGAAGAGGGACTGAAATCCGGGTAAGTTATACTGACTCTCTGTGTGGAAATTGTGAATTTTTGTAGCTTGAAATTGAAATCTTACTGTAGCATTATTGTTTTATGCTTTGTGTTCAAGTGTTGTCATCTTGCCTTGCTCCCATCTTGGGAATCATACCTTGATGACAGTCAGTATTATAATCTCTGTAATTATTTCCAAGTTTATTCATCTTCTGGCTTATTCCTTGTCAAAATCCTTCCTGAAATGTTCTAGTCCAATCAATGGTAATTCATTCTCAGGGACCCTTTCTGTCCTTGGCTATTCTCAAAGCCATGGTATGGCTCACCTTGTTTAATTTTTTAAATTGTGCCTAGTAATGAAGCTCTTCTATTTTTTTTAATCTGAAAACAGTCAAACCAAAATGGATTCTTTAATCTGTAATTTACCTCTCGCTGCCCATCATGGTCTTTTGTGACGATGCTCTATCTGTTGGTATCGAATCTCACACCAGCACTAACTTCATTATGTTTCCCAATGCTGAAAGCTTGTATCTGTGTGTAGTGTTCATCTGAACCAGAGGGAACCTAAAAAAATATTCTTCCTCCTTCAAACTTCACGGTGGTACCGTATTTAACTCCTCTACTATTAAATTCTTACCAGCAAATATAGTTTTAGACTGCTTGCGGGTGTTTGGATTAAAATGTTTGGAAGCTCTTTTTTTTTCATTCCCTATTGTTGGAGGCCTCATGAGGCGTTTTGACCCAAGCCTGAGGTAGTATTTGAGATCGTGGCCTGAGTGCGGTCATGCCCATGTTTTTGGCAAAGGTTTGACAGTCTCTGCCTTCGTCATGCATGGATTCTCCTTCTGTAGACGCTCCATTGCCTTGCAGATCATTGTAACCTTTAGTCCAATCCTCCATTGACACTGCACACACCAACTCAATCTTTCGGTGCCTAAACATTTATCAGAAATGTCTTTTTTGTTATATTTATGCCAGTCGCTGTCAATGCAGTCTCTGTAGTGTCCCTTTTAATTCAGCTCTTTGCTTATTGTACTCCCACGTCATTTTGGGATATGATAGTGATTTTCTTTCTACGCTACGCTTTATTTTCTTTGCAAAATCTTCTACATCATCTTTTGTCTGTTAACTTTAAACAATTTCTGCTTATCATATTCAATTATGCCATTTCAAACATATACCCTCAATTCTTCAAGTTGCCTATTTCATGATGATCTTCATTTGGTATGAGGAGCGTAGGATTCCTGTAAGTTTAGAAAAGTTTTAGCACTGTCTTAGGAAGTTTCCTTGGAACTCACGTATTGCTATCAATAAGATTTGCATAGGAAACCTTGGTTAGATTCTCGTCAGATTTCTTAACTAAATCTTCTGCCACTTCCTTTTAGATAGGTTTGGAAATTAGCATTCTGTTTTTACCTTTATCTCATTAATATATAGCAAAGAAATATATTTTGGTAAATGGTATTTATTTGAAGTGGTAGTTCATGGAATGTTAAATGGGATGTGGATGGTTTTAGCAAAATTTATAGATATTGGCAAATTGTTTAATTAGAAATTATAGTATTAGAATGTAAAAATTAGAAGTTGATACTTATAGCGAAATAGATTTATATTGTAGTTGTTTTGTTAGGAATTGTAGATAGTAAAATGTTGATGGGGAACATATGCTAATAGGAAAAATATATATGCTTATAGTTGTTTTTATTAGAAAATTGTAATTGGTAAAATCTTAGATGGTAATTTATACGTATAGGAAAATATATTTATATTTATAGTTGTTTTATTAGAAATTGTAGTAGTAAAATGATAGACAGAGAGTTTATTACTATAGCAAGTATATATATATATATATATATATATATATATATATATATATATATATATATATATATATATATATTTATTTATTTGTAGTTGTTCATATTAGGAAGTGTAATTAGTAAATATTAGATGGAAGTTCATGCTTATAGCAAATAGATTTATGGTTTGTTTTTATTAGAAGATGGTAGTTGTTAGAAGATTAGCTAGGAAATTATACTTGGAGTTGTATAGAGAAATTGTTAATTCCGTAATCTAGAATTTTCTTTAAAAGGAAGTTAAAATCTGATAGTTAATATCATGTTTAAAGTTAGGAGTATATTGAATCTCATATACTTGTCTATCCTCCTTGTCGTATCTTTATGCTTATATTGGGTCATTGTGTCTATTTGGGGTTGAGTTTATGATTATGCTTAGGCTAAGTGTGAAGTGAAGTATCTAGAGAGATGCTATGATTACTTTGCGTCAAGACGCATAAGCATTGTCCTTGTCGGGAAATGGTTACTTTAACATTGGTATTGTGTTCAACGTACCTAACTCCAGAGGTGTTGCTTCTTGGTTTCTAGTTCAATATTGTGGCATGTCACTGTAATGGGATAATTGAGTCAAGTTTGTTGTGGATGGGGGAAAACTCTTGTGGTTTTGGAACTTTATAAAATCTTTATGTAATGTGATGGATTGTGCAAAGATGGATGTCTAGTGGTTCCTTGTCCATACATGTCCTTGTTTCTAGATGTTGGCTAAGGGATGTTAGTTGTAAGAAGGAGAGTGGCTTCCATGGTGGGGCCAGTGGCCAAAGCGGCTGCCTGGATAACCCCATGGAAGTTGTAATCAAGTGATAACTTAAAAATATATCTAGGTGGGTCAGGTAGTATTTGACATAACAAGATAAGTATGTTGCCTCTCCCATGCCTTGAGTGTTCTCATAGGCGAAGGATGGGATGAGAAGGCCTGGTTCGCAAGTTCGACCTCCTTGTCCACATGAGAGGATGTGTCAGCTCTGCATGTGTCACCCTATGGGGTTGGTGCCAGAGAGGGGTCGCCAGGATAACCATAGATGGGGGCCGGCTTCTAGTGAAAGATAGCCTAGATAACCCATGATTAGGACCATGCGATGACACTCTCCTCACTGCAGCTTAGCTACTTCCCTCTTTATTTTTTTCCATTGTTGCCTCTGGAGTGGTCTTGTCTTGTGCAGTCTTTTTATAATGGTTGGTATGTGTCGAGTCGGTATTCATTTGGTTATATTTGTTGTTGTGTCCTTGGCTTAGTGGAATCCTCGTTGTTATCTCCTAGTTCGGAGGGGTGGACCTCAGGGTTCCACATGGTTGGGTGGTAGAGCTATCCATTGGTCTTCTTGGAGATTCAGTTTGAGTCTAGTGGAGAAGTGGTCCAGTCCCAATTTTTCTTTACACTTTCAGAGTTGTTGTATTCATTCATAAGCATTTATTTGTAAACCGACGTGATCGGTCTTGTAATCTTGTATTGTAACTTTATAAATTAACTATCTTTGCAAATGTTAATGTTATACTTATTTGCAGTGGTATGATGTATATCACTTGTGTTGTTAAGACTTTTTGGATCAACTGATGTAGTTATGTTTCCCTAGAGAAGTTAGAAGTGCATTTTTCTTTATGTTATGTATAATGATATCTTTGGCTTCTGTCATTGCAATTTCTTCGTTCAAAAAAAAATTATTTCTCTAATTTTTCTCTTGTTAGTCTAACTCTCTAGGGTTGCATGATGGGGCATCACATGGAACCTCATTTCATCATTTAATCATAGCCTTATACTACGCTTCATTGCTAATTCAATTTATACATCATTGTCATATAGCTTTATATCATTTATATTTAATTTCAATCATAAGACAATTAACTAATGACTTGTTTTCTTTTGTAATCATGATTCATTTGTTCATACCACAATTCAATTTGTTCTAGTATTATACTTCTTATTAACAACCATGTAATCATCATATACTATTTGCTTATGCATCAAATAAGGAAATATGAGCATATCTTAGTCATATAAATCAGATATAGGTTTGGCAGCACTCATATCATTTATCGAGCATTGAGTATGTAATTCTAAGTGTATTCATTATTCAAATATGTAAACCAAACACATAATTGAGGCATAGTGCATACCTTTATATCTACAGACTCAAACAAATGACAGTTGGGCAATGTTTGTGGAAATGATCTACTCAAATACTTCTATTCATGTAATATACATCAATGCCCATTCGCTGGTGCTTTATGATTAAGAGATAAGATTCTTGTGATATGTTTTGGTTTGCAAATCTAATGTTATGCTATGCTTCGATCTGCTAATGTACTTTATGTTTTGTACATCAATTGATGTTTGAACTGCAGAGAGGGATGGTTGTGTTATGATCGATGCCTTCCTTTCTACCCCTGATCACCTTATATATTTGATCAGGTGTCCTTTCATCAAGGGATGCTTCTTCATAATGCATCTTTTAGTTAACATTAATCCATTCATTACCACTAGCGCTTCTTATTATCCTTACTAATCGCTTATTATTATTATTTTATTCACATGATCATTGACAATCGATCCAATTCAAATCTTATGCATAAAATAATGGTCTTTATGGATTCATTGTTTTTCTCTTCATGGATTGCTAAGTGATTGACATTTAAGTATCTTATTTATTGCCTCTATGGGTATATGACTGTGTCTCTCATTGGCACTTAGAAACCTCATCAGAGTTGGCCATTTTAGTATATATATATATTGATGCCTTTTCTTTTATTTAAATACAAAGTGTTGCAATTGATCTCATCATTAATTTGGTCTTCTTAATTAGCATGGCAGGGTGACTATTCCAATCTTTAATTGGAATAGGGTCATCGAGGGATATGACATTTGTTGTGCCCATTTTACAATCTCACATGCAAGAACCAAGTAGTCTAGGATAAATCTACCACCAAAATAACAAGATTCTTCTAGCCACATGATCTCCTAGGTTTTATACTTTATTTTGTATGCCAAAGATTTGGTAATGATTTTGTAGGAGGTATCGAGTAAGGTAATAGGTAGCCAACCATTCACAATGTCTTCATCTTTACCTTTTGGGAAGGAGCTTGATCAATCCTTGGTTAATGATAGCCCCAAACGAGTTTATTTCAACACCTTTAAGGTAAACATGATAGAAATCTTCTCATAAAATTTTAACATACACTTATGCGCACTTTTAAAACAAGCCTTATCTCCACATAACATAATAATAATGATAATAACAACTTATTATGTTCTTAATAAATTTATAATTATGCCAAAGGCATTCCCTTTGTGAAGTGCACTAGGCAGGCTTTGAGATCAACGGCACAGGGACAGGGAGAATGGTGCAAGACAATTGAAATCATCTTGCCCATTCATTTTTTTGTCATTGAAAAAATGATTTACCACTCGCCATGTTTGTTTGTTTGCCAAATTTTTCTATAGTTCCATAGTTCGAAAGGCGATTTCCATTAGTCAATCATTTCAAAAACTATTTACATGTCTTTTGTGTCATAAATAGTATTTGTCTCACACTAGAAAAGTTTCTAAATGCATCAGTTTTTCTTACGTTGAAAGCAAGGCAAGCATATCAAATTGCAACATTTGAGGTGAGCTCAAGGGGAGCGTGAACAAAAAACAAATGAATGGCCTTCTGAGGAATCAATCTATGGTCATGGAGGCAATGTTCTATTTTTTTTTAAGCTATTTGCATCAATTCTTTATTTTTCCAGCACAAAAACTAAAATCCGTTTGTTGAAATTTCATTAAGCATAGAAAAATTGAAACCCCACTACTACCTTTTTTAAAAAATTGTAGAAATTTATTTCAATACAAGATATTTGCATTGCCTTTTTCCTAATATTTTTTTAAACATGCACAACTATTTCTTTAATTCTTTAGATAAAAGGGATTTTTAAAGAAAGATCAGGTGGTGATTTACATTTTTTAACTAGAAAGAGGGTTCAACCTTATAGACATTATAAAGAGGGTGGCCATACAAAAAAATTGGGATGCAAGGCTATAGATTGAAGAGATCATGGAACCCTTTTGTTATATGATGACATCTCTAAATAGATTTTCATTACAACTCTTCTTAAGAAAATTGAGCTTTACGTCATTAAGTATGACACTAATATTTTTTATTAATAATTTAAATATAATATAATTATATAGTAATTAATAATCATTTTTTATTCAATTTAAATTGTTATAATTTTTTTATAATTTAATTTGTATGTTCAAATAATGGATTGTCAAATTTGTGAAATTGAAGTTATAAGTTGTAGGACTTCAATTTTAAAATTCAATTGTTACATGTTAAAATTAATATAGTATGAGAGAAAGATGTGTATATATATATATATATATATATATATATATATATATATATATATATATATATATATATATATATACAAAGAGTGGAAAGAGGGGAGAGAGAGATATAGATGAAGGGATAGAGAGGGAGGTTCCATTTAAATGTCCTTGCTATGAATTTTGTTTGTCGTTTGTACATTTTACTCCGTTCAAAGATTGAAAGATTTAGAATATTAATAAGACTAGCAAAAAGATGAATTGAGTAATGACTTAAAAAAATTGGCAACACAACCATTCTTCAGATGAGCCAAGATGACTGAAACCCCTTTTAAAATTGAACACAATCAAGAGTCCCTCAAGAACCTAGTGGTTCAATTTAAATTAATGATGCAATACTTTCAATGTGGCCCTAAATGCAACATGTGACTTGGCCAGATGCAACCAAGCAAACCTAAAGCTTAAAATGTCACACGTAAAATAACAAGTGCATGAGTGTAAATCCATTGGACTAAATCAGTCCCAAATAGACTAACTAAGAACTTCAATGACTGAACATATGACCGGGGATAGTATGAACCCAAGATCAAATGATATGCCATATTTACACAACTCAAACTCATCATGAATCATGCACATATGAACAACTCATCCTTCAATCAAATGAGGTGCACAAGACTAAAAGGCCTAAGGGCCAAGCAATTTAGAATAAATTACCAAAGAAAGGAAACTAAAATTGTCAACTAATAAATCAAAGAACAAAATATACCAATCAATCATTATGTGCACAAAGTGTCAAAGTATAATAAATGCATCGATTACACATTACAAGAATTTTGAAAGGTAATATCTACAACTTGATTCTCATGGAAACATGGTACAACTATCAGGCTATGCTACTTTTGCAATATAAAAATGGAGCTTGGTTTGGGTTGGTCTAGATCATCTACCTCCATTGGAGCCTCATGAAATGGAAATTTTACAAAAATTAAGACATAGATAGAGGAATAAAGAAAAAGAGATAGACTGGGATAGAGACATAAATATAAGATATATAAAGAGAAAAAGATATAAAGAAAAGAGAGTGTGACTTTCAAATAGTTGTTTCATACAACCAATCTAAACATGTGGTCCAGGAGCTCCCCAGTTTAGTCATTTTGTTGGCTATTTCCTAGTTGGTTTTCATGTTATTTTGTTTTCCTCTAAGGCTTTGAAAGCCATTTTGATGTTTTGTAATAAAGATTTAGTCATTTAGATTGACTAGTCCATGAGGATGTTAGTAAGGCCTATTTTATAGGAATGCTTCTTTTAGAAACTTGGTGTTTTATGAAAAATAGCCACTTCCATCATTTCACTACCTTTCATGGGTAGTTGTATGGACAGTAGGGAAGTGGAAAGGTTAGGAAAACTTCCTATAAACATCAGTTTGTATAAACATGCCAAAAGGAATGGAGAGGAGTTTTATAAGGTAAAAACTGTGTTTTTTCTGCTTTTTGTTGAAAACAGCCTTCTTGTACGGCCTGGTACGGATAGTAAGAGGTCCATGGTCTAGAAAATGTGGTTGTAGGTTGAATCACCTTTCATTTGCATTTATTTAGGGCCTTTGAAACATTTCTACTACTTTGTTTGAACTCATTGTGTGTAAACTAGTTTTTAACCCTCCATAGCTAGGGTTTTGGACAAAATGCTTCATTCTTCCTCTGTCCTCTGAAGGTGGTCGCCCATTTCTTGGTGGGATGGAGGAAGGTAGAGTAGATTTAGTGTTTGTTCATGTTTGGCAGGTTAAACTCCCCTCTGCAAGGCGTATGGCATACATCTAACTAGTCTTACTAGTGACTAGATGAGAATTTGATGGTGGACTGTATCATGACAGTAAAGACAGTCAATTTGGTTTGACAGATGCAAGGTGAAGTCTATGCTTGATGGTGGAGATTGACTAGTACAGGACTTGGTGGACCTTGTGCATGCATATTAGATGCATTTTCTTTCCCATTGCTTTAAATTTAGGCCTTTGTTTTCAAGGAAAAGATAGTTTGCTATTTCTAAACACCTACAGTACAGTACGGTTCTGCATGTGTGGGTGGAAGTGTCTATTCATGATGGGTATTTGGATATGGATTTATAGGTGAAGGCCATTCAGAGTTATGAGAATTTAATGTGGTGTTAAACATTCTTTCGGCTACAAGGTTTAATCTTCTTGAAATATTGTTTCTTTATGACAGTCATAAGATAGTTATGGTTCTCTGTCAGAGTAAGTACAGAAGTATGGTACTTGGTCAGTGATTTCATGTCCTTGGTAGACACATGTTATGTTTGTGTGAAGAACCTTGTGGATAAAGGAGTTAATGTTGGTTTTGGTTGTTCATAAAGGCTATAAGAAAGAAGCTGTCATTTTAGCACTATCATAGGACAATCAAGCTGCAATTTACTGTTCTCTATCTTTGCAAGTGTAACATTTAGTTTTTTGGTCAGTGACCTGATGTTAGTTATGTCCTAAACAAGCATATGTTGATGGTAGTATGAAGACCTTGATAGGTAGAGTGGATTGGTAGTAGTTGAGAGCTTTTGAAGGTAGATTGTTGTCCTTGGAGGTGGACTGTGTATAAGGCTAGTTAGAGCAATGACTCACCAGTAAGAAGTTGAATAGCCTGTGTGGGTGGACAACAGTGTGTGGTCTAGGGCTATGTCAGTTCCTTGAGAAGCCTTGTGTAGGCTTATGATAATAAACACCTTTGTATACCTCTTGGAGGAAGTATAGGGATCTAAGTTAATTGAGTGAACTTCAACAACTATTACCATTACCACTCTGCACCAACATGACATGTGTCTATTGGGAACTACACTTAGAGAAACATGTCATGCCATGTATGAATAAATGAAGCTTGGAAATGGGATGTTGCTATTGTTAGAGATAGCTACACTTTAGTGTGTAATGGGTACACTAAAGAATCCTTAAAGGTGAATTATTTGGTCGTTAAAGAAACATAAGTGTAGTTCCCAATGGACACATGTCATGTTTGGATTGTTGGCATGAAACAACTGATTGAAAGTCCCTCTTTGTTTTCTTTATCATTGGATTATTGGCATGAAAAGTACCATTTCATGAGGGTCCAGTGGAGCTAGATGATCTAGACCAACCCATACCAAGCTCCACATTTTACATTGTACAAGTACCATAGGCTGATCTTTAATGTAGGGTTTTCCATTAGAATGCTTGATCATAGACCCAAGTGTATCACATAATGAAACACCTTTTTCCACTATGTTTATTTAGTTAAGCTTAGTTTTGTAATCCCATGATGGTTAATGATTTTGTATTTTGGGAAATTTGTCTCTTTAATTGTCATGGGTGGTAAAGGTAAATTTTGAAAATAATTATTCATAGGAAGGTTATGTATGTAGTCTTTCTCTCTACTTAAATTGAAAGGTACTTTGAATTCATAAATTGTAGTTCAACATCATACATAAATAAGGATATGGTTTGTTTATACACGCTTTGGTACATACTATACACATATTAAAAGTAAAGTATGGTAGGCCTTGATCAAACTGTTTAGGCTTCCACTATCAACACACAAGGTGATCTCATACTCCAAATCCAACCAATCCTTTAACATTGTGTGGTAAACCAAAATTTATATCTTTATTTTCTATAGACAAACCTTTGGAAGACATAATTATTTTAATTTATCTTATGAAAGGTTTTTGTGCAAACAAATTTTCTCCATATAATCAAACTAATGTTCATAATTTTTAATACTTATTTTTGGTTTCCTCTTCAATTTGGGGGAACATGAGTATGAAAAACAATAAATTACTAGTCTATTTAAGTGAAGTACAAAATAAAGAATTTGTTACCAAAATACCATAGGGGTCTATAATTGGCAACATCCTTACCAATAATTAGTCCCATTTCAATTGTACAAACAAATATGCTACATAGAATCAAAATAACAATAATGTCCATAATTTTCAATACTTGTTTCTGGTAGCCTCTTCAATTTGGGGGGTGAACTTGGCTATGAAAAATAAGGAATTTATAATATATTGAAGTCCAGATTAATACAAAATGAAGGTTTCATTATTCTATCAAGTTACACTTGAATGCATTGCATGCCTTACATAATTCACAATATGTGGAAATTCACAGAAAATAGAGGAATGCTTGTCCTCTAGCCCATCAAACCTCAAATTGAATTAATCATTTCATCAAGTCTTTTTTCCTCTCTCTCTCTCTATATATATATATATAGAGAGAGAGAGAGAGGAAAAAAGACTTGATGAAATATATATATATATATATATATCTATGTGTGTGTGTATATGTATATATTGTAGGGTGGAAATTTACCAAATCAAGCAAACAAGATAGATTCAACCCAACATTCAAGAAATCAAAACCCAAAACAAACTAGAAGATATGCAAATTGAAACAATTTCACCTGGGTCGTTAGATTCCTTATTATATTTTGTTGATTGCTTCACATTTTTACAGCACAATGACAAGATGAGATTGATAAGAAGATAGATAGGTAGAGGTTGATGGATGAAAGATTTGGTGGATGATAGGGCTAGAAGAAATTTGGCAGAGTGACGGTGCTTTTAGAGTTCATCCATGCAAATGGCATGAAAATTAGGGGTTTAAATAGACAACCATGAGGGAAAGGAGGGATAAAGTTTCCCATTTGCAAGTGATAATGAAATTGGAAAGTTGTATTGTGCAACTTGGGAAAAGAAATGGAAGGTGGAAGAGATGAGTTGAGTCATCTCAAAAGATAGATATGGAAGGTAGGTGAATAATTTAAATAATTTAATATTATTTAAATTATGAGGAATATGAGGAAAAAATGATAAATAAAATAAAATAAAATATTTATTTAATTTAATTTAAGACGAAAGTGGGGTAAATAATTAAATAAAATTTATTTATTTAATAATAGTAAAAGGGATGGGATTAAATTAAATAAATGTCATATTATTTAATTTAAAAGAGGAAAACACTAGGTTAGGTCATGATATGGGTGTTCTAGGGCAAAAATGCTATCAGATGTTCTAACTAACATGATGTTGTGACAAGTGGACATTTTTGGGTGTCTACATTTTGCCCCTCTTTGAGATGATGTTCGAGATGATGAGATCTATGTCGAGTAACATCATTTTAAAGAAGCTAAGGTACAAATAGAGGAAAAATATAGTATGAGGATGGAATGATGATGATGATGCCCCCTCGAGAGGATAGGCAGGTTGGATAAACATGGGCAAGCTCTCGAAATGAAAGGGATTGGTGAAGGAAGAAGGATAAGGAAATGGATAGAAGAAAGGATGATGCGTTATGTTGCAATGAAAATGAGCAACCATATGTTTGATATAGCATGAGACATTATGCACCATGGTATAAGGACCAAGGTGACGGCGTGTCCCATGCCCCAACATAATACAACCTTGTCTAGATAAAAGATATGAATATTAGCCGGGTTGGTTTTGATGCAAATGCAAGATAAAAAGATAACACACACAAGAAAGAAAGCAAGCATGCACAAATGATTAAAATACAAACAAGGTATTGCCCCTATCAAGCTGTAAACCAATGATTAATTTACTGATGGATTGATGATGATAGTGTTTTCATGGCAGGGAACAATATATCCCTAGAGCAACACAAGGATGATGGGTGATTTGTTGATGATTGATTGATTGGGCTTACAACAAGATTAGGATCAAGACCATTTGATTATGATTGGATAATTTGACAAGCTTGATTGACTTGATTGGTATGGATAAAGGATGACATGGATTTGAGTTTATTGCTTGGACGATGAGATTGAAGAAGAAGTGATTGAAAAATTGATTGAATGAAGATCGGATTGGAATAATTGATGAAGATGATAGAAGAAGATGACAAGAGGAGAAAGAGGAATATTGTTTGTACCTGAATCTGAGCACTTCCTTCATACTCTAGACTACCTACATACCCTGTATCCATGGGATCAAGGCATTTAACAATAGAAATGAGATGTAGTTTTGACGGTGTTTGATGATGAAAGTTGATCGATTTGATTTGACTGGGTTATAGATTAATTGGGATTGATTGGATGATAAGGTTAGATTAAGGTCATTGATGGGTTTGATTGGATTTGATGATTGGATGATTTGATTGCTAATTTGATTAGTAGAAAGTGATTTGATGAATGATGATTGATTTGAATTGGATTGATGTGATTGATTTGATTTGATTGGAAGTTTTGCTTGATTTGATTTGATGATTTGATTAGAATTGATGTGATGGATTGATGATTCGAGGAAAAGATTGCTTGGAAGAAGTGTTTTGAAAGATAGATGAATTGATGAAGATCTATAAGAGAAGAAGATGATGAGAGAAGAAAGAGGAATATCGTCTTGTGCCTAAACATATGATACATTGACAAAACAGGCTATGCCCCAGTGAAACTGGTGGATGATGCCCCCTCAAGAGGAGAACCAGGCTATGAAGGAAAGATAGGTTTGACTCATGACAAGAAAGGGCCTGGACAAAGAAAGAAGCAGGGAGACAAGGTACAGAAAGACAAGAAAACCCTAGGTGGAAAGGCCTGTAAATACCACCCCTTGGTTCAAAAGCTATTCATTTGTGCCTTTTGCATTTGTTATTTGCTTTGTGATTTGGAGTGCCATTTAGAGCTTCCAGGATGTTGATTCCACGCCATCATCATTGGGCCAATCAGGTGAGGATGTTCGGGCGACTAGTAGGAGCAGGCACACTGGTAAGTGACAATTGTTTTTCCATTTGTGCCATGTTTTTTGACCAAAAATGAATTTAATTCGCACGCGTGACCAGATGCGCACCAGTGCTCTACAAGTGCATATGGTGAATTTTAAGTCACTTATGGTTTTTCGGCTCACAATTAAGCACGACCCAGTCGCATTGGGTAAGGCCATGTGCATATGGTCAACGGGTAAGTTAGGATTAGGGAATATTTGGGTCTTCGTCGCATTTGGCCTAGCAAGTCACACATGATAGATAGTGCATCGCAGTCAATTTTTCATGTCACAGTTGAAAAGTAGTACGTCACACTCAATTTTTCGCATCGCATATGGGATAGTGTGTGTCGCAGCTATTTTTTTGCCTCACAGGTGGGTATTGTCTAGTCGCCTATGGAAAATAGATGCACATTTGGCTGCAAGTACAAACTAGGCTTAGGGTTAACATGCGTATGCTAGTTTCAAGTCGCTTATGGCCTAGTTTACATCACATGTGGCAAATATAGGCACATACAGATAGCAGTGAGTCACCTTTGAATTTTCAAGTCACATACGGCACAATACACCTCGCAGTTGGTCTGGCTAGTCGCATATAGAAAAAGGGAAAATCGCCTTTGGAAAATTAAGTCGTAATTGGTCAACCCAGGTCAATACATTAAGATTTTGGTAGATTTTGGGTAAGAAAGTGATGAATGACCATTGTATTGTTTTGTAGGAGGCATTACTTTCATTATTATCGCGGGAGCCACACCCTTCGGATCTACAACTAGTCTGTCAGTTAGATGTGGATGAATTGTTGTTTCTAGAGATCATCGGATTTGAGCATGTAGTACACATGGAGCTAGTCCAAGCACACACAACATTGATGACATGCTTAGTAGAGAGATGGCGCAGTGAGCATAGTTCATTCTTATTTCTGACAGGCAAGGAGATAGTGACCCTAGAGGACGTCTACCAGATTCTTCAAGTTCAGATACATGGAGAATGGGTAGATTATGATCCAGATCATGGGTCAGACGTGTTTAGGAGACTATTTGGGACATCTGACATTAGAGATGAGGAGCACGAGATACCAATGGCACGGATGTAGAAGCTATGCAACCATCTATATAGATTAGTTGTGGCCATGATTAGATTTCTTGTTCCAGACAGGCGGGCTTGGGGCTTCCCTACTGGGTGGGGCACAGTTTTAGAGAGCATGTTTATGTATGGCATGTGGTATGCATGGGCTCCTTGTGTCTTGGGACAGTTATACCATTACCTGCATGATTGTGCATATTTATTTGGTTCGAGCATGTCTACCGATGTCACTATCTGACACGTATGGGCATTCGAGCACATTGCAGTGATGAGGCCAGTGGGATTGCGGTAGAGGTTACCTAGGCAGCCCTATGCACACATTTATGGAGGAGCCCCTAGCTACAAGTAGTTGAAAGATCTAGTGTATTGGAGGTGCTAGATAGATGATATGGATAGATTCATATGGAAACCATGGCTAAGCTATGAGTCTTGCATGGAGGATGCAAAGGAGTTAGTATACGCGTGGCAGGCTCAGTACTTATTTGGCCGAGGGATCTATATCATTGAGAGATTTTTTCCAGAGAGAGTGCTGTGACAGTTTGGGATTGCACAGGGCTGACCAGTCGGTGAGGTCGTCTATGGTCGTACACATAGAGAGGTGGCAGATTGGGGACCTAAGGTAGCTATGGAGACAACCCTAGCTTAGGTAGAGGGTTTATAGCCAGTTACATGGGGATGGAGTCGGGTTACATGGGGATGAAGTCAGGGACCAGCAGATGCAGGGACCCTACCAGACTATGATGCTTACTGGGCTACAGAGTGGCCTACTCATCTTTCTGCACCAAGAGAGGTCGGCGAGGTGGCTTTCACGTACCTTAGAGGACAGGAGCCAGAGCATAGCAGAGAGCCCCTAGAGTTTAGGT
Organism: Cunninghamia lanceolata; assembly: GCA_027924645.1. NCBI lineage: Eukaryota > Viridiplantae > Streptophyta > Pinopsida > Cupressales > Cupressaceae > Cunninghamia > Cunninghamia lanceolata. Next base: position 13,957,122 of record BSBN01000078.1, read on the forward strand.
GATAGCATCTCTAGTAGCAGCAGTGGGGCCAGGAGGAGTTTCCATTGGCTAGGGACAGCGGCGAGGACAGGTTCCTCAACATGTTGCGATGCCACCACCACCACAGCAGGAAGGAGGAGATGGAGATGCTGCAGCTACACAGCTAAGATAGAGACTCCAAGGTGATGTTGGTAGGAGAATACGATACTAGGCCTGCCTATGGAGGACAGAGGTAGACAAACATCACGTAGTTGTTGTGATGAGACAGGCACGGGGGTAGGCACAGACGTATCAGGTTTAGGTTGCACAGTTCTAGGCTCAAGTGCAGACATTATAGGGATAGGTGCAGACCCTGTAGGCATAGGTTGTATAGGTGACATAGGCTTAGGTTGTGCCAGATGATAGTACCATAGCCAGATTGATAGCTGAGAGAGATGTAGCGCTACAGAGGGCGCAAAGGGCTACTACAGAGAGAGATGCAGTGACTGCTGCTCTAGGGATAGATCAGACAAGCCTCTACTTGGCACAGGAGCTCACCTAAGTACAGGGAGAGGTAGACTCAGCCCAGAGAGAGGCATAGTACTATAGAGGTTTCTACTATGGTGTACTAGCTCCAGAACAGTGTCAACTGAGCTACCAGAGTCGATCAGCGGCTTCAAGATCTAGGAGGATAGGGGGTTCGCGGTCAGTGGCCTCAGTGATGGGACCTCCTCTTTAGAGAGGTGGAGGGGGAGCAGGTAGAGAAGGTAGATACTAGGGAGAGGCCTCATAAGGGAGCTCCTTGCTGAGACACTGGGGTTATCCTGAACATTTCATTATTGTATAACATTTGAGACCTAAGAGCCTGAGTTGTATATATAGTTTTGAGGGCTCTTAGATAGCCATGTTGTATCTTTATTCTGTATATAGACACTTGTATATTGACTCACATGATGTACATGGATGGATGATTTATCTATATGATTGAATGATTCTACATGGCCCTGTATTATGGATATGCATTGTTTATTATGGTTTTATATGTTTTGTTGTTATATATGTTGAGATGGATGGACCTATATGTCTGGATGATTTGATGCTTATACTTATGGCATGGATACCTATGTGTATGCGTTGATTATGATTTCTACTATGATAATGCAATGCTTATAATGTGTATACACTTATATTGGAAATGTGATGCCATGATATTATGAATCAACAATGTTTATGATAATATGTTTATGCTTATGCTTGTGACTATGATTGTATTATGATAATGCGATGTTCCTAATGAATGTAATGAATATACTGATGGGAACATGCATGGATGCCTAAATGCCTAAATGATAGCTAGATGGTAAATGCTTATAACCAATATGGATAATGAATTATGCTAAGACTATGATATGATACGTAATATTACTATGTCTAACACGCTTATTTTGTAAGAAGGTGGAATGGTGATGAAGATGAAGAAGATGATGATCAAAAGAGAGATGATGAGAAGAAAACAAAAGATGAGATCATTGATCCTACCATAGAGAGACAAATGGAGAAAGGCAGCTTCAGATGGATGCATATAAAATTGAAGATTTGCAATCCTTGAGTTTGATATAGCACAAGATATTATGCACCAGGGTATAAGAACCAAGGTGTCAAGTATCCAATGCATGACAAGCTAATACAACCTTGTCAAGATACAAGATAGGAATATTAGCTGAAGAGACAAACTTTTACACTGCAAGGAAAGAGGTCTGAACTTATTTCCACTAGGCATAATGGAACCTTGTTGGTTATATGTAGGGGAATAGACTTAGCATAGAATAGTGTTGATGCATAAGAGACTGTTTAGCTTCTCAAATGCTAAAAAATGCTAATCCCAACACAGACAAGATGCCATTAGACTTAGCATGAGAATAAGATCATCCCACAAACACAGCGTATGAAAGCAGAAGAGCATGCCCCAGTCCATACTTCATTGTAACATACCAAGATATGAAAGATCTAAGCAGACTTGACTAGGCAGTAGAGAGGGACAAAAGATAAAACAAAAGACACTGCCATCATGTTCTCTTGCCAAATTGGATTTCTCTTGGATGGATTTATATAGCGCCTTGTTGAACGGAAAGACTTATCCTATCCAAGGCTAAGATGATGAGATGATGAAGGTTTAGCGAATGTTGGCTTAAGACATGCAAAACAATGTACTTAGTTTTTTTATCCCTGATTTTGTTAAGTGCATAAGCTCTCAAGATGTGCACAGTTTGCATTTTTACTTGCTTTAGTCAAAGAGATGAAATGAAAGACAGAGAAATGGAAGAGAGGTAGAAGAATGGATCGTGGGTGCTTGAGTATTGGATACTTCCTTTGTATTCCAGACTGCCTACATACCTGTATCCATGGGATCAAAGCACCACATGATGCAATGAAACATGATGATATGTAGTTCTAGGTGACTTGATGATGTGGGAGATGATGAGAGAGGAAAGTAAGATGGATGAAGAGAAATGATTATTAGATGAAAGAGAAGGGGGATATCATCTTGTGCCTGAATCTGGGTATTTCCTTCATACACCAGACTGCCTACATACCCATATCCACAAGATCAAGGCCCTTAATGATATAGGTATGATGTAGTTATGATTTATTATGGGATGGCGATGTGGATAACTGATGTGAGTTGGATTATTGGTGATTTGAAGATGTGTGGGATGTTATTTTTAGAATTTTTTCAAGACATTTTACAATTTTTTTGTGTTTTTTCAGGACAATTTATGATTTTTTAGGATTTTTTCAGGACATTTTACGATTTTTTTTGTGTTTTTTCAAGACTTGTTAGGATTGACCATGATGCACTAAAGTGTTCACCCAACGTCAAGGCATAAGCAAGTGCCCCCAGTGTGGGAAGGGGTTAGGATATGTACAAGATGGCAAGGAAACATGTTATGGAGTGAGATAGCCATAATTGACTCAAGTTGGAGCCTATGGCTGCCAATGATATATTCACTTTGACAATTTCCAAGCCATGATAGTAGCAAGACACTAGGATAATAAATGAGGTGAATGACTTAGCATGAGTGGATGAGTCAATCAAGGGGTAGACAAAGGAAAATGGCACGATGGGGTTAAATAGGTAGTAAAGTAGATGGTGAGAGCTGGTTTTACCATAGCACCTATTTGCCAGGTTTTCACTATGGTACTTATCCAAGGTGCTTGTTTGCCAAGTTTTCACTATTGGACGCTAACCTAAAGTGCCACTGAAGTGGTTTTCACTATTGGATTTAAAAAAAAAAAATTGCGGACATAGGATATAGAAGTCAGGGATAAAACCTCTTAAGATGAATGTTGTTGAGTGGTTCATCTAAGGGAATGCCTTCAAGAATTGCAAGAGTGTATGCTCCAGAGCCAAACACTGACGTAATGACAAAGGGCCCTAGCCAATTGGGCTCAAACTTTCCCTACTTCTCTCATTGTTGTTGGTTCTTCTGATTCTCCTTCAGGACTAGGTCGCCCACCTAGAAGTTTCTCTCTCTAATCTTCTTGTTATAGCTACGGTGAAGATAATTTTGGTAGACTTGCAAGTGATTGAGTGTTGTGGTTCATCTTTCATCTAGTAGCTCCAAATCATGTAGTATGGATTTCCTATACTCTTCATCAGGTACTATATATTGGAGAGATACACACAATGAGGGGATCTCAACCTCAATAGGAAGAATTGCATCAGTACCATAGACCAAAGCATAAGGGGTAGTGCTAGTAGAGGTTCTGACACTCGTGTGGTAAGCCCACAAGGCATGATTTAGTTGCAGGTGCCAATCTTAGCTAGCTTCATTGACCATTTTCTTAAGAATCTTGATGATGGTCTTATTGGTGGCCTCAACTTGACCATTACTCTATGGGTAATTAGGGGTAGCAAACCTATGTTGTATATGAAACTTTTGGCACAGATCACAAACTTCCTAGTTCTTGAAGCGACATCTATTATTAGTAATAATAGCTTGGGGAACACCGTAGTGGAAAATGATATAATGAAGGATGAATTTTGAGATCTGTTAGCTTGTGATATAGGTCATAGGGATGGCTTCCACCCATTTGGTAAAGTATTCAGTAGCAGTAATAATAAACTTATGACCATTGGAAGAGGGTGGATTGATCTTGCCTATGAGGTCGAGTCCCCATTGCGAGAATGGCCAAGGAGCAGTAAGAGGCTAGAGATCATGTGCTAGGGCATGTATTAGGTCCCCATGATTTTTATATTGAAGGCATCTTCTGGCAAATTGCTGAGCGTCTTGCTCCATGGAGGGCCAATAGTACCCTACTTTTAGAAGTTTTTTGGCAAGACTAGGACTGGCGGAATGTGATCCGCAGACACCCTCATGTACCTCTTGTAAAGAAACTTCAGCCTCTACTGAGTTGAGACACCTAAGGAGGATACCATTGAGACTCTTACGGTAAAGGGTTTTGGCAAGTATGGTATAACGGGAGGCTCCTCGAGTGAAGGTTTTTCACTGGGTGTTGGATAGTTGGATAGGGAAAGTACCATTGCTTAAGTATTCATAAATGTCATGGAACCAAGGGGAGTTGGGACCAATGATTGCATAGATAAGCTCTGATTGAGGCACCTCGAATGCTAGGATTAAGAGTTGTTCCACTAGGAATTCACACCTTTGAACGTTGCCAGGCATATCAAGAAGAGACCCAATAGTTGCCATAGCATCAGCTACCTTATTATTGATTTTGGGGATCTGCTCAAATGTTATCTTAGAGAAATATTTTTTGAAGTCACCAACCATCAGCTTGTAAGGAAGGAGCTTCTCATCTTTTGTTTGGTACTCATCTTGGACCTGTTTAATTACAAGCTGTGAATCTCCAAATACTTGAAGCTCTTTGATTTCCCACTAGACAACCATGTGTAAGCCTGTAATTAGGGCTTCATATTCTACTATGTTATTAGTACGCGGGAAGGCAATTATGTAGTATTTTGGGATACAATCACCCTGGGGGGTGATGAAAAGGACTCTGGCTCCTGATCCATGCTAAGTATAGGAACCGTCAAAGTATAACTGCCACATTTTAGAAGAGGAGACACTAAATATTTCTTCGTTAGGAAAGGTAGACTAGATAGACTGGGTGTCTATCATTGGCGCTTCTACTACTTGATCAACTATGACTTGTCCCTTGATGGCTTTTTGATCAACATATTGAATATCAAATTCACTAAGGATCATCACCCATTTTGCCATCCTTCCAGTAAGTGCTGCTTTGAAAAGAAGATATTTTAGTGGATCAAATCTGGATATGAGCTTTGTTGTCTAATTTAACATGTAGTGTCACAACTTTTGAGTGGAAAACACTATAGCCAAGCATGCTTTTTCCACAGTGGTGTAGTTTAACTCATATCCCACTAGAGTTCTACTTATATACTATATGGCACATTCCTTTCCTGTATCATCGATTTGAGCCAATAAAGCACCTAGGGTAACTACTGTTGAAGAGGTATACAAAAGTAAGGGCTGATCAGAGATAGGTGGCATTAGCACAGATGGTGTTGCTAAGTATTCTTTGATATGGTCAAAAGCCTGTTGACACTTGTCATCCCATTTGAAAGTCTCTCCTTTACGGAGCAAGTACTGAAAAGGGTGACATTTATTTGCTAGCTGTGCAATGAATGTTCAGATAGATTGGAGATGACCTTGGAGGCCAGGTAGTTGTTTCAAATTCCCTGACGAAGACATAGTGACAATGGCTTTTACCTTGGCAAGATCAACTTTGATGCCTCTTCTGGAAACTATGTAATCTAATAATTTGCTGGAGGTTACCCCGAAAACACAACTTTTGGGATTTAACCTGACTTGGTACTTTTCCAACCTGTCAAAAATTTGTTCCAAAACTTGTAAGTGGCCCTCTCTTGTTTTAGACTTTCCCAAGATGTCGTCCACATAGTCTTCCATGATGGTATGGAAGAGGTCATGAAAAATAACTATCATGGCTCGTTGGTACATTGCTCCTATGTTTTTGAGGCCAAAGGGCATGGCCACCCAACAATAGGTTCCCCATGGATAGATAAAATAAGTCTTAAGTTGGTCATCTTCTCCAATTCTAATTTGATTATACCCAGAGAAACTATCCATCAATGAAAGCATTTCATGACCAGCTGTAAGATCAACAATTGTGTCAATGCTTGGCATAGGAAAGTCATCCTTAGGGAAAGCCCTATTAAGATCTCTAAAGTCATTGCAACATCAGATTCTTCGATCTGGCTTTGCCATGGGCACTAGATTGCACACCCATTCAGGATAGTCAATGGGCTTGATAAACTTGGCATCTAATAGCTTCTGAATCTTTGTTTTGACTAGAAGTGCTATCTGGGGATGCATTTTTTGTAGCTTTTGTTTTACTAGCTTGTCATTTGGAGATACTGCTAGATAGTGCACTACTAGTGAAGGATCTAGGCCTGCCATATCTGCATAAGTCCATGCAAAGTTTATTGGCCTTTTCATGAAAAATGCTGAAAAATTAACATTCTCTTCATCTGATAGTGATGCTTCTACATAGGTGACTTTTGGATTCTATGTTGTACCTAGATTAATCTCTTGATATTCTTCCACCAATAGAGGTGATCATTCCTAATGAGCAGGCGTTATGGGAAGGTCAAATCCTCCATCCTCAGGTGCCTCAGAGAGGTTTTCACCCTCGGATACGTCCTTTATTTTTATTTTTTCATAGTTGAAAGGTACCTTACAGTTTTCACCTAGTGACCTTTCTTTTTTTATTTTGTTTATTTCACTTTTACGACTGACACTTCCCCCAAAGTATGCGAGTGAAGGAAGTTCCATAATGAATCTGACCTTATGATCACCCAAAGTAGTCCTTTTCTTACACCCATAAACATTGCTATGGCCTCGTCATTCTGAAAGGTGTCCAAAATAGGTGCCCCTTGTTGGTCCCAATCAATCAGGTCAGGGTAAACAAGTGGAAGGTCTAGGAGCGTGGAGGATGAGGTAGATGATAGCATGAAAATGGAGGCTTCCTAGAATAGTTCAGTGATATAGAAGGGAGAGTCATCAACGGTATCCTGACTAGTTGCTTCTTCCACAGGAAAGGCTTTGGCTACTTCAACAAGGACAAACCTAATGTCTGCAGAAAGTGGGACCTCCTTTCCATATCCTAGACCCTGTCTATTGTACTTCTTAGTGGCTATGATCAGTTCTAGAGGGCCTTGTTCTTGCAACCCTAGTCCTCCCTTGCCTTTATAACACATATTCTTAATGATTCTAAATCCATTGTTGTATCTTTCCACTTGTTGTATCTTTACAACTTGGGAGACAAAGGCATGGCCCCGACGCAATAGGATTCTTGCAGACTATACTTGCCAAGTCCTCGTTCTTTGATCTCAAGCTTGGGAATAGCCTTGCTAGTGGATGGCTTGGTTAAGTCAGATGGATAAACATAGGATGATGATGGATGGGCTTCTGTATTGTTGGGTATATGATTGGGATTTTGGTAGGTTGCTTGAAAGCCTCGATAATATTCAAAGTCATTAGGACCTGTGGGAATCGTGATCTCTACTCCATCATAAGGGAATTTTAGACACTGATGGTATGTAGAGGGAATAGCCTTCAAAGCATGTATCCAAGGGAAACCAAGGATTATATTTTAGGGAAACTCAGTATCGAGGACTTGGCATTTAGTAGCAATGGTGACATGACCCACTCTTATGGGCAGCAAAATTATCCCTTATGAGTCTCTTTCTGCATCGTCATAAGCTTTAATTGTTATTATTTTGGTGCTATCAATACAACCTTCAGTGTATCCTAGAAATCTAACTAATTTCAAGGAATAGATATTTAGTCCAACTCCACCATCTACCAGGACCCATTTAACATGGTGTTGGTTAATTAACATGCTTCAATATGGAGGGCATCGTGGTGAGATTGATCAGAGGATGTGAGGTCTTGATCGGAGAAGGTTAGATGATGGGGTGCTGTGATACTTACTATGATAGCCTAGAATTTTGGCACACTCATATCATTTGGGACCATAGACTCTTGCAAAGCTCTATCAAGAATGGCTTTATGAGTGCGTGATATGCGTAACAACTCAAGGATAGAGATATGTGCAGGGGTTTTACCCAAATGGTCAAGGATATTATAAACGAGGTTTGGATGAACGTCTGGTGGGGGTATTCCTTGAATAGTTATGTGACTATGGTGAGTGGTGACAGCGCAATCGAGTGCTTTTCCCCTTATTGTAATGGTCGATATGTAGGATTGCTCGATACGGCCAATGGTGGACTCATAAGTGTAATTAACATTTTTCCTAGCCTTGGAGACACTTGCTTTTTCATGTGAGGGCAGGGGATTCTTATATGCATCAAGGTCATAGTTAGATGTGTATGTTGATGATGTAACCCTAACAATTCCTTGGTCGATAAGATTTTGGATCATGTGTTTAAGCTGCATACAACCAGTGGTATTGTGCCCCTTGACCCTGTGGTATTCAAAATACTCATTGTCCTTGTACCAAGGGGGTTTAAATTGTGGCTCCTCATTTGACTTGACTTCAGGTAAAGTAATGTGACCTGTTTGAATTAATTTTTTCAGAATGGTCTCCATTGGTTCTCCCAATGGGGTAAATTGGTGTCTTGGTCTTGGTTTTGTATTCATTTGATCACGAGGTAAAAATGGTGACACGTTAGATGTTGGTTGTGGTGTGTTTGAGGCTGATTGAACACGGACAGGTGCTTGGATGTTCTTTGCATCTACGATTCCATCATTTACAACATTCTTGTTCTTGTTCCAAAAACAAGATTTGTCATTAGAGGACTATGGATTATCCTTGTTCTCTTTAAAGATTTTCATGAGGCCCTTTGCTATTAATGCTTTTTCGATGTTTGTTCCTTTGGATATAATTTCATCAAAGGTAGTCGCACTATGCAGTTGCAGTTGGAAAGACAGTTCAAGGTAAAGATTTTGCACGACGATATCAAGTTGTTGCTTTCCGGGTATTTGCCAATTGAGTTTACTTGCCATATTTCTCCAGCATTGTATAAAGGATGAAAAGGTCTCACCATTGTGTTGTTTGTTGTTAACGAGATTGTTCATAGTGACCTCCTATTCTATGTTAAATGCAAAGTAGGATATGAACTTATGTGCCAGCTCTTTAAAGGTTTTGATGCCCGAAGGTAAGTGTGAAAACCAATCCAGAGCCTGCTCGCCTAGGCTTCGAGGGAAAATTCATAACAAGTACATGTCATTATGAACCACCTCAAGGAAAGAAACATAGAAAGTGTGAAGGTGATCACTCGGGTCTCCTTTCCCTTTGTATTCATCAAACTGTGGTACTTCAAAATGAGGAGGGAATGGTATCATTTGTAATGATTTATCAAAGGGGTATGGGCTTACATCCTCAAAGGAAAATGTCTTCTTATGCTAGCCCATATGCATGTCTGTCATCCATTGTTCCATTTTGTCGATTCACTGATCATGTTGGACTAAAATTGATTATTGTTGCTATGTGGGACCTTGATGATTCAATGGAGGGATATAATAGGTCATTTGCTGATTCAGTGGATTTTGTTGTGATAGATCGTATGATGGGCCATGCATGTCTTGAGGTTGGACAAAGGTGCTTTGAATATGACCACCAAGTGGAGGTAATGTGTACGTTTTTGGTGTAGGGTTGATAGTGTGTGTTGGTATCACATGTGAGCCAAAGGTAGCATGGGTGTAAGATGAGGGTTGTGTCGAGACCAATGGACCTTAGGAGATAGGTGGTGGAGTGGCATAAGGTGGTTGCTGCCCAAGGGGGGGTGATTGATTAACATATGAGATATTGGAAGATGTGTTTGATGCAATAGGTTGACCTATATGGATAATGTTTGGGCTGACATGCGTGGTTTGACTTGGTTGACTAGGGAACATATGGACATGAGGAGTTTGAATTGGTTGAGTAAGTGGCACGGGGATATGTAAGGTTTGGATGGGTTGACTAGGAGGTATGATGACGTGTGAAGTTTGGATGGGTTGATTAGGAAGTATGATGACATGTGAAGTTTGGATGGGTTGATTAGGAGGTATGACGATGTGTGAAGTTTGGATGGGTTAACTAGGAGGTATGACAATGTGTGAAGTTTGGATGGGTTGACTAGGAGGTATGACGACGTGTGAAGTTTGGATGAGAGTAGATACTTGAGATGACCCAATATGTGATACACCTAGGTTGGATGTAGATGGGGATTGAGTGACATGAGAGGAAACAATGTTCATGGACGTAAAGATCTACGACACACTAGGCCCCATAAGTGATAATGATGTTCGAGGTGTATAAATGGGTCGGTTAGGTAATGGTGGTGCAGGAGGTATAGTAGACTTGGTAGACATCATGACAATAGAAGTAGGGTAATCAGTTGTGACATTGGTAGGGCTCTCTTTATGAATTTTGGATAAATTGAAGTCCCTAGGTAGTTTGACACCCTCTTGGATCAATTGTAAAAGGATTTGTTCTCGATTGGTATTTATTATTTTGTTTGTGTGTCTCATGGCCTTGGGGTCTTGTAAGTCCTCGTCGGATGAGTCATCATAGACTAGTAAAGGTTCTAATTCAGCTGTAGACAATAAGGGCTCAAATTTTTGTTGTTGAGGTAAGTTCGATGAGGATGATTGTCTAATGGTGTAACCCTCAGGCAAGAATAAATTAGGTGGCATACCGTTCGTAAATTGGGAAGCATCTTTGAGGGGAGTAGGTTGGTTTTCTTCGAGATTGGCTTCCATAGCTGCCTTAGATTGGATCCTAGTTTGTGGCATAGATAGCTGAGTTTTTGGTTTGATCGATTAGGATATTTTGATCAAATTTTGACGATTGGTTGATTTGGTTTAATCGTTGACTTTTTGACTTGGTCTAATTGGTTTGACCTTGGCTAGATGAGGTTGGTTGATTGATGAAAAAGATTGACTAAAGATAGGGTTGACCGAAGTCAAAAGGCTTTAATTGATTGATGTTGGTTTGGGTTTGACTGTTGTCAAATGGTTGACTGGGATAATTTTGATGGCTGTGATTGGTCAGATTTGATGTAAAAGCTTGACTGGTTAAAGTTTTGACTAGGAGGGTTGACTGCAATTCATGGAAAACCAAAGGCGATGCTCTGTATTGCAAAGGCAATGAAGAATAATGCAAAGGTGACAGGCAATGCTATGAAGGAGACTGACTGCATTGCAAAGGCGATGGAATGATAACCATAGGTGACTAGGGATACCACGTATGCAACTAAGAATAGTGCAAAGGCAAACTACTGAGGCTCAAAGGCAATTTTACAGGGACCAAAGGTGCATTTTCAAGAAAAATAGACTAACTAGAGGTGGCCTATCATGGACCAAAGGTAATTTGCAAAGGTTTACAGGCAATTGGGGTTTGATGAAAGGCAACTGTGCGAAGACTAGAGGTGATTTCAAAGGCTACGACTGCAGTTTGATGTTTACCAAAGGTGGTTTTGCATGGTTACAAGGCAGATTTTGGTTTTGGACATGGTTTTTTTCTAGTGAATTTGGCAGAGAAGAACACAATGGGAGACAATCATACACAATCCATGCTCAAACATTACATCCTAAGGCTAGGCAAAGGCTATATTTGTTGGATCCCCTAGCTATGCTTATTCAAAGCGGGTAGCTCCAGGATCTTGGTAGCACCGGCTCCCCTCCATGACACTCACTTCTCACACATACCAAGATCTAGGTTTCCCACGGCTTGTCCCCCCATCGAACCTTAGGATTGTCCCTACTACCTCTACTAAGAACCACATGAATTAGGGCGGCTTCAAAGTTCACACCTTCTGCACCAACAAATATGGGTTTTTTGGCCACTAAGACATGGTTTTTAGTTTGGGTTTCCGTTTGGGTGGCTATAGGTACGGCATCACTACTCTCTGTTATGGAGTCTCCCAGCCCAAAGAGGTTACACTCTATGGGGTTTTGGGGGAGGTTGGCTACCAGTATAGCATATCAGCACCCGTCACTTGTGTCTTTCAGTGCAAATGCATTATTTATCAAGTGGATTGGAATGGTCTAGCTTTGACCTATTTCCACTCAGGTCATCCCCTTCTCACAATGGGAAGGAAGGCCTGCCTAAAAGTTAACAACATGTTCTCTTACACTCCAGATCCATTGGTTAGGCAGGGGGAGAGGATACTTGTGTTGCTACCTTGGGTGACACTCAGACAAGACAAGCAAGCTAAAAAAGAGAAAAATAGGCATGATGAAGATACATTATTCATTTATCCCCAAATTAATCTATGTGAAAGTTCATTTTAGAGCACCAAACTTAAGTGTGCCTACTCTAGTATGAAAAATTGGTTTATGAACTTGGACCACTTGACCTGTAGGAAATGTTAGCATGTTTTAGAACACCGGTCTTTGACAAATGAGGGGGACAATCTACACAAAGAAGCCATTAGATCTCAAAAAACCTTATTCTATGCAACAGAAACTAGAAGCATATATGAAAACCAAAGGTGATTCATAAACAACCAGATGTGACTCAAATCTTACCACAAGTGATTACCTTTTGTGCATATACGACCTCTTGTTGACCAGAGGTGACCTTCTGTTGCTCAAAGGCGTTCAAACACTAACCTCATGTGCTCGAATGCCCAAAAACCAAAGGTGACTAGTTGCTAACCAAATGTGACTAGTTGCTAACCAAATGTGACTAGTTGCTTACCAAATGCGACTGGCTACTATGCAAAGGTAGTTTTCTGCAGACCAAATGCTATTTTTTCACCAAATGCACGTTTTTTCATGAAAACTAGGAAAATTTATAGTCATTTTTCATGGAAATGGCCCCCTAGATGCAATGGTGAGGTTGGTTTGAGCCTAGGAGGTCATCTTTAATAGATAAAATGGAAAACATGCCATATGAGGGTTAAAAAACATGCAAATTTTTAAAGCGAAAACCTACAAAAACTTAGTGATTCTGTCCCACTGGGTGTACCATTTTGTGTATGCAGGAAAATTAACCATTTTATCTAATAAACTAGTGCAACCTACAAAATATCAATAATCTAATCTAAGAAAGCAAATAAATGCAAACAAACAAAACCAAACTCCTCAGATTATGTGATCCTTGTGTTGCATGTGGATTGCTTCCGTGGGATATGCATCCAAAATGATAAAGGCTGCCATGGTTGATTAGAAAAGTGACATGCAAATGACTAGAATTCAAAAAAGCTTAGTATGTGCGTAGTGCATAATGAAAAAGCTAAGTGATTTGTAGAGCAAAAAAGTAGATTATGCGTGTGAGAGAGAGAGCCAAAGTGAAACCAACGAGAGGTATTTATAGTGAGAGGGGATGTGAAATGGACAGCGGAGATACAATGGCAAGATCAATGTTGACACGTGTCTCCACATGAGTGTAGTCAATTTAGAAGTTTCCATAAGTTGTGGAGTTAACTCCCATATGATTTATATTTTAATTTTGATTTATTTTTATTTCCATTTGGAACTCATGTGCACATGGAGACAAGTGAGGAAGTGGGAAGTGGTTTCCATTTCAAAGTGATGTGGATGAGGAGAGTGAAAATAGAAGGTGGGTAAAATAATTAAATACCCACTAATATTTAATAAATTAACTACTAATGTTTATTTAATTATTTATGTAGAGGAAAATGGAAAATAAATAAGACTTAAGGTTTTATTTATTTTATAAGATAAGAGGGCGATGATAATTGAATAACTTAAAGTTATTTAATTTATAGAAGAAAAAATGATGAAAAGAATGAAAATTAATTAAATAAAATATTTAATTAATTTAGAAGACCATAGCGACAAATGAAGAATAGCATGAAATGATAGAAATTAATTAATTAATTTAGAATACAATAGGGGAAGATGACATTTGCAAAATAAATGTGTCAGACAGGGTAATATGGACGAATGCGACATGAGTCAATTTTTAGTGTCTACATATATATGTATGTGTGTGTGTGTGTATGTATATATCTATGTATATATATATATATATATATATACATATATATATATACATATATATATATATATATATATATGTATATATATATATATATATATATATATATGTATATATATATATATGTATATATATATATATATGTATATATATATGTATATATATATATATGTATATATATATATATATATATGTATATATATATATGTATATATATATATATGTATATATATATATGTATGTATATATATATATATGTATATATATATATATGTATATATATATATATATATGTATATATATATATGTATATATATATATATATGTATATATATATGTATATATATTTATGTATGTATGTATATATATACACATACATATATACATATACATACATATACATATATATATATATATATACATATACATACATACATAAATATAAATATATATATATATATATATATATATATAATATATATATATATATATATATATATATATATATATATATATATATATATATATATATATATATATATATATATCTTTCTCTTTATCTCTCTATCCCCGATATCTATCTCTATCTCTATCTTGGGTTGATTCACATATCATAATTTGCTTGAAGCTAATGCAGTTGTCAAGCTTATAATAGATTGAGAAAATCCACTAATGTTGTAGCCTATGTGTTAACACTTTAATAGATAAGAGGGTTGTTAGAGATGATTTTTCTTACAAGGTCTATGAGCAAGTATGTGTTTAGGTTGGCCATTCTCAATAATTGTTAGAGATTATTTTTCTTAGAAGGTCTAGGGGGCTTTGTAATGACATGTAAGAGATGTTCATTTTCTTTTCAAATATTTTTGCAGGGTACACTATGTATGTCATTGCACATGATTGAGTAGCTCAATGCAATCAATGGAATGGGTCATAGCATCAATCATTGTTATGTCCATAAGGCAAGTTCATCAAAGGATAGATTGATGCAAAGTATGATTTCCCAATTTAGCACTTTAGGGGTTCTAAGAAGAGACATAGCTATCAACCTAGTCAAGCATTAAAATTTATATGTATAATGAAAAATTTGGATAAAATAAAAATGATAAAACATATACAATAAAATGCATTACCTAATCCAAATCTTCAATGCCTCAATAGATAGAATGATGGATGCAATGCAAGATGAATTGATCGATTGATTTGATATGTTGATTGCTCAATTTGGTAGCATAACATTAGCATAGGATGAATGATGATAGCTGATGGAAGATAATGGATGAATAATGCAAAGGTTCTAAATATATTTCGACAACATAAGGATACTTGAAAACCAATGCATGATAATGGCTTGTAGAAGGCTTGATTTATAGGCAAGGGCTAGTCCAAATGGATGGTTGAGATTGAAAGGTTAAATGAATGAAGTGGACGACTAGGATTGATTAGTTATTCCCACTCTTTGAGGGAGTTGTAATCATGTGATAAGTGGAGGGAAGAAGATAGAGCTCATGTGTGATCGTGTACACAAAAAACATTTATTTAATAAGTTTATGTGTGATTGTGTACACAAAAACATTTATTAGTTGTTCATGTGAAAGATATTAAATGAAAGTTGTACTACCACACATAATTCAATTGAGAGGTGGACAAGTGTTGGAATGAGGTGAAAAGTGAGGACCTAATTCAAATATTTTATTTGAATTAGTTGGGATATGTGGATGGAAATTAATTAAATAAATAGAGATTTGTTTAATTAACTGGCTAGGTGATTAGGATGGGATTATGATGAGATTTTAATTAAATAAATAAAATTTATTTAAATAATTAGCTTATGGATTAAGTGAAATGAGGAGTGGGATTAGGACAAAATGTTACAAGATGTCTAGATAATGTATTTGACTAGGTGTTACAAGACATGGACAAATTTGGGTACAATTTTAGGTGTCTACATTTTGCCCCTCTTTGAGATGATGTTCGAGATGATAAGATTTGTGTTGAGTAACATCATTTCAAAGAAGTTAAGGTATGGATAGAGGAAAAGGATGATGATGATGAAAAGATAGGATGAGGATGAAAAGAAAGGATGAGGATGATGGAAAGATAGGAGGATGATGCTACCTTGAGAGAATAGGCGGGTTTGTTAAATATGGGTAGGCTCTCGAATTGAAAGGGATCAGTCAAGAAAGATAGCTAAGGGAATGGGTAGAAGAAATGATGATGCGTTATGCTGCAATGAAGGTGAGCAACCATGGTGTTTGATATAGCACTTGATGTTATTGCACCAAGGTATAAGGACCAAGGTGATGATGTGTCTCATGCCCCAGCATAATACAACCTTGTCTAGATACAAGGTATGAATATTATCTAGGTTGGATCCAGATTTGAAACAAATGCAAGATGAAATGATAAAACATATAAGAAAGCAAGCAAGCATGCACAAGTGATTCAAAAACAAACATGGCATTGCCCCTGTCGAGCTGTAAACCAATGATTAAGTGATTGATTGATTGATTGTGATGATGATGTCTGGTTTCAGGATATGAAACATGTCATATAAGATGCCTGGTCTGGTTTCGACAATGCAAAATCCCATCTAAGACAGTTGAATTAATTGAAACTAGTGTTGTTGGGCATGCGAGCAACACTAGGTTTTGATTAATTGATTGATTGGATTTTATTGATTGATTTGGTTTATGCCAAGATTAGGATCAAGACCATTGATGTGATTGGATAATTTGACTTGATTGGGTATGGGATTAAGGATGACTTGCATTTGGATCATTGCTTGGATTGATTTGATTGAATAAGTGTGATTTAATTGGATTTGTTTTAAATGAATTAGAAGAATTGGTTTGAATTGGAAGAATTGATTTGATTTTGAAGAAGAATTGGTTTGAATTGGATGAGGATGATGATTTGGTTGAATTTTGGGTATTTATTGATGATGTGGGAGATAGATGATTGAGGAAATTTGAGATGGATGAAGATGATGATTGGTGAAGATTAGAAGAAGGATGGAAGATGGAAATGTTCTATCGCCTATGCCTGAATCTGAGTACTTCCTTCATATCCCAGATTACCTACATACCCTATATCCACAGGATCAAGGCACGTAACGATAAAGATAAGATGTAGTTCTGATTTGTATTTTATTGATGGTGATGAAGGTGGATGAATTGATCGAGCTATGGATTGATTGGGATTGATTAGATGTTTGATGAGATAAGAGATGTTATTGATGGATGATATGGATTGGATTGAAGTGATTTTGATTTATTGATAGATTGGCTTGATTTGATGATTTGATTAAATTTATTTTGATTGGATTTTGATTTGATTTGAGTTGATGATTGGAGTGATTGATTTGATTTAATGATCAGATTTTGATGGATTTTTTTGTTGGATATTTTTTTTTTGTATTTTTGGGAATATTTAATTTTTTTGCATTTTTTGGGAATATTTTGGAATGTCAATGGATTTACAATTTGGGTAGCCTTAGTGCTAGATACCAATGATAAGGGAAGAACGAAGTCTAGATGCAAGGATGAAGGTAGGATGGATGGACAAAAGGATGAGCAATAGTAAATGGGATGGAAGGCTCATGATAGATGGATAGGATAAAAGGATAGGTAATAGTTGATGGATGTATGCATCATAAGGGAGATAGGATGTGATCTCCAAAGCCTATGTCACATAGGAATAACATGCCCCATTATTGATGTAATGCTTAGGATTTTTCATGACAAGGTTTATGACAATAGATGATGTTGGATTTTGCATGACAAGGCTTATGATAGGTGGATGGATGATAGGATTGTTTGGAAAGGGTGAGGTACATCAAGAGATATCCAAAGCATATTTCAACATTTTGCCCCCATGTCTTTATCAAGATCAAAAAGAGGAAGGGAGGATGAATGGACTTGATATGATAGGTATGTGTGTATAATGGATAAGTATGGTAGGATAGGCTAATATGGTAGGATGGAAAATGATAAGTTGGAAATGATAATATGGATGAGACAATGTGCCCCCAAGTGTAAGTGACATAGAAGATCAACCTATTGAACATTTTTTTTTGGATGGGAGAAGGTGGATATGGATAGGAGGGAATCAAGTGTTGAGTTCCATGAAAAGTGATAGTCCCACTAGAGATGAATGTTGTCGCATAGACCATGTCAAATGTCATTATGCTCATAGATGTTGGTAGGGGATTTCATAAAAGGGGAGATGGAGTAGGTAGATAGTGGATTATGATGTGGATTATGCAAGACTCATGTAAGGATGGATGGATGGGGGATAGTGGACTATGACGGGGATTATGTATGGAAGGATAGTGATTTATGATGTGGATTATTGAGGATTTATGCAAAAGTGGATGAAAAGTTTATGCAAAAGCATGGACCATAGGGAAGTGATTGGGGAGATATGTAGGATAATGGATGGAGGATAGGGAGATGGAGGTATGTTAGAATGGTATCATGACCAACGGTTGCACACACCATGATAAATATTTGAAGCTTTTGATGGGAAGGTGGTGTAGGAAGCAATGGAGATGTTTTCTTAGGAGATGGGTGACTTAGTGATTTGGGTACCCACATAGACTTAGTATTTTTATTATTTTTTCTTTGCTTGTGGGGTGAGGGAATGTGATATGTTTGAATGGAATGGATGGAAGAGGATGGTTGGATGGAAGGGGGGTGATTGGGATTTTTGAGAGGTGGATGCTCCATTTGACTTTCTTGATTTTTGCTTAGGAACCCAAACCATTTTAGTTTTGTACTTTTCTTTTGGAGGTATGGGCTTGGATAGCTTTTTGAATGTATTTGGATTTGAATTTTTGCATTGATGTCCTAAGGCAAGAGAATCCTTAGGATTTCTGGTAGGATTTTTGGATTTATAGGTAGAGGCATCCAAATGTTTATTTTGGCATCCCATGGGTTTGGTGGAATGAGTGGAAGCTTTATGTTTAGACAATATGTGCATTTGTTGGTCTTGTGATTAGGATATTTAGGAGTCTTATGGATAAGTGGATAATTAGGCGTTAGTAGAAGTGGAGGTAAAGTGGATGGTGGAAGGTGTATGGTCACATGCTTTTGACATTTGTAGGATGAGGGAGGTGGAATGGCCACATATGTTTTGGGAATGTGATGTGGTTTGTGATGAAAAGTGGTAGATTTAGGAGGAATGGAGGAATAACCAACATCTTTATATTATTTACCTTGGGGTGAGTATCCAAGGCCATATGAATGTGGGGGAACATTGACATGGATGGGCTCCAAAATACCTTGTTCATGAAGGTCTAAGACTTTACCTTGGTAGTTCATGTTTTTGAGTATGGGATGGACTATGGGACTAGATGTATTTTCGACACTAGACTTGAGTTTGTTATTAGATGGAGAAGGTGATGTGGAAGACAAAGGTTGTTGTTGTCCCAAGGAAGAAGACTCATCGATGAAGGTGGTAAGACCAAGTGGACATGTTGGCTTTGAAGTGGGATCGATGGTGGATAATGATGAAGGATCATTAGGATCTTGATTATTTTCATTATGCTCACTAAGATCTAGGTTATTGGTTTGATCTTCTATGCTTGCTTGGGGGACAAGTGTCTCATCATGACAAGTGGATGTTTGCTCATTAGGGATAGGTGGAGGATAGATTGGAGCAATTTGGATATCTTTCTCATGGATGGTTATAGGATCATGGATAGGTGGAAAAGTTTCTTTTCTTTGAAGGAAAGCCATGAAACGGGGTGAATTCTCAAGTAGGTCAACAAGACTTTCATTAGATGGAGCATGTAGGTCTTGGGTGGATTGTTTATGAATGGTTGTAGGGGTATGAATAGGATCAAGTGGCTCATGGATAAGTTCTTCATTATGAGCAATGTATTGATCATGGAAAAGGTATATGTTATGGATAAGGTAAATGGAAGGGATTTGATCTTGATTTGGACAAGTGCTTGATGTTTCCACATGCTTAGGATTATGCCCTTGATATACCTCTTGGGTTACTTGAATGGAAGTGGATGACTCTTGGATAGGCTTGACATGCTCTTGATGCTTATCGACATGAGGGTATGATGGATCTTTACTTGGACTCATGATAGGGGGTTCATGAATAGGATTGATAACTTGTAGGTCACATGATGGGCTTGAAGGGCTAGGCATGTTAATGGAGGTCTCTTGGATAGGCTCAAGGATAGATGTTTGACATGGGGGTGTTCTATCCCTTTCTAGTAGCCAATGGATCACATCCTTTGCAAGCGTATGGGTGAATGGGAAATATAGGGGATGGATGATAAGGGTAGGCTTAGGATTATGATTAGGTTGAGGGCTATTTGGATTGGATCGATTGGGACTTGGGCTAGATGGAAGAATAATGGAATTAGATAGATTGGTTTTGTCTAACACAATCTTACCACCATCTTCTAGGTACTTGACCAATCTTTTAAATTGTGTAAAAGTGGATATGGTATGGCCCTTACACCTATGGTATGTACAATATTCATCATCATTATACCAATGGGGTTTAAAGAGAGGTGGAAAATATGATCTTAGCAGTAATAGCTCAATAAAATTTTCTTGGACCAATCTTTCGAAAAGTATCTCCATGGAATCTTTTAATGAAGGGGAAGTGGAACATGGGGATGAAGGTGATGAAGGTTGATGGACCAACGAACTAGGATTGGGATCACATGAAGGTGCTAGGATAGGACTAATTGGCTAATTTGTTGACATGTGATTGTATGGTGAAGGTGACTCATAGGATGCATTGGCCAAATTCGTATCTCCCTTGTCAAAGGTAATTAAGTCTTGCATAGGATAACTTGGGCTTGCTTGATTTATGTACAAATGACCACTTGGACTTGCATATGCTTCTTGTTGCAAAGGTGGACTTAGGTCTATCAAGGATGCTTGTTGTGAGGACACTTGGTTGCCTTGTGGATGGGTTTGGTGATGTATTAGAATGTTGGAATGAGGAATTGGATAATGTTGGGGTGGATGTTGATAGGTTGATGTGGCATAGGTTGATGTGGCATTGGCATGGATAGATGTAGGATAGGTGGGTGGATTAGGTTGGATGAATGACACATAGGATTGAGGTGGAATTTGTTGAGGTTGGGATGGTTTTTGGACTTGTTGTTGTGGTATGACTTGTTGTTTTTGGTGGTAAATGTGTTAATGTGATTCTAGGAATTATTGAATTGGTTGATGTTGTTGTGGTTGAATGTATGAATGGGATGATGATGGAGGGGTTGCCACATAAGGATGAGGTGGAATTGGTAGATAGTGAATAGATGGATGATGTATTTGTTGGGTTAGTGATTGATAAGTGGCTATGAAGTGTTGGGCTTGGGCTATGAGTTGTTGCATGCAAGGTGATCAGCTTCCGTAAAGTTAAAATCGTTGGATAATGTGATAGGCCTTTTGGATAGTTTGTTGGTCTAAAGGTTGTGGCCTTTGGTGAAGTTCTTTAATGAAGTCTTGGGCTAGGTCTTTGAATGTTGACATGTTGTCACACAAGTGTTTAATTCTTAAGACGTTTTTGGCAAGTGCTTGATTATGATTTTGGTGATGATGTGGATTATTTTGGATGATGATTTGATGATTAGGATGAGGGTGATGAGGAATGATTAGGATGAAAGTGATTGGGATCAAGGTGACTAGGATGGAAATGATTAGGATTCATGTTGTTTGGATGTGACTAGGATATGTTTAGGATGAAATTGATTTGGATATGATTAGGATATGATGTGGAATGAGAAGATTGGATGATTTGGCTTAAGATGTGTATTGACTAGGATAAATGTTTAGATTGATTTGTTTATGTGTTTGGTGTCTATATCTTGATTTGGTAATTATCAAACAAATGATTATGCATGTACAGACATGAATCACTCACACAAGACACATAAGAAATTTTAAATTTAAAATATGAAATGTGGTGATTATGAAGCACACACTTGAAAACACATCAACAAGCCTAATGTCTAGTCAAGTGGGTATGGCTAATTAGGTCTTATTCTAGATTGCACAATGTTTACTAAGGTGCAATGAAAGCAAAATCCTGCCACACAACTGGGAGAAAGGGGTAACCCACCCTTCACCTTCACTTACTAAAGGTATAAAGTTCTTTGGGGCTTAGCCAAGAGTGACAAGATTTCAACTCCCAAAGGAGGGTGTCTTTCAATTCATCCTTGGTTAAGGTCGTCCCTTGGAGTGGTGCATCTCCAAGCAGGCCTCCTAAGATAGGGTATACAAAAGCAAACCAAGTGAGCTGTCACTTGATTCACACTCACACTTGTTAATTGACCCTTTAGAAAATGAGATGTGTGGAAGACAATTCAAGCACTTGTTCATTTTAGATCCCAAATCCAAATGTGATAGAAGACACTTGTTTGTTTTAACCCAATTTCAATGATGTGATTGCAAGCAAGGTTCGTTTTAAGCCCAAAATCTAAATGTGTTTGTAAACAATGATTAACAAATAAAAGATGAAATGAGTGCACCTAGTTATTTTTCTTTCTAAATTATTTTTGTGACTGATCCAAATGCTGCTCCAGCTCCGTTGATGCACCTACAAGGCACAGAAATTGAAAAATGACCAAGTAAACTTGCACAAGAAACCATTATGTGAAAAATGAAGAATCTAATAAAAATTCATGAAAATCATTTGGTACAACAAAATGGATTGCAGAAACAAAAAATTCAAGAAATTTCATGCACTTTTAAAAAAAATCGTTGAAATCCAATAAATTTTGCTCAAGGTATGCTCGTTTGAAGTTTAAATGCATGTATTTGACTTTGACCAAGAAAAAATGTAGTAAAATGGTATATTCACTAATAATTTCTACTTAGTTGTGAAGTTCATCCTCCCATCTTTCTGATGAGTCCTCATTTCCATAATTTTGACCTGTTTTGACCAAGTTATGATAAAAAGAAAAAAATAGCCTCCTTTGGCATATAGAAGGCAAAAGATAACCCTGACAGTCAACAAAAACTACTAGTTGTTAAGATAAATTGGTCACATGTGACGGTTTATTGACCTAGCGGTTCATTTGACAGTTGGCAGTCAAGGACTTAAGCTAGGCCCTTGGTCATTCATATGACCAAGGGTAGACCAAAAGCAAAAATAAAGAAAGGTAAACCCTCTGGTCACTGCCTATTACTAAGTTCAGATCAAAATTTTCATGTAAGCTAGGACACTAACATTTAATCTGACAGTAAAAAAATCACATAAACTTGAACATTTGAACTCAAATGTGAGAGTGAAGGTGACAGTTTTGGTTGAGGGTTATAGCTTAGCAGTGGTAGCTAGATCCTTACAAATTGTGGCCAAGGATCTTGGAAACTGCAAATAATGGTTAAACTTGTCACATGGAATTGTTTGTAGGCTGCGGCAATTAAGGGACTGAAACCGATAGTTAGAGGTCGACAGTCCTCTTTTTCTTGGCAAACCGTGACCAAGATGACCAAACCTTTTGCAGGCTTCGAGCAAAGTGATAGACCCTTGTCAACATCGACTAAGGCAGCAGACACCAACTAAGGAGAATACGATGGGAAGTTTGAAATGGCGATGGGTAGTTTGAAGATTTTCATCGCAATTGCACTAGACGACCAACTGCTACAGTTGGTGGTGACCTTTGAACTAGTAAATGGACTCCGAAGGGTGGCATCAAGGTCAAAAGTAGAAGATTGGGTGGTGGTGGCTTGAACAAAGGTAAAGGCAGAATCGTTCAGAGGCAGTGATGATCCATAAGGAGGTGGCGACTAGTGGCAACTTATAAAATGATGGTGGTGATTAGAAAATGTAGATGGGGACTTGATATTAAGGAAAGCAAAGATTTGGATGAGCGGTGTTGGGGATTTTTAGTAGTGATCTTCAACCATTGGGTGGCAACTAGAATGAAGGCGAAGGCTAGGTTTTAAGCAGAGGTCAGTAGATGGGAAGCTTCGACCAAAAGTCAAAAAGCAAGCAGTTGAAGTGTCATGCCCACATTTCCCATGTAGTCATGACATGTAACACATGTTTCATGTCCACATTTGTCATGTGGTCATGACACAATATCAAAAAATTTCCACGTAACCCTAGAAACCCCCTCGCACGCATCAGCGTGCTCGGTGGCAATACACATAAGGCGTAAACATGTCAATCAAATGCGGGGTAATGCACTCACATGCGCATTCCCCTACACTATGAAAGCCTACTAAGAGGATCAATGCGACATGAGGGGTGTTGCCATTAGGGTTGGTATTGAAAGATCAAAACCCTAAGTTTACCTAAGTGGATGAAAGGATTTCGACACAAGCTGAAATCAAAAGCCTAATTCTAAAGCATAAATGAATTAAATAATATCTTAATTAAAATCAACAAGTTTGCGGGAATGTTAGATTTAACTCTACGCAAGGTTTAAATTTCTAAGGGAAGTTAACCTTGAATCTCGAAAAAATCCAGTAGCATAACACCTCATGGGCATCGATAGGGATTATTCTACTAACTAAAATTCTATCGAAGGTTCCCTCTACTCACTAGATAGGATTAAACATCAGATTAATTAGTCATTTATTTCTCACTATATTAAAATAAACTAACTCAACTAAATTAATTAAAATAAAATAACATTAACCTTATAGATTAATATCCATATGCAATAAATTATTCTCAATTGATTTAAAATTAAATACATTTCAATAATTAAATTAGAGGAAGATTAAATGAATTATTTAATCCCCACTTCAAATATTTAGAATTGAATCGCTAGTCTCCTCTAGATCAAACAATAAATTTAAATGATCCCAATCATAAAAACATTAGGATTTAATTCATATCCCCTAACAATTTTGAAATAACAACTAGATAGAAAATAATACTACTAAATAGACTAAAAACCCACTTTTTAATCTAGAATCTCCCCTCTAATTATTTTGACAACCCTTGTTTATTATTTAAAATAAAAACCCATAATCAAACCAAAAAGAGAGGGAATTTGAGAAGTAAATAAAATTAAAAAAACTAATTTAAACTCACCTGTCATACAAGTTTCCCAATAAAATAATATTTTCCTTATGGAGACATAGAAACCCTAACCCTATCCTCTAAACTATCATTTTCTTTTCTCTTTAGTTTCATTTTTCCTTCTCTCAATGTTTTCTCATTGTTTTGGTTGCAGGTCTGAAGAGGTTCATTCCACGGCCAGAACCTCCATTGAAGAGCGTCGCGGGAGAGGTAACACAGACTCTACTGCGTGAGGGTTTCTTTTGTTTCAAATTCTATCCTACGATATAAGAGAAGAGGGGAGGGGGATGTGAGGGGTGTCCCCCACCCACTACCCACTAAATGGTGGGTAGTGGGTGGGGAGTGCTCCCCATCCCCGCCATTGTCGCCATTAGTGAACGTAGAAACAGTAAGGAAAAAAAATGGTGGGGGGTAAAATGGGTAGTGGGTGGGGAGCGCTCCGCACCCCCACCACTGTCGCCATTAGTGAATGCAGAAATAGTAAGGAAAAAAATGGTGGGGGGTAAAATCCCCCCCACCACTATACTTGTCCTCAAATTTAAACCCTCAGCTGCCATGGCTATTAGCTTTCACTCAGAAATGTTTATAATTTTATCTCTTTTTCTTGTTACACGGTTTCATTTTATTATATATATATATATATATATATATATATATATATATATATATATATATATATATATATATATATATATATATATATATATATATATATATAGCTCAGGAAGAAAAAACACAGTTTTTTCAAAATTTCTAGTTTAATAAAGATGCAAACTCTATTTAAAATAATATATAAATCTATATATATATAATTTTTCTTTTTAAACTCAGTTTTCTCTATTAACCAGTTCATCCAGCAACTAAAATAAGGGAAATGTATATAAAATGAATATACCTATTTTCATATATATTCATATATATATATATATATATATATATATATATATATATATATATATATATATATATATATATATATATATATATAGTTATATTTGTATATGCATAATTTTTTTATATTCCAAATATACCAATGGATTTCTCATAGAGACCAAACAACATATTATTTTTTTACCAAGAATGGAAAATTAAATAGATGAATTTTTTTTTAAAAAGAAAACAAATGCATAAACTATCTCTTTTTTTTTGAGAAATAAAAACAGCAACAAACATTTATGTATTTTTTTTTTGTTTTCTTTGGAACAACATTTAAAAAAAAAATAGCAAGGTAAATATATTTCTTTCTTTTCTTTGAAACAACCATTTAAAAATAATACTTCAAGAGCATGCATTTTTTTTTTCTTTCGTTGCACATTTTCACATTAACTTGAATTTAAAACAGCCACTATATTTTTTTTATTTCCACCTTCAATAGAGCTAAATACAACTTCAAAAATTTAAGCATTTACTTTTACAACTCAAGAGAGAAAAATCCATTCTCTTTCAACAACACAAATACAAAAAGACCAATTTGGCCATTCCTCACAATAGCCAAAATGAAAATGAACAACAACCACAAAAATGACTCTTTTTCTTCCACACTCCATAGCTCCAAAATAACCTGCTATAAACACATAGAAGGGGGAAAAAGCCACAAAACTACTCTCCTCCCTACCATAGACTCACTCATGAGTCACCCCCTAGCTTGGAGGTCATCCTCAGACAACGAACACACACTACTTCACAATAAAAACACTCAAACACAAAAGCAAGAAGCACTCCTTTCGATTGCACAAAACAAAACTCACCAAAAATGAGTTTAAATGGGGTAGAGGAGTGGACATCATTCAACTCAAGTGTGCCACTCCAAATAACTCCCAAAATCAAATTTCTCAAGGCCTCAAGACATCACATAAATACCATTTTTTCACATAGTTTTCCCATGGCTCTCAAGCCATTCGAATACACATTTTCTCATCTTTCCCTCAAGGCTAAAATACCACAAAACGAGGATGTGACCTCGAGGAGGTTCACTCCTCCCCCACCCCACACATGTTGAGCATTTTCTCCAAATGGAGAGGCTCTCACAACACACATAACCAAATTCCACAACAACAAAAGTAAAACACACACACACAAAGCATCACACATGAAATGAAAATACATAAGGAAAGGCATTAGGCTTGAATCCTACCTTTAATAGCCCAAATGGAAGATAGTTGAGAAGAGCCCTTCGAACTCCACCTCCAACTCCTTTCCCAATTGAGCCTCCAAAATCCCTCTAACTCTCTCCGAAAAAAATCAGCTAAAATTTAAAATTGCAAAATAATTCAACAACCCTTTCCTTCTCTTCAAGAGGGATTAAAATAGGCTCTTCTCATGAGCCTTGAGGAATGGAGAGGTTACACTTGTCACTTCCTCACCCCTCCACACAACCACTTACAAGATTCATGGAATGGGGTGGTGATACATGTCATCCACCCATTCCCCCAAGTCTTCCCCCTCCACTTGCTCTCTCTCTCTCACACATGTGGGAAAGAAAAGTGGAGCCAAAGAAGGAGTGGGTACTACAAGTGTCCCAATCATCTCCTCCTAAGAAAGCCCACTCAACCCCAAGGTACCCTCACCAATTGTGGGAGAGGCTTAGAGTTGAGTCCTCCACAATATAGGGGTCTTGAAGGCTCCCCCAAACCTTGGAAAGAGGAATGGAAAAGGTTGAGTGTTTGACCCACTCTTCCTCTCCTTCCCAAACTTTCATTTTCGTCACGTTACTTTAAGGTGAAGTTTAAGTGACCAAATTAGAGTTTACCTAATGTTGGACAAGCTCAAAAGGTCTCTAGACCCTAGGGGTATAACCCAAGGTCACTTTTAACTCATTTTGAGCACCATAGGATGAGAAAAATCACATAAAAAGGGGTCTCAAAAATATAAACTCAAAATAAAATTCAAATGAACATTATATCTTTACAACACGAAATAAAAATCAAATATAAAAGGGGTAGACCTAACCCAAACAATACCACACAATGACATTACGAAAATTTCATCATGCATACATAGTTGATCTTGTTTCCTGGTGGAACTAGATCGGCTTACATGGGAATTCACAAAATGTGTGGGATCATCTCTGATTATCTGTGGCTTGGTTAGAACACCTGCACACTTAAACAAGAGATTAATCCAACATGTATATCATAGCCGAATCAAAGTAAAACATACACTCACATCATCGCAAGTGTTGATAACTGGGAGGGGGGGTGAATCAGTTATCCTAATTAATTCTTCTTCCTAAACTTCCTTATTAATCAATGCAGCATTAATTCAAACAAGCAAACATTACCATGAAATGAAAAACACATGACATAGTATTTTTGACATGGAAACCCTGTAAAGGGAGAAAACCACGGGGTGATTAACCCAAAGATTATTCTCTGTTAGAAGAATAAGGAATTACAAAATGGCACTTGCCAATTAGGGCTCACTTCCCGAGCACACTACTCACAAAGGAGGCACACTACCTACAAGGAGACACACTGTCTACAAAAGAATGTTATACAATACTTGAAGTAATTGGAAGCATCCACATGTGCTGGAGTTTAGTTCCGGTTAGGCTCAGTACACTGATTTGCTGCACTTCATCTTTCCTCTTCTCTTTATTCTGCTTTCCTTTCACATACCGGATCATTCTTACTGCTTTTGCTCTGCTCTACTCTTGTTCGCACACAACATATATCACATACACAACTAAATCCATCATATATATATCCACACTAGTGATTTCATTATCTTTCTAGTTGGCACCCGGAACAATCTATCTTCTCACAAACTCTGTTCTGTCGGCTGAATCCTTGCACATCAAGTAATGCGGATCAAGCATATACTTGTAGAAATCATTAGTCATGTTGGCCAAACATAATCCATGTCTTCATAACCTTTACCACTATCAGAAACACATCCAGAAAGCAATCTGATGTTCTGTTAGTCAGTTCTTCCTCTGTTCACACTGTCACTCAGGAATTCAGTACTCAACTGTTCATATCTTTATCCTTGTCCATCACTGGAGGCTAAATCCTTGGAATCTATTACTCAAGGTAGTCCTCTTGACTTTCCCAAATCCACACTTCACCAAGATACTTCCTCTGAGAGATCCGGACCTGTCTGTCGGACCTTGCCACATGCTCTGTTCTTGTTTACCAGACCTCAACAATCTTCATTCTGACTTCCGGTAGAGACACACCATGTCCTGCGGATGTGTGGGATGAACTTTGTTACCATCAATGACAACAATCATGAAATAATATAGTGTCTCTTGCCAACAATCTCCCCCTTTGGCATTGATGGCAACACTTAGTGAAAAATGACTAAGTGTATACACTATGCTCCCCCTTGGATGATGCTCTGTCTTTCTATACATTTTTTGGAGCTCCCCCTTAGTTGGATTCCTCATTTTTCCCTGCTCCTCACTCCCCCTTTGACATCAATGGCAAAGGGTGGGGTCTGCACACCAAAATTTTCAAAATTTTTACTATACTTGGCTATATATTACATATTCACAAAAACTGAAGAATGTCTACAAAGGATGTCTTCAACTGGATGAGTTCTATAGCCCAACTTTGCTTCATTCTATCCAAAATTGAAATGTGACCACTCAACAAAAATGCAAAAGCTTCTGCCCTCTTAAGATCTATCGAATTATTTGTTTGGGTGGTAGTCTGAGCATCACTTATGGCCTCATGCATGGTCTCTAACTTAGGGATAATAATTCTTCTACGTTCTCCCATCCAGTTAATTATATTCTTCCTTTCCTTCTCAAAGTTCTTTATTGCATTTGTGATTGCATTAGTTTGACATTCTTGATTTACTATGGAGGAAGAGAGAGGATCAAAACTTTGAGACAAACTTAGTAGTTTGTCTTGTTCCTCTTTTATTTTCTTCTCAATTTCTACTGTTGCTTTTGACCAGGAGATACAAAATTTGTAAATGTCACCGCCATCCTTAAGAGCATTTTCTAAGCTCTTTATTCCAATACTCATATTTCTCCTATCATTAGAGATTAATCCTAGTACATCTAAGAATCTCTTATCCAAAAACTCCTTCTGGACCTTTTCTTTAGCTGATTTTTCTAGAGAATCAAAATGTATATTAACACCGGTGACTAAGGTTTTGAGATTACCAGAAGAGGAGGCTGTGGGATCCTTCTGAAAGGATGGCATGATCTTTTCTAGCACTCCAGATGTAGCTTCTATCAACTCACAGTCTTCCATATGAGACTTGAGGAGTTTTTCATTTGCCTTAGCATTTGCAAATGAAGCTATCTTCATTGTCTGTACCGGAGAAAGGGAATCAAAATTGAATGGACCTTGTAGAAGCTCCAGTTCATCAATCTCTAATGTTTCCTTGCTCAAAAATTTTTGGACAGTTTGTGCAGTGTCTCTTGCCAGAGACAGATGTTTCTTCTCTTCTGCAGTTTGGGAGCTGTCCTTTGGAATTTTCTCTCTGTCTACATTCCCACCACTAGCAGTTGTGGTTTTCTCTGCTGAAGTCTTCTGTCCCTCTGCAACCTTTGCACTGTCACCTTCTTTTTCTTTCACCTCTGCTTCTTTCTCCTATAATTTTTCTTCTTCTTTGGATCCGGAAGCTGTAGGGGAAACCGAAGGAGAAATGTTGGTTTGTTCAGGGCCCATCTCTTCTATTGCTTTCTCAGAAGTTTCTTCTGCAACACTTGTGGATGAAGGATCAGTACCCAAGTCCTCTACAACAAGAAGATTAAATCTTTTGAAGGCCTTCCGGAGGATCTCTTCTGTATTCATGCCCACCTTGTCAGTCTCACCAAGCATGAGTTGATTCATCCTTGCTTTACTCCTGAACTCATCTTTGCAGTCTTTGAATATTATGTTCATTGTCTTGGGATCAATTTGAGGATATAGCTGAATAGCTATCTACTCTCGGATCTCAAGATCTTTTGCCAGGGCATTGTTCTTTCTTATTTCTATCTCCTTTTCTAGGCTTTTAGGTATTAGAGATATAATCTCAATGAAAGCCTTATTGTATATGTACAGATACCTGATTGTGGCTTCTTGTAGGATCTTTTGGTCAGCCTCATTGTAGTCATCATAGAATTTAGCCATTGGTTGAAGGTTTCCATCCACAGTGACTGATTTGATTACACTCTCTAGAGACAGGGTGGGCTTTTCAACAAATTCCTCTACCATTTCATCCTTATCTTGGCCTGTGGAGGGTTTACCGGATCCTTTCTTCTTCTGCTTCTTTATTTTCTTTACCCCTTCATCTGATTCAGTTTCCTCTTCATCTCTTTGACTTGCATAAGCCCTTGTGGCTTTTGTCTTGGATCTTTTCTCTCTTTTGCCAAATGCCTGGACTTCCAGTTTTGAGCCTTTGGCTGTGGTAGGTGCAGATCTTTTTGATGATCTGGTCCGGGTGGAGGTTTCTACCGGAACACTTTCCTCACTTTTCTTTTCTACCCTCTTCTTCTCTTTCTCAGCCTCTTCCTTCTTCTTCCTGTGAACATCAAGTGCCTCCATTGAGATTCCAAGGCCTTGTGCTATATGTTCTACTTCTTTTCTAACCTTTCTCTTGATCTCTGGTTCTCTGAGTTCAACATGGATTTTTATACTTAGCTCCTCAAAGGTTCCAAACCTTTTTGCCTTTGGCTCTTTAGGTTGACTTAGCATGTGTTGAACATGCAGCTCCACAATCTGTTCATCCACTTCATACCCCATGGGCATGATTCACATAGTTCTTGGTTCTACTGCCTCCATTAGGCACTGATCTATTTCTACCATAAAGCATACTGTGTCTTTGTACTTCTCAACAAGAGACTGGGGAATTCTTTCTCTTGCTTGCATCATGCTCTGAAAGTTTTTGAAATATCCCCACAGGGCTATATTTCTTGCTTTAGCATCCCCAAGTCCATGCAAATAATCTCTAATTTGGATGGCAACTAGTCTGTCATTCTGCCATATCCATCCACTAGATCCGGGAAGCTCATTCATGTAATAAAAGAATAGACAAAGGATTAAGCTACCATACTTGAAGGAGTTCTTCTTGTCCTTCTTAATCTTCTGTAGATTTTCCAGAAGTTGGTTTAGAAGAAGCTCACATAAATCATAGTCTACATTCTCTTTTAGCATTTGATAGGCTGTGTAAATTACAATTCCTGGTACTGAATTTTCCCTACTGGAGTGATGAATCTTGTAACCAATTATCATAGATGCAAATTTGACATCCGGTTCAGTGATGTCTTCAATTGTCATAGCTCTCTTGTCAAATTTTGATCCGGTTGCATCACTAACTGTCTAATTTTTGATAGACTTGAGGATAGGTATTCCACCGGATGAGTGTAGACCGGTTACAACCCTAATTGCATCTTTAGTGATCTTAAAAGGCTTGTTCAACCATAGGAAATTGTCATGTACTCTACTCAGTACATACCGGACCCATTCATCTTCTTCAAAACAGGGGAAATGAATGCATTGTGCAAAGTGCTTATCCTGGATGGCTTTATACTGAGGTTTAATCTCAAAGGAATCATCTATCAACTGTTTGTGATAGATATCCATCAATTTAAATTCTCCAAAGTCTTCAATATTCACATGTATGTAAACCCTAATGTCCTCCATATGCAATACACCATGCAGAACACTAGAGAAGGCTCCTAGGGGATCTACCTCCAAAGATTTGTATGGATGTTTCTTGAATGTGGGACGAGGTCTATTAGAGATCTTAACTATATTCGGAGTAGCCATTTTTCAAAAGATTTGCAGTGAGATATTGAAAACGGAAAATACCTTATGTGCCTTTGATTACACGGAGTTGGTTTGATTGATTTCTGGATGTGATAACTTCTATGAGTGATCTTCGATAAACTTGATGAATTTTGTTGCAGAGCTCTACTTTTCATTTCTTCTTGAGTGTAGAATGAACAAGTGATTAATGAAAAATCACTTATATTGCTCCACAAACCCTAATATCTGATTGTAATAAATGCTCGACCTACATTATTCTGGTTTGCCTTATTCGGATGACTTGAAGAACCGGATCAGTCCTGATCTATGAACATCATGCAGATCTTCCAATCAAGAACAAATCAAGATGACACATTACAAGGACATCCCAAACACTTTGTCCAATCCACAGAATAAGACAATGCACTTCCAGATCTCTCCGGACCTTTTTGTAATCCTCTGTCATTCCAGAGCATCTCCCGGAACCGGTTCTACTTGATCAATCACAACTTCTTCACATCTTCATGCGAACCTCTGAAATCTTAGCTGGATCATCTCAAGACTCATATCTACAAACCCTTTACTCTGCATCTTGTGCCACATCCAGCACCACTCGATTAGCTAGGGGAACAGGGTTTTCTTTGTGTCTCCCCCTGAGCCAGAGCTCATTTTTTAATTTTCAGAAGGAATATCAGCACCAGAGTTTGGTGCGGATCCAACCTCTACATTCTCTAAACTTCATCCGCATTCATCTTTTGTTTGCCCTTGTCTTGATTCTGAACATATACCGGACCTCTTTTGTCCTAATTCTTGCTTTTACAGACTTTTGCATTATGACCGGACCTATTACAGATTTGGCAAACAACATTTCTTTGCATATTTGATTGATAACCTCTTGATCTACATTGATTAGCCATATGACCTACTCTATTGCATGTAAAGCATCTACCATTGAATGATTTGTTCATTTGCATATTTCTACATTCATGAGACTTGTGTCCATACCTTTTGCAGTTAAAGCACTGTCCAGAGAAGGATGAATTAGTCTAATTCATTCTTTTTCTGCACTGATTTGCTTTGTGACCAAAGTGATTACAGCTGTGGCAGTATCCATTGAAGGATGGATATCTCTGAGCATTGGGCTATCTTACCGGAGGTCTTCTAGGCCTATTCCTTGGTTTTTCTGATCTAAAATTCTTCTGACTGGATCCAGAGCTTTCTCCTTTTTCATATCCCAAACCACACTTCTCATCTGCCCTCTTTTGACTTCCAAGAAGAACTTCAAGTTGAGCAGAACTTATCTTGAATTTCTCTTTATATTCATTTGCTGTTTGAAGATCCCTTTTGAGAGAGATAATTTGATCCTCAAGTTTTTCTTCATTATCTTTAGCATCTTCAAGATTAGATTCAAGATGTCTGATAATCCTATCCATCTGGTGGCAATCTTCTGATTTCTCTTTGAGAGATTGTCTTAGATTGTCTTCAGTTTTTCTTTTCTCTTCAATCTCTTGAGTAAACTTTATAACTCCTGATTCCATTTCATGTCTTACCATAATGACTTCTTTTGATAACTTTTCACATAACTTGGTTTTCTCAGTCAGCTCTTCATTTACATTACTTTCTTCACTTTGTCTTACCAATTGCTGGAGCAGCTCCTTTCTCTTTTTCATAGAGAGACTTAATTTGTCTTTTAGTTCTCTCATGAATTCATTAGCCTGTTTGAGTCTTTCCTTTAATTCATTGACTTCAGAGTTTGACTGTTCAAGATCCTCAAGGGCAGTCTTGAGTTGCTCCCTTAAACCATATGCATCCATTTGAACTCCCAGATCTTCCTCAAGCTGTTATGCTCTATTAGGAGGAACTTGGCTCTGATACCAATTATTGATAACTGAGAGGGGAGGGTGAATTAGTTATCCTAATTAATTCTTCCTCCTGAACTTCCTTATTAATCAATGCAGCATTAATTCAAACAAGCAAACATTACCATGAAATGAAAAACACATGACACAATATTTTTGACGTGGAAACCCTATTAAGGGAGAAAACCATGGGGTGATTAACCCAAAGATTATTCTCTGTCAGAAGAATAAGGAATTACAAAATGGCACTTGCCAATTAGGGCTCACTACCCGAGCACACTACTCACAAAGGAGGCACACTGCCTACAAGGAGACACACTGTCTACAAAAGAATGTTATACAATACTTGAACTGATTGGAAGTATCCACATATGCTAGAGTTCAGTTCCGGTTAGGCTCAGTACACTAATTTGCTGCACTTCATCTTTCCTCTTCTCTTTATTCTGCTTTCCTTTCACATACTGGATCTTTCTTACTTCTTCTGCTCTGCTCTACTCTTGTTCGCACACAACATATATCACATTCACAACTAAATCCATTATATATATATATATATCCGCATTAGTGATTTCATTATCTTTCTAGTCAGCACTTGAAACAGTCTATCTTCTCACAAACTCTGTTCTGTCAGCTGAATCCTTGCGCATCAAGTAATGTAGATCAAGCATATACTTGTAGAAATCATTAGTCATGTCAGCCAAACATAATCCATGTCTTCATAACCTTTACCACTGTCAGAAACACATCTGGAAAGCAATCTGATGTTCTGTCAGTTAGTTCTTCCTCTGTTCACACTATCACTCAGGAATTCGGTACTCAACTGTTCATATCTTTATCCTTGTCCATCACCGGAGGCTAAATCCTTGGAATCTATTACTCAAGGTAGTCCTCTTGACTTTCCCAAATCTGCACTTCACCAAGATACTTCCTCTGAGAGATCTGGACCTGTCTGTCAGACCTTTCCACATGCTCTGTTCTTGTTTACCGAACCTCAACAATCTTCATTCTGACTTCCGGTAGAGACACACCATGTCCTGCGGATGTGTGGGATGAACTTTGTTGCCATCAATGACAACAATCATGAAACCATATAGTGTCTCTTGCCAACAGCATGATCGTATAAAAAATTATAAAATCATAAAATCACATCATAATTAAATTCATAATTTGCATTTCAATAATCCATCTCAAGATAACATCGTATAATAAATCCATCACATAATCACATCACTAGTATCACAATACATCATAATGCAAGTCATATGTCAATTCATCATCAGTAAACGAATCAACATCTAGTCTCATCACAATCATGCCAAACATAATAAATTAAAGGTAAAAGCATATAGTCTAATAGTCTCGCATATCAGGATCAAAAGTCCCCAAAGTCTAAAATATGTTTGCAACAGTAATATGAATGAACAAAGTCATGGAGTGAAAAGGTAGGCATCACATCCTCCCCTCTAAGACTGAACTTCCTCCTAGAAATCATCAAAGAGATGAGGATAAAGGGCCCTCAATCATACATATGCCACTGGACCCTAACCTGGTCCAGCTCTCGACCTCGAAGGCCCAGTGTCTAACAAGCTAATATGTGAATTGGCTCTAAAGGCAACTGCCCATCCGCCTATACCTGTAGAGCACTCCAATCCAATACATGAGATAAATTAGATATGTAACGCCACAAAATAGATACATGAAAAACCTCATGGATGCGCGGTAGGCAAGGTGGCAAGGCTAGACAGTAGGCTATAGGTTCTATCTGCTCCAAGATCTCGAAAGGTCCAACAAAATGTGATGGGAGCTTAGAGCCCTTTCCATAACAAATTGGACTCTTGTGTGGTCGCACTCTCAAGAATACTCTGTCCCCAACCGAGAAGCTCTAATCTACTCTCTTGGCATTGGCATATGTCTTCTATCGATCATGTGCCTCCTGAAGTCTCTATCTAATCAAGGTCACCTACTGCTCCATATCTGGCACCAATTCTAGCCCTATTGCAACTCTATCCTAAATACAGTCCCAACTCAAAGGTGTCCTGCAAGGTCTACCGTACAAGGCCTAAAAAGGAGGCATACCCAACGAGCTGTGATGCCCATTGTTGTAGGCAAACTCAACTAGATACAGACAATCCTCCCATCTAGACTGGTGATCCATGACGTACATATAGAGCATATCCTCTAGAACCTGATTCACCCTCTCTGTCTGACCATCTATCTTAGGATGATAAGTGGAACTGAAGTTGAGCTATGTGCCCAATGCCTACTCCAGTGCCCTCCAAAAGGCTGATGTGAACACTGAGTCCCTATCAAAAATGTTATGGAAAGGTACTCCATGTAATCTAACAATCTCATCTAAGAATACTCTTGCCACTGATGGTACATTGTACATCGTGCGTACAGGTGAGAAATGCACCACCTTGGTCAACTTGTCAAATGTCACCACGATGGCATCATGGCGGCAAGATGACATAGGAAGACCAACAATGAAATCCATGGAAATGGTGTCCCATTTCCACTTAGGTATCTCCTGAGGGCATAAAAGACCTGTTGGATGCTGATGCTTAGCCTTGACCCTCTGGCACTCAAGGTATTGAACAACATACTCTGCAATATCTCATCTCATACATGCCCAATGGTACAACTGTCACAAGTCAATATGCATCTTCTTCACCCCTGGGTGTGCTACATAAGGTGCTCTGTGAGCCTTTGAAAGAACTACTGCACATAGGTCACCCACATGGGGTACATAGATGTGTTGTCAATGTCTAAGAAGCCCATCTTCCTCAAGTGAATATCCTGCAAATTTTCCCACAAGGGCCCTCTATGACTGGATCTCCTATTGCACCTCAAGAAACCACTCATCATCAGGTAGATGCTGAATAATGCACTCTCTCCGGTCCACACTCAAGGTCAAGGTCAGGATCTCGTGATGCCTTTGACTCAATGTGTCAGTGACCGTGTTCTCCTTCCCTTTGATGTAGTGGACACCAAAGTTATACTCGCAAAGAAACTCCATCCAACGCCATTGGCAGGCATTCAAATTTGGCTATGTGAAAATGTACTACAAACTATGGTGATCCGAATGAAGTTCAAAGCAATGATCCAAAAGAAAGTGTCTCCAACGAACAAGAGCATGAACCACTGATGTGAGCTCTAAATTGTGAGTAGGGTAGTTCAACTCATGTGTCTTGAGCTTATGGGACTCATATGCAATTGCTCTACCACTCTGCATAAGCATGGCTCCCAAACCTTCAAGTGATGCATGTGTACAAACTAAAAAATCCTCTGCGGGATCAGGAACCACTAAGATGGGAGCACTGATAAGACACTCCTTGAGGACCCTAAAGGCCCTCTCACACTACTTAGTCCAAGTGAAACTATTCCCTTTCTGCTGAAGGGAAGTGATGGGGTGTGCTATCCTAGAAAAAGCCCTCTACAAATCTACGGTAGTAACTGGCTAATCCCATGAATCTCCTTACCTCTATCACACTAGTGGGTGTTGGCCAATCCCTAATAGCTACTGCTACTCTCAAAAAGGTACACTTTACCAA
This sequence comes from Cunninghamia lanceolata, assembly GCA_027924645.1. Classification (NCBI taxonomy): domain Eukaryota; kingdom Viridiplantae; phylum Streptophyta; class Pinopsida; order Cupressales; family Cupressaceae; genus Cunninghamia; species Cunninghamia lanceolata. The sequence continues at coordinate 13,995,168 of BSBN01000078.1, forward strand.
GTTGCCAAAAAGCAGCTGCTGCTCTCAAGCACTGCAAAACCTGACGTAAGTGATCTTCATGCTCCTCCTCGGTCCGCGAGTAGATCAAAATGTCATCAAGGAAAAAGATCATGAATTGATCCAAGTATGTGCAGAACACCTCATTCATGAGACTCATGAACATTGCAGGGGCGTTCGTCAAGCCGAAGGGTACCACAGTGAAATCATAGTGGCCATATCGAGACTAGAAAGTGATTTTATGGATATCCACTTCTGTGATGTGCAACTAGTGGTAACCAGACTTCAGGTCTATCTTAAAGAACACTCTAGCTCCCTGCATCTGATTAAAAAGGTCATCAATCCTAGGTAGAGGATAACAGTTCTTCACCATCACCTTATTAAGCTGCCTATAGTCCATGCACAAATGGAGAGACCCATCCTTCTTCTTTATGAAGATAGCTAGTGCGCCCCATGGTGAAACACTAGCTTGGATGTGCCTCTTCTCAAGCAACTCCTCTAACTACAACTTAAGCTCTGTGAGCTCATGTGTGGTCATCATGTACAGTGCATAAGACACTGGCTCTGCACCCGGCACTAGATCAATGTGGATGTCTACCTCTCTACATGGAGGCATACCTGGTAACTTTCGTGGAAAGACATCGGTGAACTCCCTCAAGATAAGATGGTCATCTAATGACGCCTCTGGCTCATCCTTTGATCTCTCCCTAACCGTGATAGAAAACAACTTACATCCCTTCCGCATGTAGCGCTTAAGCTTATGAGTGGATATCATACGAACTATCATGGGCTTTTGAATGCTCACTACCTTGACTGATGTGCCATGATCATCTAAACAACTAATTACCTTTCAGCAACAATCTAGCTTGGCTCTATGAGCTGCAAGCCAATCCATGCCTAAAACTACACCATAAGATCCTAAAGGCATAACCCTAAGGTCACATAATGTAGTGAAGGCCCCCAAAGAGATCTCACAATCCTAAACCAAAGCATCTACTGATATCTGAGCCCCAGTGGCCAACTCAACCTCCCACTTAACCTCATGCCTAAAGACCACTAGCCTGCAATGCTCCACTAACGATGAAGATATGAATTAATTAGTAGTGCCAGAGTCAAATAAGATAGAAATGGGAACATCCCCAATCATACTTGTTGTCTCAATCACTGAGGCCTAGAAATCGGCCTGGCGGTTGTCAACCATTGCAAACATGTGGTGGGATCTACCCACATCACCAACTATCTACTCTGAACCTCCTGCATGAGGCTGTCCCCCTGTCGTAAAACCCTATGGGCACTCTCTAGCCAAATGTCCTGCCCCACCACATACGTAGCATGGGCCCCTAGCCTGTACATGTCCAGTCTGAGTCCTACTACTCTGTTGTTGTCCAGTTTGTCCAGTGGACCCCTGTGAACCCTTGTATGATTGTGTGATCTCACGGGTCCCACAGGTGGTCCCTATTGTCTCTGATCCCTATGCGGGTCCTGTGGCTGCCAACCTTGATTTTATCCTCCTTGTGCCCTCTGCTGGGGTCTAGACCTCTATTAATACTGTTGCTTCTTCTGCTATGGAGGCCTAGGAGGTAAAGATGGAGAACTAAACCCTCGTCTTTGTGGTGGTGGTGGTCTATAGAAATTCTGTTGCTACTACTAGCTAGGATCCTAAAACTGAGGGTGTGAACTCTGACCTCATCCCTGGATCTCCTCTACTATATATGCCTTCTTGGCAGTCTCACTCAAGGTCTAGGGGTCTGCCATGTGCATAGGCCCTGATATCCCCTGATTCAAACCTTTGATAAACTTGTGAACCAGAATCTTTTCATCATGGAGATACTTCACATAATGTGATAGCTCTATGAACCTTCCCTCATACTGCACAACTATAAGTCCTCTCTGCTGCAAGTTGTGGAACTCGTCGGTCCGACATTGCCTATAGTGGTCTGACAAATAACACACATTGAAGCATTCAATGAATGTGTCCCATGAAAGTGTATCCAAAGATAAGTGGCACTTGCACTTCTTAGTGTGCCACCAAGTCGCTGTTGTATCTCTCAATAGGTGAATCGCCACGTGTGGCTTTGTGTTGCCCTCGTAAGGATACAATGCAAAGCACTTGTCCAAACTGATAAGCCATGCCTCTGCCTCGACTCCCTCTGTGATTTGAATGAAGGTAGGTGGATTCAGCCTCAACAAATCTCTGATGGGGTCCCCACGGTCTCTGTGTCCTCGGATAGGCTCATCCACACTGTAACCATAAGGCCTATGAAAACCTTGCTCTCTCACCACTTTCTCTCACCTAGCATGATGTAGAGGGCTCCTGCTACGAGCTCTATAAGCCAAACCAACTTCCTCCACTGTCGTATCAAGTATCTCGACATAAGGCTCCACACATGGTGTCACTCACAGCTCGACGTGAGGCTCTACACATGGCTCCACACATGACTCAGCATGTGGCTCCTCTCGCAGATCAACACAGTGCTTAACACGTAGCTCAATACGCAACTCAACTGTGGCCAATGGTAACCTATCTAGCACTGCCTCTAAAGCTTGTAAAATTTGAGGTCTTGTATCAGGTGCGGGTGGTGACTGCGGTGCCGGTAGTCCCTGACCCTCAACTGATGAGTTATTATGCACCTCTACAGACTTAGTGCAGCATGAATGCACTCACCTCATTCTAGGTGGCATCCTACAAGAACAAGGTAGTCACGAATTAATCAAAATTGTAGAATAAGTAATGTGACCAAACAAGTCTAGTATTTAAACTTGGGCTCTGATACCAAATGTCATGCCCACATTTCCCATGTGGTAATGACATGCAACACACATGTCATGTCCACATTTGTCATGTGTTCATGACACGAAATATTAAAAATTTTCCACGCAACCCTAGAAACCCCCTAGCATGCGTCAGCGTGCTCAGTGGCAATACAAATAAGGCGTAAACATGTTAGTCAAATGTAGGGTAATGTGATCACATGTGCATTCCCCTACTCGATGAAAGCCAACTAAGGGGGTCAATGCGACATGAGGGGCATCACCATTAGGGTTAGGATCGAAAGATGAAAACCCTAAGTTTACCTAAATGGATGAAAGGATTTCAACACAAGCCAAAATTAAAAGCCTAATTCTAAAGCATAAATGAATTAAATAATATCTTAATTAAAATCAACAAGTTTGCAGGAACATTAGATTTAACTCTACACAAGGTTTAAATTTCTAAGGAAAGTTAACCTTGAATCCCAGAAAAATCCGGTAGCATAATGCCTCACGGGCGTGGATAGGGATTATTCTACTAACTAAAATTCTATCGAAGGTTCCCTCTACTCACTAGATAGGATTAAACATCAGATTAATTAGTCATTTATTTCTCACTATATTAAAATAAACTAATGCAACTAAATTAATTAAAATAAAATAACATTAACCTTATAGATTAATATCCATATGCAACAAATTAATCTCAATTGATTTAAAATTAAATATGTTTCAATAATTAAACTGGAGGAAGATTAAATGAATCATTTAAACCCCACTTCAAATATTTATAATCGAATCTCTAGTCTCTTCTAGATCAAACAATAAATTTAAATGATCCTAATCATAAAAACATTAGGATTTAATTCATATCCCCTAACAATTTTGAAATAACAACTAGATAGAAAATAATACTACTAAATAGACTAAAAACCCACTTTTTAAACTAGAATCTCCCCTCTACTTATTTTGACAACCCTCAAGTTTATTATTTAAAATAAAAACCCATAATCAAACGAAAAAGAGAGGGAATTGGAGAAGTAAATAAAAATAAATAAAACTAATTTAAACTCACTTGTACTACAAGTTTCCCAATAAAATAATATTTTCCTTATGGAGACATAGAAACCCTAACCCTATCCTCTAAACTATCATTTTCTTTTCTCTTTAGTATCATTCTTCCTTCTCTTAATGTTTTCTCATTGTTTTGGTTGCAGGTTTGAAGAGGTTTCTTCCATGGCCGGAACATCCATTGAAGTGTATATAAAGAATATATATATATATATCCTTTGGACTAACACAGTAAAGGTTAACATTTATAGGCGGCTGTGGATTGGGGAACGGCTAAGGGCCGGCCATTGAAGGAAGGGTGCCGTGGGAGAGGTAACGCAGAATCTACTACGTGAGGGTTTCTTTTGTTTTGAATGCTATCCTACGATATAAGAGAAGAGGGGAGGGGGGTGTGAGGGGCATCCCCCACCCCCGCCACTGTCGCCATTAGTGAATGTAGAAACAGTAAGGAAAAAAAATAGTGGGGGGTAAAATCCCCCCACCACTATACTTGTCCTCAAATTTAAACCCTTGCCTACGATGGCTATTTGCTTTCACTTAGAAATGTTTATAATTTTATCTCTTTTTTTTTGTTACACAATTTCATTTTATATATATATATATAGCTCAGGAAGAATAAAACATAGTTTTTTCAAAATTTCCAATTTAATAAAGATGCAAACTCTATTTAAAATAATATATAAATATAAATAAATAAATATATATATATATATATATATATATATAATTTTTTTTAACTTAGTTTTCTCTATTAACCAATTCATCTAGCAACTAAAATAAGGGAAATGTATATAAAATGAATATACCTATTTTCATATATATATATATATTATATTTATATAGTTATATTTGTATATGCATAATTTTTTTTATATTCCAAATATACCAATGGATTTCTCATAGAGACCAAACAACATATTTTTCTTTTTACAAAGAATAGAAAACAAAATAGATGAATTTTTTTTTAAAAGAAAACAAATGCATAAACTATCTCTTTTTTTGTGAAATAAAAACAACAACAAACATTTATGTATTTTTTTCTGTTTTCTTTGGAACAACATTTTTTAAAAAAAAATAACAGCAAGGTAAATATATTTCTTTCTTTTCTTTGAAACAACCATTTAAAAATAATACTTCAAGAGAATGAATTTTTTTTTCTTTCATTGCACATTTTCACATTTACTTGAATTTAAAACAACCACTATATTTTTTTTATTTCCACCTTTAATACAACTAAATACAACTTCAAAAATTTAAGCATTTACTTTTACAACTCAAGAGAGAACAATCCACTCTCTTTCAACAACACAAATACAAAAAGGCCAATTTCGCCATGGCTCACAATAGCTAAAATCAAAACGAACAACAACCACAAAAATGACTCTTTTTCTTCCACACTCCATAGCTCCAAAATAACCTGCAATAAACACATAGAAGGAGGAAAAAAGTCACAAAACTACTCTCCTCCCTACCATAGACTCACTCATGAGTCACCCCCGAGCTTGGAGGTCATCCTCACACAACGAACACACACCACTTCACAATAAAAACACTCAAACACAAAAGTAAGAAGCACTCCTTTAGATTGCACAAAACAAAACTCACCACAAATGAGTTTAAATGGGGTAGAGGAGTGGACATCATTCAACTCAAGAGTGTCACTCCAAATAACTCCCAAAATCAAATTTCTCAAGGCCTCAAGCCATCAAATAAATACCATTTTTCCACATAGTTTTCCCATGGCTCTCAAGCCATTCAAATACATATTTTCTCATCTTTCCCTCAAGACTAAAATACCACAAAACTAGGATGTGACCTCGAGGAGGTTCACTCCTCCCCCACCCCACACATGTTGAGTATTTTCTCCAAATGGAGAGGCTCTCACAACACCCATAACCAAATTCCCATAACAACAAAAGTAAAACACACACACACCAAGCATCACAAATTAAATGAAAATACCTAAGGAAAGGAATTAGCCTTGAATCCTACCTTTAATAGCCCAAATGGAAGATAGTTGAGAAGAGCCCTTCCAACTCCACCTCCAACTCCTTTCTCAATTGAGCCTCCAAAATCCCTCTAACTCTCTCCCCAAAAATTCAACTAAAATTCAAAATTGTAAAATAATTCAACAACCATCTCCCTCTCTTCAAGAGGGATTAAAATAGGCTCTTTCCATGAGCCTTGAGGAATGGGGAGGTGACACTTGTCACCTCCTCACTCCTTCACACAACCACTTGCAAGCTTCATGGAATGGGGTGGTGACACATGTCATCCACCCATTCCACCAAGTCTTTCCCCCTCCACTTCCTCTCTCTCTCTGTAACATGTGGGAGAGAAAAATGGAGCCAAAGAAGGAGTGGGTACTACAAGTGCCCCAATCATCTCCCCCTAAGAAAGCCCACTCAACCCCAAGGTATCCTCACCAATTGTAGGAGAGGCTTGGAGTTGATTCCTCCACAATTTAGGGGTCTTGAAGACTCCCCCAAACCTTGGAAAGAGGAATGGAAGAGGTTGAGTGCTTGACCCACTCTTCCTTTCCTTCCCAAACTTCCATTTTAGTCACTTTACTTCAGGGTGAAGTTTAAGTGACCAAATGGGAGTTAACCTAATGTTGGACAAGCTCAAAAGGTCTCTAGACCCTAGGGGTATAACCCAGGGTCACTTTTAACTCATTTTGAGCACCATAGGGTGAGAAAAATCACATAAAAAGGGGTCTCAAAAATATAAACTCAAAATAAAATCCAAATGAACATTACATCTTTACAACACGAAATAAAAATTAAATATAAAAGGGGTAGACCTAACCCAAACAACACCACGAAAATTTTATCATGCATACATAGTTGATCTTGGTTCCTCTTGGAATTAGATTGGCTTACACAGGAATTCACAAAATGTGTGGGATCATCTTCTATTATCCGCGGCTTGGTTAGAACACCTGCGCACTTAAAGAAGAGATTAATCCAACATGTATATCATAGACGAAGCAAAGTAAAACATACACTCACATTATCGCGTGATCATATAAAACATCATAAAATCACATCATAATTAAATTCATAATTTGCATTTCAATAATCCATATCAAGATAACATCACATAATCACATCACTAGTATCTCAATACATCATAATGCAAGTCATATGTCAAATCATCGTCAATAATCGAATCAACATCTGGTCTCATCACAATCATGCTAAACATAATAAATCAAAGGTAAAAGCATATAGTCTCATAGCCCTGTATATCAGGATCAATAGTCCCCAAAGTCTAAAATATGTCTCCAACAATAATATGAATGAACAAAGTTAGGGATTGAAAAGGTAGGCCTCACATCCTCTTCCCCTAAGACTGAAAATCCTCTTGGAAGTCTTCAAAGAGGTGAGGATAAAGGGCCCTCAATCTAACTGCATCTTGCCATGTCACCGTGACCTCATCGTACATGTGCCACTGGACCCTAACCTGGTCTAGCTCTCGACTTCGAAGGCCCAATGTCTGACGAGACAATATGTGAATTAGCTCCAAAGCCAACTACCCATCTGCCTCTATCTGTAGAGCACTCCAATCCTATACATGAGATAAATTAGATATGTAACACCACAAAATAGATACATGGAAAACATCGTGGATGCGCGACAGGCTAGGTGGCAAGGCTAGATGGTAGGCTACAGGTCCTATCCACTCCAAGATCTCAAAAGGTCCAACAAAATATGGTGCGAACTTAGAGCCCTTTCCATAACGGATTGGAATCTTGTGTGGTCTTACTCTCAAGAATACTTTGTCCCCATCCGAGAAGCTCCAATCTACTCTCTTGGCATCAGCATACTCCTTATGTCAATCATGTGCCTCCTAAAGTCTCTGTCTAATCAAGGTCACCTGCTACTCCATATCCTACACCAACTCTGGCCCTATCGCAACCCTGTCTTCAATACGGTCCCAACTCAAAGGTGTCCAACAAGTTCTTTCATACAAGGCCTAAAAAGGAGGCATACCCAACGAGCTGTGATGCCCATTGTTGTAGGTAAACTCAACTAGATATAGATACTTCTCACATCTAGACTATTGATCCATGACGTACATATGGAAAATATTCTCTAGAACCTGATTCACCCTCTCTATCTAACCATCTGTCTCAGGATGATAAGCGGAACTTAAGTTGAGCTGTGTGGCCAACGCCTACTCCAGTGCCCTCTAAAAGGCTAATGTGAACACTAAGTCCCTATAAGAAATGATACAATGAGGTACCCCATGTCATTTAACAATCTCATCCAAGAATACTCTTGCCACTGATGGTGCATTGTACGTCATGCGTATAGGTGAGAAATGTGCCACCTTGGTCAACTTGTCAACCGTCACCATGATGGCATCATGGCGGTGAGATGACATAGGAAGACCAACAATGAAATCCATGGAAATGGTGTCCCATTTCCACTCAAGTATCTCATGAGGGTATAAAAGACCTGGTGGATGTTGATGCTTAGCCTTGACCCTTTGGCACTCAAGGCATCGAGCAACATACTCTGCAATATCTCATCTCATACCCTCCCAATGGTACAACTATCACAAGTCAGCATGCATTTTCTTCACCCTTGGGTGTGCCACATAAGGTGCTCTATGAGCCTTTGGAAGAGCTAATGCACGTAGGTCACCTACACAGGATACATAGATGCATTGTCAATGTCTAAGAAGCCCATCTGCCTCAAGTGAATATCCTACAAATTTGCCCACAAGGGCCCTCTATGACTGGATCTCCTGCTGCACCTCAAGAAACCATTAACCTTAGGTAGATGCTGAATAATACACTCTCTCAAGTCCACACTCAAGGTCAAGGTCAGAATCTCATGGCACCTCTGACTTAATGCGTCAGCGACCACATTCTCCTTCCCTTTGATGTAGTGTACATCAAAGTCATACTCACAAAGAAACTCCATCCAGCACTGCTGGCGGGAGTTCAAATTTAGCTATGTGAAAATGTACTTCAAACTATGGTGATCCGAATCAAACTCAAAGCGACGACCCAAAAGAAATTGTCTCTAATGAACAAGAGAATGTACCACTACTGCAAGCTCTAAATCGTGAGTAGGGTAGTTCAGCTCATGTGTCTTGAGCTTATGTAACTCATATGTAATCTCTCTACCACTCTGCATAAGCATGGCTCCCAAACCCTCAAGTGATGCATCTGTACAAACCATAAAATCCTCTACAGGATCAGGAACCACTAAGATGGGAGCACTGATAAGAAGCTCCTTGAGGACCCTAAAGGCCCTCTCACACTGCTCAGTCCAAGTGAAACTCTTCCATTTCTGCTGAAGGGAAGTGATGGGGTGCGCTATCCTAGAAAAGCCCTCTACGAATCTACAGTAGTAACTGGCTAATCCCATGAAACTCCTGACCTCTGTCACACTGGTGGGTGTTGGCCAATCCCTAATAGCCCTAATCTTCATTGGATCTATGGAGATACGATTGTCAGATAAGATATGCCCTAAATATCGCAACTCGATCCAGAAAAAGGCACACTTCACCAAGTTGCCAGAAAGCTGCTGCTCTCTCAAGCACTGTAAAACCTGACGTAAGTGATCCTCATGCTCCTCCTCGATTCATGAGTAGATCAAAATGTCATCAAGGAAAATGATCATGAACCGATCCAAGTATGTGTGGAAAACCCCATTTACGAGACTCATGAACACTACAGGGGTGTTCGTCAAGTCGAAGGGTACCACAGTGAACTCATAGTGGCCATATCAAGTCCGGAAAGCAGTTTTATAGATATTGACTTCTGTGATGCACAACTGGTGGTAACCAGACTTCAAGTCTATCTTAGAGAACACTCTGGCTATCTGCATCTGATAGAAAAGGTCATCAATCCTAGGAAGAGGATAATGGTTCTACACTGTCACCTTATTAAGATGCCTATAGTCCATGCACAAATGAAGAGACGCATCCTTCTTCTTTACGAAGATAACCGGTGCGCCCGATGGTGAAATGCTAGGTCAGATGTGCCCCTTCTAAAGCAACTCCTCTAACTACAACTTGAGCTCTGTGAGCTCATGTGTGGTCATCCTGTAGGGTGCATGAGACACTGGCTCTATACCCGACACTAGATCAATGTGGAAGTCTACCTCTTTGCGTGGAGGCATACCTGGTAACTCTTGTGGAAAGACATCGGTGAACTCCCTCAAGATAGCGTGGTCATCTAATGATGCCTCTGGCTCATTCTCTGATATGTCACTAACTGTGATAGAAAACAACTGACATCCCTTCTGCATGCAGTGCTTAAGCTATTGAGTGGATATCATATGAATTGTCATGGGCTTCTAAATGCCCACTACCTCAACTAGCGTGCCATGATCATCTAAACAGCTAATCATCTTTCAGCAAAAATCTAGCTTGGCTCTGAGCTACAAGCCAATCCATGCCTAAAACTACACCATAAGATCCTAAAGGCATAACCCTAAGGTCACATAATGTAGTGAAGGGCCCCAAAGAGATCTCACAATCCTGAACCAAAGCATCTACTGACATGCTGGCCCCTGTGGCCAACTCAACCTCCCACGTAACATCCTGTCTAGAGGCCACCAGCCTGCAATGCTCCACTAACGATGAAGATATGAATGAATCAGTAGCGCCAGAGTCAAATAAGATCACTAAGGCCTGGAAATCAGCCTAGCGATTGTCAACCACTGCAAACATATGGTACGATCTACCCACATCACCAATTGTTTTCTCTGAACATCCTGCACGAGGCTATCCCCCTACCGTAAAACCCTGTGGGCACTCTCTGGCCAAATGTCCTACCCCACCACATACGTAGCATGGGCCCCTAGCCTATACCTATCCAGTCTGATTCCTACTACTTTGTTGTTGTCTAGTGGACCCCTGTGAACCCCTGTAAGACTGATGTGATCTCATGGATCCCGTAGGTGGTCTCTGCTATCTCTGATCCCTACGCGGGCCTTGCTACTGCCAACCTTGATTATGTCCTCCCTTTGCCCTCTTCTAGGGTCTAGACATCTGCTGATACTACTGCTACTGCTGTTGTGGAGGCCTAGGAGGTAAATATGGAGAACTAAACCCTCCTCTCTGTGGTGGTGGTGGTGGTCTACAAAAATTTTGCCGTTGTTGCTGGCTACGATCTTAAAACTTAGGGTGTGAACTCCAACCTCGTCCCTAGATCTCCTCTGCTATATATGCCTTCTCAGTAGCCTCACTCAAGGTCTGGGGGTCTGCCATGCGCACAGGCCCTGATATCCCCTGATTCAAACCTCTGATAAACTTGTGAACTAGAAGATTTTTATCATGGAGATACTCAGCATAACGCAATAGCTTTGTGAACTTGCCCTCATACTGCACAACCGTAAGTCCTCTCTACTGTAAGTCATGGAACTCGTCAATTTGACACTGCCTATAGTCGTTTGACAAATAACGTGCATTAAAGTGCTTAATGTCCCATGAAAATGTATCCAAAGATAAGTGATGCTTGTACTCCTTAGTGTGCCACCAAGTCATTGTTGCGTCTCTCAATAGGTGAACCACCAGGTGTGCCTTCATGTTGCCTTCGTAAGGATGCAATGAAAAGCACCTGTTCAAAATGATAAGCCATGCCTCCACCTCAGATCCCTCTATGTTCCCAATGAAGGTAGGTGGATTCAACCTCAACAAATCTCTGATGGGGTCCCCACGGTCTCTGTGTCCTTGGATAGGCTCATCCACACCGTAACCATAAGGCCTATGAAAACCCTTCTCTACTGTCACCACCTCCTATCACCTAACATGATGTAGAGGGCTCCTGCTATGTGCTCTATAAGCTGAAACAACCTCCTCCATTGTCATATCAGGTATCTAGACATAAGGCTCCACATGTGGTGCCACTCACAGTTCGACGCGGGGTTCTACATGTGGCTCCACACATGACTCAGCGCGTGGCTCCTCTCACGGATCAACATGGTGCTTGACACATGGCTCGATATGTGGCTCAACTGCGGCAAGTGGTAACCTATCTAGCACTACCTATAAAGCCTATAAAATCTGAGGTCCTATATCAAGTGCGGGTGGTGCCTGCGGTGTTGATGGTCCCTGACCCTCGGTTGATGAGTCAGTATGCAACTCTACAAACTTAGTGTGGTGTGAATGCACTTGCCTCATTCTAGGTGGTATCCTACAAGAACAAGGTAGTCATGAATTAATCAAAATTGTGGAATAAGTAATGTGCCCAAACAAGCCCAGTGTTTTAACTTGGGCTCTGATACCAAATGTCATGCCCACATTTCCCATGCGGTCACAACATGCAACACACATGTCATGTCCACATTTTTCATGTGGTCATGACACAAAATATAAAAAAATTTCAACGCAACCCTATAAACCCCCTCTCACGCGTCAGCGTGCTCAGTGGCAATACGCATAAGGCGTAAACATGTTAATCAAATGTGGGGTAATGCGATCACATGTGCATTTCCCTACACGATGAAAGTTGACTAATGGGGTCAATGCAACGTGAGGGGCGTCGCCATTAAGGTGAGGATCAAAAGATAAAAACCCTAAGTTTACCTAAGTGGATGAAAGGATTTCGACACAAGCTAAAATCAAAAGCCTAATTCTAAAGCATAAATGAATTAAATAATATCTTAATTAAAATCAACAAGTTTGTAGGAACGTTAGATTTAACTCTATGGAAGGTTTAAATTTCTAAAGGAAGTTAACCTTGAATCCCAGAAAAATCTAGCAGCATAATGCCTCACGGGCGTGGATAGGGATTATTCTACTAACTAAAAATCTATCGAAGGTTCCCTCTACTCACTAGATAGGATTAAACATCATATTAATTAGTCATTTATTTCTCACTATATTAAAATAAACTAACGTAACTAAATTAATTAAAATAAAATAACATTAACCTTATAGATTAATATCCATATGCAATAAGTTAATCTCATTGATTTAAAATTAAATACATTTCAATAATTAAATTGGAGGAAGATTAAATGAATCATTTAAACCCCACTTCAAATATTTAGAATCGAATCGCTAGTCTCCTCTAGATCAAACAATAAATTTAAATGATCCCAATCATAAAAACATTAGGATTTAATTCATATCCCCTAACAATTTTGAAATAACAACTAGATATAAAATAATACTACTAAATAGACTAAAAACCCACTTTTTAAACTAGAATCTCCCCTCTACTTATTTTGACAACCCTTGTTTATTATTTAAAGTAAAAACCCATAATCAAACCAAAAAGAGAGGGAACGGGAGAAGTAAATTAAAAAAATAAAACTAATTTAAACTCACTTGTCCTACAACTTTCCCAATAAAATAATATTTTCCTTATGGAGACATAGAAACCCTAACCCTATCCTCTAAACTATCATTTTCTTTTCTCTTTAGTTTCATTCTTTCTTTTCTCATTGTTTTAGTTGTAGGTCTAAAGAGGTTTCTTCCATGGCCAGAACCTCCATTGAAGTGTATACGAAGAATATATATATCCACTGGACTAACACAACAAGGGTTAATGTTTACAGGTGGCTATGGATTGGGGAATGGCCAAGGGTCGGCCATTGGAGGAAGGGCGCCACGGGAGAGGTAATGCAGACTCTACTGCGTGAGGGTTTCTTTTGTTTCGAATGCTATCCTACGATATAAGATAAGAGGGGAGGGGGTGTGAGTGGCGTCCCCCACCCACTACCAACTGAATGGTGGGTAGTGGGTGGGGAGCACTCCCCACCCCCGTCACTGTCGCCATTAATGAACATGGAAACAGTAAGGAAAAAAAAATGGTGGCCACCACTATACTTGTCCTTAAATTTAAACCCTCGGCTATTATGGCTATTTGCTTTCACTCAAAAATGTTTATAATTTTATCTTTTTTTTGTTACATAGTTTCATTTTATTTTATATATATATATAATTTTTTTTAAACTCAGTTTTCTTTATTAACCAGTTCATCCAGCAACTAAAATAAGGGAAATGTATATAAAATGAATATACCTATTTCCATATAAATACATCTATATATATATATATAATTATATTTGTATATACATATTTTTTTTTATATTCCAAATATACCAATGGATTTCTCATAGAGAGCAAACAACGTATTATTATTTTTAAGAGAGAATGGAAAACTAAATAGATGGCTTTTTTTTTAAAAAAGAAAACAAATGCATAAACTATCTCTTTTTTTTTGTAAAATAAAAACAGCAACAAACATTTATGTATTTTTTTTGTTTTCTTTGGAATGTATCATTTTTTTTAAATAACAGCAAGGTAAATATATTTCTTTCTTTTCTTTGAAGCAACCATTTAAAAATAATACTTCAAGAGCATGCATTTTTTTTCTTTCCTTGCACATTTTCACATTTAGTTGAATTTAAAATAGCCACTATATTTTTTTTATTTCCACCTTCAATACAACTAAATACAACTTCAAAAATTTAAGCATTTACTTTTACAACTCAAGAGAGAACAATCCACTCTCTTTCAACAACACAAATACAAAAAGGCCAATTTAGCCATGGCTCACGATAACCAAAATGAAAACGAAAAACAAACAACAACCACAAAAATGACTCTTTTTCTTTCACACTCCATAGCTCCAAAATAACCTACAATAAACACATAGAAGGGGGAAAAAAGCCACAAAACTGCTCTCCTTCCTACCATAGACTCACTCATGAGTCACCTACGAGCTTGGAGGTCATCATCACACAAGGAACACACACCACTTCACAACAAAAACACTCAAACACAAAAGCAAGAAGCACTCCCTTGGTTTGCACAAAACAAAACTCACCAAAAATGAGTTTAAATGGGGTAGGGGAGTGGACATCACTCAACTCAAGAGTGCCACTCCAAATAACTCCCAAAATCAAATTTCTCAAGGCCTCAAGCCATCACATAAATACCATTTTTCCACATAGTTTTCCTATGGCTCTCAAGCCATTCAAATACACATTTTCTCATCTTCCCCTCAAGGCTAAAATACCACAAAACTAAGATGTGATCTCGAGGAGGTTCACTCCTCCCCCACCCCACACATGTTGAGCATTTTCTCCAAATAGAGAGGCTCTCACAACACCCATAACCAAATTCCCACAACAACAAAAGTAAAACACACACACAAAGCATCACACATGAAATGAAAATACATAAGGAAAGGCATTAGCCTTGAATCCTACCTTTAATAGCCCAAATGGAAGATAGTTGAAAAGAGCCCTTCCAACTCCACCTCCAACTTTTTTCCCAATTGAACCTCCAAAATCACTCTAACTCTCTCCCCAAAAATTCAACTAAAATTCAAAATTGTAAAATAATTCAACAACCCTCTCCCTCTCTTCAAGAGGGATTAAAATAGGCTCTTCTCATGAGCCTTGAGGAATGGGGAGGTGACACTTGTCACCTCCTCACTTCTCCGCACAACCACTTGCAAGTTTCATGGAATGGGGTGGTGACACATGTCATCCACCCATTCCACCAAGTCTTTCCCCCTCCACTCTCTCTCTCTCTCACATGTGGGAGATAAAAGTGGAGCCAAATAAAGAGTGGGTACTACAATTGCCCCAATCATCTCCTAAGAAAGCCCACTCAACTCCAAGGTACCCTCACCAATTGTGGGAGAGGCTTGGAGTTGAGTCCTCCACAATTTAGGGGTCCTGAAGACTCCCCCAAACCTTGGAAAAGGAATGGAAGAGGTTGAGTGTTTTACCCACTCTTCCTCTCCTTCCCAAACTTCTATTTTCGTCACTTTACTTCAAGGTGAAGTTTAAGTGACCAAATGGGAGTTTACCTAAGGTTAGACAAGCTCAAAAGGTCTCTAGACCCTAGGGGTATAACTCAGGGTCACTTTTAACTCATTTTGAACACCATAGGGTGAGAAAAATCACATAAAAAGGGGTCTCAAAAATATAAACTCAAATAAAATTCAAATAAACATTACATCTTTACAACACCAAATAAAAATCAAATATAAAAGGGGTAGACCTAACCCAAACAACACCACACAATAACATTATGAAAATTTCATCATGCTTACATAGTTGATCTTGGTTCCTCTTGGAACTAGATTGGCTTACACGGGAATTCACAAAATGTGTGGGATCATCTCTGATTATCCATGGCTTGGTTAGAACCCCTACGTACTTAAATAAGAGATTAATCCAACATGTATATCATAGCCGAAGTAAAGTAAAACATACACTTGCATCATCGCATGATCATATAAAACATTACAAAATCACATCATAATTAAATTCATAATTTGTATTTCAATAATTCATCTCAAGCTAACATCACATATTAAATCCATCACATAATCGCATCACTAGTATAACAATACATCATAATGCAAGTCATATGTCAACTCATCATCAGTAATCGAATCAACATCTAGTCTCATCACAACCATGCTAATCATAAAAAATCAAAGGTAAAAGCATATAGTCTAATAGTCCTACATATCAAGATCAACAGTCCCCAAAGTCTAAAATATGTCTCCAACAGTAAGATGAAATGAACAAAGTTAGGGAGTGAAAAGGTAGGCCTCACATGTTGCGTGAAATTTTTTTGATATTTCGTGTCATGACCACATGACAAATGTTGAAATGACAAATGCGTTACATGTCGTGACCGCATGGGAAATGTGGGCATGACATGAAGCTTATGGATTAGCACAGGTGGAGATCAATGGTGATTCGATGGTGGCAGAAAAGATTGGAGCTATAGATAGTGTATGGAGAATAGTGGAGAACGGGCATAGGGGACATAAAGGAAGGTCGATGGGGATTTAGAAGTGGAAATCGGGAGCTAGGTGGAGTGGAGGCCAAATAGAAGATGTCGACTAGGTGGATCATGGATTTCTGGTAGGGGCGACCTTGGTTTGAAGGATTGGTAGAGGATAATCTACAAATGCCGAAAGATGGAGGGAGCTAGGGTTTAAGATAGGTATCCCGATCAATAGATATAAACCCTATAATCACAAAGGATAAGTTTAAACCTGCAATAAATAAATTTTTTACTCTACAAACATCAACATCAGACCTTCAGTCAAATGATATAAGCCATAAAAACTAAAAACCAAAGATCCGATCGAAAGTTCCTATGCAGAGGTTATACGGATCCATACGGTATGGCCTTGTGGCAGTGGCCAAACTATAAAAAAAAATAATTTTCTTTCGGTGGCCAAAATATATCAAATTTTATGTCAATTTTTGTTTCTCAGGCATCTCGGACGCGATGGTGAGGTCGGATCTGGACTGGGAAGAAACCTGTAGAAATTTACTTCCAAATCTTGACAAAACAAGGGTTAAAGCATGCAAATTGTTTTTCAACGAAAACCTGTAAAAACTAATGATTAGATCCAATGGAGCATGTTCACGTCGGGTTCACGAAAATATATAATAAAAATTTTGGATATTATGAAATTGATAATACAATACAATAAAATGCATTACCTAATCTAAATCTTCAATACCTCAATAGATAGAATGATGGATGCAATGCAAGATGAATTGATCGATTGATTTGATATGTTGATTTCTCAATTCGGTATCATAACATTAGCATAGGATGAATGATGATAGATGATGGAAGATAATGGATGAATGATGCAAAGGTTCTAAAGATATTTCGACAACATAAGAATACTTGAAAACCAATGCATGATAATGGCTTGTAGAAGGCTTGATTTATAGGCAAGGGCTAGTTCAAATGGATGGTTGAGATTGAAAGGCTAAATGAATGATGTGGACAACTAAGATTGATTAGTTATTCCCACTCTTTGAGGGAGTTGTAGTCATGTGACAAGTGGAGGGAAAATGATAGAGCTCATGTGTGATTGTGTACACAAAAACCTTTATTTAATAAGTTTATGTGTGATTGTGTATACAAAAACATTTATTAGTTGTGCATGTGAAAGATATTAAATGAAAGTTTTACTACCACACATGATTCAAGTGAGAGGTGGACAAGTGTTGGAATGAGTTGAAAGGTGAGGACCTAATTCAAATATTTTATTTGAATTAGTTGGGATATGTGGATGGAAATTAATTAAATAAATAGAGATTTATTTAATTAATTGGCTAGATGATTAGGATGGGATTATGATGGGATTTTAATTAAATAAATAAAATTTATTTAATTAATTAGCTTATGGATTAAGTGGAATTAGGAGTGGGATTATGACAAAATACTACATGATGTCTAGATAATGTATTTGGCTGTGTTGCAGGACATGGACAAATTTGAGTATAATTTTGAGTGTCTACATTATATATATATTCTCAATATATTATGTCAACATATTTAATTTACTCCATTTATTTTCTAATACAAGACAACAACGCATATCACTACATTCTTTCAATGTTCAAATTATGGATGGACAACAATCATTCACCAACAACAACCATTGTAGAACAACACAGATCATTACATGGTTTCAAAAAACCAAAATGCACCAAAAAATATGAAAATATTCTCTATACTCTTTTTTTTAGAATACTAATATTAGACACAAATAACAAATCCCTCTTTACTACTATTACAAATACGCCCCCCTTATTAATTGAAATTAGCAACTCAATTTTACAAACTATGTATACTTTAAATTTTCCATATGAAAAATAATATAGTTTTTTCTCCACACAAAACTCCTTTCCACATCCATTCTCAGCATATCCATTGCACACTAAGGTGCAATTGCTAGTAAATAAGTGTTACTTATACTTTTTTTAACTATGAAAGATTTGAACTAAGTAATAAGTGTACTCTTTTGTTGTGTTTTAACTATACCATGTTGTAAATGTTGATCATTATTGTTGCTATTATATTTTTTAGATTTTGAGCATACCTATATTTATTTGTTGTAATTTTTAACTGTGATCCATAGACCAAAAAAATTCATTCCTTCAACTTCCAACTTCCAACTTGTCCCTTGACTAATTCAATTGTAACTTAAAATTGTTAAGACATAAATTATAAACATTATATTTCTATAATCTATTGTCATTAATATTAAATTATTTCTGATAAAAAAAATTTAAATATTTTTGAATTGAATTAAATGATGTTCCGCATAAAGTCCCAAAAATCCAAGGTTGAAACCCAACCGTAAACGAGATAAAATCCTTTAAAGTGAAGGAGATTCATATATTTCGTCAATACCTACTACCACTTGCACCGATAGGAGGTTCAAGGAATACGCCGATAGGAATGACCGACGAGTTTAGAAAATTTCCTGGCATGAATTTTTTTTACTGAGACAATTTTCCGAGCACTATAATGCTCACATATAAAATCCTATTGGCTAATTATTTTCTTGTCCCTTCCAGTGGGACCCTATAATTGAAAGAGAGGAGTTAAGTCAAAACCCAAAGTCGTGCATGTAAATTCATAGCATGAGGAATATGACAGAAAAATCAAACAACTGAAGCAATACTGAATTGACCCTAACCCTGCAACCTCTCAGAACTTTCATATACTCCATGATGACCAAGACATTGGCTTACAGTTGACCGGAACTCAGAACAGTTTTAATGCTGTTGATTTTTCTATTCAGTTCACTATAAATTCTGTACAAATTAAATACTACCTAACTAGTTATTTTTGTGATCATAGTCACATTCATTTCAGGTTTGGGGCAAACAAAATCCATTCTGTAGACACATACGAAACAAAAAGTTTCAAGCTTGGATTGATTGAACTGCAAAAAATGAGGTATTCTTGCACACATTTTTCTTCTGTTCTCAGTCTGTTATTCATTTTTTCGTGTTTGACTGTTGCACTCGGTCTCAACTCCACACGAGTTGAAGTAATGAAAAAACTCTCTGCTTATTCATCAATCTAGAAAGATTATGCTTCAAACTCTGACCCATGTCGATGGGATGGTGTAAACTGCAGTGAAAATAACAGTGATGTCGTAGAACTCCACTTGTCTTCTCATGGGTTTAATGCAAGTATTTGGTAGTTTGTGTGTAAGCTGCAAGCCCTTGAATTTCTTGACCTGTCAAATAATTCCTTGTCCACCCCATCTGACAAGGATATTGGGTTTTGCAAAAACTTGGTTTCCTTGAATCTCAGCTACACTTCCATGTCAGGCACTCTTCCTTCACTTAACTCTCTTTAGAAATTACAATCCCTTGACATGTCTTACAATTATTTGAAAAGAGGATTAACAGCGCAAATCCAAAATTTAAGAGAGCTCAAGACGTTCAAGGTGACATACAATAATTTTGATGGGTCAATAGCTTTTGGAGGTCTAAAGATGGAAAATGTAGACCTCTACCATAACTATTTTGGTGGTGGATTCCCTCAAGAGCTTCCTAAATGTAACAATTTGACTTATCTTGATCTTAGTGACAACAGTTTTATTGGCCCAATCCCTGATAATATTAACAGTCTTGTCAAGTTGGAAACTCTAGTCCTCTCTTCCAATAACTTCTCTGGTAGTATTCCTAGATCATTGAAGGCCCTCATCAAGCTGTCACGTTTTGCAATTCATCAGAACAAATTGTTGATTTTCTAGCTCGAAAGGTGGAGTGGAGTTGCTTTAAAGGTGGAGTTGCTTTAAAGCAACTCAAGTTGGATTTTCAACAACAATAGTTTTTTTTATCTAAGAATAGAATGTTTTTGAGTTTGTGAGATTGAGATAAAATCAAGAGTGATTTTATGTGTGATTTAAAGCTGAATAAAGCAAGGAAAGTTTCTTTACTTGCAAATTAAGTAAAGCAGTTGGGCTCTATATATAAGATTGTTGTAGCAAACTCATATGGTATTTGTTGAAGAGAAAAATTGTTGTTAGGCTGAATAGAAGATCCAACAGTTGCAGGTTTTTCCCCACACTGGGGTTTCCTGGGTATATCTGTGTTATTGTCTATCTGTGATTGGCTTCTTGTTATTTTTTACTTCTTCTGTTATTTGTTGTTATTTAACCCAGAGTATTGATTGTTATAAATCAGATAGAGGTTCTATTCTGTGAATTTATTGTGCAATTAATCTGTAGCTAGGTTATAAAAAATTAACATGGTATCAGAGTTCTAAACTCTGAATACAAAGCCAAGATTTGTGACACAGATTTTGAGAAAAAAAAAGATTTTCATCTCCAGTTTCTTTTGTGGCTATGGCAACCAATGTTCGATATGAGGATAGGCTTGAGGGTGCATCTAACTTTTTATAGTGGAAGGTTCAGATTACTTCTGTTCTCAAGGAGAATAGGCTATAGATCTATGCTAGTACAAAGGTGACACCACCAACAAATGATCATGTTGCCCTAGATTCACATGAAGTCAAGGAGGCCAAGGCTTAGAGGATTATCCTGAATGGGGTAAGAGATCATCTAATTCCTCATCTATCGGGGAAAGACACCGCCAAGGAGATGTGGGATACGCTCACAAAACTTTATTAGAGGTACTATCAGAGTCATAAAATGATGCTAAAGGAAAAATTGCATATCATCAAGATGTCTAAAGGAGAGAGCATGACCTTTTACTTATCCAAGTTGATACAGGTCAAGGATGAGTTGGTTCCTGTTGGAGAGATGATTGCTAAAGATGAGTTGGTGCATATAGCCTTGAACAGTTTTTCAAAGCACTGGGAAGTGTTTGTCAAGTGTGTTGTCGGCCAGAGATCAGCTACCTGATTGGGTAGGCTTTGGGAAGATTTCATTCAGGAGGAGATCCATGAAGGTGCTCATCGAGGAGATCAGACAAAGAAGAGTCAAGTCGAAGAAAATCTTACTCTTGCAAGAAAGGGCAACCAAAAGTCCAATAAAGAGCAATCTGAAGGTTCTTCCAAGTCTGGGAAGAAGAAAGATCTGAGCAAGATAAAATGTTTTTGCTTCCATCAGATGGGTCACTATTCTAGTCAATGTCCAAAGAAGAAAAATAAGGACAAGCAAAGGAAGCAAGTTGCTGCCACAGCAGAGGTGGATGAGTTTGCATCATGATTTGAGAATGAGTTTTCTCTCATTGCCTTTCTCTCAAGTTCAATTGCCAATAGGGTATAGTATATTGATAGTGGGGATTCTTGCCACATGATGGGAGTCAGAGAATGCTTCACCAAGTTGGAGGAGAAGAAGCTAGATTTCTATATTGAGCTCAGAGACAATGCCAAGTACCATGTAACTAGTATTGGCACCGTCAAGTTTCAGAGGGAGTCTGGCAAACCCTTGTTGGTGGAGGATGTGTTGTATGTCCCTAGCATGATGAAGAATTTAATCTCAATTTCTACTTTGGAGGACAAGGGTTACATCATAACCTTTGAAAAGGGCAAAGTCTATATTCATCTGAAGGATTCCAAGGTTGCAAAAGTGATTGGAGTTAGACATGGCATCTTGTTTTGGTTACAGTTTGAGCTAGCACATGCATTGGTAAGCAGTTGTAGAGGGCTAGGAGAATTGTGGCATAGAAGGATGGCTCATCTTCACTATGGAGCACTTAATGTCCTCAAAGAAATAGTAACAGGGCTACTTGAGATGAAGACAGAAAACCATAAGGTGTGCAAGGGTTGTGCTCTTGAGAAATATGCCAAGACCAGTTTTCCAAGCAGTGACACTAGATCCAAAGGGATTTTGGATCTTGTACACTCAGATGTGTGTGGGCCCATGTCAACAGTATCCTTGAATGGGTATGAGTATTATGTTACTTTCATTTATGACTTCTCTAGGAAGACGTGGATATATTTTTTGAAGAACAAAGATGAGGTCTTCAGTAGGTTCAAAGAGTTTAAGGCTCTTGTCGAGAACCAAAAAGGGAATAAGATCAAGATTTTGAGGTCTTATAATGGAGGTGAGTATACCTCAAATGCCTTCAAAGATTTTTTTACTCAAGAAGGTATCAAGAAAGAGTTGACGGTTCCGTACAACCCTCAGCACAATGGGGTTGCTAAATGGAAAAATAGGGCTATAGTTGGAGTAGCCAAGGCCATGCTTCATGATCAAGATCTACCTTGGTTCTTATGGGAAGAAGCTTGCAATACAACTCTGTATTTGCAGAATAGAAGCCCTCACAAAGTTTTGGGTAAATTGACTCCAGAAGAGGCGTTCACTGGTAAGAAACTAGATTTGGGACACATTCGTATCTTTGGATGCCTTGTGTATTGTCACATTCTTGTGGAGAAGAGAACCAAATTGGAACCAACTGCAGAGAAGGGTATCCTTGTTGGGTATAGTGAAAATTCTAAGGCCTATCGATTTTACATTCTTGCTCTCAAGAAAATAGTTGTTCGCAGAGATGTGAAGTTTGAGAAAGAGAGGGCTCTTCAGAAGTCTAGCAGCTTGATGAATGAGGAGCAACAATCTCCCATGGTTGAGGTAGAACAAATCCCTCAAACTTCAGTTCTGCAAGTTGGAGAGAAGAGCAAGCAGGCCGAGCAAGTTGATCAGAAGGATGAACAAACAATTCCTCAGCCTTAGATTCCTATTACTGAGAAGAAGATAAATAGGGCAGCTGAGCAGACACTAAGAGAGGCCCAGGAATATTTTGGTCAGCCACAAGATTTAGTTAGACAGAGAAAAACTCCCAAACGTTATTCTGATTATGTGGCACTTATGAGTGAATTAATTGAAGAGGAGCCTTCTAGTTTTCAGGATGCGTCCAAGCACCAAGTATGGATGGATGCTATGGTGGAAGAGTATTCTTCCATCATGAAGAACAACATGTGGGAGCTAGTACCTCAACCAAAAGATAAGTGTGTGGTGGGCTCGAGATGGCTGTATAAGATTAAGCATGCTGTAGATGGTAGTGTGGAAAAGTTCAAAGCTCAGCTTGTGGCTAAGGGGTTTTCTCAGAAGGAAGGAGTCGACTATGATGAGACTTTTTCTCCAGTAGCCAGGTACTCATCCATAAGAGCTATCATTTCTATAGCAGCACAGATGGGTTGGAGGATTCACCAGATGGATGTAAAGATGGCCTTCCTCAATGGAGAGATTGAGGAAGAGATTTACATAGAACAGCTAGAAGAATTTGAAGCACACGGGAGGGATTCTAATGTATGTAGGTTGAGGAGAGCACTGTATGGGCTCAAGCAGGCACCTAGGGCATGGTATTCACGTATTGACAGTTACTTGCAGAGTGTGGGCTTCATCAAGAGTGAGGCAGATCCAAACCTATACTATGTTCAGGTGAAGGATGAACTTCTCATATTGGTGTTGTATGTTGATGACCTATTTCTCACAGGATTAGAGGAGCTCATAGCCCACTGCAAGCAGGATCTTACAGGAGAGTTTGAGATGAAGGACTTGGGGTTGATGCACTACTTTCTAGGATTGGAGTTGTGGCAAAAAGAGGGAGAGATTTTCCTTGGACAAGGGAAGTACATAATTGATATTCTTAAGTGATTCAGGATGGAGGACTGTAAGCCCATGTCCACGCCACTTGTGACCAACTAGAAGAAGATTGATGCTTCTAGATCAGAGGCAGTGGACCTGACTTTATACAGACAGTTGATAGGCTCTCTTATGTATCTGGTCAACACTAGGCCAGACATTTGTTTTGTAGTGAACTCTCTTAGTCAGTTTATGGTGGAACCTAAACATGTGCACTGGATAGCTGTGAAACATGTTTTGAGGTATCTCCAAGGCACAGTTCATTATGGACTGAAGTATACTCAACATGATGGAGTGAAGATCAAGGGGTTCACCAATGCAGATTGGGCAAGCAGTACAACTGACCAGAAAAGCACTTTAGGGTGCAGTTTCAGTTTGGGATTAGGAGCAGTCTCTTGGTATAGCAGGAAACAAAAGTCAGTTGCAATGAGTTCTGCGGAGGCTGAGTATATGGTAGCCAGTATGGCTACATGTGAGGCTATTTGGCTTCAAAAACTTCTAGCTAGGCTCTTTGATCGGGAGCTAGATCCTACTACCATTTACTGTGATAATCAGAGTTGTATCAAACTCTCTAAGAATCCAGTGTTTCATGACAAGTCAAAGCACATTGAGATCAAGCACCACTTCATTAGAGATTGTGTGGAGAAGGAGATAGTGAAGCTTCAGTACATTCCTATGGATGAGCAGATAGCAGACATCCTGACCAAGGCCTTGATGAAGAGTAACTTTGAATTCTTCAGGGATAAGTTGGGTGTTGTGTAGAACACCTTCCTCACTAAGAGGGAGTGTTGATTTTCTAGCTCGAAAGGTGGAGTGGAGTTGCCTTAAAGGTGGAGTTGCTTTAAAGCAACTCAAGTTAGATTTTTAGCAACAATAGTTTTTTTAATCTAAGAATAGAATGTTTTTGAGCTTGTGAGATTGAGATAAAATCAAGAGTGATTTTATGTGTTATTTAAAGATGAATAAAGCAAGGAAAGTTTCTTTACTTGCACATTAAGTAAAGCAGCTGGGCTCTATCTATAAGATTGTTGTAGCAAACTCATATGGTATTTGTTGAAGAGAAAATTTGTTGTTAGGTTGAATAGAAGATCCAACAGTTGCAGGCTTTTCCCCACACTGGGGTTTCCTGGGTATATCTTTGTTATTGTCTATTTGTGATTAGCTTCTTGTTATTTTTTGCTTCTACTGTTATTTGTTGTTATTTAACCTAGAGTATTGATTGTTATAAATTAGATAGAGGTTCTATTCTATGAATTTATTGTGCAATTAATCTGTAGCTGGGTTATAAGAAATTAACACAAATTGAACCAAACTATACCTGATGATCTGTCAGCCATCGTAGGTCTATAATCGCTTGATCTCAGCTACAGTAAATTAGTAGGATCTATTCCTCTAGAAGTGTTTTCTTTGAGCAATCTGAAGTTTCTGGACCTTACTACCAATTTGCTTTCAGATACCTCAGAATTTCTCAAGAAAATTGTTTAGGTTGTGCATAGGTAATAACAACTTGATGGGAAACATCCCTTCTACTATTTCAAATGCCCCAAATTTGACATACCTAGAAATGAATAACAACTATCTAAGCAGCCCAATTCCAGAGTAGCTAGCGAGTTATACTCAACTCCTGCTACTTGATCTTGGACACAATGGCTTGGGAGGCTCATTGACCAATGTGCTGCCTAAACTTCTGAAGTTGCAGTAGTTGAAGCTACCAAATAATAAATTTGAGGGAAGTATTCCAGATAAGCTATCAAATTTGGCAAACTTGACATGTGTGGATTTGAGTGACAATCTTTTATCAGGATCCATATCTCCAAATTTTTTTGAGCTTAAGCAGTTGTTGAATCTGTGTTTACAAAATAACCATCTGGAAGGAATTATCCTAGGAAATATAGTAGCTAGCAAGTACTTGTTAGAGCTCCAATTGGGCAGCAACAACCTTAATGGAACAATTCCACAAGGAATTGGCAATCTTAATATGTTGTAGATTGCTCTGAATCTCAGCCATAATTTTTTGGAAGGCAAAATTCTGAGCACTCTATCCCAACTGATTACTCTAGAGATATTGGATCTTTCCAATAACAGGTTGATAGGAGAAATTCTAGTATCTTTATCAAACTTGAAGAGTCTCACAGTATTGAACCTATCGAACAATGAATTAACCGGCAGCATTCCACCATCTCTCAGGTTAAACAAAAACATGGTTTTGAATATATCAGGAAACCTTGGTCTTTTTCAAGAACAATCTAGTCAGCTTTCCACTAAGAAGAAAAGACAAGAGCAATCTAGTCAGGCTTCCACCAAGAAGAAAAAACCTTTGGTAGGTATGCTATTTGGAGTTGCTTTTGTTGGTGCCTTTTTTGACCTTGGGGGAGTTGGATTGACAATGTTCACATGCAAATACTTTCTGTATAAAGAGAATGAAATACTAGAAGTGCAACAACCCCAGACAATTGAAGGCCATCGACATACCCACATTGCAAACATAGACTTTGAAAAGGGTGTGGAAGCAACTATAGATCTATAAATATGATCATGAAGAACAAGTTCATAGCTTATTACAATGCTTCCTAATGTAATTATTTTATGAATCTTCAACAATCTTGGAGTGGTTAGATTTAAACACCCATATTGTTAAGAGATAGTATTATTTTATTATTATTCTCCTTGTTGATTTAGAATATTAGTTATAATGCCATTCACCAAGAAGGTGTAGGTGGTACTAACAGTTATAAAGTTATTTTAGTCCTCAACTTGAGCCCTAAAATTGAGTAGTGGAGCATCTCACATGATTAGTGGGGTCCACATGCATGCATGAGGTGATTTTTGACTCATGCCTTGTGATGTGTGTCATTATAGAAGAGTTACAAGTAAAAAATGATGTCTATTATTAGTACAAAGGTTACTTGTTTCTATTCATGGCTCATTGAGAGTTACATTTACTATTTTTAGAAAAAACTTTTCATTTTGGATGTAAGATTTTTCCATTTTATCATGGTTTTGATCGTACATTATTTTAAAAACCTATTTTTAGTTTTTCTCTTCTATTTCTTAATAAATTGGATGAATCAAATAATAGTTTTATATCATATTTTTATAAGTGCATAGGTGAAAAGTATCGCTTATGTCTTTTGTTGTAGAAGATTAATGCATTCTTGAGTCTCTCCATGATGGTGGAGTTTTTTTCCAAAAGAGTTTCTCCACATATATTTAGTGTTATGTGCCGCAACTTTATGGTTTACTAATTTTCTTATTGCTAATTGTACACAATCACATAATATTTTATGGGTAATCTAATACTGCATAACTATAAATCAGATTTGCATACTTAATTAGACTTTGAAAAGGGTGTGGAAGCAACTATAGATCTCTAAATATGAACATAAAGAACAAGTTCATTGCTTATTACAAACCTTCCTAATGTAATTATTTATGCATCTTCAACAATCTTGGAGTGGTTATTTAGACACCCATGTTGTTGAGAGATATTATTATTTTATTATTATTCTCCTTGTTGATTTGGAATATTAGTTATAATGCCATTCATGAAGGAGGTGGAGTTCACAGTGGCAGTTATAAAGTTATTTTTAGTCCTGAATTTGGGAGCTAGAATTGAGTAGTGGAGCATCTCACATTATTAGTGGGGTCCACATGCATGCATGGGGTGAATTTGGACTCATGCCTTGTGATGTGTGTCATTATAGAGGAGTTACAAGTCAAAGATGATGTTTATTATTAGTACAAAGATTACTTTTTGCTATTAATGACTCATTGAGAGTTACATTTACTATGTTTAAAAGATACTCTTCATTTTGGATGTAAGATTTTTCCATCTTATCATGGTTTTCATCATACATTATTTTGAAAAACTTATTTTATGTTTTCTCTTCTATTTCTTAATAAATTAGATGAATTAAATAGTAGTTTTATATCATATTTTTATAAGTACATACGCGAAAAGTGTGGCATATGTATTTTGGTGTAGAAGATTAATACATTCTTGAGTCTCTCCTTGATGGTAGAGTTTTTTCCCAAAAGCATTTCTCCACATACATTTAGTATTATGTGTTGCAACTTTATGGTTTGCTAATTTTCTTATTGCTGATTTTACATACTCACATAATCTTTTATGGGTAATCTAATATTGCATCACTATAAATCAGATTTGCATACTTAATTAAAGTTTTTGTTGCAATCTTTCTTCACCTGTATTAACAACACATATTTCACAAAAAATTGTGATGAAGATATTATCCTTCCAAGCTACCTTCAAGATCATTAATCTCGTGGGCTTAGAGTTCCCCTTAGCTAGAAGTAAGTTGAGTCCCATCAATTGAGGATTGAGATAGATCATCAAATTCCAAGAAAGGAATGAATTTGTCAAAATAACCTTTTGGAGATAGAGACTTATGGTCATTTTATATTCAAATGCATATTTTTTATGAGATAAGTGGAAGATTCTAGTGTTTCTCTAGGGACTCAAGGTAGTCCTTTGAAACTTTCTTTTGGTATCAAGATAAAAAAATGCTTGGTGTTATACATTAAAGAATCTTGCATGTTTATATGTTGTCACTTGAGTATGAGGAAACAAATATATACTTCTATTAACATCAACAATATCATCTCCTTAATCATTCCAACAAACTCTCTTAGTGGCTTGAAACATGCATATGATAGTTCTCTAGATATTAGACTAAGTTAAAAAAGAGGATTTTAGATAGTGATGATAGGAAGCGCAAGGTATCAAAACCTAAGAGATGTATAGTGATGTGCTCTGACTAGAAGGACTCATATTATAGATTTCTTCCACAATTGATTCCATTTTAAAATATGATATTACACTTGATGGTTGCTTATCCTTTTCTATAATACATTTAACTTTTTTGTTTTGTTTTGTCTAGAGGTGCAATAGGCATTCTTTGTCGACATATTATACTAGACTTTATCTTTGATCCAATTATCTTTTGTGGTTATTTACAAAAATTAATAAATTAAATCATTCATGATGAAATACCCAATAATAGGTACCACAAACCCCTTTACATTTTAAATGAGATAGAAAATAAGTGCATCAAACTAATAATGGTGGATCCCAAGTCACACTTCGATATTTTCATTGAGGAACAATGTTAGGACCCTTGTGTGCTAACTAGTTTATTATGTATTATGTATTTATAAATAAAGGTTTGGGCACATATGATTTGTAAATCATCCTATAAGCTAAAAGTATTTATCCTATATGTATGAGTGTGAAAGTTCAAACCTATGTCACACTTTTATAAAGGAAATGACTAACATTGATCTAATTTTTTAACTTCAATCACTACAAAGCGAAATATATGTTTTGAATTTTAAAATGATGTTGAAGATAATAAATGATTAGAGGTAAAAAAAATATGAAAGATAATGTAATACACACAATACCTTGACCTTAAACCCTTCTTTCTCATTAGATAGAGCAGAATGGAGTACACCGTAGCTCCATTAGCTATGCTCTTGATAAGATTGTTGACCCTTTTTTTCTCTGACCAGAGCCAAACAGTCAACCTGGTATTTTCCTTGAAAAGCCTTTGGAAGATGTTGCCTAAAAAATGAAAAGTGCCAAATTGCCTAAAAACACCTTACCATTGGAAGGAGCTTGAAAAAATAGGTAGGTCTGCTTTTTACATCACCTTGAAATTTGGCCAAATAAAGAAGTTATTGATGGTCAAAGTTTTGGTCAACATACAGTTCAAATATGCATTTGGTGGGCTTGAAAATCTCCATCGGCCTTAGGAAATAATGAAAAAATTAAGTCATATACATTTTTTGAAAGTATATCGGGCCAAGGAAATGCATATACATTTAGGGAATCTTCTGCAGATTCTCAGAATATTCGCTAAATGTATATCGGGTCTGCATGTATATAGGGGTGTGTATATTCAGATATACAAATGAAGATATGCATCGCGGGTATATTCCATCAAAGATACCCTGCTTGTATGTAAGACGGTTTGTATGTTGCGTTTGTATATCCGCATATACAAACAAATGTGCATTTGCTACAGTGCCAAGGGTGGAGATACAAAGGATCACATGAACAGTGCTTTGTATATCAGCTTGTATGTTCACACATACAAACCAATATACAAAGATGATATACAATCCAGACCTGAATATAGGTTTCAATTGGTTCTATAAAGCTTCTAGGTCTGCCTTGTATATATAGGTGTTTGTATATTTCACACATGCAAGGAAACATACAAACTGAAAGATACATTGGGGGCATATTCCATAAGGATTCCCTATTTGTATATAAGGGAGTTTGTATATTTGAGTTTGTATATCCACATATACAAACAATGTGCATTTGCTACAGTGCGGTAGAGGGAGATACAAATGGTGGGTCTCATGAAGATACAAGGAGGTTTGTATATCATATACATACAAAGGTTCAAAAGCTACAGTGGAATGTATATTGACTTGTATGTTCGCACATACAAGCCGATATACAAGGAAACATATACAATCCGGACCTGAATAGAAGTTTCAATCTATTCTATGTTGTTCTCAAGTCCGCCTTGTATAAAGGGTGTTTGTACGTCTTGGCATACAAAAGTGCATATACAAGCCGGATTTCAAGACAGGTACAATTTGGTGGAATGCAATGCTAGGTCCATGGCTTGTATGTATATGGCAATTGTATATTGCGATATACAAGCCAAAGATGCAAAAGAAGTATACAAGATGGATCCAATGTGAAAATCAATTCTGGCACATTCAGGCTTCAGGTCCGGTTTGTATGTATAGATGTTTTGTATATTTGCATATACAAAGAAATGTACAAGGAAAAGTGATACAAGTCGGACCTGACAGGAAAATGAAAAGTAGCTAATGGTCATTTTCAGGTCCGCGGCTTGTATGTTTGCATATTCAGAAGAGGGAGAGACAAATGGTGGGGCCCGCACATACAAGAGAAATTGTAGGCATATGCAGAGCCTGATATACAAGGCGCCCTGCACATACAAAGGTGTTGCAGAATGCATTTTTGAATGCCGATTCAGGCACCAAGATGTAGTGATATACACAGAGATGCAAAAGTGATATATACAGGCAGTTGACCAAAAGTTTGACCACCTGTATCTCCTTCATTTTGGTAGATTTCAGCATGCTCCAAGAGGCAAAGTTGCATATTTTGGTCCCCTCTTTCATTTGGCAGGGTTTTTCAGGAGTTTTATCACTTTTCAAATTTTGGATCTAGAAATGTATATTTTTGAGTGATGAACATCTCAGAGACAACTTTTGGCAGATGAAGATATTTTTTGGGCATTCATTGTAGCAAATAGAACAAGCAGCTCGCATTAACAACAAAGAATATATTTCCACCTCTTCATCTCTAGATTGACAATGAGTAAGCAACTGCAATAAAGACTCTAAATATCTCCTCATCTGCCTAGTTCCAGATTTCAACACCATAACTAATGCAGCTGGTCAGTCATTTCAGGGAGATATTATAAATGACAGCTTTTTGAGTGGATTTTTTTAATCGACTTAGAATAATTTCGAATGCTATATATATGCATTCGAACGATGTAAATAGGGTTGGAAATTTTTTGGCATTAAGGCTTTTCTATTTCTAAACAGGGTTTTATATGCTGTAACCGTGCCTTTCCATTGAATATATGCAAGTTAATTTTACCTCTTTACTAATTTTTCTAGTTCTGTGTGAATCTGTGTACGGCTGTCTGTGAATATTTCATTCCTCTCAATCATATTGCTTCTCACCTCTGCTAGAGTCATCTAATCTGTGTATACCTACTTGTTGTATTTGATTACATTGTGCATCTTCTCAGTGTTGTGGAAATTTCTTTTAATCTGGTGTATCACCCCTTTATTTTTCAAGGTTTTATTCCATTTCCATTACAAGCTTTCTCTCTGCCTTTTCCCCTCAAAATTCAGTAGTTTTAGGTGATAACTAAACAAGGAAGTCGGCCTTCTTCGGAGGTTTGGTCTCATTTAGCAAAGTCCCACACTTAGAGATCATTCCCATGTTATTCCAGTTTGCAGAGGTTTCACAACTATATGCAAGGGTGCAAAATTGGGTGATAACAACTTTGGCACGCCTGGTGGGACTTGAGAAGTCAGAAGTAACAATCAAATTAACAGCCATTATTGCTGGTTTTGATGTGCAACTAGTAATTGCAGACCTTTAAGAGGTTAAAATTTTCACATCTGGCGACTCAGACTGAGGAAAGACAAATAGACTAGTATTGCTAATACATGTTTTATGAGAAAGATAGAAACTAGGAGTTCAAGTTTGAGTCCATTCAAATATTTGCAGCTCTCTCCATCTAGAAGACAGAGCAAAGCTGCAGCAAGGACTCCAGTTTCCAAAAGAGTACAGTTAACTCCACCAGGTTTCAGACCAGTTGCTTCTGTAGTTCCCGCAGTAACTCAAGTGAACCTACCTATAGCTCTTTAGATGGCAAGAAATCAGCCATTTGTGACTTTTGATGGGGGTAGTCCTTTGAATCTAATGGTGCATGATGTGATAGCAATGGCAGCTTTGAAGAATCTACCCTATTTCACAGGGGAAAATCAGACTACTCCGATCGAGCACATTAGAAACATAGCGTCTCTGTGTGGGGTTCATCATGTCACTCAGGAGAATGTAGCCATCAGATTGCTGGCTGCCTCTTTCAAGGGGAAGGCATTGCAGTGGTTCAGGAGTCTACCAGTGCAAACTATAGGAACTTGGGATGAGCTAGGTGAAAAATTAAACAAGCAATTTCAAGAAAAATTAGATAATCTATCATTGGTCGAGCAGATGACCACCATAAAAATAGCTCCGCAAGAGCAAATGATGGATTTTAACTTTAGATTTCAGAAGACATGGGACAGAATCCCTGCCATGGTAAGACCTTTAGCTGAATATGCATTTCTATAATTTTTTGAAAGCCCTAAATAGTGATATTTCAGTAATGATTCAATCACTAGGAGGTAATAGTTTACCAGATGCGTATGAATTAGCAATTAGGGCAGAGAATAATCTCATTCAGGCCAGAAAAATAGCACCCAGACCACCAGTGCCTATCTTTTCTAAGATTCAAGCTTCTATGCCTTTGCCAATTCCATGTTTTCCCCCTGTGCCTACTATCGCAGTATTACCAAATATTGCTAATTCTAAACCCACTACCTCTAGTTCATCTCAAGAGTTGAAAGAGATTAAAAATAGTCAACAAAAGATTGAGGATATCCTTCAAACTTTTGGAAATGAACTGGTAAACATAAAGAAGCAACAGCCCCAAAGGCCCTATCAGCCTTATCAGCAATCTAGCTAGGGACATAATCAACCATTTCAAGGCCAAAATCAGCCGTATCAAGCTAATAGGCCACCTTATCAAAGCAACTATCAAGGTGCCAGACAGAATGTAAATCAAAGGCCTTTGCTGCCTTATAATCCAGCACCTATTAACACTATAAGGGACCTTGTCCCTGCTCAGAACAACCTAGCTGTTGAATATGAGTGGTGCTACCCATGCAATCAGCCACACAGTCAAGCAGCCTGCTCAAATGGAGTCATAAATCAAGCTTTAATGGTGCAAAATGTGTCAGCCTCACAGCCAAGTACACCAAATGATGGGGCTGTGCAACGACTGGAACAACCTCAGAGTGATTCTGCTTTCATGAACTGGCAGGAAGGTGAATTTTGTAGCATAAACAGTGATAACACCTCAGTTGTAGCAAATACAAGAGCAAAGAAAAGGGGTTATGAGGTAGAACAAGCAGCAAATAAAGAAAAAGCATCTGCTGATGTTCCTGCACCCCAAATTCCCCATATTCTACAAAGAAATGACTCAGCAAAAGCAAGGGAGATGCCTCGTTTGCAACCAGACGTCACTGCTACAAAATCAAATCAGAAGGTGAGTGCCATTCCACCTTTCAATATTATTAAAAATATGAAAAAGATGAATGTGACAATGTCTATGTGGGATTCTTTAGCCATCCCGGGCCAAAAAGACATATTGCAATCTGCCTTGTCTGATTTGAAGGTGTCCAAAGATACAACTGTTGACCCAAATAGGGCTATCCTTACTAATTCCTCCAAGGATAATAGCAAACAGCCTAACCAAAATGCCAAGCCACTTCCATTCTATGTATCATTAATAATTGGAGACAAATTAGTTCATAATTGCATGGTGGATAGTGGAGCAAGCAGTTCTGTGATGCCTAAACAAATTACAGATCAATTAGGGCTCAAGTACCAGCCTCTTGAGAAGGGTGTACTCCAATTAGATGGCACAGCTATTAGTACTGTCGGTGTAATAAAAGACCTAGGTCTTACTCTACATACCTGTCCCAATGTTTCCATCTTCCAAGAGGTCTTCATTATTGATTTGCCTCTCTGTTTTGCCATGTGCCTATCAAGAGAATTCACAGCCAAAATAGGAGGATACCTATCCTCTGACTGGTCCCATATGTCTTTTAGGACCAGATATGGCACTAAGGTGACCCTAAGATCTAAATTGCTTTCAAACCATCACATAGAGCCCTATACACCAAGTGTGGTTAATGCAAATCACATTATTTCTGATGATCCTGAACTTGTGGCGGCTCAAGAGTTACGAGCTGAGAATATACCAGAAATGTTATTAAGGGAATGGTCCTCAGAAGATGTTGTAGATGATCCTGAAGCATATATTCAAGAAAATGGTATGGGGGTCTATATACTTCATGAGCCTGGGGCAGCAATTCCAAGTATGGTAAAGGATGCAGAATAGCAGACAGAGCAGCAAGGAGAAGTATGGAAAATGTACTTTGATGGCTCAAGGAGCAGAAATGGATCCGGTGGTGGTGCAATGCTGGTGTCACCATAGGGTGAAAAATATTATGTTGCTTTCCATTTTGCCTTCTCATGCACCAATAACACTGCTGAATATGAGGGGCTAATCCAGGGATTGCAATGGGCAAGAAAGAAGAAAATTGGCTGTTTGCAAGTATTTGGGGGCAGTGAACTAATTGTAAATCAGGTAAGAGGACTGCATCTTACCAAAAATGATACCTTGAAGTGCTATAAGCATAGGGTATGGAACATGATTCAGGAGTTTGATGCTTTTAATCTGATTTCCATCCCAAGAAATCAAAACTCCCATGCTGATAGATTGGCTGCAATTGTGGCACAGTTTGACATCCCTAGTGACATTCAAAAGGAGAAAATACAGCCTCATGTAAAAATAGTTGACAGACCCTCTATCCCCGACAATAATGTTCATTGGCAGGTCTTTGAAAGTGATGAACAGATTTTGAGATTCCTGTTAGAGGAAGATGAGTTTTCCATGATGAATCAGGATAAACTCAAACAATAGTATGGCAATGATCAGATTATTCAGCTAAAGACAAACAAGCTGCCCAAGGGATTGGTGACTTTGGAGTCTATATTTGGCACTGATGTTCAGATGAAGAAGACTAAGACCGGCATGCAAATAAAAGAGGAACATTATGAGGAGTTAGAAATTTTTAAGGGAAAACTCCTCAAAATAGGTAAAATTTGTTCAGCTGAGGACAGGAGAGCTTTTATTGCTCTTTGTCAGGAATTTAAGGAGGTATTTGCTTGGGATTATTTAGACCTAAAGGGATTTGATCCTCATATTGCCCAGCACACCATAGAATTGGAACCAGGTGCAAAGCCTGTAAGGCAGAGGTAGAGACCCTAAATCTAAAGCTAGAGCCCCTGATGATTAAAGAATTGACTAAGCTAATTGAGGGAAAGATCATTTTTCCCATCAAGCATACTTCTTGGGTCTCAAATCTTGTCCCTGTGAGGAAGAAGATTGGAGAAATTAGGTTGTGCGTTTATTTCAGGGACCTAAACAAAGCCTCCCTAAAAGACCACTACCCACTTCCATCAATGGAGCAGATTTTACAAGTAGTGGCTAGCTTAGAGAGATTTTCTTTGCTTGACAGATTTTCTGGTTACAATCAGGTGTTAGTCAAGGAGGAGGATTAGTTCAAAACTACTTTCACTACCAAGTTGGGCACCATGGTCTACAGGAGGATGCCTTTTGGTCTCTCTAATGCTGGCTCGACCTTTCAAAGAGCCATGGTTTTCTATACAAAGTGGTGCTGGTGTACTTAGATGATATAACATTTTTTTCCAAGAATGCATCTGAGCATTTATCCCACTTAAGGCAAGTTTTTGAGAGATGCCAAGAGTTTGGGATATCCCTTAATCTAAACAAATGCATTTTTGTTGTCCATGAAGGCAAGCTGTTAGGGCACGTTGTCTCAAAAGAAGGCATTACTATTGATGCTGAAAGAGTAATGGCCATTTTGGAGCTACCTTTACCAATTCATAAGAAGGGATTACAAAGTTTTATTGGCAGAATTAATTTTCTGTGAAGGTTCATCCCTAATATCGCAAACTTTTTGAGACCTTTAACATCCATGTTGAAAAAGAATATAGTCTTTAATTGGACAAAAGAGGCCAGACTTGGTTTTGAGTCTATAAAAGAAGCATTGTCAGTTGCATGAACTTTGGTACATCCTAACTTTTCCAAAGATTTTATTCTATATGCTTATGGCGGCCTAGATACAATCGCTGTGATTTTAATGCAGAAGCAGAGTAGCGGCTTTGAGCAGCCAATTGCTTTTTTCAGTTAGGCGCTGGAAGAATATGAACAAAAGTATAGCTTTGTTGAGAAACACATCCTTGCGGTGATAAGGAGCCTCAAGAAATTTCAGCATCTTGTTTCTAATAACAAGATACATTTGATGGTGGCTCATCCTAGCGTGAAGGAGTTCCTGTTGAGTAAAGATGTTAATGAGAAGAGAGCGGGTTGGATCACCAAGGTCATGGAATATGATGTGGATATCCAAGTAACCAAGCTTGTCAGAGGCAGAGGACTCAGCGAGCAGCTCGCTACTAGTTCTAACAAGGAGGATGAGACACTTTTTACCATTGAGGATGCACCTCAAGATAATGCAGCAATAGCGAACACAGGCTGGGTTACTGATATGACTAATTTTTTGCAAACTGGCAAATGTCCAGCAGGTCTAGATAGAACTAAAAGAAGATATTATAGACTACAATCGGTTCCATATGTTTAAATAAATGGCATCCTTTTCAGAAAGGACTTTAATGGTGTATTGTTAAGGTGCATTGATAAAGATCAGACTTACAAGATACTACATGAATTTCATGATGGAGCAGCGGGGGGTCATTTTGTCCCGAAGACTACTACTTGGAAAGTAATCAAAGCTAGCTATTAATGGCCCAGCTTATTTAAGGATGCCCATGCATGGGCTAGGAAATGTGTAAAGTGTGTCATTTTTGCAGGAAAGGAGAGGCTGCCAGCCTTAACTCTACGGCCAATTCAAATAGAGCAACCCTTCATGAAATGGGGTGTTGACTTCGTAGGACCCATTAATCCACCATCAAGTGCAAGCCACAAGTGGATTCCTATAGCTACAAAATTTTTCACAAGATGGACTGAAGCAGTAGCTCTAAAGGAATCAAATGAAAATGCTATTTTAAATTTTTATCATGACTTGATTTCTAGATTTGGAGTGCCTGAGTCAATAATTTCTGACAATGCTTTAGCCTTTGTTGGCCTAAAGATAACTGATTGGGCTGTCAAAAATGGGATCTATCTGAATACTTCTTCTAATTATTACCCACAGGGTAATGGTTTGGCTGAGTCTACCAACAAAAATCTCATAAGGATTATTAAAAGATCAATGGAGGACAACTAGAGGACCTGGCACACTAATTTGAAATATGCCTTATGGGCAAACATAATAACTCCTAAGAGGTCCATTGGAAACTCTCCATATATGTTAGTATATGGGAAGGAAGCAAGATTGCCTATCTCTGTAGAACTGCCAGCACTAGACATCATGAATCAGCTAGAAATGTTTGAATAGGAAGATCCCATGGCTGTCAGATATGCTCAGCTTATGGAGCTTGAAGAAATCAGAGACAAGGCTATGAAGACTATGGAATATCATCAGCTTCAAACAAAAAAAAATTTTGATCAGAAGGCCACCGCCAGAAGATTTAGAATGGGTGACATGGTGCTTAAATGGGATGAATTAAAAAGCAGATCAAGAAAGCATTCCAAGTTTGATAACATGTGGAGTGGTCCATTTCTCATTACTGAATGCAAGGAGCACAATGCATTTTAGTTATCAAATATGGATGGACAAAATCTACCTATCCTAGTCAATGGGATACACCTAAAGAGGTGTTTTGAGGTATGAGTGCCTTGTAAATCAGTAAATTAGGTCTCTATGCTTTCAATAAGTGCTACTGCACATTAGTTTAGATCTAGTTTTGCTTTCCCTAAATGTTGTCTAGCATAGTTGAAAGAGTTTGCTTTCAACATTTTGTCTTGGTTTGGCCTTCCAAGTGTTCTCCATTGCTTCTATCTAGTTTTGCTAAGGTCAGAAATATCTATATTTAAGTCTCTGTGTGACTCTATCCCAATAGATGTATAGGCCACTAATCTAACTGTTTAGCAGGCAAACATCCCATAGAGGTCACCAAATTGTTGACCCTTTTTTTTTCTGACCAGAGCCAAACAGTCAACCTGGTATTTTCCTTGAAAAGCCTTTGGAAGTTGTTGCCTAAAAAATGAAAAGTGCCAAATTGCCTAAAAAAAACCTTACCATTGGAAGGAGCTTGAAAAAATAGGCAGGTTTTCTTTTTACATCACCTTGAAATTTGGCCAAATAAAGAAGTTATTGATGGTCAAAGTTTTGGTCAACATATAGTTCAAATATGCATTTGGCGGGCTTGAAAATCTCCATCGGCCTTAGGAAATAATGAAAAAATTAAGTTATATACATTTTTTGAAAGTATATCAGGCCAAGGAAATGCATATACATTTAGGGAATCTTCTGCAGATTCTCAGAATATTCGCTAAATGTATATCGGGTCTGCATGTATATAGGGGCATGTATATTCAGATATACAAATGAAGCTATGCATCATGGGTATATTCCATCAAAGATACCCTACTTGTATGTGAGATGGTTTGTATGTTGCATTTGTATATCCGCATATACAAACAAATGTGTATTTGCTACAGTGCCAAGGGTGGAGATACAAAGGATCACATGAATAGTGCTTTGTATATCGGCTTGTATGTTCGCACATACAAACCAATATACAAAGCCGATATACAATCCAGACCTGAATATAGGTTTCAATTGGTTCTATAAAGCTTCCAGGTCCGCCTTGTATATATAGGTGTTTGTATATTTCGTACATGCAAGGAAACATACAAACTGAAAGATACATTGCGGGCATATTCCATAAGGATTCCTTGTTTGTATGAAAGGGAGTTTGTATATCTGCATATACAAACAAATGTGCATTTGCTACAGTGCGGCAGAGGGAGATACAAATGGTGGGTCCCATGAAGATACAAGGAGGTTTGTATATCATATACATACAAAGGTTCAAAAGCTACAGTGGAATGTATATCGACTTGTATGTTCACACATACAAGCTGATATACAAAGAAGCATATACAATCTGGACCTAAATAGAAGTTTCAATCTATTCTATGTTGTTCTCGGGTTCACCTTGTATAAAGGGTGTTTGTACGTCTTGGCATACAAAAGCGCATGTACAAGCCGGATTTCAAGACAGGTACAATTTGGCAGAATGCAGTGCTAGGTCTATGGCTTGTATATATATGGCAATTGTATATTGCGATATACAAGCCAAAGATGCAAAAGAAGTATATAAGATGGATCCAATGTGAAAATCAATTCTGGCACATTCAAGCTTCAGGTCCGGTTTGTATGTATAGATGTTTTGTATATTTGCATATACAAAGAAATGTACAAGGAAAAGTGATACAAGTCGGACCCGACAGGACAATGAAAAGTAACTAATGGTCATTTTTCAGGTCCACGGCTTGTATGTTTGCATATTCAGAAGAAGGAGAGACAAATGGTGGGGCCCGCACATACAAGAGAAATTGTAGGCATATGCAGAGCCCGATATACAAGGCGCCCTGCACATACAAAGGTGTTGCAGAATGAGTTTTTGAATGTTGATTCAGGTGCCAAGATGTAGCGATATACACAGAGATGCAAAAGTGATATATACAGGCAGTTGACCAAAAGTTTGACTACCTATATCTCCTTCATTTTGGTAGATTTCGGCATGCTCCAAGAGGCAAAGTTGCATATTTTGGTCCCCTCTTTCATTTGGTAGGGTTTTTTTTAGGAGCTTTATCACTTTTCAAATTTTGGATCTGGAAATGCATATTTTTGAGCGATGAACATCTCAGAGATGACTTTTGGCAGATGAAGATATCTTTTGGGCATTCATTGCAACAGACAAAACAAGCAGCTCGCATTAACAACAAAGAATATCTTTCCACCTCTTCATCTCTAGATTGACGATGAGTAAGTAGCTGCAATAAAGACTCTAAATATCTCCTCATCTGCCCAGTTCCAGATTTCAACGCCATAACTAACGTAGCTGGACAGTCATTTCAGGGAGATATTATCAATGACAACTTTTTGAACAGATTTTTGTGACCAACTTAGAATAATTTCGAATGCTATATATATGCATTCGAACGATGTAAATAGGGTTGGAAATTTTTTGGCATTAAGGCTTTTCTGTTTCCAAACAAGGTTTTCATATGCTGTAACCATGCCTTTCCATTGAATATATGCAAGTTAATTTTACCTCTTTACTAATTTTTCTAGTTCTGTGTGAATCTGTGTACGGCTGTCTGTGAATGTTTCATTCCTCTCAATCATATTGCTTCTCACCTCTGTTAGAGTCATCTAATCTGTGTATACCTACTTGCTGTATCTGATTACATTGTGCATCTTCTTAGTGTTGTGGAAATTTCTTTTAATCTGGTGTATCACCCCTTTATTTTTCAAGCTTTTATTCCATTTCCACTACAAGCTTCCTCTCTCCCTGGTCCCCTCAAAATTCAGTAGTTTTAGGTGATAAGTAGACAAGGAAGCCAACCTTCTCCGAAGGTTTGGTCTCATTTAGCAAAGTCCCACACTTAGAGATCATTCCCATGTTATTCCAGTTTGCAGAGGTTTCACAATTGTATGCAAGGGTGCAAAACTGGGTGATAACAAAGATAGTATGTTGATTTCTCACTAAACCAACAACATAACTTTACTTGAAAGCCCATGATATATTGAAAATGGCTAGATTGATGTTTGATTTATAGATTGATGAGTGATAGGATGGATGGCTAAGATTAAGAGGTGCAATGGATGGTTAGGACTCCATGAGACAATATTAGGGCATATCCTTATGTGAATGGTTGAGATTTGGAGAGGTAGTATATGATGGATGGTTGAGATGCAAAGCTAGTTTGACTTCTGTGCTTCTCATTTATTGATTCTGGCAAGTGTCTAGGTTCAATGAATCTGGACAAGCTTGTAGGTAGTCATGTGACTCTTAATAATTAATCAAATAATAAAAAAATTATTGAATTAATTATTGGAGAAGGGTGATGTGGGAGGAAAAATTAATTAAATAAATAAGATTTATTTAATTATTTTGACTAGAGGGGGAAATTGGATTAAATTAATTAAATAAATATAATTTATTTAATTAATCAGGTGATGGAGAAAATGGATTTAAATTAATAAATAAATATAATTTATTTAATTAATTTGAGAAATAGGATAAATGTGTCACAAGGTGACATAAGGTGGTGTTAGGAAGGTGAATGGTTAGGTGATGTGTCAAAAGGTGATGTCTTAGTGTTGTCGTAAGGACATGGTCAATTTCAAGTGTCTGCATGTTTCCCCTTTGAGATGATGTTGCAATTAATAGAAGTAACATCATTTCAAAAAAGATAGGTATGGATGGTTGGAAAGGGATGCCCTAGCCACTTGAAGGAGTGATGAGGAGGAACGATGGAGGTATGGTATACCCCCTTGAGAGGATAGGCAGGTTGGAAAAATATTGGTATACTCTCAAAATGGATGAAACTGATTGGTTAAGGGAAAG
This sequence comes from Cunninghamia lanceolata, assembly GCA_027924645.1. Classification (NCBI taxonomy): domain Eukaryota; kingdom Viridiplantae; phylum Streptophyta; class Pinopsida; order Cupressales; family Cupressaceae; genus Cunninghamia; species Cunninghamia lanceolata. Next base: position 14,037,302 of record BSBN01000078.1, read on the forward strand.
ATAGGCGATGGATGAAATGGATGAAGAATAATTATGCTACATTGGGTGAGCATCCATATAGTTTGATATAGCACTAGACATTATGCATCAAGGTATAAAGAGAGGGATGGTGATGTGTCTCATGAATAAAGGACTAACTAAAAAAGAAAAATTAAGACAAGAAAAGATTAAAGGTAAATAACATAGAAGGTAAAGAAATACACACACAATACCTTCACCTAAAACCCTTCTTTCTCCTCAGATAGAGCATAATTGAGTGCACCCTGTTGGCAAGAGACACTGTTCTGATAGATGTTTGATTGTTGTCATTGATGGCAACAAGACAAAGTGTACCGGTATGGCAAAGAGACCTCCAGAGATTTTTTTAGTGGCGAATATTTGCTAATTGGCGAAAATTGCCGATCGGCCAAGTCAGAATTGGCGAATAAATTGCATCCAATAGGGTGGTCAAATCACCCAATTTTTATGTATTATCGGTTAAATCCATATCCATTTGCCATTGATTTATTTTATGAGAACTAATGAAGTAAGATTTTTGTCATAACAAACTATGCATTTCAAATGGGCCGACTAATATTTTTGCCTGGAATTTCAGAAGCAAGTACTAAATCACCTATATATTCGCTAATACTATTAAAACAACATTGTGTATCGGGACACATATTGCCAACTCCATTAAATGGTTGCTGCGCGTGAGGACCCATTTCACCAACCCCATTACATGGTCACTATGCGTGAGGGCGCATTTCGCCAATTAAAACTTACAAGTAGTTGATTATGAGGGGCCATTTCACCAATTTGCATGACACCTCCATGCTAATCTTAGGGCCATATTCGCCTTGGAAATTTCAATGTATGTAGTCCGTTAAGGTTTGATTCGTCGACACTTAAATGTATTCCTTATATAATCACGCAGGATTTGCCAAATCTTTTTGATATACCATATATAGAATTCCCGTGGAATTCACCAAATATGGAATGATATAAATACAATCAAAACTTTGATTTATTCTTACACATTTTGTTCAATTCTGAACTTATGACTTGTGAGATCTCGATTCAGATTTTGGAAGTTGGAGTTGGCACCTTGAAGTTGATCGTAGGCAAAGTTACAAACTTACAACATAGGCATTCCTACATTAGTGAATAGAAAGTCAGTGAAAACCTAAACTTAAAGGTGAGTGATCATTTCTTCATAGTATTAGTGTTTTAAGATTTCTTTATGGCTTTATCCCTCTTCCATTCTTGATTCAATCTTAAAGAAGATATTTAGTAGGGAATGGGATCTATATTCTATGAGTATGTCCTTCTTAAACAAGAAGACATTTTTTCCATCTTTTATTCCAAGTGGGAGATCAAGATGTCGAGCCGCAAGTGTGACAAGGGTAAGACTCCTTAGGGTGGTGAAGGGACTGGGAGGCCAACAAAATGCAGAAAAGGTGGAGTTACTATACAGTCTTACTTTGGAATTGTCAATGTTTCTGATCCATCAAATCAAGATGGAGCTACACCATCAACTCTTGCACCAAATAATAATGAAGAAGGCATTCGCAATACCTCACCACCACCAGAAGGTGGGATTGCCATTGAGTTAAATGAGGATGGCAATACCGCAGAAGATATTCCAAGGGATACCCTAGTTAGCCAGAATGAGGATGGCAATACCACAGAAGATGTTCCAAGGGATACCTTGGTTAGCCAGAATGAGGATGGCAATACCGCAGAAGATGTTCCAAGGGATACCTTGGTTAGCCAGAATGAGGATGGCAATACCATACAAGATGTTCCAAGGGATACCCTGGTTAGCCAGACTGAGGATGACAATACTGTAGAAGATGTTCCAAGGGATACCCTGGTTAGCCAGAATGAGGATGGAAATACCGCCAAAGATGTTCCAAGGGATACCCCGGTTAGCCATATTGAGATAATTGACTTGGATGAAAAAGAAAATGCTGACGCTGTAGATGATGTTGGCAAGAAGAAAAGAAAAGACAAATCAAAAGATTTAAAAGACAAATCAAAAGATTCAAAACTCAAGGAAATGTCAAGGAATTTTTAGCTTGATTGGGTGTCAAAGTACCCATTCATTGAACCAGTCGAGAAAGAAAACAAAGATGAACAACCAATAGAATGCAAGTGTGTGATTTGTAGTTGGAAATGTAAAAGAGATAAGAAATTGCAGCTAAAGCTTGACACTATAGAAAATCATATAGGTAAAGTTTATGAAAAACAAATCATAGATGGAAAGGAAACATCAGTAGTAAGATGGAAATCAAAGGAAGAATGTCTTCATGTGAAGTATGATGTGGAATATGATGAGCATAAGAAAAGAATGACAAAGCTTGCTGCAAGTGGAGGTACAATCAAGGCTCAATTTGGAAAAGCAATGGAAGGAGCACAACTGGCAAAAACTGTTCAGATGAGTGTTATTTTTCATATTTTGTCCAGAAGGCGTCCTATGACAGACTACCTAGAGTATAGTAATTTATTATCTTTTTTGAGTGTTCCTCACTATCCTAGCACACATTGGTCAGTAAATGCTCGATGGGAATGGGCAAACTGTCTCACTGTGGTGGAAAAGCAAGATTTAAAGGAGAATGTAAAAGAGTCAAACTTCATTGCATTATCTTTAGATGAAGTTACTACAGTAGATAATACTTCTTGGGTCTGTATGCATGTGTATACTATAAAAGAACATGTACGCCGAGCTTTTCTACTCTGTGTTCATAAAATGAAGGACAGTTCAACATCACAACATATATTTGAACTAGTTAAGAAGTCTTTGAATCAAATTGCAGGTATGGATGACTTGACAATTGCCAAAAAGTTGGTCTATGTAGGAGCTAATGGAGCTACAGTAATGCAAGGTCATAGGACCATTCTTTGCACAAAATTATAAACTACTTGTGCACCATACATGCTTGTCAATCACTGCATGGCCCATAGAATGAATTTAGCATTTAAAATTGTAAGCAAGTTTCCTACAGTATCAAAAGTTGAAAATCTAGTCCATGAGCTCCACACATACTTTTGTCGAAGTCCCAAACGCTTTGCAGAATTTCAAAATTTTGCTGAGGGAATAATAGTACGAAACAGGCTTCTTAAGGATGTTGATACCAGATGGATCTCCTTGCATGGACCAGCTCAACGAGTTCTTTCAAAATATCCATCCTTGATTGGAACAATGTACGAGCATCGCAACATAATAGACAAAGCTCCTGACCTCTTACATAGGTTAAGTGATATAGAGACCTCTTAACTTAGCTAGTCTTCTCCCCATGCTGGATGAAATGAACAATCTTGTGAAGAAAGCCCAAGACAGAACTATGTATATCTGTGAGTATAGCAAACTACGTAGAATGACATGCATGTCCCTCAATAATCTATATCTAGATCTAACTTCTCAAAGCCCAAATTTTTATAGGCAGCAGATAATTACATATTTGAATCATCATGAAAATTATTTACAGTTTAATGCAAGCGGGGAGTTATGTGTCTTTTTACGTGGATTTGAGATACCAATGCACCATTGTAAGAGAGTTAGGCACTCTATCAGAGAAGTACCTATTAGTAAGGATGATTTTGATGGCATTGTTAAATCTGTTAGTAGTAATTTGAAGGAAATTGCAAGCAATCTTTCAACAGAGATTTATAATCGATTCCCTCGAGATGAAATACTTGATGCAATGTCTATTGTGTATCCTCAATTTTGGGTTCAAGGCCACTGAGATAGCCCAAGCTGTTTTAATCAAAACCTAACTACGTTGACCGCACACTTTTCAAAAAGTGTAGAATGCAATGGACAACAAATAGAAGGAATTATAGATGGAAATAAGCTTAAAGGACAATGTAGTCAGTTTGCAAGAAGTATGATAGACCAGTTTGATGCCATGGAGAATCCCTTCGAAAAGGGATCAATAACAAAGGCCTAGAAAAACTTGGGTCAGAGTGAAATATTGAGTGATTCGATATCAGAATATTTCAAACTTGCTGATTTATGTCAAACAATGATATTGGGTTCGGTGGAAGATGAGAGAGTTTTCAGTGCATTGGGGTTTTTGATATCAAAGATAAGAAACAAACTAGACAAGAATTTGGAAAATTGCTTGAGGGTGTTAGGAAGTGCGTATAATGTCAAAAATTTTCCTTATGAAAGGGCACTTACAATCTGGAAGTCCATATGTGAAAGAAGAGGGTTGTGCAACTCTTCAAGTTCAAATGCTGGTAGTGGTGGGACAAATGACAATGACAGAATGATAGATGAATTTGACTTTGGGACTCAGAATCAAGACAAAGAAAATGAAGACCATACTCAGAATCAAGACGACTCTTTTTCTTTATCTGAACGTCAGTTTGAGGACTTTGACTCGATTTGGGAAATGGAAGTGAATTAGTAGTTTTTAGGTATTTATACTATATTTCATGAATTATAATCCAAAACTATAGTTGATGATATTTTAAATTTGTATTCCTTGAAATTGTGAATCAAATTGAATACATTAACATATTATTAATTATTTCATATTTTAATTGTGTCATACTGATAAGTTTTACATGTACTCAGTGATTCATCATTCAACTCAATGCTTAATATTTCCTTACTAAAGTTTATTTGTGCATAAAACATAAAATTTGCAGTAAAGGAGAATTTTGGTTTTTTATTTGATATGGTAAATAAAATTAATTTAACATATTAACAATAGTAGGATATAGAACAATGAACATCAGCAATCATTGAATGTGTATTTAGTAGTTGAAACCAGAGTTTATTTTCAATTGATAAATTAAATAATACAGATAATTGAACATCAACACATTACTAAATTTGAATTTTCTATTGATTTTTAAATGAAAGAGTACATAGAGGCAATGAAAAATCTTGCTCAAGACTCAAAGACAACTTTGCACAGAGCTGAGTTGGAACTCAGAAAGTTAAAAGTCATAATATCAATATCAAATCATTCTAACAATTTTTTTAGCCAATTCCACTGTTTAGGTAGTGGAATTGTCATTTCTTCTAGTTGATGTTGTCTGACTTGAATTTTTGTTAACAATGTATGATCAAATTTCAATTTGGATCCTGGGTCTAACTTGAATGTTTCAACCAAATATACATTCAAGAGTATCAGTTGTTTGATGAAATCCAAAAAGTTAGCCTCATCTGGGTTCCCAAGAAACTGGTCCAAATCAATCTTCCTTGCATCCTCCATCTTCTTTCTGAAGTTATCCTTTCCAATGAATCGGTCATTTGTGTCAAAACCCTATGGCAAACCAATCTTTGTTAAGTTGCTTACCTTTTCATCCTCCTCCTTAATCTTTGTTGCAGCCTCAATCACAAATTATGTTGTTTCATGCATTCTTGAACACTTTTTAATGATAGATGTCACCTTCATTGCAGCTTCAATCTGATTAGTAATGCCTTTTGAAATTAATTCATTAGCACTAGCTTTGTAGACTATTTCTAGAACTTGATTTGCAGATTTCTCTTCTGCCTATAGTTGTAGATTTGTGTTGTCCATTAAATATTTTCTCAGCTTATCAAAATGTAGTCTCATGGCATCAATGACTTGAAAGAATTCACACAATTGATCAAACCTCTACATTATTTCTTCCCAGATCTTTTGTTTGATGTGCCTGACTATTTGTCTACAAAATTCAGTTAACTTTTTTTGACAAGATTTTATTTCATTTTTTGCTTCCATAAGTTGTGCGGCCAATGTTCCTTTTTTTGCCTCTCTTTCTCCAATTTTTTGTTCCCACTATTCATTTGCTTTCTCAATGCTTTGTCTTAATTTTTTTGAAGTGGATTTTTCCTCATTATATTTTATTTTGATCTCATCTAACTCTTGCTTCATTCCGTTCAATTCCACCTCTGTGTGTTTATTTTCTTTGCTTGTTGATGTAGAGGTAGATTTTTTTATTCTTTTTTCTAATTCATTGCTCTTGTTATCTGCTACTTTTCTTTTTGCTTTCTCATTTGCTAAATCTACCTGTAATTTTTCTATTTGATTCTACAACTTTTTTTTCTCTCTATCATGCTTTGGCAATGATGTGTACACCAATTCATTATTCTTCTTTGATATATTAATTTTGTCAGTATTTTTTAATCCAAAAAAATCAAATTGCAAACTGCTCACCTGAAATTCAAATCGATCCATCTGATTTTCTGGTTTATTTTGAAATGTGGGAACAACAATTGTGTACTCCATGATTTCTGTATTTGTGTCAAATGTGGGTAATATCATGGTTGTTGCAAGATCTGAAGTTACAAAAGACACACTCTCCATCAGTTGCTTCTTATCCTTTTTATACAATTCTGATTTCTTTTTAAACACTTGAATGTAATCAAAACCCAGGGACACAGGAATAAGGGAATACTTGAATGGTGAATGAATAGGAGTACTTGCAATTTTTGTTATAGCCACACTAACTGGGGGAGTGCCTAGAAATAATTCCTTTGTAGTGGAACTAGTAGTTGGACTTGGACCTTCCATAATCCTTTGTCTCTTCTACATCCCTTGATCACTGAGTGTTTATGTGGTATCTTGTATTGGTGTCCTCTTGTGTGTAACTTGTTGTTGGACCTATTGTTGTAGCACATGTTGACTAAGTTCTCCACCAGTGGCAGTGCCAGTCGCACTAGGCTCTCCACCATGGGCATGTCTAAGTTGTGATTGCATCTGACCATGAGGATTAGGATTTGAATCTTTAAGAAAATTAATTCTTTTAGTTCTACTTGTCTGACCTTGGTGTATTTTATTAGTTGATCTAGGTCCAAGGCCTCATTTATCAAATGGTTTTCTGGCAGTGGTGACTACATCTATTGGTTTCCAAATGCCTTGTCCTTGGGACCCCAAACCACCACCTTGATAACCCAACTTTTCTACTATGACTGCTCCTAAAGTATATGATTTTTTTGTGTTCTGACTTAAACTAGGTTTGTAAATGCTTTGTTCATCCCTATCATCATCAGGTTCATCATCTCTCTCACTTTTAGTTTCTTCATCTTCACATTCAATGGGATGCTCTATATTCCACAATTTGCTAAACTCTTCATCTTCATCGATTTCTCCATAGTCTACATTAGTTCTCAGTTCACCTAGATCCTTCCTCATAGACCAAAATGCAGCAATTTTTGACCATGTCTAAGATTTTTTTTAATAGAATCATCTAGATAATCTGGCATTTTTTCTTTAATAGATGGTTTATCACTTTTTCTATAAAAATTATTGTACCTCCTGATTTCATTCTCTATTGGTGCTCCTGTAATTTGGACCTAGTGCAATGCCATTATTTTTGCTGACAACTATTCAAAAGAAATACCTTTCTCAACAGCAGTTTTCTCCATTGTAATTTTGACCTCATCCCAGGAATCCTTGTTTCTCAAGTTTTCATGCAAGGGCTTACTTTGATGTTGAATTCTACTTGCAGCATTCCTATTGGCCACAATCATTGTTTTAATGGTGTCACATGGATCATACTGCCAGTGATAGACAACATCAAAATTTAAAAATTTCAAAAGATCTTGTGCCACCTTAAATGCTTTTCTCTCGAATGTGAACCCTCCACATGAAAAAGGTAAAGAAGGAAATAAGGTCTTCTTTTGCTGACCAACAAAGTGTAGTTCATTAGTACTCTGCATCTGCCTTACATATTACAATGCAAAAACCCTTTCTGTCACATGTATTGGAAGTTTGTATGGCTCTACTTCTTGTTGGTAATTTTTCCCAGATTGACAGAGGGTTTGCCAGTTCCTATGCACAAGCAGATCCAGCCAACAGAGTACGGGAGGTTGCATGAGCTACCTCCCCTTCATTTTTGGTTCTACCGCACCAAGGGGGGTATCCCTATTTGCTAAAGATGTAACATTGACTAGACCAACAACGACAAAAAGATTTAGCTTGACAGCAACAGGAAAAATACTCTCACGTATGGACCAAGATCTGCATGATAGATCACAAGGTTGGCAACATTCTTGGACTTATTGTCTGGTTTATGCAAGGGGTTCCTAATCCTACTCCTACAACTAACAGGTGGAAGTTATGAAAAGATGGATAGAAGTGATGTTTTGGATGCAAGACAAGGGGTTTTGGGTCATAACTACTAACCCAGGTGCAGACCGATGCCTATCTCAGGGCAAGGAGTCAACTAGATGTATACAACAAATGGTTTGTAACTAGCATTCAAGTTTCAAGGGGTTGGATCTGATGTTTGCCTTACAAACATCACCCAAGAATGGGTATTCAGCTGCCTCTACTTACAGATATCCCTGCTGACATACAACCTTCTCCATGTTTAACCTAAAACACTTTAATCCACTCCTTGAATGGAAGTTAGAGATTAGACATGTGATACAGAACCCTGTATCCTAGAATCTATGAAACCCTTAGCAACCAGATTCAAAAGAAGGAAAGCATGCAGCAAAGGAGACATATAGATAAACACATGCATGAGAGCATTTTTCATCTATATCAACATGAAACTGAACATACGTGCAAAATACATTCATGATGCAACTCATAAACTTCAGAATGAGATAAAACAACCCAGGATCATGCCCTGTTCTTCATTATTTACACAAAAATGCCCATGTCTTCAACAACCTTCAAATGAGCAACACAACCTACTATAAATAGCAGGAAGGTCCTCAACATTAATCACTGGGTGACTTCAAAATTTGCCAGATACACGCATCTTGAGAAAATGGCACTTAAACATTGAATGGAACAGATGGAGGAGAAGACAGGAAGAAATCTCGAGCCCTATGCCGCCGCCTAGGGATCCTCAACTTCAATCGAATACCAAATCTATCCATGCCTTCGCCCATACCCTGTAACATCTGCCATTAATGGCGTGCCAACCTGCGGCCTTGGGAAATATAGTAGATTGTGCCTTTTGAAACTTTCCCGCCAAGATATATCACCCTGATATTTTAAATATATGTGGGAACTAATTATCCCACATGCATCCCATGGCAATCTTCTTAATACTTTATATACTAGGCCATGAGCATATATAATGTTAGTGATTTTGCTCCCGACAGCACCAGTATAAACCTCATCATCCTCCATCGGCCTGACCCCCTATATCGGTGAACCTCATGCTTGTCCACCTGATACGAAATATCACCCTGATGTGAAATATCACCCCGTGGGAAACCAGCCTGATGACAAACCCTACCTTCATGTGAAATATCACCCTGATAGTCACCCTCATCGGCACAACCTGATGCATCAGAGGAAGATCCTTCTACTTTGCTAATACCATATGTCCCACTGATGATCCACCTAATCATGTCCACTAATATCCTTATGACATCACCATCACATTGCAATATAAGGGTGATCTTCGTAAGATGACTGACGTTAGAAATATGACCCCCCTTGGACCTAGATGACATCATTGTCATGTCTGCATAAGGTGATATTCGTAAGATCACCTGATATTTGAAAAATCATCCCTCGCAAGAATATCAGGCTGCACTGTAGCACTGCTGTAACATCGGGGTGATGTTTGAATATGACTGATATTTGGAAATATCACCCCCGCTTTGGAAAATCAGGTTGGTATGAAAAATGACCCATGCAAGAAATATCAGGATTATGCTTCGAAATATGATGATGATGACCTCCTCCAAAGAAAACATGATGCTGATGTTAAAAAATGCTGAGGAGGCCCAAAAACTTAGAACCTTTTTTGGATTTTTTGAGAAGGAACCTGCATATTTGAATGCTTGAAACTTGAATACTTATGCAGGCACCACCAGCAGCTCGAGCCTAAAACCCTAAACATAAATGATTACCAACATAGGCTATGTCTAGTGACGCATGCCTCTTGCAGGCATGTCGAGAACCTCAGATCTCTGGGATGCAGACCAGTCCTTATCCATTGGGTACAGAGTCAAATACTGCACCAATCTGCATCACCAATCACACTTGGTGGCCTAAGGCCACCAAGAAAGGAAAAACTTGTATCTTTCTTTGTCAAATACCTTATTTTCATCTGCATACACTAGATCAAGCCTGGAGATACTACCATGATCTGACCACAAACAAACCTTGTCATTTGCATAAACAATTATCTCATTTAGTTGGCTCCTCTCAACCTTATGCAAACAACCTTCAACATCAAGCAACATGTGAATGCACTATTTATCAAACAATGCATATTCAAATGAAATATAACACATGTTAACATCTGTATTAGCATTATGCATTGCAAAATGATCTCCTAGCTGGACTGAAAACTGAAAGCACTCAAAGTCCACCATGCAGCTAGGAAGATCAGGGCTCATCTTATCATAAGCTAGCATATCAAAGAAAAAGATTTCAAATTCATATTTGTGTACATCATGCACACAACCATCAGCAGCACCAAACTGGAAAAGATCAGGCTCTGGGATCTCTTTGCAGCAATTTTCATGATATATGTGTTGGCAAGAGACACTATATGGATTCATGGTTGTTGTCATTGATGGCAACAAAGGTCATCCCACATATCCGCAAGTCATAATGTGTCTCTACCGGAAGTCAGAATAAAGAATGTTGTGGTCCGGTGAAGAAGAACAGAGCATGTGGCAAGGTCCGACAGATTGGTCCAGATCTCTCAGAGGAAGTGTCTTGGTGCAGTGCAGATTTGGGGAAGCCAAGAGGACTACCTTGAGTGGTATATTCCAAGGATTTAGCCTCCAGTGATGGACAAGGAAAAAGATATGAATGGTTGAGTACCGGATTCCTGAGAGACAGTGAAAACAGAGGAAGAACTAACTGGCAGAGTATCAGACTGCTTTCCAGATGTGTTACTGTTGATGACAGAGGTTGTGAAGGCATGAATCATGTTTGGCCGACATGATTAATGATATCTACAAGTATATGCTTGATCCGCATTGCTTGGTGAGGAAGGATTCAGCCGACAGAACAAAAGTTTGTAAGAAACTAGACTGTTCCGGATGCCGACTAGAAAGGTGATGAAATTACTTGTGCGGATATATATAGAGGATGGATTTAGTTGTGAAGAGAGTGATGTTGTGTAGATATATGCGAATAAGTCCAGATAAGAGCAGAGGTAGCAAAAAGGATCCGGTATGTGAAAGATAGCAGAATAAAGAACAGAGGAAAGATGAAGTGCAGCAGATCAGTGTACTGAGCCTAACCGGAACTGAACTCCAGCATATGCAGATGCTTCCAATCAGTTCAAGACTGTGATTCTCATCACTTTGTAGACAGTGTGTCTTCTTGTAGGCAGTGGGCCTCTTGTGAGCAGTGTGCTCGGGCAGTGAGCCCTAATTGGCAAGTGCCATTTTTGTAATTTCCTATTCTTTTAACAGAGAATAATTTTGGGTTAATCACCCCGTGGTTTTCTCCCTTAACAGGGTTTCCATGTCAAAAATACTGTGTCATGTGTTTCTTATTTCATGATTAATGTTTTTGTGTTTGATTCTATGCTGCATCAATTAAAAGGAAAGTTCAATAAGGGAAATAATTAGGATAACTGATTCACCCCCCCCCCCTCTCAGTTATCAACAATTGGTATCAGAGCTAAGTTCCTCCTAATAGAGCCTAACAGCTTGAGGAAGATCTGGGATTTCAAATGGATGCAAATGGTCTAAGGGAGCAACTCAAGACTGCTCTTGAGGATCTTGAACAGTCAAATTCTGAAGTCAGTGAATTAAAGGAAAGACTCAAACAGGCTGATGAATTCATGAGAGAATTAAAAGACAAACTAAGTCTCTCTATGAAAAAGAGAAAGGAGCTGCTCCAACAGTTGGCAAGACAAAGTGAAGAAAGCAATACAAATGAAGAACTGACTGAGCAAACCAAGTTATGTGAAAAGTTATCAAAAGAAGTCATTATGTTAAGACATGAAATGGAATCAGGAACTATAAAGTTTACTCAAGAGATTGAAGAAAAAAGAAAGGCTGAAGACAATCTAAGACAATCTCTTAAAGAAAAATCAGAAGAATGCCACCAGATGGACAGGATTATCAGACATCTTGAATCTGATCTTGAAGATGCCAAAGATAATGAAGGAAAACTTGAGGATCAAATTGCCTCTCTCAAAAGAGACCTTCAAACAGCAAATGAATATAAAGAGAAATTCAAGATAAGTTCTGCTCAACTTGAAGTTCTTCTTGGAAGTCAAAAGAGGACAGATGACAAGTATGGTTTGGGATATGAGAAAGGAGAAAGCTCCGGATCCGGTCAAAAGAATCTTGGATCAGAAAATCCAAGGAGCAGGCCTAGAAGACCTCCGGTAAGACAGCCAAATGCTCAAAGATACCCATCCTTCAATGGATACTGCCACAGCTGCAATCACTTTGGTCACAAAGCTAATCAGTGCAGAATGAGAATGAATCAGATTAATTCATCCTTCTCCGGACAGTGCTTCAACTGCAAAAGGTATGGACACAAATCCCATGAATGTAGAATTATGCAAGTAAACAAATCATTCAAAGGTAGATGCTTCACATGCAATAGAGTAGGTCATATGGCTAATCAATGCAGATCAAGAGGATATCAGTCAAATATGCAAAGAAATGTTATTTGCCAAATCTGCAATAGGTCCGGTCATAATGCTAAAGTCTGCAGAAACAAGAATCAGGACAAAAGAGGTCCGGTGTATAATCAGAATCAAGACAAGGGTAAACAAAAGATGAATGCGGATGAGGTTAGGAATCAGATGAGCAAGATTTGGGTGAAGAAAAGTTCAGAGAATGTAGAGGTTGGATCCGCACCAGACTCTGGTGCTGATATTTCTTCCAGAAATTAAAAAGTGAGCTCAGGCTCAGGGGGAGACTCAAAGAAAATCTTGTTCCCCCAGCCAAACAAGTGGTGCCGGATGTGGCACAAGATGCGGATCAAAGGGTTTGTAGATATGAGTCTTGAGATACTTCAGTCAAGTTTTCAGAGGTCCGCATGGAGTTATGAAGAAGCTGTGATCGATCAAATAAGACCTGTTCAGGGAGATGCTCCAGTATGATAAAGGATTACAAAAAGGTCCGGAAAGATCCGGAAATGCACTATCTTGTTCTGCGGATTGGACAGAGTGTTTGGGATGTTCTTGTAATATGTTACCTCGATTTATTCATGATTGAAAGATCCGGATGATATCCACAGATCAGGACTAATCCGGGATACTCCAAGCTATCCAGACAAGGCAAACCAGAATGATGTAGGTGAAGCATTTATTGCAGACAGATATTAGGGTTCGCGGAGCAATTTAAGGGATTTCTCAAAGGTCATTTGCTCATTCTGCACTCGAGAAGAAGCGAAAAGTGGAGCTCTGCAACAAGATTCATCAAGCACACCAAGGATCCCCTGCCGAAGTTATTGCATAAAGAAATCAATCCAACCACTCCGTGCAAACCGAAGGCGCATAAGGTATTCTCCATTTTTCATTACCTCACTGCAAATCTTTGAAGAATGGCTACTCCAAACATAGTTAAGATCTCTGATAGACCTCGCCCCTCATTCAAGAAACATCCCTACAAATCATTGGAGGTAGATCCACTAGGAGCATTCTCTAGTGTTCCTCACGGAGTTTTACATACCGAAGACATTAGGGTTTACATACATGCAAGCATTGAGGAATTTGGGGAATTCAAATTAAGAGACCTCTATCACAAGCAACTGATAGACAATGCTTTTGAGCTTAAACCAGAGTATAAGGATATCCAGAAGAAACAATTTGAGCAATTTATTCATTTCCCCTGCTTTGAAGAAGATGAATGGGTCCGGTATGTACTGAGCAGGATGCATGACAACTTTCTATGGCTAGATAGACCCTGCAAGATCACAAAAGAGGCAATTAGAGCAGTAACTGGTCTATACTCTTCCGGAGGGGTACCTATCCTCAAATCTGTCAAGAACAACATTGTAACTGAGGCCACCGGATCAAAATTTGATAAGAGGGCAATGACCATTGAAGATATTTCGGATCCGGATATCAAATATGCATCAATGATAATAGGATACAAGATCTATCACTCCAGCAGGGAGAATTCTGTATCCGGAACTGCAGTATACACTGCCTATGAAATTCTAAGAAAGAATGCAGAATATGATCTCTGCGAACTACTGCTAAGCCAATTAATGGAAAATATACAGAAAATCAAGAAGGATAAGAAGAATTCCTTTAAGTATGGTACTCTTATTGTATGTCTATTCTTCTACTTCATGAATGAGCTACCCAGAACAAGTGGATGGGTATGGCAGAATGACAAACCTGTTGCAGTCCAGATAAGAGACTATTTGCATGGACTTGGGGATGCAAAAGCGAGAAATACAGCTCTATGGGGATACTTCAAAAACTTTCAGAGCATGATGCAAGCAAGAGAGAGAATTCCCCAGTCTCTTGTTGAAAAATACAAAGACTCAGTGTGCTTTATGGTTGACACTGATCAGTGCCTAATGGAGGCAGTAGAGCCAAGGACTGTCTGGATCATGCCCATGGGGTATGAAGTGGATGAACAGATAGTGGAGCTGCATGTTCAACACATGCTAAGTCAGCCCAAAGATCCTAAGGCAGAAAGGTTTGGAACCTTTGAGGAGCTGAGTGTAAAAATACATGTAGAACTCAGGGAACCTGAGATTAAAAGAAAGGTGAGAAAAGAAGTAGAGCACATTGCTCAAGGCCTAGGCATCTCAAAGGAGGCACTTGATGCCAGCCGGGAAAAGAGGAGGAAGGTTGAGGAAGAAGAGAAAAGTAAAGAAAGTGCTCCGGTTGAAGCTCCCACCCGGACCAGATCATCAAAGAGATCTGCACCTCCCACAACCAAAAGTTCAAAACCGGAAGTCCAGGCATCCGGTAAGAGATCCAAGACAAAAGCCACAAGGGCTTATGGAAGCCAAAAGGATGAAGAGGAAACAAAGTCAGATGAGGGAGTAAAAGAAATAAAGAAACAGAAGAAGAAAGGATCCGGTAAGCCCTCCACAGGCCAAGACAAGGATGAAATGGCAGAGGTATCTGTTGAAAAGCCCACTCTGTCTCTAGAGAGCATAATCAAATCGGTCACGGTGGATGGAAACCTTCAACCAATGACTGAATCATATGATGACTTCAGTGAGGCCGACCAAAAGACTCTGCAGGAGGCCACAGTCAAATATCTTAACATATATAATAAGGATTTCATTGAAATCATATCTCTTATTCCTAAAAGCCTAGAAAAGGAATTGGAAGTAAGAAAGAATAATGCTCATGCTAAAGATCTTGAGATCCGGGAGCAGATAGCTATTCAGCTATATCCTCAAATTGATCCCAAGACAATGAACATTATCTTCAAGGACTGCAAAGATGAGTTTAGAAGCAAAGCCAGGATGAATCAACTCATGCTTGGTGAGACTGACAAAGTGGCCCAAGAAACAGAAGAGATCCTCCGGAAGGCCTTCAAAAGGTTCAATCTTCCTGTTGTAGAGGACTTAGGTACAGAAACAGCTGAGGACTTGGGACCCTCTGCTCCAGAAGAAGTGGCCCCTGAACAGACAAACATCTCTCCTCCGGTTTCCCCTACAGTCTCCGGATCCAAAGAAGAAGAGCAACTACAGGAGAAGGAAGCAGTGGTGAAAGACAAAGAGGTTGACAGTTCTAAGACTGCAGAAGAAAAGAAACATCTGTCTCCGGCAAGAGACACTGCACAAACTGTTCAACAATTTTTGAGCAAAGAAACTTTAGAGATTGATGAATCGGAGCTTCTAAAAGGCCCATTTGATTTTGACTCTCTCTCTCCAGTACAAACAATGAAGATAGCTTCATTTGCAAATGCCAAGGCAAATGAAAAGCTCCTGAAGTCTCATATGGAAGACCGTGAGTTGATAGAGGCTGCTTCCGGAGTACTTGTAAAGATCATGCCATCAATCCAGATAGATCCGACAGCCTCCTCTTCCGGTAATCTAAAAACCTTAGTCAGCAGTGTTGATACACATTTTGATTCTCTAGAAAAATCAGCTGAAGAAAAGGTCCGGAAGGAATTTTTGGATAAAAGATTTTCAGAAATATTAGAATTAATCTCTAAGGATAGGAAGATTGTAAGCATTGGAATAAAGAGCTTAGAGAATGCTCTTAAGGATGGCGGTGACATCTACAAATTTTGTATATCCTGGTCAAAGGCAACAGCAGCATTTGACAAGAAAATAAAAGAGGAACAGGATAAGCTACAAAGCTTATCTCAAAGCTACTAGATCAAGCCTGGAGATACTACCATGATCTGACCACAAACAAACCTTGTCATTTGCATAAACAATTATCTCATTTAGTTGGCTCCTCTCAACCTTATGCAAACAACCTTCAACATCAAGCAACATGTGAATGCACTATTTATCAAACAATGCATATTCAAATGAAATATAACACATGTTAACATCTGTATTAGCATTATGCATTGCAAAATGATCTCCTAGCTGGACTGAAAACTGAAAGCACTCAAAGTCCACCATGCAGCTAGGAAGATCAAGGCTCATCTTATCATAAGCTAGCATATCAAAGAAAAAGATTTCAAATTCATATTTGTGTACATCATGCACACAACCATCAGCAGCACCAAACTGGAAAAGATCAGGCTCTGGGATCTCTTTGCAGCAATTTTCATGATATATGTGTTGGCAAGAGACACTATATGGATTCATGGTTGTTGTCATTGATGGCAACAAAGGTCATCCCACATATCCGCAAGTCATAATGTGTCTCTACCGGAAGTCAGAATAAAGAATGTTGTGGTCCGGTGAAGAAGAACAGAGCATGTGGCAAGGTCCGACAGATTGGTCCGGATCTCTCAGAGGAAGTGTCTTGGTGCAGTGCGGATTTGGGGAAGCCAAGAGGACTACCTTGAGTGGTATATTCCAAGGATTTAGCCTCCGGTGATGGACAAGGAAAAAGATATGAATGGTTGAGTACCGGATTCCTGAGAGACAGTGAAAACAGAGGAAGAACTGACTGGCAGAGTATCAGACTGCTTTCCGGATGTGTTACTGTTGATGACAGAGGTTGTGAAGGCATGAATCATGTTTGGCCGACATGATTAATGATATCTACAAGTATATGCTTGATCTGCATTGCTTGGTGAGGAAGGATTCAGCCGACAGAACAAAAGTTTGTAAGAAACTAGACTGTTCCGGATGCCGACTAGAAAGGTGATGAAATTACTTGTGCGGATATATATAGAGGATGGATTTAGTTGTGAAGAGAGTGATGTTGTGTAGATATATGCGAATAAGTCCAGATAAGAGCAGAGGTAGCAAAAAGGATCCGGTATGTGAAAGATAGCAGAATAAAGAACAGAGGAAAGATGAAGTGCAGCAGATCAGTGTACTGAGCCTAACCGGAACTGAACTCCAGCATATGCAGATGCTTCCAATCAGTTCAAGACTGTGATTCTCATCACTTTGTAGACAGTGTGTCTTCTTGTAGGCAGTGGGCCTCTTGTGAGCAGTGTGCTCGGGCAGTGAGCCCTAATTGGCAAGTGCCATTTTTGTAATTTCCTATTCTTTTAACAGAGAATAATTTTGGGTTAATCACCCCGTGGTTTTCTCCCTTAACAGGGTTTCCACGTCAAAAATACTGTGTCATGTGTTTCTTATTTCATGATTAATGTTTTTGTGTTTGATTCTATGCTGCATCAATTAAAAGGAAAGTTCAATAAGGGAAATAATTAGGATAACTGATTCACCCCCCCCTCTCAGTTATCAACAATATGTTGGTTTCTCTTTCATCGGGATGAGAACTAGAATCCATATCAACATCAGTGCCTTGATTCCTACCATACTCAAACAGATCCTCATCATCATATTTGTCAAAAATGGGTGACCCAGGTGTTTCAGCTTCATCATGGTATGCTGCTAGTTCATGGGTAGCAGAACATGTATTTTCATTAGCAATGGATTCTCTTTGTGGAGGAGTATCAGCCTGTATGGCATAAGTAAAACCATAATCAAACAAAGAACAATCACGCTCTGCACTAGCACTTGTTTCAATCCCTGATTGCTCTTCATCATCTCCATGTGTCTGCATAAAAGGCAGTGATTCAAACATGGGACTGTTCCTCTATTTGCTTATTTCTTCTCTATCTTGAGCACAATACTCACAATCATCTCCACAAATCCATTCAAACAGATGCTCATTTTTGTCCATAACCTCATCATTATTTTTAGAACCAGACACATGAGCCTCAACTTGGGAGTCATCACTGATCCTTCTACTGGCATCCTCAACTGATGTATTTTCATTCTCATTTTTATCTTCACATGATGCCATAATCACTTGGTCATTTACATCTATACAACTGTTATTCACACCAAAGCTTGTGGCCAGGGAATTCAGCATATGCAGATTTCTCATTTTTTCTATATTTTCTACAAACTTGTATGCCATCTGCATACTTGTTATCTTGAATTCCCTCAACAATGCACTAGATCCCTCCTCAAAAGCTTCAAAATATATGCCAACACAGGTTGAAATATCAGGTCTAAACTCTTTTAGAATTTGTGAAAGGGCTACTATAAATCTATGACTGAAATCAATACAGGGCTCTTTATCTCGTTTTTTGATTTCCATTAATCTTGCAACAAGATCAACAGGTTCTCTTGCAAATTCTTTTCTAAAACAGTCAGTAAGTTCATCCCAACAGGCAAAGGATCTCTTTAGAATGCTCAAATACCAATCTCTAGCTTTTGCATCAAAGGATCTAACAAAAAACCTCATCCACATATCCTCATCTCTAAATGAGTGTTTCTCCATAAAACTGTGAAAATTTTGGATATGTGCACCCCCATCACACACAATGTGTCCACTAAATCTAGGCATCTGATTGTACACTTGGGTAGGCATACTTTCAATTTTATAGTCAAGCCATGACAAATCTAGTTGGTCATACAAAGGATCAAAAGGGTTGGCAAGAGGTTTAGCCTTTTGACTGGCAAACATAACAAGGTTATTACTATTTAACTGAGCTTGCCAAGCCTTTAAGTATATCAACTTGTTTTTTTATCTCTTCCATTCTTTTACTCAACATTTCATCCCCCTCATGACTGAATATGGGTGAATACATATTTGGATTCATTTAAATCTCACTCTTAGACATCCTTTGTCTGCCTAAGACCTAAGGCTTCCCCTAGCATCTAACTTATGCAATAAAACAACAAATACAAGTGGGAGGAAACCAAGTACCTTTTCTCATCTAGATACCGCAATCTGAACAGAACATTCTTTTATCACAATAACATACATCAGCCTTTCATGTGAACTTAAAAACTTTTGCAGAGTCACCACCTCTCCAGAGAGGATAAAACCTTCAAACAACTGAAAGCTCATCATAGAACAAATATTTTCTTGAGTTCATTCCACCACCAGAGCACCATCATTCACATGAAAGAACCAGATATCATTCCCCAGCGGAGTCGCCAATTCTATTGGTAATTTTTTCTAGATCAGCAGAGGGTTTGCCAATTCCTATGCACGAGCAGATCCGGCCAACAGAGTACAGGAGGTTACGTGAGCTGCCTCCCCTTCACTTCTAGTTCTGCCACACCAAGGGGGGTATCCCTATTTGCTAAAGATGTAACATTGACTAGACCAACAATGACAAAAAGATTTAGCTTGACAACAACAAGCAGAATACTCTCACATATGGACCAAGATCTGCATGATAGATCACAAGGTTGGCAACATTCTTGGACTTATTGTCTGGTTATGGATGAGAGTATGCAGGGGGTTCCTAATCCTACTCCTACAACTAACAGGTGGAAGTTACGGAAAGATAGATAGAAGTGATGTTTTGGATGCAAGACAAGGGGTTTTGGGTCATAACTACTAACCCAGGTGCAGACCGGTGCCTATCTCAGAGCAAGGAGTCAACTAGACATATACAATAGATGGTTTGCAACTAGCATTCAAGTTTCAAGGGGTTGGATCTGATGTTTGCCTTACAAACATCACCCAAGAATGGGTATTCAGCTGCCTCTACTTACAGATATCCCTGCTAACATACAACCTTCTCCATGTTTAACCTAAAACACTTTAATCCACTCCTTGAATGGAAGTTAGAGATCATACATGTGATACAGAACCCTGTATCCTAGAATCTATGAAACCCTTAGCAACCAGATTCAAAAGAAGGAAAGCATGCAACAAAGGAGACAGATAGATAAACACATGCATGAGAGCATTTTTCATCTATATCAACATGAAACTAAACATACCTCCAAAATACATTCATGATGCAACTCATAAACTCCAGAATGAGATAAAACAACCCAGGATCATGCCCTGTTCTTCATTATTTACACAAAAATGCCCAGGTCTTCAACAACCTTGAAATGAGCAACACAACCTGCTATATACAGTAGGAAGGTCCTCAGCATTAATCACTGGGCAACTTCAAAATTTGCCAGATACACGCATCTTGAGAAAATGGTGCTCAAACATTGAATGCAGCAGATGGAGGAGAAGAGAGGAAGAAATCTCAAGCCCTGCGTCGCTGCCTAGGGATCCTCAACTTCAATCAGGTACTAGATCTATCCATGCCTTCACCCATACCCTGTAACATCCGCCATTAATGGCATACCAACCCACGGCCTTGGGAAATACAGTAGATCACGCCTTTTGAAACCTTCCCACCAAGATATATCACCCTGATATTTTAAATATATGTGGGAACTAATTATCCCACATGCATCCCACGGCAATCTTCTTAATACTTTATATACGAGGCCGTGAGCATATATAATGTCGGTGATTTTTCTCCCGACGACACCAGTATAAACCTCATCATCATCCTCCATTGGCCTGACCCCCTATATCGGTGAACCTCATGTTTGTCCACCCGATACGAAATATCACCCTGATATTTCACATCACCCTAATGTGAAATATCACCCCGTGGTAAATATCACCCCGCGGGAAAGTATAACCTGATATAAAATATCACCCTGATATTTGGAAACCAGCTTGATGACCAACCCTACCTTCATGTGAAATATCAAATTGATATTCACCCTCATCGGCACAACCTGATGCATCGGAGGAAGATCCTCTTGCTTTTCTGATACCATATGTCTCGTCGATGATCCACCTGATCATGTCCACTAATATCCTGATGACATCACCATCACATTGCAATATCAGGGTGATCTTCGTAAGATGACTGACGTTAGAAATATGACCCCCCTCAGACCTAGATGACATCATTGTCATGTCTGCATAAGGTGATATTCGGCGGGGTGATATTCATAAGATTACCTGATATTTGAAATATCACCCCTCGCAAGAATATCGGGCTGCACTATAGCACTGCTGTAACATCGGGGTGATGTTTGAATATGACTGATATTTGGAAATATCACCCCCGCTTCAGAAAATCAGGTTGGTATGAAAAATGACCCTCGCAAGAAATATTAGGATGATGCTTCGAAATATGATGATTCTGACCTCCTCCAAAGAAAACATGATGTTGATGTTGAAAAATGCTAAGGAGGCCCAAAGACTTAGAACCTTTTTTGGATTTTTTTGGAAGGAACCTGCATATTTGAATGCTTGAAACCAGAATACTTATGCAGGCACCACCAACAGCTCGAGCCTAAAACCCTAAACATAAATGATTACCAAGACTTCTGATCCATAAAATCTTAGCACAGTATATTCTTCCAATAAGTACCAATCAGTGAATTGTATTTCTTTTCCTAGTTGAATGAAATCTCTACATGATATAGGAAATCTAGGCATTGGACTGTTTGTAATTGCTTGATGCAATGGAGCCAAAAAGTAGTCTACAAAATGATTGTAGTTTCTTCGAGAATCATGCATCCTTATCTTAGTGGTCCAATCATATACGAGATCCATTTTATGTTCCTCAGCATTGCTATAGGGTTGAATCTGAAGCTTGTTGTTCTGAAACATTCCACTAAATTTGAATAGAAAAAAATAGCACAAGTATGTTGTGAATCTAAATGTCTTGGTGGAACCTCCTTTAATCATTAAAAATTGTTTATGCATGGATTCTACAATGTGCTCAATAAATTTATATTTGACATGTACACCATTACCATAATAGATATTATATACCATTTCAAGGAGGCTTGCATCCACTTCCCAATTGCTATCTAGTCCGAGGCAAAATGCTAGCATGGAAATAGTATCCTGAGTCCATGATTTAAAAATTTTCAAAGGATAAGGAGGCTTGCAGTTATCTTTCAAGATGTTTTTTTCTTCAACTATTTTATTTAGGAAACAATTTTTTCTCCTTTCATCCACTGCTTCATAATCACTAGCAATCTTTTCTAGGTCAATGTAGACGTCTCTAAATTCTTGGGTGTAAACCCCAACACTTTTCCAAATTCTTCTGCATTCATGGATAAAATTTCTTCTTTGGTATCCTTATTTACAATTGCTCTTTTGTTACCATCATAATTGTGGGCACAGACCATGATAAATTCTGGGCAAGGGAAAACCTCATGTAACATCATGCGCCCTAATCCAGTTACCCATGGTGCATTGATACTATCAACATTCTTTTTCTTGGCACCCTTATTCTCACATGAAAATTTGAGTTCTAAGTTAAATCTACCATACATGTTAGGATCATAAATATCATGGTATTCATCAGTCAAACCTGAGGTTTTAAGTAATTCAGAATAATCTATTTTTTTTATCTATACTTGCTCTCCCTTTCCCAAAAACTTTGTCTGGTTTTCTAGTGGTGGTAGACATGCTTATACAGTGTGAAATTTTTCTTAAGTCTCTCAACCCTAAACACAGAGTTTGACAAAATAAGATTTTAAGAAAAATGTTTGACAAAATAATATTTTAAGAAATGATGAAACATAACCTAGGGTTTCTATGTTTTGTCTTACTAGATTTGTTGGAAATGGCACTACAATGAGCAATCTGAAATCTCCCTGGTGCATTGCAACGAGCAATATGAAATCTTCCTGACGCCCCATGTGCTGATCCTCTCAGCTCTCACCTTAAAATAAAATCACTTAGCAGTAAAAAGTAGAAACTAGAAAGTTTGCTTTTCTTTATGAAGTGACTTTTTTAGCTAATGAAACGTCAAGTCAAGTTTCAACGTGTCACTATTAGTACATGTCTGGAAGCTGTCCTGCATTGACAGCTCACAACAATCTCTAAACTGTTGATCTTTGTAAATCTAAGGGTTTAGGGTGATTCTAGAGATTTAAGTTTGCAAGCCTAGCATTCTGTGCATTTCATTCTGGAATGCAACTAGAACCATCCATCAAATGTTCATCGAACGACGAGCATTTTATGATATAAACAATAAACATAATCTGCATTTCTTCATTCATTTAATATTCCAGAATTCTGAATAACCCTGAGCTATTTAGATTTAGAAGAAAAACACACACAACTTGGAGACAAATAACCATATACATGCAACAAGCATTACTCATTTAAAAACAACATGAAACTGCTAAATTTATGCCACCTAGCAAGACTGTATCTTATTATTCCATCAAAATTGTTCCTTTATAGATCAGGAATGTGCTATCAGCATTAAATACATTATACTTCAAATTTTTACAGATACAAAGAACAAAAGCTTGTCAATCCTCAATTCCATATTTGTCATTCCACTCATCGTATGTCTCCTCTGTTAGCCAAGGGAATGAAAGTATTTCTTCAATCTGGCCATTATGGCTGACATACCTGGCATCCAGCATACTTTTTACATGGTTACAAAATGTAGAAAGATTCCTTTCAAGAGTGTACAGATTGTCCAACGCTAAGCTTAGTACTTGCATACTCATAGTTGGATCACTTGCAATTACATCACAACAAGTGGGAATTAATCGATAAAAATTGTCTACAATCTCATTTCTCCACTTGTCCAAGTCTTTTGTTTTACCATCACCATCCAAGATGGGAGGTGACCACTTAGTGTCCAACCCTTCAAAATCCTACAACCTCTCTTTCACAATTGAATTAAATTTCAACTGGAAACTGGACACATCCTGAAAACACTTCAAAATGTTAAGCACCTTCTATATGTCAGAAGGTGCATTGGAATCATACCTGGCACACCTCAGAAATTCTTTGACTTTTTCAATTCTATGTAACCATTTTTTTAAGCTCGATAGTCTCTGTTTGTTAAACTCATGCTTTTCATAGGCTTGTCTCAACTGTGAGTAGGATTTCCAACTCTCATCAACTTTGGTCAAAATGTGTGTCACCTTGTTCTTGATCAAGTTGGTGACCATCTCTTTAACCTTGTTATCCTTTTCCTCCTTCAATCTCTTCTTTTCCTCCTTCAACTCTCTAATCTCTACAAGGAGAGGCTCTGTATCCACTAGAACAGATTCTACAATTGGGATCACTGGAGGAGGGGCTGAAGTACTAGCTATTAATGACAGTTGCTACTTCAACATGTTTATCTCTGCAACTGCCTCAGAATAATCAGGTTGCAGCTTATTGTAATCCTTTTGCAATTTGTTAGCAGTTGCTTCTGTAAATTGTATAGTCTATACATTTAGGCTTGCAGCCTGAGGAGCAGGGGTATCAGATACTCTTTTTATTATTACATCCCCTATCAGCTCTCCTAATTGAACCCTAGGCTTTTTGTTGTTTGGGGCTAGAGCCCATATTGCCAATGTTTCAAATTTGGGGTTGAAGGCTGCACCAGAGAGGGCCTTTTCAATCTCTTCCCTTGTCACATCGGAATCATCTCTAGTGATTGTATCAAATGTAATGGCATCTGATAGAGTCTAGTGAGGTAGAAGCAGAATATTACTTTTTGCCACCAGTGCTCTCCCTTCCTCTAGAGTCATTTTACTTATAGACTATTGTACTTCTTTTAGGGCCCTCTAAGTAATAACATCATACTCCTTTGGGTCTGCTCCAGCCTTGGCATCTTCAATTTTCTTCTGAAATTCCTCACTCCTCACTTTCAAAACATAGCTCCTAAATTCAGGAGTGTTGACAAATTCATCATCCTCCATAAACTTGTCACAGGCCATCACCCTAACATCTTCAATATCAAAAGTAGGATTTCTCATTACTCTCACTAACCTATTCTCTGGGGATGAATAAGGTCTCAGTCTATCGGGTGAACGAGGGCTAGTTTCTTGTGCATGTTCCTCCTCCCCATCTAGGTCAACTACCTCTATCTTCTTTGGGTTCTCCAAATCAATAATTTTGGCCCTCTTTGGCAGGGGAGGGGCCAACTGATTCCCTCTTTACATCATACTCTCCACTTGAGATGCTAGGATCATAAGCATATCTCTATTCTCCTATAGGGGTAGAGGCAATCAACTATTTTGTATTATCTAGTATTTTCTCAATTCTCTTGATTGGGTCTTGTACTTCTACAAATGCACCCGGATATGTAGGATTCATGTTTCTCTTCATATTCTCTCTGGCCATGATAGTAGCCCACTTGATCCTCAAGTGGTGGACTTCATTCATAGTAAAACAATTCCTGGCAATATCCTCATCGCAATCCACCTGATGAAAGTACTGGACCTTTCCCTTATAGTTGTTGACTCTAAATCTGGTTTGGCTGATGAATCACTCAGGATCAAAAGACCTTGGTTGTTCCAAATACATTCCAAAACATTGCATAATTGAATAAATTTGGTCCAACCCACTCTTATCAGGGATCACAAAATCACAAAATCTGATGGAGGAAGGGAAGAATGAACCTTTCTTGCAGTTCCTAATGTGCTTTTTGTTAGAATCATTTAACTTCCTTATAACTTCTAAAAATGCCACCCTCTTTGACACATATTTGGGCAATATGTGAGGTGTAGTCTGGCATCCATAGACCCTTATGCAAGTAGTATGCTCATGATAGAACCAGTCACCCCAATTGTGATCAATTCCAAGGTAGGGAGTCCTATCGAGAGGTTGTAAGAAATCCATTACATCAGGATGCAACCTTTCACCCTCTGGCTCCAAAAATCCAAGGATTCTCCTCACAAAATATTCTTCAAAGATGACATAATCTATTGTGACACAGTGCATATCAAGCATACATGTCCATACTTTCACTGGCAGCTTGTTCCCTTGAGCATATGAATCCTTCACATGCAAATTGGGGTGCCACATCCCTGATAAAGAAAATAAGTACATATGGTACAACAAGGAGTACCATATGAATTCAACTTAGACATCCGGTTTAGACAAATTATTTTTGATCTTTGTCATCTGATCATGCATATGGTCAGATATGAAAGTGACATAATCATATGGTTCCTTGACATCTGGTCTTTGAATATCAACATCCATCATCATCAAAGAAATAGACATTCTTTCTAAAGCATCTCTGCCTAATACTTGACACATATTGTGATAGGTTCTGAAAAAATATTCATTAAACATACTGCAATGTAAAGGCTCCTCCTCATCATCTGAAATCTTTATCAATTTCCCACCAACACCCCTTGGCCTGTGCTTTGATAAGTAATATTCCCTGTAATGTCATTTCATAGTGTCAGTCTGGTATTTTTTCTTGAAAGCTCTAAGGTCAATTTGTTTGCTAGCTACAGGGTCCAAGTTGAATACAGTGGCAATGTATCCTTTGGTAAACTTGATCAATGTTGAACCATTTCCATCTATTACTGTCCTAGTGGCTGGATTATACCTTGATGTTGTTGAGCTAATTAATTCTGGGTTGGGGAAAACATTGGGACAAATGAGCTTGGCTAAATCATATTTCTAGGCATGACAGATAGGGGCCTTATAGTTCATCCTCTTATGCCAATGCTTAAAGAGGATCCAACCTGGGACAGGTAATTTGGCATCCCAGCAATTATAGCAGTAGTCAAGAAATCTATCCTCAGCTTTGCCTGGGCCATGTAATTTCAATATTATTCTAGTGGAACCAGGGAATTAGATCATAAGATCCTCATCCAATCTTTGTTTTGAAGTGGAAGGCTGGCTTGACTGACTCATTTTTCTTTTATGAAGGTAGCTTAGGGTTTTTATGGTTGACAATGGCCCTAAAAGCTTCAGAATTAACCTACAGTTGGAAAAACTAGGCATAGAGGAGGAACATTTACTTACTAGTTTTCCGCACTTGTAGAAGCTTGAGATTACTTTTTTTCTGCTCATTCTGATGATTTCTTCTGAATGCAGTTGTGCTCTCGAGAATGCCTTAATCCTTGAATTCCTACACAATTCTCTATATTAATGAACTTTGTGCGGCAAGAATACTTGCACAATTCTCTGTATTAATGCACTTCATGTTGCAAGCACTTCAAAATCTTACTCTTTTAAAACTTTGAATTTGGACCATTAATATTTTCCTTACATTCTGAAATCCATGGTCCTAATTGGCTGACTAGATTTGACAATCTTCGTTGCCATTCTAAAAATGTACAAGTCGGATACGTGGCAGCACCTCGCAGCGTAACAGCTTGTGATGGCCCACCTCTTACCTACCCTGTGCCAGCATGCCTCACTTCTTAAAAAATAGAATGCCACGTGTCATAATGTCATGACCATGCAGCGCAGATTCTAACCAAAGAGATTCTCCTTGTGACGATGCGCAACCATTGGATCAAGTCTTTTACCAGCTTAGATTTTTTTACACGTGTCATTTTATCACAGTTGTGTAGTGAATATTCTCTCCTAACAGATTCCTCATGTGCCCTTGTGTGACCATTAGATTTCGCCCTTCCTACAATCATTGGATCAAATCTTTAGTGGGATAGGATGCCAGCTTTGATTTTTTGACATGTGTTGTTTTGTCGCAGCTGCGCAGCGAATATTCTCTCCTGACAGATTCCTCATGCGCCCTTGCGGCCATTAGATTTCACCACTCCTGCAACCATTGGATCAAGTCTTTAGTGGGATAGGATAGCTTTGATTTTTTGACATGTGTTGTTCTGTCGCAGCCACGCAGTGAATATTCTCTCCTGACAGATTCCTCATGTGCCCTTGTGTGACCATTAGATTTCTCCCTTCCTGCAACCGACGACAACGGGTAACCTCTAGACTGTTAGATTAAGGGGCCAGTCAACTTACAAATATTAGGACAGATTGTTAGAATCCATGGTTTGCCTCTTACCATTGTGACTGACAGGGATCCAAAGTTTGTAGGCCATTTTTGGCGCACTTTGTGGAAGAAGTTGGGCACTCAATTGTCCTTTACTTCAGCCTATCACCCTCAGACTGATGGCCAAACTGAGGTGGTGAATAGGTCCTTGGGAAACCTTCTCAGGTGTCTTACCAAGCAGCATGGAGAGGCATGGGATATGATCATCCCTCAAGCAGAGTTTGCCTACAATGATTCCACCAATAGGAGCACAGGAAGGAGCCCATTCGAGATTGTTTACGGTCTTCATCCAAGAGGTGTTCTTGAGTTGAGAGATCTCCATGGATTGGAAAGAAAAAGTGCTCAAGGTGAAGACTTTGCCTTGGCCATGAAGGACATTCATGATAATGTCAAGGACACTCTTGAAAAGAATAATGCCAAGTACAAGGAGAAGGCAAATGAAAGAAGGAGAGATGTGCAATATAAGGTTGGGGATTTGGTCATGGCTCATTTGAAGAAGGAAAGACTTCCTAGGGGGCAGCCAACCAAACTCCTCATGAAGAAGATAGGACCATGCCGGATTGTGCACAAGTTTGGGCCCAATGCCTATGAGATTGAACTTCCTCAAGGCTTGGCCATATCTCCCATCTTCAACGTTTCAGATTTGTTCCCTTTCAAAGGTGATTCTCATGCTGTTCAAGAGACAGATGTGACAGCAGCAGCAGATGAAGATTGGATCAAAGGTCTTCCACCCAATCAGCAATTGAAGTTGGAATGCATTCTTGACACCAAGGTATTGAAGAAGACAAGGAAAAAGACCTACAAGCAATTTCTTGTTAAATGGAGTGGCTTGCCTATTGAAGATGCCACATGGATGACTGAAGAGGACATCTTGAAACATGGTGTCACCATTGCTGATCTGCTCCCTCAAGAGACTTGAGCTCTCTTTCCACCCGGGGAGTATGGTGCAGGAGCACCAAGATATCTATGACTTGTTCAAATCTTCAAGTTATTTGTTTTGGTTCAATAAGGTCCTTGAGACCATTTCCATGATGTAATAAGGCTTGCATGCCATGACTATAAATGACTATGTCCAAATGACTAAAACTGCTGTCATATTGTAAGACTTGCTCCTAGGGGACAGTCATATAAGTTTTCTTGTTTTGTAAGCCTTGTCAAGGCATAGGTAAGGAGTTTAAGGCATGTGAGAGTCTTAGGAAATTGTTAATTCTCACATAAATCATAACCAAATCATAAAAACACCGATGACAAGTGTATATGATAAAACAATGTGTTTGTTGTCCTAAACAAGGTGGTTGCAGAAGGTATTTTGTTGGTTGTGGATAGCCCATCGACCAACTACCTTGATAACCACTTCAAACTATTGAGAAGTCTTCTTAATACCTCAAGGATGATGAGTGTATAGAAAAGAGAGAAGTTTTAATAACAATACAACTCAGTTCTGCTGTCCATTTTTTCTGTTTTTTCTGATTTTCTGAACTTTATGGAAAAAAAGTCCGTACCTCTCAATTGTACGGAACTGTGGTGTCCTCCTTGCTGTTGGGAAATGAATAACACCAAATCACCTTTCCTTTGAATGTGTCTTGGATCAGTAATCTTATGTTATGGGGAAGTTATAGCCTAGTTTCATAAAACTGTTTTTTTTTAATTTGCTGTCTCATTTGGAAAGGCTTGTAACAGTCCGTACTAATACAATGTACGGCTCTGCCAAGAAGTCTAACTTGTTTGTGGTTGAAGTATAGTGGAATACCTTTATTTCAAGAGTGTTTTGAGGATTTGAAACTGGAAACAAAGGAAGTTATGATAGATCATTGAAAGGCTGCTCTTTACATTCCTGTTTCTAGTGAAGTTGCTGTCCCAGGCCGTACAAAGAGAGTACATTGAGTTTTTGTCATTTCTTCTTTCTTTGAGTGGTTGGAACATTGAATATACTTGCATTTGAATAGAGTTTGGTGTTTGGATTTGCAGTCTAAGAAGGTTATAGGAGTTCATTCAAAAACAGTCCCCATAGGCTCTTAAACAGGGATTTGCCTCTCACCATGAGAAATTGACCATCCCACAGTCTTTCAAAACCATAAGACCTGTGGGATGGATGTATTTGATTGCATTTTGAATTTTTTAGTTGTCTACAGGGGTGGAAGGACTGATTTGGGCAAGATTTGTGGAGTGGCTTAATAAATCCATGTATTAAGCCATTGAAGAAGCTTGTATGAAGCAACTGAAGTAGGGAATTTGAGGACAGTCAACTCTAACAGCAAATGAATGGTGGATTCCATGGTTTTGGCATGCCATTGATATGTCTGGGTGGTCTAGAGAGTTTCAAGTTGCCATTTGTGGGTACTTGCTTCACAAACTAGGCCTAATTAAGGCATAAAACCACTAGGAGGGTATTGGTTGAGACACATTTTCCAAAACAACCCAAACCCATTCTGGAGTATGTTGTGGGGAGGCATAATGGGTATCTAATACATGCCTGAGATTTGCATTTGGGTGTTTACACAGAAGGTTATTGGGACAGTTCTCTGTTTGTAGGGTTACTAGCCTTTCTTGGGTTTTGTGAAGGAACTAGTAGTTCGAAGTCTGATCCACCTTTGCCAACAGATGAGATGGGCTCTAATATATATCCAAACACCATTTCCAAGAAGAATTCAAGAACTTTAACTGTTGTTCCCACTTTTCCATGAAGATCCTTGTTTTTGGGCTCATTGGTGTAGCTGAACCTTGCCGAATTTGTCCTTCTTCTTGTATCCGATTTGCCTCTACATCATTCCTCATGTGCCCTTGTGTGACCATTAGATTTCTCCCTTCCTGCAACCGACGACAACGGGTAACCTCTAGACTGTTAGATTAAGGGGCCAGTCAACTTACAAATATTAGGACATGAAGTCATGACTTTATTGATTGACAACCTGCTCGCATATTAACTTCTTAAACAATTAAAAAGTGGAACCTGCTAGCTTGCTAGGTTAACCTGTTCCCCACCAAGCCGTGACTGACAAGATTAGGTATAAGGGGCTGGTAAACAACACGATTTTGATGGCTCAAGTTTCAACTTAGACAACCAGCAACCGGAGGTAGCAAGTCAACATAAGATTACGCAGAGGGTTTCTCGTATGAAATGTCAACCATTGATATTTGGAAATCTAACGGTTCAAGTGTCAAAACCTAATTATGCAAATATTTCAAACATCATGCATGTAGATGAACTACACTATCAATAGAAAGTGTAATTTTACTTGTGCATATAAAATTTCGTGATTAATTCTATCTAAAAACAACCAAATTGAAACCAAATTAAATCCAAAAAGATTGGGAGTTCACATATATTATAGCTCTCTTAGTTGTGCCTATCTCAAGAGTCAAAAAGAAAACAAATGCCAAGCAACATTAGAAACCTCTAACCATAACAGAGAGTCAGAGACCATCACCAAATCCATGTCAACATATATAAATTAAAGCAAACATATATGAAGCAACATTAGAAACCTCTAAGTTCTAACCATAACAAAGACCAAATTATATTAATACAAAAAAGATTTACACTTGGGTAATTATATTAATACAAAAAGATTTACACTTGGGTAATTATATTATTACAAAAATATTTACACTCAAGAAATTATATCAATACAAAAACCACTCCAGCAGCCAGCCCAGGCTCCAAAAAACACACAACACCGGAGAGGCTACCATAGTACCATTTAAATCCCTAGCCCCTTGACTGAGTGACTCCTTGAAAACTTGCCACCCTACCACCCCAGCATAGAAATCACCAAAAAAGTGGCCCTGAGAGCCTGACCACTCCTATGGCCACTGCAAGTAGAATCCCCCCTATTCACAATGGCTGCAAAGTATTGAAGGCATACCGGAGTATCGTCTATGTCCATTCCAATTTCTCGTCGAAGAAAGTGTCTCCCACGAGCCACCCAAAGCCTGTGCCTTCTGAGTTGTTGCTCATTCATGTTTAGGAGGAACGACTACCTAGCTACGCCCTCCTGTCCCTCCTGCAGCTTCTCCAGGTCTCTCAGCCATGGGATACCAACCTCCAATTCTGCATCAATCACCACGTCTAAGTCATCCAAAAGAATATCTGGAGTGAATACCCCCCATAGAATGATCAATGTATCCACCTTTGCCTCTCCTAGGTCCAACAAAGAATCTAGAAAGCGGGAGGAAATATCTAAATTTACCGTATATCTATCCTCGAAGACCAAGAAGTCTTTATCGATGACCATCTTCCCTGCCTCAAGGAAGAATAGGTTTTGCTGGTTACAAATGTTCATCAGTCTGCCATCTCTAATACGACCCAGAAAGGTGACCTGACTCTTATTGTAGTGAAGCCTTATGGGAGTCTCCATGCTATATTTTGAGCAAGCCAGTCGAGTGCCATTTTGCTGGAGACCTCCAGGTTTTAAAGAAAGATCATTAATGAACACACACTTCAACTGACATGCATTTATTCATTTATTCGTTGTCCAGATTTTTTGTAGTGTCAATCTTTGGCTCATGTAAGGATCAACCATTACCAAAAGCTATTGAATAACTTGTCAGATCTATTTAATAAATTAAAAATTAATGCTTGGGAAAAGTATTTTGTAGGCCACTAAATGAAATCGATATTAATGATTCAATATATAAATTTATAATAATATCATATTTTATATAATATAATATATAGTTTTATATTGAAATTTTCATTCTTTGAAACATCTATGATCTGTATACATTGCAATTTCAAACCATAATTACTTCTATATTATTTAGTAAAATTTAACATCACCTTTCAAAAATATTGGGGAATTACATCGTACATGAACCTCTAACCAACCTTAGTTCTAAAAAAACTCCTATCCTTCAACATTCAAACCTTGCTTTGATCCTCCAAAATCTTTTTGGTTCCTCTATTCGACGACGCGTAATGAATATTTCACTGTAGTCTATAGTTATCCTATTAACAGCCAATGGATCCACTACAAATTTAATTGTGTGGTCATTCACAATGTTAGTGAATGATTCACTATAGAACCTTGTATTATATGTACAAGAAACCACTAGGCATGGGTAACAATAAGGCTAGCAAAGGAGAATTAAATTGATTTTCTCGAGGTCACTGGCAATTGAGTTGCAATACCAATTCCATGTGTCAATTCAAATTTCCAGTTTCTCATACATGCATGCATGTGTGGGAGATTCAACCCACCACCCATAATAGAATGCATCATTTGCAAATGTTAAAAGTGTTGATTCTTGATACGATCTATTCCACTTGACGAATGCTCGTATTTCTTCATTCTGAGACATGCAAAACAATAACAACCTGCATAGACACACACAAACAAAATTTTCCATCATCTTAGATTCTTATTACTATTCTACATCTGTGAACTGAGAACTCTATCACACAGTTAAAATCAAAATCATGAATGATCACAAAATAAATACTCGGTAACTTACTTTCTTCACATAGCTACCATAATGAAAGCCATTACTTTGAACTTTTACAGTCTATTGATTCTTGACCTATCTAAAAATTAGTAATGCAATATAAGTTAAAAACACTAAAGACTATCATATATACATTACATGTATGTTCATGAAAAATGGGTAATAAATAACAAGCAACTCCATTTAATTCATATTGGCTAATCTGTGTGGTTTCTCATGATTCAGTACTCACTTGCCATTAATGAACTTAATTGAACATTGGCTAATCTATGTGGTTAAGTGCATTTAATCAAATCAATTGTATCACCACTGATTATTTGATGCACCCTAGAATGAAAGATGAATGGTTGTAGTTTAATTCCAGAAGGTAGATCTCCAACGCCACACATCGCTAACAAAATCCTCCAGAATCAACTAGTAGTCGTTAGATATTATTAGATCAATGGTTGACATATATATAAAATATATAATATATTTTATTGATTATTGTGCAAAGGTGGCAGCGTGGCAGAGCACAAGTCCTTGGTTGTAGAACTACAAATTTGGGAAATTGGGTGTGTCAGTACTTATGCCATTGATTTGTGATCATCTGACAACCAAAATCTATTAGATTTTTTTCCATTTAATGACATCCATGCTCGAAGTGACCTCTGTCCTGTTGATGGTGATGTTAGTCACACACAAACAAACTAGACAAAAGTTACACAACAACCCTTGTTTATCCTGAAAGATACGATGAATTCAAAGAATTCATGATCCCAAGTCCTCGTTGATTAGTTCATAATCTGCTGATGTCACTCAGTGGTTGATGTGTATTGCTATTTTCCATTTTGGGGTCTTGCGTAGGTTAGTAGATTCTGCCTCTGCAACAATGCTCTACAGGGAGGTTACTCTACACAGCATATATCTCCAAATGATGTGTCCAAGTTGATATTTGCATGAGTTCTACCCTTATTTGAAATTTTCTACATGATATTTTCAACAGTACATGCATCTAGCTCAAAAAACATGCTAATGATATTCAGTTATCTATGGGGTGTCAGCATATTTCTTTGTTTTGATTAATATTCATCATGATGTGCAGTTATGGAAATGATTTGTATGAAATTAAAATGAGAAAAAGGGTTGGAGAGTGAGATTCCTAAAATTACTTGACTAAGATCACGGATCCACATACATGTTCCCATATAGTAATGAAGAGAAGAAAACCAAAATCATACTTCACCACAACATTCCACAAATCAGCATGATCCAGTGCAAATCTTCAGAGGTAAGGTTGACAACAACTTGCAATGAAATGAAAGTGCTTCTATAGAACACAACATTCACTAGTACATATCCAGGAGTCAACTTGAAGATTACTTAAGTTTTACAATCAGGATGTAATCTGAAGCTTTATCTCCATACAGTATGTTCATAAACAAGTACATTTACAATGATCTAAGGAAAGGACCTTGATTATTTCAACAATCTAGTCCCCACTAGTCTCAATGATCTGATCTCCTACATGAAATTGCTACAGGTCTGATATTGTATGATTGACCTCCTTTTTTTTCCTTCCTCCCCCCTTTTTTACAGAGTGAAGGAGCTAAATATATGTCTCTATTTCTCCTTCCCATACAGTGCCTAGGAAACCCTAGCAAATCAACGGTCTTCATCATCAAATGCAGCATCCAATGGTGGAAAATGGATCTCGCCAAGAAATCAAACTATGTCCAGACAGGGCACCGCTCCCTCAATAATGTTTCCACCAGCATTCTCCTCCGCATTGAAAGCTTTGTCTCCTCTTGGTGTGTTCGCAACCTCTCAGGATCTGATCCGCCACCTGGGATGTCCCCCGCCATTAAAGCTCCATCATATCTCCACCTGCACACCATCGGGCTCCAGAAGGGATTCAAATCCACCTGCCCTGCTTTTCCCACCCTTTTGTATCATGAACTGTACATCGTTCTGGTCAATGCACCTGCGGTCAACACACAAAAGTTAAGCATCATCACCAAAAGTAACCGTCAAGAGAAAAAAAACACTTACGAAATCATGCTCTAAATGTGCAAAAATATATATCAGGTCATGAACTTATGAAAATCTATATGAATATGAATATTCAATCCCCTTTATAACCTTTTCGATTCCACCTTCTACATGTAGATTCTGAGTATGCACAATAATCATGATATGATGATGATGTCATCATCATAGACGGGCTCTGCTAAGGTGTGCAAGGCTGATGTCACGGTCATATTGAATGAAATCGGGGTCCAAGGAACATGACCCCGAGGAAAGAACTTTGAAGAATATAACCCCCCCTCCAAAGGGGTTACGTCATCGGGACACATTGAGCTTATGCATATCGGGTCATATTTTAGGGTCAGAGTGGTATTCGAAACATGACCCCTGTGAGAAAATGACCCCCGCGAGAAAATGACCCCCCCCTCGTAAAAGGTCCAAATGACGTCATTAGGTTGATGACTTGGTTTTATTATTGTAGTTACTATGACGTCATCATCATGTTATTGAATGTGGTGATCGTTTGAAATACACCAGCATGAGGTAAAAAGGATGATGATGTCATCGTCATGGTGATCTCCTTCGTTCGTCGGGCTTAGATGACATCATCGTCATATCGACATGGGGGGTGATATTCCGCGAAGGGGTGATCTTTGGAAGATCGGGTGATGCACAAAAGATCAGGTGATGAACCAATATCAGGGTGATATTTGGTGAGGGGGGATCTTTGGAAGATTAGGTGATATTTGAAATATGACCCCCCGCAAAATGTATGCAGCTGCTTGATGGACAGATACGGTTATCACATAAATTTGACATCCAGATGTTTACAGATCAAAAGATCATCAGGTGATAAAATTGGATCAGGGTGATCTTTCATAAGGTGACTGATATTTAAAATATGACCCCCCCCCAGAATATCAGGTTTGACCAAAACTTTGACTTGCCATAACTTTCTTACTTGGCCGAATTTCTAGGTGATGCAAAAGGCAAACCTGCTTAGAATTTTACACTCTATCACGTGGTAGGCTTCTTGAGGCAAGATTCAGACTTTGAATTTTGGGTTCATACATGAGGGTCACAAATGCACCTGACATGATGTTGCTTTTTACCATTACCGTCCAGAGCACAAAAACAAGGGAGCAAGCCACAGCAAGGGTCCTCATTTTGCTAAGGAGTAAAATGGGGCATGTTGTGAACATCACAACAACTAGCAACCAAACAAAACAATAAAAAACTAACACCATTTAAGGAAACTGAATGAAATGAATTCATAACCTGCAACTATCTCTCTTGCAAATCATCATCTAACTTGAGACTCAATGTATTCAATAAGGTGCATGAATTTTCCTTTCAATTTAAGTGGGTGCATGTGATTAATTATCCTCGTCTTCAAAATTGGTTGAACAAACCAGTGACTGATATTAGCCTACGTAGGTGAGGATGTTCCCTCATAGCCAACCGGATAGAGCCTTGCTGCCAGCAGGCGTCCATAGCCCTGGCAAGGTTATCATTACAATTCTCCTAAGTAGAGCCCCACTATCAGCAAGCGTCTATAGCCCCGGTAGAGTTACTTAGATGGCTTAACCTAGATTTTCAGTAAAATCCATTTTATTACTTTGTATAATTATCTATTTGATAGAAACTTCATAAGATATTGCATTTGTAACTTCATGATGCAAGGAGTGGTCACTTGTTGAAATTAAGCTGAGAATTGTAATGGTAGAAAGGGTGACCTCTGATTTTTCACCTAATAGCTACACTGGTAAGTTCAACAAACCCAAGGATTTTAGGTGTGTCATTGTGAGAAACATTCCTTGAATACTCAACCCATTCTTATTGAATACAAAATTTCACAAGTCAAACAACTCTCTACATTCATGATAGTCACAACAAGTTATGTATAGATTTCAAACAATTAACTTGAATGATCTGAATTTTCCATTATTTTCAGTGGTTGTTAATCTGCTCCTTCATACTCTAAATCAAAAGAAACATCCCTACTGAGGAAACAAAGCAACCAAATAAAACAACAAAACAAATCCACTGTACAAACAACTATACAATAGAACTACACTATGATACACATGAATGTCATGATGCTACTTCAGGCCTGAAAATAGTGTTTGAGGAACTATCCATTAACTGGTAATGGAACATCCTCACTGATTAAGAACTTGAGCCTGTAGGTGTTGTCTCCTAAAATTTTAGAAATTTGAAAGGGGCCTATCCAGAGTTTGTCAAACTTACCATGGTCACCCTTCCTTTCATGTGATTTGTCCCACATTAGGACTAGATCTGAGATCTTGAAAGCCTTGATTCTAGCTCTTTTGTCAAACCAGCACTTGACAACAACCTGATGTTTAGCAAATTGGTTAATTGCTACACTTCTTTTTTCCTCTAGGTGCATCAGTTGTAGCAACCTAACTTCTTGTTTATGATCGATGCCTAGGTACTCTTGTGCAAACTACAATGTAGGAATCTTTAAGTTAATAGGGAGGATGGGATCCACCCCATATACTAGGTGAAAAGGTGAATTTCCTAATGCAGCCTTATTCTTGGTTCTACCTACCCACAAGGCATATTTCAACTGAGTGTTCCATTCCCTTGGGTTCTTATCTATCAGCTTCTTTATGATGTTCAATAGGTTCTTGTTTGTGGATTCCACTAATCCATTCCCTTGGGGATAGTAATTTGAGGAGAGATTGAAGATGACCCCATGATCAAAAGCCCAACCTGATAGTTTCATTGAAGCAAAAGCAGATCCATTATCACATACTAAAGCATATGGAACTCCATACCTGGTCACTATATTGCTTTCCAAAAACTTAATGACATCCTTAGCGTTACATGTCTTACTGCTGATAGCTTCATTCCACCTGGTATAGTAATCAGTGATAGTTAAAACATACCTATGGCCTGAAGATGATGGAGGATTGACAGGTCCTATGAAGTCCATCCCCCATTGAGCAAATGGGTGCATCTCCATCATTGGCTACAAAGGTTGAGCAGCATATTTTTCTCTACTTGCGGCAACTTGACACATATGACAGCATTTGGAGTGTTCAGCAGTGTCTTTAAAAATTGTGGACCAATAATACCCTACCCTAAGGATAGCATGAGTGGTGGCTAAGGATGATCCATGTGCAGTCCCAAATTTATCATGTAACTCTGCTAGCACCTTATTTGCTTCTGATCTTTCTAGGCACCTTACGTATATCCCCTCATAATTTTTCTTGAAAAGGACTCCTCCTTTCATCATATATTTCAGTGACCTTGTCTTCAGGGCTCTCCTTTGTGAGTCCTACAATCTTGAGGGACATCTTCCAGTGATCAGGATGTGCCTAATGTCTGAGTACCATTCTCCATCTTCCTTTGTATTCACAACATACTGCTGGCTCAGGATATTAGGATCAATCTCTAATATCATCTGGCTTAATGCCTATCCTCTTACTAACTTCATGGGGGTAATGTCCATATCATACTCCTGGAGGATAGTGATCCATTTAGCCTGTTTCTCACCTAGTTCACTTTGCATTAACAACATTTTCACTGCCGCATTAGGTACTACAGCAATCACCTTACTTCTCAGGATCTAGTGCTTGAATTTCTTGACTGCTGAAACTAGAGAAAGTGCCTATCTTTCAACGTCCATGTACCTGAGCTCTGCATCTCTGAAAGGATAGCTCATGAAGGCTATAGGCTTCTCCTCCTTTTCTTCATTTCTTTGTGTCAACACTGCTGCAGAGGTATGTTCTGAAGCAAATGAGTAGATGTAGAAGCCCTTTGTGTAATCTGGACTAATCAGGACTGGAGCATTTGAGATGGCTTTCTTAATGTCTTCAAAAGCTGCTCTAGCTTCTGGTGTCCATTCAATTTTAGCATCCTTTCTTAGCATGGCATTCAATGGCCTGATAATCTCTGCGAAGCCAGTGATAAATTTCCTAACAAAATTAATCTTACCAAAGTAAGATTTTAGCTCTATCTTTCTTCCAGGCAGTCGTATCTTCATGATGGATTTTGTTCTGTCAGGATCAATGATGATCGCATTCTCAATTATCAAGTGGCCTAACAATTTCCCTATGGTCATCCCAAATATACACTTCTTGGGATTCAAGGATATCCCGTATTGCTCGCACTTCTTCAGCGCCTTTCTCAGGTCCTCTACATGGTTTCCTCTATCTTTGGAGAACACCATTAAGTCATCCATGTATATTACTATGCACTTACAAATCAAGCCTCTGAAGGCTATGTCCATTGCTTGCTAAAATGTGGCTCCAGTGTTTATCAATAGAAATGGCATGCGTCTGTAGGCGAAGATCCCCCACTTTGTGGTGAATGTAGTTTTCAATCTATCAATTCTATCCACTATCACCTAGTTGTAACCAGAGAATCCATCCAAGAAGGACATCATCTTGGCACTATTCACAATCTACAGGACTTCATCTAGAGAAGGCAAAGGATAATTATCCTTTTCAGAAGATCTATTCAAGTTCTTGAAGTCCACGCACAGTCTGATGTCACCATTTTTCTTCCTTACTGGGACCAAGTTCACCACCCATGTGGAGTGTCTCATAGGAAATATGATCTTGGCATCGAGAAGCCTTTTAACTTCTTCAAAGATGATGGGCTCCAGCAAGGCATTGGCAGGTCTTTGCTTCTGTTGAAAGGGCTTGGCATCTGGCTTCAAAGGGATTGTGTGGGTGATGACTGATGTGTCATAAGTTTTCAGCTCATCATACATCCAGGAAATGGCATGGATGTAATCTTTTAGGGCTTGGGTTATCCCTTTAAATTCCTCTTCTGTATAGACCTTTCCAATTAGAACATTTCTTTTTTTATCACCCTGCCCAATGTCAACCTGTGAGTACTGTCCCTCATCAGCCTTTGGAAGGTCCTTCTATTTTAGCATGTTGTCTAGATCAAATGCTCTTTCTAGCTCTATCATCCCCTTAGGGATCATGTTGCTAGGCAACTCTAGGATTTTTCCTTCTTCCTAGAGATGATCCTCCATATTTATTTCATCTATGATCTGTGCTTCAAAAACATCTCTATTGGAAATAAAATCCAATATATGTTGATCATCATCAAATACTTGAAGGTTACTTACATTATCAGGTACTGAAGGCACTGATACTAATTCAACTAAGAATCTTTTTAAACCTGATATGGACAGAGGTTCTAAAGTACTGGCAGCCTGGGCCAAAGCATTTGCTCTATGGTTTTGTTCCTTGGGTACATGGGTGATATTGAATGTATCAAAATCTTCTATTAAGTCCCACACCCTGTGTCTGTAATTGGATAGCCTTCTGTATTTGCAAGAGTATATACTTCTTACCTATCTGACAACTAATTCTGAGTCCCCACAAACATGCAGAATTCTCACCTTCTTTCTAAGTGCAAATAGTATCCCATGGATTAGAGCTTCATACTTTGCCACATTGTTTGTACATAGGAACTACAATCTGTATGTTGCCAAGTAGGAATTTCCAGATGGGTCAATGAGGTCTATTCCTACTCCAGCTCCTTGTTTTGACTTGGATCCATCAAACCTGAGAATCCATGGCTTATTTTCATCTAAAATCTTGTCTGGGCCTTCTTTTTCTCTTTTGGCTCTAGTAGCTGCACCACTGGATATCCATTTTAACTTCGGTATCTCAGCTTTCTTGGACACCACCTTATCTGCCTCATGGGAGGCTGATATTTCTTCTTTTCTCTTATCATCAGGAGGAACATCCTCTGGACTAGGTAGCATCTACCTTCTTAGAATATGTAGGCACAATGAACAAGATGTTCTGAATGAGGTGCCTCATGTAACCTGCACCTACTTTCAATCAAGACGTCCTGAGGAGGCCTCTGCTACTATGTCATTTCTTGGATCTCTTTCGATAGAAACTCTTCAAATTTGGAAAAATTATTGCCCCTATCCTCATCAGATAACTCATAATCTAATTCTACCAAACAATCACTCCCAAGGGTGATTTTGTTCTCTTTCATAGCGTTAGTCATGTTGCATACCAGTATCTTTACTGGCATCTGAATAGAAATTTCATCCTGTTGTGTGTATTCCCCTGTTCCTGCAGAAGACAAATAGAAATCAGTATCATTATCATTACCTACAGCACTCACCATGGATGATGATGAAGACACCTCATTGTATGCTTGTTCCAGCTCCAACATGTCTAGGTAGGCTTCTCAAGTCTTTTCAGAATGAGCTTCATCATGCAACCTGCACCATCCACTAATTAGAATATCGTGAACAGGAATTTTAAATAATTGACATCGCTTCACCTATTTAAATAAATACATCTCAAATTTCTTGAAATGATCCAG
This sequence comes from Cunninghamia lanceolata, assembly GCA_027924645.1. Lineage (NCBI taxonomy): Eukaryota > Viridiplantae > Streptophyta > Pinopsida > Cupressales > Cupressaceae > Cunninghamia > Cunninghamia lanceolata. The sequence continues at coordinate 14,079,084 of BSBN01000078.1, forward strand.
TTCTATTTTATTTCCAAGATTATAATCAAGTTCTGAATTTATTTCATCACCCCGAGGGTCATCATCATGATCATGTATGTCAAGCATCAGGATCTGCTCTATGCTGACGGTTTGAGGTCTGATAGAGTAAACTCTAGGTTCAACATCCATGTACATGATTTCATTGGTTTTGTTATATTCAGTGATCATGTGTTTCATGTGAGGTTCAGCTTCGATCCTTACCACATATGACTAAAATCAGTAGACATGTATTCGTTGAGGGTTTTTGACCAGTCTCTGCTGAGTAACATTCCATATGTATCAGGTATATCAACTACCTGAATATCAATATAGTGCTAGATTTTGGGATCCGATGCTAGCTGCATATGAATGTGAGTCAGCTCTCCTACCACACTTACTTCTATTTTGTCCAATTGTGTTACTTTATTTAATGATTTAGAAGGATGTAACCCTAAAGCATTGCATATGGATAGGGGCATTACATTGGTAGATGCTCCTGAGTCCACTAAGCAGTTGTGCAAATTTTTACCAAACATCCTTATGGTAAGGAGGAAGGGAGGTGACTCACTCTTGTCTTTGTATAGGGTCATGTGGGAGGTATCTACAGCTTGAACAATAGTTGAGGTTTTAGGTTTGACGTTAACATCCCTGGCAGCATGATCTTTATTTCCAAACTGGCCTGGGGTATGGCCATCTTCCTTTTGAGCAGAACCATCCAATGATTTCATGAAATCATTCTTGATAGCAGGGGTCCTAAGCAGCTCTAACAATGGCATGCTGATCTTTACATTTTTCATTTCATCAGTTAGATATGAAACCAACTTGTCAGATCTAGGGGGTAGATTTGTAGCTTTTGGTATTGTGTTATGCAGTGCCAAATACTGAGCATTGACCTTGGGAAGTCACTTGCCTGGGGATCAGGTGGAGTATTGAAGTTGCTTGGAGGCAATGAGGTGGTCAAAGGATCAGCAGGTCCGTTTGAGTTATTCCTCAAGTTATAGTTATGTCTACCCTGAGGTTACTGTTGATAAGCATTGACTTCCTCATGCTTAGTTGATGGCTCATTCTCATCCTCAAAGGGGAAAACATAGTTGGACTCAAAAGCCATGGCTGATTCCTCACATACTGAGGTGTAATCCTGATGTGATGAGATTGTCTGCTGATAAGGATGATGCATGAAGCTTTCCACCACTAAGGCAGAATCATACTCATAGGGGACAATTTCGTTTCCCTCTACATAACGTGGATTTCCTAAAGTATTGGATACTTCAACTTGGAGAATGTTGGCAGCAACCCTAAATTGAGAACAGTCTAGCTCTGCATGAGCATTGGTGTTTTGTATCCTACACCAGTTTGTAAGTATTGCCTTTGCAAGGTTTACTCTAGTGGTCTGTTTAGGTTCACCAGGAGGCTGATTGTCTAGGGATGATGGCAAGGAACCATTGTTTGGCCCAGTGTTCCACACTCTAGGCTGTCTAGGAGGATTGTTGTTGCCATTATTGTTATTGTAATTATTGTTGTACCCCTTGTAAAGGATAATTAGGTCTGTCATTGGTATAACCTCTGTTTTGATTAGGCTAAGAATAGAAGTTCTGATTTCTCAGATGAGTGACCTCAGTGGTAAGTTTCCTTAACTGTGCTGATATCTCTTTTATTTCTTCTTTCTCATCTTGGACCTTGGCCACTACATTCTCTATCTGGGGCTTGAAAAAGGAAGACCCATTGTTATTGTTGGATTGTTCTACAGCCTCAAGCACTTGTGTTTGATATGGTAACATCTGGCTATTCCCACTTGGTGGTGGCATGATACTGAGTGGAGGTATCTACAAAGGGGCTGGCATCACAGATGAAGGTATCATGGCTCCATTGGTCTGTTGGTGGACATGATATGTTGGATAACCTGGAAGTATAGGGAAGGCAACATTTGGTGTGGGAGCAGGAGTTGATTGTTGGCTGACCTTGATAGCTTCCCCAAAATCTTCTGCTAAAGTTGTTACCCCAGGATGTGCTCTCCTGATAAACATGGAAGTTAAGGGATCTAAGGCTGAGTAATAAATGCTCCTAGCAGCTTCATCTATTACAACATAGGGAGCAACTAGCTTAGATAGCATCCTTTGGAATCTAGCGTTGAAGTTTGCAATAGGTTCTCCTTCACATCTCTTAATGGTGGCAAATAGGTGATAGCTCATTGAAGGATCTATAGGCACCTTGGAAGCTTTCTCCAAGGCATCCTATGAACCGACTGAGCCCTGACCTAGACTAATATACCAGTTATAGGCCTCCTCCCCTAAGGAGAATGGAAACAACCTGCATACCACATCTTCATACTCAATTCTAGCCCTACAATAGGCTTCCTTGAAGGTTTTGACATTATCATCAGCATCTTGATACGGATGATACCTAGGACAAATTTTATCTGGATTTTTAGGCAAAGCATGGTATGCATTGAAGGTCAAAGGCAACTCTGCCATGAAAAATAACATTGCAACTAGTGGAGGTTGGATTTGGGGTGTGACATGTGGTCCTGTAGGTATTTGTAAGCCAATAGGAGTGACAGGAGCATGCCCTAGTGAAACTCTGGATGCACTAGGATCAGGGGAGTGATGAATGTCTGCAGTTCTAGGTCTAAATCCCCTGATAGGTAGTTCTTCAAAGAGTCCACTAGATCTGGACCTAGTATTTGGCCTGAAAGCCAAGATTTCTAACGTTTTCAAGGCAAAATGGCTGGTTTATGGTCAGATTTTGAAACTGACAGGATATTCAAGTAATGTTTGTAGGAATCTATAGTTTCCTTTGTTCAGAAAGGCCCTCCTTCTAGCACCAATTTTATCTGTTGATGGTGATGTTAGTCACACACAAACAAACTAAACAAAAGTTACACAACAACCCTTGTTTATCCTAAAACATATGATAAATTCAAAGAATTCATGATCCCAAGTCCTCATTGATTAGTTCATAATCTGCTGATGTCACTCAGTGGTTGATGTGTATTGTTGTTTTCCATTTTGGGGTCTTACGTAGGTCAGTAGATCTGCCTCTGTAATAATGCTCTATAGGGAGGTTACTCTACACAGAATATATCTCTAAATGTTGTGTCTAAGTTGATATTTGCATGAGTTCTACCCTTATTTGTGATTTTCTGCATGATATTTTCAATAGTACATGCATCTAGCTCAAAAACCATGCTAATGATATTCAGTTATCTATGGGGTGACAACATATTTCTCTGTTCTACTTAATATTCATCATGATGTGTAGTTATGGAAATGATTTCTATGAAATTAAAATGAGAAAAAGGGTTAGAGAGTGAGATTCCTAAAATTACTTGACTGAGATCACTGATCCACATACATGTTCCCATACAGTAATGAAGAGAAGAAAACCAAAATCATACTTCACCAGGACATTCCACAAATCAGCATGATCAACTGCAAATCTTTAGAGGTAAGGTTGACAACAACATGCAATAAAATGAAAGCACTTCTATAGAACACTACATTCACCAGTACATATCCAAGAGTCAACTTGAAGATTACTTAAGTTTTACAATCAGGATGTAATCTAAAGATTCATCTCCATATAGTATGTTCATAAAACAAGTACATTTACAATGATTTGAGGAAAGGACCTTGATTATTTCAACAATCCAGTCCCCACTAGTCTCAGTAATCTGATCTCCTACATGAAATTGCTACAGGTCCGCTATTGTATGATTGACCTCCTTTTTTTTCCTTCCTCCCCCCTTTTTTACAGAGTGAAGGAGTTGAATATGTCTTTGTTTCTTCTTCCCATATAGTGCCTAGGAAACCCAAGCAAATCAACAGTCTTCATCATCAAATGCAGCATCCGACGGTGGAAAATGGATCCCGCCAAGAAATTGAACCGCATCCAGACAAGGCGCCACTCCCTCAGTAATGTTTCCACCAGCATTCTCCTCTTCATTAAAAGCTTTGTCTCCTCCTAGTGTGTTCGTGACCTCTCAGGATTCGGTCCGCCACCTGGGATGTCCCCCGCCATTAAAGCTTCGTCTTATCTCCACCTACACGCCATCGGGCTCTAGAAGGGATTCAAAATCCACCTACCCTACTTTTCCCACCCTTTTGTATCATGAACTATACATCGCTCTGGTCAATGCATCTACGATCAACACACAAAAGTTAAGCATCATCACCAAAAGTAACCGTCAGGAGAAAAAAACACTTACCAAATCATGTTCTGAACGTGCAAATATATATATCAGGTCATGAACTTATGAAAATCCACATGCATATGAATATTCAATCCCCTTTATAACCTTTTTGATTCCACCAACTGTATGTAGATTCTGAGTATGCACATTAATCAAGATATGATGATGACATCATCATCATAGATGGGCTTTGCTAAGGTGTGGAAGGGTGACATCATGGTCATATTGAAGCAAATAGGGGTCCAAGGAACATGACCCTGAGGAAAGAACTTTGAAGAATATCATCCCCCTCCAAAGGGGTTACGTCATCAGGACACGTTGAGCTTATGCATATCGGGTCATATTTTAGGGTCAGGGTGGTATTCGAAACATGACCCCTGCGAGAAAATGGACCCCCCTCGGGAAAGGTCCAGATGACGTCATCAGGTCGATGACTTGGTTTTATCGCTGTAGTTACTATGATGTCATCGTCATGTTATCAAATGGGGTGATCATTTGAAATACACCAACATGAGGTAAAAAGGATGATGATGTCATCGTCATGGTGATCTCCTTCGTTCATCAGGATTAGATGACATCATCGTCATATCGACATGGGGGTGATATTCCGCGAATGGGTGATCTTTGGAAGATCAGGTGATGCACAAAAGAATAGGTGATGAACCAATATCAGGGTGATATTTGGTGAGGGGGGATCTTTGGAAGATCAGGTGATATCTGAAATATGACCCCCTGAAAATATATGCAGCTGCTTGACGGACAGATACGGTTATCACATAAATTTGATGTTTGGATGTTTGCGGATCAAAAGATCATCGGGTGATAAAATTGGACCGTGGTGATCTTTCATAAGGTGACTGATATTTAAAATATGACCCCCCCCAGAATATCAGGTTTGACCAAAACTTTGACCTGCCATAAATTTCTTACTTGGCCAAATTTTAGGGTGATGCAAAAGGAAAACCTGCTTAGAATTTTACACTCTATCACGTGGCAAGCTTCCTAAGGCAAGATTCAGACTTTGAATTTTGGGTTCATACATGAGGGTCACAAATACACCTGACATGATGCTACTTTTTATCATTACCGCCCAGAGCACAAAAACAAGGGAGCAAGCCACAACAGGGGTCCTCATTTTGCTAAGGAGTAAAATGGGGCATGTTGTGAACATCACAACATGTCCTTTCATAATAAATAAGGAATGTCATGAAAAGCACAATTGCACATATTTGGGAAGGCAATTTATGCAGCTCCATTAAATAATTATCTATTAATTTTCGTTAATCAGAATCATTGTTACTTGACACTTGTCTCTATTCTAGAGACTTTATGTAGAAAGATGGGTGTGTCAGAACTACAGCCCGGAATGGAACTTCAACTAAAGTCTAATGCCATTCAGACAGTATGATTTTTTATTGGCATAACAGTTTATTTTGCCAATAAATTTTTTATTGGTTTGAAACTATATTTAAATTTGCCAATAATTTTTTTATTGCTTTGAAAATTGGTTTAATTCGCCAATATAAATATATTTTCTAGTTTGAAATTAGATTTTAATCACCAGCAAAAATATTTTCTTATTTTGAATACAGGTTTAATTCGCCAATGCAAATATATTTTCTTGTTTGAAATTAGATTTTAATCACCAGCAAAAATATTTTCTTATTTTGAAAACAGGTTTAATTTGCCAACAAAAAGATTTAATTTATTTGAAAATAGGTTTTAATTGCCAATGAAAATATTTTATTGGTTTTAAAAAAATTACAATTTGCCAGGATTTTCCATAGACCTCTAGCGATTACAAATAATTCGCCAAATAAGATTTTTTTTTTCCTGGAAAAATGAAAAAATTTGCCAATAAAATTAATATTTTTCTCAAGAAGTATACATGATTCGCTAGGTTTATACACCTTCTCCGAGGGGGGGGGGGGGTTCTTAAAGTTATCCTTGGAGACCTCGCTCCAGAAGAAGATCTAAGTATGGGAAGTATGTAGAGTAATAGTGTTTGTGGTGGTATACCTTCATAGTTAATGACATTTGTATGTGGATCAAGTATGTTGTTCATAACTACCTAGTGATCACTTGTTTAAGTCTCCAGGTTCTGACTTTCTCTGGTAATCATATGAAGAAATGTTTAAGTCTGGGTAAACAAAGTTAAAGTAGAAATAGTGCGCAGTCTAGAAGCAAATGGTTTGCATTCCTCCACTATAAAAAAATTTGTCTTGCGGTTCTGGATTAGAAAAGATACATATCATGGCTGCCTAAATCCAGAGTTGTAGCTTCTGAAGTTCTTTTGGTTTCATTCTACAAGATGTTCTTTACTGACTTGCAGTCTGATAGTGTTTCACAATGACAAGGTAACGGTTTTGAGTTGAATCGCATTTCTTAGCAGTTGATTATTATGCTCTGTGGCTTTGAAGGTATGCTAAGAGATCAATGATGAATGTTGAATATGATTTTTAGAGTCTCATTTGATCCGCAATGGAAGTTATGTTGTGATAGTTGAATTGATCAAGTATGTTCATGAGGAACAAGATGACATGCATGACAGATCGATATGCAGAGAAGATATATTATTTGATCAATTAATCCAAGTAATTGAATGATTGATGCTGACCCATATGAACAATACTGTATGATCATTTGAGTTCGCATTGTTGTTTGTGCTTAAGTTTGAGCCGACAAGGTGAAACACTTGGCTACATGTTTCATGTCTAGGTGGTTGACCTATTTGTGTGGTAAATCTAGTCGCGGATATTTATACTCGATGGATTTTGGCATTGATGAAGTATTGAATGGAGAATATATTGCGATAAGAGTGTGAATTTGATTTAAGGCAGTTTTGTGATCTAAAGAAGACAATGGACATAGAAATAGAGCATATGTGAAGTAGAGCAAGAAATAACAGAACTAACATTATGAAAACTTTTGAGTTTGTTTACTGCACCTCAGCATTCGTAGATGCACTTTTAGCAGTCATATCTTGGAAGTGAGCCAAAGCTTCTCTTTTATCTTCCTTTCTCTTGGCCATGAGCCCTGGGTAGTGAGCCTTCTTGTAATCTGGTATTGTGTTATCTTAATATATTGTGAGATAACACTCACCATGGTTTTACTCTTTTTAGGTTTTCCACATAAAAATCTTGGTGTCCATGTGTTATGTCTTTATGGTTGCTGTTCCTATGTTTATTCTACTTTCATATTATTATTTTTAGAGATTGGACTAATAAACTTGTTAAGTAGTTTTGTGGAATACTGATTCACCCCCCTCTTAGTATTCCTTACTATCAAAAATTAGTATTAGAGCCAAGTTCCTTGGAAGAGGATTAATAGCCTAAGGAAGATCTAGGGTAGTGTAATCATGGCAACAAGAAGATTTGGAAATTATGAAAGCAACAAAGAACTAGAAGCAACTCTTATTGATCTTGAAAAATCTGAGGCAGAAATCAGGGATCTAAAAGCTAATGTTCAAGAAGCTGATGAATGCATCCTAAAGCTAAGAGAGCAAGTCAAGAAGTTTAAAGAGAAAAGCAAGGAGCTAAATGATCAACTAGATGAAGCACATGAAATCCTAAATAGTTTGACATTGGAAGTTGAAAAGAAAGAAGAAATTGAAAGGCGCCTGAATCAAGTTGTTAAGGATAAGTCAGAGGAATGTGAAAAATTGGGCAAAGAAGTGCTACTTCTAAAATTTGACCTGGAAGTAGCTAATAGCTACAAAGAAAAATTCAAAACAAGCTCTGCAAAGCTTGAGGAGTTGATTTTAAGCTAGAAGAGTTTAGATGACAAGCAAGGTTTACGATTTGAGAAAGGAGAAAGTTCAAAATCAGGTCAAGAATACTTTCATATGAAGCAAAACAAAGGAAATCAATTTAGGAATCAAAGAAGAAGACCTATAAGACCTCCAATCAGATAGTCAAATGTGTTGGTGTGAACATGGTTATCACCTAGCCAGTTTACCCTTGTGTGGATAATTTACATTATTTAACTATTTACTAGTTAAATAATATTCACACATCACATAGAATTCACACATGTTAAGTTGACTTAGTGAGTCTTCTAGGTGTTTCTATTTGATTCTAGTTGTGTGTTGAGTTGTTGATAGTTGGAGTGAGTTGTCTTATCCTCCACCTGTGCAATTAGTTATCATCCTTTAATTGTCACATGTCGTAGGAATATCTCCACTTTCCACTCTACCTTTCACTCCACCTTTCTAGCTCTCACCTTGCCTTCATAAGCAAGGCTTTCTTCATGTATTATGTAATCTAAAATATCTTGTAATCTTGTAATCTTTTGCATTCATTGATAGAATACCATTATTCTCTCATTTGATCTCTCTTGTGCTTTCATGAAGTCCTAGATCCTGGGTGGCTCCAATCATAGCCAATTCTAACATGGTATCAGAGCTCTAGGAAGAATCACTTTGTGTTACTCATTTTTTGAGAGATCTTGAGTGCAATTCATGGTGGATCTTGATAGTTGAGTATGCTCTTCTCTTGCATTGCATGATGACCTGGAGAATCATAAAAACATGATAGAAACACTAGATTTGTGAGGGTTTCCTCTTTGTAGCCTTGTATTGTAGGTTCAAATTAGATTGTGTTGCTGCAAATCTGAGTGCACCATTGCATTCAGGAGGTCCGAGATAGTTGAAATCAGCTTTTGTTTTGTCCAAATCAGACATCAGAGGCCAAATCTATAATGTTTTTAATCTGAGGAGTGTGTACCTGATCCGGGAGGCATCTACAATTTTGGAGTAGTTTGGGCAAAAATCAACCCTGCCATCACACTCAGGATGCTTGAAAACCTATAAATCGACTATAAAATCACTCAAATTTGGATGAAGTTGTAGCAAGAGGCAAAAAAATTTAGCCGTTGACACCATACGGAATCCGCAAAGAATATTCTTTCTATAGTATCAAACTCTTTTTCTGCAGGTGTCAGTGGCGTCATCAAAATTCTTTGACCAGAGGGTAAAATATCATTTGCAGGGTATTTCATTTGTCTGCAGTTATTAAAAAAATTTCGTGGATAAAAATTGCGTTGCAAGTTCGTACCTATACTTGCAGGCACCTTGTCTGCTGACTATGTACCACAGGCTACTAGCTCCCGCCATGTGGCATAGCCAGCCCCACCACCATGCTTATAGATCTCGACCGGTAGCATTTTTTTCCTGTGGCAATAAAAAATCTTGGTCATCAGAAATTTCTTATTTGTGTTTAAAATTTCAATGACTGTTTAAAGTTTTCCACATTGGCGGTCACTACAATGGTTAAAACAATCATTACCGACAGAGAAATTTCATATTCGGCAGTTTGTGGATACACGATGGTCTAGGCTAGCAGTCTGTAGTGGCATATAGATCTCATTGCTCAGCATGTCATAAAGATCGTCGATGACCTAGTAAAATTCTCCCTGGCCCGCATTTATTTCCCCGCAAACCACGCGGTCAAAAAATAAAAAATTCATGCTGGGAAAATTTCTAAACCATTGGCGGCATCAATCACATCACCGCCATCTGCAATCCATCAGCGGCAGGGGTCTCAAACACCAGCAGGTCTCAGCCCATTAAAAGTTCTTCGCCGGTCAACGACGTTCATTAGCAATGCATGACCGACACACGTGCCCCCAATCTGCTTTATGACCAGTGGTCATTCAAGTGCTCAGACTTTCAATGCTGGGAAAAAAATTCTACATTAATATGCTTAGAAACTAAAGCTGAAGAAATGTTCTAAGCTCGTCAGTTTTCCTTAGGCAAGAGCCGCGGGAGCCTTAGGCTCGGGTCCCGCTAGCCTGTATGAAGGTCGGCCCCACGATTTTTAAACCATAGTTTAAAATGTGGATGGACAATTAATTCTAGTAATATTCCAGTCAGTGAGAGATTTCAAACACAAAAGTGGTTTCCACAAAGCCTTTTTGACTTCGAAAACAGTGGTTTTTTGCAACCTGACCAGCGGTTTCCGTACATAGACTGGTAGTTTCTACCTTTTGATTGGTGGTTTTATCAGATTGATAGTTTTAGGTGATTTTTTCACCCAAGGTGGTTTTTTACAATTAACGACGTTTCATTTACCAGTGGTATCCATTTTCCACTGGTGGTTTTTCCTGTAAGGACAGTGGTTTTTTGACTTTTTTTGCTTTTCTGGGGAGGGGGATTATTTTTTCAGCAAAGCAGAATATTCTGCTGACGTCAACACCGGGGGCCATTTTTGCCCCTCAAAGCCCTAAAAGGGGCCTTTTTTTTGCATAACTTTTGCCCACGAAGGTAAAATCGAGTAGACAAGATATCATTGGAAAGCTGACAGAGAGCACTTTGTAGTGGCATCAGTAGTTTTTTGATATTCTGTTGTAGGTGACTACTATAACACTTTGAAGACATATCTTTATTTTTCACTTCTGAGCTCACAACATCTAGCCACGATCTCTAATTTTTACGATTCTTGCAGCATCGAAAAGGTCTTCAAGAGCTTTTCAAATCTAGTTGTGCACTTTTCTTAGATTCAACTCCAATTTCATTTTATTTAATTTGTCATTTTTTTAGATTTTGAGTGATAACTTAGACATTTTGATACTTGAGAAAGTGAAATTTGTTTTAGAGGGATTTGTTTACTCTAATAAATAAGTTTAAGCAATTAAAATCTCCTTTGAATCTCAGTTTTAAGAGATTTTGATGCTTTCCAAATTTTGGTCCCTTGTGGACAATTGTAAATCACACTAAGTATAAAGTGCCACAATCATTCTTTTTGGGGGGTGATCTCTTTGATTGAGTAACAGGGGGTTGTACTTGTGTTCTTTTTTTGTACTCTTGCATCATGGATTGAAACAAACTTCCTCTACTCACACCATATAACTATCATGAGTGGAAAACTAAAATGGAGATTTATTTAAGAAGTTTGAAAATTTATAGAGTAACAATGGGTATAGAAATTGAACCAACTGCAGTTACAGAAAAGAGAAAGTGGTAAAATAGATGTGATCAAGCCTATGGAACACTATGCTTGTCTATCTCTCCTGATCTTCTTTTTCATATTGAATCTTGTACAACACCTAATGAAGTGTGGACTACCTTAGAGAATCTCTTTGGTAAGAAAGATACTATGAGAGGTTTCAAATTGGAGAATAAACTAATTGGTTTGAATCCAAACAACTTTGCAAGCATCCAAGACTTCTTCACAAATCTAAAATCACTTAGATTGAAGCTCAAACAATGTGGAATATAAAAAGAGGACACTCAATTGATTCTTTCAATCCTTGACAAGCTTGGTCCTGACTATTCAGTTTTTGTTTCTACCTTTTATGCTACAATGGATGCACTTGGGAAAGCTTTCACATTGCCCTCAATTGATGAGTTTGTTGCATGACTCACAAGGGAACAAGCTAAGTTAGTACACATGGGCAAATTGAAGTCTCCTAGACCTCAAGCACTTCTTGCTAGTCAAGGTACTAAGGATCAAAAGGCTTCTACTAGCAAAGGAAAGAAACAGAAAAATAAGAATTTCAAGAACAATGAGCAAGCAAAGGAGTCAACCAAATCACCTAAGTCCTCATCCTCTCCCAAGGAGGAATCATCTAAGAAGGAGAGACCAAAGTGTGCATATTGCAAGAAACTAGGACATGATGAGCATAAGTGTTATGAGAATAAAATTGATGTGTTGACTCAAATTATTCAAAAGAACAATATACAAATGCCATCATCATCACCTAGTACATCCTCTTCTTCGACACCATCATCATCTACACATACAAGGATAGCAAGCATTGCAAATGGGACAATCAAAGGAAAAGGATAGGCACTCTTTGCTTCTACAAGTCTACAGTCTGAGAGATGGCTTCTTGATTCTGGAGCTTCTGATCACATGGCATCTTCACAAGTGATGTTCTCTTCATTTGAGTCATGTACTTTGACACCTATCTTGATGGGTAACAATACATACATGCTTGCAACTGGTAAAGGAATGATTGATATTGGTGAGGGCACTTTCAAAAATGTGTTTTGTGTACCTTCCTTGTCAACCAATCTCCTTTCCATCTACCAGATTACTCATTATGGTGCAATCAAGACAATTGAGTTCACTCCTTATTTAGTGATCATACAAGACTTGGAGAGAAGAGATATCATTGCTATTGGGATGGCTAATCATGCATCTCACTTGTATACATTCTCCCATTTTGCTTCTTCTGATGATGTAGATCCATTGATTCATATTCACACTCATGCATCAAGTGTGAATCATGTTTCTGAGGAGAAGTTTGGTCACTTAAACCTTGGTGTTCTTTCACCCACTTTGGTTCATAAGACTAGTGTTAAGCTTCCATCACCTCATCCTCTTGCCTCTTCAGAGATTGACATCGACATGATTTCTTCTACTTCAGTAGAGCAGGATCATATAGGGCTTTTAGACATAGCTTTGTGGGATACTTTCTTGGCATGTATATTAGACTTGTTTTGTGAGTCTCATATTGTAAATTTGGAGGACACACTTGACGGGATATCTCTCCTCTTTGATGATAGTTACATCACAACTGTTATCCCATCTACTTTGTCTTTGGAGGTTGTTCTTGATGAGTCTACCCAAAATTTTAGATTTGTCACACCTCATTGCATTGTGCCATTCTTTGATTATGACATGTGGACATTTCAACAGTCTCCAAAGGCATACATCATGAGGCTTTTTCCCTCATACCTTGAGATGGAATTTCTTCTACATCAGCCTTTGGATTGGTTTCTTCCTAAGGGGAGGAATGTTGTTTGCAGGTACAAGACACTTTCCAGCATTCATCTTCAGGCATTCACCATCGACACATGAGCTACTTCATTGTCATGGGGACCTATAGTCTCACACTTGTTCTTCTATGGGGGGTATTTTATTGTACATATGTGATAGAAGTTGTCCTTGGGGGGTCATGTTGAGTCCTCCTACTATCACTTCTTTCACTTTCATTATTTCATGTATTCTCACTTTTGGAGAGGATTTTTTTCCCATAAGGTTTTCTACTTTTCTCCACTTGAGATTTATTGTACATAGGTACCTAACATGGCCTAGTACCCGGGACCCATCCATCATTCCATATTGCTTTAGTCAGCTACTCCCTAAGTTGCACTTAAGGGGGGGTGTTGGTGTGAAGAGGGTTATCACCTAACCGGTTTACCCTTGTGTGGATAATTTACATGTTATTTAACTAAATTTACTAGTTAAATAGTATTCACACATCAAACATAATTCACACATGTTAAGTTGACTTAGTGAGTCTTCTAGGTGTTTTTAGTTGAGTCTAGTTGTGTGTTGAGTTGTTGATAGTTGGAGTGAATTGTCTTATCCTCCACGTGCAATTAGTTATCATCCTCTAATTGTCACATGTTGTAGGAATATCTCCACTTTCCACTCCACCTTTCACTCCACCTTTCTAGCTCTCACCTTGCCTTCATAAGCAAGGCTTTCTTCATGTATTATGTAATCCAAAATATCTTGTAATCTTTTTCATTCATTGATAGAATAGCATTATTCTCTCATTTGATCTCTCTTGTGCTTTCATGAAGTCCTAGATCCTGGGTGGCTCCAATCATAGCCAACTCTAACAATGTTGGTCTGAACAGGGTTATCACCTAACCGATTTACCCTTTTGTGGATAATTTACATTATTTAACTATTTACTAGTTAAATAATATTCACACATCACACATAATTCACAAATGTTAAGTTGACTTAGTGAGTCTTCTAGGTGTTTCTAGTTGAGTCTAGTTGTGTGCTGAGTTGTTGATAGCTGGAGTGAGCTGTCTTATCCTCCACATGTGCAATTAGTTATCATCCTCTAATTGTCACATGTTGTAGGAATATCTCTACTTTCCACTCCACTTTCACTCCACCTTTCTAGCTCTCACCTTGCCTTCATAAGAAAGGCTTTCTTCATGTATTATGTAATCCAATACACAATCTCTTGTAATCTAGAAATATTTTGCATTCATTGATAGAATAGAATTATTCTCTCATTTGATCTCTCTTGTGCTTTCATGAAGTCCTAGATCCTAGGTGGCTCCAATCATATCCAACTCTAACAATGTTGGTGTGAATAGGGTTATCACCTAACTGGTTTACCCTTGTGTGGATAATTTACATTATTTAACTATTTACTAGGTAAATAATATTCACACATCACACATAATTCACACATGTTAAGTTGACTTAGTGAGTCTTCTAGGTGTTTCTAGTTGAGTCTAGTTGTGTGTTGAGTTGTTGATAGTTGGAGTGAGTTGTCTTATCCTCCACATGTGCAATTAGTTATCATCCTCTAATTGTCACATGTTGTAGGAATATCTCCACTTTCCACTGCACCTTTCACTCCACCTTTCTAGCTCTCACCTTGCCTTCATAAGAAAGGCTTTCTTCATGTATTATGTAATCCAATACACAATCTCTTGTAATCTAGCAATCTTTTACATTCATTGATAGAATAGCATTATTCTCTCATTTGATCTCTCTTGAACTTTCACGAAGTCCTAGATCCTAGGTGTCTCCAATCATAGCCAACTCTAAACAAATTCTAAAAGGTACCCATCTTTCAATGTCTATTGTTTTAATTGTAATAACTTTGGTCATAAGGCTGCTTAGTGTAGTAGTAGATTAAACTAGAATCAAAATGTTCCATCATTTTCTGGTCAATGTTTCAATTGTATGAAAATTGGTCATAGATCAAGTGAATGTAGAAGTCTAGTAAGAAATGACTTTCACAATTCAAGGAGTACTCAATCATTCAATGGAAGATGTTTTGCATGCAATAGATTTGGACACATGGCTAATCAAAGCAGATCAATGATGAATTCATTCAACCAAGGACTAAGAAATATTGTGTGCTACAATTGCAACAAGTTTGGTCATGTTGCAAGGTTTTGCAGAAGTAAGAATGTGAAAAGAAACTACCATGCTAAAGAAAGGAAAATAGAGTAGAGGAATGATAAGGGAAAGGAAAAAGTTGATCCAGTTGAAACTAAGAAATAAATGGGCAAGGTTTGGATTAAGAAATATGTTGACAGTACCAAGGATGGATCCGCACCAGATTCTAGTACAGATACTTCCTCCAAGAAGTAAATTGGGAGCTCTGGCCCAGGGGGAGCTATATTGAAAATTCCAAACCCCTAGCCAATTAGCTAGTGCTGGAATCTAGCACGAAGATATGATGAAAAGAATCATATGATAGATCTTCTAAAGGAAGTTCCAGAAGAAAAGGATCAATTACAAAGATTTGCAGAGTAATCTAGAGTGTCTGTGGTTGTCAGACAAGTGCTTGATAGCTTTTTGAAAGATGACATTAATGAGACTTAGGTTTTGGCATGAGAAGGTTAAAAGGAGTTTTATTTGAAGGAAAAATCATTTTACATGCCATGCTCTCAAGTGTCTAAGGAAAATTAAAGCAAGATTCATTGAAGTGACTACAGTGTACTCCAGGCATTTCAAGTCAAAATCAAGAACAACCCTAATCCAGTTAAAGAGGTATTTTTTACTTGAAACCCTTTCACAAATTTGTTTGACTATTCATAGAAATAGAAACACCACAAGTAGTGAATATCACTGAGCGAGCCCAACTGAAATTCAAGAAACATCCATTCAAATCAACCGAATTTGATTAAATGGGTGCATTTTCAGACATTCCACATGGAGCTTTGTATGTGAAGGATGTTAGGGCATATATGAACATGTTGCCCTAGAGGAATTTGGAAACAATAGGTTTTCTGATCTATACTTCAAACACTTGAGTGATGAGAATCTCGATCTGAAGGGAGAATATAAAGCATTGGAAGTGAAGAAATTCATTTAGTATGTGGACTTCCCAACTTTTGCAGAGGATGAATGGGTCCGGTATGTATTGAGCAGGGTTCATGATGAATTCATGTGGCTCAAGAGACCTTTTAAGATTGCAAAAGATGCTATAAGGGAAGTAACTGGATTAAGCTCCACTAGATCAATACCATTGTTGAAAGCTGTGAAGAATGATATAGTAATGGCGGCCACCGGAGAAAAAATTGACAAAAGGGCTTTAACAATTAATGATATTGAGGACCATGCTGTAAGATTTGCTTCTATGGTGTTGGGATACAAAGTCTATTTCACCAATTGGGAAAAGTCTATTTTAGGTACATCCATATACGCTGCTTATTAGATGATTAAGGAGAATGTTGACTATGACATATGTGAATTGCTCTGACAGCAAGTAATGGAGAACCTAAAGAAGACAAAAAAAAGTAAATATCCATTCAAATTTGGTACATTGATCATATGTTTATTCTTCTATTTTATGCAAGAGTTACTTGGCATTAAGAACTATTTTTGGACTAGAGAGAAACAGGTTGCAGTACAAATTAGAAATCAGTTGAGTAACATAGGTGATATTGATGCACAAAATTCAGCCCTATGGGGTTATTTCAAAAAAAATTCAGAAGTTAGTCAATCTAGGGAAAGAATCCCTAGAGCAGTTGTTGAAAAATACAAGGATACTATCTTCTTTATTGTGACAAAAGATCAATACTTGATGGAGGCCATTGAGCCTAGAATAGTTTGGGTCATGCCTATGGGATATGAGATAGATGGAGGAATATTGGAAAATTATGCCCAACATATGTTAAGTAAACCGAGAGATCCCAATGAAGAAAGATTTGGGACTTATGAGGAATTGTATGCTAAAATCCATGTTGAGGTAAGAAAACTAGAAATCTCCAAGAAAATGCAGAGAGTGGTAGAGGATTTTGCCTTGAGACAAGGCTTCACAAAAGAACAAGTGGAAAAGGCAAGGGAAAAGGCACAAGCTGAAAAGGAAGAAAAAGAAAAGAGAAAAAGTGAACCAGTTAGAGCTCTGGAAGAACCCAAAGGTAAACTAGACAAACCAGAGGCATAAAGAAGCAAAACTAGAGGATCCACCTCTGCAGAAGTTGCATCTATACCTTCTGATTCCACACCATCTGCAAGTGTGGAGACTCCTGCCACATGTCACAAAAGAAAGACAACCAAGGAAAAAAGAATGCATGTAAGCATTGTAGTTGATGAAGAAGAAACATAATTAGATGAAGAAGTAAAGAAAATGAAATCTAAGACTATTAAAGCCTCTAGAACACACAAAAATAAACCCTCCAGTAAGGGTAAACCTGAGAAAAGGAAAAAGCTAGATGTGCCTTAGACTGAAGAAGCCACTGTATCTCTAGAAGATGTATTGAAAGCCATGATAGTTGATAGTAATCTAAGACCCATTGCCAAACATTATGATGACTATGAAGATGCTGACAAGAACATCATTGAGGCTACTATTGTCTAATATCTGGACATTTACAATAAAGCTCTTATTGAAATAATTGTTGATCTTCCACATAGCCTGGCAAGTAAAATGTCTGCAAGAAAGGAAGCAGCCATGGCAAAGGACATTGAGCTTAGAGAACACACATTAATAAAACTATGTCCTAAAATCACTTCGAAGGAAAAGGTCAAAATATCCAAAGCACTTCACAACAAATTTAGGACAAAAAGAAGAATGAATGCTCTTATGGTAGGAGATATTGAAAAGGTAGTAAAAGAAACTGAAGAAATCACTCTGAAAATATTGAAGGAATTTAATCTCCCTACCATTTATGACAATTTGAAGAAGCAAATGATGAAGATACATTTGTTCCAGATATAAGCCAGAACCAAGGTCTGGATAAGACTAATCAAGCCCCTAACATTGATACATTAGATATGACAAATCAAAGCAAATTTGAGACTAATCTTCTTCCAGAGCAACAAGATGATATTGATGGGAATAAAGGACAGATAAGGAGCCTTGCACCAGAGAAAAATATTGGTCAACAAGAGAACATAGACATGGATCCTCTGGAGCAAAGTCAAGAAGAAGTATTTGGTAGAGCAAGAGACACTGTAGCTGTCTTAGTTGACTCTGAGAGACAATAGGATCCAAATGAGTCTGAACTTCTTCAAGGACCAATTAATCTAGCCTCAATGTCACCAGTGTAGAAATTCAAATTAGTATCAATTATTCAGGGTAAGGCATAGGAAGAAATGCTAAAATCACATATTCAAGATAGCAAATTGATCAGTGATGCATCTAACATTCTGGAGAAGATGATGCTCACATTCCAGAAGGATACCTCATTATCCTTAGATGATCAACTCAAGGGGCTATTAAACTCAGTAAGTACACATTTTGAATCATTTGAAAAATCTGTAGAGGCAAAAGTCAGAAAAGAGTTTAATGAGAAGAGATTGGTTAAATTATAACCCATGTTAGTAAATGATGGAACTCTGTTAGAAAATAAATTAAAATGCATTTAGAATGCCATTGAAGAAGCTTGTAAAATATACAAATTTTTCTTATCTTGGCCAGAAGTTACAAAGGAATTAGAAGATAAAATGAAGGACTTGGAACTCAAACTGCTTAATATCTCTACGACATATAATCCGGTACTTGAGTCAATAAGTACCAAAGATACACAGGTTGTAAATATTCACAATGATTTGAGCACTATGATGAAGAAAAGGGAAGAAGTCAAAGATAGGTTGCGCCAGCTAAGGGGGCTGATAAATCAAAAAATTGATTCCATGACTAATCTAGTAGAAGATGCCTTGAAATCACAAGCATTAATTAATACACCATCAGATGTGGAGAAGGCAAAAAAGTTAGTTTTTTTGATAAATGGCTACATCCATATTTTGGAGAGTGCAAGGAATAGATCGAATGGAGAAATAGCTCCAATAAAGACTATCTATAATGATATTCTACCTTCAACCATAAATTGAGATCGAAATGTGTACTTGTGTATATGTAGCAAAATATGATAGTTTTGAAGAATTTTTGACACAATTTTGACAGTTTTGCTTGTATACACACCTTTTCCATTGATGTCAAAGGGGGAGAGGAAAACCAGTGAAAAATAAGCATACATCTAAAGGAGAATAGAAAAATAGAGTGTACAGAGTAAGGGGGAGAAACACAAGCATTTTTCACTGAGTGTTGCCATCAATGCCAAAGGGGGGGATTGTTGGAAAGAGACATTGTTCTGATGGATGTTTAATTATTGTCATTGATGGAAACAAGACAAAGTGTACCGGTATGGAAAAGAGACCTCACTCCTAAAGAAGATCTAAGTATGGGAAGTATGTAGAGTAATAGTGATTGTGGTGGTATGCCTCTATAGTTAATGGCATTTGTATGCAAATCAGGTATGTTGTTCATAACTACCTAGTGATCACATGTTTAAGTCTCCAGATTTTGACTTGCTCTGGAAGTCATATGAAGAAATGTTTAAGTCTGGGTAAACAAAGTTAAAGCAGAAACAGTGCGCAATGCAGAAGAAAAATGGTTCGCATTCCTCCACTATGAAAAAGTTTGTCTTACAATTCTAGATTAGAAAGATACATATCATAGCTGTCTAAATCTAGAATTGTAGATTCTGAAGTTCTTTTGGTTTCATTCTGCAAGATGTTCTTTACCGTCTTGTAGTCTAACAGTGTTTCACAGTGCCAGGGTAACAGTTTTGAGTTCCACATTTCTAAGTAGTTGATTATGATGCTCTACGGCTTTAAAGGTATTCTAATAGATCAATGATGAATGTTGAATATGATTTTTAGAGTCTCATTTGATCCGCAGTGGAAGTTATGTTGTGACAGTTGAATTGATCAAGTGTGTTCATGAGGAATAAGCTGACAGGCATGATAGATCGATATGCGAAGAAGTTATATTGTTTGAACAATCAATCCAAGTGATTGAATGATTGATGGTGACCCATATGAAGACTACTATATGATCATTTGTGTCCACATTATTGTTTGTGTTTAAGTTTGAGCGGACAAGGTGAAAGACTTGGCTACACATTTCATGTCTGGGTGGCTGACCTATTTGTGTTGTAAATCTAGGTGTGGATATTTATACTCAATGGATTTCGGCATTGATGAAGTATTGAATGGAGAATATATTGTGATAAGAGTGTAAATTTGATTTAAGGTAATTTTGTGATCTAAAGAAGACAATGGACAGAAAATTAGAGCATATGTGAAGCAGAGCAAGAAATAGCAGAACTAGCATTATGAAGACTTTTGAATTTGTTTACTGAGCTTAAGGGAACTACACCTCAGCATTCTTAGATGCACTTTCAGTAGTCATATATTGGCAGTGAGCCAAACCTTCTCTTCTATCTTCCTTTCTCTTGGTAGTGAGCCTTTGTGCAGTGAGCACTTCTTCATAGGGCAGTGAGCCCTAGGCAGTGAGCTGTAAGGCAGTGAGCCTTCTTGTAATCTTGTATTGTGTTATCTTAATATATTGTGAGCTAAAACTCAATGTGGTTTTTCCCTTTTTTGTGTTTTCCACGCAAAATCTTGGTGTCCATGTGTTATGTCTTTATGGTTTCTATTCCTATGTTTATTTTGCTTTAATATTATTAATTTTGGAGATTGGATTAATAAACTTGTTAAGAAGTGGTTTTGTGGAATATTGATTCACCGGCCCCCTCTTGGTATTCCTTACTATCAAGAAACTCATGATCTAATGGCTATGCTCTTGATAATGATATGTTGATTGTTCACTAAACCAACATCATAAATTTACTTAAAAGCTCATGATATATGGCTTGGTTGATATTTAATTTATAGACTGATCAGTGATATGATGGATGTCTAGGATTAAGAGGTGCTATGGATGGTTAGGATTTGATGAGATAACATTAGGGAAAGGATGGAGGCTTCTAGGGCATATCCTTATATGACCAGTTGAGATTTGGAGATGTAGTATGAAATGGATGGTTGAGATGCAAAGTCAGTTTGACTTTTTTGCCTTTCATTTATTTATTGTAGCAAGTGTCTAGGTTCAATGAATCTAGACAAGATCTTAGCTATTCAGGTGACTCTCAATAATTAATCAAATACTAATAAAATCATTCTATTAGTTATTGGAGAAAGGTGATGTGGGGGAATAAATTACTTAAATAAATAAGATTTATTTAATTAATTTAACTAGAGGGGAAAATGGGTTAATTAATTTATATAAATATAATTTATTTAATTAATTTGTTGATGGAGAAAATGTATTTGAATTAATTAAATAAAATAATTCATTTAATTAATTTGGGAAATAGGATAAACATGTCACAAGGTGACATAAGGTGGTGTTAGGAGGGTGAATGACTAGGTGATGTGTTAAAAGGTGATGTCTAGGTGTTTTTAGGTGTGTCGTAAGGACATGGTCAATTTTGGATGTCTACATTTTTCCTCTCTTTGAAATGTTGCTGGAAGTAAGGGAAGTACCATCATTTCAAAGAAGATGAGGTATGGATGATCTAAAAGGGATGCCCTAGCCACTCAAAGGAGTGGCGAGGAGGAACAATAAAAGTATGGTATGCCCCCTTAAGAGGATAGTTGGGTTGGAAGAACATGGGTACACTCTCGAAATGGATGAAACTGTCTGATTGAGGAAATGGAGGAATGATAAGGGATGGATGGAATGGATGAAGATTATGTTATGTTGCATTAGGTAAGCAACTATGAATTTTTGTATAGCACTAGACATTATGCACCAAGGTATAAAGACCAGGGTGACAATGTGTCATGTGCATAATAGACTAACTCAATGAAAAAGGTCACAAGAAAACATATGCAATTAGGCTCCATGATATGAAAGACCATGATGTTGTTGTGATAGTATGCTGCAAGGACTTATACAAATGCATGTAAAATGATAACACACACAAGAAAGCAAACAAGCATGCACAAATGATTCAAAAATAAACATGGTTATTGCCCTTGTCAAGTTGGAAATTGATGATTCATTGATGGATTGATGAGGACAATGTTGTTGGTCATAGAACACCACCAGGATTGATTGACAAGGGTATTTTGTTGGTCATAGAGCAACACTAGGATTGATTGATAAGTATAGTGTTGTTGGTCATAAAACAATATTGGGATTGGGAACAATATATCCTGATGACGATGATGATGATGATGATGATGATGAGGATGATGATGATGATGATGATGATGATGATGATGGTTTGAGTTGATCAAGTTTACAGCAAGGCTGGGAACAAAATTGATCAATTCTTTTGGATGATTGACTATATTGCTTGGCTAGATTGGTATGGATTAAGGATGGCTTGCATTTGGATTTATTTCTTGGATTTTTTTATAATTTATGGGAGGGTTGTATTGGATTGAAATTAGATATGTTGTTTGGTGGATGCTAATGACAAGGATTTATTTCTTAGATTTTGTTGTGAGAGTGAGGCATTGGATTGCATTTGGATAGCTTTTTTGCTAGATACCAATGATAAGGGAAAACTAGGTCTAGAAGGCAAGCATGAAGGGAGAATTGGATGGATGGATTAAAGGATCTGAAATAGTGGATGAAATAGATGGGGAGATGCATGGTGGATTGATGAATGGGTTCAAGATGTGTTCTCCAAGGACCATGTCACATAGGAATAACATGCCCCACGCTAGATATTATACTCAAGACTTTACGTGATAATGCTTACAATGATAGGGCGATAAGATTGGTTGGGAAAGGATTAGGTATATAAAGAGATGTCCAACACATTTTTCAACATTATGTCCCCTGTCCTTATTAAGATCAAAGTATGAAGGGAGAATGAGTTGGTTTAATTGGATAGGCATGCATATATAATGGATGAGAATGGTAGGATGGATATGATAGGATATGATAGATTAGACAACTTGCCCCACATGTAGGACACATAGATAATAATTCTACATATGATGCCCATAAATGGGTTTTCATCATGGTACTTATCCAGGGCACCATGAAATGGTTTTCACCATTGGACGAATGATTTCTCTTTACTAATTTGATTTGTTTTTATTTTTTAATTTCTTTTTACCTTTTTGACAGATATTGGGATGGGCTATGTGGATATGAATATGGAAAATGATGTGGATGGGGTAGAGGGGGCTGAGAACTCAAGTGTCTATTTACATAGTGAGGTGATAGTGTCCCATTTTTTGAAAGTCTTCACACATGGACCATGTCAAAGTAGAATTGCAAGCATGGATGTTGGACAAGGTGATTATATGAAGGAATATGGAGTGGATGTTGTAGATGGAGGATGGATAGATAGGGATGAATGGATAAATGGTAGGATTATGTGAAATCATGGATCATAGGGATGTGATGGGGAAGATATGTGGAATAATGGATATAAGATGGGGAGATGGATGCATGAGGGAATTACATAGGGTCGAGGGGAACCAAGACCAATGGTTGCACACACCATGATCGATTTTGAAGATTTTTGTTGTGAGGGGGTATGGGGAGTAATAGGGATGTGGAATTTATGAGGATAGTGGATTTTTTATTATGGGAATGAGACTTAGGTTTATTGTGAGATTGTAGATTTCACGATTTTGGTACCCAGATGGACTTACGATTTTTAGAAATTCTTGATTGGGTGCGTGATGATGGAGATCAATTTTGATATTTGTGGATAGAGTGGGATTTGGATGCATGACTTGGGTTCATTTCCTTTTTTCTTGGGGACCCACATCATTTTTATTTTTTCTTTTGGAGGTATGGGATTTTGTGGCCTTTTAGATGGGTTTTTCTTTGATTTTTGGGTTTAGAATTATGTGAACTTTTTGCTTTATGGGTGGAGGCTATTCCAAGTGATTATTTTTGAATCCCATGGGTTTTCTTATAGCTTCATTTTTAAATGATGTGTGTAATTTTTGGTCATGATTAGGAATTTTGGGGGATAGGGATTTAGGGATACAAGATTTGTGGATGGGGGTGTTTAGGATGGTGGATTAGGGGATTTGATGATGGGGTTATTAGGAGTTGGGAGGAGTGGAGGAAGAGGGGATTTAGGGATGGGAGGATGCTTGGATTTATGGATGGGATAAGATGGGGGATGTATGGTCGCATGTTTTTGGATTTGTATGATGAAGGTAGAGGGATGGCAACATATGATTTGGAGGTGCGATGAGAGGCACTTATATGGGAATGGAAGGAGTGACTTTAGGATCCATGGAGATGGTACAAACATGTTTGGATTGCTTGTCTTTGGATATGTAGCCAAGGCCATGTTATAGTGGATAGATTTTTACATGGAAGGGCTCCAAGATACCTTGTTCAAGAAGGCCTAAATAGTTTCCTTGATAATTCATGTTTTGGACCATGCAATGTGTAATAGGATGTTTTTTATTTGTTTTGGAAACAAGATACGAGTCCATTATTAGATGGGGGAGGATGGGTAGTGGATAGAAGTTGTTCCTCTCCTACAAAAGAACCATCAAATATGAAAGTGTTGGGTTCAAGGGGATAGGATGATGGATTTTGAATATGGTCAATAGGGGATGGTGAAGGAACAATAGGGAATGGTAAAGGGGTGATAGGATATGGTAAAGCATCAACAAGGGATTATGGGAGATCAATAGGAGATGGTATGGGATCGGGAATGGAATGAGTCAGTATGCTGGGATCTTGAATAATATTATGCTCATTGAGATGCAGTACGATATGATCCAAGTTATTTGTTTGATTGTCTATGTGTTTTTGGGGACCAAGTGTCTCATCATGGGAACTGGATGTTGTTGGATGATGGATAGGTCTAATGTTTGTGTCTTGATCATAGATAGGATCTTGGTCATTGATAATATCTTGATCACAGAGAGGATTAATGTGGATAATCTGATATTGATTTTGAATAGGATGAATTGGGAGAATTTGATCTTGATTTGGTTGGGGACATGGTTGGTCATGCTTTGGATTTAATTATTGATTTAGCTCTTGTGTTTGGATGGAAATGGAAGATTCTTGTATAGGCTTGATAGGCTCTAGATAGTCAACATGAGTGCATGATGGAGTTTGACTTGGACTTATGGTAAGGGACTCTTCAATGGGATGTATAGGAATAGGTTTGGATGATGGTGGCATAGTACTAGGAGGCTCTTTGATAGGTTCAAGGATAGGTGTTGGATTGCATGATGGTTTAGATTCCATGCTAATAGTCTTTGGATAACATCTGAAAAGGATAATTTGGGTGGATATGAGGAGTTGGTGGGGGATCATCAATCACAATCTCACCATGGTTGATGAGATCTTGGATACACTTCTTAAGTCTTATACAATCAAATGTTTTATGTCCTTTTTCCTTATGGTATTCACAATATTCATGTTCTTTAAACCAAGAGGGCATGAATTGGTTTTCCTCATATGGTTTTCTCATAGGAAGTTCAATCAAGTTTACTTGGACAAATTTTTGTAAGGCTATTTCTATGGGATCCTTTTATGGAGGGTTGGAGGAACATGGTGACGAAGGGATTGAAGGAATTGATAGGTTGGGATTGGATATAGTTTATTGAGGTGGCATGCATATGAAGATACGATAGATGGGTATGAGGCTATAAGATTGACTTGGTAATTGGGTTAGAGTGAGATATATGAATAGGTGAAGGTTGGATAACCTTGAGGTATGGATTAGTTGGATTGGTATAATTGCTCTAGGTTGGTTGTGATGGAATGGTCACATAGGGAATGAAGGTTGGTATGACACTAATATTGCTTGGATTAGAGGGATGGTTTGAGGAATGGGGTTTCACATAGATGTTTTAACTTCCATAACCATTTTGTCAAGCCAAGTCATGAAGTTTGTATGTGGGTGTTTGATTAGGATTAGGTGATGTCTTTGATGGGGATTGGGATTGAATATGGATGAGGTTTTGAAGATATAGGATGATGCATGTTTGGGCATCAAATGTCAAGACATTAAAATGATTTTATTTTGATGAGGGACAGATCTATATACTCAAGGTAGAAAGTTCTTAAGTAAGAGTTGATTTGATTTGATTTCTACTTAAGATAGGTAAAGTCTTTAAGTAGGAATTGATGAGATTTTATAACTATACTTAAGATAGAGTAACAGTCTTAAGCAAATTTGGATTAAGGATGATATCCTTGTTACTAAATTATGTTCACACCTAATTTAGCAAGGCCTAGCTTGTAGTTGTCAAAAAAGGAATAAAAGAAATTTTTTAAGTATATGATCAATCAACTGAATGTATGATATCTTGGCAAGAGAGCAACAAAGATCATTTGTCAAGATAATGTGATAGTCCAATTAGAACTGTCAAACCATCCTGGCAAGTGAAGTTTTATCAAATGACAAGAGATCAAATATTCAATGAATGATAGGTATCTAACTGGTTTTATCTTTTAGTTATGATATGGTTGAATTATTCAAATATCACAATTTAGTGTGAAGGAAAGGTATGTACAAACTGTCATTTCATTATCATGTTTTAAACATATGTTTCAAATCAGATTTAGTTATTCTATCCAATATACTTGATTCAAAAACTAAAAAGATACATAAATCATTTGCATAAGGTAAAGTAACTGATCATATTTAAGAAAATGTTTAAATGTGTCCCACACAAACCATGGGAGTGACTAAACTAAGCAATGCAAACATTGTGCAAGCTATACATATGTGGATAAAAGGAAAGGAAAAGAACACATGAAGAAAATGTATATCCATCATTGTCTTTTTGAAGGTTGATCTTCTTGATTGGCAGCTTGATCTTCATATCTTCATCTTTTGCTCCTAATCAGGATAGTGTACCTGCAAAATTGGAGAACAACCCTGTTAGAAGCTCTGAATATACAGATTCATCACATACTTTATCAACAGATGTATAAAGCTTGCAAACATTATGCATTAAAATATGATTGGATTAAAATCAAACATGTCCAATAAATCAGATCATCATGAGAAAGATCAATCAACTTCAAGAGGTATGTTTTATGCTAACTTGTTTGTTCACTGTGCAGGTATAGGAAAAGTAATGTTGCTGATTTGAAGAAATTTAAGCATGTGGAGAAAATGTGGCTCCCACAAGGGTAGAGCCCATCATGCTTCCTTCTTATTCACATAAGAAGGATGTCAGATTTCAATAAATAGAGTACATTATCCAAGAGATATTATGCATTGGAATAGTCAACATATCAAATGGAGTGAGGTCATCATAAGAGAAATGAAGAGGAGAAGTTGCTCCTATAAACTATGCTTATTTTAGAAAAGATCTTGTTAAAATATGGTGATCATATTCAAATGCTTCATCATATACATGCTATAGAATGAGAAGTGATTTTATTCAAGAGATGTCAATATGAACAGAATAGAAGTACAATGATCAGAAGAATAGAGTACAGCCATAGAAGCTTATATGCCACATCATGTGTAAAGCCATTTGGAACATTAATGTAGCGATTGTAAAAATCAAACTAAATCTCTACATTATGCCTCAAGACCACCATGACATCAAGTAAAGAACAACTCCTATCAATGCAGTGATCATAAAAAGAACAATATGTATGACAGTAGAAAGTATCTACCATCAAATATTTATGTCATCATGAAGTGAATGTACAAAAGGAGATGATAAGTAAAGAACAACATCAAGAGAGATCATTTGCTATAGGATGGAAAGATAGTATGAGCTCATCACAGAATAGGAAAAAAATGCCAAGGCAGTGGAGAAACAATTTTGAGAGAGTCTACAAAAGCAACTGAGCAACATTTGACAAAGATAAAAGAAACTGGAACATCATATAGCTATAGCATCTTTATGCTAATTTGGAACAACAAATATAGTGAGCAGTCATGTAAGAAAACAACCATGGATAATAAAGCTACATGAGTATATTACTACATCAGATGTATCGGATGCCAAGAAGAAGAAGATACAATTTTTATAAGATGCATCTTCTTTCATGGATCCGGATACAGAAGGAGAATTAAACAAAGAATGAAAATTTATGTGTGTCTTTATTATTCTGCATATGCAAAATAGTGATACCTTGTTTGTATTGTCACCAAAATATATCATTTTTTCAAACCCTTATCAATTTTTGCATAATGAAGCCACAGCTATAGCAGAGGTAAAAGAAGCTTTTGATACATGTAAAACCCATATGGGTTTTTATTAAAAAAAAATACAGATACAGAGTATGGAGAAACCCTCACTGGCTTTTACCACAAACTATAGTAAACATGTATACCTAGAAAAGAGGATGCAATAATAGGTCGTGGCCAATTTCTGCAACAGATAACAATACCCATATCATTTTTTGAAACCCTTGTGGTTTCTCTTCATATTTACAGTGGTTTTTTTTCTTTCTCAAAGAAATCAATATATGAAGGAGTATAGTATAGCTGTGGCTAAGGAAAATGTTTGTTTTGAAAACCCATGTCATTCTTTAAAACCCTTGTGTTTTTCCTATGTATGCAAAGAAGTCAAAGAAAAGAGGATACAAAAGTTACGGTCATGACTGGAGGAAGGTTTTTTCTGCATTAAAATGTAAACCCTCAAAATTTTCTTTAAAACCCTGGAGTTTTTACTCATCAAAAGAAGAAGATAGTCGAAGAAAAGAAGATACATAAGGGATACAGTCATGGTCGTCACAGAGAAAAACTTTTTCTTCAAAAATATAACATACCCATGTCATTATTTTTCAAAACCCTTATAAGAATAAAGCATACAATCAAGAGGAATTCAAATGGTGAAGAAAAATGAAAACTTACCTCATATTTTGCAATGGAAGAGAAGCCACAGGCCATGGGCCTAGTATTTTTGAAACCTTTAAAATTACAGGAGAACATAGTTGCCAAACAAGAAATGCAAGAGAACAAAGAAATAATAGTGAGAAAATGGCATGCAAGACTAATAAAAAGACTCAAAAAATGACCATATGGCCATGGCTTAGTGAAAGAACCAGTCACAGAAAAGAAACAAAATGGCCCAGTTAACGCCATAGAGGGTTACCTTTCATTTAATGCTAGAAAATGTAGAGAAAACAACCAAGAAAGCCCGAGAGTTGCAAAGAAAAATAAGAGAATGCTTCAAACCCTAACCATCAAGCATGGAATTATAGTGAGAGCTCAAAAAGATGGCAAAAATGAAAATGATTGATTTTAGGGTTGGAAGTTTCTTTTTGGTCGATGGTTGTTTCTTTTTCCTTTATATCTTTTGACTTCTTGAAACAAAATCATTGTATCCATTTTAACTATCATGGTCAAGACTTGTTGAAGTCTAAGGACCTAATGATTAAGCCATAGGGGCCCGTGAGGCAAAGAACCTTTGGATTATTTCCTTTCAATATTCTTTGCAAAAGTCAAAAATGATAAATCATGACAAGGTAAGGCTTTAGGCCTTGTTTCCTTTTTCACACAAATTGACAATATGGAGATAAGGTCGAAATACCTGATGATTTTTGTAAGATTCATATGTTATTAAAGTCAACAAGGGAAAGTATTCAAAGGCATGGAATAATAAGGTAGATATGGAAATAAGGTAAATGCAATGTGAAGTCAAATGACAACAAAAGTGGTAAATGGACAAGGTAATAATAAAGGTTGGAGCATAATGATGCAATGTGAAGACAAAAATGGCATGGGCATGTGATTAGATGCATGTATTTACTTTGAGAAAAGGATGAAGATTGTTGGTGATGCATGGAGTGATAAGGTGATAAGTTTTTATACCTTGTATGCATATATGATGCAATGATGTATTTTTCCTTTTGCATGGAGTAATATGGTTGTAATTAATGCATTTATTATTTCTTAATAATACATATTGTAATTTTTGCATGAGGAGATCTATTTGATGTATGGGAGGCATAAGGAGGAGATATTATTTATTTTTGCATGCATGGTGACCTAGTTCTCTTGGCATCATTGTTAGATGCAACTATGCAAATCATGTAAATCATAAAGGGAGAGATAAGGTGTTGTTTTCCTTTTTATCCATTCTTACATGATTTTACAACTAAAATAATGTAAACAAGTAATATAGTAATATTTTATAAATTACTTTATTATTTTGTCACAAGTTATAAAATCATAGAGATAAGGCAAAGTGTAACTCATAATAGAGTAATTATCTCATAATTATTTTATTCCTTGCCCACATCATTGACACATGCAAAATCATGCAAAAATGGAGAAGTTGAGTTAACTAAAGACTCTAGAGTCTTTTTTGCATGGTTTGGAGGACAAATTGGAGAGTTTTGGTCAAACACATAGAGAGGAGCTGTTTTGAGCTATTTTTGCTCATTTTGGGGTAGTTTTGGCCCTTATTTTTAGGGATTTTATTATTTTGTCATGAATAAACTTGGAGAGCTTATTTTTTGAGAGAGATGACTGTAGTTGACTTTCTAGGTCTCTTGTAGAGAGCTTATTATATATTGTATGAAAAACTTAGGTTTTTCTAGTTCTTGCATTTTTTTCTCTTTACACTTTGAGAGAGAAAGAAATTTTTGTAACTCACTTTTACAGATTTATAGAGATTACAATAGGTTATAGGTTCTATACTTTGTCTTTTGATGCAATTATTTACTTTATTTTTCAACTGAATCAAGTATCTACCTTTCCATTAGTACAACTTTTATGAATCATTTGATGAGATTTTATTGTGTTTAAACATCAAAACCTTTAAAATCATTGTCTTATTTATTCTTGCATGTGTTAGATAGCTTTGAAAATCACAGGTCTTAGGCTGTGCAATTTGAGAAATTTCCTTTTATGTTGTGGAAAAACTCTTTTCCTTCAAAATGAAATAATTTTCATCCTTCCTTAGAATCATTTTTGTGATCAATTTACTGAAAGTGGTTTGTGTGGATATATTTTCTGAGATTTATTGTGAGTTAGATTGCCAAGTTTTCCATCAATTTTAGGTGTATCATCATAGTTTATATTACAGTTATAGTGTTTTTAGAAGATCCTTTTTACCCTTTTTCCATATCAAAGTTATAGATCCAAATTGAATATTTTAAGGGAACCAGCCCATAAATCTAGAAGTTCAAGCTCACCATAGGTCACCCACAGCCTGAGTTTGATCCCATGTTACACAAGATTATTGAGTTTCACAACTTTGCATAACGAGCGCAATCCTACTCATCAACAGTTTTTGGCATGCCCGGTGGGACCTTTGAACTAATTTTTAGTTCAAAAAGAACTTATTATTGATGTTGTTTTGGTATGATCAGTAGATTTTATAGCCTTTTAGAGGTTTATTTTCAAGTACTTGGTGACTCTTGTTTTCTAGTTTGACAGATTAGATCTTGCAACTTATGAAAAAATATCAAATAAGGTCAACTAAGGATCCTAAAAAGAAGCACATTCATTTATCACCACCAAAAAGGAGTGTAAAAATAGATAGAGTTTTTAGACCAGTGAGTACAACAATACCAAATCTACCAAATACACAGCCAAAATTTGCTTCTCATCTGTTATGCCCTTACTTCTATAGTGTATATGGTTATGAATAGTCGGCTTGTGGCTATCTTAACTATTAATTAAGTCATATTATCATTATTATATTGTTATTTAGTTGTTTAGGTCAGCCTAAGGCTTCTATAGGTCTATCTAAGTCAGCCTGGGTGATATCCTAGGCATAAATAGGTATATATGGGAGGTAGTGAGTCTCATTTCATATCATATCGTGTATTGTGTTCTCATTGAAGACTTTTGGAGGTATCCCCCTCGAAGCGGATTAGGAGGTTGCCCCCTCAAAGTGGCATATTATTATCAAGTATTTGTAGCATATTTACTATTATATTCATAGATTGTGCAAGTTGTTTCATTACAAGTGGTATCAGAGCATGATCTTAGCAAGGTAGAGGCAAGATTTTTTCTCAACATTGGAGGCGATTTTGGGAAGAGCATAACTTTTAGATTTTAGTGAATTTTTAAAATATTTTTAAAGGGTTTTTGAAGACCATATTAAAGAAGCTACACTCCAGATTTTAAAGGAATTGGAGTAGATTTGAGCGAATTATTGTAGAATTACAATTTCTACACAATTTATTTGAGATCTCCATATCTCTCACATCCTGATGAATTGGAGTCTAATTTGTATTGGGTTTTTGAAGACATAATATAGGAGACTACAGTCCAAAGTTTGGATAAATTGAAGCAAAAATAAGTGAGTTATTACAAAATTAGGGTTTCTAACAAATGTGTGAACTTTTTGAATTTTTTTCTGGGTAAGTGGTATCTTGACCCTAGTAAGTTATAGTAAAAATTGTAGAGAATTTACATTTCATTTTGTGATTTATTTCAAAAATATTGGTTTCCATCATGACAGGGCCTATAACAAGACGCAAAAAGAATGCTTGCACACCGAGGAAATCCTCTGATAAGGATGGGGAAACAATAGAGGATAGTAATCCCAATGAGGAAATAAGTAAGTTCAAGGAAGAGATTAAGAGGGATATATCTGACCTAAGAGGAGATATATCAGATTTACGAAGCATGTTAAGCACCTTTATGAATGAACCAAGAAAGGTGGTCTCAAGCAACCAAGAAGAAGAAGAAGAAGAAGCAGATGATGATGATGATGATGATGAAGAAGCAAAAGAAGAAGAAGAAGAAATAGAAGAAGAAGAAGAAGAAGAAGAAGAAGTAGACAAAGAAGAAGAAGAAGAAGAAGTAGACAAAGAAGAAGAAGAAGAAGAAGAAGCGGAAGAAGCAGAAGAAGAAGAAGAAACAAAAGAAAAAGAAAAAGGCAATGAAGAAGAAGAAGTGAAAGAAGAAGAACTTCCTAGTCAAGTTATTCAACCAATGCAAGGGTACCATGTACTATTCCTCACCTCTTCCTCTATGGCACATCAAAAGGTTCAAGTAAAGGAAGAACACATTCATCACCATCAAGAGCTAGATGCAAAGGGAAGACACATCTTGGAGCTGAAGTTAATTTTCCAGACACACATGAATAAGCTGAGGACATCAACAGTTCCAAATTACCTCATTATAAGGAAATATCTTCTAGTTGAAGTTACCACATGGGATGATGAAGATTATATGAAGAAACTACCACAATTGATCAGTGTTGAGGACAACGCTTTTGTAAAGGTGGGGGGCATGTTATGCCCTTATTTCTATAGTGTATATGGTTATGAATAGTCAGCTTGTGGCTATCTTAACTCTTAATTAAGTCATATTATCATTATTATATTGTTATTTAGTTGTTTAGGTCAGCCTAAGGCTTCTATAGGTCTATCTAAGTCAGCCTGGGTGATATCCTAGGCATAAATAGGTATATATAGGAGGTAGTGAGTCTCATTTCATATCATATTGTGTATTGTGTTCTCATTGAAGACTTTTGGAGGTATCCCCCTTGAAGCAGATTAGGAGGTTGCCCCCTCGAAGTGGCATATTATTATCAAGTATTTGCAGCATATTTACTATTATATTTAGATATTGTGCAAGTTGTTTCATTACATCATCAAAATCCTTTGTTTGCAAGTTCATCATCAATACCTCATATTTCTACACAAGCAAGCCCAAGAGAACAAATACATGTTTTTCAAGAAGCACCTATTTTTCAAGAGCTTGAGGAGGTTGAGGTACCAGTACAAATACAAATCCAAGTACCAGTACAAGTACCAATAATATGAATACCAGTTATTCAGATGGCAACAACTGGAGGAGGAAATCAGCCACCACCAAGAAATCAGCCATTTGTTACCTTTAATGGGGGCAACCCATTAAATCTAAGGCAACATGATGACATACCAGTGGTTGCATTGAAAAGTCTTCCTAGTTTCAATGGTGAAGATGGAACCACACCGATAGAACACATCAGAGATGTAGCATCATTATGTTCTATTCATCATATTATCGAGGAGAATATAGCAATCAGGCTATTAGCTACATCTTTCAAAGGTAAATTTCTTCAATGGTTTAGAGGCTTAAGAGTTAATTCTATTACATCATGGGATGAATTAGGAGCTGCTTTGAATAGACAGTTTTAAGATAAATCAGATCAATTTAACTTG
This sequence comes from Cunninghamia lanceolata, assembly GCA_027924645.1. Classification (NCBI taxonomy): domain Eukaryota; kingdom Viridiplantae; phylum Streptophyta; class Pinopsida; order Cupressales; family Cupressaceae; genus Cunninghamia; species Cunninghamia lanceolata. The sequence continues at coordinate 14,113,093 of BSBN01000078.1, forward strand.
TTGAGCAAATGACAACTATCAAGAGAGCTCCACAAGAGCAAATGTCAGATTTTAATTTCAGATTTCAATGGACATGGAATAGAATTCTAGAAATGATAAAGACTTCACCTGAGCATGCATTTTTATATTATTTAAGAGCATTGAATAGTGATATTACTGTCATGATTCAGTCAATGGGTGGAATTACTTTACCAGGTGCATTTGATATTATTATTAGAGAAAAAAATAGTTTAATACAAGCTGGTAAAATTGCACCAAGGCCTCCTATGCCAATATTTCCTGACAGTCAACCATTAATGCCAATTTTAGCACCTCCTATTGCATCAATTCATGCTTTACCAGTCTTTGGCTATTAAACAATTGTGAAAAATAATGCTGACCCAATTCATTCTAATATACAAGAACTGATAAAGGGGAATCAATAAGAAATGGTGAAATTGTTGCAGGGCAATCAACAAGAAATGGCAAAGTTATTGTAGACTGTCAGTAATGGCTTAGTAAGCCTGGAAATTAAAGCAAATTAGAATAATAGACCATACCAAGCCTCATATCAGGCAAATAGGCCTCCTTATCAAACAGATTACCAAGGGCAAAGAAGAAACTATAATAACAGACCAAAACAATAGTATAATCCCAATGTTGTTAGCTCATCAAAAGAGCTTGTGCCTATGCAAAATAATATGATTCAGGATTATGCATGGTGTTATTTGTGTAATCAACCTCATAACCAAGCTACTTGCATGAATGGAGTGGTCAGTCAAGCACTCATGGTACAGAATAATTATGTTGCTATTGAAAATACAACAAGTGATGTTAATGACTAGCTAGATGCTCAAACTCAACATAGTAATCATGATGTTGCTCTGATGAACTGGCAAGCTAATGAGTTTTGTGGTGTAAATTAATTACCAGGTCAGAAATGGTCTTTTACTAATATTGCAACTAATACCAAGTCAAAAAAGATAGCTGTTGACTTACAGCAGTAAGCTAATATCAATAAACAAGCTGGAAAACTACAATAGAAAGCTAATAAAGGGAAAAGTACAGTTTTTGCAGGTCAACAAGGTCAAAATCAAGCTTCTACTTCTCAAGATATCTATATTCTACCAAGAGGACAACAAACAGCTAATAAAAGACAGCCAGAAGCTCATAAACAACCAATCAAAGAACAATCAGATGTTGTTGCTCCCAAAGTACAACAAAAGATTAGTGGTCCTTCTTTCAATATTTTGGATCATATGAAGAAAGCCACAGTTAGCATGTCCATATTAGATGCTTTACACATCCCTGGTCAGAAAGACCTATTATAAGATGCTTTAGCTCGACTGTCTTTATCAAGTGAGGTTCAAACAACTCAACCTCAGGTTATGCTTACCAATGAAAAACAAAATAACAATGAAAAACCAAAACAAGTGATCAAATCACCACCTTTTTATGTTACATTGATAGTTGGTGATCATTTAGTGCATAACTGTATGATAGACTCAGGAGCTAGTAGCTCAATGATGCCCGAATAGCTAGCTGAAAACTTGGTTTGAAATATGAGCCAATTATCAGCAGAATCATGTAATTAGATGGTATTGAAGTCAACACAGTTGGGATATTCAAGAATCTAGGTCTTACCTTACATTCATGCCTAAATTTTGTAATACATCAAGATATTCATGTTATTGATCTACCACCTAGTCTTGCCATTTGCTTTTCTAGAGATTTTACAACAAAACTAGGAGGTTATTTATCTTCTGATTGGACCCATCTATTTTTTAGAACTAGGTATGGAACTAAGGTTACCATAAAATCAGAGCCATTAGCAAATGACCACCTTGAACCATATACACCCAGTTCAATAAATGCCAATCTTTCTATTTTTTATCAAGAAGATCTGTGTACTATCTAGGACCCAAATACACCTTTAGAGGGTATATCAGATTTAGTTTTGGACCAGTATGTAGCAGAAAATCATGAAACAGATCATTTTGATCAGATGGATGAAATAGGTCTTGGTGTGTATATGATCCAAGAGAAAGATGTAGTTATTCCAAATTTGCTTAAAGGGGAAAATCAACAAGTTGTAGAATCTGAAAATGATGTTTGACATCTTTAAAAGTAAAGTTGGTGCTGGTGGAGGATCTATTCTAGTTTATCCCACAGGCGAAAGGTATTATTCTTCTTTCCATTTTGCTTTCAGCTATTCTAATAATTCAGCTGAGTATGAGGCTTTAGTTCATGGATTGGAGTGGGCTAGAAAAAGAAATATTAAATGCCTTAAGGTCTTTGGAGATAGTGAATTAGTGGTAAAACAAATCAGAAATATTGCTGCTACAAAGAATGATTTGCTGAAATTGTACAAACATAGAGTTTGTGACATGATAGAAGAATTTGATGCATTTAATCTGATATCTATACCTAGAACTGATAATAAACAAGCTGACAAACTAGCTACCATTGGAGTTGAGTATGATATTCCAACATAAATAAAAAATGTTCATACTCCTATTTATGTTAAGGTTGCTGTGAGACCATCAGTGCCAGACAATAATACAAGTTGGCAAGTATTTGATAGTGATGAGCAAATTGTTAATTTTTTGATGGAAGAAGCTGAGTTTTCTGCAGTAAGTCGATAGAAATTACTGTAGCAATATGATGATCAAATACTTCAATTAAAGTCAAATAAACTACTGTTGTGATGTTCACAACATGCCCCATTATGCTCCTTAGCAAAATGGGGACCCCTGCTGATGTCTTGCTTTTTTGCTTCTGCTTGTGTTTTTTCTGCTTCCTGGCGGTCTGGTAAAAATGAAGGTCAAGTGCATCATCATCATGATATTGCATAAGGTAGGTCATCATCATGAGGTCTATTTTTCAAAGTTCATATTTTGTTTCTGTGACCTCATATTTTAAAAGAGCTTGAAATTCCATGCAGGTTTGCCTTTTACTTCACTTGAAAATTCGTCCATATGTGGAAGTTATGCACGGTCAAAGTCTTGGTCAAACCTGATATTCGCAGGAGGATCATCATATTTTTATATCCTAAGTCATGTTGACAGGATCATCATGATCTTGGTCTATCACCCGCTAAAATCATGCAGTCGCAATATCCGGACGTCAATTTTAGGTGGTAGTTCCCTTTACCCGTCAAATGGCCTCAGGCGCATCATCAGCATCATGATTTTCTTAGGAGCGTCATATGTTATAAACTCAGTTTTGGTTGCATAATGATCATCATCATCATCATATTTTGAACGCCCCCCCTGATAATATCCTGAGGTTTGAAATATCATGATGACATCAACTTTAAGTCAAGGTAAGTTCCCCCGTCGAAGTGGTCTGTTGTATCGCGAGCATCATCATGATATTTCAACATTACCTGATCTTATAATATCATGCTGATCACCCAGACTTAGAAAAATTCATCATCGGCATATTTGCATGCGCATGCTATAAACCTATCGCAAGGTCATCATCATGATATTTGCTGAACTTCGAATTATGATGATGACGACTTCACATCATCCTGATCTTTCACGAGGATCCATTTGCTGAATTTCACCAAGTGCTGGAAACATCATCATCATAATTCGATTAAGAGGACCATCATCTTCATATCCTCCTGATCTCCGGTTAGCGAATATCATGACGATCACCCTATCTATTAAGAAGAAGCCGATATTACATTTCTCAACAGCATCATCATATTTTGTAATATCACCCTAGCGCAAATATCATGATGACCAACTCATCCTTGTGCTCCGAAAGCAAAATAGGATGATGACGTCATCATCATATTTTTATCCTGTCATATTGTCAAGATCATCATGATCTTGTTTGTACGCCCGATATTTCGCCAAGTCCTCCTGCCGATGAAATACAACCTTTTGCAAATATCCTGATGATCATCATCATCACATTTTCCCTTCGGCAGGATATTTTTTTCAAGCATGATCCGTTTGCCGAAATATGATGATGACGTCCTATTCCAAGTTCGACAAAAGCCCTAAATATGATGATGATCTTCATCATGCTGATTTTTTCTCGAGAGGGTTACCTTGGCCGCAAAAGGGTCATATTCACTTCATCATCCTGATCATGCTCCTTAGGTGACCCGATATCACAAATATCCCCCTGATCTTAACTGAACATGATGATGACGTCATCCTTAGCATTTCAATGAAGCCTGAATATCATGATGACGTCACCATCATCTTCCTCTCCTCGGCCGCATGATCATATTCGCATCCTCCTATTCTTCTTCAACAATATGATGATGATGATGTTGTTCTTTTCCCTGATATGCAGAAGCGAAACATCATGATGACATTCATCTGGACCTTCAGGAGGGAATGCATCATATTTCCAGAATATCATGATGATGAAGTATATCGACCAAAACATGTTTTTTGACGCACCGACAGGGATGATCATGCCGATGGGCGGGAAATGAGGCGGTGGGCATTTTAAAGTGTTTTTTTTGGCACCTCTGGCATTTTTTCAGTCAGCGATAGTTGACCTGATCAATTTTGAGTAGCTTGGGCGCATTTTGGACGCGTTTTTTGGAGTTTTCTGATCTGATTTTCTCAATCTTGCGCTGTCACCTGGATTTAAATGCTTATTTTATTTTTCCTACTATTTTTTGTGATAAATGTGAAACTTATTGCTTGTCTTGTCTTGCAGGCTTGTAGTTGAGGAAGCAGCTGGAAAGTCAACACAGTGACCTCATGGAGGCAGAAGATCTGATCTCAGGAGCAAGAAGATAAGGATGAAGTGCGAAGGTCAAAGCCATTCAAGTGAAGAGGAAGGTCGCAGCTGAAGGTATTATCACAACAGACAAACAGAAGTTATTACCCAGCTGCTGGAACTTCTCAGAAGGGGCAATATTTCACCCAGATTTGACCACTGCTCTAAGATATTTTTGAGAACTGGTTCACCTGCATTTATTGTTGTAACTAGGGGTTTGAACCAGGGGTTCAGTTAGTTTTTTTGCTGTAGTGAGGACAATCAGAATGTCTTTATATTATGCCTCTCTACACTGTAATACTTTACAACAGGGGCTACACAACAGGGATTTTTAGGGCCTACAACAGAGATTCTAGGAAAACACAGCATGATAGCTTAGCATAGTTTAGAAGTAGAAGAAGGAGGTCGCCTATTTGTCTGCAGTAAGGTGCGCGTGGAATGTCTGGCTGCCTTACTGTATCTGTCAAGCTTGTAAGTTCTCTGTAGTATGATCAATGAAACTAAGAGTCATTCTTACATTGTAAATCATGTATGGCTATTCGTTTCTAATACAATAGAATCTGGAGTTCTGCATCTATCTTCTGAGTGTTCTCCTGCTCTTCTTTGTGTTTTGAAATATCTTCTTTGAGAGCTTGCAATTTTAAATGTATGTTTGTGAAAATGCTCAGAACTTACATTTAGGGTTTTTATTGTGGATTTGATCAAACCACTGTGGTATTTATATAGTGCATAACAGAAACACTTAGATCCTTCGGTAGATTAAGTGAGGTATAGAGTAGATCTTCCTAACTTTTCCCAACCCATCTGAAATATCTAGCTGAAAACGTAGAAATCGAAAGGAAATTGTCTCAAATTTGAAGAAGCATGATAACAGAGCTATAAGTAGACAGTTTTCATAAACAGATAAAGAAGAAAGATGCAAAAGATCCAAGAAAACCCTCTAAAACTTGCAGCCCAGTATCACTTGTATGCAAATGAACAGAATACTTGTTGAAATCTATGACCTCTTTGCATATTCTTAGTCCAGTAAACCACAAAATAAACCTAAACTACGTAAGGCCCCTTGAACATTACAGCTTCACATTGACCAACTGAACTTGACCAACTGAACCATTGTAGACTTGGGATTAGTTGAATCACCAAATGATTCCTTCTTGTCTTTCAAGTATAGTTTCAGTTCATTTTATGTGAATTTTAACTTATTGTTATGATTGCATCAAAACAGTCATCAACAGTTTTCTGGCGCTAGAAGGAGGGCTTGATTTGGTTTAGGGTTAATTTTCTGGGTTTTAAATGCTATATTCTGAGATATGTTAGATCTCATAAAATTTCAAAGGCTTAAAAAGTTGAAAGAAGGTCCCATTTTTTTTTTTAATGGACACATATGGGGACAGTTTTCAAGTTAACAGTCCTTTATTTCAGGGAGCTTTGAATGAACAGTTTTATTCTCAAAGTTTATCTAATTTTGGTTTGTCTAGTTGTTGCAGGATACACCAGACTATTGAACACAATGAACGTAAATGTTTAACATTCCTCACTAGGATAGATTCATATTTGAAAGGACTAATTATTTTTCCAGATGTGTTCAGGGCTGAAAGCTGGCAGGAAAAAGAAATTTTGCAGCAACAAGCTAATACAGCACTAGAAACTAATAGGCGGTTAGAAAATGCAATAGAAAAATCAATTCTGGAAGGGAATGATAACAAGGCATCTTTTCTTAGGTCATTTTATGGAGGGATTGATAGTAGGTCTCTACTTCCTAATACAGGAAAAGGGGAGTGCAAGTATAAATCTTTTAAATCTTGTAGAGAGGAAACCATTTGTCAGGATAAGGTTTTTATTGCTGATCCTAATGCTTTTGGTAAAGATAGTAAAACATCTTTCCTTGAGTCATTTTATGGAAAGGAGAAATGTAAACAAGCATTGGCAGAATTAAAATGCACTAAAATTGATAAGATCCCTACTGTAAAAACTAGTGAAGTCATAGAGGAGAAAGTAAATCCGAATCCCATGACTGATTTCTCTGAATTGAATGACCAAGTTCAGGATTGTTGCAGGTTAATAGAAGCAGACTCCACACTGGACGATAAATGTGAGTCAGTTGATGACCAATTCTTAAAAATTGAAAATACAGAAGATCATGGAGCTGCTGTGCATAATCAGACATCACCCCCATGCCATGTTGAAAATAAAACAGGGGAGTACTCCTGTCAATCAAAAGATGTTGTCCCACCTTTACTCTCAAGTGATTTAGAAGTGATTAATTTATGTATATCAGATGATGATGAAGATACTTACTTAAGTACTGATGTGCAGGAAACTAATGAGAACATTGAGAAGTTTGCTAAATTTGAGGATAAACTGAACATCCAGAATGAAGGAACAAAGCTGGATGAAGATGAAGAAATGATACATCTAGAGTCATTCTTCTTTCAACTTGAAGAAGGACTAGATATAGAGCTGGGTAATGAAAATGCAGAGCTAAATGAAGAGCCAACTATCAATAAACAAGTGTGTTCCACAGAGCTAAAGGCACATCAGGTTGTCTCTTTCCTTTCCTTAGTAAACAATGATAGATGCTATTTTGATTATGAAAATTCAAGGGATAGGACATGCTTATGGATTAATCATAAACCTGATGAGCAGCCTCAGTTACTTATTAAGAGCTATTCTGATAAACACAATGAATCTAGAATATCAGAATTTTTTCAGAATTCAAAGATAAATCTGCTATGATGAGGACCATAACCAGTACCCTATTACTCCTGCACAACCTAAAGAAATATGCAAGTAGGGGTGTTCTTGGGTCTATTTCCTGGGTTTCTAAATTGCCTCGTAGAGGCTTGTATATAGTCTAGTAGGGTAGTTGTTTTTGTTTTTGTGTTCTTCTTTTGCTGTTTTCTTTTTTAGGTTGGTTGTTTGTATAGCTTGTCTTCTTTTTGTTTCTTTCTGTTTGTACAGTTTTGTCTTTTGTTGTTGTGCTGTTTGTACAGCCTGTTTGTGTGGTTTGTTTGTTGTCTCCTCAGCAGGGATCTTTATTTTACTGTAGAGTATTAAGGAGCAGAACTAGCAACCATTCAAAACAGTATGTAATTTAGGATATTCAGGTTAACCATTTTGCAATTTACACATAACTTGTCACTGTCATGAATGTAGAGAGTTGTTCATCTTCTGAGGTTTCGTATTCAATAAGTGTGATTGAGAATTCGAAGCAGGTTTCTCACGATGACACACCTAAAATCCTTGGGTTTGTTGAACCTACCAGTGTAGATATTAGGTGAAAAATCAGAGGTCACCCTTGCTACCATTACAATTCTCAGCTTAATTTCAGCAAGTGTCCACTCCTTGCATCATAATGAAGTTGCAAATTGCTATATCTTGTGAAATCTTTCCAAATTAGAAAACAAAAAAAAAAATAATATAAATAAATAAATGAATAAAGCGGATTATACTGAAAATCCAGATTAAGCCATCTAAGTAACTCTACCGGGGCTATGGATGCTCGCTGGCAGTGGGGCTCTACTTAGGAGAATTGTAACGATAACCTTTCCGGGGCTATAGACGCTCGCTGGCAGTAAGGCTCTATCCGGTCGGCTATGAGGGAATATCCTCACCTACGTAGGCTAATGTCAGTCACTGGTTTGTTCAACCGATCTTCAAGATGAGGATAATTAATCACATGCACACAACTAAACTGACAATGGAAATTCATGCATCTTTATTGAACACTTTGAGTCTCAAGCTGAATAGTAATTTACAGGAAAGATAGTTGGAAGTTATGAGTTCATTTCACCTAGTTTCCTTGAACACTCTGAATTTAATTGTTTTGTTTTGGTTGCTAGTTGTTGTGATGTTCACAACACGCCCCATTATGCTCCTTAGCAAAATGGGGACCCCTGCTGATGTCTTTCTTTTTTGCTTCTGCTTGTGTTTTTTCTGCTTCCTGGCGGTCTGGTAAAAATGAAGGTCAGGTGCATCATCATCATGAGGTCTATTTGTCAAAGTTCATATTTTGTTTCTGTGACCTCATATTTTAAAAGAGCTTGAAATTCCATGCAGGTTTGCCTTTTACTTCACTTGAAAATTCGTCCATATGTGGAAGTTATGCACGGTCAAAGTCTTGGTCAAACCTGATATTCGCAGGAGGATCATCATATTTTTATATCCTAAGTCATGTTGACAGGATCATCATGATCTTGGTCTATCACCCTCTAAAATCATGCAGTCGCAATATCCGGACGTCAATTTTAGGTGGTAGTTCCCTTTACCCGTCAAATGGCCTCAGGCGCATCATCAGCATCATGATTTTCTTAGGAGCGTCATATGTTATAAACTCAGTTTTGGTTGCATAATGATCATCATCATCATCATATTTTGAACGCCCCCCCCCGATAATATCCTGAGGTTCGAAATATCATGATGACATCAACTTTAAGTCAAGGTAAGTTCCCCCGTCGAAGTGGTCTGTTGTATCGCGAGCATCATCATGATATTTCAACATTACCTGATCTTATAATATCATGCTGATCACCCAGACTTAGAAAAATTCATCATCGGCATATTTGCATGCGCATGCTATAAACCTATCGCAAGGTCATCATCATGATATTTGCTGAACTTCGAATTATGATGATGACGACTTCACATCATCCTGATCTTTCACGAGGATCCATTTGCTGAATTTCGCCAAGTGCTGGAAACATCATCATCATAATTCGATTAAGAGGACCATCATCTTCATATCCTCCTGATCTCCGGTTAGCGAATATCATGACGATCACCCTATCTATTAAGAAGAAGCCGATATTACATTTCTCAACAGCATCATCATATTTTGTAATATCACCCTAGCGCAAATATCATGATGACCAACTCATCCTTGTGCTCCGAAAGCAAAATAGGATGATGACGTCATCATCATATTTTTATCCTGTCATATTGTCAAGATCATCATGATCTTGTTTGTACGCCCGATATTTCGCCAAGTCCTCCTGCCGATGAAATACAACCTTTTGCAAATATCCTGATGATCATCATCATCACATTTTCCCTTCGGCAGGATATTTTTTTCAAGCATGATCCGTTTGCCGAAATATGATGATGACGTCCTATTCCAAGTTCGACACAAGCCCTAAATATGATGATGATCTTCATCATGCTGATTTTTTCTCGAGAGGGTTACCTTGGCCGCAAAAGGGTCATATTCACTTCATCATCCTGATCATGCTCCTTAGGTGACCCGATATCACAAATATCCCCCTGATCTTAACTGAACATGATGATGACGTCATCCTTAGCATTTCAATGAAGCCTGAATATCATGATGACGTCACCATCATCTTCCTCTCCTCGGCAGCATGATCATATTCGCATCCTCCTATTCTTCTTCAACAATATGATGATGATGTTGTTCTTTTCCCCGATATGCAAAAGCGAAACATCATGATGACATTCATCTGGACCTTCAGGAGGGAATGCATCATATTTCCAGAATATCATGATGATGAAGTATATCGACCAAAACATGTTTTTTGACGCACCGACAGGGATGATCATGCCGATGGGCGGGAAATGAGGCGGTGGGCATTTTAAAGTGTTTTTTTGGCGCCTCTGGCATTTTTTCAGTCAGCGATAGTTGACCTGATCAATTTTGAGCAGCTTGGGCGCATTTTGGACGCGTTTTTTGGAGTTTTCTGATCCGATTTTCTCAATCTTGCGTTGTCACCTGGATTTAAACGCTTATTTTATTTTTCCTGCTGTTTTTTATGATAAATGTGAAACTTATTGCTTGTCTTGTCTTGCAGGCTTGCAGTTGAGGAAGCAGCTGGAAAGTCAACACAGTGACCTCATGGAGGCAGAAGATCTGATCTCAGGAGCAAGAAGATAAGGATGAAGTGCGAAGGTCAAAGCCATTCAAGTGAAGAGGAAGGTCGCAGCTGAAGGTATTATCACAACAGACAAACAGAAGTTATTACCCAGCTGCTGGAACTTCTCAGAAGGGGCAATATTTCGCCCAGATTTGACCACTGCTCTAAGATATTTTTGAGAACTGGTTCACCTGCATTTATTGCTGTAACTAGGGGTTTGAACCAGGGGTTCAGTTAGTTTTTTTGCTGTAGTGAGGACAATCAGAATGTCTTTATATTGTGCCTTTCTACACTGTAATACTTTACAACAGGGGCTACACAACAGGGATTTTTAGGGCCTACAACAGAGATTCTAGGAAAACACAGCATGACAGCTTAGCATAGTTTAGAAGTAGAAGAAGGAGGTCGCCTGTTTGTCTGCAGTAAGGTGCGCGTGGAATGTCTGGCTGCCTTACTGTATCTGTAAAGCTTGTAAGTTCTCTGTAGTATGATCAATGAAACTAAGAGTCATTCTTACATTGTAAATCATGTATGGCTATTCGTTTCTAATACAATAGAATCTGGAGTTCTGCATCTATCTTCTGAGTGTTCTCCTGCTCTTCTTTGTGTTTTGAAATATCTTCTTTGAGAGCTTGCAATTTTAAATGTATGTTTGTGAAAATGCTCAGAACTTAAATTTAGGGTTTTTACTATGGATTTGATCAAACCACTGTGGTATTTATATAGTGCATAACAGAAACACTTAGATCCTTCGGTAGATTAAGTGAGGTATAGAGTAGATCTTCCTAACTTTTCCCAACCCATCTGAAATATCTAGCTGAAAACGTAGAAATCCAAAGGAAATTGTCTCAAATTTGAAGAAGCATGATAACAGAGCTATAAGTAGACAGTTTTCATAAACAGATAAAGAAGAAAGCTGCAAAAAATCCAAGAAAACCCTCTAAAACTTGCAGTCCAGTATCACTTGTATGCAAATGAACAAAATACTTGTTGAAATCTATGACCTCTTTGTATATTCTTAGTCCAGTAAACCACAAAATAAACCTAAACTACGTAAGGCCCCTTGAACATTACAGCTTCACATTGACCAACTGAACTTGACCAACCAAACCATTGTAGACTTGGGATTAGTTGAATCACCAAATGATTCCTTCTTGTCTTTCAAGTATAGTTTTAGTTCATTTTATGTGAATTTTAACTTATTGTTATGATTGCATCAAAACAGTCATCAACAATTACCTAAGGGTTTGGTAACCTTAGAGTTAATATTTAATACTGATGATCAGGTAAGAAGAGACAAGGCCATCTTATCAATGAAACTGGAACATTATGAGCCTATTGAGATATTTAAAGATAAGATGTTTAAACTCAGAAAAGTATGTACAAAAGAAGAAGAACAAGCATTTAATTATCTTTGTCAGGAATTCAGTGATGTATATGCCTGGGAGTATGGAGATCTAAAGGGTTTTAACCCTGAGTTAGCTCAACACACAATTGAGCTAGAACCCAAGGAAAAACCAGTTAGACAAAAGTAAAGGCCATTAAACCCAAAGCTAGAAGTGCTCGTGAAGACTGAATTAAACAAACTGATAGAAGGTAACATAATTTTTCTAATTAAGCATACATCTTGGGTGTCTAATTTAGTTCCTGTGAGAAAAAAGAATGGAGAAATCAGATTATGTGTTCATTTCTGTGATTTAAATAGAGCATCCCTGAAAGATCATTATCCTTTACCATCTATGGAGTAAATCTTACAAGTTGTCTCAAGATCAGAAAGATTTTTTTTGTTGGATGGTTATTCAGGTTACAACCAAATTCTAGTGAAAGAGGAAGATCAGTTCAAGACCCCTTTCACTACCAAATAGGGCACACTAGCTTATAGAAAGATGTCTTTTGGTTTATCAAATGCAGATGCAACATTCCAAAGGGAAATGGATATGGCCTTTCAAGGTCTTATCAATAAATTTGTACTTGTGTATTTAGATGATGTAATTGTGTTTTCTAAGAAAGATGAAGATCACTTTCTTCATTTAAGACTAATCTTTGAAAGATGTAGAGAGTTTGGGATTTCACTCAACCCAAAAAAGAGTATTTTTGAATTGCATGAAGGAAATCTTTTAGGACACATAGTGTCAAAAGATGGAATATCAAGTGATCCTGAAAGAATCTCTGCAATATTAGCATTACCACTTCCTGCCCACAAGAAAGGCTTACAAAACTTTCTTGGAAGAATCAACTTTGTAAGGAGGTTTATACCAAATATAGCAGCACTTTTAAAACCTCTTACAACTATGTTGAAAAAGAATATTCCTTTCAGCTGGACAAAGGAAGGAAAATAGAGTTTTGAAGAAATAAAATTTGAACTTGCTGCTGCCCCAACACTGATCAATCCAAATTTTGACAAAAAAATTATTTTGTATGCATTTGGTAGTGTTGATACTATATCAACTATGCTTTATCAATAGAATGAGGAGGGATTGGAACTGTAACTTGTGGCTTTCTTTAGCCAAATTCTGCATGATTATGAGGTAAGGTATTCTTCTATTGAGAAACATGTATTGGCTGTCATAAGAAGCCTAAAAAAATTCAAACACATGCTTTCAAACAATAGAATATAGCTAATGGTTGCCCATCTGATAGTAAAAGAATTCTTTCTTAGTAAAGATTTGAATGATAAAAGAGCAGGATGGATAACAAAGGTTATGGAATATGATATCCAAATTAAAGTTACCAAGCTGGTCTGAGGCAAAGGATTATGTGAACAACTTGCAGATCATGAAGAAAACAACACTAAACCTAAAGGAGAAGCTTATACAGTGGTACATAATGAAGAAATAGATGTTGTCCCAGACCCACTTGCAAGTTGGGTTCAACAAATGATCTATTATCTACATACTAGTGATTGCCCTCAAGGCCTAGACAGATCAAAAAGAAGGTACTATAGATCACAAGGAATTCCTTATGTTGTGATAGATGGAATCTTGTCCAAAAAGGATTTTAATAGTGTTTTACTAAGGTGTGTACAACTAGATCAGATTTAGAAAATTCTAGAAGAGTTTCATGATGGACCCTCTGGAGGTCACTTTGCAGCAAGAACAACAACTCTAAAAATTATGAGAGCTAGCTATTATTGGCCAAAATTGTTTAAATACGCACATGATTGGGTGAAGAAATGCACCAAATGTTTAGTTTTTGTAGGTAAACAGAAGCTTGCAGCCATGCCCATGCATCCAATTTAGGTAGAACAACCATTTGGCAAGTGGGGTTTGGACTTCATTGGTCCTATCAATCCACCATCTAGTCAAGGACATAAGTGGATACTGAATACAATAGATTATTTTACCAAATGGACTGAAGCAGTTGCATTAAGAGAAGATAATGAAACTTATGTCTTGAACTTCTATCAAGGTCTAGTATCCAGGGTTGGTACCCCTGACTCAATTATTTATGATAATGCTTTAGCATTTATTAGTTTAAGAGTTTCTAATTGGTCTGTGAAGAATAACATATTTTTGAATACTTCATCAAATTATTACCCTCAAGGTAATGGACAAGCCTAATCAACTAACAAAAATTTGATTAAGATCATAAAGAAAATAGTTGATGAAAATTAGAGATCATGGCATGACAAGTTGAAGTTAGCCCTATGGGCTGATAGGATAACTCCTAAAAGAGAAATAGGCAATTCACCTTATGTTCTAACTTATGGCAAAGAGGCCAAACTGCCAACTTCTGTTGAGTTACCAAATTTAAGTTACATAAAAGAACTTGAATTGCTAGAGGAACAACCAATGGAAGTGAGGCTTGCACAGTTGATAGAGCTGGAAGAGATCAGAAAAGAGGCCTTAAAAACCTTAGAGATACAGCAGGCTCAAATGAAAAGGACATTCGACAGAAACACGGTGCCAAGAATATTCAAAGAATGAGATTTGGTATTCAAATGGGATGAATTAAAGAGCAAACCTAGTAAGCACAACAAGTTTGATGCCATGTGAGATGGCCCATATATCATTGTAGAATGCAAGCAACACAATGCATTTTAGTTTGCAAAGTTAGATGGAGAGGTGTTGCCAATCCATGTTAATGAGATTCACCTCAAGTTATGTTACTAGAGAAGCAACTTTTTCTGCAAATAAGTGCTTTTGTACATTTTATTTCAATTTTGTTTTTGTTTTCCAAGAAGTGCACATGCACATTTTGTTGGCCATGTCTTAAACATGTTAGAATAGTTTCAATTTCAATTTTCTTTTAGTGCTATAGTTTTCTATCAGTTTGAGTTGCAAGAAGTTTTTTAAAGTTCAGGTAGAAAAAGAGTTATATGCCTAATGGAATTGCAAGGCTACCAGTTTTGTTTTGTTTAGCAGGAAAACACCCCTAAGGGGTCACCAAAATTGTTACTAAATTATGTTCACACCTAATTTAGTAAGGCCTGGGTTGCAGTTGTCACAAAAGGAGTAAAAGAAAAATTTTAAGTATATGATCAATCAGTTGAATGTATGATATCTTGGCAAGAGAGCAGCAAAGATCATTTGTCAAGATAATGTGACAGTCCAATCAGAATTGTCAAACCATCATGGCAAGTGATGTTTTATCAAATGACAAGAGATCAAACATTCAATGAATGATAGGTATCTGACTGGTTTTATCTTTCATTTATGATATGGTTGAATTATTCAAATATCACAATTCAATGTGAAGGAAACATATGTACAAACTGTCATTTCATTATCATGTTTTAAACATATGTTTCAAATTAGATTCAGTTATTCTATCCTATGCACTTGATTTAGAAAAGAAAAAGATACATAAATCATTTAGATAAGGTAAAGTAACTAATCATATTTAAGAAAATGCTTAAATGTGTCCCACACAAGCCGTGAGAGTGACTAAACTGAGAAATGCAAACATTGTGCAAGCTGTACATCTATGGATAAAGGAAAGGAAAAGAACATATGAGAAAAATGTATATCCATCATTGCCTTTTTGAAGGTTGATCTTCTTGATTGGCAGCTTGATCTTCATATCTTCATCTTTTGCTCCTGATCAGGATAGTGTACCAGAAAAATTGGAGAACAACCCTGTTAGAAGCTCCGGATATGCAGATTCATCACATGCTTTATCAATAGATGTATAAAGCTTGCAAACATTATGCATTAAAATATGATTGGATTAAAATCAGACATGTGCAATAAATCAGATCGTCATGAGAAAGATCAATCAACTTCAAGAGGTATATTTTATGCTAACTTGTTTGTTCACTATGCAGGTATAGGAAAAGTAATGTTGCTGCTTTGAAGACATTTAAGCATGTGGAGAAAATGTGGCTCCCATAAGGGTAGAACCCATCATGCTTCCTTCTTATTCACCCAAGAAGTACATCAGATTTTAATAAATAGAGTACAGTATTCAAAAGTTGTTATGCATTGGAATAGCCAACATATCAAATGGAGTGAGGTCATCATAAGAGAAGTGAACAGGAGAAGTTGCTCTTATAAACTATGCCCATTTCAGAAAAGAGCTTGTTAAAATCAGGTAATCATATTCAAATGCTTCATCATATACATGCTATAGAATGGGCAGTGATTTTATTCAAGAGATATCAATATGAAAAGGACAAAAGTACATTGATCAAAAGAATAGAGTACAACCTGTAGACACCTAAAATTGACTTGCTCTACAAACCAATTTCCTGCACCTCTACACTAATCTATCCCTCCTATTAATTAAATAAATTCATTTTATTTAATTAATTTATCCCTAACCATCTGTCTATCCCTTGTGATCAATTAATTCACTTAATTTATCACTAGACCTTACAACACTATCCTCATCAATTAAATAAATATTTCTAATATTTATTTAGTTGATTTTGTCCATTTCCCTAATCCCTATTAATTAGATAAATCATTCTTATCTAATTAATCTATCCTACTAATCAATCTACCCTAGCCTACCTATCCCCTAGACCTAAGTTAATTAAGCTAAACACTTAATTAACCTTGTTTAGCCCATCCTCCCGCACACCTTTGAATAAAAATCAATCTTTTATTCAAAGGGTCAAATCCTCCTTACCCCTCATTTATCACCCTCTTACACATGTAAGAGTACATCTTCACATCTCCACATAAAGGTGAATTTTTAATTCACACTCCCCCATGAGTTGAAATAAAAATTCACTTGTCATGTCCACTCTTCCCAAAAATGAATCTTTAATTCATTTTTGTCCTCCACACCTTTCCCCATGTGAATTTAAAATTCACAAATAATGAGAGCCCTCCAATCCCATTGACCAAGCTTCAACCATTGATCTCTCTCATCCACTCTCCTTGTGACACTTGTCACAAGGCTATGAATCCAATCCTAACCCTAACTCTCATTCATTCCTATCCCTTGATCTCATCTTTTGATCCTCACCCTCCATCCTCTTTTCCAAAACTCTATAAATGAGACCCTTCTCTAAGCGATTAGGAGGGGGACTTCTTCTTGCATCCAAACTCTACCAAAATCTCACCAAAATTATCCCTCATCCCCATCTCAATCTCCATCTAAGTCCAATCTCTTGTCTACATTGTGTTGAGTAAGCATTTGAGCAATCCACATTACAATCAAATTGGGTAAAATCTGAGGAGCTATTGGGTGTAACTCCTTCCCTTTATCTTGGATTTGTGAGTCAAGTGAAGGTATAATCATTTGTGTTTGCATTTGATTTATATTTCAACTTTCATTTTTTTCTCATAGATCACATTGGCATGCCCGGTCTTGGATCTAATCATCAATTTGTCAAGGTTTGTTGTCAAAATCTTCATTCTCTAACCCTGGTTTCATGTGAAGTTTTGCAAAATGTGGAGGTAAAGTGTTGCAGGTTGCATCCTGAGGAAAAATAGACTGCACTGTTGAGATCAGAAGGTTATTTTTGAGTTTTTTGATAGTAAATTTGCCTATATTGCATGACTGAAATTTTTGAAATTTTTTGAAATTTTTTTAATGGTACAGTCCGTACCGTATGGACTATCTGTACCTATGTGAGATCTCTGCTGGTATCAATCTGTTTTAGCGGGTTTCACGGCTAATCATTGGTTTGCAGATTTGAGTTTGTTTGGTCTTTGTTTGAATCAACCTGTCCACCACCGCTTCACCTCCCGGTCGCCACCTTCCAAAACCCCAACACCCATTTTCTTTGCACATCCAACGACTAGTCGCCGCCGGTCTAGAACTAGTCGACTCCCACAATCCCCTGTCGCACCCATCCTCCGTCTGTCGCCTCCCACCCGCCTCTGTCGACTCCCATCATCCACCACATCACCACCCGATCGCCGCTCACTCTACTCAGCCTCAACACCTCACCGCTTTCCTGAAACCCTACCACCATTCATTAACATTCAACACCTCTGATCCAAGTTGCCGCCACCACTTCCTCCTCCGCTCACCCAGACACTTACCCTCATTCCTGTCGCCACCCCTGCATACCCATCAAGACTTCCCTTCATACCTCCCATGGTGGCCACCGCTCCTTAACACCAAAGTCACCACCACATTACCCTTTGGTCACCATCCCAAGCGATCCAGTCGCCGCCACCTCCGTCGAACCCTACCCACCTAAGATCCCGTCGCCGCTACTCCTAATCCAGTCGCCACCAGTGGTGGTGAGTCCCACCTCTCCTTAGCTTTAAAACCTTGCACTACCTTTAAACAGCCCACCCCCAATCCGTGAATATCTCCCGTCAACCTCCCGTAAATCTCCTTTTAGTCGCCATCTTCAGAAAAACTCTGTCGCTACCGATTCGTGGCTGTTCCTACCGCTCACCCTACATCTTCGATCACCCACTTGGTATCACAGTTGATAGCCCTTTAGCAATTAGGGTTTAGTCTTTTAACACTTAGACATTATAGTTAGCTATTTATTATGTATGTGGGTCAATGTTAGTTAGCGCTTAGAGTGCGGATATTGAGGATCAGTCATATCTATGACCATGGGTGGAGGCTCTTAAGCCTTCACCTTCCTTTTATTCTTTTTGCAAGACTTTTAACCCCGGTCACATGAGTGACTGGGGGTTTATATAAACTCTGATAGTAACCTTAAGCAACTAACCACCAAGTGCACAAATAATCACATGTAACCACAATACAGTAAACAATTAGCGGTCATTTCAAATGGTCAAAGTTAGCATCATGTACCAAAATAGGTTATTTTTTTCAAATTTTCATAACTTTCACATACGGAGTCAAAAATTCACAAACAAGGACTCGTCAAAAAGAGGATTTAGAGAACTTCACAATGGTGCTGATTTTATTAGGTGACTATACCGTTTTATCATCTTTTTTTGCAGTCAAAGTCAAACATGCATGAAAATTTCAAATGCTCATATCTTTTGCAAATTTGATCCTTTTTTAGCGAATTTTTTTTTCAAATCACATATAATTTCATATAGAATCTGTTTATGAACTTATTTTCTTTGTATCAGTTCATTTTACATCAGATTTTAGCAGATTATTAATTTTTGTATAATGATCATCTTGGCTAGTCTACTTGCTCCGTTTCCGTTCTAGTGACTTGTAGGTGATCATTCAGGGTTGGAACAACATAAGGAATAGAATATATAGCATCTTGGATAGAGAAAACAATCCAGGTACATTTATTTTAATCTTTCATCTTCAATCTTGTTTTCATCACACACTTCGATTTGGGCTTCTAAAACGAACATTGTTTGATCACACATCATTGAAAATTGAGCTTAAAATCAACAAGTGTCTTCATCACATATCAAAATTGGGCTTAAAATGAACCATTGTCTTCAATCACATCTTGAAATTGGGCTAAAAAGAACCATTGCTTGACTTGTCTTCCTCACATTTTGATTTTCTAAGGGTCAATTAACCAAGTGCGAGTGTAAATCAAGTGTGCGTGTGTATGCTCTCTCCTCGCACCACAAGGTGATCTTGAAAATTAAAAACACCTCACTTTGATTTGCTTTTGTTTACCCTTCCCTAGGAGGCCTACTTGGAGACACAGCACTCCAAGGGACGACCTCATTCGAGGCTGAATCAAAAGATACCCTCATTGAAAGTTAGAATCTTGTCACTCTTGGCTAAGCCCCAAAGAACTTTCTACCTTTGGGAAGTGAAGGTGAAGGGTGGGTTACCCCCTTCTCTCAGCTGTGTGACAAGATTTCACTTTCAATTCCTAGTCAACCCAGTGTAAACATTGCCCAAACCTAAATGACCATACCCCATCAAACTAGACATTAGGGCTTGTTGATGTGTCTTCCACATGTGCTTGTTTAATCATCATCATATTCTTCATTTTCAAAATCCAAAATTGCTTGTGTCTTGTGTGAGTGATTCATGATTGTGGGTAAAAGCACAAACTTGTGTCACACTTTATAAAGGAATCGACCAACATCAAAAAAACATCTCAACTTCGACGACATAAAAGTGGTCTTTATGTTTTGAATCTCGAAATGATGTAAACTAAGAAAATGTAGATCTCTTGTTGAAGTTTATTAGTCTAATTTTTTAGATTTTTTTAAAAATTGTTTTAATTTTTTTTTATCAATTTAACAACAGATTTTGAAACGCTAAAAATTTGAAGAAAAAGTGATGTTCAATTCACGTCGATAAACAAATAGAAAAAAAATGAATTTTCCCCTAATTTTTTTTCCCCAAATAGGTGACTTCATTATCTAGGGCATGGGAAAAAAAAAAGGAATTTTTGATCTATATTTTTCTTGTAATAACGTTTTAAAGTCAAACTTACCTGATTTTGATAGTTTTCAGTTAACATTAACTATTGTTTAATTGGTTTTCATTTTCAAAAAACAAATTATACCCTTTTGAAGAGGATTGTCTCCTCTAGGGCATGATATATTTGTCAAATTTTAAAATGATGTTTTACTATTTTTATGTTAGTTTCAAATTAGCCTCTTTTTGAATTTGAACAACCTGCTTGCATTATTTTCAAATATTTATATCGTAACATTACTCAAAATATAAAAATATATATATTTCCACATTCAGCACTCCGAGCTCTACAAAAGGGTATTTTTCTTTTTTAAAAAAAATTAATTTTGATTGTAAAAATATTGAGCAGAAGTTGGAAGTTTTAGAAAATATAAGAAAATGGTGACTTTGTTGTCTAGTAGGATGCCACATAGACATATTCAGTCGAATCGCATTCGCCCTAATAGTATTAGGCCAAATCCAATTCAGTCGAATATATTTGTTTGCTTTTTTTTTTTTTGGAAAAAATTTGTGGCTTTTTTATTGTTTTTAATTAATGAATTACAATAAAATTAAAAAAAAAAAAAAAGATTTCGAAAGAAAGAGTGATCTTGAAAAACACAATGATGTGAAAGCGTTTGTTTAATGGCTTTTTTTAGTTTTTTTTTTTAGCTTTTTTAAATGAATAAATTATTAAAATTTGGAAAAAAAAAGAACCACTAATTTGAACAAGGGTAAATTCATATTCAAAAAAACAATGATCTAAAAGTGTTTTTTTAATGCCTTTTTTGGCTTTTTTAACTCTTTGGTGGTTTTTTTAAATTATTAAATTATAGAAATTTGGAGAAAAAAGAACCACTGATTTCAACAGGGGCAGAGTTGTATTCTTAGGTACCATGCTCTAAAACATGTAATTGATTAAAACCATTGATTTATTGAATGTAGACCTAGATCTTCAAAAAATAGAGGTTAAAGTGTTTGTACATGTGTTATTTTTGCATGCAGGTAAATTCAAATTTGATCAATTTGTGATGGGCAATAAAAAGACAAGAAAAAGGTTGTATGATCGAAGAAGAGATACTAAAAATGTCGATGAGGGAACATCTACTCAAGAAGAACCCATGGAAATTGTTGATGACCAAGGAGTACAGGTATGAGAAGAAATTGAAGGTGGTGATAGAAATTTTTTCCTTGGTATGGAAAATCTGATGGAGATGGATGAGGATTCTCTTTTCAAAAATATTTCATCTGAAGATATGGTACCTAAAAGCACAGTAAAATTACACTCAAAAAATATGGGACGAATTTTTTGAAAATAAGTCTATAATTGGAAGAGCACAGTTAGTTGCAAAGTTATTTAGGAAGAAAGAGATGGCCCCTATTTTGGAGTTGTTAGGGGTTGATAATAAGAAAAAGTCATCAGGTTCATTAAAGCAAACAATAGTTGAAAACCTACAAGAAGCATTAAATTTTATTGAAAGCAAGAGTCGAGCTATTGATTTAAGTGCTGCACGTAGAGCATTAATGACTGTAATTTCTAGTAAGAAATTATCACATAGAAGACAAGTTCAAGCAATTTCCCAATTACTCAATGTTTTTAGGAGAACTGTTTAAAGATATATTGCAAGGAGAAATAGATTAGATGGAAATGTTGAGAAAAATTGGGTAAATATTTGCAGGGTTCCCCGAAAAGATAGAATCTCAGAAGATGTAAAGGAACAGGTGATTGAATATTGGACCAGCCACTCTCGTGTTTCTTCCAATAGAAGGGACACTATACAGATAAAAGGTGAAGATGGTACAAAAATTTCACATCCCAAACATTTTATAGATACAACACAAAGTGAACTTTTTGAAGCATTCAAGCAAGAATTTTCAGATGTGAAGATTTGTCAAAGGATGTTTGAGAGTCTATGACCAAGTTTTATACGTATAAATAAGGTACGTGAGACTTGTTGTTGTCGAAATCATGTTAAATTTCATCTACACCTATAGTCATATAAAAAAGCTATGGCAGTAATTAATCCAACTATAGTCATCCCTGGAAGTACAACACAATTTGTGAAAACTCTTCTATGTGAAAAATCAGAAGATTCAGATGAATTCAAAGTGCAGTGTATAAAAAATATATGTAATGATTGTGGAAATTTGAAGAATCTTGTACAGGTTGACAATATTGATCATTCGATGCAAGTTATGTGGAAGAGATTTGAATATGAGAAGTACTCAACAAAGTCAGGAGTTGAGAGCAAAAAAATTGTTCTCAAAGAGAGTGAATTGTCAAGCAATGAGTTTATGAAAAAATTTTGAAATATCATATATCCACATATTGAACATTGTCATGGTGCTAGATGGCAAGCTAAGCAATTTCGTGACTCAAAGAATTGTTTTCCACCAGGTTGTATTCTGTCTATTGTTGATTTATCTGAGAACTATACATTTAGTCCTCAAAGTGAGATTCAAAGTCAATATTATCATTTAGAGCAAGTTGCAATATTTGTACAAGTTTGTTATAGGCATGCTGAAGAACATGTGGATGGTGTACAAAGTAGCAAAGATGAATGAATTATCATCAAAGAGGTGCACTTTTATATCAGTGATGATATAGGTCATGATAGAAGCTATGTAGCCCATTGTTTTGCAATATTTTTTGAAGACCTAAGACGACGTCAAATAGATGCTTCAAAACATTGGATATGGTCTAATGGATGTGTTGGTAAGTGTTGATTTAATTATTTTTTAAAATAATATTATATTTATTTGTGTAATTAACTTGTAGACTTGAATTATTCAGTTACTTAAATATGTTGTACCTCAATGTATATAATTTTTTTTTTAATTTTAGTTTTAAATTTGAAATTGTTTGTAACTTCACAGGACAATTTAAATCTACAAAAGCTTTTAATTGGTTAAGCCAACAACATATTAAACGAAACATTCAATTTTTATGGAATTTCTATGAGAGTGGACATGGAAAAGGAGAGCATGATGGAGCTGGAGCATGTGTGAAACATGCACTTTGACAACATGAACTTGCAAGTAATACAATATGGAATACAAATTTAAATTCTTAAATATAAATTTTAAATAAATTTAAACATGTTAGGAAAAAAGTGTAGATCTCAATATATTGCATGTGTTCAGAAGTGGAAGCTTAAGCCAATATGCAATTTAATGGTTTTGCTATATATCCAATGTTGCAGATTTTCAATATTTCTCTTGTTGGATTTTAAAAAAATCTAATTATATTTTTTGAGATTGTCTTTTCCTTTCAATTAGAAAACTGAGCTTAACCTGACATTTCAGCTTAACAAAAATTGTTACTAAATTATGTTCACACCTAATTTAGTAAGACCTAGGTTGCAGTTGTCACAAAAGGAGTAAAAGAAAATTTTTAAGTATATGATCAATCAGTTGAATGTATGATATCTTGGCAAGAGAGTAGTAAAGATCATTTGTCAGGATAATGTGACAGTCCAATCAGAACTGTCAAACCATCCTAGCAAGTGATGTTTTATCAAATGACAAGAGATCAGACATTGAATGAATGATAGGTATCTAACTGGTTTTATCTTTCATTTATGATATGGTTGAATTATTCATATATCACAATTCAATGTGAAGGAAATGTATGTACAAACTGTCATTTCATTATCATGTTTTAAACATATGTTTCAAATTAGATTCAGTTATTCTATCCTATGCACTTGATTCAGAAAAGAAAAAGATACATAAATCATTTAGATAAGGTAAAGTAACTGATCATATTTAAGAAAATGCTTAAATGTGTCCCACACAATCCGTGGGAGTGACTAAACTAAGAAATGCAAACATTGTGCAAGCTATACATCTATGGATAAAGGAAAGGGAAAGAACATATGAGGAAAATATATATCAATCATTGCATTTTTGAAGGTTGATCTTCTTGATTGGTAGCTTGATCTTCATATCTTCATCTTTTGCTCCTGATCAGGATAGTGTACCAGAAAAATTGGAGAACAACCCTGATAGAAGCTCCGGATATGCAGATTCATCACATGCTTTATCAATAGATGTATAAATCTTACAAACATTATACATTAAAATATGATTGGATTAAAATCAAACATGTGCAATAAATCAGATCATCATGAGAAAGATCAATCAACTTCAAGAGATATGTTTCATGCTAACTTGTTTGTTCACTGTGCAGGTATAGGAAAAGTAATGTTGTTGATTTGAAGACATTTAAGCATGTGGAGAAAATATGGCTCCCACAAGGGTAGAGCCCATCATGCTTCCTTCTTATTCACCCAAGAAGGACATCAGATTTCAATAAATAGAGTACACTATTCAAAAGCTGTTATGCATTGGAACAACCAACATATCAAATGGAGTGAGGTCATCATAAGAGAAGTGAACAGGAGAAGTTGCTCTTATAAACTATGCCCATTTCAGAAAAGAGCTTGTTAAAATCAGGTAATCATATTCAAATGCTTCATCATATACATGCTACAGAATGGGTAGTGATTTTATTCAAGAGATGTCAATATGAAAAGGACAAAAGTACATTGATCAGAAGAATAGAGTACAACCTGTAGACACCTAAAATTGACTTGCTCTGCAAACCAATTTCCCGCACCTCTACACTAATCTATCCCTCCTATTAATTAAATAAATTCATTTTATTTAATTAATTTATCCCTAACCATCTATCTATCCCTTGTGATCAATTAATTCACTTAATTTATCACTAGACCTTACAACACTATCCTCATTAATTAAATAAATATTTCTAATATTTATTTAGCTGATTTTGTCCATTTCCCTAATCCCTATTAATTAGATAAATCATTCTTATCTAATTAATCTATCCTACTGATCAATCTACCCTAGCCTACCTATCCCCTAGACCTAAGTTAATTAAGCTAAACACTTAATTAACCTTGCTTAGCCCATCCTCCCACACACCTTTGAATAAAAATCAATCTTTTATTCAAAGGGTCAAATCCTCCTTACCCCTCATTTATCACCTTCTTACACATGTAAGAGTACATCTTCACATCTCCACATAAAGGTGAATTTTTAATTCACACTCCCCCATGAGTTCAATTAAAAATTCACTTGTCATGTCCACTCTTCCCAAAAATGAATCTTTAATTTATTTTTGTCCTCCACACCTTTCCCCATGTGAATTTAAAATTCACAAATAATGAGAGCCCCCCAATCCCATTGACCAAGCTTCAACCATTGATCTCTCTCATCCACTCTCCTTGTGACACTTGTCACAAGGCTAGGAATCCAATCCTAACCCTAACTCTCATTCATTCCTATCCCTTGATCTCATCTTTTGATCCTCACCCTCCATCCTCTTTTCCAAAACTCTATAAATGAGACCCTTCCCTAAGCCATTAGGAGGGGGAATTCTTCTGGCATCCAAACTCTACCAAAATCTTGCCAAAATCATTCCTCATCCCCATCTCAATCTGCATCTAAGTCCAATCTCTTGTCTACATTGTGTTGAGCAAGCATTTGAGCAATCCGCATTACAATCAAATTGGGTAAAATCTAAGGAGCTATCAGGTGCAACTCCTTCCCTCTATCTTGGATTTGTGGGTCAAGTGAAGGTATAATCAGTTGTGCTTGCATTTGATTTATATTTCAACTTTCATTTTGTTCTCATAGATCAGACAACCATTGAAGCTTATATGCCACATCATGTGTAAAGCCATTTGGAACAACAATGTAGCGATTGTAAAAATCAAACTGAGCCTCTACATTATGCCTCAAGACCACCATGATAGCAAGTAAAGAACAACTCCTATCAATGCAGTGATCATTAAAAGAACAATATGTATGACAGTGGCAAGTATCTACCATTAAATATTTATGTCATCATGAAGTGAATCTACAGAAGGAGATGATAAGTAAAGAACAACATCAAGAGAGATCAGTTGCTACAGGATGGAAAGATAGTATGACCTCATCATGGAATAGGAAAAAAATGCCAAGGTAGTGGAGAAACAATCTTGAGAGAGTCTACAAAAGCAATAGAGCAACATTTGACAGAGATAAAAGAAACTGGAATAGCATATAGCTATAGCATCTTTATGCTAATTTGGATCAGAAAATATAGTGAGCAGTCATGTAAGAAAACAACCATGGATAATAAAGCTACAGGAGTATATTACTACATCAAATGTATCAGATGCCAAGAAGAAGAAGATACAATTATAAGATGCCATTTATTTCATGCATCCAGATACATAAGGAAAATTAAACAAAGAATGAAAAGTTCTATGTGTCTTTATTATTCTGCATATGCAAAATAGTGATACCCTATTTGTATTGTCACCAGAATATATCAGTTTTGCAAACCCTCATCAATTTTTGCATAATGAAGCCGCAGTCATAGCAGAGGTAAAAGAAGCTTTTGATACATGTAAAACCCATATAAGTTTTTATTCAAAATAAAAATTGCAGATATAGAGTATGGAGAAACCCTCACTGACTTTTACCACAAACTACAGTAAACATGTATACCCAGAAAAGAGGATGCAATAATAGGCCGTGGACGATTTCTGCAATAGATAACAATATTGATATCATTTTTTGAAACCCCTGTGGTTTCTCTTCATATTTACAGATGTTTTTTTTCTTTCTCAAAGAAATCAATATATGAAGGAGTATAGTATAGCCGTGGCTGAGGAAAATGTTCTTTTTTTTAAAACCCATGTCATTCTTTAAAACCCTTGTGTTTTTCCTCTAGTATGCAAAGAAGTTGAAGAAAAGAGGATACAAAAGTTACGGCCGTGACTGGAGGAAGGTTTTTTCTGCAATAAAATGTAAACCCTCAACATTTTCTTTAAAACCCTTGATTTTTTACTCATCAAAAGAAGAAGATAGTTGAAGAAAAGAAGATACAAAAGGCATACAGTCATGGCCCTAACAGAGAAAGACTTTTTCTTCAAAAATATAACATACCCATGTCATTTTTTTTTCAAAATTCTTATGAGAATAAAGCATACAGTCAAGAGGAATTCAAATGGTGAGGAAAAATGAAAGCTTACCTCATATTTTGCAATGGAAGAGAAGCTACAGGCTGTGGGCCTGGTATTTTTGAAACCTTCAAAATTGCAGGAGAACATAGTCGCCAAACAAGGAATGCAGGAGAAGAAAGAAATAATAGTGAGAAAATGGAATGCAAGACTCATAAAAAGACTCAAAAAATGACCATATAGCCATGACTTAGTGAAAGAACTAATCACATAAAAGCAAGAAAATTGCCCAGTTATCACCATAGAGAGTTGCCTTTCATTTTAATGCTAGAAAATATAGAGAAATCAACCAAGAAAGCCCGAGAGTTACAGAGAAAAACAAGAGAATGCTTCAAACCCTAACTGCTGAGCATGGAGTTACAGTGAGAACTGAAGAAGATGGCAAAAATGAAAATGATTGATTTTAGGGTTGGAAGTTTCTTTTTGGTCGATGGTTGTTTCTCCTTTATTTCTTTTGACTTCTTGAAACAAAATCATTGTATCCATTTTAACTATCATGGTCAAGACTTGTTGAAGTCTAAGAACCTAATGGTTAATCCATAGGGGCTTGTGAGGCCAAGAACATTTGGATTATTTCCTTTCAATATTATTTGCAAAAATAAAAAAAGATAAATGATGAAAAGGTAAGTCTTTAGGCCTTGTTTGCTTTTTAGCACAAATCGACAATATGGAGATAAGGTCGAAATACATTATGATTTTTGCAGGATTCATATGTTATTAAATTCAACAAGGGAAATTATTCAAAGGCATGGAGTAATAAGGTAGATATGGAAATAAGGTAAATGTAATGTGAAGTCAAATGATAGGAAAGGTGGTAAATGGACAAGGTAACAATAAAGGTTGGAGCATAATGATGCAATGTGAAGACAAAAATGGCATGGGCATGTGATTAGATGCATGTATTTACTTTGAGAAAAGGATGAAGATTGTTGATGATGCATGGAGTGATAAGGTGATATGTTTTTATACCTTGTGTAATGTCATAAAATTTCCCCTTGGGGGCTTTTCCTTCATAAGGTTTAGGTCCCGGGTCTTTTGCATGCATTTAGGACATCTTAGTTCATATTTTGGCATCCTGATGGAATGAGACCTAAGATTCATGGCAAAGTGGAACTAGGAGGACCCTTTGACCTGTACCCTCCCCAAAATAGGGGGGAGGACTTGGGTGCCCGCGCCCTAGTCTTGCCCTATTTTGGGGTAGCCCTAATTTTCAGGTGTCAGTTTATGACCGTTATTTGGGTCCTTTGCTGACACGGTAAGTTTGAATTACGAAAATCTTGGTGAGAGTGCTTGTAGTTGCATATAAAAGCATGTTTAGGCATTCATTTGTAAAAGAGATTTCAACTAGATGATCATTATGAACTTTAGGCATTCTCAAGGTGATTCAAGGCTTTCATTGTGTTGCAAGAGCAAACTTGTGTGGTTTGTGTGTTTGTATTTGCAGAGTTAAGCATTAATTTCCTCATGGAATGAAAAGCATTTTCCTCCCATGAGAGCTTCACTACAAGGTGACATTATAATGTGTTTTCATCATTGATTCCTTTGGTTTTTTCCTCTGCCACACAAGGGCACTTACTCGCTATCAGACAATGGTGTTCGAAGACTTAAGCGTCCTTCGGGGCTTGACTGAGGCAAGCCTCTAAACACCACAACCCCCAAACCAAGTCTTGTGATTGCAGGCTATAGGTGTCACATTTGGGAAAAGTGAAGTTGTAGGAAGGATTAACAAGCATCAAGGATTTAGGATCTGAAGAGAAGTAGGACACCAGAGCATTGCTAGGACTTGGGTGCTCGCTCTAGTGTCCTCCATACCTAATTTTCCAGAAATAGAAGTTACAGGGCTGATCAGTGTCAGAAGGAGGTCTAGATCCTACAAATAAACTGGTACCTTGGACTTGGGCACCTGCTCCAGTGTCCCTGACTATTCTGCCTCAGAACCCCGAAAATAGGTATTCAGTGATTTGCTATTTTACTTCCATCTACAAGAGCATTTTTTGTTACTCGTTAGTTTAATGTCATATTTGCATAATAAGGGTTTTAATGGTCAATTGAGCATAAGAGAAGATAAATTGATATTAAATTCCCTAATCCAAGTTTCCCTACATCTCATAGTGATCTAGGGTATGATAGTGCTCGCCACTCGACTCTAGAGCCTTAAATGTTAAGTGGAAAGGCGGATTTAAGCATCAAAACACTAAAACATTTACAAATCCAATTTTCCATTAAATATTTTGGTGATCCTATGTTTTTGGACTTAAATTGAAAATTGTTGAGTGTGTGTCTTCAGATTTGGATTGATTTCATTCATTCATATAGTCACTCATTTTATTGCATTTGAGAAAAATTCAAAACAATTGCATTGTTTGGCTTACTAAATTGCATCAATTCTTTCTAAATTTTTCTAATTCATGATTTTTACATCAGATCTAATATAAACTATAGAAAAATCCAAAAATTTAGTAATTTGCATTGCATTTTCATCATTAATTTGCTAGGCTTTTGTAGAAATTTTGACAATTTTCATTAAACCTAGTAATTCCAAAATCTAGGGTTAGTAGGCAAAATCTTTTCTCATATTTTTCAACTAATTTTAGAGGCTCATTCAAACTTGCATTTTTCTGTAGTCTTGCATTTTAATGTAAATTTGCATTTAGATTTAAAATATTTGCATTTTTGCATAGAAAATTTCAACAAAAACTAGCAATATTTATGCATTCTCATTCGATTTGCATTGGCATTTTGAATATTAGAGCTTGGAATTCATTTTCAGATCTAATTACATTTTATTTTCATCATATATCAGACTTCAAAACATTCACATAGCATTTTGTCCCAAGATCTCAAACCTAGGGCTTCAAAAACAGTGATTTTCACTAAATTTGGCCTTATCGACTCTCTAAACTTGCACCATAGGCATCTTGTGAAGAATATTTTTGCATTAATCTGATGTTATCAGGGTAATAATTTTCTTCTCCTCATAAAATTCTTCACAACACCCTTTTAATAGGCTCTTGTATTGAAAATTTGGTGAAAAACTACACATTTTGACCATTTTTGCCCTAGGGTTTGACCTAGTTTGCACTCCAAGTGTGTCAATTTTATGGATTAAGGTGATTGATATCATTGATGTTACTTTCTTCACATCCTAAAATTCATTACAACACCCCTTTTTCCAAGTCTTGGAGTTGAAAAATCATGAAAAATTTGCATATTTTGCTATATTTTCACTAGGGTTTTACCTCAAGTGGTGCTAAAAGCGTGTTGTGTTGGGTATTTTGACACTAAATGGTTGTTATTACTAATATTATTTTCTTTCCATCATTATTTTCCTCACAACATCCTTTGTTATGCTCTATTGCATTAAATTTTGGTGAAAAAAGTGCCTATTTTGACATATATTCACTATAGTTTGACTTGGCACTATCTTGGATTTGCATCAAGAGTGTGTTGAGAGTGATCTTGTTGCTGTCTTGGACTGATATTAGACATATAACTTTCTGCCCTTGATCAAAATCCTTACAGCACCCTTCATTTCATTCATTGGCATTGAAAAAGTATCGAAAAATCAAGCATTTTAGGCTATTTTTGCTCTTGTCTTTTGCACCAATTTCGAAAAACCTTAAAAATATGATTTGGCATTGATTAGAGCATAAACATGGCCTTTAATAACAATAACAATAATAGGTTCTGGTGC
Organism: Cunninghamia lanceolata; assembly: GCA_027924645.1. Taxonomy (NCBI): domain Eukaryota; kingdom Viridiplantae; phylum Streptophyta; class Pinopsida; order Cupressales; family Cupressaceae; genus Cunninghamia; species Cunninghamia lanceolata. The sequence goes on from BSBN01000078.1 coordinate 14,144,142, forward strand.
AGAGGCACCTACCTAACAGCTGGCCTCCATGAGGCAGTTAGTTTGTCATAGGTCCGCATGATGACAAACATGATCAGGATATAGGATAATTATCAGCATGATGACAGGATAGCCTATTTTTAGTATGTTTGACTTTATCATGTAATAAGGTCCACTGGACCGATGCTATGTATTAGATCAGCATAGGAGTATGTGTAGGCAGTTAGAGATCGGGATAAGGTTATCTGAGCTGTCCTCTCTCCCAGCCGCTTGGAAGCTCCCAGCCGCTGGGAAGTGAGTTGGTAGTACTCGAAGGATTTGTTATATATACCTTTGATCTGTTAGGGTTTAGATACAGTTCATATTGATATTGAGATTGATGTTGATAGATGTATTGGTGTTGTGTTGAGTTGAGAGCAGTTCAGACATTGTGAATCTGTATTCAGGACTTTTGAATTTCAATTGAATAAGATCTCATCTTTTGCAGTATCTGGTTGTATCAGTTGTATCTGTGTTGATTTCCTTTCCGTTTGCAAGTTGATGGGTATTTTCAACCCTTCCACCGGTTGATCCTGCAAATCGGTGGAATGGTCCTGTATCATAGCTTAGGTTGCATTTGTGTTTTCTGTTTATGCATTGCATTGTTCAAGAGATCTGTTAGGAGCATGCTGTGAATCAGCCTAGCATCCTCATGTGCTAGGTATAGAAAGATAAGTTGTTAGACTTTGGTTTGAAGGTGATCCGGCCCGGTCGTCACATTGTCTTTGTGAAATAGAGCGGATCTGAGTGTTTACATGCAGTGGACGGATACACAGGAGTCTGCATGTGTGTTTCCAGCTGGAACAAGCCGCATCGTCATCTGCGAATGCATCGCCATCAGGATCGGGTCGTGAAACTGTTGAAGTTTGCAAGTTGAAGTGCATCATGATGTTCTAAGTTGGATATATACTCAGTGTATATATCGCAGTCAGGATCATCTCTCGGGGAAGCTCATCATCCGCATATCGCTAACAGATGCGGGTGTGAAAGTTCAGTTTTGTCTAAGTATTGAAGAGTTCATCAGGATGATGTGTGACGTCATCGTCATCCGGATATGACGTCATCGTCATCAGGATATTAAGAAATCCCTCTATGCAAGTTTATCCTGTCGTCGCTAAGGGTTTAGGTATCGGCGAAGGCTCATCATCAGGAGGTTCCAAGACAACCGGATAAATTAGATCATGATGCTGTTGCTTGTATCGTCGGGTAGCGGAGCATCGAAGGGAAGGTGTTAAGTTGTCGTCATCAGGATATTGGGAGCAACCAGATATTTGGATATCCTGCTGACGAAGGTGATATTGAAATATGATGATGCTGTTGAAATATGATGATGCTGTTGGTGTTTCTAGGAAATATGATGATGATGCTGAGCCGATAGGGATTTTTATCAGGTTGTTTGTATTGTTGGCAGCTCCTTCCTATTAGTTAGCTCCCGTTGCGTTTCACTCTGCATCATAGTGGTATCAGAGCAAAGGTTAGGATCTTCTGGAAAAGATAAGCAGGATGTCAGACGAAGAAGGAACATCTGAGGTTCCAGCAAGGATGACCAACGCTGAGTTGGCAGTTCTGGTGAAGAAACAGATTGCAGAAAGCAAGGCCGTGAAGGCTCAGAATCAGGAGTTGAAAGATGAGTTAGCAAAGTTGAGGAGCAGAGTAGGTTCTGGTAGAGAAGATGATAGGGAAGAAGAAGAGATCCCTAATTGGAGCGAGGAGGTCGTTCCTGCAGACCAGAGGCCACTGTTGAACGCCCTCAAGGCCATGGAGAGGAGAACCATGGATGTGAAGCTGGATTTGCCAGTGTTTACAGGTAAGATGGACCCTGATTCAGTGATGGAATGGATAGACTGTCTGAACAATTTCTTTGTAACAGAGGAGATACCAGAACAGCAGAGAGTGAAGATAGCACAGTCAAAGATGAAAGAAGCTGCCTTGACATGGTGGAACTTTGTTCAAGATGATAGAGTACAGGAGGGAAAACGGAGAGTTGCCACATGGAAGAAGATGATGGAATTGGTAAAGGAAGCTTATATTCCTTTGGATTACAGTATCCAGTTACACAAGAGGAAGCAAAACCTGAAGCAGAAGGAGCTAGATGTCAGCTCATATACAGAAGAATTCATGAAACTCTGTATGAAGACAAAGGTGAAAGAAAGTGAAGAAGAGAAGGTAGCCAAATACCTTAATGGATTGAGGTTTAATATTCAGGATGATCTAAGTCTGCATAACCCAGATACAGTGCAGAAATGTTTCCAGTTGGCATTGAAAGTGGAAGAAAAGCTAAAGAGAAAACAAGAACAAAACAATAGAGGAAGAGGATCAGCCCATAGAGCAAGGCAAACCAATGAGAGTCAAGAAGACACTGGTAAAGGACAGGGACAGTCTGATTTCAGAGGTGGATGGAAAGGTAATAAAGGAAGATTTGGAGGTGGTAGAGGTTCTACTACATTTTCAGGGAAATGTTACACCTGTGGTGAGTTTGGTCATCCATCTTTCAAATGTCCAGAAAACAAAGGTTCATCATCCAGAAATGATAGAACGAGTGACAAGAGAGTACAACTGGTGCAAGAAGAGAAAGAAGAGAAAAGTGTGCAGAGTCCAAACATTTATCAAAAGGATCAGGAGGCTGATAATGTTGGATATCCAGAGAGTAGAGAATCATTGATGTTAAGGAGAATTAGTTTGCAGGCATCAAAGGATATGATGCAAAGAAGAGCTCTTTTCAAGACCACATGCAAGATTAAAGGTAAAGTATGTAAGGTTGTCATTGATACTGGTTCAACAGACAACATGGTATCTCAGGAGATGGTGGATAAATTGCATTTGGAAAGGACTCCACATCCACACCCTTACAAGGCATCTTGGGTAAGTGATAGTCATTCACTTTTTGTCTCTGAACAGGCATATGTGGATTTCCAGATTGGAGCATATCAGGATAGAATTTTGTGTGATATTTTGCCCATGGAATGTTGTCACCTACTATTGGGTAGACCATGGCAATTTGATAGGAGGGTACTGTATGATGGGTATGCTAATACCTACACCATCCAGAAAGATGGAAAGACTATTAAGTTGATGCCATTACAGGAAGCAGCTGCAGCACAGAAGGCAGCCAAAGTCATTTTAATGGGAAAGAAGGAATTTGTGCAGAAGCCTAGAGGAACAGGCATGCAGGCAGTTCAGGACACTGCAGGAAAAGGAGTTGTTCAAGACAACAAGCTGAAGAAAGTTTCAGTTGTGACTGACAGAGGTTAGCAGCAGGTTCAGAAACTGGATGGTAAACAGCAACTAGTTCAGAAGAATGACAAGGATGTTGTCATAGTTGGGACTATTGCTTGTCCTATAACGATTGACAGGAAGATAGAGTTGAACATTTCAGCAGTTCAAAAGGCAGTTCAGAAAGAGGTTCTGGTCAGGCAACCTGACAAACACAAGGTATGTAAGAGGCAAGCCTACATTGACAGGCATGAGGATTTACTTGCCAGAAAGCAAGTTACAGTTCAGAAGTCTTGGAGCAGCCGAGCGACAGCAGCAGACAAAGCTGGAACAGGGCAGAACATTGCACAGGCCAAGTGTAGAGGTGGAGGACTTCCATATCCTAACTCATGGGACATGAGTTCTTTTCTTTTGGGGAGTATGGTGCAGAGGCACCTACCTAACAGCTGGCCTCCATGAGGCAGTTAGTTTGTCATAGGTCCGCATGATGACAAACATGATCAGGATATAGGATAATTATCAGCATGATGACAGGATAGCCTATTTTTAGTATGTTTGACTTTATCATGTAATAAGGTCCATTGGACCGATGCTATGTATTAGATCAGCATAGGAGTATGTGTAGGCAGTTAGAGATCGGGATAAGGTTATCTGAGCTGTCCTCTCTCCCAGTCGCTTGGAAGCTCCCAGCCGCTGGGAAGTGAGTTGGTAGTACTCGAAGGATTTGTTATATATACCTTCGATCTGTTAGGGTTTAGATACAGTTCATATTGATATTGAGATTGATGTTGATAGATGTATTGGTGTTGTGTTGAGTTGAGAGCAGTTCAGACATTGTGAATCTGTATTCAGGACTTTTGAATTTCAATTGAATAAGATCTCATCTTTTGCAGTATCTGGTTGTATCAGTTGTATCTGTGTTGATTTCCTTTCCGTTTGCAAGTTGATGGGTATTTTCAACCCTTCCACCGGTTGATCCTGCAAATCGGTGGAATGGTCCTGTATCATAGCTTAGGTTGCATTTGTGTTTTCTGTTTATGCATTGCATTGTTCAAGAGATCTGTTAGGAGCATGCTGTGAATCAGCCTAGCATCCTCATGTGCTAGGTATAGAAAGATAAGTTGTTAGACTTTGGTTTGAAGGTGATCCGGCCCGGTCGTCACATTGTCTTTGTGAAATAGAGCGGATCTGAGTGTTTACATGCAGTGGACGGATACACAGGAGTCTGCATGTGCGTTTCCAGCTGGAACAAGCCGCATCGTCATCTACGAATGCATCGCCATCAGGATCGGGTCGTGAAACTGTTGAAGTTTGCAAGTTGAAGTGCATCATGATGTTCTAAGTTGGATATATACTCAGTGTATATATCGCAATCAGGATCATCTCTCGGGGAAGCTCATCATCCGCATATTGCTAACAGATGCGGGTGTGAAAGTTCAGTTTTGTCTAAGTATTGAAGAGTTCATCAGGATGATGTGTGACGTCATCGTCATCCGGATATGACGTCATCGTCATCAGGATATTAAGAAATCCCTCTATGCGAGTTTATCCTGTCGTCGCTAAGGGTTTAGGTATCGGCGAAGGCTCATCATCAGGAGGTTCCAAGACAACCGGATAAATTAGATCATGATGATGTTGCTTGTATCGTCGGGTAGCGGAGCATTGAAGGGAAGGTGTTAAGTTGTCGTCATCAGGATATTGGGAGCAACCGGATATTTGGATATCCTGCTGACGAAGGTGATATTGAAATATGATGATGCTGTTGAAATATGATGATGCTGTTGGTGTTTCTAGGAAATATGATGATGATGCTGAGCCGATAGGGATTTTTATCAGGTTGTTTGTATTGTTGGCAGCTCCTTCCTGTTAGTTAGCTCCCGTTGCGTTTCACTCTGCATCAGGTTCCCTCCTAGACCCTACATGAAAAGAAAAGCACCTGAACCTAAAATTATTTTTACACCTCATGATAGAACAACTGGAGACAAAGAAGGACCTCTTTACATCATTGCAAAAATAATGGGAAACCCCGTGGATGGAACTCTTATTGATTCTAATTGTATGACTAATGTTGCCACTGTGGAGTTCCTCTTTTCACATCAATTAATGCAAGGTTCTTATGACCTCTCAAGCATGATGATTAAGACACATAAGGGAACCTTTATCAAGCCTTTGGGTAAGATATCATTGTTAGTAACACTATCCAAAAAACATGAACAATGGTTTGATGTTGTCCCTATTTCTGACCTCTTTCGGATTAAATTGGGACATCCTTGGCTAAAAGAAATGAAATCTATCCCTTCAACAATACAACATTGTTTGAAATTCCCTCTGGATGGCCGTATAATCACCGTCCCTCGCAACAAGTATAAACCTTTGGTTCAGAAAACACATTACAAGTTGAATTACTTTTGGGATAAAACTGAAGTACCTAGTCCTCCTACACAAGAAATGACAAAAGACAAACAACCCGCATGTGAAGAGAACTTTAGACCAAAAGGACAAGGTCCCTATGTTGAGGTTCCTCCCCATAAATCCTTACAATGATCAAGAGATCATTGTCAACAACAAAATATTCCACTGCGATAGATGAGATTTGATCCCGGTGCTTCATCTTCTAATTTGCAAAAACCTATGAAAGAGCAGGGCCCTATCTTACAAGAGATAAATGGTTGAAGAAAGAGAAAGAGAAAAGAAAGAGAAAGAAGAAAAAGAAGACAAGAATATGCCATAAACCTTACCTCTCAACAAGAAAACATTGATCCCAACATTCAACCAAACAATAATGATCCTAACGACGAACAACATGATGAACAAGACATGAATTTAGCTATGATACCTTATGTCCCACTTTTCTCCAACATTAGGGACTGGGAAGATGATGACGATGATTTACTTATCGACAACCTCTATCCTAGCAGGGGCCCTGCAAGTAAGTATATCTAACCCTTTCTCTCTCTCTCTCTCTCATGATGTGCTTCCCCTGTGATGTGTTATATGTTGTTTAGGCCTCCTGGGATGACCCTTGATTCTCTCGTAAGGTTTGGGATACTAGGAGATCCCCTCTATTGTGACCTTCTATTTGTATCATCATTCTTCTATATTGTCTCTCTCTGATTTCATTGTTGTGTGTTGTGTCTTATGGACATAGTGTCGGCTGGTGACCTGGGGGCACCCTCCTATGTGATTGTCCCTAAGACACTTGTTTCTCCTCTCTTATTTATTGTTTCCCTTCCTCTAGTGTTTCCACCTAGTGGGCGGATGATGACAAACATTTATACTAATGCAGACCTAGTGTCCCTTTCGAGACTAATCAAAAAATGGACTTAGTTCCTAATATGACGATGGTGTTGTATATCTTATCCAACACTTGGCTAGTGGAAGCACTCATGCTTTCCGCATAGTGAATTTGATGATGTTTCTATCACATTTATAAACCTTAACAATACTACTGCTCTATGCACCTTTGTTTGTCTTTGAAACTGGCCTTGGTGGTACTTGATTTAGAGAGCTTCGTGATATAGCCCAATGGTTATCCTCGAACTTCAAATTCATTGTATAACCTTGGATCTTTGTGTGGTTAATCATATGCATTGATGCTGTTGTTCATCATGATTTTGTAGACACTAACATGTTTCTTGTAGGGATGTGTTTGTGGGAACATTTGGCAATCATGAAGTACATGTCACCTCCGAGGGGCATGGGCTTTATGAAAGTCTATGTTCCCTTGTGTGTTTTCTTCCTACCTTAATGTACTTTATATCACTACATGATATCAACCACCTTAAGGTGGGGGCATATAAGGTAAGCTGTCTGTTGTAGATGTTAGCAATATATTTGTCCTCAGGTGCAGTTTAAAGACCTGTGTGATGACTGCATCCTGCATCCTGAGCTTGCAATCAATCAATCAATCATGTAAGCCCTCTATGGAGGGGGGATATCGAGCATATCCTTTTTCTTAAGCCCTCTGTGGAGGCGGGGATGATGTATTTCTCAGAGAAAATTGTATCATCTTGTCATTTTCAAAAGTCCTTTGCGAAGGCGGGGAGCGATTCTATGACTAACTCAACCCTTAAGCATTTTTTCAGAGATTGTTGTGGCAAATCCCAATTGTCGGTGTGTGCCTGTAATGTGCCTAAGATGGTGATGAGCCTATAAATAGGGAACACACCATCACTTGTTTTCCATGTCTTCTCCGTGTCTTCAAGTGTGTGTGTTTTGGCGTGCTTGTTTTGTGTGGCATGTTTGTTGCCCCATATGTAGTCTAAAGACTTGCTCGATGAGTGAATCCTGTATTTTGGGAGGTTTTACATGTCTTGCATGTGTGTTGCCGCATATATATAGTCTAAAGACTTGCTTGATGAGTGCATCATGTATTATGTGAGGTTTTTTTACTTTCCAGTACTTGCATCTGCATTTCATATATATGAGAAAAAGAAAAGAAAAGAAATCATGTCTGTCTTCCATGCATTAATGTGTCTTCTATGCATTGATTGTCTTCTCCATGTTCTATGTGACTATAACTGTCTTCTCTGTGTTTTGTGTACCTTTTACTGTCTTCTATGTGATTGGTGTGTCTTCTCTGTGTTTGGCATGTTTTTTGTGTCTGTGACCTTACTTTAATGCATGTATTGGCTTCACGTTTATACATACGTTAAAGTGGGGGCTAAATGTAACTTCAGAAAATGTCCCCTTGGGGGCTTTTCCCTCATAAGGTTTAGCTCCCGGGACTTTTGAATGCATTTAGGGCATCTTAGTTCATATTTTGCCATCCTGATGGAATGAGACCTAGGATTCATGGCAAAGTGGACCTAGGAGGACCCCTTGATCATTTGTAAACTAGATTTCAACTAGATGATCATTGTGAACTTTAGGCATTCTCAAGGTGATTCAAGGCTTTCATTATGTTGCAAGACCAAACTTGTGTGGTTTGTGTGTTTGTATTTACAGAGTTGAGCATCAATTTCCTCATGGAATGAAGAGCATCTTCCTCCCATGAGAGCTTCACTACAAGGTGACATTATATTGTGTTTTCATCATTGATTCCTTTGGTTTTTTCCTCTTCCTCACAAGGGAACACACTCACTATCTAACAATGGTGTTCGGAGACTTAAGTGTCCTCTGGGGCTTGACTAAGGCAAGCCTCTAAACACCACAACCCCCAAACCAATTCTTGTGATTACAGGTTATAGGTGTCACATTTGGGAAAAGTGAAGTTGCAAGAAAGATTGGCAGGCATCAAGGATTCAGGATCTGAAGAGAAGCAAGAGACTGGAGCATTTCCAAGACTTGGATGCTCGCTCTAGTGTCCTCCATAGTTGAGTTTCCAGAAATAGAAGTTACATGGCTAATCAGTGTTGGAAGGAGGTCCAGATCCCACAAAGAAACTGGTACCTTGGGCTTGGATGCCCGCTCTAGTGTCCACGACTGTTCTACCTTGAAACCTCAAAAATAGGTATTCTGTGATTTGCTATTTTACTTCCATCTGCAAGAGCATTTTTAGTTATTCGTCAGTTTATTGATGCATTTGCATAATCAGGGTTTTAATGGTCAATTGAGCATAAGAGAAGAGAATTTGATAATTAAATTCCCTAATCCAAGTTTCCCTACATCTCACAACAATCTAGGGTATGATAGTGCTCGCCACTTGACTCTAGATCCCTGAATGTTAAGTGGAAAGGCAGATTTAAGCATCAAAACACTAAAACATTTACAAATCCAATTTTCCACTAAACACCTTGTATGCATATATGATGCAATGATGTCTTTTTCCTTTTGCATGGAGTAATAAGGTTGTAATTAATGCATTTATTATTTCTTAATAATGCATATTGTAATTTTTACATGAGGAGATCTACTTGATGCATGGGAGGCATAAGGAGGAGATATTCTTTATTTTTGCATGCATGATGACCTAGTTCTCTTGGCATCATTGTTAGATGCAATTATGCAAATCATGTAAATCATAAAGGGAGAGATAAAGTATTGATTTCCTTTTTATCCATTCTTGCATGATTTTACAACTAGAATAATGTAAACATGTAATAAAGTAATATTTTATAAATTACTTTATTATTTTGTCACAAGTTGTATCATAGAGATAAGGAAAAGTGTAACTCATAATAGAGTAATTGTCTCATAATTACTTTATTCCTTGCCCACATCATTGACACATGCAAAATCATGCAAAAATGGAGAAGTTGAGTTAATTGAAGACTTTGGAGTCCTTTTTGCATGGTTTGGAGGACAAATTGGAGAGTTTTGGTCAAACTTTTGGTCAAACACATAGAGAGGAGCAGTTTTGAGCTATTTTTGCTCATTTTGGGGCAGTTTTGGCCTGTATTTTTAAGAATTTTATTGTTTTCTCGAGAATCAACTTGGAGAGCTTATTTTTAGAGAGAGATGACTGTAGTTGACCTTCTAGGTCTCTTGTAGAGAGCTTATTATATATTGTATGAAAAACTTAGGTTTTGCTAGTTCTTTCCTTTTTTGCTCTTTACACTTTGAGAGAGAAAGAAGATTTTGTAACTCACTTTTCAATATTTATAGAGATTACAGTAGGTTACAGGTTCTATACTTTGTCTTTTGATGCAATTATTTCCTTTATTTTTTAGTTGAATCAAGTGTCTACCTTTCCATAAATACAACTTTTATGAGTGATTTGATGAGATTTTATTGTGTTTAAACATCAAAACCTTTAAAATCATTGTCTCATTTATTCTTGCATGTGTTAGATAGCTTTGAAAATCATAGGTCTTAGGCTGTGCAATTGGAGAAATTTCCTTTTATGTTGTGAAAACCCCATTTTCCTTCAAAAAGAAATAATTTCTAGCCTTCCTTAGAATCATTTTTGTGATCAATTTACTAAAAGTGGTTTGTGTGGATAGAATTTTTTAGATCTATTGTGAGTTAGATTGCCAAGTTTCCTATCAATTTTAGGTGCATCACCATATTTTATATTACAATTATAGTGTTTTTAGAAGATCATTTTTACCCTTTTTCCATATCAAAGTCATAGATCCAAATTGAATATTTTAAGGGAACTAGCCCATAAATCTGGATGCTCAAGCTCACCATATGTCACGCACAGCCTGAGTTTGATCCCATGTTACATAGGATTGCTGAGTTTCATAGCTCTACATAATGGGTGCAATCGTGCTTGTCAACAATCCTATCAACTTAAGGTCTTAATATTTGATTGGATTTGAAATGGATGATAGTGGATTAGGTCTAGTGTGCCTTTAGATGAATGATTTTGATGATTGATTTGGATGGATTATGATTAGGATTTGGATGAAAGTGTATGGGGTTGAAGGAGGATAAATCCTTAACTAAAAATTTGATTTTGAAAGGATGATTTGTGATTGAGGATTAAGGGGTGGATGTTTGATTGAAATGGATAGGTGGATAATGGATGATTGATTTTGGATGAGGGGTAAATGAATTAGATTAGGATTTGTTTGAAATGGGATTAGGTGGATAAGTGGAATGGATTAAGATGATGATGGAGGATTGGATTATGATGTGGATTAAGGATGATAATGGATGAAGTTGGATTAAGATAAGAATAAATGATGAAATTAAATTAGAACAGTGGATTATGATGTGAAATATAGATGACAAATGGATGAGAGATGATTAGGATAATGATGAATGATGAGATTAGATGGGGATAATGGATTGTGATGTTGATTGTGGGTAATATCAGATGAGGTTGGATTAAGATAATGATGAATGATGGAATTAGATTAAGATAGTGGATTTTGATGTGGGCTATGGATGACAAAGGGATGGAGGATAGTTTATGATAAGGATTATGACCTTGATTGGATTAGGAAAATTGATTAGGATTAGGGTTCTAAATGATGGTTTAGGATTGGATTGGGGACAGATTGGGATGATGTGGATAGGGTGATTAGGATATTTGGGATGAGGTGATTAGGATGATTAGGGATGAGGTTTAGGATAATTAGGAGGTGATGTGGATTTGATTAGGAGGATTAGGATGAAGTTGGATTAGATTGGATTTGGATGAAAATGAATGACTAGAAGGTGATTATGGATGCTTTGAAGCTTGAACCTGGGCAATTTTTCAAACAATAGGTTTCACACATACATGCACATTTTTTACAAATGATTTGTATTTTAGATTGGGAAAGTGCACAGGTTTCAATAAATGAACACACACGAAAAGCATAACAACACCCTAGATTATTCAAGTAGGTGTGTCAAATCTTGTGGACTCATAATGGAAACATCCATCATATTAATACCATCTACCATGGAATGGATAGCTAGGGATAGTCGCATACAAGAGAAATCCCTTACCTTGGAGTGCCAAAGGCCTAACCAAACTTGGCTCTATCTCACCCATGGAGGTACATGTGATCACTTCTCCACCCCAGTAGTGATGCACCACAAGATATGATGGTAGAAAGGTCTTAATCAAGGATAAACAAGCCTCTAAGGGTTCCCCTATATAGTCAAGGTACATGGGGTCCAATCCATGAACACTAGCCCATCTACAAGAATGAGACCAGAGAAAAGGCTTGGACAATCTCTTCACCTTGTGTTGTGAATCACCAGGGCCCCCAAGGCTGTGCTAGGCACTATGATACCTAGATTTGGGTATAAATTTCATTCTCCCTCTTTGATATGCTCATGTTAGAACATGTGGTTGAGGTTGTCCCCTAGGGTGATAAAATCTCCAAGAAGGCCTCCTGATGGGAAAGGTTAATGTTAGGTTTGTTTGATCTCCAAGCTCACACGAAGCACAATGATAGAGAATACACACACTAACACACCTTGGGTGACAAAAGTAAACCAAGAGGTGTTTTTGATCCCCAAAACCACCTTGTCATGTGAGGGGAGTACATACACACACATTGTTGGATTAGGTCTGGACAACTGAAAGGGGGGGTGAATCAGTTGTCACACATTCTAAACTTTTTCTATTTTTAATCTTCCCTTACAACTTACAATCAAATTAATGAAATAAACATTTTAGTATCACATAAGAAGAAATAAAAATAACACACTTGACACCAAGATTTTTGATGTGGAAACCCGGTTAAGGGAAAAACCACGATGGGGGTTAACCCACAAAAATTAATACCTTGTTAAAAGTATTTTACAAATGGGAATGCACATGCATTTGGGCTCACTGCTCAATTGAAGGCTCACTACCTATGAAATATTACAAGAGAACAATAGAGATTTGAATTGATTAATAGCATCTACCCATGCATGAATTTTAGTTCCAGTTAAGTACAAATACTGATCTTACACATTTCATCTTTGCTCTGCTCTTCTTACTGATCTGCCTTAATCCGCACTTTGGATTTCTACTCTTTTCACACATATACCTTCTTCACATATGTCACACACCTTGAATCATCCAATTTCATTGGCTATATATATTCACAACATGATCTACAATCATTCTGTCAGTCAGCTTCAACAACACTTAGAACTTTTATGAATGCTCTGCTCTGTCGGCTAGATCTATGCATAACTTAGGGTGTAGACCAAAAATTTCTCTTGGAAATCATTACTCATGTTGGACACAATCATTGATCACCATAATTTTTCTAACAAGTGACTTGCATACATCCGAAATCAAGATCTTCTGCAAGGTCTACCTGTTCTTCTTCTGTCTGCATCTGACAAACTGGAACTGGTACTCAGAAGCTAATATCTTTTGAATCATTCATTATCAGAGGACAAAACTCTAGATTTAGAGTGTCTTTGTAATGTTGTCAACTACCTTAGGTCCACAGCAAACCATGCCTTTCCACCAGAGAGATTCGGACCAAAATACTGAACCCTGTTACTGCTCTATTCCTAACTACCTAGACTTAGACAAAATTCTAATTCTAACTTCTGGTATGAACAACTTGTGTTATGCGGATGTTTGGGATGATCTTAGTTTCCTTCAATGACAACATCTATCAAGAAAAGCGGTGTCTCTTGCCAACAATCTCCCCCTTTCTCTGTACATTCATGCCCTTCACTTATTTTGGTTATCCCCCTTTACTGAATTCCTCATTTTTCACTGCCCTTCACTCCCCCTTTGACATCAATGGCAAAGGGTGGGGTCCACAAGCCAAAATTCTCCAAAAATTCTATATATATTGCCGCATATGTACAACAAATCATCAAATCTTATTTACATGAACTTGAGAATGTCTACAAAATTGGTTTTTAATTGCACAAGTTCAGAGGCCCAAGTGCTCTTCATTCCATCCAAAATTGAGATGTGCCCACTCAACAAAAATCCATATGCTTCTGCCTTTGCCAGATTTGAAGGATCACTTGTCTGAAGTGCATTTTGGGCTTTGAATATGACATTATGCATGGATTCCAACTTGGGGGCAATCAATCCCTGGAGTTCACACATCCTCTTCATAGTATTGATTTTCTCTTTTTCAAGTCCCTTTATTTCATCTATCAAGCTGATGACCTGACATTCCTGGCTTATAGGAGAGGCAATTAGAGGATCAAAATTTTGAGATAGAACTAATATTTTCTATTCTTGTTCCTTTATCTTCTTCTCAATATCCTCATTGATTTTAGTCCATGATAGGCAAAAATTATATATGTCTCCTCCATCACTTAGAGCATTCTAAATGCTTTTTATGCTAATACCTAGTATCAACCTATCACTCCTTATCAAATTCTTAACTTGACTAAATTTCTTATTCAAAAAATCTTTCTAAACTTTTGCCTCCGTAGACTTTTCAAAAGACTCAAAATGTGAGTTTACTAAACTTACAAGATTTTTTAGATGTCCAGAGGGGGAATCATTTTGATTCTTTTGATAGGATGGCATTAATTTCTCCAGGATTCTAGTTGCAAGCCCCAATAGCTCATTGTCCTCCATGTGGGACTTTAACATCTTTTCTCTAGCCTTTACTTGGGTGAATGATGCTATTTTCATCAACTGAATTGGAGAGAGAGCACATGGATTGGCTAGACCTTGGAGTAGCTCGGGCTCATCAAGTTCAATCATTTATTTTTCAAGAAGACCTTTTAATTCATTTGCAGTGTCTCTTGCAGCCATTTCAGAATCATCCTTTTGTTCATCTAATTTTTTAATATCTGCTTTAGGTGCTTCAACATTTGCACCATCTTCTTCTGCCTTATCTTCCTTTCCTTTTTCTTCCTCTTTCTCTGTGTTCTCACTAGAGGGACTTTTTCTTGTTTGTTCACCACTTGCTATTTGATCTTGAGAGCTATGTGTGGTAGCAATATCCTCTTCTTTTCCAGAGTGATCAGGTGGTGGAGTAACCCCTACATCAACTATTCTGTCTACCATATCTATGTCCTCGTGATTGACTTGTTTCTCTTCTTGAGCTTCTCCAATATTTGGATTTGATGAATCAAGTCCACCATTGGTCTCCTCATGGATTAGTTCTAGAGGATCTAGAGTAGTACTTTGGTCATCAATTCTCTTGTTAGTTTCTTCTTTAGGAGCTTCTTGTTCTAGAGTAGGTGGATTGTCTTCTTCCACTTGTTTATCTGAAACAATATAGTATTTATTTTTCTCCAAAGCCTTTCTTAGAATTTCCTCTGTTTCCTTTGCAATTTCCTTAGTCTCACCAAGCATTAGCTTGTTCATCTAGACCTTGCTTCTAAATTTATCTTTAACTTCTCTGAGGATTTTATCTACTTCTTTTTTGGTCATTACAGGGCATACAGAGGAGAGAACATACTCTTTGAGTTCTATGTATTTATCCTTGGCTGCTTCATTCCTCATTTCCATTACCTTCCTTAAAATTTTAGGAAGTTCTTGTAAGATTTCCAACAGGGCTCTATTGAATTTATTTAGATATATGATAACGACATCTTCTAAAAAATTATTTTTAGCTTGATCAAGATTATCATAGTAAACTCTGATAGGCTTTAAGTTTCCATGAACTGTGATTGTTTTTACAATTTCATTAATAGTCATAGTGACTTTACCAGTTACTTGCCTTTTATTGCCCTTAATGCTTCCAGAACGGTAGTCTTTACAAATTTTTTAAGTTTTGACCTTCTTGGATCTTATTTCTTTCCCTTCTTCATATGTCTCTGTCTCCTCATCATCTTGTGTGCTTTTGTGAGTTCTTGTTGTCTTGGTTTTCTTTCTTTTCCCTCCTTCACTGGATGGAGTGGCTTCTGGCTTTTTAGTGGAAGTGGACTTCAGTGACTCAGCAAGAGTTGCAAAACTCCTTGTCTTTCTTGAGGAGCTTGGTGGGGCTTTCGGGGGGACTATAGACTCACTTTTTGCTGGCTCAATGCTCTTCTTTATCCTCTCAATCCTTTCTTTTTTTTCTCTCACAGCTTCTTTTGTAATCCTAATGCTTTCTGCATACATCTCCACTTGCTTGTGTACCTTTCTTTTTGGTTCCAACTGTCTAAGTTCCACATGCAACTTTAATCTTAGTTCCTTGTATGTTCCAAACCTTTCAATAGAGGTGTGTTTAGGTTTGCTTAGGAGATGTTGAGCATACATGTCTAGAATTTCCTCATCTACTTAATAGCCCATTGGCATTATCCATACTATTCTTGGTTCTATAGCCTCCATCAAACATTGATCTGTGTCCACCATAAAACATATTTCATTTTCATACTTTTCAACAACTAAACTAGGGATTCTTTCCCTTGCATGCATCAGACTCTGAAAGTTTTTGAAATATCCCCAGATTGTAGTCTTTTGTGCACCTGAATCTCCAAGATTATGTAAATGGTCTCTTATCTAAATTGCCACTGGTCTGTCATTTGTATAGTGCACACCTTGCACTCCAGGCACTTCATTCATAAAATAGAAAAATAGGCATATGATCAAGGAACCATATTTGAAGGAGATTTTCTTGTCTCTTTTGGTTTTGCTCAAATTCTTTATCAGCTAATTTTGTAGTAATTCACATGCATCATAGTCTATATTCTCCTTTAACATTTTATAAGCTGCTTATATTGTTGTCCCAGAAATTTTCCCTACTTGAGTGATAAATCTTGTACTTGATCACCATAGAGGCAAACTTAACATCTAATTCTGTGATATCATTAATGGTCATTGCCCTTTTATCAAACTTGATGCTAGTAGCATCAGTTACTATCTGGTTTTTAATGGCTTTCAACATAGGTAATCCGCTGGAGGAGTTTAACCCAGTTACAATCTTGATAACATCCTTTGTGATCTTAAATGGTTTCATTAGCCACAAGAATTCATCATGTATTTGGATCAAGATGTAACGAACCCATTAATTTTCATCAAAAGATGAAAATTCAATCAATTACAGAAAGTGTTTGCTTTCAAGGGCTTCATATTCAAGTCTCAGTTGGTAATTGTCATATTTCAAATGATTCTTAAACAACTCCATCAGTTTCACATTCCCAAATTCTTCTAGATTTCAATGCATGTATGTCCTAATGTTTTCAACATGTAAAACCCCATAAGGGACACTCGAGAAGGCACCTAGCGGCTCGACTTCAACAGATTTATAGGGATGATTTTTGAATTTTGGATGGGGCCTCTCAATAACATCAACGAGTAAAGGTGTAGCCATTTGTAGAGAATGAGAATTCAAGAAGTTTCGTAGAAAGTAGAAATACCTTGTTCTGCAGATTAGGGTTTTGCTTAGAGATCCTCTTTGCACTTCAATTCTTAGGAATTCTTAGCTCTGAACTCATTCACTTCTCTTCTTCTTGTTTTCTTCTGATGCAAAGTAATCCAAATGAGGAATGAATGATCCTTTTATGTTTTGCAACACCTAATTTGTCTTTGTAATAAATGCTCTACCCTAATATATCTGGTTACTTTGTTTGTTGAACAGTTGCATATAAATTACTCTGCAATTTTCATATTCACCTCTTTTCTTCCAGAAATCTTTTCAACTATTCTGATTCAATTCAAGGTACCTTTTCTTACTGTGCCTGATCCAGGCACTCACTTATTGGCTGGGGGAATTTGATTTACAGTGTTGCTCCCCCTAAGCCAGGGCTCTCAAATTAATTCCCAGAGGAATTTTGAGCACCGGACTCTGGTGCAAATCTGTTATTGTCATTTATAATTGTTTTCTTGACCCATATCTTGTTTGTTTCGTTCTGAGTCTCATTTGAATCAAGTTTTGTAGATCAGTTATTGTCATTTATAATTGTTTTCTTAACCCATATCTGGTTTGTTTCATTTTGAGTCTCATTTGAATCAAGTTTTTCTTTACCTTTGTCTTGTTTCTACTCATTTGGTTTTCTATTTACCGGATCTCTTCTCCCATTGTTCCTATTTCTATAGAATCTTGCAATATGACCAGATTTGTTGCAATTAAAGCACACAACATTTCCTTTCTTATAACCTTGATTTCCTCTTGATCTGCACTGATTAGCCATGTTCAAATCCATTGCAAGAAAAGCAATAGCCATTGAAACAATTGCCATTTGAGTTATTCATTATCATACTTCTACATTCATTAGATTTGTGACCATACCTCTTACATTTGAAGCATTGACTAGAGAAGGAAGGACCATTTTGATTTGCTCCTCTTCTACATTGAGTAGCTTTATGACCAAATTTATTACAATTAAAATAGTTTCCATTAAATGATCTATATTTTTGGGCATTAGGCTGTCTTATCGAAGGTTTTCTAATCATGTTTCTTCTATTCCTTGGTTAAAAAATTTTCTATCCAGATTTGGAGCTTTCACCTTTCTCATATCTAAGACCATGCTTGTCATCAGCCTTTTTCTATCCTTTGAGCAGTGCTTCTAGTTTTGTTGAGCTTATCTTGAACTTCTCCTTATATTCATTTGCAACTTCTAGGTCATGTCTAAGAATGAAAATTTGCCTTTCAAGTTCTCTCTCATTGTCTCTACTTTCTTGTAGATCAGATTCTAGATGTCTAGCTATTCTATCCAATTTACAATACTCTTCGGTTCTTTCTCTTAGTTTTTTATTCAGATCTTCTTCAATTTTCTTCCTATATTCACTTTCTTTGGTTAGCCTAATCACCCTAGATTCCATTTCAATTTTCAAAATAGCAACTTCTTTTGACATCTTCTCACATTCTTTTGTCTTTTCATTCAAAGCTTCATTCATGCTATTTTCTTCAAGTAAACTAGATGGCTGCAGAAGTAGCTCCTTTTTCTTTGTAGAGATTTCTTTAATTTATCTTTTAACATTTGAATAGTATCATCAACATCTTTGAGTTCACCTTTTAGATTACTAATTTCTATTTTAGACTGAACAAGTTCTTCTAGGGCCACCTGAAGTTGATCTTTGAGTGAGCCCATTTGAAAACTTCTTCCAAAATATTTTCCTCAAGCTGTTAGGCTTTTCAAAGAAAACTTTCTCTGAAACCAATTGTTGGATTAGGTCTGGACAACTGAGAGGGGGAGGGGGGTGAATCAGTTGTCACACATTCTAAGCTTTTTCTATCTTTAATCTTCCCTTACAACTTACAATCAAATTAATTAAATAAACATTTCAGTATCACATAAGCATAAATAAAAATAACACACTTGACACCAATATTTTTGACGTGGAAACCCAGTTAAGGGAAAAACAATGGTGGGGGTTAACCGACAAAAATTAATACCCTATTAAAAGTATTTTGCAAATGGAAATGCACATGCATTTGGGCTCATTTCCCAGAGCTCATTGGTCAATTGAAGGCTCATTGCCTATGAAATATTACAAGAGAACAACAGATATTTGAATTGATTAATAGCATCTACCCATGCATGAATTTCAGTTCCGGTTAAGTACAAAAACTGATCTTACACATTTCACCTTTGCTCTGCTCTCCTTACTAATCTGCCTTCATCCATACTTTGGATTTCTGCTCTTTTCACACATATACCTTCTTCGCATACAGCACACACCTCGAATCATCCAATTTCATCAGCTATATATATTCCCAACATGATCTACAATCATTTTGTCAATCAGCTTCAACAACACTTAGAACTTTTATGAATGTTCTGCTCTATCGGCTAGATCTATGCATAACTTAGGGTGTAGACTAAAACTTGCTCTTAGAAATTGTTACTCATGTCAGCCACAATCATTGATCACCATCATTTTTCTAACAAGTGACTTGCATACATCTGGAATCAAGATCTTTTGCAAGGTCTACCTGTTCTTCTTATGTCTTCTTCTGAAAAACTGGAACCGGTACTCATAAGCTAATATCTTTTGAATCATTCATTACCAGAGGACAAAACTCTAGATTTAGAGTATCTTTGTAATGTTGTCAACTACCTTAGGTCCGTAGCAAACCATGCCTTTCCATCGGAGAGATCCGGACCAAAATACTAGACCCTATTACTGCTTTGTTCCTAACTACCCAGACTTAGACAAAATTCTAATTCTAACTTCTAGTATGAACAACTTGTGTTATGTGGATGTTTGGGATGATCTTAGTTGCCATCAATGACAACATCTATCAAGCAAAGCAGTGTCTCTTGCCAACACACACTTGATCACACAAGCAAGATTAACTAACCCTTAGAAAACAATGTGTGTTGTGAAAATGAATGTGTCTAAACAAGGTTTTAATAGTATTAAGGTACAAGTCAACAATTTAGATTGGTATTTGGGATAGGAAAAGGAGATATAAAAGGACATTTTAATGAGTACTACCTGACACTCATCATCTAATGTGGCATAATGACAAATTTGGTTGTGAAATGTTGACATATCCAAAATGCGAGTGGGTTTTAGATCTACAAAACACTGTGGTGACTTTGTGGGTAACAGCTACAGTGAATAGATAATACTCTATTTTTGTGTGTGTTTATACCTTAATAAAAAGTGACTGTATTTTGTAGCTCACAAAATGTGACTATGTTTTGTGGCTCACAAAACGTGACCACACGGTCACATTTTGTGATTTTAAAAATAATGCGACCGTGTTATGTAGAAATTTAAACATTTGGCCACTTTTTTATGTCCCATTTCCATGCACTCACCCATGCATGAAATAAACTAAGGTTTAACTCTTCTACAATCAAATTTATTCTAAGAAATCTTGTAAATGGAAATTTAGGAAATACAACTAAAAATAAGGGAATGGAAAAACTTAAAAAAAACCAAAGGGAAATAAAGATCTTTTGGACCGATTTAGGGGAGAGCACTACATGTCATTCAAGGGTTTCCTTGTGTGGCTCCTGGTAGGGATCTCCTACTTATTGAAACTTGGTCAGATTGCTTTTCTTCTGCAGGAATTCAAAAGTTTGTTGTATGTATTTTGTTTGACATTGTCTTTAGTGATTGTGTTTCTTCATGTCATTGGTGTCATTGAACCGTTTGTCCTTAGGTTTTTTTCTTTCAAGATTTAAATTTTAATGACATTCCCACCCATGGTCTTGGAGGTTTTTAGTGGGGGGGTTAACATATGCTCATAGACTTTTGGGGAGTACGCTTCTGGATGAGGCATTGACTCCCCGGTCGGGAAAATTAATGGAGGATGGGAAAGTTAAGGACACAGAGGGTGTTGGAATTAAGATCTCTATAGATAAATCTTGAAGATCATTCAGAGATGCTTTCAAAGAATGAGATGCCTCATATTTGACCAAAAATGCTTGCTTCCAGGCAAGTGAAGAGGGAGGAATTTTTAGAGTCAGAGATCACCTCGCTATCAGAAGGAGAGAGGAGGTTCCTGGAGCACAAGAAAAAGGTAAGGCTCCCTCTCTAGCTAGGAAGTTGGTCTTGAATCCTAATGAGGAAATGACTATTGCTATATAAAGAATGAAGAATTGAGGCTTAAAAACACAAATTTGGTCTTTGTTTGTCTAGATGTGGAAAAATTACCCTCGAGAAGGTTTTTTGACAACTCAGTAAATGTTGTTTGGGGGAAAAATATAGGAATTGTGTCTTTTTGTAGAATGATTGATAAAGGTTTGTTTGTGGTTTTTGTGAAAAATCACACAATGCAAAGGTGGGTCTTGGAGTGAGAACTCTAGAATGTTGCGAGTTCTCTCTTCAAGGCTTTCTAATGGTGCCCTAGTGCCTCTCACCAAGAAATTGATTTTTGTTTGATAACCAGATGGTTATTAATTAAAAACATCCTTGTCCAGTTGTTGGCTTTCTTGCCCCAAATGGTCGAACCCTTTGGCAAAGTAATGAAAATTGAAGATTAAAGAATCACCTTGCCCCATATTGATGTTGTTTAGTATGAAATTTGAAGAGGATAGATAGGTGTTTAGGGTTTAGGTTTTTAATGGTTTGTCTTGATCCTCCTTTCACCGCTAAACATTTAAGGACTTTCAGTCGAGTAGAGGACCCTACCAAAGGCCTTATGTCACTTGGATAATAAGGGAAGATTGGAATTGTGTGAATTTATTGTTTAATTAAGTCCAATTATACTCAAAACCCTAATTTCACAAATTCGTAAACAAACAGACAAATTACGGAAAATGATTGCACGTAGAGATATCAAATGGCAATCAAATGCATACCATATTTCAAAGTTTGGAATACAAAAAAGTCAAGGACTAATGAGTGGGTACCCTAGTCTAGTGCCATAATTTTTGTCGAGATCTGGGAATCTTGTTTGCATCTTGTTCCTATTGTTCTTGAGATTCTTCAATTGTGGGATCTAGAGGACTAATGAGTAGGCGCATGAGTCCAGGTCCCTATTTTCTTCTTTGATCTACAATTTTGACAGTCGGTACTACTCTCCTACAACTCCACTTCTACTTTTGCAACCTGTAACATGCAATAATGGAAAAATGGGTTGGGGTTATGGTGTTTAGAGGCTTGCCTCAATCAATCCCTAAAGAGACATTCAAGTCTTCCAAACACCATTGTTAGATAAAGATTGTGTATCCCTACAGGATAGAGGCAAAATCCAAATGATAAATGATAGAAAACACAATTGATATCACCTTGTAGTGAATATCTCATGGAAGGAAGATGCTCTTCATGCCATGAGGAGATGGATGTCAAATTTGCATATACAAACACATGAACAACACAAATTCTACTCTACAACATAATGAATGCTTTGAATCACTTTCACATAAGCTTGAATATCCAAATTGCCATCTAATTTCCATCTAGTTTACAAATGAATCACTAATCATGCTTATATATGCAACTACAAACATTCTTGCTAAGAATTTCATAATTCAAACTTACCATGTCAGCATAGGACCTAAATAACGGTCATAAACTAACACTTTGAAATTGGTCCTAACCTAAAATAGGGCAGGACTAGGGCGCGACTACCCAAGTTCTCCCCCCTATTTTAGGTAAGATTTATGTTAAGTGCATCCCCTGTGTTCTATTTGCCATGAAACTTCAGGGTTTTCTCATCAGGAGTCATCAAAATCATGCAAGAATCTCTAAATGCATTCTAAAGACCTGGGAACTAAACCTTAAGAGGAAAAAACCCCCAAGTTTACTTTTTCTAACATAACATTTAGCCCCCACTTTAATGTATGAATAAACACATGACTGATACATGCATTAAAGTATGGTCAACAAACACAGCAAACACACCAATCATAGAGAAGACACACCAATCACAGAGAAGACAGTAACAGGCACACAAAACGCGGAGAAGACAGTTACAGTCACGCAAAACATGAAGAAGACAACATTGAAGACATGCAAAACACAGTAAATACAGTAAAGACAGTGAAGACAATGATGATTTTATTTTTCTTTTTGTCATATATGAAATACAGATGCAAGCACAAGGAAGGTAAACACATCACCCATAATACAGAAGGGACTCATCACCACCGGTCTTTAAGACTACATATGGGGAAATAGACAAGCAAAACAAATCAAGCACACAATAAAAATCAAACACACCATACAAATCCCAAAGCATAAGAGGGACTCATCACCACCAGTTTTTAAGACTATGCTTTAGAATAAACACACAATACACTTGGAAGACACAGAGAAAACATAGAAGACAAGCGATGGAGTGTTCCTATTTCTAGGTCCATCACCATCTCATGCACATTATAGGAACACATTGATGATTGGACTTCACCACAACAATCGCCGAAGACACACTTAAGGGTTGAGTTAGTCACAGAACCGCTCCCTGCATCCATAGAGGACTTTTTGAAAATGATAGGATGTGCACTCTCCATGAGAAATACACCATCCCCACCTTCACAGAGGGCTTAAGATAAAATGGATATGTGTGATATCCTACCTCTGTAGAGGGCTTAAATGATTGTAATAGATTTCAAACAAACCTCAGAGTGTAGGAGGGACTCATCGCCACCAGTCTTTAAGACTACACCTGAGAATAAACACACTTTGCTAGCATCTAAAACAAACATCTTACCTTATATATGCCCTCACCTTAACATGGTTAATATCATGTCATGATATCAAGCACATTAAGGTAGGAAGAAAACACACAAGTGAACACAAGCTCTCGCAAAGCCCATGCCCCCCGGAGGTGACATGTACTTTACGATCACTAAATATTCCCACAAACACATTCCTGCAAGAAAAAGTGTTAGCATCCATATAATCATGATAAACAACAATGCATATGATCATTCACACAAAGATATAACATTATACTATGGGTTTAGAGACTGAGTATAACCGTGGGGCTATACCGTAGAAATCTCAAAACCAAGTGTAACCAAGGCAAGATTCACAGACAAACAAAGTACATGAAGCAACAATATTGTTATGGTTTGTAAGTGCGATAAGACAACATCAAGATCACTTGGACTGATTCTACTAGCCAAGCATCGGATAATATATATCAACCCCATCATCATGTATGGACTTGGTCCATTTATTGATTTCTCGCTGAAGGGACACTAGGTCCGTATCAGTATAATATGTTTTTGGTTATCCGCCTGCTAGATAGAAACACTAGAGGAAGGGAAACAATAAATCAAGAGAGTAGAAACAAGTTTTCTAGGGACAGTCACATAGGATAGTGCCCCCAAGTCACCAACTGCAACACTATATCTGTAAGACACAACACACAACTGTGAAAGTTAGAAGAGAAACAATATAGAAGAATGATGATACAAAAGAAGAAGGGTCACAATAGAGGTAGTCTCCTGGTATCTTGGACCTTACAAGAGAATCAAGGGTTGTCTCAGGAGGCCTAAACAACACATAACACATTACAGGGGAAACACAACATAGAGGTAAAGGGTTAGAAATACTTACCTATAGGGACAACCAAACTAACCTTTGTCAACAATTAAATCAATGCCATTTTCCCATGGATGAGGTGAACTCTCAATTTTCTCCTGGTCCACTTCTATTATGCCAATTATTTCATCATAGTTCAGATAGTCATCTTCATCATAGTCATAATAAGCTTGTTGTTCTATGACATCTCTTTCTTGATTCACTAATGCTTCTTCTTGGCCAGGGAGAGAATTGGAATGAAAGAAAGGTAAAGTGTTGTTAAGGAATTTAGGTGTTGTATCATTATCATCCTCATCATCATAATTTTTAGCTAATGATTCCATTCCATTAAGAGAATTTTCACACTCATCATTCTCAATGTGGTGTGCTACGTCTTCTACTCCCTGAGGGTATGTGTTCATAAGCGATGTGTAATAGTCTAGATCATATAGTGGCATAACATTATTTTTTACTATATGCATTAATCCTCAAACAACATCAATGCCATCTTGTCCTTCTTTTATCAATTCTCTTATGTTGTGAATCACAGGTATAACTTCTTCTGCTATCCTTTTAGTTTCAACAAATGCTTGAAAATTAGCTAACTCTTTGTCAAGTTTGTTTATTTGCTCATTAGTCACATGTATTATCACATCAATAGGATCCTCAACATCATGAAATATCTGTTCTTCTATTGTAGTTTTAGGAGGCATGATGTCTTGCAAAGTTATGTTTCTCCTATTGTTGGGAAGGTATCAGTGATTTCATTGTCTTGTACTAGTATATCCTCACATGGGAAGAATCATTTTTGAAATAATGACTAGAGGACAAGTTTATGTCATCATCGCATGTAGTAGATATAGAAGTGCTATCCAAATTATCTTTTTCATTTCTACTCATGGAGATGAACTCAGTTAAGCTTTCTAATATCATAGGATGTTCACTCATGAGGGTTAAGAATTTGTCAAAATCAAGATTTTTGATAAACACATGCAAAGATACCATGGAAAAATGACATGAAGGTGCCATTTTTATTTTGTAAAATTAATACCAAATCAGATTTCAAAAGTATTTCAAAACCTATGCTAGAAACAAGTGCAAAACTATATGTGAAAATGACCTAAAATGCTTGATTTTTTCAACTTTTTCAATGCAAATAAGTGAAAGAAAAGGCATTTTAAGGAAATTGATCAGGGGCAGAAAATAATATGTCTGATATCAGTCCAATAAAACAATAATAGCCTTCACAACACACTTTTGATGCAAACCTAGGGTGATGACAAGTCCAAAACCTAGTGAAAATACACTAAAATATGCAATTTTTCACAAATTTTAAATGTAAAGACCCAATACAAGAGGTGTTGTAAAGAATTTTAAGAGGTACAGAAGATTAGAGCAGTAATATCAGTCACCTAAAGCCATAAAATCTGTCACAACACGCTTGGAGTGCAATTCTAGGTCAAACCCTAGGGAAAATATAGTCAAAATATGCAAATTTTCAACAAATTTCAATGCAAAGGCCCAATGAAAAGGGTGTTGTAAATAATTTGAGGAGAGGTAGTAGATAATAACCTTGATAAAATCCAATTAGTGAAAAATTATTCTTCACAACATGCCTATGATGCAAATCTTGAGAGACGATAAGGCCAAAATCTATTGAAAAAGCAAGGTTTTCAAACCCTACGCATGAAATTTTGCAAGCAAACCACTATGATGAAACACTACAGTTATAAATGAGTCCTAATGAGTGTTTTAAAAAGGTAGTAAAATATGAAACAATATTTTGACTACAAACCCTAGCTAATGCAAAACTAGGTTATATGAAAAATTGCACAATTTCAAGCTTTTCACATCAATTTAAGCATGAAAATGCAATCTAAATGAATGATGAATGATGAATTTCTATATTTTAAATCATATCTGATGACAATGACATAAATTCATTGGAAATAAATTCCAACTAACTCAAATTGTTTGAAAATGCAAGCTAAAAATGCCAATTTTTTCAAAATTTTTAATTTTTTTTGTAATTTTTCAAATGCAATAAGATGAACAATGATATGAATGAATGAAATGGATGTAAATCTAAAGTACACCAATTAGAAAGGTTCCAAAAAGTCCAAAAACATGGGTTCACCAAAATGTTTAGTATGATATTTGAAGAGGATAGATAGATGTTTAGGGTTTAGGTTTTTAATTGTTTGTCTTGATCCTCCTTTCACCACTAAAAATTCAAGAACTTTCAGCTGAGTAGAGGAACCTACTATAGGCCTTCTATCACTTGGAACATAGGGGAAGATTGGAATTGTGTAAATTTATTGTTCAATTAAGCTCAATTATGCTCAAAACACTAATTTCGTAAATTCGTAAACAAACAGACAAATCATAGAAAATGATCACACAGAGAGATATCAAATGAGAGTCAAATGCATACCAGATTTTGAAGTTTGGAATATGAAAAAGTCAGGGAGTAATGAGTGGGTGCCCTAGTACAGTGCCATAGTTTTTGTCGAGATCTAGGAATCTTTTCTGCAACTTGTTCCTATTGTTCCAGAGATTCTTTAGTTGCGAGATCTGGAGGACTAATGAGCGGGCGCTAAGTCTAGGTCCCTATTTTCTTCTATGATCTACACTACTCTCCTACAACTTTGGACTTCTTCTTCTTTCACAACCTGTAACCTACAATTAAAGAAAAATGGGTTGGGGTTGTGGTGTTTAAAGGCTTCCCGCAGTTAAGCCCCGGAGAGACATTCAAGTCTTCCAAACACCGTTGTCAGATAAAGAGTGCGTATGTTGTAAGTATGAGGTTAAACAGTGTTGTCATTGATGTCAACATACTCATATTGCATTGATAAGAAGGATTGGATGAGCTGTGTGCTGAGGATATTGAGAAAATTAGTCTCCATCAGGAACAGTGAAGAATAGTGATGAGAAGAAGGCAAAAGTACTCAATAGGTTGAGGATCAGAGGATACGGTTTAAAGGGTTTGTAGATATGAGTCTTGAGATGTTCCAGTTAAGATTTTAGAGGTTCACATAAAGATCTAAAGAATTTATGGTTGCTTATGTAGAACCGGTTCTGGTAGGTGTTTAGTGGAGACAGAGTGTCACAGATTGGTCCGGTGAGATCTGGAATTACATTATCTCATTCTACGGATTGGAAGGAGTGTTTAAGAAGTCAGTGTGAAGTGACAACTAGATTTGTGAATGATTTGGAGGTCCGAAAGAACCTTTTTCATTATGACAGTAAGGAAAGACTGTGTTCTTGAAGTTCCGGATGAAGAACAGAAGAATTCCAGTAAGCTGATAAAGTGCGGATGTTCTTGATGACTCAGGAAAGGTTTTGGTGAACTTTGGATTGTGTATAATTCTTATTGGTGGTCCACATTGAAGTTAGAGTTTGCATTTGAAGAATAACCACTGATATTGGTGTTCTTCTTGAGAGAGGCCGACCGGATGTATTACACATCTTGCAAATGATCTTGTAGGTGTTTGCTGACTTAGATGATTGTTCCTAAGTCGATGCCTTGTATAAATAAGGGTGTGTTAATTCATTTGAGTGTGTGTCATGTGGTGATGAGTATGATATAGCGAAGAGAAGTGTGAAAGGCAGAGCAGGAGTTTTTGGGCTTAAATGGAACTAATCCAGGCATGGTAAAGATGTCAATCTCTAGTTCAAGTTTGTAATACTTGCTATCTTGTAGATGGTGTGTCTCTTGTACATAGTGTGCCTCTTTGTGAGCAGTGTGCTTGGACAGTGAGCCCTAATTGGCATGTGCCATCCATTTTTCTTATTCTTCTAACAGAGAATAATCCTTGGGTTAATCACCCCATGGTTTTTTCCTTAATCGGGTTTTCCACATCAAAATCTCGGTGTCTCATGTGTTGATGTGTATCTGCTCTGGTGTTTATGTCTTATGCTTCCATGAATGATTAATTTCTATGCTATTGATTAACTGAAGTGGATTTAAGTGTTTGAATTGAAAGCGAATTAAGGATAACTGATTCACCCCCCCTCTCAGTTATCAACAATTGGTATCAGAGCCAAGTTCCTCTAAAAAGAGCTTAACTGCTAGAGGAGATCTAGGATGTCGTCATACAAGAAGGATAGTCTAAAGTTTGATGGGACCAACTTCACTCTTTGGAAAGGCCGCATGAAATGTCACTTGGAGTGTATGGGAAAGGCGTACTTGTCCATGGTCACAAAAGCATATACACCTCCACAGGGTGGTCTGACAACTCTAAATGAAATTACAGATGCTGAAAATAATCTGTGGACTAAAGAGGCTCTTCTAAGTGCATTAACTGACTCAGCGCTCTCAAATGTTATTGACCTACCAATTACCTATGAGATCTGGATTAAACTAGAACTTCTGCATGAAGGAGATGAGTTTGTTAAGAGTGCAAGGTTGCAGAGTCTCAAAGGAAAATTTGAAAGATTGAAGATGAGAGATGATGAAAATATCACTACCTTTATGCCAAGAGTAAATGAACTGGTGTGTGGAATTAGGAATGCTAGTAGAGTTTTGGATGAAAATGAGATTGTTTGCAAAATTCTCAGATCCCTTCCTACTGCCTACAAAATCAAGGTTGCTACCATTGATGAATTCAGAGCCCATACAACTGTCACAAGAGAGCAATTGGCTGGTAAACTGGATGCATTTGAAATGACCGAGTTTGGAGATGATCCCCCCAAGACTGAATCTGCATTCAAAGCAAGTGCCTATGTGAAAGGTAAACAAAGATTTGATCTGGGAGAAAACTCTTCAAGGAAGCTATCTTGGTATGATCAAGCAAGAAAAGACATGGAAGAGGAAGAAGCAGAAATAGCTCAACTTGAAGCCCTCATTGCAAAAAGACTGCCAAGCGGATCCGGTAAGTATGAAGGAAAATTACCCTTTAAGTGCTTCAACTGCAATAAGATTGGTCACTTTGCCTCAAGATGTCCGGAAAGATCCACAAGATCAAATTCTAACAGACAAAGGCTCCAAAAGAATTGTTATTATGTTCATGAAGAAGCTGATAATGAAGGAGTAACAGATGATGAATCAAAGATAGGAGACAAATCTAGAAATGAATGGGTGTTTATTGCCATCAAGGAAGAAGATCCAATATCTACCAATCATAAGGTTGTAGAGAGAGCTTTGGCTGCCCAAGTTGAAGAAAAGGATGATTGGGTTATTGACAGTGGATGCTCTCACCATATGATAGGTGACAAGAACAAGTTCTTAGATTTGGAAAGGTATGAAGGAGGAATGGTAAAGTTTGGTGACAATTCTGCTGGTAGAATCAGAGGTAGGGGAACTATCTCTTTTGATGGGAAGAACAAAACCGGTAATGTACTTTATGTTGAAGGATTGAAGCACAATCTTCTCAGTGTTGGTCAGTTGGTAGACAAAGGCTATGATCTCCGGTTCAAGAATGGAAGATGCAGGATCTTTGAAAGCTCCAGAACTGAGATTGCATCCGGTACTCAAACAAAAGGTAATATCTTCCATCTAGTTGGTACTAATAAAAGTTGTATGTTTGTTCAAGTTGATCAGAGTTGGTTATGGCATAGAAGAATGTGTCATGTAAATTTTGATAACATCATCAAGATAAGCAATACTCAGGCTGTAAGAGATCTTCCAAAGTTGGTAAAACCTACAAATAGTATGTGCAAAGAATGTCAACTAGGTAAACAGAGCAGAGTTTCATTCAAAAGCAAGGATTAGTCCTCTACCAGATTATTGGAGTTAGTTCATACTGATCTATGTGGTCCGACAAGAATCAAGAGTATGCAAGGTGATAGATATTTCATGTTACTGATTGATGACCATTCCCAGATGATGTGGGTTACCTTTCTGAAAGAGAAATCAGAAGCTTTTGAGAAGTTCAAAATCTTCAAGGCTATGGTAGAGAATCAAACTGGATTGAAACTAAAATGTCTAAGGTCTGATAGAGGTGGTGAATTCACATCCGATGAATTCATAGACTTTTGTGAGAAGCATGGTATAAAGAGACAATTGTCTGCTCCTAGGACTCCACAGCAGAATGGAGTAGTTGAGAGAAAGAATCGGACCATCCAGGAAGCTTCCAAGACAATATGATGGAAGCAAATGTTCCCCAGATGTTTTGGAAAGAAGTTGTCAGTACTGCAGTCTACACTCTCAATCGCGTTCAAATCAGAAGCAATATCGGTAAGACTCCCTATGAACTTTGGTTTGGCATCACTCCTACTGTGAGATATTTTAGAGTATTCGGTAGCAAGTGTTACATTAAAAGAGATGAAGATCTAGGAAAGTTTGATGCTAGAAGTGATGAAGGAATCTTCTTGTGTTACTCCACTCAAAGCAAAGCATACCAGTGTTACAATAAGAGACTGAGAAAGATGATAGAAAGTACAAATGTGAAGGTTGATGAAGGTATTGAGAAGCCCTCAAGATTTTATGAGTATGATGAAGATGATCAGAATGTTGTTTTGGTTCAAGGAGCTACATCCTCTCCTGAAAGACAGATTCAGACTGATCCGGTAAATCAGGAAGAAGAGATAGGTCTGAATGAGCATGATCAAGAAGCAGAAGTGCAAGAAACTCCCAAAGTTCGAAGGTATGTAAGACTGAACCACTCTGAAGATCAGATCATTGGTGACAAAAGTAAAGGTGTGCAAACTAGAAGGAATGTTACTCAAAATTTAGATGAATGTTGTCTGATTTCAAAGATTGAACCTAAGACAATAAATGAAGCATGCAATGATGAAAATTAGACCAAAGCAATGGAAGAAGAATTAATGCAAATTGAGAAAAATCAAACTTGGGATCTTGTTTCTAGACCTAGAAACAAGAATGTGATTGGAACCAAATGGGTCTTTCGGAACAAACTAAAT
The DNA here is from genome assembly GCA_027924645.1 of Cunninghamia lanceolata. NCBI lineage: Eukaryota > Viridiplantae > Streptophyta > Pinopsida > Cupressales > Cupressaceae > Cunninghamia > Cunninghamia lanceolata. Next base: position 14,175,343 of record BSBN01000078.1, read on the forward strand.
GAAGTTGGTGAAGTAATCAGAAGTAAGTCCAGATTAGTCTGCAAAGGCTACTCTCAAATAGAAGGGATTGATTTTGAGGAAACCTTTGCTCTGGTGGCAAGAATTGAAGCAGTCAGACTATTTCTTGCATTTGTTGCCTTCAAAGATTTCAAAGTGTATCAGATGGATTTCAAATTTGCTTTCTTGAATGGTGACCTAGAAGAAGAGGTGTACATTGAACAACCGGATGGATTTCAGTTATCTGAGCATGGTGATATGGTTTGCAAATTAAAGAAGGCATTGTATGGTCTAAAGCAAGCCACAAGAGCATGGTATGAGAGGCTAGGAAAACATCTTTTGAAGATTGGTTTCAACAAAGGTACTACTGATAGTAACCTATATTTCCAAATTGATCATGAAAACATCTCGATTGTTGAAGTATTTGTTGATGATATCATCTTTGGAGGAAGAGATAGTATGTGTAAGACCTTTGCAAACCAAATGAAAAGTGAGTTTGAAATGTCAATGCTCGATGAAATGAATTTCTTCTTGGGTCTGCAAATTACTCAGACAGAGAAAGGAATCTTTATCTCTTAGACCAAATATGTGAAAGAACTATTGAAGAAATTTGGAATGGAAGATTCAAAGCCAATGAACACTCCCATGGCTACCGGATGTAAGTTGAGCAAAGATGATGACTCTCCTAAGACAGATCAGACAAAGTACAGATCAATGATTGGTGGATTACTATATCTGACTCAGACTAGACCAGATATAATGTAGGTCGTTGGTCTTATGGCGAGATTCTAGGCTGATCCCAAAGAATCTCATGTCATGGCAATCAAAAGAATTTTTAGGTACTTGAAAGGAACAGTTGAGTATGGCCTATGGTATCCCAGAGATCATGATTTTTTTCTTCATGCATATACAGATGTAGATTGGGCAGGAGATGTGGATGATAGGAAGAGTACAAGTGGAGGAGCATTCTTTTTGGAAAAAAGGTTGGTTTCTTGGCAAAGCAAGAAACAAGAAGCAATATCCCTGTCTACAACAAAAGCAGAATACATTGCAGCAGCAGGTAGTTACACTCAACTTTTGTGGATGAAGCAAATGCTAAGAGATATTCAAGTAGAATATGAGGAGCCTATCACAATTTTCTGCGATAATTCAAGTGCAATAAATATTTCTAAGAATCTGGTATTGCATTCTAAGACCAAGCATATATCTATCAAATTTCACTTTTTGAGAGAACAAGTGAACAAGGGTGAAATCAGATTGGAGTATGTGCCCTCCAAGGATCAACTTGCAGATATTTTTACTAAACCTCCTCCCAAGGACTCTTTTGAGTATCTCAAGGAGAAGTTAGGGGTCATGGCCCCTCCGGTAATGAACTAGGATGCACTGATGTGCATCAGTCCAATGGATATCACAATCATATCTTGTGATCCGGATTGATGATGGGAAGCTGCTACTAAGGGGGAGCAGCTGGTATGATTCTGATGTGTTAGAATTGTAAGTATGAGCCCTTTGCCATTGATGTCAAAGGGGGAGAGAAGACATGTGAAAAACAAGTGGTTGATGATTAAAGGGGGAGCAATAAAGGAAGAGAAGACATGTGAAGAATTGTTGCTGATAGGGGGAGCTGTGACAGAAAGGAGAAGTTCTTGTCTTGATGGTTTTTCACATCATATGTTGCCATCAATGACAGAGGGGGAGATTGTTCCAAGTATGAGGTTAACCAGTGTTGTCATTGATGTCAACATACTCATATTGCATTGATAAGAAGGATTGGATGAGCTGTGTGCTGAGGATATTGAGAAAATTAGTCTCCATTAGGAACAATGAAGAACAGTGATGAGAAGAAGGTAAAAGTACTCAATAGGTTGAGGATCAGAGGATGTGGTTTAAAGGGTTTGTAGATATGAGTCTTGAGATGTTCCAATTAAGATTTTAGAGGTCTAAATAAAGATCTGAAGAAGTTATGGTTGCTTGTGTAGAACCGGTTCTGGCAGGTGTTCAGTGGAGACAGAGTGTCACAGATTGGTCCGGTGAGATCCAGAATTACATTATCTCATTCTGTGGATTGGAAGGAGTGTTTAAGAAGTTAGTGTGAAGTGACAACTAGATTTCTGAATGATTTGGAGGTCTAGAAGAACCTTTTTCATTATGACAGTAAGGAAAGACTGTGTTCTTGAAGTTCTGAATGAAGAACAGAAGAATTCCAATAAGCTGATAAAGTGCAGATGTTCTTGATGACTCAGGAAAGGTTTTGGTGATCTTTGGATTGTGTACAATTCTTATTGGTGGTCTGTATTGAAGTTAGAGTTTGCATTTGAAGAATAACCACTGATATTGGTGTTCTTCCTAAGACAGGCCGACCGGATGTATTACACGTCTTGCGAATGATCTTGTAGGTGTTTGCCGACTTAGATGATTGTTCCTAAGTCGATGTCTTGTATAAATAAGGGTGTGTGAATTCATTTGAGTGTGTGTCATGTGGTGATGAGTGTGATATAGCGAAGAGAAGTGCGAAAGGTAGAGCGGGAGTTTTTGGGCTTAAATGGAACTAATCTAGGCATGGTAAAGATGTCAATATCCAGTTCAAGTTTGTAATACTTGTTATCTTGTATACAGTGTGTCTCTTGTAGGCAGTGTGCCTCTTTGTGAGCAATGTGCTCGGGTAGTGAGCCCTAATTGGCATGTGCCATCCATTTTTCTTATTCTTCTAACAGAGAATAATCCTTAGGTTAATCACCCTGTGGTTTTTCCCTTAACCAGGTTTTCCACGTCAAAATCTCGGTGTCTCATGTGTTGATGTGTATCTGCTCCGGTGTTTATGTCTTATGCTTCCATGAATGATTAATTGCTATGCTATTGATTAACTGAAGTGGATTTAAGTGTTTGAACTGAAAGTGAATTAAGGATAACTAATTCACCCCCCCTCTCAGTTATCAACAATGTATACCAATGGGATAGAGGAAAAATCCAAATGATAAATGATAGAAAATATAATTGATATCACCATGTAGTTAAGATCTCATGGAAGGAAGATGCTCTTCATGCCATGAGGAGATTGATGTCAAATCTACCAATACAAACACAAGAACAACACAAATTCTACTCTGCAACACAATGAATGCCTTGAATCACTCTTCAATCCAAATTGTCATCTAATTTCCATCTAGTTTACAAATGAATCACTAATCATGCTTGTATATGTAACTACAAACATCCCCACTAAGAATTTCATAATTCAAACTTACAGTGTCAACATAGGACCTAAATAACGGTCATAAACAGACACTTTGAAACTGATCTTGACCTAAAATAGGGCAGGACTAGGGTGCGAGCGCCCAAGTCCTCCCCTGTATTTTAGGCATGATTTATGTTAAGTGCATCCCCTGAGTCCTATTTGTCATGAAACTTTAGGGTTTTCTCATCGGGAGTCATCAAAATCATGCAAGATGCTCTAAATGCATTCTAAAGACCCAGGAGCTAAACCTTAAGAGGAAAATGCCCCCAAGGTTACTTTTTTCGACATAATAGATTCTAGAATCCTAGTCTCTCTCAACACTAGAGTCCATATTCCTAAAGTGATCTAGGTTAATTTAGGGGAGAAAGTAGTGAAATGTGTAGTGGTTGACCTTGGGGGTTTGAACTCCTATTTCTTGTGTAAAATGAATGGTTATCAAGGGAAAAATTGTCCTCTAATAAAGTCTAAAATCATTGAAAGGAAGTTCGTTAAAACTAATCCAGCCAAAGTTGAATCTAGGCCAAAAAATAGTGAACTTATTTTCGGCCCTAGGGATAATGCTGTGGATTCCTCTTTGCCTTCAAAGCCCCAACTAAGGTCACAATAGAAGAAGGTGAAGTTAATGCATCCAAACTTGAAGAGCATATTTTCATCAAAAAGGATGAGTTTATTAGAAAAAGAAGATATGTGCATAGAAAGTTGAGTTTAGGGAAAAAGGTAAAGGAGGGTAGGCTCCACAAGTTCTTTGATAATATGAGAGTTGGTAGCTCCTGAGAGCTAAAGTTTGCTAGGCTCCCAAAAGATTGAATATGAAGTGTTATAGTTGGAATGTGAGGGGACTGGAGTCTCCAGATAGAAAATATATAATAGGATAGTTCTGTAACAAAAATAAAAAATGGACTTTTTATTGCTACAAGAGTTAAAAGCAACTGGTTTCCAACTAGAAAATACTCTAAGTTTTATATGGAAATATTCTATAACAGTCCATACTAGGCATGATAAGGGAAAAGGAGGGACTACTCTTCTTATATGTAATTTGTGGGGGCAGTACATGTTAGATTAGGTCAGGACAATTGAGAGGGAGCGTGAATCAATTATCAAACAATCTGACCTTTTTCTTTTTAAATCTTCCTTCTCAACTTATAATCAACTTAATGAAATAAACAAATAAGCAAAAATAAGATTAACACACTTGACACCAAGATTTTGACGTGGAAACCCGGTTAAAGGAAAAACCACAGTGTGGGTTAACCCACAAAAATTAATACCATGTTAAAAGTATTTTTAAAAAAGGGAATGCACATGCATTCAAGCTCACTGCCCAGAGCTCACTGCTCAAAAGAAGGCTCACTGCCTATAGAAAGGATTACAAGAGATTTATAGAGATTTTGAACTGGTAAGATGCATCTGCCAATGCTAGAGATCAGTTCTGGTTAATTGTAAATACTGACTTTGAACACTTCATCTTTATTTTGCTCTTCTCTCTATTCTACCTTCATTTAGATATCAGATTTCTGCTCCTTTTTCATATACACCCTTTTTCACACACACACGCCCAAAATATCTACAATCATCAGCTATATATATCCTTATCTTGAATTGCAATCACTTGCCAGTCGGTAACAACAACACTTTGAACTTTTTAAGAAAGGTCTATTCTGTCAGCTAGATCCATACACCAGTATTGATGCGTACCAAAAATAACACATGTAGATCATCATACATGTTGGCCACTAACATTCTATCTCATACACAGTTCATTAAAACACTTCTATTGGGTCTGCACAAGGATTGACATAAGTCTACCTGTTCTTCATTAAACTGTTCTGTCATAATAGGATCTGGTATTCTGATGCTTATAAATTTTGATCCCTTTATAATCAGAGGCTAAAAACTTGGATTTAGATTGTCTTGGTGTCCCTTTGCACTTATTTAGATCTGCAACACATAAAGATTAACCGGAGAGATCCGCTGACCAAAATACTGGACTCTGCTATATACTTTGTTTCAGGCTCCCGGACTTAGATAGATTCTCATTCTGACTTCTGGTATGATTAGATACTGTACTGCGGATGTGTGGAACAATCTTAGTTGCCATCAATGACAACACTTATCAATTTTATGCAGTGTCTCTTGCCAACAATCTCCCCCTTTGGCATTGATGGCAACACTTAGTGAAAAATGGCTAAGTGTCTTAGAGCTACTCCCCCTTTGTCTATATACTCATGCCCTTCACTTGATCTGGTACTCCCCCTATGCTGAATACCTTATTTTTCACTATCCTTCACTCCCCCTTTGACATCAATGGCAAAGGGTGGGGTCCGCAAGTCAAAATTTTCCAAAACTTCTGTATACTGCCGCGTATGTACAACAAATCGTCAAATCTTATTTACATGAACTTGAGGATGTCTGCAAAACTAGTTTTTAATTGCACAAGTTTAGAGGCCCAAGTGCTCCTCATTCCATCCAAGAGTGAGATGTGCCAACTCAACAAAAATGCATATGCATCTGCCTTTGCTAGATCTGGAGGATCACTTGTCTAAAGTGCATTCTGGGCTTCGGATAAGGCATTATGCATAGCTTCCAACTTGGGGGTAATCAATCCCCGGAGTTCACACATCCTCTTTATAGTATTGATTTTTTCTTTTTCAAGTCTCTTTATTTCATCTATCAAGCTAATGATCTGACATTCCTGGCTTATAGGAGAGGCATTTATAGGATCAAAGTTTTGGGATAGAGCTGATATTTTCTATTCTTATTCCTGTATCTTCTTCTCAACATCCTTAATGACTTTAGTCCATGATAGACAAAACTTATATATATCTCCTCCATCACTTAGAGCATTCTGAATGCTCTTTATGCTAATGCCTAGTATCAATCTATCACTCCTTATCAAATTCATAACTTGACTAAATTTCTTATTCAGAATTTTTTTCTGAACCTTTGCCTCCACAGACTTTTCAAAAGACTCAACATATGAGTTAACTGAGCTTACAATATTTTTCAAATGGCTGGAGGGGGAATCATTTTGATTCATTTGATAGGTTGGCATTAGTTTCTCTAGAATCCTAGTTGCAAGCCCCAGTAGCTCATTGTCCTCCATGTGGGACTTTAGCATCTTTTCTCTGGCCTTTACTTGCGTGAATGATGCTATTTTCATTAGTTGTATTGGAGAGAGGGCATCCGGATTGGCTAGACCTTGAAGTAGTTTAGGTGCATCAAGCCCAATCACTTCCTTTTCTAGAAGACCTTTCACTACATCTGTAGTGTCTCTTGTAGCCATTACAGAACCATCCTTTTGCTTATCTGATTTCTCAACATTTTCTTTAGGTGCTTCAACATTTGCACCATCTTTTTCTGCTTTGTCTTCCTTTCCTTTTTCTTCTTCTTTCTTTATTTTACTCTTCTCTGTGTTCTCACCAAAGGGGCTCTTACCTATTGGTTCACCACTGGCTATCTGATCCAGAGGGCTCTGTGTGGTAGCTATATCTTTTTCTTTTTCAAAGTGATTAGGTGGTGGAGTAACTCCTTCATCAGTAATTCTTTCTACCATATCTATATTCTCCTGATTGACTTGTTCCTCTTTGTGACCTTCTCCAATATTTGGATTTGATAAATCAAGTCTATCATTGGTCTCCTCATAGATTGGTTCTAGAGGATCTAGAGTAGTACTTTGGTCATCAATTCTTATGTTAGATTCTTCTTTAGGAGCTTCTTGTTTTGAAGCAGCAGGATTTTCTTCTTCCACTCATTTTTCTAAAACAATATAGTATTTGTTTTTGTCCAAAGCTTTTCTCAGAATTTCCTCTGTTTCCCTTGCAATTTCCTCAGTCTCACCGAGCATTAGCTTGTTCATTTGGACCTTGGTTTTGAGTTTATCCTTGACTTCTATGAGGATTTTATCTACTTCTTTTCTGGTCATTATAGGACATAAGAAAGAGATAACATACTCTCTGAGTTCCATGTCTTTTTCTTTGGCTACTTCTTTCCTCATTTCCATTACCTTCCTCAAACTTTTAGGAAGTTCTTGCAAGATTTCCAACAAGGCTCTATTGAATTTATTTAGATATATGATAATGGCATCTTCTAAAACTTTCTTATTTGCTTGATTAAGGTTATCATAGTAATCTCTGATAGGTTTTAAGCTTTCATGAATAGTGATTATTTTTACAATTTCATCAATAGTCATGGCAACTTTACTAGATACTTACTTTTTACTAGCCCTCATGCTTTCGGATGGTTGATATTTCGAAGTCTTTGAAGTTTTGGCCTTTTTGGATCTTATTTCTTTCATTTCTTCATATGTTTATGTCTCCTCATCATCTTGTGTGCTCTTGTGGGTTCTTGTTGCCTTGGTTTTCTTCCTTTTCCCTTCTTCACCGGATGGAGTGGCTTCCGACTTCTTAGTGGATTTGAGTGGCTCAGTAGGAGTTGCAAATTTCCTTATCTTCCTTGGGGCTTCCGGGGGAATTACAAACTCACTTTTTTCCTGCTCAGTGCTTTTCTTTATCTTTTCAATCCTTTGTCTATTTTCTTTCACTGCTTCTTTTGAAATACCAATACTTTCTACATACATCTCCACTTGCTTGTGTACTTTTCTTTTTGTTTCTAGCTATCTAAGTTCCACATGCAATTTTAATCTTAGTTCCTTGTATGTTCCAAACCTTTCAATAGAGGTGTCTTTAGGTTTGTTCAAGAGATGTTGAGCATACATGTCCAGAATTTCCTCATCGACTTCATAGCCCATTGGCATTATCCAAACTATCCTTGGTTCTACAGCTTCCATCAAACATTGATCTGTGTCTACCATTAAACATATTTCATTTTCATACTTTTCAACAATTGAATTGGGAATTCTTTCCCTTGCATGCATCAAGTTCTGGAAATTTTTGAAATAACCCCAGATAGAAGTCTTTTGTGTCTGGGTATCACAAAGAGTTTGTAGATGATCCCTAATTGGCCATGCCACTAGCCTATCAGATGTCCATTGTATACCTAGAACTCCTGGAACTTCATTCATGAAGTATAAGAAAATACATATTACCAAGGAACCATACTTGGAATTTTTCTTGTCCTTTTTTATTTTTTTCAGGTTTTCTAGTAGTTGGCTTTGCAGAAGCTCACACAAGTCATAATCCACATTTTCTTTTATCATCTGATATGTGGCATAAATAATTGTTCTAGAAATTGAGTTCTCCCTGTTGGAGTGGTAAATCTTATACCCAACTACCATTGAAGCAAACTTGACATCTGAATCAGTGATGTCATTGATAGTCATAGCTCTTCTGTCAAATTTTCCTCCAGTTGTATCAGTTACTATTTGATTTTTCATAGCCTTAAGCATGGGTTGCCCACCGGTTGCATTCAGTCCAGTCACAATTCAGATTACGTCTTTTGTAATCTTGAATGGCCTCCACAACCACATAAACTCATCATGTATCTAACTCAATACATACCAAACCCATTCGCTTTCATCAAAAGATGGAAATTCAATGACTTGTATGAAGTGTTTGTTCTCTAAGGTTTTATATTCTAGCTTCAATTGGTGATTGTCATTCTTCAAGTGGTTTTCAAATAAATCCAGTAGTTTTAGATTTCCAAATTCCTCTATAATGTAGTGAATGTAAGCCCTAATATCTTCGACATGTAAAACCCCATATACAACTCTAGAAAATGCACCTAGCGGCTCAACCTCTACAGATTTGAATGGATGCTTCTTGAACTTGGGATGAGGCCTTTTAGTAACATCTACCACTAGAGGTGTAGCCATTTGCAGAAATTGAGAATTCAAAAGATTTCACAGAAAATAGAAAATACCTTGCTACACAGATTAGGGTTTTTGCTTGGAAATCCTTTTCTCGCTTTCAACTATTGAGAATTCTCAACTCTAAGTTTGCCCACTTCTTTCTTCTTGATTTCTATTGATGCAAGTGTTTTAAATGAGGAGTGAATGATCCTTTTATGATCTGCAATACCTAATTTGTCTTTACAATAAATTCTCTGCCCTAATACATCCAGTTACTCTGTTTGTTGAGCAATTTCATGTAAATTTCTTCACAATTTTCCATGTTCTTCTCTTTTCTTCTAGAAATCCTTCCCACTATTATGATTCAACTTAATATGCCTTCTCTTATTGTGCCAGATCTAGGCACTCTCTTACTGGCTTGAGAGAATATGATTTCCAATAGTGCTCCCCCTGAGCCAAGGCTCTTAATTTAATTCCCAGACAAATTTTTAGCACCGGATTCCGGTGCGGATCCGTTACTATCATTCATAATTGCTTTCTTGACCCATATCTTGTTTGTTTCATTCTGAGTCTCATTTGCATCAATTTTTTCTTTGCCTTTGTCGTGTTTCTGCTCATCCACATTTTTGTTTACCGGACCTCTTCTTCCATTGTTCTTGTTTCTGCAGAATCTTGCAATATGACAAGATTTGTTACAATTGAAGCACATAACTTTTTCTTTCTCATAACCTTGATTTCCTCTTGATCTGCACTGATTAGCCATGTGTCCAAATCCATTGCAAGCAAAGCAATAGCCATTGAAAGAATTGCCACTTGAGTTATTCATTATCATACTTCTACATTCATTGGACTTATTACCATACCTTTTGCATTTGAAGCATGGACTTGAGAAGGATGGACCATTTTGATTTGCTCCTCTTCTGTACTAAATAGCTTTATGACCAAATTTGTTACAATTGAAATAGTTTCCATTAAATGATAGATATCTTTGGGCATTAGGCTGTCTTACCAGAGGTTTTTTGATTATGTTTCTTCTATTCCTTGCTTGATAATTTTTCTATTTAGATCTAGAACTTTCATTTTCCTCAAATCCAAGACCATGCTTGTCATCAATCTTTTTCTGTCCTTCGAGCAGTGCTTTAAGTTTTACTAAGCTTATGTTGAACTTCTCCTTATATTCATTTGCAACTTCTAGGTCATGTCTGAGAATGACAATTTTCCTTTCAAGTTCTCTCTCATTGTCTCTACATTCTTGTAGATCAGATTCCAGGTGTCCAGCTATGCTATCCAATTTGCAATATTCTTTAGTTCTTTCTTTTAGTTTTTTGATTTAGCTCTTCTTCAATTTTCTTCATGTCTTCACTTTCTTTGGTTTGCCTCATTACCCCAGTTTCCATTTCTATTTTTAGAACAACCACTTCTTTTGACAGCTTCTCACATTCTTTTGTCTTTTCTTCCAAAGCTTTATCCATGTCATTTTCTTCAGGTAAACTTTATAACTATAGAAGTAGCTCTTTTTTCCTTTGCAGAGATTTCTTTAATTTATCATGTAGCATTTCAATGGTGTCATCAGCATCTTTGAGTTCAACTTTCAAATTACTAATTTCTGCTTTGGTATGAACAAGCTCTTCTAGGGCCACCTAAAGTTGATCATTGAATGAACCCATTTGAAACTTTTTCCAAGATCTCTTTCCTTAAGCTATTAGGATGTTTCAAAGGAACCTTGCTCTAATACCAATTGTTGGATTAGGTCTGAACAACTGAAAGGGGGGGTGTGAATCAGTTGTCAAACAATCTGACCTTTTTCTTCTTTGAATCTTTCTTCATAACTTATAATCAACTTAATGAAATAAACAAATAAGAATCACATAAGAAAAAATAAGATTAACACAATTGACACCAAGATTTTGACGTGGAAACATGGTTAAGGGAAAAACCACGGTGGGGGTTAACCCACAAAAATTAATACCCTGTTAAAAGTATTTTTACAAAAGGGAATGCACATGCATTCGGGTTCACTGCCTAGAGCTCACTACTCAAAAGAAGGCTCACTTCCTACAGAAAGGATTACAAGAGATTTACAGAGATTTTGAACTGGTAAGATGCATCTGCCAATGCTAGAGATCGGTTCCCGTTAAGTGCAAATACTGACTTTGAACACTTCATCTTTATTCTACTCTTCTCTCTATTCTTCCTTCATTCAAATATTAGATTTCTACTCCTTTTTCATATACATCCTTTTTCACACACACACACATGCCCAAAATATCCACAATCATTGGCTATATATATCCTTATCTTGAATTGCAATCACTTGCCAATCGGCAACAACAACACTTTGAACTTTTTAAGAAAGGTCTATTCTATCGGCTAGATCCATACACCAGTATTGATGCGTACCAAAAAAATACATGTAGATCATCATACATGTTGGCCACTAACATTCTATCTCATACACCGTTCATCAAAACACTTCTATTAAGTCCGCACAAGGATTGACATAAGTCTGCATGTTCTTCACTGAACTATTCTGTCATAATAGGATCCAGTATTCTGATGCTTATAACTTTTGATCCCTCTATCACCGGAGGGTAAAAACTTAAATTTAGATTGTCCTGGTGTACCTTTGCACTTCTTCAAATCCACAACACATAAAGATTAACTGGAGAGATCTACTGACCGAAATACTGGACTCTGATATATACTCTGTTTCAGGCTCCCAAACTTAGATAGATTCTCATTCTGACTTCTGGTATGATCAGATACTATACTGCAGATGTGTGGAACAGTCTTAGTTTCCATCAATGACAACACTTATCAATTCTATGCAGTGTCTCTTGCCAACAGTACATTGCTCAAACTAGGTACTCCCCTTGTAATAGATGTGCTTGGGCAGTCTTGGATAAGCATGGGAAATAGTTTGGTGTGTGTTAAGTCTATGCCCCTAATGACCACATAGGGAGAAGTGAACTTTGGGAGTGGTTGGCTAGTTTCCTACTGAGAGTACCATGGATAATTGCTGGTGACTTTAACATGGTGGAACAGAGAGAAGAAAAAGTAGGAAGAATTCATGCAGAGTGGAAAGGTAATGAAAATTTTTTTGGTTAAGATTGAAGAAATCTCTAAGGCTTCTAGACCCTATAGAATGTAATAAGGGTCTAGTCAATGGATTTGGTATTCATGGTGTAATGCTCAAAAACTAAACAAGAGAATCTATAGAAGATTAGATAGATTCTATGTAAACAAGGAGATTTTCCATTTTCAAAACTAGAAGAGTTCTAATGTAGTGGAAGTCATTCTGACTACTTTGTTGGACCAATATGCCATTGGCTGATATAGTCTTTGAAGAACAAGAATCCAACTCAAGAGGCAAAACATGTAATCTGTTTAAACTTAACAGTCATTTGCTAGATAACAGTGACTGCAGAGTAGGGATAGTTAGCCTTAGAGGCATTTTGAAGTAGTTAAGGGGTAATGCAGTGTAGTTATGGGAGGAGTTAACTGAAGCTTGTAAGGGTGTTTTCCAAACATGTGGAAAAAAGATAGCTTTAGACAGAAGAAGAGAGGAAAAGAAGTTGTAGATTGAATTATTGGAAGTAGAAAAGATGTTACAAGACTCTCCAAATGTTGAAGATCTATTATTGCATCTAAACGAGACTAGATGTAGGCTGAGGAAATTAGAAACCATTAAAGCCCAAGGGGCCAAGGTCAGGGCCAGACTTAACTGCGTTAAGTATGGCAATAAAGGTTCAAAATATTTCTTTGATATTCTAAGAACCAAGTTTAGAAAGGAACATGTTGGATCAATAATTGAAGATGGAATAAATTATAGTGATCTAGAGGATGTTAAGAAACTCTTTAAAAACTTCTATGAGAACCTATTCAAAGTTGAAGATGAGAGGACAAAATATCTAGAGGCCCAACAACTTTGTTTCAACATTTGCCCCAAACAGATTGATGAGACAATGGCATGTAAACTTAAGCAGGAAATTTCAAAAGAAGAAATGAAAGGGGTCATTCTATCCATGGAGGATGGAAAGTCCCCTAGGTGGGATGGGCTACTAGTAGAATTCTATAAAGCAAAATTATCTGGATTGGGTTGTAGATGATTTATGGGAAGTTTATCAAGAGGCCTACATAAGGGGCTCTCTTGGAAAAGGGATTAACATAGGGATTATAAAATTGCTCTCTAAAGAGGGGGATAGGGCTAATCTAAGTAATTAGAGTCCCATTTCTCTTCTAAATGTGTCTTACAAGATAGTTGCTAAGGTATTAGCTAAAAGGCTTACAAACATTCTGCCCTCCATCATCAACTGCACTCATACTAGAATTATCAAGGGTAGATATATATTGGAGAACCTGTTGACTAGCTGGGAGGCTTTACATTGGGCTACGATATCAGGATAGAATGCTAGTATACTTCTCTTAGACTTTGAAAAAGATTACAAAAGAGTAGAATGGTCATTTATATTGTAGAAGTTGTGAAACCAACCTCACAGGACCTAGTGAACACCTAAAAAACATAAGATTAACCTTCCATAAGAGAAAAAAACAAAGAGACCAATTTACACAAAAAAGGATGCAATTAATGACATGGATTAATGAATTATATGAGAGAAATTTATTTTATATTTGTAAGTTAGAAAACCCTAATGCGAGATTCCTAAGTTTAGCTTAAGTGAAATAAAGTAAAGGTGACTTAATTAATTAATCAATATGATTAAATTAATTAAGAGCCTATTACTCTAACAATGCCCCTTAAGATGAACTTAGGGAGAAGCTAAAAAACTAAGGACAAATGCATGAAAGCAAAGATGGATCCCAACAACTAGGCCTGATGAGTTACTCATGTACAAAAGAGTCTCTCATAAATAGAGAATAGAAGAAAACCATGTGGGAAAAACTCCTCCCCAAAAGAGAGAACAAACCTCCCTAAAAGAGAGAAAAAAAGTGAATGACTAAGAAGCCTCCACAAAAGATATCCCAAAAGAATACGAACATGAAGATGAACATGAAGAACTCCATTGAAGCATGAAGAAGCTGCAAACACTATCAAAGACTGACTTCTATAGTGTTGAAAGAAGAACTTCCTCTAAAAAAAGATGAAGATGAGAGTCAAGAAGACAAGAATCTGCACGAGTGCCCCCAATGACACTACTTGAATCATATGGAAAACAAAGGAAAAACATCTGGATCTCAAAGATACAAATGACATAGGTACCAAAAGTTTAAAGAACTGATCAAGTGAAAATAGAAGATCGCCTCCACAAAAGGAATACAAGAGTGTCCATATGGTAAATGCTCCATCTCACCAAAATCCATGGTAATCAGCCACTGATGTACATTGCATCTGCCTAGTACATAGGAACAAATACTAGATACATAACTCACTCCAACATGAAACGAAGGAAGCATTAGCACCAATAGTAGAAACCCCTTCATAATGCGGACAAGGGAGAGCCATGACATGTACACTGAAACTATGTGAAACCAAGAAGTGCATGTAGAAGAAATAAGAACATCTAAACATGTAAACATGAAAGTAATAGAAAATAAAAGGGTGTGCAAACCAAGGCACACACACATGAGGCAAGAATCAATGTGATTCACTGTTGTCATGGAAGGGACACTCACTTGACAAAGGTATGATGGCAAAAAAAAGGCAAACATCAACTCCCCATGGCACTTTATATCATAGTACAAGTATAATAAGCCACAAAATGATGTACAGGATCTCAAGAATACATGTGCAATGCTGAGACACTTTATTTCAGTGTGCTTACATATGGCAAGTGCTTATAATGGAAGCTCACAATGTCTTAAAAAGAACCACAATTTGAAAATACAATTCTTTGATAGAAATAGAGGAAACTAATAGTACCATAATGAAGTACACAGAAAAATATGCACTTTCAAAAAAATGGGACCCAAAAAGGAGTTTGGATGCAGAAGATATGGCCCGTCAAAGTCTCCAAAACATCAGAGAACTACACAGCAACATCACTAATAAAACTAATTTCTAGAAAAAGCCAAAATTCAAAACTAAAAACCACCTATACCATTGTGAAGAGCACAAAATTCCACCCCTTTTCAAAATAAATTGCACTGGAAAATACCATCGTATGACAAAGATATGGCCCTTGGAAGATGGAGTGAAAAAATGAAAAGCCCAATGGTGAAAGGTAGATTTGGCACAAAAGCAACCTCCTCCAAATTTAGCAAAAACTATCACTAAATTTAAAGTTTCTGCTAAGTATAGAACCCTCCAAATAAAATAGAAGACTACCAAATGTGGAACTCCACCAGATAAATTAGAAACATTGCTAGCTATAAAAAAACTCCAAAGAGACTGCCAAAGTTGGAGAAAATGCCAAACTCATTTTCATGTTGGGGAGGTCGTACGGCTTCCCTAGCAAAATGTTTTTTCCCTAGATGAGCCCAAGGTTGATTACGCCTATTTGATAGTCAATCTTAAGATTTTGGGGGATTCTAAGCACGATGGTGAGGTCTGTTTGGGCCCAAAATGCTCTAAAAAATAGCTTTCCTCCAGATCCTGAAAAAAACACTTGCTGAAACCCTTACAGATCTAGCCTACAAAGTTCAAATCAATCCAAATAAAAAGGTAATATGACTATTTTGACTACTCTGAATCCAATAGAATACTCCATTTACACAAAAAACACACCCAGCAAACAACTCTTGCTCAAAATTTTCTCCAAATCTGAGAAGGGGCTTGCAGATCTCGAGCTCTGATACCATGTAGAAGTTGTGAAACCAAGCTCATAGGACCCATTGAACACCTGCAAAACCTAAGATTAACCTTCCACAAGAGAAAAAAACAAAGAGAGTAATTTGCACAAAAAAGGATGCAATTAATGAAATGGATTAATGAATTACATGAGAGAACTTGCTTTTATATTTGCAAGTTAGAAAACCCTAATGTGAGATTCCTAAGTTGAGCTTAAGTGAAATAAAGTAAAGGTGACTTAATTAATTAATCAATATGATTAAATTAATTAAGTAAAGAACCTATTACTCTAACGTACATTAATAATTCTTAAAGCTTTTGGGTTCCCTATGGAACTTAGAAAAATGGTTAAGATGCTTTCTAAGGATGCTTCTGCTCAAAATAGAAACAAATAGGTCAACCACTGATTCTCTCCCCATGGGGAGGTCTATAAGGTAGGGATGTCCCCTAGGTCCTACACTCTTTGTGATAGCATCAAAGGCCCTTCACTATTTGCTAAGAATAGATAGAATCCCTGGGAGTTTGGGGGTATAAGGCTACCTAATGATAGTATGATTCTAAATATGCAATTTGTAGATGACACAACTTTATATCCCATTCTTGAAAAAGAAAATATGAGGAATTTGGATTTTAGTCTTAATAAATTCTGTGAAGCCTCGAGAGCAAAGATCTCAACTAAGAAATCCATCATGTTAGGGTGGTCTAATTCACCCCTAGATTGGTTTGTGGAGAGTGGCTAGCAATGGGGTGGGCCTAACAGGCAAGTCAGGTTCTTTGGGATACCCTTTGCTGTGGACCTCTCTCTCAAGCAAATGTGGAACTGGCTATTCTCCAAAATAGAGTTTAAAGTTAAACAACTGGAATAGGCAGGTCCTTTCCTTGGCTGGGAGACTTCAAGTATGTCAATTTGATACTCTCTACTTACTCCATCTATTAAGCATCTATGTGGTTATTCTCCAACATTCAAATAAAATATATTCAAAAAGTCATTAGGGCCTTTTTTATGGTCGGATGGGAAAGGTAAAAGAAAGAAGCATTGTGTGAAATAGAGCTGGTGTTTCTTGAGTAAGGATCTAGGTGGCCTTGGACTTAAGGATCTTAGGATCCAAGGTGTGGCACTAGTCATAAAATGTATTGTAGGGTCCTTGGAAGCATCAGAGCCCTATAAAGTCTTATTAAGAAACAATCTAGAACTCTTTCACCCAAAAAAAGATCTTCAATGGCACAATCTTCACCCTCATGACCTTTTGTTTGGGAACTTCAAGTTCAAACCTTTTGGAACTGTAGTTTTTGGGTTAATATGGAAAGCCTGGGAAATGGTAAAAGGCCTGATTTCTAATACTGATGCCCTTAACACAGTGAATTCTAGTGTGGGGGAACATAGGTCCCTGTGGTGGAGCCTGGAACAAATGGGAAGACCTCTTGCTTTGACTCAAGTTTGTTTAGGCCTCAAATGGCATAAAAAAAGACTATATACTTTCAATGACTTATACACAAAGTCGGGCATAAAAAGTTTTGAATACTTAAAAGTTGAATTTGGCCTAGAGGATACACAGAGGAGAACTTTTTTAGTATTGTTGGCTACTTTGTCAAACAACCATGTTCAGCTCAAGAAGTTGAGTAAGGAGGACTGGATGGGAAATCTTGCATGGATTAATGGCACAAGGTTCTCAAAATGTGAATCTAAGAAACTCTACAATCTCCAAACTAACTCCCTAGAGGTCTATGAGCATAGTGTTAAGTCTTGGAAAATGAATGTTAGTTCTAAAAGCCTAGCCCCATTTTTCAAACTATTTTGGACAAAGTTAGTAGAACTCAAGAAGGGGAGCTTTAGATGGTTACTGATGCTAAAAAACTGCCAATTGGAAGAAACACCTATGTTTATTTTGTCTATAATGTTTTTCAATCAATATGTGATCAGATTTTCTTTGATTGTCCTTTTGTTGTCTTAGTCTAGAATTTGTTTATGGGAAATATAAAGGATTGGTCTATCATGAAACATAAGTATAAGCTTGAAATTTTGTGTGGTTCTACAACTAGTTTGAATTTCAAATCTAATATTTTTTGGTTTTGTCTTACAACTGAGATTCTTTGGATTCTATGGAAAAGAAGGAATGAGGACTAATTTCAAGGCAGAAAGAGATACCTTACCGAGTCTGATATGAGACTCACTCTCACTAATGTCTTCATACATGTGGTTTTCACAATGGAGCTACCAATAGAAAGGTTCATAAAAATAATTGATGAAGGATCCAAAGTTATACATAGGGCAGACATCAAGTATGCAGAATTCTATCCCCATGATCTTAGGAGGGTGCATCAAAAGTTCAATGAAGATTATCTTGATTTCCAAAATAGGTTATTAGTAGTCACAAGCTGTAGAAATTGAGAGGTGAGGCACAACACTTCAGTGTGGATAGGGAAGAACTTAGTGCCTCCCCACCTATTGACACCTTTAAGGTGTGTGATTCCTTCAACCTCAGTGGCAACAAAGCACACTTGGTTGATTGGCAAAGATCCCCTGAATAGGTTAACAGAGAGGATTGGATTGTAGACCAGGCATATGTACTTAGTAGAGATCTTCAGTGGTCTGATACAGGCCCTTAGTTAGAGGTTAAGAAGCATCATTCAGGGACATGGAATCCTATATCTGGCGACAAAATGCAGACTGGTGAGTAGGAAAGAAGAAAACTTTTGGTGATCCTTATCTTTGGCATGGAATGTTAATAGTCCACATCTTTTTTGTGATATTTATATGTTCTCTAGTTATTATCTCATAATTTTTTTTTGTATGTATTAAGAAAAAAACTTTGCAT
The DNA here is from genome assembly GCA_027924645.1 of Cunninghamia lanceolata. Lineage (NCBI taxonomy): Eukaryota > Viridiplantae > Streptophyta > Pinopsida > Cupressales > Cupressaceae > Cunninghamia > Cunninghamia lanceolata. The sequence goes on from BSBN01000078.1 coordinate 14,193,885, forward strand.
ACTCTAGAACTTTGTTTGTCAATTATGTAACTTGTTTTATGTGGCTTCCTTGGCCACATATTATGTATTGAGACAATTTATTTTTTGGATAAATAAAATGAACTATTTTTAATCCAAAAAGAAAACTAAATAATGGAACTATGAACAATTAACCTTCTTCCTCAAGTTGAGAAGGGCCCATACTTCCCTTTGGACTAAGTTGAAACAAAGTACAATATTGTTGCAAAAATGTTGAACTATATTATTTGATAAAAATAACTCTTACAAATTAAAAAGAACTCTATATTTTTCTCCTTCCTCCCTTTTGATGACTTTTTACAATGTATTTATAGAATACTTATTCCTAATTTACTAAGTCAATCCACCAAGAATGTGGATCTGAGATCCTATTCTTGTGGAGACAAACTACAACTGTTTCCTCCAATCTCGAACACATTTATATGTTAGTCATTTTCTATCACAAATGGGTCACTCATTTTAAGGAATTTCCTCAAATGGTTTTTGAGTGTTTTTCCCCTTATATCCAGATTTCTAGATCATTTTGAAAATCTAAATTTTATTGAGAAACGAGTGAGATATCATTGTTTTACTAAAATTGTGTTTTTAACTTTTATCTCTTCACGTCATCCTTCTTCCTTGGAAATCTTTTGGCACTCTAGAACTTGACTAGAAATTGACTTATTCTTTAGTCTACTATTAAAATAACTATTGATCTAGAGGTGAACATCCAATATCTAAATAAACTCATGCATGGCACTGATTTTGTCATTGTAAACAAGGAGTTTATTTGAGTTTTAGCTAAAAATATTTCAAATCATACTCAAATCCACTTCAAAACTGATTTATTAGGAAGAAAAAGATTTTTTATTCAGCTAAAGATGAGATGGTTTAAGGTCTCATCAATTACCATTTGATAATTTCATGTATTATAGCTCCTACATATCAAGTGCTTGAGATGGAGGTGTTGTTATATGGAGCCTAATCAAACTTGGAGGTTAAATTTTCCCCACTTTTATCAATGTGGTTTCCCCCCAAATTATTTTTTTCATTGGCTGACATAAAGAAACCCTATTTTGTAACCGACAAAAGTCATGATAAAAATGGCTAAGGGTTAGGGTTTCCATTGATATTGTATTGTAGCATTTTGCAGCGGTATTGAGTTGCAAGGATTGCTGGTTGTAATTGGTTTGATTTACTAGATAATAATATTGGACTCTCTATTGGTGGATGTAGCCCGAGTTTGGGTGAACCACGTTAAAAATTGTCTCACTGTTATTATTTCTATGTATTTTCATTCCTCTGTTTAATCTTTATTTACATTTAATTGATATCTTCTGCTGGCTAACCCTAACAAGTGGTATCAGAGTGGGTTGTGCTTTATTATCATTTGTAGGAAGGTCTCACAGTTGAGTGGGAGTCTAACGGTTGAGTGGAAGCAATGGCACATGAGAGTAAATTGAAGGTAGACAAATTCAAAGGGTAGATCTATTAGTTATGAAAGATGTAGATGGACGATTATCTCTATCAGAAGGATTTATGGAGACTGTTGGAAGGAGTAGCCAAGAAACTGGTAGGAATAGCTAATGAGGATTGGAATCTTCTAGATAGAAAGGCACTAGGAACCATTCGGTTGTGCCTGGCACCATCGATGGCATTCAATATAATGGAAGCGAAGACAACAGATGGTCTGACCAAAGCTTTGGCTAAATTCTATGAAAACCCCCCAACCTCAAATAAGGTATTTCTCATGAAGCGTTTGTTTAATCTAAAAATGATTTAACGTGGATCTATGATAGATCATTTAAATGAGTTTAATATGATTATCAGTCAGTTAACTTCTATAAAAGTAAGTTTTGATGAAGAGGTGAGGGCTCTCTTGATATTATGTTCTTTGCCAGAAAGCTGGAATAGCTTGGTAATGGCTATAAATAACTCTGTCTCTGGTTCAAACACTTTAAAATTTGATGATGTTATTAGTTTTATCCTTAGTGAGGAAATGCGATGGAAAAGCTCAGGAGGGTCCACATCAGGTAGTGTTTTGAATACAGAAAGCAGGGGCAGATCAAAGGAGAGAGGAAAACATTCTGGAGGTCATGGGAAGTCACAAGGAAAATCAAAGGATAAGAGATCCCAATCCAGAGGATAGAAGGATTGTTGGTACTATGGGAAACCAAGTCATCTGAAGAAAGATTGTTGGTCTCGGAAGAATAAAGGAGACAAACAAGAAGGCAATGAGGAGGCAAATGTGGTAAGTAATAAATCTGAAGATGATGCTTTGATTCTTTCCCTAGATATTGTTGATGATTTATGGGTTTTAGATTCAAGGGCCTTATTTCATGCTACACCCCATAGAAGTTATTTTCTTGATTATGTCCAAGCGGATTTTGGGCTGGTTTATTTGGGAGATAACAAACCCTGTCAGATTGTTGGAAAGGGAAAAATCAAGATTAAGTTACAGAATGGGAATCATTGGCCACTACAAGAGGTAAGGCACATTCCAAGGCTCAATAGGAATTTAATTTCAACAGGGCAGCTAGCTAATGAAGGTTGCATTATTACATTTACTGATAAAAATTGGAAGGTTTCAAAAGATGCCTTAATAGTAGTGAAAGGTGTGAAAGTAGGCACCTTATATCTTTGTATAGGTCATATTGTTCCTTCTACTTTAGTTGTTGTAGAGAAAAAAAAATAGGTTCAGGAATAGTTACTGCAGGTTCGCAAGAAGAGACTGAAATAATTGCTACAAGTTCTAAGACAACACTGTGGCATAATAGACTTGGGCATATGAGTGAAAAAGGTATGAAGGTACTTCATTCTAAGAAAGTTTTACCAGGTCTGAAATGTATTAATATGGATTTCTGTGAAAGTTGTGTATGGAAAACAAAAGAGATTTCATTTTCTCAAGGATGGGAAGCAAAAGAAAGATGAAAAGTTAGAGGTTGTGCATACAGATGTATGGGGACCAGCTCAGGCATCTTCTCTCGGTGGCTCTCGGTATTATGTTACATTCATAAATGATACAACTAGAAAGGTTTGGATTTATTTCCTTAGACAGAAATTTGATGTATTTGAAACATTTAAGAAATAGAGAAGCTTGGTTGAGAATGAGATAGGTAAAATATTTAAATGTCTCAGATCTAATAATGGTGGTTCGTATCGCAGCAAAGAATTTGAGGATTATTGTTCCTTTAATGGAATTCATAGGCAGAAAATAGTTCCAGGGACTCCACAGGAAAATAGAGTGGCTGAGTGCATGAATAGGACAATAATGAAGCATGTAAGGACCATGCGATTGCATGTTGGATTGCCCTTAAACAAGTGAGCAAAGGCTATCAACACTATTGTATATTTAATTAATAGAGGTCCCTCAGTTCCTTTGGGCTGTGATATTCCAGAGGAAGCATGGATAGATAAGAAGGTGAGTTATTCTTTTCTGAAAACCTCTGGATGTGAAGCATTTGCACATGTAGATTCTAAAAATAGAACCAAGCTTGATACAAAATCAAAAAAATGTACCTTTGTTGGATATGGCATTGATGAATTTGGTTATAGGCTTTGAAATTTTGAAAATCAAAAAATTATGAGAAGCAGGGATGTTGTATTCAATGAGAAGGTGTTATACAAATATTAGTTGTAGTAGCATGAGAAGAAAGAAAAGGATTATGTGGTGCTGGATGATACTCCAAATAGTGATGTTCCAGTGGTTCCTTGTGCTCCACAACAACAACAAGAAATACCACAAACTCCAGTGAATGTTAGATGGTCAAAAAGGCTAAGTAGACCTCCTGAAAGGTTTTCTCCCTCTTTGTATTCTATTTTGTTAATAGATGTTGGTGAACCAGAAGGGTAAGATGAAGCTATGCAAGTGGATACAAAAGATTCAGTGGGGGCTTGCAATGAAAGAAGAAATGAACTCCTTGCTAAAAAATCAGACTTGGGAATTATGTAAGTTGCCTGCAGGTAAAAAGGTTTTACCAAACAAATGGGTTTATAGGCTGAAAGAGGAAGATGGAGGTAAGAAAAGATTTAAAGCCAGGTTAGTTGTAAAAGGATTTGCACAGAAAAAAAAGGTATTGATTTTGATGAGATATTTTCTCCGGTTGTCAAGATGACTTCTATTCATACTGTTTTAAGTATTGTGGCTACTGAAGATTTGCATTTGGAACAGCTAGATGTGAAAACCACCTTTCTTCATGGTGATTTAGAGGAGGAGATATATATGGAACAACCACAAGGATTTGAGCTCAAAGGTAAGGAGAAACTCATGTGCAGATTGAAGAAGAATTTATATGGCCTGAAACAAGCACCTCGATAATGGTATTTGAAATTTGATAGTTTTATGGTTGAGCAAGGCTACATCCAGTGTAATTCTGACTATTGTGTTTATTTTTAGAGGTTGGATAATAACATCTACATTATTTTATGTTTATATGTTGATGACATGCTTGTAGCAGGGTCTAACATGGATCACATAAGAGAGTTAAAACAATAGTTAGCACAGTCATTTTCTATGAAGGATTTGGGGGTAAAAAAATAAATCCTTGGTATGAAAATTTGCAGAGATAGGAAGAACAAAAAATTGACTCTATCTCAGGCTGGTTATGTTGAAAAGGTGTTGCAGAGATTCCATATGGAGAATGCAAAAGTTTTTAGCACACCTTTGCCGAGTCATTTGAAATTGACTAAGGAGATGTGTCTAAAGACATAAGAGGAGGAAGAAAAAATGTCTAAGGTACCATATGCTTCAGCTATAGGAAGTTTAATTTATGCCATGGTATGCACGAGACTAGATATTGCACATGATGTAGGTTTCGTAAGCAGGTATATGAGTCATCCCAGATTGGAGCATTGGAATGTAGTCAAATGGATTCTTAGATATTTGAGAGGTACATCCAATAAACACTTATGTTTTGGGGGCTCTAATACTGATTTAGTAGGTTATGTAGACTCAGATTTGGCAGGGGATATTGATACTAGGTAGAGTACTATAGGTTATGTCTTTACTGTAGGTGGGATAGCGATGAGTTGGATCTCACGGTTGTAAAAGGTGGTTTCTTTATCCACCACGGAGTCAGAGTATGTAGCTACAACAGAAGCAAGCACGGAGATGATATGGCTGCAATCTTTCATGGAAGAATTGGGCAAACAATAAGCTAACCGTTATTTAATTATGGACAGTCAGAGTGCCATACATCTTGCAAAGAATTCTACCTTGCATTCGAAGACCAAACACATACAGTTGAGGTATCACTTTATTCGGATAGTGTTGGATGATGGATAGTTAAGGCTAGAAAAGATACATACAGATGAAAATCCAGTGGATATGTTTACAACAACAGTGACAAGGAGAAGTTGAGCTCCTCTTCAGCTTCAGTTGGTCTTCTAGACTGAAAACAACAAAAATAGAACAACAGAGTCTAGGGTACTTATTTCCAATGGGAGCTATAGGATCAATGGTGTTATGATCAGTCTCCAAGTGGGAGATGATATGGTGTGGAGTCTGATCAGTCTCTAAGTGGGAGATTGTTGTTATATGGAGCCTAATCAGACATGGAGGTTAAATTTTCCTCACTTTTATCAGTGCGGTTTCCCCCCAAATTATTTTTTTCATTGGCTGACATAAAAAAACCCTATTTTGTAACTAACAAAAGTCATGATAAAAATGGCTAAGGGTTAGGGTTTCCATTGATATCATATTGTAGCATTTTGTAGTCGTATTGAGTTGCAAGGATTGTTGGTTGTAATCGGTTTGATTTACTGGATAATAATATTGGACTCTCTGTTGGTGGATGTAGCCCAAGTTTGGGTGAACCATGTTAAAACTTTTCTCTCACTATTATTATTTCTATGTATTTTCATTCCTCTGTTTAATCTTTATTTGCATTTAATTGATATCTTCTATCGGCTAACCCTAACAGGAGGTTGTGTGTGAGAGTATGATAGATGTTGAGTTGTCTCTAGATCTCTGGTTGGAATTAGTCCTGTGAAAGGTTTCAATGCAAGTATATTGTAATCCTACTAAGTTTTCTGAATAATATACTGAGCTACTTTTTGAGTGGTGTTTTTCTCCCGAATGGGTTTTCCCCACATAAATCCCTGCATTTGTGGTTTGAAGTTTATAATTTGTTATTGTGAATGTGTTGGGTGGAGTACACCCTTATCAAAATGTTGAAGAAAATGAATGTGGTAAATTTCATCCTAATTGATTGGGACCCTTCATTATTACTTCCTAGTTTGGAACATGTGTTTTCGATTTATCTACTCTAGAAGGCAAATTAGTGAAAGATCTAGTTAATAATATGTATTTAATTTTTATTATTTTTATACAATCTCAATAATATAGGGGTGGTTATATTTTTTTGTATACTCTCTTAGCTCATTATAATTTACCTATTATCCTTTTCTACCTATATGTGTTAATCATTGTCATACCTTTCACTTTAATTGACCTTACTTCTTGACATATTTCATGTTTTTTCATGCTCTATCTTATATGACTATTTTACATGTTTCTATTGGCATAATTTACATCTTACATAACATATTTTATTGTGCTTACAAGATTCATCTTTACAAGTTATTGCCTTAACATTAGGGAGCAACCTTGTGGGTATAGATTATAGAACTTTATTTTATATGCTTACATGCTTATCACTTGACGTATCTTATTTAATTGTTACATAATGTTATCATTAATAGTTATTACATGGTTGTTGTGCTTTACACAATATTATCATTGATAGTTATTGTATTCTTTATGTACTTTACACATAATGTTGTCTTTTTCTCTTACCTGGACAATACCTTGTATCATTTGTTTGCAACTGATTGGAGGGGCACATATTATCACTAATATTTCTTCATTAGTTTGATTGCAGTGATGGATTTATGATGTATAGTATGGTCATTTGATGGTACTAGATAGAGCTTCATTACTATTTCTAAATAGAGTATATTTTTGTATAGGAAGATCCCTTATAATGCTACTATAGAGTTAGATCTTATTTCAAATGGTTGGAGTCCTTTTACACCTTATCTTTTTGGTTAGTCCTTCACATTTGTCCTCTTGGTTAGTGTTGGTCATGATGTTAGTCATAAACAAGCATAGAATAAAAGTACACATTAACCTTTATTCATCTTGAAAGATACGATGAATTCGGAGAATTCATGATCCCATGATCAAAAGCCCAACTTGACAATTTAGTTGAAGTGAAAGCAGAACCATTATCACTTACCAAAGCATAAGGAGTTCCATACCTGGTAACAATGTTGCTCTCAAGAAATTTAATGACATCATCTGTAGTACAAGTCTTGCTGCTAACAGCCTCAGTCCATTTGGTACAATAGTCAGTAATTGTTAAGACATACCTATGGCCTGAGGATGATGGAGGATTGATTGGTCCTATGAAGTCCATGCCCCATTGTGCAAATGGGCACTTTTCCATCACTGGCTGCAAGGGTTGAGCAGCATATTTCTCTCTGTTGGCAGCAACCTAACATACATGACAACATTTAACATGATCAGTTGTGTCTTTAAAAATTGTGGGCCAATAATATCTTGCTCTGAGGATTGCATGTGTTGTGGCCAAAGCTGATCCATGTGCTGTTCCGAACTTGTCATGTAACTCTGACAGAACCTTATTTGCTTCTAGCCTCTCTAGGCATCTTAGGTATATTCCTTCATAATTCTTCTTGAATAGGTTTCCTCCCTTCATCATATATCTTTGTGACCTTATATTTAAGGCTCTTCTCTGTGAAGCCTGTAGTCTCGGAGGACATCTTCCAGTAATCAGGATGTGCCTGATATCTGAATACCACTCTTTATTGTCCTTATCATTGATAACGTACTGCTGACTTGTGATGTTTGGGTCAATTTCAGATATCATCTGGCTCAAAGGCTGTCCTCTTACTAGCTTCATTGGTGTGATCTCCATGTCATACTCTTGTAATACAGTAATCCACTTGGCTCTTTTCTCACCAGGCTCACTCTGCATGAGCAACATCTTCACTGCTGCATCAGGCACTACTGTAATCACCTTGCTTCTCAGTATATAATGCCTGAATTTCTTTATTGCCCTGACTAATGCAAGTGCTTGTCTTTCAACATCCACATATCTCAGCTCAGCATCCTTGAAGGGACAACTCATGAAGGCTATTGGTTTCTCTTCTTTTTCCTCATTCCTTTGAGTTAACACTACTGTAGAGGTATGTTCTGAAGCAAATGAATAGATGTAGAAATCTTTTGTGTAGTCCAGATTGATGAGGATAGGAGCATCTGATATGGCTTTCTTTATGTCCTCAAAAGCAGCTTTAGTTTCTACTATCCACTCAATCTTGGCATCTTTTTTTAGCATAGCATTTAGTGGTCTGACTATTTCTGCAAAACTAGTGATGAACTTTCTCACAAAGTTTATCTTCCCAAAGTAAGACTTAAGTTCTTTCTTGCTTCCAGGGAGTTGTATTTTCATGATAGACTCCACCCTATCAGGATCAATGATGATTCCATCTTCAGTTATCAAATGGCCTAATAATTTGCCTGTTGTCACCCCAAATATGCATTTCTTGGGGTTCAGTGATATTCCATACTCCTCACATTTCTTCAGCACATTTATGAGATCTGCTACATGGTTTCCCCTTTCTTTGGAGAATACTGTCAAGTCATCCATGTAGATGACTATACACTTTCCTATTAATCCTCTGAAGGCTATGTCCATTGCTCGCTGGAATGTTGCTCTAACATTTATAAGTCTGAATGGCATACGTCTATATGCAAATATACCCCACTTGGTGGTGAAGGTAGTCTTTAGCCTATCAATCTTATCAACCATCACTTGGTTGTATCCTGAAAAGCCATCCAGGAAGGACATCATTTTGGCTCCATTTACAATCTGCAGAACTTCATCTAATGAGGGCAGGGGATAATTATCCTTTTCTGATGCTCTATTCAGATTCCTAAAATCTACACATAGCCTGATGTCTCCATTCTTCTTTCTGACTGGGACTAGATTAGCCACCCAAGTGGAGTGCCTCACAGGAAAGATTATCCTGGCATTTAACAATTTCTTGACTTCTTCAAATATTATTGGTTCAAGCAAAGCATTGAGTGGCCTTTGCTTCTGTCTGAAAGGTTTGGCCTCTGGCTTGAGAGGTATAGTATGAGTTATGACAGATGTGTCATAAGTTTTCAGCTCATCATAAGTCCATGCAATTACATGGATGTAATCCTTAAGGACCTGAGTTATTCCTTCTAACTCTTCTAGTGTGCAAACCTTACCTATCAAGACATTTTTGTTGTTATCATCCTGTCCAATATTCACTTGTGAATACTGACCTCCATCAGCTTTGGGAAGATCCTTCTGCTTCAGCATATTATCCAAATCAAAGGCTCTTTCTAATTCAATCATACCTTTGGAAATTCTATTGCTAGGCAACTCTAATATTTCATCTTCTTCCCAGACATGATCTTCCATACTATTCTCATCTATGATCTGAGCATCAAATATATCCCTATTGGAGATGAAATCAAGGATGTGCTGATCATCATCAAAGACCTGAAGATTGGTAACATTATCAGGCACTGATGGTACAGATACCAGTTCTAATGAAAATCTCTTTAGACCTGATATAGATAGTGGCTCCAGTGTACTGGCAGCCTGGGCAAGTGCATCTGCCCTATGATTCTGTTCTCTAGGGACGTGGGTGATGTTAAATGCATCAAAGTCTTTAATCAAATCCCACACTCTGTGTCTATAATTTGACAATCTTTTATAGTTGCAAGAGTAGATTCCTCTTACTTGTCTGACAACTAATTCTGAGTCTCCAAAGACATGCAGAATTTTCACTGTTTTTTTTAGAGCAAATAGTATCCCATGAATCAGAGCTTCATACTCTGTCACATTATTAGTACAGGGGAACTGTAATCTGTAGGCAGCTAAGTAGGATTTTCCTGATGGATCAATGAGATCAATCCCTACTCCAGCTCCTTGCTTGGATTTGGATCCATCAAATCTATGGATCTAGGACTTATCTTCAGCATGAGGTTTAGCTGAACCTTTATTTTTCTTTGCAGCTCTGGCAGCTGCTCCACCTGATATCCATTTTAACTTAGGAATGTCAGCTTTCTTAGACTTCATCTTTTCTTCCTTCTGAGAAGCTGATTTTTCTTCTTGTTTTCCATCATCAGGAGGATGATCTTTTGGATCAGGCTTTGTATGTTTCTTCAAAACATGCAGACACAACGAACAGGTGGTCTCTGAATGAGGTGCCTCATGTAGCCTACACCAACCTTCAGTTAGTGCATCTTGTGGATGTTTCTTTTGTCTTATCAACTTCTTAATTTCTCCTGTTAAGAACTCTTCAAACCTGGTCAAGTTACTGCCTCTGTCTTCATCAGATAGTTCATAGTCTGACTCCATCAGACAATCACTCCCTGGGGTGATTTTCTCTTTTTCATTAACATTTATCTGATCATACACTAGAATTTCTTCTATTCTCTGTACATAACCTTCACCATGATCTATCACTTTTTCTGTGGTTCCTGCAGAAGACAAACAAGAATCAGTATCATCATCATCACCAGATGTAGAACTTACCTTGGAATATGATGATGATGCCTCACTGCATGTCTACTCCAGCATCATCATGTCTAAACATGTTTCGCAAGTCTTTTCTGAATGCGCTTCGTCATGTAATCTACACCATCCATCAATCAAAATATCATTAGCAGGTATATTTAACAATTGACAATGCTTTACCTACTTGGATAGATGCATCTCAAAGTCTCTGAAGCAATCTACTTCACTCTCATTCTCAAAATTACTACCGGGTTTTACAACTGGCACATCCTCCTGATGATCATGATGATGATGATGATGATGATGATGATCAAGCATCATGATCTCTTCTATCCTGATAGTCTGTGGTCTAATTGCATAAACTCTCGGTTCAATGTTTACACACATGATCTCATTGGTTTTGTTATACTCGGTTATCATGTGCTTCATCTTGGGTTCAGCATCTATTCTTATCTGGTTTGGTATGCCTTTCCAAGGTAACCACATGTGACTGAAGTTAGTGGACATATATCCATTCAAAGTTTTTGACCAGTCTCTACTAAGTGGCATCCCATATGTATCAGGTATGTCAACTACATGGATATCGATGTAATATTGGATCTTGGGATCAGATGCTAGTTGCATGTGTATATGAGTCAGTTCTCCTACTGTACTCACCTCTGTCTTATCTAACTGTGTCACCTTCTTTAGGGATTTAGCAGGATGCAGTCCTAAGGCATTGCATATGGACAAGGGCATCACATTTGTGGATGCACCAAAATCTACCAGACAGTTGTGTAAATTTTTTCCAAGCATCCTTATGGTAAGGAGGAAAGGTGGTGACTCACTCTTATCTCTGTATAATGTCATATGTGAGGTTTTTGCAGCTTGGACAGTAGCTGGCATTTTAGCCTTGATATTACTATCTCTAGCAGCATGATCTTTATTGCTAGACTGACCTAGAGAATGAATGTCCTCTTTAGGAGCAGGATCATCCATTGACTTCATAAAAGCTTTCTTAATTGCAGGAGTCTTTAATAATTCTGACAAAGACAAGCTGATCTTTATCTTTTTCATCTCATCAGCCAAGTATGAGACAAGTTTGTCAGACTCCTGAGGTAAGGCAACAACTTTTGATGTTGTATTCTATGGTGATAGATATTGGGCATTTACCTTGGGAAATCCTGGATTATTGCTTGCTTTGGGATCAGGAGGTGTGTTGAAATTGTTTGGAGGTAGAGATGAGGTCAATGGACCAGTAGGTCTGTTGGAGCTACTTCTCAAGTTATAGTTAGGCTTACCAAGATATTACTGCTGGTATGCATGCACCTCCTCATGTTCAGTGGAAGGCTCATTCTCATCTTCAAAGGGGAAGACATAATTTGATTCAAAGGCTAAAGCAGATTCTTCACATGCATGAGAATAATTTTGATGATCAGTATAGCTTTCTAGCACTAGGGCTGAATCATATCCACAAGGAACTATCTCATTACCTTCCACCTGAGGTGGAGGTCCTGCAATATTAGACACTTCTGCTTGAAAAATGTTGGCAGCAATTTGAAATTGTGGACAGTCTAGTTCTGCATGAGCATTTGTGTTGTGGATCCTACACCAGTTAGTGAGGGCTGCCTTAGCAAGATTGACTCTAGTAGTCTGTTTAGCTTCACCAGGTGGCTGATTATCTAAAGGTGATGGTAATGAACCGTTATTTGGCCTGGAGTTCCATACTCTAGGCTGTCTCTGAGGATTATTGTTATTTCCACCGCTATTATTGAAATTATTGTTGTTATTGTATCCTCTATCTGGATAATTTGGTCTATCATTGGAATAATTTCTATTCTGATTTGACTGGGAATAGAAACTTTGATTTCTTAAATGTGTCACTTCTGTGGTGAGTTTTCTCAGTTGAGCAGAGATTTCTTTGATTTCTTCCTTCTCTTCTTGAGCTTTGGCTACTACATTCTCACTTTGAGGCTTGAAGAAAGAAGATCCATGGTTATTGTTAGACAGATCAACACCCTGAGGTGTCTGAGTTTGTGCAGGTTATTGTGGAGTTTGGCCACTCCCATTAGGAGGTGGCATGATACTTAATGGAGCTACTTGCAAGGGTGCAGGCATGACTGCTGGAGGTACCATAACTCCATTAGGATATTGTGTAGGATATGATGCAGGATATTGTGGATATATGCCAGGCAGTGTAGGGAATGCAATATTTGGAGTAGGAGCTGGGACTAGTTGCTGATTCACCTTGATAGCTTCCTGAAAAGCTCCTATCAAGGTAGTGATCTCAGGGTGTGTTCTCCTGATGAACACGGAAGTCAATGGATCTAGGGATGAATAATAAATACCCCTAGCAGAAGCATCTGCCACTACATATGGAGCAACTAACTTGGATAGCATTTTCTGGAACCTAGCATTGAAATTGGCAATAGGTTCATTCTCGAATCTTTTGATTGTAGAAAACATGTGGTAATTCATAGATGGATCAATAGGAACCTTGAACCTATCAAGAAAGGCTTTCTCTAGGACAGCCCATGAACCAACAAAAGCTTGACCAAGACTAATAAACCAATTATAAGCCTCTTCCCCTAAGGAAAAAGGAAATAATATGCATACAACATCTTGATGTTCTATTCTGGCTCTATAGCAGGCTTCCTTAAATGTCTTGATATGATCATCAACATCCTGATAAGGATGGTATTTTGGACAAAGTTTATCTAGATTCTTTGGCAACTTGTGATATGCAGTGAAGGTCAAAGGTGACTCTGCTGCAAAGAAAGACATTGTGACCGGAGGAGGTTGAGCTGGTGGTACAGTTGGCTGAGGTTGGACCTAGGGTTGAGGTTGAACAGGAGGTGTCACAGATATCCCAGAAGGTATTTGCAAACCAACAGGAGTTACAGGAGGAGGTTCTGGTGAAGCTCCTGATACGCTGAACTCGGGAGTATGATGGATGTCTACAGTTCTAGGTTTGAAACCTCTAACAGGCAATTCTTCAAAGATTCCACTAGATCTAGACCTGGTATTTATCCTGTGAGCCAAGATTTCTCAATTTTGAGGCAAATTGGCTGAAACTTTGCAAATATTGGCTGGATTTCACTGGCTGAGGTGATATTTGCGGTCAGACGACTGATATGACTGGATATTTACGAAATATTTGCAAAGATAGTGCAAATACAAAAGGATATTTGAGGTATGATGACTCTTAGCACGAGATATCAAGTTTCTAAGGCCAAAATTCTTCAAAGCTTGAACAAATTTATGTAGCTCTAGCTGATATTTGTGAATTCATGATAATCTACTGTAAAGCTTGCAATATTTGTGTTAAATCTAAAAATCTTTACACAGAATGAGCGTCTACAAGCTTGTTATCGCAAATATTTAGACAATATTTGGAATTCACAGATGCACTGGAGTTACCTTACTATTCTGCATCATCAAACTTGAAAATAATGATGATGAGCGTCTTCTTTTGGATAAAGGCCCTCCTTCTAGCACTAATTTATGTTGCATTAGGAGTGAGGAGCCTGCATAAAATGTATGATGAGTGAAGTAATGGTGTCTTTTCCAATTTGCCCTCCTTCTAGCACCAATTTATGTTGGTCATGATGTTAGTCATAAACAAGCATAGAATAAAAGTACACATTAACATTTATTCATCTTGAAAGATACGATGAATTCAGAGAATTCATGATCCCAAGTCTCCGGTGATTAGGTCTTAATCTTCTGACGTTACTCAGAGGTTGATGTGTGTTGCTGTTTCCATTTTGGGGCCTTACGTAAAGTTCATCATCATGACACTATTTCAGTAAAGATTCTTCATAGAGAGGTCATTTTATATAGTTATTTGATTAAATGATGTAATTATATTCAAATCTTTGCATGATATTTACCAATTACATGTTTTAGCTTCAAATATGCTAAATATTTTCAATTATCTACGAGATGTCAGCATATTTTGGGTTATTTGCTTAAGATTATCAGTTATTTGCAATTGTGATAGTGAAATGTTCTGAAATTTAAAAGAAATTGAAAGAAATACTGTTGAACCTTTAGCTTTTCAACCACATGCACATCAGATACAGTCATGAAGAGAAGAAAAACAAACCATATGTTCACCAGGACATTCCACAGCTAGATACAGTTGATGCTAACTTCAAAGGAATTTGTATGAAAGCAACATATGGAAGTAGACATGCACTCCCAGGGATGCAACAAATCACAGCATATATCTAGAATTCACACACTGATTACTGAAGATTTACTATGAATTGTAATCAAACAAGTCTTCTCATTCATTAAGTATGCAAAGATATAAATGTATACAAAAAGCTTTGAAATAAGCCCTGAATACTTCAGCAGACAGATTTCAATTAAGTTTCAAATAATAGAAAAGAGGCATTCTAGCACCTTTTATAGAATAAGGTGAGGAATCCGTTACAAAAAGATCAATGATCTTGATTTGTCTATGAATATCTACGGTCAAGATTTCCCCTTTGACTATGTCAACCTTACAAAATGGCACAAGTTGCCAGCTGGCAACTATCTAAAAATACTTATTTCCACTAAGTATCCGATGTTGATATTTACTTTATGCTGCATCATCATCTACCTTATTTGATTCATGCGCATCATCATCATGTGCATCGTTTCCCAAACTTTCATCATCCTGATGATGATGACTTCACATATGAGGCTGCATGCTACTCCGGATCTGCTCATATAACTGCACAATTTTATCTATTTCCCTGCCATCCTGAGTCTTTGCTTTCATGATGGCATGCTTGTGTGCCTCATATTTGTGTCTACTTCTATCCAGTTTGTCTTTCCTGTCTTGCAGCGTCTCATTGTAATTTTCCATCTTGACTTTGATTCTCATTATTTTGTCTATGACTTCTTCTATCAAGTGGACAAGTGGATCATCAGCTACTGATTGGAAGTTGCCATGTAAAGCTTTGATGGCAAACTCTTCATCTTGATTTTCAACTTTCCCTTCCACTTTTCCTTCCAATGTTTCCAACATTTCTACCTCAACCGACATTAAGTCATGCAACTTCATGTTGATATCTCTCAGTTTATTATTGCATCTTCTAAGTACTCCACATTCAAATTGAATATCCTTATACCATATATCAACCAACAAGGCAGTATTACTGTTTAATACCTACTTTTTGATAAGCAACTGAGGATTTATCCTCCTTATTTCTTCCAGGATGTCTAATATATTTTCCAATCTGTAAGACCTTTTGCCTGTCTGCATCTGTAATTTATCTACCCTTGACCTGGAGTCATTGAGAATATTCCACCTCTTCAAAGAGGCCTTTACCACTTCCTCTACATCATTCAATGTGGATGACATCCATCTCCTTAGTACAGATTCCTCATGTTTCATGAGATCTAATTTATTTACCTCCTCTTGAGAAATAGCAGTCAATGGGACTGCATGTTTAGCTGAAGTATCTTTAGTATTAGTTAGCCTTCCTATGTAGGCATGCAACTGAGCAATGTGCTCTTTGTGTTGCTTATTTTTCTCCTTCTATCTTTTCACCTTCTGAATTAAAGAATCAATAATATCTTTGCCTTCTTGACCCTCTTGGTCTTCATTGGCAAATCCTAAGTCCACTGTGCTGATCTGAAACTCATCCAAGGTAATCTTACCCATTTCTTTCTCTACAGTAGGTACTGCAATCTATGCAGTCCTTCTCCTAGTGGTTGGATCCCTCTTAATGGCTGAAGTCATTCTGGCCTTCCTCTTAGGTTTTATTATATCCTCAGTAAATAAGGTAGATACATCAAATTCTTGAATTTCAAACTCTACCTCTGTATTTACCTCTTTCTCCAACCACAGAGGTACCTGATCATGTTTCTCTACATCATCATGATGTTCACCTTTATCTCCTGTTTCTATCAGCAGATGTGATGGAGAAGGTGATTTCCTTAATTCTTCTTCATGATGCTCGCTTTGATGTTGATCCAGTGGCACATCCTCCTGTTGAGGAACTTCTTTCTCTGGAGGAGCATCTTCCTAAGGTGGAGGATCTTGTGATGTATCTATATGCTGATCATGATGATCATGATCCTTTTCTGTTATCACCTCATCCACTTTCAACTTTTCTTCTTTATGTTACATATCCACTGCACTGGATATTGCGGAATCCTTCTTAGGTGTAGGCATTTGTTCTGAAGCCATTATCTCTTCTACACCTGTGCTACTTTCTTCCTGAACTTTGGTGGCAAGATCTTCTACCACATCTTTCTCATCAGCTTTCTTTTCTTGAACCTCTACTATAGCAGGTTCCGCTGATGCATCTTGTGCACTTGGTTGGCTTAGTTCTGAAGTATGGCCCTTTGGTTCTGCCATCTTTACTTCTTCTGCAGGTTGCCCTTTATCAGGTGATCCTACTGGATGTTCAGGATTCACATCCTGTTTCTCTGCTACGTCTATCACTGCAGGATTTGTCAGCTTTGCAATCAGTGTATCTAACTCCATTTCTTGGGCTATCTGCTCTGGGCTCTTTTCTTTCTCAGTTTTCCACTTGCTTTATCTCCTCTAGTATAGTTTGAACTGGTGGAGTCTTGTGAGGGGTCATGTGTGTACCTGCAGCAAGGGTTTCCATCTTTTGTGAAGCCACTTCCTGCACAACTTCATCATCAGACAAATTTATTGTCTCGTCTAGTGAGATATGACCTTCTACATGTGTCTGGGAGGTTTCTTTCATCTGCTCCTCTGCAAGCTCAATCTTAAACTTGACTATGGTAGGAAGTGGAACATTATGCTGAAGTTCCCTATGCACTTCACTACCTACCCCTTGTAACAATGTAGGGGGTTGTCTTATTTCACCTCTCATGGAGGTTCTTTGTTTCTTAGGTGGGGTAGACACCACCACCTGCGGAGACCTCTTCTTCCTTTTGAATAATAAAGGAGCCTCTTCTTCCTCAGGCTCTTCCTCCATGAGCATATCCTCTTCATCTGGTTTTCTTGAGGATTGACCCTCTTCATGGGTCTCAGTAGTTCCAGCCTCTGCTGTCTTTACTTTCTTGGACTTTTGTTTTCTTGTCCATGGAGGTGATGTGGATCCTGATCCTGATCCTAATCCTGATGTTGCTGCCTCCTCAACTATGAACACTGCCCGTTCAATGATAACCCCTTTGGGTTCATTATCTACTTTATTTCCCCTTGGGGGTCTTTTGCTCTGTTGTTGTTGTGGAGGGAGCCTATCTCCCTTAGACTTTCTTTTCTCATTTATGAAGTCATCATATTCTCCATCAGGAATTTCCTGCCCCTTCTTTTTGTTGTCCACAGTAATGGCAACACCTTTCTTCTTCAAAGCCTCTATCTGTTCATCAACCTAGGCTTGGGTTAGCTGTATAGTCTTGGCAATGAAGGGGTCCAAGGATATGTCCTCTTGTATGGTGAGGTCAGGTGCAGAGATGGTATCATTATATATCTTCTTCTACTCATACTCATCTGTAATTATCCTGCCATCATCCTTCTTCAATTGTTGAGGGATGGGGATGCAATCAAAGGTTCTGATTTGATTCAGTGTTAGCCTTTGATATCTTCTTCTTCTTACTTCTACTTCATCTTCAATGTTAGCCCAGAAGTCTTCTAGGTGCCTTTGGTGAATAGGCTTTCCTATTATTTTCTGCATCCTGCCATAAGGATCATATGGTCTTATCAGTGGAAAAGGCTACAACTTCATTTTATTCAGGGTGACCATCACCTTCTTTATGTTCTCTGAATCAGGACACATGTACCAGCCAATGGTGACTGGAAACAAAATTGGTGACAACTTCCTTGCATCCTTGTATGTTTTTAACATTGTGGAGCTCTGCCTTATGAACTCCATAAGTATCACTGCATCAATGGGATACCTTGGTAGTATAAGGGGAGGTCCTTCAAAACCCTCAATCCTCATGTAGGAAAATGTGGCAAATTGTAAATACCAGGCTCCATGCCTGTAGATTATCTCTTGAGCCTCCATGCTCAATCTTTTTGTTCTGTCTTCCTCCATGGTTCTGACCAGATGCATAGAGAATGCATCATTTACCAGTTTGTAATCTTGGAGGTAATTGGCTCTTTGCAGCTGGGGATGATGATCCCAAATGTGCATAGCATTGACTGTGCCTGTAAGCTTCCCATCTGTAACTAATGCATCAAATGTGCCTTTATAAGCACAGGAGTAAACAATGTATGATGTCATATAAAAAGCACAATTTGAACCTCCTAGGTTCATCAGCTGCTCATGCAGAGCATCACTTATTAGTTGGCCTCACAATGGCTTGATGTCTAAGTATATGCACATCATGATCACACCATACATCTAGTCTTTAAAACTACCAGCATCAGGCTGGCCTGTTACTCTGATCAGTAGTGCAATCATGTACTGGTACTCCTCACTAAAATCATATTTGAATAAGTGCACAGGAAGTTTGGCGGCTGCAGGATATGTGTTGTTCTCAGCCCTCCATTGGTACATATTCTTCCTGGCTTGTTTCTTGTTGTTTTCATATTCTCTCTCTGATTTCTTCAGGTCCACACTGTTGACCTTCTTGCCTAATGGCAGTCCAAATGTCCTGGAAAGACCCTTGATGGATAGGTCTGCATATATCCTCCCATGCTTCATCACCTGCTAGGTCTCTGGATTGTAATTCCTAGCACACTTGATGACCAGCTCCGGAGATTCCATGGAGTACAAGAAACTGGCAACATTCCACATTCCAGACATGAATACAGCATCCAGCACAAGACTTCTATTCTTCTCATCATTTAGCTTAGCTGACCAGGCTTCCAAATTGGTATTCCCCTAATGGGTATCTGCAATTGCGCCATATTTGAATAGGATGCGCCTCTGAGATGAAAACATAGGCTTACTGAATTCAGCCTCACACTTAGCCAACCTCTTGTCAGCCATGGATGCCTGCAATTAACAAAATCTTGTCTTACAATAGGTACCCACATGCATGCATATAGCAATTTATCTTCAATATTCATCATGCCTACTGTATCTATTCAACATTAACTAATCATGTGGATGCATAAACTAGAACTTTAGATTAACAGCCCATACCTGACTATTACAGAAACAATAGGATGAGGGTTTCATTTACTTACCTGGATATGCAAATTTCCTTTATACCAGTGAATTCCCAGAAAATGCCCTTAATTCAGTTGATAATCACACTTCTTACTACCTGTAAGCTCGGTTCATCGTTGTATCACCTATTTGAGGCTATGGAAGCTGGTGCTCTGTAACAGTAATTTCTTCGCAAGGTAAATGTAAAAATGACGTTAGATTTACCTTTTAACCTTGCAATTAGGGTAAATTTAGGGCAAGGGTCTGATAGATTAGATTTTATTTGTTGATCTTCTACACGGAAAGTCAGGATTTTGCTAGGTGTCTCATCGGGTTCAATGGTCGGTGGGAACTACCTACCACCTTGGCGTGCATTTAATGTTAATGGCAGCAACGGGAGCGGGGTGATATCTAAACGGCAAGATGATATTTGAAAATATCGGGTGATGTTTAGATAATGAGTGATGTTCACGCCATTAAGTCATGCTTTAAACGTCAGGAGGATATTAGAAAATATCGGGTGATGTTTAGATAATGATGACTGAAGTCATCTTTCTTCCTCTTGAGATATCAGGATGATGTCATCCAGATATTCGTTTATTATATCGCTAAGGCATGATGACATCATCGTCATGTTATGGGAACAGGATCATGTTTATGAAATATCCTGCCGAGAAGTAAATGTGATGATGATGTCATCATCATATCGTTTCTTTGTTTATCAGACTTGAATGACATCATCAGGATATTGGCTTAGGGGAATATTTCGCGGCAGGAGGATATTAGGAAATATTGGGTTACATTGAAAAAATATGATCCTCACGAAATGCATAAGGCCGCCAACGGGTAAAGGCTACTATCACCTAAAATTGACGTCTGGATATTTGGACCGCATGATTTATCGAGTGATAAATTAGATCAGGGTGATCTTTTGAAATATGACTGATGTTATGAAATATGATCCTCCCCTTGGAAATATCAGGTTTGACTCAAACTTTGACCATTCATAACTTTCACATCCTAATGAATATTAGGGTGATGTAAAAGGCAAACCTGCATGAAATTTGATGCTCTTTCTAAATATGAGGTTTTTGGAATGAAATACAAACTTTGACAAACTGACCTCATGTTGATGCCCTACCCAGCGTTTCTTGCATGATGATCTGCATGACTTACTTTTACCAGACCGCCAGAAAGCACAGAACAAGCCAGACAAAAAGTTGGGTCCCTATTTTGCCAAGTCAAAATGGGGCATGTTGTGTAACCACACAATAGTTAGATCCCTTATCCACCTAGCTAGAGTCTTTCACATTTTTTTACTTGGATTATGTCTTTTTTAGCTTAGTCAGACAATAATACTTTCCACTTAGTTATAATTTTGTTCCCTTCTTTTTAATTTTATTATTTTTAAGGATAGTTCTTTTCAAGCAAGTTGTAGCTAGTGCCTATTATAAACGTTTTTCATAGACTATTCATTAAAACTTTTTCTTCTTTGCTCATGGGTGTTAGAATCTAAAAAGATTATCAACCCAAAAAACTAGTGCAAATGAATAGATATCAAAACTATGAATGCAAATGATATGAAATCAAAATAGCAACATAGAGTTAGTCTCTAAGAGAGTTATGCAAATTCTCAAAGAAAAATAACATTAAGAGGATTCCAAAGCAAAAGATGCAAAATACAAGCCAGGTAGCATGCTTATATAGACCAAGGTGAGGGAGGAGGTGGAAACACCAACCAATGAGGAGCAACCATCTATCAGACTAAAGATAGGAAAGTATCTTCCCAAGATAGCTAATGGATGCTCACATGTAGGAAGGTGACACCTCATAATCCACTCACCTAATTAAACATGCTTTATTAACCTAAGTGAGATTAATAAAAGTGTAGGAAAAACCTAGGAATATAGGGAAAAATAAATAACCCAACTAGGAAATAAAAACCTACACTAACACCCCCCTTAAGCAAAGCTTAGGTGGATGTAGAAATGGGTCCTAACAAATCAAGCCACATGAGGTACCCATGTACAGTGATTTCCCCCCTAGAAGAGAGAAAAGAATCCCTCCCCAAAGTAGAGAGAGAGTTGGGACTCCAAGTGAGAGGATGAAGCACCCCAGAAGATGAAGCATCCTACACCCCCAACAAAGCTCGTAAATGAAGGAACTTTCTCTTAGTAAAGGGTTTGGTGAAGATATCAGGAACTTGCTCGGAAGTCAGACAATAGTGAAGGTCAATGATGTGGCCATGGATGAGCTCCCAGATGTAGTGCATGTGGACCTCTATGTGTTTGGTCTACTGACGATGGAGCAGATTCTGTGAGATCTAAATGGCACTCTGGTTGTCACAGAATATGACTAATGGTCTTCAGATCTGGATACCAAACTCAGTGAGAAGATTTTGAAGCCAGATGGCCTTAGTGGCGGCATTCATAGCCCCTCGATACTCAGCCTCGGTAGAAGATAAAGCAATACCAGACTGCTTCTTGCTCGACCAATAAACAAGACCTCAACCAAGTGAGAAGCTGTAACTTGAAGTAGACTTGTGATCCTGAGAATCACCTCCCCAATCTGAATCTATGTAACCCACCAAGTCAAGGTCAATATCTGCTGCGTAGTGAATCCCAAAACTGTGAGTACTCTGAATGTAGTGAAGGATCTGTTTGGCTTCTTTCCAATGCATCTCATGGGGCTCTCACATGAATCAAGAGACCAAGCCTACAACATATGAAATGTCGAGCCTCGTATGAGTTAGATAAATGAGACTCCCAACAAGCTTTTTATACAAAATACCATCAAGAAAGGGTGAAGAACACTAAGCCTCAAGTTTGACTCCAAAAAGGAAGGGAGTCGAAGCAGGCTTACAGTCAACCATATGAAACCTTGAGAACAAATCTAGAGAATACTTGGACTATGTGATGGTTATCCCAGAAGCATAATGGAAGATCTCAATCCTGAGAAAGTAATGCAACAAGCCCAAGTCAGTCATCAGAAACCTATCATGAAGAGCAATTTTGATAGCCCCAATGGTTGATGAAGAACTCTCTCTGATCAGCAAGTCATCAATATATAGAACTAGAAATAGGAGTGAATCATCTTGTTGTAGAATGTAGGCATTGGGATCATAATGGCACCAAGTGAACCCAACTATCAGAAGGAAGGAGTCTGTCTTGGCATACCAGGATCGAGCAGTCAGTTTAAGGCCATAGAGAGACTTCTGAAGATGACACACAAGTGAAGAATCTTGAACGAACCCCTGTGGCTGCTCCATGTAGATCTCCTCCTGAAGGTCACCATGAAGAAAAGTACTCTTCACATCCATCTGGTGTACTTCCCAATGATTGTCTACAACAATGGCAAGAACAAGTCAGATGGAGTTCATTCAAGCAACTAGCGCAAAAGTCTCAGAGTAATCAATCCCAGGAACCTGAGAGAATCCTTTGGTGACCAAGCGAGCCTTATGCTTATGAACTGACCCATCTGCTACAAATTTTGTCTGATAGATCCACTTACATCAAACAAGTTTTCTTCCCTTAGGAAGAGGGACAAGATCCCAAGTGTGGTTCCTCATCAAGGAACTATGCTCCTCCTGCATAGTTGTATCCCACTCAAGAATACCAGAAGCCTCATTGAAAGACTGTGGATCTAAAGTAGTAGCAATGAAGACATGTGGAGCATCCTAGAATTATGAATGAGTCCACCTGGTGTTTGATGGATCCCCAACCCAATCACCTACAGACTGCAAAGTCTATCTAGCCCAAAGTGGACTAGAAGATGGGGAATGTGGAGGAGAATCATCACCCTCTAAATGATGACTAAGAGATGAAGGAGGTGAATTTGCTAAATCACTCTCTGTATCAGAAGTGGAGTAAGAAGACTGCTCAGGTGAATCTGACTCATCATAAGATCTATCAAGTAGCCCAAGTGACTCCAATGTCAATATAGAAGGAGGTGGAGAAGTGATAGAAAGTGAACTCGAAGAGCCCTCCTTAAACTTAACACTCCTCTCAATGAACAACTCATGTGTAGTAGGGTGAAGCAACTGATAATCCTTCACACCATTAGGATATCGTACAAATATGCAAGGTTTTCTTTGTGGATCCAAGGCCTTGTGTTTCTCTGCAGGAATATGGGCCCATGCAGGAGAACCAAAAACTTGAAAGTGCTTAACTAATGGTTTTTGACCGCTCCAAGCTTCAAAAGGAGTGACTCCCTTCAAGGCTCAGTGAGGAACATGGTTCTGGATGTAACAAGCACAGTTAATGGCCTCTACCCAATACTGTGGTGCAAGAGATCTGAAGTGAATCATGCAATTTGCCATTTCCTTCAAGGACCTATTCTTCCGTTCTATAACACCATTTTGTTGAGGATTATATGGAACTGAACATGATGCAAATCAATCCCATCTGAAGTGCAAAATCACTCAAAATGATGGTTGACATACTCACCACCATTGTTAGTGTGCAAAACTTTGATGGCTTTCCCGGATTACTTCTCTAAAAATGTTTTGAAGTCCTGAAAATAATCAAATACTTCTGACTTTTGTTTGAGAAAGTACACCCAAGTATAGCGAGAAAAGTCATCAATGAACGTGAGGACATATCTAGCCCTACTGAAGGAAGGATGCAACCAAATCACTATGAACTAACTCTAGTATCTATGAAGCTCTCCATGCCTTACTTTTGTCAAACTTTTCCTTAGGATGCTTACCAAGAATGCAACCTTGGTAAACACCACCTGAAAACTAAATTGAAGGTAACCCTGTGACCGTGCTTTGCTGGTTGAGCTGCTACAAGTAGCAGTAGTTAAGATGGCCAAACTACTCATGCCATAATCTACTCACATCATTAGAATGAGTGAGAAAAATAGTCGAAGGAGGATCAAGAACAAAGTGAGAAAATAGATAGAGCTGTGACTGATGATCTACTCTCCCAACTACAATTGTAGAACCACTATGCAACTCACGAATCTCCACTGAATATGGAGTGAACTCAACTCGCTTACCTGAACCTGTGTAAGTGATTTGGTATACTGAAAGGGGATTAGTTGATAATGAGGGCACACAAAAAACATCATGGAATGTTCCATCCCCAACATCAACAGACCCTCTCCCACATACCTCAATAGGAGTGTCATCACCCATCAAAATAGAAGGCATAGTACATGGCTCCAAAGATGCAAGCTCTTCCTTAGATGAAACCATGTGGTGTGAAGCACCTGAATCAAGAACCCAAGTGGATGGTGAAGAAGCAACTACTACAAGAGCCTTGCCCTTTCCTTTCCCCTTCCTATTTTCTTTTGCCTTATTAGACCCCTCATTAGAACTCTGTTTGATAGACTCGGGAACACTGATATTATTCTTCTCAAGAATATGTGTCAAGTGATCAATTTGTTTCTTCAAGCACTTATGTTCATCATTGGACCTTCTCTTTCTTAGGCTTGTCACCCTTGGAAGATTGGGTCTCATTAGTTGCTTTTAAAGCAACTAGTGTCTGATCCTTCTTCTCCTTGCTATTCTTTCATTTCTTATCCTTATTCTTGTTGTTAAGACTTTGTCCTTTCTATTCTTTTGTGCCTTGGTTGGTAGCCAGAGCATGTGACTTAGAGGACTTAAGAGTACCCATCTAGATTAGATTATCCTATTCTTGAGTGAGAGAGATAGTAAAATCATCTAAAATGGAATAGTGAATTGTGTACCAAGTGCACCCTTAGTAGCATATAAGGTAGAAACAAACACAGAATATTCTAAACTTAGCTTAGAGAGAATACTAAGAATTAGTTTTTCATCTTTGTTTTCAATTCCACATTGTTTTAATTGTAGCCTTAGTGATTTCAATTTGGTGAAGAAATCCTGGATTGTGTTGAAATTGCCTGGACTTAAACTAATTAGTTCATTTTCCAACATATGTCCCCTTATTGAATCTTGTATGCCAAATAGCATTTCTAGATTTGTCCATAATTCATTTGGTGAGTTCAAATACTCAATGTGAAAGAGCAAATTGGGAGAAACAGACAAACACAGTGTTTCATATGCCTCATCACATTTGTTAAACCACTTAGGCTTATCTTCATCTTTAACGGGTTCAGTTTCAAGTCCCATAGTTATCCTATGTAATCCAGCTTTCCTTAAGTAGTTTTTCATGCATTATTTCCACTCAAAGTAGTTGTTTGGAGATAGGATGGGCACACTTGTTTGATCGATGATGAAAAAATGCAGAAAAGAGATGTTGAAAAGAAGAGAACACAGCCAAGACAACCCCCCCCCTTTTCACTCAATCAAAGAACTCCCCCAAGCAAAAATGATTTTGGCACTTTATAATTAGTGCATTTACAACTGCCACTAGCAAGAAATACTTAGTGGTATTGATCTCAATGCATTACGGAACCCTCAAAAATTGGGTGTATGTTGAAAGTATAATACTGGTACTCTGCCAAGACAAAATAACACCACTACGATCTACTCGAAAAATCATGTACTTTCAAAAAAAGAATCACCTGAATACGAAGTTGTATGTGAAAGTTATGATCCTCTAAAGTTCCAAATAATAGGAACTAAGTAGCATCACCTATGAGAATCTGCAATTTCTAGGAAAACCATACACCAAAATCAAGAATCATCTACACCACCGCAAAGAGCATGATAAAATAGCTAAAAAAAATCTCTAGAAATGGAGGTCATGAGCTCAAGTTATAAGTCTTCAAAATTTGTCTTCATAAACAAAAATGCCAATCGAGAGGGGTTTGTGAGCAAAAAGATAAGGTCTGCCAAATTTTCCTCCAGATTTAGAGGTCCGCCAAGTTTAGAGATTCCCTACCAAATATTCTGCTAAGTTTGCCAAATGTAATAAGAATATTCCAAATTCAGGCACAAGGGCCAAATTAGTGGCATGCAAGCCAAGAATCTAGCAGATAGCTCAGAAGCAAAAATTAGAGGCACAGGCACTTGATACAACATGCAGGCTGGAAAAAAATATAAAGACAAATTTGATGTCAGCTCTA
The DNA here is from genome assembly GCA_027924645.1 of Cunninghamia lanceolata. Lineage (NCBI taxonomy): Eukaryota > Viridiplantae > Streptophyta > Pinopsida > Cupressales > Cupressaceae > Cunninghamia > Cunninghamia lanceolata. Next base: position 14,220,511 of record BSBN01000078.1, read on the forward strand.
AAAGGAAGTTAGGTGTGTGGAAATCACTTCCTACACTAATCTAAAGAGGAGAGAAGAGTGCAAATTCTTTTTAATCCTTACAATTGCAATGTTATTAACCCAACAACAGAGATATTCCAAAAATACACATATACATAGAAAGTAGACAGAAAAGAGGGAGACAAGATATACGTGGGGAAAACCCTTACGGGTGAAAAACCCCACACTCCAAAACACATCGCAAATGTATTCCATAAATAATGAAGGTTACAATATAGTTATAGAGCCAATGCTCTTGTCGGAGTCTTTAACACTCATATATGGAGACAATCTGGTAGCATAACAATACTGTCAATCACATATTACATCTCCTCTCTAAAGCACCTATTATATGGAAAATACAAGGCAAAAATGGCTCTATCTTGGGATGGGCATCCAACATGGCCTCATGGCCCAAAACCTACACCTATGGACACTTGTCCAACACTGTATGATGTTTATAACACTTGTCAAGTCACCCCATCCCAAAGAGATCGTCTATTCCCAATTTGGGCAATGATAGATACTCTTACGACTCCTACGATCATCATAGAATCCGTCATAACTGTCATATCTTACAGCTGTAAGAGAATCTATCATCATAGGCTAAAAATAGCATATTCTCTTACAACATGTCATAACCCTCCTTGAGGCACCCAAAGATGCCTTTTTCCAAGATGCTTCTCAAGACATGTCTTCACCTGTCATAGAATCTTCCTTTTATGACTCTTACGCGTCATAGAACTATCATAGAAATCTATCAAGACTGTTTCAGTCAATATTCCATTACACACTATCCAAGATGCCGACACATGGAAAAATATTCCTACCACTAAGTGGGGCGCCTATCTCCTCATGTGAGGACAAATTTACATGTGGTCATCTTCCATGTAGGATGACAAATCACCATGTCAACTCCCACACAATGACAACATAGGATTTGTATCCTAATTACACATTAGGCAATAAATAAATAAATACAATGAAATAATACAAGGAATTACCAAGGTTGAGACACCATAATTACCAATAGGCTCAAGGGCCGAAATAGCAGAGATTTTTTAAAAAAGGTTGAAGACCTAAAAAAGGACGATGGTCTTAATGCAGGGCAGGGGCATGCAACCTCACCCATGGGCTCCTTAAGGCTATTCACAGCCTTGTAAAGGGCTAGGATAGCCTTTCACGGCTTGTGTAGCCTTTAGAAGAAGGTTGAGCCTTTTTAAAAGGTTTTTTTAATTTTATTGTTTGAAATTTAAAAAAAAATTGATTTTTTTAATTTCAAAAAAACTTTTATATATTTTTTGAAATAAAAAACAAAACCCTGCCTTCTTTTTTTAATGAAAATTTTTGTTTTTATGCAAGGAAAATAAAAAGAAGTTGCAGAAATTATTAAAAAAATTGACAAAGACCTTGCTCTGAAATGCGTGCTGGGGGGCCAAAATGGCTTTCCAGCAAAATTTTTTACCTTTTTGACTCTCGGTACCGAAACTGGTAGTATAATATGTCAAAATTCATCTCTAAGGCCTCTTGGACACAAATGCTCTTATTGAAAATTGTTTTCCAGATCTAATAATATAGGGAAAAATAAATAACCCAACTAGGAAATAAAAAACTACACTAATAACTTGGGTTCTCAAGATGGGGCACTCATGGCAAGGAGAGTACACATTATTGACATCTAGATCTCTATGCTTTGAGAAGATTTATATCCTTTGAGTTTGTTGACACATTTTGTAAACTTCGCTAAAATCTTGTGCTAATTTAAATCATTTTTTATATTATTGTTTATGCTATCTCCTAGTTATAAAAAGTTTTATTTTCTAGGTTTCCCATGGGTGGTAACATTAGAGAGGTATCCTTGGTATTTGTAAGTGGATATTAAATTGCACATTCCTTATATTTTCTACTTGATGAGCTTGTTGTGGCATAATATGGTAGGTGATTTTAAAACTAAAATGTTTTAACTTATCATGTGTCATCTCTTTTGTTTTCACTAGGTGAATGTGGAGTATAATTTTATTATATGGCCCCTCTAAAGTGGTGTTTTAAGAAGCACAGTTAGATGCATTTGATTTATGCATTTTGTGGGCTCTGGGAAGTGGGACTTGTTTGGGAAATATGGTCTTCCCACAATCATTTATAAAGTGGATAAAGTAAAGGAATTATTTTATCAAATGAAATTAAGTCTATTATGAGTATCAAATGTTGTCTCCTTCCCTATTCCATGGATTTCCATCAAGCCTACAACCTTTCTTTTAGTGTGACATTTATAATGTTGGCAGAATATTGTAATAATCAAATAACTAGGACTACATCTTAATAAGTGTTTTTGCCAAAGGAATTCAAATAGTAAAACAATATAAAGTGCAAATTGATTTAGACAAGCTTGGAGTGGATTTGCCTAAGTTTGGAATGCATATGGGTATGTCCAGGATCATGATGGGCTAAACTATACCTCTAAGTGGCAATGAAAATACAAAAAATCAGACTTAATCAAGTTCATGTGAAAATTTGAATGGATTATCTACACAATTTGAAAAAGATGTAAGATCAAAATTTGTAGACAATTGAATCTAGTTTATGAGTTATTATTATTTTTTTTAAAACTAAATTTACTTAGTGAAAAATTAATATTTCAATGGACAACTATTAAATTTTTTAGAAAAAAATAAAAAGTGGGTGTCATTCCAACCAACCTAACTATGAGCAATTTTTTTTTTTTGAAACTTTCAAAATAAGTAGAGGACTCATGCCTAGATGTGACGCATATTTTTTGAAATTTTTTCCAATAAAATAATTAGTTATGATTTTTTACTGTGACTCATTTTAAAAACTAAAAAGTAATTTTCCAGCCAACCTAACTCGATTTAAAAAAATTAGAATTCAATTTTTTTTAACCTATAGCCATAAAAGCATAGAGTGTGACACATCTTTCAAATCTCAAAAAGGTGAAATGGTTTGAAAGTTATGGGTGTTTTTCAATCAGTGTGTCCATCAGGATTTCAGACACACACTATATAGAAAATTATTAATAATTATTTAATAAAATGATAACCAAACAAATCTTATATTTTTAGAAAGCTAACAATTTTTTCTATAAACCCTTTTCGTTTTATGAATTTTGGATAAAAAAAGTCGTCAGCTCGAAGGGTGAAGCTCAAAGAAGAGAGTGAAACCTATAAAATCCTAGAATTGAGGGAAAGTCAACTATGATAGTCCCAAGCCTACATACAAAGCAAAAGCAAAGAAAAACGGATATCCATTTTGCTTTGGTAAAATATTATTTTCCTTTTTCTATGTTTTACAAAATGGATATCCGTTTTAGGTTTCCCAAAACAGATATCCATTTTTCTTTACCCTATTCTTTTCATTATTTTTTAGTTTTTTAGTTTGCAAGGTTAAATAGAATCAGCCCATATAAGCTTTCTATTGGATTTAACCTGGGTTTACCTTGGGTTAGTGATATCAATCAGTTTCATTGATGATTATATTAATCCAAAGTTACGCTCTTTATCTCGTATATATTCTTCATTAGTATAAAGAATATGCACCTTTATTTGTATAGATACCATTATAAATTTTATATATATCTATGAGAATGTCTTTTTTGTTAGGCACCTAAGGAATCTATTGGATGGCCATCTAAATTAGTGCCTTTTTATAATCACTTGCTAACTTGCTCACTGGCACTAAATCTAAAAAGTATTGATGAGTCTTTCCATTACAATCTTTAATTGTTTATATGATAGCTTTCAGATAAGTTGTAATTATTTGCAAGTTGACGATTTAGATAATTGATTATATCATGCATTGTTCATTGATTAAAAGAGATACTTTTGTTGTTAAATAGGAATATGGGTTCATTATGATCTTATGTGTGTTCTTATGTGAAGAATTACTACAACTAAAATTATGTGTAATTAATCTTTTCCTTAATAGAATATCTAGGATTAAAAGTCTCTGAGAGAAAATATCTTTGGTTATTTAAATGATTTCTTATTCTTATGTAGCTTTCTAGCTTAAAGATGTAAAGAGCTATAAACATCTAGTAGGAAATAATAGATAGGCTATTAGGCTCCTCTTAGTTTACTTAGTTCAATTTATTTGGTATTGTTATGCAATAATTATATATCAGCTTGGTTTCCTTGTGTTAAATTATAGGTTCACAACATATAGCATGGAGGGTGCCACTTCTTAGGGTTTCCTTATATTATGGAAATTAGAATCTCACAAATATTGGTTTTATCTTCATTAGTATATTAGTCACTCATTGTCAACAAATGAAGTTTGCTTATTTAGTACAAGTTGAGTCGAGATTGGAAAGTAATTGTATGGTTAGGGTTACGTTGTAATTAATTAAGTCAATGTGAGAATTAGAACCACTATAGTACATTGACAATGAAGATTTCACCTATTCTTTTATGAATGAAGGAATATGATTGTATGTTTGGATATTTTCAAATGCATTGTGTTGTTTTAAATGCTAGTTTACGAAGATATATGGGTAAAAGCACAATAGTGTGTCACACTTTTGGCCAAATAAATAGTTCTAGGTAGATAGTTTACGTGCAATAAGTTTACGCTTGGTTTTGTTATGCCTGAAACCATGTTGTGCCTATGTGGCACCTATGTGGTTATACATTTCCAGGCAGAATGTTATCGAGTAGTAAGTTTACACCCGGTTGGGTTTTAGGCGTAACCATAGAAAATAAAAATTAAAAAAAAGGTAAAAAATGTCATTTTCGCCCGAATTGATACAATTTTGAAGTGTTCCACCTGGAGCCCACAACAGCCAGCAAGCCCACAGGCCTCTCGACTATACTGTACTACCTCTAGGTACTGCACTATTCCATCACTGCAACTCCACAACACCCACCTGCACAAATGGATATATAAACTATACCCACCGACATTTAGATGTGCATATACCCTAATCCTAACTATATAAATGAATATATACACAAGATTATTCTGTATGCATGCTGGGAATGTGTCACAGAAATGAGATCTTTTGTGAATGTGTAGAGAATGATTTTACTTTTCCATCCCACAGAGGAAGAACCCTTTCTGTAAGAATAAAAATGTAATGATATTTTGCCTACGACAAAAACTCTTCTCACAATATAAAACCCTAATTCTACTATGATATTTTGCCAACTGCAATATCCTATATGAATTTTTATAGCTTGTTCAAAATATCTCCTTTCATATGATACAGTCTTTTCTCCTTCCATATATGATACCTGGTCTTTTTAAAAATGACTACATACAGCTATACCTAGTCTTTTAAAAGAACTGTATAGCTATATTTAGGCATTTTTACTGTAAAATACAATTGAAATTTTAAAAAAACTGTAGCATATGAAAGGAGAGATTTTGGACAAACTGTCAAAATTCATATAGGATAAAGGATAGGTAACAAAAAAATGTTGTATTGCCTCGCTCAATTCCAGCCAATCATAGGTTAGAGGTTGTTGTTGAATTGATACTTCCAACTCTTTATCTAGGTTAGCATGGGATCCTTTTCCATGGAATTATTGGTTCTTTTATTCTACTATAGGCCAATATTCTTCCATGGAGTACACATGGTAGAGAGTTATTGAGGGATGGACAGAATCAAAACTAGAAGCATGGTTATGCACAAAGACATGACTATGAAGAATATGCAACCACTTTGGTTTAAATGCAATAAAATCAATTTTGCAATAGTTACAAAGGTTTCAAAATTGTCAACTGCTAAAAAGCTATGCATTCACATGATTTCAAAGGGGCAAAATTTGTAATGCTAGAATTCAAACCTTGAATTTCATTAGATATTGTAATGCTCCTTCCCAAGCCTTATTAACCCTAAACCCTTAATCTACCATCTTCTTCTCTTATAAATCTTTGTCATTTTTCCCATTTTTTAGTATGTGAAAACTAGAGAAAGACATCCCAAACAATTTGACTTCAAATACAACCATTATTTGTTGATTTCTTATCCTTGCTCAACTTTAGGAACCTTTTGGATTTATTATTTTCTCTAGAATTAGAGAAAGAGCTCAATTTGAGGACCAAATTTACTTCATTTAACTCCACAACTACATCACTTCACTCTAGGTTTGAATTTTCCCATTTATTTTGCAAGTAGATTAGATTAAATTTTATTTTTTTTCTTATCTTCAATTAAAATTAGAGTAAATTAGTTTACATAGATCTTGAATGAGATCGATTAAATTTGGATTGCATTTCTTCATGGTTGGAGTAGATTATTTAACTTTATAACTATGTTTAATCCATTCTTGTCAAATTGGGATTTCTATCTAGAAACCTTGCTTGAAAAGTCATCTCTTTTTATGGTTTTCTTGCCTAAATATTTCAAAAAAAATTATTCTATTAGTCTTTGGATTACAAATGGTTGTTCTATATCGTGTAAGCCCTCATTCAAAAGTGATTCCAACCCATTACCAATATTTAAAATCCTATTTGCCTCCACTATTTTGGTTGCTAAAGGCCCTTGTTTTGATCTTCACTTGGAAAAACTAGTTCAAACTAGTAGAAAACTACTAGGTCATTCATTGTTGAATTAGTTGTCATTTTCCTAACAACATTATATGTGTGATAGGATTGCACTTTATTCCATCCGAAAACCATTGAAAACCCCAAATATAGTCATTTGCGTTTACTTGGTCTTCTCAAATTTACATGTTCATTTCAATAGGAAATATCTATTTGTTGAAAATGGCAAATTTGAACTTTAATGTATTTCAATTCAAAAGGATAGCTTTTCCATTTTAGAAATAGATTAGTGAGTTTTGTATTTACATTTATTTCAATAAAACTTGCATTTTTATTCAAGATCTTAAATCTAACTACATTATTAGTTTGGAAATTTTTAAAAAACTAGATTGCATTTTAGGGAAAGACATTGAAGAGAAATTATAATTTATCTTATATTGAATTTTAAAATTAAAATCCTAATACTAATAAAATGGAAACTTGTCAAATTGCAAACAGTTGTATATTCTTATCATTTTGAAAAGTTGCAAAATTGCATTCTCGAAAAGTTTTCATTTTATATAAGAATCATTCAATAAAACTTTCATTTGTAAAAATATGCATTTTTGCTTGCATCTTAGCTGTGCATTCATCTCAAAATCTACATATTGAAATGAGAAGATATAAAATTTAGTTGCATTTGGTATAATTTATTTTCTATTTTATGTATTAACATAGAATTTGCTTTAGTAAAAAATTAAAAAAAAAACATTTAGGCAATTAGAATACACTTCCTAACACATTCATACACCTACATGTAAAATCCAAGTAATTTCCTTGCTTTATGGCAATATGTTGTGTGCACAAATCGATCTAGAAAGTGGGTTGTGGGAGTTAGATTTTGCCTTTAGGTTACAAAACTCATCTTCATGTAAATGTGGATCTGAACTTGGCTATGTATTTGAAATATGTGCACATACTTGAAACCTGTTTGCCTTGGTGTACGCGACCCACAATAACTAATTTAGTATTTAAGAACATGTAGGTTGTTTCATGTTTTAAATACACCTTGTTGTGTCTTGATTTAATATAAATGTTTAGATTGAATGTATTTAATTTTTTAATTTTAAATGTTTATATAGTTTTCTAACTAATTAAAATGTATAGATTATTCATGTGTATTTAATTCTTTGATTTTAAATGTTTTTAGTTTTGTTAATTTAAATGTAAAAATTGAATGTATTTTCATTTTATAAATTAAATGTATGTTCAATTTTTTTTAAATGCAGAAATTTGCATATACATGGCATTTGATATGGTGTCTCATCATAGTGATGCTCATAATAGTGAGCATAATAGTGTTGATGCACATAGCGTTAGGAGCAACTTATATGTTGCCACTTTCGATAGACTAAATAATGTTTTGACACATTTAGATCAGACGATCCATAGTACACCAAACCTGTCTAATAGAGACAGGTTGGTGGGGATTAGAGCAGAGTTTGCTTGTATGATTAACATAGTCAAATCATATAATCCCTATGATGATTTGAGTATTGAGGATTTTTATGTGTCACTTGCTAGTACTGTTACTGGGATAGTGAAATGGCTAGTAGTTAATAGGGTTGTTTCATTGGATATGGTGCATAGTATGTTTCCACATTATTAGGGACTGGATAGAGTTCAGGGCTATTTTGTCACCAGTTGTATAGATGTTGTTATTGCACCACTTATATATCCTAAGTGGTTAGCAGCACATCATATATGGCCTCACAATGATGAGTTTCTCTTATATTTTTGCAAACAATTAAATGTTGCAGTTCATTTATGACTTGATGTTGATTTCACATCTATCCCTCGAAATGCAGGATAGGGTTTTGGGAGGTTTTTAGAGAAATGCCAACATCCTAATCATGATCCACCTATTGATAGTAGGGTATTAGTGGGTCCCAATCTTTTGGTACTTCCCAAAAGGTTGAATCTAGGACAATCAGTTGAGGCGGCAGTTGCATCATCGAGACATCACATTTTTGAGAGTCTAGGTTCTATTGCCAGTGACGTTGACCGCTTGGCATCAGATTGCGTTGGTAGATATATGTTGTGTCCATGCACCAAAATAGGATCAATTGATTCAACTTCTGCTACCAGTTATGATCCTTACATACGTGTTGGCATAGTTTCACCATGTGATGTTGCGCAGACTTCTGGAGAGGGTACTCTATGCAAATTGAGTACATGTCTGGTGCATGATCTACTTTCTGCATATCATGTTCTTAGTTCATAGTACAGGATCCCTCTTGAGTCTGTGTCCACATTTGTCAGTCAGTGGAATGATCACTAATCTACACAAATGACTGACATAGTGCCTTCACAACAAATTCCATCACAGCCTGATGTTGCTATTGTGCCACCTTATGCACCAAGATCATTCCATGGACTTTTGTTTGATGATAACATTGTGATGACCCTTGATTCATTTGACCTTAGTGAGGGTCATCCATGGAGCTACATAGGTTTCTAATGATGAGGTATACATTTTAAATTTTGTGTTTAATCTCTAGTGTAATTTATTTGTTAAATAAATAATATATATTTAAATTATAAAATTTAGTCTTGTGCATCATGCACATGTTGACTCTTATTTAATCAATCTTACATTAGGGAGTGACGAGGGAAGTGATATTTAGTATTTAATTGTATAAAATTTGAACATGTACTTGAGATTCCATATTTTTTAATTTATATATAAGTTTAATTTAATAGAGATAATTTTTATGTTCAATGATCTACACATCACTCAGATATTCATAGATGGATGGGATTAGATACACAGGGTTCACGACATGGTTCAGGATGGGGATCAATACAGGGCTCAGCTCATCATTCTAGTCCTGAGTTGAGTGAGGCCCATTCCACCCATAGGAGGCACGAGTGATGATGTTGCAGTTAGATGTATTCATGTTCTTTGTTATGTTTGCCCAAATTTTCATGACATGTTGCAATTACACTTGATGTTATATTGAGTTTAGATGTTGTTGAGTTTACATGTTGCAATTAGACTTTATGTTATTGAGTTTACATGTTGCAGTTAGACTTTTTGTTATTTCTTTATATATATGATACATGTATATATGCACATTTAGATGTTTGGTTGTATAGATCTGTATGGATGTTTTCCTTTGAATATACGAGTCTTAATTTGGATAAAATCAAGTTTTAACTTATAGTTTAAATGTTTATATATGTTTACTTGTAGATGCATATAAATTTACTTATACCTATGTATATATATTCACTTGTACATATATGTAGTTGAAACATGCTATGTATGTATAAATTATATGTTAAATTTAAATTGTGTTTTATGGAAAAATATCAATTTGTTTTTTAAATGTTTCTTGTAGATGTGATGTTATAATTAATGATTGAGAAATGATGTCAACACCCTAGGCATTGATAGGAATAGTTTTGTATAAAATATTTGGGAATGTATGGAAAAATAGATAAATTATGTTGTGTAATAACTTTTTAAAATGATGAATAATTTAATTTAATTTATATCTATTGAATCTTGTGAATTAAAATATAGTTTTTACACAATATTTGTATTTCAAATTAGTCTCTTATTGGATGTGTCCACTATAGATAATTTTGTCACCTGTTTTTATATGGCTAATAAAATTTAAGAAAACTTTGAGTTATTCTTTTTTTTTGGTTTATGACTTCTAATATCATTGACAAGATTGTTCAAGTCTATATAACATGTATAAACACCTAGCTAGAGGACAATAGAAGGATTCATAGGTTCAAATCACTATATCATAGGTAAAGTGTAATATTGAAAGTATGTAATTCAAATTAAGTGGTGGTGAATAAATTTAAATACTCTATAAATTGTGCATATATATGATGCTATATGAACTTAAGAATTCCATATAATCTAATAGTTTACACATGAATTTGATTGTCCATGCAAATAATTCAAACTAGATGATGAGCTATAATTGTGTCCAGTTGAATGTAAATGAAATTAAATCTATTCTTGAACTTAAGGATTCCATATAATCTAATACACAGGTGAATTTGATTGTGCATGCAAAGAATTCAAACTAGATGATGAGCTATAGTTGTGTCCAGTTGAATGTAAATGAAATCAAATCTATTCTTGAACTTAAGAATTCTAGATGGAACATTTATATGCAATTGGAAATTGATAAAATCTCACTATGCACATAATATATAATTATCTAGAGATCTTCCCATGACAACTATATATTAAAAAGTGATCAATCCACATAATTACCAAATATCCCATTACATGTGGTCTCAAGCTATACATCATTATGAATATTCCAATGCACCAAGGTGAACAAGATTTAGACCAATCCAAGAGAACCCATACAGGAACAATTCACATTTAATGATATATGTAAGTAACATACCAAAGGTTATAGAAAATAATGGTTTCTACTCGAAATGAACAAAAATAAATTACAACATGCCTAGATAGATCTTGGATTAAAGGCCAATACATAATGGAAGCCTAAAACTAGCAATCACACTATGGTGTGCAATGGGTACACTAAAGAGTTATAGAAATCTAATTGTTATGTCCTTAAGTGAACAATGATTTCATTCCATGAGACTGTGTTTCTTTAAAATGATATGTTTTTTGTTCTATGCTTACAAGTATTGAGTTTGGAATTTCACAAACTAGATGTATTTCAAATTTGCTACAACTTCAAGGAATTTTCAAATAAGAAGTTTTTGTGTATATACAAAAATGAATAATTCCCTTAAACTATTTTTTATAATTGCCAAAGTATTGTATATTATTGAAAAAATATTCACATCAGTGAGTAGCCCATAAAGAGGAAAAATCATAGATTATCATTTTGATTTCATGGAGATTTTACATTTCAATATAAAGATTTCCAAAATAACAAAATATTGTAAGAGGTGAATTGTGTAGGGGGAATAGCCAATGGCTACACTAAGGAAGGGAAAATATATGAACCAATGGTAAGATGAATAAGACAATGCTATGACTTTGCAACTTGAATTAATATTGAGTTGGAGATACAAGCTTGCCTATATCATTGTTAATAGTTTAATTTGGTGAAGTTGAGTAGATCTTTGGCCATTCATTTTATTTAAACTATTAGATTTTCCTCACTCCAAAGTGTAGAAGATAGTGAGGCTCACACATCACAAATATTTGATATATTCCAACTAAAAGGTTTATTATCTATGATTGTGAAGTTAGGTATTTGGTTGTGAATTTGTTTTATATGTTGATATAGATTCACCATCAAGGTGATTTATCATGGTGCCATTAACATAACCGCACAATTAGATGTCAATGCAAGAAAAGATAGTTTTATACCAATTGCTAATAGTAAAAATCTATTCGTAGGGCTTATAGAACTCATGAAGCAAATATTTACACAATGTCCTTTATTTGAAGATTTGGTTGATGCTAATATTGTATAATGAATTTTGTATTTATGTAAATGATTGCTTCTTAATACAAACAAATATGAGTTCAAGATCGTTTCATATTGGAAATAAATATTAGTTCATTCAAAGTATAGAGAGATTAAGAAGAACTTTAATAAATGTAAAATCTTTATTGTCAAGCATTGTGAGTTGCCATATGAAATAGAAACACCATGAAATTTCAACTTTCATTTTAATATAATAAAAAAATTGAATGTCACAAATTAGTAACATAAAAAATAAAGAAAACTAGAGACAACATGTATCTATTCTTCACCACTCAAACACCAAATGAATTTTAAAAGTTGTACTAGATGTTTTATAAATTGCATATTACATTGGTTATTTACATTTATTTTAAGTTGTATTAAACATTCAAGATTTGTACATATAAACATGTAACACATCTCTTGGGGTTTTGAACACAAGTCTCCACTATGAAGGTCACTCAAGCACATTCCATGTTACATTGGTTATTTGAAAAAACATAATATCAAGGATTAGCTGCGAGTGATAGCTTCCAATAAGGATCACAATGTATATGAGCTACACTATTTCAACATTGCTGAGAATGAGGCAGAAGATGAAGATTAAATTTAAGTTTTGTCAGTATTTAGGTATGAGTGACACTGATTTTTTAAACTATAAAGAGTTAGCTACTACAATTCTCTTATAAATGCCATGCCAAGTTTGAGTTTATTTTGTTTACTTATATTTTGGCAAGGTTTTTGCCTAAATTATTGTGTAGGTAGAGAGCTTACATAAGAGTTTGGGGATAATTTTTAAAGTAATCTTTGCATTACGAAACTTTATGTATGTAATTTGAATTCTATATGCCAGTTGGGAATTTTCTTTTTTTCAAATGTAATACCTTAAAATCCTTTTCTTATGCTGACTTAGATTGATGGTCACATATATGGCTGATAAGTATGGATATTTAATCTTTTTGGCTAAGCACTGTACATTTATAATTTTTGAAATCTTTATGTGCATTATTTAGACTCCTAAACTAGATGTGGTAGAATATATGGCCATAATTTATTACAATATATCATAAATTGCATATTCTAAAAGACAAAATGAATTTTTAAAGTTGTACTAGATGTTAAATATAAATTTCATATGATGCACTATGTACATGTGGAGTTAAACAAATGAAATGACAGATTCTTGTTAACTTAAGAATTCCATTTCCAACATAAATTTATGCAAAATTGGAACATAAACTAGGTTTTGTAAATTGCATATATATATACATGATCTAGCATATAAGTGTCTAGTTGAACAAATGAAATCAAAGATTAAATGAAAGTGAACTTAACAATTCCATGTCAAACATAAAAATGCAATTGGAATAGATGATTTAAAGGAATTTAGGCAAAATGTGAACTTTTTAAAAGTTGTAGTGCCCCGCATTTTGCTTTCTGATAGACTGATAGTTGTTCCTTTTGATCTAGACATTATGACATCTTGTTAGTGATGGATTTACTATTTTGGTGTTATTTGTTGATACTTATTGATGTTGACTTACCGCTATAATGACACTTGATGATACTGTTAGTACTGTTGTTTTATGCTTATGTTATGATCAGTATGGACTTAATCGACTATGTAAATCCATCTTACTATGTGCACTATGTGATCATCTGATGATGTTCTTATCTAGATGTTCAATTACTAATGAATATCCATGATGTGGTTACTTGTTGATGTGTTTTGTGAAGGGGACAGTGTCGCATTACTCATGAGTGAGTACCCTGCTACACTACGATTCCCTTTCACAATGTGTCTGATTGAATGATTGTGTGTGTGTGTGTGTGTGTGTGTGTGTGTGTGTGTGTGTGTGTGTGTGTGTGTGTGTGTGTTTGACCCTTTCATTTGCTGCAGGTTCAGGTACTAGGCATCGACTCCACCTGAATCAACAGGATTGAGCATGCCTTAAATCCAATGGAGAATTGATGAACAAAGATGACATAAGGTCCCTCAGCTTGTCATCATCCTCGAAGAGGATAAGATTTCATGTCCTAGGATCTGTCAGTCTGGTCAGTTAGGCATGATAGTCAGTCACCTTTGTTGAGGTATTATTCGGTCATGCTTGGTCGTCTGTTATTGTTTGGCATTAGACAGTTTTAGTTGTAATAGTTTGATTGTGTTTTGATCTATCGTTGTCATAGCATAAATTTTTGGTCTTAGGAGCACATTGTTAATAATAATAATAATAATAATAATAATAAATTTGAGGAAAATATAACATTTGCATATAAAAGAATTTAATTGATAACGTTAAATAATAACTTTTAGTGTTTTTCGAGATGTCATTAAACTCATGAAATATTATAATAAACTAAATATTATAATAAATTTATTTTTGAGAGTTGTCTTCAAATATTCTATGCCCAATTTAAGATTAATAAATAAGGATTACTTGGGGGTAATGGCAATTTATTGTGAGGCAGTGGGAGCTCTGTAACGGATGAGAAATTATTGTGTGGCTATTTTATGTTTTGGAAGTGTATATTTTGGGGATCTCTCGGGGAGCTCACACACGGTGATTTTGGAGAAAATATTTGGAGAAGATGGTTTCAGGAGGAGGATTTGCAGAATAGTGAGTTTGGGGAAGTTTGGTGTGCATCTATAGAAATTGATCTTGGCATCTCCAGCCAGTCAACTATTGGGATTCCAGGTTCCATTATTTTAAGAACTCTCTCTCTCTCTCTTCCTCTTATGGATTTGATTTATTTCTCTGTTTGTAATTGCTTAAGGGTTTAGGAAGTTTCTTTTATCAGATCCAGCTTGTACATGCCTATGAACATCTGTCATATCATTCCATGAGATAAGAATTCTTTGGGGCATCTGTCAACTGTTTACATCCCATGTCTATGCTTTTATATTTTTTTTTACAATCCTACAGTCATGGCATTTTGTGAGTAGACATTTCTTTGAGGTATTTGGCCACAATGGACTAGGCCACTTAACTAGCTGAAAACCAATATTTTTTTTTAATTCAATTCAGTAAATGCAAAACAATGCCCTAGAAGACCTTCACATGCTTAGTAATTGAATTAAATTTATTTACAGAGCCAATGCATTGAAGCCATTTGCGTGCTTAGTATGTCCTGTATCTCAAGTCCATTCGTGAAAATGGAATACCACATAAGCTGGGTCCAGCCTTAGGCCATGTCCATTTTTTTTAGTATGGTCTACCATTCGTGAATGCGGACTCCCAGTTATACTAGGTCTAACCCTAGAACTATCTTAACACCACTGTGAAATGCATAATACAGATCGGCCTTCTATGTGTACCGATCAGCCTTCTATGTATGTCGATCGACCTTCTAATGTATATCAATGGCCTCTATAGATGGCATACTAGCATACATTCAACAAATTCATTATTTGCTCCACAAACGAATTCACCTAGAATTTCTAAAGTTATGGTATTAGCATGTCAATTTGGCGATTACCATAAAATTCTACTTACAACCATCTAAAGTCAATTTTGTTGTGATTTACCGATTATATTGCAGCATGGGCTATGTGGAAACCACCGATAATGTCATCATTATGATACATGTTTAAACCCTATGGAATGTATTTCTATCACCTGTCAACAAATCCATTTTGTGATTATCCTACCTAATCGATCTGCCTGGAATATTTCTTGTTTTTGGAAAGCCTGTTTAGCATACCATTGTTGGCGTTCCTGCGTATGGTGCATTCTTTTGGCAACGTTTCCTTTAACCAATCTATCTGCCAGTCTACCTATTCATTGTAGCATTTAGTTAGAAGGTTTCTTAAACCTATTTAGCAGGTTTATGGTGCAATTTATGTTTCATAATTATGCGTTGTATTCCAGGTTTAAATAGAGCACGTTGAGGCCTTGAGAAATTACATGTCCTATACTTAGTGGTTGTTAAAATCTATGGTTAGCTAAATTAAATTCTTTGGCCTTGTAGTAATGACGCATCAAAGTGCCCTAAGTCATAGTTAGAGCCTGTGTATGTAAATCATGATATTTTTTATGGTAGGTAATGAGTGTTGAGTGTATCTCTTAGGCTATCTTTCCACTTGTAGAACCTCATATGGAGTGTTTAAAAACTAGAATTGTCAGCTCATAAAACTTCATCGCCACTTGTGAAAGTGTTTGCATTTAATACAAAATTCATTTAGTAATAATAACTTTTTATATTTCGGCACCTATCAAGTAAAAGAGTAGTAATAACTTTCCAAGGTTTCGTTGTATGCATTATTATTATTATTATTATTATTATTATTATTATTATTATTTCAAAAATTTAAATGATTACTAACCAATGTACTTGATGAAATAAATTCCTCATTTTGAACGGATTAATAAGATTAGTTGATCTTAGTAAGATTGAGTTTTTAATGGTATTTGTTACATTGATTTAAAATTAATAGGTTTAAAATTTAAGTATTGATAAATTTATATTTAAATTAGTATTATTATTACAATATAATGAAATTATTATGTTGGTTTACAAACATTGTATTTGGGTTTTTGTTAATTGAGAGTGAGCCTTGTGTAAGTCATCGTAGTAGAATCATGTTCCAGAGGAATAGGTTTAAATGTTTTGCTTTCACATATATATGATGATTGTAATAGTGTCATAATATGTCTTGTAAGGATGTTAGGATTCATTATTGTGTTGATTATGCATTTTAGTAGTATGTCAATGTTGGGAAAACGTAAAAAATATATGTTGCTTATGGTTGCTTCACATGGAAGCTATGGCAATGCATTGTGAAATTTGTCCTATGATTATGTTGAAATGCAAGAAGGTTTTAAATGCCTTGCATGGTTCATGTTACTATGTATATTACTATGCTTGTTCAGTAGGGTCTTCTGGATGTAGGTAGGGGAGTGGCTCTCAATGGGCGTCGAAGCCCAAAGTGGCATCTTGGACAACCCATGTGGGAGTTTCCTTAACTCAGTGATAACCTAATTAATGAATTTAGGGGTTGGGTAGTAATCACATTAAAATAAGATAATTGGATGCCTCACTCATAGCTCAAGTGCTTATTTAGGCTTGAGATGAGATGAGAAGGCTTGGAATGGCAAGATCAACTACCTTGTCCACATGAAAGGTATGTTGATTTTGCGTGAGTTTGTATGGGGGCCGGGGGTCGGGAGAGGTTACCAAGATAGCCCGGGATGGGGGTCAGGGCCTAAGAAGACCTACCAGGACAACCCATGATGAGCCACATGATGACACTCTTTCCTACTGTACTCTAGTATTCCCTAGATGTTCTCTTTTCATTTGTTGTGTGGTTGCCTCTGGAATTGATGATTAAGTAATGACCTGTGTTGTTATAGTCATGTGTAGTCCTTGTTCTTCTTAGTCATTGTCTAATTGTCTTTTCATGCCGTAGGACCTTATTGTTATCTCCTAGCATAGGGGGTGGACCTCAGAGTTCCACATGGTTAGGTGGATGTGCATTCTCCCATTGGTCTCTTTGTTGTTGTTCGAGTGTATGAGGATATATCACTTGTAGCGGATCACTACTCTTGTTGAGTTCGATGAGACAGATACTTATGTTTTGTATATCAAATGATTCATGTGCAATTATATTGATGTATATACTTTTATGTATTCATGAAGCAACACAGTCGACACTATAATGATGTAATCTTTTGTAAAGAAGATTTTAAACATATTAGCAAGATCTTAATGTTCTTATCTGATGTCATTTTATGATGGGAATATATGTGATGATTCTTTTGATGCATCTAGTTTTGGATGAACTTTGGTTGCTAATTAGATTATGTTCATAATTTTGTAATGCAGTCATGTACTCCCTAGGGATTGATACTTAACTTAGATGTAATGTGATTATATGATTACACTGTGTTACCATTTCTTCTTTAAAAAAAAAATTGCCCTTTTGTACTGCATAGTTAAGCTTATCTCTAGGGTTTCATGGTGGGGCATTACAAAAGTCACTAGGTTTTGTAAATTATATAGATGAGATCTTTAAGATTCAACAAATGAAATCAAAGATTCAAGTGAACTTAAAAGAATTCCATGTGTCCAACATATATCCAAAAAATAATTTAAAGCTCCTGATATATATAATCTGGATCCTCTATATCTTTAATTATCTCTAAAATCTTTTCATGATCTTCAATAGGCAACCTCCACTTTTGTTTGGTACATCCTCTTTTAGGTAAAGTTTCTAAATTTATTTTTGTTGCTATAACTAAGTGACTATAATGTAGAACCTTTTGTCCAAGCATATAATCAACAAATATAATACCATGTCTATCTATCTTTATTTGTTGATAATATGTGTCTTCAATAACGACTGATCCAATGGGATACTCTTGTCCATCACCATCTGTCATCTAGTCCACCAATTTGCTTTTTGGTTGTGTACATCTTAGTAGATAGTAATCTACACCTTCCACATTGTCAGGATCTGCAACAACAACAAAAATATCTCCTGTACACACACCATGTAAAGTTTGTACCAAAGTTGTAAATATATTAAATTAATATATAAATTTATATATATAAACATGATTGAATCAAACTTACTGGTACATAGAATATATAAATCAATTTTAAGTTAATCAATTAAATACATACCTGAACAACTAAACTAGATACACATTCGTAATCAACTGAAAATAGAGGATCGTAGACATAGACATTATCATTTTCTTCAAAAGGAGGCATTGGTATTAATTATTTTATTTCCCATCGTGAAACATACCCATCTCTAATATTCTCACATTGAACGATATTTGCATTGTCCTCGATGCAATTAACACAAAGACATGATTTTTCTCACATTAATTACATAAGGCATGCTACCTCCTGTTGTCATGATTTGATGTAGACTTCTAATACCTTTAATTGTTTGACAATTAATAGCATTTGATCAATCAATATCTGTAAATTAAAAACATCCAAGTGATTAATTTCAATATATATTTAAATTTGAAAATTTGAGTAAATCATGTACACACACTTTTAAATTCAAATTTAAGAAATTTTGACTAGATGTACCTGTAACTTCCCAAAAATACCGCGTGTTGTATGTTGAGTCATTAGCAGAAAAATGAATTTTGCACCATTCAACAATTTCATTTGCATTCTGTATGGCATTACCTGCAAGTACACATTTTGGCAAAAATTGTCACTTGTTACTTTCAAGGTATATTTAAGAATTTAATATTTAAAGTTTAAATATAGATCTAACTTTTTTAAAAAAATCTCTAGATTCCATATATATATATGGCACGGACTACCTTCAAGTTCACATTGACGAAGTGCACGCTTCACACATGCTAATGCTCCATCGTGCTCTTCTTTTCCATGTCAACTCTCATAAAAATTCCACAAGAATTTGGTGTTACATATAGCATGTTGATGGCTTAACCAAACAAAAGCTTTTGCAGACTTAAATTGTGCTATGAAGAACTACAAATAATTACACTCTTGAACGAAATTAGCTTAAAAAAACTTGACATATTATATATTATAAGTAATTGAACAATTTAAGTCTTAAAGTTAGAAGTAAATAAAAATTTAAAATTAAACCCTAAACAACGTACTTACCAGCACATCCATCAGACCATATCTAGTGTTGTTTTTTATTTATGCCACATCATCTCAGGTCTTCAAAAAACATTTTCAAACAATGAGCTACATAACTTCTATCATGACCGGTATCATCACTGACATAAAAGTGAACCTCTTTGATGATAATTTGACCATCTTTTCTACTTTGTATACCATCTACCTAAAACTCGGCATACCTATAGTAAACTTGCACAAAGATTGTAACTTGCTCTGAATGATAATATTGACTTTGAATCTTAGTTTGAGGACTAAATGTATAGTTCTTAGATAAATCTACAATAGAGAGAATATAACCTAGTGGAAAGCAATTCTTTGAATCACAAAATTGCTTAGCTTGTCATCTTGCACCATGACAATGCTAGATTTCTGGATATATGATATTGCAAAATTTATTCATAAATTCATCGTAAGGCAATCCACTCTCTTTGAGATCAATTTTGTTGGCCTCGACTCCTGACTTCATTAAGTATGTCTCATATTCAAATCTCTTCCAAATAACTTGCATTTCAATGTTGTCAAATTGTAAAAGATTCTTCAAATTTCTACAATCATTAAATATATTTTTATACACTAAACATTGAACTCATCTGAATCTTCTAATTTTTCGCATAAAAGAGACTTTACAAATTGTGTTGTGCTTCTAAGGATGGCTATATTTCGATCAATTACTACCATAGTTTTTTAAATGATTGTAGATGTAGACCAAACTCAACATGATTTTGACAACAACAAGTTTCACATACTTTATTTATACGTACAAATGATGGTCATAGTGTCTCAAACATCCTTTGACAAATCTTCACATTTGAAAGTTCTTCCTTAAATGCTTCAAAAAGTTCACTTTGTGTTGTATCTATAAAATATTTTGGATCAGAAAATTTTGTACCATCTTCACCTATTATTTGTATAGTATCCCTTCTATTCGAAGAAACACGAGAGTGATTGGTCAAATATTCAACCACCCGTTTCTATACATCTTCTGAAATTCTATCTTTTCAGGGAACCCTACAAATATTTACCTATTTCTTCTCAATTTTTTCATCTATTTCATTTCTCTTTTCAATATACCTTTGAACAGTTCTCCTAGAAACATTTAGTAATTCAGAAATTACTTGAACTTGTCTTCTATGTGATAATTTCTTACTAGAATATACAGTCATCAATGCTCTATGTGCAGCACTTGGATCACTAACTCGACTCTTGTTATAAATACAATTCAATGCTTCTTGCAAGTTTTCAAAAAAAAAATTTGTTTTAATAAACCTGATGAATTTTTCCTATTATCAACCCCTAACAACTCCACAACAAGAGTCATTTCTTTTCGTCTAATTAAATTTGCAACTAATTGTGTTGTTCCAATTAGATATTTTTCTTCAAAAAATTCATCCCATATTCTTTTAGAGTCTAATTTTACTGTGCTTTCAGGTAACATATTT
Organism: Cunninghamia lanceolata; assembly: GCA_027924645.1. Classification (NCBI taxonomy): domain Eukaryota; kingdom Viridiplantae; phylum Streptophyta; class Pinopsida; order Cupressales; family Cupressaceae; genus Cunninghamia; species Cunninghamia lanceolata. Next base: position 14,241,551 of record BSBN01000078.1, read on the forward strand.
TCAGATGAAATATTATTGAAAAGTGAATCCTCATCCATCTCCATCAGATTTTCCATACCATAGAAAATTTTTCTATTACTCTAGGTTTAGTTTGTTCTTGTACTTGTACGTCACCTTGGTCATCAATATTTTCCATGGGTTGTTCTTTAGTAGATGTTCCTTCACCCACTTTTCTCTTCCTCTCTCTTGTACGATTATACTTCCTTGATCTAGTCCTTAGATTCCCCATCACAAATTGCACCCAAATTTGAATTCAACTACATACAAATGTACACACATGCTTTCAATGAATGCACAGTTAATATTGCATTTAAATAGAACACTAAATTATAAATTGTTCATCTGTTAAAGCCAAAATTAAAAAAAAACATTCAAATTACAAACATATCATGAGCAAATTTGGTATCATGAGCATATTTGGTATATCATGGTGCCTCTAATTTAAATATATCATAATAAAAGACAAGTTTATGATGTGAAAGAGAGAAAACATGATATATCCTCTATGAAAATCTATATAGCAATGAAAAGATAAGATTACAAAGGGAAAGACCTACGATTCCTTAAAAGCAAGGATGTGACAAATAAAATTACACTATGTAATTGATTTCATTTTTTAAATACTAATGTAATTGATTTCATTTGTTAAATACTAATGTAACAAGGGATGGAACACACACATGAGAAATAAATGAAAAGTAGAGAAGAGAAGAGATGCAAAGGGAAAAAATGATTGTGCACATGCATAAAGGTAGTTTTCCCTAGATGGGTATGATAGTATATATAATGATTTACTCATGAGGGGGGGAAGGCATGATGCCTATAATTTAAATATATCATATTAAAAGACTTATATGATGTGAAAGATAGAAAACATGATATGAAATAAACCTTCTTTTGTTGCAATAAGTCTTCTTTTGTCAAAATAAGCCTTCCTTTGCCAAAATATGCCTTCTTTTGTATTTAATCAAATTTTCTTGAGTTGAAAAAATTAAAAAAAAGTTATATATTCGGCCGATAAGTTGTCGGCTGACTATGTACCGGCTGATACGTTTACACCTGATAATGTTATGCCAAAAACCTTGTCAACTGTAATCTAATCATCTGTAACTTACTTAGTCATAACATGCTTGGCTGACTATGTTTAGTTGTGTTGTTCTCAAAATCGGCTACACTCATTTTTGTAGACAACCCCTACGAAACTTGTCCATCTTGTAGCCTACACTCTAAGTTCACAAATCAAGACAAGCACTCTTGCTTTCATACAAAGTCATCTGATATCCTAGAAGAGTTTGCGACATTTCCTTATGATGATTTCTTGAAAACCATGAAGCTTGTTTTGGTCGTAAGCTCGCCAAAATATCAATTATTGAATATTTTAGGGCATTAGAAAAGTTTTTATTATTACATGCCATAGTGGTCCAAATAACCGCTATTACATGTGTTTTGGTTGTTTTGTGTGTAGAGTCGGCTCTTTTTGCCGCTTTCACATATTTTACTAAAATTTTCTTTTTACATGCGAGAGCGGTCCGAACCTTCGGTCATGCATGTCCCTTGACCTATTATTTTTAGTCATTTTCTTTTTACATGTTCGAACAGTCTTTTCCCCCGCCCGTGCATGTTGATCGCCTAATGTAGTGACGGTGAATTAAGTCGCTCGAGCACAATCTTGGTGAATCTCTCGACTTTAAGTTGCATTAATGGCACTCGTGCCATGTTTTAATGCAAATTTTAAAAACCTATTTAATTGCTTTTAATTCATTTTGTTTGTTTATTATTACCAAACCTCATATTCAACTGGTAAAACCCTCTTTGGGATCATTTGATCATGATGTTTGTGGATTCAAGTTTATTTTGCCATTTGTGCATGCGCTAGGGTTTCGGGTCATCCTTTTCAGGTAAGCTTTCATTTTTCATTTTTTCTTTCATTTTCCTGCTTGAAAATAAGGTATTGTTGTCATTTATTATCATTTCATTGAGGATTTTTCATCAAAAATTCATAAGTCTGGTTTCTTCATGTGCAAATGTATTTTTTGTCAACATGTTAGACTTAGGTTTTACTAATAAGTTCCTTAACGTGTCGAGTCACCCTTTTTTGCCGCTAATACACGTTCCTACCATGTTTCAACCTTCATGCATTGGCAGGGCTTTCCCCCGATGTCGCATCCTTCAGGTGTCAAGTCTTTCCCATGTAAGGGCGGTTAAAACCACCGCCCTTATGGCTAAAACTCCCGCTTCTTCACACAACTTGGAATCTCCAAAATAGATGCATGGGCAGTCCATTTCGCTGATGACACATAAAATTTTCTCAGTCACATGCATGGCCGGTCCATTCCACCGACTTCACAGGTTTTTCAAAGACAAATGTTACCCTGATGTAAGGGCAGTCATTTTGACCGCCCCTACATCTAAAACTTATATTTTCCAAAAACACATGTAGAGGCAGTATTTTTCGCTAACTTCGCATGTGAGTTGTAAACCCTTCCCAAACACATGTAAGAGCGGTCAAAATGATTGACATTACATGTGTAAATAATCCCTCATGCAGGAGTGGTCATTTTGACCGCTCGTGCACATTTTCCTAAATTTTTCCTAACACTGGGAAAATTCACCTTTCAAGGCCCGTTAACCTACTTTCACCCTTTTACCTTGATTTGCATGCACTTAAGCCCTTCAACACATACTTTCCTGTCCATGATCATCGAATCATAGTTATCCTAGTTTATCCATTTTTCCCCTAACTGCGAGATCATGGCCTTTTGCAGTTCTTAACAAGCGTCCGTGGTAGATATCTCTTCCAGAGTTCTCTTCAGAGCTGATGTCGGAGCTGTCTCCATCCAAAGCCAAAATCATGAAGTACAAATACCAAGGGGTTTTTCCTATCACTTCAGTGCAGTCAAATATTGATGAAATCAGAGTATAGATATAGGACATGTGGATAGAACGAAACAAACAAACCCTTCCAGACACATGCAAAAGATCATTGATAGCAATATTCACTTGGTTGCCTCATTTCAAATTTCTTCCCATAATCCTGAGTTCATTCTTAAGGTGGCTAGCCATTACAATAGGGACACTAGGGTTGTGATAGATTCCCAAGGCAATGTGATCATGAGGTTGGATGCAAAATTTGTTCATAAAATCTTCATGTGTCCACCTATTGTAAACATTAGACAAATTGATTTTGCTCAAGGGTAAAAGGACTATGATATAGATGTGGAAGGTGCAAGAAGGTATATAAACAACAAATGGTTGAAAATGCCTTGAAGTAATCTGACCAGATGGCCAAAGGATCTCCCTAGGAGTGACTTTGTAGAGGAAGTTTGTGACTTGATCACACTCTTGAGTCGTATCAGAGGACTCCCCTCTTCCTCCAAATTTCAAGAATGGATGTACACATACATCAAGGTAATTCTTCGGGGCACACAGAGAATATTCTAGGGAGAGCAGATCAGTAATGCATTGCATGAAAATTTGGTGAAGGTTACACAACATTCAAATTCTATATGACCTCATATCTTGTATATGTTGCTTCTAGCATGAGGAGCTTTCTCGGTTTGCCTCAGGTTGGTGACAGGAGATTGGTTCATGTGTATGAGTATTATCCTCAAATTACTCTGAAGGAATCAATTCATCATTTCCGAAGGGTCAATGATGCTTTCTTTTCAGTATTCATGTGCTTATGGGACAATGAACTCATTCAGAAGAGGGTCTCATATGAAGCTTGGGAGGTTGTGAACTCTTTTGGCTGCTTGTTCTTACAATTCCCCACTTTCACATATCTCAGAGTAGGGTATTATCCTGGCGACCCTTATATTCTTCCACAGTATCCCAGTGACTATATTGTTCTCATGGAATTATGTATGCAATTGATTGTAGTGCATAATAAAGAAATGGAGCTGAAGAAGTTAGGGATAAAGTTTCCCGTTCAAATTGGAAGGTATTTAGTTCAATCAGCTAACAAGGCAAAAATGGTTGATTCTAAATTACAGCTGGTCACTATGAAAAATTTCAAGAAAAGGGGTCATTTTCACTTCAGGAGAGTGCAATATAAGATCAAAAGAAAGTCAACCTTTGATGTGCCTATGGTGGAAGATATTTGGGCTGATCTTAGGACATAGAATGAGATCAAGAAATTAGACTACTGCAAACTTCATCTGAGTCAGATAGAAGAGCTGGGCCTCGCTGATATTCCAGACGGAATGGATGATGATGGGGATGTTCTTGATCCCAAATATAATTGAGAATGTTGAAGTCTCACCTCTTCCAAAGCTGAAATGGTCAGTTAAAGAGGAAACATCCATAAGGAAAAGATTTCAACTGATCCTGGCCAATACAAATATATGGCTGGAAAGCAAAGGGATCAAATTGAAGGAATTTCTCACAGGGTCAGAGACTGAAGCAGAGGGGCAAATAGGCAATAAAGTACATAACAAGACCAAGAATAAGATTGACACCCCTTATTCCTCCAAAATACGAAAACCAAAAATTAAGTTTGTATCCAAGGGAGGGAAGAAGAAAGAAGTTGCAGAAACCTCCAATGTCACTGAATCAGGTGCTGAAGATACAAATGTTGAGCAAATGGAGGTTGAAGATGTTGAGGCTGAAGAGCAAAATATTCAGAGATATAAGGATTCCCAACAAATAGAAGTGTCTGATAAATCTGATGAGGAAGATGAAACTGAACAAGGCAAGGATGAGGATATAGAAAGGGAACAACTTGGTGATTCACATCAGTCCCCTAAGAAAGATCTTCCCACTGGAACACAAGTTTCTACACCCCTTCCTCAGGCTCCTATTTCTGGTAGTTTTCCAGTAGTTTCATGTGTTCCTCTTTCACCTATTTTCATTGTTTCTTCAGATAATACCCCTACTTCTGTAAGAACCAGTTTTGAGACCATTTTTTATTCTTCCGGTTGTATCCCAAGTTTATCTTCTCTATCTTTTGACATTGGTGAACAATCTGTCTTAGAAAATCTTCTAGATGGTTCAGAGAAGGTTGTTGATACAGGTGTAGTTTTTACCAACACCGGTCCTATTGTGACCATAACAGGTGTAAATATGGATCTGGCGAAACAAGTAGTGGACTCATCTCTGATTACTAGTGCTTATGTGTTTCCCCATGGTTGTTCGCATATACTCCCAAGAGAAAGAAGCAAGCTATTTCACCTGATGAGATTGATACTGAAAAGCTATTACCTGTGAAATCAAAGACTCTAAAGAAAAAGCCTAAGACTGTTTCTAGGCTTATCAATGAAAAGGGGATCAGATATGCAGAGATTGCTAAGCCACCAGAAGATGCTACTGTTGACAATTTTGACATGAATGATTATGTCATTTCAAGGGTTGAGTTAGGCAAGCTAACTCATGAGGGCATAAAAGTAGATTTTCAAACTACTGCCAGCACCTTGCTTGAAAAATATGATGAAGTCAAAAAAGAGAAAGAATAGTATAAGGCTAAAGCAAAACAACTTGCTGTGGTTCTTCAAAAAATAGTTAAGTCATCTAAAATTGTGGAACCCATGGCAGTGACTATAGAAGATCCCCTGATCTAGAAGGTTGAAAAAGCTCAGGCCAGAGGGAGGCTGGTAGGAGATATTGTGGAACATTTGCTAGCTCAAGGGCGAATTCTATTGAAAACCACTATAGAAAGAAAAGAGAAGATGGATAAAGCCAAAGCCGAGCTTGATAACATGGTTGACTTACTCTCCCAAGAATTGTAGGATCAAGAAGAGAGCTTGGAGGAGTGGATAGAAATGGAAAAGATTAAGATAAAGAATCTGATCACCATCAGGGTCATTGCAAACAGGGAATCATATCTTAAAACCAAGGAATCTCTGGTTCATCGTATTCACATAATAAAAGGCTTACTTAAAGATCTATGTTAATCTTGAGAAACTAGTGAAGACAGTGATGTCACGCTTCTACATAGGCTGGAAGAACTTCCATGCACCCTCACAGATGAAGATCATAAGTTTCTTTTAGCAGATGAAATGATAAGTTCCTTCGAAAAGATGGTTCAAAGGAAATTCAAAGAGGAGGTGCCCTCAGTACTTTCCATGGATAATCTCTATGATTAGCATTCGACTATTGAGAACTTGAAGGACAATCTGGACAAACATGCGAAGGCAATAAAGGCAGTAAAAGATGCAATTCTTTGGGCCCACACTATCTCAGAAAATATAGCTAAACAAGATGCATGTGAAATGGTGGCTATACAGGCCATGTACCAAAATTTTCTCAAGAAGAATGATGGAGGAAGTTGATACCTTAGTTTATTTTATTCTTGTATATGTAAATTGAATTTTGTTGTGGACATATTCATATGTAATTTTCTAAAATGTAATTACATGTGAGGCAAAGGAAGTCCTAAGTCAAATATGACTCTTCTGTTTGAATAAGTCAAAGTAGTTAGGATTTTCTTATTTTTGCTCTCAATTTCTCTTATAAATAAAGAGGACCCCCATTGTAAAAATCATCTTTTAGTTATTGAAGCAAAACTCTGCCAAATTGAAGAGCATTTTGAGACTTTGTGTTCAAATTGTAAATCAAATTTTATCAAGTGAATAGAAAAGAAAGTGATCATTCAATCTTTGTGTTGAAATACCTTGTGGCGTATTGGAAATTATTCTTATGTCCTTTTCTTAATATTGTCTTATCTGCTTGATCAAATTGTAGTGTGAGTGTGAATAATCTAGGAGATGTTCTAAAGCTGATTGTGGAGACTTTGTGCTACAACAATTATCTTTAGTTTGTGATTTTGTGTTTTGAAGTAAAAGATATTGGAAAGACTTTGAGCTGCTATTATCTTTTGTGATCATATGTTTTATCATAGCATTCGGTGAAGACTTTGAGCTACACCTTATTCTACTTAGTTCTAAATTATAAATCAGTAAAAGGAGCTTTGTGCTCTCGTGGGTTTCTTGGTTATTCAAATTTGTATCGAGAAAGTGCTCTTTCATTTTGTAAACATCATTTCTAAAAAAAGAGAAATGGATGATATGGTCTCACCCTTAAGTTAGTATTTAGTTTAAATAAGTTTGTGATAGTTGATAGGGAACCTCCCCTTGTTGAGAGGAGAGATTTATCTCGTTACATTATGGTCGATATAACCATTTTACCTTCAGTTAGTTGAAGATAAAATATTCACCCAACAATTTTTGGTGACTCTACTGGGGAAGGAACACACAACTTGAACCCTCACGCTCTGAGTTGAAGCACTTCAGTTCTTTTCCATTTGTTTTGAGATTTTTCAAAATATTGTTGAGTACACTACACTCTAGTAAATTCATGGTATACAAGAAGCAAGAGAGCTCAAGTCATTATTGATCCTATATTTGAGTTGATGCAGCAAAATAACTTTGGCCTTTTGCCTCCACGACCTCAACTTCAGTGAACCAGGAATTTTCCTCCTACCAACGCCAGGTCTCCAATACCAGGTGAAGCTTCTAGTTCTAGTACTAGTAGAGTTTTGTTTATTCATATTCCACAGAGGTTTGTTATCCCACCCTTTAATCAGCGCACCATGGCAGCTCAAGGCACTTGGGGTAACAATTTTGGTCCTTTAAATTTAACCCCACCATTGCATGAACTACCTCATAGTTCGAGGAAGAATTTTCCAGAGTTCTATGGTGATGGGAAAGTTCACCCGGATGAAGACATTGCATCTTTCTGCATAGCTTGCGGTGTATTAGGTGTGGAACATGAAGATGTAGCAGTAAGACATTTTGTGGAAACACTACAAGGTGTTGTTGCAGATTGGTTTTACCATCTTCAAGCTCAGACTATAACGAGTTGGAACACTCTCAAGACCAAGTTCAAAGCCAGGTTCAAACCTGCCAAAGATGCACATGCCTTGTTAGCACAGCTAACACAAATGAAGAAAGAGCCACATGAACCCATGTGAGATTTCATCGCTAAGTTCAATAAGCTAACAAACAGGATTCCTACAACCGCTCAGCCAACAGCGGAGAACCTTAAGTGTTTCTTCATCAATACTTAGCTTCCTGAGGTGAGCTTTTTGCTAAGGTGGGCTAGCCCCGCAGATCTTCCTGTAGCTCAAATTTTGGCTACTGAAGTTGAAGATGATCTTATTCTTACGGGTAAGATAAGAAGAGATTCTAACAAAAACAAAGGTCCTTCTTCTGCTGATAATTCTTCCACGAGCACCACGGATCCTATGGTGCAAAAGTTAGCAAATGAATTGCTAGCTCTAAAAAGGCAAATGTCACAAGGTATGTCTGCCCCTCCTTCTTATCGGGATATACCAAGGAGAACATTTCCTAACAATTCATATCAAGGCAATGCTGCCAAAAATCAAGGGCAACATAATCATCTTCCACCCACACATGGGAAGCTCGCCATTGAAGCAGCGCTGGTCAACTCAGCAGTTGGCTATTATGAAGCAAAATATGATCATTCTTTCCAACCCAAGTTGGACCAGGAGAATGATGCTAATATTTTTGTAGAAGGAGAAGAAGAATTAGCTAGCGACTCTCCCATCAGCTTTCTGAATTACCAAGATGAAGCTAAAAAAGAAGGAGAAGTATATGATGGAGCATATGTTGTTTTGACTAGGTCCCAAAATTAGTCAACTCAACAAGCTGATAAAGGAAAGGCAAGAGAGGAACCTCGGCCAGTGATCTCAATTGCCAAATAGGGGACTCCATTACCTTTCCAGTCAAAGGACCTAGTGGGTAATAAGCAAGTAAGTACATCTAACAATCCTATATCTTCTACTTCTATCCCTCAGACCAGTACTACCCTAATAAAAATTAGAATGATGGATTTCCTTCCTTTGTCTCTAGTTCATTTCAACTATTTGATATAATAGATCATGCTATGAAGACCAAAATCCAAATGTCTGAGGTTGAGTATTTACAAGCTAATCCCAAACAGTTTGATAGGTTAGCTAAATACATCAAAAACAAGACTGTCCCTATAGGACAAGATTTTCCAAAAGTTGCCCATGATTCCTCAAAGAACAAATCTAGCCAAAATAATCTTGTCACTACTCCCCTTGTTGCCCCAGGGAAAATAGAACCTTTCTATGTTTCTCTATTGGTAAATGGTCATAAGTTGAGCAATTGCATCATAGATTTTGGGGCCTCCGATAATGTCATGCCTGCCAAAGTAGTAGACGCCCTTGGCCTCACCTTAACTAAGACCTTTGGGAGATGTTTCTCCATGGAAAAAAAGCAAGTACTATTATTGGGCCAAATCAGACATGCCCAATTTACATTTGCATCCTTTCCAGACAAGAGGATTAAGATGACCATCCTAGTAGCTAATGTTCCAGCCTCTTATGGCATTCTGCTCGGGCGTAATTTTTGTCAAGATGTGGGTGGGGAACTAAATATGGATCTATCCGAAGAAAGGATACCTGTTAAAGGCGTCATGCAAAAGTTGCTTCTTGAAAAAGAGGCAAAATACATTGTTACCCAAACGGCTAATCCCAAAGCCTAAATTTTGTTTCAATCCTTGGGAATGGGTAATTATTTCTTGTCTACTGAAGATACTTCTAGTTCATTAGACGAGAGCTCAGACAATTCAGATGGAGAATTAGAAGAGTATTCAGATGAAAGTGCAGACGAAGGTATAGTAATGCCAGATTCTTCCCTCACTGATGAAGAAGAATCTTTCGATCAAAGAAATTCCAAAAAATCAAATTCTAATGAGGTTTGGGTTTTAGAATTTGATGGCAGTTATTCCTCTACTAGTTCTAGAGTTGGAGTTGTTTTGATATCTCCACAAGGTGATATCTTCCCTTTCTCATACAAGCTGCAATTAGTCAATACCAATAACACCGCTGAATATGAGTCATTGTTGCTTGGATTAGAGGTTGCTCATGCTAAAGGTGTTAAAAATCTTCATGCTCAAGGAGATGCCGAATTAGTGGTTTGTCAAGTGAGAAATTTATATCAGACCAAAAATGAAAGATTGAGACATTATCGCAATTGCGTATGTGATTGCATTGAAGGTTTTGATGCTTTTGATATCTCTTCAGTGCCTAGAGAGTTTAATGATCGTGCAGATTCATTAGTTGTCTCTGCCACCCTCATAGTTCCTCATAAAGACTTCAAAGGAAACAAGTACACCATCGAGTTGGTCTTCCGACCAAGTGTACATGATAATGCTGACCATTGGTAGGTGTTCAATGGTGATAACCAAATCATAGCTTTCTTGGAAAAGACAGATACCTTTGATGAGTTCTATTTTTAAGGTAGTGAATCTCCACCACAGGAATACGTTTCTGAAATAGATTCACAAACTAGTGAAGAGTTTCTTCAACTAAAAGGGAATAAGATTCCAAAAGGTTTGGTTTCCATAGAAAAGCTATTTGATAAGCATGACAGATATATTAAACAGCAGCAACAACTTGATTCAAGTTCCTCTATGGAATTTGAGCAAGTAAATTTGAGTTTTGAAGCAAACCCCAAAATGGTCAACATTGGGAAGTGTTGCACTGCCGATGAGAAATTCAAATTCATTGCACTCATTCATCATTACATTGATGTTTTGGCATATTCTTATGATGATCTGAAGTCCTTCAGGCCTAAGGAGATTCAGCATGAAATTCCTCTCAAAGCTGGGTCATTGCCTCACAAGCAGAAATAGAGGCAATACAATCCCACAATATCAGGTACTATCCTTTCTAAGATCCAAAAAATGTTGAATGCAAGAATAATCTTTCCAATTCATCATTCCACCTGGATCGTGAATATAGTTCCTGTAAGAAAGAAGAATGGATAAATCCGTATTTGCGTTGATTTCAGGAATCTCAACCAGTCTTCTCTAAAGGATAACTACCCCTTACCCATTATGGACCAAGTGTTGCAAACTGTAACTAGTTCAGAAATGTTGTCTATGTTAGACAATTTTTTAGGGTATAATCAAGTAGAGGTCAGTGAAGCAGATCAATACAAGACTACTTTTACAACACCTTGGGGCACGTTTGCATATCGCAGGATGCCTTTTGGTTTGATCAATGCTGGCGCCACGTTCCAGAGAGTAATGGACCTCGCTTTCAAAGATGAGATGGAGAAATTCATTGGGTATATCTTGATGACTTGACTGTTTTCTCCAAACAACGTCATGATCATCCATATCATTTGCGACAGGTGCTGGAAAGATGTCGACAAAATGGTATCTCTCTCAACCCTAAGAAATCAGTCTTCGGGGTTACAGAAGGTAAACTCCTTAGTCACATTGTGTTTCAAGAAGGCACTAAAATTGACTCAGAAAGAGTCAAGTCCATCCAAAGTCTTACTTTGCCTACTAGTAAGACTGTAGTTCCCTCTTTTTTCAGAAAGGTGAATTTTCTACAAAGATTCATTCCAGAATTCACAGAGAAAACCCGTCACATTGTCAACATGATGAAGGGTAAGGCTACTTTCCGTTGGAGTTCAGAAGGAAACATTGCATTTGAGGATATCAAGAAGGCTATAGTTCATGCTCTGGTCCTTGTTTGTCCTGACTATACCAAAGATTTCACAGTATACAGCTACACTTCTAAACATACACTTTTGGCCATTCTTGTTTAGCAGAATGAAGAAGGTGTGCAATCTCCCATTTAATTTATGAGTTGTCCTCTGAAGGCTCATGAATTGAAATATTAAAATATGGAGAAACATGCTTATGCCATGGTCAAGGCGGTAAAGCATTTTCGGTTCTATATTTTGAATTCACATACTGTTGTTTTGGTGCCTGATACAACAGTAAAGTCAATTCTGACTCAACATGAGTTCGAAACTAAAAGAGGCAATTGGATTGCTAAGATCCAAGAGTTTGATCTTGATATCAAACCTACCATCCTTGTGTGTGGCAGAGGTTTGTGTCAATTGATTGCTGACAATGTACCAAAAGAGACAGGGGAAGAAGAAGAAGTTGAGGATATGCCAATTGTTCTTTTTGTCACTACTACAGATGAGTGGTATTCAAATATTGCTCATTTTCTTACCTATGGTGAGTGTCCTTCTCATCTGTCTTATAAGGAGAAAAGAACTATCAAATTCAAGGTTGCTAACAATGTCCTATGGGATAATGGTTTGTATAAGAGAAACCTTGATGGAGTTTTTCTCTGTTGCGTGGATAAAGCGCAACAAAGTAGACTTCTGGAGTCTTTCTACAATTTGGCCTATGGAGGACTTTTTTTGCGCCTATGACAGCTCATAAGATTCTGCGAGCTAGATACTATTGGCCCACACTATTTCAGGATGCGTACAATTGGGTACGTAGGTGTGAGTTGTGTCAACAGTTTGTTGGAAAGACTAAGTTGGCTGCACTACCTCTAAAGCCAGTTGTGATTGAAGAACCTTTTCAACAATGGGGCATCGACTTCATTGGTGCTGTGAACCCACCGTCAAGTGTGGGACACAACTTTGTTCTCACCGTGACTGATTATTTTACCAAGTGGGTGGAAGCCATCCCAGTAAAGCATGCTACTTCTGAAGTGGTATGTAATTTCCTTAAGGAAAATATTATTTCCCAGTTTGGAGTCCCAAGCAAAGTTGTAGCAGATAATGCTACTTATTTCTCTTCCCATGAGATTAATGGCTTTTGCTATGAATATGGGATCATTCTTTCCTACTCTTCATACTATTATCTGCAAGGGAATGGTCAAGCGGAATCAAGTAACAAAAATCTGGTTACTATTATCAAGAAACTGGTGGAAGATAATCAGAGAACTTGGCATAAAGCATTGTTTGATACTTTATGGGCAGATAGGATTACCCCTAAATGGGCGATAGGTATGTCACTATTTCATCTTCTATATGGTCTGAATGCTGAGATACCTATTACTTTGGAGTTGTTGGCACTAAAGTTGGCAAAGGCAGTAGAAGATAGAACTTTTGAAAGTTCTATTGACAAAAGAATCATGTACCTAACTGATCTTGAAGAGCAGCGATCTATGGTAGTAGACCGTATCACTGAACATCAAAGTTAGGTGAAGAAACTCTTCAACAAGAAAGCGAGGGCTCGTGAGTTTCAAATTGGAGATCAAGTCTTGTTATCTGACAAGCAGAGAGAACCAAAAGGAATGCATGGGAAGTTTGATTCCCTATGGAGAGGCCCATTCATCATTCATCAACTTTGTGGTGAAAATAGCTTCTTGCTGGAGTATCTAGACGGGACACCATTCTTTCTACCTCACAATGGACAACATCTGAAACACTTCAATCCTTGAAGTATCAGATAAGTTCATTTGTACATTTGTATGGTTTTGTGTTTTTATTTTTGTGTTTTTGTTTAGTCTTTTGTGTCTTTTTCTTTTTGGTAGCTTGACTCTATGGCCCAATGGCATGGATGAAGGCACTTAGAGACATGATTCTTCTCCCTTCGATCATTTCAAAGTTTAGATCAATGGAAGTTCTCCAGTTAGAGCCAGTTGTTGTTCTCAAAATTAGCTACGCTCATTTTTGTAGACAACCCCTACGAAACTTGTCCATCTCATAGCCTACACTCTAAGTTTGCAAATTGTGACAAGTATTCTTGCTCTTGTGTGAAGTCATCTGATATCCTAGAAGAGTTTGCGACATTTTCTTATGATGATTTCTTGAAAACCGTGAAGCTTGTTTTGTTCGTAAGCTCGCCAAAATATCAATTATTGAATATTTTGGGGTGTTAGAAAAGTTTTTATTATTACATGCAATAGTGGTCCAAATAACTGCTATTACATGTGTTTTGGTTGTTTTGTGTGTAAAGTCGACTCTTTTTGCCGCTTTCACATATTTTACTAAAATTTTCTTTTTACATGCGAGAGCGGTCCAAACCTCTGCTCATGCATGTCCCTTGACCTATTAACATGTAATAGAGGTATTTTTCACCGCTTACACATATTTTTAATCTTTTTTTTACATGTTTGAATGGTCTTTTTCCCTGCTCGTGCATGTTGATCGCCTAACGTAGTGACGGTGAAATCCGCCACTCGAGCACAATCTTGGTGAATCTCTCGACTTGAAGTTACATTAATGGCACTCGTGCCATGTTTTAATGCAAATTTTAAAAACCTATTTAATTGCTTTTAATTTGTTTTGTTTGTTTATTATTACCAAACCTCATATTCAACTGGTAAAACCCTCTTTAGAATCATTTGATCGTGACATTTGCGGGTTCAAGTTTATTTCATTGTTTGTGCATGAGCTAGGGTTTTAGGTCAGCCTTTTCAGGTAAGCTCTCATTTTTCATTTTTTCTTTCATTTTCCTACTTGAAAATAAAGGTATTGTTGTTGTTTATTGTCATTTCATTGAGGATTTTTCATCAAAAATTCGTAAGTCTAGTTTCTTCATGTGCGAATGGATTTTTTGTCAACATGTTAGACTTAGGTTTTACCAATAAGTTCCTTAATGTGTCGGGTCAGCCTTTTTCGCCACTAATACATGTTCCTACCATGTTTCGACCTTCATTCATTGGCAGGGCTTTCCCCCGACGTCGCATCCTTTAGGTGTCAAGTCTTTCCCATGTAAGGGCAGTTAAAACCACTGCCCTTACATAGCCCTTATGCGAACCTTCCAACATGCAAAAACGGATAAAACTCCCGCTTCTTCACACAACTCAAAATCTCCAAAACAAATGCATGGGTGGTCCATTTTATCGACGACACATCATATTTTCTCAGTCACATGCATGGGCAGTCCATTCTGCCGACTTCGCAGGTTTTTCAAAGACAAATGTTACCCTGATGTAAGGGCGGTCATTTTGACTGCCCCTACAACTAAAACTTATATTTTTCTGAAAACACATGTAAAGGTGGTATTTTTTGCTGACTTCGCATGTGAGTTGTAAACCATTCCCAAACACATGTAAGAGCGGTCAAAATGACCGACTTTACATATGTAAATAATCCCTCATGCAGGAGCGGTCATTTTGACCACTCGTGCACACTTTCCTAAATTTTTCCTAACACTGGGAAAATTCACCTTTCAAGGCCTGTTAACCTACTTTCACCCTTTACCTTGATTTGCATGCACTCAAGCCCTTAAACGCATGCTTTCCTGTCCATGATCATAGAATCAAGGTTATCCTAGTTTATCCATTTTTCCCCTAACTGCGAGATCATGGCCTTTTGCAGTTCTCAACAAGCATCTGTGGTAGATATCTCTTTTAGAGTTCTCTTCAAAGTTGATGTCAGAGTCGTCTCCATCCAAATCCAAAATCATGAAGTACAAATACCAAGGGGTTTTTCCTATCACTTCAGTGCAGTCAAATATTGATGAAATCAGAGATACAGAAATAGGACATGTGGATATGGCAAAATTTGTGGACATAATCAAATAGAGAAACCCTTCCAGACACATGCAAAAGATCATTGACAATAATATTCACTTGGTTGCCTCATTTCTAGTTTCTGTCCATAATCCCAAGTTCATTCTTTAGGTGGCTAGCCATTACAACAGGGACACTAGGGTTGTGACAGATTCCCAAGGGAATGTGATCATGAGGTTGGATGCAGAATTCCTTGACAAAATCTTCATGTGTCCACCTATTGTAAACATTGGATAGATTGATTTTTCTCAAGGGCAAAAGGACTATGATACAGATGTGGAAGCTACAAGAAGGTATATAAACAACAAATGGTTGAAAATTCCTCAAAGTAATCTAACCAGATGGCCGAAGGATCTACCTAGGAGTGATTTTGTAGAGGATGTTTGTGACTTGATCACACTCTTGAGTCATATCAGAGGACTCCCCTCTTCCTCCAAATTTCAAGAATGGATATACACATACATCAAGGTAATTCTTCAGGGCACACAGAGAATATTTTGGTGAGAGCAGATCAGTAATGCATTGCATGAACAATTGGTGAAGGTCAACACAACATTTAAATTCTATATGACCTCATATCTTGTATATGTTGCTGCTAGCATGAGGAGCTTTCTCGGTTTGACTCAGGTTGGTGATAGGAGATTGGTTCTTGTGTATGAGTATTATCTTCAAAGTACTCTGAAAGGATCAATGCATCATTTCCAAAGGGTCAATGATGCTTTCTTTTTAGTATTCATGTGCTTATGGAACAACGAACTCATTCATAAGAGGGTCTCAGATGAAGCTTGGGAAGTTGTGAATTCTTTTGGCTACTTGTTCTTACAATTCCCCACTTTCACATATCTCAAAGTAGGGTATTATCTTGGCTACCCTTATATTCTTCCACGGCATCCCATTGACTGTATTGTTCTCATGGAATTATGTAGGTAGTTTATTGTAGTGCATAATAAACAAATGGAGCTAAAGAAGTCATGGATAAAGTTTCCCATTGAAATTGGAAGGTATTCAGTTCAATCAACTAACAAGGAAAAAATGGTTGATTATGAATTACAACTGGTCACTATGAAAAATTTCAAGAAAAGGGACTGTTTTGACTTTAGGAGAGTGCAAGATAAGATCAAAAGAAAGTCAACCTTCCATGTGCCTATGGTGGAAGATATTTGGGCTGATCTCAGGATACAAAATGAGATCAGGAAATTAGACTACTACAGACTTCATCTAAGTCAGATAGAAGAGATGGGCCTTGCTGATATTCTAGATGAAATGGAGGATGATGGGGATGTTCTAGATCCCAAATATAACACTAAGAATGTTGAAGTCTCACCTCTTCCAGAGGTGAATTGGTTAGTTAAAGAGGAAACATCCATAAGGAAAAGATTTCAACCGATCCTGGCCAATAAAAATAGATGGCTTGAAAGCAAAGGGATCAAATTGAAGGAATTTCTCACAGGGTCAGAGACTGAAGCACAGGACCAAACAAGAAAGAAAGTAGAGAACAGGACCAAGAATAAGAGTGACACCCCTTCTTCCTCCAAAATACGAAAACCAAAAACTAAGTTTGTATCCAAGGGAGGGAAGAAGAAAGAAGTTGCAGAAACCTCCAATGTCACTGAATCAGGTGTTGAAGATACAAATGTTGAGCAAATGGAGGTTGAAGATGTTGAGGCTGAAGAGCAAAATATTCAGAGATCTAAGGATGCCCAACAAATAGAAGTGTTTGATAAATCTGATGAGGAAGATGAAACTGAACAAGGCAAGGATGAGGATATAGAAAAGGAACAACTTGGTGATCCACATTAGTCCCTTGAGAAAAATCTTCCCACTAGAACACAAGTTTCTACACCCCTTCTTCAGGCTCATGTTTCTAGTAGTTTTCTAGTAGTTTCAAGTGTTACTCTTTCACCTATTTTCATTATTTCTTCTGATAATACCCCTACTTCTATAAGAACCAGTTTTGGGACCATTTTTTATTCTTCTGGTTCTATCCCAAGTTTATCTTCTCCATCTTTTGACATTGGTGAACAATCTGTCTTAGAAAATCTTCTGTATGGTTCAGAGAAGGTTGTTGATACAGGTGTAGTTTTTACCAACACCAGTCCTATTGTGACCATAACAGGTGTAAATATGGATCTAGCAAAACAAGTAGTGGACTCATCTCCAATTACTAGTGCTTCTGTGCTTCCCCCATGGTTGTCCGCATATACTCCCAAGAAAAAGAAGAAAGCTATTTCACCTGTTGAGATTGATATTGAAAAGCTGTTACCTATGAAATCAACGACTCTGAAGAAAAAGCCTAAGACTGTTTCTAGGCTTATCAATGAAAAGGGGATCAAATATGCAGAGATTGGTAAGCCACCAGAAGATGCTACTGTTGACAATTTTGACATGAATGATTATGTCGTTTCAAAGGTTGAGTTAGGCAAGCTAACTCATGAGGGCATAAAAGTAGATTTTCAAACTACTGCCAGCACCTTGCTCGAAAAATATGATGAAGTCAAAAAAGAGAAAGAATAGTATAAGGATAAAGTAGAACAACTTGCTGTGGTTCTTCAAAAAATAGTTAACTCATCTGAAATTGTGAAACCCATGGCAATGACCATAGAAGATCCCCTGATCCAGAAGGTTGAAAAAGCTAGGAGATATTGTGGAACATTTTCTATCTCAAGGGCGAATTCTATAGAAGACCACTATAGAAATAAAAGAGAAGATGGATAAAGCCAAGGCGAGCTTGATAACATGGTTGACTTACTCTCCCAAGAACTACAGGGTCAAGATGAGAGCTTGGAGGAGTGGATAGAAATGAAAAAGATTAAGATAAAGAATCTGATCACCATCAGGGTTATTGCAAATAGGGAATCATATCTTAAAACCAAGGAGTCTCTGGTTCATCATATTCACATAATAAAAGGCTTACTTGAAGATCTATGTCAAGCTCGAGAAACCAGTGAAGACAACCATGTCGCGCTTCTACATAGGCTGGAAGAACTTCCATGCACCCTCACAGGTTAAGATCATAAGTTTCTTTTAGCAGATGAAATGATAAGTTCCTTCGAAAAGATAGTTCAAAGGAAATTCAAAGAGGAGGTGCCCTCAGTACTTTCCATGGATAATCTCTGTGATCAACATTTTACTTTTGAGAACTTGAAGGACAATTTGGACAAACATGAGAAGGCAATAAAGGCAGTAAAAGATGCAATTCTTCAGGCCTACACTATCTCAGAAAATATAGCTAAACCAGATGCATGTGAAATGGCAGCTATACAGGCCATGTACCAAAATTTTCTAAAGAAGAATGATGGAGGAAGCTGATACCTTAGTTTATTTTATTCTTGTATATGTAAATTGAATTTTGTTGTGGACATATTCATATGTAATTTTCTAAAATGTAATTACATGTGAGGCAAAGGAAGGCCTAAGTCAAATAGGACTCTTTTGTTTGAATAAGTCAAAGTAGCTAGGATTTTCCTATTTTTGCTCTCAATTTCTCTTATAAATAAAGAGGACCCCCATTGTAAAAATCATCTTTTAGTTATTGAAGTGAAACTCTGCCAAATTGAAGAGCATTTTGAGACTTTGTGTTCAAATTGTAAATCAAATTTTATCAAGTGAATAGAAAAGCAAGTGATCATTCAATCTTTGTGTTGAAATAACTTGTGGCGTATTGGAAATTGTTCTTATGTCCTTTTCCTAATACTATCTTATCTGCTTGATCAAATTTTAGTGTGAGTGTGAATAATCTGGGAGATGTTCTAAAGCTGATTATGGAGACTTTGTGCTAGAATAATTATCTTTAGTTTCTAATTTTGTGTTTTGAAGTAAAAGATATTGGAAAGACTTTGAGCTGCTATTATCTTTTGTGATCATATGTTTTATCATAGCATTCAGTGAAGACTTTGAGCTGCACCTTATTCTACTTAGTTCTAAATTATAAATCAGTAAAAGGAGCAACGATAGACTTTGTGCTCTCATGGGTTTCTTGGTTATTCAAATTTGTATCAAGAAAGTTCTCTTTCATTTTGTAAACATCATTTCTGAAAAAAGAGAAATGGATGATATGGTCTCATCCCTAAGTTAGTATTTAGTTTAAATAAGTTTGTGATAGTTGATAGGGAACCTCCCCTTGCTGAGAGGAGAGATTTATCTCATTACACTGTAGTTGATATAACCATTTTACCTTCAGTTAGTTGAAGACAAAATATTCACCCAACAAGTTGGCTGCCTACTTGGTAGCCAACTCACATTTTTTCACAATTTTCTGAAACATTAAACTTTAATAGGGTATTTCTCCTGTCAGAATGAATTTTCTGCAAAAAAGAAAAAATGTCATTTTGTAGAGCTCAGAGTGGTGAATCCAAATATGTTTTTTTTTCATATTTTGATTAGTTTTAATATATTTTATTTTTTTTAAAAAGCAAGTAGGTTGTTAAGTTAAAAAGAGGTTGATTAGAAATTTTAAAAAAATAGTAAAACATATTAATTTTTTTTTTAAAATATATGGTCCACTAGAGGAGAGAGTCCTCTTTAGAAGGGTATAATTTATTTTTTGAAAAATCATTAAAAAAATAGACAATGGTTGACATCCCATGAAAACTGTCAAATTCTGACAAGTTTGACTTAAAAATGTTATTACAAGAAAAATATACATCAAAATTTGATTTTTTTTCATGCACTAGATATCGAAGTTACCTATTTGGAGAAAAACAATTTAGGGGGAAATGAAGTTTTTTTCAATTTGTTTCTTGACATCCCGTGAACGTCACGTTTTCCCGAAATTTTTAGCATTCCAAAATTTGTTCTTAAATTGATAAAAAATAATGAAAACAATTTTTATAAAATCTGAAAAATTATAGGAATAAACTTCATCAAAAGTTCTACATTTCATTAGTTTACATCATATTAAAATTCAAAACATAAAGACCACTTTTATGTGGTCAATGTTCAGAATTTTTTTGTTGTTGGCTGATTCCTTTATAAAGTGTGACATAGGCTTGTGTTTTTACCCATATGTTAATTTGTAAATCAAAGTTACCCATCTTGTGATCTTTTATGTTCAATATAATAGTTATTACACATGATATCTAAACCTTCTATCATGATCCTCATAAGGTACTTTTATAATTGAATTGTATTGATAGGAGGCATTTGAATTATGTAGTACTTTTATTTGATTGAAAAGTATATAAAGTAGTAACTTCTTATTGGTATTGATATTTCTTAAGATAGATAAATAAGAATGATGTAGTCCATTTAGTGATGTTAGGATAAACTATAGTCAATTTATTCATGTCTTCTTGTATAACCACCACTACCTACCATAAGCTTGTGGTAACACATACAACCATCTAACCAATTCTTTCAACTTGTAGCATTGTAGAACATTCTCTTAACATAACCAAGCCTCTAGATTGTTCCACATGAACTTCAACTCTACTACAAGTGCACCTGCATTATTATTTATGCTTCTACTAGCACAATTAAATATGTAGTTGTGAGTACTTCAAATGACTCATGGTTAAATTTTCATAGCATCACCACATGTAGACATATCTCCATGCTATATCGCAACATCTAAAACTCACCACATCCTACCATATTACATTTTATCATTGTTCAATAGTTTCCATATAAACTCAGGAACTCTATCTCTCTGACCTATCTACCTCCTAGTTAAATCATTTTCCTAGATTTCCTAGTTTCCCTTTTCCTTTCCAATTTCCCTAGGAGAGAGAGAGAGAGAGAGAGAGAGAGAGAGTCCTAGTTTTCTTGTTTTCATTTCCTTCATCAATAAGGGAGAGGGAGAGATAGAGAGGAGAGATAGGGAGATAGAGGAATGATAGGGGAGAGAGAGGCAAGAGATAGAGAGATAGCTAGATAGAGAGAGAGGAGACAGATATGGAGAGATAGAGGAGACAGAGGCGAGAGATAGGGAGATAGAGAGTGAGCGAGATGTCCAGAGAGATAGGGAGAAGGATTGAGAGGTAGAGGAATGATAGAGATAGGGAGATAAGGGAGAGATAGGGAGATAGAGGTTTAGGGTTGCTCAGGTTTAGGGTTTAGGGGTTAGGGGTTAGGAGTTAGGGTTTAGGGGCATTATTTAGGGTTTTG
Source organism: Cunninghamia lanceolata (assembly GCA_027924645.1). Lineage (NCBI taxonomy): Eukaryota > Viridiplantae > Streptophyta > Pinopsida > Cupressales > Cupressaceae > Cunninghamia > Cunninghamia lanceolata. The sequence goes on from BSBN01000078.1 coordinate 14,262,921, forward strand.
GGGTTTTGAGAGAGAGAGAGAGAGAGAGGGTTTCTTGGGGTTAGGGGTCAGGGTTTAGGGGTATTGTTTAGGGTTTATGAGTTTAGCATTGCTCAAGTTTAGGGTTTAGGGTTTAGGGGTTTAGGGTTTAGGGTTTATAGAGAGATAGAGAGAGGGGACTGATAGAGATTGGAAGAGATAGAGGAGACAGAGGGGAGAGATAGGGAGATAGAGAGTGAGAGACATGTCCAGAGACATAAAGAGAGAGATTGAGAGGTAGAGGGATTATATAGATAGGGAGATAGGGAGAGAGAGAGAGAGGGAGATAGAGGTTTAGGGTTGCTTGGGTTTAGGGGCATTATTTAGGGTTTATGGTTTTGGGGTTAGGGGTTAAGGTTTAGAGTTTTAGGGTTTAGGGTTTAGAGAGAGATAGAGGACCAATAGGGAGATATAGAGGAGACCGAGGGGAGAGATTTAGGGGTTTAAGGTCCACATATCTATCTCTTCCTATCTCTTGCCTCTCTCTCCACTATCATTCCTCTATGTAAAAGCCCTAAAATCCATCACAAAAGTAAAACAAAGTAAAAAGAAGTAATAATTCACTTAAATACAACATCACAAGAAATGAAAGTAAAATGATGTATATAATCCGCTTAATTACAATATTTAATCAAAAACAATAACTTCATCAGGAAGAATTAAGAGTCAATAAATCTTCACAAAGAAAATCTCATCGATATCAAACAAATAAGTCTTTAAATCTTACATATTCACAAACTAAATCCAGGTAATATGCACTATGAATCAATATACATAAATCTTTTGGCAACATGCCATAATACATCCAAATAGGTACAATAACAAGTACATCAATAAATAACAAATCAACACTCTCCAGCTGCACGAACCAAGTGGTCCACCACCTGCAAGCCGAGAGACAGGAACATGGCTCAGGTGCTTTTCCACCCAACCATGAAGTATTTACACTTCCCCGGATCCCTTCATGACATGAAGGAAACCCAGTCCTGCACGAAATTTATAGCTACCTGATAACAACTGTAGGAGGGAACACCCGATGCAAGCCTGGTCTAAATGTGCAATTCTAAAATGAAAAGCAAATTGACTAACAACAGGATGTGGCAGAGATATACATGATAAGTTTTGCTAGATGAAATAAACATCTTTTTCAATGGCATTCCAATTAGATCTAATCATTTCAAGTAGCCTGGACAATTCCTGAAAAGAGGAAAAACCATCTTTGATATATCCACAATGGCATCCAAGACCAAAAAGCAATCCAATACATTATTATCTACGTCTTTCCCAAAGAAGCAATAAAGGAATAAAAAAAGGAAATAAATCAAAAATCACTTATGACCACCTCTAATCCCTTTCCAACATTAATAAAGAAAGAACACTTTTCGATCAAGCAGAAATGAAGATCACAATGAATCCTTTTTAAAGCAATAATCTAATTATAGTCTCAATCATATTTCCATGGTTTAAATAAATTATTGAAACTAATGATTTACTTCACAACCAAATACTGTTTCATAATCCAAGCAATAAAATAAAATGATGGTGTTTGACTACTCCACACTCATACAATAAGGTTTCATACATACTTGTGTCAACTTTTATTTCTATCTTTCATCCAGATCAAGTAAATAAATAATAGAATAGAACAATCAATGTTTCCCTATAAATCATTTCAAATTCCTTTTAACAAAACATCAATCAGGAAATATAAGCTATGAAGAAATCCACTAATTCAGTCATTCACTTCTATCAATAATAATCAATTTAATTCACAATTCTACCTTCCTATCATTTATGTGATAGGAGGTTTCTAAAACACCTTTAAATAATTAAAACAGTCTTCATGTCACTTCTGCGACAGGAAGTTAATTTAAACGTAATAACACTTCAAACAAACTTTCTGTCACTATGACGACAGGAACTGCTACAAAAACTAAAACAACGAATAGGAACAAGTAATTCATTTGAACTGCATGCTAAACAATAAGACTTTTATTCTATCGACTTGATTTTGCCAATATGTTGTTTATTTAGTTTAACAGTTTTGTTGTCATTTATTTTTATCTATCCAAAGGAACATTATTGTTGTCTAACTTCAGAAGTCTACTATTCAATCATACAGAGGTCATTTTTTTTGTCTACTGTTATCTCAGCTAATGCATAAATGCAAAATGCAGTCATAAGATAAGTTTACCAAAACAACATAAAGCTTATTTCAAGAGGTTCATTTATCTAACAAAGAGGAGGTCGATTTACTTAGTTTTTCTCTCATTTTGGCCAACATGATAATAAAATATAGTCACAAGATCATGCTATAGGAACCTACAATTTTTGTCTAAGTTTGATCTCAGCCATCATACAGAGAAGAAATGCGAGTTGAATCATTTTATCAGTCATTTAACAACGATCTATTTTCAGCATAGAGGTTCCAAATCAAATTGGAAAACTAGATCTGTAAATATAAGGAACTAAAACTATGTTTTATCAAATAGAGAATCGACGCCATGAGAACCAGAAGGTAAGGGTGATAGTAAGAAGAGAGATCAATCCAAATGGATCGCCCAGCATAGTCTAAACAGCCTGGAGAGGTCGACGGCCAGGCAAAACCAATACTCATGTGTAGTAAAAGAGAAAGAACAACCAGCAAATAAGCTAAGGTAAGCGGCCAAATAAAATCGATGGTGAGGCAGGGAGAATCAACCAAAGAAGGAAGATCGGCCAGCAACAACATGGTAGGGTCTTAAACAATTCAAGCGACCATTCATATCAGAAGAGATTTTATTTAAACCAGTCACATCCAATTGAATTTAAAACATTTAACAACTAGATAAAAACCTGGAAGAGGAGGTGACAATGAAGAGGAATAGATGATGTGGATTTGTTCTCCTATTGCTCTACAAAACTCCGAAGGTCTCAGCTGCAAGTCCTTGGTTTTGGCTCTACCAAATCGTAGCCCCATCTGAACACGTCATATTCCTCTGTAAAAATGCTTAATCAAAACTATGAATTTCTTGAAAGGATTTTTGGGTTTCGTTCTTCTCTTCTCCAGCCTTCTAGAACATTTTTTAGTTTCAAATTTTGTTTTGATATGATAAAGTTATCGCTATTTTTCAATCGCTGTTCCTGACTGCTTTGAAAACATTTTTTTTTTTCTTTCCCAAAATCCCTCTTGATTTTTGGCATGAATTCTTTTAGGTTTTGGATTTATTTTTGATAACTCTAGATTGCTTTATTTTGCATGAGGTTTTCAATAAATAAAAAAACTAAAGACTCTTAATTTTTCTTATTTAAAGTTAGAGTAAACAACTTAATTAACCTACTGTCACATGCATGACAATAAGTTATTTTTAATTCTCTTTATTTAAGACTTCAAATATAATAATGATATTATTAATATAATTTAACTATTTAAATCACAATTACTTCAAATAACTCAAGAATTGAAATAATAGAACATTATATCTATCATAATTTAATATAATTATTTAAATCTAATTAATATATTGTCTCCCAAACATCCATACTCATTAAATAGAAAAATAGTTATTATTATTTATTTGTATATATAAAATACAACCATAGATACATATATTCACTATTTAAAAATACAATACATTATTTAAAATATAATTCGAAAAGATAAGAATTTATGTAATCAAATCATGCATTCGAAAAAGATTTCATAACGATTGAAAACACAATATTTTCTAAATATTAAACCATCAATCACACTTATTAACCACACATTGATGCATAAAATAAACCATTCAAAAATACATATGAAACTACGTGAGTGTGTGATTGCATCAGAGTTAACCATCCCAAATAGTTCTTGCCAAGTGGCTAGAACATTTCTACCTCAGCCATGTTCTCGTCTTCGACGAGTATCTGCATCCAATTGCACTCAACTTGACGTCAATAGGTTAGTATCTCAAAACATAGCTGAAGAAAATCACTGCATTAATATTCCATATTAAAAATAATTCCAAATTTCATCAATTAACTCATAATGATTACATCCACGTAAGCAAAATTACTTAGAGTAAAATCAATCACGATAATTGTTCACTAATCTAGAATAATTGTATTGTCCATAAAAATGAGACATGGCACTCTATCTCTCTATCTCTCTGGACGTCTCGCTCACTCTCTCTCCCTATCTCTCCCCTCTATCTCCTCTATCTCTCCCTATTGGTCTCCTCTCTATCTCTCTCTACCTAGCTATCTTTCCCTATCTCTCTATCTCTTGCCTCTCTCCCCCTATCATTCTTATATCTCCCTATATCTCCCTTCTATCTCTCCCTCTCCCTTATTGATGAAGGAAATGAAAACAAGAAAACTAGGAGAGAGAAAGAGAGAGAGAGAGAGAGTTGCTTGGGGTTAGGGGTCAAGGTTTAGGGGCATTATTTAGGGTTTTGGGTTTAGGGTTTAGGGGTAAGGGTTTAGAGGAATTATTTAGGGTTTAGGGGTTTAGGGTTTCTCAAGTTTAGGGTTTAGGGTTTAGGGGTTAGGGGTTAGGGGTTTAGGGTTTAAAGAGAGATAGAGAGAGGGGATTGATAGAGATTGGGAGAGATGGAGGAGACAGAGGGGAGAGATTGGGAGATATAGAGTGAGAGACATGTCCAGAGACATAGAGAGAGAGAGAGAGAGATTGAGAGGTAGAGGGATGATAGAGATAGGGAGATAGAGGTTTAGGGTTGCTTGTGTTTAGGGGCATTATTTAGGGTTTAGGGATTAGGGTTTTGGAGTTAGGGGTTAAGGTTTAGAGGTTTAAGGTTTAGGGTTTAGAGAGAGATAGAGGACTAATAGGGAGATATACATGAGACCAAGGGGAGATAGGGAGATAGAGAGTGAGGGACATGGCCAGAGACATAGGGAGAGAGATTAAGAGGTAGAGGGACAAAGGTGATAGGGAGATAGGGGAGAGATAGGGAGATAGATGTTTAGGGTTACTTGGGTTTAGGGTTTTGGGTTTAGGGGTTAGGGGTTAGGGTTTAGGGGCATTATTTACTATTTAGGGTTTATTGTTTAGGGGTTAGGGGTTTATGTTTAGAGGTTTAGGGTTTAGGGTTTATAGAGAGGAATGATAGAGAGATATAAAGGAGACCGAGGAGAGAGATAGGAGATAGAGAGTGAGGCACATGGCCAGGGACATAGGGAGAGAGATTGAGAGGTAGAGGGATGATAGAGATAGGGAGATTGGGAGATAGAGGTTTAGAGTTGATTGGATTTAGGGTTTAGGGGTTAGGGGTTAAGGTTTAGGGACATTATTTAGGGTTAAGGGTTTACAGTTTAGGTGTTAAGGTTTAGAGGTTTAGGATTTAGTGTTTAGAGAGAGGACCAATAGGGAGATATAGAGAGTGAGGGACATGGCCAGAGACATAGGGAGAGATAGGAATATGGAGAGTGAGGGACATGTGGCCAGAGACATAGGGAGAGAGATTGAGAGGTAGAGGAATGATAGAGATATGGAGATAGGGAGATAGAGAGATAGAGATTTAGGGTTGCTTGGGTTTAGTGTTTAAGGTTTAGGGATTTGGGGTTTAGGATTTAGGGTTTCTTAGGTTTAGGGTTTAGGGCTTACAGGTTTGGGCTTAGGAGAATTATTTAGAGTTTAGGGGTTAGGGTTTAGAGTTTAGGGGCATTATTTAAGCTTTAGAGGTTTCTAGGGTTGCTCAGGTTTAGGACTTAGGGAGCTATTCAGGGTTTACAGTTGCATGTCAAAAGAAGTCTCTCTCTCTCTAAATACCTGAACCCTAAATAATGTCCCTAATCCCTAACCCATAACCCCTAAACTTGAGCAACCCTAAACCTCTATCTCCATGTATCTCTCCCTTATCTCCCTCTCTCTATCATCCCTCTACCTCTCAATCTCTCTCCCTATCTCTATGGACATCTCACTCACTCTCTATCTCCCTATCTCTCCCTCTGTCTCCTCTATCTCTCCCAATCTATCTCCTCTCTCTCTACCTATCTATATCTCCCTATTTCTTGCCTCTCTCTCCCCTATCATTCATGTATCTCCCCATCTCTCTAGACATCTCACTCACTCTCTATCTCCCTATCTCTCCCCTATGTCTCCTCTATCTCTCCCTATCTATCTCCTCTCTATATCTCTCTACCTAGCTATCTCTCCCTCTCTCTTGCTCTCTTGCCTCTCTCACCTATCATTCATATATCTCCCTATCTAACCCCTCTATTGAGTTCCCTCTCCCTTATCGATGAAGGAAATGAAAACAAGAAAACTAGGACTCTCTCTCTCTCTCTCTCTCTCTCTCTCTCTCTCTCTCTCTCTCTCTCTCTCTCTCTCTCTCTCTCTCTCTCTCTCTCTCTCTCTCTCTCTCTCTCTCTCTCTCTCTCTCTCTCTCTCTCTCTCTCTCTCTCTCTCTCTCTCTCTCTCTCTCTCTCTCTCTCTCTCTCTCTCTCTCTCTCTCTCTCTCTCTCTCCATGCACATAACCATTAGATAGGGTATTTTGCATATGCTGGTCTCTCTCCATGCATATAACCATTAGATAGGGTATTTTTCATATGGTGGTCATATCCTTTAGGTCCAATCACCTCCAAACTTCACAAATAGATATAGAGCATAATTCTAAGCGTCTTTCATAAAGACCACTTCTCTACATAGGCGCAACTAATACCACAAAGTTTTCATTATTTTCCACATTTAATACATATTCTTTTCCATTTTCCAAGTCCTACATGTGTCCAAGTTGTATTGTTTGTCAAGTTTTTAGTTTAATTGTTATTCCTAGCTCTCATGGTTATTAAAATGTTAGTATAGTTAGATTTATGCTTAGGTAACAATAATTTACACATTGTTTCACAAACAACCACACTCAAAAATAACCTTACCTAGTTAAGGTTAACCTTTAAGGTTCCTTCATTTGGTGAGCCTAACAGATCCAACTAGTTCAATCTTCTTATAGTCCATGCTTAGCCTTCCAAGAGAGTTCATGCCATGTTAACTTTGCATTATGTCCTCACTTTCCTCTTGCCAATTGTAGTACTCTTTTTTTCTAATCCTAACCCTATATCATACTATTGTTGTTGACTTTTCTTTCCATCTTCATCATCATAGTCCTAGTTATCCTTTTTTGAGCCTATCATTTATCCTTAGCCATGTCTTGTACTTCTTCTATTCATATCAATTTTAATGACCTCCAAATTTTCCATAAATTCTTCTCCACCAAACCCTAGACCCTCACCCAAATCCTTACTTTCCTAAGAAAATCCCTTCCCCAAACATCATTTGATCATGTGGCTCCTTTCATCACTAGACAGGTGCCCCTACTTTCTATTATTCATCTAATACAATCCTAATGTCATAGCTCACATTCCCACACCTACATTCATAGACTCCATTCCCCCTATCGACACCATCATTGATAATCATTTTAAGGAAATTCCCTTGAATAATCATTAAACCATGGATTATCCCATATCCCCATCTTACACTTTCCTCACCTTGGAACTCTTAGAAGATGACATTTATCTATCCCCACCATTACCAATCACACTTTCTAGCAATCCCACATAAGACACCTTACCCGTCACTTCACCTAGGTCATCACCAATTAAATCACCTCATTACTCCATTTGACCATACCCATACCACCCCTTTCTCACTCCACAACATGTATTAACGCATGATTCACCCCATGACATGCTATAGTTACCAAAATGCCAATTCACTCTACCATCATTCTTCATATTATCTTATGAATCACCATCCTTTCTTCCCATTCCTTGAGACACCATACCATGACACACATCCTTTCCTCCATTAAATCCTCCCTAACCCTTTCCCTGCAACATTGATAGCCCACTGCCCATGCCACCTCCTTTTCCTAACACATTTTACCATAACATTGCCACAATAATCATCACTCATCCTGACACCATCCCTCCACCATGTGAAATTTATCTAACACATATTACCAATTATAATTATATCTACACAAAACTCAAGGTGTTGTAAGTGCAACTAGAAAACCTTAACTGTCCTCCTCTTCCTTCCTCATCAATCGGATGGATTGAATCACCACTATCAATTGACATCATCTTACAACCATCTCCTCATAAAATGGTCTTTCTTAAATTTGATAATATAATGTCCAAGGTGATCTCATTGCACATATGAGACACTTCTTTGTCCAAGCCACAATTGTCACCATTGATGATTATGTCCTTGCTAAGAATTTTCCCTCCACATTGATATAATATGCCCTTGTATGGTTTGACACATTACTACTTAGTTCTATGAATTCAATTTAGATCTCATGCATAGATTTACCAATCACTACCAATTCAACATCAATCCTAATGTTTTCTTAGTGCATCTCACACATTGCGAACAAGACTCACTAGGGATTACTAGAGACAGAGAGGTTCAAAATTTAAAGAGATGTGACTTTGTCGATTGGTTGAAAAGATGTTAACCATGTAACAGTAGAAATTTGCAAGTTGAATCGTAAGTTTTAAGCATAAAACAATGAAGAGAATTAAAAAAACCATTTTTATATAGTTCTAGGAAATGGATATGTAGTTCTAGAAAATAGATATCTATTTTAGGACCCCCAAAATGGATATCAGTTTTGGAATGGATATCCTTTTTGGGACCCACAAAATGGATATCTGTTTTGGAACAATATCCATTCCAAACAGATATTTTTAACATACCTATGAAAGTCAAAGTTGGCCAATTTGCGAATTTGGCTAAGTAAAGAAGCAATTTTTTTCCATTGCCACTATTTGGCCCACGATGATCCTACACATACCCATATACTAAAGTTTTGAAATATTTTATGTCATGCATTAAAGGTGTATTTTATGTGTTACCTCGAAACCTTAGATTGATCAGAATCTGATGGAGATCCAGAGGACAACACATGGTGAGAAGGTCACTAGTAGTGTTGTAGGAATGAACAACAACTAGTTGGAGTCTTCTAGAAATCTCATTGAGAGATGTATACTTGATTTTGTATATCTTCTTCATTGTGAAGGAAGTGATAATTACTTGTATCCAAAGGTTACATTCAAAGGTCATCGCAACTTTTGAAGTATAGTATATAATAATTAATTAACATTAGTTTAATTTGGATCATTCCTTCCACCTTGAGAGGTAATGGGCCCTGTTGAATTGATGTTCAGTAACAAATGAGGAAATTGTTGTGCAATGTGATCCTTGCTAAACCACTTGCATTGATGAGGTAGCCGATCGAACTAAACCATGCAATAGAGAGGTATTGACTATTTTTTTAGTGTTTTCTCAAAAGCATAAACTACCTGGTCAACAATAAATGGATCAGTAGTCTTAGGATTCAAGTCAGAAGTCTAAATATGTTTGAGGGGGTTGTGTCCAGCCTATATCAAAGAGGATGAATTTTCTGATTAGGTCCTAAAAAATGCTCCTTCTGGAGATGAAGCCAAAAATTTTCATCAACTAAAAAGTGATTAGACATACGATGCTGGTCATGTCGCTTTTGAATTAATGCTTGAGTTGGTCACTTGATCTTGTCATTCTCTAAAAATGATTTTCTACACATCAACACATTTGGGAATGGTGTTTCTGAGATTATATCAATTGACTATTTTATTTGATAGTGTAATGGAACTTTTGTTGGTGAGGTGAACTAATGATTTTCCAACATCTGATCCATCATCTTCCATTGAATGGTGGTGGTGACTAGTTTGGTAGGAGTACTGGCTATGACTAACCTTTCCTCCTCATGTTCAATTGTTAGCATTGATACAAGAGCTCTAGTTTGAGAAATCAAATGTGTACATTGTTTTTTACTAAATAGAGATGTAGATTTTGTAGGACTTACCTTAGGTATCTAATACTTTCATTCATCTAACTTAACAATTACACTATGAGGTCTAGACTCATAAATTCCATGATGCCAAGTACATGTATCGTTGTCCCAATAGTACATTGCATACATTCAAAGGTGCCACATCACATATTACCTCATCCTCGAATGGTTTGATGGGATAGGATAGACAACATTGCTTTCTTACCTGAATATCTCTCCCTTGGATCACCTATCCCATAGAGTATGGTTTTGGATGGGATGTTCTCGATAAGTTTGACCTCTTGATAGTTTCAATAGAGAACAAATTATTTTGACTCCCACTATCAACAATGAAATGTAAGGATTTCCCATTCACCCACATTTGTGAATGGAACAAAGATTTCTCATCTTTGCAAGGCAAGATTTTAGTAGTTGCAACCATCGTACAAGGGTCTACCTCAATGATCTGCTCATCATCCTTCTACTCACAAGGATTTGTAGGTAATGAATTAGCTTCTTTCTCTACTTCATGTGTTTCCACCATTAATATCTTACCAACTCAACAATCTTTAGTGTTATGCGAAGGACTTTTATGAATTTCACACCGCATGCTTATATCCTCTTGTATATTTTTAGGACTCCTATATGATGTTGGTGATTTTTAGGAGAATCCCTTGGTGGTTTCTCTTCCTAAAAACTCACTACTGCCTTCCCCTTTTTATTTTTTGTTTTCTAGATAACCCTTTTTTCCTTTTTGTTTGAATTTCTCTTCAATTTTTGTTGCATATTTGAAAGCAGTTCCTAGTGTCTCAACATTCAAGAAGGCCGTCTTAGTTTGAATGTATGGGTGCAGTCCACTATCATACTTCAAAACCTATTTTTTCTTAGTATCTTAGATGCCAAGCTTTGCTAATAAAGAATGGAACATGTTGGTGTAGTCTTGAATAGATTGATCATTTTTATATCAAAGTAACTGCCACCATATATATGTTTCTTCATATGCATCTTCAGGAAAATATTCTTCTTAGATTGAAAAAGGAGACTTAGCCTAAAATGTTAAACTAGATCAAACCCTCTTCTATCAACATTGGAACACAAACTAAGTTTAGCTTCTACTCTTGAAGGAAAGCCAAAATACATGGGTTTTGGCCCTTTGTTGTATAAAGGAGTGACAACCAAATTCAACCAACCAAACTAGGGCAAAGCATTGAAACCCTAATTAAGCATGATCTGTAAATATATGATTATCAGAAGCAGATATAGAAAATCTAACAACACAATAGAGATCAGGGAACAGAGGAGAATCAGAACCTAATTTTAGGAGTGTAGAAGTACCATGGCGCTGGGTGCCCTAGACCCAAATTAGGGTTTGGTAGAATGTCAGGATCTAGGTGTCTTCTACAATCTATCTTCTTCCTTCTTGCAACTTATTGATATCTGATTCCTCTGGATGCAACTTGGACACAAGAAAAAAGACAAAAGGTTGTGCTATGTTTAGGGGCTTACCTTAGTCAAACCCCATGTTAGTGTTTCCACCTCCACTACAACAACAATTAGATCCAAGAGTGCATGCCCTAGGAGGACAAAGGCTAGATCTGCAATAAATGATGAAAGATTGAATATAAATGATAAATATTACCACAAGATATGAATCCCTAGTTGGAGTAGGTGACTCAATACCATGCCCCAATAAGGAAATAAAAGAAGGAGGCTTGAATTTCCTTCAAGACCTACAAATAAGCATCATAACATCCACACAAAGAGCTAATCCAAACATAAAGAACATTTCAGCATAAGAGAGCAATTCATCAAAGTAATTTCAATAACATCATAACCTGCCACTAGTCATCTCTAGGTCATATATGAATAACAAAAATCCTTCTTATATGCATTCCCACTTACTAACAATGAATAAAACAAAATGGAGACAACAAGCATAAGCTAAGGAGGTGTTCTAGGCTGACACTACAAAAATAGGGCTAGGGCTAACATCGGGGACTAGGGCGCTAGGCACTCTGGTCCTTTACCCCCACAAGTTCTAGAGAGTACCAATTAAGGTGGGCTTAGACCATTCCTAAGTTTATTTTGTTGAGTTTGTTCATCGAGGTCAAGATTTAATCATTTAATGCTCTAAAAGGTGTCAAAATATGTCCTGATTAGAAAGGGTAAACATTTTACTCCATAACATTTAGCCACCACTTTAGCATGGGTATGAACTTACATTTGAACTCACACCAAAGTAAAGAGAAGACATATTTCCCACATGAAAACATAGAAGCCCAAAGAATTCCACCAAGTTGTGAACCATAGTAGTCCCCAAGCTTACGATTCTAAGGTTACAAACATGCAAGACATTTGTAACATAATTCACACATACATGAAGTACTAAAAGCATATATAAGGAATACACGCAAAAGACACACAATAAACAAAGGTAATACATGCCATACACAATTCATACATGATTGACATGAAGCATTCACATAAGACATAGAGTATACACACAAGGCATAAAGAATACATGGAAAACATAATGAAGACACACAAAACACATGGAATCACTAAGAGAATACAAGTTCAAACAGTACATCACATAAAAAAACATGGAAAACAAACACACAAGCCACATGAATCTTACACTAGATTGCTTTGTCACTAGGGGTCATGTGAAGATAAGTTCTCTCATGGATCACAGACTAGTAAGGACTGCCAAATTACTAGGTGACCATGACAAGTCACATGAAGGACATGTGGGATAGAAAAATTCATTATACTAGATGGCTCATGGACCAACAACAAAATGGAGACATCACGGACTAACTTGAGGACCGCCAAATCACTAGGTGAGTTCCATGTCAATCATAATTAAAAGGTATATAATCAAAAGAACATAGAGGAATGTATACCCCACCTTAAAGTGATTACTTACTTCCACAGAGAGCAATTGCTTTAAGGTAGAATAAAATACAAGGTTGGCATGAGAGCTTTCCAGAAGCACATGCCCATATGATATGTGTTCACAAAAGCTACATCACAACAAGGGGTTGCCCCTAGAAAAGGAAAATCGAGGCAATGCTATGAGCATGATACATAATGGCCTGTGTAGTCATGGTATGGCACTGCTTGCATAGCAACAAGGTTCCACATAAATCACATCATACAATAAATTATCATGTTAGAGTGAATAATATGAAGTAATAACACAAAGGGATCTACTTGACTGGTATCAGTATATGTGTGGTTGTATAATATGATACATCTCGTGATTGTAAATATTTGGAACTGTCATCATCCGCTAGTCGATAAAACTATGGATACAAAGGAGGAAATATCACATGAAAACATATAAAACCTTGGGTCAACAAGGAAGGATACTAAATCACCCTACGCCTTGCATCATCCTCAAGGGAAACAACAATGATGAAATGCAAATTACAACATATAGAGGAATAATGATACAAATAGAGAGATGTCACAATGGATTTTGGTCCCTTTGTATCCTTGTACCAACAAGGGTATCAAGGGTCATTCAAAGAGAGCTTAACAAACATAAATAACACATCAAGTAGCACAATACATGGGAAAAAAACACATGCAATCATGACATAAAAGAAAGGGGTTGCACTCGCGAGTTAGCCTAAAGCAAATCATCCTCCTCCCAATCTTCCTCATCACCATTTAGGGATGGTGGACAACATGCAAAAGGAACTGTAGTGAGTGTCATACAACAAACAATAGCCATACCTGTATCAATATTACCTTCGAGTTCGTTATCAAAATATAGCACTATAGATTCTACTACGGGTTGTGAAGCACTGTCTTTTGCTAAAGGAGACAAAGCTCTGGTAGATGTCTCCTTTGCATCCATTGGTGAATCATGCTTGCGAGGAGGGAGATTCTCCTCTTCTGTAACAAGGCAAGCCATAGTACAACGATGCTTCTTTCGTTCTCTTGCAATTTTATTTCTCTTAGTTTTGTTTGTGATGATTGTTAGGGTAATTGTAGTATCTTCCAATGTGGGTTCCTTTTCTTCCTTTGCTTCAAGAACATTAGAAGAAACAAGAGGAGCCACCAAAGGTTGAGAGATCATGAGGGGAGAGTTCCTCAAAGTGGGTTGCTCTTCCCTCTCAACTTGTGAAATAGGTGGAGGTACTTGAGCTTCCACAAGCATTTGAGAAACCTCATGGAATCATTTACATGTAATCAATTGCTTTTCACTAATCAAAATCACTTGCTTTGCTACCATGTTATAATTAGCTATGGACATGACTATCCCAAGATCAAAATGTCATAGAGCTAATCACAAAAAGAGAATAATATCAACACGATACAATAACAATAATATATAAAGGATGTAATGTGCATACATGAGAGTGTGTTATTGGATATGTGAGCAAGAGGCACCTAGGTATATAGAATGCACCACCAAGATAATAAAATGCACAACCAATGTGAGATAATAGGAGATAGAGTCACATGTGTGCAAAACATCTCCACCAAACTAGGAAAGTACAAATTCCATAAATAAACGGGTATGTGTAGGATCATGATGGGCCAAACTATACGTCTAAGTGGCAATGAAAATACAAAAAATCAGACTTTATCAAGTTCATGTGAAAATTTGAATGGATTATCTACACAATTTGAAAAAGATGTAAGAATGAAATTTGTAGAGAATTGAATCTAGTTTATAGGATACTATTTTTTTTTTTAAAACTAAATTTACTTAGTGAAAATTGAATATTTCAATGAACAGCTATTAAATTTTTCTAGAAAAAAATAAAAAGTGGGTGTCTGTCCAGCCAACCTAACTATGAGTAAAAATATATATTTTTTTAAAACTTTTAAAATAAGTAGAGGACTCATGTCCAGATGTGACGCATATTTATTTGAATTTTTTTCTAATAATATAATTAGTTATGATTTTTTTACTGTAACCTTTTTTAAAAAATAAAAAGTAATTTTCCAGCCAACCTAACTCGATAAAAAAAAATTGAAATTCAAAAAAAAAAATTTAACCTATAGCCAGAAAAGCATAGAGTGTGACGCAAGTTTCGGATCTCAAAAAGGTGAAATAGTTTGAAAGTTATGGATGTTTTTCAATCAGTGTGTCCATCAGGATTTCAGAGACACAGTATATAGAAAATTATTAATAATTATTTAATAAAATGATAACCAAACAAATCTTATATTTTTATAAAGCTAACAATTTTTTCTATAAACCCTTTTCGTTTTATCAATTTTTAATTAAAAAAAGTCGTCAGCACGAAGGGTGAAGTTTGAAGAAGAGACTGAAATATGAAAACACATTAGAATCCATGAAAAGTCAACAACCAAAATGGATATCCATCTTGCTTTGTACCAAAGCAAGATAGATATTCGTTTTGCTTCAGTAAAAGCAACTCAAAACGGATATCTGTTTCCTTGATCTATGAAAAATTTTGTACCATTGGTTTTGGATGAAGAGAAGCAACATATTTGAAACATAGAGGCAATAATACAAGAAGTTACATTTAGTTGGACATTTATAAGTGTATCTATTGTTTCATATCACATTACACATAGAATTCTAATTAACAATCTAGTTTCCTCATTTGGGGGAACATTTTTTTATCCGTTTCTAATGGAAATATTTAGTTAAAAATTGGTGGCTCCTTGAGAAAAGTATGGGCTCTTATCAAGCACGCATAACCAAGAAGGTTGATATCCATTTTTCTTACATGTTTGTTGATCACATCTTATGAAACAGATGTTTCTTGGTGATAGTTCTAGGTTTAGTGAACAATATTCTCAAGCTTATTGCAATTTTTACACTTGTAACCAAATTTGGTACCAAACCCTTTCACCTTTTCAATTAATCCTGATAGTGTCATCTCACTTCATGCAAATCAAACCAACATTAGGACCATGTGAATGAGATTAAGGATAGCCTTGAAATATGAATCTTTGTACTGTTGACTATCCTTTTAGCATGACAATCCTTTAGGATCATTGAACCCAGGTGCAACAATCCTTCTATTTATATTTATTTCCTCTTCATACACAAGATTATCGTGCCTTGTAGTCATGACAATCCACAAATCACCTAACTGTCCTTAGTGAGACTATATCTTATTTTGATAGTGATAGTCATTGTCCATTCACAACTCTCCTCTTTAACATAGATACCCTTTGCACATGTTTTGACTTCATGATTTTCCTTTTGTATGTTGTATTATGGTATGAAAATACTATGCCCCCTTCTTCATCCTCTTGTATAATGAAATTGAAGGTCGACACTTACGGTTACTCTTCTTTATTACTTGGTGATAATGAATCCCTAAGCTCATTTTTTATTGTCTTGAAGCCAAATTTACCACTGTTGAGACAGTCAGAGTTGATTCTTGATCATGAATATTGCGAATTACTTCAAATATCCATGGACAATTTCAATGGTGTTTCTTAAGACACCCATGCCTTGACTATCCCTTGATGTTGGTCATGATTGTGCTTGGATGGCACAATAGTTCATAGTTAGATTTTTGCCACTAAAGTTTTCCTTTGACAAAGTCGTATTTGTAGTCCACCTTTTGATGATGTTCAAACAATATAAACACTTAATCTTAACATAAGCAATACATTTCTCACAAATACCAATGCATTCTACTCATAAGGTTCATGGCACCATGCCTAAAGGTATGATAGTCAGCAGCGTACTATTATGGCAGCCTATGGTTGGTTTGACAATCTATAATAGTGATAGCATTCATGTCTAACAGTCCTTATCATTATTGTCATAATAGATTTTACATTTGAGGCCTCTTCTACAACATACAAAGTTTACCTTTCTCACCCATACCTTCAGTATATAAAGGACATTGATAGGGAATTTTTAATTTCCACTCAGTCATTGGAATCTAGGAGAGGATAGATTGTCTAAAGTTGTAATCTATTTCCATTTACACTTGCCATAACTACAAATGCTTAGTGTTTATTCTCAACCCCGGTATATGAATAAAATGTGACCTATTGTTCTAATAGGCCTATAGGGACAAAGAGGTGATAAATCCTTTACTTTTAAACATGACATGGTTTTGATAACTTCCCATATTGGTAAGGTCCTAGATGACAATCCTTTGATGCATCTAATTGTAATAGGTGTTATGATAGTCCTTGGTATCTTTTCATTTCTTTCTTGAATGGCCTGCAAATAAGACATAAGACCTATTAGATCCTTCATAAATAAGAATTCTCATACATTACATTTAAACTTAAACTCCCTAAACATCCATCAATCCATCCATTAATATCAAAATACCATGAATATCCTATGATCAACCATTCTAATTCCTAGGATAGTCATATATTGCAATTTTGCTTCTCTATACTAAAATAGCCCAAGGAATATCTACCCTTGAATTTGTATTTTAACAATCTAATGTCTTTATGAATAACATTGAGCCTTCTTTTGGGACAACATTTTTGCCTTTAGAAGCTCCTCATTTTATTACAGCCTAAAATAGAATAAGTGGATAGTCATAACATTTTAGCATAATGGGAAAACCCTAAAGTGTGATAAAGTCTATACATTATTTATTCCCATCCATGTCACGAAGAAACTATTCAAATGCTAGGCCAACATGATTTAAACAATCATAAGGGCCAACAATCCATGCCAAATGCATGGGAAAAGGACAACTCTTGGATCCCATATTAATCATGTTCACATGGCTGCTAGCATCTTCAAGTGAGTCAATACAAAAATTGAAAGCCTCAAACTCATACACTTCAGAAAAATATACCTAATTATAAATTTGATATGCATGAATAAGGAAGTCATCATGCAATACAAACTAAAATGTGTCATATTTAGACATGTCATCAAGTTGAACTACATCATGTTGAGACTCGTGTTTACCTAAGCATTACAAGTCACTTGCCTCTTTAGATGCTTCAAAGTTCCAAACAAAGGACTCAACTTTAGGTGTAGCAGAGTCCTCATCAATGACTAATTTACATGGCCTTCAACAAACTAAAATTATATATCATCTTTATGCTTATATGGAGGCTATATCATCTTTACAATTGTATGTCCAGGCTCTTTAGGAGTCTTCACAAATGTGTCCAAAGTAAGATTACTCAAATCAAATAATGGCTTATATCTAGAGCTTTATTAAGTTGATACCTAGGTGGATTAGTGTGTAAACATTCAAATTAGATGGTGATTCACAAGTTTATAGAATAATAAAATGAATCCCTAGTCTAGAATCCAAATGTACATAATAAAATGGATATCTATTTTGTAGTAGCGATATGGATGTTGTAGAGTGTCCGTTGGCAAAGAATTGGGATTTACTTAAATTTGCTTGTTCATGCTTCTCATAGGACATCACCTCCCCTACCCATCCATCTCTACAGAAGAAGAGAGACAACAAATGACCAAGAGGGATCACCAATTAGCGGTAAGTGATTGATTACTTATGTCATGTTATATATTTTGAATATTAAATTCTATATTAATGTGCACGTTGTTTGATTGTATTAATAGGTGGAAATTGAAAAACCTATATCGAGGACATCTAGTCGATGAGCGATAGAGGATGAGTCATTGACTGGTTCACCATCTTCATGGCCTAGCAAGAGCCATATATTATTTGATAGCAATCCATAGGAGATTTGATTTTGGGACATTTTGTTACATATGCCTATTTGGCTTTGTAAACATACTTTTGTATGTTATCGATGTATATCCTTGTATATACCCATATGTTTTTATTTGTACATGCCTATATGGCTTGATATATACACTATACATTATTTTCATGACATTATGCATATATGTATATATAAGATCCTAATTTGGCACAAGTAGGGAGAATGCTTGCAAAGGTTATGGAATTTGGTTTTAAACGTTCCAATTGTATTTGCTTCAAAGTTTCTAAAGCCTTTTCAAAAAATCCATTTTGTGCATATCTTGCAATCATTGCATTCCATGAGATAGCATCTCTTTGAGGTGTCATGCCAAATTTTTCACATGCCTTGTCTATGCTTCCACACTTTGGATTTACACCCGCCAATTGCATTTTCTTAACATTTCCTTTCAATCCTTATCAAAAATTCTATTTTGTGCACATATTGCAATCATTGCATTCCTTCATTTACAACACATGATTAAATAAGAAGATGCATATTTACAACACTTAAGAATATGTAGTAGTGTTGCTCATGTCACCAATACCATGTTTACATATTCACATACATGGCTTACAACATGTGACAATATGAAGTGATGAAGAAACTTGTTATTTTGTTGTATTTCAACTCCAAACTTGCACCTAGAAGTGAAGGCGCTAATCCTTGATCAAACTAACCTAAAAGTGTGTCTTGGTACTTAGGGCGCTAGATTATGATTGATTAACCTAAAATGTGCGCCTAAGGCTAGATATTGAATTGGAAGGATAAAATGCATCATCAAAGGAGTTTATAGTTATTGAAGGCGTCAAATGATGACTTGGGTACACATCTACCTCTCTACACTGTCAAATGTGTACCTAGATTAGTGAGGCACCACTTCATATCTCTATGACTTTGGATATCCACCTTGATAATGAATTGATCTTGCAAGTTGAGGTTGTCTCCACAAGTTGAAAGAATGTCCAAAGAATACAAGGCACCAATTATTGAACAAACAACCTAGAATGAGTGCCTTACTATTTGAGGTGCTAGTTCATTCTTCTAGAACACCAAAAGTGCACCTAGATGTTGAGGCGCTAGCTCTTACTCAAGCAACCTTGAAAGTGTGCTTTGACAAGGAGGTTAAAATGTATTATCAAAGGATTCAGTTGAATCAAGGAATCGTCATTGAAGACAACTAAAACATGATTGTGAATGAGGTGCACTTTTCATCATCTCCAACCTCACAATTGCGCCTTCCCTTGGAAGCTCATATTGTGCCTAAAGGAATGGTACTGAGATATCATCCATGTCAATGATTGAGAATGTGTCAACTAGAACAATATTTTTTGTTTTGCTCATCATGGGGTCAAATGGATTGTGCCAATGTGTTAGGGTGGACGGGTAAATGCCATTGGAGGTCTTGTTTTGTGCACCAAGCATCCCAGTCATTCCGGGCAAGAGGCTACCGGCAAAGTCCCTTAAGATCCCTAAGACAAAAATGCACCAAACTTTGACGGAGCAGTTCTCAGAATTCATGATAGCTGGGAATGTTGTGTTTGGACCTACAGGTGCATGTGGGGTCTATTGACAATAACCTCTCTTATTTTTGGTCAACTCCATTCTGTTTGACCATGCTGAAATCAAACGCATTGTTACAAAATGCTTCAACTTGATGCAGTGGAAAGGTGCTAGGTGTGACATTTTTCATTCCATAGCTCATGGGGTTGAATGGACTATGCCAACACGTCGAGGTGGGTAGATAAATGCCAATGGAGGTCTTGTTTCATGCACCAAGCGTCTCAGTCCTTCTGAGAAAGAGGCTACCGATAAAGTCCCTTAAGATCCCTGAGACTAAAAATGTGCCAAACTTTGACAGAGCAGTTCTTGGAATTTGTTATAGCTGGGAATGTTGTGTTCAGACCTATAGGTGCATGTGGGGTCCGTCAACAATAACCTCTCTCATTTTTGGTCAACTCCATTCCATTTGACCATGCTGAAATCAAACGCATTGTTGCAAAATGCTTCAATTTGATGCAGTGGAAAGGTGCTAGGTGTGACATTTTTCATTCCATAGCTCGTGGGGTTGAACGGACTGCACCAATGCATTGGGGTGGGTGGGTAAATGCCAATGGAGGTCTTGTTTCATGTGCCAAGTGTCCCAGTCCTTCCAGACAAGAGGCTATTGGCAAAGTCCCTTAAGATCCCTGAGACAAAAAATGCGCCAAACTTTGACGGAGCAATTCTCAGAATTCGTGATAGATGGGAATGTTGTGTTTGGACCTACAGGTGCACGTAGGGTCTGTTGAAAATAACCTCTCTCATTTTTGTCAACTCCATTCCGTTTGACTGTGCTAAAATCAAACACATTGTTATAAAATGCTTCAATTTGATGCAGTGGAAAGGTGCTAGGTGTGACATTTTTCATTCCATAGCTCATGGGGTTGAATGGACTATTCCAATGCATCGGGGTGGGTGGGTAAATGCCAGTAGAGGTCTCGTTTCATGTGCCAAGCGTCCCAGTCCTTTCAGGCAAAAGGCTACCAACAAAGTCCCTTAAGATCCTTGAGACTAAACATGTGCCAAACTTTGACGGAGCATTTATCAGAATTCATGATAGCTGAGAATGTTGTGTTTGGACCTACAGCTGCACGTGGGGTCCGTCAACAATAACCTCTCTCATTTTTGGTCAACTCCATTCCGTTTGAGCGTGCCGAAATCAAACGCATTATTGCAAAATGCTTCAATTTGATGCAGTGGAAAGGTGCTAGGTGTGACATTTTTCATTCCATAGCCCATGGGGTCGAATGGACTACATCAACGCATCGGGGTGGCTGGGTAAATTCCAGTGGAGGTCTCATTTTGTGCACCAAGCATCCCAGTCGTTCCGAGCTGAAAGCTACCGATAAAGTCAAAAGTTGTTAGGATTGAAATTTTGCATTCTACACATCTTGGGGCTTACTAGATTGTGCCAACACATTAGGGTAGGTGAGTAAATGCTAGGGGAGGTCTCGTTTTATGTACTAAGGCTCCCAGTCCTTCTGAGTTGTAAGCTACCGACAAAGTGACTTTGCCGGTAGCTTATAGCTTGGAATGACTGCAATGCTTTGCACACAAAACAAGACCTCCCCTAGCATTTACCCACCCACCCTGACATGTTGGCATAATCCATTCGGCCCCAGGTCCTGTGGAATGCAAAATTTCAATCCTAGCAACTTTTGACTTTGTCGGTAGCCTCTTGCCCGAAATGACTAGGGAGCTTGGTGCATGAAATGAGACCTCGAATAGCATTTACCCACCCACCCCGACATGTTGACGCAGTCCATTCAACCCCACGAGCTATGGAATGAAAAATGTCACACCTAGCACCTATCCACTGCTTCAAATTGAAGCATTTTGCAACAATGCATTTGATTTCGGCATGGTCAAACAGAATGGAGTTGACCAAAAACAAGAGAGGTTATTGTCGATGGACCCCATGTGCACCTGTAGGTCCAAACACAACATTTCCAACTATCACAAATTTTGAGAAATGCTCTGTCAAAGTTTGGCACATTTTTGGTCTCAGGGATCTTAAGGGACTTTCTCGGCAGCCTCTTGCCTGGAAGGACTAGGACGCTTAGCGAATGAAATGAGACCTCCACTGGCATTTACCCACCCACCCTGATGCATTGGCACAGTCTATTTGACCCCATGAGCTATGGAATGAAAAATGTCACACCTAGCACCTTTCCACTGCATCAAATTGAAGCATTTTACAACAATGCGTTTGATTTCGACACTGTCAAATGGAATGGAGTTGACCAAAAATGAGAGAGGTTATTATTGACAGACCCCACGTACACCTATAGGTCCAAACACAACATTCCCAACTGTCACGAATTCTGAGAACTGCTTTGTCAAAGTTTGGCACATTTTTGGTCTGAGGGATCTTAAGGGACTTTACCGGTAGCCTCTTGCCCGGAAGGACTGGGATGCTTGGCGCATGAAATGAGACCTCCACTTGCATTTACCTGCCCACCCTGATGCGTTGGGGCAGTCTGTTCGACCCCACGAGCTATGGAATGAAAAATGTCACACCTAGCACCTTTCCACTGCATCAGATTGAAGCATTTTGCAACAATGCGTTTGATTTTGGCACGGTCAAACGGAATTGAGTTGACCAAAAATGAGAGAGTTTATTGTCAACGGACCCCACGTGCACCTATATGTCCAAACACAACATTCCCAGCTTTCACAAATTCTGAGAACTGCTCCGTCAAAGTTTGGCGCATTTTTGGTCTAAGGGATCTTAAGGGACTTTGCCAGTAGCCTCTTGCCCGGAACGGCTGGAATGCTTGGTGCACAAAATGAGACCTCCACTAGCATTCACCCGCCCACCCCGATGCGTTGGCACAGTCCGTTTTACCCCACAAGCTATGGAATGAAAAATGTCACACCTAGCACCTTTCCACTGCATCAAATTGAAGCATTTTGCAACAATGCGTTTGATTTCGGCACGGTCAAACGGAATGGAGTTGACCAAAAATAAGAGAGGTTATTGTCGCCGAACCCCACGTGCACCTGTAGGTCTAAACATAACATTCCCAGCTATCACAAATTCTGAGAACTGCTCCCTCAAAGTTTGGCACATTTTTAGTCTCAGGGATCTTAAGGGACTTTGCCGGTAGCCTCTTGCCCGGAATGACTGGGATGCTTGGCGCATGAAACGAGACCTCCATTGGCATTTACCCACCCACCCCGATGCGTTGGCGCAATCTGTTTGACCCCACAATGAGCAAAACAAAAAATATGGCACCTAGCAAGGTTTTTGCTCTTAGGATCTTAAGTGACTTTGCTCTTACGGAACAATGTATCAGCAAAGACCCTAGTTTTCATAAGGGGAGACATGTGATTTTAAGAGGTTTTTGGGAATGTGACTTTATCCTTCCACTCCTTATCCAATGACAAGTTTATTCTCAGAGTTTGATGGCTTTTATGAGCATATACACGATGTTGTTTTAGGATAGTCATAAAGGGTAGTTTTGGATAGCCATGTGTATCTTTTTAACAATCATAAAGGGCAAGTTGTACATGGATTGTGACAGTCCCAAAACTCATATAAATCATCCATTTTGGTGTTTGACAACCTTATAAATCCATTAGATCATTTATACAAACCCTAAGGCAACTTATAAACCCTCTTTGCATAGTAATTTCATGAATGATTATCTTGTATGATTGTTTTGTGCATTTTAACAGCCCAATGAGGATTGTATGGTGTTGTGATCTTCATGATTTTAAATTGATGCAGAGATAGGATCCAACTCAACATGATAGAGGCATCATTACAAATGGATTGAATTGCAATAGTCGAAGAGCCAACCTCCTATCAATGAGAGTTCAATGATAGTAAATAGAGAGCTACTTGACCATAAATAGGATTTACATACATACATATATATATGATCTCGTAGGCATCTAGGTTTCATACACAAATTGCAATAGTTGTAGAGCCAACCTCCTATCAATGAGAGTTGAATAATAGTAAATAGAGAGCTTCTCAGCCATAAATGGGATTTGCATATACACACACACCCAACTGAAATAGTATCCTTATTGGCCTTATTGGCACCTATCCCCAAGATGTAAGTTTTTTATGTTTGTAATGTGCCCCCAGTGTCCTTATTGGCCTTATTGGCACCTAAAACACAAGAAAGTAGATTCCACCAACTTTCAATTACAATTGCTCTCAGGCCCTAACACATCCATATAGGGTTGTACTAAACAAAGAAGTAGCAGGAAAATATAAAATCTGCAAAAACAAAGTTTCTTGACATTAATTTCATTCAAACTTGTCTTCAATTCATCTTCAAAATGTTTTCAATACATCTCCAATGCCTTTTCCATGAAGGTTTATGCATATTTATACATGATTTGAGGGAAACCAATAGTCTCCAACTAACTTTTGAGTACTTGACTGTTCATCTTCCATACTTTTGCATTTTTTTTACATTTTTCATATGACAACTTTGACATATTTACAAAATTTGACAAGATGAAGACTAATTACATGATGAAATGGTCTATCATGACCTTATTAGATTTCAAGCTACTATGCTTGATTAGGGCATATAAGGAATTTTTTCATATTGATTCTATTGATTCTATTGATCTAAAACCATTCTCAATGCTAAACAGATCGTCAATGGACTAAAGAACTATCATCATAATGTATGGAATCATGGGAAGTATCATGACATGCACATAAGGAATTTAAATTATATTATATATCAAGGTGTATATATATTAAAATCTAGTCCATAATGGTAGACATATACAAAAATTTGGCAAATATGCCAACTCAAAACATTTTTTACAAAATGTGGCATATGCCATGTCTCAAAATCTATATACAATCTACATGCCAAATAGCTACATCAAATACTACAAGTCCACTTGACCCTCAATCTGTGATGGATCCTAAAAAAAGTGTCCTCTTTGTACCAAAATGTCTAGTAATTGATGGAGGCGAAGTTTCCTGCATTAACAAGTCAAAACACAAATTTGATTAATCTCTTCAATGGTAAATAAAAATAAGTTAAAATTAGTAAATAGATTCTTATCTACTACAATTAAGAACTTTCATTTATTAACATACATCTAAATTACTACAATCAACTATAAGACAGCTAGATAAACTATCAATTATTTAGAAAAATTCAATTCAATTACCTCTACTCTATGTTGTTGTTTGGACAATCATTCTGCAAATGATTTTCTCTTAAGATGATCAGGTGTCCTACTGAAGCATAATGGCAAAGGTGGCACATCACTCACATTCTCAAGAGACTACATAAAAGCAAAGTAACATTGAAATAAATTAATATATAATTATTAAACAAAATAGGAAACGCATACATTTAAAAAGGTTAAATGTGCTACACACAAACAATCAAATAAAGTACAATTCAATCAAATTACCTCCACCCTTTGTTGGCGTTGAGAATGTTGTTTTACAAATGATAGTCCCTTGGGTCGATCAAGAGTTTGAGAAAAGACTATTGGCAAAGATACCACATCATTCACATTTTTGATTGACTATAAAATAAAATTAACATCAAGATATGAATTAATATATAATTACTCACAAAGAAATAAATGCATAAAAAAAAAGTTGATGTGTAGGACAAATTATATCAGCAAGTCCAAGCCAAATTGGATGGCAGACAAAGTTCCATGATGAACTTCTGTCAACTCCTCCTCTGTCAACTGTTATCCCACTTAGATACATTAGTACTAATAAATTTGTTTATATATTCAAATGGAATAGACCATAAAATTTAACTTTAAATTTTACCTACATAAAAGATTGCTCATGCATTTCTCTTTCTCTATGGTTCACTGATCCAGTAGCTTCTACTCTTGTCCCTGACCCCTCAGCTTGAGTTCTAGACCCCATTGCCTCATCTCGTGAATGGAGATCATACTCTGATGTGTTCAATGGTGGCTCACTACTGCATTTTTGCAAGCCGCGGGTTTGCAAAAATGCGAGCCTTTTTCACTTTTTATGTTTTTCAAAACGGATATCCGTTATCAAAATGGATATCCATTTTCTTTTTCTCAATTGTTTTCATTGTTTTTTTTGTTTAGTATTTAGGTATTTTAGCTATAAAATACAATCCAAATTTTAGAAAGACAGTATCATATGAAAGGAGAGATTTTGGACAAACTATCAAAATTTATATAGGATTATGATGATATATATATTTGATTTTTATATGATTTACTTATACTAAGGTATCTCAGAGTATTTCAAAGGCACTTTTGAATAGATAAACCATAAAACCTAAATAATTCCCCTAAGCCATAAACCCTAAACCTAAGAAAGGGAATCCTAGTTTTCTTATTTCCATTTCCTTCATCGATAAGGGAGAGGGAAAGATAGAGGGGAGAGATAGGATATATAGGAATGATAGGGGGAGAGAGGCAAGAGATAGAGAGATTGGGAGAGATGGCTAGGTACAGAGAGATAGAGACCTAAGACAGATAGGAAGAGATAGAGGAGATGAAGGGGAGAGATAGGGAGATTGAGAGTTAGAGAGATGTCCAGAGAGATAGGGAGATAGAGGAATGATAGGGGAGAGAGAGGCAAGAGATAGGGAGAGATGGATATAGGTAGAGAGAGAGAGAGGAGATAGATTGGGAGAGATAGAGGAGACAAAGGGAGAGATAGGGAGATAGAGAGTGAGTGAGATGTCTAGAGAGATAGGGATAGATATTGTGACCTGTGGAGGGATGATAGAGAAAGGGAGATAAGGGAGAGATAGGGAGATAGAGGTGGAGGGATATTAATTTTAATGACCTCCACATTTTCCATAAATTCTTCTCCACTAAACCCTAGACCATCACCCAAATCCTTACTTTCCTAATAAAAGCCCTTCCCCAAACATCATTTGATCATGTGACTCCTTCCATCACTAGACAGGTGCCCAGGTACTTTCCATTATTCATCTAATGCTGAAATCCCAATGTCAAAGCTCGTATTCCCACACCTACATTCATAGACTCCATTCCCCCTATTGACACCATCGTTGATAATCATTATATAAGGACACTCCCTTGAATAATAATTAAACCATGGATTATCCCGTATCCCCATCTTACACTTTCCTCACCTTTGAACCCTTAGAAGATGACATTTAGCTATCCCCACCATTACCAATCACACTTTCTAGCAATCCCACATAAGACACCTTACCCATCACTTCACCTAGGTCATCACCAATTAAATCACCTCATTACTCCATTCAACCATACCCATACCACCCATTTCTCACTCCACAACCTATATTAATGCATGATTAAACCTAACCCCTAACCCCTAACCCCTATTTCATAACCCCTAAACCCTAAACTTGAGAAACCATAAACCCCTAAATCCTAAACACTAAACCCAAGAAACCCTAAACCTCTATCTATCTATCTCCCTATCTCACTATCTCCCCATCACTATCATTCCTCTACATCTCAATCTCTCTCCCTATGCTTTGGCCATGTCCCTCACTCTATATCTCCCTATTGGTCCTCTCTCTCTAAACACTAAACCCTAAACCTTTAAACCTTAACCCCTAAACCATAAACCCTAAACCCTAAATAATGCCCCTAAACCTTAACCCCTAAACCCTAAACCCTAAATGTGAGCAACCTTAAACCCTATCTCCTATCTCTCCCTTATCTCCCTATCTCTATCATCCCTCTACCTCTCAATCCTTCTCCCTATTTCTCTGGACATCTCGCTCACTCTCTATCTCCCTATCTCTCCCCTTTGTCACCTCTATCTCTCCCTATCTATCTCCTCTCTCTTTCTATCTAGCTATCTCTAAAACTGAGAAACCCTAAACCCAGGTACACCCTAAATCCAATCAACTCTAAACCTATATCTCCCTATCTCTCCCCTATCTCTCTATCTCTATCATCCCTCTACCTCTCTTGATCTCTCTCCCTATGTCCCTGGCCATGTGCCTCACTCTCTATCTCCTTATATCTCTCCTCGGTCTCCTCTCTCTATCTCCCTATCATTCCTCTCTCTCTATAAACCCTAAATCCAAAACCCTAAACCTCTAAACCTAACCCCTAAACAGTTTAAATCCTAAACCCTAAATAATGCCCCTAAACCCTAACCCCTAACCCCTAAACCTGAGAAACCGTAAACCCCAAACCCCTAAACCCCAAACCCAAGTAACCCTAAACCACTATCTCCCTATCTCTCCCCTATCTCCCTACCACCTTTGTCCCTCTACCTCTCAATCTCTCTCCCTATGTCTCTAGCCATGTCCTTCACTCTTTATCTCCCTATCTCTCCCCTCAGACTCCTCTATATCTCCCTATCATTCCTCTCTCTCTATAAACCCTAGATCCAAAACCCTAAACCTCTAAACCTAACCCCTAACCCCTAAACAATAAATCCTAAACCCTAAATTATAATGCCCCTAAACCCTAACCCCTAACCCCTAAACCTAAGAAACCCTAAACCCCAAACCCCTAAACCCTAAACCCAAGTAACCATAAACCACTATCTCCCTATCTCTCCCCTATCTCCCTATCACCTTTGTCCCTCTACCTCTCAATCTCTCTCGCTATGTCTCTTTCCATGTCCCTCACTCTTTATCTCCCTATCTCTCCCCTCGGACTCCTCTATATCTCCCGATTGGTCCCTTATCTCTCTCTAAACCCTAAACCCTAAACCTCTAAACCTTAACCCCTAAGCCCAAAACCATAAACCCTAAACCCTAAATAATGCCCCTAAACCCAAGCATGACAGGTCTAGAATCCCTTGATCATAGTGACAACCACCTAAGTGGCCTTGCTAGCCTTGGTGGCCTTGCCAATTTGAAAATTGTGCTTGTCTCTTCCAATTATTTCTCTGGAAGTATTCCTGTTGAGTTGCTATACATGACAAGTCTGGAAACCCTTGATCTTAGCAACAACCACCTACGTGGCTTTGGTGGCCTTGGTAGCCTTGCCAATTTGAAAACTCTGCTTCTCTCTTCCAATAATTTCTCTACAAGTATCACTGTTGAGTTGCAAAACATGACAGGTCTGGAAACCCTTAATCTCAGCAACAACAAATTAAATGGATCTATTCCTTCCCAATTGTTTTCTTTGAGCAATCTGCGAGCCCTTGATCTCAGCCACAATTTTCTTTCTGGAGGGATACCTCATAATTTCTCAAGAAATTTGTTTGGGTTGCGCATAGGTAATAACAAATTGAATGGAACCATCCCTTCCACAGTTTCAAATGCCCCAAATTTGACATACCTAGAAATGAATGACAACTTTCTAAACGGTCCAATTCCAAAGCAGTTATCAAGTTGTACTCAACTCAAGTGGCTTGATCTGGGGAACAATGAATTGGGAGGTCCATTGACCCATGTGCTGCCTAAACTTCTACAGTTGCAGTATTTGAACCTGACAAATAATATGCTTGAGGGAAGTATTATAGATGAGCTCTCAAATTTGTCTAATTTGACACATGTGGATTTGAGTGTCAATCTTTTATCGGGGAACATATCTTCAAAAATTTCCAATCTTAAGCAGCTGAATATTTTTCATTTACAGAAAAATCGTCTAACAGGAATTATTCCTGTTACTCTATGCAGCCTGAGAAGTCTAGTAGCTTTGAATTTTTCCAACAACTGGTTGACAGGCAAAATTCCAGAGTTTTTAACAAATATGACGAAGCTTCACAAGTTGGGCCTGTCAAACAACAAATTAACAGGAAAAATTCCTGTCTTTGGGAGCAATGCAGGTTTCAGAATTAACCCTGTCAAGCAACAGATTAACAGGTGAAATTCCAGAGTCTTTAGCAAATATGAGGAATCTTCACAAGTTGGACCTGTCAAACAACAAATTAACAGGAAAAATTCCAAAGTCTTTGGCAGAAATGAGGGTTTTAGAATTAATCCTGTCAAGCAACAGATTAACAGGCGAAATTCCAGACTCTTTAGCAAATATGACGGGTCTTAACAAGTTGGATCTGTCAAACAACAAATTAACAGGAAAACTTCCAAAGTCTTTAGGAGAAATGAAGGGTTTAGAAATAAACATGTCAAGCAACAGATTAACAGGCAAAATTCCAAAGTCTATGATGTCGGTTTACGTGTTGGACCTGTCAAACAACAAATTAACAGGAAAAATTCCAGTGTCTTTAGGAAACGTCTGGCTTTCAGTATTAAACCTGTCAAACAACAAATTAACAGGACAAATTCCAGAGTCGTTAGGAAAAATCCATCTTTCAGTATTAAACCTGTCAAGCAACAAATTAACAGGAACAATTCCAGAGTCTTTAAAACAAATCAGTATTTTGGACCTGTCAAACAATGAATTCCAACGGGAAGAAGCCATTCCAATGGGAAGAAGCCATTCTAGATCCATGATAAAAATATTGGGAGCAGTAGGTGCTGTTGCTGTTTTTATAATTTGTTGTCTACTTTTAGGAGTTCTATGGATAAGGAACTTGCATAAAAGAACGGGATTTAAACAAGAAATGAGTAAAATCCTTCAAAAGGTGGAGCATCCACGGATCTCATATGAGGAGCTTCTCGCAGCAACCAATAGATTTCATAACTCCAATCTACTAGCAACAAACAGCTTTGGATCAGTGTACAAAGGATTTTTGGCTGATGGTACCCGTGTTGCTGTGAAGGTTCTCAATTTAATACATGAGCAATCAGAAAAGATTTTCAGAGCAGAATGCAGAGTGCTGCAGAAGGTTTGACATCGAAATCTTGCTAGAATCATAACCACATGTTCCACCCTTCACTTCAAAGCTTTAGTCTTTGAGTATTTTACTAATGGAAGCTTAGAGAAGCATTTGTATCAAGACAGATGTAGATTGGGACTGAGAAAAGTGCTGAACATAGCCATAGATGTAGCACATGCCGTGGAATATCTTCGTTATGATTGCTACGTGCACATAGTGCACTGTGACATAAAACCAAGCAATGTTCTTTTAGATGAAAGCATGACAGCCCATCTTTCAGATTTTGGGATATCCAGATTGATGGGAAAAATGGTGGTCAATTCAGTAACTTCAACAATAGATTTAAAAGGTTCTGTGGGCTACATCGCACCAGGTATGGCCTTTCAAATATATATTTTTTCAATTTATGGGTTTCTGTGGTATAATGAAAAAACAACTATAATTATTGACTTGACTGCAGAATATGGATTGAGTGGCATGATGTCTCCTCGAGGAGATGTTTATAGCTATGGCATTATGTTATTGGAAATGCTGACAAGGAAGAGCCCAACTGATAGTATGTTTGATGGTGATCTGAACCTGCATAACTGGGTGAACAGGGCATTTCCAGACAGGGCTTTTGAGATAGTTGATAAAATCTTGTTAATGGAAGGGGTTGGCAAAGAAACAGAAGAATGTCTCATTTCATTGATGGGACTTGGTTTGCTGTGTTCAAAAGATTCACCTGAAGCTCGGCCCACTATGAGAGATGTGTCCAATCTATTGAAGAACATTCAACAGAATTTCACAACAGACACTTCTTCTTCCATCAAATTAAGACAGACGATATCCAATTTAGTTTGTGACAAAGGTGCAATAATTAACAGTGAGGAGGCATCAGATACCCAAAGTTCTACATTTTAGTACATACGTGTGACTAAGTCAAGGGTTACGTCCTTGCTATTGCTTTACATCTTTTATGAAGAAGGTAAGGGCAAAAACAAGTAGATTGTATCTATTCAAACTTTGTTTTGATTATAGTGTTATAGTGTTGTTTGCTGAGTCATGTCCCTGCCGCTGTTGTTATAGTACTTTTGTTGGCTCATATCTCAGCTTTGTTATAATGTCTTATGACTTCTTCAATATATTAAAATACCTTATGTGTCATCTTGAAAAAAATATATGATAATATTTATGAGCTTACTTTCAACACCAATTACTAAATTTAATACACATAATTGTTATTAAATTTCTAGTTGTGGTTAAATTTTCTACTAAATGTCTTGCGATTAATTTTCTTCTCTCCAAGAGTTTTCCTCTACTAAAGTAGGTTGTTCAAGAATTGATGTGCATTATTGTAACACATAGGCACATTTCTTCAAATTATATATTTAAAGAGGAAGAAATGGAACAGGTTAATATCCTCTTCTAAATTATGGTAATTTAAGGAAATGAATATGATTCGTAATTAATTGTACATATTAGATTAATATAAAGAGTTGAGTTAATTAAATTAAAAATAACCCAAATAAAATAAAAAGGTTTGGAAATTAGTTTAGCTCTTCAAATGGTTTAATGTATTGTGTTGTAAGTTGTAAACTAGATTTTACCTATAACCTTCAAATTTTATTAAATTGATATGACTTTAAACTCTACAAATTAGTTGGACAAGATTGATATGTGGCTTTATCTCTAAAAAACCCTAATCCTATCTAGATTTGTGAACATGTCTAGAATCTATGATATTGTCTTGGTTTGTGGTCTGCGCTAAATTTCATTCATCTACTTCAACACTTGCAAGTCAAAGTAGTATTTTGAAACATCTTTGGGAGCTTGATGTCTAGGATTGAAGTACTCTACTTCCTTTAGCCTTAGTCAACCCCTTTACACTAGTTGTTCGCAATGAGTAATGTAAGATAAATGGATGTCAAAATGGATGATATTGAATGCAAGTGTGTTCCTAACTCGAAAGTGCTCTTTGACTACTCTTAATGCTCTTGGATGATAACTAGCAGATGCTCTTATGATTCTTTGTGTTTTCTTGGATCATTGATTGTGCCTTAGGAATTGTCTTTAAATATTGAATCTTAAGTGTTTAATTTAAATTTTTTGCTCCCAAAACGGGGTTGACTCAGAGAATGTGAAATCAGGTATTGATTAAGGCAAATAATTTAATTGCACTATCAACTCTTTGTGGGGATAGAATTGTGATAACAATCATGTCCAAGGTAGGGAAAGGGGTGTTGGTACTTAGGTAAAACGGGACCCTCAACCCCTCCCTTCAGGCCCGCGCGGTCTCTGGGTAACACTAACCGGGGTGCCTCTCACTAACAGTTTGAGCTTTTGGTGTAGTGGTAGCCAGGTGAATGTTAAGAAATTGGCGACTCTACTGGGGAGGGGTTCAAATCCCGCCCGATGTCCACTACCTCTCATGCGTGCAAGGCGCGCCAAGCTGCCCCACCTGCCTCTGTGGTTAACATGTGGCAGGCTGTGGCAGGTGGGGGTAAATTTCTTAACATTCACCCGGCTACCACTACACCAAAAGCTTGAACTGTTAGTGAGAGGCACCCTGGTTAGTGTTACCTAGAGACCGCGCGGGCCTGAAGGGAGGGGTTGAGGGTCCCGTTTTACCTAAGTACCAACAAGGGGTAAGACTAATTTTGGATCCAAACCACTAGGGATAATCTACTTAAAGGACAAGGTTAAGGCTAAGTCCTTTAACTTACACATTGTAACTCTCAAATTAGGCATTGTGCCAACCTACATTACAAGACAAGAGGGGAAAATGCTAAGTATGCAAGTTTCTTTTCTCTATATTTTACCCCCACTTTATTGTACATGTGAATCTACCATGAAAGATGGGAGCTAAAGTAATATATGACAATGAATAAAATGACAAGGACTTTTCTAAAGGATACAACTTGGATGATTTAGTCATGAATAAAGGGTTGAATTAAAGATTATCTATTCATGCAAACAAAACGTAGAAACATAAACTCAACACAACCTTAGTACACAACATAAGCAACCTCTTAGAAAGAATATATAAGAGAATGGAACACAAATCAATAGTCATATATGATGTTATGATATAACAAAAATTTACAAAAATCTAGGAACAAAAGTGCCTACAACAATATTACATGTTAAGAAAATATATGGCAAAATTACAATATTTAGAATTAACATCTCCTATCTATTCCATCTCTCTACTTCTACTCTACCTTCTTTAATGTATTAGTCACCTTTATATAGGGAATCCTTTGTAAAGTGAAATAATGTTGACCTATACATAACAATTTGTTGTACAATTCAAATATAGGCACAAAGTCCTAAAGGAGGTCCCTTTGGCCTAAGAACACACTACATTTTACAATAAGAGAACCAATTACAATTTTGATGCATGGACATATCAAGAGTCCTATTACAATGTTAAATTTACAATCTATAGGCTCTATGAGAAATATGTAGTACTACATAGTAGAAAGACTACCTATGATACTATAGCTTTGAACTTTGATGGTAACCAAATGTACTTGACATGTCAATTTAACCTCTATAGTAACAATAGAATGAATGTGACCTATCAAAAGAAAACAAACAAGAACGAAATATTTTGAGGCAATTCAAGATTTCTCAACCCTTGAGATCCTCCTACATCAAATACCCTAGGTAACATAATTTTGAGTTGAGTGCTCAAAATTAAGTGAAGGAGGGTGCTTTGGATATGAAACATGTATTTTTTTAGTGGTGAATCTTTGCCAATTGGCGAATAGTTGAAATTGAGGCCTCCAAAAATGGTGAATAGTACAAGCTATAAAAGAGACTAATTTGATGCCACTGGAGTTGATTTGTCAATAATTTATAATGTAATTACAAATCTTATTATATTTCCATTAATATTATATTCCTTCCATTAATTTTGGGGCAATATCATCATTAATAATAAATTCCCACTTAATTTTAGGGACATTTTCGCTTTGAATAGGGATTTTATTTGTTGCCATCCATTACCTTTTTAATCAAATGGATGTAGTTCTATTCCATGACACTATATGCATGTGCCTTTTAAAAGTATTACTCAGGCCTGTAATTTGTTTTGGGTTGCATGATTAGATTATGATCGTGTGGCCCAAAACAAATTTTATGGCTCAACAAGCCTTTTAAAAGGCACATGCATATAGTGTTAGAATTGAGCCACAACCATCTGATTATAAAGGTAATTAACGACAACAATTTCACTTTTTTTTTAGTCTTTATTTTAAAGTGATATATTTTTAAAATGTTTAATCTGTGTGTGCTCTAATACCTTTCAAATAGTGGATTTGTACTTGGTGGTGAGGGGGCACTAGCCCTCAACCCCATCGGTGGTTGCCACCCCTAGGCCCTTTCTTCAACATTACAAAAAATGAAAAATATATGAGGGGACCACACCGACCAACTATGAAAATCTTTAAAGGAAAGATTAACCATTGTAATTAATTTCTTTAATGATTATTCACTATAATTTTCCAAATATATTTATTTTTTACCAATTATTCATTAGGATTTGCTAGGGTTTTATGAAATTTTCTAATAATGTACATAGATTTGCCAGGGAAATTAATATTTTTTTCTAAAGAAAGGAAATGTTCACCATAAAAAAGTATAACACTTAGCTAGGATTTGCCAAGATTTTATAGTTTTTTTAGGGGGGTTCCTTAAAGTTATCACTAATACCCAAGCAGACCCACTTCAACTTCAAAAATTCATGTATATTCCTCTAGATCCTCTCTCCATGTATATTATTTTCAATGTTCTTACTTATGTGCATATTTAAAATTTATTCTATGTTAACTCGCTACTTCTTAGGCACTTGCTCTCTCTAATTAAGCTCTTGTAGTAATGATGTGTTACCAACATCATATTCATCTTCATTATAATTGTATAAATCAACAGCATTGAATACTAGTGAGATATCTAGGTGGATTTGATGTTCACCTATAGGTTTAGATGAGACATTGCTAGGTGCCATGGTTTGAGAGAACAGACATGCCAAAGTTTGGCACCTTTTTGGTCTTAGGGCTCTTAAGAGACTTTGTTGGTCTAATGCAGTCTAAAAGGATTGGGATTCTTGGGTAGTGAAAATACACCTCTAGTATTTGTAACCCGCCCACCCAGACATGTTGCCACCTTCAGTTTGATGCTAGGAGGTGTGAAATGCAAAATCACTCGTAGCACCTTTTCATTGAACAAAACTGAAGCATTTTGCAACGTTGTGTTTGTCACCTCCGTGGGGAAACAAATTGAGTTAACAAAAGATAAGATAGGCATTTTTAGGTGGACTTGACATCCACTTATAGATTTAGACAAGACACTCCTATGTGCCACAATTTGAGAGAATAATAGTTCCAAAGTTTGGCACTTTTTTGGTCATAGGGCTCTCAAGAGAATTTTCCAATCCAATATAGCCTAGAAGGATCAAGAAGCTTGGGTAGAAAAAAGTCACCTCCAATAGTAGTAGATTTTTTTGAGACCTTAATAAGTTTGACTTTTGGAGGCATGACACTTAAAATGTCAACATTATCCAACATGATTTTCATTCTCTCAATGGGATCCTAAATTTCTTCATAGAATCCCTTGGAATTGGGATGCTTGAAAGAAGATCAAATTGTCCTTTATTATGAGTTATAGTCATCAAACTTTTCTTCCTATTGAACTTTCTAATTTTTTGATGTTAGATCTTAGAGAAATACTTCTTGTTTCATATTTATGTGCATTTTGACATTATTTAAGTGAATGAATGAATTATTCAAGTAGATGCATGGATTGGCTTATCACAATTAATATGCAAGTCTTTAGAAGATGACTTCCATGTATTACTTAATATAATTATTCAAATGAATTTATATTAGTTTAGTGATGGGAAAGGTATGTACCTTCCTTGGAGTAATCATCACAGGAATGCCACTCCCTTTTGGCATTAAGTTCATTAACACCTTACCATCTCCATAGTGCTTCCATTGTCATGTGGATGCACACAACCTAATCATTCATCACATTTTTATAATTATTCTTCCTCCATTTCCTTGCATGTTATTGACACATTCCCTTCTATTGAAGTTGATAAACCAACCTCACAGGACCTAGTGAACACTTGCAAACAAATAACCTGTCACATAAAGGAGAACAAGAGGCACAATAAGGGTGCTCTGCAACCCTGAAGAAAAAATATGCAATAACAAGAATGAATAATTACAATAAGATCAATTCTTATGAAAGGAGATCGAAACCCTAAAAGTGAGAACCCTAGGATTAATAATAAAGTATTAAAGTGCCTAAGTTTAGCTTAAGTGAAATAAAGTAAAGGTGACTTAATTAATTAATCAATATGATTAAATTAATTAAGTAATTAACCTATTACTCTAATAGCCCCCCCTTTAAGATGAACTTAGGGAGAAGCTAAAAAAAACTAAGGATAAAATGCATGAAAGCAAAGATGGCTCCTGGCAACTAGGCCTGATGAGTTACCCAAATACAACCAAATCTCTGTAAAGCAGAGACAAAGGAGAAACCCAGTGGGAGAAAAACTCCTCTCCAAAAAGACATGAAAGCATGTCTGAAAAAAAACATGAAGGAAGGAAGGCCTCATAAAGACCCCCCAAGGATAACTTCCTTCACCCCAAGCATGGATCATAACTAAATATAGCGAGGTGATTCCAAAAGTTTCGTGAAGATGTCTGCAACCTAGTCCTCTGTAGGAATGTACTCCAAGATGAGAGAACCATCCTTAATCAACTACCTAATGAAGTGCATGTGGATCTCAATGTGCTTATTCCATTGATGCTCCACTGGGTTGCGTGAAATGTGAATAGCACTCTGATTGTTACACCAAAGAAGAGTGGGACTATCAAGAGGAAAACCAAACTTAGTCATCAACTATCGAGGCCATAAAACCTCCTAGCTAGCTAAAATTGTAACTTGGTAGTTAGCCTCTGTAGACGATAATGCAATAGTAGATTGCTTCTTGTAAGACCATGTAATAGGACTAGAACCAAGGCAAAAAAACAAAGCCAAAAGTAGACTTCCGATCATTGACATCACCAGCCTAGTCGGAGTCAGTGAAGCCAATAATGTGAGGTGCTCCTAATGTATAGTGAATTCCATAATGAGTGGTGCCATGAATATACCTCAAGATACCTTTGGCAGCTTGCCAATGGCTCTCATGTGGATCATGTGAGAACCAAGAGACAAGACCAATTGCAAAGGAAAATCAGGATAGGAATGTTGCAGGTTCAATAAGCTGCCAACCAACTGCCTGTATAATGTAGAATCTACTGAAGGAGTAGTGCAAGTGGAAGACAAGACAACACCTAACTGAAATGGTGTGGGGGTAGGCTTGTAATCAAGCATGCCAAATATTTGAAGAATATCAAGAGCATACTTCTGCTAAAATATGGAGATCCCATCTGAAGATTGAATAACCTATAAACCAAGAAAGTAGTGTAGAAGACCAAGATCTATATCTCAAACTACTCCATCAAAGCTCTCTGAAAACTCTAAATCATGGAGGATGAGCTACCTGTAAGAATCAAATCATCAACATATAGCACAAGGATCAAAAGATCACTCTCCTGACACTGAATGTACACTTTGTCATCTGAATGATAGCAGGTGAAACCAGAAGAAAGCAAAAAAAAGTCCATCTTCTCATACCAAGCTTAAGGGGCTTGTTTGAGACCATATAATGAATGCCAAAGTCTGTAAACCAATGAAGTGTCCTGCACAAATCATTGAGGCTCCTCCATATAGATCTCCTCATGTAGGTCTCCATGCAAGAAGGCACTCTTCACATCCATCTAAAAAACTGTCCATCCCTGTGAAGCTGCTAGTGAAAGTACAAAGTGAATAGAATTCATCTTGGCAATAGGAGCAAAGGTCTTAGAGTAATCAATATCCTAAACCTAAGAAAACCCCTTCGCAATAAGATGAGCCTTATACTTATTAATCAAACCATCTGCAACATATTTGGTATGGTACACCCACTTGTACATAACCAACTTTCTTCCCTTAGGAAGATGAACAAGATCCCAAGTATTATTCTTCATCAATGAAGAATACTCCTCCTTCCTAGCCCTATCCCACTCAGGATTACCTATCGCATCTGAAAACTTCTGATAATCATCTAAAATGGCATGACTCAAAAGACTAGCACTTGATGTCTATGCATGGGTATGCCAAGAATCTAAAGGATCACCTGCCAAAGGTCTAGCTACATCAATAGTATTGCGGCCCACTTGGGTAAAGGCTGAATATCTGGAGGTGGCAGTGAAGGTGGATCATCATCAACATCATCCTCAAGAGATGAAGTAGGAGTAAGAAGTGAAGGAGACGCTAGTGATGGAGAATCCATCTTCTTATCAAACTGTATATCTCGTCGAAACAAGACCTCTCTGGAATTAGGATCAAACAACCTGTACGCCTTAACATCCTCACAGTAGCCAACAAATATGAGTGGTTATTTTCCTCTCCATGGCTTTCCACTGAGCATCAACATTATATGTGGCAATGATACATGTGTGTACATGATGCATTACTATTGTGTAATCCTTTATGTTTCAAAAAAAGATTTGTTGCATTTTTGCGAGGTTTTGTCAATGATTGGAATTATGGGAATTGCAACTTTTTGGGGGCACACTTAGCCAAATCAAACAATTATGTCTCACCCACATTTATGTGAAAATGCTTTAGGAATATCATAGTTAAGTCATCAAAGCATCATATAGAACCTAGAGGCAAAGAATAAAACTATTGAATATCATAGTCTCTTAATGTTTGTGGAAATAACTTGGCTAAGATCTTAGCATGCTATGCAAAATCCATACATTTAGTGGTGAAAGATAGTAGATAAATATATTACGATCTCTTTTTCCATGATACAACTCAAATATAGGGGCCATGAAGCTTACAAGAAATGGGTGTGTAAAAAACTCAAATGCTAATGGCATGTGATGTGGAGGATTATATGTGATCTAGAATCCTTCTTATTGTCATTGATTTGCCTCTTAATGTCAGTGATTTCTTGTAACAATGTATCTAAGGTGTACGTAGAAACAAAGGTAGTGCTAGAAGTACCTTATGGTGGAAGGAATAGACGTAGGGGTGAGCCATATTGAGGAACAAAGCCAATGGGAAAGGTGGAAGGAGGAATGGTAGATGTAATAGCTACATTAGATGTAATAGTCACACAAACATGTACCAAATCAATTCACAACAACTAATAAAATAGGTTGAGAGTTCACAAGTTAAATTTTAAAAAATTGAATTAGAGTTAAATCCACACCATATGAGAGTGAACTTATACGTTACATACATAACCAATGACATGAAATACAAAATCTCAAAACAAATATATACAAATATAAAATGATAATAAAACAAATATATAAAATTATATACAAATAAGACTAAAAGAAATTAAATAAATAAAATATGCCAAAGTGAAAGTAAATAAAAATATATAAAAATAAAGAAAAATATGTAATCGTATATTCTACGGAAACTAAACGGAAATTGACATGGTTATGCATATTTCAGCATTACAAGTATTGTATCTTCACGAATTTTGTAGGAAAGGGAGTGATTCGTAATTGATTGAATGGCATGATAATACTTCCAAAATCATATCGTACTCCATAATGGACGTTTCATTGCACGACAAGACAAGTAATAATCACAACTCTTTGATTATCTTCCCCGACATTTGCTCATGATTTGCACGGCCTTTACTTTAGATGCTTCGATTAGGACTACTTTGGAAAATTAAAGAAATCCATTGAATTTTGCTCACATTAATATTCTTCACTCTTTAATTTGAATGGTCAGAATGTTTGCCGTAACCACCGGGGATAAATGAATATTAGTTAGATCTTCAATTGAATTGTCACAATGTTTGCCGTGACAAAAGGTGTTGAATGAATCATATAATTTATATTGAAGTTATATTTTAACATATTTTAAGTATTATTTATTTTTAGGATTGAGATCTAATTTTTACATTTAGTTATTTATCATACAAGTTTAGATATGTATAGAATTGATTGACATTATTTTTATGGTTGTGGATTTGAACCCCAAAATTTTTAAATTTCAATTTCTTAATTTAGGTCGATGTTTCTCTACTTTCCTAGTTGTTATGAGCTAACTATAGGCCCACTTATTTCAAATTGCATGCTAGGGTAGTGTATTTAGAGACTAGCCCTAATTTATTTATAACAGCAAAATGCATGTTCCCCCTAACTTCAAAATGTATAATTAGTTTTTTTTTTGTTTTGTAATATGTATAGAATGAAACATAGGAGGTGAAATTTTTTTTCATTTAATCAAACAGATAAAAAGATATGCTAAAAATTCAATGTGTTTTGAGACACATGAAGACATTAGTAAAAAAATATAAGAACTAGTTTGATGTTGCATCTTGATGCTTTTATGGAATCATTAATAAAACATGTTAAGTTGATTAGGAGGAAGGTTGAACTCTCTAAGTTTTGTGTAAAACACAGATTTGGGAGTCCCCTAAACAGGTCTAAACCTCAAGCTTGGAAACCCAAGCCTTATGGGTGGTACTTTCAAATTTGAATTTAGGATCATCTTATAACATGCTCATGTTATGTTTTATTCACATCATAGACTACTACATAATACATTTTGCTTGTAAATAGTAATTTTTGATATAACACAAGCATATTATGGTTGGGTATCACCGAGTCATTGTGTGCATATTTTTTTAATAACATGGTCATGGTATGCATAACATGATCATGTTATGGCTTAAATGAGTTTTTGGTAATCTTTTTGTTCGCCATCTTTGTGCACTTACCTTGATTAAGGTTTGGTTCCACCCTTAAGTGTTTATTATTTCTTTATCTATCTCCTAGGCTTTGGACTTTATTGTGAGATCTCTTTGATCCTTACCCTCCCACCCTTTAGATTTAGGATTTCATTTTCAGATCTAATCATTACTATTTTATGTACCTCATAACAGACATGAACTTTATAATATACACCTCTTGGAATTTTAATGGTGATTCTTCTTCCCACTTTTGTGATGATAACATAGGAAATAATTGTATCTCTATTTTGTTACTTTTCCTACGATTCCTTGTTAGGTGTAATGTTTAGAATGCGTATATATTTTGCAACCGTAACTAGGATATGTGCAATGATGTTCACAAATGTGTGTGCTTTGATGGACATCTTTAACTAACAAGCGCATGATGCTAGATCACCAGTTATCTATGTGTGATTCCATAATTTATCGTGCTAATAATATGGCATTCCATGTTTTTTTCTTATTTGTATCATTACATATGGCCTAAGGTGATGTTCATTAGCACTTCATTGCTTTATTCTTGTAGTGGCTAAATTTTTTAGTCTTTTAGGGAGTTTTCCATGAAAGGAAGCAAGGTACATAGAAAATGCTTCCTACGCTAATCTAGAGAGGAGAGATAGTGCAAATTTCAATCTTTTACAGTTACACTACAGAAGTAGAAACACAATATAGAGAGAATCAAAGACATAATACAAGATATACATGGAGAAATTCCTTTCAGGAGATAACCCCACACTCAAAAGCATAGATCAATGTATTACAATAAAGAATAAAGATTATAGTACACTTGCAAATCCAAACTCTTGCAGGAGTCTTCAAACAACCTATTTTTGGAGCAAAACTAGCAACATAATGATACCTGAAAAACCAACATACAAAACTATAAAGACAATCCAACACAATATAGAGAAAATCAAACACATAACACAAGATATACATGGGGAAATCCCTTTTAGGAGAAAAACCCCACATTCCAAAGCACGGATCAATGTATTATAGTAAATAATAAAGATTACAATACACTTGTAGATCTTAACTATTGCAGTAGTCTTCAAACAACCTATTTCTGGAGCAAAACTAGCAGCATAACAATACCTGAAAACCAACATACAAAACTAACTCTAAGAAGCACCTTATATAGACTTTACAAACCATGAGAAGAGTCTTCTAGGATGTGGGCATCCAAATCCACATGGCACACTTTCCCATGCCCTTCTACTTGCTAGTAACACTTGTTCAACACCTAACTGTCACTGACACTTGACCAATCTTGTCATGGAATCTCCTCAACATGGGCACCCCAAAATTGTTATTTCTGGCTTAAATGATAGATGCTCATACACATCTTACAACTATCATAGAATATGTCATATATAAAAAAAATTACAAAGACTTTTTCAACTTGAAAACCAAATGCTCCTTACCTTTCTCAATGTAGCGCTCAAGTTGTGACATATAAATTTCTTCCTTTAACTCACCATGAAGGAACACTATCTTCACATCTATTTGCTCAACTTCAAGATCATATGTTGTAGAAAGAGATAATAAAACTCTAATGGATGTCATCTTTGCAATGGGAGAGAATATCTCACCATAATATATCCCCTCTACCTGGTAATACCCCTTCGCGACCAACGTTGCCTTATACTTTTCAATACAACTATTAGGACCAAACTTTTTCTTGAACACCCATTTACAACTAATGGGCTTGTGTCATTCGAGCAAGGGAACCAAATACCTAAAAGGAAGCAAGGTATGCGGAAATGCTTCCTACACTAATCTAATGAGGAAAGATTTATGCAAATTTTAACTTTTACAGTTATAGATTAAGATACACATTAATAGAAAGGTAATAACAATATCCAAATGCAAATACAAAACTCATAACACAAGATATACACGGGGAAAACCCATTCAGGTAAAAAATCCCACACTCTAAAGTTGTCTAATATATTATTCAGGAATCACGAAGACTACAATATACTTGCAGAGCAATCTTTCACATGAGTATAACCAACTAGAGATCTGCAAGTAACTCAACATCTGTAAGACTCTTACACATAACCTCCATCTCAAGCTCTTGATATATAAGAGATACAATAGAGTAAACTGTCAATGGTAATTACAATACCATGAGCCAAAACCACCCAGAAGTGGTGCCCAAATTATCTCCAATCAAAGATGCCTTGTGATATGCCAAATCACATACCAACACGTGTAACTCTCCCCTTTATAGCTCTTTTAAATGTCCAACATGTTTTCACATTTCCCAAAAATAGGAGGTCCAACTTCTGGAGGCCATAACTTTTGATGTGGGTGTCTAATAGATAAACCATTTGATGCATCAGAAAGATTGTGAAGAGATCTATCAAGCTATAACCCACTTTACTAGTTACAACAACTTTTGAGGTAATTAGGGACCTCTAAGTACCTCAAAACTGAGTTTGAAATTTTTTTCGACAGTTTCAAAATACATAAACTTTAATATCTTGCAATCCAAGTATGATATTGAGTCGAAAGTCACCTGAGATGTTTACTTAGTAGTTCTGCACCTTTTGGGGAAATTTTAGGTCCATCCAAGCTCAAATGTAGAGTTACTAAAAATAGTAAGTCCTACCATTTTTAGCCCTTTTGGAAACTTGGAATGTTCTAGACCATTCTTCAAGATAAAGAGTATTCGAAAAGACCAAAACTGGGAAGAATAGTAGCATTTCATAGTTGCAAGGTTGAGACACTTTTCCTAACATTCTCCCACTTGTCGAACACCTTGCAAGAGCAAGGGGAGTATCAACACCATGATTTAATTTCTAGGGGTTGAGAGGCCCATAGACTCTGAACACCTTTGAACTTCTCCGTGCTTATGGATTTTGTCAAGGAATCTGCAACATTCGTCAAAGTGTCAACTTTCTCCAAGTTTGCCTTCCCATCCTCTACCATGTCACAAACAAAATGGTATTAGACATCGATATGTTTAGTCCTCATGTGGAAAGTAGGATTATTTGCCAAATATATGGCACTTTGACTATCACAAAAAATAGTAATCTTCCCTGCATCAAACCTAACATTAGAACACAATCTCTTAAGCCAAATGGCTTCTTTACAAGCATGAGTTGCTGCCATGTACTCAGCTTCAATAGTGGACAAAGTGACCACAAGTTGCTGCTTACTCATCCAACTAATATCACCACCAAACATAGTGAATGTTAGGATTAAGGTTCGATCAAGCTTATAAATCCTATGTAATTAATTACTCCTAATATTGTTTATAAATCACTCATAAGGGATGAAAGGTTTCACCAGCAATGATCTTATTTTAGCCACATATTTGTATCTAGTCCCTAATGCTAAT
The DNA here is from genome assembly GCA_027924645.1 of Cunninghamia lanceolata. Taxonomy (NCBI): domain Eukaryota; kingdom Viridiplantae; phylum Streptophyta; class Pinopsida; order Cupressales; family Cupressaceae; genus Cunninghamia; species Cunninghamia lanceolata. The sequence goes on from BSBN01000078.1 coordinate 14,307,831, forward strand.
TCATCTGCGACAGGGGGTTGCAAGGGCTTTCCCACCTGCGAGGGGTCTGGGGGGATCATCCCCTGGTGGGGTGTCTGGGGGCCGCATGCCTCGACAGGGGTTCAAGGGAAACACCCTTGAAACCACATTTTATTTATATTTTATCATTGTAAATCTAGATTGTTCGTCATTAGGTCACAGATCTAATGGTCAATATTATGTTATTATTGTTGACCTATTTTCCTCTACCCAAAGTCAAATAGTTCATCTTCAAATTTCTATGTGTTTTGGGAGCAGAGGGAAGAAAAAATAAGATTGCAGATAAATGTTTCAGTCCTGGTCTTGTTTCAAACATCCTAGCCTGTGGATCCTTGGTTAAGGTCTAGAGTTTAAAAAATTGAAAAAAATATTGTCCCTAAGGCATTTAAACCCTAAACCCTAAGAGCCTTTTACAAGTGCCGAGTGCCTTTTATTATAAATTCAAGTTGACTGCCTAGTGCCCGTGTAGATTCTTTTAAGTTACAACTTATGTCTAGGCTAGTCATCTCTTTTATCGGCCCCATCCATTGAGTCAGTGACTATCGCGCGTGTTTTATATTTGTTGAGTCTAAGTTGAAAGAGCCCCTTTATGTTCATTACCTAGCACGGCCCCTTTTTAGAACAACTTATTTGCATGTGCAAATTTGGGCCTTTAAGTTGTGTTATGTGGTGCTAGCTTAGATCCTTCATCGGGACTTCCTTCTTCGTCAAGACTCTTTTCATGTTCTAGCGGCTCAACAGAGATCCTACATGGCATCCTGATTAGTGGGAAGTTCTTCCTTTGCTGGAGGTTCCCTCTTCAGTGGGCTTCTTTTTATACCCTGGCGGGGCTGTGAAGCTTTTACAAATGTGTCAGCATGGCACTTCTAAAGTGTTGGCGTTTTAATTCGCACCTCTGGTATGCGATTTGGAAACGGACAACTATGCACAGATAAACTGCTCTCCTATTGGAAGGGGGAGTTCCCTTTCTTGCTGATGTTCCCTGAAAAGATAACTTGAATGAAACTTCACCTATCTTCTTTTTGATTCTCAGCTGCAGAGCACAAGGTTATAAAACTCTAAACGCTACAGAAGAGGTTTTTTCCTTTTTAAATAAAACTTCTACTACAACTGGCATAGACTAAAGATGCTTTCAACCTCCTGAGTAAATTCAGAGCAAAGGAAGTTGAAAGTGAACGAGGAATGATTGTTAACACAAAAACTTAAGCAGTTTTCCCCCAGATTTACACCACAAGACTAAAAGTATTTTAATGATGAAAGCTGAAAATGAAAGCTATAGAAGCCACACATCTGACGATGATAACTTGATGAATCGAGATAGAATATCAGAGCAAAATAGGCATGAGACTTCTATTCAATATCATAAAGTTTGCACAAATCCAGGACAACAATACTGCAGCAAAAGGTAGGCATATAGTAAGCGATCAAACACTAGAGAACAATGAACATAAAGTGAACAAACACCGAGAATAACAATGTTTGTAGGCTAGAATAGGCACAGCAAATTTGCTATCACAAAAGTCATTCCCAACAATGGGCAAGGATGCCCTTATTTATACTAAAATCAAAGGAGTAGGGAACCCTTAAATCTCCTTGATTAACCCTAACTTGCCAACTTGCAAGCTTTATTACTATTCTAAGACAAAGATACAATAAACAAATGCTTTAAAGCAAAGAAGATTCCAACTATCACAAGGTGATTTCTTTTCTAAAGAATGGATGAGCTGCTTTAAATCAAAAAGCATATGTTTCAAAGTTGATTTCTTTTTGTGTCCTCATCTTTATTGTTGCTTTATTGGTGATGTCATCCACTGGTATTTTATAGAAATAATATCTTGTAAAAAGCTGATTTTGACTGAAAAAGCTGGCACATGGGTTTTGTAGGCAATTCTGTTTTGAAGCAACCCAGATCGTCAGATTTTGAAAAAGTGGAGATTTTCCTGAAAAAGCAGGAAAAAAGCAGATTCTTCAAAAAAGCACAACTCCCAATCTTCAAGAGGATGATAATCTAGATGGACCCATCTTGATGAAAACTAAGAAAGCTCTGGTCGGATTTCTGAAAAATGATCTCCTTGAAACAAGGACCCTGAAAAAGTAAGCCTCTCCTCTTCCTCAACCCGAATCTATGAAGAACACTGAAAAAACACCTAGTTTGGGTCTTCGAATCTTTGTTAAAAGAAAAATAAAATCTTTCCTTTGGATGCAACCTGCAAAAGATAATGAAATAAAGAAGCCCAAAACTTGTCTTTATAAATCTTTTGGTTGAAAAAGCAACTTTATTTGTGTGAGAAGAAAACTTCATCCTCATCCATGAAGAAAGCATCTTTTAAAGCATAAATCCAAGTGGATGTCTTCGAATAGGAAGGATCCCTATTTTGTAGGAGCCTATGGCTTCATGTGCAAGATGACGAAAAATATCTTCTTTGATGATGTCATCGAACACGCGAGTTGAAAGAAGTGCTAACAAAATTTTCTTCATTTTTGACACTTCAACACTCGTTTTGACTTAAATATGGCCTGTCTCCGACTTCAACAAGGTGGAAAAATGTCGTCATGGACTTAAAAAGCTAACTGATTGTGACATTTTGGAGATTGATCAACTGAAATTCCATCCCCTACCTTCGTTCGACGATCTGACATCGTTTGACCAAGTTTGACCTCCCGAAAACTGCCAATGGGCGAAGATTGGTAACAAAGCACAACGAAAAACACTAAAATCATGAAAATATTCTAACACTGCTCAAGTTGGGCGCCCCAAGCCTGCTGGGGCGCCCAGTTTCCCAACACTTAGCCATTTTTTTAGTTTTTCCAACTTTTTCAATTTCATGGTTTACGTGCGCATTCCAGTGGCACAGGACCCCTGTTTGGCTGTCAATTTCTATCAACTGGGATGGAAATGAGTCTGATGATCTAGAAAATATGTAGGCCTGATGAAAATTGAGCTGATTGTACTCTCTGTTTGCCTCGAAAAATGTGCCAAACTGATCAACACTGAACTGGATCGGGCTGACGGAAGGATATTCACATTTTTCGAGAAAAACCTCAAAAATAATCTAACAATGGTGAGGATGGGTGCCCCAAGCCTCCTGGGGCACCTGGTTTCTCAACACTTAGAAAAATTTTCAAAAATTTTCAATTTTGTACCTTTTCTCGATTTCTGTGCCCACGGCTCCTGTTCAATCTTCGATTTCGGTTGTTCTAACGACTGTTGAGGCAGGACGGAGGGTGATCTGAGTAGTCTAAACATATCTGTGATGAAATCCTAGCTTTGACTGACTTTTGACCAAGTTTGACCAAGTTTGACCCATCAGAAAAGAGCTGATGGAAGCATTTTCGACGTTTCTCGATAAACGTGAAAAAAAATTAACACAGGAGAAGATGGGTGCCCCAAGCCTCCTGGGGTGCCCAGTTTCACCAAACTTAGCCAATTTTTTGATTTTCCAACTTTTCACTTCACCTTGGATCCATCTTGCATCGTTTTGCGTGCATCGTCGAGTCGACAACCGTTTGTCAGTTTTACGTCGTTGAAACAGCGTTGGAAACTTGTTGATGAGTTCTGGCAGGTGAACTTTTCTGTGTTGATGACTTTTGAGCTCATGCTTCGCCTTCTGAAAAAGCAAAAATGACCTAGTAGAGAAAACTTGGTCGTTTGAAGATTCCGTCTGAACCGTGCTGATCGTGGAGCAAAATCGACCAATGAGAATCGAGTGCGACACCTGATTTTGAGATTCTATTTTTAGAAACTTTCTATTTTTAGAAAGTTTTGCCAACATCCATATCTCAAGAAACCTAGAAAACTGAACTCGATGTCTATTTTTAGAAATTTCTAAAAATAGAAATTTCTATTTTTAGAAATTTTGTTTTTTTGACTTTTTGACGAAAAATTTTCTAGACTTGTTTCAAAATGCCTTAGTGAAGAAAAAAATTTGGTTGGGTACAACAATTGGCTCTATCTAGGGACCATGGCAGATACTTACGGCATAGGAGAACCAAGAATCTCTGGATTTTTTCAAGTTGGACCAGTGCCTTATCAGTTGGGCAATAGAGTCAGGTTACATTCCTAATCACCTAGAACAAGACTTTTCCCTACATCACCTAAGATCGGACTTCCTAAAATCACCTAAGAAGTTGGAACTTCACAACACACAAGGAACACAACTGTCACATTACGGAAAGGAGAAAAACATTACGACATAACGGTCACATCACAGAAAGGGGAAACACATTATGAGAACAAAAGTGTTTGGAATTACTCCATCCCCGAAGGGATGAAGTGTTTTAAATAGAATCCACTGTAAGGTAGTGGAAGGAGTCTGCCATCCAAGTGTGTGAGAATATAAGTATTCTCCCCTACAAACTCGTGGATCTTGTATGGCCCTAGCCATAAGGAATCGAACTTTCCATGCATTCCTTTAGGCTCATGTCTTTTGTCCCATAGTAGGACTTGATCACCGATCTCAAAGTCTCGCTGGCGAGCCTTCTTATCAAATATTTTCTTCACTCGTTCCTGGTGATGAGTGATTCTATCAACGACCTCCACCCTTTCTTCTTCTAGCTTCATTAAATACAAGATGCGCTTTTCAATAGGATCTTTGAACACATCATCTTCAATTGCGGTTGCCAGCTTCAAAGCAGACAACTCTAGTGTGATAGGTAGCATTGCTTCTGTACCATATAGAATGACAAAAGGTGAAGTACCAATAGCTCTCTTGGGGGTGATTCTATCAGCCCAGAGAGCGTCATAAAGATTCTTATGCCAAGCCTTTTGATTAGAATCAACTAGCTTGCGTATGATAGTGACTATGTTTTTGTTTGATGATTTGGCTTGTCCATTACCCTGAGGGTAATAATCTGATGAATGTGACAGCATTGTGCCATGATCATAACAAAACTCTAGTACTTCTTCGGATGAGAAACATGTTGCATTATCAGTCACTATCTTGTGTGGTACCCCGAATCTTGAAATAATGTCCTGTTTTAGAAAGTCACAAACAACTTCCGAGGTAGCCCGCTTGGTTGGAATAACTTCAACCCACTTGGTGAAGTAATTTGTACTTGTAAGGACATAAATATGCCCCTTATTGGAATGTGGGTGGATAGGGCCAACGAAATCCAATCCCCATTGTTGAAATGGACCATCAATAATTACTGGTTTGAGGGGAATGGCCTCTAGCTTGAGTTTGCCAACAAACTATTGACAAATTTGACATTTTTACACCCATTCGTATGCGTCGCGGAACATAGTTGGCCAATAAAACTGTGCTTGCAGGATCTTGAATGCAGTAACTCTTGATGAAAAGTGACCACCGCATGCTTGACTATGAAATGCATCCAGCAAACGTTGTTGTTGATCTTTGTTGACGCATAACAAAAGTGTTCCATCAAGCCCTTGCTTGTATAGAACGTCTTTGCAAAGCACAAACTTTTGTGCTTTCAATTTTAATGTTCTCTTCTATTGTTTGTCCATATGAATTGGACATTCTCCATAGGTTAGATAGTATACAATTTCTGCATACCATTCATCGGCAGAATCAACAAATAGGACCATAGGAAGATCCTCTTTAGTTTCAGTTCCAAATTCACCATCAGCCTGGTGTTTCAGATCACCGTCTTCTGCCATCAATTGACATAGACCTCTGCCGCAGACTAGTTTTGTTAGCTTAATCTCCAAATCATATTCTTGGACCCTTGGGACCTAGTTACCTCTCCTAGTGCCCATCTCCTGCTGAGTTAGCACACTCTTAATTGCTGGATCAGTAACATATATCGTTGTGTGAGTAGACAAAATATAGAATCTAAAATTCTTCACCGCTCTCACAACTGCATACGCGTTCTTCTCTATTTGAGAATACCGCATTTCACTATCTTTGAAACTGCTACTCATGAAAGCAATTGGAGACTCGGCATCTTCATTCAACCTTTGTGTCAATATGGCAGACATGGTATGTTCGGATGCATAACAGTAGAGAATGAAGTCTTTAGTAAAATTAGGACGGACTAACACTGGCGTTTGGTTGATGGCTTCCTTGATTGCGACAAATGCCTTCTTACCCTCATCTGTCCATTTGAAAGTAGATGTTTTCTTCATCATAGCTGATATATCCTTCGTAAGCTCTGAGAAATCTGGTATAAACCTTCGCATGAAATTTATTTTACCGAAGGAGTGCACACCAGTTTTGCTTGTTGGTAGAGACAAATTTCTGATAGAATCAACCCGACTAGGATCAATCCGTGTTCTTTCCTTGGAAACAATATGGCCCAGTAGTTTACCTTCTGTTACTGCAAAGATGGACTTCTTAGGATTCAATGAAATCCCGTGATATCTGCATCTTTCGAACACTTTCACCGAGTGGTCAAAATGGTCTCCTCGTGTTTTTGAGAAAACAGTGAGATCATCAAGGTAAACAATGATCAACTTGTTCTTCAAATCTCCAAATGCCAAATCCATAGCTCTCTAGAATGTGGCACCAGCATTGATGAGGCCAAAAGGCATCCTTTCATAAGCAAACGTACCCCATGGGGTGGTGAAAGCTGTTTTGAACTGATCTTCGTGGGCCACAGTGATTTGGTTATATCCAGAAAAACCATCAAGTAATGATAACATCTCTGAACCGGTGACTGTCTGCAGTGTGTGTTCCATGATTGGCAGAGGATAATTGTCCTTGAGAGATGATTGGTTCAAGTTCCTAAAATCCACGCAAATTTTGATTTTGCCATTTTTCTTGCGCACAGGAACTATGTTTGACACCCATGTTGAATGTTGAATTGGAAATATTATCTTTGCATCCACCATCTTTTGGATCTCCACATAAATTGTATCTTGAATCCGTGGATTGTAATATCTTTGTTTCTGCTTGAAAGGCTTTGTATCAAGTTTTAATGGAATGGTGTGAAATAATTCAATGGGTGTGAAGACTTTCAAGTCTTCGTATGACTAGGCAAAAACATCTCGGTATTCTCTAAAAAGAGAGATAAACTTCTCACTTTATTCCTCTGTACAACACTTGCTTATATTCACAAGCCTAGGTTTGTCGTCTGAACCAATGTTCACCTGATGATGCTCTGCAAAGGTCTTATCATCCATTCTTCTTTGATTTTAGATATATCTATCATGTCTATCAAATATATCCTCCAAGGATACAAGACCCTTAGGGATTTTATTTCCTTTCAACTGGATAATACCTGAATCTGCCTCTTCCACTGCTTTCGCATCCCTTAGAGTTTCCACCGAAGTTTCTTCAAACCATCCTTCAAAAGACGAGAGGAATGAATCAGAGTCATCTTCATTGTCTTCGGTATTTTTGATCTCAGTTGTTGATTCTCTGAAAGGAGCTGAACTTCCCTCAAAGAAAAGCCCCTTGAAATTATCTTCCATAGCGAGAAATTCTTTGATGTGGTCATCATCATCGAAGATTTGCCAGTTGTCACAATTATTGGGGATGGCTGGCTTGTATATTAGCTCAATAGCGAATGCATTCTGATGAAAATTAGAATGAGGCATGAAAAGTGAAGCGGATACTGCTAGGGCATCTGCTTTTCTATTCTCCAAGCATGGAATATATCAGATGTCAAAGGCCTCAAACCAATCGATTGCATTCCACACTCTATATGTAAAATGTCGAAGGTGATCTTTCTTCACTTGAAATTGTCCCCTGACCTACTTCACGATTAGTTCTGCATCACCTTCAACTCTAAGTAGTTTAATACCCATATCTTTTGCATTCTTGAGACCTAACAGAAGCGCCTCGTACTCTGGTGTATTATTTGTGCACTCAAATTGTAAGAGGTATGCAAAAGGATACAAACAACCATCAGGAAAAATTATCACAACCCCTGCTCCCGAGCCGGCGCTTGAACAACTTCCGTCAAATTGCAAAGTCCATACCTTTGGATCTTCTTTTGATTTGTCAATTGCACAAACAACTTCCTGATTTTCTTCAGTTATTTCAGACAGCATAACATATGTACCAGGACCTGTTTCTTGATATAGCACTTGTGCTTGAGGATCCTGAGATTTCACCACCATGAACCGTGACTTGGTTTCTGGTTCCAATTTGAAATTACCTTTCTTTAATGGAATGGTCGCAGATGACCAATCCAATTGTATTTCTCCTCTAAGATCTTTGCAGAAACTTCTACTTAGCAGCATCCCATAGCTGGCTGGAATGTCAGCTACCAAGATAGTCATCATTATTTTCTTCTCTGGGCAAGCCGCTAATCGTACTTGAGCATCCTTCAATTGTCCAACCAATGGCACTAATTTAGACTCAAGTGAATAACACTTGTCATGCATTTTGGTGCATGAGAGTCCCAAAGCATTCATTACCTGTAAAGGCATGACATTGTTTGAGGCTCCTAAATCAATGATACAATTGCTCAATTTATAACCTCCTATATACAGAGAAATATAGAAGGGCTTTGGCTTCTCTCCTGTCGGAATAGAAGATTCTAGCAATGTGGGTTGTACGACAGTCTCTTTCTTGACATACTTGACTATTCTATCTAGCTAATCTGGATGGTCTTGAAGATACTCCAGCTGAGAAATCTGCACCTTTGTCTTCATCATGGAATCAACTATATCAAAATTTGTTGAAGATGAATTTTGAGCAGTTTGAGCATTTTCATGCGATGGCTGAGCATTGGAAGTGGAAGCCACTTCCTTCTCCTTTTCTTTTGGTCTTTGTTTATCCTCTCCTTCCTTCTGTGCTTTAAAATGTTGAGTACGTGTAAACACAGGAGTCGAAAGATTTTCATGATTCACTGCAAGAGAATATTGATGAAAATCATCTTGTTCTTCCTTCATTATAACGGGTTCATTCTGAAAGTATCTCATGGTAGAGTCACCATCGAAGTTGTCCGTCTGTGGTAAGACAACATTCGCACTTGGGGAAGGAACAATGTTTGAAATAGGTGCAGCATCAGCATATCCCATGATTTGATTCATCCTTAAATTTTTGGGACACGTGGCTCCAGTATGTGCATCAGTCTCATGAAAGGAACAAAACACTGCATTTTGAGCAGCATCAACTACTTGTCTTGGTGGTGGTGTTGGCAACCTGGGCCTATAGTTATTGAATGGCTGAAAATTGTTCCTCTTAGGCTGATATGGTTGCTGAGGTTGATACTGTTGCTGTGGTTGGTATTGTTGTTGTGATGACTGATACGGCTATTGCGAGGGTTGCCCCTGAGTAGGCAACTGTCTCTTCATGATAGTCACTTCGTTTGCTACCTTATGTAGCAGTGGATCTACAGAACTCTGAACTAGAGGCCTGATTGAATCCATTTTCATCTTGCTAGAGGTAATCATGTCGTCCTCTAACTTGATGGCATTTTGTTGTGCATTGGATAATTCTGTTTCATTAGCCGATCTCAAAAAGAAGGCTATCTCAGAAGGAAGAGCGTTAATGAAACTGCTCAATAGAATTTGCGGAGATGGATTAAGAGTATGAGAAAGACATGTAACTAGGCGATTAAACCTTGCCACAAACTCCCTCATTGGTTTGTTGTTTTCCATCTTTGAATTTGAGAGTTGGGCGAACAATCTGTGACCATCTTCGGTAGGCTTGAACCTTGCCAAGAATTTCTCGCTCATAGTTGCCCACCTTGTAATGATTCCTGGTTCCAGATGATTAAACCAATCGGCAGCATTTCCCGCGAGAGTCTCAATGAAGAGACGTGTTGGTTTTTCTTCTGAATCTACATTAGGGTTTGCCAGTTCTAATGCACAGGCAGATTCAGCCAACAGAATACAGGAGGTTGCGTGAGCTCCTCCCCTTCACTTCTGGTTCTGCCGCACCAAGGGGGGTTTCCCTACTTGATAAAAGTATAACCTTGACTAGCTCAATGATAGAAGGATTTAACTTGACATCAACAGGCAGAATACTCTCATGTATGGACCAAGATTTGTGTAACAAATCACAAGGTTGGCAACATTCTTGGACATGATGTCTGGTTGGGTATGAGAGCATGCAAGGATCCTAATCCTAATCCTACAACTAACAGATGGAAGGATGAGATGGTTTGAAATGGTGTTTGGAGTTATGGGACTTTCCTAGACCCATTGAACAGACAGATTCCCAAACCAGTGCCTTATCTGGGCAGCAGAGTCATATCTAAGACTGTAAATGTCTCCCCATGACAACATAAATTCATATCCAGAGGACCTAAGAATAATGCTACTGCCTAACAGCAACATGTCCAAGAAAGAGTATCCTTAATGATCATACTTAATAGATCCTATGATGCAATCTATTTCCCTTTGTATCTGATCAAAAGCCTATTTAACCACTCCTTGAGCAGACGCAATAAATCAGACACACAGTATGCACATACTGAAAAACTTGGAAGCCCTTGACAACCTTGTTTGAAAGGAAAACAAATGACATACAGGAGACAATCAGAAACAATACACACACAGGTGTTTTTCATTTAAAATCAATCTGCATAGAAGGCCATCACAGAGAAAATCATCATTTACAAGCCAAGATAGATTAGTACACCAGACTAAGGACCGAGTCTGTAGCGAAAAATGCCTTTCAAAATGTGAACACCTTATGTTCAGAGCCAGAGCAGAAAGCCCAAAAACGTCCAACCTCTAAAAAGTAACACAGCCAAAACCCTTTATACAGAACCGTGTACATTCAACAATTAATTACATGGCCAGAAGTCAAAAATTCGCCAGATACATTCCTTCCATTTGAAAATGGCCTTCACAGATTAAATGCAACAGACAGGGGGGATCTTGAGCTTTGTGCCACCACTTGAAAGTCTTCATCCACGATCAAGCAGCTTAATTGCTTGTACCGTCACCCATACCCCTGCACTATCGCCATTTATGGCTCAACAACCCGCAACCACCCAGAAGACTGTCGCAGCGATCAAAATGGAGCTTCCCGCCAAAAGATGCTTCCTGAGGTTTCAAATGTGTAGGGAAATTAATCCCACATGCATAGTGCGGAAACCCCTCTATCACTTTAAGAACATCGTCACACGCATACTAAGTGTCGAGCGTTTTGCCGCGTTCGACACACGACCCTTCGCCCACAGCCCATCGCCATGACATACATTATCGACCTACCCCACAAATCTCCTGCCGATCAGAGTGCTCTCGCCGATGCCAACACCTCCACAAGTCACCAACATCCCCATCGGCCAGAGGAGAACCATCGGCCAGCTCCACAAAACTTACCCCGACCTCACAAGTCTCTCTGATCACACACTACACTGCCCCCCTGTTGGTGTGACTTACGCCGATAACATCACATCAGCCAAACACTCTCCATCAGCAGACCTTCCAACGGCTAGCCTGATAGCCCCTGTCACGCCGAAACCAAACTCTATTACCACCATCGGCTAGACACTACCCCATACTCGCCGATGGCAACTCCATCGGCCAGACCTGCGCCATCGGCCAACAATCTGCCCGTTCACCCGATAATCCTCCATTACACCGATGGCGCCAACAAACTATACTCTGTCGGTGAGACCTCAGGCGTCGGCGAACCCGAAAACTCTCTCACCGATAGCACTACTCCTGCCGACGACCACCTTGAACATCCCTCATCGGCCAGACAACCAACATCGGTCCAACACTTGCCCGCTCACTCTGATGGCCAAAGTCTTGGCTATAGCACTCCAAAACCCTCGTCGGCGAGACTAAGTCCGTCGGTAAGCCACAAAACACCTACGCCGATAGGTAAAGTCTTAGCGATAGAAGACAACACGCCATTGGTACCAATCATGATCGCCAAGACACATTCCAAACTCATGCCGATAGACAAAACATGAAGACCCCCCCTTCAAGAAAGATGATGTGGATGTTACAAAACACTGAAGGGGTGCCAAAACTGGAAAATTTTTTGGATTTTTTGGGATGGTGCCTGCATAAAAATTGCTCAAGAACTGACAGTCAATTCAGGCACCAACAGTGGCTCTGTCTGAGGATGCATGCCTCTTGTAGGCATGGCAAGAACCACAGAACTCTGGGATGCAGACCAGTCCCCTATCCATTGGGCACAGAGTCATGAAGTTATAATGATCTGCATCACCAAACACTCTTGATGGCCTAAGGCCACCAAGAAAAGAAAAACCTGTATCTCCCTTTGTCAAATATCTTGTTTTCATCTGCATGCACTGGGTCAAGCCTGAGAATGCTACCATGATCTGACCATAAACAAACCTGGTCATCTGCACATTCAACCTTCTGATTTAGCTTGTCACTGTCATCTCTGTGCAGACAACCTTTAGCATCCGGCAACAAGTGGATGCAGAATGTATTAGGTGATGCATACTCAAATGGAATATAACACATGTTATCATTTGTATCAGCATTATGCATTGCAAAATGATCTCCTAGCTAGATTGAAAACTGAAAACACTCAAAGTCCACCATGCAGCTAGGAAGATCAGAGCTCATCTTATATGCTGGCCTCTCAAAAGAAAAGCTTTCAAATTCACAATTGTGCACATCATGTACACAACCAATAGTAGCACCAAGCTGGAAAAGATCAGGCTCTGGCACCTCTTTCAAATCAAGCACATTTTCACAGTCACTTACCTGATGCATGTTGTTTCCTCTTTCATCAGGATGAGAAATAGAATCCAAGCCAAAAATAGTGTCTAGATCTTCACCATACTCAAATAGATCCTCATCACCATATGTGTCAAAGATGGGTGATCCAGGTACATAAGCTTGATCATAATATGCCATTTGTTCATGGGCAGCAGAGCACACATCTTCATCACCGATGGATTCCCTTTGTGGAGGAGTATCAGCTTGTGTGTCATAAGCAAAACAACCATCAAATGAAAAACAATCATGCTCTGAACTAGCACTTGTTTCAATCCCTGACTGCTCTTCATGATCTCCATGTGTTTGAAAGGAAGGCAATGGGTCACACATAGGACTGCTTCTCTGTTTGCTTATATCTTCTCTGTCTTGAGTACAATACTCACAATTGTCTCCACAGGTCCATTCCAAAAATTGCTCATTGCTGTCCACAACCTCGTTATTGTTTTCATGGTCATATGCCTCATCATTGCAATGGGAATCCTCACTAGTCCTTTCACTGGCATCCTCAACTGGTGAACAATCCAGTTGAGCAGTATTGTTAGCATTATGTTCAAATACAGTAGTCTCAACCTCTATGCTTTCATTTTCATTTTTATCTGCACATGATACCATAATCATTTGGTCATTTGCAGCTTCACAACCATTTCTCACACCAAGGCCTGGGGACAGGGATATCAACAGGCACCCATTTCTGAATTTTTCTATATTTTCGGCGAACTTGTATGCCATATGCATACCTGTCACCTTGAAATCCCTTAGTATTGCACTAGAGCCCTCCTCAAAAGCTTCAAAGAATATACCAACACAGGCTAAAATATCAGGTCTGAAGACTTCTGGGATCTGTGAAAGGGCTACTGCAAACCTATGACTGAAATCAACACATGGCTCTTCATCTTGTTTTCTGATTTTCATCAATTCTGCAACAAGATCAGCCGGTTCTTTTGCAAATTCCTCTTTGAAACAGTCAGCAAGCTCATCCCAATAGGCAAAGGATCTTTTTGAAAAGCTCAAATACCAGTCTTTTGCTTTTCCATCAAAGGACCTAACAAAAAACCTCATCCACATATCCTCATCTCTGAATGAATGTTTTCCCATGAACTCATGAAAATCTTGGATATGTGCATTCCCATCACACACACTGTGACCACTAAATCTGGGCATCTGACAGTATATCCTGGCAGACATAGTTTCTACTTTATAATCAACCCATGACAAATCTAATTGGTCATACAAAGGATCAAAAGGGCTGACAGGAGGTTTATCTTTCTGACTGGCAGACACAACAAGGTTATCATGATTCAACTGGGCCTGCCTAGCCTCTAAGAATATCAACCTATTTTTTATCTCTTCTATTCTTTTATCATTCAAATCATCCCCCTTTTGACTGAGTATGGGATAATACATACTTGGATTCATGAAATTTCTTTTTTCAGACATCCTTTGCATTCCTAAGACCTGTAACCTCCCCTGGCATCTAACCTATGCAGCAAAACAACAAATATAAAGGGGAAGGAATAAGGTACCTTTCTTATACAGACACTGAAGTCTGAACAGCACATTTTCTGTCACAACACACACATCAACTTTTCATGTGCACTTGAATCTTTTGCAGAGTCGCCACCTCTCCAGAGAGCACAAAATTTACAGCAGCTGAAAGCTCATCAAATACGTTTCTGAGTTCATTCCACCAGCAGAGCAAAACTTCACCAGAGACTGCAGGATATCACTTTACATCGACATCCCCAGCAGAGTCACCAATTTAGTTGGTGACTCGGATGGGCCACAAGATATAACCCTTTCTCAAATTTCCTTCCCCAGCGGAGTCACCAATTTTGTTGGTGACTCGGATGGGCCACAAGATATAACCCTTTCTCAAATTTCCTTCCCCAGCAGAGTCGCCAATTTTGTTGGTTTTTCTTCTGAATCTGCATTAGGGTTTGCCAGTTCTAATGCACAGGTAGATTCAGCCAACAGAATACAGGAGGTTGCGTGAGCTCCTCCCCTTCACTTCTGGTTCTGCCGCACCAAGGGGGGTTTCCCTACTTGATAAAAGTATAACCTTGACTAGCTCAATGACAGAAGGATTTAACTTGACATCAACAGGCAGAATACTCTCATGTATGGACCAAGATTTGTGTAACAAATCACAAGGTTGGCAACATTCTTGGACATGATGTCTGGTTGGGTATGAGAGCATGCAAGGATCCTAATCCTAATCCTACAACTAACAGATGGAAGGATGAGATGGTTTGAAATGGTGTTTGGAGTTATGGGACTTTCCTAGACCCATTGAACAGACAGATTCCCAAACCAGTGCCTTATCTGGGCAGCAGAGTCATATCTAAGACTGTAAATGTCTCCCCATGACAACATAAATTCATATCCAGAGGACCTAAGAATAATGCTACTGCCTAACAGCAACATGTCCAAGAAAGAGTATCATTAATGATCATACTTAATAGATCCTATGATGCAATCTATTTCCCTTTGTATCTGATAAAAAGCTTATTTAACCACTCCTTGAGCAAATGCAATAAATCAGACACATAGTATGCACATACTGAAAAACTTGGAAGCCCTTGACAACCTTGTTTGAAAGGAAAACAAATGACATACAGGAGACAATCAGAAACAATACACACACAGGTGTTTTTCATTTAAAATCAATTTGCATAGAAGGCCATCACAGAGAAAATCATCATTTACAAGCCAAGATAGATTAGTACACCAGACTAAGGACCGAGTCTGTAGCAAAAAATGCCTTTCAAAATGTGAACACCTTATGTTCAGAGCCAGAGCAGAAAGCCCAAAAACGTCCAACCTCTAAAAAGTAACACAGCCAAAACCCTTTATACAGAACCGTGTACATTCAGCAATTAATTACATGGCCAGAAGTCAAAAATTTGCCAGATACATTCCTTCCATTTGAAAATGGCCTTCACAGATTAAATGCGACAGACAGGGGGGATCTTGAGCTTTGTGCCACCACTTGAAAGTCTTCATCCATGATCAGGCAGCTTAATTGCTTGTACCGTCACCCATACCCCTGCACTATCGCCATTTATGGCTCAACAACCCGCAACCACCCAGAAGACTGTCGCAGCGATCAAAATGGAGCTTCCCGCCAAAAGGTGCTTCCTGAGGTTTCAAATGTGTAGGGAAATTAATCCCACATGCATAGTGCGGAAACCCCTCTATCACTTTAAGAACATCGTCACACGCATACTAAGTGTCGAGCGTTTTGCTGCGTTCGACACACGACCCTTCGCCCACAGCCCATCGCCATGACATACATTATCGGCCTACCCCACAAATCTCCTGCCGATCACAGCGGTCTCACCGATGCTAACACCTCCACAAGTCACCAACATCCCCATCAGCTAGAGGAGAACCATCAGCCAGCTCCACAAAACTTACCTCAACCTCACAAGTCTCTCCGATCACACACTACACTGCCCCCCTGTCAGTGTGACTTACGCCGATAACATCACATCGGCCAAACACTCTCCATCGGCGGACCTTCCAACGGCTAGCCCGATAGCCCCTGTCATGCCAAAACTGAACTCTATTACCACCATTGGCTAGACACTACCCCATACTCACCGATGGCAACTCCATCGGCCAGACCTGCACCATCGGCCAACAATCTGCCCGTTCACCTGATAATCCTCCATTACACCGATGGCACCAACAAACTATACTCTGTCGGTGAGACCTCAGGCGTCGGCGAACCCGAAAACTCTCTCACCGATAGCACTACCCCTGCCGACGACCACCTTGAACATCCCTCATCGGCCAGACAACCAACGTCGGTCCAACACTTGCCCGCTCACTCCGATAGCCAAAGTCTTGGCGATAGCACTCCAAAACCCTCGTCGGCGAGACCAAGTCCGTCGGTAAGCCACAAAACACCTACGCCGATAGGTAAAGTCTTAGCGATAGAAGACAACACGCCATTGGTACCAATCATGATCGCCAAGACACATTCCAAACTCATGCCGATGGACAAAACATGAAGACCCCCCCTTCAAGAAAGATGATGTGGATGTTACAAAACACTGAAGGGGTGCCAAAACTAGAAAATTTTTTGGATTTTTTGGGATGGTGCCTGCATAAAAATTGCTCAAGAACTGACAGTCAATTCAGGCACCAACAAGACGCACGGCAACATCTTCATGTGATACATGTAAAACAGCGCAAGCTATTGTGAATGCAAAGATGTGTTCATCAGGATGTTGAGTTCCATCACCATGGAACCGAGGAAAGTGCTTCCTTGACCCCTTTGGTAAATCATGATGTGCTTGTAGGGCCAAAGGTCCAATATTATTACCCCAAGGAAATGGTGGCAGTCGCCTTTGATTTGGATCATTGTGATTATTGTTATTTGCGCCACCCATTGCTCTAGGCTGGATTACTGGTTCTTCTTGTAATTCTTCTTGCTTGACTTCAGGAACTATCTAAATTTTTTGAACTATGTTGGATGCTTCTCGAACTCTTGCAGGATCAAGATCTTGAAAGAAAGGATCCGTAGCACCGCCTTTTCCCTTTCTTGAATAAACCCTGTGAGCCAGGATTATCTATTGCCACGCGGGAGGTGGTAGTACTGGTCTTCCTGCTGTAAGATCTACTTTGTGTTCTTCTTTGTCAAGGATAGCAGCAGCGTTTCTCCACTGATCAGACTTTCCTTTTGTGCAAATATGAAACTTCTAAGGCTGCTAATGATGTTTGTTTGCTCTCCTTCCACTCGTACAAGATTTGGTTGAATAACAGGTGGTGTAAGATTTGGTTGTTGAACTGGAGCAGAAGGACGCTAGAGAGTCATTATCATGTCATAAGCCTAAGCTTGCTTGAAGTTTTATGCCTCGTGCCCCACGGTGGGCGCCAGAAAACTGTTGGCGTTTCAATTCGCACCTCTGGTATGCGATTTGGAAACAGATAGCTATGCACAGATAAACTGCTCTCCTATTGGAAGGGGGAGTTCCCTTTCTTGCTGATGTTCGCTGAAAAGATAACTTGAATGAAACTTCACCTATCTTCTTTTTGATTCTCAGCTACAGAGCACAAGGTTATAAAACTCTAAACGCTGCAGAAAAGGTTTTTTCCTTTTTAAATAAAACTTCTACTACAACTGGCATAGACTAAAGACGCTTTCAACCTCCTGAGTAAATTCAAAGCAAAGGAAGTTGAAAGTGAATGAGGAATGATTGTTAACACAAAAACTTAAGCAGTTTTCCTCTAGATTTACACCACAAGACTAAAACTACTTTAATGATGAAAGCTGAAAATGAAAGCTGCAGAAGCTACACATCTGACGATGATAACTTGATGAATCGAGATAGAATATCAGAGCAAAATAGGCATGAGACTTCTATTCAATATCATAAAGTTTTCACAAATCCAGGACAACAATACTGCAGCAAAAGGTAGGCATACAGTAAACGATCAAACACTAGAGAACAATGAACATAAAGTGAACAAACACTTGGAATAACAATGTTTGCAGGCTAGAATAGGCACAACAAATTTGCTATCACAAAAGTCATTCCCAAAAATGGGCAAGGATGCCCTTATTTATACTAAAATCAAAGGAGTGGGGAACCCTTAAATCTCCTTGATTAACCCTAACTTGCCAACTTGCAAGCTTTATTACTATTCTAAGACAAAGATACAATAAACAAATGCTTTAAAGCAATTTGCTTTAAAGCAAAGAAGATTCCAACTATCACAAGGTGATTTCTTTTCTAAAGAATGGATGAGCTGCTTTAAAACAAAAAGCATAGGTTTCAAAGCTGATTTTTTTTTGTGTCCTCATCTTTATTGTTGCTTTATTGGTGATGTCATCCACTGGTATTTTTGGAAATAATATCTTGTAAAAAGCTGATTTTGACTGAAAAAGCTGGCACATGGGTTTTGTAGGCAATTCTGTTTTGAAGCAACCCAGATCATCAGATTTTGAAAAAGCGGAGATTTTCCTGAAAAAGCAGGAAAAAAACAGATTCTCAAAAAAAGCACAACTCCCAATCTTCAAGAGGATGATAATCTGGATGGACCCATCTCGACGAAAACTGAAAAAGCTCTGGTCAGATTTCTGAAAAATGATCTGCTTGAAACAAGGACCCTAAAAAAGCAAGCCGCTCCTCTTCCTCAACCCGAATCTATGAAGAACACTGAAAAAGCACCTAGTTTGGGTCTTCAAATCTTTGTTGAAAGAAAAATAAAATCTTTCCTCTAGATGCAACCTGCAAAAGATAATGAAATAAAGAAGCCCAAAACTTGTCTTTATAAATCTTTTGGTTGAAAAAGTAGCTTTATTTGTGTGAGAAGAAAACTTCATCCTCATCCATGAAGAAAGCATCTTTTAAAGCATAAATCCAAGTGGATGTCTTTGAATAGGAAGGATCCCTATTTTGTAGGAGCCTATGGCTTCATCTGCAAGATGACGAAAAATATCTTCTTTGATGATGTCATCAAACACGTGAGTTGAAAGAAGTGCTAACAAAATTTTCTTCATTTTCGACACTTCAACACTCGTTTTGACTTAAATATGGCCTATCTTGCACTTCAACAAGGCAGAAAAATGTCATTATGGACTGAAAAAGCTAACTGATCCTGACATTTTGGAGATTGATCAACTGAAATTCCTTCCCCTGCCTCCGTTCGACGATCTGACATCGTTTGACCAAGTTTGACCTCCTGAAAACTGCCAACGGGTGAAGATTGGTAACAAAGCACAATGGAAAACACTGAAATCATGAAAATATTCTAACACTACTCAAGTTGGGTGCCCCAAGCCTCCTGAGGTGCCCATTTTCCCAACACTTAGCCAATTTTTTTAGTTTTTCCAACTTTTTCAATTTCTTGGTTTGCGTGCGCATTCCGGTGGCACAAGACCCCTGTTTAGCTGTCAATTTCTATCAACTAGGATGGAAATGAGTCTGATGATTTGGAAAATATGTAGGCCTGATGAAAATTGGGCTGATTGTACTCTCTGTTTGCCTCAAAAAAGGTGCCAAACTGATCAACACTGAACCAGATCGGGCTGACGGAAGGATATTCACGTTTTTCAAGAAAAAACCTCAAAAATAATCTAACACTGGTGAAGATGGGTGCCCCAAGCCTCCTGGGGTGCCTGGTTTCTCAACACTTCGAAAAAGTTTCAAAAATTTTCAATTTTGTACCTTTTCTCAATTTTCGTGCCCACGGCTCCTGTTCAATCTTCGATTTCAGTCGTTCTGACGACTGTCGAGGTAGGACGGAGGATGATTTGAGTAGTCTAAATATATCTGTGATGAAATCCTAGCTTTGACTAACTTTTGACCAAGTTTGACCAAGTTTGACCCACCGGAAAAGAGTTGATGGAAGCATTTCGACGTTTCTCGAAAACTGTGAAAAAAAAACTAACATAGGAGAAGATAGGCGCCCCAAGCCTCCTGGGGCACCCAGTTTCACCAGACTTAGCCAATTTTTTGGTTTTCCAACTTTTCATTTCACCTTGGATCCATCTTGCATCGTTTTACGTGCATCATCGAGTCGACAGCCGTTTGTCAGTTTTGCATCGTTGAAACAACATTGGAAACTTGTTGATGAGTTCTGGCAGTTGAACTTTTCTGTGTCAACCTCCACCCATTACATGCAAGAGGTTCCCTATCCATTGGTGCAACAACCAAGCAATAAGGGACAATTTTGGGCAGAGGTGGTGGATGGTTTTTGACTATTCTCCATGCAATAATAATGAGGTCCCGCAATACTTTTTGAGGAAACTCTACTGCGAGTTTGTCCTTAATAAAGTGCCAAACTATTTTGATATGCGGGACTTCTAGGGTAGAGGTGGGGGGTTAGGACAAGATAGACCAGGGGCACGTCTTGACCCACAGCGGGTAGTGAGACGAGTAATCAGTAGACCAGCCCATGAGCATGTTTCTATCTCTTCCATTGGGAAGGAGAGTGTTGAGGTTGATACACTATAGTCCATTAGTGCCTTGACCCAGAGCATCATAGAGCATGCCGGTCCTGCAGCACAGAGTGGGTTGGGAGATAGTACGAGGAGTAGGGTCCCACCCCATGCTTGTGAGGCTTGTGGCTCATCCTGTGGTTATGACCCCATGGATAGTCAGGACGCAGGTGCACAGGCTACATCTGCAGCTGAGCAGATGGTGATGATAGATACCCTCCTGAGTCAGACTTTCAGCCTTGATACTTAGGTAAATATTAGCAAGTTTATTGAATTTAATTTATTAAATTTCATTTTTTAAATGCAAGATTAACTAATTTAGTTTGATGATTTTAATGAAATTGCAGGGTCGTAGCGTCGATGCAGTTTTTAGTGGTTCTCCACCTACATTTTACACTAGATCATCTACTGTTGGGCTATGTAACTAGTAAACAATTATAAGTATTACATGTGAATAGCATCGTTATATGAATGGTATTCTAATATCTGATTTTGGTGTTGAATAGGTTAATATTGGAGATTTCACGGCAACACCTACCAGCGGTGGTGGACTTCAAAGTTTTATGGAGGTAATAAAATAAATAGTTTAATGAATGAATTGTACTTACTAGATTTTTGTATGTGACTTGTGTGCTGTATTGTGTGTACTTCCATGTTTAGATGAACGTGTGTGTATGTTAGGAGCCATGATTTGCATCACTATTATAGTTTTTGTAATTGAATAATGTTGTTTTATTTCCAGATGATGCAAGCTGCGGAGGCACCTCCCAATGTTCATAGGGCAATGGAGCACGGTGTGGCCTCTACAATTCATAGCTCCATGGCATTGACAGGGGTATGAGGTAGATTAGTAAATTTCAATTTACATTCATTGTTATAGTTGTCTATTTTTAAAAAATCAAAAGATTATTTATTTGAAGTTTAATTTCTATCTAGATAGTTTTTATAGGACATGACATCACCACGGCCTATTCCTACTACTGAGGCAAGTGAGAAGACAGATTATATGGTAGCGGTAAGTGATTATTTTGTTTAATGTTTTGTTTTTTATAACATGTAATTTCTATATACTAATGTCTATACTTTTTATTGTAACAAGTAAAGATGTAGGAAGAACTAAATAGGAGGAGTAGCCCTTGGGTTCATAGTAGACGACCCACATGCGCGTCTCCATCCCCTAGAAGATCAAAGGCTGCCCATGATCTATTCTCCTCACCAGCCAGAGGGGAATGACTTTTTATTGTGTTTCTTTATTGTATGCCTATATGGCATTTGTGGACATATATTTTGTATTGTATATAGTTGACATTGTATGCCTATATGGCATTCTTGTAAGCCTATATGGCTATTTTGTATATATGTTATACTTATATCGACAGATATTGATGTATGCCTATATAGATATTTGGTTAATACAAATATTTTTTATTGATGGCGTCCATACTTGCATTATAATTCCACGTTTGAATGGATATTTGTAGATGGCTACTTCAAATATTTGAAGTCCAATTGTATTACATAGGATGTTTGTTGATCCAATAAGCTAGCTATTGTTATTCAAGTATCACCTAAACCTCATTTTGGAACTAAAAGATAAAAGTTGTATTTAAAAAAAAAAAAAATGAATCATCATGTTGAACAGAAAATATTAATATTCTTTATGAGTAGCATAGAATGTCAACTATATACAATACAAAAAAAATGAATCATCATGTTATTCTTTATGTTTGAGATCCTGAAAATGACTAAGTCTAGTAGCCTGATATCCTGAAACACTAGGATGAATATCCAAGTCATTAGAATGATTGCACCTTGAGAAAAAGTCATTAAGATGAGCGCCTAAAGGAGACTTTCTTAAACATTCAAACATTGAGAAACAAGCATGAAGGGTTAAGACACAACTTGCAACTCATAAAGCCTCAAAAGGGCACCCAACTTGGAGAGAGCATTCATTTAAGACAAGGCACCCATTGACACCTGTTCCACCATAAAAGTGCGCCTAAGGTTGAAGGAGAACAAGCCTCTAGTAAGTGAAGCACACCTATTGTCTAAACCACTTCATTATGGCACCCTAGCATGAGGAGGATTATATAAGTCAATAGGAAATGACACCTATAATGCAAATGAAGGACTAAGTGGCATTTTCAATAAGCATCAATTCACCTTGAGCTTTCAATAAATATATCAAATTGAGCCCCATAAGCCTAGGCACCCTTTGCCTTCAAAAGAACCTTGTATCGACATCAAGAGTTGGTCATGTCGACGTATCGGTAGACGTTGGTTAGGCTTCACCGATAGTGGTCTGTCTTGCCGACGAGTGTGGTTTGAAGTCAAAGACATCGGTGTATCGAAAGATAATCCCATCGGCACATTAGAAGAGCAGTTGAGAGCTTCACCGATGAAGGACCATAGTGTTATCCATATGACTTGACACATACTGCTTGTTTCATAAAGCAAAGGGACATGATATAAATATTGTTGTTATATGGAGCCTAATTAGACTCAGAGGTTAAATTTACCCAACTTTTATCAGCATGGTTTCCCCCCAAATATTTTCCTACTAGTTTTGGCGCCTTGAAGTCTAAGTGCATGAAAATCATTCTGAGTTGGCAACCTAATCCAATGACTTGACATGGATCCCAAAACCACCTATTGGACCAATAGGATCCTAGGCACTCACTTCATGCATTATGATTTCTAGGTGCCAGTTTGTTGCTCCATCACAAGGAAAGTGTGCCCACACTTGTAAGTGTTTTTCTTCAGGATCTAGGCGCCAGTTGAAGGTTGTAGTTGCCAAGAAGAGCACCTAGCAAGAGGAAGTCTTTTGGAGTCTCCAAAACACACCAAACACTTGACTAACAACAAGATAACTTTTTCCCAAGTTAGGAGCTTCAAGAGGGAAGTTAAAACATGAATAAGAGCCAACTTGTCTAGGCGCAAACTCAAGCTTGTTGAGGATACACATGGCACCCAACATTCCTTGGTGATTTCATGAACTTCAAACGCTCAGAATTGTTCAAGGAATGCCCAATGCCCCTTCTTGATGATAGGCACCAAAGTGAGGGTGGAATTGTGCCTTGATGGCATTAGGTGCTATCTAGAGTATGCTACTCCATGGAAATGCGCCTTCTTGCTTAGAGTAATTCAAACACTCCAAGGTCTTCAGTGATCAATTCCCCAACTTATGAAATGTCCTTCTTCATTTTAAAACACATTATAATGCTCCAGAGAGATGACTATACTTAGGTGTCAATCTGGGTTAGAAATGCCTCCAAAGTACACCTTCTCTTTCAGAATGCAAAATAAGGTCCAAAGGTGCTAATAAACTGAAGCACTTCTTTGGAAAAGTCCCAGAGGTTAAGATACGCCTTATCTTAATGAGGTGCAACTCTTGGGTAAGAAATCTTGTAAAGTCCATCTAACTTAGTGAAGAGGTTGATAACTTCTAAACCCTTCCTGGAACTTAGATTGCTTCAACTAAAGATCATCTTGCACCAATACATCACCAAACTTTCAATCACAAGATCAATTCAAACTTAGGTGCTCATTAAGAGTCTTTCCAATGTTGGCACATCTGAGAGGTGGAACTGGCAAGAGATGGTACCTAGCTTCCTAGACCTTGTTTCAATATGTTTGAGTTCCAAAGTTGACTCAATGGTATCAAGATGACACCATAGAGTCTTTGGACTAGTTCCTTAGAGTTTCAAAAACATTATGGCTCCTTGAAAATTCCTCCTACATGCTTGGGTGCCATTTCAAGGTCCTTGAACCATGATGTAGTGCTTTATTGCTCTAGGTGCCCATTCATGATTGTGCAACTTGAGATTGGTGCCTAGAGTGAATAGGCTTTCATCCTAAATTAATACACTGCCTTCTTCTAACGATTTTTAGGGTAGCAGAAAACCTTTCACCATGGGCAAATGTCTCAGAGATATAAAAATTGAGAGAGGTTATTGTAGAGGCACTCTACATGATCACGTTGCCTAAGACAAAATGTTTCTAAGTGACATGGTTTTCAAGTAACATCTCATCAAAGATTGCTGCCTTTTTACACTTTGGACTCTTCAGGGATATCGTCGGTACAATGTAGCTCGAACTATTTTGACATGTTTGGGTGAAAAATAGGACCATGCCTAGGGTAAATCTACCCATCCTGATGCGTTGGAACAGTCAATTTGGTCGCATCAGGAGTAGGATGAAAGTTACACCCCTTTGCAACTTTACACTGCCTCCTTCTGACGATTTTTGGGGCAGCAGAAAACCTTTCACCACGGGCAAATGCCTCAGAGATATAAAAAACTGAGAGAGGTTATTGTAGAAACACTCTACATGATCACATTTCCTTAGACAAAATGTTTCTAAGTGACACAGTTTTTGAGTAACATCTCATCAAAGATTGCTGCCTTTTTGCACTTTGGACTCTTCAGGGATATCGTTGGTACAATGTAGCTCAGACTGTTTCGACATGTTTGGGTGAAAAATAAGACCATGCCTAGCGTAAATGTACCCATCTGGATGCATTGGAATAGTCAGTTTGGTCACATCAGGAGCAAGATGAAAGTTACACCCCTTTGCAACTTTACACTACCTCCTTCTGATGATTTTTGGGGTAGCAGAAAACCTTTCACCACGGGCAAATACCTCAGAGATATAAAAAACTAAGAGAGGTTATTGTAGAAGCACTCTACGTGATCACGTTTCCTTAGACGAAATGTTCCTAAGTGACACAATTTTTGAGTAACATCTCGTCAAAGATTTCTACCTTTTTGCACTTTGGACTCTTCAAGGATATCGTCGATATAATGTAGGTCAGACTGTTTCAACATGTTTGGGTGAAAAAAAGGACCATGCCTAGTGTAAATGTATCCATCCTGACATGTTGGAACAGTTAGTTTGGTTGCATCAGGAGCAGGACAAAAGTTACACCCCTTTGCAACTTTACACTGCCTCCTTCTGATAATTTTTGGGGCAGTAGAAAACCTTTCACCATGGGCAAATGCCTCAGAGATATTAAAAACTGAGAGAGGTTATTGTAGAAACACTCTACTTGATCGTGTTGCCTTAGACAGAATGTTTGTAAGTGACATGGTTTTTGAGTAACATCTCTTCAAAGATTGCTACCTTTTTGCACTTTGGACTCTTCAGGGATATCATCGGTACAATGTAGCTCGGACTGTTTCGACATGTTTGGGTGAAAAATAGGACCATGCCTAACGTAAATGTACCCATCCCAACACGTTGGAATAGTTAGTTTGGTCGCATCAGGAGCAGGACACCAAAAACACATAACATGATGATGTAAAAATGTGTATATGTGTAAAAATGCAGGTGGAAATAAAAAAAAGACAAACCTTACAAATTAATGTGCATACTTACAACTCAATGTAACATGACTTTACAAAATCAATGTGAATACTTACAAAGTAATCCAATGAACCATCCGGGTCTACTCTACTCTTTATTGTGTCAAGTATTGCTTCATGGCCAGACTCACGCACCTTCCACAAGATTTTGTTCAAAGGTCTACCCCGATACTTTATCAAATGAACATTGGATGCCACGACAAGGTTCGAGTAATGAAGAATCTTCCAATGTGTTTCAAAGTCCTGAAATAGCCAAATATTAACACTCTTATGTGGGTACCTTCTAAGCCATGTTCCAGTAATAACCATTGAGCCTGTAGGGTATTCGATGTTTTCTCCATCTGTAACAGGGGCCTCCAATTTCTTTTTAGCCTCAACACGACATAAGTAATAATTTGTTCTCTCTTCATTATCTTCATCTATAATAACTACATATACATGCCCTACATTGATATGTGTATCAATTTAGATGAAATTAGTCAACATTACAAAAACACTACAAAGTAAGATGACATTACCTGGTTGAACTAGATGAAATTAGATGCATATACGTGCCCTATATTACTTGGTTGAACTAAATCTGATATGTGGTCAAAGTCAACTGATGATTCCATCTGGGTTAGTTCCAGTGTCGTCGGGGGTCGATATGTGTCAAGTGGGCTAAGATAACTTAACTTCCATTCGTCAACCCACTCCTTTGACTCGCACTCATCCCAGACTTGAATTGTATAGGAAGAACAAAAGCATGACATCTTTCGTGTATGGATACTCCATGAACCTACAATTGAGCTTCTGAAAGAGTGCATCTCATTTGATCTTGTCAGTGTACAACAGTCCTCATATGGTGCAATGTTACTATCATCTATCAACCAAAAAAATCTATGAACTAAAGAATTACCTTCATTACTTAGACCCATGGAAGCATTACACCACTCGACAATCAATTTTGCATCTGTCAACTTTGCATTGTCGTTATACTTTAACTCTTCTCGTGCTATGGCTCTTTTGATACATGCTTCTGCACCATCATGCTCCCCCTTTCCATGCTCGACCTCACAAAAATTCCACATATGTTGAATACCTATAAAATTATGCCTCCTACTCAGCCAATAGAAATTCTGCAAGTTCTTGAATTGTGACGCATAGTTATCTGACCATATGATATGCTGACTGAACGATATGCCCCTTCTAGCCAAATCATTGTAGAACACCTGAAAGCAACCTTGCACAAACTCTGTAGAATGTGTGCGATCATCACTAATATAGAAATTATACTCCCTTATGATCTTTCTGTCATCCTCTGTACTATCATTCACATGAATGAATGCGATGTGCACAAATATAGAAACCTATGTGGAGTTATAATATTGTGATTGCACCTCACACTGTGGCTATAGACTGTAGTTCTCTGCAAAGTCGATGACTGAAACAATGCTACCAACCGGAAATGTGTCCTTGCATAACTTGAATTGCAAGTCTAACCATCGAGCTCTATGGGCATGTATTGCATACTCATACACTATGCTATCACGAAATATAGGCATAAACTGATACACTGGAATCTTTTCAATAACCAATTCACACCTCTTTGCTTCTTTACCATCTTTTGTATTGTATGCCACTATTTTATACTTGCCAAACTCTACTAGTTCGTTTCCAACCGCATGTGTTCTTTCCATATGTTCACATATTGGCAAATGTTGCAAGCCACTGCAACAATGACATGTGCCATCCAAGCATAATTTCTTGTAGAATATTTGACCTTCCTCTCTTTCACATAAAATTCTTGATATGAAGTCTCTTGAAGATGTTGGTGGGGCACATATGGCACAACCTTGCAAATCATTGTTAGTATGCACATCTAAACATATAGACCTATAAGCATCAAAATGGTTAGAAAATTGAATATGTAATCTACAACAAGTAGTGCGTGTCTGATTTATCTTGACATAGAAAGGTTTTAGCATTTCAAAATATCTTTGACAAATTTTAATTTGAGGATACTTCTCTAGAAATTTACCATAAAACTATGTTTGAGTCTGATCCAAAAAATGCTTTGGATGTGGCTCGTGGTTCTGACTACCAATTCTCCTTCTTACCACATCCCTTTGATTCAGAGATACCCTTGTGTAATTCTTCCAAAAGTCTTCAATTAGTGATCTCAATGCTTTAACAATTGGTTTATCTTTTCATGGTAGTCTTCCTGAGAATGCCCATAATTTATTGGCATTAGTGTCCTCAATTCTTTGGCGTCTTCCAACGGCTCTTGATAAAGTTTTCCTATTAATTCTCAATTGTTGACTCATCTTTCTAATGAGATGAGCTTTCCTCGTTTGACTACTTACTATAGCTGATGTAATCACATGCCATGTTGCATTACTATCTTTTGTGCATGAGGTGTTACCCACACTCTCATACGCACTCATTAGATTCTTGACAATAGATTTTTCACTTGAAGCCTCTGATGTTCTCAACCCAAGAATCTTCATGATAGACCTATACTTTATACTTCGCATCATTTCAATGAATAGTTGACATCTTGCATTCTCATTTAAATTTTCAAAGAACAATCTCCAAATCTTATTAGCATATCTTCTACAAGTGCGTTTTGGAATCTTACCTTCCATTGGCTGCAAAAAATATTCTTATCAATATCAATCAAATACTTTGGCTTTCTATGCAAAATTCTAGGTGGTGTTAAGTTAGGTAAATTCATCTCAACATTAGGAATTTCATCAATATTTAAATGAGATGGGTTAGATGGCATACCTTTGATCGAAGATGGAATAGATGACATACCTTGAGGTTGAGGTGGGAACGATGGCGTACCTCCTTCATCACATGTGAGTGATGATGTACTCTCAACTTGAGATGTGGTAGATGGTGTCCCTACATGTTGACTTGTGGTAGAGGACGTGTCTTCAACTATGGTATTCAAATCTCTCATACCACGAAGTTTTTGCATTCATTCTCTTTGTGCCGCCAATACCATATCTCTTTGTGATGGTTGTGGTTCCTCTTCAATTGGTATGTCTTCATTTATCATGTCCAATTTCCTCTTCTCACGAAGTTCCCTCATAGCCACTGCTTTCTTTGCATTCTTAGCTTCTATCTCTTCTTGTGTTGGTTTAATTCTTGATCATTTCCTCGGCATGACGAAGAATTTGTCTGTAGCATGATAAAGAGACCAATATTAGTTCCTAAGAAATGAATACAAGATAATAATGGGATTGTATTTTTATTATGTTGTAAGGATTTATTCTTGTATAGTTTGACATCATGGTATGTTAAGGTCTATTTATTACACATAATTATTAAAGAGCCCAAGTGTAGAAAATATACATGGCATCATGTGAGATTGTAGGTTGCTTTCTTGATTGGGAATGTGTCTATTTTAAACATGTATGATAAAGCATGATAAAGTAATTCAATCCGAAATAAGGAAAATGTAAAGAACATGCATGTAAAGACTTGACATACCTAAAAAATGAAGATTCGAATGGAGAGAGTACCCAGTTATGTAGTGTTTTTTTCTTCTTGCATCAAACTCCTCAACAATTTGAATTTTTCACCACTTGCTTCCTTTTCAATGTTAAATTGAATAACACTCAAATATAATTACTAACAACAATACTATTAACCAATCTATGATGTTAAATTCCTAAAATTGAATCACAATTAACATTGCAACACTACAAAAATTGAAACTTGAATAGATATATATCAAACTTGGTGTGAAAACTATGTTATTTCCTCCTTCTCAAGTTGACAAAGCAGAAAAGGTGGTGGAAAGATCATGCAAAGGTGGTACAATGTGTCAAATGTGCATGTGAACTTCCCAACAGCATGAAAGCACTTCCTTTTTGTTGGAGCACGCGCAAAATCAATATGAAAATAGAGCATGGGGGCCTGGATCACAGGGGTTAACACTTTTTTACTGTTTCTATAGCAAGACAAAACACGAGTGCATTATAACGCACTCACGTTTTGTCCTGCTATATATTGATCACATTCTTTGCATTGATCACATCTCTTTCCAAACCTTCCCCTTCAGACTTGAATGACCACAAGGTTTTTGAGTGAGAACTTTTCCTATTTCCTACAAGAGCTTGCCAGATGCTCCGCCATATGATAGGCATAACAATGAAGGGGCAAGCCCTCATAATCAAGTTCTTGATAGAAAATGCCTATCGAGGAAGAAAGACAAATCTTCTTTGGAAGCAGAAGTTCTAGTTTGTGACAAATCCTTATCTGAGCATAAATAGTAGGGGTTCTGTCAAGCGATTTCCAATCCCTCAACTCTTCACTCTAATTCCTCAACCCTAAACCCTCAACACTATACCTTAAACCCTAATCCCTCAGCCCTCAACCCTAAATCTTATCCCTAAACCCTAATCCCTCAACCCTCAACCCTAATCCGTCATCCCTCAAATCTAATCCCTCATCCCTAAACCCTAAATGCTATCCCTATTCCTAAACCCTCAACAGACTTGATACTATACCTTACACCCTAATCCCTTATCCCTAAACCCTCCAACCCTATCCCTAATCCTTACACCCTCCACACTCTACTTTAACCCTAATCTCTCGATCCTCAACCCTATCCCTAAACCCTTGACCTTCGAACCTCAACCCTCAACCCTCAACGTCAAACCGTAATCCCTCAACCCTTAACTCTGATCCCTTGACCCTCATCCCTATCCCTAAACCCTAAACCCTAAACCCTCAACCCTCAATGTCAAATCCTAATCCCTCAACCCTTCACTCTAATCCCTCAACCCTAAACCCTATCCCTAAACCCTATCCCTAAACCGTCAACACTATACCTTAAACCCTAATCCCTCAGCCCTCAACCCTAAACCTTATCCCTAAACCGTAATCCCTCAACCCTCAACCCTAATCCATCATCCCTCAAGTCTAATCCCTCATCCCTAAACCCTAAATGCTATCCCTATTCCTAAACCCTCAACAGATTCGATACTATACCTTAAACCCTAATCCCTTATCCCTAAACCCTCCAACCCTATCCCTAATCCTTATACCCTCCACACTCTACTTTAACCCTAATCCCTTGATCCTCAACCCTATCCCTAAACCCTTGACCCTCAAACCTCAACCCTCAACCCTCAATGTCAAACCCTAATCCCTCAACCCTTAACTCTGATCCCTTGAACCTCAACACTATCCCTAAACACTAAACCCTAAACCCTCAACCCTCAACGTCAAATCCTAATCCCTCAACCCTTCACTCTAATCCCTCAACCCTAGACTCTATCCCTAAACCCTCAAAACTATACCTTAAACCCTAATCCCTCAACCCTAATCCTAAACCTTATCCCTAAACCCTAATCCCTCAACCCTCAACCCTAATCCATCATCCATCATCCCTCAACTCTAATCCCTCATCCTTAAACCCTAAATGCTATCCCTATTCCTAGACCTGCAACGGGCTCGATACTATACCTTAAACCCTAATCCCTCTACCCTCGACACTCTTATTTAACCCTAATCCTGTGACCATTAACCCTATCCCTCAACCTCAACCCTCAACCCTCAACCCTCAACTCTCAACATTAAACCCTAATTCATCAACCCTAAACCCTAATCCCTCAAACCTAAACCCTATCCCTAAACCATCAACCCTCAACACTATACCTTAAGCCCTAATCCCTATCCCTCAACCCTTAACCCTTAAAACTTAAACCCTATCCCTACACCCTCAACACTTGACACTATATCTTAAGCCTTAAACCCTCATCCCTAAACCCTCAACCCTCAATCCTTAAACCTTCAACCCTAAACCCTATCCCTAATCCCTCTACCATCGACACTCTAACCCTAACCTCAACATTAAATGCTAATTTGTCAACCCTAAACCCTAATCCATCAACCCTAAACCCTATCCCTAAACCCTCAACCCTCAACACTATACCTTAAACCCTAATCCCTCAACCCTCAACCCTAAACCTTATCCCTAAACCCTAATCCCTCAACTCTCAACCCTAATCCATCATCTATCAACTATAATCCCTCATCCCTAAACCCTAAATGCTATCCCTATTCCTAAACCCTCAACAAACTTGATACTATACCTTAAACCGTAATCCCTTAGCCCTAAATCCTCCAACCCTATCCCTAATCCTTACACCCTCCACACTCTACTTTAACCCTAATCCCTTGACCCTCAACCCTATCCCTAAACCCTTAACCCTTGAACCTCAACCCTCAACGTCAAACCCTAATCCCTCAACCTTTAACTCTAATCCCTCGACCCTCAACCCTATTCCTAAACCCTAAACCCTAAACCCTCAATCATCAACGTCAAATCCTAATCCCTCAACCCTTCACTCTAATCCCTCAACCCTAAATCCTATCCCTAAACCCTCAACACTATACCTTAAACCCTAATCCCTCAACCCTCAACCCTAAACCTTATCCCTAAACCCTAATCCCTCAATCCTCAACCCTAATCCGTCATCCCTTAACTCTAATCCCTCATCCCTAAACCCTAAATGATATCCCTATTCCTAAACCCTCAACAAACTCGATACTATACCTTAAACCCTAATCCCTTATCCCTAAACCCTCCAACCCTATCCCTAATCCTTATACCCTCCACACTCTACTTTAACCCTAATCCCTCGACCCTCAACCTTATTCCTAAACCCTTGACCCTCGAACCTCAACCCTCAACCCTCAACGTCAAACCCTAATCCCTTAACCCTTAACTCTGATCCCTCGACCCTCAACCCTATCCCTAAACCCTAAACCCTCAACCCTCAACATCAAATCCTAATCCCTCAACCCTTCACTCTAATCCCTCAACCCTAAACCCTATCCCTAAACCCTCAACACTATACCTTAAACTCTAATCCCTCAGCCCTCAACCCTAAACCTTATCCCTAAACCCTAATCCCTCAACCCTCAACCCTAATCCATCATTCCTCAACTCTAATCCCTCATCCCTAAACCCTAAATGCTATCCCTATTCCTAAACACTCAACAGACTTGATACTATACCTTAAACCCTAATCCCTTATCCCTAAACCCTCTAACCCTATCCCTAATCCTTATACCCTCCACACTCTACTTTAACCCTAATCCCTCGACCCTCGACCCTATCCCTAAACCCTTGACCCTCGAACCTCAACCCTCAACCCTCAATGTCAAACCCTAATCCCTCAACCCTTAACTCTGATCCCTCGACCCTCAACCCTATCCCTAAACGCTAAACCCTAAACCCTCAACCCTCAACGTCAAATCCTAATCCCTCAACCCTTCACTCTAATCCCTCAACCCTAAACCCTATCCCTAAATCCTCAACACTATACCTTAAACCCTAATCCCTCAACCCTAACTCTACACCTTATCCCTAAACCCTAATCCCTCAACCCTCAACTCTAATCCATCATCCGTCATCCCTCAACTCTAATCCCTCATCCCTAGACCCTAAACGCTATCCCTATTCCTAGACCCTCAACAGGCTTGATACTATACCTTAAACCCTAATCCCTCTACCCTCGACATTGTTATTTAACCCTAATCCCTTGACCATTAACCGTATCCCTCAACCCTCAACCCTCAACCCTCAACTCTCAACATTAAACCCTAATTCATCAACCCTAAACCCTAATCCCTCAAACCTAAACCCTATCCCTAAACCATCAACCCTCAACACTATACCTTAAACCCTAATCCCTATCCCTTAACCCTTAATCCTTAAAACTTAAACCCTATCCCTACACCCTCAACACTTGACACTATATCTTAAGCCTTAAACCGTCATCCCTAAACCCTTAACCCTCAATCCTTAAACCTTCAACCCTAAACCCTATCCCTAATCCCTCTACCCTCGACAGTCTAACCCTAACCTCGACATTAAATGCTAATCCGTCAACCCTAAACCCTAATCTATCAACTCTAAACCCTATCCCTAAACCCTCAACCCTCAACATTATACCTTAAACCCTAATCCCTCAACCCTCAACCCTAAACCTTATCCGTAAACCCTAATCCCTCAACTATCAACCCTAATCCATCATCTCTTAACTCTAATCCCTCATCCCTAAACCCTAAATGCTATCCCTATTCCTAAACCCTCAATAGACTTGATACTATACCTTAAACCGTAATCCCTTATCCCTAAACCCTCCAACCCTATCCCTAATCCTTACACCCTCCACACTCTACTTTAACCCTAATCCCTCGACCCTCAACCGTATCCCTAAACCCTTGACCCTTGAACCTCAACCCTCAACCCTCAACGTCAAACCCTAATCCCTCAACCCTTAACTCTGATCCCTTGACCCTTAATCCTATCCCTTAACCCTAAACCCTAAACCCTCAACCCTCAACGTCAAATCCTAATCCCTCAACCCTAAACCCTATAACTAAACCCTCAATAGTATACCTTAAACCCTAATCCCTCAACCCTAACCCTAAACCTTATCCCTAAACCCTAATCCCTCAACCCTAATCCATCATCCATCATCCCTCAACTCTAATCCCTCATCCCTAAACTCTAAGAGCTATCCCTATTCCTAGACCCTCAACGGGCTCAATACTATACCTTAAACCCTAATCCCTTATCTCTAAACCCTCCAGCTCTATCCCTTATCCCTTAACCCTCATGATTAATATCCTTGAACATAAAAAAATTTAAGGGGAACATAACATGAGCATGTTATAACGCGCTCGCGTTATGTCAGACATGACAAACAACAGACTTGCGGAAAAGGAAAAATGCAAAGAAAAACATAACGCGAGTGTGTTATAACACACTCGCATTATGTCTTGCTTTGGGAATCCCAAGCCTTGGGCTTGGGATTTGCTTTGGATTTCTAACCCAAAGGCTTGGAGTGCCTTATGAACAGTCACAGACCTATTTTTCCATATTCTTTAAGATTTCACATAATTTCGTTCGTGCTAACCCTCAGATTTGCATGTGTTTCAAGGTCAAACAAATCAAACACCTGGGTAATGTTAGGCTTTCTCTTATCTATTTGACGATGTGATTTTTTTCACATTTTAACAATGTTAAGCCTTTCATCTTTAATTTCTTTTCTTTGTGTGTCCGTTTTTGGGCAAAAACCACTGTTTGGTCTTTTTTTCATTGTAAAATAACTATTCATTGAAATTTCAAAAAAATTACATATTTAGAAACTAGACTGCATTATACAAATATTAAAAAAAGAAAAAAATGATTTTCAATTAGTTTTCAAAATTTATAGGGGTAGCATGGCCAAAATTCTATTTTTTAGGATGTGTCCACTTTGAAAATTAGTAAAAAATTAAATATTCATCAAAAAATTATCAGAAAAATCAAGCATAAACTACATGCTATTAGCTACTTTCTCACCAAAGAAATTTTAAAAATACCAAAAAAAAGTTGACCTTTTGAGGGAGCCACAAAACATGCTATGTTATGTTTTTTTGACAGAAACAACACCAATTTCTGTGGCTCCCTCTTTTGAACCCCTTAGTCTATGCCATTTTAAAAAAAAAAGTAGTTTAGAAAGTAGACTCAGAGCACTACGAACATTGTTTTGGTTGCATCTCCAAATTTTGAGTGTAACTATGCTCAATTTCTCATCCAAGGCCAGTATTTCCTGATTTTAGAAAAAAAGTGGCCACTTAAGACCCCTTTTTGGCCCCCCATCTTCTTGCACTTAGCCCTCTGTAATAAATTATTCTACTTGTAATAGTTGTTTGGCCTTCATGATCAATATAATCACTAATATTTTTCCTCTCTTTTGCTTTCACTCTATGTTTACTTAGAATCTGTAACTCATTCTATGGATAAAACAGTCCCTCCATTGGTTATAGTTTTCTAATTCAAACCTCTATTAAAGTTGCAAGTCTATATGAGTCTCTTTCAATATTTGAATTCATTGTTGTGTTATGTCAGTTGCAGCTAAACACCCTAAAGCTTGGTGTATCACCTCCCTTTTCCATTCTATTTCCCTCTCACCCTTTTCCTTGGTGATCATTAGTGTAGGTTTAGTCTATTTCTCTAAGCCTCAACCTTAGAATGAGGAACCAACTTTCTCTAGAGTTCTGATCTTAATATTGCAAGGTCCCACACCTTGAGATCATTCCCATTGTGTCATTAGAATGCTTTGAAATCTCCAAGTAGGGTGCAATTCTATGTGGTAACAGTTATCTTACCCTAGAAGACAACCCCCTTTTAAAAGGATATTTGTACTATGTTTTTATCATAGTTAAGAGTCACAGGCAGTATTGGATTGAAGATTGAAGAAGAAGAGGAAGTGCATGTATTATTATCTCATATTTAAAGATAATACAACTTGGAGCCTCTTTTCTTGGTGGAATTTTTTCCCTGAAAGGGTTTTCTCCACGTTACATATTGCGTTATGTGTTCAATTCTTAATGTATGTTATTAGTGGGTTTTTTATTTCTATTGCAATCTCCATTGATTCTACATTGTTTAGAGGACATTAATAAGGTTTGAACCAGATTTTCATTGTGTGGTTTGTACCTTCATTTTTAACAGTGATCACATAAGCACTGGTAGATCTCCTAATGTCAATGTCACCTACTCAATCTAAATCCACAAACCCTTGAATACAAAATGAATGTAGAGGTCCTATAGGATAACCATGATAACATAAGGAATACTCAGAAGTACCTTGCAAATATCTAAACACTTTCTTCATTGCATCCAAATGTACCTGTCCAATATTAGCCATAAACTAACTAAGGACTCCCACTACTTGGGCAATGTCTAGTCTTGTACAAACCATAGCATACATCAAGCTACCAACTACACTAGCATAAGAAACTCTGATCATATCCTCCATCTTTAAATGAGACTTCAAATAATCTGTAATAGATAACTTTGTCCCCATCATAACAGGAACTGTCAACGGTCTACAAGATTCCATGCTGAATCTCTCCAACACAGTGTTCACATACTTACTCTGACCTAACCAAGTCTTTTTGTTAGCTCTATCTCTTTTGATTTCCATTCCAAGAATGTACCTAGCTACCCTTAGATATTTCATCTCAAACTATGCTGACAATTGAGACTTCAAATCAGAAATCAAACTTTTACCATTCCTAATTAAGAACACACCATCAACATATAATGCAATAATGAGAATGAGATCATTATCCATTTTAAAGTAAACACAATGATATGATTTTGATCTCAAAAATTCCAAAGTCAACACAAAGGCATCAATTTTTTCGTACCACATCTTAGGAGATTGCCTCAAACTATACAAAGATTTTTTCAACTTGCAAACTAGATTTTCTTTAAATTTTACCACATAGTGCTTTGGTTGTGACATATAGATTTCTTCCTCCAAGTCACCATGAAGGAAAGTTGTCTTTACATCCATCTATTCAACTTCTAAATCGTATGCTGTAGCAAGTGATAACAAGAATCTGATAGATGTCAGCTTTGCAACGAGAGATAAAATCTTACCATAATCTATTCCCTCAACCTAGGAATGACCCTTCATGACCAACCTTGCCTTAAATTTATCAACACTACCATCTAAACCAAACTTCTTCTTGAACACCCATTTGTATCCAACAGGTTTACATCCATCAGGCAAGGGTACTAGATCCCAAGTATTATTTTTCTTCAAGGAAGCCATCTCTTCTTTCATGGCCCCTTTCCAGGAATCTCCATCACTCATACCTATAGCCTCACTTATGGTCCTAGGCTCATGAGTGCTAGAAATCAAAGAAAAAATACAATTAGAATCATGCAATGAATAAACAAACCTATCAAGTTGTTGCCTTACCCACGTGGATCTCCTCAAAGGTTGAGGTTGAGTTTCTTCATCTCCTTCTGAACTTTTAGAGCTACTAGAGCTCTCTTCATCATCAGGTCCAACAGATGTCTTTGGTTCAACTTTCTCAAGGGTGAAAGGAATTTGAACCACATCCTCTTTCTCTTTTTCTTTATCTAGATGTAGAATAGAAGAAGGGTTGAGCTCTCTGAAGATCACACTTCTTCTATACAGAACTCTCTTGGCCACTAGATCTTAAAGCTTGTACCCTTTCATACCTATGCCATAACTAATGAAGATACACTTCACAACCTTGTTCTCCAACTTACACCTCTTCTCCTTAGGCACATGTGCATATGCCTCAAAACTAAATACTCAAATTTGTCTCAATGAAGGATTTTACCAAACCACACCTCCATATGTGTCTTATCAACAAGCGCCAATATAGGAAACCTGTTAACTAGGTAACAAGTGGTAGCAACAACTTCAGCCCAGAACTTTTGTTCAAGGCCAACTGCACTTAGCATACTTCTTGCCCTCTCCATCAATGTTCTATTCATCCTCTCTGTAACTCCATTCTACCGAGGGGTATACAGAGTTGTCTTATGCCTCTCAATCCCCTGTTCTTTACAGAACTTGTCAAAATTTGTTGAACAAAACTCACCACCATTGTCAGTCCTCAAACACAGTCCTCAAACACTTAATCTTTCTATCCTTATGATTCTCTACAAGAGCTTTGAACTCTTTGAATCTATTAAAGAATTTAGATTTACTTCTAAGTAAATACACCCATGTCCTACTATGTAGTCATCAATAAATGAAGCAAAATAAACAAATTTTGAATTCAAAGGAATATTAACAGGACCAAACACATCAGAATGAATCAAGTCCAACACCTCAGAAGATTTGTGAGAACTAGAATAAAATTAAACACGGTTTTGTTTTCCATAAATGCAATGTTTGCAGAAATCATACTCAAGGTTACAGTCATTCATACCCTCAACAAGATTTTTATTTTTTAGGGTTCTCAAACCTTTTTCACCAATGTGACCAAGCCTTTGGTGCCATAACATTGTCTTCTCAGCTAGAAGTTTTATCTCCATAGAATGAGCACCCTTAGGTACCTAGAAAGCACAACCATCAGAAGTAGATGCAACAATCCTCTTCGCTACTGCTTCCAATAGTAAGGATGAAGACTCTAAAGCTTCCTTCTTTGAAATAGAGGCACTATTGCACTAAACTATGCATGCATCAAGCTAAAACAGAGTGCCAATCTGAACACCCTTAGCCAACACCATAGATCCTCTAGTCATTTTGCATCCTCCATTCAAGAAAACAACTTGCACACCCACATCATTTAACTTACTTACATAAAGAATGTTTTGTACTAAACTAGGGATATGCAAAACACCATTTATCCCCTTCACTCGTCCATTAGGGAATCAAATCAAGACTCTCCCATGGCCAATAATCTTCAGGTGAGAGTCATCACCCAAGTACACATTCCTACCGTCATATTCTTCATACTTCAAAAACCAACTCTGATGAGAGGTCATGTGAAAAGATGCACTAGAGTCAATAAGCCACACATCCTTAGATGCATGGGTTGCCAAGGTAGCGACAAATGCTTCTCCTTAATCCTGAGAGGACTTGTCAGAATTTGAATCATAGTTCTTTTTCTTTTTCTCCTCCTTGCACTCCTTATGGAAGTGACCAGGTTTGATGTAGTTCCAACACAGAGCCTTGGAATTTCTAGGAGATTTAGATCTCCCATGGGATTTGGATCTTCCTTTTCTTCCTTCATCTTATCCTTTTTCTTTCCCTTCTCTTTAGATCTACCACAAACCGCAAGAGCCTCCTTAGCCAATTCAGAAGACTTTCTCTGCATCTCTTTAGACAATAATGAAGAAACCAATTCATCCATCTTGAAGGTGGTAGTGGTACTCCCAATGGCCATAATAAGATGGTGTTGTGCCTTACACAAACGTCCCATTTTGTCAAATGGAGACCCCCTCTTTTTTATTTGGCTTGGAGTCCCAACCTTTCTTCCTTATGGCAATGAGAAGGTGAAATTGTGCTTAGAACGCAGGATTTGTTCAAATTTGAGTATTTGGCATGTTTAGAGTCATTTGATGCCTTTTGGGATTGATTTGGAGGAGTCTTGATTGGTTTTGTGCTTAAGAGATAGGCATTTGTTATCTTTTGTGCTAAAATTGGGTGTTACTGCATTTTGCTCTAAAATCCTGTGTCACTAGATATTGTCCTTGAAATTTCTACTACAGGATGTGTCATGTTAAAATTCCTAGTTTTCATTGCAAAATCATGTCAAATTCCACAACATTTCACTAAGAGGTCCATATGCCTTCACCTTGACGAATAGCCCTAATACCTTGAAATTAGCTAAGTCTAATGTCCTGAAGCCCTAAAAAACTGACTAAGTCTAAAATCTAGTGGATCCTCAAAAATCTAGAATCTGCATGTTAAATCCCATGGATCCAGGACCTATCTCAAACATCCTAACAGTATATTTCAAAATATTTAAAGTATAGGAACTTAAATATATTTTGAAATATACTATCAGCCAAGCTTTACAAATTTGGTGGGAAAATTGACCCTACTATGGTTTGTAGGAAAAACAACCTTTACCGGATATTGCACTGATTTTGCCTTTCACTAGATATGCACTAAAAAACCCTCTAACTGGATGTGCTAATTCACCTTCCTACCAGACATATCTAGCACCCCTTGAATCACCTCCTGAGAAAGACTTAGGCACTTTGTGCTGAAATCCGAGTTCACCGGATTGGCACTAAATGTGTTCATGATAGGATATATCCCATTGGCGGTAAAACCTCTATAATCTGCTTCCATTGAAAATTCTCGCTGGTGAAAGTTAAAGTAGTGTTAGCGCTAAAAATGTTCATCACCAGATCTGTGCTAGATTTTGGTCCAACCAGATATATTCGGTAGTGTTTGAAAAGCCCACAAATGCACTTGCTGTGGAATCCTCCGCCGGAGGTGTTAGAAGAGGTTAGCACTAATTTGGACCTTCACTGCACATATCCAGTGACTCAGTGACCATCATGTGATATATCCAGTGAAGGCCAAAAACCCCACTCTTTGACATTTTGGCTTAATAAACTCATTTTTTAAGGGTACAAAAATGGTTTAAATGATGAATTTGCATTGCTCATCCATTTATTACATTATGATCAACATTTTTATCAAGTTTGTGTGGATTTTGAACATGTTTTGCATCAATTAATGTCACTGCACTTGAATATCTAGTGACCCCTAAAAATCTCACTTTTTACATAAAATGGTCTAAAAATGTGAAATAAGTGTCTCCAAATGGATCCAAATGGCCACAAAAACATCCCAGATCATTATATATGCCGAATGGGTAGTAAAAAATGATAAAAAAAACATAGAAAATCATGTGAAAATCACTGGATTTGTGAAGTTGTTTCTAAAGAAGCAACATTGACATTGAGTTGTTCTTAAGTGATCCATGGCTGCAAATGGATATGTTTTGACTAATCTTGATGGAAAATGATTTGTTTATGATAAAATTGATTCTTTGCATTGTCAATTGTAGGTCTAAAAGGACAAAGGAGCTAGTTGGAGCTGTCTTGGAAGGATGAACACACAAAGATACACTACTGACCTGAATATGTAGAATCACCATTTTATCAACCAAATGGATGTTGCACATATAAGAGAAAGTTAGTATAATATCCAAGATGATGAAGATAAGTCCCAAGAGCTAGAAGA
This sequence comes from Cunninghamia lanceolata, assembly GCA_027924645.1. Taxonomy (NCBI): domain Eukaryota; kingdom Viridiplantae; phylum Streptophyta; class Pinopsida; order Cupressales; family Cupressaceae; genus Cunninghamia; species Cunninghamia lanceolata. The sequence continues at coordinate 14,349,270 of BSBN01000078.1, forward strand.
CACAGAAGATTAGACCTACATCATTGCTTTTCCTACAAATCCAGTTCAATATCCAGGACTTGTTCATAGTTGTCCCAGTCATCCAGTCATCAAGAATCAATCCAACAAGCATCTAGTTGGATATGCCTTCAGCAAAATGTGCCACATATTCCTTCTTATCTAGTCAGCACTTGGAATCTCGTCAAGTGCTTCAGCTCAAATTTTCACATGTCATATGACTTCCTTTTTACTTCCTTTTGTCTTAGAAATAGACTCTTTATCATGTACAACCAAATGGGTATCCATTTTGTCTAGATTCAATGTATTTCAAGGCTATATTTTGTCTTTTTCCTAAAGGATAAATGCAAATTAAAAAATGTAACAAATTGTTGTACTTCATTAAATGTAATGTAAATCTAAACCCTTGGTGTTGAGTTAATCTCCACCATCCATGAAAAACTCAATATGGTTGCCTCTCTATATAAAGGCACATTTTCTCATTGTAAAAGATATAAGGGAAGCACTAAAGAAAGGATTGTTGAAACTATGTCATTTTTCTGAATCAATACAAATAGAATTCCATTTACCTCTACCATTTGAGTTCATTTTGTTGATTGGATATGGTTATCATGGTTCTTCTTCACCTTTCCAATTAGTTATTTAGTTGCATTTATGGTGAATTATTCAGATATTTGATGGATTTCCTGTCCATACCATTGATGGCTTACTGATTATATGTCATTGTGCATGGTTAGTATGGGCATATTTTATGAGCTGAGTTTGATTGTGTGAATTCATTGAGCTGCACCAAGAGTTGGGTGTTTGATGAACCCTCCATGATTTGAATATCTTTACATTTCCTTAGAAGATTGCACAATCTCTGTAGCATTGTAGGTTGCCTAGTTAAACAGAGATTCATTTGTTATTGGGAATTTGTCTATCTGTTTGTTAATCATTTTTGAAATTGTCTATAGGATCTCTATCCCTTCTCTCTCCCCTTTTTCTTTTGCATTTTGTTTATTAGATCTTGTTAGGTTAGGTTTCATAAACTTGCATAGTGCTATCACAGAATTCAAATTTAGTGAATGCAAGTTAGTAGATTGTTGGTTACATGCTAAAATTACATATTTTATAGCAATCTAGGTACATATTAGTTTGTTCATGCATTGTCAAATAAGGAAACTGATGAAAGTCATGTGTAATCGAACCCTAATGTACTAAAGTTTGTTTGCATGACCTAGGGTTTCTACATCTACATTGTTGCCATCTCTTCACAAACCCTATGTTACATGCAAGTCCCCTTAGTTGGTACACTCCACTGAAGTTATTCCTGCAAGCTAAGATCTAGCTGTATAAACCTTGGAGTAGTCATATCTAGGATAGGATACCTTTTTCAAGAGAGGTGAGATACCTTGTATTTCATTTGCATTGTTGTGTGCTAAAACCACCATCAACAGGTGGTCCCACGAATATGGTAAGGAACACAATAATGTCATACATCGATCCTCCTCCAACATCTTCCAACCAATAGAGGTCAACTGGGAAACAAGCATATTGAATGTATTTAGGTGATTAGTGACAGATCCTCCATCTTCCATCCTCAGAGAATATAGTTTCTTTCACAGGAATAACTTGTTCACCAAGGATTTAGCTTGATAAACATCTCCAAGTTCTTCCAAAGATCTTTTGTAATCTTCTCTTCATGGATATTCAGGAGTACTGAGTCAGCCAAATAGAGTCTTATCAAACCCTTAGCCTTCTGATCTATCAGATCCCAATCTTCTTGCTTCATGCCTGATGGCATGGTTCCAAATACTGTGAGCCATAGATCTCTATCCATCAATAAATTCTCTATCTTGAGTTTCTACAACTCAAATTTGTCTCCATTGAAATTCTCTATATCAAACCTCCTAGATGTGTTTGCCATCTCTTTCCTGCAACAAAGATTTCAAACTCCTCTGCACAAGCTCCCACTCAAATGAAGATCATCTCAAAAAACCCTCTACCCAACAACTAGAACCAAAGGTGATCAGGCTTTGATACCAACTGAAAGGAAGCAAGGTATGTAGAAACGCTTCCTATACTGATCTACTGAGGAAAAATTTATGTAAATTTTAACTTTTATAGTTATAGATTAAGATACACATTAACAGAAAAGTAATAACATCATCCAAATGCAAATATAAAATTCACAACACAAGATATACGTGGGGAAAAACTTTTCAGGTAAAAAACCCCACTCCAAAGCCACCCAATTTATTATTCAAGAATCAAGAAGACTACAATATACTTACAAAGCAAGCTTTCACAGGAGTATAACTAACCAAAGATCTGGAGGTAACTCAACATCTATAAGACTCTTACACATAACCTCCATCTCAAGCTCTTGATATATAAGAAATACAATACATTAAACCATCGATTCGTAGAGAAGCAAAATATGGCCTTTGGGACAAAACTCATATGGAAAATGTATCAGAACTTGCACACTAAATGGAGTTGTGTCCTTAGAAAAAATATCTTGATATGGATGACCCCATATGGATCCTTACAAATCCTAACCCTCTATGGGGGTCCCATATTTGGAACTTTATGCAAAGATGCAAAAACATAATCATAAATCATATAAGTTGGACAGTCAACAATGGAAGTAAAGCTAAATTCTGGAGGGACTCTTCGAACGACCTAAGCCCATTGATGGATATTCTAAGCATTGATCTAGCTTGGAACAACAATTCTAATATGGATGGCATAGACATGAGAGACTTTTATGACCTGGATAATATGGACTAGGACTAGAACAAGATCAAAGCATTAGATTTGCCCCCAAATGCCATGGAGTTAGTTATTGAAGAACTGAATAAGAGAAAGATTAGTCTAAACACAAGGGAAGATGAGATTGTGTGTACAGGAGCCAAGTCTAGGGAATATTCTATGAGGTTGGGGTACAAAATTTAGAACCATGAGGAGGAAAGGCAGGAATGGCCTGCGAAACTATGTTGGAGCAAATGGGTGCACCCAAAGGTAGGGGCATTTGTTTGGATAGTAACACATAAGAGATGTTAGGATTAGCTATGGAGGTAGCTATCCCAGGATCAAGATGTCTAAGAGATAATCACAAGAATCAAAGAAGATCAACATAATAGAATGATATTCAATACACAAGATAATGACTTGATACAACATTAGTTGATATGATATAATGAGAGGCCTTGGTTATAAAGACCAAGGTGTGAGCTAGGATGTTGTAGTCATGTGACAAGTGTCACATTCCTATTACAGGTGGCAACTAGAGGATAAGATGCCAACTAGATCACATGTGTAGGATAAGACAACTATCAACACCTAGTAACAACTAGACACAACTAGAAACAACTAGAGACATCTAGTAGACTCACTAAGTCAACTTAACATGTGAACATGTGTGCGAGTATTATTTAACTAATAAATAGTGAAATAATATGAATTATCCACACAACAAAGGTTAAACTAGATAGGTAATAACCCTGTTCACACCAACACCCCCCCTTAAGTGCAAAGATGGGTCCCGGCAACAAGGCCATGTTAGGTACCCATGTACAAAAAATCTCTCACAAGCGGAGAAAAGGAGAAAACCTCATTGGAAAAAATCCTCCCCAAAAGAGAGAAAAGTGAAGGAAGAAAGGAAGGAGGACTCAACATGACCCCCCAAGTACAACTTCCATCACAAAGATACAAAATATATCCCCCCCATAGGAGATAAAAGAAGGACTAAGAATCCCTCACAAATGATGTCCCAAAAATATTAGGAACATGAAGAACTCCACTGAAGCACAAAAATGCTGCAAGCAACTGCCAAAGAACTGCTACGAGAAACCTTCACTAAAAATAGGATGAGATCAAGATCAAAGAGACAAAAATCTGCATGAGTGACCCCAACAACACTACTCAACCAATCTGATAGTTGAAAATATAGGTGCCAATAGTCTCAAGAACTCTGATCATCTGAATAAGGTAGAAGGTTGCCTCCACAAGAATGCAAGATTGTTTATATGGTATCTGTTCCATCTCACCGAAATGCATGGGTAACCAGCCGTTGCATCTGCCTAGTATATAGGAACAAAAATTGAATACATAGTTCAGTCCAAGCAAAAACAAAGAAGCATTAGCACAAGTAGTATGACACCCCCCATAATGCTGACAAGGGAGAGGTATGGCAGCTCCACTGAAATTGTGTCACAATGTAATGCAAGAAGGTGAAGAAGCAACATCAGAAGATGTACAAAAGAGTACCTGCAAGTTAGTAAAGGGTGTGCAAATAACAAGGCACACATGCATGAGGCTGAAAATGTTGTCGTGGAGGGAGACTCACCTGACAAGATTGTGATGGCAAATAACAAGGCACCAACACAACCCCCCATGACACTTTATAAAGTAGTGTGAGTACAAAAATGGCACAACATGATGTGCAAGATCCCCAAACTACAGGTACAATATGTGCACTTTATCTTAGTGCGTTTACAAATCAACAAGTGCATACAATGGATACATGCAATGTCCAAAACAAGGACGAATAAGTTGATGTCATGATGTGAACAATGAAGACATTGACTATGAATGCCTTACAAACCTCAAACAAATGACAAAAAATTACAAATAATGAACCCCCATAACAAATAATGCTGTAGAATATGCCCCCCCAGAAAGAAATACAGGATTGAGTACAATATTGTCAATGTGGAAGCCAAAATCGACCGTTTATAACATACGCTGATTTTATAAATTTTTTAAGAAGATTAGATTTCCAAAACAAAAAATGACCTATACCATTAGATTCCTTGCATTTTTCAAATCAATTTCAAAAAAACATTTTCTCAATTTCGACATCGTGAGCAAAAGTTATGCCCTGTCGAAAAATGTCAAAAAAATCAAGCAAAAATGATGTTCAGAGGCAAATTCTGGAAAAATACAGCAATCTAGGGAAAAATAAATTGCACCATGATGAAGTAATTGGAACCACCTTTCCAACGACTATAAGAATGTGAAAATCTAATTCGCCGGGTGTAAGTTGTGGCAAAAAGAAAAAATCCCCCTCTTGTCAAAATTTGCAAAAAAATGGTCGACTTCGACTTGCATGCGACAAAATTTAAGGTGCCACCAATCATTGAAACCATCAAGCAAAGAGGTGAGAGGTGAGTTTATTTGTGAGGGGGTAATGGCCTCCTACCAAATTGGGCCTCAATCACCATTCTTGGACAAACTATTAAAGCAAACAAGGAATATTTCACCTTTTGTTTAAAACTGCCCCACACAAAAAAAACTGCCTTGAATATAAGAACTGCCCATAACATGTGCTCTCTGCACATAGCCTAGTGCTAAAATCTAATCCTTAGGCAGTTGGAGACTAAGAGGCTTGAGCCTGAAGAATGGCTCTCCGAGTCCAGAGTAGCCAGGCAGGGCCAAAGATCGACCAAGTGGAACCCTAGAGTAAGTAGCAACAAAAACTTGATCCAATCGATCTGTAGAGACAGAAAATGCCTTTTGTTTCACCAAAACTGCTGGGGGGCAAAACAATGTTGAGATCGCTGACTGTTTTGGTCTAGATATATCCCGAACACAAGCCAACAGACCGGGACCCAATGTAGATTAGGAATAAAATAAACCTGAGCGTGGAGACCTTTACTGAGGATGAATGTCATAGCAAATGAATGAATGTTGATGCAAATGCAATCTTCAACAAGAGTCAATCTTATGGTTCAATCCCACAAAGACCCTAGAAAATTAGATGTTTTGCTGTGAACAATGCACTATGCATCCAATAAAAATAGATCACAATGCAAGAACCAGGTCTAAAAGCTCCAAGGCCAAAAATGCCAAAGAAGGCCAACTCTTCTTTAGGGGCTGAGAGTATTGAAGTATCTAGAAGATAACAACACTATAGGCTGACTGTTGAAGGCGATCTCTCTACTGTGGCCGAATGTGTTGGAGATTGCCCACGTTGATGGCTGAATGGTCTGTGGAGGCGTCGGTGATCTCTTTGCTGTGGCCAAATGATAACTTGGTCCCACACCTGTTGATGAGGTTGAGCTTGGTACCAAGCCTCCCTTTCAGACACAACAAAAATAAATCAGCACCAATGAAGACTGAGCTTAGACACACCTCCTTCCTAGAAATCGGGCCTCAAAACATGAGACCTCTGAAGTGCCCTATATGGACGATCACAGACAGATCTCAGCTGAAGTCTAATCACAATCTGAGTTGTTGCTGCAGCCAAAAAATGTTTCAAAATGCCAAGTAGATATATAAAGGATAACTATCTGAAATAGCAGTGAAACATGCCACATAGATGCATCCAAACACGAACAGGGATTGTTTGTAGAGGCCCGATTTATGCTGGATAAGGCCAAATATGTAGATCATGGCTGAGTGAGTGGCCCAAAAAAAATGCCAAATCGCTATTGTAGGAGGGTGATCTAGAATGGGGCCTATGGTAAATTTGGATTGTGGCCAGAAATCCAGATAAGCTGATCTAAAAAGAAGCTCGACCAAAAAAAATGAACATGTCAATGGTGCTACCTATGATTTGACAGTGTAGAAACCACAAACAAGTGATTGATCTACCCAAAAATAACTGCCAGAAATTAGTGGCAGTAAGTTTGCAAGCCACGAGGTACAACGCCTATCAAGCCCGATCGAGAGTATCTTCTGGTGCAGTGTGGCCAAGCAGGCAAAAAAAGTCATAACAAAAAAGAGCCTTAGATCTGGAATTCTCAGAGAGAGTCCTCACTGGGGAAAGGTTAAAAACCATTGGCATTATGGGCCCCTTTAGATGTGTCCTCTACAAAGTTGAAGAAGAAAATGCTGACCACTTGTTTCTTTAATGCCCATTCATAAAGGCTTGTTGGGAGTGGCTCATCAATAAGCCAGGGTGGGAAGGGCCTCTACCAAATGATATAATCATCCTTCTCAAAAGTTGGTTGAGGCTCTGAAACTCCACATGGGAAGGTTTATGGATAACAAGCCCATCTATTCTGATATGGCAGATATGTAAAGAAAGGAATAACCAAATCTTCAATGGGAGAGAAGTCAATTTGGAAGAAATGGTAAAGAAAATGGAAAGGGGGATAACAAAGATCATATTGGCTCAAATGCAAACATTTTACCCAAAACCAATCTCTAGATGGGATGGGGATGCTATGAAGAGATGGGAAGATTTAAAAATTCTGCCAAATTATAATACAACATTAGGGGATTCTAAATTTAAAATGACAAACATCAAGTGGTGCCCTCCCCCAGTAGGAAGACTGAAAATGAATTTTGATGGAGCAGTGAAAGGGAATCCAAGGTCTTCAAGCGTAGGAGTGATCTTAAGAAATTCAGAAGGTAAGATAATTTGGTTAATGATGAAAAAACTCTTGGATGGCACTAATAACCAAGCAGAGTTGTCAACACTTCTTGTTGGTTTATAGTTATGCAAAAAGGAGAACTTGAGGGATATAGATATCAAGGGGGACTCACAAATATGCATAAATGCCATTAAACAAAGGAGGGTAATTAATTGGAGGCTCAAACACTTAGCAGAGACCATATGGAAAATCCTTGAAGGGATGAATTATACTATCAATCACACTTATAGGGAGGGGAACTGTGCAGCAGACTACCTTGTCAATAAGACATGTGAATCACAAGATGAACTGACAATATCCTCCAACCCAATCAAATGGAAGGACATCCCTATCTAATTCTAGGTGAAATCACATGGTGGTAAAATGCAATGTCAATGACTAATTCTCCCCAATATTATCAAGGATCCACAAAGGCCAAAGGGAAATCATTCCCTAAAAAAGAAGTGAAAGATGGGAGAGCAAGCTCTTTGATCATGATCTTCTCTTGGATTTGGTGCTTGAATAATCCTACGATCAATCTTATTGATTAGAGAAGGGCATCTCATGACATCCTTATTATTTATGCAAGCAAAAGACAATGCAATCTTCACAGACAGTGAGATGGCCGAGAGGATGTCGATTAATTATGTTTGCAGCTGCCAGCAAGAGGATGAGGATGTATCAGAGGAGGAGGATGCAAAAAGACAAGACGACGAGAAGGAGGAAGAGAAAGAAGAAGAGGTAGAATCCTTGGATGAACAGATCCAAAGAATTCTCAAAATAGAGAAAGAGGGTGTAGTCAAGGCAATAAAACAAGTTATTGGTGTGAACCAACTATCAGATGGACACAACCATGATTTCACTCTATATGAAGATTTTCTGATGCCGGTCGTTCTAATATTTGGAAAGAAGCAGAATGGAAAAAAGTATGGCATGCTCCTACGTAAAGGAAGAGATGTGAGATGAGGCTTATAGGGCCATCTCTGCATTCAACAAGAGGCCTTCTTTTGGGATGATTGTGATGGTGACAGGTTGTCATTGATGCCACAAGTGTGTTCATAGCAGGAGGAGATGGTGCAATGCAAGAGTTACCATAATTGTTGTTCAAAGAAGATCTCAGTTGGCATAGTTGCTATATTATGCAAGTAGTTTCAAATCAGGGCAAGGTTCTTGTTTGAATGACATGACAAGGAGGTTATGATTCCTGATCTAAAGAGAGTTGACATATGGTATGTTGCTTACCTCTATAATACTTCATCTTCATATAGTGTGTACTTGATGTGTTCATGAAAGATTGTTTGCCATTAAGAATAATGGTTGAGTACATTGATCTGAGAGAGGTTGCTTCAAGGTTAGTTGAGGTCAGTGATAGTGGGTTGTGTTTGAGTTAACATTTGAGGTTGGTTGTGCTCAAGATAAGACATATGATGTGATCTTCATTCTTGGTTTACTTGATGCAAAGATTGTTGTCATGCTACGTTGATAGAAGAAGCAAGGTGTTCATAAGATGACATATTTGTGAAGTCAGTTTGTGATCATATATTCTCCATGCTTCAAGGTTGATCAAAATGTTGTGTTCTTGGTATGCTTGAGTTGTTGCTTCAGAAGTCGAATTGAAGTGTGTTTATGATGGTTCATTTGGTCTCTTTTGATGTTAATTGGTATTCATGTCCTGATCAAGATCATTATGTTCATCATGCTTCATTGGGTCCATGATTGTTATGACTTCAATACCAAGAAGGATCATTATCAGAATTGTACATGCAGCTTGATGGAGATATAAGTTTATAAAAGGTTACTAAAGTACACAAGATATCCAAAAAGGTGTATTTTATACCTAAACTCTAACACCATTATGCTTTGGAGAGACTTTGAAACCTAAGGTCTTAACTCTTACTCTAGCCCGTCGAATATAGTGCTCTTTATGTTTTAATCTGAAGGTGACTTGATATAGCAGGTGCATCACTTAAAATTTACCGCCTGAAGGGTTTTAAGATGTTGTGTTGACCGGCCCCTTTCTCATTGATAGACTGATGCAGTCGGTAGTAACTTGTAGCTCGAGTGCCAAAAGGTGAATCAACGGTCTTATTTGAAATGTCAATGGGCGCAAATTCTAAGATTGATGGATAGAGTTTAAAATCAAAAATCAAACTATGTGATTAAACTTTGAAGTTCATTTGGCAGTCAAGACTGCAGACAATATGTTTTTTTAAGCTATTTTTTAGTTATTAGTGGCAGTTTCTGTTGGAGAAATCGAAAGCAATTTTAAAACAAAGGATTCTATTCTAATCTTTCATGGCAGAGGAAATTAAGGAGGAAGTTTGAGAAAAATTTTTTTAATAGATTTATTTCTAATCTTTTGTATGTCGTGGCAGAATGTCCAAAAAGGAAAGAGTTTTCTTTGTGTCTTCATCGGGAGATTTATTTTTTTAATGGACATAAAGTTTTTTTTGTGCAAAGGCAATATGTTTTGGAGAGATTTTTTTTACAGTAATAATGAGATAAATAAGGATCAAATGAAAGTTTTTTTTTTTAATGATTTCTTTTGGAGATGACTAATGGTTTAATGGATTTAAATCCATTGAAGTTTTTGCAGAGACAAGAATGGGGGCAGATTAATAAATTGATATGAAAGATGAACAGATTTTTTTTTTTTTGAAGAGAAAATAAATAGTGGAAATTATTCATGATTTCTTGCAGGAGAATGATGGAATGTGAAAAGTCTTATGAAAGATTGATTTTATTCTTGCAGGATGAAAAAGAAGAAAAGATTGATTTTGTTCTTGCAGGATTAAAAAGAAGAAGAAAATGAATAGTCATGGGCATGAAGAGAAAATTAATTTCTTCATAGATGGAAAATGATTGTGTAGAATGTGAAAGGTTTTTCAAATTGTATATAATGGTTTTTCAGGTGCATTGATGTTAGTGTGTTGATGAAGAAAACAAAGATGAGCAAATAATGTTATGTATGAAGTTATGATATGCAGAGAAAAACTTTTTTGAAAAGAGAGATGTTTCCCTATTCAGGTGAATTAGATGATTCAAGAATAAAATATCAGAGGATTGGAATGATGGAATGAATGTTACAGATGAGTTGATTTGAGTGGTGCAAATCAGATTGAGCAGCAATCACTTCTTGCACATGAGATTTTTAGTTCTGATTGATTGAGTAATGTCAGTGAGACATGCAGAGAAGTACAATATGCTAGTGAGGCAAAATTGTAATGTCAGTGAGACAGTTGTAATCTGAAATTTTTGTTAAGCCAGTGAGGCAGTTTTGGAGTGGTTTTTATACCCCAGGAGGGTTTTCCACTTGTGCAAATTTGTGTTATGTGTCATATTGTTTTCATCTGTATGTGTGTATGTTAATACGTTGCTTATAAGGTTTTGTTCTCCTTCTTCATTCTTAGTTTTGTGTATATGTGGTTGACAAATCAATAATAGCTTTCTCTCCTTTGTGCTCTACAAGTTAAATTTTGAAAAAGATTTAAAAATTCACACAACACTGATTCACCCCCCCCTCTCAGTGTTGTCCTTGACTCCTACAATTGGTATTAGAGCCAGTTTCCCTTCTGCAGCTTAATCAGCTTGGGTAGGTCCTGTGTGTGGAGTTCAATGGGTAAGTGCAAGAGAAATAAGGACATGAGAAATGTTAAGATTCATTCTGGTCAAAAGACACAAAAGACATCATTCATATCAAATCCAGATGTTAATAAAGATGTTCTCAATGTTGAGTCTGATATTATCTTAGAAGAAAAGGTTTCGGATGTTCCTCAGTTTGATGGTTCAAGTTTTTCAGTTTGGTATGTTAGAATGCAAGTGTATTTATCCTCCTTAGGATATGATGTTTTAATGTCAGTTGGGAATTGTAATTCTGCAAATAACAAAGAAGCTCTTGAATGTAATGATATTGCAAAGAAGGCTATATTATCTGCTCTGTCTAATGATGTTATTTGTAAAGTTATGGATTGTGTTACAGCTTAGGATATGTGGAGGAGATTGAAAAGAATTTATCAAGATAATGATAAAGAAGGGGACACTGGTGTGTGAAGAAAGTAGCAATGAAAAGAGACTTTCAAATGAAGGAGTTGAAGTTCAATCCCAATCAAATTCAGAAGAAGCTATCATCACAAGTGATGATGATCAGGATTATAATGAACAAGATTGTGAGATTGATTTGGAAGGAGAGCTCATATATGCTTTGAGTGAGCTCAAGAATTATAAGAAGGAGAACAATAAATTAATGATGCAGTTGCAGCAAGAAAGAGAATCTAAAGATAATGTACTTTCAAAACTTGAAATTGTATCTACAGATCTTGAAGAGGCCAAATGTCAAATTATAACTTTAAAGACATATATTGATGATTCTGACAAACTAATTGCTAGATTGAAGACATAAATTGAAGAAGCTAAGAGGATAGCAGATGTTTCAATATCTGACCTTGAAGTTAGAAGGATTGAGAATCTAAAACTAGAATTAGAAATATTCTCTTTAAGAAAGGAGTTAGAAAAGGCTTCCTCTAAGTTACACAAGAATCTGTTGTTTGAAAAGAGTACTAAAGAAGGGGAATGTTCCAAAGCTAGAGAGACTCCTAGAAGGAAAATTGATTTAAGTCATGTGGCCACAGAAGGAAAAAGGAAGAGTGAAGATGAACAGAAAATGAGAGATGAATTTGTGCACAATCAAAGAAGAAATTTTAGAAAACCTGCATCTATAAGACAAGCTTACATGTACAGGTAGAACTATTCATTTAATGGTTACTGTTATACTTGTAATCATTTTGGGCATAAAGCAGTTGATTGCAAAAGGAATACTAACCTTGTATGTTACAAGTGCAATAATATTGGACATATTCAAAGAAACTGCAAAATGAACAGAGTGTATGATCCTTCATGGAAGCTTAATATGAGTTCTCAAAGGTATTATCAGTCAATTGATTTTGATTACAACATAATTTGTTATAATTACAACTCTCTTGGTCATAAAGCACACAGTTGCAGGAGAGCTCCACCTAATTTGAAAGGTTGGGAAAAGAAAAAGACAGAAAAGGTTTGGAGGAAGAAAGAGCCTGTTAAGATTTGGAAGCAGAAACATAGTCAAGAGAAGTCAAATACTAAGCTTGTGCATCTTGCACAAGTCATTTCATTTGTTGCATAACAGATAGCATAATGTGAGGGGGAGTTGTTCTTGTTCTATTTTTTTATCCCCAAGAAGTTACAGGAGGAGATCAGTTGATCTTGTTTTGTTTGTCATGCTTGCTTGAAATATTTGAAATAAAGTTTTTGATGTTTTTGAGTTTCAATGTATGTTAGGTGTTCATGATCAGTAACATGTTTAGTGGAACATATAAAGTGTTCAAAAGCTCTCTGCACAAAGAGTTTGATGATGTTGTGACATTGATCCTATTTGTATATTGTTTGATACTTACATGATTAAGTTGTCATGATGCTTCTGTTAAGATGTTGTCAAGGAACTCTCACCTGGATTTGGTTTTGCAAAGTGGTGTTACAAGAAGAGCTTGATGGTGAAGGTTGTGCAATCTTGATGGGCTGATTTTAATGATAAAGTCAAGAGGAAGGAGTTTGTTCTTGTTGATTTCATATTTGATTATGTATATATCAGATTTGACAGTGTGTTGTAAAAGGTATCTTGTGCAGAAGGATGATCTCTATTCTTGATTGCAGAACAAATGTTCATTTAGAAGTGATCATTGGTATATTAATTTGACATGTTCTTCCTCATTAATATGGTTCAGAAAGGTTGATATGTTGCTTCAGGACTATTTCAGGAAGTGGATCAGTGTTGAGTTGAGTTGTGTTATGCTGATTATTCTTGTTAGTGTTTACTAGTGGTTTTTATGAGCTGTGAACTTTATCACAGGGGAAGCAAATAGACTCTTTGGAGATTTGTCATGTGGGTCAAAAAGTGTTGTTTGCAAAAGAATTGATTGTTTTGGAAGTTTGTTTTTCAATCACATGTGATGTCATCAGGAGTATGTCAGTCTTCATCTTCATAGTGGTATTGTAATAAGAAGTGGTATTGTGCTTCAGATGTAAGTTTCATGGTATCTTTTTGCTCTCAAGTTTGAAATGTTGTTGTTCAGGATAAGGTTAGCAAAATTGCATTCAGTGCCTTTAATACTTTGAAAGATAAGTGGTTCTAATTTTTGGTTGAAGGAAGTAAGATAACATGAGCTTATGCTTTCAAAGTGCTCATAATACAATATATTTGTGATGATCAAGCTTTAACATCTTTCAGTGGAGTTATTTTCTCAGGGGGAGATAATAGTCTTTGTCATTAGATGTCAAAAAGGGGGAGAATGAAAAATTGCTTCAGGTGGTTTTGCCATCAATGACAAAGGGGGAGATTGATGGTGATAGGTTGTCATTGATGCCAAAAGTGTGTTCATATTAGGAGGAGATGGTGCAATGCAAGAGTTACCATAATTGTTGTTCAAAGAAGATCTCAGTTGGCATAGTTGTTGTACTATGCAAGTAGTTTCAAATCAGGGCAAGGTTCTTGTTTGAATGACATGACAAGGAGGTTATGATTCCTGATCTAAAGAGAGCTGACATATGGTATGTTGCTTACCTCTGTAATACTTCATCTTCATACAGTTTGTTCTTGATGTGTTCATGAAAGATTGTTTGCCATTAAGAATAATGGTTGAGTACATTGATCTAAGAGAGGTTACTTCAAGGTCAGTTGAGGTCAGTGATAGTGGGTTGTGTTTGAGTTAACATTTGAGGTTGGTTGTGCTCAAGATAAGACATATGATGTGATCTTCATTCTTGGTTTACTTGATGCAAAGATTGTTGTCATGCTACGTTGATAGAAGAAGCAAGGTGTTCATAAGATGACATATTTGTGAAGTCAGTTTGTGATCATATATTCTCCATGCTTCAAACTTGATCAAAATGTTGTGTTCTTGGTATGCTTGAGTTGTTGCTTCATAAGTCAAATTGAAGTGTGTTTATGATGGTTCATTTGGTCTCTTTTGATGTTAATTGGTATTCATGTCCTGATCAAGATCATTATGTTCATCATGCTTCATTGGGTCCATGATTGTTATGACTTCAGTACCAAGAAGGTTCATTATCAGAATTGTACATGCAGCTTGATGGAGATATAAGTTTATAAAAGGTTACTAAAGTACACAAGATATCCAAAAAGGTGTCTTTTATACCTAAACTCTAACACCATTATGCTTTGGAGAGACTTTGAAACCTAAGGTCTTAACTCTTACTCTAGCCCGTCGAATATAGTGCTCTTTATGTTTTAATCTGAAGGTGACTTGATATAGCAGGTGCATCACTTAAAATTTACCGCCTGAAGGGTTTTAAGATGTGTTGATCGGCCCCTTTCTCATTGATAGACTGATGTAGTCGGTAGTAACTTGTAGCCCGAGCGCCAAAAGATGAATCAACGGTCTTATTTGAAATGTCAATGGGTGCAAATTCTAAGATCGATGGATAGAGTTTAAAATCAAAAATCAGACTACGTGATTAAACTTTGAAGTTCATTTGGCGGTCAAGACTGCAGACAATATGTTTTTTTAAGCTATTTTTTAGTTATTAGTGGCAGTTTCTGTTGGAGAAATCCAAAGCAATTTTAAAACAAAGGATTCTATTCTAATCTTTCATGGCAGAGGAAATTAAGGAGGAAGTTTGAGAAATTTTTTTTTAATGGATTTATTTCTAATCTTTTGTATGTTGTGGCAGAATGTCCAAAAAGGAAAGAGTTTTCTTGGTGTCTTCATTGGGAGATTTATTTTTTTAATGGACATAAAGTTTTTTTTGTGCAAAGGCAATATGTTTTGGAGAGATTTTTTTTACAGTAATAATGAGATAAATAAGGATCAAATGAAAGTTTTTTTTTTTTAATGATTTCTTTTGGAGATGACTAATGGTTTAATGGATTTAAATCCATTGAAGTTTTTGCAGAGACAAGAATGAGGGTAGATTAATAAATTGATATGAAAGATGAACGAATTTTTTTTTTGAAGGGAAAATAAATAGTGGAAATTATTCATGATTTCTTGCAGGAGAATGATGGAATGTGAAAAGTCTTATGAAAGATTGATTTTATTCTTGCAGGATGAAAAAGAAGAAAAGATTGATTTTGTTCTTGCAGGATTAAAAAGAAGAAGAAAATGAACAGTCATGGGCATGAAGAGAAAATTAATTTCTTCACAGATGGAAAATGATTGTGTAGAATGTGAAAGGTTTTTCAAATTGTATATAATGGTTTTTCAGGTGCATTGACGTTAGTGTGTTGATGAAGAAAACAGAGATGAGCAAATAATGTTATGTATGAAGTTATGATATGCAGAGAAAAACTTTTTTGAAAAGAGAGATGTTTCCCTGATCAAGTGAATTAGATGATTCAAGAATAAAATATTAGAGGATTGGAATGATGGAATGAATGTTACAGATGAGTTGATTTGAATGGTGCAAATCAGATTGAGTAGCAATCACTTCTTGCACATGAGATTTTTAGTTCTAATTGATTGAGTAATGTCAGTGAGACATGCAGAGAAGTACAATATGCCAGTGAGGCAAAATTGTAATGTCAGTGAGATAGTTGTAATCTGAAATTTTTGTTAAGCCAGTGAGGCAGTTTTGGAATGGTTTTTATACCCCAGGAGGGTTTTCCACTCGTGCAAATTTGTGTTATGTGTCATATTGTTTTCATCTGTATGTGTGTATGTTAATACGTTGCTTATAAGGTTTTGTTCTCCTTCTTCATTCTTAGTTTTGTGTATATGTGGTTGACAAATCAATAATAGCTTTCTCTCCTTTGTGCTCTACAAGTTAAATTTTGAAAAAGATTTAAAAATTCACACAACACTGATTCACCCCCCCCTCTCAGTGTTGTCCGTGACTCCTACAGATTGGGGGGATCTTTGAGGTTGCAGCAATAAGGAAAAACAAGCTGACAACTGAGGCATTGAGGCTCTTTCAAGATGGAATCCAAAGAAACAATATTGAGGTTTTTACCTTCTTTCTTAGTCAGTATGGAGACTTGATGTCACCACCTTGCCTCTAGCATGCCTTTGAACTCGTGGAGGGCCTACACTTTATATGGTACCACTAACATGCTAAGTAACTAAGTATTATGTAATGCACACTCATTAGAGCCATGCCTATGTATGTTCCTATTTTTGAATATAATATAAAGGGTGCTACCCCCTAGGTAGCACTTATAAAAGAAAAGAGATAAAGCTATAATTTCTTAAAAATACATCACTAACACTAATATCTACTGCATGCATAGTTTTTCATAATTTTTTGTTGCATATTTTATTTATCACTAAATTTTTAATTCACATTAATTATAATTTAGAGAGATTTTATTCCATAACACATTAGAGTGCATGGATTTTTTTTTTTTCCTTTTGCTTTCTTTTATTATTTCACATGTGTCAGATAGAGACCTTTATTTTTGGTAAAAAAACCTATCTTCACTAAAAATAGAAAAATATCATAATTAAATAAATTATATTACAAATTATACTTTTGAGAAAGCTTACTCTAAGGCCTATAATCTTACAAAATTTCATGTCATGGTGATTTTGTTAGATTGTCCAATCCCTACATCAAAACATAAATTTTCTATGAAAACTCTATGAACAACAATGGGATGGCATCAAGGGGACCTTTGAATGAAGGAACTTCATTCACAGGTCCCAATTGTCATTTGAAGGTCCCTTTCATACATCATTTTGAACATTAAATAGTTAAAAATTAAAAAAATGCCTTCATTCAAAGGTCATGATTACATCACCTTTAAATGAAGGTCCTTCATTTGATAGTATATGTTCATTCGAAGGTGTTTTATAATTTTGGCAGATTAAGCTCATTTTCTTTCCATAGCCCATAACTAGGACACACTATTGTGGGGTCATCCAATTGTGTCCTCAAAAATGACTATATATGTTAACCTTACACCCTTCAACCACGGATGTGATAAATAAAAATGTTAAAACTTCTAACTTTCTTCAACTAAAGAGATTATTAAGTAGTTTTTCTATATTTAGGTTAGGATCCCTATGTCGGAGGTTTTCATACATCCTCAATTGAGATATAATTCTTTACTAAGTTGGATTCCCCATAAAGAGTCTAATTAAGTGGGGGGTGTTTTATCTCTAATACCCAAGCCTCAAATAACCTCTATATATATCCTTGCACTTCCACATACTATTAGGTATATCAAAAGATCCCATAGGATTTTCTCACAACCTCACCCTAAGAAAACTTTAGTCATCTAAATTTTGTGATGCACTAGTAAGAAGTTAGTGATGGAAAGTTACTCACCCTGTACCTTGAAGATGAGATAGTGGGCTATTGGTATAGTTCTAATCCTCCATATTTAGCACTTTGAAACATTAGGTTGACACTATTTATGAATGTGATAAGTATATTAGTGAGCTCAAAGGCTAAACACATCTTGTAGAACCTTCCCTTTTACCCCCACATGTGTGCTATCCATACTAGGTATAAACAAAATAGTATTTATTGAGTTGGGTGATTTTCATCAATTACATATCTATTAGTATTCTTTGTGAGAAATAAATTATCTCCAAGTTACATATTGTTGTTTGATTCTTGAATTTCTTTCTTAGAAATTAGTTCAACCTATAGTTCTACTCTTTGATCTAAAAATTTTGAACTAAATTTCACTCAATCTAGCCACAATTTGTTATTTTTGATGGATTATTCATCCCAAAGGGTATCTAAATGGAAATAGAAGGTATGGGCCTACTTTTACCCTTTCAAATGGATAGTGTCATTGTGATCATGTTTTTAAGCTAATCAGTTTGATATATAACTCTAGATAACCCCTTTCAACTTGATCTCATATTTACCTCATTCAAGCACTTACATGGTGGTGATTGTCTTTGCATCATAATCATTTTCCCATATAACTCTAGTATCCTTATTTTCTACCTCTAAATTATCACTATGGCAAGGGGTAATCACTCTCAGGACCTACTAAATATCTCTATGGAGTCTATCAATAAACAAGTTGACCAACTATAATAGCCCATACAATATTAGTTCCGCCAAATACTAGCACAATTGGAAGATTTTTATGCCATGTATACTTTAGACAAGGATCAATCCTCTTCTCATGTAGATAATTTCACCTCCTTGAATTAGGTTTAAATTTCATGCCCTCTAAACTATACTTTTCCAAATTTGATGGTGCCAATCCCACTAGTTGGTTATACTAGGTAAACCAATATTTTACAATCCATCAAATTTCCCCTATTATTTATTTCCACTTGGAAAATAAGTCATTTGGTGGTTTGAATGGTTATATTAAACTCAACCATTTCTCACATGGGTAGACTTTCACAAGGAAGCCCTCAATTTCTTTGGCCCTAGTGTATATGAAGTTTTTACTATTTCCTCGCTAAATTATTCTAGACACAATTAGTGTAGGACTATCAAATTGGCCAACCAGACCTATGGCTTTGATGAATATTTTTCAAAAGTTGTTTAATAAGTGGTCTAAAAGATGATATTGAGGTAGAGATTCTCATGTTTAAATTGGTTAGATTTCATGATGTTATTTTTTAATCTTGCCTCACTAAGGATAAATTTGTAGGTTAACATTTTGAGTTCTCCTCCTTATCTTTCTACCCCCAAAAAATGCAACGGATCAAGGTACTAAACTCACCATGATTCACCTTCTCTCTAGAAAAGAGTTAGCTAAGAAAAAGGCTAATGAAATATGTTTAAATTATGACATAAAATGTGATATAGGCACATCCCTAGGCATCCTAAAAATATAGTATCATATTTGAGGAAGAAGAATTTGTGCTTTGCTTTGATAGTTTGTGTTTGCAAGTTAGTCACTATCAATGTATATTAATAAAAGTAAGCACATTTTACTGTATTGAGGAATTAGCTTTTGTAGAACTTGTCATGGTAGTTTTGTAATTGGTTTACTTGTCTTAAATTAAAATTTGAGGTTAATTAGATAAGTGAAAGTTGGTAAATTGGCACGTAAGGTGTCTATGGTTTAATAGTGCAAGTTGTTGAAATTGTTTCTATTTGCAAAATGTTATTTTGGATTTACACCATGGGAGAATATTTAAGAGATATTTTAGTAACCATTGTAAAGGCTTGATGTGTACAATATAGAGTCTCCACTGTTGGACCATTGTATTTTATAAATTGTTATAATCTAGTCAACAACACATTTCATTTGGCTTCAAGATTTGTGCCAACTTGAGGCCAACAAAGATCATGTTCAGAAGTTTAAGGGAAATATAAATAAGAGGTTGGAATTGAAAGAAAGTAAGAAAATAAGACTAGGATGGTGTAGAAGCATAGAAGGTGGGTTTAGTAGTGGGGGAGAGAGGTCTAAGAGGCAAAGTGTGGTTATTGGTAATATGATGTGGGATATAATCTGGAAGTATCTATTAGTACATGTTGGGATGTGTGAGTTTTAATTACTTTTGTTATGTCATGTTAGATTTGCGACAAGTTTGTGGTAAGTCCTATGGTAGGGGTCATTAAGTAGTTTTTGGTAAGAAGTATAGAAGTGGTGTTCCATAGCTAGTAGCATCTATATAATTTTGGATGATCTTAATGTAATGAAATGGTTGTGGCTTGGCATGTAAGAATGCCCATTTGTGGAAAACCTTGTAATGATGATTGAGTGAAATTGAATGAACTGATTATTCAATAGTTGCATTCATGTTATTATCTATTATGTTGTGCTAACTTGTGGTAAAATTATATTGTGGGTTACATGGTTGGATAGTCTTTCTTTGACCGTCCCACCATGACTACATCAAGTGGTATCAGAGTGAAGGTTGGATCATGGGAAGATTGGTGGTATGGATGTGAGCACACCAGATTGATGTAGTTTCTTAAGAATGAGTTGAAAAAGCCTAAGTTGTGGTGTTGATAGGTAATCAAGAGCGTAAGAAATTGAGATCTACACAAAGTTTTGACTTTGTAGGAATTAAATAAAGTCTAGATTGTGGTAGTCCATGGGTTTTTAGGTAGAACACTAACTAGAGGGGAATTTACAAAAGGGAGAGTGTGGACAAATCACTAACCCAAGATGCCATTGAGGATGAGGTAAGGTATGATCAATGTTGTAGAAAAAGTGGAGGCAATGTATGAAATGTTAAAAGCTATACAGATGCATATGGATGCATTAGAGTAGGACTACAAGGGAAACCCTACGACTAAGGAAAGTGATAAATAGTAGGAAATGAAACTTATCAAAGTGAAGAGGACAAGGAAGAAAGGATGTTGAAGGCCATAACTAACATTGGTAAGAGGACCAGAGTGGATATCCTAAATATTTTTGGTAACTTGGATCTCAAGGAGCTAATCAATTGGATCACTAATCTAGAGGAACATTTCGAGTATGAGGACATTGTAAACCTAAAAAGTGTAAAATTTTCCAAGACAAAGTTGAAAGGCTACGTGGTGATCTAGTGGAAGGAAATCTAGATAGAGAAAAATAGAAAAGGGAAGGCTTACATTACAAAATGGGTCTGGATGGTGGAAAAGATAAAGTCCAACCTTGTTCTAGTGAACTACTAGTTGGAGTTATTGAAGGAGCTGCACAATTTGTGGCAGGGGAAATGAATGTGAAGGAATATACTGAGGACTATTAGCTACTAATTAGGTCCAGACATCATGAGGAAGGGGTCAAGAAAGTGGCCAAGTACATGAATGGATTGAGGGAATTCATCCAATGAGATTTTGGATATGTGGAATATCTAGACAGTTGAGGAGGCCTATGAGTTGGCACTCACCATAGAGAAGAAACTAAACTGAAAGCAATAGAAAAGTACAACCACTAGAGAGTAAGAGAAGAGAAGAATTAGAATGGTCAAATGAGATATAGTAATAGGGGTAACCCCATGAGGTTAGGGGAGAGGTAACCAATACCGTAACAAAAGGGAAGGTTGAGGCTCCCACTAGGAGAGAACGAAGATGATAGGGGTTATGCAATAATAGGGAGGATGACTATAGAATCTTCAACAAAGGTAGAGAGGATGATGGAAGCCATCACAAAGATAAAAGAGTATGAGATACTCATCGCAAGGAAGTTCAAGAGAAGTGTAGAGGATATACTTAACAAGGTGGAGAATATGAGAGGAAAAGTTATAAATCCTTCAAGGGAACCTATTTTAGGTGTGGTGAAGAAGTGATGAAAGTAGATTGTCATTGATGTCAAAAATGTGTTGGTATTTACAGGAGTTGTTCATATACTTCAAGTTGATATGTTGCTTCATGGCTATGTCAGGAAATGCTAACTTGTTTGATCAGTTTGTGTACATTCTTGATATTCACAAGACTGCAGGATCAGAATCATCAATCAGGATAAGTATGATACAATGCATATGTTTTATGATACAAGGTTGCTGTAAAGTTCATCTTGCCATGCTTGATCAAAGTGAGGCATTAATGTTTATTAATGGTTGAATCAATGGTTATCAAAATGCCTAAAATATTAAAATCCTAACTATAAGCTCTAAGTGTATACAAAGAGATTAAATGTCATAAAGTATGCACTTTATGTTATAAAGTAATGTTGACCTGCAAGAGCAGGTTATACTACTTAGAGCAACCTACTAGAGGGTTTTAATTCATGACACCTACTAGCCCCTTCATATTCTATTTACCATTTGAATTTGGTTGAATATCATTATTTAATTTATGAAGAGCTTGATTTAAAAAAAAAAGAAAAAAGAAAAAAGCATGGAATATCATTTATATTAGAAAGTCTTATTTAAAGGGGAGCATGAAAAGGTTTCCAATGACTTTCTATAAAGCTTTTTATAAAGCTTTAAATATAAAACATTTAAAAAAAAGAAAAAGCATTAAATATGCTTTAAGAGGGGAATGTGAATAAGCCATTTTATGGCTTTATTTAAAATATTTTTATGAGCTTTTGTTTTTTTGTGCTATTTTCTAGGGGGCACATTTCAAGGAGAGCTTTAAGGAGATTTTGGAAGATTTTAAGGAGATATTTTTTTGGGGAATGAAAGATTTATTTCTAATTTTTTGTGGCATGGAAGCTAAGAAGGTGGAGGATATTAAAATGTTTTTTTGGGATTTATTTTGTGAGTTTTTAACTCATTTTTTTGGAGATGGATTTTTTAATGAAAAAGTTAATTTTGTGCAGAGAAGAAAATGATGAATGATTTTTTTGTGAAGAGAGGATTTTTATGAAAGAGATTTTATTCTTTTTCTAAGGGCAGACATTTTTGTGAGAAGATTATATTTTTGAGAAGATGATGAGATTGATTTTTTATTGAAGATTTTTTTTATGCAGAGAGGATTTTTTTTTAATGAAGAATATGAAGTCTTTTGTTGTAGATTGAAGAATTTTTTTTAAGAAGACAAAGAGATTTTTTACAGATTATGAAGGGTCAAGATAATAAAATGGCAAGAGAGATTAAGAAAATATAGAGAAGATTTTCATATTGGAATGATGGACGGAAATTGTTTTGCAAAGATTGATTTTATTTTTGCAGATGGATTTTTGATAGAAGAATTTGAGGTGATTTTCTTTTGAAAGACAGATTGGATAAAGAATTTGAATGCAGGATTTGTAGAGAAGGAGATAAAAATGAAAAGACTAAATCTTCAAAGAGATTTTATTTTTCTCCTACAGGTCCTGATTGAAATGTTAGAGAATATGAAATGATCTTGTCAATAATGTTGCAGAGAAATTAGATTGAAGAGATTGAAGAGTCATCTTCAAAGGAATATAAAGAGATTTTGTTTATACAGAGAATATATTTTCTTTGCAGGATTAAATGATTTCAATGAAGGGGTTTGACTTTGCACATGGAGATCAGAAAGAGATTTTATTTTCTCTTTCAAAAGCAAATTGAAAAATCTTATTTCAATTAAAGATTTTTCTTAATTATTGTTTTAGATGATTTGTCTGTGCAGAGTAAGTGAAAGGTTTCGAAATTTTTGAAGAAGATTTACATTTTTTTTACAAGGGATAATTTGAGATGTCAAATAATATGAAAGGGTTCTAAAATGGACAGAGAAATAATATTTTTTATTACAAGAGATTGATTTTTGAAATAAGAAAAATTGCAGAGAGAAGGTGAAAAGTTTTTGCAGGTTCTTCATTGAGAGAAGATGAAAATGTTCATACAAAAGAGGAAAGGTGAAAAGATATTCAACTTGTATAAAGTTGTTTTTCAGGTGCATTGATGAATGAATTAAGAAGGATAGAGATGAAATATACAGAGTTGTGAAGTGGTGTTGAAAATCAAGCAGTGTTGTTGAGAATCAAGTAGTGTTGGTGTTGTAGAGTGGATCATGATACAGGATTGAAATATCTGAGTTTGTATATGAGTTGGGAATGATCATTAACAGACACATGAGAGAGAATAAATGTTATGTATTGAAACAGAGAAACCCTCTGAATTTGTGTTTTCAATTTGTTCTGTAATAGGGGTTGGTGCTCCTTGAAGCTGGTGCTTCTAAACAGTATGCCAGTGAGGCTTGTAGGTCAGTGAGACCTTAACATTTGTCAGTGAGACACATATTGTAGCTAGTGAGGCTTCTTTGTAGCCAGTGAGGCATGTTTGATCAGTTAAGCCAGTGAGGCAGTTTAGAGTGGTTTTTCTACCCCTGGAGGGTTTTCCACTCATGCAATTCTTGTGTCATAATCTTTTCTATGTATGAAGTTTTGTTCTCTTTCTGTTTTCACAGTCATGTGCATATGTATTTGACAGATCAATGCTATCTTTCTCTCCTTGTGCTCTGAAAGTTAAAGTGTGTAAAAAGATTTGAGAATTCACACAACACTGATTCACCCCCCCTCTTAGTGTTGATTGTACTCCTACAAGAAGGACATAGGGTGTTTGAGTACCAAGGAAGGAGGGAAAAGGGTAGTGCTAGAGCTACATTTGGTGATAAGAGGTCATTCACTTTTGAGAAGGATCTTGAGTGTGGGGATTCATTGGTATCACAAAGGGATTTATGGTGCAACAAGAGGGATGAGCTAGTATAGAAGATGATGTTATTTAGGGCTAGATGTAAAGAAGGTAGTAAATACTATGAGGTGGTGGTGGATAGTGGCAACACAAACAACCGGGTGTCTATGGAGATGGTTAACACGTTGGGGCTGAGGAGGATGAGACATTCATGCTCATACCAAATAGGCTAGTTATAGTAGGGAAACCAAATTTTGATGGAGGAGCAATTTTGGATGAGGTTCAATATAGGGGTATACCATGGTGAGGTGTTATTTGACATTGTGCCAATGGATACGTGTCATAATTTTTTAGGAATACCATGGAAATTTGACAAAGAAGTGGTGTATGATGGGAAATCCAACATATACTCAATTGAAAGGATGGGAAAAAACACAAATTAATGTTTTTGAGGGTATGCAAAGGACATTTTTATATAAATGCCAATGTGTGCATTGGGGAGGGATAATATGCATTTATTCCAAAGATGTGTAGCATTACTGGAATGGGTTGCAGCATTGCAAATGCAAAAGTAGTCTAGAGGATATGATAGACAAACAAGAGGGTGAGGAGTTGTGCAAATGAGAGTATAGCCAAGGGAAGCATAACATAAGGGTATGTGGTGGCTATAAAAGAGACTAATAGATGCAAGGGACTAGTTGTGGATAAGGGAAAGTGGCTTATGACTAAATACTAACCAAAGACAAATAGTGCGGAATATGGGTGGTGGAATTAAGTGACACATAATGTGAGATAAATTAGTGCTCAGGGGGATTGTTGGAGGCATATCTAAGGAGGTGGAAAGAACATGTTAAAGAAGTAGTCAACTGGAGTCTCTTAGCAAGAATGGGAGACTACCCTAGAAAATGAGGGACCTATTTTTTCATTTACCTTAGGAGTTTGATGTAGGTGCATCCCTAGGCATCCTAAAAATATAGTATCATATAAGAAGAAGTAGAATTGGTGGTTAACTTTGATAGTTTATGTGTTTGCAAGTTAGTTGCTAGTAGTATGTGGTAGTAAAAGAGAATGCATTTCATTGTATTGAGGAATTAGCTTCTATGATTGTGATGGTAATTTTGTATGTTTATGAAAGGTTATTTTGGATTTACACCAAGGGAGAATATTTTAGAGACATTTTAATAATCACTGTAAAGTTTTGGGGTTGCCATGTGGAGAGTCTCCACTATTAGACTGTTGTATTTTGTAAGTTATAATCTAGTCAGTGACATGTTTCATTTGGCTTTAGCCTTTTCCACAACTTGAGGTCAGTTGGAATTGGTCTAGACAACTGAGAGGGGGGGTGAATCAGTTGTCATACAATTCAAACTTTTTTTCCTTTAATTTTCTTTTACAACTTCTAATAAAATTAATTATATAAACATTAAAGCATGAATCAATGACACATGAGTAGAAACATAAACAACACACTTGACACCAAGATTTTGACATGGAAACCTGGTTAAGGGAAAAACCATGGTGGGGTTAACCCACAAAGATTATACTTTGTTAAAAGTATTACAAAGGGGAATGCACATGCATTCAATCTCACTGCCTAGAGCTCACTACTCATAAGAAGGCTCACTACCTATAGAAAGAAGATTACAATGAGTTTGAACTGATAATTAGCATCTATTAATGCAAGGATTCATTTCTGGTTAAGCTCAAAATACTGACTTGATACACTTCATCTTCACTCTGCCTTGTTTATTGTTCTGCTAACATCTGAACCTTAGATCTCTGTCCTTTTCACATTTATTCCATAGTCATATCACACACACACAAATCACTTAAATCCATTGGCTATATATATCCACATCATGACATTCAATCACTTTTTAGTCAGCTTCAAGAACACTTAGAACGTTGTTGAAGACTCTACTCTATCAGCTAAATCCATGCATAACTTGTAACGTGGACCAAAAAATGCACTAAAAAATCATCAACCATGTTAGCCACTATCACTGATCATCACAAATCATCCAACTGAAAACTTCCATTTATCCAGAACCGAGATCAATTACAAGGTCGGCCTGTTCTTCTATTGTCTGCATTATCAAACTGTAACCTCATACTCAGATGCAAATAACTTTTGAATAGTTCATCACCAGAGGTTAAGATTCTGGATTTAGATTGCCCTAACTATCCTTATGATTCTTTCAGATCTGCAACATACTCTAATTTACCACCAGAGAGATCTAGACCTAGATACTAGACCCTGTCTCATGCTCTGTCTCTGGCTACCCGAACTTAGATAAATTCTAATTCTGACTTCTGGTAAGAACAAATTATGTTATGCGGATGAGTGGAATAGTCTTAGTTGCCATCAATGACAACACCTATCATACGAAGCAGTGTCTCTTGCCAACAATCTCCCCCTTTGGCATTGATGGCAACACTTAGTGAAAAATGACTAAGTGTTACTCATTTACTCCTCCTTACTCTATACTCTTATGCTTCTCCACTAATTTCAGAGATCCCCCTTTGTTGGATTCCTCATTTTTCACTGTTATTCACTCTCCCTTTGACATCAATGGAAAAGGATGGGGTCCACAAGCCAAAAATTCTCAAAATTTTTGTATACAGTGCCATATATATACAACCAATCCTTAAGTTATATTCACATGAACTTGAGAATATATGCAAAACTAATTTTCAATTGCTCAAGTTCAGAGGTCCAATGTCTTTTCATTCCATCCAAAATTGAGATGTGTCCACTCAGTAGAAATGTGTAAGCTTCTGTCTTTGTCAGATCCGAAGGATCACTTGTCTGAACTACAGTTTGAGCTTCTGATAGTGCATTAAACATTATTTCTAGCTTGGTAATAATCAATCCTTGGAGCTCACACATTCTCTTCATACTATTTCCTTTTTCTTTAACAAGCTTCTTTATTTCATCGGTCAAGCTAATTACTTGACACTCTTGATTTATAGGAGAAGCTATTAGAGGATCAAAAATTTGAGATAGATTTGACAGTTTTTGTTCTTGCTCCTTTATCTTCTTCTCAATATCCTCACTGACTTTGGGCTAGGATAGACAAAATTTATATATATCACCTCCATCACTTAGAGCATTTTGAATACTCTTTATACTGATACCAAGTATCCTCCTATCATACCCTATTAGGCTCTTTATTTCACTAAATTTCTTATCCAAAAATTTATTTTTGACTTTAGTCTGTGCAGACTTCTCAAAAGACTCAAAATGTGTACTTACATAACTTACAAGATTCTTAAGATTTATGGAAGGAGAGTCAGAAGGATTCTTCCAGAAGGTTGGCAATATCTTCTCCAATAGTCCGGTTACAAGGCCTAGCAACTCATTGTCCTCAATATGAGATTTCATCTTTTCTCTTGTCTTTTCTTGTGTGAGGGATGCTATCTTCATTACTTGAATTGGAGAGAGAGAGAATCTAGATTGATCGGTCCTTGAAATAGCTCTGGTTTATAAAACTCAAGCATTTCTTTACTCAGGAAACTTTTCACTACATCTGTAGTGTCTCTTGCCACCATTTCTGGACCACTTTCCTTTTCTTGAATTTTCACAGTATCAGGATTATCAACATTTGCACCATCTTCTTTTGCTTTATCTTCCTTACTTTTGACTTCTTCTTCTTCTTCACCTTTCTTTGTGTTATCTGCAGATGGATTCTTTCCTTTGACTTCACTATTTGCAATCTGTTCCTAAGGATCTTGTGTGGTAGCAGTATTCTCAACATTATATTTTTTTCTGGATTTATTAGGAGAAGTTAGAGTATGTCCCGCATCATCAGTTTCATCCATCATCTCTGTATCTTCTATGTTTATTTGTTCCTCTTCCAGAACATAGGAGTCATCAACTTTGGTTTGCTACTCATCATTTTTCATCTTTTCAATATCCGGGATTGATGAATCAATACGATCACGAGTCTCCTCCTCAACAAATGGAAGATTGTCTCTTTAATGCACTTAGAAGTATTTCCTAAGTTTCTTTAACTATTTGGTCCAATTCTCCAAGCATCAGTTTGTTCATTCTCTTCTTGCTCCTGAATTCATCCTTCACTTCTTTGAATATCATATTCATTTTGTCATGCCCACATTTCCCATGTAGTCATGACACGCAACACACGTCATGTCCACATTTGTCATGTGGTCATGACATGAAATATCAAAAACTTTTCCACGTGTCCCTAGAAATCCCTCGCACATGTCTGCGTGCTCGGTGGCAATACACATAAGGCGTAAACATGTCAATTGATACTTAGGGAAGTACATCTACCTACATAGTTCCCTGCATGATGATAGCCGACTAGGGGGTTAGGTGATGCGATGAGCGCTACTTCTAGGGTTAGAACCGATTTAATTCAAACCCTAAGTTTTGTAGGTGAGTGAGATGATTTTGACTAAATCAAAATCAACTCTAATTCTAATGCATAAATAAAATTGAATAAAATAATGCTTCAATGATATGATGGTTGCATGAAGAAATGGAGTGATAAAATAATTGTTGCAAAAATGCCATTAAAATAAAACCATAAATTCTGAGAAAAATTCAACAGCATAACACATTTTCAACATATGAAATAAATATTTTAAAAAGAGTTCCCCAAGAGATAATTAATGCAAAAATTAAATAAATAAAGTATAAGATAAATTACAAAATTCCAAGGTCAAAATAAAATTTACCACTCAACAATTATGAAACTTGAATTTAAGTAAATGACCAAATTAAAATTCAATAACTAAGTCATTTAATAAATATAATTGCAATAATTATATTTATTAAATAACTCAAGTAAAAAATTTTAAAAAAAGGGAAAAATTAAAACATCTTTCCTCATAAAATAATAAAATTAGTCAAATTAAAAATAATTACATTAAAAAGGTCTCCCCAATAAAATTAAATTAAAACACACTAGATAATAAATAAAGGTGTCCACTCAAATAATAGGCAAGAGATAAGGTATCCCAAATAAACAAAAATCCCATTCCCACTAAAATAAAATCCACATGGAAATACAATCCAACCCCTCAACAATATTTAAATCAAAAGAATTTGAAACTCAAGGGAAGGCAAATAATACCCAAAAAGTCAATAGGGCAAAAGAGAGGGAAACTCAATCTCTTGTCCACATGGAAAAAAATAATAATGAAATGAATAAATCAAATAACTTAATTAAGTTTCCACTCAACTTGCAACCCTAACTTCTCTCTAATATTTTATTAATTTCCTTAAGGAGGGTACTAACCCTAATACCTATTCCCTTGTTTTGTTTTTTCATTGTTTTCTCTCCTCTCTTGCTTGTTTTCCCACTTTGTTTTGTTTTGCTTCCTTTTATTGCAAGTATGAAAGAGGGGCAACCATGGATGAAACCTCCCACAGAGGTATACATGGATGTATACATAGGTTATATATCATTTTGTGTATATATATATACATTTTGTGTATATATATACAATATTTTAAGTCTGGAAGTGATTATATATACTTTTTTTTGTTGTATACATAGTGAACTATATATATATTGTTATGTTGCAGGTTTTAATAAATCAAAATACATGGTTCATAGAGGCTAAATGAGGGCCAAAGGGTAGAGGAGGGTCTGTGGTAAGGAGGGCCGATGCCCATTTCAAGTCTCCACAGCTGTTGCGTTAATGGGGGAATGGGGGAAGAAAAAGGGGGGGTGTGGGGAGCAGGCCGTGCCTCCACCCACACCCAAGGGTGTGGGTAAAGGCATGGCCTCCTCCCCACACCCCATATTGCAAGCTGAAGGAGCAGTGGGTGGTGGCCCAAGGCTGTCGTCCACTGTATGTGTTTTTTTTTGTTTTCCTTAAACCTTGACCACCGAAACCCTCGCGGGTTCGGCTCCACTTTGAACAATTTCTCTTTTTTTTTCAGCAAAAAAACATGAATATAATTTGGTTTAAATTCTGTATGAAATAGTTTATTAATGTTTATATATATATATATATATATATATACTATCTACTCAATCTCAGCAGAAGGTTAAAATGCAACTAAAAGCCAAAAATATATGTGTGTGTGTATATATATATATATTATATTATATGTATATAACCCTAATAACATAATAGAAGCATATAACTAGATTTGAAAACTTATAAGAACCAGTAATATAACATTTTTCATGAAATGAAAAGACCAGATTTACTATTTTTTTTTTTGATGGAATAATGAAGCAAAATAGTATGTCTTCTTTTAACAACAACCTTAATAAACCAGATGTCATAAATTTCCTTCATCTTTCAAAATAGTGAATAACATGGAAAAGTCTAAGCATTATATATATATATAAGAATCACAATAGATAGCAATGAGATATTTCTTTTCCACTTAGCATACAACTAAAATTTCAAAGAGCAACACATGCTTCTTTTTCTTTTTAACAAAAAAGACAGCAACTATATATTTTCCTCTTTGACAATTTTTCCATAAACACACAACACAACAACAACGTAATACATATTTTGAAAATCATTACAAAACAAATTTCTCATTAAATCTCTTTTCAACAACAAATACAAGGAGGAAACAATGATTTTTACAACCAAAACAATAAGGCCTCCAAGGCCATGGCTCACTACAACCAACCAAAATAATACAATATAAGCTAAAATAAAATTTTCTTCAAATTTCCAAGACTCCAACAATGACCTGCAAAACATAAACACAAATGGGGAACCAAGGCCATACAAATCACCCTCTGCCCTACCATAGACCCGCTAGTGGGTCACCCTCGAGCTAGGGAGGTAGAAATCACACAGTTTCTCATCTCATGCCACAACAATGATCACAAAAACAACACAACAATCACCCAAGGATTTGTACATAACTAAACTCACTAAAATAAGTTTGGAGCGGTAGGGGAGTGGACCCCTCAACTCAAGAGGTCTCTCCAAGAACTCAAAATCACAATATCTCAAAGCCTCAAGCCAAAATAATTTCTCCACAATACTCAAAGAATCACTATGGCACTCAGGCCAACTCAAATACTCCCAAACACCATAGAATGCCCTCAAGGCTATAAATATACCAACAACGGGAGGTGACCTTGAGGAGGTTCACTCTCTCCCACCCCATATGAGTTGAGCCTTTTATCTAAATAGAGATGCTCTTACCAACACCCAAACCCACACAAAAATGAAACTAACAACCAACATAAATTTTCAATCATATACACTAAAATAAAACATGCATAGGGAAATTGTAAAAAGAAAGAACCCCCAACTCCTCTCCAAGAAGAGATAAAATAGGCCTTCAAATTTGGCCTTGAGGAATGAGAAGGTGACACTTGTCACCTTCTCCTTCCTCATTCCATGCAACTTGCAAGGGAGAAGGAGTGTGAGGGTGATAAGTGTCACCCTCTAATCCATTCAAACCCTCACCTTATCCACTTGTGCTCTCACACATGTGTGAGAGACCAAGTGGAGAGGTTGCAACTCCCTTCAAGGCTCCATGAGGATAAGGGATACCACATGGCATCCTCTTATCCTCCAAGAGAGCCATCTCCCTCCAAGATGCTCTCACACGTGTGTGAGAGTCTTGGAGGAAGATCTCACACACTTGGGGGTCTTGAAGACCCCCCAGGTCTTCTTGGTGGAGGAATCCCCAAGCTTTGGGAAGGGAGATGGGTCTTTCCTAAAGCAGGACTCATCTCTCACCCTTAGCCATTTTCAAATTTCGTCACATTTACTAAACCCAAGTTTAGAGTGTCTAGATGTGAGTTACCCTAGGGTTTAGTAAGTCCAAATGGACCCTAGACCCTAGGGTTACCACCTAGGGTAAGTTTGGAACTCTAATAAACACCTAGGGAGGTATAAAATCACTTTAAATGGCCCATAAATAAAATAACACCAAATGGTGTAAATCAAAACATAAATTTACAACACATGATATAAATCAATTTAAAAGGGTGAACTAGGCCAAATAAATAAATCAAGCATGTACAAAAACATCATTCAATCAAATGTGATCCTTATCCCTCTTGGGAATGGATCGACTTCACAAGGGATTACATAAGTGTGAGAACTACCTCTGATTTCCTGTGGCTAGGGAAAATAACCTGCGCAACTCGATTAAATGGTCAATCCAATCATAGATAAATCATAGCCAAAGCAACAAAAATCAAAGTCATGTCACTGCATACAACATTAATCATACACATCATAATTAAGATTTAAAATTGCATTTTCTATCTAATGTCTCATAATCATCATCAAATAATAAATCCACATAATTAACTCGTAATTGCATCAATAATCATCATCAAATGTATCACACATGTCTAACATCATAATAGGATCAAAACATGATCTAATCAAATCACCACATGACTAATCAATGCTAATCCAAAAATCAGGAGATATAGTCTAAATCTGCATAATGGAAATTAACAGTCTCTAAATGTTTGATAATGTCACCAACTATAATGTAAAATGATCAAAATAGGGAAGTGAAATAAATCAGCCTCACATCCTCCCCCCCTAAGACTAAACTTCCCCCTGGAAGTCATCAAAAAGGTGAGGATAGAGTGCCCTCAAACTAGCTGCATCCTCCCAAGTCGCTGTGACCTCATCATAATGATCCCACTGGACCCTAACCTGGTCCAGCTCTCGACCTCAAAGACCCAGCATTTGACGAGCCAATATGGAAATTGGCTCCAAAGACAACTGTATATCTGCCTCTACCTGTAGAGCACTCCAATCCAATACATGAGATAAATCAGATATATATCGCCGTAATACAGACACATGAAAAATATCGTGGATACATGACAGGCTAGGTGGCAACCTCTAGACGGTAGGCTACAGGTCCTATCTTCTCCAAGTTCTCAAAAGGTCCTATGAACCATGGTGCGCGCTTAGAGCGCTTTCCATAACAGATTGGACTCTTGTGTGGCCGCACTCTCAGGCATACTCTGTCACCAACTAAGAAGCTTCGATCTAGTCTCTTAGCATCAGCATACTTCTTCTATCTATCCTATGCCTCTTGAAGTCTCTGCCTAATTAGTGTGACCTACTGCTCCATATCCTAAACCAAGTCTGGACCTATGGCAACTCTATCCTCTATCCGATCCCAACTCAACGGTGTCCTACATGGTCTGTCATATAAACTCTAAAAAGGAGGCATACCCAATGAGCTGTGATACCCATTAGAAAAACTCAACCAGATACATATATTCCTCCTGGCATCTAGACTGATGGTCCATAACATACATATAGAGCATGTCCTCCAACACTTGATTCACCTGCTCTGTATGTCCATCTCTCTCGGGGTGATATGCAAAGCTAAAGTTGAGCTGTGTGCCCAATGCCTGCTGCAAAGCTCTCCAAAAGGTTGAAGTGAACACTGAGTCTCTGTCAGAAATGATGCAGCGAGGTACCCCATGTATTCTCACAATATCATCCAAGAATACTCTCGCCACTGCTAGTGCATTGTATGT
Organism: Cunninghamia lanceolata; assembly: GCA_027924645.1. Lineage (NCBI taxonomy): Eukaryota > Viridiplantae > Streptophyta > Pinopsida > Cupressales > Cupressaceae > Cunninghamia > Cunninghamia lanceolata. The sequence goes on from BSBN01000078.1 coordinate 14,383,038, forward strand.
CATGCGTATAGGTGAGAAATGTGGTACCTTGGTCAACTTGTCAACTATCACCATGATCGCATCATGGCGGTGAGAAGACATAGGAAGACCAACAATGAAATCCATGGAAATGGTGTCCCATTTCCTCTCAAGTATCTCATGAGGGTACAAAAGACCTGCTGGATGTTGATGCTCAGTCTTGACCCTCTGGCACTCAAGGCATCGAGCAACAAACTCTACAATATCTCGCCTCATACCTGCCCAATGGTACAACTTTCGTAGGTCGGCATGCATCTTCTTCACCCCTGGGTGTTCTGCATATGGTGCTCTGTGAGCCTCTGATAACACTACTAAACATAGGTCGCCTACGCAGGGTACATAGATGCACTGTCGATGATGAAGTAACCCATCTGCCTCAAGTGAGTATCATGCAAACTTGCCCACAAGGGACCTCTGTGACCGGATCTCCTGCTGCACCTCAAGAAACCACTCATCCTCAGGCAGATGCTGAATAATGCATTCTCTCAAGTCCACACTTAGAGTCAAGGTTAGGATCTCATGGTGCCTCTGACTCAATGCGTTAGCAACCATGTTCTCCTTCTCTTTGATGTAGTGGACATCAAAGTCGTACTCGCAAAGAAACTCCATCCAATGCCGCTGCCGGGTGTTTAAATTTGGCTGCGTGAGTATGTACTGAAGGCTATGATGATCTGAATGAAGCTCAAAGAGATGACCCAATAAGAAATGTCTCCAAAAAACTAGAGCATGAACCACTGTTGCGAGCTCTAAATCATGAGTGGGGTAGTTCAACTCATGGGTCTTGAGGTTTCGCAACTCATACGTGATCGCTCTACCACTCTGCATAAGTATGGCTCCAAAACCCTCAAGTGATGCATCCCTACAAACCATAAAATCCATTGCTGGATTAGGAATCGCTAAAATGGGAATGCTGGTAAGATGCTCCTTGAGGACCCCAAAGGCCCTCTCACACTGCTCAGTCCAAGTAAAACTCTTCACTTTCCGCTGAAGGGAAGTGATGGGGTGCGCTATCTGAGAGAAACCCTCAACAAATCTATGGTAATAACCAGCTAACCCCATGAAACTCCTAACCTCTATCACACTAGTGGGTGCTGGCCAATCACTAATAGCCCTAATCTTTGATGGATCTACAAAGATTCCATCACCAGATAGGATGTGCCCCAAATATTGTACCTTTGTCCTGAAAATGCACACTTCGCTAGATTTCCATAAAGATTCTACTCCCTCAAACACTGCAAAACCTGATGTAGGTGCTCCTCATGATCCTCCTCGGTCCACAAATAGATCAAAATGTCATCAAGGAAAATAATTAAAAACAGATCCAAGTAGGTACAGAACACCCCATTCACGAGACTCATGAACACTGCAGGGGCATTCATCAAGCCGAAGGGTACCATAGTGAAATCATAGTGGCCATATCGAGTTCAAAAGGCGGTCTTATGGATATCCACCTTTGTGATGTGTAACTAATGATAACCAGACTTTAGGCCAATCTTAGAGAACACCCTGGCTCCCTGCATCTGATCGAAGAGATCGTCAATCCTAGGTAGAGGATAACGGTTCTTCACCGTCACCTTATTCAACTGCCTATAATCCATGCATAAATGAAGAGACCCATCCTTCTTCATGAAGATAACTGGAGCGCCCCAAGGTGAAATGCTCAGTCAGATGTGCCCCTTCTCGAGCAAGTCCTCAAGCTACAACTTGAGCTCTGTGAGCTCACGAGTGGTTATACTGTAGGGTACACGAAACACTGGCTCAGCACCTAGCACTAGATCAATATGAAAGTCTACCTCACGACGGGGTGGCATCCCCAGTAACTCTGCTGGAAACACATCATAAAACTCTCTGAAGATGGGGTGGTCATCTAATGATGCCTCAGGCTCATCCTCTAATCTGTCACTAACCGTGATGGTGAACATCTGATATCCCTTCTGCATGTAACGCTTAAGCTGCTGAGCGGATATCATATGAACTACCATGGGCTTTTGCATTCCCACTATCTCAACCAATGTACCATAATTGTCTAAGTAGCTAATCACCTTTCGGTGGCAATCTAGCTTGGCTCGATGAGCCGCAAGCCAGTCCATACCCAAAACCACACCATAGGAACCTAAAGGCATAACCCTAAGGTCACATAATGTAGTAAAGACCCCCAAGGATATCTCATAGTCATGGATTAAGGTATCTACTGCCATCTTGGTCCCAGTGGCCAACTTAACCTCCCACCTATCGCCCTACCTAGAGGTCATCAGCCTACAATGCTCCACTAACTATGGAGATATGAAAGAGTTAGTAGTGCTAGAGTCAAAAAGGATAGAAATGGGGACACCCTGAATCATACCTGAGGTCTCAATCACTGATTCCTGAAAATCAGCCTGCGGTTATCAACCACTGCGAACATACGGTGGGACCTACCCACATCTCCAACCATCTACTCTGAACCTCCTACACGAGGCTGTCCCCCTACTGTAAAGCCCTGTGGGCACTCTCTGGCTAGATGTCCTCTCCACCACAAACATAACATGGGCCCCGAGCTTGTACCTATCTAGACTAAGTCCTACCACTCTACTGCTGTCCAGATCGACCTGTGGACCCCTATGAACCCCTAAAAGACTGATGTGATCTCGTAGGTCCTATAGGTGGTCCCTGTTGTCTCTAATCCCTATGCGGACCCTACTACTGCCAACCTTGATTATGACCCCCATGTGCCCTCTGCTATGGTCTGGATCTCTACTACTGCTGCAGCTACTACTACTGTGGAGGCCTAGGAGGTAATGGCACAGAACTAAACCCTCCTCTTTGAGGTGGTTGTGGTGGTCTACAGTAACTCTCCTGATGCTGCTATTGCCCACGATCCTGAAACTGAGGGCGGGAACTCTACCCTCGTCCCTGTATCTCCTCAGCTATGTATGCCTTCTCTGTAGCATCACTTAATATCTGGGGGTCTGCCATGCGCACAGGCCCTGCTATCGCGTGGGTCAACCCTATGATAAACTTATGAACTAGGAGTTTCTCATCATGGAGATACTCTGCATAATGTGACAACTCAGTAAACCTACCCTTGTACTATGCTACAGTAAGCCCTTGCTACTATAAATCATGAAACTCATCGATGCGACACTGCTTGTAGTGGTCTGATAAATATCATGCATTAAAGTGCTCAATGAATGTCTCCCATGTAAGTGTATCTAATGACAAGCGACACACTCCTCAGTACGCCACCAAGTCACTGCTACATCTCTCAACAAGTAGACTGCCATGCGTGCTTTCATATTGCCCTTGTAAGGACGCAACACAAAGCACCTGTCTAAACTGATAAACCAAGCCTCAGCCTCGGCTCCCTTTGTGGTCCCTGCGAAAGTAGGTGGATTCAGTCTAAGCAAGTCCCTGATAGGATCTCCTCGATCTTTGTGCCCTCTGATAGGCTCATCTCTACCATAATCATAAGGCTTGTGATAATACTGATCTACTCTCACTACCTCCCCTCACCTCGCCTAATGCGGAGGGCTCCTACTATGACCCCTAAACATTGAACTAACCTCCTCCACAATAGTGTTAGGAATCTCTACAAAGGGCTCTACGCGTGGTGCCACTCGTGGCTCGACACAGGTCTCAACACGTGGCTCCACATGCAGCTCCTCACATGGCTCCTCTCACGGATCAACGTGGGGCTTGGCACGTGGTTTTGCTACTGTTGGTGGCAATCTCTCCAACACCGCCTGTAACGCTTGTAAAATTTGTGGTCCAATATCAGGTACCAGTAAGGCCTGCGGTGCCTACTATACTAATGGTGCTAGGGGCCCCTAATCCTCTGCTGAAGACTCGTGCTCTTCCCGTATCTCTATGGACGTTGTGTCATGTGAGCGCGCTCACCTAACTCATCGGGGAGGCATCCTACAAGAGCAAGGTAGTTACAAATTAATCAAAATTGCTGAAATAATAATGTGCCCAAACAAGCCTAATGTTTAAACTTGGGCTCTGATACCAAATGTCATGCCCACATTTCCCATTCGGTCATGACATGCAACACACATGTCATGTCCACATTTGTCATGTGGTCATGACATGAAATATCAAAAACTTTTCCATGTGTCCATAGAAACCCACTCGCACGCATCTGCGTCCTCGGTGGCAATATGCATAAGGCGTAAACATGTTAATCGATACTCGAGGAAGTGCGTCTACCTACGCAGTCCCCTACTTGATGATAGCTGACTAGGGGGTTAGGTGACGCGATGAGCGCCACTTCTAGGGTTAGAATTAATTTAATTCAAACCCTAATTCTAATGCATAAATAAAATCGAATAAAACAACACTTCAATGATATGATGGTCACATGAAGAAATGGAGTGATAAAATAATTGTCGCAAAAATGCCATTAAAATAAAACCCTAAAGTATGAGAAAAATTAGGCAGCATAACGCGTTTTCAACATATGAAATAAATATTTTAAAAAGATTTCCCCAAGAGATAATTAATGCAAAAATTAAATAAATAAAGTATAAGATAAATTACAAAAATCCAAGGTCAAAATAAAATTTACCACTCAACAATTATGAAACTCAAATTTAAGTAAATGACCAACTAATAATTCAATAACTAAGTCCTTTAATAAATATAATTGCAACAATTATATTTATTAAATAACTCAAGGAAAAAAAAATTTAAAAAAGGGAAAAATTTAAACATCTCTCCCCATAAAATAATAAAATCAGTCAAATTAAAAATAATTAAATTAAAACACACTAGACAATAAATAAAGGTGTCCTACTCAAATAATAGACAAGAGATAAGGTATCCCAAATAAACAAAAATCCCATTCCCACTAAAATAAAATCCACATGGAAATAAAATCCAACCCCTCAACAATATTTAAATCAAAAGAATTTGAAACTCAAGGGAAGGCAAATAATACCCAAAAAGTCAAGAGGGCAAAAGAGAGGGAAACTCAATCTCCTATGCACATGGAAAAAATAATAATAATAATGAAATGAATAAATCAAATAACTTAATTAAGTTTCCACTCAACTTGCAACCCTAACTCCTCTCCAATATTTTATTAATTTCCTTAAGGAGAGCACTAAACCTAATACCTATTCCCTTGTTTTGTTTTCTCATTGTTTTCTCTCCTCTCTTGCTTGCTTTCCCACTTTGTTTTGTTTTACTTCCTTTTTATTGCAGGTATGAAAGAGGGGCAGCCATGGATGAAACCTCCCATAGAGGTATACATAGGTGTATATACATGTTATATAACATTTTGTGTGTGTATATATATATTTTTTAAGTCTAGAAGTGATTATATATACTTTTTTGTTGTATACACACTGAACTATATATATATAGTGTTATGTTGCAGGTTTTAATAAATCAAACTACACGGTGCATAGAGGCCGAGTGACGGCCAAAGGGCAGAGGAGGGTCTATGGTAAGGAGGGCCGACAACCCGTTTCAAGTCTCCACAGCAGCTGCGTTAAGGGGGGAACAAGGGAAGAAAAAGGGGGGGTGTGGGTGGAGGCACGACCTCCTCCCCACACCCCATATTGCAAGCCAAAGGAGTAGTGGCGGCAGCCCAAGGCCGCCGTCCACTGTATGTATTTTTATTTTGTTTTCCTTAAACCTTGACCACCAAAACCATCGCGGGTTCGGCTCCACGTTGAACAGTTTCTCTTTTTTTTTTTAGCAAAAAAACATGAATATAATTTGGTTTAAATTCTATATGAAACGGTTTATTAATGTTTATATGTGTGTGTGTGTGTGTGTGTGTGTGTGTGTGTGTGTGTGTGTGTGTGTGTGTGTGTGTGTGTGTGTGTGTGTGTGTGTGTGTGTGTGTGTGTGTGTGTGTGTGTGTGTGTATGTGTGTATACATATATATGTATGTATATATATATGTATATACATATATCTAAATATATATATACATATATATATATATATATACATATACACACACACACTCACACACACACATATATATAACCCTAATAACATAATAGAAGCATATAACCAGATTTGAAAACATATAAGAACCAGTAATATAACATTTTTCTTGAAATGAAAAGACCAGATTTACTATTTTTTTTTGATAGAATAATGAAGAAAAATAGCATGTCTTCTTTTGACAACAGCCTTAATAAACCAGATGTCATAGATTTCCTTCATCTTTCAAAAGAGTGAATAACATGAAAAAGTCTAAGCATATATATATATATATATATATATATAAGAATCACAATAAATAGCAATGAGATATTTCTTTTCCACTTAGCATACAACTAAAATTTCAAACAACAACACATGCTTCTTTTTCTTTTTAACAAAAAGGACAGCAACTATATATTGTCCTCTTTGACATTTTTTTCCATAAACACACAACACAACAACAACATAATACTTATTTTGAAAATCACTACAAAACAAATTTCTCATTAAATCTCTTTTCAACAACAAATACAATGGAGGAAACAATGATTTTTACAACCAAAACAATAAGGCCTCCAAGGCCATGGCTCACTACAGCCAACCAAAATAATACAATAGAAGCTAAAATAAACTTTTCTTCAAATTTCCAAGACTCCAACAATGACCTGCAAAACATAAACACAAATGGGGAACCAAGGCCACGCAAATCGCCCTCCTCCCTACCATAGACCCACTAGTGGGTCAACCCTGAGCTAGGGAGGTAGAAATCACATGGTTTCTCATCTCACACCACAACAATTATCACAAAAACAAAAAAACAATCACCCAAGGATTTCCACATAACTAAACTCATTAAAATGAGTTTGGAGGGGTAGGGGAGTGGACCCCTCAACTCAAGAGGTCTCTCCAAGAACTCAAAATCACAATATCTCAAGGCCTCAAGCCAAAATAATTTCTCCACAATACTCAAATAATCACTATGGCACTCATGTAAACTCAAATACTCCCAAACACCATAGAATTCCCTCAAGGCTATAAATAGACCAACAATAGGAGGTGACCTCGAGGAGGTTCACTCTCCCCCACCCCATACGAGTTGAGCCTTTTCTCCAAATTGAGATGCTCTTACCAACACCCAAACCTACATAAAAATGAAAATAACAACCAACATAAATTTCCAATCATATACACTAAAATAAAACATGCATAGGGAAATAGCTATTGCCATGGAACTTACCTCCAAAGGCCCAAAAATGGCAGCACATTTGAAGAAGAACCCACACTCCTCCAAGTTTCCAAGCTTGTAAGATTTCTCCAACACTAAACCTCCAAAGATAGAAAGAAATTGCAAAAAGCAAGAACCTCCAACTCCTCTCAAAGAGGAGATAAAATAGGCCTTCAAATTTGGCCCTGAGGAATGAGAAGGTGACACTTGTCATCTTCTTCTTCCTCATCCCATGTCACTTGCAAGGGAGGACTGTGAGGGTGACAAGTGTCACCCTATAATCCATTCAAACCCTCACCTTATCCACTTGTGCTCTCACACATGTGTGAGAGACCAAGTGGAGAGGTGGCAACTCCCTTCAAGGCTCCATGAGGATAAGAGATGCCACATGGCATCCTCTTATCCTCCAAGAGAGCCATCTCCCTCCAAGATGCTCTCACATGTGTGTGAGAGTCTTGGAGGAAGATCCCACACACTTAGGGGTCTTGAAGACCCCCCAGGTCTTCTTGGTGGAGGAATCCCCAAGCTTTGGGAAGGGAGATGGGTCTTTCCCAAAGCATGACTCATCTCCCATCGTTAGCCATTTTCAAATTTCGTCACATTTAGTAAACCCAAGTTTAGAGTGACTAGATGTGAGTTACCCTAGGGTTTAGTAAGTCCAAATGGACCCTAGACCCTAGGGTTACCATCTAGGGTATGTTTAGAACTCTAATAAACACATAGGGAGGTATAAAATCACTTTAAATGGCCCATAAATAAAATAACACCAAATGGTGTAAATCAAAACATAAATTTACAACACATGATATACAAATAAATAAATCAAGCATGTATGAAAACATCATCCGATCAAACATGATCCTCATCCCTCTTGGGAATGGATCAGATTCACAAGGGATTACATAAGTGTGGAAAGTACCTCCAATTTCCCGTGGCCTGGGAAAATAACCTGCACAACTCGATTAAATTGTCAATCCAATCATAGATAAATCATAGCCAAAGCAACAAAAATTAAAGTCATGTCATTGCATACAACATTAATCATTCACATCATAATTAAGATTTAAAATTACATTTTCTATCTAATGTCTCGTAATCATCATCAAATAAGAAATCCACATAATGAACTCATAATTGCATCAATAATCATCATCAAATGTATCTCACATGTCTAGCATCATAATAGCATCAAAATATATTCTAATCAAATCACGACATGACTAATCAATGCTAACCCAAAAATTAGGAGATATAGTCTAAATCTGCAAAATAGAAATCAACAGTCTCTAAATGTTTGATAATGTCACCAACTATAATGTAAAATGATCAAAATAGGGAAGTGAAATAAATTAGCCTCACACATTTGAACTTGAGTGATTTGAGGGCATAGTTTTATCAATACATGCTCTCTAAGTTCCATATCCTTGCTTTTTGCATTTTCTTTCCTCAACTCCAAAATGTTTACAAGACTTGGAGGGATCTCAGAAGTTATTTCAATCAGGGCCTTATTATAGATATTCAGATATCTAACAGTTGCTTCCTCTAACACCCTCTTATTTGTGTCATAGTATTCATCATAAAATTCAGTCATCGGTTTCAGATTTCCATCCACATTGACTAATTTTATTACATCTTCCATGGAAATTGTGGGTTTCTTAACATATGTATCTATCTTCTGCCTTTTGCTTGCCTTTTTGCCTCCAGAGGGCTTCTCCTTAGTCATCTTGGTAGCTTTTGTTCTAGAGGCTTTCAACTCCTTTACCTCAACATTTGAATCTATTTCTTCTTCATCAACTTTTGTGCTCTTATAGGTTCTTGTGGCCTTTTTTTCACTCTTTTTCCTTCTTTTTCAGATGATTTTCCTTCTGATTTCTCAGGATTGGAAGATTTGGGAGAAACAGGGGCAGAAGCAGAGCTCCTAGTGGCCCTTGATGTGGAAGAGGGTTCCACCAGAGCACTTCCTTGTTTCTTATCTTGTTTCTCTTTCTCAATCTTTTCAGTTCTTTCTCTGAATTGCCTAACAACTTCCTTTGTTAGACCTAGATTCTTGGCCAACTGCTCAACTTCTTTTCTTACTTTTCTTTTGGTTTTAGGTTCTCTGAGCTCAATGTGCAATTTCAAACTTAACTCCTCATATGTCCCAAATCTTTCAACTGTTGTATCCTTTGGCTTGCTCAGTGTGTTAAGAATACATATTCAAAAGTTTCTCATCAACCTCATAGCCCATAGGCATAATCCATACAGTTCTAGGTTCCACAGCTTCCATTGGGCACTGATCAGTGTCAACCATAAAACATATCTCATCTTTGTATTTCTCCACAACTGATTTGGGAATTCTCTCCCTTGCATACATCATACCCTTAAAATTCTTAAGATATCCCCAGATTGTTGTTTTCTATGTTTTATAGTCACCAATGTTGTTTAGATGATCTCTGATCTGAATAGCAACTGGCTCAACATTAGTCTAGTGTACACCTTTTAGTTTAGGTACCTCATTCATAAAGTAGAAGAACAAGCATAGAACCAATGTACCATATTTAAAAGTGTTTTTCTTATCTTTCTTGATTTTGTTTAGGTTCTCAATCAATTGATTCTGCAATAATTAACACAAATCATAATCTACATTTTCCTTTAGCATCTTGTATGCAGCATATATGGCTATTTTGAAAATAGAATTTTCCCTGCTGGAGTGATAAATCTTGTAGCCAATCACCATGGAAGCAAACTTAATATCTAGTTCTATAATTTCATTGATGGTCATTGCTCTCTTATCAAACTTCACACTGGTTGCATCGATAAAAGTTTGGTTTTTCATAGATTTCAACATGGGTATTCCACCGATTGAATTTAATCCAGTCACAATTCTGATAACATCATTGGTAATCTTGAATGGTTTTAGTAGCCATATGAATTCATCATGCATTCAGCTCAAAACATACTGGACCCACTCATCTTCATCAAATGTTGGAAACTTCATAATCTAAATAAAGTGTTTATCCTATACTTACCTTATACTCGGGTTTAAGGTTGTGGTTTTCATCTATGAGATGATTCTCAAACATGTCTACATATATTGAGTCTCCAAATTTATCTATGTTTTCATGAACATAAACCCTAATATCTTCAACATGAAGCACACCATACGAAACACTTGAAAAATCACCTAACGGGTCGACTTCAATTGATTTGTGTGGATGCTTCTTAAATTTGGGTCAAGGCCTTTCAACAATGTCAACAATATGAGGAGTAGCCATCTCAAAATATTTTAGATTCAAAAGTTTACAAAGAAGTACCGTTTTCTTTTGTGAGGTTAGGGTTGATCAATTGCCGGTTGAATTCGCTCTTCATGCTTCAATCTTTGGATTTGCAGCTCAGATGCTTTTCTTCTTGTTTCCTTTGAATGTAAAGTTGTTAAAATGCATGACCAAGTGACCTTTTATCCTTTGCAAAACCTAATTTGGCATTGTAATAAATGTGTTGCCCTAACTTCATCTGGTTACTCTATTTCTCAAATAGTTCTTCATGAATCACTCTGCAAATTTCCATATCAACATCTTTTGTTCCAGAAATCCTTCCACAAGTTCTGAAATAATTGTAAATATATTCACTCATTGTGCTAGATCCAGACACCCATTTACTAGCTGGGGGGATTTGATTTTCAATGTAGGTCCCCTTGAGCCAAAGCTCTAAATTCAATTCCTGAAGGAATTATCAGCACCAGATTCCAGTGCGGATTCATTACTATTGTTCTCAATTATTTTCTTGACCCATATCTTGCTCATTTCATTCTAGATCTCATTCACATCAATTTTTCTTTTGCCTTTGTCTTGTTTCTGCTCATCCAGTTTTCTGTTTACTAGACCTCCTCTTTCATTAATCCTACTTCTGCAAAATCTTGTAATATGACCATATTTATTGCAATTAAAGCACACAACATTTCTTTGCTTATACACTTGATTTCCTCTTGATATGCACTGATTAGCCATATGTCCAAATCCATTGCAAGAAAAATAGTAGCCATTGAAAGAGTTGCCATTTCCTCTATTGCTAGAGTTATTTATTGCCATACTTCTGCATTCATTTGATCTATGACCATACCTTTTACACTTGAAGCATTGTTCAAAGGCGGATGGACCATTTTGATTTGCTCTACTTCTGTATTGAGTAGCTTTATGAACAAATTTATTGCAATTGAAACAATCGCCATTGAAGGATGGATATCTTTGAGCATTAGGTTGTCTTACCGGAGGTCTTCTAGGTCTATTTCTTCCATTCCTTGATTGGAAATTTCTTTGTTTAGATCTAGAGATTTCACCTTTCTCATATCCAAGACCATGCTTGTCATCAGCCTTTTTCTGACCTTCAAGCAGTACTTCAAGTTTAGCTGAGCTTATCTTGAACTTCTCCTTGTATTCATTTGTAACTTCTAGGTCATGTCTGAGAGTGACAATTTGCCTCTCTAGTTCTCTCTCATTATTTCTTCTTTCTTGTAAATTAGACTTTAGAAGGTCATCTATTCCATCTAACCTATAGCATTTTTCAGTTCTTTCTTTTAGATTTTAATTCAGGTTTTTTTCAATTTTCTTCCTATCTTCAATTTCCTTGGTTAGCCTCATCACCCCGGATTCCATCTCATGTTTTAATACAATAACTTCTTTAGTTAACTTTTCACATTCCTTTGTCTTCTCTTTCATGGCTTTATCCTTGTTATTATATTCATAATGATTCCCCAGTTGAAGAGGTTGCTCCTTCCTCTTTTCATTGGATTTGCTCAATTTTTCTTTTAAAATCTCAATGAAGTCTTCAACATTTTTAAGGTTTTCTTGCAACTCACTGACTTCTGCTCTAGATTGCTCAAGATCTTCTAAAGCAAAATTAAGATGTCCTTAAAGGTTGTATTCATCCATTTTACTGTCTTCCTAGATCTTCCTCAAGCTGTTAAACTTTTTCAAAGGAACCTTGCTCTGATACCAATTGTTGGAATTGGTCTGGACAATTGAGAGGGGGGTGAATCAGTTGTCCCACAATTCAAACTTTTCTACCTTTAATCTTCTTTTACAACTTCTAATAAAATTAATGATATAAACATTAAAGCATGAATCAATGACACATGAGAAGAAACATAAACAACACACTTGACACCAAGATTTTGACGTGGAAACCCGATTAAGGGAAAAACCATGGTGGGGGTTAACCCACAAAGATTATACTCTGTTAAAAGTATTACAAAGGGTAATGCACATGTATTCAGGCTCACTGCCTATAGTAGGCTCACTGCCTATAGAAAGAAGATTACAATGAGTTTGAACTAATAATTAGCATCTATTAATGCAAGGATTCAATTCCGGTTAATCTCAAAATATTGACTTGATACACTTCATCTTCACTCTGCCCTATTTACTGTTTTGCTAACATCTGAACCTTAGATCTCTGTCCTTTTCACACTTATTCCATAGTCACATCACACACACACAAATCACTTAAATCCATTAGCTATATATATATATATATCTTCATCATGATATTCAATCACTTTTCAGTCGCCTTCAAGAACATTTAGAACTTTGTTTAAGACTCTACTCTATCACCTAAATCCATGTATAACTTGTAACGTGGACCAAAACTTGCATTCACAAATCATCAGCCATGTCGACCACTATCACTAATCATCACAAATCATCCAACTGACAACTTCCATTTATCCAGAACCAAGATCAATTACAAGGTTGGCCTGTTCTTCTACTGTCTGCACTGCCAAACTATAACCTCATACTCAGATGCAAATAACTTTTGAATACTTCATCACCGGAGGTTAAGATTTTGGATTTAGATTGCCCTGACTATCCTTATGACTTGTTTAGTTCTGTAGCATACTCTGATTTACCACTGGAGAGATCCAGACTAAGATACTAGACCCTGTCTCATGCTCTGTCTCTGGCTACCTGGACTTAGATAAATTATGATTCTGACTTCTGGTAAGAAAAAATTATGTTATGCGGATGAGTGGAATAGTCTTAATTACCATCAATGACAACACCTATCATGCAAAGCAGTGTCTCTTGCCAACAAGGTCAACACAAATCATGTGGGGAATTTAAGGACAGTATGAATAAGAGATTAGAATCAAAAGAAAGTGAAGACTAGGATGATGTAGAAGTGTAGAAAGTGAGTTTGATAATGGGGGAGTAGGGTCTAAGAGGAAGAGTCTAGTAATTGGTAATATGATGTGGGATGCAATCTAAAAGTATCCATAAGTGCATGTTTCTAGGAGGTGTGAATTTTAATTATTTATGTTATGTCATGTTATAGTCTTGTGGCAAGTCTGTGATGAGTATTGTGGTAGGGGTCATTAAGTAATTTCTAGTAAGAAGTTTAGAAGTGGTGTTCCATAGCTAGTAGCATCTATGTAATCTTAGATAATATTAATGTAATAAAATGGTTGAGGCCTACCATGTGAGATGGGAAATTTGTGGCAAACCCTATGATAATGATTGAGTGAAATTGAATAAACTATTTATTCAATATTTGTATTCTTGTTATTATTCTATTGTGTTGTGATAGCTTATGGTTAAAATTATCTTGTGGGTTTCATGGTTGGGTAGTCCTCGAACCCTCCTACCATGATTACATCAAAATGGGAAGAGAAATGATTGTATCTCATTGGTTCTATACTAGCAACTAGTGATTTAGAGGACTCTTCGAAAGAAGAAAAAAATTTGGCTCCACATGAACATGAGTTGACTCTTTCTCATATTTATATTCATTCTCTATTTTGTTTCTCTCCCCCCCAAACACTTAAAGTCATTGGATACAACAAATGACAAAAGGTAGTGGTCCTAATTGATGGGGTAGCACACATAACATCATTAGGAGAAAACTTGTATACCTTTTGCAATAAAGGGTGTCCTCCCCTAAACAACAAAAATGGGTGACTAAAATACATGTATATGATTATGAGATATTATAGAAAAAGGGTAAGGAGAATGTTGTAGCAAATGGCCTCTCATGTCAATATGAAAATGAAGGTACAATATTTTCTCCTTTTGTCTTGGTACCCAATTAGATGGATAAGACTTAGTGGGATGGGCCGCTAACTTTAGATTTCAAGGTATCATTCAATAGTTGGAATAGGACCCATTATTTGTGCAAGGGTTTCATTAGACTTGACAAGTCTTCACCTATTAGGACCTAATTTATTTAATTCCCAATTCTCAACTCAAGTCTTAGTTACTCTTGTAATTTCACCCCTACCTTATTATAGGTCACTTGAGATTTTTGAAGACCCATGCGAGAGTGAAACAAGATTTCTTTTGGGATGGGCTCAAGTAGGATGTCAAGGATTTTGTAGCTAAATGTGATGTATGCCAATAGAATAAAGGGGGAACTATCAAAGCACCTAGATTTTGTAGCTACTTTCTATTCCAAATATGTCTTGGACTAATATTTCTATGGATTTCATTTTGAGGCTTTCAATGTCAAGAGTAAATAGGGCATTTTAATTATTATTCACTACTTGATCAAATATACCCATTTCTATGAATTACCTTACCCTTAGACCATTGTTGTGGTTTCTCAACACTTCTTAGATTTTATCTTCAAACTCCATGGGATGCCCCACTCAATTGTTAATGATAATGATCATGCTTTTATCAATAATTTCTAGAAAGAATTATTTAAGTTTTAGGGCATTACTTTGAACATGAGTTTAAATTATCATCCTCAAACTAATGGCCAAATAGAGGCAGTCAATCAATATCTTGAGACTTACTCACATTTTTTTATGCTTGAGCAATGAGATAATGGGATAGGTGGTTACCTCTTACTAAGTGGTGGTATAATAGCACATATCATAATGCTTCTAAGATGACACCCTATGAGGCCCTCTATGGTACTCTCCCACCATCTTTGTGTACTTATACTCCAAGTTCTTCCAAGGTTGTAGTAGTTGACAATACTCTAGCTAATTTTGAGGCAATTTGCTAGCTCTTTAAGGCCAATCTAGTGTTCGCACATAATCACATAAAATTGTAGGTGAATTAGTATTAGACAGAGTGTATCTTTCCCATTGGTGATTGGGTCATTTTATGTATTTATCCCTACAAGTAGATGTTATTATTGGACAAGCAAGGTCACAAGTTGGGTCTAAAATTTTATGGCCCTTCAAGTAATGCAATGCACTAGGGACATAGCATAGAAGTTGGCACTTCCACCCTCCTCTAAGATCTACTCAAATTTTCATGTCTCTTGCCTCAATAAAGTAATTGGGATTGCTAGTCGAATCCCAATGGAGCTACCAACTTTGGATGAGGGATTCATATTTTAGAACTTGAGGTTATACTGGGAAAATGAATTAAACACCTTTACATTCATTCTACTAATGAGTTTTTAGTCTAACGTAAGGGTCTACAACCTAAAGATGCCACATGGAGACTAACCAACACACTCTCAAAGTTTCCTCATTTCAATCTTTGAGGACAAAGCTTTTTGAAGGGGGAGACAATGTTATGAACCTCATTCTACTATGCAGTAAATAGTATTAGCTGGGTGTGTATGCTTTGTAAGTGACTCATAGGAAATATTAAATAAAGGTGTTGATGCATATGCTTTGTAAATCATCCCACAAGTTAGTTAGAATAAAGTAATTATCCCACATGTATGGGATGCTAGTAGTTGTTTCTAGCAAGATTTTATATATTGTAATGACTTCCTAAGTTCAAAGTACCTTGGATATTTGTAATTGAAATGTAAGCTCTTTTTCCAAGAGGTTAGCCCCACAAATTAGCATTGCAAAGATATGATCAGAATTAAATTAGTTATTTGTTAATTAGTTGTTTTCTTGAGGAAAGGTGGTGACCATTGTTGTTTGTGTCCTTTTAGCATGCATAAATACCCCCTTCTTTCAAATGGATAAGACAAGGCAAAGAAGGCATACATCTCTGAACGAGATTTCCAGACTACTCCAAACCAATTGCTACTGGTTTCTATAATACAATAGGTGACTTGGTCACCAGGTAGTGTCCTCTGAATCTCCAACTAGATCCAGATCAGTGATATCAAAGCCAAATGGGCAATTAAGATCAGAGAGCATCATGATGTCACTGCATGTGGTGGGATTGGTTGGTTTCCTTCCCATTGCATTTGGAACCCCATAGCTTCATCAAAGAACTTCGCCCATGTCTCTGCTCTCAAATCTAGCAGAGGTTGAAGAACAACTACAAGTACAATATCCCTAACCATTCTAATATGGTTGATTTCCCAGAAGGCCAATTGTTGGATGATATCTCTAGTTTGAGGGTCTAGATTGGCCATACGAATGCCTTGCGGGGAAGTCCCACCTCCCATGAGATTAGTGTGAAAATTCTATTGCAGCTACTGATTATTAATCTCCTATTTAAATAAATTGTTTAACTGCTGAAAAAATAATTCATAGCAAATACTGAAAAATAATACAGCTGCAACTTCACAAATAATCACGGAAATAGAAAAACAAAATATGCAAAATAATAAACTCAATATTTTTGGACAAATTGTCCCTGGAAAAACCTTGAAGGGAAAACCAGTCAGCAGATAAGACTTTTATTCAACTACAGTAAATTAAGAGATACAAAACTGCTTGCCTCTTGTTGGTGATAATTTATGTTCAAAGTTTTTAGCTTGGCTCCTTCCCTAAAAATCCAAAAATTTTCTAAGTCTTTGGACCTCCTCAACATGTTTCAGCATCAGCATCATATTTTCCAAAGGAGGAGGTCATCATCATCATATTTCCAGGCATCAGCATGATGTTGTTTGCGGGGGTCATCATCATATTTTCTGTCAGCATGATCTTCGCCGGGGTGATATTTTAGCATCGGGTGATCTCAAGGCAACATCATCCTGATGTTGTTGCTGCAAGGTTCTAAGTATGACCCGATATTCATTGGGGTCATCATATTTGAACATCGGGTGATCTTTGTTAAGATCATCCTGATGTTGTTTTATCACTTCGTGTTCATTGTTTTATCACCCTGATTTGCTGACGTCATTCTTATGTCAGGGTGATATCTATTTCTCTGCCTGTCTGCATCATGATATTTCTGAAGGAGGGGGTGATATTTTCATATCCGAATATCACCCGGATGTATGTTTGTTCTAGCATCATGATGATACTGATATCAGGGAGATATCCGCCTGTTAGCTTCATGCATTAGCCAGTGGGGGGTGATCATTTCAAATATCTATCATATTCATATATCGCCCCGATGTTTCAGTGAAGCTACAGTGCATCATGATATTTGTGCATGAGGGTGATATTTCAAATATCAGGTTATCTTCTGAATATCATCTTGATGCCGACATGATGGTGACGTCAT
Source organism: Cunninghamia lanceolata (assembly GCA_027924645.1). Classification (NCBI taxonomy): domain Eukaryota; kingdom Viridiplantae; phylum Streptophyta; class Pinopsida; order Cupressales; family Cupressaceae; genus Cunninghamia; species Cunninghamia lanceolata. The sequence continues at coordinate 14,400,552 of BSBN01000078.1, forward strand.
CAAGGTCCGGGGGGTCATATTTTAACATCAGTCATTTTATGGAGATCCCCCGATCTTGCGAATATGACGATGACGTCATCCGGATATAAGGAGGTGCGTAGTATGCAGATATGTTGATAACATCAGCAGGATGTGACGGTGACATCATCAGGATTTTTCATCAGCTAGACATTTGGTATCGCCAAAGCAAGAGGATTTTCCTCCGATGCATCAGGTTGTGCCGATGAAGGCGATTATCATGCAGGTGATATTGCGATGTGATGCTGACGTCAGGGTGATATTTTGAGCAATAGGATATCATGCTGGAGGATGATGATGATGAAGGCTTATGCTAGTGTCGTCGGGAGCAAAATCACCGACATCATATATGCTCACGACCTAGTATATAAAGTGTTAAGGGGTTGCCGCGGGATGCATGTGGGATATTTTGTTCCTGCATGATTTGAAATATCAGGGTGATAAATCTTGGTGGGAAATAGTTACAATGCACAGTATTTTGCATTTCCCAAGGCCGTGGGTTGGTACGCCATTAATGGCGGATGTTACAGGGTATGGGCAATGGCATGGACGGATCTAGCACCTACTAAAGTTGTGAATCCCCAGGCGGCGGTGCAGGGCTCGAGATCTCTTCTTGTCCCCTCCTTCACCTGCTGCATTGATGATTTTGAGCGCCATTTTCTTAATGCATGTATCTAGCAAATTTTTGATGTACCTTGTAATTAATTTGCTAAATACACAGTTTTGCTATAAAAGGCAGACTGTGTCACTCATTTGAGGTGGTTGAAGCCTGGGGTATTTTTTGTGTAAATAATGAAGAACAAGGCGTGAACCTGGTTGTTCTATCCCATTTTGGCATTTATGTGTTGCAGCATGTATGTATTTTGCATATATTTTTAGTTTCAGTGTTGATTTATATGAAAAATGCTTATTGCATGTGTCTATCTGCTTGTCTCCATTTGTTGCATGTCATCCTTCTTTTGAATCTAGTTGCTAAGGGTTTCTCAAGTTCTAGGATATGGTTTTCTATATCACATATTTGATCTCTAACTTCCATTCAAGGAGTGGATTAAATTGTTTTAGGTTGAGCATGGGGAAGGTTGCATGTCAGCAGGGATATCTGTAAGTAGAGGCAATTAGATACCCTTTCTTAGGTGATGTTTGTAAGGCAAGCATCAAGTCCAACCCCCTGAAACTTGAGTGAAAGTTGCAAACCATCTGCTGTATACATCTAGTTGACTCCTTACCCAATGGATAGGCACCAGTCTGCTCCTGGGTCAGTAGTTATGAGCCAAAACCCCTTGTCTTGCATCCAGGACATTATGTCCACCCATTTCAACACTTCCATCTGTTAGTTGTAGGAGTAGGATTAGGATCCATGCATACTCTCATAGCCAACCAGATACATATGTCCAAGAATGTTGCCAACCTTGTGATCTATCATGCAGATCTTGGTCCAAACATGAGAGTATTCTGCCTGTTATTGTAAAGCTAAATCATTGTGTTATTGGTCTAGTCAAGGTTATATCTTTAGTTATAGGGATACCCCCCTTGGTGTGGCAGAACCAGAAGAAAAGGGGAGGAGCTCACGCAACCTCCTGTATTTAGTTGACTGAATCTGCCCGTGCATTAGAACTGGCAAACCCTAATGCTGATTCAGAAGAAAAACCAACAAAATGGTGACTCTGCTGGGGAATGAACAGAAAAAGTGATATCTTATAGCCTCTGGTGAGGTTTTGCCTGGCTCTGTTGGTGGAATGAACCTGGAAAGTAGCTTTCAGCTATTGAAAATTTTGTCCTCTCTGGAGAGGTGGTGACTCTGCAAAAGATTTAAATGCACATGAAAGATAGATGTATGTTATTTGATGAAAGATGTTCAGATTTCTACATCTGGATGAGAAAAGGTACCTAGCTTCCTCCCCTTTATATTTGTTGTTTGCTACATAAGTTAGATGCCAGGGGGAAGCCTTAGGTCTTAGCAGACAAAGGATGTCTAAAAGTGAGATTTTTATGAATCCAAATATGTTTTATCCCATACTCAGTCAGGAAGGGAATGATTTGTTGGATAAAAGAATAGAAGAGATAAAAAATAGGTTGATATTCTTAGAGGCTAAGCAGGCCCAGTTAAAAAGTAGTAACCCTGTTGTGTCTGCCAGTCAGAAGGCTAAACCTCTTCTCAGCCCTTTTGATCCTTAGTATGACCTTGAGAGCCTGGCATCATGTGAAGATAAAAGTGAAAATGAGAAGATATCAGTTGAGGATGCCATTGAAAGGATCAATGATGAATCCCATTGCAAGGTTGAGGTGTCTAGTTCTAAAAGTACTGATGTGGTTATGGACAGAAATGAACATCTGTTTGAATGGGTTTGTGGAAATAATTGTGAGTACTATGCTTAGGATAGAGAAGAAGTAAGCACACAGGCTGATACTCCTCAACAAGGAGAATCCATGGATGATGAAGATGCATGTTCTGCTGCCCATGAACAAATGGCATACCATGATGAGGCTGAGACACCTGGATCACCCATTTATGACACATGTGGTGATGAGGATTTGTCTAAGTATGGTGAAGATTTGAGCCCTATTTTTGACTCGGATTCTATTTCTCATCCTGATGAAAGAGAAACTAGCATACATCAGGTAAGTGATTGTAAAAATGTGCCGGATTATAAAGAGGTGCCAAAGCCTGATCTTTTCCAGTTTGGTGTTGTTGATGGTTGTGTACATGATGTGCACAATTGTGATTTTGAAAGCTTTTCTTTTGATGTGCCAGCATATGATACAATGAGCCCTATTTTTCCTAGCTGTGTGATGGACTTTGAGTGCTTTCAGTTTTTAGTCCAGCTAGGAAATCAATTCAATGCATAATGAGGATAACATGTGTTATATTTCATTTGAGTATGCATTGTTTGATAAATTTAACACCCACATGTCGCATGATGCTGAAGGTTGTCTGCATAGGGGTGACAATGACAAGCTAAATCAGAAAGTTGAATATGCAAATGACAAGGTTTGTTTGTGGGTAGGTCCTGACAGTATCTCTAGGCTTGATCCAGTGCATGCAGATGAAAACAAGATATTTGACAAAGGGAGATACAAGTTTTTCTTTTCTTGGTGGCCTTAGGCCATCAAGTATGTTTGGTGATGCAGGTCAGTACAGTATTTGACTCTGTGCCCAAAGGATAAGGGACTGGTCTGCATCCCAGAGATCTAGGGTTCTCCCTGCAGTCTTGCACCTACACGTCCCCAATCGGAGCCTATGTTGGTGATAATTTATGTTCAAAGTTTTTAGCTTGGCTCCTTCCCTAAAAATCCAAAAATTTTCTTTGGACCTCCTCAACATGTTTCAGCATCAGCATCATATTTTTTGAAGGAGGAGGTCATCATCATCATATTTCCAGGCATCACCTTGATGTTGTTTGTGGGGGTCATCATCATATTTTCTATCAGCATGATCTTCGCCGAGGTGATATTTGAACATCGGGTGATCTCAAGGCAAGATCATCCTAATGTTGTTGCTGCAAGGTTCTAAGTATGACCCGATATTCATTGGGGTCATCATATTTGAACATCGGGTGATCTTTGTTAAGATCATCCTGATGTTGTTTTATCACTTCGTGTTTGTTGTTTTATCACCCTGATTTGCTGACGTCATTCTTATGTCAGGGTGATATCTATTTCTTTGCATGTCTGCATCATGATATTTCCAAAGGAGGGGGTGATATTTTCAAATCCGAATATCACCCAGATGTATGTTTGTTCCAGCATCATGATGATGCTGATATCAGGGAGATATCCGCCTGTCAGCTTCATGCATTATCCAGTGGGGGGTGATCATTTCAAATATCTGTTATATTCATATATCACCCCGATGTTTCAGTGAAGCTACAGTGCAGCATGATATTTGTGCATGAGGGTGATATTTCAAATATCTGGTTATCTTCTGAATATCATCCTGATGCCGACATGATGGTGACGTCATCAAGGTTCGGGGGGTCATATTTTAACATCAGTCATTTTATGGAGATCCCCCGATGTTGTGAATATGACGATGACATCATCCGGATATAAGGAGGTGCACAGTATGCAGATATGTTGATAACGTCAGCAGGATGTGACGATGACGTCATCAAGATTTTTCATTGGCCAGACATTTGGTATCGGCAAAACAGGAGGATTTTCCTCTGATGCATCAGGTTGTGCCAATGAAGGCGATTATCATGTAGGTGATATTGCGATGTGATGCTGACGTCAGGGTGATATTTCGAGCAACAGGATATCATGCTAGAGGATGATGATGATGAAGGCTTATGCTAGTTTCGTCGGGAGCAAAATCACTGACATCATATATGCTCACGACCTAGTATATAAAGTGTTAAGGGGTCGCCACGGGATGCATGTGGGATATTTTGTTCCTGCATGATTTAAAATATCAGGGTGATAAATCTTGGCGGGAAACGGTTGCGATGCACAGTATTCTGCATTTCCCAAGGCTGCGGGTTGGTGCGCCATTAATGGCGGATGTTACAGGGTATGGGCGATGGCATGGACGGATCTAATAACTGATTGAAGTTGTGAATCCCCAGGTGGCGGCACAGGGCTCGAGATCTCTTCTTGTCCCCTCCTTCACCTGTTGCATTGATGATTTTGAGCGCCATTTTCTCAATGCATGTATCTGGTGAATTTTTGATATACCTTGTAATTAATTTGTTGAGTACACAGTTTTGCTATAAAAGGCAGACTGTGTCACTCATTTGAGGTGGTTGAAGCTTGGGGCATTTTTGTGTAAATAATGAAGAACAGGGCATGAACCTAGCTGTTCTATCCCATTTTGGAGTTTATGTGTTGCAACATGTATGTATTTTGCACATATTTTTAGTTTCAGTGTTGATTTATATGAAAAATGCTTATTGCATGTGTCTATCTGCTTGTCTCCATTTGCTGCATGTCATCCTTCTTTTGAATCTGGTTGCTAAGGGTTTCTCAGGTTCTAGGATATGGTTTTTTGTATCACATGTTTGATCTCTAACTTCCATTCAAAGAGTGGATTAAATTGTTTTAGGTTGAGCATGAGAAAGGTTGCATGTCAGCAGGGATATCTATAAGTAGAGGCAGTTAGATACCCTTTCTTGGGTGATGTTTGTAAGGCAAGCATCAAGTCCAACCCCCTGAAACTTGAGTGAAAGTTGCAAACCATCTGCTGTATACGTCTAGTTGACTCCTTGCCCAATGGATAGGCACCAATCTGCTCCTGGGTTAGTAGTTATGAGCCAAAACCCCTTGTCTTGCATCCAGGACATTATGTCCACCCATTTCAACACTTCCATCTGTTAGTTGTAGGAGTAGGATTAGGATCCCTACATACTCTCATACCCAACCAGACACATATGTCTAAGAATGTTGCCAACCTTGTGATCTATCATGCAGATCTTGGTCCAAACATGAGAGTATTCTACCTGTTATTGTAAAGCTAAATCATTGTGTTATTGGTCTAGTCAAGGTTATATCTTTAGTTATAGGGATACCCCCTTGGTGCGGCAGAACCAGAAGTGAAGGGGAGGACCTCACACAACCTCCTGTATTTAGTTGGCTAAATCTGCCTATGCATTAGAACTAGCAAACCCTAATGCTGATTCAGAAGAAAAACCAACACCTCTTACTGGCAGAGCTCCGACAATTTTCTTTTCGGTAATTTTCCTTCCCTCAATTTCTCTTGCTGAAATTGATCTAGCAATATTTTATTATCCAGAAATATTTTCCTTCTCTGGAAATAATTTTCTTCTTCGGCAATTCCACTACTGCTCTCCAACACTATCACTGCACCCTTGCTCTCACTGCAAATCTATTTGCTATTACTGCAAGTTTATTTATTTGCTATCGCTACAAATGTTTTTCAGGTGTGTCAGCTCCAAATGCTCATTGATCCTCTTTTATAATCTTCTCATTGAGAAACCAATGACCACAAATGGTGGCTAAGATTAGCTATACTCTAACAAACCCAAGTGTCTAGAAGTCTGGAGAAATCAATTTTCTAGGTATGGAGATAATTATTCCAGTTATGTTTCTAGCCTCATAATCACCACGCGAGACTAGAACACATGTCTAATCTACTTTAAAATTAACACTATCTCTTAGCGAGGAAGGTGTTCTGCATAACACCTAACTTATCTCTAAAGAAGATGAATTTTGCCTTCCCCAATGCCTTTGTCAAAATGTCTGCTACCTGTTGATCTGTAGGTATATACTGTAGCTAAACAATCCTCCGTTGTACATAATCCCTGATGAAATGATACCTAATGTCTATATGCTTAGACCTATTGTGAAACACTGGACTCTCAGATAATCTGATGCAATTCTAATTGTCACGGTGTATCACCATAGTCTCAACCCTTTGACCAAAAAGGCTACCAGCAACTTCCAAAGCCATATAGCCTCACACGTTGCCATGCTAGCTGCTATGTATTCTACTTCTACAGAACTTAGAGCCATGGACTTTTGCTTCATGCTATAACAAGAGACAACTCCTGATCCCAAAATAAAGAAGCACCCTGAAGTGCTTTTCCTGTCCGCTGTACTGCCTACCCAATCTGCATCAGTATAGCCTATCAACCTGATACCATCACCTCAAGCACATCTAATCCCATACTCAGTTGTACCACACAAATATCATAACACATGCTTTGCCACTGTCTAATGCACTCTCTTTGTCTCAACCATAAATTGACTAAGAGAGTTTACTGTAAAGGATATATCTAGCCTAGTGTTGACCAAATACATGAGAAATCCAATCATCTGCCTATATAAGGTGGGGTCTACATCCTTTTCCTTGGATGAGTCTACCTTCTTCCAATTCATGATCATAGGTGTAGACATGGCTTGGCAATCCTCCATCTCAAACCTCCTCAAGATTTCGATGCAATATTTCCCTTGTCCAAGGAAAATCTCTCCATCTGTCTGCCATACTTCTATGCCTAGAAAGTAGTGCATAAGCCCCAAATCCTTCATCTCAAACTCTACTGCAAGTTCCCCCTTGCACTCCTCTATGAGCCCCAGTGAACCTGTTAAAAACAAGTCGTCCACATATAGAACAAGAATGAGAACTTCACCCCCAACGACCAAGTAGTAGAGGTTAGCATCCGACTCACTCTTCACAAAGCCCATTCCCTACAAGTATCTATCAATGCGCTCATACCACACCCTGGGAGCTTGCTTGAGTCCATACAAAGCTCTCCAATTTGCATACGTGGGTTTCACTATTGTGTGATACAAAGCCCTCTAGTTGTTCTATGTATACCTCTTCCACCAATTAACCATTCAGAAATGCTGACTTGACATTCATTTGATGGATCTGTGATCCCATCTATACTACAAGTGAGATTACAACTCATATAGAAGTATACCTAGCCACTGGAGCGAATGTCTCCTCATAGTCTATTACCTCCTTCTGAGAGAACTCCTTGGCCACAAACCTTGCCTTGTATTTCTCAATGCTACCATCTGCACCATGCTTAATCTTATAGATCCAACATGATCCAACCACTGCCCTATCTGTCAGTCTAGGCACAACCTCCCACACATCATTTTGCACTATTGAGGTATATTCCTCAACCATCGCATCTTGCCACACCTGTTGCTATGCGGCGTCCTGATAGTTGGAAGGCTCGCTATCTACCAACTGACTAACCAATGCCACATAGTCATTATACTTGGCTGGTTGTCTCTGCTATCTACTACTAGTCCTAGGAGCTCCCACAAACTCCTGAGAATCTCTGTGTCTGTTGAACCTCATGGTTTCTACTGCCAAGTATAGAGGATGAAATATCAACCTCCATATCTTCCTGATGCATCTCTTGGATTTATTGCATCTGTTGTTCCATACTCTGCGAACTCTTAGCACCTGAGCCTGTGCTTGTACTAGTAACTATACTTGTGCTTCGCTGCCCCTATTCTAGTTGACCAATCCTTAGAGCTTCTATTGGCTGCTCATTCTGATCATCTGTTGGAAAATCTCTGGACCTCCTAAATGCCTTGTCCTCCATGAACTTGACATCATGCCTAACTATAATTATCTTGGCCCCTGGAATAAATATTTGATATGCCTTTGAGGTTTCATTATACCCCACAAAGTACCCTCTCTCTGCAGTCTAATCTAACTTGGAACATGTAGGCCCTAGAATGTGACAAAACACCAAACTCCCAAATATCTTGAAGTGACTGACATCTAGCTTCTTCCCTGAGAATGCCTCCTCTGGTGTCATCTTACCTAATACCTTATGTGGAACCCTATTCTAAATGTATATTGTCGTACTGCATGCCTTTGCCCATAAGTAACATGGCATATCCTGGTCATACAACATAGCCATTGATGTATCTGATATGGAATGATTCTTCCTCTCAGCAACCCCATTCTGCTGCAGGTTGTAAGGAATGGTCCACTCTCTCTTGATTCCTACCTTGGTACAGAACTCCTGGAACTCTTTCCCTTTGTACTTGCCTCCATTGTTTGATCGAAGAACCTTTACCTTCCTACCTGTCAAATTCTCCACAAGAGCTTTGAACTCTTGGAAACAACTGAAAACCTCATCCTTGGTCTTCAAGAAGTATATCCAGGTTTTCTTGGAGAAATCATCAATAAAAGTAACAAAGTACTCATATCCTCTCAGAGACTTCATTGACATTGGTCCACATATATCTGAATATACTAGATCAAGAACACCCTTGGATCTAGGGTCACTCCTTGGAAAAGCTGCTTTCACAAACTTCTCCAATACACATCCCTTACATACATCATCATGCTCTGTGCTCACCTCTGGAATACCTATCACTATCTCACGAAGCAATTTAAGTGCTCCATGATGTATATGGCCCATCCTCCTATGCCATAACTCTCCTTGATCTCTAGGATTACTGTTGCTCACTAGTGCCTTAGGAGTATCAAACTGCAACCTATAAATTTGGCCGCTCCTAACTCCAATAGCTATGGGTGATTTCCAATCCTTATGCTTGATTAACACATGTTCCCCTCCAAAGAGATTGTAGCCTTTATCCTGAAGGAAAGATACAAAAATCAGATTCATACCCAAGCCTGTCACATGCAACACATCATGAATGGAAATTGGCTTGCCATTCTCCCTCTAAAATAGAATAGTCCCTCTGCCAATTGGATTGCACTTGGACTTATTCCCCATCTAAATTTGGAATCTGATGTCCTCCTCCTTGTAACTGGAGAAGTATTCCCTAACTCCTGTCATATGAAATGACGCCCCATTGTCTATATACCAAACACTCTGTGAGGTTAAGCTAGTCAGGCAAGCTATGAGTGCAAACTCATCCTCCATTCTACTAGAAAGCTCATCTACACTTGTTGAAGCTGTCGTCTACTTCTTGTCTTTCTTTTCATTTTTCTTCCTTTGTGGGTAATCGCTGACATAGTGGCTGAACTCATGACAGCCATAGCATTTGATCTTAGACAAGTCCTTCTTCTTCTCACTTTTTGGATTTGATCCTTTGCTAGACCCCTTCTTCGCTTTCCCTTTTCCTTCTAGGGTAACGTTTTCCTATTCCACCTCCCTTTTCTGACTATTACTGCTGGTTCCACTGACAAGACTTAATCTAAGCTTCTCCTGAGTGAAGTCACTCCATAGTCGATCCCAACTTGGTAAGGTGTCTTGTCCATTAATAACATGAACAAAGACATCCCACTGCTTAGTAAACCCATTTAGGGCTATCCATACTAGCTCATCATCATCTGGTTTATCTCCAACAGCTGCCAACTCATCCTTGACAAGTCTAAGCCTGGTGAGGTAACTTGTGATCTCTTCTCCCTTATTCATCTGAGTATTCCTCAACTTTTCTCTAAGAATCAACTTCTGATTAGTGGTAGCATTCTGGTAAAGATTAAGAATGGCATCCCACATCTTCTTTGTTGTATCTAACTCAACGATATGTGGAACAATATGGTCCCTGACACCGTCAAGAATCAGCCTCCTCGCCTTGGCATCTTCCTTCTTATATGATAAGAACTGCGTTGGATCTGTAGGTACATCTACAACACTGGTCACATATTCCTTCATAACATTCTCTTCCAGTAATAAAGAAATTCTAGCTTTCCAAACACCAAAATTTGAGGCTCCATCCAATTTGTCCTAATCTCTTAAACCTGCTGAGGCCATCTCAAAAGAAAAATAATAATAATTTTGAAGAGGTCAAACTGGGTTTTAGAAACCCTATATTTTTTTTATTTTTTCTCCCTGTGCCTGTACTGAGCCTTTGCTACCCTCAAATTTGATCTGATACCATGTGGAAATTCTATTGTAGCTACTGATTATTAATCTCCTATTTAAATAAATTGTTTAACTATCAAAAAAATAATTCACAGCAAATATTGAAAAATAATATAGCTGCAACTTCACAAATAATCATAGAAATAGAAAAACAAAATATGCAAACTAATAAATGCAATATTTTTTGAAAAATTATCCCTAGAAAAACCCCAAAGGGAAAACCAGTCAGCAGATAATAATTTTATTCAACTGTAGTAAATTAAGAGATACAAAACTACTTGCCTCTTACTGGCACAGCTCCGGCAATTTTCTTTCCAGTAATTTTCCTTCCCTCACTTTCTCCTGTTGAAATTGCTTCGGTAATATTGTATTATCCAAAAATATTTTCCTTCTCTAGAAATAATTTTCTTCTTTGGCAATTCCGCTGCTGCTCTCCAACACAATCACTATGCCCTTGCTCTCACTGCAAATCTTTTTGCTATTACTACAAATTTCTTTATTTTCTATCACTGTAAATTTATTTATTTGCTTTTGTTGCAAATGTTTTTCAAGTGTGTCATCTCTAAATGCCCATTGATCCTCTTTTATAATATTCTCATTGAGCAACCAATGACCACAAACGGTGGCTAAGATTAGCTGGACTCTAACAAACCCTAATGTCTAGAAGTCTCTAGAGAAATCAATTTTCTAGGTATGGAGATAATTATTCCAGTTGTGTTTCTAGCCTCGTAATCACCACCCGAGACTAGAACACCTGTCCAAGATACTTTAAAATTAATAATTAGCTGTGAATTTATTCACCCCCTTTCCATATACACCCCCAAGAATAAATTCACACTCCAGGTACACTCCAAATTTAGAGAAAATTAAATATACGAGCATCCAATGCGTTCACTGGTCCTACATGGCATGTTCTGCTGATAGAATTGGCAACAGAAGACCCCTTATTATATTAGATTTAAACTTTTACGATACTTGAACCTAAGACCTCCAACTACTGAGGAAATTTGGAAATGTAAATCCTATCCAAAACACGTATGTCCTTCCTAATGGTATGAAACATAATCAAAGTTTTGTGAAGGATCCAAAAATTTAACACACAAATTCCACTACATGTACTCCATAAGTGGCAAAGAAAATTGATATCTCTATTGAATATGGTGTTCTTGAACAACCCATGAAATCGTATCACTCCCTAAAAAAAATTTGATATATTAATCACATCATTATTCTTCTTGTATACAAAGGAATGTACCATATTTGAAAATTTATCCAGTATGAAAAAAATTGATTAATCACCTCTTGGAATTCAAGTTAATCCCAATATAAAGTCTATACTTATGTCTTCCTAATGCCTCTCTAATATAGTCAATGAGTTTTACAATCCCATATTTTAAGTTGTACCCTCGACATATTGATATAGCCTAGAACCTTACACAAACTTCTCACATATCCTTACTGAGTGATATCCATTTTCTACATCCATTTTAAAGTATTGGCTCCAAGTAAATGATCCATAGCATCATCCATTTTAGAGAATACTAAACTTATGATAGATTTTAATATTAGATGGACATTATCATGTCTCTCCACTCATCTTAGGTGCTAGCAATGTTGTAGTTACGACGTATTGATTAAGGTATTTTGATTTTTTAAATTAATTGTAACCTCGACATATGCCCTTGTAAGTTGTATTCAAACTAAAAACTTAGTACGAAGAAGATAAATGAAGTCTTCAACTTGCCTTACACAACATGCCACCAAGCCATACATTGAACTCTCAATCGCTTAATGAATCGACCTTGCAGGCTGCAAAAAAAATCATTTTACTTTTTGTCTAAGACCCAAATTCAATCTCCTTTCTAATTTCTTTTTACCTTCACCAACATCCATTTAATCATGTAGAGTATTTTGAAAACCCGATGAAATCTAAACTAACAATAGCTTTGAGCTGAGAACAAGGCCACTATGAGGTATTTTTACACACATTTTTCTTCTGTTCTCACTCTGTTATTCATTCTATCATGTCTGACTACTACACTTGGTTTCAACTCCACACAAGTTGAAGTAATGAAAAATCTCTCAACTTATTCCTATGTTTGGAAAAGTGATAACTTAAGTTCTAACCCATGTCAATGGGTGGGTGTAAATTGCAGAAAAAATGGGGGTGATGATTTTGTAGAACTGCACTTGTCTAATCTAGGGTTTAATGCAAGTTGATGGGCCACATAATTAGTCTCTTTTATGTTTCTTGTTATACTCTAAAGACTCCTTTGATAGCATCCTTTAAGATAGTTATCCATGTTTGCACTATAATATGTTGACCTTCTTTATGCTTTTAAAACCTGAACTTATAATATTAATATGGAATGTGATGATCATATTATCTAATGAATGAATTAGATATGGATAAGTATAAAAGTATAAGTGAGATGTTTTTATGGTTAGTCATGGAAAATGCTTGTGGTATATGTTTTGGGAACTAATTCTATGTGCATAATTGATGTGTCATGATGGATCAAGCATTTGTAGTAGGTTGCAGACAAAGGAGTTAATAGAAGTATGAGTTTCAACGCCAAGAATGCAGAGACAGCTGAAGACAATTATGGAGCATCATGGATAGCAATAAATTAAGAAGTGGATTTGTTTCAAATATGATTATGGACATTGTTCATGCATTACACTTCTAATTTGATTTGAATTCTTCTTCTTATAGTCAGTTAGAATAAGAATGTGATCTTGACTCCACAACCTAGTATCTAGACGTGGTAGATGATCAAAGTCAGTTAACTAATAAATAAGGTTTTCTCTCCACTCTTAAATAGTAAGGGGGAAGATGAGATATAAAAAAGTAGCAGAGTTAAGTTGTAGATAGTTTAGTTATCATTTCCTTTTCTATGTGTAAAGACTCAAGCATGTTACATTTATGGAATACAATCTGGATATGACAGAAAAGATTTTGTTGTTGAACAATTTGATATGAGTTGGTTATGTGCATGGAATAAGTTAAGCTTCGATATGTGTTGCAAAGATACGTAGGATCCGGATTAGATTTGTTTTCAGTTAAGGAAGACAGTCTCTTGAGCTGGCCACTCAAGGTACTGATTCTCTTCTTGTTTATTTCATTTCAGTTAATGTTGGTTTATTAGTTTTCTGTTAGCCATAATTTGAATTCAAGTTAGTGTTATGATTTGATCAAATAGATATAGTTCATAAACATATGCATATTAGTGTGTTTACAAATATTCTAGAGGTCGGCAGTTAGTCATTTCATTCTTGTCGAGTCATTAAGTTAATTCTATAGTTTCCTTGTTATAATAGTTATCCACAGACCCTGCTATAGGTACCCATACTAACTGGATTTGTAGTTGTTTCCATTATTTTGTAATTCTGTTAATTCCAGCAAAGTAGATTTATCTGTTAAAAGGTTAAGATAGAATGATTTAGGAACCATATGAGCCTTGAAGGCATATACTTTGCAAGTACCATCATAAGCTTACGCTCCTTGGTCGATAATTCAATGTAGGAATGCATAGTGATAGAGTGGCCTGTTCAGATAGGTTTTCCCCCTAAATTAGTTAAGTCTATAACACATTAATCTTCCTCTACACAAGTATTTGGTAGACTATGTGTAAGGAGCAAGCCCTTCAAGTTCTTGACGTGTCAAACAATTTCTTGTTAACCCCATCTGAAGAGGATATTGGTACTGTATCAGCTTGGTTTCCTTGAATCTCAGCTTCAATGCCATGTTAAGATTCCTTCCTTCTCTTAACCCTCTTTAGAAATTGTACTCCCTGGACATGTCTCACAATAAGTTGCAAGGAGGTTTCATGGAGCAAATCCAAAATTTGACAGAGCTTAAGACATTCAGTGTGAGACATAATAACTTTGATGGGTTAGTTGCTTTTGGAGGTCTAAAGCTAGAAGAAGTAGATATCTCCCATAACAATCTTAGTGGTGGATTCCCCCAAGAGCTTACCAAATTAACTAATTTGACTTTTCTTGACCTCAGTGGCAACAATTTTAGCGGCCCAATCCTGATGATATTAGCAGTCTTGCCAAGTTGGAAACTCTGGTTATCTCTTCCAATAATTTCCATGGAAGTATTCCTAAATCATTAAAGGCCCTCACTAAGTTGTCACGCTTTGTAATGGATCAAAATAGACTGAACGGAACTATACCTGATGAACTATCGTCCATCACAGGTCTAGAGTCTCTGTATCTCAGCTACAATAAATTAACTAGATCTATTCCTTCAAAATTATTTTCTTTGAGTAATCTAAAAGCTCTGGACCTTTCCTCCAATTTTTTTTCTGGAGGGATACCTCAGAGTTTCTCAAGAAATTTGTTTAAGTTGCACATAGGTAATAACAAATTGACTAGAACCATTCCTTCTATAGTTTCAAATGCCCCAAATTTGACATACCTAGAAATGAATAACAACTTCTTAAATGGGTTAATTCCAGAGTAGTTAGCAAGTTGTACTCAACTCCAGCTACTTAATCTCAAACACAATGTCTTGGGAGGCTCATTGGTCCATATTCTACCTAAACTTCTACGGTTGTAATACTTGAAATTGTCAAATAATAAATTTAACGGAAGTATTCTAGATAAGCTATCAAATTTGTGAAACTTGTCATATGTGTATTTGAGCAACAATCTTTTATCAGGATCTATATCCCCGAATATTTTTGAGGTTAAGCAGCTATAGAATCTGTGTTTACAAAATAATCATCTAGTAGGAATTATCCCAGTGAATATACAGGATAGTAAGTCCTTGATAGAGCTCCAATTGGGTAGCAACTACCTTAATGGAACAATTCCACAAGGAGTTGGCAATCTTTACACATTGCGGATTGCTTTGAATCTCAGCCACAAGGTAAAATTTTAAGATCTCTATGTTAAATTAAATGGAACAGTGAAAACAAAGTGAAATAGAAGACACAATAAAGATCACACACATGAGACAACAAATTTAATGTGGTTCACCATAAACTGGCTACATCCACAGGAGCAGGGGAACAATTTTATTATCTCTGTATGAAATGCGAATACAATACATGCCAGCAGCAATACATCTCTGTTATAAAGTAATATCCATAATGGATAAGGAAGACCAAGAGGCAAGAGATTTGGTGGGAGAAATTATGTATCTTTTGGACTTCACAATCCAACAATCTCCCACTTGAAGTCCATTGATTGCTGTTCACTCCCCTACTCCATTCTCAATGTCACATCTTGACAATGCTAAGAGAAGATCGACATAATTCAAACTTCTCTCGAGGTACAACCTTGGTCAATGCATCAGCCAGATTGATCTTGGTGTTGATCTTTTGAACTTGCAACTTGCCTTCTTCAATCATGCTACGGATGAAATGATACCTCAGCTCAATGTGTTTGGTTCTGTTGTGGAATGCCGTATTCTTGGCCAAATGAATAGCACTATTACTATCACAAAAGAGTATGAAAACTTGTTGTTTGGAACCCAATTCAGTAAACAAATGCTGCAACCAAACCATTTCTTTTGCTCCTTTAGTGAGGGCAATGTACTCAGCCTCAGTAGTGGAAAGAGCAACTACTTGTTGCAATCTTGAGACCCAGTTAATAGCTGCCCTAACAAAAGTGAAAGCATAACCTGATGTAGACCTTCTTTTATCCAAGTCAACTGCCATATCAGAGTCAACAAAGCCTTGTAGTTGTGCAAATTTCCCACCAAAGCATAAGGCATAATCTGAAGTGCCTTTTAGATACCTCAATATCCGCTTCACAGCTTCCCAATGTGTTTTTCCAAGATTGCTCATGAACCGGCTCACAACTCCCACTGCTTGGGAAATATCAGGATGGGTGCATATCATTACATACATAAGACTTCCCACGGCTGAAGAATATGGAATGTTCTTCATGTAATCTTGTTCTTCTTGTGTCTTGGGGCACAATGTGGAAGACAAGTGAAAATGATTGGCAAGTGGAGTGCTAACTAGCTTAGCACTTCTCATATTGAATCTGTCCAAAACTTTTTCAATATATTTTTGCTAAGTCAATCTAATTTCTTCTTTCTATCCTAAATGATGGTCATTCCAAGAATCTTCTTTGCTACCCCGAGGTCCTTCATTGCAAATTTGTTTCCCAAGAGTTTCTTTAAATCAGCAATGACTCTCATGTTGGTGCAGGTAATGAGCATGTCATCAACATAGAGTAGCAATAAAAGAAATTCACCATTTGGAAAAACCTTGTAATATAAACATGGATCAGATTCACAATGTATAAACTGATTCTCCATCATGAAGTTATCAAACTTGATGTACCACTACCTTGGGGCTTGTTTTAGTCCATACAAGCTCCTCCTTAATCTGTAAAATAGATTTTCATGCCCTTGCTTGACAAAACCTTCTAGTTGATGCATGTACAATTCCTCTTCTATATCACCGTGGAGAAATGCAGTTTTGACATCGAGTTGCTCAAGCTCAAGGTCATAAATTGCTGCCAAGCCCAAAATGGCTCGAATTGTGTTCATCTTCATGACTGGTGAGAAAATCTCATTGAAGTCTACTCCCTTTTGTTGATCATATCCTTTCACAACAAGTCTAGCCCTGTAGTGTTTTGTGTCGCCTTCTTCCTCTTTGATTCTATAGACCCACCGATTCTTCAAAGCTTTGCGATCAGGTGGAAGCTGGACCAGATCCCATGTATGGTTTTCCATTAGTGACTCCATCTCATCCTTCATTGCATCCATCCACTTCTCACTGTCCCTATCATTGCAAGCCTCTCAAAATGTAGTTGGATTTGATTGATCAGATATAAGAAACTAATAATCATCAAACTTTGAAGGAGGTTTCCTCTCCCTGGTAGACCTCCTCAATGGAGGAATTTGTCCCTGTAAAATACCCTCTTCATGTGAAGTGCTCTATTCAACATCATTTCTCTATATATCCTTTACCCTCTATACTTCCTTTGAATTCCTTACTGCTGGCATGGGAAAATTTAAATGTGGTTTTGAATTTTCAATTTGCAGCGATTGCATATTAAAATTTTGTGAAGAAATGTCTTCCAAATTCTTTTGAAACTATCGACCTCCTTCCTGAGGCTGCGGGTGAGGGAAGCCAGGCCGTTGCTGACCATGGGATGGTAATGGCAAGTCTCTTACTGCCTACATTGAATAGTTAGCATGCTGTGATATATAGTTATCATGCTGCAATGAGGGCAGGGACAATGACTTCAAAGAGGTTTGTGGTGTGTATAACTCCCCTGCACCAGACAAAGGTTTTCTATTCGCTAGTTGTCCCATAGTGGAGCACGTGGGATCCAAAGGAAGGAGTCGTGGCTGAGGAGGACCCTTACTTCTAAGTTGACTGTCTTGACTTTTACTATCAAATAGATTGTTTTGTGTTGAGGAGAGTTTTTCCACATTGTTTTGAAGAATTTGACCTTGTTGATGCTGTGGTTCACCTAGCAATGAATTATAATGTGAAGGCAATGGGATTTTAGATGCTTTTGATCCACCCTCACCATAACCAAGATCTCTTCTAGTGGGTGTCTCTTCTTCTTCAGCCTGCGTGGGAATATTTCTCTTTGGATAGGTGTTTGATGGCGGATATGAGCCTGAATGCTCATTAATATCAACATTTGTAGAATGTGAACCAGAATTAAGTGGTGGCAGTGTAATTTGCTTACCTTGTGCTAGTGCTGGATTTGAATTTCCATCTGTATCTGATGCCACTTTTGGATGTGAAAACTACATATCACACCCAATATCATCAACTGATATATACTCCTTATCTTGTGTTTTTTGTGCTTACAGGGCTGGGAACACTTTTTCATTAAATACTACATCACGGCTGTGAGTGATTTGCTTTGCAACTGGATCCCACAACCTGAATCTATATTTCTCTTCCCCATAACCAACGAAGATACATCGTTTGGATTTGAAATCTAATTTTGTTCGCATTTCCTTTGGAATGTGAGTGAACGCCTCGCAACCAAAGACTCGAAGGTGATTGTAGGAGATCTTCCTTTCAAACCACTCTTCTTCTAGAATGTCAAAGTCTAGTTTAGTGGAAGGACTTCGGCTGATCAAATAAACTGCCATGTTAACTGCCTCAACCCAAAATTCTTTACTCAAACTAGCATTAGATAGCTTGCTTCGTGCCCTCTCTAGAATCATGTGATTCATCCTTTCAGCTGCACCATTTTCTTGAGGTATAAATGGTACAACCTTGATGTGCTAAATGCCATTATTTGCATAATAAGTATCAAAATCTAAAGAGAAAAACTCCCCCCCATTGTCAATTTTTAGACATTTAATTTTTCTCCCAATTTGATTTTGAGCAACAACTTTAAAAATTTTGAATTGTGCAAACACTTCTAATTTTCTATTGAGCAAGCATATAGACCCAAAGTTTATAGGTGCAATCATCTAAAAAAGTTACAAAATAGTTTGCTCCTCCAATGGAGGTTACCTCTGTGGGACCGAAGACATCCGAATGCATGAGTTCCAAGGGTCTTGACTTCTTGTCGTGTCCAGTTTTGGAGAAGCTGGCCCACCTTTGTTTCCCATAAATACAATGCTCACATGGACAAGTCTCCTATACCAAAGTTATGTTCCGCTGTCAACTACGGCCATCACAGCTCCCACTTTAGCGGTACATTCGAGCACATAAAGAGATCCTGATTTGCTACCTTTCGCAACAACTAAAGCTCCTTTGGTTACTTTCCAAATGTTGGAAGAGAAAGTGATGTTGCAGCATTGAGCATCAAGTTGTCTAGCTGAAATCAAGTTCCTCTTAAGTTTAGGAACATGTATTACATCATTTAGTAGCCACTTGCTTCCATTCTTTAGTTGTAGCAATATGTCACCTTTGCCGACTATCTCACATGGTTCATTGTCACTGAGATAAACCTTCCCAAATTTTCCTTCTTGATATGTTTTGAAGGCATCTTGATTTGATGTTGCATGAAAGGAGGCACCAGAGTCTAAAATCCATGAGTCAATTTCAGCTTCACTTGTTGCCAAGACAAGAGCTCCTCCATCATCTTCAAGAGTCGTGTTAACCTCATTTTCTTTCAGCTATTTTTGGGCTTTCTTGTAACACCAACAATCCTTCTTGACATGTCCATCTTTTTTGCAAAACCACCAACCTTCTTTCCATCCTCTTGACTTTGATCTCTTTTCTGATTTAGATCTTCTCCTATTATGTTTTCCTCGATCTTGGGTTCTTTCCCTATTTCCTAAAATCAAGGCTTCACTGGATATTTTATTTTGTCCTCTCCTCATATCTTCGTTGAGAAGGGTGGCAACGACATCGTCAAATCTTAACATTGCTTTCTTTTCCTTGTCTTTAGATCCTCTTCTCCCAGGTGCTAAATTTTTTATCATCATCACAACATTATCCCAGCTGTCGGGAAGAGAGCACAAGAGTAGCATAGCCCTCATTTCATCATCAAAATTGATTTCTATAGAAACTAGCTAGCTGATTGCAATGTTAAATTTGTTCAAGTGATTTGAAAATCCTTTTCCCTCTTTCATTTTTAGATTGAACAACTTCTTTAACAAGAAGACCCTATTGGTTGTGGATGTCATCTCATACATGTCGTAAAGCTTGTCCCAAATCTATTTTTCCAAAGTTTCTATTACAACATTAAATAAGACATTACTGGACATAGAGAGGATAATTGTAGCAGCTACTTTTTGATCCATCACATCCCATTCGTCATCTGTCATCTTCTCTGATTTTGCTGATTTTCCTTTCAGTGTGATAGCTAAGTCTTTTTAACTTAGTAGGGCACGAATTTACAGCTTCCAAAGTCCAAAATTATGCCCCAAAAAATTCTCTATTCTCCGCTTGTCTGCTTCTTCCATTTCTTTGAAATTTGTCATGAATTTCTCAAACAGCTCCTTGACCGAGCTCTAATACCAATTGTTAAGCTAAATGGAACAGCGAAAGCAAAGTGAAATAGAACACACAATAAAGATCACACACATGAAACAACAAATTTAACGTGGTTCACCATAAACCGGCTACATCCACAGGAGTAGGGGAACAATTTTATTATCTCTGTATGAAGTGTGAATACAATACATGATAGCAGTAATACATCTCTCTTATAAAGTAATATCCACAATGGATAAGGAAGACCAAGAGGCAAGAGATTTGGCAGGAGAAATTATGTGTCTTTTGGACTTCACAATCCAACACTCTATCCAGCTCGGTTACTCTAGAAATATTGGATCTTTCCAATAATAGGTTGACAGGAGAAATTCTAGCATCTTTATCAGAGATGAAGATTCTTACAGTTTTGAACCTATCAAACAATGAATTAATAGGTATCATTCCACCAAAGCTCAAGAACAACAAAAACATAGTTTTGAATACTACAGGAAACCTTGGTCTTCCTCAAGAGCAATCTAGTGCTTCCTCCACTAAAAAGAAAATTCCTTAAGTAGGTTTGCTAGCTGGATTTGATATTGCTTGTGTTTTTCTACCCCTAGGGCAGTTGTATTGACAATGTTGGCATGTAAATACTTACGGTAAATTGCTGTTGGGGCAATTGGATTGACAATGGTGGCATGCAAATGCTTTTGATACAAAGGGCATGAAATACCAGAAGTGCAACAACCCCATATACTTGAAGGCCTTTAATATAGTTTGGGATTTCATAGGGTGAGGAACTGGCATAGACAGATTCATTCAATACTCTTCAAAAGGTTCTCATATGAGAAGCTTCTCATAGCAACCAATAGGTTCCATGAGTCTAATTTGCTAGCAACAAATAGATTTGGATCTGTGTATAAAGGAATTTTTGACTTATGGTACCCATGTTACCGTGAATGTTCTAAATTTAATGCATGAGGAATCATACAAGCTTTTCAAAGCAAAATGTGAAGTGTTGCAGAAGGTTCGACACCAAAATCTTGTCAGACATAACCACATGTTCCAGCCTCCAATTCAAACTTCAAAGCTTTTATCATTGTGTATTTTTCTAATGGAAGCTTAGAAAAGCATTTGTATCAAGATAGTTGTACATTGGGACTGAAGGAACTATTGAACATAGCCATAAATATAGCCCATGTAGTGGAATATCTTCATTATGATTGTTATGTGCAGATGGTACATTGTGACACATACCAAACAATTTTCTTTTTGATGAAAGCCTGACAGCCTATCTATCAGATTTTGGGATATCCATATTGATGAGAAGAATCGAGGTCAATTCAGTAACTTCAACAATAGATTTAAAAGGTTCAGTGGGCTACCTCGCACCAGGTATGATTTCTCAAATATTTTTCTTTCTTGAAAATTTATGGGTTTGTATGGTATAGTGGAGAAAACAACAATAATTATGCCCTTGATTGCAGAATATGGATTGAGTGGCAAGATATCCTCAAGGAGATGTTTATAGCTATGGCATTTTGTTATTGAAATTGTTGACAAGGAGGTGGCCAACTGATAGTATGTTTGATGGGGTTGTGACTTTGCATAACTGGGGGAAGAGGGCATTTCCAGATAGGGCTGTTGAGGTAGTTGATAAAATCTTGGTAGTGGAAGGGATTGGCCAAAAGAATGAAGACTCCCTCATTTCATTGATGCGAGTTAGTTTTTTGTGTAGGGGATTCCCCTAAAGCACATCCCACCATGAGAGATTGTCCAATCAATTGAAAGATATTCAACAAGACTGGACCATGGACACAACTAGTCCCATTAAATTAAGACTGACTATATCAAATTTAGTTTGTGAGATAGGTACAACACTAAACAGTGAGGACTTATCAGATACCCAAAGTTCTACATTTTAGTATACTTGGGACTAGCTCATGGGTTGGTAGATTAAATGTGGAAGACTTGAAAATAGAAATTTTGGTAGATTAAACATGGAAGACTTAGAAAATAGAAAAATAATAGAGCATATGTTATTACTCTGTCTTTTCTCTACTCTTAATAAGATTTTGTAGTATTTATTATTACTAGATTTGGGTGCTCTGTCAGGGAAAAAATTTAATTATATTCTGATTACAATGTTTACTCTTCATCACTGTCGAGACTTTTTATATCATCTTGACAAAATATATGGTAATAGTACTGATAAGATTGAGAACATATATAATTGTTAACTCAATTTTCCAAGCTAAAGAAAATCTCATTTAACCTGAACAAAGTCTGCAAAGAATGACAATTTTCTCATGCTTAACTTTTATGTACCTAAAACCTATAGAGTATAAAGAGCAGCAGAAGATTAAACTAAATAAATAGAAGAGTAAACAATTAACATACTAGAAGTAGACATTCACATGGAGACAATAAGATTTACGTGGTTCACCATTAATGGCTACGTCCACAGGAAAAGCAGGGGAAACTCTATTTTATTGATATTCACAGTAGCGTGTACAATTGTGTTTTTATCAGTGATACAATAATGAGAAACAAAGTCTCATTACATAGATACAAGGGACAATGAATAGCAAAGAAGCAGAATGTGAAGAGTCATAGGCCAATGTAACCATTGGACTTCACATACTCAACAATCTTCCACTTGAAGTTGAATCCACTGCTGCAAGTAGTCACTCCTAGAGATACCCCCCGCTTTTCTAGGCCTATTATCACATTTGCACTAGGCCAAGAGAAGCTCTACTGAACTCAAGCTTCTCCTTCAAGACTACCTTCATGAGTGCATCAGCTGGATTCACACTAGTATGTACTTTTTCCAATTTTAGCTTGCCTTCTTCAAGAACACTTCAAATGAAGTGATCTCTCAGCTCAATATGCTTTGTTCGATTGTGAAAAGATGTATTTTTGGCAAGATGAATGTCACTGTTGCTGTCACTCAACAGAGTGAAAACATGTTGTTTGCAGCACAATTCACTCAACAAACGTTGCAACCATAACATTTCCTTAGCACCTTTGGTGAGAGCAATGTATTCTACCTCGGTAGTTGAGAATGCAACCACTTGTTGCAATCTAGAAACCCAACTGATGGTTGCCCTAGCAAAGGTGAAAACATAACCAGTAGTTGACCTCCTTTTGTCCAAATCACCAGCCATATCAGAATCAACATAACCATGTAGCTGTGCATTTTTCCCTCCAAATTTCAAAACATAATCAGAAGTACCCTTGAGGTATCTCATAATCCACTGCACTACATCCCAATGAGCCCTATCCAGATTTCTCATATATTGGCTGACTACTCCCACTGCATGAGCAATATCCAGTCATGTGCATACTATCGCGTACATGAGACTCCCAACAATAGATGAGTAAGGCATTTATTTCATATACTCTTTTTCTTCTTGTGTCTTTGGACACATCTCGAAGGATAGGTGGAAATGATTAGCAAGAGGCGTGCTTACAACCTTTTCACCCTTCATATTAAACATGTCCAAGACCTTATCAATGTATTTTTCTTGTGACAATTTGATTTCTCTTTTCTGCCTATCCCTTATTATAGTCATGCTAAGAATCCTCTTCACTACCCCCAAATCCTTCATTGCAAACTTGTTAGCCAAATTCTATTTTAGTTTGCTAACAATATTCATACTCGTGTCGATAACTATCATATCATCAAAGTACAACAATAACAAAACAAAATCACCATTCTCTAGAACTTTGTAGCATACACACGGATCAGATTTGCACCTTGTAAAAAGTTGTTCAGCCATGAAGGAATCAAACTTATGATACCATTGTTGCAGGGCTTATTTCAACCCATACAAGCTTCTCTTCAATCTGCACACTAAGTTTTCATGTCCTTCTTTCTCGAAACCTTCCAGTTGCTACATATACAATTCTTCATCTAAGTCACCATGGAGAAATGTTGTCTTCACATCAAACTACTCGAACTCAAGGTCATAGACAACTGCTAGACCCAAAACTGCCCGGATGGTTGTCATTTTCACAACGGGTAAAAAAATTTCATTGAAATACACACCCTTCTCCTAGTCATAACCTTTGACCACTAATTTTGCCCTGTATTTTTTCCTTCCACCATCTTCTTCCTTCAATTTATAAACCAACCTATTTTTCAAAGCTCTCCGACTTGGTAGAAGATGTACCAAGTCCCACGTGTGGTTTGCAATCAATGAATCCATTTCTTCCCTCATATCTTCCATCTATTTCTCACTGTTCATATCATTGCAAGCATCTCTAAATGTTGTCAGATCTTCTTGATCAGAGATCAGTAGATGATGCACAAAATCATCAAATTTTGACAGAGGCTTTTGTTCCCTGGTAGACCTCCTCAACTAAGGAACATGTTCCTGCAAATTCTACCCATGTAGACTGTGACTACAAATATCCTGTTCAATATTATTGTTAGGAAACAAAGATGAGTGAGAGGTCACAGACATGGGAGAAGTCCCACATGACTGATTGAAAAAGTGAGGCGGTTGATGTGGCTTTGAATTTTTGTCCAACACCAAATTTGGTGCATCCAATGGAGGAACGCCTTTATGAACAAGCATGATAAGATGTGAGGAGGGTGGATTAGAAGTTTCTTGCACTGAAGTTTGAGTATGCAGCATGGTTATAACATAAGGTAGCTAGGTAGAAGACAACATAGGGGCTGAAGTGGATTGCATATGAAATGAAATAGGTTGCATTGAATAAAAAGGGGGCTACATGGTATATGGAGGCTATCATGCCCCCACCCAAATTTATATTCCTTGGGCCGACTTCATCAAGCAACACCAATGTCAAAACAAATGGTTTAATAACATTTGATTAATGATATTTTACAAAGGTTTAAATTAAAGATTTAAAACTCTGAGTCATGTTGGATGGCGCTAAAAGAATCGACTAATTGTGTTAAGCAATCAACATGTAATGAAGAGACACAATCTATAGAAGAAATATGTTTGCCTCACTAAGGACACAATGATCTCTTAAAGCCACCACCATTGAGGGATATTAAAGGAAAGGGGAAGTGGACATCAAGGGCATCAATCATCAATCGATCATTTGGACCATTAAATATTATAGCAGACATTCAATCTACATGATTATAACTATTGGTTTAGTCATATAGACTATTAAGGACAACAAAGGGATATATTACAAATTCTGAATTGAACTAGAAGTTCAATAAGAATCCTTATTGAATATACATGTCAGATCATTATTGACTGTTAATTATCTTACTTATTGCATATCATTGTCATATATAAAAAATATTTAAAATATTTGCAATAATCTATCAACATGGATGAGGAGGGAATAAGCACAGTGGGAGAATAGCTAAATGCACCCTTTACATTGACAGATAGGGAGAACAGGTAGTTGGGCACCCTATTGTCTTGTAAAAGGGAGAGGATGGCTAAGGGTACCCAATGGAATAATTCTCCTCCTTGATCTCCATTGGTGAGAGTTTGACAAATTAAGGTTCACCAGTCAAAGAAGAATGGTAAAGGGACTGTTTGGAGGGAGAAACATTGATTGACAACACCCTAGCATGCCTCACTGCACCATGGTGAGGGAACTGTTTGGAGGGATAATTGTTGTTTTAAGACACCCTACCATGTCTCCCTGCATCATCCTCTTCTATGACTGAATTGTGTAAACAAACTATGTTAGTTACATGGTAATGAATGTATAATCTCTCTATATTGGTATTGTTTATAAATCTGAATGCAATGTAATTTTGTCTAACCCTAATAGTTAAAGATGTATATTTGTATTTTGTATGTGTTTTCCTATGTTATGATTGCAGAACTCAAGTCCATGAATTATGCAGTTTTGGAGATATTCTAAATGGTAATTGAAAAACCCTAAACCTAACCTATGGCATTTGAATTTTCTAGGGCAAATTAGGTAAGGGACATTACAATTGGTATCAGAGCATCCTTCCTGCCATCCTATGAATGATAGTGGATGCAACCTAGCCAAAGAACACAAAGGGCTTTAGAAAGAGAAAAGAGGAAACTAACTTCAGTTAATAACTCTACACCCAACAACACCATGAGTGAACAAATGACCAATGACTTGAGAACATTCACTCAAGCTCTCATTGAGCAAAATGAAAGAACTCAACTTTTCCTCCAAGCCATCCAAAGCTTGAATAACAATAGCAATCAAAATAATGGAAGGGATACCAATTCCAACCATTTCGAAAATAATAACCCAATAAAGGAATCAACCACTAGGCCAACAAGACCCTCTTTACTACCACAGGAAAGAGAGATGGGGGATGAAGAAGCAAACAATCAAACTATTGATAGTGTGGAAGAACTTGTAGAAGCATACTCAAATTGAGTTCCGCCATAAAAAGGGATGTCTCCTTTAGGGATTATTGTGACGCTAAAAGACAAAATAAATCAAATCAAAAAGGAGGGAAATCTAACAAAGACTTAAAATAAAGAATTAGTAAGATGGTTGTTCCCAAATTTGATGGATCTAGAAAGATTACAACATGTTCTTGGGTCCAAACATTGGACACATACCTCAGACTTAGCCCTATGATGGAAAAGAACACCATAACATTTGCCAGTTTCCACCTAGAAGGGACAACTCATGATTGGTGGCATCATGGCCTCATTACCAAAGATCATCAACACATAACATCCTATGATGAGTTCACCCAATAACTCATCCAAAGATTCAATCAAAAATACCCCAAATGGTACTTCAGGGAGCTTACACTCCTAAGACAACAAGGAACCATGGAAGAATATATAATCGAGTTCCAAAAAATTTGGTGATGGTACCATAAGTATCCCAACAAAGATTGACCTGCCTATTTTTCCAAGGATTGGCAAACTCTACCAAGGGTTTGATAAGTACCCTCAATCCTTCCACACTTAAGGATACAATTCAATAGGCACTAAGTGTGGATACCCCACCTACAAAAGACAAATACTCTACAACACATCAAACCTTTAAAACTTCTCATAAAGATGGAAGGCCTAAGAAGGAATCCTGAGGAAGAACATGCTTTTATTGTAATAAGACATGGGTATGTGGGCATGCATGCCAAAATGAAAACAACCTAAAATGACGAGATGACCTAAAAATGAAAGGTTTGTGTTTCAAGTGTAAAGAACCATGGGGAAAAGGACACACATGTGGAAAAAGTAGCTGAATGCATAACATAGAGGCAACATCCAAAGAAGAAACAGAAGTAAACCCTAGCAAGAGGGCAAAGCATGATGATGAAGAGTATGGAACCCTAGCCACCATCTCACAAGCTTCTAAACACCACCCTTTTAGAATCAAAAGCACCCTTAAGGGGCAAAAGGTAATTGCCCTAGTAGATAGTGGGGCATCCCGCAACTTCATTAACAAGAATATAGTGGCAAAAAGGAACTTAGAAGCCAAGGATTTTGAGGGTTTTACTGTAGTACTAGCTAACGGATGTATGGCCCAATGCACCAAAATGATTCCCCAATTGGAAATTACCCTAGGGAAGTACACCATCAAAGGGGATTTCTATGTGGTAACTCTAGATAATGATGTGATATTAGGAACACCTTGGTTTTTCTCCTTGGGATGCTTCACTATGGATCTCCCAAACTTAGAAATATGCTTCCAACATCATGAACAAGAAATTACATTAAGGGGATTACCCAATGGCTCCCTAAGGCTGGTCTTATCTAAAAGAATGGAAAGAATACTTAGACATGGCCAAGGAGAGTGGGTCGCACAATGTATTGTTCTAGATAAAACCTCCACCCATGGAAAAATAGTTCACATGGACAACCAACCCATTTTAATAAAATATAAGAAAGTATTTGATGATATTCCCCCAGGGTTACCCACAAAAAGAGGATTTGAGCATACAATAGAATTAGAAGAGGGAGTTGTAATCACCACACCCTATTGGCATCCTCGTAAATTCAAAGAAGAGATTGAAAAAACTAGTAAGGAACTACTAGAAATGGATCATATCCAATCCAGTTCTAGTCCCTTCGCATCATCCATAGTCTTAGTCAAGAAAAAGGATGGAACCATGAGAATGTGCATAGACTATAGGGCTCTAAACAAGAAAACAATAAAAAATCATTACCCTAGACCAAGAATTGACAAGTTAATCAACGAACTCCATGGAGCTAGATACCTTTCCAAAATTGACTTGTGGTCAAGGTATCATCAAATAAGGATGAGAAAGGAAGATATTCTAAAAATCACTTTCCAGTGTCATTATGGACACTTTGAGTTCTTGGTCCTACCTTTTGGCCTAACAAATACCCCAACAACCTTTCAATCATGCATGAATCATATATTCTGGAAACAACTAAGGAAATTCCTACTCATATTTTTTGATGACATCCTCATTTGTAGCAAGACGTGGGAAGAACATCTCAAACACATTGAGGAAGTCCTAAATGTTTTTGAATAAGAGTTCTTAAATGCTAAAGCTTCAAAATGTGAGTTTGGTCTAGAAGAGATCCTTTACATAGGACACAAGATCAATGCACAAGGGGTAAGTGTAGATGAAGAAAGAATTAAATCCATTAAGGAATGGCCAAAACCCAAAACCCTAACACAACTAAGGGGCTTCGTGGGATTATGCAGTTACTATAGACACTTTGTAAAAGGATTCTCCAAAATTGTCGCCCCACTCACAAACCTAACCAAAAGGGGAGCCTTTGTGTGGAGTGAGATGTCTCAACAAGGCTTCAAAAAACTAAAAGAAGCAATGAGTTCATGCCCTGTTTTAGCTATACCTGATTTTACATTACCTGTTAATATCCCTAATTTTACATTACCTGTCAAACAATGAATTAGCATCTAGCATTCCACCATCTCTCAGGAACAACAAATACAGAGATTTGGAGACAATAGGAAACCCTGGTCTTTCTCAAGAGCAACCTAATCAGTCTTCCACTAAGAAGAAAAAGTTTTCAGTACGTTTGGTAGTTGAAGTTGTTGTTGCTGTTGTTGTTTTTGCCATTGGGGTAGTTTTATTGACAATGTTGGCATGCAAATACTTTCCGTACAAAGAGCATGAAGTACCAAACATGCAACAACCCCATGTATTTGAAGGCCTTTCAATTTTAGTTTTGGGAATTCTTAGGGTGAGGAATTGGCATAGACTGAGATTCAATCAATCAGAAGCAATTCGTAAAATCCTTAAAAATTTGGAGCATCCATAGATCTCATATGAGGAGCTTCTCACAACAACTAATAGATTCCACCACTCCAATTCGCTTGCAAAAAATAGCTTAGGATCTGTGTACAAAGGATTTTTGATTGATGGTTCCCGTGTTATCGTGAAGGTTCTCAATTTAATGCAAGAGCAATCAGACAAGATTTTTAAAGCAAAATGTAAAGTGTTGTAGAAGGTTTGACACCAAAATCTTGCTAGAATCATAACCACATGTTACACTCCTCACTTCAAAGATTTAATCTTTGAGTATTTTTCTAATGGAAGCTTAGAAAAGCATTTGTATGAAGATAGAGATCCTATTTGTAGATTGAGAATGAAGGAAGTGTTGAAGATAGCTATAGATATAGCCCATGCTATGGAGTATCTTCATTATGATTGTTACGCGCAGATAGTGCACTGTGACATAAAACCAAGCAATGTTCTTTTAGATGAAACTATGACAACTCATCTTTCAGATTTTGGGATAGCCAGATTGATGGGTAGAATCGCGGTCAATTCGCTAACTTCAACAATGGATTTAAGAGGTTCAAAGGGTTACATCGCACCAGGTATGGTTTCTCAAATATTTTTCATTTTTGAAAATTTATGGGTTTGTAAGGTATAATGGAGAAAGAAGTTACAATCATTCCCTTGATTGCAGATTATGGATTGAGTTGCAAGATATCTCCTTGAGGAGATGTTTATAGATATGACATTTTGTTATTAGAAATGCTGGCAAGGAAGAGGCCAAATGATAGTATGTTTGATGAGGTTGTTAGTCTGCATAGCTGGGTGAAGAGGGCATTTCTAGAGGAGGCTATTGAGGTAGTTGATAAAGGCTTTCTAGTAGAAGTGGTTGGCATATAGAATGAAGAGTGTCTTATTTCATTGATGAGAGTTAGTTTGTTCTGTTCAGGGGATTCTCCTGAGGCACGACTAACTATGAAAGATGTATGCAATCGATTGAAGGACATTCAAGAGGAGTGGACCACTGACACAACTACTCCCATCAAATTAAGACCCACAACATCATAGTTAGTTTGTGAGAGAAGAGAAACACTTGACTGTGAGGACACATTAGATACCCAAAGTTCTACCTTTTAGTATACTTGTGACTAAGTCATGGTTTGACAGGTTACACCATGGAAGACTTGAAAATAGAAAAATAGCAGAAGCAAAGCATATGTTATTACTCTACTCTTCCTTTAGGATTTTATATTTAGGTGATGCTTTGTATTTATTATTATTAGATTTGGGTGCTCTGCCCACAACATCATAGTTAGTTTGTGAGAGAGGAGAAACACTTGATTGTGAGGACACATCAGATACCCAAAGTTCTACTTTTTAGTATACATGTGACTAAGTCATGGTTTGACAGGTTACACCATGGAAGACTTGAAAATAGAAAAATAGCAAAAGCAAAGCATATGTTATTACTCTACTCTTCATTTAGGATTTTATATTGAGGCGATGCCTTGTATTTATTATTATTAGATTTGGGTGCTCTACCAGGGGAAAAATGTAAAATTGTATTTTGTTTACAATGTTTACTCTTCATCAGTGTTTGAGACTTTCTATGTTATCTTAATAGAATAAGATATATGGTAATACTTATAAGAGTGAGGACATACAGAATTGTTACACAATTTTCCAAGATAAAAAAAAATCATTTAACCTGAACAGAGCCTATAAAGAATGACAATTTTCCCATGTTCTACATATATTAATGTTTTATAGAATTACCTTATTATCTCAGGTAAAGAATACTTATACGAGATCATGTATCAGTGAGGAAATAATGAAGGAAAGTCTATTAATAATGGGAAATGACCATAATAGTGCAATGGCATTGTAAAAAGCACATCTTAGAAGAGACCACGGGAATGTAAACTCATGCTGGTAAAATAAGAGGTGATTTCAAATAATTTTCTTTAAAAGTATGATGCCATTAAATAGTGGGTATTGGTTGTATAATGAATTTTTTTATAATTGGGAAAACTAATGGAATAAAAATAACATTTTTATTTATATAAAAATATATAGTAATATAAAAATAATATTTTTTTGCTTATAAATTTATTATATATTTATAAAAGATTTTTATTAATATAAAAATTAAGCTTGCTACACCTAAAAAAGCCAAAACCTAGAAACTCATGCTTCTTTGTGACTTAATCTTTGGAAAGTTTGCAATAGCCCCCTTTGGTCCAAAGTAATTAAAAGTTTGTGGAAAGCCTGGGAAATCTCCAAAGACAAAATGGTTCAAGAGAAGTGTCAAATTGACATGGATATTAAAAAGATTTTATTGGAAAGATCCATATGGTGGAATGTTTTCCATAACAACAAACCCTTGGCCTTATTATAGGGGTGCTCTACTAAATCATGGAATCAAAAAGGCATGTCACACTTTGATAAGATTTTGAAAGAAGGTAAGTTGAAAAACTTGGATACTCTGAGAAAAGAGTTTGACTTGTCACAAACTCAGAAAAGAACATTTGAACTTATTAAAAAGAATATGGTGATACCCACAACTAACATGACTATTGTTAAGAATAATGTGTAGGAATATAATTGGCTGGAAAACAATAGTATTGCAGGATTGAAAGCAAAAGAGATATATGGACCCCTGAACAATAATCCAAACCTTGTGGATGATCTGAACCAAAAGTGGAACGTGAACTTAAGCTGTAAACAATGGAACCAAATCTTCAGTCATAACTAGAATAATACTTTGGAACCTAAAAAAGCAACATTTAGATCTTTGTTGCTAATGAAAGGGTTACCAAACGTGGACTCCAATAAGAACCCACTTATTTGTAACATTTGTAAAAAATCTGACTCTGTAATGTATATTTTTTTATTGTTTCTTTGCTAAGGAGATTTGGAATATTTTCAAAATTGATATGTTAAAGGTGTAGACACCTAAAATTGACTTGCTTCACAAAACCAATTTCCCGTATCTCTACACCACCAATTATCCATCCTATTAATTAAATAAATTAATTTTATTTAATTAATTTCTCCCTAATCATCTACCTTTGACCATTTATCCATCCTTTGTGATCAATTAATTCATTTAATTTATCACTATACCTTACAACACTATCTTCATTGATTAAATAAATATTCTAAATATTTATTTAGTTAATTTGTCCAACTCCTTAATCCTTGTTAATTAGATAAATCATGCTTATATAATTAATCTAGCCTATTAATCATCATATCCCTATCCTAGTTAATTAAATATCAATTATTTAATTAGCTACCTTAGCCTACCTATTCCCTAGACCTAAATTAATTAAGCTTAACACTTAATTAACCTTTCTTATTCCATCTTCCCACAGACCTTTGAATAAAAATCAATTTTTTATTCAAAGGGTCAAATCTCCCTTACAACTCATTTATCACCCTCTTACACATGTAAGTGTACATGTGTCTTCAACCTTCACATCTCCACATAAAAGTGAATTTTTAATTGACACTCCCCCATGAGTTGAATTCTTAATTCACTTGCAATATCCACTCTTCCCAAAAATGAATTTTTATTTAATTTTTATCCTCCACACCTTTCCCCATGTGAATTTAAAATTCACAAATAATGAGAGCCCTCCAAATCCATTGACTTAATCTCAACCCTTGATCTCTCTCATCCACTCCCCTTGTGACACTTGTCACAAGACTTTGACTTCAATCCAAACCTTAAATCTCAACCATTTCTAGCCCTTGATCTCATCTTTTAATCCTCACCCTCCATCCATTTTTCAAAAATCTATAAATGAGACCCTTCTCTAAGCCATTTTCAACTTCTTGTTGCATCCTTACCATGCCCAAATTTCTCTCAAATCTTCTCATCATACCATCATAATGCCAAAAATCATTCGTCATCCCCATCTCAATCTCCATCTAAATCCAAATCCCTCATCTACATTGTGTTGAACAAGCATTGAGCAATCCACATTCTTCATCTACTTGGGTAAAATCTAAGGAGTTTGGGTGCAACTCCTTCCACCCTATCTTGGATTTGTGGGTCACATGTGAAGGTATATCATTTGTTTTTGCATTTGATTTATGTTTTTGGCTTTCATTTTGACTTCATAGATCACAATGGCATGCCCGGTGGGACCCACAAGGTCCCAATCTAACAATCTTGTGAGTTTTTTTTGTTGTGAAGACGTGTTTTTTGCATATTAGCGCTATCCCTCTACGCAGTGGCACCATTTTACTCATGTTTTGGTGCTATTCTTCGTCTGTTGTGGTGCTATTTTAACACGATAGTCCCACGCATCTTTGACTTAGATCTAATCTTTGTCTTCTTGTCTT
The DNA here is from genome assembly GCA_027924645.1 of Cunninghamia lanceolata. Classification (NCBI taxonomy): domain Eukaryota; kingdom Viridiplantae; phylum Streptophyta; class Pinopsida; order Cupressales; family Cupressaceae; genus Cunninghamia; species Cunninghamia lanceolata. The sequence continues at coordinate 14,434,220 of BSBN01000078.1, forward strand.
TTTGGCCTTTCTAGCATTTTCGCTCTCAGTTTTTGTAGGTTTTACACAGAAAACAAGGGGAGACTATGTAAAATTTTTCCTAAAATCCATCCATTGACCAACTCTATGCCATATTGGCACTATCGTCACCCAGTTCAGCGCTATCTTTCTCACTGCAGACTGTAAACTAAGGGAAAAACATAGTTTAGTGCTATCTTGCCTCTGTATTGGCACTATCCTGTAATTGGCACTGTCCTATATATTGGCACTATCTTGTATATTAGTGCTATCTTTCCTCTAGATTGGTGCTATTTTCTGTATTAGTGCTATCTTCTGTATTAGCGCTATCTTGCCTCTAGATTGGCGCTATTTTTTGTATTAGCGCTATCTTGCCTCTAGATTGGTGCTATTTTTTGTACTAGCTTAGGGATCTGTGCAGGGTTGGGTCTCTATTTTGCAGGGTATTTTAGATCATCCAAGACCATCATCTTGAAACTACTAACATCTTTTTGTAGGGATTTAGTAGATTAGACACATCTTCTTTTGGTGCACTAAAAAGAACCTTTGTGTGCTTAGCTTAGAAAACACTTAAATTTGGTGCATAAAATCAATCTTGCTTCCAAACAATCTACAATCAAACACTTTATCTTGGTGCACCTAAAAAAAATCTTTGTGTGCCTTAGTGTAAAGAACATTTGATTTTGGTGCAACTAAAATTAATCATTGCTTGCAACAAACAACTTTAGGCACATTTTTTATTTGGGCTTAAAACGAACATTAGCTCTTGTTTGCCGTGTCTTGTGCACTTGCATGTTTGTGTTATCCCATAGGGTAGAATCAAAGTATCCTCTCCCCTTGACTTCAAAAGGATCTTGGATGAAGAGAAATGGTTCTATTCTATTTTTCTTTTTAGGACGTGGACCTGCCCTTGAGACACATCCATTCGGAGAACTTATTGGCGACCCCAAGCGGTACTTTCATCTAGTCCGCTATACAAAAAAGGATAAGGTGAAAGCCAAGTTTGAATCGGTATGAGCGCTTACCATTTGATGCTAGCTTGAAAGGGAGTAGTACTTTGTGTATATGAAACCCCTAGTAGAGCTAGTCAAAACCTTAAGTGGTTTATCGGATGCTCCTAAGGTGTCGGTCCCTCGGATGTTCCCCCACTATGAACCTTTGTTTTAGTGGCCCAAATCCCTCTACTTGTTCAACAAGTATTGTCCTTGCTTCACCTTAGGTTGTGCATGCTTGATAAATCTTTCACATTTTCTCATAAACAAAACCTTTGGCCATTGTGTTTCTTGCTTGTTTGTTTGTCTACTTGCCAAGAAAAATTAAATTCATCCATCATTCTAACCATTTACAGTCTTTTAGCACCATTTCCATCTGTTTTAGTGCCTTCTTCATCCATATCCGAAAATCAAATTTTCCCATCAAAAACATCAATTTTATAAGCCCATTTTTTAATTAGCTACCCTAGCCTACCTATTCCCTAGACCTAAATTAATTAAGCTTAACACTTAATTAACCTTTCTTATCCCATCCTCCCACACACCTTTGAATAAAAATCATTTTTTTATTCAAAGGGTCAAATCTCCCTTACAACTCATTTATCACCATCTTACACATGTAAGTGTACATGTGTCCTTCAACCTTCACATCTCCATATAAAAGTGAATTTTTAATTCACACTCCCCCATGAGTTGAATTTTTAATTCACTTGTCATATCCACTATTCCCAAAAATGAATTTTTAATTAATTTTTCTCCTCCACACCTTTCCCCATGTGAATTTAAAATTCACAAATAATGAGAGCCCTCCAAATCCATTGACTTAATCTCAACCCTTGATCTCTCTCATCCACTCCCCTTGTGACACTTGTCTCAAGGCTATGACTTCAATCCAAACCCTAACTCTCAACCATTTCTAGCCCTTGATCTCATCTTTTAATCCTCGCCCTCCATCCATTTTCTAAAAATTATAAATGAGACCCTTCTCTAAGACATTTTCAACAACTTCTTCTTGCATCCTTACCATGCCCAAATTTCTCTCAAATCTTCTCATCATACCATCATAATGCCAAAAATCATTTGTCATCCCCATCTCAATCTCCATCTAAATCCAAATCCCTCATCTACATTGTCTTGAGAAAGAATTGAGCAATCCACATTCTTCATCTACTTGGGTAAAATCTAAGGAGTTTGGGTGCAACTCCTTCTACCCTATATTGGATTTGTGGGTCACATGTGAAGGTATATCATTTGTTTTTGCATTTGATTTGTGTTTTTGGATTTCATTTTGACTTCATAGATCACAAAAGGATGGGCAAATAAGAGAGGAAAGAAAACTAGATATTATTATGGGGAAGTTTCATGGCTTTGAAAAAACTAATAATCTATTTTGGCTTATTCTTTCAACTGAAATATTATGGTTCATTTGGAAAGCTAGGAATAAAGAAATCTACCAGAGTTGTAGAAGAGATCTTATTGAGTATTTTAGAAAACTCACACTCCATTTTGGATAATGAAACATTGTGTAAACTAATGATTAGTTACTTGTATGGGTAGTTTTAGAATTAAGTGAAGGTTCTTTGGATAAAGAATACAAAGTTGAAGATAGTGGATCAGTAAAATTTGCTAACATAGCTAGTTGTTTCGATGATAATGTTGGTTTGAAAATCATGAGCAAAATTGGTTATAAAGGTGAAGGTTTGGGTAAGCATGGGCAAGGAATCACAGAGCCCATTGAGTCATTTGTTAGGACTAACTATGAAGGTATCGGATATAGAGGTCAAGGAAAAGAAAAGAAAAATGTTTTACATTGTTTCCATTGTGATAGAGAATGACATAGAGAAGAACATTGTTGGTATTTGCATCCTTGCAAAATTTGTGGTTTGAAAAATCATTGTGAAAAGACATGTTGGAATAGAGAGTTAAAAAATGAGTCTATGATAGGTTGTTTGAAAATGAATTGTGGTTGGATAAATGTATTTGATTGGAAAAAGGTCACAGGTATGTTCATAATATTTTATAGACATAAGTCTTCTCATGTTGAGAAAAAGGAAAAAGAATTGAATAGTAGAAACAAAACAGACGAATATAGTGAACAACCAAGTGCAGAGAATAGTATAGAAACTGAAGAAATTGAATTGTTTTAGCAGAGTACAGAAGCACAAGAATAGTACAGAAACTAAAGAAATTGAATTGTTTTAGCAGAGTGCAGAAGCATGAGGAAGACAAGGAAGAGAAGTTTGTTGGTCTTGCAAGACAGCAAGAAAAATGAAAGTTACAGATAGAGAGAGGACTTCCTGATTGACGATCAAAGTTGAGGGACTGCCGCAACAGTGAATGAGAGTTGAAAGAGGAAAGATCAGTAGACCGTGAAGATGATTTGATTAAGTAGACTTGGAAGATAAAACTTGGAATGATATCGGCATTCACTTGGTGTTCTTCCCAATGTTCATTATAGGGGAGAATGTTGGATAATGAAACATTGTGTAAACTGATGATTAGTTACTTGTATGGGTAGTTTTAGAATTAGTTGTAGGATTTAGTTTTGAGAATTAGTTGTATTTTAATTATATATGTACATTCCATTGAACAATCAATATGACATGAAGATTTCTAGTTCTGCTCCTCCAATACCTTCACTCCAGTCTGTCTATGTGCAGGTATCTATCACTATCTAGGTATCCAAGGAAAAGTTTAAAAAATTGATGGAGGAAGGCAGGATAGAGATCAATAAACAAGAAGTGGCATTTGTAAAGCAGTGGCTGTATCACAGAGAGACCAATAACCCTGAGAAAAGTGGCTACCTAAATAGCAAAAATCCAGATCTGAGAAGAAATGGAAGCAAAAAGAAAGAGAATGAAGACTACGAGGAGGGTTACAACTGCCATCCCCCATTCCTTTTTGTCTAAAGGCTTATGTATACAAATGTAACATTAATTTTGTAATAGCTAGGCATATGATGCAGGAACTTCTAGAGATCATAACTTTTGACTCAGATGTGAGTTTTCTACGAGATTTTACGATAATCTGCCATTTTAGGTAATTTTACAATCATATCTTGAAAATCTTGTTTTTTCCCAAAAGCTTCCTAAAACTAAGCTAGGATGAAATGCCAACTAATGTTCTAAATTTGAAACATGGGTTTTGATTTATTACAAAAGCAACATTTTAAAAATATAGAAAAAAACACTAAATTGCTATTTTGAGGGCCAAGATGAAAGTTTCAAGCCCCGAAAAAGTGTCAAGATGGGGTCCAACCCACTAGGGTCAATTGTGAAACCACTTTCCACCTCATAACACATCCACCCGTAAAATCTCGTAGAAAATCTACATCCGAGTCAAAAGTTATGATCTCCAGAAGTTCCTGCATCAGCATATAAGCATGGAACTATGATAGAAAATTAGCAGATATGTAATGGATTGGTGAGACCATGTAATAGTCCCATAGAAGAAGTACTTTAGATGTTGATCTCTACTACTTCCTTCAGCTATAATGAATAAAAAAAAGATTTTCAACTCAATTTTATTTAAATTAATTTAAGCTAATACATAAATAATAATTAAATTATATTGAAGATATAAAGTAACTAGTATATTTATATTTAAAAAATATATCTAAAGTATGTCCAGAGATATCTTCATAAATATTAAAACAAATAAATTCATAAAAATAATAATAAGCAAATCCATTTTTTTTTATCTTCCAACAATTATATTTTATAAATATTAAAAAGTTGTTAAAAATATGAAGTTTCAATAATTTTTATAAATATTAAAAAATATAAGAATATTGAAAGTTTTTTAAAAGGATTTCTAATTATTTTTTTTCTAATTTTTTAAAATATTTTTAATCATTTTAAAATAAGAAAGATAATACTAAACATTTATTAATATAAAATAATATAAATATAAAAAAATAATAATATTCTTACCCAATGTAAAAAATTATAATATTTACTCTTCCCGAATGTCTAAGACTTTCTATGTTATCTTGACAACAATACACGGTAATACTTATAAGAGCAAACATACAAAATTGTTACTCAATTTTCCAAGCTAAAGAAAATCGCTTATAAAGAAGGACAATTTTCCATGATTAACATATATTAATGTTTTGTAGAATTACCTTATTATTTCAGCTAAAGAATACTTATAAGATATCATATTAGTAGGAAATAACAAAGGAAAGTCTATTAATGTTGGGAAATGACTATAATAGTGCAATGGTAAAAATAAAAGATATGTGATTTAATCTATTAAAAAAGTATGATCCCATTAAATAGTGGGTATTGGTTGATAGACGTATAATCAATTATCTATAATTGAAAAAAGTTTAATAGTATAAAAATAATATTTTTAATTATATAAATATATTATAATATAATTTTAATATTATTATTGTTTTTTTTTTCAATGGGATTACATAGATGTGGCATATATCTAAACCAGAATTTGTCCATTTTTTAAGTACCCATGAGCAAGGGGATCCCTCAAAGTCACCTTCAAAAAATAATAATATATTTATATTAATTAATTTTCAAATCACTTTTTTTAAAATTAATTTAAGCTAATACATAAATATAAATTAATTTAGATTAATTAATTGAGAGTTGAGGACATTGATTATCAAAATACAAAGTAATTAAATGTTAAAAGTAAATGTGATAATTAAACTTTATTTGTATTTAAATAAATAAAATAAAAATAATAAAAATATTATCTTTTTCCTATTAACTACTTGTAAAGGAAAATAAACTTTCCTTAAGTTAATCTAGGTTAATCCAATAAGATGCATACACAAGTATAAATTAATTTAGATTAATTAATTGAGAGATGAGGGCATTGATCTTTAGAATATCAAAAGTAATTAAATGTGGAAAGTAAATGTGATAATTCAAGGTACTTAACTTTGTGACCAAAGAATGAATGACTTTCAATGTGGCATTGATGTATGAACTATCAATCACCTAGAAATGATACCTCTTTATAGTGTAATACTTAAAATTGTACATCTTAAATATGTGCATGCATAGGTGTAGATTAATGTAGAATTTAGGCAAATTTCTAATTGTGCTCTGTGTAAGTATGTTTAATAACTAGCATTGGTTACTACAATTTTTTTGTACCACCAATTGTTTTGAACCAACATAAACTTCACAATGTTATTTACCATTGCTGCATTTTGTTCATGTATAATTGTCAATGACCTTCTACAAATGGCATCATTGCCCAATAATATCATAGCTAAGTGAATGATACATACTATTAATGACAAGAGCATACAATTACACAAATTCCATCAATGTAGGTCATTTAGTACTACATTATAAAATCATGATTAGTTCATAACAACAATAATAAAGTCACTAGGTCACTAGGCAAAGCAGTGCCCATCTCAAATCCCCTTCACTTGCTTCAAATGTAGAAAAGTGAGTCACTGGGAAAAGAAGTGTCCATATCAAAAAATGAAGGTCTAACAACAGATATGGAAGGAGAAAAAAGAAGCAGGAAAAGGTGTGAATCCTACCTAGGATGAGAGGATGCCTCAAATGTTGGTATCTAATGCAGAGGAAAATGCCCAAGGAATTACAAGAGGATAGACAGAGGAGGAAGTGATGGAATGTTTTTAGGATTATGAGAGAATCCTTGACATAGAGATCGAAAAGGAAAATCAACTAGTGGAGGTTGATCCTCTGGGAAGCAACCAAAATAGCTTTATCCAAGAACCAATGATGCTCGTAATAGAGGGAATACCTCTTGTAGATACCCCTATGCAAAAGAATAGTGATGATAAATATGGTAGCATGAATAGGGTGCAAGAAGAGAAGCATGAAGTGCATACCTCTCTTACTTCCCCTAAGGGGGTGGAAAGTGAGACAGATGATCGTTGTGAGAGTTCAACACAAGAGGGATTAAAGTCTCTGATGGTTGAAACTTCTCCAGTGGACCTAACATTAGTGAAGTAGGAGATAAATAAGGGGCCAAGGCTAAGGGGAAGAAAAGAAATAAATCCTCTACACCTCTTGGAGAAAGTAATAGGGTCAAAACTAGAGAAAAAAAAGTGGATTGTGGGCCAAACCCTAACATTAATGGTAGGTCCACAAACAAGAATGTGAGAGAAAGGGATATCAAGAGGGATATAGCTAATGGCCTGCAAAAGACCCTCATGGAAATATGCTCTAAGAGCACACCAGTAATTAAATAATGAAATTTATCTCATGCAACATCAGGAGATTGAACAACATCCATAAACAAGATCTCCTATCTAATCTTGTGAGGGAACATAAGCCGAACATTTTATTGCTCCAGGAGACAAAAATTTAGACCCAAAAATTTAATACCTTGAAGAATATATTTTTCAAAGGAAGTGGTTTTCATGGTGTGAATGTAGAGGGTTCCTATGGTGACATTGCCACTCTATGGAATCCTAACATTGCTCAAGGGGTGGCTCTCTTTGAGAGACTAACCATGGTGCAACTCTATTTATGCATTTTAAAGTTGATGTTGGGTAGATCATGATACTCTTCCATCTCTCGATGATCCTCTTTCCAATTCCAATGTGCCTCTTTATTCTTCAAAGAAGATAAACCATGCTTGTGATCCTTTGGAAGTTTTTGAGGCTTCAGATGAGGTTGCAGTTGCTTCAAAGGTTCTCAATTTTTTGTTAGAGATAGTTGATCCACCTTCATTAAGTACTTCCATCATTCCTGAGCAACATGATTATCATTGTCTTCCTAATTAGGATTCCTATTTGCCAGAAATTGGTTCATTGTTCATGGAATCTCACATTTCATACTTGTAAGACACATTTGAAGGATTAATTTTCCTATTTGATGATAGTTGTGGTACAACTATTGTCACTCCATCTTCATCTTTGAAGAATGTTCAAAATCAGTTTCCAGTGGTACCTTGTTTGTCACTTTCTATTGTGATTGGGCATGTTCGTGATTGGTTCGTGGCATCATCTTCCAAGGTATTGGTGACACATGAGCAGATTTTAGAGACATTATCATCCTACATTTGGATTTCACTTGCTCATTCCTATCTAGAATGGGAAGCATTCCTGCATTTGTACTTGGTTTATCTTCTTCCCAAAGGGAGAAATGTCATTTGTAGGCATTGGACTATGTTTTTCTTTCAAGCACTTACCATTTCTGTAGGACATTATTCATCATGGGGGGGCTATGTAGTCTCCTTCTTTCCTTCCTATGGGAGGATCATTGATTGTATATACATGGTGTATGTAGTCCTTGGGGGCTGTCATTGAGTCCTCCATCCATGCATCATTTGGTTTATCTTTTCTCTCTTTTGGAGAGGAGTTTTCTCCCACGGGTTTGTTCTCCTTTTCTCTAGTTTGTGAGAGATTATATTACATTGCATACCATTTGCATTGTAAATGGGTACCTAACATGGTTGTGTAGTCGGGACCCATATTGCATCTTGCCTATATTGCATCTTTCTCATGTTGCATAATAATCTCCCCAAGTTGCACTTAAGGGGGGTGTTGCAGTAAATGAGTAAATACCATTTACCCATGCTTAAGTTTACTTAGGCATCCAACACAAATATTAAATAATGCATATTAGTTGCATTTACCATTTAGGTAGTTTTTACCTACCAGCTCCTAAACACACCTATATATTGTACATTGTAAAATATTTTTGTATCTCAATACATTTTCATTCTTCTGGTGAAATAACCCCATGCTTCTTTGCATTATGAAGGGATATTTGCAAATGGTGATTCTAGGTTCGGTGGTCTCCACCAACAGATGATACGGTCCCATGGATCACCTCAAACATATATGCTCCTAACACCAAGAATGCGAGAAAAAAACTATGGAGTAGTCTCCAAAACTTTAAGCAGAATGGAATGGAATGAGAAGGAGAATTCAACAATATTTATGAGTGTTTTTACAATAATAATAGTGTTGAATATTATGTTGTAAAGTTTAGTTACATCAATATATACCAATCATAGTCTTTATATATGTATATAAACTTTGATTGACATTTATATATATATATATATTATATATTATATATTATATATACATACGTAAATCAAAGTCTTTTTATATATAAAGACTTTGATTGACATATGTATTATACATAGGTGAATCAAAGTCTTTCTATATATAAAAACTTTGATTGACCTATATTTATAATATATAAGTTAATCAAAATATTTATATGCATATATAAAGACTTTGATTGACTTATATATATAATATATAAGTCAATCAAAATATTTATATGCATATATAAAGACTTCGATTGACCTATATATTATTTATATAGGTCAATCGAAGTCTTTATATACATATATAAAGACTTTGATTGACATATATATTATATATATAGGTCAATCAAAGTCTTTATATTTTTAATATAAGTCTTTATATATATAAAGACTTTGATTCACCTATATATAATATCTTTGTCAATGAAAGTCTTTGTATATAAAAAAATTGATTTACACATATATATCAATCAAAGTCTATTTATATACATATATAAAGACTTTGATTGACCTATATATAATATATATGTCAATTAAAGTCTTTATATATATATATATATATATATATATATATATATATATATATATACTTTGATTGACTTATATATGTGTGTGTCAATCAAAGTCTTTATATTTTTACATTGAGACTTTGATTGGCATATATATATATTAAATAAATGTTATCAAAATAATTATATATATAAAGAATTTTATTGACTTATATATATGTATATACATATATATCTGTCTCTCTCTCTATATATAAAGACTTTGATTGACTTATATATGTATATGTATAATTATATATTATATTTGTATATATTATATAGATATGCATATATAGATATACATATGTATATATACATATATGTATGTATTTATATATGTAAATGTATATGTATTTACAAGCATAATACATACATACATACATACATATATAGTTTGTGACCAGTCTAGCTTGGGTTTGGCTTAAGCAACTTGATAGATAGAATGTCTTTTATATGAAAGTTGAAAAACTTAAACTCTTAATTATGTAATGCAAGTCTTTTTAATTTGAAGTAACATTTTAAAAATATTGTGACAATAGGGGTAAGAAAAGGCCAACACATACACTACCTTGTAGTTGTTCTATATCTAGCTATGCAGTGTGTTTTGTTAGTTGAATTGATCTTATATTTTTCTATTAATATTTTATTTAAATACTTATTGGCATTATGTTTGATTAGTTTCTTGCAATATAGCTATTGTCTACACAAATGTCCATTCATATGGTAAAGGTCTTTGCATTCACTTATAGGAAGGTAGTTTTGTAATCATTCACTTGGATCAAACAGACATAAACTACATGGTGTTAGCTAATTTTCCACCATTGTGATTTGTCTAATACTTTAAAAAGTCAATATTTTTGGGGGAGCACATAGACACTATGTAATATTTTTCTATAAAAAATAGGAGCACTTTGTGTGCTCCCCCTATTTGAACCTCTTAATCTCCACCATTTTTAGAAAAAACTTAATATTTTTGAAACTAGACTTGGAGCACTACAAAACTTGTTCTTATGAAATCTTTTGATTTTGAACATGGCTATCTTAAATTTCTCATGCACGATCATTTTTTTCTAATTTCATAAAAAAGTGGCCACTTTTGACCCCCTTTTGGTCCCCCATTTCCATGCACTTACCCATTACAACTTAGATTGTGATATGCGTCAATTGTTGATCCAAATAGAGAGATTTCTATAAAAAATAAGTCAAGAGTGGATATATATATATATATATATATATATATATATATATATATATATATCCTTGATATAAATAAATTTATTATTATTATTACTATTAATTTATTCATCTTTCAATACAAATAATATAAAATAGACACCTAATACCATAAATATACTTATATTCTTTTAGTTTTGTAGATTTATACATATTTATTTTTGTTCTTGTTTTTAGTTTTATTTTATTTTTTCATTTTAATTTTCTCCCTTCTTGTTTAACTTCATTTCCCTTTCTTTTTTGGCTCCTTTGGGTTTATTTTTATGATTCCTTTTTATTTGTGTTTAGATTTGGTAGTCTCCTTTGCATCCCTTTTTATTAACCTAGCTAAATTATGGTACTTCGTGCCCATCCCCCTCTCTCCCTCTCTCTTTTTAAGTTACTATCTCTACAATTTTAACTCACTCATTCTCTTTTTAAGTGTGATCTGAAACGTCAATCCAAAAAAGCTACACACAGTTTTTCCAAAAGCTCTATTCTATATCGTGGATTGTGGAAATATCATGTCTACTATTATAAAACTTGTTATAAAAATATTCAAAATAATAAATCTAAATCTATAATATGAAACTTGATTTAATATATAAAATTTAAATAAAATAAAATATTAAGTGTAAAATAAAATATACTTTACCACTATTTACATCGAGAGGCGTTTTATGGGTGGAGATGAGAGCACTCATTTTCTGTGTAAATATATAGCAAAAATAAAATAAAAATAAAAGCAAAAAAAAATGGAAATTTTTTTAAAAAAACCCAAAAAAATTTAAAATTTGTTCTCACAAAAACTAGGAACCAAATAAATTGGAAAAAATAAAAAAATCAAAACCAAAAAAAGGAATTAGAAACAACAAAAACTAAAAACCAAAAAACAAAAACCAAATTGGAAACTGTTGGAAGGAGAAAATCACAAAAACTATGGAAAAAAAAAATTGGAAAAATAAAAAAATAAAAACCAACTAAATTTGCAAAGGAAAGAAAATGAGAAAATCAAAGAGACTATGAAAAAAAAGATATGCCTCGGCATACTTTAAATATACTAAATATAAATATACTAGTTATAAAACCTAGAAACGTGCTTATTTAAATAAACATACACAACATAATAAATCTAAAACTATTAAATCATGTATATATATATATATATATATATATATATATATATATATATATATATATATATATATATATATATATATATATAATCATTGATTTAATATATAAAATAAAACATTAAGTATAAAATAAAATATCTAAAGTTACTTTTACTTTGCCACTTTTTAAATAAAAATAAATAATCAAGAAAAGAAAGTGAACTTGACTTTTTTAATAAATTATAATAGAAATACATGTTACCACTTTAAAAAAAAATGAACTCGAATTTAAAAATTTTTAAATAAAAACTAAATAATCAAGAAAATAAATAATCTAAAATGAAAAGTGAACTCGACATTTTTAATATATTATAATAGAAATATATGTTGCCACTTTAAAAAAAATAATGGACTTGAGTTTTCTAAGGAATTATAATAGAAACATGTGTCCCCACTTAATTCATGTAGTTAAGTAATTTATATTTTTTTTATATTTAAATAATTTGAATTATATGAGATATTTTTTGCTTTTTTAGAGTTCCTTAGGAGGCCCATTTTTTATGTAAATTTTCCCTAATTAGTATTGGGTCAACCAGACATTCTAGTGAAAAAGGTATCCCTCAAAGGGAAAGATAAGGAATCACAAGGGGATGGCACAACAAGCTCTTGTTGATGCACAATAGACAAAGTTGCAAGGATTCAAAAAGGTAAAAGAGGAACTCAAAGAACACACAAAAGCCCATGCTACCACCACTGCACATCCAGAATTCCCATTAGTAGATGTGGTGAAATTTTCTGACGATGAAGTTACAAAAGGGATGGATGTAGAAACCATTTTGTGAACAACTTCCACTTATACTAGGGTTTCACAAACCACTTTTTCTCCTGGGGCATTCCCAATATTGTTGAACATGATCCAATGTTCGATGAAATTCTCTCAATAAGCCAAGAAGCCATTTTTTCAATTGGTCAGGAGGCTCCCACTGTTCGCATTGAATAGGTAGAGGAGGGAGTAATAGATAACATTCCTTTGGAAGGGCATGCTAATAAGGAAGTCCCAAATACTTTAGAAGAGGTTAATGAAGAAGTTCCCATTTTTGCAAGGCAAACTTAATTGAATACTTCACATTCAGAAGTAACACATCCAGATGCCACTCAATGCGATACTACACAAATAGATTTTCCACATCCGGATAGCTCACAACAAGATATGCCAAAGGCAAAAGATTTGAATGTCAAGCAAGAAAAGCAATTGGATATTCAACATCTAGGTACATCCCAACTAGACATATCTACTGAATAGGAGGATCTACATCTAGATGATATTCCAGATATTCTTCAAAAGGAGGATTGACCACAACAAGAGAATATTCAACCTGATGCTACACAACCTCCAGTTGAATAGGAGAAAGCACTTGAAGTGCAAGATGTGAACATGGAGGATCAACATCAGGTTGATCAACATCTAGATGATGTGGAACAAGACAAGGATAAAGCACATCCTGATCAAGAAAAAGATCAACATGAAGGAGATGTGGGATAGGACCAACAAGAAGAGGGTCAAGATCAGGATAAAGATTAGGATATGGAAGAGCATCTGGTTGATGAAGGAAAAGATCAAGAGGTGCACATGCAAGAACCATATGACCAAAATAAAGAAAAGGATTTGGAGCAAGATATGACACAAGACCAACAGGATGGTCAAGATCAAGTTAGACAAGATGAAGAACAAGAAGTTCCAAATGAGACAGAAGTCAAGAAAAATGAGCAAACAGATCAAGACATTCTTGAATGGTTATCTTCAGAGGTATCACCACACCCTATTCAATTAATTACATTTGATTTTAAAAGCATTTTTATAGAGGAGACATATAAGCCGAAAAGGAAGGCATGAATAATGTCCTCCATCAGGAGAGACCCAATAGAAGCTAGGATAGCCCAATTGGCTATTGCTAGTGTTGATTTAAATAAAGGATAAATTTAAATGTGAAAGATTTCTAGATGACTGCAATTAATTTAGGTCATGCTACTCGTAAGTAAGAGATAAATGATCTCTAGGAAAATGTGGAAGCAACAGCTACCAGGGTCTTAAAGGACAAGAAGAGGAAGATGGAGTTGAAATGACAAATTGTCCAGCTCCATAATTTCATTAAAGGACTAGTAACAACTGAGTAAGTTATGCCAGAGCTCCTATCCAGTCTTGCTTTGGTGACACATGAATAGGTTGCAAGATTGGATGTCTAGAAAGGCAACTATTATGGATAATTGGATTAGGAAATTCCTAATAGCAGGGGAGTATGCAATGAAAAGGGCAATCTCAAATTATGATGCCATAGCTCCACTCAAGGACAAGATTGAATCCTTGGAGGAGGAATGCCGAGAGAGGCTGGAGCAAAATGACATTGAGCCGGTGATGCCAAAAGCAATTCAAGATGCTGACAACAATGTCATGTTGAATAAAGGTATCTTAACCAACAGGGTTGTGCCATTGCTACTTTTTTGGATCAAAGAACCAAAGCTCAAGTGGGACCTCCTGAAGAAATGTCAAGAGAAGATGAGTGAATTGAATCAAAAGGTCCAAGAACTCTTAATTGAAGAAGTAGAAATTTTAGAAGAATTGGTAGGACATCTGGTTGGAGTTGATGTTTGGTATGATGTCCAAACAACCCTTAAGGAATTCCAGGCCAATTTTCAAAGGATTCTGGATGACCCTATATAGTATTTTAATGAGGCTACTACAGATGAGATCATAGACAAGCACATGAAGATCAAATCATATATTGCACAAGTTAAGTCTAGATTTGACAAAATATCAGCAATAGAAAGCAATTTTGAGGTAGAAGGATTTATTTAGGATAAGGTGCAAGCTTATGATAAGAAAGAGATAACTCTAGTTTTGATAGCCTATAGTAGTTATAGAGACCAAGAAGCACGGGAGTGTACAATTGAAGATTGTACAAGTACAGAAACAGAGTAACACCATTCTTTTGTATAGTTCACATTATTTAGCTAAGACAACATGCCTTCTACATTATTTGGTCAGCTGAAAATGTTCCACATTCTTTTGCAACTAGATATCAAGATACAGGGAAAGTCTAACCAGATATGCAATTCAGGATACTATTTGATCAACTAGAAATCTAATTCCATGTAATGACAAAGATGTCAACTGTCAAGAATGCCAACTAGCATCCACATGCTTTGATTTTGGTCCATTGATATGTGTAATATAATTTGAACCATTGATTTGTTGTAACCGATTTTGGGTTCCTTGTTCTATAAAAGGACTTGAATCATGTATTATTTGGGGGGGGGGGGGGGGGGAGATAAAATTGTAGATAATTGCCAACCTTGAAGTGAAGAACTTGTGCTTCAAGTGTTTCTTCTTGGTTTTCTCTTCCACTCAGTGTGAATACTTGTATATTTTAGCTTAGACTTGTGAATTTGAGACTGATTGTTGGTCATGTCCATAGAAAATTTCAAATTACTATATATTAACTGATAGTAATGAAATCTCAAATTGTTGTGTCCTTCTAGGAGTGCATTTGATTATCTTCATCTCCTTTGTCAATTCTCCTTTCAAGATTCACATTATTTATACTTACCTCTGAAATTTTTTGTGATATATAAACTGAGTTGTCTCAATTCATGAATTTGATAAGATATTAGTGTTAGATCACTGAAAACTTAACTTTCGTAGAAATTTACTCTCTTCCCTAATCTTTTTTTTATTTCTTTGTCAAAATGTCAAAATACACAAAAATAATGGTAAATATTGCTAAATCCATAGATGATTTGCTAAAATAGGTGAATTAATAAATTTCATGAGCATCGTTCAAGTAATTTCAAAAGAATTGATCAAGGTTGCAAAGTTATCTTTTAATTGCATAAATATGATGAGATACTTGCAAAGTCTAACAATTTAAGTGCAGATCGAGTGAGACCTTGACATTATTTGCAGAAATCTGAAGATCAAACAATTTGTAAGATCAACATGCAAAGTAAGCCCCTTGAGAAAAGAACCTATTACAACGAACTTGAGCGAAGACACATGCATCAAGACATGACTATCTGATCCTTGGGATTGCAAATTCCAAGTGAATTTGAGGTCTTTTAAGAGAGATATCATTTTGTTGTATTAGAATCTTATCTGTGTTTGATGTGATCAATATCCATGTCAACACAACCTCCAATAATGGTGTGATTCCTTACATTTCTAGAACAAATTCCAACACATAAAGACTCTTCAAACAGTACATACATATTTTTCAAGAAACCACTACATAGTCATTATCTAGAGGGGAAAAATCATTGTCATAGTTGTAATCACCAATGCAGAACCTCCAATTATGGTGCACAATTGCAGAACAAGGCGCAACTAGAGAACAGAGATATCAAGTGGAAATGAGATGCCCAGAGAAACAAATCCAAAATCGTTGATTCAGCAAACTTTCATGTAAAACCCTAAACAAAGCTTTCATCTGTCTAATTGGCTTCTAATGGATATTAAAGGATATTGAAAAGAAAATAGGTGTGCGAATTCAGGCACTATTTGATGGTACGGTTACAATATTGGGTGAAAACCAATTCGTGATGGAGCAGGCACAAAAGAAGATTGATTCTGTTGTTGGACATGAAGTTGGAGTTGGTGGTCTATATAAAGATGTAATAACATCCCTTAAAAATTTTGGGGTTTCTATTAACTTGGGTAATGATTAGATAGGCAACGACAATCCAAATGTTGTTGCACATCTTCAAGAGCAAGCTAAACATGCATCAATAACATTTAGTGAATTCAGAGGAGCAGCTTAAGTGCTCCTGTGATCTTTGTACAGAGACGGTTATCCTATTTTGAAAAAGAAACTGTGAAACTTTCATATCTGTGTGGATGCGAGCTTCTTAAGGTTGTTCGGACCAACTTCAAAACCCCGCTTGGTGCTTAACTCCACATAAGGCTTGCACTCTTCAGCTTGCAAGAAGTCGATAAGTACATGAAATGTCCACGAGTATCTACATCGACATCTTCATTTTAGTATCTTGCAGTAATGTGAAGTAGGCATGGAAATATCCATGACACCCACAAAGTCCCACAAAATCTCGTAACCTCCACTGACACCATCATTTCATTATTTTGCGGGTTCGCAAGTAGGACATGGAAATTGGGAAGTTGATCTTATAAATTGCAATCCTCAAAACAGAAAACCAAGACTATTGCAGTTTCCTTGAAAGTCTTATGCAATCGAATGTTGAGTATATTGTTATAATAGTGGCATTTTGGATCATTAAAGTAGTATATTGTGATAGTTTTGCAACTTGACTTAAATTTGATGCTAAGACTCCACTAGTGCTTCTTGAAGCTCGTCGACGATGGGGGAATAAAAGGATCAATCAGTTTTGTATGCCTATCCAGAAAATTGTAGATAAGGATTCAGATAGTGCTCCTCATGATGTATAACACAAAGCAAAGGAAACCTTTACATGAGTTTTCAGGATTTAAATTCGGTTTTAAAATATGAGCTATGAATATGACATGAAGTGAAAAGTACTTTTGTGATAACCAATTGGTTGAAGCTACACACAACTTTATGGTGAAGCAACCATCCATCCTTCAATACAAAACATAAAGGATAGATCCATCGATTACTGGTCGGTGTAATAGTTAATAAAGCTATTATTGAAAGCCAAACACGAAGACCTCGACATTGATATAGAAGATCGAGGGAATACATGTTTTGTTGATACAAAAAGATGATGTTGATAGTAGAATTT
Organism: Cunninghamia lanceolata; assembly: GCA_027924645.1. NCBI lineage: Eukaryota > Viridiplantae > Streptophyta > Pinopsida > Cupressales > Cupressaceae > Cunninghamia > Cunninghamia lanceolata. Next base: position 14,451,875 of record BSBN01000078.1, read on the forward strand.
GATGATCTATTCCTCGCAAGTTGAGTTTTGTGGTGGTTGTTTCTTATGGGAACTCAAACAGATGGCATTATGTGAAAATTACATTTAAGAAAGGTGAGACATTCAATTCCTTCCAGACCTTGCATCCCCGCTAAATAAACTCAAGCTTTTCACCGAGATGTAGTTTTGTCCTTTGTGGGAATCCGATATAAACATGGAGATATCATAACCATCCTGTATACCCGCAACTTCTTGAAGACACTCGAACTCACACAATCTTGACATCGATGAGGGGAAGATCACCAGATTTCACACTAAAGGCTAATTTTAAAGGATTCTCGATCCAATGAAGAAGTAAATAAAACTTGGTTCACATCCTTTCGAAGCATGATACTCCTGCAAAGTGATGAATTAAATGCATAATCTCTATGAAATGTTGAAAATGATGATATATTTCGGGAAAATGAGTGGATTATTGCATTTTTATAAAACACCAGATTTTAAAAGTTAAATCTTGTTAAACACCAGATTCTTCTACACTCACATTGGAATGTATTAAACGTTTGTGAAAAGTTATTTATTGTGAATTTCTTTTGCAGATCAAATCTCACGTCTGAACGATATGAAGTGCAAAAGGGACCAAATGCTTCAGGAAGATCTACAAATCAAGGAAACCAATATAGTAAAGATCAGAGGTCTGTTTAAGGTCTTCTAAGGTAGAAAACAATAAAGATCGGATCACTGTTGAAGACAGGGGAAGCGTTCAGTTCCAGACCTTGTTCACACTTGTTTTTTTATAAAACTAGTTCATAGATGGAGTGCCCTGTGTCATTTTCATTTTTATTGTCAACTTGTCAAAAAAGGAAAATTTTTGTCATATTTGACTTGTCTCAAAGGTGTAAAGTCAAAATGATTTTGTAACTGTCTTGTCACAAACATTCAATGCTTAGGAAATCTAAACCCTTGGTGCCGGATTAATCCTCAACACTCATTGTAAACTAAGTGCTCTTGCCTCCTCTATATAAAGGCAATCACTCTCTCTTGTACAAGTTAAGGAATGATTTAAAAGAAGTATAATTGTTGAGACTCTTCCATTTTTCTGAATCAATATAAATAGAAATTCATTTTCTTTTGTCAACTAGGTTGTTCTGTTGATTGCAAAATTGGTTTCATGGTTCCTTTTCACTCTTCTTCTAGTTAGAGTTCATATGTATTTATGATTGATCTTCTATGGATCTCTTATGTTCATACCATTAGTAAATTGATGATTGTAATTTACTTTGTATGGTTAGTCTGAACACACTTCAATTTAGTTCGATTGTGGAAGTTTATTAGATTACACTAGAATTTGGATGTTTAATGATTTTTCACAGTTTAAAAATCTTTCATTTCCTTTGGAGATTGCACTGTCTTTGTAGTGTTGTGAGCTATCTAATTAAGCAAAGATCTATTTGTTTGAGATCTATCTATCTAAAGAAGTTAATTATTCCTATAGCTATCCTTAGGAATTCTCCAACCTTTCTCTATCTCGCCCTTCTTTTGAACTTATTTTTATCAAATCTAGTTAGTTTAGAGTTAGTATAGGACATTCAAACTTGCGTATTGTTGTTGTAAAGTTGATATTTCATGAATGCAAGTTGATATATTATTGGTTGTGAGCTGAAATGGTGTATTTTATGGCAATATATGTTTGGATTAATTTGCTTATGCATTCCTAAATCTTAAAATTGATTAGTTTATGTGTATTTTTACCTTGTTTGTTGAAGTTTGTCTAGATTTATATAAGACCCGTTGATTGGAACAACAAAAGACATCATACAACTAAGTTATCTTGTAAGGCCAAGACTTGGTAGTATAGACCTTGGGGTAGTTATTTCCCATTTCTTTTAGATTCGATTCCTTTTAGGAGAGATAAGATACTTAGTATTTTATCTAAGTTGTTGTGTACAAAAATACTCATCAACAAGTCTACCTCAACTTGGCCTAATTAGACTATGATTCAATACCAGCAACCTTGGGTACCTTAGTAGAACCAAGGACAAAGGTGGTACATGAACTAGCAACAAACTTTGTTGCTTGAACCATCCCAACAATCATCTCAAAATTCAAATGAGTAGGTAAACTAGCTGCAACTACCTACCCAACCTATAACTAACCCAAAGAACAATAGATCACAATGGTCAATTTATAATGTAGATCAAACCACAACCTTAACTGTGATAGAAATTAATGAGATAAAACTACATTATAGAAAAATGTTGGAACTACATTCCCCTACCCTCTCAGACTTACCAAAAATGAAGGAGATAGTCATATAAAGATAATAGAGGAAAACTTTAGATTTTTTTTAGGAATATTAATTCCTCAAAAGTATGGAGATCTAGGAAGCCCTATCATTTTAGTTACAATAAAAGGAGTGCCAATGTCTAATGTGTTAGTCGATCTAGGAGCTGTCATCAATATGATAATAGCAGAAACCATAGAAACGTTGTCCATGACTGGGACACAATCCACATCTATGGTTTTATAGCTAGATAATTAATCCATCATGAAACCTTAGGGGGTACTAGATGATATCACTATCATGGTATACACCTGGGAATATCCAATCAACATCCTTATTCTCCAAGCAAGAAATAAAAAATTAAGTTACTCAATCATATTAGGACACCCTTGGTTGGATACAACAATAACCCTACTGCATTGTAGGTCTAGAAACATAATCATCTCCAATGGATCCAAGTTAAAAGATTTATACATATATCCACCTATCAAACCTTCCTTACAACATGATCATCTACACGATTTGGGTGGATGATCCCATTGATTCAAATGATGAGAACATATCCACCCTATCTATGGCTACAATAATAGAACACTTAGAGGAGTACGATATATGTGAGGAAGGGTATGGACAACCTCTTTCAAGAACAATACAACAAGATGTCACTAAATGGGTCTAAGAGTTTCCTAAGGAATCTATGAGACTGTTTAATTACCCTCTTTTAGACAAAATTTCATCAAAAGAAAACTAACAACATGTAGACACATTGCATAAATTACTTCCTCATACTTGTCCCCTAAACATGTTAATTAGTCCCTATCATGAAGTTAATTCAATTCAATTGGGTACAGAATAGGTCACTATCCAACCAGATAAATAGTTATCCATTAGCAGTTGGTTGACAGATGCTAATGAGATCCAAGTCACAAGGTTGTTACAAAATTATATGCAGGCATTCTATTGGAAATAGAAAGATATGAAAGGGATCCACCCAATCATATGCACCCATCATATCTACACTAAAGATGTAAGATCTGTTAGGCATCCCTAAAGAAGATTCAACCTGACATTAAGAGAGGTATTAAAGGACGAAATTGATGAAATAGATATAGGAATTTTGAAAAGGTAACAGAGATTAGGAGACAATGTAGAATCAAAGCTTGGGCCTAAAAACTAGGAGGAACTAGGGTGCTAGGTTCCCTAGACCCAAATTAGGGTTTTTCAAAAGTCTGAACTTCATGTGATCTGTACCTAAAATATTAGTCTTGTCTCCAAATGGTGTCTTCTAAAACCTATTAAATCAACCTACACACACAAAACAATTGAAAAAGTGATGTGGCTATATAGGAGCTTTCCTTAGTCAAGCCCCCATTTTAGTATTCCTACCTCATGGATAGCCAAGATTAGAACAAGATGTGTGTGATCAGAAACCATAAGTATGAGCAATAACATGCAAGATCTAATCAAATATATCAAACCCTAACCCTAGATGACTCAAGAAAAGAGGATATGATGATAAAAGAGATGCTTCACTCAAGGAAACATACAACTTCACCTCAAAGATGAGGATTTACTAAAGGTTTGTTGAATAAGAAGGAAGTTAGAGCTAGAAAAAAGGTAAGGCAAGCACTTGGATAATAGTGAGGAGAATGTGGTTCACGGAAGCCCTACAAAGATAATCAGAGTTAAAATTCTAGAAGAGAAAGGTAAAACCAAGACTGGGATAAGAAATTTGGGGAGGTCACCTTTATTTACAAGCTGAATTTCCTAAGCAAAGAATGGCATTTAATTTTCTTGTGTTGTTTCTTTGTTGTTCTTGTGGTTGTTCTGTGGTATTTTACTAGTCAAGATTACTGGTGCTTTTGGTTTTTAGTGATGGCATTGTAATGTGTTTTAGTCTCATCCCTTGTGAGACTCTCCTCATTTGCCTTCTTGGTTGTTATATATGTAATGAGTTCAGGCCCTTTTCCCATCTTTAACTAATATCAAAAATATTATTTAATTGTTTCTAAAATTTATTAACAACTATTAATCTTTAAAATTTTGTACATACTAACTTAATCATTCTAGAAAAGATGTGAACAATCATATAGCATGATATTTAAAGAATAAGAATGCCTTCATTTATCATCGACATCACAGTAATGAAATATGTGTAGATGAAGAACTTATAATGTATCCAACAATGAACCATTTATAAAATTTAAAGTGTGTTAGTTCACAAAACTATCTACCATTAACCTTAGCATAATAACACTTAGCATAATCATTTTTTTTTATACAAATTTTATTTATGATTATTCATATTACAATGTTACAAAATGTAAAGCCGGGAACTTCATATAGTTGCTTATCTTATTTTGTTTACTAGGTTTTTCAATTGTTTTGAGTTTTGGAGTTAGTGGTTCTACAAATTTTTTATTTTACTTCTTATTTTAAGTAATTGTTAAATGAATAATAGATATGTGTATTTATTTGTGTTAATAAGAAAAATTGTGGAGGTTGAACTTAGTGGAAAATGGAGAAGAGGAGGAAAGAAAATGTGTGCAGTTATGTGACATATTTTTCATTATGCAATGGTTGTATAATTTCACCCCCACTTATTTTTCCATAACTTATTTTCAATCCTAAATTGTAGCAGTTCCACCATTGTAGGAGAACATTTCAAATTATTTTTTGTGTTAAATTCAAAATTTACTACTAAAATTTAAGTTGTGAACCAAAATAAGTAGTTGCATGAAAACACCGTGTTTTAAATTTTTTAGGTTAAATATAGAAATTTACAAATACAAAAAATTATTTTAAAAGATGGAGTGCATATACACCATCCCATACACCAATTTATGAGCCAGTAATTCTATTTTTAAAAACTAATTAAAATTTTGAGAAAAATAATAAAGCTATCACATGCATATGATTTTCTAGCCACGCAATAGGTTGCATGCACAATACAACTCCAAAGTAGTATCATCAATCTAGTACTATGCCTACAATTTTGTCAAGACATTTTCTAGTTTGTAGTTTCTTCATTTAACAATGATTTTTATGGCAAGAGGAAAATAAGGACAAAAGCATGTCTTTCCTTTAGTTAAGGAGCCATCAAGTTTATTGAGAATTACCAACTAAATGTCCATCTTATAACATTCAAGCTTAGTGATTCCTAGTCTTTATGATTTTGATAAAGCCTTTCAACATTGTTGGTAGATAGGTTATGAACTTTTAACGATTCTAATGAATTAGTTTGGAATTTTGAGCAATTTTTTTGTTTGCAATATCTATTTCAATTTTTTAAATTTTCTTCTATCATTGCTTACAACAATTTAAATTTTGCAAATGGCATTATCACGGTCAAGGGTTTTCTAAATTTATAAGTAAATTAGCAATTGAAAGTTTAAATATTTGCTGACAACTTCCATTAGAGGTCATGACAGAAAGCTTCATCATAGCACTCTAATATCTATATTAGAAGTGTTGTAAAGAGTTCTAATCATTGCAAAGTTTCTCAGACCCTTGATTGACAGTGCAATAAATAACAACATTATTAATGTGTATAATAGTTTAAATCTATTGTTTCTATTGTCATGGTGAATTTTCAATCTCTACGTTTTGCATGCTAATTTTTATCAAATGTCATTGTTTCATATTTGCTTTTGTTTTCTTTGCCATACAAATGTTCAATTATGCATCCAAGTATATATCTTTAATTTTATAGTCTAAGTATATATTGTTTCTTGATTTTTTAGAATTCATAGCATCAATATTAATAGGTGCCTCCAAGATAATAAATGTTCTTGTTAGTCATAATAATATCAAAGCCTTATTTGAAGTGAAGATTATAATAAGAGATCATTTTTTTTAGCTAGTGAAAATTATATTAGACAATAGAAACACGAAAAAATTTTGGTGGTGAAAAAAATAGAGATATGATTGATTGTAATGTTATCAAATAAGTGGTACTTTTTGTAGTGTGTCAAATAATGTGATCTTTTATCAAAATTCAACTACACAATTTTTGAGGCAAACTCATTGACCCATATTTCTGAAGTAATGGTTCACAACCTAGCACTCATTGCATCTAGGTGTCGCTCACAAGGGTGAAGCATTGAGACTTGTCAGGAGGTCATACTTTTACTCTTGAGTGCACTTAACCATCAAGTTTCCCCCAAGATCAAACCCATATAACTTGTTACAACATTTGCAAAACCTTCAACAAGAGTTGTTCCTTATGAACCATTCATTATATAGTTCCTTAGCTCATTCATTATAAAGTAGGTTGTATCTTTTGTAGTGTGTTAAATTATGTAGTATTTTACTAAGATTCAACGGCATAGTTTTTAAGTCAAATGCATTGACCCATATTCCATGAGTAGTGATTCACAAGAGCCCATCTCTCAGAACCATGAATGGTTCACTTAACACTCTTTGCATCTAGGTGATGCTCATAAGGGTAAAGCATCATGACTTTCCAAGAGGTCACCCATCCCACTACTACTTCAACTCAAGCATGCTTTACCATGGGGTTTCCTCCAAAATCAAACCCACATAGCTTTCTACCCCAATTGTAAAGCCTTGAGGAAGTGTTGTGCCTTATGAATCATTCATTATAAAGTTCCTTTACTCATTCATCATCAAGTAGGTGGTATTTTCTATAGTGTGTCAAATTATGTGATATTTTATCAAGATTCAATTGCATAGTTTTTGAATCAAACTAAGTGACCCATATTTAGTGAATAGCGGTTCACAAGAACCCGTCTTTCATGACCATGAATGGTTCACTCAGCACGCATAGCATCTAGGTGATGCTCGGTGAAGCATCGAGACTTCCTAAGAAGTCACCCACCCTAGTACTACTCTGACTTGAAAGCACACTCTACCTTGGAGTTTCCCCCAAAATCAACCCCATATAGCTAGTTACCCCATTTGCAATACATTTAGAAAGTGTTGTGCCTTATGAACCATTTAGTATAAAGTTCCTTAGCTCATTCATTATTAAGTAGGTAGTGTTTTCCACAATGTGTCAAATTATGTGATGTTATACTACGATTCAACTGTATAGTTTTTGAGTCAAACTTAGTGACCCATATTTAATGAGTAATGGTTCACAAGAACCCATCTCTTATGATAATGAATGGTTCACTTAGCACTCATAACATCTAGGTGATGCTCATAGTGTTAGGATTTACATGCAGAAGATATCAATTAAATGCAAATAAAGATTAAACAGAGGAATGAAAATACACAGAAATAATAACAGCGAGAGACAAGTTTTAACGTGGTTCACTCAAACTTGGGCTACATCCACCAACAGAGAGTCCAATATTATTATCTAGCAAATCAAACTGATTACAACCGGCAATCCTTGCAACTCAATACCACTGCAAATGCTACAATACAATATTGAAATCCCACCCGCTTATAACAAGCCTTTTGGATGCTTCTAGAATTAGGGTTTTACAATGTCATTTTTCTTTTATCGGTTAACAAAAAATTAACAACCGACTCCGAACGAGCAAAAAAGAGGGTAAAACGAACCCCGACGAGGATACATTAGGAGTGTACAGTACTTGCATGATCAGTCGCCACATACCTACAATCTCTCACTTGGAGACTGATCCTGGATGACACTGCTGTACATGCAACTCCCACTGGAAATAAGCACACTAGACTCTCCTGTTCTGATTTTATTGTTTTCAGTCTAGAAGACCAACCGAAGTTGAAGAGGAGCTCAACTTCTTTCCTGTCACTTCCTTCGTAAACATATCTGTTCAATTTTCATCTGTATGTATTTTTTCTAGTCATAATTGTCCATCATCCAACACCGATCGAATGAAGTGATACCTCAACTTATGTGTTTGGTCTTTGAATGCAAGCCAAAATTCTTTGCAAGATGTATGGCACTCTAGCTATCTGTAAACAAATAATTGTTATCCTATTGTTTGCCCAATTCTTGCATGAAAGATTGCAGCCATATCATCTCCTTTCTTGCCTCTATTGCAGCTACATACTCTGCCTCTGTGGTGGATGAAGCAACCACTTTTTGCAACCATGAGATCCAACTCACTGCTGTCCCACCTACTGTAAAGACATATAACCTATAGTACTCTACTTGGTATCACTATCCCCTGTCAAATCTAAGTCTACATAACTTGCGAAATTAATATTTGAGCCCCCAAAACATAAGTGTTTATTGGATGTACATCTCAAATATCTAAGAATCTATTTTACCGCATTCCAATGCTCCAATCCGAGATTACTCATATACATGCTTATGACTCCTACAACATGTGCAATATCTTGTCTCGTGCATGCCATGGCGTACAATAAGCTTCCTACAGCTGAAGCATATGGTACCTTGGATATTTTGTCTTCCTCCTCTTATGTCTTTGAACACATCTCCTTAGTCAATTTCAGATGATTAGGCAAAGGTGTACTGACAGCTTTTGCATTCTCCATATGGAATCTCTGTGCAACACCTTTTCAACATAATCAGCCTAAGATAGAGTCATTTTTTTGTTCTTCCTATCTCTGCAAATTTTCATACCAAGGATTTATTTTTTTGCCCCCAAATCCTTCATATAAAATGATTGTGCTAACTATTGTTTTAACTCTCTTATGTGATCAATGTTAGACCCTGCTATAATGGTGTAGTCATGGTAGAAGGGTTCACAGAATGAACTATCCGGACCATGCAGCAAGAGTAAACACAATGGAAACAACTCAAAGAAATGGAATGAATGCATATTCAATCATTCAGTATATCATAGAATTTAAATAGAGATCAGCCGGCAACATGCGGGCTTACAATTAGGGCTCACATGCTTGATTACATACATGTGCAAGATAAAGCTTTGAAGCTCCTTCGTAGAAGATCTATCTAAGAATTATGAATCAATTGTCAACTATCAAAATTTGCTTTCCTAGGGATCTATTGCATCATTATATATCACATCCAGATCAATAGATTCCTCTGCGTTGGCCAAGGAAGATCACAAATTCCAATGAAGAGTTGTAGCGTGCAACACAGATAGGTCAGACCTAAATGCATAGAACACACCCACAAATGATTAGAGTAATGTGCAGACTTTTGGGGAAGGTCAGCCACAAACCAAAGAACATTGAATGATGAGTCATTATGATCCGCAAGTTAAGGAATGCTCTACAAGCTTTCTCCTTTAGCTGATTATTAGGAACTATTAGAATGCTCTACTCTAAGAAAATAGTTGATCTTCTGATAGCAATATCTTTCCGTTAACTAGTCCAAATGCTCTGAATTCTTGATATGATGTAGATGAATGAATTTATATGCTAAGTCTAGATCCGCAAGATGTGAGATGAAATTACGGTAGACTATCGGACCGAAAGTTGAAACTGCTTCTGACTGAACTAGAAATGAAAAGAAACAAACTGAACTGCAAACAAAATGAAATGAAAATGTTTTTGGTTGATGCAAGATTGCTCTTGAACTAGGGATGCTCCTGCATCAGACATTCAGGGTTATTGAAAAAGTGAGTCCCTCACTTTGCTGGGGCTAGGGGATAACCAAGACGGTTCACCTCAGCATAAGAGATCCATGATGAATCTTCTTCTAGTCTACCTTTCCACTTCACAAGGAATTCTTTGTATTGTCTTCCTCTAGTTTTGCACCCAACTCTGATATCCAAGATGTCTTCAATCTTCTTCGGTTCTTGTTGTGGTAACTGCTTCTTCTGGTGCTGTCACTGAACTCTACTTCATGATACTGATAAAGATCTACAATGTTGAAAATAGATGATATACCCCAAGTCTCTGGTAATTCCACTTCATATGCATTTCCTGAATCAAATTTCCTAAGTATCCTACAAGGTCCAAACTTCTTCATCTTCAACTTGTTATATGTCCCAACTAGAAATCTTTCTTTTTTCAAGTACACCATTACTTCACCACCAACTTCAAATTCTTATGTCTTCTCTTCTCATCTACCTTTTCCTTATACTTACTATTCATAGCCTCCAAATGCTTCTTCACCTGATTATGCACTGTCTTCATATGATCTACAAATTATTCTTCTTCTACACTCTTCTTTTCTTCCATACTAATATCTCTTAATTCTGCTACTCCTCTAGGGTTTGCTCTGGTAACAGTCTCAAAAGGTGTTCTTCTGGTACTTCTATTTACTGAATTGTTGTATGCAAACTATTCTTGTGAAATAATCAAATCCCAACTTCTGGCTTTCTCTCCAACCAAACATCTCAACAAGCTTCCCAAACTCCTATTCACTACCTCTGTCTATCCATTGGTCTGTGGATGAAAAGTAGAACTGAACTTCAAATTTGTCTTCATCTTCTTCCAAAGTGTCCTCCAAAAGTAACCAACAAACTTTGTATCTCTATTTGAAACTATACTCCTAGGTAACCCATGCAATCTCACAATCTCCTTGAAAAATAGGTCAGCCACATGCACTGCATCAGTTGTCTTCTTACAAGGTATGAAATGAGCCATCTTTGAAAATCTATCAACCACTACAAATATTGAATCATGTCCTCTCTATGTCTTCAGTAATCCCATCACAAAATCCATGCTTATGTCTTCCCAAGGTCTCTCCGGTACTGTCAGAGGTTTATACAATCCAGTGTTCTGACTACTCCCTTTTGCAACCTGACAAACTCTACAACTCTGCACAAATCTCTGAACATCCTTATGTATCTAAGGCCAAAGTAGATTTCACTCACCAAGGCCACTGTCTTATCAATGCCAAAATGTCCTGCCAATCCACCACTATGCTTCTCCTTCATGAAATTATCTCTCATTGAACTTCTACATATGCACAATTGACTTACTTTGAACAACATATCTTCTTGAACGAAATAGTCCAACCACTTACTCCTATTTGTCACAACAGGTTCCTTACATGCTTTCCAAGGTTCTGCAAAATCAGTATCTCCCTCATACATATTCTTCAATTAATCAAAACCCAACACTTCAAATCTCATCTCCGTCAACAAGTTTCTTCTCCTACTCAATGCATCAACAACTTTGTTTGATTTTCCACTCCTATGCTTCAACACAAAAGTATAACTCTGCATGAACTCTACCCACCTCATATGTCTCTGATTCAACTTACCTTGACTATCAAATACTACAAAGATTGATGATCTGTATACAACACAAATTCCTTGGGCAACAAGTAATGTCTCCATTTCTTCAAGGCTTGAATTATGGCATAGAACTCTTGATCATAAACTGAATATTTTCTCCTTGCATCATTCAACTTCTCACTAAAATAAGCTATAGGTCTACCTTCTTGACTTAATACTGCTCCAATTTCATTTCCACTTGCATCACAATCAACTTGAAATACCTTATTGAAATTCGGTAATGCCAAAATAGGTTGCTCTGTCACTTTCTGCTTTAACAACTCAAAACTTTTATCTGCTCTAGATGTCCACTTAAAATCTTTTCAGTCACCTCTCATTGTCTCTGTCATAGGGTTACAAATTGAACTGAAATTTCTGATGAACTTCCGGTAGAAACTAGCCAAACTATGAAATGATCTAACCTCTCTAATGCTCTTCAATGTAGGCCATTCAATAATTGCTCTTACTTTCTTAGGGTCCATCTTCAATCCTTCCATAGAAATCACAAATCCCAAATATACTAGTTCTTCCTTCATGAAACTACACTTCTTGATGTTTATCAGCAATTTCTCTTCAGTCAACCTTTGCAAAACTTGTCTAATATGCCACAAATGTTCCTCTTTTGTCTTATTGAAAATTAGAATATCATCCAAATATACAATCACAAACTTACCCAAGAATTTCTTCAGGACTTCATTCATCAATCTCATGAAAGTACTCAGTGCATTTGTCAATCCAAAAGGCATCACTAACCACTCATACAATCCTTCATTTGTCTTAAAAGTAGTCTTTCATTCATCTCCTTCTTGGATTCTAATATGATGGTATCCACTCTTCAAATCTATCTTTGTAAAATATCTTGCTCCACTCAAACAATCCATGATATCATCCATCTTAGGTAAAAGAAATCTATATTTAACTGTGATCTTGTTTATTGCTCTAGAGTCAGTACACATTCTCTATTCTCCATCTTTCTTTGATACAAGTACTGTAGGTATTGCACAAGGACTCAAGCTTTTTCTGATCAAACCTTTTCTTAAGAACTCTTGTATCTGTCTGTTCAATTCTTCATTCTCTACCGGTTTCATTCTATGTGTTGCTTTATTAGGCAACTCCCTCCCGATATAAGATCCATGTGATAACTGATACTCCTTATCGATGGTAATCCTTTAGGTACATTATCTGATATGATGTCTTCATACTCTGTCAGCAACTCTTTTATCTCCTCCGATTGTGATTCTTCAGTCTCTTTCTTCAATGCTTCAGGCTTCTTAGGAATCAAGGCATATCACATATTCTCATGTCTCAAACCATCTAAAAAGTTCCTTCCATCTACCAAACAGATTTTAGCATTCCCACACACTTCACTCCTAGAATCATCCTCCAAAGGAATCAAAGTAATTCTCTTTCCATTTTCTGTTATAGTTTATGTATTCTTTCTCCCATCATGTATAGCTTTTCTATCATATTGTCAATGTCTACCCAACAAGATATGACAAACATCCATAGGCATAATATCACACAAGACTTCATCATGATATGATCCAATATGAAATTTCACCAAACATTGTTCACTCACCAGTACCTTATGATCATCTTGAATCTATGCTATCTGATAGGGCTTAGGGTGTTTCAATATTTTCAACTTCAGCTTAGTCACTATCTCTTCTGAAACTAGGTTATCTGAACTACAATTATCAATCACAACATTACAACACTTACCTCATGATTTGCATCTAGTTATGAACAAACTTTTCCTCTGTGGTAGTTCCTCATTTGTCTCTACTTGAAATAGTGCTCTCCTCATAGCCAATGATTCTCCTTTCTCTGGATTGCCAACTGAACAAGGGGATCCAAAAGGTTTTTCTTCAACATAGGCTGCTCTTCCACTGTTCTCTATCTTCTTGCTTGTACTACCCTGATTACATTCAAATGCTCTATGTCCTTCACCTCCACACTTGAAACAAGTACCTCTGAATGTTCTCTTATCAAATCCTCTTCCTTCTCTTCTATATCCTTCATTCCAGTATGCACTAGGGTTTCCTCTCCGGTAAAAATTTTTGTCATCTCTCCGGTAAACATTATTATCTCTATCATCCTTCTTCAATGCGTTGCCAAATTTGTTTTGTTCCACAAATGATCTATCTCCTCTGGAATAATTCCCACCTCTCTGAAATTTACCTACTTTGCCTCTCTATCTTTGATCATGTCTTTTATTCAGCTTCTCTTCAAATTTCAGCGAAAATTGATATGCTTCCTCCAAAAATGTCATCCTTACCAAGATTAGCTCTTCTTGAATGTTCAATCTTAGTCCATTGATGTATCTAACCACTTTCTCCTTGCTTACTTCACTATGTCCTATCCTTATGATCATCTTATGAAATACTTTAGTGTACTCCTTCACAGATTTCTCCTTTTGTCTCAAGTTTTGCAATCTCTTCAACAACTCCAACTCATAGTCAACAGGTATAAACTGATTCTTCAACTTTGTCACCATCTGGTCCCACTTTGTAATCTTTTCTTTTCCTCTTCTATTTCTTTCTAACTGAACTTCTTTCAACCATATAGCAGCATGTCCTTTCAACTTTGTCTTTGCAAACTTCACTTTTTCTAGATCTTTAATCTTCTCATATTCAAAGTATTCTTCCATGTCATTTATCCAGTCAATAAACTCCTCAGGGTTCAAATTACCAGTATAGTTCGGCACATCAACTCTAGGTCTCTTTCTGATCTTTGAAATAGCTTGCAACGTCTTTACTTCATCTGATTCTTCATCACCTTCTAGGGTTTCACTAGTTTGTTCAACATATTGAAATTCTTCTTCGTCATTGCTTTCAATATTAGGTCTCGGTGTCAATCCTCTTCGCCTATCTTCTTCAACAACATCCAATTGAATTTGCATTGTTCTCATCATCTCCATCATCTCATCCATTCTACCAGCCACTGTTCTAACAACAACAACTCTCCTCAGCAGAATTCTTCGTAGGATCAAGTGCAAACTACTCAAATTTGGCGATCGGGCTACAAGGTGACAACTGCCTCACAATCGGCAATCGGTTGCAACACAAGTAACCTGCCTCGGATCGGTGATATGTCCACAGCAAGATCTTACAGAATTCTCTCACCAACTTCGCTCAATGCACTCCCAAAGATTCAAACTTTTGCTCTGATACCACTTGGTACAGTCACAGTAGGAGGGTTCATAGAATGAATTATCCAAACTATGCAGCAAGAGTAAACACAATGGAAACAACTCAAAGAAATGGAATGAATGTAGATTTAGTCATTCAATATATCATAGAATTCAAATAGAGATTGATCGGCAACATGCGGGCTTACAATTAGGGCTCACACGCCTGATTACATACATGCGCAAGATAAAGCTTTGAAGCTCCTTCGCACAAGATCTATCTAAGAATTATGAATCAATTGTCAACTATCAAAATCTGCTTTCCTAGGGATCTATTGCATCATTATATATCATATTTGGATCAATAGATTCCTCCGCATCGGCCAAGGAAGATCACAAACTCTAATGAAGAGCTGTAACATGCAACACAGATAGGTCATACCCAAATGCATAGAACATGCCCATAGATGATTAGAGTAACATGCGGACCTCAGAGGAAGGTCGGCCATGAACCAAAGAACATTGAATGATGCGTCATTTTGATCCGCAAGTCAAGCAATGCTCCACAAGCTTTCTCCTTTAGCTGATTATTAGGAGTTTTGTTAGAATGCTTTGCTATGAGAAAACAGTTGATCTTCTGATAGCGATATCTTTCTGGTAACTGATCCAAATGCTCTGAATTCTTGATATGATTTAGATGAATGAATTTAGATGCTAAGTCCAGATCTACAAGATGTGAGATGAAACTACGGTAGACTACTGGACCAAAAGCTGAAACTACTTCTGACTGAACTGCCTGAACTAAACTGGAAATGAAAAGAAACAAAATGAACTACAAACAAAATGAAATGCAACTATTTTTGGTTGATGCAAGATTGCTCTTGAACCAGGGCTGCTCCTACATCATATAAGCATGTCATCAACATATAAACATAAAATAATGTAGCTGTCATTATCCAACCTCTTAAAATAAACACAATGGTCAGAATTACACTAGCTATAGCCTTTCTCAGCCATAAAACTATCAAATTTCAAATACCATTACCGAGGTGATTGTTTCAGGCCATATAAACTCTTCTTCAATCTACACACCAATTTCTCCTTACCTTTAAACTCAAATCCCTATGGTTGTTCCATGTATCTTCTCCTCCAAATCACCAAGGAAAAAGGTAGTTTTCACATCTAACTATTCCAAATGCAAATCTTCAACAACCACAATACTTAAAACAGTACGAATAGAAGTCATCTTAACAACCAGAGAAAAAATCTCATCAAAATCAATGCCCTTTTTTCTGTGCAAATCCTTTTACAACTAACCTGGCTTTAAATATTTTCTTACCTCCATCTTCCTCTCTCAACCTATAAACCCATTTATTTTGTAAAACTTTTTTACCTGCAGGCAACTTACATAATTCCCAAGTCTGATTTTTTAGCAAGGAGTCCATTTCTTCTTTCATTGCAAGCTCCCACTGAACCTTTGTATCCACCTACATAGCTTCATCATACCCTTCTGGTTCACCAGCATCTATTAACAAAATAGAATATAAAGAAGGAGAAAACCTTTCAGGAGGTCTACTTAGCCTTATTGATCGTCTAACATTCGCTGGACTTTGTTGTATTTCTTGTTGCTATTGTGGAGCATGAGGAACTGCTGGAACATCACTATTTAGAGTATCATCCAGTACAACATAATCCTTTTCTTTCTTCTCATGCTGCTTTAACTGATCTTTGTACATCACCTTCTCATTCAATACAACATCCCTGCTTCTCACAATTTTTAAAATTTCAACATCTCAAAGCCTATAACCAAATTTATCAATGCCATATCTAACGAAGATACACTTTTTTGATTTTTCATCCAACTTGGCTCTATTTTCATAATCTACATGTGCAAATGCTTCACATCTAAAGTTTTTGATAAAAGAATAACTCACCTTCTTACATGTCCATGCTTCCTCTAGAATACCACAACCCAAAAGAACTAAAGGACCTCTATTAATTAAATATACAACGGTATTGTTAACCTCTTCCCACATGTTTAAAGGAAGCCCAACATGCAATCT
This sequence comes from Cunninghamia lanceolata, assembly GCA_027924645.1. NCBI lineage: Eukaryota > Viridiplantae > Streptophyta > Pinopsida > Cupressales > Cupressaceae > Cunninghamia > Cunninghamia lanceolata. The sequence goes on from BSBN01000078.1 coordinate 14,468,444, forward strand.
CATGCTCCATTATTGTCCTATTCATGCGCTCAGCCACTCCATTTTCTTGTGGAGTCCCTGGAATTATTTTCTACCTACAAATTCTATTAAAGGAACAATAATCCTCAAATTCTTTGCTACAATACTCACAACCATTATCAAATCTGAGACATTTTAATCTTTTACCCGTCTCATTCTTAACCAAGCTTCTCCATTTCTTAAATGTTTCAAATACATCAGATTTCTTCCTAAGAAAATAAATCCAAACCTTCCTAGTTGCATCATCTTTGAATGTAACATAATACCGAGATCCACTGAGAGAAGATACCTAAGCCAATCCCCATACATCTGTATCCATAAACTCTAACTTTTCAACTTTCTTTTGCTTCCCATCCTTGAGAAAACTAACTCTCTTTTGTTTGCCATACACACGACTTTCACAGAAATCCATATTAATACATTTTGGACTTGGTAAAACTTTCCTAGAATGAAGTAGCTTCATACCTTTTTCACTCATATGCCCAAGTCTGTTATGCCACAGTGTTGTCTCAGAACCTGCAGCAACTATTTTAGTCTCTTCCTGCGAACCTGTAGCAACTATTACTAAACCTGTTTGGTTATTTTCTGCAACAACTAAAGTAGAAGGAATAGTACTATGACATGTCCAAGGATATAAAGTGCCTACTTTCACACATTTTTCTACTATTAAGGCACCTCTTGAAACCTTCCAATTTTTATCACTGAAAGTAACTATGCAACCTTCATCAGCTAGCTGCCTTGCTAAAATTAAATTCCTACTCAGCTTTGGAACGTGCCTTACCTCTTGTAGTAGCCAATGATTCTCATTCTGTAACTTAATCTTGATTCTTCCCTTTCCAACATCTGACAAGGTTCGTTATCTCCCAAATAAACCAACCCAAAATCCCCTTTGACATAATCAAGAAAATAATTTCTATGGGGTGTAGCATGAAATGAGGCCCCTGAATCTAAAACCCATGAATCATCAATATTATCTGGGGAAAGAATCAAAGCATCATCTTTAGATTTATTACTTACCATATTTGCCTCCTTATTGCCTTCTTGTTTTGTCTCCTTCTTTATTCTTCCAAGACAAGCAATTTTTCTTCAGATGACTTGGTTTCCCATAGTACCAGCAATCCTTCTGTCCTCTAGATTGGGACCTCTTGTCCTTTGATTTTCTTCGTGACTTCCCATGACCTCTAGAACCTTTTCCTCTCTCCTTTGATCTGCCCCTACTTTCTGCATTCAAGACACTACTTGATGTGAGTCCTCCTAAGCTTTTCTGTCGCATTTCCTCACTAAGGATGACACCAACAACATCATCAAATTTCAAAGTATTTGAACCAGAGATAGAGTTACTTACAGCCATTACCAAGCTATTCAAGCTTTCTGGCAAAGAACATAAAACCAAGAGAGCCCTCACCTCTTCATCAAATTTCACTTTTATAGAAGTTAACTGACTGATAATCATATTAAACTCATTTAAATGATCTATCACAAATCCACCTCCAATGATTTTCAGATTAAACAAACGCTTCATGAGAAATACCTTATTTGAGGCTGAGGGTTTTTCATACAATTTAGCCAAAGCTTTCATCAGTTCATCTATTATATTCACTTCTATTATATTGAACGCCACAGATGGTGCCAGGTACAACCAAATAGTTCCCAGTGTCTTTCTGTCTAGAAGATTCCAATCCTCATCAGTCATTTTTACTGGTTTCTTGGCTATTTCTTCCAACAAGCTCCATAAATCTTTTTGATAGAGATAATCCTCCATCTACATCGTCCATAACTAATATTTCTGCCCATTGAATTTATCTACCTTCAATTTACCCTTGTTTGCCATTGCTCCCACTTACCTGTGAGACTCCCACTCAACCGTGAGACCTTCCTATAGATGATAATCAAACACAACCGGCTCTGATACCACTTGTTAGAAATTGCATACAGAAGATATCAATTAAATGAAAATAAAGGTTAAATAGAGGAATGAAAATACACAAAAATAATAACAGCGAGAGACAAGTTTTAATGTGGTTCACCCAAACTTGGGCTACATCCACCAATAGAGAGTCCAATATTATTATCTAGCAAATCAAACCGATTACAACTAGAAATCCTTGCAACTCAATACCACTGCAAATGGTACAATACAATATCAAAATCCCACCCGCAACATACATCCCAGCCGCTTATAACAAGCCTTTTGGATGCTTCTAGAATTAGGGTTTTACAATGTCATTTTTCTTTTGTCAGTTAATAAAAAATTAACAACTGACTCCGAACAGGTAAAAAAGAGGGAAAAATTAACAACTGACCCCGAACCCTGACGAGGATACATTACAAGTGTATAGGACTTGCATGATCAATCGCCACATACCAACACATAGGGGGTGAAACATGTTAGAAATGAAGGTGCAAATCACACAACAGAAATCTGATTCAAACCTTATATATGTACTCTAAACAATGTAGAATCAATGGAGATTGCAACAGAAATTAAAACCCACTACATAGAAATAACATGTACTAAGAACTAAACACATAACACAACATATAATGTGGAGAAAACCCTTTCGGATAAAAAAACTCCACCAAGAAAAGAGGCTCCAAATTGTATAATCTTCAAATATGAGATTACAATACATGCACTTCCTCTGTTTCTTCAGTGTGCAATCCAATGCAACCTATTACGCTCAACTCTGATAAAAATGTACTACAAATATCCTTATAAAAGGGGGTGGCCTTTTAGGGCAAGAAAATTGACATAATATCAACCGTCAGATCTATGACCTAATGATGAACGATCTAGATTTACAATGATAAAATATAAGTAAAATGTTGTTTCGGGGACGCTGCCCCCAAACCCCCACCAAGGCGCGTGGTCCTCAGACCCCTGCCGGGGGGATGATCCCCTAGACTCCTCGTAGGGGGGAAACCCCTCTGTGACCCTCCGTCGTGGATAAATTAGCATTGAGAACCAGATATACACATGTAACTAAAACAAGATTGCTGCTAGTGAAACTTTTAATCCCTTATGGGTGATTTACAAACAATATTAGGAGTAACTATTATATAGAATTTACAAGGTTGATGGCACCTTAATTTTAACAAAGCATCTGGACTTCTTGAGAAGTCAACCATCTTAGTACTACTCTGACTCAAGCACACTTTACCATGGAGTTTCCCCTAAAATCAAACCAATATAGGGCTTGCTATTCCATTTGCAAAACATTCAGCAAATGTTGTGCCTTATGAACTATTCATCATAAAGTTCCTTATTTATTCATTATCAAGTAGGTGGTATTTTCCACAATGTGTCAAATTATGTGATGTTTTATCAATATTCAACTACATAGTTTTTGAGCCAAACTCTCGAGCCCATATTTAATGAGTAGTGGTTCACAAGAACCCATCTCTTATGAGCATGAATGGTTCACTTAGAATTCATTGCATTATGGTGATGCTCGTAGAGGCAAAGTATTGGGACTTCCCAAGAGGCCACCCATCCCAGTACTACTCTGACTCAAGCACGCCTAACCATCGAGTTTACCCCAAGATCAAACCCACATAATTTACTACCCTATTTGCAAAGCCTTTGAAAAATGTTGCACCTTATAAACTATTCATTAGAGAGCTTCTTACATCATTCATCATCAAGTAGGTGGTGTTTTCCGCAATATATTTTTGATATGGAACATGGACATACAAACAAGCCAAATAAGCCCAATGTTCTCGCTTGCGATAGAACATGCCCCACTAACATAGTTGAAGTATTAAAGTGCTAAATGAATCGACCCGCAGGCTGCATGAAATTTCATTTGACATTTCATCCAAGACAAAAATTGCAATTAACGTTGACCAAAATTCTATCCTTCTTAATAACTATTTCATACTTCACTAAGTAGAGGCTTACATATACCCACACTTATTTGAATGATAAAAATCCACTCATCACAGAAAATCCGAGCAACAACTTTGAACGTGGAACAACGCCAGTATGAGGTATTTTTGGACACATCCTCTTCCTGTTGTGATTTTGTTCTTTACTCTGTCATTTCTCAGGCTTGCACTCTCTCTCAACACCACATAAGTTGAACTTATGAAGAATATCTTCATTGAATATCTTCATTTATTTAACACCCTACAGCTACAGTTGGAATCGTAATTCTGACCCATGCCAATGGCGAGGTGTAAGTTGCAGTAAAAACGGTGGTGACGATGTTGTAGGACTCAAATTCTCTGCAATTCATATTAGTAATTATATTTGGCAGTATGTGTGTATGCTGCCAGCCCTTCAAGTTCTTGAAATTGAGCTGTTTGATAGTACTTTTCAGGACGTGTTTCTGCAAGAGTTTACTGGATGTAAAAAATTAACCTTGGTTGATCTTAGTATCAACTACTATGGAGGCCCAATCCCTGAGGGTGTCGGTAGCTTTGCCAATTTGAAAACTTTGTGTTAAGGATTAAGATTGTCTAGAAAATGATAGAATGTTTCTAGAGCCTTTGGATGGTTGCTAGTTGCAGCCTCTGGATGGCTGCTGGATACAACATTTTAGATGTGATGTAATGAATGTTAGATGAATATAATTTGCCAGGTTATTCAACTATGTTTTGCTCTGCCTCTTTTATGTTTATTGCTGTTATGTTTTTCCCTATCTTTTAGTGTTTATTGGGCATGTTCTCACATGGTATCAGAGCCAAGTTACAGGTTCGAATCCCCTTGAGTAACGCTGAGGGGGTTGTTGGCAGAAAAAAAGATTCAGCTAGAGGTTCAGCTAGAGATTCAGCCATGTTCAGCTCGAGGTTCAACTGGAATGTTTTCCAAGTTCAGCTAGAGGTTTAGCTAGATTCAACTAGAGGTTCAACAAGAAATATTGCTGGAATGACTTGTTTGCAGGGCAGATGTGTTGCTAGAGTGATTTGTTTGTAGGGCATATATATTGCTGGAGTGATTTGTTTACATGGCTGGTATATTGCTAGAGTGACTTTTGTTGGCATGGTTGTTATATTGCTGAAAATACAAGTTGGAACAAGCTAGAAGTATTATTGGTTGTGATGATGAAGATGACTTTTCAGCTAGACAAAAGATAAGGAGTGTTGAAGAAATATATAGGCAAGGCTCAAAGATCCAAGGAAAGAATGCTAGAGCTCTCATGGCCAAAGTATTATATATAAATGATTCAATCTCATATGTGCAAGCTAGAGGGAAGAAAGAATGGGAGCAAGCCATGAAAGAGGAATATGATCAAAGAATGCTTGGTATGCTAGAGGTGAACATTAAGGGGGGATAGTATTATAATGTTCCCCTCTCATTTGTATTTTCTTTGTATTATTCTAGCCAATCTTAAGGGGGGATGTTAAGGATTAAGATTGTCTAGAAAATGATAGAATGTTTCTAGAGCCTTTGGATGGTTGCTAGACGCAGCCTCTGGATGGCTGCTGGATACAACATTTTGGATGTGATGTAATGAATGTTAGATGAATATAATTTGCCGGGTTATTCAACTATGTTTTGCTCTGCCTCTTTTATGTTTATTGCTGTTATGTTTTGCCCTGTCTTTTAGTGATTATTGGGCATGTTCTCACACTTTGCGTCTCTCTGACAGTTGGTTCTCAGGATCTATTCCTCCCCAGTTGTTTTCTATGAGCAACCTACGAACCCTTGATCTAAGTGGCAATCAACTGACATGATTTATTCCTCGCCAGTTGTTTTCTTTGAGAAATCTGCGAACTCTTGATCTAAGTGGCAATCGACTGACAGGACTTATTCCTCGCCAGTTGTTTTCTTTGAGCAATCTGTGAACCCTTGATCTAAGTGGCAATCGACTGAGAGGACATATTCCTCCCCAGTTGTTTTCCTTGAGCAATCTGCGAACCCTTGATCTAAGTGGCAATCTACTGACAAGACATATTCCTCCCAAGTTGTTTTCTTTGAGCAGTCTGCTAACCCTTGATCTAAGTGGCAATCAACTGATAGGACATATTCCTCCCCAGTTGTTTTCTTTGAGCAATCTGAAGACTCTGGACCTTACCTCCAATTTGCTTTCTGGAGGGATACCTCAGAATTTCTCAAGAAATCTGTTTAGTTTGCACATAGGTAATAACAACTTGAATGGAACCATCCCTTCTACTGTTTCAAATGCCCCAAATTTGACATACCTAGAAATGAATCACAACTTTCTAAGCGGCCCAATTCCAAAGCAGCTAGTAAGTTGTACTCAACTCGAGTGGCTTGATCTGGGGTACAATGAATTGGGAGGTCCATTGACCAATGTGCTGCCTAATCTTCTACGGTTGCAGTATTTGAACCTGCGAAATAATATGTTTGAGGGAAGTATCATAGATGAGCTCTCAAATTTGTGTAATTTGACTCGTGTGGATTTGAGTGTCAATCTTTTATCTGGGAGCATATCCTCAAAAAATTTCAATCTTAAGCAGCTGAATGCTTTGTATTTACAGGAAAATCGTCTAACAGGAATTAGTCCACTGAATATACAAAAAGGAAAGTCCTTGCTGGAGCTCAGATTGAACAGAAACAAAATTACAGGAACAATTCCATTAGGAATTGGCAAGCTTCACGGGTTGCAGGTTCTCGATCTCAGCCACAATTCTTTGGAAGGTAGAATTCCTATTACCCTATGCAACCTGAGAAGTCTAGGACAATTGGATTTTTCCAACAACATGTTGATAGGCGAAATTCCAGAGTCTTTATGAAATATGACGGGGCTTTACGAGTTGGACCTGTCAAACAACAAATTAACAGGAAAAATTCCAAAGTCTTTAGGACAAATATGGTATATAGAAGTAAACCTGTCAAGCAACAGATTAACAGGCGAAATTCCAGAGTCTTTTGCAAGTATGACGGCGCTGGACCTGTCAAACAACAATTTAACAGGAAAAATTCCAGAGTCTTTAGGAAATTTCTGGCTTTCAGTATTAAACCTGTCAAACAACAAATTAACAGGAAAAATTCCAGAATCTTTAAAAAACATCAGTATTTTGGACCTGTCAAACAATGAATTAATATACAGCATTCCAATGGGAAGAAGCCATTCTACATCCCTGATAAAAATATTGGGAGTACTAGGTGCTGTTGCTGTTTGTATAATTTTTTGTCTACTTTTAGGAGTCCTATGTATAAGGAAGTTGCATAATAGAACGGGATTTAAACAAGAAATGAGTAAAATCCTTCAAAAGATGGAGCATCCACGGATCTCATATGAGGAACTTCTTGCAGTAACCAATAGATTCCATAACTCCAATCTGCTAGCAACAAACAGCTTTGGATCAGTGTACAAAGGATTTTGACTGATGGTACCCGCATTGCTGTGAAGGTTCTCAATTTAATGCAAGAGCAATCAGACAAGATTTTTAGAGCAGAATGTAATGTGTTGCAGAAGGTTCGACACCGAAATCTTGCTAGAATCATAACCACATGTTCCACTTCTCACTTCAAAGCTTTAATCTTTGAGTATTTTACTAATGGAAGCTTAGAGAGGCATTTGTATCAAGACAGATGTAGATTGGGACTGAGAAAAGTGCTGAACATAGCCATAGATATAGCCCATGCCGTGGAATATCTTCATTATGATTGCTACGTGCACATAGTGCATTGTGACATAAAACCAAGCAATGTTCTTTTAGATGAAAGCATGACAGCTCATCTTTCAGATTTTGGGTTATCCAGATTGATGGGAAAAATCGCGATCAATTCAGTAACTTCAACAATAGATTTAAAAGGTTCAGTGGGCTACATCGCACCAGGTATGGTTTCTCAAATATCTTGTTTTTAAATTTATGGGTTTCTGTGGTATAATACAGAAAACAACTATAATCATTGACTTGATTGCAGAATATGGATTGAGTGGCATGATGTCTTCTCGAGGAGATGTTTATAGCTATGGCATTATTTTATTGGAAATGCTGACAAGGAAGAGCCCAACTGATGGTATGTTTGATGGTGATCTGAACCTGCATAACTGGGTGAAGAGGGCATTTCCAGACAGGGCTTTTGAGGTAGTTGATAAAAGCGTGTTAATGGAAGAGGCTGGCAAAGAAACAGAAGAATGTCTCATTTCATTGATGGGACTTGGTTTGCTGTGTTCAAAAGATTCACCTGAAGCTCGGCCTACTATGAGAGATGTGTCCAATCTATTGAAGAACATTCAACAGGATTTCACCACCGACATTTTTTCCATCAAATTAAGACCGACGATATCCAATTTAGTTTGTGACAGAGGTGCAATAATTAACAATGAGGAGGCATCAGATACCCAAAGCTCTACATTTTAGTATAGATGACTAAGTCCATGGAAGACTTGGAAATAGAAAATAAGTAGACCATGCTGTTCCTTTACATCTCTTATGAAGTATAGGCCATGTCTTGTGTTTACTGCTCGATTTGGGTTTTCTGAAGAAGGGAAGGGGAAAAACAAATATATTTTATCTATGCAAACTTTTTTTTGATTGAATAAAGAACCGAAATGCTTGCTGGCACTTGATCACAATTTTAGTCTTCATCATGTGATCCACGGCTACAAAAATAAGAGTTAACCATAACAAACCTATAATGGAAAAATGAGTTTGTTGGTCAAGGTTTGCTGAGCCGGTCTTCCTTATTCTATCAGTTATGTCCTGCTTTATGCTCTATCTATATTCTGCCTAGTGTTGTCTGTTTTAACAGTGCCATTGTTATAATGTTGTTTGCTGAGTCTTGTCTCTCCCTGCTGTTGTTTGGTTCTAGTGTTTTGCTGGCTCATATCCGAGCTTTGCTCTAATCTGTCTTATGGCTTCTTCAATATATACTAAATTTAACACACACAATTTCTAGTTGTAGCTAAATTTTTAATTGCTACTAAATTTTTTTATTGTGGCTAAATTTCTAATGGCTATTAAATTTCTTAGTGTGACTAAATTTTTAATTGCTATTAAATTTCTGAGCTAAAGAAAATTGTATTTGGTCTAAATAAATATTGAAAAAGAATTGCCAATTTCCTCTCTCAGAGAGTTGTTTAAGAATTGATGTGCACTATTGTAATTTATATATGCATGTTTCTTCAAATTATATGTTTGAAGAGGGAGAAATGGAATTTTAATTAGAGTAATTTAAGGAAATGAATATCTCTTAATTAATTATGCCGAGAGGCGTTCTACACTCATAGCAAGGGTTGAAAGATTCAGATTCCCATAAACAATTAAGATTCAGATTCTCATGTAAACAAAATTCATAAAATATGTAAATAAATAAATTTGTGGAAGCCAAATGGATAGAAAAATAGAAAAACTTGGGCAGTTATGGAGTGAAATCTTTATTACATTTGAAGAATATGAAAAGTCTCGCAACATAGTCTCTTAAAATTAACTCATGTGAGCATATCAAATATTAAGTAATTTTTAAATGCCAACAAATTGGAAGATATCTCTCGGCATACTATAGATATATTTTTTTAAATATAAATATACTAGGTATATATGTTTGATTGATATAAAAGCTGAGTTAAGTAAATAAATAGGGTTGAGCATTTGTTTAGCTTTTCAAAAAAGGGTTAATGTATTGTGTTGTAAGTTGCAAAATAGATTTTACTTAATAGCTTTAGATTTTTTTGAATTGATATTTAAGCCTTACAAATTAGTTGGACAAGATTACTATGTGGCCTTATCTCTAAGAAACTATAATCTTATCCAAGTCTATGATCTATAGTGCATAAGATAGCAACTCAACCTAGAGAGTTGCACTTTCTAAATGAAGTGATCTTGCGAGGCACCACTCTAGAATACATATGTTCTAGCTTCCAAGGAAAAGGAGATTTATTTTATCCCACAAAACTATCATAGAAATCCTAGAAATGCAATTAACTAGAAATTACAACCTTTTATAAGTTAAGAGTACTAAATGGATAGGAATGAAATGCTATTTACAAGAAATTGGAAAGATAACCAATGAACAAAGACTAGAATTAGAAATAACAATAACAGATGAACCTATCACCTAAACGAGAGAGCCTCGAACTAAGATGTTAGTGCATAGTGTAGACGCCTGCACATAGTGTAGAGTCCGCGCATAGCGTTGTAGTATATATGGAACAATATGACCATATGTGCAAGGAACTACAATCTATGTCTCCTTAGTGACTTTCTATTTAACCTATATGTTTTTTTTTATATACTTGCATAATAGAAATAGAGGAAAGCACAAACGTAATATCCAAATGATAGAGGCAAGCAAAAATGAAATGATAAATCTATAGAAATGACAAGAAACTTTGATCAAGCCTTCGTACAATTGATCACCTTTACGTAACCTACTTCTGATAGGATAGAAAAGAATATTGGGACTTCTTGGGAGTTTCCCAAGAATGGTCAAACCCTTGATTTGATCTTTTGACCTCCACAAATAGTTAGATGATAAAGATACTAGAGAAGTGTGTGCTCCTATCCTATGTGTGTCTAGAAATTAGGATGTAGTGACAAAGTGCTAGGAGTATCTCCCTGGTCTATGAGATATAATACTAGGCCCGGCCCGGTGTGTGGGATTGCATAACAAAAGGGATGGTCTATACCAATAGATTACAAATGAACAAAGGGGGGATTTGCTTGGATAACAATAGAGAGATTGTTGATTCACTAGTTTGCAATGGGATCAACAAAATGATAAAGAAGATAAATAAAGTGTTTTTAAGAGAATGTGATAAAGAGAACACCAAAATATTCACTAACATGCTTGAGAGGAGTTGAACATTAAAGCTGAAAAGAATATTCCAGGAGTAATCTATTGTTCATCACCTTCTGAAAATACCATCAATGATTCATAAAAGAAATATTGGAGAAATCCTGGGAGAAACCTAAGCCAATGTAGTGGAAATTTGTTCTATTGATAATCATGTGGATTTTGTATAATGACAACAAGAACTCAATGGAAATGATCAAGAAAGTTGCAAAGCTATATATGGATAAAGAGAGCTAGAAAGAGGATCCTATCTACTGTGAAAAACTACTAAGAAAACTAGAGTTGGAGATGAAGAGTCCCTTCCAAAAGATAGTGGCCCTTTCTTTAATTCTTTTAATTTTCCTTATCTTCTATTTGGATTTGGTCAAGGATAGGCTAAGGATAGTAAGACCTGTCTACAAAAGTGTTATAGTCATCAAGTGATATTATGAGATGGTGACATGTAAGAGTAATGCTCATTTCAATGTATTGTATCATACACAATGCCAGTGCATTGTGTAGATGTCTATGCTTTGTGCTTTTGTCCTAAGGAAATAATATCAAGTTTGACTCATGTTCAAAATGATGACAATAGCAATGCTTTAGTATGAATTTTGGGAAAGATTTGATGTGAGGGAAATCATCCAAGGTTAATTCCAAGTAGTCCTAGAACATGCTATAGGAATGGGCACTAAGTTGAGTGCAAGACATAATGTGAAATTGTAGGGTATGCAATTTTTGACATTATATTTTGCCCCCACTTTGGCAAGCTAATGACACTAAGTGATAAGTATACTAGAAAGGACATAAATGAAATTTACTTAAATAAAATATCATGATAAAAAAGAATATTGTAGAGGTCACAAAGAAGCTTAAGGTGGAAGGTGATATGCCCCAATCTAGAACCTGTAAAACAATAGTATTAGAGTCTGTAAGTGTTACAAAACTAGAATCTCAAAAAATCCTAGAAATGCAATTAACTAGAAATTACAACCTTTTATAAATTGAGAGTATTAAATGGATAGGAATGAAATGTTATTTAAAAGAAAATGGAAAAAATAACCAATGAACAAAGAGTAGAATTAGAAATAACAATAACATATGAACCTATCACCTAAAGGGGAGAGGCTTGGGCTAGGATGCCAATGCATAGTGTAGGTGCCAGCACATAGTGTAGAGTCCATGCATAGCACTATCATCTATATGGAACAATACGAACCATAGGTGCAAAGCACTATAGTCTTGTTGGTAAACAGATTTGTCGCCGCAAAATAACCTTTGAAAATGACTCGTTGCCCTTGGAGCGGTGACTAAATAGTTCCAACAGTTGGAGAGCTCACGATAGAACAACGATCTTCCTCTGCGTTTGAGAGGGGCAACTCCCTCGTTTGATAGGGGTATTTGGTATTTTTGTGTACTTTTAACCTTAAAGTACATAAAGGATAAAACACAAAACTGGGAACAGATGACTAATAGAAACCACAACAGTAGACATACGAAAACCAATTGAGATTCCACAACTAATAATGATGACAAAAGGGGTTATTACCAAATGGGTTGAAACGTGTAACAATGATGAAAGGAGTACAATAAACCTCAACATAAGAAGAGATAGGTCATACAAGCACATCAAAAACAAGATACCAGAGATGGGTGTGTTTCATCATCACTTCAATCACACAGATAATCAATGTATTACACATGTGCATAAAGGATTACCAATTCAACATACGAGAAATTAGTAATGATAACATAAGAACACATTTAGAGCATACGAACTAAACTGCATTTTTCATTATCTTTGAAATTATACAATTCCAAAATCCTTTTTATACATAGTGTAAACACAAAAGCTTTTCAAGATATCTCTGAAAATTTCTCTAGAGTTTCCCCTTTCCCAGAGTTCTCTCAAAAGAGTCCCCTCCTTACAATGTGAAATCCAGTATATATAGACTTTCCCTCATAACCACCTAATAACCAACTTGTAACTACCTGATAACTACTTTGTAACTACCTATTTGAAATGTAATAATATGATAAACCTTATTTTTGGTTACTTTTTACATCACTTTTCCCGAAATAAGGTTCACTTTCTAACCTTTAGTTACAAAGAGTGACTTAAGTGACTTTTACAAATGGGTAACTAAAAACTTGTAAGTTTTGAGTTGTGAACTTTGCTAAGTTCTTTCCATCTTTGTTCTGCTCCATTGTGGTGATCCAACCTTGACAGATCTTGACAGCTCCTCCAAATACTTGAATCTTAGATTGTCATCTCAATTACAATCATAAAATACCATTGCCATCCACTACTCATCAATCTCAGAGCATCCTGTAGAGAGGGCTAGTTGAAGGAGATACTGCATTTTCTTCTTACAACATATATCCTATTTCTGTTTGATTAGATGGATGTTGGTGGTCAATCACCAAAATGTGTATTCCATGCCTTAAAACCACCTTATTTGCAATTTTGATAACCTATTGAATTGATGAAAATGCTTCATGAAGATGTTTCTAACACTAAAAATAATCTAAAGTTTTCTTCATAATGATGCTATCTCTCTACTTGAAAACAATGCTCTGCAAAATTATATCTTTCCTATGTTACCAATCAGCTCATAGCACTTTTCATGGTCAAGGGTGATCATACACATTTTGCACACAAAAGCATGATATTGCCAACTTCCAAATCAAATCCTCCTCTATCATTGTCTTCTTTTCATTTAGTGCATTCCCAATTTTCATGTCTTTTTGTAGGACCTCAAACATCACCTTGTCTTGATGACTATATAGTCATAACAGAAAAAATGTCTCCAAAAGTATTCTTTAAATTGATGCACAGTTTATCCTCATAGATGGTAGCAAACATGTAATTTGAATTCATAGTCCTCGTGGTTTTAACTGCCATATCACCCAATGTTTCCTACTCATTCTGATATTTCTATGCATTCCATATCCAACAACCATTACATTCAATAAACCCACCTTGTCGATTCTATCTATGCATATCCTGTATTCACTGTATTCCAGGAAACCACAACTCTTTGATTCATTTTGTCAAACAGTTCATGTGCCTTCTGTAAGCTTCCACATTTTGTAGACATGGTGGTTTCTCTGAGAGACCATACCTTTTCAAGGCATTTTGCAAAACATCTCTCATGCCTTAAGGTCAAATTTCTTCGAGGCATTATGTCAAACAGTTCAATGCGTCTTGTTTGAGGTTTCACATTTTATTGCATGTATATCAGAGCATTTTTATCTTTGGTTAAAATTTGTGCTAGAGATAGTAAACAAAACCCTTACAGTGAATCCATTTTGCATCGATCTGACTGATGAGGGCACGAGCTGATGCTAGCGAGGGTCGTGGAGCTTAGCTTCTTAGAAAGCCGAAAAGATTTTCTTGAACACTTTAAAAGCTCTTCAATGAACCACTATGTGCAAATTTTGCAATTATTGCATGCCATGAGACCAAATCTTCTTGAGGCATATAGTTTACTTGCCTTGTCTATGCTTCTTTATGCATATATATCTATCAAGGCTCTCGTGTTCAATACAAGTCGGGCGGATGTGTGGTAATTTTGGCGAAACAATGACCTTCTTGTTACCAACTACCTCCACGTCCCATGAAAACTGCTGATATTCACGTGAGGCAACAAATACATTTTGTATAGTTTATTGTATTGCATGAGAATGCATTTGTTTGAGGAAATGAAAACGGTTTGAATGCCTTGTCTAGGCCTCCATAATTCGCATTCCTAACTACTAAAATAGTTTAAATGTAATAGCTAACAAAAGTGTGCTTCTATCATGCTTTTAATGGATTCCCATACTCTGTAGGCCGCAAGAGACGCATTACAACGATTGTGGAATTGGGCTTCAACACCAGCTAGATGTATTTTCTTAAAAAGTTTATGTAGCCTTCTCAACGAAACCATTTTGTGCATTTCTTGCCACCACGACACTCGATGAGACCACATATCCTTGAGGAGTGCTGTCAAACGGTTAGAGATTTTGGTTTTACATATGCCAGTTGCGTTTTCTTGAAAGTTTTTAAAGCCTTTTCAACAAAGACGTTTTGTGCATATCATGTACTCCATGAAAACGCATTACTCTGCATCATTTTGTCAAACAATTTATGTGCTTTGTCTCATACTTCCAGCAAAGGTGAGGGGTACGGTATTACACCAATCAATTGCATTTGTTTTATAATTTTGAAATCCCCTCTTGTATATACCCTTGTACGGCGACCATAGCATGTCGTGAGACTACATTTCTTTGAGGCACCTTGTCAAAAAGTTCACGTGGCTTTCCATGCTACTCAAAAAGTCCCTTTTGGCATGCGAGCAAGGAGGTGCTGGCTAAGGTTGCAAAGTTTTGCTTTACACCTGCCACTCGCATTTGCTTAAAACTAGCGCTTGTACCCATAGGAGATTCAAGAAATATGCTGACAAGAACAACCGTCAGGTGTAGAAAGTTTTCCGACGTGAGACTATCTTCCAAGCATGATAATGCTCACATATAAATGTCATCCACTAACTCCTTGAGGTATTTTCTCAAACAGTTCACGGACCTTGTCTTGACTCCCATAGTCTGCATACACATCTGTCAGAACATTTCAAACTGCAATATCAAAGGAAAACTCCCATTTCGTTATGCTTTTGGTGGGTGCTGTACCGTGATCTGAAATTCCCATTTATTATAAGCCACAAGGATTTTGGCAAAGGCTGTGGAATTTGGCGTTACTCCAGCCAAATGTATTTGCTTAAAAGTTTCCAAAGCCTTTTCAACTAGCCGATTCTATACATACCCTACAATTATTGCACTTGCTCATTAGTTTTTAAAGTTTTCACAATAGATGCAGCCTGGGAGTCCACGAGACCATATTTGTTTGGGGTGACTTTCCATAGTTCATGTGCATTGTCCAATGCCTCCACATTTCACATTAACCTGCAACTATTTTGAGTAACCATGGAGGAGTAGCTTCCATTTAGACACCAACTATTTGCATTGAAAGTCTTGGTAGTTATAATAGTCTTGACCATAGTTATAATAACTACCTAGTTATCGACCTTTTGAAGGTTCTTCACAAATAATAAACAACTTATGGGTTGTGCTTTTCACAAACCTTCACGAAATAACCACCAATTTGTAATTTATAACTTTTTACAACCTCTAACTTGTATCAAGTTAGCAAAAAGTGAAAGCAGACCCCTATTTCTCAAAAAAAAGTGCAAGTAGACATTTGCTTAGCCAAAATTGAAAGCCGACGCATAGCGGACTTCGCGAAAAACAAAAGTTGATGCGAGCTTAGTGTAAAATGAAAGTGGGCACGGAATATAATATTACTAAGCTGTAAATTTGTCTTGGCATAATATTGCTATTTAAAGCGTATGACATCTTGATAACAAGTTATCGACATAATTGACACAAAAAGTACAAGATTGATGAATTGCAACCAAAAGGATGACTTGGCATAGAGGTTTGATACAAAAGTTTAAAATTTGTCATTGTTGAAAACGAGGCCAACAAGTCTATGTCTCCTTAGTGAATTTTTATTTAATCTATATGTTTTTTTGATATAATTGCATAATAGAAATAGAGGAAATGATGGAAGAGCATCCTAGAGATTGAAAGGCAATCTTGAATCAAGAAAAAACATTTTGTTTCTTTTTTTTCTTGGATTTCAGCGAGTATAGTCTCAGTATTTCACACCACATTTCACCGCATGATTACTTCATAGCTCATGGCACAGGATTATGAATATACAAGGGCTTATCTACATAATATCTAGATTTTAGGAGGTTTGTAATTGTCTGCAAAAATTTATTGCCATCACAAGCTTCATCAGGATTCATTGTTCAGAGCATTCAACATTAATCTTGGTGCATGAGGTTTGTGGCACCTTCTCGTGATGTGTGATACCTAATGGACCATATCACAAGGCATTATAGGACCAGAGGCACCTTCAACCAGAATCGCAACATGATCCATCAATATTGGAGGCTTCACCATTGAAATTAGGCTGACCTATGTACATTTGATTAAGCATTGAACTTTGAAATCTTCTAACGCTGACATGAATCATTCTTTGAAATCAAAATTTCTATATAAACAATCACTAGATGTAGTTAGAGGCATATGTTAAGTTTTAGGTGATCTAAGAAGTTAGGTTAGTGGATTGCAGAGTAGTGCTTCAAAGCTACATCTTTCATATGACTTGTACAACAAATCGGAGGACAAGCCTATGAGCCCATTGTAGTTGGCGTGTTGCCAGCATATGAAGATTGTAATTGTTTATGATATTGAATCAATATATTTTTATTTGTTGCTCTATTCTTTATGTTTTCTATTATGTTTACTCTAAGGCTACAAGGTAGGATAGTTTCAATTCATGGACCTTCCATCTGTGACTACACCAAGTGCTATCAGAGTGAAGTTTTTAATCCTTTGGCAGCCTTCAAGTGTTTGTCAATCGAGTGTCGATTGTGAGACAGTTACAACATTGTAATTAGATCATCGAATTGAGGTAATTGTAGCAGATCCAAGGAAGAGATGCCACCAAGGAGGATGCCTGCTATGGCCAATGTTGTTGGAATAATAGAAGAAATGATAGAGATGATGAGAACACTGAAAGTTAGATTGGATGTTGTAGAAGAGGATAGAAAGAGAGGTCTAAACCATAGACATGAGAATGAAAGTTATGATGATTAATTGGGAGTCCAACTTGCCAATCAAAATGAGTAAACCCTAGAAGAAAAAGAGTCAGATCAGGTAAAGATGTTGAAATCTATTTCTAAGATTAGTAAGAGAGCTAGAATAGAAATTTCAAACTATGCAAGAAATTTGAATCTTGAGGAGTTGATTGGCTGGATAAATGACATGGAGGAATACTTTGAGTATGAAGAAATTGAAGATCCAAAAAGAGTGAGATTTGCAAAAACTAAGTTGAAAGGACACACTTCTATTTGGTGGAAAGAAGTTCAGTTGGATAGAAATAGGAGAGGAAAAGAGAAAATTATAAAATGGGATAGGATGGTGACAAAATTAAAGAATTAGTTCATACCTGCTGACTATGAGTTAGAATTGCTGAAGAGATTGCAAAACTTAAGGCAAAAGGAGAAGACAGTGAAAGAGTACACTAAAGAATTCCACAAGATGATTATTAGGACAGGACATAGTGAATAAGGCAAGGAGAAAGTGGTGCAGTATACAAATGGACTGAGAATAAACATTCAAGAAGAACTAAGTTTGGTAAGGATGACAATAGTGGAAGAGGCATATCAATTTGCATTGAAAGTTGAGGAAAATTTGAACAAGAGATATGATCAAAGGTAGAGAAGTAGAGGAGGAAAAATCCAAAGAGGTAGAACATAATGTGGCGAAGGAAGATCATATGCAGAGAAAAACAAGGAGAGTAGCCCATACCACAAAGAGGAAAGAGACAACAATTCATGTCATTGAGGGAGAGATGATAGAAGTTTCTACCACAACACTAGAGGAAGTCATAATTCTTACCGCAATGAAGGATACCAGAGAGATAATAGAGGATTTGACAAGTGATCATTCAAAGGAACCTATTTCAAGTGTGGAGGTGAAGGACACCGTGCATTTGAATGTCACCAAGGGAGTACTAACAAAAGGATAGAGAATAGTGCAAGAGTAGTATACGTAGAGGAAGAATTGGTTGGATCACAAAGTTTAGTAGGGTTCAACCAAAAAAGGGTGAATCATTAGTCATGAGGAGAGCTTTGTTACAAGAAGAAACAATTGAGGACCCATCGCAAAGGAAATGTTTGTTTCAGACAAGATATAAATTAGGAGGTAAATGTTGCAAAGTTATCATTGATAGTGGAAGTACAGACAATTTGGTTTCAGAAGAGATGGTAAGGAAGCTTAATCTACAAAGGTTGAAACACCCAAAGCCCTAAAAGATAGCATGGATTCAAGATGAACACAAGATACTGGTAAGTGAACAATGCTTAGTGAAATTTCATATAGGATCTTATAATGATGAGGTATTGTGTGGTATTATACTGATGGATGTATGTCATATATTGTTGGAGAGACCATGGTAGTATGACAGGAAAGAAATACATGATGGAAGGAAGAATACCTATATTGTAACATCAAATGGGAAAAGACATATCTTGATACCTTTGGAAGAAGAGAGAAAGAGCGAAGTATGTGGAAATGCTAGGATTTGTTTAGTGGATGGAAGGAAATTTTTAGAGGGATAGAGACATAAGAACATGTGTTTTGCATTGGTTCCAAAGAAGGATGGTACCCAAAGTGCCAAAAACACTACCACAAAAGGAGAAGAACCACTGTAGAAGGAAGTAGCAGAATTATTAGCTAAATACTAAGATATTATATCAAAAAATGTGCCAAAAGGATTGCCACCAAACCAGAGTATCAATCATCATATGGAACACATACCAGGAGCCAATTTTCTAAACAAAGCAGTGCATAGAATGACACCAGCAGAAAATGTGGAGCTAAATAAATAGTTGTAAGAGCTATTGAGGAAGGGATTGATTAGAGAAAGTTTAAGCCCATGTGCGGTACTAGTAGTGTTAGCACAAAAGAAAGATGGAGAATGGAGGATGTGTATAGATTTAAGAGAAATTAATAAGATCACAGTCAAGTATAGATTTCCATTGCCAAGGATGGATGATATCATGGATTGTTTGAGCGGAGAAAAATATTTCACAAAGATTGACCTAAAGAGTGGATAGCATCAAAGAAGGAGATAAGTGGAAGACTGCATTCAAGGCAAATGAAGGATTGTATGAGTGGTTAGTCATGCCTTTCAGACTAACTAATGCACCAAGTACTTTTATGAGGCTGATGAATGAGGTTTTGAAGAAATTCTTGGGTAAGTTTGTTATTTTCTACTTGGATGATATTCTAATTTTCAATAAAACCAAGGAAAAACATTTGAGACATATTAGACAAGTATTTCAAAGGTCGAGAGAAGAGAAATTATTGATAAATATCAAGAAATGTAGTTTCATGAAGACAGAACTGGTATATTTTGGATTTGGGGTTTCTACAAAAGGATTTAAGATGGACCTAGAGAAAGTCAGAGCAATTGTTGAATGGCCAACACCTGTGAATATTGGAGAGGTAAGATCTTTTCATGGATTGGCAAGTTTCTACTAGAAATTCATCAAAAAATTTAGCACTATATGTACACCAATGACAAAGACAATGAGGGGAGACCACATAGATTTTAAGTGACATCAGGACCACATAGGAGTTTTGAGTTGTTGAAGCAAAAGGTGACAGAGCAACTAGTGTTAGCATAACTAGATTTTGATAGAGTATTTCAAGTTGATTGTGATGCTAGTGGAAATGCAATAGGAGCAGTGTTAAGTCAAGAACGGAGACCAATAGTATATTTTAGTGAGAAGTTGAATGATGCAAGGGGAGATATTCAGTATACGATCAAGAGTTCTATGCCATAATTCAAGCCTTGAAGAAATAGAGACATTATTTGTTGCCAAAAGAGTTTGTGTTGTACACTAACCATCAAGCCTTGCAGTATTCGAATAGTCAGGATAAGTTGAATCAAAGACACATGAGATGGGTAGAGTTCATGCAGCATTATACATTTGTATTGAAGCATTGGAGTGGAAAGTCAAACAAAGTTGCAGATGCATTGAGAACAAGAAGGAACTTGTTAATAGGAATGAGGGTAGAAGTACTAGGTTTTGAAGAATTCAAGCATATGTATGAGGATGATCTTGATTTTGAGGAAGCATGGAAAGCATCTACAGAACCTATTGTGATAGATAGAAGCAAGTGGTTGGATAATTTCATTCAAGAGGATATGTTGTTAAAAGGGAATTAGTTGTGTATTTCGTAGAGCTGAATGAAAGAGAATTTGATCAAGGAGAACCATAGTGGTGGTTTAGCAGAACATTTTGGTATTGACAAGATAGTATCTTTGGTGAATGAACATTATTTTTGGCCTCAAATATACAAGGATGTAAGGAAGTTTGTTCAAAGTTGTAGAATTTGTCAAGTTACAAAAGGGAATAGTCAGAATACTAGATTGTATGAACCTTTGACAGTACCAGAGAGACCTTGGGAAGATATCAACATGGATTTCATATTAGGTTTACCAAGAACACAAAGGGGATGTGATTCTATATTTGTAGTAGTGGGCATATTTTCAAAGATGACACATTTTATTCCTTGTAAGAAGACAAATGATGGTGTACATGTTGCTGACCTATTTTTCAAGGAGATTATGAGATTGCATGGATTACCAAAGAGTATAGTCTCAAACAGGGATACAAGGTTCATAGGATATTTTTGGATGACATTATGAAAGAAGATGAAGATAGACCTAAAGTTTAGTTCAACATTTCACCCACATATAGATGGACAAACATAAGTGGTAAATAGGAGTTTGGGTAACTTGTATAGATGCTTAGTAGGAGACAAAGTAGGAAATTGGGATATAATTCTACTACAAGCATAGTTTGCATACAATAACCTAGTGAGAAGAAGTACAGGGAAGACACCATTTGAAGTTATGACTAGAGTACAACCTAGATGAGTTGTGGAGTTGAGAGACATCAGTATGGATAACAAAATGAGTGCAGAGGTAGAAGAATTTGTAGTATACATGGAGATAATACACACTCAGGTCCAAAAGCATTTGGAATAGATGAACATCAAGTATAAGGGACAAGTAGATGAGAAGAGGAGACATAAGGAATTCTCTATTAGGGATGAAGTCATGATATCTAAGGAAAGATTTCTAGTAGGGACATACAACAAGATGAAGATGAGAAAGTTTGGACCATGTAGGATTCTTAGGAAGTTTGACTTAGGAAATGCATATGAAGTGGAACTATTAGAAGCATTTGGCATATCACCCATATTCAACATTACATATCTATATTAGTACCATGTGAGAGAATCAAGTGGTAGCACCACTAAAGTTGGTTTGAAGGATCAAATATAACATCAATAATAGGAGAAGATAAATCAAGTTTTGGATAGTAGAATTGAGTGTAGCACTAGAGGCAAGTAGTATAGGGAGTACCTGGTTAAGTGTAAAGGAAGATCAGAGGAATATTCTTCATGGGTTTCTCAGGCTGAGGTAGACTACATTAGTTTTCCTCTAGCCCCAAAAAAGTGAGGGACTCACTTTTCAAACAATGTTGTTGTTATATGGAGCCTAATCAGACTTAGAGGTTAAATTTTGCCCACTTTTATCGGTGTGGTTTTCCCTCAAATTATTTAATGGGGGTTTGGGGGTAGCACCCCCAAGATGGGGTCAAGGGGCAATGCCCCTTATGGGGTCCAGGGGCAATTCCCTCAAAACCTCAAATGACTTTTATCATTTATAAAGGTGTCAGGAGTTATTTTTTCTATTGGCTGACATAAAAAAAAACTATTTGTAACCAACATAAGTCTTGATAAAAATGGCTAAGGGTTAGGGTTTCTGATGATATTGTATTGTAGCATTTGCAAAGGTATTGAGTTGCAAGGATTGCTAGTTGTAATCAGTTTGATTTGCTGGATAATAATATTGGACTCTCTGTTGGTGGATGTAGACTGAGTTTAGGTGAACCACATTAAAAATTGTCTCTCACTGTTAGTATTTCTGTGTATTTTTCATTCCTTTGTTTAATCTTTATTTACATTTAATTGATATCTTCTGCATGCAATTCCTAACACCCCAAGTGTCTGATGTAGGAGCATCCCAGGTTGAAATGCAATCTTACCTCAACCAAAAACAGTTTGTTTATTTTCCTTTCTTGCATTTCAGCTAGTATAGTCTCAATATTTCACACTGTATTTCACCACATGATTACTTCATAGCTAGCGGCATAGGATTACAACTCTACAAGGGCTTATATATTTAAATTTGATGGAGGGATAATAAATTTGGGTGGATTAGGATTAGGATTGTGTGTACTAGATGGGGATGACATCGGACGGGTGGATTTGGATGACTCCATAGGTTTGTTTTTGTAATATAGTTCATAGTGTCTATAGAGGTCATTTAAGAAAGGTGATTTGAATTTAGGGTGTGGAGTGGATGGAGGATTAGATGGTGGTGATGGTAATGAAGGGCTTGATGGATTAGAAGGTTGATGGGCCAATGGACTAGGAGTGGGAGTACATGGTGGTGTTGGTATAGAACTAGTGGGCTTGTGGATTGGCATTTGAGTGCATACTGATGGAGGGTACCCATAGGATGCATAAGCTAGAGTGGTGTTTCCCTTGTCAAGGGTAGCATGTGGAATTAAATACACTTGATCTTGGTGCATAGGGTAACCTAGGCTCACATGTTCTTGTAGCTGTATCATTTGTTGAAGACAATTTTTTGTCCATAACATAGTCATTTTTTGCATTTTTCTGGGCATTATGGTCATTTTTTGTTTTGTTTGTCACTAACTTTTTCATTGCAGCCCTCTCACTTGTTGAAGACCATTTTCTCTAAATACTCACAAGTAGGTTGTAGGTTCTCACCTATCAAAGACATATCATTTGAAACCTTGTGTTTGGCTTTGTCTTGAGGACCTAATTATAGCTTGCAGTGTGTGCCTCATCATTAAAGTTGAAAACATATTTCTAGGTGCACTCAACACAACTCTTGTCTTTTGTTACACCAAACAACTTGTTTTCCATCACACTTCGATTTGGGATTTAAAATAAACAATTGTTTGCAATCACACTTTGAAATTGGGCTTAAAATGAACTTGTGCCTTCCTTATCACATTTGGACTTGGGTTTAAAATGGACTTTTGATTTCTTTTTTTGGTGGATTTGAGTGCAATTGATGGTTTGTATGCTCTTCTCATGCACTTCACATGACCTTGAGAATCAAAAACATTCTTTTATCCATTCACTTTCACAACACACATTTTAATTATCTAAAGAGTAAATAAACATTGCAAGTGTGAATCTAGTGTGTGTGTGTGTATGCTCTCTCCTTGTAAGGTGGCCTTGAAGATCAAAAGCACCCACTTGATTTGATTTTATCACCCTTCTTAGGAGGCCTGCTTGGAGACACACCACTCCAAGGGACAACCTCAACTCTAGTGTTCCAGCGGAGTCTAAACAATGAGAAGTGAATTGAAAGACACCCCTCTTAGAAGTTGAAATCTTGTCATTCGAGCTAAGCCTCGAAGAAATTTATACCTTGGGGAAGTGAAGGTGAAGGGTGGGTTACCCCTTTCTCCCAGTTGTGTGGCATTATTTCACTTTCATTTGATAGAATTGGGCCCCTCATACCTTGTGTATATTGGAGACATCCTTAGTCAAACTTGTGCATCCTAGACAAAGACCTATTGGCCACACCCCCTTGACTAACATTAGGCTTGTTGATGTGTCTTCAAGTGTATTTATAATTATAACAATCAATCTTGCAATTCAAACTCACTATTGTGTCTTGTGTGTGTGATTCGTGTATGTACATGTGAAATCTTTTGTTTGAAAATTGCCAAAGTCAAGCTATCAACATAAACACATTCCACATCATCCTAAATATTCTTGTCGTCAAATCCATCTTATATTCACATCATCATAATCATTATCTACTTTTATTCATTTGTATTTTGGAACAATTTCAAGCCATGGTTGGACATCATACATCCACTAATCGTTTCATCTTCACCGAAAAGGACATGCTCAACAATGATTCATCCCATAATGAACCCCTTCACAGGGAAGTTATAATCAAAAGGTGTTTAGTCAAAAGGGTCCTAATAGATTGTGTCTTAGGGTTAAACTTGTGCACTCTAAGGTGTGTTAAACAATTGGGATACTTCATTGCAGATATTGAAAAATACCATTCCATCACTATTAAGACCTATGATGAAACTAAAAGGAGATCTGAAGGTACTATTCACTTGCCCGTCAAATTATGTCCAACCCTAGTAGAAATAACTTGTCAAGTCCTAGACCTTGATCTCCCATATAATATCGTCCTAGGATGCCCATGGATACATGCCATGAGGGTTGTTCCTTCCACCTATCACAAATGCATCAAATTTCCATTTAATGACCAAGAGGTTACCATTTATGTTGACCCAAATCCTTTTGAATATTTCCACTTGTTGGAAAGACAATATCATAAATCTCATTATTGCCCAATCAATGACATGGCCCAATAATCTTCCTCGTATATTGATCTGCCCACCTTAGCCTCTTCATCCAAGTCACCACCATCATCCATACAACATCAACAACTTCCACTTAAATTCTATGAGTCATTCCTCTCAACTTCATACTAACCCAATTCATCCACATATCATGTCAATTCTACATCATCTTACCCCACTTCTTCCAATATCAACCAACATCCATATAAATCCATACCCCAAGATCTTCCACCTACATATCCCACCATTTTACCTTGCCACCAAATTTATTCACAAGATTATCAAGTGCCTTCAAAACAAGAACATGTGAGCCCAAGTTACCCTTTGCAACAAGATCAAGCATCCTTAAGGTCCTCATGCTACCTTAAACAATGGAGATAGCAATCTAGCTTATGTATCCTATGAGTACCCTCCATCACTATCCACTCAAAGGTCTATCCCAAAGCCTACTAGTCCTATGCCAACACCATCATGTACTCCCAGTCCTAATTTATTGGTCCCTCCACCTTTTAATCCATCAAGCCCTTCATTACCCTCACCACCATCTAATCCTCTGTCAACTCCATACCCTAAATTCAAATCACCTCTCTTAAATTACCTCTATAGACACTATGAACGATATTACAAAAACAAACCTATGGAGTCATCCAAATCCACCCATCCAATGTCATCCCCATCTATCACAAACAATCCTAATCCTAATTCATCCCCTCCTATTATCCATCCACCCAATCCTAATCATAAGCCTATAGCATCTACCATTATTATCCATCCATTATATATTGTCCATGCACCAATATACTCATGAAGGATGTGATCCAGTGTCTATTTGCAAGGAATAAACCATCTCCATGTCAAACATCTGTCCTTGAGCCTCTCCAAAAGCCTTCAAACACCATGCCTAATCCTCCAAATCCATCATATAATCCACAATCCATAAGGTCTATTGAAGAGTCTTCCCTCATGAGTCCAAGTCAAGATCCATTGTACCCTCATGTTTTTCATTGTCAAGAACCTATCAAGCCTATCCTAGAGTCTCTCACCTCCACTTCCATTCCAAACCAAGAGATATATCAATAATCTAATCTAAAGCATGTGGAAACATCAAGCCATCATTCTAATCAAGATCAAATCCCTTCCATTCAACCCATCCACAACCTATACCTTCTTTATGATCAAGATATTATCTATGATGAAGAGCCTATCCATGAGCAACTTGATTCTATCCATAATCCCACAGTTATCCATGAGCAAGCTACCCAAAAACCACATACTCAATCTACTCCTTTTCATGGTTATCTTAGCGATAAGAGTGAGTATGAAAGTCTTGTTGACCAACTTGAGCACTCACCCTGCTTCATGGCCTTCCTTCAGAGCAAAGAAACTTCTCCTTCAATCTATGATCCAACAACATCCACTTCCCTTGATTAGACACTTGGCTCCCAAGCAACCCTAGATAATCAAACAAATACCTTGGATCTTAGTGAGCATAATTATAGTCAAGATCCTATTGATCCTCCATCACCCACTATCGACCATCTTGCAAATCCATCATATTCTATTGGTCTTACCATTTTTATCCATGAATGTTCTTCCGTAGGAGAGCATCAACCATTGTCTACCACCTCACCTTCTCCATCCAATAAAGAACATCTAGTGTTCAAAACACACATAGTCACATTGTCCTTCGCATACTCCAAAAAATGAATTATCAAGGTAAAGTCTTATGCCTTCATGAACAAGTTATTTTGGATCTTATCCATGTCAAAGTCCCTCCATGCTTATATGGCCTTGGATATACACCCCAAGGAAAACAATCTCAAGATGTTGTTACTTCCTCCATGCATCCTAATTCTACTCCTTTCCATCATAAATCCTATCATACGCCCAAAATATATATTGCTATTCAACCTCCATAATCCTACAAATCTTGAAAGAATGTGACCATACACCTTCCACCATCTACTTTACCTCCACTACTTCCAACTACTAATATCCCTCCATCCACTTTATCACCACTTCTCACAATGTCAAATATCCATACCATCCAATCCCCTTATCCATTTATCCAAAAATCCACTTTTAATCCATCAATCCATAAGTCCCCTAAAAATCCCAATCATAATCAACAAATGCACACATCATCTAAACAAGAAGCTTCCACCAATCCCAAGGGATTCAAACATAAAAATTTGGATGCCTCTACCCATAAAGTAAAAAATCCTAAAGATCCTAATGCCTTAGAGCACAAATACAAAGAGTCAAAGAAAGATCCATCTAAAAGGGTATATAAGCCCATAACTCTAAAAGAAAAGGCCAAAACTAAAATGGTTTGGGTACATAATAAAAAAAAGAAAGTAAAATCAAGCATCAAAATCTCAAAAATCCCAACAATCCTCTTCCATCCAAAAATCCCAAAAACCCATTCCATTCAAAAATCTCAAATTCCTTCATCCCACAAGAAAAACAAAAATCATAAAAATTCTAAGTCTATGTGGGTACCTAAATTCCTACATCACCCATCCCCTAAGCAAACATTAACATTGTTTCCTACACCTCCCCCAAATCAAAAGCTTCAATGTTTATCATGGTGTGTGCAACTGTTGGTCTCAGTTCCTTTCCATTCCAGAATA
Source organism: Cunninghamia lanceolata (assembly GCA_027924645.1). Taxonomy (NCBI): domain Eukaryota; kingdom Viridiplantae; phylum Streptophyta; class Pinopsida; order Cupressales; family Cupressaceae; genus Cunninghamia; species Cunninghamia lanceolata. Next base: position 14,495,914 of record BSBN01000078.1, read on the forward strand.
GTCCCACATGCCTCCATCTCCCCATCTTTCATCCACTATCCTACATATCTCCCCCATCACCTGGTCCCTATGGTCCATGCTTTTGCATAAACCCTACATAATCCATACCATAATCCACTATCCTCCCATTCATAATCCATATCATAATCAACCATCTTTCCTTACATATTAATCTACATCATTGTCCACTATCCTACCCTACCATAAACCTCATAATCCACTATTCTTCCTATCATAATCCACTATCTACCTAATGCATCTCCCTCTCAAGCAATCCCCTACCAACATCTATGAGCATAATGGCATTTGACATGGTCCATATGTGACATTCATCTATAATGGGACAATATCACCCTTCATGGAACTAGACGCTAGAGCCCCTCTTATCCATATCCACCTATCCCATCCAGATATCCCATAAACAAAAGAAATTAAAAAAAACAAAATAGTAAGAGAAATCCATTCATCCAATGGTGAAAACCACCCTTGGTAGCACTTTCAATAAGTACCATGATGAAAATCTGGCAAACAAGCATCATGTGTAGGATGATCTTCTATGTCACTTATGCTTGGGGGCACGTTGTCTCATCAATCCCATCCTACCATTTCCTATCCTACTTACCATCCTTACCCATTGTATTTACATACCTATCATATTGAGTCCATTCATCCTCCCTTCCTCCTTTTGATCTTGATAAGGGTATGGGGGCAAAATGTTAACAAATGCTTTGGATATCTCTTGATATACCTCATCCTTTCAAACCAATCCTATCATCATCTTATTGTCATAAGCTTTGTCATGTAAAATCCTAAGTATCATACTTAGAATGGGGCATGTTATTCCTATGCAACATAGTCTTTGGAGATCACATCCTACCTCCCTTATTATGCATACATCCCCTCCACTATAGTCTACCCTTTTACCCATCCATCTATCATGAGTTATCCATCTACTATAGCATATCCTTTTACCCATCCATCTATCATGAGTCTTGCATCCCATCCCACCTCCATCCTAGCATCTAGAATTGGTTTTCCATTGTCATTGGTATCTAGCACAAAGTCTATCCAAATTCTAATCCAATGTCATTCCAAAACAATTCAAAAAAACACCAAAAAAATCAAATATTCCCAAAAAAAATCCAAAAAAATCAAATATTTTTGAAAATACAAAAAAATCAAATATCCAACAAAAATCCAAGTAATAAAATCAAATCAATCCATCAAATCAATCAAATCAATTAAATCAATCAAAATTCCAAGCAATGATCCAAATGCAAGTCATCCTTAATCCATACTAATAAAGTCAATCAATCTTGTCAAATCATCCAATCACATCAATGGTCTTTATCCTAGCATTGTTGTACAAACCCAATCAATTAGTTAGTCAATAAATCATCATCACACATCAATCATATCGATTGTCTTATATAGGTTGTTGCACTCTCGAAACCAGACCAAGTGTGTTATATGAGGTGTCTCATTCTTGAAACTAGACACTATCATCAATCAATCATTATCAATTAATCATTGGTTTACATCTTGATAGGGGCGGTACCTTGTTTCTTTTTTAATCATTTGTGCATGCTTGCTTTCTTGCTTGTGTGTGTTATCGTTTTATCTTACATTTGTATCAAATCCGTATCATTCCAGCTAATATTCATATCTTGCATATGTTGGAATAGCTTTTTGCATTATCCTTGCATCTAAGGTCATATCACATGTTTTGTGCATTAGGACTTCAATGCTCTAAGTTTTCTTCCTCCTATGTTTAGACAAGGTTGTATTATGTTAGGTGCACAAGACACACTATCACCTTGGTCCTTATACCTTAGTGCATAATGTCTAGTGCTACATCAAACTATGGTTGCTCACTTCATTTCAACATAATGTATCATTCATCTCTTTCATCCATCCTTGATCTTGCATCATTCATCACCTTATCTATCCTTTGTCATTTTATTTATTTCTAGAGCCTACCCATGTTCTTCCAACCTACCTATCCTGTTGAGGGGGCATCATCATATCTTTACATCATCATCATATCCTTACATCATAATCATATCCTACATCATCATCCCATTTCTTCATCCATTCATCTTTGTCACTCTTTCAAGTGGCTAGGGCATCTTTTTCTTCCATCCATACCTTATCTTCTTTGAAATGATGTTACTTCTCTTAGTCTCAACATCATCTCAAAGAGGGACAAAATGTAGACACCTAAAATTGACCATGTCACAACATCACCTTGTCAATACATCATTTGAGACACCTAATGAAATGTTTTTCCCTAGTAACCTTTACATCACCAAATTAGTTAAATAAATCATATTTATTTAACTAATCCCATTTATCCTCCCAATAGCCAATTAATTAAATAAATTATTTTTATTTAATTAATTTCTACTTTTTCCTCATCCAAATTAATTAAATAAACTAAATACTTATTTAATTAATGTATTCCACATCATCCCTCATCCAAATAAATTAAATATTTATTTAATTAATATATTCCACATCATTCCTTTCAAAAATTAAATAATTTTATTATTTAATTCCACATTTGTCTCTATCTCCACATGGCTAGAAGCTTCTAATCCTTGTAAGGTGGAAGACATTTGACTTTAACTCTTCCCATTCAACCTACATGAGACACTTGTCAAATGACTACAACTCCTAAGTCTCATTTAATCCTAGCCATCCATCCCTAATCTAATCCTATCCATCCATTCTTATCACTCATATCCTATAAATCAAGCCTCACCCAAGCCATTTGGCATCCACATTTAAATTATCATTATGCTATTGAAATCATTCTAGGTCTTCTCATTCATCATCTTCACATTATTGTTATGTTGTAGAAATGAGTAATCAACATTCCAACCAATCAAACATCCATCAAAGAGAACAAATCTGGTATATTTGGGTGCATGTACCACGTTTTATCATGTGTGGAGGACTTGCTTCAAAGTTAAAGGTAATTGGTTGTTTGCATTATCTTTGTATTGTCTTTGTACCAATTTTTCTACCACAATAACTAGATTTCAGGAGGTTTGCAATTGTTTGTGGAAAGTTATTGCCATCAGAAGGTTCATCAAGATTCACTGTTAAGAGTATTCAGTATTTAGCTTGGTGCATGAGGTTTGTGGCACCTTCTCATGATGTGTGGCACCTAATGGAGCATATCATAAGATATTATAGGATCAGAGGCACCTTCAACCAGAACCACAACATGATCCATAAATGTTGGAGGCTTCACCATTGGAATTAGGCCAACCTACATGTTTCATTAAGCATTGAACTTTGAAATCTTCTAAGGCCAATGCGGATCATTCTTTGAAACTGAAATTGCTTTATAATCACTCACTAGATGTAGTTAGAGGCATCCATTAAGTTTTAGATGATCTAATAAATTGTAACAAGCCAAGGGATAGGCCTATGAGCCCATTGTAGTCTTCATGTTGCTACATATGAAAATTGTAACTGTTTATGATATCGAATCAATATATTTCCATTTATTGCTCCATTTCTTGTGTTTTCCATTATGTATACTCTAAGGCTACATAGTAGGATAGCCCCAATTCTTGGATCCTCCATCTATGACTACACGGTAGGAAAGCATAAACGTAATATCTAGATGATATAAGAAAACATAAATGAAATGATAAATCTATAGAAATGATAAGAAACTTGGATCAAACCTCTATGCAATTGATAAGTAACCTAATTCTGATAGGATAGAGAAGAATGATAGAATGTTCTGACGTACCACACCTAGTTTTTCCAATAGCACTATTATAGATAAGTTTGACAGGCTGAAATATTGTTCTTCCAACTTGAACATTATTCTTAAATTCATTAAATTCTATTGCTCGAAAGACATTTTGCAAGCTATGTATTCTATCTATTGTCATTCTTTTTATAATCAGATTAGCGTTATCATTACTCTTTAAATTATGCAGTGGTATTAAGTCGTCCTTTTCTGAGTGCACACTCTTACCAAAGAAGTAAATTTATGGCTAGTGCATAGGTTGTGCAACATCAAAACTATTATCACTCCTAATCTTGAATTGTTTATTACAAAGTTCTACAAATTTATTTTTATGTTATTTTGCACATTGAGTCACAATTTGAAAATTAATTGCCTAGGCTACTTCAATTATTCTCCAAATACCCTCTTCTAAAATACTTGAGAGCTCAAGGTGAAACACATATAACTTATTTGAAATAATATTATTCTTAAACCTTTGAAGAGTATAATTTGGACCTGACTGGAACGGAACTAATTCAACTGCCAATCATATGTACAAGCACCAGTCCACAGCTAGGACTAGGTATGACATGTAGAAACATCTATCAATGTAGCATATTTACTTTGTATTTAGGAATCCAAATATCTTATGTAATACTCAATACAACGCCATTGTAATGCCAACTCCACCCAAGTTAATTTAGAGGTTGAAGATGATTAAATACCTAATGTGAGGTACATAGGCGTCTCAAGTCCAAACCCATGAATGATTCTTGTATCCATGTTTTATTACCTCTCATTTATGTAGTAGACATGTTGGCTATGCTGGGACCCAAATTGCCACCTTAACATTTTATAGGTTTCTTTCAAAATCAGTCATGAAATTATTCTTAATTTTCTTTGATTTCTAATGTTACAAGAGGAAGAGAATTCTTGCAAAGAATAATATTTTCTCGACGCTTGCCAACCTAAAAATTTAGAAGAAAATAATGATTTTAGTTCCTTGTACTTCAACTTTAAAAAAATTTATATTTATATACATCACAATGAAATAAAATAATGAAAAAACTAGATATTTAATGACAAAAAACCAATCTACCTTATTTCCATTATGAAAAAATATGAAATCTCTAAGCTCTTCATCCGTTTCACAAATATTTTCTTATTTCAAACAATGTCCAATTTTCTTCCATTGATAAAGATCTAAAAGGAATTTTATTCCTCAAAATATCAAATGATGCTTTTGGAGAATGGGTTCCACATTTTCATCTTAGTCATTTGGAATCCATGTCCATCATCCCAATTGGTGAACATGTCTCCACCTTCAAAATTGGAATGTCATGTATAAATTTTTTCTTGAAATCTAATACCTGAGTAATATATTAAACTATGTAACTATTTTTATATAGAAACTATAAAACATCATAAGTAACAGAATTACTAGAAAATAAACACAAAAATTTACCTGAAGGAAATTGTGTCATGAGACAATCTACATTCTATTTCTTCTCCATTTTCATTCTGTACTCTTTTGTCCCACTGGAAGCAAAATAAAGACTTGAGCAATCTATCCGAAGGCGATTCAATACTATATGTTTTTCTAGTTCTCCAAATGGATGACTCTATTTTGAACATACTCTCATTTTAAAACCTTATTTGATTCTATTACAATTTCACGACCTTGATCATACATACTTACAATTCACTTTAAAATTCAACCATCAAAGATAATAAAACCTCAGAATCAACATTCTAAGTTCGGTAAAAAAAAAAAATTAGGGTCATAGATTCTCCCTTGGTAATCCATTATTATCAAAATTTCTAGTTACATTTGAATTTTACTCCAATATGTGTTAGAATATAAGAGAAATGATACACCAAAATAGTTTAGAAGAATTATATTATCTTAGTCAATCTGAGTACTCAAGGACTTCAAATAGCCAATGCCGGCTAAAGTGTCCAAAACGGGACATAATGAAATAAAGCCAACCGAGCTCTTCTATCCTTTGGGAAAAATAGTATATGTGGTTCAATCACACTATTATCTTCACTTTCAATTCCTAAAGAAGCTTCTGTAACATCACCCAAATCGTTAGTTTCACAAGAAACATCACAAAGTTCAGGCTTAGATCTCAGGTTTTCATTTTCTTCTCTGCATGCTACAAGTGACTTCTCCAACTAATTAACATGTTCTTTGAATCCTTTTATTTCACTCTTCTGCAAACTATTCCCCCTTTTCAATTCTTTCAAACCTTCTTCTAGATCTCTGTTCCTTTGTTCCACCTTCCAACTCTTCAAATCTCTCTTCAATATCTTCAAACAATGTCAACTCTGCTTCCAGTTCTTCATTTCTCCCTGCATTTTTTAGTTCTTCTTCAAGGGCATCATATTTGTCTTCTCCTATTTCCTTTATCTTTTCTAACAACTCTCAATTACACCTTTTCATTTTACACAATTCTCCTTCCAAAATAATGGCCAAACGGGCCTAAACTGTTCAAACAGACCAAAACTTTATCCAATAGGTAAACACAATAGTCATATTGGCTAACAAGGACATGAATCAATAAATTTGCTCTTCTAGAGATTTAGACTCAACGAGATCAATCAGGATCCTGAGTCACAGGAAATTACGCAATAGGCCCAAATATTGCACCGAGGAATTTTTGTAAGTTCATTCGATAAGAATGTTCTGAGGACCTTGTACCCTCCCTTGGGTTTGTAGGCAACCAGCTAGGTGCAAGGTCAATCCTCCCGAGGATTCTTCTGAGTGTCAGTGACTTCCATTATTCTGATATCATATAAACATTACACTTAAAATGAATATGTACTCAAGCACACACATCAACACTCAAGTGAAAGGTAACAATTCTAGCTATCATACATGCCTATTTGTAGAGACTGCCACATCAACAACTCTTCCAACTTTCTATCCATCTATCTCTTTGCAACTATCAAATCAATTGGCACCACCTTAGGGCTTGTTATCCAAAAGTAGTGCTAGCATCCCAAAATTGATAGTAGCTTCCCAAACTAGGATTCCATGAACGACATCAATTTCCAAAAGTCAATAGTTGTCTCTAGTACTCATCTAATTAGCCATAAAACCAATATCATTAATACCTTAGTGCCAAGTAACAGAAAAAGAAAGATTATTTTCAGGGCCCTCTCAAGGACCCCTCCTCACATTTCCTAATACCTTTCTCGCATTCGTTTAAGGTGTTATCCTCAAAGAGGAAGGTATTCAAGAAACACACACATAGATCTAGGGGGATGGATGGATTATGACTGTCCCATACCAGTCCCATTTGCAACCCCCATCCTCACAATAGAATTCCACAGGTCACCTACTCCCCCATACAACCTACCTGGGGCCCCTCCTGAACATGGAAGATTACAGAAATCACATTACTCCACACATGCCAGTAGTTGTAACAATAAAATACCTCAAATCAGGAAAGACTAAGTAAAACAGGTCCATAAGTTAAATCCTCAATTAGAATACAATAAAACGAGCCAAGAAGAAGTGAATATCAAAGATATCAACCATTGCAACATCACAAATTTAAACAAGAACAAGTCCTTGAGGCAAAAGGACCATCTAAAATTAAAACAGCTAATTAGCCCAAAGAATCAAAACATTGCTGGCTTAACACTTAAGTAAAACCTTTAACACAAGAATAAATAATGCAACAATCTCATAAAATTTGCACATTACAATCACCATGTAGCCTTACAACAAGAGCACCTAAGGGAAGTAGGGAAATTGGGTGGACTTCTATCACTAAAAGTGATAAATCGTACAGTGGTCTAAAACCAATTAATAAATCACCATGTCACACTAAGAATTCCCCACACAACCTGGACCAACCTTATCAGCTTTCTGTATCGAAAATCCACATGAATAGTCACATGCCCCAACACAACCTAGGGCATGCCATAAAAAGATCCATTAAGCGATGCCACAAAATGAATCCACCGAATATGGTATCCACTTCCCAAAAGAGAATCCATAAGTCTCACTGTTGTCATGTACCAGACTACTATCATCTCATTACACACATATTGTCACTGGTATCAATCTATTCATCTCACCCTCTAGGGAGGGTTTATCTATGGCCTTACCATTTCCTTTTCTTTGCATGTTTCCTCTTCATGTTTATCAATAACTAGACGATCATTAGATCACAAGAGGGGGGAATATCATTAATCTTATATCTTAATTCATACCATGCTTTATGTTAGCGGACCTCCAGGCCTAGTGTTTGAGCCTCTATTCTAATACCACATGTAAGGACCCAACTCCTTATTAACAAAATAATACTAAACTCTGAATTTGAAAATACTGAGGAATTAAAAATTTGATCTAACAGATGCAAAAAATGTAGATTCATGAAATTTTACTATTAACTCTAAGCGTTCCTCAATAAATGTTGTTGTGGTTAGACAAAGTCTAGAGCTTAGCTTTCTAAAGTCATAAAGTCCTGAAAGTTTCACCAATGTTATTTCGGTGATGAGAGAAAGTACATTTCTCAAGATAACATGCAGGGACAACGAATCAACACATACATTAAGTCATGCATTATATTCTGCATTTGTTTCTGACAAATTGCTTTTCCTCCAACAACTATATCCTTATCATCTGCACAAAACTAACTAGACAATCTCATATTAACATGTCTCAAAATTCACTACACAGAAAATTAAGATCGCGATGTTAATTATAGAAGAATAACCTACATCCGGGGGACCTAAGTACTGGGGGCATCCTTCACCATCCAGACTGCCTACATATCATGTATCCATGGGATCAAGGCCCCCCTCTTTCGAATGTGACTGACAATAGGGTATTTGAATATGTAGTTCTATCTTTCCCTATGTTTGATGCAACTGTGAGTGGGTATGCAGCCCTTTCTAGGGTGATTCCCTACCCCAGACAATTCTTCGTTGGCTACCACCCATTTAGGTGAAATAGGGACAGAATTAAATTCACTATCACGACCACCTAAAAGGGGTGGATATCGCGCATCCCTAGTGTTGAAGAATCCCTACCAGGTGTCAGCTCAAGGAATCTAGTTCACTAGCATAACACAATTTGGGTATTTGGTCGCTGAGTCCATTTGAGGTTCCCTAGTACTCTCTGATCACCAAGATCCGCAAAGGCAAGGTGAGATCATACGGCAATTAGGGTTTCTTCTTTGGACTGGTTGCCTTATCTAACAATTTTCAAGCCATCTCCGAATTAGACCTATGTTTTCAACAAGTCCTATTTTTTGTTGATAGTTTGAAAGGTTTTCTAAATGAGCATTTTAGCCTCAGTACTTAAAAATTCACATGGTAATCATCATACAATTATTTCAATAGACTCGTCCTTTATTTTTAGTTAGTCTTCTTAAAGAGATATCTGAGGAGATTTCCCTTCCCATGGATTTAACTTTGACATGTCCCTTATTACTGATGTAGAGGCATCTTAATTCTTTCAATTTTGGTTTTATTTGTTTTCATCTTTTGGCTTTCTTTGTGAATAAAGCAGGGTTCTTTACTACAAATTTTGATGTGAATATAATTGTCACTCTTGTCACCTGAGTGGCAGATTCTTTCTTGGCTAAGATTTCTCTCTCTATCGATCATTTCTTAAGCCATTAAATTTCTATTATTTTCTGGAGGTCATAGCTGACAGTTATCTTCAGTCTTATAGATTAAAAGCCTCAATTCGTGCAAATAAAGTATGGACCAACTGACAAAGGCAATTCAAGGAGTCGATATGATTTTTTTATTTCCTTCTTATGGATTGGCCAAATTTAGAAACAACACTTATTCTTCATTAAATGGATTTCGTGCTTCATGGCATTAAGTTTTCCATTCTCTTGCAGTCAATGGTGTGCACAGTCGTTTAGTTATCTTTCATCTATGATTCCATTTTTGGAATCCTCTGCAAGTTGTGGGCGTCATGGGTAGTCTCTTTCTAGCAGTAATTGTTATACTTTTATCTTCTGCTGAAGACCCCAAGGAAGCAGATTGTGGTTGGCGGTTGCGACGTTATGTAGTTTCAATTCTTTCTGCAAACTGTGGGAAGGATATTTAAAATGGTTGGTTAGCTTTGAGAAGGTGGGAGAAAGATAGAAAAGAGGCAGTTAGAAGAGGGGCTGACAGTCTAAAATAGGAGGATTGTTGATTGACAAAAGGTGTAGGGCTGATCAAAGGGTAAATAGTAGAGGGCTGACAATTTGGAGAAGATAGATTTAGATTTTTGCATTTGTTTTGTTTTTTATCTCTATATTTTTGTAAGGCTGACTGTATGGATGATATATGGGTTTTGTAATAAACAACAATAGCAATTAATAAATCAAATCTATTTTCATTACTCCCTGTCACTTCTATATTGTATTTCCTGTCATTTTTCTGTATTGCTCATTCGAGTTGATTTCTAATAGTAGATTTATGAAGTGACTAGCAAGGCTGTGCCATCAATTTGGGATCAGAGCCAAGTTAAGGTTGGGTATTGGTAAGTGGTCAATATGCCTCCAAGAAGGATGGGTAGAGGCTAAGGCAGAGGCTGAAGAGACCATGGTGACCCTAAATTGATGTAGAATCTGATTGAAAGGTTGGATGCTCTTGAGAGGGCACATAGGAGAGGAAACCCTAATATTGGAGATTTAAGTGATGAGGAAGAAGAACCATAGAGAGAAGGAAATGAGGAAGGACATCCAAAACTAGGAGATGAATTTGGTGAAAGAGTGATAAGGTCAGTCATGAGTTTGGGTTCCAAACCCAAGATCGATGTGCCAACATATGCTGGAAGCCTAAATGGTGAAGACTTGATCGATTGGATCAATGACTTGGATAAATATTTTGAATATGAGGGTGTAGCAGAAGAGAAAAGAGTAAGGTTTTCCTACACAAGATTGAAAGGTCATATTGCCATGTGGTGGACTTTGTCCAAATTGAAAGAAGAAAGAGAAATAAGGAAAAGATTAACTCATGGGATAGGATGGTGGTGAAGTTGAAGGCCAAATTTCTTCCTGGTGATTATCAAGCAAATCTCTTTAAGAGATTACAAAATTTGAAGCAAAAAGATATGTATGTGAAAGATTATACATAAGATTTTTACAAGCTTATAATCAGATCTAGGCATGCTGAAGAAGATGTGGAGAAGATAGCCTGTTATGCGAATGGTCTAAGATATAGTCTATAGGATGAAATGAGTCTTTTGTTTCCTAGAATCCTAGAAGAGGCCTACCAACTTGCCTTAAAGGCAGAAGAGAAGCTACAAAGAAAGCAAAGTCAACAAGAGAAGAAGTGAGGAAGAGGTTTTAGAGGAAGGTGACAACAATCTAGTAGAGGACAGCAACACCATCAAAGTGAAGAGGCTGGAAGTTCCAGTGGAATAGTCAACAATGAGAGAGGTGGTTTTAAAAATAAAGGAGGAAGATCTTATGAAAGAGGCGGTTCACAAGGTAGAGGAAGAGGATTTTCTGGAAAACATTACAAGTGCAATCAATTTGGACACAAGAGTTGGGACTGTGCTAAATTGGCACAAGGACACTCAAAATTTGAAAGGAGCAATCAAGTTGTTCAAGCTGACCCAGAAAGTGTGGGATCTCCAGTACATCACAAGGATGGAGCAGAATCAGGAGAGTCTTTGATTCTTAAGAGAGCATTGTTAAAGCCACAAAAGGAAAGTCAAGAACCAGTTCAAAGCAGAGCATTATTTAGAACAAAGTGTAAGTCACATGGTAAATGTTGTAAGCTCATTATAGATAGTGGTAGTACTGACAATATTGTTGCCACTAAAATGGTAGAGAAGATGAATCTTAAAAGAATTAAACACCCAACTCCATATAAAGTAACTTGGTTACAAAAAGGCCATCAAATATTGGTTAGTGAGCAGACCTATGTTGATTTTTAGATTGGTAGTTATAAAGATTATGTTTTGTGTGATATAATGCCCATGGATGTGCACCATGTTTTTCTTGGAAGACCGTGGCAATTTGACAGAAATTTAGTCCACGATGGAAAGGAGAATACATATACCATTATGAAGGATGGAGAGAAGCATACCTTGCTACCCATAAAGGAGAAAGAAGAGGACAACAACAATAGCAATCAGGTAATGATGGTAAGTGGTAAAGAATTTTTGAAAGATTTGAAGAATGAAGAAATTGGTTTTGCTTTGGTTCTTAAACCACAATGTGTAATGACTTCTACAAAGTTGGATGATTTGCCTATTGAGATACAAGATATGTTGAATGAGAATATGGATATTGTTGCAACTAATTTGCTTAATGAATTGCCTCCTATTAGAAGCATAAGTCATCATATGGATTTGATTCTGGGTGCTAGCCTTCCAAATAAAGCTGCATATAGATTAACACCTATGGAGAATGAAGAGATAAGGAAGCAAGTGGCAGAACTTTTGGAGATAGGGTTGATAAGAGAAAGTCTAAGCCCTTGTGTTGTTCCTGCAGTGTTGGTACCAAAGAAAGGAGGAGAATGGTGTATGTGTACTGATTCAAGGATAATAAATAAAATTACAATAACATATAGATTTCCCATACCTAGGATTGAAGATTTAATGGATTGTTTGACTAGGTCAATGTATTTTTCTAAGTTAGATTTGAAAAGTGGTTATCACCAAATTAGAATCAGACCAGGAGATGAGTGGAAAACTGCTTTTAAAACTAGTGATGGGTTGTATGAGTGGCTGGTTATGTGTTTTGGGTTGTTTAATGCTCCTAATACTTTTATGCGGTTAATGAATGAGGTTTTGAAACCATTTATTGGTAAATTTATGGTTGTGTATTTGGATGACATTTTGGTGTTTAGCAGGTCAAAAGAGGAACACCTTGAGCATCTGAGGCAGGTTATGAAGAGACTATAGGAAGAAATGTTGCAGATTGATTTGAAGAAATGTGTGTTTTTGCAAACTGAACTAGTTTACTTGGGCTTTGTGGTTTCAAAGGATGGATTGAAGATGGATAAGGAGAAGGTTCATGCTATACTTGATTGGCCATCACCAAGGAGTATCATGGAGGTAAGAAGTGTTCATGGTCTTTCTAGTTTTTACAGAAAGTTAATAAGAAATTTCAGTCATGTGGTAGCACCTATATTGGAGACTATTAAGGGAAGTAAAAGACCATTTGTGTGGACTAAAGAGGATGAAGAAAATTTTAGATTTCTCAAGAAAAAGGTGAGTGAATAGCCCATACTTGCTTTGTCAGATTTTGATAAAGTGTTTCAAGTAGAATATGATGCTAGTGGTTTGGCTATTGGGGTAGTTTTAAGTCAAGGGGGAAAGCCAGTGGCTTATTTTAGTGAAAAATTAAATGATGCAAAAAGAAAGTATTCTTCTTATGATTCAGAATTTTATGCTTTGGTGCAGTCCCTCAAGAAATGGAGAGATTATCTTTTGCCCAAAGAATTCATTGTGTATATAGATAATCATGCTTTGTAGTTCATCAACAGCCAACACAAATTAAATCAAAGGCATGCTAAGTGGGTTGAGTATATTCAGAGTTTTAATTTTGTTTTGAAGCATAAAAGTGGTCAAATGAATAAAGTTGCTGATGCTTTAAGTAGGAAGAATTTGTAACTGTTATGTGAGATAAAAACTAACAATGTGGGATTTGAAAGTTTGAAAGAGTTGTATGCAGAAGATGCAGATTTTGAAGAAGCATTTGCAGCTTGCAGTGATCTTATTTACTGGAATAAAGAACCATGGATTGATTATATGATACAAGAAGGTTTGTTGTTTAAGGAAAATAAGTTATGTATTCCTAGAGGCTCCATGAAAGATAATTTGTTGAAGGAAAAACATAGTGGCAGTCTTGCTGGTCACTTTGGGTTGGATAAGACTTTTCAATAGTTGGGCACTCATTATTATTGGCCAAGGATGAAGGCAGATGTGAGAAGATAAATGGAAAGGTGTAGAATTTGTCAACATGCTAAAGGAAGAAGTCAAAATGTTGGACTATATCAACCATTACCGGTTCCAAACAAGCCTTGGGATTCTATAAGTATGGACTTTGTTTTGGGTTTACCTCATACACAAAGGGGTAATGATTCAATCTTTGTGGTAGTTGATAGATTTTAAAAAATGGTTCATTTTATACCATGTAAGAAGACTAGTGATGCAACTAACATTGCAAATTTGTTCTTTAAAGAAGTTGTAAGGCTACATGGTATACCAAGAAGTATAATTTCTAATAGGGATACAAAATTTGTGGGTCATTTCTGGAGGACTCTATGGAAGAAGATGGGCACAAATCTAAATTATAGTTTTGTTTATCATCCTCAAACGGATGGGTAGACTGAGGTTGTCAATAGAAGCCTTGAAAATTTGTTGAGATGTCTTGTTGGTAGTTCAACTCGAAGTTGGGATCTTATGTTAGCACAAGCTGAATTTGCATATAATGATTCACCAAACAAAAGCACGAGTTTCATCCCTTTCTATGTGGTGTATGGTATGCATCCAAGAGGCGTGTTTGAACTTCATGATCTTGCTAGAATGGAAAAGAGGAGTGCAGATGGGGAAGAATTTGCTCAAGTCATTCATGACATTCAAGAGAAGGTGAAGCACAACATTAAGGACAACAATCTACAGTATAAAAGGCATGCTGATCAGAAGAAAAGAGAGTTGTAGTTTCAAGTTGGAGACCTTCTATAGGTACATCTCTGAAAGGAGAGATTTCCTACAGGAACATATAATAAACTTTAGATGAAGAAGATTGGTCCTTGTAAAATGCTTAGGAAGTTCTCAGCCAATGGTTATGAGATATCACTGCATGAAGAGCTAAATATATCTCCCATTTTCAATGTTGCAGATTTATATCCATATAAAGGAGACACATAAATAGATGAAGTTGAAGTAGCTGATTCATCTCATGAAGAACAAACTAGGACAGTCACTGTTCCACAATAAATAGAATGCATTCTAGATAAACAATTGCTGAAGAAGACCCATAAGCATGAATACTTCAAGTATCTTGTCAAATGGTACAATCATCCCATTGAAGATGCATCATGGCTTATAGAAGAAGAGATTATTAAGTTGGGTCATTCCGTTGCAGACCTCATGAGTAGGAGCTCATGATCTCTTTTTGCCTAGGAGTTTAATGCAGGGGTATCTTGCTTCTTTTAATTTTGGTTTTATTTGTTTTCATCTTTTGGTTTTCTTTGTGAATAAAGCATGGTTCTTTACTGCAAATTTTGGTGTGAATCTCCTGTCACTCGTGTCACCCGATTGACAGATTTCTACTTAGCTAAGCTTTCTCTCTTTGTCGACCGTTTCTTAAGCAATTAAATTTCTATTATTTTCTAGAGGTTGTGGCTGATAGTTATCTTTAGTCTTAAAGATTAAAAGCCTCAATTCATGCAAATAAAGTATGGACCAGTTGGTAAGGGTAATTCAAGGAT
Source organism: Cunninghamia lanceolata (assembly GCA_027924645.1). Taxonomy (NCBI): domain Eukaryota; kingdom Viridiplantae; phylum Streptophyta; class Pinopsida; order Cupressales; family Cupressaceae; genus Cunninghamia; species Cunninghamia lanceolata. The sequence goes on from BSBN01000078.1 coordinate 14,511,077, forward strand.
TCGATATGATTTTTTTTCTTTCCTTCTTATGGATTGGCCAAATTTAGAAACAACACTTATTCTTCATTAAATGGACATCGTGTGTTGTTATATGGAGCCTAATCAGACTTAGAGGTTAATTTTTCCCCACTTTTATCAGCACGGTTTTCCCCCAAATTCCTACGAGGTCAAGGGGCAGCACCCCTTGCGGGGACCAGGGGCAGCGCCCCCGTGGGGGCTCGGGGGCAATGCCCCCAAAACCTCACATGATTTTTTATTATTTTATAAAGCACCGAGAGTTATTTTTTTTATTGACCGACATAAGAAAACCCTATTTTTGTAACTGACAAAAAGCTTGATAAAAAGCGGCTAAGGGTTAGGGTTTTGATATATTGTATTGTAGCATTTTGCAGCAGTATTGAGTTGCAGGGATTGCTGATTGTAATCGGTTTGATTTACTGGATAATAATATTGGACTCTCTGTTTGGTGGACGTAGCCCGAGTTTGGGTGAACCACGTTAAAACTTGTCTCTTGCTGTTATTATTTCTGTGTATTTCCATTCCTCTATTTAATCTTTATTTGCATTTAATTGATATCTTCTTCCGGCTAACCCTAACAAGTGGTATCAGAGCAGGTTGTGTTCGATTATCATCTGCAGGAAAGTCTCACAGTTGAGTGGGAGCAATGGCGGACGAAGGTAAAACGAAGGTTGATAAATTCAATGGGCAGAACTATCAGTTATGGAAGATGCAGATGGAGGATTACCTCTATCAAAAAGATTTATGGAGGCCATTGGAAGGAGTAGCCAAGAAACCGGCAACAATGTCTGATGAGGATTAGAATCTTCTTGACAGAAAGGCACTAGGAACCTTTCAGTTGTGCTTGTCACCATCGGTGGCATTCAATATAACGAAAGCAAAGACAACAGATGGTCTGATGAAAGCTTTGGCAAAATTGTATGAAAAACCCTTAGCCTCAAATAAGGTATTTCTCATGAAGCAGTTGTTTAATTTGAAAATGGTTGAAGGTGGATCTGTGACAGGTCATTTAAATGAATTTAATACGATTGTCAGTCAATTGACTTCTGTAAATGTAAAATTTGATGAAGAAGTTAGAGCTCTCTTGATATTATGTTCATTGCCTGAAAGCTGAGATAGTTTGGTAATGGCGGTTAGTAACTCTGTTTCTGGTTCAAATACCCTAAAATTTGATGATGTTGTTGGTGTTATTCTGAGTGAGGAAATTCATAAGAAAAGCTCAGGTGGATCCAAATCAGGTAGTGTTTTGAATGCAGAAAGCAGGGGCAGATCAATGGAGAGAGGAAAAGGTTCTGGAGGTCATGGGAAGTCACAAAGAAAATCAAAAGACAAAAGATCCCAAACTAGAGGATAGAAGGATTGCTAGTACTGTGGAAAACCAGGTCATCTAAAGAAAGATTGCTGGTCTCGGAAGAACAAAGAAGGAGACAAACAAGAAGGCAATAAGGAAGTAAATGTGGTAAGCAATAAGTCTGAAGATGATGCTTTGATTCTTTTCTTAGATAATGCTGATGATTCATGGGTTTTAGATTCAGGGGCCTCATTTCATACTACGCCCCATAGAAGTTATTTCCTTGATTATGTCCAAGGGGATTTTGGGCTAGTTTATTTGGGAGATAACGAACCCTGTCAGATTGTTGGAAAGGGAAGAATCAAGATTAAGTTGTAGAATGGGAATCATTGGCTACTACAAGAGGTAAGGCATGTTTCAAGGCTCAGTAGGAATTTAATTTCAGCAAGGCAGCTAACTGAACAAGGTTGCACTGTTACATTTACTGATAAAAATCGGAAGGTTTCAAAAGGTGCCTTAGTAGTAGCAAAAGGTGTGAAAGTAGGCACCTTATATCTTTGTACAGGTCATACTGTTCCTTCTACTTTAGCTATTACAGAGAAAAAAATAAACACGTTCACGAACAATTGCTGCAGGTTTGCAGGAAGAGACTGGAAAAGTTGCTGCAGGTTCTGAGACAACACTGTGGCATAATAGACTTGGGCATATGAGTGAAAAAGGTATGAAGGTACTTCATTCTAAGAAAGTTTTACTAGATCTGAAATGTATTAATATAGATTTATGTGAAAGTTGTGTGTATGGAAAACAAAAGAGAGTCAGTTTTCTCAAGGATGGGAAGCAAAAGAAAAATAAAAAATTAGAGCTTGTGCATACAGATGTATGGGGACCAGCTCAGGTATCTTCTCTCGGTGGCTCTCGGTATTATGTTACATTCATAGATGATGCAACTAGAAAGGTCTGGATTTATTTCCTTAGACAGGAATCTGATGTATTTGAAATATTTAAGAAATGGAGAAGCTTGGTTGAGAATGAGATGGGTAAAGGATTAAAATGTCTCAGATCTGATAATGGCGATGAGTATTGCAGCAAAGAATTTAAAGATTATTGTTCCTTTAATGGAATTCGTAGGCAGAAAACGGTTCCAGGGACTCCACAGGAAAATGGAGTGGCTGAATGCATGAATAGGACAATAATGGAGCATACAAGGACCATGAGATTGCATGCTGGGCTGCCTTTAAACATGTGGGCAGAGGCTGTCAACACTGTTTTATATTTAATTAACAGAGGTCCTTCAGTTCCTTTAGGCTGTGGTATTCCAGAGGAAGCATGGATAGGCAAGAAGGTGAGTTATTCTTTTCTAAAAGCCTTCGGCTGTGAAGCATTTGCACATATAGATTTTGAAAATAGAACCAAGCTGGATGTAAAATCAAAAAGGTGTACCTTTGTTGGATATGGCATTGATGAATTTGGTTATAGGCTTTGGGATTTTAAAAATTAGAAAATTGTGAGAAGCAGGGATGTTATATTTAATGAGAAGGTGTTGTACAAAGATCAATTGCAGTAGTATAAGAAGAAAGAAAAGGATTTTGTGGTGCTGGACGATACTCCAAATAGTGATGTTTCAGTGGTTCCTCATGCTCCACAACAGCAACCAGAAATACCACAAACTTTAGTGAATGTTAGACGGTCAACAAGGATAAGTAGACCTCTTGAAAGGTTTTCTCCCTCTTTGTATTCTATTTTGTTAATAGATGTTGGTGAACCAGAAGGGTATGATGAAGCTATACAGGTGGATACACAGGTTCAGTGGAAGCTTGCAATGAAAGAAGAAATGGACTCCTTGCTGAAAAATCAGACTTGGGAATTATGTAAGTTACCTGCAGGTAAAAAGGCTTTACCAAATAAATGGGTTTACAGGCTGAAAGAGGAAGATGGAGGTACGAAAAGATTTAAGGCCAGGTTAGTTCTAAAAGGATTTACACAGAAAAAGGGCATTGATTTTGATGAGATATTTTCTCCGGTTGTCAAGATGACTTCTATTCGTACTGTTTTAAGTATTGTGGCTGCTGAAGATTTACATTTGAAACAGTTAGATGTTAAAATTGCCTTTCTCCATGGTGATTTAGAGGAGGAGATCTATATCGAATAGCCCCAAGGATTTGAGGTCAAAGGTAAGGAGAAACTAGTGTGCAAATTGAAGAAGAGTTTGTATGGCCTGAAACAAGCACCTCGGCAATGGTATTTGAAATTTGATAATTTTATGGCTGAGCAAGGCTATAGTAGGTGTAATTCTAACCATTGTGTTTATTTTAAGAGGTTGGATAATGACAGCTACATTATTTTATGTTTATATGTTGATGACATGCTTGTAGCTGGGTCTAACATGGATCACATAAGAGAGTTAAAATAGCAGTTGGCACAGTCATTTGATATGAAGGATTTGGGGGTAGCAAAACAAATCCTTGGTATGAAAATTTACAGATAGGAAGAACAGAAAATTGACTCTATCTCCGGCTGCTTATGTTGAAAAGGTGTTGCAGAGATTCCATATGGAGAATGCAAAAGCTGTCAATACACCTTTGCCTAGTTATTTGAAATTGACCAAGGAGATGTGTCCTAAGACACAAGAGGAGGAGAGAAAATGTCCAAGGTACCCTATGCTTCAGCTGTAGGAAGTTTAATGTATGCCATGGTATGCACGAGACCGGATATTGCACATGCTGTAGGAGTCGTTAGCAGGTATATGAGTCATCCCGGATTAGAGCATTGAAATACAGTAAAATAGATTCTCAGATATTTAAGAGATACATCTAATAAACACTTATGTTTTGGGGGCTCTCATACTAATTTAGTAGGTTATGTAGACTCAGATTTGGTAGGGGATATTGATACCAGGTGGAGTACTACAGGTTATGTCTTTACTGTAGGTGGAACAGCGGTGAGTTGGATTTCTAGGTTACAAAAGGTGGTTGCTTTATCCACCACAGAGGCAGAATATGTCGCTGCAACAGAGACAAGCAAGGAGATGATATGGCTGCAATCTTTCATGACTGAATTGGGCACACAATAGGTTAACAGTTATTTGTTTACGGACAGCCAGAGTGCCATACATCTTGCAAAGAATTCTACCTTGCATTCAAAGACCAAACACATACAGTTGAGGTATCACTTCATTCAGTCGGTGTTGGATGATGGACAGTTACAGCTGGCAAAGATACATACAGATGACAATCCAGTAGATATGTTTACAAAGGCAATAACAAGGGAGAAGCTGAGCTCCTCTTCAGCTTTGGTTGGTCTTCTAGACTGAAAACAACCAAAAATAGAACAATAGAGTCCAGGGTACTTATTTCCAATGGGAGCTACAAGGTCAGTGGTGTTATGATCAGTCTCCAAGTGGGAGATGATATGGTGTGGAGTCTGATTAGTCTCCAAGTGGGAGATTATTGTTATATGGAGCCTAATCAGACTCGGAGGTTAATTTTTTCCCACTTTTATCAGCGCGGTTTTCCCCCAAATTCCTACGGGGTCAAGGGGCAACGCCCCTTGCGGGGGTTTGGGGGCAGCGCCCCCAAGACGAGGTCAAGGGGCAGTGCCCCTTGCGGGGTCCAGGGGCAGGGCCCCCGAAACCTCACACAATTTTTTATTATTTTATAAAGCACTGGGAGTTATTTTTTTTATTGACTGACATAAGAAAACCCTATTTTTGTAACCGTCAAAAAGCTTGATAAAAAGCGGCTAAGGGTTAGGGTTTTGATATATTGTATTGTAGCATTTTGCAGCGGTATTGAGTTGCAGGGATTGCTGATTGTAATCGGTTTGATTTACTGGATAATAATATTGGACTCTCTGTTTGGTGGACGTAGCCTGAGTTTGGGTGAACCACGTTAAAACTTGTCTCTCGCTGTTATTATTTATGTGTATTTCCATTCCTCTGTTTAATCTTTATTTGCATTTAATTGATATCGTCTTTGGCTAACCCTAACATCATGCTTCATGGCATTAAGTTTTCCATTCTCTTGTAGTCGATGGCATGCATGGTCGTTTGGTTATCTTTCATCTACGATTCCATTTTTGGAATCCTCTGCAAGTTGTGGGCGTCATGGGTAGTCTCTTTCTGGTAGCGACTATTATACTTTTATCTTCTGATGAAGACCCCATGGAAGCAAGTCGTGGTCGACGACTGTGACGTTATGTAGTTTCAATTCTTTCTATAAACCATGGGAAGGATATTTAAAATGGTTGGTCAGCTTCGAGAAGGTGGAAGAAAGATAGAAAAGAGGTAGTTAGAAGAGGGGCCGATGGTTTGAAATAGGCCGATTGTTGATTGACAAAAGGTGCAAGTCTGATAGAAGGGTAAACAGTAGAGGGCTGATAGTTTGGAGAAGATAGATTAGATTTTTACATTTGTTTTGTTTTTGATCTCTACATTTTTGTAAGGCCGACTGTATGGCCAATATATGGGTTTTTTAATAAACAGCAATATCAATTAATAAAACAAATCTCTTTTCATTACTTCCTGTCACTTTTATATTGTATTCCCTGTCATTTTTCTATATTGCTCATTGGGGTTGAATTCTGATAGTAGATCTGTGAAGTGACTAGCAAGGTCGTGCCATCAATTACTCCCAAATTATTTAGAGGGATGGTGCCCAGACGTCGTTGTTGTAGCTATGTTAGACATGAAGTACTTGGTTCAACATGACAACATTACCCGTAAACATGACACAGAGGTACCCTAAAAGCTGAACACTCCATTTGTTTGAGTTTGGACGTTGATTTATAAGGTTTACCTATCTAGATGAAAAGAATTTATGATAACTTATAAGGAAATGAGAAGGAAAATAAACTTATTTGCTTGATCAATCATATTGCATATAAAGAATAAGACTAGGTATTTGATCCATTCATATATACATAAGGAATAGTCAAGTAAAGGTACTCGAACAATTTGTAAGCATAATATCAGAAAAGATACTAATTCACCTCACATTATTTGTAAGCATAAGATAGAAAAGATACTTAATCATTCAGTCTAAGATGAAATAATGAATTTATGATAATTAAATTGTCGTACAACAAGTAAACTTTGTTCAAAAGTAAAGTACTAAAACAATAATGTATAGTCTAAGACAAATAAAGAATTAATGCATATCAAATTAATCATTATTCCAAACGTAAGGTACTAGATCCTTTTCTAGTCATTTCAAACTTATATATAAATGGAACCAGATTAAGGCTTGAAATCTAGACAAGATAAGTTTTTCAACAAGAGAACAACTTAATCTTCATTAATTGAGATTATAAAATCATAACCAAATTGAGTAATATTGACTTCTATTTCATAAGTCACAATGAGGGATTCTTTGATCACGTTTTGAGATTAGGGAAGTTGTTTTAAAACACTATGTTTTCGTCTTGTACTTCCTAAAACATTTAAGATTAACAATGGTTTAAAGAAATATTTCAAAATCCATTTTTGATTCTCACTATAATATTTTACTAAATATTAATACCAATTAATTCAACCTTTGACATTGAAATCTATTCCCAAGGAAACGAAAGCTTATGTATTGGCTCCATATAATAATCATTTCCCTCATGTAATCATTAGTTCAATATTGTCTATTAAGATATTCTTATTAAATATTATACGTCTACAATTATTATCCAAAGGAAACGTAAATTCATATAAGGTGACTCTATCATTCATGTTGTCAAAATACATAATCAAATTCCAGTATCTAATAATTAGATTTGAAATGTGTAACACTATTATTGATTTTATCATTAATACTATGCAACAGGGTACAACTGATCAAATATCAAAATCCATAAAGTACCTATACACATATTCCATGGTGGTTCACATAACTTCTAGTAACCAACATTTATATTACTATTTATGATAATTAGAATTTAAACAATCCGTTCTACTCACTTGATTTCTAATAATTCTAAGAAAAAGAAAGAGAATACAATTATGCAAGATTGATCATTTACATTCTAACTTCGAAACCCATTTATGGTTTGTACACAAGTACCAACAAACTAACAAGTCGTAAGTCTCCATACAAAAATACCCTTGTTATAAACTAGTAGTTGTACCCATAAGAGATTCATGTTATGATAAAAAAAAAGAATCTGTTAACCACTTAGAGAAAGCTTGTGTGATTGAGAAGGTGGCATGAAACTTTCATGTTTTGAATGGTAGCGTGTTCATAATATTAGCCTCCTAATTGGCTGCAATATGAGGAAAGGAAAATGAAGAGTAGCTTAAGTAATACACCCATGCAGGATGAACCTGCTTAAAAATTCAGGGAAAACATCTGTTGGATATTTCATTTTGGCGTGATTGATGTCTCACCTACACCTCTCTATTCCCTCTCTTTAACTTATTAAAGAGGGAAAATACTAATGAACATTAATGACATCCCTTTAACAACTAGCTTCTCTTATGCAATTATCATTCTTCCTCAACCAACAAAATATGTACATCAAATAACAAACTCCAACTCCACAATGCAGGAATTGTTGTTATAAAACAGTTAAATTTATTATTTTAATTATTATCAAGATGTAAAATTTATAATTATTATTTTTAATTTTAAATTGTAAAATTTATGGTTGTTAATTTGTAAAATTTATAATTATTATTTTTTTAACTTTTAAAGTGTAAAATCGATAGGCTTTTATATGTTAGTATTATAGTGCTTGGAAAATTCCCACAAAAAATTCACACTGGTAAATTTTCTAGGCTCGTCGGTTGTCCCTATCGGCCTATTCTTTGAACCTCCTACGGTCCAAATCATAAAATGTCATTGACATCCACTGCTCATCTCAATCTCACAGTATTATGTAGAGAGGGCTAATTTTGAAGGAGGCACTGCACACTCTGCTTACTGCACACAACCCTCACACACTTTTACATGGAAAAAGAAATCCACACTTTCATCCCTCACAAGCAATTTTCCTTTGTTACACATAAAACTTTTCATAATAAGCTTATTTACATGTATGTCAAGTGCTGAAGTTTGGTAGAAGCCCATAAAGTGTTTCACCACGTGAAAGAACAAGACAACATCTCATAGAATATGACTATTGCAGCATATAGAAGACATGGGCATCCTCATAATGCAGTCACACTGTTTTCACCACATACAATAAACATGTCTTCAATCCGAGATAAGTTCACATTTGCCAGCGTACTCCCAGCCTGTGCCTAAATGGGAGCTTTGGTTCAGGGTATGGACATCCATCAAAATAGAGCGGAAGGGAAATTTTTGCCAGATGCTGCAAAATGTGGAAGCATAGACAAGGCACGTGAACTGTTCGACAGAATGCCTCAAAGAGATGTCATCTCGTGGAATGCAATGATTGCAGGTTCTGCACATAATGGATTTGTTGAAAAGGCTTTAGAAACTTTCAAGCAATTGTAATTGGCAGGCGTAAAGCCAAATCCCTCATCCTTTGCCAACGTCCTCCCTGCCTGCTCACAAATTGAAGCTTGGGAACATGGTATGGATATCCATCAAAACATAACAGGGGAAATTCTGTCAGTTGTTGTAATTACAAGTGACCTGGTAGGCATGCCTGTAGAATGAGGAAACACCAACAAGGCATGGCAACTGTTTGACAGAATGCCTCAACGCAAGTTTGTAGGTTATGCACAAAATGGATCTGATGAAAAGGCTTTAAAAACTTCCAAGCGAATGAAATTGGCAGAGGTAAAGTCGAATTCCACAATCTTTTTCTAGTGTCCTCCCTGTCTGCGCAAGATCTGAGCTTTGGGACATAGTATGGACATCCATCACAGCATAGGCTCTAGTAGATATATATGCAAAACATTCGAAATGCTCTGGTAGATATGTATGGAAAACATTCGAAATGCTCTGGTAGATATGTACGCAAAACGTGGCAGAATAAGCACACGAACTGTTTGACAGAATGCCTCATATGCAAAAATGTGAAGGCACACACAAGGCATGTGGACTGTTAGACAAAATCCCTATAGGAAATGCAGTCGTATGGACTAGAATGGTTGCAATATCTGCACCAAAAATGGATTTATTGAAAATGTGATAGAAACATTCAAGCAAAAATGGAATTGGCAGGTGTAAGACCAAAATCAACAACCTTTAAGAGTGTCCTCGTCCTCTATGTGGGAGTAGGGTAAGGACATCCTCCAAAGTATAATTGAAAGTGGATTTTTGTTAGATGTTGCAGCTGCAGTGCCAGTTCTGACCACCATGGCCTCATAAAGACTTGTGTATGAAATTCAATGAAGAAGAATTTACGCACAATTTCTCTCTTGAATGATTTCAAATTGTGATTAAAATTGTTACAAAACTATTGCACAGATTCTCTTTTGAATGATTCCAAATTGTGATAAAAAAACTTATGCATAAATTCTCTTTTGAATGATTTCAAATTGTAATAAAGTTTCTTCTAAGAGGATAAAATCTCCTTTACATAAATCTAGGCTAGTTAACTAATACAAAGAAGATTTAAATCAGAATATTGGATTCATGAACCAAACTTAACAAAATATTTTAAGACATTCCATCAAAATGAGCTCAAAACTAAATTGAAAAGTATAACTTAATAAAATTTTCAAAAGAAAAGAAACAAAATTATGAAAAGGGGGAATGCTCTTACAACTTGCTCCAGCCATCTAGCCAAAAGCTCTATCCTCCAAGTGTGTCTCTCCCTTCATCAATCACTCCTATTTATAGAGAAATTCTACCCTCATCTAGAACAATATTTTCCAAGCACATGGTGGAAAATTTGGAAGTCTTTGGAGTCAAGTCTTCCTAATAAAAGTTTCTTTTCCACTTTTTCAAATTACCATTAATTCATGTGGAAATCCCCATTTCAAAATTAAATATTTGTTTGAAAATTGACTTGGAAAGTGGGGGAGTTGAATTTCTAGAAGTGTACCCTTTTTTCATTTAGTTTATTTATTTAAAATTCTAAATTGTCCAAAAATCATTTATTTATTAGTATTGACATTTTAACATTATTTAATTTTTTTTTCTAATTTTTTTGATCAATTAATGAAATGCATACAAGTAGATATCAGAGTAAATGGTGATTAGAAAACGTAATTATTGTTTGCATAGTATAGCCTGATGACTCTAAATCTAATCAAACTCAGATAGATTGCAGATTAAACTAGAGGGATTAAAGTAGGTCGTGAAAAATCATAACGAACTGACCAGAACTATACTTGATGAGCTATCATCCATTGGAAGTTTGGAATCTCTTGATCTCGGCTACAATCGATTTAGTGGATCTATTCCTTCAAAAGTGTTTTTTTTCAGCAATCTAAAGTCACTAGATCTTACTTCCAATTTGCTTTATGGAGTGATACCTCAAAATTTCTCAAGAAATTTTTTTTAGGTTGCGCATAGGTAATATGGAATTTGCAGTTGAACCTGCTCAATGATATAGCTAGAAGAAAAAGAAGCAAAACTTGCAGAAAGGAAAAAAAAAAGAGGAAACTAGAGCTACAAAGAAAATAAAATTCATTCTCATATTAACTTTCACAGAATGCATGAATAAATAGAAATTAAGGAGGAAATGAAGGAAGAGGCATGAAGAGTCATCGTGCAGTCCTCCTTGGTTAGCTTAACTTAAACAAAGCATGTAACATAAGTTCTCCGTAAATCACGGAGCAAATAGTTAGTTGCACTAACACCCCCCCCCCTTAAGTCTAACTAAGGAGACTAAGCCTAAAGAAAGATATGGGCCCTGGCAACAAAGTCTGATGAGGTACGCAATTACAAAGAGGAAAGAAGAAAACCGAGTGAGAAAAACTCTTAACCATTGATTCAAATTAAAGAAGAAAGATGCAACTCCGATGAAGAATTGCAAATAAATCCACACTGCAACAGGATTATATCAGTCATAGAAACCACTGAAGGAGTACCTCCGGGATACTCTCAAATGCTCGAAATTGCAGTTGTACATATTCTGCATTGTTCAAATGGATGAACATATAGGTACATGGTCTCTGAATACATAAATTGATCATCTAAAGACAGGAAGATATGATTATGCAGAGATGTGCTCCAAAGAACTGCATAGATTGCCTCCAGTTGGGATGATGCCATTGTTTATCCAATGCTTAGTATTGTCCCACTAGAAAGAACCTCTGGAAGCACTCGAGGATGCGACTCTGGAATCTCATGTAGATCAGAACTTAGAACAGAAGAACACTTTTGGCTGCCATAGGAGGAAATGTTGCAAAGCTCTGGTAGTTTATTGGCAACTTTTATCCTAAGTTTGTTTATCCAGAAGCAAAATAAAAGAAACCTATACTAGATGCTTTAAGCAAAGCCCCCATATGGAACTTTATATAAGTTTGATTTTTACAAAACTCCAAATTTTCCTAGATCTTTATCATGTGGTGCTCGCAAAGCACGTACAATTTTCAAAGAATCAATAAGGAAGAAAGCAAGGAGCGTGCAAAGAAAAATTAGGGGAGGTAACATGCATGCATCTAGAAATTTACATCTATCTCCATACTTTCTAATAGCTCTTATCTTCAATACCTGCAAAAAGATTGTTTATGCTACTTCTTCCTAGCTCCCATGTGCTCTGATACCATGTGGAATTTGTAGTTGAACCTACACAATAATATAGCTACAAGAAAAAGAAGCAAAACTTGTAGAAAGGAAAAAAAAAATAGAAGAAAATAGAGCTACAAAGAAAATAAAATTCATTCTCATATTAACTTTCACAGAATGCATGAAAAAATAGAAACTAAGGAGGAAACGAAGGAAGAGGCATGGAGAGTCATCACACAGTTCTCCTTGGTTAGCTTAGCTTAAACAAAGCATGCAACATAAGTTCTCTATAAATTATGGAGCAAACAGTTAGTTGCACTAACAGGTAATAACAAGCTGAATGGAGCCATCCCTTCTACAGTTTCAAAGCCACAAATTTGACATACCTAGAAATGAATAACAACTTTCTATATGGCTCAATTCCAGAACAGCTAGCAAGTTGTACTCAACTCCAGCTAATTGATCTTGGACACAATGGCTTGGAAGGCTCATTGACTGAAGTGCTACCAAAACTTCTACTGTTGTAGTATTTGAAGCTGCCAAATAATAAATTTGAGGGAAGTATTCTAATAAGCTATCAAATTTGCCAAACTTGACATATGTGGATTTGAGTGACAATCTTTTATCAGGATCCATATCCCAAAATGTTTTTGAGATTGAGCGGTTGCAGAATCTGCGTTTACAAAATAATCATCTAGCATGAATTATCCCAAAGAATATACAGGATAACAAGTCCTTGTTAGAGCTCCAATTGGGCAGCAACTATCTTAATGGAACAATTGCACAAGGAGTTGGCAATCTTTTCATGTTGCAGATTGCTTTGAATCTCAGCCACAATTTTCTGGAAGGTAAAATTCTGAGATCTTTAACCAACCTGTTTATGCTAGAAATATTGGATTTATCCAATAACAAGTTGACAGGAGAAATTCCAGAATCTTTATCAGAGATGAAGAGTCTTATAGTATTGAACCTCTCAAACAATGAATTAACAGGTAGCATTCCACCATCTCTCAAGAACAAGAAACACATAGATTTGGAGACTAAAGGAAATCCTAGTCTTGCTCAAGCGCAATCAAGTCAGTCTTCCACTAAGAAGAAAAAACCTTCAACAGGTTTGCTGGTTGGAGTTATTTTGCCCTTGGGACAGTTGGATTGACTATGTTTGCATGCAAATACTTACATAGATAGAGATTCAATCTACCAGATGCAACTCATAAAATCCTTCAAAAGTTGGAGCATCCACAGATCTCATATGAGGAGCTTCTCGCAACAACCAATAGATTCCACAAGTCCAATCTGCTAGCAACAAAAAGCTTTGGATCGGTGTACAAAGGTGTTTTGCTTAATCATATTTGCATTACTATCAAGGTTCTAAGTTTAATGCATGAGGAATTAGACAAGATTTTCAAAGCAGAATGTAAGGTTTTGCAGAAGGTTCGACACCGAAATATTGTAAGAATCATAACCACATGTTCCAACCTTGATTTCATAGCTTTAATCTTTGAGTTTTTTTCAAATGGAAGCTTAGAAAAGAATTTGTATCAAGACAGTTGTAAATTGAGGCTAAAGGAAGTGCTGAACATAGCCATAGATACAGCCCATGCGATGGAATATCTTCATCATGATTGTTATGTGCAGATGGTGCATTGCGACATAAAACCAAGCAATGTTCTTTTAGATGAAAGCCTGACAGCCTGGCATCTATCAGATTTTGGAATATCCAGATTGATGGGCAGAACAACAGTCAATTCAGTAACTTCAACAATCGATTTAAAAGGTTCGGTTAGCTACATCACACCAAGTATGGTTTCTCAAATATCTTTCTTTTTTGAAAATTTATGGGTTTGTATAGTACAGTGGAGAAAACAATTATAATCATTCCCTTGATTGCAGAATATGGATTGAGCGGGAAGATATCTCTTCAAGGAGATGTTTATAGCTATGGCATTTTGTTATTGGAAATGCTGACAAGGAGGAGGCCAACTGATAATATGTTTGATGGGGTTGTGAATTTGCATAACTGGGTAAAGAGGGCATTTCCAGACAGGGTTGTTGAGGTAGTTGATAAAATCTTGCTAGTGGAAGGGGTTAGCCAAAAGAATGAAGAGTGTCTCATTTCATTGATGCGAGTTGGTTTGTTGTGTTCAGGAGAATCTCCTTCAGCATGACCCACTATGAGAGATTTGTCCAATTTATTGAAGGTCATTCAACAGGACTGGACCTCAGACACAACTACTACCAAATTAAGACCTAGCATATCAAATTTAGTTTGTGAGAGACGTGCAACACTTAATCGTGAGGACGCATCAGATACGCAAAGTTCTACTTTTTAGTATACCTGTGACTTAGTCATGGATTGGACTGGGTAGGTTACAACATGGAAGATTTGAAAATAGAAAAATAGCAGAGCATATGTTATTACTCTGTTTCACAGTGTTTACTTTTCTTCAGTGTCAAAGATTGTTTATGTTATCTTGACAAAAAGCATACTAATACTTACAAGATACAGAATTGTTAATCAATTTTCCAAGCTAAAGAAAATCTCATTTAACTTGAAGAAAGCCAATAAAGAATGGCAATTTTCCCATGTGTAACATATGTTAATGTTTTATAGAATTACATTGTTAATTTCAGCCCAAGAATACTAAAGAGATCATATTAGTCAGGAAATAACCAAGGAAAATATATTAATGTTGGGGAATGGCTATAATAGTGCAATGGCATTGTAAAAGTACATCTTAAAAGAAACAAGAGGAGTGCATGCCCATTAAAAATTGAAAGAAGACAAATATAAAACAGTTAGTAAAATAAGAGAGAAGATTAAACAAGTATGATCCAATTATATTTTCATTATGTAGGAATATCTCAATCTTGAGACTTGTGTTTAGGTTGGAAAGCTAGCCACTAAATGGTGGACATTTGCTGATATATATATATATATATATATAGGGTAATTGAAGAAAATTTAGTGGTATATATTTTTTATTTCTAGATAAATTGAAATTATATACTTTTCCTATAAACTATTATGTACTTGTAAAAAATATATATTTCTAAGAATTTAGGCTAATTTAATAAGATGTATATATATAAGTATAAATTAATTTAGATTAATTAATTGGGAGCAGAGGGTAATGATTATTAGAATATGAAAGTAATTAAATGTGGAAAGTAAACGTGATAATTAAAGTTACTTAGTATTGTGATCAAAGAATGATTGAATTTCAATGTGGTGCTGATTTTTGAACTATCAACTTGGAAATGGTATCTCCTTGTTAGTATAATGCCTATCAAAGCCTAGTTTAGTGTCCTAGGAGGAGAAGTTTTCCTTATGGTATTAATCCTTTTTGGAGTGGGATTTGGTTGAAGTTGATCTTGTTTTAGAAGTAATTAGGCCAACACTTTTAGAATAGAGGTGAAGAGGATCAATGGAACACACTTTGATCTTTGGGCTTAGGATGGAAGATTTTCTTAACCGTGATAGGATTCTAGATCATGTTGCTAGCATCCTTGGAGTTCATCCCTACACTATTAGAGTTGGTCATATGGTGGTTTAGAGCTCCTGTTTGCAAGTTTAGATGATTCCATAGTTATGTGGAGGTTGCAAAGTTGGTCATTTTGTGATCTAAAAGCTCCTAAAACAACCCCTAGATACTTGGTCACATAGAGGTTATGGAGTTGGTCATATGGTGACCTAGAAGCTTTTGGACAACCTAGTCCTTATGGTTTCACATACTAGATGGAGTTGGTCATGTGGTTGACCTAGAGTTGGTGGTTTGGAGATCTTAGATCTCCTTGATAATCCCTTGGATGCATGTACTTGCATGGTGTAGATTCATGATGTTTGGATCTATGGGATGCTTATGATAAATTTCATCATTCAAAATGTGAATCCTTAGTCCTAAGATTTGTGAGTGTTTTGGGTGTGCTAACAATTGACTATGATTGTTAGTAATAAAAACACTACATACTATAAAAATATATAGTGATCCACATAGATGACAAGTCATTTTAGTTTCTTTAGACATAAAAAAGAGATTAAGTAGGAATGCTATTAGAAGTGGTCATTATATCTCTAGTAGATCCACTTCAATATCAAACACAAGAAGGGAATTCCAATCTCTAGTGGTAGACTATATGAGTCAAAATGTAATTTAGGATCTCCTTGTTGTCCTTGAAACTATTAGGAAAGGTATCTCAATCCTACAATCTAATGGTAAAAACACAAAAATATATTTTTTGTGTAATAGAATAGAAAACTATGTGCCATTGTTTATAACAATTGAGGCCCTTATCGACCTAATTTAATAGGGTTTTAACATTTTGTCTTACAAGTTATATATTGTTAGGAAACTTATAAGCTTAATAACCATACAAGTTCTATATTGATAGGACAATTTAGCCTCAAAATCACAAGAAATGGTACATGAAAAATAGGCATCCACTCTAAAATTTGATTTTGTACTTTTGTAGTGTGAATTAGCTGGGGTTTCTATCGAATTTTCAAGAGATTGTCTCGTAAAATATACCACCATTGTAACTTAACACCCAAATTACACCACAATGTATTCTTTTAAGTGGTAAAGAGAATGCATCTCTATTGAATATAATGGTCTTAGCAACCCATATAGCCTCGCCATTTTTTTTAAAATCGATATATTAATAACATCATTATTCTTCTTACATATAATGGAATATGCCATGTTTAAAAAATTGTCTATAATAGAACCTAAATCCCATTACAAAATTCATCCTTATAATGGAATATTCTTCTTACATATATTGGAATATGCCATGTTTAAAAACTTGTCTATAATAGAACCTAAATCCCATTACAAAATTCATCCTTATTTCTTCCTAAAACCTCTTTGATATAGTCAATGGTTTTTACAACCCCACATGTTTTAAGTTAGTACATTTGATGTACCATCGTATCTTAGAACATTACACAAACATCTCATATATCCTTAATTGGCAACATTCACTTTCTACATGCATTTTAGAAAATACTTAACTCCACATAAACAGTTCATGAGATCATCCATTCTAGATAAAACACAGATGGGAATTTTAGATAGTAGCTGAGAGTGAAGTGCATATTATCATCATGTGCACATTCTCCTGTCATGACTTTTCATGGGTGCTAACAATGCTATAGTTAGACATGTTAAATAAGGTATTTTAATTATTCAAATTAATTATAACCTGTAGACATGATATTTCCACAATCCATGATATGAGTGTTCTTTTTTGCATCGACGTTTTGGATCACACTCCATGATCCATCATCAGGATGAAAAGAGGAGAATGTAAATGAGATAAATTGCAGAGAAGGTTTAATAAAAAGAGAGGGGGGGCTGGGCACAAGTAGCAATTTGACCAAAGTCAAAGAGACAATTACAAAAAATATAAGAGAGGAAAAAGAATAAGTAAAATAGAATAGAGGGTAAGATAAAAAGAATAAACAAAAAAGGAAAGGAGGAGTCAAAGGGATAGAGAATTAGGGTCATAAAAAGAAACAAAACAAAGAGTTAATTAACAAAAATAAACAAACTTATTACAAACTAAAAATGAATCAAAACATAGGACAAGAAAAAAGAAAAGAAAACATAAGGAAAAAAGGAGATTTTTTTTTGAGAAAAAGCAAACCCATAAAATATATTGTAGTCTTTGTTTTTTATCCATTTCCATGTCAGGTACCCTTCCTTCACTTAACCTTTTCAGAAATTGTAGTCCCTGGACATGTCTTACAATAATTCGGAAGGAAGTTTAATGGCCCAAATCCAAATTTTGAGAGAGCTCAAGACATTCATTGTGACATACAATCATTTTAATGGGTTAGTGGCTTTTGGGGGTCTAAACTTAGAAAAAGTAGATGTCTCCCATAACTATTTTGGTGGTGGATTCCCCTAGGAGCTTACTAAATGTGCCAATTTGACTTATCTTGACCTCGGTTGCAACCAGGGCTTAAATTTGACAGTTGTATAGCTATATTTAAAGATTTTAGTTGTAAAATATAATAAAAATAAATATTTGACTGTATTGATATACTTGTAATTTATTTTAAAAACTGTAAAAAAAATAATTAATATGATAATCTGATTGTATATATATATATATATATATATATATATATATATATATATATATATATATATATTCTTTTTATTTTTAAATTTTTTAATAGAAACTATTATTTAAGAAAAAATTTCCCAAATTTTTAGATTTGTTTTTAATGGAATATATTCATTCTAAATTATATAATATATATATTTTCTTTTTATTTTTAAATTTTTAATAGGAACTTCTATTATTTAAGAAAAAATTTCTAAATTTTTAGATTGTTTTTTAATGAATATAATTATATATTCATTCTAAATTATATAATATATATCTTTTTTCCTTTTCTTTTTAAACTTTTTAATAGGAATTTCTATTATAAGAAAAAAAAATTCAAATTTTTAGATTTTTTTTATAGCATATTCATTCTAAATTTCTAGTTTCTGTTTAATTTTTTAAAAATTCTCAAATTTTTAGATTTGTTTTTTAAATATATTCATTCTAAAATTTGAGGCTTTTTAGCAATTTCTAGGCTTTTTAAGCACAACTCTCTAAGCTTTATATATATTCTTTTATTTTTTTATTTTTTAATAGGAACTTCTATTATTTAAAAAAAATTCCCTTAGATTTATTTTTTAATAAAATATTTTATTTATTCTAAGCTTTTGTTGCACATCAAAAATAGTGAATTAAAAGAATTGGCAATAGTGAAATAGAAAGAATTAGAATTTGACTTGCATTTAAATTGATTGTCATGTGAAAGGCAATAATTCCTACAAAACTGTAGGAAAAAAAATCCTTGACATGCAAGGTGGACTGTCAAATTTAAGCCCTGGACTGGCAACAGTTTTGCTAGCCCAATTCCTGATAATATGGCAGTCTTGCCAAGTTGGAAACTCTGGTCTTCTCTTCTAGTTACTTCTCTAGAAGTATACCCGATGAGCTGTCATCAATCATAGGTCTGGAATCTCTTGATCTCAGTGACAATAATTTATCAGGATCTATTCCTCTAGAAGTGTTTTCTTTGAGCAATTTGAAGTCTCTAGACCTTACCACCAATTGGCTTTCTGGAGAGATACCTCAAAATTTCTCATGAAATTTGTTTACGTTGTGCATAGGTAATAACAAATTGACTGGAAACATCCCTTACACTATTTCAAATGCCCCAAAGTTGACATACTTAGAAATGAATAACAACTATCTAAATGGCCCAATTCCAGAGTAGCTAGCAAGTTGTACTAAACTCCAGCTACTTGATCTTGGACACAATGGCTTGGGAGGCTCATTGACCAATGTGTTGCCTAAGCTTCTGAAGTTATAGTATTTGTAGCTGCCAAATAATAAATTTGAGGAAAGTATTTTAGATAAGCTATCAAATTTGTCAAACTTGATGTATGTGGATTTGAGTGACAATCTTTTAACAGGGTCTCTATCCTCAAATGCTTTTGAGCTTAAGCAGCTACAGAATCTGCGTTTGCAAAATAATCATCTAGAGGAACTATCCCACCAAATATACAGGATAACAACTCCTTGTTAGAGCTCTAATTGGGCAGCAACTACCTTCGTGGAACAATTCCACAAGGAGTTGGCAATCTTTACATGTTGTAGATTGCTTTGAATCTTAGCCACAATTTTCTAAAAGGTAAGATTCCCAGGTCTCTATCAAGCCTTGTTACTCTAGAAATATTGGATTTATCCAATAATAGGTTGACAGGAGAAATTCCAGAATCTTTATTAGAGATGAAGAGTCTTATAGTATTGAACCTATCAAACAATGAATTAATAGGCAACATTCCACCATCTCTCAAGAACAACAAAAACATAGATTTGAATACTACAGGAAACTTTAGGCTTGAGAAATCTAGTCCTTCCACTCAAAAGAAAATGCCTTTAGCAGGTTTGCTAGTTGGAGTTGTTGTTGGTACTATTTTTGCCCTTGGGGCAGTCAGGTTGACTATGTTTGCATACAAATACTTACCTAGACAGAGATTCAATCTATCAGAAGTAATTCGTAAAATCCTTCAAAAGGTGGAGCATCCACGGATCTCATAAGAGGAGCTTCTCGTAGCAACCAATAGATTCCACAAGTCCAATCTGCTAGCAACAAGAAGCCTTGGATCGGTGTACAAAGGAATTTTGACTAATTGTACCTGCATTGCCGTGAAGGTTCTAAATTTAATGAATGAGGAATCAGACAAGATTTTCAAAGCAGAATGTAAGGTGTTGTAGAAGTTTCGACACCAAAATCTTGCAAGAATCATAACCACATGTTCCAACCTTGATTTCAAAGCTTTAGTCTTTGAGTTTTTTTCAAATGGAAGCTTAGAAAAGTGTTTATATCAAGACAGTTGTAGATTGGGACTAAAGGAAATGTTGAACATAGCCATAGATATAGCCCATGCGGTGGAATATCTTCATCACAATTGTTATGTGCAGATGATACATTGTGACATAAAACCAAGCAATGTTCTTCTAGACAAAAGCCTGACAGCCCATCTATCATATTTTGGGATATCCAGATTGATGGGTAGAACCATGGTCAATTCAGTAACTTCAACAATCTATTTAAAAGGTTCAGTGGGCTACATCGCACCAGGTATGGTTTCTTTTATCTTTCTTTTTTGCAAATTTATGGGTTTGTATAGTATAGTGGCAAAAATATTTATAATCATTCCCTTAATTGTAGAATATGGATTGAATGGCAAGATATCTCCTCAAAGAGATGTTTATAGCTATGGAATTTTGTTATTGGAAATGCTGACAAGGAGGCGGCCAACTAATAGTATGTTTGATGGGGTTGTGAACTTGCATATGTTAGAAATAAAGCATTTTAAAAATAGAAAAAACAAAAAGATAAAACAAAGAGAAAAAATAGAAAGTGTCTCTACTTTGCATGGAAATAAAAAATAAAGTAAGCCAAGAATCAAAGATTTTGTGATAGGTGAAAAGCAGCTATTTTGAGAAGTATATTTTATATGAAGATAGAGATAAGACTGCTATGAGATTTTATTAGATATTTCTAATAAGAAATGTTTTATCTCTAGAAGGTTCTCATATGCAATATAATATATATATTGGTACTTTGAGATAGTCATTTTGAGAGAGGTGAAAGTTAGTTTGCAAGTCTGTATGATGCCGGAATACTATAAAATTCCTCTAGTTTGAGTTGAGGTGTAAGAACTTGCATTGGAAGTGTGTTGTAATTTGGTTCAAGATTTGATAATACATTGTGCATGTTTTGGAGTGGGGTTTTTCTCTCGAAAGGGTTTTCCCCACATATATCATTGTGTTATGGTTTTATTGTTATTTTGTTTATGCTATTTCATGTGTTTCTTGATATCTTTGTAATATTGTATTTGAAATTTGCATAACCCTCCTCTCAAGGTTAGCATAGGAAGTGTTTCCGCACACCTTTGCTTCCTTACAAGTGGTATCAGAACCTGGCCAGTTTAGTTCTATTTGTTGGGTATAGGGGTTTTTGAGCTAATCAAGTTTGAGTGGGAGCTTGTGCAGAGTATTTCATATTCTATATTGCAGGATAATAGAGATGGGGAGCACATCTGGAAGAGTTGAGGCAGAGAAATTTTCTAGCACGAATTTTGAAATGTGGAAGCTAAAGATGGAAGATCTATTGATTGATTGGGATCTACGGGATGTAGTGGATGAAAATGTCCAGAGGCCTACAGATCCAGCTTTGGCTGCAAAATACGATGTAATAGATAGAAAAGCTAAAGGTCTCATAAGACTATGCCTTGTAGACTCAATTCTGATAAATGTTCATGAAGAACCCACTTCAAAGAAGCTATATAAGAAGCTGGGTGAAATATATCAAGCCAAATCTCTAGTAAATAAGATTTTCTTGAGGAAGAGGTTGTATTCCTTGAGAATGGAAGAAGGTGGACATATTTTTGAGCATCTAGAAGCTTTTAATATGTTGGTGACTCAATTGACCTCAGTTGGGGTTAAGATGGAAGAAGAAGAAAGGTGTCAAACTTTGTTGTGTTTGTTGCCAGACTCATGGGACGGCCTAGTCATGGTCATTTGGAGCACTTCAGTCACTTTGAAGATGGAGGATGTTGTTGGTTCTCTACTCTCCAAAGAGATGAGAAAGAAGGCCTCTCTGAGTGCCAAAGAGGCTTTGAGTGTTTGAGGAAGATCAAAAGAATGAGGTAAAGATGAGAAGCAGTGTGGTCATTCCAAGTCCAAGAATAAGGGGAGATCAAAATCTCGTGGTAAGTCCAAGGCAATATGCTGGAACTATGGCAAATCTAGACACTTCCAAAAGGAATGTAAAGAAGAGAAGAAAAAGAACAAGCAAGATTTTGATTGTGAGTCCAAAAAGGAAGATGGAGATGCCTTTATTGCAGCCTTAACAACTTGTGTAAGTGATAATGCATGGTTGATAGACTCAAGTGCATCTTTCCACATGACTTCTAAAAGAAACTGGTTTAGTAAGTATGAAAACTATGGTGGTGGTAAGGTGTATTTGGGTGATAATTCTTTCCTTGACATTGCTGGTCATGGTAGTATTCATGTGAAATTTTTTGATGGTAGAGTTAGACAATTTGATGGTGTCTTGCATATCCCAGGACTAGCAAGAAATTTATTATCTGTTAGCAAGCTAATAGATGCGGGTGTGCATGTATAATTTTCTAAAGCAAGTGTAAAAATGGTGAGAGGTGTTATGGTGATAGCAAGAGGAAGCAAATTGGGTACATTGTACCAGCTCGATGCATGCATTGTTGAGTGCAATAGCACTTCTGGTAAAATTAAGCTAGTAACTACTTTGTTGAAAAAAGAGATGGTTTCCTCTTTTGCGAATGGTCGTGGCTTCTGGGTACCCAAGGGTGCTTTATCTACCAAATCAAAGTTGCCTACAGAGAAGACTATATTATGACACCAAAGGGTTGGCCACATTGGAGAGAAGGGTTTGAAAGCCCTGAAAAATAAGAACCTTGTTGAGGGGTTGAATGATTGGAGTCTGGAGTTTGATTTTTGTGAACACTATATTTATGGCAAATAGAACCACATTTAGTTTTACTCGTCTTCTCATAAGTTTTCATGTATCTTGGATCTAATCCATTCTGATGTATTTGGTCCTATTGATGTTTTTGATTACATAAGGCGGCTAAACAAGGGGCCAAACCCTTAACAGAAACAGAAAGGCCCGAAGACAAAACAGGGCCTTAAACCAGAAATAGCATATACCACCAGTACATAATGCCAGCAAAACTAGCAAAACAAGCCACTAAAACTAAAGCCAAAAAATAGAGTAACAGAGTATCAACAGTAAAATAAAAAAGACAGGAGACAATAGCTCTCCTTACTAGACCATAGAGTTAATAATAGAATCCACTTTTTCAACCAAATCATCACTATCAGTATTGACAGTAACCCCCAAATTCTTCAGCACAGAGAGGTTGAGGAGAATAGAGGTCCTGAGCACAATGGAGAAAAATCATTCCAACTTTGCAATGCGGACCCGCAGACCTACAAGATCAGCCCCCAGACCATCATCAGTCTCCATAGCATCCTCAGCTTCTTCCACAAACATATCACCCACTTTGTCAGCATGTCCAGCAGAGTCAGCAGTTTCCTCCCCTGTATCATGCATTTCCTGCTTGTCTTCATCATCACCCGATATGTCCTGAATCTCCACATCCCTGTCGTCCTCCCCCCGGGTGGATTCATCTGAGCCGCTCTCAGAATAGTCAATGAACTTGGCAGAGGGAGCTGGCTTGCCAGCAATACACCCAGACTGCCAAACACCAGAAGAAAACCCTTCCCCACCAGCCTTCATAGAGGAATCCCTTCGCTGTCCCACCGGGGTCCTACCAAGGGTTTTAGGGGTCCCAACCACTACCTTCCTAGTACCCATTTCACTAGTAACCTTCTGCTTTTTACCCTTCTTAGAGGCAGTCGGGCCCAGGGAATCGACAAGATTAGCCATAGGAGTGCAAACTTTAGTAGTTTTGATAGGAACAGGGGAGGGCCCAGGTTCATCAACATCAGGAATATCCTTAGGGTTAGAGGAGGGCTCCCCATCCCCACTAGTGGCTGGAATGGATTTAGAGGGCTTGAGGGCAAGATGATGATTATACAAATAGAGAATAAGGCCCTGGTGGAGAGGGATAGGCTTCAGAGCAGGGTTTTTAGCCAGTTTTGCCTGAACCCTAAGGACAGAATGCTCCAGGGAAGAAAGCAAATAAAACAGAAAACTAATTTTAGCATTGTGACGGAAATGATTTAACAGGGGGAGATGGTAGTTATAAAACCTGGTAAAGCGCCCCTCCAGGGTAACATATTTCATGAGGATAAAACATATAGCGTCCCATGGCTCCGGCAACTTGGCTCTGTCAAAACCGCCCTGGTAAGGGACCAATTCTTCACCATCTCCGAGGAAAAGCTGCTGGCTGGAGAGGTCCGCAATTTTCGTTTTACGTTGTAGCTTCAAGCCCTGGGTAGACATACCGTTGGCCATAGCTATTACGCGTTCAGAAACTTCAAATTTGATGCCACCCACAGAAACCCATCGATTCTGCCAAGACCACGCAAATTGTTTAGAAAGAGCTTCATTGTAACCATTAAGCCTCTCCAAATAGGGGCTGATTCCACCCTCCTTGCAGTAATGCCAAGCAACTAAATTGTCCCTAAATTCACAGCACGAGATGGGTTCAGTTCTAATTCTGTCGCCCCCCATAGCGGTATTACAGTGCATTCCACAGAGACCCCCAGACTCCTCAGTTGTCTTAACAGAAGAATTACTATCATTAACAAGGCAGATAATGTGGGTAATAACATCACACACAATCTCATAATAATGGGAGGCCTTACAGACACGAATCCCATGCTTAACCATAATTACTCGGCACAAGCCATGATGATCTGGCCATCCGCTCACCTTATGAGAAAGAGGAGCGGATTTGACAGTAGAAAAGGTATAAGGGGACGCGTACTTCAAGGGACACGTCAGCCCCTTCCCAAGGAATTGACAGTATGAGCTATCTTTCGAACACATCAGCCACATCAAGACCCGGCCACGTCTTTAAGAATAAGATTCTTAATATTCAAAGGAAGGTGATCAAATTGGTGCCAAACCCTCCAATTTGAATATCGTTGTCCGAGTTCAACACAAGCGTCCGCCATGCCATTGCCCTCACAGTAAATATGTGAGATATGCACATTAATAAACCTCTGCAAGAGAAACTGAATATCTCTGATAATGTCTTTCAACTGAATACCAACATTGGACTTATTAGTTATGGCATCAATGACCATTTTAGAATCTCCCTGAATCTCCAAATTTTGAATACGAAGGGATATGGCCAATTTAAGCCCCCAAAGAAGAGCCATAGCCTCAGCATAGTTATTGCTGTGACAGCCCAGACCTCCAGCATAGACAGCAAACATCCACCGTTTATCATCACGGATGATCCCTCCCCCACTAGTTGTACCAGCAAGCTTAGAGGCCCCATCAAAATTGAGCTTCATCCAGTTAGAAATTGGAGGCTGCCATTTAGTATTAAGTCTCTGCAATAGTTTAGTATTGTTGTAAGCTGGAATATGGTTGAGAACCTTCCAGTTTACCGCAATTTGTTCTTCCTCCTAAGTCAGAGGTTTCTCCGCAGAGCGGATATGGGCCGAAGTAACACTCTCCAAAAGAGTCTTAATGAGAGTATGAGAGACCTGAGAGACCTCTCGAGCAGTATCCCTAAAAATCTGATGGTTGCGCTCTTTCCACAAAGTCCAACTTAAACACGGCAGAGTCTGATTCCATAACTCAACGAGCCAGGGATGGGAGAAGGGAGGATACCAATTGTTAATAACTTCCAGGATATCAGAGTTGCAAGCCCACTGAATATCAAAATTGCTGAGGATAAGGCTCCAAATGTCCTTAGCAAAGTTACAGTGAAAAAATAAATGAGACACCGTTTCCTCCTTTTCACAGCATAGACAGCATCTGTTGACCAAAGTGAAACCTCTCTTCTACAAATTATCTTGGGTCAGAATTTTGTTATGAACAGAGGCCCACCAGAACATGTTAATTTTCAGGATCAGTTTTTGGTTCCAAACTTTTCTCCATATCTCCTTTCTATGAAGCTCAGGGACCAATAAGTGATAGGCAGACTTAACAGAGAATCGGCCATTCTTATCCAGCCACCAAAATTGCTCATCTTCACAGGGAAGAGGGGAATTCTAACTTCCTGAATCAACTTTTGAACCATCTGAGCTTTAGAAGCAAGATCAGGGCGATGGGGGCAGCAATCCAACAAATTCCTCCAGCTCCTGTGACCATTATTGTTTGATATATAATCACTGATCTTATGGCCAAAAAACTGAGTAGCAATGCCAACAATCTCACCCATATCCCTCTGAGAGATGAGAGCCTTGTCTTTTAGCCAAATATCAGTCCAAAACTTGATACCCATGCCATTTCCCAACTTCCATCTGATCCCTTGCATGAGTAGATTTCTAGATTTCAACATTTTGTTCCAAATGACCGATCCCTTAGGAAGACCTTCTTGTTGGAGGAAGTTAGACCAATCAATGACATGCAAATATTTGGCTTGCATGATTTCTCCCCAATCTTTCTGATGATGGATCAAATTCCAATTAATTTTAGAGAGCAGGGCTTTGTTCATATTACGTATGTTGCGGATATTGAGACCTCCATGGGATTTAGGAAGACATACTTTATCCCAGCTGACCAGGGACATCCATTGTTTATCTTCAGCTCCCGTCCATAAAAATTTTCTTTGAATCTGTTCCAACTTAGCAGCAAAAGAAGTAGGAATTTTGAAAAGAGAAAGGAAATAGGTGGGAATACCTTGCAAGGAAGCCCGAAGAAGCTGCAATTTACCAGCACTACTGAGGACTTTGCCCTTCCAACCAATCAATTTCCGTTGGGTTCTTTCCAAAAGGCTGTTCCAGAAATTTGGGGAAACTTCTTTAACCGTAAAGGGAAGACCCCAATAGATAGTAGGAAGAACATCTTCAGCACAATCAAGGATATGGATAATTTTTTTACGGAGAGAAATGGGAGTATTAAAAAAATACACATTACTCTTTTGGAAATTAATGCTTTGCCCGGAAGTGAGGGCATAAAGGTTTAAAATATTCTTCCATCTCTGAGCTTCAATCACCGAAGAGATGCCAAAAAGAAGGGTATCATCAACAAATTGCTGCACAGACATAGGGGCAAGGGAGGAAGCAGGTTTAATGCCCACAAGGTGTTTAGAGACCACGTTAGCTTGAATGAATCTCCCAAGAGCCTCAGCCATGATGATAAACAAGTAAGGAGAAAGGGGATCCCCCTGCCGAAGTCTGCGCGAGGAGGAGAAAAAACCCCGAGGAATCCCATTAACCAATATAGAAAATTTGGCGGAAGAGACAGCCGTCCAGATAAGGAGATGAATTTTGTCATTAAACCCAAATTTTCTAAGGACTTGAAACAGAAAATCCCATGAGACCCTATCATAGGCTTTAGAGATATCCAACTTAAGGGCCATACCCAGAATTCTGCTCTTCTCCATGGAATGAATAGTTTCATGGGTGGAGATCACAGCATCCAAAATTTGGCACCTAGGAACAAAACCTTTTTGAGAAGGAGAGATGATTTTGTCAAGAAAAGGTTGAAGTCTCATGATAAGGACTTTGGTACAAAGCTTATAGACAGTATTACACAATCTGATAGGTCGAAAATTAGAAAGATTGGTAGGTTTCAACTTTTTAGGGACAAGGACAATAAAGGTGTTGTTGAGCTGCTTTAAGAGCTTACTAGTTTTAAAAAAATCTCGAACCGCAGCAGTGAGATCAGTCCCCACAATATCCCAGTACTCCTGAAAAAAGATAGGAGGGAAGCCATCTGGACCCGGAGCTTCAAAAGAACCCATAGAGAATAAAACAGCACGAACCTCCTCCTCAGAAATAGGCCTCAGCATTTCCAGATTGTCGTCCTCAGTTATGAGAGAGGGAATATTGTCAATAAACTGCTTAGTAGCCCTGTCATTATCAACACCAGTGGCCTATTCAGTCAACAAGTTTTGAAAAAATAACACAGCTTGTTCCCCAATCTCATTGTCCTCAGTGATAACATCCCCATTGTCCAAACACAGTTTTGTGATGGAGTTAGCCTTCCTATGTTTCATGGCAAAAATATGGAAAAAAGCAGTATTGCGATCTCCCTCCTTAAGCCACTGAACCCAGGATTTTTGCTTCCAAAAGACCTCTTCACGGCCCATAAGATTCTTCCATTCCAAAATCAGATCATGTTCTTGCTTAGAAGTATCCTCGGAAACATCACCTTGAGCAATCTGCTGCTGAATATCCTCAAGTTTTCTAGCTAAAGATTTCTTCTACCAAAACACATGACCAAAACTGAGTCTATTCCATCCACGAACCTCCTGTTTAATATGCGGCAGCTTCTTAACTAATATGAACATAGGAGTACCCTGGATAGGAATTTGCCACCATTGGGTCACCAGTTGCCTGAAATCCTTATGCTTAATCCACATAGCTTCAAATCTGAAAGGGAAAGGACCCCGATGACATGAATCATGCCAATGGAGGAGAATAGGGCAGTGATCAGATATGGTTCACGGAAAAGCCTGCAATTGCATATTATGATGATTGTCCCAGTTACTCGATATAAGAACCCTGTCTAATTTAACCTGGATCAAATGGTCCCCACGTCTCCTGTTGGACCAGGTAAAAATCTGATTTTGAAGCTCCACATCAAGTAGTCCCTAATCATTAATAAACTCAGCAAAATCAAACATGTTGTCAGAGTAATCAAGGTTCCCACCATATTTCTCAGAGGGATACAAAGGAGTATTGAAGTCACCAGCCAACATCCATTTGGAACACGGAGACTTGGTCAGGGTATTACTCAAATCAGTCCATAAAGACTGTCTCTGAGCTCTGGTGTTAGGAGCATAAATATTGATGAGATACCAGTTGAAGGAGGGTAAGGAGAAATTGGTAACCAGGAAATGCTTGTCAGAAGCCACAAGGGAACCCTGAAATTTCATACTGTTCCACATAGTAACAATCCCGCCAGAAGCCCCAATAGTAGGACTAATACAAAACTCGGCCTTAGGCCAAATGTAATCAACAATTTTCTTAAAGTTTTCCTCAGTCATCTTGACCTCCTGCAGGAGCAAAATGTCTAACTTATTATCTAAAATACATTTTTTGACCTCGAACTATTTTGAAGGGCTATTGAAACCCCTCAGATTCTAGGATAAGATCCTCATTTTAAGGGTTTGAGGGAGGAGACCTCCAGAGTTTTCTGCTTACCACTGGCAATTTCCTTAGCAATCTCTCTTTGCCGAGTTTCCCGAAGGGTTGGTCTCCCTTGTTTTGAGTCAGTGCCAACATCAGCAGTCTTCTTACCTTTACGAGTCTTCCTCTTAGGGGTAATCCAGCCTTCAGGATCATTCCCACTACCACTTGGGCCAATGTCAACTATCAGGGAAGGATCGGCAATATGATTATCTACTTCCCGCACAGGGTTCCTAGTTGACTCAAGGTCATTAGCATCTAAGGGAACAGCAGAGGAAGCCTGTAGATCAAGGGCTTTATCATCTTCAACAACCTCATTGATCAAACGATCCTGTATTTCACCCTCCTCACATCCAGAAGAATTCTGTCGGACCGTCTGACTAACAGTGTCAAAAGCCTCATTCTAACAACCTATTTCCAGAAGCTGTTCAGCATTCTCCTCCAGCAAAGCAGTATCCTTATGAGTCGCAGCCGTCGGGCTTGTCTTGTCCTTAGCCTGTTCAAGATGGTCTTCTGGGAAAGCATTTTCCGCATTACCCCCCATTCCCTGATGGTCAGGGGTAACAGCTGTTTGTGAGTGGTCCTCAACCTCATTATGGGATTCAGTCTGCCAACCCGTTTGCTTAGTTTTACATTGAGTCATTATGTGGCCCTTCTTCTTGCATATTTGACAGAAGGCTGTGGCGTTGTCATAAAGGATTGGCTGAGTCCATACCCCATATTTAGAGTTTAACGCAATGGACACAGGAAGGGTTTGGTTTATCTCCACATTGACACAAAAACGAGCAAAAACACAGCGGGATTGAGTACAGGTAGTATGGTCCATAGTAACAAACTGGCCAAAAGAGTTACCAATAGCAGAAAAAAAATTTCATCCCAGAATTCTAAGGGAAACCCAGGCAAGCGAACCCAAACAGGAGCAGATTTATTAAGATCCGAGCTAGGGTCAAACCCAGGTTTCCATTGGCATAAAGCAAGCGAGTGCAACCCATAAAGCCAGGGTCCCCCAGCAAGAGTAGCAATCATATCCTCCCTACTGGTAAATTTAAACAGGAATACTCCTCTTGCCATAGTAATGACCGAAACACTACCCTTGACTCTCCACCGAGAGGAAACCCATTTATGGACCATCTCAATATTGGGACGGAAGGAAAAGAATTTACCTACCAGAGCAAGATCCATGTTTGCCACGATTTCTTCAACTAGACCATCCAGAATAACCAGAGCCGTGCCATCTGTAGAAACTTTCTGGACAGGCATACCCACCATGCATTTAGAAGACCCCAGCGGTTCCCCTGTTACCGCTTGTTTCCATCCATTAGATGGACCGTCCGCCATCACAGCCCCAGAGGTACTGCCCAAGGCAGCCACCTCCATTGGCACCGAAAGCAGTCAAAGCAAAAAACCCTAGAAAACCCTAAACAACCATGGAAAGCAGAGCGCACCGTGCACTGCTTTAGTCCCGTGTAAATGAAATAATGTTCCCTATTGATGTTTCTTCTATTGCTAACTCATTTTATTATGTTACTTTTATTGATGATTTCAGTAGGAGAACATGGGTATATTTTTTAAAGAGTAAATCTGAAGTTTTTAGTCATTTTAAGGATTTCAAGGCTTTGGTAGAAACTTAGACTGGAAACAAAATTAAATGTTTGAGGACTAACAATGGCAGTGAGTACTGTTATGTAGATTTTGATAGATTCTATATAGATTGTGGGATTAAAAGACAAAAGACAACTCTGTATTCTCTGCAGCAAAATGAAGTTGCAAAAAGAATGAACAAAATGTTGATGGAGAAGGCTAGGAGCATGTTGAGTGGAGCTGGTCTAGAACAAAAGTTTTGTGCTGAAGCTATTGCCACTGCTTGTTATTTGATCAATAGATCTCCTACATCAGCGCTTGTTGATAAAATGCCAATGGAGGCATGGTCAGGGAAAAATCCTTCACTTAGACATCTGAGAGTTTTTGGATGCAAGGCATATACACATGTGCCTAAGGAGAAGAGAACAAATTTGGATTCTAAGGCTGCCAAATGTATCTTCATCGATCACATTTATGGTGTGAAAGGATACAAGCTTTGGGATCTTGATGCACAAAAGGTAATTTATTCCAAAAGTGTTATTTTTAGAGAGACTAAATCTTCTCTTACTTTTCAGCTAGAACAACATAAAGAAATTTAATAGAAAAAGGATGTGATTCAACTTCCTTCTACACCTAAGAAAGTTAAATCGAGACCCCAAGATAGACCAGAAGTTGAGGAAAGCTCATCAAGCTCTGAATCTTCAGAAGAGGAAGAAGAGGAGGAAGTGGAAGAACCTCCACCTCAGCTTGTTCAAAGGTCTACAAGGCATAAGCAACCACCTGAAAGGTATGGGTATTCACCTGATGATTGGAAGTGTATATTTGCTTTGAGTACTAACATTGATGAACCGAGATCTGTACAAGAGGCTTTGGGTATGAATGATGTAGAGTCTTGGAAAATAGCCATGGATGAAGGGATGATATCCCTTGAAACAAATGATACATGGGACTTAGTACCATTACCTCAAGGATGGAAACATGTTGGAAGTAAATGGGTGTTTAAGAAAAAGATTGGTTTAGATGGAAATGTTGAAAAGTATAAGGCACAGTTGCTTGCGAAGGGATACTCTCAGGTTGAGGGTATTGATTATGGTGAGATCTTTTTTGGTGTTGCTAAAATGACATCCATTCGGTTTTTATTATCTATTGTAGCGGCTTGTGACCTAGAGGTCAAACAAATGGATGTGAAAACTGCTTTCCTTCATGGTGATTTGGAGGAAGAAATCTATATGACACAGCTAGAGCACTACGTGGTGAAAGGTAAAAGAAAGTTGGTTTGTAAGTTAAAGAAATCTCTGTATGGCCTTAAACAAAGTCCTAAGATGTGCTACCAGAAGTTCGATAGATATGTGTCGAGTTTGGGATTTGTGCAGTCTAAATCTGATCACTATGTATATTTTAAATCTGATGGTGATTATTTCTTGGTAATTGCTTTATATGTTGATGACATGTTGTTTATTGGGAAAGGAAAAGGTTTGATTGTAGAATTAAAATCTCATCTCTCTGTGAAATTTGAAATGAAAGATCTTGGTGCAGAAAAACACATACTTGGGATGGAGATCAGAAGAGATCGTGAGAATAGAAAGCTATGGCTTGGCCAGAGTAAGTATGTTTGTTCAGTTTTGCAAAAGTTTAGCATGCATGATTGTAAACTGCTTTGTGTTCCTGTTACATTGGGAACAAAGCTCTCTATTTCACAATGTCCTACATCCCCATCAGAGACGGAAGACATGAGCAGAGTGCCTTACCAAAGTGCAGTTGGAAGCTTAATGTATGCTATGGTTTGTACAAGACTAGACATTTCCCAAGCAGTGGGAGTTCTTTCTCGTTTTATGTCTAATCCTAGAAGAGTGCATTGGGATGCAGTTAAGAGGGTCTTTAGATATTTGTGGGGTATAGCAGAGTACTCTATATGTTTTCATGGTATAGGAGATCAACATTCCTTGAGTATTTGTGGTTTTGTGGATACAAACTGGGTTGGTGATGTCGATAGCAGAAGGTCCACCAGTTCATATGTATTTACTGTTAATGGTGGTGTAATTAGTTGATGAGCAAGCGACAGGCTGTGGTCACTTTGTCCACTACAGAGGTAGAGTATATGGTAACTACTCATGCATGTAAGGAAGCCATTTGTCTGAAGCATTTGTGTTCAGATATTGGGTTGAAACATGGTATAGTTAGAGTTTATTGTGATAGTCAGAGTGCAATCTACCTTGTGAAGAACCCGACTTTACATGCCAGGACCAAACACATTGATGTTCAGTATCACGTCGTGAGAGATATGGTCGAGGATGGCAGGGTGAAGATGGAAAAGGTAGAGATTGTGGCAAAATGTTGTAGATGCATTAACAAAGCCCGTGAGTATAATGAATTTTAGATAGTGTTCTGAATTAATGGGCCTTTCAGCCTCGAGCAATTAACTACCTATTTTCTATTGGCTTATGCAAGGTGTTTGACAAGTGGGAGAATGTTAGAAATAAAGTGTTTTAAAAATAGAAAAAAACAAAAAGATAAAACAAAGAATAAAATAGAAAGTGTCTCAGCCTTGCATGGAAATAAAAATAAAACAAGCCAAGAATAGAAGATTTTGTGATAGGTGAAAAGTGGCTATTTTGAGAAGTATCTTTTATACGAAGATAGAGATAAGATTGCTATGAAATTTTATTAGATATTTCAAAAAAGAAATGCTTTATCTCTAGAAGGTTCTCATATGCAATGTAATATATATATATATATATATATATATATATATATATATATATATATATATATATATATATATATATATATATATATATTGGTACTTTGAGATAGTCATTTTGAGAGAGGTGAGAGTTAGTTTGCAAGTCTGTATGCTGCCGGAATGTTGCCGAAATTCCTCTAGTTTGAGTTGAAGTGAAGACTCCTATAAGAACTTGCATTGCAAGTGTGTTGTAATTTGGTTCAAGATTTGATAATACATTGTGCAATTTTTGGAGTGTGGGTTTTTTCTCCCAAAAGGGTTTTCCCCACGTATATCACTATGTTATGGTTTTATTGTTAGTCTATTTATGCTATTTCATGTGTTTCTTGATATCTCTGTAATATTATATTTGAAATTTGCATAACCCTCCTCTCAAGGTTAGCGTAGGAAGCTTTTTTGCACACCTTTTCTTCCTTACAACATAATTGGGTGAAGAGGGCATTTCTAGATAGGGTTGTTGAGTTGGTTCATAAAAGCATGCTAGTGGAAGGGGTTGGCCAAAAGAATGAAGAGTGTCTCATTTCATTTGTGTGAGTTGGTTTGTTGTGTTCAGGAGATTCCCCTGAAGCATGGCCCACTATGAGAGACGTGTCCAGCCTTTTGAAGGAGATTCAACAGGACTTCACCACAGACACAACTACTTCCATCAAATTGAGACCAACAATATCAAATTTAGTTTGTGAGAGAGGTGCAACACTTAACAGTGAGGATGCATCAGATACCCAAATTTCTACTTTTAGTAAACCTGGTAGGTTACATGGAAGACTCAAAAATTTAGATGTTATTACTTTCTTTACTCTGCTCTTTTTTTTTAAAGAAAAAGGTGTACTAGCACCCATAAATTACTGATAAAAGTTTAAACATTAATAAGCAAGGACCTTATGTCTTGAAAGTCTTCCATGAACATACAGACTGAAGGCCCTTAGGTGGCCAAATTAATCAACTTTAAAATAGTAATAAACATAAATCCATGGCCCTAAAAAGGCCAGATAAGACAAGAACTAACATTACCAAAAAGAGGAAGAAAAGTAGACCCAAAGCATATGCCAAGACCGCCAGAAGGACCACCCTGTAGCCACCATCCCATGACTAGCCGCCACAAAACTTGAAACCATTAAACCACCGACCACCAAGGCACTATGAGAGAGAGAGGGAACGACCATCAGGAAACTAAACTCCTACTCGTCAAGAAACTGAAACCTGTCGAAGAATTGAAAGGTTAAAGATAAATGTGAGGATCCTCCTGAAGGCTCGAGCACCAAGGCCAGTGGCCTACTAAGAAGGTGACGTAATCAAGCCATTGTGTTGCTTAACGTAGAACAGATACCAAGTAACCTTAAGGAGCCATTCATTGCAAACTATAAATACCCATTCGAAAGTGTAGACTGCTTGAAGAAGGAAAAGGCTCCTCACCCAGGAACTTTGGACTTAAATGCTAAAAAAGATGGCAAATACTTCTCCATCTTTCTTTGATAAGGTTGACAAAGGCCAATCAAAAATGAAAAGACTTTTTTGAAGCCATTTGGATTTGAAAGCAAGGACAACTGCAGATCCACCCATGTGAACCATAAATGCACCAACACCATGGAAATGTAGAAGAAAGAAGCTTGTCGAAAAGGCTGTGGTTGAATTAAAAAGGAGGAGACATGTCTATGATGTCATCATTGAGTAGCTTAGTCAGCATATAATGCTGAGTCAATTGAGTAGGAAGGATGATTTCAAAGGTCTCATCATTATCGATTGCCCTATTAGCTAACCCATCCGCTACCTTAATACCTTCTCTGATGATGTGGGATATTCTGTAGTCTTTGAATCTGTAAAGAGAAACTGCTTGTTGCAAAATGTAATTTAATTTCTAGTTTGTTGTGCATTTAGATTTAATAGCATTGACCACTATCAATGAGTCGCCTTCTATCAAGATTTTTTTAACTCCCATTTGGGTGGCCAAGAGTAGTCCATGCACCAAGGCCCATACCTCAGCCACATTGTTCCTTCCATTGGGAATTTTCATCACTTTAGATGCTATCAAAGAGCCATCTGCCCTTTAAGGACACATCTTATACTAGAAGGGTCGGGATTACCCCTGCACGCCCCATCAAAATTTAGCTTGACAAAATTGGTTGAAGGAGGTGACCATTTAACGTGATCTCTGATGGTGGGCTGAGTGGAGACCATGCCTTGTTTGCCTAAATTGGCCTTGCCCAAGATTTGCCAGTTCTCTACCACCCAATCATCCCACTTGGACCAATTAGAGTTCTTTGAATCAACATTACTAAATCTGGTTAACACTAATTCTGAAATCGCCTCTTCCAATTTTTAGCAGAGAGATTGTAGAGAAGATGTTACTTTTTTAAAAATCCCACTGTTCCACTCCCTCCATAGAAGCCACACAATTGTCAATGGTCCCACCTCCCAAATGCAAGCAAAGCATGAGTCAACAAAAAGACAAGGCCAATTTTTAAACATATTTACCAACAAATTTGAGAGGAGGGAGGACCAATTCAATTTTCTCATAAGCCATGCCCAACATTCTCTACTAAAAGGGCAAAGCAGTAACAAGTGATCCACATACTCTTCCTCTTTACCACATAAAGTGCATACAAAATTGTCCCCAATGCCTAACCTTTTGATCCTGTCGCCAGTAAGAATTTTGTTATGTAATGCCAGCCAAGAGAAAGATCTCGCTTTCATAAGAATAGACTTATTCCAACAAAGTTTAGAGGGCCAGTCGATCGCAAGCTTATCCCAGGCTGATCTATAACCCTCTCTAACTGAATAAACTCCCGAGTTGGTCCCTATCCAAACTAAAGCATCATCCCTGTCTAAATAGAACACCACTCTCTTGCAGATTATGGACTTCAATTTAAATTTCTGGTCAGAGGGAATATCACAATTCCTCAGACTCTTCCATCTAATAGAGGTTGAGTCCCCTTCCCTTGAAACACACCAATAATGTTTAACCTTAAAACCCCAGTTAGATTGAAGATAGCATCTTGCTTCATAGAGGTCATCCCTTTCTACTAGCTTGGGTTCTCCTCCCCAAGAATCATTCTAGAAATCTTCCTTCTCCCCATTGTGAATAGTCCAAGAGAGCTTGGATACAAGTTAATTCTTTGCTTTTAGTGATGAAATTCCAGATCGCTGACCCCTGAGGAGGATTTTTAACCGTGAAGATCCTTTCGTTGTCTTGTGAGTCCAAATATTTAACTTTGATTAAACGTGCCCATTTTGAGTCTGGTTTAGCATAAATATTCCACACCAGTTTTTCCCTGAGGCCTTGATTGTGGGCATTCAATTCTGCAATCCTTGCACCTCCTCCGCCTTTTAGCTTACAAATGCTATCCTAGGCCAGTAGGTGAATTTTCTTCTCCTAGAAGGAGCCCTACCACAAAAACTATTTGCACACCTTCTCAATCTTGAGACAAACACCATTAGGAATCTGGAAGATGGACATCATGTAAATCAGGACCGTTGAAAGAATCGATTTAATCAACACAATTCTACCTGCCAACAAAAGCCGAAGACCTTTCCATGCAGCCATCTTTGAATTGAGATTTACTAGAGTATTATTCCACAATGACTTCTTATGCCTACCACTGAATAAAGGGAGCCCAAGGTATTTACCTGGGAGGAATTCTAAACTAAAGTTAAATATCTTTCCAATGCCTTCGTTTACATCATCAGGAGTATTCAGTACATAGGCCATTGATTTGTTGTTGTTAACACATTGGCCTAAGAGGTTACAATAAAGATCAATAGTTTTTTTAATGGCCATGGCCTCTCTTATAGATGCTTCCCCAAATAGAATTGTATTATGTGCGAACAAAGAATGGGTAAAAGAATCATGAACATTTCTAATTCTAATCCATTTCCATTCGGATCTAATTTTTGCATCCTTGATGGCCCATGAAAAGGCTTCCATCATGATGATGAATAGATAGGGTCATAAAGGACCCCCTTGCCTTAAGCCTCCTGAAGGTTCAAAGGTATCTGTTTCTCTACCCTTAATAAGAACTAAAATTTTATAACCTGACATGAATGAAGAAATCCATTTACAGAAGTCTTTTTCAAAACCCATTTTTTTTAGCATCCCTAAGAGGAAAGACCAATCCACTCTATCATAGGCTTTAGCCATATCTAGTTTCACAAGCATCGCTACCTCTTTATCCTTGTTAATTGAGTGAAGTAATTCGTGGGTCAGAATTGCACTCTCAAGTGTCTCTTTACCTGGGACAAAGCCCCCTTTTTCTTCTGAGATGATGACAGGCAGCAAAGTCAAAAGTCTCATCGCCACAACTTTAGAGATAATTTTATAGATGAAGTTACACAAGGAAATTGGCATGTAGTCATTGAAACTACGCGGAGCCTTTACCTTAGGGATTAACATGAGACTTGAAATCTTTAATTCTCTGAGAATGTTTTTTGACCTTCTCAACTCTTCAACCGCTAAGAAAACGTCCCTACCCACTATATCCTAGTATTTTTGGAAGAAAAGACCCGTCCAGCCATTGGGGCCCACTACTTTCTCGTTTGGCATAGCAAACATTGTTGCTTTCACTTCCTCTAAGGAGAATTCCTTCATAAGGAATACATTATGATGCTCCATTATTATCTTAGGGACAAAATCAAAGTTAGAGGATTTATCGTTCCTTGAGGGCTCCCTAGAAAGTAGTGATTTATAATAGCTTCTAGCTTCCACTCTAATCTCCTCCAAGTCCGTTATGATCCTTTCATCTTTGAGTTGAATTGAGTGAATGGAATTAACTGCTTTTCAAACATTAGATGAGAGATGGAAGAAAGATGTATTTTTATCCCCATCTTTGAGCCATAGTTCTCTGGACTTTTGCCTCCAGAAGATTTCTTCTCTTTTGAGTACCTCCTCCAGATCTAATTCAAGACCCTTTTCTAGCTGATAGGATTGAGCATCCATTCCTTCCCTTATAAACTTTTCTTCTAGGCATCTCAAGTCCTCCAAATTCCTGTATTTCTGAGCAAAAATATTTTTGAAATTTGTGTGATTCCAATCTAAGATCTTCTGTCTTAGAAATTTGAGTTTGCAAACTAGCTGGAACATGTGTGAACCCTTAAAAAAAGGAGCAACATTCCACCATTCCTTGATATTCTAAATAAAGGATGGATCCCTAAACCACATGGTCTAGAATTTAAATTTCTTCTTACTGGGGGTGGTATCCATGCCTAGTTTCAAAATAACTAGGAAATGATCCGAACCACCTAGAGGCAAGATCTCAGACTCGAAAGAAGAATTGATGTGAAGGCTATTGGGAGATAGCAGAAATCTATCCAATCTCTCTACAATCTTGCAGAAGTCTTTTCGCCTATTTGTCCATGTAAACTTTCCATTCTTTGGAATGCAATCAATAAGGCCGTTTTGAGAAATAAAATCTTCAGAATCTTGTTGTGATCGAGGGAGATGGGAAATACCTCATGTCTTCTCTGAGTTGTCCAATATGGCATTGAAGTCTCCTCTTGTGATGACACAATTCCTTGAAAGATGGTTTAGCTGCCTAGAGAGCCTTTCCCATAATTGCCTTTTGTTTGAAGGGTCAATCAGGGGGCAAACATTTATTAACCAGAGATCGGATCCTAAAAGAACATTACAAAAATGACCTATGATGAAATTGTGATTAAACTCTACCATTTCTAGCAGGGGGAGGTGAGATCTCCGGCCTACTACTAGCCTACCTTCCGATCCAACTACTTCCACTATAAGGAAGTTCCAACCTTTCCAGTTGTTGAAAACCTGGTCGTTCATATCCCCTGATAGTTTGGTATCTTGGAGGAATAATATATCACTTTTCTCTCCATCAATGTGTAATTTGATGAGGGATCTCTTGTTAGGGGCGTTGAGACCCCTAACATTCCATGTTAGGATTCTCATGGCACCCGAGGAGAGCCTACTACTCTCCTCTTAATTGGACTGTTGACCGGTGAGCCATTACAACCTTCACAAATACCTTTCACTTTCATCCCCTTCCTCTGCCTCTTGCTTTTCCTGACAGAAGTAGAACTATTCTTCTTTGAATGACTCTTGAAATCTGAGAGATTCCTAGTGGTTGTTTGACTGGGGTGTGATCCTCCTCTAGGAGAACCTCGTCTGCTATATCCTTTATTACATCATCTACAACCTTCATAACAACTTGCTGTAGTAAGTCTTTGAGAGTCTCATTATCTTGTATTAGATCATTTGAGATACAGGGAGGAACATGGTCACTCACATGCTTCTTGTCTAGAGTTTCAAAGTCCTCCTTCATCGCAACCAAATCTGATGGTTCTTTATGGGTCTTGAAAAGGTCTTCCCATAAAGCCATATCTTCCTTATCAATCAAGGACCCTGCTTCCTGATAAGGCTTTACCTCAACATCCTAGAGGTTTTTGGACTGGTCTTCTTCATAAAACTGAATGCCATTTGCTGGTTCCTGACAATGATCCCTTTTTGCCTCTTTCTCTGAAGCCAAAAAAGGATGTTCAATTTCACTCTCTAACCTTTTCACCAACCTGTCATTACCTTTCTCTGGGGGGAGGATAAGAGCATGTGTAGGCTCACAGAGGCTTCTTTTCCAGGTCTTTTATCCTTTACCACCTTGAGACCTTCTAATGGGATTTTCTTTACTCTACTCTTCATTTATGATTATATATTTGGGTGATTTATTATTAGATTTGGATGTTCTACCAAGGGAAATTTTTAATTGTACTTTGATTGTAATGATTCCTCTTCATCAAAGACTCTTGAAAGAATATTTCCCAATACCTACATATAAGAGTGAGAACATACAGAATTATTACTCAATTTTCTAAGCTAAAAAGATCTCAACAAAGCTTATAAAGAATAGACGTTAGAGTAAAGCTAAAAAAATTGAGAAAATTACTGCCCTTTATTCTTAGCTAAAGAGCTCATTTAATAACAATCATGTTGATGATGTTTTTGCAACAACACAAAAATAAAATAAAATACTAAGTATCCTATCCTCTCTTGAACAAAGCTTCCTGAATGCTAAATTATATGATCAAACAAGAACGCTCCAAGGTTCCTTTGATGTCAGGTCTTGACTTATACATGGAAAGACTCAGTGAATGAATGTGATCTTGCTGGTAATCACAAAGGGACTTAGGCTAAATTCCTCCTTCTTCATGAACATGGATGAAATTCCTTACTCCTTGGATGTGAATGAATAGAACTTCTTTAATCAAACTTAAAAGAAAATGCAAAAGATATGGGTTTAGAGAATCTATTCTAAGGACAATGAAATAATGAAATATGCAAAGATAGACAAATTCCTTGAAAACCTAGCTTCGCTTCACCATGAGAACCAACAATTACACAAAGTTAGTGCAATCTTCTAAGGTAATCCAAGGATTTTCATATTGTAAACATTCATCTAAACACCCATAGTTGGCGCAACTTAAACAAGTACTCACAATCAAACTAAAGCAAACGTGGTTTAGGCTAACTTTGCAAAATGACTTATCATCGACAAATCATGAAAAGTATGAACCAAAAAGGAATTCATCAAATATCTTAACATAAACTCATGACATTAATGAACTTTCTAATCTACTTCTATTCTACTTGGAAACACATCTTAATCATCTTGGAGACAACGGAAACCAT
Organism: Cunninghamia lanceolata; assembly: GCA_027924645.1. Classification (NCBI taxonomy): domain Eukaryota; kingdom Viridiplantae; phylum Streptophyta; class Pinopsida; order Cupressales; family Cupressaceae; genus Cunninghamia; species Cunninghamia lanceolata. The sequence goes on from BSBN01000078.1 coordinate 14,552,254, forward strand.
GCTAACATTCCAAAATCACAAGATCACCATGAAACATTCAACAATGAGCTTACATTAATCTTGAAGTGTATCTTTACATCAATCTCTCAGAGTTTCTCTTTGATAATCTTTGAAGAGTCCCCTCTACTCTACTCCTACTCTTCTATCTATTAATACTCTTTTACAAATGAGAAGAATGAGCTTTATACAAAGCTCAAGAATTACAATGAAGGCCTAGACTGATTTGCAAATCAATGGCCAAGATTACACCACATAAGGAGTTTGTTACAACAAGTTGCTATTTTTAGACATGGAAGAGGGAACAAAGGCATGCTTCCCAAGACGATAAGGCTTGAAATGGAATCTTTGAGAATCTTCCAAGGTAGGCACCAATTTTAGGTTGTTATTTGTGTGCATGCATTGAATGAAGATGAGTGAGGTGGCAAAACGTGATAGGATTGATAACGTGTACATGTCACCTTAGCATTGAGCGAACCAGTTTGATTTTCTCCCTGTTCACACTGCTTAGAATGCTTTCGCAAATTATAGATTTTTTGAACTTAGGATTTTCAACATTGGAACTTTGCATCTTTCAAACTTGCAATTTTGGGAATTTTTATTTTTTCTTGATATCCTCCATGCCTTAGTGAAATTTATGGATTTCTTAACGATCTTTGCTCATTTGTAATTGTGTGAAATTCTTATCTCCTATGTAGGCTTCAACTTTGGATGATGTAGGAAGTAGAAGAGATGACTTGGGCATTCCTGGACTAGACTTCAAGGTGCTCTCTCTTGATCGTCTCCTGACAATGAAATGGGAAGGTTCTTGAATGTGGAAGTGATCTTCTAGATGCTCAGATGATGGAGCTTGCAAGGTGATGATGAAAATCTTCCTTCACTCTAGTGATGAAACCTTGATGCAATGAAGTGCATTTCCTCCGCCCTGGTGATGAAGATTTTCTCTATGGATGAAACTTGATAACATCTCCTTCATGTGGAATCTCCTTCGATGAAGTTGTCTCCTCTAAATGCTTTGGATGTTCCTTGAAGTGACCTCTTCTTGATGAGTGCCTATTTCGCCTCCAGATTCTTTTATATCTGCAAAATAAAATATTACAAGTCATAGTATTTGATCATGAGAGAAATATATCAAAACATATATGAGAAATTCAAAGCTATTCATTGCAAAATTAAACTCAATTTCTTCTCCTTGAGGCCAACCCGTTTCAATATGCAAAGTAAATTTGACATTTTTGACATAAAGTTGTTAATGTGGAAATTTCTCTTTGCTAGGAAATTTGTGCCCTAGAAAGGGCACATATTTCCCTTTAGTAGGAAATTTCCCTCTTTTTTCAATCTAACACTTAGTCAATTTTTGCATGAATTCTTTCAATTCTTTCCTTTTGTGGCAAATGATGTTGGATTTTTATTTCAAACTTATGACATTTAAACCATTTAGCATGAATCAAACACTTCTCCCTAAGATGTGAATTTCTCTTTAGTAGGAAATTTCCTCCTTTTGCAAGAGCGTAAATTTCTCTTTAGTAGGAAATTTCCTCATTTTGACTTAGAAAAATTTTCAATTTTGGGAGCTTTCCTTCAATTCTCTTCAACCTTTCAAACAATTCCTCATTTTCCCTTCATGCAATTTCTCATGAATTGGATCAACTTGACTCCAAAAGAGAAGACCTTCATTAGGGCACAAATTTCCCTTTGATAAGAAATTTCCCATTTTACAATTTTATAAATCTAACCAAATTTTCTAAGTGTTTTAAGCAATTCTCAATGAGTTATTCTATGCAAGATGATTTTCACAACAAACATGACTTTTCCTTTGTTAAAATTTCATGATTTAGCCTCGAGCGCATATTTCTCTTTGATGAGAAATTTCCACCTTTATAAGGGCGCAAATTTCTCTTTAAAGAGAAATTTCCTCATTTTCATTTGAACACTTAGAAACTTTTCTTCTTGTAACATTCTACTCTCTGGCTCACTTTACTTCATCACTTACATGATCTTACATTTTGTCATGATTCATTCTTCCTTCTTCTTGTAGCACAAATTTCTCTTCAAAGAGAAATTTCCACCATTTTCAATTTGACATTCACCAATTTCTAAGTGTTGAACAATAACTTCTTCAAAGGATTCTCCAAGGGTTTTCAATGCAATCTCAATCAATTCCACCTCATGTATCCCAATGCATTTCTAGGTTTTCTTACATGACTTCTCTCTTAGGCTCATTTCCACATGTTTGGAGGAATACTTCTCTAGGGCGCAAATTTCCCTTTGATGAGAAATTTCCTTCATTTGCATTTCTCATACTCGGACATTGTTTGATCTCATTCTCAACTATTCTTTCAACCTTGGGTGAAATTTCTCTCTAAATTGATGACTTTTTTGCATTTTCATGAATCCAATTATCCCTTGTCCCAGGGAGCAAATTTCTCTTTGAAGAGAAATTTCTCTCAATGTCAATACTTAGCCAAGTTTTCCCAATTTTGATCTTGGGCGCATATTTCTCTTTAAAGAGAAATTTCCCTAATTGTCAGTACTCAGTCAAATTCTCAAGTTTAACGCTTTTGTTGCTTGAATTGGCAAAGTTTCATCATTTTTTCCCTGGGTGCAAATTTCTCTTTGATGAGAAATTTCCTCATTTTCCTAGGCGCATACTGAATACTCATGAGAAATCTCCGCCCAAGGTGCAAGACTTCAACTTTTCCCACCTGATTTTGAAGTGTCCTGAATGGAAGTATATTTAAAAATATATTTAAGTATATGCTCAGATATTGAAATATTTTGAAATATACTTCCAAGATGTTTGAGATAAGTCTCATATCCATGGGATTTAACTTGCAGATTCTAGATTTTTGAGGATCCACCAAATTTTAGACTTAGTCAATTTCAGGATCTCAGACATCAGATTTTAGGACATTAGACTTAGTCAATTTTAGGGCTTCAGGACAAGCTTTGACTTCAATTACTACCTGATTGAATCACTTAAATCCTTGATAGATTTCATTTTGTCCAAGAGAAACATTGTCCAATTAGTGGAGGAGATTTGATCTAATGACACTTCTTAAAAGACCCAACAAGCTCAAAATTGCAAAAAAAGGGGTCCCCATTTGCAATGGGGCGATGTGTGATTTGGTGACAACAAATCCCAGTGTTGCATTCTATTTGGATCGGATCAAAGCTCAACTTACCAATCTCAAAGTTTAGAGGAAGAAACTCTATTTCCAAGTCATCAGTTACTAATTATCTACTTTTTCAAATGTTTGGGGGTGTTGTGCATCACTCTATTTCTGCAATTCTGTTTGAAGACCAAAATCCTCATGTTATTCTATAGCTCCAGTCAAGAACCCACAAAATCTTCAGTCATGGGTTCAGGTCTTAAGGGGTTATTGTGGACAGTGTTTGTGTATGATGATGTTTAATGGTTGCTGGCCACATGTGACTATTTATTGTATGGTTACAACACTTTGTATTTTTCATTTGTTGTGTTATATTTTAGTTTGTTGCTATTAGTCTATGGCTGAAATTTTTCTACAACATTCTTATTTGTACTTTGCTTTGATCGATCCAAAAAAAAAGATTATAAAGAATGGTCATTTTCCCATGGAAAGTATGTTAATGTTTAATACTTTATTATTATTTCAGTTAATGATTTTTTCCATTTTAAAAAATATTAAAAATAAAGGTGAATTTTTAATTACATCCAAAGAATACTATTTTATCAGACAAGAAATAACAAAGGAAAATCCATTAATATTTGGAAATGACTATGATAGTGCAATCACATTTAAAAGTACATCTTAGAAGAGGCAAGAGAAATGTTTTCAAGGAATGCACACTCATTAAAAATGAAAAAAAAGGTAAATTGAAAATAAGAGATAAAGATTTCATATAATCTACTAAACAAGTACAATCCAATTCTATTTTAATCATGAAAGAATATCTCTGTCTCCATACTGATGTTTAAGTGGGGAGAGGGTCTTACTAAATAGGGAGCATACTCTAACAATTATATAGTGAACTATTTTTCCTTAATTGAAGAAAGTTTAGTAGTACGAGATTTTTTCGATATCAAATTAAAAAAATTAAGAATATAAAATTGTTATTTTTATTTTTGAATTATTATATATTTGTAAAGAAAGGTTTATTTAATAAGATGTATATAAGTATAAATTAACTTAGATTAATTCATTGTTGATGACGGCGTGGTTCGGTGGTTAAGTCATTCGGTTGTAGTGGCGGCCACCAGAGTTCAAACCCCCACTAGGCCAACGAGCTCGCAAGGCTTTACGCCTTCGCTGGGCCAACGAGCTCGCGGGTTGAAGTGTTCTTGCTAGGGGATGAGGTCCCCCATGTTGTGGCATCACCGGTTCATTGCTCCAGGCAAAAGCATTCGCGTGGAGCCAGAGGGCGTGTCGCACCAGAGTCGCTGGTCATGTTAAAAAGTTTACCAGGGGCATTATCTTAAAAAAAAACTTAGATTAATTCATTGAAAGTTAAGAGTATTGAATTGAAAGTTAAGAGTATTGAATGTGATAATTAAATTTTATTTGGACTAAACCAATATAAAAATATTAATTTTTGATGTATAAATCATTAGATACTCTTAAAGGAAAATACATTTTCCTTAAATTAATCCAGGCTAATGCATATAGATAAAAATAAATTAATTTAGATTAACTAATTGAGTTGAAGATAATGGTTATCAAAATATGAAAGTAATTAAATGTGAAAACTAAATGTAATAATTAAAGGTACTTAGCTCTCTTCTAAAGAATGAACGAATTTTGATGTGGTATTGATTTTTGAATTATTAATAACCTAGAAATGGTACATTTATATTGATGTAATGCAAAAAGAATTGTGCTTCTATCTAGGGTCAAGTCTAGTCTATAGTTTAGGGTCTTTTTTGTTATTAGATTTGTCCTATACATAGATTTGACCCTACTAAATGCATGCCTTAACTCTTTACCTTACATGGTTTCCATCTATATCTTCTCTTTTTTTATATTTGAGGCTGGTGCTATTTAAAAATATCTTTAAATGTTCCTTGTGTCACTAGGGTACAAGTTCCCCTTGGTCAATCCCCATAAAACTCAAGTAAATGAGTAAAGACAATAGATCATGTGAATAATAAAAAGAATAACCTTTTCCTAATATAACTTAGGCTAATCAAATCAACTATATACACCTTAGCATAAATCAAACTAGATAAAAGAAATAATAAGCTATAATGATAAATTGAATTATTAAATTAAATTTTAGGAAATTAAATGTAAGAGGGCTTAAGACACTTAACTTTAGGAACAATGAAGGGGACTCTAATGTAGTACTTAGATCTACCTTCCACAAGACCAAAAATGGAACCTCTTTCTCTCTACTTTACCTTGGATTCAAAATAATATATCAACTTTGTTGTGGTTTGAGCTCACAACTCTAGGTCATTTCCATGTGTGTGGATGTATCTTAAGACCCATTGATTTGATATGGTATAGTGTATACACTTTTACTTTTTTATTTTCTAAATTATTTGCTTTGTGTTGACTATCAACTATTGGTAGTGTAATAGCCTAAAATTGGCACAGGTCGAATTAAGTAAATATTCTGATATTTATCTTAATTCTTATTTTCTTCTATCAATTAAATAAATATTCAAAGTTTATTTGATTGGTTCATTATCCTACAATTAAATAAAATCATTTTATTTAATTAAAATCCCTAAATTCTTCTAATGTCTCAAATCATCAATCCACCTCACAAAATCCACCTCATCGATCCACCTCATCTTTCCACCTCATCTCTTCCACCCCACCATGTTGCACATATAATTAAATATTCTTAATATTTAATTAGCTAATATCCACTATTGTCTAAAATTGAATTCTTAATTCAATGTTCCCCACTATCCTCCACCAATTGAATTTTCAATTCAAATATTCCCCACTAGTCTCCACCAATTGAATTTTCAATTCAATTGTTCCCCACTAGCCTCCACCAATTGAATTTTCAATTCAATTGTTCCCCATTATCCTCCACCATGAATTTTTAATTCAATTGTCATAACTCACTATCCTCCACTCTGAATTTTTAACTCATCCACTATCCTCCACTCTGAATTTTTAATTCATCCATTATGAATTAAAGATTCACAAAAAATGAGAACCATTGATCTCATCTTTTGATCCTCGCCCTCCATTCTATTTTCAAAAAATTTATAAATAGAACCCTTCTCTAAACAATTAGGGAGACTTCTTCTGGCATCCTTACTATGCCCAAATCCCTTTAGGGAATCATCTTCTTCTTCTCAATTCTCTTCTTCATACCATCGTAATGCAGGAATCATTCTAGCCATTTCTACTTGTCATCTTGAGGAATCGAAGCAAGGAAGCAAGCTCCCTGAGGGCCAACCTTCATCATTTAAGATCGAGAAAGAATAGGCTACCAATGGAAGCCGCAGGGTAACAAGGTTGTAAGTTTTATGCTTTCATTTGTTTATTCTTGTTATTTGCATATTTCATTGTTGATTGGGTTTTCATTATCTTTATAGATCAGTCTGATTTTCCCATTCACATTTTGGCGCCCCACCGTGATCTAATCCACAATCTTGTGAGTGTTTGTCTTTGCAAGTTTTCTTGTTGCAGAATACAGGTGTTTTCCAGAGCACATTCGGGACACAACTCTCACAAGCGACCTCCTACGTGCAAATCGAGCTCACCATTGGGTCCAGACAACCTCGGAGGTAAGAAATAATATATCATTCTCTAGTGTTGTTACTTGAAATTTTTTGAAATTTTTTTTTGCTTTTCAACGTATTTTTTGCAAAAAATTAAAAAAAAAATTGAAAATAAATAACTAAAATAAAAATGTTGCATTAGATTTTTTTTATTTCTCTTCACATTTTTGTCAAAAAATAAATAAAAAATAAAAAAATAAAAATAAAAATAAAAACAAATTGAAAAAACAATATGCATGCGGTTTTAATTAGTTAAAAAAATTAAAAATTTAAAAAACAAAAAACAAATTAAAATTTAAAAAAAAAAATGTTTAAAAAATAAAACAAACAAAAAAAAAAATAACATACAGCAGGGGTCGAAGCCCCTACCTCCCCACAACCCCTGTCCCTTCTCCAAAAAACCCCAACTCCCCCCAACCCCTGTCTGCCCTACCCCCCGATCCCCTTACACTCCCCACCCCCCTGCGTCCTACTCCCCAACTCCCCCGCAGCTCCAGCCCTGTTCCCACCCATTCCCCCTACCCACCCCCCACCTTGCACCACCCTGCCACCCCGTATCCCCCCTCCCCCAACCCCCATACCTCCCGACTCCCCTCCCTCCAGCGGCCAACCCCATCCCTCGCTTCCCCCAACACCCCACCACCTACGTAACCCCGCCGCCCAACTCCCGCCACTGTCCCCCCTACGTAGCCCCCGCGCCCATCGCGCCCCTCCCTTCGGCCTCCCCGCTCCCTTCTGCGTAGCCTTCCCCCCCAACCCTTACCTCCCCGCCACTGCCCGATCTCCCCCCTCTGTGCTTGCCTCCTGCCGCTCACCCCCTCCGCCCCTCCTCCCAACCACTGCTGCCGCCTGCCACAACCACCTCCACTACCACCGCTTGCCATAACCACCTCCTCCACCCAGCACCACCTACACACACCCACTCCATAGCAACATAATTAAAATATAAAAAATAAAAAACAAAAAAAAACATAAAACAAAAACAAAATTTTTTCAGAAAACATTACAAAACATTATTTTTTTTCTAAGGCACTCAGCCCCTGGTCAGATGGAGGACCAGGGGTCTATTTAATACCTTAACATTTAACTTCACCACTAGAGGAGGAAACCACCAATGTGACCAGAATCCGCCTGACCACTAGCGGTCAACTCAGACAGTCAGTTAAACCTCTTGGGCTCCTCGAATGCCCTAATAGGGCCTTTTTTCAAACTACCACAAATTTTGCATATGGTAACAAAATAGCACAAAATTGGTGGCGTTGGAAAGATGGCTTTGTCAACTTCGTAGTTGTGATGATTTTTTTTGGTGACAGTACCGTTTTGTAATTTTTTTCACAGTCAAAGTCAAACCTACTTGCAACCTTCAAACGCACATAACGGGAGCAAATTTGATCATTTTTCAGTGCAATTTTTTTTCAAAGTGTATGGAATTTCATCTAGAATCTAATTATGCACTTCATTTCTCTATATTAGTTCATTCTTTATCATATTTTATCAGATTATCAATTTTTGCATAACAATCTCCTTGGCCAGTCTACGTGCTTCGTTTTCAATTTTGTGACTTGCAGGTGATCATTCGGGGCTTGAAAAACATCAGGATTAGAAAATACAGAAATTTGGATAGTGAAAACAATCTGGGTGCACTCATTCTCTCTCTCATTTCCTCATAATCTTATTTACAAACACACTTCAACTTGGGCTTCTAAAACGAACCTCGTTTGATTACACATCATTGAAATTGGGCTTAAAATACACCAGTGTCTTCCATTCACATCTTGATTTGGGATTTAAAAAGAACCAGTGTTTGAAGTGCCTTCCTCACATTTCAATTTCTAAGGGATAATTTACAACTGCAAGTGTGAATCAAGAGTGCATGTGTATGCTCTCTCCTCGCACCGCAAGGTGACCTTGGAGACCAAAAACACCTCACTTGATTCGCTTTTGTTTACCCTTTTCTAGGAGGCCTGCTAGGGGATTTCATCACCCCTAGGGACGACCTCATCCGAGGCTGAATCGAAAGACACCCTCATTGAAATCAGAATCTTATCACTCTTGGCTAAGCCCCAAAGAACTTTCTACCTTTGGGAAGTGAAGGTGAAGGGTGGGTTACCCCCTTCTCTCGGCTGTGTGACAAGATTTCACTTTCAATCCCTAGTCAACCTCGTGTAAACATTGCCCAAACCTAATTGGCCATACCCTACATCAAACTAGACATTAGGGCATGTTGATGTGTCTTCCACATGTGCTTGTTTACTAATCAGCATATTCTTCAAATTCAACAATTCAAAATTGCTTATGTGTCTTGTGTGAGTGACTCATGATTGTACATGTGTGATCATTGAACATTGCCAAACCAATCAAAAACTAGAATTGGCACACTTGTCTCAACTTGGGACACATCTGCACTCTGTTACGGCACATTTACTACTGCGCATTCCAAACTAGTAAGCTCTTCCAGTCTTGTGTCCATGGCAAACCACATAGAATATATTGATCAAGAAATCCAATATCTAGAATTGCAAATAAACTTAGGTCCCTCACCCAAGACTATATAGCAATTTGTCAACATCTCCAAGTCTTAAAACAAGAATTGACAATCTTGCAAGCTGAATGTGCCAGCACTAGCTATGCCTCGCCCCAAACTCCTATGTCTTTGTCCCATACTCATGACAAGGCAATCGCCACCTCAAGAGGGAAATCATATACCACTTTGGCTCCTAATCCTCCTTCACCATCTTCTAAGACACCTCTCCCAAAGCATACCAGTTCTACAACAACACCACCATCTAGTTCCTCAAACTTTAAATGGCACACCAAAGAAGAGTCAGATGAGTGGTGGGAAAAATGTCTTCCACATTTATACAACAAACGCAAAGCTATGGAGAACTCCAAATCCACTCATCCATCCCTTCATCCATCTACCCATACACTTGCGATGGATGTGATCCAAGCACTACTAGCAAAAAGTCAACCATGTCCCTAAAGTCTGGTCCTTGACGTTACCAAAGATTCTTCCAATGCCATGTCAAATCCTACAACCCCTTCATGTCATCCACACCCCCTTGAGCTTATCGAAGAGCCTTCTACCATGCACCAAAGTCAAGGTCTGTCACACATCCATATTGTCAACCACAAAGCTATCCAAGATCTATCTGCTTCCATTCCCACAACCCAAGAGTTATGTCAAGAGCACACTTTAGCGCATGTGGAAACATTAACCCCTTGTCTAAACCAAGATCAAAACATTCCCATCCAACCCCTGCATAACCTTTATCTCTTCAAAGATCCTATACCTATACATGAGCAAGAGATCCAATTTCCCACCAGGCCTAACCTATATCTCTCCTATGTTCAAGATATTATCACTGATGCGGAATCTATACAAGAGAACATTAATCCCATCATGCTAAATCCTATGATCAAGATCCCATCTATGATGATGCGCCTATCTATGATCAAGCAGACCATGATGATCCTCTTAGCCCACTCTATGTGTTCCATGGTCCTGAGCCTATCACCCCATCTAGTCCTACCCAAAATCCACCAACTTCCACTTCCCTTGATGAGACACTTGCCTCCCAAGCAAGCGTAGAAGATCAAACCAGTCATACTCCTCTGCCATCTATTATGAACCAAGCAGCAAATCCTCCACCATATATCCTTGGTCTTACCACCTTCATGCATGAAAGTTCTCTCTTAGAACACCAACCACCATTATCCGCTATCTCGCCTTCTCCATCCAATAAAGAACTCGTGTCTAGTGTTCCACCTATACATAATCTTGTTGTCTACCATATACTCCAGAATATGAACTATCAAGGTAAAAGCTTAGGCCTTCATGAACAAGGTATTTTGGAGCCCATCCATGTCAATGTCCCTGCACCTTCATACGGCCTTGGATACATACCCCAAGGTGAGCAAACTCAAGATGTTGGTACTTCCTCTACTCCTCCTAAGTCTACCACTTTCCATCGCAAACCCTATCATATCCCCAAAACATATGTCACCATCCCACCTCCCTTATCATACACATCCCACAAGCATGTGACCACACACCTTCCACCATCCAAATTCCCTCCACTACTTCCAAATCCTAATATCCCACCTCCCTTATCATACACATCCCAAAAGCATGTGACCCTACACCTTCCACCATCCAAACTCCCTCCGCTACTTCCAACTCCTAATATCCCACCATCCAATCTACCCCCTCTACTTCCAACTCCTAACACCCCTCCATGCTTTTTACCACCACTTCTTCCAACACCTTATCCATCCATCTATAAATCCTCTACATATCCCAATCATGGCCAACAAACGCACATATTGTCTCAACAAGGAGCTTTCACCAACCTCACTTCTACCATCCCACGGGGATTCAATGACAAATATGTGGATGCCTCTACCTATAAAGTAAAACATCCTAAGAGTCCTCATGACCTAGGACATAAAAGCCAAGAATCAAAGCATTATCCATATCAAAAGCTACATACACCCATACACCTCAATGCCAAACTAAAACAGGTGTGGATCCCCAAGCAACAAGTGATTACTCCAAAAGCTGCACAAAAGCGGCATACACCCAAACCCATACCTTCACAGGTACTACCTAAAAACAAAATGGTTTGGGTACCTAAGCAAAAAGCCCTAAAGTTACATGAGGCATCCACCTCTCAAGAATTCCAACCATCTACTTTCTCCCATTCCATCCAAGAGTCTCAAATTCTTCCATCTCACATGACGAACAAAAATCAGGACAATACTCAGCCTATGTGGAACCCTGCATGTCTACGTCATTCATCCACAAGAAAAAGTCTCCGTTGCCTCCTACACTACTTTCCCCTCACCAGCTTCAATGTTTACCACGGTATGTGCGACCGTTGGCCATGATTCCCTTCCATTCCACAACACTTCCGTATAACTCCATCTCCCCTACCTTCCACTATTATCTACATATCTTCCTCATCCTATGGTCCATGCTTTTGCATAAGCCTTCCCTCCATATTCTGCATCACAATCCACTATCTACCTAGGCCATATCACTTTCATACGATCCCCTACCAACATCTATGAGGACACTTGACATGGTCCATTCGACAGTATCTATCTAGCGGGACTCTCACCTTTCAAGGAATTATATACTTGAGTCTATCCATATCCACCTCCTATCTAAAAAGAACATGAAAAAAGAGAAAAAAGTAAAGAAAAATCCCTTCATCCAATGGTGAAAACCAGGCAAATAGGCGCCTTGGATAAGTACCATGATGAAAACTTGGTAAACAGGCATCATGTGTAAGTTGATCTTCTATGTCACCTACACTTGGGGGCACCTTGTCTCATCGGCATATCACTCTTCTCCTCCCAGTTTCCTTTCATACCATTTCCTATCCTATCCTCTATCCATTACATACCTATCCTATCCCGTCCATCCATCCAAACTTCCTTTCCTCTATTTGTTGGTCTTGATAAAGATTGGGGGCACAATGTTGACAAATGTTTTAGATGTCTCCTGACATACCTTATCCCTCCAAAACATGCGAATCCTTCATTATCCTCTCATCCGCCTCTCGTCATTAATATTGTCATGAACAAATCCTACGTACTCTACCTACAATGGGGCATGTTACACTTATGCGACATAGTGCTGGGAAATCACATCTTTATTTCCTTCTATCCACTATTGCCCATCCTCATAACCATCCGTATCTACTATCTTCCATCCATCCACATATCCGTGGTGGTTCCTTGTCATTAGTATTGTTTGTTCCATAGCTGATCCATATCGGGTCCATATCGTGTCTTATCTAATCCATATCGGTTCCATATCGTGTCTTATCTGATCCATATCTTAGGTCCATTAGGGTTCTTCCCGAACTACGCTGCCTTTACATTATCACGTAGGCAAGGCCATTATCAATGCGCCCCCGAGGCTTTGCTTCCCTGTCCATCTCATATCTTGTCGTTTATCCTCTAGTCCATCCATGGTCCAAGCCTTGAACTACGCTGCCTCTGCGTTGTCACATAGGCAAGGCCATTATCAATGCGCCCCTGAGGCTCCACTTTCCCTATTTGTCCCATGTCTAGTCCTTCTATCTGTCTGAGTCCGCTCCACTTTCCCATCCATCCCATGTCTTGTCGACCGTCCCGCTACCCATCCGTGTCTATACCTTTCTCTAGACAAGCGCAGGCAGCAAAGCATGCTTCCCAACACAGCAAAAATCATGATGCAAAACATCAACCTATCCAAGGCAAAACAAAACACCATACCAAAACACTCAAGCTAATTTTATACTAGTTATGGCAAAAAGACACATCTAATGCAATAACGTTTTGTGATTGGTTAGATTAACTTACAAAGTCTTGATTTATGATATCATGCCTTTCTATGCTACTTGAAGATGCCAAAAGCTAGAGATGCTATGATGGGGGCATGATTATTTTCTTTGTCTGCTGCTTGTGGATTAAACTTTAGTAATGTGACGATTTCTGTCTAACGACATGATCGGTAAAAGATCATCGAGGACTCCGAGATCTAAACATGAACAGGGGCAATCCTTGTCTGTTGAAAAACGTAAGAAGTACTCAGGTCATCTAGATTCAAGTTTGACTAGATGCTTGTATTAATTTGCTAAATCAAAATCCATGTAAGTAATACTCAGGTCATCTCAGTTTAATTATACCTAGATGCTTGTATTTTCTTACAACATAATAAAGCCCAATGATGAAAGTGCTTCAAAATACTTGTTATATCAAGGTGACAAATATCTATTTCCATATCCATACCATATCCAACTATAGTTCATATCCATTCCATATCTATACTGTATCAAATTATGTCTCATATCCGTATCCATACCCATATCCATAACCATACCATACCCAATTGCAAGTCTATCCTTAATCCATGCCAATCAAGTCAAGTAAATCTTGTCAAATGATCCAATCACAATCAGTGGTCTTGATCCTTGTCTTGTCGTAAACCAACTCGATCAGTTAATCGTATCAATTGTCTTAGATAGGATGTTGCATTGTCGAAACCAGACCAACACAGCGTCTTACATGACATGCTTCATTTCCTGAAACCAGACACTATCCGTCGTGTTGCTCTAGGGATCCATCATTCCCTGCCATGACAACATGCCTACCGTGTTGGTCTAGGGATATATCATTCCCCGCCATGACAACACTATCATATCAAATGTCTTAGACAGGATGTTATATTGTCGAAACCAGACCCAGAGTCTTATACGACATATCTCATTCCTGAAACTAGACATCATCAATCCATATCATTGGTTTACCACTCGACAGGGGCAATGCCTTGTTTGTGCCTGTATCATTTGTGCATACTTGCTTACTTACTTGTGTGTGTTATCATTGTTATCTTGCATTCCATATCATTCACCCCTTTCGTCTGCATTTAACCATTTCATCTCCTGTCAACATATCTTATCGTGAGATTGTTCGTCTCACGCCTGCCGCCTTCTCCCCGTCCAATCTCTCGAGGGGGCATCCTATCATTATAACCTGTACCAAGGCCAAACTGGGGCATGCATCATTATCAGACTATTTATTCTTTGAAACAACGTGATAAAACACATTGCTTCAAAGAGGGGCAAAATGTAATAGCCTAAAATTGGCACAGGTCAAATTAAGTAAATATTTTGATATTTATCTTCATTCTTATTTTCTTCTGTCAATTAAATAAATATTCAAAGTTTATTTGATTGGTTCATTATCCTACAATCAAATAAAATCATTTTATTTAATTAAAATCCCTAAATTCTTCTAATGTCTCAAATCATCAATCCACCTCATCAATCCACCTCATCTTTCCACCTCATCTCTTCCACCCCACCATGTTGCACATATAATTAAATATTCTTAATATTTAATTAGCTAATATCCACTATTGTCCAAAATTGAATTCTTAATTCAATGTTCCCCACTATCCTCCACCAATTGAATTTTCAATTCAAATGTTCCCCACTAGTCTCCACCAATTGAATTTTTAATTCAATTGTTCCCCACTAGCCTCCACCAATTGAATTTTCAATTCAATTGTTCCCCATTATCCTCCACCATGAATTCTTAATTCAATTGTCATAACTCACTATCCTCCACTCTGAATTTTTAATTCATCCACTATCCTCCACTCTGAATTTTTAACTCATACACTATCCTCCACTCTGAATTTTTAATTCATCCATTATGAATTAAATATTCACAAAAAATGAGAACTATTGATCTCATCTTTTGATCCTCACCCTCCATTCTATTTTCAGAAAATCTATAAATAGAACCCTTCTTTAAGCAACTAGGGAGACTTCTTCTGGCATCCTTACTATGCCCAAATCCCTCTAGGGAATCTTTTTCTTCTTCTCAATTCTCTTCTTCATACCATCGTAATGCAGGAATCATTCTAGCCATTTCTACTTGTCATCTTGAGGAATCGAAGCAAGGAAGCAAGCTCCCTGAGGGCCAACCTTCATCATTCAAGATCGAGAATGAATAGGTGACCAATGGAAGCCGCAAGGTAACAAGGTTGTAAGTTTTATGCTTTCATTTGTTTATTCTTGTTATTTGCATATTTCATTGTTGATTGGGTTTTCATTATCTTTATAGATCAATCCGATTTTCCCATTCACAGGTAGCATTTAAATTACCTTGGGGGGAATAATCAAATCATAAGGGTTTTGTTGTCCTATTTCAACCCCTTGATTAGATTGGCTTTCATGGTCATGGAAGCGATCCAAGACAACACTCTTGAGTCGTGTAAATTTACTAAGATGTTGATGCAAAATTTAAGTACCTTTTAGTGCTCTAAATAAAAATAATCCTAGACTAATTTCTTCTTGAAGTGCAAATACTTTTTAATAAATTTAGGTCTATGGGCAGTCACATCTTGTAATAAACTACGTAAATGATGAATATAAGAAAAAATTCAACAAGCTTATCCATAGACACCTTCAAGAAGTATTTCATGCATATCTAGTTTGCGTAGGTTCCTCATCTTAATAATAAAGTAGTAGATGCCATGGCTAGTATTGGGTCATTGTTAGATATGTTGCATGACAATCAATGCTATGGGTTTCTGGTTGAACAACTTCTCATACTCGCATACATCATCCTATAATTTAAGCTTATATACAATATTGTTGTCGCAAATGCCCCTAGTACCATGACATTTACACCTACCTCCATTGTCAAGTCCTTCAACTTAACCTCTCCCAAAATAAACACAAATCCTTGATTAAATGCACCTCTCACTTCACTATAACAAACTCTAAGCTTTGACTTGCTTAGATGGCTCGTGGGCACCTCTCTTTAAGTCCGTTCAAACTGTCACCCATTACTACCTGTCACCGCTTCTTAACATCCAGTTTATTACTTCCTGTCACCGCTTCTTAACATCTAGTTTACTAACCACCTACCACATCCGTAACTGTTAAAAACCTTCAATAACCTGTAACCGTGAATTCAGCATAGGGGATAATCGGATCATTCCGCTCCTGTGGAATACTTTCGCCACAAATTACAATGAGCGATTAAAATTTCCACACAGCCCTGCAATATATAGAAGCAAGGAATTTGGGGGGTTAAGGCACTAGCAGGTGGGGGCTTTCGACACAATGGCGTTTAATCCCACATTCATTCCGTGAGTAGATTGCCTGAACATAGATTCTATAAATAATCCCTGTCATTTTTAATTTTGAGTCATACTATCAATATAAATAGATAAAATTGCTTAAGAAGCCGTGACGGTATTAATATGTGTTAGTAATTATTTTCTTTATTTAAAGACCTAAAGCTTAAAATTTAATAATAATTGTTAATAATATATTTAAGGTTTTAATGTTTAATAATTTAATAATTATTATTAAATATTATATTTATTAATAATTATTATTAAATAATATATTAAAGTTTTAAAGTTTAATAATTTAAATGATTATTATGAAATAATAATGTTAATATTTATTGTACTAAAGATAAATGTACTTTATTATATTTATTTAAAAAATTAATAATATTTATTATGATTTATTTAAAAATAATACTAATAAACTTAGGCTATGAATTGGAAAATTAAACAAATTAAATGTGATAATTTATATTTAAATAATAGAAATATGATGTTCGAGATACTCTTCAAGGTTTTAATTTGGTATCTATGTCTGTGAAAGTGAACTACCACATGGACCTAAACGTGTCTATATAGGAATGAACTACTAGACTTTTGATGCTTGGAATCCACTCACCTTGATTGGCTAATGTAAATCTTAATAAGGGTTATCAATATTTAAAAACTCCTTTAGGAAATCTATTAAACCACGAAGGTCATGTTCTCCTTAATTAGATCCCTAGGCAAACTGATTCAATGACTTACGAAAAATGATTAAAGATGTATGATGATATATGTTTTGATTAAATATCATTTTTATACTCCTTAATTAGATCCCTAGGCAAACTGATTCAATGACTTATGAACAATGATTAAAGATGTATGATGATATATGTTTTGATAAAATGTCATAGCATTCTTTGATAATTTAAAATGAATGAATGAATGTCTTTAAATACAATGACATAGCACATAAATCATACAAACACGTGCTAGGTCAACTCATAGTGACTAGTGGGAGGGAGTCAACAGGATTTAATTTGAATTTAAATTGAATAGTTTGGGGTTTAGAATTGCAACTACAAAAATGATATAGGTCAAGTCTACACTAACTATTTGATCTAGGACGGGAAATGTGAGATCTAGGGATTACAATCAATCTCTAGGGATGAGTGGTGATTGGATTAGGATAGGGTAATGTCATCAGATGAATTTGCACAAGAATATGCCACTTGGAGTCTTGTTGCATAAAGAAAACTCTAATCAAAGTGCACCAAAAAATAATGGTTTTGACCCAACTTTGATATGCATGTGACTAGTATAAGGGTGCATGTCAAAGTACAACAAGAAATAAACATGGAAATTAATTTCTTTGAATTCTCCTAAGGAGCACTCCATTGAAAACTAACAAAATAGAAAAAAAACTTGCAATAAATAGCATCTAATCTCCTTTGTCTTCCTCACCTAGAACTGACTATGTACATGTTTGTGTAATTTATTGTCATGTGCTAGTTTAAAAAGACATTTGTTTTAGACTAATGTATAAATCTTAATAAGGACTATCAATATTTAAAAACTTCTTTAGGGAATTTGCTAAACTATGAAATTCATGTTCTCCTCAATTAGATCCCTAGGCAAACTGATTCAATGACTTATGAACAATGATTAAAGATGTATGATGATATATGTTTTAATAAAATGCTATTACGTTGCTATGTAAATGTAGTTTTTATAACTCATAGATGCCATAACATTCTTTGATAATTTAAAATGAATGAGTGAATGTCTTTAAATACAATAACATAGCACACAAATCATGCAAACATGTGCTAGGTCAACTCACAATGACTAGTGGGAGGGAGTCAACAAGATTTAATTTGAATTTAAATTTAGCGGTTTGGGGTTTAGAATTGCAACTATAGAAATGACATAGGTCAAGTCTACACTAGTAGATTTGATCTAGGATGGGCAATGTGAGATCTATGGATTACAATCAATCTCTAGGGAAGAGTGGTGATTGGATTAGGATAGGGTAATGCCATGAGTTGAATTTGCACAAGGATATGTCACTTGGAGATTTTTGTAAATGTTTAGCAATTTCTGAAGTTGTATTCTTCCACACCATCGTAGGGAATGTAGATCAATTTATAATTTGTTTATCTTCTACCTATTTCATTATTGAAGTACCATACCTGAAATATGATGTTTGATTTTGTAGGGTCCTGAGAAGGTGAGAGGCCCAATCAACAAAGTGGTAGTCAACCAAAATGTTTAGTGTAGTTGAGTCCTTGTTGGAAGTTGCTTTCCATATCATGTGTCTTTCCCATCTTGGTTGTATTAAGATCGCTTCAAAAATTGCAATTATATCCATTACCCTTCTCATGCTACTTAGAGGTCTGGTGTGATCTTCACTTCCCAACCCTCCATAGGATCTTTGTACTACTCTGATTCCAAATTGGAATTGGTAGAGGAAAAAATTGAAACTACACCATTATTCATAAACATTAATATGCAAATTATATGATGATGAATTTGATATTTTTTTTCTCATTAAATCAACTGATTTTCATTGATAGAATATGGCTTTTTAAAGCCTCTCATTATCCTATGCAATAACCATCCAAATACTCTACCTCCATGTAGGAAAGTAACTCCCAAATATTAATCTATTACTAAACTATAAACTAACATTTATTTATTATATAATCTATAGTAAGATGTAATACGAATCACAACAAAATAAATAAATACAAATTACATAACTACATGAGTTAAATGAGAACATATATTTCTATTAAATGTCCGTATAAAACTCAAGCTCAGTTTTTATTTATTTTTTGTTTATTTTCTTCTCAAAAATCTTTTATCTTAAAAACATATGTTTTTTAAAGCTATGCTTTCTAAATTTAAAACAAAGTCATATGAATATTTATTAGGATTTTATTTTTCCAACATAGAGATATATAAGTGCTCTTAAATCAATTCTTTCTACAAGGTGACATATTTGTCATAACTCATCTAGGTTTTGTGGGCCAAGGCTTTAATGTATGGGATGGCATCAAAACTATTTTGAGTTAGATGTAGATGTGGGTAGTGATCCTTGGTTGATATGGTAGAACTAATATGGGAGCTCGAACGGGGTTGTTCGAGCAAACATATTTATGTGTTCTAATGAACACCCCCGTTTGAGCAAACCCATCCAAAAAACATTTTCACACCTAGACAATTTTTGTTCATCAATAGAATTTGAACCCAGTATTGTGGAATCACCCCGGATATAAAATGTAACAAGAAAATAGGTACATAGGATACCTGGTGAAAGTAGGGATGTATTTTAAAATTATACTAATGTATGCGAAGGGTATAAAAAACATAAATATGAGGAATAGGAATCAAATTAAGGGTGTTTATTAGTACCCTATAAATGCAGGCACTATTCCATTGGTTTATTAAATGAATCCCTTGAGCTTATAACTATGGCATGGTTATTTAATTGATTTGTATCTTACTCTTGTAACTTTCAAATGGTATTGTTCCTATAGTTGGGTCATGTTCATACACCCTATTTTATTCTCTATTAAATAATATTTGGTCTTTAACTATGCATGTCTTTTACTATATAGTTGGGTGAAAGTTCAAAGTTATGTTACCTTTTAAGCCTAATTTTCAACACACTAGAATTTAAGCATTTCCAACTAGAAGTTAATTTGGGCTATAAATGTTTCCTAGTTGGATTTATTCCAATTAAAATAGATCTAGACTACAACTTTTCTAGTTGGAAGTTTCTGCTAGATACATACATAGCATCATTTTAGTGTTTTTATTAAAAAATGAAATTATTTGAAAAAAGTTCTTTCCACTTCTACATATGTAAATAATATCATTTGAAAAATACAAAAATAGTCTTTTGTAAATATCATTCCACTCATTTAGCCTTCAATCCTTAGATAAAGGCCTCTATTAATTCAACACAATGCTTTTTCCTTTAATCTCTCTTTCCCCACCAAACAAAAGAATATCATTGCCCCAAAGCCTTGAATGGCATTATTTTCTAGAAAAAATATTTTTTCTAACATTTGTTAAATAACATACAAATGATTGATATTAGAGACAAATGAAGTGATAATTAGTTATAGAGTTTTAAGTGTAAAATTTTATACTAGTACACGTAGTTATTAAGTGTCTTCAAAGTATCGTCCCTACGGTCTTCATGTGTTTTAAAAAGAAGAAATTGGTTTCTATTTTTCCTACTTTTGTAGTTCATGTGTTCTTAACCAATGACATGGTTTTACATGAAAACTCTAATAAGATGACAAATATGTCTCTCTTGCACAACCTATTTTTGAAAGATTAAAATATGAAGGAATCTACTTACAACCTAAAGTTAGAAATTCCTAACAAATTTCTCCTCCTTTGGTTGCAAAGAGATTTATGTTGGGTCCTCCTCCATTGCCTACACATTTCTCTTCTTTTGGTTGCAAAGAGATTTAACTTGAGCCCTCCTCCAATGTTTGGCCACTTTATAGTAGAAACCAAAAATATCTCAAAGGGCTTCCTCATCATGAACAAATTTGAAGGTAGGACACATTCATAGAAGTTCAAAAATCTTGAAAAAAATATTTTTTCTTAAAATTTTAGTCTTCATACTACAAACCCATAAAATATGTTTTTTTAGAAAATTTTTAATGATAATTTCACCATAATGTATTTTATGGATTGAAATTTTGAATTCCAAATTCATTTTACCCTAAATTTAGAGGAAGCATGTTTTCTCTAAAACAACAAACTTGGATAGTAAAGACATTCTACCTTATACAAACAATCTCAATGATGTTCCTCAATATTTTGATGCTCCCAAGCCACTGTGAATACATTTCCTAGCATCAATCCTAAAGCTTTACATAAAATATTCCAACATAGAGTTACATAAAATATTCCAACATAGTTGCACTATTAAATTGAGAGATAAACTCATGTCACATGTACAATAGTGTCAATTTAGTAAGGTTTAGCTAGAGTCATTAAAAATAATCTTACACAAATTTTATTTCTACTATTTTTATTTTGAAAAAAATGAAATGAAGCAGGCTCAAGTGAATTGCATAATGTTTTACAAATACAATGGATTGTTAGGTTTTACAACTTACAAGTAACCATCTAGCTTATTCATTTTTCCTAAAAATGTTATTCAAGCGAGTTAATAATCATTTTCTATGAGAAAAATCAGTGGGTAGCATATTTTTAATTAAAATTTCCTCTTTCATGTGTTTTGTTGGTGCTCAAATTTGATGATCCTCCAATCCCTAAAGCCAAGTAATTCCTAAGTGCTAGGGGTGTCAAACTCAAGGAAATTACTCAACCTATATTTACAATAAGGCAACTAAAGACAATGTTGATAAAGTGGCTAAGACCTTTTTCTTTTGGCTTTGCTAGGCCAAGGGGGTTTATTCCCTAAGGTGTAAAAGATGGGACAAGTTATAACATGAACTTAGACCTTTCCACAAACCATACCTAATGCATAAGATACCCCAAAATTTGTCACTAAGTACTTTATATGTTGGTTTGAAGAGAAAAAGGCAATCACACCTTCATTAAGCAAAAACACAACCATGCAAAGGGTCTGAGATGATGCTTTAATTTTCTGCTACTGCAACTACATATATCTAAACACAGATGTGGGTAAAACAAACAACATAGAAAGATAAGGGACTAATATTTTGTTATATTTAGAGTGTGTTGAAGGGAAAATGGGTCAAGCAAAATGCATATCGATGCCTTTATTTAGTAGGTACCATAGTCTAGATCTTCAATGAAAGGGGACATCAATGTAACCAAATAATGATATCTTAATAAAAAAAATCAACGATTATCATATATGAATGCTTAACACATAAGTTGGGCTCTACACATACAACAAACATCTAGGAGGAATTACAAAAACATCAACTCAAGTATTCTTCAATAATCCATAAGCAACCCATAGATTTATTGTATTTCTATGAAAATAAACCTCGCAAAAGAATTACAAGGCATTTTACAATATCCTACTATTAACTAATCAAGAACAATTTACTCAAACTAACAAATGTGGCTAGAATAGGTCAAAAGAGGCCATCTAGAGGTAGAGATAGTAAGAAAAACAAATGATTTGAAGTGGACCCTCCTTCAATAGGTCAAATCCTCTGGGGGATTTGAAAATAATAGGGGGATCTAGAATGGAGAAATGCAAGACAATTCTAAAAACTAGGTTTTGTCTAGGGGGTCATTTAGAGACCTCCTAGGGGTAGAGATAGATGAAATGAGTACGGGAAAGGTGGAATTAGTGAAATATGAAAATTATCTATGTAGGCAAGGTTGAGAATGCAAAAGAAGTGTCGACAAAGGGGGAAAGTGGGGATTAGGAGGAATCGACAAAGTAATAAATTGGCATCCACGTGTCGCCAAGAGAAGTACTACTGAGAGGACATAGTATTCATGTTTCCATGTACCTGATGAGGATTACACATCATCATAGGGTCATTGTGCAAGCCCATGCATGTTTTTATGCTTACAAAATGTAGGGGTTTTATACAGTTGGGGTTCAGGGTTCTGATGGAACCTAGAATCTAAGGTTTTTGCACTATTAAGGTTTGAGGTTCTAAAGGAACTTGGAACCTTGGAACTTAAGGAAATGGTTCTAACATCCATGAAAGAACTAAAAACCTCAAAATGACCAAAACACTCAAATGAAAGTCCCACATCATGATTCAAAGTGCCAAACATAACCTCAATCAACATTTGGACCCCAAAATTTTCAAATTTATATCTTAAAATTTTAACATAGGGGAATGGGGGCTGGGAAGGAACATGGAACTAGGAATGTTCCAAGGCCCACAGAAAACCCATAATTCCCAAAGTGGCCAAAACACTCGAACGAAAAGATAAATCGATGTAAGGTGACACAACCCCAATCTTCAATATCATCCCAAAATTCCAAGTTTAAGCCTTTAAATTATAACATGGGGGAATGGGAGTTGGGGAGGAACTCAAAACCAGGAATGTTCCGAGGTCCATGAAATACCCAAAATTTCCAAAGAAGCCAAAACACCTAAATGAAATGCCAAATTGATGTAAGGTGACATATATAGCCACAATATTCAATTGGATCCCAAAAATTCAAACCAAAGGACTTCAAATTATAACATTGGGGAATGGGGATTTCAGAGGACATTGGAACATTAGGGGATTCCAGGTTTTGATAGGACTTGGAACCTAGAAAATTGCACCAAAGAGCTAGGAGAAAACAAGGAACACATCAAACTTAGAATTTTTTGAGATTTTTAGAAACAATAACACATGGTCAAGGCATGGGGAAGGTAAAGGACACTTCACAAAAAAAATTAACCAAGGCCAATCTATTGAAGATTTCTCCAATCGTCTATTAGTAATGGGTGAAAACCTTCTAAGACAACAATGAGGCACAAAAATAGGACTTTTTCCAAATTTTAGGCATGTGCCAACATGTTGATACTCAATTAGTTTGATGAAACTAAAATTGATTTAAAATAATGCATGATGCCATGAAGAATTAAATTTGTATATTCCAATTTAAATCTACCAAGATATTCCAAATTTACAAAGAATGTTTAAGCTCAATATGCCCATAGTAAATATAGTGACAAAAAAATCAATCTTCATGTTTGCATACATAATCATTGGAGAAACAACAATGATTAGGTGTACTTTTTCCGTAAAATCTAGAATCTTGTTGATTAATAGATGATGAAGAAAAAACATGATAACATATTATAAGAAAACAAATATATGATTATATAGCTTTTTATTAACATTGGATATTCTACATCACGTATATAAATCAATTCATTTTTAATTCGAAATGATGATCAATGAATTCTTTTGATTTGATAAGGTTGAAACTATGAAACACTCAAATCCTAAATAAATTTCAAAAATTTAATAGTGAGTAGGAATCTTTAATGAAATTATTCTTAAGTTTCTTTGATTTCTAATGTTATTGGAGGAACACAATTTTGTAAAGAATGATATTTTTCCAATGTTTGTCAACTCAAAAATTTAGGAGATCGACATGTAAGACTTCTATCACTACAATTTCAAAAATATTTTTTTATGTTGTCATGTCTTTTGGGTTGAAAATTTTGGGGGATACTTATCGAAAGCATCATGCCACTAATCTTTCATGCTTTCATGCATAAAATATTAGGGTCATGACACTAATCTTTCATACATTCATGCATAAAATATTAGGATCATGACACTAATCTTTCGTGATTTCATGCATAAAATATTAGAAGATTGTGTTGATGACATACTACTAAAATCTAAGCAATGAATAGATCTCATCCAAGAATTAAGGTTAAGTTTTGAATGTTTGTGCTAATAAAAAGTAAGATTAAATCCTAATGTATTTGTGTTGTCTAGAACAAATGTCTTTTTAAACCAACACATGACAATAAATTACACAAACATGTACACAATCAGCGCTAGGTGAGGAAGACAAAGGAAATTAGATGCTATTTATTGCAAGTTTTTTCTATTTTGTGAATTTTTGGAGTGCTCATTAAGAGAATTCAAGAATGATACATATATTTTGAGTAGATATGTATCGTTTTGAGTGTGCAAATAAATTAATTTCCATGTTTATTTCTTGTTGTACTTTGACATGCACCCTTATACTAGTCACATCCATATCAAAGAGGGGTCAAAATTTAACGGTGAAAACTTTACACCCATGCCCCTTTCCATTACTTTTTGGCACACTTTGGTTAGAGTTTCCTTTATGCAACAAGTCTCCCAGTGGTATATTCTCATGCAATTTCATCTCATGACATTACCCTATCCTAATCCAATCACCACTCATCCCTAGAGATTTATTGTAATCCCTAAATCTCACATTGCCCATCCTAGATCAAATAATTAGTGTAGACTTGACCTATATCTTTTTTGTAGTTGAAATTCTAAATCCCAAACTATTAAATTTAAATTCAAATTAAATCTTGTTGACTCCCTCCCACTAGTTACTATGAGTTGACCTAGCACATGTTTATATGATTTATGTCCCATGTTATTGTATTTACAGACATGCATTCATTCATTTTAAATTATCAAAGAATGTTATGGTATTTAGGAGTTATTCAAACAACATTTTATCAAAACATATATCATACATCTTTAATCATTTTTCGTAAGTCATTGTGTTGACTTGCCTAAGGATCTAATGAAGGAAAACATGACCTTCATAGTTTAGCAAATTCCCTAAAGGAGTTTTTAAATATTGATAGCCCTTATTAATATTTAGATTAGCCGATCAAGCTAAGTGGATTCCAAGCATCAAATTTCTGGTTTAGGTCCATGTTCTACTTTACCAAAGCTTTAAAAAACCATCAAATTTCTAGTTTAGGTCCATGTTCTACTTTACCAAAGCTTTGAAAAACCAATATATGTATCTCGAACATCATATTTCTATCATTTAATTTTCCATCAATATCATTGCCAACTCATTCCCTAAATTTATTATTATTTAATTTTTATTTTAAATAAATCATAATAAACTACATTTATCTTTATTACAATAAACTTCAAATATATTATTTTAATAATAATATTATTAAATTATTAAACATTAAAACTTTAAATATGTTATTAACAATTATTATTAAATTTTAAGCTTTAGTTCTTTAAATTAAGAAAATAAAAATAATGGCCAACACATATTAATATCGTCACCGCTTCTTAAGAAATTTTATCTGTTTATATTGATAAATATGGCTCACAATTAAAAATGCAGGCCACGCTTCTATTCTCCCCTCTAACCTCATGTCCCCATGCGGCTGCTTAAGTTAAATTTCTGCTTAAATTTAAGCAGTTTTAGGCAGTTGGAGTGGCCCCATGGAAATTTCTAATTGCAGGAAAAGGATAATATTGAATGTTTCCTTTTTTTGTGGAGCAACTACTGCTTAGAAATTTCAAATAAGCCTGGAAAAAAAGGGGGGGCTGGAAATAAATTTCAAATAAGCCTGGAAAAAAAGGGGGGGCTGGAAATAAGTAGCCACTGCATAATAAAAATATGCCATGTGTCTGCATATAATTCCTTCCCTCTTTTTTTTTAGTTTTCTTCTATTATTTTTTGCTTTATATATAATAAAAAACTCCAAATTAAAATAACTGCTTAAAATAAGTAGAAAAATAAAGTTTCATGGGGTCACTGGCTCCACAAATAACTGCTAAAAAAATTAAGCAGTGGCTATTAGCCAAAATAAGCTAAGCAGCAGCATGGGGACATGCCCTAAGACAACAACCCTATTAAAAATAATCATTTACTAAGCATTTTATAAGTAAAAATAGTTAGGATAGGGATTATTTACAGAATCTATGTTCACCGCAATCTACTCACGGAATGAATGTGGGATTAAACGGCATTGAGTCGAAAGCCCCCACCCGCCAGTGCCTTAATCCCCCAAATTCCTTACTTCTATATATTACAGGGCTATGTGGAAATTTTAGTCGCTCACTGTAATTTGTGGTGGAAGTATTCCAAGGAGTGGAATGATCTGATTATCTCCTATGCTGAATTTATGGTTATAGTTTATCGAAGGTATGTAGCGGTTACGGACGTGGTTGGCGGTTAGTAAACTAGATGTTAAGAAGCAGTGATAGGAAGTAATGTGTAACAGCCTGAACGGAGTTAAGAGAGTAGACCACCAGCCACCTAAACAAGTCAAAGCTTAGAGTGTGCTGGTTAAGCCCAGCCCTTCACTATCCTTGGCAATACACTCCATTGAAGAGGTTATTATGGTGCTTTATTACACTGCTAAACATAGAAGAGGCTAATCTTGCACTTCAAGAGGTACATGATGGTACCTATGGTGCCCATACTAGTGGTATTATCCTAGCAAAAATAATTCTTAGAATAGGTTATTATTTGCCTGCCATGGAGCATGATGCTTGTTAGTATATTAAATGATGCCTAGCATGTCAACAACAGAAGGGCTTAACCAGCTGGTGCGTTGTAAATGACCAGGTGGTCGAAGCCTGTACGACACTCCAGAAATAGTCCAAAATCACCTGACAACCTGTACGTTTGAACAAGTCACAAGTTGGGGATTGGCTATGGTGCTTAGTCGAAATTTTTTGTCAAAAGTAGTCAAAAATCCATACAACTGGTGATTTACAACTCACTGGCTATTTATGGTGGGTGGTCAGCAACATATAGATCTTATTCATGCACCATTATTGGCATTGCAACCCATCATGACTTCTTGGCCTTTCTCTCAATGGGGCCTTGAAAATTCACGTCAGAAATTTTTTTAAACTCAGCGGTTGTTTCTATCAACATATTCCTTGAACTCCTCTAGGTGCAAGTGCAAGTTAATATCTTGGAAATCTAACTATAAAATCTAAGTCTGTTTGTAGTTTTCTTGAGGGGGAGAACATACTTTTATTTTGTTACTAGTCTTCAATTCAATTCAATAAAACTATTTCTGTCACCTCACCCTCTCCAACAGTCGAGCATTATTGAAAACTCCTTTCAAAATCACCTTTTTCCCAATCTTTGTTATGAACATCTAGAATAGAAGCCTGTGCTGCACATGAAATTGGATGTTGTCACGTAACGCGTTAGATATATTTTTTTCCTTAAATATATTTAGTTTAAATTATGCTTGCCATCCAGAATAGAAGGCTTTTGTGATAGAATTCTTGAAATTCAAAGGCATGCTTAGACCAACTTTACTATACTAAAATTTAAACAGCATTAACTCTTACACTAGACAAATACACAAAAAATGACTTTCTTGACTTGGCTTACATTCAGACAGCATAACTCTACAGCTCGACAACTACATGGAGAATGACTTGCTTGACTTGACTTACATTCAGGATAAGATTACTATTTTTAGTTTTTTTTTGTGGCTGCAGTTTGATATTGTAGAGGCGTGTGGATGTAAACAATTGTGACAGGCGAACATGGTAGGCATGTTTAAGTATCGTCATCTACACTGACATGAAGAAGGCACTAGACTTTGCAAGCGTGAAAGGGCATTCCCCGTGACTCAATATCCATTGAATGACCTACACTAAGCCAAGTAGCATTGACTTCCATTGAGCCAAGTAGAAGTAGATATTCTTAGCTTGGTTAATTCTTATTGATAACCATGAACAAAGCTATAGGTCTTTGTTAAAAAAATTAGTGGTCGAAGCAAAAGATATGGTATTATACTCTAGATGATATGGGAGTTGGAATGTTTCTTTAATCTTCTTCTTGGTTACGTCTAGGAATAGTTAATTCACTAAGTCAATGATCTTTCTCTTCTAAGAGTTAATATTTGGCACATGTTATAATCAATTTGAGAGATTGGACTAATATGAGGAATACAATAGCTTGAATAATCCCAATATTTGTAATGCACCTATAACACACAATTTTATCCTATATTTTCATTTTCTTTAGAAAATTTGCCATGTTCACAAGCCCCAAGTCCATTCTGATACTTGATCTTGTGTAGATGTGATCTTAGAAGGGGGTTTGAACTCCTTATTCATTATTTTGGCCTTGGGTGATGTCATATGAGGAGTTTTACTAAGGAGTGAAGTAAGGAAGTGAGGTTGTAGAACAAGTAAGCAATTGAAATTCTAGTAAGTTGGTAGGTTGAAGAAGCAATTATGTAGTTTGTATTTTCTACATATATGCATAGGAACCCCACAAATTCTGAGAGTATGAGTATCATGGAATTACAAGTGAAGAAAAGAAAAAAATTATAGTTTTCAATAAATTTCTAAGAGTGTAAACTTATGTGTAATGAAAATTTTGGATAAAATCAAAATGATAAAACAATACAATGCATTACCTAATCCAAATCTTCAATACCTCGGATAGATAGATGCTAGATTGATTGATTGATTGAGTGATTTGATATGTTGGTTGCTCAATTCTGTAGCATAACACTAAGATGAAGATGATAGATAGAGGACATGATAGATAGATAAATGATGCAAGATAGATGGATGCAAGATTGTGGAGAGATTTTGACAGCACGAGGATACTAGAAGAATAGATTCATGCAAATGGCTTATGAGAAGGTTGATTTATAGTCAAGGCTTGATTTGAATGGATGGTTGAGATTGAAAGGCTAATTGAACAACGTGGATGGCTAGGATTTATTCGGTTATCCCACTCCTCAAGGAAATTGTAGTCATGTGACAAGTGTAGGGAGGAGAATAGGTCTCATGTGTGATTGTGTACACAAATACTTTTATTTAATAAAATTAGGTCTTATTAGTTGTACATGTGAAGAATTTTAAATGAAAGTTGTACTACAACACATGATTCAATTGAGAGATGGACAAGTGGCAAAATGTGGTGAGAGGTGAGGATAAATGATGGGAATTGTGAGGGAAATTAATTAAATAAATAAGATTTATTTAATTAATTGGAAAGTGGGATAAGGATGGATTAGAATTGGAAATTAATTAAATAAATAAAATTTATTTAATTAATTGGCTAATGGAATAAGTGGGATTAAGAGTGAGATTATGATAGAAAATTAATTTAATAAATAAGATTTATTTAATTAATTTGATAATGGATAAATGAAATTAGGAGTGGGTTTTAGACAAAATGATACATAATGTGTCTAATGATGTTTTTGACTAGGTGATGCAAGACATGGATATTTTTGGGTGTCTACATTTTGCCCCTCTTTGAGATGATGAGATTTGTGTCGAGTAACATCATTTCAAAGAAGCTAAGGTATGGATAGAGGAAAATGGATGATGATGACAGAAAGATAGGATGAGGATGGAAATATACAATTAGGATGGGTGAGGTGTATCGCCTATGCCTAATTCTGGATATTTCTTTTATATTCTAGACTGCCTACATACCTTGTATCCATGAGATCAAGGCACTTAATGATAGAAATGAATGTAGTTCTTGTCTGTGATGATATGGTGATATAAAGATAGATGATGAAGATAGATGGTGATGTGAAGATGGAATGAGGATGCCCCCTCAAGAGGATATGCGGGTTGGACAAACACGGGTAGGCTCTCGAAATGAAAAGGATTGGTCAAGGAAGAAAGATAAGGAAATGGATCTAGAAGAAATGATGATGCATAATGCTGCAATAAAAGTGATCAACCTTGATGTTTGATATAACACTAGATGTTATGCTCCAAGGTATAAGGATGAGGGTGACGACGTGTCTTGTGCCCCAACATAATACAACCTTGTCTAAACGTATGAGGAAGAAAACTTAGAGCATTGAAGTCTTAATGCACATAAAGTATGATGTGACCTTAGATGTAAAGGATAATTCAAAAATCTATTCCAACATACACAAGATATGAATATTAGTTGGAATGATTGCCAATTTGATACAAATGCAAGATAAAATGATAACACACACAAGCAAGCAAGCAAGCATGCACAAATGATTCTAAAACAAACAAGGTACTACCCCTGTCAAGTTATAAACCAATGATTAATTGATTGATTGATGATGATGATAATGATAAGGATAGTGTTGTCATTGTGGGGAATGATATATCCCTAGATCAACACAACGATATGGGAATGATATATCCCATTGATGATTGATGACGATTGATTGATTTGGTTTATGACAAGATTAGGATCAAGACCATTGATGTACTTAGATAATTTGGCTTGTTTGATTGACTTGATTGGTATGGATAAAGGATGACTTGCATTTGAATCATTTCTTGGATTGTTTTGATTGGCATGATTGGATGAAATGATTGATTTGATGATTGAATTGATGATTTGATGATGTCGATTGATTTTGATGATTATGATTGATTTGATTGATAGATTTGAAGAATTGATTTGAATGAATTAGTTTGATATGAATGAGTGTGATTGATTGGATTTTACGTGTTTATTGATAATGTGGGAGATAGATGATAGAAGAATGGTGAGATGAATAAAGATGATAAGTGGATGATGGTAGAAGAAAAATGAAAGACGGAAGAGATATATCGTCTATGCCTAAATCTAAGTACTTCCTTCATATCCTAGATTACCTACATACCCTATATCCATAGGATCAAGGCACCTAATGATAGAGATGAGATGTAGTTCTTATAATGTTTCATTGATGGTGATGATGAGTGTTGATGGATTGATCGGATTGATGGGATTGATTAGATGCTTGATGATATATGATGATATGGATTGGATTGATGTGATGAGTTGATTGATTGATGGATTGGCTTGATTTGAAGAGATTGATATGAAGAAGTGATTTGATGTTCATGATTGGTTTGATGAATTTGATTTGTTTTGATGGATTGATTTGATGAATTGATTTTAATGATTGTTTGGATGAAATGATTTGAGGGAACTCGATGGTTTATTTGATTGATTTGAGTTGATGATTGGAGTGATTGATTTAATTTGATGATTTGATTAATTTGATGATTTGATTAATTTGATTGATGATTAGATTGATGATTGGATTTTGATGATTGGATAGGATTGATGTGATGGATTTGATGTGATGGATTTGATAATGATTTGATTTTATTTCTTGGATTTTGTGGGATATTTAATTTTTTTGGATTTTTGGAAATTTTTTATTTTTTTTGGATTTTCTGAAATGTTTTGAGTTTTTTTGGATTTTTGGGAATATTTAATTTTTTTTAGACTTTTGAATGTTTTGATTGTCAATGGATGTACAATTGGGGTATCCTTTGTGCTAGATACCAATGACAAGGGAAAAACCAAGTCGAGGTGTAAGGATGGAGGTAGGATGGATGGACTCAATAGGATAGGTTATAATGAAGGAGATGGAAGGCTCATGATAGAGGGATGGATAAAAAGAAAATGTGAGTGGATGGGATGGAAAGATCATGAGAAATGGATGGAATGGATGTATGCATCATAAGGGAGGTAGGATGTGATCTCCAAGGACTATGTCGCATAGGAATAACATGCCCCATTCAAAATGTAATGCTTAGGATTTTTACGTGACAAAGCTTATGACAATAATGAATGATAAGATGAGGCTTATGGCAATAGGATGATAGGATTAGTTTAGATAAGATGGATACATGGGTAATGGCAAGAGGGTAATGATAGGATTTGGTTTGAAAGGATGAGGTATGTCAAGAGATATCCAAAACATGTTTCAACATTTTGCCCCCATTTCTTTGTCAAGATCAAAAGGAGGGAGGATAGATTCAATAGGATATGTATATAGGTGTAATGGATAAGGATGGTAGGATGGTATGAAAATGGTATGATGGGATGAAAATGATAGGTTGGATGACACAACATGCCCCCAAATGTAAGTGACATAGAAGATCAACCTACACATGACACATGTTTGCCAGGTTTTTATCATGGTACTTATCCAAGGTGCCACCAAGGGTGGTTTTCACCATTGGACGAAAGGATTTCTCTTCTTTTTTGTTATAGGTATATGGAAAGGATAGGTGGATATGGATAGGAGGGACTCAAGCATGTAGTTCCATGGTTCAAATGATCGCCCCACTAGAGATGAATATCATCACACATGGACCATGTCAAGTGTGCTCATAGATGTTGGTAAGGGATTTGCATAAGATGGAAATGGAATAGGTAGATAGTGGATAATGAAAGGTTCATGCAAGGATGGATAGGGGATAATGTTGTGGATCATGTAGGTAAGATGGTGGATTATGATGTGGATTATGTAGGGAAGATGGTGGATTATGACGTGGATTATTTAGGGCTTATGCAAAAGGATGGATGAAAGGTTTATGCAAAAGAATGGACCATAGGAATAGGATGGGAAAAGTATGTAGGATAATGAATAAAGGATGGGGAGATGGAGGTATGCGAAAATGTGGTGGAATGGAATGGAACCATGACCAACGGTTGCACACACCATGATAAACGTTGAAGCTTTTGATGGGAAGGTGGTGTGGGAAGCAATGACGATGTTTTCTTAAGAGATGGGTGATGGAGTGACTTAGATACCCACATAGACTTAGGATTTTTACCATTTTTGTTTTTCTTGTGGGATAGAGAAATATGAGATTTTTGAATGGAATGGGAAGTTTGGATGGAAGTGGATGGTTGGGATTTTTGGGATGTGGATGCCTCATTTGACTTGACTGCTTTTTACTTAGGGACCTAAACCATTTTAGTTTTGGCTTTTTCTTTTGAAGGTATGGGCTTGGATTGCTTTTTGAATTTACTTTACTTTAATTCTTTGCAATTGTATCCTAAGGCATGAGGATTTTTAGGATGTTTAGCTTTATGAGTAGAAGCATCCAAATGTTTATTTTGGAATCCCATAGGGTAGGTGGAATGAGTGGAAGCTTCTTGTTTAGACAATATGTGCATTTGTTGGCCATGATTAGGAATGTGAAGGTATTTATGGATAAATGGATAATTAGGCATTGGTAGAAGTGGAGGCAAAGTGGATGGAGGGATATTAGGAGTTGGAAGAAGTGGAGGTAAAGTGCATGGTGGAATATTTGGCTTTGGGAGTAGTGGAGATAAACTGGATGGTGGAAGGTGTATGATCACATGCTTTTGACATTTGTAGGATGATGGAGGGGGAATGGCAACATATGTTTTAGGTTTATGATTGGATGTATAGGATTGGGGATGGAAAGTGGACTTAGGATGCATGGAGGAGGTACCAACATCTTTAGATTGTTGTCCTTGGGGTGTGTATCCAAGAACATATGAGCATGAGGAACCTTGACATGGATTGGCTCCAAAATACCTTGTTCATGAAGGCCTAGGCCTTTACCTTGGTAGTTCATGTTTTGAAGCATGTGATGGACAATCGGACTAGGTGTGTTTTGGGAACTAGAGTTGAGTTCATTATTGGATGGAGAAGGTGAGGTCAAGGACAAAGGTTGTTGTTGTCCTAAGGAAGAACACTCATGGATGAAGGTGGATAGACCAATAGGATAGGGTGGTGGATTTGAAATGGGATCAATGATGGATGAGGAAGGATCATTAGGATCTTGATTATCATTGTGTTCATTTAGATTCAATCTATTTGTGTGATCTTCTATGCTTGCTTTGGAGGCATATGTCTCATCATAAGAAGTGGATGTTTTCTCATCATGGATAGGGCTATGTGGAGGATGGATAGGAGAAATTTGGACATCTTGCTCATGGATGGTCATGGGAGTAGGGATAGGTGGAATGATAACCTCTTGATCATGGATTGCATAAATTTTGGCTAAGAGGATCATCGTGCTTTTCATGATCATAGATAGAACCTTGATCATAAATGTGAGCATAAATAGGATTAATTTGGCTACGAATGGGGTACATTTTCTCATGAATAGGGTCATGATCATAACTAATAACTTGATCATAGAAAATATATAGGTCATGGATAAGTTGAACTTAGGGATTATTTGATCTTGATTTAGATGAGGGCTTGATGTTTTCACTTGCATTGGATTATACTTTTGACATAGCTCTTGACTTTGGATGGAAGTGGAAGGGGATGGTTCTTGGATAGGTTCTTGGTTAACAACATTAGGGCATGATGGGTCTTGTCTTGGACTCATGGGGGGAGACTCTTGAATAGGTTTAAAGGGTTATGTAATATATGATGTGGCAAGAGGAATAGGCATGGTGTTGTAGGACTCTTTGATAGGGTCAAGGGATTGTTGACTACATGATGGGGTTGTTGGACTAGACAAGGTGTTTGAGGGTTCTTTGATAGGCTCATGAATGGGTGTTTGACATGGAAATGATTGATTCCTTGTTAATAGCCAATGGTTCACAACCTTTACAAGTGTATGGGTGAATGGACAATATAGTGGATGGACAATAAGTGTGGATGGTGGTATGGGCTTAAGATTAGAACTTTGATTGGATGGAGGGATAATGGGATTTGATATATTAGGATTTGGATTGGATGGATTAGTACTTGGGCTAGATGGAATGCTAATAGGATTAGATGGACTTGAACTTGGATTGGATGGAGGACTAATAGGATTAAATGGACTAGGACTTGGGCTAGATGGAAGGATGGTGGGATTGGATATATTAGAAGGTTGGTTCTAGATCAATGGACTAGGGGTAGGATCACATGGTGGTGTTGAGATAGGACAAATAGGATCATGTATTGGAATTTGATTGGATGATGATGAAGGGTATTCATAAGATACATGCTCTAGATTGGTGTTTCCCTCATCAAAGGTTATTAGGTCTTGCATAGGTGGACTTAAGTCTATCAATGGTGCTTAATGGCCTTGTTGGAAAGGTGGACTTGGGCTTGCTTGATTTATGTGCAAAAGGCCATTTGGACTCGTATGTTGTTCTTGTGAGGACATTTGGTTACCATGTGGATGGGTTTGGTGATGAGATGACTTGGTAGGATATGTAGGTGAAGGATTTTGTGATATGAATTGTTGTGGAAGTTGGTTGATGTTGGAAGAAGTGGGGTACGGTGATGTGGCATTGGTTTGACATATGGTTGGATAAGATTGGTATGAAGTTGGATAGGTTGATGTGGGATTGTTATGGAAAGATGTAGGATAAGGTGATGTGGCATGGAATTGATAAGGGGATGAAGTGGGTTGATATGAATAAGTCAAGGTGGAATTAATTTGACATGTGGAGGGATTAGATTGATATGAAATGGAAGGTGATGTCACATAGGAATGAGGTGGAATTTGTTGATATGGAATGGATAGAGGATTATGTGTTTGTTGGTTTTTGACATGTGGCTATGAGATGTAGCATTTGAGGTGGTTGGATTTTGTCGAATTGAAAGATTTGAATGAGGCCTTGGAGTTCGTGAATGGTGTCTTGGCTTATAGGTTGTGGTTTTTGGTAAAGTGATTGGAAGATATCTTGGAATTTGGATAATATGTCGTCTAATGTTGGCATGATGTTTAAAGATTAAGACCCCTTTGGCAAGTGTTTGACTATGATTATAATGATGATGTGGAATGATTAAGATGATGATTAGGATGATTTGGCTTGGAATGATTGGATGTCTTGGAATGATGGCTTCGAATGATGATTGACTAGGATGATTAGGCTTGGATGATATCAATAATGTGTAATGATTAGGATATGACAAGCAAGATGATAGATGACAAGGATGATTAGGGTTTTGTTTTGGATGAAGGTGATTGGGAGTAAATGTGTTGACTAGGATGAGTAGGATTGGATGATGTGGATGAAATTAAGTTGGATACACTGTGTAGGATGACTTGTTCGTGTGTTTGGTGTTTATAGCTTGATTTGGTAATATTTAAACAAATGATTGTGCATGTACACACATGAATCACTCATGCAAGACACATAAGCACATTTGAATTTGAAGTATGAAGAATGTGACGATAATGAAACAAGCAAGTGAAAACACATCAATAGGCCCTTGGGGTATGGCCACTAGCACAAATGGTTCTTAATCAGTGTTTTAGGATATACTGGTGTCTATACATGTGGCGATTGACTCCAATTAGGAGGCCTCCCAAGCTGCAGAGGTTACACTCTATAGGTTTTTATGCACAACAAGGGTACTGAGGGAGAAATTCATCGGTATAAAACAACTGCACCAGGTGATATAACTTTCGTTACAACCATGATTATTTGTATAGCGGGCTGAAACAAAAGTACCACTTGGGTCATTCCCTCTCACAAAATGGGAAGCATGCCCTCTAAAGGCTTAAACAAAAGCAATACAAGCACATGTTTTTGATCTCCAAGTTCATACCAAGATGCAAGGAGAGAGCATACACATGTACTTGATCACACTCGCATGGGGTTCATTAACCTTTAGAAACTTAAATGTGTGGAAAATAGTTCAAACACTTATTCTTTTTTAGCCCCAAATCAAAATGTGATGGAAGACACTTGTTTGTTTTATGCTCAATTTTGATGTGAATGAAGACAAGATGTTCTTTTTAAGAACCCAATTTGAAGTGTGAAGGCAAGCAATAATTAGAGATAAAAGATGGAATGTGTGCACCTAATTATTATCACTTTCTAATCTACTATAGATGTTGATTCCAATGTTGTTCCAGCTCCTTAGATACTCCTGAAAGTCACCAAGACAAGAAAAATCCCAAACTTGCAAGCCAAAAGGGGTTAGGTCAAAAACATGTAATCTATTAAAAATCTAAGATAAACAATCTAATATAGCAAAAAAATTTGTATAAATAGAAACTAAATGAAATTCTATGCACTTTTAAAAACAATTTCGTTGAAAAAGGATCAATTTTGCTCAAGTTATGTGCATTTGAAGTTTGAAAGGAGGCTAAACTTTGACTGCAGAAAAGGTCTACAAAATAATAAAATTACTTGACAAAACATTCGTCACTACAAAGATGGGAAAACCAGCTTTCCAACGAGTCCTTTCACGTGCAATTTTGAGCACGTATGCAGAAGTTATAGCAAAAAGAAAAAAAATGCCCTTCTAGGAGATGTGGAGAAAACAAGAGGTTCTCTGACTGTTTGGTTGACCACTAGTGGCTAGTGAATTTCTAATCACATACAACTATCTTCGTCCTGGAAGTTTTCTCTAGTGTGGTAGATCTTGTAACAACAGTGATGTAGGATCTAGGATAGATCGTGGTTTCTATGGTCAATCACCCTTAATGTCTTCAACTTGGGACATATATCAATTGGTCCGCCACCTTCTCAATAACTCACCAATGCCACAAATTGTTGAACCAATGTGTATGTATATGTTGGGTTAATTCTGTCAACCTACGATCGCTGCCAACACTAGGAAGTCACTCAAATCCTTGATATAGTGTGCCTTGGATGTAGATGATCATTCCAAGGATGATGGATGCTTGGTCATGACCTCTTCAATATCAATGCCATCACTCTTAACTGGTTCGCTGTTATGCTAATCGACGTAATAGTTCAAATCTATAATCACCTGTCACCTCTAGTGTGATATGCCATAGCCTTGTTAGATGTAACCAATATTCAACACATAGATTGACCTTTGGAGTTAGTAGTAGGGTCTTCAATGATTAATGATGATAATCCTCCTTAGTTCACCTCAACTCTGCAAACTTCATAGAACATAGGCTACGAAGACCAGAAATTGCGATTGATATCAGCTTCAATGTCAAATGATGTACAAGATAAAGTATAATAGCTCTGCCACAATCCTTCAATGGTCTTTGACAAAGCTCTGCAACAGGTGATAAGGAGAGGTTGATGTATTGTGAAGCAGGCGCTCGGAGTAAGATCGATAAAGGGACACAGAAGTCGATAGTTGTCAGAAATAAAGGCAATGACTGTAGATAAGAGACAATGAAAATTCCCCTGCCAATGATTGAGGATTCTTCCAGGATCTTTAAAATGCTGGTGATCAAAAAAGTTGACGACCGAGTGTTTAGTCTATTGACTGATTTTCTATAGATCACCTGTGATGGCCACTGCGACTCAGAGGAGGTTCAAGGAATATGCCGTTAGAAACATCTGACAATTTTAGAAATTATTTTAGCGTGAATTCTTTAATCACCACCAAATGCTGATTGATGTGATATGTTGATGTCACCGCTACTTGGGAACTCCAGTCAATGATTACCGCCGGT
This sequence comes from Cunninghamia lanceolata, assembly GCA_027924645.1. Taxonomy (NCBI): domain Eukaryota; kingdom Viridiplantae; phylum Streptophyta; class Pinopsida; order Cupressales; family Cupressaceae; genus Cunninghamia; species Cunninghamia lanceolata. Next base: position 14,591,169 of record BSBN01000078.1, read on the forward strand.
GCTAAGAGTCCGTCGTGGACAGTAGAATTAAAAGATCGCCATTGATTTCACCATTTGTGAAGATGTCAGGCAGAAGTTTGATAATATCGACCAATGCTAAGAGTTGTCGTTGTATATTTATCGGCCACGGATAAAGTGTATTCTACTTGTCAGATTTTATGTGGTCACTAGTGACGTAGATTTTGTCGATGATTTTGAAATGTCACCGATGGTGTTATAAACACCCGTCGCTGCTACCGCCGAAAGTTTCAAGATGCCGGTGATATTTGAAAGGGTCACAGGTTTGATTTGCCGACTACAATAAAGATATTGATGTGGAAACCGGTCAGTGTGATTAGTTTGGGAGGATCGAATGGTGTATGGACTGCTGTGTATTGACTTGTAAAGGACTGATTTTTCACAAGCACACAAAACTAAGATAAAACATAGAATTACTGCAAGTAAATTAAAGTTAGGTAAATTAACTTCTATTCATCATTCAGAAGAAAAGATATTAAGAAATTTCCAAGAGTCCAAGCAATCTTTGAATTCATAAGATTAAAGTATAATCATGATTACAATACATGTGTATACATCTGAAGTCAATTACAGAGTATGTAAAAATGAAATATATTACAAGTGTCAATTATTGGCATGAAGCCTTACAAATCTTTGAAACAATAGAAGTACAAAGTGATCAATATCATAAAAATCTAACAAAAAGTCCTCGACCGCCCTCGACCAACTGGCCATCTGCTGAATCAAAGGACAAGAACATGGTTCAGGAACTTTTTTTCCCAACCACGAAGCTTGCGCTTCCCCAGTATCCTTCAAACTAAAGTATGCCTAACCCTGCTCGAAGACCCTAGCAATCTGTAAATATATGCAGGGTGGAATCTGGTGTGTGCCTATCAATCTACATGCATTACTATCATGAATGTAGCATCTCATCAATAGGATATGGTAGGGAAATATACAAAAACTAGGCTATCAAACCATTCTTTCTATAATGGTGTACATGTCTATTTCAACATCTCATTAGTTTTGGCCAAAGCATTAACCGTATAAGGACATATAGGTTTTTAAAAAGAAAACCTACTTCCCTATTATTCCATACTCGACACCCATCCCAGAAGGCAATCTTTCCAAAATAGACAATAAAGAAGAACAAACATAGGGCATGCAAGCATCTATTCACCCTCAATAATCAATTCCTTCCCTTTTTCCAAACATTAAATACACAAAATATACTATGAATCAGTCCACTCATTCAGTCATTTAATTCTTTCTATAATAATCAATTTAATTCATAGTTCAACCTTCTTGACATTTCTGCGATAGGAGGTTTATTTAAACACAAAAAACATATATACAAACTTCCTATCGCTGGGGCAACAAGAACTGTGACAGGATTAAAATAGTGAAATAGAGTAAGTAAACATTCTTTTAACAACATTCAAAAGTATGATAAATTTATTATCTCAGATTTACCAGTATGCTATTTAATCAGTGTATTTGTTTCGTTTATCATTCCTTTTTAATTTGGATAATGTTCTATCAAATTTCAAAATGGTTTTAACATAGCTACAATTTCTACTAATTTTGCTACAGGAAATTCATATTATCTAAAAGTTAGAGATTTTTCTGTTTTACCTTAAGTTGTCGATTTGGTTAGTTTATCTATTTTCAGAAAATGAAGAGAAAAATGTAGTTGTAAGGAAGCTACAGGGATACAAACTAACTAAGATCAGAGTTTTGTTGTTTATTTAAAGAAAAAGGTCAATTTTCTAGCTATCTATGTATGTTTCAACTGACAATTTAAATGCAGAAATACAATTGACAATGACGTCTACCAGACTAGCAAGGATCTTATTTCATGATTCATTATCTAACACTAAGGAGGTTGATTTGTAACCTTCTATTATTTTTACCAGTCATTTAATAGCAATCTACAAGGTTTAGCTCAATTAAATCCTAGATCTGTGAGTTATGGTAACTAGAGCTATGTCCATATACTAAGAACTGACAGAGGATGAGCTAGAGATTTGGCATCTACAAACTATGGGGGATTGACCCAGTCATCATTGGTCATCCCATACACAAACCACACAACCAATTTACAATAAGACAGCCATGACTAAGGAGAAAGGCGGCAGCTCAGTGCAAGAAGTTGGGTCCACTTTTTGGCCAAAAAGTGGAAGTGTTTTCCCTGATTTTTAGAATTTGTCACAATTGACCTGAACATTTGAGGCACTTAAATATTGAATCTTAAAAAAATTTAGTAATACAAAATGTAGTACTCAGAATCTAGTTTCCAAATATGTAATTTGTTTTAATACCCAGATGATACAAATTGATTTTCAATAGGTATTTCTAAAAACCACTGTTTAAAAGTCACTTTTTTTTTTACCATACCATGCACATGTATGGCCAACATAATTTGACCTAAATAAAAGTATTTTTCTAAACCATTTTGGGAAAAGATGTGTAGTATAGTGAAGTTTGATGAGGATATTTTTTTATAATTTTTTTCCAAATAATTTTTTTTATTAATTTTTTATTGGCCCTAATTGCTGTTTGCAAAAACCCTCATGTACGACCAACATAATTTGAGAAAAACTAATCATAAAATGATTTTTTTTTCATTGTGTAAAGAATAATGTGTAGATTGATGATATATAATTTTTTTTTCAAAAAACTTTAAAAATTCAAAGTTATTAAAAAAATACAAACACCTGTCATTTCAAGTTTTTGGACTAGTTTGCTCATAAATTAAATAATAAATAGAAAAATAAGTCCAATAAAAAAAATTACATATTTGAAAACTAGACACTGTCATCTATAATGTGTTTTAATTTCGTAAAAAAATTTAGAAAAAAATGTCGTCAGCCATATAGGTAAACTCAATCTTTTCTCTTGTTCTGTACTTAGAAAAAAACTTGCAGGTCTAAGGCAAGGGGTTGGCTTACCATGCCTTTCCCAAACCTAAGCTTTTAGGAATGGGTACCCATTCCTTTTGTATGGGAAAAAAAGCACGTAGGCTTTTTTTTCAAATTCAAATATCTTTATAGAAATGGGTACCCGTTTCTGTCGAGATGTTTTTTTTGCCCGCGACTTCCCCTCTATGTGGACCCAACTTCTTGCACTTACCCCAGCATGTAAGGATGTGACATCCTCAGTGAGGAACGAGCAGAAAGAACAAGGTAAGCGGCTAGGAATGAGATACGGCTAGCAAACACATAATTTGATTTGTTTCATATTCGCCTAGGAAGAAAAATGAAGAGAACGACTCAACTTGCTTAAGAGGTGCAACCAAAAGGATACTAGAACGACTAGTAAAGAATGATAAAATAAAAACCAGGCAAATACATTAGGCTATGGGTCAACTAGGCCAAGAAGATAATCGTCTAGGAGATAAATCGGCTAGAAAGAAGGTAAGGATGGCCAGCATAAACTGGGTCAAAAAACTAATATAGATCACCCAGAATACAACAGAAAAATATCTATTTAAACAACATCCATTCATTTATACAATGAGAAAAATTTATTAGAGGAAAATCTGGAACAAGATGATGGCAATGATGAAGAGATAGCTATTGTCGTTGTTCCTCTTGTCGTACTGCAAATCCTCCAAATTACTGTCGCCCAAACTCAGAAAATCTCCTCTGCCAAATCATTCATTACCTTTTCTACAAATTGTTGGTTTCTCTTTGAGTAATTCATGGTGGTTATTCCATTCGATCTCCCCTCTTTTATCATTTTTTTTCCTCTCTTGTTTTGGATGATCAGATTTAGGTTTGAGAAATCCAGTTAAGTTTCTGTTTACATGTTCTCTTTCCCACCAATTTAAGTATACACAAGTTTTAAAAATAACATTAATAATAATATCTTTTTGAACTTACTATGGCATGAGTGACAAGAATTTGTTTTAATTGCATTATTCTAAAACTCTAAATATAATAAGTTATTTTTAATATTATTAATTTAACTATTTTATTTAAGACAATATTGTAATAATCAAGAACAAAAATTTACAATAATATATATATATATATATATATATATATATATGTTTTACTATATTTAACTAATTTAAAATCATATTGTCTTCCAAACATCTTTAGACAATATTTTATTGTTTATAAAAAAAATGCAATCATATACACTTTCTTTTTAAATTCTATATACTATTTGAAACATAATTCGAAAAGACATTTAATTTATGAAACACATCATGCAATTGAAATGATTAATCACATGATATAAAATCCATTCAATTATGCATATGCAACTATGTGATGTGTGTGAAAGAACCAGATAGAACCCAACACATGTTTGCCAAAAGCTAGATCCCTTCTACCTGAGCCATACTCTTGTCCTTTGACAAGACCTACAAAAACTCAAACTCATTGCACTATCAATAAGTTAGCCAAAAATATAGCCGAGGCAACAAAATTTTAATCAATAACATATCTTATCCAATGTAAATCTACTATTGTTTCATAGTTTTACTTGTAATTAACTAATAAGGTAAATTTGAGAAGTCTAAGATGTGACATCCTTCCCCAGTTGGAAGAGACATCGTCTCAATCTCTTATTACATCAACAAGCAAATAAAGTATCAAAGCAATAAGGTATCATCATCTGAGTATCAAAGTATCTGAATATGCATAAAATAAAATTTATATTCTATTTTTCCAAATGCAAAAAAGATCTGTCAATATCAGAAGCATCCTCCCAAGTGGCATTGTCCACTGAATACTGGTCCCATTGGACCTTATACTACACTATGTCTTGATTACGCAACTTAACATTGCACTTCTCTAAGACTTGAATGGGCTCCACTAGCACCACTCTTGGATCCTATACCTGCAGAGCATGCCAATCAAGAATATGCAACACATCAGGATGATAAGGTTTGAGCAAAGACACATGAAAAACATTAGAGATCTTGGTGAGAGCTGGTGGTAGTACACGTCTGTATTTAACTGGATTGATCACTTCAAGGATGTCGAAAGGTCCTATGAATCTTGGAGCTAGTTTGGATACCTTTCCAAACTAAATCAAACTCTTATGTGGCTTGACCTTCAAAAACACCTTGTCACCTACTGAAAACTGTCTAAAAGTCTTGTTCTTATCTGCATAACTCTTCTGTCTATCCGAGGCTTGCTTCAATTTCTCTTTGATTAGCCTCATTTGATCTTCCATTTCCTTTAACATGTCAGGTCCAACTACTATTCGATCTTCAACCCTATCCCAATTGATTGAAGTCTGACATTTGCACCCATAAAGAGCCTCAAATGGTGCCATCCCTAATGATGCATGGTAGGAATTATTATAAGCAAACTCTACCAATGGTAGATATTCCTCCCATTTGTACTGTTGGTCCATACAGTACATCCTCATAATGTCCTCTACTATCTAGTTGACTCTCTCTGTCTGACCATCTGTTTCAGGGTGGTAAGCTGTACTAAAGTTTAACTTAGTCCCCAATGCTGCATTAAGTGTGGTCCAGAACCTAGAAGTCATGTGAGTGTCATGATCTGAAATGATCGTCTCTAGTACTCCATGTAGTCGAAAGATCTCTTGTACAAACTTCTTTGCTAAAGTCGACAACCCATCCATGAGATTTCCCAGAATGAAATGAGCCACTTTAGTCAATTTGTCCACCACTACCAAGATAACATCATGCCTGTCCTTTGACACGGGCAATCCCTGAATAAAGTCCACGCTAATCACTTGCCACTTGTATTCAGGTACACTATGTGGATAAAGTAGTTCTGCAGGATCAACTAAACATTGAGCAACAAACTCGGTCACATCCTTCTTAAGCTTAGGCTAAAAGTACAATGGCCTCAATCCTTCCATTGACTTGGTCACTCTGGGCTGTCCAAAATATGGAGCACTATGAATCTCCTCGAGAACTAACTTCCTTAATTTATTTAAATCTAGGATATACATTCTATTGCAAGTATGGGACTAACCGATGTTGTCATTAATGTCAACATACTCCAGTTGCATTGATTTCAAGGATTGGATGAGTTGTGTGATGGGGATATTGAGAAAATTAGTCCTATCAGAAACAGAGAAAAACAGTGAAGACAATGAAGCTCTATGAAGTAAAGATCCCAACTAGATAAAGATCAGAGTATGCACATCAAAGGGTTTGTAGATATGTGTTTGAAGATGATCTAGTCAAGATTTGAGAGGTCCGCATGAAAATGTGGAGGAATCATGTCCATGAGAATAAAACCAGTTCTGGCAACTATTTAGAGGTGACAGAGTGACACAAATAGGTCCGGTGAGATCCGGAAATATAATATCATGTTCTATAGATCTAGTGGCATGTTTGGGTGGCAAATGTGAATTGACAACTCAATTGGTTCATGGTTTGGAGGTCCACAAGCAATCCTTTTAATGTGATAGTGATGACTGACTATGTTCTTGAGGTTTTGGATGAAGATGCGAATGATTACAGTAAGCAGAAGTGTTGCAGATGTCCTTGGTGATTCAAGCAAGCTTGTGGGGTCTCTAGATTGTGTCTAGTTTGTGTTGATGGTCAGCATTGAAGATTAAGCTCGTGATTAAAGATTGAGCTCGTGATTGAAGATTTACCTTTGAGTGATTGTGTTCTTCCTAAGTCTTGGCCAACTAGATGATTTGCACATGTTGTGGATGATCTTGAAGATGTTTTGCAAAGCATGGCGTGTTCCTCAAAGAAGATTGAAGTGCCAACTATGTGTGGCCAATAGTGTAGTGATGTGCATAAAGTTTTTGTAATAAGTCAAGTTGTATTTTTGTAATTGTTCTATAATAAAATAAGTGTATGTTGTGCCAACTTTAATGATCATTCCAAATTCGATGTCATGTATAAATAAGAATTGCAAAGTCATTCAAATGTATCCTCAGGGGGTCATGATGAGAAGGTGGTAGTGAAGAGAAGTGAAAAGCAGAGTAGAGGTATTGAGCTTAAATGGAACTGACTCAAGCATAGTGAAGATGCTAATCTCCAATTCAAGTATGTAATACTTATATTATTTTGTAGAGAGTGTCTCCTGTAGGCAGTGGGCCTCTTGTGAGCAATGTGCTCAGGTAGTGAGCCCTAATTGGCAAGTGCCATTTTATACTTCCTATTCTTTTAATAGAAAATACAATCTTGGGTTAGTCACCATGTGGTTTTTCCCTTAACCGTGTTTTCCACATTAAAATCTTGGTGTTATATGTGTTGAATATGTTTCTGATCTTGAATTATTGCATTATGCTTTCATGATTGAATCATTGATATGCTGTTGAAATATAAGAAGGTTTTAAGTGAATAAGGAACAAAATTTTGGTGACAACTGATTCACCCCCCCTCTCAGTTGTCTATCCTAATTTCAACAAATTCTCCCTTGATGTCTTAGAAGCCCATCTGATTCTATGACATACCCATCAAATCGATGATCTGTGGGGTCTACTTCTAATGCTTGCTTAACCTATTCATAGTGCTCATCCCCTTGCAAGTTTTAGATTACCTGTTACCTCAAATTGGTTCCAGTAGTCACCATTGTAGCTAGATGTCATCTCTTGCTGAGAGCATCTGCTACCCTATTCTCTTTACCTTTTATTTACTCGATTCCAAAATCATATTCGCTAAGGAATTCAAGCCATCTTCTCTGTCGAGCATTGAGATTAGGTTGGGTGAAGATATATTTGAGCCCTAGGTGATCTGTCTTAAGCTCAAATGGCTTACCCAAAAGATAGTGCCTCCACATTTGAAGTACGTGAACAATGGTAGACAACTCAAGATCACGAGGTGCATAATTTGACTCATGTTGTTTCAGTTTTCTCTATTCATATGCCACTACTTTTCCATTCTGCGTCAACACTCCTCCCACACCTTCACCAGAAGCATCTATAATCACTATGAAATGACCATTTGGATTATGTATGGTCAGAATAGGTGCTGATGTGAGTTTTTGTTTCAACAACTGAAAAGCATGTTCACATTTCTTTGTCCAATCAAACTTCTTACCCTTTTTCTGTAACGAGGTTACGGGTGATGCAATTGTCGAGTATCCCTCTACAAATTTCTTGTAATATCCTGCAAGCCCCATAAAACTTCTAACCTCAGTTGCAGTCGATGGTGTGGGCCATTCCATTATTGCCTTTATCTTTTTAGGATCTACTGCTATCCCATTTGCTAAAATTACATGGCCAAAATAGTGCACTTTACTCTGATAGAACGTACATTTAAATAACTTGCCAAAAAGTTTCCTTTCTCTCAAATGCTGCAAGACTATTCTCAAGTGTCTTTCATGCTCCTCTACTAATTTTGAATAAATTAGAATGTCATCTAGGAAGACTAACACAAACTCATCAAGACAATCCCTAAACACACTATTCATCAAGTTCATGAATGTTGCTGGTGCATTAGTTAACCTGAATGGTACTACTGTGAACTCATAGTGAGCATATCATGTTTTGAATGTTGTTTTTGAGATATCCTCATCTTTAATCCATAACTGATGATACCTGGGTCGAAGATCTATCTTAGAGAATACCTTTGCACATTTCATCTAGTTGAACAATTTATCAATCCTTGGAAGCAGATATTTGTTCTTAATAGTTGCCTTGTTGAGTATTCTATAGTCAATGCACAACCACAACGTTCCATCCTTCTTCTTAACGAAAATAACTGGTGCACCCCAAGGTGACACACTAGGTTTGATAAACCCTTGTTTTAACAATTCTTCTAACTGTGCCTTGATTTCATATAGTTCTATTGTGGTCATTCGATAAGGTGCTTTAGATTGTGGTTCGGTTCCTGGCATTAGATCTATAGATAAATCAAATTCTCTTTTAGTCGATAGTTCTGTCAATTCATCAGGAAAGACATCTTTAAATTCTCTAAGAATAAGATACTTGTCAAAAGATGGTTCTTGATTTTCTAGATCTCTTATCTTCACTGCATAGATAGAACAACCCTTTCTTTTAGCCTTTTTCAATTGCATAGCTGATATCTGTCTTAGCTTAAGGGGTGTTCTAGATCCATGTAACTCTACCTGATTTCCAAAGTCATTAAGGCATTTCACTACCTTCTCTTCACAATACACTAAAGACTTATGTTTTGACAACCAATTGATTCCAAGAATCATATCACAAGATCCTAGAGGTGCAACATAGAGATTGACTTGTGTTTGGAAAGTAGGAAGATCTAATTCACTGCATACTAGACATGAATCTACTCTTTTCTCTACATTGTTACCATACTGCACCATCTAAGAATTTTCCATGTGTCCAGGTTTAACAGATAACTTAGCTACAACTTTTGGATCAACAAAACATTTTGTAGCTCCTGTATCAATTAAAATAGAAACTAGAAGGCCAAAGAACTTACCAGACACTTGAATGGGTGTAGCTTGAAAATATGCTTGTTGATGATCTACAGCTGCATGAATCTAGTGTTGAGGAACTCCTTGTTGATTTCCATCTCTCTGATTCTTTGTTCGATGAGGGCATGCACTAGCATAATGTTCTCCTCCACAATTATAATATCCATCTCTGGGTCCTCTGTGTCTAGCTAGATTGTCCCTCCTGATATTATTACCATTGTTGCCATAATTACCTCTCTTATTGTTATTTCCACTTTGGTTCCCATTGTTCGTTTCCTGGTAGTTATTGCCTCTCTTCAGATTCCTTATCTGGCGCTTACTGTTCCCTTGATTGCTACTATCATTCTGATACCTTTTATTCCCACTCTTCACATCTTAACTCTTATGGTAATTTGAAATCTGTTGTAGTTTGTGCTCCTGTTTAGTAGCTTTTTCGAACACTTCATCCATGGTCAATGGATTATGAATATCAACATTTGATCCAATCTGTGGCCTTAATCCCAAGATGAACTTACAAATCCTGAACCTTTCATCAAGCTGATATTGTGGAACATATTTCAATAGGTGAGAGAATTTCTCCCAATACTGAGTTACAGTCATACCTCCCTAAGTGAGGTTTCAGAATTTTGTCATTTTCTTGTCAAAGTAGAGCTGTGGCAACCACCTCTTCTTAAAGAGCCCAAGGAATCAATCCTATGTGACTTCTCCTGGTAACAATTTCTTTTCAGATTTCTCACTGTCCCACCAAGTCGCTGCTTCCCCAGTAAACTGATAGGATCCCCATGTAGCTTTAGTTTCAATAGATAAATCACGAAGATCAAACTATTTTTCCATATCAATAATCCATTCTTTTGCTCCATCACCTATAGTCTTACCATCAAACTTAGGAGGTGTAACCTTTTTGAGATCCTTTCCTAACTCCTCAGCAATCTTGTTTCTGTTGTTCCCATTCAATTCACCCTCAGGACCTCTATTTTCTCCTCTCCCTTCCTCATTATTATTTCCCCTTATTCCTCTAATTTCCTATTCCATAGTATTCATTCGAGTTCCCTGCTGAGTCAAGAGAGTTCCTTGCTAAGTCAGAAGAGCTAGGATTTGAGTCAGTTGGTTATTCTATCCTTCATTATTCTATCCCGCATTGTTATTATTGTTTCCCTCATTGTTTCCAACATTAGCCTCTCCTGCATCAATGCCAGCATTGTTTCCAATACTGGCTTCTTCATTATTTCTAGCATCGGGGTTATTGCTAGATCCTAGGGTTGCTCCCCTACGCCCAGAGTTTCTAGTGTTCATGATGAACTATCTAGAAAAATAGTTTACAACTTTAGTGTAATGGTTCCATAAAGGCCTAGAGTAGAACTATCGCTTTCATACCAAATATAAAGTACTAATTTTTCACAAGCACACAAAATTGAGATAAAACATAGAATTACTACAAGTAAAATAAAGTAAGTTAACTTCTATTCATCATTCAGAAGAAAAGATATTAAGATATTTCCAAGAGTCCAATAAATCTTTGAATTCATAAGATTAAAGTATAATCATGATTACAATACATGTGTATACATCTGAAGTCAATTACAGAGTATGTAAAAATCAAATATATTACAAGTGTCAATTATTGGCATCAAACCTTACAAATCTTTGAAATAATAGAAGTACAAAGTGATCAATATCATAAAAATCTGACAAAAAGTCCTCGACCGCCCTTAACCAACCGGCCATCTGCTGAATCAAAGGACAAGAACATGGTTTAAGCACTTTTTCTGCCCAACCACAAAGCTTGTGCTTCCTCGATATCATTCAAACTGAAGGATGCCAGACCCTACTCGAAGAGCCTAGCAATTTGTAAACATATGCAGGGTGGAATATGGTGTGTGCCTATCAATCTACATGCATTACTATCATGAATGCAACATCTCATCAATAGGATATGGCAGGGAAATATATAAAAACTAGGCTATCAAACCATTCATTCTATAATGGTATACATGTCTATTTCAACATCTCATTAGCTTTGGCCAAAGCATTAACCATATAATGGCATATAGGTTTTGAAAAAGAAAACCTACGTGCCTATTATTCCATACTCGACACCCGTCTTGGAAGGCAATCTTTCCAAAATACACAATAAGAAAGAACAAACATAGGGAATGTAAGCATCTATTCACCCTCAATAATCAATTCTTTTCCTTTTTCCAAACATTAAATACACAAAATATACTATGAATTACTCCACTCATTCAGTCATTTAATTCTTTCTATAATAATCAATTTAATTCATAGTTCAGCCTTCCTAACATTTCATCGACAGGAGGTTTATTTAAACACAAAAAAACTTATATACAGACTTCTTGTCGCTGGGGCAATAGGAACTGTGTTAGGATTAAAATAGTGAAATAGAGTATGTAAACATTTTTTTAATAGCATTCAAAAGTATGATAAATTTATTGTCTCAGATTTGCTAGTATGTTGTTTAATCAGTGTATTTGTTTTGTTTATCATTCCTTTTTAATTTGGATAACATTCTATCAAATTTCATAATGGTTTCAACACAGCTACAAGATCTACTGATTTTGCTACAGGAAATTCATATTATCTAAAAGTCAGAGATTTTTTTGTTTTACCTTAAGTGGTCGATTTGGTTAGGTTTGTTGTTTATTTAAAGAAAAAGGTCAATTTTCTAGCTATCTATGTATGTTTCAGCCAACAATTTAAATGTAGAAATATAGTTGACAATAACGTCTACTAGACTAGCAAGGATCTTATTTCTTGATTCGTTATCTAACACTAAGGAGGTTGATTTGTAAACTTTTGTTCTTTTTACCAGTCATTTAATAGCAATCTACAAGGTTTTGCTGAGTTAAATCCTAGATCTGTGAGTTATGGTAACTACAGTTATGTCCATATACTAAGAACTGATAGAGGATGAGCTAGAGATTTGGCATCTACAAACTATGGGGGATCGATCCAGTTGTCATGGGTCATCCCATACACAAACCACACAACTGATTTATAGTAAGATGGCCATGACTAAGGAGAAAGGCAGCATGCAAGGATACGACATCCTCAGTGAGGAACGGGCAGAAAGAACAAGGTAAGCGGCTAGGGATGAGATACGACCAACAAACACATAATTTGATTTGTTTCATATTTGTCCAAGAAGAAAAATAAAGAGAACGACTCAGGTTGTTTAAGAGGTGTGGCCAGAAGGATACTAGAACAACCAGTAAAGATTGATAAAATAAAAACCAGGCAAATACATTAGGCTGTGGGTCAACCATGCCAAGAAGATAATCATCCAGGAGATAAATCAGCCAGAAAGAAGGTAAGGATGGCTAGCATAAACTGGGTCAAAAAACCAATACAGATCACCCATAATACAACAGAAAAATATCTATTTAAACAACATCCATTTGTTTATACAGTAAGCAAAATTTATTAGAGAAAAACCTGGAACAAGATGACGACAATGATGAAGAGATAGCTGTTGTCGCTATTCCTCCTGGCACACTGCAAATCCTCCAAATCGCTGTCGCCCAAACTCAAAAAATCTACTCTGCCAAATCATTCATTACCTTTTTTGCAAATTGTTGGTTTCTCTCTGAGTAATTTGTGGTGGTTATTCCATTCAATCTTCCCTCTTTTATCATTTTTTTTCCTCTCTTGTTTTGGACGATCAAATTTAGGTTTGAGAACTCCAATTAAGTTTTTGTTTACATGTTCTCTTTCCCACCAATTTGAGAATAAACAACTTTTAAAAATAACACTAATATAATATCTTTTTCAACTTACTGTCGCATGAGTGACATGAATTTGTTTTAATTGCATTATTCTCAAACTCTAAATATAATAAGCTATTTTTAATATTATTAATTTAACTATTTTATTTAATACAATATTTTAATAATGAAGAACATAAATTTACAATAATATTGTATAATATATATATAACTAATTTAAGAAGCATATTGTCTTCCAAACATCTTTAGACAATATTTTATTGTTTATAAAAAAATACAATCATATACACTTTCTTATTTAAATTCTATATACAATTTGAAACATAATTCGAAAAGACATTTAATTTACGAAACACATCATGCAATTGAAATGATTAATCACATGATATAAAATCCATTCAATTATGCATGTGCAACTACGTGATTTGTGTGAAAGAACCAGATAAAACCTAACACATGTTTGCCAAAAGCTAGATCCCTTCTACCTGAGCCATACTCTTGTTCTTCGACAAGACCTACAAAAACTCAAACTCATCGCACTATCAATAAGTTAGCCCAAAATATAGCCGAGGCAACAAAATATTAATCAATAACATATCTTATCCAATGTAAATCTACTATTGTTTCATAGTTTTACTTGTAATTAACTAATGAGGTAAATCTGAAAAGTTTGAGATGTGACATGACCTCGACAGTGAAAAGATGATTTTGCTTGCAAAATCACTGTGCAATCATCCACATCACCTATGTTTCTGGCCGTGGATAGTACAATTAAAAGACCTTAGCATGGTGGAGAAAGGACAAAATGGGCGGTGACAGCGTTTGGGATTTAATCGACTCTACAATGGGTGGTGATGAATGTAGCGAAGACCTGCAACAAAATGTAAGATCTGCCACAAAAATTTAAAATGCCACGAATAATATTAACCCTACTGAAAGGAAGCAAGGTACACGGAACACACTTCCTACACCAATCTAATAAGGGGAATGGAGTGCAAATTCATTTTAATCCTTACAATTGCAGCAACATTAAACTAATAACATAAAGATTATAGCAACAACACAACATAGAAAGGTGACACAAGATATATTGTGGGGAAAACCTTTTTAGGTAAAAAACCCCACACTCTAAATCTTGCATAATGTATTATCAAAACAACAATAGTTTACAATACATTTGCAATGCAAGTCTTCCAAGACTTCACAAATGTCGATTCTAGAGTTAATCTGGTAGCATAATAGTACCTGTAAAAATACTATGCAACTACAACTCCAAACTATGCATTTTATAGAGATTACAAGGCATATCTTGAGAGCATCTTGGGATAGGCATCCACCTTGGCCTCATGGCCATTTTCAGCATCAAAGGACACTTTTCCTTGCTGTCCTTACATCCCTTACATCTGTCATACATGGAAGATTTGACTTTCTTGATGTAGAGTGCTCCAGGCTAAAAATAGACTATGACAGATTCTCTTACACAACTTACAACTATCATAAAATCTGCCCACAATAGCAATCTTGAAAATTGTAAGAGAATATGTCATACAATGCTAAATATAGCATATTCTACTTACAACATGTCATAGCCCAACTTGGGTGCCTAAAAATGTCTTTCCCTCATGCAAAGATGCCAACCGACTCTTGTCATCACTTGTCATAGGAATCTCCAAACTCGGCCCTTACGCGTCAGATTCTATCATATGGAATATTGCCTTCCACATAGCAAAGATGCCGACACATGGAAAATTAATACCACCTCAATATTGGACACCCAAATCCATGTAGGATTGACTTGACCATCCAAGTCACATTCCAAGTAAGCTGACATATCACCACGCCATCTCAACTATGTGACCAAACTAAATGTCCAATCAAATACAACATTAGGCAATAATTAAATATACAATTAAATTATTAATGCTAGGAAATTGCAAAGGTTGAGACACCTTAATTCCCAACATTCTCCCACTTATCGAACACCTTACAAGACCCAAAAGGAAATGACAAGATTTTAACTGCTAAGGGCTAAGAGGCCCATAGACTCCGAACACCATCTAAACTTCTCTATGCTCACTAGCTTCGTCAAGGCATCTGAAACATTCTTCAAAGTATCTACCTTCTCCAAATTTACATTCCCATCCTCTACCATGTCTCGCATGAAGTGAAACTGTACATCAATATGCTTTGTTCTAGCATGGAAAGTTGGATTCGGCAAATCACACTCTAACTATCACAACTGATCATAATCTAATCTGCATCAACACCAATATTTGAACACAATATCTTAAGCCAAATGGCTTCCTTACAAGCATGAGTTGCTGCCATATACTTAACTTCTGTCATGGACAAAGCAACCACAGGTTGTTGCTTACTCATCCAACTAATAGCACCACCAAACAGTGTAAACACATTAGCACTAGTGGATCTCTTGCTGTCAATGTCACCTGCCAATCTGAATCCACAAATCCATGAATATCAATAGAATGCAAAGGTCCTATAACATTACCATGATAGCATATGGAATACTCAGAAGTACCCCTCAAATATCTAAACACTCGCTTAACTACATCCCAATGTACCCGTCCAAGATTAGCCATAAATTGACTAAGGACTCCCACTGGTTGGGCAATGTCTAGTCTTATGCAGACCATAGCACACATCAAACTACCAATAGCCCTATCATAAGGTACTCTGCTCATGTCCTCCACCTCACTAGGGGATTTTGGACAATCCTCAACAGACAACTTTGTTTCCAAAGAAACAAGAACACACAATGGTCTACAATCTGCCATGCTGAACCTACCAAACACGGTCTTCACATCCTTACTCTGGCTTAACCAGAGTTTTCTATTAGCTCTATCTCTTCTAATTTCCATTCCTAGAATGTACCTGGCTACCCCTAAGTCTTTCATTTCAAACTATGCTGACAACTGAGATTTAAAATTAGAAATCATATTCTTACCCTTCCCAATGAGCAACATATCATCAACATATAATGCAACAATGAGAATATGATCACCATCAAACTTATAATACACACAATGATCTGATTTTGATCTCATAAATCCAATTGACAACACAAAGGCATCAAACTTCAAGTACCACCTCCTAGGAAACTGCTTTAAACCATACAAAGACTTCTTTAACTTGCAAACTAAATTTTCTTTACCTTTCACAATGTAATGCTATGGTTGTGACATGTAGATTTCTTCCTCCAAATCACCATGAAGGAAAGCTGTCTTCACATCCATCTATTCTACCTCTAAGTCATAAGCAGTTGGAAGAGATAATAAGAATCGAATGGATGTCAGCTTTGCAATGGGAAAGAAGATCTCACCATAATCTATACCCTCCACTTGTGAATACCCCTTCACAACCAATCTGGCCTTATACTTCTCAACACTACCATCTGCGCCAAATTTCTTCTTGAACACCCATTTGCATCCAACGGGTTTTCATCTGGCAGGCAAAAGCACCAAGTCCCAAGTTTGATTCTTTTCCAGAGAAGCCATCTCATGTTCCATGGCCTTCTTCCAGGAACCTACAACTTTCATATCCAAAGCCTCTAACACAGTTCTAGGTTCATCACTATTAGTAACCAAAGAAAAAGCACAACTAGAATCAAACAATGTATAACCAAACCTCTCAAGTTGCTTCCTTATTTGTGTAGACCTCCTCAAAGGTTGAGGTTGAGGTTTAGCTTCTTCTGAGCTTTCAAAGCTGCTAGAGCTCTCCTCATCATCAGGTCCAACATTGTCTTTCTATTCAGTCTTCTCAGGGGTAGCAGGAAATTGAACAACATCCTCTTTCTTTTCTTTTTCCTTTGGCTGTAAAATAGTGGAAGAAGGTTAGCTCTCTGAAGATGACACTTTTTCTATACAACACTTTTTCAGCCACAGGTTCCCACATCTTGTATCCTTTCACACTGACACCATAGCCAATGAAGATACACTTAACAGCCTTGTTCTCCAATTTTGACTGCTTCTCCCTAGGCACATGTGCATATGCCTCACAACCAAAAACACGAAGATGCCTTATTGAAGGCTTTCTACCATACCACACCTCCATGGGTGTCTTTCCAACAAGAGCTAATGTAAGAGATTTATTTATCAGATAGCAAGAAGTGGCAATAGCTTCAGCCCAAAACTTTTGTTCTAGTCCAGCTCCACTAAGCATACTCCTAGCCTTCTCCATCAGTGTCCTATTCATCGTCTCTACAACTCCATTTTTCTGCGGGGTGTATGGAGTTGTATTATGTCTTTCAATCCCATGTTCCTTGGAATATTTATTGAATTTTGTAGATCAGAACTCACCACCATTGTTAGTTCTTAAACACTTAATCTTTTTACCAGTCTGATTTTCAACAAAGGCTTTAAACTCCTTAAATTTACTATAGAATTTAGATTTGCTTCTGAGAAAATAAATCCATGTCCTTCTACTGTAATCATCTATGAAAGATACAAAATATATAGATTTTGATAATGAAGGAACATTAATAGGACCAAATACATCAGAATGAACAAGGTCCAACACACCAGAAGACTTATGAGAACTCGAGTAAAACTAAACATGGTTTTATTTTCCATATATGCAATGTTCACAAAAGTCAAACTCAAGATTACAATCATCTAACCCCTAAATGAGGTTTTTATTTTTTAGGGTTCTAAGACTCTTCTCACCAATGTGGCCAAATCTCTTATGCCATAACATTGTCTTTTCAGCAGGAAGCTTAACTTCCAAAGCATGAATACAACCATTAGGACTAGATACAACATATTTTTTCACTGCTAGTTTAGATGGTGGGGATGAAGTGACTATTGCCCTCTTCCTTGAGTCATAAGAACTATTGCATTGTGAAATGCATGCCTCTAGCTAAAACAGAGTACCTCTCCTAGTACCCTTAGCAAGCATCATAGCTCCTCTAGTCATCTTGCATCCTTCTTTCAAAAAGACAACCTACACACCTACATCATTCAACATACTTATAAAAAGCAGGTTCTGTGCTAATCCTGGGATGTGCATAACCCTAGAGATCCCCTTCACTTGTCCATCAGGGAATTGGATAGAGACTCTTCCATGAACAACAATCTTTAGATGAGAATCGTCACCCAGGTACACCCTTCCACCATCGAACTCCTCATACTTAGTAAACTAGTCTCGATGCGAGGTCATGTTGAATGATGCACTAGAATCAATCAGCCACACATCATCTGATGCATGGGTTGCTAGGGCTGCGATGAATGCATCACCATCATCTTGTGACTTGTCAGAATCTGAATCAGGAGTTTTCTTTTTATTTTTTTTCTCTTTTCATTCCTTTCAGAAATGCCTGATTTTGCAAAAGTTCCAACAAAGAGCCTTGGACTTTCTTGGAGATTTGGATCTTCACAAGATTTGGATTTGCCCTTCTCAGCTTTCTTGTCCTTCTTTTTCCCTTTCTCATTGGGTCTTCCACGAACCGCAAGAGCCTCTTTGGCTACCTCAAAAGAATTTCTCCGCATCTCTTCAAATAACAGTGAAGGTACCACTTCATCCATTGTGAAAGTGGATGTGGTGCTCCCAATAGCCATCACAAGATGATCCCACGAGTTGAGAAAGAACAAAGCAAGGTCATGCAACGATCCTCCTCCTCCATCTTCACACCAACTGATGTCAATTATGTAATTAACATATTAAAGGCATTCAGATGATCTGCAACAGATCCTCCATCCTCCATTTTTAAAGAATACAACTTCTTTCTCAGAAAAAAGTTTGTTAACCAGGGATTTGGCTTGATACACATCTCCCAACTTCTTCCAAAGCAAGTTTGCAGTTTTCTCCTCATGGACATTTAACAAGATAGAATCAACTAGATTGAGTCTTATGAGAGCCTTAGCCTTTCGATCTTTGAGATCCCAATTAGTTTGTGCCATAGCAGCTGGTTTTGTGCCAGAAATGGTTTCCCATAAATCTCTGTCAACAATCATGTCTTCCATCTTGAGCTTCCACAGCTCAAAATTAGTGCCATTGAATTTCTCCACCTTTATTCTTCTGGATGTGCTTGCCATCTTCTCACTACAACAAGATCATAGAATACTCTATGCAGAATCCCACTCAATCGAAGATTAGCTCAAAAAACCCCTACCTAATAACTAGGACCACAGGTGATCAAGCTCTGATACCAACTGAAAGGAAGCAAGGTACATGGAACACACTTCCTACACCAATCTAATAAGGGGAATGGAGTGCAAATTCATTTTAATCCTTACAATTGTAGCAACATTAAACTAATAACATAAAGATTACAACAACAACACAACACAGAAAGAAGGTGACACAAGATATACTGTGGGGAAAACCTTTTCAAGTAAAAAACCCCCACACTCTAAAACCTGCACAATGTATTATCAAAACAACAATAGTTTACAATACACTCACTTGCAATGCAAGTCTTCCAAGAGTTCACGAATGTCGATTCTAGAGTTAATCTAGTAGCATAACAGTACCTATAAAAACACTATGCAATTACAACTCCAAACTATGCATTTTATAGAGATTACAAGGCATATCTTAAGAGCATCTTGGGATAGGCGTCCACCTTGGCCTCATGGCCATTTGCAGCATCAAAGGACACTTGTCCTTGCTATCCTTACATCCCTTACATATGTCATACATGGCAGATTTGACTTTCCCATTGTAGAGCGCTCTAGGCTAAAAATAGACTATGACAGGTTCTCTTACACAACTTACAACTGTCATAAAATCTGCCCACACTAGTAATCTTGAAAGTTGTAAGAAAATCCATCATACAATGCTAAATCTAGCATATTCTACTTACAACATGTCATAGCCCAACTTGGGCACCCAAAGATGCCTTTCCCTCATGCAAATATACCAACCGACACTTGTCATCACTCGTCATAGGAATCTCCAAACTTGGCCCTTACCCATCATAGATTCTGTCATATAGAATATTGCCTTCCATATACCAAAGATGCCGACACATGGAAAATTAATGCCACCTCAATATGGGACACCCAAATCTATGTAGGATTGACTTGACCATCCAAGTCACATTCCAAGTAAGCTGACATGTCACCATGCCATCTCAACTATGTGACCAAACTAAATATGCAATCAAATACAACATAGGCAATAATTAAATATACAATTAAATTATTAATGCTAGGAAATTGCAAAGGTTGAGACACCTTAATTCCCAACACCTACCACCATTGAAAACTAGGACATATAAACACATGACATTAAAGCTACAAAATAAAACAAAGATAAACCATTGATTTGCACAGAGAGATCACTGCGTAGGCCGTACAGGGGATCCGTATGGTACGACCTGCAAACTAAAAAATTCAAAATTTTTCAAAAAATTCAGTCATCAAACATAGGCAAATTTATAGTCATAATTCATGAAAACAACCTCTTGAATGCGATGGTGATGTTTGTTTCAGCCTAGGAGGTCACCTGCAACAATTCTCTTGCAACACTTAACAAAGTAGTGTTAGAAAAATAAAAAATTTTGCAACAAAAACATGCAAAAACTAATGATTAGATCCAATAGGGCATGTTCACGTCGGGTTCACCAAAATGTGTAATGAAAAATTTGGATAAAATCAAAACGATAAAATAATACAATGCATTACCTAATCCAAATATTCAATACCTCAGATAGATAGATTGATTGAGTGATTTGATATGTTGGTTGCTCAATTCTGTAGCATAACACTAAGATGGAGATGATAGATAAATGATGCAAGATAGATGGATGAAAGATTGTGGAGAGATTTTGGCAGCATGAGGATACTAGAAGAATAGATTCATGCAAATGGCTTACGAGAGGGTTGATTTATAGTCAAGGCTTGATTTGAATGGATGGTTGATATTGAAAGGCTAATTGAACAATGTGGATGGCTAAGATTTATTTGGTTATCCCACTCCTCAAGGAAATTGTAGTCATGTGACAAGTGTAGGGAGGAGAATAGGTCTCATGTGTGATTGTGTACACAAATACTTTTATTGAATAAAATTAGGTCCTATTAGTTGTACATGTGAAGAATTTGAAATGAAAGTTGTACTACAACACATGATTCAATTTAGAGATGGACAAGTGTCAAAATGTGGTGAGAGGTGAAGAGAAATAATGGAAATTGTGAGGGAAATTAATTAAATAAATAGGATTTATTTAATTAATTGGCTAGGTGATTAGGATGGGGTTAGGATATGATATTGGAATTAATTAAATAAATAAGATTTATTTAATTAATTGAAAAGTGGGATAAGGATGGGAAATTAATTAAATAAATAAAATTTATTTAATTAATTGGCTAATGGAATAAGTGGGATTAAGAGTGGGATTATGATGGAAATTTAATTAAATAAATAAGATTTATTTAATTAATTGGATAATAGATAAATAATATTAGGAGTGGGTTTTAGACAAAATGATACATAATGTGTCTAATGATGTTTTTGAATAGGTGATGGAAGACATGGACATTTTTGGGTGTGTACAACTTATTTAAGCATTGTGGTAATGTGAAAAGTGGGAGCATACAGTGCTCCTCCATTCTCATATTGGATGTGCAGGAGGTCGGGCTAAGGAGTACGAAGATGAAGGTAAAATAATCAGAATACTTAGGGTATGTTAGATAGTTGATGTTGTATGTTATATGATGTTGGTAGATGCTACATTCATGTTGGTGACATTCCTGATTATCCTCATGTGGTTTCATATGACAGTTAGTATGTTTTTTCGATAATCCTTGTTGCGACACTGATATTTACTTGAGTTATGCATATGTTATGATAGCTTTATGGACTTAATTGATTAAGGGAATCAATCTTATTATGTGCATTACATGATTATTTGATGATGTTTCTTATATGGTTGATCAGCTACTGATTATTATGCGTAATGTAGTTACTTGTTGATATGTTCTATGAAAGGAATAGTGTCGTATTACTCATGCATGAGTACCTTGCTACACTGTGATTTCCTTTCACGGTGTGTATGATTGTGTGATTATATATCTACATGTTCGACTGTGTTGTTGGCTGTAGGTTGCAAGTATCAGGCATCGACTCCACCTGGATTAACAGGTCTGAGCATACCTTAACCAATGGAAATTTGTTGAATGGAGTTAACATAAGGTCCCTAGTCAGCCACCATCCTTGAAGAGGATGAGTATTCAGTTTTGTATCCAGTCGGTGTCATCTATATGGGCATGATAGTCTATTTTCCTTGTCGTTGTCTTGCTTGCCGATTATGCAAAATGGTTAGGTATTGTTGACATTTGGGTTATTTAATTAGAAGTGTTGGCTTTATGATCTGGGTTCTTGCTACAATAAAATGAATTTATTCGCAAGTTATAGTTAAATAAATAATAATGAGGAGATAAATTAATATCTTAAGGTGAAATAATGAGTTCGTTATTAATTATAAATAATTATAATATATAATAAAATAAATATGTATTCACAATTATGACTTAAATAATATATATATATATAGTTTAATATTAAAATAAATAAAGATAAAAATTATATTGAAACTTAATAAATTAATAAAGAGTTGTTATATAGTTGGCATTGGATCATGTGTCATGCCTCCTAAAACGGAGGAGGAATCTTCTGGAAGATTTTAGGGGATTTCTCTCTCTAAAAATAGATAGGTTTTGGCTATTATTAGGAGATTTTTAGGCAGGAAGGAGGAGGAAGAACATTTCAATATATGGAAGGTGTTGTAGTCTATGTATCTTCATGCATATTTTGTAGGCTTCTGTTGAAAATTCTGGGAGGAGAAAAGTTGAAACTTAGGAGGAGTGGAAAATCGAATGCTTTATTTTTCCCTTCTTTAGCGTGCAAGAGAGGGAGGGGGGAATAACTCTGAAATAAGAATTTTTTTTCAAGGATCTCAGAGGAGTTCGTTGGGGTTCACAGGAAAATTGAAGGTTCCAGTAAATCCACTTTGTTTGTCGATAGAATAGAGTAAAGGGGAGCTTGTCTTTCAGATGTAGTAGGCGGGTAGGAAGGCGTGGGGGAGAATGGTGTGCATGCAAATAGATATTTTTCTCAAGTGTAGGATAACGAGACTAGTGACATGGCATATGAAGCAGTCAATTTCTTAATGAAATCAAAGGGCTCCCATGGTCTTTCTTTGTTGCTAGAGGTAACCCAATAAATAATTTTTTTATAGTACACTTCTGAATCTAGCGTGATTGATCGATCACCCACTATTTTTATTTTCACTTGAATTTTATGGACCTGCAAACTTTTGTGATGTTCAATTCTCTTCTGGGTCTAGATTTTTCTATGGGTTTTGATTAACCACAATAGGCTTTTAAGGGTATTTTTACACAATTTGGAATTGTTTTGCCAATTTACTAAATTTTCAAGACATTTTGGTCTAGTTTTGACATGCAATGTAGAGAAGGTTGCCAGATTTGAATCTTATGCTTTTCCTTAGAATTGCCCTTCATTATAGACACATATAGGTTCGCCTACATCCTACACTTGAAACAAAACTTATATTTCATAAAAGGTTTAGTGGGTCAAAGTCCACACATAGTTGTAATACTCCTCTTTATATATTGAATTTGTCTCTATTATTTTATATCATTGATAAATTTTTCTTGCCCCTACAAATCAATCTTCTTGTTTATTGATCAACCAAGAGAGTGTGGTGGGGCAGTAGGTCTCATAGGTGCCATGAGGAATGCACAGTCATATTCCATCATTAATGATTTGATTGTCATTCAATGTTGAATGTGTAATGCCCTTGATTGTGCTTCCACATTTTGCCTTCATGATTAACAGGGTCGTTGCAACTTCTTCTTCTGACAAAACCCCTCTATCCATTATGCTTTAATAGATATCCATACCCTGTTCCTAAGCCGCGTATAAGATGGGAGGACATTGGCAAACGATTGTAGGTCTAGTTTTAAACCTGCTAATTGCATTTTGTTCTGAAATAGTTCACTTAATGTATCATTCTACCAAAACAAAGTACCTGAAGAGCTCTCCCAGAAAGTAGTAGGAACCCCATATAGAAGAATATGAAATGTGCAAACTGTATAGCCAGATTATATCATACATTTTCATCCCCGCATGCTAAATAATATACAATCCCACAGCTGCCAGTTTTGCAAAAAATAGAATACAGTTCTAAGTGTTCCAAAATCATTAAAGGAAGCTGGTTAAATATGAAGTTCATCTTATAAAATTAAAATAGCATCTATTAGGTTTTCAAAGATTATTATAAAAAAAAAGTTTAAATAGTTAAGATAGATAATTCACATCATTCTCAACTGATTTGTAGTCATAAATTTACTAAGTCCCATCAGGTTGAGCTTAAACAAACAAATGATTTATAAAAAAAAGAAAATAGTTCTGTATATAATCTATATTACAAGGGTGGGTGTTTAAGTACTCACCAAATAATTGACCAACTAAATCTCTGTATTTGATAAAGTATTGGCCATCTATAATATATAGATGTACAAGAAGCAAATTGGCATAGAGTGAGAAAGCACCTAAATCAACCATGCCAATAATTGCCAAATCATTTATACAACTACCACCACCACTAAGATCATGCAAAACCTGTGTTGAACAATCATTCAACTGACCTGCTGTAAAAGTTGTCAAAGTGACACTCACCCGTAGCTTTTTATCTAATATTTGTTGTTAGCTACTATTACATATCAGGCCTCGACATTTATACTTGTAGTAGAAATGCTTATAATTGAATTATTATAAGTTGTTTTAACAATTTAATTTGAGAACCTATCAAACTGCCTTCCTTATAATTTGCTTATATATATATATATATATATATATATATATATATATATACGAATTATCTATTATTTAGAACTAGATTTCTCGGACTTCCATATTTATATAAAGTTTCTAGTCTAAAACCTAATTTTTCCTTATGAAGAAAGGTTTAGAAACACTTGGAGTCTTAAATCTTTCTAGCTGAGATAAAGTTCAACTCTCAAATATTTATAAGTTGACAATCTTGTATGTGGTTCATATCTTTGTCAAGAATGAAGGGAGTGTAGTATTAATTTCTTAGTAAAGATGATATTTGATAAATGTAGGTTTGAGTTTTGGAAGTAAGTAGATAGAAAATTATTAATTAAATTGTTTAGAAAGGTGTAACATATGGAAATTTTATATGATGGGTAGTTATTATTAGAGAAAGTAATTAGTTTGCTATAGATAAATGGATTAAGATGGTTTGATTAGGAATTGAATAAATATGAAATAGTCTAGATACTCTTGGAATTCTGTATAATCTAATATTTATTATATGTCTTTAATAATTTAAAGTAAAGTCATGCTAGGTTATTGAATGCATTTTTATTATAGAAGCATGCCTATCTTGGATTGAGGGTATTGGATGGGTATGTGTTAAAGGTTAGAATATTATAGGTCCTTTATATGAAAGTCATTTTGATAATTGGATGAAAGTATATTAGTTAATTATTATTTAAGTAAAAGGTTAAAGTTACTAATGTCTAATAGTAAAATATGTGAACTATCACATCTAATCTTGATTGTTAACTAAATTGCATGGAATAAATGAATTATTTGCTTATAGAGGTAATTGTGCACTGTTCAAATGACACGTATGTCCTTGTCTAGATCTTATATATAAGATTTCTCCAATGATAATCTTTATCACTTTCTTAACCTAATTGGGTAAAGATTAGATAGTCAAGACTCACAATTATTGCATTATATCATATGTTGCAATTGTTCAATCTTGTAATTGAAATATTGTTGAAGGATCTTAGTTCATGATGTGCATTTAAGAGTGAATGTCAATATGAGACTATTGTGTTATAGTGGTGTCAAGTGTCTGTGTCATTGGGAAAGTTGATTCTAGAGGCCAAGATGGGTAGTCATGTGTATGACTCTTGTGAATATGTAATCTTTCTAATGGTTAAATATGTATTGGTTATATGTAATGCTGACTCTCTTTTCTTTATGGATTCATGTGGTTATGATGACTATGAAAGATGGATAATACCTTTCTCAGTGTACCTATTCATGGTGGTATGATACATGTGTAAGATGGATAATGCCTTGCTTAGTGTACCTATTCGTGTGGTTATGATTCATATGCAAGAAGGTAAATGCCTTGCATTGTATGTGTGTACTTATCATTACGATGGTAATTGGATTGCTTGATGGATAGGGTCTTCTAGATGCAATGAAGGGGGAGTGGCTTTTAATGTGGGGATGACGCCCAAAGTGGCTTGTCAGGATAACCCATTGGAAGTTGTTAATCCAGTGATAACTTAATAATAAATTTAGAGGGTTGGGTAGTTTCCACACTAAATAAGATAATTAGATGCCTCACCCATGCCTGTAGTGCTCGTTTAGGCTAAGGATGGGATGAGAAGGCCGTGGTTGGCAAATTAAATTCCTTGTCCTCACAAAAGGAATGTTGGTTCCGCATGTGTCACCCTATGGGGCCAACATCTAGTGAGAGACTGTCAGGATAACCATAGATGGGGGCCAACGTCTAGTGAGAGACTGTCGGGATAACCCATGTTAGGACCATGCGATGACACTCTTCCCTACTACAACCTAGCATTCCTTAATTGTGTTTTCCCCTTTCATTGTGTGATTGCCTCTAGAAGTGATGTTTGAGCTACTTGTGATTTTGACCTATGTTGTTGTAGTCATGTGTAGTCCTTGTTCCTTATATACTACTACCTACATGACCTAGTTGTTATTGTGGGACCTTATGTTATCTCCTAGTACGGGGGTAGAACTTAGAGTTCCACATGGTCGGGTGGTTGTGCTTATATCTCCATTAGTTTCCTTGTTGTTGTTTGTGTGTGAGAAGGATGTACCTTGAGTGGCAAATTTTAGATCTTGCTCTAGCTTGAGGAGACAAATACTTATGATCATGTTCCAATCTTGTATATCAGTTGAATCATTTATTATTATCTTGATGTATGTACTCCAATGTAATGTGGATAGTGATATTGTAATCAATGTTAAGTTGTACTCTCTTGTAAAGGAACTTGTTTATGTACTTGTGATCCTATATGTAGGATCTTGATGTTACTTATCTGATGATATAATATGGAATTGTATGTGTTTATTCATTTGATGCAATTAGACTTAGAATGAGCAGTGGTTGTTAGTTAATTCATAATGTTGGTTATATATGGTTATAGTTCGTTACTAATGTAGCTGTGGAACCCTACATGATAAAGCTTACTTTAAATGTTATGAATAAATATATGATTGTTGTTATTTCTTTCATTTAAAAAAAATTGTCCTTTTTGTAAACCTTAGTTGTGTTATCCTCTGGGTTCCTTATCAGGGCATTACATCTGGTATCAAAGCCAGGTTGCAACATTGGGATCTCTGGATTGTTGTTGTTGCTCTAAGTTAAGCATTTTTCTCCTTGTGGCGAGTTGGTGATAGTACCTCTCACCTATGTGCCTTAGTATGACGTTGGAAGGTTGATAGATTTACAAATTTGTTCTTTGATTCTGGAAGAACTAAATTCCTCATGCCTTGTTTCACTTATGTGTTTGCTATGTGTTCTGTCTCCTTCTTTTTGGAAAATGTGATGATATATTGACAATATGTGTGTCCTGAATGTTAGTGCTTACTAATTTGTTGAGGCCTTGAGTTTCCTCTTGTGGTCTTTAGTCCTTTAGAAGAAAGAAACATGGTTAGTGGGTATGTGCAAGATCATGATGGGCCAAACTATACCTCTAAGTGGCAATGAAAATACAAAAAATCAAACTTTATCAAGTTCATGTGAAAATTTGAATGGATTATCTACACAATTTGAAAAAGATGTAAGAACGAAACTTGTAGAAAATTGAATCTAGTTTATAGGCTACTATTTTTAAAAAAAAAAACTAAATTTACTTAGTGAAAATTGAATATTTCAATGAACAGCTATTAAATTTTTCAGAAAAAAATAAAAAGTGGGTGTCTGTCTAGCCAACCTAACTATGAGTAAAAATATATATATATTTTTTGAAACTTTCAAAATAAGTAGAGGACTCATGTTCAGATGTGACACATATTTATTTGAAATTTTTTTCCAATAAAATAATTAGTTATGATTTTTTTACCGTGACTTTTTTTTAAAACTAAAAAGTAAATTTCCAACCAACCTAACTCGATAGAAAATAATTGAAATTCAATTTTTTTTTTAAACCTATAGCCAGAAAAGCATAGAGTGTGACGCAGGTTTCGGATCTCAAAAAGGTGAAATGGTTTGAAAGTTATGGATGTTTTTCAATCAGTGTGTCCATCAAGATTTCAGAGACACGGTATATAAAAAATTATTAATAATTATTTAATAAAATGATAACCAAACAAATCTTATATTTTTAGAAAGCTAACAATTTTTTCTATAAACCCTTTTCATTTTATCAATTTTGCATAAAAAAAAGTCGTCAACACGAAGGGTGAAGTTCAAAGAAGAGACTGAAACATGAAAACACGTTAGAATCCATGAAAAGTCAACAACCAAAACAGATATCTGTCTTGCTTTGTACCAAAGAAAAATGGATATTCATTTTGCTTCGGTAAAAGCAAAATGGATATCTATTTTAGCAGCTCAAAACAGATATCTGTTTCCCAAAAATGGATATTCGTTTTGGAAACGGATATCCATTTCTGAGAAATGGATATCTGTTTCTAATGAAAATATTTAGTTAAAAATTGGTGGCTCCTTGTCAAAAGTATGGGCTCTTATCAAGCACGCATAACCAAGAAGGTTGATATCCATTTTTCTTACATGTTTGTTGATCACATCTTATGAAATGAATGTTGCTTGGTGATAGTTCTAGGTTTAGTGAACAATATTCTCAAGCTTATTGCAATTTTTACACTTGTGACCAAATTTGGTACCAAACCCTTTTACCTTTTCAATTAATCTTGATAGTGTCATCTCACTCCATGCAAATCAAACCAACATTAGGACCATGTGAATGAGATTAAGGGTAGCCTTGAAATATGAATCTTTGTACTGTTGACTATCGTTTTAGCATGACAATCCTTTAGGATCATTGTACCCAGGTGCAACAATCCTTCAATCTTCTTTTATTTATATTTATTTCCTATTCATACACAAGATTCTTGTGCCTTGTAGTCATGACAATCCACAAATCACCTAACTATCCTTAGTGAGACTATATCTTATTTTGACAGTGATAGTCATTGTCCATTCACAACTCTCCTCTTTAACATAGATACCCTTTGCACATGTTTTGACTTCATGATTTTCCTTTTGTATGTTCGATTATGGTATGAAAATACTATGGCCCCTTCTTCATCCTCTTGTATAACGAAATTGAAGGTCAACACTTATGGTTACTCTTCTTTATTACTTGGTGATAATGATCCCTAAACTCATTTTTTATTGTCTTGAAGCCAAATTTACCACTGTTGAGACAGTCATAGTTGATTCTTGATCATGAATATTGCGAATTACTTCAAATATCCATGGACAATTTCAATTGTGTTTCTTAAGACAACCATGCCTTGACTATCCCTTGATGTTGGTCATGATTGTGCTTGGATGGCACAATAGTTCATAGTTAGATTTTTGCCACTAAAGTTTTCCTTTGACAAAGTCGTATTTGTAGTCCACCTTTTGATGATGTTCAAACAATATAAATACTTATTCTTAACATAAGCAATACATTTCTCACAAATACCAATGCACTCTATTCATAAGGTTCATGGCACCATGCCTAAAGGTATGATAGTCAGTAGTGTACTATTATGGCAGCCTATGGTTGGTTTGACAATCTATAATAGTGATAGCATTCATGCCTAACAGACCTTATCATTATTGTCATAATATATTTTACATTTGAGGCCTTGTCTACAACATACAAAGTTTACCTTTCTCACCCATACCTTCAATATATAAAGGACATTGATCAGGAATTTTTAATTTCCACTCAGTCAGTGCAATCTAGGAGAGGATAGATTGTCTAAAGTTATAATCTATTTCTATTTACACTCAAGCCATAACTACAAATGCTTAGTGTTTATTCTCAACCCTGGTATATGAATAAAATGTGACCTATTGTTCTAATAGGCCTATAGGGACAAAGAGGTGATAAAGCCTTTAATTTTAAACATGACATGGTTTTGATAACTTCCCATATTGGTAAGGTCCTGGATGACAATCCTTTGATGCACCTAATTGTAATAGGTGTTATGATAGTCCTTGGTATCTTTTCATTTCTTTCTTGAATGGCCTACAAATAAGACATAAGACCTATTAGATCCTTCATAAATAAGAATTCTTATACATTACATTTAAACTTAAACTCCCTAAACATCCATCAATCCATCCATTAATATCAAAATGCCATGAATATCCTATGATCAACCATTCTAATTCCTAGGATAGTCATATTGCAATTTTGCTTCTCTATACTAAAATAGCCCAAGGAATATATACCCTTTAATTTGTATTTTAACAATCTAATGTATTTACGAAAATCATTGAGCCTTCTTTTGGGACAACATTTTTGCCTTTAGAAGCTCCTCATTTCATGATAGCCTAAAATAGAATAAGTGGATAGTCATAACATTTTTGCATAATGGGAAAACCGTAAAGTGTGATAAAGTCTATACATTATCTATTCCCATCCATGTCATGAAGCAACTATTCAAATGCTAGGCCAACATGATTTAAACAATCATAAGGGCCAACAATCCACTCCAAATGCATGGGAAAATGACAACTCTTGGATCCCATATTAATCATGTTCACATGGTTGCTAGCATCTTCAAGTGAGTCAATACAAAAATTGAAAGCCTCAAACTCATACACTTTAGAAAAATATACCTAATTATAAATTTGATATGCATGAATAAGGAAATCCTCATGTAATACAAACTAAAATGTGTCACATTTAGACATGTCATCAAGTTGAACTACATCATGTTGAGACTCGTGTTTACTTAAGCATTACAAGTCACTTGCCTCTTTGCATGCTTCAAAGTTCCAAACAAAGGACTCAACTTTAGGTGTAGCAGAGTCCTCATCAATGACTGATTTACATGGCCTTCAACAAACTAAAATTATATATCATCTTTATGCTTATATGGAGGCTATATCATCTTTACAATTGTATGTCTAGGCTCTTTAGGAGTCTTCACAAATTTGTCCAAAGTAAGATTACTCAAATCAAATAATGGCTTATATCCAAAGCTTTATTAAGTTGATACCTAGGTGGATTAGTGTGTAAACATTCAAATTAGATGGTAATTCACAAGTTTATAGAATAATAGAATGAATCCCTAGTCTAGAATCCAAATGTACATATTCAAAGGCATTAAAGACTTTGAACAAATTACTTTATTGAATTGGAGAAGGCATGTACAAATGTGCAATGTTTAGCTTATTCTTCCTTGTCTATACTTTTATACAAATTTGTATGTACATGCGTGTGGTGCATGGATCAAGTGGTCAAGGTGACGATAGATGTCAAACCCATATGACTTGTTGTTCCTATCTTCCATGATTACCATATATTCTATCCTATGTTACTTGTTTATCTTGTATTCTTTCGTATATTCAATCCTTACCTCCCATGCTTTCTTCTATGCCTTGTTTGGTTCCTAAACATCTCTATGTTCTATGTTTAGAACCTATATTTTTCCATGTTACTTATTTACTTATATATCCCTATGCTATATATCCATGATGTCCCTATATTCCTATGATATATGTTTGTGATCTCTATCTCTTATGTATCCATTTTCCATGCTTATCATGATGTTTCTAATACTTAAACATACTTATGGTTCTTACACATTTAGTATTCTTATTCTTTAGTTATTTATATATGTATTTTAACATTTAATTTGTACTTCTTATGTGTTCGTATCATCTCCTATTCTCATTTATGTATATCTAGTTGTATACTTTGTAGATTATTTCATTCTTTGTGAGGAAAACAAAATAGATATCCATTTTGAAAATGGATATCTATTTTGTAGTAGCAATATGGACGTTGCAGAGTGTCCATTGGCAAAGAATTGGGATTTAAGAAATGGATATCTATTATGTAAATGTAGAAAAATGATAAAAGGAATATTGTTGGGTCTGACATCTGCACCCAGAGACCCTCTGTTGTCGAAATACTCGTGATTTTTGGCAATGACAGTGAAAGGAATATTTTTATACACTTTTGGAGACACAATTTTCTTGTTACAATCATAAGGGTGATATTTTTGTTCCCCTAATGGGGAGCAACAGTCATTGTAAAGCAAAAAGGAGGAGGAAAGTTACATTGGAGGAAATTGAAGCAATTAGGGAAAAAGATAGGGAAAGGAAGAGGATTGGAAGAGTGGGTTTGGCAGATGCTCATCAAGGTGAATCTTCTTCTTTACCATCTAATAACATGCAAATTGAAGATGTTAATTTTGATTATAATGAAATGTTAGATAAGAATGAAATTCACCATGATATTGCAAATGAAAATATTGAAAAATGTTATGAAACACTTAATCATAATAGCAATACCATGGACAAAGAAGAAGAAGAAAAATGAAGACGTGCACTTGAAGAAAGTGGATATGAACATCATGATGTTGAAATTGCACTCCATAATCCATTTGTTGATAAAATTGATGAGGTTGATAACATGGATGAAACAAGAACAATCAATGTATCTCCAAATTTCATAAGAAGAGAGGACATTTGTCAAGAAGAGAATAACCATGATGAAATTGGAAAACACCCAAAAACCCCAAAATGGTTACTTGAAATTGATGAGAACATAATGGAAAAACTTGAAGGCAAGAGGTCGTCACAAACGGCTCGGTTGTGGGCTTTAAAACTCTTCAATGAATACCTTGAGAAAAAAACATTAACTGAACAATGCCAACTTTTTGTGCAAGTATTAAAGATGTACAAAATGAGACCTTTACTAAAGAAATTAAAGATTCGGTTAAACAAAGTGTCCGATCAGAATAAAATTATTGTTAGAAGCCTTTTCAATGCACTCAATTCTATTGGAAAGATTAGCAAGGAGAAAGATAAAAGAGCTTCTCGTAGAGTAATAACAACCCCAATAGTAAGCAAACAAATAAGAAATGCTCGATTAATGAGGCAAACTTGTGTTGACTTAAGATTGAATGGTAAAACATTGTCAAAAGCACTAGCATTAAGATCAAGGCTAGATAGTCCTCTTGCCAATGATACTTGGGCTTTTAGTGGTAGGCTTCCATGAGTTGACAAGAAACTAATTGATAGCACAAAGGAAGAAATTGAATGATTTTGGCACACTAACTCTAGGGTATCACCGAATGCAAAAGATGTTGTAAAGTTAAGAATTGGTGATAAAGACCGCACACCACATCCTAAACATTACTTGGAATGTAGCCAAACAACATTGTACAAACAATATTGTGAAACTCACCCAGGTATGACAATCTCACAAAGAGCATTTGAATCTCTTAAGCCATTTTATTGTGTTCCTCTTAAAGTTTGTAATACATGTTGTTGCAAATACCATGTAGAGTTTTCTATGTACCATGAATTATTATGCCATATTTGTTCTACTTTGCACACTAATGAAATGTTATAGGAGTGTGGTACAATTCAACTACCAAAGTCATCTAGGGACTTATTGGATTTATTTCTATGTATTAGAGATGATGGTTGCATGTTCTACAAGAATGATTGTTTAAATGAAAAGTGTTTACAATGTGGTGGGTTATCAAAATTTGTATCATGTTTTCATGAGGGTAACGAGCATGATTTTGGAAAGAGAATGGTTGAGAAAAAGAGATATGAGACAGTGAAATACAATTTGAAAAGTGGAGGTGAAGGTTCTAGATGTGAGTTGATTGTAAGAGAGGTAAGTATTGCTGATTTTAAGAAAAATCTTTTCTACAAGTATGTCAGACATAGCCACAGGTCTCTATGGTTAGATCAATAGTTCAAGATGTGTAAAGACTCCTTCCCGATTGGAACTATTGTCTCTGTAGTTGATTTTGCAGAAAACTATATATATGATCTCGTAGGCATCTAGGTTTCATACACAAATTGCAATAGTTATAGAGCCAACCTCCTATTAACGAGAGTTGAATAATAGTAAATGGAGAGCTTCTTGGCCATAAATGGGATTTGCATACACACACACACACCCAAATGAAATAGTATCCTTATTGGCCTTATTGGCACCTCCCCCAAAGATGTAAGTTTTTTATGTTTATAATGTTCCCCCAATGTCCTTTTAACCCTCAAATTACAATTGACCTGAGATGCCTCATACATTAGGGCTTCATGTTTGGGTCTTCCACGTAGTAATCTCAATGTTTGTTCATGTTACATTGTGCATGTTCATGTCTTTAGTTTTCTTGTGGCCTTCATGGAATGCTTTTGTATCCTAGTGTCTCCTTATGTCTTTGGATGTTATGTCCCATGCTTTTAGTTTGGGATTCATTACACTTTCATGGTAGCCTACTGGTGAATTCATAAACCCTAATCCCCTTGCTTAATCTTGTTCCCTTTCTTGCAAAAATCCATTTCATTTTATGCTCAAATTTATACCTACTAGCCCATTAAGAACACCTATGCAAAGGGTTCATTATGCATCTTGACATCATTCTAAAGTCACTTCCACTTTTGAGGAACAATAAACTTGTCAACAAAAGTCTCAAACCCTTATTCTGCTGTCTTAACAGTCTGCAACACATGAGAATATAGTCTTATAGTATCAAGAATTAATAACAAACTTCATTTTTTCTATCTACAACCTTGGGGTATGAAAAGGTATACAAGAGTGAGCATTTTTACCACCATTAGAGTTCATGACTTGACCTAAAACTAGAGCAATACAATTTTATCTATTTGTTGTTACCCTAGATGAGGGTTTTGACAGTCTAGAGCAATTTTTGGTAAAACGACCATAACTTACTTATTTCTCCATGAAATTGAATGAAACAAGAAACACAAGAAAGTAGATTCCACCAGATTTCAATTACAATTTCTCTCAAGCCCTAATACATCCATAGAGGGATGTACTAAACAAAGAAATAGTAGGAAAATAGTAAAATCTACAAAAACAAAGTTTCTTGACATTAATTTCATTCAAACTTGTCTTCAATTCATCTTCAAAATGTTTTCAATACATCTCCAATGCCTTTTCCACAAAGGCTTATGCATATTTATACATGATTTGAGGGAAACCAATAGTCTCCAACTAACTTTTGAGTACTTGACTATTCATCTTCCATACTTTTGCATTTTTTTTACATTTTTCATATGACAAATTTGACATATTGGCAAAATTCGACAAGATGACGACTAAATACATGATTAAATGGTCTATCATGACCTTATTAGATTTCAAGCTACTATGCTTGATTAGGGCATATAAGGAATTTTGTCATATTGATTCTATTGATTCTATTGATCTAAAACATTTCTCAATGCTAAACATATCATCAATGGACTAAAGACCTATCATCATAATGTATGGCATCATGGGAAGTATCATGACATGCACATAAGGAATTTAAATTATATTGTATATCAAGGTGTATATATATTAAAATCTAGTCCATAATGGTAAACATATACAAAAATTTAGCAAATATGCCAACTCAAAACATTTTTTTCAAAATGTGGCATATGCCATGTCTCAAAATCTATATACAATCTACATGCTGAATAGCTGCATCAAATACTGCAAGTCCACTTGACCCTCAATCTGTGATGGATCCTGAAAAAGTGTCCTCTTTGTACCAGAATGTCTAGTAATTGATGGAGGCAAAGCTTCTTGCATTAACAAGTCAAAACACAAATTTGATTAATCTCTTCAATGGTAAATAAAAATAACTTAAAGTTAGTAAATAGATTCTTATCTACTACAATTAAGAAATTTCATTTATTAACATACATCTAAATCACTACAATCAACTATAAGACCGCTAGATAAACTATCAATTATTTAGGAAAATTCAATTCAATTACCTCGACTCTATGTTGTTGTTTGGACAATTGTTTTACAAATGATTTTCTCTTAAGATGATCATGTGTCCTAGTGAAGCATGATGGCAAAGGTGGCACATCACTCACATTCTCAAGAGACTACATAAAAGCAAAGTAACATTGAAATAAATTAATATATAATTACTAAACAAAATAGGAAATGCATACATTTAAAAAGGTTAGATGTGTACACAAACAATCTAGAGTGCACTACACAAAAATTTATCTACTAGAAAACAAGCACATACCACCATCAAGGCCTCCTGCATCAATTAAGGACTCTAAATTATCAAAATGACAAGAATGTAAGACTCTAAATGACTATAATCAAATAATTAATTTTTTAAAATTATCAATTAAAGTACAATTCAATCAAATTACCTCCACCCTTTGTTGGCATTGAGAAAGCCGTTCTACAAATGATAGTCCCTTGGGTCGATCAGGAGTTCAAGAAAAGACTATTGGCAAAGATGCCACATCATTCACATTTTTGATTGACTATAAAATAAAATTAACATCAAGATATAAATTAATATATAATTACTCACAAAGAAATAAATGCATAAAAAAAGTTGATGTGTAGAACAAATTATACCGGCAAGTCCAAGCCAAATTGGATGGCAGACAAAGTTCCATGATGAACTTCTGTCAACTCCTCCTCTATCATCAACTGTTATCCCACTTAGATACATTAGTACTAATAAATTTGTTTATATATTCAAATGGAATAGACCATAAAATTTAACTTTAAATTTTACCTGCATAAAAGATTGCTCATGCATTTCTCCTTCTCTACGGTTCACTGATCCAGTAGCTTCTACTCTTGTCCCTGACCCCTTAGCTTGAGTTCTAGACCCCATTGCCTCATCTCATGAATGGAGATCATACTCTGATGTGTTCAATAGTGGCTCACTACTCTCCATAATAGGACCTAAGCATAAATGATTGCAAGAAATGCAATGATGGGGCACACATACATGTGTGGACGACGACCGTCTAGTAGAACCAGGTGATCCAATATCATCATCTTCATCATGTGCTTGTGCAAACTGAGATGTCTATACAATCAAATGCTCGGTCAAAGAGTGTATGGCACTAAGGCCCTATTATGTTGCATTTGCAACAACATCTGGGTGCTGCATTGGGGGTGGAGAAGGGATAGCAGGAGGGGGAATATAGGGACCTTGTACTTGTCTCATTGCCCCAGATCTATCTTGAGGCATTCCCTTACCCACTCCTTGGAACTCTCTAAAATCAAAATAATTAACATGTTGACCCATGACGAACTCTGCATAGAGTTTATGAAGGAAATACAAAGGTACATCTAAATTGTTGTTGGGTCATTTATCAAAAACCATCCACCAACGATCCCAAAAGTTTTGACTAATGCCCTCATGAATACACCATTTGATTGAAAACTTGGGCTTATGGACATCAACATGCAATTTAGTTTTAGGATTGACAAAGTATTGGGCTAACATAGCTTTTGTAATCTTTAATTCTTTGACTTCATCATATAACAAACCGTTAGCATATTTGACCTTCTTGGCTTCTCGCCATTGCCTAAATGATTCGTGTTCGGTTGACAAAGTTTGAACATGATTAATGATTCCCTCTAAATTCAATGTCATTGTAGACAATCAAGGGTGGCATTGATACATTTCTATGATCCTACTTATTTGATCAATATTTCTTTGAATATTCTCTTCTATTGTTGGAGGGGGAGGGTTTGGTGGTGGGGGGTTTGGGTTTTCATTTTGTGCATCCATTTTACCTAATTAAAATATAAAACATACGCACTTAGCATAAAAAAAAAAAAATTGCTTGAATATACAAAACAAACAAAAAAAATGTGAAAGATCTTACCTTTTTTGATCGAATATCCATTCTTCACCTCTGATATCTATTCTCCAGAGATGACACTACGATTTGCAAGCCGCGGGTTTGCAAAAACACAAGCCTTTTTTGCTTTTTATGTTTTTCAAAACGGATATCCATTTTTGATAATGGATATCCGTTTTGATAACAGATATCCATTTTTTTTTTCCCAATTGTTTTCATTGTTTTTTATTTTAGTATTTTAGCATTTTAGTATTTAGGCATTTTAGCTATAAAATACAATCCAAATTTTAGAAAGACTGTATCATATGAAAGGAGAGATTTTGGACAAACTATCAAAATTTATATAGGATTATGATGATTTATATATTTGATTTTTATATGATTTACTTATACTAAGGTATCTCATAGTATTTCAATGGCACTTTTGAATAGATAATTGTCATAAAAAATTTGTAAAAGAAAGTAGTTTTGGTGTAAATTCTAACAAATCATTTCACGTTTAACTTACATATTAGATGATATTTGTGTCAACATTTGAGATCAAACTTGTGACACTCAGGATCGACCTCTCATTTTTCTATAACTATTGAAATTCCAAGACAATCATTGGATTGATGTCATTTATTTTCTAAAGGTGGAAAATCAATTTAGCACATCCTCAACATCATTGGATTGATGTCGATAGATAGAGCAAGATAGAGAGAGGGAGATATCTATAGTGAGGTAGATATAGAAGAGAGGTAGATACATGTTAGGGGTTAGGGATTAGGGACATTATTTAGGGTTTACAGATTTAGAGAGAGATTGCTTTTGACATGCAACCATAAACCCTAAATAATGCCCCAAAACCCTAAACCCAAGTAACCCTAAACCCTAACCCCTAAACCATAAACCCTAACCCCTAAACCATAAACCCTAAATAATTCCCCTAATCCCTAAACCCTAAACCTGAGAAAGGGAGTCCTAGTTTTCTTGTTTCCATTTCCTTCATCGATAAGGGAGAGGGAAAGATAGAGGGGAAAGATAGGATATAAAGGAATGATATGGGGAGAGAGGCAAGAGATAGAGAGATTGGGAGAGATGGCTCGGTACAGAGGGATAGAGAGGAGACAGATAGGAAGGGATAGAGGAGATGAAGAGGAGAGATAGGGAGATTGAGAGTTAGAGAGATGTCCAGAGAGATAGGGAGATAGAGGAATGATAGGGGAGAGAGAGGCAAGAGATAGGGAGAGATAGATATAGGTAGAGAGAGAGAGAGGAGGTAGATTGGGAGAGATAGAGGAGACAAAGGGAGAGATAGGGAGATAGAGAGTGAGTGAGATGTCTAGAGAGATAGGGATAGAGATTGAGAGGTGGAGGGATGATAGAGAGAGATAAGGGAGAGATAGGGAGATAGAGGTGGAGGGATATTAATTTTAATGACCTCCACTCTACATCTCCCTATTAGTCCTCTCTCTCTAAACACTAAACCCTAAACCTCTAAACCTTAACCCCTAAATCCTAAACCCTAAACCCTAAATAATGCCCCTAAACCTTAACTCCTAACCCATAACCCCTAAACCCTAAACCCTAAACGTGAGAAACCCTAAACCCTATCTCCTATCTCTCCCTTATCTCCCTATCTCTATCATCCCTCTACCTCTCAATCCTTCTCCCTATTTCTTTGGACATCTCGCTCACTCTCTATCTCCCTATCTCTCCCCTTTGTCACCTCTATCTCTCCCTATCTATCTCCTCTCTCTTTCTATCTAGCTATCTCCAAAACTAAGAAACCCTAAACCCAAGTACACCCTAAATCTAATCAACTCTAAA
This sequence comes from Cunninghamia lanceolata, assembly GCA_027924645.1. Taxonomy (NCBI): domain Eukaryota; kingdom Viridiplantae; phylum Streptophyta; class Pinopsida; order Cupressales; family Cupressaceae; genus Cunninghamia; species Cunninghamia lanceolata. The sequence goes on from BSBN01000078.1 coordinate 14,630,939, forward strand.
CCTATATCTCCCTATCTCTCCCCTATCTCCCTATCTCTATCATCCCTCTACCTCTCTTGATCTCTCTCCCTATGTCCCTGGCCATGTGCCTCACTCTCTATCTCCTTATCTCTCTCCTCGGTCTCCTCTCTCTATCTCCCTATCATTCCTCTCTCTATAAACCCTAAATCCAAAACCCTAAACCTCTAAACCTAACGCCTAACCCCAAAACAATTTAAATCCTAAACCCTAAATAATGCCCCTAAAACCTAACCCGTAACCCCTAAACCTAAGAAACCCTAAACCCCAAACCCCTAAACCCAAGTAACCCTAAAACACTATCTCCCTATCTCTCCCCTATCTCCCTATCACCTTTGTCCTTCTACCTCTCAATCTCTCTCCCTATGTCTCTGGCCATGTCCTTCACTCTTTATCTCCCTATTTCTCCCCTCAGACTCCTCTATATCTCCCTATCATTCCTCTCTCTCTATAAACCCTAAATCCAAAACCCTAAACCTCTAAACCTAACCCCTAACTCCTAAACAATAAATCCTAAACCGTAAATTATAATGTCCCTAAACCCTAACCCCTAACACCTGAACCCAAGCAACCATAAACCACTATCTCCCTATCTCTCCCCTATCTCCCTATCACCTTTGTCCCTCTACCTCTCAATCTCTCTCCCCATGTCTCTTGCCATGTCCCTCACTCTTTATCTCCCTATGTCTCCCCTTGGACTCCTCTATATCTCCCTATTGGTCCTTTATCTCTCTCTAAACCCTAAACCCTAAACCTCTAAACCTTAATCCCTAACCCCAAAACCATAAACCCTAAATAATGCCCCTAAACTCAAGCAACCCTAAACCTCTATCTCCCTATCTCTATCATCCCTCTACCTCTCAATCTATCTCTCTCTGGACATGTCTCTCACTCTCTATCTCCCTATCTCTCCCCTCTGTCTCCTCTATCTCTCCCAAACTTTATTAGTCCCCTCTCTCTATCTCTCTTTAAACTATAAACCCTAAACCCCTAAACCCGAGCAACCCTAAACCTCTAAACCCTAAACAATTCCCCTAACCAACCTCTAAACCACTTCTCTATATAGGTGCAACTAATACCACTTTTTCATTATTTTCCATATTTAATTATATTCTTTTCCATTTTCCAAGTCCTACATGTGTCCAAGTTGTATTGTTTGTCAAGTTTTTAGTCTAATTGTTAGTCCCAGCTCTCATGGTTATTAAAATGTTAGTATAGTTAGATTTATCCTTAGGTAACATTAATTTACACATTGTTGCACAAACAACCACACTGAAACATAACCTTACCTAATTAAGGTTAACCTTTAAGGTTCTTTTGTAAATGGCGAGCTTAACAGATCCAACTAGTTCAATGTTCTTATAGTCCATGCTTACCCTTCCAAGAGAGTTCATGCCATGTTAACTTTGCATTATGTCCTAACATATCACATGAAGGATCATCATCATCACAAGGAATAACAATGTCATGAAGGATTAACGAAGGTGTAGCTTCACCACATAAAGTATCATTCATAATTTTATCACTAGAGGGTAAGGATATATCATGTGTATCCTTCTCAAACCATGTATCATGAATCAAATCATATGAAGGATTGGGTAATGCAATTTAGGGTATGAAATCCAAAATGGATATCCATTTCTAGAAATTCAAAACGGATATCCATTTTGAAAACGGATATTCATTTTGGATTTCTAGAAATGGATATCCATTTTGGTTTGGTATCCAAACCAAAACATATATCTATTTCAAAACATATGAAAGTCAAACTTTGCCAAGTCACGAATTTGGCTAAGTAAAAACACAATTTTTTTCCTATTGCCACTGTTTAGCCCGTGATGATCCTACACATACCCTACTATTAGAGTACATAATGAGGAGAGTGGAATTTTCTCCCTCTAGTGATGTGAATGTTCTATACCCATTCTATGTGGGGTGTTGTGAAAGGCCAGTGGTGTTTTGTGTTCCCTAGTTTGCTAAAGTAATCATACTTGGGGGTGATGTTTAGCTATGGGTGTGGAAGCACCATACCATGTTTATGTTAACTGCATTTTTTTTTTGTATAGGTGTAAGTATTAGAGTGATTTACTCATTTGGTGGCATTATACATCACAAGTCATGTGGTTATGTGGTGTTGTCATGTGTAGGGTATCTTAAAGTGGTTTCTTGATAATATGATATCTATCTCTTAGCTGGCTATGACCTCATGTGGAAGTTCTATTGTGGTTTATGAAAGTTATCATTGTATGCCTGTGTAAGAACCATGTGCAAGAGATCAAATTGGAGCTTGCGTTGGACCCATGAGATCATGAATGTGATACTGTAAGTCAATTGGAGTTTTGAATTATTATAGTGTGTAACATCATACATTCCCTCTGTAAATATCTTCTTGCATAAGGAAGTAATTGTATATGTTCATATCTTAGTAAAAAGAATTTGTACTGCATTAAAGATAGAAAATTTTTGTAAATAAGTAGCGACTATGTTGCCTTAAATCCTTGTATAAGAGTTGCTTAGACATGAGGATGTAGATAACTTAATTGTCTGTGTGTATGGTGTACATTCTCTAATGCATTTTGGACCTTGTGCCCTTGGGTGTTGTGTAGCAGATACTCCCTTTTTGTGGCTAAAATTAGTCACATCGTGATGTGGATTTGCTTTGTAATTTGGTTGTTTTGGAATTTTTGACAGTTGTTTCATGTGTTGTTGGGGGGTTAACAGTGAATTTTCTTTCTTTGAACTTTTTTATGATAGGAGTGGATACCAAAACTCTTTTCTTTATACTTGATTTATTGTTGAAAATTGCCGGCATTTTGTGACTTAAGATTGGATTTGATTATTCCCCCACTTGGTTTTACATTTTTTTAAAATTTCTATGGTGGCTATTCTAAATGTTTGTTTCTGTTGGCCCCATTTTGTGTTAAGTGTTGTTTCTAGCATGTTCATTTTGAACCTCTAATAGTATGTTCAATTGAGGACTCCAAGGAGAATTGTACTTTGCATGATTGGTAATTAGTTGGAACCATAGTGGAAATAAGAGATGAGATGCATTTTTCCTCATTAATATGTGAATGCAATTCTCTAAATCATATAAAATTCTCAAAATATGGGTGATTGGTTATAAGTAGATCACATGATATGCCTTAAAGGTAAAGAATTGATGTTCTTCTTGTCTTTATTGAACGATTGTGCTTGTGTTATGAACAATTGTTTGATATGGTTGCATATGTTGGCAATAGAAAATTAAACTACTAATATGTTATGTTTTCACCCTAGCTTGTGACTTCTAGGAGTAAGTCTAGTTTTAGGGGGGGAGGATGCAATGCCCCTCCATTCTCATCTTGGATGTCCAGGTGGTCAACCTAAGGAGCATCAAGATGAAGGTAAAATAATCGGAATACTTAGGGTATGTTAGACAGTTGATGTTGTACGTTATATGATGTTGGTAGATGCTACATTCATGTTGGTGACATTCCTGATTATCCTCATGTGGTTTCATATGACAATTAGTATTTTTTTTTTGATAATCCTTGTTGCGACACTGATATTTACTTGAGTTATGCATATGTTATGACAACTTTATGGACTTAATTGATTAAGGGAATCAATCTTATTATGTGCATTACATGATTATCTGATGATGTTTCTTATTTGGTTGATCAGCTACTGATTATTATGTGTTCATACAAAACAATGACCACGCCCCCTTCAGGTGTTTTCTACCAAATACTATGATATAGTGAGATCAAGGTAGCTTTGGAATGATCCTTAGAATGGGATAAAAAATCAATAATCAAAAAGACCAATGACCCAAACAAACAATCATTGTATCTCTTGCCAAGATAAGTGTTTATTTGATAAGATAATAGATTCTACCTATTGTAGGAATGATATATCCATTAAGGCAGGAATTAGTTGGATAAAATTTGAAGGATGGGCAAAAGGATAGTAGGCCATGTGTCATGATTGTAGTTGGTTTGTTGATTGATGATTTTTTCTTGAGATATGATGTTTCTCAAATTATGCATAGCAAGTGTATTGCTCTTGTATTTAGTAAGATCATGGAATAGGGACCATCCAAATGGATTGGATGGGTGCATATTTTGTACCTACGTACTGGATACTTCCTTTGTATTCCAGATTGCCTACATACCCTGTATCCACAGAATCAAGGCACATCATGATGCGGGTGATGATGAATATGTAGCTCTAGTTTGTAGTGATGATGTAGGGATGGTTCAGGGTGGATGATATTTTGTGATGTGTTGGATGATGGGATGATGATGTGTTTGATGAGTTGGATAATTGTGATGATGACTGGGATAGTTTTTGGGATTTTACAATTTTTTTTATTTTTTGGGGGTTTTGTTTTTTCTAATGTTTTTGGATTTTGCGATTTTCTATTTTTTTGGATTTTTGGTGATTTTATGATGTTTTTGGTTTTTTCAAATTTTATGCTATACAAGGAGGGCTTTTAAGAGTCCACTATGTTAGGAATCTACCCTGGGTGGGTGATAAAGGGATGGGATGGTTGAGGTTGAATGTTTATTATTCCAAGCCAATTGATGTAGAGGATATGGAGTGATATGAAGTGATGAATGGTTATCATGACTTATTAGATGGTAGGACCGGCCACTATACATGGTGTCTGAGGAAGGTTTTCACCATGGTACTTATCCAAGGAATCACCAAAGTGATTTTCACCATTGGATGACTTTATTACACTCAGGTTTTTCTTTATTTTTGATTTTTTTTTTGTATTTTTGTATTTTTTGTATTTTTTTGTATTTTTTGACTTGGATACTTGATGGGTTAGGCATAGAACTTTTCTAGGTGCATGATGTTCATCAGCTCATCCAGAGGCTACCACTCAGGTGTTGTAAGTTGATAAGATCTTGATCCATAACTAGCTAGGATGACATAGGGTCCCAACCAATTAGGCTTGAACTTTCCCTTCTTGTGGCGGTCTTGTAGGTTCCTTTGATTTTCCATAAGGACAAGGTCACCTATCTCAAACTGGTGGTTCTTAATCTTCTTATTGTAGCTTCTACGTAGGTGATTTTGATAGGCATGGAGATGATATATAGCATTTAGATGCTTCTCATCCAAAAGTTCTAGCTCATTCAGGAGTGTAACTTGATACTCCTCCTTAGTAATGATATTCTGCAATGAAATCCTGAGTGATGGGAGCTCGACCTTGATTGGTAGGATGGCTTCAGAACCAAATACTTGTTGGGAATTAAGGTGTCTCAACCTTTGCAAATTCCTAGCATTATTCATTTAATTGTATATTTATTTATTGCCTAATATTGTATTTACTTGTACATTCAGTTTGGTCACATAGTTGAGGTGGCATGGTGACATGTCATCTTACTTGGAATGTGACTTGGATGGTCAAGTCAAACCTACATGGATTTGGGCATCCCATTTGAGGTGGCACTAATATGCCATGTGTCAGCACCTTGTGGTATGTGGAAGAGGATATTCCATATGACAGAATCTATGATGCATAAGAGCCAAGTTTGGAGATTCCTATGACAAGTGGTGACAAGTGTCAATGAGTATCTTTGCCTGAGGGAAAGGCATCTGTGGGAACCTAAGTTGGGCTATGACATGTTGTAAGAGGAATATGCTATATTTAGCATTGTATGATGGATTCTCTTACAACATTTAAGATTGTCATGTTGTAGATTTTATGACAGTTGTAAGATGCATAAGAGCATCTGTCATAGTCCATTTTTAGCCTTGGAGCGCTCCATGTTGGGAAAATTAAATCTGCATGTATGACAGATGTAAGAGATGTATTTACAGCTCAGACAAGTGTCCTTTGATGCAAGATAATGACCATGTGGCCAAGGTGGATGCCATCTCAAGAAGCTTCTAGAATATGCCTTGTATCTCTATAAAATGCATTGTTTTGGAGTTGTAGTTGCATAGTATTTTTACAAATATTGTTATGCTGCCAAAATCACTCTAGAAATGGCATTTGAAGACTCTTGGAAGAAATTGCATTGCAAGTGTATTGTTAACTATTATTGTTTCATATAATACATTGTGCAGGTTTTAGAGTGTGGGGTTTTTTACTTGAAAAGGTTTTCCCCATGATACATCTTGTGTCAATCTCTTATGTGTTGTGTTGCTACTATAATTTCTTATGTTATATATTTAACATTGCTAAAATTGCAAGGATTAAAATGAATTTGCATACATTTCCCCTCATTAGATTGGTGTAGGAAGTGTGTTCCGTGTACCTTGCTTCCTTTTAGTTGGTATCAGAGCTTGATCACCTATGATCCTAGTTGTTGGGTAGGCATTTTTTGAGCTAATCTTCGATTGCAGTCTATGCAGAGTATTCTATGATCTTGTTGTAGCAAGAAGATGGTAGACACATCCAGAAGAGTAGAGGTGTAAAAGTTCAATGGATGCAATTTCGATTTGTGGAAACTCAAAATGGAAAACATGCTTGTTGACAAAGATCTATGGGAAGCAATTTATGGTGTAAAACGAGCGGCAATGTCACACGATGATTGGGATCTCAAGGATCAAAAAGCTAAGGGTCTTGTAAGACTCTATTTGGCTAACATTGTCTTGTTAAAAGTCCATGAGGAGAAGATTGTGAAGGATCTGTGGAAGAAACCTAGTGATGTTTATCAAGCCAAATCCCTAGTAAACAAGTTATTCCTATGGAATAAGCTATATTCTCTAATGATGGAAGATGGAGGATCCATTGCAGACCATCTGAATGCTTTTAACATGCTAGTTACACAGTTGATATCCATTGGTGTGAAAATGGAGGAGGAGGATCGTTGCATGACCTTGCTTTGTTCTTTTTTGCACTCATGGGATCATCTTGTTATGGCCATCGTGAATACCACATCCACTTTCAAAATGGATGAAGTGGTGTCTTTGCTATTATCTGAAGAGATGGGAAGAAAGTCATCCAAGTTGGCCAAAGAGGGTCTTGCGGTTTATGGAAGACCCAAAGAAAAAGGGAAAAAGAAAGACAAGAAAGATGAAAAGGGCAAATCCAAATCTCTTGGAAAGTCCAAGGTAGTGTGTTGGAAATATGGAAAAACTGGGCACTTCCGAAAGAAGTGCAAATAGGAGAAGAAGAAAAAGAAGAACTCTAATTCTGATTCCGACAAGTCTTAATGTAGTTACTTGTTGATATGTTCTGTGAAAGGAGCAGTGTCACATTACTCATGCGTGAGTACCTTGCTACATTGTGATTTCCTTTCATGATGTCTATGATTGTGTGATTGTATATCTACATGTTTGACCGTGTTGTTGGCTACAGGTTGCAAGTATCAAGTATCGACTCCACTTGAATTAATAGGTCTAAGCGTGCCTTAACCAATGGAAATTTGTTGAATGGAGTTAACATAAGGTCCATAGTTAGACACCATCCTTGAAGAGGATGAGTATTCAGTTTTGTATCCATTCGGTGTCGTCTATATGGGCATGATAGTCTATTTTGCTTGTCATGGTCTTGCTTGTTGATTATGCAAAATGATCGGGTATTGTTGTCATTTGGGTTATTTAATTAGAAGTGTTAGCTTTATGATCTAGGTTATTGCTACAATAAAATGAATTTATTCGCAAGCTATAGTTAAATAAATAGAGCAGATAAATTAATATCTTAAGGTGAAATTATGAGTTGGTTATTAATTATAAATAATTACAATATATAATAAAATAAATGTGTATTCACAATTATGACTTAAATAAAATATATCTATAGTTTAATATTAAAATAAATAAAAATAAAAATTATATTGAAACATAATAAATTAATAAAGAGCTGTTATAAAGTTGGCATTGGATCATGTGTCATGCCTCCTAAAAAGGAGGAGGAATCTTCCGGAAGATTTAAGGGGATTTCTCTCTCTAAAAATAGATAGGTTTTAGCTATTATTAGGAGATTTTTAGGCAGGAAGGAGGGGGGAAGAACATTTCAATATACGGGAGGGGTTGTAGTCTCTGTGTCTTCATGCATATTCCATAGGCTTCTATTGGAAATTTTGGGAGGAGAAAAGATGAAGCTTAGGAGGAGTGGAAAATCGAATGCTTTATTTTTCCCTTCTTTAGCGTGTAGGAGAGGGAGGCGGGAATAACTCTAAAATAAGAATTTTTGTTCAAGGATTTGGGAGGATTTCCTTGGGGTTCATAGGAAAATTCAAGGTTCTAGTAAATATACTTTGTTTGTGGGCAGAATAGAGTAAAGGGGAGCTTGTCTTTCAGATGTGGCAGGCAAGCAGGAAGGCATGGGGAAGAATGGCATGCATGCAAACATATATTTTTCTCAAGCGTAGGCTAACGAGACTAATGCATGGCATATGAAGTGGTCGATTTATTAATGAAATCAAATGGCTCCCATGGCCTTTCTTCGTTGCTAGAGGTAACCCAATAAATAATTTTTTTTATAGTACACTTCTGAATCTAGTGTGATTGATCGATCACCCGCTATTTTTATTTTCACTTGAATTTTATGGACCTGCAAACTTTTGTGATGTTCAATTCTCTTCCAGGTCTAGATTTTTCTATGGGTTTTTGATTAAGCACAATAGGCTTTTAAGGGTATTTTTACACAATTTGGAATTGTTTTGCCAATTTACTAATTTTTCAAGGTATTTTGGTCTAGTTTTGACATGCAATGTAGAGAAGGTTGCCAGATTTGAATCTTATGCTTTTCCTTAGAATTGCCCTTCATTATAGACACATATAGATTGGCCTACATCCTACACTTGAGACAAAACTTATATTTCACAAAAGGTTTAGTGGGTCGAAGTCTAGGCAGATTCGTAATACTCCTCTTTATATATTGAATTTGTCTCTGTTATTTATATCATTGATAAATTTTTCTTGCCCCTACAAATCAATCTTCTTATTTATTGATCAACCAGGTGAGTGTGGTGGGGCAGTAGGTCTCATAGGTGTTGTGAGGAATGAACATTCATATTCCATCATTAATTATTTGATTGTCATTTAGCATTGAATGTGTAATGCCCTTGATAGTGCTTCCACATTTTGCCTTCATGATTAACAGGTCCCTTGCAACATTTGCTTATGACAAAACCCCTCTATCCATTATGATTTAATAGATATCCATAGCCTGTTCCTAAGCCACGCACAAGCTGGGAGGATGCTGGTAATGGATTGCAGGTCTGGTTTTAAACCTGCTAATTGCATTATATTCTGAAACAGTTCACTTAATGTATCATTCTACCAAAACAAAGTACCTTAAGAGCTCTCCTAGAAAGTAGTAGGAACCCCATATAGAAGAATATGAAATGTGCAAACTATATAGCCCAGTTATATCGTACATTTTCATCCTTGCATAGTAAATAATATACAATACCACCGCTGCCAATTTTTCTGAAAATAGAATATAGTTCTAAGTGTTCCAAAATCATTAAAGGAAGCTGGTTAAATATGAAGTTCATCTTATGAAATTAAAATAACATCTATTATGTTTTCAAATACTATTATAAATTTTTTTTAAATAGTTAAGATAGATAATTCACATGATTCTCAATTGCTTTGGAGTCATAAATTTACCAAGTCCCATCAGGCCGAGCTTAAACAAACAAACGATTTATAAAAAAAAATCACATAGTTATGTATATAATCTATATTACAAGGGTGAGTGTTTAAGTACTCACCAAGTACTGGTAACTTGACCAACTAAATCTTTGTATATGATAAAGTATTGGCCATCTATAATATACAAATTTACAAGCAGCAAATTGGCATAGAGTGAGAAAGCACCTAAATCAACCATGCCAATAATTCCCAAATCATTTATACAACTACCACCACCACTAAGATCATGCAAAATCTGTGTTGCACAATCATTTAACCGACATGCTATAAAAGTTGTCAAAGTGGCACTCACCCGTAGCTTTTTATCTAATATTTGTTGTTAGTTACTATTACATATCAGGCCTCGACATTTATACTTGTAGTAGAAATGCTTATAATTGAAGTATTATAAGTTGTTTTAACAATTTAATTTGAGAACTTATCAAACTGCCTTCCTTATAATTTGCTTATATATATATCTATTATTTAGGACCAGATTTCTCAGACTTCCATATTTATCTAAAGTTTCTAGTCTAAAACCTAATTTTTCCTTATGAAGAAAGGTTTAGAAACACTTGGAGTCTTAAATCTTTCTAGCTAAGATAATAGTTCAACTCAAATATTTATAAGTTGACAATCTTGTATGTGGTTCGTATCTTTGTCAAGAATGAAGGGAGTGTAGTATTAATTTCTTAGTAAAGATGATATTTGATAAATGTAGGTTTGAGTTTTGGAAGTAAGTAGATAGAAAATTATTAATCTAATTGTTTAGAAAGGTGTAACATATGGAAATTTTATATGATGGGTAGTTATTATTAGAGAAAGTAATTAGTTTGCTATAGATAAATGGATTAAGATGGTTTGATTAGGAATTGAATAAATATGAAATAGTCTAGATACTCTTGGAATTCTATATAATCTAATATATATTATATTTCATTAATAATTTAAAGTAAAGTCATGCTAGGTTATTGAATGCATTTTATTATAGAAGCATGCCTAGCTTGGATTGAGGGTATTGGATAGATATGAGTTAAATGTTAGAATATTATAGGTCCTTTATATGAAAGCCATTTTGATGATTGGATGAAAGTATATTAGTTAATTATTATTTAAGTAAAAGGTTAGAGTTACTAATGTCTAATCATAAAATATGTGAACTATCACATCTAAGCTTGATTGTTAACTAAATTGCATGGAATAAATGAATTATTTGCTTATAGAGATAATTGTGTATTGTTCAAATGACACGTATGTCCTTGTCTAGATCTTATATATAAGATTTCTCCAATGATAATCTTTATCACTTTCTTAACCTAATTGGGTAAAGATTAGATAGTCAAGACTCATAATTAGTGCATTATATCATATATTGCAATTGTGGTCTTGTAATTGAAATATTGTTGAAGGATCTTAGTTCATGATGTGCATTTAAGAGTGAATGTCGATATGAGACTATTGTGTTATAGTGGTGTCAAGTGTCTGTGTCATTGGGAAAGTTGATTCCAGAGGTCAAGAGGGCTAGTCATGTGTATGACTCTTGTGAATATGTAATCTTGCTAATGGTTGAATATGTATTGGTTATATGTAATGTTGAATCTCTTCTATTTATGGATTCATGTGGTTATGATGACTGTGCAAGATGGATAATACCTTGCTTATTGTACCTATTCATGTTGGTATGATACATGTGTAAGATGGGTAATGCCTTACTTAATGTACCTATTCATGTGGTTATGATTTGTATGCAAGAAGGTAAATGCCTTGCATTGTATATGTGTACTTATCATTATGATGGTAATTGTCTTTCTTGATGGATAGGGTCTTCTAGATGCAGTGAATGAGGAGTGGCTTTCAATGTGGGGTCAATGCCCAAAGTGGCTTGTCAGGATAACCCATTGGAAGTTGTTAATCCAGTGATAACTTAATAATAAATTTAGAGGGTTGGGTAGTTTCCACACTAAATAAGATAATTGGATGCCTCACCCATGCCTCTAGTCCTCATTTAGGCTAAGGATTGGATGAGAAGGCCGTGGTTAGAAAATCAACTCCCTTGTCCTCACAAAAGCAATGTTGGTTTTGCATATGTCACCCTATGGGGCCAACGTCTAGTGAGAGACTGTCAAGATAACCCATGTTAGGACCATGCGATGACACGCTTTCCTACTACATCCTAGCATTCCCTAATTGTGTTTTCTCCTTTCATTGTGTGATTGCCTCTGGAAGCGATGTTTGAGTTACTTGTGATTTTGACCTATGTTGTTGTAGTCATGTGTAGTCCTTGTTCCTTATAGACTACTACCTACCTGACCTGGTTGTTGTTGTGGGACCTTATGTTATCTCCTAGCATGGGGGGTGGACCTTAGGGTTCCACATGGTCGGGTGGTTGTGCTTTTATCTCCATTGGTTTCCCTTGCTCTTGTTCGTGTGCGAGAAGGACATACCTTGAATGACAAATTTTAGATCTTGCTCTAGCTTGAGGAGACATATACTTATGATCATGTTCCAGTCTTGTATATTAGTTGAATCATGTATGGTTATCTTGGTGTATGTAGTCCAATGTAATCTGGATAGCGATATTGTAATCAATGTTTAATTGTACTCTCTTGTAAAGGACCTCGTTCATGTACTTGTGATCCTATGTGCATGATCCTGATGTTACTTATCTGATGATATAATATGGAATTGTATGTGTTTATTCATCTGATGCGATTAGACTTAGAATGAACTATGGTTGTTAGTTAATTCATAATGTTGGTTAGATCTAGTTTTAGTTCGTTAGTAATGCAGCCGTGGAACCCTAGAGGATAAAGATTACTTTAAATTTTATGAATAAATATATGATTGTTGTTATTTCTTTCATTTAAAAAAAAATGTCCTTTTTGTAAAGCTTAGTTGTGTTATCCTCTGGATTCCTTGGCGGGGCATTACAGAGCAATTCAACAAAAAATATTTTTTTGTACATGTGGGTGGGTGCTAAAAGTCCATAGATTGCCTAGTAGTAGGATGTATAAAGAGGGAGGCAATTTATATTTTTCCTATGAAGGAAGGTTTGTGACTTGATTCTCAAAGTCTGAGGTGGGAGATGCCATGAGGAAATTAATATGTGAAGCATGAGGATGTAGTTGTGTGTGAATAAGCAAAGAGATCCTATGGGAAGGAACTTAAGGCATTATCACACTAGGGTTTTTGTAGTGTATTAGGAAAGAAACAAGATTGAAATAGAAATACTTTTGTTGAAAACTCAAACCCTAAATGTAATGGTTCATAGTACTATACAAGAGAAGGAGATGAGTGCTTAGAGAAAGCTTGGTTGAAAGTACCTATGATCATGACCAACAATGGGAGCAAGTCATGTAATTTGTGATTCCCTAAGTTGTACTAGCATGAGTTCTCCTTGGACAAATAGGTTAATGGATGTAAATGTGTGAATGTGTAGCTTTACATGTGATTTTGACTGAACTAATGGAAAGGATTGCCTTACCAGGGTTCAAATAGTACTTCATAGTCAAGTGATATAAAAATAAGTGCAAAATAGGAAAATATAAATGTTTCTTGTATAAACCATGTTCATATATTTCCATTCCTAAAATGTACATTAAATATCTTTCATTTCAAACCGTGATGACAACTAAGCCTTCAAATCAAAAATCAAACTTTTACCACTCCCAAAGAATAACATATCATCAACATACAAAGCAATAATGAGAATGCGATCATTATCTATCTTATAATACACAAAATGATCTATTTTCAATATCAGAAATCCCAAACTCAACACATAGGCATCAAAGTTTTGGTACCACATTCAAGGAGACTATTTCAAACCATACAAAGACTTTTTTAACTTGGAAACCAAATTTTATTTACCTCTTTCAATGTAGTGCTCAGGATATGACATATAAATCTTCTCCTCTAAGTCACCATGAAGAAAACTTGTCTTCACACCCATCTGTTCAACTTCTAAATCGTATGTAGAAATAAGTGAAAACAAGAATCTGATAGATGTCAGCTTTGCAATATGAGAGAAAATCTGACCATAATCTATTTCCTCAACCTAGGAATACCCCTTCACACCCAACCTTGCCTTATACTTTTCAACACTACCATCTGAACCAAATTTCCTTTTGAACACCCATTTGCACCCAATAGGTTTACATTCATCAAGCAAAGGCACCAGATCCCAAGTATTATTTTTCTTCAAAGCAATCATCTCTTCTTCCATGGCCTTTTTCCAGGAATTTGCATCACTCATACCCATAGCCTCCCTTACAATTCTAGGCTCAGCAATGTTAGAAATCAAATAAAAATCTCAACTAGAATCATGCAATAAATAGGCAAACCTTTTAAGTTGCCGCCTTATCTGTGTTGACCTCCCCAATAATTGATGTTAATTGATGTTCTTCTTCTTCTAAAATTTCATAGATACTAGAGCTCTCCTCATCATCAGGTCTAATAGGTGTTTTTGGTTCAACTTTCTCAGGGATAGAAGGAAGTTGAATCACATCGCCTTTCTTCTCTTCTTTCTTTGGCTACACAGTGGACTTCACCCCCCATGAAGCATGTGAATATAAGGTTGACTCTTCTCACTCTTAGATTCCCATATTTAAAAAAGGTCTACATTCTGGTATTAGAATTGATCCTTCTTCTCATGTAAATTAGGCTACTACTTCTCTTCCAAAACATGTATACACTTCTCATTTCAACAAGGCTGGTGATGTTGATTCTCCTCCTCTTTTTGATTTGAAGACACCTTATAGGCTTGGATACAAAATTCTTTTTAAACACAGATATAATGGAAATGGTCTAGGGAGCATTTAACAAGGATTTAAGGTCCTTGTGGAACCTACACTACACTTACCTTCTATAGTGGGTTCAGGTTTCTAGTCTTCTCCTCTATCTATGTGTCCTCCTCCATTGGCTGAGGCCTCTATGGTCTCTTCTTCTCAAAAATTAAACCTTTCTTCACAAAAAAGGGGTTGCTTCCTACTTCATATATTCTATCTAAACAAGAGCGCTTGATCACTCATCCTTCTCCTACATGCAAAAATTTTCCTAAACATACTCAATCAACACTTCCTTTCTTTGCATATCATCAAGTGCTTGGCCATTCCACCAATGAATGTCACACCTTGCAGAACAAAATCCAACAATTTCTTGACATGGTGGCTCTCACTCTTCTATCTGAGAAATCATTTGTCTCTTCTCTACATGACAAGTGATATTGAGCATGGCCTATATCTAATTCACTATTCTTTCTCTATTTTCTCATGAGACTATTATGTTGCTACCCTCTATGTGGCACCAGTAGTTTTCTCTATTTTCTCGTAACCATTCATGGTGGTGCAATCTCACATGCAACTATACTTTATCTTTGATAACAACACAATATTCTTTTTCATGGTTTTCCTCACCCGTGTTCTAGGGGTAGAGATAACTTGTTCTAGGGGCAAAGATAACTTGTTCTAGGGTGTGCATTCTTCATAAGGATCACCCCTCTCTTCTATCTTCCCCTTTTCTTTACCTTAAAATATTTTCACATCATACATGCTAATATTTTAAGAAGGGGCATGTATTCTCCTCACATGTCTATCCATACATGCACCCTTCTTTATTCACACCCTCTAAGCTATAGCTTATGAATTCACCCTTGAGGTGTAGCTTATCAATTCACCCCCTGACCTGTGTTTCTTATTTAAATGCTCCCTGAAGCATTCAACCCTTGTGATGTTGGTGTTTGATATGCTCCCTAAGGCATTGATTTTTGATACTCTCCCTAAGGTATTGGTGTTTGATATGCTCCATGAGGCATTATTTTTTGGGTAGGCTCCTTGAGGCATTGGTATTTCATGATCACCTAGCATAATGTAGATTCCTAGTCTATGATCCATGTAGTCTACATGAGTCACATAGCATAATATAGCTTTCTAGTTCATGTGCTTCATGTGACCTACCCCCTTTATTCTCATGGTCACCTAGGATAATGCAACTTGCTAGTCTATGATCCATGATGGTATTGTAATTTGCATGACCCCTAGTGACATAGCGAGCTAGTGTAAGAGTCATGTATTATTCTTCATCAGTATTGATTGCTTCCCTACATATTTATTTGTCTTCTCTTTTTGAAGCAATCAATCGGCTTGTTATATTCTTCTATCTCCACTTAAGAATTCCTCTATTTTGTTGGTTTTCCTTATTCTTGTTGCATTTTGGGGATGACACATGGTACTGAGACAACCTTTTACATTGAGTTCTCTTTCATTTTGCTAACTCAAAATGTTTCATTTATTGTCATGTGTTTCTCTCCTCTATATATGTTATGTTGTTTATGTTTATGTATAAGTTTGTGATGCTCTAACATAGTGGTTTTGCAGATTTATGCTCTAACACTATTATCTTGTAGGATTTTGTTGTCTAACATATTAGTTTTGTAGGTTCTCAATTTGGGGGCTTGTTCCTCTACTTCAAGAGATTTGCATCCTCTATAGTATCCTTTTGGACATCATTTTCATTCTTATCTTTCTTTTTTGTACTTTAGCATGCATATGTATGTAGTGTCATATGCTCACTAAAGCAGGGGCTAAATGTAGCATCATAAATTGTGCTCACCCATAGTTTCACAATGTGTTTAAAACTCACTTTAGTGTTCACTCCCCTAGTGTGTTTTAGGATCATTTCCATCCTTGGCCTTAGCCTCGACCCATGAGATATGTATATGTGCTGCTTTGACCCTTTCTACTTGCCATATTCAAAAATCATGAAAGTGCCTAAATCCTGGCCACACACTGATGTCTCGAAAGCATCTATCAATTTTTCTATCATTTTAGAAGTTGTCTTTTTACTTGCATGCTTCACCAAGATTTTCTTGATCCTTATCCACACCCAAATGACTCCTTTTTTCCTTTTCCCTTTCTATTTAAGAAAGTAGATTTGTCATTGAAAAGGAATTAAAGAAATATTTTCTTAGCAAAGCTCTGCTAAAATCAAAACTCATCTTTATCACACTTTATCTTTTGCTATTCCATTGTAGCAACTTGTTTTCTTCAAGATCACATCAAGCTCTTCTAATATATCACTTATCTTCATGTGTAAAACACATTTCCCATTTTTCTCTTTCATATAGAGAGTGTTTTGTAAATTTTCTCTAAGTCATTGAGTAGGATTTCATTTATCAATATCACATTATTATCTTGTCACTTCTCGTCACAATTCTAGATACACTTAGAATTCAGAGCACACACTTTTTATATCAATATATCTATCAATATCAATCTTGTTTTCGTGGAACTAAAAACATGAAAATGGAGATTGTCTAAGGAAAACTCCTATACAACCCAACCCTTTCTTCCATCTGTGCATTTATACCTGTTTTGTTAGGAATCTCAATGGCTAGACCTAAAGGATTGCAAACGATTGGCATGAAGATCGAGATCACGAACCTATACTATGTCTACACTATATAGACTACAACATGACATGTAGACATCCACGTGGTGCATTGTTATCCTAGACAATGAGGTTGTCCACCTAGTGCCAGGTTCCTTATGTTTTTTTCTTTTCATATTTGTACTTCATTTCTCATAACTCTAATTACTATTATTCATTTTTCAGCATTGTAAACAAAAACATAAAGTGGTTCTGTAGACATAGATTTTGTGTAAAACACTACCTAACATAACCCTAATGTAATGTTAGTAGAAATCTCCTTGATTGATACATTTAGTTGAGGAGTAGTTTTTCCTACATCATAGTTAGTGATGGATAGTTTGATGTGAAGAACTTTCCATGGCATAACCTAGGATTTGGATATCAACTTTGAATTTCCAAATTTGCAAGCTAAGACCATTTCATGTTACCCTACTATATTTGTGATTCCACTTAACATTGAGATGAGGTAAGAGTGAGGTTGAAGGGAGAACTTGTCTATGTATTTCTTTAAGGAGAAAGAAATGGATGCTGCACTTATTAAGCCATTTCCAATCTTTTAGAAAATTAGCCATGACAATGGGAGGATAGTAGGAAATAGATTTTAAGAGGAAAATGTTATTGGATTTGGAGAAGAAGTTGTATGATTCAAGAACATGCCAAATTGAATTGGCATTAGAGGCGGTATTGCTAGGATTTCTAGTTGAAGGTAATTGGGTCCCACAAATCTTGGAAAACTTGAATTTTATTTTTAAAAAAGTGCTTGGCTTTAAAACTCTTCATGGAACCAAGCGGTTTTACCTCTTACTAGATTAGGCAATTCTACCAAATGAAGAAGGTCACAAAACTAAGACCATGACTAAAGGATTGATCATACGAAGTTAGCTTCTTTGAAGTGGTTTGCTGGGCTTTCCAAATGGACTTGAAGGGCATAAACCTATGGGTTTTAAAAAAAGGATCAAGAAGAAATGAATTTAGAATCAAACCAAATGTTTCCTTCCAATGCCCACACAATCCACTTAGTGGTGAGGCAAATGCCCTCGATATATAGATCAATAATTCCCAGGCCTCTTTTTTCCTTTGGTTGAATACATTATAACCAAAATGTCGAAAGGAGATCTTTCTTGTTTGGCCCAAATAAAGCACCTAATCAACTGAGTCAACTGGTTGTAGCATTTTTTAGAGGGAAACTAGCATGAGGAAATATAAACATGGTTTTCTAGAAGGATTTATTATCAACCAAGATGTGCAGCCAACCATGGATAAGAACCAATTGGTCCAGTTCATAAATTTTCCTTTGATTTTGGTCACAAACCAGTTCCATATATCTTTGAGGGAAACTCCAATGCCAAAGAAGATACCAATGTATCTAGTGACTGTACCATGCTTAAATTCACACCATTCACTATTAGAAATAAAGGTAAACAACTATCAATAGAAAATTGATTACAGCTATATATATAGAACCAAAATGGAGATGGTATGAAACCAATACAAAGAAATAACGGAACATGAGATCAAACACATAACACTGTATCTACATGGAGAAACCCTTTTGGGACAAAACTCCACACAAGAAGAGATGCACCAGTTTGCATTAACTTCAATGGAGTTTAGAATGCAACACTAACAATCTCCTCTTTAGTCTTCAATCCTATATTGCATGTAATACTTATACACAACCATAATACAATGTCCTCTTTAAAAGAGTGTTTCCTTCTAGGGCAAGAAAACCCTAACATAACCTTTAATGTCAGATTTGTGACCTAATGATGAACAATCCAAATTGATTATGAAATTACAATATTTTCCAAGGCAAGCCCCCCATACCCGTACAAGGATCCAAAGAACAGTTGAAACAAGATCACTGCTCGGTGAATACTTAATCCCTTATGAATGATTTACAAACAATATTAGGAGTAATTAAATACATAGGATTTACAAGGTTGATGGCACCTTAATCCTAATATTCACTAGGGATTTTGGGTAATGTGGGTTAGGATGAGTCATGATGAATTTAGTTTGTGCATGGCTAGCTTGGATCACAAGACAGTGAATAAAAGTTCTAATATATCAAGAGTGTGTCACTTCATCAGCTAAATTTTGAATGAACATGCTACCACCAATAATGTAGGAGTTAAGGGCTTTGGCATTACTAGGTAGTAAAATGCCATAAATAAGTTTATAAGATAGAGCATGTTGAAATAGGTAACCAAGAGTGTCAATCACGATCACCTAGGTTTTATACTTTATTTTGCATGCCAAAGATTTGGTAATGATTTTGTAGGAGGTATTGAGTAAGGTAATAGGCCACCAACCATTCACAATGTCTTAATCTTTGCCTTTTGGGAAGGAGCTTGATCAATCCTTGGTTAATGATAGCCCCAAATAAATTCGTTTCAACACATTCAAGGTAAACATAGAAAGCTTCGCATAAAATTTTAACATACACTTATGCTCACTTTTAAAACAAGCCTTATTTTCACATAACATAATAATAATGATAATAACAACTTACTATGTTCTTATTAAATTTATAATAAATAAGTGTTACATAGACTCAACCTTTTTTTAACTATGAAAGATTTAACTGGGTTATAAGTGTACTCTTTTGTTGTGTTTTAACTATACCATGTTGTAAATGTTGATCATTGTTGTTACTATTATATTTTTTAGATTTTGAGCATAGCTATATTTATTTGTTGTAATTTTTAACTTCAATCAATACATGTGCAAAAAAAATTCATTCCCTCAACTTCCAACTTCCAACTTCTAACTTGTCCTTTAACTAATTCAATTGTAACTTAAAATTGTTAGACATAAATTATAAACATTATATTTCTATAATCTACTGTCACTAATATTAAATTATTTTTGATAAAAAAATTTAATTATTTTCGAACTAAATTACATGAGGTTGGACAGAAAGTCCCAAAAATCCAAGGTTAAACCCCAACCATGAACGAGATAAAATCTTTTAAAGTGAAGGAGATTCATATACTTCGTGAATACCTACTAGCACTTGAACCCATAGGAGGTTCAAGGAATACGCAGAACGACGATTTTAGAAAATTTCTGGCGTGATTTTTTTTTCTGCGTTAGACAATTTTTCGAACACTCACATATAAAAGCCTATCAACTAATTCACTGATAAGCTTTTATTTGTGAACATTATAGTGCTCCTAATTGTCTCAGGCCGTAAAAAACTTCACTCTGGAAAATTTTATAAGCTCTCCTGATGTTCCTATCAGCGTAATCCTTGAACCTCCTATGGGTGCAAGTGCTAGTTATTTCCTAGTCCCTTCCAGTGGGACCCTAGAATTGAAAGGGAAAAGTTGAGTCAAAACCCAAAGTCGTGCACGGAAATTCATAGCACGAGGAATATGACAGAAAAATCAAATAATACCGAATCGACCCTGACCCCGCAACCTCTCAGAACTTTCATATACTCCATGAAGACCGATACTTTGGCTTACAGTTGACCGGAACTCAGAACTTTTTTAATGCTGTTGATTTTTCTATTCTGTAGAAATTAAATACAACCTAACTCGTTCGTTGCACTAGCCCTCCGATAATCGTCACATTCATTTCAGGTCTGGAGCGAACAAAATCCATGCTGTAGACACATACGAAACAAAAAGTTTCAAGCTTGGATTGATTGAACTGCAAAAAAATGAGGTATTTTTGCACACATTTCTCTTTTCTTCTGAGTCCGTTATTCATTCTGTCGTGTCTGACTGTTGAAGTAATGAAAAAACTCTCTGCTTATTCATCTATCTGGAAAGATTATGCTTCAAATTCTAACCCATTTCGATGGGATGGTGTAAACTGCAGTGAAAATAACAGTGATGTTGTAGAACTCCACTTGTCTTCTCATGGGTTTAATGCAAGTATTTGGCAAGTTTGTCTGTAAGCTGCAAGCCCTTGAATTTCTTGATCTGTCAAATAATTCCTTGTCCACCCCTCCTGACAAGGATATTGGGTTTTGCACCAACTTGGTTTCCCTGAATCTCAGCTACACTTCCATGTCAGGCACTCTTCCTTCACTTAACGCTGTTCAGAAATTGCAATCCCTTGACATGTCTTACAATTATTTGAAAGGAGAATTAACGGCGCAAATCCAAAATTTGAGAGAGCTCAAGACATTCAAGGTGACATACAATAATTTTGATGGGTCAATAGCTTTTGGAGGTCTAAAGATGGAAAATGTAGACCTCTACCATAACCGTTTTGGTGGTGGATTCCCTCAGGAGCTTACTAAATGTAACAATTTGACTTATCTTGATCTCAGTGACAACAGTTTTATTGGTCCAATCCCTGATAATATTAGCAGTCTTGTCAAGTTGGAAACTCTGGTCCTCTCTTCCAATAACTTCTCTGGTAGTATTCCTAGATCATTGAAGGCCCTCACCAAGCTGTCACGTTTTGCAATTCATCAGAACAAATTGAACGGAACTATACCCGATGAGCTGTCATCCATCGCAGGTCTGGAATCTCTTGATCTCGGCTACAACAAATTATCAGGATCTATTCCTCTAGAAGTGTTTTCTTTGAGCAATCTGAAGTTTCTGGACCTTACCGCCAATTTGCTTTCTGGAGAGATACCTCAGAATTTCTCAAGAAATTTGTTTAGGTTGTGCATAGGTAATAACAACTTGACGGGAAACATCCCTTCTACTATTTCAAATGCCCCAAATTTGACATACCTAGAAATGAATAACAACTATCTAATTCCAGAGCAGCTAGCAAGTTGTACTCAACTCCTGCTACTTGATCTTGGACACAATGGCTTGGGAGGCTCATTGACCGATGTGCTGCCTAAACTTCTGAAGTTGCAGTATTTGAAGCTGCCAAATAATAAATTTGAGGGAAGTATTCCAGATAAGCTATCAAATTTGCCAAACTTGACATATGTGGATTTGAGTGACAATCTTTTATCAGGATCCATAAGCCCAAATATTTTTGAGCTTAAGCAGCTGCTGAATCTGCGTTTACAAAACAACCATCTGGCAGGAATTATCCCAGGAAATATAGCGGCTAGCAAGTACTTGTTAGAGCTCCAATTGGGCAGCAACAACCTTAATGGAACAATTCCACAAGGAATTGGCGATCTTAATATGTTGCAGATTGCTCTGAATCTCAGCCACAATTTTCTGGAAGGCAAAATTCCGAGGACTCTATCTCAACTGATTACTCTAGACATATTGGATCTTTCCAATAACAGGTTGACAGGAGAAATTCCAGGATTACACGCGGGGAGTCTTACAGTATTGAACCTGTCGAACAATAAATTAACAGGCAGCATTCCACCATCTCTCAGGTTAAACAAAAACATGGTTTCGAATATTGAAGGAAACCCTGGTCTTTTTCAAGAACAATCTAGTCAGCCTTCCACTAAGAAGAAAAAACAAGAGCAATCTTTTCAGCCTTCCACTAAGAAGAAAAAACCTTCAGCAGGTGTGCTATTTGGAGTTGCTTTTGCTGGTGCATTTTTTGGCCTTGGGGTAGTTGGATTGACAATGTTCGCATGCAAATACTTTCTGTATAAAGAGAATGAAATACCAGAAGTGCAACAACCCCATACAAATGAAGGCCATAGACATACCCACATTGCAAACATAGACTTTGAAAAGGGTGATGAAGCAACTACAGATTTGCAAATATGATCATGAAGAACAAGTTCATTGTTTATTACAAAGCTTCTTAATGTAACTATTTTATGCATCTTCAACAAGATTGGTTATTTAGAAACCCATGTTGTTGAGAGATATTATTATTTTCCTTGTTGATTTGGAATATTAGTTATAATGCCATTTGTGAAGAAGGTGGAGTTGGCATGGCAGTTATAAAGTTATTTTTAGTCCTCAACTTGAGTGCTATAATTGAGAAGTGGAGCATCTCACATTATTAGTGGGGTCCACATACATGCATGGGGTGAATTTGGACTCATGCCTTGTGATATGTGTCATTAAAGAGGAGTTACAAGTCAAAGATGATGTCTATTATTAGTACAAAGGTTACCTTTGCTATTCATGGCTTATTGGGAGTTACATTTACTATTTTTAGAAAAACTCTTTATTTTGGATGTAAGATTTTTCCATTTTATCATGGGTTTGATCATACATTATTTTGAAAAACTATTTTTAGTTTTTCTCTTCTATTTCTTTATAAATTGGAGGAATCATACTAGTTTTATATCACATTTTTATAAGTACATAGGTGCTTCTAGAATGTTGTTAAATTAAAGGGACAAAAGTGTCTCATATGTATTTTGTTGTAAAAGATTAATGCATTCTTGTGTCTCTCCTTGATGGTGGAGTTTTTTTTTTTCCATAAGAGTTTCTCCACATACATTTAGTGTTATGTGTTACAACTTTATGGTTTACTAATTTTCTTATTGCTGATTTTACACATTCACATAATCTTTTATGGGTAATCTAATATTGCATAACTAAAAATCAAATTTGCTTAAGCTCGACATTCTTCTTTTTTGAGACTCCATTTCAGCTAGGGCGTTCTGGTTGGTAAATCTCTCTTTTGGACTCCATCGGCTATTCTAGTCCCTCACGGAGGGGACTCTGTATCCCTTTTTTGGACTCCTTTTTGGGACACTTGTTTTCTTTTTCAAGCCCTTGTCGGCCTCTCTTCCACACCGGTCGCCATTTACATCATGATCCTTTGAAAATGTAGTTTATGGTAGTCTTTGCTTTATATTTGTCATGTACTACTAGTGGTCTCAGGATTTTGAGTTTGTGTATACATTGTATTTGCTTTGGGGCATAATTGTAAGGGGGGTTTATTTTCAATTTGGGAATATTGTCTTGGAGCTATGTAACGTGACTTTTTCAAAGTCATAATATAATGTCAACATATAAAATTCACAAATAAAAGTTAGCATTTGATTGCTATACATTTAAAGTCAATATATAAAGTTCACATTTTAATCGCCCATCGAACACAAAGGGTGAGGCGTGGGTTGGTAGGAGGCCAATTCCCCCTCACACTCAAACCTTCTATATTACTCATTTTACCTCAATTCCAACAAGTGGTTGGAAGGCCATATTCACCTCTCCGATAGGCATTATTTTTTGCTTTTTCAGTGCAGTTGATTAAATTAGGCCATTTTTGCAAGAAATTGACGGTTTAAAAACCTTTTGATCGGTAGCTTGAAATTGAGCACTATTTTTTACAAAAGTGAATGGTTTTTCATTCTCCACACATTGGTCAAATTTTTTGTGTAAAACACACTAAGTTATAAAGTGCCAAAATCTAGGGGGGTCTCTCTTTCAGCAGTTTCGGGGGGGGGGTTTGCATTTGATTTTTTACACATTATACCATGTCTACATGTTGCATAGTCAAGTGTACTTATTGTGGGAGCATTCAACATGGGGATGCACTCTATTCTCATTTCTCTCATGTCATTTTCTCAATGTTATGTAAGACTATAAAATCACCACCTGATGTTTCATTCAATATGAGTTTTAGTGATTCCTTGCATCAGAACATCATCATCGTTGTTCCAAATCCACCATAGTGGGATGCATATCTACCATACATTGCATCATTGTTTGTAAAATCCCACCTTATAGATTTGGATCACACCATTGAGGATATTCATCTTCTTTTTTATGCTAGCTTCGGTGAAGTTGCATCTACCTTGTCTTCTTTAGATATGATTACTGTTACCTCACCTACATCCACTTCTATATTGACAGTTATGGTTCTAGTTATCACCATAGATCTATGGTCCCTGTTACCAAATCTTCTATGATACCTAATTCATTCCATCAGCATTGGCTTGGAGATCCTTGAGCATTCTTTGAAGACATTATGGGCATCATCAAAATCTTTGAATCATGTGCATAATTCATAGACCTTCCTATTTCTTCATGTATGTTCCTATCTAAAATGGAAATATTCTTTGCACACTACTATGGTTCGATTTCTTCCTAAGGGGAGAATTGTGATTCAACATTCATGGATACTGTTTAGCATACTTCATCGAGCATCTATGCACACTACATCATATCTTATGGGGGGATTCCAAGTCTCTCTTTGTATCTCCTATTTTGGGGAAATATATTGTACACGTATGATAGAAATTCTCTTAGGGGGTAATGATATAAACCCATCCTTCTTCTTCACTTGTTTGCTTTTCATGCATTTTGTTTCCCTTTTTGGAGAGGAGTTTTGTTCCCACTAGGTTTCCTCCTTTACTCTACCTTTTGAGAAACTTTGTACATGGGTACCTAACATAGCCTAGTAGTAGGGACCCATATCTTTGTATCTATTGTACTTCTGTGATATCCCCAAGTATCACTTAATGGGGGGGGGGGGGGTCTTAGAGTGAATAATTTATGTATTCACTATAGCTTAAGTGTACTTAGGTTGTGAGGTTAGACAACATCTTGTCTAACTGAACGTCAAACCTTTTAGAGGTTAGAGGTTACCTACTTGTTTGGTTAACCTCATGTGCATACCTTTTGAGGTTGGAAGACTTTCCATCTCACCTAAAAAGGCACTTTGTAGGCATCCAACACTTGTCACACAAGGTTATTGGTTTGCACATTCCAAGTGATCCAAAGGTTGACACCTTATAGGACACTTGTCTTCTTATTTGTGCCACATTAGGGGCACTTGTCAATCCACGTGCAAGGTGGATTGTCTCTTCCATGCCTATATAATGAGGCATTCTCATGTAAATTTATAAGTTAGATCAATATAAGTTTATGCTCATTAGGTTCATCAATATCATTGATTGCTTATCTCATTTTATTGATTTCCACTTGTGAGAGTGTTGATCAAGTTTTAGAGCATCCTTGGCTTATTCCAACAATAAAGGTTTTGTTGCAAGATTTCTTCACGTGTATTAACAACACATATTTCACCAAATTTTTTATGAAGATATTATCCTTCCAAGCTACCTTCAAGACCATTAATCTTGTGGGCTTAGAGTTCCCCTTAGCTAGAAGTAAGTTGAGTCTCATCAATTGAGGATTGAGATAGATCATCAAATTCCAAGAAAGGAATGAATTTGTCAAAATTGCTTTTTGGAGATAGAGACTTATGGTCATTTTATTTTCAAATGCGTATTTTTATGAGATAAATTGAAGATTCTAGTGTTTCTCTAGGGACTCAATGTAGTCTTTTGAAATTTTCTTTTGGTATCAAGATCAAAAGTGTTTGGTGTTATGCATTAGAGAATATTGCATGTTTATATGTTCACTTGAGTATGAGGAAACAGACATATACTTCTATTAACATCAAAAATAGCATCTCCTTATTCATTCCAACAAATTCCCTTAGTGGCTTGAAACATGTATATGATAGTTCTCAACATACTTAACCTAGTAAAAAAAGGAGGCTTTTAGATAGTGATGATAGGAAGCATAAGGTATCAAAACCTAGGAGATGTATAGTGAGGTGCTCTAACTAGAAGAACTCATATTAAAGATTTCTTTCACAATTGATTCCATTTTAAAATATAATATTGCACTTGGTTGCTTATCCTTTTCTATAATACATAACTTATTTGTTTTGTTTTTTTTAGAGGTGCAATAGGCACTCTTTGTCGACTTGTTATACTAGAATTTATTTTTTATCTCATTATTTTTCATGATGAAACACCCAATAATAGGTACCACAAACCCCCTTACATTTTTAGTGACATAGAAAATAAGCACATCAAAATAATAATGGTGGATCTCAAGTCACACTTCAATATTTTGATTGAGGAACAATGTTAGGACCCTTACTAACTATTTTAGTATATATTAGGTATTTATAAATAAAGGTTTGGGCACATATAATTTGTAAATCATCCTATAAGCTAAAAACATTTATCCTACATATATGGGCGTGAAATTTCAAAGTTGTGTCACACTTTTATAAAGGAAATGATAAACATTGATCTAATTTTTTAACTTGAATAGCTACAAAGTGACATACATGTTTTAAATTTTGAGATGTTGAAGACAAGAAACAACCAAAGGTAAATAACATGGAAGATAATGCAATACACACAATACCTTCAGCTTAAACCCTTCTTTCTCCTCGAATAGAGCAGAATGGAGCGTACCCTAGCTCCACTAGCTATGCTCTTGATAAGATATTATGTTGATTACTCACCAAACCAGAAGTATAACTTTACTTACATGCTCATGATATATTGAAAATGACTAGATTGATGTTTGATTTATAGATTGATGAGTGATAGGATGGATGGCTAGGATTAAGAGGTGCAATAGATGGTGAGGATTTGATGAGACAACATTAGGGCATATCCTTATGTGAACGGTTGATATTTCGAGATGTAGTATAGGATGGATGGTTGAGATGCAAAGCTAGTTTGACTTTTGTGCCTCTCATTTATTGATTGTGGCAAGTGTCTAGGTTCAATGAATCTAGACAAGCTCTTAGCTAGTCATGTGACCCTTAATAATTAATCAAATAATAATAAAATTCTTCAATAAATTATTGGAGAAAGCTTATGTGGGAGGAAAAAAAATTAAATAAATGAGATTTATTTAATTGATTTGACTAGAGGGGCAAATGGATTAAATTAATTAAATAAATATAATTTATTTAATTAATCAGGTGATGGAGAAAATGGATTTAAATTAATTAAATAAAGATAATTTATTTAATTAACTTGAGAAATAGGATAAATGTGTCATGCGATGACATAAGGTGGTGTTAGGAGAGTGAATGACTAGGTGATGTGTCTAAAGGTGATGTCTTGGTGTTGTCGTAAGGACATGGTCAATTCCATGTGTCTACATTTTCCCCCTATTTGAGATTATGATGCGTCTAAGAGAAGTACCATCATTTCAAAGAAGATAGGTATGGATGATTGGAAAGGGATGCCCTAGCCACTTGAAGGAATGACAAGGAGGAATGATGGAGGTATGACATACCCCCTCGAGAGGATAGGTGGGTTGGAAGAATGTGGGTATACTCTCAAAATGTCACAACCCTTATTTTCAATAATTAAATATGAATTTAAATATTATTATTTAAATGGATGTCGACTAATTTTGACTTGTATGTGTGTACAATAGGAACACTATCTCCCAACGAAGAGAAAGAGAGTATCATCAAGGAAGAAGGCGTCTAACTGACTTAAGGTGAATTGCCTGAAGCAAACCCGCACACACCATATAGTTTCACGTAGACTAAATTGCATATATTATTTGCATTTAGAATAAATATTTTGAAAATAGACTGTCAAATTATAACTTTAAGAAATAAATATTAATTGCATTGTTTTGAATTATTTAATTAGATTTTTGAATATCTTTATGGAAAAGATTCTTTTAATGCATAAATTATATTTTCCACAAGGAAGAAGTGGCTATGCAGGAATCATGAAAATATTTCTTTATTTCAATAGGAGATTAATTTGAGAATAAGAGTGAGGTAGTGGAGTGAGCAGAGTTATTGGTTATTATTGTTTTTCCTATTTGAGTGGGAGGAAAAGATAGTGGGCATTTATTATCTTTTCTATTTTGTTTTGAATGTATGATTTTATGAAGATGCTATAAAACTAGAATGGGAGAAAAAAAATGGAAATTCATTCTTCCTTTCGGGGAAAAATAAAATAAAGGCAAGGGAAAGAGGTTTTGAGCTCTACAATATAGAGAAGGATTCCAATTTGAAAGATTGGTATGTAACAGTCCATTGTTTCAATGGTCTTAGTTTTTTTTTTAATATTTAATCTCCTACGATATTTTGAATGTATTTTCAATTATGATTATAAATCTTTGAAATGAATTATTTAAATATTTTTAAGAGAATAGTTATAATTAGGGCTAGTCTCTAAATACACTACCCTAGCATGCAATTTAAAATAATTTGGCCTATAGTCAACTCATAACAACTAGTAAGGTAGGGAAACATTGACCTAAATTAAGAAATTCAAATTTAAAAGTTTGGTGTTCAAATCCACAACCATAGAAATAATGTTGGTCAATTTTGCACTTGCGAATCTAAACTAGTATAAATACAATGGACAACTAAATGTGAAGATTATATCTCATTCCCAGAAATAAATGATAATAAGAATAGGTTAAAATAAAATTATTTGCCAACTTCCATATAAAATACACCATTTTACATTTTAATCAATATATAAAAACAATCCAATTACCCTAATCTCATAAAATAAAATAAATACACATATATGTATGATTTTCACCATTACAAATATCCTTATCCTTAAAGTGAGGATAATATATTTTTTTGATTCATTCAACTCCTTTTGTTATGGAAACATTGTGACTATTCAATTGAAGATCTACCTATTGTTAGAGTTGAAGAATATCACAAATGTTTTATTCATTCTATGAAGGGGAAAATGGATTAATCAATTAAGAATAATAAACCCAATACATTAATGGAATCTAAAGATAAAAGATTGATTTAAAATAAAACAAAGATGATACTTACACCTCTTACCTTGCGTCTTCCATTATTTGCCTATCAACTCTTGATCTTGATAAATGTGAAGCCCTCAGAAGCATGTGCTCCCTTGCTTGTTGAAGATGACAAGAGCAGAATGGCTAGGATACTTGTTTTTATTTGAAGATGAGCTTCAAACACCAAATGTGAGAGAATGAATATGAAGTGCTATGAAGTACCAAACGCGTGCTTGTATTTCTGCAGCATAAATTCGCTCAAAGGATGAATATGAAATGAAGAAGGAGAGGGTGGTATTTATAGAAAAAGGTGAGGGAAGATCAATGGTTTAGAAGAAAAGCAAAGATCAATGGAGGAGGGTTGTTGAGGAATGTGCAACAAATGGAAGAAAGACATGTGTCATTCGAAAAGCAGCGTTGTTGAGTTAACTCCTCTCTTAATGAGGATGAGATTTGATTTTCTTAATTTAGAATTTATTTTTCTAATTTAAGAGAAAGTTTGCTTTAAAGATGCTTTAAAACTGCTTTTGCTTTTGTATGACAAGAGGAAAGTATTTTTAGAAGATAAGAATGATTTTTGAAGATAAGAATGCATAATTAAATAAAAAAGTTTTTATTTAATTATTTTGTAGATAATTGAGAGGAATAAATAAAATATAGAAATATATTTTATTTTGTGGAGATTTTTTGAAGAATAAAATAAAATACAAAAATATATTTTATTTAAATAAAATTGCATTTTATTTAAATTTGGAAGAATAAAAGATTTTAATTAAATAATTGAAATTATTTAATTATTTGGAAGGATGAAGTTGATGATAATGAATTTAATTAATTAAATAAAATGTAATTTATTTAATTAAATGAGAGGAGATGAATCAGATAAATAAATAAATTTATTTATTTATTGATAGAAGAATGTGAATGATGAAATAAATATTTAAAATATTTATTTAAGTAGAGTCATGCCAATTTTAGGTGTATACATTTTGCCCCTCTTTCATGCAATGTGTTTTATCATGTTGTTTCAAAGAATAAGATTGTCTGAAAATGATACATGCCCCAATTTGCTCCTGGTACAAGTTTAACAACAGGATGCCCCCTCGGGAGATTGGACAAGGAGACGGTAGAAGGTGTGAGACGGACAATCTCACGATGAGATAGGTGGACAGGAGAAGAAATGGTTGAATGCAAAAGAAAGAGGTAAATGATATGGGATGCAAGATAAAAAGATAACACACACAAGCAAGAAGCAAGTATGCACAAATGATACAAGAACAAACGGATCAGATATGGAACAGCTATGGATCAGATATGGAGTGGATGATACTGATGACAAGGAAACACCATGGATAGGTAGATGCATGGGTGATAAGGCATGAATGGGTATGTATGGGGATGGGCAATAGTGGATAGGAGGAATCAACGATGTGATCTCCAAGGACTATGTCGCATAGGAATAACTCGAAGCTTACGATGAAGGAAGATGAGAGGATAATGAAGGATTTGCATGGTTTTGGAGGGATAAGGTATGTCAAGAGACATCTAAAACATTTGTTAACATTGTGCCCCCAATCTTTGTCAAGATCAAGAAAAATAGAGGAAAGGAAGATTAGGATGGACGGACTGGATAGTATAGGTGTGTAATGGATAGAGGAATAGGATAGGAAATGCTATGAAAGGAAACTAGTAGGAGAAAAGTGATATACTGATGAGACAAGGTGCCCTCAAGTGTAGGTGATGTAGGAGATCAACTTACACATGATGCCTGTTTGCCAGGTTTTCATCATGGTACTTATCCAAGGCATCTGTTTGTCAGATTTTCACCGTTGGATGAAGGGATTTTTCTTTACTTTTTTCTGAATATTTGGAGGTGGAATATGGAAGAGAGGGACTACAGTATCTAGTTCCTTAAAAGGTGATAGTCCTGCTAGAAAGATGTCGTCGCATGGACCATGTCAAGTGTGCTCATAGATGTTGGTAGGGGATTGCATGAAAGTGAGACGAAGTAGGTAGATAGTGGATTATGGAAGGTGCGATAGTGGATGATGATGCAGAATACAGAAGGACTTATTCAAGGATGGAAGGAAAGTTTATGCAAAAGCATGGACCATAGGATGAGGAAGATATGTAGGATAGTAGTGGAAGGGAGGGGAGATGGAGTTATATGGAAGTGTTGTGGAATGGAAGGGAACCATGACCAACGGTTGCACATACTATGATAAACATTGAAGCTTATGATAGGCAGGTGGTGTGGGAAGCAATGAAGACTTTTCCTTGGTAGATAAATGATATAGGCCTTTAGGGACCCACATAGACTTAGTATTTTTCTGATTTTTGCTTGTCTTGTGGGATTAAAAGATTAGATATTTGTGGATAGCAGAGGACAAAGTGGATGGTTGGGATTCGCGAGAGGTGGATGCCTCATTTGACTTGAGGGCTTTTTGCTTATGTACCCAAACCATTTTGCTTGTAGATTTCTCTTGTGAAGGTATGGGATTGGGTATATGTAGCTTTTGTGCAGCTTCAGAGGTAATTAGTTGTTGCTTGGGGACCACACCTTTTTCAGTTTGGCATTGAAGTGTATGGGTGTATGCAGCTTTTGATATGGATAATTCTTTAATTCTCAGCTTTTATAGCCTAGGTCATGAGGATGCTTAGGATTTTTGACTTTATAGGTAGGGGCATCCAGATTTGTGCTTTTGAATCCTCTAGGGATGGCGGAAGTGAGGTTGGTGGAAGCCCATTGTTTAGACAACATGTGCATTTGTTGGCCATGATTGGGATATTTAGAGGATTTATAGATGGATGGATAAGGTGTTGGAAGAAGTGGAGGTAGGATGCATGGAAGGCTATTAGGAGTTGGAAGTAGCGGAGGTAGATTGGATGGTGGAAGGTGTATGGTCACATGCTTTTGACAAATGTAGGATGATGGAGGTGGAATGGCGACATATGTTTTGGGGATATGATAGGGTTTGCGATAGAAAGTAGTAGACTTAGGAGGAGTGGAGGAAGTACCAACATCTTGAGATTGCTCACCTTGGGGTATGTATCCAAGGCCATATGAAGGTGGAGGAACATTGACATGGATAGGTTCCAAAATACCTTGTTCATGAAGGCCTAAGCCTTTACCTTGATAGTTCATCTTCTGGAGTATGCGGTGGACCATGGGATTATGTATAGGTGCATTAGCATCGAGTTCCTTATTGGATGAGGAAGGCGAGATAGCGGATAATGGTTGTTGGTGTTCTAAGGAAGAACATTCATGCATGAAGGTAGTAAACCCAAGGATATAAGATGATGGATCTGTAGCTTTGGAAAATAATGGATGGTGAAGGATCGCTAGAATCTTGATCATCATTATGCTCTTTAGGATCTAAGTTATTGGGTTGATCATTCATGTGCACTTGGGAGGCAAGTGTCTCATCAGAGGAAGTGGAAGTTGTTGGATCATGGATGGGATTAGATGTAAGAGGGATAGAGGTAATGGATGTTTCTGGCTCATGAAGGGGTATGGGATCAAGTTGTTCATGGACATCTTCTTCATAAAAGGTAGTATTTGGATCATAGAGAAGGTATAGATTATGAACGGGTTGGAATTGGATCTCTTTCCCATGTATAGGATCAAGTTGCTCATGGATAGATTTTTCATAGGTATTATCTTGATCATGGAAGAGATAAAGGTTATGAATGGTTTGAAATTGGATGGGGGTGTTTTGATCTTGATTTAGACAAAGGGTGGATATTTCCACATGCTCTAAGGTGTGCTCTTGACATAGCTCTTGGTCTTCTTGAATGGAAGTGGATAGCTCTTGGATAGATTCTTGGTTGACAACATCGATGTTCAATGGACTTTGACTTTGATTCATGGTAGGAGGTTCTTCGATAAGCTCAAGGGTTTGCAGATGACATGAAGGTGTTGTAGGATTTGACATAGGATTGGAAGAATCTTTGGTAAGGTCAAGGACCAGAATTTGGGGACATGGTTGACTCTCTGCTAGTAGCCCTTGGATCACATCATTAGTAGGTGTATGGATAGGTGAATGAGGGGATTTAGCTTTCTCCCTAGCTTTTCTCTGGTTGTATAAATTTGGAAAAACTCTTTCCCACCACTCATCTGATTGTTTTTTGGTCATCCATTTAGAGTTTGAGGAACTAGATGGTGGTGTCGGTGTAGAATTGGTATGTTTTGGAATATGTGTCTTAGAAGGTGGCGAAGGAGGACTAGTAGACGGGGTGGTATATGATTTCTGACTTAAGGTGATGCTTACCTTGTCATGAGTATGGGAAAAGGATATACGATTTTGGGGCGAGGTGTAGTTGGTACTGGCACGTTCAGCTTGCAAGATTGCCATTTCTTGTTGTAAGACTTGGACTTGTTCAGAAATTGCTATACAATATTGGGGCGAGGGATCGAAGCTTATTTGCAATTGCAGGTATTGGAGTTTTTGACCAAAATATTCTAATTGGTTTTCCATTGACATAAGACCAGAAAAGCTTACTGGTTTGGATACGCAAAAACAAATGCGCCAGAATAGAGTGCAAATGTGCTATAAGTTGGATTAAATGTGCAACACTGGTGATGCTTCAAATGCACCACAATAGAGTTTAAATGTGCTGAAAGTCAGATCGAATGTGCTACAAGTTGTGACAAATGCGCAATTCTAGCTTTTTGTCTTGTTTTCTCAGAAATTTGGAAGATTTTGGAATGTTTTCAGGATTTTTCTATTTTTTTTGGTTTGAAAAACTTGGTGTTTTTGGATAGTCTAATGTTCAATTATGGCAAAAACACAGCAAACACATAGAAGTTTTTCATGATTTTTATCTTTTGTTATTATTATTATTTTTTTTGTATTTTTGGACTGTTTTGACTCAAAAACAAGTACACCCTAGGCTGGATAGGATAGTATTTGTTGAATCCTCTAGTTGTGCATACTCAAAGCATGTAGCTTCAAGATCTGGTAGCACCGGCTCCCCTTCCACGGCACTCACTTCTCATGAATACCAGATCCAGGTTTCCTTAGGCTCGTACCCCCATCGAACCTTAGGATTGTCCCTGGTACCTCTACTAAGAGTCACATGAATCGAGGCCGCTTCAAGAGCTCCACCCTTTGCATCAACAAATAGGGGATTTTGGCTTGCTAAACAATTGGTCTTAATTAGGGCAACCGTTCAAGTGGTTACACGTGTGGCGGCACTACTCTCCATTATGGAGTCTCCCAGCCTCAAAGGGTTACGCCTTAGAGGGTTTTGGGGGAGGTTGTCCGTCGGTGTAACACAACAACACTCGTTGCTTGAGGTTTTCACCTCAAGCACAATTTATTTTAAGTGGCTTGGTAGGGCTTGGCTTTAGCCTGTTACCACTCAGGGTCATTCCTACTTGGACAGGCATGCATCCAAGGGTAGCCCCCCTAAAGGTTTAACAAATAGAATGACAAGTCTGGCACTTTGATCACCCAGTTAAGGGGAGAGCATAAGCCTATTGTCATTCGCAAGCACAAAAAACACTTGTTAATCCAACCTAGTTAAAAGTAGAAAAACTAAATGGGCTACTCTACTTGTGCACTCACATGATTGTTAACTTGGAAGTGTTTAGATCATAGCAATATTCATTTTCCCGTTTGTTAACTTGGAAGTGATTAAGACATAGCAATGTTCATTTTCCCATTTGTTAACTTGGAAGTGATTAAGACATAGCAATGTTCATTTTCCTGTTTGTTAAGATAGCAGTGGTCTAATCTAGGAAAATAAATGAACAATGCAAAGATAGCAATTGGGTTTAGTTACTTCCTTCCTAGTTATGAACTATGTGGAGTTTGTATGAAATGCAGTTGGTTACTTTTCCCTTACTTAGCCTAAGTGAACTAGGTAAAACATCTAAATGACCTAATCTAGCCACTAACCCTGCAAAACAATTGTTAGATCCAATGCACAAAATTAGAAACCCTAAAAACAGAAAGCAGGATCAAATGCGTTGCACTGCAGTCTGAATGTGCAGAAATAGGACTCGCATGCGGTGTTGTACAAAAGCGCAAAAATAGAAGGTAAATGCACCAAAACATGAGGTATATGCGCAACTATATCAAATGCGTCATTTTACAATGCAAATGTGTATTTCTGTTAGATGCGTTGTTGTGCAGAATGAATGCGCCAAAAGAACAGGTATATGCGCAACTAGTATGTAGGCGCCCAAAATAGAGATCAGATGCGCCGTTGCGGAGGATGAATGCGCCAAAATGTCATAAGTGCTGAAATAGAGGGTAGATGCATCACTTGGGAGGTCAGATGCACCAGTTTTATGCATGTGCCAATTTGGGAGGTAAAAGCATCGTTTTAGAGGGTAGATGCGCTGAAAGTTTCTGTCAGAACCCTGTACCTGCACCTGTATGGACCTGTCACTTAAAAACACTCAGTTTTTTATTAGATAGAGGGGCAAAGGCCCCATGGTGGGTGCTAAAATGTGAGGGGAAAAATAGGTTAATCAAATCAATGATAATAAGAACCCAAACATCTATGAAATCTGAAAATAAAAAAAAGAGATTTAAAGTAATAAACAAGAACAACACTTACAACCTCTTTCACCTTGTGTCTTCCATAGTTCACCTATCCTTCCTTGACCTTGATGTTGATGAAGCCCTCAGAAGCTATTGCTCCCTTGCTTGTTGAAGGTGACAAGAATGGAATGGCTGAGATATTCGTGTGGTTGAAGATGAGCTTCAAACACACTAACAAATGGATATGAAATGCTTATGGAAGTGGGGGTGCCAAAGGTGTGCTGGTATCTCTGCAGCATAAGTTTGAACGAATGATCGATCTAAAATGAAGAAGGAGAGGGTGGTATTTATAGAAAAAGGTGAGGGAAGATCAATGGTTTAGAAGAAAAGGAAAGATCAACGAAGGAGGGTTGTTGAGGAATGTACAACAAATGGAAGAAAGACATGTGTCATTCGAAAAGCAGCATTGTTGAGTTAACTCCTCTCTTGATGAGGATGAGATTTGATTTTCTTAATTTAGAATTTATTTTTCTAATTTAAGAGAAAGTTTGCTTTAAAGATGCTTTAAAACTGCTTTTGCTTTTGTATGACAAGAGGAAAGTATTTTTAGAAGATAAGAATAAATTTTGAAGATAAGAATGCATAATTAAATAAAAAAGATTTTATTTAATTATTTTGTAGATAATTGAGAGGAATAAATAAAATATAGAAATATATTTTATTTTGTGGAAATTTTTTGAAGAATAAAATAAAATACAAAAATATATTTTATTTAGTGGATGTTTAAGATTTTATTTAAATAAAATTGTATTTTATTTAAATTTGGAAGAATAAAAGATTTTAATTAAATAATTGAAATTATTTAATTATTTGGAAGGATGAAGTTGATGATAATCAATTTAATTAATTAAATAAAATGTAATTTATTTAATTAAATGAGAGGAGATGAATCAGATAAATAAATAAATTTATTTATTTATTGATAGAAGAATGTGAATGATGAAATAAATATTTAAAATATTTATTTAAGTAGAGTCATGCCAATTTTAGGTGTATACACATTCAACCCCTTTTGTCATGGCAAACATTGTGACCAGTCAATTGAGGATCTACCTATTTGTTAGAGTTAAAGAATATCACAAATTTTTATTCATTCAACCTTTTATTGTGACAAACATTGTTAGCATTCTATTGAAAATTTGAAAAATATCAAAAACATCTACCTCACATTCATTTATACCCTTCGTTACGCTAAACATTTTGACCACTCAAATTGAAGACTAAGTAAAGCCAATGGATTTCTTCAATTTTCCAAAGTAGTCATAATCAAAACTTCTAAAGACAAGAGCTATAGGGCAGTAGCAGTCCCTGCCAAATGTTGGAACGGTGTGGGTGGCTTTGAGGTGGAAAATAAATAAAAGATGTGAAAGTAGTATATGCATGAATAAATTTTATAGTTCTATCAATATTTTGCACGATTAATTCTTTTCAAGCAAGAAATGGGTCGGTGAAAGATACAACGATATGTCCAAAATGCAAGTAGATTTGAGTTCAAACTCTATTTTATAGTTTGCATGTTGTAAGATGCAAATCACATGTAGTCTAAAATGCAAGTCCATTAAAGTTAGAATCTTTTGTTGGAAGTAGATTTGAGTTCAAACTCTGTTTTGCAGTTTGCATGTTGCAAGATGCAAATCATAACCTATAGTCTAAAATGCAAGTCCATTAGAGTTGGAATCTTGTGTTGCATTTAGTATTTTTACAAATATGTAGTCAAAATTTGAAGTCCCAAGTGGGGTTGGTTGGATTTTAGAGTTGCACTTACATTTTGCATGTTGCAAATATGCAGTCTAGCAAAGCAGAGTAGCAAAAAAAAAAAAAACAAATGCTAATATAAACAACTATATATAGTTAATTTACTTATTGTGCATTGTTCTATGGGCCATAAATCCAAAACTGTAATCTTGTACCTTTCCTGCAATCTAATTGGTACAGTCCCTAATGACATGAATGTCCATCCAAGTGGGATCTGGGTAGCATAAAGCATCTTTGCACTATGATACGGGATGCAACAAGACCTAAAAATATCATTCAAAATTGACCACATTTAGATGTTGAGGATAGTTGTTGAAGTGCATAGTTTTATTGATAAGGGTAAACAAAGTAGATATATATAAAACAGAGTAAAATATTAGGCTCAAAGCCATGGTCGGATCTCAAATGTTTCCTAACTTGTAAGTCATGAAATTAATTGATCAGAAGAAAAATTTACATTCATTTGAGCAGGAAGCATATAATGGCATGTCCTTCAATACCTCATCTTATTTTGGATCTTGAGTTCACTTGATTTATAGTTTCAAATTTCAACTGATACACAATATTTATAAATGAATTATATTCCAAAGAAATAAAGTGAATGAAATGCAAATGAACTAACCACAGAATGAAGAATATCTTTCTCTTCTAGTAGTTGTCAATAGTAACAAAATCAAAATCAAAGACTGCATATATGTAGTCATTTTCAGGGGTGCCTACTGCCAACAATGACCTATGCTAATGCAACTTAGTGTAAAGAAGTACAAAGTTTCATTTTTGTTGATTCAATAATCCAGTGAGGTGTGTAGAGTTAATTAGTTAGAAAGCTCAGTAATATTGTATTGTAATGAACATTTTGTCTAAATTTAAGGAAAAAACAATGGACCAAAGCTATGGGGTGGATGATGTATGACTTCCACATTCGGGGGAAAAAATTCAAATCTCTTAAATTTGTCTTAAGGAAAAACGTTAAACCCAAAAATAAAATAAATCACAACAGAAATGTATTTTATTTAGGTTGACAATAAATTGATGCAAAAACCCTACCTTTTTCCTCCAACCTAGAGCACAAAACCAACTGAAGAAAGCACAAGTTCAAATATCTAATTCACCTTGAACAATGGCATATAGTGAGATTGTTTACAATGGTGCTTTTTGTGGTAGATCCATTACACCCTGCATTCATCACAGAGAAAAAAGCTCATTTCATAAATTATCTGTGTCATATGAAATAATGTTGAGCAGGAAGTTTTTGAGAGATGGGGAAAACCCTAGTGATTCTTCCTTTGCCATCTCAGAAATAATGGCTTGGATTGCTTCTGCTATTCCTTCACAATGCCATTGTCCATCACTATCGCTGCCACCCTCTTTACCTTGGCCTTACAAGGACTGTAGACTAACAAACCTAGTGCATGTTTTAGCCTTTTCAGGGCATGACATTTGTTTAAAGTGTAGATGAGGTTGCAGTACTCAAATACTTATGTATCATGTATTTTGGTCAAAGAAAATGGTTTTTATTAGAATTATTTTCTGTAATCAGGAATATGATGTATATTTGGAATGAAGAAACATCCATTGTTTCTTTGATATGGCAATGTTTGTCTTAAGATTCATACATTATTGATTTTCAAAAAGATACCAGTCTTATATTTAAGAGTGTTTTTTGGTGTATCAAATTGTCACCAAATTGTAATGTTGT
This sequence comes from Cunninghamia lanceolata, assembly GCA_027924645.1. NCBI lineage: Eukaryota > Viridiplantae > Streptophyta > Pinopsida > Cupressales > Cupressaceae > Cunninghamia > Cunninghamia lanceolata. Next base: position 14,670,388 of record BSBN01000078.1, read on the forward strand.
TCTTAGATCCAATTGCATAGTTTGATTTGACATTTCCTTTCCGTAATGACAAAGCTAGTATAGAGGCCCAAAATATCTGAACCTAATCAAACTATGAAGTTAATCCTAGATGAATATTGCAAGAAGATACTTGTTTGTTTTGCAATTTCCATAGCTCAAATGAATTCTAATCTTCTTCCAAAAATGAAATACAAGAATTCAAAGAATTGCTAGGAACAACATAAATATTTATTAAAGAGAAAGATTGGAAGATGTCAGAAGTTTAATCAAAGAATGATTAAAATAACTATGTGAGTCTGATATAAACTCGTAAGTCCAGGTGGGCAAAAAAATAAATTTGAAGGATGTAAATTCTTTTGAGAATTATTTATTTTTATTCGGACACTTGAGAAGCTGACCAAAGAATTTGAGCCACTGGCAAGGCACCAAAATGTGGTCTATTTCAATTTTTTTACCTCTTATCTCAGGAGAATAAAAATAATTAGCATTTTGGTCATCATGATTAAAAATAACCTGAAACAGTTTGTATACAATGTATTTGTTTGCATAAGAGTGCAATATTTAGCTAAGTCAGCAAGAGTCAAATGGGCTTAAAATGAACTTAACCAATACTTGATCAAGACACATGATGGTGAATGTTCTATAGCAAATAACACAATATGATGAAACAATCCAAAATAAATAATGACAAAGGATTGTGAGGGAAAATATCTTTCTGTAGCCATAGAGCCAAAATCTACACAACTTATCAACATGATGCTACAAATTTTCTCAAATGTGGATAGGTATAAGCCTTACATTGGATAGATGTATATTCTAGAAAGATACCGTATGTCTCCTTTTCTCTCTTGCCAAAATAGATCCAATTGTTTGAGGATTCATGACTGAAGAAAATGCTACAGTAAAAAGATACAAAGACTAATAGTGAATAAGAGAATAGTTAAAAAAAATCTTCCTGATCTACATTGTAAAAAGCTGAATCATCTCACTTTTTAGGAACCTAGCTACAAAAAAGTACTAGTGCACAGAACCATCTTGGCCTATTTACATTATTTGGACTAAAGAAGTGATTTACACTAAATAAATTTAAATAGAGGCAACATATAGGGGAGATAGAGATTGTGTTTTTATTATATGATGTGTGAACATAAAAGGACAAAACAACAACCATAGTAAATTAGGACTCATAACAAGTTGATCATTTGGCAATGTAGAATTTTGCAATGGTGTTCTTTCATAAACAAACTAATCTATTCCATGCAGTGTTGTTAGCATAGAGTAGCTTCACACATGTATGATTTTACCAATTCTCTACTAGGAGGGAAAGAGGGTTAAATCCTATAGAATCTAAATATGGGTCCCTACCATCTAACTTTGATGAATTGAATCATGATGGTGCCAGCAAGGCTAAGCCTTGGCCAGAGGGAGGTGGAGTTCTCAGGGATGATAGAAGCTTGATCGCTGCCTTCTAATGCTTAGATCTAACCAACGATATGGACAAGAAGGCAGATTCTACCATCACCACAAATAAAAAGTGAATTATTTTTAGAGATTCTTCTATCGTTGCCAATCATTTTAATCAAGAACAATACCATAGCTAAACTTTAGCATGTCCTTCGAGGAGATTGAACCTCTAGAAAGAAAATTCCCATAGAGTCTAAGGTTGGGTCATGTATGTGGACAGAAAAACAAGAACCCATAATTTTTTTTGTAATGGAGCTGATTTGATTAATAAATTCACCCACCCCAAATTTTATTAGCTCCCACTTTGAAGATTGTTAAACATTGCTAGGGAGTAGAAAGAATCATTATGGTAAGTGGGATTATTTCTTCTCCAAACTAAGAGATTGCATGGAACAAGAAAGGAGTAAATGAGACGAGGAAAGTGACCATGATTTAGCCCTCATTAATCCATATGGCATAGGAACTATGCATGCCAATAGCTTCACCCTAGATATTGCATTCTGTAAATTTGTTATTCTGAGTTCTCTTTGACGTTTTGGCATGGAAGAAGAATGTAGCAACATAAATATAGAAAGAAAGATGGTTAGCAAGGGTAAGGATAAGGTTACTTAGTAGTCAACCGAGCCATGAAAGTAAAGGAATTACCAAGGAAAACTTAGGAGAATGCCGATACAAATGATGAAATGTAATGAGAAAAATATAAAGAAAGGTATTTTAGATTTTGATGTCCCATAGAGGCTAAGAATGGCAATGGAGATTTTAAAAAGTACATGGTCAAAGTACAGTGGATCTCCAATAAATTATACATATAAGTAAAGTTAAATAAAGTAAGGAAGCAGAGAAATGTAGAATTAGACAAGATAATGAAGCAATAAATCCCCAAGATGCAATTCCTGAGAACCCAAAGCTATGTGTCTAGCATACTCTCGAATGCTAAGATGAATATTGTCTAGGTGATCTCATATCCAAATATTAGGAAACTTATGAAAACCTCATAATTATTGAGCCAAACCACTCAAAACCACAAGTTTTCTCAGGATGGCTGCCAACATAGTGCTTGAATATGTTGACCCCTCTATTGCCAATGCATTTAATGGCCAACAATATAGGCAAAAAGGTCATGAAGACACCATTAACAAGTCTTTTCAGGCTCCGGTTAACCTAACATAAATTATATAGAAGTAGATGGATGCCAGGCTTTTGCATGTAAAAATTCAGATAGTTCATGGTGCCAATGGAGTAGAGGGAAATAGCTGTCAGGATCCAAAGGTTATGATGCTTACTACACAGTAATCCAGCTAAATTTATTATCCCCGAACTCTCTTTTTGAGTTTATCATCAACTTCTGCCCTTCGTCAAATACAATAGGGTTAATGGTCCTTGTATAAGTTTGTCTCTATTAAATTTACTTCCCTCACCATTTTCAATCTCAAGATGGTATATAATAGGCATGCATATACACTTTTTCATCTACCCCAAACTTATTATATCTGATGGCCTGTAGTGCTGCATTTTCCAACCTATTTGGGATGTATAAGGTTGTTAGAAGGTCAAATTGGTTAGTTTCTCTACCTATTATGGCTGGTAGAAATTTCCATGTTGTCTCTCTTTTGATGGGTCTACTTTGAGAATAATAGAATCTTGGACAATTAATTTTTGCCAGAAAAGTACAAAAAAAAATCGAAAGCATCCATGAACATGCAACATTCTAGAGTTAGTTTTCTGTAAAAACAGAAAAATATGACAAGCACCCAAAAGGAAAAAAATTATTTCCTGCAAACCCAAAGCAGTTTCTTACCCTTGTATTTCCATCCATACATGGTAATGCAATACAGTCCTTGCCAGATATCTACAGTGAAAAACATCCTTGCAACACACAAGGCTTTGTCACAGTAGGTGTCATTGTCCCCATAGTAGAGCCACCCCAAAAGGAAAATAAAGAGCTTTAACGCCCATCCCTAAAACTATGAATTAATGATGACTCAATGTTGTAAATTGTAACATTGATTATTTCCATGATCTCCATATGAATGATATGATATGAAAGTATGGGACCAAGAGTAGTAATGATTCCACCTAGAAATAGGGTACCAACACACTATAAGAGCCTACAAAATGAGAACAATCGTGACACATGCCCACACCCTGTTCTCTCACCTCCATGCACAACAGATCCCTACCACATGCCCCCAGCAAGAAGAACATGTGCGTTGTTGGAAGAAAATTAATACAAAACATTACCTAGTATATTTATATGATGATGTCTGATATGTCAAAATAATTCCTATTTTTAACAGATAAAATTTGTTTAAAGGTAAAATTAAATAAACAAATTAAAAAAAGAAGAAAATATCAAACATAATAATTTATGGTGTAGGTGAGGGTTGAAGCCCAAGAGAGCAGAGGAAGCCAAATGCAAGAGTAGACGATGTATAAAATCTTGGACAAGAACATTACTAGCATTGTTGTCAATAGTTGAATTTGTAACTCTAATTATTATTGGCATCCCTGCATGATCTTTCAACCACATGAATGGAAAAATATCATTTTACCAAGCAACTAGTTGTATCACTTTCCAAGGAACCAGCTTAAGAAACTCAGCTAGATCATCGAACTAGTAGAGAACTCAAATAGACAAAAATAGCCAGAGTTAATAAGGGGGTCATGGGGCTTCTAGAGAAGGATGCCCCTGTTGCCTATGACTACACAGATGTTGTAACCATGTAGTTTTAGAAGCTCAATACATGATGAAGAATTGAAAAATAATGTCAATTAAAAAGAGGGCAGATAGTTAAGGAAAAGAGCAACTCCATGCCAGGTTTCATCTTGAACAACAGGCAGCTGGAGGAACACGTGCCCTGCATGCAAACCCTACAACAACATTTGAAATATGTTTAACTTTTTCTAGGCTGATTTTTCATTAGAAATCCCTAGCCTCCTCTCACAATAAAATATATGGGGTTTTAGCACCTCCAATCAGGAAACGGGAAAATGCCAGAGAAAAGTAAAAGAAATCCAAACCTTTACAAACTTGTTTAATATTTCCCAGCTGGTGCCATTTCCAAGGAGAACAAATATGATTTTAGTTAGCTGAAAACAAGAGTCTCCTGCTAAGGCAGGGACTAAAAAGGCCATGCCAAGGCCGTGCAAATCATGAGCAAATGTCAGGGAAGACATTTCAAAGGGTTGTTATTACTGATGATGTCCAACAATCAAATGTCCAATATGATTTTGGAAGTATTATCATACCATTAAATCAATTACAAATAACTCCCTTTTCTACAAAAATGATGAAATCTACATAACCATGTCAATTTTCATTTATTTTTGGTACAGTTTACAATTATATATTTATTTGTATTGAGTCTACAGTACTATTGTAATGAGTTTTTTTTATCTAGTGATTAATCTATCTATAGTAAACCAATCAAAATAAAGTATTATTTTCATGTTGGACAAATTGTAATTTTTATTGGGAAAATGATTTATCGATTGGCTCAAAATTTGACCTCTTAAGGTGGCTTTTGTAGAAATTCTATTTTGATGATACAAACACCTAAAATTGAGGAGAAAAATCCAATCAAATTAACTTGTTTAATTAAATTATGAGTGACTAAATTCTTTCTTGGAATTTGGTTATTCAACAAATAATTTTTTTTCTAAAGTCTATGCAAATATTATAACAAAAATTGTAATATTTATATTAATATAATATCCATATTAATGTCACCATTTAGTATTTTTTTTTATGTATAAATATTAAAAATAAAAATATTGTAGTGATCTAAATATTAATGTGAAACAAACACCTAAAATTGAGGAGAAAAATCTGGACACCTAAAATTGAGTAGAAAAATCTGGTCACAAGCTAGAAGGTGGCAATACTAACAAATTAACTTGTTTAATTAAATTACGAGTGACTAAATTCTTGCCTAGAATTTGGTTATGAGTGATTAAATTCTTGCCTAGAATTTGGTTATTAAACAAATAATTAAAATATCGTAGTGATTTAAATATTAATGTGAAACACAAACCTAAAATTGAGTAGAAAAATGGTGCCTGGCTATTAAACAAATAATTTTTGGGTTATGCCAATATTATAATAAAAATTGTAATATTTATATTAATATAATATTCATATTAATGTCATTATTTAATTTTGATCATTGTATAGGTATTATATTCTTTTATGTATAAATATTAAAAATTTAAATATTGTAGTGGTCTAAATATTAATATATTATATTGTGTAATATTATATTTATTTTAATATGATTGTTTCATTTGTATTCAATACAATAATATAATTAATAATATATTAACAATAATATTTTTATTATTTATGTTTGATCATTGTATAGTCATTATATTCTTTTCTATATAAATATTAAAAATTAAAATATTGTAGTGATCTAAATATTAATATGCTAACCAAACAAATATTAAATCAAATTCAAAATCAACTAATCAATTCATGAAGAGTATTTACCAATAAATCAGTTCAACAAATATTTAATTTAAGAAAAAAAAATCAACTACAAAATGCCTACTATTATTATAACACTACAAGGATGTGGCACTTGCTTTTATCTATTTTTGTTTCCTTTCATTTTTGCATGTTTTTATATATTTAATTTATATTAGTCTCATTTATATAAAATTTTATATAATTATCTTATTATCTTATTATCAGTTCACATTTCCATACGCTTGTCTTGAGATTTTGTATTTTATGTGTATAGGTTCACTCTCACATGGTGCGGATTTAACCTCAAATTTAATTTTTAAAATTAAAATTGCAAACTCTTACTTTTTTTCATTAGTTGTTAGGAGCTAACTTAATACATGTTTGAGTAACTATTTGTTATGTCTTTGTATTTAAACATATTCATTTAAGGCATTTAAACAAAGCCTAAAATCATTCAATCATCTACTCTACAAGAAACACTCATACCTAGGAGCATTTCAATTGGAGCACTAAAAGGAACATATCTACATTAGAATTCAAATTAGTCTGTTGCATGCTTTCTTTCTATCCAAAAACACTTCCCCAATCTTGTAAATTTAGTCTTTCAAGGGGGTTGATTGAGGAGAACATGACCCTCATAATTCAACAATCTCCCCAAGGTATGCTTTAAATATTATTAGTCCTTACAAGTTGGTAGAGAACATGAATCATAGTGAACCATGTCACACTGGTACACAATTTGTCATATCAGATCTGTCAGTTATAAAGCATATGCATGCCACAAGACAATTCCAAGGAGTGCCTAATTGATTACTGATGCAGAGAGTACAGATGGAATTGGATAGCGGATCCAAAAATTGAACCATTGAACTTCTTGTAACTTTGAACCCTTTGAATTCACTATCGATGAGACCACATACCATCGGTGAGCTCAAATCCTATTGGGCTGACATATCGATCACCCCGAATACCCTTCGAGCCTCCATCATCGGTGTGACTTAGATCATCAGCGGAACCTTATTCTCTTCTTCCGATGTGTCGATACACTTTGACCGTCAGTGTGATCTCCTTCGTCGGCGGTCACCTTGTTTATCCACCTGATATGCCGATATACGTTGTCTTCGGCGAGACTCTTTTCTATCGGCGGACACTTATCAACTCAAACTGATGCGCTGATGGGATTAACTTCGGGAAGACACCAACTATCGCAGAGACTACACAAAATGTCGCCGATAGTTACAGTTACACCGATTGGTGTAGCATAGGAGATCAGAGAGAGAACTTAAGACAAGGCCAACAGTGATAGTCAAGCCGATGGACAAAATGCCATCGGTGAAACATACTCCATCGCTGGAACACAAACAAGTTACACTGAAGGCCTCAGTCTCACCAAAATTGACTTCATCTACTCTTTAATTGAACCCTAGCACATGAAGATGCTAGGCCGTCTACTATGCATGCTCCTCAGTCAGGAACATCTGCTCCACCTGACTGGTAAAAGAAAAGAAAAAAAAAACAAAAATATGTACAGAACGATGCCATTCCACTGATTTCTTTGGAAATCCATCAGTGGAATGGTTATCTACTCATTTTTGACAATTTAGACTAAACTAACTCACTTGCAGAGAACAAAGAGCTATTATGGATAGTTATAAAATATTCACAACACAAACCAAACACAGAAAATGATGGACAGAAGTTATTATTGCTTAGATGATTTCTGAATCACAATCCTCAAATCTACTGTACTCCTTCTCGTTTGCTCCCATGTGCTTTTATGAAGCTAGAGTTGGAAAATCAACGGTTTGCTCAACAGTTAGGGAAGGCCAACTACCCTGAATCCCAACCGACTCCTGTTGATCTTTTCGGATTCTACAAAATGTGTCCATTATTTTCCAAATGAAAAACAAAAACTCCTAGGTTTTATGAAACAAGACATGAACAAAATGGCATGGCCAAATAGGCCTTATTTCAACATAGTAGATTATACTATGGTGCCCCTGCACCAATTACGCATAATGCAATTCTAACTTGCATAAAATTTTGTGATTCTTATAGTTCTAAGACAATTAAAACTTTGAGACAATTAATTTTTTAGCATTGACATTTAAATCTTCTATGACGTTGGGATTATTTTTCATCATTGTTCTAAGAAATAAGTACTTTAATCCTTTTGCATTTAATTTCCAGAAATACCATTTATCACATGCTTTATTTACCCATGTTATTTACTTTAATTGTGTATTCATTAATATCAATTTATTAATTAACCTAGATATTCAATCAGGAAAAATATTTTTTCCTTTACATTTTTGGTGAACCCATCTAATCTTACACCACCCTAGGGTTTTGCTTTAGGGCTTATACCTTCAATTAGGGTTTTAGATTTGTACTTTCTAATTTCTCTATCATTTTTAGATCTTATTAGGGTTTGTGTTCCTATTTATTGCTACCTCATTGCTATATCTTTCCTTATTGGGTTTGTGCTATATTATATGGCATTGCTTTTGCCTAGTCTACCAATCCTTCAATGCATCTTTAGGGTTTCATTTTCATATCTAATTTACCATTGATTATTTTTTCAAATTTGAGAGTGATTTATATTATTTCTCATTACCACACTACATTGTTTATGCCATGAGTTGCTTCAAATCCTAAACTTCCATTGAGAAGGAGTGCTCATCTTAACCCCACTATGGTTGCCTGCTCTAATAACAATGAAATATCTTTGGATGCTCATATTGAGAACCTCTTGGATGATCAACAAGATTATGATCATGATACACACTTGGCTAAGAAAGATCTATCACTTATTAGGCCAACACTTATTGATTCATTCTTGTTGGCAAGAATGACATGACATAGTTCAGAGATTTGAGCCTGAGTCAAGTCTCTAAAGTCAGTTTATACTTCAGACGTGATAGTAATAGAGTAAGAGATAATAGTAATAACTTAGAACAACATTATGCAATATGATTAGATCGTACATAACAAGTCATTCACATCCATGTACACATCATTCATTAGTTATAATCCTTATATCCCCTTATATATTCATATTGACATCACATATAATAAGCAGGTCTAAGTCTCTACTATGTATAATATATTTTCTTACATACACTTATATATCCTCTCTTTTTCTATCCATCTTTATACATTATGATGTAATAGGGATGTGTCCCTTACAAAACATCCTAAACGCTATCTTCTATGTCAGAATTGACCTCCATAGTTCACTTGCGGTGACTTGCGATAGGTTCTAATGACTGTCATGTACTCTGCCAACATCATCCCCCCTTTTCAAAACTGTCTTGTCCTTAAGACATATGTTGCTAGTTGTTGGGTAGGATGTTTTTGTATACAACAAATATATAAAATTATATACAAATGAAACTAAAAGAAATTAAATATAGAAAATTATGCCAAAGTGAAAGTAAATAAAATATATATAAATAAAGAAAGAAAACAAACTAAATATGTAATTGTATATTCTACAGAAACTAAATGGAAATTGACATGATTATGCATATTTCAGCATTACAAGTATTGTATCTCCATGAATTTTGTAGGAAAGGGAGTGATTTGTATGGATGACACAAGTAATAATAGTAATAACCACCCTTTGAAGAAAATTAAATAAATCCATTGGATTTGGTTCATTACACAGACAACACAAGCAAATAATAATGATGTTGTTGATTGTGTGCATGCAAATGATGAACCACAAGAAATTTGTGGTGAAATGCTATCTTTTTTAGGAGATGTGTTCTAGGACTAACACTCATATCTATATCGCATCCTTACAAATAAAGAAGTCCTTTTATCCTTACTTGTGCTTTATCTTATTTCTTATTTTAATTACGGTAATTCAAAGGTTAAAACATACCAAAGGTTTATAGCTCAATTCATTAAGAGCAATTGGTGAGGGTGATGCATGTTCCTTGATTACATCATCCACCAATGTTGTTCTATATATTTTGTATTCACTTCAACTTTATGGCTAAATATGTTGTTCTATATAATTTAAGAGAACCAGGCCTTAATCTTATCCTTTGGACAATCTAATGTATATAAGCTTTGCTATTTGATCCAAGAATAAATTTATTGAATTATGAAAATATATTCACTTCACTAGAACATAGTTGTCTTAGCTTAGCTAGAAGCGAACAAAAGCAGTGAGAACAAAAGAGAATTCAACATGGTGTTATAACATGTCTTCATTCTGTCATAGAATTGTAATGAATTAATGTGAACCACCCGAAAACAAGATCGACTATCTGATCCAAAAATAAATTTATTGAATTATGAATACTCATGCTCTGTATAAGCCTTTTCTACAATTAACAAATCGATTTGGAAGCAATTGTAATCCATGGTAATATCTTAGGTCAAGGTGATTGAGGGATTTCAAGTGACAGATCACCTAGTAAACTTCTCGTTAAGCCTAAACTTAAAACCATCGTTTTCAAATGTTTGAGAAGCACTTTGACTCTGGCAACTTGTTGAATTTTTGTACATAGAGCTCGCGCAACTGTGTGGGAGCCTACAAACACAAAGGTTTCCATGGGATAAATAACAAGGAAACTTTGGATAACACAAAGTAATGTACAAGTAAACAATGCCCTATTTTTATTGTACCTGTTCATGACTGCCACAAGCTTTCTAGGTCGCAAGATTCAACAAAAAAACTCTAAAACTCTCAATTTTTGCATTGACGGGGGAACCCTTAATGTTGGAATGTGGCAATTTCTCCATTTCTCCCACATTGCATGAGGAGAAAGTAAAGATAAAACTGTTGTCTTGCATAAAGTTAAATATAGGATTTTTTTAATGATTATTCTTAGAGTTTGTAATTTGCATGGAGTTGCATGACAAGTTTTTTTAGATGTTTCTAAAACCTGTTTTTTTAGATGTTTCTAAAACCTCTATATGACAAGGAAATTGTAATGTTTTCATTATCTCTGATCTTTGATCAGTTGATCAATTAATAGAATTATGTGTTTTAGTTGAATGCTGTAGCATTCTTTTGTGTGTTAATTCTTTCACTTAATGACGTCCTACAACAGCTCAGTAGGATTGACGGGGTGAGCCCTGTTGACCGGATTCTTGTTTTGTTTTTTCAAGCCCCTGTTGATCGGTACTGTAACTCTTCGCCAAAAATAACACAAATACAATGGAAGATTTAATTGACATGGTTATGCAGATTTCAGATTATAAGTATTGTATCTTCACGAATTTTGTAGGAAAGGGAGTGATTTGTCTAATAACAACCCTTTGAAGAAATGTATTCGCCGACATTTGCTTCGTGATTTCCACTGCTTTTTCTTTAGACGCTTCGATTATGACTACTGTGGAGAATTAAAGAAATCCATTGAAATTTGTTCACATTAATATTCTTCACTCTTTAATTTGAATGGTCAAAATGTTTGCCGTAACGACTGGGGATAAATGAATACGTGATAATTGATCTTCAATTGAATTGTCGTAATGTTCGCAGTGACAAAAGGTGTTGAATGAATCTTAGAATTTACATTGAAGTTGAAAAATCATTTTATTTTAATTATATTTATTTTTAGGAATGAGATCACATTTATTTAGTCATTCATTATACCGTTTACCGTTTAGTCATTTATTTCTATGGTTGTGGATTTGAACCCCAAATTTTTAATTTGAATTTCTTAATTCAGGGTCATGTTTTCCTACTTTCTTAATTGTTATGAGCTAACTATAGGCCCACTTATTTCAATTTGAATGGTCAAATATTTGGCGTAATGGAAGGAGATAAATGAATGCGAGTTAGATGTTTGTCATATTCTTCAACTCCAACAAATGCGAGATCTTCAATTGAATGGTCATGCAATATTTGTCATGACAAAGGGGTTGAATGAATTTGAAAATGGTGTATATCAAAAAAAATTATTATCTTTGCTTTCAAGGATGTGGATATTTGTAACGGTGAATTCAAGATCTTCCTATTTGTTGGAGTTGAAGAGTGTCATAAACGTTTAACTCACTTTCATTTATCACCTTAAACCCAAAATATATAAGAAATAGACATAAAACATGAGATTTTCACCAATACAAATATCCATACCCTTGAAAGTGAGGTAATAAAATTTTTAATATACACCATTTTCAAATTCAGTCAACCCCTTTTGTCCTGGTAAACATTATGACCATTGAATTGAAGATCTTCCTATTTGTTGGAATTGAAAAATATCAAAAACGTCTAACTCGATGCCATGACAAAAGGGGTTGAATGAATCTAAACATGGTGTATATTGAATTTTTTATTATCTACGCTTTCAATGATAGGAATATTTGTAACAGTGAAAATCTCATGTTTTATGTCTTTTTTCTTTTATATTTTAGGTTTAGGGTGATGAATGAATGCAAGTTAGATGTTTGTGATATTCTTCAACTCCAACAAATAGAAAGATCTTCAATTGAATGGGCATAATGTTTGTTGTGACAAAGGGGGTTGAATGAATCTAAAAATGGTGTATATTGAAATTTTAGTTATCCTTGCTTTCAAGGATATGGATATTTGTAATGGTGAAAATCTCATGTTTTATCTCTTTTTCTTTTTATATTTTGGGTTTATAGTGATAAATAAATGTGAGTTAGACATTTGTGATATTCTTCAACTCCAATAAATAGGAAGACCTAAAATTGAATGGTCACAATGTTTGTTGTGACAAAAGGGGTTGAATGAATATAAAAACGATGTATATCAAAAAATTTATTAGCCTCACTTTCAAGGATATGGATATTTGTAATGGTGAAAATCTCATGTTTTATGTCTTTTTCTTTTTATATTTTTGGGTTTAAGGTGATAAATAAACGTGAGTTAGACATTTGTGATATTCTTCAACTCCAATAAATAGGAAGACCTTCAATTTAATGGTCACATTGTTTGTCATGACAAAAGGGGTTGAATGAATCTAAAAATGAGGTATATCAAAAAATTTATTATCGTTGCTTTCAAGGATATGAATATTTGTAATGGTGAAAATCTAATATTTTATATATTTTTCTTTTTATATTCTACCGAAACTAAATGGAAATTAACATGGCTATGCAAATTTCACCATTATAAGTAATCTTCATGAATTTTGTAGAAAAGGTGGTGATTTGTAATTGATTGAATGGTGTCAATAATACTTCAAAAATCATACTCCATAATGGATGTTTCATTGCATGGACAACACAAGTCACAAGTAATAAAAACCCTCTGACATATTGAACAAATGTCTTCCCTGGCATTTGCTTCTTGATTTCCACGGCCTTTTCTTTAAATGTTTGAATTATGACTGCTTTGGAAAATTAAAGAAATACATTGGACTTGGTTCACATTAATATTCTTTAGTCTTCAATTTGAATGGTCAAAATGTTTGTCGTAACGATAGGGGATAAATGAATCCAACAAATAGGTAGATCTTTAACTATCACAATGTTTGGTAGATCTTTAACTATCACAATGTTTGTTGTGACAAAAGGTGTTGAATGAATTAAAAAATTATATCATCCTTACATTCTTGTAAAAATCATCCAAATATTTTTTTCTTATGTTTTGGGTTTATGATAATTGTGTTAGGGTTCAGGCAGATCAAAGCAATAAACACTAACAATTATATGCAGATTAAATAACCCAAATATAACAATGAGGAATAACACAAAAGAGATTAACACAGAAATTTAACGTGGTTCACCCAATATGGGCTACATCCACAGAAACTCAGCCATCCAATGATTTTATTATCTAGTGCAAACTAGATTACAATCTCACAAATACATAGCCATAACATACATCCCAGCCACTTATAACAAGTTTTTTGGAAGCTTCTAGAATTAGGGTTTTGCAATGTCATTTTTCTTTTGTCGGTTAACAAAAAATTAACAACCGACCTCGAACCCTGGCGAGGATACATGGCTAGTGTACAGTATTTTCTTGATTAGTCACCAAATACCAACAATCTCCCACTTGGAGACTGATCATGCTCCACACCAAACAATCTCCCACTTGGAGACTGATCTTGGACGACACTGCTGCACTTGCAACTTCCACTAGATTACAGGCCTACTGGTTTCTTATGTCCACCATTATCAGTCATGAAGACCAACGGAAACTGATGAGGAAATCATTTTCTCCCGTGTAACTTTCTTTGTGAACATATCTATAGGATTTTGACTTATGTGAATTTTCTCGAGCTTCAATTGCCATTCCTCCAAAACTGACCGAATGAAGTGGTATTTGAGCTGTATGTGCTTAGTTTTTGAATGCAAAGCTAAATTCTTAGCAAGATGAATGGCACTCTAGCTATCAGTGTACAAAAGGCTATCTTCTTCTTGTTGCCCCAATTCCTCCAAAAAATGTTGTAACCAAATCATCTCCTTGCTAGCTTCAGTAGCAGCAACATACTCAGCTTCAGTAGTTGAAAGTGCAACAACCTTTTACAGCCTTGAAATCCAACTGACTGCAGTATCTCCTATAGTAAAAACATACCCTATAGTACTCCTCCTACTATCAATATCACCCACCAGATCAGAGTCAACATATCCTTTTAGAGTAGAATTTGTTCCTCTAAAACATAGTTTATTTGAACTAGTACCTCTCAAATATTGAAGAATCCATTTTACCGCATTCCAATGTTCCATTCCCAGATTGCTCATATACATGCTCACAACTCCCATTGCATGTGCAATATCTAGCCTTGTGTATACATCAAGCTGCCAACTGCTGATGCATATGGTATATTAGACATTTTGTCTTTCTCCTTTTGTGTCTTTGGACACATCTCCTTAGTCAACTTAAAATGACTAGACAAAAGTGTACTAATTGCTTTTGCATTCTACATGTTAAACCTTTTGAACACCTTCTCTACATACTCACTTTGAGACAAAAATAATTTTCTATTTGACCTATCTCGTTTGATCCTCATACCAAGGATTTGTTTTGTTGTACCCAAATCCTTCATAGCAAATGAATTTACTAGTTTCTATTTAAGTTAATTAATATGCTGCATGTTAGACCTGGCAATAAGCATGTCATCAACATAAAGCAACAGGATAATATAGCTGCCATTACCCAATTTCTTGAAATAAACACAATAATTAGAATGACATCTTTTGTAACCTTGTTCAGCCATAAAACTATCAAATTTCAAATACCATTGCTGAGGTGCTTGCTTCAGGCCATACAAACTCTTCTTTAACCTACACACAAAATCCTCCTTACCCTTGACCTCATATCCCTGTGGTTGTTGCATGTATATTTCCTCTTCCAAATCCCCATGGAGAAAAGTTGTTTTCAAATCTAACTGTTCAAGATGCAAGTCTTCTACAGCCACAAGACTTAGAATAGTTCTAATAGAAGTCATCTTTACAACCAAAGAAAATATTTCATCAAAATCTATACCTTTTTTCTATGCAAAACCTTTTACCATGAGTCTGGCCTTATATCTTTTCTTGCCTCCATCTTCTTCCTTCAACCTATAAACCCATTTATTTGGCAAGGCTCTTTTACCTGCAGGCAATTGGACTAAGTCCCAAGTCTAATTCTGCAACAAGGAATCCATTTCCTCTTTCATGCCTAGCTCCCACTGCTTTTTGGTATCTACCTGCATTACTTCTTCATAACTTTTAGGTTCACTAGAATCAGTTAATAATATAGAATATATAATGATGGAGAAAATCTTTCTGGAGGTCTAAATATCTTTGTAGAATGTCTAACACTTGTAGGAGTCTGTGGGATAACTTGTTGTTGCTAAGCATCAGGTACCACTGGCATTGTATTTTCTGGAATCTCATCCAGCACCACATATTCCTTTTTGGCCTATTCATGCTTCTTTTCCTGCAACTGATCCTTATACATGACTTTCTCATTGAATATAACATCTCTACTCCTAATGATTTTATGATTTTCATAATCCCATAACCGATAACCAAACTCATCTACTCCATATCCAATGAAGGTACATTTTTTAGACTTAGCCTCAAGCTTGGTTCTATTTTCAGTATCAACATGGACAAAAGCTTCACAACCAAAGGTTTTTAGAAATGAATAGTTTACCTTTTTACCCGTCCATGCCTCCTCTGGAATGCCACCATCCAAAGGATTTGAAGGTCCCCTATTTATTAAATAAACAACAGTATGTATAGCATCTACCTAAAAGTGTAAGGATAATCCAACATGCAATCTCATACTCCTTGCACACTCCATAATGGTCCTATTCATCCTCTTAGACACACCATTTTCTTGTGGGGTTCCAAGAACTATTTTCTGCCTACGGATTCCAGTATATGAATAGTAATTCTCAAATTCTCTTCTGCAATACTCACCTCCATTATCATATTTGAGACACTTCAACTTTTTCCTTGTCTCATTCTCAACCAAAGCTTTCCACTTTTTAAAAGTTTCAAATACTTCTGATTTTTGTTTTAGGAAATACACCCATGTTTTCCTAGTTGCATCATCAATAAAAGTAACATAATAGCAAGAGCCACCAAGAGAAGATACCTGAGCTAGTCCCCATACATCTGAATGAACAAGCTCTAATTTCTCACTCTTCTTCTCTTTCCCAACTTTGAGATATCGGACTCTTTTATGTTTTCCATAAACATAATTTTTGTAAAACTCCAAGTCAATCTTCTTTAGACCTGGTAGCAACTTTCTGGAGTGAAGGATCTTTATCCCTTTCTCACTCATGTGCCCAAGTCTATGGTGCCACAATTATGTTTCTGTCCCTACAACAAGTGTTATAACTGTCTCAATAGCAACTGTTTCTGTAGCAGCTAAGGTAGAATAAGTATTACCAGTACACAAATACATTGTGCCTACCTTTTCACCTTTAGCTACTACTAATGCACTTTTAGTGACCTTCCAGATTTTGTCTAAAAATGTAACTATACAATCTTCACTACCCAGTTGTCCTGCAAAAATTAAATTCCTTCTCAAATTTGGAACATGCCTTACCTCCTGTGGCAACCATTCATTTCCATTTTGCAACTTGATTTTTATCTTTCCTTTTCCAAGAATCTGACAGGGTTCATCATCACCCAAATATACCTGTCCAAAATCACCTTGAACATAATCTACAAAATATTTCTTATGGGGTGTGGCATGGAATGAAGCTAAGTATATGGCAGCGACTCATGCTTGTAAGGAAGCCATTTGGCTTAAGAGATTGTGTTCAGATATTGGTGTTGATGCAGGACAGTTTACGATTTGTTGTGACAGTCAGAGTGCGATTTGCCTAGCAAAGAATCTAACTTTTCATGCCAGAACAAAGCATATTGATGTACAGTTTCACTTCATGCGAGACATGGTAGATGATGGGAAGGTGAATTTAGAAAAGGTAGACACTTTGAAGAATGTTGCATATGCATTGATGAAACTAGTGAGCACAGAGAAGTTCAGATGGTGTTTGTAGTCTATGGGCCTCTCAGCCTATAGCAGTTAAATCCTATTGATTCCATTGGCTCTTACAAGGTGTTCGACAAGTGGGAGAATATTTGGAATTAAGGTGTCTCAACCTTGGTAAATTTCTTGTATTATTTCATTGTATTTATTTCCTATTGTGTAATTAGGATGTAAATCCTATGTTGTCATTTTGTGGGACTTGGCATGGTGATGTGTCATCCTACATGGAAGATGACCACATGTAATTTTGTCCTCACATGAGGATATCGGTGTCCCACTTAGTGGTAGGAATATTTTGCCATGTGTTGGCATCTTGAATAGTGTGTAAGGGAATTTTGATTGAAAGAGTTATGACAGATTCCTATGACAAATCTATGATGCATAAGAGTCGTAAATGGAAGATTCTATGATAGGCAAAGACATGTGTCGAAGAACAACTTTGAAAAATACATCTTTGGGCACCCCAAGAAGGGTTATGACATGTTGTAAGGGAATATGCTATTTTTAGCCTGTTTATGATAGATTCTCTTATAGCTGTAAGATATGACAGCTATGATAGATTCTATGACAGTCGTAAGTGTCGTAAGAGTATCTATCATTGCCCAACTTGGGATTAGGCGACCTCTTTGGGATGGGGTGACTTGATAAGTATTAGGAATATCCTACAATGTTGGACAAGTGTCCATAGGCGTGGGTTTTGGGCCATGAGGCCATGTTAGACTCCCATCCCAAGATAGAGTGATTTTTGCCTTGTATTTTCTTTATAAATAGGTGCTTTGAGGAGATGTATTATGTGATTGACAGGTACTATTATTCTTTCAAAATATCTCTAGATACGAGTGTCGAAGACTCCTGAGAGCTTGCATTGCAAGTGTATTGTAAACCATATTCAATTTTGATAATACATTGTGTAGGTTTTATAGTGTGGGGTTTTTCTCCCGAAAGGGTTTTCCCCACGTTATATCTTGTCTCTCTTTCTTCTGTGCCATTCTATGTGTATGTGTATTGCTGCAATATCTCTTTTGTTGTGTTAACATCACTGTTATTGTAAGGATTTAAAAGAATTTGCACTCTACTTCCCTCATTAGATTAGTGTAGGAAGTGTGTTCCGCGTACCTTGCTTCCTTTCAAGCAGGCATCAGATAGCCAAAGTTCTACATTTTAGTGCATACGTGTGACTAAGTCAAGGGTTACATCCATGCTATTGCTTTACATATTTTATGAAGTATAGGCCATGTCTTGTGTTTATTGTTGGATTTGGGTGTTCTGAAGAAGGTAAGGGGAGAAACAAGTGGATTTAGTCTATGCAAACTTTGTTTTGATTATAGTGTTATAGTGTTGTTTGTTGAGTCATGTCTCTGTCATTGCTGTTATAGTATTTTTGTTGGCTCATATCTAAGATTTGCTATAATCTGTCTTATGACTACTTCAATATATTAAAAAAGCTTAACAATCTTGGAAAAATATATGACAATATTTATGAGCTTACTTTCAACACCAATTACTAAACTTAACACACATAATTGTTACTAAATCTCTATGGTTATATTTTCTACTAAATGTCTTATTGTGACTAAATTTCTTTTCTCCAAGAATTTTCCTCTATTAAAGTGGGTTGTTTAAGTATTGATGTGCATTATTTAACACATAGGCACATTTCTTCAAAGTATATATTTGAAGAGGAAGAAATGGGACATGTTAATATCCTCTTCTAAATTATGGTAATTTAAGGAAATAAATATGATTCTTAATTAATTATACATATTAAATTAATATAAAGAGTTGAGTTAATTAAATAAAAACCTAAAAAAAATAAAAAGGGTTGAAAATTTGTTTAGCCCTTCAAATGGTTTAATGTATTGTCTTGTAAGTTGTAAATTAGATTTTACTTATAAGCTTCAAATTTTATTAAATTGATATGACTTTAAACTCTACACATTAGTTGAAGGAGATTAACCTGTGGCTTTATCTATAAAAAACTGTAATCCTATCTAGATTTGTGAACATGTCTAGAATCTATGATCTTGTCTTGGTTTTTGGTTTGAATTTCATTCCTCTACTTCAACACTTGCACTAAGTCAAAGTAGTATTTTGAAACATCTTTGGGAGCTTGTTGTCTAGGATTGAAGTACTCTACTTCCTTTAGCCTTAGTCAACCCCTTTACACTAGTTGTTCACAATGAGTAATGATAAGATAAATGGATGTCAAAATGGATGATATTGAATGCAAGTGTGTTCCTAACTCGAAAGTACTCTTTGACTACTCTTAATACTCTTGGATGATAACTAGGAGATGCTCTTGTGATTCTTTGTGTTTAAGGAAAATAAAATTGCATTATCAACTCTTTGTGGGGGATAAAATTGTGATAGCAATCATGTCCATGGTAGGGAAAGGGGTAAGATTAAAATTGGATCCAAACCACTAGGGATAATTTACCTAAAGGACAAGGTTAAGGCTATGTCCTTTCAACTTACACATTGTAACTCTCAAATTAGGCACTGTGCCAACATGCATTAAAACACAAGAGGGGAAAATGCTAAGTATGCACTTGTTTTCTCTACATTTTACCCCCACTTTATTGTGCATGTGAATCTACCATGAAAGATGGGTGCTAAAGTAATATATGACAATGAATAAAATAACAAGGACTTTTCAAAAGGATACAACTTGGATGATGTAGTCATGAATAAAGGGTTGAATTAAAGATTATCTATTCATGCAAACAAAACATAGAAACATAAACCCAACACAACCTTAGTACACAACATAAGCAAAATCTTAGAAAGAATATATAAGAGAAAGGCACACAAATAAATATTCATATATGATGTTATGATATAACAAAAAATTACAAAAATCTAGGAACAAAAGTGCCTACCACAATATTACATGTTAAGAAAATATATGCCAAAATCACAATATTTAGAATTAAGATCTCCTATCTATTCCATCTCTCTACTTCTACTCTACCTTCTTTAATGTATTAGTCACCTTTATATAGGGAATCCTTTGTAAAGTGAAATAATGTTGGCCTATACATAACAATTTGTTGTACAATTCAAATATAAGCACAATGTCCTAAAGGACGTCCCTTCGGCCTAAGAACACATTGTATTTTACAATAAGAGAACCAATTACAATTTTGATGCATGGACATATCAAGAGTCCTATTACAATGTTAAATTTGCAATCTAGAGGCTCTATGAGAAATATGTAGTACTACAAAGTAGAAAGACTACCTATGACACTATGGCTTTGAACTTTTATAGTAACCAAATGTACTTGACATGTCAATTTAACCTATATAGTTACAATAGAATGAATGTGACACTCCAAAATGTCTATCAAAAGAAAACAAACAAGAAAGAAATATTTTTAGGCAATTCAAGATTACTCAACCCTTGAGATCCTCCTACATCAAATACCCTAGGTAACATAATTTTGAGTTGAGTGCTCAAAATTAAGTGAAGGAGGGTGCTTTGGATACCCAACATGTATTTTTTAGTGTCGAATCTTCGCCAATTGGCAAATAGTTGAAATCAAGGCCTCAAAAAATGGTGAATAATACAAGCTATAAAGGAGACTAATTCGATGCCATTGGAGTTGATTCGTCAGTAATTTATAATGTAATTACAATTTATCTTAATTATATTTTCCATTAATATTATATTTTTTCCATTAATTTAAGGGCAATATCATCATTAATAATAAATTCCCACTAAATTCTAGGGATATTTTCACTTTGAATAGGGATTTTATTTGTTGCCATCCATTACCTTTTTAATTAGATGGATGTAGTTCTATTCCACGACACTATATGCATGTGCCTTTTAAAAGTATTACTGAGGCCTAGAATTTGTTTTGGGTTGCACGATTAGATTATGATCGTGTGGCCCAAAAACAAATTCTATGCCTCAACAAGATCGGAACCACCCCAAAACAAGATCAACTATCTGATCCAAAAATAAATTTATTGAATTACGAATAGTTGTGCTCTGCATAGGCCTTTTCTACAATTAACAAATCGATTTGGAAGCAACTGTAATCCCTGGCAATAACTTAGGTCAAGGTGATTGAGGGATTTCATGTGATAGATCACCTAGTAAACTTCCATTAAGCTTGAACTTAAAACCATCTTTTTCAAATATTTAAGAAGCCCCATTGACTCTGTCAACTTGTTGAGTTTTTATACATAGAGCTCACGTAACTATGTGGGAGCCTACAAACACAAGGGTTTCCATGGGATAAATAACAATGAAACTTTGGATCACACAAAGTAATTTACAAGTAAACAGTGCCCTATTGTTATTGTACCTATTCATGATTGCCACAAGATCTCTAGGTTGCAAGATTCATCAAAAAGCTCTAAAAATCTTAACTTTTGCATGGAGAAGTGGGAAGAAATGCTTGTGTAGGGGTGGTAATACCATCAAATCCATAACAGTTCTATGAACAAATCACTAAATCCTGTGATGATAGATTCACCGTGGGCTACAAGCAATCTTAATGCACTTCCTACAACATCAATGGAGAAAGCCTTGAGCATACATGAAACACCCCAAATGGCCAATAACTGCATCCGACACACTTTCCATGGAGACATTGGCATTGCCATTCTTCTGCCTCAATGCTCCCTCACTTGATGCTTCATTGGTTTTTCATATATGAGAAGAACAAAACAAACATTAGCGCGTGCGACTATTTGAAAATTAAAAGTAGAATTAAAACTGGCATTGACAACAAAAGCGTATTTAAAAAAATTGAACTTAGACTTCATGACGGAAAACAACAAGATAGAAATGTTAAGAGTCATGGAAAAGGACAAGTGGCTACCATTAAACCCAACGACGCTAGTGGGTCCCATTGCGATTTTTTTTGTTGGGAGTATTTCGTCATTGATGCCATTTTGTATGGTGATTTGTATGTTATGATGTTGTTTTGTATGGTGATTTGTATGTTATGATCTCTTAGACATGCCCTTTTGTAGGGAGAATAGTCGCTTCGTCATAAGCAATGCCTTTGAGAAAAAAAAGGACAGGGGAAAAGACCCAATAGGTGAGATAGTTTCAATGGCTGAGATAGTATTTGTGCATTTAAGGCCCAATATTTTTAAAAGTTTAGCACTAGTAGTTGTGACTTTAAGGTTGTTAGTGTTGACTATAAAGTACTAATAATTGAATGAAATGTGTCCTTTAAATTTAAAAAGCAACCAATCATGTGATGCCACATCAGCCCATCAACAAAACATGATTTAATGCACACCTATCGGTCCACCCTTTTTTTGGGGGAACTATTTAACACCTCAACAAAAAGCATGCTGATGTGGCATCATATTTGATGATGTGGCATTGAAACCTTAGTTATAAGCAGGAGTCTTGCCAAGTAAGCTACTGTAAAAATTTTCAAATGATTCAAAATCACCATGTATGATTCTGAGAGACATGAAGGTAAGGTGCTCAACTACTAGGTCCTCTCCCCTAATGGCTCTAGCTTTAAAAAATAACTTCAATAATTTCATGAGGGAGTTCGAAGGAAACCACTTTACGGTACAGCTGGCCAGGGTTTCAGCTTTGTGCGTTCACGGCTAGGTTGTCCTCTCGGTTTGCTGAATTACTTTGGGGCAATGAGATTATTGACCGGACATATTTGGATCAGCCGCGCTCCCTGACTTTTATTTTTCCACGCTTAATGACCTGATTTTCAAGCCCTGCGGCCCCCACATGCCATTGACTGGGCAGCAAATAGGAAGATCTTCAATTCAGTGGTCATAATGTTTGTCGTGACAAAAGGGGTTGAAAGAAGAAAATGGAGTAATAATAACTATGGAAAATTAGTCTTAAATCTGGAAAATTAATGTCTTCACTGACATTTGCTTCCTTGATTTAGACATTTCGATTATGAGTACTGTGGAAAATTAAAGAAATCTATTGGATTTGGTTCACGTTAATATTCTTCAATCTTCAATTTGAATGGCCAAACTTTTGGTGTAACAAAAGGGGATAAATGAATGCAGAGTTAGGTAGATGTTTGTCATATTCTTTAACTCCAACAAATAGGAGATTTTTAATTGAATGGTCATAATATTTGTCATGACAAAAGGGGTTGAAGGAAGAAAATGGTGTATATCAAAAAATTGATTATCTTTGCTTTCAAGGATATGGATATTTGTAACGATAAAAATCTCATGTTTTATCTTTATCTTTTATAGTTTGCGTTTAAGGTGAATTAAAGATCTTATTTGTTGGAGTTGAAGAGTGTCATAAATGTTTAACTTGCATTCATTTATCACCTTAAACCCAAAATATAAAAGGAAATAGACATAAAACATGAGATTTTCACCAATACAAATCTCCATATCCTTGAAAGTGAGGATAATAAAATTTTTAATATACACCATTTTCAGATTCATTCAACCCCCTTTTGTCACGGAAAACATTGTGAACATTGAATTGAAGATCTTCCTATTTGTTGGAATTGAAAAATATCACAAACGCCTAACTCATTGCCGTGACAAAAGGGGTTGAATGAATCTAAACATGGTGTATATTGAAATTTTTATTATCTGTGCTTTCAATGATATTAATATTTGTAACAGTGAAAATCTCATGTTTTGTCTTTTTCTTTTTATATTTTAGGTTTAGGGTGATGAATGAATGCAAGTTAGACGTTTGTGATATTCTTCAACTCTAACAAATAGGAAGATCTTCAATTGAATCGTCACAATGTTTGCTATGACAAGAGGGATTGAATTGAATCTAAAAATGGTGTATATCGAAATTTTAGTTATCCTTGCTTTCAAGGATATGGATATTTGTAATGGTGAAAATCTCATGTTTTATGTCTTTTTCTTTTTATATCATGGGTTTAAGGTGATAAATAATTGCGAGTTAGACATTTGTGATATTCAACTCCAACAAATAGGAAGATCTTCAATTGAATGGTCACAATGTTTGTTGTGACAAAAGTGGTTGACTGAATCTAAAAATGATGTATATCAAAAAATTTGTTAGCCTCACTTTCAAGGATATGGATATTTGTAACAGTGAAAATCTCATGTTTTATGTCTTTTTCTTTTTATATTTTGGGTTTAAGGTGATAAATAAATGTGAGTTAGACATTTGTAATATTCTTCAACTCCAAAAAATAGGAAGATCTTCAATTTAATGGTCACAATGTTTGTCATGACAAAAGGGGTTGAATGAGTCTGAAAATGGGGTATATCAAAAAATTTATTATCCTCGCTTTCAAGGATATGAATATTTGTAACGGTAAAAATCTCATATTTTATGTCTTTTTCTTTTTATATTCTACCAAAACTAAATGGAAATTGACATGGCTATGCATATTTCACCATTATAAGTAATCTTCATGAATTTTGTAGAAAAGGGGGTGATTTGTAATTGATTGAATAGTGTTCAATAATAATTCAAAAATCATACTCCATAATGGATATTTCATTGCATGGAAAACACAAGTCGCAAGTAATAACAACCCTCTGACATATTGAACAAATGTCTTCCCTGGCATTTGCTTCGTGATTTCCATGACCTTTTCTTTAAATGTTTGAATTATGACTACTTTGGAAAATTAAAGAAATCCATTACACTTGGTTCATATTAATACTCTTTAGTCTTCAATTTGAATGGTCAAAATGTTCAAGTTGTAATGACAGGGGATAAATGAATCCAACAAATAGGTAGATCTTTAATTGTCACAATGTTTGTTGTGACAAAAGGTGTTGAATGAATTAAAAAATTATATCATCCTTACATTCTTGTAAAAATCATCCAAATATTTTTTTCTTATGTTTTGGGTTTATGATAATTGGGTTGTTTTTATATATTAATTAATATGTTAAATGGTAATAAATTTTAGTAATTTTGTTGTAGAAATTTTTAGTATGGTTGCTTTTTGGTAAAGTTCATTTGTTTAGTTATTGTGTTTGCATTTTTATTCTTAGCAGCTCTTGTTGTTGCATTTTTTCATTTAAGTTGTACTATGTTTTAATATATTGATTAATATGTGAAATAGTGTATTTTGTATGGAAGTTAGTAAATAATTCATTTTCATTTATTTCTATTATTGTTTATATCTAGGAATGAGATCTAATCTTCACAGATCTAGCAATTCATTATACTAGTTTAGATCTGTAGGTGCGAAATGTTGGATTTTGAGATGGAAATAGAAACCCAAAATCTAGAAAGCTAAAGGCAAGCACAAACAGAAGATCAAACTTGAGGAAACAAAGAGATCATATCCTAATAGTCTGAATAAATTTCTCACAAATAGAATAGAATAGAATGCCAAATACAAGATAGGTAGTGAGTTTGTATAGACTCAGGAAGAGGGTGGAGGTGGCAAAGCTAACCAATAGGGGAGGCCACCAACGGGAAGAGCTTCTTCCCAAGATAGAAAATATACCTCCCTTGTAGGATGGCAACACATCAACACAAACTCACCTAATTAAACATGCTTTATTAACCTAAGAAAGCTTAATAATATGTGTGGGAGAAACCTTTCGGGAAAGGAATGAAAAACCTTTAGGAAAAGGAATTAAAAAACCTACACTAACACCTCCCTTTAAGCATAGCTTAGGTAGGTGAAAAGATGGTTCCCAAAAAATGAAGCCTCATGAGGTACCCATGTAAAAGGATTCACCTCCAAAAGAGAAGAAACTCTCCCCAAAGAAAGGAATAAAAGCCCCCCACACAAATAGAGAGAGAATACCCCCCAAAATAGATAGAGTAAGTGAAGGACTAAGAAGCCCCCCTGAAAGTAAGCAACTATGCCAATAGTTGATGCTCGAAATTAGATGTAGAAGATGATCCCTGTTCATCGAACAACATGTCTTCCATTGGTAAGAAACAAAACCAAAGGTGTCTGCAAAATGGCTTCCCATTCCTGAAAGGAATATGAGGGCAGAAAGCTCAAGATGTATGAAATATCTAAAAATTTCTCATGTGTCTCCATGGCGATGCTGAAAGATGCCACAACCAAATCAAAAGTCCTAGGCCTAACTGAAGAAAGTGACAAACCAGAACTAAGTGGAAACTGAAATAGAATAGGATCCAAAGAAAAAGATATCTCCTCTGAAGACAAATATGCCTCCTCTAAATGCTACTTTTGAAGATCTCTAAGCCAATGCCAAACTATGACAAATACTAATATGGATCAGGTACCATAGAAGATGCTAGTACTTATGCATAGGATGGCAACATGAACAATAACTAAGTCTAATATGTCTCATGAATATCTACAAAAACTGTCACTATAGAAATAGATGTAGGCAAAGAAGGAACATGAAGGTTTGAATGGGCCCTCAAAACATCTGAAGAAGAATCAACTCCATCAAAGAGAAGATGAATGAAATCAATAGTTTCTCCCAAATCTAAAATGTGGGACTCTACAAAGAAGGATGAGATGTCTGGTAGGAATATGTCCCAAGCAACTATCTTTGGAAGACCAATGCGAGCCTCTTGTATCACTACAATGCTGACATCTAAGGAAATAGGAGGATAAGGAGGAGAAGATTACAAGGCTCAAGAACTAGATTAGATGTGAGAATACCCAGGTTGAAGTAACCAAAATTCTCCTCAAAA
This sequence comes from Cunninghamia lanceolata, assembly GCA_027924645.1. Taxonomy (NCBI): domain Eukaryota; kingdom Viridiplantae; phylum Streptophyta; class Pinopsida; order Cupressales; family Cupressaceae; genus Cunninghamia; species Cunninghamia lanceolata. The sequence continues at coordinate 14,697,345 of BSBN01000078.1, forward strand.
TCAAATGACACACAAGGAGTGTGGTCAACAACCAAAGGATTAGAGCCATCATCAGGTGTAAAGTTTGAAAAAGAGTATAACTGAGATGCATGATCAACCATCCTAGTAGAAACAATCTCTCCACTCTCCAAGTCTTGAATGATAACTAAATCAGGTGTAAATTCGACAGTCTTCCCTACTCTACCATGGGTGATTTGATAAATAGAAAGAAGATTATTTTTCAAATGAGGTACACACAAAACATCGTTGAAAGTGCCATCCCCAATATCAACGGATCCCTTCTATGCCCTTTTGTAGGGAGAATAGCAGCTACCCTTGTAAGGAACGCCTTTGAGGAAAAAAATGGATAATGGTTGTAGCTTTATAGTAAAAAATAACTTTAATAATTTCATGAGAGAGTTCCAAGGAAACCACGTGTTTAGGGTAAAATTGGGATTGTTCAATGTTTTATTTGTTAAATGTTTGAATCCTCCTTTCACCCTTAACATTCAAGGACCTTGGGTCAAGTGGCCATGCAATATCATACCCTAGGTTGCTATGAGATGTAGGGAAACTTGGATTAGGGAATTTAATTGTCAATTTTCTTTCTCCTATGCTCAATTAACCATTAAAACCCTAATTATGTGAAAACAAAAGTAAACAGATGAATTATAGAAAAAGATCTTGTAGAAGGATGTAAAATGAAATAATTGTGCACCTATTTTCAAGGTTCCGAGGCAGAAAAGTTAGGGACAAAGGAGTGGGTGCCCAAGTCCAAGGTACCAATTTCTTTGTGGAATCCTGTTCTCTTTCTGCCACTGATCTGCACTGTAACTTTCATTTCTGGAGATTCAACTAAGGAGGACAGAGGGACTAGCACCCAAGTCCCAGAAAGGCTCTAGATTCATGCTTCTTTTCAGATCCTGAATCCTTGATGTCTACTGATCTCTCCTATAACTTCACTTTTTCCAAATGTGACACTTGTAACCTGCAATCACAAAACTTTGGGAGGGGGTTGTGGTGTTTAGGAGCTTGCCTTAGTCAAGCCCCAGAAGGACACTTAAGTCTTCCAAACACCATTGTCAGATAGAGAGTGTGTGCCCTTGTGAGGCATGGGCAAAAACCAAAGGAAATGATGATGAAAACATGATATAGTGTCACCTTGTAGTGAAGGTCTCATGGGAGGAAGATGCTCTTCATTTCATGAGAGAATGGATGCTCAAATCTGCAAACACAAACACATAAACCACACAAGTCTTCTCTTGCAACACAATGAAAGCTTTGAATCAACTTGAGAGTGCACAAACATCACAATGATAATCTAGTTTCTAAATGAATGCCTAATCATGCTTTTATATGCAACTACAAGCATTCTCATCGAGATTTCATAAATTCAAACTTATCGTGTCAGCCTAGGGGCCAAACAATGGTCATAAATTGGCACTTAAAATTTGGGTCTGACCCAAAATAGGGCAAGACTAGGGCATGGGCATCCAATTCCCCCCTATTTTGGGTAGGTTTAAGCTCAAGGGGTCCCCCTAGGTCCAATTTGCCAAGATACCTAGGGTTCATTCCATCGGGATGCCAAATTATGATGCAAGATGTCCTAAATGCATGCAAAAGACCCAAGAGTAAACCTTATGAGGGAAAAGCCCCCAAGGGGACATTCTCCAATGTTACACCACTTTACAATACAACTGGTCAGGGTTTCAGCTTTGTACGTTCACAAATGGGTTGTCCTATCAGTTTGGTGAAGGGCATTGAGATTATGATGTCCTCCAACAACTTCGTAGGATTGATGGGAGAAGCCTTGTTGACTGGACTCTGCTAAATGAGAGGCACATGATTACTTCTTTGGATCTGTCGCTTTCTTTGGTTTACTTTTTTTTCGTGCTTAATGACTTGATTTTCAAGCCCCTGTGGCCTCCACATGCCATTGACTGGGCAAATTCAAAAGTATTTGGATAGGTTAGGGTTTGTAGTGTCATTATATCTGTGTTGCAGTCATCAGTTTTGTAGCTCTTCACCAAAAATAACACAAATACAATGGAACATTTAGTGACTTTTCCTACTAAAAGGAATTGGCATGGTATTGTATCTTCACAAATTTTGTAGGAAAGGGAGTGATTTGTACGAACAACACAAGTAATAATAACACCCCACTGACATTTGCTTTATGATTTCCATGGCCTTTTCTTTAGACATTTCGATTATGACTACATGCTGTGGAAAATTAAAGAGATCCATTGGATTTAGTTCACATTAATATTTCTCAGTCTTCAATTTGAACAGTCAAACATTTGGCGTAAGGGAAGGGGATAAATGAATGTGAGTTAGATGTTTCTCATATTCTTCAACTCCAACAAATAGGAGATTTTCAATTGAATAGTCACAATTTTACCGTATCAAAAGGGGTTGAATGAATTTGAAAATGATGTATATCAAAAAAATTTATTATCATTGTTTTCAAGGATATGGATATTTGTAACCAATCTCATGTTTTATGTCTTTTTCTTTTATATTTTGCATTTAAGGTGAATTAAATGTCTTCTTATTTGCTAGAGTTGAAGAGTGTCATAAACATTTAACTCACATTCATTTATCACCTTAAACCCAAAATATAAAAGGAAATAGACATAAAACATGAGATTTTCACCAATACAAATATCCATATCCTTGAAAGTGAGGATAATAAATTTTTTAATATATACCATTTTCAGATTCATTCAACCCCTTTTGTCACAAAAAACATTGTGACCATTGAATTGAAGATCTTCCTATTTGTTGGAATTGAAAAATATCACAAACATCTAACTCGTTGCCATGACAAAAGGGGTTGAATGAATCTAAACATTGTGTATATTGAAATTTTTATTATCCATGCTTTCAATCATAGGAATATTTGTAATAGTGAAAATCTCATGTTGTATATCTTTTTCTTTTTACATTTTAGGTTTAGGGTGATGAATGAATGCAAGTTAGACGTTTGTGATATTCTTCAACTCCAACAAATAGGAAGATCTTCAATTGAATGGTCACAATGTTTGTTGTGACAAAAGGGATTAAATGAATCTAAAAATGGTGTATATCAAAATTTTAGTTATCCTTGCATTCAAGGATATGTATATTTGTAATGGTGAAAATCTCATGTTTTATATCTTTTTCTTTTTATATCTTTGGTTTAAGGTGATCAATAAATGCGAGTTAGACATTTGTGATATTCAACTCCAACAAATAGGAAGATCTTCAATTGAATTGTCACAATGTTTGTTGTGACAAAAGGGGTTGAATGAAACTAAAAATGATGTATATCAAAAAATTTATTAGCCTCACTTTCAAGGATATGGATATTTGTAACGGTGAAAATCTCATGTTTTATGTCTCTTTCTTTTTATATTTTGGGTTTAAGGTGATAAATAAATGTGAGTTAGACATTTGTGATATTCTTCAACTCCAAAAAATAGGAAGATCTTCAATTTAATGGTCACAATGTTTGTCATGACAAAAGGGGTCGAATGAATCTGAAAATGGGGTATATCAAAAAATTTATTATCCTCGCTTTCAAGGATATGAATATTTGTAATTGTGAAAATCTCATATTTTATGTCTTTTTCCTTTTATATTCCATGAAAACTAAATGGAAATTGACATGGCTATGCAAGTTTCACCATTATAAGTAATCTTCATGAATTTTGTAGAAAAGGGGGTGATTTGTAATTAATTGAATGGTGTTCCATAATACTTCAAAAATCATTCTCCATAATAGACGTTTCATTGCATGGACAATGTAATTCACAAGCAATAACCCTTTGACATATTGAACAAATGTCTTCCCTGGCATTTGCTTCATGATTTCCATGACCTTTTCTTTAAATGTTTGGATTATTACTACTTTGGAAAATTAAAGAAATCCATTGGACTTGGTTCACATTAATATTCTTTAGTCTTCAATTTGAATGGTCAAAATGTTTGTTGTAACAATAGGGGATAAATGAATCCAACAAAGTAACTTCTCAAATTACCCTGGGTGTCTGATGCAGGAGCATCTAGTGGTGTAAGGGAAATCTTGCATCACCAAAAAAATGATGATTTTTTTTTTCTTTTCTTTTCAATTTTGGTATTTGTGGATACCCATTTGCTTGAATAATGATTCAAAACCTTCAAAATTTCCAACTGGCTAAAAATAGCAACCTACTATTTTTAGAAAGTTTGCATTGAAGCATGTATGGAAATGAAATATATACTCAAAGCTCTAGAATTGAAAATATAAAGATTGTTGAAGGAATTGGCCAGAGATCATTTGTGGGTTGAATATATTAAAGTTTATGTTTCTTTAAAAACCCCTAAAAAATTTTCAAAGTCAATTTTAAGGCACTTAGAGGCCCCGTGTGGCCCCAAAAATGTGCATGATCGGTAGAGAGGACTATAAGGGCATAGATCTCTTCATGATCTTTCCAATGTATCAAACAGTTTGTCATTTAGGCACCCAGATCAAAAGTTATGGCTCCCAAAAGTTGGACTAGTTTTGGAGGGAGTTACAAATTTTGAAATTTTAGCTGGAAAGCACCAAAAAGGGTTATTTATGACCATTTTTCAAGAATATTTTGGTAGTAGAGAAGGGGGGAAAATGGTCAGTCACGTAAAAGGAGGGAAAATAGAGAATCCTAGTAGATTTGAAGCTACAAAAGGCAAAAGGCTCCAGAATCTAGAGGAAAGAAGTTGTAATGTCTTGTAACTTGTTGAGGATTTCATCCTCTAATTTGGTCCAATTTTTGTAATGCAATTTTTTCAGTTCAATAAAAAAATTCCTCTTTTCTGTGAGAGATATGTGTTTTTTGTTCTAGGATTTACCCCCCCTCATCACTATCAAAACTATTACTCTCTCTTTCTTTAAGAAACATGCTACCTTGAGAGTTTGTGGGGTGCTAAAATCTAAGAGTGCATGTCAAAAAATGATTGGTTGGGGATATCATGATTATTTAACTAACTCATTTTCACATGCTAATATTGGCTCCTCTTCTTCTTCCTCACTCGACCCTTCAATATAGAATAATTTATTTTCAGTACATTTATGTCATCGATTATATTTTTTATCACAGTTAAAACATAACCCTTTTGCTTTGCTCTCTTCAATTTGTTGTGGCGTCAACCTAGTAGGATAAGGAAGTGACTAAGTAGGAGTGCTTTTATCTTATTTTCATTTAGAAAACCTTACCTTTTATTGAGCACAAAATTTTTCCTCTACTTGCCTTGCCATAATCATTGGTTGGGAAATAGAATTTGGATGGAACATGTGTATCTCATATTTTATGTGATCTTTTAAGCCCCCAAGCAATAATTCCAACAAATTTTCCTATACCACATTTTCCATTCTTAATGATAAATTTTAGAATTGATTAATATAATCCTTAACCGCTCATGTTTTCCTTAATTTGGTAATCTTTCTAAAGTAGGTATCCATAATATTCCCACCATCATGAATAGTGGGCTTCTCTTGGAAAATAGACCAAATGGAAACACATCCCTTCTTTATCTTTCCTTCACATAGCCAATTATACCAAATGAATTGGTTAGGTTTCAATTATAAGGAATATATTGCCACCTTTTGTTGACAAGGAACATTATGAATATCAAATAATTGCTCCATTTGGCATAGCCAATTGGTATGATCTTTTCCATCAAACTTTGGTGTGAAGTGCCTATCCATATAATTATTTAGGTGATGACCCATCTTTAGTTTTGATTCAAACCCAAAAGCGCCCTTCCCCTTAGAATACTCCTCTTCATCCCAATCCTAGTTGCATGACTCCCTATGTTTGGGATCTCTAGGATGTTGGCCATAAACAAATTTCTCCATCATTTTCTCGATATCACTTGACTTAGCCAACCCTTACATTTGTTCTGACATAGTTAACAAGATTTCATAATTCATCTTGTTGGTTTCTTTTTCAATGTGTTCAAATATAAATTCATTTTCTTTATGAATAACCTCGTCATTTTCCACATCCTCTCTATGGGCACCCATACATTATTTGTAGGTATGCTATGTAGGCAACATATGACTATACATAAATATTCTATATGAAAAACCTCAAAAAATTCAAAGATTCTATTATTGATTCTTTCCTAATGCCTGTACACAACCTACATTTTATTGATGCTTTTAGAATAGTTTCTAAAACTTGTAGAATACATAGTGTGTAATATATGGTCTATATAGAACTATATAGATGATCAAATGGAGGAAATTTTCCCTAATGGCTATGGGAAAACATGTTCAATTTTTACAATTTGATAGTTGTTCTATGGAATTGTAGGCCTTTCAGATGTAATGGAAGTGCCAATTTTGTCCCAAACTACTTTGAATGATGAGTGATTTCTAGATGTCCAATAGGAATCATTTCCTTCAAACCCTTATAGATCTAACCTCTTGTGCCTAATTTGGATGAAACAAAAGGCAAAATTAACTTTCTTCGAAACTCCAAAACCAATGGCATACTTAGATTTACTCTAGGAATCTCCCAAAGGAGCTATAAAAAATGAACCCCCAAAATATAGTCTCTCTATCAACCTTTTTGATTATCTAGATCATCCTAGGTTGAAAAAGAAGAGCATACATAGTTTCAAGAAAGCATTAAAAAAGTCTAATCCTAGATCTTTCAAAAATGGACTAACTCTAGACAATCCTTTTCTTTGATACCATGTTATAATTAGATATGGACAAGGCTATCCCAAGATCAAAATGCCATAGAGCTAATCACAAAAAGAGAATAAAATTAGCATGGTACAATAACAATAATATCTACAAAGAATGTAATGTGCATACAAGAGAGTGTGTTATTGAATATGAGAGCAAGAGGCACCTAGGTATATAGGATACACCACCAAGATAATAAAATGCACAACCAATGTGAGATAATAGGAGATAGAGTCACACACTAGTAGAAATATGGCAATAAATGACCAAGTGACCAAAACTTTTAGTCACGGGACCAAAAGTTTTTGCAACACAACTATAAATGACTAAATAAATGACTAATTTGGTCATCGGTTGAAATGATTAAATAAATGACCAAATAAATGACTATTACTCCTCTATTCTTTTTTCTTTCCAATTTGATCATAATACTATGGTAGATCTTAGTATAAGTAAACTATATTAAAACCAAATATATTATTCAATACGATCTAGTAAATTGTGCATACTTATGAAGAAAGTAGTTTGGTTTTCTTAGCAAAATATGAGATATATTGGATTTGTCAACTAAAATTCAATCAATTAGTATAAGTTGTAAGGCCCAACCTCATTGTAAGGCCTATTTATTTTGTGATCACAATTGCTTAATTCATCATCAACATTGTATGTTGATTCCTAGCTACTGGATGGATTCATATGCTAACACTAGATTAGATGTGTGGATGTTTGTCTACTACTTGCATATATATATGTTCCTAGAAATAATTTATTACATCTTGGGTCCATGCTTTCTTTCAGGGTATCGCTAGGACTCATATTTATATCCCACCGATATTCATCACTTCCACCGATGTCTTTTGTCTTTGGTAGTTTCATCCAGGGCTTAAATTTGATGGTCGTGTAACCATATTTAAGCATTTTTGCCATAAAATAAAATCAATATTTTCAATAAAAAATGTTAAAATTTATATAAAATTATATATATATGGTTTATGTATAATTTTACTTTTACTATGGTATGTCATAGTATTTTAAGGGCACCATGGTTAAAATATATATACAATCAATATTTTCAATGAAAAATGTTAAAATTTATATAAAATTATGATTATATATATATATATATGGTTTATATATAATTTTACTTTTACTATGGTATGTCATAGTATATAAAATGTTCAATGGATAATTGCCATAAAAAAATTGCTTGAGAGGCAGGGTTAACTGTCACAGCCCTAGTTTCATCATTGTATCAGTGAGACTCTATTTTTTGTCATCCTGATATCCCTATGTCTCCCTGAAACCACTTTAGATTCATAAAATTTCATTTTGTTTTGGTAGGAGAAGGGAAGATTCATTTGAAAATGCTGGGCACAATGAGCATAAGTGGTATTTTCATCTAATCTGAGGTTTTTTGTGGTTTTATTTTCATCGATTTGAGAAAAGAATGGGCACTATTCAAAAATGTAAAGCCAGGTAGATTTTTGACAGCCGTGGTAATCCCACAGTTAAGGTATGTTGTCAGTTCGATTCTCCATTTTGTAGGACATGAATTCTTAGCATTTTTTTGTACCACATCTATTCTTATCATTTTCCATCGATCCTCTAAATCATCGATTTGTTGTTACCAATCTAGATTGCTTTGTTCAGTGCTACCGCTGTTGAAATGGATTTAGTTGTAAGGTAAATGGTTTTTCTTATGGAGTTAGGGTTTTTCTTATACAAAATATGGAATCTATGGATGTTGTTTATGTTAGATTTCGGGCAGACAACTAAGAGGGGGGGTGAATCAGTTGTCCAAAACTTTCTTCCAATTAAACACGTAAATCCATTTTGTAATTCAGCAGCATAATAATAAATCAATCATGGAGACAAAATGCATTAAATCAAGAGCTGAAACACATTAACACACAAGACACCAAGATTTTGATGTGGAAAACCTGGTTAAGGGAAAAGCCACGGGGGGATTAACCCAAGATTGTATTCTCTATTAGAAGAATAGAAAGAAAAAACTGGCACATGCCAATTAGGGCTCACTACCCCAGCACACTGCTCATAGGAGGTTCACTGCCTACAAGAGACACACTGTCTACAGAATAATTAGTATCACATACTTGAACTTGAGAATAGCATCTTCACCATGCTTAAGTCAATTCCATTTAAGCTTAGTACTTTTGCTCTACCTTTCACTCTTCTCCTCTCTACCACACTCTCATCGCCACAAGACACCTTATGAAATGATTTTACAACTCCTTATTTATACAAGACATCAACTTAGGAATTATCATCCAAGTTGGCATACATAACAGAGCAAGTACATAAATACAACATGACTTATTACAAAAAGACTTCACGTGGATCAACACACTGTTGGCTACATAGATCTAAGACTTCAATCTTTCTTTAGGAACACGCCATTCTTCACAGGACACCTTCCAGATCATCCGCAAGGTGTGTAACTCATCTGGTCAGCCAGACTTAAGAAGAACATCATCATCCACAAGTAAATATTTAATTACGAGCTCAATCTTCAATGCAGATCATCAACATGAACTGGACACAATCCAAAGATCTCCACAAGCTTGCCTGAGACATCAAGAATATCCACACTACTTCTTCTTACTGAAATCATTCTCTCCTTCATCTGAAACCTCAAGAACATAGTATGTCATCACTGTCATATTGGAATAGATGTTTGCGGACCTCCAGACCACGAACCAATTGAGTTGTCACTTCACATTGACTTCCTAAACACTCCACCAAATTCGCAGAACATGATATTTCATTTCCGGATCTCACTAGACCTATCTCTATCACTCTGTCACCTTTGAACATCTGCCAGAACCATTTTTACTTAAGTGGCCATAACTCCTTTAGATCTTCATGCGGACCTCTAAAATCTTTATTTGATCATCTTAAGACATATATCTACAAACCCTTTGAAGCGCATCCTCTTATCTTCATCTTAGCAGGAATCTTTACCTCATGTCTTCACTATTCTTCTATGTTCCTGATTAGGACTAATTTTCTCAATATCCTTAGCACACAGCTCATCCAATCCTTGTCATTAATGCAATAGGAGTATGTTGACATCAATGACAACACCTGTTAGGCCCATACTTGCAACAATCTCCCCCTTTGTCATTAAAGGCAACATATGATGTGAAAAATTGTTTTAACCATCAAGACAAGAACTTCTTCTTGCTGACACAACTCCCTCTATCAACAACAACCATTCACATGTCTTCTCTTCCTTTCCTACTCCCCCTTTGATCAGCAATCACTTGTTTTTCACATGTCTTCTCTCCCTCTTTGACATCAATGGAAAAGGGCACATACTTGCACTACTTCAGAATCATGCCAGCTGCTCCCCCTGAGTAGCAGCTTCCCATCATCAATCCAGACCACAAGATATGACTGTGAGATCCATCAGACTGATGCACATCAGTGCACCTTAATTTAGAACCGGAGGGGTAATAACCCCTAACTTCTCCTTGAGATACTCAAAAGAGTCCTTAGGTAGAGGTTTATTAAAAATATCTGCAATCTGATCCTTGGAAGGCACAAACTCCAATCTGACTTCATTCTTGTTCACTTGCTCTCTCAAAAAGAGAAACTTGATGGATATATGTTTAGTCTTTGAATGCAACACCAAATTCTTTGATATGTTTATTGCAGTTGAGTTATCCTAGAAGATTGTGATAGGTTCCTCATACTCCACCCTAATGTCTCTTAGCATTTGCTTCATCCACAATACTTGAGTGCAACTACCTACTGCTACAATATATTCTGCTTCTGCAGAGGACAAAGATATTGCCTCTTGTTTCTTGCTTAGCCAAGAAACCAACCTCTTCCCCAAAAAGAATACTCCACCATTGTACTCTTCCGGTCATCCACATCTCCTACCCAATCCGCATCAGTAAATGCATGAAGAGAGAAATTATGATCTCTAGTATACCACAACCCATACTCAACTATCCCTTTCAGATATCTAAAAATTCTTTTGATTGCCATGACATGAGATTCTCTAGGATCAGCTTGGAATCTGGCAACAAGACCAACATCATTCATAATGTCACGTCTAGTTTGAGTGAGATACAATAATCCTCTAATCATTGACCTATATTTTTTCCAATCAGCCTTAGGAGAGTCATCATCTTTGCTCAATTTGCATCTGGTTGCCATGGGAGTATTCTTTGGTTTTGAGTCTTCCATCCCAAATTTCTTCAACAAATCTTTCACATATTTGGTCTGAGAAATGAAGATTCCTTTCTTTGTTTGAGTGATTTTCAAACCCAAGAAGAAATTCATTTCCCCAAACATGGACATCTCAAATTCACTTTTCATTTGATTTGTAAAGGTTTTGCACATACTATCTCTTCCTCCAAAAATGATATCATCAACAAACACTTCAACAATCAAGATATTTTCATGATCAATTTTGAAATACAAATTACTATCAGCAGTACCTTTGTTGAAACTAATCTTCAAAAGGTGCTTATCCAATCTCCCATACCAAGCTCTTAGGGCTTGCTTGAGTCCATAGAATGCTTTCTTCAATTTGCAGACCATATCACCATGATCAGATAATTGAAATCCATCCGGTTGCTCAATGTATACTTTCTTCCAAGTCACCATTCAGGAAGGTAGATTTGACATCCATCTGATATACTTTGAAATCCTTGAAGGTAGCAAAAGAAAGAAATAATGTGACTACTTCAATTCTTGCCACCAGAGAAAAAGTTTCTACAAAATCAACTCCTTCTACATGGGAGTAACCCTTGCAGACCAATCTAGCTTTGTTTCTGACCACTTCACCATCTTCATTCAGTTTGTTCCAGAAGACCCATTTGGTTCCAATCACATTCTTGTTTTTAGGTCTAGGAACAAGATCCCAAGTGTGATTTTTCTCAATTTGCATCAGCTCTTCCTCCATTGCTTTAGTCCAGTTTTCATCATTGCAAGCTTCATTCATTGTCTTAGGTTCAATCTTTGAAATCAGACAATACTCTTCTGAATCTTGAGCAATCCTTCTTCTTGTTTGCACACCTTTGTTTTTATCGCCTATGATCTGATCTTTAGAATGATTTAGTCTTACATACCTAGGAACTTTGGGAGTTTCTTGCACTTCTGATTCTTGAATAGGTTCATTCAAGCCTATCTATTCTTCCTAATTTACCGGATCAATTTGAATCTGAATTTTAGAGGGAGGTTGGACTTCTTGAACAAAAACATCATTTCGATCATCTTCATCATATTCATAAAACCTTGAGAGTTTTTCAACACCTTCATCAACCTTCACATTTGTACTTTCAACAATCTTCCTTAATCTCTTGTTATAACACCGGTATGCTTTTCTTTGAGTAGAATAACCCAAGAATATTCCCTCATCACTTCTAGCATCAAATTTTCCTAGATCTTCATCTCTTTTAATGTAACTTTTGCTACCAAAGACTCTGAAATACCTCACAATGGGAGTGATGCCAAACCAAAGCTCATAAGGAGTCTTACCGGTATTGCTTCTAATTTGTACTCAATTGAGAGTATAGACTACAGTGCATATCACTTCTCTCCAATAGATCTGAGGAACATTTGCTTCCATCATCATGGTTCTAGATGCTTCCTGGATGGTCCGGTTCTTTCTCTCCACTACTCCATTATGTTGTGGAGTCCTAGGAGCAGACAACTGTCTTTTTATTCCATGTTTCTCATAGAATTCTATGAACTCACCGGATGTTAATTCTCCACCTCTATCAGACCTCAGACATTTTAATTTTAATCTGGTTTCATTCTCTACCATAGCTTTGAATATTTTGAATTTCTCAAGAGCTTCTGATTTCTCTTTTATAAAAGTCACCCACATCATCTGGGAATGGTCATCAATTAATAACATGAAGTATCTATCACCTTGCACACTCCTGATTCTTGCCAGACCACATAGATCAGTATGAACTAAGTCCAATAATCCAGTAGCAGATTATTCCTTGCTTTTGAATGAGACTCGGCTTATTTTACCCAACTGACATTCCTTGCACAAACTATTGGTAGGCTTTACCAATCTTGGAAGATCTCTTACAGCCTGAGTGTTGCTTATCTTGATGATATTATCAAAATTCACATGACACATTCTCCTATGCCACAACCAATTCTGATCAATTTCAACAAATAAGCAACTTTTACCAATACCAACCAAGTGGAAGATGTTACCTTTAGTTTGAGTACCAGATGCAATCTCTGTTCCAGAACTTTCAAAGATCTTGCATTTTCTATTTTTGAATCGAAGATCATAGCCTTTGTCCACCAACTGTCCAACACTGAGAAGATTGTGCTTCAGGCCTTGAAAATATAGTACATTACTGGTTTTGTTCTTTCCATCAAAAGAAATAGTTCCTCTACCCTTGATTCTGCCAGCAGAATTATCACCAAATTTTACCACTCCTCCTTCATACCTTTCCAAATCTATGAATTTATTTTTGTCACCTGTCATATGGTGAGAGCATCCACTGTCAATGACCCAATCATCCTTTTCCTCAACTTGGGCAGCCAGAGCTCTTTCTACAATTTTATGATTGACAGATTCAGAGGGCATTGGATCTTCTTCCTTGATGGCAATAAACACCCTGTCACTTCCAAATTTGTTTCGTGTCTCTGATTCATCATCTGTTACTCCTTCATTATCATCATCTTCATGAACATAGTAACAATTCTTCTGGAACCTTGATCTATTAGGATTTGGCCTTGAAAATATTTCTGGACACCTTGAGGCAAAATGACCAATCTTATTGCAGTTAAAACATTTAAAAGGTAATTTCCCTTCTTACTTACCGGATCCTCTTGGTAGCCTTTTTGCAATAAGGGCTTCAAGTTGAGCAGCTTCTGCTTCATCTTCTTCCAGGTCTTTTCTTGCTTTTTCATACCATGATAGTTTCCTTGAAGAGTTCTCTCTCAGATCAAACCTTTGTTTTCCTTTACAAAGGCACTAGCTTTGAATGTAGATTCAGTCTTGGGGGGCATTTCCAAAATCAGTCAATTCAAATGCAGCCAATTTGCCAACCAATTGATCTCTTGTGATACCTGAATAGGATCTAAATTCTTCAATGGCAGCAACCTTGTATTTGTAAGAAGCGAGAAGGGATTTGAGAACTTTGCCAACAATCTCATCTTCATCCAAGACTCCACCAGCACATCTAATGCCACAAACAAGCTCATTTACTCTTGGCATAAAAGTAGTGATATTTTCACCTTCTCTCATCTTCAGATTTTTTGAATTTTTCTTTCAGACTCTGTAGCTTGGCACATTTAACATACTTGTCTCCTTCATGCAGAAGTTCTAGTTTTTCCTAAATCTCAAAAGTAGTTTGTAGGTCAACAACATTTGTCAGCTCTAAATCAGATAAGGCACTTAGAAGAGCTTCTTTAGTTTGTAGATTTTTTTTCAGCATTTGTGATTTCATTTACAGATTTTGAACCATTCTGTGGAGGAGTATACTTCTTTGAGGCCATGGTCCAATACTGTATTCCCATATATTACAAGTGACATTGCATGTGACTTTTCCAAAGAGTAAAATTGGTTCCATCAAACTTCAGACTATCCTTCTTGTAGGACAACATCCTAGATCTCCTCAAGCGGTTAAGCTCTTTTAGAGGAACTTAGCTCTGATACCAATTGTTAGATTTCAGGCAAACAACTGAGAGGGGGGGTGAATTAGTTGTCCAAAACTTTCTTCCAATTAAACAATTCAATCCACTTTGTAATTCAACAGCATAATAATAAATCAATCATGGAGACATAATGCATTAAATCAAGAGCTAAAACACATTAACACACAAGACACCAAGATTTTGACGTGGAAAACCTGGTTAAGGTAAAAACACAAGGTGATTAACCCAAGATTGTATTCTCTGTTAGAAGAATAGAAAGAAAAAAATGGCACATGCCAATTAGGGCTCACTGCCCAAGCACACTGTTCATAGGAGGCTCACTGCCTACAAGAGACACACTGTCTATAGAATAATAAGTAGCTCATACTTGAAATGGAGAATAGCATATTCACTATGCTTGAGTCAGTTCCATTTAAACTCAGTACTTCTGCTTTGCCTTTCACTCTGCTCCTCTCTACCATGCTCTCATCACCACAAGACACCATATGAAATGATTTTACAACTCCTTATTTATACAAGACATCGACTTAGGAATTATCATCCAAGTCAGCATACATAACAGAGAAAGTACATAAATACAACATGACTTATTACAAAAAGACTTCACGCAGATCAACACACTGTCAGCTACACAGATCTGAGACTTCAATCTTTCTTTGGGAACATGCCATTCTTCACAGGACACCTTCCAGATCATCCGTAGGATGTGTAACTCATCCGGTCGGCCAGACTTAAGAAGAACATCATCGTCCAGAAGTAAATCTTTAATTACAAGCTCAATCTTCAATGTGGACCATCAACATGAACTAGACACAATCCAAAGATCTCCACAAGCTTGCCTGAGACATCAAGAATATCCACACTACTTCTTACTGAAATCATTCTCTCCTTCATCTAGAACCTCAAGAACATAGTCTGTCATCACTATCATATTGGAATAGATGCTTGCGGACCTCCAGACCATGAACCAATTGAGTTGTCACTTCACATTGACTTCCTAAACACTCCACCAAATCCGCAGAATAGGATATTTCATTTCCAGATCTCACCGGACCTATCTGTATCACTCTATCACCTCTAAACATCTGCCAGAACTGGTTTTACTTAAGTGGCCATAACTCCTTTAGATCTTCATGTGGACCTATGAAATCTTTACTAGATCATCTTAAGACATATATTTGCAAACCCTTTGAAGCATATCCTCTTATCTTCATCTTAGCATGAATCTTTACCTCATTGTCTTCGTTGTTCTTCTTTGTTCCTGATTAGGACTAATTTTCTCAATATCCTTAGCACACAGCTCATCCAATCCTTATCATTAATGCAACAAGAGTATGTTGACATCAATGACAACACCTGTTAGGCCCATACTTGAAACAATTTAGTTGTAAGGTAAACGATTTTTCTTATACAAAATATGGAATCTATGGATGTGATCTATCTCCTCCACAAAAAGCATGTACCATTTTATGCCCTTCAATCCAACTGCATCTGGGGATTTTTTTAATTCCTTTATCTTTCATCAATCTCCTTACCTCACCACACCTGCCCACTTCTGGATAGATGTTTGAGAGAACATAAGTTGTGTAGCATTTTTAGGATCCAAATCAAAAAGTAGTGTTGTTGTAAATACTCCTAAGCCTATATTTATATGTGATCTACATGCACCAAGAAAACACATCCATACAACTAGCACATATTTAATAGGTATCTCTTAAATTAAATCAACCATAGTCTTCAAGATAGCCAACACGGGCAAGGAGGTCAACCATGCACACATAATGATCAACTATAGGTGTAATGCAATAAGGTTACATATGTGATTGAAGTATGTACATCTCTCATCCACTAAACTTGCATGGCTCCATGCACCTAGAATACAAGCAAAGATTACAATGTTAGGATATGTTCCAGAGTGCTTAATTAAATCAAAGATTTTGAGAGTGTCCTTGCAAAATCCATTTTGTGCATATCTTGCAATCATTGTATTCCATGAGATTACATCTCTTTGAGGAATTCTGTCAAACAATTCATGTTTTTTGTCTATGATTCCATATTTTGCATACATGTCTATGAGAGCTATAGACACTGAAGATTGTCTAGGTCTTGTTTACATATGACCTTGTATGTCTTTGCCCTAGGTCCTGGTTACACAACACATTGTCGACATGAACTTGTATGTGTTCCCTTAAGTCCTAGTTCATCCTAGTTCATCTAACCTCATCCCACTTAATCACATTTATCCCTAGGTCCGAGTTCATCCCATCTTAATCCCATTTGTCCAACTTAATCATATTCCCAATTAATTAAATAAATCCCATTTATTTAATTAATTTCCTCTTTCCTCTAATTTGAATAAATAAAATATTTATTTAAATTATTCCCTTTCACATGTTTCTATAATTCAAATTAAACATTTGAATTATTTCCCTCACCTTTCATCACATGACAACACTTGTCCACTTTCCTTTTGTCTCATGTGGGGTAGTACAACTTGCATTTAATACAAGTCACATGTGCAAGCTAATTGAAATAAAATATTTGAATTAGATTCCTTTCATTTTCCTTCGCACACTTGTCACATGACTATGATTTCTTGAGGTGCAAGGAAACCTAATCAATCCTGGCCATCCATGACTTCCAAACCCTAATCGATCTTGTCCATCCATTCTAACTAGGTCTTTCCTATAAACCTAGCCTCCTCTAACCCATTTGGGGGGATGCAATCTAATTTCATATTGTTATGCTGCCAAAATCCTGAGCAACCAACATTCAACCATCTCCATCAATCTCTCCCTTACATCCATTTCCATCTCCATCTTGCGTCTTTCATCATATTGCATCCATCATCTTACAGGTATCGATTAAGCCATCATCTTGCGCATATCATTCGAGGTGTATTGAAGGTCTGGGTTTGGTAATGTATGCATTTGTTTCATCATTTCAGCTAATCCAAATTTTTAGTATACATTTTGGCCCTAGCTTGAAACATTAACTGCTAAAAACCAAATAGTCTTATGTGACCAGTTTAAACTTAAACCACTAGCGGTCAAGTGAAACAACCAGTTAACCTTTTGTTTCCTCCATATGCCCTAGACAGGCATTTTTTTACCACAACTTTCACATACGGAGGCCAAATCATGCAAACAAGGACTCATCGAAAAGATGGGAGGATGAACTTCGCAATGGTTGAAGAATTTTCAGGTGACTATACCATTTTCTAGCAATTTTTCGTAGTCAAAGTTAAACTTGCTTTCAAACTTCAATCCAGCATAACTTTTGCAATTTTGATCCTTTTTTCACAAATTATTTTAAAAAATTGCATAGAATTTCATCTAGAATCTGCTCATGCAATTCATTTTTCTGTATCAATCCATTTTCATCAGATTTTTATCAGATTTCTCTTTTTTGCATAATGGTCTCCTATGCCCTTTTACTTGTTTCTTTTTCGATTTGGTGGCTTGTAGGGGCATCAAAGGAGCTAGAGTAGCGTTGACATCATCACCTATAGTAAATTGGGATAGTGAACTAATCAAGTACATTCATTATCATCTCTTACTCTTAATCATTGTTTGACCACACATTTGGACTTTGGGCTTAAAATGAAGAACTTGCTTGCTATCACATCAAAAATTAGGCATAAAATCAACAAGTGTCTTCCATCACACATTTGAACTTGGGCTTTAAAAAGAACTAGTGCTTGAATTGTTTGGTGAATTTGCATGCGATTAGGGCTATGTATGCTCTTCTCATGCGCTTCGTGCAATCTTGAGAATCAAAAACACCTCTTATCCATTCATATTCACACCTCACATTTTGATTTCTAAGGGTTAATTTACAAGTGCGAGTGTGAATCAAGTGTGCATGTGTATTCTCTCTCCTCACACTACAAGGTGATCTTGGAGATCAAAAACACCTCACTTGGTTTTCTTTTGTTTACCCTTCTTAGGAGGCATACTTGGAGACACACCACTCCAAGGGACGACCTCAATCGAGGCTGAATCGAAAGACACCCTCATTGGGAGTTGGAATCTTGTCACTCTTGGCTAAGCTCCAAAGAACTTTATACCTTTGGGAAGTGAAGGTGAAGGGTGGGTTACCCCTTTCTCTCAGCTGTGTGGCAGGATTTTACTTTCAAATTCCTAGTCAACCTCATGTAAACATAGCCCAAAACTGAATTGGCCATACCCTATTTCAATCTAGACATTACGCTTGTTGATGTGTTTTCAAGTGCTTGCTTAATAATCATCACATTTCATTTTCAAAGTCAAAAATTGCTTGTGTTTTATGTGAGTGAATCATGTTTGTACATGTGTGATTATTTGATTGAACATTGTTGCATCAAGCTAAACATCAAACACATAAGACACATCATTCAACTCATTATGTCAACACATTCAAATCCAATCACATTCATCCTAATCACACATTCTTAGCCACTTCATCCCTAATCATATCCAAGTCATCATTACACATCATCATCAACCTCATTTTAATCAAATCCCCTTCATTCTAATCGTCATCACATCTAATTCATTCTAATCCAATCCTAATCATATCTTCCTCATTCTACATCAGCAAATCAACATCATCCTAATCATCCTAGTCATCATCCTAGTCATTACACATCATCCAATCATTCCAAGCCAAATCACATGCCAACTACTTTCATCCCAATCCAAATCCAAATCAACCCAATAAAAAATCAAGACCTTAGTTGATCATCATCAACCGTTATCCAAACTTGCTTTAGATCATTAGTCTATCTTAAGTAAGTCATCCAATTAAATCAATACAATCAACCCTCTATTACTTAAGTGTCATTAGTCTACCTTAAGTATAGAGAATCAATCCAATCGACCCTCTATTACTTAAGTGTCATTAGTCTACCTTAAGTATGGAAAGCAATCCATCAAAAAAACAAAACAAAACAAATCATCCTAAGGTCTTGAAATTTGATCCCAATCACTCCACATCATCACCTACATTTCTCATTTAAACCACTTTCATCCCAATCCATTCATCCTAATCACCTCAATCCAAGTCACCCCACCATGTTATCCCAAATCACCCTTACCATTATCCTAAATCATCCTAGTCACCTAACCTAATAATTCCACCATCATTCATCCTAATTCCTTCAAGTCATCCAATCTTATCATCCTAGTCATCTTCGACATCCTAATCATCATCACCATAGTCCTCATCATCCAAGTAAAACCCTATTCATTTCTGGCCATTACACATCATCATTCTACATAGCCAATCAATTATCCACATCTATGACTTATAAACATGGACATGGCATTTCTAAACAACACCTATGAGAATGATCCTTATGGCACCAAAAGAATGCTTAATCAACTTAGTCAACTTAGGTGGTTGTATAGAAAGGAAGAAGACCCTGTGTCACCACAACATCAACATGTCCCACAACATCAAGTTCTAGGCCACTATCAATGACCCCACATTCAATCACAAGCCCAACAAGCACATAATCCAAACACTAATGCCACCACATCCATACCACAAATCACCCTCACTATTCCTAGAAACACCCCAAACAATTGAGTACTTCCATAAGTCTACCATCTAATGATCCTAACTCCATTACCCTCATATCACAATTACTTTCTCAACAAAATTCCCACATCAACCAAACTCCTCAACAATCCACCTCACAAAACCTTTCACCTACAGATCCTATCATGCCACCTCATCACCAAACCTATCCACATGGCAATCAAATGTCCTTGCAAGAACATTGCATGTTGTTCTTGTAAGGACATTTGATACCATTGAAATGTTAAAAGATAAATTAAAGAAATCTATGGAAAGGAAAAAGAAGCTACTTCTGTAGTTATCCAGTTTAATTGAAGAAAATGGCATGAATGAAGCTTTGAAAGAAAAGACAAGGGAATGTGAAAAGCTGTCAAAAGAAGTTGTTGTTCTGAAAATTAAGATGGAATCCGAGGCAATTAGGCTAACCAAAGAAATTAAGCAAAGGAAGAAGACTAAAGAATACTTGAATCAAACTTTAAAAGAAAGAACTGATGAATGCTATAGATTAGATAGTATAGCTGGCCATCTAAAGTCTGATCTACAAGAAAGCAGAGACAATGAAAGAGATCTTGAAAGACAAATTATCATTCTCAGACATGAGCTAGAAGTTGCAAATGAATACAAGGAGAAGTTCAAGATAAGTTTAGCTAAACTTGAAGCAATACTTGAGGGTTAGAAAAAGGTAGATGACAAGCATGGTCTTGGATATGAGAAAGGTGAAATCTTTGGATCTGGACAAAGAAACTCTCAACCAAGGAATGAGAGAAACAAGCCTAGAAGACCTCCGGTAAGACAACCTAATGCTCAAAGGTATCCATCTTTCAATGGAAATTGTTTCAAGTGCAATAAATTTGGTCATAAAGCCACTCAATGTAGAAGTAGAGTAAATCAAAATAATCCATCCTTCTTTGGACAATGCTTCAATTGCAAGAGGTATGGTCATAAATCCAATGAATGTAGAAGTATGATAATGAATAACTCATCAAATAGAGGAAATGGGAATTCTTTCAATGGAAAATACTTTTCATGCAATAGATTTAGACATATGACCATTCAGTACAAATCAAGAGGGAATCAATCAAATGGGCAAAGAAATGTCGTGTGCTTCAATTGTAACCGATCCAGTCATTTTGCAAGATTCTGCAGAAGTAAGATTAATGAAAGAAGGGGTCTGGTAAATAGAAAATTGGATGAGTAGAGGCAAGACAAAGGCAAAAGAAAAATTGATGAGAATGAGATCCATAATGAAATGAGTGAGACATGGGTAAAAAAAAATAGTGAACCATAGTAATGGGTCTGCACCAGAATCTGATGCTGATAATTCCTCTAGGAATTAAATCAGGAGCTCTGGCTCAAGGGGAACTACATTGAACATCAAATCCCCTAGCCAGTAAGTGGTTGCCTGAATCTGGCACAGTGAGAAAAAAGATCTTAGATTGTTTCAAATCATTTAGAAGGATTTTCAGAAGAAAAGATGTGGATATGGCAAATTGCAGAGTAATTCATGAGAAACTATTCAACAAACAAGAGTAATCGGATGTACTGGGGTAGAGTATTTATTACAAAGATAAATTAGGCATTGTGGAGCATAAAAAGGTCATTCATTCCTCATTTAGATCACTTTGCATTAGAAGAAAGAAAGAAGAGAAGGAGTGAACAATCTCAGAACTACGAATCCTCAAGAATTAAAGCACGAAGAGGATCTCCAAGAAAAACCCTAATCTGCAGAATGAGGTATTTTTATTTTCTGTGAAACCTCTTGAATTTTCAATCTCTGCAAATGGCTACACCTTTAGTTGTTGATGTCACTGAAAGGCCCTGTCCTAAATTTAAGAAGCATCCTTACAAATTTGTTGAAGTTGAGCCGCTAGGTGCTTTTTCGGGTGTTCCATATGGGATTTTACATATTGAAGACATTAGGGCATACATTCATTGCAATGTAGAAGAATTTGGGAATCTAAAACTGCTAGAGTTGTTTAAGAACCATCTAAAGGATGGCAATTACCAACTGAAACCTAGATTTGAAGCCCTTGAAAGCAAACATTTTCTGTAAATAATTGAATTTCTGTCATTTGATGAGAGCGAATGGGTTTGTTATGTGTTGAGCTGAATGCATGATGAATTTATATGACTACTGAAACCATTTAAGATCACCAAGGATGTCAGAATTCTGACCAGATTAAACTCAACCGGTAGACTACCCATGTTAAAATCTGTCAAAAACCAAACTATCACTGATGCAACCAGTGCAAAATTTGATAAAAGAGCCATGACAATCAATGACATTATAGAACCAGATGTCAAGTTTACTTCCATGATAATTGGGTATAAGATTTATCACTCAAGCAGAGAAAACTCTATCTCTGGAACAACTGTATATGTAGCATATAAAATGTTGAAAGAGAATGCAAACTATGACCTCTGTGAGCTACTATGGGTTCAACTGTTTAAAAATTTAAACAAAATCAAGAAAGATAAGAAAAATTCCTTCAAGTATGGTTCCTTGATTATATGCTTATTTTTCTATTTTATGAATCAAGTACCTGGAGTGCAAGGTGTGCACTGGACAAATGACATGCCAGTGGCAATCCAGATAAGAGATCATTTATATAGCCTTGGAGATTCAGGTGCACCAAAGACTACAATCTGGGGGTATTTAAAAAAAATTAGATTCTGATGCATGCAAGGGAAAGAATCCCTAAGTCAGTTGTAGAAAAGTATGAGAATGATATGTTTTATAGCTGACACTGATCAATGTCTAATGGAAGTTGTAGATCCAAGAACAGTATGGATAATACCAATGGGTTATGAGGTGAATGAGAGAGTTCTGGAAATGTATGCTCAGCGTCTTCTAAGCAAACCTAAAGATACCTCTGTGGAAAGGTTTGGAACATACAAGGAACTAAGTATAAAGTTACATGTGGAACTTAGATAGCTGGAAATAAAAAGAAAAGTGCAGAAGCAAGTGGAGATGTATGCAGAAAGCATTGGGCTTACAAAAGAAGCAGTGAAAAGGAACAGAGAAAGGATTGAAAAGATGAAGAAAAGCACTGAGCATACTTCAAAGGAAAAAGTAGAAAGTGAGTCAGCAGTCGTTCCAGAAATCCCACCTAGCTCTTCAAGGAAAACAAGAAGCTCTACAACTATCTCAAAACAATCCAAGTCTATTCCTATTAAGACATTGGAAACCACACCATCCGATGAAGGAGGAAAGAGGAAGAAAGCCAAGGCCACAAGAGCCTACAAGAGCACAAAAGATGATGAGGAAATAGAAATAGATGAAGAAGTTAAAGAGATAAGATCAAAGAAATCCAAGACTTCAAAGGCCTTTGAGAACCAACCCTCTGGAAGCAAAAAGGCAAGTAAAAGGCAAGAGACTGTAAGGTTGCTATGACTGTTGATCAAATTGTAAAATTAATTACTGTTCATGGGAATCCAAAACCTATCAGAATATATTATGATAGTTTTGATGAAGCAAATAAGAAAATCTTGGAGGATGCCACTATCCTATACTTAAATAAATTCAATAGAGCTCTATTGGAAATTTTGCAAGAAATTCCCAAAAGTTTAAGGAAAATACTAGAAATGAGGAAGGAAGCTGCCAAGGACAAAGACATAGAACTCAGAGAATATGTTCTTTCTACCCTATGTATAGTAATGACCAAAAGAGAAGCTGATATAATCCTCAAGGAAGTTAAGGAGAAATTCAGAAGCAAGATCCAGATGAACAAGTTAATGCTTGGTGAAACTGAGGAAGTTGTAAAGGAAACAAAAGAAATTTTGAGAAAAGCCCTTGACAAAAATAAATACTATATTGTTTCAGAGGAACAAGAAGCTCCAGAAGAAGAGATTGAAAAAGGAAATGATGACCAAGGTAATACTCTAGATCCTCCAGAGAAAACCTATGAGGAGACAGATGATGGAATTGATTCATCAATTCTAGTTGTTGAAGAAGTGATCAATGAGCAACAAATAGAGATTGATGACTCCTCTATTCCAGGAGAGGAGCAAATAAATAAAGTAGATACAAAGATGGTGGACCAAATTGATGATGCAGGTGATACTCTAACTCCTCCTGACCAATCAGAAAAGGAAGATAATGTTGAGAATACTGCTACCACACTAGATCCTCTGGAATAGATCTTAAATGGTGAGGACAAAGGAGAGAATCCCACTGTAGATGATATGTAAAAAGGTGAAGCAGAAAAGGAGAAAGAAAAGGGTAATGAAGACAAAGCAGAAGAAGATGGTTCAAATGTTGATGCATCTACAGATGCTGAGAGATCTCAGAAACAAAAAAGTTGTCTAGAAATTGTTGCAAGAGACACTGTAGATGTAGTGAAAAGTTTTTTGGATAAAGAGATGCTTGAGTTTGATGAGCCTGAACTACTCCAAGGACCATTTAATCTAGATGCTCTCTCTCCAGTACAAGTGATGAAGATTGCATCCTTCACTCAAGCTAAGGCCAGAGAGAAGTTGTTAAAATCTCGCATGGAGGACAGTGAACTATTAGGGCTTGCAACTGGAGTCTTAGAGAAGTTATTGCCAACCTACCAAAAGAGTCCATCTGATTCCCCCTCTGGTCACCTAAAAAATCTTGGAAATGTTGTAAGTACACACTTTGAGTCTTTTGAAAAATCTGCGGAGGCAAAAGTTCAGAAGGAATTTTTGGATAAGAAATTTAGTGAAGTACAGAATCTAATAAGAAATGATAGGATGATACTCGGCATTAGTATGAGGAGTATTTAGAATTCTCTAAATGATTGTAGTGATATGTACAAATTATGTCTTTCATGGCCCAAAGTTAGTAAGGATATTGAGAAGAAGATAAAGGAGCAAGAACATAAATTATCAAATCTCTCTCAAATTTTTGATCCTCTAACAGTTTCGCCTATAAGTTAGGAATGTCAAGTAATTAGATTAACAGATGAGATAAAGAGGTTTGTTAAAGAAAACGGTAACATTATGAAGAGAATATGTGAGTTCAGAGAATTGATTGCCCCCAAGTTAGAAACCATGATTAATGCCTTATCAGAAGCTCAGACTGCACTTCAGACAAGTAATCCTCCAGGTCTGACACAGGCAAAAGCATATGCATTTTTGTTGAATGGACTGTAAACACCCCAATTTGTCCATGTCTTACAACACCTTGTTTAAAACATTATCCTAAACATCATAAGCCATTTTGTCCTAATCCTACTCTTAATCCCACTTATCCATTAGCCAATTAATTAAATAAATTTTATTTATTTAATTAATTTCCCATCTTAATCCCATCCTTATCCCACTTAGCCAATTAATTAAATAAATTTTATTTATTTAATTAATTTCCCATTCATATCCCAATCCTATCCTAATCATCTTCCCAATTAATTAAATAAATTTTATTTATTTAATTAATTTCCAACACATATTCCAACTAATTCAAATAAAATATTTGAATTAAGTCCTCACCTCTCATCACATTTTGACATTTGTCTGTCTCTCAATTCAATCATGTGTTGTAGTACAACTTTCATTTAAAATCCTTCACATGTACAACTATTGGGACCTAATTTTAGTATTTGTGTACACGATCACACATGAGCCTTATCTTCCCTTGTACACTTGTCACATGACTACAAATCCCTTGAAGAGTGGGAATAACTAATCAATCCTAGCCGTCCACATCAATCATTTAGCTTTTTAATCTCAACCATCCATTTGAACCAAGCCTTTCCTATAAATCAACTCCCACATAAGCCATTAGCATGCATTGAGCCTCAAGTACCCTTATTCTTCCAAATTTTTGAAGGAGGCATTGAGTTGGAGTATCCTTACGCTGCTGAAATCACATTAGAGCCTTTGCATCTATCATCATCATCTTTCATCTATCATCTCAATCCTATGGAAATGTTACGCTGACGAATTGTGAGCATCCAACATATCAAATCAATCAAAAAATTCATCTTGCATCTTTGACGTATTGAATGATTTGGGTTTAGGTTATGCATTTCATTGTTTGATCATTTCCATTTGCAAATCCAAATTTTGTACCCTTATTCTACCAGATTTTTGAAGGAGGCATTAAGTTGGAGTATCCTTATGCTGCTAAAATCACATTAGAGTCTTTGCATCTATCATCATCATCTTCCATCTATCATCTCAATCCTATGCAAATGTTATGCTGCTGAATTGTGAGCAACCAACATATCAAATCAATCAAACAATTCATCTTGCATCTTTGAGGTATTGAATGATTTGAGTTTAGGTTATGCATTTCATTGTTTGATCATTTCCATTTGCAAATCCAATTTTTTTTGATATACATGGACACATCTCAATTTTGGATGGAATGAAGGGAACTTGGGCCTCCGAACTTATGCAATTGAAAAATAGTTTTACAGACATTCTCAAGTTCATGTGAATAGAACTTAATGATTAGATGTACATATGCGGCACTATACACATAATTTTTGGAGAATTTTGGCTTTTGAACCCTACCCTTTGCCATTGATGTCAAAGGGGGAGTGAAGATCAGTGAAAAATGAGGAATCCAGCAAAGGGGGAGCACAGAAAGTAGTGTGAACAACAATATGGAGCACAACCAAAGGGGGAGTTATTCCGAAACTTAGTCATTTTTCACCAAGTGTTGCCATCAATGACAAAGGGGGCGATTGTTGCCAAGAGACACTACTAGGCATGACAAGTGTTGTCATTGATGGCAACTAAGTCTCTACTACACATCTACACTGCATATTTTGCCCATACTAGAAATAAGATTGAAGATTTGTCTAAGTCTGGGGAGTTAAGAATAGAGTGTGTGACAGGGTTTGATATCTTGGTCTGAATCTCTCTAATGGTAGATCATAGTTTGCTGTGGATCTAAGGAGTCATAAGCATTGTCAGGATAATCTAAATCCTGAGTTTTGGTCTCCGGTGATGACGGACTCACTAGTTATTAGCATCTGAGTATCAGGTTAATAGTTTGACAGAGCAGATAGAAGAACAAGTTGACCTTGTAATTGATCTTGGTTCCAGATGTATGGAAGTTGTTGGTTGGAAATGTTGTGATGATTAGTGGTAGTAGCTGACCTAATTAATCATTTGTGAGTGTAAGTTTTTGTCTGCATCTCAAGTTATGCACGGATCTAGTTGGTGCAAGAGCACCTTCTCTATGGAGCAGGATTCATGTTTTGTTTCATTTTCAATAAGGCTTTTAAGCCATCTCATGTTTGTAATTTGGTTTTGTGTCAATTTGGTCACTAGACATGACGAAACCATGTTTTGGTCAAGTTTGATGTAATCACACAAGGAAAACATGTGGTTTTCTTGTGTTAGGAGAAATCCAATGGCTAATTGTTTTCAAATCAGTTTTGCATGGTTGGAGGATGTAAACTGCTGTCTCAATCCTTTTATAGGTCAACAGTGTGATGTAACGAGGCATGCTTGAAGAGGAGTGAATGAATGAAGAACTGGATTTTTGGGTGTTGAATATTGTTCTTTCTGAGTATTTTCTGTGATTGTTATTTTGTACAGACTGGAAGTGTCCATGCAATAAAGTAGTTCCTGTCTGATAGTATTCTAGTGTCTTGTAAGTTATAAATTTGTGAGATACTGTTAGTTCTATAGAGACTGGTCTGAAACCCAGAAACTAGGGTTTGGTAAACCAATGGAGTGTTATTCCTCCTTTCACTGAAAGCATTCCCATTCTCAGTGTGGTGGAGGAATACATGTATTTTGTGTTTTCTGTTGTTCTAGTCTAGACACCCAGGAATCCATAGAGTTCGGCATAAGTCGACTAGGCATCTCTATGTGACTAGTCGTAGATGTGTTAGGAAAAGTGTTGTTGTGGAGTAACCAAATTGCCGGGCGATCAAGTGTTCGTAGAGGGTGTCCATACTGTCGAGCCTTTGTTTATGTGTATGCGGGTTGGGTGTCTGCGCTATCATAGAACAACTGAAGTATCATCAGCATAACATAAGCCTCAGAGGAGCTTTTGGAAATCACACCGATCCTTGGTGTTAGGCCGATAGAAGGGTGTCGATGAAGGTCAGAGAACATACATCGATGCACATCTTGTATCGGGTTGTCGAATGTATGTTGTGATTGCATATTGCAATTGTATGTTGGGAATATACATTTCATATGACACAAAGGATGACCGGCCGAAGTGGTAACATAGAATGCATGTTGGAAGTTCGCCTTTCTGTGAATACAAGAGGTGATCGGTAGTAATAGGGAAAAGATACTTTGGCCCACCAGAATAGCAAGTCAAGTCTTACATACGAAATTTGGTTGCATCGGCATGACGGGGAGACATAGAAAGGGTTTGCCAAAGAGTCAAGTCACACTAAAGATAGGTGGTCCCCACCAAATGCATATTGGCATTGTATGTTGAGGTTGTATGTGTGCAACATACAATTGGCGACTGGTTGTAGTGGTGAATCAGTATATAATGCATTGTAGTCTATCGACGATAGCAAGTGAAGTATTGTATGTGAGTTGAGAATGCATCGGTGTATCGGCATAATGAATCTTGGAGTGGCCGATAATAATTGTCTGGCCAACAAAGTTGTGACTAACCATTACGGTTAAGTCAAGTGGAGTTGGCTATTAGAAGAATTGGGGGATCAGTAGGAGAAGTTGTAAGATGGCCGATGGAGATATGTTTGGCCGATGAGTGAGGATCGCCAAGACATAGGCCACATCTCACCAATCAAGTTTGTTTTTCTTTCCCATTTCCACTGTGTACTCTGCATCATATTGGTATCAGAGATAATATTTTGAATTGGAGCCATGTATGTTAGACAAGGAGGAAGAAATAGAAACTGAGGCTAGCATAATGCCTCCCAAGTCTATGAGCAAAGCAGCCATCCAGAAGATGGTAGAGGAGATGCTCGGAGAAAGATTGAAAGAAGAGAGGTCCAAAGGTAAGAATAAAGAGGATGGAAGTACTTCTGAGTCAGAAAAAGAAGAAGAAGAGGTAGAAGAGAGCCCTCAAGGAGAAGGTATGTCTGTAGACCAAAAGGCATTCCTAAATGCACTTAAAAATACTCGTGGAGATAGTGGCGATCCAAAGATGGATGTTCCTACATTCAATGGGAAACTAGATGGAGATGCCCTCATGGATTGGATTGAAGCCATGTGTAACTATTTTAACTTCAAGGGGTATAGTGACAGTAAGAAGGTCAAATTTTCTAAGACCAGATCGAGAGGTTCTGCCTTGGTTTGGTGGAACTATACACAAGGTGAAAGCGAGAAAGTTGGAAAGAATCCTATCACCAAATGGAGTAGAATGGTGGCCATGCTGAGAGACAAGTTCATACCATCTGATTATGAGTTACAAACCATTAGAAAGTTTAATCATCTCAGACAAAAGGATATGGATGTGGCTACATATACTGAAGAATTTCACAGATTGAGCATGAGAGCCAATCACAAGGAAGAGGAGAAAGCGATGGTGGCTAGATATCTCGATGGTTTGAGATATAACATACAAGATGAATTCAGTATGGTGGTTCCCAAAATAGTGGATGAGTGTTTTCAATTAGCCTCTAGGGCTAAGGAAAAGTTGAAAAGAAAGGGTGATCAAAACACTAGAGGAAGAGGTAGTTTTGGTAGAGGACAGTCAAGTAGAAATGAAAATTCAAGTCAACAAGAGTCTCATTCTGATGTAGAACATAGAGGTGGTTTCAGAGGCTGGAGAAGACCTAATGGCAGAGGTAGAGGTGGTGGTGCAGGTAGAGGACCCAGAGTTTTCATTGGAAGATGCTATGGCTGCAATCAAGTAGGCCATACTACGAGCAAATGCCCTGAGAAGGCATTTAGTTCCCATGATGGTGGGAGAAAGAATTAGTTGTTGAAAGATGATGATTGCCAGAGTGTGAATTCACCAATTAGTAGTGTTGCACCAGTCCTGGAAGGAGAGAGCATGATGATCAAGAGAACCTTGATGAAGATGCCATTGAATCAGGAGCCCCCACAGAGAAAGACTCTCTTCAAAACCCAAGGTAAAGCGTATGGTAAGCTTTGTAAAATCATTGTCAATTCAGGTTCTACTGAGAATGTAGTTTCTACTGAAATGGTAGAGAAATGTAAGTTGAAAAGGCTGCCCCATGTTAGTCCTCATAAGATTTCTTGGTTGAATAAGAATCAAAATTACATGGTAGAAGAACAAGCCTGGGTTGAGTTTGAGATAGGTGATTATAAGGATAAGATACTGTGTGAGATTATTCCTATGGATGCTTGTCACCTTCTTCTTGGATGTCCATGGCAATATGATGTGAAGGCACAACATGATGGTGAGAAGAACACATATCTCATCACCAAGAATGGAAGAAAGTTTAGGATGGATCCTTTGCCAGAGCAGATTGGAGAGAAGAGTAATGAAACCAATGTCATGTTGGTTAGTGGCAAAGAGTTCTTACAACTCATGAAGGAGGAGGATACCCAAGGGTATGCCTTGATAATGAGGCATGCAGATGCATCAGGTCAACAAGATAAAAAGCAGAAGGAGGTTCCACCAGAAGTGCAGCAATTGTTGGACAAGTACCAAGATCTTGTGGTAGAGGATACTCCTAACTCCTTACCACCCATGAGAGACATAAGTCATCAAATTGACTTGATTCTAGGTGCCACATTGCCCAATAAGGCTTCCTACAAGTTGACACCACAGCAGAATGAAGAGGTGAGTAGACAAGTTCAAGAACTTCTAGAGAAAGGATTGATTAGAAAGAGTCTTAGTCCATGTGCAGTCCCTAGTGTACTTGCTCCAAAGAAAGATGGAAAGTGGAGACTATGTATAGATTCAAGGGCTATTAATAAGATCACAATAAGGTATAGATTCCCTATGCCAAGGATTGAGGATCTTTTGGACTATCTTGGTGGGTCATGTTATTATTCCAAGATTGATTTGAAATCTGGTTATCATCAAATCAGAATTAGGTAGGGAGATGAATGGAAGACTGCCTTCAAGACAAATGAAGGTCTCTATGAGTGGCTTGTCATGCCACTTGGCCTTAGCAATGCTCCAAGCACATTCATGCATTTGATGAATGAAGTACTTGTTGAATTCATTGGAAAATTTGTAATTGTTTATCTTGATGATATACTTGTTTTCAGCAAGACAAAGGAAGAACATCTGAAACATCTTGGATAGGTGATGAAAAAGTTACATGAGAATAAGTTGATGATCAACTTGGATAAATGTGAGTTCATGAAAACTGAACTTGTGTACTTAGGTTTTGTGATTTCCAATGGTTGTTTGAAGATGGACGCTTCAAAGGTTGAGGCTATTCTCAATTAGCCTACTCCTAAGACCATGGGAGATGTTAGAAGTTTCCATGGCTTGGTAACTTTTTATAGGAAGCTCATTAGAGGATTCAGTCACATAAGTGCTCCTATTCTCAATACCATCAAGGGCAGAGTGAATTGTAGATTTTAATGGACAAAGCAGGCTGATGATAGCTTTGAATTGTTGAAGAAGAAAGTGGTTGAATCACCTACATTGGTGCTCCCTGATTTTGACAAAGTTTTGTAGTGGAATGTGATGCAAGTCAGCAAGCAATCGGTGTTGTTCTCAGTCAGGATGGACATCCAATAGCCTTTTTCTCAGAGAAGTTGAATGAGGCTAAACAAAGGTATTCTATCTATGACCTAGAGCTTTATGCAATGGTGCAAGCTCTCAAAAAGTGGAGACACTATTTGTTACCCAAAGAATTCATTATTTTTACTGATAACCATGCTCTTAGCTTCCTAAATAGTCAGGAAAAGCTGAATCATAGGCATGTCAAGTGGATGGAACAATTGTAGGCCTATACCTTCACTATTAAGAATAAAAAGGGTGTTACCAACAAAGTGGTTGATGCTTTAAGTAGAACGATGCTGGTCATACAGGAAGCACAGATGGAAAGCATGGGAATAGACTGTTTGAAGGAGCTATACAAGGAGGATGTAGATTTCAAGGTTGCTTATGAAGTTTGTGCTAATTTGGCTAACACTTTTCATGGTGAATATTCAGATTTTGTGTTGCAGGAAGGTCTCCTATTCAAAGGCAGTTTGTTATGTGTCCCTAAATGTTCAATGAGGGATAACATCATCAAGGAGAAGCACAATGGAACCTTAGGAGGAAATTTTGGGTTGGACAAGACTTTGGACCAAGTCACTAGATTCTACTATTGGCCAAAGGTACAATTAGATGTGAGGAGATATGTTGCAAGTTGTACCATATGTCAAAAGGCCAAAGGTATGTCTTCTAATGCTGGTTTGTACCAACCACTTCCTATTCCCAACAGGCCTTGGGAAAGCATTAGTATGGATTTTGTACTTGATCTTCCTAAGACAGCAAGGGGTGTAGACAATGTTTTTGTCATTGTGGACATATTCAGTAAGATGGCTCATTTTGTGCCATGCAAATGCATTAATGATGCATCTCACATTGCTGGCCTCTTTTTCAGAGAAGTGGCCAGAATCCATAGTTTGCCCTTTCAATTGTCACTGGTAGAGACTCCAAGTTTGTTGGTCATTTTTGGAGGACCTTATGGAGACAATTGGGCACACAATTGTCTTTCTCATCATCCTACCATCCCCAAACTGATGGTTAGACTGAGGTTGTTAATAGGTCCTTGGGAAACCTACTCAAATGCCTTACCAAACAGCATGGGTTGGCATGGGACTTGGTGATCAGTCAAGCTGAGTATGCTTACAATGATTCAAGGAATAGAAGTACTGGGAAGAGTCCATTTGAAATTGTTTATGGTTTCCATCGATGAGGACCACTTGAACTCAAAGACCTACAAGGTTGGGATAAAAGGAGTGTTCTAGGAGAAGATTTTTCTACCACCATGAAGGTAGTTCATGATCAAGTCAAAGTTCAGTTAGGGAAAACAGTCTCCAAATACAAGGATAGAGCAGATCTCAAAAGAAGAGATGTACAATTCAAAGTGGGAGATTTGGTGATGGCCTATCTAAGGAAGGAAAGGTTGCCTAAAGGACAGCCAACCAAACTTCTGATGAAGAAAATAGGACCGTACAAGGTAGTGCATAAGTTTGGTCCAAATGCTTATGATATAGAATTGCCATCCCGTCTTGGTATATCTCCCATATTCAATGTTTTAGACCTTTTGTCCATTCAGACCTCCATTGAATGCTGAAGATGGATCAGAGGTTGTGATTGAAGATGCAGACTAGATCAGAGATTTACCTCCAAGTAAGCCTTTACTGTTGGAATGCATTTTAGATTCCAAAGTTGTCAAAATGACAAGGAAGGGTGTGTACAAGGACTACTTCGTCAAGTGGCAGGATCTTCCTGATTCAGAAGCTACCTAGATGAGTGAAGCAGATATTCTGAAGCATGGAAAGACACTTCAACAGTTAGCAACTCAAGGGACTTGAGTTTTTCTTGCAGGGGGAGTATGGTGCAGGAGCACCTTCTGTATGGAGCAGGAGTCATGTTTTGTTTCATTTTCAATAAGGCTTTTAAGCCATCTCATGTTTGTAATAAGGTTTTGTGTCAATTTGGTCACTAGACATGACTAAACCATGTTTTGGTCAAGTTTGATGTAATCACACAAGGAAAACATGTAGTTTTCTTGTGTTAGGAGAAATCCAATGGCTAACTATTTTCAAATCAGTTTTGCATGGTTCGAGGATGTAAACTGCTGTCTCAAGCCTTTTATAGGTGAGCAGTGTGATGTAACGAGGCATGCTTGAAGAGGAGTGAATGAATGAAGAACTGGATTTTTGGGTGTTGATTATTGTTCTTTCTGAGTATTTTCTGTGATTGTTATTTTGTATAGACTGGAAGTGCCCATGCAATAAAGTAGTTCTTGTCTGATAGTATTCTGGTGTCTTGTAAGTTATAAATTTGTGAGATATTGTTAGTTCTACAGAGACTGGTCTGAAACCTAGAAACTAGGATTTGGTAAACCAATGGAGTGTTATTCCTCTATTCATTGAAAGCATTCCCATTCTCAGTGTGATGGAGGAATACATGTATTTTGTGTTTTCTGTTGTTCTGGTCCAGACACCCAGGAATCCATGGAGTTCGGCATAAGTCGACTAGGCATCTCTATGTGACTAGTCGTAGAAGTGTTAGGAAAAGTGTTGTTGTGGAGTAACCAAATTGCTGGGCGATCAAGTGTTCGCAGAGGGTGTCCGTACTGTCGAGCCTTTGTTTCTGTGTATGTGGGTTGGGTGTTTGCGCTATCGTAGAACAATTGAAGTGTCATCGGCATAACATAAGCCTCAGAGGAGCTTTTGGAAATCACACCAATCCTCGGTGTTAGGCTGATAGAAGGGCGTCGACAAAGGTCAGAGACATACATCAATGCAAGTCTTGTATTGGGTTGTCAAATGTATGTTGTGATTGCATATTGCAATTATATGTTGGGAATATACATTTCATATGATACAAAGGATGATCGGCCAGAGTGGTAACATAGAATGCATGTTGGAAGTTTGCCTTTCTGCGAATATAAGAGGTGACTGGCAGTAATAAGGAAAAGATACTTTGGCCCACCGGAATAGCAAGTCAAGTCTTGCATATGAAATTTGGTTGCATCGACATGACGGGGAGACATACAAAGGGTTTGTCGAAGAGTCAAGTCACACTGAAGATAGGTAGTCCCCACCAAATGCATATTGGCATTGTATGTTGAGGTTGTATGTGTGCAACATGCAATTGGCGACCGCTTGTAGTGGTGAATTGGTATATAATGCACTGTAGTCTACCGGCAATAGCGAGTGAAGTATTGTATGTGAGTTGAGAACGCATCAGTGTATCAGTGTAATGAATCTTGGAGTGGCCGACAGAGTCGTGACTAACCATTATGGTTAAGTTGAGTGGAGTTAGCTATTAGAAGAATTGGGGGATGGGTAGGAGAAGTTGTAAGATGGCTGATGGAGATATGTTTGGCCAATGAGTGAGGATCGCTAAGACATAGGCTACATCTCACCGATCAAGTTTGTTGTTCTTTCCCATTTCCACTGTGTACTCTACATCACTAGCCGCCGACAGAGCAGAGTACTCAATAAAGTTCTAAGTGTTCTTGAAGCTTGCTGAAAAGTGATTGAAGTTCAAGATGTGGATATATATATCTGATGGATTTGAATGAATTTTGTGTGTGTGTGTGTTGCGAATATGGAATAAATGTGAAAAGAACAGTGATCCAAGATTCAGATGAAAACAGAGTAGTAAACAGGGCAGAGTGAAGATGAAATGTGTAAGATCAGTGTTTTGTGCTTAACCAGAACTGAATTCATGCATTAGTAGATGCTTCTCATCAGTTCAAAATCTATGTTATTCTCTTGTAATCATTTGTAGATAGTGAGCCTCTATTTGAGCAATGAGCTTTAGGTAGTGAGCCTGAATGCATGTGTATTCTCATTTGTAAAAATACTTTTAACAGGGTATTAATCTTTGTGGGTTAACCCCCACCGTGGTTTTTCCCTTAACCGGGTTTCCACATTAAAAATCTTGGTACATCAAGTGTGTTATTGTGCTTACGATTTTTCATGGTTAAGTTATTGATTTGTTGTTGAATGGTAAAAGAAAGAATTAATTGCAGAAAGTATTAAAATTTTCAGACAACTAATTCACCCCCCCTCTCAGTTGTCTGTTCTATTTCCAAAATGAGTTTGGTAATGTATGCATTTGTTTCATCATTTTAACTAATCCAAATTTTAGTATACAAGAGCATTTCAAACTATAATATCTCACAAGAATCCCCCTACCATTATGCTTTGAAGGATGTTCATACCCTATTCCAAAGCTCCCATTTGGGCACAGGCAGGGAGGATGCTGGCAAAGGTTGTGGAATTTGGCTTTACAGCTGTCAATTGCATTTGCTTGAAAGTTTCTAAAGCCTGTTCAACAAATCCATTTTGTGCAATCCTGCAATCATTGCATTCCATGAGATGACATCTCTTTGAGGCATTCTGTCAAACAGTTTGTGTGCCTTGTCTGTGCTTCCACATTTTTCATATATGTCTATCACTAAATCATTCAACAGTGGATTAAAGTTGTAGCTACGGATAATAAGTAACTTCATCTACCTTTCCAAAGAGTCTATAAAGGGAAATTATAAAACATAGCCAAAACATAATTGTAGAATAATAGGAGAGAACTACAGTTTTCTGTGTTTACGCACTTGGATCCAAGAAATGGTATGTAGAGAATTCATACATATGCATAAAAAGTTAAAACCTATTGTTCTCAGCACAATTACAAATCATAGTCAAAACATTATGGTAGACTAATGGGATAAACCCATGGCTTTCTTTGATTATTTGACCTGCACCATGTGGAGCAGAATGATGGTACAGAGGAAAGCCCAATAACCTAGCTAGTAAACTCTTAGAGTTACGTAATTTCTTTTTCTTAAAGAGAAAATATATTAACATAAGATAGGATTAGAAAAGATCCTAGAGATAAACCCTTGGGTTAAAATCTGGGAGATTCATAACAATGCAACCAGTACATAGAACGCTACAAACTAGGAAATAAGATTAGGAATTTTTTTTCTCTACTGTAAACATGATCCCCATTTCTTAACCTTATGTCCTAGTTTAGTGTTCTAACTTATATATCCTGGCTGCATTGTTGTAAATCTCCCAGATTTAATCCATAGGTTTATCTCTAGGACCTTTTGCCATCCTATCTTATATTAATATATTTTCTATTTAGGACAAAAAAAATCCATAACGCAAGAATTTACTAGCTAGGTTGTTGGGTTTTCCTCTGCACCATCAACCTACTCCAGTGGTGTAGGTCACATAAACAGAGAAAGCCATGGATCTGTCCCATTAGTTTACCATAATATTTTGACCATGATTTGCAATTGTATATCTAACATTTTTTAAAGACTATCAGAGCATTTCCAACTATAATATCTGACAAAAAATTGCCTTCTATTATGCCTTGATGGTTGTCCATACCCTGTTCCAAAGCTTAACATTTTGATACAGGCAGAGAGGATGCTGGCAAAGGTTGTGGAATCTGTCTTTACACCTACCAATTTCATTTGCATGAAAGTTTCTAAAGCCTTTTCAACAAATCCATTTTGTGCATATCATGCAATCATTGCAGTCTATTAGACCACATTTCTTTTAGGGATTTTGTCAAACAGTTCACATGCCTTGTGTCAAACAGTTCACATGCCTTGTCTATGCTTCCACATACATCTCTCTCTCTATATATGTTTATTCAATTGCATTTGCTTGAATTTTTTTAATGCCTTAACATGTCTAACAGGGCAGTTGCAACTACAACATCTGACAAAATTCCTCTATCCTTTATGTTTAGATGGATGTCCATACCCTATTCCAAAGCTCCCATTTTGACACAAGCAGGGATGATGATGGCAAAGGTTGTGGAGTTTGGCTTTACACAAGCCAATTGCATTTGCTTTAAAATTTCTAAATCCTTTTCAACAAATCCATTTAATAAAAGAGGGTGAGTCCTGCATACTCAAGTACTTGCATTATGTACTTCAGAAAAATATTCTGTTATGACAACTGTGCATGAGATCTCCTTTCCAGACCTATTACTAAGACTAATGGGTTGTTTTTTAAATCTAATGAGCACATTTAGTTCAATTATAAGTACTTATAGTAACACTAACAGCCTTAAAGTCACAACTACAGGTGCTAAACTTTTTAAAATATTAGACCTTAAATACACAAATACTATCACACCTATTAGAACATGCTCAACAATTAGGTCCTCTCCCCCATATATGTATATATATCATGAACTCTAAACTCATGTTTGCCTTTTTGTATTATAAGAGTTGGGAGCAAGACACCCCAAGACTACGAGGTTTTCAGTATTGGTTGTGGTGATCACATGCTTCATTATAAGTCTCATCCTCTCCATTGGAGTTCTTATACTTAAGAAGGATTTGAGCATGGCCTTCACCAGTAGTACTGAGGTTATGCATGTAGTCTTTGAATTGACACCACTTCTAGCAATATCAGTTCTCTTAAATGGTACTTAACCAATACTGTCAGGTATATTTATTTATATGGGTTAAAACTTATCACTTTTTATGTGAAAACTATTATTGTTATGTACATAAGAGAAGTTTGATGGCAGGTGTGGCAATCGGATGTGGATGGTAGGCTGTGGTAGCTTATGTTAATCTGGCAACATATTATTGTGTTGGTCTGCCCATTGGGATGATTTTAGGATTTATGGTCGATATGGGAGTAAAGGTAATGATAATGGTTAAAGGTGACATTATAACTAAGTGGAAATAATTTTTTGAGTGTGTTTTCCAATTAGATTTAGGGTTTTTCATGAATATGTGATCAAATCAAAAAGCAGCATTACTGTAAATACTCCTAAGCCTATATTCATATGTGATTTACAGGCACCAAGAAAACACATCCACACAACCACTACAGGTTTAATTGGCATCTTAATGATAAAGTTTAGGTTGTCCTCAAGATAGCCAGCATGGGCAAGAAGGTCAACCATGCACACATAATGATCAACTGTAGGAGTAATGCAATAAGGGTTACTCATGTGATTGAAGTATGTATAGCTCTCATCCACTAAACCTGAATAGTTGCATGCACATAGAACACAAGCAAAGCTTGCAATGTTAGGGTATGCTCCAGAGTGCTTCATTAATTTGAAGATTTTGAGAGCATCCTTGCAAAATCCATTTTGTGCATATCCTGCAATCATGGCATTCCATGAGACCACATTTCTTTAAGGCATTTTGTCAAACAGGTCACGTGCCTTGTCTATACTTCCACATTTTGCATACATGTCTACCAGAGCATTTCCAACTATAATTTCTGACAAAAGTCCCCCTTCCATTATGCTTTGATGGATGTCCATACCTTGTTCCAAAGCTCCCATTTTGGCACAGGCAGGGAGGATGCTGGGAAAGGTTGTGGAATTTGGCTTTAAACCTGCCAATTGCATTTGCTTGAAAGTTTCTAAAGCCTTTTCAAAAAATCCATTTTGTCCATATCCTGCAATCATGGCATTCCATGAGACCACATTTCTTTCAGGCATTTTTTCAAATAGTTCACATGCCTTCTCTGTGCTTCCACATTTTACATACATGTCTACCAGGGCAGTTGCAACTACAACATCTGACAGAATTCTTTTATCCTTTATGCTTTGATGGATGTCCATACCCTGTTCCAAAGCTCCCATTTTTGTACAGGCAGGGAGGATGCTGGCAAGGGTTGTGGAATTTGGCTTTACACCTGCCAATTGCATTTGCTTGAAAGTTTCTAAAGCCTTTTCAACAAATCCATTTTGTGCATATCCAGCAATCATTGCAGCCCACGAGAACACATTTCTTTGAGGCATTCTGTCAAACAATTCACATGCCTTATCTACACTTCCACATTTTGCATACATGTCTATCAAGGCAGTTGCAACTACAACATCTAACAAAAGTCCTCTATCCTTGATGCTTTGATGGATGTTCATACCCTGTTACAAAGCTCCCATTTTGGCACAGGCAGGGAGGATGCTGACAAAGGTTGTGGAATTTGGCTTTACACCTGCCAATTGCATTTGCTTGAAATTTTCTAAGGCCTTTTCAACAAATCCATTTTGTGCATATCCTGCAATCATGGCATTCCATGAGACCACATTTCTTTGAGGCATTTTGTCAAACAGTTCACGGGCCTTGTCTATGCTTCCACATTTTGCATACATGTCTACCAGGGCCTTGTCTATGCTTCATAATTTTTATCTAAATGAATATATTACAGTAGTTAAGCTTTTGATATACTATTAACCCTATGATATAGACAACTTTTACATGACCTAGACCAACTAAAAGTTTTTGAATGCTCTTCAAGAAATTTATGTCATTAAAATTTTGAGATTAGTTAATACTTTAATATGTGTTTTTTTTTGCAGTTTGAGGTTACACCGTTCTTGCTTGCCTCCACTAATGAGTACGTGCCTTTACTTTTTTGTTTTGTCAAAGGAAACTTGCCCAAAGATCTGAACGTGTGAAATCAGTAGACCTTCATCCTACAGAGCCATGGTAATTGCACCTTTTCTTATCAAACTTGTGAAATGTTAGGGGTTCAGAGCTTGATTTACTTGAAAGCTTGCATTTAGATAATGTATTTTATCAATATTATACTTGTTATTTCTGTCCATAAAATATTTTCATGTCTTTAGGGTTCAAACAACTGAGGAATTTTTAGGTGCCTTAAGTTTAGAGCATTGCTAATGATGCCAGATAGAATGTAAGAATCTGTTTTTGATATATCATATATTCCAGATGATTCCAAGTTTAATCCATAATCTTTAGACTGACATAAAATTAAACTAAAATTTGTTACTGTTTAGGTTTACATCATCATATACATCTGCTACATTTTTTGTACTATCAAGATAGAAGGGAAAACAACTGTTACATTACCACGTTGGAAAATATTAACACACCTTCCAAATGCAGTTCTCATTAAATCACTACTGTGGTTCACATACTAGTATTAACTAATTTGTTGATGCATATTTCATACAATAAAGTCAGGGCCACTTGTGCACCATCTTCTTTACTTATTCTTTCAAACCCACACTATATGTAATCGATTCCTGTAGGCTGTAATTTCTCATCATCACATGACAAGTTTAAGAATTGCTTACATAGCATTATAGTAGCTTTTCTTCTTATTATAAATTATTTCTTGTCTATAAACATAGCATATCTGGATGTCATATTCAAGTCTGCAATGAACAATTATCTCAAAGATTTTATTTTGTTAACCTTACTTGAATTTTCTGCATATTGTTCTTCAAATTATTGCAATTTTTTCTATCCTCTGTTAAAAGGTGGGCTTCTGATTGCTTCTATTCTATAGTCAGCAGCAATAAAATCATCTTTCTCTTTATTCTAACTCTAGAGGACAGATGGTTACTTTTCTCAGGCTCAAACACTTTTTCAAACATCAGGCATCAATTTTTAAAATCTGGAATATTGTGTGATTTGTTTTGTCATGAATGCTATAGTTAAGAATTAATATTTGTGGACAACAGTATAGTGAATGAAAAATTGTAATATAACAGCCACAGTAAACTGATTGTTCTATTTGTTGCCCCTCATGCAGGATGCTTGCATGTCTTTATTATGGAAGTGTATGCATATGGAATTACCAGTCACAGGTAATGACCATTTTCAGGTTGTATTAGTTGTGGATGTAGATTGGTTGTATTCCTCCTTGGATTTGCATTGCATTGTTCTTCTCACTTCTATTGTTTCTTATCTACTTTTCAACCAAATTTAAAATATACCCTATCCTGTTTATTATCCAATTTGGTTTAGTCATCATTATTGTAATTATGAAACTTAACTATCCCAAAACTTCTCTTTATCAATTTTATTTTGTAACTGAAAAAATATATATAGATGAAAACACCTACAGTAGATCTCTAAGATCTCTCATGTAAGTATATACTAAAAAGTATGGTAAGTATATCATATAAATGTTGAGAAAAGTAAAGTAACAGTGGTATGCAATGAAATTGTCACTTATACACCTTAAACATCTTAACCACAAGCATTCCTTGGCATTAATGAAAGATAAAAGGCAACGGTAAGTTTTCTAGGTCACCATCAAGCCAGCCACCAATTAGGTGTATGAGACTCCAGTTAGCATTCAACAAAGGGATTAATTTTAATATTTACCTTATAAATTATTTAATAAGGTGTCCTACAGATACATGATACATATTTCTTAGAAGAAAGGCAAGCACCAGGGGTCTCCCAAAGTTTTAGCTTTAGACAATTCTACTGCACCTGAAAGAGTTTTTCAGCTCCCATAAAACTGTTTGGGCTCTTTCATAAGTTTTGTGAAAATCTTTCAACACTCAGTAATATATTAAGAATTCAATTCTTGAATTTGAAATGTTAACATGATTTCGTTTTAGATTTTGTTGTTTATATTTTTTGAATCTTGCTTGTCAAAAAACATGCTGCAACTTTGGTACTTGTTATTATTGTTAACTGCCTCAACAAGTTATTGTTGTTTCCATAATTTTAGTTTAGATTGTTAACACCTCAATGGCTTGTGTGAAGGAGAATATGGAATGCACCAAGGCTGCAGTCAAAGCACCTGAACTGGTTAACAGAATGCCAAAAGAACTGGTTAACTTGAGTATGCATTATCAAGATTTATGTTGCTCGTCTTGGATTAAGGGGAATGAAAATGAGAGATATAGTCTTTTTTCCAACTAATAATTGATATTCTTGATTATTCATTACCACTTTGAAGCACATTTTAACTAAAATATTTTTACTGTTGCTGTATCAGACAAATATTTTTACTATTGCTGTATTAGGCATTTAAAGCTTTCTCACCTGAAATTTGTAATTAATTTGTTAACGAAATTTGTTGGTGTCTTTTAGGGGGTCAACAAGAGAAAATTGCCTAAAAGGGATTATCAATGCTTTTACGAATGACGTGCAAGATGAATTTAAAGAAAGCAAGTAAGAATTCCAATCCTTGTCAAATATGACACTTGTTTGAATTCTTGTATTTATCTTAATTTGGCTAATCTTTTTGCTTCTACATTTTATGCCCAATGCTATATTTATTAACATTACCAAAATTGTGATTTTTTCACCTTTTTCTGATTTGCAGGCTTTTGATGGTACATAGAATGTATCAAATTCACAAAAGGATGAAGCTTGGAAGGTGAAAGGTGAATACCAGCAAGGAAGAGTTTGAATGTGAAATGCTCTGATACAAATTCACTGTTTAACAGTGCATGAGCTGAGATAATGTTTTTTTGAATAAGGAGAAACACATTTTATAAATGTTTAATAAATGATGTAAATGAGCTGAGATGAATGGTCAATAAATGATATAAGACAATCAGTGAGACAAGTTGCTAGTGATGCCAGTGAGGCTAAAATCAGTGAGATTTCTATTTAGCCAGTGAGGCTGTAACCAGTGAGGTTTTGTTTTACCAGCGAGACATTGAATGTAATTAGTGAGACGTAATGAAATAAATTTTCAGAATAGTTGTTCAACATTTTAGTCTTCATTTCATGGTGCTTCTCTCAACATTTGAATATCTATGATACTTGAAGTTTATATGCATAAATTTGTGAGGATTAAATAAATGATTAAATATACTACCAAATTACCAAATATACTACCAAAATGATGACTAAATATACTACCAAATTAATGACTAAATATACTACCAAAATGATGACTAAATATTCTACCAAATTAATGACTCAATATACTATCAATTTGGTCACGAGATATTTAGTCATCATTTTAGATGCATGATTAAAAGTACCACATACTTTTAGATGCATGATCATTTTAGGATTCACATGCACCTTAAAGTGGGGGCAAAATGAATAATGGTGAAATTTGCATAACCATGCTATTTCCCATTTAGTTTTTTCTTGCCCATTTTGAAGAAATGTTTTGATATGTGTACATAGTGTGTGAAGATGGCCTCATTCCCCTAACCTTTAACTATCCCTATACACACTCATTCCCACGTATTTAGCCCCTTACCTTATCCTTACACACACATACCCTAGTACATTCTCCTTAATCTAGTATTTATTACACTTACCCATGTACCCACCTTTGTACAGTCGGTACATACAACTAGATTCAATCATTTACCCACCTAAGGTCTTTTTTGTGGTCACAAGTTCACTTGACCCTTTCCTTTCTAAATTAAAAACTCATATTTGGTTACCGACCCTCATTATTTTCCCACCATGAGTTGACTAAGCACATCTTTTGTGAAATTTGATGCTATGTGCTAGTATTTAGAGGTATTTAATTGCATTCATTTCATATTCATCATTTGTCAAGCATTCTCTCTCATCATAGAAAATTCAAGGAATAATTAATAGTGAAACACTTGTTGGAATTGGTTCAGTAACAAAGGAGTAACAAATCTGCATACATCATTCTAAGAAACTTATATCTTCAAATCTTCGTACACATTTCTAGGAGCTGACCTAGATCTTGTCTCCTTGTGATGAAAAAGGTAGCTCTTTCAAGATATTTTTTAAATACTGGGAATCCTCATATCAATGGAAGGAGAAGAGAAGATAAAGACATGTTAGGCAAATGACAAAGCATAATTGTACACCGAGCAAGGTCAAGTTCGAACCTAGATGATGAATTTATGATTGCAGCCTTGAACTAGATTGCATATCTTGACTCCAAACAAAATAGAAGTCTAGTGTAGAATCCAAAGCATTCATCTAACAAGGAGATTGCACTTTCAATATAGAGACAAAATATTCTAGAATCTTCTACAAAGGCATACATTCTTTGGTCATAAAATTGAGTGCCACCTTCACATTTACTTTTATAACCTAATATTTAATATCAAAAATTAATAACCCTTAATTTATATTATGTAAATGCATATTATTGAATTAGCATAAACTACACACAAAGGAAACC
Source organism: Cunninghamia lanceolata (assembly GCA_027924645.1). NCBI lineage: Eukaryota > Viridiplantae > Streptophyta > Pinopsida > Cupressales > Cupressaceae > Cunninghamia > Cunninghamia lanceolata. The sequence continues at coordinate 14,741,662 of BSBN01000078.1, forward strand.
TCATTTTCCTTCACAAGGATGTTATTTTGGACAACTAACATACCTATCTTTAGAAAATCTATGTAAAAGATGCCCAAAAATATCATTCTTGAAAGGCATATCAAGGATGCCTATTCCAATAAAAGACACGCATATCTCTTGATGTCTTTTACATAGATTTTTTAAAGATAGGTATGCTAGTATAGATATCTTAAATGCATCTATCTAAAATCATCACTTTAAATTATTTTATTTAATTAAAAGCTATTTTATTTTTCTTTAATACTCTTTAACAATTGTTTTATTTTATTTAAATTGTTCAAACTATTTTTATTTTTTCCATATATCTATAATATTAATAGTTTGACGTGTAAATGGTTGTCAAATTTTATTTTTCAATAATAATACAATAAACTATAAAAAATATTTTTAAGTTTTTAAAATAACAATAATTTTAATCTTTATTTCACAAGTTTCATTTTTATTAGAAGAGTATTATTTTTTTTAAAAATTATTTATTAAAATTTATTTTTTTCAATTATTTTATTTTATTATATTTATTTATTATATTTACTTAACCGTTATTAGTTATTTTCTAGTTAGTTTATTTAGCTAAAAAGTTTTTTTATTGTATTTTATAATATAGTTAGTTTAGATTATTTTCTTTTATAGTTTTTGTTAACTGTATCAGCAAAATAACAAAAAGTTTAGATGAGGTTTAATACATGCCACCGGTGCATACGGCAAGTCTAAAGCGTTGCAAGAAATTTCATTCATTTTTCCAAATTTTTCTTTACCTTCACCAACATCCATTTAATCAGACTCATATATACCCATCGTTTGTGCGATGTAGCAGATAAAATCCCAGCAATAACTTTGAAGGAGGAACAACGCCGCCATGAGGTATTTGTGCACTCATCTTCCTTCTCCTGTTGTTAGTGTGTTATTCATTCTCTCATCTCTCACTCTTCATCTTGCACTCTCTCTCAACACCACACAAGTTCAACTCATGAAAGAAATCTCTAACCATATGTTCTACTGGAAATGGAATGGTAGTAGTTATGTCAAAGACTGGAAATGGAATACTAGTTCTGACCCATGCCAATGGCATGGTGTAATTTGCAGTGAAAACGGGGGTGATGTTGTAGAATTGGACATGTCTGACAGTGAGTATGGCATTGAGTTTAATAAGAGCATCTTCCAGATTATCTGTAAACTGCCAGCCATTCAACGTCTTAACCTGTCTCACCAGGGGCTTGCCGATGAGTTACCCCAAGAGCTTAATGGATGTACCCGTTTGAATTTGATTGACCTCACTTACAACTACATAACTAGCCTTGGTGGCCTTGGTAGCCTTGGTGGCCTTCGTAGCCTTGCCAATTTGACAACTCTGCTTCTCCCTTCCAATTCTTTCTATGGAAATATTCCTGTTGATATTTCTGTTGAGCTGCTAAACATGACAGGTTTGAAAACTCTTGATCTCAGCCACAACTACCTAAGTGGCCTTGGTGGCCTTGGGAGCCTTGCCAATTTGAAAACTCTGCTTCTCCCTTCCAATTCTTTCTATGGAAATATTCCTGTTGAGTTGCTAAACATGACAGGTCTGGAAATCCTTGATCTTAGCCACAACTACTTAAGCAACCTTGGTGGCCTTGGTAGCCTTGCCAATTTGAAAACTCTGCTTCTCCCTTCCAATTTTTTCTATGGAAATATTCCTGTTGAGTTGCTAAACATGACAGGTCTGGAATCCCTCGATCTCAGCAGCAACATATTAGATGGATCTATTCCTCCCCAATTGTTTTGTTTGAGCAATCTGCGAGCCCTTGATCTCAGCCACAATTTGCTTTCTGGAGGGATACCTCAGAATTTCTCAAGAAATCTGTTTCGGTTGGACCTGTCAGACAACAAATTAACAGGAAAGATTCCAGATTCTTTAAAAAACATTCGTATTTTGAACCTGTCAAAAAATGAATTAATATATAAAAATCCAATGGGAAGAGTATTGCTGATAAAAATATTGGGAACAGTAGGTGCTGTTGCTGTTTTTATAATTTGTTGTCTACTTTTAGGAGTCCTCTGGATAAGGAAGTTGCATAATAAAACAGGATTTAAACAAGAAATGAGTAAAATCCTTCAAAAGGTGGAGCATCCACGGATCTCATATGAGGAGCTTCTCGCAGCAACCAATAGATTCCATAACTCCAATCTGCTAGCAACAAACAGCCTTGGATCAGTGTACAAAGGATTTTTGACTGATGGTACCCGGGTTGCCGTGAAGGTTCTCAATTTAATGCATGAGGAATCAGACAAGATTTTCAGAGGAGAATGTAAAGTGTCGCAGAAGGTTCGACACCGAAATCTTGCTAGAATCATAACCACATGTTCCACCCGTCACTTCAAAGCTTTAATCTTTGAGTATTTTAGTAATGGAAGCTTAGAGAAGCATTTGTATCAACACAGATGTAGATTGGGACTGAGAAAAGTGTTGAACATAGCCATAGATATAGCCCATGCCGTGGAATATCTACATTATGATTGCTACGTGCACATAGTGCATTGTGACATAAAACCAAGCAATGTTCTTTTAGATGAAAGCATGACAGCTCATCTTTCAGATTTTGGGATATCCAGATTGATGGGAAAAATCGCGGTCAATTCAGTAACTTCAACAATAGATTTAAGAGGTTCAGTAGGCTACATCGCACCAGGTATGGTTTCTCAAATATCTTGTTTTTAAATTTATGGGTTTCTTTGGTATAATGCAGAAATCAACTATAATCATTGACTTGGTTGCAGAATATGGATTGAGTGGCATTATGTCTCCTCGAGGAGATGTTTATAGCTATGGCATTATGTTACTGGAAATGCTGACAAGCAAGAGCCCAACTGATAGTATGTTTGATGGAGGTCTGAACCTGCATAACTGGGTGAACAGGGCATTTCCAGACAGGGCTTTTGAGGTAGTTGATAAAAGCTTGTTAATGGAAGGGGCTGGCAAAGAAACAGAAGAATGTCTCATTTCATTGATGGGACTTGGTTTGCTGTGTTCAAAAGATTCACCTGAAGCTCGGCCTACTATGAGAGATGTGTCCAATGTATTGAAGAACATTCAACAGGATTGCAGCACAGACACTTCTTCTTCCATCAAATTAAGACCGACGATATCCAACTTAGTTTGTGACAGAGGTGCAATAATTAACAGTGAGGAGGCATCAGATACCCAAAGTTCTACATTTTAGTATGCGTGTGACTAAGTCAAGGGTTACATCCATGGAAGACTTGAAAATAGAAAAATAGTAGACCATGCTGTTGCTTTACATCTTTTATGAAGTATAGGCCATGTCTTATGTTTATTGTTGGATTTGGGTGCTCTGAAGAAGGGAAGGGGAAAAACAAGTAGATTTTATCTATGCAAACTTTGTTTTGATTGAATAAAGGACCGAAATGCTTGATGGCACTTAACCACAATTTTAGTCTTCACCATTTCAAGATTTTTTTTTGCAAAGCAGATTAAACACTTGAATTCTTCTGTCAGCTTCTTTAATGATCTGGGACGCACTCTCTTTGCACAGAGAAAGTGGGACGTCAGGGTTTTCAATAGGTACAGAGTGTGGTCGCTGATATGGCTACAGAAAAGAGGAGTTAATCATAACACTCCTATCATGGAAGAATGAGTTTGTTGGTGAAGGTTGGCTGAGCTGGTCTTCCTTATTCTATCAGTTATGTCCTGCTTTGTGTTCTGTTTTGTTTGCTGAGTCTTGTCTCTCCCTGTTGTTGTTTGGTTCTACTGTTTTTGTTGGCTCATATCTGAGCTTTGCTATAATATGTGTCTTATGACTTCTTCAATATATAAAAAAAGCTTTTTATGTTATCTTGGAAAAATATATGTTATTATTTATGAGCTTATTTTGGATATGAATTACTAAATTTAAACATACATAATTCCTATTAAATCTTTAGTTGTGGTTAAATTTTTAATTGCTACTTATTGCTATTAACTTTTTGAGCTAAAGAAAATTCCATTTGCTCTGAATTGTATTATTGTAACATATAAGTATGTTTCTTCAAATTATATATTTGAAGAGGAAGAAATGGAACTGTAAAGGTTAATATCCTCTTTTAAATTAAGATAATTTAAGGAAATGAATATGATTCTTAATTATTTGTGCACCTTAAATTAATATAAAGGGTGGAATTAATTAAATAAAAAATTGCTTAAATAAAATAAATAGGGTTGGAAATTTGTTTAGTTCTTCAAATGGTTTAATGTATTGTATTGTAAGTTGTTTTATTTATAAACTTCAAATTTTATTGGATTGATATGACTTTAAACTCTACAAATTAGTTGGACTATATTTTGTGTGCCTACTAAATGTCCATCTTATATCATTGAGCTTAGTAAATCTCAATTTTTATGATTTTGATAGAGCCTTTCAATATTGTTGGTAGATAGGTTATGACTTTTAATGGTTTCTAATGAATTAGTTTAAAATTTTGAGCAATTTTTTTTGTTTGCAATATCTATTTCAATTTTCAAAATTTTCTTCAATCATTACTTACAACACTTTAAATTTTGCAAATGACATTATCATGATCAAGGGTTTTCTAAATCTATAAATAAATTAGCAATTTAAAGTTTAAATATTTCCTACAACTTCCATTAAAGGTCATGACAGAGCCCTTCATCACATCACTCTAAGATCTATATTAGTGGTGTTGTAAGGAGTTCTAATCACTGAAAAGTTTCTTAGACCCTTGATTGACAATGCAATAAATAAAAACATTATTAATGTGTATAATAGTTTAAATCTATTGTTTCTATTGTCATGGTGACTTTTCAATCTCTACTTTTTGCATGCTAATTTTTATCAAATGTCATTGTTTCAAATTTGCTTTTGTTTTCTTTGCCATACAAATGTTCAGTTATTCCTCCAAGTATATATGTTTAATTTTACGGTGTCAATGTATATTGCTTTTTTTTTTAAGAATTCATACCATCAATCATGATTGTAATGTTATCAAATAAGTGGTGTTTTTAGAATTCATACCATCAATCATGATTGTAATGTTATTAAATAAGTGGTGTTTTCTGCAGTGTCAAATAATGTGATTTTTTATCAATATTTAGCTACATATTTTTTGAGGCAAACTTATTGATCCATATTTTATAAGTAATGGTTTCACAAGTTAGCACTCATTGCATCTAAGTGTTGCTCACAAAGGTGAAGCATTGAGACTTGTTAGGAGGTCATACTTTGACTCTTGAGTGCACTTAACCCTCAAAATCAAACCCATATAGCTTGCTACCACATTTGTAAAACCTTCAACAAGAGTTGTTCCTTATGAACCATTCATTATACAGTTACTTAGCTCATTCATTATAAAATAGGTTCTATCTTTTGTACTCTGTTAAATTATGTAATATTTTACCAAGATTCAATTACATAGTTTTTAAGTTAAATGCATTGACCCATATTCCATGAATAGTGATTCACAAGAGCCCATCTCTCATAACCATGAATGGTTCACTTAACACTCTTTGCATCTAGGTGATGCTCATAAGGGTAAGCATTAGGAATTTCCAAGAGGTCACCCATCCCACTACTACGAATCAAGCATGCTTTACCATGGGGTTTCCTCCAAAATCAAACCCACATAGCTTTCTACCCCAATTGTAAAACCTTGAGGAAGTGTTGTGCCTTATGAATCATTCATTATAAAGTTCCTTGACTCATTCATTATCAAGTAGGTGGTATTTTCAATAGTGTGTCAAATTATGTGATATTTTATCAAGATTCAATTGCATAGTTTTTGAATCAAACTAAGGGGCCCATATTTAATGAGTAGTGGTTCACAAGAACCCATTTTTCATGATCGTGAATGGCCCAAGAAGAAGTCACCCACCTTAATACTACTCTGACTCATGCACACTTTACCATGGAGTTTCCCCCAGAATCAAACCCCATATAGCTTGCTGCCCCATTTCACAAACCTTTAAAAAGTGTTAAACCTGTCAAACAACAAATTGATAGGAAAAATTCCATAATCTTTAAAAAAGATCAGTATTTTGGACCTGTCAAACAATGAATTAATATACAGAATTCCAATGGGAAGAAGCCATTCTACATGCCTGATAAAAATATTGGGAGTAGTAGGTGCTGTTGCTGTTTGTATAATTTCTTGTCTACTTTTAGGAGTCCTATGGATAAGGAAGTTGCATGATAGAACGGGATTTAAACAAGAAATGAGTAAAATCCTTCAAAAGGTGGAGCATCCACGGATCTCATATGAGGAACTTCTTGCAGCAACCAGTAGATTCCATAACTCCAATCTGCTAGCAACAAACAGCTTTGGATCAATGTACAAAGGATTTTTGACTGATGGTACGCGTGTTGCTGTGAAGGTTCTCAATTTAATGCATGAGCAATCAGACAAGATTTTTAGAGCAGAATGTAAGGTGTTGCAAAAGGTTCGACACCGAAATCTTGCCAGAATCATAACCACATGTTCCACTCCTCACTTCAAAGCTTTAATCTTTGAGTATTTTACTAATGGAAGCTTAGAGAGGCATTTGTATCAAGACAGACGTAGATTGGGACTGAGAAAAGTGCTGAACATAGCCATAGATATAGCTCATGCCGTGGAATATCTTCGTTATGATTGCTACGTGCACATAGTGCATTGTGACATAAAACCAAGCAATGTTCTTTTAGATGAAAGCATGGCAGCTCATCTTTCAGATTTTGGGACATCTAGATTGATGGGAAAAATCGCGGTCAATTCAGTAACTTCAACAATAGATTTAAAAGGTTCAGTGGGCTACATCGCACCAGTTATGGTTTCTCAAATATCTTGTTTTTAAATTTATGGGCTTCCTTGGTATAATGCAGAAGAATACTATAATCATTGACTTGATTACAGAATATGGATTGAGTGGCATGATGTCTCCTCGAGGAGATGTTTATACCTATGGCATTATGTTATTGGACATGCTGACAAGGAAGAGCCCAACTGATAGTATGTTTGATGGAGGTCTGAACCTGCATAACTGGGTGAAGAGGGCATTTCCACACAGGGCTTTTGAGGTAGTTGATAAAAGCTTGTTAATGGAAGGGGCTGGCAAAGACACAGAAGAGTGTCTCATTTCATTGATGGGACTTGGTTTGCTGTGTTCAAAAGATTCACCTGAAGCTCGGCCCACTATGAGCGATGTGTCCAATCTATTTAAAAACATTCAACAGGATTTCACCAGAGACATTTCTTCCATCAAATTAAGAATTTAAGACCGACGATATCCAATTTAGTTTGTGACAGAGGTTCAATAATTAACAATGAGGCGGCATCAGATACCCAAAGCTCTACATTTTAGTATACATGACTGAGTCAAGGGTTACATCCATGGAAGACTTGTAATTAGAAAAATAGTAGACCATGTTGTTCTCGATTTTGGTGTTCTGAAGAAGAGAAGGGGAAAAACAAATAGATTTTATCTATGCAAACTTTGTTTTGATTGAATAAAGAACGGAAATGCTTGCTGGAACTTGATCACAATTTTAGTCTTCATCATGTAAACACTTTTTTTCGCAAAGCAGATTAAGCACTTGAATTCTTCTGTCAGCTCCTCTAATGATCAAGGTTTTCACTAATCTACGGCTACAAAAATAGGAGTTAACCTATCATGGAAAAATGAGTTTGTTGGTCAAGATTCGTTGAGCTGGTCTTCCTTATTCTATCAGTTATGTCCTGCTTTGTGCCCTATCTATATTCTGCCTAGTGTTGTCTGTTTTAACAGTGCCATTGTTATAATGTTATTTGCTGAGTCTTGTCTCTCCCTACTATTGTTTGGTTCTAGTATTTTGCTTTTCTATAATCTTTCTTATGGCTTCTTCAATATATTATAAACACTTTTATGTTATTTGGAAAAGTATAGCTTAATATTTATAAGCTTACTTTAAATAGGAATTACTAAATTTAACACACATAATTGCTGCCAAATTTCTTATTGTGATTAAATTGCTAATTGCTATTAAATTTTTTATTGTGACTAAATTTTTGATTGCTATTAAATTTCTGATCTAAAGAAAATTTTATTTGGCCTCAATAAATATTAAAAAAGAATTGTCAATTTCCTCTCTCAAAGAGTTGTTCAAGAGTTCATGTGCACTATTGTAATATATATGCATGTTTCTTCAAATTATATGTTTGAAGAGGGAGAAATGGAACCTTAATTAGAGTAATTTAAGGAAATGAATATTACTCTTAATTAATTATATATATTTGATTGATATAAAGAGTTGAGTTAAGTAAATAAATAATGTTCAAAGAAAATAAATAGGGTTGAGCATTTGTTTAGCTTTTCAAAAAAGGGTTAATGTATTGTGTTGTAAGTCACAAATTAGATTTTACTTATCAGCTTTAGATTGTTTTGAATTGATATTTAAACCTTACAAATTAGTTGGACGAGATTGCTATGTGGCCTTATCTCTAAGAAACTATAATCTTATCCAAGTCTATGATCTAGAGTGCATAAGATAGAAACTCAACCTAGAGAGTTGCACTTTCTAAATGAAGTGATCTTACAACGCACCACTCTGGAATTTTCTAGCTTCCAAGGAGAATGAGTTCTATTTTATCCCACAAAACTATCATAGAAATCCTAGAAATGCAATTAACTAGAAATTACAACCTTTTATAAGTTAAGAGTATTAAATGGATAGGAATGAAATGCTATTTACAAGAAATTGGAAAGATAACCAATGAAGAAAAAGTAGAATTAGAAATAGCCTCGAGATAGGATGCCAATGCATAGTGTAGATGCCTGCGCATAGTGTAGAGTCCACGCATAACGTCGTAGTCTATATGGATCAGTATGACCATAGGTGCAGGGAACTATAGTCTATGTCTCCTTAGTGACTTTCTATTTAACCTATATTTTTTTTATATATTTGCACAATAGATATAGAGGAAAGCACAAACGTAATATCCAAATGATAGAGGAAAGCAAAAATGAAATGATAAATCTATAGAAATGGCAAGAAACTTTAATCAAACCTTTGTGCAATTGATCACCTCCACGTAACCTGCTTTTGATAGGATAGAAAAGAATGTTGGGACTTCTTGGGAGTTTCCTAAGAATGGTCAAACCCTAGATTCGATCTTTTAACCTCCACAAACAGTCAGATGATAAAGATGCTAGAGAAGTGTGTGTTCATATCCTATGTGTGTGTAGAAATTAGGATGTAGTGACAAAGTGCTAGGAGTGTCTCCCTGGTCTATGAGAAATAATACTAGGTCTAGTGTGTGGGATTGGATAACAAAAGGGATGGTCTACACCAATAGATTACAAATGAACAAAAGGGGGATTTGCTTGGATAACAATAGAGAGATTGTTGATTCATTGGTTGTGCAATGGGATCAACAAAATGATAAAGAAGAAAACTAAAGTGTTTTTAAGAGAATATGATAAAGAGAACACCAAAATATTCACTAACATGCTTATGAGGAGTTGAGCATTGAAGATGAGAAGAATATTTGGGGAGTAATATGTTGTTCATCACCTTCTGAAAATACCTTCAATGACTCATAGAAGAAATATTGGAGGAATCTTTGGGAGAAGCCTAAGCCTATGTAGTGGAAAGTTGTTCTATTGATAATCATGTGGATTATGCATAATGATAACAAGAACTCAATGGAAATGATCAAAAAAGTTGAAAAGCTATATATGAATAAAGAGATCTAGAAAGAGAATCCTATCTACTATGAAAAACTACCAAGAAAACTAGAGTTGGAGATGAAGAATCCCTTCCAAAAGATCGTGGTCCTTTCTTTATTTATTTTAATTTTCTTTATCTTCTGTCTTGATTTGGTTAAGGATAGGATTAGGATAGTAAAACATGTCTACAAAAGTTTTATAGTCGTCAAGTGATATTATGAGATGGTGACATGTAAGAGTAATACTCATTTCAATGTATTGTATGACACATGATGCTAGTGCATTGTGTAGATGTCTATGCTTTGTGCTTTTGTCCTAAGGAAATCATATCAAATTTGACTCGTGTTCAAAAAGATGACAAGAGCAATGCTCTAGTATGAGTTTTGGGAAAGATTTGACGTAAGGAAAATCATCCAAGGTTAATTCAAAGTAGTCCTAGAACATGCTACAGGAATGGGCACTAAGTCGAGTGCAAGACATAATGTGAAATTGTGGGTATGCAATTTTTGACATTATATTTTGCCCCCACTTTGGCAAGCTAATGACACTAAGTGATAAGTATACTAGAAGGTACATAAATGAAATAATTAAATAGAATTTCATCATGAAAATAATATTGTAGAGGTCACAAAAAAGCTTGAGGTAAAAGGTGAGATGCCCCCAATCTAGAACCTGTAAAACAACAGTATTAGAGTCCATAAGTGTTACAAAACTAGAATGTCAGAAAATCCTAGAAATGCAATTAACTAGAAATTACAACCATTTATAAGTTAAGAGTATTAGATGGATAGGAATGAAATGCTATTTATAAGAAAATGGAAAAGATAACTAGTGAACAAAGAGTAGAATTAGAAATAAAAATAACATATAAACTTATCATCTAAAGGGGAGAGGCTTGGGCTAGGATGCCAATTCATAATGTAGGTGCCAGTGCATAGTGCAGAGTCCATGCATAGCACTGTCATCTTTAAGGAACATTATGAAACATAGGTGTAGGGCACTATAGTCTATGTCAATCCTTAGTGACTTTCTATTTAACCTATATGTTTTTTTTGAAATATATTTGCATAATAGAAATAGAGGAAATGACGCAAGAGCATCATGGAGGTTGAAAGGCAATCTTGAATCAACCAAAAATATTTTGCTTCTTTTCTTTTCTTAAATTTTAGCTAGTACAGTCTTGGTATTTCGCACTGCATTTCTTCGCATGATTACTTCATAGCTCATGGCACACGATTACAAATCTACAAGGGCTTATCTACATCATATCTAAATTTTAGGAGGTTTGCAATTGTCTACAAAATGTTATCGCCATCAGAAGCTTCATCAAGATTCACTATTCAAAGCATTCAACATTCAACTTGGTGCATGAGGTTTGTGGAACCTTCCCATGATGTGCAACACCTAATGGAGCATATCACAAGGCATTATAGGACCAGAGGCACCTTCAACTAGAATTGAAACATGATCCATCAACATTGGAGGCTTTGCCATTGGAATTAGGCCGACCTATGTACGTTTCATTAAGTGTTGAACTTTAAAATCTTCTAAGGCTGACGTGGATCATTCTTTGAAATCATAATTTCTATATAAACAATCACTAGATGTAGTTAGAGGCATCCATTAAGTTTTATGTGATCTAAGAAGTTGGGTTAATGGATTGTGGAGTAGTGCTTCAAATCTCTATATCTTTCATATGAATTGTAACAAGTCAAAGGATAGGCATGTGAGCCCCTTATAGTCTACATGTTGCCAACATATGAAGATTGTAACTATTTATGATATTGAATCAATATATTTTTATTTGTTGTTCTATTCCTTTTATTTTCTGTTGTGTTTACTCTAAGGCTGCAAGGTAGGACAGTCCTAATTCTTGGACCCTCCATCCGTAACTGCACCAAGTGTTATCAGAGTGAAGTTTTGAATCCTTTGGTAGAGAAGGCATTCTAACAGATCTTGAAGTGAATAGATCACTAACATGAGGCAGTCTTCAAGTGTTTGTCAATTGAGCACCAATTTTTAGCTAGTTACAACCTTGTAATCAGATCACTAAATTGAGGCAGTTGCAGCAGATCCAAAGAAGATATGCCACCAAGGAGGATGCCTGCTATGGCCAATGTTGCTGGAATAATGGAATAAATCATAGAGATGATTAGAACAATGAAAGTTAGATTGGATGTTGTAGAAGAGGATAGAAAGAGAGGTCTAAACCCTAGACATGAGGATGAAAGTGATGATGATGGATTAGGACTTCAAGTTGCCAACGAAAATGAGGAAACCCTAGAAGAAGAAGAGTCAAATCAGGTGAAGATGTTGAAAGCTATTTCTAAGATTGGTAAGAGACCTAGAATGGAAATTTCAAACTATGCAAGAAATTTGAACCTTAAGGAGTTGATTGGCTGGATAACTGACATGGAGCAATCTTTGAGTATGAAGAAATTGAAGATCTAGAAAGAGTGAGATTTGCAAAAACTAAGTTGAAAGGACATGCTTCTATTTGCTGGAAAGAAGTTCAGTTCGATATAAATACTAGAGGAAAAGAGAAATCATAAAATGGGATAGGATGGTGACAAAATTGAAGAATCGGTTCATACCTGTTGACTATGAGTTAGAATTGCTGAAGAGACTGCAAAACCTAAGGCAAGAGGAGAAGATAGTGAAAGAGTACACTAAAGAATTCCACAAGATGATTATCAGGATTGAAAATAAACATTCAAGAAGAACTAAGTTTGGTAAGGATGATAACAATGGAAGAGGCATATCAAGTTGAACTGAAAGTTGAGGAAAAGTTGAACAAGAGATGTGATCAAAGGTAGAGAGGTAGAGGAGGAAAACTCCAAAGAGGTAGAACACAATGTGGAGAAGGAAGATCATATGCAGAGAAAAACAAGGAAAGTAGCCCATACCGCAAAGAGGAAAGAGACAACAATTCATGTCATCGAGGGAGAGATGACAAAAGTTTCTATCGCAACAACATAGGAAGTCATAATTATTACCGCAATGAAGAATACCTAAGACATAAAATATGATTTGACAAGAGATCATCCAAAGGATTACCTATTTCAAGTGTGGAGGCGAAGGACACTATGCATTTGAATGTCACCAAGGGACTACTAACAAAAGGATAGAGAATAGTGCAAGAGCAGTATACCTAGAGGAAGAACTAGTTGGATCACCAAGTTCAGTAGGGAAACCAAAAAAGGGTGAATCATTAGTCATGAGGAGAGATTTGTTACAAGAAGAAACAACTGAGGAGCCACTGCAAAGGAAAAGTTTGTTCTGGACAAGATGTAAATCAATAGGTAAATGTTGCAAAGTTATCATTGATAGTGGAAGTATAGACAATTTGGTTTCAGAAGAGATGGTAAGGAAGCTGAATCAAGAAAGGTTGAAACACCCAAAGCCTACAAGATAGCATGTATTCAAGATGAACACAAAATACTAGTGAGTGAACAATGTTTGGTGAAATTTCATATAGGATCTTATAATGATGAGGTATTGTATGATATTATACAGATGGACCATGTATACTATATATTGTTGGGGAGACCATGGTAGTATGATAGGAAAGCAATACATGATGGAAGGAAGAATACCTATATTGTAACATCAAATGGGAAAAGACATATCTTGATACCTTTGGAAGAAGAGAGAAAGAGAAAAGTATGTGGAAATGTTAGGATTTGTTTAGTGGATGGAAGGAAATTTTTGGAGGGATTGAGAGATGAGAACATGTGTTTTGCATTGGTTCCATAGAATTGTGGTACCCAAAGTGCCGAAAACACTACCACAAAAGGAGAAGAACCACTTAGAAGGAAGTAATAGATTTATTGGCTGAATACCAAGATATTATATTAGAAGTTCCATAAGGATTGCCACCAAACCAGCATATGAATCATCATGTGGAACTCATACCTAGAGCAAGTTTGCTGAACAAACTGGTGCATAGTTCATGACACCAGTAGAAAATGCAGTGCTAAGGAAATAGAGACAAGAGCTATTAAGGAAGGGATTGATTAGAGAAAGTTTAAGCCCATGTGTGGTACTAGAAGTGTTAGCACCAAAGAAGGATGGAGAATGGATGATGTTTACAGATTCAAGATCAATTAATAAGATTAAAGTCAAGTATAGATTTTGTTGTCCTCAAAATTAGTTGCGCTCATTTTGTAGGATGACCCCTACGAAACTTGTCCGTTTCGTAGCCTACACTCTAAGATCGCAAACCAAGGCAAGTTCTCTTGGCCTCATGTGAAGTCATTTGACATCGTAGAATAGCTTGTGATATTCCCCTAGGTCGGTTCCTCAAAGTTTGTGAAAATCGACTAGGTTGTAAGCTTGTCAAAATATCAATTTTGAATATTTTAGGGTGTTAGAAAATTTTTAGGTTTTTACATGCACAAGCGGTTAAATCCACCGCTCTTGCAGGTTTATTGTTATTTTTACGCACTAGAGGTTAAATCCACTGCTTGTGCATAATCTTATGTTATTTTGGATTCACATGTAGAATCAGTCAAAAATACCATTCTTACATATGTTTTGGGATAAATATGCACAAGCGGTCTTATCCACCGCCCATGCATGTTGATTCATTGATATACAATGTCGATTGATTTTTCCACTTGAGCATATCTCAATGAAATCAAGTTCAACTGAAGTGACATTAATGTCACTCGTATCGCCATTAATACATCCTTTTAGACCTTTTTAAGGTGTAAACTTGTTTCATTTTGTTATTTCTCCTTCCCTAAATCTTCCAACCGTCTATTGAAGTCTTCCTGAGATTGCTTGATCGCACGGATTTCAGATTTGGATGGATTTTGGTCTCCAAGGCCGCGCTTAGGTTTTTAGTTTATTGTCTGAGGTAAGTTGTTATTTTTCATTTTTAGTTTCTGTTTAAAAACTAGGGTTTCATTGATCGTTTAAAATAATTGTTTTGTAAACTATACTGTTTGAATGTTTTGTTGTTTAATTCATTATCATTTATGATTGTTAATATAGATTTTTGGAAACCTTGGTATAGTTTGTGTTTCTTTTTATTGTTGTTGTTTTAAAATGGGTTATTTTTCCATGGATCCCTAGTTTTTTGTTTTAGTTGATCGTGAATTTTCCTGAATGGGTCTTAGGTTTAAAACTTGCTTTCAACCCATGTGTATCATCGGTATTTTTCACCGATGATGCCTTGTCTCATATGAGTTTGTCATCAATTGTAATGGTAGTGGAAGCCACCGACCATGCTTCAACATTAACCCTGAATGTAAGGGCGATGAAATTCGCCACCCTCACATTATTTCCAAAATCAACCCACATGTATCGGTGGTAAAAACCACCACCGATACATTTGACTTGTCTTTGTTTTTACCCTCATGCAAGGGCGGTTAAAAATGCTGCCCCTACATGGAAATTAAACTTTAAATATTACATGCTCAAGTGGTAAAAACCACTGCTACTACATGTGTTTAAGGTTTCGACAATGAGGTGTATGAGCGGTCATTTCGATTGAATTCACATCTTAACATTTGAAGTTTTTCCTCCAACATGCATGAGTGAGCATTTTCACCGCCTATGCAACAGTGACTTGTATTTTTACCCTCATGCAAGGGCAGTCAATTTCATCACCCTTGCATCAAACTTAATTTCTCCCTCATGCAATGTCAGTCATTCTGACTGACCTTGCATGTTAAAAGACCTACCCCACATGCAGAAGCGGTCATTTTGGCCACCCATGCATGTCATCCTGAAAATTTTTCCTAACACTAGGAAATTTTGCCTTTCAATACCTTTGGCCCACTTTCGCCTATTTTCTCAACTTACGCACTCTCAAGCCCTTCAATGCTCATTCCCATGTTCATGATCATCAATTCACGGTAACCCTAATTTTCCCATTTTCCCCCTAACTACAAGATCATGACTTTTTGTAGTTTCATCAAACATCTGCAGTAGATGCCATTTCCAGTTCTCTTCATAAGGCTGATGTCAGAACTGTCTCCATCAAAGGCCAAAATCATGAAGTATAAGTACCAAGGGGTTTTCCCCGTGACTTCATTACAGTCTAATGTGGACGAGATAAGAGACACAAAGATTGGTCATGTAGACATGGCTGAGTTCATGGATAGAACAAAGCAGTCCAATCCTCCTCGATACATGCAAAGGATTATTGACAGTAACATTCATCTAGTTGCTTCTTTTCTTGTCGCAACACATAACCCAAAATTTGTTCTTCAAGTGGCAAGCCACTATAATAGGGATACTAGGACTGTGTCTAATTCTCAAGGAAATGTAATCATTAGATTATATGCAGAGTTTCTTGACAATATTTTCATGTGTCCACCTATAGAAAATGTTGGAGAAATAGATTTTTCTCAAGGTCAGAGAGATTTTGAGGAAGATGTGGAAGCTACAAAGAAACATATTAATAGTAAGTGGCTGAAGACTCCTCGAAGGAACTTGTCCAGATGGCCTAAGGAGCTCTCGAGAAGTGATTTTGTTGAGAAGGTAAGTGATTTGATTACACTGATGAGTCAGATCAGAGGTCTTCCTTCTTCATCCAAGTTTCATGAATGGATGTATACATATATTAGGGTGATTCTCAAGGGACAACATAAGATCTTCTAGGGAGAACAAATCAATAATCTTCTGCATGATCACCTGGTGAAAGTTAATACAACTTTCAAGTTTTATATGACTTTGTATCTGGTGTATGCTGCTGCTAGTATGAGAAATTTTCCTAGTTTAACTCAAGACGGTGATCGAAGATTGGTTCCAATTTATCAATAATATCCCCATATTACTCTAAAGGGATCAACTCATCATTTCTGCAGAGTTAATGATGCTTTCTTTTCAGTATTCATGTGTCTCTGGAATAATGAGCTTGAACAAAAGAGAGTATCGGATGAGGCCTGGGAAGTGGTCAATTATTTTGATTGTTTGTTTTTGCAGTTTCCAACTTTCACTTACCTAAGAGTCAGGTATTATCATGGCTATCCATATATGCTTCCACAATATCCCAGTGATAGAATTATTCTAATGGAGCTATGTAGGCAATTGATTGTTGTGCACAATAAGCAAATGGAGTTGAAGAAGTCAGGAATTAAGTTTCTTGTAGAAATTGGCAGGTATTCTGTTTAAGTGGCTACCAAGGCAAAAGCAGTTGAATCAGAAATGCAATTGGTCACCATGAAAACCTTCAAGAAAATGATCATTTTGATTATAGAAGGGTACAAGATAAAATCAAGAGAAGGGAAGTATTTCACTTGCCTATGGTCAAAGATGTTTGGGCTGATCTCATGACACAGAATGAGATCAGTAAGCTAGATTATTGTAGACTTCACCTAAGTCAGATTGAAGAATTAGACCTGGCAGATATCCCAAAAGGTATGGAGGATGAAGGGGATGTCTTGGATCCCAAATATAATGTTGAGAACATTGAAGCCTCACCTCTACTAGAGATCAAATGGTCTGTTAAAGAAGAAACTCTATCAGAAAGAGATTCTAGCCTATACTAGCAAATACAAATATGCAGTTAGGAAGCAAATGTATCAATCTAAAAGAATTTCTTACTGGATGGGAAACTAAGTTACAGGAGAAGATAGGGAAAAAGGTAGAGAACAAGACAAAGAATTAAAGTGATGCTCCTTCTTCTAAGGTGCATAAGACAAAACCAAGTTTGTATCTAAGGGAGGAAAGAAGAAGGAGGTTGCAGGAACTTCTACTACTACAAAATCAGGTGCTGAGGAAACAAATGTTGATAAAATGGAGATTGAAAATATTGGGATTGAACAACAAGATGTTGAGGAACCTGATAATGCTGAGAAGGTAGAGGTGTCTGAGAAACTTGATGAGGAAAGTGACAAGGAACAAGAGAAAGAGAAAGATATGGAACAGGAACAACTTGGTGGCTCACAACAGTCTCCTCAGAAAGATATTTCATCAGAGCCTCAATTCTCTATGTCTTTACCTCATGTTTCTACTTCTGATAATTTTCCAATAGTCTCTAATGTCCCTATTTCTCCTATTTTTATTGTGTCTTCTGATAATACCCCTCCCTCTATGAGAACAAGTTTTGGGATTGTTTTTGACTCTTCTAGTTCTATCCCTAGTTTGTCTTCTTCATCATTTGATATTGGTGAACAAACCATTCTTGAGCATTTTCTAGATGGTTCAGATAAGGTTGTTGACACAAGTGCAGTTTTTACCAACACCACTCCTATTATCACTATAACAGGTGTGAGCATGGATTCAACAAAGCAAGTGATTGATTCTTCTCCAAATGTTGGTGCCTCGACACTAATGTTGGGAATTAAGGTGTCTCAACCTTGGTAATTCCTTGCATTATTTATGTTTGTATTTATTAATTCATTGCCTATGTTGTAAATTAATTGTAAATTCCATATTGTCATATTGTGGGATGTGGCACGGTGATGTGTCATCCTACATGGAAGATGACAACTTGTAATTTTGTCCTCACATGAGGAGATAGGCGTCCCACTTTGTGGTAGGAACATTTTTCCATGTGTCAGCATCTTGGATGTTGTGTAAGGGAATATTGACCGAAACATTTATGACGGATTCCTATGACAGAATCTATGACATGTAAGAGTCAGAAATAGAAGCTTGTAAGACAGGTGAAGACATGTGTCATGAAGCATCTTTGAAAAAGGCATATTTGGGCACCCCAAGGTGGACTATGACATGTTGTAAGAGAATATGCTATTTATAGCCTGTGTATGATAGATTTTCTTACAGCTGTAAGTTGTAACCACTATGACAAATTCTATGATAGTCGTAAGTGTCGTAAGAGCATCTGTCATAGCCCATTTTGGAAATAGGGGACCTCTTTGGGATGGGAGCTGTGGAAAAGTGTTAGGCACATTCTACAATGTTGACCAAGTGTCCTTAGGCATGGGTTTTGGGCCATGAGGCTAAGTTGGATGCCCATTCCAAGTTTGGACCAATATTGCCTTGTATATTCTATATAAATAGGTGCTTGAAGAGGGAGATTATTACATTTTTGACAGGTACTGTTATGCTGCCAGTTTGTCTCTAGATACAAGTGTTGAAAACTCCTGAGAGCTTGCATTACAAGTGTGTAGTAAACAATCTTTGTTTTGATAATACATTGTGCAGGTTTTAGAGTGTGGGGTTTTTCACCCGATAAGGGTTTTCCCCACATATATCTTATGTCTCTCTTCTTCTGTCTCACCTTATCTATTATGTGTTTGCTACAATATCTCATGTTAATGGTTTAATGTTGTTGTAATAGTTAGGATAAATTTGAATTTGCACTCTCCTCCCCTCATTAGATTAGTGTAGGAAGCATTTTCCTCACACCTAGCTTCCTTTCAACTACCTCCATGGTTGTCTACCTATACTCTCAAAAGGAAAAAGTGGGCTATTACGGTAGATGATATTGACATTGAAAAACTACTATCTGTTAAACCAAAAACTTAGAAGAAGAAGCCTAAAACTGTTTCTAGGCTAATTGATGAAAAAGTTAGGTATGTGGAAATTGCTAAGCCACCAGATGATGCTACTACAAATACCTTTGATATGAATAATTATATTGTTTCCAAAGTTGAGTTAGGCAAGTTGACTCATGAAGGTATCAAGTCAGATTTTCAAGGTACATCAAGCTCATTTCTTGTAAAATTTGATGAGGTAAAGAAGGAAAAAGAGAAATACAAAGGAAAGGTAGAACAACTTACTGTTGTCCTTTAGAAGATACTGAAATCATCGGAGATCATGGAACCAATGGTAGTTACTGTTGAAGACCCTTTGATTCAAAAGATTGAAGAAAGTTCAAGCCAGAGGAAGAGTGGTTGGTGACATTGTGGAACGGTTGTTAGCACAAGGTAGAGTTCTCTTGAAGACCACAGTGGAAAGAAAGGAAAAAATATAAAAGGGAAAAGCTGAGTTAGATAATATTGTTGATTCATTATCTCAAGAACTTCAAGATCAACAGGAGAATTTAGAGGAATGGATTGAGATGAAGAAAATCAAGATAAAGAATTTGATTTCCATTGGTGTCATTTCAAATTGAGAGACTTATCTCAAGACCAAAGAATCTATTACCCATCGCATTAATGTGATAAGAGGTTTACTTGATGACTTGTGCCAAGCATGAGAAAACAGTGAAGATAGTGATGTCTCACTTCTACACAGGTTAGAGGAACTATCATTCACTCTAATAGGTGAAGATCATAAGTTTCTCTCTGTAGAGGAAATGATTGATGCTTTTGAGAAGATGGTTCAGCAGAAGTTTGAAGATGAAGTGCCTACAGTGGTTTCAATGGATAGTCTTTATGATCATCACTCAACCTTTGAAAATCTGAAGGATAATCTTGAACAACATGAGGAAGTGATAAAGGTGGTCAAGGATGCAGTTCTTAGGGCTCATACCATTTCAGATAATGCAGTTGGGCCTAATGTATGTGATAAGTCAATAGTGCAGACCATGTACCAAAACTTCCTAAAAATGAATGATGGTGGCAGTTTAAATTCTTTTTCATGCCTTAGTTGATTTTCATTTTCATATATGCAATTTGTATTTTGTTTTGGACATATTCACATGTATTTTCTCAAAATGTAATTACATGTGAGACAAAAGAAGTCACAAGTCAAATAGGACTCTTTTGTTGAATAAGTCAAAGTAGTTGTAGATTTCCTATTTTTGCTCTAAGCTCCTCCCTATAAATAAAGAGGGCCTCTATTGTAATATCTATCTTTTATCTATTGCAAGGAAACTCTGCCGAATTGAGAACATATCAAGACTTTGAGCTTTTCATGTTTATCAAAATTTCAAGAAAATATTAATATAAGCAAGCAATTTGAATATCAAACTTTGAGTTGAATCATATTGTTTTATGATATTAGTGTTCTTACATCATTGGTGTTATGTTATATTGAATCATTTTTGGAATCGTGGAGTTTTATTAAAAATTGAGAGAAGTGTTTTTTTTTATCTAGTTAAATGGACTTTGTGTTATTTTCTCATTATGGAAGTTTGTGTTTACATTTGTGAGAATAGAATTGTTTAAATAATTTGTGCTATAAACTGTTGTGTTCAATCTAGTTATATCATGTTCGATGAGAGTGGATACTTTGAGCTACATTTGATTTCAATTAGGTTTATTTGTGGGAAATAAGTCAAGCAATAGAAGACTTTGTGTTTCTATGGTTTGTCTCAGTTCAGAAGTTATTAAATATCAATTCTTTTGAAGTTATCATTTTGAAGAGAAAAAAATCTATTCTAAAAAAAGAGAATAGGATGCAATGAAAACACCCCAAGTCAAGTTTTAGTTTATATAAGTGTTAAAATTTGTTTATTAGAGATAATTCATCATCTAGAGGGAACCTCCCCTTGCTGAGAGGAGAGACTCTGTCTCATCATAGCTATGGCGATATAACCATTTTTTCGTTGGTTAGTTAACAACAAAATATTCACCCAACAGTTTTTTGGCGACTCTACTGGGGAAAGATACACACAACTTGGAGCCTCGCACTTTGAGTTGAAGTGTTCAGTCCTCGTCCATTGTTTTGTGTTGTTTCTAAATCTTTGTTAAGTACATTGTATTCTAGTAGACTCAAGGTATACAAGAAGTAAGAGAGCTCAAGGAATTATTGATCCTGTGTTTGAGTTAATGCAACAAAATAATTTTGGTCTTTTGCCTCCAAAACCTTGGCTTCAACGAACAAGGAGTTTTCCTCCTACCAATTCTAGGTCTTCTATAGCTAAGTGAAGTTTCAAGCCCAAATACTAACAGATTTTTTTCTGTTCAAGTTCCACAAAGGTTTGTCATCCCACCTTTCAATCAACGTGCAATTGCGGCTCAAGGCCCGTGGGGTAATACTTTTGGACCTTTGAATTTGACACCACCTCTACATGAACTACCCTGTAGTTCAAGAAAGAATTTCCTAAAATTCTATGGTGATGGGAAATTTCATCTAGATGAACACATTGCAGCTTTTTGTATAGCTTGTGGCGTGGTAGGGGTGGAAAATGAAGATGTAGCTCTGAGGCTATTTGTAGAGACACTTGAAGATGCTATTGCAGATTGGTTCTATCATCTTCAAGTTCAAACCATAACAAATTGGAATACTATTAAGACCAAGTTTGAAGCCAGGTTTAAGCTTGCGGAAGATGCACATGCTTTGTTAGCTTAGCTAACACAGATGAAGAAGGAACCACATGAGCCCATGCGGGATTTCATTGCTAAGTTCAATAAGTTGACAAATAGGATTCCAGCAACCACCCAACCAATGGCATAAAATCTGAAATGCTTCTTCATCAACACTCAGCTTCCTGAGGTAAGTTTTTTGTTAAGGCGGGCTGGTCCTGCTAATCTTCCTTTAGCTCAAAGATTGGCTATGGAAGTTGAAGATGATCTTATCCTTGTGAGTAAGATAAGAAGGGATTCAAACAGAAATAGAGGTCAGCCCTCTACTGAGAAATCATCCACAAGCACCACGGATCCTATGGTGTAGAAGTTGGCAAATGAGTTGTTGGATAACACATGCGAATATTGGAGAGGTAAGATCTTTTCATGGATTGGTAATTTTCTACCAGAAATTCATCAAAAAATTTAGCACTATATGCACACCAATGATAGAGACAATGTGGGGAGACCAGAAGGATTTTAAGTGGACATCATGAGCACATAGGAGTTTTGAGTTGTCAAAGTAAAAGGTGACAGAGTAACTAGTGTTAGCATTACTAGATTTTGACAAAGTATTTCAAGTTGATTATGATGCTAGTGGAAATGCAATAGGAGTAGTGTTAAGTCAAGAAGGGAGAATAGTGGCATATTTCAGTTAGAAATTGAATGATGCAAGGAGGAGATATTTAGTATATGATCAAGAGTTCTATGCCATAATTCAAGCCTTGGAGAAATGGAGACATTATTTGTTGCCAAAAGAATTTGTGTTGTACACTAACCATCAAGCCTTGCAGTATTCGAATAGTCAGGGTTAGCTGAATTAGAGAAACATGAGATGGGTAGAGTTCATGTAGCATTATACATTTGTATTGGAGCACTAGAGTGGAAAGTCAAACAAAGTTGTGAATGCATTGAGCAAAAAAAGGAACTTGTTGATATGAATGAGGGTAGAAGTACTAGGTTTTGAAGAATTCAAGCATATTTATGAGGATGATCTTGATTTTGCAGAAGCATGGAAATCTTGTAGAGAACCTATTGTGATAGATAGAAGCAAGTGGTTGGATTATTTCATTCAAGAGGATATGTTGTTCAAAGGGAATCCATTGTGTATTCCACATAGCTGAATGAGAGGGAATTTGATTAAGGAGAATCATAGTGGTGGATTAGCAGGACATTTTCATATTGATAAGATAGTAGCTTTGGTGAATGAACATTATTTTTAGCCTTAGATATACAAGGATGTAACCTTTGACAGTACCAGAGAGACCTTGGGAAGATATCAACATGGATTTCATATTAGGGTTACGAAGAACACAAAGGGGACATGATTCTATATTTGTAGTAGTGGACATATTTTCAAAGATGACACATTTTATTCCTTGTAAGAAGACAAATGATGATGTACATGTTGTTGACCTATTTTTCAAGGAGATTGTGAGATTGAATGGATTACCAAAGAGTATAGTCTCAAATAGGGATACAAGGTTTATAGAATATTTTTAGATGACATTGTGGAAGAAGATGAAGATAGACTTAGAGTTTAGTTCAACATTTCACCCACAGACAGATGGACAAACAAAAGTGGTAAATAGGAATTTGGGTAACTTGTTGAGATGCTTAGTAGGAGACAAAGTAGGAAATTGGGATATAATTCTACTACAAGTAGAGTTTACATACAATAACTTAGTGAGCATAAGTATAGAGAAGACACCATTTGAAGTTGTGACTGGAGTACAACCTAGAGGAGTTGTGGAGTTGAGAGACATCAATATGGATAACAAAAGTAGTGTAGAGGTAGACGAATTTGTAGGATACATGGAGATAGTACACACTAAGGTCCAAAAGCATTTAGAAAAGATGAACATCAAGTATAAAGAACAAGCATATGAGAAGAGGATATAAGGAATTCTCTATTGGAGATGAAGTTGTGATATATCTAAGGAAAGATTTCCAGTAGGGACATATAACAAGTTGAAGATGAGAAAGTTTGGACCATGTAGGATTCTTAGGAAGTTTGACCCAGGAAATGCATATGAAGTGGAACTATTAGAAGCATTTGACATATCACCCATATTAAACATGTTGGAGTCACACAAAGACCCACAGGAGCCAAGATCATTAGCAGGAAATCTTCTACAAGAGAGAGTTGTAAAGCCAAAAACATTCAGGAATAAGTGCTTCACATTCCTGAAGTAGAAGTTACATTATGCATAGATGAAATGTGAATATATACATACCACCACTATCTAATGAAGAGACAAAGTGGGGAGTAGAAGATGAAAATCCTATTACACATGTCATGAGGCTAAAATAAAGTCTCCCTAATTAACTTATGTAAAGTGAAAATATTTCACCATCACCCCCCATAAGTGCAACTTAGGGAGATTTACACAAGCTAAAAAGAAAGAAAGATGCATGCATGAATGCAAGGATGGATGGGTCTTGGCAACAAAGGCCTAATCAGGTACCCATTTACAAACAAAATCTCTCATAAAGTGGAGAAAAGGAGAACAAAAATGCAAATGAACCAGTGATGGAAGAAGGGCTCAAGGCACCTCAAGAACTAAATCCATCACAAATGTGCAATCATGAGTCCCCCCATAAGAGGGAAAGAAAGAGGTAGTGAAATCCTCCAACACCGTAGAATCTTAAAAACTAGAAGAGGATGCTTGAATGCATAAACCAATCCACTTATGGAAAATCACATTTCTTCCCTTAGAAAGAAATTTCACAATCATTGATTTCTGAAGAACCTGTGAATAAGGTGGCCTCAAAATGAATATCTCTGAAGACTGGATGGATGTCCTTATGTCCAAATCTGAAGATACCACAAGAGAATCAGGAACAACCTAGTGAATCTTTGAAGGTGACAACCTAAGACAAACCAGAACAAGTGTCTCCAAAGACGAAATAAGATAAAGTAGGTCCATGACTGTCATCAAAGAGGGACTTCAAGTCCTCAAGAATATCATCCTACTCAACCAAGGAAGCATCAATATAAATAGGATGTAGAGGAGTAGAATGAGTGTCATCAAGATGTGAATTAGGAGAAAGAATGCCCAGATTCAAATATCCAAACTTCTTTTTAGAAGTTGGGTCCACACAAGAAGTGTGATCAACAGTCAATGGATCTGAATCATCATCCAGAGTAAAACTACCAAAGGTGTATAACTGAGTTTCATGATCAACAACCCCTGTAGTAATGATCTTTGTACTCTCCAAGTCTCTGATGATGACTAGATCAGGTGTGAATTCTACTGTCTTCCCTACACCACTGTGAGTAATTTGATATATGGAAAGAAAATTATTTGTCAAGGAAGGTACACATAGTACATCATTGAAGGTACCATCACCAATCTCAATTGATCCTTTTCCAATTACCTTCACATATGTATTATTACCCATCAAAATTGGTTTCATAGGGCAAGGTTCAAATGTAGAAAACATGGATTGAGATGAAGCCATATGATGAGAGGCTCCTGAATCAAGAATCCATTTACCTGAACTAAAACTTGAAGATGCACAAAGTGCTTTACCTTTCTATTTATGAGTTCCATTAGCATAGCCTGCATGCACTTTTTCAAATGATTCTGACCGTTTTAATGATGAAGTAGTAGATGAACTAGGAGAAGAAGCTAAAGGAGTACTAACATTCAATTTTTGAATAAGATTCTTCAACTCATCTACTTCTTTTTTGTAACAATCTTGTTCACTATGCCCACGCTTCTTGTAGTATGCACAAGTAGGTGTCTCCTTTTTGTCCTTTTTGTTGTTGGATGAAGATGACTCATGGGTAGCTGAAGGTGTTGAATTCTTGTCTTTCTCACTATTCTTGTTGTTCTATTTCTATTCTTTGGCACTTGAAGCCTTTTTCTCTTTTGCAACAGGAGCATGAGATTTTGAAGACTTTAGAGTACCCATCTACACCAATTTTAGTTGTTCTCTTATGAGAGATGAAGAAAACTCATCAAGAGAAGGAATTTTGCATTTGGCACCCCACACATCCTTAGTAGCATAAAATTTTGATAAAAAATATAATAATCAGGACCAAGTTTAGCTCAAGAATAGACAAAATCAATGTGTGTCATCTTTTTCAATACCACATTGTTTTAACTGCAATATCAAAGATTTTAGTTTGGTAAAGAAGTCTTGGATACTATCAAAGTCTGTTGGTTTCAAACTAATAAGTTCATTCTCCAATTCATAACCTTTCATTATATCTTGTGTTTCAAAGAAACCCTCTAATGTTATCCAGTTTTCATTTGGAGATTTACAAGATGAAATATGAAAGCGAAGATAAGGAGAAATTGACAAAGCAAGAGTACCAAAGCCTTCATCTTTCCTTTCATTCCATTTCCTCTTTTCTTTTCTAGCAGTAGTGGGTTCTACATTTGTACCCATTCTGTGTATTTTCATTCCTCTGTTTAATCTGTATTTGCATTTAATTGATATCTTCTACCAGCTAACCCTAACAAGTGGTATTAGAGTGGGTTGTGTTTGATTATCGTCTGTAGGAAGGTCTCACGGTTGAGTGGGAGTCTCACGGTTAAGTGGGAGCAATGGCAGATGAGGGTAAATTAAAGGTAGATAAATTCAATGGACAAAACTATCAATTATGGAAGATGCAGATGGATGATTATCTCTATCAGAAGGATTTATGGAGGCCATTCAAAGGAATATCTAAGAAACTAGCAGGAATGATGGATAAGGATTGGGAACTTCTTGACAGAAAGGCACTGGGAACCATTCGGTTATGCCTGGCACCATCTGTGGAATTCAATATAACAGAAGCGAAGACAACAAGTGAATTGATGAAATCTTTAGCTAAATTGTACGAAAAAACCCTCAGCCTCAAATAAGGTATTTATCATGAAGCATTTGTTTAATCTGAAAATGATTGAAGGTGGATCTGTGATAGATCATTTAAATGAGTTTAATACAATTACCAGTTGGTTAACTTCTGTAAAAGTGAAATTTGATGAAGAGGTGAGGGCTCTCTTAGTTTTATGTTCTTTGCCAGAAAGTTGGAATAGCTTGGTAATGGCTGTAAGTAACTCTATCTTTGGTTCAAACACTTTGAAATTTGATGATGTTGTTGGTGTTATCCTTAGCGAGGAAATGTGATAGAAAAGCTTAGGAGGGTCCACATCAGGTAGTGTTTTGAATGCAGAAAGTAGGGGCAGATCAAAGGAGAGAGGAAAAGGTTCTGGAGGTCATGGGTAGTCACGAGGAAAATCAAAGGATAAGAGATCCCAATCCAGAGGATAAAAGGATTGCTGGTACTATGGAAAACCAGGTCATCTGAAGAAAGATTGCTGGTCTTGGAAGAATAAAGAAGGAGACAAACAAGAAGGCAATAAGGAGGCAAATGTGCTAAGTAATAAATCTGAAGATGATGCTTTGATTCTTTCCCTAAAAAATGTTGACGATTCATGGATTTTAGATTCAGGGGCCTCATTTCATGCTACACCCCATAGAAGTTATTTTCTTGATTATGTCTAAGGGGATTTTAGGCTGATTTATTTGGTAGATAATGAACCTTGTTAGATTGTTGGAAAGGGAAGAATCAATATTAAGTTGCAGAATGGGAATCATTGGCTACTATAAGAGGTAAGACATGTTCCAAGGCTGAGTAGGAATTTAATTTCAACAGGGAAGCTAGCTAATGAAGGTTGCATAGTTACTTTCAGTGATAAAAATTGGAAGGTTTCAAGAGGTTCCTTAATAGTAGCAAAAGGTGTGAAAGTAGGCACCTTATATCTTTGTACAAGTCTTATTGTTCCTTCTACTTTAGTTATTGTAGAGAAAAACCAAACAGGTTCGGGAACAATTGCTGTAGATTCACAGAAAGAGACTAAAACACTTGCTGCAGGTTCTGAGACAACACTATGGCATAACAAACTTCGGCATATGAGTGAAAAAAGTATGAAGGTACTTCATTCTAAGAAAGTTTTACCAAGTCCAAAATGTATTAATATAGATTTCTATGAAAGTTGTGTGTATTGCAAACAAAAGAGAGTCAACTTTCTCAAGGATGGGAAGCAAAAGAAAGAAGAAAAGTTAGAGCTTGTGCATATAGATGTATGGGGACCGGCTTAGGTATCTTCTCTCGATGGCTCTCGGTATTATATTATATTCATAGATGATGCAACTAGGAAGGTTTGGATTTATTTCCTTAGGAAGAAATTTAATGTATTTGAAACATTTAAGAAATGGAGAAGCTTGGTTGAGAATGAGATAGGTAAAAGATTAAAATGTCTCAGATCTGATAAAGGTGTTGAGTATTGTAGCAAAGAATTTGAGGATTATTATTCCTTTAATGGAATTCATAGGCAAAAAATAGTTCCAAGGACTCCACAGGAGAATGGAGTGGCTGAGTGCATGAATAGGACAATAATGGAGCGTGTAAGGACCATGAGATTGCATGCTGGGCTGCCTTTAAATATGTGGGTAGAGGCTATCAACACTGATGTATATTTAATTAACAGAGGTCCTTTAGTTCATTTGGGCTGTGGTATTCCAAAGGAAGCATGGACAGGCAAGAAGGTGAGTTATTCTTTTCTCAAAACCTTCAGATGTAAAGCATTTGCACATGTAGATTCTAAAAATAGAACCAAGATAGATGCAAAATCAAAAAAGTGTATCTTCATTGGATATGGCATTGATGAATTTAGTTATAGGCTTTGAGATTTTAAAAATTAGAAAATTGTGAGAAGCAGGGATGTTGTATTCAATGAGAAGGTGTTGTACAAAGATCAGTTGCAACAACATGAGAAGAAAGAAAAGGATTATGTGGTTCTGGATGATACTCTAAATAGTGATGTTCTAGTGGTTCCTCATGCTCCATAACAACAACAAGAAATACCACAAAGTCTAGTGAATGTTAGATAGTCAACAATGCTAAGTAGACCTCCTAAAAGGTTTTCTCCCTCTTTGTATTCTATTTTGTTAACAGATGCTGGTGAACTAGAAGGGTATGATGAAGCTATGCAGGTGGATACAAAGGTTCAATGGGAGCTTGCAATGAAAGAAGAAATGGACTCCTTGTTGAAAAATTAGACTTGGGAATTATGTAAGTTGCCTGTAGGTAAAAAGACTTTACCAAACAAATGGGTTTATAGGTTGAAAGAGGAACATGGAGGTAAGAACATATTTAAATCTAGGTTAGTTGTAAAAGGATTTTGCATAGAAAAAAAATATTGATTTTGATGAGATTTTTTCTTTGGTTGTTAAGATGACTTCTATTCGTACAGTTTCAAGTACTGTGGCTATTGAAGATTTACGTTTGGAACAGTTAGATGTGAAAACTACCTTTCTCCATGGTGATTTGGAGGAGGAGATATATATGGAACAACCACAGGGATTTGAGGTCAAAGGTAAGGAGAAACTGTTGTGCAGATTGAAGAAGAGTTTATATGGCCTGAAATAAGCACCTCAGCAATTGTATTTGAAATTTGATAGTTTTATGGCTGAGCAAGGCTACAGCCAGTGTAATTCTGACCATTGTGTTTATTTTAAGAGGTTAGATAATGATAGCTATATTATTTTATGTTTATATGTTGATGACATGCTTGTAGCGGGATCTAACACGGATCACATACGAGAGTTAAAATAGCAATTAGCACAATCATTTGCTATGAAGGATTTGGGGGTAGCAAAACAAATCCTTAGTATGAAAATTTACAAAGATAGGAAGAATAGAAAATTGACTCTATCTCAGACTGATTATGTTGAAAAGGTGTTGCAGAGATTCCATATGGAGAATGCAAAAGCTGCCAGCACACCTTTGCCTAGTCATTTGAAATTGACTAAGGACATGTGCCCTAAGACACAAGAGGAGGAAGAAAAAATGTCCAAGATACCATATGCTTCATCTGTAGGAAGTTTAATGTATTCCATGGTATGCACAAGACTAGATATTATACATGTTGTAGGAGTCATAAGCAGGTATATGAGTCATCCCATATTGGAGCATTAGAATGCGGTAAAATGGTTTCTCAGATATTTGAGAGGTACATCCAATAAACACTTATATTTTGGGGGCTCTAATACTGATTTAGCAGGTTATGTAGACTCAGATTTGGCATGGGATATTGATACCAGGTGGAGTACTACAGGTTATGTCTATACTGTAGGTGGGATAGTGGTAAGTTGGATCTCTAGGTTGCAAAAGGTGGTTGCTTTATCCACCACTGAGGCAAAGTATGTATTTGCAACAAAGGCAAGCAAGGAGATGATATGGCTGCAATATTTCATGGAAGACTTAGACAAACAATAGGCTAATAGTTATTTGTTTACAGATAGCCAAAGTGTCATACATCTTGCAAAGAATTATGTCTTGCATTCAAAGACTAAACACATACAGTTGAGGTATCACTAAATTCGATCAGTGTTGGATGATGGATAGTTAAGGCTAGAAAAGATACATATAGATAAAAATCTAGTGGACATGTTTACAAAGGCAGTGACAAGGGAGAAGCTAAGATCCTCTTCAGCTTTAGTTGGTCTTTAAGACTAAAAACAACAAAAATAGAACAACAGAGTCCAGGGTGCTTATTTCTAGTGGGAGCTATAGGGTCAGTGGTGTTATGATCAGTATCCAAGTGGGAGATGATATGGTGTGGAGTCTGATCAGTCTCCAAGTGGGAGATTGTTGTTAGATGGAGCCTAATCAGACTTGGAGGTTAAATTTTCCCTACTTTTATTGACGTAGTTTCCCCCCAAATCATTTAACGAGGTCCAGGGGCAGTGCCCCTTGTAGGGGTGAAGGGGCAGCGCCCCTGGCGCGCTCCCTATCATGATACAGGGGGGTCGAGGGGCAGTGCCCCCGAAACCTCAAATAGATTTTATTATTTTATAAAGGAATTAGGAGTTATTTTTTCTATTGACCGACATTAAAAAAAACCCTATTTTTTTGTAACTGACATAAGGCTTGATAAAAGTGGCTAAGGGTTAGGGATTCCATTGATGTATTGTAGCATTTGTAGTGGTTTTGAGTTGCAGGGATTGCTGGTTGTAATCGGCTTGATTTACTGGATAATAATATTAGACTCTTTATTGGTGGATGTAGCTCGAGTTTTTGTGAACCACATTAAAACTTGTCTCTCGTTGTTATTATTTATATGTATTTTCATTCCTCTGTTTAATCTTTATTTACATTTAATTGATATCATCTGCCGACTAACCCTAACAGGCGCATGAGATTTGTGGCACCTTCTCGTGATGTGTAGGATCTAATGGAGCATATCACAAGGTATTATAGGACCAGAGGCACATCTAACTAGAGCCACAACATTATCCATCAATGTTGGAGGCTTCACCATTGGAATTAGGCTGACCTACATGTTTCATTAAGCAATGAACTTTGAAATCTTCTAAGGCCAACATGGATCATTCGTTGAAATTGAAATTGCTATATAATCACTCACTAGATGTAGTTAGAGGCATTCATTAAGTTTTAGGTGATCTAATAAGTTAGGTTTGTAGATTGTGGAGTTGTGATTCAAAGCTATATCTTTCATATGAATTGTAATAAGATGAAGGACAGGCCTGTGAGCCCATTGTAGTCTACATGTTGCTGCATATGAAGATTATAATTGTTTATGATATTGAATCAATCTATTTTCATTTATTGCTCCATTCCTTGTGTTTTCCATTATGTTTACTCTAAGGTTGCATAGTAGGATAGTCCCAATAATTGGACCCTCCATCTGTGACTGCACCAAGAAAACATAAACATAATATCTAGATGATAAAAGAAAGGAAAAATGAAATGATAAATTTATAGAAATGACAAGAAAATTTGATCAAACCTATGTGCAATTGATCACCTTCAAGTAACATGCTTCTGATAGGATAGAGAAGAATGATAGAATGTTCTGACGTCCCACACCTAATTTTCCAATAGCACTATTATAGATAACTTTGACAAGCTGAAATACTATTCTTCCAGCTTGAACATTATTCTTATGTTCATTATTCTATGGCTCGAAACACATTTTGCAAGCTATGTGTTTTACACTATTGTCATGCTTCTTATAATTAGATTAGCATTATCATTACTCTTCAAATTATGCAGTGGTATTATGTCATCCTTTTTTGAGTCCACACTCTTACCAAAGAAGTAAATTTATGGCTAGTGCATGGGTTGTGCAACGTCAAAACTACTATCACTCCTAATTTTGAATTGTTTATTGCAAAGTCCCACAAATTTATTTTTATGTTCTTTTGCATGCTAAGACACAATTTCAAATTTTGTCAAGGCTACTTTAATTATTCTCCAAATATCCTCTTCTAAAATACTTGAGAGCTCAAGGTGAAACACATATAACTTATTTGAAATAACATTATTCTTAAATCTTTGAAGAGTATAATTTGGACCTGACTGGAACAGAACTAATTGAACTCCCAATCATAGGTACAAGCACCAACCCATAGCGAGGACAAGGTATGACATGTAGAAACATCTATCAATGTGATGGAACCATATAAAATTTTTCCATAGCTCTGATATTTTAGCCCAAAGATTTGTGTCATCAAGTTAGAAGATCTCTGGCCTAGCATTTTTTGCATATTAAAAAATATATTCTAAGTAAAACCCCTTAAAACCTAAACCCTTGTGCCAAGCATGATAGAAATCACGTTCATTATGTTTTTGTGTTGACTGCCTATCACCTATTACTTGAGATGTTAAATTGCCTCTTTGTACCCTCCAGAATGTTTAGCTGACCCCTTGCCATGTAGTAACTACCTCCAGCCCATGCCTAAAATACTTTATTTTAAAACTACCCCATGGCACCTTTTTCCTAGTAGGTGAAGGATGTTTTTAAAATGATATGTACTAAGGTCCAATCCTGCTAACCCTTTTTTTATAGGTGGCAATTATGGATTCACTTCCGCTAATCTGCTAGCATTAAAATATTGACTAAGAAAATTATGCCTATGGAACTGCGAAAGAGGTGACAACTGGCCAAAAACTGTCTTCGGTAAAAAAGAAAGAAAGTGGTGGGTCCCTAGCGCTATGAGGTGGTTTTTTTATGGTTTCCACCATTCCATCGTGCGTCACCAAAGGGTCCCTCTAAGCAACCGCGGAAGGATGGAAATGTGACACATGGCCTCTAAAGGATGGGATTGTGCTTTGAGGGATAAAATCATGATGTGTCAAGATACCCAAGATTGATGATACTTTTGGGGAATTGTCCCATTTGCATGCAGTTGATCCAATGGTTCTCTGTCATTCCACAGAGATCAAATATTTTACCATATCCTTTGAGTGTGAAACCATGGATCATATCCTAACTGTACTACTTAAGGGGTGTTTTCTTGGGATCACAATTTAAGAATGTTGTCTAGGTGGCCAGCTATTATTGGGAAAAGTTCAACAACAACCTCCTTCTACGTAATAGACCAAATTGGCACCATTGATTCAAGCCAACTAAGGTCCTAATCGATGACTCAGATTCAAAAAAACTAATGGAGGGATGTGTTGGACTGGATCTGACGATACTTCATTGCAAAATTAATTTCTTAGGCATGTGTAGAGTCTCCATCACCGCTACTATGAGGGAATTTACTAACTGAAAGATTGGCTTATACAGGATCAACCTTTGGAAATCCGTGCTTCTACCAGAAATGACTTTTCATTTGCTATGTGAAAAATTTTTGCATGATGACAGAGCTAAAATGATGAAATCAAAATACCTGACCTGGCATCTTCAATGCAAGAAGTGATGTTTTCAGTTAAGAAGAATTATGGAATTCTACCTTTCTACTCATTTTGGTAATCTTTAAGAGATTTCCATTTATGGAAGAAAAGCTCTAAAATGATTGGAATTTATTGAGCCAAAGATGTGGGGATGTGTGCAAGATATCCCAGAGTTTCTATAAATAGGTGATTGCTAATGTTGTCTCCTACATTATTTGATCATCCTGACAGTATGGCTTTCCCCTGTTCCTGTATGTACTTTTTGCTCCCCTGTTCTATTGGATTCTCCTCCTTGTTCTCATGGTTATCAATATGCCCTTATAGAATTAGGAGACTTGGAGCTTTCTTTCTATGGAATAGGTGGTGCAAGGAAAATTAGGGAACAGTAGCAGCATCCATTACACCTCTGTGATTTCTTCTCTCTTCGTGCATCTTATCTCAGTGTGGGCCCTAAGGACTAATCTCCTCACTCCAGAAATTCCTTATTTTTGTGATTTGGCAGATTATGTTCTTAGGCAAAGAGGCATCATAGCTTCCTCTACCCCTCTCTTACATCTAATTTTCCTAACAGAGCTTTAACTCTAGGTGTAAGGAGACTGCCCACCGAGATGATACAGATAAGGGTAAAAGAAATAATTGTTGTTGCTACTGTTGTTCTCTCAGCTTGGCTTCCAGCACTGCTAAAGTCAGCCATGTGTGGATTCCTCAAGTTTCTATCTAGTTGAGGAAGTTGGAAACCTCCTAACCAGAAGTGAGGAGTCACACTTGTGCAAAGAAATCCAAAAATTGGGAAGGAGATTCAAGTTTCCTGGGTTTCCTTTTGACATTGTTCCTTGCACATTTTCTCATTCTTTGGCATGTGGTCTGAATAGGTAGAGTAGTGAATGCTCTTATTTGAACAATTAGATTGCATATGATGGGTGTGTGAGCTCTAACATCATTCAACAAATGACCACCCATTAGCATCATAGCCTAAAAGCCCCTGGTAAAATGAGAGATCATACAGTTCAAAAGTAGGTACCTCAGCATGTGAGGGTATTTTTGTTACAAGGGCATCTCTCTTTGCAACTGGGATACAATTACACCTAAGTTTCATCTGAGTTTCAAATGGTGATTTGTGAAGGAAAGGCCATAGATTGATGACTATAGGTTCTTGTGAGTGGTTGTCTGAGTAAATTTGATCATTTTATACCCCTTCCTTGTATCATAAAATCATTATTTTTTTCTAAATTTTCAAGTTGGCAAGCATCAAGAAAATATTATTCTTTGCAAGAATTGTCTTCCTCTTGGAACAATAGAAATCAAAGAAAATTAAGAATAATTTCATGAATGATTTTGAAAGAAACCTATAAAATCTTAAGGTGGTGTTCTGTCCTAGCATAGCCAGCATGTCTACTACATATATGAGAGGTAATACAACATGGGTACAAGAATCATTCATGGTTTAAAACTTGAGACCCCTATGTACCTCACATCAAGTATTCAATCATCTTCAACCTCTAAACTGACTTGGGTGGAGTTGGCATTACAATGGCTTTGTATTGAGTATTACATAAGATATTTGGATTCCTAAATACAAAGCAAATATGCTACATTGTGTTGGTTGTTTTAAATTCTCAACCTAATCTCAAGAAAATAAAATCTATAAAATAGCCATTTCTAGTAACTAATCTGTCTCGAGGGATTGGCCAATGAATAAGAAAAATGGGGTTTTCAATACCTCTTTTTTCCGCTACACTTTAGGCTCTGCAAGACCAAGGAGGGTGTTCCTTTCTCTTTGTTTAGAACAAAAAAACAAATAATGTTTACTTAGATAAGGGGAGGTCCCTAAATATTGATGTGTGTCACATTGTGTTTGGAAGGTTGTGACATTATAGCAAGGCAGTGAAGTATAACAAAAAAAAACAACACATATGAGTTGGACAAAGATGGGATGAAATATGCATTAGTAGCCTTCAAGGGTCAGTGCATAGGAATTGAAAGCTTGTTGTTAGGTGAGAAGATAGATCTACAAAAGTATGAAGAAGAGACAAATGAGGTAATGGAAGAGGTAATAAGTTTTGATAACATGTTTGAAAAACCAGTTGAACAAGAATTGGAAGAAATTTCTTTTGAATTTGCTCAAACTAATGAAAGTAATGGTGACATTGATGTTGAAGTGGGTGATGTTCAGGAAGAAGAGATAGCAAAAGAGGTTGTAGAGGACTCAAGGATAGTCGAAAGAGAGAAGATAGTCATGGAGGATAAGGAGATAGCATGGTTCTCAAGAGAAGAACTGAGAGATGAGATTGTTGATGTTAAGGAGAACAACATAATGGATGAGCAATTCAAAACTAAAAATGAATGGCTGAGTAAGGTTGAGGTGAAGCCAAATATTTTGGAGCATAATGAAAAGAAAAGAATGTATGGCAAACAACATGAGGTGAATGAAGAAGTGAAGTATGAAGAAGAAGAATATGATTTCTTTAATATGTTTGTTTCATGTGCAGGTAACAAAGACAAAGTGGATGAAAGAGACAATAAATTTATATTTACAATCCAAGGTCAAGCTAGAACAAGAATACAAATAAAAGCACATGGCTACATTGTACCAAGTTGGCCTTAGCTCAAGAAGCATGTTATTGGACCAAAAAGCACAAGTGCACCAGTTGATACAAATTTAGTTGAGATCCAGCAAAAAGAAAACAATGCACGAATGTAAAGGAACTAGAAGACAAGAAAGAAGATTCCTATTTGAGTTGGAACTCAAATTTTCTCTTCCCTGGGAGTATGGTGCAGGGGCACCTTCAGGCCATATGGTCAAATTTGGTTAAATTTTGGTTTTATGTTTTTTTTTATTTGTTTGGTCTAATAAGGTCATTTATGAACTTTTGGGATCATTTTGATCCATTTTGGAATGTTATAGGTCCATTAGTCAAAAGTTGTAAACATTTGCAAAAAAGATGTAAAAGTTGTCACTGCGAAAGTTGTCAAAAAGTGCATTAAAGTTGCAAATTTGATTAGGAAGTTAGTTGTGGGTGGTTGGTAATTGGAAAATGAATAGGAAAGTATAAATACATGTTTTAAACATAAATCCCAAGGTTGGAGAAGGTTGGAGAAGGTGGGAGAGAAGTTGGAATAAAATATACCTCATTTTGCATATTCAAATCTATGTTTTTTTTGTGAACAGTGAATGTAATTCACATGGTACAGATTGTAAAACCCATTTAATAATCTGAAAGTTATTGTATTTTGATAATCTCTAAATCTAATTCATTTTTATTTTTGTTGCATCAAATTTCATTGACATTTGTGAATGTTATGGCCATTTTGGTGAAGGTTGGTATGTTCTAACAATGTTTTCTAGAATTTTACAGTATGAAAACATGCTAGTATGGCCATGTACGCTATAGTACAGACCTACAACTAGTTGGGGAAGATGAAGAATCTTTTATTATTTCATTTTATTTGTGTTTGGATAATTTTAATTGAGATTTCAATAAGTTATGACATTTTTACTGAGGACAGGTTTGAACCTAAACTAGGGTTCCCAGTTTGGAACAACCTTATTTTTCCATATTCTGTACAAAACAACCCTAGCCCATTTTGACATATGTTTAGTAAGGGCCAAAAGGGTATCTCAAATAGGTCTTAGATTTTGAATATTAGGTCTGTAATGAAAGTTATGCCCAAAAAAGTCTAAATTGTTGCTCCATGTTTTAGGGTTTAAGAGGAAATTGCCAAGAATGAACAAGAATGCACATTTGTATCATTTGTATTGAAACCTAGTTTTGGAATGTGTCAAGTTAGTCCTATTTGAAACTCAACTTTGCATTTCTCATGTACAATTACCTTGTTACCTGTTTGAATTCAACTCACAGAATAGGGCGTGGGGTGTGGTATTCTTTGCAAACCCAATTTATCTATCATGTATTCATAAACAATATTATCCATGCAGTTATCTAAAATCACAACTTGACAAAATTTACCTTTGGACTTACAGGTAGTGTGGAATAAGTTTTCCTTTTCCATCTTGCTTTCTTTTTCGGCTACAATTTCTTCTTTTTGTATCATCTTTTCCATTTCTTCCTCCTCTAACTTCTTTGCCACTTTGAACAATTTATTTAATAATGATGATGCCCCTTGCCCATCTTTCTTCTTAACGCTTTCCTTCTGAGTTTGTTGCTACATCTTCCTATCCTCTCTCTCTTATTGTCTTCTTCTCATGATACCTCACCCAAGGCTTTCTTTTCTTTTCGTTTCTTCCTTGCCCAGTCTTTTGGTATCCAGGCTTTTCTCATCAACCTGTTAATCTACAACACACATACTTAACCAAATACCAATCAACATAATTAATTGATCCTACCTAGATCTTGTTGTCTCTGATACCAATTTTATGTAGAGCGTGGGTATAAAATGATCAAATTTACTCAGACAACCACTCACAAGAACCTATAGTCATCAATCTATGGCCTTTCCTTCACAAATCACCATTTTTCCTTGTAGCCTTTCAAATAGGCCTTTTTAGGCATAACTTTTGGGGCAAACTTGCTCTATAGGAAAGGAGACCCATTTAGGATACCCTTTTAGCCATTCTTACACATATCTAGAAATGAGGTAGGGTTATTTTGTATGGAAGGGTTCAAAAATTGTCTGTCCTCCTTCTTACTAGGCCTAAAAGGGCAATTAGGTATGACACAACTAAGTTTTGGAGTTCAAGGGGTCTCTACTCCTGTTCCAACACTTCAAACACATCTCATATGGCCTCAAATAACTACTCCTACTACATGGATCATTCTCCAATAGTCTACAACCAATTTCTCCAAGTCTCTAGGGTTTCTAGGTTTGATACATAGGGATATCAGACTTTCAAGGCTTCATCACACGTGCAACCCTAGACCTCTACCCCTACAAGTTTGGAATATCAAAATACATACTAACACAAGCCATTCCATTGAATTTTGGAGTTTTCTATTGGTGGAATGGAGAATTATACATTTTTCTTTCTCACTGGTCACCCTACCTAGGGTTTGGACTAGTTTGGAAAGAAATGAATAGAACTTAGTTGGAACCATTCAACTGACCCCAACTATCCATTTTAACAACTTTTGAAAAGTTTACAAAATGTAAAAAGTTATCAAGACAACCATGACAACATTTGATAACTTTTACAAGAATTAACCAATTGACCACAAACTTACCCAAATGGACAACAATGGTCCAAAATGGCCTTATTAACAAGAAATAACACAAACCAAAACAAAAAATCCCAACTTTTGACTCTTGGAGGCATAATGGACATATGGTTGCCCCTGCACCATTTTAGTTCCTTGTACTTCAACTTTAACAAAATTTAAATTTATATACATCACAATGAAGTAAAATAATGAGAAAACCAGATATTTAATGACAAAAAACCAATCTACCTTATTTACACTATGAAAAAATATGAAATAGCTAAGCTCTTCATCCATTTCCAAATATTTTCTTATTTCAAACAATGTCTAATTTTCTTCCATTAATAAAGATCTAAAAGGATTGTATTCATCAAAATATCAAATGATACTTTTGGAGAATGGGTTCCATCATTTTCATCTTGGCCATTTGGAATCCATGTCCATTGTCCCAATTGGTGAACATGTCTCCACCTTCGAAATTGGAATCTCATGTATAAAATTTTCCTTAAAATCCAATACCTAAGTAATACATTAAACTATGTAACTTTTTTATATAAAAACTATAAAACATCATAAGTAATAGAATTACTAAAAAATAAACACAAAAATTTACCTAAAGGAAATTGTGTCATGAGACAAACTACATTCTATTTATTCTCCATTTTCATAGTGTACACTTTTGTTACACTCAAAACAAAATAAAGACTTGAGCAATCTATCCAAAGGTGATTCAATACTATATGTTTTTTTAGTTCTTCGAATGGATGACTCTATTTTGAACAAATAAATATTAATCAACATGAATACACTAATGTGGACATGATTTCTTCATTTTAACTTCATACCTGCTCCCACCTCTACAAAATTCTTGTAGCAATAAGAAACTATGGTTGAAGAATCTATATTTGGCCATCCAAGTGAATTAAGCATTGATAATGGAATCTCTTCAAGTTTTTCATATGTTGTTGTTTAGTGGAAAATTGGATTATTAATGTTTTAGTGTTTAGATGTTTGAATCCTCCTCTCCACTTTACATTCGAGGATCTAGGGTTGAGTGGCAAGCACTAGCATACCCTAGGTTGTTGTGAGATGTAGGTAAACTTAGATTAGGGAATTTAATTATCAATCTATCTTCTCTTATCCTCAATTGACCATTAAAACCCTAATTATGCAAATACGACAATAAGCTGACGAATAACAGAAAATGCTCTTGTAGATGAAAGTAAAATAACAAATCACATTATACCTATTTTTAGGGTTCCAAGGCAGAACAGTCAGGGACACTTGAGTGGGCACCCAAGTCCAAGGTACTAGTTTCTTTGTGGGATCTAGACCTCCTTCTGACACTGATTAGACCTGTAACTTTTGTTTTCAGAAACTCAATTTTGAAGGAC
Organism: Cunninghamia lanceolata; assembly: GCA_027924645.1. Classification (NCBI taxonomy): domain Eukaryota; kingdom Viridiplantae; phylum Streptophyta; class Pinopsida; order Cupressales; family Cupressaceae; genus Cunninghamia; species Cunninghamia lanceolata. The sequence goes on from BSBN01000078.1 coordinate 14,781,759, forward strand.
ACTAGAGCGAGTGCCCAAGTCCTAGAAATGCTCTAGTGTCCTACTTTTCTTTAGATCCCAAATCCTTGATGCCTGCCAGTCCTTCTTGCAACTTCACTTTTCCCAAATGCGACACCTGTAACCTGCAATCACAAGACTTGGTTTGGGGGTTGTGGTGTTTAGAGGCCGACCTCAGTCAAGCCCCAGAGGACATTTAAGTCTCTGAACACCCTTGTCAGATAAAGAGTGCATACCCTTGTGAGGCAGAGGCAAAAACTAAAGGAATTAATAATAAAAACACAATATAATGTCATCTTTTAGCGAAGATATCATGGGAGGAAGATGCTCTTCATTCCATGATGAAATGGATGCTCAAATCTACAAATTCAAACACATAAACCACACAAGTCTGCTCTTGCAACATAATGAAAGCCTTGAATCACATTGAGAACACTTGAACATCACAATCTAGTTTAGAAATGAATGCCCAAGCATGCTTATATATGCAACTACAAGCACTCCTGCCAAGATTTTCATAATTCAAACTTATCGTGTTGGCAAAGGACCCAAGTAACGGTCATAAACCAACACCCAAAAATTGGGGCTACCCCAAAATAGGGCAGGACTAGGGTGTGGTTTCCCAAGTCCTCCCCCCTATTTTGGGCAGGGTACAACTCAAGGGGTCCTCCTAGGTCCCATTTGTCATGTTACCTAGGGATGATTCCATCAGGATACTAAATTATGAACTAAGATGTCCTAAATGCATGCAAAAGACCTAGGAGCTAAACCTTATGAGGGAAAAGCCCCCAAGGGGGCATTTTCTGATGTTACATTTAGCCCCCACTTTAATGTATGTATAAATGCGAGGCCAATACATGCATTAAAGTAAGGTCACAAACATAGCAAACACACCAAGAATGGAGAAGACACGCCAATCACAGGCATGCAAAACATAGAGAAGACAGTTACAGTCACGCAGAACACGGAGAATACAGTCAATGCATAGAAGACACATTAATGCATGGAAGACAAAAATGATATCTTTTCGTTTCTTTTTCTCATATATATGAAATGCAGATGCAAGTACTGGAAAGTGAACAAACCTCCCATAATACATGATGCATTCATCATGTAGGTCTTTGTATATATGGGGAAACACACATCCAAGACATGCAAAACCTCCCAAAATGTAGACTGCATATGGGGCAATAGACACAAAAAACAAAGAAAGCACACCAAACACACACACTTTTAAGACACAAAGAAAACATGGCAGACAAGCGATGGAGTGTTCCTATTTCTAGGCTCAACACCATCTCAGGCACATTACAGGCACACACCAACGATTGGGCTTCGCCACAACAATCGCCAAAGACATGCTTAAGGGTTGAGTTAGTCATTGAACCGCTCCCTGCCTCCATAGAGGACTTTTGAAAATGCAACCCCACCCACATCATGGAGATACCTTACAATGAAAAGGAAGCATGGCATACAACCCCACCTGCATGACAAAGATGCCTTATGGTGAAAAGGAGGTATGAGGTTAAAAGTATACAACCCCACCCGCATCACAGAGACACCTTACGGTGAAAAGGAGGTATATGTGATAGATTTCAAGATAGATTGGTTGATTGCAAACAAACTCAGGATGCAGGAAGTACTCATCACACTAGTGTGCACCTGAGGACAAGCACATTGCTAACATCTATAACAGACAACTTACCTTATATATGCCCCCACCTTAAGGTGGTTGATATCAGGTATCGATATCAAGCACGTTAAGGTAGGAATAAAACACACAAGGGAACATCAAGTTTCGCAAAGCCCATGCCCCCCAGAGGTGACATGTACTTTATGATCACCAAATATTCCCACAAACACATCCCTACAAGAAACATGTTAGTATCTACAACATCATGATAAACAACACCATCAATGCATATGATTAACCACACAAAGAGCCAAGGTTATACAATAAATTTGGAGTTCGAGGATAACTATTGGGCTATATCATGAAGCTCTCTAAATTGAGTACCACCAAGGTTAGATTCAAAGACAAACAAAGGTGTATAGAGAAACAACATTGTTAATGTTTGTAAATGCAAGAAAAATATCATCAAATTAACTACACGGAAAGCAGGAGTGCTTCCACTAGCCAAGCGTCGAATAAAATATACAACCCCATCGTCATATTAAGAACTAAGTCCATTTTTTTATTGCTCTCGAAAGGGACACTAGGTCTGCATTAGTATAAATGTTTTTCTTCATCCACCTACTAGATGGAAACACTAGAGGAAGGGAAACAATAAATAAGAGAGGAGAAACAAGTGTCTTAAGGACAGTCACGTAGGAGGGTGCCCCTAGTGTCACCAACTGCAATGCTATGTCCGTAAGACACAACACACAACAATGAAATCAGAGAGAGAGGCAATTTAAAAGAATGATGATACAAATAGAAGAAGGTCACAATAGAAGCGGTCCCCTGGTATCCCAAACCTTACAGGAGAATCAGGGCTCATGCCAGTAGGCCTAAATAACATATAACACATCACGAGGGAAGCACATCATGAGAGAGATAAAGGGTTAGAGATACTTACCTGTAGGGCCCTGATTAAGAACATACACACTTAGGATATCTCTCATGTTGCTTTAATATTGTATTAACATTAAGTTTAGGATGACAAGAGGCTTTGGTGGGTTTCAAAGAGCGGTATCCTATACCAGTTGTGTAGTTAATTCCAGCAACTTGTAAAGGTACTCTAATTCCTTGTTGATTTACACCACAACCTTTGCTGACATAGTCATTATTTTTGTACAAGATTTGAAATCCACGACCATATAGAGAGTCCATTTCTTTAGAAGAAGGTGAAGGATCATAGGTATCATAATTTGTAGTATAAGTGAGGGTATTGTCTTTATTTTCAACCAAGGAAACTTTATTTTTCTGAGATGTTTCAAAAGATGGTTTAGAAAAGATCGATGTGACTTTTGATGTGTTAGCTTTAATAAATTTGTATTCCCCTGTACTGTAAGGGTTAAAATCTAATGAACCACAGTCATCACCAACAAGTGCATTCGATGGTTGAGAGTCTTGTACAACATTAGTCATTGATGGATTACCTTGCAAATTGTTTAAGCTCATATGAGTATAAACTAGTTTTTGCATTTCAATGTGTAAACAATTGTCTGGTTTAGGATCAACATGAATAGTATGAAGTTTACCTTTGAATATAAATTTGATTGAATGATGTAGAGTGGAAGGGACTGCCCCCAATGCATGAATCCAGGGTCTACCAAGAATCATGTTGTAAGATAAAGAACTATGCATGACATGAATCAGGGTAGGCACAATCACATGTCCCACTTGTATAGGTAAAGTTATAGTACCTATGGATTGTCGTCCAACATTGTCAAAACCACAGATATTTAATGGTTCCAGCTTGATGGCAAATGTATCAATTTTAATCTTATGTAATAAGTCAATGCCACTAATAGTAAGAGCCGATCCATTATCAATCATAACTCATTTTACCAACATTCTATTTATTGTGACAAAGATTATAAGAGGATCATATTGGTTTTGAACTTCAATTGATGGTAATTCATATGGTTGAAAGAGAATATCTATTTTTGTCGCAAGCATACCATCCAATATGGTTGCTACATCATTAGGCTTAGTAGTAAGTGGGACAATCACCTTTTGCAAAGCTTCTTGGAGCATTCCATGGTATGTAGGAGTTGTTTGTATTAAATCCCAAAGAGAGATCTTAGCCAGAGTAGCGCGAAGCTATTTGACAAGATCATACTCTTGACCACTTTTATGATTAAGATGAGGTGGTTGAGGGAGCATAAATTGAGAACATGGAAGAGAGATAGGCACATGCGGTGCTTGGTTACTTTGCTTGTTATTACGGGTGTTGTATGTTTGAGCAATCACATTGTGGTGTGGTTGTTGTAACACATTTTGAACACCGTGAACCATAATCACCAGCTTTAAGAAAGAAGGTGCATTAGGTGCCCCCAGCACAACCATCTTAGGAATAGTGCTAGCAATTCTATTAATAAGTATTGAATTAACACTGTTGCCCTCTTGATTACACCCAACATCCATCCTTAAAGTATTTAATGTGAGAGACCTTTTCTCATCCACTAATGCTACATCTTGGCTAGGGAGAGAAATGGAATGAGAGGAAGGTACATCATCATCATCATCATCATACTTTATGGTGGAAAAAGTATTTTCACTCTCACCTTTCTCATGAGTGTTCTTAGAGATGAGTTTGGTTAAATCTTCTAATATCAAAGGATGTTCACTTATGAGGATTAGGAATTTGTCAAAATCAAGATCTTTGATAAATGCATGTAGAGATACCATAGAAAAATGACATGAAGGTGCCATTGCATTGTTTTCAATGTAAAATCAGATTTTAAAATCTTTTCAAATTTGATACAAAAGACAAGTGCAAAAGAATGTATGAAAATGACTTAAAATGCTTGATTTTTTGTACTTTTTCAATGCAAATGAATGAAACAAAAGGTGTTGTAAGGATTTTGATCAGGGGCAGCAAGTTATGTGTCTGATATTAGTCCAAAACAATAATAATATCCTTCTCAATAGACTCTTGATGCAAATCCGAGATAATGCCAAGTCAAACTATAGTGAAAATATGTCAAGATAGACACTTTTTTCACCAAAACTCAATGCAAAAGAGCATAAAAAAGGGTGTTGTGAGGAAAGTGATGATGTAAAGCAATTTATATGAGTAATAACAGCCACTTAATGTCAAAATACCCAACACAACATGCTTTTAGTGCCACTTAAGGTAAAACCCTAGTGAAGTATAGCAAAAATAGGCTATTTTCATGATTTTTCAATTCCAAGACCTAGCAAAAGGGGTATTGTAATGAATATTAGGAGGTGTAGCAACTAAAATCAATTACATCAGTCACCTCAATCCATAAAATTGATCACAACATGCTTGGAGTGCAAACTAGGTCAAACCCTAGGGCAAAAATAGTCAAAATGTGTAGTTTTTCACCAAATTTTTAATACAAGAGCCCGTTAAAAAGGTGTTGTGAAGATTTTTAGGAGGGGTAGAAAATAATTACCCTGATAATAGCTAATTAATGCAAAAATCCTCTTCACAACATGTCTATGGTGCAAGTTTAGAGAGTTGATAAGGCTAAATTTAGTGAAAATCCGTGTTTTTTAAGCCCTAGGTTTGAGATCTTGGCACAAGATGCTATGTGAATGTTTGGAATTATGATTTATGATGAAAATGAAATACTCTTATATATGAAAATGATTTCTAAGCTTGAATATGCAAATTTAATGAAAATGCATGAAAATTGCTAGTTTTTTGTTGAAATTTTCTATGCAAAAATGCAAATATTTGAAATCTAAATGCAAATTTACACTAAAATGCAAGACTACAGCCAAATTATAATTTGAATGAACCTCTAAAATCAGTAGAAAAATCTGAAAGAAGATTTTGCCTACTAACCCTAGATTTTGGAATTACTAGGTTATATGAAAATTATCAAAATTTCTACAAAACCCTAGCAATTATATGATGCAAATGCAATGCAAATTATTGAATTTTTGTGTTTTTCTATAGTTTATATTAGATATGATGCAAAAATCATGAATTAGGAAAATTTAGAAAGAACTGATGCAATTTAGTAAGCCAAATAATGCAATTTTTTTGAATTTTTCTCAATGCAATAAAATGAATGACTATATGAATGAATGAAATCAATCCAAATCTAAAGACACACACTCATAAAGTTGCAATTTAAGTCTACAAACATGGTTTCACCAAAATTTTTAGTGGGAAATTGGATTATTAAAGGTTTTAGTGTTTAGATGTTTGAATCCTCCTCTCCACTTTACATTCAAGGATCTAGGGTCGAGTGGTGAGCACTATCATACCCTAGGTTGCTGTGAGATGTAGGGAAACTTGGATTAGGGAATTTGATTATCAATATCTCTCCTCTTATGCTTAATTGACCATTAAAATGCTAATTATGCAAATATGACCATAAACTGACAAATAATGAAAAATACTCTTGCAGACGGAAGTAAAATAACAAATCCCAGAATACCTATTTTTGGGGTTCCAAGGCAGAACAATTGGGGACACTAGAGCAGACATCCAAGTCCAAGGTACCAATTTCCTTGTAGGATCTAGACCTCCTTCTGACACTGATCAAACCTGTAACTTCTATTTCTGAAAACTCAGCTTTGGAGGACACTAGAGCGAGCGCCCAAGTCTTGGAAATGCTCCAGTGTCTTGCTTTTCTTTAGATCTTGAATCATTGATGCCTTCCAATCCTTCTGACAACTTCACTTTTCCCAAATGTGACACCTGTAACCTACAATCACAAGATTTAGTTTGGGGGTTGTGGTGTTTAGAGGCTTGCCTTAGTCAAGCCCTCAAGGACACTTAAGTATTCGAACACCATTGTCAGATAAAGAGTGCATACCCTTGTGAGGAAGAGGAAAAAATCAAAGGAATTGATAATGAAAACACAATATAATGCCACCTTGTAGTGAAGATATCATGGGAGGAAGATGCTCTTCATTCCATGATGAAATGGATGCTCAAATATGCAAATTCAAACACACAAACCACACAAGTATGCTCTTGCAACACAATGAAAGCCTTGAATCTCACCTTGAGAACACTTGAACATCACAATTTCCATCTAGTTTACAAATGAATGCCTAAGCATTGCTTATATATGCAACTACAAGCACTCCCGCCAAGATTTTTGTAATTCAAACTTACCGTGTCGGTAAAGGACCCAAGTAATGGTCATAACCCGACACCCATAAATTGGGGCTGCCCCAAAATAGGGCAGGACTAGGGCATGGGTGCCCAAGTCCTCCCCCCCTATTTTGGGCAAGGTATAGCTCAAGGGGTCCTCCTAGGTCCCATTTGTCATGTTACCTAGGGCTCATTCTATCGAGATGCTAAATTATGAACTAAGATGTCCTAAATGCATGCAAAAGACCCAGGAGCTAAACCTTATGAGGGAAAAGCCCCCAAGGGGACATTTTCCAATGTTACAGTTGCACCAGTTCTTGGATGGATATATGTATATTTATTAAACCATATCCCTTGTTTGATCAACAATGTGGAGTCCTTTCTAGCATAAATAATTTCTCCAAATTCAAAATGAATAACTTGGAAGGTACTTGTAATTGATTCAATGGGTTCCCACTCCTCCCAATTTGAAATATACAAGCCTATAAGGATGAAATGTTCATTGCTAGTTAAAATTTGTTTAATATAACAATGACATTGCACTAAAATAAACAATTTATGAAGCATTCTCACTTGATTACAAAAATATTTCTTACTCACAATTAGAACCAATTCGAAAGAATTCTATTTTTTCTGCAATTGATTCTTTCAACATTTCTTTCTTGTCATAAACATGTGTAATTTTAACCTCTGATACTATTGAGATGCACAAGACAACTGAGATGGGGGGAGTGAATCAATTGTATCAAAACTTTACTTTTTAAACAAAATCTCTTTTAAATTCAATTACTTTAACTCCTTATTTTGTTATGAAGATTAAACATGAATAGAAGAATCAAAACATAAACACATATGAACACAAGATTTTTACATGGAAAAACCCAAATAGGGAAAAACCACGGTGAGTGTTAGCTCACAATATAATATAGTAACAATACAAAATATCAATATAGGCTCACTGCCTAGGGCTCACTTCCCAAATAAAAGGCTCATTGCCAATGGTGTCTCACTACCAAAGAGGTGGCTCGCTACCAGGGTGAACTGATATAGTGGCATCTATAACATGCCTGAGTTCAGTTCCATTGAAGTGGAATATATCTCCTCTACTCTACTCTACTTCTACAACACACACTTTATCTTTGCATCTTCACACTTACATCCTCATTCACAAATTCATTACATACATTTATACCTATCATCAACCTTTAAATGTACATCAAGGTCAGCATTACATTCTACAAACATTGGAGCTATCTCCAAGGTCGGCATACATACATAAATCAAATTAGGACTAGACCTAAACAAACTTGTGAAGCAAATGAATGAGAAATGAACACTTCACAAATTAGCTTAGATCCAAATACATATTCACATGCTACAACATGCTTCCACAATTCACAAATCACCTCCACAAAAAGTGTGACAAACTAGGTTGACCAGAACTTGTGCACACATCAAGAACACTTAGATACATGCTTCCATGAACTTCATTGTAGCCTATGGATCAAGCACATGCCTTCAACACATTTTAGAGACATCCATGAACAACATAGAACCACTTGGGATTTGACAAATCCAACCACAATAGATCTCACTTGAAGGAACAAATATCACTTGAAGACACATCACAGACTGTTTCTTAATAGACACTATCAAACTTTGCTAGTAATTTACTTGCTTTTTGGAGAACTAAATGAAAAATTCTTTGGAATGAAGATAACTAAGGACCTTATAAGCTTAAGTCTAGAACGGCAAGACCAAAATCTAACCTATACAGAAATGTAGAGAAAAATAGTATCTCCCTATCACTCTACAAACATTGTCAAGCACAATCTTCAAATTGGTGAATAGAACTTCTTTTGCACAATAATCCAAAACACCAAATTCTAGATTTACCATATTCAAACACTTTTCTAAAATATATTGAAATATCATAGTATGGTCTTCAACACAAAGAGAATATGGAGCAGGATACTCAAACAGTGTTCTTAACATGATAACTCAATCAATAAACAAACAACAATATCAGAAGATACAGTTGGCACTAATGACAAAACATACATGTTGACATCAATGACAACACCGGTTGGCACATACTTGTAACAATCTCCCCCTTTTTTATTGATGGCAACATATGATGTGAAAAACATGTTCCACCATCAAGACAATATTGTATAAGAACTCCCCCTTTCTTTTTGCACATCTAAACTTTTTCTCCCCCTGAGTTTTCACATGATCCTCCCCCTTTGACATCAATGGAAAAGGGCATCACATGTCTTCTACTGCACATACTTGCACACTACTACTTTGATCAATCTAAAACCATTCTTTACTCCTCCTGAATGCAACAATCATCTCAAACCACTATCTACTCCCCGTGAGAGGTAGCCTCCAACATCAATCCAAAAGGGAGAATATACTTTGAAGCACATTGGACTGATGCACCTTCTTATGCATCTAGTTCAAGGAAGGAGGGGCAATAACCCCTAATTTTTCTCAGAGATACTCAAATGTGCCTTTTGGAAGAGCCTTAGTGTACATATCAACAACTTGATATTTTGTAGGTACATACTCAATCTTCACCTCATTTTCTACAACTTTCTCTCTCAAGAAGTGATAATTGAAATGTGCTTTGTCTTTGAATGCATCATTGGACTCTTTGAGATATTTATGGCACTTGTGTTATCACAAAGAATAGGAATTGGCTCATCATACAGAACTTTGATATCCTTCAAGGTTTATTTCATCCAAGGCACCTGAGTGTAGCATGATACTGCAACAATATATTCTACTTCTGTAGTAGACAAGGAGACTTATTCTTGTTTCTTGATATGCCAGGGTACTGCTCTATTTCCAAAGAAGAATACACCTCCACTTGTGCTTTTCCTACCATCAACACATCCAACCCAATATGTATCTATATAGGCACTTAGGGAGAAGTCATTGTTCTTAGGATACCACAAACCATGACCCTGAGTGCCCTTTAAGTACCTGAATATCCTCTTTACTACCTTCACATGTGATTCTCTGGGATCTAGTTGAAATCTGACCACAAGATAGACTGCATGCATGATATCTGGTCTAGTAGCAGTCAGGTAAAGTAGTCCTCTAATCATTGATCTGTACTTGCTTTGATCAAACTTAGGAGATTCATCATTCTTGCTCAGTTTATAGCCAGTAACCATAGGAGTGTATACTGGTTTTGAGTCCTCCATTCCAAACTTATTTAAGAATTCCCTGACATACTTTGATTTAGAAATGAAAATACCTTTATTAGTCTGATTGATTTGCAGTCCAAGAGAGAAATTCATCTCACCACACATAGACATCTCAAATTCCTTTTGCATTTCATTTGCAAAACTCTTGCACATCTCTTCATTTCCACCAAATATGATATTATTCACATAGATAAATAATCAAGATTTGATCTTTGCTTGCCTTGATATACACATTACTATCTGCGAACCTTTTACTGAAACCCTGCTACAACAGATACTTATCCAATCTTGCATACTAAGCTTTAGGAGCTTGCTTCAATCCATACAAAGCTTTCTTCAACCTACATACCATGTCTAGTTTATCTAATAACTAGAACCCATTTGGTTGCTCTATGTAGACCTCTTCTTCTAGCTCACCATTTAGGAAGGAAGATTTCACATCCATCTGATATACCTTGAAATTCTTATGTGTTGCAAATACCAAAAATAGTCTAATAGCTTCCATTCTTGCCACTGAAGCATAGGTCTCTTCATATTCAATTCCTTCCACTTGTGACTAGCCTTTACACATTAGTCTTGCCTTGTTTCTCACAACTTCTCCAACTTCATTCAGTTTGTTTCAGAAAACCCACTTTGTTCCAATCACATTCTTGTTTGCAAGTCTGGGGACAAGTTCCCAAGTCTTGTTCTTTTCAATCTGTAGTAATTCTTCTTCCATTTCCTTAACCCAATGCTCATCATTGCACTCTTCATTTACTATTTTAGGTTCCACCTTTGAAACAATAGAAAGAGATTTACTTGTTCTTCTACAGTCCTACTTCTTGTCATCACACCTTTCCTTTTGTCACCAATAATCTGATCTTCAAAATGATCTCTTTGCACATACCTAGGATTTTTACGAATTCTTACCGAAGCTTTAGGTTGAACTTCTTCTTCTTCCGGAGTAGCTTGAACTTCAATCTGAGCTTCCTTTTCTTTTCATTTTTCAACCTTTTCTATATCAACAGATCCATCTAACTCATATCCATCTGGTTAAATATCTTCATCTTCCTTCACATTCACACTTTCAATGATCTTTCTTAGTATTTTGTTATAGCACTGGTAAGCCTTGCTCTTAGTAGAGTACCCAAGGAATATGCCTTCATCACATCTCACATCAAACTTTCCTAATTCTTCATCTCTTCTGATGTAACATTTGCTTCCAAAAATTTTGAAGTATTTGATAGTAGGAGTTATACCATACCACAACTCATAAGGTTTCTTTGTTTCTTTTGCTCTGATTTGCACTCTATTATGAATGTAGACACCAGTGTGGTTTGCTTCTTTCCAATATACTTCTAGTAGGTCTACTTCTTTGATCATTACTCTAGCAGATTCTTGAATAGTTCTATTCTTCCTTTCAACCACTCTATTTTGTTGAGGAGTCCTGGAGGCAGAGAAATGTCTCTTTATTCCATGTTATTCACAAAAAGAATTGAACTCACTTGAATTAAACTCACCACCTCTATTAGACCTTAAGCATTTGATTCTCAAATCCAACTCATTTTCAACCATAGCTTTGAATGCCTTAAACTTATCTAGTGCTTCTACTTTTTCTTTAAGGAAAGTAACCCAAGTCATTCTTGAAAAATCATCAATAAGAAGCATGAAATAACTTTCAACTTGTAAACTTCTTATTCTTGTAGGACCACATAGGTATGTATGTTTAATATCCCCCATTTAGCCCAGTCAGTTAGATGGTGGAGATTAGCCTATCACTTGACTTCTGTAGGCTAATGACAATGGTTAGGGGGTCAATTTGGTGACTCACTCTTTACAGTAAGTCAGGATGGAGCACCTTGCTATTTATAGCAGGGCAGGAGCAGAGGATCACGGCATGCATTTCATGGGTTCAAATCATCTAGGGCATTATTTGATGAAATATAAGTTAAATTAAAGATCTAACTTATATTATATTTAAGGGGAAAAGTGACTTGTGTTATAAAATGACTTTAAGTTATAAAGTTAAGTCATAACCTAAGAAGTTGTTCCCCTAGGAGATGGGCACTCATGGGAGACATAAGGGGATAAAAACATAAAATAAAATTATATTTTAATCTTTCTTGGGCATTGGAGGAAAGGGAGAAACAAATAGGAAAAAATTGCACTCATTTGCATATGTTGGATTTGATGATTTTACTCTCTTTTGGTGATATTCTCGTGCATTAGCTTTGGAGCTTGGCTCTAGGGTTTGACATTGGCTATGTTGAGATAAAAACCTCTTCATAGTCCTCTTCTTCCTGTGTGAGAGACCACATCAGGAAGAGATTCTTAGAGGTTTCAATCAGAGGCTTCAGTTGTTCTTTTGAATGATATATTTTGATGAGGATTTGGGCTGAAACTAATATTTTTTTGTGAGTTTGTGATATGCAGGTAAGGATGAAGATTTGATGAGCAAATTTATATAATTTGAAATAAGTTATTATAACTATAAATCTCTTGTGTAGGCCATACTTCTACAACAGGGTTGTACTTCCCTAAGGAGGCCATACTACTCATTGGTGAGGGTTTTTAGAGTTTAGGACTGCTTAGTGGATTCATTCCTTAGTGTTGGAAGTAGGAAGGAGACTACAGATAGGGTGAGACAGATTCTAGTGAGAATCTACATTGTTTGTTGTTGTTATATGCTTCAAGCAAGCCGTACAGGCTCTAGGAGGATGTGGGTTTTTCTTGTGCTGGCTTAACTCCAGTTTGGTGGCATCTATCACTTCCATATTCAGCATTTGTGATCATTCTTGTTGTTGCATCTTTGTAAAGGATAAGAAAATTCCATGGTGTAAGTTTCTATTGATTTTCTAATGCATCATAAGCTACGCAATTATGACAGTCAGACAAAGTTGAAGATATTCATCTAGGTATGTCACTTAATTCATATTCTACTATAATATAATCTGGTTATTCATTAGTTTGTTCATATTTGTCTTAGGTTTTTTGGGTTTTGTTATATTCTTTATATTTTATACATGCAATGCAAAAAACATACATGCAAAACATGCAATGAAACTCTAAACCCTAAACTATTAGAAAAGAAAAAAACTTGGCACAGAAAGAAAAAATCTGAGGGTGTATGTTATAGTGGTATTAGAGAAGTAGCATCTTGCCATCTTGTGTGGTTATATCAAACATGCAGATAGGTACAAGCAGGTATTATTGTTAGATGGAATAGGTCAAGACTAGATTTATAGATTCCTCAAATAGATCCTTCTAATACAGATATAGAGGTAGTAGCCATAGAGGAACAACCAGTAGTCTTTTATAATGAAGAAGATCTTGAAGTATAGCAGACAGATCCCTTTTTAGGCATGATTAGAGTATAGGTTGAGGAGATGGGTGATAGATATATTCTAGAACTTAGTATACGAGATATTCTAAACTCATTGGCTATGGGACAACAAGAGATAGAAAGGACATTGCGGGAATCATAGGTAGAATTAATTCATGTCCTTGCCCAGTTGATGTTACAAATATGTGCCTATGATGTGTTGCCATGGATGTCAACATATGTCTTTGTCAAATACAGTGAAGTTAGTGCAGTTCAATAAAGTAGATTACTCTGCATTCCCAGTGAAATGAAGATCAAAGTCTGCAGATTAATGGGTTTGTAGAAGATTGTCTGAAGTTGCTCCAACTAAGATTTGAGAGGTATGAATGAAGGATTGGTGAAGTTATGGCCATCTGAGTAGAACCGGGTTTTGTAGTCATTTAGAAGTAACATAGTGATAGGAATTTGGTTCAGACTCCTCCGCATTGGAATATTATGGTCTATGGATCTAGAGGTATGTTTGGGATGTTGGTGTGTATCCTCAACTCAAGTGGTTCATGGTTTGGAGGTCCGCAAGCAATCTTTCTAATGTGACAGTCATGGCAGTTAGTGTTCTTAAGTTCCCATATGAAGATGCAAGTGATTCTAATGATTTGAGGTGGTTCAGTTGTTCCTATTGATTTCATTGTGCTTGTGGTGGTCTCTGGATCATGTGCTTATCATGTTGGTAGTCCGCATTGAAGATTGAGCTCGTAGTTGAAGATTTCTCCTTGGTTGTTGCAGTTCTTTCCAGTCTTGGCTGACCGAATGCTTCATACGTGTTGCAGATGATCTAAGAGAAGTTCTATGGAGCGTGGCATGTTGTTCAAGGAAGATTTGAGTCCCAGCTATGTTTGGCTAACACTGTATTAGTTCACATGTAGTATTTTGTATTAAGTCAAGTCTTTTTGTAAATGTTTGTAATGCTAACCTTGGAGATTGTTCCAATGGTTGATGATTGTAATGCTGACCTTGATGTTCATTCCAAGGTTGATGTAGCATATAAATACTTGTAGTTGAGTCATGGAAAAGTTATCCTTGAGAAAAAATGATAAAATTCTATGGAAGGTAAAAATGTAGAGCAGAGAAGAGGAAGAGTAGAAGAGGAAGAGCAGTGATGGTGTAGAGGTAGTGAATAAGTGTTTGAAGGCAACACAGAGGTGTTGTGAGCTTCAATAGAACTGAACACTGGCATGGAGAAGATGTTGTTTCTCAGTTCAATCTTTCTGTGTTAATCTTGTGAATGTTTTGTAGACAATGAGTCTCTTGGAGCAGTGAGCCTGAAGGCAAGTGCCTTCCCATTTTTCTATTCTTTTAACAGAGAATAAATCTTGTGGGTTAACCACCACCATGGTTTTCCCTTAACTAGGTTTCCATGTAAAATTCTTGGTGTTATGTGTGTTGATTATGTTTCTTCTCATGTGTTTTTGATTCATGCTTTCATGGTTATATCATTAATTTGTTAATAAGTAATAAAGAAGATTAAATGTAGCAAAAGTTAAAGTTTTGAGACAACTGATTCACCCCCCACCCTCTCAGTTGTCTGCCCTAATTTCAACAATTTGTATTAAAGCCAATTCCTCTAAAAGAAGCTTGACCGCTTGAGGAGATCTAGGATGTCGACATACAAGAAGGATAGTTTGAGATTTGATGGAACAAATTACTCCCTTTAGAAGAATCGCATGGAGTGTCACTTGCAATGGATGGGTGATCCTTAATGATTGATAACTAAGGATAAGTATACTCCTCCAGAGAAGGGTCCTTCTAATTTTGATGAACTCAAAGAAGCTAAATACAACATTCGAGCTAAAGAAGCATTGTTGAGTGCCCTTACTGATATAGAAATGACAAACATTTTGGAATTGAAAACTGCTCATGAAATCTAGGAGAAGTTGGAAACTCTATATGAAGGTGATGCATATGTCAAATGTGCTAAGCTATAGAGCCTGAAGGGTAGATACAAAAGTTTAAGGATGAGTGAAGATGAAAACATCACTTCCTACATGTAGAAGGTGAATGAACTTGTGTGTAGTATTAGGTGTGCTAGTGGAAAACCTGAAGAATCAGATATTATTGGCAAGGTGCTCAGATCCTTACCTACTTCATACAAGCACAGAGTTGCTGCTATTGAGGAGATCAGGACTATGACAGATGTTACAAGGGACTAGTTGGTCGGCAAGCTTTCAACATTTGAAATGAGTGAGTTTGGTGATTCTCTTCCTAAATCAAAATCTACATTTAAGGCCAGTGTTTTCAGAAAGCAAAGATTTGATCCAGGTGAAAGCTCTTTAAGAAGATCAGCCAGATATGAAAAGGCAAGGAAGGAACTTGAAGATGAATCTGAGCTTAAACAACTTGAATCCCTTATTGCCAAAATATTACCAAGAGGATCCGGTAAGTATGAAGGAAAGTTGCCTTTTAAATGTTTTTCTTCTAATAAAATTGGTTATTTTGCTTCAAGATGTCTGGAGAGGGTTTCAAAGCCAAACCCTAATAGACCTAGGGTTTAGAAGAAATGCTACTATGTACAAGAAGTTGTTGATGAAGGAGTCACAGATGATGAATCTAATATGAGAAGTACCTTTGGAAATGAATGGGTGTTCATTGCTATCCAAGAAGAAGATCCGGTGCCTACTGAATCTACTAGCTGTGTGAATGTGGAAAGTGCCTTAGATGCTCAAGTTGATGAAAAGGATGAGTGGGTGATTGATAGTGGATGTTCTCATCATATGACTGGTGATAAAAGTAAGTTTATAATTTTGGAAAAATATGAAGGTGGAATTGTGAAGTTTAGAGATAATTCAGTAGGTAGAATCCATGGCAGAGGATCCATCTCTCTTAATGGTAAGAATAATACTAATAATGTTTTGTATGTAGAAAGATTGAAGCATAATCTTCTTAGTGTTGGACAGTTGGTTGACAAAGGGTATGATCTCTGATTCAAGAATGGAAAATGTAAAATTTTGGAAAGCTCTAGAACTGAGATTGCATCTGGTACACAGACTAGAGGTAATATCTTTCATTTAAGTAGTACTGGTAAAAGTTGTTTGATTGCTTAGATTGATCAAAGTTGGTTATGGCATAGGAGAATGTGTCATGTAAACTTTGATAACATTGTCAAAATAAGTACTACTTAGGCTGTGAGAGATCTTCCAAATCTTGTAAAACCTGCTAATAACATGTGTAAGGAATGTCAGTTGGGAAAATAGAGCAGAACTACATTCAAAAGTAAAGAACAATTTTCAAGTGGATTAGTGGAACTTGTGCACACTGATTTGTGCAGTCTTGCTAGAGTTAGGAGTTTGCAAGGAGATAGATACTTTATGTTGTTGGTTGATGATTACTCTCAGATGATGTGGGTCACTTTCTTGAAAGAGAAATTAGAGGCTCTTGATAGATTCAAGGTGTTCAAGGCTAAGGTGGAGAATGAGACTGGTGTGAAGATAAAGTGTCTGAGATTTGACAGAGGTGGAGAGTTTACCTTTGGTGAGTTTAATGAATTTTGTGAAAAGCATGGAATAAGAAGATAGTTATCTGCTCCTAGGACTCCTCAGTAGAATGGAGTTATGGAAAGGAAGAATCAGACTATTCAAGAGGCTGCTAGAACCATGATGATGGAGGCAAATGTTCCATATGCTTATTGGAGAGAGGCTGTGAGTACTGTTGTCTACACTCTTAACTAGGTGCATATCAAAGTAATACTGGTAAAACACCTTATGAACTGTGGTTTGGTAATGATCCTACTATTCAATACTTCAAAGTTTTTGGTAGTAAATGCTATATCAAAAGAGATTAAGAACTAGGCAATTTTGATGCAAGATGTGATGAAGGAATATTTCTGGGTTATTCTAACCAAAGCAAGGCATACTGATGCTTCAACAAGAGATTGAAAAGGATTGTTGAAAGTGCTAATGTCAATGTTGATGAAAGAAAGGAGAGACCTTCCAGGTCTTGTGGATATGAATCAGATGATCAAAATGAAGATCTAAATGAAGGAAACTAAGCTCAAACTCAAACTTAGATTTAGATTGCTCTGGAGAATGCAGTAACTCAAGAAGTCAATACAAATGTTGAGGAACAAGTTCAAGAAAATCCCAAACTCCCAAGTATGTAAGGTTGAATCATTTTGAAGATCAGATCATAAGAGATAGAAATAAAGGTGTTCAAACTAGAAAGAAATTTGTTGAAGAATAAGTGGAGTATTGTTTGATTTCAAAGAGTGAACCAAAATCGGTGAATGAAGCTTGTAATGATGAAAGTTGGGTAAAAGAAATGGAAAAAGAATTAATGCAAATTGAAAAGAATCATACTTGGGATCTTGTTCCTAGACCTGAAAACACAAATGTAATTGGAACTAAATGGGTCTTCCATAATAAATTGAATGAAGATGGTGAAGTTGTGAGAAACAAAGAAAGATTGGTGTGCAAAGGATACTCTTAGGTAGAGGGAATTGATTTTGAATAAATTTTTGATCCAATGGCAAGAATCAAAGTAGTTAGATTATTTCTTGCCTTTGCTGCTTACAAAGATTTCAAAGTTTACCAGATGGATGTCAAATCAACATTCCTAAATGGAGAGTTGGAAGAAGAAGTCTACATTGAGCAACCAGAAGGATTCCAGTTGTCTGATCAAGGAGATATGGTCTGTAGATTGAGGAAAGCATTGCATGGACTTAAACAAGCCGTAAGAGCTTGGTATGAAAGATTAGATAAGTATCTGCTAAAGTTAGGTTTTAGCAAAGGGTAAGTGCAAAGAGTTGGGGGACCAAAAAGTGGCCAAAATGTTTTCAAAAAAAATTAAGACATAATGCGAGCGCGTTATAACGCACTCACATTATGGCTTGGTAATGATGAGCCTAAGGCTCAACAGAACTAAACCATAACACTCTTGCGTTATAACACGAGCACGTTATGTTTAATTATATATATATATATATATAAAGAGCATTGCTACTCATTTGATTTCTTTTTTTTCTCTACACCCGTGGCCTACAAACCCTAAGGAGTGCACTCACATTTTTAAAGACCCAATTCGACACCAAAATCTTGCCGATTCATCACCAAAATGCTGTCATGGCGTCCAGCAGGCCAAATGAGTGAGTTTTTTTTTTTGTGTGTGTCTGAATTTGTTTCTAAATAGGTAAGTTTGAGATGATTTTTTATGTAAATTTCCTTAATTTTCAAGAAATGTTAATGCACCTCCTCCTCCTCCTCAAAATCCACAAAATCCTGAATAGGAAATACCTGCCAAAGAACAACCCGAACAACAAACTCCTCCATCCATTCCTCAACATGCCCCTAGAACACAAGAAAATCTAATGGGGCAAATTGAAAACAATAAAAAAGAAATTGAATACATAATTGCAAGGTTGAAAGATCCTTCAACTTCAACCTTGCATAGGTCCATGCTTGCTCAATCTCTTGAATCTATGTTATCAAATGTAGATTTAATTAGCAAGCAAATATCTAGTTGGTCTAATAAGACGAGAGAGTTTAGAGAGTATTATGCAGACAAGCTATCATATGAAGATGTTAAAATGTTACAAATTACAAAATTGGACTTGTGTTCCATTTTCACAAACCCACAAACAAATCAACCTCCACCCATTACATGCAAGAGTTTCCCTATCCATTGGTACAACAACCAAGCGATAAGGGACAATTTTGGGCAGAGGTGGTGGATATTTTTTTACCATCCTCCATGCAACAATAATGAGGTCCTGCAATACTTTTTGAGGAAACTCTACTACGAGTTTGTCCTAAAAAAAGTGCCAAACTATTTTGATATGTGGGACTTCTAGCGTAGAGGTGAGGGGTCAGCACAAGATAGACCAGGGGCACGTACTAACCCACAGTGGCCAGTGAGACGAGTAATCAACAAACCAGCCTATGAGCATGTGTCTATCCCTTCCATTTTGAAGGATAGTGTTGAGGTCGATACACTTCAGTCCATTAGTGCCTTGACCCAGAGCATCATAGAGCATGCTAGTCCTGCAACATAGCGTGGGTTGGGAGATAGTGTAGGGAGTAGGGTCCCACCCCATACTTGTCAGACTTGCGGGTCAGCCTATGGTTATGACCCCATGGATAGTCAAGATGCAGGTGCATAGGCTACATCTGCAACTGAGCAGATAGTGATGACAGATACCCTCTTGAGTGAGACTTTTAGCCTTGATACTTAGGTAAATATTAACAAGTTCATTGAATTTAATTTATTAAATTTCATTTTTGAAATGCAAGATTAACTAATTTAGTTTGATGATTTTGATGAAATTTTAGGGTCATAGCATTGATACAGTTCTCAGTAGTACTCCACCTGCATTTTACACTACGACATCTACTGCCGGGGTATGTAACTAGTAAACAATTATAAATATTACATGTGAATAGTATTGTTATATGAATGGTATTCTAATATCTGATTTTGGATGTTGAATAGGTTAATCTTGGAGATTTCATGGCAACACCTGCCAATGGTGGTGTAGTTCAAAGCTTCACTGAGGTAATAAAATAAATAGTTTAACTAATGAATTATACTTATTAGATTTTTTTATTTTATATTCATATTGTTGATTACATTGCATTGTACATCTTTCAAACTCAAAGCATTATTAAACATTGCATAACTAATAGCTAGATGTTGATAGATGAAATTTTTTTAATTATAATATAGTTAAATTTAAAAAAATGGCTCAAAGAAATGTGCTCTCATGGAATTCCATGAGAAGCAGATGCATAGACAAGGACATCACCATGAGACCACTTTTCTTTGAGTCATCTTTTCAAATAGCTCATTGCCTTGTCTATTCTACCACATTTTCCATACATGTCTACCAAAGCTTGTTGATCCCCTCCACACTATTCTTTGACAAATCCTCTTTAATAAACTCATCCAATTACCACCAATTAGACCCTAGGACATGACACTAGAGAGGGGCATCAGCCTATGACATCTTATATAGCATATGATTGACTCGAATATCATCTAGGTTTTAGGTATTAATTATGGGGGCAACAATTCACCCCTAACCAAAATCTTCAAATCTACACTAACCCTTTCCCCTACAAACTTATGTCAATCCTATTGGCTCAATTTCTTCCATCCCTACATCTATAAGAAAGAACTATAGTATATCACGAAGAGAGCAAAATCTTCACTGTGATTATGTGTATTATGTGTCTAGTTGTATCATAGTGATTTATTGTTGATAATGAATATCATAGTGTGCTTTATTGTGTGTACTTCCATGTTTAGGTGAACGTGTGTGTATGTTAGGAACCATGACTTGCATCACTATTCTAGTTTTATATTTGAATAATGTTATTTTATTTTTAGATCATGCAAGCTACAGAGACACCTCCTGAAGTTCATAGTGCAATGGAGCATGGTGTGTCCATTGCGATTCATAGCTCCATGCCATTGATGAGGGTATGAGGTAGATTAGTAAATTTCAATTTACATTCATTGTTATAGTTGTTTATTTTTGAAAAATTAAATGATTATTGATTTAAGTTTAATTTCTATCTGAATGGTTTCTATAGGACATGACATCACCACAGCCTAATCTTGCTACTAAGGCAAATGAGGAGGCAGATTATATGGTAGCGATAAGTGATTATTTTGTTAAATGTTTCATTTTTTATAACATGTAATTTCTATATATTAATGTCTATACTTTTTATTGTAACAACTACAGATCCACGAAGAACTAAATAGGAGGAGCAGCCCTCGGGTTCATAGTAGACCACCCTCATACATGTCTCCATCCTCCCGAAGATCAAAGGCTACTCATGATCTACTCCCTTCACTGAACAGAGGAGTATGAATGCCTATAGGAGAAATTGTATGCCTATATGGTTATTTTGTATATATGTTATACTTATATTGATAGATATTGATGTATGCCTATATAGATATTTGGTTAATACAAATCTTTTTTATTGATGGCATCCATATTTGCATTATAAATCCATGTTTGAATGGATATTTGTAGATGGTTACTTCAAATTTTTAAAGTCCAATTGTATTACATAGGATGTTTGTTGATCTAATAAGCTAGCTATTGTTATTTAAGTATCACCTAAACCTCATTCTGGAACTAAAAGATAAAAGTTGTATTTAAAATAAAAATGAATCATCATGTTGAATAGAAAATATTCATATTCTTTATGAGTTTCTCAATTGAAAATATTCCAATGAGTATGCTGATCCATATTCTTTATGAGTTGCTCAATTGAAAATATTTCTTAATTTCTTGTTATTATACCATATTGGGATGCAAAGAGTATGTTTGTTGTTTTGAATAAGATAGTCAAAATCACATGCTTATGAGCATCTGATGACCATTGTGGTTATTAAATGTAATTCCTCTTGCATATAAGGTGAGGTTTTGAGAGTACATTGAGTCTTACATAATTTTAGTATGCAACATAACATTGGGGCTATAGGCTTCCATAGGCCATCAACAATCAAGGTTCAAGGTTGTCATTGAAGTCAAAGGGTCAAGGTTGTTTATCATTGATGTCAAGGTTGATGCCATGATGTTGATAAGGTGATATCGTGATTCAAGGTAGGTGATGGTCATGAGGTGCATGATGTTGTGAATATGGTTTTCATGATAAGGTCTCTTAGTTCATGTTGATGCTGCACGAGACAAACATGGTTCATATGATGCAAGGTTCATGTTCATGGTCGATGTGGTTTTGTTCATGCAAGGTTTTATTGTGAATATGGTTTTCATGATAAGGTCTATCTTGGAAGGTTGATATGATGCAAGGTTCATGTTCACGGTGGATGTGGTTTTGTTCATGCAATAAGAAGTCAAAGAAGAAACAAGCTTTCATAATCATAATTCAATGTCATCATCAAGGAGAGTTATATTTATCAAGGGGAGTCATGAGTTTGATTCGAATGTGAAGTTGTTCATGTCTTAGAACCCTAAGACTATGATAAGTGTCATACTCTAATGTCTTTCTTCTAATGTCCCTGAAGTCTTTGAAATGTCCTAGATATCTCTTGATGAAAGTTAGAATGTTTAAGTCTTTCTTATTGGTAGTTAGGGTTTGCATATTGGGAATTAAATCCTAAAAAGAATCTACTTTTCTTAAGACTTTAAAACCCTCAATTTCCTATCGTGTGTAAAGTACACTTTTGTTTTAATTTAATATTGAATTATAATCACAAGTTACTATCACTTAAATCAACCTACTAAAGGCTCTTTAAGTCATTAGTTCACTGAGCCTTCAACCTAACTCAACCAGCCTCTTTGGTAAACTCTCATAAGCCCGAGTGCCATATCATAATCAAAGGTCATATTTAATTGATATGAGGGTGGGAAAAAGGATTGGAAGGTCAATATTTAGAAGGAATTTGGAACACAAACAATCATCTCTATGTGGTTGAATTTGATGGGTATGCCCTTATAAAAGGCTAAAACACAACTTTATGCATGATATCATAGTATTTGTAGTGTTTGAAGATTGAAGACTAGTTAGTGTTTGTAGCTCAAACTATTTTGGCATATTTGGGTGTGAAATAGGAGCATGCCTAGCCTAAACGTACCCATCCAGACATGTTGGAATTGTCAGTTTGGCCGCACGAGGACAAGAACAAAAGTTACACCCCTTTGCAACTTTACACTGCCTCCTGACGATTTTTGGGACAACAGCAAATCTTTCACCACGGGCAAATGCCTCATAGATATAAAAACCTAAGAGAGGTTATTGTAGAGGACCCTACATGATCATGTTTTCTCAAACATAATGTATCTAAGTGACATGATTTCTAAGTAACAGCTCGTCAAAGATTGCTGCCTTTTTGCACTTTCGACTCTTTAGGGATATCATCGGTACAATGTAGCTCGGACTGTTTCGGCATGTTTGGGTGAAAAATAGGACCGTGCCTAGCCTAAATTTACCCATCCGAACGCATTGGAATAGTTAGTTTGGTCACATTAGGAGCAAGACGAAAGTTACACCTCTTTGCAACTTTACACTGCCTCCTCCTAACAATTTTTGGGGCAGCAGAAAACCTTTCACCATGGGAAAATACATCAAAGACATAAAAAACTGAGAGAGGTTATTGTAGAGGGACCCTACATGATAACATTTCCTTAGATGGAATGTCTCTAAGTGTGACAATTTTTTGAGTAACATCTCGTCAAAGATTTCTACCTTTTAGCACTTTGGACTCTTCAGGGATATCGTTGGTACAATGTAGCTCAGACTATTTCGGCATGTTTGGGTGAAAAATAGGACCATACCTAGCCTAAATGTACCCATCTAGATGTGTTGGAATAGTCAGTTTGGTCGCATCAGGAGCAGGATGAAAGTTACACCCCTTTGCAACTTTACACTACCTCTTTCTGACCATTTTTGGGGCAGCAGAAAACCTTTCACCATGGGCAAACGCCTCAAAGATATAAAAAACTAAGAGAGGTTATTGTAGATGGACCCTACATAATTACGTTGCCTTAGATGGAATGTCTCTAAGTGACATGGTTTCTGAGTAACATCTCATCAAAGATTGCTGCCTTTTTGCACTCTAGACTCTTCAGGGATATCATTAGTACAATGTAGCTCAGACTGTTTCGACATGTTTGGGTGAAAAATAGGAGCATGCCTAACCTAAATGTACCCATATAAATGTGTTGGAATAGTCAATTTGGTCACATCAGGAGCAGGATGAAAGTTACACCCCTTTGCAACTTTACACTGCCTCCTTCTGACAATTTTTGGGTCAGCAGAAAACCTTTCACCACGAGAAAACACCTCAGAGATATAAAAACTAAGAGAGGTTATTGTAGAGAGACTCTACGTGATCATGTTTCCTCAGACATAATGTCTCTAAGTGACACAATTTTTGAGTAATATCTCGTCAAAGATTGCTATCTTTTTGTACTTTAGACTCTTCAGGGATATTGTTGGTACAATGTAGCTCGGACTATTTCGGCATGTTAGGGTGAAAAATAGGACCATGCCTAGTGTAAGTTAGCCATACAAATGTGTTGGAATAGTCAGTTTAGTCGCATTAGGAGAAGGACGAAGTTACACCCCTTTGCAACTTTACACTACCTCTTTCTGATGATTTTTGGGGCAATAGAAAACCTTTCACCACTAGAAAACACCTTAGAGATATAAAAAATTGAGAGAGGTTATTGTAGAAGAACCCTACATGATCAAGTTGCCTTAGACAGAATGTTTCTAAGTGACATAGTTTTTAAGTAACATCTCATCAAATATTGATTCCTTTTTGCACTTTAGACTCTTCAGGGATATTGTCGGTAGAATGTAGCTCAGACTGTTTTGGCATGTTTGGTGAAAAATAGGACCATACCTAACCTAAACATACCCATCTAGACACATTAGAACTGTCAGTTTGGTCGCATCAAGAGCAGGATGAAAGTTACACCCCTTTGTAAATTTACACTACCTCCTTCTGACTTTTTTTGGGGCAGCAAAAAACCTTTCACCACGGGAAAATTGTTGATAACTGAGAGGGGTAAATCAGTTATCTTAATTATTTTAACTTCTTGTTCTTCTTTAGCAACTAGTGTAGTATCAAATCATATAAGCATGTATAACCATGAAAGAAAAAATAAAATCAATACACATAACACAATGATTTTGACGTGGAAAACCCTGTTAAGGGAAAAACCATGGGGTGATTAACCCAAGATTGTATTCTCTATTAAAAGAATAAGGTAGTACAAAATGGCACTTGCCAATTAGGGCTCACTGCTCGAGCACACTGCTCACAAGAGGCTCACTGCCTACAATAGTTTATAGAAAGAAACCAAGTACTTGAACTGATGAGAAGCATCCACATATGCTAAGGTTCAATTCCAGTTAAGCTCAATATACTGATCTACTGCACTTCATTCTTCCTCTTCTTTAGTGTTGTTGTTCTGTCACATATCAGACTTGTATTATTATTTCCACACTGCTCTCTTCTTTTCTTCACACAACACAACACACCACACACATTACTCATCAAAATCCATCTGGTATATATATCCACACCAAGGATTTCAACATCTTTCTAGTCGGCATCTGGAATACTCAATATTTTCCCAAACTATGGTCTATCGGTTGAATCCTTTCTTACTAAGTGATGCGTATCAAAGAGATACTTATAGAAGTCATTAATCATGTCGTCTAATCATGAATGATCCCTAAAGAAACTTGATCACCATCAATATCTCATTTGGATTAAGGTCTGATGCTCCGCCGGTCAATTCTTCCTTAGTCTTCTCTACCAAACAGGAGCCCAATACTTAGGTGTTCATATCTTTTCACTCTTTCATCATCGGAGGCTCAATCTCTGGAATGTATCAGTCATGGTACTCCTCTTGACTTCCCCAAGTCTGTACTTTACTGAGATACTTCCTCTGAGAGATTCAGACCTGATTGTCGAACCTTGCTGTATGCTTTTTTCTTGCTCACCGGACTTCAATTTGATTTCTGGTATAGACATACCATGTCCTGTGGATGTGTGGGATGGACTTTGTTGCCATCAATGACAACACTCATGAAGCCACACAGTGTCTCTTGCCAACAATCTCCCCCTTTGGCATTGATGGCAACACTTAGTGAAAACTGACTAAGTGTTATAGCATACTCCCCCTTGGCTGATGCTCTGTTCTTATGTACACTTTTCCGGAGCTCCCCCTTAGCTAGATTCCACATTTTTCACTACTCCTCACTCCCCCTTTGACATTAATGGAAAAGGGTAGGATCCACACACCAAAACTTTCTAAAAACAATCTATACTTGGTCGCATAAATATATATACATGTTATACTTACATATACTGAAGTATATTTGCAAAAGTTGTCTTCAACTAGACAAATTCTGTTGCCCAACTTTGCTTCATCCTGTCCAAAATTGAGATTTGACCACTCAACAGGAATGCAAAAGCTTCTGCCCTCTTTAGATCTGTTGGATCACTAGTCCGAGCTGTAGTTTGAGCATCAGTTAGGGCCTCATGCATGGCCTCTAACTTAGGGATAATTATCCCTCTAAGTTCACCCATCCTACTTATTATATTCTTCCTTTCCTTTTCAAGTTTCTTTAGTTCATTTAGAATGGCAATAGTCTGACATTCTTGGTTTATTATGGATGTGGTGAGAGGATCAAAATTCTGAGATAAACTTGAAAGTTTACCCTCTTGTTCTTTCACTTTCTTCTCAATATCCATTGTCACTTTAGACCAGGATAAACAAAATTTATATATTTCTCTGCCATCTTTTAGAGATTTTTCTAAGCTCTTTATCCCAATGTCCATATTTCTCCTATCATTTGTTATTAGCCCCTATACTTTAGAGAATCTCTTACCCAAAACTCTTTCCAGACTTTTTCTTCTGCTGATTTCTCCAAGGAATCAAAATGTGTGCTAACAGAATTAACAAGAGTTTTCAGATTACTAGATAAGGAGGCCGAAAGATCCTTCTGGAAGGATGGCATGATCTTCTCCAATACATTAGATGCAATCTCTATCATCTCATAGTCTTCCATGTGAGACTTCAGAAGTTTTTCTTTTGCCTTTGCTTGGGCAAAGGATGCTATCTTCATTGATTGAACCGGGGAGAAAGAATCAAAATTGAATGGTCCTTGAAGTAGTTTCGGTTCATCAATCTCCATCATTTCTTTTGTCAAGAAATCTTTAATAGTTTTTGCAGTGTCTCTTGCCAGAGATAGTCTTCTTTCCTTCTACAGTCTCAGAACCATCTCTGGAGGTCTTCTCTGTTTGATTTTCTTCTCTTCCCTTTACCTCTTCTTCTTGACTGATTTTCTCCTCTATTCTTTCTTCTCCTTTAGATCTAGAGTATGCTGGGGAATTTGGATGAGAGATATTTACTTCTTTATGGACTTCCTCTTCTAGAATAGAGGAATCTAGGTCCTTGGTCTTCTCCTCACCTATCTCCTTTGATTCTTCTACAATTTTCTCTATAGGATCTTCCTTTGATACACTTGGTCCTTCGACATTAGAAGGTTCATCACTTATGTCCTCTATAATAGGAATATTGAATCTTTTGTATGCATTCCGGAGGATGTCTTCAGTTTCTTTTGCCACCTGATCAGTCTTTTCGAGCATAATCTTGTTCATTCTGGCTTTGCTCCGGAACTCATCCTTGCAATCCTTGAATATCATGTTCATTTATTTAGGAGTGATGGAAGGATAGAGATGAATAGCTATCTGTTCCTGGATCTTGAAATACTTTTCCTTGGCATTGTTCTTTCTCATTTCAAGTTCCTTCTCTAAACTCTTAGGGATTAGAGAGATGATTTCAATAAATGCTTTATTATATATGTTTAAGTACCTGACTGTAGCATCTTCTAGGATTTTCTTGTCAGTATCACTATACTCATCATAAAATTCTGTTAAAGGTTGCAGATTTCCATCCACTGTGACTACCTTGATAATATTATCAATAGAAGGAGTGGACCTTTCAACAAATTGTTTTACCTCTTCTTCTTTATTTGCATCGGCAGAGGACCCACCTGAAGTTTTCTTCTTCTTCATTTTCTTTACTTCCTCATCTGTCTCTGTCTCTTCATCATCTTTTTGACTTGTATATGACCTTGTGGCCTTTTTCGTTGTTCTCTTCTCACCCTTTCCAGATGTCTTGGCTTCTGTTTTAGAGCCCTTTTGGCTCTCAGAGGTGGCAGGTGCAGAGCTTTTGGTGGATCTGGTCTGGGAGGGGGCTTGCACTGGAGCACTTTATTTTTCTATTTCTTGCCTTTCTTTCTCTTCCCTTTCCATCTTCTCTCTGTTGGCATCAACTGCCTCCTTTGATATTCCATATCTCTTGGTGACTTCTACTTCCCTTCTCACTTTTCTCTTGATCTCAGGCTGTCTCAGTTCAACATGAACTTTTACACTCAACTCTTGGAAGGTTCCAAACCTTTCTACCTTAGGGTCCTTAGGCTAACTTAGTAGGTGTTGGATATGTAGTTCCAAAATTTTCTCATCCACCTAATAGCCCATTGGCATAATCCACACTATTCTTTGTTCCACTGCCTCCATTAGGCATTGATCAATGTCTACCATGAGGCACACTGTATCCTTGTATTTTTCAACTAGAGATTGAGGGATTCTCTCTCTAGCCTGCATCATGCCTTAGAAGTTTTTGAAGTAACCCCAGAGAGTTGTGCTTTGAGCCTTGGCATCACCAAGCCCATACATGTAATCTCTTATTTGTATGGCAACAGGTCTGTCATTTTGCCATATCCAGCCAATAGTTCTGGGTAGCTCATTCATATAGTAGAAGAATAGACAAAGTATCAAGCCACCGTACTTAAAAGAATTCTTTTTATCCTTCTTTATTTTCTACAAATTCTCTAGCAGTTGGTTTAGGAGAAGCTCACAAAGATCATAGTCAGTATTTTTCCTTAGCATTTCATATGCAGTATATATAGCAGTTCCAGATACTGAATTCTCCCTACTGGAGTGGTAAATTTGTAACTGATTATCATAGAGGCAAATTTGATATCCAGATCTATGATGTCTTCTATTGTCATTGCCCTCTTGTTAAATCTTGATCTAGTGGCCTCACTTATAGTTTGGTTCTTGACTGATTTGAGAGCAAGAAAGCCACCGGATGAGTGCAATCCGGTTACCACCCTAATTGCATCCTTGGTTATCTTGAATGGCCTCATCAACCGTATGAAGTTGTCATGCATTCTGCTTAGAACATACCGGACCCATTCATCTTCTGCAAAATAGGGGAAATGAATACACTGTCCAAAATGCTTATCCTGGATGGCCTTGTATTGGGGTTTAAGTTCAAATGATTCATCTATTAGTTCCTTGTGATAGATATCCATCAACTTGGATTCTCCAAATTCTTCAATGTTCGCATGTATGTAAACCCTAACATCTTCTACAAGTAGAATTCCATGCAAAATTCTAGAGAATACGCCTAGGGGGTCAACTTCTAGGGATTTGTAAGGATGTTTTTGAACTTAGGGTGTGGTCTATCAGTGATTTTAACAACATTTGGAGTAGCCATCTTTCAAAGGATTCAAAGAGAGATATTCAAGAGAAGAAAATACCTTTTACACTTCTAGGGTTCACGATAAGAGCCGAAAAGATCTCTTGTTGAGTCAAATTCTATGGTTGATCCTTGAGAGAAAGTTGAAGCAATCTTGTTGTAGAGATCTTTCTTCCTTCTTCTTGAATGCAATTGTGCAAATGATGCACAAATGAACCCTTTTATTTATGCGCAAACCCTAATTTCATTTTGCAATAAATGCACAACTTAAGTTATTTCGGTTGCCTTATTCTCCTTGTCCTGAGAGATCTTTCCGGATCACTGAGATACACTTAGAGTTATTCTCGGTGAATATTGACAATCTATCTATCTTTCTCCAATCATTCCATTTATCCGTAGATCAAGATACCTCAATTTTTAATCATACTGGATCTACCTATGAAAATCCTACTCTTACTGGATGACTGTTAAACCGGATCACTCTTGCATGATTAATCTCTTCAAAACTTTTTGTGGATCTTCCAAATCTTTACCAAGGCTTATTTAGGTGTTTCTCTGAGAACCCTTTAATCTGTAACTTTCCATGTGGCAATTTCAGGCACCAATTGGCTGGCTGGAGGAATTTGTTTTCTTTTTTGACTCCCCTTGAGCCAGAGCTCATCTTATTTAGTGTCCGGAAGGAATATCAGCACCAGATTCTAGTGCAGATCCATCCCCAACATTTTTTGTACTTCTCTTTACCCAAATCTTTTTCATCTCCCTTTGAACTTCATCCGCATTCACTTTTCCTTTTCCTTTGTCTTGATTTTGATTATGATGCACCAGACCCCTTTTATCCCTATTCTTACTTCTGTAAAATTTGGCAATATGATCGGATCTATTGCAGTTGTAGCAAACAACATTTCTTTGCATATTTGATTGATATCCTCTAGATCTGCATTGATTAGCCATATGTCCCATTCTATTGGATGCAAAACATCTACCATTGAATGAATTGTTTATTTGCATATTTCTACATTCATGAGATCTATGACCATACCTTTTGTAGTTAAAACACTTTCCAGAGAAGGATGAATTAGTCTGATTCATGCTTCTTCTACATCTATTTTCTTTATGACCAAAGTTATTGCAATTGTGGTAGTATCCATTGAAGGATGGATATCTTTGAGCATTTGGTTTCCTTACCGGAGGTCTTCTAGGCCTATTCCTTGGGTTTCTTGATCCATAATTCTTCTGACCAGATCTAGAGCTTTCCCCTTTCTCATATCCCTAGCCTTGCTTGTCATCTACCCTCTTTTGGCTTTCAAGAAGAATTTCAAGTTGAGCAGAGCTTATCTTTAATTTCTCTTTGTATTCATTTGTTGTTTGAAGATCCCTTTTAAGAGTGTCTATCTCATTCTCAAGTTGTTCTTCATTGTCTCTAGCTTCTTCAAGATTAGATTCTAGATGCCTGATTATTCTATCCATTTTGTGGTAGTCTTCTGATTTCTCCTTGAGAGATTGTTTTAGATTATCTTCACTTTTTCTTTTCTCTTCAATTTCTTGGGTGAATTTCATAACTCTTGATTCCATTTCATGTCTTACCATAATGACCTCTTTTGATAAATTCTCGCATAACTTGGTTTTCTCATTCAGATCTTCATTAGTATCATTGGCTTCACTTTGACTTGCTAATTGTTGAAGTAGTTCCTTTCTTTTCTTCATTGAGATACTTAGTTTTTCTTTGAGTTCATTTATGAAATCGTCAGCTTGTTTGAGTCTTTCCCTCAGGTTATTGACTTTAGAGTTAGATTGCTTAAGATCATGTAGGGTAGACTGAAGTTGTTCCCTCATACCATACATATCCATTGAGATTCCTAGATCTTCCTCAAGCTGTTAGGCTCTGTTAGGAGGAACTTAGTTCTGATACCAATTGTTGATAACTGAGAGGGGGGTGAATTAGTTATCTTAATTATTTGAACTTCTTGTTCTTCTTTAGCAACTAGTATAGTATCAAATCATATAAGCATGTATAACCATGAAAGAAGAAATAAAATCAATACACATAACACAATGATTTTAACATGGAAAACCCTGTTAAGGAAAAAACCACGGGGTGATTAACCCAAGATTGTATTTTCTATTAAAAGAATAAGGTAGTACAAAATGGCACTTGCCAATTAGGGCTCACTGCCTACAATAGTTTATAAAAAGAAACCAAGTACTTGAACTGATGAGAAGCATCCACATATGTTGAGGTTCAGTTCTTATTAAGCTCAATATACTAATCTACTGCACTTCATTCTTCATCTGCTTTAGTGTTGTTGTTCTATCACATACCGGACCTATATTACTATTTCCACACTGCTCTCTACTTTTCTTCACACAACACAACACACCACACACACTACTCATCAAAATCCATCTGGTATATATATCTGCACTAAGGATTTCAATGTCTTTCTAGTCGGCATCTGAAATACTCAATATTTTCCCAAACTATGGTCTGTCAGCTGAATCCTTACTAAGTGATACGTATCAAAGAGATAATTATAGAAGTCATTAATCATGTCGGCCAATCATGAATGATCCCTCAAGAAACTTGATCACCATCAATATCTCATCCGGATTAAGGTCTGATGCTCTGCCAGTCAGTTCTTCCTCAGTCTTCTCTGCCAAATAGGAACCTAATACTTAGGTGTTCATATCTTTTCACTCTTTCATCACCGGAGGCTCAATCTCTAGAATGTATCAGTCATGGTACTCCTCTTGACTTCCCCAAGTCCGCACTTTACTGAGATACTTCTTCTGAGAGATCTAGACCTAATTATCAGACCTTGCTGCATGCTCTATTCTTGCTCACCAGACCAAAATACTCTTCAATCTGACTTCTAGTATAGACATACCATGCCCTACGGATGTGTGGGATGGACTTTGTTTCCATCAATGACAACACTCTTGAAACCACACAGTGTCTATTACCAACAAAAATGCCTCAGGGATATAAAAACTGAGAGAGGTTATCGCATTGCCTCAGACGGAATGTTTCTAAGTGACATGGTTTCTGAGTAACAACTCGTCAAAAATAGTTATCTTTTTGCACTTTGGACTCTTCAGGGATATCGTTGCTACAATGTAGCTCAGACTGTTTCGGCATGTTTGGGTGAAAAACAAGACCATGCCTAGCCTAAACTTACCCATCCAGATGCGTTTGAACTATCAGTTTGGTCACATCAGGAGCAGGATTCCAAAAATGCAAAAGTTTCTTTGTGCAACTTGACAACATTGACACTTTTTTGCAACAAGACTCAAAGACTCAAATTGACTCAAAAACATATGAAATGGTCTTAGAAGATCTTATTACATACAATTGACTCAATCAAAACAAAATTTCACTTTTTGACCCCTCTTGGAGGTATGACAACATGGGTGCTACTACACCATTAGTGCAACTGAAGTCGATAAAGTTTTCCTGTTAAGAAAAAGAGCTTCCCTTAGCTTCAAGAAATATAAATATTCTATACTGACAAGGCCAACCATGTGAAGGTGGAAGCTCATGTGGCCTCACCTAAGACCTAAGACACATGTATTCTAGTAGATGGAGGACACCTAAGACACCTATTGTATAGTATGTATGTAGATTTTATAGACATAGTAGACCTAAGACTAGTCTTTATACCTTAATGTAGTCTAGACCTAAGTCAACTATTCACATAGATTATAGTTATAACGTGCTCATATTTTTTCCTGCTATAGATTGATCCATAAATATTTGTGCATATCTCAACCTTGATAGCACCTTTGCAATATCTCACCTCTAGTTCCATTATGTCATGTTCTATCGCTCATCTCTCTATATCTCACTTATCTCTCCCCCTCACCTCTCTACCTCTCCCCTCTCTATGTCTCTCAGTCACTCCTTGTCTACCTCTCCATCCATCCTTAGCTATCGAGGTCTCACTTAATCCTAAATGCTAAAGCCTCAACCCTCAACCCTTAAACCTTAAATCCTAAACCCTATCCCTAAACCCTCAACACTTTACCTTAAATCCTATTCCCTCAACCATAAACCCTAATCCCTCAACCCTAAACCCTACACCCTATCACTAAACCCTAATCCCTTAACCCTTAGCCCTAAAGTCTCAACCCTCAATCCTTAAACCTTTAACCCTAAACCCTATCCCTAATCCCTATACCCTCAACACTCTACTTTAACCCTAATCCTTCGACCCTCAACCCTATCCCTAAACCCTCAACCCTAAAACCTAAACCCTTAATGTTAAACCCTAATCCCTCAATCCTTAACTCTAATCCCTCAACCCTCAACCCTATCCCTAAACCCTCAACCCTAAAACCTCTACCCTCAACCCTCAATGTCAAACCCTAATGCGTCAACCATTAACTCTAATCCCTCAACCCTAAACCCTATCCCTAAATCCTCAACACTATACCTTAAACCCTAATCCCTTAGTTCCCTAAACCCTAAACCCTGTCCCTAAATCCTAATCCCTCAACCCTCACCCTAATCCCTCAATCCTCAACCCTAATCCCTTAACTCTAAACCCTAAACCCTAATCCCTCAACCCTCAACCCTAATCCCTCAACCGTCAACCCTAATCCCTCATCCCTAAACCCTAAACGCTATCCCTATTCCTAAATCCTCAACGAGCTTGATACTATACCTTAAACCCTAATCCCTTATCCCTAAACCCTCTAACCCTATCCCTAATACCTATACCCTCGCCACTCTACTTTAACCCTAATCCCTCCACCCTCAACCCTATCCCTAAACCCTTCTTCCCTATCCCTAATCCCTATACCCTCGACACTCTACTTTAACCCTAATGCTTTGACCCTCAACCCTATCCGTAAACCCTCAACCCTAAAACCTCAACTCTGAACCCTCAACATCAAACCCTAATCCCTTGACCCTTAAATCTAATCCTTCAACCCTCAACCCTATCCCTAAACCCTCAACCGTAAAACCTCAACCCTCAACCCTCAATGTCAAACCCTAATCCCTCAACCATTAACTCTAATCCCTCAAACCTAAACCCTATCCCTAAACACTCAACACTATACCTTAGACCCTAATCCCTCAACCCTAAACCCTAAACCCTATCCTTAAACCCTAATCCCTCAACCCTAATCCCTCAACCCTCAACCCTCAACCCTCATCCCTAAACCCTAAATGCTATCCCTATTCCTAAACCCTCAACGGGCTCGATACTATACCTTAAACCCTAATCCCTTATCCCTTAACCCTCCAACCCTATCCCTAATCCCTATACCCTTAACTCTAATCGCTTGACCCTCAACCCTATCCCTAAACCCTAAACCCTAAACCCTCAACCCTCAACCCTCAACATTAAACCTTAATCCCTCAAACCTTAACTCTAATCCCTCAAGCCTAAACCCTATCCCTAAACCCTCAACACTCTACCTTAAACCCTAATCCCTCAACCCTAAACTCTAAACCCTATCCCTAAACCATAATCCCTCAACCCTCAACCCTAATGCCTCATCCCTAAACTATAAACACTATCCCTATTCCTAATCCCTCAATGGGCTCGATAGTATACCTTAAACCCTAATCCCTAATCCCTAAACCCTCAAACCCCATCCCTAATCCCTATACCCTCGACACTCTACTTTAACCCTAATCCCTCGACCCTCGACCCTCAACCCTATCCCTAAACCCTCAACCCTCGAACCTCAACCCTCAACATCAAACCCTAATCCCTCAACCCTTAACCCTAATCCCTCAACCCTAAACCCTCAACACTATACCCTAAACCCTAATGCTTCTCTCTTAGAAAATGAAAATAAAGTCTACAAAACTATAGTATTTACCATCAACTAGCAAGAGCAAATGTCATCCATTGAAATTAAGAAAGGTCCTTGAAGTGTACCTTAACTCTTTAGATTCATGAGTTGTCCTTTCTTGCATATCACATCTTGGGCCATATTGTGCCTTGTCAATTCTCTGAGTTTTGAGCTCCATCAGTAAAACTTTCTAGTTGAAGTGAATATTCAAATTATATGGCATGTTTTTATGGCCCATTTGGGGTTCATTATGCCAATAGGTGTACACACTATTAGAAAAGATTTGCGTCTAGTACATCCACAATGAGTAATTAACAGTTGAAATCAAAAGGATGATCAATATGAGAAAATGTTTGCATTGGGGTACATCCATAGTGGGCAATGAATGGTTGAAATCAAAACCTCTGGTCAACATTAAGTGAACATTTTTTTATTAATATTTTTTAAAAAGATCAACATACTCTCTCCACCTATTTGCTTGAATTTAAATCAGGGCCATAAAAATGTGTACACATCTGCTCCTAATGTATAACCTGGGTGTAATTAAAACCATCAACTAGGTAAAATAAACAACTTTGGCCATAAAAATCAATCAGTCTTTTAAAAATAGATATTAGTAACTATACATTTTAGATATCAGTAACTATATATTTTAGTACTATTTCTTTCTTGATTTTCTATTTTGAATTAACTAATTTTTGTTTGTTTTAGACAAAATATTACAATCCTCATGAAGATCTTTTCTTGTATAATTTTCTCCTTTTATCTTTGGCCTGTCTTTTCCCTCCTAGAAGTTCTTTTAGAAGGATCCTTATTTTATCTTTCAAAAATATGCCCACCCCACACTTAGGGCAGGTATATTGTTATGAAATAGGCAAATAATCTCCCATTATTTACTGGCTCTATCCACAAGAACTACTAAACTTTTTTCTCTTGGTAATTGTAGAGGACATTCACCTATTTTTGGCAACTCCTGCATTCCCAAACCATTAAAAAAACTAAGTTATTTTAACCCAATAAATAGCTAATTGCATTGATTTAATACTCTACTATTAAAGATTAGCATTCACACAAATGTAGATGTTCATATTATAGAAGACTGCATTATATCAGACTATTCTAGAGATCCCTTAGAAAAATGTAATAACAAAACTGCTTTGCCTTATGTTAGCCTACAATTAAACCCATTCTTTTTGATACTCTTCTCTTAATAAAGTAAGAGTAGTAAGAATAGAAGGCAGAGAATTTGACCTTACTAGTATGCATGGTCGGTTTACATTCCCTGACTTCATTTTCATTGAATAAAAAGGTTTATCTGATTTGAAAGGGACAGAGTTCACTGTCATGTCCTTTTCTAGATGATAGGGTCCATAATGTCTAGGGTTCTTCAAAGAAAGGCCTATAACAAAATTAAGTTTTTGTTATACCAATCCTCTTGGTAAAGCTACAATTCAAATGCCTGCTTTGAAAGTTGAAATAAATTAAATTAGACTTAGAATTTTGATTTTCTTCCATTGCTTCAACAACATCATTGTCTTCTTCATCAGAAACCAATTCATTCAGTAACTTGCTACCCATTGGTTGATGTGAACTGCATACTTTGTTAGAAGAAGGGCATCTTTTATCTGTATCAATGTTGATATTCATAAGATGAAGAGCATTGATATTTTTCACACACCTTATTCTTTGAAATATCTTAACCTTAAAATATGACTTGGATATGTACTTAAACATAGCAAAAACTCCAATCTCCAGCCCATGATGATTCACAAAATTTTCCCAACCCTTCCTAAATTCTAGTTTATTTATGGTATCCCCTAATTGCACATCCCACTCCTTCCCACTTGGGCCTTGCAATAGTATATGTTCATCTATGTTGTCTATAAACTGTGACACAAATGTAGGAGGAATGCGCTGCCATAAAAACATTACACAATTAGATTTTACAAGTTCTTAATAGTGTATAGGAAATAAAATAATGAAAAATAATGTATAGAGTTACCAATTTTTGTGTAAAGTCTCCAAGCATAACTTTGAAGAAGGAGGCATGCCCATTAAACCAATTCATTCAACAACTTGGTGCCCATTGGTTGACTTGAACTACATACTCTGTTAGAAGAAGGGCATCTTTTATCTATATCAATGTTGGTATTCATAAGATGAAGAGCATTGATGTTTTTCACACACCCTGTTCTTTGAAATATCTTAACCTTAAAATATGACTTGGATATGTACTTGAACACAACAAAATCTCCAATCTCCAGCCCATGATGATTCACAAAATTTTCCCAACCCTACCTAAATTCTAGTTTATTTATGGTACCCCTTAATTGTACATCCCTAAACCCTAAACCCTAATCCCTTAACCCTAAACCCTAATCCCTAATCCTTAAACCATAAACCCTAATCTATAATTATAATTTATGGTACCCTAATCTCTAAACCCTAAACCCTAATCCCTTATCCCTAAACCATAAACCCTATCCCTAAATCTTCAATCCTCAACACTTAAACCTTAAATCCTAAACCCTATCCCTAATGCCTCCACCCTAAACGCTATCCCTATTCCTAAACCCTCAACCCTTGACACTATACCTTAAACCCTAATCCCTTATCCCTAAACCCTAATCCCTATCCCTCAACCCTTAACCCTTAAAACTTGAACCCTAAAACCTATCTCTACACCCTTGACACTCGACACTATATCTTAAACCTTAATCCCTTAACCCTCATCCCTAAAGCCTCAACCCTAGATCCTTAAACCTTCAACCCTAAACCCTATCCCTAATCCCTCTACCCTTGACACTCTACTTTAACCCTAATCCCTTGACCATCAACCCTATCCCTAAACCCTCAATCCTCAACCCTTAATGCTTAACCCTCAACTCTCAATATTAAACCCTAATCCTTCAACCCTAAACCCTAATCCCTCAAAGCTAAACCCTATCCCTAAACCCTCAACCCTCAATACTATACCTTAAACCCTAATCCCTACCCCTCAACCCTTAACCCTTAAAACTTAAACCCTATCCCTACACCCTCAACACTCGACACTATATCTTAAGTCTTAAACCCTCATCCCTAAAGCCTCAACCCTCAATCCTTAAACCTTCAACCCTAATCCCTCTACCCTCGAAACTCTAACCCTAATCCCTTAACCATCAACCCTATCCCTAAATCCTCAACTCTCAACATTAAACCCTAATCCATCAACCTGAAACCCTAATCCCTCAACCCTAAACCCTATCCCTAAACCCTCAACCCTCAACACTATACCTTAAACCCTATTCCACCAACCCTAAAACCTAATCCCTCAACCCTCAATCTTAAACCCTATCACTAAACTCTCAACCCTCGACACTATACATTAAACCCTAATCCCTCAACTCTAATCCCTCATCCCTAAACCCTAAATGCTATCCCTATTCCTAAATCCTCAAGCCTCATCACTATACCTTAAACCCTAATCCATTATCCCTAAACCCTAAACCCTAGATCCCTCAACCCTTAACCCTTAAAATTTAAACCCTAATACCTATCCCTAAACCATCAACGCTCAACACTATATCTTAAACCCTAATCCCTTAACCCTCAGCCCTAAAGCCTCAACCCTCAATCATTAAACCTTCAACCCTAAACCCTATCCCTAATCCCTCTAGCCTCAACACTCTAATTCAACCCTAATCCCTTAACCATCAACCCTATCCCTAAACCCTAAACCCTCAACCCTCAAATCTCAACATTAAACCCTAATCCGTCAACCCTAAACCTTATTCCTAAACCCTCAACCCTCAACACTATTCCTTAAACCCTAATCCATCAACCCTCAACCCTCAACACTATTCCTTAGACCCTAATCCCTCAACTCTAAACCCTAATCCCTCAACCATAAACCCTAAACCCTATCCCTAAACACTCAACCCTCAACACTATACCTTAAACCTTAATCCCTCAACCCTCAGCCCTCAGCCCTCAACCCTAATCCCTCATCCCTAAACCCTAAATGCTATCCCTATTCCTAAACCCTCAACCCAAGACACTATACCTTAAACCCTAATCCCTTACCCCTAAACCTTAAACCCTATCCCTCAACCCTTAAACCCCAAAACCTATCCCTAAACCCTCAACCCTATACCCTCAACCATATACTTAAGCCCTAATCCCTCAATCATGAACCCTATACCTTAAACCCTGAAGCCTATACCCACAAACCCTCATCCTTAGACCATATAACCTCACCCTTATATCCTAAACCTTGAATATTGTGCCTCAACCCTATACTTAAATTAAACCTAAACCATACGTGCTCTCAACCCAAGTCACCCTATGCCTTATATACCCTTAATCTATATCGTAAACCCTAAACCCAATATCCTAAACCCTAATCCATGTGCCTTACACACTTAATCTAATACACTCAACAACCTAAATATTAACCCTCAACTATAACCCTCAACCCTCTAATCTCTACCCTCTATCCTCTACCTATTACTTAAGCCCTAATCCCTCAACCCTCAACCCTCAAAACTATACAGGCTTAGGTCCTTATATACACTAAACCCAAAATACTTACATACATACATACATACATACATACATGCATACATACAAACATACATACATACATACATACAAACATGCATACATACATGTACATACATACAAGCGTGCATACATGTACATACATGCAAGCTCTTAGGGTTAGCTGACAGAAGATATCAATTAAATGCAAATAAAGATTAAACAAAGGAATGGAAATACACAGAAATAATAACATCAAGAGACAAGTTTTAACGTGGTTCACCCAAACTCGGGCTACATCCACCAATAAAGAGTCCAATATTATTATCTAGTAAATCAAAATTGATTACAACCAGCAATCCCTACAACTCAATACCATTGTAAATGCTACAATACCTCAACAAAAACCCTAACACTTAGCCGCTTTTATCAAGCCTTATGTTGGTTACAAAAATAGGGTTTTTTTTATGTTGTCTAATAGAAAAATAACTCCCAACAACTTTATAAAATAATTAATTTGGGGGGAAATTGTGCCAATAAAAGTGTGGAAAATTTAACCTCTGAGTCTGATTAGGCTCCATATAACAACAATCTCCCATTTGGAGACTAATCAAACTCCACACCATATCATCTCCCACTTGGAGACTAATCATAACATCGCTGACCCTATAGCTCCCACTGGAAATAAGCACCCTAGACTCTGTTGTTCTATTTTTGTTGTTTTCAGTCTTGAAGACCAATCGAAGCTGAAGATGAGCTCAGCTTCGCCCTTGTTACTTCCTTTGTAAACATATCCACTAGATTTTCATTTGTATGTATCTTTTCTAGCCTTAACTATCCATCATCCAATACCGACCGAATGAAGTGATACCTCAACTGTATGTGTTTGGTCTTTGAATGCAAGGCAGAGTTGTTTGCAAGATGTATGGCACTCTGACTATTCATAAACAAATAACTATTAGCCTGTTGTTTGCCTAATTCTTCCATGAAAGATTGCAACCATATCATCTCCTTGGTTGCCTCTATTGCAGCTACATATTCTGCCTCTGTGGTGGATAAAGCAACTACCTTTTACAACCTAGAAATCCAACTCACCGCTGTCCCACCTACAGTAAAGACATAACCTATAGTACTCCTCCTGGTATCAATATCCTCTACCAAATCTAAGTCTACATAACCATTTAAATCAGTATTAGATCCCCCAAAACATAAGTGTTTATTGGATGTACCTCTCAAATATCTGAGAATCCATTTTACTGCATTCTAATGCTCCAATCTGGGATGACTCATATACCTGCTTATGGCTCCTACAACATGTGCAATATCCAGTCTCGGGTATACCATGGCATACATTAAACTGCCTATAGCTGAAGCATATGGTACCTTAGACATTTTGT
This sequence comes from Cunninghamia lanceolata, assembly GCA_027924645.1. Classification (NCBI taxonomy): domain Eukaryota; kingdom Viridiplantae; phylum Streptophyta; class Pinopsida; order Cupressales; family Cupressaceae; genus Cunninghamia; species Cunninghamia lanceolata. The sequence continues at coordinate 14,822,783 of BSBN01000078.1, forward strand.
CTTCCTCCTCTCGTGTCTTTAGACACATGATCTCCTTAGTCAATTCTAAATGACTAGGCAAAGGTGTACTGACAGCTTTTGTATTTTCCATATGAAATCTCTACAACACCTTTGAAACATACTCAGCCTGAGATAGAGTCAATTTTTTGTTCTTCCTATCTCTACAAATTTTCATACCAAGGATTTGTTTTGCTGTCCCCAAATCAAGTTCATAGAAAATGATTGTGCTAATTATTGTTTTAACTCTCTTATTTGATCCATGTTAGACCTTGCTACAAGCATGTCATCAACATATAAATATAAAATAATGTAGCTGTCATTATCCAACCTCTTAAAATAAACACAATGGTTAGAATTACACCAGCTGTAGCCTTGCTTAGCCATAAAACTATCAAATATCAAATACCATTGCCGATGTGCTTGTTTCAGGCCATACAAACTCTTCTTCAATCTGCACACTAGTTTCTCCTTACCTTTGACCTCAAATCCTTGGGGTTGTTCCATATATATCTCCTCCTCCAAATCACCATGGAGAAAGGTAGTTTTCACATCTAGCTATTCCAAATGTAAATCTTCAGCAGCCACAATACTTAAAACAGTCCGAATAGAAGTCATCTTAACAACTAGAGAAAAAATCTCATCAAAATCAATGCCCTTTTTTTGTACAAATCCTTTTACAAATAACCTAGATTTAAATCTTTTCTTACCTCCATCTTCCTCTTTTAGCCTATAAACCCATTTGTTTAGTAAAACCTTTTTACCCACAGGCAACTTACATAATTCCCAAGTCTAATTTTTTAGCAAGGAGTCCATTTCTTCTTTCATTGCAAGCTCCCACTAAACTTGTGTATCCACCTACATAGCTTCGTCATACCCTTCCAGTTCACTAGCATCTATTAACAAAATAGAATACAAAGAGGGAGAAAACCGTTCAAGAGGTCTACTTAGCCTTGTTGACCGTCTAACATTCATTGGAGTTTGTGGTATTTCTTGTTGTTGTTGTTGCAGAGCATGAGGCACCACATAATCCTTTTCTTTCTTCTCATGCTTCTACAACTGATCTTTGTACAACACCTTCTCATTGAATATAACATTCCTGCTTCTCACAATTTTTTGATTTTCAAAATCCCAAAGCCTATAACCAAATTCATAAATGCCATATCCAACAAAAGTATATATTTTTTATTTTGCATCCACTTTGGTTCTATTTTCAGAATCTACATGTGTAAATGCTTCACATCTGAAGGTTTTGAGAAAAGAATAACCCACTTTCTTACTTGTCCATGCTTCCTCTGGAATACCACAACCCAATGGAACTGAAGGACCTCTATTAATTAAATATACAGTGGTGTTGACAGCCTCTACCCACATGTTTAAAGACAGCCCAACATGCAATCTCATGGTCCTTGCACGCTCCATTATTGTCCTATTCATGCATTCAGCCACTCCATTTTCTTGTGGATTGCCTACAATATCTATTAAAGGAACAATAATCCTCAAATTCTTTGCTGCAATACTCACCACCATTATCAGATCTGAGACATTTTAATCTTTTACCCGTCTCATTCTCAACTAAGGTTCTCCATTTCTTAAATGTTTCAAATACATCAGATTTCTATCTAAGGAAATAAATCTAAACCTTCATAGTTGCATCATCTATGAATGTAACATAATACCGAGAGCCACCAAGAGAAGATACCTGAGTCGGTCCCCATACATTTGTATGTACAAGCTCCAACTTTTCATCTTTCTTTTGCTTCCCATTCTTGAGAAAATTGACTCTCTTTTATTTTCCATACACACAACTTTCACAGAAATCTATATTAATACATTTCAAACCTGGTAAAACTTTCTTAGAATGAAGTATCTTCATACCTTTTTCACTCATATGCCCAAGTCTGTTATGCACAGTGTTGTCTCAGAACCTGTAGCAACTGTTTTAGTCTCTTCCTACGAACATACAACAATTGTTCCTGAACCTGTTTGTTTTTTCTCTACAACAACTAAAGTAGAAGGAATAGTATGACCTATACAAAGATATAAGGTGCCTACTTTCACACCTTTTTCTATTATTAAGGCACCTTTTGAAACCTTCCAATTTTTATCAGTAAATGTAACAATACAACCTTCTTCAGCTAGCTACCCTAATGAAATTAAATTCCTACTCGGCCTTGGAACATGGCTTACCTCTTGTAGTAGCCAATGATTTCCATTTTGCAACTTAATCTTAATTCTTCCCTTTCCAACAATCTGACAGGGTTTGTTATCTCCCAAATAAACCAGCCCAAAATCCCCTTGGACACAATCAAGAAAATAGTTTCTATGGGGCATAGCATGAAATGAGGCCCCTAAATCTAAAACCCATGAATCATCAGCATTATCTAGGGAAAGAATCAAAGCATCATCTTCAGATTTATTACTTACCACATTTGCCTCCTTATTTCCTTCTTGTTTGTCTCCTTCTTTATTCTTCTGAGACCAACAATCTTTCTTCAGATGATTTAGTTTCCCATAGTACCAGCAATCCTTTTGTCCTCTAGATTAGGACCTCTTGTCCTTTGATTTTCCTTGTGACTTCCCATGACCTCCATAACCTTTTCCTCTCTCCTTTGACCTACCCTTGCTTTCTGCATTCAAAACACTACTTGATGTGGACCCTCCTGAGCTTTTCTATTGTATTTCCTCACTAAGGATAACACCAACAACATAATCAAATTTTAAAGTGTTTGAACCAGAGACAGAGTTACTTACAACCATTACCAAGTTATTCTAGCTTTCTGGCAAAGAACATAAAACCAAGAGAGCCCTCACCTCTTCATCAAATTTCACTTTTACAGAAGTTAACTGACTGACAATCATATTAAACTCATTTAAATGATCTGTCACAGATCCACCTTCAATCATTTTAGGATTAAATAAACACTTCATGAGAAATACCTTATTTGAGGCTAAGGGTTTTTCATAAAATTTAGCCAAATCTTTCATCAGTTCACTTGTTGTCTTCGCTTCTGTTATATTGAATGCCACAGATGGTGCTAGGTACAACTAAATGGTTCCTAGTGCATTTCTGTCTAGAAGTTCCCAATCCTCATCCGTCATTCTTACTAGTTTCTTGGATACTCCTTCCAATGGCCTCCATAAATCCTTCTGATAGAGGTAATCTTCCATCTATATCTTCCATAATTGATAGTTTTACCCATTAAATTTATTGACCTTCAATTTACCCTCAATCGCCATTGCTCCCACTCAACTGTGAAACCTTCCTGTAGATGATAATTGAACATAAACTGCTCTGATACCACTTGTTAGGGTTAGCTGACAGAAGATATCAATTAAATGCAAATAAAGATTAAACAGAGGAATGGAAATACACAGAAATAATAATGAGAGACAAATTTTAATGTGGTTCACCTAAATTCGGGCTACATCCACCAACAGAGAGTCTCATATTATTATCAAGTAAATCAAAACTAATTACAACCAGCAATCCCTGCAACTCAATACCATTGCAAATGCTACAATACCTCAATGGAAACCCTAGCCCTTAGATGCTTTCATCAAGCTTTTACCTTGTACTCCCCCACTAAATAATTTGGGGAGAAACCACGCTGATAAAAGTGGGGAAAATTTAACCTCCGAGTCTGATTAGGCTCCATATAACAACACAAGCATGCATACATACCTACAAGCATATATATAAACATCCATCAAACATACTTATGAAACTTGAACATAACTCATTCAAAGGAAGACATAATGTGAGCACATTTTAACATGCTCGCCTTATGTCAAACTGGGAAAATATTGGCAAACATGCAAAAAAGGAAAAAAACAACATAACGTGAGTGCATTATAAGGCGCTCGCGTTATATTGTGCTTTGGGAATCCCAAACCTTAGGCTTGGGATTTGCTTTGGATTTCCAACCCAAAGGCTTAGAGTGCATTTTCAGCATCCATAGGCATGTTTTTACAAATTCTACAAGATTTCACATAATTTTGTTCGTGCTAACCCTCAGATTTGTATGTGTTTCAAGGTCAAACAAATCGAACACCTGGGTAATGCTAGGATTTCTCTTAGCTATTTAACAATATAATTTTTTTCACATTTTGACAATGTTAAGCCTTTCATCTTTAATTTCTTTTGTTTGTGTCTATTTTTTGGCAAAAACCACTGTTTGGTCTTTTTTTCATTGTAAATTAACCATTCATTGAAATTTTTAAAAATTTACATATTTAGAAACTAGACTCTATTCTACACATATTAAAAAAATAATTTTTAATTAGTTTTCAAAATTTATAGGGGTAGCACAGCCAAAATTCTATTTTTTAGGATCTGTCCACTTTGAAAATTAGTAAAAAATCAAATATTCATCAAAAAATTATTAGAAAAATTAGGCATAAACTACATACTATTAACTAATTTCTCACCGAAGTGATTTTAAAAATACCAAAAAAAAAGTTAACCTTGTGAGGGAGCCACAAAACATACTATGTTATGTTTTTTTGACAGAAACAATACCAATTTCTGTGTTTCCCTCTTTTGAACCCCTTAATCTATACCATTTTCAAAAAAAATTAGTAGTTTAGAAAGTAGACTCAGAGCACTACAAACATTATTTTGGTTGCATCTCCCAATTTTGAGTGTAACTATGCTCAATTTCTCATCCAAGGCCAGCATTTCCTGATTTCAGAAAAAAAGTGGCCGCTTAAGACCCTTTTTTGGCCCCCCATCTTCTTGCACTTACCCCAAAGGCAAAGATGACAGTAATCTTTACTTTAAATTTTATCATGAACACATCTTGATTGTTGATGTATTTGTTGATGATATCATTTTTGGTAGAAATGAGAGCATGTGTAAAAAATTTGTTGATCAGATGCAAAGTAAATTCGAGATGTCCATGCTTAGTGAAATGAATTTCTTCTTAGGTTTGCAAATCATTCAGTCAGATAAGGGCATCTTCATTTCTTAGTCTAAGTATGTGAAAGAGTTGTTGAAAAAGTTTGGAATGGAGGATTCAAAACTAGTGAGTACCCCTATGATAACTGGGTGCAAGTTGAGTAGATGATGATTTCCCTAAGGTAGATCAAAAAAGTCATAGATCAATGATTGGAGGACTACTTTATCTGACTCATATCAAACCTAATATTATGAATGTAGTTGGCCTTGTTGCTAGATTTCAAGCTAATCCTAGAGAATCCCATGTTGTAGAGTCAAAATAATTTTTAGATATCTGAAAGGGACATCTGATTATGGCTTATGGTATCCTAAGGCTGATGATTTCACTCTTCATGCATATACAGATGTTGATTGGGCAGGAGATGTGGATTACAAGAAGAGTACTAGTAGTGGTGCATTTTTCTTGGGAAAGAGATTGGTTTCTTGGTTGAACAAAAAGTAGGAGGTAATATCTCTATCTACTGCTTAGGCATTGTATATAGTAGCAGCAAGTAATTGTACTCAAGTTTTGTGGATGAAACAAATGTTGAAGGATATTAGAATTATGTTTGAAGAACCTGTTACAATCTTTTTTGATAATTCAAGTACAATAAACATTTCAAAGAATCTGGTGTTTTACTCAAAGACAAAGCACATATCCATCAAGTTTCACTTTTTGAGAGAGAAGGTAAATGAGAATGAAGTCAGATTGGAGTTTGTTTCTTCAAAGGATCAGATTGAGGATATCTTCACTAAGCCTCTACCTAAGACACTTTTGAATAGCTTAGAGTGATGAGGGGTTATTACCCCTCCTATTCAAAACTAAGGTGCACTAGTGTGCATCAGTCTAGTGGAACTCACAATCATATCTTGTGATCATGATTGATGTGAAGGGGATGCTACTCATGGAGAGTAGTCAATATGTTAATTCTAAAGTTTAGTTTGGTTTTATCTAAGAAACAAAAGGTGAGAGAGATGATTGCAAATATGTTCCCTTTGCCATTGATGTCAAAGGGGGAGAGAAGTCATGTGAAAAACTCAGAAGTAAGGAGTTATTGGTGAAAGGGGGAGCAATAAAGAAAGTGGTTGCAGATGTGATATGAGAAAGGGGGACAAGCCTTTGTCTTAATGGTTGAATCATTTTTTACATCATATGTTGCCATCAATGAGAAAGAGGGAGATTGTTGCAAATATGTGCCTATGATGTGTTGTCATTGATGTCAACATATCTCTTTGTCAGAGACAGTAAAGTTAGTGCAGTTCAGTAAAGTAGATTGCTCTGCATTCCTAGTGAAACAAAGATCAGAGTCTGTGGATTAATGGGTTTGTAGAAGATTGTCTAAATTTGCTCCAACTAAGATTTGAGAGGTCCACATGAAGGATTGGTGAAGTTATGACCATCTGAGTAGAACCAGGTTTTGCAGTTGTTTAGAGGTAACAAAGTGATAGGAATTTGGTCTAGATTGCTCCGCATTAGAATATTATGGTCTATGGATCTAGAGGTATGTTTGGGACGTTGGTGTGTATCCTCAACTCAAGTGGTTCATGGTTTGGAGGTCCGCAAGCAATCTTTCTAGTGTGACAGTCATGACAGTTAGTGTTCTTAAGTTCCTGTATGAAGATGAAAGTGATTCTGGTGATTTGAGGTGGTGCAGTTGTTCTTGTTGATTTCATTGTGCTTATGGTGGTCTCTGGATCATGTACCTATCGTGTTAGTGGTCCACATTGAAGATTGAGCTCATAGTTGAGATTTCTCCTTGGGTTTTGTTGTTCTTTCACGTCTTGGTTGACCAGATACTTCATGCATGTTGCAGATGATCTAAGAGAATTTTTATGGAGCATGGCATGTTGTTTGAGGAAGATTTGAGTCCCAGCTATGTTTGGCCAACAATGTAGTGGTTCGCATGTAGTATTTTGTATTAAGTCAAGTCTTTTTTTAAATGTTTGTAATGTTGACCTTGGAGATTGTTCCAATGGTTGATGATTGTAATACCGACCTTGATGTTCATTCCAAAGTTGATGTAGCATATAAATACTTGTAGTTGAGTTGTGGAAAAGTTGTCCTTGAGAAAAAATGTTAAAATTCTAAGGAAGGTAAAAAGGTAGAGCAGAGAATAGGAAGAGTAGAAGAGGAAGAGCAATGATGGTGCAGAGGTAGCGAAGAAGTGTTTGAGGGCAGAGCAGAGGTGTTGTGAGCTTCAATGGAACTGAACCCTGGCATGGAGAAGATGTTGTTTCTTAGTTCAACCTTTTTGTGTTAACCTTGTGAATGTTTTGTAGACAATGAGTCTCTTGGAGCAATGAGCTCTGGGTAGTGTGCCCGAAGGTAAGTGCCTTCCCATTTTTCTATTCTTTTAATAGAGAATAAATCTTGTGGGTTAACCCCACCATGGTTTTCCCTTAACTGGGTTTCAACGTAAAAATCTTGGTGTTATGTGTGTTGATTATGTTTTTGCTCATGTGTTGTTGCTTTCATGGTTATATCATTAATCTGTTAATAAGTGATAAAGAAGATTAAATGCAGCAAAAGTTAAAGTTTTGAGACAATTGATTCACCCCCCCTCTCAATTGTTTGCCCTAAGTTCAACAGTTGATACCTCAGGATGATAGAAACCATAGGGACAACAATAATAACAACAATAATGGGAGAAAAATGAACAACTTTGGGGATAGGAACAAAATGAACAATGCAGGTGACAGACACATGGGTGATAGGCACAATGAGGACATGCACAATGGAAATAGAAACAATGGTGATAGGCATAGAGATAGAGATGATGAGGGAGAAGCATCTATTACTAATAGGAGAGCCACCCAGTTGACAACTAGTGATAGACCTGGAAATCCTATATTTGCACCCAAGAACAATGTTCCTAAATAGCAGGCCACATAGCTTGAGTTCCAAGATGAGATTCTGAGAGATTGGAGGGTATACAATGAGGAGTTTAGGGATAAAATGACATTTGGAGAGTACTTAGATCTTAGGAGGAAACATAGACCCCATAGAGGAAACAGACAACAAAATGAAGAACTTTAGAAGAAAGTGAGGAAAATGACTTTGCCTTACTTTGATGGGTCAGATAAAACCTCTACTAAAGCTTGGGTCCAAAAGTTGGACAACTATCTCCAGATCAACCCCATGCCCGAGACCAACACCATTACATATGCAGCCTTACATTTAGAAGGTAGTGCACATAAATGGTGGAGCAATGGTAAGGTTACCTTGGGATATAGCTAGATCACTTCTTACATTGAGTTCACTGCTAGGTTAATAGTCCAATTTGACAAGAAGGATCCTAAGATGCATTTTAAGGAGTTAGCTCAATTGAGATAGGTGGGCTCAGTAGATTCATACATATCAAAGTTCCAAGACCTATCAGTTATGGTCTCAGACATTTCATAGCATAGATTGATCATGCTCTTCATTGATGGGTTGATAGATCTTTTACGTGGTTGGGTTAAGGGTTTGGACCCTTCATCATTACAGGAGGTCATGAAAAAATCTCGTGATATGGAGTCTTCTGTTTGGAGAAGTAAGTTTTAGTCTAAGGGGTTCCAGCATAGGAGGGACAAGGAGAAGGATAGGAGACCCTTTCAAAAGGACACTAGCTAGTCAAAGGATAAATCAAACATGTTAACTAATGACCAGTTGAATGAGTATAGAAGGAAAAAAAAATTCTTTCACTATAAGGAAGCATGAGACGCTTCACATAAATGCTAGGCTAACAAGGCAAAAGCAAAGTTAATTGAATATTATTCAGAAGAGGAGTCACATTTGGAGGCATCAGATCAACCTTCAGATAGAGAGGACAGTGGGGATGAGAATGCCTCACATCACAGTCATGATAGTGATGGGACATTGGCACAACTCTCTAGCTTCTAGAAAGTTGGGTCATTTAGAGTGAGAGGAGTCCTTGGAGGTTAGTGCATCATCACCCTAATAGATACTAGAGCTACACACAATTTTATTGATGAGGGGTTGGTGGCTAGATGAGGACTGAAGGTAGAAGAGTTTGAAGGCTTCAAGGTAATGGTAGCTGACGGCCACAAACTCATTTGCACTAGAAAGATTTATGGGATGACTATACAAATGGGAGACTATGAGCTTAAGAATAACTTCTATGTAGTTGGCATTGGAGACATAGATGTAGTTTTGGGGATGCATTGGATGGTGCAACTTGGTGACTTCACTATGAATCTGAATAAGATGGAGATGAAATTTGAGGGCAATGGAAAGAAAATAGTTCTCAGGGGATTATCAAATGGTGGACCATGAGTTATCTCTCTTAAGAGAATAGAAAGAATGCTATGACTTCACTATAAGGAAGCATGAGACACTTCACATAAATGCTAGGCTAACAAGGCAAAAGCAAAGTTAATTGAATATTATTCAAAAGAGGAGTCACATTTGGAGGCATCAGATCAGCCTTCAGATAGAGAGGACAGTGGGGATGAGAATGCCTCACAACATAGTCATAATAGTGATGGGACATTGGCACAACTCTCTAGCTTCTAGAAAGTTGGGTCATTTAGAGTGAGAGGAGTCCTTGGAGTTTAGTACATCATCATCCTAATAGATACTAGAGCTACACACAATTTTATTGATGAGGGGTTGGTGGCTAGATGAGGACTGAAGGTAGAAGAGTTTGAAGGCTTCAAGGTAATGGTAGCTGATGGCTACAAACTCATTTGCACTAGAAAGATTTCTGGGATGACTATATAGATGGGAGACTATGAGCTTAAGAATAACTTCTATGTAGTTGGCATTGGAGACATAGATGTAGTTTTGGGGATGCATTGGATGGTGCAACTTGGTGACTTCACTATGAATCTGAATAAGATGGAGATGAAATTTGAGTGCAATGGAAAGAAAATAGTTCTCAGGGGATTATCAAATGGTGGACCATGAGTTATCTCTCTTAAGAGAATAGAGAGAATGCTACAACATAACTAGGTTGAGTGGGTAGTAGAATGTCTTATCATGCTAGAGCCTCTACAGCAGCTGAAGAGTGCTTACCATCTAGATTGTAGAAGCTATTGACCAAACACAGTAAGGTGTTTGGTAGTATACCTCCAAGAGTGCCGCCAGATAGAGGTATAGAGCACATCATCGAGCTTGAGGATGGGACTAAGCCCATTATGATCATACCTTATCGACATCCTAAGAGGCTCAAGGATGAGATAGAGAAAATGATTAAGGAGCTATTAGAGATGGGACACATCTGACCCAACAAGAGTCCCTTTGCTTCTATAGTTGTTTTGGTGAAAAAGAAAGATGGGACTATCAGGATGTGTATTGATTATAGAGCCTTATATAAATAAAAAAAGAACAAGGATCCTATTCCTAGGATTGATGAGTTTATAGATGAGATGCATGGTGCTTGTTATTTTTCAAAGATTGATTTGAGGTCAGGGTACCATCATATTTAAAATGAGGGAGGAGCACATAGAGAAAACAACCTTCAAATGTTACTACGGCCACTTTGAGTTCTTAGTGATGTCGTTTGGATTAACTTGGATGCCCCTGCTACCTTCCAAAGTTGCATGAATCAGATTTTCAGACAACTTAGGAAGTTTGTGTTAATTTTCTTTGATGACATATTAATTTTTAGTAGGAGTTGGGATGAACACATGAGACATTTGGAGGAGGTACTGAGCATTTTAGAGAGTGAGTCCCTCTATGCCAAAGAGTCCAAATGTGACTTTGGCATGACAGAGCTTCTTTAGGATGTATGAACTTCTAGATTTGACTGTGTGCACTTTTTTTTGGATCGATGTTTCAAATCACACTCCGTTATCCATCACTCATTCTCTTCTTTTCATCCTGATGATGGATCATGAAGTGTGATTTGAAACGTCAATCCAACAAAGCACATAGTCAAATCTAGAAGCTTATATATCCTATATCATGGACTATGGAAATATCATGTTTATAAGAGCTTCCTTATCTGGGTCACATCATTAGTGCCGATGGTGTTAGAGTGGATCCAAAGAAGATTAAGGGGCAATAGTTTATTTGCCACCACCAACAAACCTCACATAGCTTAAGGTCTTTTTTGGGTTATGTGCTTTTAACAAGAGGTTTGTGAAAGGATTCTCACAGATAGCTGCACCTTTGACAAATTTGGCCAAGAAGGGAGCCTTTGTGTGGACTGATATAGCTCAGCAGTACTTTGATCATTTCAAGCACTTGATGTCTACCTACCCAGTATTGGAAATCTCTTACTTCTCTAAGCCATTTGAGCTAAAGTGTGATGCCTCAGGAGAGGGGATAGGGGTAATTTTGATGTAGGAGAAGCAACCAATTGCATTTGAGAGTAGGAAGCTGAGGGGTGTAGAGAAGAGTTACTCGGTATATGACTAAGAAATGTTGGCCATCATGCATGCATTGGCCAAGTTCAAGCCCTATCTAGTTGGAGGGAAGTTCATAATTAAAATAGATCACAATAGCATCAAATACTTCATGAACCAAAAGGACTTGAATGATAGACAACTGAAGTGGGTAAGTAGACTCCAGGCTTATGACTTTGATATTGAGTATGTCAAGGGCAAAATAAATATAGTCGCAGATGTTTTATCAAGGAAACCCCATTTATGTTTATTTGGTGAGATATCTACTGATTGGAAAGAGATGATTTCAATAGAGTATGCTAAGGACTCTTGGACAACAGGAGTCATAAAGGGCACTATCAAGGATGACATGTATTCTGTGGTGAGTAATTTGATTATGTACAAAGATAGAATAGTTTTGGTACCTAATTCTCAATTCAAGCATAAAATTATAAGGACTTTCCATGATATACCAATGTCTGGCCACCCCGGATTCTTCAAAACTTATAGGAAGATTCAGGAGAGATTCACATGGAAAAGACTTAAGGAGGAAGTCCTTAAGTATGTTCGTGAATGTCTTATTTTCCAACAAAACAAGCATGAGCATACTTATCTTGCAGGTTTGTTACAGCCATTGTCTATTCTCAATCAAAAGTGGGAATATATCTCCATGGACTTCATCATAGGGTTGCCAAAGCTTTAGGGGAAGGACTGCATCTATGTGGTAGTTGATAGACTTACCAAATTTGCACACTTCTTCACCATTTACGCAACTTACACAAATGTTCAAGTGGCTGATTTATTTTTCAAGGAGATATTCAGACTTCATGGGATACCCAAGGGAATAGTAAGTGACAGGGAAAACAAGTTCCTGAGTTTATTTTGGTAGGAGTTATTCAGATTGTGTGGCACTAAACTGAATCCCAATACTAGTTACAACCCATAGATTGATGGTCAGACATAAATAATTAATAAATGGGTGGAAGGGTATCTTCATAATTATGTATCAAGGTAGCAGAAGGCTTCGATCAGATGGCTACACCTAGGGGGAGTACTATTATAACACTACATATCATATGTCAATATGAATGACTTCATTCAGGACACTATATGGTTATGATGCCTCGTGCTTCACATATCTTTTACTTGGTGATCATAGAGTGCCCAAGGCAAGAGATTTACTGTAGGAGAGTCAAGATGTAAAGAAAGAACTCAAGGAGAACATGCAACAGGCATAGAATCAACAAAAACTCTATGCTGATCAACACCGAGTAGAGAGGAGTTTCAAGGTTGGAGACATGGTGTACTTGAGGCTCCAACCCTATAGGCAGTCCACTTTGAAAAAGAGTGGAGTAGAGAAATTAAAACTTAGGTTCTATGGTCTGTTTAGAGTAGCCAAAAGTGTGGGGGAAGTGGCCTATGAGCTTGAGTTGCCAGCAAATAGTCGAATACATAATGTATTCCATGTTTCCAGACTTAAGAAAGCACTTGGCCACAATGTGATTCCTTTAGCCGAGCTTCCACCATTGGATGAAGAGGGAAATCTAATATTAGTTCCAAAGGCTATTATAGATACCAGGGAGAGGAATATGAGAAGAGAGATCATCAAGGAGTACCTAGTGAAGTGGAAGAACCTGCCAGTTAAGGATGCAACATGGGAGAGCGAATAGATACTTCAGCATCCTAAGTTAAGATTGCTTGAGGACAATCAATCTTGGGGAGGGTAGACTGTAATGTCCCCCATTTAGCCTAGTAAGTTAGATGGTGGAGATTAGCCTATCGCTTGACTCTCGTAGGCTAATGACAATGGTTAGGGGGTCAACTTGATGACTTACTATTTATAGTAAGTCAGGATGGAGCACCTTGCTATTTATAGTAGGGTAGGAGCAAAGGATCATGGCATGAGTTTCATGGGTTTGAATCATCTAGAGCATTATTTGATGAAATATAAGTTAAATTAAAGATTTAACTTATATTATATTTAAGGGGAAAAGTGACTTATGTTATAAAATAACTTTAAGTTATAAAGTTAAGTCATAACTTAAAAAGTGGTCCCCCTAAGAGATGGGCGCTCATGGGAGACATAAGGGGATAAAAACATAAAATGAAATTGTATTTTAATCTTTCTTGGGCATAGGAGGAAAGGGAGAAACAAATAGGCAAAAAGTGAACTCATTTCCATATGCTAGATTTGATGATTTTACTCTCTTTGGTGATATTCCCATGCATTGGATTTAGAGCTTGGCTCTATGGTTTGACATTGGCTGTGTTGAGATGAAAACCTCTTCATAGTCCTCTTCTTTGTGTGTGAGAGACCACATCAGGAAGAGATTCTTGGAGGCTTCATTCAGAGGCTTCAATTGTGCTTTTAAATGATATATTTTGATGAGGATTTGGGCTGAAATGAATATGTTTTTGTGAGTTTGTGATTTTCAGGTGAGGATGAAGATTTGATGAGCAGATTTATTTATTTTGAAATGATTTTGTTGCTGCTATAAATCTCTTGTGTAGGTCGTATTTCTACAGCAGGGTTATACTTCCCTAAGGAGGTTGTACTGCTCATTGGTGAGGGTTTTTGGAGTTCGAGACTATTTAGTGGATTAATTCCTTGGTGTTGGGTGTAGAAAGGAGACTGCAAATAGGGTGAGATAGATTTTAGTGAGAATCTACATTGTTTGTTGCTATTATATGCTTCAAGCAGGCTGTACAGGCTCTAGGAAGACTAGGTTTTGCTAGTGCTAGCTTAACTCCATTTTGGTGGCATCTATCACTTCCATATTGAGAATTTGTGATCATTCTTGTTGTTGCAGATTTGTAGAGGCTAAGAAACTTCCATGGCGTGAGTTTCTATTGATTTCCTAATGCATTGTAAGCTGACCCAATTATGGTAGCTAGACAAAGTTGAAGATATTCATCTAGGTATGTCACTGTAATTCATATTCTACTATAATACAATATGGGTCTTCATTAGTTTGTTCATATATGTCTTGGTTTTTCTAGGTTTTGTTATATGCTTTATATTTCATACATGCAAAACATGCAATGAAACCCTAAACCCTAAACCATCAGAAAAGATAAAAATTTGGCATAGAAAGAACATATCCAAGGGTGTATGTTACAGTATGCACCAACTCCAACAAACCAGTAGAGGATTGTTCTTTGCTCTTGAAACTAGTCTTTATCATCTTCCCAAATTGACACTCTTTGCACATATCATTTGCAAGCTTCACAATCTTAGGAAGATCTCTTACAAATTGAATACTGCTTATTCTCACCAGATTATTGAAGTTAATGTGACACATTCTCCTATGTCATAGCCAACTCTCATCCGTATTAGTCAACAATCAATAATTTTTAGCACCTTTCAAATGATAGACATTACCATGAGTCTTCTTACCAACAACAATTAAGGTTCCAAAGCTCTTCTTAATCTTACACCCATTGTTCTTGAACACAAGATTGTACCCTTTCTCACACATTTGTTCAAAACTTAGAAGATTATGCTTTAAGCCCTTAACATAAAGAACGTCATCTATATTATGCTTGCCATCAAAAGTAATAGATCCTTTTCCACAAATCTTACCAGTTGCATCATCACCAAACCTAACAAGTCCTCCATCATACTTTTCAAACTTAACAAACTTACCCTTGTCTCCTATCATGTGATTTGAACATCTTCTATCTATGATCCATTCATCTTCTTTTTCAGCATGAAATGGAAACAACTCTCCTCGACTTCCTTCACATAGCTTGCAAGATTAGCAGAAACAAGTTCTTCTCTAAGTGCAATAAATAAGAATTCACTACTATTACCATCATCAAAATTAGATTCATCATCAATTACACCATTATCATCTCTAACATACTAACTCTTTCTTACCATCTTTCCTTTACTTTCATTTATTTTCAAAGCTCTGTCAAGACATCTTGAAGCATAGTGACCAATCTTACCACAGTTGAAACATTTGAAAGGTAAATTACCTTTGAACTGTTGGATCTAGGGCATACAACTGAGAGGGGGGGGGGTGAATCAGTTGTATAAAACTTCTTCTCATTCAAACACTTAACTTACTGTTGTTAGTTAGCAGCATATCAAATAATCATCCGTGGAAGCATAATACATAAACACAAGAGCAGATAAGCATCAACACATTGAACACCAAGATTTTGACGTGGAAAACCCGGTTAAGGGAAAAACCACGGGGTGATTAACCCAAGAATTATTCTCTGTTAGAAGAATAAAGAAAAATGAATGGCACATGCCAATAAGGGCTCACTGCCCGAGCACACTGCTCACAAAGAGGCCCACTGCCTACAAGGAGACACACTGTCTACAAAGTGATGAAAATCACAGTCTTGAACTGGAGAATGACATCTCTATCATGTCCGGATCAGTTCCAATTAAGCCCAACAATCTCTGCTCTGCCTTTCGCACGTTTCTTCGCTATACCATACTCATCCTTACCACACACTGAAATGAACTCACAAACCGTTATTTATACAAGACATCGACTTAGGAACAAACATCTAAGTCGGCAAACAACCATAGGAGTATCCGCAAGATGAATAACACATCCGGTCGGCCATCACAAGAACATTCGCAGGATGAACAACTCATCCGGTCAGCTACACAGAGCAAGAACCTCATCCGGAAGAATAACTTCAATTCCGGGCTCTACCATCAATGCGGACCAACAACACAACCTAAACATGATCCAAGAACCTTCACAAGCCTGTCTGAATGTCCGGATACATCCGCACTTCCTCTGCTTACTGGGATCTCTTGTCTTCCTCATTCGGAACTTCAAGAACACAGTCTGTCGCCACTGTCATAATGCAAGAGGTACTTCCGGACCTCCAAATCATACACAAATCAGGATGACACATCACAAGGACATCCCAAACACTCCTTCCAATCCGTAGATTAGGATAATACAATTCCGGACCTCACCGGACCTTTTTGTGATCCTCTGTCACCTCCGGATACTTGCCGGACCCGGTTCTATACCGGCAGCCACAACTCCTTCAGATCTTCATGCGGACCTCTGAAATCTTAACTGTAGCATCTCAAGACTCATATCTACTAACCCTTTAATCCGCATCCTCCGGTTCTCATCCTATACAGTACATTTACCTTCTTCTCATCACTGTTCTTCACTGTTCCTGACTGAGACTAATTTTCTCAATATCCTCAGCACACAGCTCATCAAATCCTTCTTGTCAATGCAATATGAGTATGTTGACATCAATGACAACACTGGATAACCTCATACTTGCAACAATCTCCCCCTTTGTCATTGATGGCAACATATGATGTGAAAAACCATTAAGACAAGAACTTCAACTTTTCATATGTCTTCTCTTCCTTTACTGCTCCCCCTTTGATCATCAGCCACTTGTTTTTCACATGTCTTCTCTCCCCCTTTGACATCAATGGCAAAGGGCTCATACTTGCAATTCTCATGCATCAGAATCATACCAGCTGCTCCCCCTTAGTTGCAGCTCCCCATTAGTCCGGATCACAAGATATGACTGTGATAGCCACCGGACTGATGCACATCAGTGCATCTTAGTTCATCACCGGAGGGGCCATGACCCCTAACTTCTCCCGGAGATATTCAAAAGAGTCCTTGGGAAGAGGTTTTGTAAAGATATCTGCAATCTGATCCTTGGAGGGAACATACTCCAATCTGACTTCTTCCTTGTTTACTTGTTCTCTCAAAAAGTGAAATTTGATAGATATGTGCTTAGTCTTAGAATGCAATACCGGATTCTTGGAAATATTAATTGCACTTGAATTATCACAGAAGATTGTGATAGGCTCCTCATATTCAATTTTGATGTCTCTTAGCATCTGCTTCATCCATAAGATTTGAGTGCAACTACCTGCTGCTGTAATGTATTCTGCTTCAGTTGTAGATAGAGATATTGCATCTTGTTTCTTACTTAGCCAAGAAACCAATTTCTTCCCCAAAAAGAATGCTCCACCACTAGTGCTCTTCCGGTCATCCACATCTCCTGCCCAATCTGCATCTGTGTAAGCATGAAGAGAGAAATCCGGATCTCTAGGATACCATAGACCATACTCAACTGTTCCTTTCAAGTATCTAAAAATTCTTTTGATTGCCATAACATGAGATTCTCTAGGATCAGCCTGGAATCTTGCCACAAGACCAACAGCCTGCATTATATCTGGTCTAGTTTGAGTGAGATACAACAATCCACCAATCATTGATCTATACTTTGTCTGATCTGCCTTTGGAGAATCATCATCTTTGCTTAACTTACATCCGGTTGCCATAGGAGTGTTCATAGGCTTTGAGTCTTCCATACCAAATTTCTTTAACAATTCTTTCACATATTTGGTCTAGGAGATGAAGATCCCTTCTTTTGTTTGAGTAATTTGCAGACCCAAGAAGAAATTCATTTCACCAAGCATAGACATTTCAAACTCACTTTTCATCTGATTTGCAAACGTTTTGCACATACTATCTCTTCCTCCAAAAATGATATCATCCACAAACACTTCAACAATCAGAATGTTTTCATGATCAATTTTGAAATATAAGTTACTGTCAGCAGTACCTTTGTTGAATCCAATCTGCACAAGATGCTTATCCAAACTTTCATACCATGCTCTTGGGGCTTGCTTCAATCCATACAAAGCTTTCTTCAACTTGCAGACCATATCATTATTATCAGACAATTGAAATCCATCCGGTTGTTCAATGTAGACTTCTTCTTCCAGATCACCATTTAGGAAGGCAGACTTGACATCCATCTGATATACCTTGAAGTCTTTGAAGGCAGCAAATGCAAGAAGTAATCTGACTGCTTCAATTCTTGCTACCGGAGCAAAAGTCTCTTCAAAGTCAATTCCTTCTATTTGAGAGTAGCCTTTGCAGACCAATCTAGCTTTGTTTCTAATTACTTCACCAGCTTCATTTAGTTTGTTCCGGAAGACCCACTTGGTTCCAATTACATTCCTGTCTCTAGGTCTGGGAACAAGATCCCAAGTATGATTTTTCTCAATTTGCATCAGTTCATCTTCCATTGCTTTGGTCCAGTTTTCATCATTGCAGGCTTCATTTATTGTTTTAGGTTCAATCTTTGAAATCAGACAACATTCATTCTGATCTTGAGCAATATTCCTTCTAGTTTGTACACCTTTGCTTCTGTCACCTATTATCTGATCTTCAGAGTGATTCAGTCTTACATACCTTGGAATTTTGGGAGTATCCAGCACTGCTATTTCTTGACCAGGCTCATTCAAACCTATCTCTTCTTCCTGATTTACCGGATCAGGCTGACTCTGTCTCACCGGAGAGGATTGAGGTCCTTGAACACTGTCTTGGTCATCTTCATCAAACTCATAAAATCTTGAAGGCTTCTCAATTCCTTCATCAACCTTTACATTGGTGCTTTCTATCATCTTCCTCAATCTCTTATTGTAACACCGGTATGCTTTGCTTTGAGTGGAGTAGCCCAAGAAAATTCCTTCATCACTTCTAGCATCAAACTTTCCTAGATCTTCATCTCTTTTAATATAACACTTGCTACCAAATACTCTGAAATATTTCACAGTAGGAGTGATGCCAAACCAGAGTTCATAGGGGGTCTTACCGGTGTTGTTTCTGATTTGAACTCGATTGAGAGTGTAGACTGCAGTGCTGATAGCTTCTTTCCAAAACATTTGAGGAACATTTGCTTCCAACATCATTGTCCTAGCAGCTTCCTGGATGGTCCGGTTCTTTCTCTCAACTACTCCATTCTGCTGTGGAGTCTTAGGAGCAGACAACTGTCTCCTTATACCCTGTTTCTCACAAAAGTCAATGAATTCACCAGATGTAAATTCACCACCTCTATCAGACCTTAGACACTTTAGTTTCAATCCGGTTTGATTCTCCACCATAGCTTTGAAGATTTTGAACTTCTCAAAAGCTTCTGATTTTTCTTTTAGAAAGGTAACCCACATCATCCGGGAATGATCATCAATTAACAACATGAAATATCTATCACCTTGCAGACTCTTGATTCTTGTCAGACCACATAGATCAGTATGTACTAATTCCAATAATCCGGTAGAAGACTGATATTTGCTTTTAAAAGAGACTCTGCTTTGTTTCCCTAACTGACATTCTTTACACACACTATTTGTAGGTTTTATCAACTTTGGAAGATCTCTCACAGCCTGAGTATTGCTTATTTTGATGATGTTATCAAAATTTACATGACACATTCTTCTATGCCATAACCAACTCTGATCAATTTGAACAAACAAACAACTTTTATTTGAACCAACCAGATGAAAGATGTTACCTCTTGTCTGAGTACCGGATGCAATTTCAGTTTCGGAGCTTGTAAAGATTCTGCATTTTCCATTCTTGAACCGGAGATCATAGCCTTTGTCCACTAACTGACCAACACTGAGAAGATTGTGCTTCAATCCTTCAACATACAGTACATTACCTGTTTTGCTCTTACCATCAAAGGAAATAGTTCCCCTACCTCTGATTCTGCCAGCAGAATTGTCACCAAACTTTACCATTCCTCCTTCATATCTTTCCAAGTCTAAGAACTTATTCTTGTCACCAGTCATATGGTGAGAACATCCACTGTCAATAACCCAATCATCCTTTTCTTCCACTTGAGCAGCCAAGGCTTTTTCAACAACTTTGTGATTGACAGATTCAGAGAGCAAGGAGTCTTCTTCCTTGATGGCTATAAACACCCACTCATTTTCGGATTTGCTTCCTGGTTCTGATTCATCATCTGTTACTCCTTCATTGTCATCTTCTTCATGAACATAATAGCAATTCTTTTGAAACCTTTATCTGTGAGTATTAGATCTTGCAGATCTCTCCGGACATCTTGAGGCAAAATGACCAATCTTATTGTAGTTGAAACACTTAAAGGGTAGTTTTCCTTCATACTTACCGGATCCTCTTGGCAGTCTCTTTGCAATGAGGGCTTCAAGTTGAGCTGTTTCTGCTTCTTCTTCTTCCATGTCTCTTCTTGCTTGATCATACCATGACATTTTCTTTGATGAGTTTTCACCCGGATCAAATCTCTGTTTGCCTTTCACATAGGCACTGGCTTTGAAAGCAGATTCAGTCTTGGGAGGATCATCTCCAAACTCGGTCATTTCAAATGCAGCTAGTTTGCCAGCCAGTTGTTCTCTTGTGACAGTTGTGTGGGCTCTGAATTCATCAATGGCAGCAACTTTGATTTTGTAGGCAACAGGAAGGGATCTTAGGATTTTGTAGACAATCTCATTTTCATCTAAAGTTCCACCAGCATTTCTGATTCCACATACCAGCTCATTTACTCTTGGCATAAAGGTAGTGATGTTTTCATCATCTCTCATTTTCAATCTTTCAAATTTCCCTTTCAGACTTTGCAACCTTGCACTTTTGACAAACTCATCTCCTTCATACAGAAGTTCCAGTTTAGTTAGGATCTCATATGCAGTGGGTAGGTCAATGACATTCGAGAGATCTGAGTCATTCAATGCACTTAGAAGAGCTTCCTTGGTCCGCAGATTGTTTTCAGCTTCTGTGATTTCATTCAGAGTTGTCGGACCACCTTGTGGAGGTACATATGGTTTTGAAATCATACCCAGGTATGCTTTTCCCATGCATTCCAAGTGACACTTCATGCGACCTTTCCAGAGAGTGAAGTTGGTTCCATCGAACTTCGGACTATCCTTCTTGTATGACGACATCCTGGATCTCCTCAAGCGGTTAAGCTCTTGTCAGAGGAACTTGGCTCTGATACCAATTGTTGGATCTAGGGCATACAACTGAGAGGGGGGGTGAATCAGTTGTATAAAACTTCTTCTCATTCAAACACTTAACTTACTGTTGTTAGTTAGCAGCATATCAAATAATCATCCGTGGAAGCATAATACATAAACACAAGAGAAGATAAGCATCAACACATTGAACACCAAGATTTTGATGTGGAAAACCCGGTTAAGGGAAAAACCACGGGGTGATTAACCCAAGAATTATTCTCTGTTAGAAGAATAAAGAAAAATGAATGGCACATGCCAATAAGGGCTCACTGCCCAAGCACACTGCTCACAAAGAGGCCCACTGCCTACAAGGAGACACACTGTCTACAAAGTGATGAAAATCACAGTCTTGAACTGGAGAATGACATCTCTATCATGTCCGGATCAGTTCCAATTAAGCCCAACAATCTCTGCTCTGCCTTTCGCACGTTTCTTCGCTATACCATACTCATCCTTACCACACACTGAAATGAACTCACAAACCGTTATTTATACAAGACATCGACTTAGGAACAAACATCTAAGTCGGCAAACAACCATAGGAGTATCCGCAAGATGAATAACACATCCGGTCGGCCATCACAAGAACATTCGCAGGATGAACAACTCATCCGGTCGGCTACACAGAGCAAGAACCTCATCCGGAAGAATAACTTCAATTCCGGGCTCTACCATCAATGCGGACCAACAACACAACCTAAACATGATCCAAGAACCTTCACAAGCCTGTCTGAATGTCCGGATACATCCGCACTTCCTCTGCTTACTGGGATCTCTTGTCTTCCTCATTCGGAACTTCAAGAACACAGTCTGTCGCCACTGTCATAATGCAAGAGGTACTTCCGGACCTCCAAATCATACACAAATCAGGATGACACATCACAAGGACATCCCAAACACTCCTTCCAATCCGCAGATTAGGATAATACAATTCCAGACCTCACCGGACCTTTTTGTGATCCTCTGTCACCTCCGGATACTTGCCGGACCCGGTTCTATACCGGCAGCCACAACTCCTTCAGATCTTCATGCGGACCTCTGAAATCTTAACTGTAGCATCTCAAGACTCATATCTACTAACCCTTTAATCCGCATCCTCCGGTTCTCATCCTATACAGTACATTTACCTTCTTCTCATCACTGTTCTTCACTGTTCCTGACTGAGACTAATTTTCTCAATATCCTCAGCACACAGCTCATCAAATCCTTCTTGTCAATGCAATATGAGTATGTTGACATCAATGACAACACTGGATAACCTCATACTTGCAACATGAACATTCCTCTACTGCCCCTTTTTATTTTTTCTTGCAAATTTAGTTTCAAGATCTGCAAAATCTTCTTCATCTGATTCCATAACATATTAATCTAGCAGTCTTTTCTTCCTTGGCCTTGAAAGCAATTTCAGTTTTCACAAGCCATCAATAGTACCAAACTCTCTTATCCCAAAAGTAGTTATTTTACCAAGCAATTGATCTTTTGAATGTTTACCCATATCAAACCATTCTTTAATGGCAGATACCTTGTGACTATAATATTTGGGAAGAGTTCTAAGTATCTTATCTACAACATCCTCATCCTTTAATTTTCTACCAAGACCCCTAATGTTGTTGACAACTTCAACAATCTTCTGTATGTAACTTGTTATGTTGTCATCTTTAGCCATTCGCATGGTTTCATATGTGGTCTTCAAGTTCTACAACTTAGCCATCTTGACAGATGCATCACCTTCATAAATTTTCTTTAATTTGTCCCAAATCTCATGAGCAGTTTTTAGATCCACAACTTTTGCCATTTCCATGTTAGACAGGGAATTTAATAGAGCATTTTTAGCTTTATGATTAGTCTCAAAATCTTTAATCTCTTCGTCAGACTGTAGGCCATCTTTAGGTATTGTGTACTTATCTTTAACCATTGCCCAAACATTATAATCAATAGAAATAAGATAACTTTTCATTTGTACCTTCCAATAGGCATAGTCAGATCCATCAAATTGAGGAATGTCTTTCTTGTGTGTCATCCTGGATCTACCTTAAGCTATTAGGCTTTTTTCCAAGGAATCTTGCTCTGATACCAAATGTTGAGAGGTACAAGACAATTGAGAGGGTGGGGCTGAATTAGTTGTATCAAAACTTTACTTCTTTAAACAAAAACACTTTCACAATCATTTAATTTAACTCCTTATTCTATTATGAAGATTAAACATGAATAGCAGAATCAAAACATAAATACATCAACACCATACACACATGAACACCATATTTTTACGTGGAAAACCTTGAATAGGGAAAAACCATGGTGAGTGTTAGCTCACAATAGAATATAGTAACAATACTGAATATCAAAAGAGGCTCACTACCCAAATGAAAGGCTCACTGTTAATGGTGGCTCACTGCTAGGGTGAACTGATATAGTAGCATCTACAACATGCCTGAGTTTAATTCCATTGAAGTGCAATATATCTCCTCTGCTCTGTTCTACTTTTACAAAACACACTTTATCTTCGCATCTTCACACTTACACCCTCATTCATGAATTCATTACATACATTTATACCTATCATCAACCTTGGAATGCACATCAAGGTCGGTATTACATTCTACAACCATTGGAACTATCCCCAAGGTTGGCATATATGTATAAATCAAATTAGGACTAGACCTAAACAAACTTGCAAAGCAAATGAATGAGAAATGAACACTTCATGGCTTAGCTCAGATCCAAATACATCTTCACATGCTACAACACACTTCAACAATTCACAAATCACCTCCGCAAAAAGTGTGACAAACTAGGTTGGCCAAAACTTGTGCACACATCAAGAACACTTAGATACATGCTTCCAAGAACTTCATTGTAGCCTATAGATCAAGAACATGCCATCAATACATTCTAGAGACATCCATGAACAACATAGAATCACTTGGGAGCCAACAAATCCAACCACAATAGATCTCACTTGAAGGCAACAAATATCACTTGAAGACAGATCACAAACTGCTTCTTAACAGACACTATCAAACCCTGCTTGTCAATTACTTTCTTTCTAGAGAAAGAAATAAAAAATCCTTTGAAATAAAGATAAATAAGGACCTTATAAGATTAAGTGCAAAACCGCAAGACCAAAATCAAACCTGCAGAGAAATGTGGAGCAAAATACTATCTCCCTATCACTCTGCAAATATTGCTAGGCATAGTCTTCAAACTGGTGAATAGAACTTCTTCTGCACAATAATCCAAACCACCAAATTCTAGATTTAGCATCTTCAAACACTTCTTTAAAACATATCCAAATCTCATACTCTGGTCTTCAACACAGAGAGAATGTGATGCAAGATACTCAGACAGTGTTCTTAACATGATAACTCAATCAATCAACAAATAGCAATATCAAAAGGTACAGTTGGCACTAATGACAACACAAACATGTTGAGATCAATGACAACGCCAGTTAGCACATACTTGCAATAGACACCTTTTCACCACCTGGACTTGTCTTAAACTCTTTGATCATTCTTTTCTAATGGTATTTAACATCAAAAAAATGTTTTTTTAACCTTATGTTTTCAAATCTGTAAAGTCCTCATCGTAACCATGGAGTTGATAGATAAGATCATTGGGATCCAATTTCCATCATCATACTTTGTGTTTTCAATGACAACGGATCTCAACTCACTTGAAGGTCTTCTAAGTGCCATTTATTCCTAAAAGTTTGAATTAAGAAAACACAATTAAATAAATAAAATAAAAAATCTTAAAGTAAGAGAAAAGAATTTGAAGTTGTGTGTGTGTGTGTGTGTGTGTGTGTGTGTGTGTGTGTGTGTGTGTGTGTGTGTTTCCTTCAGTTTTATTTTCTATTTACTAAAGTTGGGGACAATACTTAGTAGAAACACAAAATGTTTATAAATATTAAATATAAAAATTTGATTTGCAAGACAAAAGCTTTTGATCAAAGTGTAACTTTATTATAACACAACCCTTTGTTAGTTAGGTCAGTTATGTAATAACTCTAATGGGCCCAATTCGGTCACACTTCATAAGGGAACACATGGATATTATAATAAAAAGTGTAGTAGTTGGCATTGCAAGCCTTTTCACAAATTGAATTTTGCATATTGCCTGTCATATTTAATATAACAAAAAAATGAAAAAGACTTACAAAATCTTAATTTTCCCTCTTACAACAGTTCCCTTAGATCCTTTTGTTACATGACATATTTATTAATTAAAAATTATGTGAACAAGTTTCAATGCACAAACAACACGGATCGATGTATCTAAGGTATTTTAGTGGCATAACATTCTGCAACTCAAAGACAATGGTCTCCATAAGGCTAGCAAATTAGCAAAAAATAACCATATTAAAAATCTGTTCAAAGAAGTCATTGTATAACAAAAGGGTGCCATGGGAATTATAACTCTTCATTCTCTATCATTGCATCCTTGTCATTTTGTGTGATCGTTGTTCTTATATTCTCTATGAGATCGAAGCATCATTTTACTTAAAAATTGTAAATCAGAAACTACCTGATATTTTGATAAAAACCCATTTATCTAAATAACATGTGAAAATTTGGAGGAAAGAGACAATGCAAATATCTTGCATTGAAATAGATTTTGGCATATTTTTAAAAAGATTGTAATGGGGTTTTGGTTTTTTTTGTGCTTAATGAAATTGTAGAAAACATATTTTAGTTTTTGTGCTGGAAAAATAAAGAATTGATGCAAATACTTTTAGAAGAAAAAAAAAAAAAACCTCACAGGCTTGGATCGATTCCTAGGAAGGCTTGCGATTTCATATGATTGCCTATGTAATTTGCTTTCAACCATTTTCCCTTTCCTTAGGACAAAAATTGACATGAAACTTTTTTGACACGATTTTTTAGGCATGAGGAAAACCTCCAATTTTAGAAAAATTTTCAGCGTGAGACAACTTTTCAACTGAAGGCTAACATATAATAGATTATTGGCTAAAGATAGCCACTGAAGGCATGCTCCACTGCACAAAATGCCAATTTTTATAATGCTTGAACCTGCATAATAGGAAAAACAAATTCTAAATTGAAAAAAAGGATTGAATTTTTTTCATAAAAATAGTTTCATAAAACAAGAAGCACACATTGATGAATTTTATTACAAATAAATTTCATCCCAATTTTTTTTCACCTGCACTTACTTTCTCTTGCCACACAAGTGTTGAATTTTATTGCAGATGAATTTGATGTTGCACTTACTTTTTACTTTCTCTTCCCTGCAACTATTAAAACTTTTAAATCATTTTTATGATTTTTAATGTTATTAAGGAATAAGAAAATATTTTTAAGAAAAGATTTACATTCAAATATTTTTGATATGCTTTTTATATATTTTTCTTTTACGAATGATTTTTTTTTTAAAACATAATAATTTCTATGATAGAACTTAGTAATATAAATTTAAAAAGCAAAAAAGAATCTTTTATATTTAGAAAGTTGAATGAGATAGAATAGGATATTTAGAGTTAAATTAACCATCATGAGTTAATTTATAAGATTTTAGAAAGTTTAATTTTATAAAATTTAAATCTTTTTATTTTATTTTGGATGATGTGATCGTAACGGTTGATGTCATCTTTTAGTTGATTTTTTATATCTAAATATTTTGATGATGTCATCTTTAGGAGGCCCATTTTTTATGTAAATTTCCCCTAATGCAAGGTTAAAAAATCCTATAAAAATATTCAACTTGAATCTTGGACCTTTAAATGATCTTTTGGGGAGTCAAAAATGGTTTTTTCATGACCGAGAATGAGTACATCATAGAGCAGCTCACAAACTTTCCAAAGCATCAAACGGTTCGTCAATCGGATGCCTGGTTCAAGAGTTATGGCTCCTGAAAGTTGTGTTACCATATTTTCAAATTTTAAATTTCAAATAAGAATTTTCTTGGGCATGAAAATAAACAATTGGACCTTTGGATGCCCATAAATGGGAGTTACACTTTCCATAATATTTGAAGGTAGTGGATAAGTGGCATGGGAGTTATTGGTGCCAAAATAAAGAGGTGAAGGAGAGGTTACAGAGGATAGCTCCATCAATACAAATTGTGGCTCTAGCTTGTAGGAATTTTGATAGGGCTAATTTTCTTTGTGGTGAAACAACCCATGTTATTGTACATCATTGTATTTTCCTAATTTCGTACTTCATTTTATGGAAGAAATAAAAGTTGTTTGATTTATTTCCTCACATGTTCAGTGAGAATCTCTATTGATGTGTTGTGTGTGAATGTTGGGTGGAGTAGCCCTCCATCATGAACCAAGCCATCCTCCCTTCCTTCTTTGATCTTGATAAGGACAAGAGAAAAATGTTGAAAAATGATTTGGACATCTCTTGATATACCCAATTCTTTCCAACTACTCATATCATCTCTCCTCATAAGCATTGTCATGCAAAGTCTTAAGTGTTGGGATTAGCCAAGATCAACAAGAAAGAATACAACCACAAGCTATTTCCACACAATAAACCTATTGATATTTCCAAAAGATGGAAACGATGTACATAAGAGCCTTTCATATATAAGCAAGGTAGAGGAAGTGAGAAGGTTAAACATAATGACCGAGTAACCCTCCATAGTGCAACACGTGTTTTGCTCAAGTGACACATGTTTGAGCAAATGGCAAGTTTGCATGAAGTTGGTGTCTCCCAAAGGTTAGTACACTTCGCCACATGAGGTGAGGTAAAAAGGTAAGAATCCCAAAGTTGGAATTAAGCTAGTGTGAATAGAAATCTCCTAGACATGCTAAAAGCTAACTAGATAGATAATGCCACTTTTCACACTAACATTAAGCATACTACCTAGAGTGGGGCATGTTATTCTTTTACGACATAGTTCTTAGAAATCACATCCTATACCCCTCCATCCACCATTTATCCTCCATCCATCCCATCCATTATTGCCAACCCTTTTATCCATCCATCCAATCCTTCTTTCATCCTTGCCTCTAGACCTAGTTTTCCCTTGTCATTAGTATCCAACAAGACGGGCTATACAAACACAATCCAATACAACCAATAACTGTAAAACACAAAATAAAAATACAAGCAATAAATCCAATTGCAAGCTATCCCTAATCCATGACAATCTAGTCAATCATCTAAAAAGTATCCAATGGTTTTGCTCCCAACCTTGCTGCAATCCTGATCATCATTAAATCATCAATACAATCAATCAACTCTCACTTGATAGTGCAAGCCTATCTTAATTAGAGATATCTATCTATCAATCTTTGTGTTGATTCACATGGCCAACAACATAAGCTAATCCAACCATCCATCAATATTTAATTTTTAGCTTGATAGGGGCAACAACCTTGTTTATCTTTTTATCATTTATGCATGATTACTTGCTTTCTTGTGTGTATAGTTATCATTTTACTTGTATTTGTATCAATCTTGACATCATACTATCACCATGACATCATGGTCTTCCATATCATGGTTCCCAATGGCATATGTTTGCTTAGGAACTTTATGTTTATGCATGAGACACATTGTCACCTTGGTCTTTATACCTTGGTGTATAATATCTAGTACTATATCAAAATTCATGATTGCTCACCCAATGTAACATAACATATCATTCATCCATTTCATCCATCCCTTATCTTTACTCCATATCCTTAACCAATCTGTTGCATCCATTTTGAGAGCATACCTATATTCTTCAAACTTGTATATCTTCTTGAGGGGGCATAACATCCCTCCATTATTCCTCCTCATCACTCATCTAAGTGGTTAGGGCATCCCTTTCCAACCAAACACCATGTTTTATCTTTCTTTGAAATGATGTTACTTCACAACACCATCTCAAAGAAGGGAAAAATGTAGACACCTAAAATTGACCATGTCATCCTAACATCACCTTTTGACACTTTGTTGACATTGCCTTGTACCACTTTCATCACCTTATGACACTTGGTGACACATTTATCCTACTTCCCAAATTAATTAAATAAATTATATTTATTTAATTAATTTAACCCATTTTATCCCTTAGCCAAAATTAATTAAATAAATTATATCTATTTAATTAATGTATCCCACATCATTATCGCTCTCTAATAGTTAATCAAATAATTTAATTATTGAGCCACATGAATAGTTTGTCCTCATCCTCATCCCTTAGACACAATCAATAAATGACTTGCACAAAAATCAAACTAACTCTTAATCCTAGGTACACAATTCAAACTACACCTCTTAATCTCAATAGTTCACATAAGGATTGCCCTAATCCTCCACCTCTTAATCCTAGCCATCCATTAAACCTATTAATTCTAGACATTCCTTCAATTATCCAAGCATCTATAAATCTAGCCTCAACCTAGACATTATCAACATATCCACATTTCAAAGTAACATCATGTTGTCAAAATCATCATAAGCCTCCACTATGCAAAGTTATGCTATTGGAATAAGCAATCAACATATCTAAATATTCTATCATTTTCATATTATATCAATGAGCACAACCATTGGAAGAAGGGTGCATTCTAATCCACTTTATCTGAGGAGAAAAAAGGGTTTAAGGTGAAGATATTTAGTGTATATTGCATTATCTTCCTATTATTTCCCTTAATCTTTTCTTGTCTTCAAATAGCATCATTATTCTTTTGGCATAGAATGTAATGTCCCATCTTTGAAAACTCGTCCATATTGACAAAAATTTGATTAATTACCCCTTTTAGTTAGGGTAATTAATCTCAATACAAAGTCCATGCTTATGTTTTGCTAAAGCCTCTTCAGTATATTCAATGGTTTTTATAATCCCACATTTTGAATTGTACATTTGGCATAATTACAAACTTCTCATTTATCCTTACTTGGTGGTATCCACTTTTTATATCCATTTTTAGAAAAATATCAACTCCACTTAAACAATCCATTCTCAATTTCTTATATATCCTTACTTGATGATATCCACTTTTTACATCCATTTTTAGAAAAGTATTAACTCCATTTAAGCAATCTATGGGATCATCCATTCTACATAAAACAAACTTATTCTAAATTATATAATCTTGAACTGTAGCTCAAAGTAAGGGTACATTATCTTGTCAGTCCACATCCTCCACTCACCACTATTCATAAATGCTAACAATGTTGTCATTAGACATGTTGATTAAGGTATTTTAATCTTTTAAATAAATTTTAAATGGCTTCGTAAGCTTGTGTTCAAACTAAAAACTTTGTCTATTAGACAATAATGAAGTCAAATGATGTCTTCAACTTGCCTTGAATACATACGTTGAAGTTTAAATTGCTTGATGAATCGACCCTGCAGGCTGCAAGTAATTTCATCTTACTTTTCATCGAAGAGACCTAAATTCAATAAATTTTAAAAAAAATTCTTTTCTTTACCAACATCTATTTAGTTATGTAGAGCCTTCCAAATACCCGACGAGATCTGAAAGAAAAATCCTAACAACAGCTTTGAGCCACTATGAGGTATTTTTACACACAATTTTCTTTTCTTCTCACTCTGTTATTCATTCTGTCGTGTCTGACTATTGCACTCGGTCTCAACTCTATACAAGTTGAAGTAATGAAAAATCTCTCAGCTTATTCATCTCTCTAGAAATATACTTCAAATCTTGACCCATGTTAGTGGGATGGTGTAAACTGCAGTGAAAATAAGGGTGATGTTGTAGAACTCCACTTGTCTGATCTTGGGTTTAATGCAAGTAATGATCATGGGTTTAATGCAAGTATTTGGCAAATTGTGTGTAAGCTGAAGCCCTTCAACTTCTTGACCTGTCAAAGAATTTCTTATTAACCCCATTTGAAGAGGATATTAGGTCTTGCACCAGCTTGGTTTCCCTTAATCTTAGCTCCAGTGCCATGTCAGGCTTCCTTCCTTCACTTACCCTCTTCAGAAATTGAACTCCCTGGATATGTCTTACAATAAATTGAGAGGAGGTTTCACAGACCAAATTCAAAATTTGGCAAAGCTCAAGACATTGAATGTAAGACACAATAACTTTGACAGGTTAGTGGCTTTTGTGGGTCTAAAGTTGGAAGCAATAGATATCTCTAATAACAATCTTACAGGTGGATTCCCCCAAGATCTTATTAAATTAACCAATTTGACTTTTCTTGACCTTAGTGGCAAACTTTTTAGTGACCCGATCCCTGATAACATTAACAGTCTTGCCAAGTTGGAAAATCTGGTTATCTCTATCAATAAGTTCTATGGAAGTATTCCTA
The DNA here is from genome assembly GCA_027924645.1 of Cunninghamia lanceolata. Classification (NCBI taxonomy): domain Eukaryota; kingdom Viridiplantae; phylum Streptophyta; class Pinopsida; order Cupressales; family Cupressaceae; genus Cunninghamia; species Cunninghamia lanceolata. The sequence goes on from BSBN01000078.1 coordinate 14,854,089, forward strand.
TATCATTAAAGGCCCTCACCAAGTTGTCACACCTTGCCATGAATCATAACAAACTGACTGGAACTATACTTGATGAGCTGTCATCCATTGCAGGTATGGAATCTCTTGATCTCAGCTACAATTGATTTAGTGGATCTATTCATTCAAAAGTCTTTTCTTTGAGCAATCTAAAGTCAATGGATCTTACTTCCAATTTGCTTTCTTTGAGCAATCTGAAGCCAGGTTGCGCATAGCTAATAACAAGCTTACTGGAACCATCCCTTCTACAGTTTCAAAAACCCCAAATTTGACATACCTAGAAATGAATAACAACTTTCTATATGACTTAATTCTAGAATAGCTAGCAAGTTGTACTCAACTCCAGCTACTTGATCTTGGACACAATGGCTTAGGAGGCTCATTGACTGCAGTGTTGCCTAAAGTTCTATAGTTGCAGTATTTGAAGCTACTAAATAATAGATTTAATGGAAGTATTATAGATAACCTTTCTAGTTTGTTGAACTTAACATATGTGGATTTGAGTGACAATCTTTTAACAAGACCCATATCCTCAAATATTTTTAAGGTTACGCAGCTTTAGAATTTGCATTTACAAAATAATCATCTAGTAGGAATTATCCCAGTGAATATACTATTGGCAAGAGACACTGTGTGGCTTCATGATTGTTCTCATTGATGGCAACAAAGTTCATCCCACACATCCGCAGCACATAGTATGTCTTTATCGGAAGTCAGATTGAAGAGTGTTTTGGTCCGATGAATAAGAACAGAGCATGCAGCAAGGTCTGACAATCAGGTCTGGATCTCTTAGAGGATGTATCTCAGCAAAGTGTGGACTTGGGGAAGTCAAGAAGAATACCATTCCAGAGATTGAGCCTCCGATGATGAAAGAGTGAAAAGTTATGAGCATCTAAGTGTTGGGTTCCTGACAGGCAGAGCAAACTGAGGAAGAACTAACTGGCAAAGCATCAAACTTTAATCTGGATGGGAAATTGATGATGGTCAAGCTAATTGAGAGATCATACATGGTTGGCAGACTTGATTGATGACTTCTAACTCTATGTCTTGGATACGCATCACATATTAAGCATGGATTCAACTGACAAATCAGTGCCTTGAAAATATCTTGAATATTCTGGTTGCTGACTAGATAGATGTTGAAATCCTTGATGCAGATATATATACCAAATAGATTTTGGTATGAAGGAAGTAGAGAAGTGATAGAAGTGTATGAGGAAAGGCAAAGAGCAGAGTGGAAGCAGGAATACAAGTCCGGTATGTGACAGAACAACAACACTAAAGCAAAGGAAGAATGAAGTGTAGTAGATTAGTATATTGAGCCTAACCAGAACTGAACCTCAGCATATGTGGATGCCTCTCATCAGTTCAAACACTTGGTTACCTTCCTTAAACATTGTAGACGGTGAGTCTCTTGTAGGCAGTGTGCCTCTTGTGAGCAGTGTGCTCGGGCAGTGAGCCCTAATTGGCAAGTGCCATTTTGTACTTCTTATTCTTTTAACAGAGAATATAATCTTGGGTTAGTCACCTCATGGTTTTTCCCTTAACAAGGTTTTCCATGTCAAAATCATTGTGTTCTATGTGTTAATTTTACTTCTGCTCTCATGGTTATGTATGCTTATATGTTTTGCTGCTGCACTAATTGTTAAAGAAGAACAAAATGTTAAAATATTTAAGATAACTGATTCAACCCCCCCTCTTAGTTATCTTCCTTGTTTCCAACAGTTGGTATCAGAGCCAAGTTCCTCCAAACAGAGCCTAACAGCTTGAGGAAGATCTGGGAATCTCAATGGATATGTATGGTATGAGGGAACAACTTCAGTCTGCCCTAGATGATCTTGAGCAATCTCACTCTGAAATCAATAACCTGAGGGAAAGAATCAAACAAGTTGATGATTTCATAAATGAACTCAAAGAAAAACTAAGTATCTCTGTGAAAAAGAGAAAGGAACTACTTCAACAATTAGTAAGTCAAAGTGAAGCCAATGATACTAATGAAGATTTGAATGAGAAAAACAAGTTATGTGAGAAGCTATCAAAAGAGGTCATTATGGTAAGACATGAAATGGAATCAGGGGTTATGAAGTTCACCCAAGAAATTGAAGAGAAAAGAAAAATTGAAGATAATCTAAAACAATCTCTCAAGGAGAAGTCAGAAGACTGCCACAAAATGGATAGAATAATCAGGCATCTAGAATCTGATCTTGAAGAACAACTTGAGAATTAGATAGACACTCTTAAAAAGGATCTTCAAACAACAAATGAATACAAAGAGAAATTCAAGATAATCTCTACTCAACTTGAAGTTCTTCTTGAAAGCCAAAAAAGGGTAGATGACAAGCATGGCTTGGGGTATGAGAAAAGTGAAAGCTCTAGATCTGGCAGGAACTTTGGATCAGGAAATCCAAGGAACAGGCCTAGAAGATCTCTAGTAAGGCAACCAAATGCTCAAAGATATCCATCCTTTAATGGATATTGCCACAACTGCAATAACTTCAGTCATAAAGCAAATTAGTGTAGAAGAAGAATGAATCAGACTAATTCATCCTTCTCTGGACAGTGTTTTAACTAAAAAAGGTATGGTCACAAATCTCATGAATGTAGAAATATGCAAATAAACAATTCATTCAATGGTAGATGCTTTGCATGCAATAGAATGGGACATATGGCTAATTAGTGTAGATCAAGAGGATATCAGTCAAATATGTAAAGAAATGTTATTTTCTACAATTGCAATAGATCTGGTCACATTGCCAAATTCTGTTGAAGTAAGAATCAAGGTAAAAAGGGTCCGGTGCATCATAACCAAAATCAAGACAAAGGAAAACAAAAAGTGAATGCAGATGAAGTTCAAAGGGAGATGAACAAGATTTGGGTGAAGAGAAATACAAAAAATGTTGGGAATGGATCCGCACTAGAATCTGGTGCTAATATTCCTTCCGAAAACTAAATTAGATGAGCTCTGGCTCAGGGGGAGTCACAAAGGAAAATAAATTCCCCCAGCCAGTCAATTGGTGCCTAAATTTGGCACATGGAATGCTGTGGATTAAGGGGTTCTAAGAGATATATCTAAAATAACCCTCAGTAAAATATGAAAGATCTGCAAGAAGTTTTGAAGAGTTTAATCATCCAAGATTGATCCAGTTTGACAGCCATCTGGCAAAAGCAAGACTTTCATAGTTAGATCCGGTGTGATTCTAAATTGAAATATCTTGATATGTGGATAAATGGGATGATTCGAGCAAAGGAGATACATAGTCAATTATCACTAAAATAGTTCTAAGTGCTTCTCAGTAATCTGGGAAGATCTCTCTTAGAACAAGGCAACTAGAATAACTTAAGTTGTGCATTTATTGCAATATGAATTTAGGGTTTGTGTAAAGATAAAAGGGTTCTTTTATTCATCATTTGCACATTTGCATTTGAGAAGAAGAAAGAGAGAGCTCTGCAAATAAGTTTGCTTCAACCCTGTCAAAGATCAACTACAGAATTTGATTCAACCAACTATCTTTTCCGGCTCATATCGTGAACCCTAGAAGTGTAAAAGGGTATTTCCATTCTTGAATATCTCTCTCTAAATCCTTTACAATATGGCTACTCCAAATGTTGTTAAGATCACTGATAGGCTGCGCCTAAAGTTCAAGAAACATCCCTACAAATCCCTAGAAGTTGATCCCTTAGGCACATTTTCTAGCATTCTGCATGGGGTTCTGCATGTAGAAGATGTTAGGGTATACATCCATGCAAATATTGAGGAATTTGGAGAATCAAAGCTGATGGATATCTACCATAAACAACTAATAGATGAAACCTTTGAACTCAAACCTCAATACAAGGCCATTCGGGATAAGCATTTTGGACATTGCATCCACTTTCCTTGTTTTGTAAAAGATGAATGGGTCCGGTATGTTCTTAGTAGAATACATGATAACTTCATATGGTTGATGAGGCTATTCAAGATAACAAAAGATGTCATTAGGGCAGTAACCAGATTGCACTCATCCGGTGGGATTACTGCTCTCAAATCTGTCAAGAATCAGATAGTGAGTAAGGCTACCGGATCAAAGTTTGACAAGAGAGCAATGAAAATAGAAGATATCACTGATCTGGATATCAAATTTGCCTCTATGATAATCAGCTACCAAATATATCATTCCAACAGGGAAAACTCTGTATCTAGAACTGTAATATATACTGCATATCAGATGCTAAGGGAAAATGTAGACTATGATCTATGTGAGCTTCTCCTGAGCCAATTGTTAGAAAACTTGCAAAAGATCAAAAAGGACAAGAAGAACTCATTCAAGTATGGTGGGCTAATACTATGTTTATTATTTTAATATATGAATGAGCTACCCAAATCAAGTGGTTGGGTATGGCAAAATGACATACCAGTTGCCATACAAATCAGAGATTATATGTATGAGCTTGGTGATGCCAAGGCACAAAGTACAACACTTTGGGGATACTTCAAAAACTTTCGAGGCATGATGCAGGCCAAAGAGAATCCGCCAATCTCTAGTTTAAAAATACAAGGATACAGTGTGCTTCATTGTAGACACTGATCAATGCCTAATGGAGGCAATGGAACCCAGAACAGTCTGGATTATGCCAATGGGCTATGAGGTAGATGAGAAAATTTTGGAGCTACATGTTCAACACCTGCTAAGTCAGCCAAAGGACCCTGAGGTAGAAAGGTTTGGAACCTTTCAAGAATTAAGTGTGAAAATACATGTTGAATTGAGACAACCAGAGATAAAAAGGAAAGTGAGAAGGGAAGTGGAGGAAATTGCCAAGAAATATGGCATATCAAAGGAAGACATTGATGCCAACAGAGAGAAGGTAGAAAGAGTAGAGAAAGAAAGACAAGAAGTAGAAAAAGAAAGTGTTCTAGTGCAAGCCCCCTCTCAGACTAGATCCTTAAAGAGCTCTACACCTACCACTTCTAAGAGCCCAAAAGCCTCAAAACCAGAAAAGGAGAGAAGAGAACAAAAACAAAGGCCATAAGGTCATACACAAGCCAAAAGGATGATGAAGAGATAGAGACTGATGAGGAGATTAAGAAAATGAAGAAGAAAAGGAAAACTTCCAGGAAATCCTCTACTGGTGAAAACAAGAAAGAAGAAGCAGAAGAATTTGTTGAAAGGCCTACTCTTTCTGTTGATGATGTCATCAAGGTAGTCACTGTAGATGGGAATCTACAGCCCATAATAGAATTTTATGATGAGTATAATGACACTGACAAAAGAATTTTGGAGGAAGCCACAATCAAGTATTTGAATAGCTATAATAAAGCATTGATTGAAATCATCTCACTAATTCCCAAAAGCCTAGAGCAAGTACTTGAAATGAGAAAAGAAAATACTAAGGAAAAGGACCTTGAGATTCGGGAACAGATTGCAATCCAACTCTATCCTTCCATTACTCCAAAACAAATGAACATGGTCTTTAAGGAGTGCAAGGATGAGTTCCAGAGCAAAGCAAGAATAAACAAACTTACACTTGGAGAGATAGATCAAGTTGCCAAAGAAACAAAGGACATCCTCTAGAATGCATTTAAAAGATTCAATCTTCCTATTATAGAGGACATAGATGATGAACCTAATGAGAAAAATGTAGAAGAACCAAAGGAAATAAGTGAGGAGAGGACTAAGGACTTGGATTGCTCTGTTCTGGAAGAGGAAGTCCATGAACAAGTAAACTTCTCTCTTCTGGATCCCCCAGTAGACTCCGGAACTGAAGGAGAAGAAAGAAAAGAAGAGAAAATTAGTCAAGGAGAAGAGGTAAAGGGAAGAGAAGAAGATCAAACATAGAAGATCTTAGATGACAATTCTGAGGTGGGAAAAGGAAAGAAGACTCTGTCTTCGGCAAGAGACACTATTGAGGTAGTAAAGAGCTTCTTGAACAAAGAAATGTTAGAGATAGATGAACCGAAATTATTTCAAGGACCACTCAATTTTGACTCCCTCTCTCCGGTCCAAACAATGAAAGGAGCATCTTTTGCTCAAGCTAAAGCAAAAGAGAAGCTTCTAAAGTCTCACATGGAAGACTGTGAGCTAATAGAGATTGTATCCAATGTTCTAGAGAAAATTATGCCATCCTTCCAAAAGGATCTTTCAGCCTCTTCATCCGGTACTATGAAATCTCTTGTTAATTCTGTTAGCACACATTTTGATTCTTTGGAGAAATTGGCAGAAGGGAAAGTCCAGAAAGAGTTTTTGGGAAAGAGATTCTCTGAAGTACAGAGACTCATAGCAAATGATAGGAGAAATCTGAATATTGGGATAAAGAGCTTAGAAAATGCTCTTAAAGATGGCAGAGAATTATACAAATTTTGTCTATCTTGGTCCATAGTGACATACGACATTGGAAAGAAGGTAGAAGAACAAGAGGCTAAACCATCAAGTTTATCTCAAAATTTTGATCCTCTCACCTCATCCATAATGAATCAAGAGTGCCAGGCTATTGCCACTATAAATGAAATAAAGAGGCTTGAAAGGGAAAAGAAGAATAGAATAAGCAATATGAGTGAGCTAAGAGGGATAATTATCCCTAAGTTAGAGGCAATGCATGAGGCCTTAACTGATGCTCAACCCACAGCCTAGACCAGTGATCTGGGAGACTTAAAGAGGGCAGAAGCTTTTGCATTTTTGTTGAGTGGTCACATCTAAATTTTGGATAGGATGAAGTAGAGTTGGGTAACAAACTTTGTCCACTTGAAAACCACCTTTGCGGATATTCTTAAGTATATGTAAGTACAACATGTATACGTACTTTACGGCTATGTATAGGTTGATTTTTGAAAATTTTGGTGTGCGGATTCCACCCTTTGCCATTGATGTCAAAGGGGGAGTGAGGCGTAGTGAAAAATGTGGAATCCAGCTAAGGGGGAGCTCTAGTAAAATGTACATAAGACAAGAGCATCAGCCAAGGAGGAGTTTTCTACGACACTTAGTCATTTTTCACTAAGTGTTGCCATCAATGCCAAAGGGGGAGACTGTTGGCAAGAGACACTATGTGGCTTCATGATTATTGTCATTGATGGCAACGAAGTTCATCCCACACATCCGTAACACATAGCATGTCTTTATCAGAAGTTAGATTGAAGAGTGTTTTGGTCTGGTGAACAAGAACATAGCATGCAGCAAGGTCTGACAATCAGGTCCGGATCTCTCAGATGATATATCTCAGCAAAGTGTGGACTTGTTCAAGAGGAATACCATGACTACTACATTCCAGAGATTGAGCCTCCAATGATGAAAGAGTGAAATGATATGAGCATCTAAGTGTTGGGTTCCTGACAGGTAGAACATACTGAGGAAGAACTAACTGGCAGAGCATCAGACTTTAATCCGGATGAGAAATTGATGATGGTCAAGCTAATTGAGAGATCATACATGGTTGGCAGGCTTGATTGATGACTTCTAACTCTATGTCTTGGATACACATCACATATTAAGCATGGATTCAGCCAACAGATTAGTGCCTTGAAAATATCTTGAATATTCTGGTTGCCGACTAGATAGATGTTGAAATCCTTGATGCGGATATATATACCAAATAGATTTCAGTATGAAGGAAGTAGAGAAGTGATAGAAGTGTGCGAGGAAAGGCAGAAAGCAGAGTGGAAGTAGGAATACAATTCCGGTATGTGATAGAACAACAACACTAAAGCAGAGGAAGAATAAAGTGTAGTAGATCAGTATATTGAGCCTAACTAGAACTAAACCTTAGCATATGTGGATGCCTCTCATCAGTTCAAACACTTGGTTACCTTCCTTAAACATTGTAGATAGTGAGTCTCTTGTAGGCAGTGTGCCTCTTGTGAGCAATGTGCTCAGGTAGTGAGCCCTAATTGGCAAGTGCCATTTTGTACTTCTTATTCTTTTAACAGAGAATACAATCTTGGGTTAGTCACCCCGTGGTTTTTCCCTTAATAGGGTTTTCCACGTCAAAATCATTGTGTTATGTGTGTTAATTTTATTTCTACTCTCATGGTTATGTATGCTTATATGTTTTGCTACTGCACTAATTGTTAAAGAAGAATAGAAAGTTAAAATATTTAAGATAACTGATTCACCCCCCCTCTCAATTATCTACCTTGTTTCCAACATATATAGTATAGCAAGTCCTTGATAGAGCTCCAATTGGGCAGTAATTATCTAAATGGAACAATTCCACAAGGAGTTGGCAATCTTTACATGTTGCAAATTGCCTTGAATCTCAGCCACAATTTTTTAGAAGGTGAAATTCCAAGCACTTTGTCCAGCCTGGTTACTCTAGAAATATTGGATTTTTCTAGTAACAAGTTGACAGGAGAAATTCTAGACTCTTTATCAGTAATGAAGAGTCTTACGGTATTGAACCTATCGCATAATGAATTAACAGGCACGATTCCACCTTCTCTCAAGAGCAAGAAAAACATAGATTTGAATACTTCAGGAAACCCTGGTCTTTCTCAAGAGCAATCTAGTCAGTCTTCCACTAGGAAGAAAAACCTTCAGCAAGCTTGTTGGTTGGAGTTGCTATTGCTGGTGCCATTTTTGCCCTTGGGGCAGTTGGATTGACTATGTTTGCATGCAAATACTTACCTAGACAGAGATTCAATCTATCAGAAGGAATTCTTAAAATCCTTCAAAAGGTGGAGCATCCTTGGATCTCATATGAGGAACTTCTTGCAGCAACCAATAGATTCCACAAGTCTAATCTGCTAGCGACAAATAGCTTTAGATCGGTGTACAAAGGAATTTTGACTAATCATACCTGCGTTGCTATCAAGGTTCTAAATTTAATGCATGAGGAATCAGATGAGATTTTCAAAGTAGAATGTAAGGTGTTGTAGAAGGTTCGACACCAAAATATTGTAGGAATCATAACCACCTGTTCCAACCTTAACTTCAAAGCTTTAATCTTTGAGTTTTTTTCAAATGGAATCTTAGAAAAGCATTTGTATCAAGACAGTTGTAGACTGGGACTAAAGGAAGTGTTGAACATAGCCATAGATATAGCCCATGTGGTTGAATATCTTCATCATGATTGTTATGTGTAGATGGTGCATTGTGAGATAAAACCAAGCAATGTTCTTTTAGATGAAAGCCTGACAGGCCATCTATTAGATTTTGGGATATCCAGATTGATGGGCAACACTGCGGTCAATTCAATAACTTTAACAATAGATTTAAAAGGTTCATAGGGCTACATCATACCAGGTATGGTTTCTCAAATATTTTCTTTTTTAAAATGTATGGGTTTGTGTAGTATAGTGGAGAAAACAATCATAATCATTCCCTTGATTGCAGAATATGGATTGAGTGGCAAGATATCTCTTCAAGGAGATGTTTATAGCTATGGCATTTTGTTATTGGAAATGCTGACAAGGAGGAGGCCAATTGATAATATGTTTGATGGGGTTGTGAATTTGCATAACTGGGTGAAGAGGGCATTTCCAGACAGGGTTGTTGAGGTAGTTGATAAAATCTTGCTAGTGGAAGGAGTTGGCCAAAAGAATGAAGAATGTCTGATTTCATTGATGCGAGTTGGTTTGTTGTGTTTAGGGGACCTCAGACACAACTACTATCAACTTAAGACCTACCATCTCAAATTTAGTTCTAATTGTGACTAAGTCATTGATTGGACTGGGTAGGTTACAACATGGAAGACTCAAAAATAGAAAAATAGCAGAGCATATGTTATTACTTTGTTTTACTCTACTCTTCGTTTATGATTTTGTATTTAGGCAATGCTTTCTATTATTTATTATTAGATTTGGGTGTTTTTTTAGGGGAAAAAATTAATTGTATTCTAATTATAGTGATTACTCTTCTTCAGTGTCAAAGACTGTTTATGTTATCTTGACAAAATACATACTAATACTTACAATATATAGAATTGTTAATCAATTTTCCAAGCTAAAGAAAAACTCATTTAACTTGAAGAAAGCCAATAAAGAATGACAACTTTCCCATGTGTAACATATGTTAATGTTTAATAGAATTACATTGTTATTTCAGCCCAAGAATACTAAAGAGATAATAACAGTAACCTGGAAATAACCAAGGAAAATATATTAATTTTGGGGAATGGCTATAATAGTGCAATGGTGTTGTAAAAGTACATCTTCAAAGAAATAAGAGGAGTGCATGCCCATTAAAAATGAAAAGAAGACAAATATAAAATAGTTGGTAAAATAAGAGAGAAGATTAAACAAGTACGATCCAATTATATTTTCATTATGAAGGAATATCTCAATCTCCAAACTGATGTTTAGGTCGAAAAGGGGGCCACTAAATGGTGGACATTGGCTGATAAATTATTATATATTGATTTTTTTTTTTTGGTAATTGAAGAAAATTTAGTGGTATATATTTTTTATTTGTACATAAATTGAATTATATATCTTTTCCTATAAACTATTATGTATTTGTAAAAAATATATATTTTTAAAAACTTAGGCTAATTTAATAAGATGTATATATATGAGTATAAATTAAGTTAGATTGATTTATTGACAGTAGAGGGTAATGATTATTAGAATATGAAAGTAATTAAATGTGGAAAGTAAATGTGATAATTAAAGTTACTTAGCATTGTGATCAAAGAATGATTGAATTTCAATGTGGTGCTGATTTCTGAACTATCAGTGACTTGGAAATGGTATCTCCTTGTTAGTATAACGCCTATCAAAGCCTAGTTTAGCATCCAAGGAGGAGAAGCTTTCCTTATGGTATAATCCTTTTTGGAGTGGGATTTAGTTGACGTTGATCTTGTTTTAGAAGCAATTAGGCCAACACTTTTAGAATAGAGGTGATGAGGATCAATGGAACACACTTTGATCTTTAGGCTTAGGATGGAAGATTGCTTAACCGTGATAGGATTCTAGATCATGTTTCTAGCATCCTTGGAGTTCATCTCTATGCTATTAGAATTGGTCATATGGTGGTTTAGAGCTCCTGTTTGCAGTTTTAGATGATTCCTTAGCTATGTGGAGGTTGCAGAGTTGGTCATTTTATGATCTAAAGGCCTTTAAAACAACCCCTATATACTTGGTCACATAGAGGTTGTGGAGTTGGACATATGGTGACCTAGAAGCTCTTGGACAACCTAGTCCTTATGGTTTCACATACTAGATGGAATTGGTCATGTGGTGGACTTAGAGTTGGTGGTTTCAAGATCTTAGATCTCCTTGATAATCCCTTGGATGCATGTACTTGCATGGTTTGGATTCATGATGTTTGGATCTATGGGATGCTTATGATAAATTTCATCATATTCAGAATGTGAATCCTTAGTCCTAAGATTTGTGAGTGTTTTGGATGTGCTAACAATTGACTATGATTGTTAGTAATGAAAACACTACATACTATAAAAATATATAGTGATCCACATAGATGACAAGTCATTTTAGTTTCTTTAGACATAAAAAAGAGATTAAGTAGGAATGCTATTAGAAGTGGTTATTTTATCTCTAGTAGATCCACTTCAATATCAAACACGAGAAGGGAATTTCAATCTCTAGTGGTAGGCTATATGAGTCAATATCCAATCTAGGATCTTCTTGTTGTTCTTGAAACTATTAGGAAAGGTGTCTCAACCTTACATTCTAATGTTAAAAGACAAAAATATATATTTTTTGCAATAAAATAGAAAACCATGTGCCATTGTTTATAATAGTTGAGGCCCTTATCAACCTAATTTAATAGGGTTTCAACATTTTTTCTTACCAGTTATATATTGTTAGGAATCTTAGAAGCTTAATCACTATACAAGTTCTATATTGATAGGAAAATTTAGCCTCAAAATCACAATAAATGGTACATGAAAAAATAGGCATCCACTCTAAAGTTTGATTTTATACTTTTGTAGTGTGGATTAGCTAGGGTTTCTATCGAATTTTCAAGAGATTGTCTCATAAAGTATACCACCATTGTAACTTAACACCCAAATTACACCACAATGTACTCTTTAATTGGTAAAGAAAATTCATCTCTATTGAATATAATGCTCTTCAACAACCCATATAGCCTCACCATTTAAAAAAAAATTGATATATTCATAACATCATTATTCTTCTTACATATAATGGAATGTGCCATCTTTAAAAACTTGTCTATAATAGAACCTAAATTGCATTACAAAATTCATCCTTATTTCTTCCTAAAGCCTCTTTGATATAGTCAATAGTTTTTACAACCCCACATGTTTTAAGTTAGTAGCTTTGACATATAGTTGTATCCTAGAACATTGCACAAACATCTCATATGTCCTTAATTGGCAATATTCAATTTCTACATCCATTTTAGTGTTGTAAAAATGTGCCTAATCGGTGTTGTCATTGATGTCAACATATCCTTGTTGTCATTGGTGTCAGCTGTATCTTATTCTATTACTTGTTTAGAAGACCTGTATGTTGAGGATATTGAGAAAATTAGCCTCTCCGGAAGAAACAAGTGAGTTACATATCTCTCTGTCAGAGGTAGTGAAAATAGTGTAGTTCAGTGAAGTAGATTGCTCTGCATTCCCAGTGAGATGAAGATCAGAGTCTATAGATTAAAGGGTTTGTAGATGATTGTCTGAAGTTGCTCCATCCAAGATTTGAGAGGTCTGCATGGAGAATTTGTGAAGTTATGGCTATCTAAGTAGAATCGGGTTGTGTAGTTGTTCAGAGGTAATAGGGTGACATGAATTTGGTTCGGATTGCTCTGCATTGGGATATTATGGTCTATAGATGTAGAGGTATGTTTGGGATGTTGGTGTGTATCCTCAACTCAAGCGGTTCATGGTTGGGAGGTCTGTAAGCAATCTTTCTATTGTGACAGTCATGACAGTTGGTGTTCCTAAGTTCTTGGATGAAGATGCAAGTGTTTTTGGTGATTTGAGGTGATGCAGTTGTTCTTGTTGATTTCATTGTGCTTGTGGTGGTCTTTGGATCGTGTTCCTATTGTATTGGTAGTCCACATTGAGGATTGAGCTCGTGGCTAAAGATTTCTCCTTGAGTGTTTCTGTTCCTTCTAGTCTTGGCTGACTAGATGTTTGGTGCGTGTTGCGGATGATCTAAGAAGAGTTCTATGGAGCATGGCATGTTGATTGAGGAAGAGTTGAGTCCCAACTATGTATGGTTGACAGTGTAAAGATTCACATGTAGCATTTTAAGTCTTGTAATTGTAATTGCTTGTAATGCCTATCTTGGAGAATGTTCCAGATAGATGATTGTTTGGCCAACTTTGATGTTCATTCCAAAGTTGATGACATGTATAAATAAGTGTTGTGAAGTCATGTAAATGTGTCAATGTGAGAGAAGATGTGGATGTAGCAAGGAAGTGAGTGGGGCAGAGCAGAGGTGTTGTGTTCTTCAATGGAACTAAATCTTGCATGAAGAAGATATTGTTTCTCAGTTCAACCTTTCTATTTTAACCTTGTGATTGTTCTTGTAGGTAGTGATCCTCTTTTAAGCAGTGAGCTCTAGGCAGTATGCCTGAAGGAAAGTGCCTTCCCATTTTTCTATTCCTTTAACAGAGAATAAATATTGTGGGTTAACCCCCACCATGGTTTTCCCTTAACTGGGTTTCCACGTAAAAATCTTGGTGTTATGTGTGTTGATTATGTTTCTGCTCTTGTGTTGTTGATTCATGCTTTCATGGTTATATGTCATTATTCTGTTAATAAGTGGTAAAGAAGATTAAAAGCAACAAAAGTTCAAGTTTTGAGACAACTTTTTCACCCTCCCCCCTCAGTTGTCTGCACTAAAAGAAGCTTGACCACTTGAGGAGATCCAGGATGTCCACATACAAGAAGGACAGTCTGAGATTTGATGAAACAATTTACTCTCTTTGGAAGAATCGGATGGAGTGTCATTTGTAATGTATTGGTGATCCTTATTGGTTGATATCCAAGGATGAGTATAAGCCTCTGGAAAAATGTCCTTCAACTCTAGATGAAATCAAAGATGCTGAAAACAACATTCAGGCTAAAGAAGCATTGTTACATCAAGTGCCCTAACTGATATAGAAATGACAAATGTTCTAGAATTGAAAACTGCTCATGAAATTTGAAAGAAGTTGGAAACTCTATATGAAGGTGATGCATATGTCAAATGTGCTAATTTACATAGCCTAAAGGGTAGATATGAAAGTTTGAGGATGAGTGAAGATGAAAATATCACTTTTTACATGCAGAAGGTGAATGAACTTGTGTGTAGTATCAGGTGTGCTGGTGGAAACTGGAAGAATCAGAGATTGTTGGCAAGGTGTTCAGATCCTTACCTGCTTCATACAAGCATAGAGTTGCTGCTATTGAGGAGATCAGGACTGTGACAACTGTTACAAGGGATCAGTTGGTTGGAAAGCTTTCAACATTTGAAATGAGTGAGTTTGGTGATTCCCTTCCTAAATCAGAATCTACTTTTAAGGCCAATGTTTCTGGGAAGCAAAGATTTGATCCAGGTGAAATCTCTTCAAAAAGACAAACCAGATATGAGAAGGAAAGGAAGGAACTTGAAGAAGATGAAACAGAACTTAAAGAACTTGAAGCCCTTTTTGCCAAAAGATTACCAAGAGGATCCAGTAAGTATGAAGGAAAGTTGCCTTTCAATTGTTTTGCTTGCAATAAGATTGGTTATTTTGCTTTAAGATGTTCAGAGAGGGTTTCAAAGCCAAACCCTAACAGACCTAGGTTTTAGAAGAAATGCTACTATGTCCAAGAAGCTGCTGATGAAGGAGCTATAGATGATGAATCTAATAAAGGAAGTACATTTGGAAATTAATGGGTGTTCATTGCTATCAAAGAAGGAAATCTGGTGCCTATCAAATTTGCTAGCTATGTGAATGTGGAAAGTGCCTTGGCTTCTCAGGTTGAAGAAAAGGATGAATGGGTGATTGACAATGGATGCTCTCATCATATGATAGGTGATAAGAGTAAGTTTGTAAGTATGGAAAGATATGAAGGTAGAATTGTGAAGTTTGGGGACAATTCAGTTGGTAGAATCTGTGGCAGAGGATCCATCTCTCTTGATTGTAAGAATAACACTAATGATGTTTTGTATGTAGAAGGATTGAAGCATAATCTTCTCAGTGTTGGATAGTTGGTTGACAAAGGGTATGATCTCTGATTCAAGGATGGAAAATGTAAAATTTTGGAAAGATCTGGAACTAAGATTGCATCTGGTACATAGACTAGAGGTAATATCTTTCATTTAAGTGGTACTGGTAAATGTTGTTTGATTGTCAAATTAATCAGAGTTGGTTATGGCATAAGAGAATGTGTCATGTAAACTTTGATAGTATTGTAAAGATAAGTACTACTCAGGCTGTGAGAGATCTTCCAAAGCTTGTAAAACCTGCTAATAGCATGTGTAAAGAATGTCAGTTGGACAAACAAAGTAGAACTACATTCAAAAGTAAAGAACAATTTTCAAGTGGATTGTTGGAACTTGTGCACACTGATTTGTGTGGTCTTGCCAGAGTTATGAGTTTGCAAGGAGACAGATACTTTATGTTGCTAATTGATGATTACTCCTGGATGATGTGGATCACTTTCTTGAGAGAGAAATTAGAGGCTCTTGATATATTTAAGGTGTTCAAGGCTAGGGTGGAGAATGAGATTGGTGTGAAAATAAAGTGTCTTAAGCATGGAATAAGAAGACAATTATCTGCTCCTAGGATTGCTCAGCAGAATGGAGTTGTGGAAAGGAAGAACCAGACTATTCAAGAGGCTGCTAAACCATGATAATGGAAGAAAATGTTCCACAAGTCTATTGGAGAGAGGCTGTGAGTACTACTGTCTACACTCTTAACCAGGTGCAGATCAAAGGTAATACTGGTAAAACTCCTTATGACCTATGGTTTGGTAATGCTCCTACTGTGAAATTTTGGCAAGAGACATTGCAAGGTATGTCATGTGTTGTCATTGATGGCAACTAATCCCATTCCACACCTCCGTAGTATAGTATTAGATCATACTGGAAGTCAGTTTCAAGATTTGTCCAGTCCGGATAGATGGGATCAAGGTATATGGCAGAGTTCAGTATTTTGGTCAACGGATCTCTCCAGTTAATCTTTGTGTGTTGCAAATTTGAGGAAGTATAGAGGAATGTCAGGACAATCTAAATCCAAGATTTCAGCCTCTAGTGACAAAGGGAGCATCTGAGTATTGGGTCCTAATATGACAGAACAGGTCAATGAAGAACAAGTTGACTTATGTTAGATCCTTGTGCAGATCTAGTAGAAGTGTTTTGGTGAGTTGCATATGGGATATATTGTTCATGGCTGACATGTATGGTGACCTGCAAGTGTTATTTCTGGTACGCATCAATATTGGTGTATGGATTTAGTAGACAAAATAGAGTACTTGTATTGTTTGTTAAGTTCTTCATAAGGCTGACAAAAAGGTGATTAAATTTCTTGAGGCAGATATATAGCCAATGGATTCGAGTGTATTGATGGATAATGGTATGCGAATATGGAGTAAGTACAAAAAGGGCAGATAGAGGTACGAAAGAGAAGAGATCTAAGGTCCAGATCATGGCAGAGTGGTAAATAGGATAGAGTGAAGATAAAGTGTGTAAGATCAGTATTTTGTGCCTAACCAGAACTAAATTCTTGCATTGGCAGATGCTATTCATCAGTTCAAACAATCTATAATCTTCTTGTAATTGTTTTGTAGGCAGTGAGCCTCTTTTGAGTAGTGAGCTCTAGGCAGTGAACCCGAAGGCATGTACCTTCCCATTTGTAATACTTTTAATAGAGTATAATCTTTGTGGGTTAACCCCCACCGTGGTTTTTCCCTTAACTTGGTTTCCATGTTAAAAATCTTGGTGTCAAGTGTGTTAGTATGCTTCTACTCATGTGTTATTGATTCTTACTTTTCATGGTTAAATCATTAATTTGTTATTAAGTGGTAAGGAAGAATTAACTATAGCAAGTATTAAAGTTTTGAGATAACTGATTCACCCCTTCCCTTCTCATTTGTCTTCCCTAATTCCAACAATTGGTATCAGAGCAATGTTCCTTTGAAAAAGTTTAACCACTTGAGGAAGATCTGGGAAGGTAATAAAATGGATTCATACAACCTCCAGGAACAACTTAAAATTGATTTAGAATATCTTGATTAGTCGAGAGAAGATGTCAAAGAATTGCAAGAGAACCTTAAAGATGCTGAAGACTTCTTTGAGACTTTAAAAGAAAAATTGAGCAAATCCAATGAAAGGAGGAAGGAGCTACTTCTTCAACTAGGAAATCTTAATGAAAACAATGACAAGGATAAGGCCCTAAAAGAGAAGACAAAGGAATGTGAGAAGTTAGCTAAAGAAGCTGTTGTCCTAAAACATGAGATGGAATCTGGGGTGATGAGGCTAACCAAGGAAATTGAAGATAGGAAGAAAACTAAAGAAGACCTGAATCAAACTCTAAAAGAAAGAACTGAAGAATACTATAGATTGGATGGAATAGCTGGCCATTTAGAGTCTGATCTACATGAAAGCAGAGACAATATGAGAGAACTTGAAAGGCAAATTGTCATTCTCAGACATGACCTAGAAGTTGCAAATGAACACAAGAAGTTCAAGATAAGCTCAGCTAAACTTGAAGCATTTCTTGAAAGTCAAAAGAAGGTTGATGACAAGCATGGTCTTGGATATGAGAAAGGTGAAAGCTTCGGATCTGGACAAAGAGATTTTCAACCAAGGAATGGGAGAAACAGACCTAGAAGACCTCCGGTAAGACAACCTAATGCTCAAAGGTATCCATCTTTCATTGGAAATTGTTTCAAGTGCAATAAATTTGGTCATAAAGCTACTCAATGCAAAAGTAGAGTGAATCAAAGTAGTCCATCCTTCTCTAGTCAATGCTTCAATTGTAAGAGGTATGGTCATAGATCCAATGAATGCAGAAGTATGATAATGAATAACCCTAACAATAAAGGAAATAGAAATTCTTTTAATGGACACTTCTTTGCATGCAATGGATTTGGACACATGGCCAATCAGTGCAGATCAAGAGTGAATCAAGTAAATAAGCAAAGAAATGTTGTATGCTTTAATTGCAATAGATCTGGTCATATTGCAAGATTCTGCAGAAGCAGGAACAATGATGGAAAATGTCTGGTAAATAGAGATCAGAAACAAGACAAAGGAAAGGGCAAAGTAGATACAGATGAAATTCATAGTGAAATGAACAAAATTTGGGTGAAGAAAGGTGTAATGAACAATGGTGACGAGTCCGCACCGGAATTAGGTGCTAATAATCCTTCCGATAATTAAACTAGGAGGTCTAGCTCAAGGGGAGCTGAAATAAAAATCTAATTCCCCCAGCTAGTAAGTAGATGCCTAAATCTAGTACGATGAGAGAAAACAATTTAGATTATTGCAGATCATTTAAAAGGATTTCTATAAGAAAAGAAGTAGATATGATGATTTGTGGAGCAATTGAAGGTTGACTATATGCAAAAACAATGTAACCGGATGTGTTAGGGAAGAGCATTTATTACAAAGGCAAATTAGGTTTTACGGAATATAAAAAGGTCATTCACTCTTCATTTAAATCACTTTGCATTTGAAGAGAGCAAGAAGAATAGTGTTAGAGCAGAAATTTCAAGGATTTGAAGTGCGACCGATAAATTTGCCTGCCAACCCTAATTTTGTGAAAAAGGTATTTATCTGTGAAACTTTGATCCTGTAATCTTTTGCAATGGATACACCTTTAGTTTTTGATATTAATGAAAGGCCTCGACTCAAATTTAAAAAGCATCCACACAAATCAGTAGAAGTCGAGCCATTAGGTGCATTTTCAAGTGTTCAGTATGGTGTACAACATGTTGAAGATATTAGGGTCTATATTCATGTGAACATAGATGAATTTGGGGACTCAAGGTATGTATATTTGTTTGAGAGTCATCTTAGGGATGCAAATCATGACCTTAAACCCGAGTATAAGGCACTGTATGATAAACATTTCATTCAGATTATGGGGTTTCCAACATTCGATGAAGATGAGAGGGTCCGGTATGTTTTAAGCAGAATGCATGATGAGTTTTTGTGGCTATTGAAACCCTTCAAAATTACAAAGGATGTTATTAGGATTGTGACTGGGTTAAATTCAACCGATGGTTTACTAATGCTAAAACCTGTGAAGAACCAGACTATAACTGATGCAACCAGTGCCAAATTTGACAAAAGGGCAATGACTATCAATGATATTATTGATCCAGATGTCATGTTTGCCTCAATGGTAATTGGCTACAAAATTTATCATTCCAGCAGGGAGAACTCTATCTCTAGAATGGCCATATATGCTGCATACAAAATGTTAAAGGAAAATGGAGATTATGACTTGTGTGAATTATTGTAGAACCAACTAATTGAGAACTTGAACAAAATCAAGAAAGATAAAGAAAACACTTTTAAATATGATACATTGGTTCTATGTTTGTTCTTCTACTTTATGAATGAGGTACCTAGAGTAAAGGGTGTGCACTAGACAAAAGATGAGCCAGTTGCTATTCAGATCAGAGATCACCTACACAACATTGGTGACTATAAAGCACATAAAACTGCAATCTAGGAATACTTCAAGAACTTACAGAGTATGATGCATTCAAGAGAAAGAATCCCTAAATCAATTTTTGAGAAGTACAAGAATGAAATATGTTTCATGGTGGACATTGATCAATGCTTAATGGAAGCAGTAGAACCCAAAACTATTTGGATCATACCTATGGGGTATGAAGTAGATGAGAAAATTTTGAATATGTATGCTCAACACCTTTTGAGCAAGCCAAATGACACAACAGTTGAAAGATTTGGTACATATAAGGAGCTAAGTATGAAACTGCATGTTGAACTCATAAAAAATGAAACTAATAGGAAAGTAAGGAAAGAAGTTGAGCAGTTGGCTAAAAATCTAGGCCTCACCGAGGAGGCTATGAGGCAATTTAGGGAAAGAACTGAAAAGGCTAAGAAGGAGAAGCAGGATAAGAAACAAGGAAGTGCTCTGGTAGAATCTTCCTCCACATCAAGGACTACTAGAAGCTCTGTTGCTGCCCCTATTCCCAAAAAACCTACCAATCCTGAGAAACCAGAAGGGAAATCATCTGGAAAAGAAGGGAAAAGAGTGAAAACTAAGGCCGCTTGGACATGTAAAAGCATGAAAAATGATGAAGAAGAAACTGATTTTGATATTGAGATCAAAGAATTGAAGGTCTTAGGTACAAAAGCAGCTAAGGTAACTAAGGAAAAACCCTCCAAAAGCCAAAGGGTAAGCAAGAGGCAAGAGACTAAAACATATGTTGAAAAGCCTACTCTCTCTATGGGTGACATCATCAAATCAGTCACTGTAGATGGGAACTGAAGGCCAATGACTGAATTCTTTGATTATTACAGTGATGCTGATAAAAGGGTTCTAGAGGAAGCAATTGTCAAATATTTGAACATCTATAATAAGGCTTTGATTGAAATAACATTTGAAATTCCAAGAAGTCTTGCAGATATTCTGGACTTAAGAAAAGAAAATGCTAAAGGTAAAGACATTGAGATTAGGGAGCATGTGTTGATAAATATGTGCCCTTAGATTACTCCAGATTAGATGAACAAGATATTCAAAAAAGTGAAGGATGACTTCAGGAGCAAGAAGAGAATGAATAAACTCATGCTTGGTGAAACAGATGAGATAGTCAAAGATACTCAGGATATTCTTCTAAAGACACATAATCTTCCTATTGTTGAAGAAGAGATTGATGATGGGATTGACTCCTCAATTCTAGATATTGAAGAATTGAAGATCAATGAGTATCAAACTAAGTTAGATGATTCCTTTGTTCTGAAAAAGGAAGCAATGAACAAGGAAGATGAAAAGATGACAGATGAAACTAATTATGTAGAAAAGGCCAAAGAGAACAATAAAAAGAAAGAAGAAGAAGTCAAGGGTATGGAAGATAAAGTAGAAGAAGATGGTGTAAATGTTGATGCATCCAAACAAAATAGTCCTGATACTGACACTGAGAAAACTCAAGAAAAGGAAGGTGGTCTAGAAATTGTGGAAAGAGACACTACAGATGCAGTGAAGAGTTTCCTGAGTAAAGAGACACTAGATTTTGATGAACATAACTGATTCAAGGACCAATCAACCTGGATACTCTCTCTCTCCGGTCCAAATGATGAATATAGCATCTTTCACACAAGCTAAGGCAAGAGAAAAGATATTGAAATCTCACATAGAGAACAGTGAGCTATTAGGCCTTGCATCTGGTATATTGGAGAAGATAATGCCAACTTTCTAGAAGAATCCATCTGATTCTCCAGGCTCTGGAAATTTGAAGAGCCTTGTAAATTCTGTAAGTACACACTTTGAGTCCTTTGAGAAGTCTACAAAGATTAAAGTCCAGAATGAATTTTTGGATAAGAGATTTAGTGAGATAAATGGTCTAATAGGGAATGATAGAAAGGTACTTGATATAAGTATGAAGAGTATTCAAAATGCTCTTAATGATGGAAGTGATATATACAAATTTTGTCTATCTTGGCCCAAAGTTATTGAGGATATTGAGAAAAAGATATAGGAGTGGGAACAAAAATTATTGAATCTGTCTCAAAATTTTGATCCTCTAACAGTTTCTCTAGTAAGTCAGGAATGTCAAGCAATCAACTTGACTAATGAAATAAAGAAACTTGTTAAAGAAAAGAGCAATATTGTGGAGAGAATGTGTGAGCTCCGAGGATTGATTACCACCAAGTTAGAAACAATGTTTACTTCTTTATCAGAAGCTCAAGTTGTAGTCCAGACAAGTGATCCTTCAGATCTAAAGAAAACAGAAAGATAGGCAATCCTACTAAGGGGACACATCTCAATTTTGGATGGCATGAAAAGAAGTTGGGCCTCTGAACTTGTGCAGTTGAAAACTAGTTTTGTAGATATTCTCAAGTTCATGTGAATATAATACATGGATTATTTGTACATATGAAGAATCCATCAAAGGGGGAGCAGTGGAAGAATATATAAGTGTACACAGTAGGGGGAGTCAGTCATGACACTTAGTCATTTTTCACTAAGTGTTGCCATCAATGCCAAAGGGGGAGATTGTTGGCAAGAGACACTGTAAGGCATGTCATGTGTTGTCATTGATGGCAACTAAGTCGATTCCACACATCCGCAGTGCAATATCAGATCATACTGGAAGGCAATTTCAAGATTTGTCTTATCCAGATATACGGGAACATGGTATATGGCAGAGTTTAGTATTTTGGTTAGTGGATCTCACCAGTTAATCATTGTGTGTTGCAAATATGAGGAAGTATAGAGGAATGTCAGGACAATCTAAATCCAAGATTATAACCTTTGTTGACAAAGGGAGCATATGAGTACCAGGTCCTAATATGATAGAACAGTTCAGTGAAGAACATGCTGACTTGTGTTAGATCCTTGTGCGGATCCAGTAGAAGTGTTTTGGTGAGTTGCGTATGGGATATAATATCAGTGGCCAACATGTATGGTGACCTGCAAGTGTTATTTTTGGTACGCATCAATATTGGTGTATGGATTCAGCTGACAGAATAGAGTACTTGTATTGTTTGTTAAGTTCTTCATAAGGCTAATAGAAAGGTGATTGAATTTCTTGAGGTGGATATATATAGCTAATGGATTCGATTGTATTGATTGATAATGGTATACGAATATGAAGTAAGTATGAAAAGGTTAGATAAAGTTGCGAAAGAAAAGATATCTAAGGTTTGGATCATGGAAAAGCAGTAAAATGGGCAAAGTGAAGATGAAGTGTATAAGATCAGTATTCTGTGCCTAACCAGAACTGAATTCTTGCATTGGTAGATACTATTCATTGGTTCAAACAATTTGTAATCTTCTTGTAATCATTTTGTAGGCAGTGAGCCTCTTTTGAGAAGTGAGCTCTGGGTAGTGAGCCCAAAGGCATGTGCCTTCCCATTTGTAATACTTTTAACAGAGTATAATCTTTGTGGGTTAACCCCCACTATGGTTTTTCCATTAACCATGTTATCACGTTAAGAATCTTGGTGTCAAGTGTGTTAGTATGCTTCTGCTCATGTGTTATTGATTCTTACTTTTCATGGTTAAATCATTAATCTGTTATTAAGTGGTAACGAAGAATTAACTGTAGAAAGTATTAAAGTTTTGAGACAACTGATTCACCCCCCCCCCCCCCTCAATTGTCTACCCTAATTCCAACATGAAATACTTTAGAGTTTTTGGTAGTAAATGCTATATCAAAAGAGATGAAGATCTAGGCAAGTTTGATGCAAGGTGTGATGAAGGAATATTTTTGGGCTATTCTAACCAAAGCAAGGCATGTCAGTGCTTAACAAGAGATTGAAAAAGATTGTTAAAAGTGCTAATGTCAAGGTTGATGAAAGCAAGGAGACACCTTCCAAGTTTTGTGGATATGAATCAGATGATCAAACTAAAAGTCCTCAAACTCAGATTTAGATTGCTCCGGAGAATCCAGTGACTCAGGAAACTAGTACAAATGCTAAGGAACAAGTTCAAAAATCAGAAGTTCAAGAAAATCCTAAAACTCCCAGGTATGTAAGTTTGAATCATTATGTCCATCAGATCATAGGAGATAAAAATAAAGGTGTTCAAACTAGAAGAAAAATTGTTGAAGAACAAGAGGAGTATTGTCTGATTTCAAAGATTGAGCCAAAATTAGTGAATGAAGATTGTAATGATGAAAGTTGGGTAAAAGAAATGGAAGAAGAATTAATGCAAATTGAAAAGAATCATACTTGGGATCTTGTTCCTAGACCTGAAAACAAAAATGTAATTGGAACTAAATGGGTCTTCTAGAATAAATTGAATGAAAATGGTGAAGTTGTGAGAAACAAAGCAAGATTGGTGTGCAAAGGATATTCTCAGGTAGAGGGAATTGATTTTGAGGAAACTTTTGCTTTGGTGGCAAGAATTGAAGCAGTCAAATTATTTCTTGCCTTTGCTGCTTACAAAGATTTCAAAGTTTATTAGATGGATGTCAAGTCAGCATTCCTAAATGGAGATTTGGAAGAAGAAGTCTACATTGAGCAACTGAAAGGATTCCAATTGTCTGATCAAGGAGATATGATCTATAGGTTGAGGAAAGCATTGTATGGACTTAAACAAGCCCCAAGAGCATGGTATGCAAGATTAGATAAGTATCTACAAAAGTTAGGTTATAGCAAAGGCACAGCTGACAGTAATCTTTATTTCAAAATTGATCATGAACACATCTTGATTATTGAGATATTTGTTGATGATATCATCTTTGGTGGAAATGAGAGCATGTGTAAAAATTTTGTTGATCAGATGCAAAGTGAATTTGAAATGTCCATGCTTGGTGAAATGAATTTCTTCTTGGGTCTACAAATCATTCAGATAGTTAAGGGCATCTTCATGTCTCAGTCTAAGTATGTAAAAGAGTTGTTGAAAAAGTTTGGAATGGAAGATTCAAAACTAGTAAGTACTCCTATGATATCCAGATGCAAGTTGAGTAAAGAAGATGATTCCCCTAAGGTAGATCTGAAAAGGTATAGATCAATGATTGGAGGACTACTTAATCTGACTCATACCAGACCTGATATTATGAATGTAGTTGGCCTTGTTGCTAGATTTCAAGCTGATCCTAGAGAATCTCATGTTGTAGGAATCAAAAGAATTTTTAGATATCTGAAGGGAACATTTGATTATGGCTTATGGTATCCTAAGGGTGATGATTTCACTCTTCATGCATATACAGATGCTAATTGGGTAGGAGATGTGGACGACAAGAAAAGTACCAATGGAGATGCATTTTTCTTGGGAAAGAGATTGGTTTCTTTGTTGAGAAAAAAGCATGAGGCAATATCTCTATCTACTGCAGAGGCAAAGTATATAGCAGTAGAAAGTAATTGTACTAAAGTTTTGTGGATGAAGCAAATTATGAAGGATATCAGAATTGTGTTTGAAGAGCCTATTACAATCTTATGTGATAATTCAAGTGCAATAAATATTTCAAAGAATCTAGTGTTGCATTCAAAGACAAAGCACATATCCATCAAGTTTCACTTTTTGAGGGAGAAGGTAAATGAGAATGAAGTTAGATTGGAGTTTGTTCCTTCAAAGGATTAGATTGCGGATATCTTCACTAAGCCTCTAGCTAAGGACACTTATAAGTATCTCAGAGGGAAGTTAGGGGTGATTACCCCTCATGTTCAGAACTAAGGTGCACTAGTGTGCATCAGTATGATGGAAATCACAGTTATATCTTGTGATCCAGACTGGTGTTAAGGGGATGCTACTTAGGGGGAGTAGCCAGTACATTCTAAGTTTAGTTTGGTTTTGTCTAAGAGACAAATAGGGTGAGAGATGATTGCAAATATGTGCCCTTTTCCATTGATGTCAAAGGGGGAGAGAAGTCATGTGAAAAACTTGGAAGTAAGGAGTTGCTGGTGAAAGAGGGAGCAGTGAAGAAAGTCGTTGTAGATGTGATAAGAGAAAGGGGGAGAAGTTCTTGACTTGATGGTTGAAATAATTTTTCACATCATATGTTGCCATCAATGACAAAGGGGGAGATTGTTGCAAGTATGTGCCTAATAGGTGTTGTCATTGATGTCAACATATCCTTGTTGTCATTGGTGTCAAATGTATCTTATTCTATTACTTGTTTAGAAGACCTGTATGTTGAGGATATTGAGAAAATTAGCCTCTCTAGAAGAAAAAAGTGAGTTACATATCTCTCTGTCAGAGACAGTGAAGACAATGTAGTTCAGTGAAGTAGATTGCTCCACATTCCTAGTGAGATGAAGATCAGAGTCTTTAGATTAAAGGGTTTATAGAGGATTGTCTAAGGTTGCTCCAGTCAAGATTTGAGAGTTTCGCATGGAGAATTTGTGAAGTTATGGATATCTGAGTAGAACCAGGTTGTGCAGTTGTTCAAAGGTAACAGGGTGATAAGAATTTGGTCTAGATTTCTCCGCATTGGGATATTATGGTCTACGGATCTAGAGGTATGCTTGGGATGTTGGTGTGTATCCTCAACTCAAGTGGTTCATGGTTGGGAGGTTCGCAAGCAATATTTCTAGTGTGACAATCATGACAATTGGTGTTCCTAAGTTCTCAGATGAAGATGCAAGTGTTTTTTGGTGATTTGAGGTGATGCAGTTGTTCTTGTTGATTTCATTGTCCTTGTGGTGGTCTCTAGATCATGTGCCTATTGTGTTGATGGTCAGCATTGATGATTGAGCTTGTGGTTGAAGATTTCTCCTTGAGTTTTGTTGTTCCTTCCTGTCTTGGCCAACCAAATGCTTGGTACATGTTAAGGATGATCTAAGAAGAGTTCTATGGAGTATGATGTGTTGATCAAGGAAAATTTGAGTTCCAGCTATGTTTGGCTGACAATGTAAAGACTCACATTTAGCATTTTAAGTCTTGTAATTGTAATTTCTTGTAATGCCTATCTTGGAGAATGTTCCAGATAGATGATTGTTTGTCCAACTTTGATGTTCATTCCAAAGTCGATTACATGTATAAATAAGTGTTGTGAAGTCATGGAAATGTGTCGATGTGAGTGAAGATGTGGATGTAGCGAGGAAGTGAGTGGGGGTAGAGTAGAGGTGTTGTGCGCTTCAATAGAACTGAATCTTGCATGAAGAATATGTTTTTTAGTTCAACCTTTCAGTGTTAACCTTCTGAATGTTCTTGTAGGTAGTGAGCCTCTTTTGAGCAGTGAGCTTTGGGTAGTGTGCCCGAAGGCAAGTGCCTTCCCATTTTTCTATTCTTTTAATAGAGCATAAATCTTGTGGGTTAACCCCCAACGTGGTTTTGTTGCAAGTATGATGTTAACCAGTGTTGTCATTGATGTCAACATACTCATATTGCATTAATGAGAAGGATTGGATGAGTTGTGTGCTGAGGATATTGAGAGAATAAGTCTCAATCAGGAACAGTGAAGAATAGTGATGACAAGAAGGAAAAAGTCCTCAATAGGTTGAGGATCAGAGGATGCGGTTTAAAGGGTTTGTAGATATGAGTCTTGAGATGTTCCATTCAAGATTTCAGAGGTCCGCATGAAGATCTAAAGAAGTTATGATCTCTCAAGTGGAACCGGTTCTGGCAGGTGTTCAGTGGTGACAGAGTGTCACAAACTGGTCCAGTGAGATCCAGAATTACATTATCTCATTCTACGGATTGGAGAGAGTGTTGAAGAAGTTTGTGTGAAGTGACAACTAGATTTGTTCATGGTTTGGAGGTCTAGAAGCACCTTTTTCATTATGATAGTAATGACAAGCTGTGTTCTTGAAGTTCTGGATGAAGAACAGAAGAATTCCAGTAAGATGATAAAGTGCGGATGTGTTTGGTGATTCAGGGAAGGTTATTATGATAATTGGATCATGTTCAGTTAATGACGATGATCCACATTAAAGTTAGATTGTGCATTTGAAGAATAACCACAGATATTGGTGTTCTTCTTGAGATTGGCCGACCGGATGTATTACATGTTTTGTGAATGATCTTGTAGGTGTTTGCCGACTTAGATGATTGTTCCTAAGTCGATGCCTTGTATAAATAAGGGATTGTAAATTCATTTTGAAGTGTGTCTTGGTGTGGATGAGTGTGGCATAGCGAAGAAGAGCAAAAGGCAGAGTAGGAGTTTTTCAGGCTTAAATGGAACTGATCCAAACATGGTAAAGATGTCAATCTCTAGTTCAAGTTTGTAATACTTGTTACTTTGTAGACAGTGTGTCTCTTGTAGGTAGTGTGCCTCTTATGAGTAGTGTGCTCGGGCAGTGAGCCCTAATTGGCATGTGCCATCTATTTTTCTTATTCTTCTAACAGAGAATAATCCTTGGGTTAATCACCCTGTGGTTTTTCCCTTGACTGGGTTTTCCATGTTAAAATCTTGGTGTCTCATGTGTTGATGTGTATCTTCTCTAGTGTTTATGCTTTATGCTTTCATGAGTGTTTAATTGATATGCTATTAAATAACAAGAGGATTTAAGTGTTTGAATTGGAAGCAAGTTTTTGTATAACTAATTCATCCCCCCTCTCAGTTGTGTGCCCTAGATTTAACAATTGGTATCAGAGCTAAGTTCCTCTAAAAAGAGCTTAACCGCTTGAGGAGATCTAGGATGTCATCATACAAGAAGGACAGTCTGAAGTTTGTTGGAACCAACTTCACTCTTTGGAAAGGCCGCATGAAATGTCACTTGGAGTGTAGGGGAAAGGCGTACTTGTCCATGGTCACAAAAGCATATACACCTCCACAGGGTGGTCTGACAACTCTAAATGAAATCACAGATGCTGAAAACAATCTGTGGACCAAAGAGGCTCTTCTAAGCACATTAACTGACTCAGAGTTTTCAAATGTTATTGACCTACCAACTACCTATGAGATCTGGATTAAACTGGAACTTTTGCATGAAAGAGATGAGTATGTTAAGAGTGCAAGGTTGCAGAGTCTCAAAGGGAAATTTGAAAGACTGAAAATGAGAGATGATGAAAATATTACTACCTTTATGCCAAGAGTAAATGAGTTGGTGTGTGGAATCAGAAATGCTGGTGGACTTTTGGATGAAAAAGAGATTGTTGGCAAAATTGTCAGATCCCTTCCTGCTATCTACAAAATCAAGGTTGCTACCATTGATGAATTCAGAGCCCATACAACTGTCACAAGAGACCAATTGGCTGGCAAACTGGCTGCATTTGAAATGACTGAGTTTGGAGATGATCCCCCCATGACTAAATCTGCATTCAAAGCCAGTGCCTCTGTGAAAGGTAAACAAAGATTTGATCTGGGAGACAACTCTTCAAGGAAGCTGTCATGGTATGATCAAACAAGAAGTCACCTGGAAGTGGAAGAAGCAAAAATAGCTCAACTTGAAGCCCTCTTTGCAAAGAGACTACCAAGAGGATCCGGTAAGTATGAAGGAAAATTACCCTTTAAGTGCTTCAACTGCAATAAGATTGGTCATTTTGCCTCAAGATGTCCATAAAGATCTACAAGGTCAAATTCTAACAGACAAAGGTTCCAAAAGAATTGTTATTATGTTCATGAAGAAGATGATAATGAAGGAGTAACAGATGATGAATCAGAGATAGGAAACAAATCCAAAAATGAATGGGTGTTTATTGCCATCAAGGAAGAAGATCCAATATCCTCTGAATCTGTCAATCATAAGGTTGTAGAAAGAGCTTTGGCTGCCCAAGTTGAAGAAAAGGATGATTGGGTTATTGACAGTGGATGCTCACCATATGATAGGTGACAAGAACAAGTTCTTAGATTTGGAAAGTTATGAAGGAGGAGTGGTAAAGTTTGGTGATAATTCTGCTGGTAGAATCAGAGGAAGAGGAACTATTTCTTTTAATGGAAGAAACAAAACTAGTAATGTGCTATATGTTGAAGGCTTGAAGCACAATCTTCTCAGTGTTGGACAGTTGGTGGACAAAGGCTATGATCTCTGATTCAAGGATGGAAAATGCCCTTGAAAGATCCGGAATAGAGATTGCATCCGGTACTCAAACTAAAGGTAATATCTTCCACTTGGTTGGTTCCGATAAAAGTTGTCTATTTGTTCAAGTTGATCAGATTTGGTTATGGCATAGAAGGATGTGTCATGTAAATTTTGATAACATCATCAAGATAAGCAATACTTAGGCTGTAAGAGATCTTCCAAAATTGGTAAAACCTACAAATAGTTTGTGCAAAGAATGTCAGCTGGGTAAATAGAGTAGAGTCTCATTCAAAAGCAAGGATCAGTCCTCTACCGGATTATTAGAGTTAGTTCATACTGATCTATGTGGTCCGACAAGAATCAAGAGTATGCAAGGTGATAGATAATTCATGTTACTGATTGATGACCATTCCCGGATGATGTGGGTTACCTTTCTGAAAGAGAAATCAAAAGCATTTGAGAAGTTCAAAATCTTCAAGGCTATGGTAGAGAATCAAACTGGATTAAAACTGAAATGTCTGAGGTCTGATAGAGGTGGTGAATTCACATCTGGTGAATTCATAGATTTTTTTGAGAAGCATGGTATAAAGAGACAGTTATCTGCCCCTAGGACTCCACAGAAGAATGGAGTAGTTGAGAGAAAGAACGAATCATCCAGGAAGCATCCAGGACAATAATGATGGAAGCAAATGTTCCCCAGATGTTTTGGAAAGAAGTTGTCAGCACTGCAGTCTACACTCTCAATCGAGTTCAAATCAGAAGCAATACCGGTAAGACTCCTTATGAACTTTGGTTTGGCATCACTCCTACTGTGAGATATTTTAGAGTATTTGGTAGCAAGTTTTACATTAAAAGAGATGAAGATCTAGGAAAGTTTGATGCTAGAAGTGATGAAGAAATTTTCTTGGGTTACTCCGCTTAAAGCAAAGCATACCGGTGTTACAATAAGAGATTGAGAAAGATGATAGAAAGTACAAATGTGAAGGTTGATGAAGGTATTGAGAAGCCCTCAAAATTTTATGAGTATGATGAAGATGATCAGAATGATGTTCTGGTTCAAGAAGCTCCATCCTCTCCTGAAAGTCAAACTCAGATTGATCTGGTAAATTAGGAAGAAGAGACAGGTCTGAATGAGCATGATCAAGAAGTAGAAGTGCAAGAAACTCCCAAAGTTCCAAGGTATGTAAGACTGACCACTCTGAAGATCAGATCATAGGTGACAAAAGTAAAGGTGTGCAAACTAGAAGGAATGTTGCTCAAAATTTAGATGAATGTTGTCTAATTTCAAAGATTGAACCTAAGACAATAAATGAAGCCTGCAATGATGAAAATTGGACCAAAGCAATGGAGGAAGAGTTGATACAAATTGAGAAAAATCACACTTGGGATCTTGTTTCTAGATCTAGAAACAAGAATGTGATTGGAACCAAATGGGTCTTCCGGAACAAACTAAATGAAGTTGGTGAAGTAATCAGAAATAAAGCTAGATTAGTCTACAAAGGCTACTCTCAAATAGAAGGGATTGATTTTGAGGAAACCTTTGCTCCGGTGGCAAGAATTGAAGCAGTCAGACTATTTCTTGCATTTGCTACCTTCAAGGATTTCAAAGTGTATTAGATGGATGTCAAATCTATTTTCCTGAATGGTGACTTAGAGGAAGAAGTGTACATTGAACAACCGGATGGATTTCAGTTATCTGAACATGGTGATATGGTCTGCAAATTAAAGAAGGCATTGTATGGTCTATAGCAAGCTCCAAGAGCATGGTATGAAAGGCTGGACAAACATCTTTTGAAGATTGGGTTCAACAAAGGTACTGCTGATAGTAACCTATATTTCAAAATTGATCATGAAAACATCTTGATTGTTGAAGTATTTGTTGATGATATCATCTTTGGAGGAAGAGAGAGTATGTGTAAAACCTTTGCAAATCAAATGAAAAGTGAGTTTGAAATGTCAATGCTCGGTGAAATGAATTTCTTATTGGGTCTGCAAATTACTCAATCAAAGAAAGGAATCTTTATCTCTGAGACGAAATATGTGAAAGAATTGTTGAGGAAATTTGGAATGGAAGATTCAAAGCTAATGAACACTCCCATGGCAACCGGATGTAAGTTGAGCAAAGATGATGACTCTCCTAAGACAGATCAGACCAAGTATAGATCAATGATTGGAGGATTATTGTATCTCACTCAGACTAGACTAGATATAATGCAGGCTGTTGGTCTTGTGGCGAGATTCTACGCTGATCCTAGAGAATCTCATGTCATGGCAATCAAAAGAATTTTTAGGTACTTAAAAGGAACAGTTGAGTATGGTCTATGGTATCCTAGAGATCATAATGTTTCTCTTCATGCATATACAGATGCAGATTGGGTAGGAGATGTGGATGATAGGAAGAGTACAAGTGGAGGAGCATTCTTTTTGGGAAAAAGGTTGGTTTCTTGGTTATGCAAGAAACAAGAGGCAATATCCTTGTCTACAACTGAAGCAGAATACATTGTAGCAGCAGGAAGTTGCACTCAACTTTTGTGGATGAAGCAAATGCTAAGAGATATTCAAGTAGAATATGAGGAGCCTATCACAATTTTCTGTGATAATTCAAGTGTAATAAATATTTCTAAGAATCTGGTGTTGCATTCTAAAACTAAGCATATATCTATCAAGTTTCACTTTCTGAGAGAGCAAGTGAACAAGGGTGAAGTCAGATTGGAGTATGTGGCCTCCAAGGATCAGCTTGCAGATATTTTTACTAAACCTCTTCCCAAGGACTCTTTTGAGTATCTCAGGGAGAAGTTAGGGGTCATGGCCCCTCCAGTGATGAACTAGGATGCACTGATGTGCATTAGTTTGGTGGATATCATAGTCATGTCTTGTGATCTGGAGTGGTGATGGGGAGCTGCTACTCAGGGGGAGCAGCTAGCATGATTCTGATGTGTTAGAGTTGCAAGTATAAGCCCTTTGCCATTGATGTCAAAGGGGGAGAGAAAACATGTGAAAAAAAAGTGGTTGATGATCAAAGGGGGAGTAGTAAAGAAAGAGAAGACATGTGAAGAGTTGTTGCTAATAGAGGGAGCTGTGACAGAAAGGAGAAGTTCTTGTCTTGATGGTTTTTCACATCATATGTTGAGGATCAGAGGATACAGTTTAAAGGGTTTGTAGATACGAGTCTTGAGATGTTCCAGTCAAGATTTTAGAGGTTCGTATGAAGATCTAAAGAAGGTATGATCACTCAAGTGGAACTGGTTCCGGTAGGTGTTCAGTGGTGACAGAGTGTCACAGATTGGTCCGGTGAGATCCGGAATTGCATTATATCATTCTACGGATTGGAGAGAGTGTTGAAGAAGTTCATGTGAAGTGACAACTAGATTTGTTCATGGTTTGGAAGTCTAAAAGCACCTTTTTCATTATGACAGTAATGACAGACTATGTTCTTGAAGTTCCAGATGAAGAACAGAAGAATTCCAGTAAGATGATAAAGTGTGGATGTGTTTGGTGATTCAGGGAAGGTTATTATGATCATTGGATCATGTTCAATTAATGACGGTGATCTGCATTAAAGCTAGAGTGTGCATTTGAAGAATAACCATGAATATTGGTGTTCTTCTTGAGATTAGCCGACTGGATGTATTACATGTTTTGCGAATGATCTTGTAGGTGTTTGCCGACTTAGATGATTGTTCCTAAGTCGATGCCTTGTATAAATAAGGGATTGTAAATTCATTTTGAAGTATGTCTTGGTGTGGATGAGTTTGGCATAGCGAAGAAGAGTGAAAGGCAGAGCAGGAGTTTTTCAGGCTTAAATGGAATTGATCCAGACATGGTAAAGATGTCAATCTCTAGTTCAAGTTTGTAATACTTGTTACTTTGTAGACAGTGTGTCTCTTGTAGGTAGTGTGCCTCTGTGAGCAGTGTGCTCAGGCAGTGAGCCCTAATTGGCACATGCCATCTATTTTTTCTTATTCTTCTAACAGAGAATAATCCTTGGGTTAATCACCCCGTGGTTTTTCCTTTGACTAGGTTTTCCACGTAAAAATCTTGGTGTCTCATGTGTTGATGTGTATCTGCTTTGGTGTTTATGCTTTATGCTTTCATGAGTGTTTAATTGATATGCTTTAAATAACAAGAGGATTTACATGTTTGAATTGGAAGAAAGTTTTTGTACAACTGATTCACCCCCCTCTCAGTTGTGTGCCCTAGATCTAACAGGTTTTCCCTTAACCGGGTTTCCACATAAAAATCTTGGTGTTATGTGTGTTGATTATGTTTCTACTCGTGTGTTGTTTATTCATGCTATCATGGTTATATCATTAATCTATTAATAAGTGGTAAAGAAGATTAAAAGAAGAAAAAGTTAAATTTTTGAGACAACTGTTTCATCCCCCCTCTCAGTTGTCTGCCCTTATTTCAACATTTAGAAAATACTTAACTCCACATA
Organism: Cunninghamia lanceolata; assembly: GCA_027924645.1. NCBI lineage: Eukaryota > Viridiplantae > Streptophyta > Pinopsida > Cupressales > Cupressaceae > Cunninghamia > Cunninghamia lanceolata. The sequence continues at coordinate 14,887,961 of BSBN01000078.1, forward strand.
AACAGTTCATGAAATCACCCATTCTAGATAAAACACAGATGGGAATCTTAGATAGTAGCTGAGAGTAAAGTGCATATTATCATCATGTGCACATTCTCCTGTCACGACTTTTCATGGGTGCTAACAATGTTGTAGTTAGTCACCTTGAATAAGGTATTTTAATTATTCAAATTAATATAACCTTTTAACATATGGCTTCCTAAGCTTGTGTACCTAGTATGATAGATGATAACAAAATGAGGGCTTTAACTTGCCTTGAACATGCCACTAGACCATACATTGAAGTCTAAACTGCTTAAAGAATCGAACCTGCAGGCTACAAGAAATTTCACGTTCAATCTATTTTTTCAATTTTTTTATCTTCTTTAATCACTCTATTTAAATATCATCCATTCCAATAGTAAAATAATCAATAGTATTTTTATACCTCATTCATAATTACAACTGCTAAATATTTATCTTATTTTTATGAGCCAAAATTGACTTTTGCTTTGTATTGCTCTTTTTTGGTTTGAATAAATTTTTACCCCTCTTTTAATTAAAATATATTTAAGAATAGTCCCAACCAATATCCATTTAATGAGGCAGTTTTTCAAAACGAGATCTGAAGGAGAAAATTTTGTGTAGCAAGGAGAATCCCAGTAATAGATTTGAGCAGAGAACAACACCACTATGAGGTATTTTTGCACACATTTTTCTTTTGTTATCAGTCTGTTATTCATTCTATCATGTCTAACTACTGCACTCGGTCTCAACTCCACACAAGTTGAAGTAATGAAAAAGCTCTCGGTATATTCATCTATCTGGAAAAATACTTCAAATTCTAACCCATGTCAATGGGAACATGTAAACTACAATAACAATAAGGTTGATGCTATAGAATTCCACTTGTCTAATCTTGGGTTTAATGCAAATATTTGGTAGTTTGTGTGTAAGCTACAATCCCTTGAATATCTTGACTTGTCAAATAATTCCTTGTCAACCCATCTCTCTAAAGATTTTTGAAGCTCAACTTTTTTCTTTAAATAGAAAAATCATAATAGCCGAAACAATTGTTATAATGAATTATACTCATGGATAAATCACAACATACAGCCATGAAGAAAAAACTCCATACACAAAAGCATAAACACAAAAACTCTGTATATTAATCTCCACCTTAATCTCTGCTCAAATTGAGCAACCAACACATTTACTCTTAATTTTTCTGGCTTGTTACAAAAGCATAGGGAAGTCCTTTATAAAGACTTTATAGCCCCCAAAATAGACCAGCAATAAAAATAAACTACTAGTCTAAAAATAAGTTGATCATGCATGATCACTGTAAACTCTAAAAATAATTGTGCTAAAAATACAACTTATCATGCATTGAACATGCATTTCTAAAAAGATAAAAGTCTTCTTAAATAAGTCTTCAAAAAACTCTCACACTCCTGCATGCAAGCAAGCATCAATTATCAACATACCCCCCCTTGATGCAAAGCCAACTAGTTGATCATGGAGCTTCACTGTCTAGTCTTGTAGACCCACATAGTACTAATTTATTTCTTTTCACGTGGAAGCTTTGTCAACTCCCAAATATCATTCCTATCAATGGAATCCATTTCTTCTTTCATTGCTTACAACCAAATGCTATCAAAACATACATCTTCAAAAGATAATGACTTCCTTTGAGTCATAACAAACAATCATCAGTCACCTAACTCAAACATTCAATCTTTACATGATTCTTTTTCTGATCAACATGTGAATACTTATGTCGGTACAACTTCTTAAACATACTCGTGACCTTTTTCCAATTTGATCATCTATTCATCCATAATTCATCGACATACAATCTATCATAGATTCCTTCTTCCACTCTTTATTCCAACACGTCTTTTCAAAATGATTCTTCAATCTACAAATACTACAAGGATGAAGATACCAACAAACTTCCTTCTTATGTTCTTGCCTCTTACAATGAGAACACTGCAACTTCTGTATTTCTTGAACTGATTTGTTTGTTCTTGTATCTGTAAAATCATCTACTTTTCCTTTACCTCTAACATATCCAAGACCTTTATTCTTTGACCTCATGTTTGGTTCAATGGGCTCTCTAATTCCTTGCCCATGTTTTCCCAAACCTTTTCCTTCATAACCCATTGTTTTCATAATCTTAAAACCAACATTCTTCACAAAACATCCTTTGTTATTATCATCATAAGGTCCATAAACAAGATTTGTAGATTCAAACACATCTTTAACCTTACACTCTTTGTTTGAAGACACTTTAGCTATATCACATGTATCAAACGATCCATCAAATGAAGAACACAAACCATTTGTATCACATGAGTCATTACAGAGGGAAGGCTTAGACGTTAGATGCTCATTTTCTTTTCGGTATGCTACAAGTAATTGATCTAACTCATTATTTTGTTCCTTCAATTTTGATAACTCATCCTTTTGAGAACAATTTTCCTTTTCTAATCTCTTCAACGTTTCTTCCAATTCTTCACTTTTATTTTTTAACTTTTTCTAGTTCATCTTCCAATATATCATTTTCACATATTCAATTTGTATTTTCTTTCTTTGCTCTTTTACCAATCTTTCCCATTGATTTTAACCACACAGAAGAACCACTTTAATTATACCTTCAAATATCTTTCAAAGACTATGTTTTAAGAAACCTTACCTCAAACCTCAATTAATTTGTTCCAATGGGTTCACACTTGCCAAGCATTCCATGAATTTCAATACTCTCTATAGATGCTACAAAATCTTTCACCATAACATCTAAAAGAATCCATTCAAGATTAGACTACCATAGCAACAACATGCTCCTCAAGAAATCAATTGTTAGAGAGATTTCAAAGCCAATATCAACAACCCATAACATAATAACCCTCTCTGATACCAAATGAATATTTTGAAGCTCAACTTTGTTCTTTAAACAAAAAAGCATAATGACAAAAACAATAGTTACAATGAATACTCATGGATAAATCACAACTTACAGCCATTAAGAAAAAACTCCATACACAGCAACATAAACACAAAAACTCTGTATATTAATCTCCACCTTAATCTCTTCTCAAATTGAGCAACCAACACATTTACTCTTCATTTTTCTGGCTTGTTACAAAACCATAGAGCAGTCCTTTATAAAGACCTTACAACCTCCAAAATAGACCAACAATAAAAATAAACTACTAGTCTAAAAATAAGTTGATCATGCATGATCACTATAAACTCTAAAAGCAACTATGCTAAAAATACAGGTTATCATGCATTGAACATCATAAATACTATCTTCTATGTTGGAATTGTCCTCTGCACTTCACTTGTGATGACTTGCAGTAGGTTCCAATGACTTTCATGTACCCTGCCAACATCATCCCCACTTTTGAAATTATCTCTTGTCCTCAACACATGAGTTGCTAGTAGTTAGGTAGGATGTTTTTGTAGATCACCTTCAGTTGGCTTAAAGTGGTGTCCCACTATTTTTTGGCTTGTTACAACAATTGTATGTAGCCCTCTATTTGAATGTGTTGTTTCTTCTTCTACGAGAGTGGAAGGGATTTGAATTTTCTAGGCAATCTGCTTAGCCTCTGCTATTAGACCTTGTATGTCAGAAAATTTTAAGCTGACTACTTCTCTCACCTACTTGATATGTGTTTTAATTTGCTCTCGTTGATCCTATAGTTGTTGTAGTTGTATATGAATGTTCTCAATTTGTCTCCTTACTACCCCCTTGATATCCTTCAATGGATCATATGTTACCATGGTTTGTACTATTTGGACCTCTATTGATCTATCTATTCCTTTATTGACTTTATTGTTGTGGGCCACTATAAGAAAAATTGGTAGAGGACATTTGCTTCTGATATTGCTTGTTGCAAGTTTTTGATTTGTGTCTCTAAATGAGTATGTGTTGCCACACATTTCTTAGTTGCATCCATCATTCTATTTTTATCCATTTCATCTTTGACTTGTTGCTTGACCTTTATCTCTTGGTACTACATTTTGACTTGTAGGTTGTTCACTAGTTGCTTCAGCTATTGTGCCAGTGGTAATGTTGTGTTCCTTTATGCATTAGGTAGCTGAGTCTATATTGCCTGTGTAGCTTCCTATAATTGCTTTATGCTATCCAGATGCTGCTGGACAATCTCTTCCCTTGTGGTATTATGGAATATATCCCCTAGCTACAACTTCTGAATGGGTGATATTCTTGAAAAATTTAGTTGGGATCCAAGTAGAGGGAGTTGTAGTAGCTGAGGTGTTACCAATGGTTGTATTTGTTTCTATTATGCCAATAAGTTTTTGATGGACTGAATAGGGGAGGCAGAGGAAGATGCCCCAAGGATCTATGATTTTTCTTCCTATTGTGACCCTTCTCCTTGTTCAATTTCTTGTGTGTTATGGTGAGTGTATTATGTTTCTTGTTCTTATTCATTTGTTTCCTCCTCCCTTGGTGTTTCATACACTTTCTTTGTTATATCCTTTGTTTCTTTTTATAATTGGCTTTTCTCCTCCTCTGTTTCACTTATTAGGGTATCTACTCTTTACTTCGTTCTGAGCTCTTTAGCTTGGAGTTGTGTGAGCTTCTCTTTTTTATTCATGAAGATACTAGGGTGTACATTTTTTATAGCTTGTCTCATTCCCTCCTCTAGTTCTAGTGCTTTCTCCCTCTTTTAGTTGTATTTTCATTACTTGGGCTTCTTCTTTTATACCTTTTAGGCCTATGAATGTTATTGGGAATAGGTCTTCAAATTCTGACAACATAGTTTCAATAGGTCTTTAATTATAACTTATAATTTATTTGAATTCTATATTTAATTTAAATATTTTAATATATTAATTCCAATTCATTTATCTTGTTAATAATTTTATATTTATTAAATAAATACACATATTTAATTAACCTAAATAATTATATATATAATTTTCATTCTACAAATATTATTTATTTTTTTCATAAATCTAATTAGTTGATAGGCTTTATATGTGAACATTATCTAGTGCTCAAAATTGTGTCACGCTAGAAAATTTTCTAAACTCATCAGTTATTCCTATCCACATATTCCTTGAACCTCCTATGGGTGCAAGTGCTAGTTAATACCTTGGAAACATAACTATAAAATCTTAAGTCTATTTGTAGTTTTATTGAGGGGATAACATAATTTTATTTTCTTACTACTCTTCAAGTCAATTCAATAAAAGCGTTTCTATCACCTCACCCTCTCCGACAGTCGAGAATTATTGAAAATTCCTTTCAAAATCACCTTTTCCCCAATCTTTGTTATGAACATCTAGAACTGAATAAATTCAAACAACGTTAACTCTTACTCTCGACAACTACATGGAGAATGACTTGCTTCACTTGACTTACATTTAGGGATCTAGTATTTTCAAGAGATATGATTAATATTTTTGGTTTGTTTTTTGTGTGGCTGCAGTCTGATATTGTAGAGGCATGTGGATGCAAACAATTGTGACAGATGAACATGACAGCCACGTTCAAGAGATAATATTTTCAAGAGATAAGATTAATATTTTTGGTTTTTTTGTGTGGCTGCAGTCTGATATTATAGAGGTGTATGGATACGAACAATTATGACAGGCGAACATGGCAGGCATGTTCAAGTATCGTGATCTACACTGACATGAAGAAGACGCTAGACTTTGCAAAACATTGACTTCCATTAACCCAAGTAGAATTGACTTCCATTGAGCCAAGTAGAAGTAAATATTCTTGGCTTGGTTAATTCTTATTGATAACCTTGGAACAAAGCTATAGGTCTTTGTTAAAAATTTAGTGGTCGAAGCAAAAGATATGGTAGTGTATTCTAGATGATGTGGGAGTTGAATGTCTCTTTAATCATCTTCTTGGTTATGTCTAGGAATAGTTAGTTCACTGAGCCAATGCTCTTTCTCTTCTAAGAGTTAATATAGAGATTGGACTAAGATGAGGAATACAATAGCTTGAATAATCCTAGTATTTGAAATGCACTTAATTAACACAATTTTATCCTAAATTTTCATTTTCTTTAGAAAATTTGCCATGTTCACAAGCCCCAAGTCCATTCTGATATTTGATCTTGTGTAGATGTGATCTTAGAAGGGGGTTTACCCTGTTGAACTCCTTATTCATTATTTTAGCCTTGGGCGATGTCACATGAGGAGTTTTACTAAGGAGTGAAGTAAGGAAGTGAGGTTATTGAACAAGTAAGTAATTGAAATTCTAGTAAGTTGGTAGGGTGAAGAGGAAAGTATGTAGTTTGTAGTTTCTACCTATATATGCATAGGAACCCCACAAATTCTGAGAGTATGAGTATCATAGAATTATAAGAAGTGGAGAAAGGAAATAAATTATAGTTTTCAAGAAATTTCAAAGAGTGTGTAAACTTATATAAGCATTGTGGTAATGTGAAAAGTGGGAGAAATTCAACAAAAAAACATTTTTTTGTACATGTGGGTTGGTTCTAAAAGTCCATAGGTTGCCTAGTAGGCAATTTATATTTTTTCCTATGAAGGAAGGTTTGTGACTTGATTCTCAAAGTCTGAGGTGGGAGATGGCATGAGGAAATCAATATGTGAAGCAAGAGGATGTAGTTGTGTGTGAATAAGAAAAGAGATCCTATGAGAAGGAACTTAAGGCATTATCACACTAGGGTTTTTGTAGTGTATTAGGAAATAAACAAGAATGAAATATAAATACTTTTGTTGAAAACTCAAACCCTAAATGTAATGGTTCATAGTACTATACAAGAGAAGGAGATGAGTGCATAGAGAAAGCTTGGATGAAAGTACCTATGATCATGACCAACACTAGGAGAAAGTCATGTAACTTGTGATTCCCTAAGTTGTACTAGCATGAGTTCTCCTTGGACAAATAGGTTAATGGATGTAAATGTGTGAATGTGTAGCTTTACATGTGATTTTGACTTAACTAGTGGAAAGGATTGCTTTAGTATGGTTCAAATAGCACTTCATAGTCAAGTGATATAAAGACAAGTGCAAAATAGGAAAATATAAAGGTTTCTTTTATAAACCATGTTCATATATTTCCATTCCCAAAATGTACATTAAATATCTTTCATCTCAAACTGTACTGACAATTGAGCCTTCAAATCACAAATCAAACTTTTACCATTCCCAAAGAATAACATATCATCAACATACAAAGCAATAATGAGAATGTAATCATTATCCATGTTATAATACACATAATGATCTATTTTTTATCTCAGAAATACCAAACTCAACACATATGCATCAAATTTTTGGTCCCACATCCCAGGAGACTATTTCAAACCATACAAAGAATTTTTCAACTTGCAAACCAAATTGTATTTACCTCTTTCAATGTAGTGCTTAGGCTATGACATATAAATCTGCTCCTTTATGTCACCATGAAGAAAAGTTGTCTTCACATCCATCTATTCAACTTCTAAATCGTATGTAGCAATAAGTGAAAACAAGAATATGATAGATATCAACTTGGCAACATGAGATAAAATCTCACCATAATCTATCTCCTCAACTTGGGAATACCCCTTCACAACCTTGCCTTATACTTTTCAACACTACCATCTAAACCAAATTTCTTTTTGAACACCCATTTACACTCAACAGGTTTAAGTCCATCAACCAAGGGCACCAAATCCCAAGTATTATTTTTCTTTAAAGCAGTCATCTCTTCTTCCATGGCCTTTTTTAGGAATTTGCATCACTCATACCCATAGCCTCCCTTACAGTCCTAGGCTCATCAGTGTTAGAAATCAAATAAAAAATGCAAATAGAATCATGCAATAAATAGCTAAACCTTTCAAGTTGCCACCTTATCTGTGTTGGCCTCCCCAATAATTGATGTCAATTGATGTTGTTCTTCTTCTAAAATCTCATAGATACTAGAGCTCTCCTCATCATCAAGTCTAATAGGTGTTTTTGGTTCAACTTTCTTAGGGATAGAAGGAAGCAAAGTCACGTCCCCTTTCTTCTCTTCTTTCTCTAGCTACAAAATAGACTTCATCCCCTATCGGCCATGTGAATATAAGGTTGACCCTTCTCACTTTGAGATTCCCACATTTAAAAAAGATCTAAATTTTGGTATTATAATTGATCCTTCTTCTCATGTAAATTATGCTACTACTTCTCTTCCAAAACATGTATACACTTCTCATTTCAACAAGGCTAGTGATTTTGATTCTCCTCCTCTTTCTGATTTGGAGACACGTTATAGGCTTGGATACAAAATTGTTTCTTAGCACAGATATAATGGAAATGGTCTAGGGAGCATGGAATAAGGATTTAAGGTCCTTGTGGAGTCTACACCACACTTACCTTCTACAATGGGTTTAGGTTTCTAGTCTTCTCCTTTGTCGACATGCCCTCCTCCATTGTTTAAGGCCTCTATGGTCTCTTCTTTTCAAAAATTAAACCTTTCTTCACAAAAAAGGGGTTGCTTCTTACTCCATATCTTCTATCTAAATAAGAGCACATCTTGTTGAGGCTTCTCAAAGCTTGCTTGATCACTTGTCCTTCTCCTACACGCAAAAAGTTTCCTAAACATACTCAATCAACACTTCCTTTGTACACATATCATCAAGTGCTTGGCCATTCCACCAGTGAATTCCACACCTTACAGAACAAAATCCAACAAATTCTTGACATGGGGGCTCTCACTCTTCTATTTGACAAAACACTTGTCCCTTCTCTACATGACAAGTGATATTGAACATGACCTATATCTAATTCATTATTCTTTCTCTATTTTCTCACAAGACTATTGTGTTGCTACCTACTATGTGGCACCTATAGTTTTTTCTATTTTCTCATTACCATTCATGGTGGTACAATCTCATGTGCAACTATACTTTATCTTTGATAACAACACAATATTCTTTTTCATGGTTTTCCTCATTCGTATTCTAGTGGCAGAGACAACTTGTTCTAAGGGTGCGCATTCTTCATAAGGATCTTCCCTCTCTTCTATCTTCCCCTTTTTTTCACCTTAAAATATTTTAAGGATGGGAATGTATTCTCCTCACATGTCCATCCATACATGCACCTTCCTTTATTCACACCCTCTTAGCTATAGCTTATAAATTCATGCTTGAGGTGTAGCTTATCAATTCACTCCTTGAGGTGTTTCTTATTTAAATGCTCCCTGAATCATTCACCCCTCATGGTGTTGGTGTTTGATATGCTCCATGAGGCATTGTTTTTTAGGTATGCTCCCTGAGTTGTTGGTATTTCATGATCACCTAGCATAAAGTAGCTTGCTAGTCTATGATCCATGTAGTCTATGAGCCACCTAGCATAAGATAGCTTCCTAGTTCATGTGCTTCATTTGACCTACCTCTTTTATACTCATGGTCACCTAACATAATGCAACTTGCTAATCTATGATCCATGATGGTATTGTAATTTGCATGAACCCTAGTGACATAGCGAACTAGTGTCAGAATCATGTATTCTTCTTCATCTATATTAATTTCTTCCTTGTCTATCTATATGTCTTCTCTCCTTGAAGCAATCAATCAGGTTGTTATATTCTTCTATCTCTGCTTAAGAATTCCTCTATTTGGTTGGTTTTCCATATTCTTGTTGCATTTTGGGGATGACGCATGGTACTGAGACAACCTTTTACATTGAGGTCTATTTCACTTTGTTGACTCAAAATTTTTCTTCTTATTGTCATGTGTTTTTGTCCTCTATATATGTTATGTTGTTTATGTTTATGTACATGTTTGTAAAGTTCTAACATAGTGGTTTTGTAGATTTATGATGTAACACTATTGTCTTGTAGGTTTTTGTTGTCTAATGTATTGGTTTTGTAGGTTTTGAACATGGGGGCTTGTTCCTCTACTTGAAGCGATTTGCATCCTCTATAGTATCCTTTTGGATATCCTTTTCATGCTTATCTTTCTTTTCTATACTTTAGCATGCATATGCATGTAGTGTCATATATGCTCACCAAAGTGGGGGCTAAATGTAACATCATAAATTGTACTCACCCATAGTTTCACAATGTGTTTGAAACTCACTTTAGTGTCCACTCCCCTAGTGTATTTTAGGATCATTTCTAGCCTTGTTCTTACCCTCGACCCATGAGATATGTATATGCGCTGCTTTGATACTTTCTGCTTGCCATATTAAAAATCTTGAAAGTTCCTAAATCCTGGCCACGTACTTGTGGACCTTGAAAGCCTCTATCAGTTTTTCTATCATTTTAGAAGTTGTTTATTTACTTGTATGCTTCACTGATATTTTCTTGCTCCTTATCCATGCCTAAACAACTCCTTTTTGCCTTTTCCCTCTCTATTTAAGCAAGTAGATTTGTCATTGCAAAAGAATCAAAGAAATATTTTCATATCAAAGCTCTGCTAAAATCAAAACTTGTCTTTATCAGACTTTATCTTTTGCTATTCTATGGAAGAAACATGGTTTATTCAAGATCACATCAAGCTCTTCTAATATATCACTTATCTTTGTGGGTAAAACACATTTCCCATTTTTCTCTTTCATATAGAGAGTGTTTTGTAAATTTTCTCTAAGTCATTGAGTAGGATTTCATTTTTCAATATCGTATTATTATCTTGTCACTTCTTATCACAATTCTAGATGCATTGAACACACTTTCATATCAATATATCTATCAGTATCAATCTTGTTGTCATGGAGGTGAAAACACGAAAATGGGGATTGAATGAGGCAAACTCCTATATAGCCCAACCCTTTCTTCCATCTGTGCATTTATAGGTTTTGTTAGGAATCTTAGTGGCTAGACCTGAAGGATTAAAAAAACCACCATGAAGATCGAGATCATGAACCTATACTATGTCTATTTCATACAAACTACAACACCACACATAGACATCCACATGGGTATGTGCAGGATCATCACGGGCCAAACAATGGCAATAGAAAAAAATTGCATTTTTACTTAGCCAAATTCGCGAGTTGGCCAACTTTAACTTTAATAGGCATGTTAAAAATATCCTTTTCAGTTTGGTATCCAAACCAAAATGGCAACCCAAAATGGATATCTATTTTACAAAACATAAAAAGGGAAAAAGAGGTTGCATTTTGCAAACCCGCAGCTTGCAAAATGCAGACCTCTCCCAAAACAGATATCAGAGTAGTTCTGGAATGGATATCTAATCCGAAGAGGTTAGTTCTTGCATTTTTTTGTTTGTTTTGTATATTAAAGTTTTTTTTTGTTTTTAATGCTAAATGGGTATGTTTTATAATTTAAATAGGTAAAATGGATGAACAACATAAAAACCCAAACCCTCCACCTCGAACAATCAAAGAGAAAATTGAAAGAAACATTGATCAAATAAGTAGGATTATATAAATGTATCATCACCATCCTTGATTGTCTTCAATGACATCAAATTTAGAGGGAATTATTAGTCATATTCGAACCCTCTCAAACCAACATAAATCATTTAGGCAATGGTGAGAAAACAAGAAGGCAGAATATGTTGACGGTTTATCATATGATCAAGTGAAAGAGTTAGACATTACCAAAGCTATGTTAGCCCAATATTTTATCCTAAAAATTGATTGCATGTTGATGTTCGTAAGCCTAAGTACTCAATCAAATGGTATACACATGAGGGTATTAGTCAAAAAATTTTGGATCGTTGGTGGATGGTTTTTGATAAACCTGTTATGTCAGAAAAAGTAACCTTGGGGGGTTTTTCCTATTAAGGTTTAGCTCCCGGGTCCTGTTTATACATTTAGGACATCTTGCATGTTAATTGGACATCCTGATGAGAAAACCCTAAAGTTTCATGGAAAATGGGACCTAGGGGCTACACTTGACATAAGTCCTACCTGAAATAGCAAGGGAGGACTTAGGCACTTGCACCCTAGTCCTGCCCTATTTTAGGTCTAGACCAATTTTGGAGTGTCAGTTTATGACCATTATTTAGGTCCTATGCCAACACGATAAGTTTGAATTATGAAATTCTTAGTGGGAATACTTGTAGTTGCATATATAAGCATGATTAGGTTATCATTTGTAAACTAGAGGGACATTTTGATTGACAAGCCTATGTGAAATTGATTCAAGGCATTCATTGTGTTGTAGAGCAGAATTTGTATTGTTCTTGTGTTTGTATTTGTAGATTTGGCATCCATCTCCTCATGGCATAAAAAGCATTTTCCCTCCATGAGATCTTCACTACAAGGTGATATCAATTGTATTTTCTATCATTTATCATTTGGATTTTGCCTCTATCCCATAGGGATACATACTCTTTATCTGACAACGGTGTTTGGAAGACTTGAATGTCTCTCCAAGGCTTGACTAAGGCAAGCCTCTAAACACCACAACCTCCAACCCATTTTTTTGTGATTACAAGTTATAGGTTGTGAAAATAGAAGAAGTGGAGTTGCAGGAGAGTAGTGCAGACTATCAAAATTGCAGATCAGACAAGAAAATAGGGACCTAGACTTAAGCACCCTCTCATTAGTCCTCTGAATCCTACAACAGAAAAATCTTTAGAATAGCAAGAATAGGTTGCAGACAAGATTCCCAGATCTAGACAGAAACTATGGAACTAGACTAAGGCATCCACTCATTAGTCCCCAAATTTTCCATTTTCCAAACTTTGAAATATGGTACGCATTTGATTGTCATTTGATATCTCTGTGTATGATCATTTTTCGTAATTTGTCTGTTTGTTCATGAATTTGCATAATTAGGGTTTTCAGAATAATTGGATTTAATTGGACAAAATCAAACAATTCAATCTTCCCCTATGTTCCAAGTGACAGAAGGCTTGTAGTAGGCTTCTACTCGGCTCAATGTCCTTGAAGGTTTAGTGGTGAAAGGAGGATTAACACAAACTATCAAAATCAACCCTATCAAATCCTCTACAATTTTCATACTAAACATTTTGGTGAACCCATGTTTTTAAGGATTTTTTCACCTTTATGAGTGTTGTGCTTCAAATTTACATTCATTTCATTCATTCATCCTATTGCATTTGAAAAATTACAAAAAAAATGAAAATTTTGAAAAATTGGCATTTTTAGCTTGCATTTTAAAGTAATTTGGATTAATCGGCATTTAATTTCAATAAATTTATGTCATTATCATCAGATCTGATTTGAAATATAGATAATTTTCATTCATCATTCATTTAGATTGCATTTTCATGCTTGAATTGATAAAAATTGCTTGAAATTGTGCATTTTTCTATATAACCTAGTTTTGCATTAGCTAGGGTTTGTAATCAAAATCTTGTTTCAAATTTAAATACCCTTGTAAATCACTCATTATGAATTATTTATAATTGTAGTGTTGCATCATAGTGGTTTTCTTGCAAAATTTCATGTCTAGGGTTTGAAAACCTTGATTTTTCACTAGATTTTGGCCTTATTGTCTCTCTAGATTTGCACCATAGGAATGTTGTAAAGAATTTTTCTGCAGTAATTGGATATTATCAGGGTTATTATCTTCCTCCCTCCTAAAATTCTTTACAACACCTTTTTATTGGGCTCTTACATTGAAAATTTGGTGAAAATTTGCACATTTTGACTTATATTTTCCCTAGGGTTTGACCTAGATTTGCATTCCAAGCGTGTTGTGATGGTGTTTATGAATTTATGTAACTGATATTACTGTTATAATATTATTCACATCTTAAAATTATTTACAACACCCTTTTTATTGGGTCTTTGCATTGAAAATTTGTGAAAAATTGCATATTTTAGCACATTTTCACTAGGTTTTGACTTGCCATCATTCTAGATTTGCATCAAAAGTGTGTTGTGAAGGATATTATTACTTTATTGGACTGACATAAGATATATTATTTTCTACCCTTGATCAATTTCCTTACAACACCTTTTCTTTCACTTATTTGCATTGAAAAAAGTTTTTAAAAAATCAAGCATTTTCGAGCATTTTTACATAACTTTTGCACTTGTATTTTGCATAAATGTTGAAAATCTTTGAAATTTGATTGGGTAGTCATATTAAAGCATACATCCATTGGTCATTTGAAAATTGGACATTAATTCATAGCATTTTGTGAAAATTGGCACATTGGTTACAATACACATTGTGTATTTCAATACTAGGAGTTTATACACTTTGTTAGAATCTCTTGATTGATTGTGAAATTTGTGAGTTTTACTATTTAAAGACCTGATTTCCTCAATCTTTTCATCATGGATGCTTCTTGTTATTCATCTTTGGAAGCATTGTTTGCATACATCATAGAAATTGATCATTTCTCCAAATTTACTTATGAATATCCTCAAGTCTTGGAACAAATAGCATGCATATATGATGTTGATATTTCTATGTGTTCCACATATGAAGTCCTCTACTATATATCTGATTTTGATAGCTTCACAAATCTCATGGGAATATATCCTCGAATATTAGATGATCTCACTAAATTCATAGCCAAAAATACATTTAGTAGTGATGACTTCAACATGTTAGATGAAACCTTAGATGACTTTATCTCTGTTGAATATTCCACTATGATTCCTATTGCTAAAACATGTGACAACTTAGTTCTACCTTATGATCTCTCTCCCAAAGTTGTTCCCACTCATGAGGACACTTAGGTGCAAAAAGATGAATTCATTGGCACATCCCTTAACATCATACCACCGAGTCTTCATTCTAATGCTCACTCTGGCCAAGATGAAGCATTAGTGAATGAGGAGCTCCCTTTAACAAAGAACATTCCATGGATAAGTAATGAGCATTCATTCAACAATAATCAAAATCCTACCCTAGTGCATGAAACCTCTATAGATCATCCCACCAACTTTCCTCCTTTAGTTGATTGTTCACAAACCTTGGATATCACTAAGGAAGAGAAGACTCTTAATCTCCCTCCTTTGATTGAATATTCAAGTCATTTGGACAAAACTAAGGATTCAAAAATATTGAATACCTCTCCTCACAACACCTTACCTTCACTTCATTCCTATGCTCTCTCTCCAAAAGGTGCAGCACTAGCGGATGAGGAAAGGTCTCTCACATTAAATTCCTCAAGGATGGATGTTGAGATCACTCACAACAAATCGCTTCTTCCACCTCCTAAGAGGATAGTGATTGAGTATACGAATGAACTTCAACAAGAAAATATTCTACCTAACATCAATTCAAACCAAGAAGCATTTAAGAATGAACAAAAGAATACTGACAAAGATTTGGCAATGGTACATTATACACCTTTTCCTTTGGTATTAGAGATTGGGATGAGGATGATTTGATTGTTGATAAACTCTAGCATGAATCTCTCTACAAGTAAGTATTTCTAACCCTTTACCTCTATGATGTGTTTCCCCTATGATGTGTTATGTGTTGTTTAGGCCTCCTAAGATGACCCTTGATTCTCTTTTAAGGTCTAGGATACCAGGATACCGCCTCTGTTGTGACCTTCTTCTATATTGCTTCTCTTCTATTTTCACTGTTATGTGTTGTGTCTTATGGACATAACATTACGGTTGGTCACTTGGGGGCAACCTCCTACGTGACTATCCCTAAGACACTTGTTTCTCCTCTCTCAATTTATTGTTTCCCTTCCTCTAGTGTTTCTATATAGCAGGCGGATGATGAAAAACATTTTATACTGATTCAGACGTAGTGTCCCCCTAGCGAGAAATCAAAAAATGGACCAAGTCCATTCATGACGATGGGGTTGCTATATATTATCCAAAGCTTGGCTAGTAGAAACACTCCACACATGATCTTGATGTTTTCTTATCGCACTTACAAACCATAACAATATTTCTACTTCATGCACTTTGTTTATCTTTGAATCTCACCTTGGTTACACTTGGTTTTGAAATTTCTGTTGTATCGCCCCACGGTTATACACGGTCTCTGAATCCATAGTACAACCATGACTCTTTGTGTGAATGATCATATGCATTATTGTTTATTATGATTATATGTATGCTAACACTTTTCTTGCAGGAATGTGTTTGTGGGAACATTTGGCAATCGTAAAGTACATGTCTCTGTTTTAGATGTTAGCAAAGTGTGTTTGTTCTTAGGTGTAATCTTAAAGATTAGTGGTGATGAGTCCCTCTTGCACTCTAAGATTTGTTTGAAATCAACTTGCAATCATTTAAGCTCTTTGCAGAGGCGAGATATCGCATCCTTTTTCATCTTAAGCCCTTTGTGTAGGCGGGGATGGTGTATTTCTCACGGAGAGTGCACATCCTGTCATTTTCAAAAAGTCCTCTATGGAGGTGGGGAGCAGTTCTATGACTAATTCAACCCTTAAGCATGTCTTCAATGATTTTTGTGATGAAATCCAATCATCAGTGTGTGACTGTAATGTGCCTGAGATAGTGATGAACCTAGAAATAGGAATACTCCATCACTTGTATGTCATGTTTTCCAAGTGTGTGTATTGTGTGTTTGTTCCCAAGCATAATCTTAAATACCGGTGGTGATGAGTCCCTCCTATGCTTTGGGATTTGTATGGCATGTTTGTTTTGTATGGCATGCTTGATTTTTTTGGTGTGTGTGTTTCTCCATATGTAGTCTTAAAGACTAGTGGCAATGAGTCCCTCCTGCATTATGGGTGGTGTGTTTACTTTCCTTGTACTTGCATTTGCATTTCATATATATGAGAAAAAGAAAAGCAAAAGAAAATCATTACTGTCTTCACTGTATTCACTGTATTCGTTGTGCTTTGCATGTCTTTAATGTTATCTTCTCCATGTTTTGCATGACTATAACTATCTTCTCTATGTTTTGCCTGTCTGTTACTGTCTTCAATCTGTTACTATCTTCAATGTGTTTGGTGTCTCTTCTCCATGCTTGGTGTGTTTGCTGTGCTTGTCAACCATACTTTAATGCATGTATTGGCCTTTCATTTATACATACATTAAAGTGGGGGCTAAATGTTATGTCAAAAAAAGTAACCTTGGAGGCTTTTTTCCTATTAAGGTTTAGCTCTTGGGTCCTATTTATGCATTTAGGACATCTTGCATATTAATTGGACATCCCGATGAGAAAACCCTGAAGTTTCATGGAAAATGTGACCTAGGGGGTACACTTGACATAAGTCCTACCTAAAATAGGGGGAAGAGCATTTGGCGATCGTAAAGTACATGTCTTTATTTTAGATGTTAGCAAAGTGTGTTTGTTCTCAGGTGCAGTCTTAAAGACTGGTGGTGATGAGTCCCTCCTACACTCTGAGATTTGTTTGAAATCAACTTACAATCATTTAAGCTCTCTGTAGAGGTAGGATATCACATCCTTTTTTATCTTAAGCCCTCTGCGTAGGTGGGGATGGTGTATTTCTCGCAGAGAGTGCACATCTTGTCATTTTCAAAAAGTCCTCTATAAAGGCGGGGAGCGGTTCTATGACTAATTCAACCCTTAAGGGTGTCTTCGGCGATTGTTGTGGTGAAGGCCAATCATCAATGTGTTCCTGTAATGTGCCTAAGATGGTGATGAACCTAGAAATAGGAACACTCCATCACTTGTCTGTCATGTTTTCTCCATGTTTTCCAAGTGTGTGTATTGCATGTTTGTTCCCAAGCATAGTCTTAAAGACCAGTGGTGATGAGTCCCTCCTATGCTTTGGGATTTATATGGCATGTTTTTTTTGTATGGCATACTTGATTTTTTTGGTGTGTGTGTTGTTCCATATGCAGTCTTAAAGACCAGTGGCAATGAGTCCCTCCTGCATTATGGGTGGTGTGTTTACTTTCCTTGTACTTGTATCTACATTTCATATATATGAGAAAAAAAGAAAAAGAAAATTATTACTGTCTTCACTACATTCACTATATTCTCTATGCTTTGCGTGTCTTCAATGTTGTCTTCTCCATGTTTTACATGACTATAACTATCTTCTCTATGTTCTGCCCATCTGTTACTGTCTTCAATGTGTTTGGTGTCTCTTCTCCGTTCTTGGCATGTTTGCTGTGCTTGTTGACCATACTTTAATGCATGTATTGGCCTTGCATTTATACATACATTAAAGTGGGGACTAAATATTATGTCAAAGAAAGTAACCTTGGGGACTTTTTCCTATTAAGGTTTGGCTCTTGGGTCCTATTTATGCATTTAGGACATCTTGCATGTTAATTGGACATTCTGATGAGAAAACCCTGAAGTTTCATGGCAAATGGGACCTAGGGGTACACTTGACATAAGTCCTACCTAAAATAGGGGGGAGGACTTGGGTGCCCGCACCCTATTCCTGCCCTATTTTAGGTCGGGACTAATTTTGGAGTGTCAGTTTATGATTGTTATTTAGGTCCTATGTCGACATGGTAAGTTTGAATTGCAAAATTCTTAGTGGGAATATTTTGTAGTTTCATATCTAAGCATGATTAGGATATCATTTGTAAACTAGAGGGATATTTTGATTGATAAGCTTATGTGAAATTGATTCAAAGCATTCATTGTGTTGCAGAGTAGAATTTGTATTGTTCTTGTATTTGTATTTGTAGATTTGGCATCCATCTCCTCATGGCATGAAGAGCATCTTCCTTCCATGAGATCTTCACTACAAGGTGATATTAATTGTGTTTTCTATCATTTATCATTTGGATTTCACCTCTATCCCGTAGGGATACATGCTTTTTATCTGACAATGGTATTCGGAAGACTTGAATGTCTCTCTGAGGCTTGACTAAGGCAAACCTCTAAACACCACAACCCCCAACACATTTTTCTATGATTGCAGGTTATAGGTTGTGAAACTAGAAGAAGTGGAGTTGCAGGAGAGTAGTGCAGACTGTCAAAATTATAGATTAGAGAAGAAAATAGGGACCTGGACTCAGGTGCCTGCTCATTAGTCCTCTGGATCTTGCAACAGAAAAATCTCTGGAACATCAGGAACAGGTTCTAGACAAGATTCCCAAATCTTGATAGAAACTATGGCACTGGACTAGGGCACCCACTCATTAGAACCTAACTTTTCCATTTTTCAAACTTCAAAATCTGGTATGCATTTGATTGTCACTTGATATCTCTGTGTATGATCATTTTCCATAATTTGTTTGTTTGTTCACGAATTTGCATAATTAGGGTTTTGAGCATAATTGGACTTAATTGGATAACAAAATCACACAATTCCAATCTTCCTCTATGTTCCTAGTGACAGAAGGCCTGTAGTAGGCTTCCTACTCGGCTAAATGTCCTTGAATGTTTAGTGCTGAAAGGAGGATTAACACAAACTATCAAAATCAACCCTAACCAAATCCTCTTCACTTTTCATACTAAAAAAAACCACCCAACAATAATTTAGATGTACCAAGTTGTATTTCTTTCGTAAACTATATGCAGATTTTTTAATGGGTGACCATGTGAATTATTTTGATTTTAGAGAGTTTCAATGAGTAGGTAAGGGAATGCCTCAAGATAGACTTGGGGCAATGAGATAAGTACATGGTCCTTTTATTCCCCCTCCTGCTATCCCTTCTCCACCCCTAATTCAGAACCCAAACATTATTGCAAATGCAACACAACAGGGCTTTAGTGCCATACACTCTTTAACCGAGCACTTGATTATATAGACTTCTCAGTTTGCACAACCACATGATGTTGGCAGTGATATTCGATCACTTGATTTTACTAGACCATCCTTGTCCACACATGTTTGTGTTCCCTATCATTGCATTTTTTACAATCAGTTGTACTTAGGTCCTCTTATGGAGAGTAGTGAGCTACCCTTGAACACTTGAGAGTATGATGTCCCTTCATCAGATGAGGCAGTGGGGTCTAGAACTCAAGCTGAGGGGTTGGGGACAAGAGCAAAAGCACAAGCATTAGTGGACCATAGAGAAGGAGAAGAGCATGGCCAATCTTTTATGCAGGTAAAATTTAAAGTTAAAATTTCATGGTGTATTCCATTTGAATAATATAAACAAATATTAGGACTAATGTATCTAGGGGGGATAATAGTTGATGACAGAGGAAGAGTTGATATGTAACACCCCACCAAGGAGCCCAGAGGATAACACAACTAAGCTTACAAAAAGGTCAAATAATTTTTTTTAAATGAAAGAAATAACAACAATCATATATTTATTCATAACATTTAAATTAAGCTTTATCCTCTAGGGTTCCACGATTGCATTACTAACGAACTAAAACAAGATCTAACCATCATTATGAATTAACTAGTAAACATAATTCATTCTAAGTCTAATTGCATTAGATAAATAAACACATACAATTTCATATTATATCATCAGATAAATAAGCATCAAGATCTTGTACATAGGATCACAAGTACGTAAACAAGTTCCTTTACAAGAGAGTACAACATTACATTGATGTATTCTATTGTAAGGAAATTGTAAACATATTTGTAATCTCATATGCTAGATCTTGATGTTATTATCTGATGTCTTATTATGATGGAAGTATATATGTGTTGTCTCTTTGATGCACTTGGTTTTAGATTGAATCATGGATGTTAATTAGATTATGTTAGTAAGTAGTAATGCAATCATGGATACCCCAGAGAATAAAAGTTAACTTGCATGTTAAGTGATTATATGATTTACACTTTGTTATTATTTCTTCTTTTAAAATAAAAAAAAAATTGCCCTTTTGTAATGCATAGTTAAGCTTATCTCTAGGGTTTTGTGAGGAGGCATTACATGATAGAAGATCATCATGGAACTTTGTCTGCCATCCAATTTGGCTTTGATTTACTGGTATAATTTTTCTACACATCAGCTTTTTTTATTGTATGCATTTATTTCTTTGTGAATAATTATATATTAATTTATATCTTGATGTTAATTAAACTTTATAGTCAATCCAAAATGTGAATGAAGTGGCATCTTTGACAATGGTCTTTACTCAAACTCCTGATCAACCCAAGGGACTATCATTCGTAGAATGATTTTCTAAATGCCAACAAAGGGTGGAGGTAATTTGACTGAACTGTAATTTAATTGATAATTTAGAAAACTTAAATATTTGATTATAGTCATTTAGATAAATAATAAAATAGAGAATAGATAAATTGATCTAATAATTTAAAAATTATTATGATTATTTGTATACATAGAGTCTTACATTCTTGTCATTTTTCATACAGGAGATATTAGTTGGTTCATCCATGATGAGTCCTTCTCAATCGTTGAAGGAGGCCTCGATGGTGGTATGTTGTTTTCTAGTAGATAAGTTTTTTGTGTAGTGCACTCTAGACTTATTTATGTGTAACACATCTAACCTTTTTTAATGTATACATTTCCTTTTATTTTAATTATTATATATTAATTTATTTCAATGTTACTTTACTTTTACAGTCTCTTGAGAAAATGTGAGTGATGTGCCACCTTTGCCATCATGCTTCAATAGGACACTTGATCATCTTAAGAGAAAATTATTTGCAGAACGATTGTCTAAACGACAAGAAAGGTTTGAGGTAATTGAATTGAATTTTTCTAAATAATTGATAGTTTATAGAGGTCTTATAGTTTATTGTAGTGATTTAGATGTATGTTAATAAATGAAAGTTATAAATTTTAGTAGATAAGATTCTATTTACTAACTCTAACTTATTTATATTTACCATTGAAGTGATTAATCAAATTTGTGGTTTGACTTGTTAATGCAGTCAACTTTGCCTCCATCAACTACTAGACATGATGGTACGAAGAGGACATTTTTTGAGGATCCATTATAGATTGAGGATTCACCAAAGACATAGGGTCAAGTGGACCTTTAGTATTTGATGTAGCTATTCGGCATGTAGATTGTATATAGATTTTGAGACATGGCATATGCCACATATTGTAAAAAAAGTTTTAAGTTGGCATATTTGCCAAATTTTTCTATATGTCTACCATTATGGAGTAGATTTTAATATATATACACCTTGATATACAATATAATTTGAATTTCTTATGTGCTGTATTCCTACTTTGAAACTTAAAAGTTTGATGTATAATCAGTTTACAATGGTTGAGTTATGATCAATAACATGTTATAAATTGATTTCTTATTATATATAAGTGTTTTTCATGGTAGAAAGATGATATATATAGTTTCATACCTCAAGACATAACTTGATCTTAATTGCCACATGATTGTAGTTTTAGTTAGATATAGGATTTTCATGAAATGATAAATTTGAATGGTGCACACATGTGCAAAGCTAGAAGATGGCTATAGAAAACTTTTATCTCCTCCATATGTAGTTCTAGCTCTTCATTTTTCAAGTACAAACATCAAAAAGAAGTTTTAGATAACTAATTTCACTATCAAAACTTCATTTCTAGTCTCCTTTCTTCATATTTTCTCCATTTTTAGTCTTAATCAGGGCATCTACAATCTAGAACAACAATTTGGTACCTCATGGAAGGCTACAACAATCATATCTAAGGCTATAATTCTAGTACATGATTATAATGTTCATTTTCATTCAGCTCCAAGACCTTGATTTCTTCATCTTTGACCATTTCTAGCTATGATTGTGTAGGTACAATAGTGATATAGGTCTGAAAATCAAGTTGTTTCATGGCTAGTATAGAATATTAGGAGTTTGAAAGGTTGTCACAACAACACTTTGCAAAAAGGTTTTCAAAATTAGGTAAATGGAAAAATCTTGTTTCATTTCATCTCCTAGATTTTGTCTTCAAACTCATTGACATCTTCTAGCTTTCATTTTGTAGGTAGAAAGGAAGATCCTTCCATTTCATGAAGTTTCCACCATGTTTCTACCTCATTCCTAGATGTTCCCATAATGTTTCTAGTCTCACAAACCATGTTGTCAAATTTGTTGTTGTGGGAAAATTCACAAATTTATCATTTTTCCTTGGCCTTGTAGATCTTCAACATTTATGCATGAACAATCTTAACTTGTATAGCCTACCCTTGACTATAAATGATTTCTCTTGAGCTATGACAATCATTCCTTCAACCTTTTGACAATCTTAACTTGTATAGCCTACCCCTACCATAGTGCAACAGACCTCCACAATCATGGATGCCCATCATTTATGACAAATCTTCATTGATATGACAATCTTTCCTTCAATCATTTGACTATGTTAGGACCTCATACATTCACCTTCAAACCTTGTGGTAATGTCTTGTTATTATGAACAACTTTATGAGACATAAGATGGGGATCCAAGGGTGTATGTGACTTTCTCAAAGGATTGCAAGTAGCTTTATGGATTGTGGTAGTAGGATAAAACTCTTTATTATTGTCCTATAAGGACATAAAAGCATTCACAAGAGCTAAACCCTTTCAAAGTGTTGCATAGAGTCTAAGGATTTATTGTTCTATGATATGAGACAACAAAAACTATGTTTGGTGAGTGTATTGTGATGAGATATTAGGATAGTCAAAGACCTTTTAGAGATCATATGATTATAAGAGTTTTATTTTTTAAATTAATTATTTCTCTCTCAATACCTTCAGAAAATGATTAGTTCTTCTAAAAACTATCCCAAGACCCTATTGATTGCCAAATTCCATAACTAGGTGTGATAATAGCAGAGTAACATGGTGATAGTCCACTTTATCTCATTTAAAATAGTGCTCTTGCATAGAATAGTAGTGTATTAGACTCATTAGTTGATCAGTGATGATAAGATATGATGTTAGTCTAATATCTAGACATTCTAGGAATGGTCAACAGAGTAGAGTACATGGTAGTGGTAGAGCAGGCCTAAGTGCAATCATTTGAGAAGGAATTCTTAAGTACTTTGAGCCTAGAAGACTTAGGGTTTATGGTGCAGGAGCACCCCTTCAAAAAGATAAAATATGCATAAGAGGGAGAAGAATAAGATTTTGATATGTTTGATACATTTCATGTTATCATGTAGCATTTTGTGTTAACATTTCATGTTTGTAAGAACCGACCCCACCACCCACCATAGGAATTGAGGTCCCAAATTGAGCATCCCAATAAGCCAATTTGGACATCATTAGATATTGGGATATGTGGCTGATTAAATCAATGTGTCGAACTGTTTGGAGTTTTGTTGTCTAAGGCCAAACAGGTGTCGTGAGATTAGTTAGGGTTTTTGTTTATAATCTTGGTTAAGCAAAATGAGAAGAGGGTGGAATAAAAAAAAGAAGCAGATGAAGGTGGTGAAAAAGATAGTTCACCTTCCACCTTATAAAATTATCAAATGTGTGAATCTTTGTAAGAATGAAGAAATATAATTTCTGTCAGTTGTGTTTTACAAATTTTGGATTCTTTGTAAATTCCCTGTGTATTGAATCGTCCTATGTATATTATCTATATAGACTCGTTTTGTGTTCAATTTAGTCTTTCTGTTGTCGAGATGTATGATTAAAGCCATTCCACTGGTGGATTTCTGTGAAATCAGTGGAATGGACTTGTAAAATTGTTTTCTGTTTTGTTTTCCTTTTGTTCATGGTCATGGCAGAGTAGAAATTGTGAGATTTGTTACAGAGGAGGTTATTGGGTGTGATTCAAATACACAGTTAGGTATATATGTCAATTTCATACCGGGAATCAGTTGTGAGTATATCACATTTGTATGCGAGTACCATCCTGCGTATACTCTGTGAAGAAAGGTCTATTTCATGTGCATGTCAAAAGATGCATGTAGTGACTGGTACTAGCAGTAAGGAGAACCAGTGGTAGAAGGTTAAATAATGTATATATGAAGTAGAGGTCATCGGAGTAACAAAGACTTTGGTAAGAGAATTTTTGAGTTAACCGATAATGTTTATTTTGCCAATGGTTGAACCGGTTCAACGTTTCAATGGGTTCATTTGGTTCGTCGGTTCAACAATGGGTTAAGGTTCATCGGAGTATCGGCCAGAGATAAGAGGGAATCACCGATAATAGAAGTCTTGTTGAAGGCCAAGTCTAGCGTAAGCCTTTTGGCGTGAGGTTGGGGATTGGGAGATTAGCTTAAAGTTAGATCGAAGAATTAAATCTTGCTGAAGAAAAAAAGACAGCATTGAACTGTTGAACCTTAAGTTGGAGGTTCAACCTGTTCAATTGGTTCCTTTGGTTTAAAGGTTCAACGAAATACAATTGGTTCAACGGTTTGAAAGTTCGTGGGTGCGTCGGTCCAACAAAGTTAAAATGGTTCACTGGTTCAATAAACTTGGAGGTTCAAAAGGTTCAATGAGTTTAATGGTTCAACCACTATGGTGGTTCAATATATTTAAATATGTTTTGTTGTTTTGAGCATTTCTGTTGCTCGCTCTACATCAAAGTGGTATCAGAGCTAGCAAAAGCTCTAGGCAGAGGTGTTTAAATATTTAAATTTTTTTGAAGGTAATTGAATCCTATTCCTGTAGTGTGTGGACAGACGATGTTGAGGTCTGTCTTGACTATTCACCAATAGAGATTTGACTAGAAGAGGGTGTAGAGTGAAACCACTACAAGAAAGAGTGGTAGTGCATCTCTTGGATCTACTATTGGATGAGAGGATTTGTAAAAGTGTTGGCATTGTTTGCGAATGTTTATGTCAGACAGAGAAAGAGAAGAAGGGGCTAGCGAGATGCCTCCAAAGGGGATGACCACTGAAGTGGCCAAGAAATTCAAGGAGATAGAGGATATGATAAAAATTGGAGTCAGGGGAGCACTCCAGGCTGAGTTGAAAACCTTCAAAAAAGAAAAGAAACCAAACGAGGAGTTTGATGGAGAAGAAGATGGGGAAGAGGAAACAACCTTAGGACAGACAGATATATCTGCAGATCATAAACAATTTTTGGAGGCCATAAAATCACTTGGTAAGGAGTCATCTGAATCAAGAGTGGAGATTCTGATGTTCAGCAGAAAGATGGATGCAGAAGAAGTCATCAAATGGATCGAGGCTTTGAACAACTACTTCGAGTACAAGGAGGTACCAGAGAATAGAAGAGTCAAGTTTGTAAAAACAAAATTGAAAGGTGATGTACTCACATGGGGGAACTACACCCAAGGAGAAAGGGTGAAGAGTGGCAAGAGCATGATCTCATCCTAGAGTTGGATGGTAGAGAGGATCAAGGCTCAGTTCTTACTAGCAGATTATGAAGTGTAGATATATAGAAAAATGCAGAACCTCAGGAAGAAAGATATGGATGTATCCACCTATACAGAGGAATTTCATAAATTGTCTCTTAGGTGTGGGCATGCTGAGGATGAGAAGGGAAGAGTTTCCAGGTATATTAATGGCCTAAAGTACAATATACAAGATGAGATTACCATCTTGACACCTGAAACTGCTGACAAGTGTTTCTAGGTGGTGCTGAGAGTAGAAGAGAAATTGAAAAGAAAAGGAGAACAATAGGACAGAGGAAGCAGAAGACAGCAAAGAGGGGAAGAAGTCCTTTCAGAGGCAATCAAAGAGGAGGAAATGGATTTGGACACCAAGGTGAATCCAATCAAGAGAATAGCAAAGGAGACAGCAGTCAAACTCAAAGGGGAAGTTACAGTCAAAAAGGAAACTTTAGGGGCAGAGGACCTCTCAGATGTTACAATTGCAATCAAGAAGGCCACATAGCCAGTAGATGTCCAGAAAAAACAACAAGTTCAATGGGGGAAAGAAGGACAAATCTAATCCAATAGTCTGACTGCCAAAGTGTGGAAAGCTCAAACACTTATCAAAGTGTGAATGCTCCTGATAGTTATGGATATCCTAAGAAGGGAGAATCATTGATGCTTAGGAGAACACTCTTGAAGACATCCAAGGAGATGATACAAAGGGGGGCACTTTTCAGGACCAATTGTAAAAGCAAAGGTAAAATATGCAAGGTAGTAATAGATTCTGGTTCAACAAATAATATGGTATATCAGGAAATGATGGATAAGTTGAAACTGGAAAGGATTCCACATCAAAATCCTTACAAGGCATCTTGGGTAAGTGACAATCAATCACTTTTGGTATATGAACAGGCATATGTTGATTTTCAGATTAGAGATTATCAGGATAGAGTTTTATGTGACATATTGCCCATGGAATGTTGTCACCTACTTTTGGGTAGGCCATGGCAATTTGATAGGAGAGCATTGTATGATGGATATGCTAACACATACACCATCAAGAAGGATGGGATAACTATTGTGTTAATACCATTGTAGGAGGATGCTGCAACATAGAAGGCAACCAAAATCATTTTAGTGGGAAAGAAAGAGTTTGTGGAGATGCCTATAGCAGAGTCAAAGGAAATTAAGGATATCTCAAGGAGAGGAGATCACAATTTGAAGACAATTTTAGTTCTAACTGACAGGGATCAGGTGGATCAGCAGAAGGTTACGAAGCAGGTTTGTACACAGCCACAGGCTGATTGGCAAGACAAGGATGCCATCATAGTAGGGACTATTGTTTGTCCTCTAAGAGTTGAAAGACAAACCCATCCTACCATAGCATTACAGGGGGTTTCCAATGCAGATGTTCAGACAGAGATGATGGTAAGAAAGGATGACCAGTAAAGTGTGAGAAGAGCCTACAGTATTAGGCATAAGTATTTGGTTCCATGGTAGCAAGTTGCAGTCCAGAGATCATGGGGTAGAAATGAGACAATAGGAGATAAAGGTGGATTCAGTCAAAGACTTAACTCATGGGACATGAGTTCTTTTCAAGGTGGGGAGTATGGTGCAGGAGCACCCCTTCAACAAGATAAAATATGCATAAGAGGGAGAAGAATAAGATTTTGATATGTTTGATACATTTCATATTATCATGTAGCATTTTGTGTTAACATTTCATGTTTGTAAGAACTAACCCCACCACCCACCATAGGAATCGAGGTCCCAAATTGAGCATTCCAATAAGCCAATTTGGAAATCATTAGATATTGGGATATGTGGTTGATTAAATCAATGTGTCGAACTGTTTGGAGTTTTGTTGTCTAAGGCCAAACAGGTGTCATAAGATTAGTTAGGGTTTTTGTTTATAATCTTGGTTAAGCAAAATGAGAAGAGGGCAGAATAAAAAAAAAGAAGCAGACGAAGGTGGTGAAAAAGACAGTTCGCCTTCCACCTTCTAAAATTATCAAATGTATGAATCTCTGTAAGAATGAAGAAATAGAATTTCTGTCAGTTGTGTTTTACAAATTCTAGATTCCTTGTAAATTCCCTGTGTATTGAATCATCCTATGTATATTATCTATATAGACTCATTTTGTGTTTAATTTAGTCTTTCTATTGTCGAGATGTATGATTAAAGCCATTCCACTGGTGGATTTCTGTGAAATAAGTGGAATGGACTTGTAAAATAGTTTTCCATTTTGTTTTCCTTTTGTTCATGGTCATGGCAGAGTAGAAATTGCAAGATTTGTTAAAGAGGATGTTATCGGCATGTGATTCAAATACACAGTTAGGTATATATGTCAATTTCATACCCAAAATTAGTTGTGAGTATATTGCATTTGTATACAAGTACCATCCTACGTATACTCTATGAAGAAAGGTCTATTTCATGTGCATGTCAAAAGATGCATGTAGTGACTGGTACTAGTAGTAAGGAGAACCAGTGGTAGAAGGTTAAATAATGTATATATGAAGAAGAGGTCATCAGAGTGATAAAGACTCTGGTAAGAGAATTTCTAAGTTAACCGATAATGTTTATTCTACTGATGGTTGAACCGACGGTTGAACCGGTTCAACAATTCAATGGGTTCATTTGGTTCGTCGGTTCAATAATGGGTAAGGTTCATCGGAGTATCGGTCAGAGATAAGAGGGCATCACTGATAATAGAAGTCTTTCTGAAGGCCAAGTCTAGCATAAGCCTTTCGGCGTGAAGTTGGGGATCAGGAGATTAGCTTAAAGTTAGACCGAAGAATCAAGTCTTGCCAAAGAAAAAAAGACAACATTGAACTGTTGAACCTTAAGTTGGAGGTTCAATGGGTTCAATTGGTTCCTTTGGTTCAAAGGTTCAATGAAATACAATTGGTTCAATGGTTTGAGAGTTCATGGGTGCGTCGGTCCAACAAAGTGAAAATGGTTCACTGGTTCAATAAACTTGGAGGTTCAAAAGGTTCAAGGAGTTCAATGGTTCAACCACTATGGTGGTTCATATATTTCAATATGTTTTGTTGTTTTGAGCATTTCCGCTGCTCGCTCTGCATCAGTTTATGCCCTAACTTTGAACAATAGCATTAGAACCTTTCTCCTATCATTTTGTAAGGTCTAACTACTTTGTAATTGACATTATATATTCAAACTTATAGTAGCATATATCTAATTTTCTTTTAGTCCATTATAGTTGCAAATTGAAATGGTTTTCCTTGTATAATTCATTTTGGATTACAAATATATTGTTGCGAAGTGTATGGGTGATGCTTTTGCAATGTATTGAACATGGTTTTTGAGCTGAGATAAGTGTATGTTTAGGTCTAATATTGTAATAGGTTAAAATTTAGATAGTTGGTTTTGATTAGTTTGTGTGTATGCCTATCCTCCTTTCACCTTTTACATTCAAGGACTTTGGATCAAGTGGTAATGCACTATCAGGTCCTTGGTCACTTAGGAATGTTGGGAAGATTGGACTAGAGTGATTTGATTGTCAATTATCCTTAATTATGCTCAAGTGTACATCAAAACCTAATTATGCAAATACGACAGTAAATGAACAAATTATTCAGAATGCTGCTGCAAAGAGATGTAAAATGACAAATGAAAGTGCACCTATTTTTGAAGTTTGAGAAGAATAATAGTCAAGGACTAAAGAGCGGCGCCCAAGTCCAAGGCCCAAGTTTTGTTGGGTTCTGGAAACAAGATCTGCAACTTGTGCCTACTATACCAGAGATTTTCCTGCCATTGAAATTGGAGGACTAATGAGCAGGTGCCCTAGTCCAGGGTGCTATTTTCAACTCTGATCTACAAATCCAACACTCTGTAGTACCCTCCTGCAACTCCACTTTTCTTGTATCTTCAACTGGTAACCTACAATCACAGAAACTTTGGGAGGGGGTTGTGGTGTTTAGAGGCTTGCCTCAGTCAAGCCCAGGAGAGACATTCAAGTCTTCTAAACACCATTGTCAGATAGATAGTACATGCTCTTGGGAGGCAGAGGCAAAATCCAAATGATAAATACTTAAAAATACAAATGATGTCACCTTGTGGTGAAGATCTCATGGAAGGAAGAAGCTCTTCATGCCATGAGGAGAAGGATGCTCAAATCTGCAAATACAAACACATAAACAACACAAATCTGCTCTTGCCATACAATGAATGCCTTGAATCACCTTTAGAATGCTAATGCTCATAAAATTTCCATCTAATAATCATCTAGTTTACAAATGATTGCCTAAACATGCTTATATATGCAACTACAAACACTCCCGCCAAGAATTTCATAATTCAAACTTATCATGTCAGCATAGGACCTAAATAACGGTCACAAACTGACACTCAAAATTTGGGACTAACCCAAAATAAGGTAGGACTAGGGCGCGGGTGCCCAAGTCCTCCCTCCCTATTTTGGTCATGGTTATGTTCAAGGGATCCCCCTAGGTCTCATTTGTCATGAAACTTAGGGATCATTTCATTGGGATGTCAAAATATGATGAAAGATGTCCTAGATGCAGATAAAAGACCCATGAGCTAAACCTTATGAGGGAAAAGCCCCCAAGGGCACATTTCTTGACATTACATTTAGTGCCCACTTTAATGTATGTATAAACAAAAGGCCAATACATGTATTAAAGTACGGTCAACAAACACATCAAACACGCCAAGCACAGAGAAGGCACACCAAACAAATTCAAGACAATGACAGGCACGCAAAACACAGAGAAGATAGTAGATGCGTAGAAGATAGTTAATGCATAGAAGACAAGAATGATTTCTTTTCTTTTATTTTTCTCATATATATGAAATGTAGATGCAAGTACAAGAAAGTAAACACACCTCCCATAATGCAGGAAGCACTCATCGCACTAGTCTTTAGACTGCATATATGGGGTAACACACACGCAAGACACGTAAAACCTCTAAAAATGCAGGAAGCACTCATCACAGTGGTCTTTAGACTGCATATGGGGCAACAGACACGCCAAACACACACACTTTGAAGACACAAAGAAAACATGGTAGACAAGTGATGGAGTGTTCCCATGTCTAGGCTAATCACCATCTCAGGCACATTACAGGCACACACCGATGATTGGGCTTCACCACAACAATCACTGAAGACATGCTTAAGGGTTGAGTTAGTCACAGAACAGGAATTTTGAAAATGACAGGATGATGCAATATGCTCTGAGAAATACACCATCCCCACCTCCACATAGGGTTTAAGATGATTGATTGATTGATTGATTCAAGAAAACTCAGAGTGTAGGAGGGACTCATCGCCACCAATCTTTAAACTGCACCTAAGGACAAGCACATTGCTAACATCTACAATAGACTGCTTACCTTATATATGCCCCCACCTTAAGGTGGTTGATATTAGGTATCGATATCAAGCACATTAAGGTAGGAAGAAAATGCACAAGGGAACGCGGACTCTTGTAAAGCCCATGCTCCCCGGAGGTGACATGTACTATATGATTGCCAAATGTTCCCACAAACACATCCCTACAAGAATCATGTTAGTTTTTACATAATCATGATAAACAACATCAATGCATATGATTAATCACACCAAGAGCCAAGGTTATACCACAAATTCAGAGATCAAGGATAACCATGGGGCTATATCATGAACATCTCCAAATTGAGTGTCACCAAGGTGAGATTCAAAGACAAACAAAGTGGACGGAGCAACAATATTGTTAATGTTTGTAAATGAGATAGAACACCATCAAAATCACTACGTAGAAAGCACAGAGTGCTTCTACTAGCCAAGCATCAGATAATTTATTACAACCCCATTGTCAGATTAGGAACTAAGTCCAATTTTTGATTTCTCACTAAAGGGACACTAGGTTTGCATTAGTATAAATATTTTTTGTCATCTACCTGCTAGATAGAAACACTAGAGGAAGGGAAACAATAAATAAGAGAGGAGAAACAAGTGTCTTGGGGACAATCACATAGGAGGGTATCCCAATTCACCAACTGCAATGCTATGTCTGTAAGACACAACACACAACAATGAAATTAGAGAGAGAGGCAATATAGAAGAATGATGATACAAATAGAAGAAGGTCACAACAAAGGTGGTCTCCTGGTATCCCGGACCTTACAAGAGAATCCAGGGTCATCCCAGGAGGCCTAAACAACACATAACACATCACGGGGGAAGCACATCACAAGAGAGATAAAGGGATAGAAATATTTACCTGTAACGTCTTCATGCTAGGTCTCGTCATCAAGTAAATTATCGTCATCCTCCCACTCCCAAATTTTAGAGGAAAGTAGAACATAAAGTACCATAGCCCAATTCTTATCCTTGTCTTTAGGTTGCTCATTCTTAGGATCATCTTTGTTTGATTCAATGTTTGGTTCAATGTTTTCTTGTTGAGTTGTATGCATTATGTTCTTGAGGGATAGAAGAAGGAATTTGGTTTGAGTTGTTTCAGTATCTATCGAAGAGAGTTTTAATGTAGGAGACCTTTCCTCATCCACTAGTGCTACATCAGAATGAGGGGAAGGCAAGGTGTTGTGAGGAAAATTATCAATGTTTGTATCTTTAGTGATGCTCAAAGAGGTAGTTGATGTTTTTAAATCCTTAGTGATGTCCAAATGATTTGAATATTTGAACAAAGGAAGGAGATTAAGAGTCTTCTCTTCCTTAGTGATATCCAAGGTGTGTGAATAATCAACTAAAGGATGATCCATAGAGGTTTCATGCATTATGATAGAGTTTTTATTGTTGTTAGATGAAATCTCATCATCTACCCATGGAATGTTCTTAATTGAAAGGAGCTCTTTATTTACTAATGCTTTCTCTTGGCCAGGGAGAGCATTGGAATGGCAAAGTGGTGATGGCTCTTCATTTGCTAATGCTTCATCTTGGCTAGAGTGAGCATTAGAATGAAGATTTGGTGGTATGATGTTAAGAGATGTGTCAATGAAATCAACCTCTTGCATCAAAGTGTCTGCATGAGGAGGAACAACCTTGGGAGAGGGATTATAAGGTAAACCAAAGTTATTATCACATGTTTTAGCAATGGGTGCTATAGTGGAATTTTCCATAAAGTCATCTAAGGCTTCATCTAACATTTTGAGGTCATCACTAGTATATATACTATTGATCATGAATTTAGTGAGGTCATCTAATATCAAAGGATATATTCCCATGAGGTTTGTGAATCTATAAAAATCAGATATATAACAAAGGATTTCACATGTGGAGCACATAGAGAGATCAACATCATGTATGTATGCTATTTGTTCCAAAACTTGAGGATGCTTATCCATGAATTTAGAGAAATGATCAATGTATATGATATATGCAAACAAAGATTCCAATGAAATATCAATGATATATGCTTTCAAATCAATGTGAGATCAGATTTTAAAAGTTTTTCAAAAGTATGCAAAAGACAAGTGTAAAAAAAGACCTAAAATGCTTGATTTTTTGTACTTTTTCAATGCAAATATATGAAAGAAAAGGTGTTGTAAGGATTTTGATTAGGGGAAGAAAATAATATTTCTATTTTCAATCTAATAAAGTAATAATATCCTTTACAACACACTTTTTATGCAAACCTAGGATGATGACTAGTCAAAAGCTACTGAAAATGCCTTAAAATATGCAATTTTACACAGTTTTTCAATCCCAAGACCTAATGAAAGAAGTGTTGTGATAAATTTTAGGAGGTGAAGAAAATAATAGCAATTATACCAGTCACCTCAAGCCATAAAACTCATCACAACACGCTTGGAGTGTAAATCTAGGCCAAACCCTAGGGCAAATATAGCAAAAATGTGCAATTTTTCACCAAATTTTTAATACAAGAGCCCAATAAAAAGGTGTTGTGAAGACTTTTAGGAGGGGAAGCAGACAATAACCCTGATAACAAAAAATTAGTACAAAAATATTCTTCACAACACGCCTATAGTGCCAATCTAGGGAGTCGATAAGGCCAAATCTAGTGAAAATCAAGGTTTTTCAAGCCCTGGGTTTGAGATCTTAATGCAAAATGTTATATGAATGTTTTGTGTAGACGCCTAAAATTGGCTCAGATTGAATTAAGTAAATATTCTAATATTTAGCTTAATTCTTATTTCCTTCTGTCAATCAAATTCATATTATAAGTTTATTTGATTGGTTCATTATCCTACAATTAAATAAAATTATTTTATTTAATTGAAATCCCTAAATTCTTCTAATGTCTCAAATCCTAAATCCACCTCATCAATCCACCTCATCTTTCCACCTCATCTCTTCCACCTCACCATGTTACACATATAATTAAATATTCTTAATATTTAATTAGCTAATATCGTCCAAAATCTAAAATTGAATATTTAATTCAATGTTCCCCATTATCCTCCACTCATTGAATCTTTAATTCAATTGTTCCACATTATTCTCCACTCATTGAATTAAAAATTCAATTGTTCCCCATTATCCTCCACCATGAATTCTTAATCCAATTGTCATAACCTATTATCCTCCACCATGAATTCTTAATCCAATTGTCATAACTCACTATCCTCCACCATGAATTCTTAATCCAATTGTCATAACTCACTATCCTCCACTCTGAATTTTTAATTCATCCATTATGAATTAAAAATTCACAAAAAATGAGAGCCATTGATCTCATCAGTTGATCCTCACCCTCTATTCTATTTTCAGAAAATCTATAAATAGAACTCTTCTCTAAGCAATTAGGAGAATTTCTTGCACAATAACTATACTCAAATTTCTCTTCTTCTCTCTATTTCTAGTATCCTACATTAGTGTGTTGAAGCTCACATTCAACACAAACAGGTATCAAAGTCATTCTTCCCTTGTCATCTTGAGGAATTGAAGCAAGGAAGCAAGCTCCCTGAGGGTCAACCTTCATCATTCAAGATCAAGAGAGATAGACAAGCAATGGAAACCGCAGGGTAACAAGTTTGTAAGTTTTGTACTTTCATCGGTTTATTCTTGTTATTTGCATATTCCATTGGTGTTTGGGTTTTTGTTTTCATTAATTTGACTAATCCAATTTCCCATCTACATTTTGGCGCCCACCGTGATCTAACCCCATCTCGTTTGTGAGTGTTTGTCGTCGAAATTTTTTTGTTGCAGGATACAAGTGTTTCAAAGAACATTCGGGCATCGACTCTTACAAACGACCTCTTAGGCTCAATCGAATCTCACTGTTGAGCTCAGGAGACCTTACAGGTGCAAAATAATATATCATTTGCCTATTTTGGATTACTAGAAAATTTTTGAAATTTTTTTAATTTTTTTTACACTATTTGAAAAAAATAAATTAAAAAAAAAATTGCCTTAGGTTTTATTTGTTCTCTTATTTTCACATTTTAATTTAAAAAAAAAAAAAAAAAACTTTGAGTTTTATTTGTTTTTATTTTTTAGTATATACCGTAAAAAAAAAATCACAAAAAAAATAAATTAAAAAAAAACAAAAAAAACAAACTTAAAAAAAAAAAAAACAAAAAACAAAAAAAACACAAACCACGTCCCCTTCCCTCCCACTCCCCCCACCCCACCTCCCTCCCGTAGCCCAACCTCCACCCTACCCCCCCGACCCCCTCCCAATCCCTCCCCTACTCCCTGCGTCCTCCCCTCCTCGGCCCCCGCGCACTCCCTCCACCTCCCCATCCACCCCTCCGCTCCCTTCTCCCCGTGCCTCCCACCCCCCTTCTGCTCCGCCTCCCAACCCCCTTCCTCCCCCTCCACCGCACCACCCGCAGACCCTTCCTCCCCCTCCGCTGCACCACCCGCAGACCCTCCCTTCCCCCTTCTACTCCGCCTCCCGCACGCCACCACGCCCCGCAGCCGCCACTCCTTTGCCGCCTCCCCTATGCCCAAACCCTCCTACGCCCCCCCGACAGTCCAGCCTGTGGCCCAACCCCTGCACGCTGCCCATCCACCGACCTCTACCCACTGCCACCACCACCTCCACCACCACCTCCACCCCTGCCGACCACCCCATCTCCACCACCGCCCGCCACCGTCCACCTTCCCCACCTCTGCTCCTCTACCTACCAATTCATTATTTTTTTTATAAACAAATTTTATGTTAAAATAAATAACCTATAATAATAATAACATTAAACAAACAATCAAAAAAAAAAAAAAAAATTAAAAACAAATTTCTACACAATAAAAACACAAAAATTCACAAATTTTTTTTTAAAAAACAAAAAAATAATAATAATTAAAAAAAAAAAAAAAATTAAGTAAAAAATCAAACCAAAACAATATTTTTTTTAAAAAAAACAAATAAAAATAAAAAAATCAACACAAAAAACAAATAATTTTAAATAAAAATAAAAAAATCAAAATCAAAACAAGGGGGGACTTTTTTTTTTTTTTCCCACTTAGCAAAATAGGCCTTTT
This sequence comes from Cunninghamia lanceolata, assembly GCA_027924645.1. Taxonomy (NCBI): domain Eukaryota; kingdom Viridiplantae; phylum Streptophyta; class Pinopsida; order Cupressales; family Cupressaceae; genus Cunninghamia; species Cunninghamia lanceolata. The sequence continues at coordinate 14,924,317 of BSBN01000078.1, forward strand.
TTTCAAATTTTCACAACTTTTGCATACGGAGCCAAAAATTTGCAAATTTGGACTTTTCGGAAAGTTGACGAGATGACCTTTGCAGTGGTGAATACATTTTCAGGTGACGATACCTTTTACCAACATTTTTTTGCAATCACACTCAAACCTACAGTACAACGTGTTTGGTCCATTTGTTTACCTGTTGCTAACTTGTGAGTTTTTGTGGAACTAACAGCCTTGTTACAGCTTCTTATCACTCACACAGAGCAAATCAGTTTTCTAACATGTTCATGCAGGATGAGCGTTGAAGGCATCTTGATTTATTGCACTAAGTCTTAGAAACATATTGCCTTCTTAAGGGATAACTGAACAATTCATTTTGACACTCTAAGTCTTAGGAACATACTGCTTTTCTTAAGGGACAATGGACATGTATGTGAAAACACCTCAATTTTCTAAGGGAAAATGGACATGTATGTGAAAACACTTCAATTTCTAAGGGACAATGGACATGAATGCCAAACACTTCAATTTCATAAGGGACAATTGACAACCACAAATGTGTGTGTGCCTAGTTTAGTTGCACCTTATTTTTCTTATAACGGGACAATTAAACCTTTGTTTGACATGCTTGCTCTTACATTTCAGTACTTCCTGTAGAAGGGCCTGCTTCTGGATTGCGCTTCATCCAAAAGGGATGACCCTAAGCGGAGTTCTCCTTTGAACTACTATATAAGAGGGATAAGGTGAAAGCCAAGTCCTAATCGACGTCAGCCTTACCTTGTGATGCCAAACTGCAAAGAGGTGTACTAGTTCCTTGTGGAAATGATTTTCATATTGAGCGAAGTGTTTGATACTCTTAGTAGGATTGGTTAAATCTTTTAGTAGCTTGTCACATTGCTCGTAAGGCATTGGTCCCTCAAAGTTACTAAGAACTATTTTAGATAGAGACTACCCAACTTACCTCCGAACATTGCGGTAATCATCAGTGCAAGGGGAATTGATTTAAGCCCTTAAGATACTCACCATTGGCTCCCTTGAGAAGAGATAGTATTCCCTTGGCCATAAAGCTCTTGTGACCTACTTGAGCTTTCCAAGGGGAGGGTGAGATATCCCTACCTATCGTCTCTCGCAAAGATACAAAATATCTGACACCTTTATGGAATGATATTTTTATTGACGAAGTATTAAGATGTGAGCTGATCTACTGCAATGAAACCTTGTCTCTAGGGATAAAAAGTGCTTGATAGTTGTTTGCAAATTGTCTCATCCCTGTCGAAACATTGGGCTTTTTTTTGTGAGCCTTGAACATACACTATTTGTTGTGTCAGTCTGTCTTTGCCGACTTTGTTTGCTATGTTTTCTCTTGCCAAAAATAAATCCAATCAGAAACAAACCACCAAACACAAAACAAAAAAAAAATGAAAGAAAAAATAGTCTACGCGGCGCAATCTATTTTCAAGAGAAATATTTTAGCAGTCTGAGGTACCCATTTCAATTTAGTCTCAGGATCAAAGATCAGGTTCCACCTTGCAATCAGTTTTCCATCCATTTCACACCAAAATCTCTCTCTTGCCAAATTATCCCATCCACCTTCTATTAGGTTTTCTAGTCCCAAAATCAAAGTATCCCATATCAGGTCAGCGTAGGTCGTTTCGTATCATTGTTACTTCAAGTAAACCTAGTAGGTCACAGAACTTTACTAGTGGTTCGTTGCATGACTAGTCACTGCACAGTAAGACAAGTATCGATTACCCTTACTAGTGGCTACCGTCTTGTATCCGCCGCCTTCATTGACATCATTGAGCAAGAAGGTCCTTTATCCAAGCCATATCCTAGGTATCTCATTCTTAGCACTCTCCGTCGACATCTGGCCAAAATCTCTTGCCCCATTCCACCTCATCCCACATCACCTTGCATGGTTCTTACTCGATCTCAATACAAAAAACAACTTGAAATGGCCAGCTCATCCCACTACATCTTCACACCTCCTGATAGTGATGAGGAAATCTTTGACAAAGAATATTAGAACACCATCCAAAGTAGGAAATTCCAACGCTTAGTAGATAAAGCGCTCCATGACAACCCCCAAAATTATTTCCATCACCTTGCTAGTCTTGGAACTAAACTCCCCGCAGATTTTGATATAAGCTCAATCTTGGAAAACATCAAGGATGATCGTGAAAGGGGAAAGAAAACCCTAGACCCAAACATAAATGAAAAAGGAAAGAAAACCCTAGACTCACATGTAGAGGATAGAGACAAGAAACCATGGAAGACATGCGGAAACAGCTTGAGTGCCTCAAACAAGAAATGTCAGATCTCAAGATGGGTTTGAACACAAAAACTTACTCCTTGGAGGATATCGCACCATACCCCTTTGACAAAAGTCTAAACATGGCACCCTTTCCCTTCCGATTCGTAGTTCCTAAATTAGATAAGTACAAAGGGAAAGGGGACCCTAGAGATCATATTAGGGAATTCAATGCAGCATGCATAGAAGTAGCTCACGATGAGATCTACTTAATGAGACTTTTTCCTAGATCTTTAGGTAGTCAAGCTATGGAGTGGTTTTCACGCCTCCCACAAGGCATCAAATCTTTTGATGAGCTTGTCAACAAATTTATCACACATTTCTCTTACAATATCGAGCACGAGGTATCTATGCTAGATTTATGCAACACCAAACAAAAGAGTGGTGAATCATTTGCCACTTTCCTACAACGATGGAGACAACTAGCAAGTAAGTGCTCCTATGATATGCTTGAGAAACAACTAATGGAGATGTTTGTCCATAACCTCAATAACGATATTAGCTATCAAATACTAATACAATGTCCTACATCATTCTCCAAAGTCATTGAAATGGGATTGTTCATTGAAAAAGCTATGGTCGCCAAGGGGCAAATCAAGTTATATAAGGACACACCTACCTCCAATTACTCAACAGATAAATCAAAGTTTTGGACCAAAAAAAAGAATGTGGTCAATGATGGGGTAGTAGATGCCAAGGCAGCAGCTCCCAAGCAACAACCCAGATTCACTCTTAAAGGAGAAACACATAATGGTACACTCAATAAACCACCCTCTCGAGAGCCCAGACCTTGGTTCAGTTCAAATCCAAGGAGAAAATTCACACCGTTGGGTGAGTCACAAGAGTCCGCACTAAGGAAGTTGTTGGCTAACAATGAAATCTCTCTACTGCCAACAAGTGATTATGAGCCTATAGTCAAACCTCCCTACTGGAAGAACATAGACTATTGTGAATATCATCGAGGCAGGGGGCACACAACCAACAACTGCATCTTCCTCAAAAATGTCATACAAAATGTGCTAGATCAGAACCAGGGAGGAACCCAACAGCATACCTCCAATGAAACTCATGTTGCCTACAGGGATCCACTTCTGAATCACAACAGACCATACAACAACAATAACAACAACGGCCACAACCACAACAACAACTACAATGGCAATAACAATAATGACAACAATCGCAATAGGCCAAATCAGAACAACGGGACTAGTAATGCTAACTATGCAAGTGTGCCATTTGATTATACCATAAACTGCATTTCTGAGCAAGTCCCCCAAGTCAACGTCATCTCACCCAACCAACAATTAGGACCTTACAGAACTAGTTGTAGTATAATTACCCGTAGTGGTAAAGTCATGCTCAATACCGCCCCTCCTAGGTCGTCCCCTTCTCCATCCAACTTTCGTCCGTACAATGTCATCGACCAATTACAAAAAACCCCGGCTCACATTTCTATCTTGGAGTTATTGGGTCTATCTCCTTCTCATAAGGAGATCCTTGAGAAAGCCTTAGTGGAAACCACTGTCCCAACTAACTTGGCCCAAGAGAAATTCTAGACCATGGTAGGTAATCTGACTTCCTCCCACACCATATCATTTACTGAGCAAGATGACCTCTCTGTATCTCAACCCCATAATACCCCTCTCCATATTGTCGCCTTCATCCACAAACACCGCATCAAGAGGGTTCTCATTGATGGAGGTACCGGTCTAAATATTTGCACATTAAAGCTGGTCCTTGCATTGGGGTTCTCCGAACAGGCAGTTGATCCAAGGAAAAAAATCACCATCAAAGCTTATGACGAGGAAGAAAGAACCACAAAGGGAACAGTGGTCCTACCCATTCAAGTGGGACCAGTGATAAAAGATGTTGTCTATCAAGTCCTTGATTGGGAGCTTGCTTATAATATCTTACTAGGGAGACCATGGATCCACGCTATGAAGGCTGTACCCTCTACCTATCACCAATGCATAAAATTCCCGCATAGTGGCAAACAAATCACAATTCAAGGCGACCCTGACCCCTATCAACATTGCAACTCTTTCCTTGCAAAACCCAAATGCATCATCCCGAATAACAGAGCATGTATATCCCCTACCCCGCAGCATGACCATACCGCTGAAGCCTCCTCCTCCAGACCCAAAGAGTAGAAAATTACCATAAAAGAAACTGGAGTGGGGGAGTACTCAATTGAGCACAGTCTCAATCTTGCCAAATTGCCTTTGTCTCCTAGATCTTTTAGCCAACCTAAGCATTTTCCAAAGCCATCTACTCCTCCTATAGCTCCCGCAACTCCCTTTGTAAAATGGGGGACCTTATCCAATGAAACAGAGGAGAGAGACATCCTACAATGGCTCTATACTGAAGAAGAAAACACACCCCAAGATCTACCTAGACTCCCAATAGAACTCTATGGGCGAGGTGAGACTATTCTGCACAGAATGGGGTACGAAGGACAAGGCCCCATTGGCCTCAAAAAAGAAGGAATCATTGAACCTATACAACCTTCTTCATCCTCATCGGCTAGAAACACAAGTGGCCTAGGGTACAAAGGCAAGGGTAAAGCCAAGGAAAATGCCTATCTTGTAGAAATGATCCAAACACTCCAAGAAGACAGTGACATAGATTCCAATGAATATGAGTGGGATGAGCTAATAGAGCATTCCTATGATGACAAAGAGGTCGATACCATCCAAACTTTTAGCCCCTACCATGAGGGACAAACACTACTGAACAGACCACTAGAGTTTGATTTGCCCATCTCTGAGATTATGCCTTTTGAAGAAAGTTCAAATTCCATCACAATAAACAACTTAGAGGAAAGTACCATCTCAAACACCACCCATTCCTATACTCCTAGCATATCCATTCACACCATCAATGAATTAGGCCTATCCTCCGATTCCATCCCCCTTGTACATCTTGAGCTTATTAACTGGGATCTGCGAGGAACTCCCCAACTAGACATGTTCCAAAACGATGATGCTTACATTGACTATATGAACCTTAGGGACCACCTACCCAAAGGAGATCATAAAGCTGGTTTCTCTATTGAACTTAATACCATGGCTTATTTCGGAGAGGGTGCCAATCCTTCCAGTCACAGAAATATCAAAATAAAAACTAGATCTGATGGTGAAAACTGTTTTGCAGTAGTGTCAAATCCCAAAATAGTAAAAAGAAAAGACGCATCTGAAGGTGAAAACCCAACTATGGCACCTGATGATGGAAGGCTTGACACTCTCCCCGATGACATGCATCAGGAGAAGTCTCTAATTGTTGTGGAACCTACAGAGCCAGTCAACATTGGTACAAAGGAACAGCCTAAGATCATTTATTTTGCTAAATCTCTTACTCCACCAGAAAAGACCAGGTTTGTACTATTCTTCAAGGAAAAGAGGGGCAGCTTCGCTTGGTCATATGCAGACATGCCAGGTCTAGACCCAAACTTGATTCTACACCATCTTCCATTAGACCCAGGAGTAAAACCAGTGAAACAAAAGCTTAGAAAGATGCATCCACACATAGCACTATTGGTAAAAGAAGAACTCAAGAAATTACTGGATGTAGGGTTCATCAAAGCTATAGACTACCTAGAGTGGATATCCAATATTGTGCCAGTGTCCAAACTAGATGGCCAAGTCTGACTATGCAATGATTTCAGAGACCTAAACAAAGCTTGCCGCAAGGATGATTTTCCATTGCCAAATATAGATATCATAGTTGACTTGACAGTAGGGCATACCATGTTATCTCTCATGGACGGTTTCTCAAGGTATAATCAGATTAGGATAGCACCAGAAGACCAGCACAAGATAGCTTTCACTTGTCCATGGGGCACCTTTTGTTGGAACGTCATGCCATTTGGGCTAAAAAATGTAGGGGCCACATATCAACGCGTTATGACAACTATATTCCATGATATGATGCATGTAACAATGAAGGACTATGTCGATGACATCCTAGCAAAGTCACTCACAAGAGAATCACACCTGGATGTGTTAGAAAAAGTCTTTCAGAGATTAGACCAATTCAAAGTTAGGTTGAACCCAAAGAAATGTGTGTTTTGAGTCACCTCAGGCAAGCTTCTAGGCTTTATTGTATCAGCAAATGGAATAGAGGTGGACCCCGCAAAAGTCAACACTATCACAGACATGCCACCTCCTAAGACTCTTACACAACTAAGATCGCTACAAGGCAAGCTACAAGCAATCCGCAGATTCATATCCCTGCTGGCAGACAAGTGCCAACCATTCAGTCATCTCCTACACAAGAACATTCCATTCAGATGGGATGAGGGATGTGAAGAAGCCTTCAACAAACTAAAAGAGTACCTCCTGAATCCACCCATTCTCATGCCCCCTATCCTAGGAAAACCACTAATACTCTACATATCAGCTACACCTACAGCTCTTGGGGCTCTTTTGGCACAACAAGATTATGAGAACAACGAAAGAGCCATCTACTACATCAGCCGAACATTGGTGGGCTATGAGTTGCAATACTCACAGATAGAAAAATCATGTCTAGTAGTAGTTTTTGCTTCCCAAAAAATTTGACATTATATGCTGGCACATCCAGTCAAACTTATTGCAAAAATAGATCCACTAAAATACCTACTAAGCAAAACAGCTCTCACATGTCGCCTAGCCAAATGGGTAATGCTCCTGAGTGAGTACGACAATGAATATATAGATAGAAAAGCTATCAAAGGGCAAGTCATTACTGATCAGTTAGCAGAGGCACCGCTATAGGACACCACCCCAATGCAATTTGACTTTCCAGATGAATCCTTATTCAACATCTCAACACATTCCTGGAAACTCTACTTTGATGGGTCCTACACAAACCATGGATCAGGGGTAGGAATCTTGTTTGTAACTCCTCATGGCGACACTATTCTGAAGTCTTACTGTTTGCTATTCCCATGCACCAACAACATAGCTGAATATGAAGCCCTAGTCATTGGTATCAAGATGGCAACCGAATGGAAAATCAGAGAGCTGCATGTCTATGGTGATTCTCAACTAGTGATAAATTAGGTCAATGATGATTACCAAACCAAAGATGAAAAGCTTATCCCTTACAAGAGAATGGTCAATGACTTTAAGGAATACTTTGTAATCTTCTCTTTTGAGCAGATACCTCAAATTGAGAACAAAGCAGTAGATGCCATGGCAACCATTGCATCCCTTCTTGAGATTCCAGAGAATGAGTCACAGTACGAGTTCTTAGTAGAAACTATTTGACAGCCAGCTTATGATCTTCCAGAGAACCATACCATATGCCTTTTAGTTGGATCTGATTCACCTTGGTACGGTACAATTTATACTTATCTCAAGGACAACACCTTCCCACTTGACCTATCTTCAAACCAATGACGGACCTTTATACGCCAAACCTCTCGCTATACCATTATTGCCGATACCTAATACCAACATGGTCTAGATGGTACTTTACACTGTTGTTTAGAACAAGAAGAATCCATAACCGCTTTGCAAGACGTACATGAAGGGATTTGTGGAACACACTCTAGTGGTCCTTCCTTAGCCAAGAAACTCATGCGCTTGGGTTATTACTGGCCGAACATGGAAATGGATTCATATCAGTTTGTCAAGAAGTGCAAGCAGTGCTAAATACACGGGAACCTGATACATGCACCAGCTCAAGAATTGAGACCTTTAATGACACCTTGGCCCTTTTGCCAATGGGGACTTGACCTTGTGGGAAAAATCCATCCACCCTCATCCAACAGCCACAAATTCATCATAACTGCCACTGAATACTTTACCAAGTGGATTGAAGCCGTTCCCCTCACCACCGTCACAGGTAAGCAAATCTCCTCATTTATCCTGAATTACCTCATCTGCAGATACGAGATTCCTTCATCCATTATCACAGATAACGAAAGACCCTTCAAACACCAGGATGTCCAAGAACTCTGTGATTGATTCAAAATCCAACACCATTTTTCCTCACCATATTACCCCTAAGGCAATGGTCAAGCTGAAGCATCCAACAAGACCATCTTGAAAATTCTCAAGAAGACAATCAATGATGCCGGCCGTGATTGGCATATCCAACTCAATCCCACTCTGTGGGCCTACAGAACTAGTATACGCACTCCCACAAGTGCTACACCCTATGCCCTTGTCTATGGCTCAGAAGCTATCCTTCCCATTGAAGTTGAATTGCCATCTCTCAGGGTGTCGTTAAAAGGTCTCATATCAGATGAAGAATACAGAGTTCTAGATTACAAGAACTAGAGTTGTTGGAGGAAAGGAGACAGAAAGCCTTTGACCATCTCAAAGCATATCAACAAATGATGTCAAGAAGCTATAACCATAGAGTTCACCCAAGAATCTTCAATGTTGGAGATCTAGTCCTTAAGTAAAATCCCCGCAATCAACAGGATAGGGAAAAGAAGGGCAAGTTTGAACCCAACTAGCTGGGGCCTTATGTAATTGTAGCTACTTACGGATCAGGGGCATATCAGTTGGCAACATCAGAGGGTGAACTATTAGATGACCCAATCAATAGCATGCATCTTTGCCAATTTTATACCTAGGAGAACCCCAATGTAAGGGAGGCACAAAATACAAAAAATAAAAAAAATCAGAAACATACAAAAAAATCATCCTTTGGTGAAAACCTGGCACACAGGCATCATGTTTACTTTCTAGCTTCTCGTGCAAATAAAAGCAAGTGATGAAAACCTGGTAAACAGGCATTACTTGTGATAAACTGCCTTCTCCATCTTTGGGAAACCAATCACCTTGAGTCCATTCTTCCTTCACTCATGTCCCATTCAACCCATATCTATCCCATAATAAACTCCTGACAGTTACCTATCATGGCTTGCTACTCTATCCCTTTGTCGGCCTTGTCAACCAAGGTTTTGTCCCATACCATATGCATCGCATAAGCCTAGCATAGTGTCTCTCATTGGTTTTCCATGGTCCAAGTCCAAGAACTACGTTGCCTCTGCGTCGTCATGTAGGCAAGGCCATATTCCTATGCACCCCCGAGGCTCACACGGTCCCATCCGTCCCATTTCTTGTCATCTTTCTTGTTGTCTCTCTTCTAATCCATCCATGGTCCATTAGGGTTTACCCTGAACTACATTGCCTCTGCATCGTCACGTAGACAAGGCCATTTAGCAATGAGCCCCTGAGGCACTAGGTCAGTGCCTTAGGGTCCATCCCACCAATAAGGATTGTGATACCTTCTGCTAGATAAACAAGAGCAACAAAGCATGCTTTGCAAAGCAACAAAACTCATGAGGCAAAACATCAACCTGTCCAAGGCAAAACAGAGCACCATATCGAAACACTCAAGCTAATTCTATATCAATTATGGCAAAATGACACATCTAATGCAAGAATGTTTTGTGATTGGTTAGAATAACTTACAAAGTCTTGATTTATGCTATCATGCCTTTCTATGCTACTCGAGGATGCCAAAAGCTAGAGATGCTATGATGGGGGCATGATTATTTTCTTTGTCTGCTGCTTGTGGATTAAACTTTAGTAATGTGGCAATTTCTGTCTAACGACATGATTGATAAAAGATCATCGAGGACTCTGAGATCTAAACATGAAAAGGGGCAATCCTTGTCTGTTGAAAAATGCAAGACGTACTCAGGTCATCTAGATTCAATTTTTGCTAGATGCTTGTATCAACTTGCTAAATCAAAATCCATGTAAGTAATACTTAGGTCATCTCGGTCTAATTATACCTAGATGCTTGAATTTTCTTACAACATAATAAAGCCCAATGATGAAAACGCTTCAAAATACTTGCTATATCAAGGTGACAAATATCTCATATCCATATCCATATCCATATCCATACCGTATCCAATTGCAAATCTATCCTTAATCCATGCCAATCAAGTCAAATCAATCTTGTCAAATGATCCAATCACAATCAATTGTCTTGATCCTTGTCTGGTCGTAAACCAACTCGATTAATTAATCAATCAATTGTCTTATACAGGATGTTGCATTGTCGAGATCATACCAGCACACGCATCTTACACGACATGCTTCATTTCCTGAAACCAGACACTATCTCTAGGGATCCATCATTCCCCGCCATGACAAAATGCCTGCCATGTTGGTCTAGGGATATATTGTTCCCCACCATGACAACACTATCGTATCAAATGTCTTAGATAGGATGTTATATTGTTGAAACCAGATATGGAGTCTTATACGACATATCTCCTTCCTGAAACCAGACATCATCGATCCATATCATTGGTTTACCGCTCGACAGGAGCAATACCTTGGTTGTTCCTGTACCATTTGTGCATACTTGCTTACTTGCTTGTGTGTGTCATCTTTTTATCTTGCATTCCATATCTTTCATCCCTTTCTTCTACATCCAACCATTTCATCTCCTGTCAACCTATCTCATCGTGAGATTGTCCATCTCACGCCTTCTACCTTCTCCCCGTCCAATCTCCCAAGGGAGCATCCTATCATCATAACCTGCACCAGGGGCAAACTAGGGCATGTATCATTATCAGACTATTCTTATTCTTTGAAATAACGTGATAAAACACATTGCTTCAAAGAGGGGCAAAATGTAGACGCCTAAAATTGGCTCAGATTGAATTAAGTAAATATTCTAATATTTATCTTAATTCTTATTTCCTTCTGTCAATCAAATTCATATTATAAGTTTATTTGATTGGTTCATTATCCTACAATTAAATAAAATCATTTTATTTAATTGAAATCTCTAAATTCTTCTAATGTCTCAAATCCTAAATCCACCTCACAAAATCCACCTCATCTCTTCCACCTCGCCATGTTGCACATATAATTAAATATTCTTAATATTTAATTAGCTAATATCCTCCAAAATCTAAAATTGAATATTTAATTCAATGTTCCCCATTATCCTCCACTCATTGAATCTTTAATTCAATTGTTCCCCATTATCGGCCACTCATTGAATCTTTAATTCAATTGTTCCCCATTATTCTCCACTCATTGAATTAAAGATTCAATTGTTCCCCATTATCCTCCACCATGAATTCTTAATCCAATTGTCATAACCCATTATCCTCCACCATGAATTCTTAATCCAATTGTCATAACTCACTATCCTCCACCATGAATTCTTAATCCAATTGTCATAACTCACTATCCTCCACTCTGAATTTTTAATTCATCCATTATGAATTAAAGATTCACAAAAAATGAGAGCCATTGATCTCATCAGTTGATTCTCACCCTCCATTCTATTTTTAGAAAATCTATAAATAGAACTCTTCTCTAAGAAATTAGGAGAACTTCTTCTTGCACAATAACTATACTCAAATTTATCTTCTTCTCTCTATTTCTAGTATCCTACATTAGTGTGTTGAAGCTCACATTCAACACAAACAGGTATCAAAGTCATTCTTCCCTTGTCATCTTGAGGAATCGAAGCAAGGAAGAAAGCTCCCTGACGGTCAACCTTCATCATTCAAGATCAAGAGAGATAGGCAAACAATGGAAACCACAGGGTAACAAGTTTGTAAGTTTTGTGCTTTCATCAGTTTATTCTTGTTATTTGCATATTCCATTGGTGTTTGGGTTTTTGTTTTCATTAATTTGACTAATCCAATTTCCCATCTAATTAATATGAAGCCCTGGTCATTGGTATCAAGATGGCAACTGAATGGAAAATCAGAAAGCTACATGTCTATGGTGATTCTCAACTAGTGATAAATCAAGTCAATGATGATTACCAAACCAAAGATGAAAATCTTATCCCTTACAAGTGAATGGTCGATGACTTTAAGGAATACTTTTTGATCATCTCTTTTGAGCAGATACCTCGAATTGAGAAGAAAGCAGCAGATGCCATGGCAACCATTGCATCCCTTCTTGAGGTTCCAGAGAATGAGTCACGATACGAGTTCTTAGTAGAAAATATTTGACAGCCAGCTTATGATCTTCCAGAGAACCATACCATATGCCTTTTAGTTGGATCTGATTCACCTTGGAATGGTAAGATTTATACTTATCTCAAGGACAACACATTCCCACCTGACCTATCTTTAAACCAACGACAGACCATTATATGCCAAACCTCTCGCTATACCATTATTGTCGATACCCTATACCGACGTGGTCTAGATGGTACTTTACTCCATTGTTTAGAACGAGAAGAATCCATAACTACCTTGTGAGATGTACATGAAGGGATTTGTGGAACACACTCTAGTGGTCCTCCCTTAGCCAAGAAACTCATGCGCTTGGGTTATTACTGGCCGAATAGGGAAATGGATTCATATCAGTTTGTCAAGAAGTGCAAGCAGTGCCAAATACACAGGAACCTGATACATGCACTAGCTCAAGAATTGAAACCTTTAATGACACCTTGGCCCTTTTGCCAATGGTGACTTGACCTTGTGGGAAAGATCCATCCACCCTCATCCAACAGCCACAAATTCATCATAACTGCCACTGAATACTTTACCAAGTGGATTGAAGCCGTTCCCCTCACCACCATCATAGGTAAGCAAATCTCTTCATTTATCCTGAATTACCTCATCTACAAATATGGGATTCCTTCATCCATTATCACGGATAACAGAAGACCCTTCAAAAACTAGGATGTCTAAGAACTCTGTGATCGATTGAAAATTCAACACCATTTTTCCTCACCATATTACCCCCAAGGCAACGGTCAAGCTGAAGCATCCAACAAGACCATCTTGAAAATTCTCAAGAAGACAGTCAATGATGCTGGCTGTGATTGGCATATCCAACTCAATCCTGCTCTGTGGGCCTACAGAACTAGTATACGCACTCCCATAGGTGCTACACCCTACGCCCTTGTCTATGGCTCAGAAGCTATCCTTCCCATTGAAGTTGAATTTCCATCTCTCAGGGTGTCGTTAAAAGGTCTCATATCAGATGAAGAATATAGAGTCTCTAGATTACAAGAACTAGAGTTGCTGGAGGAAAGGAGACAGAAAGCCTTTGACGATCTCAAAGCATATCAACAAATGATGTCAATAAGCTATAACCACAGAGTTCGCCCAAGAATCTTCAACGTTGGAGATCTAGTCCTTAAGGAAAATCCCTGCAATCAACAAGATAGGGAAAAGAAGGGCAAGTTCAAACCCAACTGGCTGGGGCCTTATGTAATTGTAGCTGCTTATGGATTAGGGGCATATCAGTTGGCAACATCAGAGGGTGAACCATTAGATGACCCAATCAACAACATGCATCTTCATCGGTTTTATACCTAGGAGAACCCCAATGTAAGGGAGGCACAAAATACAAAAAAATCAAAAAAATCAGAAACATACAAAAAAATCATCCTTTGGTGAAAACCTGGTAAACAGGCACCTTGGATAGGTATCATAATGAAAACCTGGCACACAGGCATCATGTTTACTTTCTAGCTTCTCGTGCAAATAAAAGCAAGTGATGAAAACCTGGTAAACAAGAGTTACTTGTGATAAACCGCCTTCACCATCTTTGGGAAACCAATCACCTTGAGTCCATTCTTCCTTCACTCATGTCCCATTCAACCCATATCTATCCCATAATAAACTCCTGACAGTTACCTATCATGGCTTGCTACTCTATCTCTTTATCGGTCTTGGTTTTGTCCCATACCATATCCATCGCATAAGCCTAGCATAGTGTCTCTCATTGGTTTTCCATGGTCCAAGTCCATGAACTACGTTGCCTCTGCGTCGTCACGTAGGCAAGGCCATATTCCTATGTGCCCGTAAGGCTCACACGGTCCCATCTGTCCCATTTCTTGTCGTCTTTCTTGTTGTCTCTCTTTTAATCCATCCATGGTCCATTAGGATTTACCCCGAACTACATTGCCTCTGTGGCGTCACATAGGCAAGGCCATTTAGCAATGAGCCCCCAAGGCACTAGGTCAGTCCCTTAGGGTCCATCCCACCAATAAGGATTGTGATACCTTCTGCTAGACAAACAAGAGCAACAAAGCATGCTTCCCAAAGCAACAAAACTCATGACGCAAAACATCAACCTGTCCAAGGCAAAACAGAGCACCGTATCAAAACGCTCAAGCTAATTCTATATCAATTATGGCAAAATGACACATCTAATGCAAGAATGTTTTGTGATTGGTTAGAATAACTTACAAAGTCTTGATTTATGCTATCATGCCTTTCTATGCTACTCGAGGATGCCAAAAGCTAGAGATGCTATGATGGGGGCATGATTATTTTCTTTGTCTGCTGCTTGTGGATTAAACTTTAGTAATGTGACAATTTCTGTCTAATGACATGATTGGTAAAAGATCATCGAGGACTCTAAGATCTAAACATGAAAAGGGGCAATCCTTGTCTGTTGAAAAATGTAAGATGTACTCAGGTCATCTAGATTCAATTTTTGCTAGATGCTTGTATCAACTTGCTAAATCAAAATCCATGTAAGTAATACTCAGGTCATCTTAGTCTAATTATACCTAGATGCTTGAATTTTCTTACAACATAATAAAGCCCAATGATGAAAGCGTTTCAAAATACTTGCTATATCAAGGTGACAAATATCTCATATCCATATCCATATCCATACCATATCCAATTGCAAATCTATCCTCAATCCATGCCAATCAAGTCAAATCAATCTTGTCAAATGATCCAATCACAATCAATGGTCTTGATCCTTGTCTGGTCGTAAACCAACTCGATCAATTAATCAATCAATTGTCTTATATAGGATGTTGCATTGTCGAAATCAAACCAACACACGCATCTTACACGACATGCTTCATTTCCTAAAACCAGACACTATCTCTAGGGATCCATCATTCCCCACCATGACAACACGCCTGCCATGTTGGTCTAGGGATATATTGTTCCCCGCCATGACAACACTATCGCATCAAATGTCTTAGACAGGATGTTATATTGTCGAAACTAGATCTGGAGTCTTATACGACATATCTCCTTCCTGAAACCAGACATCATCGATCCATATAATTGGTTTACCGCTCGACAGGGGCAATACCTTGGCTGTTCCTGTATCATTTGTGCATACTTGCTTACTTGCTTGTGTGTGTCATCTTTTTATCTTGCATTCCATATCATTCGTCCCTTTCTTCTGCATCCAACCATTTCATCTCCTGTCAACCTATCTCATCGTGAGATTATCCATCTCACGCCTTCTACCTTCTCCCCGTCCAATCTCCTGAGGGGCATCCTATCATCATAACCTATACCAGGGGCAAACTGGGGCATGTATCATTATCAGACTATTCTTATTCTTTGAAACAATGTGATAAAACACATTGCTTCAAAGAGGGGCAAAATGTAGACGCCTAAAATTGGCTCAGATTGAATTAAGTAAATATTCTAATATTTATCTTAATTCTTATTTCCTTCTATCAATCAAATTCATATTATAAGTTTATTTGATTGGTTCATTATCCTACAATTAAATAAAATCATTTTATTTAATTGAAATCCCTAAATTCTTCTAATGTCTCAAATCCTAAATCCACCTCACAAAATCCACCTCATCAATCCACCTCATCTCTTCCACCTCACCATGTTGCACATATAATTAAATATTCTTAATATTTAATTAGATAATATCCTCCAAAATCCAAAATTGAATATTTAATTTAATGTTCCTCAGTATCCTCCACTCATTGAATCTTTAATTCAATTGTTCCCCATTATTCTCCACTCATTGAATTAGAGATTCAATTGTTCGCCATTATCCTCCACCATGAATTCTTAATCCAATTGTCATAACCCATTATCCTCCACCATGAATTCTTAATCCAGTTGTCATAACTCACTATCCTCCACCATGAATTCTTAATCCAATTGTCATAACTCACTATCATCCACTCTGAATTTTTAATTCATCCATTATGAATTAAAGATTCACAAAAAATGAGAGCCATTGATCTCATCAGTTGATTCTCACCCTCCATTCTATTTTCAGAAAATCTATAAATAGAACTCTTCTCTAAGCAATTAGGAGAACTTCTTCTTCCACAACAACTATACTCAAATTTCTCTTCTTCTCTCTATTTCTAGTATCCTACATTAGTGTGTTGAAGCTCACATTCAACACAAACAGGTATCAAAGTCATTCTTCCCTTGTCATCTTGAGGAATCGAAGCAAGGAAGCAAGCTCCCTGAGGGTCAACCTTCATCATTCAAGATCAAGAGAGATAGGCAAGCAATGGAAACTGTAGGGTAACAAGTTTGTAAGTTTTGTGCTTTCATCAGTTTGTTCTTGTTATTTGCATATTCCATTGGTGTTTGGGTTTTTGTTTTCATTAATTTGACTAATCCAATTTCCCATCTACATTTTGAAAGATGATTTATGATGAAAATTAAATGTACTTAGATCTTAAAATGATTTCCAAGCTCTAAGATGCAAAATGCAAGTGTAAATATAATGAAAAATCATTGAAAATGCTAGTTTTTTGTTGAAATTTTCTATGTAAAAATGCAAATATTTGAGATCTAAATGCAAATTTACACTAAAATGAAACACTACAGCCAAATTAAAATTTGAATTAGTGTCTAATATGAGTAGAAAAATCTGAAATAAGATTTTACCCACAAACCCTAGTTTTTGAAATTACTAGGTTATATGCAAAATTAAAAAATTTCAACAAAACCCTAGCAATTTTATGATAAAAATGCAATGCAAGCTCTAATTTTTTGTAATTTTATGTAATTTAACTCAGATCTAATGCAAAAATTAGAAATTTGATGAAATTCAAATTAATTGATGCAACATACAAAACCCTAGAATGCAATTTTTTCAAAAAATTTGAAATTTTCATTTTTTTTGTAATTTTTCCAATGCAATAAGATGAATGATGATATGAATGAATGAAATCAATCCAAGTCTGAAGCAAAAAACTTAGCAAGGTGAAATCAAGTTCAAAACATGGGTTCACCAAAATGTAATAGGTTAAAATTTGGATAGTTGGTTTTGATTAGTTTGTGTGTATGCCTATCCTACTTTAACCTTTTACATTCAAGGACTTTGGATCGAGTGGCAATGCACTATTAGGTCCTTGGTCACTTAGGAATGTAGGGAAGATTGGATTAGGGTGATTTGATTGTCAATTATCTTCAATTATGCTAAATTGTACATCAAAACCCTAATTATGCAAATACGATAGTAAACGGACAAATTATTCAAAATGTTGCTACAGATCTATAGTAACACCCTATAGTACCCTCTTGCAACTCAACTTTTCATGTATCTTCAACCTGTAACCTGCAATCATAAAAACTTTGGGAGGGGATTGTGGTCTTTAGAGCCTTGCCTTAGTCAAGCCCTAGAGAGACATTCAAGTCTTCTGAACACTGTTGTCAGATAGAGAGTGCATGCCCTTGGGAAGAAGAGGCAAAATCCAAATGATAAATGTTTAAAAACACAAATGATGTCACTTTGTAGTGAAGATCTCATGGAAGGAAGAAGCTCTTCATGCCATGAGGAGATGGATGCTCAAATTTGCAAATACAAACACATAAACAACACAAATATGCTCTTGCTACACAATGAATGCCTTGAATCACCTTTAGAATGCCAATGCTCATAAAATTTCCATCTAATAATCATCTAGTTTACAAATGAATGCCTAAACATGCTTATATATGCAACTACAAACACTTCCGCCAAGAATTTCGTAATTCAAACTTATCATATCGGCATAGGACCTAAATAACAGTACCAGCCGAAACTTAAAATTTGGGACTAACCCAAAATAGGGCAGGACTAGGGTGCGGGCACCCAAGTTCTCCTTCCCTATTTGGTTAGGGTTAGGTTCAAGGGATCCCCCTAGGTCCCATTTGTCATGAAACTTAGGGATCATTTCATTGGGATCTCAAAATGTAATGAAAGATGTCCTAAATGCAAATAAAAGACTTGGGAACTAAACCTTATGAGGGGAAAGCCCCCAAGGGGACATTTTCTAACATTACAGATATAAAAATTAGAACTTCATAAAATTAGGGTTTGAGTAGAAAAATTAGAATTGTTGCATATATCCCATTTGGGATATTACAACAATCTCCTCACTCCACCCACTCTCCTCACTCCACCAAGACCTAAGGTTTATGACATAAGTTCCAATGCTTTAAACCCACCTAATCATGACTATACAATCCTTTTTACTATAACAATCTTTTTCAAACAATGTTTACATGGTTTCTAAAGCACATAATGGAAATCTCCTTACATATTTAGTGTATTCATCCCAATGTAGAAACTTATGATGTATATGATACCCCAATGATCTTAACTAAAGATGAATGTCATGACAACCTCATGTCTCCATGGCTGCACTATTTGAGATGGCAATTATATAATCATTGACAACATAATCTCATGGATAGATTTTCAACTTACATAGTGTCTAATTATGTAAAGATTGATTCAAGGAGATTCATGACTATTCTAGGGTTTAGGGAAAGATGATATGGTCACGGATCAAAGCATGACTATTCAAAACTGACCAAGACAACTTCTAAATTTCCTCATAGTTATATAATGGCAGTTAATAGTTTTGTGGTAGTTTTAGGGCTCTTTTCATTCAAGAACATAAATTGATCTTAATTTCTAGTGATCATAATTTTAGTTAGATATAGGATTTTCTTAGAACATTTTACATGTGAGTTCTTTTCATTCAAGAACACTAGCTTTGACATGTTAGATTTTCTTAGAACACTACATTTGATATAGAAACTACTAGATCTGATATGATTATCATTGATGATTTCTCATCTTACATGTTAAAAATGATAAAACTTGTGATGTTTTTCATTCAATCCAAGATAGTTACTTTTGTATTAATGAGAAAAGACATGTTTGTGTGTTTACCCATTTATAACATATCCCCGTTTCACCTTCTACATGTATAGCATATCCTCATTTCACCTTCTATATGTTTGACATTATTTTCTTAAGCTCATTTCACCTTCTATATGTTTAACATGATTTTCCTATCATCATTTCATCATCTATAGGTCTAGTATACCCTCATTTCACCTTCCATATGGGTTATGGTAAGAGCAGAATGAGGTAGAGAGAGAGAGAGAGGGAGAGACATGTACATTTGGCATGATTTGCAATCCTTATTTCAACTTATATATGGTCTAGATACTTTGCATATCCTCATTTTCCTCACATCTACATAAGTTATAGAAAGACCAGAATGAGTTGTGCCCTCGGTGCCTTCCAATGTTTGTGGGGGAGTGAACATTTTGCCCTTGCAGATGGCAAAGATGGCTACATAGGGAGAGAGAGAGATACATTTGACATGATTCGTATTTAGATGGAATAGTTCTTGGAATTCATGGCAATTGAGAATGTTTTATTTGAACCTACAGGTACACGTGGGGTCCATCCATAATAACTTCTCTCATTTTTGGTCAACTCCAATCCATTTGACCATGCCAAAATCAAATGCATTCTAGCAAAATACATCAATTTCATGCAGCACAACCTTGCCATGTGCCATATTTTTTGTTTTTCTTGTTGTGGTACTAAACTGACTACACCAATGCATCAAGGAGGGCAAGTAAATGCTAGGGGAGGTCTTGTTTCATGCACCAAGTGTCCCATTCATTCAGGGCAACAGGCTACCATCAAAGTCCCTTAAGATCCCTAAGACAAAAAAACTGCCAAACTTTGATGGAGCAGTTCTTAGAATTTGTGGTAGCTGGGAACATTCTATTTAGACCTACAAGTGCATGTGGGGTCAGTCCACAATAACCTCTCTTAGTTTTGGTCAACTTAAAATTGTTTGATCGTGCTAAAATCAAATGCATTCTTGCAAAATGCTTCAGTTTCATGGAGTGGAAAGGTGCTAGGAGTGACATTTTGCATTCCATATCTCATGGGGCTAAACAGACTACGACAACACATCGGGGTGGTAAGGTAAATGGCAAGGGAGATCTCATTTCATGGGCCAAGCATCCTAGTCATTTCAGGCAACAAGCTACTGTCAAATTCCCTTAAGATCCCTAAGAGCAAAAATTGCCAATCTTTGAAGGAATAGTTCTAAGAATTTGTGGTAGCTGGGATCATTCTGTTTGGACCTACAAGTGTACATGGGGTCTTTCCACAATAACCTCTCTCTATTTTGGTCACCTCTAGTCCATTTGACCGTGCTGAAATCAAATGCATTCTTGCAAGATGCTTCAGTTTCATGCAATGGAAAGGTGCTAGGAGTGACATTTTGCATTCCATAGCTTATGGGGCTATATGGATTATGCCAACGCATTGGGGTGGGTGGTTAAATACTAGGGGAGGTCTTGTTTTGTGCGCCAAGTGTTTCAATCATTTGAGACAATAGGCTACCAGCAATGTCACTTAAGATCTTAAGAGCAAAAACTACCAAACTTCGACAGAATAGTTATTAGAATTTGTGGCAGATGGGAATGTTTCATTTGGACCTACAAGTACATGTGGGGTCCATCCATAATAACCTCTCTCAATTTTGGTCAACTCAAATCAGTTTGACCGTGCCGAAATCAAATGCATTCTTGCAAAATGCTTCAGTTTCATTCAGCACAACCTTGCAAGGTGCAATATTTTTTTTTTTGCTCATTGTGGGGCTAAACAGATTATGCCAATGCATTAGGGTAGGTAGGTAAATGCTAGGGGAGGTCTCATTTTGTGTCCCAAGGGTCCCAATCGTTCGAGGCAATAGGCTACCAACAAAGTCAGTTAAGATCCTAAGAGTAAAAACTACCAAACTTTGACAGAACAATTCTCAAAATTCATGGAAGATGGGAATGTTATGTTTGGAACTACAGGTATATGTGGGGTCCTTCCACAATAGCATATCTCAATTTTGGTTAACTCTAGTCTGTTTGACTATGTTGAAATCAAATACATTCTTACAAAATGCTTTAGTTTGATGCAATGGAAAGGTGCTAGGAGTGACATTTTGCATTTGTGAGGACTACCCTTTTTACTTTCTGTTCATGTGACTACTTACATTACTGTTACTAATACTTTTATATTTGTGAGACTGTAATTCTCAGATTTTCAAACTGTTAAACTTTATTATGATAAAGGAAAAACTAATTGGGTGATGTCTAGATAACGTTTACAATTCAAAAAAGTTAATTAGGTGATGTTGGAAAGAAAATTGTAATATGATTTCATTTATGCTATTTAGAACTGTGGTATGTCATGGTAATGCATGTTTTAAGTTGCTTCAGCTATGATGATTATATGTGAAACTAATCTTGTAATTAAGTGTGCAGGTTTTACTAATCAAACCACAGATACTGGAGATCATTCCGCACCTTTTTGTTGTTATCCCTTGTAAAGCTGATCTGGTTCCACGAGGAACCGAGATCAACTCTGTGTTTGATGTAGTGTTGTAATGTGGTCTTTCATGAGGTCGAATGGGTTAGGTCTACCCTCTTGTAACATTGAATTATGATTTGTGTTGTAAAATTTGAATTTGAATTTCTTTTCTTTTTATTTAAATTTTTGATGCCTTTTCTTGTGTCTTAAATTGACCCTGATTGTCTAAAATAGGTTAAAGTTGACCCTGGGTTATACCCCATGCATCCAGGGTCCCTTTTGGCTTAGGTAACCCCTGGGTAACCTCTGTATGGTCACCTTAACTTCACATTGAAGTTAAGTGACGAATTTTGGAGGTATAGGAGGGATAGGATGAGTGGTACCCACACTCAAGCCCATCCCTCTTCAATCCGCAAGATAAGAGATGACTCCAAACCCATCAATTATGGAGGATTTGACTTCAAGTCACCCTCACCATTGGTGAGATTCCCCATGAGTTGTGTGGTCATCCATAATGAAGGAAGGAAGGAAAGGCATGGGTCACCTATCTTTTCCTCCTTTAACTCCTTTTATTTCTCCCATGCGTAAGAGAAAATGACATGGGGTAAGGGATAAGGAGGACCTTAGGGATGGGTGAGTGACATAAGCCAACACTCATCCCTTGGGACACAATAGTAGTTTGGGGAAGAGTGAGGAGGTGACAAGTGTCACCTCCTCATTCCTCTAAACTCATTGAATTTTGGGTTATTTTAATCCCATTTTGGGATGGTGAGGGGGGTTGTTGAATTTGGAGAGTTTTATTTGTATTTTTTTTTTGGAGAAAAGAAAGGGAGAGGGAGTTTGGTGGCTTAGGTGGGAGGAGATTTTAGTGGAGCTCTACATCAGCTTCATCCATTGAAGGACTTTGTAAGGTTGGTTTTCTAATCTTTATTTTGCATTTCTAAGTGTTGCATGAAAAGTGTGTGAAAGTTATTTATTTGCTTGTGATGTAGATGTTATAGTGGGGAAATGTTGTTCGGTTATTGACAGAGCTTCTCCCACTTGGGAGAAATACTCATCAAGTGTGGGGTAGGGGAGGAGTGATCCTCCTCGGGTGCATACCTTCTTCTTTTGGGATGTTAAAAGCCTTGAGGGTATGTGTGTGTGACTTTGAAACATAGTGTTATTTGGCTTGAGAGTCAAAATATGAACTCCTTGGAGAACCTTGTTATCAAATTTGGCTTGAGGCCATGAGAAATTGTGTTTATTATCTTATCTGTAAGGGTGATGCTTTGGAGTTGAGTGTGTTCACTCTCCTACCCCTTGTTAAACTCACAGTGGTTGAGTTTTTGTGTTGTCTAATTTATTCACAGGTGTATGTGTGTTTTGGGTTTGTTGTTGTTCCTTGTTGTGAAGTAGATTGTTGGAGTACCCTAGGTGTGTGGATGATCTCCCTAGCTTGGGGGTGACCCTCTTGCGGGTCTACGGTAGGGAGGAGAGCTAGATGAGTGGTGTATTTTTTCTTTTGTGGATATGTAGGTTTCCTCTTGGAGCTTATTGAGAGAATTGGAGGAGTTTTATTGTTAGGGAAAATGTATCTCATCCTTACTTATAAGGAGAGCTTGGTTCTTTAAGTTTCATCCTATATAAGTTCATAGTGGAGAGATTTTCTCCCTCTGAAGTTGTAAGAATTATTATTTGGGAGAAGAGAGAAATTCCTCCCTTACAGTGTTTGTTAGTTGTGAATTTTTACTATTTATTTTATACTTTGTGAAACTAATTGTACGTAGTGAAATTTGTTGTTGATTTAGACAAAGATGATAAATTTTAATCTATAGTATTGTTTGGGAGGAAATTATGAATTTAGTTAATTTTTAGATATTGTAATTTTATCATTGGAAATGAAAAAAAAATGTGTGATATAGTCATAAACTTCTAGTTGTGAGCCAATGAAATTTGAACTATTCTTTTCCTTCTCTATTTTATGCTATATATATTAAATTGAAATTAGCAAGTTAGATTTAATATAAGGGAAATTGATTTTACTATACCCCTTGTTTAACACTATTTGTATGAAGTCAAATTTTAGAATTTGCATATATATATATATATATATATATATATATATATATATATATATATATATATAATTGTAAATGGCAGAAAATGGCAGTTAAATAGTTTTATATTTATTTCTCTGTATTTAAAATTTCAATTATTAAATGAACGGTGATTGTAAATGGTAGTTAAATAGATTTATATTTTATTCTCTGTATTTATAATTTCAAATATTAGATGAACTGTGATTACCATTTAAATGGATTTATATTTAATTCTCTGTATTTATAATTTTTCCAATTATTAGATGAACTGTGAATGGAATATTTCTGAGAGAAGTCGTGAAATATATATATATATATAATTGTAATTAGGGATGTTATTAAATTAACAAAATTTACATTGGAAAATAAAAATACATTTATTCGCAGTTTGCTCACTATGTATTCATACACAACACAAAAAAAAATTTGTGTCCAGTGGTGGTGGGAAGGGTTTGAATCTTCCCACCACCATCATCGAGCATATTAGGTGTGGGGAGGAGTAGAGCCCCCACCCACACCCCATGTAGTGGGATGTGGGTGGGGGCTCCGCCCCTCCCCACACCCCCCGTTTAAGCACAGCGCCGCAGCTTCGAAGCCATGGACTCCCGCGAACCACAACTGCTATAGCTCCTCACCCCGTCATGGGTGCCACCTCCCCTGCGCCCGGCTCCCCGTGAATCTCTGTCCGCCGCCCCTGCGCGGCCATATCACTGGCCACCAACCCTCCTCCGAGTGGCCATCCCACCCACTCCCTCTTCTGTGACCTATGACCGCGGCCTCCATCGTGGCTTCTGCCACCAAAATCCTCCCTCTCACACCCCGTGACCCTCTTCCCTCTGCGTTGGATCTCTGGGCTGACCCTCCTCCATTGTCGCCGCCGCCAGGTGTATAACCTACAAAACCAAAACCTCCATTCAATAATATTAGGGTTGCTCAATGGAAATAAAAGGAGATGCATGGCATTTAAGCTATAGCCTAGGTTTTATAATATGAGGAAAACAAAAAAAATAATATATAAATAAATAAAATAAAATAACAATAGAGATTAAAATTAGAGATTATTTTATATATATACAATTATACCTATATTTATATATATAAATATATAACAATTGTTGTGTTCAATATTGTTATTTGTTATATATATATATATATATAATAATTGTCATAAATTTAAAAGAGGGGCTATAATTGTTTTGAAAGAAAGGAAATTATAGTAGGATATTTTTTTACAACTTGAAGGGAAAATATAATCATAAATTTTTTTAAAAAAAAAGGGGGCGTATGTATATACGTGTATTTTATTTAAGGAAGAGTTTCTCGAAAGTTTCAACAATCAACACAAATTAATAATCAGGAAAATGAAGAGGAAATTATGCTTCTCTCTTTTAAAAAGGACACTGGAAATAAATGTAAAGAAGCCATCACAAGCATTCCATGTGTGGCCATTTTAAACTCAACTATAGTTTAGTAAACGTCCAATTGAGAAAATAAAAGAGAGAGAAAGAAGAAGAAAAACTAACATTGGTAAACAAAGAGGAGAAAATGCGCAGCATTTCCGAACTGGGCTAAGAGAACTAAGTTTACCCTTCCAATAATCCTGTTTAGGAACAAGATGATTTTTAAAATAATACAAATGTTGAGGTGAATCCTAGAGCAGAAAAAAAACTAGGAGACTGAGTCCAGCGAAGTAGTAAACTAGTTTATGTGATCTGGTTCATCCAGAAATTAGGAATAATGTAAAGAATACAGTGATAACTCTGATTGATGAAGAACATAAAGAAAAGACATGATAAACATAAAGAAAACTTAGAAACCAAAAGAGAGAGACCGAAATATAAACAAAATAAATTTCAGAGAAATAGGTAAGGTGAACATGATAGAAATACAATCAAAATTAAGATCCAGAGAAATGGAAGAGAGGGCAAATGAACAACCCTGTTGAGAATGCTAAGTCTGAAGGAGGAGTATATTTTAGGAAACGAGAAAAGAAACAAATAATCGTGCTTTGTTGAAAAATGGCCAAATAGGAAGAACAAGTGTAAATCCATTTGAAAAAGGCATCGGGGAAGTTGTTAAACTATCAGGGAACCTCATAATAAGTGTACTGTGTAATAATTCCCACACACACCGTGAGGCGTTATGCTACCGGAATCTTCCAAAATTTAGGACTAGGAACCTTGAAATTTCAAACCTTGTAGCGACATTAACTGTGTCGTGGAGACCCCCTTGTTGGACTTCTTGCGTTTAGGTGAACACAATTGTTCTTAGTACCCCGCCGACAACTGTAGTGTTTTCACCTTGAGTGTACACCACCGAGCATCCTTACGCGTGCGAGGGGGTTTCTAGGAAGCATGGAATTTTTTTTGATATTTCGTGTCATGACCACATGATAGATGTGACACGTGTGATGCGTGTTGTGACCGCATAGAAAATGTGGGCATGACATTTGGTATCAGAGCCCAGTTTAAACACTGGGCATATTTGGGCATGTTATTATTCTACAACTTTGATTAATTAGTCTGTACCTTGTTTTTGTAGGATGCCTCCCCGACGTGTTCAATGAGCGTGATCATGCAACATAGCATCTGCCGAGGTGCATAGCAATTCCTCAGCAGAGGGATGGGCACCTGCAGTTACAGTAGCACCACCTATACCACAAACACCACTAGTACCACAAGTACCACCTGTACCACAAGCACCACTAATACCACAGGCACCACCAGTATTGGATATAGGTCGATAGATTTTACAAGCACTGTAGGCTATGTTAGAGAGGTTACCGCTAGTGATTCCTGAGCCACGTGTTGAGCCTCGCATTGATTTGCTAGAGGAGCCACATAAGGAGCCACGTGCCGAGTCACGTGTTGAGCCACTTGTGGAGCCCTGCGTTGATCCGCGAGAGGTGCCACGTGTGGCGCCTTTTGTTGAGATCCCCGACACTACAGTAGAGGAGGTAGGGTCAGCCTACCATGCACGGAGTAGGAGTCCTCTGAGACCTTTGAGATGAGATGAGACCATGAGGGCAGAACAGGTACGTCATGGACTATATGAGGATGGGGTGGAAGAGCCAGTTGTGGGACTTAGAGATAGAGGGGACCCCATCAGAGATCTACTTAGGCTCAACCCACCCACTTTCGCAGGTGCTACAGAGGGAGCTGTGGCCGAGGCTTGGCTGATTAGTTTAGACAGGTGTTTCACGTTGCGACCATATGGGAGCAACACGAAAGCACAAGTGGCAGTACATCTCCTGAGAGATGCAGTAGCTACCTGGTGGCGCACTGAGGAGTACAAGCACTGACTTTCCGTAGATACACTCACTTGGGATATCTTCATAGAGCGCTTTAATGCGTGATATTTGTCAGAACATTACAGACAACACATGATTGATGAGTTCCATGATTTACAACAGAGGGGACTCACTGTTACTCAGTATGAGAGCTAGTTTATTGAGCTTTCTCGTTACGCGGAGTACTTCCATGACGAGAAACTCTTGGTACACAAATTCATCAGAGGCCTAAATCATGGGATAGCAGGACCAGTTCGTATGGCAGATCCCCAGACGATGAGCGAGGCTGTTAAAAAGGCCTTTATAGCAAAGGAAATTTAGGGACGTGGGCAGAATTCACGCCCGCAGTATCAGGATCGTAATCCCCAACAACAGCAGAACTTTCATAGGCCTCAAAACATAATACAAAGAGGAGGATATAACTCTTCATCATTACCTCCTAGGCCTCCACAGCAGCAGCAGTAGCATCAACAGAAATCTAGATCCCAGCAGAGGGGTCAGGGAGGACAAAACCATTATCCTTTGCCTAGGATTGACGACCTTTTTGATCAAATGTAGGGATCCAGGGTGTTCTCAAAAATTGATCTAAAATCTAGGTATCACCAATTGCGCTTCGCAGAGGTAGATATTCATAAGACTGCATTTCGAACTAGATATGGCCATTACGAATTCACAGTGGTACCCTTCGGGTTGACGAACGCCCCTGCAGTGTTCGTGAGTCTCATGAACGGGGTGTTCCGTACTTACCTAGATCAGTTCGTGATCATATTTCTAGATGATATTTTGATTTATTCGCGGATGAAGGAGGAGCATGTGGAGCATTTGCGTCAAGTTTTGCAGTGATTACGAGAGCAGCAGCTTTATGGCAACTTGGTGAAGTGTGCCTTCTTCAGGACAGAGGTGCAGTATTTGGGACACATTTTATCAGGCGATGGCATCTCTGTAGATCCATCCAAAATAAGAGCAATTTAGGAGTGGCCAACACCCACCAATTTGACAGAGGTCAGAAGTTTTATGGGATTAGCTGGTTACTAGCATAGGTTTGTCGAGGGTTTTTCTAGGATAGCACATCCCATCACTTCTCTTCAGCGAAAAGGGAAGGGATTGATTTGGACCGAGCAATGTGAGAAGGCCTTTGGAGTCCTCAAGGAGCGTCTTACCAGCGCTCCTATTTTAGCAGTTCCAGATCTTGCAGAGGAGTTTGTTGTTTGCATAGATGCATCATTAGAGGGTTTGGGAGTCATGCTTATGCAGGGTGGTAGAGTGATTGCATACGAATTGCGAAAGCTTAAGACACATGAGTTAAACTACCCTACTCATGACTTGGAGCTCGCAGCAGTTATTCATGCTCTTGTCCGTTGGAGACACTTCCTCTTAGGTTGACATTTTGAACTCCATTCAAATCATCATAGCTTATAGTATATTTTTACACAGCCAAATTTGAACGCCTGCCAACAGCGTTGGATGGAGTTCCTATGCGAATACGACTTTAATGTTCACTACATCAAAGGGAAGGAGAACGTGGTCACTGATGCTTTGAGTCGGAGGCACCACGAGATCCTAACCTTGACTTTGAGGGTGGATTTGAGAGATCGCATCTTACAGCATCTATCAGAGGATGAATGGTTTCTTGCGGTGCAACAGGAAATTCAGAATCAAAGGGCCCTTAAGGGCAAATTCGCAGGATATTCTTTTGAGTCTGATGGTTTACTTAGACATCGGCAGCGCATCTATTTACCCCATGCGGGTAATCTACGCACTGTGATTCTATCAGAGGCTCATAGAGTACCCTATGTAGCACATCCAAGAGTGAAGAAGATGCATGCTGATTTACGACAACTTTATCATGGGCTGGGATGAGGCGTGACATTGCAGAATATATTGCTCGTTGCCTAGAGTGTCAGAGGGTCAAGGCCGAGCATCAGCATCTAGCAGACTATTGTACCCTCACGAGATACCTAAATGGAAATGGGACACCATTTCCATGGATTTTATCATTGGTCTACCTATGTCATCATGTCACCATGATGCCATTATGGTGACAGTTGACAAGCTGACCAAGGTGGCGCATTTCTCACCTATATGCACAATGTACAATGCACCATCAGTGGCGAGGGTGTTTCTTGATCAGATTGTTAGACTTCATGGAGTACCTCACCGCATCATTTCTGACAGAGACTCTGTATTCACTTCATCATTTTGGAGAGCCTTACATCAGGTGTTGGGCACACAGCTCAACTTTAGTTTAGCGTATCATCCAAAGACTGACGGACAAACAGAGAGAGTTAATCAGGTGTTAGAAGACATGCTTCACATGTATGTTATGGACCATCAGTCTAGATGGGAGGAGTACCTGTATCTGGTTGAGTTTGCCTACAATAATGGGTATCACAGCTCGTTGGGTATGCCTCCTTTCTAGGCTTTATATGGTAGACCATGCAAAACACCTTTGAGTTGGGATCGGATAGAGGACAGGATGGCCATTGGTCTAGAGATAGTTCAGAATATGGAACAGTAGGTCAAATAGATTAGACAGAGACTTCAGGAGGCACAAGACAGATAGAAAAAGTATGCCGATGCTAAGAGAACTGATCAAAGCTTCTCAGTGGTTGATAGGGTATTTTTGAGAGTGCGACTGCACAAGAGTCCAATCTGTTATGGGAAGGGCTCTAAGCTCGCACCTCAGTTTGTAGGACCTTTTGAGATCTTGGAGCGGATAGGACCTGTAGCCAATCATCTAGCCTTGCCACCTAGCCTGTCACATATCCATGATGTATTTCATGTCTCAGTTTTACATCGTTACATCTCTGATTTATCTGATGTGTTAGATTGGAGTGCTCTTCAGGTAGAGGTAGACAGACAGCTGGTGTTGGAGCCAATTCGCATATTGGCTCGTCAGACGCTGGCCCTTCGAGGTCAAGAGCTAGACCAGGTTAGGGTCTAGTGGGACCTATATGATGAAGTCAATATGACATGGGAGGATGCAGTGAGGCTGGAGATCCTTTACCCTCACCTCTTTGACGACTTCCAGGAGGAAGTACAGTCTTAGGGGGAGAGGATGTGAGGACTACCCTTTTTACTTTCTGTTCATGTGACTACTTAGATTACTGTTACTGATACTTTTATATTTGTGGGACTGTAGTTCTTGGATTTTCAAACTGTTAAACTTTATTATGATAAAGGAAAAACTAATTGTGTGATGTCTAGATACGTTTACAATTCAAAAAAGTTAATTAGGTGATGTTGGAAAGAAAATTGTAATATGATTTCATTTATGCTATTTAGAACTATGGTATGTCATGGTAATGCATGTTTTAAGTTGCTTCGGCTATGAAGATTATATGTGAAATTGATCTTGTAATTGAGTGTGCAAGTTTTACAAATCAAGCCACAGATACTGGAGATCATTCCACACCTTTTTGTTGTTATCCCTTGTAAAGCCGATCTGGTTCCGTGAGGAACCGAGATCAACTCTGTGTTTGATGTAGTGTTGTAATGTGGTCTTTCATGAGGTCAAATGGGTTAGGTCCACCCTCTTGTAACATTGAATTATGATTTGTGTTGTAAAATTTGAATTTGAAATTCTTTTCTTTTTATTTAAATTTTTTACGCCTTTTCTTGTGTCTTAACTTTACCCTGGGTGTCCAAAATAGGTTAAAGTTGACCCTGGGTTATACCCCATGGGTCCAGGGTCCCTTTTGGCTTGGGTAACCCCTGGGTAACCTCTGGATGGTCACCCTAACTTCACACTGAAGTTAACTGACGAATTTTGGAGGTATGGGAGGGATAGGATGAGTGGTACCCACACTCAAGCCCATCCCTCTTCAATCCGCAAGATAAGAGATGACTCCAAACCCATCAATTATGGAGGATTTGACTTCAAGTCACCCTCACCATTGGTGAGATTTCCCATGAGTTGTGTGGTCATCCATAATGAAGGAAGGAAGGAGAGGCATGGGTCACCTGTCTTTTCCTCCTTTAACTCCTTTTATTTCTCCCATGCGTAAGAGAAAATGACATGGGGTAAGGGATAAGGAGGACCTTAGGGATGGGTGAGTGACATAAGCCAACACTCATCCCTTGGGACACAATAGTAGTTTGGGGAAGAGTGAGGAGGTGACAAGTGTCACCTCCCCATTCCTCTAAACTCATTGAATTTTGGGTTATTTTAATCCCATTTTGGGATGGTGAGGGGGGTTGTTGAATTTGGAGAGTTTTATTTGTATTTTGCTTTTGGAGAAAAGAAAGGGAGAGGGAGTTTGGTGGCTTAGGTGGGAGGAGATTTTAGTGGAGCTCTACATTAGCTTCATCCATTGAAGGACTTTGTAAGGTTGGTTTTCTAATCTTTCTTTTACATTTCTAAGTGTTGCATGAAAAGTGTGTGAAAGTTATTTATTTGCTTCTGATGTAGATGTTGTTATAGTGGGGAAATGTTGTTGGGTTGTTGACAGAGCTTCTCCCACTTGGAAGAAATGCTCATCAAGTGTGGGGTAGGGGAGGAGTGATCCTCCTCGAGTGCATACCTTCTTCTTTTGGGATGTTGAAAGCCTTGAGGGTATGTGTGTGTGACTTTGAAACATCGTGTTATTTGGCTTGAAAGTCAAAATATGAACTCCTTGGAGAACCTTGTTATCAAATTTGGCTTGAGGCCATGAGAAATTGTGTTTATTATCTTATCTGTAAGAGTGATGCTCTGGAGTTGAGTGTGTCCACTCTCCTACCCCTTGTTAAACTCACAGTGGTTGAGTTTCTGTGTTGTCTAATTTATCCATGGGTGTATGTGTGTTTTGGGTTTGTTGTTGTTCCCTGTTGTGAAGTGGATTGTTGGAGTACCCTAGGTGTGTGGATGATCTCCCTAGCTCAGGGGTGACCCTCTTGTGGGTCTACAGTAGGGAGGAGAGCTAGATGAGTGGTGTATTTTTCCTTTTGTGGATATGCAGGTTTCCTCTTGGAGCTTATTGAAAGAATTGGAGGAGTTTTATTGTTAGGGAAAATGTATCTCATCCTTACTTATAAGGAGAGCTTGGTTCTTTAAGTTTCATCCTATATAAGTTCATAGTGGAGAGATTTTCTCCCTCTGAAGTGTTGTGTGGTTACACAACACGCCCCATTTTGACTTGGCAAAACAGGGACCCAACTTCTTTTGGCTTGGTTTGTGTTTCTTGCTTTCTGGCGGTTTGGTAAAAATCAGTCAAGTGCATCATCACGTTGAGTCAGGATGATGTAAGTCTTCATTATGAGGTTAGTTTGTCAAAATCCACATTTCCTGTCGGTGACCTCATATTCTGAAAAAACATTAAATTTCATGCAGGTTTGCCTTTTA
This sequence comes from Cunninghamia lanceolata, assembly GCA_027924645.1. Taxonomy (NCBI): domain Eukaryota; kingdom Viridiplantae; phylum Streptophyta; class Pinopsida; order Cupressales; family Cupressaceae; genus Cunninghamia; species Cunninghamia lanceolata. Next base: position 14,956,604 of record BSBN01000078.1, read on the forward strand.
CATCACCCTGATATTCATTAGGATGTGAGAGTTATGAACAGTCAAAGTCTTGGTAAAACCTGATATTCGCAAGAGAGGGGGTCATATTTTATAATCCCAGTCATGTTTTGAACATCATCATCATATTTGAGACATCCCCTGATATATCATGTGGCTCAAATATCCGGACGTCAACTTTAAATGGTAGTAAGTCTTTCCCGTCAAGCGGTCTTTTATACCGCGAACATCATGTTTTGAAAAGTAACCCGATATTCGTTAATATCATCCTGACGTGAAATATGACCCTTAACAGATATCCTGATGACATCATCTGAATACGATAAATGAAGAAACAAACATCCTGATGACATCATCATCATATTTACATTTCGACAGGATATTTCACAAACATGATCATGTTCGCCCAATATGACGATGACGTCATGAAGCATTTCTGATACAAAGAATGAATATCATGATGACGTCATCCTGATATTCAGAAAGGAAGATGAGCAGGCTTGTCTCATCATCATCTTATTTTTTGAAACATCACCCGATAAACCGAAATATCCTCTTGATGTGCTAAAACGTAAACAAAGGGTGCATTGTTACCCGAATCTTGTCGCGATAACAATTTCAAGACTAGGGAGGATGATATTAAAGCTCAACCTGATGTTTGTGAAATATCATCCCGCCTTCATGATATCCCGTCATATGGATATCCCCCTGCTCCCTTTGCCACCATTATCATTAAATGCGTGCAGATATGGTAGGTGATTCCCGCCGACCCCGGAACCTAACGAAACATCTGGCGAGATCCTGAGTTTTCGCACGAATGATCAAAGATTGCAATCTAACTTGTCAGAGTTGCCCTAAATTTACCCTAACTGCGAGGTTAAAAGGTAATTCAACCACCATTGTTACATTTACCTGCGTTAAAATTGTTTTACAAAACACTGGCCTCCATATCCGCATAACGGCTACCGTTGCGCAATTCAAGCTCACAGATAGAAGGAAGGAAGTGATCAGCAGTTGAATTAAGAGCGTCTTGACGATATACTGGTATAAAGGAAATTCTGCATAACCAGGTAAGTGAACTGAAGCCCTCATCATGTTGTTTCTAAATGATGTTGTAAGTTCTGGTTATGTATCCATGTAAGTAAGTAATGTGAAATTGATGCAATAGGCATGATATTTGCAATATGTATGCATGCATATCCCTGTTGTGAGAAGAAATGTTGTTAATTGCAGGTACCCATGGCTGAAAAATGCTTAGTCAAGAATCAGGAGGAATTCAGCAGGCCTATGTTCTTTTCTCAGAGAGGGGTCATGTTCAAATATGGGGCAATTACAGACACCCATCAGGGGATTACTAACCTAGAGGCCTGGTCAGCCAAGCTAAATGATGGACATGACAAGAGTCCTGTGCTAGACGCAGTGTTTGTATTAGGTATGTGGAACGCTGCTGGCTTCCCATACTCCATGGAGTCTTCGGAGCTCGTCATTGAATGCGCCTGGAATTATAACCCTCAGACGAGGCAGGTGGTGAAGCATGGGAGGGTATATGCAGACCTATCCATCAAAGGTCTCTCCCGGACATTTGGACTGCCAATGGGCAGTAAGGTAAAGAGTGTAGACTTGAAGAAGTCTGAAAGAGAATACGAGGCCAACAAGAAGGCGGCCAGAAAGAACATGTATGCTTGGCGGGCCGAGAACAGCACATACAATGTAGCGGCCAAACTTCCTATGCACATGTTCAAGTTTGATTTCAATGAGGAGTATCAGTAGATGATTGCCCTACTAAACAAGGTGACTGGCCAGTCTGATACTGGTGAATTTAGAGATTGGATGTACGGCATAATAATGATGTGCCTGTATGCAGACATCAAGCCACTGTGGGGCCAAATAATAAGCGATGCTCTGCATGAGCAGCTGATGAACCTGGGAGGTTCAGATTGTTCATTCTACATGACCTCCTATATCGTGTATCTGTGTGCTTATAGGGGCACTTTTGATGCCCTGGTGACAGATGGAAAACTGACGGGCACCAATGCAGCATATATCTGGGATCATCATCCCTAGCTGCAAAGACCCAACTATATCAAGGACTACAAACTGGTCAATGATGCATTTTCTATGCATCTGGTAAGGACCATGGAAGATGATAGAACTAAAAGACTGAGCATGGAAGCTCAAGAGGCAGTATACAGACATGGGGCATGGTACATACAATTTGCCACCTTTTCCTACATCAGGATAGAAGGTTTTGAAGGACATCCCCTGATGCTGCCAAGATATCCTACTGATGCAGTAGTGTTAATGGAATTTATCAGGCAGGGCTCCACCATGATACAGATGTATAAGGATGCCAAGAAGCTGCCACCAATTTTGTTCCCAGTCAGCATTGGCAACTAAATGTGCCCTGACTCTGACAATATAAAGAAGGTGATGGTCACCCTGAACAAGATGAATTTACTACCTTTTCAAATAACCAGACCATATGATCCTTATGGCAGGATACAGAAGATTCTAGGAAAGCCTATTCACCAGAGGCACCTAGAGGATTTTTGGGCTGACTGCGAAGATGAGGCAGAAGCTAGGAGGAGGAGGTATCAGAGGTTGACTGTGAACCAGATCAGAACATTTTATTGCATATCCCTCACTCAGTAGCTGAAGAGCGACGACGGTAGGATAACGGCAGATGAGTATGAGCAGAAGAAGATTTACAATGATACCATCTCTGCACCTAACCTCACCATGCAGGAGGATGTGTCCTTGGACCCATTCTTTGCCAGAACTTTACACTTGACCCAAGCTTGGGTAGATGCACAGGTAGAGGCATTGAAGAAGAAGGGTGTTGCCATCACGGTGGACAACAAGAAGAAGGGGCAGGACATCCCTGCAGATGAATATGATGACTTCCTGCTGGAGAAGAGGAAGACTAAGGGAGAGAGGATCCCTCCACCACAGCAGCCTAGCAAAAGGGCCCCAAGGGGCAAGAAGGTGGAAAAAGGACCCAAAGGGGTCATAATTGAAAGGGCAGTATTCATAGCGGAGGAGGCAGCCAAATCAGGATTAGAATCGGATTCTCCTCCAAAGCCCAAGAAAACCAAGACAGCAGAGGCTGGAATCATAGAGACCCAAGAAGTGGGTCAGTCATCCAAACAACCAGGCAAAGATATCCTCATGGAGGAGGAGCCTGAAGAAGAGGAGGAAGCTCCACTGGTAATCAGAAGAAAGAGAAGAGCTCTACAGGTGCTGGTTCCTACCACACCTAAGAAACCAAGAACCTCCATGAGAGGTGAGATAAGTCAACCCCCAGCACAATTACAAGGGGCAGGTAGTGAAGCACCGAAGGAACTTCAGCACAATGTGCCGCTTCCTACCATTGTCAAGTTCAAAACTGAACTTGCTGAAGAGCAACAAAAGGAAGCATCTTAGACACAAGCGGAAAGGCATGTCTCGCTAGACGAGACAATAAACTTGTCTGATGATGAGGTAGTGCAGGATGTGGCTGCACAAGAAATGGAAACACTTGCTGCTGATGCAAGTGTGACTCCTCACAAGCCTCCAATGGTTCAAACAGTGCTTGAGGAGATGAAACGAGCAGAAGCAGAGCGAGAAAAGAGCCCGGAACCAGAAAAGAGCCCGGAGTAGGTAGCTCAGGACATAGGGCTAGACACACTGATCGCTGAGGTGACAAGTCCTGTAGTGGTAGACTTGACAGAGAAACAGGATGCGAGTCCTGAGAAGCCAGCAGGATCACCTGATAAGGGCCACCTAATAGAGGAGATAGAGATGGCAGAAGCAGAAGGCCATGCTCTTGAATCAGGCCAGCAAAGCCCACAAGATACATCAGCAGGACCTGCTATAGTGGAGGTCTAAGAAGCAAAGGCTGATGAGGAAAAAGTAGCGCTAGAGGATCCTGCTGCTAAGGCACAAGAGGTAGATAGTGCAGGCACAGAACAAGTAGTAGCCGCAAAACAGATGCCATCACCTCAATTAGATCCTATGATATCAGGTACGGTGGACATACCACTAGAAGTAGAGAAACAAAAGGAGGATGATCAACCTCCACAAGGGGAAGAACTGGGGACAGGTGAAGAAATGATGGAGAAAGATCATGATCATCATGATCTACATATAGGTACACTGTAGGGTTCCCCACACAGAGAAGATGCTCCCCCAGAAAAGGAAGTTCCTCAACAGGAGGAGGCACCACAAGATCAGCAGCAAGGTGAGCATCAAGAGAGAGAAAAGGAAAAATCACCATCTCCACAACACGTGTTGATAGAAATGGGAGATAGGGGTGAACAGCATCATGATGCTGAAAAGCATGATCAGGTGCCTCCATGGTTAGAAAAGGAGGTAAATGTTGAGGAGGAACTTGAAATCCAAGAATTTGACGTCTCCACCCTGTTCTCCGCAGATATAATGAAGCCCAGGAGAAAGGCCAGAATGACTTCGGCCATCAAAAGAGATCCGGCAACAAGGAGAAGGACCACACAAATTGTTGTACCTGCAGTAGAGAAGGAGAAAGGCAAAATCACTGTGGATGAATTTCAGATAAGCACAGTAGATTTGGGTTTTGCCAATGAAGAGCAGGAAGTTCAAGAAGGTAAGGACATCATAGACTCTCTAATTCAAAAAGTGAAAAGAGAGAAGGAGAAGAATAAGCAACATAAAGAGTACATTGCTCAGTTGCATGCATACATTAAAGGCTTAACCAATCCTGATGATACTACAAGTGAAGCTGCAGTCCCATTGACTGCCATTTCTCAGGAGGAGATAAATAAACTGGACCTCATGAAACATGAGGCTTCCATAATAAGAAAATGGATGTCATCCACATTGGATGATGCTATAGAAATAATGAAGGGTTCTTTGAAGAGGTGGAGCATATTAAGTGACTCCAAAACCAAGGTGGACAAATTGCAGATGCAGACTGGGAAAAGGTCTTATAAACTGGAGAAAGTCCTCAGCCTGTTGGGAGAAATAAGGAAGATAAACCCACAACTGCTTATTAGTAAGCAGGTATTGAATAATAATACTGCATTCTTAGTGGACATCTGGTACAAAGATGTACAGTTTGAATGTGGAGTCCTCAAGAGATGTAATAGTAAGCTGAGGGAGATCAGCATGAGGCTACGTGATTTAATGGGCATTAAGGCAGACATGCTAGAAACACTAGAGGGCAAAGTGGAAGGGAAGATAGAGAATCAAGATGAAGATTCTGCCCTTAAGGCTCTACGCAGTAACTTCCAAATGGAAGATGATGGTCCACTCATCCACTTGACAGAGGAGATTATAAATAAAATAATGAGAATCAAGGTCAAGATGGAGACCTACAGTGGGACATTGCAGGACTGAGAAAATAAGCTGGATAACAGCAGGGATAAGTATGAAGCACACAAGCACGCCATTATCAAGGCAAACACTCAAGATGGCGGAGGAATAGATCAAGTTGTGCGGTCATATGAATAGATCTAGAGCAGCATGCAACCCCATATGCAGCAACATCATCATCAGGATAGCGAAGGTTCAGGAAGCGATGCACATGATAATGACCTGCATGAATCAGCTGAAGAGCATGATGGAGATACATCATGATGGGGGAATATTTTGCATATGCAATATAGATAGTTGCCAGCTGGCAACTTGTGCCATTTTTTAAAATTGACAAGTCATGAAATGATGACCATTGATTTGTATTGACATATCAGATCCATAGATCTTTTGTAACGGATTCGTCACCTTATTCTATAAAAGGTGGTGGAATGCCTTGTTATATTCATTCGAAACTTAATTGAAATCTGTTTGCTGAAATATTCAGGGCTCATTTCAAAGCTGTTGTATATGTACATGTCTTTTGCATACTTAATGAAAGGGAAGAGTATTTTGATTACAAAATCTTCGTAAATCTTGAGTAATCTGTGCTTGAATTCTGGATATGTGCTTTGATTAGCTGCGTCCCTTGGAGTGCTCATCATGTTGCATGTATTGTTTTCATTCATTATCCTCTGAAGTTTGCATCAACTGTATCTAGCTGTGGAATGTCCTGGTGAACATATGGTTTGATTTTTTCTCCTCATGATAGTATCAAGCATGTATGTGGATCAAAAGCTAAAGGTTCAACTTAATTAGAAGTATTTCCTTTAATTTCTTTCAATTTCAGAACATCTCATCATCACAATTGCAAATAATTGATAATCTTAAGCAAATAACGCAAATATGCAGACATCTCGTAGATAATCGCAAAATACTTAGCATATTTGAACACTAAGCATGCACAATTGAAAATATCATGCAAAGATCGAGGTATTTTTACGTCTTTCCATCAAATATTGGTGTAATTTGACTCCTCTATAAAGAATTTCTATAGGAATGCCATGATGATGGCGCAATTTCACGTAAGGCCCCAAAATGGAAACAGCAACTCACATTAACCTCTGAGTAATGTCAGACGATTAAGACCTAATCACCGGAGACTTGGGATCATGAATTCTCTGAATTCACTGTATCTTTCAAGATGAATAAAGGTTAATGTGTACTTTTATTCTATGTTTGTTTGTGACTAACATCATGACCAACATAAATTGGTGCTAGAAGGAGGGCCAGTCCAGAAAACCACGCTCATCATCATTATTTTCAGGTTTGATGATGCATAGAGTAAGGTAACCTCAAATCACCTGTGAATTTCAGTAAAATACGTAAATATTTATTGTGAGAAGTTTGTACGTGTTCATTCTATGTAAAGATTTTCAGATCTCACATAAATATTGCAAGCTTTACAGTAGATGAATTCACTAAATATTGGCCAAGGATACGTAAATTTGTTCAAGTCTTGCAGAATTTAGGCCTTAGACACTTGAGATCTTGTGTTACGGGTCAAGATACCTCAATGTCCTGTCATATTTGCAGTATCTTCACAAATATTTCGTAAATATCTAGTCTGATTTGCCATCTGACCGCAAATATCACCTCATCCGGTGGAATCCAGCCAATATTTGCAAAGTTTCAGCCAATTTGCCTCCAAATCGAGAAATCCTGGCTCACAGGATAAATACCAGGTCTAGACCTAGTGAAATTTTTGAAGAATTGCCTGTTAGAGGTTTCAGACCTAGGACTGTAGACATTCATCATACTCCAGGGTCTAGTGCATCTAGAGCTTCACCAGGACCTCCTCTTGTAACTCCTGTTGGTTTGCAAATACCTTCTAGTATATCTGTGACACCTCCTATTCAACCTCAGGGTGTGCCTTTAGTTCAAACTCAGCCAGCTGCACCACCAGTTCAACCCCCTCAGGTTGCAATGTCTTTCTTTGCAGCAGAGTCACCTTTGACCTTTAATGCATATCATGAGTTACCAAAGAATCCAGACAAACTTTGTCCAAAATATCATCCTTATCAAGATGCTGATGATCATATCAGGACATTTAAAGAAGCTTGCTGCAGAGCCAGAATAGAACATCGGGACGTGGTGTGCAGATTATTTCCTTTTTCCTTAGGGGAAGAGGCTTATAATTGGTTCATCAGTCTGGGCCAAGCCTCTGTTGGTTCATGGGCTGTCTTAGAGAAAGCTTTTCTTGACAGGTTCAAGGTCCCTATTGATCCATCTATGAATTATCACATGTTTGCTACAATCAAAAGATTTGAGAATGAGCCTATTGCTAATTTCAATGCTAGGTTCCAGAAAATGTTGTCCAAGCTAGTTGCCCCATATGCAGTAGCTGATGCTGCTGCTAGGAGTATCTATTATTTAGCCCTGGATCCATTAACTTCCATGTTCATCAGGAGAACACATCCTGAGATCACTACATTGACAGGAGCTTTTCAAGAAGCTATCAAAGTAAATCAGCAATTGATACCTGCCCCTACTCCAAATATAGTATTCCCTACTTTGCCTGGCATGCAGTCACAATATCCTGCACAGTATCCTGCACCGTATTCACCACAGTATCCTACACAATATCCAAATGGAGTAGTGATACCTCCAGTAGTCATGCCTGCACCTTTGCAAGTACCTCCACTGAGTATTATGCCTCCTCCTAATGGAAATAGCCAATTACCACAATATCCTGCACATGCTCAGACACCTCAGGGTACTGATCTATCCAACAGTAACCATGGATCCTCTTTTTTCAAGCCTCAGACCGAAAATGTAGTTGCCAAAGCTCAAGAGGAAAAGGAAGAAATCAAAGAAATTTCTACTCAGTTGAGAAAACTCACCACAGAAGTAACACATTTGAGAAATCAAGGGTTTTATGCACAGTCAGGTCAGAATAGAAATTATTCCAATGATAGACCAAACTACCCTGACAGAGGATATAACAACAATAACTTCAACAATAATGGTGGAAACAACAATAATCCACCTAGACAGCCTAGAATATGGAACTCCAGGCCAAATAACGGTTCATTACCATCACCCCTAGACAATCAGCCTCCGGGTGAAGCTAAACAAACTACTAGAGTCAATCTTGCTGAGGCAGCCCTTACCAATTGGTGTAGGATCCACAATACAAATGCACATGCAGAATTAGATTGTCCACAATTTAGGATTGCTGCCAGCATCTTTCAGACTAAGGTGTCCAACACTTCTGGAAATCCACCTCAGGCAGAAGGAAATGAGATAGTTCCTTGTGGATATGATTCAGCTTTTGTGCTAGAAACGTACACTAATCAACCTCATCAGAGTTATGATCAGACCTATGAGGAATCTGCCTTAACCTTTGAAACAAACTATGTTTTTCCCTTTGAGGATGAAAATGAACCTGCAAGAGAGCATGAGGAAGTACATGCATATCAGCAGCAATATCCTGGTAAACACAATTATAACCTGAGAAGTAGTGCTAACAGACCTGCTGGTCCATTGACATCATCTCTACCTCCAAACAACTTCAATACACCTCCAGATCCTAAAGCTAGCAATAACCCTGGGTTCCCTAAGGTGAATGCTCAATACTTGTCTCCTCAAAACATAGTAACAAAAGTCGTAAATGCACCTCAGGAGTCTGACAAGTTAGTCAGCTATTTGGCTGATGAAATGAAGAAAATCAAGATCAGCCTGTCCTTATCGGAGTTACTGAAAACTCCTACCATCAAAAAGGCATTCATGAAGTCACTAGATGATCCTGCTCCTAAAGAGGATAGTCATCTTTCAAGTCAATCCAATGGCAAAGACCATGCTGCTAAGGATAATATTATCAAGCCTAAAGTGTCATCTACAGTCCAAGCTGCTGAAACCTCACACATGACCTTGTATAGGGATAAAACTAAATCACCTCCATTTCTCCTCACTATAAGAATGTTCAGCAAGAACTTGCACAACTGTTTGGTTGATTCAGGAGCCTCAACGAATGTTATGCCTTTGTTAATATGTAACGCATTAGGACTGCATCCTGCTAAATCCTTAAAGAAGGTCACTCAACTGGACAAGACAGAAGTAAGTGTAGTAGGAGAACTAACTCACATTCACATGCAGCTAACATCTGATCCTAGGATCTAGTATTACATTGACATTCAGGTAGTTGACATACCTGATACTTATGGGATGTTGCTTAGCCGAGATTGGTCCAAAATGATTAATGGATATATGTCCACATATTTCAGTCACATGTGGTTGCCATGGAAAGGTATACCTAATCAGATAAGGATTGATGCTAAACCTAGGATGAAACATATGATCACGGAATATAACAAAACAAATGAGATCATGTACGTAAACATTAAACCTAGAGTTTATTGCATCAGGCCACAGACTGTTAAAATAGAGGAGATCCTGATGCTTGATGTCCATCATCATGATGATGATGATTATCATGAGGACATGCCAAGTATGGAACCTGACAATGATCCTGATAATGAGAATAAAATGAATCGGTTCAAAGATTTTGAGATGCATTTATCTACTCAGGTAAAACATTGTCAATTACTAAATATACCTGCTAATGATATCTTAATTGATGGATGGTGCAGATTACACAGCGAAGCACACTCGGAAAAGACTTGTGAAACATGCCTAGACATGATGATACTGGAGCAGACATATAGTGAAGCATCATCATCATATTCTGAGGTGAGTGCTACATCTGATGATGATGATGATACTAATTCTTATTTGTCTTCTGCAGGAACAGAAGAGCCGACAGATCACGATGAAGATCATATCCTAGAAGCAGAAGAGATCCTGGTGTCCAACTAGATAAATGATGCAGAAAAGAAAAAAATCACTCCTGGTAGCGATTGTTTCATGGAACTAGATTATGAGTTATCTGATGAAGACAAAGGTAGTGACCTGACGAAGTTTGAAGAATTTCTGGTAAAAGAAATAGAGAAGATGACACGACAGTGTAAATCTCCCCAGGAGGTTTTAATTAAAGGTTGGTGTAGGCTGCACGAAGCACCTCACTCAAAAACAACTTGCTCACTATGTTTACACATTTTGAAGAAGCATGCAACTGTGGATCCTAAATATCATCCTCCTGCTGAGATGGAAGAGAAAACAGAAAAGCCATCAGGCTCACAAAATAAAGGAAAGAAGAAACTTGAAGATGATAACATCCCCAAGTTAAAGTGGATATCAGGCGGAGCAGTAGCCAGAGCTGCAAAGAAGAAAGGAGGACCAAATAGATATCCTGCTGAGGATAAAAGTCCTACTGAGGATAAGCCTTGGATCTTAAGGTTTGATGGATCCAAATCCAAGCAAGGTGCTGGGGTAGGAATAGATCTCATTGATCCATCAGGAAAATCCTACTTAGCGGCCTACAGACTACAGTTCCCCTGTACTAATAATGTAGCAGAGTATGAAGCTCTGATTCATGGAATGTTGTTTGCTCATAAGAAAAAAGTAAAGATCTTGTATGTCTTTGGGGATTCAGAACTAGTTGTGAGGCAGGTAAGAGGAATTTACTCCTGTAACTACAGAAAACTATCAAATTACAGACATTGAGTGTGGGACCTGATTGAAGACTTTGATGCCTTTAATATCATTCACGTACCAAGAGAATAGAACCAGAGGGCAGATGCACTTGCCCAGGCTGCCAGTACTTTGGAACCGCTATCTATATCTGGTCTAAAAAGATTTTCAGTAGAATTGGTGTCAATGCCTTCAGTACCTGACAATGTGACTAATCTCCAGGTGTTTGATGATGATCAGCACATCTTGGACTTTATATCAAACAGAGACATATTTGAAGCTCAGATTATAGATGAGAATAGTATGGAAGATCATGTTTGGGAAGAAGATGGGATATTAGAGTTGCCTAGCAACAGAATTCCCAAAGGTATGATTGAATTAGAAAGAGCTTTTGATCTAGATAATATGCTTAAACATAAAGATCTGCCTAAGGCAGATGGAGGTCAATATTCACAAGTGAATATTGGACAAGCTGATGACAAGAGAAATATCTTATTGGGTAAGGTTTGTACACCAGAAGAGTTAGAAGGAATAACTCAAGCCCTTAAAGATTACATACATGTAATTGCATGGACTTATGATGAGCTAAAGACATATGACACTTCTGTCATAACTCATACTATACCTCTCAAGCCAGATGCAAAACCTTTCAAACAGAAGCAGAGGCCAGTCAATGCTCTGCTTGAACCAATCATCCTTGAAGAGGTCAAGAAATTGTTAAATGCCCAGATAATATTTCCTGTAAGGCACTCCACTTGGGTGGCAAATCTTGTGCCAGTCAGAAAGAAGAATGGAGACATCAGGTTATGTGTAGATTTCAGGAACCTGCACAGAGCATCAGAAAAGGATAATTATCCTTTGCCCTCCTTGGATGAAGTTCTACAGATTGTAAATGGAGCCAAAATGATGTCCTTCCTGGATGGTTTTTCTGGATACAACCAAGTGATGGTTGACAAAATTGATAGATTGAAAACTGCCTTCACCACAAAGTGGGGGATATTTGCATATAGACGTATGCCATTTGGACTCATAAATGCTGGAGCTACATTCCAGCGAGCAATGGACATAGCCTTCAGAGGCTTAATAGGAAAGTGTATAGTCATCTACATGGATGACTTGACAGTATTCTCCAAGGAAAGGGGAAATCATGTTGCTGATCTCAGAAGTGTGCTGAAGAAATGTGAAGAATATGGAATATCTTTGAATCCTAAGAAGTGCATATTTGGAGTCACAATAGGAAAGTTACTAGGCCACCTGATCACAGAAGATGGGATTATCATTGATCTTGACAGGGTGGAGTCTATTATGAAGTTACAACTTCCAGGAAGCAAAAAGGAACTTAAGTCTTACTTTGGTAAGATAAATTTTGTGAGGAAGTTCATCACCGGCTTTGTTGAAATTGTCAAACCACTAAATGCCATGTTGAAGAAAGATGCAGCAATTGAGTGGACACCAGAAGCCAAGGCTGCTTTTGAAGATATAAAGAAGGCCATTTCAGATGCTCCTATCCTCATTAGTCCAGATTATACAAGAGATTTCTACATCTACTCATTTGCCTCAGAGCATACTTTTGCAGCAGTGTTAACTCAAAGAAATGAAGAGGAAGAAGAGAAACCAATTGCTTTCATGAGCTGTCCTTTCAGGGATACTGAGTTGAGATATGTAGATGTTGAGAGACAGGCACTTGCATTAGTCAGAGCAGTAAAGAAATTCAGACATTACATACTCAGAAGCAAAGTGATTGCTGTGGTACCAGATGCAGCAGTGAAGATGCTGCTGATGCAGAGTGAACCTGGTGAAAAAAGAGCCAAATGGATTACTGTATTACAAGAATATGACATGGAGATAACACCAATGAAGCTGGTAAGAGGACAAGCTTTAAGCCAGATGATATCTGAAACTGATCAAAACATCATCAGTCAGCAGTATGTGATCAATGAGAAAGACAATAGAGAATGGTATTCAGACATCAGGCACATCCTGATCACTGGAAGATGTCCTTCAAGAATGCAAGCTTCACAGAGAAGAGCCTTGAAGATAAGATCCCAGAAGTATATGATGAAGGGAGGAACCTTGTTTAAGAAGAATTATGAAGGAATATACCTGAGATGCTTAGAGAAGCCAGAAGCAAATAAAGTTTTGACAGAGTTACATGATAAGTTTGGAACGGCACATGGATCAGCATTGGCCACAACTCATGCAATCCTCAGAGCAGGATATTATTGGCCTACCATTTTTAAAGACACAGCTGATCATGTTAAAAGTTGTCATGTTTGCCAGGTTGCTACCAACAGAGAGAAATATGCTGCACAACCGTTGCAGCCAGTGGTGGAAGAGCGCCCATTTGCACAGTGGGGCATGGATTTCATAGGACCGATCAATCCTCCGTCTTCCTCAGGCCATAGGTATGTCCTAACAATTACTGACTATTGTACTAGATGGACTGAGGCTACCAGCAGCAAAACTTGCACTGCTGATGATGTCATTAAGTTTCTGGAGAGCAACATTGTTTCTAGGTATGGAACTCCTTATGCATTGGTAAGTGATAATGGTTCTGCCTTCATTTCCACCAAATTGTCAAGTTGGGCTTTTGATCATGGGATCATACTTAAGTTTTTGTCCAACTACTATCCCTAGGGGAATGGATTAGCAGAATCCACCAACAAGAATTTACTGAGTATCATAAGAAAACTGATAGAGAAAAACCCCAGGGAATGGAACTCATTTCTGAAATATGCCTTATGGGTAGACAGAACTAGAATGAAAATTGCATTAGGAAACTCACCCTTCCAACTAGTATATGGGGTAGATCCTATCCTCCCTGTAAACTTGAAAATTCCTACTCTACAGTTTGCCCAAGAATATCTAGGCATAGATAATAAGCAGGAAGTCAGGTTGCTTCAGTTGATGCACCTGGAAGAAAAACGGAGTCAAGCGATTGACCAATTTGCAAAACATCAAGCTATTGTCAAACACTGGTTTGACAAGAGAGCCAGAATTAAAGCTTTCAGGATATCTGATTTAGTCCTGATGTGGGATAAAGCCCATGAAAAGAAAGGTGATCATGGTAAGTTTGATAGATTATGGATAGGTCCCTTTCAGATTTCTGAGATCTTAGGAGACAGCACTTATAGGCTTAAGAACCTGACAGGCGAGGATGTCCCATTGCCAGTCAATGGACAATTCCTCAAACATTATTTCCAGGCCTGAATGACTTCGTGACAGTCATATGTACCATATTGTATATTTGTATAGTTGTTTGTACAGTTTCTTTGTTGTGCTTGTTTTGTTTTGCTGGTTGGGACTTTGTTCTGGTAAGTCAGGATGATGCACTTCATCACCCTAGAAAATAATTAAATTGTTAGGATTCAAGTGATGAGAACGCATTTAAACATAGGTTATGATTCATTCTAAGAAGTGTTCATGATCAGGTTTGTGATATCTTTTCATCAAGGTGCTTCTTCTTGGTCAAAGTGAATCCATCACAATGAAACACCTAACAGCCTTGGGTTTGTTGAACACACTAGTATAGGTGTTAAGTGAAAAATCTAAAGGGACTCCCTTGCTACCAGTGCAATCTCCAACCTAAAGCTCCAAATGACTATACCTTGTACAAATTAGCTGACATGATGATATCAGATATGAATTTTAAAAAATCAGAAAAGAAATAAAATTAGGCCATCTAAGTAACTCTACAGGGGCTATGGACGCCTGCTAGCAGTGGGGCTCTACTTAGGGAGATTGTATAGATAACCTTGCCGAGGCTATAGACGCCTGCTGGCAGCAAGGCTCTATCCAGGTTGGCTATGAGGGATGATCTTCAACTATGTAGTTTAACACCAGTTACTTACATTTTCAACTTACTTTCAAGATGAGGATAATTAATCATATGCACACACCTGATCCTTTGTTAGCATTATCACCATAATGAAATTTTATCATTCAGAGGACCATGATGCTTACACTTAGACAGAATTAGAGCACTATAGATAAATGTGATCACATCACTTGAATCATTGGAATTTGTTCATTTTCTTTGGTGGCAAGTTGTTGTGTGGTTACACAACATGCCCCATTTTGACTTGGCAAAATAGGGACCCAACTTCTTTTGGCTTGGTTTGTGTTTCTTGCTTTCTGGCGGTTTGGTAAAAATCAGTCAAGTGCATCATCACGTTGATTTAGGATGATGTAAGTCCTCATTATGAGGTCAGTTTGTCAAAATCCACATTTCCTGTCAGTGACCTCATATTTTGAAAAAACATTAAATTTCATGCAGGTTTGCCTTTTACATCACCCTGATATTCATCAGGATGTGAGAGTTATGAACAGTCAAAGTCTTGGTCAAACCTGATATTCGCAAGAGAGGGGGTCATATTTTATAATCCCAGTCATGTTTTGAACATCATCATCATATTTAAGACATCCCCTAATATATCCTACGGCTCAAATATCTGGACGTCAACTTTAAATGGTAGTAAGTCTTTCCCGTCAAGCGGTCTTTTATACCGCGAACATCATGTTTTGAAAAGTAACCCGATATTCGTTAATATCATCCTGACACGAAATATCACCCTTAACAGATATCTTGATGACATCATCTGAATATGATAAATGAAGAAACAAACATCCTGATGACATCATCATCATATTTACATTTCGACAGGATATTTCACAAACATGATCATGTTCGCCCAATATGACGATGACATCATGAAGCATTTCCGATACAAAGAACGAATATCATGATGATGTCATCCTGATATTCAGAAAGGAAGATGAGCAAGCTTGTCTCATCATCATCTTATTTTTTGAAACATCACCCGATAAACCGAAATATCCTCTTGATGTGCTAAAACGTAAACAAAGGGTGCATTGTTACCCGAATCTTGTCGTGATAACAATTTCAAGACTAGGGAGGATGATATTAAAGCTCAACCTGATATTTGTGAAATATCATCCTGCCTTCATGATATCCCGTCATATGGATATCCCCCCGCTCCCTTTGCTGCCATTATCATTAAATGCGTGCAGATATGGTAGGTGATTCCCGCCGACCCCGGAACCCAATGAAACATCTGGCGAGATCCTGAGTTTTCGCACGAATGATCAAAGATTGCAATCTATCTTGTCAGAGTTGCCCTAAATTTACCCTAACTACGAGGTTAAAAGGTAATTCAACCACCATTGTTACATTTACCTGCGTTAAAATTGTTTTACAGAGCACTGGCCTCCATATCCGCATAACAGCTACCGTTGCGCAATTCAAGCTCACAGATAGAAGGAAGGAAGTGATCAGCAGTTGAATTAAGAGCGTCTTGACGATATACTGGTATAAAGGAAATTCCGCATAACCAGGTAAGTGAACTGAAGCCCTCATCATGTTGTTTCTAAATGATGTTGTAAGTTCTGGTTATGTATCCATGTAAGTAAGTAATGTGAAATTGATGCAATAGGCATGATATTTGCAATATGTATGCATGCATATCCCTATTGTGAGAAGAAATGTTGTTAATTGCAGGTACCCATGGTTGAAAAACGCTTAGTCAAAAATCAGGAGGAATTCAGTAGGCCTATGTTCTCTTCTCAGAGAGGGGTCCTGTTCAAATATGGGGCAATTACAGACACCCATCAAGGGATTACTAACCTAGAGGCCTAGTCAGCCAAGCTAAATGATGGACATGACAAGAATCCTGTGCTAGACGCAGTGTTTGTATCAGGTATGTGGAACGCTGCTGGCTTCCCATACTCCATGGAGTCTCCAGAGCTCGTCATTGAATGCGCCCGGAATTATAACCCTCAGACGAGGCAGGTGGTGAAGCATGGGAGGGTATATGCAGACCTATCCATCAAAGGTCTCTCCCGGACATTTGGACTGCCAATGGGCAGTAAGGTAAAGAGTGTAGACTTGAAGAAGTCTGAAAGAGAATACGAGGCCAACAAGAAGGCGGCCAGAAAGAACATGTATGCTTGGCGGGCTGAGAATAGCACATACAATGCAGCGGCCAAGCTTCCTGTGCACATGTTCAATTTTGATTTCAATGAGGAGTATCAGTACGTGATTGCCCTACTGAACAGGGTGACTGGCCAGTCTGATACTGGTGAATTTAGAGATTGGATGTACAGCATAATAATGATGTGCCTATATGCAGACATCAAGCCACTGTGGGGCCAAATAATAAGCGATGCTCTGCATGAGCAGCTGATGAACCTGGGAGGTTTAGATTGTGCATTCTACATGACCTCCTATATCATGTATTCATGTGCTTATAGGGGCACTTTTGATGCCCTGGTGACAGATGGAAAACTGACAGGCACAAATGCAGCATATATCTGGGATCATCATCCCCAGCTGCAAAGAACCAACTATATCAAGGCCTACAAACTGGTCAATGATGCATTTCCTATGCATCTGGTAAGGACCATGGAAGATGACAGAACTAAAAGACTGAGCATGGAAGCTCAAGAGGTAGTATACAGACATGGGGCATGGTACATACAATTTGCCACCTTTTCCTACATCAGGATAGAAGGTTTTGAAGGACATCCCCTGATGCTGCCAAGATATCCTACTGATACAGTAGTGTTAATGGAATTTATCAAGCAAGGCTCCACCATGATACAGATGTATAAGGATGCCAAGAAGCTGCCACCAATTTTGTTCCCAGTCAGCATTGGCAACTACATGTGCCCTGACTCTGACAATATAAAGAAGGTGATGGTCACCCTGAACAAGATGAATTTACTACCTTTTCCAATAACCAGACCATATGATCCTTACGGAAGGATACAGAAGATTCTAGGAAAGCCTATTCACCAGAGGCACCTAGAGGATTTTTGGGCTGACTGCGAAGATGAGGTAGAAGCTAGGAGGAGGAGGTATCAGAGGTTGACTCTGAACCAGATCAGAACATTTGATTGCATATCCCTCCCTCAGCAGCTGAAGAGCGACGACGACAGGATAATGGTAGATGAGTATGAGCAGAAGAAGATTTACAACGATACCATCTCTGCACCTGACCTCACCATGCAAGAGGATATGTCCTTGGACCCATTCTTTGCCAGAACTTTACACTTGACCCAAGCTTGGGTAGATGCACAGGTAGAGGCATTGAAGAAGAAGGGTGTTGCCATCACAGTGGACAACAAGAAGAAGGGGCAGGACATCCCTGCAGATAAATATGATGACTACCTGCTGGAGAAGAGGAAGACTAAGGGAGAGAGGATCCCTCCACCACAGCAGCCTAGCAAAAGGGCCCCAAGGGGCAAGAAGGTGGAAAACGGACCCAAAGGGGTCATAATTGAAAGGGCAGTATTCACAGCGGAGGAGGCAGCCAAATCAGGATCAGAATCGGATTCTCCTCCAAAGCCCAAGAAAACCAAGATAGCAGAGGCTGGAATCACAGAGACCCAAGAAGTGGGTCAGTCATCCAAACAACCAGGCAAAGATATCCTCATGGAGGAGGAGCCTAAAGAAGAGGAGGAAGCTCCACTGGTAATCAGAAGAAAGAGAAGAGCTCTACAGGTGCTGGTTCCTACCACACCTAAGAAACCAAGAACCTCCATGAGAGGTGAGATAAGTCAACCCCCAGCACAATTACAAGGGGCAGGTAGTGAAGCGCCGAAGGAACTTCAGCACAATGTGCTGCTTCCTACCATTGTCAAGTTCAAAACTGAACTTGCTGAAGAGCAACAAAAGGAAGCATCTTAGACACAAGCGGAAAGGCATGTCTCGCTAGATGAGACAATAAACTTGTCTGATGATGAGGTAGTGCAGGATGTGGCTGCACAAGAAATGGAAACACTTGCTGCTGATGCAAGTGTGACTCCTCACAAGCCTCCAACGGTTCAGACAGTGCTTGAGGAGATGAAACGAGCAGAAGCGGAGTGAGAAAAGAGCCCGGAACTAGAAAAGAGCCCGGAGCAGGTAGCTCAGGACATAGGGCTGGACACACTGATCGCTGAGGTGACAAGTCCTGTAGTGGTAGACTTGACAGAGAAACAGGATGCGAGTCCTGAGAAGCCAGCAGGATCACTTGATAAGGGCCACCTAACAGAGGAGATAGAGATGGCAGAAGTAGAAGACCATGCTCTTGAATCAGGCCAGCAAAGCCCACAGGATACATCAGCAGGACCTGCTATAGTGGAGGTCTAAGAAGCAAAGGCTGATGAGGAAAAAGCAGCGCTAGAGGATCCTGCTGCTAAGGCACAAGAGGTAGATAGTGCAGGCACAAAACAAGTAGCAGCCACAGAACAGATGCCATCACCTCAAGCAGATCCTATGATATCAGGTACAGTGGACATACCACCAAAAGTAGAGAAACAAAAGGAGGATGATCAACATCCACAAGGGGAAGAACTGGGGACAGGTGAAGAAATGATGGAGAAAGATCATGATCATCATGATCTACATACAGGTACACTGTAGGGTTCCCCACACAGAGAAGATGCTCCCCCAGAAAAGGAAGTTCCTCAACAGGAGGAGGCACCACAAGATCAGCAGCAAGGTGAGCATCAAGAGAGAGAAAAGGAAAAATCACCATCTCCACAACACGTGTTGATAGAAACGGGAGATAGGGGTGAACAGCATCATGATGCTGAAAAGCATGATCATGTGCCTCCATGGTTAGAAAAGGAGGTAAATGTTGAGGAGGAACTTGAAATCCAAGAATTCGACGTCTCCACCCTGTTCTCCGCAGATATAATGAAGCCCAGGAGAAAGGCCAGAATGACTTCGGCCATCAAAAGAGATCCGGCGACAGGGAGAAGGACCGCACAAATTGTTGTACCTACGGTAGAGAAGGAGAAAGGCAAAATCACTGTGGATGAATTTCAGATAAGCACAGTAGATTTGGGTTTTGCCAACGAAGAGCAGGAAGGTCAAGAAGGTAAGGACATCATAGACTCTCTAATTCAGAAAGTGAAAAGAGAGAAGGAGAAGAATAAGCAACATAAAGAGCACATTTCTCAGTTGCATGCATACATTAAAGGCTTAACCAATCCTGATGATACTACAAGTGAAGCTGCAGTCCCATTGACTGCCATTTCTCAGGAGGAGATAAATAAACTAGACCTCATGAAACATGAGGCTTCCGTAATAAGAAAATGGATGTCATCCACATTGGATGATGCTATAGAAATAATGAAGGGTTCTTTGAAGAGGTGGAGCATATTAAGTGACTCCAAAACCAAGGTGGACAAATTGCAGATGCAGACCGGGAAAAGGTCTTATAAACTGGAGAAAGTCCTCAGCCTATTGGGAGAAATAAGGAAGATAAACCCACAACTGCTTATCAGTAAGCAGGTATTGAATAATAATACTGCATTCTTAGTGGACATCTGGTACAAAGATGTACAGTTTGAATGCGGAGTCCTCAAGAGATGTAATAGTAAGCTGAGGGAGATCAGCATGAGGCTATGTGATTTAATGGGCATTGAGGCAGACATGCTAGAAACACTAGAGGGCAAAGTGGAAGGGAAGATAGAGAATCAAGATGAAGATTCTGCCCTTAAGGCTCTGTGCAGTAACTTCCAAATGGAAGATGATGGTCCACTCATCCACTTGACAGAGGAGATTATAAATAAACTAATGAGAATCAAGGTCAAGATGGAGACCTACAGTGAAACATTGCAGGATAGAGAAAATAAGCTGGATAACAGCAGGGATAAGTATGAAGCACACAAGCACGCCATTATCAAGGCAAAGACTCAAGATGGAGGAGGAATAGATAAAGTTGTGCGGTCATATGAACAGATCCAGAGCAGCATGCAACCCCATATGCAGCAGCATCATCATCAGGATAGCGAAGGTTCAGGAAGCGATGCACATGATGATGACCCACATGAATCAGCTAAAGAGCATGATGGAGATACATCATGACGGGGGAATATTTTGCATATGCAATATAGATAGTTGCCAGCTGGCAACTTGTGCCATTTTTTAAAATTGACAAGTCATGAAATGATGACCATTGATTTGTATTTACATATCAGATCTGTAGATCTTTTGTAACGGATTCCTCACCTTATTCTATAAAAGGTGGTGGAATGCCTTGTTATATTCATTCGAAACTTAATTGAAATCTGTTTGCTGAAATATTCAGGGCTCATTTCAAAGCTGCTGTATATGTACATGTCTTTTGCATACTTAATGAAAGGGAAGAGTATTTTGATTACAAAATCTTCGTAAATCTTGAGTAATCTGTGCTTGAATTCTGGATATGTGCTTTGATTAGCTGCGTCCCTTGGAGTGCTCATCATGTTGCATGTATTGTTTTCATTCATTATCCTCTGAAGTTTGCATCAACTGTATCTAGCTGTGGAATGTCCTGGTGAACATATGGTTTGATTTCTTCTCCTCATGATAGTATCAAGCATGTATGTGGATCAAAAGCTAAAGGTTCAACTTAATTAGAAGTATTTCCTTTAATTTCTTTCAATTTCAGAACATCTCATCATCACAATTGCAAATAATTGATAATCTTAAGCAAATAACGCAAATATGCAGACATCTCGTAGATGATCACAAAATACTTAGCATATTTGAACACTAAGCATGCACAATTGAAAATATCATGCAAAGATCGAGGTATTTTTACGTCTTTCCATCAAATATTGGTGTAATTTGACTCCTCTGTAAAGAATTTCTGCAGGAATGTCATGATGATGGCGCAATTTCACGTAAGGCCCCAAAATGGAAACAGCAACTCACATTAACCTCTGAGTAACGTCAGACGATTAAGACCTAATCACCGGAGACTTGGGATCATGAATTCTCTGAATTCACTGTATCTTTCAAGATGAATAAAGGTTAATGTGTACTTTTCTTCTATGTTTGTTTGTGACTAACATCATGACCAACATGAAGTTGTAAGAATTATTAGTTGGGAGAAGAGAGAAATTCCTCCCTTACAGTGTTTGTTAGTTATGAATTTTTACAGTTTATTTTATACTTTGTGAAACTAATTGTACGTAGTGAAATTTGTTGATTTAGACAAAGATGATAAATTTTTATCTATAGTATTGTTTGGGAGGAAATTATGAATTTAGTTAATTTTTAGATATTGTAATTTTATTATTGGAAATGAAAAAAAAAATGTGTGATATAGTCATAAACTTCTAGTTGTGAGCCAATGAAATTTGAACTATTCTTTTCATTCTCTATTTTATGTTATATATATTAAATTGAAATTAGCAAGTTAGATTTAATATAAGGGAAAATTGATTTTACTATACCCCTTGTTTAACACTATTTGTATGGAGTCAAATTTTAGAATTTGCATATATATATATATATATATATATATATATATATATATATATATATATATATATATATATATATATTAATAAAATTGTAAATGGCAGAAAATGGCAGTTAAATAGATTTATATTTAATTCTCTGTATTTAAAATTTCAATTATTAAATGAACGGTGATTGTAAATGGTAGTTAAATAGATTTATATTTTATTCTCTGTATTTATAATTTCAAATATTAGATGAATTGTGATTACCATTTAAATGGATTTATATTTAATTCTTTGTATTTATAATTTTTCCAATTATTAGATGAACTATGAATGGAATATTTCTGAGAGAAGTCATGAAATATATATATATATATATATATATATATATATATATATAAAATTGTAATTAGGGATGTTATTAAATTAACAAAATTTACATTGGAAAATAAAAATACATTTATTCACAGTTTGCTCGCTATGTATTCATACACAGTACATAGAAAAAATTGTGGAGTGGTGGTGGGAAGGGTTTGAACCTTCCCACCACCATTGTCGAGCATATTGGGTGTGGGGAGGAGCGGAGCCCCCACCCACACCCCATGTAGTGGGATGTGGGTGGGGGCTCCACCCCTCCCCACACCCCCCATTTAAGCACAGTGTCGCGGCTCCGAATTCACAGACTCCCGCAAACCATCATCGTCGTAGCTCCTCACCCTGTCATGGGCACCACCTCCCCTACGCCTGGCTCCCTGTGAATCTCTGTCCGCCGCCCCTGCGTGGCCATATCACTGGCCACCAACCCTCCTTCGAGCAGCCATCCCACCCACTCCCTCTTCTGCGACCTGTGACCACGGCCTCCAGCGTGGCTTCTGCCATCGAAATCCTCCCTCTCACACCCTGCGACCCTCTTGCCTCTGCATTGGATCTCTGGGCCGACCCCCCTCCATTACTGCCACCGCCATGTGTATAACCTGCAAAACCAAAACCTCCATTCAATAATATTAGGGTTGCTCAATGGAAATAAAAGGAGATGCATGGCATTTAAGCTATAGCCTAGGTTTTATAATATGAGGAAAACAAAAAAAATAATATATAAATAAATAAAATAAAATAACAATAGAGATTAAAATTAGAGATTATTATATATATATACAATTATACCTATATTTATATATATAAATATATAACAATTGTTGTGTTCAATATTGTTATTCATTATATACATATATATAAATTAAATAATTGTCATAAATTTAAAAGAGGAGCTATAATTGTTTTGAAAGAAAGGAAATTATAGTAGGATATTTTTTTACAACTTTAAGGGAAAATATAATCATAAATTTAAAAAAAAAGGGGGGGTGTATGTATATACGTGTATTTTATTTAAGGAAGAGATTCTCAGAAGTTTCAACAATCAACACAAATTAATAATCAGGACAATGAAGAGGAAATTATGCTTCTCTCTTTTAAAAAGGAAACTGGAAATAAACGTAAAGAAGCTATCATAGGCATTCCATGTGTGGCCATTTTAAACTCAACTATAGTTTAGTAAACGTCTAATTGAGAAAATAAAAGAGAGAGAAAGAAGAAGAAAAACTAACATTGGAAAACAAAGAGGAGAAAATGCGTGGCATTTTTGAACTGGGCTAAGAGAACTAAGTAAGTTTACCCTTCCAATAATCCTGATTAGGAACAAGATGATTTTTAAAAATAATACAAACGTTGAGGTGAATCCTAGAGCAGAAAAAAAATTAGGAGACTGAGTCCAGCGAAGTAGTAAACTAGTTTATGTGATCTGGTTCATCTAGAAATTAGGAATAATGTAAAGAATATAGTGATAACTCTGATTGATGAAGAACATGAAGAAAAGACAGAATAAACATAAAGAAAACTTAGAAACCAAAAGAGAGAGACCAAAATATAAACAAAATAAATTTCAGAGAAATAGGTAAGGTGAACATGATAGAAATACAATCAAAATTAAGATCCAAAGAAATGGAAGAGAGGGCAAATGAATGACCCTATTGAGAATGCTAAGTCCGAAGGAGGAGTATATTTTAGGAAACGAGAAAAGAAACAGATAATCGTGCTTTGTTGAAAAATGACCAAATAGGAAGAACAAGTGTAAATCCATTTGAAAAAGGCATCGTGGGAAGTTGTTAAACTATCAGGGAACCTCGTAATAACTGTAGTGTGTAATAATTCCCACACACACCGTGAGGTATTATGCTACTAGAATCTTCCAAAATTTAGGACTAGGAACCTTGAAATTTCAAACCTTGCAGCGATGTTAACTGTGTCGTGGAGACCCCCTTGTTGGACTTCTTGCGTTTGGGTGAACGCAATTGTACTTAGTACCCTGCTGACAATAGTAGTGTTTTCACCTTGAGCGTACACCACCAAGCATGCTTACGCATTCAAGCTGGTTTCTAGGAAGCGTGGAAATTTTTTTGATATTTCGTGTCATGACCACATGACAGATGTGGACATGACACGTGTGATGCATGTTGTGACTGCATAGAAAATGTGGGCATGATAGCATTCCATAGCTCGTGGGACCAAATGGACTATGCCAATGTATTGGGAAGGGTAGGTAAATGGTAGCAGAGGTCTCATTTCATGGACCAAGTGTCCCAGTCGTTCCAGCCAGCAAGCTACTAGTAAACTCCCTTAAGATCCCTTAGACTAAAAATTGCCAAACTTTGATAGAAAAGTTCTCATAATTCATGGCAGCTGGGAACATTCCATTTAGACTTACAAGTGGATGTGGTGTCCTTCCACAATAATCTCTCTCTATTTTGGTCAACTCAAATTAGTTTGACCATGTCAAAATCAAATGCATTCTTGCAAAATGATTCAGTTTCATGTAGTGGAAAGGTGATATGAGTGACATTTTGCATTTCATAGCTCATGGGGCTTATTGGACTACGCCAATGCATTAAGGTGGGTGGGTAAATGCTAGGGGAGGTCTCATTTTGTGGGCCAAGCATCCCAGTCATTCTTGGTAGCAAGCTACCAACAAAGTCACTTAAGATCCTAAGAGCAAAAACTACCTAACTTTAACAGAACAATTCTCATAATTATTTGGTAGCTGGGAATGTTCCATGTGGACCTACAGGCACATGTGGGGTCTGCCCACAATAACCTCTCTTAGTTTTGGTCAACTCAAATCTATTTGACTATGCCAAAATCAAATGCATTCTTGCAAAATGCTTCAGTTTCATGCAGCACAACCTTGCAAGGTGCCGTATTTTTTGTTCTTCTCAATGTAGGGATAAACCAACTATGCCATTATTTTGAGGTTGGTGGTTAAATATTAGGGGAGGTCTCATTTCATGTGCAAAGCATCCCAGTCATGTTGGGTTGTAAGCTACTGACAAAGTCAAAAGTTGTTAGGACTAAAATTTTACATTCCATAGGTCATGGGGCCGAACTGACTACTCCAACACATTGGGGTGGGTGGGTTAATTCTATGGGAGGTCTCATTTTGTGTGCCAAGAATCCCAGTCATTCTAGGTTGGAAGCTACCAACAAAGTGACTTTACTGGTAGCTTACAACCTAGAATGACTAGGACCCTTGGCACATGAAACGAGACCTTCCCTAGCATTTACCTGCCCACCCTGACATGTTTGTGCAGTCGGTTTGGCCCCACAAGTAATGGAATGGAAAATATCACCCCTAGCACCTTTAGACTTTATCAGTAGCTTATAGCCTTGATCGAGTGAGACACTTGGTACATGAAATGAGACCTCCCCTAAAATTTACCCTCCCATCTGGACATGTTGGCGTAGTCAGTTTGACCCCACAACTTGCGAAATGCAAAATTTCAATCCTAGCAACTTTTGACTTTGTTAGTAGCTTACAGTCTAGAATGACTTGTTCACTTAGCACACAAAACGAGACCTCCCCTAGAATTTACATGCCACCTTGACGTGTTGGCATAGTTGTTTCAGCCCCACAATAAGTAGAACAAAAAATATGGTACCTGGCAAGGTTGTGTTGCATGAAACTGAAGCATTTTGCAAGAATGTATTTGATTTCGACACGATCAAACATATTTGACTTGACCAAAACTAAGAGAGGTTATTGTGGATGGACCCCACATGCACCTATAGGTCTAAATGGAACATTCCCAGCTACCAAGAATTCTGAGAACTATTCCGTCAAAGTTTGGTAGTTTTTTTCTCTTAGGATCTTAAGTGACTTTACCATTAGCCTATAGCCTCGAATGATTGAGATGCTTGGCACATGAAATAAGACCTCCTTGGCATTTACCTGCCCACCTCAACATGATGGCACATTTCTTTCGGCCCCACAAGCTATGGGATGCAAATGGTCACTCCTAGCACCTTTCCACTACATGAAACTAAAGCATTTTGCAAGAATGCATTTGATTTCGGCATGGTCAAACATATTTGAGTTGACCAAAACTAAGAGAGATTATTGTGGATAGACCCCATGTGTACCTTGATGGAGTTAGGTTGTCATTGATGTCAAAAAGGTGTACTCAGTTTGTTTGATGTCATCAAGACTTGGTTGATCAGGTTTGGCCTTCAATGTGTCTTCTTATGTTCTTTGGTAAGTGAAGTCACAAGGTGATTTGTTTAGGGTTGTCAAGTGTTGACAAATGTTTATCATTCATGTTTGGACAAATGTTCATCATTCATGTGTGCTCATCTATGTTTGGACAGAGTTTGCTTAGAAGTTGTGACTCATTCCATATTTAAAAACCTTTAATATGGTGGTCTCATTTGATGTTTTGGTAAGTGGTTCATAAGATGTTTGGAAGGTATACCATGCTTGTTGAAGTGCATATTGCTTTGATCTACTGAGTTCATGTTACTTGGTGTTGAGTTACTCAGAAGTTGAGTTAAATCAGTTAGGAGGCTACTTCATGTCATGACAATGTTCACTTTCAGTGATGGTGTCTTGAAAATGTTGGGTCTTGGTATAATGTTCATTTTTTCTTCACTTTAGGAGTTGCAGTGTGTTGATTGAAAGTAACATTTTGTAGAGTAATGTGTGCACTACTCATTTGAAGTTAGAGCTAATATTCTTGAATTGGTTTGGTTACGTTAATATGGGGAACATAACTCAAAAGTCTTGCAGATGCAGAGAATGAATTTATACTCTTGGTCATCACAGGTTTGATCTTCTTGGTGCTTTTGAAGTTGATAGGTTGGTTTGACAAGTTGATCTTCATACTATACTCTTCATAACCTACTTGTGTCCTCACATCCAAAGCTCACCTGTCATTTCTTTTTGTTTTAACATGATGGTGACTGGTTGAGGCGGTAAGAGTCACTTAAAGTGACCTATTAGAGGGCTACCATCACATGATAGTGACCGACCCTTCCATAAAGCTTCGGTCTTCACATAATATGGTGGACACGAATAGAGAATCTTTGTTTGAGTTTAAAAGTTGTAAGCGGGCAAAATCTTATCAAAGGCTGTTTGAAAGATGAAGTGCACGGGCTTTCAATTTGAATTTAAATTTTATCACCACCAAAAATGTCAAGAGGGTACGGGTTTGCATGGGAGCTAAATGCATTAAGGAAAATGCTTTTTTCTTCCTTCAAAAACTTATGAGGAGTTTAGAAACTTTTGAAGCCCGACTCAAGATAAATAGTTTCCTTTTTAAAATTTAGTAATTTCCTTCTAAATTTTTTGGTTGGTTCTTTTTTTGTCATGAATGTAAGTAGTTTTTTTTTCTAATAAGGAGATTTTTATTTTTAAAAAATGAGAAAAATCTTTATGAATAGTTTTTTTTAGGATATTGGAAGTAAAAAGATAAACATCAAGTTTTTGTTTTTTGAGGAGATTTTCTTTTAAGAAAAATTGGTGAATTTTTTTTAAAGGATATGAAGGGTCTTATTGAAAAGAATATGAAGGATCATTTTTGCAGAGAAGATGAACAAAATTTTTGTGAAGGAAACGATTTTTGTTAAAGAGAAGAAAAGAAGTTGTTTGAAGAAGATTTTTTTAAGGAAGAAGTTGAAAAGATTTTTTATTTGCAGGAGATTGTCTTTTGAAGATATTTTTGGGATGAAGTTTAAGAGTTTGATGATTAAATTTTCTTGCAGAAATATCAAGAGAAAGATATTATTTTCAGGGCAGATTGGTGCAAAAATAAATATGATTTCTAACTCTTATTTTGCAGATTGATTGAAGGCTCATTTTGATATTATTTTGTAGGTGAAGAAAATAATTTTTGTGTGAGATCTTAAAAATGGCAAATGATCAGGAAATTGAAGAGAATTGAAATGAAAAGTCTCAAATATGAAAAGATATTCTTTCATCTCTAAGAGGAAATATTAATGGGATTTTGGTTTCATGAATTTGGAGAATGTGAAAGGTTTTGAGGATTAGATATTATGTTCTTTTATTTTTGCAGATGACAAGATAAGATGCATTATTTTTGAAGACATTAAAAAGAGAAGATGAAAGGATAAAATGATCTTTAGTGAGAGCAAATGACTATGCAGAATGTGAAAGGTGAAAAGACATCCAATTTACATATAATAGTTTTTCAGGTGCATTGATGGATGGTGTGTGAGACAGAGATGAAACATACAGATAAATGCAGTGTTGTTGAGTGTATCCGGATGTAGGATTGATTTTGAACTGAATGGACATTTGACAGACACATGAGAGAAGAAATGTTTTGTATTGAAATAGAGAAACCCTCTGAATTCTTGTTTTTAGTTTGTTCTGTATTAGGGGTTGGTGCTCCTTGAAGCTAGTGCTTCTAAACAGTATGCCAGTGAGGCTTACAGGTCAGTGAGACCTTAACATTTGTCAGTGAGACACGTATTGTAGCCAGTGAGGCATGTTTTATCAGTTAAGCCAGTGAGGCAATTCTGGAGTGGTTTTTCTACCCCTGAAGGGTTTTCCACTCATCCAATTCTTGTGTCTTGATTCATATTGATCATCTCTCTATGATTGTATGTTTTACTCATGAGTTTTGTTTATGTGTTTGACAAAGTTATGTGCATATGTGTTTGACAATTCAATGTTAACTTTCTCACCTTTATGCTCTGCAAGTTAAAGTTTGAAAAAGATTTGAAAATTTACACAACACTGATTCACCCCCCCTCTCAGTGTTTTCCTAAACTCCTACAATTGGTATCAGAGCCAAGTTCCCCTTTTGAAGCTTAATCAGTTCGGGTAGGTCCTGTGTGTTGAGTTCAATGGGTAAGTGCAGAAGAAATAAGAGCAAGAAAATTGTCAAGCTTCATTCTGGTCAAAAGACACAGAAGACATCATTCATTTCAAATCCAGATGTTGATATAAATTTAGTTGATAAAGATGTTCTCCAAGTTGAATCTGATATTGTCTTAGAAGAAAATTTTTCAGATGTTTCTCAATTTGATGGTTCAAATTTTTCAGTTTGGTATGTTAGAATGCAAGTGTATTTATCCTCCTTAGGATATGATGTTTTAATGTCAGTTGAAAATGGTATTTCTGCAAATAACAAAGAAGCTCTTGAATGTAATGATATTGCAAAGAAGGCTATATTATCTGCTCTATCTAATGATGTTATTTGTAAAGTTATGGATTGTGTTACAGCTCAGGATATGTGGAGGAGATTGAAAAGAATTTACCAAGGTAATGATAAAGAAGAGGACACTCTGGTATGTGAAGAAAGTAGCAATGAAAAGAGACTTTCAAATGAAGGAGTTGAAGTTCAATCCCAATCAAATTCAGAAGAAGCTAGCTTCACAAGTGATGATGATTAGAGTGATGATGATCAGGATTATAATGAACAAGATTGTGAAATTGATATGGAAGGAGAGCTTATATATGCTTTGAGTGAGCTCAAGAAGTATAAGAGAGAGAATCAGAAACTAAATTTGCTGCTGCAACAAGAAAGAGAATCTAAAGATAATGTACATTCAGAACTTGAAATTGTATCTACAGATCTTGAAGAGGCCAGATGTCAAGTTATTAGTTTAAAGACATAT
The DNA here is from genome assembly GCA_027924645.1 of Cunninghamia lanceolata. Taxonomy (NCBI): domain Eukaryota; kingdom Viridiplantae; phylum Streptophyta; class Pinopsida; order Cupressales; family Cupressaceae; genus Cunninghamia; species Cunninghamia lanceolata. The sequence goes on from BSBN01000078.1 coordinate 14,986,712, forward strand.
ATTGATGATTCAGATAAACTAGTTGCTAGATTAAAGATAGAAATTGAAGAAGCTAAGAGGATAGCAAATGTTTCAATATCTGACCTTGAAGTTAGAAGGATTGAGAATCTAAAACTGGAAGGTGAAATTATCAAACTCAGAAAAGATTATGATGGTCTCAAGACTTTATCTAAGAAGTATCAGGAGTTTGAAGAAAGCACAAGCAAGTTACATGTGTTGTTGGGCAAACAGAAGCAACATAATGACACAACTGGATTAGGATTTGAAGAAGGGGAATGTTCCAAAGCTAGAGAGACTCCTAGAAGGAAAATTGATTTAAGTCATGTTGCCACAGAAGAAAAAAGGAAGAGTGAAGCTGAATAGAAAATGAGAGATGAATTTGTGCACAATCAAAGAAGAAATTTGAGAAAACCTGCATCTATAAGATAAGCATACATGTACAGGTATAACTATTCATTTAATGGTTATTGTTATACTTGTAATCATTTTGGGCATAAAGTAGTTGATTGCAAAAGGAATACTAACCTTGTATGTTACAAGTACAATAATGTTGGACATATTCAAAGGAACTACAAAATGATGAATAGAATGAATGAATCTACATGGAAGCATAACATAATTGCTCAGGAGATGTCAAAAAGGTATTATCAGTCAATTGATTTTGATTACAACATAATTTGTTATAATTGCAACTCTCTTGGTCATAAAGCACATAGTTGCAGGAGAGCTCCACCTAATTTGAAAGGTTGGGAAAAGAAAAAGACAGAAAAGGTTTGGAGGAAGAAAGCACCTGTAAAAGTGTGGAAGCAAAAATAGAGTCATGAGAAGGTAAATCCCAAACTTGTGCATCTAGCACAAGTTACATCATCAGTTGCATAACAGATAGCATGATGTGAGGGGAGTTGTTCTTGTTCTATCTTTTCCCCAAGAAGTTACAGGAGGAGATCAATTGATCTTGTCTGTCATGCTTGCCTGATAATGTTAATTTCTAATGTTGTGTATATCAGTGACATGTTTAGTGGTTCATAATGCATATAAGGAGTTCAAAAGTTCTTAGCACAAAGAGTTTGATAGTATTGAGAGTTTTGGTTTATAAATGGTCCTATTCATATTTTGTTCATAGCATGTTGTTACTGACAATGGTTGAGTTGTTATGATGTTGTAGTCCAATGGGATCTTGTTATTGAAAAGTATTGGTTATCATGGCAAAGAGCTTTAGTTGTTTCAAAGAGCTCTTATCAGATATTTGTCTATGTTGGCTAAATGAAAGAAGTCAATTCATAACACTTTTCTCTGCATTTGGTTTTGCAAAGTGTTGTTTTAGGAAAAGCTTGATGGTGAAGGTTGTGCAATCTTGATAGGCTGATTTGTATAATGGATCTTGGATATTCTCAAGAAGTTCCCTTCAAATGTTATCATGTGTTTGTTGATTGAAGATTGAAGTATGTTTTAGATGTGGTGATATATATATATCAGATTTGACAGTGTGTTGTAAAAAGATGTGCAGAAATAGCAGGATGGTCTTCATTCTTTTTCATGTCAAAAGGGGTGTGCAAAAATAGATTGGTTGCAGGATAATAGTTCATTGACAAGGACATCTCTTGTGTGATATTCATCATGGATTGTGATTCATATTGATTGGTGAAAAGTGTAGTCATTGTATCAAAGAATTCAATTTGATGGTCATATCTATTACCTTGTTGAGTTGTTTTTATGGCAGATGTTTTGCATAAGTATTGAATCTTTCAGGTGATTTGGAGATAGTGTTTCACTTGTTTCATTGATGATCTTCCATGTTTCAGATAGAGTTCTTCAAGCTATGACATTGTTGGTGATATCCTACATTTCATCAGAGGAAGTTAAAATCAGCAATAGCAGATGGTAATGTTCAAAAAGGTTTGTCATATGTTGGCTTCAGGATTGTTATCATCATAAATCATTACTTGTTCAAAGGTTAACAGGAGTTTATGCCTTCAAAGTGTTCATAATTCAATATGATTATAATGATTATGATCATGCTATAACATCTTTAAGTGGAGTTGTTCTTAGGGGGAGTTAATCAGAGGATTGAGTTGTCACTATCATGGGAAATTTGAAAAGAGATATGTTTTCTTCATCCTCATTTTGGTATTGTGTCAAAAAGTGATATTATATCAGTGGTTTGTGTTGGTTATTCTTGTCAGTAATTGCCAGTGGTATTCAACACAGGGGGAGCAAATAGTTTTTGTGTCTTTGTCATCAGATGTCAAAAAGGGGGAGAAAGAAAAATTGCATCAGGTAGTTTTGCCATCAATGACAAAGGGAGAGATTGATGGAGTCAGGTTGTCATTGATGTCAAAAAGGTGTACTCAGTTTGTTTGATGTCATCAAGACTTGGTTGATCAGGTTTGGCCTTCAATGTGTCTTCTTATGTTCTTTGGTAAGTGAAGTCACAAGGTGATTTGTTTAGGGTTGTCAAGTGTTGACAAATGTTTATCATTCATGTTTGGACAAATGTTCATCATTCATGTGTGCTCATCTATGTTTGGACAGAGTTTGCTTAGAAGTTGTGACTCATTCCATATTTAAAAACCTTTAATATAGTGGTCTCATTTGATGTTTTGGTAAGTGGTTCATAAGATGTTTGGAAGTTACCATGCTTGTTGAAGTGCATATTGCTTTGATCTATAGAGTTCATGTTACTTGGTGTTGAGTTACTCAGGAGTTGAGTTAAATTAGTTAGGAGGCTACTTCATGTCATGACAATGTTCACTTTCAGTGATGGTGTTTTGAAAATGTTGGGTCTTGGTATAATGTTCATTTTTTCTTCACTTCAGGAGTTGCATTGTGTTGATTGAAAGTAACATTTTGGAGAGTAATGTGTGCACTACTCATTTGAAGTTAGAGCTAATATTCTTGAATTGGTTTGGTTACGTTAATATGGGGAACATAGTTCAAAAGTCTTGCAGATGTAGAGAATGAATTTATACTCTTGGTCATCACAGGTTTGATCTTCTTGGTGCTTTTGAAGTTGATAGGTTGGTTTGACAAGTTGATCTTCATACTATACTCTTCATAACCTACTTGTGTCCTCACATCCAAAGCTCACCTGTCATTTCTTTTTGTTTTAACATGATGGTGACTGGTTGAGGCGGTAAGAGTCACTTAAAGTGACCTGTTAGAGGGCTACCATCACATGATGGTGATCGGCCCTTCCATAAAGCTTCGGTCTTCACATAATATGGTGGGCGCGAATAGAGAATCTTTGTTTGAGTTTAAAAGTTGTAAGTGGGCAAAAGCTTATCAAAGGCTGTTTGAAAGATGAAGTGCGCGGGATTTCAATTTGAATTTAAATTTTATCACCACCAAAAATGTCAAGAGGGCACGGGTTTGCATGGGAGCTAAATGCATTAAGGAAAATGCTTTTTTCTTCCTTTGAAAACTTATGAGGAGTTTAGAAACTTTTGAAGCCCGACTCAAGATAAATAGTTTCCTTTTTAAAATTTAGTAATTTCCTTCTAAATTTTTTGGTCGGTTCTTTTTTTGTCATGAATGTAAGGAGTTTTTTTTTCTAATAAGGAGATTTTTATTTTTAAAAAATGAGAAAAATCTTTATGAAGAGTTTTTTTTAGGATATTGGAAGTAAAAAGATAAACATCAAGTTTTTGTTTTTTGAGGAGATTTTCTTTTAAGAAAAATTGGTGAATTTTTTTTAAAGGATATGAAGGGTCTTATTGAAAAGAATATGAAGGATCATTTTTCCAGAGAAGATGAACAAAATTTTTGTAAAGGAAAAGATTTTTGTTACAGAGAAGAAAAGAAGTTGTTTGAAGAAGATTTTTTTAAGGAAGAAGTTGAAAAGTTTTTTTATTTGCAGGAGATTGTCTTTTGAAGATATTTTTGGGATGAAGTTTAAGAGTTTGATGATTAAATTTTCTTGCAAAAATATCAAGAAAAAGATAATATTTTCAGGGCAGATTGGTGCAAAAATAAATATGATTTCTAACTCTTATTTTGTAGATTGATTGAAGGCTCATTTTGATATTATTTTGTAGGTGAAGAAAATAATTTTTGTGTGAGATCTTAAAAATGGCAAATGATCAGGAAATTGAAGAGAATTGAAATGAAAAGTCTCAAATATGAAAAGATATTCTTTCATCTCTAAGAGGAAATATTAATGGGATTTTGGTTTTGTGAATTTGGAGAATGTGAAAGGTTTTGAGGATTAGATATTATGTTCTTTTATTTTTGCAGATGATAAGATAAGATGCATTGTTTTTGAAGACATTAAAAAGAGAAGATGAAAGGACAAAATGATCTTTAGTGAGAGCAAATGACTGTGCAGAATGTGAAAGGTGAAAAGACATCCAAATTACATATAATAGTTTCTCAGGTGCATTGATGGATGGTGTGTGAGACAGAGATGAAACATACAGAGAAATGCAGTGTTGTTGAGTGTATCCAGATGTAGGATTGATTTTGAACAGAATGGACATTTGATAGACACATGAGAGAAGAAATGTTTTGTATTGAAACAGAGAAACCCTCTAAATTCTTATTTTTAGTTTATTCTATATTAGGGGTTGGTGCTCCTTGAAGCTGGTGCTTCTAAACAGTATGCTAGTGAGGCTTACAGGTTAGTGAGACCTTAACATTTGTTAGTGAGACACGTATTATAGCCAGTGAGGCATGTTTTATCAGTTAAGCCAGTGAGGCAATTCTAGAGTGGTTTTTCTACCCCTGAAGGGTTTTCCACTCATGCAATTCTTGTGTCTTGATTCATATTGATCATCTCTCTATGATTGTATGTTTTACTCATGAGTTTTGTTTATGTGTTTGACAAAGTTATGTGCATATGTGTTTGACAATTCAATGTTAACTTTCTCACCTTTATGCTCTGCAAGTTAAAGTTTGAAAAAGATTTGAAAATTTACACAACACTGATTCACCCCCCCTCTCAGTGTTTTCCTGAACTCCTACATACCTATGGGTCCAAATAGAATGTTCCCAGCTACCATGAATTTTGAGAATTGTTTAGTCAAAGTTTGGCAGTTTTTGGTCTTAGTATCTTAAGTGACTTTTGCCGATAACCTACTGCCTCGAATGATTGGGATGCTTGGCACACAAAATAAGACCTCCCCTAGCATTTCTCTACCCACCTCGATATGTTGGCATAGTTTGTTCATCCCCACGAGCTATGGAATGCAAATGTCACTCTTAGAACCTTTCCACTACATGAAACTGAAGCATTTGCAAGAATGCATTTGATTTCGGCATGGTCAAACAGATTTGAATTGACCAAAACCTAGAGAATTTATTGTGTATGGACCCCATGTTCCCTTGTAAGTCCAAAGAGAACATTCCTAGCTACCATGAATTCAGAGAACTGTTCCGTCAAAGTTTGGTAGTTTTTGCTCTTAGGATCTTAACTAACTATGCTAGTATTTTGCTACCCAGAATGATTGGGACACTTGGTCCATGAAACGAGACCTCCGTTGGCATTTACCTACCCACCCTAATGTGTTGGTATAGTCCATTCATCCCAATGAGCTATGGAATGTAAAATTCCACTCCTAGTACCTTTCCACTGCATGAAACTGAAGCATTTTGTAATAATGCATTTGATTTCGGCATGGTCAAATGGATTTGAGTTGACCAAAATTGAGAGAGGTTATTATGGATGGACCCCACATGCACCTATAGGTCCAAACAGAATATTCCCAACTACCACAAATTCTGAGAACTGCTATGTCAAAATTTGGTAGTTTTTTGGTCTTACGGATCTTAAGGGACTTTGCTGATAGCCTGCTACCTGGAATTCTTGGGATACCTGGCCCATGAAACAAAACCTCCATTGGCATTAACTTGTCCACCCTAATGCATTGGCACAGTCTGTTCAGCCTCACAAGCTATGGAATGCAAAATGTCAATCCTAGCACCTTTCCACTACATGAAACTGAAGCATTTTGCAAGAATGCATTAGATTTCAGCATGAACAAACAGATTGGAATTGACCAAAACCAAGAGAGGTTATTGTGGATGGACCCCACATGCACCTATAGGTCTAAATGAAATGTTCCTAGATGCCATGAATTTTGATAACTATTCCATCAAAGTTTGGAAGTTTTTGCTCTTAGGATCTTAATTGACTTTGTCGGTAGCCTACTGCCTTGAACGATTGCGACCCTTGGCACACAAAATGAGACCTCTTCTGGAATTTATCCACCCACCTTGATGCATTGGCATAGTCTTTAATTTTACGAGCTATGGAATGCAAAATGTCACTCCTAGAACCTTTCCACTGCATAAAACTAAAGCGTTTTGCAAGAATGCATTTGATTTTGGCACGATCAAATAGATTGGAGTTGACTAAAACCAAGAGAGGTTATTGTGGACAGACCCCACATGCACCTATAGATTGAAATAGAACATTCCCAACTTCTATGAATTCTAAGAACTATTCCATCAAAGTTTGGAATTTTTTTAGTCTTAGGGATCTTAAGGTAGTTTGTTGGTAGCCTGCTGCCCAGAACGATTGGGACACTTGGCCCATGAAACAAGACCTCCCCTGGCATTTACCCACCCATCCCAAGGCATTGGTATAGTTGGTTCGGTCCAAATGAAACATTCTCAATTTCCACGAATTCCAAGAACTACTCCGTCCAAATATGAATCATGCCAAATGTATCTCTCTCCTGGAAAAGAACCTAGTTTTCATAAGTGGGACATGTGATTTTAAGAGGTTTTGGAACTTCTTTTATGAGGTTTTTGGAACTATTTTTAAGAGGCTTTTGGGACTATTTTTAAGATATTTTTGGGACTAATTTCAAGAGATATACTAGTTTATTGTTAAAATATTCGTGAAATCAAATCACTACATATATAACCATCAAATGTAGCATTAAACATAATGAAAAAATAAACCTTTAGGAGTGTACTACTAAAATCACATGAAATGGCTATCAATTATTAGCATCAGATGTGAAGAAACACTAGGAGGATATGTAACATGGAAACATTATTATATTATGGTCATAATTTCCTCATAGGATATACAAAATATACAAATATAAAATATAAAAAATGTCTCCATAATGGAAGCTAAATGCTTTAATCACTGATCTCAATCCCTTGGATAGAATAGCTTTATAGTCAAAAACACCTGCATTTATAGTTGAAAATTTGTTAAACAAACTAAACACCATTATTTTTTATAAGAAGTTTGATGAAAGGTGTCTTATATGTCACCTTAGGAATTATATCGAATGTCTCCAAAATGAAAGCTAAATGCCTTAACCGGAATCTTAGTCCCTTGAATGTACAATTGTTCTATTCTCCAAAACAAATGCATTTGTATATTGAAATCTGTCAAGGCAAAAGTACTTAAAACACCTGCATTTATACCTCCCTTTGTATCATCTTGTATATACCTTCCTTCTTCTCCTTTGCATGGATTGTCTACTTCTCCTTTAAATTGTGAATGTTGACAATGTCACTTTAGAATATGGTAGTCATGAATGATGCTAATTTGATACCCTACTAAGACCACAACCTAAATTTATAACATAAAACAATTTGACAAGCCACATGAACTATTTGACAAGCCACGTAAACTATTTGACAAAACAACTCAAAGATATGTTGTCTAATGGAATGCAATGATTGCAAGATATGCACAAAATAGATTTGTTGCTTTCAAAAATTTTAAGAAAATCAGTTATAGGACTATTATAGGATTGTTATAGGACTGTTATACTAGTCTATATGAACATGGTCATGGTATGAATAGGACTGGTATACTAGTCCATATGAACATAGTTGTTGTTTGATGGAATGCAATGATTACAAGATATATGCAAAAAAGGAATTTGTTGACAAGGCTTTATAAACTTTCAAGCAAATGCAATTGGTGGATCTCAAGCCAAATTCAACAACCTTTTCCAACATCCTCTATTCTTGTTCCAACATCATCCCATCCTATGCTAAAATGTGATATTTGGAATAGTGTATGGACATCCATAAAAGAATAAAGGACATGGTAATTTTATCAGATGTTGTAGTTGCAACTACCCTGGGAGATATGTATGCAAAATGTGGAAGCATAGACAAGGGTAGTGAACTAGTTGACATGATGCCTCAAAGAAATGTGGTCTCATGGAATGCCATGATTTCAAGATATGCACAAAATGTATTTTGTAAGGATGTTCTCAAAATCTTTGATCTAATCAAGCACTTTGGAACATATCCTAACATTGTAATCTTTTCTTGTGTTCTATTTGCAAGTAACCATGCAAGTTTAGTGGATGAGGGTTGTACATACTTCAATCACATGTGTAACTCTTTTGTAAATTAATGATCAGTTATAGTGCTGTTATAGGACTATTATAGGATTGTTATAGGATTGTTATAGGAGTGTTATAGAACTATTATACTAGGAATGTTATACTATAGCTATGAACATGGTCATGGTGGTGAATAGGACTGTTATACTAGTACATATGACTGTTATACTATTTGCTAATATTTTGTGCACAATCTCAACCCTCCTTTCTTGAATGTTATAGTTATTATGGAAGAGATTATTCTAACTCATTACCACAATCCTAGGGTGGTTGTCATACATTTGGGACAACAGTGTTCATGAAATATGGGAGAAGCTTAGGTTTGAGAGTATGATGTTGTAACTCAGAATAGTGTATATACCCTAACATCTAGTGGAAACATATAGGTAATTGTCATCTATATGAAGTATTGTTGCATGGACAAGAACACAAAATGGAGGTAGAGGGCCAGTGCTGTCCTGCTTTTTAAAAAATAGACATATTGTACCCTAAGATAGTCATGAGGGTATGAGGGCAGTGTTGTGGAAGGTAGTCCATGTGCCAAAAGGATTACTATCAATGATGTCACCTCCAAGGTTCATCAAGAGAATGACCTAGCAATAAAGTGAACCACCATCTAGAAGGAAACATAAGGTTTCAAGGAGGCTTTTAAATAAAAACAATTGTTGTTGATTATGGAGCATTGCCATGCCTTAGGACAATCATAAAATAGATGATTGCCATTATATTACAAAGGATGACCATGGAAAGGAGAAGCTAGGTGTTGTCTTAGGAAGTGTGAAGACCATCCAAGGGGCAATCAATACTATATTGAGTATTATCATAAAGGAAAATGGGGCTACCAAGAGATTGTTGCATGATCCTATAGCTAAGTGTAGCCTTCCTAAGTGTCCATTTTTTTATGCAATTGGTGGGTGTAAAGAAAAATTCCATAACCTTTTCCAGCATCCTCCTTATATGTGCCAAAAAGGGATCTTTGGAATGGGATATGGACATCCATCAAAGCATGAAGGATATGGGAAATCTACAAGATCTTATAGTTGTAACTGCCCTAGGAGACATGAATGCAAAATGGGGAAGTGATGAGGAACCAAAAAGAATAAAAATTCTTACTCTTTCAACTTAGGAGAGGATGGGTAAATATTTCTATGTCTTTCATATAGTTGTATTAGAACTTCCTTTGTATTGCCATCGGCAACATAATAGACTATCGGTGACCTTTGGAACTGTTTTGCTGAACACTAAGTCTGTCTGATACCTCCTATCGGCGAGGCTTGACTTATTTTCACCCTAATGTGACTAAGACCAATTAGCATTTGTTGTCACAGTTTTGGCAAGACATACGCCTATCGGTGGAACCAAATAATATCCACCCAATACTCTGATAACATCCTCCCTTTGCTATCATCCAGATAATTACTATCGGCCACATTATACTTTGCTTCACCGATATGTCGATAATTTTTTGTCTTTGGTGAGACTCTTCTCGCCGGCAAGCACTTACAACCTCTAGCTGATGCGTCGATAGACCAACCCCCTCGGTGAGACTTGACCTGTCGGTGCGACTTACTCCAGAGTTGCCGATACACTGATAGACTTCCCAGGCTCGTCTTCGGCAAGACTGCTCGACTTTGGCGAACTTGTTTTGAGTCCCAGTGATATGTCAATAGGGTTGTCACTCTCACATAGCCTGAACTACACTCTACACCTAGCACATAGAGATGCTAGGGCATGCTACTATGCACACTCCTCATTCTGGAACATCTGCCCCACCAAACAGGTAAAAGAAATGAAAAACAAACAAAAATATGTACAGGTCGATGCCATTCCATTGATTTCTTTGGAAATCCACCAATTGAATGGTTATCGACTCATCTTCGACAATTTAGACTAAACTCTTTCAATTGTAGAGAATAGAAAGCTATTATGAATAGTTAGGAAATACACAAATCAAACACAGAAGATGATGGACAGAAGTTATTATTGCTTAGTTGATTTCTGAATCACAATCTTCAAATCTATAGAACCCCCTTCTCAGTTTCTCCTATGTGCTTTTATTAAGCCAGAGTTGGAAGATCAACCATTTCTCAATAGTTAGGGAAGGCCAACTGCCCTAAATCCCAACCGACTCCTGTTGATCTTTTCAGATTCTATTAGATACAAAATATGTCCATTATTTGCCAAATGGAATACAAAGACTTCTAGGTTTTAGAAAACAAAACATGAACAAGATGACATGGCCAAATAGGCCTTATTTCAACATAGTAGATTTTACTATGGTGCCCTTGCACCATAATCCCTAGAAGAAAAATGTCTTAAGTCCTCTTAGAGACCAATTCTTGTACATCTTCACCTTGCTTTAGAATGTCTTCCTCCAGCATCCATGTAGCTTCTAAATCTACAAGCCCTTGCCACTTAACCAGATGTTCAAAGTATGTTTTGTGCCTTGTCTTCCTGACTTCTCTGCTTTCCAAAATGTACTCCATTGTTGGTGGCACCCTAGAAGGTAAGTGCTTTAGCCAGTCTTCATTTTCTTGGATAGGGTCTTCTGTATTCCCTCCTGTATTAGGCCTTCTGTACAATGTCAAATCAGTAATGTTGAATATGGGTGAAAGGGAAATATCATTAGGAAGCTCAATCTTGTAAGCATTTGGACCGTACTTCTCCAGAATCTAATAGGGTCCAATCTTCCTCATTATCAGTTTGTTGTGGCCTCCTTTTGGAAACCTATTTTTGTTTAGATGAACCATGACCAAGTCGCCTACCTGATACTACACATCCCTCCTCCTTTGATCCATTTGATCCTTCATCTTCTGACTATTCTGGTGTAAAGTATCTCTAACCTGTTGGTGTATTTCTTTCATGGCTTCTGCAAATGCATTAGCATGACCACTCCTTTTGTCAAACCCTTGGATGTCTCTCAATTCAAAAATACCACTGGGGTGAGTGCCATATACAATTTCAAAGGGGCTCAGACCTGTGGACCTATTTGTCAAGTCATTATAAGCATATTCTACTTGTGGGAGTATCACATCCCAATTGCTACCATGTTCTTTTGTTAAGCATCTAAGGAGATTGCCCAAAGATCTATTGACAACCTCAGTTTGCCCATCAGTCTGAGGATGATAGGTTGAACTGAAAGACAAATTTGTTCCCAATCTTTTCCACAAAGTCCTCCAAAAATGTCCTACGAATTTGCTATCCCTATCAGACACAATGCTCAAGGGTAGCCCATGAATCCTAACAATTTCTTTAAAGAACAAACCTGCAATGTATCTAGCATCATTAGTGGTCCTACAAGGAATGAAATGAGCCATCTTGCTGAATCAATCTACCACTACAAACACACTATCACAACCTACCCTTGTTTTGGGTAACCCCATCACAAAATCCATACTCAAACATTCCCAAGGCCTATTGGGTATTGGCAAAGGTTGATACAATCCTGCATTGGTCGAGACTCCTTTTGCTCTTTGGCATACTATGCAACTTTCAACAAATTTTCTGATGTCAGACTACATTCTTGGCCAGAAATAAAATCTCCTTACCAGATCTAAAGTTTTATTCAACCCAAAATGTCCACCCAGTCCACCATTATGTTTTTCCTTCAGAATATTATCCCTCATTGAGCATTTAGGGATACACAACTGACATCCTTTGAACAATAGCTCATTCTACAATGTAAAATCTGAAAACTCACTATGAAAAGTATTAGCAAATTCATTGCATACCTTGTAGATTTCTCTGAAATCCTAATCTTCTTCATACAATTCCTTGAGTGACTCAACACCCATGCTTTGCAACTGCACCTCTTGGACTATCAACACCCTTCTGCTGAGAGTATCTACCAACTTGTTTGTGACTCCTTTCTTATGCTTAATGGTGAAAGTATATGCTTGCAGCCTTTCCACCCATTTCATATGTCTGTGATTGAGTTTCTCCTACCCATTCAGAAAACTGAGAGCATGGTTATCTATATACACAATAAATTCCTTGGGGAACAGGTAATGTCTCCACTTTTTCAGAGCTTGTACCATAAAATACAACTCTAAGTCATAAGAGTAGTATTTCCTCTTGGCTTCATTTAACTTTTCACTGAAGAAGGCCACTGGTCTCCCTTCTTGGCTCAACACTACTCCAATGGCCAACCCACTTGCATCACATTCAATTGTGAAAACCTTATTGAAATTAGGCAACACTAAGGCAGGGAATTTAGTAACTTTCTATTTTAGACTCTCAAAGCTCCTATCTTCTTCTCTCATCCACACAAACTTCACCTTGTAACCACCCTTGATGGTTTCCAGCATAGGTGCACAGATGTCATAGTAGTTCTTAATGAATTTCCTATAGAATGTGGCCAAACCATGGAAACTCCTTACCTCCCTTGCTGTCTTAGGTGTGGGCCAATTTAGAATAGCCTCCACCTTTAAAGGATCCATCTTCAGATCACCTTTGGAAATGACAAAACCCAAGGAGATCAACTCTTGTTTCATGAAATCACATTGTCCAAGTTTACCAATAGCTTCTGGTCTTTCATCCTCTTCAAGACTATCTCTATATGTTTCAAATGCTCTTCTTTACTTTTACTAAATATCAAAATGTCAGCTAGGTATACTACCACAAACTTACCTATGAAATCTTGCAATACTTCATTCATTAGCCTCATGAAAGTGCTAGGAGCATTAGACAGCCCAAAAGGCAATACAAGTCATTCATATAACCCTTCATTGGTTTTGAATGTTGTTTTCCATTCATCACCTTCTCTTATCCTTATCTGATGGTACCCACTCTTCAAGTCTATCTTAGAGAAATAGGTAGCACCCCCCAAATAGTCCATTAGGTCTTCAATTCTAGGATTAGGGAACCTGTATCTGATGGTTATCCTATTTATTGCTGTGGAATCAGTACATAGTCTCCATTTCCCGTCTTTCTTTGGTGTCAAAATAGTGGGGATTGCACATGGAATCAAACTCTTTCTTATTAACCCCTTGTCTAAAAGTTCTTGAACCTAACTGGCTATCTCCTCATTCTACTGAGGGGTCATCTTATAGGCTGCCTTATTGGGAAGTATAGGTCCCAGTATGAGATCAATCTGATGGTTGATATCTCTAATAGGAGGTAGTGAGTCTGGTATATCTTTTGCAATTACTTCCTTATAACTCTCAAGTAGTTCTCTGACCTCCCTAGGTCCTATCTCTCTCATATTTTCTCTTTTGTTCTCCTTAGGTTTAACAACCAAAGTAAAACCTACTCCACCTGATTATTCTAGTGTTTCAAGGAATTCCTTTTCTCCTACTAGCATTACACTAGATCCTATAGGCTGTGGATCCCCTTCTACCAATGACTATATCCTATAAGTTACACCATCCTTTTAGAATGAGTACACATTCTTTTCCCCATCATGATGAGCCTTTCTATCAAACTGCCATGGTCTACCCAGTAGAAGATGGCAAGCATCCATTGGAAGGATGTCGCACAAAATATTATCTCTATACCCCCAATACTGAATTCTACCCATGCTTGCTCATTGATGACTATATGATGTCCCTTGTTTAACCAACTGACCCTATATGGACAACTATGGGGTATCTTTTCTAATTTCAATTTATCTACTGCTTCCAAAGATATAATATTGTCAGTAGAACCAGAGTCAATAATAACTTTACAAACCTTACCTTGGATCTTGCAGTTGACTCTGAACAAAGCTCTTCTTTGTGACGGTTCAGTCTGCACTGGTTCTTTGAGCAGCGTCCTCTTGATCATCATATTTTCTCCCATCTCTAATGTCAAATTCACTTTAGGAGATGTCACACTCCCTGCATCCTCTTGAGTCAATGTGGTTCTTCTCTCATTAGCATGAGAAGTTGAGCCCTTCTCTAGACACTTATAAGCTAGGTGCCCTATCTGATTATAGTTATAACATCTCATGTTGGAGAACTTGGATCCTCTACCTCATCCATTTGTTCCACCTCTTCTACTAGGCCTTCTTCCTCGATAGCCTCCTCTACTCCTCGAGTCCCCAACTCGCTCTCCTTGGCTAGACTCACCATTAGGCCTCTAGTTAGGACTTCTTCCTCCAAAACTGCCTCTGCCTCTAAATTTTCTACCACCTCTTCCTCTACCTTGCTGCTCACCTTTCCTCTGCAGCTTCTCTTCAGCTCTTAATGCTACTTGAAAACCTTTTTCCACAATTTTAGGGGTCAATAAACTTATCTCATCTTGAATATTGAACCTCAAACCATTTAGATACCTTGCTACCTTGGATTTTTCATCCTCCATGTACCCACAATGAAGAGTGTATTTGTGAAACTCCTCAGTGTAAGTAGCCACATCCATATCTTTTTGCTTAAAGTTTTGCATTTTCCTGTAAATCTGCACCTCGTAGTTAGATGGAAGGAACTGGGACTTGATCTTCTCCAACATTCTGCTCCACGAAGAGATCATACTCTTCCCATTCTTTACCCTCTCTCCTTGGGTGTAATTCCACCATGTAAGGGCAGTACCTTTGAGTTTAGTTTTTGCAAACTTAACTCTCTTACTTTCAGGAACTTCATTGTATTCGAAGTAGTTGTTTAGAGCCTCAATCCACTCCATGACTTCATCAACATTCATCTTCCCACTAAACATGGGAATCTCCATACAAGCCTCCAAATAATCCTTGCCAATTGCCTTGATGGCTTCAAGGAAATGCCTTTGATCAGCCAGTACTTCTACCTCTTCTTTCTCTTCTTCTTCTTCCTCTTTCTCTTCCTCTTCATCTGAACCTTCATCTATCCTCTTCCCTATCCTCAATGCCTTCAACTCTGCTTGGAGTGCTTCCTTGACTCCACTTTTGATCTTCTCTTCCATCTCCTTGAACTTCTTGACCACTTCGGTGGTCATCCCCTTTGGAGGCATATTGCTAGCCTCTCCTTCACTCTCCTCCACTGACATATACTAGGCCAACAACAGAACCTTTTATGGCTCTGATACCAATATGATGAGGAGGCAAAAAGAATAAAAATTCTTACTCTTTCAACTTAGGAGACGATGGATAAATATTTTTATGTCTTTCATATAGTTTTGTTAGAACTTCCTTCTTATTGCCATCGGCAATAGAATAGACTATCGGCGACCTTTGGAACTATTTTGCCAAACACCAAGTCTGTCTGATACCTCCTATCAACGAGGCTTGACTTCTTTTCACCCCGATGTGACTAAGACCAATTAGTATTTGCCATCATGGTTTCGAAAAGACATACGCCTATCGGTGGAACCAAATAATATCCACCTGATACTCCGATAACATCCTCCCTTTGCTATCGGCTAGACAATTACTATCAGCCATGTTATACTTTTCTTCGGTGATACGCCGATGACTTTTGTCTTTGGTGAGACTCTTCTCATCAGCGAGCATTTACAAACTCTGGCTGATGCGCTGATAGACCAACCCCCTTGGTGAGACTTGACCTATCAGTGGGACTTACTCTAAAATTGTCGATACATTGATAGACTTCCTGCGCTCATCTTCGGCAAGACTGCTCAACTTTGGCAGACTTGTTTTGAGTCCCAACGATACGTCGATAGGGTTGTCACTCTCACACAGTCTGAACTACACTCTACACCTAGCACATAGAGATTCTAGGGCATGCTATTGTGCACACTCCTCAGTCTGGAACATCTGCCCCACCAAATAGGTAAAAGAAATGAAAAACAAATAGAAATATGTACAGGCTGATGCCATTCCACTGATTTCTTTGGAAATCCACCAGTGGAATGGTTATCGACTCATCTTCGATAATTTAGACTAAACTATTTCAATTGCAGAGAACAAAGAGCTATTATGAATAGTTAGGAAATACACAGATCAAACATAGAAGATGACGAACAAAAGTTATTATTGCTTAGTTGATTTCTGAATCACAATCTTCAAATCTACAGAACCCCCTTCTCGGTTACTCCTTTATTCTTTTATTAATCTAGAGTTGGAAGATCAATGGTTGCTCAACAGTTAGGGAAGGCCAACTGCCCTGAATCCCAACCAACTCCTGTTGATCTTTTTGGATTCTATTAGATACAAAATGTGTCCATTATTTTCCAAATGGAATACAAAGACTTCTAGGTTTTAGAAAACAAAAGATGAACAAGATGACATGGCCAAATAGGACTTATTTCAACATAGTAGATTTTACTATGGTGCCCCTACACTAGGAAGCATAGGCAAGACATATGAACTATTTGGTGGAATACTTGAAAGAAATGTTGTCTAGTGGAATGCCATGATTGCAAGATATGAACACAATGGATTTGTTGAAAAAGGCTTTAGACACTTTCAAGAAAATGCAATTGGCAGGTGTAAAGCCAAATTCCACAACCTTTGCTAGCATCCTCCCTGCATGTGCCAAAATGGTATCTTTGGAACAAGGTATCCAGACATCCATCAAAGCATGAAGGATATGAGAATTTTGTCAGATGTTATAGTTGCAATTACCCTGTGACACATGTATGTAAAATGTGGAAGCATAGACAAGGCACATGTACTATTTGGCAGAACACATCAAATACATGTCATCTCATGGAATGCCTTGATTGCAAGATATGCACAAAATGAATTTAGAAATTAGTATGTAGAAAAAGCTAGAAAGAAAAATATTAAGAAACTCAAATGAACACTAAAAATTGTACCTCAGGTATAGTCAAAATAACCTATGATGCCATGCAAAATAATCTATGATGTCATGTGAAATAACCTCATTCACAGTCCTGTATAGTCAAAAGCATGCATTGTAGTTAAAGAAACAATATTTTTAATAAAACAATTCTAAAAAATAGAAAAAAAAAGAACAAGTTAAGATAAAAATTGTCATACCTGTTTATCTGGAAGTTTAAATGCTAGTCAAGCGTACCTAAGGGGTCATCTCTTACCTTCAGAGTATCCAATATTGTTTCATGATCAACATTACTAATTGTCCATAGTTGTTTTATTTTTGGTTTTGTGTGATGCTTTAGTAGCTTAATACTTCTTGCTACAACTAGGTGCGAATACATCAATATGGTTTTATGCTTCTCAAAGTCTTCAAAGGTAGGGATGCCATTCTTTCTAATCATATATGATCACAACCAAGTCCCAACAATAATAACTAATCCTATAGGATTTGTGAACCCATCATCATGTTGTGTTAGATTTTGTTTTCCCTATACACATCGTGCCAACCAATAGTCTAATCTCTCTTAATTTCCATGGTGTGCAACAACTACATAAACATGACCTAGTTATACAAGGTCTAAAAAATGTTCTTATTCAAATAAGCTCTCCATGTCATTGACTAAATATGATTTACCTTGAGATAAAGGGATTAAATATCATGGAATCCATGCATCCACCAACTCACTTGACTCACAATTATCCCAATCACATTTAATACAACTTTGACAAAAACATGCTAATTCTCATGTCCAAATAGTCCATGCACTTGCATCTAAGCTTCAAAATGAATGCATCTTTGATGATTCATTGATTCTCTAGCAATCCAATTTTTCTCTCTCTATCCCCTCATCAACCGACCAAAAGAACATGTGCACTTATGAATCGAGAGCCACTCCTTGTGACAATGTATAGTTACACCACTTAACAATAGAATCTGCATCACTAAATGTAGTACCACCTCTAATCTTTAGTTGTTATTTAAAAGAGCTCCCTTCATGCATGTACCTTCTCCATCATGTTCACCTTTTCTGTGCCTAGCTTAAAAAAAATTCCAAATATGAGGTATACCATTCTCTACATGCATTCTGCTCAACCAATAGAATATACGAGTATTCTTGAATTAACCGGTTCAATTATCTGACCAAATGAGATGTTGATCCATTCTAATATCTTTTTCTTGAAAAAACCCATAAAATTGTTGAAAACATTATTGCACATACTCTGATGAATGAGATCAATCATCACTCATGTAAAAATGGTATTCCTTGGCAATCTTCCTATTCTCTTCTGTACTCTCAAGGTCATGTATGTATGTGATGTGAACAAAAATAGCAATCTGAATAGAATTGTAGTATTGGGATTGTACTTCATTTTGTAGTTGCAACATGTAGTTTTCCGCAAAATAAACTATAGAGACAATAGTTCCAATTGGGAAAAATTCTTTACACATCATAAACTATTGATCTAACCATCAAGACATGTGGTTGTGTCTAGTATACTTGTAGAAAAGATTTTTCTTAAAATCATCAATAAAATCAGCAATACTTACCTCTCTTACAATCAACTCACATCTAGAACCTTCACCTCCACTTTTCAAATCATATTTCTCTATCTCATATCATTTTTTCTCAACCATTCTCTTTCCAAAATTATGCTCGTTGCCCTCTTGAAAACATGATACAAACTTTGATAACCCACCATATTGTAAACACTTTTCATTTAAACAATCATTCTTGTAGAAAATGCAACCATCATCTCTAATACATAGAAATAAATCCAATAAGTACCTAGATGACTTTGGTAGTTGAATTGCACCACACTCTTATAACATTTCATTAGTATGCAAAGTAGAACAAATATCGCATAATAATTCATGATACATAGAAAACTCTACATGGTATTTGCAACAACATGTATTACAAATTTTAAGAGGAACATAATAAAATGGCATCAGAGATTCAAATGCTCTTTGTGAGATTGCCATACCTAGGTGTGTTTCACAATATTGTTTCTCTACATTCCAAGTAATGTTTAAGATGTGGTGCGCGATCTTTATCACCAATTCTCAACTTTAAAACATCTTTTGAATTTGGTGATTACCCTAGAGTTAGTGTGCCAAAATCATTCAATTTCTTCATTTGTGATATTGATTAGCTTCTTATCAAATCATGGAAGCCTACCACTAAAAGCCCAAGTATCATTTCTAAGAGGACCATCTAGTCTTGATCTTTATGCTAGTACTTTTGACAATGTTTTACGATTCAATCTTAAGTCAACACAAGTTTGCCTCATTAATCAAGCCTTTCTTAATTGTTTGCTTACTATTGAGGTTGTTATTACTCTATGAGTAACTCTTTTATCTTTCTCCTTGCTAGTCTTTCCAATAGAGTTGAGTGGATTGAAAAGGCTTCTAACAATAATTTTATTCTGACTAGACACTTTGTTTAACCGAATCTTTAATTTCTTTAGTAAAGGTTTCATTTTTTACATCTTTAGTAATTGCACAAAAAGTTGGCATTGTTCAGTTAATGTTTTATTCTCAAAGTATTCATTGAAGAGTTTTGAAGCCCACAACTGAATCGTTCATGACAACCTCTTGCCTTCAAGTTTTTCCATTATGTTCTCATCAATTTCAAGTAACCATTTTGGGGTTCTTGGATGTTTTCCAATTTCATCATGCTTATTCTCTTCTTGACAAATGTCCTCTCTTCTTATGTAATTTGGAGATACATTGATTTTCATTATTTCATCCATGTTTCAACCTCATCAATTTTATCAACAAATGGATTATGGAGTGCAAATTCAACATCACAAGGTTCATATCCACCTTCTTCAAGCAAATGTCTTTGTTTTTCTTCTTTTTCTTTGTCAATGGTATTTCTCTTATCAATAGGTGTTTCATAACATTTTTGCAACATTTTCATTTGCAATATCATGGTCAATTTCATTCGTATCTAACATTTCATTATAGTCAACATTAACACCTTCAATTTGCATGTCATTAGATGGTAAAGAAGAAGCTTCACCTTGATGACCATCCACCAAACCTGGCCTTCCAATCCTCTTCCTTTCTCTATCCTTCTCCCTAATTGCTTTAATTTCCTCCAATGTAACTTTCCTCCCACTTTTTGCTTTATGAGGACTGTTGCTCCCCATTAGGGGAACAAAAATATCACTAGGTTATGATTGTAACAAGCAAATTGTGTGTCGAAAAGTGCATAAAAGTGTTTTTTGACTATAACATGTATAGATCATGGGTTTTTCGACAGTAGAGGGTCTCTGGGCCCACGATTGTTAGGCCCAAGAACATTCCTTTTGTCTTTTTTGAAAATAGATATCCATTACCTAAAGCCCAATTCTTTGGGCAGTGGATATCTATTCTACAAAATGGATATCCATTTTGTTTTCCTCTCAAAGCATGAAACACATGTAATCTATGAAGTATACACATAAATACATGCGAGACATGAAGCATATAAGTACACATGATACATGAAGTATGAAGCATACTCATAGATACACGTAATACATAGAACATGAAGCATACATGTAAATACACGTAATACACAGAGCATGAAGCATACACATAATACACCAAGTATATGCATAAGTACATGTAATATAAGAAGCATGAAGCATACACGTAATACACAAAGTATTCACATAAATACACGTAATACATGAAGCATGAAGCATACACATAATACATGAAGTATATGCATAAAAACACGTAAGATACGAGGAATGAAGCATACAAGTTAATACATGTAATATACATGAGGTATGCACATGGATACACATAAATCACAAAGCTTACACATGTATATATGTAATTCACGAAGTATAGACATGAATACATGTACTTATCATGAAGTATACACTTGAATACAAATCAGTCATGAAGTATACACATGAAAACACTACAAGTCATGAGGTATACACTTGGATACACATAAGACATGAAGGATATACATGAATATATGTAAGGCATGAAGCATACACGTAAATACATGGATACACGTAAGTCACGAAGCATACACATGAATATATGTAAGTCATGAAGTATACACATGAATACATGTAGGTCATGAAGTATACACTTGAATACACATGAATATACTACAAGTCATGAGGTATAGACTTTCACTAAATTCCTATATTCTAGTTATTATTTTATATTACTAGGTACTTGCATTATGTCCTTGCCACCCAGGTCCTTCATTTCTTGTGTAAGTTTAATGATTTTTGGTACAAAGGACCACAAAACATTTGGATGTGAGCCTACTTGTGTTGCATCTATGAAGTGCACTACAATTTCTATTGCATATTCTTTCTAAGACCTTCTCTAGATTCCAATGTCTTACCCTAGGTTTCTATTTCTATATCCACTTTCTAGATTTTATTACTATATTCTTAGTTTTTCTATTTTCTCTTAGTTGAAAAGAAAAAAACCATAGTACTTTGTCTAGGGAATGAGCATAGTTTTGATTAGGTGAAATAGATTTAGTAACATTTAAATCACTATGTTAGATTGTATATCAAAACTATAGTTTTCTAATTTAAGATCTCTATCTACAAGAAATTATAAGGTTGAAATAAACAAAATCAATTTTCCCCTATTATAATAGGAAGTGTGGATGATAGAGGAAAACAATCAAGGAGAAGGGAGAAAATAGGTGTGGAGTAATAAGATGGCTATAATGTCAATTTAGATTCCCAAAGGAGAAAAAGAGAAAAATGTCCCAAAGAGATGATAGAGTGAAAAAGATAACGAAAATAAACTAATATAAAAATAGGATCCGAACAAGTAAGACTATGTCCCGAAAAGTGTAATGGTTGGTGTGATGATAGAGTGGTAAATGGGATGAAAGAGAAGAAGGTGAAGTTTCAATTAAAGTTGATAGAAGATCAAAGATCAGAAAGTAACAAGAGATAATGTGATTATAAGTGATAAGTGAAATGATGTAGAAGGATAATATGGAAAATAGATTGTAGGAAAATAAGGTATAGAGGCACAAGGAGTCACAACATATTCAAGTGAATTTCAAAATGCCATCCTAATCTTATACACCAAGATGGTAAGAAAACTTCTTTCAACTATAAAATAGAAGTACACCATGTACATATGGAAAAGTGGAAGTGTATATGAGAAGTGTATAGTGTAAGTATGTGAAATGTAGGATATAGGAGATAATGTGAAAAGACAAGGGAGTAGCATAGATCAAGTTGCATGAATCATTTAATGGACTAGTCAATGTGTAATCTTGTGTTTCAGGAGAATGAGGAAAGGCAAGTGTATAAGGGGATTGTGGATGAAGGAAGTGAAGTGAGATGATAAAGTAGAGATCCAATTTTAGGTCATGTAGACCATAAGAAAGGGAAAAGAAAACATATGCAACTCAAGATTTCAATCCTAGACTTAAATTGACGGATAGCCTATAGGTTGATTTAATA
This sequence comes from Cunninghamia lanceolata, assembly GCA_027924645.1. Taxonomy (NCBI): domain Eukaryota; kingdom Viridiplantae; phylum Streptophyta; class Pinopsida; order Cupressales; family Cupressaceae; genus Cunninghamia; species Cunninghamia lanceolata. Next base: position 15,009,173 of record BSBN01000078.1, read on the forward strand.
TAAAAAGAATTAGAGAAGTGGGACTACTTGATCAAGTGGAGTATTTTTCTTTGACTTGGTATGCTTTGAATTGCTTTAATTTTTTGAGATATGGATTTGAATTACTTTGATTAGCACATGTACTTTTTCTTTTTATTTTCATTTTTTTTATTTTTTTTGGAAGGCATGTCACCCCCATAGCCTAACCCCCTAAAACTAGGAGGATGTGTTCATCACCAAAGGATAGACCTAATGAGTACATACATCATTTTATTGTGCATGCAAATAAAAGATTGATTTATTTGAGAACTCCAAAATTCATGAGCTAGAAGAAGGGTGATCCACCTATGTGCCTCTAGGAATAACTAGCATGAGGTCATTTATTGGCAACGTAGAAGGGGAAAACAAGAATACATGAACCTAATCATGGAAAGGCTAGATATCATAAGTTACTTGTGTAGATAAGCTAATATTAAATGTAATAATGACATAGTGGAATGTGGATGGCTTGAAGATCTAAGTCTAGCATCACTACGTCAAAGAACTTATCATGGAAAGAGAGAGATAAGGAGTGCATGGGATTCATGATAGGGAGGAGGTAAGTAGCATATACATGTATTCATGATAGAATTAAATACATGTAAGACATGAAGCATATACATGAATGTATGTAAGGCATGAACCATACACATAAATACATGTAATATACATGAAGTATGCACATGGATACACGTAAGTCGTGAAGCATACACATGAATATACATAAGTCATGAAGTATACACATGAACACATGTCAATCATGAAGTATACACATGAATACACTACAAGGACCATGAAGAATGAAGCATAAACACACATACCAACGAAGCATACACATGAATATACGTAAGTCACAAAGTATATGCATGAATACACTAAGTCATGAAGTATATACTTGAATACACGTTAGTCATGAAGTATACACATGAATCCACTACAAGGACCATGAGGAATGAAGCATAAACACACATACCACAAGGTTTTTGGAAGCTAGAAATAGATATCCAATTTTCTTCGGTAAATGGAAAACAGATATCCGTTTTCAATAGAGAATGACCTTTTCTAAGAGCATGACCAGGATTGTTGTTCTAATCTAATCATTTTGAATGAAAAAGATGGAGTACCTAGGAATATGTTGTAGCTTCAAACATGTTCAATCAATAGAGTTGCCACCTCCAAAGAGGACAAATCATTAAGAAGGCAATTTTATTCTAGGGTCACTCCCCAACAGAGTCACCAATTTTGTTGGTTTCCAAATCAGCAAACAATAAACCCTAAAGGTCTTCCACTTCTTATGATCAGATTTACTATGAGACTTTGCCAATAAAGATGGGAGATTGTTTTCACATGTCTCCCCTACACTTTAGGTTCTACCGCACCTAGGTGGTATCCCTCATTCACAAAAAAAAATGTATCCTTGATTAACCTAGGCAGAATGATCTCAAATATGCAGCAAGATTTATATGATAAACCTAGATTGGCAATGTTCTTGGATTATCCCACTAGTTAAATCTAAGAACATGCAACTAAAACCCTACTCCTAAAATAAAATAGATCACAAAATGGATTGATTGATTTATCTTTAAATTGCTGGATTTTCCTAGACCCTTTAGACAAATAGATCCTTAGACAATTACCTTATCAAGGTAATAGAGTCAGAACCATTATTGCAAATGTTCCCTCATGAAAACAAAACTTCATTTCTAGAGGACCCAAAATAAAATATTACTTCCTCACAGTAATATGTCCAAGAAAAAGTATTATGTGTGACTTTATGCTTCAATAATCCATTGATATAACACATTTCCCCTATATCTGACTCAAAGCAGTTTAATCCATTCCTTGAATAGATGCAACAAATCAAATATATCACATAGAAATGTATATGAATGAGTTCATAAACCCTTAGCAACTTCACTCAAAAAAAATTCTCATACCCAAGGAGACAATCATAGATGACAAACACAAACAATGTTTTCATATAACTCAATCTGGAAAGAATATTGTCATTTAGAAATTTAAACATCTACAAAACAGAAAATACCTTTGCACCTAGATGAAGAACCAAGTCTGCAACAAAAAATGCCTTCCAAAATGTGGATACTTTATATCCAAAGTCCAAAAGAAAAATCCCGAACCACCCCTGTAGAATGGCCCTTAATTCCTTTTTAAGAAGTGACAAGCTTCTGGCCACCTACAACCTAACAAAACACTTAATGAAACAAAAGGATCCTTATAAATTTATCATGAAATAATTAGATCCTTAATTAAGAGAGTAGTTGAAACAATCATTTTTTTGATAAAATCCTACAGGTGAAATGCCCTGGACTTCAATGGTTAGGAATAGATTTGACATCTGGCTCTCAAGTGTGCTACAAATTCATTTACTATAGAGTGGGAAGCATGAGGAAATGACACCAATAGATAGTTGCCTCAAGCTTTAAACCATGATCATAGATTAGGACCTCCTCCTATGAGATCAACGGTTGTGAGCTGGCCATCAAATTTGAAAATCCATGTCCTCCACCATGGAAAATTCATCCACCAATAGAAATGAGCCACGTCAGGGTGGTCCCATTCGTCAATTGCACCACATTAGCTCCATGGATCACCACCTTTCTTCCTTCGGTAGCCGGCCACATGGCATCATCATGTGACCACGTGGGGAATATTCTCCTATACCTAGATTCATTTGCGCACCCATGATATACGTCGAATATCCTTTAGACCCACCTTCTTGCTTCAATTTTTTGACACTAGGTAACATTTCTTCCATCGATCCTGGTTCTTCGATTAAATGGTTGTAATCCCATTATTGAGGGATAGTTGGTAGCATTTCACAGTGTTATGGGGGGTAGATGATGTCACCAAAGATGTGGCATGACATTGCAAAATACACCTCAAACTTAGGACTTAAGGTTTAGTTTTTTACAGGTGGCAGTGGGTACAGTCAGGGCAAGGGACCGGTCACCTTACGATTTAAAAGGCTTCAGGTTGTGACTTAAGAGACCAATAACCCACTATAGGTGATCAATAGAGGATTAGAGAATAAAGCAAGCGATGCATAATGAGACTAAAAAGGCGTAAGCTTTTAAGGGTTTACATGAAAAGGCCTACAAATGTTTTGACTCAAAACCCTAATCCTAGGCAGGCACCACCATTATGCATGTTATTTTCATTCCTTTCCATTGAAGTTAGCATCAATCATATCTATCTATGGAACAACCTAGTGAACATATGGTTTGATTTCCTTCTCTTCATGATAGTATCAAGAATGTACATGGATCAATGGCTAAAGATTCACTCATTTTAGTAAAACTAGAAAGCATTCATTCAAATTTCTTTAATTTCATTTGATCACCATCACCATTGCAAACACATAAAATATTAAGTAGATATAAGAAAATATGCTGATATCTCATAGATAACTAAACATCAGTAGCATATTTGAGTAAATAGCATGTTAAAATGATAAATATCATGCAAATAAACATCAATAAAGATAATAATCGTGGAAATATACGCCTGTAAGAACATCATTTAAATAGATTTATAATGCAGAGGTGAAATCTAGTCAATACAGGTTGATATGCAGAAGAATTGATCGAACTTACAAAATATCTACATCATCTGGTTAAACATTGTAGGATTTAACCTTGTTTGTTAAGAAATTTACAGAAAGCAGGTGAAAAAGAAAATCTAGATATGAGTTTCTTGGAACCAAAAACATAAGGCCCCCGAATAGAAAATTGCAAAGCACATCAAATCACTGAGTAACGTCAGATGATTATGAACTAATCCACAAAGACTTAAGATCATGAATTCTCTAAATTCATCATATCTTTCAAATGATAAAGGTTTGATTTGAATTTCTTTATCTATGTTTGTTTATGACTAACATCATCATCAATAGCTCTAAATGCATAAACGGGACCCAAGACCTAAACCTTAATAGGAAAAAGCCCCCAAGGTTACTTTTTCTAACATAACATTTAGCCCCCACTTTAATGTATGTATAAACGCAAGCCCAATACATGCATTAAAGTGCGGTCAAAAAACATAGCAAACATGCCAAGCATGGAGAAGACACGCCAATCATAGAGAAGATAGTAATAGGCATGCAAAACACGGAGAAGACAATTACTGTCACGCAAAACACAGAGAAGACATCATTGAAGACATGGAAAACACAGTGAATGCAATGAAGACATTGATGATTTTTCTTTTCTTTTTCTCGTATAGATGAAATGCAAATGCAAGTACAAGGAAAGTGAACACACCACCCATAATGCAGGAGGGACTCATCACCACCAATCTTTAAATTGCATATGGGGCAACAAACACGCAATACAAAAACAAGCATGCCATGCAAATCAAGCACACCATACAAATACCAAAGCATAGGAAGGACTCATTGCCACTAGTCTTTAAACTATGCTTGGGAACAAACATGCAATACACACACACTTAGAAGACATAGAGAAAACATGACAGACAAGCGATGAAGTTTTCCTATTTCTAGGTTCATCACCATCTCAGGCACATTACAGGCACACACCGATGATTGGGCTTCACCACAACAATCACCAAAAACACACTTAAGGGTTGAGTTAGTCACAGAATCACTGCCCACCTCTGTAGAGGACTTTTTGAAAATGACAGGATGTGTACTCTCCATGAGAAATACACCATCCTTGCCTTACATAGAGGGCTTAAAATAAAAAGGATTCAATAGCCCACCTCTGCAGAGGACTTAAATGATTTCAAGTTGATTTCAAACAAATCTCAGAGTGTAAGAGGGACTTAGCACCACCAGACTTTAAGAATGCATCTGAGAACAAGCACATTGCTAACATCTAAATTAGACAGCTTACCTTATATATGCCCCCACCTTAAGGTGGTTGATATCAGGTATCGATATCAAGCATGTTAAGGTAGGAAGAAAAACACACAAGGGAACATGAGCTCTCACAAAGCCCATGCCCCTCAGAGGTGACATGTACCTTATGATCACCAAATGTTCCCACAAACACATTCCTACAAGAAAAGTGTTAGTATCCATATAATCATAATAAACAACAATGCATGATGCAAGATTCGAGATAGACAAAGTGCACGGAGGAGAAGTATTGTTATGTTTTATAAGTGCTATAAGACACCATCTAGATCACATAGAGTGTTTCTACTAGCGAAGCATCGGATAATATATAACAACCCCATCGTCATGTAGGAACTAAGTCCAATTTTTTATTTCTTGCTAAAGGGACACTAGGTCTGCATCAGTATAAAATATTTTTCATCATCTGCCCACTAGATAGAAACACTAAAGGAAGGGAAACAATAAATCAAGAGAGGAGAAACAAGTTCCTTAGGGATAGTCATGTAGAGGTGTTGGTATTTTTCCCAGACTAGATGCTTATTCCCAGTTATCCCTACAAGGTAGCCATCATTGATAAATAGGATTCCTGAGCCAGGGGCCAATAGTATAGGAGATAGACTCTATAAATATCTCCTCTTCTTCTTTAGGCTCTGCAGAACCAAGGGGGGTATTTCCTACTCAACATCCATGAAATATAACTGTGCAAAGATTGGGATGCTGACACAAAGTAGATAAATCCTCTCTTATGCAGAACAAAACTACGAAATTAGAGCAAAGGGGCTAGCTTTGGGCCTATATTCAGTTGTAGACAGAGGATTTTGGTCCTAAAAACTACTTCTAATGTCCTAAAGGTTTGAAGTTTGAGTTTAATTTATGGTATTTGGATGAATCACTAGGAGCTTGGTTGTAACTTTAATACAGGGCCAGATCGGTGCCTATCCAAGGCTTGGAGTCAATAGATATACACATGTGAATGGTTATCATAAGCTTGGATCACTAGATCTCAAGAGGATTGTCAGTATTAGCCTTACAGATACTTCCCAAAAAATAAGTGTTCAATCATTCATACTTGGTGAAATCCCTATTGCCATATATTTTCTCAATGATTAACCTAAAACATTTAATTTGTACCTTGAACAAAAGTAGGAGACTAAACATTCAATACAAAAAACCCATATCCCTAAATCCTAAATAACCCTTAGCTATTTAAGTTTCAAAAGAAAATACACCCACAACCTGGAGACAAATGACTAAACACATGCAATAGAGCATTTCTCATATAAAACAACATGAAACCAGTTAACTTATGCATAACACATACTACATGAGATTCATAAACTCACAAGACACTCCAAACCAAAGCCACCAATGAAGTTGTATCCGATTACAGCACCAAAATTTATCCAGTTTTCAACAATGAAAAAGAGTGACACAGTTTGGATTTTATACCAAGACTGCGTACCCAGCAAAAATTACAAGGAAAAAATCAAACTCTAGCCAGATACATTGCACCAAAAATGGTGCCCAAATCAATCAATGTAGTAGAGAGACAAAGAGGAATGAGCAGGTGAACTCAGGATCTGGGTCGCCGCTCTTGGATCTTAATCTTCAATCAGGCGGTTGACCTGTCCTTTCCATCGTCCACCCTCTACAAAGCTACCATCAATGCTTCATCTACTCACAGGCCTCTGAAGACACAGCAGCAGCAAGCCTCTAGAATTTTTCCCACCCAAACGTGGCTATGGACACAAAAAACTATCGCTGCTGTGATCTTGAAAGATAGCCATCAATTTTGATTCCATCGCTGAAACAAACGGCTCCAAAAAATGTTGAAAAGTCACCCACCTATAATATCATGCCACGTAGGCACTACATACTTCTACCATTGAATTTTTGCCTTCCCCATTTTGCACCTATCACCTTGTACATGCAAAAGCATATACAAGCACCTTATATACAAGTCAGACCTCAAATTTTATAGAACAATTTGAGAATCGGTTCAAATCCGGCTTGTATCCCTATCACTACACATCGACTTGTATATCAGCATATACAAGCACTTTATACAACCCACGAACTTCAAATTATTATTCACTACATTTTATTCCTCCATCACGTCTGGGTTGTACATCCTTTTGCTTGCATATCTTAATGTATAACTACATATACAAATGCCTCATACATACAAGATGGATCTCAAAAATTTATCCACTGCATCTGACTTCTCCTTTGGGTCTGGAATGCATATTTCTTCATTGTATGTTTTTAATGTATGTCGGCATACATACAACTACCTTTGTATACAATCGGTGGGCCCAACCCATTTTCTCTCTCCTTTGCACATTTCGCTGCACATCGCATATATAAATGCAATGTACAAATCGCAGATGCCACTACTACTCATAGCTTGATTTGAATCCCTTTGGAATCTGCAATGCATCTTTGGCATTGTATGTCAAACATACAACAAAATAAACATACAACTCACCTGCTCGATACAACAGCGGCATCTTCAAGGAATCTTTAATGTATATTCCACCATTGCACATTTTTTTCTAGTATATAGCCTTTGTATGTTAGGACATACAACAAAACATGTATAAGAAAAACCTGATGTACATGCAGAGAATATTCTAGGAATCTTGTGGAAGATTCCCCCAATGTACATGCATCCTTTGAACCCGATATGCATTCAAAAATGCATATAACTCAGTTTTTTCACCATTTTTGGAAGTCGATTGAGATTTTCAAGCTCGCCAACATATATTTACAATAGTACATACAACTTAACATTTTTCTCAAGTGCGATAGGAAAAAGTGCTAAAACATTGCATGGGGGCCGAGTAAAATTCAAACTTAGGCACTAAGGGTTTGAAGGAACTCAAAACATAAACCTGTAGAAGCAACTCAAAACCCTAACCCTAGGTGAGTACCACCAGTGGCTCTGACTGGGGACGTGTAGATGCAAGACTGCAGCGAGAACCAAACTACTCTGGGGTAGACCAGACAAAACACAAAACTCAAAACACGACCGACTATACAAGCCATGAACAAAACATTTACATCTAATTTACAACGTGAACAGAAGACATTTATCTATGAGAAAAAAGCTTTAAGGAACTGACCATGCACAGGTAATTCCAGTATCTCACCACTTAGGGCCTGGAGAAAATAGGAATCTTCCCCATGGGTGTTGCATATTTGGTACAGGCCCATCCATAAGGGCTCAAATTTACCGTGTTTGCCCTTATCCTAGTTTTTTGCATTCCAAACAAGGACCAAGTCATGTATTTGGAATTTTCTTTCTGTAGTTCTTTTATCAAATAGATATTTTACCTTTTACTATCTCTTGATGTTTGTTTTCTGTGCCTCCTTCCTTATTTCATCTAGAGCGACTAGCTGATTTATTCTTTCAGTCATTGGGTCCTCAATCTCCTCATCATTTTCTTGTATGAATTTGTACACTGGCAAGATATTGTTTACAAGCATTTTAGCTACTACACCATATACCAATTCAAAAGGTGACCTTCCAGTTGCTATTTTTACTGTCACCCTGTCAGCCCATAATGCTAGCTTGAGCTTTGAATCCCAAGCCCTCTTGTTTTTACCTACCGTTCTTTTGACAATTTTCATGAGGCTTTTGTTTCTTGACTTTGCTTGACCATTTCCATGTGGATGATATGGTGATGCATGCAACAAATTAATTCCATAAGTGTTGCAAAAATCAATAAATTGACTAGACCTGAAGCACATTGCATTATCTGTGACTACTTTTACTGGCACTCCAAATCTGATAATAATATTTTCCAGAATGAAATCCATCACCACCTTGCTTGTAGCTTTTTTAGTCAGAATGGCCTCAATCCATTTAGTGAAGTAATCAGTGGCAACCAAAATCCAACTGTGTCCTCCACTTGATTTTTCTAAGATTTCCCCTATAAAGTCAATTCCCCATTGCTGAAATGGAGCTTCTATAGTTACAGTCCTGAGGGGTAATGCACCTTCATATTTTAGCTTTCTTGAGAACCTTTGGCAAGGATCACATTTTCTTACCATTCTTTGTACATCCAAGAAGAGAGTTGGCCACCAGTATCCTGCTCTGAGAATTGTGTGGGCCATTGTCTGGGCAGTATAATATCCACCACACACTCCATTATGCATGTCACTTAGAATATCCTTAGCCTGATCTTCATTTACACACCTGAGTAATACACCATCAGGATTTTTCCAATACAACTCTCCCTAAACAATGATGTATTTAATAGCCTGTAGCTTCAAGGTCTTCATCTGATTATCACTGAGGTGGGTAGGACAGTTCAAATTTTGCAAATAATATACAATGTCCTTGTACCACTCAGATTGTGACATATTTATAAATTCATTATGTACCACATTCACTTAGCATGCCTCTAGATTTGACTGTGTCATCAGTTTTGCCAAACCTTGTCCTCTTACCAGTTTAGTGATCTATATTTCAATGTTGAACTCCTGCAATTTATTTATCCATCTGCATCTTCTTACAGTTACCTCCTGTTGAGTAAATATATCTTTGACTACTGCATGAGGCACATATGCAACTATGTGAGAGCCTACTAAATATGGCCTAAAGCTCTTGACTACTCTAACCAGTGCATATGCTTGTTTCTCCATGATGTCATATTTCAACTCAGCAGCTTGCAATGACTTGCTAAAGAAAGCTATAGGTTGTTCAAAACCTTCTGCATTTTTCTGCAATAAGCATGGAGCAATAGTATGGAAAGAAGCAAATGAAAACAATTGGAATGGCTTAGAAAAATTAGGAGATTTTAATACAAGAGCCATCTTTATAGCCTGTTTTATATTCTGAAATGATTTAGTTGTTTCATCTTCCCATTTGACAGTTACACCTTTCTTCAACATCTTGGAGATGTCTTTTGTGGTCTCTGCAAAGTTAGACACAAATCTTCTAACAAAATTAATTTGTCCAAAGAAGGACTGAACACCTTTCACTATTCTAGGGATCTAAATTTTGTCAATTGCAGCCACCCTTTCAGGATCAATCCTAACTCCATCCTTGGAAACAATGTGTCCAAGCAATTTTCCTTCCACTACCCCAAAAGCACATTTCTTTGGGTTGAGTGAGATGCCATATTCCAATGCTCTAATAAAAATTTACTCTAAGTTCATACAGTGTTGCTCCTCCTTTTTGGAAAAGGAAGTTAAATCATCTCGATATACAACCAAGATTGAATCAATCAATCCTGCAAAAGCAACATCCATTGCCCTTTGAAATGTGGCACCTACATTTGTCAGTCTAAATGGCATCCTCATATATACATAGGTTCCCCATGGTGTAGTGAAAGTAGTCTTAAATTTTTTAGAGTCCCTTACTTTCACTTAATTGTACCCTGAAAATCCATCCATCATGGATAGAAGCTCAGAGCCAGTCACCTTCTGCAACATGGCTTCCATGTTTGGCAATGGATAATTGTCCTTCAAAGAAGATATATTCAGATTTCTAAAATCCACACAAAATCTTATGTCACCATTCTTTTTTCTAACTAGGACAAGGTTAGACACCCAAGTTGAGTGCCTAATCGGCATGATTATTCTAGCCTCCCTAAGCTTCATAAGTTCTTCTTGCATCTTTAGAGCTAAAGTTGGGTTGATAGGCCTTTGTTTTTGTCTAAATGGTTTAGCTCCAGGCTTCAAAGGGATTTCATGCTAAAATAAATCTTCCCTATAAGCTTTCAGTCCTCATATGACCAGGCAAAAACATGCTTATACTTTCTCAGTAATGCAATCAACATAGTTCTGATATGTGGCTTGAGTTGTTTGCCAATGTATACCTTTTGGGAACATGAAATGTCCCCAAGTTTATCTCCTCCAAATCATTCTTGTTTGTTGGAGATGCCTTTGTAACAAATTGGTCCCTATTGTCAAAAGCTCTCTCTAAAGCAACCAGCCATCTAGGGATTTTATTTGTCTTGAGTTGAATTATTTCTTTCTCTAAGAGGGTTTCTTTTCCATCTACAACCTCTACAAAGTTCTGAAAATCCACTTCCTGGTTCTCATACTCATCAATGCAATGTAAAAATCTCAGCAAATCCTTATCATCATCAAACACTTACCAGCTGCATACATTATCTGGCACTGCAGGTCTAAGTTTGACCTCAACATTTGTAACATCTGATAGAGTTATATCATCTGGCCTTATAGCTACATTATCTAGAAAATCTGCCCTGACATTTTTTGATCTCTCAATCTAGTTTATTGAAAAAGCATCAAACAATTCAATTGTATGCCAAACAGCATGCTTATACTACTTTAACCTCTTATTCTTTGATGCATACTTATCTCTGACTTGGGAAACAACTAACTCTGAATCCCCAAATATTTTGAGCATCTTGATTCCATGCTTCAAAGCTACATTCAATCCTAATAACAGAGCGTCATACTCTGCAATATTGTTTGTACAAGAAAACTTCAGCAAGAAAGAGAAATTTAGAAGTTTACCAGTTGGAGATAGAAACACAATTCCAGCACTAGAGCCATCTTTTGAACAAGCTCCAATGAAGTACATGGTCCAGAGACCCTGTTGGTCAAGCTCTTGAATGCACATATCCCCTTTTTTAACCCCTTTCTCATCTGAGACAACTCTAAAATTATCACAGTCAGTATCCACAAAACATATATGACCCTCTGATTCTTGATCCTCAACTGTATCTAATGACCTTCCTTCTCTGATCAGCTTGACATTCTTGCTATTCATAGGGATCATAGCATATGACAGATCTAATTGCATACTTCCACCAATCAATGCTGCCCATCTTCTTGACAACAACATGCCATAGTGTGGCTTGATATCAACAACTATTATATTCATTTTGTAGGCCTTTTCAGGATATGCTGCCAGTCTAAAATCAACATCTATCATGATTCCAATGACTAGTACCTCCCTAGCATCCATGGAATAGCACTTCCCACATGCCTTACCTATCTTTAACCCAACTTGCTGCATTATGGCCAAAGGCATGATATTCGTTGATGCTCCTAAGTCAAGCATACAATTCTTAATCACTTTTCCATTTATGACAAGAGAGACATAAAATGGTTCAACTTGTGAAGGGCATTTTGTCATTGTCATCCCCAGATACACCTCAGGAATTTCATCCTCATCCATACACATAGCTTGTTTCCTACCCTGAGTCTCAATATTCTTATTAGCTTGACAGGATACTCCTGAAATTAGGGACAATGTTTTATTTCTAAACTCTTCAACTTTCATCAATTCCATTAATGGAACAGAGATTTTCATCTGAGACAAGACCTGAATTATGTCAAATGGGGCATAATTTTGTATAACAGTTGTAGCTTGCTCCAAAGTTTTACTTCTATCTTGAGAGGATCCATCTTTAACTTTTATGGCTCCTTGACTGTCATTCTTGGTCTGAAAGTTTTTGTTTTGATCCTCAACCTAGGGAATTTTGTTTTCTGGTCCTTGAGGATCATGACCTATTTTTTGCTTAAAGTTTTTCCTATTGTTGCTCCATTGCTTCTTTTGTGGTTCACCTCCTTTATGGTTATGCATTGGTTGGCCTACAAAAGTACTCTCTAGCTAGTGTGAGTTGCTTACCTAAGCTTTACCTCATAGGTTATAATTGCTTTTGACTTGAGCCACTGCTGCAGCTGTGAGGGCTCTAATTTCTTCATCAGAAGGTCTCCTCAAATTATTCAAAAAATTGTGTGAATCCTGAGCATAGGCATAGTTGTCTTCATCATCTTCATCATATGGAAATTGTTGATAGGCCTGAATCTCATCATTTGCACTTGCATCAGCATCATGAGAGGCATACTCCATGTTTGTAGACAGCATATTGACATTATCGTCTTCCATGCAATGCGGCTCATTGCATTCATCACAGGCAACATCATTGTTGTATAAAGACTGGGCAATAGTTGTCAATTTATCTAATTTATCCTCAGAAGTAGATGCATTGCCTTGAACACTTTGAGACTTGTTGTTTGGATTTTGTAGTATTTTTACATCATCTCTTCTATTTGTCTTACTAGACGCTTTTCTATTATTTTCAATATTAGTTGCAATTTTGAAGGCATCTCTGAGGCTGTGAGGACCCTTATCTCTTAATCCTTAAGTAGTTTTGGCATCAAAAGCATTTATGTACAACACTATGCACATAGGTTCATTAGGCCTCAGGTGATGTGGCAATTTGTTCAATACTTTCATGAATCTAGCATTGAAATCAGCAACCTGTTCATTTGATCCTTTGGTGACTCTAGTGAACTCATTAATAAAGAAAATTGGATCAGTTTTGTTACCATACTGTTCTTTGAATATTCTTTTGAAGTCCTCCTATGATGAAACACTTCTGTCAGGCAGACCTTTGTACCATTCTCTGGCCTCATCAACTAAGGATTGCATAAACAATTTCATAAATACATCCTCATGCTCAACCTCAATGTTGTCCATGATATTCTGAAAAGATTTTAAGTGGTCTTCCCTTGATACAGTATTATTTCCTGAAAACATAGGCACTTGCAGCCTCACATGTTTGTCAATAGGATTTGGGTAACCAGGAATGCCATAAAAAACAAGCTGTCTAAATTTGTCCAGCTGCATCGGTTGTCTACCAAACTGATTAGCATTTGCATTTCTATTTGCATTCTTATTTCTTACATTATTTAATGGAGCTCTCATATTATTTACGTTCTGTCTCTGATCATTATGTTGATCCAGGACTTCATTTCTTTGCTATTTTCTTTGTATATTTATATTTTCAAGGGTAGGAATTGAATCATTCTAAGCAACTCTCAGAGCTTGCACTTTCTGTCTCATGTCATCTCTAATTTTTACTGCCTACAAATATTCTAATTCTGCCCTTAAGCTCTTAATTTCTTCAGTTAGTTCCTCCTCTCTAGGCATAGAAGAGGATGGTTTCATTATATTCTAATCATCATTATCATCCCTTGGTGATTCAACTTCTTCAAATCTGTCAGGGGAATCATGGAAAGGGTGTTCTTGAAACACCTTTGACCTCATTTTCAATCCACCACCATGCTGTCTTTCATATACGTTTTGGATTTAGACTTAGTGTTTGAAAAATAAGGTATTGTCCGCTCTAAAGATCCTGGATTGTCCTGAATATTATCATTACTTCTGGGAGAACCCTCTTGATTGGCTTGAGCAGTCCCCTTTTTCCTGTACATCATTTTTCTGGGTAATTCTACAGACAGAGAATTACATAGGGATCTTCTCCCTTGCATACAAATTTTTACTTTACTGGTTGGGAGATTTGTTCGGAGTCGCCACCTATAACTAGGAATTAATTTCTTTTAAAATCAGGGTTCTTACACAAAGCAGTTCCCCAGCAGAGTTGCCAAAATCTATTGCGACTCAGATAGGTAATAATTTACCAAGGATGAAAAGATAATACTTTCACTTCACCTCCCCAGTAGAGTCACCAAAATCTGTTGGTGTTTTTCCTAGACTGGATGCTTATTCCTAGTTATCCTTACAAGGTAGCCATCATTGATAAACAGGATTCCCAGGCCAGGGGCCAATAGTATAGGAGATAGACTCTATAAATATCTCCTCTTCTTCTTTAGGCTTTACAAAACCAAGGGGGGTATTCCCTACTCAACATCCATGAAATATAACTGTGCAAAGATAGGGATGCTGACATAAAATAGATAAATCCTCTCTTATGCAGACCAAAACTATGAAATTAGAGCAAAGGGGTGATAGGGAGGACTCTAGGCTGCCTGCTTCTGCATCCTGTAGGTGTACAAGACCATTTGACAACTCTAGCCTTCCTACCAATTCAAAGTGCTAAAAGACATACTCTTTGCAGAGATGGAAAACTCTACTTCACTACTTGGTGTGGGACACATACCTTGTCCTCACTGCTTTCCAAGATGCTGCCTCAATGGCACATAACTTTCTGAGCCCGTTGCCCACCCTTCTCACTCTGTTCAAGGGTCTGGACTGCTTGGTACTCACTTTCCTTCTCTCTATTTTTCCACCCCTGCAAATCTATTTTCCTACTTATTTATCTAGCCGAACTCCTCACTGAGCTCGCCTAGAACAAGCATACATTGCCTCTAGCCAGCAATCCGACCACCCCACAAAAGAAAAACAAACAAAAATCATGGCTCTGTTGATGATCTCCATACTGTACATTGGGATTTGAAGAATCATCAAAATAGAGTCATGGTTTGCAAAAGAGAACAAAATTGCAGAAACAGAAATGACTAATCTATTTCAGAATGATAAGTGAAAACAGAACGGAATATACAAATGATCGAACTGCTGTCTTTTATTTCTATTCAAAAATTCTAATTACATCAAAGTGCTTCACACACCAAAATTCACTTCTTTGATTCTTCTCCTCTCCACACTCTCTACAAGAAGAATGTTACATTTTATATGAATTCCATGTCCGTTACAAGACGGTTTAGTTACCAGACGGTTCGTATTCTAACTGCCGGTTGAATTCTGCATTTTCTTGACAGTCGGCAAGACTTACCATGATGTCTCTCCGACACATTGTATCGGCAAAACGGATGACTATCGGCCTAGCCTAAGTCCCTTCCGCCGATGGACCATTTCTCTCCGACGGCTTTAAGCATTCATCGCTCAGACATTACATTGCCGGCGTAGCTTTTCCTTGGTTAGCCGATATGCATTTTTACTCTGACGGTCCTAACAACCGCCTTCGGTGAGACCACATTCTATCGGCAACCTTCACATTCATCCCACCGATATCTTTGGTCATGCCGATGTGCTTCCTTCATTCCTTTCTGTCGGTGTGACAATACTTTGTCGGCACAAGAATTGAAGCTTGTGCCGATGCCTTTTTATCACCGCGATACATACTCCTTCGCTGAACCATTGAACCACAATAGCGGGTTCAATCGCAAGGTTCAGTCGTGAGGTTCAACCTCCAACAAAATGATCGGCGCTTTCAACTCCACCATCCTCTATGCATGAACCCGTTGAACCATTGAACCTCAATAGCGGGGTTCAATCGAAAGCTTCAACGAAGAGGTTCAACGGCGCGGTTCAGCCGTTGAACAAAATGACCAATGAACCATTTAACCTTGGTGCGGGTTCAACCGCGGGGTTCAACAAAGAGGTTCAACGGCGTGGTTCAACCGTTGAACAAATACCGAACACCTTCAACTTGAACTTGCACTTGGCTCAAAAACCCACCAAAAACAAAATGCTTCTCCCGCCATTGCATCTTCAGAAAACTCGAAGAAAACACACAAAAACAAAACACAAGCTGCAAACTAAAAATTGACAAACCAAAACTATGTACGGCTGCATTGAGCCTTGGTGCTCCTGCACC
Organism: Cunninghamia lanceolata; assembly: GCA_027924645.1. Taxonomy (NCBI): domain Eukaryota; kingdom Viridiplantae; phylum Streptophyta; class Pinopsida; order Cupressales; family Cupressaceae; genus Cunninghamia; species Cunninghamia lanceolata. The sequence goes on from BSBN01000078.1 coordinate 15,025,421, forward strand.
ATACTCCCCCTGTGCGGGAAGAAGCTAAGTCACCTCCGGTGACAATGAGGCAAAATCAATGCCCCTCTTTTTGAATTCTGACTCTGCAACCCAGGTAGCTTTTGCTTCAGGCAACTGCTTCCACTTAACCAAATGCTCCATGTAGACACCATGTCTAGTTTGCTTCTATACTCTGGAATCCAGTATTCGCTCTGCCTGTAGTTTGGGTTTGAGTGGCAAAGTCACATCTATTTCTGTCTATTCCTTCTCTGAAATGGATCCATCTACTGCTGATTGAGGACCCCTGTATTGCACCAGGTCTTGGACATTAAACACTGGTGAGATTGCCAAATCTTCTGGCAATTCAATTCTGTATGCATTATTTCCATACTTGTTCAGGATTCTGCAAGGACCAATTCTCCTCATCTGCAATTTGGTTGGCATTCCTTTCTGCATTCTGGCTTTGTTCAAGTGCACCATAACCAGATCACCAACCTCAAACTGAATATCCCTTCTGTGGGCATCTACTCTGTCCTTGATCTTCTGTGTGTTCTCTGTCAAGGTTTTCTTCACCTGCTCATGCACTTCTTTCATGGATTGTGCAAAATCCTCTGCATGTCCACTTCTGTTCTCCATGTTTCCCATAATTCTGAGCTCACATATACCTCTGGGATGCATTCCATAGACTATTTCGAATGGACTCTTACCAGTAGTCCTATTCACACTGTCATTATAGGCAAATTCTGCCTGATGAATGACAAGATCCCAACTCTGTCCATATTCTTTGGTTATACACCTTAACAGGTTGCCCAATGTCCTATTTACCACCTCTGTCTGACCATCTGTCTGTGGGTGATATGCTGAACTGAAAGACAAATTTGTTCCCAATCTCTGCCACAATGTTTTCCAGAAATGCCCCATGAATTTAGCATCTCTGTTAGACACAATGCTTGCTGGAAGTCCATGAATTCTGATCACTTCTCTGAAAAACAAGTGTGCTATATGAATGGCATCATGAGTCACTTTACAGGGAATGAAATGGCTCATCTTGCTAAACCTGTCCACTACTACATATATGCTATCATAACCAGTCTTAGTCTTAGGCGAACCAACTACAAAATCCATGCTTACACATTCCCATGGCCTGGAAGGAATGGGTAAGGGTTGGTACAGTCCTGCATTAGAAGTGGTTCCCTTGGCCTTCTGACATACGGTACATTGCTCTACATACCTTCTGATGTCTCTGTGCATCCTTGGCCAATGATAGAACCTTTGGACTAGCTCCAGTGTCTTGTTAAGACCAAAATGGCCGCTCAGACTGCCATTATGCTTCTCCTGCATGAGATTTTCTCTCATAGATCCTCTTGGCACACATAATTGTCCACCTTTGAATAGCAATCCTTGCTGTAAGGTGAAATCTGCAAATTCACTGTGAAAGTGATTCTCAAAATCTTGACATACCTTGTATGCCTCAGCAAAATCTTCATCATCTTGGTAAAGATTCTTGAAATCTTCAATCCCAATGCTCTTCAATTGCACTTCCTGCACTGTGAGCAATCTTCTGCTCAAAGCATCTGCAACTCTGTTCAGCTGCCCCTTCTTATGCTTAATTGTAAAGGTATAAGACTGCAGGTACTCCATCCATTTGATATGCCTGCTGCTTAACTTATCCTGTGAGTTCAGAAAACTCAGAGCTTGGTTATCTGTGTAGACCACAAATTCTTTAGGTAGGAGATAATGTCTCCACTTCTTCAATGCTTGGACTAGAGCATACAACTCTAAGTCATATGAAGAGTACTTACTCTTTGCTTCATTCAGCCTCTCACTGAAAAAGGCTACAGGTCTATTTTCCTGATTTAGCACTGCTCCTACAGCTATATTACTTGCATCACATTCAATAGTAAATAGCTTATCAAAACTAGGCAACAACAAATTAGGTTGTGTTGCTACCTCTTTCTTCAACCTTTCAAAACTTCTATCTGCAGCTGGTGTCCATCTGAATTTTGCTTTCATTCCACCCTTAATTGTATCCAACATAGGTGCACATATTCCACTGAAATTTCTGATAAACTTTCTGTAGAACTGGGCTAAGCCATGAAAACTTCTCACCTCTGTGGCTGCTCTGGGAGTAGGCCAGCTCAATATGGCTTCTACTTTGGACTTGTCCATCTTCAACTCTCCCTGGGACACCACAAAACCAAGGTATACCAATTCCTGCTTCATGAATTCACATTTCTCCAGATTGATGGTTAGTTGTTCATCATGTAATTTTTGCAAAACAGTATTTACATGTTTTAGATGTTCTTCCTTGGTCTGACTAAAAATTAGAATATCATCTAGAAAAACAACAACAAATTTACCAATGTAATCCTTTAGGACTTCATTCATGAGTCTCATAAAGGTGCTGGGTGCATTTGATAGACCAAATGGCATAACAAGCCATTCATACAGTCCTTCTGTGGTCTTGAAGGCTGTCTTCCACTCGTCACCTTCCTTGATTCTTATTTGGTGGTAACCACTCTTCAGGTCTATCTTGGTGAAATACATTGCTTTTCCAATACAGTCCATGAGATCTTCAATTCTGGGAATTGGGAATCTATACCTTATAGTTATCTTGTTTATGGCTCTGGCATCTGTACACAATCTCCATGATCCTCCTTTCTTGGGTGCCAACACTGTGGGCACTGCACAAGGACTAATACTCTTCCTGATCAATCCTTGATCTAGCAATTCCTGCACTTGCCTGGAAATCTCTTTGTGCTGATCTAGAGTCATCTTGTAAGGTGCCTTGTTTGGCAAAGATGCTCCTGGAATCAGGTCTATCTGATGGCTTATTGCTCTCTATGGAGGCAATGTGGTTGGTGTACCATCACTGATTATGCCTTTATACTTCTCCAGTATAGGCTGCACTTCTTTGGGAATCTCTGTCTTCTTACCCTGCTGTCCTTCTTTTGGTTTCACTATGATGGCATAACCAATACCATCTTCCTTAAGAGTATTCAGAAACTCTTTTCCACTCACAACCAAGATATTAGGACTCTTTGTCTGAACTGCATCTTCATCCTCCGATGACTGAATCTTATAGGTGACACCATCCTTCTGAAAAGAATAGGCATTCTTCTCACCATCATGTACTACTTTTCGGTCATACTGCCATGGTCTGCCCAATAAGAGATGGCATGCATCCATGGGTAGTATATCACATAATACCTTATCCTTGTAGCCACCTATACTAAACTCTACCCAACTTTGTTCATTTACTACCACATGTTGACCCTTATTCAACCATGTGACTCTATATGGGTTTGCATGAGTAATTCTTTTCAAATTCAGTTTCTTAACTGCCTCATCAGAAATAATATTATCAGTGGATCCTAAGTCTATGATAATTTTACATACCTTATTCAAAATCTTGCACTTGATTCTAAATAGTGCTCTCCTCTGGCTTGGTTCAGACTTTACTGGTACCTTCATCAAAGTTCTCTTTATCATCAGGTTCTCTCCATCTTCTGAGTTCAGATTGACCTCAGGTGACTGGCTACTGGATGCATTATCTTGGACATAGTGATTTCTCTTATCACCTCCTTGAGAAGAGGATGTGGCCTTCTCTGGACACCTATATGCTGGATGACCTAGATTGCCACAGTTGTAACACTTCATGTTGGTGAAATAGGATCCTCTGCCTGATCCTCCTGACCTTCCTCTGTTAGACCCTCTTCCTCTGTGGTTTCCTCTACCACTTGACTCCCCACTCTGCTCTATGAGTTTGGATTCTACTTGGGATCTATTGTCAGTATTTCTTCCACCAAAACCTCCTCTGTGTCCTCTGTTATCTCTGCCTCTTCCTCTTCCTCTGCTATTTGAGTCTTGTTTCCTCTTATTCTTTTCCTCCACTTTCAGTGCTAGCTGATAGCATTTTTGCACTATGGTAGGGCACAATAAACTGATTTCTTCTTGTATATTCCACTTCAGACCATTAAGGTACCTTGCTACCTTCATGCTTTCACCCTCCATTACTTTGGACCTTAAGCATAGCTTTTGGAATTCTTCAGTGTATGCACTGACATCTAATTCCTTTTGTCTCAGATTCTGTCTCTTCCTGTGCAGCTGTATTTCATAATCTTCTGGCATATATGCTTCTTTGATTTTAGCTACCATTCCATTCCAAGTAGCTATGGGCTTCTTATCTTCTTTTGCTCTTTCAGTCTGCACAAATTTCCACCAGGTTAAGGCAGCTCCCCTGAGTCTGGATTTGGCCACCTTTACTTTTTGTGCCTCGCTTACACCATCACATTCAAAGTGATTTTCAAGTCCTTCTATCCACTCCATGACCAAATCTGGGTCCATTTTCCCACTGAAAAGTGGTACTCCTTCCAATGTTTTACCACTCATTGCTTTCAAAGCTTTCAAGAATGGTTCTTCTTCTAATTTAGGATCAGGTGTGGGCTCTTCATCTTCTACAGACACACCTTTTCCCTTATCCTCAGAATTTTTAACTCTCTGGCTGACTTCTCTTTTGCAACATTACACCTAGCTTACTCTCCATTTCTGCTAGTCTTTCTTGTAGGAGTCTATTCTCCTCTTCTTGATCCTCAACCTTCTTTGCTAACTCTGCATTAGTCACCATTTTCTTGGATGAACTAACAGACTCACTTGAACTCGGTGATGACATACAACTCTTCTATTCCTATCTAGGAATAACCCAAATCTTACTGCTCTGATACCAATTTGATAGGGAGGACTCTAGGCTGCCTGCTTCTGCATCCTGTAGGTGTACAAGACCATTTGACAACTCTAGCCTTCCTACCAATTCAAAGTGCTAAAAGACATACTCTTTGCAGAGATGGAAAACTCTACTTCACTACTTGGTGTGGGACACATACCTTGTCCTCACTGCTTTCCAAGATGCTGCCTCAATGGCACATAACTTTCTGAGCCCGTTGCCCACCCTTCTCACTCTGTTCAAGGGTCTGGACTGCTTGGTACTCACTTTCCTTCTCTCTATTTTTCCACCCCTGCAAATCTATTTTCCTACTTATTTATCTAGCCGGACTCCTCACTGAGCTCGCCTAGAACAAGCATACATTGCCTCTAGCCGGCAATCCGACCACCCAACAAAAGAAAAACAAACAAAAATCATGGCTCTGTTTGATGATCTCCATACTGTACATTGGGATTTGAAGAATCATCAAAACAGAGTCATGGTTTGCAAAAGAGAACAAAATTGTAGAAACAGAAATGACTAATCTATTTCAGAATGATAAGTGAAAATAGAACGGAATATACAAATGATCGAATTGTTGTCTTTTATTTCTATTCAAAAATTCTGATTACATCAAAGTGCTTCACACACCAAAATTCACTTCTTCGATTCTTCTCCTCTCCACACTCTCTATAGGAAGAATGTTACATTTTATATGAATTCCATGTCTGTTACAAGACGGTTCAGTTACCAGACGGTTCGTATTCTAACTGCCGGTTGAATTCTGCATTTTCTTGACAGTCGGCAAGACTTACCATGATGTCTCTCTGACACATTGTATCGGCAAAACGGATGACTATCGGCCTAGCCTAAGTCCCTTCCGCCGATGGACCATTTCTCTCCGACGGCTTTAAGCATTCATCACTCAGACATTACATTGCCGGCGTAGCTTTTCCTTGGTTAGCCGATATGCATTTTTACTCCGACAGTCCTAACAACCGCCTTCGGTGAGACCACATTCTATTGGCAACCTTCACATTCATCCCACCGATATCTTTGGTCATGCCGATGTGCTTCCTTCATTCCTTTCTGTCGATGTGACAATACTTTGTCGGCGCAAGAATTGAAGCTTGTGCCGATGCCTTTTTATCACCGCGATACATACTCCTTTGCTGAACCATTGAACCACAACAGCGGGTTCAATCACAAGGTTCAGTCGTGAGGTTCAACCTCCAACAAAATGATTGGTGCTTTCAACTCCACCATCCTCTATGCATGAACCCGTTGAACCATTGAACCTCAATAGCGGGGTTCAATCGAAAGCTTCAACGAAGAGGTTCAACGGCGCGGTTCAGCCGTTGAACAAAATGACCAATGAACCATTTAACCTTGGTGCGGGTTCAACCGCGGGGTTCAACAAAGAGGTTCAACGGCGTGGTTCAACCGTTGAACAAATACCGAACACCTTCAACTTGAACTTGCACTTGGCTCAAAAACCCACCAAAAACAAAATGCTTCTCTCGCCATTGCATCTTCAGAAAACTTGAAGAAAACACACAAAAACAAAACACAAGCTGCAAACTAAAAATTGACAAACCAAAACTATGTACGGCTGCATTGAGCCTTGGTGCTCCTGCACCAAGGGGGCTAGCTTTGGGCCTATATTTAGTTGTAGACAGAGGATTTTGGTCCTAAAAACTACTTCTAATGTCCTAAAGGTTTGAAGTTTGAGTTTAACTTATGGTATTTGGATGTAGAACTAGGAGCTTGGTTGTAACTTCAATACAGGGCCAGATCAGTGCCTATCCAGGGCTGGAAGTCAATAGATATACACATGTGAATGGTTATCATAAGCTTGGATAACTAGATCACAAGAGGATTGTTAGTATCTGCCATACAGATACTTCCCAAAAAATAAGTGTTCAATCATTCATACTTGGTGAAATCCCTGTTGCCATATATTTTCTCAATGATTAACTTGAAACATTTAATTTGTTCCTTGAAACAGAGTAGGAGATTAAACATTCAATACAGAAAACCCATATCCATGAATCCTAAATAACCCTTAGCTATTTAAGTTTCGAAAGAAATACACCCACAACTTGGAGACAAATAACTAAACACATGCAACAGAGCATTTCTCATATAAAACAGCATGAAACCAGTTAACTTATGCATAACACATACTACATGAGATTCATAAACTCACATGACACCCCAAACTAGAGCCACCAATGAAGTTGTATCCAATTATAGCACCAAAATTTATCTAGTTTTCAACAACAAAAAAGAGTGACACAGTTTGGATTTTATACCAAGACTGCGTACCCATCAAAAATTGCAAGGCAAAAACCAAAATCTAGCCAGATACATTGCACCAAAAATGGCACCCAAATCAATCAATGCAGCAGAGAGACAAAGAGGAATTAGCAGGTGAACTTGGGATGTAGGCCACCGCTCTTGGATCTTCATCTTCAATTAGGTGGTTGACCTATCCTTTCCATTGTCCACCCTCTGCAAATCCACCATCAATGCTTCATCTACCTATAGGCCCCTGAAGACGCAGCAGTAGCAAGCCTCTAGAATTTTTCCCACCCAAACGCAGCCGTAGACACAAAAAACTATTGCTGCTACGATCTTGAAAGATAGCCGTCAATTTTGATTCCATCGCTGAAACAAAGGCTCCAAAAAATGTTGAAAAGTCACCCACCTATAATATCGTGCCACGTAAGCACTACATACTCCTACCGCTGACTTTTTGCCTTCCCCATTTTGCACCTATCGCCTTGTACATGCAAAAGCATATACAAGCACCTTATATACAAGTTTGACCTCAAATTTTATAGAAAAATTTGAGAATCGGTTCAAATCTGGCTTGTATCCCTTTCACTACACATTGGCTTGTATATCGGCATATAAAAGCGCTTTATACAACCCACGGACTTCAAATTATTATTCACTACATTTTATTCCTCCATCGCGTCTGGGTTGTACGTCCTTTTGCTTGCATATCTTAATGTATAACTGCATATACAAATGCCTCATACATACAAGGCGGATCTCAAAAATTTATCCACCACATCTGACTTCTCCTTCGGGTCTGGAATGCATATTTCTTCATTGTATGTTTTGAATGTATGTCAACATACATACAACTGCCTTTGTATACAACCGGTGGGCCCGACCCATTTTCTCTCTCCTTTGCACATTTCACTACACATCGCATATACAAATGCAATGTACAAATCGCAAACGCCACTACTACTCACAGCTTGATTTGAATCCCTTTGGAATCTGCAATGCATCTTTGGTGTTGTATGTCGAACATACAACAAAATAAACATACAACTCACTTGCTTGATACAACGGCGGCATCTTCAAGGAATCTTTAATGTATATTCCGCCATTGCACATTTTTTGCTTGTATATAGCCTTGGTATGTTAGGACATACAACAAAACATGTATAAGAAAAACTCGATGTACATGCAGAGACTATTCTAGGAATCTTGCGGAAGATTCCCCCAATGTACATGCATCCTTTGAACCTGATATGCATTTAGAAATGCATATAACTCAGTTTTTTCACCATTTTTGGAAGTCGTTTGAGATTTTCAAGCCTGCCAACATATATTTGCAATAGTACATACAACAACTTAACATTTTTCTCAAGTGCGACAGGAAAAAGTGCTAAAACATTGCATGGGGGCTGAGTAAAATTCAAACTTAGGCACGAAGGGTTTAAATGAACTCAAAACATAAACCTGTAAAAGCAACTCAAAACCCTAACCCTAGGTGAGTACCACCAGGAGGGTTCCCCCAAGTCACCAACAACAACGCTATGTGCATAAGACACAACACATAACAATGAAAAATAGAGGAGAAGCAATATAGAAGAACGATGATACAAATAGAAGAAGGGTCATAAGAGAGGTGGTCTCCTAGTATCCTAGACCTTACAAGAGAATCAAGGGTCATCCCAAGAGGCCTAAACAACACATAACACATCACGGGGGAAACACATCACAAGAGATAAAGGGTTAGAAATACTTACCTATAGTACTATCGTACTAAATTTTAGAACTTGTGAACCTCTTGGAGAGGTACTCAATCAAGTTTTGTGCAAAGGTTGAGCAGTTCTATTGGTTATGATGTTATGCATAAACAAACATAGATAAAGAAATGTAAATCAAACCTTTATCATCTTGAAAGATACAATGAATTCAAAGAATTCATGACCCCAAGTCTCTATGGATTATTTCATAATCTACTGATGTTTCTCACTAGTTTGATGTGCCTTGTTGTTTTCCATTCAAGGGGCCTTACATTTGTAATTCCAAGAATTGATGTCTGGACATCCTAAATCCCACTTGCTTTCTGTGAATCCTTCAACAAACAAGGTCAATCCTACTTTATTTAAATAGATAATGCAGATATTTTCTATGTTTGATCAATTCTTATGTTCATCAACTGATATAGGTTAAATTTCACCTCTGCACTATAAATTTGTCTCAATAATGTACTTGTAGGCAAATATTGACATGAATTTTATCATTATTTATCCTTACTTGCATGATTTTTTCAATTATACATGCTATTTGACTCAAATATGCTATGAATTTTCAATTACCTACAGGATATCAACATATTTTACTGCATTTCCATGAGATTTTCTATGAATTCATAATTGAAAGGATGATTTTAAATGAAATTAAACAAATTGGAATAAATGCTTGCTAAACTTTACTAAAATGAGTGAATCTTTAGCTATTGATCAATATACATTCTTGATACTATCATGAAGAGAAGGAAATCAAACCATATGTTCACTAGGATGCTCAATAGCTAGATATGATTGATGCTAACATCAATGGAAAAGGAATGGAAGCAATAAGTACAACATGAAATGCACTCCAAGGGATGCAGCAAATCAAAGTACAAGTCAAGAATCCATTCACAGATTACTCAAAGTTTATGATTGTATGTAATCGGAGCTTCTTCTTTATTAAGTCTGCAAAAGACATGTACATTTATAATTAACCTTGAGAATTAGTCGTGATTCTTTAGCAATCTAATCTCAATTAAGTTTCAAATGATTACAAAATGCACTCCATCTCCCTTTTATAGGATAAGAGGTGGAGGTGGTTACAAAAGATCCTAGGATTAGGATTTATCAATTAGGATCAATAGTTCATATCACTCCTTGACCAAGTCAATGGGCATACACGTGGCATAGGTTTCCAGTTGGCAACCATCTGGTAGGATATCATGTACATGATCATGTCTGTTCACATCATGCTTATTCTTCATTTTCCTCATCAGTAGATAATTCCTCTTCTTCTATGTGCACAGTAATTAGTCTCCTAATGGGTTCATATGTTTGTACTATCCTTTCAATTTCACCTCCATCTTGGACTTTGGCCTTGGTGAATACAAGTTCTTGTGAATTTAATTGTGCTTGCAATTCAAACCATTTGTTCTTTCTGCTATTCAACACTTCATTATATTTTTCTACTTTTGCCTTCATCCTCATGGCTTTGTTGGTTATATCCTCTAATAAATGATTTAGGGGGTCATCTTCAGTGGCTAGAAATTGTCTTGGAGGGCTTTAACTACAAAGTCTGCATCTTGATTTTCAATCTTCCCCTCAACCTTTTCTTCTAGAGGCTCTAGGATTTCCACTTCATCAAACAAAAGTTTATGTAATTTGACACTGATATCTCTGAGTTTTGTATTGTACTTCCTTAGAATATCAAGTTCAAATTTGGTATCTTCATACCATATGCTCAACAACTTTGATGTATAGTTATTCAATATTTTGTTGTAAACTAGAACATTGGCATCTATGCACTTCATTTGTGATAGGGCAGTCAGATGTTTCTCAATCTTGATTGACCTTTGCCCGACTTCCTTTTTCACTTTATCTACCTTTCTCTTTAATGTGGTGAGTAGGTTCCAATTATTAAGGGAGATCTTTATTACCTTCTCTACCTCTGCTATGAATTGAACAAACCACTTGTCCATCAAATGTGCTTTATGCTTCATATTGTCCAGTCCTATCACCTCATCCTATGATATGATAGTCAATGGGGTGGATTTGCTGACTGGCATATTATTGGGGTCTATTAATCCCTTTATGAATGTGTGCAATTGAGCAATGTGCTCTTTGTGCACCTTATTTTTACTCTTCTCTTTCTCCAACCTATTCAATAAAGAATCAATTATGTCTTTGGCCTCCTAGCCCTCTTGTTGTTCTGTAGCAAAACCCAAGTTCATAGTGGTCATTTGGAACTCATTGGCACTTATCTCTCCCTTGGCTTTGTCTACCACATGTATTGCTACTTCAGTTGTTCTACCTGTTACCAAATCTCTCTTTATTGTCGATGTGGTCCTAGCCCTTCTCTTTGGCTTGGCTATATTGGCTGAGAATAATGAAGCAATGTCAAAACCTGATGCAATACTAGGTGGATGTGTATTTACTTCTTATTGCAGACAATATGGCACTTCATTTGCAGACCTTTGCTAGCCTATATGTTCAATGTGAACATCTTGTGACTCTATATTTGTTCCACCCTCAGTGGTAGCTATTCCTTTTCTTGTTCCTTGGGTATCTCTTCATAATGTTTCTCGTCATGCTCAGGGACATCTTGTGTTACATTTTCATTCTTGTCCTACTCCTCTTGTGATCGTGGTAGATCCACATGAGGGTTTGGATTACTTTAATCTATCATATCTTATGATCCTTCTGACTGTCTTCATTCACATCTTCTTTCTTTTCTTGATCATCACCTACCTGAGGGCCATGTTCCCCACCTTTTGGTATATTTTCTTCCTTCTTAGGTACTTGTTCACTATCTTGACCATCATTCTGATCAAGTACCTCTTCATCCTCCTCCATGGATACATTGACTTCTAGTTTCTTTTGCTCTAGAGGCAAGTATTTATCTTTACTCTTGTCATCTTCACCTTGATATGTCAATTCTATTGTTGCTAGGTTGGTAACCTGATCTACTAATCCAACTAAATCAATTTGTTGTGCTATAGTTTCATGATTACCCTCTGAAATTTCTTCTTCTTCAACCTCCTTTTGTACTGTAGGGGTGCCACGAGGGGTTATCTTTGTATTCTTTACCAGTGTCTCCATGGAACTGGTAGACACTTATTCACCACATCATCATCTGACAAATCCACGGTTTCATCCAATAGAAGAGACTGATAACCTCTTTTATGTTGTATCTCCTTTCTCTGCCCTTTTGCTAGTTCAGTCTTGAAATGCACTATTGTGGGAATGGGCACATCATGTTGCAATTTTTTCCTGATACCTTCACCACCTTTTCCTTTCAATATGATGGTAGGGTTCACATCCACTATCCTCCTTATTGCAGGTGCTTTCTTCTTCCTTTGGGGCATCTCCTAGGTTTTCTTTTTCTTCCTACTTATTAGGGATCATCTTCATCTGTGCTTTCATCTCCCCCCTCATAAGTAGGAGTAGGTTTTGCAATAGGCTTGTGCTGCTCTGTAGGTGCCTAAGATGTTGTGGCAGTAGAGGTCAAGGCAAGATCCTTCTTAGGTTGTGGATAATGAATGATTCTCACACCTACTACTTGGTCTCCCTTCTTGGATCTTTCTTGCTACCTTTCTCCTTTAGATGCCCTCTTTTCTTTGAGGAAATTGAAGAGAACTTGTGTCTCAAATTACTACTTGAACCTCTTAGTTGAACCTATGTTTTGAACCTCTTTGTTGAACCTTTCTAGAGTTCATTTGGTAGGTTCAATGAATTTTTTAGTTCAACTGTTCCTTGGTTCATTGGTTTGAGGATATGCGATGTTGGTATCGCTGTGACGAAGCACTATCGGCAGGACCGTGTTGAAGACCATTGGCATCGGTGAGACAAGGGCCGTCGGAATAAGCATCGAAGGTTACGGTCGTCGGCAAGACAAGGCCTATCGGCCAACCTTTTGTGGAGTTACTCCGACAGGAGTAGTCACTCCGACCAAGGTTACGGTCGTCGGCAAGACAAGGCCTATCGGCCAACCTTTGTGGAGTTACTCCGACAGGAGTAGTCACTCCGACGAAGGTTACGGTCGTCGGCAAGACAAAGGCCTATCGGCCAAACACTGTAGAGTTACTCCGACAGGAGTAGTCACTCCGATGGCGTATGTCTATCGGCAAGAGAATATCCGTCGGCTAAAGGTGTTGGGCCGATGTACTGCGGACTGATGGAAGTCTTATTGGTATCGGTGAGACAAACCTCTGTCGGAGGGAGAGCTAGATCTTTTGCCGATGGAGAGTGTTATACCGATGGTAACCTTGGTGATCGGGGAGACAATGCTCATCGGTGGGAGGTGAAGTCTGAGGGCCGATGGGAGTTGTTATGCCGATGGGCTTGGGGGTTTGGTATTGTCGGCAACAGAATTGCTGACAATACTCTTTCGCCTGTTGGCGGTTATAAACTGCAAAGTCCTTTGCGACTTGGTACATGTGGGACTAAAACGCCTCACTGAAATGTGAACCGTTGCGACGGTTAGATGGCAGCGACGTGTGAGAAATTTGTTCTATCAGTTAGAGCAGAAGTCTGTTACGATTCTTGTTCTTGCAGATTGGAAATAGAATGATATGTCTACAGGTGTCGTTGGTATTATGATGATGAGACTTGAATAAAGGTTCGTTCTGTAAATGTACAGGGATGTGAACTGTGTATGATGTCGAGAATCAAACACCAGAGCAAGAAGCTGAGTTCTTTATTGTAACTGTATATCTTACTGTAATAAAGATTGTTTTCTTGTGGTGGTGGGTTTTTTACCCGTAAGGGTTTTCCCACGTAATTCTGTGTGTCTGTGTTCTAAATATTGTCTATTTTGGTCTCTCTTGTGTATTCATCTGTGTTATTGTAATTTAAAAGTGACTGGTCTACACTGTCCCCTGGGAATTAACATTAGGGAAGCTGTTTTCCGCACCTGTGCTTTCCTTACAAGTGGTATCAGAGCCTGGCCCGTTGTGTTATCCTTGTCGGTAGTCTGGGTTTTTTGTGTTAATTCTGTTGTGTGGGAGTTCTGTAGAAAGTTATTTTTAAATTAAATAGAGATGGCAAGTACATCAGACAAAATAGACATTGAGAAATTCAATGGCACAAACTTTGAGTTGTGGAAACTTAAAGTTGAAGACATGTTAGTCTATAGAGATCTTTGGGTTGCTGTGTCTGGAGTTCAACCTACAGGCATGAAGCAAGAAGATTGGGAACTGATATGCAGAAAAGCCAAAGGACTGATAAGACTGAGTTTATCTGACTCTGTTCTATTGAACATCCATGAGGAGAAATCTGCAAGTGATTTGTGGAAAAAGTTGAATAATATTTATCAGGGCAAGTCCTTGGTAAATAAACTTTTCCTCAGAAAGAAATTGTATTCTCTGAAGATGGATGAAGGTGCATCTGTAGCAGAACATCTGAGTGCATTCAATACGATTGTTGCTCAGTTGACATCTATAGGTGTAAAAATAGAAGAGGAAGATCGCTGTATGCTTCTGTTATGTTCCTTACCTGACTCGTGGGACCATCTGGTGATGGCTATTGGAAGTACAACAACTACGTTTTCTCAGGAAACTATTGTTGCCTCTTTGTTGTCTGAAGAGATGCGGAGGAAATCTTCTGGAATGGCCAAAGAGGCTCTGTCAGTGCGTGGTAGATCAAAGGAAAGAGGCAAGAAGAAGGACAAGAAGTCTAAGTCCAAATCAGAGGGGAAATCAAAATCTCCTGGCAAGAAGTCCAAGGTGAAGTGCTGGAATTGTGGACAGAAAGGTCATGTCAAGAAAGACTGCAAAGAGGAGAAAAAGAAGAAGAAGAACTTCTCTGACTCTGAGTCTTCACACAGTGATGCTGATGCTTTCATTGCTACTCTGGCAACACCTGCTTCTGAAGATGTTTGGCTGATTGATTCAGGAGCATCCTTTCATATGACATCTCATAGAGAGTGGTTCACAAAGTATGAACCCTATGCTGGTGGCAAGGTGTTCCTGGCTAGTGATTCAACACTGGAAATTGTTGGCCGAGGTCGAGTCAGAATCCAGTTCCCGGATGGCAGAATAAAGGGAATGAATGAAGTTCTTCATATACCAGGTCTGGCTCGAAATTTACTTTCTGTTAGTAAACTTAATGATGTTGGAGTGCAAGTTACTTTTGTGAATGGTGGCTGTAAGATGACTAGAGGTTCTATTGTTCTGGCAAAAGGTGAACGCATTGGAACTCTGTATAGGTTAGATGCTAAACCAGTGTGCTGTAATAATGTCTCTGCAAAATCTGAAAAGGCTACTATTGTAACACATGACGTAAATTCTATGGAAGTTAAACTTCCTGCAGAGAAAACAATGCTCTGGCATCATAGACTTGGTCACATAGGTGAGAAAGGTTTAAAAACC
Organism: Cunninghamia lanceolata; assembly: GCA_027924645.1. Classification (NCBI taxonomy): domain Eukaryota; kingdom Viridiplantae; phylum Streptophyta; class Pinopsida; order Cupressales; family Cupressaceae; genus Cunninghamia; species Cunninghamia lanceolata. The sequence continues at coordinate 15,040,513 of BSBN01000078.1, forward strand.
TTGAAAAACAAAAATCTGGTAGATGGGCTGATTGATTGTAATCTGGAGTTCGATTTCTGTGAACATTGCATATATGGAAAGCAAAACCGTGTTTCATTTTACTCTAGTTCTCATAAATCTTCTGGTGTTCTGGACTATGTGCATTCTGATGTTTTTGGTCCAGTTGATGTTCCTTCTTTATCTAAATCAAGATACTATGTATCGTTCATTGATGATTATTCAAGAAGGGCATTTGTATATTTTTTGAAAAACAAATCAGAAGTGTTCAGTCGATTTAAAGAATTTAAAACTCTTGTGGAAAATCAGACTGGTAGAAAACTAAAATGCTTGAGAACAGATAACGGTGGTGAATATTGCAATGCGGATTTTGATAAGTATTGTGTAGACCATGGAATTAAAAGGCATAAAACTACACCTTATACTCCACAACAGAATGGAGTTGCTGAAAGGTTAAATCGATCGCTGATGGAGAAAGCAAGAAGTATGTTGAGTTATGCTGGTCTTGAACAGAAGTTCTGGGCTGAGGCAGTTGCTACAGCTTGTTACTTGCTGAATCGTTCTCCTACATCAGCATTGGTTGATAAGACACCTATGGAAGCATGGTCTGGTAAGAAGCCCTCTCTAAGACATATTCGAGTCTTTGGCTGTGAGGCATATGCTCATATTCCTGAAGTTAAAAGATCTAAGTTGGATAACAAGGCAGTTAAATGTATCTTTGTTGGTTATGGAGTCGGTATTAAAGGATACAAGCTTTGGAATCCTGAAACTGAAAAGGTAATCTACAGCAGGAATGTAATTTTCAGAGAGCTGAAACCATTGGTTGTTGATCCTCAGCCAGAAAAGACAGAAGAAAAGAAAGAAAAGAGTGTTGTGAATGTTCCTCTGACTCCTGTAAAAGAGGAACAACAAGCACCAAGTGTAGATGGTTCAGATAAGAGTTCAAGTAGCTCCGAAGATTCTGATCCAGAGCAAGAACCTGAACCTGCACCTCAACCTGTGAGGAGATCTACACGTGAAAGAAGACAACCAAATAGGTATGGATTTTCAGTACCTGATTCAACTTGTGCCTATGCTTTACTTACTAATACTGATGAACCTAGGACTGTGAAAGAAGCTATTAGTGTACCTGATTCAGATTCCTGGTTGGAAGCCATGCATAGTGAAATGACATCATTGGAGAAGAATGGAACCTGGGATCTGGTGCCCTTGCCTGAAGGAAGAAAACCTGTAGGCTGTAAGTGGGTATTTAAGAAGAAATATGGTCCAGATGGTAGTATTGAGAAGTACAAGGCAAGACTGGTTGCTAAGGGGTATTCCCAAAAGGAAGGTATTGATTATGGAGAAATCTTTTCTCCTGTAGCTAAGTTGACATCCATTAGATTTCTGTTGTCACTTGCAGCAGCATATGATTTTGAAATTGAGCAGATGGATGTGACAACAGCGTTTCTTCATGGAGACCTTGAAGAAGAAATTTATATGTCTCAGCCAGAGCATTTTGTAGAAAAAGGTAAAGAACATCTGGTATGCAAACTTAAAAAGTCTCTTTATGGTTTGAAACAGTCTCCCAGAATGTGGTATCAAAAGTTTGATACGTATGTTTTATCCTTGGGGTATGTGAGATCTAAATCTGATCATTGTGTCTATTATAAAACTGAAGGTGACTAGATTCTTATAATTGCACTATATGTGGATGACATGTTGTTCATTGGCAATGGTAAGGGGATGATCTCAGAATTAAAATCTCAGTTGTCCTTGAAATTTGAAATGAAAAATCTGGGGGCAGCAAAGTACATTCTGGGAATGGAGATCAAAAGGGACAGATCTAAGAGAAAAATTTGGCTCAGCCAGAGGAAGTATATTACCAATGTTCTTGATAAGTTTCATATGTCTGATTCTAAACAGTTAGTTGTTCCAGTTTTGCAGGGAACGAAATTATCTGTTGAAGATTGTCCAGAATCTTCAAATGAAATTGATGACATGAAGAGAGTACCTTATGCAAGTGCTGTTGGCAGTTTAATGTATGCAATGGTCTGTACAAGACCAGACATTGCCCAAGCAGTGGGAGTTTTGAGCCGATTTATGGCGAATCCAGGCAGATCACATTGGGATGCTGTGAAAAGAGTTATGAGGTATTTGAAGGGAACTTCTGACTATGCTATTTGTTATCATGGAAACTCAGAAGGGTCTAAGAGATCTATCAGTATTCAGGGATATGTTGATTCTGATTGGGCAGGGGACATTGACAGTCGGAGATCCACCAGTGGATACGTGTTCATGTTACATGGTGGTGCTATCAGTTGGATGAGCAAGCGACAGGCTGTAGTCGCTTTGTCCACAACAGAGGCAGAGTACATGGCAGCCACTCGTGCATGCCAAGAAGCTGTTTGGTTGAAAAGGTTGTGTTCTGATGTTGGTTTTAATGCAGGGCAAATACAAATTCATTGTGACAGTCAAAGTGCCATATGTTTGGCAAAGAATCCTACATTTCATGCTAGGACAAAACATATTGATGTCCAATATCACTTTGTTCGTGATATGGTGGAAGACAGGAAGGTAAAGCTGGAAAAAGTTGACACTTTGGAAAATGTTGCTGATGCCTTAACTAAACCAGTGAACACAGCCAAATTCAAATGGTGCTCAGATGAAATGGGTCTTCGGGCCCATAGTTCTCAATAATCGAATGAGGACTAAGAGGTAGCAGTAATGTCTTCGACAAGTGGGAGATTGAAGAGAACTTGTGTCTCAAATTACTACTTGAACCTCTTAGTTGAACCTATGTTTTGAACCTCTTTGTTGAACCTTTCTAGAGTTCATTTGGTAGGTTCAATGAATTTTTTAGTTCAACTGTTCCTTGGTTCATTGGTTTGAGGATATGCGATGTTGGTATCGCTGTGACGAAGCACTATCGGCAGGACCGTGTTGAAGACCATTGGCATCGGTGAGACAAGGGCCGTCGGAATAAGCATCGAAGGTTACGGTCGTCGGCAAGACAAGGCCTATCGGCCAACCTTTTGTGGAGTTACTCCGACAGGAGTAGTCACTCCGACCAAGGTTACGGTCGTCGGCAAGACAAGGCCTATCGGCCAACCTTTGTGGAGTTACTCCGACAGGAGTAGTCACTCCGACGAAGGTTACGGTCGTCGGCAAGACAAAGGCCTATCGGCCAAACACTGTAGAGTTACTCCGACAGGAGTAGTCACTCCGATGGCGTATGTCTATCGGCAAGAGAATATCCGTCGGCTAAAGGTGTTGGGCCGATGTACTGCGGACTGATGGAAGTCTTATTGGTATCGGTGAGACAAACCTCTGTCGGAGGGAGAGCTGGATCTTTTGCCGATGGAGAGTGTTATACCGATGGTAACCTTGGTGATCGGGGAGACAATGCTCATCGGTGGGAGGTGAAGTCTGAGGGCCGATGGGAGTTGTTATGCCGATGGGCTTGGGGGTTTGGTATTGTCGGCAACAGAATTGCTGACAATACTCTTTCGCCTGTTGGCGGTTATAAACTGCAAAGTCCTTTGCGACTTGGTACATGTGGGACTAAAACGCCTCACTGAAATGTGAACCGTTGCGACGGTTAGATGGCAGCGACGTGTGAGAAATTTGTTCTATCAGTTAGAGCAGAAGTCTGTTACGATTCTTGTTCTTGCAGATTGGAAATAGAATGATATGTCTACAGGTGTCGTTGGTATTATGATGATGAGACTTGAATAAAGGTTCGTTCTGTAAATGTACAGGGATGTGAACTGTGTATGATGTCGAGAATCAAACACCAGAGCAAGAAGCTGAGTTCTTTATTGTAACTGTATATCTTACTGTAATAAAGATTGTTTTCTTGTGGTGGTGGGTTTTTTACCCGTAAGGGTTTTCCCACGTAATTCTGTGTGTCTGTGTTCTAAATATTGTCTATTTTGGTCTCTCTTGTGTATTCATCTGTGTTATTGTAATTTAAAAGTGACTGGTCTACACTGTCCCCTGGGAATTAACATTAGGGAAGCTATTTTCCGCACCTGTGCTTTCCTTACAGAAATCATCATATTCCTAATCTATTAACTCTTGTCTCTTTCTCTTTTTATCAATGGTGAGAACTACTCCCTTGTTCTTTAATTTTGTAATCTCTCCATCCACCCACTACTTAGTTAGTTGTATGACCTTCTGTGTTATTTGGTCCAATGAGGTCTCTTCTGGCTGATTTCAGTCAAGGGATGATATTGTCTCATTATATATTTACTTGTTTTCATATTCTTGGGACATGACCACTCCATCATCCTCATGCAATTGGACTAGCACTAGTATGCAGTCCAATGCATGGATTTCCTTCAGAGTAAGCCTTTGATAACTTCTTCTTACCTCCATTTCATCATCACAATCAGCCAATAGTCCTCAAGATGCATCTGATGCATAGATTTATTATACAGTGTCTGCATCCTATCATATGGATCATATTGCCTGGCTAGTGCAAAAAAGGCTATAAGGACATCAATTACAATCCCCATGTTGCTTCTTTGGCACTTTCCTTGTCAGGACACATATACCACCCAATGATGAGTGGGAACAGTACATTGGGTATTTTCTTTCTCTCAATAAAAGCCTCGAATGAAGGCAATATCTGACTGGCCACCTCCATCAATATAACCTTATCTGTAGGGTATCTTGGCAACATGAGAGGTTGCCCAGTGAAACCTTCCATTCTTATAGATGTGAATGTGGGGAATTGGATGAACCAAGACCCATGCTTGTATATCATAGCCTGAGCCTCTATGCTCAGCCTTTTTTCCCTATCTTCTTCCATAGTCCTGACAAATGCATGGAAAATGAATCATTCACTCTTTGGTAATGTTTGAGAGACTCTCTCTATTTCAACTGTGGGTAATGATCCCATATGTTCACATCTCTAGGGTTAATGCCAACCATGCCAACTATCTACAGACCACTGAATGTCCCTTTGAATGTACATGCATAGACCACATATGAGGTCATATGAAACATATTGGTCTTTCCTCCTAGATTCCTTATTCCTTCATCCAAACTTTCACTTATGATCTTTGCCCACTCAGGTTTTTCATTAGTAGCCTCTATTATTCTTATGAGACCATACATCGAATCTTCAAAATATCTAGCATTTGGTCTTCCCCTCATTCAGCTAAGCATCACAATCATGTACTGATATTCAAGGGTAAAATTAAATTTATACAGATGCACAAGTAGCTTTGCAGAAGCTTTATATGTGCTATCACTAGCTCTCCATGAGAACATGATTTTTCTATAATCCTTTAAGGTACTATTGTATTTCTTTTCTAACTTCTCCAGGATTATTTTACACACCTGCGATCCTCTTGGTAGATTTGATGGGGAGACCTGTGGGTTTAGTCACTCTATCTTGACACAACACTTCAAGACCTATGTCAATCCCAAGTCTCCCTACCAATTCAAGTGCTTATAGACATTTTCTACCCCCAAATGCCTAATTCAACCTAAACAGTCTATTACAGAGGTGAAAGATCTATTTGTCTGTTATTTTCAATACAGACACTACTTTCTTGGTGAGAGGAATTCTTCTTCTCCCTCACTGCTTCCAAGATTCTCAACTCCAAGGCTTATAGCCTTCTTGAGCCCATTATTAGTCCTCCTCTCTGGGTTTAGGGTCCTAATTGATTGGTACTCAACTTCTTTTACTCTGTTTTCACCCTTGTCTCTTAGACTGTAGCTTGCATACTAGCCAGGCTATAGCACAACTTACCTAACACAAGTTCACATGGCCTCTCTCAGATAGCCCAATCACTAACACAAATAGAAACAAAAGAAACAAGGTCTCTGCTTGATAACCCTCCATGACTGTATAAGGAAAATGCAGGGGCATCAAGACAGAGACATCTTGCACAAACAGAAACAAAAGAACAAAAATTAAACTGCCTACTCTACTGCAAACCAGATTATACAAGTATTCTATAGACAATATACAAATGGATGCAAACTGTCAATGTTCTATTATCAAAAGTTTCTCTATTACATTCAATGTATGTTCTCCAGTCTTTCACCATTCAAACCCCTTTTCAAAGCCAAGAACAGTTCTTATACCATTCGTCATGTCTCTATTATCGGACAGTTAGGGTTTTCTGTCTGTTCGATTAGGTTTTCCATGCTTTTGTTTTCATTATCGACAAAACAAGTTTTCTTGTTGTTTCACCGATCATATTCTTCCCTGTCGATATGCATTCTATTGATATATTCACATTATTATTGGCCAGATATCTTGACTTTCGCACCAAAATGCTCCTTCCCTTTTCATCAGCCTGATCTTCCTTATCGGCCACTACTTAACTTCTCCCGCCAATAGACCATTTCTCTCCGATGGATAAAGTATCCATCGCTTAGACGTTGTATTATCGACATAGCTTTCCTTGGTTTGCCGATGTTCATTGTTACTCCGATGGACCTAACTTCTCCCGCCGATGTGTCATCTCTCCCTGATGACCTTTGAATAGTCTTCGTCGGTAAGACTACCGCTATCGACACTGTCTCTAGATCTCTGGCCGATGTGTCATCTCTCCCTGATGATTTTTGAATAGTCTTCATTGGTAAGACTGCCACTATCAGCACCGTCTCTGGGTCTCTGGTTGATACTCTGATGTTACAACATGCACTTCACATTTATCGCTGTGACTCTGATAATCGCTATAACTTTCGAAGACTCTCTCTGATAACGTATCTCATGCCGATATCCACATACACCTTCTATTGGTGTGACTCCGTTGATCAACATGACTTCTTAAGGCTCCACCGATGGCACTCGTTATACTGATAAGCCTTCTATCAGTATGACCTTCTGTTCTCCCACTGATATCAATACTCTTGCCGACCACTCTATCCCATCGGTGAGATGATATGCTAATGGCCCAACACAATTTTGGTTACCCGATAGGCTTTCTCACACTGATATGCATTGGTTAACTCCTTACCGCTAGTTCCTCTCTCTGCCACTGTCGGTCACCACGCTATTAGAACTGAATGCAAATTCCTGCTCTGTCCTATTTGAAAATTCACAACATCACACCAAAATGCAAAACTCTATACATGGGATCCAAGCCTGTGGTGCTCCTGTACGAAGATTGAAAGCCAAAGTGATGCCATCGATCAAGAAGTCTACATATACTCGGCCTTGTTTTTCTACCCTCCTATTGTTGACATTGTAATTACAAGCACATTCTACTACTAGCTCAGTGGCCTCTGCTGCATAAGTGAATCCTCTGGCATGCCATATGCCTGAATTATATATGTTGATGAGCATGGGTTGTCCACTCCCCTTTTCTGACAGTGTCGTCCATGCATCTAGATCAGTGTTCCCTGAATGAGTGTCATTTATCTGACCATATTTGAATGCTATTCCTTCAGACTGTATGCTGATAGGTTTCAAGAATTTTGTGTCTTACCTATTTTTATAGACCACCTTTGAATCCTATAATAAAACATATAATTTTGTACCCTAACATGTCATGCATGTAGATTGATGATTATATGACTAGCATGATGTTTTAGTTCTCATTCAACACAATTCACACATCATCATATTAATTTACCTTGGCAAAGACAACATTTACCTGTTCATTTATGCATAAATTACAAAAGAGGGTTTCGTCATTACATACCTAATATTCGCTACCTTTTAACTATTTGATTGATATTTGGCTATGCAGGTTCACCTTGCACTTACCCTCTTCACTTTGCCATTTGAATCTGCACCCCATTTCATTGCTTTCACAAGTTGTTGTAATGTTTCCTTAATTGCACAGTAGCTCTGTAACTATTGCTTGAATACGCGATATTTCAAAATGAGCTCAAGTCTTTGTTTTTAATAAGAAACATTAGCGCATTAGGGTGAAATTAATACTTAATTATCCTCATCCATGAATCTATACCCTAAGCATTAGAGATGTTAACAAGTGGTGCAAGATTATTTGAAATTTTGATAGTTCTTCCACCGTTAGGATAACATTTAATATGGGCATGCACATTCACAAATATCAGGGATATTAAGCAATATGCCTAATATTTGGAAGATGATGACTAGCCATTGATGAATGACCAAGATTGGGTCATTTTACCTTTGTTTAACGATCATGATAACATAATGTGCTGATGTGATTGAGTCAATGTACCACGTGGCAACAGCCTATTGGTTCATAAAGATTACTTGTCAAGCATCTTAAAAGTGGATATGGGGATACTAAGGAATATCAAGGTTCTTAAGTATGCAAAAGATCCCCTCACATTTGAATATTAGGATGACATCAACATTCTTCATTAATATTTCAAACTGGAGCAGAAGTGAAGTAATCATCACATTAGCAAAGATCAGTGATCTTAGTTAATGTGTGGAATATTAAGGATTATCTTTATTTTGCACTAGTTCAGGATACTTGGAAATATCAGGGATATTAAGAAATAGATGACCCTTTTGATGTCGGGGATACGATGATGTCATCGTCACATCGAGTCTTCTTTATATAGAGTCGAGATGACATCATCATCACATTAGCGAAGATCAGGCATCTTGAGGTTAATATTACAAATATTAAGGATTATACCAATATCGAATATTTACATTATATCTGAGGTGAACCTGTATATTAGTGAATATCAAGGATATTAAGAAATATGACCCTCTGGGAATGTGCACAGGCACTTGATGGGTAGATGCCTCCTGAGTTTGAATTTGACATTTGCATATTGGTGAATATGTAGACATCGGGTATTTCTATGTTCAAACATATGTCCAAGATATAGGTGAATATCAGGGATCTTAGTTAATGTGATGATCCTCCCTGACTGACTAGTTTGACCAAACTTTGACCGAACATAACCTTTTACCCTTGAGGAATTTTAGGGTGATCCAAAAGGCAAACTTGTATCAAATTTTGCAATCTTTCACTTGATGGCGTTTATGACAGTACAATCTAACTTTGGCATTCAACCCTCCTTTATGAGGCCTATGCATACACATGGTAATGCCCTATCACTGCATCTGAATCTTAACTTTTACCATACTACCCAAAGGAATAAAAGCAGGCAAGAAGCTAGAAACGTTGGGTCCCTGTTTTGCTAAGGCAAAATGGGGCATGTTTTGTAACCACACAACTTGCCACCAAAGAAAATAATGAAATTCCACTAATTCAAGGGGGTAAGGATAAGTTACAACATAACTCTCCAACTCTTGTTAAGCATAAGCACCCTAATCTTCTGAATGATACCATGTTCATCAATGTAACAATGTATTGAAAATGGATCAAGTGTGTGCATGTGATTCATATCCCTCATCTTGAAGATGAGTTGAAAACACTAGTAACGGGGTTAAGCTACATAATTTTTGTTTATCCCTCATAGCCAACTTGGATAGACTTGCTTCCATTAGGTGTCTATAACCCCGATAAGGTTATCTTTGCAATTCCCCTAAGTAGAGCCCCACTACCAGTCATGCATCTATAGCCCCGATAGAGTTACTTAGATGGCCTAATTTTCTCTTTTATATATTCAATGTGTTTCTTTTCTTTTGCATTCATAAGATGTCATCATTGAATCTCATTTTGCAAGGTGTGATCACTTGCTGATTTAGGTTGAGAATTGCAATGGTAGTAAGGGCAACCTTTTGATTTTTCACTTAACTCTGCATTGGTGTGTTCAACAAACCCAAGGTTATTAGGTGTATCATGTGAAGATCTCCTTCAACAAGAAAAGCAATACTGATGAATAGGATATCACAGACCTGATTAGGAACACTTGTTAACATGAGCTACAGCCTATGTATAAACTTATATCCAACTCTTGAATTCTTAACAATTTTAGTGGTGTTCTAAAGTGGAAAGATGCATCATTTTGCCTAACCAAAACAAAGGACTCAACAACAACAAGCAAAAACCAAACACACAAAGTAGACTATACAAATAGCTATACAGAATGTACATTATGATATAGTATCATGACATGACCCTTCTCAACCTTAAAGTAATGTTTGAGGAATTGTCCATTGATTGGCAATGGGACATCCCCACCTATTAAGGTCTTGAGTCTATAGATACTATCACCTAGGATTTCTGAGATCTTGAAGGGACCTATTTAAAGTTCATTGAATTTTCCATGATCACCTTTCTTTTCGTGTGCTTTGTCCCATGCTAGGACTAAGTCTAATATCCTAAAAGCTTTTACTTTAGCCCTCTTATCATACTAACATTTCATAGTAGCCTGATGCTTGGGAATTGGTCAATTGCCCTATCTCTATTTTCTTCTAGGTGCATGAGTTGAAGCAATCTAACTTCTTGTTTATTATCTATGCCCAAATATTCATGTGTAAACTACAGTGTGCGGATCTTTAGGTTAACAGGGAGGATAGGATTCACCCCATAAACCAACTGGTAAGGAAAATTTCCTAAACCAATTTTCATTCTAGTTTGATCAACCCATAAGGCATACTTAAGTAGAGTATTCCACTCTCTAGGGTTCTTTTCTATCAATTTCTTTATAATGCTCAATAAGTTCTTACTTGTTGACTTTGCTAAGCCATTTCCCTAAGGATAATAGTTTGAAGAGAATTTCAAAAGGTTTCTATAATCAAAAGGCCAACCAGATAATCTTAGTGATGCAAAAGCTGGTCCATTATCACATACAAGGGCATAAGGAACTCCATACCTAGTTATTATGTTGTTCTCTAGGAATTTGATCACATCTTCTATAGTACAAGTCTTGCTGCTAACTGCATCGGTCAACTTGGTGCAGTAATCAGTGATTGTCAAAATATATTGTCACCTGAAGATGATGGAGGATTGATAGGACCTGTAAAATCCATGCCCCATTGGGCAAATGGGCACATCTCCATAACTGGTTGCAAGGGTTGAGCAACATATTTCTCCCTATTGGCAACAATCTGGAAAGTATGACAACATTTGATATGCTCAATAGTGTCCTTAAAAATTGGTGGCCAGTAGTATCCTGCTCTCAAGATAGCATGTGTAGTGGCTAAATGAGATCCATGTGTTGTTCCAAATTTGTCATGTAACTCAATGAGAACCTTATATGCTTCTGGCCTGTCTAGATATCTAAGGTATATTCCTTCATAATTCTTCTTAAAGAGGATTCCTCCTTTGATCATGTATTTTTGTGATCTTATCTTCAAAGCTCTCCTTTGAGAATCTTGCATCTTTTGTGGGCATCTGCCAGTGATAAAGATATTTTTGATATTTGAATACCATTCTTTGTTTTCTTTTGTGTCCACTACATATTTTTGGCTCACTATATTAGATCAATCTCAAAAATCATCTGTCTTATGGCTCGACCTCTAACTAGTTTCATGGGTGTTATTTTCATGTCATATTCTTGGAGGATTATTATTTATTTGGCTCTTTTCTCTCCAGGTTCACTCTGCATCAAGAGCATTTTGACTATGGCATTAGGGACCATAGTGATTATCTTGCTTCTCAAGATGTAGTTTCTAAATTTATTTACTGCTCTAACCAAAGCAAGAGCTTGTCTTTCAATGTCTATATATCTAAGCTCTGCATCTCTAAATGGAGAACTCATGAAGGCTATGGATTTTTCTTCCTTTTCCTCATTTCTTTGAGATAGGACTGCTACACATGTATGCTCTGAAGCAAATGAGTAAATATAAAACTCTCTTGTATAATCTGGGCTCATTAGGACAGGTGCATCTAATACGAACTTCTTGATATCCTCAAATGCAACCTTTGCTTTAGCTATCCATTCAATTTTGGCATCTTTTTTAAGCATTACTTTAAGCGGCCTGACAATCTATGCAAACCCTATGATGAACTTTATTACAAAGTTTATCTTACTAAAGTAAGATTTAAGTTCTTTCTTAATTCCAGGAAGTTGTAACTTCATGATGGATTCTTCTCTAGCAGGGTCAATGGTGATCCCATTTTCTAATATTAGGTGACTAAGTAACTTACCTGTGGTTACCTCAAATATGCATTTCTTTGGATTGAGTGAGATACCATATTGCTCACACTTCTTGAGCACCTTTCTGAGGTCTTCTATATGATCACCCCTCTTCTTTGAGAAGATAGTCAAGTCATCCATGTATATGACTATACATTTGCCAACCAACCCTCTAAATGCTATGTCTGTTGCCCACTGGAATGTGGCTATAGCATTGATCAAGCCAAAAGGTATGCATCTATAAGCGAATATCCCCCACTTGGTGGTGAATGTTGTTTCTAATCTATCCACTTTATCTACCATCACCTAATTGTAGCCTGAGAAAACATCCAGGAAAGACATCATTTGAGCCCCATTAACTATTTGTAAAACTTCATCTAATGAGGGTAGGGGATAGTTATCCTTTTCAGAAGCTCTATTTAGGTTTCTAAAGTCTACACATAAGCGTATGTCACCTTTCTTCTTTCGTACTGGTACCAGATTGGCTACCCATGTTGAGTTCCTAATAGGGAATATGATCCTGGCGTTTTGAAATTTCTTGACTTCTTTGAAAATTATAGGCTCCAGTAATGCATTAACTGGCCTCTACTTCTGTCTAAAAGGTTTGGCATCTGGCTTCAATGTGATAGTGTGAGTGATAATAGATGTGTCATATGTCTTTAGCTCATCATAAGTCCAAGAAATAACATGAATATAATCCTTCCATGCTTGGATTATCCTTGTCTTTTCCTCTTCGGAACAAACCTTGCCAATCAAGACATTCCTTATGTCTTCATTTTGTCCTATATTGACTAGTGAATATTCTCCTCCATCTATCTTAGGGAGATCCTTTTGTTTCATCACGTTATGTAGATCAAATGCCTTTTCTAATTCTATCATACCTTTAGAGATCTTATTACTTGGCAAGTCCATAATTTCCTCCTCTTCCCATACATGATCCTCCAAGTTCTTCTCATCTAGGATCTGTGCATCAAATATGTCCCTGTTTGCTATGAAATCTAGGATATGTTGATCATCATCAAACACTTGAAGATTAGTAACCTTATCAGGTATGGAGGGTATTGATATCAGCTCAACCAAAAATCTCTTCAGTCTAGGAATTGATAAAGACTCCAATGTGCTGGCAGCCTATGCCAAAGCATCTATTCTATGATTTTGTTCTCTAGGAACATGTGTGATATTAAATGCATCAAATTCTTCTATCAGGTCCCAAACTCTATGCCTATAATTAGATAACCTCTTATAATTACAAGCATAGATACTTCTTACTTGTCTTACCACCAACTCTGAGTCTCCATAGATGTGCAGAATCATAACTTTCTTCTTAAGTGCAAACAACAACCCATGGATTAAAGCTTCATATTTTGTGACATTATTAGTGCATGGGAACTGCAATCTGTATGCTTCCAAGAAGGACTTTCCTGCTAGGTCAATAAGGTCAATGCCTACTCCATCTCTTTGTTTATATTTAGAACCATCAAATCTAAGGATCCATGGCTTATCTTCTATTAATAGCTTGTCAGGGCCTTCTCTTTTTCTTTTGGCTCTAATAGTTGCACTGCTTGATATCCACTTTAGCTTTTTAGGCTCACTATTTGTCATCTCTGGTGACTGGTGTGAACATGATATATCTCTTCTTCTCATTTCCATAATATCATCATTGTCACTATCCAGATATACTTCAATCTCTTTCCTTTTGTCTTTAGACATGACCTTCATATTAGACAACTTGTTCCTTGAATACAACTGCTCTTCCTTATCCAATATATGCAAGCATAAGGCACATGTAGTTTTATAATGTGGTGCCTCATGGATTTTTCACCATCCCTCAATCAAAGCATGATGTGGAGTAACTTCAAGCATGATATGTCTTTGAATTTTATTAGATAGGAACTCCTCAAACTTTATCAGATTACTTTCCTTATCTTCATCTGACAATTCATAATCTGACTCGATTAAGTAGTCAGTCCTTGGGGTGATATCACTTTCTTTTCCATGAATACTTTCATCATACATTAGGATCTCCTCTGGATTGTGTATGTAAGCTTCATCCTAATATGTATTTTCTCCATTTTCTCCTATATCTGAAGATGAAAAATAAGAATTAGTATCACCATATCTAGACATTACACTTACCTTGGTTGAAGATGACCCTATCTCACTATAATTTCTTTCCAACTCCATCATGTCTAAACATGCATCACAGTCCTTTTCTAAATATTCTTCATCATGTAACCTGCACTAAGCTTTAATCAAGATATCCTTAGTGGATATACCTAATATTTGGCAACGTTGCATCTCTCTGGATAAGTAATGTTCAAAATTCTTAAAGTGATTTGTTTCATCTTTATTAGTTGAACTACTATTATATCTTATTATTATCTTGGTCTCTTGATCAACATTTGCATGTATGTGTATATTGTACATTAAGACTTCCTCTATCCTGACTGTTTGAGGTATGACTGTATAGACCCCTGGTTCAACATCTACATATAATATCTCATTGGTATTGTTGTATTCAGTGATCATGTGTTTCATCCTAGGTTCAGCCTCTATCCTTATCTAGTTAGGAATCCCCTTCCAGGGTAACCACATGTGACTAAAATTAGTGGACATGTAAGCATTGAGTGTTTTTGACCAATCCCTACTAAACAGTATCCCATAGGTATCAGGGATATCCACCACTTGGATCTCAATGTAATATTGTATCCTAGGCTCTGATGCTAACTACATGTGGATATGGGTTAACTCTCCTGCCACACTCACTTATGTTTTATCTAGTTGTGTCACCTTCTTCAGTGACTTGGCTAGATGTAATCCTAGGGCATTGCAAATGGATAGCAGCATCACATTTGTTGATGCACCTAAATCCACTAAGCAATTATACAAGTTCTTTTCGAATATTCTTAGCGTGAGTAAGAATGGGGGTGATTCAGTCTTGTCTCTATAAAGAGTCATATGAGATGTCTCAGCAGACTAGGTAGTAGCCTACATTCTATGTTTAACATTACTTTCTTTAGGTACAAGATCTTTAGTCAGGCTCTGACTAGGAATTAGGACCATGATTATCATCTTTTGGTGTAGACTCATCTAAAGATTTCAAAAAGTCCTTCTTGATGACTAGGGTTTTAAGTAGTTCTGACAAAGATAAGTTGATTTTAATCTTTTTCATCTCTTCTACTAGGTATGTGACTAACTTGTCAAATTCATGCAACTGACTGATGGATTTTGACACTATATTTTGGGGTGTGAAATACTGAGTACTAACCTTGGGTGGACCAGGATTATTACTAGCTTTGGGATCTGGTGGAGTGTTAAAATTGTTGGGAGGAATAGATGTGGTTAAAGGACCAAATGGTCTATTAGGCTTACTCCTGAGATTATAATTATGTCTACCCTGATATTGTTGTTGGTAAGCATGGACATCTTCATGTTTTGGCTCTGGCTCATTTTTGTCCTCAAAGGGGAACACATAATTTGTCTCAAATGCTAAGGCGGACTCCTCACATGCTAAAGTGTAATTCTCATGAGTACAAGTTATTTGATGGTGTTGATGACTAGTAGAACTTTCCAACATCAGAGAGGACTCATATCCTAAAGGAATGATCTCATTCCCTTCAAGATGAGGAGGATCTCCTACAATATTAAAGACTTCAGCCTAGAAAATACTAGCTTCTATTTTAAATTGGGGACAATCTAGCTCTGCATGTGCATTGGTATTGTGCATCTTGCACCAATTAGTGACTATCACTTCTGCTAGATTCACCCTAGTCATTTGTTTAGGTTCATTGGGAGGTTGATTGTCCAATGGTGATGGTAATGAACCATTGTTTGGTATGGTATTCCATGTTCTAGGTGGCCTAGGGGCATCATTACTGCTATTGTTATATCCTTTGTCAAGATATCCAGACCTATCATTATTATTTCCATATCCTCTATCAGGATATCCTCTGTTCTGATTTGGTTGAGAATAGAAGTTTTGGCTTCTCATGTGTGTAATCTCAGTGGTCAACTTTCTCAATTGTGTGGATATTTCTTTAATTTTAGTGTTCTCTTCCCAAACCTTGGTTACTACATTCTCTTGTTGAGGTTTGAAGAAGGAACTTCCATTATTGTTTTGTCCTGCATCTTGAGATACTTGTCCAGGATGAGGTATCATCTGACCATTTCCATTTGGAGGAGGCATAATACTAAGTTGAGGTACTTACAGGAGACTAGGCATGATGACTATCGGTATCATGATTCTGTTACCTTGTGTTTGTGTAGGGTATGCAAGATATCTGACATTAGGTGTAAAGCCTAGTGTTAACTGCTAATTGAGTTTAATAGCCTCTTCAAAAGTAGATGCTAGTGAAGTGATGGCTGGATGTGTTCTTCTGATGAACATGGATCTCAAAGGGTCTAAGGCTGAATAGTATATGGATCTGACTGCCTCATCACATACATTGTATAGAGCAACTAACTTGGAATACATTTTCTGAAACCTAGCATTGAAGTTAAAGATCATCTCTCCTTTAGCTCTTTTGATTGTGGCAAACATGTGATAAGTAATAGCTGGATCTACTAGTATTTTAAATCTTCCTATGAAGGCTTTCTCTAAGGCATCCCAAGTATGAATGGTTGATCTAGTGAGACTAATGTACCAGCTATAAGCCTCTTCTCCCAAAGAATAAGGAAACAATATGTACACAACATCCACATGCTCTATTCTCACTCTAAAGTAGGCTTTCTTGTAGGTTCTGATATGAACTTCTACATCCTAATAAGGGTGATACTTTGGACATATTTTTTCAAGATTTTTAGGTAAATGATGGTATGCCACAAACTAAAGTGGTGACTGAGGTGCAAAGAAAGACATTGCAGCTGGTGCTTGAGGTATTTGAGGTATAATTGGAGATACTGGAGGTGTCTGAGATGCAACTAGAGACACTGGAGGTGTTATAGTAGGTCTAGCTAAAGATACTGATGCACTAGACTCATGACTATGATGAATATCAGTTGTATGGGGTCTAAGTCCATGTATGGGCAATTCTTCAAGGAGTCCAATGGATCTGGACCTGGTATTAGGCTTGTGAGCTAGGCTTTCACAACTTTAGACAGAATGTGTATCTTTAGTCTAGATCTTTGCAAAGATCAAGGGATGTGTTCCTCCAAGGTGGATATTTATGATTAAGAATCTATAATAACCAAATATTTGCACAATATTTGTACAGGATGCAAATATGAACACGAACTTGGATTTCTAATTCTAAATATCAGGTCAACTGGTCACAGGGGTGGAATATTGAAGAATATTTGCAAAAAAATGTAAAGAGTGACTCAATATTGATAACTTTAAACAATTGACTACAAAGATCAAAAGATTCATGCACAAGACTAATATATTTATGATCAGAATTCATAAAATATCCTGAAACAAGTGAACTTTGCACAAATATTCAGAGTATGACCAATTCTTACCAAATTTGACAAGATCACCTTGTGTAAACATAGAGATGATTTCCAAGAGACCTATATCAAAGGCTACAATAGTCAGGGGCCCTCCTTCTAGTGCTAATTTATGTTGGTTATGATGTTATGCATAAACAAACATAGATAAAGAAATACAAATCAAACCTTTATCATCTTGAAAGATACAATGAATTCAAAGAATTCATGACCCCAAGTCTCTGTGGATTAGTCCATAATCTACTAATGTTGCTCACTAGTTTGATGTGCCTTGTTGTTTTCCATTCAAGGGGCCTTATGTTTGCAATTCCAAGAATTGATGTTTGGACATCCTGAATCTCACCTGCTCTCTGTGAATCCTACTATATTTAAATAGACGATGTAGATATTTTCTAAGTTTGATCAATTCTTGTATTCATCAACTGATGTAGGTTAAATTTCACCTCTCCACTATAAATTTGTCTCAATAATGTGCTTGTAGGCAGATATTGACATGAATTTTATCATTATTTATCCTTACTTGCATGATATTTTCAATTATACATGCTATTTGACTCAAATATGCTATTAATGTTCAATTACCTACGTGATATCAACATATTTTACTGTATTTCCATGAGATTTTCTATGCATTCGCAATTGTGAGGATGATTTTAAATGAAATTAAACAAATTGGAATAAATGCTTGCTAAACTTTACTAAAATGAGTGAATCTTTAGCTATTGATCAATATACATTCTTAATACTATCATGAAGAGAAGGAAATCAAACCATATGTTCACCAGGATGCTCCACAACTAGATATGATTGATGCTAACTTCGATGGAAAAGGAAAGGAAGCAACAAGTACAACATGAAATACACTCCAAGGGATGTAGCAAATCAAAGTACAAGTCAAGAATCCATTCACAAATTACTCAAAGTTTACGATTGTATGTAATTGGAGCTTCTTCTTTATCAAGTATGCAAAAAACATGTACATTTACAATTAACCTTGAGAATTAGTCATGATGCTTCAGCAATCTAATCTCAACCAAGTTTTGAATGATTAGAAAATGCACTCCATCTCTCTTTTATAGGAAAAGAGGTGGAGGTGGTTACAAAAGATCCTAGGATCAGGATTTATCAATTAGGATCAATGGTTCATATCAATCCTTGACTAAGTCAATGGGCATACATGTGGTACAGGTTGCTAGTTGGCAACCATCTGGTAGCATATCATGTACATGATCATGTCTCTTTGCATCATGCTTATTCTTCATTTTCCTCATCAGTAGATAAGTCCTTTTCTTCTGCATGCACATTGATCAGTCCCTTGATGGGTTCATATGCTTGTACTATCCTTTCAATTTCACCTCCATCTTGGACTTTGGCCTTGGTGACTACATGTTCTTGTGAATTTAATTGTGCTTGCAATGCATACCATTTGTTTTTTCTTCTATTCAACACTTCATTATGTTTTTCTACTTTTGCCTTCATCCTCATGGCTGTATTGATTATATCCTCTGATAAATGATTAAGGGGGTCATCTGTAGCAAGCTGGAAATGTTCATGGAAGGCTTTAACTACAAAGTTTACATCCTGATTTTCAATCTCCCCCTCCACCTTTTCTTCTAGAGCTTCTAGGATTTCCACTTCATCAGACAAAAGTTTGTGCAATTTGACACTGATATCTCTGAGTTTTGTATTGCACTTCCTAAGAATATCACTTTCAAATTTGGTATCTTCATACGATATGCTCAACAACTTTGATGTCTAGTTATTCAATATTTTGTTGTAAACTAGAACATTGGCATCTATGCACTTCATTTCTGACAGGGCAGTCAGATGTTTCTCAATCTTGATTGACCTTTGCCTGAACTCCTTTTGCACTTTATCTACTTTTCTCTTTAATGTGGTGAGAAATTTTGAATTATTAAGGGAGATCTTTATTACCTTCTATGCCTCTACTATGAATTGAACAAACCTCTTGTCCATCAAATGTGCTTTATGCTTCATAATGTCCAGTCCTGTCACCTCCTCCTATGATATGATAGTCAATGGGGTGTATGTGCTGACTCACATATTATTGGGGTCTATTAATCCCTTTATGAATGTGTGCAATTGACTAGTGTGCTCTTTGTACACCTTATTTTTACTCTTCTCTTTGGCCAACCTATTTAATAAAGAATCAATTATGTCTTTGGCCTCCTAGCCCTCTTGTTGTTTTGTAGCAAAGCGAAAGTCCACAGTGGTCATTTGGAACTCACTGGCACTTATCTCTCCCTTGGCTCTATCTACCACAAGTATAGCCACTTCACATGTTCTTCTACATGTTGTTGAATCTCTCTTTATTATCGATGTGGCCCTAGCCCTTCTCTTTGCCTTGGCTATATTAGCTAAGAATAATGAAGTAATATCAAAACCTTCTGCAACACTAGGTGGATGTGTATTTACCTCTTGTTGTAGCCAATATGGCACTTCATCTATAGACCCTTGCTAGCCTGTATGTTCAATGTCAACATCTTGTGACTCTATAATTTGTTCCACCCTCGGTGGTAGCTGTTCATTTTCTTGTTCCTTAGGTATCTCCTTATCATGTTTCTCCTCATGTGTATGGACATCTTGTGTTACCTTTTCATTCTTGTCCTACTCCTCTTGTGATGGTGGTGGATCTGCATGAGGGTTTGGATTTCTTTGATCTATCATATCTTAATGATCCTTCTGGCTGTCTTCATTCACATCTTCTTTCTTTTCTTGATCATCACCTAACTGAGGGCCATGTTCCCCACCTTTTGTTATATTTGCCTCCTTCTCAGGTACTTGTTCACTATCCTGACTATCATTCTAATCAAGTACCTCTTCATCCTCCTCCATGGGTACATTGACTTCTAGTTTCTTTTGCTCTGGAGGCAAGTCTTTATCTTTACTCTTGTCATCTTCACCCTAATATGTCAATTCTATTACTATTGGACTATTAACCTAATCTACTAATCTAGCTAAATCAATTTGTTGTGCTATAGTTTTAGGATTACGCTCTTCTATTTCTTCTTCTTCGACCTCCTTTTGTACTATAGGGGTGCCACGAGGGGTCATCTTTGTATTCTTTACCAATGTCTCCATGGAACTGATAGATACTTCATTCACCACATCATCATCTGACAACTCCACGGTTTTATCCAATCGAAGAGATTGATCACCTCCTTTATTCTACATCTCCTTTCTCTACCCTTTTGCTAGTTCAGTCTTGAAATGCACTATGGTGGGAATGGGCACATCATGCTACAAATTTTTCTTGATACCTTCACCACCTTTTCCTTTCAATATGATTGTATGGTTCACATCCACTATCCGCATCATTGCAAGTGCTTGCTTCTTCTTTTAGGGCATCTACTAGTTTTTCTTTTTCTTCCTACTTATTAGGGAATTATCTTCATCTGTGCTTTCCTCTCCCCCCTCATAAGTAGGAGTAGGTTTTGCAATAGGCTTGTGCTGCTATGTAGGTGCCTAAGATGCTGTGGTAGTAGAGGTCGAGGCCAGATCCTTCTTAGGTTGTGGATAACGAATGATTCTCACACCTTCTACTTGGTTTCCCTTATTGGATCTTTCTTGCTGCCTTTCTCCATTAGATGCCCTCTTTTCTTTGAGGAAATCATCATATTCCTCATTTGTTAACTCTTGTCTCTTTCTCTTTTTATCAATGGTGAGAGCTACTCCCTTGTTCTTTAATTTTGTAATCTCTCCATCCACCCACTCCTTGGTTAGTTGTATGACCTTTTGTGTTATCTGGTCTAATGAGGCCTCTTTTGGCTGATTCTAGTCAGGGGTTGATATTGTCTCATTATATATTTTGTTGTTTTCATATTCTTTGGACATGACCACTCCATCATCCTCATGCAATTACACTAGCACTGGTATGTAGTCCAAATTGTGGATTTGCTTCAAAGTGAACCTTTGATAACTTCTACTTCTTACCTCCATTTCATCGTCACAATCAGCACAATAGTCCTCAAGTTGCATCTAATGCATTGATTTTTTATACAATGATTGCATCCTATCATATGGGTCATATTTCCTGGCTAGTGAAAAAGGCTATAAGGACATCAATTGCAATCCCCCTATTGCTTCTTTGGCACTTTCCTTGTCTGGTCACATATACCACCTAATGATGAGTGGGAATAGTACATTGGCTATTTTCTTTCTCTATATAAAAGCCTCAAATGAAGGCAATATCTTCCTGGGCTTCTCCATCAATATGATCTTATATGTAGGGTATCTTGGAAACATGAGAGGTTGCCTAGTGAAACCTTCCATTCTTATATATGTGAATATGGGGAATTGGATGAACCAAGCCCCATGCTTGTATATCATGGCCTGAGCCTCTATGTTTAGCCTTTTTGCTCTGTCTTCTTCCATAGCCCTGACTAAATGCATGGAAAATGAATCATTCACTCTCTAGTAATGTTGGAGAGACTCTCTCTATTTCACCTGTGGGTAATGATCCCATATGTTCACATCTCCAAGGTTAATGCCAATCCTGCCGACTATCTACAAACCACTGAATGTCCCTCTAAATGCACATGCATAGACCATATACGAGGTCATATGAAACATATTGGTCTTTCCTCTCAGATTCCTCATTCCTTCATCTAGAATGTCACTTATGATCTTTACCCACTAGGGTTTTTCATTAGTAGCCTTTACCATTCTTATGAGACCATACATCCAATCTTCAAAATATCTAGCTTTGGTCTTCCCCTCATTCAACTAAGCATCACCATCATGTGCTGATATTTAGGGGTGAAATCAAATTTATACAGATGCACAGGTAGCTTTGTAGAAGCTTTATATGTGCTATCACTAGCTCTCCATGAGAACATGATTTATCTGCAATCCTTTAAGGTGCTATTGTATTTCTTTTCTAACTTCTCCAGGCTTATTTTACACACCTGCAGTCCTCTTGGTAGATTGAAAGCTAAAGTGATGCCCTCAATCAAGAAGTCTGCATATACCTGGCCATGTTTTTCTACCCTCCTGTTATTGACATTGTAATTAGAAGCACATTCTACTACTAGCTCGGTGGCCTCTGCTACATAAGGGAATCCTCTGACATGCCACATGCCTGAATTATATATGTTGATGAGCATAGGTTGTCCACTCCCATTTTTTGATAGTATCATCCATGCATCTAGATCAGTGTTCCTTGAATGAGTGTCATTTATCTCACCATATTTGAATGATATTCCTTCAGGCTGTATGCCCATAGGCTTCCATAATTCTGTGTCTGACTTGCTTTTACGAACTACCATTGAATCCTGCGATAAAACATATGCATTTCTTACCCTAACATGTCATGCATACAGATTGACAATTATATGACTAGCATGATGTTTTGGTTCTCATTCAACACAATTCACACATCATCATATTAATTTACCCTGGTAAAGAGAACATTTACCTGTTCACTTATCCATAAACAACAAATTAGGGTTTCATCATTACATACCTGATATTCGCTACCTTTTAACTATTTGATTGATATCTGGCTATGCACATTCAGCTTTCAATTACCCTCTTCCATTTGTCATTTGAATCTACACCCCATTCCGTTGCTTTCACAAGTTGTTGTAATGTCACCTTAATTGCACAGTAGCTTTGTAACTATTGCTTGAATACGCAATAAATTTAAAATGATCTCACGTGTTTGTTTTTAATAAAAAACATTAGCACATTAGGGTGAAATTAATGCTTAATTATCCTCATCCATGGATCTATACCCTAAGCATTGGAGATGTTAAGTGGTGGTGTGAGATTATTCAAAATTTTGATGGTTCACCAACCGTTAGGATAGCATTTAATATGGGCATGCACATTCACAAATATTAGGGATATTAAGAAATATACCTCATATTTGGAAGATAATGACATCATTATGACGATGAACAACCATTGACCAATAACCAAAATTGGGTCATTTTACCTTTGTTTAATGATCATGATAACATAATGTGCTGATGTGATTGAGTTAATGTGCCACGTGGCAGCACACTATCGATTCATAAAGATCTACGTGTCAAGTGTCTTAAAAGTGGATACAAGGATAGTAAGTAATATTAGGGTTCTTAAGTATGTGAAACATCCCCCACATTCAAAGATTAGGATGACATCAGCATTCTTCATTAATATTTCAAACTGGAGCAGAAGTGATGTCATCGTCACATTAGCAAAGATCAGGGATCTTAGTTAATGTGTGGGATACTACATTTTATCTTTATTTTGTATTGCATTGGAATACCTACAAATATCAAGGATATTAAGCAATAGATGACCCCTTCGATGTCAGGGATATGATGATGTCATTGTCATATCAGTTCTTCTTTATATCAAGTCGAGATGACATCATCGTTACATTAGTGAAGATCAGGGATCTTGAGGTTAAGATGAGTGATATTAAGGATTATATCGATATTGAATATTCATTTTATATCTAAGGTGAACTTGGACATTAGTGAATATCAGGGATATTAAGAAATATGACCCTCCAGGAATGTGTGCAGGCACTTGACGGGTAGATGCCTCTTGAGTTTGAATTTGATGTTTGCATTTTGGTGAATATGCAGACATCAGGTATTTATATGTTTAAACATTTGTCTAGGATATAAGAAAATATTAGGGATCTTAGTTAATATGATGATCCTCCTGAGCAACTGGTTTGACCAAACTTTGACTGAACATAACCTTTTATCCTTGAGGAATTTTAGGGTGATCCAAAAGGCAAACTTGTATGAAATTTTACAATCTTTCACTTGATGGGGTTTATGACAATAGAATCTGACTTTAGCATTCAACCCTCCTTTATGAGGTCTATGCATACACATGGTGATGTCCCATCACTGCATCTGAAGCTTAACTTTTACCATATCACCTAAACAAAGAAAAGCAGGGAAGAAGCTAGAAAAGTTGGGTCCCTATTTTGCTAAGGCAAAATGGGGCGTGTTGTGCAACCACACAACAGGTTCTTATGAGAGTCTTGCCTGTAAATAGAAAATCCATGTAATGCTTGTTTCTCAACTCCTTGTGTAAGTGAGACCCTTTGTTGCTTGTGAGGAGAAGAACCACTATTATTTCCAACTGATGATAATCGTCTTACTCTTTTCTAATTTTTAGCTAACTTTCTCTATTGAGTTCGTCTACCATAGTGACAAGAATCATCCTGTAGTATATCAATCATTTTGCTTGTTAGAGTCTCTTGTTTTGGTTGTTCTCTTTGTTTTTGGGATGCATTTTGGTTATCTCCCCATCCTTGTAAAGATAATGGAGGAGGAACCTCAGGATAATTTAGTTTTCCTCATGGACAAGGTGGGTTATCCAACTTTTTCTTATCCACTTCTACTATACCCATGATGTTATCATATTCTAAGTAATCATCATCATCTAATTCTACTATACCCTATTTGATCCAAATAAATTAGGGTATCTAAATTAAATAATATCCTTGTCCAAATGTTATTTCCAAAGAAATGGGCATGGTGACCTTTCAGTTTTTGGATGCTCATTTGGACTTCCAAGGAAGACAAGGTGTAGTGAATTTTCAATTTTATGCCCTTCATTTCGACTTCCAATGAAGACCTGGAAGTGGTGACTTTTTAGCTTCTTTGAAAATGTATAAATAAGTTCAATTTAGAACCAAAAGGTGGGATATTTGAGGCATACATCTCTTCTCAGAGATACATCTCTTCTACTGAGATTGCTAAACTGTACGAACTCCTCCAAATGGAATCTCCAGGGCATACATCTCATCCGCTGAGATAGCCCAAGTTGTTTTGAAATTTTTTTATGAAATAAAATTGTTTCACACATTGGTTTTTTTGTGTTTTACAATACTGCAAGCTTAATGCTAAGTATTATCATCAATTTTAGATCTGCTTTTGACCCCTTCCACACCTCTAGTTGTCATCTATTCCACAAAGGTTCATGGTTTGAAGACATTTGGTTACAGTTTCAAAACTACTCAAATCCGTTCCACAAGATTGAGGTCACCTGCAACACTGCCACCAAACCAGTCATTGTGGAAGTCTTCGTGTGGCTTAGCAATGCTTGGTCACCATTTAAATAATCTCAAACCAACATTTAATAAGTGATCAACATTCTAGATTACGTCTCTTGTTGGAGTCAAGGTATTACGTGGCACCAATTATACTCACACTTAGAGTCACCTCTATATAATTCACTCCATTAACAACTTGACACAACTGAGTTTTCAGATCTACCACAATCTAGAAATCAACCACCTTGCCTTTCTGAGAAAAGTGTTCTTTAAGATCTTTCTCTATAACATGAGTGGACCAACTAGTGGCATATAAGTTGTTTTTAGGGTTGCTGACAGCATCTTTTGATGTCTTTCAGCAGTCTAGACACCACATTTTCTACCCCAATGACTCAATCTTTCTTTGCATCTAAACTATTTTCTTAGATTGATAGTGTTGCTTCATTTTCTTCAACTTTGTCAAGCCAACTTTCACTACCAATTCCATTGCATTTCCCAACTACATCTAATCATCTTCAATCACATCAACAACCAAAACTGTATTTGGTGCTATAGCTTCTTCGGCAGCAACTACAGCAATGCTAGTGTCACCTCCATATGGATCAAGTGGATGAAATTCCAATACAAATTTCAAGTAGGGGCAATGGGGCCCATTGCCTCTCAAGGGGGATGAACGATCCAAATAAATTAGGGTATCTAAATTAAATAATATCCTTGTCCAAATGTTATTTCCAAAGAAATAGGCATGGTGACCTTTCAGTTTTTGGTTGTTCATTTGGACTTCTAAGGAAGACAAGGTGTAGTGACTTTTCAATTTTATGCCCTTCATTTCGACTTCCAATGAGGACCTAGATGTGGCAAATTTTTAGCTTCTTTGAAAATGTATAAATAAGTTCAATTTAGAACCAAAAGGTGGAAAGTTTGAGGCATACATCTCTTCTTAGAGATACATCACTTCTCAGATATACATCTCTTCTGCTGAGATTGCTGAACTGTAGGAACTCCCCCAAATGGAATTTCCAGGGCATACATCTCATCTGATGAGATAGCCGAAGTTGTTTTGAACTTTGTTTTTATGAAATAAAATTGTTTCACACATTGGTTTTTTTGTGTTTTATAATACTTCAAGCTCAATGCTAAGTATTGTCCTCTGAATTACAAAATAATTTAGATCATTGTTCCATCATATTGTTATCAATATTCTTAGGGAAAGGATTAGTGAAGATTTGTAAATTCTGACTCAGTGAAGCAACCGACTTATCTCCATTGTCATTCACACCCAATATTTGTATCACGTTCGAGTTGATGAGGTCTTGTATTTCGTCTTTAAGACACATACATCATTCAATATCATGTCCTTGTTTTCGATGAAAATGACAAAAGGCATTAGCATCAAAATAAGGTCCTTGTACTCTACTAGGATCCAAAGGTTTAATCAGGGTAAGCTTCACAAGATTATTACTCACAGCTTAATTCATGATAGAATGGTAAGACTTAGATATCAGAGTAAACTTTCTTTGCTGATACGATGCCTTCTTCAGATTAGTGATAGTAGACACTTGAGAAAAGTTATTCAAATTTGGTCCATTAACCTTGATGAAACTCCTATTATTATTCTTCTTAAAGTTATTTTTTGATGGTCCACCCATGGATTGACCAACTTGAGCTGATGAGTTTTGGTTTTCATACTGACTAGACGAAAGTTGATAATCATGAAGGGAGGTATATAAATGTTGAAAGGAGTTATACTTCATCAAGAGAATCTTGTCATGGATGTTAGATTGTAGATTTGTAATAAACGCCTTTTGAACATCCTCATCCTTCATCTGATATTGAATTTGTGCATAGAGAGATTGATACCAATTAATAAACTTAGTTAACCTCTCTTTTGGACCTTGTTTGCAATGAACTAAATTAATCAAAGACACTTGAGGTCCAATGTTCACTTGAAAATGTTTTAAAAATTGGTCAACTAATTGTCAGAAAAAGTATATTGAATTTAGAGGTAAAGAGCAAAACCATTCTAAAGCAGTATTTTTAAGAGATCATGGGAAACTTTTTGCTAACAAATCCTCTTCAAAGTAGAAATCACTACAAATAGTTGTGAATGCTGCCACATGAGTATTAGGATCACATTTTCCACCATATTTTTCAAAGAGAGGAGTTTCAAACCTCTCAGGCATAGGAGTTCTCAAAATTGCATAAGATAGGGGATTACGAGCATGATAAGTTGGTATATTAGGCTGCTAAGAATGTGTCAAGTTTGTCACTTTTTGTTGTAAAGAAGCCATGCCTTGCAAAAGTTGGTTTAAGAGGGAATCATTGGGAGATGTGGTTTGTTGTGAGGAATTGGAACCAAAGTGAGGAGGTGATTGAGCTTGAGTTGTGATAAGTGGAGGCTATGAATAGTTCAATGGTGGTTGCAAGTAGTTGTATATAATAGGTGGCTGAGAATAGCTAGGATGCAGAGGTGGTTGAGAATAAGTATTCATAGAAGAGGTCCCCTTAGAAACTAAGTTCTAATAATTAAATCCCACAACTTTATAATTTTGTGAACTAGTTCTATTAGATACTCCAATACCAGTGGTAGCATTACTACGAGCATGCACATTAGTTGTTAAAATTGTCAATGTAAATATAGACACTCTAGTGGTCGGTATAGGTGTCAATACTTGCATATGAGATGGTGACAATATGTTTTTGATACTATTTGCACATTCAATCACCATCATGACATTATTGTGTACAATATGTGTTGAACCTTGAATAACATTAACTTGTCCTTTTATCAATTCTCTTATGTGGTGGATCACAGGTACAACTTCTTTTGCTATTCTTTCAGTTTCCATAAATGCTTAAAATCAGCTAACTCTTTATCAAGTTTACTTATTTTCTCATTAGGAACATGTGTGACCACCTTAGTAGTGTCCTCAACATCATGAAATACTTGATCTTCCATAGTGGTTGTATGAGGTATAATATCTTGCAAAATTTGTCTCTCCTTTTGTAAAGAATATATTCAATTTATTTTCAGAGATAGGAATGTTGAATTCTTAAAAAGCACTAGATCCCATGAGTCTTATGCTTCTTATTAAGGGGATATTTCTATTAGGGCAGTGAGTTATAATACTCATACAAAAGCATGCACAAACTAATAGAACAAATCCTAGGAGTAAGATATGTTTAAGATCCAAAAATGCTTGATTTTTTCAACTTTTTTCAATGCAAATAAGTGAAAGAAAGGGTGTTGTAAGGAAATTAATGAAGTAAAACAAGTAACATGTCTGATATTAGTCCAATAAAACTATAATATCCTTCACAACATGCCTTTGATGCAAATCTAAGATAATGACAAGTCAAAACCTAGTGAAAATGTGCTAAAATATGCAATTTTTCACAACTTTTCAATGCAAAGACCCAATACAAAGGGTGTTGTAAATAATTTTAGGAGGTATAGAATATTATAGTAGTAATATCAGTCCCCTAAATCATAAAATCCATCACAACATGCTTGGAGTGCAAATCTAAGTCAAACCCTAGGGCAAATATAGCCAAAATATGCAAATTTTCACCAAATTTTCAATGTAAGAGCCCAGTAAAAAGGTGTTGTAAATAATTTGAGGGGAAGTAGATAATGTTGATAACTGAGAGGGCAGGTGAATCAGTTATCTTAATTATTTCATCTTTTTGAACTTTCTTAATAATTAATGCAGCACCAATTCAAACAAGCAAACATAATCATGAAATGGAAATACACATGACACAATATTTTTGACGTAGAAACCCTGTTAAGGGAGAAAACCACAGGGTGATTAACCCAAGAAAGTATTCTCTATTAGAAGAATAGAAATACAAAATGGCACTTGCCAACTAGGGCTCACTGCCCGAGCACACTGCTCACAAGAGGCTCACTGCCTATAAAAGACTTCCTGTATACACAAAGAAAACTTGAACTGATGAGAAGCATCCACACATGCTGAAGTTCAGTTCTGGTTAAGCTCAATAGATTGATCTGCTACACTTCATTCTTACTCTCCTTAAGCACTGCTGTCCTTTTACATTTTGAACCTATTTTTTGCCTTTTGTACTCTTCTACTTTTTCTCGCACTTTAACAACTACACAACACACACCTTCACATCTAAATCCATCTTGTATATATCCGCACAAGTGATTTCAACACTTTTCTAGTTGGCATTTGGAATAGTCAATATTATCTCAAACTTTAGTCTGTCAGCTGAATCCTTGCTTCCAAGTGAAGCGGATCAAAAAGAAACTTATAGAAGTCGTCTAATAAGTCGGCCAATCATGAAAGATACCTTAGGAGTCTTTATCACCATCAATATCTCATCCAGAAAAACTTCTGATGCTCTGCCTCTCAGTTCTTCCTCTGTTTGTTCTATCAAACCGGACCCTAATACTTGAGTGCTTATATCTCTTTACTCTTTCATCACTGGAGGCTCAATTCTTGGAATCTATCAGTCAAGGTACTACTCTTGACTTTCTCAAGTCTGCACTTTCCAAAGATGCTTCCTCTGAGAGATCCAGACTTGACTGTCGAACCTTTCCACATACTCGGTTCTTGCTTACTGGACCACAACATTTTTCAATCTGACTTTCGATATAGACACACCATGTCCTGCGGATGTGTGGGATGAACTTTGTTGCCATCAATGACAACATTCATGAATCCATACAGTGTCTCTTGCCAACAATTGTTGATAACTGAGAGGGGGGTGAATCAATTATCTTAATTATTTTAGCTTTCTGAACTTTCTTAATAATTAATACAGCATCAATTCAAACAAGCAAACATAATCATGAAATGGAAATACACATGACACAATATTTTTGACATGGAAACCCTGTTAAGGGGGAAAACCACAGGGTGATTAACCCAAGAAAGTATTCTCTGTTAGAAGAATAGAAATACAAAATGGCACTTGCCAATTAGGGCTCACTGCCTACAAAAGACTTCCTGTATACACAAAGAAAACTTGAACTGATGAGAAGCATCCACACATGCTGAAGTTTAGTTCTGGTTAAGCTCAATAGACTGATCTGTTGCACTTCATTCTTACTCTCCTTAAGTGCTGCTATCCTTTTACATTCTGAACCTATTTTTCTACCTTTTTTACTCTTCTACTTTTTCTTAGACTTTAACAAAATGCACACCGTCACATCTAAATCCGTCTTATATATATATCCACACAAGTGATTTCAACACTTTTCTAGTCGGCATCCGAAATAGTCAATATTATCTCAAACTTTAGTCTGTTGGTTGAATCCTTGCTTCCAAGTGAAGCAGATCAAAAAGAAACTTATAGAATTCATCTAATAAGTCAGCCAATCATGAAAGATACCTTAGGAGTCTTTATCACCATCAATATCTCATCCAGAATAACTTTTGATGCTCTGCCTCTTAGTTCTTCCTCTGTCTGTTCTATCAAACTAGACCCTAATACTTGAGTGCTTATATCTCTTTACTCTTTCATCACTGAAGGCTCAATTCCTAGAATCTATCAGTCAAGGTACTCCTCTTGACTTCCTCAAGTATGCACTTTCCAAAGATGCTTCCTCTGAGAGATCCGGACCTAATTGTCGAATCTTTCCACATACTTTGATCTTGCTTACCGGACCACAACATTCTTCAATCTAACTTTCAGTATAGACACACCATGTCCTGCGGATGTGTGGGATGAACTTTGTTGCCATCAATGACAACATTCATGAATCCATATAGTGTCTCTTGCCAACAATCTCCCCCTTTGGCATTGATGGCAACACTTAGTGAAAAATGACTAAGTGTCACACTATACTCCCCCCTTGGCTAATGCTCAGTCTCTATGTATATTTTCTAGAGCTCCCCCTTAGCTGGATTCAACATTTTTCATTGCTCATCACTCCCCCTTTGACATCAATGGAAAAGGGTGGGGTCTGCACACCAAAATTTGCAAAAAGTTAACTTAGTCGCATAAGTATATCATCTGGTTGCACTCTACATATATTTTAGTATGTCTATAAAAGTGTTTTTCAATTGTACAACTTCGATTGGCCAACTCAGCTTCATCCTGTCCAAAATTGATATGTGACCACTTAACAGGAATGCAAAAACTTCAGCCTTTTTCAGATTTGTAGGATCATTTGTCTTGGTGGTGGTTTGAGCATCACTTAGGGCCTCATGCATGGCCTCCAACTTAGGAATGATTATTCTTCTAAGCTCATTTAGCCTGCCGATTCTATTTTTCTTTTCTTTCTCTAGCTTCTTAATTTCATCCAAGATTGCAATGGTCTGACATTCTTGATTTACTATGGATGAGGTAAATGGATCAAAATTTTGAGAAAGTTTTGTTAGTTGAATCTCCTGTTATTTCATTTTCTTCTCAATCTCCATTGTTGCTTTGGACCATGATAGACAAAATTTATATATTTCCCTGCCATCTTTAAGAGCATTTTCTAAGCTCTTTATCCCTATATCCATATTTCTTCTATCATTTGATATTAGACTTAGTACTTCAGAGAATCTTTTATCCAAAAACTCTTTCCAGACCTTTTCCTCAGCAGATTTCTTTAAGGACTCAAAATGAGTGCTAGCTGAACTAACAAGAGATTTAAGATTACCTGATGAGGAGGCTGAGTGATCCTTCTGAAAAGATGGCATGATCTTTTCTAAAATGCCAGATGCAGCTTCTATTAGCTCACAATCTTCCATGTGAGACTTAAAGAGTTTTTCTTTTGCCTTTGCATTAGCAAATGAAGCTATCTTCATTGTTTGAACTGGGGAGAGAGAGTTAAAGTTAAATGGACCTTGAAGTAACTCTGGTTCATCAATCTCCAACATTTCTTTTGTCAAGAAGTCCTTGACAGTTTCTATAGTGTCTCTTGGCAGAGATAGATATTTCTTCTCTTCTGCACTGTCACTTATGTTCTTCTTAGTTTGACTTTCTTCTCTACCTTTCGCTTCTTCTTCTTTCTCCTATATTCTTTCTTCTCCTTTAGATCTGGAGACTGTAGGGGAAACCAAAGGAGAGATATTTGTTTGTTCATGAGCCACCTCTTCTAGAGTAGAGGATTCTAAGCCCTTGTCTTTACCTTCACCGGAGTCCATTACTTCTTCTATCATTGCCTCAGTAGATTCTTTTTCAACACTTGTAGCCGAGGGATCAACACCCAAGTCCTCTATAATAGGAAGGTTGAATCTTGAGTATGCCTTCCGTAGGATTTCTTCTGTTTCTTTTGCCACTTTATCAGTCCCTCCAAGCATGAGCTAATTCATTCTAGTCTTACTCTGGAACTCATCCTTGCAATCTTTGAAGATCATATCCATTTGTTTTGGAGTAATTGAAGGGTAGAGCTGAATAGCTATCTGTTCTCTAATTTCTAAGTCTTTTGCCTTTGCATTTTCTTTTCTCATTTCAAGTTCCTTTTCCAAACTTTCAGGAATTAGAGAAATTATTTCAATCAAGGCTTTATTGTATATGTTCAAGTACTTAACTGTGGCTTCCTCCAAGATTTTTCTATCTGCATCATTATATGCATCATAGGATTCTGTTATTGGTTGCAGGTTTCCATCCATAGTAACAGCTTTGACTACATCATCTGGGGACAGAGTGGGCTTTTCAACAAATTCTTCTGCCTCTGCCACCTTATCTGCACCAGATACTTTCTTCTTCTTCATCTTCTTGATTTCTTCATCAGATTCTATCTCTTCTTCATCTTTCTAACTAATATAAGACCTTGTGGCCTTTGTCTTAGTTCTTTTCTCTGCTTTACCAGATGATTTTGCTTTTAGTTTTGATGTCTTTGAGCTCTTGTTAGTGGTAGGAGCGGACCTCTTAGAGGATCTTGTCTAGGTGGGGGCTTCTACTGAACCACTTTCTTTTTCAACACCTTCCTTCTCTTTCTCTGCTCTTTCCATTTTCTCCCTATTGGCATCAAGTGCCTCTTTTGAGATGCCAAAGCTTTTGGCAATGTTTTCTACTTCTTTTCTTACCTTTCTTTTCATCTCTGGTTGCCTTAGCTCAATATGGATCTTCACACTCAATTCTTCAAAGGTTCCAAACCTTTCTGCCTTGGGATCCTTTGGTTTACTAAGCATGTGCTAAACATGTAGCTCTACGATTTTCTCATCCACCTCATACCCCATTGGCATGATCCACACTGTTCTTGGTTCCACTGCCTCCATTAGGCATTGATCAGTCTCTACCATAAAGCATATTGTGTCTTTGTATTTCTCAACTAGAGATTGAGGAATTCTCTCTCTAGCTTGCATCATGTTCTAAAAGTTTTTAAAGAAACCCCAGAGAGTTGTGTTTTGTGCTTTATCATCACCAAGTCCATGCAAATAATCCCTGATTTGTATGGTAACCAGTCTATCATTTTGCCATACCCATCCTCTAGATCCGGGTAGCTCATTCATAAAGTAGAAGAATAGATAGAGTATTAGACCACCAAATTTGAAGGAATTCTTCTTGTCCTTCTTTATCTTCTGTAGGTTCTCCAAGAGTTGGTTTAGAAGGAGCTCACAAATGTCATAGTCTGCATTTTTTCTCAACATTTCATAGGCAGTGTAGATAGCAGTTCCAAGTACTGAATTCTCATATATTTTGTAGCTGATGATCATGGATGCAAACTTGACATCCAGATCAGTGATGTCATCTACTGTCATTGCTCTTTTATCAAACCTAGATTTGATAGCCTCACTTACAGTTAGATTTTTGATCGATTTGAGAATAGGTATACCATCGGATGAGTGCAAACCGGTAACTGCCTTAATGGCATCTTTTGTGATCTTGAATGGTCCATTCAACCACATGAAGTTGTCATGTATTCTACTCAAGACATACTAGACCCATTTGTCCTCACCAAAGCAGGGGAAATGTATACATTGTGCAAAGTGGTTCTCCCGAAGGGCCTTGTGTTGGGGTTTGAGCTCAAATGAATCATCTGTTAACTATTTGTGGTAGATATCCCTCAATTTGGACTCTCCAAATTCTTCAATGTTTGCATGAATGTAAACCCTAATATCTTCTGTATGCAAGACACCATGCAGAACACTGGAAAAAGCTCCTAGGGGATCTACTTCCAAGGATTTGTAGAGATGTTTCTTGAATTTGGGGCGAGGCCTATTAGTGATCTTCACAATATTCAGAGTAGACATCTTTTTAAAAAGATTTGCAGAGAGATATTTTAAGAATGGAAAATACCTTTTGCGCCTTTCAGTTTCATGGAGTTAGCCAGATCAATTTCTGGATGAATTGACTTCTGCGAATGATCTTTGATGAGCTTGAGGAATTTTGTTGTAGAGCTTCTCTTTTTGTTTCTTCTTGAATGCAGAATGAACAAATGCTTAATGAGAAAACCCTTATATTGCTCCGTAAACCCTAATGTCAAGTTGCAATAAATGCTCGACCTAAGTCATTTCGGTTTGCCTTATTCGGATGACTTGAAGAATTGGATCAATCTTGATCTTAAACATCTTGTGGATCTTCCAAATCTTAACCATAGTTTATTTGGATGTTTCTCTTATGAACCCTTTAATCCGCAACTCTTCTTGTGCCAGTTCTGGCACCAATTGACTGGCTGGGGGAACAAGGTTTTCTTTGTGTCTCCCCTTGAGCCAGAGCTTACTTTTTAATTTCTAAAAGGAATATCAGCACTAGAGTCTGGTGCGGATCCATCCCCTACATTATCTGTACTTTTCTTCACCTAGATCTTGTTAATCTCACTTTGAACTTCATCCGCATTCACTTTTTGTTTTCCCTTATCTTGATTCTGATTATGGTGTATCGGACTTCTTTTGTCCTGATTCTTGCTTCTACAGAATTTTACAATATGACCGGATCTATTGCAAATTTGGCAAACAACATTTCTTTGCATATTTGATTGATATCCTCTTGATCTACATTGATTAGCCATATGACCTATTCTATTGCATGCAAAGCATCTACCATTGAATGATTTGTTCATTTGCATATTTCTTCATTCATGAGATTTGTGACCATACCTTTTGCAGTTGAAACATTGTCCGAAGAAGGATGCATTAGTCTAATTCATTCTCTTTCTACACTGATTAGCTTTATGACCAAAGTTATTGCAGTTGTGGCATTATCCATTGAAGGATGGATAGCTTTGAGCATTAGGCTGCCTTACCAGAGGTCTTCTAGGTCTGTTCTGTGGATTTTCTAATCTAAAATTCTTCTGACCGAATCTGGAGCTTTCACCTTTTTCATACCCCAGGCCACACTTGTCATCTACCCTCTTTTGGCTTTCAAGAAGAACTTCAAGTTGAGCAGAGCTTATCTTGAATTTCTCTTTATATTCATTTGTTGTTTGAAGATCCCTTTTAAGAGAGACAATTTGATCCTCAAGTTTCTCTTCATTGTCTTTAGCATCTTCAAGATCAGATTCAAGATGTCTGATAATTCTATCCATCTTGTGGCAATCTTCTGATTTCTCCTTGAGAGATTGTCTTAGATCATCTTCAGTTTTTCTTTTCTCTTCAACTTCTTGGGTAAACTTCATAACTCCTGATTCCATTTCATGTCTTACCATAATGATTTCTTTTGATAACTTTTCACATAACTTGGTTTTCTCCTTCAGATCTCCATTTGTATCATTAGCTTCACCTTGACTTGCCAGTTGCTGAAGTAGCTCCTTTC
The DNA here is from genome assembly GCA_027924645.1 of Cunninghamia lanceolata. NCBI lineage: Eukaryota > Viridiplantae > Streptophyta > Pinopsida > Cupressales > Cupressaceae > Cunninghamia > Cunninghamia lanceolata. The sequence goes on from BSBN01000078.1 coordinate 15,076,592, forward strand.
TCTTTTTCATAGAGAGACTAAGTTTTTCTTTTAATTCATTTATGAGATCATCAGCCTGTTTGAGTCTTTCCTTTAATTCATTGATTTCAGAATTTGACTGCTCAAGATCATCTAGGGAAGACTTAAGTTGCTCCCTCATACCATACATATCCATTTGAATTCCCAGGTCTTCCTCAAGCTGTTAGGCTCTATTGACAGGAACTTGGCTCTGATACCAATTGTTGATAACTGAGAGGGGGGTGAATCAGTTATCTTAATTATTTCAGCTTTCTGAACTTTCTTAATAATTAATGCAGCATCAATTCAAACAAGTAAACATAATCAGGAAATAGAAATACACATGACACAATATTTTTGACGTGGAAACCCTATTAAGGGAGAAAACCACAGGGTGATTAACCCAAGAAAGTATTCTCTGTTAGAAGAATAGAAATACAAAATGGCACTTGCCAATTAGGGCTCACTACCTGAGCACACAACTCACAAGAGGCTCACTGCCTACAAAAGACTTCTTGTATACACAAAGAAAACTTGAACTGATGAGAAGCATCCACACATGCTGAAGTTCAGTTCTGGTTGAGCTCAATAGACTGATCTGCTACACTTCATTCTTACTCTCCTTAAGTGTTGTTGTCCTTTTACATTCCGAACCTATTTTTCTGCCTTTTTTACTCTTCTACTTTTTCTCACACTTTAACAACTACACAAATCACACCTTCACATCTAAATCTATCTTGTATATATATCTACACAAGTGATTTCAACACTTTTCTAGTCGGCATCTGGAATAGTCAATATTATCTCAAACTTTAGTCTATCGGCTGAATCCTTGCTTCCAAGTGAAGCGGATCAAAAAGAAACTTATAGAAGTCATCTAATAAGTTAGCCAATCATGAAAGATACCTTAGGAGTCTTTATCACCATCAATATCTCATCCGGAATAACTTCTAATGCTCTACCTCTCAGTTCTTCCTCTGTTTGTTCTATCAAACCAGACCCTAATACTTGAGTGCTTATATCTCTTTACTCTTTCAACACCGGAGGCTCAATTTCTGGAATCTATCAGTCAAGGTACTCCTCTTGACTTCCTCAAGTCCACACTTTCCAAAGATGCTTCCTTTGAGAGATCTGGACCTAACTGTTGAACCTTTCCACATACTCTGTTCTTGCTTACGGGACCACAACATTCTTCAATCTGAATTCTGGTATAGACACACCATGTCCTGCACATGTGTGGGATGAACTTTGTTGCCATCAATGACAACATTCATGAATCCATACAGTGTCTCTTGCCAATAGATAATAACCCTAATAATAGCCAATTAGCATAGAAAAACCTTTTACAACACGCCTATGATGCTAATCTAGAGAGACGATAAGGCTAAAATCTAGTGAAAAAGCAAAGTTTTCAAACCCTAGGAATGAAATTTTGCAAGCAAACCACTATGATGAAAAACTATAGTTATAAATCAGTCCTAATGATTTTTTTAAAAACGTAGTAAAATCTGAAAGAATATTTTGACTACAAACCCTAGCTAATGCAAAACTAGGTTATATGGAAAAAATGCACAATTTCAAGCAATTTTCAACAATATAAGCATGAAAATGCAATCTAAATGAATGATAAATGAAAAATTTATGTTTTTTTAAATTAGATCTGATGATAATGACAGATAATTAATGAAATTCAATGCAAATTAATTTGAAAATGCAGGCTAAAAATGCTGATTTTTTAGTTTTTTTCAAAATTTTTAATTTTTTTGTAATTTTTCAAATGAAATAAGATTAACAATGATATGAATGAATGAAATGAATGTAAATATGAAGCACAACACTCAAAAAGGTGCCAAAAATTTCAAAAACATGGGTTCACCAAAATGTTTAATATGGAAAGATGAGGGGAATTTAGTTTAGGGTTGATTTTAATGGTTTGTGTAAATCATCCTTTCTCCACTAAACATTCAAGGACTTCAGCCAAGTAGGAAGTCTACTACAGGCCTTCAATCACTTAGAACATAGGGGAACATTGGAATTGTGTGATTTTGTTGTTCAATTAAGCCCAATTATGCTCAACCCCTAATTATACAAATTCAGAAGTAAATGAACAAATTACAGAAAATGCTTGCACATAGAGATATCAAATGACAGTCGAATGCGTACCAGATTTCAAAATTTAGAAAATAGAAAAGTTGGGGACTAATGAGTGGGTGTCCTAGTCCAGTGCCATCATTTCTATTGGGATCTGGGAATCTTGTCTACAACTTGTTCCTACTATTCCAGAGATTCTTCAGTTGTGGGATCCAGAGGACTAATGAGTAGGCACCTGAGTCCAGGTCCCTATTTTCTCTTCTGATCTGCAATTATGACAGTCTACACTACTCTCCTACAACTCCACTTTTTCCACTCCTGCAACCTATAGTGGTGTTTAGAGGCTTCCCTCAGTCAAGCCCTAGAGATACATTCAAGTCTTCCAAACACCGTTGTCAGATAAAGAGTGTGTATCCCAGTGGGATAAGGCAAAATCCAAATGATAAATGATTGAAAACAAAAATGATATCACCTTGTAGTGAAGATCTCATGGAAGGAAGATGCTCTTCATGCCATGAGGAGATAGATGTCAAATCTGCAAACACAAACACAATAACAACACAAAATACTGCTCTACAACACAATGAATGCCTTAAATCACCTTAACATAAGCTCATGAATCCAAAATGCCATCTAGTTTACAAATGATAACATAATAATGCTTATATATGCAACTACAAACATTTCCTCTAAGAATTTCATAATTCAAACTTACCGTGTCGGCATAGGACCTAAATAACGGTCATAAACCAACACTCCAAAATTGGGCTTGACCCAAAATAGGGTAGGACTAGGGCATGAGCACCCAAGTCCTCCCCCTATTTTAGGTAGGACTTATGTCAAATGTACCTCCTAGGTCCCACTTTCCATGAAACTTTAGGGTTTTCTCATTGGGATATCAAATTAACATGAAAATGCTCTAAATGCATAAACAGGACCCAAGAGCTAAACCTTAATAGGAAAAAGCCCCCAAGGTTAGTTTTTTTGACATAATAGATCTTTTATTGTTCTGGTCTATTTGCAAGGTATCAATCTTCTCAAATTTTTCAACATCATCCTTTTTGTCAGAAACACTCAAAGTGATGAAAAGTGTTTCATCATTTGAATCATCATGATCCTCATCTTCTGAAGAATAATTTATTTCTATGGAATACAGACTTCTTTTGAACTTGTCTCTGTTGTAACTACCTCTTGATTCCTTAAAAGGACATTTAGAAGCAAAGTAACCAATCCTTCCATAATTGGAACATTTGAAGGGTAACTTACCTTTGTATTTCCTAGTGCCTTTCTTTAGCCTTCTCAAAAACTTTGCTTCAACTTTATCATATCTTTCTGGTGGAACCATGAAATATTTTCCCTAGTTCTAGTATTTTTCTATAATTCTATACTTTACTTAAGGATCTCTGACCTAAGTTTTAATAGTTAAAACACTAAACAGTTCCCTTAAACCCCAAACTCTAGTGTTGTTCAATGCAAGCGGTGAAGTTACTTTGGTTATATTTTTGTGTTGACCACTTATCACCTACGTTAGGTACTTTAAGTTGTCAGGGTAATGCCTTTCGTTACGTTGTTGATCGGCCCCTTACCTTTTGTTCACTCCCTGTAGCCCATATTTAAATATTTTCTCAATATGCCTAGGTTTTAAAATTTGACTACTTGATGAGTATCGTGGCCCACTTTTTTCCCAAGTAGACGAAGGTTGTTTTAAAAGATATATGTAAAGTTGGGTCCCATTTGTTACCAATTAGCAAGTGGCATATTGTCATTAGTTTCTTCCATTCTACAGGAGTTAAAACATTAGAGAAAAAGACATCCATGGAATAGTGGAAGAGTGCCATGTGGCATTTTCATTGTATCAATGGTGGGCCCTCACAACTCTTGCGAAAAATCAGGAAAGTGCCATGTGTCTATCTTCAGGGTTGCTAAATTGGTATTCAGTGATTTGTACTATGTGGTAGGTTCCTTGTGGACTTAGTGGTATTAAAAAGGATTCACTCCGTGTTACGTGGCAAAATATAATAGTTTCCGCCATTCTGTAGAACTCCATCTCCCGCTAGATCTTATCACTGTGGAAGTGTGGAAAGCCACCTTGCTAGCACTATTTGAAATTTATTCTTATAGTCATTGATTAGGCGGTAGTCTAGGTGGCATGCTATTATTATCTCGTCCTCATTTGGCATTGGTGACAGGTTTTATTTCCCTTATTGACTGCATTGACACTGTTGATTTAGACTATATACCATAGTGATTGATGGTTCATATTCAAATATGATAAATGACATGGTGGCACATGACGAGGGATAAACTAGTGCTGAATTAATTTCTCAAAGCCTGTGCTTGGTCTCCATCACCGTCACTATGGGGGAATTAACAAACTGAAAGATTAGCATGATGTAGGATCGACCCTTGGGGATTTGTGCTCATACTAGAGGTGACCTTTCATTTGTTTCATGATGAGTTTTGATAGGATAATTGAGTAAAAAGGAATTAAGTGTTGAAACTGAGACAACTGATCTGGTGGATTCAATGTAGGAATTGATGTTTTTAGTTATATGAGATGTTGAAATGCTATCTGTCTTTCCATTTCTGGCAATCATCAAAGGATTTCCATTTATGGCCAGTATACCATGGAAATGACTAGAATTAATTGATCAAGGATGTATCAAAGTGTGTGAAATCTATAAAAATATTTATAAATAGATGCTTTTGATGTTGTTCCTATTTTATATGAAAAGGTGGACGATGGGGTTTTGGTTTGAATCCTCCTTTCCACAAAACATTCCAAGGGATTTTCAACCAAGTGCTTCTCCTATCCTATCAGATTGGGTTGCCACTTGGTTTTCTGCTGTGAAATTTAGAAGTTATCACACAATGTTGCCAATTAATGCTTTTATGCTCTTGAAACCCTAATTTAAGCAAAATTGTAGTTACATCTGCAAAGTACGACAAATGCTACAAGAATTAGACAGAGGGCAAAGAACCTTAACTCACTATTTTTTGCAGTCCAAAAAATGGAAATGTTAGGGACAATGGTGGTGGCACCCTAGTCCAAGAGGAAGATCTTTCTGTGGATTCTCAATCTCCTTCTGGCACTGATCCCTAATGCATCTTTAGTTTTCTATGATCCAATAGTGGAGGACAATGTTGAGAGCACCCTAGTCCACTGGGAAAGATTCTTTCAGATGTCAAAAGCCTTGCAAACCTTGATTGTCACTGTCCAATCTATTTATGAGTCTTCGGATGCAGAGGACAATGGTGATGGTACCCTTGTCCCAAAATCCCTCATAGTGTCCGCTTCTTTTTAGATCTTGAATCTTCAATGTTTGTCTTTCTTCTCTGCAACTCCACTTTCTCCATATCCGATACCTATAACCTGCAATCACAAGGAGTGTGGGAGGGGGTTGTGGTGTTTAGAGGCTTGCCTCAATCAAGCCCCAGAGAGACATTCAAGTCTTCCAAACACTGTTGTCAGAGAGAGTGCATATCCTTGTGGGATAGAGGCAAAATCCAAGTGATAACAATGATAAAGCACAATAAATGTCACCTTGATGATGAAGCTCTCATGGAAGGAAGAAGCTTTTCAATGCCATGAGGAGAAGATGTAATCCAACCTGCAAAAACAAACACAATAATAATGCCATGCTCTACAACACAATGATATCACAAGTATTCCAATAGCTCACAATCATAAAACTTGCTAATGATCTTCTAGTTTGCAAATGATAACCTAATCATGCTTATATATGCAACTACTAAGATTCCTGCCAAGAATTTTGTATTTGAAACTTATGATGTTAGCCTGGAAACCAAATCACAGTCACAAACCCGAGATTTGAATTTAGGCCAGACCCAAAATAGGGTAGGACTAGGGCACTAGCGCCCTTGTCCACCCCCTCAATTTTTCTCAAGGATAGTCAAATTAGCACCCCCTAGGTCCTATTTGTCACAAGACCTAAGGGTTTTCTCATCAGGAGTCTGAATTATCATGCAAGATGCTCTAAATGCAATCTAAGGACCCAGGAGCTAAACTTTAATAGGAAAAAGCCCCCAAGGGTGCATTTTTCTGACATAACATTTAACTCCCACTTTAATGTATGCATTAAACACAAGGCCAATACATGCATTAAAGTAAGGTCAACAAACACAACAAACATACTAGGCATGGAGAAGACATGCCAAACACATTGAAGATAATAACAGACACGCAAAACATGGAGAAGACAGTTACAGTCATGCAAAACATGAAGAAGACAACACTGAAGACATGCAGAGCACAAAGAATACAATGAATGCAGTGAATATTTTCTTTTTGATTTTCCCATATGAAATGTAGGATACAAGTACAAGGAAAGTAAAAACCAAATCCCAAAAAGTGTAGAGGAGTTGTTCACCATGGGTCTTGCACTTTTTGAGAGCAGACATGCAAAACAAAACCCCAAGGTGTAGAGGAGCTGATTACCACTGATCTTGCACCTTGAGAACAAACATGCCAAAAAGTTCCCAAAGAGTAGAGGAGCTCATCACCACTGGTCTTGCACTTTGAGAACAAGCATGACATACACACACATGCTGAAGACACAGAGAAAACATGGTAGACAAGCGATGGAGTGAAACTATTGCTAGGTTCATCACCATCTTAGGCAGATTACAAGCACACACCAATGATTGGGCTTCACCACAACAAATGCTAAAAACATGCTTAAGGGTTGAGTTAGTCACATAACTGCTCCCTGCCTCGCAATGAGGAATTTTGAAAATGACAGGATAATGCGATCTCTCTGAGAAATACACCTTCTCTACCTCACAATGAAGGCTTAAGATAAATGGATATGATCGATATCCTACCTCCACAGAGGGCTTAAATGATTGATTTGATTTTTAGATTGTTCAAACCTAAAGCAAATAGCTTACATTATATATGCCCCCACCTTAAGGTGGTTGATATCACTTACTAATATCAAGCACGTTAAGGTAGGAAGAAAACACACAAGGGAACATAAGCTCTTGCAAAGCCCATCCCCCCTAGAGGTGACATGTACTTTACAATCACCGAATGTTCCCACAAATACATCCCTACAAGAAAAGTATTAGTGCCCAAATAATCATGATAAACAACAATGCATATGATCAACTACATGAAAGAGCTAAGCAAGGCAATATCCATGATAAACAAAGTGTACAGAGCAGTAGTATAGTTAAAGTGTTGTTAGAAAGATAAGATAACATCGACATCAACATCAAGATAGAGAAATCATGGAGTGATTCCACTAGCCAATCATTGGATAATTTGTTACAACCCTTTCATCATATATGGACTAGGTCCAGTTTTTGATTACTCGTGAAAGGGACACTAGGTCCACATCAGTATAATATGTTTTTTGTCATCCACTAGCTAGATGCAAACACTAGAGGAAGGTATGTTGGCAAGAGACACTATATGGATTCATGGTTGTTGTCATTGATGGCAACAAAGGTCATCCCACATATCCGCAAGACATGATATGTCTCTACCGGAAGTCAGAATAAAGAATGTTGTGGTCCGGTGAAGAAGAACAGAGCATGTGGCAAGGTCCGACAGATTGGTCCGGACCTCTCAGAGGAAGTGTCTTGGTGCAGTGCGGATTTGGGGAAGTCAAGAGGACCACCTTGAGTGGTATATTCCAAGGATTTAGCCTCCGGTGATGGACAAGGAAAAAGATATGAATGGTTGAGTACCGGATTCCTGAGAGACAGTGAAAACAGAGGAAGAACTGACTGGCAGAGTATCAGACTGCTTTCCGGATGGGTTACTATTGATGACAGAGGTTGTGAAGGCATGAATCATGTTTGGCCGACATGATTAATGATATCTACAAGTATATGCTTGATCCGCATTGCTTGGTGAGGAAGGATTCAGCTGACAGAATGAAAGTTTATAAGAAACTAGACTGTTCCGGATGCCGACTAGAAAGGTGATGAAATTACTTGTGCGGATATATATAGAGGATGGATTTAGTTGTGAAGGTGTAGTTGATGTGGAGAGATATGCGAATAAGTCCAGATAAAGGGCAGAGGTAGCAAAAAGGATCCGGTATGTAAAAGATAGCAGAATAAAGAACAGAGGAAAGATGAAGTGCAGCAGATCAGTGTACTGAGCCTAACCGGAACTGAACTCCAGCATATGCAGATGCTTCCAATCAGTTCAAGACTGTGATTCTCATCACTTTGTAGACAGTGTGTCTTCTTGTAGGCAGTGGGCCTCTTGTGAGCAGTGTGCTCGGGCAGTGAGCCCTAATTGGCAAGTGCCATCTTTGTAATTTCCTATTCTTCTAACAGAGAATAATTTTGGGTTAATCACCCCGTGGTTTTCTCCCTTAACAGGGTTTCCACGTCAAAAATACTGTGTCATGTGTTTCTTGTTTTATGGTTAATGTTTTATGTTTGATTTTATGCTGCATCAATTAAAAGGAAAGTTCAATAAAGGAAATAATTAGGATAACTGATTCACCCCCCCCTCTCAGTTATCAACAATTGGTATCAGAGCTAAGTTCCTCCTAATAGAGCCTAACAGCTTGAGGAAGATCTGGGATTTCAAATGGATGCATATGGTTTAAGGGAGCAACTCAAGACTGCTCTTGAGGATCTTGAACAGTTGAATTCTGAAGTCAGTGAATTAAAGGAAAGACTCAAACAGGCTGATGAATTCATGAGAGAATTAAAAGACAAATTAAGTCTCTCTATGAAAAAGAGAAAGGAGCTGCTTCAACAGTTGGCAAGACAAAGTGAAGAAAGCAATACAAATGAAGAATTGACTGAGCAAACCAAGTTATGTGAAAAGTTATCAAAAGAAGTCATTATGTTAAGACATGAAATGGAATCAGGAACTATAAAGTTTACTCAAGAGATTGAAGAAAAAAGAAAGGCTGAAGACAATCTAAGACAATCTCTTAAAGAAAAATCAGAAGAATGCCACCAGATGGACAGGATTATCAGACATCTTGAATCTGATCTTGAAGATGCCAAAGATAATGAAGGAAAACTTGAGGATCAAATTGCCTCTCTCAAAAGAGACCTTCAAACAGCAAATGAATATAAAGAGAAATTCAAGATAAGTTCTGCTCAACTTGAAGTTCTCCTTGGAAGTCAAAAGAGGACAGATGACAAGTATGGTTTGGGATATGAGAAAGGAGAAAGCTCCGGATCCGGTCAGAAGAATCTTGGATCAGAAAATCCAAGAAGCAGGCCTAGAAGACCTCCGGTAAGACAGCCAAATGCTCAAAGATATCCATCCTTCAATGGATACTGCCACAGCTGCAACCACTTTGGTCACAAAGCTAATCAGTGCAGAATGAGAATGAATCAGATTAATTCATCCTTCTCCGGACAGTGCTTCAACTGCAAAAGGTATGGACACAAATCCCATGAATGTAGAAGAATGCAAGTAAACAAATCATTCAAAGGTAGATGCTTCACATGTAATAGAGTAGGTCATATGGCTAATCAATGCAGATCAAAAGGATATCAGTCAAATATGCAAAGAAATGTTATTTGCCAAATCTGCTATAGGTCCGGTCATAATGCTAAAGTTTGCAGAAACAAGAATCAGGACAAAAGAGGTCCGGTGTATAATCAGAATCAAGACAAGGGTAAACAAAAGATGAATGCGGATGAGGTTAGGAATCAGATGAGCAAGATTTGGGTGAAGAAAAGTTCAGAGAATGTAGAGGTTGGATCCGCACCAGACTCTGGTGCTGATATTTCTTCCGGAAATTAAAAAGTGAGCTCAGGCTCAGGGGGAGACTCAAAGAAAATCTTGTTCCCCCAGCCAAACAAGTGGTGCCGGATGTGGCACAAGATGCGGATCAAAGGGTTTGTAGATATGAGTCTTGAGATACTTCAGTCAAGTTTTCAGAGGTCCGCATGGAGTTATGAAGAAGCTGTGATCGATCAAATAAGACCTGTTCAGGGAGATGCTCCGGTATGATAGAGGATTACAAAAAGGTCCAGAAAGATCCGGAAATGCACTATCTTGTTCTGCGGATTGGACAGAGTGTTTGGGATGCTCTTGTAATATGTTACCTCGATTTATTCATGATTGAAAGATCCGGATGATATCCTCAGATCAGAACCAATCCGGGATACTCCAAACTATCCAGACAAGGCAAACCAGAATGATGTAGGTGAAGCATTTATTGCAGACAGATATTAGGGTTCGCAGAGCAATTTAAAGGATTTCTCAAAGGTCATTTGCTCATTCTGCACTCGAGAAGAAGTGAAAAGTGGAGCTCTGCAACAAGGTTCATCAAGCACCAAGGATCTCCTGCCGAAGCTATTGCATAAAGAAATCAATCCAACCACTCCGTGCAAACTGAAGGCGCATAAGGTATTCTCCGTTTTTCATTACCTCACTGCAAATCTTTGAAGAATGGCTACTCCAAACATAGTTAAGATCTCTGATAGACCTCGCCCCTCATTCAAGAAACATCCCTACAAATCATTGGAGGTAGACCCACTAGGAGCCTTCTCTAGTGTTCCCCACGGAGTTTTACACACCGAAGACATTAGGGTTTACATACATGCAAACATTGAGGAATTTGGGGAATTCAAATTAAGAGACCTCTATCACAAGCAGCTGATTGACAATGCTTTTGAGCTTAAACCAGAGTATAAGGATATTCAGAAGAAACAATTTGAGCAATTTATTCATTTCCCCTGTTTTGAAGAGGATGAATGGGTCCGGTATGTACTGAGCAGGATGCATGACAACTTTCTATGGCTAGATAGACCCTGCAAGATCACAAAAGAGGCAATTAGAGCAGTAACTGGCCTATACTCTTCCGGAGGAGTACCTATCCTCAAATCTGTCAAGAACAACATTGTAACTGAGGCCACCGGATCAAAATTTGACAAAAGGGCAATGACCATTGAAGACATCTCCGATCCGGATATCAAATATGCATCAATGATAATAGGATACAAGATCTACCACTCCAGCAGGGAGAATTCTGTATCCGGAACTGCAGTATACACTGCCTATGAGATGCTAAGAAAGAATGCAGAGTATGATCTCTGCGAACTACTGCTAAGCCAATTAATGGAAAATATACAGAAAATCAAGAAGGATAAGAAGAATTCCTTTAAGTATGGTACTCTGATTGTATGTCTATTCTTCTACTTCATGAATGAGCTACCCGGAACAAGTGGATGGGTATGGCAGAATGACAAACCTGTTGCAGTCCAGATAAGAGACTATTTGCATGGACTTGGGGATGCAAAAGCGAGAAATACAGCTCTATGGGGATACTTCAAAAACTTTCAGAGCATGATGCAAGCAAGAGAGAGAATTCCCCAGTCTCTCATTGAGAAATACAAGGACTCAGTGTGCTTTATGGTTGACACTGATCAGTGCCTAATGGAGGTAGTGGAGCCAAGGACTGTCTGGATCATGCCCATGGGGTATGAAGTTGATGAACAGATAGTGGAGCTGCATGTTCAACACATGCTAAGTCAGCCCAAAGATCCTAAGGCAGAAAGGTTTGGAACCTTTGAGGAGCTGAGTGTAAAAATACATGTAGAACTCAGGGAACCTGAGATTAAAAGAAAGGTAAGAAAAGAAGTAGAGCACATTGCTCAAGGCCTAGGTATCTCAAAGGAGGCACTTGATGCCAGCCGGGAAAAGAGGAGGAAGGCCGAGGAAGAAGAGAAAAGCAAAGAAAGTGCTCCGGTTGAAACTCCCACTCGGACCAGATCATCAAAGAGACCTGCACCTTCCACAACCAAAAGTTCAAAACCGGAAGTCCAGGCATCCGGTAAGAGATCCAAGACAAAAGCCACAAGGGCTTATGGAAGCCAAAAGGATGAAGAGGAAACAGAATCAGATGAGGGAGTAAGAGAAGTAAAGAAACAGAAGAAGAAAGGATCCGGTAAGCCCTCCACAGGCCAAGACAAGGATGAAATGGTAGAGGTAACTGTTGAAAAGCCCACTCTATCACTAGAGAGCATAATCAAGTCGGTCACGGTGGATGGAAACCTTCAACCAATGACTGAATCATATGATGACTTCAGTGAGGCCGACCAAAAGACTCTGCAGGAGGCCACAGTAAAATATCTTAACATATATAATAAGGCTTTCATTGAAATAATATCTCTTATTCCCAAAAGCCTAGAAAAGGAAATGGAAGTAAGAAAGAATAATGCTCATGCTAAAGATCTTGAGATCCGGGAGCAGATAGCTATTCAGCTATATCCTCAAATTGATCCCAAGACCATGAACATTATCTTCAAAGACTGCAAAGATGAGTTTAGAAGCAAAGCCAGGATGAATCAACTCATGCTTGGCGAGACTGACAAAGTGGCCCAAGAAACAGAAGAGATCCTCCGGAAGGCCTTCAAAAGGTTCAATCTTCCGGTTGTAGAGGATTTAGGTACAGAAACAACTGAGGACTTGGGACCCTCTGCTCCAGAAGAAGTGGCTCATGAACAAACTAGCATCTCTCCTCCGGTTTCCCCTACAGTCTCCGGATCCAAAGAAGAAGAGCAATTACAGGAGAAGGAAGCAATGGTGAAAGATAAAGAGGTTGACAGTTCTAAGACTGCAGAAGAAAAGAAACATCTGTCTCCGGCAAGAGACACTGCACAAACTGTTCAACAGTTTTTGAGTAAAGAAACTTTAGAGATTGATGAACCGGAGCTTCTAAAAGGCCCATTTGATTTTGACTCTCTCTCTCCGGTACAAACAATGAAGATAGCTTCATTTGCAAATGCCAAGGCAAATGAAAAGCTCCTGAAGTCTCATATGGAAGACTGTGAGTTGATAGAGGCTGCTTCCGGAGTACTTGTGAAGATCATGCCATCAATCCAGATAGATCTGACAGCCTCCTCTTCCGGTAATCTAAAAACCTTAGTCAGCAGTGTTGATACACATTTTGATTCTTTAGAAAAATCAGCTGAAGAAAAGGTCCGGAAGGAATTTTTGGATAAAAGATTTTCAGAGATATTAGAATTAATCTCTAAAGATAGGAAGATTGTAAGCATTGGAATAAAGAGCTTAGAGAATGCTCTTAAGGATGGCGGTGACATCTATAAATTTTGTATATCCTGGTCAAAGGCAACAGCAGCATTTGACAAGAAAATAAAAGAGGAACAGGATAAGCTACAAAGCTTATCTCAAAGTTTTGATCCTCTCTCTTCCTCTATAATAAATCAAGAATGTCAGACCATTGCAGTCTTGAATGAAATAAAAAATCTTGAGAAGGAAAGGAAGAACATCACTAACCGGATGGGAGAACTTAGAAGGATTATAATCCCTAAGTTGGAAACCATGCATGAGGCCATCAGTGATGCTCAGACCACCGCCCAAACAAAAGATCCGACAGATCTCAAGCGGGCAGAAGCGTTTGCATTTTTGCTAAGTGGTCACATTTCAATTTTGGATAGAATGAAGCAAAGTTGGGCTACAGAAATGATCCAATTGCAGACATCCTTTGCCGACATTCTTCAATATATGTGAGTATGTAAATATGCGGCTAAGTATAAGAAATTTTTGAAAATTTTGATATGCGGACCCTACCCTTTGCCATTGATGTCAAAGGGGGAGTGAGGAGCAGTGAAAAATGAGAAATCCAACTAAGGGGGAGTTCCAGAAATTGTATATAAAGACAGAGCATCAGCAAAGGGGGAGCACAGTGAAAACACTTAGTCATTTTTCACTAAGTGTTGCCATCAATGCCAAAGGGGGAGATTGTTGGCAAGAGACACTATATGGATTCATGGTTGTTGTCATTGATGGCAACAAAGGTCATCCCACATATCCGCAAGACATGATATGTCTCTATCGGAAGTCAGAATAAAGAATGTTGTGGTCCGGTGAAGAAGAACAGAGCATGTGGCAAGGTCCGACAGATTGGTCCGGACCTCTCAGAGGAAGTGTCTTGGTGCAGTGCGGATTTGGGGAAGTCAAGAGGACCACCTTGAGTGGTATATTCCAAGGATTTAGCCTCCGGTGATGGACAAGGAAAAAGATATGAATGGTTGAGTACCGGATTCCTGAGAGACAGTGAAAACAGAGGAAGAACTGACTGGCAGAGTATCAGACTGCTTTTCGGATGGGTTACTATTGATGACAGAGGTTGTGAAGGCATGAATCATGTTTGGCTGACATGATTAATGATATCTACAAGTATATGCTTGATCCGCATTGCTTGGTGAGGAAGGATTCAGCCGACAGAATGAAAGTTTATAAGAAACTAGACTGTTCCGGATGCCGACTAGAAAGGTGATGAAATTACTTGTGCGGATATATATAGAGGATGGATTTAGTTGTGAAGGTGTAGTTGATGTGGAGAGATATGCGAATAAGTCCAGATAAAGAGCAGAGGTAGCAAAAAGGATCCGGTATGTAAAAGATAGCAGAATAAAGAACAGAGGAAAGATGAAGTGCAGCAGATCAGTGTACTGAGCCTAACCGGAATTGAACTCCAGCATATGCAGATGCTTCCAATCAGTTCAAGACTGTGATTCTCATCACTTTGTAGACAGTGTGTCTTCTTGTAGGCAGTGGGCCTCTTGTGAGCAGTGTGCTCGGGCAGTGAGCCCTAATTGGCAAGTGCCATCTTTGTAATTTCCTATTCTTCTAACAGAGAATAATTTTGGGTTAATCACCCCGTGGTTTTCTCCCTTAACAGGGTTTCCACGTCAAAAATACTGTGTCATGTGTTTCTTGTTTTATGGTTAATGTTTTATGTTTGATTTTATGTTGCATCAATTAAAAGGAAAGTTCAATAAAGGAAATAATCAGGATAACTGATTCACCCCCCCCCTCTCAGTTATCAACAAGGTAAAGAATAAATTAGAGAGGAGAACAAGTGTCTCAGGGATAGTCACGTAGGAGGGTGCCCCCAATTCACCAACCGCAATGCTATGTTTGTAAGACACAACACACAACAATGAAATCAGAGGAGAGGAGATATAGAAGAGTGATGATACAAATAGAAGATCACAATAGAGGCGGTCTCCTAGTATCCTTTACCTTACAAGAGAATCAAGGGTCATCCTAGGAGGCCTAACAACACATAACACATCACAAGGGAAGAACATCACGAGAGATAAAGGGTTAGAGATACTTACCTATAGAGAGGTTCTTGATAGAAGTCATCATCGGGGAGGTCATCATCCTCCCAATCCCAAATGCTAGATGAAAGTGGTGTGTAAGGTATCAAAGCCTAACTGTTGTTCTTGTTTTCAACTTGTTCATCTTTAAGCTCTTCTTGATTCTCAATGTTAGGTTGAATGTTCTCTTGTTCATTTGTGATCTATTAGGCATAAGCTTGTCTTCTCCTCCTCCTTTCTTTTTCTAGTCTATTCTTTCTTGTCTTATTTCTTGTTTCATCATTGTTGTGTTTTTCCATAGTTTGCACAATAGAGGAGGAAGCACCATATTCAAATTTCATTGGTCTTGGTGGAATAGTTTTTTTCGATGAAAGCCACCTAATCCCTGTAAGGATGACAAGGGAGGGACCTCAGCATAAATGCCATCTCTCTGTGGACAAGGTGGGTCATGGAACCTTTCCTTATCCACATTTCTCTTGTCAAAAATTTTGTCAAAGCCATAATAATCTTGTTTTATGCTTTTTTCTTGTTCTTCTCTTATTGGATGTTGTTATGTCAGAAAAATGCACCGTTGGGGGATTTTTCCTAAAGGTTTAGCTCCCAGGTCTTTAGATTTGCATTTAGAGCATTTTGCATGTTAAATCAGACTCCTGATGAGAAATCCCTTGGGTCTTGTGACAAATAGGACCTAGGGGACTACAATTTAATGAATTTTGAACAAGGACAGGGGGTGGACAGGGGCGCTAGCACCCTAGTCTAGCCCTATTTTGGGTCTGCCCTAATTTGAAATGTCAAGTTTGTAACCGTTATTTAGTCTCTAGGCTGACATCATAAGTTTCAAATACAAATTTCTTGGTGGGAATCCTAATAGTTGCATATATAAGCATGATTAGGTTATCATTTGCAAACTAGAAGATTACTAGAAGATCATTAGCAAGATTTATTATTGTGATCTATTGGCATACTTGTGATTATCATTGTGTTGTAGAGTATAGCATTGTTATTGTGTTTGTTTGCAGGTTGAATTACATATTCTACTCATGGCATTGAAGATCTTCTTCCTTCCATGAGAGATTCATCATCAAGGTATCATCTATTGTGCTTTATCAATCATTATCATTTGGATTTCACCTCTGTTCCACAAGGTCACACACTCTCTCAGACAACGGTGTTCAGAAGACTTGAATGTCTCTTCAGGGCTTGACCGAGGCAAGCCTCTAAACACAACAACCCCCTCCCACACTCTTTGTGATTGTAGGTTACAGGTATCAGATTGGAGAAAGTGGAGTTGCAGAGAAGGAAGGTAGATATTGAAGATTCTAGATCTAAAAAGAAGCATACATTGTGTGACATTTCGAGACAAGGGTGCCATCAACCTTGTCCTTCAATTTCAGATCATGAAAAATAGAAGACATAGCAAAGATCAGTCCTGAAAGGAGATCGGGACTTTGCAGAAAAATTAGCACCTTGGACTAGGGCGTCATAACCATTGTCCCTGACTTTTCCATTTTTTGACTGCTAAAAATAGTGAGTTAAGGTTCTCTACCCTCTGCTTATTTCCTGTAGCATTTGTCGTAATTCACATATTTGATTATTGTTTTGCTTAAATTAGGGTTTTAAGGGCATACGAGCATTAATTGGCAATCTTGTGTGATCATATCTAAATTTCCTAGTAGAAAACAAAGTGGCAACTTAAATATGATAGTTGACTCTACTCTTGATAGGAGAAGCACTCGGTTGAAAAGCCCTTGGAATGTTTTGTGGAAAGGAGGATTCAAACTAAAACAATAAACCCCATCAAACCATCAACCCTCCATTTCCATATAAAACATTTTGGTGAACCCATGTTTTGAACTTTTTGGCATCTTGCTGAGTGTTGTTTGACAAATTTACATTCATTCATTCTATTGCATTTGAAAATTTACAAAACAATTGAAAAATTGCATTCTAGGGTTTGATTTTTGACATAGTTTGCATTCATTCAATTGAATTTATTTAATTCTCTAATTTTTACATCATATCTGAAATTCATCATCATTCAATTCATTATTTTCAATATTTCATTTGAAAAAAATACAAAACAAAATTGAAAAATTTGAAAAATTTGCAAAAATTGGCATATTAAGCTTGCATTTTTGAGACATTTGAATTAATTGGCATCTAAATTAAATTAATTTCTATAATTTTAAATATATATGATCCAAAATACATAAATTTATCATTTACAATTCATTTGCATTGCATTGGCATGCTTGATTTGTCGAAATTTGCTTGAAATTTTGAATTTTTCATGAAAACCTAGTTTTGCATGAGCTAGGATTGTAGTCAAAATCTTGTCTCAGATTTTACTACCTTTTAAAAACACTCATCAGGTCTGATTTATGATTTTAGTGTTGCATTATAGTGGCCTCCTTGTGAAATTTCATGTCTAGGGTTTGAAAAATTGCATTTTTCACTAGATTTGAGCCTATTGTCTTGCTAGATTTGCACTCCAAGCGTGTTGTAAGGGATTTTATTGCACTAATTGGAAGTTATTATCCTCATAATTTTCTTCCCCTTCTCAATTTCCTTACAATACCCTTTCTTGTGGGCTTTTGCATTCAAATTTTGGGAAAATTTGCATATTTTTTGCTATCTTTGCACTAGGGTTTGGTCTAGAGAGGCACTATAGGCATGTTGTAATGGATTTTTTGGCATTAGGTGGATGTTAATACTCTTATAAGTTGCTTTCCATCTTCATTTTCCTTACAACACCCGCTTCCCTAGCCTTTTGCATTGCGATTTGGTGAAAAATCACATATTTTGGCCTATTTTCACTAGCTTTTGGGCTTATCGACCTTCTAGAGTTGTTGCAAAAGCATGTTGTGAAAGGTATTATTGAATTAGTGGACTATTTTTAGGCATATAATTTGTTTTCCCTCTTTAAAATCCTTACAACACCTCTTCTTTCACTTGTTTTCACCATAAAAAGTTGAAAAATCAAGCATTTTAGAGCATATTCGACATCACTTTTGCATTTGCCTTTGCATAAGTTTTGGAAGATCTTGAAAATCTGATTTGAAACTCCTTTGAAAACTTACAAATGGATTCTCAACATCATAATAATGCTAGGTGTTTTCCTAGGCCTCATTTGAAAAGAAGAGCCCTTGATCTTGAAATAACATTCACACCTCACAACAAAGAAATGGTAAATACCGAAGGGCCTCTTTATATCATGGTAAAGATAATGGAACAACCTATGCATGGAACACTCATTGATCCTAATTGCATGAAAAATGTGGTCATGAAATATTTCCTCCTTAAACATGAAATGGCAGAAGAATCTTATGAACCATCGGATTTGAGAATTAAAACACATAATGGAGCTTTCATGAAACCGATTGGCAAGATAACTCTAATGGTCTTGGTCTATGATAAAGCTATGGATCAGTCATTTGACATAATCCCTTTATCTTACCTCATCCATGTAAAACTTGGGCACCCTTAGCTTAAAGATATGAATGTTGTCCCTTCCAATATTCACAAATGTATAAAATTTCCTTTGAGTGGAGAGATGATTATCAACCTCTGGCTAAGGACAAGAACTTTCTTCTTGGTTACTTTTGGCCACAACCTAAGATAGATCTTGAGCCAGAGAGAGATAGAAATTTCATAGAATATAGAAAATACAAAGCAAAACAACTAGCTCGAGTGGCCAGGTCTCCTTTGCATCCAATAAGAGAAGAACAAGAAACAAGCATAAAATAAGATTATTATGGATTTTATGAAATTTTTTACAAGAGAAATGTGGATAAGGAAAGGTCTCATGACCCACCTCATCCATGAAGACATGTCATTTATACTAAGGTTCCTCCCCTGTCATTCTCAAATGGATCGAGAGGCTTTCATCGACAACAAAATATTCCACCAAGACCAATGATATTTGAACATGGTTCTTCCTCCTCTACTACGCAAACTATGGAAAAACATGATGAAATAAGCAACACGACAAGAATAAATAGACTAGAAAAGAAAGGAGGAAGAAAAGGCAAGCTTATGCCCAATGGATTGCAAATGAACAAGAGAACATTCAACCTAACATTGAGAATCAAGAAGAGCTTAAAGATGAACAAATTGAAAATAAGAACAACAGTTGGGCTTTGGTACAGTACACACCTTTTTCATCTAGCATTTGAGATTGGGAGGATGATGACCTCGTCAATGATGACTTCTAGAATGGGCCTCTCTATAGGTAAGTATCTCTAACCCTTTATCTCTTTCTGATGTGCTTCTCCCATGATGTGTTATGTGTTGTTAGGCCTCCTAGTATGACCCTTGATTCTCTTGTAAGGTCAAGGATACTAGGATACTTCCTCTGTCGTGACCTTCTTCTATTTGTATCATCATTCTTCTATATTTCTTCTCCTCTGATTTCATTGTTGTGTGTTGTGTCTTATGGACATAGCATTGCGGTTGGTGAATTGGGGGCACCCTCCTACATGACTGTCCCTAAGACACTTGTTCTCCTCTTTGATCTATTGTTTACCTTCCTCTACTATTTCCATCTAGCTGGTGGATGATGAAAAATATTTCATACTGATTCAGACCTAGTGTCCCTTTCGAGAGAAATTAAAAAATGGACTTAGTTCCTACGTGACGACGGGGTTGTAACAAATTATCTGACACTTGGCTAGTGGAATCACTCCATGATTTCTCTACAACACTTTAACAATACTGCTACTCTATACACTTTGCTTATCATGAATATCACATTGCTTGGCTTTTCATGTAGTTGATCATATGCATTGTTGTTTATCATGATTATGTGGGTACTAAAACTTTTCTTGTAGGGACGCGTTTGTGGGAACATTTGGCAATCGTAATGTACATGTCATCTCCGAGGGGCATGGGCCTTGCAAGAGCTCATGTTCCCTTGTGGTTTTTCTTCCTACCTTAATGTGTTTGATATCAGTACATTATATCAACCACTGTAAGGTGGGGGCATATATAAGGTAAGCTATTTGCTTTAGATCATAAAAAAGCGTGTTTGAACAATTTGAAATCAAATAAATCATTTAAGCCCTCTATAGAGGTAGGATGTCGAGCATATCCTTTTATCTTAATACCTTGTCACGAGGTGGGGATGGTGTATTTCTCAGAGAGATTGCATCATCCTTTCATTTTCAAAAGTCCTAATCGCGAGGCGAGGAGCGGTTCTGTGACTAACTCAATAATTAAGCATGTTTTTGGTGGTTGTTGTGGCGAAGAGCAATCAGCGGTGTGTGCCTATAATGTGCTTGAGATGGTGATGAACCTAGTAATAGGAACACTCCATCACTTGTCTGCCATGTTTTCTCCATGTCTTCAGCGTGTGTGTGTATGGCGTGCTTGTTCTCAAAGTGCAAGACCGGTGGTAATGAGCTCCTCTACACTTTGGGATTTGTTTGGCGTGTTTGTTCTCAAGGTGCCAGACTGGTGGTGAATAAATCCTCTACACCTTGGGATTTTATTTGGCTTGTCTTCTCTCAAAAAGTGCAAGACTGATGGTGAATAGATCCTCTACACTTTTTGGGATTTGTTTGTTTTCTTTCCTTGTACTTACATTATACATTTCATATGGAAAAATGAAAAAAGAAAATAATCACTGCATTTATTGTATTCTCTATACTCTGTGTGTCTTCAATGTGTTTGGCGTGTCTTCTCTGTGCTTGGCATGTTTGCTGTGTTTGTTGACATACTTTAATGCTTGTATTGGCCTTGCATTTAATGCATACATTAAAGTGGGGGCTAAATTTTATGTCAGGAAAATGCACCCTTGGGGGATTTTTCCCAAAAGGTTTAGTTCCCAAGTCTTTAGATTTGTATTTAGATAATTTTACATGTTAAATCAAACTCTCGATGAGAAAACCCCTGGGTCTTGTGACAAATAGGACCTAGGGGGCTAATATTTAATGAATTTTGAACAAGGACAGGGGGTGGACAAGGGCACTAGCATCCTAGTCCAGTCCTATTTTGGGTCTACCCTAATTTGAAA
The DNA here is from genome assembly GCA_027924645.1 of Cunninghamia lanceolata. Classification (NCBI taxonomy): domain Eukaryota; kingdom Viridiplantae; phylum Streptophyta; class Pinopsida; order Cupressales; family Cupressaceae; genus Cunninghamia; species Cunninghamia lanceolata. The sequence goes on from BSBN01000078.1 coordinate 15,097,779, forward strand.
TGTCAAGTTTGTGACCGTTATTTGGTCTCTAGGTCGACATCATAAGTTTCAAATATAAAATTCTTGGTGGGAATTCTAATAGTTGCATAAATAAGCATGATTAGTTTATCATTTGCAAACTAGAAGATTACTAGAAGATCATTAGCAAGCTTTATGATTCTGAGCTATTGGCATACTTTTGATTATCATTGTGTTGCAGAGCATAGCATTGTTATTGTGTTTGTTTTCAGGTTGAATTACATCTTTTCCTCATGGCATTGAAGAGCTTCTTCCTTCCATGAGAGCTTCATCATCAAGGTATCATCTATTGTGCTTTATCAATCATTATCATTTGGATTTCGCCTCTATCCCACAAGGACACGTACTCTCTCTCTCTAACAACGATGTTTGGAAGACTTGAATGTCTCTCTGGGCCTTGACCAAGGCAAGCCTCTAAACACCACAACCCCCTCCCAGACTCCTTGTGATTGCAGGTTATAGGTATCGGATTGGAGAAAGTGGAGTTGTAGAGAAGGAAAGCAGACATTGAAGATTCCAGATCTAAAAAGAAGCAGACATTGTGTGAAATTTTAGGACAAGGATGCCATCAACCTTGTCCTCCATTTTTAGATCATGAAAAATAGGAGACATTGCAAAGATTAGTGCTAGAAGGAGATCAGGACTTTGCGGAAAAAATAGCACCTTGGACTAGGGTGCCATCACCATTGTCCCTAATTTTTTCATTTTCTAACTATGAAAAATAGTGAGTTAAGGTTCTCCACCCTCCATTTATTTCTTGTAGCATTTGTTGTAATTCATAGATTTGATTACTATTTTTCTTAAATTATAGTTTTAAGGGCATAAGAGAATTAATTGGCAATCTTGTGTGATCATATATGAATTTCCCATTAGAAAACCAAGTGGCAACTCAAATCTAATAGTTGACTCTCCTCTTGATAGGAGAAGTGCTCGGTTGAAAATCCCTTGGAATGTTTTGTGGCAAGGAGGATTCAAACTAAAACAACAAACCCCATCAAACCATCATCCCTCCATTTCCATATAAAATAGATGCAAAGGAGACCTAGCCACTCGAGCTAGTTGTTTTGCTTTGTATTTTCTGTATTCTATTAAAGTTCTATCTCTTCATGGCTCAAGATCTATCTCAGGTTGCAGCCAAAAGTAATCAAGAATAAAGTTCTTGTCCTTAGTTGGAGGTTGATACTCATTATGATAGATAGTACGGATCTCTCCACACAAGGGAAACTTTATACATTTATGAATAGTAGAAGGAACAACATTCATAGCTTTAAGCTAAGGATGTCCAAGTTTTACACAGAAGAGGTCAAATAAGGGGATTATGTCAAATGACTGATCCATATCTTTATCATAGAACAAGACCATTAGATTTATTTTGCCAATTGGTTTCATGAAAGCTCCATTATGTGTTTTAATTCTCAAATTTGACGGTTCATAAGATTCTTGTGTCATTTCATGTTTAAGAAGGAAATCTTTTGTGAGCACATTTGTCATGCAATTAGGATCTATGAGTGTTCTATGTACATGTTGTTCCATTATATTTGCTATGATATAAAGAGGCCCTTCAGTATTTACCATTTCTTTGTCATGAGGTCTGAATGTTATTTCAAGCTTAGGGGCTCTTCTTTTTAATTGAGGCCACAATATGCAATTTTTCACCAAATCTCAATGCAAAAGAGTAGGGCAACAAGTGTTGTAATGAAAATGAAGATGGATAGCAACTTATAGTAGTTATAACATCCACCTAATTCCAAAAAAATACATTACAACATGCCTATAGTGCCACTCTAGATCAAACCCTAGTGCAAAGATAGCAAAAAAAAATATGCAAATTTTCCCAAAATTTCAATGAAAAACACTGAAAGAAAGGGTGTTGTAAGTAAATTGAGAAGGGACATAAGATAATAACACTAATAATAGTCAGTTAGTGCAATAAAATCCCTTACAACATGCTTGGAGTGCAAATCTAGCAAGACGAGAGGCTCAAATATAGTGAAAAATGCTAGTTTTTAAACCCTAGGCATGAAATTTCATAAGGAGGCCACTATGATGTGACACTACAATTAGAAATCATACCTAATGAGTGTTTTAACGAGGTAGTAAAATCTAAAACAAGATTTTAACTACAACCCTAGCTCATGTAAAACTAGGTTTTCATGAAAAATGCAAAATTTCAAGCAATTTCTAGTGAATCAAGCAGGCAAATGCAATGCAAATGAATTGTAAATGATGAATTTTTGTATTTTTAGATCGGATCTAATGAAAATAACAGCTTCAATTAATTTAAATTAGATGCCAATGAATTCAAATTTTACAAAAATGCAAGCCTCATATGCCATTTTTTTTGAATTTTCAATAATTTTTTTTTTTTGTAATTTTTCAAATGCAATATTGAAAATAATGAATTGAATGATGATAATTTTAATATCTGATGTAAAAATTAGAGAATTAATTAAATAAAATTGAATGAATGCTAACTATGTCAAAAATCAAACCCTAGAATGTAATTTTTTCAAATTTTCTAAATATATCAATTATTTTTGTAAATTTCTGAATGCAATACATGAATGAATGTAAATATGTAAAAAAACACTGAGCAAGGTGCCAAAAAGTTCAAAACATGGGTTCACCAAAATGTTTTATATGAAAAGGTGGATGATGGGGTTTTGGTTTGAATCCTCCTTTCCACAAAACATTCCAAGGGCTTTTCAAGCGAGTGCTTCTCCTATCAAGAGGAGAGTCAACTATCAGATTGGGTTGCCACTTGGTTTTCTACTGGGAAATTTAGAAGTTATCACACAATGCTACCAATTAGTTCTTTTATGCTCTTGAAACCCTAATTTAAGAAAAATAGTAATTACATCTAAAAATTACGACAAATGCTACTAGAATTAGACAGAGGGCAGGGAACCTTAACTCACTATTTTTCACAGTCTAAAAATTAGAAATGTTGGGGACAATGGTGATGGCACCCTAGTCCAAGAGGTAGATCTTTTTGTGGATTCCCAATCTCCTTTCGACATTGTTCCCTATTGTATCATTAGTTTTCAGTGATCTGGTAGTGGAGGACAATGTTGAGAGTGCCCTAGTCCACTGAGGAAGATTCTTCCAGATTTTGGAAGCCCTACAAACCCTGATGCTCACTGTCCAATATATTTATGAGTCTTTAGATGTAGAGGACAATGGTGATGGTTCCCTTGTCCCAAAATCCCACACAGTGTCCACTTCTTTTTAGATCTTGAATCTTTAATGTCCACCTTTCTTCTTTGCAACTCCACTTTCTCTAGATCTGATACCTGTAACCTGGAATCAAAAGGAGTATCGGAGGGGGTTGTGGTGTTTAGAGGCTTGCCTTAGTCAAGCCCCAGAGAGACATTCAAGTCTTCCAAACACCATTTTTAGAGAGAGAGAGTGTGTATCCTTGTGGGATAGAGGCAAAATCCAAATGATAACAATGATAAAGCACAATAAATGTCACCTTGATGATGAAGCTCTCATGGAAGAAAGAAGCTCTTCAATGCCATGAGGAGAAGATGTAATCCAACCTACAAAAACAAACACAATAATAATGCTATGCTCTACAACACAATGATATCATAAGTATGCCAATAGCTCACAATCATAAAACTTGCTAATGATCTTCTAGTTTGCAAATGATAACCTAAACATGCTTATATATGCAACTACTAAGATTCCTGCCAAGAATTTCACATTTGAAACTTATGATGTTGGCTTGGAAACCAAATAAATGTCATAAACCTGACATTTGAATTTTGGGCAAACCCAAAATAGGGCTGGACTAGGGAGCTAGCGCTCTTGTCCACCCCCTCTTTTTTGCTTAGGGATCATCAAATTAGCACCCCCTAGGTCCTATTTGTCACAAGACCCAAGGGTTTTCTCATCTAGAGTTTGAATTATTGTGCAAGATGCTCTAAATGCAATCTAAGGACCCGAGAGCTAAACCTTAATAGGAAAAAGCCCTCAAGGGTGCATTTTTTGACATAACAATTCCATATACCATGTTTCCATGTAGACAGTATGGATACTCATTGGTTTAGTATGCTCTTTTTTCTCCCCTTTTCTATAGGATTTTCTTCTCTATATTCATGGTTAACAATCTATCCTTACATAATTAAGAGATTAGAAAATTTCCTTTTATAGAAAAGTTTTAATTGGAAAGATTTTAGATAGTAGCAGCATCCATTGAACCCCTATGAGATTTTCTCCTTCTTGTTTTTTCATCTAGATGAGGGCTTAGAGTCCCTGGTTCTATACTCTAGTAGTTCCTTATTTCTACTAGTCTCTGGGTAGGGGTCTCAGGTAGAGAGGCATCATTGCTCTCTCTACCCCTCCCTCACATCTACTTTTCCTAATAGAGAAACAACTCTAATTGTGGGAGTGTTTCCCCTTCGAATGAAATAGGTGGAGACAGGGGAGAGATTTGTGGCTATTGTTGATGTCCTCCTAGCTAGAATTATGGCACAACCATATCCAGCGTTATGTGGTTTCCTCTAGTTTTTGTGTGGTTGAGGTTGTTAGAAGCCTCTTCCCATAAAAGGAGGAATCACCTCCTTACAAAGGACACTGGGCATAATGAGAGGGACTCCAGTTTATAAGGTTTTCTTTTGATATTGTTCCTTGCAAGTATTCTCACTTTTGGGTGCATGGTTGGAGAGGTAGAGCAAAAGATGCTCATTTATTTGAACAATTAGATGGCACATGAAGGGTGTCTGAACTCTAACAGCATCTGACAAACTACCACCCATCACCATCACAACCTGAAATTCCTTCCAAAGTGAGGAGGTGTACAAATTAAAATAAATATCTCAACATGATGGAGGAGATATTTTGTTACAAAGGCATCTCTTGTTAGTTAAGAGATGGTTATATTTGCATCTTTTTATAACTTATTTTGTAAATTGAAAAGGTGACATTTTGTCTTTAATCTTGAAGCTTGTCTACTCCCTTGTTCTATAAAAGGGAATTTAGGGCTTATTGATAATGATTGGTCTAGGTCATACTCTCCAGACATAGTCTACAGTATGGGGATCAATCTAATCTCGGACAAGTTTTGTACAATAGTACATGGAAATAGAATTAGTTTTCAATTTAGGTGTTGTCTTGAGTTCATAGTTTGATATATTTGCAGAATCATTTGTAAATTCAGTATCAGTCCATTATACATAATATTGTTAAGTTTCAGATTATACTATCTCCTACTTATATGTACTTTACTACATTTATTAATACAATTTGGTTAAGGATAAATTTATTCATCATCATAGTCTTCCATGTGTATGTATATTCATCTTATGGCATTTACTCAAGTAGTAAAATAATTGCTCTAAGGCAATATTGAATGTAGTATTAGTTTACAAGGATAACTAAGTAGAGTTAATCTTGAAACTAGTGAAATAAAATAGTGTAATGCTTTATTGTATCGTCACAATGGGCTAACTAAATGTTGATTACAATAAGGTTTTTATTTATATCTATTTTGATTCTATGACCCAGGAATTAGGCATTGATCATGTACAAATTTTACTTTATGCAACTCCCTAATTATCCTTATTTGAACATCAAAAGACTTTCATTTCAGTTATAGGTTTTAGACATTAGCTTACCCACATGTTCTTTCGCAAAGAATTATGGAAAAGCTTGAGCATCTAGCCCATTTTCTTCAACATATTTGTAATTCTTTAAGCATTTTTAGAAAGAACATAATCTATTTAAATAGTATTTTGAGAGAAATAGCAAGAAATCCATAGTCAAATATTGTTAGGATCACCCTCCTTGGTTTTATAGAGCCTAAAGTGTAGAGGAAAAGGATTGAAAATCCATTTCCTACTCATTGGCCAATCACTCAAGGCAAATCCATTATTAGAAAATGGCTATTCTATAGATTTGTTCTTTGAGATCAAATCTATTGGGGACTGTCTAATAGTTGTCAAAAGATTTGTCCAATGGTCTTTCATAGGTATTTAGAGTTTACATAAAGTGCACTATCATTATTATTCCCTATAAAGGGTGGAGACTCTACTTTTCTCCTTGCCGGTTGATCAAAGAAGAAGCATATTGTGTGTGAAACTTGTATGTTTGAAGATGTTTTGTGTGGCTCTACTATGGGAAGTGACCCATAATGAAAGTGGGCTTTAAAGAGTTATATGATTATAAAGTTCAATCCTCTGTGAGAAGAGTTGGAGGCTTTGTGAAGGAAGAACCTAGTAAAAATATGAAGGATATTTCAGCATTCTTTAGTTTCCAGTCAAGACAAAATTTACATCAGTAATAACAATTTCCCAGGTATTTTACAAAGTTGAAGGAATTTTCAAAATTACAGTAAATGCCAAATTGATAAAAGAAAAGTTTCCATGTGCATAGGAAAATTGTGTTATCAATATATATATATATATCCCTATAAGGATCCAGCCATAAAAAAAAATGTGTATTGTACAACCACATTTGTGTTATAATGGAAGTTTTATCATTGAAACGTATAGAGATATAAATTTTAGTAATATTTGTGGTTTTCCAAACCACATCCCACCTAAATTAGAGATCAAATAGAAAAGTTTAGTAATGATGGGTCTAAATTAGCTAGCAGCAATTTACAGGATTTTTGTGACCTAATGGGAGACTATGAGTTAGATTTTGAGAATGTGGTCATGAAATTATTTGTTTAATCCCTAAAGGAAGAGGCTAGAGATTGGTTTACATATTTACCAACTCATTACATTTCTTCATGGTAAGATCTTAAAATAGCTTTTATGGAATAGTTTGGTGAAAGGGTCAATGTTAGCCTATTAATTAATAAGCTTATTCATGTTGTAAAGGATGAAGAAGAATTGGTTCAAGCATTTAACCTAAGATTTCCCAAAATAATAAGGGATATCCCTGAAATTACTAGGCCAAATGATGCTATGTGTTTGGTTATATATCTAGGTGCATTTAATGAAGAAGATAGCTATCTTCTGAGAGATAGAGGTCCCACTACTATGAGACAAGCATATTCTATGGCTATGGATATTGAGAATAATCTAAGGCATATGAAGATAAGAGAGTATGAATTCACAACCATAAACTCTGTTGTGAGAAATGAGTCCAATAATACTATCATTTGCCATAAAGGCAAAGATCAAGAATTTTCAAATAAACCCTCATTTGATCAGTCAAGAAGAGAGGCTCAATATTTGAGTAATGAAGGGGAAAGTGTTGCTTATGACAAATGTAATGGAAATCAAAGCCTATATAAAATCATTACTTATTTTGAGCCCCCTAGTTAGGAGGGATGGAGGTGCTCAAGTTCCCAACCTAATAAGGTAGTTCATGAAATAGATAGTATTCAGACATATAGGGAATGTAAACAAATAATAGGTGAAGAATCAAATCATACCCTTGAAATAGATGAATCTATTAATTTTAATAGTTATATAACTGATGAGAATAATTCTCAGTCTCATGAATGCTTGATGCAATCAGAGGTGGATTCTCCTATTTGTAATGGGGTATATATGCTTTCAGATAGTGAGGTTTCATTTCATAATGAGTCATCTAGTTGTGAACCTGAATATGAAGTTGTATTGGTTGCTACTAGCAACACAAAAAATGATGATCATTTGTCTGAGTTTTCTTCTCAAGGTTATGGTAAGTCTGATCTTGATAATGATATGGGTTGTCAAGATAGTAAAGTTGAAAAATGTATGGAAACAACGAATATAAGGTATAATCCACTTTATGATGAGCCTTTGGATTTGTCAGAGATGATAAATGCTAAACCTTATTGGTGCAGAGATAACCCAATCTTTGCATAGAATCTAGAAGATACACAACTAGAAGGATTTGAAGAAAGTTCCTTAGAAATTAATAAGTATAATAGTAAGGTTGAGGATCTTTTATCATATAAAGATGATGATCTATCAGAAGAAAAGGGACATTAGCCAAAGTTGACTTAGAATGAAGGGGTATTTGAAGACATGAATTCTTTGTTGAAAGAGAAGAATTTAGATATCTATTCCATTAGCACATTTCAATCCTTTAGTTTTGATTAGATTGATTTATCATACATAATACTAAAATGTAACTTCAAGCTATCAAAGCATCATGTTAAAGAGATTCAAGAAGAGGCTGAGTATGAGTGCTTTGGGTTTGATACTGATTCAACAAACAAGGAATATACCACTAATGCAAGTTATCCAGTGGAATATGAATGTTTTCACTTCCCAAATCTATCTGATGAGCTTAAAGAAGACCAACAAATACATTGTGATAATTATTTTAGCTGGTTGGATATGATGGAGCCATATGCTGACCCCATGCTTGATGAAAATATATTTTAGTCATCATTTGATTACAATGATCAAAGGAACATAAGGTACTTTGAAGACAATGGAATTAAATGTCCTGTAAGCTATCTAAACATCCATGTTGCAAACAAGATGGATTTTGATAAAGCTTTTAGACATGGCTTAATGAAATCATTGGAAAACAAGCTATTTAATAGGGGCAGATCTTGTTTCTTCCTTTCATGATAGCTTGGGGCTATCATGTGGTTATTAAATGTTGTTTTTTCTTTGTTTTATGGTTTGCTTCTCTAGAGTATTCTATGATCTTGATCTGGTCAGGTTGAACAGACGTCCCCAACTAGAGCCATTGGTGGAACCATGTAATATTTTCTTTGATTCTAGTATTTTGCCTAAATTTTGTGCTTTACTTAAGGATCTTTGACCTAGGGTTTACTTAGTAAGATACTAAATAGTTCCCTTAAACCCTAAACCCTAGTGTTGTTCAATGTAGGTGGTGAAGTTACTTTTGTTATATTTTTGTGTTGACAGCTTATCATCCGTGTCAGGTACTTTAAGTTGTTAGGATAATGCCTTAGGTTACGTTGTTGACCAACCCCTTACCTTTTGTTCACCGCCTATGGCCTATATTTAAAGATTTTCTTAATATGCCATGGTTTTAAAATTTGACCACTTGATGAGTATCATGGCTCCCTTTTTTCCATAGTACATGAAGGTAGTTTTAAAAGATATATGCAAATTCAAGTCCCATTTATTATGATTTAGCAAGTGGCATATTATTAGTGGTTTTTACCGTTCCATGGGAGTTAAAATATTAGAGAAAAAGACATCCATGGAATAGTGGAAGAGTGCCACATGCAATTTTCATTGCATCATGCTTCATCAATAGAAAAGGGATGGGTCCCTGACAGATAGATGGCAGGTTATTATGTTTTCCATTATTTCATTGATCCTCAAAAGTAAACCCTCACAACTCTTGCAGAAATGCAGGAAGGTGTCGCGTGTCTATCTTTAGGGTTGTTAAATTGATATTCATCGACCTATGCCACATGGCACATTCCTTGTGGACCGAGGGATATTAAAAAGGATTCACTCTATGTTACATGGCAAAATATAATGGTTTTTTCCATTCCACAGAACTCCATCTCCCTCTAGATCTTATCACTGTGGAAGAACGAAAATCCACCTTGCTAGCACTATTTGAAAATTCTTCTCAGAGTTGTGGCTCAGGTGGTAGTCCAAGTGGCGTGCTATCATTAGCCTGTGCTTGTTTGCATTGGTGACAGATTTTCTTTCCCTTGTTGACTACATTGGTGCCATTGATTTAGACTATCTACCATAGTGATCAATGACTCATATTCAAATCTAAGAAATGGTGTGGTGGCACATGACGAGGGATAAACCAGTGCTGAATTAATTTCTCAAGTATGTGCTTGGTCTCCATCACTGCCACTATGGGGGAGTTAACAAACTAAAAGATTAGCATGATGTAGGATCGACCCTTGGGGATTTGTGCTCATACTAGAGGTGACCTTTCGCTTGCTTCATGATGAGTTTTGATAGGATAATTGAGTAAAAGGAATTAAGTGTTGAAACCAAGACAACTGATCTAGCAACTTCAATGCAGGAATTGATGTTTTCAATTATGTGAGATGATGAAATTCTATCTATCTACCTATTTATAGAAATCATCAAAGGATTTCCATTTATGGCTAGTATACCATTGAAATGACTGGAATTAATTGATCAGGGATGTATTACAGTGTGTGAAATCTATCAAATTTTCTATAAATAGGTGCTTCTGATGTTCTTCCATATACCATTTTCCCATGCAGATAGTATGGATACTCATTGGTTTAGTATGCTCTTTTTGCTCCCCTGTTCTATAGGATTTTCTTCTCTGTATTCATGGATAGCAATTTGTCCTTACAAAATGATGATATTAGAAGATTCCCTTTTAGAATGAGGAGAATTGAAAATATTTTAGGATAGTAGTAGCATCCATTGAACCGCTATGAGCTTTTCTGCTTCCTATTTTTTCATCCGGATGAGGTCTTAGAGTCCCTACTTTTGTACTCTAGTAGTTCCTTATTTCATCTAGTCTCTAGGTACGGGTCTTAGGAAGAGAGGCATAATTTCTCTCTACCCCTACCTCACATCTACTTTTCCTAACAAAACAACAACTATAGTTGTGGGAGTGTTGCCCCTCCAAATGAAACAGGTGGAGACAGGGGAGAGATTTGTGGCTATTGTTGTTGTCCTCCAAGCTAGAATTATGGCACAACCATATCCATCTCTATGTGGTTTCCTCTAGTTTTTGTGTGGTTGAGGTCATTAGAAGCCTCTTCCCACAGAAGGAGGAATCACCTCCTTGCAAAGGACACTGGGCATAGTGAGAGGGACTACAGTTTATGGGGTTTTCTTTTGATATTGTTCCTTAGAAGTATTCTCACTTTTGAGCACATGGTTGGAGAGGCAAAGTAGAAGATGCTCATTTATTTGAAAAATTATATGGCACATGAAGGGTGTCTAAGATCTAATGACATCTGACAAATTACCACCCATTAGCACCATAGCCTAAAATCCTCGCCAAAGTGAGGAGGCATACATATCAAAACAAATATTTCAACATGATGGAGGAGATATTTTGTTACAAAGGTATCTCTTGTCATTTAAGAGACGATTATATTTGCATCCTATTATAACTTATTTTATCATTTGAAAAGGTGACATTTTGTCTTTAAGTTTGAATCTTGTCTACTCCCTTGTTCTATAAAAGGGAATTTAGGGCTTATTGATAATCATTGGTTCTAGATCATACTCTCTAGATGTAGTCTAAAGTATGGGGATCAATCTGATCTCAGAGAAGTTTTGTACAATAGTACATGGAAATCGAATTAGTTTTCCTAATTTAGGTGTTGTCTTGAGTTCATAGTTTGACATATTTGTAAAATCATTTGTAAATTTAGTATCAGTCCATTATACAGAATATTGTTAAGTTTCAGATTATATTGTCTCCTACTCATGTGTACTTTACTACATTTATGAATACAATTTGGTTAAGGATAAACTTATTCATCATCACAGTCTTTAGTTTATATGTATATTCATCTTATGGTGTTTACTCAAGTGGTAAAATAATTGCTCTAAGCGAATATTGAATGTAGTATTAGTTTATAAGGATAACTAAGTAGAGTTAAACTTGAAACTGGTGAAATATAATAGTGTAATGCATTCTTGTATCATCACAATGGGATGAGTAAATGTTGATTACAGTAATTTTTAAATTTATCTCTATTTTGACTCTATGACCTAAGAATTAGGCACTGATCCTGTAGAAATGTTACTTTATGTAACTCCCTGATCATCCTTATTTGAACATCAAAAGACTTTCATTTCAGTTATAGGCTTTATACATTAGTTTACCCACATGTTCTTCTGCAAAGAATTATGAAAACGCTTGAGAATCTAGCCCATTTGCTTCAACATAATAGTAATTCTTTAAGCGTTTTAAGAAATAACATAATCTATTTAAATAGTATTTTGAGAGAAATGGCAAGAAACCCATAGTCAAATATTGTTAGGATCACCCTCCTTGGTTTTACAAAGCCTAAAGTGTAGAGGAAAAGGATTGAAAACCCATTTCCTATTCATCAGCCAATCCCTCAAGGTAAATCCATTATTAGAAAATGGATATATTCTATAGATTTGTTCTTTGAGATAAGGTTGGGAATTTAAAACAACTAGCACTTTCATCTTCATCAGCAAATTCTCCCTTTGTCTTCACATTATCTTTGAAAGAAACTTATTTCTTTGGAGCATCACTACCAAATTCTCTCATTTCAAAGGCAGTAAGGAAACCAAATAGTCTATCTACAGTGTATGTATCCAAGTCTGCATTCTCCTCAATGGATGATACCTTATGATTGTATGATTTAGGAAGAGATCTCAAAAACTTTTTCACAATCTCATCTTCTTTCACTTCTCCACCAAGACTTATAATTCCATTGACCACTTCATTCACCTAGAGCATATATCCAACAATGTCTTCATCCTCTGACATTTTTAGGTTCTCAAATTTGCTCTAGAAGATCTACATCTTGGATTTCTTTACTTTATTATCTCCCTCATAAATGTTTTCAAGTTTGACCCAAACTTCGTGACTAGAACAACAACTCATTACCTTTGAAAGTTCTAAATCAGCTAACCCACTCATAATAGCAAACTTTGCCTTGACATTGTTATCATACAACTTGACTTCATCTACATCTATAGGAATAGCAGCAAGAACTATGTAACTTGACTTGATAGAGTCCCAAATACCACACCCTAGAGAATTAATATAAGATTCCATCCTCAACTTCCAAAAAGTATAATTTATTTCATCAAACCTAGGTATTTTGCTTGATCCATTTTGTGCCATCCTGAACCTTCCTCAAGTAGTTAAGATTCCTTCAAAGGAACTTGGCTCTGATACCAATTGTTGAACACACTAAGATACTGAGAGGGGGGGTGAATCAATATCTAAACAATCTTCAAGTACAACAACTTCAACTTATCTGGAGTAGATTAAAATGTAAGCATCACAGTATTAACATAAGCATGAAATATTAACACAATGCACATCAACATATAACACTAGATATACATGGAAAACCCAAGAAAGGAAAAACCATGGTGAGGATTAACTCACAATATATGAAGCTCAAATAACAACTTTGTTTTAGGGCTACAACCCAAGGAAGCTACTACTCCTTGAAAACTTTGATTTAGGGTCATTCTTAAGGAAGCTACTACTCACTATAGACTTTGTTTTAGAGTCACTCCTAAGAAAGCATGGTGTAGGGGCATCGACATAAAATTTCTAATTTTTAGTTTTACTCAGTAATGATAGGTTTCTAGTTAGGAAGTTTTGGTTTTGACAGCAAATTAAGGGCAAGTTTGAGCTTCTGTCACTATTTGGAAATGAGGTTAGGAGAATATGGTAGACTTTGATTATTGTCATAACATGGGTAGAATAAAGGTAATTGATACAAGTGGCCTTCGACACTAGAAGAATAAATGATTATGAGTCAGGTAGTCATGAGCAGTTTGGTTCATCAGTTACATAGTGGAGAGCAAAAAGACAAAGTGAATAGGAAGAGTCATAGTAGCTGGAATCAATGGTTATGGCATATAAAGGATAGTTTGAATTCTATTGTGTAATGACCAAGAAGAAAGAATGCATAAAGAAGATTTGATAGAAGTAAGATAAAAAGAAGTGGTGGTCATGTGTGGAAGAACAAGGCCACGAGGAAGGCCAACAGGAAAATATGAAGATGTCGATTTAGACATTGAAAAAAAAGAAAAGCCAAACTGGTAAAAAGGCAACAAAGGAACAACATCAAGAAAAGAGTAATCACCAAAGGATGGAAGAATGAGAAGAGACTAATGAGAGGAAGCCAAATAGTCGAGGTTGATAAAAATGAGTGTAGATAGCTTGAAAAGAGAGGAAGGACTGATAGAGGGGAACGACCAATATAAGAAAGTTGATATAGATGATAAGCAGATCAATAGTCTATGGAAAGAGCTAAATACCGTTGAAGGTCTCTGTAGGTAAAATGAGTATTATACCAGAGAGGTCAATTCTTGAGTGAATCAAGCATATTGTAATAATTGTTTAATCCTAAAATTAGAGTATTCTATTATTCCTGTTCTTATCCATTTTCTATTCTTTGTGTAATGGTAGTTCCTGTCACGGGTAGTTCTTGTCTAAGAAATCTAAATTCATTAGTGAGTTCTAACACTTCTACATTTCATTTCTGGATTGACTTCCTATCCATAGAAAGGTTCCTATCACTGTTATGATAGTAGGTCTGTAGAGGTCTAAGGTAAGAGATCAACATTAAGGAATAGAGAGTGTGTCTGGTGTGTGAGGTTATTTAATGGGCTATTAGAGCATGTTCTTAGGAGCATGCTATCAGAGTGGTATCAGAGCATAGAAGGTCTTGAGTGCTGAGTAGACTGCCAAAGTGAGGCAACTTAGCCAGGACCAATGGGTAGCAGAAGAAATAAAACATGAAGAAGCAAACCACAGATTTTGAAAGAGAGCTGGTAGCATTGAGAAGAGACTTAAAGTAGTACATGATTGCAAGGCAGCAATGGCTAGAAGAAAGTAGCTAGGAGTATTTTTGGGTATGGCCAATGGAAAAGAAAGTAAAGTTGCCTATGAAGGTGATTATGGAAAGAAGAAAAAGGTAGAGGATGGGTTCCTTGAGAAGAGGAAAGAGTACCCACAGAGGTTGGGATAGCAAGAGGTTGTCGAAAGAGAAACATACCTCAAAAGTGATGGAGGAAGTTCTCATTGAAGAGAACATGAGAGAAGATAAGAAAGAAAGAGAGAAAGAGAAGAAAGTGCGGTAGAGAGAAATTGAAGTAGAAAGTGATGAGGAGGCAAGAATGTCCATGAAGAGGGCATAATTGAGACATTGTGGTCTCTTATTTTGTGTGCTAATATTATGTTTGAAGGTTTATGTGTAGGTATGAAGAATGTGTTGATGAGAGTCAAGAATGATGCCTTAAAGATGATGAGAGAAGGGGCAAGGAAAGTACATGTAGCTAGTGATGGAGATGAAAGAGAGAAGAGACAAGTTGCAGCAGTATGCCAAGAAGAAATAGTGAAATAGTGGGCAACAGAGATGCCATCCAAAGAAATTAAGAATGAAGAAGAGAAAGGTGTTGATGCCTTCTGGCGAGATGAAGGAGAAGTTAAAGATGCCTTAGAATTTTATGATGCTTGGGAAGTGTTGTGTGGTTACACAACATGCCCCATTTTGCCTTAGCAAAATAGGGACCCAACTTTTTGCTTCTGCTTGTTCTTTGCTTTCTTGCTTTGGGCAGTTTGGTAAAAGTCAGATGAAGCAACAATATATCACCCTTGTGCGTGCATATGCCTCATAAGGAAGGTTAAAGGTCAAAGTCAAATTCCATCATCATAAACCTCATAATATGGAAGAGTGCAAAATTCTAAGCAGGTTTGCCTTTTTGATCACACTGAAATTCCTTAGGGATAGGAAGTTATACTTGGTCAAAGTTTGGTCAAACCTAATATTCCCAGAGGTCACATTTGCCAATATCTCACTAATATCCCTGATCTATGTTTTAATGAAGATAACTTGATATCTGTATACCCTTTAATATGTAAATGTAAAATTTAGATACGAGAGAATATGTACTCGCAAATACCCATGCACATTCCTAGATGGTCATATTCACAAATATTTGAGAGGGTCATATTTCTTAAGATCCCTGATCTCCCCTAATATGATGATGATGTCATCCTAACCTAATAGAAAGAAGACTCCATATGATGATGACATCATTAGTATGCTTGACATCCTGACTGTCATATATTCTGAATATCAGTCATATTTCCAAATATCCCTGATCTCCATGAATATGCATCCCTGCATTAAATGGCATTTCAATGATAGGTTCAACCTTCAAAATTTTGAATAAATGATCACCACTTGTTAACATCTCCAAGCCTCAGGTGTCGATCAGTGGGTACTAACAGGAGGACATTAATCACACCCTAACTTGCCATTGTTTTTTACTAAAAGTGAGGATTTGGGTTCATTTTGATTTTACCAAACAATTAAATAAAGAATTACATAGCCCCTGTGAGATTAAGGTGATATTACTGGAAATTGCGAGCTCAACAGAATAGGATACACATTCAAATAGCAAATGGAGAACAATAATTGTAAGGTGAATGTGCTCATTCAAATATCACTTTACTGTAGAACATCAGGTATGTAAAGATAAAACCCTCTTTTGTCGTTTATGGTAAATGAGAAGGTAAAAATGGTTTTACTAGAGTGAATATGTGATGATGATTCATGAAACATACTAGAATGAAAGAATTAACACCATGAAATTCACGTGACTATAGAATCCACCACTACACATGACATGTTAGGGTAAGATATATACATGTTTTGTTGCAGGATCCAATGGTTGTCTGAAAGAATAGGTTGGATATAAAATTCTTAAAACCTATGTGCATACAACCTGAGGGGATATCCTTCAAATATGGGAAAATAGATGATACACATCCAGGAGACACAGATCTTGATGCATGGACAACAAGATTAGAGAAAGGGGGTGGGAATCCCCTGCTCATCAACATCTACAGCTCAGGAATGTGGCATGCAGGAAGATTTCCCTATGCAATGGAGGCCATTGAATTGGTTGTGGATTGTGCCAAGAATTATAATTTGAATACCGGAAGGGTGGAAAAGCATGGTAGGGTTTATGCAGACTCTTTGATTGAGGGTATCATTGCAGGCTTCAATCAACCCAGAGGACATAGGGTGGTTCGACTAAACTTGGGTAAATTAGAGGAGTACACTAGTAAAGAGAAGGAAGCCAGAAGAATCATGTATCAATGGAGGGCTAGTGGTAGAACATATAAGGCTACTACCAAGTTGCATGTGCATCTCTACAAGTTTGATTTTGCTCCAGAGTACCAGTATATGATGGTGATGCTCAATAGAATGACATGAAAACCAAATGATGGGTCTTTTGATAATTGGATGTATGGCATAATAAGGATGATAGAATGTACTGATGAGAAACCCCAATGGGCTAAGATCATAAGCGACAGCCTGGATGAGGGGATGAGGAAGTTAGGAGGAAGAACTAATATGTTCCACATGACCTCCTATGTAGTATATGCCTATGCATTCAAAGGCACCTTTGATGGATTACAAACAATGGGTAGGTTTGGGAGAAACCCTAGAGATGTAAACATTTGGGACCATTACCCACAACTGAAATCAAGAGAGTCTCTCCAACATTACTAGAGAGTGAATGATTCATTCTTCATGCACCTTGTTAGGACTATGGAGGAAGACAGGGCAAAGAGATTGAGCATGGAAGCTCAAGCTGTAATATACAGACATGGGGCTTGGTTCATCCAGTTCCCCACATTTTCATACATAATAATGGAGGGTTTCACTGGGCAACCTCTCATGTTGCCAAGATATCCCAATGACAAGGTCATCATGATTGAACTAGCTAGGCAGATATTGCCTTCAGTAGAAGCTTATATTGAGAAAGGAAAGATAATATTTTGTTTCTAATCATAATTGGATGGTATATGTGCCCTGATAAGGAGAGTGTAAAATATGTAACTGGAGGATTAAAATTGATGTCCCTGAAGCCTTTCTCACTGGCTAGGCCATATGACCCCTATGATAGGATGCAAGCACTGCATAACAAACCAATGCATCAGAGGCACATTGAAGATTATTGGGCTGACTGTGATGATAAGATAGAAGTAAGAAGGAGAGGTTATCAGAAGCTTACTCTAAAGCAGATATACACATTAGATTGCATACCAATGCCTGCACAATTACATGAAGATGATGGTTTGATCATGTCCCGAGAATATGAGGACAACAAATTGTTTAATGAAACAATATCAGCCTCGGATTGGATTCAACTAGAGGTGACCTCCTTACATTAGATAACATAGAAGGCCATACAGTTAACCAAAGAATTGGTGGATGGAGAGATCACCAAGATGAAGAAGAAGGGAGTGGCACTCACTATTAATAAAAAGGAAAAGACAAGAGTTATCAGATGAGGACTATGATGATTTCCTCAAGGAAAAGAGGTTGTTAAAAGGAGAGGGAGAAAAGTAAAATTAAGAAAGAAAACCAAGAAATTGGGATGACAATCATTCGTCAACCTCAACAAAAAGAAGATGTAGCATCTACATCCATTGCAACCACATCCCATGCACCTGCAAAGTAGAAAGAACCTGTGGCAAAGCCTACTCCTGCTATTGTAGAGGACAAGGAGAGCTCAAATGATGATCTCTTGATAAGGAGGAAAAAGAAGAAGATTCAAGAGCCACCTCAGAAGAAACAAACATCTGTTATGAGAGGGGCAGTAGATAAGAACCCCACTATCCTATTGAGGGGAGCATGTGGTGAAGGCATTTTGAAGAATCTGCATCATAAAGTTCCTAATCCTAACATCATGAAATTCAAGTTTGAGATGACAGAGGAACAAAATAAAGAGATGCATAATGTAAGAGATGAACAGTCTTTCCTATTGGATAACACTGTGGATTTGTCTGATGATGAAATAGTGAATGAAGTGTCTGCTAGTTCTATGGAGACACTAGTAAAGAATACCAATATGATACCTCATGGAACCCCTGCAGTGAAATAAGAGGTCAGAGTGGAAGAAATAGAGGAGGATAACCCTGAGGTGGTGGCACAACAAATAGGATTGGCAAAGTTAGTTGATCAGGTCACTAGCCCTGCAACAATAGATTTGACATACCTGGATGATGAAGGCCAAAACAAAGATAAGGACTTTCCTCCAGAATAGGGAAAATTAGAAGTTAATTTACACATGGAGGATGAGGACATGCTTGATCAAAATGATGGTCAAGATAATGAGCAAGCACCTGAAAAGGAAATGAATGTAGAAGGGATTGATAAAGCCCAAGACCCTGGAGAAGTGGGCACATCAAAAGATGAAGAACAAGGTCCTCCAAAGGGTGATGATTAGAGAAGAGAAGAAGAAAATGTGAATAAGAATGATCAGGGTAATCATCCAAATAAACTAGAATAGAGTGCTCTAACTCCTCATAAGGATCAAGCAGCACAGGATACATAGGACCGAAATGTGAAAGTGCAACAAGAAGGCCCTGCACAAGAAGAGGTCCATAATGAGGAAATTCAAGATGAACAAAGGAAAGATCCTTCACCACCAAGAGTGGAACAAATGGTAGAGTCCCTTGATGCTCCGATTGAGCATACAGACCAGCAAGGGTCTGCAGATGAAATACCATATTGGCTACAACAAGAGGTGAACCCATCTCAGGTTAGTGAGATATCTAAGTTTGATATTTCTTCATTATTTTCAGTCGAAATGGCTAAGCCAAAGAGAAGGGAAAGGGCCACTTCTACAATAAAAAGAGATCCTACCACAGGCAGAAGAACAACTCAAGTAGATTTGCCTATAGCAGATAAAGCCAAAGGGCAGATAAGTATAAATGAATTCTAAATGACCTCCATTGATTTGGGCCTTGCTACTGAAGAGCAAGAAGGCTGAGAGGCCAAGGATATTATTGATTTATTATTGAAGAGTGTGGAAAGAGAGAAGAATAAACATAAAGTGCACAAAGAGAACATTGCTCAACTGCATACATTTATAAAGGGACTAATTGACCCAAATCACATGCCAGTTAGCACAGCTACCCCTTTGACCATTATATCTCAGGATGAGGTAATGGGGTTGGATATCATGAAGCATAAGGCACATGTGATGGATAAGTGGTTTATTCAATTTGTCTTTGAAGTAGAGAAGGTAAAAAAGACCTCCCTCACCAATTGGAATTTGCTTAGCACATTGAGGAGCAAAGTGGATAAGTTACAAAAGGAGGTTGGACAAAGATCAATCAAAGTAGAAAATGATTTGACTGTATTGGCTAAGATGAAATGCATAGATGTGAAGGTACTCATATACAATAAGATATTAAATAATCATGCTTCACAGCTATTGGGTATATGGTATGAAGATACCAAGTTTGAAACTGATATCCTAAAGAGATGCAATGCAAAACTCAGAGACATTAGTGTCAAATTGCATCTCATGTCAGAGGAGATAAATATCCTAGAGGCTCTTGAAGACAAAGTGGAAGGGAAGATAGAAAATTAGGATGTTGATTTTGTAGTTAAGGCTTTCCATGATAATTTTAAGCATGCAGCAGATGACCCTCTCCACAAGTTGTCATAAGATGTAATTAACAAAGCCATGAGGATGAAATCAAAAGTGGGAGGATATAATGAAATGTTGAATAGCAGAAAGAACAAATTGTCTACATTACAAACACAATTCCACTCATAGGAGCATGCTATAGCCAAGGCTAAGGTTCAAGGAGGAGAGGAGATTGAATTGATAGTGCAAACATATGAACCCATCAGGGGTATCATCAGCGCACATATAGGTGATGACCCATCCACTGATGAAGAAGATGAAGAATGAGTAAGGATGCAGCATGACAGGGTCATACATATCATATGTCAAAGAAATGATCAAGTACCACCAGATGGTTGTCATCCGGCAACTTGTGCCACATTTAACATTTGTTGACCGAGTCATAGATGATATAGACCATTGATCTTGAATGTTAAATCTTGATCATTAGATCATTTGTAACTACCTCCTCTCTTTGTCCTATAAAAGGAGGTGGAGTACACCTTGTAATATATTCAAAACTTTGAGATTAAATTGTTGAAGAATCAAGACTAATTCTCAAAGCTGATTATAAATATACATGTTTTGCATACTTAATGAAGAAGAAGATTTGGATTACATACAATCGTATACTTTGAGTAATCTATGGATGAATTCTTGGCTTGTAATTTGATTTGTTACATCTCTTGGAGTGCATTTCATGTTGTGCATGTTGTCTTCATTCCTTTCCATCGAAGTTTGCATCAACCATACCTAGTTGTGGAACATCCTGGTGAACCTATGGTTTGATTTCCTTTTCTTCATGACAGTATTTGGAGTGTATATGGATCAATAGCTAAAGATTCATTAATTTTAGTAAAATTTAGCAAGCATTCATTACAATTTTCTTAATTTCATTCAAATCATCATCATAATTTCAAATACACAGATAATCTAAAGAAAATACATGAAAATATGCTGATATCTTGAAGAAAACTAAATATTCATAGCATATTTGAGTTAAATAGCATGTAGAATTGAAAATATCATTAAAATATCTACCTATAATCACTTAATTTAGATAAATTAACAATGCAGAGATGAAAATTGATCAATAATAATTGATGATCAGAAGAATTGATCAAACTTATAAAATATATTTATCATTTGTCGAATACAGTAAGATTAATCTTATATGTTAAAAGATTTATAGAAAGCATCTAGAAAACTAGATGTTTAGACAGCAACTTAGGCCCCTTGAATGGAAAACAACAATGCACATCAAACTAATGAGTAACATCAGTAGATTATGAACTAATCAATAGAGACCTGGGATCATGAATTCTCTGAATTCATCGTATCTTACAAGATTGTAAAGGTTTGATTGCAATTCTTTATCTATGTGTGATTGTGACTAACATCATGACCAATAGGAAGATATTGCCAATGAAGGGAAAGAAGTATACAAGAAGAAAGATTTGTCAAGTGATGACAACAAGGACAAAAGACAATCTGGACAGCAAACCAAAGAAGAGATACATGTGAGTACAAATGTTGATTTTTTCATAAAAGTGTAATTAGGAATGAGGTTATGCAAGTTGATATAGAAAATAAAGAAGAGCATGGTTATATAGTACCATGTTGGTTTAAGGGGCGGCATGAAAATTGTAAACAAGAAGATGGTTATGATGTGGGTTGTAATAGAAAACAAACACCAAGCATGAGAGGCATGATTGAATGCAAGAGGAGACAAGATGAGAGAACAAGTTGGAAAGAAAGGAAGCACCAAGAAGAGGTTTTAAGGAAAAAAATAGATCGTGGATCATGGAGGTTAAGTGTAGAAATAAAAGGGTAGGAGTCTAAAGTCACTGGAAATAAAGTATGGATGGTGAAGTCTAGGACAACAATAAAGGAAATTGGTGCAACAAGATATGGTGAGAATAAAATCTCTCAAGAGGATAGAAACCATGAAGAAGAGAATAAGATTGAGAAGGAAGAGTTGAGTTTGCAGTAGGATGGTCAAAGATAACAAGCTAGAACTTGTAAAGAAGAGTTCAAGAAAAGTGAACGAACCTTGTCACGTCATGAAGTTGGAAAGGAAAATGAAGGTTTGGAGCATGCAAGGGAATCAAAACAGTTGACAAAAGAGGATGAAGAAACAAAAGCATTGGCTAGTGTCATACCAATGAAGGAAGAGCATGGAGCATCTTGGAGGAAGCCAGAGGAGGAGGCATGCAAGATAAACGATAAGCAAATTGCTTTAGGTGAATTAAAGAGTGAGGATTTTGAATTTTTAAATGAATTGGTTGAAGAAAAGAGTTTGATGGAAGAAGATGAAGAGAATGTAGAAATGGACAATGATGATCACATGTATGAATGGGAAATGGAGTTGTGGAGGCTGGTAGATGAGAAAGATATCAGGAGAAGAAGATACAACAAGGAGGAAAAAAACAAAAGCAGATTGGCAAGTCCAAAATGAACAAACATAAGTGTGGTAAGAACTCAGACAAGAATCCAAATAAGAGTAGTGAGAAGCAAAAGAGGATAGCAGTAGCATGGAATGATAAAAAACTATGAAGAGGTAAAGAGTGAGATTGTAACCATTGCAAAGGTTGAGGAAATAATGAATGAAAGTATCTGGAATGGTGGAAATCTTGTGGTTTACTAGGGATCTAGAAAAGAAGAAGAAAGTAAAAGTGCGTATTTGAAGAAAGAGGAAGAAAATAATAACAATGAGAATGATTTATGGACACAATTTATAGTGATAGAGCAAGAATGGATAGAAAAGGTTGAAGGTATACAGACCAATGGGACAACATAGGGTGTGGAAAGGAAGATTGCAGGTAATGATGACGAAGTTATTGCAGCAATGAAGCCAAATGTGGGGAATGTGGTTGCAAGTCATGATATGAATAATGAAATTTAGAATGATCTATGGCTACAGAAGTTGACTATTGAGAAAGAGTGGTTGGAAAAGTTGATGAACGAAGATGTAGGGTATGGAAAGGAATTAGGAGGTACTAATTTATGTGCGGATGTTGATGACATTGATAAGGTAAAGTTGTTGGAGAATGTTTTTTTTTTTCATTTGACTTGCTAAATGTTGAACATTATGGGCAGAAGTATGCAATAATATATATAGATTTTAATAAGAATATTGTAAATTGTGGTGTGAATGGTGGATTCCAAGATGAGATGATGTTGACTTTGGAAAGAGAGCAGTCGGAATGAATGACTGATGAAATTTTTGAATGTGGCAAAGAACATGAAACAATATGTGCAAATTTCTCTAAGGTTGTGAATAATTTTGATGAAGTTGTATGAGGCTACAAATTTAAAGGAACAAAATAGAGTGGTGAGTAGCAATGTTGGAAAACAATAGCAATAGTTCCAAAAAAATTATGGAAGAAGTGGAAGAAAAGATTAAATAAGTTACAGAGGAACCACATATGTAGGAGCACATGATCTTTTTCCCCTAGGAGTCTGATGCAGGGGCATTGACATAAAATTTTTGATTTTTAGTTTTACTCAGTAATGATAGGTTTATGGTTAGGAAGTTTTGGTTTTGACAGCAAATTAAGGGTAAGTTTGAGATTTTATTGCTATTTGGATAGGAGGTTAGGAGAATATGGCTTATTTTGATTACTGTCGCAACATGGGCAGAATGAAGGTAATTGATACAAGTAGCCTTTGACACTAGAAGAATAAATGATTATGAGTCAGGAAGCCATGAGCAGTTTGGTTCATTAGTTACACAGTGGAGAGCAAAAAGACAAAGTGAATAGGAAGAGTCACAGTAGCTGGAATCAACGGTTATGGAAAATAGACGATGGTTCAAATTCTATTGTGTAACGACCAAGAAGGAAGAATGCATAAAGAAGATTCGACAGAAGGAAGATAAAAAGAAGTGGTGGTCATGTGTGGAAGAACAAGGCCACGAGGAAGGCCAACAGGAAAATATGAAGAGGCCAGTTTAGATGCCAAAAATAAAGAAAGGCCAAACTGGTAAAAAGGCAATGAAGAAACTGCAGCAAGAAAAGAGTAATCACTATAGACTGGATCATTTGAGATGAAAGAATGAGAAGAGACCGATGAGAGGAAGTCAGATAGTCGAGGTTGATAAAAATGAGTGTAGACAACTAAAAAAGAGAGGAAGGACTGATAGAGGGGATAGATGATAGGTAGTCTGATAGTCTATGGAAAGATATAAATACAGTTGAAGGTCTTTGTAGGTAAAATAAGTGTTATGCCAAAGAGGCTGATTCTTGAGTGAATTGAGCATATTGTAATAATTGTTTGATCCTAAAATTAAAGTATTCTTTTATTCATGTTATTATCCATTGTCTGAGACTATTTCATTTTTTGTTCTTTGTGTGATGGTAGTTCCTGTCATGGGTAGTTCTTATCTTGGCAAGTTAAATTCATTAGAGTTCTAACACTTCTATATTTCATTTCTGGATTGACTTCCTATCCATAGAAAGGTTCATGTCACTGTTATGATAGAAGGTCTATAGAGGTCTAAGGTAAGAGATCAACATTAAGGAACAGAGAGTGTGTCTAGTGTGTGAGGTTATTTAATAGGGTATTAGAGCATGTGCTTAGGAGCATTCTATCAAAGATACTACTACATGCATTGAGAACACACTTACAAATGATTATAGTATGATATTCCTACTATCTAAAAATTGACAATGAAATCCACACCTTTGATGATTGCACTTATACCTCTTCACACTATATTTTGATGATCTAATTAGTTAGGCACACTCTACACTTGATCACTATCACAAATACATCTTCAAGATGAATCAGGAAAGCATCTACAACTTCTACTCTTTCTCCTTCAGTCATACATAAAAATGTATTCATTCTACTTCTTATCTTACATGTGAACCTTTTCAATCAACTTGCAATCACACCTCACCTCACTCAATTTGATTTACAATTTATACAAGACATTACATTGATTATATTACTAGTTAGCTAGATAGAACATAAAAAATGTGCATTTACAAGTTGGCCAGACAACACACAACATGAAATGTGTAGACGATAGGTCCTAAGTGAAACCACACATTACACTAGTAGAAGATCCACGCCTTGACACCAACACTTGCTTAACCAAGTCTAAAACTTCCTTCACAATTTCAAACACCAAGGAATTACATCTGTACAATCTGCTCATTTGAAAATAGGACAACTTTAACCAAAAACACATGAACCTTGAAGCATAACGGCCACATCAACTTGAAAACCTTGTGTAGTATTAGAAACAAGATTTATCTTCAAACACTCCAAACACTCCTTTGCCACTGCACATCAAAGAATTGTGCCACACAACTTCAATCATGAACTTTGAGAACAATCTATCATCTAGAACACACTGCAACATGCTATCATTTGAAAAATAGAGCTGGGACCACCAGGGACCTTGAAACTAAAAGGAAACATGTAATACACATTCATAAAAATATCCTCAAAACCACAAGGGCAATCATTTATTTCTGGAGAAATGCAGAGCATTCCAACAGGCCTTCAACACTAGCTTACTCTGCCATAACACATGTCGATACTCTATCATGCATAACTTTCATAGCGAAAGGACACATGATCTAAAAACTTGGAATTATCACCTTCATTACATCCTAAACATTCGTCAAGAACTACATGGCAATATCTACAAATGCGAAGGAATGCAGAGCATTCCATCATCCTCCATAGAACACCTTCATAGAGATAATATTTTCTTCAACTAGTCAATAGAAAAACACTCTTCTAGTAATCAAATCATCATGGAACTTGGAACATACTAATTCCCATATTAATATGAACTATATCTTCTCCCTTATCTTGTTGAATAAGACATGACATCCAACCATGAACTATATCTTCTTCTCTTGTTGGATGGGCAATAACATCCAACCATGAATACCATCACACCATCATGATAGTGTAGACATCAATGACAACCTAGTGAGAGTGTTGACAACAATGACAACCCTAGGAACCATATGTACAACAAATGGCACAACCAAAAAATAATAAGTGTAAGTGTTAATAGACTAATAGTAAAACACTAACAACTTCATGTGAACCCGAAAATTGTAATAGCTAAAAAACATTTATGATTATGACCTCAACAATGAAATCGACCAAGTGTTTAAAGAATACATTGAGAGGAGTCATTTTTCATGTGAATGGGCCGAATGATGGCCAGTAGGGTAGATCTTAGGCCATAGATGTTGTATGAAGGCTAAAAAGGGAGCCTGTTGACTGGGTCGCGGGCCTATGGATGGGTGAAATGCCTAGTGTAGGATATAGAAGAAACAAAATACCTTCAAAACCACTTTGGACCAAGACTAGCTGAAATTTGGGAAGATTTTGAAGTCAATCCTATGACAAGGAATGGTTGATGACTTCTTGATGACTTGAACCACAAATGACAGCCTTTGATGTGGGTCTTACCTAAGGGGTTGTGTGCCAAAAAAGATCATGTGAGGAGGGTCAAGGCAGAAGCACCTAGTTGCAAGCCTAATCACATGAAGCAGGGTCGAACATGACTATGGCCACCTTGGAATGGTGCCGAGAAAGCTGGATAGGGCCTACTAATAGGCGTGCTAGATGAAAAAGCCAAACAAGAAATCAAAAAGTTCTAGTAGATCCAACAAAATGGTAATCTCTCTGGAAAGAAGGCATATTACAAACCTTAGACCAACAACTAAAAATCTGCAACAAAAAATGTTGAAGCATAAACCATAAACCATGATGTGGAGGTGGTAGTCAAAAAAGAGAAATTGACCCTGAAAGGAGTTGTGACCATCTACAAAGGGAATGTACCTTACAAGCTTTGTTGAAAACAAAACCTGGGCATAAAAACAAATTTTGCAGCTAAAAAAATGACTTCGACTTTTGGTGAGATTGCGACATGGAACTTGAGCAAAATACTAAGTAATGCTAGTGTAGAAAGTGGCTGACTGTGAGATGGGTCTAGACAAAAGAACCCTTGATCCAGAGGCAAAAAAATGTCTACAAACATGCTTAAAATCTTTAATCTATTTTCCAAAAGATACATAAAATGCTTGTAGATATGCAAACACAGAGGTTGAAAGGGGTGAATGAATGCAAGATGAGCCTACTAAGATTAGTGAAGGTCAGTTTAGGATATACAAAATGGTGAAGAAACCCATAGATTTATATGTCACCATAGAGGTTGGGAGGCCAAAACAAAATTGAAACCTACAAAAACTAAAAATGTTGACCTTGGCAAGGGGAAAGATGCCCTCTACTAAAAATATTTCAATTTTTTTACAAAATTTTGTACATTATAGATTTGGAGACTATACAAACCATAGGGTTTTTTTTTTAATTTTGATTTTACCAAAAATTGTCATTCGAAGGGTTACCTTGACTGTCTTGGGCCTTCTAAACTCAATGACATGGTCCATGATGCTCTAAATATAGGGCTAAGTGCTAGATTCACCAGTTCATGAAGGAACGTACAAGCATGGCTCTGATACCATATTAGAGCAGCTAGGATCATCAAGCACAAAGAATGAAACCTTCCACAAGTGAAAAATAGAGCACAAGAGCATATCTATCATATACAAATCAGAGTGTGTAAAATACAATGAGAAGCCTTGTATAAATAGGCAAGGAGAAGGAGGTAGGAAGGTAGGAATAAACTACTAACTATCCCTACAAACATGCAACACTTGTCTAACTCACATGACATGTGTGAGGGTAAGTGGAAAGTCAAAAGGAAAGAGGTGTCTCATATGTGTGAGTACACATGTTGAAGTGAGACAAACTCCTAAAAGACTAGGTAAATTTAAGCATATGAGTGAATAGGTAAAACCTTCAAAGAGGTGATATCTAAACTAGTTAGATAATGACACTATTTACACTAACAATAAATACTAGTAGATCACAAGAAAACACACCAAACACTCTTGTACAAGCAAGTAGTATGTATTCAATTAAAGAGTGTCATATCTCATGGACTCACTCAGGTCCAACTTCAACCACCACTATTAGATAATGGTGGCTTCCATCCCCTTGATACAATCTACCATTTCTTTGAATGGAAGGAATGCAAGGTCATGTACCACCTCACACACTTTACTTTGGAGACCAAAGTCTTTCCCAAAGTGTATTCCAACTCAAACAATGGAGGTAATAGAATGAGCTCTTCTCCCCCTGCTACAGTGATGTACTGTAGGATATGTTAGTCGAAGGTCTTACCTAGGTTAGCAAGGTGTCTAGGGAGCCCCCAAATATACATGAGGTACAGTGGGGTTCAAGTCTATGAATGGGGGTGTCCCAAACATCTAACGAAGCTCCAACCAAATCAAGTCTAGACGGACCAAGGATCTTAAGGTTTTTTCTAAGCAAGAAGGGGTCCTTCCTTTGAAATGAGTCTTTTAATTCTCATAACATTTATATCTTGTGCCAAAACATGCAGTTAAGGTCATCCTTAAGGGTGATGAAATCCATTAACAGACTTTCTATAGAGGATGCTGAGTACTTTTGATTCTCAATATCATCTTACGACATGAGAGAAGAGAATATGTATGACTCTCGAGTCCCTAGGAATAAAGCAAATAAATAAATAAAACAAATAATATAGTATTTCTGATCTCCAAGATCACCTTTTGATGTGAGGAGACAGAATATGTACATAGACATTCAAGACATGGTAAAACTTGTAAATTTCCTTAAGAAAATGAAGTTTACTACTAAATTAGTGATAAAAATTAAATCTTTGTCAAGTGTCCTGCACCAAACTCATTAGTAGTTTCACTTTCTTGCTTCTTTGACAAGAGATACGAGGTTTCACAAATGATATTAGTTTCCAAAAAGCAAGTTGTTAGATGAAAAACACAAATCAGGACTTTCAGAACCAAAAGCATCAGTACAGTGACCAAAAGCACAACAGAATTAGCCAAAAGCGCAATAAAACTGACCAAAAGCATACACTCTGCTAACCAAAAATACAACAGAATTGAACAAAAGCACAAAGATATATACCAGAAGCACAGTAATTTTGACCAAAAGCATAGAGCTGCTGACCAAAAGGACACATATGTCAACTGAAAGCACAAATCTATCTGGGTCTTACAAAACATAAAACAAAGGTAGTCAAAATCACAATCGTGTTGTCCAAAAGTGAATAAGTATGCTTTGGATGGGCCAGGGGGTTGTTTGGAAGTATAAATCTATTAACCCTGCACAAATTAGAAAGAAAACAATGAGATGATTGATTAATTAGGTCAAAAGGCAATAAAACATGTCCACAAACACATCAGCTTGTGAAACAAACTAAGATTAATGCCTGTAAATACATCATCTTGCATGCATGCAAAAGGTAAATCAAATGCCTAAAACCATGTAAAAATTTAGAACTCAGTAGATAAATAGAAAAAACCATAAGTGCCACTCTGTTCACCAGAAGTGCAACACTGTTGATCGAAAGCACAATTCTGTGACCAAAAGTGCAACTATACTAACCAAAAGCACATCTCTGCTAGCCAAAAGTGCAACTCTATACCTATAGCCTAAAAATCAAAATTCTCAAGCAAATATGTAGGTCATCCCCCAATAATGGGTTACAGTTTTTGGCCAAACTTGACATTGAAATCAATATTTTGAACTAAATCTTCACATTTTGACACCTATAGCCACTAAACCATTAGGAATTTGAAGATGATGCAAACTAGTGATTTGTGAGATTTTGTTTGTAGATTCTAAATATATTTTTTTAAAAAAATTGGAGTTAAATTGTAATTTTTTTGCATCTCCTTTCATAACTTGGTTTTAATAGTAAACAACATTTTTTTAAAGTGATGTGTGATTACAAAATGGATGGATGATAGCTCAAATCGATGTGAGATGCATCAAATAATGGTTAAAGTGATGGGAGATATGGATTCCAATGCTCAAAAATTTTGAAGGGTTTGTGAAGAGATGAATGTGTGTATTTATATCTTTCAACAAATATTGATCAATGGTGGAGGAAGTTAGATGAAATTGATGGATGAGATAAATTGAGAAGACATGTGTTATGCAGTAAAAAGTGGACACATGCATTTTCACCTCCTAGTTTAGCTCCTAGGTCCCCATGATTACATTATACATGCAAAATATTCACCTCGTGTAAAATCCCCTGAAATCCATGTCAATTGGGAACTAGGGGCCCATTTTATTGCTTACCCTAGACCAAAAAGGCACCTAGGGACTTGGGTGCCTGCACCCAAGTCCTCCCTAATTCATTGGGGCCAATTTTAATACATGTCGGTATAGGACCTTTAAATGGGTCTCTCCTTGTTGGTTCTTTTGGTTAATTTCATGAATGTTAGTAGGAAAGCATATATAAGTGTGTTTTTTAATTCATTTTGAGTGAAGATGGATATATCGAACTTATGATCTTGGAGCAAAGATCATTCAAAGCATTCATTTTGTTATTGATGCAAATTTGTATTTGTATTGTTTGTGTTGTTACATATTTGGAATCATCATCCATCTCCTTATGAGTTGAAAGATCTTCATTCTCCTAAGGGCTACACGTCTAAGGTGATATCACTGTTATTTGAATCATTCTATAATCATTTTTTTTAGTCTTTGCCCTGCTAGGGCATGCATTCTCTCTAACAACGGTGTTGGGAAGCTTGAATGCTATCATGGGATTTGACTAAGGCAAATCCCTAAACACCACAACACCCAAACCCATTTTCTTCTTATGTACAGGTTACAGGTGTGAAGTCTAAAGAAGTGAAGGTACAAGAAGGTTGTGTAAGGGAAAGAATTTTAGGATCCTAAAGCAGTTTATGAATATTCCATTGCAGATGACTTGGGCACCCACCCTGAAGTCCTCCTACTCAAACAAGAATTGAATCAGGCATTAGGACACTCTTTGTGATATTTCTCTAGTTCTGAATTTCTAAATATTTGGACTTTCTAGGCTTGGGTGCCCACCCTGTAGTCCTTCAACTTTTCAGCTTCCAAATCATAGGTTTTGATATCTCTCTAATCATCTTTGTACATTTGATTTATGGGTTTTAGTCATCTTCTATAAGTTACAAGCTGATTATCTTATAATTAGGGTTTAATATATACTTGTCCTAGGGTTTTGATAAAAGGCTTGGTTAAATCTTATCTTTCCATAGAAAACAAGAGTACAAGATTTGTAGTTGAGTCCACCTCTCTTTGGTTGTGATTTTAGCTCAATCTTGTCCTTGAATTTGATTGTGGAAGAAGGTTTGATTTTGGGTGTGCATCTTTGTCTCCTTCATTCATCTTTTCCCCTTTATCATTTTGGTGAACCCATAGCATCGAGCATTTACATCTTTCTTAGTGTTAATTTTAGATCTTGCATTCATTCATAGCATACTTGTCATTAATCAATGAAAAATCTTTCATAAATTTGAAAAAAGTGAAAAAATTAAGCATTCTAGGCTTGCATAAAGGCATAATTTTGCATTATTTTCATTGCATAGCCTTGAAATATTTTGCATTCATTCATAGCATACTTATCATTAATCAATGAAAAATCTTGCATAAATTTGAAAAAAGTAAAAAAAATAAGCATTCTAGGCTTGCATAAAGGCATAGTTTTACATTATTTTCATTGCATATCATTGAAACATTTAATTTTCTAATATTTACATCAGATCTTATCCATATTACAGAAATTAATCATTTTATGATACTACATCTTGCATTTGAAGATCTCATTTGCTAAGGTTTTGTTGAAAACTTGTACTTTTTCCTATAACCTAGTCATTGGCAAAGCTAGGGTTTGTAGTCAAAATCTTATTTAAGATTTTTCTATTATCATAAACATTCATTCAAATCTGATTTTCAATTGTAGTTTTGTATCCTTTGGCATCCTTGCTTTCAAAATTTTAATGTTTGCAATTCCACATTGTGTATTTCAATAGGCATAATTACCTTAACCTTATTGATCATACTATTGGTTAGTGCATTGAATGTTATAGGACTTTGCATGAGTTGTATAACCTGCTATCCTAAAACAAACACCTTTTTAAGGAGAAGCCATAGACTAATGGGTTCTAGTTCTTTGAATACAATCGATATGTAAACATCGGAAAATCCATTACACAACTACTTTACAAAAGGTGAATCAACATCTTTACAAGATGTCATAAAAACAACCATGACTGAAGAACAAATATTTCATGATGTTGAAGATATGATTGATGTAGTTTCACATGTACCTGATGAACAACTCAAGAAATTGGACAAACTTGCTGATTTTCAACAAATTTTAGAACATGCACATCTAGCTCAAGAAGTGGTACCAATTGTTGAAGTTATAACAAGATTGCTACATGAAGGACAAGAAGGTGTTGACATGCTCCATGGATTAGCCCACATAGTGGATCATAACATTATTCTAGTAGTTAGCCATGTGAACATCATTGAAAATGTGTCACCACCAACATATATAACATCACAAGTATCATCACCCATAGCGACTATTGGAATATCCACTTTTACATCATCAATTCTCACTACTAATCCACAATCTTGTAATAATGCTACCACTACCATGGGAATATCTACTTGAAACAATTACAAAGTTGTTGCATTTAATTATCAAAAACTCAGTACCTCATGTCTCCATACCTATGCATACTTATTCTCAACCACCCATTACCTTCCATTTATTACTAGCCACATTTAAATTTCACGATTGTAGCATGAAATGCACCTCTTTCAAATCTTCAAACCACTTCACCTAATGTTTCTCTCCTAAACCATATTTTGTAGAGTATGTTATCCTTGCAGCAAAAAGTGACAGACTTGACTAATGCTTCCTCTCAACCTACTTTACCAACATATCATGCTCACAGTCTTTTATCTTATTCTGTTCTAAGAGCTCAAACACCTAACAAATTTGAAAATCCCCTCTTTGAAAAGTATAGTGGTAAAGGTGATCCTAATACTCATGTGTCAGCATTCATAGAAATGTGTAGTGACTTCTTTGATGAGGATTTGTTAGCAAAACTTTTTCCTTGATCTCTCAAAGATATTGCTTTGGAATGGTTTTTCTCTTTACCCCCTAATTCAATACAATCCTTCTCACAACTAATTGATTAGTTCTTACAACATTTCCAAGCAAACATTGGACCTTCTATCTCATTGATTGATTTAGTCCATTGTAAACAAGGTCCGAAAGAGAAATTAACAAAATTCATCAGTTGATATCAAGATCTCATTGCATAAATAGAATATCTGATTAAAGACAAGGATGTTCAGAAAGTATTCATTACAAATCTACAAATAAACATGCATGACAAGATATTGTTGATAAAGTATAGTTCTTTCCAACATCCATGCACAACTCTCTGAGATTACCAATTTTCAGCTAGTCAGTATGAGAATCATACCACATCGACTCTTGTTGGTAAATCTATAGCTGGAACATCTCAAAATTCATTTAAGAAGAATACTAGGAATTTCATCAAGATTAATGGGAAACATTCAAACAATTTTCAATCACAAGTGTCCATCATTGCAAAGCCTACTCGGACACCATTTCAATTCAGACAACAATAGAGAAAATTCACTCCATTATCAAATTCTCTTCATTTGATAATGACTTAGGTAGTGAATAACAATCTTTTAATGATTCCTCCTACTCATCCATTCAACAGTAGTAAGATACAAAGACCTTCATTTCATGCTAATGTTTATTGTCATTATCACCACTAGCTAGGATATGATACCGAAAGATGTATGCATCTGAAACATAAAATTCAAGACCTCATTGATTCTAACATGATACAAGTTACTGGTGTGAATGAAAATGGAAATAAGTTGGTAGCCCCTCTGAATCAAAATTCACAAATCTTCACCGATCCTTTTCCTAAACATAGTGACACCAACATGGTGGAACAAAATACAATAGAGGTTGAAGATGACTATCTTGACTATGATGAAATAGTTGGTATGATAGAAGTGGATAAGGCAAAAAATGAAGATCTACCTCTCCCACGAGGAAAAGGTATCTATGCTAAGGTTCCTCCTTCTCTATCCCTTTCTAGATCAGGAGATAACTAAGATGCACAAAATATGCAAATGGAATAGCCTATATGTAATCACTTGAAACAAGAGAAAGTAGTGACGATGAGAAGCATCTCATTTCATTGTGAAAGGCTTATTCATCAAGAAACATAGAATAAGAAGGAAAAAGAAAGGAAAAGAGAAAGGCATGAATCATCCATGAAAAGAGGTAATGATTCCCCTCCCCACAAGCATAAAAAGATTTCAAACATACAAGGTCTTGTGAAACAAGCACCGCATGGTCATTTTGGAAGTAAACATCAAACAAATATGAGTTGCTCACACATTTTACCACACTTGATGGAGCACCTCTCAAAGATGCTCACAATTTTGGCCTCTTCTTAAAATAGATATATTCATATGTTGTATTGTGTTCCACTGTGTTGTGTTAAATGTTGTTTAGGTCTCATCAGATGACCCTTGATACTCTTGTAAGGTCAAGGATATAAGGAGACCACCTCTATTGTGACACTTATTCTATTTTTGTCCATATTCTTCTACTCTCCTCTCTCTTATTGTAATTGTTGTGTGTGGTACCTCGGGGGCATAATGTTGTGGAGGTTGTCTTGGCGACATTTTTCCATGTTGTGGACCTATGTCACCTTTATCTCCTATCTCATTTTAGTGTTTACATTCTTCAGTGGCTCTACTAGTCAAGGGATGATGAAAACAAATAAGTACTAATAGGGACTGTGCATCCCTTTAGCAAGAAATAAAATATGGACCCAGTCCATATATGAAGATGGGTTTGATATATTACTGACACTTGACTGGTAGAATCACTTCATCTTGTGATTTGTATTGTGAATTTGTTGTAACAAAACCATTGCAATAGTCTAAATCTTCTTCTATGTAGTTTGGATTATTTTGTATGTCACCTTGTAGGTACACTCGGTTTTGAGATACCTAAAGTATAACCTCACGGCTATACTCGATTCTGAACCTGCAAGTGTAGCCTTGGTCTATTATGTGATATGTTAAATGATTTATATATAACTTTTATGAATTGATGTGGTTGTTATCTTAGAATAGATTTGCTAACCAAATATTATATGATGCAGGAGCATCCCTAGTTCAAGACCAATCTTGCATCAACCAAAAACATTTACATTTCAATTTGTTTCCTTTTCATTTTCCAGTTCAGTTCAGGCAGTTCAGTTGGTAACAGTTTCTATATTTTGTTCCGCATTCTACCGCAGTTGTATTTCAGACCTTGCAGAGCTAGACTTAGCATCTAGATTCATCCATGAACATCATATTAGGAATTTAGATCATTTGGACTAAGCACCAAAAAGATATAGCTATCAGAAGATCGATTGTTTTCTCAGAATAGAGCATCCTGACAACTTCTAATAATTAGCTAAAGGAGAAGACCTACAGAGCATTTCTTTGACTTGTGGAGCTTAATAACACATCATTTGATGTTGTCTTGTTCATGGCTGACCTTCCTCAAGATTTGTACTTCATTCCATTCATTTGTAGAGGAATTCTTCATGTTTAGGTCTGACCTATCCGTGTACACACGTTATAGCTCTTCATTGAAGTTTGTGATCTTCCTTGGCCGACGCGGAGGAATCTATTGTTTTGGATATGATATATAAAGATGTAATATATCCCTAGGAAAGAAGTTAGCATAATTCTAAGAATTTAGAAGATAGATAGTTTTGGCTCTTTCGCAAAGGGACTTCAAAGCTATATCTTGTGCATATTCTGATACTCTACAATCAAGCCTACGATCCCTAATTTGCAAGCTCGCATATTTCTAGCTGATCTACATTTGAATTCTATGATACACTAATTGACTAAATTTGCATTTATTCATATCTTTGAGTTGTTTCCGTTGTGTTTAATCTTGTTGCACGGAATGGACAATTCATTCTGTGAACCCTCCTACTGTGACTGAAACAAGTGGTATCAAAGGAAAGTTTGAATCTTTGGGAGTGAATTGAGCAAAGTTGATGAAGGAATTACATAATTCTTGTTGTGGATAGATCATTGAATTGAGGCAGGTTACTTGTGTTGCAATTGATTACCGATTGTGAGGCAGTTGTCACCTTGTAGCCCAATCACCAAACTTGAGGCAATTTACACTTGATCCTAGGAAGATGCCACCGAGGAGAGTTGATGTTGTTGGATCAATGGCTGGTAGAATGGATGAGATGATGGAAATGATGAAAACAATGATAATTTGATTGGATGTTGTTAAGGAAGATATGCGAAGAGGATTGACACCAAGACCTAATGTTGAAAGTGATGATGAAGAAAATTTTCAATTTGTTGAACAAATTGGCGAAACCCTAGGAGGTGATGAAGAAGAAGAATTAGATCAAATAAAGATGTTGCAGGCTATTTCAAAGATTGGGAAGAGACCTAGAGTTGATGTACCTAATTACACTGGCAATTTGAATCCTGAAGAATTGATTGACTGGATAAATGACATGTAAGAATACTTTGAATATGAAGAATTTGGAGATCTGAAGAAGGTGAAATTTGCTAAGACAAAGTTGAAAGGACATGTTGTTATATGGTTGAAGGAAGTTTCGTTGGATAGAAACATAAGAGGAAAAGAACAAATTACAAAGTGGGATAGAATGGTGACAAAATTGAAGAATCAGTTTATACCTGCTGACTATGAGCTAGAGCTATTGAAGAGATTGCAAAACCTGAGACAAAAGGGGAAATTTGTGAAGGAGCATACTAAAGAATTTCATAACATGATCATAAGGATAAGACACAGTGAAGCAAGTAAGGAGAAAGTGGCTAGATACATCAATGGACTAAGATTGAACATTCAAGAAGAACTAAGCTTGGTAAGGATGCCATCTTTAGAGGAAGCATATTAGTTTGCCCTGAAAATTGAAGAGAAGCTGAACAAGAGGCATGATCTAAGATAGAGAGGAAGTGGAGGTAAATTTCAAAGAGGTAGAACATTTTCTAGAGGAGACAAATCACATCCAGAGCAGAACAAGCCTAACAACCCATTCAAGAAGGAGGATAGAGATAGCATTGCCTACCAGAGCAATGACAAAAATTTTCATCACATAAGTAATTATAATTCATACTAGAATGGAGAACATTTAGAGGCACTTGTTTCAAGTGTGGAGGTGAAGGACATAGAGCATTTGAATGTAATCAAGGGAGTACAAGAAAGAGAACAGAGAATAGTGGAAGAATTGCCTATGTGGAAGAAGAGCCTATTGGATCACCTAGTTCAGTTGGTAAACCTGAGAAAGGAGAATCAATTGTAATGAGGAGAACACTTTTTCAAATAGAGACAAATGAGGAACCACCGCAGATGAAAAGTTTGTTCAGAACCAAATGCAAATCAAGAGGTAAATGTTGCAAAGTTGTTATTGACAGTCATAGTTCTGATAACCTAGTTTCAGAAGAAATGGTGACTAAGCTGAAGTTGAAAAGATTGAAACACCCTAAGCCCTATTAGATAGCATGAATTCAAGATGATAATAAGGTATTGGTGAGTGAACAATGTTTGGTGAAATTTCATATTGGATCGTATCATGATGAAGTATTGTGTGATATTATGCCTATGGATGTTTGTCACATTTTGTTGGGTAGACCTTGGTAGTATGATAGAAAAGCTATACACGATGGGACAAAGATTACATACACTATAACATCAAATGGAAAGAGAATTACTTTGATTCCTTTGGAAGATGACCCTAAGAGTGAAGTATGTGGTTGCTAGAATCTACTTGGTAGAGGGAAGAAAATTTCTAGATGGTTTGAGACATGAAAATATGTGTTATGCTTTGATTCCTAAGAAGCCTTATACATTAAGGAGACTGAAGAATCACAACCAGAGGAGATAAAGGAGTTGCTGACAGAGTATGAAGACATCATATCAGATAATGTACCTTAAGGATTACCACCAATTAGGAGTATCAGTCATCACATGGATCTTATACCTGGAGCAAGTTTGCCTAACAAAGCAGCACACAGAATGATACCGACAGAGAATGCAGAACTAAATAGACAGATACAAGAGCTACTAACAAAAGGTTTGATTAGAGAAAGTTTGAGTCCTTGTGTAGTACCTACAGTGTTAGCACCTAAGAAAGATGGAGAATGGAGAATGTGTACAGACTCGAGCAATAAACAAGATCACAGCTAAGTATAGATTCCCTTTACCTAGGATAGATGATATCATGGATTGTTTGAGTGGAGCAAGATATTTTACAAAGATAGATTTGAAGAGTGAATACCATCAGATCAGAATTAGAGAAGGTGATGAATGCAATACTACTTTTGTTGAAAAAAATGTAGATAACTAAGAGGGGGGGTGAATCAGTTATCTTATAACTTTTCTATTTTCACTTTCTTTTCTTCTCTTATCATTTAATGTTATATCAAGGCAAGGCAATCATAAGAACTGAAAAGAAATTAACACATAACACAAGGATTTTTAAGTGGAAACCCTATTAAGGGAAAAACCACAGGGTGACTAAACCAAGATTATATTCTCTATTAAAAGAATAAAGAGTACAAATTTGGCACTTGCCAATTAGGGCTCACTGCCCGAGCACACTACTCACAAAAGGCCCACTGCCTACAAGAGACTTATAGTCTACAAATGCTTATAGATGATACCAAGGTGTTTGAACTAATGAACAACATCTATACATGTAAAAAATTAGTTTGGGTTAGGTACAGTATACTGATCTGACACATTTCATTCTTCCTCTGCTCAATATTCCTTTCCTGTCATATTTTGGGCTTAAATTACTGCCTTCGCACTTGTCTCTAATTTTCTTCGCACTTAATCATTTATTCTTTCACTTGCACACCCTCACAAGCTTGAATCCATTGGGTGTATATATCCACATCAAGGATTTCCAACAACTTCTTAGTCGGCAACAAGAAGACCTAAAATATTTGCAAGTTACTGATCTATCAGATGAATCTATGCTTGATTAGTGATGCGCATAAAAAACATAGGCATAGAAGTCTTTAATCATGTCAGCCAACAATGTATAATGCCACAAATTGCTTGATCAACACCTTTTGTACATCTGGATTGAGGTCTGATACTCTATTGGTTAGTTCTTCCTTTGTCTGCTCTGCCTGACTAGAACCCAACACTCAGATGCTCATATCTTTTCCATGCTTTACCACTGGAGGCTAAAACTCTAGAATACAGTAGTCATGACACCCCTCTTTAGTTTTCCAAGTCTGTAACTTACTGAGTTACACCATCTGAGAGATCCGGACTTGATTGTCGGACCTTGTTACATAATCTGTTCTTGTTTACCGGACCAAAACAATCTTCAATCTAACTTCTGGTAAAGGCATATTATGTACTATAGATGTATGGGATAAACTTTGTTGCCATCAATCACAACACTTATGAAGCCATGCAATGTCTCTTTCCAACAATCTCCCCCTTTGGCATTGATGGCAACACTTAGTGAAAAATGGCTAAGTGTCGCAGTAACTCCCCCTTAGCTTGTGCTCTGTCTCTTGCACTTTTTTACCGAAGCTCCCCCTTTACTAGATTCCTCATTTTTCACTACTCTTCACTCCCCTTTCGACATCAATGGAAAAGGGTAGAATCCGTATACCAAAATTTTGCAAATATTAATCTATACATGGCCGCATAAGTATATACAAATCATATGTTATACTTACATATACTTAAGTATATCCGCAAAGGTTGTCTTCAACTGTATGATTTATGTGGCCCAACTCCTCTTCATTCTATCCAAAATGGAGATGTGTCCACTTAACAAAAACGCATATGCTTCTGCCCTCTTTAAGTCTATTGAATCACTGGTCCAGACTGTATTTTGTGCCTCTATCAAGGCATCATGCATTGCCTCTAACTTAGGGATGATTATCCCTTTGAGCTCACCCATTCTATCCTTTATGTTCTTTTTCTCCTTAACTAGTTCTTTAATTTCATTTATTATAGCAATAGTTTGACATTCATGATTTACCAGAGAGGTAGTAAGGGGATCAAAATTCTGAGATAAGCTTGACAGTTTTCCTTCTTGTTCTTTCACTTTCTTCTCCATGTCCTCTGTCACTTTGGGCCAAGTTAAACAAAATTTGTATATGTGCCCACCATCCTTAAGAGCATTTTCAAGGCTCTTTATACCAATGCCTAAGGTTCTTCTATCATTAGCAATTAGCCCTTGTACTTCACTAAACCTCTTTGCCAAGAACTCCTTTTAGACCTTAGTTTCTGTCGATTTCTCTAAGGATTCAAAATGAGTGTTAACAGAATTTACTAAGTTTTCAGGTTACTAGATGGAGAGGTAGAA
Source organism: Cunninghamia lanceolata (assembly GCA_027924645.1). Lineage (NCBI taxonomy): Eukaryota > Viridiplantae > Streptophyta > Pinopsida > Cupressales > Cupressaceae > Cunninghamia > Cunninghamia lanceolata. Next base: position 15,138,199 of record BSBN01000078.1, read on the forward strand.
GGATCCTTTTGATAGGTTGCCATAATCTTCTCCAGCATCCCAGATGCAATCTCCAATATCTCACAATTCTCCATGTGTGATTTTAGAAGTTCTCTTTTGCTTTGGCCTGAGGAAAAGATGTTACTTTCATTATCTGAACTAGAAAGAGTCAAAGTTTAGTGGCCCTTGAATTAACTCAAGTTCATCCAGCTCCATTGTTTCTTTGTCCAGGAAATTATGTACTGTCTCTATAGTGTCTCTTGTTGACTCTACTTCCTTCCTTTTAGGGGCATCTAGACTAACTTGCTTATTAATATTTGTTTCTTCTACCTATCCTTCCTCTTTCAGAATAGTGGAGTCTAATGCCTCAGATGGCTCTTCATCATTTTTCTTTAATCCTTCGACATCCTTGTCAGAAAATATTTCTTCTTTCTTTCCTTCCTCTTCCAGAACGGAGGAATCTAATGCCTTAGATGACTCTTCATCATTTTTCTTTAATCCTTCAACATCCATGTTAGAAGTCTCTTCATATGTTTCCTCTATAATGGGAAGATTGAATCTCTTCAAGGCATTCCGAAGAATTTATTTTGTTTCATTTGCTATTTGGTAATTTTCTCCAATCATGAGTTTGTTCATCTGAGACTTGCTTCGGAAGTCATCTTTACAATCCTTAAAAATCATGTCCATTTGTTTTGGAGTGATAGAGGGACATAGTTGTATCACTATCTGCTTCTAGATCTCCAAGTCTTTTGCCTTTGCATTCTCTTTTCTTTGCTCCAATACATCTTCTAGGCTCTTTGGAATTAATGAAATTATTTCAATGAATGCTTTGTTGTAGATATTCAAATACCTTACAGTAGCTTCCTCTAGAATTCTCTTGTCAGCATCATTGTATTCATCATAGAACTCTGTCATCGGCTACAAGTTCCCATCCATAGTAACTGCCTTGATGATATCATCAACATATAGAGTAGGCTTCTCAACATACTCTGCTGACTTCTTCTCCTCATCAACCTTGGGGGATTTTACTTTTGTTTTCTTCAATTCTCTAATCTCTACATCTGACTCAGTCTCATCATCATCCTTGAGACTTACATAGGCTCTTTTGGCCTTGGATTTCTTTCTCTTTTCTTTTGTAGATAAATGGGCTTCCGGATTTGCAGCTTTAGAGCTCCCAAATGTAGAAATCCTGGTAGTTCTAGTCCAGGTGAAGGCTTCTACCAGAACCTGTTCTTTCTTTGCTTCCTCTTTTTCTTTCTCAATTTTCTCTATTCTTTCTCTATTTGCAATAACAGCTTCTCTAGTGATGCCAAATTTCTCAGCCAGTTCTTCAACTTCTCTTCTCACTTTTCTTTTTGTCTCAGGCCTTCTTAGTTCAACATGCAGTTTTATGTTTAATTCTTCAAAAGTGCCAAACCTCTCTACTTTGGGGTCTTTGGGTTGACTCAGTATATGTTGAATATGGGTCTCCAATATGTTTTCATCAACCTTATAGCCCATGGGCAATATCCATACCGTCCTTGGCTCAACTGCCTCTATTAGGCACTGATCAATATTTACCATAAAGCAGACTATGTCTTTGTATTTCTCCACTATTGTTTTGGGAATTCTTTTTCTTGCTTGCATCATGCTCTAGAAGTTTTTGAAGTAACCCCAGAGAGTTGTCTTCCGGGTTTGAGTGTCACCAATTTCATACAAGTAATCCCTAATCTGTATAGCAACCAGTTTGTCATTTTCCTAGATCAGACCTTTTGAGCCTGGTAACTCATTCATGAAGTAGAAAACACAAGCATAACACCAAATCACCATATTTGAAAGCTCGTTCTTTTTATCTTTCTTGATCTTTTGCAGGTTCTCCAGCAATTGATTCAACAGGAGTTCACATAGGTCACAATCTGCATTCTCTCTTAGCATCTGGTATGCAATGTAGATGGCAGTACTGGATACAGAGTTTTCTTTACTTGAATGGTAAATCTTGTATCCAATCACAATTGAGGCAAAATTGATATCTGAATCAGTGATGCATCAATGGTCATTGCCCTCTTATCATATTTTGAACCTATGGCTTTAGATATTGTTTGATTCTTCACAGAATTAAGAACAGGCAACCCACCAATGGAGTGCAAACCAGTTACAACTTTGATGGCATCTTTGGTTATTTTAAAAGGCCTCATTAATCACATGAAGTTATCATGGATCCTACTTAATATATACCAGACCCATTCATCCTCTCCAAAAGATAGAAAATGTATGCAATGTGCAAAATGCTTATCTTTTAGGGTCTGGAACTCCAGTTTCAAATCAAAGTTATCATTGCTTAACTGATTGTAGTATAGATTCATCAATTTTAGGTCTCCAAAATCCTCAATGTTTGCATGTATATAAACCTTAATGTCTTCTACATGGAGAATACAGGATACGGGGAAATGCACCCAAAGGATCAATCTCAAAAGATTTGTGAGGATGTTTCTTGAAAACTGGCATTTGTCTTTTAGAAACATTTACAACCATAGGAGTAGCCATTCTAATCAATGAAGATTGGAGAGATTTACAAAAGAAATACCTTTCACGCCTTAGGGTTTGGAGTGACTACCAGAATAAATTGCACTTGGATTCGATCTTCAACTGAGTTTAAGTGTTTTGTTGGATTTCTTCTCCGAACTCTTCTTCCTTCTTTGAGAGTGCAAAGTGTTGCAAATGATGGATGAGAGACCTTTTAAACTTGCCCAAAAACCTAATTTCCCTTTGTAATAAATGCACAACTTAAGTCATCCGGTTAGCCTGTATTGAGAGAGCTTTTCTTGAATCACTATGTGGATCTTAAAATCATTGTCCACGAGGGTTAACAAAATATCTTCACCTTTTTCAAATATCCCATAGGTCTATAGATTAAAACATTTCAATTCTAGATCATACCGGATCTGTCTGTGAAATTTTGCTTTACCGGATAGCTTCCGATATAGGATCTCCTCATAACTTGCTCAAATCTACATGCAGATTTGCCAAATTTTTACTAGATGACTTTTAAGTGAATCTCCTCAAACCCTTTAAACTGCAACCTTTTATTCTAAATCAATGTGCTGAATTCAGGCACTCACTAGCTGGTTGGGGGAAAAGGATCTTCTCTGTAGCTCCCCCTGAGCCAGAGCTTGCTTTTTAGTTTCTGGAAGGAATATCAACACTGGATTCTAATGCGGATCCATCCCCAATATTCATTGTACTCATTTTTACCAAATCTTTCTCATCTCCTTTTAAACTTCATCTGCATTTACTTTACCTTTGCCTTTATCTTGTTTCTGATCGTGTTCCACCGGACCTTTTCTATTCTAATTTCTACTTCTACAGAATTTGGCGATATGACCAGATCTATTGCAATTGTAATACACAACATTTCTTTGCTTATTTGAATGATATCCTCTTGATCTGCACTCATTACCCATATGTCCAATTCTATTGCATATAAAGCATTTACCATTGAAAGAATTGTTTATTTGCATATTTCTGCATTCATGAGATTTGTGACCACACCTTTTGCAACTGAAACATTGACCGAAGAAGGATGGTTTGATTTGATTCATTTTGTTTTTGCACTAGATTGCTTTAGAACTGAACTTGTTGCAGTTGAAGCAATATCCATTGAAGGATGGATATCTTTGAGCATTTGGTTGCCTTGCCGGAGGTCTTCTAGGCCTATTTCTATGATTTCCTGATCCAAAGTTCTTCTGACCGGATCCAGAGCTTTCACCTTTCTCATATCCCAAGCCATGCTTATCATCTACCCTCTTTTGACTTTCAAGAAGAACTTCAAGTTGGGCTGAGCTTATCTTAAACTTTTCTTTGTATTCATTTGCAGTTTGAAGATCTTGTTTAAGAGTGTCTATCTGATTCTCAAGTTGTTCTTCATTGTCTCTGGCTTCTTCAAGATCAAATTCAAGATGCCTGATTATTCTATCCATTTTGTGGTAGTCCTCTATTGTCTCCTTGAGGGATTATTTTAGATTATCTTCAATCTCTCGTTTCTTCAATTTCTTGGCTAAATCTCATAACCCCTGATTCCATTTCATGCCTTATCATAATGACTTCTTTTGATAGCTTCTCACATAGCTTGTTTTTCTCATTCAGATCCTCATCAGTATTATTGACTTCAGTCTGATTTGCTAATTTCTGGAGTAGTTCCTTTCTCTTTTTCACAGAATTACTAAGTTTTTCTTTCAGCTCATTTATGAAATCATCAGCTTGGTTGAGTCTTTCTCTCAAATTATTGACTTCGGAGTGGGATTGTTCAAGATCATCTAGGGCAGACTAAAGTTGTTCTTTCATACCATATGCATCCATTGAGATTCCCAGATCTTCCTCAAGCTTTTAGGCTTTGTTCAGAGGAACTTGGCTCTGATACCAATTGTTGAAAACAATGTAGATAACCGAGAGTAGGGGTGAATCAGTTATCTTATAACTTGTCTATTTTCACTTTCTTTTCTTATCTTATCATTTAATGTTATATCAAGGTAAGGCAATCATAAGAACTGAAAAGAAATTAACACATAACACAAGGATTTTTATGTGGAAACCCTATTAAGGGAAAAACCACGGGGTGACTAACCCAAGATTGTATTCTCTGTTAAAACATTAAAGAGTACAAATTTTGTACTTGCCAATTAGGGCTCACTGCCTGAGCACACTTCTCACAAAAGGCCCACTGCCTACAAGAGACTTACAGTCTACAAATGCTTACAGATGATACCAAGGTGTTTGAACTGATGAATAACATCTATACATGCAGAAATTCAGTTCCGGTTAGGTACAGTATACTGATCTGGCACATTTCATTCTTCCTCTGCTCAATATTACTTTCCTATCACATTTCAGGCTTGAATTACTACCTTCGCACTTGTCTCTGCTTTTCTTTGCACTTAATCATTTATACTTTCAATTGCACACCCTCACAAGCTTGAATCCATCGGGTATATATATCTGCATCAAGGATTTCCAACAACTTCTTAGTCGGCAACAAGAACACCTGAAATATTTGCAAGTTATTGATCTGTTGGCTGAATCCATGCTTGATTAGTGATGTAGATCAAAAACATAGGCATAGAAGTCTTTAATCATGTCAGCCAACAATGTATAATGCCAAAAATTGCTTGATCAACACCTTTTACATATTCAGATTGAGGTTTGATACTCCACTGGTCAGTTCTTCCTCTATCTGCTCTACCTGACTAGAACCCAACACTCAGATGCTCATATCTTTTCCATGCTTTACTACCAGAGGCTAAAACTCTGGAATACAGTAGTCATGATACCCCTCTTGACTTGTCCAAGTCCGCAACTTACTGAGTTACACCATCTGAGAGATCCAGACCTGATTGTCGAACCTTGTTACATACTCTGTTCTTGTTCACCAGACCAAAACAATCTTCAATCTGACGTCCAGTAAAGGCATATTATGTAATGTGGATGTATGGGATAGACTTTGTTACCATCAATGACAACACTTATGAAGCCACGCAGTGTCTCTTGCCAACACTTTTAAGACAAATGAAGGATTGTATGAGTGGTTAGTGACGCCTTTTGGCTTGACAAATGAACCTAGTACTTTCATAAGGTTGATGAATGAAGTCTTGAAGAAAGTATTGGGTAACTTTCTTATTGTATTTTTGGATGACATTCTAATTTTTAGTAAGACAAATAAGGAACATTTGCAACACCTAAGGCAAGTTTTGTAGAGACTGAGAGAGGAGAAATTGTTGATAAACATCAAGAAGTATAGTTTCATGAAGGAAGAATTGGTATACTTGGGATTTGTGATTTCTATGAAAGGATTGAAGATGGACCCTGAGAAAGTGAGAGCAATTGTTGAATGGCCTATGACAGAGACAATGAGAGCTGACATAAAATATTTCAAGTGGACATCAGGAGTAGATAAAAGTTTTGAATTGTTGAAGTAAAAAGTGATAGAGTAACTTGTTTTGGAATTACCCGATTTCAATAAAGTATTTTAAGTTGATTGTGATGCAAGTGGAAATACAATTGGAGCATTATTAATTCAAGAAGGTAGACCTATAGCATATTTCAATGAGAAATTGAATGATGCAAGGAGGAGATATTCAGTTTATGATCAAGAGTTCTATGCCATAATTCAAGCCCTGAAGAAGTGGAGACATTACTTGTTGCCTAAGGAGTTTGTGTTGTATACAAATCATCAAGCTTTGTAGTATTTGAATAGTCAAGGTAAGTTGAATCAGAGACACATGAGATGGGTAGAGTTCATGCAGAGTTATACTTATGTGTTGAAACATAGGAGTGGGAAATCAAACAAAGTTGTTGATGCATTGAGTAGGAGAAGAAACTTGTTGATAGAGATGAGAGTTGAAGTGATGGGATTTGATGAATTGAAGAACATGTATGAGGGAGACACTGATTTTGTAGAACCTTACATGAGAGATAATTTGATCAAAGAAAAACATAGGGGTGGATTGGTAGGACATTTCAGCATTGATAAGACAGTGGCTTTGGTAAGTGAAAACTACTTTTGGCCTTAGATACATAAGGATGTTAGGAAGTTTGTGCAGAGTTGTAGAGCTTGTCAAGTTGCAAAAGAGAGTAGTCAAAATACTTGATTGTATAAACCTTTGACAATACCGGAGAGACCTTGGGAAGATATAAGTATGGATTTTGTAATGAGATTGCTAAAGACACAGAGAGGACATGATTCAATATTTGTGGTGGTGGACAGATTTTCAAAGATGGGACACTTCATACCTTGTAAGAAGACAACTGATGCAATACATGTACCTAACCTATTTTTCAAGGAGATTGTGAGATTGCATGGATTACCTAAAAGCATTTTTAGATAGAGATACAAGATTTCTTGGATACTTTTGGAAGACACTTTGGAAGAAGATGACAGATTTGAAGTTTAGTTTACCATTTAACCCAGAGACTGATCAATAGATAGAGGTAGTGAATAGGACTTTGGGAAACTTGTTAAGATGTTTGGTTGGAGAGAAGGCAAGAAGTTGGGATTTGGTTCTTTCACAAGAAGAGTTTCCATATAATAATTTAGTGAGTAGAAGCACCGGAAGAACACCTTTTGAGATTGTTATAGGAGTAAACCCTAGAGGAGTTGCAGAATTGAGAGATATCAGCATGGAAGAAAAGAAAAGTGCAGAAGTAGAAGAATTTGCAGATCACATGAAGGCAGTGCATGATCAGGCTAAGAAGCATTTGGAGGAAATGAACAGTAAGTATAAGGAAAAGGCATATGAGAAGAGAAGACATAAGGAATTTGCAGCTAGAGATGAAGTCATGGTATATTTGAGAAAAGAAAGATTTCCAGTTGGGACATATAACAAGTTAAAGATGAAGAAGTTTGGACTTCGTAAGATACTCAGAAAATTTGATTTAGGAAATGCATATGAAGTGGAATTAGCAGAGACATTGGGTATATCACCTATTTTCAATATTGTAGACCTATATCAGTATCATGAAGTAGAATTCAGTAACAACATTGAAGAAGACCTGAAGAGGCAGTTATCACAACAAGTACCAAAGTAGATTGAAGACATTTTCGACAATAGAGTTGGATGCAACACCAGAGGAAGATAATACAAATAAAATCTTGTGAAGTGGAAAGGCAAACTGGAAGAGGATTCATCATGGATTTCTCAGGCTGAGGTGGACTGTCTTGGTTTTTCTCTAACCCTAGCAAAGTGAGGGACTCACTTTTTCAATAACCTTGGATGTTTGATGCAGAAGCATCCTTGGTTCAAGAGCAATCTTGCATCAACCAAAAACATTTGCATTTTAGTTTGTTTCCTTTTCATTTTTCAGTTCAGTTCAGGTAGTTCAATCAGTATCAGTTTCTATATTTTGGTCTGTATTCTACCACAGTTGTATTTTAGACCTTGCAGAACTAGACTTAGTATCCAAATTCATCCATGAACATCCACTTAACAACAGCTCAACACCTATGAGTTTGATTTCATCCACTTACCTGGTGTTGATAATATTTTTGCAGATTTTGAATCTAGGGAAGGTTTCTTGTTGAAGAACAAACTTGACACCAATGACAAAGCCAAGAAGCCAGCTAAGGTAAGACAAATGTCAGGAAAGGTTCGTGTGATAAGAATCAGAGAACAACGGTGGTCTGAACCAAGTACAGAACAATGGAGCTGTAATCCCTTTCCTCACAGGGATTTGCATATTCACCAAATGGCTGCTGATTTCTTAAATGACAGGTTTGAAATGCTTGTATCAAAAATGAAACTAACCACTCCAGGTTTATGGACGGACAGTCCATTTTTCCAGTTTTTAGCAGAAGCAGAACCTATTGATCCAGATGTGGGTCATGCTCTCCAGAACTGGTGTGGAGATTTTGTCCTGCCAGTAAGTTTTCTAAATCCTGAAATTGGAAACCCCTTCCAGTGGCTTCATAATGAGTTTGGTGTAACAACAATTCGAAAGATGTTTTCTGGTCCATATCCTCAAGCGGATCAGTTGCAGTTTAATGGAACGACTGCCTACACTGGATGTATCTTCAGACTTCAGTTCACCTCTCCAGTGGAAAATGCAATCAGTAGACACATGTGCCAGATGTATGGCCCTGGTGGACCAACTTCCAAATTCAACAACTGGACCATTGGGAATCGTCTCCAGTACTTTGTTCAACATCAGACGCCCATATGGTTGCATACCAAGACATACAGAGTAGCCCGTGGAATTCCTTATGCCAGCAATGCAATCCTAGCTCATCCACATAAAATTAAAGTAATGAGCATCATCTGGCGAGAAGATGACAGCCTCCCAGGATGCATTCCACATGCCTCAAATCAAGACTGTGCCAACTGTCATGATTTCTCTCAAGACGATCCAAGAGTACCCCACTATGATTCGCATGGTTTCTATCGTGCGCCTGATTGTACTCATCCAGAAGGACAGTTGTGTGAAGGCTGTATTGGTTGGGGTCCCTATGAAGGGTCCAGCACTCCATCCAACAGTACGGGCTCGAGATAAGGCTAATGAGTGGGCATGTCACTCATCGAGGGAATCTTTCACCTCGTGAATCCAACGAAAGACATGGACCCCACCATGTTCTAAAGGAGTTAACACGTCGCCTTAGTGCGTGTACGAGTTATTCCACTCGTTTGTAAAAGGAAGTGTCGGTTGCCGACCTTATCTTGTTCACGAGCAATTGGGTCCCACCTTCTTGGGATGCTCTTCAGATAAGGTGTGTTCGTGTCACTCTCCTATGGTCGGATTCCAAAGAATTATGTGATCGGGGTTAAAAGATCTGCCCTCTACCGCCTATAAAAGGAAGTCAGGGCCGCCTGTATTTCACAAGCGATTCCGAGCAATCTTGAGCCGTTCTGTGAGAGTTCTAGAATTTTCAGTCAGTCCAGTAGTCTAGTGTGATAATAAGCCAAGTCTGGCTTTAAAGTGTTGTAAAAGCTTGAGTCCCAAGCTCCTATGAGTCGTGTGCTAAGGCACTATAGCGCGCCTTGTAATAGATGAACTACTTTGTAAGCTTCCTGTTTGTCAATAATAGAATATTGAATCTGCGTGTTCGTAATATTGTGTGTCCAGAATATGGTGTTCCGTATGTTTGTCTATGGCAGCTAATATTTGGTATCAGAGCTTCTGGTGACGATATTATAGCTGAGTGTTACCGTTGTCGCCAAACGATAACTCCATTATAATCTCTTTTCTTTATCTGTATTGCTCTCTGTATATGCTCCCTGTATGGTCTCAGGTCGCCACTTGTTGTCGTAAGTCCCAGTAGTAAGACCCGTTGGAAGCCGTGTGAAGGCGTTGAAGGGCGGTTTGGGCGGTTATCAGACCTTTCAAGCGCAGGTTCCGAGCGCAGATTCGAGCGCAGATGGCATCTCAATCTTCTTCCAGTTCTCAGTTCGTTGGTGGCATCGATCTCACAGCGGATCGAAACTCAGAGGTTAGGTTTACTGATTTCTATGCAAACAATGAGTCTTTGTTTACAGATGGTGAGTCTAGTGGTAATGCTTTAGATCAAGTTTCGGCTGTCGGGATAGAGCCTGAAAAGCCTTTTAAAGTTCCTAGAATACCCCCGCATGAAATTTACAAAGATATTCCTAAGGGTATCATAGATATGATAAATAATAAGGATGTTGGTTTGCGTGATTGGTTTGGTTATAAGTCCTCTCAGAACTGCCATGTTGCTGAATTGTCCCATGTGGTAAAAGGTGGAAATCAAGGACGTTTAAATATTTTCTCAGATGAGTTAATTAAGAAGTTTAGAAAGAAAGCATATGACAATAAGTCAAATCCTCAGTTTATGCATCTTTCTTATGTCCGAATAGGAGTCTGCGGTCATTACCGTAAGGGTCTCCCTATAGTAATTCTAATGATGCTTAAGGATGCAAGATTTCTGAAGCTGTCTCACTCTCTGCTAGGCGCAGGATGTGATTCCATGGCTAAAGGTCCCATTTTTGTTGACTGTTTGTTAGACTTTCCTGTAAGTTTAAAAGACGAAAATCTAAGGGATGTTTTAGAATACAAGTTTAAAACCATGAATCTTTTCATGAAAAAGGATTCGATAGATCATTCCCTGGTTTTTCTTGTTCATTATCGTCTGTATAACAAGGTCATGCCCATTATGATCAATCCCCGTAGGAGTCAGGGATTAGACGGATTGTCTACCATATGGACCTCTAGTAGTGATAGTACACAATTGACAGCCCCAAAGATTGTTCGACATAAGGATATTAAAATGCCTGAGGAATGGGCAGTCGAGCTTTGGGATTCAGAAGCTCAAGAAACAGACTGTGGAACGTCAAATAGATTAAGAGGAATTTCCATTGAGGAATTAGAGGATCAAGCTGTTATTAAATTTGGAAATGTTTCAGGAAGTCAGTCTTTCAGGAGTTCTTCCAGCAGTAGTTCTTCCCCTGCTGTAAGTAGAGAAACTTCCTTTAAATACACAGGACCCTCTGTTTTGCCTCAATCTCAGTCTGTCAGAATCCAGCCTAATCAAGGTTTTGAAAGTTTGTTTAGAGTTCCAAAACCACCAGTTTCGTCTAGACCATTTCGGTCGACAGAAACTCAACCACTTCCAAATCAGCAAATGGTCAGATGTAATCATCAGAAATATTCAGAGTTGGAGAATGGTTTGTTTAAATGCGAAGACTGTTCTTTTGTCTTTCCTCTAAGTTCTGGAAATGTTAGAATGATGATATCTCAAACTTCTTTTGATCTCCCAGAACAAAGTATAGAAGTTGAGGATGTGAAAATTTTAGATACTCCAGGAGGTTCTTGTACAGTTCCTGGACGGTTGCCCCCTTTCAAGGATTTTATGATAATAGAGCCTAAAGGTCATTACAAAGTTCAATGTTGGCCTCTTCATGTTTTCCCTATAGGAGCTAGTGCATCCAGTCAGAGTAATTTGTTAAACTGGACAAATTTGTGTATGAGGAAAACAATGCTCATCCTTGAAGATAGGAAGAAATGGGCAGAAATAGAATCTGTAAGGAGCCAAAGGGCTCATCTCAGTCATCAGGAAAATTTCCATACTGTAGTACAGCTCTTAGAGAAACTAGAACAAAGGCTATCTGATGAATGGACACAAAAGGTCCAGCAAGAGCTTGCTGAACTAAAATCACAGTATGAGCATTTCAGGGGACAAGTTGATGTATGGAGACAAGAGCAGCTCCAGGCTACTACACAAGCCCGAAATGCAATTAAGTTAGAAACTGATGTGCTAGGAACACAGATAAATTCTGTGGATTTACATGTTAAGCACAATGGACAGAGACTTACAGAAGTTCAAGAAGACTTTAGTCTGTTGAAGCAGCAGACTACTGAGTTAAGTAATTTGGTAACTACAGAGTCTGGTAATGTTCAGACAGTTGTTAGAAATGAGTCTGTTGTCATTCAAAGTTCAGGCTCAAAATCAAAAGTTAAGCATTTTCCTAAAGATGCAAAAGGGTTTCTTGAAGCCCAGTATGAAGGTCCATCTCTTAAAAATAAGGATACTAAGATCTATAATCCTTTGACAGGACAGTATCAGCAACCCCCAGCTCAGGGTCAGGTCCAAATGGCCCGTGGAGGAAATGGAACTTCTCCCAAGGAGGATCCATTCAAGAATATCCAGACATACAAAGCCGACACACCTCCTCTAGTTAATTTTGATAAGCTAGAAATTCTAGAAAATACTAGAGCTATTGATGCAATGAGGTCGTGGATAACAAATTATACATCTACTAACCCTGATGTAGATGAGAAAGAAGTGATTAAACAGGCTTTGAATGCTATGACTGGAACTGCAAAGCATGTATGGGAAAGGTTGCCAGATGATTATAAAGAGAATTTGTTAGACAAAGGAGCTGATCAGGTATGTGCACAACTTCTCAGAATGTTTGTAGGTAAAAGAGATGTGATGGAAAAACTTGAGTATAATAAATTCATAAAAGGAAAATGTAAAGATCTCAGAGATTTTAAGACTTACTGCAAGAAGCAGTATGAACATTTTTATTTGTCAGGTCATGAGCAGCAGCATGATTTAATGTATACTACTTTCTTGAAAAGTTTTAGTAATCCGATAGGAGACTTCTATCACAAGAAAGTATTAGAGAATATGGTCGCTGATGGTCTCGAAATGAAAGAGATCACCTTTCCACAATTAATACAATTTTTAGAACAAATTAATTCTGACATTTGTGATGAAGCCAAGATGAAGAAAGAGGTGAAGAAAGTTCAGCCCATCCTGTCATCCACAATCTGTCATCGTCTTGATGATGAAAAAGATGCGTGTGCTGGTTGCTACAAGGAAAAGCCAGATAAGTCTGACAGGAAGTTCCATAAAAGATTCAAAGGACTTGGTGTAAAGGATCACAAAGTAAAGAAGGCACGTCAGAAAAAAGGATTCTTCAGGAAAAAGGATAAGCAAAAGAAAGGCAAATGGAAGCCAACCTGCTACATCTGTAAAGGCAATCACTTTGCCAATAAGTGTCCTGAAAGAAAGAAAAAGAAAGGACGTGGAAAGATGCGTAGTATGCAAGCTCACGGCATCACTGAACCAGATTATATCTATATAAATGACTATCCTTCAGATTCTGAAGACATAGTTTTGAGTTCAGCGTCTGAAAGCTCTTCTGAAGACGAGTATCAATCAGCAGAAGAGGAAGAAATTTCTGCTAAGTTGAATAAGCTTTCAGTCAAACAAGATTCTGAAGAGGAAAAGTCTGAATCTGATTCAGTTAGTTCTGGTTCTGAAATATCTTTCTATTGCAGAATGATTCGAAGTGGCCCTGTGCAGAATGAACTCAACACAATTGTTGAGCAAATTCTAGAAATTGAGATGAGACTCAATAAAATGGATATGGGTCCGGAGACTTGGGCTAAGTTAAAGGCACAGTTAGAACAATTGAAAGCAAGGAAGCTGTATCTGTTGCAGCCAAAAGTGCCAAGCAGGCCTTTTCAAGGACCACACACTGGACAAACGCTCCATGAGCGACATGGATATACTCCAGCCCCGTGGCAAAGAAGAGAGTCTCCTCCACAGAGTCCAGCTCTCAGTGCAGCTCAAGCCAGTTTGTCTTCAACCTTGCCGTTAGGACAAAGAGGTTTGGTCGAAGCCCCCGCACCTGGTAGTATGGCACGGCGTCTATGGCGTCGACATCGCAGAGAATTCCTTCATAAGGTAATAACTCAAGCTCAAGATGAAATTACTGAACTAGATGAAGAAGAAAATTTCAATCTTCATGAAGAATTACAGAAATCTCCTGACTTAGAAAAGTATATAAATAGGATCAATACACAGAAAGAAGTATCTCTGGATCTGAAATGTCCAGAACCATCTTATAGTCCTATTTTGCAACAGTCAGTAGAAGGAGTTCAGTCATCAAGTAAATCTGCTTATGGTCCAATAGAGAAGCCTTTGTCTCTTAGGCCAAATCAGAGACCAGGTCCGTCAAGTTCGCCAGTTCAAATACTTAAAACTGAACTTGAGGATGATCCATTGAGTATGTTAGATACTAATGCTTTTGAGGGATCCCCTCCTAGAGAAGTGATAAATGTTGAATCTTCCAGTTATCATGTTAACATGTTGAAAGATTACAAGTATGTCAGAAGTGCTAAGATAGCATCTATTTGTCCTGCTGTCATACTTACTATCCATTTCAGAGGAATTCAGGCATATCCTCTGTCTTTTCTAGTAGATACTGGTGCAGATCTGAATCTGGCACGAAAGAATTGTTTTCCAGAAGATGCTTGGAAGAAGGGAAACACCAAAATAACTTTTGCCAATCAGGATAAAGAAGGCAGTGATTCCTACTGTGTTGCCCCTGTAAGATTAGGAATGGAAGATAATCTTACACAAGTCTTATTTGTGCAATACGAGGTGGAAGATTATGATGGCATTATTGGAAGCAATGCTATTAGAGAATGGGAACCATTCGTCATAGACAGAGATTTTCTGACTTTTCAGAATTTCCATCAGATTCCCAGAGTGTATCAGCCCTTGTCTTTCACTCACAAGATAGAGAAGCCGGGCAAGCCTAAGACTAAGCAAGTTAGCCATGCTTATCTGATCAAGCAATTTGAGGAATCTCAGAAAGACATCACCGAGATGAAAGCAGAATTTGAAGATGCTGTGTTCACCAAAGATCTCACAAAGCACCAGCGCAGGATCACCTGCGATCTAACCCTCAAGCGCGATGCAAATGGAGAAGAAATGCTTCCTAAAGGTAAGGCAAACTACTTTCTCATGTCTCCTCTAGAAACAGAAACATGTGCTAGGGAAATAGCCTCCCTCTTAGAACAGAACCTTATTCAGGTGTCTGAGTCGCCGTTTTCCTGTCATGCCATGTATGTACCAAAAGTAGATGAGGAAGGAAATGAGTTGCCTGAAAAAAGATTAGTAGTCAACTATAAACCTTTAAATGAATGTCTTGTAGATCATCGTCATCCTTTACCCAGTAAAGATCATATTTGGCAAGTCATTCAGGGAAGTCATGTGTATTCCAAATTTGACCTCACTAAAGGTTACTGGCAAATAAGTCTGAAGCCTCAGGACTATTATAAGACTGCTTTTTCAGTCCCACAGGGTCTGTATGAATGGAAAGTTCTTCCATTCGGGATAAAAACTGCTCCCTCTATTTTCCAACAAAGAATGGATGCTTTGTTTCGACCCTATGCTAAGTTTATTCAGCCTTACATTGATGACATCCTAGTTTTCAGTCCTGAAATGAAGAGTCATCTACAGCATTTGCGTCAGTTTCTGGATGTTTGTAAACATCATGGTTTAGCTGTCAATGCCTCAAAGTCTGTTTTTGCTCAGTCCTCTATAGTTTTCATTGGCATCAAGCTTCTCCCCGGGGGGATGATGGAGGCGCAACCACATATTTTGAGAAAAATTGCCCATTTACCAGTTACAAATGTGAAAGAATTACAGCGCTTTCTAGGTCTGGTCAATTATATTGCTGGGTTCTATCATAAGCTTGCAGAAGATAGAATTGATCTCAATAAGTTGCTTAGTAAGAAACCTCCTCCATGGACAGCCTTTCATGATAAGTTGATTCAGAACATTAAGGATAAATGTGCCAAATTACCACCCTTGAAGTTGCCAGGTCCAGGCTATAAAATTGTAGAAACCGATGCAAGTGAATTTGCATGGTCTGGAATTTTAAGAGAACAGAAAACTCCTGTATATGATCCAAAGGATAAGGGTGAAATTGTTAGGTCAGTCTCGGGTGCATTCAGAAATGCTGAGAAAGATTATCACAGTACCCATAAGGAAATCTTAGCAGTAGTAAACACTTTTCAGGCTTTTCAAATGTTTATTGCTGACAAAAGGTTTTTACTAAAAAGTGATTTGCAGCATTTAAGAGGATTCTTCAAGAAAGAATCTAGAAATAAGATTACTCGAGGACGTCTCCTCAGATGGGCACACAACAGCTCAACACCTATGAGTTTGATTTCATCCACTTACCTGGTGTTGATAATATTTTTGCAGATTTTGAATCTAGGGAAGGTTTCTTGTTGAAGAACAAACTTGACACCAATGACAAAGCCAAGAAGCCAGCTAAGGTAAGACAAATGTTAGGAAAGGTTCGTGTGATAAGAATCAGAGAACAACGGTGGTCTGAACCAAGTACAGAACAATGGAGCTGTAATCCCTTTCCTCACAGGGATTTGCATATTCACCAAATGGCTGCTGATTTCTTAAATGACAGGTTTGAAATGCTTGTATCAAAAATGAAACTAACCACTCCAGGTTTATGGATGGACAGTCCATTTTTCCAGTTTTCAGCAGAAGCAGAACCTATTGATCTAGATGTGGGTCATGCTCTCCAGAACTGGTGTGGAGATTTTGTCCTGCCAGTAAGTTTTCTAAATCCTGAAATTGGAAACCCCTTCCAGTGGCTTCATAATGAGTTTGGTGTAACAACAATTCGAAAGATGTTTTCTGGTCCATATCCTCAAGCGGATCAGTTGCAGTTTAATGGAACGACTGCCTACACTGGATGTATCTTCAGACTTCAGTTCACCTCTCCAGTGGAAAATGCAATCAGTAGACACATGTGCCAGATGTATGGCCCTGGTGGACCAACTTCCAGATTCAACAACTGGACCATTGGGAATCGTCTCCAGTACTTTGTTCAACATCAGACGCCCATATGGTTGCATACCAAGACATACAGAGTAGCCCGTGGAATTCCTTATGCCAGCAATGCAATCCTAGCTCATCCACATAAAATTAAAGTAATGAGCATCATCTGGCGAGAAGATGACAGCCTCCCAGGATGCATTCCACATGCCTCAAATCAAGACTGTGCCAAAACAAAGTCCTCATCATGAGGTGGGGTTGGATCTTGAGTTATTCACCCTTAAGCATGTCTTTGGTGGTTGTGGTAGCCTAGCTCAACCATCAAGTGTGTTAGGCATGTCTTAGATAGTGGAATGTAGTGATGAGCTCCTTCCTATCTCCTGTGTCTATTGTGTATAAGATGTATAGTGTGTCGATGACATACTATACGATGCTCATGTATTCTGTGTGTTTTTCATGTGTTTTATGTGTCTTCCTTGCATGTCTTGTGTGTTTTTGTGTGGTCTGAAGACGCGTATCAATGAGATACCTCCACACCATGTGTTTTGCGTGTTTTTTCATGGTCTAAAGGCACATAGCGATGAGCTCCCTCCACGTTGTGTGTTTAGAGTTAGAATTATATTTATATAATTGCTTAAATTATTTCTTATCTATCTAATGTGTGACTGTATTCATGTCTTCTCTATGTATTGTGTTCTTTCACTATCTTCTCTGTGTATTGTGTGCTTCCTTACTATATGCATTGTGTCTTGTGTGACAGTCAAGTGTCTTCTTATGTTTGCCTAAGCTTGGGCTAGAAATGGTCCTTCAAACATAGGGTGTGTCCTCATTCTAGTGTTTGATGTGTTTAATATGCTTCAATGGTACTTTAATACATCTACTAAATTGTAAGATCTTATACACATTAAAGTGGGGTCTAAATTTTATGGAGTAAAAAGTGGGCACATGCCATTTTACCTTCTAGTTTAGCTCCTAGGTCCCTGTGTTTACATTATACATGCAAAATATTCATCTTGATGCAAAATCCCCTGAAACCCATGTCAATTGGGAACTAGGGGCCCATTTTATGCCTTACACTAGATGAAAAAGGCACCTAGGGACTTGCACTCCTGCGCCCAAGTCCTCCTTGATTGGTTGGGGCCAATTTCAATACATATCAGCATAGGACCTTTAAATGGGTCTCTCCTTGTCGACTCTTTTGGTTAGTTTCACAAATATTAGCAGGAAAGCATATATAAGTCTATTTTTGAATTCATTTTGAGTGAAGATGGATATACTAAACTTATGATCTTGGATCAAAGTGCATTCAAAGCATTCATTGTGTTATTGCTATAGATTTGTGTTTGTATTGTGTGCATTGTTACAGATTTGGAATCATCATCCATCTCCTTGTGAGTTGAAAGATCTTCATTCTCCCAAAGGTTATACCTCCAAAGTGATATCATTGTTATCTGAATCATTCTATCATCATTTTGTTTAGCCTCTACCCTACTAGGGCACACACTGTCTAACAATGGCATTGGGAAGCTTGAATGCTATCTCAGGATTTGACTAAGGCAAATCCCTAAACACCACAACCCCCAAACCCCTTTTCTTCTTGTTTGCAGGTTATAGGTGTGAAGTCTAAAGGAGTGAAGGTACATGAAGGTTGTGTAATGGAAACATTTTTAGGATCCAAAAGTAGTTTATGAATATTCCACTACGGAAGACTTGGGCGCCCACCCCAAAGTCCTCCTGCTCAAACAAGCACTGAATCCAACATCAAGACACTCTCTGTGACATTTCTACAGGTCTGAGTTTTTGAATATTTGGACTTTCTAGACTTGGGCACTCACCCCGTAGTCCTCTGACTTTTCAGCTTCTGGAGCACAGGTTCTGATATTTCTTTAATCATCTTTATATATTTGATTTCTCAGTTTCAGTTGTCTTTTGTTGGTTACAAGCTGATTATCTTATAATCAAGGTTTTACATATACTTGACCTAGGGTTTTGATAAAAGTCTTGGTTAAATATTATCTTTCCATAGCAAGTAAGAGTACAAGATCTATAGTTGAGTCCACCTCTGTTTGGTTGTGATTTTAGCTTGGTCTTGTCTTTCAATGTTATTGTGGAAGAGGCTTTGATTTTGGGTGTGCATGTTTGTCTCCTTCATTCATCTTTTCCATACATAACAACATGAATGAATGTGCACACAACAAGTGTACATGCAAAAAGTTGATTTGTTGAGTTAACTACTTTGTTGACTAAAAATAGGATTGATTTTCATAAAAATAGAATGTTTTTTCTATTTTATGAATTGATTGATAAAAACAATGATTTAAATCCAAGTGAACTCAACTTTTGATTTGCTTTTTATATGCATAAGATAAAATTAAATAATAAATTATTTAATTTGTATGCATAGAATATTTTAGAAGAAAAGGATAAATTTAGAAGATGAGAGGATAAATTAAAAATTAAATAAACAAGTTTATTTAATTTGTTGTGCATGATGGAAGAAAATACATAAAACATTTGATATTATTTATTTGCATGGAAGATATTTAGATGAAAAAATTAAATTTACAAGATGAGAGGATAAATTAGAAATTACATAAACAAGTTTATTACGTAGAAGGCGTTCCATTTGGCAAATAAAGACCTAGGTTGGTGGATCAACAATTGTCATTGCACGAGAGATGAGCAAGACGATTAAATTATCATCCGCCATCCAATTTCACTAACTCTTTTTTTTTGTTTGCCATTTTTTTCATCATAAGGTTGGATAGCGTGAAACAGTTTATTGGCAGTGTGACCAGTGTCGACGAGATCTAGATTTCCCTATCTCCATGGTGTCAGAGCTGTAGGTGCTTTTATTAATTGTTCATAAATATTAAATGAATTGATATATCAAAATTGTATAGTTTCCATTCGAAAAAATTTCCAAATGTGTAAGGTGCAAATTTAATCCATAGAGTTTGGCATGCATACTATAGAGCTTAGACTACAAGCACATTATTCTGTACAATATTTCTGATAAGAAATTTCTACAACTTTAGTCTATTTTTTATCTGTAAGTGGACAAGTTTTAGGTAGATATATAATATTTATTAAAAATCAACACTGTTTCATTTAATTTATTATTATAATTTATATAATGTAAATAATTAGACATATATTTTAAATATTATTATACTATAAAATCATATATTTATATTAGACATATTATAGACTTAATACCTATATATTTGTTATATTTGTTATGTAATTCATATATAAAATCTATATTGTATTTATATTTTATCATATTTTAAAATATTGTTTAATAAATTCTAATATAGAGAGAGGTAATATTAATTATTATATATCTATTATATTATATTTAGTACTTAATATATAACTATATATTTGATATTTAACATTTATATATGTTTAATATATAATATTTAAAATTATTATTCATATTTATTTAATATATAATCAATATAATAGTTAATTTCTTCTTGAAGGTGGTGATCTGTTGTGTCCTTCAAAGAATCCATGGCTTCCTTCAAACACTACTATACTCCTTGCCTCTTGTAAATTAAATATATTATTTATTATATATTATATATTATATATATAATCATATTATATATATAATATATTTAATTGAAATATATAATTTATAATTTAATATTATACTTAATTCATTTTCAAATCTAATTTATCTTATTGATTTTCTATATTTAAATATGAGAATGATTTTATATTGCATTATCTTATCTCTCTCATAATGGTATTGATTTTTTTATGCCGCGAGCTACTTCTTCCTTTGAGAAGGGGTACTTGTCTTAACCCTTCTGTGGCTACTTAATCCAATGAAAATGAAATATTTATGGTTCTCATGATGAGAACCACTTTGATCATCAACAAGATTATGACCATGATGCTCATGTTTCCAAACAAGGTCTTACTCTTACTAGCCAACTTATTTTTGATGAACTTACTAATGATGAGTCTCTTCAACAATTTGTCAGCCTTTTGCACTAAACTTTAATAAATGCACCTCTTGGCATATATATTCTACTTGGCATTGGATCTTTGGTAGTCTATCCTAATAGTGGTCATCCCATCCTTCTTATTCTTTCGAGCCTCATCCTACCACTACTACCAATTCCATAGCTACTACTACTCATATTGTCACTCCTAGCTTTTCCCCTCTTGTTTCCATAACTACCTCAATTGATCCCATCCCCCTATTGTGACACCTACATATCATCCTTATATTCACATACCTACTAGTGTCATAGCTTCTACCCATGTGTCTCACACCATCCACCATTCCCAACCTATGTCTCACATTAACCCTCCTTCCCAATCTATGTCTTATATTATCCCTCCTCCTCATCTCATAATGTGGTTCCTCCCTCCATGGTTATGTTAATTATCTATTTCCACACATCATCATAATACATCCTCAACTATTTCAGGCATGCCTAATACTACCATTATCCCTACCTCTAACTTGGATATAATGCTACAAGATATGGCTACTTTAAAGAAACAAGTAAATGGCAACAAGGGTACTATTATATGCAATCACCTACATGACATACCACTTGCTTGTGAGGTTGTTATATAAGATTTTATCTATGGTACCAAGATTTGAATTATAAAATTGTGATAGAGATCCTAACATGCATTTACAAGCTTTCACAATGGTATTCTTAGATTTTACGAATGAGAATAAGAATTTGGTCGAGTCATTTTCAAGAAACTTAAAGGAATGTGTTATAAAATGGTTTAATTTTTTTCCTTCGTGCTCTATACACTCTTTTGAAAAGATTGCCACTACTTTGTAAAGCACTTCCACATCACTATTGGCTTCAAAGTAACTATGAAAGATTTAACCAAGTGTTCCCAACAAAGGAATGAGTGAACTAATGATTATTTTATACAATTTAAGTCTTTATGTGGTAATTTAAAGCATTAGTTTCCATACCTACCTCAAGTGATCCTATCCCCCTAATGTGCCACCTACATTTATATTCACATACTTACTAGTGTCATAGTTTCTACCCATGTGTCTCACACCATCCATCAAATTCCCAACCTATGTCTCACATTAACCCTCCTTCCCAACCTATGTCTTATATTAGCCCTCATTCTCATCCCATTTTCACCTCATCTCATAATGTGGTTCCTCCAATTACTTGCATGGAAAAGATACAAAGAAGTGGATGTAAGGAAAAAAATATATATATTCTATGTTGAATGTTTATTTATATTTATTATTTTATTATATATTTATTTTTATAAAAATTATATATTTTTAGTTCCATTTATTAAATTAACATATAAAAAATCTAACAACTTAAGAGAGAGAGATGTGAAAAATGAATGAGAGAGAAAGAGGGAGACAAAAGATAGACATGAGAGAGATAAAAGAGATGAAAAATATAGAGAGAGACTATGGAAGGAGAGGTCTCAAAAGAGGATGAAGGATGAGAGGATACACCATTTGAAAAATCCAACAAGGTACATCTCTTATGTAAAAGATTGAGCAAGGGTATGCATGTCAACAAAAAGTTGTCAAGGAAGACCAAGATCTTGCTTACTTGCATATCTAACAAGAATTTTTTAAATTATTTTAATTTGTCAAAGAGCTAAATTTATAAAAATCTATATTTAAATTAAATCTATTATATATTTTATATTTATCTATATTTATTATTGAATTATATTTACTTTATATAAAAAACTTAAATATAAGTTTATTTATTTGACATATTTGGTATTCCAATATGATGTTTATTTGCATACCATTTTGGTGTTAGAATGGTTTTATCTCTCTAAATTATGCAGGCAAGTGTTTGCATGACAATGGTAAGAGCACAAAAACCACATATGGAGGGACTAAATGCATAAGGCACTACATTTAAAAACCACATGAAAGGAGTGAAAGAAAACCAATAATGGTTGTGCCAACATCAAGAGCACATGTTAAGGCCTTGATGAAATGATTAATTCAATTGGATGGTGGGCCTCTTTTTGACTAACAAATGTTTTTCTGAAGCGAGATTGAACACAATAGGCTCCCATAACATAGAATGCATGTCATTTTTGAGGTCTTGAGATCATTTCCATATCATTTGCAAATTCAAGTAAATCAAAAGTTTTTCCCTTCAAATTAAATATTTTAAGGCAATTATGAATTCTCAATCTAAAATTATACCATGTCTAGATTTAATTTGGCCGATAGGCCATTCTATATGTGTACACATCTTGAACTGCAAAATTTTGGTAGTCCTTCATTTTTTGGCAGATAGGCCATTCTATATGTGCACACATCTTGTAACTGCCAAATTTTGGTAGTCCTTCATTTTTGGTAGTCCTTCAATTTTGTTTTTCTCCAAAATTTTAAAAAATAAAATTGTTAGAAAATCTGTCAAGCTACAACTAAAATTAGAATTTGGTTTCAGTTACCGCTGTCTTTATATTTTCTGGGCATTACCTATAAGGCCTACATGCACAAGAATGTGTTCATCCTCTTCTGTGTTTAAATGGAGAGAATCCCCTTGATGGCCTTTGCAGTTTCTTCACAATGATTTCAATTTAGTTCAGGTTTTGACACTTAACAGTGATTATTCTATGTATTGTTTCTACAATCTAAAGCTAATAAATCTTTGACTCAATGGTTATTGTGTTTCATATCAAATAGCAAGATTTGAGGTGAGCTGAACCTAAGTACCTATCAATAGAAAACAAAAGAATCACCTTTGGAGGAATCGATCCAAGGCCATGGAGAATCAACAAGAAGGTAGAAGTTGCCAGTAGTGTGAAGAATAAGTCCTCCACACTCCAAGAAATCAAAGCCAAGCTCAAAGAGGCCAACCTCAGGCGACATGTTATTTATTCTCTATCCTCACACGTCATTTCATGCATAAATTTTGGTGTGATATTAATGAATTTCTAATCTTCTCCTAAGTTGATAAGGTTTATGAGCTAGAATCATCCCAGTCCTACCATCCACAAGGTTTCTTTAGTGATTGCTTTTCTTAAAAGATTTTTTAATTTGTTTATGGGTTCCCTAGGATGCCTCGGCATTTTCCTTTGTGTGCATTTATCACGTAGCTTTAAATTTTAGGAAATTCATTATGAAACTAATGTAGTTTTTTGTTTTAACATTTTCCAGAACTGATGAGGTTAAACACCATTTAGGCCGACCGGCCTTCTCTGTTACGGACCTGTAGTTTTGAAGTCAGATGTTTTGTTTTTAGGTCCTTCGATGTGATTTTCATCTCTTTAGTAATGGGGTGTTCTTTATTTCAGTGTATTCAGTACAATTACCAGCTTTGGACGCTGTTAAGTGTTTCTGCTCTTTTATCTGCACATAACATCATGTTTGTCTTTTTATGTGATTATCTGCATTTTTTTTGTTTTTTTGCATTCACTATTCCAGGCAACATAACTGCTACACATATATGAAGGTAAGCATTCATGTGTAGCAAAAACAAATTGAAATGAAATAAAAAAGTAGTGTAAAAAAATAATTTTATATGCCTTTATTTTTTTAAGGAATTTTGATTAATTTTCTAAATTGGTATTTAGTGGACCCCTAATTTGTAGCCAACATTATAGCATGTTTCTATTATATTTCTTTTAATATAGATTTACATTGATGAATTAAATCTTTTTAAAGTACTCAATATATGTTAATAAAATTTTAATTCTTTCTTGAACTAAAAAATATATAATATATTATAATAACATATCTAACATTTATTATAATATTATATATCAAATATATATTTTAAATAGAAGTAAAATTCTATTTTTAAATATATTGTTTAAAAATGGTTTCTAGGTAAGATTTAAAATATATTTAAATAAAATATTTAGAATTTAATTTAATTTAATTTATTTAATTCAATAAACTATATTTAAAAAATTCCAATCTAAATATAATATTAACCATTTTTGAAATTAAATAAAAAATAATTATATTAAAGGGTT
Source organism: Cunninghamia lanceolata (assembly GCA_027924645.1). Classification (NCBI taxonomy): domain Eukaryota; kingdom Viridiplantae; phylum Streptophyta; class Pinopsida; order Cupressales; family Cupressaceae; genus Cunninghamia; species Cunninghamia lanceolata. Next base: position 15,162,734 of record BSBN01000078.1, read on the forward strand.
ATAGAAATAAAAATAGTCTCTATTATGTTACTATATGTTACTTAAGGGTTATTTTTAATAAATGGGGTTACATTATTGTTAAACATAATAGACATAAAGTTATTTTACATATTTATGTTTAACAATGGAGTTTTCTATATTTACAATTTATTTCAAGCATCTATGTTATTTTTTTTAACTAAATGGGGTTATTTTTTTAAACTCCTTTTAACTTTTTAACTCCAATATATATATATATATATATATATATATATATATATATATATATATATATATATATATATATATATATATATATATATATATATATATATATATATATATATATATATATATATATATATATATATATATATATATATATATATATGGGATAAATTATTATATTTGTTTGAGACAATTTTAAACAAATGAAAACTCTGTTCATAATTTTTTGCATAAGAGACCAGATCTAAAATTAACCTAGACAAAAATTTCTCATTGCATGGGAGAGTTCTGTAGGATTCTTTGTAGTTGATAAATTAAAATCCCACAAGATTAGGAGAAAGATCAAGGAAAAAAAATTAAAATCAATCAAAACAATTAAGCAAAGAGGAGTAAATCCAAACAAGGTCTAATAAATTTACCTCATCTCAACAGAAAAATTGTGTAGCAAAAATAAATTGAGATGAAATGAAAAAGTAGTCTAAAGAAATGATTTTATATGCCTTTATTTTCTTTAGGGAAGTTTTATTAATTTTCTAAATTGGTACTTAGTGGACCCTAATTTGGCATGTTTCTATTATATTTATTAATACCTGCCTTGGCAGTACTATTGCAATGAGTTCGTACTTATCTAGTTATTAATCTATTATTGTAAACCAATCAAAAGAAATTTGATTTAAATTTGTACGTTTCCTATGTAACATGATGATTTTTTAACAAAAAATTATTGAAAAATGATTTATCCGTATTGTCATTGGCTGAAAAAAAAGACCTCTTATCTATAGATTGTTGGAGAGTACAACAAAAAGCGATAAATGCGGAGAGAATTTTGGTTTGAGGGGAGGATGTGGCAAGTAAACAAATTATGAACACAAATTTTGTCTCTGGATGGTGATAATGGCGATAATTATAAGAGGGAAGAATCATCAGTTTTTATGAATTTAATATTTTGCTTCATTAGCTAAATGTAAAAATTACACCATCAATTTTTATGAATTTAATATTTTTCTTCATTAGCTAAACGTAAAAATTACACAAAGTTATAAAATTAATAATACTATTAAAAATATAGGGTTCTGCACATTTTATTTTATGAAATTAGATTATTTTTGGATTGCAATTTTATTTACTTAGTTAAAAATCTAGTATTTCAATTTTATTTATTAAAAAGTTAAAAATCTACAGTATCATGAAAAATATTTAATAGGCTTTGTAAAGTTTAGTTGTATAACTAAGTAATATTTTGGTGCTATTTTCTTTTTACCAAATTAAATTAATTTTGAGATTTCAATTTTATTTACCCAAGACATTTCAAAACAAGTTCACATAATTTTTTCCATATAGATTTAGTTCTAGAAATATAATGGTTAAAATTTTGAAATGATAAACAATTCTTTATCTTTAGAAAAAAATATTACTAAACCACAAGATTAATTAAAATAATTAAAATTATGTTCTCTAAAAGTACTTACTATTATTACTTAAACAAAAAATTAAGTGACTAAGATAAAATACTGTAGTGCTCTACATATGAATATGTTATTGCTATTATATTGTGTAATTATTCTTCAAACTTACAATATTTTAATGCATTTTAAATTGTAATAGTATTCAATATTATTACATTTTAATATGTTAGGCAAACATTTCAAATCTATCCACAACTAGGGTTAGGGTTCTACTCATTTTATTTTATGAAATTAGATTATTTTTGGGATTTCAATTTTATTTACACAAGAGTTAAAATCTAGGATTTCAATTTTATTTAGTCAAAAGTTAAAAATCTACAGTATCACTAAAAATAAAAAATATTTGGCCAATGTTATTACATTTTTTATTTGATTCTTCAAACTTACAATATTTTAATGCATTTTAAATTATAAAAATATTAGTATTATTAGATTTTAAGGAAATATTTGTGCTATTTAATAGGCCTTGTAAAGTTTAGTTTTATAGTTGAGGAAATATTTTAGTCCTATTTTATTTTTACCAAACTAGATTTTTTTGAGATTTAAATTTTGTTTACCCAAGACATTTCAACACTCTTCAAAAATTAATTTTTCAATTATTGGAATGCAATTTGTCTATATACAACCAATACCTAATCAACAAAAAAATTACAACTAAACAAATACTATGGCAATTGTTTTAATATAGATTTGCATTGATGAATAAAATATTTTTAAAGTACTCATTTTATGTTAAGAATTTGAAATTGCAAGTCATGATTTAAAACAAATAACATTTATTATAAAATATTAATTCTTTCAATAAAAAAAAAGTAATATATTAAAATAATATATCTAACATTTATTTTTTTTAAATGGTTTGTGGGTAAGATGTACAATATATTTAAATAAAATATTTAGAATTTAATTTAATTTAATTTAATTATTTCAATAAAATATATTTAAAAGATTCCAATCTAAAAAAAGGATTTGTAGGTAAGATTTAAAATATATTTAAATAAAATATTTAGTATTTATATTTTATTATTTATAAGCATATTATGGCATGTTTCTATTAAATTTATTTTAATATAGATTTGCATTGATGAATAAAATATTTTTAAAGTACTCAATTTATGTTAAGAATTTGAAATTGAAAGTCATGATTTAAAACAAATAACATTTTCTATAAAATATTAATTTTGAAGTAAAAAATATGTAATATATTATAATAATACATCTAACATTTATTATAATATGTTTTTTTTTTGGCTAAATAAGTTCTACCATAAGGGGTAGCTCCAATTATATTAAATCCAAGGATTACAAAAACCTGCTATACTTAGCAGCCTAGATTACATACAATCTAGTTGATAAAGCCTAATATCTAGTTGTGCCACAGCACTCTAAGACCCTCTTCCAGCTATGAGGCACTCTCAATTTGGGTACAGGATAGGAGGTCACCATAGCTTCGCATGTAGAAGGTGAAGGTTTCCATGCTATTGCGATCAATGCCCTACCAAAAAAGTGCCAAAGCTTCAACAAAAATTGTTGGTGTCTCAGCTTTCATGTTGACCGTAGCTACATTGAAGACTCCCCCTATGACACCTTTGGTTGAGCACTTGTCAAAGTTTGTGATCGTAGCCATAATAGTATCCTTCATGTCTTCCTTGACATAGGCATTGGCCAGAGTTTTCCCGTGAGCTTTCCTTCCCAAAACAAGAACATAGGTGGCCAGGAATTCTTCGTAAATGAAGATGTCATGGACATGTTCCTCCGGGAGGTTGTTTGCACCAATTACCTTGAGGATGGCCTCTACTCTACGGTCAGATTCAGGTACAAATAGTTGCTTAATCTACTCGATCTTTGGCTCTTACAGTGGCTCCTCCAGGGTGTTGTGATCCTCCTGGGCTTCCCCTTCGACCTCCAGCTCTTCCACAGACCCTTCATAGGACTCTTCTTCCTCACGCTGATAGATACATACATAGTTCATCTCCATGGTGGCATATGGAGTTGGGTGTCACCTAGAGTCTTAAAGGCCTCACTAAGGAGGTTTCAAGTACACCATCATTAGAAATTCCCTAAATCTAATAAATCCAAAGAGGATCAGCGAATCATTTGAAGTTGCCCATCGTAACACCGAATCCTGTAGCTAATGTAGAGGGAGATTCGACCAAGGTTCACATGACTCTGTAATGATGGCATCCTTCTCCTGATCACATGCTAAGTTCGCCAGATGGTCCGTCACCGAATTAGCTTCCCGGTAGATGTGATTGAGGGTGAAGTTCCCAAGCTCAGGCAAGATCTTCCAAATGGCTTCAGCAATATATCTTAATTTCCAATTATGGATTTGCTTTGACTTTATGGCATTGATAACAGAGTCCCCCTCAATGTCAAGGTCCATGAGCTTAAAATCCTTGAAAAGGCAGAGCGCAAGGAGCAAGGCTTCAAATTCTGCTTCGTTGTTAGTCCCCTTCGGGAGTCTTTTTGAGAGTGCCACCACCATCTTTCCATCCTCCTTTCTTATGAAGACTCCTGCGCCCGAGGGCCCCGGATTACCCTTGGCCACACCATCAAAATTTAGTTTCAATCTCCCCTTCGGTGGGACAGTCCACTTTGTAAGGGCCCTCGCTTTCTTTCTTTCCTTTGCAATTCTAGGGTGAAAGCTTTGGGCTGGGAGCATAAGATCTGGCTAGCATTTTAGCATTTCCCTGTCCCAACTAGCAAATGGTATCGAGGGTATTGATTATAATATTATATATTAAATATATTTTTTTAAATAGAAGTAAAATTTTATTTTTAAATAATTTATTAAAAAATGGTTTGTAGGTTAGATTTAAAATATATTTAAATAAAATACTTATAATTTTATTTTATTTTATTTATTTGTTTCAATAAAATATATTTAAAAGATTCTAATCTACAATATTTAGTGCTTTATATTTATATTTTATTTTTTAGAAGCATATTATGAAATAGAAACTCCATCCATAACAAATATATTTTTTAATTTCTTTTTTATTTCCACAGCTTTGTGCACATAACAAACTTTGATATGAAATAAAATATATATATTAAAGGGTTATAGTAATAAAATAAAAAATAACTATATTAAAATGTTATAGTAATTAAAATAGTGTCTATTATGTTACTATATGTATAAATGGGGTTACATTATTGTTAAACATAATAACATAAAGTTATTTTATATGTATAAATGGGGTTACATTATTGTTAAATATAATAACATAAAATTATTTTACATATTTATGTTTAACAATGGGGTTTTCTAACATAAAGTTATTTTAGGCATTATTTTTTTTATCTAAATGGGGTTATTTTTTTTAACTCCTTTAACTTTTTAAATAACTATATGTGAAACTCCAACATATAGCAATATTTAGCCAACATAAAAATAGTTTTCTATATATGTGAAACTATATTATTTACAATAATATAGAAATTAGGGGCCTAATAAAACAAAAAATAAAACAAAAAACTCTAGAGAAATATAAAAATGAGGGGCATGCAATTTTTGCAAATTAATAGACTTATAAATATTTGTTTTATACTATTATGTAGGTATGGCTTCACCTAGGTTGAATGTTCAATCTGAGGAATGAAGACAATACCGAAGGGAATATCAAAGAATATATATGAGGGAGTATCAAACATGACAACACCAACTTATGAGAGAAGCAGAAAGAGAACAAGAAAGGATACAACAAAATGAGGTTGTCACAGAAACATAAACATGTGCACACACAGTGAATACCAAAGATAACTTTCAAACCTACCCACCCACACATAATGAAAACCATAGTTGAAATTTAGACACACATACACTTGACACAAGGTGAGTATTAGTGTTTTTGCACACACATAGAGTGAGTGCCAAAGCTCATTCACAGACACATGCATGCACACACAGAGTGTGAAAAATTTCATTCAAATACATAGACACACACTTCACAAAAGCTGAATGACAAAACTAAATAACTTTCACACACACACACATGTACACACTTCACATAAAGTGAATTCCAAAGTTAATTTTCAAACATGCACACAATGAATGTCAAAGTTTATTCACACACACACATAATGAAAGTCAAAATTTATTCAAACACACAAAGACTCACAATGAACATCATTGAAGTTTTTTTGTAAACACATTCTACAAAAATTGAAAATTAAAGTTTATTCATACATCACACAAAATGATATCCAAAGTTCGTTCATGCACACAAAAAAAAAGGAATGTTAGTTCTTTCAAGCACATTCCACATAAAGTGAGCATCAAAGTTCATTCATACACTCTACACAAAATGATATCCAAGGCTTATTTGTACACACACAAAATAAAGAATTTCAAATCTTTCAATTTCATTCTACACAAAGTGAACATCAAAGTTTGTTCATACACTCCACAAAATGTGATAGTTGAAGTTCATTCACTCCACAAAATGTGTTAGCTTAAGTTCATTCATAAATAAAGAAAAACTAAATGTAAAAGTTATTTCAAGCTCACATAGATACACAACAAATTCCAAAGTTGGTTCAAACACATATACCACACAAAGTGAATACCAAAATTATTTTTTAAAAACACACACCACAAAGTCAATACCAAAATTATTTTTTGAAAACACACACCACAAAGTGAATGCCTAAATTAACTTTCCCACACACACACAATTTACATAAACAAAAAGTGAATATGCCAATGTTCAAACATAATTCATCCACACAAATTTAGTACAAGCATGCATTAACACTTAAATTCAAACATTCTAAACTCCAAACACACATAAAGTGGGTGCCAAATTTATAAAACACCGTAAAGTTCAAGTACACACTAGACAAAGTGAATGCCCAAATTAAATTTCACACACAATTCACACAAAATGAATGTCAAAATTAAAACACACACTTCACACATAGAAAGTGAACATGTGCCAAATTTTAAACATGCTTCATGCACAAAGTTAGTTCAATCACACACAAGTAAACACTCCAGTTCAAATATGTCAAAGAACAAACACACACAAAGTGAATACCAAAGTTAAAGCACACTCTTCACACTTAGTTCAATCACTTCACACATAGTTGATTCAAACACACACTTCATACATATATGTTTTTTAAAAGTTATTTTGTGCAATGCTTGGTCAATAGGAAATTAGTAACATGGATTTTTATTATCCTACATTATTTAGGTACTGCATGGTTCACCTAATCTCTTGATTGCTTAGAATTTATTTAGTTCATTCATGATTTACTTCATGTGCTTATTTATTTAATACCACTCAATTTTTTTATTTGCAAAAAAATAATTAAATTTCTTATTGTATTTATAGCATTGTCTACCAACAACTACATGTAATGTAATGACTTTCCATAAAAATAAAAATATAAACTATTTAGTGATAGGCCTATAGATATTTGTGCCTATTGGCCATTTGATAGCACCTTTGGTGCTTTTACTAGTTGGTAGTCCTTCAACTTTGTTTTTCTCCAAAATTTTAAAAAATAAAATTGTTAGAAAATCTGTCAAGCTACAACTAAAATTAGAATTTGGTTTCAGTTACCGCTACCTTTACATTTTCTAGGCGTTACCTATAAGGCCTGCATGCACAAGAATGTGTTCATCCTCTTCCCTGTTCAAATGGAGAGAATCCTCTCGATGGCCTTTGTAGTTTCTTCACAATGATTTCAATTTTGTTCAAGTTCTGACACTTTACAGTGGTTATTCTATGCAATGGTACAAGTGCTATGGTTCACCCATTTCTACAATCTAAAACTAATAAATATTTGACTTGATGGTTATTGTGTTTCATATCAAATAGCAAGATTTGAGGTGAGGTGAATCTGAGTATCTACCAATAGAAAACAAAAGAATCGCCTTTGGAGGAATCGATCCAAGGCCGTGGAGAATCAACAACAAGGTAGAAGTTGCCAGTAGTGTGAAGAATAAGCCCTCCACACTCCAAGAAATCAAAGCCAAGCTCAAAGAGGCTGACCTCAGGCGACATGTTATTTATTCTCTATCCCCCACACATCATTTCATGCATAAATTTTGGTGTGATATTAATGAATTTCTAATCTTCTCCTAAGTTGATAAGGTTTATGAGCTAGAATCATCCCAGTCCTGCCATCCACAATGTTTCTTTAGTGATTGCTTTTCTTAATAGATTTTTTATTCTTTAGTGATTGCTTTTCTTAATAGATTTTTTAATTTGTTTATGGGTTCCCTAGTATGCCTCGGCATTTTCCTTTGTGTGCATCCATCACGTAGCTTTAAATTTTAGGAAATTCATTGTGAAACTAATGTAGTTTTTTTGTTTTAACATTTTCCAGAACTGATGAGGTTAAACACCATTTAGGCCGACCGGCCTTCTCTGTTACGGACCTATAGTTTTGAAGTCAGATGTTTTGTTTTTAGGTCCTTCGATGTGATTTTCATCTCTTTAGTAATGGGGTTTTCTTTATTTCAGTGTATTCAGTACAATTACCAGCTTTGGACGCTGTTAAGTGTTTCTGCACTTTTATCTACACATAACATCATGTTTGTCTTTTTATGTGATTATCTGCATTTTTTTTGTTTTTTGCATTCACTATTCCAGGCAACACATATATGAAGGTAAGCATTCATGTGTAGCAAAAACAAATTGAAATGAAATAAAAAAGTAGTGTAAAAAAATAATTTTATATGCCTTTATTTTTTTAAGGAATTTTGATTAATTTTCTAAATTGGTATTTAGTGGACCCCTAATTTGTAGCCAACATTATAGCATGTTTCTATTATATTTCTTTTAATATAGATTTGCATTGATGAATTAAATCTTTTAAAAGTACTCAATATATGTTAATAAAATTTTAATTCTTTCTTGAATTAAAAAATATATAATATATTATAATAATATATCTAACATTTATTATTATATTATATATTAAATATATTTTTTAAATAGAAGTAAAATTCTATTTTCAAATATATTTTTTTAAAATGGTTTCTAGGTAAGATTTAAAATATATTTAAATAAAATATTTAGAATTTAATATAATTTAATTTATTTAATTCAATAAACTATATTTAAAAAATTCCAATCTAAATATAATATTAACTATTTTTGAAATTAAATAAAAAATAATTATATAAAAGGGTTATAGAAATAAAAATAGTGTCTATTATGTTACTATATGTTACTTAAGGGTTATTTTTAATAAATTGGGTTTCATTATTGTTAAACATAATAGACATAAAGTTATTTTACATATTTATGTTTAACAATGGAGTTTTCTATATTTACAATTTATTTCAGGCATCTATGTTAACAAGACTTTCCACATCTAGCACATTGCAAACCCCAAACCTGCAACAAAACAATATCATAGAATCAATACTAAGAAAGATTGCCAATAAGGGCGTGGTTCGGTGGTTTAGTCGCTCGATTGTAGTGGCGGCCATCAGAGTTCAAACCCCCGCTGGGCCAACGAGCTCGCAGGTGTTACGCCTTCGCTGGGCCAATGAACTCGCGGCTTGCCAATGAACTCGCGGCTTTGAAGTGTTCTTTCTTGGGGATGAGGTCCCCCGTGTTGTGGCCTCACCGGTTCATAGCTCTAGACAAAAGCGTTGTGTGGAGCTGGAGGGCGTGTCGTACCAGCGTCACCGGTCACGTTAAAAAGTTTACCAGGCGCATTTAAAAAAAAATATACTAAGAAAGATTAGGAGAAAGATCAAGGAAAAAAATCAAAATCAATCAAAACAATTAAGCAAAGAGGAGTAAATCCAAACAAGGTCTAATAAATTTACCTCATCTCAACAAAAAAATTGTGTAGCAAAAACAAATTGAGATGAAATGAAAAAGTAGTGTAAAGAAATGATTTTATATGCCTTTATTTTCTTTAGGGAAGTTTTATTAATTTTCTAAATTGGTACTTAGTGGACCCTAATTTGGCATGTTTCTATTATATTTATTAGTACCTGCGTTGGCAGTACTATTGAAATGAGTTCGTACTTATCTATTGATTTTTCAAGCAAATTGAATTTAAATTTGTGCTTTTCCTATGTAACATGATAAATTTTTAACAAAAAATTATTGAAAAATGATTTATCTGTATTGTCATTGGCTGAAAAAAATGACCTCTTATCTACAGATTGTCACAGAGTGTAAGGAAATGAAGACCAACGGACACATTATTTTTCCCGCCAATTGCTTGTCCTTTCACATTCCTCTTGTGATGTATAATGAAGCATTATATATGCTTGATATCTCATTGTAAAACACAATTCATTATCAATAACAATTCCTCTGCTCAGTGTGGATGTAGCCAATTTTGGTGAACCACGATAAATTGGTGTCTTATTTTTTGTTTGCTTTCTAATTACATCTGTGCGCTATTTTTACTTCTTTCTTTTTGCAATTGAGTTGTGCTTTCAGTCTTAACACAGAGTACAACAAAAGCTATAAATGTAGAGAGAAATTTGGTTTGAGGGGAGGATGTGGCAAGTAAACAAATTATGAACACAAATTTAGTGTTTGGATGGTGATAATACTTTGCTTCATTAGCTAAACGTAAAAATTACACAAAGTTATAATATTAATAATACTAGTAAAAATATAGGGTTCTACACATTTTATTTTATGAAATTAGATTATTTTTGGATTGTAATTTTATTTACTCAGTTAAAAATCTAGTATTTCAATTTTATTTACTAAAAAGTTAAAAATCTACAGTATCATGAAAAATATTATTACATTTTTTTTATTCTTCAAACATACAATATTTAAATGCATTTTAAATTATCATAGTATTCATATTATTACATTTTAATATCTTTAGTAGACATTTCAAATCTCTATACACTCAACTAGGGCTAGGGCTCTCCACATAATACAAATATGTAGGTTTTGTAAAGTTTAGTTTTATAGTTAAGGAAATATTTGTGTTATTTAATAGGCTTTGTAAAGTTTAGTTTTATAACTAAGTAATATTTTAGTGCTATTTTATTTTTTACCAAATTAAATTATTTTTGAGATTTCAATTTTATTTACCCAAGGCATTTCAAAACGAGTTCACATAAATTTTTCCTTATAAATTTAATTCTAGAAATATAATATTTACAAATTTGAAATGATAAACAATTTTTTATCTTTAGAAAAAAAATATTACTAAACCACAAATTGTAATAGTATTCAATATTATTACTTTTTAATATGTTAGGCAGACATTTCAAATCTCTCCACAACTAGGGTTAGGGTTCTACACATTTTATTTTATGAAATTAGATTATTTTTGGGATTTCAATTTTATTTACTCAAGAGTTAAAATCTAAGATTTCAATTTTATTTAGTCAAAAGTTAAAAATCTAGAGTATCACTAAAAATAAAAAATATTTGGCCAATGTTATTACATTTTTTATTTTATTCTTCAAACTTACAATATTTTAATGCATTTTAAATTATAAAAATATTAGTATTATTAGATTTTAAGGAAATATGTGTGCTATTTAATAGGCCTTGTAAAATTTAGTTTTATAGTTAAGGAAATATTTTAGTCCTATTTTATTTTTACCAAATTAGATTATTTTTGAGATTTTAGTTTTATTTACCCAAGACATTTCAACACTCTTCAAAATTTAATTTTTCAATTATTGGAATGCAATTTGTCTATACAACCAATATCTAATTAATAAAAAAATTACAACTAAACAAATACTATATACAACCAATAGCTAATGAGCAAAAAAAATTATAACTAAACAAATACTATAATAACAACACTACAAGGCAGGTACTAGCCACTACGTGGCACTTGTTGTTTTAATATAGATTTGCATTGATGAATAAAATCTTTTTAAAGTACTCATTTTGTGTTAAGAATTTGAAATTGCAAGTCATGATTTAAAACAAATAACATTTATTATAAAATATTAATTTTGAAGTAAAAAATATGTAATATATTATAATAATACATCTAACATTTATTATAATATTTGTTTTTTTGCTAAATAAGTTCTACCATAGGGGTAGCTCCCATTATATTAAATCTAAGGATTACAAAAACCTACTATACTTTGCAGCATGGATTACATACAATCTGGCTGATAAAGCCTAATATCTAGTTGTGCCATAGCACTCTAAGACCCTCTACCAGCTCTAAGGCCCTCTTAATTTGGGCAGGGGATAGGAGGTCACCATAGCTTCGCATGTAGAAGGCGAAGATTTCCATGTTGTTGTGGTCAATGCCCTGCCAAAAAAGTGCCAAAGCTTCAACAGAAACCATCGGTGTCTCAGCTTTCATGTTGACCGCAGCTGTATTGAAGACTCCCCCAATGAGACCTCTTGTTGGGCACTTGTCAAAGGTCATGATCATAGCCATAGTAGTATCCTTCATGTCTTCCTTGACATAGGCATTGGCCAAAGTTTTCCCATGAGCTTTCCTTCCTGAAACAAGAACACAGGTGGCTAGGAATTCTTCATAAATGAAGCTGTCATGGACATGTTCCTCTAGGAGGTTGTTTGCACCAATTACCTTGAGGATGGCCTCTACTATATGGTCAAATTCAACTATAAATAGTCACTTAATCTACTCGATCTTTGTCTCTTGCGGTGGCTCCTCTGGTGTGTTGCGATCCTCTTGGGCTTCCCCTTCGACCTCCAGCTCTTCTGCGGACCCTTCAGAGGACTCTTCTTCCTCACTCTGACAGATGCATACATAGTTCATCTCCATGGTGGTGAATGGAGTTGGGTGTCACCTAGAGTCTTAAAGGCCTCACTAAGGAGGTTTCAAGTATGCCATCATTAGAGATTCCCTAAATCTGATAAATCCAAAGAGGATTAGCGAATCGTCTGAAGCTGCCCATTGTAACACCGAATCTTGCAGCTAACGCAGAGGGAGATTCAGCCAAGGTTCACATGACTCTGCAATGATGGCATCCTTCTCCCGATCACATGCCAAGTTTGCCAGATGGTCTGCCGCTGAATTACCTTCCTGGTAGATGTGATTGAGGTTGAAGTTCCCAAGCTCGGGCAAGATCTTCCAAATGGCTTTAGCAATATATCTTAATTTCCAATTCTGGATTTGCTTTGACTTTATGGAATTGATAAGAGAGTCCCCCTCAATGTCAAGGTCCATGAGCTTAAAATCCTCATAAAGGCGAAGCCCAAGGAGCAAGGCTTCAAATTCTGCTTCGTTGTTAGTCCCCTTTGAGAGTCTTTTTGAGAGCGCCACCACCATCTTTCCATCCTCATTTCTTATGATGACTCCTGCACCCGAGGGCCCCAGATTGCCCTTGGCCGCACCGTCAAAATTTAGTTTCAATCTCCCCTTCGGTGGGGCAGTCCACTTTGTAAGGGCCCTTGCTTTCTTTCTTTCCTTTGCAATTCTGGGGTGAAAGCTTTGGGCTGGCAGCATAAGATTTGGCTAGCTTTTCAGCATTTCCCCGTCCCAACTGGCAAATGGTATCGGGGGTATTTATTATAATATTATATATTAAATATATTTTTTTAAATAGAAGTAAAATTTTATTTTTAAATAATTTATTAAAAAATGGTTTGTAGGTAATATTTAAAATATATTTAAATAAAATACTTAGAATTTTATTTAATTTAATTTATTTATTTCAATAAAATATATTTAAAAGATTCTAATCTACAATATTTAGTGCTTTATATTTATATTTTATTTTTTAGAAGTATATTATGAAATAGAAACTCCATCCATAACAAATATAATTTTTAATTTCTTTTTTGATTCCATAGCTTTGTGCGCATAACAAACTTTGATATGAAATTAAAAAAATATATTAAAGGGTTATAGTAATAAAATAAAAATAACTATATTAAAAGGTTATAGTAACAAAAATAGTGTCTATTATGTTACTATATGTATAAATGGTGTTACATTATTGTTAAAAATAATAACATAAAGTTATTTTATATGTATAAATGGGGTTACATTATTGTTAAACATAATAACATAAAATTATTTTACATATTTATGTTGGCAAGAGATACTGTGTGGCTTCATGTGTGTTGTCATTGATGGCAACAAAGTCCATTCCACACATCCGCAGGACATGGTTTGTCTATACTAGAAGTTAGATTGAAGAGTATTTTGGTCCAGTGACCAAGAATAGAGCATGCAACAAGGTCTGACAATCAGGTCCGGATCTCTCAGAGGAAGTATCTCTATAAAGTGTGGACTTGGAGAAGTCAAGAGGAGTATCTTCACTAATAGATTCTAGGGATTGAGCCTCCGGTGATGAAAGAGTAAAGAGATATGAGTACCTCAGTATTGGGTTCCTGTTTGGCAGAGTAGACAGAGGAAGAACTAACCGGCAGTGCATCAGACCTTATTCTGGATGAGATATTGATGGTGATCAAGGTTCTTAAGGTATCATTCATGATTGGCCGACATGATTGATGACTTCTATAACTATCTCTTTGATACGAATCACTTGGTAAGCAAGGATTCAACCGACAGACCAGAGTTTGGGAAAATATTGACTATTCCAAATGCCGACTAGAAAGATGATGAAATTCTTGGTGCGGATATATATACCAGATGGATTTCGATCAAAAGGTGTGTGTCGTGTGTTGTGAAGTGTGAAGACAAGCAGAGAGGAGAGTGGAAGTAGAAATACAGGTCCAGTATGTGATAGAACAGTAGCCTAAAGCAGAGTAAGAATGAAGTGCAGTAGATCAGTTTATTGAGCCTAACCGGAACTAAATCTTAGCATATGTGGATGCTTCTCATCAGTTTAAATACCTAGTTACTATTCTTATAACTTGTAGACAGTGAGTCTCTTGTAGGCAGTGAGCCTCTTATGAGCAGTGTGCTCGGGAAGTGAGCCCTAATTGGCAAGTGCCATTTTATACATCTATTCTTTTAACAAAGAATATAATCTTGGGTTAGTCACCCTATGGTTTTTCCCTTAACAAGGTTTTCCACATAAAAATCCTTGTGTTATGTGTGTTGATTTTATTTTTGCTTTCATGTTCATTTATGCTTACAAGTTTTGATACTGCACTAATTGTCAATGAAGAAGAGAAACTTAAATAATTAAGATAATTGATTCACCCCCCCTCTTAGTTATCAACAATTGGTATTAGAGCCAAGTTCCTCCAAACCAGAGCCTAACAGTTTGAGGAAGATCTGGGAATCTCAATGGACATGTATGGTATGAGGGAGCAACTTCAGTCTTCCTTAGATGATCTTGAGCAATCTCATTCTGAAGTCAATGCCCTGAGAGAAAGAATCAAACAAGATGATGATTTCACAAATGAACTCAGAGAAAAATTAAGTATCTCTATGAAAAAGAGAAAGGAACTACTTCAACAATTAGTAAATCAAAGTGAAGCCAATGACACTAATGAAGAATTGAATGAGAAAAATAAGTTATGTGAGAAGCTATCAAAAGAAGTCATTATGGTGAGACATGAAACAGAATCAGGAGTTATGAAATTTACCCAAGAAATTGAAGAGAAAAGAAAAATTGAAGATAATCTAAATCAATCTCTCAAGGAGAAGTCAGAAGACTGCCACAAAATGGACAGAATAATCAGGCATCTAGAATCTGATCTTGAAGATGCTAGAGATAATGAAGAATAGCTTGAGAATCAAATAGACACTCTTAAAAAGGATCTTCAAACAACAAATGAATACAAAGAGAAATTCAAGATAAGCTCTGCTCAACTTGAAGTTCTTCTTGAAAGCCAAAAGAGGGTAGATGACAAGCATGGCTTGGGATATGAGAAAGGTGAAAGCTCTAGATCTAGTTAGAAGAACTTTGGATCAGGAAATCCAAGGAACAGACCTAGAAGACCTCCGGCAAAGCAACCAAATGCTCAAAGATATCCATCCTTCAATGGATACTGCCACAACTATAATAACTTCAGTCATAAAGAAAATCAATGCAAAAAGAGAATGAATCAGACTTACTCATCCTTCTCCAGATAGTGTTTTAACTACAAAAGGTATGTTCACAAATCTCATGAATGCAGAAATATGCAAATGAACAATTCATTCAATGGTAGATGCTTTGCATGCAATAGAATGGGACATATGGCTAATCAATATAGATCAAGAGGATATCAGTCAAAAATGCAAAGTAATATTGTTTGTAACAATTGCAATAGATCCGGTCATATTGCCAAATTCTACAGAAGCAAGAATCAGGATAAAAGGGGTCCGGTACATAATCAAACTCAAGACAAAGGAAAAGGAAAAGTGAATGCAGATGAAGTTCATAGGAGATGAACAAGATTTGAGTAAAGAGAAGTACTAAAAATGTTGGGGATGGATCCGCACCAAAATCTGGTGTTGATATTCCTTCCGGAAACTAAATAGTGAGCTCTAGCTCAAGGGGAGACACAAAGGAAATACAATTTCCCCTAGCCAGTTAATTGGTGCCTAAAATTGGCACAAGGAGAGTTGCAGATTAAAGGGTTCTTAGAGAAACATCTAAATAAGTCTTGGTAAAGATTTGGGAGATTCGCAAGAAATTTAGAAGAGGTTAATCTACCAAGATTGATCTGGTTTAATAGTTATCTGATAAGAATAGGATTTTCACAGTTAGATTCAGTATTGAGGTATCTTGATCTGCAGATAAATGGAATGATCAGAGAAAGGTAGATAGATTGCTAATATTCACCAAGAATAACTCTAAGTGCATCTTAGTGATCTGGAAAGATCTTTCTCAGAAAAAAGGAAAACAAGGCAACTGGAATAACCTAAGTTGTGTATTTATTACAAAACGGAATTAGGGTTTGCGCAGAAATAAAAGGGTTCTTTTATTCACCATTTGTACATTTGCATTCAAGAAAAGGAGAAAAGGAGCTCTACAACGAAATTGTCTCAAGCCCATCAAAGATCAATCGCAGAAGTCAATTCTTCTAGCCATCCGATCCAGATCATATTGTAAACTCTAGAAGCATAAAAGGTATTTTTTGCTCTTAAAAACCTCTCTCTGAATCTCTTGAAAGATGGCTACTCTAAATGTTGTGAAGATCACTGATAAGCCGCGTCCTAAATTCAAGAAATATCCCTACAAATCCCTAGAAGTTGATCCCCTAGGCACCTTTTCAAGCATTCTGCATGGGGTTTTACATGTAGAAGATGTTAGGGCATATATTCATGCAAACATTGAAGAATTAGGGAATCCAAGCTAATGGATATCTATCACAATCAGTTAATAGATGATTCTTTTGAACTCAAATCTCAGTACAAGGCTATCTGAGACAAGCATTTTGGTCAGTGCATTCATTTCCCCTATTTTGCAGAAGATGAGTGGGTTTGGTATGTTCTGAGCAGAGTGCATGATAACTTCATATGGTTGAATAGACCTTTTAAGATCACAAAAGATGCTATTAGGGCGGTAATCAGTCTGCACTCATCCGGAGGGTTACCTGTTCTCAAATTGATCAAAAACCAAACTATGAGTGAGGCTACCAGATCAAAATTTGACAAGAGAGCAATGACAATAGAAGACATCACTGATCTGGATGTCAAGTTTGCCTCCACAATAATTGGTTACAAGATATATCACTCCAGCAGGGAAAATTTAGTACCCGAAATTGCAATTTACACTGCTTATTAGATGTTAAGAGAGAATGTAGATTATGATCTTTGTGAACTTCTTCTGAGCCAACTATTGGAAAACCTACAAAAGATCAAGAAGGAAAAGAAAAACTCTTTCAAGTATGGAGGGCTAATACTGTGTTTGTTCTTTTAGTTTATGAATGAGCTACCTGGATCCAGTGGTTGGGTTTGGTAAAATGACAAACCTGTTGCCATTCAAATCAGAGATTACTTGCATGGGCTTGGGGATGCTAAGGCACAAAATATAGCTTTGTGGGGTTACTTCAAGAACTTTCAGAATATGATGCAAACCAGAGAGAGAATCCCCAAATCTCTAGTTAAAAAGTATAAGGATACAATATGCTTTATGGTAGAAACTGATCAATGCCTAATGGAGGCAATAGAGCCAAGGACTGTCTGGAGCATGCCAATGGGGTATGAAGTAGATGAGAAAATTGTAGAGCTACATGTTCAACACATGCTAAGTCAACCCAAGGATCCTAAGGCAGAAAGGTTTGGAACCTTTCAAGAACTGAGTGTAAAAGTTCATGTTGAACTAAGACAACCTGAGATCAAGAGAAAAGTAAGGAGGGAAGTAGAAGAATTTGCTAAGAGGCATGGAATTTCAAAGGAGGCACTAGATGTAAATAGAGAGAAGATGAAAAGGACAAAGAAAGAAAGGCAAGAAACTGAAAAAGAAAGTGCTATGGTGCAAGCCCCCTCCCTGACCAGATCTTCAAAGAGCTCTACGCCTGCCACCTCTAAGAGTCAAAAGGCATCAAAACTAGAAGTTAGGACATCCGGTAAGGGAGAGAAGAGAACCAAGACAAAGGCCACAAGGTCTTACATCAGTCAGAAGGATGATGAAGAGACAGAATCTGATGAGGAGATCAAGAAGATGATGAAGAAGAAGAAAACAACCAGTGAACCCTCTACCAGTCAAGGCAAAGAAGAAAAGGCAAAGGAATTTGTTGAAAAGCTTACTCTCTGCATTGATGATATCATCAAATTAGTCACTATGGATGGGAACCTAAAACCAATGATTGAGTTCTATGATGAGTATAATGAAGCTAACCAGAATATCCTGCAAGAAGCTACAGTCAGGTATCTGAATATCTATAATAAGGCATTTATTGAAATCATATCTCTAATTCCCAAAAGCCTAGAGAAGGAACTAGAAATAAGGAAGAACAATGCCAAGGCAAAGGACCTTGAGATTTGGGAATAGATAGATATTCAACTCTATCCTTCAATCACTCAAAAATAAATGAATATGATCTTCAAAGATTGCAAGGATGAGTTCTGGAGCAAAGCTAGAATGAATTAGCTTATGCTTGGAGAGACTGAAAAAGTGGCAAAAGAAACAGAAGACATCCTCTGAAATACATACAAAAGATTCAATATTCATGTTATAGAGGACTTAGATGATGAAGGACTCAGTACATCAAATGAAGATCCTATAGAGAAAAATACAGAAGAATCAAAAGAGATAGGTGAGGAGAAAACTAAGGACCTGGATTCCTCTGTTCCGGAAGAGGAAGTCCAAGAAGAAGTAAATATGTCTCATCTGGATTCCCCTGCAGACTCCGAACCTAATGGAGAAGAAAGAATAGAGGAGAAAATAAGTCAAGAAGAAGGCGTAAAGGGAAGAGAAGGAGATCAAACAAAGAAGACTCCAGGAGACAGTTCTAAGGCTGAAGAAGGGAAGAAAATTCTGTCTCTGACAAGAGACACTGCAGAAGTAGTCAAAGACTTTCTGACAAAAGAAATGATAGAATTATATGAACCTGAGTTACTTCAAGGACCATTCAACTTTGATTCCCTCTCCCTGGTTCAAACAATGAAGATAGCTTCCTTTGCCCAAGCAAAGGCAAAAGAAAAACTTTTGAAGTCTCACATGGAAGACTGTGAGCTAATAGAAATTGCATCCAGTGTATCGAAAAAGATCATGCCATCCTTCTAGAAGGATCTTTTAGTCTCCTCATCTAGTAATCTGAAATCACTTGTCAATTCTAACAGTACACATTTTGATTGACTAGAGAAATCAGCTGAGGAGAAAGTCTGGAAAGAGTTTTTGGATAAAAGATTCTCTGAAGTACAGGGGTACATAACAAATGATAGGAGAAATCTGAACATTGGAATAAAGAGTCTAGAAAATGCTCTTAAAGATGGTGGAGATCTATACAAATTTTGTCTATCTTGGTCCACCGTGACAGTAAATATTACCAAGAAGATGGAAGATCAAGAGAACAAACTATCAAGTCTATCTCAAAGTTTTGATCCTCTCTTCTCTTCCATAATGAATCAAGAGTGTCAGACTCTTGTAGCTATAAATGAAATAAAGAATCTTGAGAAGGAGAAGAAAAATAGGACAAGCAGCTAAGTGAACTAAGAGGGATTATTATCCCTAAGCTAGAGGCCATGCATGAGGTCCTAACTGATGCTCAGACCACAACCCGGACTAGTGATCCGATAGATCTAAAGAGGGTAGAAGCTTTTGCATTGCTATTGAGTGGTCACATCTCAATTTTAGACAGGATGAAGCAGAGTTGGGCAACAAAACTTGACCAGTTGAAGACAACTTTTGTAGATATACTATAGTTTATGTAAGTATAGTATGTATATATACTTATGCGGCTAAGTATAGTATGTATATATACTTATGCAGCTAAGTATAGTTGGATTTTTTTTGGAAATTTTGGTGTACGGATCCTACCCTTTGCCATTGATGTCAAAGGGGGAGTGAGTAGCAGTGAAAAATATGGAATCTAGCTAAGGGGGAGCTCTGGAAAACTGTACATTAGAACAAAGCATCAGCCAAGGGGGAGTGTAGTGTGACACTTAGTCATTTTTCACTAAGTGTTGCCATCAATGCCAAAGGGGGTGATTGTTTGCAAGAGACACTGTGTGGCTTCATGAGTGTTGTCATTGATGGCAACAAAGTCCATTCCACACATTCGTAGGACATGGTGTATCTATACCGGAAGTCAGATTGAAGAGTATTTTGGTCCAGTGACCAAGAATAGAGCATGCAGCAAGGTCCAACAATCAGGTCTGGATCTCTCAGAGGAAGTATCTCTGTAAAGTACAGACTTGGGGAAGTCAAGAGGAGTATCTTTACTGATAGATTCTAGGGATTGAGCCTTCGCTGATGAAAGAGTAAAGAGATATGAGTACCTGAGTATTAGGTTACTGTTTGGCAGAGTAGATAGAGGAAGAACTGACCGACAGTGCATCAGACCTTATTTCAGATGAGATATTGATGGTGATCAAGGTTCTTAAGGTATCATTCATGATTGGCTGACATAATTGATGACTTCTATTACTATCTCTTTGATACGCATCACTTGGTAAGCAAGGATTCAGCTGACAGACTAGAGTTTGGGAAAATATTGACTATTCCAGATGCTGACTAGAAAGATGATGAAATCATTGGTGCGGATATATATACCAGATGGATTTCGATGAGAAGGTGTGTGTGGTGTGTTGTGAAGTGTGAAGACAAGTAGAGAGCAGAGTGGAAGTAGAAATACAGGTCCAGTATGTGACAGAACAATAGCCTAAAGCAGAGTAATAATGAAGTGCAGTAGATCCATTTATTGAGGCTAACTGGAACTAAATCTCAACATATGTGGATGCTTCTCATCAGTTCAAATACCTAGTTACTATTCTTATAACTTGTAGACAGTGAGTCTCTTGTAGGTAGTGAGCCTCTTATGAGTAGTGTGCTCGGGCAGTGAGCCCTAATTGGCAAGTGCCATTTTGTACATCTATTCTTTTAACAGAGAATACAATCTTGGGTTAGTTACCCCATGTTTTTTCCCTTAACAGGGTTTTCCACGTAAAAATCCTTGTGTTATGTGTATTGATTTCATTTCTGCTTTCATGTTCATTTATGCTTACAAGTTTTGATACTGCACTAATTGTCAAAGAAGAAGAGAAACTTAAATAATTAAGATAACTGATTCACCCCCCTTTTAGTTATCAACAATTTATGTTTCACAATGGGGTTTTCTATACTTACAATTTATTTCAAGGATCTATGTTACTATATGTTACATAAAGTTATTTTAGGCATTATTTTTTTTATCTAAATGGGGTTGGTTTTTAAACTCCTTTAACTTTTCAAATAACTATATGTGAAACTCCAACATATAGCAATATTTAGCCAACATAAAAATAGTTTTCTATATATGTGAAACTATATTATTTACAATAATATAGAAATGAGGGGCTTAATAAAACAAAAAATAAAACAAAAAACTCTAGAGAAATATAGAAATGAGGGGCATTACATTTATAGAAATTAGGGGAATGCAATTTTTGCAAATTAATAGACTTATAAATATTTGTTTTATACTATTATGTAGGTATGGCTTCACCTAGCTTGAATGTTCAATCTAAGGAATGAAGACAATACCGAAAGGAATATCAAAGAATATATATGAGGGAGTATTGAACATGACAACACCAACTTATGAGAGAAGCAGAAAGAGAACAAAAAAGGATACAACAAAATGAGGTTGTCACAGAAACATAAACATGTGCACACACAGTGAATATCAAAGATAACTTTCAAACCTACCCACCCACACACAATGAAAACCATAGTTGAAATTTAGACACACATACATTTGACACAAGGTGAACATAGTGTTTTTGTACACACATAGAGTGAGTACAAAGCTCATTCACAGTCACATGCATGCACACACCGAGTGTTACAAATTTCATTCAAATAAATAGACACACACTTCACACAAATTGAATGACAAAACTAAATAACTTTCACACACACACACACACACACACACACACACAATGAAAGTCAAAATTTATTCAAACATACAAAGACTCACAATGAACATCATTGAAGTTTGTTTGTAGACACATTCCACAAAAAGTGAAAATCAAATTTTATTCATACATCACACAAAATGATATGCAAAGTTCATCCATGCACACCAAAAAAAGGAATGTTAGTTCTTTGAAGCACATTCCACATAAAGTGAGCATCAAAGTTCATTCATACACTCTACACAAAATGATATCCAAGGCTCATTTGTGCACACACAAAATAAACAATTTCAAATCTTTCAATTACATTCTACACAAAGTGAACATCAAAGTTTATTCATACACTCCACAAAATGTGATAGTTGAAGTTCATTCCCTCCACAAAATGTGTTAGCTTAAGTTCATTCATAAATAAAGAAAAACTAAATGTAAAAGTTATTTCAAACTCACATAGATACACAACAAATTCCAAAGTTGGTTCAAACACATATACCACACAAAGTGAATACAAAAATTATTTTTTAAAAACACACACCACAAAGTGAATACAAAAATTATTTTTTAAAAACACACACCACAAAGTCAATGCCTAAATTAAATTTCCCACACACACACAATTTACATAAACAAAAAATGAATATGCCAATGTTCAAACATAATTCATTCACACAAATTTAGTACAAGCATGCATTAACACTTAAGTTCAAACATTCCAAACTCCAAACACACTCATAAAGTGGGTGCCAAATTTATAAAACACCGTAAAGTTCAAGTACACACACTAGACAAAGTGGATGCCCAAATTAAATTTCACACACACAATTCACACAAAATGAATGTCAAAATTAAAACACACACTTCACACATAGAAAGTGAACATGTGCCAAATTTTAAACATGCTTCATGCACAAAGTTAGTTCAATCACACACAAGTAAACACTCGAGTTCAAATATGCCAAAGAACAAACACACACAAAGTGAATACCAAAGTTAATGCACACTCTTCACACAATGTTATTTCAATCACTTCACACATAGTTGATTCAAACACACACTTCATACATATATGCTTTTTAAAAGTTATTTTGTGCAATGCTTGGTCAATAGGAAATTAGTGACATGGATTTTTATTATCCTACATTATTTAGGTACTACATGATTCACCTAATCTCATGATTGCTTAGAATTTATTTAGTTCATTCATGATTTACTTCATGTGCTTATTCATTTAATACCACTCAATTTTTTTATTTGCAAAAAAATAATTAAATTTCTTATTGTATTTATAGCCTTGTCTACCAACAACTACATGTAATGTAATGACTTTCCATAGTAATAAAAATATAAACTATTTAGTGATAGGCCTATAGATATTTGTACCTATCAACAATTTGATAGCACCTTTGGTACTTTTACTAGTTTTAATATATTTGAGCTCCAAATTATGTGGACATGTCAAATTAGAAATAATATGCATGCAAATAGAGACTAGACACCAAACATGAAAACTTATTGAGAATATATACTATTAGTCATGGGAGCCTGTTGTGTTCAATCTCACTTTGGCAAAATTTTTGTAAAAGGAACATGATTATTAGTAAAAAAAATAGGCCCCTCATCCAAGGAACAACCCTCGTGGAAAACTGGAAAATACCTATAAAGAAGGGGAAAACGTATTTTAAAAAAAATCAATGTCCTAAAATTTCTATTCTATCAAATACAAAAATGTATGTAAGCATGATAGATAGACAAATAATTAGAGAGAGATAGTGACAAAGAGAGACAAAGAGGGAGGGAGGGAGAAAGAGTTTGTTGAAATTAGGGAAGACAACTGAGAGGGGGAGTGAATTAGTTGTCACAAAATTAGTTAGAGTGTGTGCTTCTGGATTAGACTATGTGCAGCTTGATTTAAAAAAAGCTGCACACAGTCTAATCCAGAAGCACACACTCTAACTTATCATGGATTGTGGAAATATCATGTCTATTGTCACAAAACTTATATGTTTTGCTGCATTTAATCTTCTTTACCAATTATTAATAGATTAATGATATAACCATAAAAGCATGAATCAACAACACATGAGTAGAAACATAATCAACACACATAACACCAATATTTTTAGGTGGAAACCCGGTTAACGGAAAACCACAGTGGGGGTTAACCCACAAGATTTATTCTCTGTTAAAAGAATAGAAAAATGGGAAGGCACTTGCCTTCGGGCGCACTACCCAGAGATCACTACTCAAAGGAGGCTCACTTCCTACAAGAACATTCACAAGGTTAACATTGAAAGGTTGAACTAAGAAACAACATCTTCTTCATGCAAGGTTCAGTTCCATTGAAGACCACATAACCTCTACTCTGCCCCAAATACTTCTTCTCTATCTTTGCATCTTCACTCACATTCCCACATTTCCATGACTTCATAACACTTATTTATACATGACATTGATTTTGGAATGAACATCAAACTTGGCCTTACAATCATCTATCTAGAACATTCTCCAAGATAGGCATTACAAGAAATTACAATCACAAGACTTAAAATGCTACATGCAAACCATTACATTATCGTCCAAACATAGCTGGGACTTAAATCTTCCTCGAACAACATGCCACGCTCCATAGAACTCTTCTTAGATCATCCGCAACACGCACCAAGGATCCAGTCGGCCAAGACTGGGAAGAACAGTAGCACCCAAGGAGTAAACTTTAGCCACGAGCTCAATCCTCAATACAGACCACTAACACAATAGGCACATGATCCAGAGACCACCACAAGCACAATGAAATCAACAAGAATAACCACACCACCTCAAATCACTAGAAACACTTGCATCTTCATCTGGGAACTTAAGAACACTAACTGTCATGACTGTCACACTAGAAAGATTGCTTGCGGACCTCCAAACCATGAACCACTTGAGTTGAGGATACACACCAACATCCCAAACATACCTCTAAATTTGCAGACCATAATATTCCAATGCAAAGCAATCTGGAGCAAGTTCCTATCACTCTGTTACCTTTGAACAACTGCAAAACCTAGTTCAACTTAGATGGCCATAACTTCACCAATCCTCCATGCGGGCCTCTCAAATATTAACTAGAGAAACTTCAGACAATCCTCTACACAACCCTTTAGTCCATAGACTCTGATCTTCATCTCACTGGAAATGTGGATCAATCTACTTTATTGAACTGCATTGTCTTCACTGTCTCTGACAAAGAGATATGTTGACATCAATGACAACACATCATATGAACATATTTGTAACAATCTCCCCCTTTGTTGTTGATGGCAACATATGATGTGAAAAACTAATTCAACCATCAAGACAAGGACTTCTCCCCCTCTCTCTTATCACACCTACAACCACTTTCTTCACTACTCCCCCTTTCACCAACAACTACTTACTTCCAAGTTTTTCACATGACTTCTCTCCCCCTTTGCCATCAATGGTAAAGGGTACATATTTGCAATCATCTCTCACCCCTTTTTTTTCTTAGACAAAACTAAACTAAACTTAGAACATGCTGACTACTCCCCCTGAGTAGCATCCCCTTAATACCAATCTGGATCACAAGATATGACTGTGAGTTCCATCGGACTGATGTACACTGGTGCACATTAGTTCTGAACAAGAGGGGTAATAACCCCTAGCTTCCCTCTGAGATACTCAAAAGTGTCCTTAGGTAGAGTATTAGTGAAGATATCTACAATCTAATCCTTTAAAGGAACAAACTCTAATATGACTTTATTCTCATTTACCTTCTCTCCCAAAAAGTGAAACTTGATGGATATGTGCTTTGAAAGGAAGCTAGGTGTGCAGAAATCACTTCCTACACTAATCTAATGAGAGAAGGAGAGTACAAATTCAAATTTATCCTAACTATTACAGCAACATTAAACCATTAACATGAGATATTGCAGCAAACACATAACAAAGAAGGTGAGACAGAAGAAGAGAGACACAAGATATACGTGGGGAAAATCCTTATCGGGTGAAAAACCCCACACTCTAAAACTTGCACAATGTATTATCAAAACAAAGAATGTTTACAACACACTTGCAATGCAAGCTCTCAAGAGTCTTTGACACTCGTATCTGGAGACAAACTGGCAGCATAATAGTACCTATCAAACCTGTAATACATCTCCTCCTCCAAGCACCTGTTTATATAGAATATACAAGGCAAAATTGGCTCTATCTTGGAATGGGCGTGCAACTTGGCCTCACGGCCCAAAACGCACACCCATGGATACTTGGTCAACATTTTAGAATGTGTCTAACACTTGTCCACAACTCCCATCCCAAAGGGGTTACCTATTTCCAAAATGGGCTATGACAAATGCTCTTACGACTCTTACGACCATCATAGAATCTGTCATAGCAGTTACAACTTACATCTGTAAGAGGATCTGTCTTACATAGGCTATAAATAGCATATTCTCTTAGAATATGTCATAGTCCACCTTGGGGCACCCAAATATGCCTTTTACAAAGATGCTTCATGACACATGTCTTCACCTATCTTACAAGCTTCTCTTTCTGACTCTTACATGTCATAACTTTGTCATAGGAATCCGTCATAACTGTTTCGGTCAAACATTCCCTTACACAACATCCAAGATGCCAACACATGGAAACATACTCCTACCACAAAGTGGGACACCTATCTCTTCATGTGAGGACAAAATTACAAGTTGTCATCTTCCATGTAGGATGACACATCACCGTGCCACATCCCACAAAATGACAATATGGAATTTACAATTAATTTACAAGATAGGCAATGAATAAATAAATACAATCATAAATAATGCAAGGAATTACCAAGGTTGAGACGCCTTAATTCCCAATATGCTTTGTCTTTGAATGCAACACCGGATTCTTTGAGATGTTTATTGCACTGGAATAATCACAAAAGATTGTAATAGGCTCTTCAAACACAATTCTGATATCCTTCAACATTTTCTTCATCCACAAAACTTGATTACAATTACTTACTGCTACTATATACTCTGCCTCTACAGTAGACAGAGATATTGCCTCTAACTTTTTGCTCGACCAAGAAACCAATCTCTTTCCCAAGAAAAATGCACCACCACTAGTACTCTTCCTGTCATCCACATCTCCTACCCAATCAGCATCTGTATATGCATGAAGAGTGAAATCATCATCCTTAGAATACCATAAGCTATAATCAGATGTCCCCTTCAAATATCTGAAAATTATTTTGACTACTACAATATGAGATTCTCTAGGATCAGCTTGAAATCTAGCAACAAGGCCAACTACATTCATAATATCAGGTCTAGTATGAGTCAGATAAAGCAGTCCTCCAATCATTGATCTATACCTTTTCTAATTGACCTTAGGGAATTCATCATCTTTACTCAACTTGCATTTGGTTATCATAGGTGTACTTACTGATTTTGAATCCTCCATTCCAAACGTTTTCAACAACTCTTTCACATACTTAGACTGAGATATGAAGATGCCCTTATCCGACTGAATGATTTGTAGACCCAAGAAGAAATTCATTTCACCAAGCATAGACATCTCAAATTTACTTTGCATCTGATTAGCAAATTTTTCACACATGTTCTCATTTCCACCAAAGATGATATCATCAACAAATACCTCAACAATCAAGATGTGTTCATGATCAATTTTGAAGAAAAGATTACTATTAGTCGTGACTTTGCTAAAACCTAACATTAACATATACTTATCTAATCTTGCATACCAGGCTCTTGGGGCTTGTTAAAGTCCATACAATGCTTTCCTCAATTTGCAGACCATATCTCCTTGATCAGACAACTGGAATCCTTCTGATTGCTCAATGTAGACTTCTTCCAGCTCTCCATTCAGGAATGTTGA
This sequence comes from Cunninghamia lanceolata, assembly GCA_027924645.1. Classification (NCBI taxonomy): domain Eukaryota; kingdom Viridiplantae; phylum Streptophyta; class Pinopsida; order Cupressales; family Cupressaceae; genus Cunninghamia; species Cunninghamia lanceolata. The sequence continues at coordinate 15,190,660 of BSBN01000078.1, forward strand.
CTTGACATCCATCTGGTAACTTTGAAATCTTTTTAAGTAGCAAAGGCAAGAAATAATCTGACTACTTTGATTCTTACCACTAGAGCAAAATTTTCTTCAAAATCAATTCCTTCTACTTGAGAATATCCTTTGCACACCAATCTTGCTTTGTTTCTCACAACTTCACTATCTTCATTCAATTTATTCCAAAAGACCCATTTAGTTCCAATTCCATTTTATTTTCAGGTCTATTAATAAGATCCCAAGTATGGTTCTTTTCAATTTGCATTAATTCTTCTTCTATTGCTTTTACACAACTTTTATCATTACAAGCTTCATTCACTGATTTTGGTTCAATCTTTGAAATCAAACAATATTCCACTTGTTCTTCGGCAATTCTTCTTCTAGTTTGAACACCTTTATTTTTATCTCCTATGATCTAATTTTCAAAATGATTCAACCTTACATACCTGGGAGTTTTAGGTTTTTCTTCAACTTCTGATTCTTGAATTTGTTTCTAAACATTTGCACTAGCTTCTTGAGTCACTGGATTCTCTAGAGCAATCAGAATCTTTCCTTCATTTGGACTTTCATTTTGATCATCTGATTCATATCCACAAGACTTGGAAGGCCTCTCCTTGCTTTAATCAACATTGACATTAGCACTTTCAACAATCCTTTTCAATCTCATGTTAAAGCACCGATATGCCTTGCTTTCGTTAGAGTAACCCAAAAATATTCTTTCATCACATCTTGCATCAAACTTGCCTAGATCTTCATCTCTCTTGATATAGCATTTCCTACCAAAAATTTTGAAGTATTTCACAGGAGTATGATCAAACCACAGTTCATAAGGTGTTTTACCAGTATTACCTTTAATCTGCACCCGGTTAAGAGTGTAGACAACAGTACTCATAGCCTCTCTCCAATAGACATGTGGAATATTTTCTTCCATCATCATAGTTATAGAAGCCTCTTGAATAGTCTGGTTCTTCCTTCCACAACTCCATCCTATTGAGGAGTCCTAGAAGCAGATAATTTTCTTCTTATTCCATGCTTTTCACAAAATGCATTAAACTCATTAGAGGTAAACTCTCCACCTCTGTCAGATTTCCAACACTTTATCTTCACACCAATCTCATTCTCTGCCCTAGCCTTGAACACCTTTAATTTTTCAAGAGCCTCTGATTTCTCTCTCAAGAAAGTGACCCACATTATCCAGGAGTAATCATCAATCAGTAACATAAAGTATCTGTCTCCTTGCAAACTCCTAACTCTGGCAGGACCACACAAATCAGTGTGCATAAGTTCCAACAATCCATTTGAAAATTGTTCTTTACTTTTGAATGTAGTTCTGCTCTATTTGCCCAACTAACATTCCTTACACATGCTATTAGCAGGTTTCACAAGCTTTGGAAGATCTCTCACAGCTTGAGTAGTACTTATCTTGACAATGTTATCAAAGTTCACATGACACATTCTCCTATGTCATAACCAACTATGATCAATCTGAGAAATCAAACAACTTTTACCAGTACCACTTAAATGGAAGATATTACCTCTAGTCTGTGTACTAGATGCAATCTCAGTTTCAGAGCTTCCCAAAATTTTGCATTTTTCATCCTTGAATCAGAGATCATATCCTTTGTCAACCAACTATCCAACACTGAGAAGATTATGCTTCAACCCTTCTACATACAAAACATCATTAGTGTTATTCTTACCATCAAAAGAGATGGATCCTTTATCATAGATCCTTCCAGCTAAATTGTCTCCAAACTTTAGAATTCCACCTTCATATATTTCTAGACTTAAAAACTTACTTCTATCACCAGTCATATGATGAGAACATCTACTCTCAATCACCTATTCATCCTTCTCTTCAACCTAAGCAGCCAAGGCACTTTCCACATGCACATAGCTAGCAGATTCAGTAGGCACTAGATCTTCTTCTTTGATAGCAATGAACACCCATTCATTTTCAGAGATACTTCCCATATCAGATTCATCATCTGTGACTCCTTCATCAGTGGCTTCTTGGACATAGTAGCATTTCTTCTGAGCACTAGGTCTATTAGGGTTTGGCTTTGAAACCCTCTCCGGACATCTTGAAGCAAAATGACCAATCTTATTGTAGACAAAACATTTGAAAGGCAACTTTCCTTCATACTTACCACATCCTCTTGGTAATCTTTTGGCAATAAGGGCTTCAAGTTCTTCAAGCTCCGATTCATCTTCTTCAAGTTCCTTCCTTGCCTTCTCATATCTGGTTAGTCTTCCTGAAGATCTTTCACCTGGATCAAATCTTTGCTTCCTGAAAACACTGGCCTTAAAAGTAGATTCTGATTTAGGAAGAGAATCACCAAACTCACTCATTTCAAATGTTGAAACCTTGCCAACCAACTGATCCTTTGTAACATTTGTCACAGTCCTGATTTGCTCAATAGCAGCAACTCTATGCTTGTATGAAGCAAGTAAGGATCTGAGCACCTTGCCAACAATCTCTGATTCTTCTAGTTTTTCACCAGCACACCTAATACTACACACAAGTTCATTTACCTTCTACATGTAGGAAGTGATGTTTTTATCTTCACTCATCCTCAAACTTTCATATCTACCCGTCAAGCTCTGCAACTTAGCACATTTGACATATGCATCACCTTCATACAAAGTTTCCAACTTCTTCAAGATTTCATGAGCAGTTTGTAATTTCAAGACATTTGTCATTTATGTATTAGTTAGGGCACTCAACAATGCTTCTTTAGCCTGAATGTTGTTTTCAGCATCTTTGATTTCATCTGGAGTTGTAGGACCATTCTTCATAATAATATACTCATTCTTAGTTATCAACCAATAAGGATCACCCACACAGTGCAAATGACACTCCATGCGATTCTTCCAAAGAGAGTAGTTTGTTCCATCAAATCTCAGACTGTCCTTCCTATAAGTCGACATTCTGGATCTCCTCAAGTGGTCAAGCTTCTTTTAGAGGAACTGGCTCTAATACCAATTGTTGAAATTAAGGCAGACAACTGAGAGGGGGGGTGAATCATTTGTCACAAAACACATGAGTAGAAACATAATCATTTAATCTTCTTTACCAATTATTAATAGATTAATGATATAGCCATGAAAGCATGAATCAAAAACACATGAGTAGAAACATAATCAACACACATAACACTAGGATTTTTACGTGCAAACCCGGTTAAGGGAAAAACCATAGTGGGGGTTAAACCACAAAATTTATTCTCTATTAAAAGAATAGAAAAATGGGAAGGCACTTGCCTTCAGGCACACTACCTAGAGCTCACTGCTCAAAGGAGGCTCATTGCCTACAAGAACATTCACAAGGTTAACACTGAAAGGTTGAACTGAGAAACAACATCTTCTTCATGCAAGGTTTAGTTCCATTGAAGATCACATAACCTCTGCTCTGCCCCCAAACACTTCTTCTCTATCTCTACATCTTCACTCAAATTCCCACATTTTGTCATGTCCCCTTTATAGTAAAAATAAATTGGTGAAATTATTAGTCCATTTCTATTTTCCCATGGGCTAATATAAATCAGAAGGGAAAATATTTTATTTAATATTTTAATTGTAATCCCACAAATTAAGGATTTATTATTTTTGGGAGCAATTAAATATTAAATATTTTAATTTATTTGCATAAGTGGGGAATATGAGGTGTAATTGTAACTTCCAAGAGTGATTTTAGGAGATCTTATGATAGGTTCCTAAAAAATAGCTGATTTTATGACAGCTTGTAAGCAGGGAGTTATTTCTTATTTTTGACCAAGAATCTTGCATGGATTATGACACGTAAGCACTGTTTGAGGGAATTTGTTGGAAATTAAATTATTTTAATTTATTTTCCAAGAGAGGGATGTTTGGATTTGGATATATTATAAATATGCAAATATTTTCTTTCAAGGGGACTTTTTGATCTTTTTACAACCCAAATTTCTGAATCTGAGAATTTATGCTTGGATTTTCTTCAGTGGACGAAAACCCATTGGAGTTGGAGGCTTGTGGATGAAAACCCATTAGTCTAAAGTGATTAAGGGATGAAAACCCTTTGGTTACAGAGAGTAATTCCATCTAGGGATTGCATTGGGCTTCAAAGGATTTTGCAGTTTCAGTAGTTTTGCAGTATTGTGTTTGCAGGTTGTTTTGTTGCAATTTTAGTGATTTCCAGTGTGTTGTGTAGTGTTTCTATTGTGTTGTAGAGTGTGTTTCTATTCCATGGTAATTTGTAATCTATTCCAAGCATCCAGGAGTTGTTATTATTAGTTGGGGTTTGATTTGGTGTTATTTTCAGCAATTTTCTGCAGTGTAGTTTGCATAGTTTGTGTAGTTTGCAGTAGATTTTTTGAGATTTTTGTTGCAAATATTTTTTATGTTGTAATCAATGTTTCAAACCTGATCATATTTTATTTACATCACAAAAATCAATAAAAATCAGTTCGTGGTGTTTCCAGCATATTTGGTGTAATTTTTTGTTTGACTAGTTAGCTAGTCTTGATGTTTTTGTTGCAATTTTTAGTGGAGCTTATCAAAATTTATTTTTAGATCTGATTTTATGTTAAAATCTCAGTTTGGAAAATTACAATGGTATCAGAGCATAATCTTGCCAGCATGTAGGGTATTGAGTTGTTGATCATGGGAGGGTTCTTCAAATCACTTTTGAGGAGTTTGGAAAATGATGTTTTAGTTTCCAAAATATCAGTATGGTTTGATGAATATTATATGAAATGTATAATTTCAAAGGCATCCATCACTTTTTATGAATATGCAGATATCACTGGAAAAGATTTTCCTAAAGAAGGAGTGGTTCTCAAAACTTTTGAAGAGTACCTTTCAAAGGGAAATTTTGAAGTATCATTTGAAGATAATTTCATGAGAAGAAGAAAGGAAGGAGTTAAGATGGAAAAGGCTATAAATTCCAAAAATCAAGAAGATGCTAAGGATAATGGTACAAAGGAAGGTTCAGTAGTCACAATAGTATAACTAGAAGAGCCAAAAAAGAAGGACATAGAACTAGAAATGGTGATTGTGAAGCATAAAGAAAAACTAGATTTGCAAGAAATTGAAAGGAAGCAAAACTTGGAGAAATCCACCATACAATTTGAAGGTAAAAATTGTTTGTAAATAGAAGATGTTTATTTTACTTCTAATGATTGTACATGTCAAGAAAATATTGATGAAGTTGAGGAGGAAAAGACATCTTGGTGCAGGAGCACCTCAAAAATCATGTTTTGTGTTGTAATAAGGTCTATTTGACCAATGCATGTCATTTTAGTTTGTATCTAGGTTCTTCAAGACCTAGAACCAATTTTGTAAGTCCCAAGTGACTTAGGACACTTTTGTCAAATTGTTAATCACATAATGCCAAAACAGGGCAGTAGGACAGTTTGGGACACAAGACGGTTAGTCTTCCAACTATTTGAATCAGTTGGTTTTCCTCAGGGTGAGTTGATAAACCCAGAGGAATGAACCAAATGATGATGGAAGAAGAAGTGTGAATGTAATTGTGCATTGTTCTGAGGAGAAATAAAACCATTTTGTTTTGTCAATTTGGTTTCCATTCCCTGTAACTGTAATTTACATAACTGTAGTTTTCTATTCTTTCTGCATGCTTTCCATTGTTGCAGTATATCGATGTGAAGCATTCCACTAGTACGATTTCTATTGAAATCAGTGGAATGGCTTCGTTGTACAAGTATTTGTTTTGTTTCTTGTTTTTTTGGTGTTCGACGGTGTAGAGGATCTAGACAAAGTGCTTTTGCACAGTAGGTTGACCTAGCATCTCCATGTGCTAGGGTTTGGTTGGAGAGTAAACCAGTCGTAGAAATAGTAGAGGAGTTGAAGACGTCGGTGAAACAGGGGCCATTGGCAAAACATTCCTCTCTCAGAGTGATAAGGATAGTCTGGTCAAGTGCAAGAAGCTGTTGAATGAGAGGCACAGTTTAAAGATTCATATCAGGATGATAAGGTCATCAGGTAGATAACTTGGCGTTGGACTGACAGTATTGGTCTTACCGATTGAGGTGTATCGGGGTGATAAGGGATAAGTGATACCGATGGAGATCCCTCGGGAGAAATCAGCTAGTAGCAAGAGATCTTAAGGTTTGGCCAATAACACTCGTCTGGCTGATGAATGATCGGAGTGACTAATGTATTGAAGACACAAAAAGGAAGTTCACTAAAGGTTGAAGTCACGCCAAAGAGTGTTTGGTCCATTGGTGCATTGGCCTAAGTTTGTAAGTGTTCGCTGATGACAAGGGTCACAGCAAAGAAGATAGTGATCATATGTCAAAATTAACAAAATGATGGTTGCCGATAGTGTAGAGTCTCACTGAAGACAAAAATCATCAGCATATCAGAGAAGCAAATTCTAACATGGCCGATAGTAATTGTCTTGCCAACAGGCAAGAAGCATAGAGTCACCCATCAGGAAGAGTTGCGACATCGGAGTGACTAAGACTTTGGAGAGTTCAAAAGTTTAATTTTTGATAAATTGTCCATTCCCACTATGCACTCCTCATCAAAAAACTCTATTTTTTGTAACTGACATAAGGCTTGATAAAAAGTGGCTAAGGGTTAGGGTTTTGGTGGATATTGTATTATAGCATTTGTGATGGTATTGAGTTGCAAGGATTGCTGGTTGTAATCGGTTTGATTTACTACATAATAATAATGGACTCTCTGTTGGTGGATGTAGCCCAAGTTTGGGTGAACCACATTAAAACTTGTCTCTTGCTGTTATTATTTCTATGTATTTTTCATTCCTCTGTTTAATCTTTACTTGAATTTAATTGATATCTCCAGCCAGCTAACCCTAACAAGTGGTATAAGAGCGAGTTGTGTTCAATTATCATCTACAGGAAGGTCTCATGGTTGAGTGGGAGTGTCATGGTTGAGTGGGAGCAATGTTGGATGAGGGTAAATTAAAGGTCGATGAATTTAATGGGCAAAACTATTAGTTATGGAAGATGCAGATGGAGGATTACCTCTATCAGAAGGATTTATGGATGCCATTGGAAGGAGTAGCCAAGAAACTGACAACAATGACTGATGAGGATTGGAATCTTCTTGATAGAAAGGCACTAGGAACCATTTGGGTGTGCCTAGCACCATTGGTGGTATTCAATATAATGGAAGCGAAGACAATACATGGTCTGATGAAAGCTTTGGCTAAATTGTATGAAAAAGCATCAGCCTCAAATAAGGTAGTTCTCATGAAGCGTTTGTTTAATCTAAAAATGATAGAAGGTGGATCTGTGACAGATCATTTAAATGAATTTAATACGATTACTAGTCAATTGACTTATGTAAATGTAAAATTTGATGAAGAAGTTAGAGCTCTCTTGATATTATGTTCTTTGCCTGAAAGTAGAATAGTTTGGTAATGGTGGTTAGGAACTCTGTTTCTGGTTCAAATACCCTGAAATTTGATGATGTTGTTGGTGTTATTCTAAGTGAGGAAATTCGTAGGAAAAACTCAAGTGGATCCGCATCAGGCAGTGTTTTGAATGCAAAAAGCAAGGGCAATCAAAGGAGAGAGGAAAAGGTTCTGGAGGTCATGGGAAGTCACGAAGAAAATCAAAGGATAAGAGGTCCCAAACCAAAGGATAGAATGATTGCTGGTATTGTGGGAAACTAGGTCATCTGAAGAAAGATTGTTGGTCTCGGAAGAATAAAGAAGGAGACAAACAAGAAGGAAATAAGGAGGAAAATGTGGTAAGTAATAAATCTGAAGATGATTCTTTGATTCTTTTCCTAGATAATGCTGATAATTCATGGGTTTTAGATTCAGGGGCCTCATTTCATGCTACGTCCCATAGAAGTTATTTTCTTGATTATGTCCAAGGGGATTTTGGGCTGGTTTATTTGGGAGATAATGAACACTGTCAGATTGTTGGAAAGGGAAGAATCAAGATTAAGTTGCAGAATGGGAATCATTGGCTACTACAAGAGGTAAGGCATGTTCCAAGGCTTAGTAGGAATTTAATTTCAATAGGGTAGCTAGCTGAAGAAGGTTACATTGTTACATTTACTGATAAAAATTGTAAAGTTTCAAAAGGTGCCTTAATAGTAGCAAAAGGTGTGAAAGTAGGCACCTTATATCTTTGTACAGGTCATACTATTCCTTCTACTTTAGCTGTTGCAGCAAAAAAACAAACAGGTTCAGGAACAGTTGCTATAGGTTTGTAGGAAGAGACTAAAACAGTTGCTGCAGGTTCTGAGACAACACTGTGGCATAACAGACTTGGGCATATGAGTGAAAAAGGCATGAAGGTACTTCATTCTAAGAAAGTTTTACCAGGTCTGAAATATATTAATATGGATTTCTGTGAAAGTTGTGTGTATGGCAAACAAAAGAGAGTCAGTTTTCTCAAGGATTGGAAGCAAAAAAAAGATGAAAAGTTGGAGCTTGTGCATATAGTTGTATGGGGACCGGCTCAAGTATCTTCTCTTGGTGGCTCTCGGTATTATGTTACATTCATAGATGATGCAACTAGGAAGGTATGGATTTATTTCCTTAGGCATAAATCTGATGTAGTTGAAACATTTAAGAAATGGAGAAGCTTGGTTGAGAATGAGATGGGTAAAAGATTAAAATGTCTCAGATCTGATAATGGTGGTGAGTATTGCAGCAAAGAATTTGAGGATTATTGTTCCTTTAATGGAATTCCTAGGTAGAAAATGGTTCTAGGGACTCCATAGGAGAATGGAGTGGCTGAACACATGAATAGGACAATAATGGAGTGTGCAAGGACCATGAGATTGCATGCTAGGCTACCTTTAAACATGTGGGTAGAAGCTATCAACACTGCTGTATATTTTATTAATAGAGGTCCTTTGGTTCCTTTGGGTTGTGGTATTTTAGAGGAAGCATGGACAGGCAAGAAGGTGAGTTATTCTTTTCTCAAAACCTTTGGATGTGAAGCATTTACACAAGTAGATTCTGAAAATAGAACCAAGATGGATGCAAAATCAAAAAAATGTACCTTCATTGGATATGGCATTGATGAATTTGGTTATAGGCTTTGGAATTTTGAAAATCAAAAAATTGTTAGAAGCGGGATGTTATATTTAATGAGGTGTTGTACAAAGATTAGTTGCAGTAGCATGAGAAGAAAGAAAAGGATTATGTGGTGCTAGATGATACTCCAAATAGTGATGTTCTAGTGGTTCCTCATGATCCACAACAACAACAAGAAATACCACAAACTCTAGTGAATGTTAGACGGTCAACAAGGCTAAGTAGACCTCCTAAAAGGTTTTCTCCCTCTTTGTATTCTATTTTGTTAATAGATGCTGGTGAACCAGAAGGGTATGATGAAGCTATGCAAGTGGATACACAGGTTCAATGGGAGCTTGCAATGAAAGAAGAAATGGACTCCTTGCTGAAAAATTAGACTTGGCAATTATGTAAGTTGCCTACAGGTAAAAAGGCTTTCCCAAACAAATGGGTTTATAGGCTAAAATAGGAAGATGGAGGTAAGAAAAGATTTAAAGCCAGGTTAGTTGTAAAAGGATTTGCACAGAAAAAGGGCATTGATTTTGATGAGATATTTCTCCGGTTGCCAAGATGACTTCTATTCATACTATTTTAAGTATTGTGGCTGCTGAAGATTTGCATTTGGAACAACTAGATGCAAAAACTGCCTTTCTCCATGGTGATTTGGAGGAGCAAATATACATGGAACAGCCCCAAGGATTTGAGGTCAAAGGTAAGGAGAAACTCGTGTGCAGATTGAAGAAGAGTTTGTATGGCCTGAAATAAGCACCTCGGCAATGGTATTTGAAATTTGATAGTTTTATGGCTGAGCAAGGCTACAGTCGGTGTAATTCTGACCATTGTGTTCATTTTAAGAGGTTGGATAATGACAGCTACATTATTTTATGTTTATATGTTGATGACATGCTTGTAGCTGGGTCTAACATGGATCACATCAGAGAGTTAAAATAGCAATTAGCACAATCATTTGCTATGAAGGATTTGGGGGTAGCAAAATAAATCCTTGGTATGAAAATTTACAGAGATAGGAAGAACAAAAAATTGACTCTATCTCAGGTTGATTATGTTGAAAAGATGTTGTAGAGATTCCATATGGAGAATGCAAAAGCTATCAGCACACCTTTGCCTAGTCATTCAAAATTGACTAAGGAGATGTGTCCAAAGACACAAGAGGAGGAAGAAAAAATGTCCAAGGTACCATATGCTTCACCTGTATGAAGTTTAATATATGCCATGGTATGCACGAGACCTGATATTGCACATGATGTAGGAGTCGTAAGCAGGTATATGAGTCATCCTAGATTGGAGCATTAGAATGCGGTAAAATGGATTCTTAGATATTTGAGAGGTACATCCAATACACATTTATGTTTTGGGGGCTCAAATACTAATTTAGCAGGCTATGTAGACTCAGATTTGGCAGGGGATATTGATACCAGGTGGAGTACTACAGTTTATGTTTTTACTATAGGTGGGATAGCAGTGAGTTGGATCTCATGGTTGCAAAAGGTGGTTGCTTTATCCACCATAGAGGTAAGCAAGGAGATGATATGGCTACAGTCTTTCATGAAAGAATTGGGCAAACAACAGGCTAACAGTTCTTTGTATATAGATAGTCAAAGTGCCATACATCTTGCAAAGAATTTTCCCTTGCATTCAATGACCAAACACATACAGTTGAGGTATCACTTTATTCGATCGATGTTGGATGATGGACAGTTAAGGATGGAAAAAATACATACAAATGAAAATCCAGTGGATATTTTTACAAAGGCACTGACAAGGGAGAAGTTGAGCTCCTCTTCAACTTTGGTTGGTGTTCAAGACTGAAACAATAAAATCAGAACAACAAAATCTAGGGTGCTTATTTCTAGTGGGAGCTGCACGCGCAGCAGTGTCATCCAGGATCGGTCTCCAAGTGGGAGATTGTTTGGTGTGGAGCCTGATCAGTCTCTAAGTGGGAGATTGTTGGTAGGTAGCAACTGATCATACAAGTACTGTACACTAGTTATGTATCCTTGCCGGGGTTCAAAGTCAAGCCGAGCCCTGAGCGGGGATTCGAGGGTGGTAGCCCCCAAGAAGCAAGGGTTCAGGGGCACATGCCCCGAAAATGTTTTTTGAGCCGACATAAAAAACACTATTTTTGTAACTGACATAAGGCTTGATAAAAGAGGCTAAGGGTTAGGGTTTTGATTGATATATTGTATTGTAGCATTTGCAAATATATTGAGTTGTAGGGATTGCTGGTTGTAATCAGTTTGATTTACTAGATAATAATATTGGACTCTCTGTTGGTGGATGTAGCCCAAGTTTGGGTGAACCATGTTAAAACTTGTCTCTGGCTATTATTATTTCTATGTATTTTCATTCCTCTGTTTAATCTTTATTTGTATTTAATTGATATCTTCTGTCGGCTAACACTAACAAAGGTAACAAGTCTATTAAGGAGTATACAGAAGAGTTTTATAAGATTACTATTAGGATAGGCCATGCAAAGGCCAACAAGGAGAAGGTAGCCTATTACATTAATGGGTTGAGGCCAAGTATTCAAGAGGAGCTAAGCCTAGTCAAAATGACCACCATAGAAGATGCATATCAGTTTTCCCTGAAGGTGGAAGAGAAGATGAATAAAAGATTCGATAGCAAGAAAAGGGGAAGAGGTCAAGGTGGAAGGACTGGTGGAAGACCCAATGGAGGCCGAAATGAAGATTCAAAGAAAAGTGAAGAAGTTGGTACCAGTCAAAATCAAAGAGGAGATAATGCCTACTACCCTCGTGACTAGAACAATGGTGAGCAAAGAGGAAGAGGAAGAGCCCGACCTAGGCAAGGACCTAGAAGAGGAGGTTTCAGAGGAACCTATTTCCAATGTGGAGAAGAAGGGAATTGAGCATATGAGTGTCCACAACATCAAGGAAGGAAAAATAGAAGACTTAAAGGTAATGCATGAGTTGCACATGTAAATGAAGATGCACAGTCTGAGTGTTCTGAAGATGCTAAAAAGGGAGAAACCCTAGTTGTCAGAAGAACTTTCTTGAATGAAGAGAAAGAACCCAATCAGAGGAAGGGTTTATTCTGCATAAGGTACAAATGTGAAGGTAAGTGTTCTGATATTATTATTGACAGTGGAAGCATTGATAATCTTGCTTTAGAGGAGATGGTTGACAAATTGAAGTTGACAAGAAGAAAGCATCCGCATCCATATCGGATTGCATGGTTGCAGAAGGACCATAGAACTCTGGTCAATGAGCAGTGTTTAGTGAAGTTCAAGATTGGTGACTACCATGATGAGGTGATGTGTGACATCATACCGATGAATGCATGTCATATGTTATTGGGGAGGTTGTGGCAGTATGATAGGAGCATTGTCCATGATGGCCATACAAACACATACTCCCTAACAAAGGATAGAGTTCATCATAAGTTGAAGCCCTTGAAGGAGGTGGAAGAAAAGGTATGTAGTACTGCCATAATTTGCTTGGTAGAATGTAGAAAAATTTTAGAGGGTATTGTTGGTGATTGTTTTGAGACAGTCATAACAATAGTTAAAATTCACATAAAAATGAACCAAAAATGACTTGAAAGATATGAAGGAATCGGTTAAGATTTGCTTAATCCCGAGTTTAATATGGTCAGGTCTTGACCTATTGGGCAAATTTAGTTGGTTGATGTGATGATGTAATGTTCAAGGGGCCTTACGTGATTTAGGGTTTCTCATTGGTTTACTGGACTCAAACTATGCAAAAGATCATAAATATCAGTATGTTGTTCATTCTTTTTGCATAAACATGCTACTATGTTTACAAAGATTTAAATGATTTATATTATTGTAAGCTTTCTCCTCTTCAATATTATGAAAACTGTCTACTTTCAAAATCAGTTGTTCATGCCTTTCAAATATGAGACAATTTCCTTTAAATTTATACGTTTTAAGCTAAGTATTTTCAAATGTGTTGGGAAAAGTTAGAAAGATCTAAGCTAAACATCATTCATTCTACCAAAGGATCTAATTGTTTTGTTATGCACTTTGTAAATCATATAGCAATTTGATCAAATCCACAGACTAAAACCTTAAATGTAAGTTCTGAGCATTTTCACAAACATACACTTGAGATTGCAAGCTCTAAGAGAAAAAAAATGTTTCAGACACAATGAAGAGCAAGAAAACACTCAGAAGATAGATGCAGAATTCCAGATTCAATTGTATTAGAAACAAACAGTCATATAAGATTTACAATGTCTGAATGACTCTTAGCTTCATTGATCAAACTATAGAAAACTTACAAGCTTTACAGATACACTAAGGAAGCAAGATGTTCCACACGTTCCTTACTGCAGACACAGGCGACCTCCTTCTACTTCTAAACTAAAAAAAGGTCCCTCTATTCTAAAAAAATCCCTGTGTAGCCCTTGTGTAAAGTATTACAATGTATAGAGGCACAATATATAGAGTTTGATTGTCCTTAATATAGCTCAAAACCTTAGTTAAGCAATAGTTCAAACCTCTGGTTATAGCAATAAATGTTGGAGAACAAGTCCCCCAAAATATCTCTAAGCGTACATCAAATCTAGGTGAAATGTACCCTTCTAAAAACCCTAGCAGCTCAAAAATAACTTCTGCTATCTGTTGCAATGATGTCCTCAACTACATTTTGTCTTTATCAATGAAGACCCTTTGACTTCCTCGCCCTTCATCCTTATCTTCTTCTACTCTTGAGATCAGATCTCCTTTCCATGATGTCATCGTCATCAAGTTTCAGCTCCTCCTTCAACTGCAAACCTGCAAAAATAGACCAGCAATAAGTACTATTTCACCTAATAGACCTGCAGGAAGATAAATAGTTATTAAATCCAGTAGTGACTATGTGATTGGAGAAATTGGGCCCTAAATTTGTGAGAACTTCACGTTCAAATGCATATTCATCGTTAAAACCAATTAGGTCAACCATCATTGACCAGAAAATATGCATTCAGGCTCAAAAATGCCATGAAAACCCTATTGCGTTGCCTTCCCGTCTATCGGCATGAGGTCCACTCATCGGCAAGTCTAAAAAATTCTCAGTCGATCGCCTATGTTTGGCCGAGGTCCTGCGTTATCGGCATTCATCTCTTCTTCCATCGACATGAATTTATTCCATCGGAGTGAGTCCAAAATCTCTCATCGATCGCTCATCTTACGCCGATGCCTTTACTGTTTCCCTTGCATACTATTTTATTTGTATATCATCATGTATACTGCCTACATACAAGCACCAAAAATGCAAGGAATATTCCGCGCTTAACCCCTTTTGGATTCTACCCTTGCATGTTCCTCAATATATATAATGCAATGTATGTAAGACATATACAAGCCAGAATCTTACAAGCATTTAACTTTAATTTATAAGATTTGGGTTCCACTGCTTGTATATAACGCAATGTATGTAAAACAATACATTGCACGAAGCATACATCGACTTAACCACTTTTAATAACTCCTCGAGTCCGTACAAATGTATATGGCCATTGTATCTTTCAATATACAATGAATTTTCTATTTTTGACTTTCATTTCGAATCCGGCTTGTATGTATAAGGTATAATGTATGTCTTGAAACATATATACAAGCACGGACATATACAAGGAATTAACTTCATTCCATAATGTTTTCAATTCCAGTGGTTTGTATGTAAAGCAATGCATCTTGCAATGTATGTAAAAATATACAACCCGGATACATACAACGATTAAACTCTTCTTAACCTTCTTTCACGTCCGCACAATGTATAAGTTATTGCATATTGACTTTGTATGTCGAAACATACAAAGCACAAAATATACAAAGACTTAACTCTTTTTAATAAGTCCATCAGGTCCACCCAATGTATATTCAGATTGTATGTTACAAATTAACCCTGGCTTATAATTCCTTGGATTCCACGCTATGTTATAAAGCCAAATGCATATTTGCCTTGTATGTTTAACCTGCCAAACATACAAAAGTGCAATACATGCAACGGAATTAAAAACATCTTTTTATTTCAACTTAAAAGTATTTTGGGTCCACCTTGTATGTTTACATAGAACCTTCATTATTAAAATGCATACAAGGCGAAGGATATACAATCACCCAATATACAAGCGATATACAAAAGGGCATTGTATGTATTATGCAAACGACCCAATCATACAAACAACCATGTATATCAGCGACATGCAAACCTGATTGCAAATGCAACGAAGTATAAAAATGACCCTTGCACATACAAAGGACCTTGCATATCAAAAGCAATATTCAAAGGACTTTGTATATGTAACATACAAACCTAAATGTACATTTACCAAAATGCTTATAACTTGCAAAAAATGGCAAATTTTAAGATGGTTCAAGAAGCAGCCCTAGCTCATTTTTCACAAGGAATCCAACCATATCTTGCCCTGTTACTAAAAATGCATTTTTTCTCTAGTTTTAACAAAGTTTGCAATTTTAACCCTCTTTTCCCCTTTACCACCAAGCAAAACAACACACACAAGCAAAAGTAAAGCAACAACAGGGGTCCTCATTTTGCTAAGGAGTAAAATGGGGCATGTTGTGAACATCACAACAAGTAGTAACTAAACAAAACAATTAAATTCAAAGCATTAAAGAAAACTTTATGAGATAAATCCATAACTTCTAACTATCTTTTCTGCAAATTATTATTCAAATTGAGACCTAAGGTATTCAATAAGGGTGCATGAATTTTTATTTTTAGTTTAGGTGTGTGCACGTGATTAATTATCCTCATCTTGAAGATCGGTTGAACAAACCAGTGACTGATATTAGCCTACGTAGTTGAGGATATTCCCTCATAGCCGACCAGATAGAGCCTTGCTTCCAGCGAGCGTCTATAGCCCCAGCAAGGTTATCGTTACAATTCTCCTAAGTAGAGCCCCACTGCCAGTGAGCGTTCATAACCCCGATAGAGTTACTTAGATGGCTTAATCTAGATTTTTGGTATAATCCACCTTATTATATTTTATATTTTATATTTTATTGATTTTGATGGAAATTTTTCATAAGATGATGCAATTGTAGCTTCATGATGCAAGGAATGAGCACTTGCTGAAATTAAGCTGAGAATTGTAATGGTAGCAAGGGTGACCTCGTATTTTTCACCTAATATCTACACTGGTAGGTTCAACAAACCTAAGGATTTTAGGTGTGTCATCGTGAGAAACTTCCCTTGAATTCTCAACCACTATTATTGAATACTAAATTTCAGAAGCTAAACAATTCTCTACATTCATGACAGTCACAACAAGTTATGTATGAATTGCAAATGATTAACCTGAATATTCAGAATTTTATACTATTTTTAATGGTTGTTAGCTTGCTCCTTAATACTCTAAAGTAAAACAAAGATCCCTGCTAAGGAGACAATAGACAAACCAACAACAGACTGTACAAGAAAAAACAAAAATAAAGCAAAACAAAACTGTACAAACAACCAACCCACAAAGAAGAAAAAAAAAAGCAAAAAGAAAGCAGAAAACAGGAAAAGAAAACAACAAATAGCAAAAAAAACTATACACTATTTTACACAAAACATGGACTGTCCCTTACCTCAAGCCTGGAAGTAGTGTTTCAAATGCTGGCCATTAACTTGTAATGGCACATCTTCCCCAGTGAAGGTCTTAAGTCTAAATGTGTTGTCTCCTATTATTTCTGAGACTTGCAATGGACCTAACCATAGTTTGTCGAATTTTCCATGACTCCCCTTTTTTTCATGTGCTTTATCCTAGCATAGCACTAAGTCTGATATCCTAAATGTTTTGACTCTTGCCCTCTTATCAAACCACCTCTTAACTACTGCTTGGTGTTTGGTAAATTTCTCGATGGCTTGACCTCTTTTCTCATCTAGTTGTAGCATTTGTACTATCCTAGCTTCCCTATGGTTATCAAAGCCTAAATACTCATTAGTAAACTTCCAAATTGGTATTCTTAGATTTACTGGAAGTATGGGATCAGTCCCATAAACTAAATGATAAGGTGTACTGCCTAAAGCTGTTTTAAACTTGGTCCTATCTACCCATAATGCATACTTTAATAATGTATTCCACTCTCTAGGACTCTTTGCAATTAGCTTCTTGATTATGTCTAACAAAATTTTGTTTGTAGACTCAGCTAATCCATTACCTTGAGGATAATAATTTGAAGAAAACTTTAAAACAATCTCGTATTCAAATGCCCATTTAGAAAACTTTAAAGAAGAGAAAGCAGGGCCGTTATCACATACCAATGAATAGGGAGTTCCAAACCTGGTGATGATGTTCTCTTCAAGAAACTTGATAACTACCTCGGTTGTGGAGAATTTGTAGCATGTGGCCTTAGTCCACCTTGTACAGTAGTCCATCACCGTCAGTATGAACTTGTGTCTTGTGGAAGATGGAGGATTGATGACTCCAATGAAATCTTGGCCCCACTATGCAAATGGTCTTGACTCAATTATAGGTTGTAATGGATTGGCCTGATTTCTTCCTTTATCTACTGCAGTCTGACAAGTGTGGAAACTCTTGATGTGACTCTCTGTATCTTTGAACATCATAGGCCAATAGTAGCCCACTCTCAATATTTTATGTGTTGTAGCTAGATGGGAACCATGGATGGTTCCATACTTGTTATGTAGTTCTATTAACACTTTATCTGCCTCAGCTCTGATTAGACATCTCAAATAAATTCCATCATGGTTCTTCCTGAATAGAAGACCTCCTTGCACCATATATTTCTATGCTTTAATCTTCAAAGCTCCCCTCTGAGAAGATTTCATCTTATTTGGGTACTTTCCAGCTATTAGAAAAGCATTCAATTTGTCATACCAGTCTGATGTGTCATGGGAATTCAGTACATACTGCTATTTTATCAAATCTGGGTCTGTGTTTGCTATTATTTGCACCAACACTTGCCCTCTGACTAGCTTCATGGGAATGATTTCCATGTCGAACTCTTGTAGCGTCGTGATCCATTTGGCCCTCTTTTCCCCAGGTTCGTTCTACATCAGCAGCATCTTTACTGCTGTGTCTGGCACTATGGCTTTGACCTGGCTGTGCAAAATATAATGTTTAAACTTCTTCACGACCCTCATTAATGCAAATGCTTGTCTTTTAGTATCTAGATATCTTAGTTGTGTGTCCTTTAGAGGCATGCTCATAAATGCAATGGGCCTTTCTTCATGGTCTACACCCTTCTGCGTCAAGGCAGCCACAATTGAATGGGAGGATGCGAAGGAGTAGATATAAAATGGCTTTGTGTAGTCTGGGCTTGTCAGTACAGGGGCGTCAGAAATGGCCCTCTTGATATCTTTGAATACAGTCTTAGCCACATGCGTCCACTCCATTTGCGCATCTTTCTTCAACATGGCATTTAACGGCTGCATGATTTCTGCAAAACCCATGATGAACTTCTGAACAAAGTTAATTTTACCAAAAATGATTTCAACTCTTTCCTACTGTTTGGTATTTACAAATTTTTTATTGCTTCAATTCTATCTAGATCAATAGATATTCCATTCTTAGAAATGACATGCCCTAGTAATTTACCTTCTGTTACTCCAAATGAACATCTTTTAGGGTTAAGGGAAATTTTGTACCTCTCACATCGCTTAAGTATTTTCCTGAGATCTTCAGTGTGAGTGGATGCATCCTTGGAATACAGAATACAATGTCCATGGCTCTCTGAAAAGTGGCACCTATATTGATCAGACCAAAAGGTATTCTTCTATATGCATAATTTCCCCATTTACAAGTGAAGGTGGTTTTTAATCTGTCATCTCTATCAATTAAAACCTGGTTATAGCCCGAGAAACCATCTAAAAAAGACATCATCCTTGCCCCATTCACTGCTTGTAGCACTTCATCTATTGGAGGCAGAGGATAATTATGCTTTTCAGATGCTTTGTTCAAATTTCTAAAGTCTACGCATAACCTGATGTCTCCATTTTTCTTCCTCAATGGTACTAGGTTAGCTACCCAGGCTGAATGTCTGACTGGGAAAATTATTCTAGCAGACAACAATTTTTTAACTTCCTCAAATATCAAGGGTTCTAGAATGGCATTCACAGGCCTTTGTTTCTGCCTAAATGGTTTAAGATCTGGTCTCAAAGGTATCACGTGAGTTATGATGGATGCATCATATGTTTTCAAGTCTTCATACGTCCATGCTATTACGCGCTTATAATCTTTCAGAGCATCAATAATTTCTCTTCTAATCTTTTCAGAACAGGCCTTTCCAATTAGCACGTGTTGTGGACTTTGCTCTATCCCTAAGTTGTGTGAATCACACTTATCCCCTTCTATTTTGGGTAATTCTTTTTGTTTTATTACCCCATTAAAGTCAAAAATATGTTCTAATTCAATTACTCCTTTGGGTAAGAAGTTGCTCTTCAAGTTGATTATATCCTCTTCATCCCACGTTATCTTAGGCCTTTCTTGTTCATCAATGATTTGAGCCTCAAAAACCTCATTACAAGTCAGAAAATCAATAATTTGTCGATCCCCTCCAAATACCTGAAAGTGTGTAACATTGTCTGGGATACTGGGAACATTAACTAATTCAACAGCAAATTGTCTCAAACCTGACATTGTCAAGGGTTCTAATGTGCTAGCAGCAACTGCTAGTGCATCCGGCCTGTGGTTCAGCTCTCTAGGGATATGCTATGTGTTGAAAGCATCAAATAAATTTATTAAACCCCATACCCTATGCATGTAACAAATCATTTTCTTGTAATTGCAAGCATATAGCTTCCTTATTTGTTTGACTACTAGCTCAGAGTCTGAAAATACCTTAATCATTCTCACCCTTTTCTTGATGGCCATGACAAGTCCCAAAATTAAGGCTTCATATTTAGCAATATTGTTAGTACAGGAAAATTGCAGTCTATATGCTGCTAGATATGATTTACCCTGAGGATCTATGAGTTCAACACCTGCACCCGCACCCTGTTTTGATTTGGACCCGTCACATTTTAGTGTCCACATGCCATCTTTACTTTTCTGACCTTTTACCTTGGCATGCTTTGTCTCTTCTATCACTTGTGAGGTGCTGGTCTATTTATTCATGGTTATTTCTATTTGGTCAACTTGCATATGTGCATTTTCAGCTTGTAAATCAGAAAAACAACTACCCTTATTCTTTATTCCCTCTCCTAAATCTGAAATCAAAACATCTACGTTACCTTGAAAGTATCTCTATGGTTGGTCAGGATTCACATTTCCGTCTTGCAATCCTACCCTCTTTGTGCATTTTTTGTATTCATATTCAATGATGTCTTTGCACATTCCACAACTCTCCTTAGAATGTGGCCTATCATGAACTCTACATCTGTCCTTATATAGTTTACATTGAACTGGCAGATTTTTCTTAATGCACTCTTCCATCTCTTGTCTAATGCCATGACCAAATTTGTCCATTGCACTATTTTCTTCATCTGAAGAATTTCCATCAGACTCAATGAATAATGTTGTCTCCTTGCTGACATGATTTTATTTAAAGTTTAACATCATGACCTCTTCAATTTGCACCCCATTGTTAGTAATCCTATAAACACCAGGTTCAATAGCAACATATAATATTTTAGTAGTTCGATTATACTCTGTTATCATGTGTTTCATCATGGGTTCTGCCTCTATTCTAGTCTGGTTTGGGATACCTCTCCAAGGTAACCACATATGCAAAAAATCAGTGGCCATATATCCATTTAATGTCTTGGACCAATCCCTACTCAGCAACATTCCATAATTCATGAGTATATCCACTATTTGAATGTCAATGAATTGGCTTACCCTAGGGTCTAAGGCTAATTGCATCTGAATCTTCATTAGTTCTCCTATCACACTAACCTCAGTTTTATCTAAGTGTGTGACAACCTTGGCAGATTTGGTGGGAGTCAGCCTAAGAGTTTTACATATCCCTAAGGGCATTACATTGGCTGATGCACCAAAGTCCACCATGCAATTGTGTATGTTCTTCCCACACAATCTAATAGTTAACAAGAAAGGAGGAGCATCCTTCTTATCAGCATACATAACTATATTTGTATTGGAAGGGTACTCAACTTTCTTACTCTTCTCTTTAGGTAGTGAATCTCTATTAGGAACAGCTATATCAGTAGCAACCTCATCTGTCATGGATGTATCCAAAGATTTTATAAAAGCATTTCTGATCCCTGGAGTTTTCAATAATTCATTCAGAGGTATACTGACCTTAATTTTCTTTATTTCCTCTGACAAGTAGCTCATTAATCTTGTTGTCTCTATTGTTTCAGTTTTACTTGTTTGGGCCTTTTGTACTGTTGTTCCACTGTTTGCATGATGATTAGCTTTAAGTATGGTGGGATTGTTGCTAGCATTTTCATCTAGGGGTGTATTGAAGTTGTTAGGAGGAATGGAAGTGGTGAAAGGTCCTCCTGGCCTAGTGTTGCTCCTTAAATTGTAGGTGTGGTTTTTATTCAGCTGTTGAAAAGCCTGCACCTCTTCTGTTTCAGTCAACACCTCATTTTAAGTTTCAAAGGGAAACTGAAAAGCATTTAACACAAAGGCTGATTCAGGATAAAGATTTTCACAAAAGTATGGTTCATCCTCTAACAATTCATCCTCTTTCTCTTCTGTAGTTGCAAAGGTAAAGGTTTCTCAAACTAAAGTTGTATCGTACCCTGAGGGTACTACCTCATTACCTTTGGGAATGAGAAATTTAGAAGTAGGAGGTTGCACATCTACGTTAAAAATGTTGGCTGCTAAATGAAACTATGGACAGTCAAGCTCAGCATGGGCATTGGTGTTGTGAAATCTGCACCAGTTTTTTAGTGATGTATTGGCCATTTGGATGCCAGTTGTTTGTTTTACATCATGATTATCTATATTCTCAAAAGGAGAAGCTAGAGTACCATTGTTTGGTCCAGTGTTCCATGTCTTAGATGGCCTAGGCTGATTCTAATTTCTATTATTGTTACCCCAGGCCCTATTGTCTACCACTGGTCCTCTATTTTGCATTAGTTGCCCTTGGTTATTGACCTTGATGTCGATTATAGTTTTGGCTCTAGTTATGGCTCAAATTGTAGTTCTAATTGCAGTTCTGATTTTGATTTGACCTATAGTTCTAATTTTGGCCTTGGTTATAATTCTAATTTTGATTGTATCCTTGGTTGCCTCTTCCATAAAGATTCTCATTTCTTAGTTGTGTCACTTTGGTGGTCAATCTTTTCAAGTGTGCAGTGATCTCTTTGATTTCTTCCCTTTCCTTTTGTGCTTTTTCCACAGTTGTATCTCTAGGAGGTTGGAAGAAAGGCTGACCAATATTTTGACTGTTATTGGCAGTGTTACCCGTGTAAGGAGCTATGGCTTGGATTGGGGTAGAACTATACACAGGTGTGTAAGTAGGTACCGGATTTAATAATGGAGTGTGATGCATAGGGACTCCATTCCAAGGTTGTACCTAATTTTACATCCCAAAATTTCCTCCATTGACAAATGGACTATACGTTGTAGGCCTCATCTCTTGGTTTACTGAGGCTACCTCTTTATAGGCTTTGGCTATTGAATCTATGTCAGGTTTTCTTTTGACAAACATGGCAGTTAAAGGATCAAAGGTAGCATAGTACATGGCTAACAAGGTATCATCATCCACGGTGTAAGGGGCTACCAACCTAGAGTAGGACTTTTGAAATCTATCATTAAAATTATCAATCAGCTCTCCCTCACCTCTTTTTATGGTAGCCAATTTATGATACAAGATGCAAGGATCAATGGGTCCTCTAAATCTAGACAGAAATGCTTCTTCCATAAGTGACCTAGAAGAAATATAGCCATTAGGTAAGTTCACATACCAGTTAGAGGCTTGTTCATTGAAAGTGTAGGGAAACAATCTACACACAATGTCCTCGTATTCTAATTTGGCCCTAAAGCATGCCTCCTTGAATATTCTAATGTGGTCTTCCTGATCTTGGTGCAACTGGTATTTGGGACATATCTTTTCTAGATTTTTGGGCATCTCATTATAATCATTGAACTATATGGGAGAGTTGGTATTAAAATAAGCCATTGCAGGTATTTGTGATTGACCTGGACTTGTGGGAATACCTGGATTTACTAGTGGGATAGGATTTCTAGGAGGACTAGGACCTCTAGGAGTACCTGAACCAAGATTTAAAGATCTAAATGAAGAAATGTCAGGACTCATGATGTTATGGATAGTATAAGGTGATCCGAGAGGTGTTCCAGATGAACTTCCTGCTTGTGATATTTTAGGATTCCAAATCAAAGGGCTCTTACTTTGCCTTATATCAGGCAATTGCACAAATATATCCCCTGAACTAGTTCTAGACCTAGTCACTCTACTGCTGTTATTAGCTAGTTTTTCTTGAAACAAACCCTAACTCAAACAAAGCCCTCCTTCTAACGCCAGAAAATTATTGGTGATTGTTTTGAGACAGTCATAACAATAGTTAAAATTCACATAAAAATGAACCAAAACTGACTTGAAAGATATGAAGGAATCGGTTAAGATTCGCTTAATCCCAAGTTTAATATGGCCAGGTCTTGACCTATTGGGCAAATTCAGTTGGTCGATGTGAAGCTATAATGTTCAAGGGGCCTTACGTGATTTAGGATTTCTCATTGGTTTACTAGACTCAAACTATGCAAAAGATCATAAATATCAGTTTGTTGTTCATTCTTTTTGCATAAACCTGCTACTGTGTTTACAAAGCTTTAAATTATTTATATTATTGTAAGCTTTCTCCTCTTCAATATTATGAAAACTGTCTACTTTCAAACTCAGTTGTTCATGCCTTTCAAATATGAGACAATTTCCTTTAAATTTCTACATTTTAAGCTAAGTATTTTCAAATGTGTTGGGAAAAGTTAGAAAGATCTATACTAAACATCATTCATTCTACCAAAGGATCTAATTGTTCTATTATGCACTTTGTAAATCATACAACAATTTGATCAAATCCATAGACTAAAACCTTAAATGTAAGTTCTAAGCATTTTCACAAACATACACTTGAGCTTGCAAGCTCTAAGAGAAAAAAAATGTTTCAGACACAATGAAGAGAAAGAAAACACTCAGAAGATAGATGCAGAATTCCATATTCAATTGTATTAGAAACAGATAGTCATATAAGATTTACAATGTCTGAATGACTCTTAGCTTCATTGATCAAACTACAAAAAACTTACAAGCTTTACAGACACACTAAGGAAGCAGGATGTTCCACACATTCCTTACTGCAGACACAAGCGACCTCCTTCTACTTCTAAACTAAAAAAAGGTCCCTCTATTCTAAAACAATCCCTGTGTAGCCCCTATGTAAAGTATTACAGTGTATAGAGGCACAATATATAGACTTTGATTATCCTCAATACGGCTCAAAACCCTGGTTAAGCAATGGTTCAAACCTCTGGTTATAGCAATAAATGTTGGAGAACAAGTCCCCCAAAATATCTCTGAGCGTGCATCAAATCTAGGCAAAATGTACCCTTCTGGAAACCCTAGCAGCTCAAAAATAACTTCTGCTATCTGTTGCAATGATGTCCTCAACTACATTTTGTCTTTATCAATGAAGACCCTTTGACTTCCTCACCCTTCATCCTTATCTTCTTCTTCTCCTGAGATCAGATCTCCTTTCCATGATGTCATCATCATCAAGTTTTAGCTCCTCCTTCAACTGCAAACCTGTAAAAACAAACCAGTAATAAGTACTATTTCACCTAATAAACCTTCAGGAAGATAAACAGTTATTAAATCTAGTAGTGACTGTGTGATTGCAGAAATTGGGCCCTAAATTTGTGAGAACTTCACGTTCAAATGCATATTCATCGTTAAAACAAATCGGGTCAACCATCGTTGACTAGAAAATATGCGTTCAGGCTCAAAAATGCCTCAGAAACCCTATCGTGTTGCCTTCCCATCTATCGGCATGACATCCACTCATCAGCGAGTCTAAAAAATTCTCAGTCGATCACCTATGTTTGGCCGAGGTCCTGTGTTATCGACATTCATCTCTTCTTCCATTGGCGCGAGTCCAAAATCTCCCATGAATCGCTCATCTTACACTGATGCCTTTACTATTTCCCTTGCATACTGTTTGATTTGTATATTGGCATGTATACTGCCTACATACAAGCACCAAAAATGCAAGGGATATTCCGTGCTTAACCCCTTTTGGATTCCGCACTTGCATGTTCCTCAATGTATATAATGCAATGTATGTAAGACATATACAAGCCGGAATCATAAAAGCATTTAACTTTAATTTATAACATTTGGGTTCCACTGCTTGTATATAACACAATGTATGTAAAACATATACATTGCGCGAAGCATACATCGACTTAACCACTTTTAATAACTCCTCGAGTCCGTACAAATGTATATGGCTATCGTATGTTTCAATATACAATGAATTTTCAATTTTGGACTTTCATTTTGATCTGGCTTGTATGTATAAGGTATAATGTATGTCTTGAAACATATATACAAGCAAGGACATATACAAGGACTTAACTTCATTCCATAATGTTTTCAATTCCGGCGGTTTGTATATAATGCAATGCATCTTGCAATGTATGTAAAAATATACAACCCGGATGCATACAATGATTAAACTCTTCTTAACCTTCTTTCGCGTCCCCGCAATGTATAAGTTATTGCATATTGACTTTGTATGTCGAAACATACAAAGCACAAAATATACAAAGACTCAACTCTTTTTAATAAGTCTATCGGGTCCGCCCATTGTATATTCGGATTGTATGTTACAATTTAACCCTGGCTTATAATTCCTTGGATTCTGCGCTATGTTATAAAGCCAAATGCATATTTTCCTTGTATGTTTAACCTACCAAACATACAAAAGTGAGATACATGCAACGGAATTAAAAACATCTTGTTATTTCAACTTAAAAGTATTTCGAGTCCACCTTGTATGTATGCATAGAACCTTCATTATTAAAATGCATACAAGGCGAAGGATATACAATCACCCAATATACAAGCGATATACAAAAGGGCATTGTATGTATTATGCAAACGACCCAATCATGCAAACAACCATGTATATCAGCGACATGCAAACCCGATTGCAAATGTGACAAAGTATAAAAAATGACCCTTGCACATACAAAGGACCTTGCATATCAAAAGCGATATTCAAAGGACTTTGTATATGCAACATACAAACCTAAATGTACATTTACTAGAATGCTTATAACTTGCAAAATATGGAGAATTTTAAGATGGTTCAAAAAGCAACCCTAGCTCATTTTTCACAAGGAATCCAACCATATCTTGCCTTAGTACTGAAAATCCATTTTTCTTCTAGTTTTAACAAAGTTTGCAATTTTAATCCTCTTTTCCCCTTTACCACCAAGCAAAACAACACACACACAAGCAAAAGCAAAGCAACAATAGGGGTCCTCATTTTGCTAAGGAGTAAAATGGGGCATGTTGTGAACATCACAACAGGTATAAGCATGAGCATCATTGCTTTGCATTGATTCCTAAGATTAGTCAAGAGAAATGTGAAGATGTACTAGCAGAAGTTTTAGATATGTTGGAATAATTTCAAGACATTATCTCTAATAATGTACCATAAGGTTTACCACCCGTGAGGATTTGATACCAGGAGCCAGTTTGCCGAATAAGTCAGCCCATAGAATGACCCCTGCAGAGAGTGAAGACCTGAACAGACAAGTTCAAGAGCTGTTAAGGCAGGGACTAATAAGAGAGAGCCTAAGTCCATGTGTGGTACTTGCAGTACTAGCACCAAAGAAAGATGGAGAGTGGAGAATGTGTACAGATTCCTGAGCCATCAACAAGATCATGATCAAGTACAGATTTCCATTACCCAAAGAGGATGACATAATGGATTGCTTGAGTGGAGCCAAGTACTTCACCAAGATTGATCTGAAGAGTGGGTAGCACCAGATCTGAATCAGAGAAGGAAACAAATAGAATATGGCCTTCAAGACCAAGGAAGGTTTGTATGAGTGGTTAGTCATGCCATTTGGGATTTAACCAACGCACAAAGCACATTCATGCAGCTCATGAATGAGGTACTAAATAAATTTTTGGGAAGTTTTGTTATGTTTATTTGAATGATATTTTAATTTTTAGTAAGACATGGGATGAGCATATGATGCATATCAGAAGAGTTTTTGAGAAGCTGAGGGAGGAGAAGTTGTTGATCAATCTGAAGAAATGTAGTTTTGCAAAGGAGTTGGTATACCTAGGATTTGTTGTCTCAGAGGAAGGTCTTAAGATGGACCCAAAGAAGGTGAGGGCTATCATTGAATGGCCTACACCAAGGAGTGCAATGGAGGGATGCTCTTTTCATGGTTTGGCAAGTTTTTACAAAAAGTTTATCAGAAATTTTAGTAGCATTTGTGCACCCCTAACTAAGACAATGAGAGGGGATAGAAAAGAGTTTAGATGGACTAAAGGAGCAGATAAAAGCTTTGATACATTGAAGTAGAAAGTCACAGAGCAACCTATTTTGGCACTTCCATATTTCAATAAGGTATTTCAGGTAGATTGTGATACTAGTGGCAGTGCTATAGGAGCTATTTTGAGCCAAGAAGGTAAGCCCATTGCCCATTTTAGTGAGAAGCTTAATGATGCCAAGAAAAAGTATTATGTTTATGATCAAGAGTTTTATGCAATAGTTCAGACTTTGAAGAAATGGAGACATTATTTGTGGCCAAAAGACTTTGTTTTATATACTGATCATCAGGCTTTATAGTATCTTAATAGTCAAGGAAAGTTAAATCAAAGGCACTTAAAATGGGTTGAGTTTTTGCAGAGTTATACTTTTGTTTTGAAGCACAGGAATGGGAAGTCCAACAAAGTTGCAGATGCCTTGAGTAGAAGGCAAAATTTGTTGACAGAAATGAAGATAGAGGTTGTTGGGTTTGATGAGTTCAAAAGTTTGTATCCTGAAGATCTAGATTTTGTAGAGGCTTGGAAAGCTTGTTTTGAGCTTGTTACTTTAAACAAGACAAAATGGTTGGATTTCATAATCCAAGATGGCATGTTGTTTAAAGGAAGTCAGTTGTGCATTCCAAGGAGTTCCATGAGAGAGAACCTAATTAAGGAGAAGTATAGTGGAGGATTGGCTAGACACTTTGGTCGAGATAAGACCATTGCTATTGTTGGTGAAAATTATTATTGGCCATAGTTGCAGCAAGATGTGAGAAAATTTGTGCAGAGTTGCAAAGTATGTCAGATGGCGAAAGGAGCAAGTCAGAATACAGGTCTATATCATCCATTACCTATACCAAAGAAGCCATGGGATGATATTAGTATGGATTTTGTTCTTGGTTTACCAAGTACACAGAGAGGGCATGATTCCATTTTCGTGGTGGTGGATAGATTCTCAAAGATGGCACATTTTATTCCTTGTAAGAAGACTAATGATGTTGTTCATATCGTAGAGTTATTTTTTAGGGAAGTGGTGAGACTACATGGTCTACCTAAGAGCATAGTTTCAGATCGAGATACCAAGTTTGTTGGTTATTTCTGGAGGACATTGTGGAAGAAGTTGAAAATAGATTTGAAGTTTAGTTTTGCACACCATCCACATACTGATGGATAGACAGAAGTGGTGAATAGGAGTTTGGGTAACCTACTATGATGCTTTGTAGGAGATAAGCCCAAGGGATGGAATTTGATTTTACCACAGGTACAATTTGCTTACAACAATTTTGTCAATAGAAGTACTAGTAAACCACCATTCCAGATTATATATGGGAATAGTCCAAGAAATGCTTCAGAGTTAAGGAATCTAGACAAAGGAGAAAAGACAAGTGCCAAGGCTAAAGACTTTGTAGAACACATGAAGAATTTTCATGAAGAGGTGAAAAAGCACATGAATAAGATGAATATTCAATACAAGGCTAGGGCAGATCAGAAGAGGAGATATAAGGAATTCTAGGTAGGAGATGAAGTCATGGTTCACTTGAGAAAAGAAAGGTTCCCAATTGGAACATACAATAAGCTGAAAATGAAGAAATTTGGACTATGCATAATTTTGAAGAAACATGGTTCAGGAAATGCATATGAGGTAGAGCTACCAAGTGGGATCAACATTTCCCCTGTTTTCAACATTGCTGACTTATCAGAATATCATGAAGGTGGAATAGAGGATGGACCAACATAAGAACAGTGGAGTATTTCAGCATCTACTTCAACCGAGGAGATAGAAGAGATCTTGGATAGTCATGTGGGAAGAAGTACTCAGAATAGGCAATATGAAGAATACCTGGTGAAATAGAAAGGAATGCCTATTGAAGATTCTTCTTGGTTGTCTAAGGCAAAGATTGACTATTTGGGTTTTCCTCACACAAACACATGAGACGTGACAGGGTCACTTCTCAAATTACACTGGGTGTCTAGTGCAGGAGCATCCAGTGGTGTAAGGGCAATCTTGCATCACCCAAAAAAAGATGTGTTTCAAAATTGTTGATGTTCTTTCCATTTCTTTTCAAAATTTGTGGTTCTGGTTCCATAATCGCTTGAATAATGATGTAGAACATTCAGATTTTCCAAACTGCTAAAAATAGCAACCTACTGTTTTTAGAAAGTTTGCATTTGGGCACGAATTGAAGTGAAAATTTATAGGAAGTTTCACAACTGAAAAATAAGGCCTTTGGTGAAGGAATCATGCAAAGATCATTTGCGAGTTGAAAGATATTAAAGTTTTTGTTTCCTAAAAAATGCTTGAAAATTATTCAAACCTAGGTTTGAGACACTAAATGGACCCGTACGGGCCCAAAAATGGACAAAACTAGTAGATTAGGTTCTTAGCATGTAGAGCTCTCCGCGAGCTTTCTGATGCATAAAATGGTTTGTCAATTAGACACCTAGATCAAAAGTTATGGCTCCCAGAAGTTGACCTATTTTTGGAGGGAGATGCAAATTTTGAAATTAGGTTGTTGGCCGCCAAAAAGGCTATTAATAACCATTTTTAGGAACCTTGGGCAGTAGTAGAGTTAAGGGGGAAAGTGTAGAGACAAGAATAGACAGGAAAATAGAAACCCTAGTAGATTTGGGGTTACAGATGGCAGATGATTCCAGAGTCTTGTGAGAGGAAGCTGTAATGTGTTGCAGCCTAGGGAGGGTTGATTCCTCTTATTGTATTTGAGCTTCTGTAATGTAATAAGTTGTCCAAATCAATAAAGAAAGTTCTATTTTTTATGTGAAATTTCTATTGTTGTGTGTTTTATGATTTACCCCCTTCATCAATACTCCTAGCCTTCTCCATCAGTGTCATGTTTATCCTCTCTACAACTCCATTTTGTTGCGGGGTATATGGAGTTGTCTTATGCCTTTCAATCCCTTTCTCTTTACATAATTTATCAAACTCTGCCGAACAAAACTCACCACCGTTGTTAGTTCTCAAACACTTAATCTTTTTACAAGTCTGATTTTCAGCAAAGGCTTTAAACTCCTTAAACCGACTAAAGATTTCAGTCTTGCTTCTGATAAAATAAACCCATGTCCTTTTACTATAATCATCTATGAAAGATACCAAATATACATATTTTCAAATTGAAGGAACATTAACAGGACCAAACACATCAGAATGGATAAGATCCAATACACCAGAAGACTTGTGAGAACTAGAGTAAAATTGAACACAGTTTTGCTTTCCATAAATGCAATGTTCACAAAAGTCAAACTCGAGATTACAATCATTTAACCCCTGAATGATGTTTTTATTTTTCAAGGTATGCAGACCCTTCTCACTAATGTGGCCATATCTCAAATGCCATAACATAGTCTTTTCAGTAGGAAACTTAGCTTCCATAGCATGTGCACTACCATTAGAACTAGTTACAATAGATTTCTTCATTGCTCGTTCAGATGGTGGGGATGAAGTGTCTGCAGCTCATTTCTTTGAGTCAGAAGAACTATTGCACTATGAAGTACATGCCTACAACTAAACCAGAGTACCTCTCTAAGTACCCTTCACAAGTACCATAGATCCTCTAGTCATCTTGCATCCATCCTTCGAAAAGACAACCTGCACACCTGCATCATTTAACATACTTATAGAAAGCTGGTTCCGTGTAAGGTCTGGAATGTGCATAACTCCAATGATCACCTTCACTCATCCATCAAGGAATCAGATTGAGACTCTTCCACGACCAACAATCTTTAGATGAGAGTCATCACTTAGGTACACTCTTCCACCATTAAACTCTTCATATTTTGTGAACCAGTCTCGATGTGAGGTCATGTGGAATGATGCACCAAAATCAATCAACCACACATTATTAGATGCATGGGTGGCCAGGGCTGAGATGAAGGCATCACCATCATCTTGTGACTTGTCAGAATTTGAATCAAGAGCTTTCTTCTTCTTTTTCTTCTCCTCTTTGCATTCCTTTCATAAATGCCCAGTTTTTCCATAGTTCCAACATAAAGCCTTGGACTTTCTAGGAGATTTGGATCTCCCACAAGATTTGGATCTGCCCTTCTTAGCTTTCTTGTCTTTCTTCTTCCCTTTCTCCTTGGGTCTTCCATGAACCACAAGAGCCTCTTTGGTTGATTCATATGTCTTCCTCTGCATTTCTTCAGATAACAGTGAGGACACTACATCTTCCATCTTAAAGGTGGTAGTAGTGCTTCTGATAGCCATAACAAGATGATCCCACAAATCTCGCAAAGAACAAAGCAGGCTCATGCAGCGATCCTCCTCCTCCATTTTCACACCCACAGATGTCAATGCAATGATCATGTTGAAAGAATTCATGTGATCTGCAACAGATCCTCCATCTTCCATCTTTAGAGAGAACAACTTCTTTTTCAGGAAGAGTTTGTTTACCAAGGACTTGGCCTGATAAACATCACCCAACTTCTTCCAAAGATCTTTCGTGCTCTTCTCCTCATGGACATTCAACAAGACAAAGTCAGCTAAACAGAGTCTTTTGAGACCCTTAACCTTCCAATCTTTGAGGTCCCAATTAGCTTGTGACATTGCTGTAGGTTTCACACCAGATACCATTTCCCATAGGTCATGATCAACAAGTAGGTCCTCCATCTTGAGTTTCCACAACTCAAAATTATTGCCAATGATTTTCTCAACCTCTAACCTTCCGGATGTGGTTGCCATCTCCTTGCTACAACAAGATAGAAAATACTCTACACAACACTCCCACTCAACCTAAGATCAGCTCAAAAAACCCCTACCTTGCACCTAGAACCAAAACTGGCTAGGCTCTGATACCAACTGAAAGGAAGCTAGGTGTGTGGAAATCACTTCCTACACTAATCTAATGAGGGGAGGAGAGTGCAAATTCAATTTTATTATTACTATTACAGCAATGTTAAACCCACCAATAGAGATAACAGAGATATTGCAGCAAACACATAAACTAGAAAGTGAGATAGAAGAAGAGAGACACAAGATATACATGGGGAAAGCCCTTATCGAGTGAAAATCCCCACACTCCAAAACCTGCACAATGTATTAACAAAACTAAAATAGTTTACAATACACTTGAAATGCAAGCTCTTAGGAGTCTTCAACACTCGTATCTGGAGACAAACCAGTAGCATAACAGTATCTATCAAACCTATAATACTTTTCCTCCTCAAAGCACATATTTATATAGAAACTACAAGGAAAAATTGCCTCTATCTTGGAATGGGCGTCCAACTTGGCCTCATGGCCCAAAACCCACACCTATGGACACTTGGTCAACATTGTAAGATGCTTTTGACACTTGGTCAAAATTTTCCATGAGCCGACATAAAAAAAGCCTATTTTTTTTAACCGACATAAGGCTTGATAAAAAGCGGCTAAGGGTTAGGGTTTTGGTGGATATTGTATTGTAGCATTTGCAACGGTATTAAGTTTTAGGGATTGCTAGTTGTAATCGGTTTGATTTACTGGATAATAATATTGGACTCTCTATTGGTGGATGTAGCCCAAGTTTGGGTGAACCGCATTAAAACTTGTCTCTCGCTGTTATTATTTCTGTGTATTTTTCATTCCTCTGTTTAATCTTTATTTGCATTTAATTGATATCTTCAGTCGGCTAACCCTAACAACTAAAAAATTCTTGTCATCATGGAAAGCATGCTAAAAAAGGTGATAGAGTGAGGGATACAACTTGCAGTATAGGGCATGAGGACTCTTTAAGTCAAGTCCAAATTTGTGTTTTCATATGGAATCCAGGTAATCTCTTGAGGATTAAAGTAGTTAAAGGCATTATTGAGTTCTCCATCTCTTCCATTTGGAATGAAAGGAATTTTATGAGGATTCATATAGGGTTTGTTGTGCTTTCTAACCACATTATGAAGGATCAATGTTCACATTTTATGGATGACTTGTGCAATTCAAGTACCACACTTGAAGAAAATATTTTGTGTAATGGTCAAATAGAGATAGGAAAATTGAGATCCTTTTCATGGAAATGTGGTAAGGAAAGAAGGTGTCAATTTGATGTTGTCAATTTTATTACTAAGCATGGCATGGTACTTTCAGGACCAAGCTTCATACAAGTTTTCTACCATTGGATGTATGGAGGAGTTTACAAGAAATATAAGATTCAAAAAGATGGCCTCATTGTTACTAGTATCAAGAAGGTTGCAAAGATATCATGCTTGGATCATATCAACGGAACTTCAAACATGAATGAGAATGGAATGCAAGAAGTATTTGATGAGTGAATGAACGTAACTGTCTCTTATCTTATTTTTTTCATTTCAGATTTCTCACATCCTTTTGTGGAAGGGTATGGTGTTTCAAGGGGAGTTGATTGGGCTTGATTAATGCAAAGGTGTGGCTTCATTCAAATTGAGAACATGAAGTTGACAGTTGTAGAAAATGGGTTTTCTATTTATGGTAGAAGATTCCAGTATGTTTTAGAGTTTTCTATGGGTTGAATTGAGTATTTGTGCTTAACACTTGCCACACTATGTGTTTATGAGTAGGAGTTCCAAGATGACCCTATTGAAAAATATGCACATGAAATGGACATCTTGCTAGATATAGATGTCAAATTTTAGCTTGTTAAAATTTTCAAATGAACAACCTATGCAAGAAATATCAATTTGATCATACATGAGCATGAGGAAAATGATGTGAAGGATAATATGGTTCTATGGTTGTAGCCTAAGGTTCAAATGCAAAGAGCCATAGGATGTCACTTCCGATATGACTATAGTAATGGAGCAATCTTGAGTTCTGGTAAGAAACACAATCTACTTTATGTTATTCAATTGATTCCAAATCCACAAAGAATGGTGTTTAGTAATATGTTCCCAAGATCACCATTAGATAGAATATTCCAACATGTCATAGAGTTAGAAACTAAGTTGCATCAAAAAAAATTGAGGAAGAATGATGTCACTTACTTGGGCCAAGTCACTAGTGTTCATGGCATACAGGGGGATGCAAGACAAGAAGCATTGGAAGGGATTAAAAAGGTAACTAGTTCTCTACATGAAGCTAATATTTCATATTTCTCATATGGATCTACTATAGTTTGTGGTGCTACAAGAAAGAGAATTATTTGGTTTTCATTACAAAGATTAGAAATCAAGAAACTTGATAACATGAAGTTCAAAGTTTCAGAGCAAAGCCTTGCAAGGTGTGATAAGATGTTTAAAATCAGTCTTTCTTTCAAAATATTCAATTTTTAATTTTCTCATGATAGCCATGTGATGGATTACATTGAATGGAGAATCTATTGGGTTTGGTACTATGGGAGTTTGGGGCCACAAAGAGGGGTATTTCAAGTGTTGTGGGTAGATAACCTTTTCAAGATGTTTGCTTCTTGGTATCTCCTTACCATCCATGAAGGTCAAATTTTTTCCCTCATGTTATATTTTGTACTTGATGATGCATTTGTCTCTAACATTTTAAATGGGTTTGTGAAGAAATTAAAGTATATGCCAATGAATGGTTCTAGGGAATACAACATCTTCAAACAAAATAAGTTGCTGATTTTATTTGTGGAGCTCAAAGTGCCATGGAATGAATGTTGCTGCTGTATGATCACTCCATTACTATATTTTGGATCCTATAGACCAATCCAAGAGGCTGAAAATGACTACTCACAAGATGAGGTAATGAATGGGTCTAATATTATGCATTTTCTTGATATGTATCTCAACACTAAAGGTGTGAATGGAAGATATTTTTGCAAAAGATGTAATGGATGTGGTAGAGGATGTAATGGCTGTTATAACAGTCCTAATATCAGAAAAAATCAGACCCATAACATCACCAAATGTATCAGAAATCTCAAGTACAAGTTGCCCAATGATAGTGATTTCCTAGCTAGAGATCCAAGACTCTATTTAACTTGTTGTGGTAGATTGTCTTGTAAGTTTTTCAAGGTGTAAAGTATCAAGAACATTAGTAAGTCACCTAATATAGTAAAGGATGCAATAAACTTATTTTCTACTTTCATTTTGAAATTACCTTTGGGTGATCAATTTGTGCTAGTTGGACTCAGGAAGTGCATAGATTACCACCAAAAGGGCTTGTGCTTTGCAAAATCAATATCTAGAGTTTGGTGGAATTTGGTATGCTGGTATATTATAACATTTCCTATCCTTTATATGTTCCATTACTTTTCCAAATCAGATCCTAAAGTTGCATCAAACATTTTTCAAATAGAGGCAAAATTTGTAGCAGTTTGTGATATATCCTGCGAGGAGTGTCTCCACAAATTCAAGGTAAAGAAGGTATTGGTTTCCAAGATTGGAATCCACTATTATGAAGGATGTGTTTTCTGTTGTAACCATTCTTTATGATGCATAAATCAGATTTATATTTTTTATAATGGTTGCAAGAGCTTTGGGTTTAGTTTTCTTGGTGACAGTGCATATACACAACTAGAAAGGCAAGTTGTGAAAGGAAGGCTATTGATGGAAAATAAATGGAGACATACTACATATCAATTGATAGCATGGATAAGTTGTTTATACCTTGGTGATTTCTGCATCAATGTCACTCAGCTCAAGTTTACTACTCTGATATTTTCCAGGTTACTAGGAAGGAAGATGGACAAAACTGCATTCAGTGAGTTTACCAAATCTTTATGGGAGGATGTAGTTCAGTTTAAGTATTGGAAAGAATGCACCAAAGTCTTGCAGATCCAAGAGCTTAGATTATATGTATATTCTTGTTGGGTACATGGTACTAGCATAAAGGAATATGAGTCTTCAAGTTTTCATAGTGTTCTATGGCAGGAATTGCAACATCTCACAAGTGCAGGATCAATGCTTTCTGTGCAGTATAACATAATTTGGAAGCATCATGGTTTTAATTGCTTGAGGACAAGAAATTTTGAGGAGGGGAGATTTGTCATATCCCCTTTATAGTAAAAATAAATTGATGAAATTATTAGTCCATTTCTATTTTCCCATGGGCTAATGTAAATCAGAAGGGAAAATATTTTATTTAATATTTTAATTGTAATCCCACAAATTAAGGATTTATTATTTTCGGGAGCAATTAAATATTAAATATTTTAATTTATTTGCACAAGTGGGGAATATGAGGTGTAATTGTAACTTCCAAGAGTGATTTTAGGAGATCTTATGACAGGTTCCTAAAAAATAGTTGATTTTATGACAGCTTGTAAGAGGGGAGTTATTTCTTATTTTTGGCCAAGAATTTTGCATGGATTATGACACGTAAGCACTGTTTGAGGGAATTTGTTGGAAATTAAATTATTTTAATTTATTTTCCAAGAGAGGGACATTTGGATTTGGATATATTATAAATATATAAGTATTTTCTGTTAGGAGGACTTTTTGATCATTTTACAACCCGAATTTCTGAATTTGAGCATTTATGCTTGGATTTTCTTTAGTAGACG
This sequence comes from Cunninghamia lanceolata, assembly GCA_027924645.1. Taxonomy (NCBI): domain Eukaryota; kingdom Viridiplantae; phylum Streptophyta; class Pinopsida; order Cupressales; family Cupressaceae; genus Cunninghamia; species Cunninghamia lanceolata. The sequence goes on from BSBN01000078.1 coordinate 15,227,525, forward strand.
AAAACCCATTGGAGTTGGAGGGTTATGGATGAAAACCTATTAGTATCAAGTGATCAGAGGATGAAAACCCTTTGGTTACAGAGAGTAATTCCATCCAAGGATTGCATTGGGCTTTAAAGGATTGTGCAGTTTCGGCAGTTTGCAATTTTGGTGATTTCCAGTGTGTTGTGCAGTGTTGTTGTTGTGTTGTAGAGTGTGTTTCTATTCCATGATTGTTTGGAATCTATTCCAAGCATCCAAAAGTTGTTATTATGAGTTGGGGTTTGATTTGGTATTATTTTTGGTAATTTTCAGAAGTGTAGTTTGCATAGTTTGTGTAGTTTGCAGTGGATTTTCAGAGATTTGTGTTGAAATATTTTTTCTATTGTAATTAGTATTTCAGACCTGATCATATGTTATTTACATCATAAAAATTAGTTTGTGGTGTTTCCATCATATTTGGTGTAATTTCTTGTTTGACTAGTTAGCTAGTCTTGATGTTTTTGTTGCAATTTTTAGTGGAGCTTATCAAAATTTATTTTCAGATATAATTTTATTTTAAAATATTAGTTTGGAACATTACAAATTTCCATGACTTCATAACACTTATTTATATATGATATTGATTTTGGAATGAACATCAAAGTCAGCCTTACAATCATCTATCTGGAACATTCTCCAAGATAGGCATTACAAGAAATTACAATCACAAGACTTAAAATGCTACGTAGAACCATTACACTATCGGCCAAACATAGCTGGGACTCAAATCTTCCTCGAACAATAGGCCACGCTCCATAGAACTCTTCTTAGGTCATCTGCAACATGCACCAAGCATCCGATCGGCCAAGACTAGGAAGAATAATAGCACCCAAGGAGAAAACTTCAACCACAAACTCAATCCTCAATGTGGACCACCAAGACAATAGGCACACAATCTAGAGACCACCACAAGCACAATGAAATCAACAAGAACAAATGCACCACCTCAAATCACCAGAAACACTTGCATCTACATTTCTGAACTTAAGAACACTAATTGTCAACCACGAACCACTTGAGTTGAGGATACACATCATCATCCCAAACATATGTCCAGATCCACAGACCATAATATTCCAATGAGGAGTAATCCGGACCAAGTTCCTGTCACTCTGTTACCTTTGAACAACTGCAAAACCTAGTTCTACTCAGATGGCCATAACTTCACTAATCCTCCATGCGGACCTCTCAAATCTTAACTGGAGCAACTTTAGACAATCCTCTACATAACCCTTTAATCCTCAGACTCTAATCTTCATCTCATTGGAAATGTGGAGCAATCTACTTTGTTGAACTACACTATCTTCACTATCTCTGACAAAGAGATATGTTGACATCAATGACAACACATCATATGCACATATTTGCAACAGAGTTAGAGTGACAAACAAAGAAGTGGGGAGAAGGTGGGAGAGAGAGAGGTGAAAAAGAGAGATAGGGAAACTAGACAATGAGAGAAAGATTATATCAAGAGATGTTCACTAACCCCATATCCACCAAGTCTTAGTATCCTTTGCAAACAAAAAAATCTGCAAGGAAGCTATTTTGGATACATTGCACAACATAAAGACAATTATTCTTGCCACTTATGTGTTGTATGCAAGGTGCCTCATGTTTGTAAATGCATAACTTGTCTCTCATTCTAGAAATACCATTAGCCACTGTATTCTTCTTTCCTTTAACACACTCTATATCAAAATCATATGCTTGTAGCTTACTTCCCCACTTTTTTTGTTGATAATTCAAATCCCATTGGCCAAGAAATAACTTCAAGCTATTATGATCTCTTTTGACAACAAATCTTCCACATACCAAATACTTGTAGTTTAATTTTCAATTTTTTTTAAATTTCATTAGGGTATAGATCTACAAAAAAATCACCTTGTGGGTTGGTAGTGAAATCTTAAAGAGTTTGAGCAAGGGCCACCATACTTTTACTTTTACTATGTGTATAGTATACCAAAGGGTGTATGGACAAACCATATCCTTATTTTTGTATGATGTTGAACTAAAATTTGTGGATTCAAAAAACCTTCCAGTTTCAACTAGAGAACATGGCTACATGCATAACTTTCCTATGAGTAATTATTTCCAAATTCTACCTTTACCACCCATGACAATTGAAGAGACATTTCCTAATACACAAAATCACTAGCCATTATGGGATTACAAAACTAACCTTAACTATATAAACATAGTGGTAAAAGGTGTTTTGTTGTGTGATAGACTTGGGGTTATGGTCAAGCATTCTAATAGAAAAACATACATTAAAGATCAAGGTATGGTACTTTTACAATGTAAAAAAAAGAACTTCATATGGGTTGGTCCATGTCATCTAGCTCCAATAGAGCCTCATGAAATGGTACTTCTCATGCCAAAGATCCAACAAGAATAAATAGAGTGACTTTCAATTGGTTGTTCCATGCCAATGATCCATAGATGGCAAGAGCTTTCCTAGAGTGATGCAAGATGATTCAAATAATCATGCCCATTCATTCTACCATGTACATTCATCTATACAAGTGGAAAGCAAGTAGAAATTTTGGATTGACATTTTCCAACTATTGGCACCTTAGAATGACTAGCACTCACATGTTCGAAAGCATTCATTGCCTACGTGTAGCAAATGAAATGACAGAATTGAGTAGAAAAAGCCCACAATTTTTGATAGATGGTGGAGATTGTGGTATATGTTAAGGTCGTGGATTTGCTCGCCAATAGAGATGATGCTCCAAAAAAGTTTTTCAATTTCTGACAGTAGAGGAATGTTGAGTTCTGGTTCATGGGATTTATTAAATACCACAAATCTCTCAACAACTTGATATACTCTCTTCCAATGCTACATAATGACATGGTCCATAAGGATACAATACAATCATCATTCACTTAAATACATGACAATTGAACTTCCACAACTCTTTTGCATACCCATTGCACACCAAGGTGCGATTGCTAGTTTAATTTGTTCTGCATGATGGAAGAGTAAAATAAGAAATAAATAAAATATTTGATTTTATTTATTGAGAAGATTAGAAACTTCAACACTAAATAAATTTGAATAATTTATTTAATTTTGAAAGTATAATTAGCCAATTAAATAATTAAAATTATTTAATTGTGTGGATAAGAGGAATTAATTAAATAATTATTTTATTTAATTCATGGGAAAATAGAAGAATAAGGTGATGAAATTGATGAAATTAATTAAATAACTAAGAATCATTTAATTAATGTTGGATTTAAGCGAATTAGAAGAATTGATGTTACAATAAGGATGCACGCAAGGTAAATAATGCAATGGTCATTTTTGGGTGTCTACAGTATATATTTAGCATCATGGAGATGACCTTTTGATACTAGTCTTGTATGTAGATAATTTGATTCTCACTAGTAGTTTATCCTCCATGATTTAGGATATTCAACACTCTTTGATGGAGCACTTTGACATAAAAGATCTTGGGCTTCTGCATTACTTTTTTGGTCTTCAAGTTCTTCAATCTATTGAGGGGATATCCATTTATTAGCAAAAGTATACCATTGACTTGATTCATCAATGTTTTACATGGCTGATTGTAAGCCTACACCTACACCATTTTGGTCTAGTGTAACCTTGAATGTCACTTGCACTTAACCTAGTGTTGATGTTATTTTGTACAAATAGTTAGTTATCAATCTTTTGTATTTGATTCGTACTCATCCCAATATCACCTTCGTTGTTGGGCTTGTCTCCAGCTTTTCACATGGCCCTCTTGAGATTCATTGGAAGGAATCCAGGTGTATTTTGAGGTACATTTGGGGTACTACATATTTTTGAATTAAGTACACACCAACAACTTCTCACATAGTAGGCTTCACTAACTTAGATTGTGCTGATGATGTTAATTCATGGAAGTCTACTTTCAGTTTTATTTTTTTCCTTGGTTCTAGTCCTATTTCATGGTCTTGAAAGATGTAATCTAATATTGTATTACCATCCACTAAGGTTGAGTATCAAGGTGCAATACTTGTTAGCTAGGACATTCTATAGATTTGAAAACTTATGATAGAGTTTGGTCTACCACCTAATCAACCTACTATTCTTTGATGTGATAAACAAAGTGCCATTCATATTTCTCACAGTACATTTGAGAATCAAAGGATGAAGTACATTGAGATACACATGCATTTCATTCAAAAACGTATCCATGATGGTGTTCTCTCCTTAGAGTATTTATCTACTTAGGATCAAATTGCAGATATCTTCACTAAACCTTTGACATCACCTTGTTATTTTGAGTTGCAATATATGTTTTGGGTGAAGGAAGTTGTCCTTTAGGGGGCTCATCTTGAGTCATCCTTCCTTTGTATATCTTTGTTCTCTTTTTTGGAAAAGAGTTTTTCCCACTATGTTTTCTCCTTTTCCTTTTTTATGATAGACTTTATTGTACATGGGTACCTTATTAGGCCTTGTTGTTGGGACTCATTTTTATGTTTTCTCTCTAAGTATCACTTAATGGGGGATTTTCTAGTGTGAAAAATATTCTTTATCTAACTATTTCTTTTTAACTAGTAGATCTATTCACACCTTTATCTTATGTTCAATCAGAGGATAAGATTCCCTTTTATCTCACCTCATGTTGACTCAACACATGTCTTCACACTTCTTGTTGGAATGAGGTTTGTCATTGATGTTAAAAGGTCAAAACAGAGTGATATGGGAGTTGTACAGTGGTGTTTGTTGATGTGGTTTATAATATTTTTCATTGATGTCAAAGGACATTCATCAGAAGGTTTAATTTGGCATTGATGTTAGTATGTTGAGATGCTTCATGATAGGATGCCTTCATGTGGTGTTTACCCATTCCCTATATTAGTATTTATGTGTATGGTTTTCATCAGGTGGAGTGGTGATGCTTTCATAATGTTCATGTTCTTGATTCAGGAGCTATGATGATGATCTTTGTTATCAACATGTCTTTATCATGCTTAAGGAGTTTGGAGTTTGTGTTTGAGGATGTTGCAAGTCATTAAGTCCCTAGTATCAAAGGTGTGATGATTGAAGCAATAGTGATTGCAACAGTAAAGTTTGCCAATGGAAAAGGATGAGTGATGTTTGTAATTTGAGGAGTTGCAAAGTACAAATGAAGTGAATGCATTCGATGTCACATGGTGAGTTTATTAAAAGGTCCCTATTTTATTGATAGAGTTCTTCATTCATTCAATCCTCTATTTGTAGTTTGGAGGTTGAACTAGGATTTAGATTTGATAAATATAGGGTTTATTATGCTCTTGATGACTAAGTTTCCTAATTCCTCTAAGAACCCTAACATGCCTTTATTTCATCTCTATCACATTTAGGGTTTGCATAATTCTGAGTCTAAGAGTTGTTGTTGACTTTAAGGTTTGAACCCAATCTATAATTCTTCAAACCCTAAAATCCTAATGGTCTACAAAACCCTAAACCCTATATCTTTTACCCTAAAATCCTAAAACCTACACGTCATGTTAATAGACACTTTTTGTTTTAATTTGCATGTGACTTATTATAGTAGGTGACATTCTAACTTAATTTATATGTTGAGGGTTCTTTAATGTGGCTTGACCAGCCCCTTCTCCTTGAGCCGACGATCTCACCAGTCACCTTTTATTCTCTCAGGCGGTAAAAGTTTATCAAAGGTCCTTTTTAAAAGTTCTTTTGGGTGCATGAAGGAAAATTTATGGTCGAGGTTTAATCTTGTAACCCTGACTCATATGCTTCAACTTTGACATGTATTTGATTGCCAAAGTCCCTTATGACTGTGCAGATCTTTTTCAAGGCTTAATTTAGTAAAAATCTGATTTGTTCTTTCTATCTTCGACATGCAAATAGTTGTGCAGACCACTCCTTCGACTATTAAGGCTCTTATAACCATGTGTAGTGGATTTTGAAAAAGAAATTTTAAGATTTCATTAAAAAATGTTATTAGCAACTAATAAAAAAAGGTGTTTTATGATGAAGTTTAAGAGGGTGTAGAGTGGGGATCATGCTAGGAGATGTTTTTCTTTAATAAAAAAAGGTGTTTTATGATGAAGTTTAAGAGGATGTAGAGTGGGGATCATGCTAGGAGATGTTTTTCTTTTTACAGGTCTATTTGCAAGATATGAACATTAGGGAGTAGACTAAAATGGATAGGAATATTAATGTTGTGATAGAGAATTATGAATGTGCAAAGAGATGTGGGTTTTTGAATGAGAAAATGAAGGTGAATTACTTGGGTATTAGAGGAAATTTTTTTTGTTTGAGAATTTAGAGGAGTAAGACATGTTATTCTAGGTAATTTATACATAGAACAAAGACATTATGCAGCTGGCTATTCAAAGTATGAGGGGTTTATGCAGATGAAGGATTAAGCTATGAAAGTAGAATAGGTAGAGAGTAATATGGTTTTGCTTTACTAAGAAATATGTAGAGTGAGATATGTTGATGTAGGTGTATTATGCACAAAGTGATGTTATTATGTAGTAGATTGTGCAGAGTATGAAGGTAGATGAATGGACTTCTTGATTGAAAAAAATGATATGTTGATATGAGCATTGTAGTGAAATAGAGAAACCCTTTGTATCTCTTTTGATTTTCTTCTAAGATTAAATTTATTGCCAATGAGGCACACTTTGTAACCAGTGAGGTATGTTTGTGATCAGTGAGATCATTTGCTAGTGAGGCATTATAACCAGTAAGGTTTATGGCTAGTGAGGCATTCTAACTAGTGAGGTTTTCTAGTGAGGCATAGTCGGTAACCAGTGAGGTTTGCTAGTGAGGCATAGACTATAACCAGTGAGGTTTGCCGATGAGGCATAATGGAGATCATGTTCATAGTGGTTGTTACCCTTTTGGGTTTTTCCACTCAAATCACCTATGTTATGTGTTGATTATATCTGGCTCCTGTGCTTTCTCAATATTCTATGTCTTTATGCAATTATCTTGTGTTTCATGATCATGTTAGATTGTTTTATTGTATGAAGATCTTGGTTTTAGAATTAGTTTTATCAGATCACCGATTCACCCCCCTCTCAGTGATCCTTAGTATTCCAACAATTGGTATCAAACCTATAGTTTCCTTGCAAGAGTCTAACAAACTTGGGTAGATCTTGGAGGTGGAATACTATGGGTAAGTGTAGAAGAAATAAGGGAAGGAGAGATACCAAGAAAAAAGTTGTTCAACAAGTCCAAATCAAATCAAGTGATGAGGTGTTAAAAGAAATTCCCCTACTAGTTGACACAAGATGTGATATATCTAAAAGAGAAGATGATTTTATTGTTGAGATTGATGACAAAGAAGGAGACCTCTTTGTGAGTGAAGGTGATCATGAGCAGGAGTATGATGAAGATGAATGTGAAATTGATATTAAAGGAGAACTCATGTGTGCCCTAAGTGAGGTCAAGAAATTCAAAAAGGAGAACCAAAGATTAGAGTTACAACTTCAACAAGAAAAGGAATCCAAGGACAAAGTACTTTTAGAACTTGAAATAGCTTCTTCATATCTTGAAGAGGCAAGAAATCTGATTGTGGATTTAAGGACACAAGTTGAAGAATCAGATAAATTGATTATCAATCTACAAATAAAGATTGAATAGGTCAAGAGGATAACAGATGTTACTAAGTCTAAATGTGAAGTCAAATCTATTGAATGCCTAAAACTATAGGCTGAGATAGTCACCTTGAGTAAAGGTATTAAAAATCTCAAGATTCAATCAAAGAAAAATTAGAAGTTTGAGGACAGCACCAGCAAGTTGTATGAGATGTTGGGTAAGCAAAAATAGCACGACACTATTGGATTATGCTATGAAAAGGGGCAGGCTTCCAAAGTTAGAGAACCTAGAAATAAGATAGATTTGGACTATCATTCTGCTGCCCCTGAGACTGAAGGCAAAAAGAAGATTGAAGTTGAGATGAAAACCAAAGATGAGTTTATCAGAATGCACAACCAAAGGAGAAATCTCATAGGAGTTGCTCCAGCAAGGCAAGCATATATGTACAGGTACAATCACTCATTTTTTGGTTATTGTTTTACTTGTAATCATTTTGGACACAAAGTAGTTGATTGTAGAAGGAGTCAATCTTCTTCAATTAGGAATGATGATCTTATGTGTTTCAAGTGCAACAATGTTGTTCACTCAAAAAGAAACTATAAAATGCATGGAAGGTATGATCATGCATGGGATCACAATAGAAGTGCTCATAGGATGTCTGTTGGTAAATAGATTTGTTGCTTTAAAATAATCTTCTTGAGTAACTTTGTTCGCCCTTGGATTAGCAACAACCTGCTCACAACAGTTGAAGAATAATAGGTCTATGTCATTTTATCTCTACTTTTAAGAGGGGCAGCTCCCTCATATGATAGGGGTATTTGGATTTTCTAGAATTATAAGAACAAAAACAAAGAAATAACAAACACTAATGATGAAATAAGAGTTAAACTTATGAATTTAATTTCCATGCATCCAAGTAGAGATACCAAAACTTGATGCAAAATAACTTTCTCACAATGCAACTTTGAAAGGAAAGCACATGATCATTATTGATGAAACATATGAATACCAATAACAACACATGGAAATGAGTTGAACACACATTCAAAATGTTTCTTTCTTGCTTTCAAACTTGAATAACACTATTCAAATCTTTCATACACTATCATGTGAAAAAGTGGAACCCCTTTAATTGAAATACAATGAAGTATATATAGGTGAGGTTAGTAACCACCTAAGGTAACTACCTTAACCACTTTTTATAACTATTTGGAGTAACCAACTCCCTCTTTAAGTGCATTGATTTTGAATAACTAACTTTCTTTTACAAAGCTAGTTGCTTAGAATAACTACCTCACTTAGGCACCTAAAATAATTATCATGTGAGAATTGTTAGGATGAACCTAACTTTACAATCAAAAGAGAGAAGATTAGACTCGAAAGAGAAGACTCAATCATGATCATTATTTACAAAACAAGCCAAAATCATGACTTGAGCTACACACAGACACAACAAAAATGAAAACTATACAATATGCAAATTCGCATTTATTCTCTGCTTGTTGATGGCATCGTTGATGGAGTGGCAAACTTTGGAAACTAATTTTGCACACCGGATTCTCTTTCTTTAAACATTCTAAAAAGTTGAATGGCTAGGGTGATAGATTTGCCCTTAGGAATCAGGGTGTTTTCTATCCTCATCCTCCAAGTTTTTAGGCACTTATGGACATTACTCAATTCTGCCACCATACTTGGTATTTGGGAGACGGAAATATTTAATGAAGTATAGAGATCAACCAACTTGTCCATTGTGTTCTCGTCAAAAACTTCTTTGTTGAAAAGTTGTTGATGTATCATATTCTGAAAACCATCTTGAATTACCTGTGATTCTCCCATCAATGATGCACTTAGGAGGATGGCACCGAGTTGATCCTGAAGCTTTGCAAATACTCATTCACAAGCAAGCATCAGCCTTTCCTGTTCTATTAAAACTTGGTCAATAATTACTAATTTCCAACTTATGCTCTCTGTCCAAATTTCAAAGTAATTTTCCTCTGTACCAAGTAGGATCTTTTCTGCTACGAGGATATTAACATCAATCTCCATCATTTTTCGCAAAATCTTTCAGGATATCCTTCCAAACAACTATTTCTTTCCTGACATTTTTCAACTCCTTTTCAATGACCTCCTTTTTTATTAAGGCTTCATCATGCACTGCCTTTTCCTTAATAATGAAATCAAATGTGATAGATTTCATTTTGTTCACCCAATTCTCAGTGGTTTTTCCATGAACTTGATATTTCTGCAGACTGTCAATAGTACCTTTTTCAATTTCTCCTTCTTGGCCCCAGTGGTTGACTGATGATCAATGCTAAGTGGCATGATAGAAGTGTCGACTATGGTCTTCAAGTAAGAAGACAAACTCTGTACTTGTTGTTTTAATTGATCATTCGACTGCTTCTCCCTTTCGGTCCTTTCTACTAGCCTTGCAGCTACGACATTGAAGTTTTGTATGTCGGCCTCATGAGTGGATGGGCCCATATCAATCCTTGACACAACAAAGTCGACTAGAGTAGCTTCATTCACATTTATTTTAGAAGTGTACTGAGCTATCTCAAGGCACATGTTTCCTGAATTAGAGTCAATTTTTATTCTTAAAGCCGCCTTGATTTTCTTTGGCTTCTCGGATCTCCTGAAGAGATCAAAAACTGTACTGAATTTAGGAATCACCAGTTCTTCTACCTTCCTTTTCTTCAATAGGCTTTGTTCTAACCATGGTAGTGAAAGATCTTCTGATAGCTCAAGTGCATTGCCTAATTGGAGATCTTGTTTTTTAGGTATTGGTGAGGCTACTTTCTCTTTAGCTTTTTCTATTTGATACACTGGATCCTTCGAGGAAGGAGGGTCCATAACTGAAGTAGAATGTGGTACTTCAAGGAGAGGTGATTCAATGAGTATGGAAGAAGATGTGGTCGGTATGGCTTCATCAAACCCTGGATCAAATAGGATTTCTTCTTGTTCCTCTTCTTCACTTGAAGTAGAACCTATCTCTTTTTCTTTTGACCTTGGTTTCTTCTTCTTCTTCTGCCTAGGTTCATCTCCACATATGTTTTGGAGATTTCTTCTCCTCAGAGGATCTTCATCTCCACCACTTCCCTGGGTTCTTTGGTGAGAAAGAATGTCAATAACTGGTGTGTGGGAAGGAACTGATGAAGTGGAACTGTCCTAGTCACTTCTTCCTCTTAGTGTCTCTTTCCTATTTACTAGTCTCATTGTGGTCATCTGGGATATCTTCATCTTTATTGAGGCTTCTGACTTCTTGATCATGAAACTAGTTCTTTCTTTGACATCTCTAATCTCTGGATCTACCCAATTAATAGCAAGAAGAGGTTGAGCCTAGATTTCTTCAAAATAGAAGGGATCAATCAGATCCAATTCATCATCTTCAGTGTCTTCAATGACCCATTCCATCTTGAAATCTTGAGTCTGCTTCAAGGTAAACCTTGTCTAGTCTCTTTGTCTGACCTCAAACTCGTCTTCACAATCCTCCCAAAAGTCTTCGAGATTGGGGAAATGAAGGTATCCAGGACCAAGATTCAAATTATTCTTGACATATCCCTTACTGTCGAAAGGGAATCTCATCTGGTATGTATACAAGTTCATCATGGCTAGGGCCTTCTCCATATTTTTAGCCCTTGAGTTGGATTCACACTTGTAGTGAATAAGGCAAATAGGGAATGCCACTCCCTTGTTCTTCCTGTCTCAACATTTCTTCATCCACATACCTTGGCAATTTAGAAGGGTAACCATCAAATCCTCCTACTCGAAGGTAGGTGAACCTTGGAAACTGAATGAAGTAGCTACCATACTTCTTTATCAACAATGACGCTTCTTTTGAAATTCTGAGAGCTATATTTCCTTGAAGTAACCTTACTGCAAGCATTGTGAAAGCATCATTCACTCATCTAAAACATACAAAACTTTGTTCTAACTACAACTGCCTATACTAATCATAAACTTGTGTCTCCTGATTAAGAACACTTGTGGTACTCAAACCAAGCCATGATCTCAAATTGGCAATTGCATATACCAAGTAGGATGACATGTGGAATTGTTGAATGGTCTTGAAGTGAATTAGCTGGTCATGTATGCAGTCACTGATAAGGTGGACCCAATCAATAAATTGTTTTCCTACTGATATGACAATGATGAAGAGATACATCCACATTTCAAACTCGGTTGAGTTGGGGCTGCCTATCAACTTGTGAAGAAAGGCAATCAGATAGAAGATCTCATTGATAAAAAGAGAATGGTGTAGTGTCTTAGGAAGTTGGGACTGTTCACCTCTCAGTTTTACCATCCATTCCTTAGCCAAATTGTTCAAGCATTTGCTCCTATTGTCACTAAAGTACTTGTAGGTCTTTTATCAACATAGATGAACTTTTCTTTGTATGGAAATTGAAGAATGATGGCGATAGAAATCCCATTGAGTTTGGCCATCAGGTGCCCATCAATGGATCTGATCTCTCTCGCTTCAAGATTGTACCTTTTTGCTCATTCAATTACTAGCTCCGAACATTGGACAGCGGTGAGAAAACAAGCTGCATTGACTAGGCCACTCTCTGCAATCCTTCAGGAAAATTTTGATCATTCTCCTTCTATCAATGACTTCCTAATTTCCTGTAGATCAATATGGCCCATTTTAGTATCAAATACCTCCTGAAGCGTAGTGTCGATCATGGGAGCATACTCGTAATTTTGAGGCTTATACTTCATGATGGTGTTTTCACAAGTTTAATAATATAGACTCTTTAACCAGCTTTGTACCTACAACTACTTTGAAAATTCTTGGGAACTTTGTGAATAACATATTTCCTTTGAGGTTGTAGGTATCCTTCTCACATAATATACTCTACAATGATTAAAGTGCTGAAAAATGAAGACTTCATGCTGTATCTCTCATAAGCAACCCCTTCCCACTGACTTTCCATCTATTTTGTGATAGGTTTCAGGCCTTCAAAAACATGTTTTACTCTGCAGGACAATAACCACGTGCAATAAATTTATAGAGAAAAAGATTCTCTTTAAAGGGATCTCTCTGGTTATTTGGAAGAAGTAAATATCTTCAAAACATCCATATCTGTGGTCTCTTAATAGTTTGTCGGTATTTACTCACCATGTGGAGTAAAATGTTCATGCGAGAATCTTTTATCATTTATAGTACTTGCAGATACCTTATTCAGAGGCTCACACTTGTTTACAGGTTCCTAAAGTGTTTTCAATGAATGCATTTCATGCATTCGCTGTAATAATTACATTCTGTTAGACCACATTTTTGCATTTTAGAGGCTATTCAGTGTTCCAGCTTATGCTTCTTCTTTAGACATGAGTCACGAACGTGCTAGCAAAAGATGGTAGAAAAATGGTCTTATAATAATCAATGACCTTTTCTTGAAAATCTTAAAAGATCTTTTCAACAGAAACCATTTTATATATTAATTTTGTGATCATTGGATAGCATGATATTTCATCAAGTGCGACCTTTGTTTATCAGCATATTTACAACTATAAGATCTAACAAAGATTACCCGTTTGATTATTACTTCAAAACTCCATGTTATCATGCATAGAGATGACTACGATGAAGTTTGTATCTTGTCCATTGCTGGGTGCCTTTAATCAACTCCATGCTATAGCAGTTTGCCTTTCCAATGTTTGATGGTACAACTGGATGATACTTTAACAAAGTGGGGAAGATTAACTACCTACCAGCACTCACACTCATGGAAGGTTTGATTAATAATGCTATTTGTGATTACAACATCTGCTAATGATAAATTTGATGAAAATGAAGTTGTAGGAGTTCTTAGTATATTTGGCTTCTTATCCCGAAATAGTTATTGTGTTTCTATGCCACCTTCGCGACATGTCGACTTTTGGGTATCATGTAGTTTGAAACAATGTTCAAGTTTATTTAAGTCATTTTGAGGCACTCCTTGAAACTTTGCAGGAATTGCTAATAGTTCTGAAATGAATAATGATGCCTGATGATTAAGAAAATGGCTTGTTTGATCGGTGGTGAACATTAGTTTGATAATGGATTAGACATGCCGATGATAGATAAGTATAATCATGGCAATACGTGGCAATCAGTGTGGCCATCATACCATTTACTTCCCCATGGAAAACTTCTCCAACTTAGTGAGTTTATGGTTCATGATCGAGGATGACTCCCGAGACAGTTATTTATGCCTTCATTTTATATGATGATGTCAAGTGTGACATGTATCTGATTTACATCGCTGATACTTGGGTCAACCAATATAAATTATTTGGTGATATCTTTTAACACACATTGTAGTTTGAATAGTTTAGCATGTTCTCTCACCACCATATCATGTGCATGATAACTGAGTTGCTTGTTTCAATGGATGATGAAGCCCTCACGAAATGTCATTTCTTCAAAGCACCATGTCGTCGATTAGGCTACTTGTTTAAGCTCCCACTGCTTGCATACATATCATTATTCGAAATCATTTTATGACCAGATCTAACACCTTTGACATTCTTGGTATATTCCACAATAGATTGGAATTTGGAACCTTCTTAACCTACGGGGATATGTTGACATTGAAACCTGTTGGATAAGGTGGTAGTCGGGAAACTGAAGGACACAAGTGAATACAACACCTTGACATTAATTTATTATTTGGATTAGTGAAATAAATATGCATAACACATTATAGCACATGTTAATTTATCAGAAAAAGTTCAAATTTTGGATAATCTGAAATGGGACAACAACTAGCTCTATCTGGGGACAAGGACCTTGTGGATGCAGAATGAACCTAGAATCATCTGGAAATGAACAGTGTCGTAAATCCATGGGGCAAATAGAGTTAGTAAAGGGAGAGCTTACTGGAATAACTTCAAAAGTGCACAGACAAGCCAAAAATGAAACAAGGAGAGGAACAAAATGGTAAGAAATGAAACACACCCAAAAAATCCTAATTAACCTATGTACAAAGATAGAAAACAATCTGTCTCACTGATTGAAATGCTTTAGATGTTACCCATTGTAGGGAAGAGGCAAAAGTGTTCCACCTATGTATGTGAGATAGAAAGAATTCTCTCCACATGCTTCTCTAATCCAGAATGGTCCTCTCCAGAGAGAGAAATTTACCATGAAGACCCTTCGGCTCCTTTTTCTTATCCCACAGTAATACAAGGTCGCCAATATAGAACGGTCTTACTCTGGCTTTTTTATCAAATAGTTCTTTCACTTGAGTTTGATGTTCCTTAATCCTATCAACAACTTCATCTATTTACTCTTCTAACTTAGTGAGATAAGCAATCCTTTTCTCAAGTGTGTCTCTGGATTCTTGGTTCTCAAGTATATCTTGTAGTTTTAGCGTGGATAGCTCCAAGGGTATTGGCAATTTGGCTTCTATACCAAAGAGTAGCTCAAATGGTGACAACCCGGTGGCTCTCTTCTTGGTTGTGTGATCAACCCACAATGCTTCATACAAATGTTTATGCCATGTCCTCTGATTTTCACCAACTAATTTTTGGAGAATGGTGACAATATTCTTATTACTAGCCTCAGCTTGACCATTCCCTTGAGGATAATAATCTGACACGTGAGAAAGAATGATCCCATATCTATAACAAAAATATGATATCTCATGAGAAGAGAAGTTAGTGGCATTGTCGGTGACAATTTTATTTGGTACCCCAAATCTCACTAGAATGTTCTGTTTGATAAAATCACAGACCACTTCGAAAGTGGTTTGCTTTACTGGGATAGCCTCAATCCATTTAGTAAAATAATCTATTGCCATAAGAATATGAGTGTGGCCTGCGCTGGAGTGTGGATTGATAGGTCCTATAAAATCAAGACCCCATTGATGGAATGGTTCTTCAATGACCACTGGTTTGAGTGGCATAGCTACAAGTTGTACTTTTCCTTTAAACCATTGACATGACTTACATTTCTTGACCCATTCATCTACATCACGGAACATGTGGGGCCATTAATAACAATTCCTTAGAATTTTAAACGCGGTAACTAAAGAGGAGAAATGTCCCCTACATGCTTCATTGTGGAAATTCTAGAGTAACTCCTTCTGTTGCTCTTTATCTACACATCGCAAGAATGTGCCATTGATCACTTTCTTAAAGAGAATATTACCCCAAATAATATATTTTGCAGCTTTTAACTTGATAGTTCTTTTCTCTTTTGGAGTTATATGAGCCGGGCATTCTCCATATGTAAGAAATTATGCTATATTTGAGAACCATTCATCTGTCAATCCTACAAACAACACTTGAGGCAGCTTGGCATTCTTTTCTGGAGATTCTTTGACTGTGCCATTTTCGGCTATGAGCTTGCATAAGCCTCTCCCTCATACCAATTTGGTTGGCTTAATATCAATATCATATTCTTGAACTTTGGTAATCCAAGAAGCCCTTTTATTGACACATATTTCTTGCTGGGTAAGAATGGTTTTGATTGAAGTGTCTGATACGAAAACCATGGAATGCGAATTGAGGATATAAAACCTAAAATGTTTTACTACCTTGACCACTGCATAAGCATGCTTCTCTGCTAGAGAATAATTCATCTCATGCTTTTTCAGAGGAACACTCATAAATGCAATAGGTGCTTCTATATGATCATCATTTTGTTGTGTCAAGATAGCAGATAAAGTATGTTCTGAAGCATAACAATATATAATGAAGTCTTTGGAAAAATCAGGATGAACTAAAACTAGAGCATTTGCAATTGCATTTTTAATGTCTTGGAATGCCCTTTTTCCTTGTTCAGTCCATTTGAAGGCCACTTTATCTCTCATCATGTCTACAATGTGGTGAGTTAATTTAGAGAAATTTGGTACAAATCTCCTCAAGAAATTGATCTGGCGAAAGAAAGACCTCACTCTAGGTTTACTTGATGGTAGTGGCAATTTCTAGATGGTTTCAACTCATTCAGAATCAATTCAGATCCCATCTTTAGACACAATGTGCCCTAGTAGCTTTCCTTCAGTAACCCCAAAAATTGACTTCTTGGGGTTAAGAGAGATTCCTTGCTCACAGCAATGCTGTAGGACTATCTCCAGATGTTGAATATGATCTTCTCTTTTTCTTAAAAAGACAGTGAGATCATCTAAGTATACTACAATAATCTTGTTTTTCAAATCTCCAAAGGAGAGGTCCATAGCATGTTGAAATGTTGCACCGGCATTGATCAACCCAAATGGCATTTGATTGTAAGCCAAAGTTCCCCAAGGCATTGTAAAAGCAGTTTTATGTTGATCCTATGGGGCAAATTCTATCTGATTATACTTGGAAAACCCATCAAGTAATGACATCATTTCAGATCTAGCCATGGTTTGCAAAACATGATCCATCACAGGTAAAGGGTAGTTGTCTTTCAAAGATGCTTGGTTAAGATTGCAGAAATCAACACAAATCCTTATTTCACCATTATTTTTCCTCACAGGAACTATATTTGCTACCCAAGTTGAATGAAGAATGGGATATATAATTCCGGCCTTTAACATCTTATCAATCTCTGCAAAGATAGCACCAACAACTTTAGGATTGAATTGCCTCTATTTTTTCCTAAAAGGAGTAGCCCCAAGTTTGAGAGTGATATAATGCTGAAATTTTCCACCCATGAAATTCTTCAAATCATCATAGCACCATGTAAACACATCCTTGTATTTGACCAATAGGGCGATGAGCTTCTTTCTTTCTTCTGGAGAACATGCTTTGCCAATGCAAACAATTTTAGGATCATCTTTAGAGCCTATGTCTACCTTATCATATTAAGAAGGATTGGGATTTTTCTCTTGGGCCTTATTCTTCAAATAACAATCGTGCTTATCAAACAGTTTCTCTAGAGTAATCAAACCTTTCGGGATGGTGTTCCCCTTTAATTACAACAATTCATCTTCTACAGAAGTCTCACTTCCTTCAAATAACAAATCGACAAAAGTACCGGCCTTCTCCAAAAAGGACACGATCTGTCTATCATCATCAAAAACTTGCCAATATTTATCATTATCAGGCATGCTTGGTCGGTATACTAATTTAATCTTATATTTATCTTTATTAAACTCTGGATGTGGAAGTAAAAGAGTCGCAGAGACTGCAAGGCAATCAGCTTTGGAATTAAGAGTTTGAGGAATTGCCTCTATAGAGAAAGCATCAAAGAACTCTATTTGATCCCATACTAAGTTTCGGTATCTTCTCAACTTGGTGTTCTTTGTTTGAAACTGATTTCTTACTTTCTTGACGAATAATTTTGCATCTCTGAGTACTCTCAACATTTTTATTCCTTTCTCTTTGGCAGCCTTGAGGCCTAAAAGGAGTGCCTCATACTTTGTCGTATTATTAGTGTTGTCGAAAACCAATTTGAAAGCCATAGGAAACTTCTCGCCTATAGGTGAGATAAGAATAATTCCAACCCCTGAACTAAAAGAAGAACAACTGCCATCAAATTCCATAGTCCAAAGGCCAGAAGACATGTCAAGAGAGATAACTTTAGGGGTTACCTCTTTTTCTTGCATGAGCATATATGTACCTGGTCCAATTTCTTCATATAATATCTCTACTCTTGGATCATCAGATTTCAGGACTATATACTTTGCTTTGGGTTCTGGATTTAGTCTAACTTTCTTTCCATGGATTGAGATTAAGGCATGGGACCAATCTAGTTGTATTTCTCCACCTAGGTCTTTACAAAAACTTCTTCTAAGTAGCATGCCATAGCTTGTGGAAATGTGAGCAACTAAGATGGTGAGCTTTACTTTCTTTTTTGAGAAAGTGGCTAAAGCAACCTACGCATCTTTGAGCTGACCTACTAATGGGACTAATTTAGACTCCATCGAGTAGACTTTGCCTGAGGGTTTATTTAATGACAAACTGAGGGCATGAGCAACCTTAGCGAGCATGACATTGTTAGAAGCACTAGAATCTATTATGCAATTGCTAAGTTTACAACCAGCTATATACAATGAGACATAGAATGGGTTAGGCTTATATGGGAGAATAACATTTACCAATGGGGCATCATTGTGTGGAGATTTACTGAGGAGATAATCATGTGAAAGTTTTTTGGGTTGTGAGTCATTTGACTATTGATGTACTGAAGAAGAAGGATCAGGTTTTCCTTTAACAATATGCAATAATCTCTCCAACCAATGAGGATTTGACTTTAAGTAATCAAGTTGAGAAATTTGTACCTTTTTTTTCTTGCAATGCTCTATGAAATCAAATGCATCATTAGGCAAGGGAGATGAATCACCAAGAGGGGAACCTTGTGTGCCTTTATCTTTAGTGGCAGTAAGAGGTTGATTCTCCAAAGGATGTTTTCTTGTTAGAATCTTCAGAGCATTTTCTAGAATTTTATGAGTAGATTCAACTTTGGCTTATCCTTGATTCTTTTGATACTGATTTCTTGTGAAGAAATTACAAGAATGATTGTTAATGTCATGAACCTCTTCTTTTTCATTACTTAAGAAAGCTGATTGTTGGTTGGCCATAGGTCTCATTTGTCTCATCCTCTTGAGAGACATAGTTTTCTATTTTCTCGCTTGATAGATTCATCTACATGAACCTTGCCATTTCAGGACAAGTGTTGCCATCATGGTCAATAGTCAGATGAAAATCACACATAGCTGCAGTTTGTTTATGACTGGAAGAAGGATGTTCAATAGCTAGTCTTTGTACTAGAGGAGGAAGCCTAGGTGGCTTGTTCTGCTGATACAATACATAATTTATCTTGGTTATATCTTGATATAGAGGAGGTAGATTATACGAAAGTTGTTTCTTAAGTAGGAGTAAATCATTGGCTAGCTTCTGAATCATCGGGTCTGTAGTGTGTTGGTTATTTTCCCAGACTGGATGCTTATTCCCAGTAATCCCTACAAAATAGCCATTAATGATCAATAGGATTCCCAGGCCAGGGGCCAACAGTATAGGAGATAAACTCTATAAATATCTCTTCTTCTTCTTTAGGCTCTACAGAACCAAGGGGGTATTCCCTACTCAACATCTACAACATATGCACATGAAACTACTCGGATGTTGAAACAAAGCAGATAAATCCTCTATAATGTAGACCAAAACTATGCAATAAGTGCAAAGGGGCTAGCTTTGGGCTTACTCTCAGTTGTAGACAGAGGATTTTGGGTCCTAAAACTACTTCTAAAATCCTAAAGGTTTGTATTTAAAGTTTGAATTGGATTTTATGTATGGATGCAAAACTAGGACCTTGATTGTGATCTCAATACAAGACTGGATCGGTGCCTATTTCAGGGCTCAAAGTTAATAGACATACACATGTGAATGTACACATAAACCTATATTAATGACTAAGTTTCAAGGGAATTGTTCAGTATCTGCCTTACAGATACCTCCCAGAATTGAGTATTCAATTACCTCTGCTTAGAAGATCTTCATTACAATATATTCTTCTTAACACTTTAACCTAAAACATTTAATCTGCTCCTTGAGTAGAAGTAAAAGACCAAGCATTCAACATAGCAAATCTATATTGAAGAATCTTAGACACCCCTTAGCTGTTTAGATTCAAAAGAAGAATACATTCAATTTGGAGACAAGTAACAGAACACATGCAATGAAGCATTACTCATTTAAATCAACATGATACCAGTAAGTTTATGCATTAAACAGACAACATGAGATTCATAAACTCACAAAAACATCCAAAAAAGGGCCACCAATGAAGTTGTATCTTATCACAGCACCCAAAAATTTGTCTAGTTTTCAAAAACCCCATGAATAACCCAGTTTGGCCCTTTTATACCAAAACTGAGTACTCAACAAAATTAACTACATGACAACGTCAAAATTTCTGCCAAATACACTGCCTTGGGAATGGCGCTCAGAAAATTCAATGCATCCAAGGGACAAGGAGGAGGGAGTAGGTATATTCGGTAAAAGTGCCGCCGCATGGAGATCCTCTTCCTTAATTGGGTGGTTGAACTTGTCAACTCAACCCATACTTCTCTACACAACTGCCATTAAAACCTCAACTACCCGCGAGATGCAACAGCAGATGCATCTGGAGACTTTCCCACTCAAAAATGGCCACAGACACAAGGAAAAAACCATCACTGAAGGTTCAAAACCCGACCGTCGATCCAAAATCCATCGCTGAGATCAACGGTCCCAAAACATGCATGAAGAGTCACCAACCAATAATTTCATGCCACGTAGGCACCTTGACCTTCTATCACTAACCTGTTCTCCTTTCATTTTCCCTTTATCACTTTTGTATATGCAAATCCAAATGCATATACAACATACAAGGCAGATGTCAAATGCTATAGAACAAACTGGAGTCCGGTTCGGGTCCAGCTTGTATCTCCATCCTTTGTATATTTTTGAATGTATAACTGCATATACATTCACCTCATACATACAAGGTGGATTTCAAATTTTAATGAGGCATTTTGAAGTTGCTTTGAAATCTAGCTTGTCTCTAGCTCCTCTTGTATATCGGCATGTATGCAAGCAATCAAACATACAAGTCATGGATGTTAACCCTAAATTTGCTGAATTTGATCTTCGCATCAGATCTAGCTTGCACATTTCACTTGTATGTTTTGAATGTACATCGGCATATACAACTACCTTTGTACACAACTAGTAGGCCCGAGGTCTTGCATTTTTCTTTTTGGAAACTTGCATGTGTGACTTGTATATAAGATACAAGTGCCTTTGCATGTGAAGTGGGCCTCGCCATTTGTATCTCTGCCGCATGTATCTTTGTATATCCCCCTTTTCACTGTTCACCTTGTATGTCGCAGATACATACAACACGCCTTGTATATCTAACATGCATTTATCCTTGTATGCCCGCGATGTACATTCTACATTACACTTGCCTCCCCTGCATGCCAAATATACAAACTTGTTTGTATATATCTGCAGGCCCACTTCATGTATCACCTCTGTCGCACTGTGGTAAATGCACCTTTGCACCTTTGTACCTTTGTATGTTAAATATGCAAACACAAATATACAAACTCCTAATATACAACTGCAGAATCTTCTACAGAATATTCCAGGGATGTACCTTCCACTTGCCACTGTAGCAATTGTATATTAGCACCTCCTTATATATTTTGCTTTGTATATAACCCGATATACAAAGCGGGGATATTCCCAGGAATCTGCGAAAGATTCCCCCTTTGTACATGCACCTTTTAGAGCTTGATACACATATAAAATGCATATAATTCAATTTTTCAAAGGGCGATGGAAATTTCACAAGCCCGCCAATAGATTTGATCACTTGCATATAAAGAAACCTGGTACTTTTCTCATGTACGATGGGAAAAGACAGTAAAACATTGCACTGGGCTAGTCAAACCATGAACATTAAGGCATGGAGATGAAACATAGCAACAGGGAACCTGTTACCGGAGGCCAACATCAAAACAAAAAAAACAATGCAACAGACCAAGGAAGACAGAAACCTCAGGGTTCGAATGAGAAAACCTACAAATGCCCAAGCTTAAAACCCCAAATATAAATGATTACCAATAGGCTCCGATTGGGGACGTGCAGGCGCAAGACTGTAGCGAGGATCAGACTACTCTGGGGCAGACCAGACAAAAAACAAAACTCAAAACACGATTGACTATACAAGGCATATACAAAACACTTACAGCTATTTAACAGTGTGCACACAAGGTATTCATTTATGAGAAAAAGGTTTTAAGGAATTTACCATGCACAGGCAACTCCAGTAGTTCACCATTTAGGGCTTGGAGAAAGTAAGAATCATTCTCATAGATATTGCCAATTTGATATGGGCCAGTCCATAAGGGCTCAAATTTACCATGCTTGCCCTTATCCTGGCTCCTTGCATTCCAAATTAGCACCAAGTCACCTATCTGAAACTTTCTCTCTGTAGCCCTTTTATCAAATAGATATTTTACCTTTTTCTACCTTTTGATGTTTGTTTTCTATGCCTCCCTTCTCATTTCATCCAATGCAACCAGCTAATTTATTCTTTCAGTCATTGGGTCTCCAATCTCCTTATCATTCCCTTGGATGAATTTAAAAAATGGTAGGAGGTTGATCACAGGCAATCTAGCTACTGCACCATATACTAATTCATAAGGTGACCTTCCAGTTGCTCTTTTCACTATCACCCTGTCAGCCCATAATGCCAACTTCAGTTTTGAATCCCAAGACCTCTTGTTTTTATCTATCATCCTCTTGATGATTTTCATGAGACTTTTGCTGCTTGACTCTGCTTGACCATTCCCTTGTGGGTGGCACAGTGATGTATGAAACAAATTAATTCCATAATTGCTACAAAAATTAATGAATTCACTAGACCTGAAGCACATTGCATTATCCGTGACTACTTTTACCAGTACCCCAAATCTAGTAATAATATTCTCTAAAATAAAGTCCATCACCACTTTGCTCGTAGCTTTTTTGGTTGGAACGGCCTCAATCCATTTGGTGAAATAATTAGTGGCAACCAGAATCCAATTGTGTCCTCTGCTTGATTTTTCTGAGATTTTCCCTATAAAATTAATTCTCCATTGCCAGAATGGAGCTTCTACAATTATAGTCCTAAGGGGTAATACACCTTCATATCTTAGCTTTCCTAAGAACCTTGGGCAAGGATCACATCTCCTTACCATTTTGTGTGCGTCTGAGAAGAGAGTTGGCCACCAATAGCCTGCTCAGAAAATTTTGTGGGCTGTTGTATGGGCAGCATAATGTCCACCACATACTCCATTGTGCATGTCATTGAGAATATTCTTAGCCTGATCCTCATTCACACATATGATCAATACACCATTAGGGTTTTTCCAATACAACTCTCCTTGAACAATGATGTATTTAATAGCCTGTAGCTTCAAAGTTTTCTTTTGGATATCACTGAGGTGGGAAGGAGAGTTCAAGTTTTGCAAATAATGTATTATGTCCTTATACCACTTAGATTCTAACATATTTATAACTTCATTATGCACTACATTCACTTGGCATGCCTCTAGATTTGACTGTGTCATCAATTTTGCCAAACCTTGTCCTCTTACCAGCTTAGTGATTTGTATTTCAATGTTGAATTCCTGCAATTTATTTATCCATCTGCATCTTCTTCCAGTTACCTCCTGTTGAGTGAAGATATCTTTGACTGTTGCATGAGGCACATATGTGATTATCTGAGAGCCCACCAAATATGGCCTGAAACTCTTGATTGCCCTAACCAGTGCATATGCCTATTTCTCCATGATGTCATACTTTAATTCAGCAGCCTGCAATGACTTGCTACAGAAAGCTATAGGTTGTTCAAACCCTTCTTCATTTTTTTGCAATAGGCATGCAGCAATAGTGTGGAAAGAAGCAAATGAAAATAATTGAAATGGCTTAAAAAAATTAGGAGATTTTAAAACAGGAGCCATCTTTATAGCTTCTTTTATGTTCTGAAATGATTTGGTTGTGTGAGGGTAAAATAGTGCATCAATCAAATGAATAACAGATGACCCAAACATCAACAGAATAGAGAAGCACAGAAGATTAAACAAAGCAATGAACGAACACAGCAAACCTCTTCCGTTTCGAAACTTCTGTTGTTCGCCTATCACGAATCGTCCTTTCGCAGATGAGATGAGCCCTCAGAGAGTGCAATCTTTTAAAGCTATTTGAGGAAGTCGATGGTGAACGGCTATGGTGTGATATGCAAGGAAGGTGAGCTCTAATGCAACAATGGTGATCTCAAGCTTGAGGATGACAAATGGGTGCCAAAGGCGCGCTGGTGATATTTCTGCAGAGTAATGATGTCAAAAGCCTGGATGAATAGAATGGAGGGATGAAGCTTCATTTATAGACTCGGAGGAATAGGAATCAACGGTTGAGAGAAGATATGAAGATCAACGGTTGAAGATGGTTGAGGAATGTGCAACCAGTGGAAACGTGCCAAGTGTCCCAGCTCCATCATGAAAGGTGGGATGTGACAAAACTGATTGGAGAGTTAACTCCATTGACTGGTCTGTTAACAGAATTGATTGATCAGTTAGAAGAGTGGATTGTGGAACTGACTGGATTGATTGAGGATTTGACTCAACTGACAGGTTAGTTAACAGATTTGATTGATTGGTTAACTAACCTCTGGTTGGAGAAGAAATAGGCCATGTGGGTGAGGGAAAATAAGGTAATTAAATATTAAATATATTTAATTACATGTGCAACCTGATGAGGTGGACAAGGTGAGGTGGAAAAGGTGAGGTGTAAAGGTGATGTGGAATTTTGAATTTAGAACTTTAGGATAGAGGAGTTAGGCTTAATTAAATAATTTATGATTATTTAATTGTGAGGGATTTTAGAAGAAAGATTAATTAAATAAATTGAATTTATTTAATTATGGAACAGTGAATCGATTAAATAAATTTAGAATATTTATTTAATTAATAGAAGAATGGAATAAATATTTAGAATATTTATTTAGGATGATTTGTGTCATTTTTAGGCGTATACATTTTGCCCCTATTTGATGCAATGCAGTTTACAGCGTTGCTTCAAAGAAATTGATAGTTTGAATGATGATACATGCCCCAGTTTGCCCCTGGTACAGGTTAAATGACGATAGGATGCCCCCTCCAGAGATTGGACGGGAAAAATGGTGAAAGTTTTGGAGACGGACGATCTCACGACGAGGAAGGGGTAAGGATAAGTTGGAGGAATAGGGATGCGGTCAGGGATGCGGGAAGAAAACGGGAGGAAAAACGGACACGGGAAGTAGTCACAGTCATCACCTAGCCAGAATTAGGGTTTGGAGGCTATAAATAGGAGCTGGGTCCACAAGAATAGTCATTTGCACACTTGGTTGATCTGGATTGGAGAAAGAGAGCTCAGAGCAAACTTAGAGCAGCATGGCGGCCAGAGCAGCAGACATTCCACGCGAGGAGCACCGATTTGAGCGAGTCCGACGATTCGGGCGGCCAGCAGAGGCAGGACCCCCGGTATGTGCTTCGAAAAATTTCTCCTAGGGTCGAGTTTAGGTGTCATAAATGCTCGTAGAAAATAGGTGAAATGAATGCGCCGAAACGTAGAACGGCGCATATGCCTCGCGAAGCTGCACTTTTGTGATTTCGCGGCGCATATGCCGGTTTCGGCGGCGCATGCGTGAAAGCTGCGCATTTGTGCATTTTGGCGGCGCTTTCGTAATTGGGCGGCGCTTTGGTATTTTTGCCGCGCATGCGTGAAATGTAGCAGCGCATTTGTTAAAGTGGCGCATAAGTGACTTCCTGCGGCGCATCCGTAATTTAGTGGCGCATACGTGGATTTCTGCGGCGCATGCGTTAGAACGGCGCATATGCATTTTTGCGGCGCATATGTTGATTTTTGCGGCGCATATACCAGAAATGGCGCATTTACCACCTGTAGTGGCGCATTTGCTTGGGATGGCAAATTACTTAGCCAAATTGATTCGATTAGCGTCCTGTTTGATGCAAGAATCGATGAGCTATCTCCGAGATTGCAGGAATCTAGTCAAGAGATGTAGTGTGCTGTTTTGATCAATTTGAAATGCTAAGTTTAGTTGATATAGTCCAATAGATATGTTGAGTATGGTATATGCGGCTTGAGACTGACGCCTTGCTTTGCGTGCTTGCAGGAGGAGATACGAGAGACGTTGCAGTCGAGGGAGACGTTCCCTATGCCTCTATTGTAGAGACATATGCTGACGGAGGCTGACAGAGTGGCGCTTGGTGCCATGGGATTAGATTATGTTTGCTTTATGCCCGAGGTGCGGGCGAACCGAGGACTGTTGACAGCTGCCGTGGAGAGATTCCACAGCGAGGACGGGACCTTCCACTTCCCCACTAGAGAGATGACGGTGACGTTGGAGGACGTCTATAGGATACTGCACTTGCCCATGGTAGGCGAGTTGGTGGAGTACGACGCACAGCGGGACGCGGGACTCGCCGAGTGTCAGCGAGTATTTGACAATCCCGAGCTGGTGGGACAGGTCATCCCTTGGCAGGATATCTATGACTGCTACGACTACTTCCCTGGGATTGTGGCCGGACTGATTGCGGGCGTGGTATGCCCGGACAGGAGATCGCACGGGTTCCCTATTGGATGGGGCAGGATCATGGAGCAGATGCTGACTGAGGGCACTCGATATGCGTGGGGACCTTGCGTGCTAGCCCACTTATATCACGACATGCATCAGGTGGTGTACCACCGCAGCACGAGTCTATCGGCTGGGGTGTTGCTGTTACAGTTTTGGCTGTGGGAGCACATAGCGGTGACCAGGCCGATATGCATCTTTGCTAGGCAGAGGGGAGAGCCGTACAGCTATGGCTATGCAGGAGTGATTTCCCAGCACAGGCTGGGGAAGCTAGAGTATTGGCGGCATACGTTGGATGGGATAGATGTGGTCGTCTGGCGACCATATCTGGACTGCGAGCCTTGGGATGATGAGGGGGATGAGCTGCCTTTCTATTTTCAGACCAGGTGGTTGATAGGCCGGACACGGCACATCTTGGAGAGGCAGACGGTGGGCCGAGTACTGAGACAATTCAGCAGGAGACAGGGCATGCCGTAGGGACAGGCCATGTTTGCACGGACACATGCTGAGAGGGTCCGATGGGGGCCGATGGCTTCTTATGAGGAGGCTCTGGCAGAGTTCCAGCAATTGCCTTATGTGGCATGGGACATGAGGCGAGAGATAGCGGATGCGGGGATTACACAGGAGTATGAGGATTGGATTACTGCACATCCATTCCCGAGATATTCAGGACCTGGCATGCTAGTGCCTCGTATTGACGAGGCGGACTCAGAGGAGGAGGGAGAGGCTGGCCCAGGGCGGAGGGCCGCTAGAGGAGGACGAGGACGGGGTGGCCGGGCTGCAGAGAGGCCGAGGCAGAGGAGGATAGATCGGGTTGGGCAGGCAGTGCCAGGACAGGGAGAGGTACCGCAGCAGGTGCAGCAGCAGGCACAGATGCCACCACCCCAGCAGGTACCACAGCAGCAGGTGCCACAGCAGCAGGTGCCCCAGCAGCAGGGGCTAGGACAGGCAGAGGCAGCACAGGGGCCAGTGCAGGGTGAGGCACATGACAGGACTATAGCCAGTCTGAGGGGATAGGTGCGAGAGTTGCAGGCACAGCTGAGGAGAGTGGAGAGGAGGTGAGATACAGACGCAGCGGTGATCGCTGGTTTGACTCGCGAGCGAGACATGGCCGATGCCCGGGTACGCCTTATCCGAGTAGAGAGGGACACAGCAGTGGCTGCCATGGGTACAGATGCAGCGAGCTCTTTTCTAGTTGGGCAGGTGCAGCAGGCACAGGCACAGGTAGGCCAGTTGCAGACGCAGTTGGCACAGGCGCAGACAGACTTAGCCAGAGCGCAGCAGCAGGCACAGTACTACCGAGGCTTGTACCATGGTGTCGTGTCGTCGAGCCAGAGGGCAGGGAGTTTCAGGACTCAGTCTGGGGTGGCTCACAGAGCAGGTCCATCCCAGTCAGGGGCATCTGTCATGGGACCTCAGCAGTCAGGAGCTGGCAGTGGTGGCCCACAGCAGCAGGGGTAGTCAGAGACCAGATTTTGGTACATTTTGGGACATGTATCACCGTCTATTTAGACGCATATTGTATATGACACTTTGATTTTGAGAGAGATGATGATATTGTACATTTGGACCTCTTTGTATATGATAGTATGGATGATGATGCAGCTTTGTGTATCTATTGCATGTGTTTGTGAGATGATTACTTCTATTGCATGATGTGATGCTATTGCATAGTTAGATGGTTTATATGATGCTATATGAGAAATACTCTGATATGCTGCTATATGATGTCTATATGATCTAATGTGACAAATGAATGCAAAATGTAATATGATGTCTATGTGATGATGCAAAGGTATATATATGAACCATGATTTCTATGTTATGATATAACTGTATACGTGGTGTCTAAAATGAGCTAATGCAGATGTGTGTATGGAACATGATTTCTATGTTATGATGCTGTATAGATATGTGAGATGCTACTGGATGTTTATATGATGTAATGCTTTGAATGTATGCATTTGTAACATGAGTACTATGGGGTGATGTAACTATATATGTGATGCACTTATGTTGTTTGATTTTCTGGGCTTTTAAGATTAAGATGTGATGCAAATGTATTGGTGACCTAATGCATTGGATGGTGCATTCTACGAACCTAATCATGTGCATGACTAGTTTCTGTGAATGATATGATATGCTCCTATATGCCTGGTTTTTGTGATGTCCAAATGTACTCTATCGACAGAAGAATCACATGATGGATAGAGGAATGGTTGCGAAGGAATGACTTAGGGACTTTTCTTGATATCGTTACTCTGCATAGTTTGAATGATGAGGACTGTATGGATGGGTGTATGGATATAGGACGGATGTTTTGCTTTTAGATTGCTTTATTTCATCATTGGGCATTGTGTTTTTGGTACTTTTCTGAAATGTTGTAAGTGAATACAAGCATCGAGGTATAATTGAACCGAGATGACCTGAGTATCGCTTACATGGCATGTAATTTAGCAAGTTAATACAAGCATCTAGTCAAAGTTGAATCTAGATGACCTGAGTACTTCTTGCGTTTCAACAAGCAAGGATTGCCCCCGTTCATGTAAGACCTTTGATGTCCTCGATGATCTTTTGTTGATCATGTCCTTAGACAAGGCGTCGCATTACTAAAGTTTAATCCACAAATAACAAACAAAGAAAGTAATCATGCCCCCATCAGAGCATCTCTAGCTTTTGGCATCCTTGAGTAGCATAGGAAGGTATGATAGCAAAAATCAAGACTCTGTAACTTAACCCTAGGTGCCAATCTACAAAAGCATATTTGCGTTGATATGTGTTCATTTCTTGCCTTAATTTGCATAAAATCATTTAGAAGACCTTGGGTATTTGCCTTGCATTGGATAGGTTAAGATGCTCATAGTCAAGATTTCTGCTTGAAGCGCGGGTGTTGGCTTGCATTTGCTTGCTTGGTGAGAAGATGGCACAATCCTTATTGAGAAGACGGACCCTAAGGGACTGACCTAGTGCCTCGGGGGCTCATTGCTAAATGGCCTTGCCTACGTGACGACGCAGAGGCAACGTAGTTCGGGGTAAACCCTAATGGACCATGGATGGACTAGAAGAAAGACGACAGGAATGAAGACAAGAGAGGAGACGAATGGGACTTTGGGAGAGATGGAAGCCTTGGGGGCGCATTAGAATAATGGCCTTGCCTACGTGACGGCGCAGAGGCAACGTAGTTCATGGATTTGGACCACAGATACTGACGAGAGACACTACACTAGGCTCACTTCGAGGAGACGATATGGGACAAAAACTTGGTTGACAAGGCCACAAGGTGAGTATCAAGCCATGATAGGTAACTGTCAAGTGTTTACTGTGGGATGGATATGGGTCGAATGGGGAAAATAGAGGGAGAATGGGCTCAAGGTGATTGGATTCCCAAAGATGGAGAATGCAGTTTGTCACAAGTAACGCCTGTTTACCAGGTTTTCATCACTTGCTTTTATTTGCACGAGAAGCTAGAAAGTAACATGACGCCTGATTGCCAGGTTTTCATCAGGATACCTATCCAAGGCGCCTGTTTGCCAGGTTTTCACCAAAGGACGATTTTTTTGCATGCTTTCTATTTTTTTCAATTTTTTTGTATTTTCTCTTTGTAACTTTTGTTGATTTTTTTGATTTTATTGTGCCCCCTTGCATTGGGGTTCTCTTAGGTATAGAACCTGCGAAGGTGCATGCTGTTGATGGGATCATCAAACAACTCACCTTCTGATGTGGCCAACTAATATGCCCCCGATCCATAAGCTGCTACAATTACATAGGGTCCAAGCCAGTTAGGCTCGAACTTACCTTTCTTTTCTCTGTCCTGCTGATTGCGAGGGTTCTCTTTTAGGACGAGGTCCCCAATCTTGAAGCATCTTGGTCTAACCTTGTGGTTGTAGCTTCTTGACATCATCTGTTGATAGGCTTTGAGATGGTCAAAAGCTTTCTGGCGCCGTTCCTCTAGCAGTTCTAGCTCTTGCAGTCTGGAGACTCTGTACTCTTCGTCTGATATGAGACCTTTCAACGACACCCGAAGGGAGGGGAGTTCGACCTCAATAGGAAGGATGGCTTCGGAACCATAGATGAGGGCGTAGGGTGTAGCACCTGTGGGAGTGCGTATGCTAGTTTGATAGGCCCACAGAGCGGGATTGAGCTGGACGTGCCAATCACGACCGGCTTCATTGACAGTCTTCTTTAGGATTTTCAGAATGGTTTTGTTTGATGCCTCAGCTTGGCCGTTACCTTGGGGGTAATATGGGGTGGAGAAGCGATGTTGGATCTTGAAACGCTCACAAAGTTCCTGGACATCTTGATTTTTGAAAGGTCTCCTGTTATCCGTTATGATGGATGAAGGATGCCATATCGGCAGATGATGTAATTCAGAATAAAAGAGGAAATTTGCTTTCCTGTGACGGTTGATAAGGGAACGGCTTCAATCCACTTTGTAAAGTACTCAGTGGCGGTTATGATGAATTTATGGCTGTTGGAAGAAGGCGGATGAATCTTTCCCACGAGGTCTAGTCCCCACTGGCAGAAGGGCCAGGGTGTCGTTAGAGGTCTCAACTCCTGAGTAGGTGCATGTATCAGGTTCCCATGTATCTGGCATTGTTTGCACTTTTTGACGAACTGATATGAATCCATTTCCATATTGGGCCAGTAATAACCCAAACGCATGAGTTTCTTAGCTAAGGAAGGACCGCTGGAGTGTGTTCCGCAGATCCCTTCGTGCACGTCTCGCAAGGCAGTTATAGATTCTTCTTGTTCTAGACAACGAAGTAAAGTACCATCCAGACCACGTTGGTAAAGGGTATTGGCGATAATGGTGTAACGGGAGGCTTGTCGGATGACGGTTCATTTTTGGTTGGAAGAGAGGTCCAAAGGAAGGATGTTGTCCTTGAGGTAAGTGTAGGTCTTACCGTACCAAGGTGAATCAAATCCTACTAGGTGGCAAATGGAATGGGTTTCGAGGAGATCATAAGCCGGCTGTCGAATTGTTTCTACTAAGAACTCATAGCGTGACTCATGTTCAGGTATCTCAAGAAGAGAGGCTATGGTCGCCATTGCGTCGGCTGCTTTGTTCGCTATCCGGGGTATTTGCTCAAACGAGATGGTCCCAAAATGTTCTTTGAGGTCGTCGACCATTCGCTTGTATGGGATGAGCTTCTCATCTTTGGTCTAATACTCGTCGTTGACCTGGTTTATGACAAGCTGAGAATCACCATAGACACATAGTGCTTGAATTTTCCACTCAGTGGCCATCTTGAGACCAATTACCAAAGCCTCATACTCTGCTATATTGTTAGTGCATGGGAATAACAACCTGTAGGACTTTGGAATTGTGTCGCCTTGGGCAGTGATAAACAAGATACCTGCCCCCGATCCATGGTTGGTGTAAGACCCGTCGAAGTAGAGTTTCCAAGGAGATGTTGACAGGGTGAATAAAGACTCATCTGGGAACTCAAACTGCATGGGTGAAGTGTCCTGTAATGGTGCCTCAGCTAGTTGGTCTGCGATGATTTGCCCCTTGATGGCTTTTCTATCCACATACTCTATATCGTATTTGCTAAGAAGCATAACCCATTTGGCTAGTCGACCTGTGAGAGCTGCTTTGCTGAGAAGATATTTTAGTGGGTCGATCTTGGCAATGAGTTTGACAGGATGTGCCAACATGTAGTGTCGGAGTTTTTGTGAGGCAAAAACCACCGCAAGGCATGAACGTTCCACCTGTGAGTACTGCAACTCGTAGCCCACTAAGGTTCGACTGATATAGTACACAGCTCTTTCCTTGTTCTCATAGTCTTGCTACGCTAGGAGAGCCCCAAGAGCAGTAGGTGTAGCGGATATGTAGAGAATCAAAGGTTTTCCTTGGATCGGAGGCATGAGTATAGGAGGATTCATGAGGTACTCCTTGAGCTTGTTGAATGCCTCTTCGCACTGCTCATCCCATTTAAATGGAACGTTCTTATGTAGGAGATGGCTGAAAGGATGGCACTTGTCGGCCAACTGTGAGATGAACCTGCGGATGGCCTGTAGCTTGCCCTGTAAGGATCTCAACTATGTTAGAGTTTTGGGCAGAGGCATGTCCATGATTGCTTTGACCTTGGCCGGGTCTACCTCTATGCCGTTTGCTGACACGATGAAGCCTAGCAGCTTGCTTGATGTGACCCCAAACACACATTTCTTCGGGTTCAATTTTACTTGGAATTGGTCCAGCCGTTGGAAGACTTTCTCTAATGTGTCCAGGTGTGAGTCCCTGGTGAGTGATTTTGCCAAGATGTCGTCAACATAATCTTCCATGGTCACATGCATCATGTCGTGAAATATAGTTGTCATGGCCCGCTGATATGTAGCACCTGCATTTTTCAGCCCAAACGGCATGACATTCCAGCAAAAAGCACCCCATGGACAAGTGAAAGCGGTTTTGTGCTGATCCTCTGGTGCTATTTTGATCTGGTTGTACCCTGAGAATCCATCCATAAGTGACAACATTGTATGTCCCGCCGTGAGGTCGACTATGATATCGATGTTAGGCAAGGGAAAGTCATCCTTGCGGCATGCTTTGTTTAAGTCTCTAAAATCATTGCATAGTCGAACCCTGCCGTCTGGTTTAGACACTGGCATGATGTTTGATATCCATTCGGGGTAATCAATGGCCCTGATGAACCCCACGTCTACTAATTTCTTGAGTTCTTCCTTGACCAGGAGGGCAATATGGGGATGCATTTTTCTCAGTTTTTGCTTTACGGGTTTCACCCCTGGATCCAATGGCAAGTGATGTAGAATCAGGTTTGGGTCCAAACCTGGCATGTCGGCATATGACCAAGCAAAACTGCCTCTCTTCATTTTAAAGAATGGTACAAACCTGGTTTTCTCAGGTGGCGTGAGAGATTTTGCAAAGTGGATTATCTTAGGCTGCTCTTCGGTTCCAATGTTCACTGGCTCTGTTGGCTCTACCACGATCTGTGACCTTTCTTGATACATGTCACTTGGGAGGGTGTCAAGCAATCCATCGTTAGGTGCCACAGTTGGGTTTTCACCTTCAGATACGTCCTTTCTTTTTACTGTTTTATGATCTGACACTGCCGCATGGCGGTTTTCACCGTCAGATCCCTTTTTGATCTTTACATTTTTGCGACTAGAAGGCTTGGCACCCTCCCCAAAGTATGCTACAGTATTGAGTTCGATAGTGAAACCGGCTTTATGATCTCCTTTTGGTAAATGATCCCGAAGTCCCATATAGTCAATGTAGGCATCATCGTTCTGGAACACATCTAATTGAGGGGTCCCTTTCAGGTCCCAGTCAATAAGCTCAGGGTGTAAGAGGGGAAGGGAGTCGGATGAAAGACCTGATTCGTTGATAGTGTGGATGGAAATACTAGGAGCACAGGTGGGGGTAGTGTTCTGGGTGGTACTTTCTTCCAGGTTGTTTATCGCAATGGAATCTATACTTTCCTCGAAAGCCATAACCTCAGGGAGGGGCAAATCAGACTCCAGTGGTCTGTCCCATTGCGTTTGTCTCTCATGATATGGGCTAAGGGTTTGGATGGTATCAATCTCCTTGTCATCGTAGGAGTGTTCTGTCAGCTCGTCCCATTCATACTGATTGGAATCATCTGAATCTGCGTCACTATCCTCTTGGAGTGTTTGAATTGTCTCCACTAGGCAGGCATTTTCTTTGGCTTTACCTTTACCTTTGTAGCCTAGGCCAGTTGTGTTTCTAGCCGAAGAGGAGGAAGAGGGTTGTATAGGTTCGATGATCCCCTCTTTTCTGAGGCCGATAGGGCCTTGTCCTTCATATCCCATCCTATGCAAGATGGTTTCACCTCGCCCATAGAGCTCTGTAGGGAGTCTGGGTGGATCTTGGGATGTGTTTTCTTCTTCGACATAAAGCCATTGCAAGAGATCTCGCTCCTCTGATTCATCGGATAAGGTCCCCCATTTTACAAAGGGGTTTGCGGGAGTTGTAGGAGGAGCAGAGGGCTTTGAAAAATGCCTGGGTTGATGCTTGGGCTGGCCAAAGGAGCGAGGAGACAAGGGCATTTTTGCAAGGTTGAGGCTGTGCTCAATCTGATATTCCCCCACGCCATTTTCTTTTATGGTGATTTTCATTGGTTTGGGTTGTGAAGAGGAAGCTTCGGCAGTATGGTCTTGTGGCGGAGTAGGGGAGATATGGGCTCTATTGTTGGGAATGACGCATTCAGGTTTAGCTTGAAAAAAATTGCAGTGTTGATAGGGATCGGGGTCGCCGTGTATGGTGACCTGCTTTCCATCGTGTGGGAACTTTATGCATTGATGGTAGGTGGAGGGGACAGCCTTCATGGCGTGGATCCATGGTCTCCCTAGCAGAATATTGTAAGCAAGCTCTCGATCAAGGACCTGGCACACCACATCTTTAATTACCGGTCCCACTTGAATGGGTAGGACAACCGTGCCCTTCGTGGTGCGTTCCTCCTCGTCATAGGCCTTTATGGTAATCTTCCTCCGTGGATCCACTGCCTGTTCAGAGAACCCCAATGCAAGGACTAGCTTCAAAGTGCAAATATTCAAACTGGCACCCCCATCAATGAGAACCCTCTTGATGCGGTGCCTGTGTACGAATGCGACAATGTGTAGAGGAGTGTTGTGGGGTTGAGACATGGAAAGGTCATCTTGTTCTGTGAATGATATGGAAGGGGAGGATGTCAAATTACCCACCATGGTTTGAAACTTTTCTTGGGCTAGGTTAGTGGGGACAGTAGTCTCCACTAAGGCTTTCTCAAGAATCTCCTTATGAGAAGGAGATAGACGCAGGAGCTCCAATATAGAAATATGAGCCGGAGTCTTTTGCAATTGGTCGATGACATTATATGGGCGGGGGTTGGACAGAGATGGCGACGACCTTGGAGGAGTGGTGTTGATCGTGACTCTACCACTGCGGGTAATTATACTACAACCAGTTCCGTTAGGTCCTGGTTGTTGGTTGGGGGATATGACGTTGACTTGCGGAACGTGCTCAGAAATGTAGTTAATGGTGTACTCAAAGGGAACGCTTGCATAGTTAGCACTACTCGACCCATTGTTCTGGTTTGGCCTGTTGCGATTGTTGTCATTATTGTTATGACCATTGGAGTTGTTGCCATTGTGACCATTGTTGTGGTTGTAACCATTGTTGTTATTGTGACCGCTGTTGTGATTGTTGTTATACGGCCGGTTGTGGTTTAGGAGAGGATCCCGGTAGGCCACATGAGATTCATTGGAGGTATGCGGTTGTGTCCCTCCTTGATTCTGATCCAGTATATCCTGTATGGCGTTCTTAAGACGGATGCAATTATTGGTTGTGTGCCCCCTTCCTCAGTGATACTCGCAATAGTCTGTGTCCTTCCAATAGGGAGGTTTGACTATAGGCTCATAGTCACTTGTTGGCGGTAGAGAAATTTCATTGTTAGCCAACAACTTCCTGAGAGCAGACTCTTGAGATTCTCCTAACGGCGTGAATTTTCTCCTTGGATTCGAATTGAACCAAGGTCTAGATTCCCGAGGGGGTGGCTTGTTGAGTGCACCGTTATTTGCTTCTTCCTTAAGAGTGAATATGGGTTGTTGTTTAGGGGCTGCCGCCTTGGCATCCACTACTCTGTCGTTGACCACATTCTTGTTCTTGGTCCAAAACTTTGACTTGTCAGTTGTGTAATTGGAAGGAGGTGTGTCCTTGTAGAGCTTGAGAGTTCCTTTAGCGATCATAGCTTTCTCAATGAATAGCCCCATTTCGATGACTTTGGTGAATGAGGTAGGGCATTGTATCTGAATCTGATAGCTAAGATCAGGATTCAAATTGTGGACAAACATTTCCAATAGTTGTTTCTCAGGCATGTCGTAAGAACACTTGCTAGCTAGCTGTCACCATCGTTGTAAGAAGGTGGCGAAAGACTCACCACCTTTTTGTTTGGTGTTGCATAGGTCTAGCATAGATACTTCATGTTCTATGTTGTAAGAGAAGTGCGTTATGAATTTATTGACAAGTTCATCAAAAGTTTTGATTCCTGGTGGAAGACGTGAGAACCACTCCATAGCTTGACCTCCTAAAGATTTTGGGAATAGTCTCATTAAGTAGGTCTCGTTGTGAGCTACTTCTAAACATGCTGCAGTGAATTCCCTGATATGATCTCTAGGGTCCCCCTTCCCTTTGTATTTGTCGAATTTCGGGATTCCGAATTGAAAGGGGAATGGTTTCATGACCAAATTTCTGTCAAAGGGGTATGGTGCTATATCTTCCAAGGAGTAGTTCTTGGAACTGGTGCCGATCTTAAGGTTGGATATTTCTAGCTTTAGACTCTCAATTTGTTGTCTCACATCCGCTATAGGAGCATTTTGATCTATGTGTTGTTTTCCTCTTTCATTGGCCTGGGGGACCGTGTCATTTGTGCCTCTCTCATGTGCATTTGGGACTGTGTCATTTGTGTCCCTCTCACGTTCATTGTCTGCATTTTCCATGATGGAGCTAATGTCAAAGTCTGCGGGGAGTTTGAGTCCGAGACTAGCAAGATGATGGAAATATTTGGTGGGATCCTCAAGGAGTACTCTCTCCACTAGGCGTTGGAATTTGCTATCTTGCATGTGTGCCACTAATTCTTCATGAGAAATTTCTTCATTATCATCGCGTGGTGGGGCGATGTGATCGAAAGAGTCGGCCATTTCAGTTAGCTTGTTGTACTGGGATCGAGTAAGAACCATGCAAGGTGGGGTGGGATGAAATGGACTAGGATTAGAAATCTTGGCAAGGTGCCGACTAAGACTGTAATGAATGGGATATCTAGGACAAGACTTGGACAAAGGGTTCTCTCGCTCAATGACTTCAGGTAAGATGGTTGACACAAGACTCTAGCCACTAGCAAGGGTAGTCGATACCAGTCTCACTGTGTAGGGCTTAGTCGTTCAACAAGACTACTAGCAAAAGGTACTGTGACCTACTAGGCTTACGTGAATTCACTAAAGGACCTATGTCGAATCGGTATGGGACAGAATGACGTTGGGGCAAGAGTGACTAGGACAGAAGGTGACTGGGACGACCGTTAAAAGAGAGAGAAATGGGTGAAATGGATGAAAACTGACTGCAAGGTTGATTCTGACCTCAAAAAATGAAACTAGGCTGAAATGGGTACTCCGAACAGCTGACAAAAATTTCTCAAAAATAGGGCAGATGCTCACTGTCACACATGTGCAGAAACAGATGTGCAGCAAGAATAGGTAAATGCGCAATAAGTCGTTGTATATGCGCCGCTCTGGTGAGGTATGTATGCGCGGTAACAGTGCGCAAATGCGCAGCAGAAAAGTATATGCGCAGCAGGTCGGCGTATATGCGCAGCAAGTCGCTGTAAAAGCACAGCAGAACAGAGTATATGCGCAGCAGAAAGGTACAAAAGCGCTGCAAGTCGGTACAAAAGCGCAGCAAGTCGCTGTATATGCGCCGCAGAAATGGATATATGCGCAGTTCTGGTATTTTTTTGGCAAATTTTTGGGATTTTTCTCTGTTTTTGGTATCCTTTGGCTGGAATAGGTCTTCCTGATCTGATATTATGAATTAATTCAGCAAGAAAACACAGCAAGCACAAAGAGTATTTTGTAGTTTTCCATTGTTTTTGTAGTTTTTTGACTCTATTTTGGACAAAAGCAAGTACAAAATCCTAGGTGAGAAATGGATTATAAGGGATTTGGGCCACTAAAACAAGAGGTTAGTAATTCAGGCAACCGTTCAAGTGGTTACACGTGCGGCGGCGCTACTCTCCGTTATGGAGTCTCCCAGCCTCACAGGGTTGCGCCTGAGAGGGTTTTGGGGAAGGTTGGCCGTTGGTGTAACATAACAGCACTCGTTGCAGGAGGTTTTCACCTCAAGCACAATTTATTTTAAGTGGCTCGGTAGGGCTTGGCGTTAGCCTGTTACCACTCAGGGTCGTTCCCGCTTGGACAAGCATGCATCCAAGGGCAGGCCCCTCCTAAAGGTTAAACAAGTAGAATGACAAGTCTGGCACTCTGATCACCCAGAAGAGGGGAGAGCATAAGCCTATTGTCATTCGCAAGCACAGAATACACTGATTAATCCACCTTAGTTAAAAAGATAAAAACTAAATGGGCTAAGCTAGTCAAACAAAACTTTGAAGTGATTTCGACAATATTGCAGTGGTTCAATTTTAAGTCCCAGAAAGCAGTTGTGAGTTCAATTTTAAATCCACGTTGCACAAGATTGTTAACTTTGAAATTCAGGTCTCATGATATAGCAATGGTTCATTTTAACTCCAGAATGCAGTTGTGAGTTCAATTTTAAGTCCACGTTGCACAAGATTGTTAACTTTGAAATTCAGGTCTCACGATATAGCAATGGTTCATTTTAACTTCAAAATGTAGTTGTGAGTTCAATTTTAAGTCTTAGATAGCAATAACTTGGAAGTTTGTTTGCAATGCAAGCATGAAATAAACAAGTTACTTCCTCCCTAATTAAGACTAGATGAAGATTTGTAATGAACCACCATTTTACTCTTTCTCAGAAAATGAAATGTGAGCTAGTTAGATGCAACTACATGTAACTGAACCCGAGCCTAACCTGCAAAACCGCTCCAGCAAACACCTACAAAAGGGTTAGCGTTAGCAAAATACTCTAGAAAAGTACCAAAACCTGAGCCAGTTACAAATGCGCAGCTTCAGTGATCAGATGCGCAGAAGTGATCAACAGAAGCGCAACATTAACGAATGTGCCGTAAAAATGAACATATGCACCATTAAAATGAACAGATGCGCAGTTTTAACGTATGCACAGCAACAGTCGTCAGAAGCGCCGTAGCAGACAACAGATGCGCCGTTTTAACGTATGCGCAACAATATTGTATGAAAGCGTAGCAAAAATCAACAAATGCGTAGTTTCAACAAAAGCGCAGCAACAGTCTATAAAAGCGCAGTTATAGTCAACAAATGCGCAGTTTTACAAAAGCACCATAACAGTCTTCAAAAGTGCTGTAAAAATGAACAGATGCGCCGAAAGAACCTGTGCGTGACTCTGCGGGACCTGTACGGAACCTGCCTTCAAAAAAGCTCAAAAACGGTAAAATAAAGGGGCAACGGCCCCACGGTGGGCGCCAAAAATGTGAGGGTAAAATAGTGCATCAATCAAATGAATAACAGATGACCCAAACATCAACAGAATAGAGAAGCACAGAAGATTAAACAAAGCAATGAACGAACACAGCAAACCTCTTCCGTTTCGAAACTTCTGTTGTTCGCCTATCACGAATCGTCCTTTCGCAGATGAGATGAGCCCTCAGAGAGTGCAATCTTTTAAAGCTGTTTGAGGAAGTCGATGGTGAACGGCTATGGTGTGATATGCAAGGAAGGTGAGCTCCAATGCAACAATGGTGATCTCAAGCTTGAGGATGACAAATGGGTGCCAAAGGCGCGCTGGTGATATTTCTGCAGGGTAACGATGTCAAAAGCCTGGATGAATAGAATGGAGGGATGAAGCTTCATTTATAGACTCGGAGGAATAGGAATCAACGGTTGAGAGAAGATATGAAGATCAACGGCTGAAGATGGTTGAGGAATGTGCAACCAGTGGAAACGTGCCAAGTGTCCCAGCTCCATCATGAAAGGTGGGATGTGACAAAACTGATTGGAGAGTTAACTCCATTGACTGGTCTGTTAACAGAATTGATTGATCAGTTAGAAGAGTGGATTGTGGAACTGACTGGATTGATTGAGGATTTGACTCAACTGACAGGTTAGTTAACAGATTTGATTGATTGGTTAACTGACCTCTGATTGGAGAAGAAATAGGCCATGTGGGTGAGGGAAAATAAGGTAATTAAATATTGAATATATTTAATTACATGTGCAACCTGATGAGGTGGACAAGGTGAGGTGGAAAAGGTGAGGTGTAAAGGTGATGTGGAATTTTGAATTTAGAACTTTAGGATAGAGGAGTTAGGCTTAATTAAATAATTTATGATTATTTAATTGTGAGGGATTTTAGAAGAAAGATTAATTAAATAAATTGAATTTATTTAATTATGGAACAGTGAATCGATTAAATAAATTTAAAATATTTATTTAATTAATAGAAGAATGGAATAAATATTTAGAATATTTATTTAGGAGATTTGTGTCATTTTTAGGCGTATACAGGTTGCTTCATCTTCCCATTTGACAGTTGCATTTTTCTTTAGCATTTTAGAGATATCTCTGGTGGTCTCTGCAAAGTTAGGCACAAATCTTCTAACAAAATTAATTTGTCCAAAGAAGGGTTGAACACCTTTCACTATTTTAGGGATCTAAATTTTGTCAATTATAGCCACCCTTTCAGGATCAATCCTGACCCCATACTTGGAAACAATATGTCCAAGCAGTTTTCCTTCCACAACCCCAAAAGCACACTTCTTTGGGTTGAGTGAGATACCATACTCTAATGCTCTAATAAAAATCTACTCCAGGTGCATGCAATGTTGCTCTTCCTTTTTTGAATAAGCAGTCAAGTCATCTTGATATACAGCCAAGATGAATCAATCAACCCTGCAAAAGCAACATCCATTGCCCTCTGAAATGTGGCACCTACATTTGTTAGTCCAAATGGCATCCTCACATATACATATGTTCCCCATGGAGTAGTGAAAGCAGTCTTGAATTGTTCCGATTCTTTCACCTTCACCTGATTGTACCCTGAAAATCTATCCATCATGGACAAAAGTTCACAGCTAGTCACCTTCTGCAACATAACTTCCATGTTTGGCAATGGATAATTGTCCTTCAAAGAAGACATATTCAGATTTCTAAAATCCACACACAGCCTTTTGTCACCATTCTTCTTTCTAACTGGGACAAGGTTAGACACCCAAGTTGAGTGTCTGATAGGCATAATTATTCTAGCCTCCCTAAGCTTCATAAGTTCTTCCTGCATTTTAGGAGCTAAAGTAGGGTTGATAGGTCTTTGTTTTTGTCTGAATGGTTTAGCTCCCAGCTTCAAAGGGATTTCATGCTAGAGTAGATCCTCTCTATAAGATTTCAAGTCCTCATATGACTAGGCAAACACATGTTTATATTTTCTCAATAATGTAATCAGCATAGCTCTGATGTGTGGTTTCAGCTGTTTACCAATATATACCTTTTTGGGAGCATGAGATGTTCCCAACTTTATCTCTTCTAAATCATTTTTGTTCATTGGAGATGACTTTGTAACAAGTTGGTCCCTATTGTCAAAAGCTCTCTCTAAAGCGACCAGCCCTCTAGGGATCTTATTTGTCTTGATTTCAATTATTTCTTTCCCTAAGAGAGTGTCCATTCCATCTACAACCTCCACAAAATTCTGGAAATCCATTTCTTGGTTCTCATACTCATCAATGCAATGTCGAAATCTCAGTAAATCTTTATCATCATCAAACACCTGCCAGCTGTATACGTTATCTGGCATTATAGGTTTGAGTTTGACTTCAACATTTGTTACATCTGATAGAGTGATATCATCTGGCCTTATGGCTACATTAGCTAGGAAATCTGCCCTGACATTTTTTGATCTCTCTATCCAATTTATTGAAAAAGCATCAAACAGTTCAATTGTATCCCAAACAGCATGCTTATACTGTTTTAATCTCTTATTTTTTGATGCATACTTATCTCTAACTTGGGAAACAACTAATTCTGAATCACCAAATACCTTGATCATCTTAATTCCATGCTTTAAGGCCATATTCAATTCTAATAACAGAGCCTCATATTCTGCAATATTATTTGTACAGGCAAACTTCAGCAAGAAAGAGAATTTTAGAAGCTTACCAGATGGAGACAGAAATACAACTCCAGCACCAAAGCCTTCCCTTGAACAAGCTCCATCAAAATACATGGTCCAAAGACCCTATTGATCCAATTCATGAATGCACATGTCTCTCTCTTTACCCTCTTTATCATCTGAGACAACTCTGAAATTATCACAATCAGTGTCCACAAAACATATATGTTCCTCTGATTCTTGATCCTCAACTGTTTTTGATGATCTTTCTTCTCTAATCAATTTGACATCCTTGCCATTCATAGGGATCATAGCATACAATAGATCTAATTGCATACTCCCACCAATCAATGATGTCCATCTTCTCGACAACAACATGCCATACTGTGGCTTGATATCAACAACTGTTATGTTCATTTTGTAGGTCTTCTTAGGATAAGATGCCAGTCTGAATTTAACATTCTTCAAGATTCCAATGACAGGTACCTCCCTAGCATCCATTGCATAGCATTTCCCACATGCCTTATCTATTTTTAACCCAGCCTACTGCATGATGGCCAAAGGCATGATGTTTGTGGATGCTCCTGGGTCGAGCATACAGTTCTTAATTATTTTTCCATTTATGACAAGGGAGACATAAAATGGTTCCACTTGTGAAGGACATTTTGTCATGGTCATCCCTAGATACACCTCTGGAACCTCATCTTCATCAATGTACAGGGCTTGTTTCTCACCCTAAGGTTCGTCACTCAACTTGGCTTGACAGGGTACTCCTGAAATTAAGGATACTACTTTATTTTTAAATTCTTCTACTTTCATCAGTTCCATCAGTGGAACAGAGATCTTTATCTGTGATAAGAGTTGAGTCATGTCAAATGGAGCATAATTTTGAATAACAGTTGTAACTTGCTCCACCGTTTTACCTTTACCCTGGGATGATCCAGCCTTAGTTTTCATGGCTCCTAGACCGTCATTCTTTCCTTGAGAAATTTTATTTTGATCCTCAACTTGGGGAATTTTGTTTTCTGGTCCTTGAGGATCATGACCTATTTTCTGCTTAAAACCTTGCTTATTATTGTTCCATTGTTTCTTATATGTTTCCGTCCCCTTATGATTGTGCACAGGTTGTCTCACGAAAGTATTTTCTGGTTGGTGTGAATTGCTTACCTGAGATTTACCCCTTAGGTTGTAATTGCTTTTAACTTGAGCTACTGCTGCAGCTGTGAATGCTCTAATTTTTTCATCAGAAGGTCTCCTCAAATTATTTAGAAAATTATGTGAATCTTGAGCATAAGCGTAGCTATCTTCCTCATCTTCATCATAGGGAAACTACTGGCAGACTTGAACTTCATCATTTGCATTTACATCAGCATCGTGAGAAGAGTATTCTCTGTTTGTAGATAGCATATTGACATTGTCGTCCTCCATGCAATGCGGCTCATTGTAGTCATTGCAGGCAACAACATTGTTGTATAGAGACTGAGCAATCATACATTGTGACTGTGAGTGAGGCATTTGACATATGATACACCATGGGGTGTCATTAACAATATTTACAGCCTTCCTCAAAGGATCAGGAGTTTCCTTTGCATTTTGAATCCTTTGACCTATGTTGTTGTTTGGAAGAATAGGCTTACCATTATGCCAATTGGTGTTATATGGCATATCATGTAATGATGGTCTTCTTTCTTGCCTTTGGTAAACTGGTCTATCAGGACCTATCCCCTTTTTATTTTTAGCCATTCTATAACCCAAGTCCTTGACAATAGTTGTCAATTTGTCTAATTTATCCTTAGAAGCAGATGCACTGCCTTGAATAGTTTGAGCTTTAGTATTTGGGTTTTGCAAAATTTTCACATCATCTCTTCTATTTGTCTTACCAGATGCTTTTTTGTTATTTTCAATATTTGTTGCAATCTTGAAGGCATCTCTGAGGCTAGCAGGGCTCTTGTCTCTCAATCCATAAGCTATTTTGGCATCAAAAGCATTTATATACAGCACT
Source organism: Cunninghamia lanceolata (assembly GCA_027924645.1). NCBI lineage: Eukaryota > Viridiplantae > Streptophyta > Pinopsida > Cupressales > Cupressaceae > Cunninghamia > Cunninghamia lanceolata. Next base: position 15,271,893 of record BSBN01000078.1, read on the forward strand.
ATGCACATAGGTTCATTAGGCCTCAAGTCCTGTGGCAATTTGTTCAATACCTTAGTGAATCTAGCATTGAAATCAGCAACCTGTTCATTTGATCCTTTGCTAATGCCAATAAATTCATTAATGAAAAAACTAGGATTAGTTTTATCACCATATTGTTCTTTGAATATTCTCCTGAAATCTTCCCATGATGAAATGCTTCTGTCAGGCAGACCCCTGTACCATTCCTTGGCTTCATCAACTAAGGATTGCATAAATGATTTCATGAAAATATCCTCATGCTCAACCTCAAAGTTGTCCATGATATTCTAAAAAGTTTTAAATGGTCTTCTCCTGACACAATATTATTTCCTAAAAATTTAGGCACTTGCAGCCTCACATGTTTGTCAATAAGATTGGGGTAACCAGGAATGCCATCAAAAACTAACTACCTGAATCTATCTAGCTGCATAGGCTATCTACCAAATTGATTAGCATTGGCATTTCTGTTTGCATTCTGATTTCTTACATTATTTAATGGTATTCTAGCATTATTTGCATTCTGTCTTTGATCATTGTGTTGATCCTGTATTTCATTTCTATGTTGATTTCTCTACATATCTACATTGCCAAGGGTAGGAACTAAATCATTCTGAGCAACTCTCAGAGCTTGTACTTTCTGTCTCATGTCATCCCTGATCTTTACTGCTTGCAGATATTCTAATTCTGCCCTTAAGCTCTTAATTTCATCAGCTAGTTCCTCTTCTCTAGGCATAGAAGAAGATGGCTTTATCACATTATGATCATCATTATCATCATCCCTTGGAGACTCAACTTCTTCAAATCTATCATTGGGGTCCAAGAAAGGGTGTTCTTGAAAGACTTCTGACCTTATTCTCAAACTAGCACCCTGTTGTCTTTCATATACATTCTAGATTTCAGCCTCAGTGTTTGAAAAATAAGGTATTGTTTGCTCTGAGGATCCTGGATTATCCTAAATAAAATCATTTTTTCTGGGGCTAGGGGAACCATCCTCACTGGCTCGAATAGTCCCTTTTTCCCTATACATCATTTTTATGGGTAACTCTTCAAACAAAGTATTACACTGGGATCTTCTCCCTTGCATACAAATTTTTACTTTACCGGTTGGGAGATTGGTTCGGAGTCACAACCTATTACTAGGAAATATTTTCTTTTAAAATCAGGGTCCTATCACAAAGCAATCCCTAACGGAGTTGCCAATTTCTGTTGGTTATTTTCCCAGACTCGATGCTTATTCCCAGTAATCCCTACAAAATACCCATTAATGATCAACAGGATTCCCAGACCAGGGGCCAACAGTATAGGAGATAGACTCTATAAATATCTCCTCTTCTTCTTTAGGCTCTGCAAAACCAAGGGGGGTATTCCCTACTCAACATCTACAACATATGCACATGAAACTACTCGGATGTTGAAACAAAGTAGATAAATCATCTATAATGTAGACCAAAACTGTGGAATAAGTGCAAACGGGCTAGCTTTGGGCTTATGCTTAGTTGTAGACAGAGGATTTTGGGTCCTAAAACTACTTCTAAAATCTTAAAGGTTTGTATTTAAAGTTTGAATTGGATTTTATGTATGGATGCAAAACTAGGACCTTGATTATGATCTCAATACAAGACTAGATCGGTGCCTATTTCAGGGCTCGGAGTTAATAGACATACACATGTGAATGTTCACATAAACCTATATTAATGACTGATTTTCAAGGGGATTGTTTAGTATTTGCCTTACAGATACCTCCTAGAATTGAGTATTCAGTTACCTCTGCTTAGAAGATCCTCACTGCAATATATTCTTCTTAACACTTTGACCTAAAACATTTAATCTACTCCTTGAGTAGAAGTAAAAGACCAAGCATTCAACATATCAAATCTATATTGAAGAATCTTAGACACCCCTTAGCTATTTAGATTCAAAAGAAGAATACATTCAATTTAGAGACAAGTAACAGAACACATGCAATGAAGCATTACTCATTTAAATCAACACGATACCAATAAGTTTATGCATTAAATAGACAACATGAGATTCATAAACTCACAAAAACATCCAAAATAGGGCCACCAATGAAGTTGTCTCTTATCATAGCACCAAAAAATTTGTGCAGTTTTCAAAAACCCCATGAATAACACAATTTGGCCCTTTTATACCAAAACTGAGTACTCAGCAAAATTAATTACATGACAAGGTCAAAATTTCTGCCAGATACACTGCCTTAGGAATGGCGCTCAGAAAGTTTAATGCAGCCGAGGGACAAGGAGGAGGGAACATGTATGTTCAGGAAAAGTACCGCCGCATGGAGATCCTCTTCCTTAATCAGGTGGTTGAACTTGTCAACTCAACCCATACTTCTCTACACAACCACCATTAAAACCTCAACTACCTGCGAGATGCAACAGTAGATGCGTCTAGAGACTTTCCCACTCAAAAATGGCCGTAGACACAAGGAAAACACCATCACTGAAGGTTCAAAACCTGACAGTCGATCCAAAATCCATCGCTAAGATCAAGGGTCCCAAAACATGCATGAAGAGTCACCAACCAATAATGTCGTGCCATGTAGGCACCTTGACCTTCTATCACTGACCTTTTCTCCTTTCATTTTCCCTTTATCGCTTTTGTATATGTAAGTCCAAATGCATATACAACATACAAGGCGGACATCAAATGCTATAGAACGAACTGGAGTCTAGTTCAGGTCCAGCTTGTATCTCCATCCTTTGAATATTTTTGAATGTATAACTGCATATACATTCGCCTCATACATACAAGGTGGATTTCAAATTTTAATGAGGCATTTTGAAGTTGCTTTGAAATCTGGCTTGTATCTAGCTCCTCTTGTATATCGGCATGTATGCAAGCAATCAAACATACAAGTCGCGGATGTTAACCCTAAATTTGCTGAATTTGATCTTCGCATCAGATCCAGCTTGCACATTTCACTTGTATGTTCTGAATGTACATCGACATATACAACTACCTTTGTACACAACTGGTGGGCCCGAGGTATTGCATTTTTCTTTTTGGAAACTTGCATGTGCGACTTGTATATAAGATACAAGTGCCTTTGCATGTGAAGTGGGCCCCGCCATTTGTATCTCTGCTGCATGTATCTTTGTATATCCCCCTTTTCACTATTCACCTTGTATGTCACAGATACATATAACAAGCCTTGTATATCTAACATGCATTTATCCTTGTATGCCCGCGATGTACATTCTACATTACACTTGCCTCCCCTGTATGCTGAATATACAAACTTGTTTATATATATCTGTGGGCCCACTTCATGTATCACCTCCACCACACTGTGGTAAATGCACCTTTGCACCTTTGTATGTCAAATATGCAAACACAAATATACAAACTTCTAATATACAACTGTGAAATCTTCTACAGAATAATCTAGGGATGTACCTTCCACTCGCCACTGTAGCAATTATATATCAGCACCTCCTTATATATTTTTCTTTGTATATAACCTGATGTACAAAGTGGGGATATTGATAGGGAGGGACTCTAGAATGTCAATTCTACCTATCTTGAATCAATTCAAGACTCTGGACAACTCTAGTCTCTCTACCAATTTAAGTGCTCATGACATCTTTCTACACAAAAATGTCAGCTAAATTCCTCAACTCTTTGCAGAGATGGAAAACTCTATCACTCTACTTGGTGTGGGACACATACCTTATCCTCACTGCTTCCAAGATACTGCCTCAATGGCACATAACTTTTCTGAGCCCGTTGTCCACCCTTCTCTCTCTATTCAAGGGTCTTGACTGCTTGGTGCTTACTTTCTTCCCCTCTGTTTTCCACCCCTGCAAGTCTATTCTCCTACTTGTCTATCTAGCCGGACTCCTTACTGAGCTCGCCTAGAACAAGCATGCATTGCCTCTAGTCAACAATCTGACCACCCCACAAAAGAAAAACAAACAAAAAGCATGACTCTGCTTGATGGCCTCCATACTATACAGAGGAACTTGAGGAACATCAATACAAAGTCATGGTTTACAAAAGAGAAAAAAATTACAGAAAAAGAAATGACTAATCTACTTCAGAATAACAAACTAAAAACTGTACAAAAATACACAAATTGGTCAAACTGATGAATTGGATTTTTACTCAAAACTATTCTTACATCAAAAATGCTCCTCACAACCAAAATCTTTTTCCTCTGAACCCCTTACAGAAAGAATTCTACATTTTATAGTTATCCCATGTCTGTTATAGGATGCTTCAGTTTCTAGACCAGTTCGTATTCTAACTACCCAATACAACTCTGCATTTTCTTGGTTGGCGGCAAGACTTACCATGATATCTCTCTGACATACTCTATCAGCAAAACTGATGACTATCAGCATAAGTTAACCCTTGTTGCCCGATAGTTACTTTCTCACCGATGCCTTTGAATTTCGTAAACTTTCCATCGCCCAAACAATGTCTATCAGTCAGACTTTTATCATCTCTCCCGATCATACTTCTTACGCCAATATAACTATTATCGGCTAGACCTTAACCATCGGTGTAGCTTTCTTTTCGCTCACCAATAACTATCTTCTCCCCAATGGTTAGAACCATTGGCCAGACTTCGTATGGTCGGAGTAACTTTTCCACTGTCTGTCGACAATACAACTCACTCTGATGAGCATTGAATCATCGGCGTGACTTTACTCTTTGGCCAACCTCCAATCTTCTTCTGCCGATGCTCCCTCTCACCCCGATGCCTAAGGCAATCATCGGTGACACTTCTCAAATCTCTTTCCGACGAATGATCCACTTGCTTTCGCCAAGACTTCTTCTTTCAGCATAACATTTACTCCTTCGGCCGATAATGCTTCTCTCACCGATGGGCATTGCTGATATATTGTTTTATCGGTGGGACTGCTCCATGACCTAGGCTGATGAAAAGGAAAACACTTCTCGCCAAGGCTTTATTGAAAAACTAAAAAACTCCTAAAACAAAACCACATGCTGCAATGTACAAGGCTGTATTGAGCCCTTGGTGCTCCTGCACCATACTCCCCCTATGCGGAAAGAAGCTAGGTCACCTCTGGTGATAATGAGGCAACATCAATGCCCCTCTTTTTGAATTCTGACTCTGCAACCCAGGTAGCTTCTGCTTCAGGCAACTGCTTCCATTTGACCAAATGCTCCATGTAGACACCATGTCTGGTTTGCTTCTGTACTCTTGAATCCAGTATTCTCTCTACCTATAGTTTGGGTTTTAGTGGCAAAGTCACATCTTTGACTGTCTGTTCCTTCTCTAAAATGGATCCATTTGCTACTGACTGAGGACCCCGGTATTGCACCAGGTCTTGAACATTAAATACTGGTGAGATTGCCAAGTCTGCTAGCAATTCAATCCTGTATGCATTGTTACCATACTTGTTCAAGATTCTGCAAGGACCAATTCTTTGCATTTGTAGTTTGGTTGGCATTCCCTTCTGCAGTCTGGCTTTGTTCAGGTGCGCCATAACGAGATCACCAACTTCAAACTGGATGTCCTTCCTATGGGCATCTACTTTGTCCTTGATCTTCTGTGTGTTTTCTGTCAAGGTTTTCTTCACCTCTTCATGTACTTCTTTCATGGATTGTGCAAAATCCTTTGCATGACCACTTCTGCTCTCCATGTTTCCCATGTTCCTAAGCTCACATACACCTCTGGGGTGCATTCCATAGACTATTTTGAATGGACTCTTACTAGTAGTCCTATTCACACTGTCATTATAGGCAAATTCTGCCTAATGAATGACTTGATTCCAGCTCTACCCATATTCCTTGGTTATACATCTTAATAGGTTACCCAGTGTCCTGTTTACCACCTCTGTCTGACCATCTGTTTGTGGATGGTATGCTGAGCTAAAAGATAAATTTGTTCCTAATCTTTGCCACAAAGTTTTCCAGAAATGCTCCATCAACTTAGCATCTCTGTCAGACACAATGCTTGCTGGAAGTCCATGAATCCTTATCACTTCTCTGGAAAACAAGTGTGCTATATGACTGGCATCATGAGTCACTTTACAAAGAATGAAATGACTCATCTTGCTAAACCTATCCACAACTACATATATGCTATCATAACTAGTCTTAGTGTTAGGTAAACCAACTACAAAATCCATACTTACACATTCCCATGGCCTGGAAGGAATGGGCAAGGGTTGGTACAGTCCTGCATTTGAAGTGGTTCCCTTGGCCTTCTGACATACGATACACTGCTCTACATACCTTCTGATGTCTCTGTGCATCCTCGGCCAATAATAGAACCTTTGGACTAGCTCCAGTGTTTTGTTCAGACCAAAATGGCCACTCAGACTGCCATTGTGCTTCTCCTGTATGAGATTCTCTCTCATAGATCCCCTTAGCACACATAATTGTCCACCTTTGAATAGCAATCCCTACTGTAAGGTGAAATCTGCAAACTCACTGTGAAAGTGATTCTCAAAATCTTGACATACCTTGTATGCCTCAGCAAAGTCTTCATCATCTCTATAGAGATCCTTGAAGTCTTCAACTCCAATGCTCTTCAACTGTACTTCCTGCACTGTGAGCAACCTCCTGCTCAAAGCATCTACAACTTTGTTGAGCTGCCCCTTCTTATGCTTAATTATAAAAGTGTAGGATTGTAGGTACTCCATCCACTTGATATGTCTGCTACTCAACTTATCTGGTGAGTTTAGAAAACTCAGGGCTTGGTTATCTGTGTAGACAACAAATTCCTTAGGTAGGAGATAATGTCTCCACTTCCTAAGTGCTTGGACTAGAGCATACAACTCTAAGTCATACGAAGAGTACTTACTCTTTGCTTCATTTAGCCTCTCACTGAAAAAGGCTACAAGTCTATCCTCCTGATTTAACACTGCTCCTACAGCTATGTTACTTGCATCACATTCAATAGTAAATAGCTTATCAAAACTAGGCAACGATAGTACAGGTTGTGTTGCTACCTCTTTCTTCAACCGTTCAAAACTTCTATCTGTAGCTGGTGTCCATCTGAATTTTGCTTTCATTCCACCCTTAATTGTATCCAACATGGGTGCACATATCCCACTGAAATTTCTGATAAACTTTCTGTAAAACTGGGCTAAGCCATGGAAACTTCTCACCTCTGTGGTTGCTTTGGGAGTAGGCCAACTCAAGATTGCCTCTACCTTTGACTTGTCCATCTTCAATTCTCCCTGGGATACCACAAAACCAAGGTATGCCAATTCCTGCTTCATGAATTCACACTTCTCCAGATTGATGGTTAGTTGTTCATCATGTAATTTTTGCAAAATAGTATTTACATGTTCTAGATGTTCTTCCTTGGTCTGACTAAAAATTAGAATATCATCTAGAAAAACAACTACGAATTTACCAATATAATCCTTTAGGACTTCATTCATGAGTCTCATAAAGGTGCTAGGTGCATTTGATAGACTGAATGGCATAACAAGCCACTCATACAGTCCTTTTGTGGTCTTGAAGGCTGTCTTCCACTCGTCTCCTTCCTTGATTCTTATTTGGTGGTAACCACTCTTCAGGTCTATCTTGGTGAAGTACTTTGCTTTTCCAATACAGTCCATGAGATCTTCAATTCTGGGAATTGGAAATCTATACTTTATAGTTATTTTGTTTACGGCTCTGGCATCTGTGCATAATCTCCATGATCCTCCTTTCTTTGGTGCCAACACTGTGGGTACTACACAAGGACTAATACTCTTTCTGATCAATCCCTGATCTAGCAACTCCTGCACTTGCCTAGCAATCTCTTTGTGCTGATCTGGAGTCATCTTGTAAGGTGCCTTGTTTGGCAAAGATGCCCCTGGAATCAGGTCTATTTGATGGCTCATTGCTCTCTGTGGAGGCAATGTGGCTGGTGTACCATCACTGATTATGCCTTTATACTTCTCCAGTATAGGTTGCACCTCTTTGGGAATCTCTATCTTCTTATCCTGTTGTCCTTCTTTTGGTTTTACTATGATGGCATAACCAATACCATCCTCCTTAAGAGTACTCAAAAACTCTTTTCCACTCACAGCCAAGATATTAGGACTCTTTGTCTGAACTGCATCTTCATCCTCCAATGACTGAATCTTATAGGTGACACCATCCTTCTGAAAAGAATAGGCATTCTTCTCACCACCATGTATTGCCTTTCGGTCATACTACCATGGTCTGCCTAATAAGAGATGGCATGCATCCAGGGGTAGTATATCACATAATACCTTATCCTTATAGCCACCTATACTAAACTCTACCCAACTTTGTTCATTCACTACCACATGTTGACCCTTATTCAACCATGTGACTCTATATGGGTTTGCATGAGTTATTCTTTTCAAATTTAGTTTCTTAACCACCTCATCAAAAATAATATTATCAGTAGATCCTGAGTCTATGATAATTTTACATACCTTATTCAAAATCTTGCATTTGATTCTGAATAGTGCTCTCCTCTAGCTTAGTTCAGACTTTACTAGTTCCTTCATCAAGGTTCTCCTTATCATCAGGTTCTCTCCATCTTCTGAGTTTAGACTGAACTCAGGTGACTGGCTGCTGGATGCATTATCTTGGACATAGTGATTTCTCTTATCACCTCTTTGAGAAGAGGATGTGGCCTTTTCTGGACACCTATACGCTGGATGACCTAGATTACCACAGTTGTAACACTTCATGGTGGTGAAATAGGATCCTCTGCCTGATCCTTCTGACCTTCCTCTATTAGATCCTCTTCCTCTGTGGTTTCCTCTACCACTCGACTCCCCACTCTGCTCTGTGAGTTTTGATTCTACTTGGGATCTATTGTCAGCATTCCTTCCACCAAAACTTCCTCTGTGTCCTCTATTATCTCTGCCTCTTCCTCTTCCTCTACTATTTGAGTCTTGTTTCCTCTTGTTCTTTTCCTCCACTTTCAGTGCCAGCTGATAGCATTTGTGCACTGTTGTAGGACACAACAAACTGATTTCTTCTTGTATATTCCACTTCAGACCATTAAGGTACCTTGCTACCTTTATGCTTTCATCCTCCATTACTTTGGACCTTAAGCATAGCTTTTGGAATTCTTCAGTGTATGCACTGACATCTAATTCCTTCTGTCTCATATTCTGTCTCTTCTTGTGCAGCTGTATTTCATAATCTTCTGGCATATATGCTTCTTTGATTTTAGCTACCATTCCCTTCCAAGTAGCTATGGGCTTCTTATCTTCTTTTGCTCTTTCAATCTGCACAAATTTCCACCAGGTTAAGGCAGCTCCCCTGAGTCTGGATTTGGCCACCTTTACTTTCTGTGCCTTGCTTACACCATCACATTCAAAGTGATTTTCAAGTCCTATCCACTCCGTGACCAAATCTGGGTCCATTTTCCCACTGAGAAGTGGTACTCCTTCCAATGTTTTACCACTCATTGCTTTCAAAGCTTTCAAGAATGGTTCTTATTCCAACTTAGGATTAGGTGTGGGCTCTTCATCTTCTATAGACACACCTTTTTCCTTGTTTACTTTTTGCCTGACTTCTTTAGTCTTCTCCATCATTATACCCAGTCTACTTTCCATTGCTACCAATCTTTCCTGTAGGAGCCTATTTTCCTCTTCTTGATCCTCAACCTTCTTTTCTAACTCTGCATTAGTCACCATTGTCTTTACTGAATTCACAGATTCATTGGTTGATGACATACAACCCTTCTATTCCAATCTAGGAATAACCCAAATGTTATGGCTCTGATACCAATTTGATAGGGAGGGACTCTAGAATGTCAATTCTACCTATCTTGAATCAATTCAAAACTCTAGACAACTCTAGCCTCTCTACCAATTTAAGTGCTCATGACATCTTTCTACACAAAAATGTCAGCTAAATTCCTCAACTCTTTGCAGAGATGGAAAACTCTATCACTCTACTTGGTGTGGGACACATACCTTATCCTCACTGCTTCCAAGATACTGCCTCAATGGCACATAACTTTTCTGAGCCCGTTGTCCACCCTTCTCTCTCTGTTCAAGGGTCTTGACTGCTTGGTGCTCACTTTCTTCCCCTCTATTTTCCACCCCTGCAAGTCTATTCTCCTACTTGTCTATCTAGCCAGACTCCTTATTGAGCTCGCCTAAAACAAACATGCATTGCCTCTAGTCGACAATCTGACCACCCCACAAAAGAAAAACAAACAAAAAGCATGACTCTGCTTGATGGCCTCCATACTGTATAGAGGAACTTGAGGAACATCAATACAGAGTCATGGTTTGCAAAAGAGAACAAAATTATAGAAAAAGAAATGACTAATCTACTTCAGAATAACAAACTAAAAACTGTACAAAAATACACAAATTGGTCGAACTGATGAATTGGATTTTTACTCAAAATTGTTCTTACATCAAAAATGCTTCTCACAACCAAAATCTTTTTCCTTTGAACCCCTTACAGAAAGAATTCTACATTTTATAGTTATCCCATGTCTGTTATAGGACGCTTCAGTTTCCAGACCGGTTCGTATTCTAACTGCCCAATTCAACTCTACATTTTCTTGGTTGGTGGCAAGACTTACCATGTTGTCTCTCCGACATACTCTATCGGTAAAACTGATGACTATCGGCATAAGTTAACCCTTGCTGCCCGATAGTTACTTTCTCACCGATGCCTTTGAATTTCATAGACTTTCCATCACCCAAACAATGTCTATCAGTCAGACTTTTATCATCTCTCCCGATCATACTTCTTACACCGATATAACTATTATTGGCTAGACCTTAACCATCAGTGTAGCTTTCTTTTCGCTCACCGATAACTATCTTCTCCCCGATGGTTAGAACCATCAGCCAGACTTCGTATGGTTGGAGTAAATTTTCCACTGTCTGCCAACAATACAACTCACTCTGATGAGCATTGAATCGTTGGTGTGACTTTACTCTTTGGCCAACCTCCAATCTTCTTCCGCCGATGCTCCCTCTCACCTCGATACCTAAGGCAATCATTGATGACACTTCTCGAATCTCTTTCTGACTAATGATCCACTTGCTTTCACCAAGACTTCTTCTTTCAACATAACATTTACTCCTTCGGCCGATAATGCTTCTCTCACCGATGGGCATTACCGATATATTGTTTTATCGGTGGGACTGCTCCATGACCTAGGCCGATGAAAAGGAAAACACTTCCCGCCAAGGCTTTATTGAAAAACTAAAAAGCTCCTAAAACAAAACCACATGCTGCAATGTACAGGGCTGTATTGAGCCCTTGGTGCTCCTACACCAGATATTCCTGAGAATCTGTAAAAGATTCCCCCTTTGTACATGCACCTTTTAGAGCCTAATACACATATAAAATGCATATAATTCAATTTTTCAAAGTTCGATGGAAATTTCACAAGCCCGCCAATAGATTTGATCACTTGCATATAAAGAAACATGGCATTTTTCTCATGTGTGATGGGAAAAGACAGTAAAACATTGCACTGGGCTGGTCAAACCACGAACATTAAGGCATGGAGATGAAACATAGCAGCAGGGAACCCATTACCAGAGGCCAACATCAGAACAAACAAAACAATGCAACAGACCAAGGAAGACAGAAACCTCAGGGTTCAAATGAGAAAACTTGCAAATGCCCAAGATTAAAACCCCAAACATAAATGATTACCAACATAGTGGATCAATTAGAAGACTATGTCTTCCCTTTTTGCAAGTCTTTATTCCATTTCATGGCAGTCAATAAATCATCTTCAATTTCAATGGCCATGGTCTATGTCGCTTCTAAATCAGCCACTCGTGCTCTTCTCAAATGGAAACTTATATCTGGAGGTTGCGCATTTAGAAAGAAACACTTTTGATTCTCCTTAGTTGGTCTTTTAGTATTTTTTATTCTATTCACCAACTTGTTAAAATGTGCCACAAACTCCCGCATCGGCTCATGAATCTCTTTCTTCATTTGAGTAAGTTGTGCTAACAATGCATGCTCATCTTCAGCACTTTTGAAACGGTCTTCAAATTTTTGGCGTATAATGGCCCATGAGTTTATAGTTCTGGCAGGGAAATGTTGAAACCATTCTGCTGCTCCTTTGGTTAAAGAGTCTACAAACAACTGGATAGAAACATCTTCGTGCATAACACCTAGAACATTGCATGCCGAAAAGAAGGCATTAATATGCTCGTCTATAGAAACTTTTCCATCTCCAGTGAATTTGGCTAAAAATTTTCTAGATCCATGTGATAAATCATGCAACTGATTACCTAAGGCGAGGGGGGCAATAGCTTCTCCCCAAGGCATAGGTTGAGCCATTCATAGTGGTGGAGTTGGTTGAATATTTATGACAATAGGAACTGCAGTCCCGTGCAAGGTCAATGCTTGGTAAGTGGAAGAAGAGGCAGAGGTTCTGGTAGGACTTCTTGCTGGTGAAGGAGGTCTACTAAAAGATTTAATATTCCTTCTTGGGGGAATATTATATTGAGAAAAATCAAGACTTGCTAGCTTTTCAAAATCGGGATCCACGATGCCCTTTTCATGATCTCCTCTAGTATATCTCTTGGTGGCTAGGTTGATTTTGAGCAGGATTCACATGGTGATATTCTTGAATAGGTCGAATAGGTGGACCAACTTATCTATCCCTTCTTGGAGCTATTTGAATAGGAGCACGTCTATTAGCTATTTCCAATTCTTCTTCTACAATGCCTTGAGCTATTAACCGAGCACGAACATGAATTTCCATTCCTATATCTTCTTCTTCGTCAAATACCATGTCTACTTCTTGATATTGGTGATTTGACCTCCTATATCTCTAATCCAATACTCATAAGTCAGTAATTATATCTTCTTGCTCAAGGTCCAACCAATTAACATTAGGTTGTAAAACAAGTCCAGCTCTACGTTGCAGTACCATATTTATTGATCAAAAAGATTTTCTTTGAACACATTAAGGTGACTTTTTCCAAACAAAAGAGGTATGTTCTAACTCAGTCCCCAGCAGAGTTGCCAAAAATCTATTGGTAAATAGATTTGTTCCTTAAAAATAATCTTCTTGAGTAACTTTGTTTGCCCTTGGATTAGCAACAACCTGCTCACAATAATTGAAGAATCGCAGGTATATGTCGATTCCTCTCTTTTTTTAGAGGGGCAGCTCCCTCATATGATAGGGGTATTTAGATTTTTTGGAATTATAAGAATAAAAACAAAGAAATAACAAACACTAATGATGAAATAAGAGTTAAACTTATGAATTTAAGTTCCATGCATCCAAGCAGAGATACCAAAACTTGATGCGAAATATCTTTCTCACAATGCAACTTTGAAAGGAAAGCACATGATCATTATTGATGAAACATATGAATACCAATAACAACACATGAAATGAGTTGAACACACATTCAAAATGTTTCTTTATTTCTTTCAAACTTGAATAACACTATTCAAATCTTTCATACATTGTCATGTGAAAAATTGGAACCCCTTTAATTGAAATACAATGAAGTATATATAGGTGAGGTTAGTAACCACCTAAGGTAACTACCTTAACCACTTTTTATAACTATTTGGAGCAACCAACTCCCTCTTTAAGTGCATTGATTTTGAATAACTAACTTTCTTTTACAAAGCTAGTTGCTTAGAATAACTACCTCACTTAGGCACTTAAAATAATTATCATGTTAGAAATAATTAGGATGAACCTAACTTTACAATCAAAAGAGAGAAGATTAGACTCGAAAGAGAAGACTCAATCATGATCATTATTTACAAAACAAGCCAAAATCACGACTTGAGCTACACACAAACACAAAAAAATAAAAACTATACAATATGCAAACTCGTATTTATTCTCTGCTTGTCGATGACACCGATGACAGAGTGGCGAACACTGGAAACTAATTTTGCAGACTGGATTCTCTTTCTCTAAACATTCTAAAAAGTTGAATGGTCAGGGTGACAGATTTGCACTTAGGAATCAGGGTGTTTTCTATCCTCATCTTCCAAGTTTTTAGGCACTTGTGGACATTACTCAATTCTGCCACCATACTTGGTATTTGGGAGACGAAAATCTTCAATGAAGTATAGAGATCGACCAACTTGTCCATTGTGTTCTCATCGAAAACTTCTCTGTTGAAAAGTTGTCGATCAATCATATTTTGAAAACCATCTTGAATTACCTGTGATTCTCCCATCAACAATGCACTTAGGAGGATGGCACCAAGCTGATCCTAAATCTTTGCAAATACTCATTCACAAGCAAGCATCAGCCTTTCCTATTCTGTTGAAACTTGGTCAATAATTACTAATTTCCAACTTATGCTCTCTATCCAAATTTCCAAGTAATTTTCCTCTGTACCAGGTAGGATCTTTTCTTCTACGAGGATATTAACATCAATCTCCATCATTTTCGCAAAATCTTTCAGGATATCCTTCCAAACAACTTCTTCTTTCCTGACATTTTTCAACTCTTTTTCAATGACCTCCTTTTTTATTAAGGCTTCATCATGCACTGCCTTTGCCTTAATAATGAAATCAAATGTGATAGATTTCATTTTGTTCACCCAATTCTCAGTGGTTTTTCCATAAACTTGATATTTCTGCAAACTGTCAATAGTACCTTTTTCAATTTCTCCTTCTTGGCCCCAGATGGTTGACTGATGATCAATGCTAAGTGGCATGGTAGAAGTGTCGACTATGGTCTTCAAGTAAGAAGACAGAATTTGTACTTGTTTTAACTGATCTTTCGACTGCTTCTCCCTTTCGGTCCTTTTTACTAGCTTTGCAGCTATGACATTGAAGTTTTGTCTGTCGGCCTCATGAGTGGATGGGCCCATATCAATCCTTGACACAACAAAGTACACCAAAGTGGCTTCATTCACATTTCTTTCAGAAGTGCGTTAAGCTATCTTAGGGCACATGTTTCCTGACTTAGAGTCAATTTTTATTCTCAAACCCACCTTGATCTTCTTCAACTTCTCAGATCTCCTGAAGAGATCAGAAACTCTATTGAATTCAGGAATAACCAGTTCTTCTACCTTCCTTTTTTTCAATAGGCTTTGTTCTAACCATGGTAGTGAAAGATCTTCTAATAGCTCAAGTGCATTGCTTAATTGGAGATCTTGTTTTTCAGGTATTGGTGAGGCTGCTTTCTCTTCAGCTTTTTCTGTTTGATACACTGGATCCTTTGAGGAAGGAGCGTCCATAACTGAAGTAGAATGTGGTACTTCAAGGAGAGGGGATTCAATGAGTATGGAAGAAGATGTGGTCGGTATGGCTTCATCAAACCCTGGATCAAATAGGACTTCTTTTTGTTCCTTTTCTTTTCTTGAAGTAGAACCTATCTCTTTTTCTTTTGACCTTGGTTTCTTCTTCTTCTACCTGAGTTCATCTCCACATATGTTTTGGAGATTGCTTCTCCTCGAAGGGTCTTCATCTCCACCACTTCCCTAGGTTCTCTGGTGAGAAAGAACATCAATAACTGGTGTGTGGGAAGGAACTGATGAAGTGGGAGTATCCTGGTCACTTCTTCCTCTTGGTGTCTCTTTCCTATTTACTGGTCTCATTGCGGTCATCTAGGATATCTTCATCTTGATCCAGGCTTCTGACTTCTTGATCACGAAACTGGTTTTTTCTCTGACATCTCTAACCTTTGGATCTGCCTAATTAATAGTAGGAAGAGGTTGAGCCTGGATTTCTTCAAAATAGAAGGGATCAATCAGATCTAATTCATCGTCTTCAATGCCTTCAATGATCCATTCCATCTTGAAATCTCGAGTCTGCTTCAAGGTAAACCTTGTCCAGTCTCTTTTTCTGACCTCAAACTCATCTTCACAATCCTCCCAAAAGTCTTTGAGATTGGGGAAATGAAGGTATCCAGGACCAAGCTTCAAATTATTCTTGACATATCCCTTACTGTTGAAGGGGAATCTCATCTGGTATGTATACAAGTTGATCATGGCTAGGGCCTTCTCCATATTTTCATCCCTTGAGCTAGATTCACACTTTTATTGACTGAGGTAAATAGGGAATGCCACTCCCTTATTCTTCCTGTCTCGACATTTATTTTGAACTAATACCAGTTGTTTGCAAAGCTTGACCAAAACAAGCTTGTCATCCACATACCTTGGCAATTTAGAAGGGTAACCATCAAATCCTCCTACTCGAAGGTAGGTGAACCTTGGAAACTGAATGAAGTAGCTACCATACTTCTTTATCAACAATGACGCTTCTTTTCAAATTCTCAGAGTTGTATTTCCTTGAAGTAACCTTACTGCAAGCATTATGAAAGCATCATTCACTCATCTAAAACATACAAAACTTTGTTCTAACTGCAACTACCCATAGTAATCATAAACTTGTGTCTCCTGATTAAGAACACCTTTGGTACTCAAACCAGGACATGATCTCAAATTGGCAATTGCATATACCAGGTAGGATGACATGTGGAATCATTAACTAGTCTTTAAGTGAATTAGTTGGTCATGTATGCAGTCACTGATAAGGCAGCCCTAATCAATAAATTGTTTTCCTGCCGATGTGACAATGATGAAGAGATACATCCACATTTCAAACTCGGTTGATTCGGGGCTGCCTGTCAACCTATGAAGAAGGGCAATCAAATAGAAGATCTCATTGATAAAAAGAGAACGGTGTAGTGTCTTAGGAAGTTGGGATTGCCCGCCTCTTAGTTTTACCATCCATTCCTTAGCCAAATTGTTCAAGCATTTGCTCCTGTTGTCACTAAAGTACTTGTAGGCCTTCTATTTATCAACATAGATGAACTTTTCTTTGTATGGCTCGAAGAATGATGGCAATAGAAATCCCATCGAGTTTGGCCATCAAGTGCCCATCAATGGATCTAATCTCTCTGGCTTTAGGATTGTACCTTTTTGCACATTCTATTACTAGCTCTGGACATTGGATAGCGGTGGGAAAACAAGTTGCATTGACTAGGCCACTCTCTGCAATCCTTCGGGACAATTTTGATCGTTCTGCTTCTGTCAATGACTTCTTGATTTTCTGTAGATCAATATGGCTCATTTTAGTATCAAATACCTCCCAAAGCATAGTGTTGATCATGGGATCATACTTAGAATTGTGAGGCTTATACTTCATGATGGTGTTTTCACAAGTTTAATAATATAGACTATTTAACCAACTTTGTACCTACAACTACTTTGAAAATTCTTGGGAACTTTGTGAATAATGTATTTGCTTTGAGGCTGTAGGTGTCCTCACAGAATATACTCTACATTGATTAAAGTGCTGAAAAATGAAGAATTCATCCTATATCTCTCATAAGGAACCCCTTCCCACTGACTTTCCATATATTTCATGATAGATTTCAGGCCTTCAAAAATATATTTTACTGTACAGGACAGTAAGCACATGCAATAAATTATAGAGAAAAAGATTCTCTTTAAAGGGATCTCTCTGGTTATTTGGAAGAAGTAAATATCTTCAAAACATCCATATCTATTGTGTCTTAACAGTTTGTCGGTATTTACTCACCATGTGGAGTAATATGTTCATGCAAGAATCTTTTATCATTTATAGTACTTGTAGATACCTTAGTCAGAGGCTCACACTTGTTTACAGGTTCCTAAAGTGTTTTCAACGAATGCATTTCATGCATTCGCTGCAATAATTGCATTCTGTTAGACCACATTTTTACATTTTAGAGGCTATTTGGTGTTCCAGCTTATGTTTCTTCTTTAGACATGTGTCACGAACGTGCTAGCGAAAGATGGCAGAAAAATGGCCTTATAACAGTCAATGACCTTTTCTTGAAAATCTTAAAAGATCTTTTCAACAGAAACCATTTTATATATTAATTTTGTGATCATTGGATAGCATGATATTTCATCAAGTGTGACCTTTGTTTATCAGCATATTTACAACTATAAGATCTGACAATGATTACCGATTTGATTATTACTTGAAAACTCCATGTTATCATGCGCAGAGATGATGACGATGAAGTTTGTATCTTGTCCATTGCTGGGTGCCTTTGATCAACTCCATGCTACAGTAGTTTGCCTTTCCAGTGTTCGATGGTGCAACTAGGCAATGCTTTAACAAAGTGGGGAAGATTAACTACCTACCAACACTCGTGCTCATGGAAGGTTTGATTAATAATGCTATTTGTGATTACAAATTCTGCTAATGATAAATTCAATGAAAATGAAGTTGTAGGAGTTCTTAGTATATTTGGCTTCTTATCCCAAAATAGTTATTGTGTTTCTCTACCACCTTCACGACATGCCGACTTTTGGGCATCGTGCAGTTTGAAACAATGTTCAAGTTTATTTAATTTATTTTGAGGCACTCCTTGAAACTTTACAGGAATTGCCAATAGTTCTTAAATTAATAATGATGCCCGATGATTAAGAAAATGGCTTGTTTGATCGGTGGTGAACATTAGTTTGATAATGGATTAGACATGCCGATGATAGATAAGTATAATCGTGGCAATACGTGGCAATGAGTGTGACCATCATACCATTTACTTACCCGTAGAAAACTTCTCCAACTTAGTGAGTTTATGGTTCACGACTAAGGATGACTCCCGAGACAGTTATTTATGCCTTCATTTTATATGATGATGTCAAGTGTGACACGTATCTGATTTACGTCGCCGATACTTGGGTCAACCAATATAAATTATTTGGTGATATCTTTTAACACACGTTGCAGTTCAAATAGTTTAGCATGTTCTCTCACCACTGTATCACGTGCATGATAACCAAGTTATTTGTTTCAATGGATGATGAAACCCTCATGAAATGTCATTTCTTCGAAGCACCATGTCGTCGATTAGGCTACTTGTTTAAGCTTCCACCGCTTGTATACATATCGTTATTCAAAATCATTTAATGACTGGATCTAACACCTTCGACATTCTTGGTATATTCCACAAAAGATTGGAATTTGGAACCTTCTCGACCTATGGGGATATTTTGACATTGAAACCCGTCAGATGAGGTGGTAGTCAGGAAACTGAAGGACACAAGTGAATACAACACCTTGACATTAAGTTATTACTTGGATTAGTGAAAGAAATATGCATAACACATGATAGTACATGTTAATTTATCAGAAAAAGTTCAAATTTTGGATAATCTGAAATGGGACAACAATGTCAAAATGGAACTATTAGTCATTTGATCTAGATTACAATATAGTATGTTATAAGTGCAACCCTCTTGAACATAAAGAACACAGTTGCAAAAAATCTTCACCTAGTTTGAAAGGTTGGAAAAGGAAAGAGCTTGAGAAAGTTTGGAGGAAGAAACCTGAACAAAAGATAGAACCTATAAAAGTATGGAGAAGAAAACTTGAGAAAAACATGGAGGATCCTAAACTTGTGCATAATGCACAAGACACATCATCTGTTGCATGGGACGCAACATGAAGTCAAGGGGAGTTGTCCAATGTCCTATCTTTTACCCCCAAGTAGTTTCAGGAGGTTTGTTGATGTATGTTTGTCAAAGAGAGTTCTTACTTGATTGGTTTGTTGCATGAGATCTCATGTGCTAGTTCACTCATTTCCATGGTGTTTGTTGATTGTCCCTATCTTTGGTGTTGACAACATACAATTCAATAGTTCATATGGTGCTTGTCAATATGGTGATCATATCTTGATAATCATGCTTTAGGAATTTGTTAGTGCCTGAATTGACTGACAATTTTTGAGCAATTTTCATGCAGGCACTTTCCCTAAGAATCCAAAAAATGTTCTAAGTCTTTGGGCCTCCTCAGCATTTTTCAGCTGCATCATCATATTTTCTTTGAGGAGGAGATCATCATCATCATATTGTGTTCGATGATGGTCAGCATCATCATGTTTTCTGTCGACTTGTTTCTCATCAGGATCATCATATTTCAATATCGGGTGATGTTTAGATATCATCCTGATCCTGCTGATGAGCTACAGTGCGCCCTGATTTGCTTGCGGGGGTGATTTTCCAAGTATCCGGTGATCTTCCAACTATCACCTTGCCCTAACATGATGATGACGTTGCCCCGATCTTCTAAAGGGGTTATTCTCTAAGTTGTTCGACCTGACCTATTTCTTCTAAGGGTCGTCTTCATCATCATGATCATATTTCCAGTTATCGTCGTGTTGCTTGCAAGGGTCATCATATTGTCTACCTGCGTGATTTTTTCACCGGGGTGATATTTTTATCATCGGGTGATCTTGGTTATGATCATCCTGATGATGTTGTTGAAGAGTTCTAAGTGTGACCCGATATTCACTGGGGTCATCATATTTTGAACGTCAGGATGATCTTAGTCAATATCATCCTGATGATGTTGTATCACTTCTTGTTCGTTGTTTTGTCATCCTAATGATGCTGACGTCATTCTTATGACAGGGTGATCTTTCTGCCTATCTGCATCATGCTATTTCCGAAGGAGGGGGTGATATTTTCATATCACCCGGGTGTATGTTTGTTCCAGCGTCATGATGATGCTGATATCAAGGAGATATCCGCCTGCCGGCTTCGTGCATTATCTAGTGGGGGTGATCTTTTCAAGCATCATCATATTCGTCTATCGCCCCGATCTTATAGTGGAGCTACAGTGCAACCTGATATTTGTGCATCAGGATGATATTTCCAAATATCCGGTTGTCTTCCAAATATCATCCTGATGTTAATATGATGATGACGTCATCAAGGTCTGGGGGGGTCATATTTCTAACACTGATCACCTTGTGGAGATCCCCCGATATTTGCAAACATGATGATGACGTCATCCGGATATGAGGAGGTGCGCAGCAGGCAGATATGATGATGACGTCAGCAGGATATGATGATGACGTCATCAGGATGATCATCGGCCAGACTTTTGGTATAGGCTCAGCAGGAGGATGTTCCTCCGATGGATCAGGTTGTGCCGATGAAGGCGATTATCATGCAGGCTATATTGCGATATGATGATGATGTCAGGGTGATATTTCAAACAACAGGATATCATGCTGCTGGAGGATGATGATGATGAAGTCTTATACTAGTGTCGTCAGGAGCAAAAGCACCGACATCACATATGCTCATGACCTAGTATATAAAGTGTTAAAGAGGTTGCCGCGGGGTGCATGTGGGATAATTGATATCCTGCATTTTCAAATATCATGATGATGAATCTCGGCGGGAAATGGTTGCGATCGACTGTTAGATGTTTTTCCCAAGGCCGCGGGTTGGTGCGCCTTTAATGGCGATTGTTGCAGAGGTATGGGCGATGGCGTGGGCGGATCTGGTACTCGATTGAAGGTGTACATCAGCGGACAGTGGCGCAGGGCTCGAGAAATCTTCCTGTCTCCTCCCCTACCTGCTCCATTCAAGTTTGGGCGCCAATCTGGTGATGTTTGAGCGCCATCTTTCTGATACTGTGTATCTGGTAGGATTTTTGGTCAACCATGTAATTAATTGCTGAGCACCTACCTGGCTGTTATAAGCAGGTTGTGTTGCTCATTTGTTGGTTGTTGAAAGTTGAAGATTTTTGGCTCTGTAATTCATAACAAGCTGATCTGGTTGCTCTGTACAGCTTAACCTGTGAGTTTATGTATCTCTTGTTGTATGTTTTTGGCATGAACCCACTAATTTCATGATTGATCTTATATGAGAAATGCTATCTTAGCATGTGTTGTGTTAATTCTGTCTCCAGTATTGCATGTATTCTTCTTCTGAATCTGGATGTTTGGGTAATGTTTAGATTCTAGAGCATAGAATTCCTATGTTGAATGTCTGATCTTTTAACTTCTGCTCAAGGGGTAGATTAAACTGTTTTTAGGTTGAACATTGGGAAGGGTGTACTGCAGTAGGGATGCCATAAGTAGAGATAACTTAACACTCTGTATTGGGAGATATCTGTAAGGCAGGTATCACATATATCCCCTTGAAATCTAGTTTTAGCTGTTCATGCTGATCATTCACAGGTGTATGTCTACTGACTCCAGGCCCTGGATAGGCACCAATCATGCTTTGTTTTTGTGTTATAACCATGTCCAGCTTTGCATCCAAACTTAAAATCCAAATCAAAATCTAAAACAAACATTAGGACATTAGAATTAGTTTAGGATCCTCAGTCCTCTATCTACAACTGCTAATAGGCCCAAAGCTAGCCCCTTTGCTCTTATCTTTCAGTTTTGGTCTACTTACAAGAGGACTATCTGCTTTCTGTCAGCATCCCAGCCTTGTATGCATATCCTCATGGATGTTGAGTAGGGAATACCCCCCTAGGTCTTGCAGAGCCTGAAGAAGAAGAGGAGATAAAATATAGAGTCTATCTCCTACACTGTTGGCCCCCTGGCCCAGAGATCCTGTTGATCACTGATGGCTACCTTGTAGGGAAATCTGGGAATAAGCATCCAGTCTGGGAAAAAGTCAACAGAATTCATGCTTGATAATGTTTGTTGGACTGCTTTATGTCAAGAAGTTTCATGATAGGGTGTACACAAGGAGTTCACATCAGATTTTAGCATATTTTGGTTCAAGAGGATGTAAAATGTAGAGATGTAAATGGCTGTCTACCTTGGTTTGGAACTCATGTTGAAGATCTAGATATATTTGGTAGTGGAAGACTCCATGACATTGATTCAAATATAGTGTAAAGAGGATGTAGGAGTCTCTATACCTATATCTATTATGTGAAGACCTATCAAAGGAAGGTGAAGCCTATCATAGTTAGTAGATAAAACTATCCAAAGTAGAAGTCAGAAGATGCATTCAAATCTACAAGATATATAAAAAGTAAAATCATGGTTTCATCATATGCAAACCCTAATGGAGAAATCAAGGCATTGCTCACATTATGAAAGTGAAGACTAAAGTTTGTAGTCTTTGATAGTGATATTAGATGAGGGAACAATTGTTGCAAGTATGGGCCTAACCAATGTTGTCATTGATGTCAACATACTCCTGTTGCATTCATGTCAAGGATTGTGGTGGTGCTCACCTAGGGTTAGGGTTTTGAATTGATTTTACTAGCCTATATTTTTATTCTTTCAAACCCTCGGTGCCTTAGGTTTATTTTTCCTCGGCCTTCTGCATTATACTCTCTATTTTGTAGTTGACCTCCTGTAGTGGGTTCCCGGTTGTTTAAGTTACATCTTCATGCTTTGGCACTCATTGGTTGACCGGCCCCTATGCAATGTTTTACCACCTTTTCCGGTCGCACTTAAGAAAAATGCTAAGTTTTAAAATTACTTTATGACACGGTGAAATCTTTTGCATGTTTGCATTATTGTATGTACAAGTGCAAAAGTATATTGGCGGGCCCAAAAATGTTCAATCGGCTTTCAAAGAAATGAAAAAATTGATTGTATGCATTTTAAATGCATATCAGGTTTGTATATGCATTGAGGAATCTTTCGCAGATTCCTGGAATATGCTGCGTTTGTATCTAGGGGAGTGCATGTATGTCGCATTGTATGTTTAGACATACAACGTCTAGGTACATCGGCCGATGCATATACAATGAAAAGATTCAGGGGGTCTTGTATGTTCGCCAACATACAAAGCAGGAGATACATTTGGTGGGGTCCGCCTCACATACAAAGCGGAATGTATATGCAATCTACATTCGCTATATACAAAGAAAAAATGTGCAAGGCCTGGATACGGAAGGATTGTATGTTGCATTAGATAGATTTTGAAGTCCGCGGGTTGTATATCGTGTTTGTATATGTGATATACAAAGGAAATATACATTGGATAAGATTCAAGCTGGATTCCAAAGGTTTTCCAATCTAGCTAATAAATGAGTTGGAATCTGCGACTTGTATATTTGCTTTTGTATGTGTGACATACAAGATGGAGATACAAGAGAAAGATACAAGGTAGAACTCAATCAAATTTCAAAATGTTTTATAAAGTTTGTTGTCTACGGCTTGTATGTTAAAATGTTTGTATGTTTGACATATACAACACAATATACAGAAGGGTAAGTACAAGCCAGACCCGATGGTGCTTTCAAGCTTGTTCTACAGGAAATTTGGGGTCTGCCTTGTATGCAAGGGATTGTATGTATATACAATCCAATTCTCAGCTGCATATACAAGGGCAAAAAGGGCAAAATATTTGTTTGCTGCGAAAAGTCAAAGGAAGCACAGGGTGCCTGCATGGCATAATTTCATTGGCCGATGACTAGTCAGCGTGGACCATGGCCATTGATCCTGGAGATGGGAAGGAGATCGACAGCCATGTTTTAAACTCTCAGCGAAGGATTTTTCCTATGCATATGCAGTCATTTTTGGGTGGGAAACGTTCTAAGGCTTGCAGGCTGCTGCACTCCAGGAAGCCGCGGGTAGGTGAGCCATTATTGGCTATTTGCAGAGGCATGGTTGATGGAGTTGATGGGCTAACTACAAGATTTATGAGAAATTTTGTGAGTGGCGGTGCATCTCATGAGCTCATCTATTTTTCCCTCCTATTCTGCCTGCGCTTTTAATGTTTTGGGTGTTGTTTTTGGTGCAATGTATTTGGCAAAAATTTTGAATTGCCATGTAATTAATTTGCTCAGTACACAGTCTTGCTATAAAATGTAAACTATGTCACTCATTTGTGGTTGTTGAAAACTAGACAAATTTTGGTGCTGTAATAAGATACAATTCTACTAGTGGCTCTATTTTGGTGCCTTGTGAGCTTATGAGTTGTATGTTGAATGTTTTATGCATAGAATTCATCAGTTTCATGTTGATTTAAATGAGTATTGCATGTATTTTGTTATTTGTCTCCAAGTTGAATGTGTTCTTCTGAATCTAAACAGCTAAGGGGTGTTTCAGATTCTAGGATATGGGTTTGCTATGTTGAATGCTTGATCTTTTACTTCTACTCAAGGAGTAGATTAAATGTTTTGGGTTAAGTGTTGGGAAGAATACATTGCAGTGAGGATGTTTGTAAGAAGAAATAACTGAATACTTAGTCTTGGGTAGTGTTTGTAAGGCAGACATTACAAAACCCCCTTGAAATCTAATTATTGTTTTAAGTCTATGGTAAACACACACACACACACACACACACACACACACACACACACACACACACACACACACACACACACACACACACACACACACACATATATATATCTATTGACTTCGAGCCCTGGATAGGCACCAATCCAGTCTTGTATTGAGGTTACAACCCAAAGTCCCACTCTTGCATCCAAATTCAAAAACAAACTCAAACTTCAAATACAAACCTTTAGGACATTAGAAATAGTTTTAGGACCAAATTCCTTTGTCTCACAACTGAACTTAGGCCCAAAGCTAGCCCCTTTGCACTTATTTCACAGTTTTGGTATGCATGAGAGAGGATTTATCTGCTTTGTATCAACATCTCAGTGATGTTCATAGGCATATTTTATAGATGTTGAATAGGGAATACCCCCCTTGGTTCTGCAAAGCCTAAAGAAGAAGAGGAGATATTTATAGAGTCTATCTCCTGTACTATTGGCCCCTGGCCCGGGAATCCTGTTGATCAATGATGGCTACCTTGTAGGGATAACTGGGAAGCATCCAGTTTGGGAAAAATCCAACAGATTTGGCGACTCCACTGGGGAATGCTTTGTATAAGAACCCTGGTTTTAAAAGAATTTAATTCCTAAGTATAGGTGGCGACTCCGAACAAATCTTCCAACTGGTAAAGTAAAGCTTTGTATACAAGGGAGAAGATCCCTACGTAACCCTTTGTTTGAAGAATTACATGTAAAAATGATGTACAGGAAAAAAGGGACCATTCAAGCCAGTCATGATAGTTCCCCTAGCCCCAGAAAAAATGATACCCAAGATAATCCTAGATCTTCATAGCAGCATGCACCATATTTTTCAAACACAGAAGCTAAAATACAAGATGTGTTTGGAAGGCAACAGGGTGACGGATTGAGAATGAGGTCAGAGGTGTTTCAGGAACGTCCTTTCCTAGATCCCCCTGACCGATTTGAAGAAGCTGAATCCCCAAGGGATGATGATGACCAAAATGGAATGAGACCATCCACTTCTATGCCAAGAGATGAAGAATTAGCTGAAGAAATCAAGAGCCTGAGGGCTGAATTAGAATACCTGCAAGCAGTGAAGATTAGAGATGACATTAGACAAAAGGTGCAAGCTTTGAGAGTTGCTTAGAATGATTCAATTCCCACCCTTGATAATGCAAATGTGCAGAGAAATCAGCAAAGAAATGAAACTCAGAATCAACATAATGATCAGAGACAGAATATAAACAATGCTAGGATACCATTAAATAATGTGAGAAATCAGAATGCCAATTGGAATGCCAATGTAAATCAGTTTGGTAGACAGCCTATGCAGCTAGATAAATTCAGGCAGCTTGTTTTTTATGGTATTCCTGGTTAACCTAATCCCATTGACAAACATGTGAGGCCACAAGTGCCAAAAGTTTTAGGAAATAATACTGTGTCAGGGGAAGATCATGTAAAGGCCTTTCAGAATGTCATTGACAACTTTGAGGTTGAGCATGAGGACATTTTTATGAAATTGTTTATGCAATCCTTAGTTGATGAAGCTAGAGAATGGTATAAAGATCTGCCTGACCAAAGTGTTTCATCATGGGAAGACTTCAAGAGAATTTTCAAAGAACAATATGGTGATAAAACTGATCCAAGCTTTTTTGTAAATGAATTCACTAGTATTACTAAGGGATCAAATGAGCAGGTTGCAGACTTTAATGCTAGGTTCACTAAAGTGTTGAACAAGTTGCCACATCACCTGAGGCCTAATGAACCAATGTGCATAGTGTTGTACATAAATGCTTTTGATGCTAAAACAGCTTATGGGTTAAGAGATAAGGGCCTTGCTAACCTCAAGGATGCTTTTAAAATTGCAACCAACATTGAGAATAATAGAAAAGCATCTGGTAAGACAAACAGAAGAGATGATGTAAAAATTCTGCAAAATCCAAATAATAAGTCTCAAAGTATTCAAGGTAATGCATCTACTTCTGATGATAAATTAGATAAATTGACAACTATTGTTAAGGGCCTAAGTTACAGACTTGCAAAAAATGAAAAGGGGATAGGTCCTGACAGACAGGTTTACCAAAGGCAAGAAAAGAGACCATCATTGCATGATATGCCATATAGCACTAATTGGCATAATGGTAAACCCATTCTCCCAAACAGCAACACAAATCAAAGGGCTCAAAATGTTAAGGAAACACCTGATCCTTTGAAGAAGGCTATTAATATTGTTGATGACACCCCATGGTGCATAATATGTCAAATGCCTCACTCACAGTCACAATGTATGATTGCTCAGTCTTTATATAATAATGTTGTTGCCTGTGATGAGTGCAATAAGCCACATTGTATGGAGGATGATAGTGTCAATATGCTATCCACAAACAGGGAGTATCCTTCTCATGATGCTGATGCAAGGGCAAACAATGAGATTTAGGTCTGCCAGCAGGTTTCCTGTGATGAAGATGATGAAGATAATTATGCTTATGCTAAAGAATCACACATTTTTCTGAATAACTTGAGAAGGCATTCTGATGAAGGGATTAGAGCCCTCACAGCTGCAGCAGTAGCTCAAGTCAAAAGCAATTATAACCTTAGGGGCAAGGCTCAGGTAAGCAACTCACGCCAATCAGAGAACACTTTTGTGAGCCAACCAGTGCATAATCATAAAGAGGCTGAGCCACAAAAGAAACAATGGAACAATAATAAGCAATGTTTTAAGAAAAAAATAGGTCATGATTCTCAAAGACCAAAAAATAGAGTTCCCCAAAATGAGGATCAAAGCAAGAACTCTCATATCATAAATGACAGTCAGGGGACCATAAAAATTAAAGCTAGTTCATCTCAGGATAAAAATAAAACCATGGATCAGGCTACAACTGTTATACAAAATTATGCTCCTTTTGACATAACTCAAGTCCTGTCCCAGATAAAGGTCTCTGTTCCATTGATGGAGTTGATGAAAGTTGAGGAATTCATAAATAAAGCATTGTCCCTGATTTCAGGAGTACTTTGTCAAGCCAAGCAAAATGTTGAGACTCAGGGTAAGAAACAAGCCTTGTGTATTGATGAGGATGAGGTTCCTGAAGTGTATCTAGGGGTGACCATGACAAAATGCCCTTCACAGGTTGAACCATTTTATGTCTCCCTTGTTATCAATAGAAAAGTGATTAAGAATTGTATGCTTGACTCAGGAGCATCAACAAATATCATGCCTCTAGCTATCATGTAGCAAGCTAGGTTAAAGATAGATAGGGCATGTGGAAAATGCTATGCAATGGATGCTAGGGAAGTACCAGTCATTGGAATCATGAAAGATGTGGATTTTAGACTGGCAACATACCCAGAAAAGACCTACAAAATGAACATAACAGTTGTTGACATAAAGCCACAGTATGGTATGTTGTCAAGAAGATGGGCAGCACTGATTGGTGGAAGTATGCAACTAGATCTATCATATGCCATGATCCCAATGAATGGCAAAGATGTCAAATTGGTCAGAGAAGAAAGGTCACTAGAAACAATTGAGGATCAAGAGTCAAAAGAGCATGTGTGTTTTGTGGATGTTGACTGTGGTTCAGAGTTGTCTCAGATGATCAAGGAGGTAAAGGGAAAGATATTTGCATTCAAGAGGTTGACCAATAGGGTCTATGGACTATGTATTTTGATGGAGCTTGCTCAAAGGAAGGCTCTGGTGTTGGAGTTGTGTTTTTGTCTCCAGCTGGTAAGCTTCTAAAATTATCTTTCTTGTTGAAGTTTGCCTGTACAAATAATATTGCAGAATATGAAGCTTTGTTACTAGGATTGAATGTTGCTTTGAAGCATGGGATCAAGATGCTAAAAGTATTTGGGGATTTAGAGTTAATTGTTTCCTAGGTTAGAGATAAGTATGCTTCAAAAAATAAGAGGTTAAAATAGTATAAACATGTTGTCTGGTATACAATTGAATTGTTTGATGCTTTTTCAATAAACTGGATAGAGAGATCAAAAAATGTCATGGTAGATTTTTTAGCTAATGTATCCATAAGGCCAGATGATGTCACTCTATTTGATGTCACAAATGTTGAGGTTAAACTTAGACCTGCAATACCAGATAATGTGTGTAGTTGGCAAGTATTTGATGATGATAAAGATTTGTTAAGATTTTTACACTGCATAGATGAATATGAGAATCAAGAGATGGATTTTCAGAATGTTGTAAAGGTTGTGGATGGAAAAGAAACTCTTTTGGGGAAAGAGGTAATTCAACTCAAAACAAATAAAATCCCCCTAGGGCTGGTTGCTTTAGAGAGAGCATTTGACAATAGAGAGCAGTTTGTTACAAAGGCATCTCCTACAAACAAGAATGATTTGGAGGAGATAAACTTGGGGACATCTCATGCCTCCAAAAAGGTATACATTGGCAAATAGCTCAAGCCACACATCAAGAGTATGTTGATAGCATTATTAAAAAAGTATAAGCATGTTTTTGCATGGTCATATGAGGACCTGAAGGCTTATAGAGAAGACCTATTCTAGCATGAGATCCCTTTGAAGCCTAAGGCTAAGCCATTCAGATAGAAACAAAGACTTATTAACCCAACTTTGGCTCCACTGATGCAAGAAGAGATTATGAAGCTTAGGGAGACTGGAATAATTATGCCTATCAGACACTCAACTTGGGTGTCCAATCTTGTCCCAGTTAGAAATAAAAATGGTGATATAAGACTTTGTGTGGACTTTAGAAATTTGAATGTATCTTCTTTAAAGGATAATTATCCATTGCCTAACATGGAAGCTATGTTGCAGAAGGTAACTGGTTGTGAGCTTTTATCCATGATGGATGGATTTTTAGGATACAATCAGGTGAAGGTAAAAGGATCTGAACAATTCAAGACTACCTTCACCACTCCATGGGGGACCTATGTATATGTGAGAATGCCATTTGGACTAACAAATGCAGGTGCTACATTTTAGAGGGCTATGGATGTTGCTTTTGCAGGATTGATTGATTCAATCTTGGCTGTATATCAAGATGATTTAACTACCTATTCAAAAAGGGAGGAGCAGCACTATATGCACTTAGAATAGATTTTTATTAGAGCATTAGAATATGGCATTTCACTTAACCCAAAGAAATGTGTTTTTGGAGTAGTGGAAGGGAAACTATTGGGACACATTGTTTCCAAGGATGGAGTTAGGATTGATCCTGAAAGGGTTACTACAATTGATAGAATTCAGATTCCCAAAACAGTGAAAGGCATTCAGTCCTTCTTTGGAAAAATTAATTTTGTTAGAAGGTTCATTCCCAACTTTGTAGAGACCATAAAGGATATTTCCAAAATGTTGAAGAAGGGCGCAACTGTCAAGTGGGAAGGTGAAGCAACTAAATCATTTCAAAACATCAAAGAGGCTATAAAAATGGCTCTTGTGTTGAGATCTCCTGATTTTTCTAAGTCATTTCAATTGTTCTCATTTGCTTCTTTTCACACTATTGCTGCATATTTATTACAGAAAAATGAGGATGGTTTTGAACAACATATTGCTTTCTTTAGCATGTCATTGCAAGCAATTGAGTTGAAATATGATCTTATGGAAAAGTAGGCATATGCATTGGTTAGAGTAGTCAAAAGCTTCAGGCCATACATAGTAGGCTCTTAGATAGTTGCATATGTGCCCCATGCAGTAGTTAAGGATATTTTCACTTAGTAAGAAGTGACTAGAAGAAGATGTAGGTGGATAAACAAGTTGCAAGAGTTCAACATTGAGATACAAATCACAAAACTAGTAAGGGGACAAGGTTTGGCTAAAATGATGACACAATCAAATCTAGAGGCATGCCAAGTGAATGTAGTGCAGAATGAGGTTGTAAACATGTCAGAATCTAAATGGTATAAGGACATTGTGTACTATTTGCAGAATTTAAATTGTCCTTCCCATTTCAGTGATAGTCAAAAAAGGACTTTAAAATTACATGCTATCAAATACATCATTGTTCAGGGAGAGTTGTATTGGAAAAATCCTGACGGTGTACTACTTAGGTGTGTGAATGAAAATCAAGCTAAGGATATTATAAGTGACATGCACAAAGAAGTGTGTGGTGGACACTATACTACCCAGACAGCAGCTCACAAAATTCTTAGAGCAGGCTATTGGTGGCCAACTCTTTTCTCAGACACACAAAGGATGGTAAGAAAATGTGATCCCTGTCAGAGATTCTCAGGAAAATTAAAGTATGAAGGTGCATTACCCCTTAGAACTATAACTGTGGAGGCTCCATTTCAGTAATGGGGAATTGATTTTATAGGGGAAATCTCAGAAAAATCAAGTGGAGGACATAGTTGGATTTTGGTTGCTACTGATTACTTTAATAAATGGATTGAAGCCATTCCAACTAAGAAAGCTACAAGCAAGGTGGTGATGGTTTTCATTTTAGAAAACATTATTATCATATTTGGAGTGCCAGTCAAAGTGGTCACAGACAATCTTAGGTGCTTCAGATCTGTTGAGTTTGTTGATTTTTGCAATAGTTATGGGATTGATTTGTCACATGCATCACCATATCATCCACAGGGAAATGGTCAAGGAGAGTCAAGTAACAAAAGCCTCATGAAAATCATCAAAAGGATGGTGGATAAAAATAAAAGGGCTTGGGATTCAAAGTTGAAGATGGCATTATGGGCTGACAGAGTGACAGTGAATAAAGCAATTGGAAGGTCACCTTTTGAACTAGTGTATGGTGCAGCGGCTAAGTTACCTGTGAATAATCTCTTGCCAGTTTATAAATCTATACAAGAGAATGATGAAGAGATTGAACATTCAATGAGTGAAAGGATAAATCAACTAGTTGCGCTGGATGAAATTAGAAGGGAGGCACAAAAGACCAACATTAAGAAATAGCAAAAGGTAAAATATTTGTTTGATAAAAGGGCTACAAAAAGGAAGTTCTAGATAAATGACTTGGTCCTTCTTTGGAATGCAAAGAACTAGGATAAGGGCAAACATGGCAAATTTGAGCCCTTGTGGATGGGCCCATATCAAACTAGCAATACTCATGGAGAGGATTCATACTTTCTCTAGGCCCTAAACGGTGAACTATTGGAATTGCTTGTGCACGGTCAGTTCCTAAAACCTTACTTCATATAAATGGATATCTTGTGTGCACATTGTAAATTAGGTGTAAATAGTTTGTACATGCCTTGTATAGTAGGTTGTGTTTTGAGTTTCATGTGTTTGCCTGGTCTGCCCCGGAGTGGTCTGGTTCTCACTGCAGCCTTGCACCTGCATGTCCTCAATCAGAGCCAATGGTGGTGATCACCTAGGGTTATGGTTTTGAATTGATTTTACTACCCTATATTTTTATTCTTTCAAACCCCTGGTGCCTTAGGTTTATTTTTCCTCGGCCTTCTGCATTATATTCTCTATTCTGTAGTTGACTTCTTGTAGCAAGTTCCCAGTTGTTTAAGTTACATCTTCATGCTTTGGCACTCATTGGTTGACCGGCCCCTATAATTTGTTTTATCACCTTTTCTGGTCGCACTTAAGAAAAATGCTAAGTTTTAAAATTAATTTATGCCGCGGTGAAATCTGTTGCATGTTTGTGTTCTTGTATGTAAAAGTGCAAAAGTATATTGGCGGGCCCAAAAATGTTCAATCAGCTTTCAAAGAAATGAAAAATTGATTGTATGCATTTTAAATGCATATCGGGTTTGTATATGCATTGAGGAATCTTTCGCAGATTCCTAGAATATGCTACATTTGTATCTAGGGGAGTGCATGTATGTCACATTGTATGTTTAGACATACAATGGCTAGGTACATCGGCCGATGCATATACAATGAAAAGATTCAGGGGGTCTTGTATGTTCGCCAACATACAAAGTAGGAGATACATTTGGTGGGGTCTGCCTCACATACAAAGCGGAATGTATATGCAATATACATTCGCTATATACAAAGAAAAAATGTGCAAGGCCCGGACACGGAAGGATTGTATGTTGCAGTAGATAGATTTTGAAGTCCGCGGGTTGTATATCGCGTTTGTATATGCGATATACAAAGGAAATATACATTGGATAAGATACAAGCCGGATTCTAAAGGTTTTCCAATCTAGCTGATAAATGAGTTGGAATCCACGACTTGTATATTTCCTTTTGTAAGTGCAACATACAGGATGGAGATACAAGAGAAAGATATAAGGAGGAACTCAATAAAATTTCAAAATGTTTTATAAAGTTTGTTCTCTATGGCTTGTATGTTAAAATGTTTGTATGTTTGACATATACAACACAATATACAGAAGGGTAAGTACAAGCTGGACCCGATGGTGCTTTCAAGCTTGTTCTACAGGAAATTTGGGGTATGTCTTGTATGCAAGGGATTGTATGTATATACAATCTCATTCTCAGCTACATATATAAGGGCGAAAAGGCCAAAATATTTGTTTGCTGCGAAAAGTCAAAGGAAGCACAGGGTGCCTACGTGGCATAATTTCAATGGCCGATAACCAGTCAGCGTGGACCATGGCCATTGATCCTGGCGATGGGAAGGAGATCGATGGCTATGTTTTAAACTCTCAGCGAAGGATTTTTCCTCTGCATATGCAGCCATTTTTGGGTGGGAAAAGTTCTAAGGCGCACAGGCCACTGCACTCCAGGAAGCCGCAAGTAGGTGAGCCATTATTGGCTATTTGCAGAGGCATGGTTGATGGAGTTGACGGGCTAACTACAAGATTTATGAGAAAGTCTATGAGCGGCAGCGCGTCTCCTGAGCTCATCTATTTTTCCCTCCTATTCTGTCTGCACTTTTAATGTTTTGGGCACCATTTTTGGTGCAATGTATCTAGCAGAAAATTTAAATTGCCATGTAATTAATTTGCTGAGCACACAGTCTTGCTATAAAATGTAAACTGTGTCACTCATTTGTGGTTGTTGAAAACTGGACAAATTTTGGTACTGTAATAAGATACAATTCTGTTGGTGGATCTGTTTTAGTGCCTTGTGAGTTTATGAGTTGTATGTTGAATGTTTTATGCATAGAATTCATCAGTTTCATGTTCATTTAAATGAGTAATGCTTCATTGCATGTATTTTGTTATTTGTCTCCAAGTTGAATGTGTTCTTCTGAATCTAAACAGCTAAGGGGTGTTTCAAATTATAGGATATGGGTTTGTTATGTTGAATGCTTGCTCTTTTACTTCTACTCAAGGAGTAGATTAAATGTTTTGGGTTAAGTTTTGGGAAGAATACATTGCAGTGAGGATGTTTGTAAGCAAAAATAACTGAATACTTAGTCTTGGGTAGTGTTTGTAAGGCAGACATTACAAAACCCCCTTGAAATCAGATTATTGTTTTAAGTCTATGTTAAACATACACATATATATATCTATTGACTCCGAGCCTTGGATAGGCACCAGTCCAGTCTTGTATTGAGGTTACAACTCAAAGTCCCTGTCTTGTATCCAAATTCAAAAACAAACTCAAACTTCAAATACAAACCTTTAGGACATTAGAAATAGTTTTAGGACCAAAATCCTCTATCTCACAACTGAACTTAGGCCCAAAGCTAGCCCCTTTGCACTTATTTCATAGTTTTGGTCTACATAAGAGAGGATTTATCTTCTTTGTATCAACATCCCAGTGATGTTCATAGGCATATTTTATGGATGTTGAATAGGGAATACCCCCCTTGGTTCTGTAGAGCCTAAAGAAGAAGAGGAGATATTTATAGAGTCTATCTCCTGTACTGTTGGCCCCTAGCCCGAGAATCCTGTTGATCAATGATGGCTACCTTGTAGGGATAACTGGGAAGCATCCAGTTTGGGAAAAATCTAATAGATTGGATGAGTTGTGTGCTGAGGATATTGAGAAAATTAGTCCTATCAGAAACAGAGAAAAACAGTGAAGACAGTGAAGCTCTATGAAGTGTAGATCCCAGCTAAGCTAAAGATCAGAGGATGCACATCAAAGGGTTTGTAGATATATGTCTAAAGATGATCCAGTCAAGATTTGAGAGGTTCACATGAAGATTTGGAGAAGTTATGGCTATATGAGTAAAACTGGTTCTGACAGATGTTCAGAGGTGACAGAGTGACATAAATAGGTCTGGTGAGATCTAGAAATGCAATATCATGTTCTACGGATTTGGTGGAGTGTTTAGGAAGTGAATGTAAATTGACAACTCAATTGGTTCATGGTCTAGAGATCCGCAAGTATCTATTCTAATATAACAGTGATGAAAGAATGTTTTCTTGAGGTTCTAGATGAAGATGCGAATAATTTCAGTAAGCAGAAGTGGTGTGGATGTTCTTAGTGTTTTAGGCAAGCTTGTGGGGGTCTCTAGATTGTGTCGAGTTCGTGTTGGTGGTCTGCATTGAAGATTGAGCTCGTAATTAAAGATTAACATCCGAGTGATGATGTTCTTCCTAATCATGGCCGACCGGATGTTTTAAACATCTTGTGGATGATCTTGGAGATGTTTTGCGAAACATGGCATGTTCCTCAAAGACGATTCAAGTCCCAGATATGTGTGGCTGACAATGTGGTGATTCACATGAAGTCTTTTGTAATAAGTAAAGTTGTATTTGTGTATTTGCTCTGTAATAAAATAAAGTATGTATTGTGCCAACTTTGATGATTATCCCGAAGTTGATGTCTTGTATAAATAAGAGTTGTGAAGTCATTTCAAAGTATCCAATGTGAAGATGAGTAAGTGGTAGAGAGGAGAAGAGTGAAAAGCAGAGAAGATGTGTTGAGCTTAAATGGAACTAACTCAAGCATGGTGAAGATGCTAATATTCAGTTCAAGTATGTAATATTTATTATTCTGTAGACAATGTGTCTCTTGTAGGCAGTGGCTCTTGTGAGCAGTGTGCTTAGGCAGTGAGCCCTAATTGGCATGTGCCATTTTGTTCTTCCTATTCTTTTAACAGAGAATACAATCTTGGGTTAGTCACCCCATGGGTTTTCCCTTAACCAGGTTTTCCATGTTAAAATCT
Organism: Cunninghamia lanceolata; assembly: GCA_027924645.1. Taxonomy (NCBI): domain Eukaryota; kingdom Viridiplantae; phylum Streptophyta; class Pinopsida; order Cupressales; family Cupressaceae; genus Cunninghamia; species Cunninghamia lanceolata. Next base: position 15,307,801 of record BSBN01000078.1, read on the forward strand.
TGGTGTCATATGTGTTAATGTGTTTCTGCTCTTGAATTATTGCATTGTGCTTCAATGCTGTTGAATTACAAGAAGGATTTAAGTGTTTAAAGTAAAGAAATTTTTGGGACAACTGATTCACCCCCCCTCTTAGTTGTCTATCCTAAAACTAACAATTGGTATCAGAGCTAAGTTCCTGAAAAAAAGCTTAATCACTTGAGGAGATCCAGGATGTCTTCCTACAAGAAGGATAGTCTGAGATTTGATGGAACCAATTACATTCTTTGGAAAAGCTGCATGGAATGTCACTTACAATGTATGGGAATTCAATATTAGACCATAACTTCAAAGAAGTATGTTCCTCTAAAGAATGGCCCGACAATTGTAGATGAAATCCAAGATGCTGAAGACAATCTTCAGGCTAAAGAAGCTTTACTAAGTGCCTTATCTGATTCAGAGCTGATAAATGTTATAGATTTAAAAACTGCATATGAGATTTGGGAAAAACTAGAATTTCTACATGAAGGATACAAATATGTTAAGTGTGCCAAGCTACAGAATCTGAAAGGAAAATTTGAAAACCTAAAGATGAATGAAGATAAGAATATCACTACATTTATGCCTAAAGTAAATGAGCTTCTTTGTGGCATTAGGTGTGCAAGTGGAATCTTGGATGAAGATGAGATTGTTGCCAAAGTTCTCAGATCCCTACCTTTTGCTTACAAACACAAGGTTGTTGCCATTGAAGAATTCAAATCTTTTTCAAATATCACAAGAGATCAATTGGTTGGAAAATTAGCTGCATTTGAATTGGCCGAGTTTAGAGATGCACCCCCCAAGACTGAATCTGCATTCAAAGCTAGTGCCTCTATAAAAGGCAAACAAAGGTATGATCTAGGAGAGAACTCCTCAAAGAAACTATCATGGTATGAAAAAGCAAGAAAAGATCTAGAAGAAGATGAACCAGAAGTTGCTCAACTTGAAGCCCTTATTGCAAAAAGACTGCCAAGAGGATCTGGTAAGTATGAAGGAAAATTGCCCTTCAAATGTTTCAACTGCAACAAGATTGGTCATTTTGCCTCAAGGTGTCCAGAAAGATTTTCAAGGGCAAATCCAAATAGATCAAGATTCCAAAAGAAATGTTACTATGTTCATGAAGATGATGATGATGAAGGAGTAACAGATGATGAATCAGAGATAGGAAACAAATCCGGAAGTGACTGGGTGTTTATTGCCATCAAGGAAGAAGATCCAATGCCCTCTAAATTTGTTAATCATAAAATGATAGAAAGAGCTCTAGTTGCCCAAGTTGAAGAAAAGGATGATTGGGTCATTGATAGTCGATGCTCCCACCATATGACTAGTGACAAAAATAAGTTCATAGATTTGGAAAGATATGAAGGAGGAGTTGTAAAATTTGGTGATAATTCTGCTAGCAGAATCAGAGGTAGAGGAACTATTTCTTTTGATGGAAAGAACAAAACCAATGATGTAATGTATGTTGAAGGTCTGAAGCATAATCCTCTCAATGTTGGACAGTCGGTGGACAAAGGGTATGATCTCCGATTCAAAAATGGAAAATGTAAGATCTTTGAAAGTTCTAAAACAAAGATTGCATCCAGTACTCAAACAAAAGGTAACATATTCCACTTGGTTGGTACTGGCAAAAGTTATTTATTTGTTCAAATTGATCAAAGTTGGTTGTGGCATAGGAGAATGTGTCATGTGAATTTTGATAATATCATCAAGATAAGCAACACTCAAGCTGTAAGAGATCTTCCAAGACTGGTGAAACCTACTAATAGTTTGTGAAAAGAATGTCAGTCGGGTAAGCAAAGAAAAGTCACATTCAAAAGTAAGGAACACTCTTCTACCAGATTGTTGGACTTAGTACATACTAATTTATGTGGACCGACAAGAATCAGGAGTTTGCAAGGTGATAGATATTTCATGCTACTAATTGATGATCATTCCCAGATGATGTGGGTGACTTTTCTAAAAGGGAAATCTGAATCTCTTGAGAAATTCAAAATATTCAAAGCTATGGTAGAGAATGAAACCAGATTAAACATAAAATGTCTCAAGTCTGATAGAGGTGGAGAATTCACATCTGGAGAGTTCATAGAATTCTATTAGAAACATGGGATAAAAAGATAGTTATCTACTCCAAGAACTCCACAGCAGAATGGAGTAGTGGAGAGAAAGAATCAGACCATCCAGGAATCATCTAGAACCATGATGATGGAAGTAAATGTTCCTCAAATCTACTGGAGAGAAGATGTAAGCACTGTTGTCTATACTCTTAATCGAGTAAAAATCAAAAGCAATACTCGTAAGACCCCTTATGAACTCTGGTTTGGCATCACTCCCACTGTGAAGTATTTTAGAGTCTTTGGTAGCAAATGTTACATTAAAAGAGATGAAGAACTTGGAAAATTTGATGCTAGAAGTAATGAAGGAATATTCTTCTGCTATTCTACTCAAAGCAAAGCATACCGGTGTTACAACAAGAGATTGAGAAAGATTATAGAAAGTACAAATGTAAAGGTTGATGAAGCCATTGAAAAACCCTCAAGGTTTTATGAATATGAAGAAGATGATCAGAATGATTTTTTGGTCCAAGAAGTTCAAGCCCCTTCTGAAATTCAAATCCAGACTAATCCAGAGAATCCTGAAATACAGGAAGAAAAGATAAGTTTGAATGAACCTATCCAAGAAATAGAAGTGCAAGAAATACCCAAAACTCCCAGATATGTAAGATTGAATCATTCTGAAGACCAAATCATAGGTGATAAAAGAAAAGGTGTTCAAATAAGAAAAAAGATTGCTCAAGACTGAGAAAAGTATTGTCTGATTTCAAAGATTGAACCAAAGACTATAAGTGAAGCATGTAATGATGAAAGTGGGACTAAAGCAATGAAGGAAGAGTTGATGCAGATTGAGAAAAATCACACTTGGGATCTTGTTCCCAGACCTAGAAACAAAAATGTGATTGGAACCAAGTGGGTCTTCCAGAATAAACTGAATGAAGATGGTGAAGTAGTCATAAAAAAGCTAGATTGGTCTGTAAGGGTTATTCTCAAGTAGAAGGAGTTGATTTTGAAGAAACTTTTGCTCCGGTGGCAAGAATTGAAGCAGTCAGATTATTTCTTGCCTTTGCTACCTTCAAGGATTTCAAAGTATATTAGATGGATGTCAAGTCTGCCTTCCTGAATGGTGACTTGGAAGAAGAAGTATACATTGAGCAACCAGATGGCTTTCAATTGTCTGATCATGGTGATATGGTCTGCAAGTTGAAGAAAGCACTATATGGACTCAAACAAGCCCTAAGAGCTTGGTATGAAAGATAGGATAAGCATCTTTTGAAGATTGGTTTCAACAAAGGTACTGTTGACAGTAACTTGTACTTCAAAATTGATAATGAAAATATCTTGATTGTTGACGTATTTGTTGATGATATCATTTTTGGAGGAAGAGATAGTATGTGCAAAACTTTTGCAAATCAATTGAAAAGTGAATTTGAGATGTCCATGTTTGGGAAAATGAATTTCTTCTTGGGTCTGCAAATCACTCAAACAAAGAAAGGAATCTTCATTTCACAGACCAAATATGTGAAAGAATTGTTGAATAAATTTGGGATGGAAGACTCAAAACCAATGAATACTCCCATGGCAACTAGATGTAAACTGAGCAAAGATGATGACTCTCCTAAGGCTGATCAGAAAAAGTATAGGTCAATGATTGGAGGACTACTGTATCTTACTCAAACTAGACCTGACATTATGAATGTTGTTGGTCTTGTTGCCAGATTCCAAGTTGATCCTAGAGAATCTAATGTCAAGGCAATCAAGAGGATTCTCATATATCTAAAAGGAATAGTTGAGTATGGTTTATGGTATCCTAGGGATCATGATTTCTCTCTTCATGCATATATAGATGCAAATTGGGTAGGAGATGTGGATGACCAGAAGAGTACCAGTGGCAGTGCATTCTTTTTGGGGAAAAGATTGGTTTCTTGGCTAAGCAAGAAACAACAGGCAATATCTCTATCCACTGCAGAAACAGAATATATTGCAGCAACAAGTAGTTACACTCAAGTATTGTGGATGAAGCAAATTATGCTAAGAGACATCAGAGTGGAGTATGAGGAACCTATCACAATCTTCTATGATAACTCAATTGCAATAAATATATCAAAAAATCCAGTGTTGCATTCAAAGACAAAACATATATCCATCCAGTTTCACTTTTTGAGAGAGCAGGTGAACAAGAATGAAGTCAGATTGGAATTTGTGCCCTCTAAGGATTAGATTGCAGACATCTTTACTAAACCTCTACCTAAGGACTCTTTTGAGTATCTCAAGGAGAAGTTACTGGTTATTACCCCTCCAATTCTGAATTAATGTGCACTGATGTGCATCAGTCCGGTGGATATCACAGTCATATCTTGTGATCGAGATTGATGATAGGAAGTTGCTACTCAGGGGGAGCAATCTATATGATTCTGATTAATGCAAGTATGTGCCCTTTTCCATTGATGTCAAAGGGGGAGAGAAGACATGTGAAAAACAAACTATAAAAAACAAAAGTGGTTGCCGATCAAAGGGTAGGGTGTTGAAATAAAAATAATGTTGGTAGCAGTGTAGGGTGTTGAAATAACTTCATGGTCATCAAATCCTAAGAAGACAGTGGTGAGTCTTGTGGGAGCATGTAGAAGGCATCAAAAAAAGACAAAGAATATGAAAGACAATGACAAAACTAACAATGCCTCAATCATTCATGAGTGTTTAGGGCTTAGAAATGTAGAAGAGATTATAGACTGAGTATTATTCTTATTGAACGATGACTCACAAAAGGATTTGGTGACCATTTGTATAAGGACAGTCACTATGACAAGACTGTGTTATGACCAGTCCATGGTTCCTCAGTATCAGTCAATGATGAACAGCTTGATGATATGGAAGAGGTCTGAAGTATTAAGTTTGATAGCTTGATGATGAACAACATTCATTGATAATATGCATGGTATTAGAAGTATGTCAATATGCACTTGACTATCTTGATAGTATGCTCACAGAAGATAGAGGTGTTGATAACTGAGAGGGGGGGTGAATCAGTTATCCTAATTATTTCTTCTTTTGAACTTTCTTATTAATCAAAGCAGCATTGAATCAAACAAACAAACATTACCATGAAATAAGAAACACATGACACAGTATTTTTGACGTGGAAACCCAGTTAAGGGAGAAAACCACAGGGTGATTAACCCAAAGATTATTCTCTGTTAAAAGAATAAGGAATTACAAAATGGCACTTGCCAATTAGGGCTCACTGCCCGAGCACACTGCTCACAAAGAGGCACACTGCCTACAAGGAGACACACTGTCTACAAAAGAATGTTATACAATACTTGAACTGATTGGAAGCATCTACATATGCTGGAGTTTAGTTCTGGTTAAGCTCAGTATACTGATCTCCTGCACTTCATGTTTCCTCTGTTCTTTATTCTGCTATCTTTTCACATACCGGATCTTTCTTACTGCTTCTGCTCTGCTCTGTATTTATTTGCATACACTTTCACATCATCACACTATTCACAACTAAAATCCATCCTTTATATATATCCGCACTAGTGATTTCATTATCTTTCTAGTCGGCACCCGGAATAATCTATCTTCTCACAAACTCTGTTCTGTCGGCTGAATCCTTGCATATCAAGTAATGCGGATCAAGCATATACTTGTAGATATCATTAATCATGTCAGCCAAACATGATTCATGCCTTCACAACCTTTACCATCAACAGTAACACATCTGGAAAATAGTCTGATACTCTGTCAGTTAGTTCTTCCTCTGTTCTCACTGTCTCTCAGGAATCTGGTACTCAACTATTCATATCTTTTTCTTTGTTCATCACCGGAGGCTAAATCCTTGGAATATACTACTCAAGGTAGTCCTCTTGACTTCCCCAAATCCGCACTGCACCAAGACACTTCCTCTGAGAGATCCGGACCAATCTGTCAGACCTTGCCACATGCTCTGTTCTTGTTCACCGGACCACAACAATCTTCATTCTGACTTCCGGTAGAGACACACCATGACTTGCGGATATGTGGGATGACCTTTGTTGCCATCAATGACAACAACCATGAATCCATATAGTGTCTCTTGCCAACAATCTCCCCCTTTGGCATTGATGGCAACACTTAGTGAAAAATGACTAAGTGTTTACACTATGCTCCCCCTTGGCTGATGCTCTATCTTTATATACAATTTCTGGAACTCCCCCTTAGTTGGATTCCTCATTTTTCACTGCTCCTCACTCCCCCTTTGACATCAATGGCAAAGGGTAGGGTCCGCACACCAAAATTTTCAAAAAATTTCTATACATAGCCGCATATTTACATACTCACAGATACTGAAGAATGTCTACAAAAGATGTCTTCAGTTGGATCAGTTCTGTAGCCCAACTTTGCTTCATTCTATCCAAAATTGAAATGTGACCACTCAACAAAAATGCAAATGCATCTGCCCTTTTTAGATCTTTCGGATCACTTGTCTGGGCTGTGATTTGAGCTTCTGCTATGGCCTCATGCATGGCCTCTAGCTTAGGGACAATTAACCCCCTGAGCTCACTTAACCTGCTTATTCTATTTTTCCTTTCCTTCTCCAATTTCTTGATTTCACTCAAGACTGCAATAGTCTGACATTCTTGATTTGTTATAGAGGAAGAAAGAGGATCAAAACTTTGAGACAAGCTAAGTAGTGTGTCCTCTTGCTCTTTTATTTTCTTCTCAATGTCCACTATTACCTTGGACCAGGAGATACAAAATTTGTATATTTCACCGCCATCCTTAAGAGCATTTACTAAGCTCTTTATCCCAATGTTCATGTTTCTCCTATCATTAATGATCAAACCCTGAACCTCAGAGAACCTTTTATCCAAAAACTCCTTCCGGACCTTTTCTTCGGCTGATTTTTCTAGAGATTCAAAATGTGTATTAACACTGCTGACTAAGGTTTTGAGATTACCAGAAGAGGAGGCTGTGGGATCCTTCTGAAAAGATGGCATGATCTTTTCCAGCACTCCAGATGCTACCTCCATAAGCTCACAGATTTGAGGATAGGTATCCCTCCGGAAGAGTATAGACCAGTTACTGCCCTGATTGCCTCTTTTGTGATTTTGTAAGGTCTATCCAGCCATAGGAAGTTGTCATGCATTCTGCTCAATACATATCGGACCCATTCTTCTTCTTCAAAGTAGGGGAAATGAATGAATTGATCAAACTATTTCTTCTAGATACCCTTGTACTCTGGTTTAAGCTTAAAAGCATTGTCTGTCAGTTGTTTGTGATAGAGATCTCTCAATTTGAATTCCCCGAATTCCTCAATGCTTGCATGTATGTAAACCCTAATGTCTTCTGTGTGTAAAACTCCATGAGGAACACTGGAAAATGCTCCTAAGGGATCTACCTCCAATGACTTGTATGGATGTTTCTTAAATTCAGGTCGGGGCCTATCTGAGATTTTTACTATATTTGGAGTAGCCATTTCTTCAAAATATTTGTAGCAAGATATCGAAAGTGGAAAATACCTTTTGCGTCTTCGGTTGCACGGAGTGGCTGGATTGATTTCTGTATGTAATGATTTCGGCAGGAGATCTTCAGTGAATTTGATGAGTTTTGTTGCAGAGCTCCGCTTTTCGCTTCTTCTTGGATGTGGAATGATCAAGTGATTGTTGAGAAATCCCTTATATCATTTCACAAACCCTAATATCTGTTTGCAATAAATGCTCCACCTATATTATTCCGGTTTGCCTTATCCGGATAGCTTGGAGTATCCCGGATCAGTTTTAATCTATGAACATCATGCGGATCTTTCAATCATGAATAAATCGAGATGACACATTATAAGAACATCCCAAACATTCTGTCCAGTCCGCAGAGAAAAATAATGTACTTTCGGATCTCTCCGAACCCTTTTGTAGTCCTCTATCATTCCGGAGTATCTCCCAGAATAGGTCTTACTTGATCGATCACAACTTCTTTGCATCTTCATGCGGACCTCTGAAATCTTGTCTGGATCATCTCAGGTCTTATATCTTCAAACCCTTTACTCCACATCTTGTATCACATCCAGTACCACTTGATTGGCTGGGGGAACAGGATTTTCTTTGAGTCTCCCCCTGAGCCAGAGCTCACTTTTTAATTTTCAGAAGAAATATCAGCACCAGAGTCTGGTGCGGATCCAACCTCTACATTCTCTGAACTTTTCTTCACCCAAATCTTGTTCATCTGATTCCTGACTTCATCCACATTCATCTTTTGTTTACCCTTGTCTTGATTCTGATTATATACCGGACCTCTTTTGTCCTGATTCTTGCTTCTGCAGACTTTTGCATTATGACCGGACCTATTACAGATTTGGCAAATAACATTTCTTTGCATATTTGACTGATAACCTCTTGATATGCATTTATTAGCCATATGACCTACTCTATTGCATACAAAGCATCTACCATTGAATGATTTGTTTATTTGCATATTTCTGCATTCATGAGACTTGTGTCCATACCTTTTACAGTTAAAGCACTGTCCGGAGAAGGATGAATTAGTCTGATTCATTCTCTTTCTGCACTGATTAGCTTTGTGACCAAAGTGATTGCAGTTGTGGCAGTATCCATTGAAGGATGGATATCTTTGAGCATTGGGCTGCCTTACCGGAGGTCTTCTAGGCCTATTCCTTGGATTTTCTGATCCAAAATTTTTTTGACCGGATCCGGAGCTTTCTCCTTTCTCATATCCCAAACCATACTTGTCATCTATCCTCTTTTGACTTCCAAGAAGTACTTTAAGTTGGGCAGAACTTATCTTGAATTTTTCTTTATATTCATTTGTTGTTTGAAGATCTTTTTTGAGAGAGACAATTTGATCCTCAAGTTTTTCTTCATTATCTTTGGCATCTTCAAGATCAGATTCAAGATATCTGATAATCCTGTCCATCTGGTGGCATTCTTCTGATTTCTCTTTAAGAGATTGTCTTAGATTGTCTTCAGCTTTTCTTTTTTCTTCAATCTCTTGAGTAAACTTTATAGTTCCTGATTCCATTTCATGTCTTAACATAATGACTTCTTTTGATAACTTTTCACATAACTTGGTTTTCTTAGTCAATTCTTCATCTGTATTGCTTTCTTCACTTTGTCTTGCTAATTATTGGAGCAGCTCCTTTCTCTTTTTCATAGAGAGACTTAATTTGTCTTTTAGTTCTCTCATGAATTCATCAGCCTGTTTGAGTCTTTCCTTTAATTCATTGACTTCAGAATTTGACTGTTCAAGATCCTCAAGGGTAGTCTTGGGTTGCTCCCTTAAACCATATGCATCCATTTGAACTCCCAGATCTTCCTCAAGCTGTTAGGCTCTATTAGGAGGAACTTGGCTCTGATACCAATTGTTGATAACTGAGGGGGGGGGGGGTGAATCAGTTATCCTAATTATTTCTTCTTTTGAACTTTCTTATTAATCAAAGCAGCATTGAATCAAACAAACAAACATTACCATGAAATAAGAAACACATGACATAGTATTTTTGACGTGGAAACCCAGTTAAGGGAGAAAACCATGGGGTGATTAACCCAAAGATTATTCTCTGTTAAAAGAATAAGGAATTACAAAATGGCACTTGCCAATTAGGGCTCACTGCCTGAGCACACTGCTCACAAAGAGGCACACTACCTACAAGGAGACACACTGTCTACAAAAGAATGTTATACAATACTTGAACTGATTGGAAGCATGTACATATGCTGGAGTTCAGTTCCGGTTAGGCTCAGTATACTGATCTGCTGCACTTCATCTTTCCTCTGTTCTTTATTCTGCTATCTTTTCACATACCGGATCTTTCTTACTGCTTCTGCTCTGCTCTGTATTTATTCGCATACACCTTCACATCATCACACTTTTCACAACTAAAATCCATCCTTTATATATATCTGCACTAGTGATTTCATTATCTTTCTAGTCGGCACCCTGAATAATCTATCTTCTCACAAACTCTGTTCTGTCGGCTGAATCCTTGCATATCAAGTAATGCGGATCAAGCATATACTTGTAGATATCATTAATCATGTCAGCCAAACATGATTCATGCCTTCACAACCTTTACCATCAACAGTAACACATCCGGAAAATAGTCTGATACTCTGTCAGTCAGTTCTTCCTCTGTTCTCACTGTCTCTCAGGAATCCGGTACTCAACTATTCATATCTTTTTCTTTGTTCATCACCGGAGGCTAAATCCTTGGAATATACTACTCAAGGTAGTCCTCTTTACTTCCCCAAATCCGTACTGCACCAAGACACTTCCTCTGAGAGATCCGGACCAATCTGTCGGACCTTGCCACATGCTCTGTTCTTGTTCACCGGACCACAACAATCTTCATTCTGACTTCCGGTAGAGACACACCATGACTTGCGGATATGTGGGATGACCTTTGTTGCCATCAATGACAACAACCATGAATCCATATAGTGTCTCTTGCCAACAAGAGGATAGTGATAGCATTTGCTGACAGTCTTTCATAGTGGTAGTATTTCAGTGGTTTGTCAGGACAAGTGATTTAGTTGTCAAAATGATATAGTTGCAAGTGTTGTGGTAGATATGTATGCAACATGAAGAAAAATAGACAAGTCTCCCAACATGACTTGATGAAGACAATGTTTTAGTATGACAATGGAATGGTATGGTTTGATAAGATATGGCATTCATCAATTTTTAAAGAGGAACTATTGTCAAATGTTGTAGTTGAAAGTGCCCTGGTAAACATGATGTTTCAAAGAACTGTGGTCCAATGTGGTTACATGATATGTTCACCATGGGTTAATTAGTATGGCCATAAAAGATTTTAAGTGAAACTAGTGGGTATAAACTCAGGCTCCTTAACCTTTCCAGTTGAATAAACAAAGTGTTGAATCAGTATCAGACTGATTAATGTATAGTTGGAGGGACAGTACTATGGTCAAAGGTCAGTATTTATCTTTTGCAAAGATTGAAGTATTCCAACATTGAGTAATAGTTTATTTCATCAGTATTTTATCAAGACTAAATCAGGATAGGGGACAGTGAATTTATGACAGGGGACAGTGAGTTTTTGAAAATGGTATTATCTTGTTAATGCTTTGAATGCAGTTGAAAGGTGTAAATTCAGACCCTGCAACCCTTGGAATAGGGTATGGCATTCATTTGAGTATTTGTCAAATGTAGGCAATAGACAAAGTACATGATATTTGTGATCTAATAGACCTAGGACAAGGACAAGGACTATATTGCAGGACATTGGCAGGTCTCATCTAGCTTGGTAGGACAATCTTTAGCACTGCATGAAGGTTGAAGCTCCATAAAAATAGTGTAATATGCATAGTGCAAGCATATTGTCATAAGTACAGAGAAAGGATGTGCATGCTCCATGGTCAAGGAGGTATTTGAGTATTTGAGACAAGTGACATGAACTATGCAAATTAACTTGAACTTTCTAAAAAAATGGATATAATAGAAATTTTAGATGAACTTGATGATTCTACTTGTACTTGCACTAGTACAGAAACAACAATATATGATTAAAAAACTACTAAAAACTACATATAAATGACTGAACATGGCCACGTGACCATTAGTAGTTTATTGTCAATCATTTATAATGCGACCGAATTGATGACTAAACCATTTTTAGTCATTTATTGGTTGTTTTAAATGATCAATTTGGTATTATATTTAGTCGTTAATTTAGTCATATTTATTCACTAAGCTTGGTCACATGACCATTAGTAGTTTAGTGTCGGTCATTTATTTTGTCACATGACCAAATTTATAATGTGACAAAATTTGTGTCAATTGGTAGTATATTTATTCACTTATTTTTGTCAACTGGTAGTATATTTAGTCATATGTTTAGTCATATTTGTAGACACTTGAAAATTGTCACAACCAATTTCATTCACCCACGCATTCAATCCTAATCCACCCACATCACTTCATCTGATCTAATTATTAATTAAATAATTTTTAATTATTTAATTAATTTGTTTTGCACCTTTATCCTATCATAAAAATTAAATTCTTCTACTATAGTTTGAAAATTAAATATTTTTTACTATAGTTCATTCAAAAAATTAAATAAATTACCATATTTATTTAATTCCCTACTTTATGCACTTTTGATTACTTTTTGTAATCATAATTATTTTCTTCTAATCCATGTGCACATGAATTAATTTTAATTAATTCATTGTTACAAACCCCCATGTTTCTAGAAGTCCACTTGTCATCCAATGTATACACATGTACATGACAAGTGGTACTTTGGAAGCATGAGCAAATCTTCTAAAATGGGTATATTTGTCCTATTACTTCCACCCCACTCATGTGTCACTATTCACTCCAATTTAAAATTCCATGTGGCACTATTTGAACACTATTCTTCTAATTTTAAATTCCACTTGTCTTCTGCATGGAATTTAAAATTCCTCATAGATCCCAAGTCTTACCTTTTCATAAATGAGTCATTACATGTCATACACCTACTCAATCCTATCCATCCATCTATTCAAACTTGCATTCTCATCCATTGATCATCCTTTAAATCTTGGGGCAACATTCTTGTATACACCTAAAATTGGCTCGGGTCGAATTAAGTAAATATTTTAATATTTATCTTAATTCCTATTTTCTTCTGTCAATTAAATAAATATTATAAATTTATTTAATTGGCTCATCATCCCATAATTAAATAAAGTTATTTTATTTAATTAAATTCCCTAATTTCTTCTTATGCCTCACATCAATTAAATTCCCTAAATTCTTCTAAAGTCTAAAGTCCACAATCCACCTCATCAATCCACCTCATCTCTTCCACCTCACCATGTTGCACATATAATTAAATATTCTTAATATTTAATTAGCTAATATCCTCCATTTTCTAAAATAAATCTTTAAATCAATTGTCCTCCACCAAATTGAATATTTAATTCAATGTTCCCCACTAGCCTCCACCAAATTGAATATTTAATTCAATGTTCCCCACTAGCCTTCACAAATGGAATGTTTAATTCAATGTTCCCCACTAGCCTTCACAAATGGAATGTTTAATTCACTGTTTCCCACTAGCCTTCACAAATGGAATATTTAATTCAATGTTCCCCACTAGCCTTCACCAATTGAATATTTAATTCAATGTTCCCCACTAGCCTTCCCCAATTGGATATTTAATTCAATTTTCATAATCCACTATTCTCAAATAAAAAAATTTTAATTCACCCATTATGAAATAAAGATTCACAAAAAATGAGAGCCATTGATCTCATCTTTTGATCCTCACCCTCCATTCTATTTTCAAAAAATCTATAAATACAACCCTCTTCTAAGCCATTTGGGAGGAACTTCATCTTGTACAATTACTATACCAAAATTTCTCTCATTCTCTCATTTCTCTCTTCTTACTTTCATTTTCAAGTGTCCTCCATTATTGTGTGTTGAAACTCACATTCAACACAAACAGGTATCAAGGCCATTCTTCCTTTGTCATCTTCAAACAAGCAAGCAAGCAAGGAAAGCTTCTGAGGGCTTCACAATCAAGATCAAAGAAAGATAGGCAAACAATGGAAAACGATAGGTAAAAGAGTTTGTAAGTATGTTCTTACTTGTTTTGGTTTGATTCCTCTTTGCTTTCAACTTCCATTGGTGTTTGGGTTTATGTTTTCATGTAGTTGTCTAACTCACATTCTCCCCCTCACATTTTGGCACCCACTGTGGGGCCCTTGCCCCTTTACTAATCAAAAAAGCTAGTGTTTTTAGTTACACGTCCGTGCAGGTGAAGAACAGGTCTCTGGCAGTCGTGTTGCACATTTGTCCTCCCCAGTTGCGCCTTTGTCATCCGTAGTTGTGCATATGACCATATTGCACATTTAAACGCCACAGTTGTGCATTCACACCTCACAGTTGCGCATATGACAGTGTTGTGCATATGACAGTGTTACTCATTTGACCTCCGTAGTTGTGCATATGACAGTGTTGCGCATTTGATATCTGAAATTACGCATCCAATTTTGACTATGGCACCTGAGCTGAGTTTGAGCATATATTCTGTGTAATTGCGCATCCGTCAGAGCTACGCATTTATCCCTTGGTGTTGCACATCTATTCTGTCAAACTGCGCATATGCTTTTATTGCACCTATGCCTCTGAGTCTTGTGCATTTGTTATCTGTCTTTGCACATTTGTTTAAAAGTCGCATACGCTCCCTATTTCTGCGTATTTAGGCTACAGTGTTGCGCATCTGTATTCTGCTGTGGTTGTATGGTCTTTGTCAGATTTTGCATATTGAACTAGCATATGTTTTGCAGGGGTAGTGGCTGGATTAGGTCATTTAGATGATTTGTCTAGTCCATTTAGACTAACTAGGGGTGAAAGTAACAAATGCATCTCATACAAACTTCACATAGTTTTTTTTTAAACTAGGAAGGAAGTAATTGAACTCAATGATTATCTATGCATTGACAAAGCTATTTTCCTAAAGTAGGCTACTGCTATCTTTACAAATAGAAAATAAACAATGCTATGTCTTAATCACTTTCAAAGTTAACAAATGGGGAATGAACAATGCTATGATCTAAACACTTCCAAGTTAACAATCATGTGAGTGCATAAGTAGCTTAACTCATTTAGTTTTTCTACTTTTAACTAGGTTGGATTAACAAGTGTTTTTTGTGCTTGCGAATGATAATAGGCTTATGCTCTCCCCTTAACTGGGTGATCAAAACACCAGACTTGTCATTCTATTTGTCAAACCTTTAGGGGGGCCTACCCTTGGATGCACACTTGTCCAAGTGGGAACGACCCTGAGTGGTAACAGGCTAAAGCCAAGCCCTACCAAGCCACTTAAAATAAATTGTGCTTGGGGTGAAAACCTCAAGCAACGAGTGCTGCTGTGTTACATCGACGGCCAACCTCCCCCAAAACCCTCATAGGCGCAACCCTTTGAGGCTGGGAGACTCCATAACGGAGAGTAGTGCCGCCGCATGTGTAACCACTCGAACAGTTGCCCTAACTAAGAACCAAGTGTATAGCAAACGAAAAACCCCTATTTGTAAATGCAAAGGGCAGAGCCCTTGAAGCGGCCTCGATTCAAATGACTCTAAGTAGAGGTAGCAGGGACAATCCTAAGGTTCAGTGTGGGTATGAGCCTAAGGAAACCCGGATCTGGTATGCATGAGAAGTGAGTGCCGTGGAGGGGAGCCGGTGCTACCAGATCCTGGAGCTACACGCTTTGAGTGGCACAGCTAGAGGATTCGACGAATATCGTCCCATCCAGCCTAGGTTGTATTTATCTTTGAGTCAAAATAGTCCAAAAACACAAAAAATATATAAAAAGATAAAAATCATGGAAAACTTCTGTGTTTGCTGTACTTTTGCCATAATTGAATATCAACCTCACAAGAAACATCAATTTTTTCAAACCAAAAACACTAAAAAACTTGAAAACGATCCAAAAATTTACAAAATTCTAAGAAAACACAAACAAAGATCCAGATTTGCGCATATGCACTAATGTTTTGCGCATTTGAACCGACTTGCTGCGCATTTGACAGTATTGTGCATCTGGACTTTGTTTTTGCGCATCCAAACTTAACCAGTATTACGCATGCATATCGACTTGTTGCGTATTTACCTCCTATTGTTGCGCATTTAAACCAGAGAGCAAAAAATCATATCTTCCAAAGAGCAAAATTTGTCAATACTTTTTCAAAAACCAGTTCGAACCTGTTCTAGTTCTCAAAATCTGATCAAAGACCTTGCAAAATCAACCATTTCTCCCTTTCCGCACCATAGTTGCTTGTTCATCCAAAATTGCACCACTTTCTCCCAAGTTTCCAACAAGGTTATAGTCAAATTTTTCTTGATCAAAATCAAATCTCAGACAAGACCTAGTGAGCCTCCAAGTATCAAGGATTCCTTATCCTTCTCTATCGGAACTCCACTAGTGGATTGTGTGAAGGCTAGTCAATGTCAAGTAACAGATTCCTAACATCCTAGCTTTTAACTATCACTTTTGTATATTCACCTTGTTTGACACCACCTAGATTTAAGAGAAACCTTGCTCAAACCTTGTTCCATCCTAGCACCTTGTTCAAAATCTTCCAATCTCACCTCATCCCATCTCTTTACCACCTTGCATGGTCTTGACAAGATTACAAAAACAAAAATAGTTAGAAATGGCCGAGAAAAGTATTTTTGACGGTCACAAATGCGACGAAGAACCTTCCATGGAAGAGATCCTCAAAATGCAACATGACACAAAATTTCAACATCTCTTAGATGAAGTACTTGCACAAGACCCTACCAAATTCTTCTTACACCTAGCAAGCCTAGGAGTAAAACTTCCCAAAGATTATGATGTAAAGGCTCTAAGGGAAACTGACGAAGAAAGAAACCCCGAAGGGAGTAGATAGGATGAAGTACCAACAAATAAGAGCAAAGAAACAATTAACTCTTGGGATGCCCTCAGTCTAATGAACCAGAAAGTTGAAACTCTCCAAAAACAAATTTTAGACATGGAAAGGGGAGCCTCGACAAAACAGTACACCCTAGAGGATATTGCACCATATCCTTTTGATAGGGCATTAGTCATGATACCTTTTCCCTCGAGATTTGAAGTACCTAAGTTTGACAAATATCAAGGAAAAAATGACCCAAGGGATCATGTCAAAGAGTTCAATGCCGCTTGCTTGGAAGTCGCACATAATGACACATATCTTATGCAACTTTTTCTTCGAAGCTTAGGAGGACAAGCCATGGAGTGGTTCTCCAGATTGCATCAAAACTTTCAACGAACTCATAGATAAATTTGTCACCCATTTTTCCTACAATATTGAGCACAACACCTCAATATATGACCTCTGTAATACCAAACAAAAAGTGAAAAAATCTTTAGCTGCCTTCTTACAAAGATGGAGACCACTGGCAAGCAAGTGCCCTCACCAAATGCCGGAGAGACAAATGCTAGAGATGTTTGTTCACAACCTACAAACAGACCTAAGCTACCAAGTTCAAATCCAATGTCCTACTTCATTTAGCAAAGTCATTGAGGTGGGCCTCATCATAGAGAAAGCCCTACTCGCAAAAGGTCCAATCAAACACTATAAGAACACTCCTAACACCTTTGCCAATAATGATAAACCTAGGTTTTGGACAAAGAACAAAAACATTGTGAATGACAGGGTAGTAGATGCCAAAAATGCGGCACCTAAACAACCAATTTTTACCCTGTCAACACCCCAAAACAACCCCACACAAGACAAACCAACAAATACCCAATCTAGATCCACCAACTTTTGACCTAAAAGAATGTTCACGCCTTTGGATGAATCACTAGAAACGGCTCTACGGAAGGTGCTCGCCACAATCTCAACACTTCCCTCAACACAGGAGTACGAACCAAAGGTCAAACCCCGCTGGTGGAATGAAAATGATTTCTGCGAATACCATCGAAACAGGGGGCACAAGACAAATGATTGTATTACACTCAAGCATACAATCCAAGACCTAACAGAGCAGAACAAGATATTTATTAAAGGGCATACCTCCAATAATGACCATCAGGCATTTAAGGATCCTCTTCCCAATTACGAGCAAGCAGGACCTTCTAACAGAAACAATAATGGCTCTAACAATGCAAACTACACTAACGTCAGTTATGACTACGTTGTTAACCATATCCATGAAAGTGGTTCACATATCAATGTGATCACTATAAACAAAGACCTAGATTGTAACATTACTACCCGTAGTAACAGAGTTACCCTTAGGAGAGCCTTCGCTCCTCTAACCCACCAATACAATATCGTGGATCAACTCCACAAAACACCGGCACATATCTCCATATTGGAACTGCTACGTCTATCTCCTTCCCATAGGACCATACTCAATAAAGCTTTAGTAGAAGCCTCAGTTCCCACAAATCTAGTTGAAGATAAATTCCAAACCATGGTAGGTCACATCACCTCACCACCTTCCTTATCATTCACTGAGAAGGATGATATGTCTATCACACAACCTAATAACGCCTCCCTCCATATCGAAGCCTTCGTACACAAACATAAAATCAAAAGAATCCTAATAGATGGAGGGGCTAGTCTGAATATTTGTACATTAAGGCTAATCCTTACATTGGGGTTTTCAGAGAAGGCTATAGATCCAAAAAGGAGAATCACTATCAAATCATATGATGAGGAAGAGAGAATGACCAAAGGAACTGTGATTCTACCAATCAGAGTGGGCCCCCTAGTAAAAGATGTAGCTTGTCAAGTCCTAGACAGGGATCTGGCATACAACATTCTTCTTGGGAGACCATGGATACACGCTCTAAAAGTAGTACCTTCCACCTACCACCAATGCATTAAGTTCCCACACTAAGGGCAAGAGATCACCATCCAAGGTGACCCTAACCCCTTTCAATACTGCAACTCTATTCAGCCAAAGCCAGAGGTAGTGATCCCAACCAACCGGGCTTCTACTGTCTCTTCATCTTATGTAGACCTAGCTACACTTGCTTCCTCTTCAAGAGCATCTCAACCAGGACTCCAACTCAAAGACAATGGCCTGGGTGAGTACATGGCCTCCCGATCTCTCTATTTGGCACAACTACCTCTATCTCCTAGATTGCATGGGAGATCCATACTAAGAACACCAAACGCAGAGAAGATCACCAAAGGACCATTTATAAAATGGGGAATCCTAGAGGACGAGAGTGAGGAAAAAGATATCCTGCAGTGGCTATACAAGGATGAAGGTAGTTCCTCCACATTACAGGACCACCTCGTCATACAAACAACACAATATGGTCAAGGTTTTCAAATACTAAAAAGAATGGGGTATGAAGGACAGAGTCCACTGGATTCAAGCAAGGAGGGCATCATTGAACCCATCCAACCTCATACCTTGGCAGCCCGAGACACTACCAAGCTAGGGTACACGGGAACATCAAAAGACACCAAGACCAACATCATCAAAAGCCAACAAACAGAAACAGCTACTAGCAATCTGATTGCACACATTCAGAGAATGCAGATGTGGAGTGATACTGATTCTAATGAGTATGAGTGGAATAGCCTCTCTAAGCTATCTTGTGATGAAAAAGATGTTGATGTGGTCCACGAGTATGACTTGACCTCCGCAAATGAGGGACAAAGCCCAAGGGCTAGGTCTCTAGCATCCGTACCACACGATAACTTTAGTAAAAATCACAAGGAAGGAATGAGACCACTCTTGATGGATCCACTAATGGAGACTACCACCGCAGACCACATACATACCAGTGATAATTTTGTCCTAACCATTAATGCCAGTGAACCAGACCCAACTAGCAATCCCTTACCTTTAATCTATCCTGAACTTATCGATTGGGACCTAGAAGGTACTACCCCTGAGCTGGACACCTTTGAAAATGATGAGGCCATCATCGATTATCTGGACCTAAGAAATCACATACCTGCAGGAGACCACAGAGCTGGCTATGCCATAGAACTCAACACGCAGTCCTATTTTGGGGAGAATGCCAAGCCTTTCAACCACAAAAATGTCAAAATAAAAGAAGGGTCTAATGGTGAAAACTACTCTACGGCAATGTTAGACCATCAAAATAGTAAAAACAAAGATGCATCCAATGGTGAAAACCTCTTTGAGGCACCGAAAGATGGAAGGCTTGACCCTCTCCCCAATCTTACACATCAGGAGAGATCATCGATATTAATAGAACCAGCAGAACCTACCAATGTCAAGACCGAGGATGAGCCCAGGATGATCTACATGGCAAAGGCCCTCACAGAACCTAAAAAATCAGCATTTATAGATTTCTTCAAGAGAAAGCAAGTCAACTTCGTGTGGACATACGCTGACATGCCAGGGATTGACCCAAATCTCATCATGCATCACTTATCTTTAGCTCCAGGAGCTAAGCCTGTTAAACAAAAGCTCAGAAAGATGCATCCGCATGTGTCTCTCATGGTCAAAGAAGAACTGAAGAAATTGTTAGATGTTGGGTTTATCAAACCCATAGATTATCCTAAATGGGTTTCAAATATCGTACCAGTGGCTAAACTAGATGGCAGGGTCAGAATATGTAGTGACTTCATGGACCTAAACAAAGCTTGTCCGAAGGATGACTTCCCCTTGCCGAACATCGACATGATTGTAGATCTCACAGCAGGTCATACCATGCTTTCACTTATGGATGGTTTCTCAGGCTATAACCAAATAAAGATTACACCTGAAGACCAACACAAGACAGCTTTTACATGTCCTTGGGGCACCTACTGTTGGTGCGTCATGCCATTTGGTCTAAAGAATGCGGGGGCAACATATCAGAGAGCCATGACAAATCTTCCACGATATGATGCACACCATAATGGAAGATTATGTGGATGATATTCTAGCAAAATCGCTTACAAGAGAAGGACATCTGGCAGTGCTGGATAAAATATTCACAAGACTAGAATAGTTCAAGGTGTGCCTCAATCCAAAAAAGTGTGTATTTGGGGTCACCTCAGGTAAGCTGCTAGGGTACATCATGTCAGCAAATGGGATTGAGGTCGATCCAGCTAAAGTAAAGGCCATCATGGAAATGCCACCTCCCAAGAATCTCACTCAGTTAAGGTCCTTGCAAGGAAAACTACAATCCATCAGAAGGTTCATTTCTCAGTTGGCAAACAAGTGTCACCCATTTTCCCATCTGCTACATAAGATTGTCATTTTTAAATGGAGCAAGTCATGTGAGCAAGCGTTTCAGCTATTAAAAGAATATCTGGCAAAACCACCTGTGTTGATGCCTCCAATTTAGGGTAAACCACTATTACTATACATCTCGGCTACGCTGACAGCCCTAGGAGCTCTCCTGGCCCAACACAACTATGAAGGGAAAGAACAGGCCATATACTATATCAGTCAGACGGTTGTAGGGTATGAGCTGCAATATACACCCATTGAAAGAGCATGTCTCACTATGGTCTTCGCCTCCCAAAAATGGAGACATTATCTGTAGTCACATTCTGTTAGATTAATAGCAAAAATTGATCCACTAAAATACTTGCTCAACAAAGCAACTCTAATAGGTAGATTATCTAAATGGGTCATGCTTCTCAGTGAGTTTGACATTGAATATGTGGACAGAAAAGCAATCAAAGGACAAGCACTTGCAGATTAGCTGGCAGACGCCCCCTAATGGATGATAGCCCTCTAAGCTTTGAGTTTCCAGATGAATCTATATTCCACATCAATACAGCAACCTAGAAACTGTACTTTGACGGCTCATACACTCAGCATGGGTCGGGGGTAGGTATCCTGTTGATCACACCTAATGGCGACACCATCCCAAAGTCATACAGGCTACTCTTTCCATGTACTAACAACGTGGCAAAGTACGAAGCACTGGTCATCGGTGTCAAGCGAGCTGTAGAGTGGAATATCAAAGAGCTACAAGTGTATGGGGATTCACAACTAGTCATAAATCAAGTAAATGACGACTACCAAACAAAGGATGAGAAATTGATTCCTTACAAATGGATGGTAGATGACTTCAAAGGCTACTTTGACCAAATCTCTTTCCAGCAGATACCACGGATAGAAAACAAAGCTGTAGATGCAATGGCAACTATCGCATCTCTCCTGGATATCCCAAACAACCAATTGCATTACGAGTTCTTGGTAGAGCCAGTATCTTGTCCTACATATGATACCCCAGAATCCCACATTATTTGCCACATTATTGGAGCAGATTCCCCCCTATACGACAAAATATTCACCTATCTCAAAGAGAACACCCTCCAGCCAAATCTCTCCAATAACCAGAAAAGAACCTTTATCTGGCAAGCATCCCGTTATACCATTATTGCTAATACCCTATATCGCAGAGGTCTCGATGGTACTCTCCTTAGATGTCTTGATAGGGAGGAATATCAAACCGCCCTGAGCGAGATACACGATGGTATATGTGGGACCCACTCTAGTGGCTCTACCCTAGCCAAGAAACTCATGTGCACGGGGTACTACTAGCCGACCATGGAACAAGACTCTTATCAATTCATCAAGAAGTGCAAGAAATGCCAGATCCACGAGAACTTGATACATGCACCAGCGTAGGAGCTACAACCTGTTGGTGCCTGAATTCACTGACAGTTTCCAAGCAATTTTCATGCAGGCACCATCCCAAAAAATCCAAAAAAAATTTCCAGTTTTGGCACCCCTTCAGTGTTTTGTAGCATCCACATCATCTTTCTTGATGGAAGGGGTCATCATGTTCTACCCATCGGCATGAGTTTTCATGTGTCTTGGCGATCATATCAATAGCATGGTGTGTTCTTTGTATATCGCCAAGAGCTTGGTTTATCGGCGAAGGATATTGTGGTTCTGCCGACGGTGTTGGTCATGCCGATGGGGGTATCTCAAGTGTTCATCGGCGAGACTTGTTTTATCAGCCAGTATGTTTTGTGGTTCACCGATAGAGGAAGTCACCCCGATTAGGAGTGCCATCGGGGTGACTTGGTGCATCGGCGTAGGTTTGAGGTGTTGCTCCGACGGTGTAAGTCACACCGACGGAGGTGGGAGGCCTGGGTGAGGTGGGAGGCCTCGGTGTTATCGGTAAGACTCTTGAGGTCGGCAAAGGAGTGTTCAGTTGCTCCGATAGTGTTGATCTCGCCGATGGGAGCGAGGAGTTTGGCCGTCGGGGGCTCGTCAGTGTGTGTCTAGCCGATGAGAACTTGGAGGGTGCCATCGGAGTGAGATTGTGTATCGGGATAGCTATTGAAGGGTCCACCGATGGAGTATTCTCTGGCCGACGGGAGGATAGAGTGGCTATCGGGCAGATTTCGCGTTGGTCTCACCGATGAAGTATCATCGATGGAGGTGGTCTTCGGCATGACTTTTGCCTATCGGTGAGGAGATTTTCGGGTTGGCCGATGGTAGTAGTCTGGCCGACAGGGGATTACGATAGCGTCGGCAAGACCGCTGTGATCGGCAGGAGATTTGTGGGGTAGGCCGATATTGTATGTCATGGCGATGGGCTGATGGTGAAGGGTCATGTGTCGAGCACGGCAAAACGCTCGACACTTAGTATGCGTGTGACGATGTTCTTAAAGTGATAGAGAGGTTTCCGCACTATGCATGTGGGATTAATTTCCCTACACATTTGAAACCTCAGGAAGCACCTTTTGGCGGGAAGCTCCATTTTGATCGCTGTGACAGTCTTCTGGGTGGTTGCGGGTTGTTGAGCCATCAATGGCGATAGTGCAGGGGTATGGGTGACGGTACAAGCAATTAAGCTGCCTGATCGTGGATGAAGACTTTCAAGTGGTGGCACAAAGCTTAAGTTCCCCCCTGTCTGTCGCATTTAATCTGTGAAGGCCATTTTCAAATGGAAGGAATGTATCTGGCAAATTTTTGACTTCTGGCCATGTAATTAATTGCTAAATGTACACGGTTCTGTATAAATGGTTTTGGCTCTGTTACTTTTTGGAGGTTGGACGTTTTTGGGCTTTCTGCTCTGGCTCTGAACATAAGGTGTTCACATTTTGAAAGGCATTTTTTGCTATAGACTCGGTCCTTAGTCTGGTGTACTAATCTATCTTGGCTTGTAAATGATGATTTTCTCTGTGATGGCCTTCTATGCAGATTGATTTTAAATGAAAAACACCTGTGTGTGTATTGTTTCTGATTGTCTCCTGTATGTCATTTGTTTTCCTTTCAAACAAGGTTGTCAAGGGCTTCCAAGTTTTTCAGTATGTGCATACTGTGTGTCTGATTTATTGTGTCTGCTCAAGGAGTGGTTAAATAGGCTTTTGATCAGATATAAAGGGAAATAGATTGCATCATAGGATCTGTTAAGTATGATCATTAATGATACTCTTTCTTGGACATGTTGCTATTAGGCAGTAGCATTATTCTTAGGTCCTCTGGATATGAATTTATGTTGTCATGGGGAGACATTTACAGTCTTAGATATGACTCTGCTGCCCAGATAAGGCATTGGTTTGGGAATCTATCTGTTCAATGGGTCTAGGAAAGTCCCATAACTCCAAACACCATTTCAAACCATCTCATCCTTCCATCTGTTAGTTGTAGGATTAGGAGTAGGAACCCCCTGCATGCTCTCATACCTGACCAGACATATATGTCCAAGAATGTTGCCCACCTTGTGATCTATCATACAGATCTTGGTCCATACATGAGAGTATTCTGCCTGTTGTTGTCAAGTTAGATGTTTCCATCTTTGAGCTAGCCAAGGTTATATCTTGAGTTATAGGGACACCCCCCTTGGTGCGGCAGAACCAGAAGTGAAGGGGAGGCAGCTCACGCAACCTCCTGTGTTAGTTGGCTGAATCTGCATGTGCATAGGAACTGGCAAACCCTGATGCTGATTCAGAAGAGAAACCAACAAAGTGGCGACTCTGCTGGGGAGTCTTTCATGTGAATGATGATGCTCTGCTGGTGGTATGAACTCAGAAAAATATGTGTTGAGCTTTCAGCTGCTGTAAATTTTGTCCTCTTTGGAGAGGTGGTGACTCTGCAAAAGATTCAAGTGCACATGAAAAGTTGATGTGTGTTGTGACAGAAAATGTGCTTTTCAGACTTCAGCATTTGTATGAGAAAAGGTACCCTATTTCTTCCCAGTTATATTTATTGTTCTACTACATAAGTTAGATGCCAGGGGAGGCTATAGGTCTTAGGAATGCAAAGGATGTCTGAAAATAGAAATTTCATGAATCCAAGTATGTATTATCCCATACTCAGTCAAAAGGGGGATGATTTGAATGATAAAAGAATAGAAGAGATAAAAAAATAGGTTGATATTCTTAGAGGCTAGGCAGGCCCAGTTGAATCATGATAACCTTGTTGTGTCTGCCAGTCAGAAAGCTAAACCTCCTGTCAGCCCTTTTGATCCTTTGTATGACCAATTAGATTTGTCATGGGTTGATTATAAAGTAGAAACTATGTCTACCAGGATATACGGTCAGATGCCCAGATTTAGTGGTCACAGTGTATGTGATGGGAATGCACATATCCAAAATTTTCATGAGTTCATGGGAAAACATTCATTCAGAGATGAGGATATGTGGATGAGGTTTTTTGTTAGGTCCTTTGATGCAAAAGCAAAAGACTGGTATTTGAGCTTTTCAAAAAGATCCTTTGCCTATTGGGATGAGCTTGCTGACTGTTTCAAAGAGGAATTTGCAAAAGAACCGGCTGATCTTGTTGCAGAATTGATGAAAATCAGAAAACAAGATGAAGAGCCATGTGTTGATTTCAGTCATAGGTTTGCAGTAGCCCTTTCACAGATCCCAGAAGTCTTCAGACCTGATATTTCAGCCTGTGTTGGCATATTCTTTGAAGCTTTTGAGGAGGGCTCTAGTGCAATACTGAGGGATTTCAAGGTGACAGGTATGCAGATGGCATACAAGTTCGCTGAAAATATAGAAAAATTCAGAAATGGGCGCCTGTTGATATCCCTGTCCCCAGGCCTTGGTGTGAGAAATGGTTGTGAAGCTGCAAATGACCAAATGATTATGGCATCATGTGCAGATAAAAATGAAAATGAAAGCATAGAGGTTGAGACTGCTATATTTGAACATAATGCTAACAATACTGCTCAACTGGATTGTTCACCAGTTGAGGATGCCAGTGAAAGGACTAGTGAGGATTCCCATTGCAATGATGAGGCATATGACCATGAAAACAATAACGAGGTTGTGGACAGCAATGAGCAATTTTTGGAATGGACCTGTGGAGACAATTGTGAGTATTGTACTCAAGACAGAGAAGATATAAGCAAACAGAGAAATAGTCCTATGTGTGACCCATTGCCTTCCTTTCAAACACATGGAGATCATGAAGAGCAGTCAGGGATTGAAACAAGTGCTAGTTCAAAGCATGATTGTTTTTCATTTGATGGTTGTTTTTCTTATGACACACAAGCTGATACTCCTCCACAAAGGGAATCCATTGGTGATGAAGATGCATGTTCTATTGCCCATGAACAAATGGCATACTATGATCAAGCTGATGTACCTAGATCACCCATCTTTGACACATATGGTGATGAGGATCTATTTGAGTATGGTGAGGATCTAGACATTGTTTTTGGCTTGGATTCTATTTCTCATCCTGATGAAAGAGGAAACAACATGCATCAGGTAAGTGACTGTGAAAATGTGCCTGATTTGAAAGAGATGCCAGAGCCTGATCTTTTCCAGTTTGGTGCTGCTATTGGTTGTGTACATGATGTGCACAATTGTGAATTTGAAAGCTTTTCTTTTGAGAGGCCAGCATATGAAATGAGCTCTGATCTTCCTAGCTGCATGGTGGACTTTGAGTGTTTTCAGTTTTCAGTCCAGCTAGGAGATCATTTTGCAATGCATAATGCTGATACAAATGATAACATGTGTTATATTCCATTTGAGTATGCATTGCCTAATACATTCTGCATCCACTTGTTGCCTGATGCTGAGGGTTGTTTGCATAAGGTTGACGATGACAAGCTAAATCAGGAGGTTGAATATGCAAATGACCAGGTTTGTTTGTGGTTAGAGCATGGCAGTACTCTTAGGCTTGACCCAGTGTATGCAGATGAGAACAAGGTGTTTGATAAGGGGAACTATTGGTTCTCCTTTTCTTGGTGGCCTTAGGCCATCAAGTTTGATTGGTGATGCAGATCATTGTAACTTCATGACTCTGTGCCCAATGGATAAGGCACTGGTCTGCATCCCAGAGATCTGGGGTTCTCGCTGCAGTCTTGCACCTGCACGTCCCCAATCAGAGCCACTGTTGGTGCCTGAATTCACTGACAGTTTCCAAGCAATTTTCATGCAGGCACCATCCCAAAAAATCCAAAAAAAAATTCTAGTTTTGGCACCCCTTCAGTGTTTTGTAGCATCCACATCATCTTTCTTGATGGAAGGGGTCATCATGTTCTGCCCATCGGCATGAGTTTTCATGTGTCTTGGCAATCATATCAATAGCATGGTGTGTTCTTTGTATATCACCAAGAGCTTGGTTTATCGGCAAAGGATATTGTGGTTCCGCCGACGGTGTTGGTCATGCCGATGGGGGTATCTCAAGTGTTCATCGGTGAGACTTGTTTTATCGGCCAGTATGTTTTGTGGTTCGCTGATAGAGGAAGTCACCCCGATCAGGAGTGCCATCGGGGTGACTTCGTGCATCGGCGTAGGTTTGAGGTGTTGCTCCGACGATGTAAGTCACACCGACGGAGGTGGGAGGCCTAGGTGTTATCGGTAAGACTCTTGAGGTCGGCAAAGGAGTGTTCAGTTGCTTCGATAGTGTTGATCTCGCCGATGGGAGCGAGGAGTTTGGCCGTCGGGGGCTCATTGGTGTGTGTCTGGCCGATGAGAATTTGGAGGGTGCCATCGGAGTGAGATTGTGTATCGGGATAGCTATTGAAGGGTCCACCGATGGAGTATTCTCTGGCCGACAGGAGGATAGAGTGGCTATCAGGCAGATTTCGCGTTGGTCTCACCGATGAAGTATCATCGACGGAGGTGGTCTTCGGCATGACTTTTGCCTATCGGCGAGGAGATTTTCGGGTTGGCCGATGGTAGTAGTCTGGCCGACAGGGGATTACGATAGGCATCGGCGAGACCGCTGTGATCGGCAGGAGATTTGTGGGGTAGGCCGATATTGTATGTCATGGCGATGGGCTGTGGGTGAAGGGTCGTGTGTCGAGCACGGCAAAACGCTCGACACTTAGTATGCGTGTGACGATGTTCTTAAAGTGATAGAGGGGTTTCTGCACTATGCATGTGGGATTAATTTCCCTACACATTTGAAACCTCAAGAAGCACCTTTTGGCGAGAAGCTCCATTTTGATCGCTGCGACAGTCTTCTGGGTGGTTGCGGGTTGTTGAGCCATCAATGGCGATAGTGCAGGGGTATGGGTGACGGTACAAGCAATTAAGCTACCTGATCGTGGATGAAGACTTTCAAGTGGTGGCACAAAGCTCAAGATCCCCCCTGTCTGTCGCATTTAATCTGTGAAGGCCATTTTCAAATGGAAGGAATGTATCTGGCGAATTTTTAACTTCTAGCCATGTAATTAATTGCTGAATGTACACGGTTCTGTATAAATAGTTTTGGCTCTGTTACTTTTTGGAGGTTGGACGTTTTTGGGCTTTCTGCTCTGGCTCTGAACATAAGGTGTTCACATTTTGAAAGGCATTTTTTGCTACAGACTTGGTCCTTAGTCTGGTGTACTAATCTATCTTGGCTTGTAAATGATGATTTTCTCTGTGATGGCCTTCTATGCAGATTGATTTTAAATGAAAAACACCTGTGTGTGTATTGTTTCTGATTGTCTCCTGTATGTCATTTGTTTTCCTTTCAAACAAGGTTGTCAAGGGCTTCCAAGTTTTTCAGTATGTGCATACTGTGTGTCTGATTTATTGCGTCTGCTCAAGGAGTGGTTAAATAGGCTTTTGATCAAATACAAAGGGAAATAGATTGCATCATAGGATCTGTTAAGTATGATCATTAATGATACTCTTTCTTGGACATGTTGCTGTTAGGCAGTAGCATTATTCTTAGGTCCTCTGGATATGAATTTATGTTGTCATGGGGAGACATTTACAGTCTTAGATATGACTCTGCTGCCCATATAAGGCACTGGTTTGGGAATCTGTCTGTTCAATGGGTCTAGGAAAGTCCCATAACTCCAAACACCATTTCAAACCATCTCATCCTTCCATCTGTTAGTTGTAGGATTAGGAGTAGGAACCCCCTGCATTCTCTCATACCCAACCAGACATATATGTCCAAGAATGTTGCCCACCTTGTGATCTATCATACAGATCTTGGTCCATACATGAGAGTATTCTGCCTGTTGTTGTCAAGTTAGATGTTTTCATCTTTGAGCTAGCCAAGGTTATATCTTGAGTTATAGGGACACCCCCCTTGGTGCGGCAGAACCAGAAGTGAAGGGGAGGCAGCTCACGCAACCTCCTGTGTTAGTTGGCTGAATCTGCATGTGCATAGGAACTGGCAAACCCTGATGCTGATTCAGAAGAGAAACCAACACAACCGTTGACAACTCCTTGGTCATTCTGTCAGTGGGGACTCAGCTTAGTGGGCAAGATTCACCCCCCTTCATCCAGCGGACACAAGTTCATAATCACTGCCACTAAGTACTTCACAAAGGGGATTGAAGATGTGCCCTTAGCCAACATCACCAGAAAATAGATTGCCTCATTCATCTTAAACTATATCATTTGTCACTATGGTATCCCTTCGTCCATTATCACAAATAATGGACGACCCTTCAAAAATTAGGTTGTCAGGGAACTATGTGACAAATTCCACATCCAACACTACTTTTCCACCCCGTATTACCCCCAAGGCAACGGTCAGGCAGAGGCATCAAACAAAACCATACTCAAAATCCTGAAAAAGACTGTCAATGATGCCGGCTGTGATTGGCATGTTCAACTATATCCCACGCTGTGGGCCTACCGCACAAGCATCCACACACCCACAAGTGCAACACCATACTCCCTGGTCTATGGAGCTGAAGCTATCTTGCCCATTGAAGTCAAGATCCCATCCTTGAGAGTGTCACTAAGAGGCCTCATCTCTGATGAAGAATACAGAGTCACTAGACTATAAGAGTTAGAACTACTGGAAGAAAGAAGGCAACAAGCCTTTAACCACCTAAAAGCATATCAGCAAAGAATGTCCAAAAGCTACAATCATAAGGTAAAGCCCCGAGTTTTCCAAGTTGGTGATCTTGTCCTCAGAGAAAACCCCAGAAATCAACTAGATAGAGAAAAGAAAGGAAAGTTTGAACCCAACTGGTTAGGTCCTTATGTCGTCATTACGTCCTATGGATCAGGGGCATATCAATTGGCCACATCTGAAGGTGAACTCTTCGATGATCCTGTCAACAGCATGCATCTTCACAAGTTCTATACCTGAAAACCCCGATGTAAGGGAGTCCTAAAAAAATCATCCATTCAAGAAATCTCCCTTATCAATCCAATCATGTCATTTGTCCAATTCTCCTTGCTTGAGGATCCTCAAGCAATCTCCACCATTGATCTTCCAAATTGATCATAACCCTCCAATCCTATCTCCAAAAATCTATAAATTGAGGCCTCCACCTCCCATTTAGAACAAGTCATTTTATGCAAAATTATTCTATCAATTTGAGTGCTCACAAATATAGCTTTAGTGCAATTTATACTAGTTTAGTTTAGTAATATCATCCATTAGGACATATCATCACTAGTATGCTTAGATAGGGTGCACAATTAGGTATAAAAAGCATAGTAATGATTTAGTCCAATCTTGAGGTCCCTTGGACTTGAGATTGGGTGCATTTTAGGTTAAATTTGCATCCACTTAGGCTCCCCCATCACCCCTACCCACTACCCCCGTCCCCCTACCCAATACCCTCCCCTCCCCTAGCATCCCATCCCCGCCCCTACTGCCTTAACCTAACCTTCCCCAAATCCCCTCCCCTCCACTCCCCTCCGCTACAACCCTTCCCCTAGTGCTCCCTCACCTCAATTGACACTCGACCCACCCAGGCGCTAAGTGTCATTTCCCGCCCCCTAAAACTAACACCCCCTCCCCTCCCTAAAACCTATTGCCTTCTCCCATGCCCACTTGGTGCTAATTCCTCCTCCCTAGCAGTATCTCCTTCTCACGCATCCATTGGATGCCAAACTCTCCTCCCCAATGCCGAATACGCGCTCCGTGCCATCCTTAGTGCCTATTGGGTGCTCCGCATCAATCTCCGCGCCTACTCGGCACTACATAACACCCCTTCCCGCCAAAATTCACCACAAAACAAATAATAACAATAAAATAATTTTTAAAAAAAAACTAAAATAATAAAAACAACAAATCTTATCATAATAATAAAAAAAACCCAAAACACTCAACCCATAACAATAAACAAAATTTAAAAAAAATCCACAAACCCATTAAAATAAAACAATTTTTTCTAAAAACCCATAAAAAAATAAACAAGTTTTCAAAAAATTCACACAAAATAATTCAAATTTTCAATAACCCACAAATTCAAAAAATTCAAAAAACAAAAAAATACAGAAAACAAACAATTTTTTTTTAAACAAGTAAATAAACCCACCTTCATTTTCCAAATAACACACTACACCCATTACATCAAATAAACCCAAAATACCAAGCAAGGGTAATAACCACTCACTAGCTCACCTGTCGCTGCTGGATGCAGATACTCTCTCACCTGCTCAACTCGATGCTCCTCTCAAGGAATGCCCACCATCACTCTTCTTCTTTTTCCTCTCACCTCCAAACTCACAAAAGGTACAATGAGCTTTTTAGCTCATTTTTCACTTTTTAACCCACTCCACTTTTTTTTTCACCTTTTTCATCTTTGTAAGCCCACTTTTAATCCTTTTTTTCCCCGTTTTTCTCCACCAACCACCTTTTCAACTTTTTCCATCCACCCACCTCCTTTTTTCCATTTTTTCACCATTTCTTCCCCATTCTTTAGTCTCAGGACCACCTTTTACACCCTTTTCAGCCGTTTTTTCCTCCTTTTTCGAGATATCACCAGAAATTTTATTTTTTCGACGATCTCTCGAGGGGGCATCACCTCATCACCTATTCCCCTTCCACTCACTCACTGGGGCATATTTATAAAAAAAATATATTGTTTGATATCCCGTCAACCCGCTAACTGCGATAGCCCTGACGCCATATCAAAGAGGGGCAAAATGTAGACACCTAAAAATGGTCACAACTAATTTCATTCACCCATGCATTCAACCCTAGTCCACCCACATCACTTCATCCGATCTAATTATTAATTAAATAATTTTTTATTATTTAATTAATTTGTTTTGCGCCTTTATCTTATCATAAAAATCAAATTCTTCTACTATAGTTTGAAAATTAAATATTTCTGACTATAGTTCATTCCAAAAATTAAATAAATTACCATATTTATTTAATTCCCTATTTTGTACACTTTTGATTACTTTTTGTAATCATAATTATTTTCTTTTAATCCATGTGCACATGAATTAATTTTAATTAATTCATTATTACAAACCCCCATGTTTCTAGAAGTCCACTTGTCATCCAATGTACACACATGTACATGACAAGTGGTACTTTGGAAGCATGGGCAAATCTTTCAAAATGGGTAGATTTTTCCTATTTCT
Source organism: Cunninghamia lanceolata (assembly GCA_027924645.1). Classification (NCBI taxonomy): domain Eukaryota; kingdom Viridiplantae; phylum Streptophyta; class Pinopsida; order Cupressales; family Cupressaceae; genus Cunninghamia; species Cunninghamia lanceolata. The sequence continues at coordinate 15,340,034 of BSBN01000078.1, forward strand.
TCTAGCCCACTCCATGTGTCACTATTCACTCCAATTTAAAATTTCATGTGGCACTATTTGAATACTATTCTTCTAATTTTAAATTCCACTTATCCTCTCCATGGAATTTAAAATTCCTCACAAAGTCCAAGCCTTACCTTTTCATAAATGAGTCCTTACATGTCATATACCTACTCAATTCTAGTCATCCATCCATTCAAACTTGGATTCTCATCCATTGATCATCCTTTGAATCTTGAGGCAACATTCCAATTCAATCTAATCATGCCATTTGTCCAATTCTCCTTGCTTGAGGATCCTCAAGCAATGTCCACCATTGATCTTCCAAATTGATCCTAACCCTCCAATCCCATCTCCAAAAATCTATAAATTGAGGCCTCCACCTCCCGTTTGGAACAAGTCATTTTATGCAAAATTATTCTGTCAATTTGAGTGCTCACAAATATAGCTTTAGTGCAATTTAAACTAGTTTAGTTTAGTAATATCATCCATTAGGACATATCATCACTAGTATGCTTAGATAGGGTGCACAATTAGGTATAAAAAGCATAATAGTGATTTAGTCCAATCTTGAGGTCCCTTGGACTTGAGATTGGGTGCATTTTAGGTTAAATTTGCATCCACTTAGGGTCTCATTTTCATAGGAAGACAATATTATTCGATGATTTCTGTCAATTGGTAGTATATTTAGTCTGATACTTGAGGATTTAAACATAAAACATAGAAATACACATCAATCATCAATTGCACACAATAAGACAACCATTGAGAAGGTAAAATCATTGATTTTATTAAAAGAAATGTGTCCTTATAGCTTGAACAAGTCTGAAATATCTATCTTGCTTGAAAAATGGTTAGAAATAGAGTATTACAATGTTTATTTTCAGTCACAAGACTAAAAATCTGAGTTACAATGCACAAAAATGACAAGAAAGAAACTTCTCCAAGTTTACATTGCTTTGCCAAAAAGTGAAAAGAACTAACTCAAAATGAAAGAAGGCATGCCCTTTAGCCTACAATCCTTTCCAAATCCTTAGCAATCTATTACAATAGATAAGTGACATGTGTCACAGTTTGAAAAGTCAAAAAGCCATTGAATGCCTAACTATTGCTTGCTCTTATTTTGCTATTGAAAAGAACTCCTAAGTGGTGTGGGGAAGGATGAATGTTGATCTTTCTTTAACCTCCCTGCTTTGTTGCATCATAAAACCTTCACTTTCTCAAAGAACCAACCAAGCCAGAAACATCCCATGAGCTGAATCCATTCGATCCAGTCTGCCTGATAGATCTTATTCTATACTTAAATGGGTAAATAGTTAGTAATAACAAATTAAAAAACTAAATTAAAATAAGTCAAAAATCTACTATCACAATTAATAGAAAGCGTAATAGGCAAACATTTTTTTTGAAACAAGATCGTATATAGTTGTTTCAAAAAAATTAATTGATACCATAACAGTAGAAACTAACCTTTCAATAATATGATCTTGGACCACTTCTTGGTCCATAACCACCAACATTTCTTCTTGATTAAATAGGTGGATAAGGTACACCCTCCATTCCACCAGCTCTTCTACCTCCAACTAGACCTATGACAAGTGATTGAAGGAATAAATTACAAAATATCATCCTATCTATTTATGATGTTTTTCTAAGCATCAAAAAATTAAACAAACAAACTACAAAGCACACAAGTACATCTCTTAGTTGTATAGACCAGGACAATTCAACCACCATTATACCACTCAAGGAATACTAACCAACTCCTAAGTCATGATCCAGATGACTCCTTTGGCACCTTGTAGGTGGTCCTGCATATGAAAGCTCTAGGTCCTAACAAAAAACCACAAAATCAATGAGTTCAAACCAAGAATAAATGATATAGGGAAAATAACCTACAAGAAAGATTTAAATTAAAATAAAATGACTACCAGATCTAAATATGGGTGCTTGACAAATCAACTCACATCCATTTGAAGTTGTCACCCAACAAAGTCTCAACTATGTTTCTTGGAAACAAGAAAAATGCATTTCGTATGGAAAGATGGCTTATCCATTTGAGAAGGTATAGGTATTCATGAAATGAAATAGGGTTAGTTAAGAAACATGTAGATTCAATTCATCTTCTATAGTGATTCTCCTACAATGTTCTACAGGTGATACACATCTATACATACATTTGATAAAAGAACATACAAGGACTGATACCTCATAGAGTTCTAGACATCAAAAACTATCTCTAAGACTTAGATTCAGCTACATACAACCCCCAACCCAATAATCAAATCTATAAGATTTTGATTTGATTTTCCCAAACTAAATCTTTGAGCTTGGGCCCTGGGCTACAAACTCTACAAAAGCACTCAACCCAAAAGAAACGGCCTTAAATTTTCAAAAAATACTTCATTGCTTTAGCAAGCATGCACTGCTTTTGTTGGATATTAATTCAACTAGAAGACAAAGACCAAAAGAAACTAAGGCCTTATATTTAACTCCAATCTTTCAATAATTATATAATTTATAGATCAGCCTATAATGTTTCATTTAGGATTTAAAATTTTACCTTTGAATAGCATGGCAAACTTAAGTATGTATGGTTTCATAATAGGTGAAATACAACTAAAAGTTCGCCATCAACAAGGAGATTATTTACTTGGAGCAACAACTGGATAAGGAACTGGTGGTTGTGAAGGTGATGTCCATTAGCCATTAAGAAGTCCTAAAGTAGGACTAGATCCTGCTAGTGGGGGATCACTAAAATTTAGCAAAGCTATTTGCATTGGTGCCATGCTTGGAAATTGTACAATAATTTCAACCACCAAACAAATTTTAACCCAGAGCATGACTAATCTCAGTATTAAAAACAAATATAATAGATACAATTGTTTCAACTTTTAATAAGTGACTAAGAAAGCATGAAATCCAAACAAAAGACTTTAGACATAATCACCTGATGTTTTCAAATGAGTAGGGCATAAGACCCTCTTAACAAAGTCAATAAATGAGATAATGAAATTATTTTCATACTATACCATGTTTGTGTTAGACCACTGTGTAAATCTCAAACAAACATCAATTCTAGTAATTGTCCAAAAATGAGGAAATGATCCTTAATACCTTATTACTAAAAAAAAAGTTAACAACATTATGATCATTGTTCCTTCTAGAATCTTCAATTTTAATACATTGAAACTGGGAAAACTATGCATCTGCATGAGCTGAAATGGTTACACCCAATCATAGTAGCCATTTTTGAAAAGGGAGGCATTGAGGGAAAAAGGGCAAAAGTACAACTATAATACAAAATAATAACAAGACATTTATGATTGTGTATGTAATATGTAGGCATGCATGTTTATACACTAATATTTAAAATTCTTAGTCCATCCACCCAGTCATCCATGTACATATACATAAATTAGTGTAAAAAACCTGAAACAATATATTACACATATATGCATCAATGGTATATAGGCATGCATGTCATAGGTGGAAGTTCCCAGAATAGTGTAATCCATGGATGTTTCCTTGGACAGAAAAAAAGAATCATGAAAGCTACACCAAAAATACCTATCTAAACAAATCCCCCATGCTATTAAAGCAAAGCTGCAAAAGAAGACCCAATAGAACTCATTTTTCAAGCAACAAACAACATTCTATGAGACATTTTGGAGGCCATATTTTGTCTTTAGACAAGTTTTGCAAGTTAGATTGTTGCCAATGAACTGCATGTTAGATTGTTCTACAACTTTTATGTCCAGCATAATTTGTAGGCAAGATGAATAAATTTTAATTTTGATTTGGAGTTTTAACTCTTGGATTAGTTTTCAATAATGGTTTCTTCTCATATTAAATGCCAAATAATTTCTCTATGCACACCACGTGAACAGAATGTCATTGCTAGAGCTGTAGGGATTCTTATTTTTTTGTTTAGTAACACCATCATCATTGGTTCCAAAAAAAACCTAATCTCATTTAAGATTAAATTGCATTGCTTTTATCATAGGGAAACAAGGACATGAAATAAAAAAAGAACATGCACCATGTCATCCCCAATGATAGAGTAGTTATTCATCTTCTACAGTGATTCTCCTACAATGTTCTACAAGTGATACACATCTATACATACATTATGATAGAAGTATTACAATCCTAGAAGGTTTGTAGAGCATTAGAAAGTCTATTTCAAAGAATGTATTCTCATGGAGGAGATCTGCAGGAGTACTACAAGACCAACAAAGCCATACATGCATGTACAAGGTATTAAATCAAGGTGAGAGCTCTGTCAACCCTAGAAACACTATCAAAATCGTTAGAGATCAGAGGTCCATCAAGCATTAAGGAGACTATTAAAGCTTAAAGGAGGTCTACAAAGTGTAAAGAGGCCTATATAACTATTAAGAAGTCTTTTTAAGCAATGTCAAGTCTATCAAATCATGTTAGGGTCTATGTAGTTCAAAGAAGCTCTGTATAACCATTACGGGTCTGTGAAGTTCTCTTAGGATCTGTGAAAACCATTGTAATGTTTGTAAAGAGTCTTAAAAGCATGCAGAGGTTATTGAAGCTCTGTATAATCTTAAGACCTTGTTAAACCTTAAAAGACTTTATCAAATCATTAAGAGTCTATGATCTATTGTAAAGCATGAGATTGTCTAAATACATATTGTAAAACCTTGAAGACCTTGCATAAACCATGAGAAATTATGCATGATCATTAGGAACTCTATCAAGTCATTAAATGTATGTACAAGCTTTTTAAAGGTCTGAAGTTTTCTAAGGGTTTATGAGACATTTGTAAGGTTTATATAGATAGACTTCTAGAAACCTTATGGAACCCATAATAGGCCTATACATGGCCCAGCGAAGACAAGAATAGAAAGGTTTGTAGTCATTCATTAGGTTTGTTAAGCCATGAAGAGTCTTTGAAGCTATTAAAAGGTCTACCAAACATTTCTAGGTCTATTAAACTTTTATGAAGGGTTTGTGAAGCATTTGTGTATGTGATTATCTTTGGAGTACTTGTGGCATCATATGGAGAAATAAATGTCAACTAGGTAGAGTGACCATACAAAGGGATCAAAGACACTGGAAGGGTAAAGTGTAGGATGTTGTACCAAAAGCTTATCAAGTGAGAAGTAATGAAGAAAAATCAATCACCAAATGATCTTCATTCTCAAAAATAATAGGTAATGTTGGCAATGCATGCAGGGGTAAGATCACCATCACCATGAGTTATTTCAAACATTCAAAGATTTTATAGCCCTAAGAAGGTTTGTCAAGAGTTTTAGGGATATGTATAACCTAGGAAGGTCTGCATAATATTTTCAAGGTCTTTGTAAACCCTAAGAGCTCTATTAAACCCTAAGAACTCTATTAAAACCTAATAAGGTCTATCAAACCCTAAAGTCCCATCATTTTTATCAAATCTAGTGTTTACCGCAGTACTGTTGAGTGCAAATAAGAGAGGTGTAGGCTAGCAATGTTAACTACCATCCTGCAGGAGTGTTTTGATAGTCTATGCAGTAGTGCGGTGAAGAACCTGCCGCCTCGCAATGGTATATCAAGTTGGCTTGCAGTAGTGCGATATACATACCATCGTCCTGTGATGGTCAATGAAATGGCCTTGTGGTGGTGCAGTGTATAACTCGCAACACCGCGACAGTCATGCAATGGGGTCTTCAGTATGGTGGTTAAGCCTGGGAATGACGAACAAAGATGAAACGGTGAGAAAGGTCAATGGTGATTGACTGATGAGTAAGGTGTTGACATGTGGCACAAGGCTACTTCTTGATCTAAGCCATCAAAGTACCTATAGCACACATTTCTAGCTATGTAAATATCCAGCATCTTATGAGGTACTTTTTAGTATTCATTCAATGTCATGTCAAAATCTTCACACAAGACTTTCAGTTTCATGAGCTTTCCCATAATACAAACACGCAGAATTTCAAGGTTCCTTCGTAGTCCGGTAAAACTTACAAAAGTGCATGAAAACCCCAAAACTCCGCCCAGGGCAAATTCCCAACTTTTAACTTAGGAATTTTAACTTTTCACAAGATCTAACCTTCCCTAGGACCAATTAGATATTTGAGTACTTTGATATTGTGACCTTTTATGCAAATTGTACATACTTAAAATTTGAACTGTGAAACTTGACATGGTAAATTGACAACTTGAGAGATACATGAGACAACTTTGACTTACATGGAATACATTAAATTTGAAAATTGGAATTGGAAAATTTCATGACAACAGATATAAAGGCCAGCAGTTTGGTAACTAACAGCGATAGGGTCTTGTTTTTAGGGTGGAGAGTTGTTGGTTTAAATTAAATGTTTTTTTCTTTCTTTGAGACCCCTGTCCATTATGAGTGTTTCTTCTATTTTTGGGGATGAAATTGTGACTGTTTACTCTCCATTGATTCCATAGAAGGTTTGTTGTCTTTTCTAACATCAACATCAACAGAGTAAATTGACCTAGGCATTTGAGGTGGCTTTCACAAAGAGTTGACTGTTAAGGTAGATGGTTGTTGATATGGACAAATAGGGAAAGAATTATAGGTGGGAGTCCATGTGGTAGGGTTGTAGTAAGGCTGTAAGTCTCTAGATTCGAACCCATCGACCTTAAAAGGTGATGGCACTGCCTCCTTCAATTGCAAATGCAGACTACTGAATGACTGTGAGGATTGTCTATAATGTTTGGAACATTGATGGAGCCAAACATTGTTGGGGCAGATGGCAGGTTGTGCTTAGAGGTGATGATGTGTTATGTCTTTTGTTTACAGTTGTAATTTGCACCATAAATTACATATTTAAATAGGTGTTTAAATGTACAAGCATTTATTGTGCCTAAGCAGAAATCAACCTAAACCTGTTCCAATTTCCCATCATGTTGCCAATGCCATCTCATTTCCTATTTCTCATTTCTAGCAGCATAGATTAGAGGACAAATGTGGCCAATGTTGAATAGTAATAGCACAAAGTGAAAATATGTAACTAATCTTGAATAATCCAAAATGTGAGAAGATACTGACTAAAACCCTAAAAGATGGAAAACCTCACAAACTTGATAAATAAAATCTTATGAGCTCAATTCATACCATGAAAATCAATTCATAATGAAACATTCAATTATAAATAAAACAATTTGAGTATTGCCTATGCAAATTCTTGCAAACATACTAAGATTATGGGGTAAGATGCATGCTAATCAACATAGAGGAGCACATAGAAGCCATGCGGTTATTGTAATAGTAGCCAAAATTTGCAGCTTGGTTTTTCTGGGATTATTATTGCTTAGATTCTACCGCTGTAGAAGAAGCAATGTAGGTAGTGTTGGGATAAGTTGACATTAACTTGCAATCCTATTCATGTGTCTCCAAAGTTCTTGGAATGTCCAACACATTAAGAGTTTGAGAGATTAATTATTTATTAATTACATCACTTTGACTTTTTCAATTAAGTTCTAAATGGATAATGTCAAACTTGGGCACCCACTTTGAAATGAGAGCCATGAAGACCTTGTTGAATTCTCCTAAGTCTTAAAATAGAGTTTGATAACTCCTAGAGAGTGGGAGTTAGACTTGGGCGTCCCCTTTTCATGGGGACTTATTTTTAGACTTAGAGTTGTGTTTTTTTATGTACATGAATGGATAATGTTGAGACACCTTGCATGAATATAATGTTGGAGTTAACTATAGTGTTAGAGATGCATGAATTGGATATTGCTTGCATGTGGTCAAAATAGCTTGCATGGACTTGCATGTAGCTTGCATGTACTTGCATGTACTTACATGTGTTTACATGTTGCATGTTACTTGTATGTACTTGCATGTTATTGCATGTTGCTCATATGGGCATGCATATTGTTACATGTCACTTGCATGTTGTTGCATGTCACTTGCATGTGCTTGCATGTTGTTGCATGATGACCTCGCATGTTCTTGCATGTCAGTTATATGACCTTGCATGTAGTTGCATGTCAATTTTTTGAGATTACTTATAGAACACTCCAACTCCATAAACTTGTAGGATGGTACATCTCAGTGATTTAGGAAATGGGTATGAGTTACATGTTGTTGAAAATGCTTGCATGTTAGTTGCATGTCAATTTTAAGATATTACTTGCAGGACACTCCAACTCCTAAAAGTTGCAAGATGGTACATATCAGTGTTTTAAGTAATGGGTATCAGTTGCATGTTGGATCCAGTGTTTGCATGTCACTTGCATGTACAGAACAAGATATTTCAAAATAACCTTGGGGACATCAATCTTGTATGTTGTTTGCATGATTTTGATGTGTATTGGTCACTTCAGTTATCCAAAACTCATTGGGCAAATATAGACGCCCAAATGGAGGAGTTTTTGATGTTACCTTTTTTGGTGATAAGTTTGATGATGGGATAGCTATATTTAGCCATCTTAGGTGCCCACATCATGAAGGGGTAGTTAACTCAAATCTTAGACTTTGTTTGAGTTTAGTCTTCTCAATTTAAGTGTGCTTTATTTTTGCATGAGCTTTGGAAGCTATGTTATCAATTACAATTAATTGTAATTTGAGTTTCAATCTTTTGAATTAAATGAAGTTTCATGATTTAATTGTAAACCCCATACATTTTCCAGAGAGTTGATTTGAGGGAAAAAGACAGAAGAAAAAAGAAAAAGTTTTTGTAAAAGACTTAGAGAAAAAAAAAAAAAGTTTTTTTGTGAAGTGCATCCAGGACTTAGAGAAATTTTAGTATTGAATGTAATCTTTTTCAAAGAGATTTAATACAAGCAGGAAACATCTTTGGGTGTGGAGGTTTTTCCTGAAAGGATTTCTCCATGTAAATACTTTGCAAGTTTCTTCTCTTCTATTCTCTTCTCTTCTACATTGGATTGAATGTGCAAATCAATTGTTCGTTAATTGTTACAGATTAATCTTTATTTTAGCTTTGCATACACAAAATGTTAAAGTTTATAGCAGTAGTTCTACCTTTATTTTCAACATTTGGTATCAGAGCTAACAGTTGTGGAGAGTGAGGGATGCCTTTATCTCAAAGTTTTGAAGGTTTTTTGGCTGCAATGGGAGCTTTATTTTGTAGGTTTTGTAGATCTGTGAAGGAGATTGTATATAATGGGTTCTACCTCTCATATGGATGTTGAGAATTTTAATGGATCAAGCTACGAGATGTGGAAATTGAAAATGGAAGATCTCTTGGAAGAAAGAGAACAATGGGTTGCTGTTGAAAATGAAAAGAATCCCTCTACAACTATCAAAGATGAAGAATGGTTGAAACTTGATAAAAAAGCATGAGGAACCATAAGGTTGTGCCTTGCAGATGTCATCCTCTTGAATGTGTCTTCTGAAGCTACAACATACAAGCTATGGAAGAGGATAGGTGATATTTATCAAACCAAAAGTTTAACTAACAAGTTATACCTCAAAAGATAGTTGTATTCACTAAAGATGAAAAATGGAGATTCTATTGCAAACCATTTGAATGCATTTAATTTGATTTTAAGTCAACGTGCATTTGTAGGTGTTAAGCTTGATGAAGAAGATAAATGTCTTATTATTATGTTCTTTACTAGAATCTTGGGAAAATCTAATTGTTGCTATCAGTGGTGGTGGTATAGATCCAAAGATGGATAATCTCATTGCTACACTTCTTTCAGAAGAAATGAGAAGAAAGTCCAAAATGGTGGATCCCAAGATGCTTTACATGTAAGGGATAGGACAAAGGAAAAGACACCCAAAGGAGATAAGAAGAAGGATAAGTCTAAATGTCATTCTAAAACCCCATCTGCTAAGAGCAAGGTAAAATGTTGGAACTGTGGCAAACGGGGACATGTGAAGAAAGATTGTAAGAGCAAGAAAAAGAGCTCAGATTCTTCCACTAAAAAATCCTTGGAGGATGGTGACAATGATGCATTAATTATTTCAGCTAACATAATAAGTAATGATGCTTGGCTCATTGATTCAGGTTGCTCCTACCATATGACTCCCAACAAGGAGTGGTTCTCAAAATATTCAACATATGATGGAGGTGAAGTTTTCCTTGGTGACAATAGTACAAAATAGATAATTGGAAAGGGAAAGGTAAAGTTGTATTTCAGTGATGGAAGGATTAAAACCATTCATGATGTTTTGCATATTCTAGGACTAGCAAGAAACTTACTTTTTGTATCAAAGTTAAATGATTCTGGAATGAATGTGACATTTGAAAAGTCTGGTTGCAGGTTGGTGAGAGGGAATTGGGTGGTTGCTAAAGGATCTTGGATGGGAAACTTGTTTAGATTAAATGCATCTACTTTGAATAATGTTGTCAGACTCAAAGGTTAAATTTACCCCACTTTTATTGGCGCAATTTCCCCTAAAATTCCTACAAGGTCAAGGGGCAGCACCCCTTGCGGGGGTTTGGGGGCAGCACCCCTAAGATGGGGTCCAGGGGCAGTGCCATAAAAAAACCCTATTTTGTAACTGACAAAAGTCATAATAAAAATGGCTAAGGGTTAGGGTTTTCGTTGATGTATTGTAGCATTTGCAATGGTATTGAGTTGCAAGGATTGTTGGTTGTAATCAGTTTGATTTACTAGATAATAATATTGGATTCTCTGTTGGTGGATGTAGCCCGAGTTTGGGTGAACCACGTTAAAACTTGTCTCTCATTGTTACTATTTCTGTGTATTTTCATTCCTCTGTTTAATCTTTATTTGCATTTAATTAATATCTTCTTCCAGCTAACCCTAACAAATAATTCAACCAATGTAATAGACATTGAAAATACATGTATGTTGTGGCACCATAGATTGGGCCACATTAGTGAAAATGGTCTTAGGACCATTATTAATAAAAAATTGGTTGATGGTATTTCAGATTATTCTATTGGAAAAAATGATTTCTGTGAGCATTGTGTGTTTGGAAAACAATGTAGATCTTCATTTCCTAGTGGAACAAATAATGCAAAGAATTTATTAAAGATTATACATTCAGATGTTTTTAGACCTATGGATGTTGAATCTTTTGCAAAATCTCAATATTATGTCACATTCATTGATGATGTATCAAGATACACTTGGATTTATTTTATGAATGCAAAATATGAAGTTTTCACTAAGTTTAAGGAATTTAAGGCCTTAGTTGGGAAGCAAACAGATTGTGAAATAAAGGGGTTGAGATCAGATAATGATGGTGAATATTGTTCTAAGGAATTTGATGAATTTTATAAGCATGCAAGTATTGTGAGACAGAAAACAACTCCTTATACTCCCCAACAAAATGGGGTAGCAGAAAGAATGAGCCGAACCTTAATGGAAAGAGCTAGGAGCATGTTAAGCAGTGCTAAGCTAGATTAGTGTTTTTGGGTTGAGGCTATAAGTACTTCTTGTTATTTAATTAATATATCTCCTTGCTCTATTCTTGAAGATAAAACTCCTTATGAAATGTGGTTAAAAAGAAAACCTTCTATTTCACATTTAAGGATATTTGGTTGTGAGGCTTTTGTTCATGCGCCTAAAGAGAAAAGAACTAAACTAGATCCAAAAGCTCAAAAATGCATCTTTGTACGTTATGGTGAGAATGTAAAAGGTTACAAACTCTGGAACCCTCTAACCAAGATAATCATTTTATCAACAGATGTTATTTTTAGAGAGTTTAGAGCTTATGAAAGTGAGGAACAACCAAAGGAACAAGAAAAAGGAAAAACAATGCATTTTGAAACAATTAAAAGTAAGCAAGAAGATGCACATGTTGAAGAACAACTAGATGGGTTTGGGAATGGAGAATAAGAAGAGAGTTCAGGAAGTTCAGATAATGATGTTCAGGATGAGCATATAGAACATATAGAGCCTCTTACTCCTATTGTAAGAAAATCCTCAAGGCAACAAAATCCAATTGACAGGTATATCCCTCCTGATTTTCATTGCATATTTTCTTTATTGAGTACTAATTATGAACCTAGATCTTTCAAGGAGGCTCTTTCTTTAGAAGAAAGTGAGTCTTGGTTGAAAATTATGCATGAGGAAATGAATTCCTTGGACACTTGTGAAATTTGGGATCTTGTGCATTTGCAAGGAAGAAACCCCATTGGTTGTAAGTGGGTTTATAAAAAGAAAATTGGTGCAGGTGGTAATCTAGAAAGGTACAAGGCTAGATTGGTAGACAAGGGCTACTCCTAGAGAGAGAGTGTTGATTTTAATAAAAATTTCTCTCCAGTTGCTAAATTAACTTCTATTAGATTCCTTTTGTCTATTGCTACAAATTTTGATTTTGAGATAGAGCAAATGGATGTTAAAACTACTTTCTTGCATGGGGATCTTGAAGAGGAGATTTATATGAGGCAACCTGATGGTTTTGTTGTTAAAGGGAAGGAAGACTTGGTTTGCAAATTGAAAATATCTTTGTATGGTTTGATACAGTCACCTAGAATGTGGTATCATAAGTTTGATGCTTTTGCATTGAAAGTTGGTTTTGTTAGAAGTGAAGAAGATCATTGTGTTTATCTTAAGATTATTGATGATCAGGTTCTAATTATTGTCTTGTATGTTGATGACATGTTGTTTATTGGAAATAGCAAGGAAATGATTAGAGAGATTAAAACTCAGCTTTGTAAATCTTTTGATATGGACTTAGGGGCTACGAAATACATTCTTGGAATGGAGATCAATAGGGATCATGTTCACATAAAACTATGGTTAAGTTAGAGTAAGTATGTTGATAAAACTTTGCAAAGATTTAATATGCACAATTGCAAACCAGTTAGCATTCCTTTTCCTATTTGTACTAAGCTAAAATTAGACATGTCTCCTACCACTGATGATGCTTTTGAAGAGATGTCTAATGTTCCTTATGCTGGTGTTGTTGGTAGTTTAATGTATGTAATGGTTTGCACTAGACCAGATATTGCACAAGCAATGGGAGTTTTAAGCAGGTTTATGTCTAACCCTGGTAAAGAACATTGAAATCATGTTTTAAAGAGGGTGTTTAGATATTTGCAAGGAACTTCTGATTATTGTTTGGTTTATCATGGTATTGATAGTGTTGATAGATCATTGGACATACAGGGTTTTGTTGATTCTAATTGGGCAGGTGACTTGAATAGTCGAAGGTCCATAAGCAGCTATGTGTACTTTGTTTGGAGTTGTTGTAAGTTGGATGAGTAAGAGGCAACCCATGGTTGCATTGTCTACTATAGAAGCAGAGTATATGGCTACTACACATGCCTCCAAAGAGGCAATTTGGTTACAGAGACTTGGGAAAGGTATTGGTTTTGATTGCAGGATAGTAAGACTTAATTACATGATAGTCAGAGTGACATTTGTTTAGCCAAAAATCCTATGTATCATGCTCGTACTAAGCATGTTGATGTTCAATATCACTTTGTGCAAGAAATGGTTGAGAATGATAAGATTTTTGATTGAAAAAGTTAACACTTCAGTTAATGCTATAGATTATCTTACGAAGCCAGTTAGTACAGATAAGTTCTCTTGGTGTAGGAAGGCCATTGGCCTTGATCACTGCACTTGATTTAAAGTTTGAATTATATCATTTAGAGTTATTGCAATGTATAATGTCAAGTGAGAGAATGTTGGGATAAGTTTCCATTAACTTGCAATCCTAACCAATTCATGTGTCTCCAAAGTTCTTGGAATGTCTTTCCCAACACATTAAGACTTTGAGAGATTAATTATTTATAATTAATTACATCACTTTGACTTTTGCAATTAAGTTCTAAATGGATAATCTCAAACTTGGGCACCCACTTTGAGATGGGAGCCATGAAGACCTTGTTGACTTCTCCTAAGTCTTAAAATAGAGGTTGATAACTCCTAGTGAGTGGGAGTTAGACTTGGGCATCCCCTTTTCATGGGGACTTATTTTTAGACTTGGAATTGTGTTTTTTTATGTACAAGAGTGGATAATGTCAAGACACCTTGCATGGATGTAATGTTGGAGTTAACTACAGTGTTAGAGATGCATGAATTGGATATTGCTTGCATGTGGTCAAAATAGCTTGCATGGACTTGCATGTTTTTACATGTAGGGCTTGCATGTTGTTGCATGTTACTTGCATGTACTTGCATGTTGTTGCATGTTGATGCATGTTGTTGCATGTTGCTCATATGGACTTGCATGTTGTTGTATGTCATTTGTATGTGCTTGCATGTTGTTGCATGTCACTCCTATGGACGTGTATGACCTAGCATGTTGTTGCATGTCACTTGCATATTCTTGCATGTTGTTGCATGTCATTCCTATGGACTCGTATGACCTTGCATGTTCTTGCATGTCATTTATATGACCTTGCATGTAGCTGCATGTCAGTTTTGTGAGATTACTTGCAGAACACTCCAACTCTAGAAACTTGCAGGATAGTACATCTCAGTGATTCAGGTAATGGGTATCAGTTGCATGTTGTTGAAAATGCTTGCATGTTAGTTGCATGTCAGTTTTAAGATATTACTTGCAGGACACTCCAACTCCTAAAATTTGTAGGATGGTACATCTTAGTGTTTTAGTTAATAGATATCAGTTGCATGTTGAATTCGGTGTTACATGTCACTTGCATGTACAGCACAAGATATTTCATAATAACCTTGGGGACATCAATCTTGCATGTTGTTTGCATGATTTTGATGTGTATTGGTCACTTCAAGTTATTAGAAACTCATTGGGAAAATATGGACACCCAAATGGAGGAGTTTTTTATGTTACTTTTATTTGGTGATAAGTTTGATAATGGGACAACTATATTTAGCCATCTTGGGCACCCACATCATGAAGGGGCAATTAACTCAAAGCTTGGACTTTGTTTGAGTTCAATCTTCTCAATTTAAGTGTGCTTGGTTTTTGCATGAGCTTTGGAAGCTATTTTATCAATTACAATTTATTGTAATTTGAGTTTCAAGCTTTTGAATTAAATGAAGATTCATGATTTAATTGTAAACCCCATACATTTTCCAAAGAGTTGATTTGAGGGAAAAAGACTTAGAAGAAAAAAAATAATTTTTTTTGTAAAAGATTTAGAGAAAAAAGTAAGAAGCTTTTTTTGTGAAGTGCATCAAGGACTTAGAGAAATATTAGTATTGAATGTAATCTTTTTCAAAGAGATTTAATACAAGCAAGAAACATCTTTGGGTGTGGAGTTTTTTTCTGAAAGGGTTTCTCCATGTAAATACTTTGCAAGCTTCTTCTCTTCTATTCTCTTCTCTTCTACATTGGATTGAATGTGCAAATCAATTGTTCATTAATTGTTACAGATTAATCTTTATTTCATCTTTGCATACACAAAATTTTAAAGTTTATAGCAACAGTTCTACCTTCATTTTCAACAGGTAGAAGAAGCCATACAACAAGGAAAATTGATGGATCCTCAAAAATCCATAGTAATGGAAATATATCAAGGCAATGCAGTGAGAACTATAGCCCAAATTTGAGGAAAAGTTTATCATCAGATCGCAACAATCCTTCTATCCCTGCCATCCATTTTATAACACAAAGAAGCCCAGGTGTTAACTCACAGATAGCTTCAATTTGCTACAAACAATTTTAACCCTTCTAATGTTATTAGCAATGGAGGATTTGGGTTAGTGTACATAAGCATCTTGCTTGATGGCAGAATAGTGGCCATCAAATAGGTTGATAGAGGTGCGAAACAAGGAGAATGTGAATTCAGAGTTGAGATGGACCTTCTGAGCCATTTGCATTCTCCCTATCTGCTTGAGCTGATTGGTTACTATGAATGGATTTGTAGATTTCACATCCTATTAAAGCAATTTTGAAAAAAAATTAGTGCAGTAGGATGAAGTACTTTATGGATGAAGCTATTGAGAGGAAAAACATTACCCTCTATTTATTGTCATTGCAATCTATGATAATCTATAATAGAGGGTTTGGGATCCTAATTTTACTCTTAGTATAGTCCCAAGGAAATATGTAATTGCACTTACATGAATAAGTGATTTGTTCTTTTTTTTTAAAAAAGAAGCATGGGTCTTGTGGGATATAAGCTAGATGTTATTACACTAGGGAAATTTACGGAATATGGAATAAAAATAAAACCAAATATCATAATTCCATTGTAAAATTGATAAAGATGAACATTCTTCTGAATGTATTCTGTGACTTGCACTCTATAAATTACAGTTAGAAATATGGCTACTCATCACACGTAGAAACAAAACCCTAGAAACTAAAAAAATGAAAAGGATTATAGTATTTTTTTTTATAGTACAATGAATGTGTACCCTTTTCCACCCTCGCTACTAGCACTCATGAGCTTGTGAGAATCGAGGAGCATTATTTTGTCCTCGGACGTCTTCTGCACTACAATGCTCTGAACGATAGACGTATCAGACACAACTAGAGAAAACCCATCCCCAACCAGTCCAAACACACACTCCATCACACAACCATTGAAAACCCTCTTCCCTTTTTGCTGCTTGCAAATGCTTCTTCACCAAGTAACACATAGACTGTATACCAAAAATACTGAACTCGCCCTTTTCTTGTTCCCTTTCCTACTTCAAATTTTCCCGCGTCGATATAAAGAAAAATAATGTTTTGACTCTCTACCTAGTCCCTTTTACATGACATGGGAAAATCTTAAATTTGGATTTCATTTTCCTAGGTTTTTAGTTTGTAAGGGTAAAAGTACCTCTTTCCTTAAATCATATTGTCTAATTTGTATTTGTGTGACTAATTATTTAGTTGTGTTTTTTACCTAACGATCAAATTAGTCATTTATTTAGTCATTTATAGCTGTGTTGCAAAAAATTAGTAGAATTTAGTCATTTTTAGTTGTCGTGACTAAACGTTTTAGTCACCTAGTCATTTATTTGCCAAATTCTACCAGTGTTGTTTGCAGGAGGTATATGGTGTATTTCTTGATTTGATATCAAGGGTCCTTTGTCAGTTGATGTCAAAAGGGGGAGAGAGATAGTGATGAAGGTTTTGCCATCAATGACAAAAGGGGAGTTTGTTGGAATGAGGTTTGTCATTGATGTCAAAAGGTCAGAATAGAGTGATGTGGGAGTTGGATAGTGGTGTTTGTTGATGTGGTTTATAATGTTTGTCATTGATGTCAAAGGACATTCATCAGAAGGTTTAATTTGGCATTGATGTCAGTATGTTGAGATACTTCATGGTAGGATGCCTTCATGTGGTGTTTACCCATTCCCTATGTTAGCATTGATGCATATTGTGTTCATCCCTAGATGTTAGTTATTGCTCATCTATGAGGTCATCCATAAGGTTATTTCTATGATAGTTGGATAATCAAGAATAACAAGGTATGATAGGGTATATAGGGAACAATTACATGTCAAAGTTTGACAGAGTTGCATGATGTCAGTGTTGGTTTTCATGAAGATCAAAGGAGTTGTGTCTTTGCTGATGAGAGTTTCTTGACAAAGGTGCTTGTGATGTCAAAAGGTGAAGTGACAGAGATGACAGAAGGGTATGTTGATGCTTTATATGCATTTCATGGTAAGTTTTGTTGATGCAAGGTAAAGATGTCAAAAGATATCAAGTGGAGTGGTGATGATTTCATGATGTTCATGTTCTTGATTTAGGAGCTGTGATGATGATCATTGTTATCAACATTTCTTTATCATGCTCAAGGAGTTTTGAGTTTGTGTTTGAGGATGTTGCAAGTCATTAAGTCCCTAGTATCAAAGGTGTGATGATTGAAGCAACAGTGATTGCAGCAGTAAAGTTTCCAGTGGCAAAGGATGAGTGATGTTTGTAATTTAAGGAGTTGTAGGGTACAAATGAAGTGGATGCAGTCCATGGAACATGGTGAGTTTGTTAAAAGGTCCCTATTTTATTGATAGAGTTCTTCATTCATTCAGTCCTCTATTTGCAGTTTGGAGGTTGAACTAGGGTTTAGATTTGATAATCTAGGGTTTATTATGCTCTTGATGACTTAGTTTCCTAATTCCTCTCAGAACCCTAACATGCCTTTATTTCCTCTCTGCCACATTTAGGGTTTGCATAATTTTAGGTCTAAGAGTTGTTGACTTTAGGGTTTGAACCCAATCTATTAGTCTTCAAACCCTAAAATCCTAATGGTCTACAAAACCCTAAACCCTATAACTTTTATCCTAAAATGCTAAAACCTGCCTGTCATGTTAATAGTCACTTTTTGTTTTAATTTGCAAGTGACTTATTATAGCAGGTGACATTATAACTTAAGTTATATGTTGAGGGTTCTTTAATGTGGCTTGACCGACCCCTTCTCCTTGTGCCATCAAACTCACTGGTCACCTTTTATACTCTCGGGTGGTAAAAGTTTATCAAAGGCTCTTTTTAAAAGTTGTTTTGGGCGCGCAAAGGAAAATCTATGGCCGAGGTTTAAACTTGTAACCCCGACTCCTATGCTTCAACTTTGACATGTATTTGAATGTCAAAGTCCTTTATGACTATGCAAAGCTTTTTCAAGGCTTAATTTAGTAAAAACCTGATTTGTTCTTTCTATCTTCGACATGCAAATAGGTGTGCAGGCCACTCCTTTGACTATTAAGGCTTTTATAACTATGTGTAGTGGATTTTGAAAAAGAAATTTTAAGATTTCATTAAAAAATGTTATTAGTAGCTAATAAAAGGAGGTGTTTTTATGATGAAGTTTAAGAGGATGTAGAGTGGGGATCATGCAAGGAGATGTTTTTCTTTTTACAGGTCTATTTGCAGGAGATGGACATTAGGGAGTGGACTGAAATGGACATGAATATTAATGTTGTGACAGAGAATTATGAAGGTGCAAAGAGATGTGGGTTTTTGAATGAGAAAATGAAGGTGAATTACTTGGGTATTAGAGGAAATTTTCTTGTCTGACAATTTAGAGTGAGACATGTTATTATAGGTACTTTACGCATAGAATGAAAACATTATGCAGCTGACTATTCAGAGTATGAGGGGTTTATGCAGATGAAGGATTAAGGTATGAAAGTAGAATGGGCATGGAATAATATGGTTTTTCTTGACTGAGAAATATGCAAAGTGAGATATGTTGATGTAGGTGTATTATGCACAGAGTGATGTTATTATGCAGCAGATTGTGCAGAGTATGAAGGTAAATGAATGGGTTTCTTGATTGATGAAAAATGATATGTTGATATGAGCATTGTAGTGAAATAGAGAAACCCTCTATATCTCTTTTGTTTTCTTCTAAGATTATTTGTATTGCCAATGAGGCATTATAACCAGTGAGGCACTATAACCAGTGAGGTTTTCCACTAAGGCATAGTATGTAACCAGTGAGGTTTGCCAGTGAGACACAGACTGTAACCAGTGAGGTTTTCTAGTGAGACATAATGGATATCATGTTCATAGTGATTTTTACCTTTTTGGGGTTTTCTACTCATATCACCTGTTTTATGTGTTGATTCCATCTGGCTCTTGTGCTTTGTCAATATTCTATGTCCTGATGCAATTATCTTGTGTTTCATGATCATGTTAGATTATTTTATTGTATGAAGATCTTGGTTTTAGAATGTTTTATCAGATCACTGATTCACCACCCCTCTCAGTGATCCTTAGTATTCCAACACTCGTCTCAAGCGTTCAACATGTGTCATTAACTTTTGAGGGGTAGTCAGACTTGCAGTCCTACCTTTGTACCTCATTGTCCTTGTCTTTATAAGCAAGGCCTCTTTGTACATTTTAGATGATTGTTGATCTAGTTATTTGGCTTTGTTATTTTATTGCTAATAATCATTTGTGGAAGTGTCAGTTGATTTTGCATTCATATTGATGCTCCAATAGGGTAAAGACACTAGGGCTTAACTAGTGATAAGAATACATACACTCTATCATGGGAGGATCTTGGAGCAAATAAATAGAAGAACAAATAGGCACAAATGGACATGTGGAAACACCCAAAACATAAATACATTTCATGAAGCCATGGGAACACACAAACCTTAACCCTAAGGACATAAATGTAAACATACCTTGAAAAAAGACCACAACAATGCAAATAGACCATGAGCCAACCATATCTAGATCACAAACAACATCAAGGGATAGAAAGTATGCATCAAAATAAGGATGTACACATGGGAAAATCCTAAATAGATAAAGACAACCCTAATTAAAGTTATACTTGATCATTTATATACCTGGGGGTAGGAATGAAAATGGAAAGAGTACCAATAGATTGTTCATGCTCATGAGGGATGGGTTCTTGGGAACCACTACTCATGAAATATGAGTTTATAAAGATTGACTCGAAGACAATATTGTTGAATCTGAATAAAACATCATATAATCTAGGTAGTCATGTTTTACTCATGTATGATTATTTAAGGGAATAGTATGATGAGATGTCAATATTAAACCTAATCTTTATTATATCACTTAAATAAGTATTTAAATACTATTATGGTTTAAATGGATTGTAATTGTTATAGGAAATGATGATTTAAATGTCTAATTGGTTGTTGATATCAATGCAATGAATGTTAAAATCTTGTTTCATTATGAATAGTGGATTTTGCAAGAATTTGAATTTTATTTATATAATTGATATGAGTTAATCATGATGAGTCGTGATTTCATTAATTTTGTGATTAAGTTATGACCCTATGTCTAACTAATTTCATATTACAAATAAATAGTATAATTATAATTAATCACTTTGGCTATGCATGTGTGTTTCACGATGAGACAATATGTGCAATGTGTGTTGAGGTATATATAGATTACTAGTGGAAGAATGGGAGAGTCATCAAGAACCACAATTACCCTTCCCACTTCACTTTGTGAAGTAATGGGAAATTGATCATGTTTATCAAGTTATGTCAATCATCTTAGGATGACTGAGACCCCTTGGAATAAACCATGTTGATTCCTAAATGTTTTTTCTTCATTGTGGTGATTTTTATTATGTGTATTTTGTTTTTTTGATATTGAATAATTAACAAGAATGAAACCTCATGTTTTAAATTTACTAATACATAGGATTGTATTGATTTTCATGAGATTCTTTATGATTTTTTTTTGGAAAAGTTTATTGTTGACTAATGATTTTGTTGATTGTGTGCATGCAAATGACGAACTTGAAGAAATTTGTGGTGAAATGCTAGCTTTTTTAGGCGTGTTCTAGGACTAACACTCATATCTACATGGCATCCTTACAAATAAGGAAGTCTCTTTATCTCCACTTGTACTTTATCCTATTTCTTATTTTAATTACGATAATTCAAAGGTTAAAACATACCAAAGGGTTATAGCTCAATTCATTGAGAGCAATTGGTGAGGGTGATGCATGTTCCTTGATTACATCATCCACCAATGTTCTATATATTTTGTATTCACTTTAAAATTTTATCGCTAAATATGTTGTTCTATATAATTTAAGAGAACCAGGCCTTATCCTTATCCTTTGGACAATCTAATGTACATAAGCTTACAATATCAGCTATTTGACCCAACAATAAATTTATTGAATTATGAAAACATATTCACTTCACTGGAACATAGTTGTCTTAGCTTAGCTAGGAGTAAGCAAAAGCAATGAGAACAAAAGAGAATGCGGCATGGTGTTGTAACGTATCTTCATTCCGTCAAAGTAATGTGAAATTTTATAGGAACCACCCCAAAACAAGATTGGCTATCTGATCCAAAAATAAATTTATTGAATTACAAATAGTTGTGCTCTGTGTAGGCCTTTTCTACAATTAACAAATCAATTTGGAAGCAATTGTAATCCCTAGCAATAACTTAGGTCAAGGTGATTGAGGGATTTCAAGTGAGATCACCTAGTAAACTTCTCATTAAGCCTGAACTTAAAACCATCTTTTTCAAATGTTTAAGAAGCCCCATTGAATCTAGCAACTTATTGAGTTTTTGTACATAGAGCTCGAGTAACTATGTGGGAGCCTGCAAACACAAGGGTTTCCATGGGATAAATAACAATGAAACTTTGGATCACATAGAGTAATTTACAAGTAAGCAGTGCCCTATTGTTATTGTACCTATTCATGACTACCAGAAGATCTCTAGGTCGCAAGATTCATCAAAAAGCTCTAAAACTCTCAACTTTTGCATGGAGAAGTGGGAAGAAATGCTTGTGTAGGGGCGATAATACCATCAAAGCCATAACAGTTCTATGAACAAATCACTCAATCCTGTGATGACAGATTCACCGTGGACTACAAGCAATCTTAATGCACTTCCTACAACATCAATGGAGCAAGCCTTGAGCATACTTGGAACACCCCAAATGGCCAATAACTGCATCTGACACGCCTTCCATGAAGACATTGGCATTGCCATTCTCCCACCTCAATGCTCCCTCACTTGATGCTTCATTAGTTTTTCATATATGAGAAGAACAAAACAAACATTAGCGTGTGTGACTATTTGAAAATTAAAAGTAGAATTAAAACTGGCGTTGACAACAAAAGCGTATTTAGAAAAAAATGAACTTAGACTTCGTGATGGAAAACGACAAGATAGAAATGTTAGGAGTCATGGAAAAGGACAAGTGGCTATCATTAAATCCAACGGCGCTAGTGGGTCCCATTGCGAGCTTTTTTGTTGGGAGTATTTCGTCATTGATGCCATTTTGTATGGTGATTTGTATGTTATGATGTTGTTTTGTATGGTGATTTGTATGTTATGATCTCTTAGACATGCCCTTTTGTAGGGAGAATAGTCACTTCCTCATAAGCAACGACTTTGAGAGAAAAAAAAAGGATAAAGGAAAAGACCCAGTAGGTGAGATAGTTCCAATGTCTCATATAGTATTTGTGCATTTAAGGCCCAATATTTTTAAAAGTTTAGCACTAATAGTGGTGACTTTAAGGTTGTTAATATTGACTATAAGTACTAATAATTGAATGAAATGTGCCCTTTAAATTAAACAAGCAACCAATCATGTGATGCCACATCAGCCCATCAACAAAACATGATTTAATGCACACCTATTGGTCCACTCTTTTTGGGGGGAACTATTTGACACCTCAACAAAAAGTATGCGGATGTGGCATCATATTTGATGATGTGGCATTGAAACCTTAGTTATAAGCAGAAGTCTTGCCAAGTAAGCTACTGTAAAATTTTTCTAGTGATTCAAAATCACTATGTATAATTTTGAGAGACATGAAGATAAGGTGCTCAACTACTAGGTCCTCTCCCCTAATGGCTTTCGCTTTACAGTCAAAAATAACTTTAATAATTTCATGAGGGAGTTCGAAGGAAACCACTTTACGGTACAGCTGGCCAGGGTTTCAGCTTTGTGCGTTCACGGCTGGGTTGTCCTCTCGGTTTGTTGAATTACTTTGGGGCAATGAGATGATTGACCGGACATCCACGGTGTCTGACTCTGCCAAATGAGAGGCACGTGATATAGCCGCGCTCCCTGACTTTTTCTTTCCATGCTGAATGACCTGATTTTCAAGCCCTGCGGCCCCCACACGCCATTGACTGGGCAGCAAATAGGAAGATCTTCAATTCAGTGGTCATGATGTTTGTCGTGACAAAAGGGGTTGAATGAAGAAAATGGAGTGATTTGTATGGACAACACAAGTAATAATAACAACTGTGGAAAATTAGTCTTAAATCTGGAAAATTAATGTCTTCAGTGACATTTGCTTCCTGATTTAGACATTTCGATTATGACTACTGGGGAAAATTAAAGAAATCTATTGGATTTGGTTCACATTAATATTCTTCAATCTTCAATTTGAATGGCCAAACTTTTGGTGTAACAAAAGGGGATAAATGAATGCAGTTAGGTAGATGTTTGTCATATTCTTTAACTCCAACAAATAGGAGATTTTTAATTGAATGGTCATAATATTTGTCATGACAAAAGGGGTTGAATGAAGAAAATGGTGTATATCAAAAATTTGATTATCTTTGCTTTCAAGGATATGGATATTTGTAACAATAAAAATCTCATGTTTTATCTTTATCTTTTATAGTTTGCGTTTAAGGTGAATTAAAGATCTTATTTGTTGGAGTTGAAGAGTGTCATAAATGTTTAACTTGCATTCATTTATCACCTTAAACCCAAAATATAAAAGGAAATAGACATAAAACATGAGATTTTCACCAATACAAATCTCCATATCCTTGAAAGCCAGGATAATAAAATTTTTAATATGCACCATTTTCAGATTCATTCAACCCCCTTTTGTCACGGAAAACATTGTGAACATCGAATTGAAGATCTTCCTATTTGTTGGAATTGAAAAATATCACAAACGCCTAACTCATTGCCATGACAAAAGGGGTTGAATGAATCTAAACATGGTGTATATTGAAATTTTTATTATCTGCGCTTTCAATGATATGAATACTTGTAACAGTGAAAATCTCATGTTTTGTCTTTTTCTTTTTATATTTTAGGTTTAGGGTGATGAATGAATGCAAGTTAGACGTTTGTGATATTCTTCAACTCTAACAAATAGGAAGATCTTCAATTGAATGGTCACAATGTTTGTTATGACAAAAGGGATTGAATTGAATCTAAAAATGGTGTATATCAAAATTTTAGTTATCCTTGCTTTCAAGGATATGGATATTTGTAATGGTGAAAATCTCATGTTTTATGCCTTTTTCTTTTTATATCTTGGGTTTAAGGTGATAAATAATTGCGAGTTAGACATTTGTGATATTCAACTCCAACAAATAGGAAGATCTTCAATTGAATGGTCACAATGTTTGTTGTGACAAAAGTGGTTGAATGAATCTAAAAATGATGTATATCAAAAAATTTATTAGCCTCACTTTCAAGGATATGGATATTTGTAACGGTGAAAATCTCATGTTTTATATCTTTTTCTTTTTATATTTTGGGTTTAAGGTGGTAAATAAATGCGAGTTAGACATTTGTAATATTCTTCAACTCAAAAAAATAGGAAGATCTTTAATTTAATGGTCACAATGTTTGTCGTGACAAAAGGGGTTGAATGAATCTGAAAATGGGGTATATCAAAAAATTTATTATCCTCACTTTCAAGGATATGAATATTTGTAACGGTAAAAATCTCATATTTTATGTCTTTTTCTTTTTATATTCTACCAAAACTAAATGGAAATTGTCATGGCTATGCATATTTCACCATTATAAGTAATCTTCATGAATTTTGTAGAAAAGGGGGTGATTTGTAATTGATTGAATAGTGTTCAATAATACTTCAAAAATCATACTCCATAATGGATATTTCATTGCATGGAAAACACAAGTCACAAGTAATAACAACCCTCTGACATATTGAACAAATGTCTTCCCTAGCATTTGCTTCATGATTTCCACGACCTTTTCTTTAAATGTTTGGATTATGACTACTTTGGAAAATTAAAGAAATCGATTGGACTTGGTTCACATTAATACTCTTTAATCTTCAATTTGAATGGTCAAAATGTTCAAGTTGTAATGACAGGGGATAAATGAATCCAACAAATAGGTAGATCTTTAATTGTCACAATGTTTGTTGTGACAAAAGGTGTTGAATGAATTAAAAAATTATATCATCCTTACATTCTTGTAAAGATCATCCAAATATTTTTTTCTTATGTTTTGGGTTTACGATAATTGGGTTGTTTTTATATATTAATTAGTATGTAAAATGTTAATAAATTTTAGTAATTTTGTTGTAGAAATTTTAGTATGGTTGCTTTTTGGTAAAGTTGATTTGTTTAGTTATTGTGTTTGCATTTTTGTTCGTAGCAGCTCTTGTTGTTGCATTTTTTCATTTATGTTGTACTATGTTTTAATATATTGATTAATATGTGAAATAGTGTATTTTGTAAGGAAGTTAGTAAATAATTCATTTTCATGTATTTCTATTATTGTTTATATCTAGGAATGAGATCTAATCTTCACAGATCTAGTAATTCATTATACTAGTTTAGATCTATAGGTGCAAAATGTTGGATTTTGAAATGGAAATAGAAACCCAAAATCTAGAAAGCTAAATGCAAGCACAAATAGAAGATCAAACTGGAGGAAACAAAGAGATCATATCCTAATGGTCTGAATAAATTTCTCACAAATAGAATAGAATAGAATGCCAAATATAAGATAGGTAGTGAGTTTGTATAGACTCAGGAAGAGGGTGGAGGTGGCAAAGCCAACCAATAGGGGAGGCCACCAACGGGAAGATCTTCTTCCCAAGATAGAAAATATACCTCCCTTGTAGGATGGCGACACCTCAACACAAACTCACCTAATTAAACATGCTTTATTAACCTAAGAAAGCTTAATAATATGTGTGGGAAAAACCTTTAGGGAAATGAATGAAAAACCTTTAGGGAAAGGAATGAAAAACCTTTAGGAAAAGGAATAAAAAACCTACACTAACACCTCCCTTAAGCGTAGCTTAGGTAGGTGAAAAGATGGTTCCTAAAAAATGAAGCCTCATGAGGTACCCATGTAAAAGGATTCACCCCCAAAAGAGAAGAAACTCTCCCAAAACAAAGCAATAAAAGCCCCCCACACAAATAGAGAGAGAATACCCCCCAAAATAGAGAGAGTAAGTGAAGGACTAAGAAGCCCCCTTGGAAGTAAGCAACTATGCCAATAGTTGATGCTCGAAATTAGATGTAGAAGATGGTCCACGTTCGTCGAACAACATGTCTTCCATTGGTAAGAAACAAAACAAAAGGTGTTTGCAAAATGGCTTCCCATTCCTGAAAGGAATATGAGGGTAGAAAGCTCGAGATGTATGAAATATCTAAAAATTGCTCATGTGTCTCCATGTCGATGCTGAAAGATGCCACAACCAAACAAGAGTCCCAGGCCTAACTGAAGAAGGTGACAAACCAGAACCAAGTGGAAACTGAAATAGAATAGGATCCAAAGAAAAAGATGTCTCCTTTGAAGACAAAGATGCCTCCTCCAAATGCTACTTTTGAAGATCTCTAAGCCAATGCCAAACTGTGACAAATATTGATATGGATCAGGTACCATAGAAGATGCTAGTACTTATGCATTGGATGGCAACATGAACAATGACTAAGTTTGATATGTCTCATGAATATCTACAAAAACTATCACTATAGAAATAGATGTAGGCAAAGAAGGAACAGGAGGGTTTGAATGGGCCCTCAAAACATCTAAAGAAGAATCAACTCCATCAAAGAGAAGATGAATGAAATCAATAGTGTCTCCCAAATCTACAATGTGGGACTCTACAAAGAAGGATGAGATGTTTGGTAGGAATATGTCCCAAGCAACTATCTTTGGAAGACCAGTGTGAGCCTCTTGTATCACTACAATGCTGACATCTAAGTAAATAGGAGGACAAGGAGGAGAAGATTACAAGGCTCAAGAACTGGATTAGATGTGAGAATACACAGGTTCAAGTAACCAAAGTTCTCCTCAAAATCAAATGACACACAAGGAGTGTGGTCGACAACCAAAGGATTAGAGCCATCAGTAGGTGTAAAGTTTGAAAAAGAGTATAACCGAGATGCATGATCAACTATCCTAGTAGAAATAATCTCTCCACTCTCCAAGTCTCGAATGATAACTAAATCAGGTGTAAATTCCACAGTCTTCCCTACTCTACCATGGGTGATTTGATAAATAGAAAGAAGATTATTTTTCAAATGAGGTACACACAAAACATCATTGAAAGTTCCATCCCCAATATCAACGGATCCCTTCTATGCCCTTTTGTAGGGAGAATAGCGGCTACCCTTGTAAGGAACGCCTTTGAGGAAAAAAGGGATAATGGTTGTAGCTTTACAGTCAAAAATAACTTTAATAATTTCATGAGAGAGTTCGAAGGAAACCACTTGTTTAGCGTAAATTTGGTATTGTTCAATGTTTTAGTTGTTAGATGTTTGAATCCTCCTTTCACCCTTAATATTCAAGGACTTCGGGTCGAGTGGCCATGCACTATCATACCCTAGTTCGTTGTGAGATGTAGGGAAACTTGGATTAGGAAATTTAATTGTCAATTTTCTTTCTCCTATGCTCAATTAACCATTAAAACCCTAATTATGTGAAAATGACAGTAAACAGATGAATTACAGAAAAAACTCTTGCAAAAGGATGTAAAATGACAAATAATTATGCACCTATTTTCAAGGTTCTGAGGCAGAAAAGTTGGGGACAAAGGAGCGGGCGCCCAAGTCCAAGGTACCAGTTTCTTTGTGGAATCCTGTTCTCTTTCTGCCACTGATCTGCACTGTAACTTTCATTTCTAGAGATTCAACTGAGGAGGACAGAGGGACTAGTGCCCAAGTCCCAGAAAGGCTCTAGAGTCGTGCTTCTTTTCAGATCTTGAATCCTTGATGCCTACTAATCTCTCCTATAACTTCACTTTTTCCAAATGTGATACCTGTAACCTACAATCACAAAACTTTGGGAGGGGGTTGTGGTGTTTGGGAGCTTGCCTCAGTCAAGCCCCAGAAGGACACTTAAGTCTTCCAAACACCGTTGTCAGATAGAGAGTGTGTGCCCTTGTGAGGCAGGGGCAAAAACCAAAGGAAATGATGATGAAAACATGATATAGTGTCACCTTGTAGTGAAGGTCTCACGGGAGGAAGATGCTCTTCATTCCATGAGAGAATGGATGCTCAAATCTGCAACACAAACACAAACCACACAAGTCTTCTCTTGCAACACAATGAAAGCTTTGAATCACCTTGAGAGTGCACAAACATCACAATGATAATCTAGTTTCTAAATGAATGCCTAATCATACTTTTGTATGCAACTAGAAGTATTCTCATCGAGATTTCATAAATTCAAACTTATCGTGTCGGCCTAGAGGCCAAACAATGGTCATAAATCAACACTTAAAATTTGGGGCTGACCCAAAATAGGGTAGGACTAGGGTGTGGGCGCCCAAGTCCCCCCTTATTTTGGGCAAGGTTAAGCTCAAGGGGTCCCCCTAGGTCCAATTTGCCAAGATACCTAGGGTTCATTCCATTGGGATGCCAAATTATGATACAAGATGTCCTAAATGCATGCAAAAGACCCGGAAGCTAAACCTTATGAGGGAAAAGCCCCCAAGGGGATATTCTCCAACATTAAACCACTTTACAGTACAACTGTCAGGGTTTTAGCATTGTGTGTTCACAAATGGGTTGTCCTCTCAGTTTGGTGAAGGGAATATAGATTATGACGTCCTCCAACAACTTCGTAGGATTGATGGGAGGAGCCTTGTTGACCGAACTCTGCCAAACGAGAGGGACATGATTACTTCTTTGGATCTGTCACTTTCTTTGGTTTACTTTTTTTCCATGCTTAATGACTTGATTTTCAAGCCCCTGCGGCCTCCACACGCCATTGACTGGGCAGATTCAAAAGTTTTTGGATAGGCTAGGGTTTGTAGTGTCATTATATCTGTGTTGCAGTCATTGATTCTTTAGCTCTTCACCAAAAATAACACAAATACAATGGAACATTTAGTGACTTTTCCTACTGTTGGTTAACAGGTTTGTCTTTATTCAAAAATTACCTTTCCTGACTCTATACCCTTTCTTCCTTAAAGAACAAACGAATTAATCAACAAATGGGTGAAATTTTTAAAATAGTTCCCCTCTGAATTTAGGTACAGCTCCCTTTAAGATCTTCAATGAATTCAATCTATATTAATTATCCCAATACACTTTTAACTAGAAAGTGCCTAAAGGCCAAACTAACATCCATACATCATCATGTTATGAATGCGATATCCTTTTTTTCTTAAAACACCTTTTTATGATAGAATACACAGATTCTATTTTTTAAAAATCAATCAGATACATAAACATATAACTGTTGCTGAACCAATAATTTATAGAACGCATATAATGAATTGTCTAGCAAGAGCAATTACCATATGAAAGAAGACTTCGCACAGAAAATCCAATTTCAATATACTCAAATGCACAGATTCAAGCATGCAGCAATTGTTTCTCTTTTCCATTCACAGATGAAAATGTTTTGACAAAAATCATATATGCTTATGAAAACAACAATAGTTCAACTTCAAAATTTTCTATCTTCTTTTCTATTTTATCTCCTCTATATCTTGCTCAGTAATGAAAAACATATATATATGTTGCCCTAATTCTTTAACCAAGTAAAATCAAACCTAGAGTTAAAGTAACTCTGACCCATACGGGATTTAGTTTTTAACAAACTGATTTAAAGATCATGTTTAGAAAATAGCATAACTAAAAAACTAAATAAAGGCAACTGGCGAATAAGATCACGGCTGTGGTAACTGATTCGAATTTGCAGATTTACTATCGGCGGTCGGGGAGGCACGTTGAGTCTTCCAGTCCTAAAACACAGTAACAAACTCCTGAATCTTCGGAAGGTTGGGGATGCTTATGTGTTTCACCCTTGTCTTCCAGACGTCCTTCTCCCTCCACATTTTCCCAATCCTTTCCTTATGTTCTGGGAGTGCGTCAATACAGAGGTAAAGCAGTGACTCCACTTTAGAAATTTGGGAGAAATCTTCAGTTAAGATATTGTCACTTTCTTTGACAAAGCTAATTTTATCCTTAAAGGATTGAACCACTGTATCAACATTTTCCTCCGGTTTCCCATCATCTTTTATGTATTTTACATCAATGCATTGTAAATCATGCTGCAGTGATTGAGTGAACTCAGTGATTTCCTTAATCATTTTTGTAAGTTCAAAACGGCCTTGCTGTGACACAGAGTTTCTCCATTCAATGTTTTTCTTATTCACGTATAGTAAATCTTCATCCAGACCTGTTAAACTCTTTTCCGACAGAAATTTCATTACCCCATATTTTTGAACCTCATCAATTTGGTTCAGTACATTCATCCACTTACCTTCATCTTTCACCCAAGAAGCAATCTGCGTCTTAAGGTCCCCAATGGTGGCTGTAGTTTGATCATATATATTCTTAAGTTCACGAATATATTCAGTACCCTTTTGTATAATACAGTCCAACCAATTATTGAATACCTTAGCCACCATCCTGTTTCTGTTAACTTGGTCCAACATCTTCTGGTTGGTTGGCGACTTAGGATCAAAAGATAAAGAAAGCTATGAGACCGGCTGTGGGCTGGGATTTTGAATGGTGTCAATATACTCTACCATGGAATACAGAGTCTGCTTCAATTCTTTCTTGTCTCTCTCATCCTTCCAGGTCCGGCTGACGATTCTTTTGGTAGATGCTTCAAGATGATGAACATTTGTTGCTCTTGAAGCAGCCCCAAGATCTACCCTTTCAATAGTGAAATCATGTACAGTGGGGTCCTGTACTTCTTCATCAGTCACTGGCCTGGCTATTTCCGCACTCCAATTCCCAGTACTTGGGTCAATGCTTACCCTGGACGTCGTCTTCAACTTCTTGGACTTAGGCATTTTTCCCAAACATTTGCTCACCATATCTTCTAAAGGCACATAATATGGAATTATTTTTCTTTTATCACTGATAGAATTCTCCAGCCATTTAGGTGCAAAGGCTGAGGCTTCTTTCCTAGAATTCAGTTTATCAGAGGATACATCAGAAATCATCATTATCTCAGGGGTCTCTAAGACAACCTCTAACTGTTGCTTAGCACTAACTTCCTCTGTCCTTGGTGAACTAGGTTCCTTATCACCCATGGCTTCTCTTGAGTCCTCCTCTGAATTCAAATCCACAACTATTCTTTCAGAAACCTGCTTCTTTCTTTTGCTTTTGGTTCTCAATCTAGTGGCACGAGGAGGGAGAATAGTTGTGAGGGCTCTTCTAGATTCTTTAATAGCAGGACTCCTTCCAGTTATTGACTTGGAAGTACCTGCACCACAGTTAGCAATAGGCTGATTAGAAAAGCTTATCGGGACTGGTGATTCAATCATTGACATGCATTGTTGGGTGTCTCTATTCTGGAACCCTTTCTGTTTCTGTTCCTTCAACCATTTCTCGGTCCTCCTTATCACTGGGAGAGTCTTCACCTCAATCCTATCTTCCTCCTTTTTACTCCAATCAATTTCTGGAATAGGTGATTGTTTTATATGTTCAAATTGGGGATCAATCATCTATTCTTGATTATCAATAACTCCAGAGATGTCCATTCTCAGATTAAGGGTGACTATCTATCCCAAAGAGAATCTACACCGCAGTCTCCTCCTAACTTCGAATTCATCTGGGTAGTCCTCCCAATAATCTTCCAATTTAGGGATATGTGAATGCCCTGTTCCAGAATCTAAGTTATCCTTGACAAAGCCTTTGCTGTCAAATTGGGACCTGGCAGTGAAGATCTAAAAATTGAACCTTTTAAGGTTCACTTCTAGATTCAAAGCATCAGACTTTGACTGGCATGAGTAATGTCCAAGTTCAATGGGGAAAGAGATACCAGATCCCTTCTTTGTTGAGAACTTTTCATCCACATGTGCTAACTGTCTGCATACTTCTATCAACACAAAATGGTCAAACGCATACTTGGGTAACTTAACAGGTTCATCATCAAATCCTCCAACCCTGATGTAAGTGAACTTGGAAAATTGAATAAAGAAACTACCATAAATGCTAATTAGCTGCATTGCTTCATTGGACATTCTCTTATTCAAATTATCAGCCAATTCATAAGTCATTCTCCCAGTGAAAACATCACTAACCCTTTTGTAATTCTCATAACAGTTATGCATCTGCAATTGTGAATAATATTCATAAATTTTACTATCTTCAGCTAAAGGTGTATGAGGCAGCCCCAACCACTGTCTTGTAGATGCCAGGCAATAAAATAAGTATGAAGACATAAAAATCTCTATTTCTGAAACAATTACTCAGGTTCTGATGCAAACAATCAGCTACAATTTCTGCCTAGTCCAAATATTGCTCTCCTTGGAGGATAACTTGTATGAAAAAGTACATCCAATCTTCCCAATAATATGCATGTTCGCTTCCCTTTAGTCTGTGTAATAATACCACAATATCCCTCACTTCTTTAATCATGTGATCCCTAGTAAGTGGCCTAGGCAACCTTGAACCACCCTTTTGAAACTTCAGCAGCCAGTTTCTTGCTATTACACTTTTGTAAGTCAGTTTCTTCTCCGAGAAATGCCCATAAGAAGAAGTAATGTTAAAGCTGAAATATGCCTCTTTAGGCGGTATTCTCATCACAGACATCAGGGTTTGTCTGTCGACATGAAACAATATATCACCATCTGCGCCTCTGATGCATCTGTTTTTGGGTTCATACCTATTCATACATTCCTGAACCAGTTCTGGGCACTGCACAGCCATGAGAAAGGCCGCAGCTTCAACTAAACCACTATCCACTATTTTCTTCATCATAGGAGTTTGCACAGGGTTTCTAGACCTTTCTCTAAATTCTTCTAGATCATATTGCACTAGTGAAGTATCTCCAAATTTAGAGTGAGAACAGGTAAGACCAGGGCCGTGTTCATTCCCCAAACAAGTAGATTTCAAAGCCATACTTGGAGGATATAACAAAAAAAAATATGCTTTGAATCTCGAAAATAATGTTGGAAACTCAAAGGATTTTTCTTTCCAGCTTGAGAAAGGGAAACAACAGGTAGGAAAAATAGAACTCACCTTCAGGAAATCTCAAATTATCGCGAGATTTGGGCAACCAGACCTTATACCTCTTGCGCTGCTCTTCTCTGCGTCACACAGTATATTTACTTGCCAATTTTGGGTTGTTCTTTCTTAATAAATGGCATTAACAGATTGAATAATTATTACCCAAAATAATACGTGCCGAAAATATTTGAAAAGACATGAACTCTGACATCCTCATTAATGGCGAGCATTATTCACGTGCGACCATGATGTATAATAATTATCTGTAAATTCCCCAAAATTAGAACTTCCGGTTTCATAATAAGTTTCAGACATATTTTCCTCCAATTTTCCCGCTAACTCTGATTTAGAATGCCTCAGGGAAAGATAAGATCGTAACCACTGAACTGGTGAACTTTGAACTATTGATCCATGGGGATGTGGTTCAAAGTTCAATTTCAAAGACATGAGAACTACATAAACCAACCAACATCACATGACTTGTGAAAGACATTTGACTACGAAACAGTACAGCATTGAACTTGGAACCATTGAACCATTGAACCTTACTGCAGAGTTCAAACAGATGGTTCAATGACACATTTAAATTGGGCAAAGGAACTAAACAAAGTGACTCGATACAAGGCGCCGAGTGTTGAACCTTGAACTGTGGAACCCTTAAACCATTGACCAAAAGGTTCAAGTTCAACACGAAAAGTCAAAGATGTTTTAAATTACACAAAACAAGAAGCTTGCTTTTTGAGAAACTTTAAACGCATCGAACCATTGAACCTTGAACTCTTAGAATAGTTCAGGTTCAAAGGTTCAGACCTTAGGTAATTTCGAACACAAAGATGATAGGTGAGTAATCTTTGAAGAATAAAGAGCCAATTTAAGAAATGAAGGTATGACCAATGAAATGAAATAGTAAATCAACTTTTTATGTGGGAAATTACGAATAAAATAAATAAGGGCGACTCAAAAGGTAACACCTACTAAAGGAAATTGGCATGGTATTGTATCTTCACGAATTTTGTAGGAAAGGGAGTGATTTGTATGAACAACACATGTAATAATAACAACCCACCAATATTTGCTTCATGATTTTCATGGCCTTTTCTTTAGACATTTCGATTATGACTACCTGCTATGGAAAATTAAAGAGATCCATTGGATTTGGTTCACATTAATATTTCTCAGTCTTCAATTTGAACAGTCAAACATTTGGCATAAGGGAAGGGGATAAATGAATGCGAGTTAGATGTTTCTCATATTCTTCAACCCTAACAAATAGGAGATTTTCAATTAAATAGTCACAATTTTATCGTATCAAAAGGGGTTGAATGAATTTGAAAATGATGTATATCAAAAAAATTTATTAGCATTGTTTTCAAGGATATGGATATTTGTAACCAATCTCATGTTTTATGTCTTTTTCTTTTATATTTTGAATTTAAGGTGAATTAAATATCTTCTTATTTGCTGGAGTTGAAGAGTGTCATAAACGTTTAACTCACATTCATTTATCACCTTAAACCCAAAATATAAAAGGAAATAGACATAAAACATGAGATTTTCACCAATACAAATATCTATATCCTTGAAAGTGAGGATAATAAATTTTTTAATATATACCATTTTCAAATTCATTCAGCCCCTTTTGTCATGAAAAACATTGTGACCATTGAATTGAAGATCTTCCTATTTGTTAGAATTGAAAAATATCACAAACATCTAACTCATTGCCATGACAAAAGAGGTTGAATGAATCTAAACATTGTGTATATTGAAATTTTTATTATCCGTGCTTTCAATGATAGGAATATTTGTAACAGTGAAAATCTCATGTTGTATATCTTTTTCTTTTTATATTTTAGGTTTAGGGTGATGAATGAATGCAAGTTAGACGTTTGTGATATTCTTCAACTCCAACAAATAGGAAGATCTTCAATTGAATGCTCACAATGTTTGTTGTGACAAAAGGGATTAAATGAATCTAAAAATGGTGTATATCAAAATTTTAGTTATCCATGCTTTCAAGGATATGGATATTTGTAATGGTGAAAATCTCATGTTTTATGTCTTTTTCTTTTTATATCTTTGGTTTAAGGTGATCAATAAATGCGAGTTAGACATTTGTGATATTCAACTCCAACAAATAGGAAGATCTTCAATTGAATTGTCACAATGTTTGTTGTGACAAAAGGGGTTGAATGAATCTAAAAATGATGTATATCAAAAAATTTATTAGCCTCACTTTCAAGGATATGGATATTTGTAACTGTGAAAATCTCATGTTTTATGTCTCTTTCTTTTTATATTTTGGGTTTAAGGTGATAAATAAATGTG
Organism: Cunninghamia lanceolata; assembly: GCA_027924645.1. NCBI lineage: Eukaryota > Viridiplantae > Streptophyta > Pinopsida > Cupressales > Cupressaceae > Cunninghamia > Cunninghamia lanceolata. The sequence continues at coordinate 15,375,801 of BSBN01000078.1, forward strand.
AGTTAGACATTTGTGATATTCTTCAACTCTAAAAAATAGGAAGATCTTCAATTTAATGGTCACAATGTTTGTCATGACAAAAGGGGCTAAATGAATCTAAAAATGGGGTATATCAAAAAATTTATTAGCCTCGCTTTCAAAAACATGAATATTTGTAACGGTGAAAATCTCATATTTTATGTCTTTTTCCTTTTATATTCCATGAAAACTAAATGGAAATTTACATGGCTATGCAAGTTTCACCATTATAAGTAATCTTCATGAATTTTGTAGAAAAGGGGGTGATTTGTAATTGATTGAATGGTGTTCCTTAATACTTCAAAAATCATACTCCATAATGGACGTTTCATTGCATGGACAATGCAATTCACAAGTAATAATCCTATGACATATTCAACAAATGTCTTCCCTTGCATTTGCTTCATGATTTCCATGACCCTTTCTTTAAATGTTTGGATTATGACTACTTTGGAAAATTAAAGAAATCCATTGGACTTGGTTCATATTAATATTCTTTAGTCTTCAATTTGAATGGTCAAAATGTTTGTTGTTACAACAGGGGATAAATGAATCCAACAAAGTAACTTCTCATATGATGTAGGAGCATCCAGTGGTGTAAGGGAAATCTTCCATCACCAAGAAAATGATGATTTTTTTTCTTTTCTTTTCAATTTTGGTATTTTTGGATATACCCATTTGCTTGAATAATGATTCAAAACCTTCAAAATTTCTAACTGGCTAAAAATAGCAACCTACTATTTTTAGAAAGTTTGCATTGAAGCATGTATGAAAATGAAATATATACTCAAAGCTCTAGAATTGAAAATATAAAGATTGTTGAAGGAATTGGCCAAAGATCATTTGTGGGTTGAATATATTAAAGTTTATGTTTCTTTAAAAACCCCTAAAAAATTTTCAAAGTCAATTTTAAGGCACTTAAAGGCCCTGTGTGGCCCCAAAAATGTGCATGATCGGTAGAGAGGACTATAAGGGCATAGATCTCTTCATGATCTTTCCAATGGATCGAACAATTTGTCATTCAGGCACCCAGATCAAAAGTTATGGCTCCTAGAAGTTGGACTAGTTTTGGAGGGAGTTACAAATTTTGAAATTTTGGCTGGAAGGCACCAAAAAGGGTTATTTATGACCATTTTTCAAGAATCTTTTGGTAGTAGAGAAGGGGGGAAAATGGTGAGTCACGTAAAAGGAGGGAAAATAGAGAATCGTAGTAGATTTGAAGCTACAGAAGGCAAAAGGATCCAAAATCTAGAGGAAAGAAGCTGTAATGTCTTGCAACTTGTTGAGGATTTCATCCTCTAATTTGGTTCAAATTTTTGTAATGCAATTTTTTCAGTTCAATAAAAAAATTCCTCTTTTCTGTGAGAGATATGTGTTGTTTGTTGTAGGATTTACCCCCACTCATCACTATCAACACTATTACTCTCTCTTTCTTTAAGAAACATGCTACCTTGAGAGTTTATGGGGTGCTAAAATCTAAGAGCGCATGTCAAAAAATGATTGGTTGGGGATCTCATGATTATTTAACTAACTCATTTTCACATGCTAATATTGGTTCCTCTTCTTCTTCCTCACTTGACCCTTCAATATAGAATAATTTATTTTCAGTACATTTATGTCTTCGATTATATTTTTTTATCATAGTTAAAACATAACCCTTTTGCTTTGTTCTCTTCAATTTGTTGTGGTGTCAACCTAGTAGTCTAAGGAAGTGACTATGTAGGAGTGCTTTTATCTTATTTTCATTTAGAAAACCTTACCTTTTATTGAACACAAAATTTTTCCTCTACTTGCCTTGCCATAATCATTGGTTGGGAAATAGAATTTGGATGGAACATGTGTATCTCATATTTTATGTGATCTTTTAAGCCCCCAAGGAATAATTCCAACAAATTTTCCTATGCCACATTTTCCACTCTTAATGATAAATTTTAGAATTGATTAATATAATCCTTAACCATTCATGTTTTCCTTAATTTGGTAATCTGGCTAAAGTAGGTATCCATAAGATTTCCACCATCATGACTAGTGGGCTCCTCTTGGAAAATAGACCAAATGGCAACACATCCCTTCTTTGTCTTTCCTTCACATAGCCAATGATACCAAACGAATTGGTTAGGTTTCAATTATAAGGAATCTATTGCCACCTTTTGTTGACAAGGAACATTATGAATGTCAAATAATTGCTCCATTTGGCATAGCCAATTGGTATGATCTTTTCCATCAATTTTTTGCATATCAAACTTTGGTGTGAAGTGCCTAGCCATAGAATTATTTAGGTGATGACCCATCTTTAGTTTTGATTCAAACCCAAAAGCGTCCTTCCCCTTAGAATACTCCTCTTCATCCCAATCCTAGTTGCATGACTCCCAATGTTTGGGATCTCTAGGATGTTGGCCATAAACAAATTTCTCCATCATTTTCTCAATATCACTTGACTTAGCCAACCCTTACATTTGTTCTGACATAGTTAACAAGATTTCATAATTCATCTTGTTGGTTTCTTTTTCAATGTATTCAAATATAAATTCATTTTCTTTATGAACAACCTCGTCATTTTCCACATCCTCTCTGTGGGCACCCATACATTATTTGTAGGTATGCTATGTAGGCAACATATGACTATACATAAATATTCTATATGTTGTTGATCCTTTCCTAATGCCTATACACAACCTACATTCTATTTATGCTTTTAGAATAGTTTCTAAAACTTGTAGAATACATAGTGTGGAATATATGGTCTATATGGAACTATACAGATGATCAAATGGAGGAAATATTCCCTAATGGCTATGGGAAAACATGTTCAATTTTTACAATTTGATAGATGTTCTATGGAATTTTGGGCCTTTCAGATGTAATGGAAGTGCCAATTTTGTCCCAAACTACTTTGAATGATGAGTGATTTGTAGATGTCCAGTAGGAATCCTTTCCTTCAAACCCTTATAGATCTGACCTCTTGTGCCTAATTTGGATGAAACAAAAGGCAAAATTAACTTTCTTCGACACTCTAAAACCAATGGCATACTTAGATTTACTCTAGGAATCTCCCAAATGAGCTATAAAAAATGAACCCCCAAAATATAGTCTCTCTATCAACCTTTTTGATTATCTAGATCATCCTAGGTTGAAAAAGAAGAGCATACATAGTTTCAAGAAAGCATAAAAAAAGTCTAATCCTAGATCTTTCAAAAAAGGACTAACTCTAGACAATCCTTTGCTTTGATACCATGTTATAATTAGATATGGACATGGCTATCCCAAGATCAAAATGCCATAGAGCTAATCACAAAAAGAGAATAAAATCAGCATGATACAATAACAATAATATCTACAAAGGATGTAATGTGCATACAAGAGAGTGTGTGTTATTGAATATGAGAGCAAGAGGCACCTAGGTATATAGGATACACCACCAAGATAATAAAATGCACAACTATTGTGAGATAATAGGAGATAGAGTCACACACTAGTATAAATATGGCAATAAATGTCCAGGTGACCAAAACTTTTAGTCACATGACCAAAAGTTTTTGCAACACAACTATAAATGACTAAATAAATGACTAATTTGGTCATCGGTTGAAATGATTAAATAAATGACCAAATAAATGACTATTACTCCTCTATTTTTTTTCTTTCCAATTTGATCATAATACTATGGTAGATCTTAGTATAAGTAAACTATATTAAAACCAAATATATTCTTCAATATGATTTAGTAAATTGTGCATACTTAAGAAGAAATTTATTTGGTTTTCTTAGCAAAATATGAGATATATTAGATTTGTCAACTGAAATTCAATCAATTAGTATAAGTTATAAGGCCCGACCTCATTGTAAGGCCTATTTATTTTGTGATCACAATTGCTTAATTCATTATCAACATTATATGTTGATTCCTAGCTACTAGATGGATTCATATGCTAACACTAGATTAGATGTGTAGATGTTTGTCTACTACTTGCATATATATATATATATATATATATATATATATATATATATGTTCCAAGAAATAATTTATTATATCTTGGGTCCATGCTTTCTTTCAGGGTATCGCTAGGACTCATATTTATATAAAATATATATAAATACAATCAATATTTAAGCATTTTTGCCATAAAATACAATCAATATTTTCAATGAAAAATGTTAAAATTTATATAAAATTATGATTATATATATATACATATACATATATATATATATATATTTGATGACCGTGTAACCGTATTTAAGCATTTTTGCCATAAAATACAATCAATATTTTCAATTAAAAATGTTAAAATTTATATAAAATTATGATTTTATATATATATATATATATAGACATATATGTGGTTTATATATAATTTTACTTTTACTATGGTATGTCATAGTATTTTAAGGGTACCATGGTTAAAATATATATACAATCAATATTTTCAATGAAAAATGTTAAAATTTATATAAAATTATGATTATATATATATATATATATATATATATGGTTTACATATAATTTTACTTTTACTATGGTATGTCATACTATATAAAATGTTCAATGGATAATTGCCATAAAAAAATTTGTTGAGAGGCAGGGTCAACCGTCACAGCCCTAGTTTCATCGTTGTATTGGTGAGACTTTGTTTTTTGTCATCCCGATATCCCTATGTCTCCCTGAAACCACTTCAGATTCATAAAATTTCTTTTTTTTTTTGGCAGGAGAAGGGAAGATCCATTCGAAAATGCTAGGCACAATGACCATAAGTGGTACTTTCATCTGATCTGAGGTTTTTTGTGGTCTTGTTTTCATTGATTTGAGAAAAGAATGGCCACTATTCAGAAATGTAAAGCTAGGTAGATTTTTGATAGCCATGGTAATCCCACAGTTGAGGTATGTTGCCGGTTCGATTCTCCATTTTGCAGGACATGAATTCTTAGCATTTGTTTTGTACCACATCTATTCTTATCATTTTCCATCGATCCTCTAAATCATCAATTTGTTGTTACCAATCTAGATTGCTTTGTTCAATGCTACCGCTGTTGAAATGGATTTAGTTGTAAAGTAAACGGTTTTTCTTAAGGAGTTAGGGTTTTTCTTATGCAAAATATGGAATCTATGGATGTGATTTAGTTGTAAGGTAAATAGTTTTTCTTATGCCAAATATGGAATCTATGGATGTGATCTGTCTCCTACACAAAAAGCATGTACCATTTTATGCCCTTCAATCCAACTGCATCTGGGGATTTTTTTTAATTCCTTTATCTTTCATCAATCTCCTTACCTCACCACACCTGCCCACTTCTAGATAGATGTTTGAGAGAAGAACATAAGTTGTGCAGCATTTTTAGGATCCAAATCAAAAAGAAGTGTTGATGTAAATACTCCTAAGCCTATATTCATATGTGATCTATATGCACCAAGAAAACACATCCATACAACTAGCACATTTTTAACAGGTATCTCAATGATAAAGTTTAGGGTGTCTTCAAGATAGTCAGCACGGGCAAGGAGGTCAACCATGCACACATAATGATCAACTATAGGTGTAATGCAATAAGGGTTACAAATGTGATTGAAGTATGTACATCTCTCATCCACTAAACCTGCATGGCTGCATGCACCTAGAATACAAGCAAAGCTTACAATGTTAGGATATGTTCCAGAGTGCTTAATTAATTCAAAGATTTTGAGAGTGTCCTTGCAAAATCCATTTTGTGCATATCCTGCAATCATTGCATTCCATGAGATTACATCTCTTTGAGGAATTCTGTCAAACAGTTCATGTTTTTTGTCTATGATTCCATATTTTGCATACATGTCTATGAGAGCTGTAGACACTAAAAATTGTCTAGGTCTTGTTTACACATGACCTTGTATGTCTTTGCCCTAGGTCCTGGTTACACAACACATTGTCGACATGAACTTGTATGTGTTCCCCTAAGTCCTAGTTCATCCTAGTTCATCTAACCTCATCCCACTTAATCCCATTTATCCCTAGGTCCTAGTTCATCCCATCTTAATCCCATTTGTCCAACTTAATCATATTCCCAATTAATTAAATAAATCCCATTTATTTAATTAATTTTCTCTTTCCTCTAATTTAAATAAATAAAATATTTATTTAAATTATTCCCTTTCACATGTTTCTATAATTCAAATTAAACATTTGAATTATTTCCCTCACCTTTCATCACATGACAACACTTGTCCACTTTCCTTTTGTCTCATGTGGGGTAGTACAACTTGCATTTAATACAAGTCACATGTGCAAGCTAATTGAAATTAAATATTTGAATTAGATTCCTTTCATTTTCCTTCGCACACTTGTCACATGACTACGATTTCTTGAGGTGCAAAGAACCTAATCAATCCTAGCCATCCATGTCTTCCAAACCCTAATCAATCTTCTCCATCCATTCTAACTAGGTCTTTCCTATAAACCTAGCCTCCTCTAAGCCATTTGGGGGGATGCAATCTAATTTCATATTGTTATGCTGCCAAAATCCCAAGCAACCAACATTCAACCATCTCCATCAATCTCTCCCTTGCATCCATTTCCATCTCCATCTTGCATCTTTCATCATATTGCATCCATCATCTTACAGGTATCGATCAAGCCACCATCTTGCGCATATCATTCGAGGTATATTGAAGGTTTGGGTTTGGTAATGTATGCATTTGTTTCATCATTTCAGCTAATCCAAATTTTTAGTATACATTTTGGCCCTAGCTTGAAACATTAACCACTGAAAACCAAATGGTCTTATGTGACCAGTTTAAACTTAAACCACTAGTGGTCAAGTTAAACAGCCAATTAACCTCTTGTTTCCTCCATATCCCCTAGAGGGGCATTTTTTTACCACAACTTTCACATATGGAGGCCAAATCGCGCAAACAAGGACTCATCAAAAAGCTGGGAGGACGAAATTCATAATGGTTGAAGAATTTTCAAGTGACTATACCATTTTCTAGCATTTTTTCATAGTCAAAGTTAAACTTGCTTTCAAACTTCAATCGAGCATAACTCTTGCAATTTTGATCCTTTTTTCACAATTTTTTTTAAAAAATTGCATAGAATTTCATCTAGAATCTGCTCATACAATTCATTTTTTTGTATCAGTCCATTTTCATTAGATTTTTATCAGATTTCTCTTTTTCACATAATGGTCTCCTATGCACTTTTACTTGTTTCTTTTTTGATTTGGTGGCCTGTAGGGGCATCAAAGGAGCTGGAGTAGCGTTGGCATCATCACCTATAGCAAATTGGGACAACAAAATAATCAAGTGCATTCATTCTCATCTCTTATCTCTTAATCGTTGTTTGACCACACATTTGGACTTTTGGCTTAAAACGAACAACTTGCTTGCTATCACATCAAAAATTAGGCATAAAATCAACAAGTGTCTTCCATCACACATTTGGACTTGGGCTTTAAAAAGAACTAGTGCTTGAATTGTTTGGTGAATTTGCATGCGATTAGGGGTGTGTATCCTCTTCTCATGCGCTTCGTGCAATCTTAAGAATAAAAAACACCTCTTATACATTCATATTCACACCTCACATTTTGATTTCTAAAGGTTAATTTACAAGTGTGAGTGTGAATCAAGTGTACGTGTGTATGCTCTCTCCTCACACCGCAAGGTGATCTTGGAGATCAAAAACACCTCACTTGGTTTGCTTTTGTTTACCCTTCTTAGGAGGCCTACTTGGAGACACACCACTCCAAGGGATGACCTCAATCGAGGCTGAATCAAAAGACACCCTCATTGGGAGTTGGAATCTTGTCACTCTTGGCTAAGCCCTAAAGAACTTTATACCTTTGGGAAGTGAAGGTGAAGGGTGGGTTACCCCTTTCTCTCAGCTGTGTGGTTGGATTTTGCTTTCAAATTCCTAGTCAACCTCGTGTAAACATAGCCCAAAACCTAATTGGCCATACCCTATTTCAAACTAGACATTAGGCCTGTTGATGTGTTTTCAAGTGCTTGATTAATAATCATCACATTTCATTTTCAAAGTAAAAAATTGCTTGTGTTTTGCGTGAGTGAATCATGTTTGTACATGTGTGATCATTTGATTAAACATTGTTGCATCAAGCTAAACATCAAACACATAAGAAACATCATTCAACGCATTCTGCCAACACATTCAAATCCAATCACATTCATCCTAATCACCCATTCTTAGCCACTTCATCCCTAATCATATCCAAGTCATCATTACACATCATCATCAACCTCATTTTAATCAAATCCCCTTCATTCTAATCATTATCATATCTAATTCATTCTAATCCAATCCTAATCATATCTTCCTCATTCTACATTAGCAAATCAACATCATCCTAATCATCCTAGTCATTACACATCATCCAATCATTCCAAGTCAAATCACATCCCAACTACTTTCATCTCAATCCAAATCCAAATCAACCCAACAAAAAATCAAGACCTTAGTTGATCATCATCAACCGTTATCCAAACTTTCTTGAGATCATTAGTCTATCTTAAGTAAGTCATCCAATTAAATCAATACAATCAACCCTCTATTACTTAAGTGTCATTAGTCTACCTTAAGTATAGAGAATCAATCCAATCGACCCTCTATTACTTAAGTGTCATTAGTCTACCTTATGTATATAAAGCAATCCATCAAAAAAACAAAACAAATCAAATCATCCCAAGGTCTTGAAATTTGATCCCAATCACTCCACATCATCACCTACATTTCTCATTTAAACCACTTTCATCCCAATCCATTCATCCTAATCACCTCAATCCAAGTCACCCCACCATGTTATCCCACATCACCCTTACCATTATCCTAAATCATCCTAGTCACCTAACCTAATAATTGCACCATCATTCATCCTAATTCCTTCAAGTCATCCAATCTCATCATCCTAGTCATCTTTGACATCCTAATCATCATCACCATAGTCCTCATCATCCAAGTAAAACCCTAATCATTTCTAGCCATTACAGATCATCATTCTACATAGCCAATCAATTCTCCACATCTACCACTTGTAAACATGGTCATGGTATTTCTAAACAACACCTATGAGAATGATCCTTATGGCACCAAAAGAATGCTTAATCAACTTAGTTAACTTAGGTGGTTGTATAGAAAGGAAGAAGACCCTGTGTCACCACAACATCAACATGTCCCACAACATCAAGTTCTAGGCCAATATCAATGACCCCACATTCAATCACAAGCCCAACAAGCACATAATCCAAACACTAATGCCACCACATCCATACCACAAATCACCCTCACTATTCCTAGTAACACCCCAAACACTTGAGTACTTCCATAAGTCTACCATCTAATGACCCTAACTCCATTGCCCTCATATCACAATTACTTTCTCAACAAACTTCCCACATCAACCAAACTCCTCAACAATCCACCTCACAAAACTTTTCACCTACAGATCCTATCATGCCACCTCATCACCAAAGCTATCCACATGGCAATCAAATGTCCTTACAAGAACAACATGGAAGTCCAAATGGCCCTATGTACATGAACCAAGAAAGCCCAAGTTTACTTTTACAACAAACATCATTGACAGACTTAAGTCATCTTATGCAAGACCTAAAATCCTTTAACAAGGGTGAAAACAACCTAGCAAGTGACTCCTTTGAGTCACCTTCACCATCTAATCATATGCCAACACATGAGCCAACTAGTCCTATCCCAACACCTTTATCAAGCCCTTCATTACCTTCATCATCTTCATCCCTATGTTCCACTAATCCTTCATTAACAGATTCCATGGAGATACTTTTAGAGAAATTGGTCTAAGCAAATTTGATTGAGCTATACCCGTTCAAAGTATATTCTCTATCTATGTTTAAACCTCGTTGGTATAAAGATGATGCATATTGTGCATACCATAGGTATAGGGGCCATACCATATCCACTTGTGTTTGATTTCAAATATTGGTCAAGAACCTAGAAGATGGTGGTAAGATTGTCTTGGATAAAACCAATCCCTCTAATTCCATTATCTTTCCATCTAGCCCAAGTCACAATCCATCTAATCGTATTATCCATCCAATTAGCTCTCAATCTAATCATGATCCTAAGCCTTGAACCCTATCCACTATTATCATCCATCCACTATATTGCCCATTCACACATACACTTGCAAAGGATGTGATCCAATGACTACTAGCGAGGAATCAACCACCCCCACGTCAAACACCTATTCTTTAGCCTCCTAATGAGTCCACCAATACCATGTCCAATCCTACAGCCCCATCATGTGATCTACAAGCCATCAAGCCTAATCAAGAGCCTAATACTATGTGCCCAAGTCAAATTCCATTATCCCCTCATGTTGATGACCATGGAGAACCTATCGAACCTAGTGAAGAGTCTCCAATGATAAATCCAAGTCAAGCACCATTATGCCCTCATATCGATAACCCTCAAGAACATGTCAAGCCTATCCAAGAGCCTATTCAACCTATCCAAGAGTTATCCCCTTCCACTCAAGCAAATCAAGAGGTGTGTTAATAGTATAATCCTAAGCATGAGGAAACATCAACCCCTAATCTAATTCAAGATCAAAGCATATCCAAGATCCACAGATCCATGACCCATATGTTTTCTATGATCACGACATTGTTTATGATCATAACCCTATTCATGAGAAAAGTGATCCTATCCATAGCATGTTCAATCCTATCTATGATCACATTTATAATCAAGGTCCTATCCATGATAATGAAAACCATGATGACCTTCTTGACCAAACTCATGAAAACCATTATGAGCCTCTTAGCTAGACTTTATGCATGTCATGATCAAGAAGTTATCCCTCCACATATCCTTCCTTCCATACCCATCCATGAGCAAGACATCCAAATTGCTCCTAGTCATCCTCCATCTAGCCCAATCGATGATCCTACATGCTCCACTTGTCATGATGAGACATGTGCCTCCAAAGCAAACATAGAAGATAGAACAAATAATTTGGATCCCAATGACAGAAGAAATATCCTAATGATCCTTCCACATCCACCATTGATTCCATTTCAAATCCACCATCATAGCCACTTGGCCTATCCACTTTCATTCATGAGTGTTCCTCCTTAGAACACCAACAACCATTATCCACTTTACCTTCTCCATCCAGTAATCAACTCAAGTCTAGTGTCCAAACTATACCTAGTCCTATAGTCAATCACATGCTCCAAAACATGAACTACCAAGGCAAAAGTTTAGGCCTACACGAACAAGGCATTTTGGAGCCAATCCATGTCAAGGTCCCTCCTCACTCATTCGGCCTTGGATACACACCCCAAGGTCAACAATCTAATGATGTTGGTACTTCCTCCATGCTTCCTAAATCCACTTCCTTCCATCATAAACCCCATCGTATTCCTATAACATACGTTGCCATTCCACCTCCCTCATCCTACAAATGTCAAAAGCATGTGACCATTCATCTTCCACCATCCACTTTACCTCCACTCCTTCCAACTCCTAATATCCCTTCATCTACTTTGCCTCCACTTCTACCAACACCTAATTATCCATTTATCCATAAGTACCCTTACAATCCTAATCATGACCAACAAATGTACACATTGTCTAAACATAAAGCTTCCACTCCTTCCACTCATTTCATTCGCCACATGGGATTCAAAAATAAACATTTGGATGCTTTCGTTCAAAAAGCCACAAATCCTAAGGGTTCTAATGCCTTAGGAAATCAATCGAAAAATTCAAAGAAAGGTACATTTAAAAATCCATCCAAGCCCATACCTCCTGTTAGCACTCATTTTGACCTGGGGGTTGATCTTTCATGTTTAGGGGGTTTCTTCATTTGAACCCTATATCTTCTTGCCCATTTTCCTAAGTATTGGACATCCTCGGCATTTTTCAGCTGCATCATCATATTTTCTTTGAGGAGGAGATCATCATCATCATATTGTCTTCGATGATGGTCCGCATCATCATGTTCTCTATCGACTTGTCTTTCATCAGGATCATCGTATTTCAATATCGGGTGATGTTTGGATATCATCCCGATCCTGCTGATGAGCTACAATGTGCCTTAGTTTTCTTGCGGAGGGTGATTTTTCAAATATCCGGTGATCTTCCAATTATCACCCTACCCTTTTATGATGATGATGTTACCCCGATCTTCTGAAGGGGTTATTTTCTGAGTTGTTCGACCTGACCTATTTTTTCTAAGGGTCATCTTCATCATCATCATCATATTTCCGGTTATCACCGTGTTGCGTGCGAAGGTCATCATATTTTCTACCTGCATGATCTTTCGCCGGGGTGATATTTTAACATCGGGTGATCTTTTTTAAGATCATCCTGATGATGTCGCTGTAAAGTTCTAAGTGTGACCCGATTTTTATCATGGTCATCATATTTTGGACGTCAGGTTGATCTTAGTCAACATCATCCTGATGTTGTTGTATCACTTCATGTTCGTTGTTTTATCATCCTGATGATGCTGATATCAAGGAGATATCCACCTGTCGGCTTCGTGCATTATCTAGTGGGGGGTGATCTTTTCAAATATCTGGCATATTCATCCGTCACCCCGATCTTATAGTAGAGCTACAGTGCAGCATGATATTTGTGCATCAGGATGATATTTCCAAATATCCGGTTATCTTCCGAATATCATCCTGATGCCGACATGTGGTGGTGATGTCATCAAGGTCCGGGGGGTTATATTTCTAACATTACTCATCTTATGAAGATCCCCCAATGTTGCGAATATGATGATGACGTCATCCGGATATGAGGAGGTGCGCAGTAGGCAGATATGCTGATGATGTCAGCAGGATATGACGATGATGTCATCAGGATGTTCATCGGCCAGACTTTTGGTATCGGCTAAAGCAGGAGGATCTTCCTCCGATGGATCAGGTTGTGCCGATGAAGGCGATTATCATGCAGGTTATATTGTGATATGATGCTGACGTCAGGGTGATATTTCAAGCGACGGGATATCATGCTGTTGGAGGATGATGATGAAGTCTTATACTAGTGTCGTCAGGAGCAAAAGCACCGACATCATATATGCTCGCGACCTAGTATATAAGGTGATGAAAAGGTCACCGCGGGGTGCATGTGGGATAATTGATATCCTGCATATTTGAAATATCATGATGATGTATCTTGGCGGGAAGTGGTTGCGATCGACTGTTAGATGTTTTTCCCAAGGCCGCGGGTTGGTGCGCCATTAATGGCGATTGTTGCAGAGGTATGGGCGATGGCGTGGACGGATCTTGTACCCGATTGAAGATCTGGATCCCTAGGCGGCGGCGCAAGGCTCAAGATTTTTTCCTGTCTCCTCTCCCACCTGCTGCATTGAATGTTTGAGCGCCATTTTTCTGATACTGTGTATCTGGCGGGATTTTTGGTCAACCATGTAATTAATTGCTGTGGTACACTACCTGGTTGTTATAAGCAGGAAGTGTTACTCATTTTTGGTTGTTGAAAGTTGAAGATTTTTGGCTCTGTAATTCAAAACAAGCTGATCTGGTTGCTCTATATAGTTAAACCTGTGAGTCTATGTATCTCTTGTTGTATGTTTTGGCATGAACCCACTGATTTCATGATTAATCTTATATGAGAAATGCTATCTTAGTATGTGTTTTGTTAATTCTGTCTCCAGTATTGCATGTATTCTTCTTCTGAATCTGGATATCTGGGTAATGTTTAGATTCTAGAGCATAGAATTCCTATGTTGAATGTCTGATCTTTTAACTTCTGCTCAAGGGGTAGATTAAACTATTTTCAGGTTGAACATTAGGAAGGGTATACTGCAGTAGGGATGCCATAAGTAGAGATAACTTAACACTCTGTATTGGGAGATATCTGTAAGGCAAGTATCACATATATCCCCCTGAAATCCAGTTTTAGCTGTTCATGCTAATCATTCACAGGTGTATGTCTACTGACTCCAGGCCCTGGATAGGCACCAATCTTGCTGTGTGTTTGTGTTACAACCATGTCCAGCTTTGCATCCAAACTTAAAATCCAAATCAAAATCTAAAACAACCTTTAGGACATTAGGATTAGTTTTAGGATCCTCAGTCCTCTGTCTACAACTGCAAATAGGCCCAAAGCTAGCCCCTTTGCTCTTATCTTTCAGTTTTAGTCTACTTACAGGAGGACTTATCTGCTTTCTGTCAGCATCCCAGCCTTGTATGCATATCCTCATGGATGTTGAGTAGGGAATACCCCCTAGGTCTTGCAGAGCCTGAAGAAGAAGAGGAGATAAAATATAGAGTCTATCTCCTATACTGTTGGCCCCTGGCCCGGAGATCCTGTTGATCACTGATGGCTACCTTGTAGGGAAATCTGGGAATAAGCATCTAGTCTGGGAAAAAACCAATAGAAATTGGCGACTCCGCTGGGGATTGAGAAGTAAAAGTACTATCTAATCATCTCCAGTAATATATCTGTGACCCATCCGAGTCAGCAACAGAAACAGAAATTGGCGACTCCGCTGGGGACTTTGTGAAAGAACCCTGGTTTTCAAAAGAAAACAGTTCCTAGTAATAGGTGGCGACTCCGAAGTAATCTCCCAACCGGTCAAAGTAAAATTTATATGCAAGGGAGAAGATCCCAACAAAATCCTTTATTTAAAGAGTTACCAGTAATTAGAAGAATGATGTACAGAAGAAAGGGAGCTGTCTCAGTTAGTCATGAGGGTTCCCCCAGAAAAAGTGATGATATGCAAGATAACCCTAGGCCATCAGGACAGCATGTGCCTTACTTTTCAAATGCAGAAGCTGATATTCAAGGTGCATATGAGAGGCAACAGGGTGGTAGTATAAGAATGAGGTCAGAGGTGTTCCAAGAACGCCCATTTCTAGACCCAAGTGAAAGATTTGAAGAGGCAGAGTCTCTGAGGGATGATGAAGATGATGACCAGAATGGTATGAGACCATCTACCTCCATGCCTAAGGATGAACAATTAGCTGAAGAAATTAGAAATCTAAGAGCAGAACTAGAATATCTACAGGCCATGAAAATCAGAGATGATATGAAGCAGAAAGTGCAAGCTTTAAGAACTGCCCAAAATGATTCAGTTCCTACCCTAGAGAATGCAAATGTGCAGAGACATCAGCAAAGAAATGAAGTGCAACATCAGCATGATGATGAGAGACAAAATGTGAATGATGCTAGGATACCACTGAACAACGTAAGAAACCAGAATGCAAACAGAAATATTAATGTTAATCAGTTAAACAGACAGCCCATGCAGTTAGATAGATTCAGACAGCTGGTGTTTGATGGTATTCCTGGGTATCCTAACCCCATTGACAAGCATCTGAGGCTGCAAGTGCCTAAATTTTCAGGAAACAACACAGTGTCAGGAGAAGATCATCTAAAAGCCTTTCAAAATGTCATGGATAACTTTGAGGTTGAACATGAGGATGTTTTCATGAAGTCATTCATGCAATCCTTGATAGATGAGGCAAGAGAATGGTACAAGAGTCTGCCTGACCAGAGTATTTCATCATGGGATGATTTTAAAAGGATGTTCAAGGAGCAATATGGTGACAAAACTGACCCTAGCTTTTTTGTAAATGAGTTCACCAGTATCACTAAAGGGTCAAATGAGCAGGTTGCAGATTTTAATGCAAGATTTACTAAAGTGTTAAACAAATTGCCACATCACATGAGGCCAAATGAACCAATGTGCATAATATTGTATATCAATGCCTTTGATGCAAAAACTGCATATGGATTAAGAGATAAAGGTCCTGCTACTCTCAGGGATGCTTTCAGAATTGCAGTGAATATTGAAAACAACAGGAAAGCATCGGGCAAGACAAATAAAAGGGATGATATAAAAATTCTGCAGAATCCAAACAAGCCTCAGAACACTCAAGGTAATACATCTGCCCCTGAAGATAAGATAGACAAATTGGCGAATGTTGTTAAGGACCTAAGCTATAGATTAGCTAGAAGTGAAAAAGGGATGGGTCCTGATAGGCAAGTCTATCAAAGGCAGGAAAAGAGGCCATCATTGCATGATATGCCTTATAATACCAATTGGCATGATGGTAAGCCTATTTTCCCACGTAACCACACAAATCAGAGAGCCCAACATGTCAAAGAAACTCCTGATCCTCTAAAGAAAGCTATAAATATTGTTGATGATGCTCCATGGTGTATAATCTGTCAGATGCCACATTCACAATTACAGTGTATGATTGCTCAATCCTTGTATGATAATGCTACATCTTGTAATGAATGCAATGAGCCACATCATGTGCAGGATGATGATGTTAATATGATGTCCATAGGCAATGGATACACTCTTTATGATGCTGATGAGAATACAGATCATCAAATTCAGGCCTGCCAACAATTCCCATATGATGAAGATAATGAAGATAACTATGTGTATGCTCAGAGCTCACACAATTTTTTGAGTAACTTACAACGACCTTCTGATGAGGAAATTAGAGCCTTCACAGCTGCAGCAGTTGCTCAAGTCAAGAGCAACTACAATCTCAGAGGTAAAAATCAAGTAGGCAGCCCACATCAGCCAGAAGGTATCTCTGCAGGTCAGCTAGTGCATGGTCATAAAGGAATTGAACCACAAAAAAGGTAGTGGGTAAATGATAAACAAAATTTCATACGCAGAACAGGTCATGAATCTCAAAGACCAGAAAACAAAATCCCTCAGGCTGAAGATCAAAGTAAAGGTTCCCAAGACAAGAATGATGATCAGGGAACTATGAAAGTAAGAGCTAAATCAGTTCAGGATAAAAACAAGATTGTGGAGCAAGCTACAGCTGTTACACAAAATTATGCTCCATTTGATATAGCTCAGATCCTCTCTCAGGTAAAAGTCTCTGTTCCACTTATGGAACTGATGAAAGTGGAAGAAATCAAGAATAGGACAATATCCCTAATCTCAGGGGTACCTTTTCAAGCTAAACAAAATGTTCAGACCCAGGGTGAGAAACATGTCATGTGTAATGAAGAAGATGAGGCTCCTGAAGTCTATTTAGGAGTGACTATGACAAAGTGTCCTTCACAAGTGGAACCATTTTATGTTTCCCTGGTTATAAATGGAAAAATAATTAGAAATTGTATGCTTGACTCTGGAGCATCTGCAAATGTCATGCCTTTGGCCATCATGCAACAAACTGGATTGAAAATTGACAAGGCATGTGGAAAATGTTATGCTATGGATGCCAGAGAGGTACCAGTTATTGGAATCATGAAGGATGTAGATTTCAAACTGGCAGCATTTCCTGAAAAGAGATATAAAATGAATATAACAGTGGTTGACATCAAGCCACAGTATGGTATGTTGTTGTCAAGAAGATGGGCAGCACTAATTGGTGGAAGTATGCAGCTGGACCTGTCATATGCCATGATTCCAATGAATGGCAGGGATGTTAAGCTAATCAGAGAACAAAGATCATCAGAGACAGTGGAAGACCAAGAAGTAGAGGAACAGGTATGCTTTGTAGACACTGGCTGTGATAACTTCAAGGTTGTCTCAGATGATACAGAAGATAAAGAGAAAAATGCCTGCATTGAAGAATTGGATCAACGAGGTCTGTGGACCATGTTTTTTGATGGAGCTTGTGCAAAAGAAGGCTCTGGAGCTGGAGTTGTTTTCCCGTCTCCAACTGGTAAGCTCCTCAAATTCTCTTTCTTGCTGAGGTTTGATTGCACAAACAACATTGCAGAATATGAGGCTTTACTCTTAGGCCTAAATATTGCTCTCAAACATGGAATTAAAATGTTAAGAGTATTTGGGGATTCTGAGCTGATTGTATCCCAAATTAGAGATAAGTATGCTTCAAAAAACAAAAGATTGAAACAATACAAGCATGCTGTTTGGGATACCATTGAATTATTTGATGCATTTTCAATAGGCTGGGTAGAAAGGTCAAAGAATGTTATGGCTGATTTCTTAGCCAATGTTGCAATAAGGCCAGATGACATCACTCTGTCAGATATTACAAATGTAGAAGTTAAAATTAGGCCTGCAGTACCAGAAAATATATGCAGTTGGCAAGTGTTTAATGATGATAGGGATTTGTTGAAATTTTTGCACTACATAGATGAATATGATAATCAAGAAATTGATTTCCAAGCTTTTGTAGAGGCTATAGATGGAAAAGAAACTCTTGTGGGAAAAGAGATAATTCAGTTGAAGACTAACAAAATCCCTAGAGGGTTAGTAGCTTTGGAAAGAGCCTTTTGACAGTAGAGACAAATTGGTCACAAGGACATCTCCCATGAATAAGGAAGATTTAGAAGAGATAAATTTGGGGACATCTCAGGCCCCTCAGAAGGTGTACATTGGTAAACAGCTCAAACCACACATTAGGAGTATGCTGATTGCATTACTGAAAAGGTATAAACATGTTTTTGCTTGGTCATATGAGGACCTAAAAGCCTATAGGGAAGATTTATTCCAGCATGAGATCCCATTGAAGCCTGGAGCTAAGCCATTTAGACAAAAGCAAAGACCTATTAATCCTACCTTAGCTCCCAAGATGCAAGAAGAACTCAAAAGGCTCAGGGAAGCTGGAATAATTGTGCCAATCAGGCATTCAACTTGGGTGTCTAACCTTGTCCCAGTCAGGAAAAAGAATGGTGATATTAGGCTTTGTGTTGACTTCAGGAACTTGAATGTATCCTCTTTAAAGGATAACTATCCACTGCCTAATATGGAAGCTATGTTGCAGAGAGTGACTGGTTGTGAACTCTTATCCATGATGGATGGATTTTCAGGTTATAATCAGGTGAAGGTAAAGGAATCAGAACAGTATAAGACCGCCTTTACCACTCCATGGGGAACTTATGTGTATGTTAGAATGCCCTTCGGACTAACCAATGCAGGTGCTACATTTCAAAGAGCAATGGATGTTGCTTTTGCAGGGTTGATTGATTCAATTCTGGCTGTCTATCAGGATGACTTGACTGCTTACTCAAAGAAAGAAGAGCAGCATTGTTTGCATCTGGAGAAGATTTTCATAAGAGCACTAGAGTATGGTATTTCTTTAAATCCAAAGAAGTGTGCCTTTGGGGTAGTTGAAGGAAAGCTCCTGGGACATATTGTTTCCAAGGATGGAGTCAGGATAGATCCAGAGAGAGTGGCTGCTATTGACAGAATTCAAATGCCAAAAATTGTAAAAGGAGTTCAGTCCTTCTTTGGACAGATAAATTTTGTTAGGAGATTTGTTCCCAACTTTGCAGAAACCACAAGGAACATTTCCAAGATGATGAAGAAGGATGCAACTGTCCACTGGGAAAGGGAAGCAATAGAATCATTTCAGAGTATCAAAGAGGCAATCAAGATGGCCCCTGTTCTTAAATCTCCTGATTTTTCTAGGCCATTCCAAGTATTTTCATTTGCTTCCTTTCATACTGTTGCTGCTTGTTTGCTACAGAAAAATGAAGATGGTTTTGAACAGCCCATCGCTTTCTTCAGTATGTCCTTGCAGGCCTCTGAGTTGAAGTATGATATCATGGAAAAACAGGCATATGCACTAGTCAGAGCCATCAAAAGTTTCAGACCATACCTGGTAGGATCACATATAATTGCATATGTACCCCATGCAGCAGTCAAAGACATATTCACTCAGCAGGAGGTGACTGGAAGAAGGTGCAGGTGGATAAACAAACTGCAAGAGTTTAACATAGACATACAAGTTACCAAGTTGATAAGAGGACAAGGATTAGCCAAGATGATGGCACAGTCAAACTTGGAAGCATGCCAAGTTAATGCAGTCCAAAATGAGAGTGTAAATGTATCAGGATCTGAATGGTACAAGGATATTATCTACTACTTGCAAAATCTGAATTGTCCTTCCCATTTCAGTGACAGTCAAAAGAGGACTTTAAAGTTACATGCAATCAGGTATGTTATTGTTCAAGGTGAGCTATACTGGAAAAACCCTGATGGTGTGCTGTTGAGATGTGTGGATAAGGATATGGCTAACAATGTTTTGATTGATATGCATAAAGGATTGTGTGGTGGACATTATACTGCCCAAACAACAGCTCATAAAATTCTCAGAGCAGGATATTGGTGGCCCACTCTCTTTTCAGATGCACAAAAGTTAGTAAGGAAGTGTGACCCTTGCCAAAGATTTTTAGGAAAGCTGAAATATGATGGTGCTTTACCCCTCAGAACTGTAACTGTGGATGCTCCATTTCAGCAATGGGGAATTGACTTCATAGGGGAAATTGCAGACAAATCTAGTGGGGGACACAGTTGGATTTTGGTGGCAACTGACTACTTTACCAAATCGATTGAGGCCATTCCAACTAAGAGAGCTACAAGTAAGGTGGTGACAGATTTCATGCTAGAAAATATTATCATCAGGTTTGGAGTACCATTCAAGATAGTCACTGATAATGCTATGTGCTTCAGATCAGGTGAATTTGTTGATTTTTGCAACAGGTATGGGATAAATCTATCATATACATCACCATATCACCCACAAGGGAATGGTCAAGCAGAATCAAGCAATAAAAGCATCATGAAAATTGTCAAGAGGATACTGGACAAGAACAAGAGAGCTTGGGACTCAAAATTAAAGTTAGCCATATGGGCTGACAGAGTGACAGTAAAAAGGGCTACTGGGACGTCACCTTTTGAGCTAGTATATGGTGCATTAGCCAGATTGCCCATAAACAATCTCCTACCAGTTTACAAGTTCATCCAAGAGAATGATGAGGAGATTGAAGACTCCATGACAGAAAGGGTGAACCAGCTGGTTGCACTGGATGAAAATAGAAGGAAAGCCCACCAGATTAATCTCAAGAGACAACAAGATATGAAATATCAGTTTGACAGGAGAGCTATAAAAAGGAAGTT
Source organism: Cunninghamia lanceolata (assembly GCA_027924645.1). NCBI lineage: Eukaryota > Viridiplantae > Streptophyta > Pinopsida > Cupressales > Cupressaceae > Cunninghamia > Cunninghamia lanceolata. The sequence continues at coordinate 15,396,669 of BSBN01000078.1, forward strand.
TCAAGTCAATGATCTGGTGCTCATTTGGAATGCAAAAGGTCAAGAAAAGGGTAAACATGGTAAATTTGAACCCTTATGGATGGGCCCATATCAGATTTGCAGTGCTCATGGGAAGGATTCTTATTTCCTCCAGGCCCTAGATGGTGAAGTTCTGGAATTGCCTGTGCATGGCCAATTCCTTAAGTTTTATTTTGCATAACTGACTTGTCACTGTGCACATTTGTAAAAACATGTATGTAGTGTAAATATCTTGTGCAGTTCGTGTTTTTTGGTTTTTTGCCTGGTCTGCCCGGAGATCTGGTTCTCGCTGCAGGTTTTCACCTGCACGTCCCCATTCGGAGCCAGTGTTAGCACTCATTTTGACCTGGGGGTTGATCTTTCATGTTTAGGGGGTTTCTTCATTTGAACCCTATATCTTCTTGCCCATTTTCCTAAGTATTGGACATCCTCGACATTTTTCAGCTGCATCATCATATTTTCTTTGAGGAGGAGATCATCATCATCATATTGTCTTCGATGATGGTCTGCATCATCATGTTCTCTGTCGACTTGTCTTTCATCAGGATCATCGTATTTCAATATCGGGTGATGTTTGGATATCATCCCGATCCTGCTGATGAGCTACAATGTGCCTTAGTTTTCTTGTGGAGGGTGATTTTTCAAATATCCGGTGATCTTCCAATTATCACCCTACCCTTTTATGATGATGATGTTACCCCAATCTTCTGAAGGGGTTATTTTCTGAGTTGTTCGACCTGACCTATTTTTTCTAAGGGTCATCTTCATCATCATCATCATATTTCCGGTTATCACCGTGTTGCGTGCGAAGGTCATCATATTTTCTGCCTGCATGATCTTTCGCCGGGGTGATATTTTAACATCGGGTGATCTTTGTTAAGATCATCCTGATGATGTCACTGTAAAGTTCTAAGTGTGACCCGATTTTTATCATGGTCATCATATTTTGGACGTCAGGATGATCTTAGTCAACATCATCCTGATGTTGTTGTATCACTTCATGTTCGTTGTTTTATCATCCTGATGATGCTGATATCAAGGAGATATCCGCCTGTCGGCTTCGTGCATTATCTAGTGGGGGGTGATCTTTTCAAATATCTGGCATATTCATCCGTCACCCCGATCTTATAGTAGAGCTACAGTGCAGCATGATATTTGTGCATCAGGATGATATTTCCAAATATCCGGTTATCTTCCGAATATCATCCTGATGCCGACATGTGGTGGTGATGTCATCAAGGTCCGGGGGGTTATATTTCTAACATTACTCATCTTATGAAGATCCCCCAATGTTGCGAATATGACGATGACGTCATCCGGATATGAGGAGGTGCGTAGTAGGCAGATATGCTGATGATGTCAGCAGGATATGACGATGACATCATCAGGATGTTCATCGGCCAGACTTTTGGTATCGGCTAAAGCAGGAGGATCTTCCTCCGATGGATCAGGTTGTGCCGATGAAGGCGATTATCATGCAGGTTATATTGTGATATGATGCTGACGTCAGGGTGATATTTCAAGCGACGGGATATCATGCTGTTGGAGGATGATGATGAAGTCTTATACTAGTGTCGTCAGGAGCAAAAGCACCGACATCATATATGCTCGCGACCTAGTATATAAGGTGATGAAAAGGTCACCGCGGGGTGCATGTGGGATAATTGATATCCTGCATATTTGAAATATCATGATGATGTATCTTGGCGGGAAGTGGTTGCGATCGACTGTTAGATGTTTTTCCCAAGGCCGCGGGTTGGTGCGCCATTAATGGTGATTGTTGCAGAGGTATGGGCGATGGCGTGGACGGATCTTGTACCCGATTGAAGATCTGGATCCCTAGGCGGCGGCGCAAGGCTTGAGATTTCTTCCTGTCTCCTCTCCCACCTGCTGCATTGAATGTTTGAGCGCCATTTTTCTGATACTGTGTATCTGGCGGGATTTTTGGTCAACCATGTAATTAATTGCTGTGGTACACTACCTGGCTGTTATAAGCAGGAAGTGTTACTCATTTTTGGTTGTTGAAAGTTGAAGATTTTTGGCTGTGTAATTCAAAACAAGCTGATCTGGTTGCTCTATACAGTTAAACCTGTGAGTCTATGTATCTCTTGTTGTATGTTTTGGCATGAACCCACTGATTTCATGATTAATCTTATATGAGAAATGCTATCTTAGTATGTGTTTGTTAATTCTGTCTCCAGTATTGCATGTATTCTTCTTCTAAATCTGGATATCTGGGTAATGTTTAGATTCTAGAGCATAGAATTCCTATGTTGAATGTCTGATCTTTTAACTTCTGCTCAAGGGGTAGATTAAACTGTTTTCAGGTTGAACATTGGGAAGGGTATACTGCAGTAGGGATGCCATAAGTAGAGATAACTTAACACTCTGTATTGGGAGATATCTGTAAGGCAGGTATCACATATATCCCCCTGAAATCCAGTTTTAGCTGTTCATGCTGATCATTCACAGGTGTATGTCTACTGACTCCAGGCCCTGGATAGGCACCAATCTTGCTGTGTGTTTGTGTTACAACCATGTCCAGCTTTGCATCCAAACTTAAAATCCAAATCAAAATCTAAAACAACCTTTAGGACATTAGGATTAGTTTTAGGATCCTCAGTCCTCTGTCTACAACTGCAAATAGGCCCAAAGCTAGCCCCTTTGCTCTTATCTTTCAGTTTTGGTCTACTTACAGGAGGACTTATCTGCTTTCTGTCAGCATCCCAGCCTTGTATGCATATCCTCATGTATGTTGAGTAGGGAATACCCCCCTAGGTCTTGCAGAGCCTGAAGAAGAAGAGGAGATAAAATATAGAGTCTATCTCCTATACTGTTGGCCCCTGGCCCGGAGATCCTGTTGATCACTGATGGCTACCTTGTAGGGAAATCTGGGAATAAGCATCCAGTCTGGGAAAAAACCAACACCTCCAAAAACAAAGTCAAAAACTAAAATGATATGTGTCCCTAAACAAAAATCTATCAAGTCAAATGAGGCATACACCCCTCAACAATCCCAACCATCCCCCTCCATTCAAAAATGTCATTCTATTCAAACATTTCAAACATCCCACATGAAAAGCAAAAATCAGAAAAATACTAGGTCCATGTGGGTTCCAAAAGTCCTAAATCACCCATCTCCTAAGCCAACATCACCATTGCTTCCTACACCACCATCCAATCAAAAGATTCCATGTTTAACATGATGTGTGCAACCGTTGGTCATGATTCCTTTCCATACCTCCATCACTCCATCATTCACTCATTATCCCACATATTTCCCCCATCACCTTCCTATGGTCCATGCTTTTGAATAAGTCCATTATAATCCACATCATAATCCACTTTCGATCCCTCCATAAGCCACATCATAATCGACTATCTACCTTATCCATCTCACTTTCACGCAATCACCCTACCAACATCTTGAGCATAATGACTTGACATGGTCCATTTGTGATGTCATCCTTCTCTAATGGGACTATAACATTACATGAAACTAGACACTTGAGTCCCACCCATCCATATCGCCCCTTCCCATCCAAAAAAAAAGTCAAAAAAAATTTATAAAAAAAGTAAAGAGAAATCCTTTCATCCAACGGTGAAAACCTAGTAAACAGGTGCCCTGGATAAGTACCATGATAAAAACTTGGTAAACAGACGTCATGTGTAGATCAATCTTCCATGTCACTTACACTTGGGGGCACCTTGTCTCATCATTTTCTATCACATCATACCATTTTCATACCATCCTACCATCCTTAGCCATTATACCCACATACTTATCCTATTGTATCCATCCATCCTCCCTTCTTTTAATCTTGACAAAGACATGGGGGTAAAATGTTGAAACATGTTTTGGATATCTCTTGACATACCACTTATCCTTTCAAAATAATCCTATCATTAACCTCTTTGCATTACCCATTTATCCATCCTATCCAATGTCATCCTATTATCATTCCTTATTATCATAAGCCTTGTCATGTCAAATCCTGTCATCTTATTGCCTTAAGCATTGTCCTGAAAAATTCTAAGTCTACTACCTAGACTGGGGCATGTTATTCCTATACAACATAAATCACATCCTTGCTCTCTTACACATACATCTATTCCATTCCATAGCACATCCCTTTATCCTATCCATTTATCATAATCCTTTCATCCATCCACTATCGTCCATCCTTTTGTCCAATCCCATTCATTCCCTTGCACCTAGACTTGGTTCCCCTTGTCATTGGTATCTAGCATACAAGCTACTAAAATTGTAAATCCATTGACGTTCAAAAAATACAAAAAATCAAAACATTTCAAAGAACCCAAAAAAATCAAAATATTTCAAAAACCCCAAAAAATCAAATATTCCCAAAAAGACAAAAAAATCAAAATATGTCAAAAAAACCAAAAAAAATAAAAAATCCAACAAAATGCAAGCAATCAAATCCATTCCACATCAAATCATCAAACTCACAATCTTCCATCAAGTCAATCCCAATCATCAAATTCATCACATCATCAAAATCAAAACAAATCACATCAAATTCATCAAACTCAATCATTCAAATCAATTCATCAAATCAATCAAAATCACATCAATCCAATCCATATCATTCCATCAATAACATCATATATCATCCAAGCATACAATCAATCCCAATCAATCAATCCACCTTCATCATTACCATCAATAAAACACAAATCAGAAGTACATCTCATCTTTATCGTTAAGTGCCTTGATCCCGTGGATACAGGGTATGTAGGCAATCTGGGATACGAAGGAAGTGCCCAGATTCAGGCACAAATGATATTCCTCTTTCTTCTTTCATCATTTCTTCTATCATCTATCTCCTACCTCATCACTAAACACCTAAAATCCAATCAATCATCACTTCTTCCAATTCTCCAAATCAAATAAAAAATCCAAGTAGTGATCCAAATGCAAATCATCATTTATTCATACCAATCAAGTCAATCAATCTTGCCAAATTATCCAATTGCAATCCTTAGTTTTTATCCTAGCCTTGTTGTAAATTCAATCAATCAATCAATTAATCATCATCATCATCAACGGGATATATCGTTTCTGCATCCTTGTGTTGATCTAGGGATATATCTTTCCCTGCCATGACAACACTATCATCAAACAATCAATCATTGGTTTACAGCTTGACAAGGGCAATACCTTGTTTGTTTTTGTATCATTTGTACATGCTTGCTTTCTTGCTTATGTGTGTTATCTTTTTATCTTGCATTTGTATCACATCGATATCAACCCAGCTAATATTCATATCTTGTATCTAGACAAGGTTGTATTATGCTGGGGCATGAGACACATCATCACCTTGGTCCTTATACCTTGGTGCATAACGTCTCATGCTATATCAAACATCATGATTGCTCACCTTCATTGTAACATAACGCATCCATCCCTTCTTCTATCCATTCCTTTATCTTTTGCCATTCCTTTCATTTCGAGAGCATACCCGTGTTTGTCCAACCTACCTATCCTCTCAAGGGGGCATCATCATCCTATCCTTTTCCTGTATCTATTTCCTTAACTTCTTTGAAATGATGTTACTTGACGTAAATCTTATCATCTCACAACATCATCTCAAAGAGGGGCAAATGTAGACACTAAAAATTGTCTAAGTCTTGTTTACACATGACCTTGTATGTCTTTGCCCTAGGTCTTGGTTACACAACACATTGTTGACGTGTTCCCCTAAGTCCTAGTTCATCCTAGTTCAGCTAACCTCATCCCACTTAATCACATTTATCCCTAGGTCCTAGTTCATCCCATCTTAATCACATTTGTCCACCTTAATCATATTCCCAATTAATTAAATAAATCCCATTTATTTAATTAATTTCCTCTTTCCTCTAATTTAAATAAATAAAATATTTATTTAAATTATTCCCTTTCACATGTTTCTATAATTCAAATTAAACATTTGAATTATTTCACTCACCTTTCATCACATGACAACATTGTCCACTTTACTTTTGTCTCATGTGGGGTAGTACAACTTGCATTTAATATAAATCAAATGTGCAAGCTAATTGAAATAAAATATTTGAATTAGATTCCTTTCATTTTCATTTGCACACTTGTCACATGACTATGATTTCTTGAGGTGTAAGGAAACCTAATCAATCCTAGCCATCCATGTCTTCCAAACCTAATCAATCTTGTCCATCCATTCTAACTAGGTCTTTCCTATAAACCTAGCCTCCTCTAAGCCATTTGGGGGGATGCAATCTAATTTCATACTGTTATGCTGCCAAAATCCTGAGCAACCAATATTCAACCATCTCCATCAATCTCTCCCTTACATCCATTTCCATCTCCATCTTGCATCTTTCATCATATTGCATCCATCATCTTACAGGCATCGATCAAGTCATCATCTTGTGCATATCATTTGAGGTGTATTAAAGGTTTGGGTTGTGGGCAAGAGACACTGCTAGGCATGATATGTGTTGTCATTGATGGCAACTAAGTCCCTACTACACATCCACATTGCATATTTTGCCCATACCAGAAATTAGATTGAAGATTTGTCTAAGTCTGGGGAGTTAAGAACAGAGTGTGTGATAAGGTCCAATATCTTTGTCCAGATCTCTCCGATGGTAGATCATAGTTTGCTGCAGATCTGAAGGAGTCATAAGCATTGTCAAGATAATCTAAATCCTGAATTTTGGTCTCTAGTGATGACGAACTCACTAGTTATTAGCATCTGAGTATCGGGTTAACAGTTTGACAGATCAGACAGAAGAACAGGTTGATCTTATAATTGATCTTGGTTCTGGAGGTATGGAAGTTGTTGGTCGAACAAGTTGTGATGATCAATGATAGTAGCCGACCTGATTAATGATTTGTGAGTGCAAGTTTTGGTCCGCATCTCAAGTTATGCACGGATCTAGCCGATAGAGTAGAGTACTCAATAAAGTTCTAAGTATTCTTGAAGCTGACTGAAAAGTGATTGAAGTTCAGGATGCGGATATATATCCGATGGATTTGAATGAATTTGGTGTGTGTTACGAATATGGAATAAATGTGAAAAGAGCAGTGATCCAAGATTCAGATGAAAGCAGAGCAATAAACAGGGCAGAGTGAAGATGAAATGTGTAAGATCAGTGTTTTGTGCTTAACTAGAACTGAATTCATGCATTAGTAGATGCTTCTCATTAGTTCAAAATCTCTATTATTCTCTTGTAATCATTTGTAGGTAGTGAGCCTCTATTTGAACAGTGAGCTCTGGGCAGTGAGCCTGAATTCATGTGCATTCTCATTTGTAAAAATACTTTTAACAAGGTATTAATCTTTGTGGGTTAACCCCCACCATGGTTTTTCCCTTAACCGGGTTTCCATGTTAAAAATCTTGGTGTCAAGTGTGTTATTGTGCTTATGATTTTTCATGGTTAAGTTATTGATTTGTTGTTGAATGGTGAAAGAAAGAATTAACTATAGAAAGTATTAATGTTTTGAGACAACTGATTCACCCCCCCTCTCAGTTGTCTGTCCTATTTCCAACAATTGTTATCAGAGCAAGGTTCCTTTGAGAAGCCTAATAGATTAAGGAAAGATCTTGGAAGGAGTTTTAATGGGTTCACTCAAAGATCAACTTTAGTTGGCCCTAGAAGATCTTGTTCAATCTAAAGTAGAAATTAGTAATCTGAGAGGTGAACTTAAAGATGCTGATGATACCATTGAAATGTTAAAAGATAAATTAAAGAAATCTATGGAAAGGAAAAAGGAGCTACTTTTGCAGTTATCCAGTTTAATTGAAGAAAATGGCATGAATGAAGCTTTGGAAGAAAAGACAAGGGAATGTGAGAAGCTGTCAAAAGAAGTTGTTGTTCTAAAAATTGAGATGGAATCCGAGGCAATTAGGCTAACCAAAGAAATTGAGCAAAGGAAGAAAACTGAAGAAGACTTGAATCAAACTTTAAAAGAAAGAACTGATGAATGCTATAGATTATACAGTATAGTTGGCCATCTAAAGTTTGATCTACAAGAAAGCAGAGATAATGAAAGAGATCTTGAAAGACAAACTGTCATTCTTAGACATGACCTAGAAGTCGCAAATGAATACAAGGAGAAGTTCAAAATAAGTTTAGCTAAACTTGAAGCAATACTTGAGGGTCAAAAAAAGGATGATGACAAGCATGGTCTTGGATATGAGAAAGGTGAAAGCTCTGGATCTAGACAAAGAAACTTTCAACCAAGGAATGAGAGAAACAAGCCTAGAAGACCTCTGGTAAGACAACCTAACGCTCAAAGGTATCCATCTTTCAATGGAAATTGTTTCAAGTGCAATAAATTTGGTCATAAAGCTACTCAATGCAGAAGTAGAGTAAATCAAAATAATCCATCCTTGTCTGGACAATGCTTCAATTGCAAGAGGTATGGTCATAAATCTAATGAATGTAGAAGTATGATAATGAATAACTCATCAAATAGAGGAAATGGGAATTCTTTCAATGGAAAATGCTTTTCATGCAATAGATTTGGACATATGGCCATTCAGTGCAAATCAAGAGGAAATTAATCAAATAGACAAAGAAATGTTGTGTGCTTCAATTGTAACCGATCTGGTCATTTTGTAAGATTCTGCAGAAGTAAGATTAATGAAAGAAGGGGTCTGATAAACATAAAACTGGATGAGCAGAGGCAAGACAAAGGCAAAAGAAAAATTGATGAGAATGAGATACAGAATGAAATGAGTGAGACATGGGTCAAGAAAACAACAGTGAACCATAATAAGGGGTCTGCACCAGAATCTGGTGCTAACAATTCCTCTAGGAATTAAATCAGGAGCTTTGGCTCATGGGGAGTTGCATTGAACATCAAATCCCCTAGCTAGTAAGTGGGTGCCTGAATCTGGCACAGTGAGAAAAGAGATCTTGGATTGTTTCAGATCATTTGGAAGGATTTCTGGAAGAAAAGATGTGGATATGGTAAATTACGGAGTAATTCATGAGAAACTATTCAACAAACAAGAGTAACCGGATGTACTGGAGCAGAGCATTTATTACAAAGACAAATTAGGCGCTGCAGAGCATAAAAAGGTCATTCATTCCTCATTTAGATCACTTTGTATCAGAAGAAAGCAAGAAGAGAAGGAGTGAACGAGCTCAGAACTACGAATTCTCAAGAATTAAATTGCAAAGAGGATCTCCAAGCAAAACCCTAATCTGCAGAATGAGGTATTTTTATTTTCTACGAAACCTCTTGAATTCTCAATCTCTGCAAATGGCTACACTTTTAGTTGTTGATGTCACTGAAAGGCCCCGTCCTAAATTTAAGAAGCATTCTTATAAATCTGTTGAAGTCGAGCTGCTAGGTGCTTTTTCAGGTGTTCCATATGGGTTTTTACATATTGAAGACATTAGGGCATACATTCATTGCAATGTAGAAGAATTTGGGAATTTAAAACTACTGGTGTTGTTTAAGAACCATCTAAAGAATGGCAATTATCAACTAAAACCTAAATTTGAAGCCCTTGAAAGCAAACATTTTCTGTAAATAATTGAATTTCTGTCATTTGATGAGAGTGAATGGGTTTGTTATGTGTTGAGCTGAATGCATGATGAATTTATATGACTACCGAAACCATTTAAGATCACCAAAGATGTTGTCAGAATTTTGACCAGGTTAAACTCAACCGGTGGACTACCCATGTTAAAATCTGTCAAAAACCAAACTATCACTGATGCAACCGGTGTGAAATTTGATAAAAGAGCCATGACAATAAATGACGTTAAAGAACCGGATGTCAAGTTTGCTTCCATGATAATCGGGTATAAGATTTATCACTCAAGCAGAGAAAACTCTATCTCCAAAACAACTATATATGCAGCATATAAAATGCTGAAAGAGAATGCAGACTATGACCTCTGTGAGCTACTATGGGTTCAATTGTTTGAAAATTTAAACAAAATCAAGAAAGATAAGAAAAATTCCTTCAAGTATGGTTCCTTGATTATATGCTTATTTTTCTATTTTATGAATGAAGTGACTGGAGTGCAAGGTGTGCACTAGACAAATGACATGCTAGTGGCAATCCAGATAAGAGATCATTTATATAGCCTTGGAGATTCAAGTGTACAAAAGACTGCAATCTGGGGGTATTTCAAAAAACTTCAGAGTCTGATGCATGCAAGGGAAAGAATCCCTAAGTCATTTGTAGAAAAGTATGAGAATGAGATATGTTTTATGGTTGACACCGATCAATGTCTAATGGAAGCTGTAGATCCAAGAACAGTATGGATAATGCCAATGGGTTATGAGGTGAATGAGAGAGTTCTGAACATGTATGCTCAACGTCTTCTAAGAAAACCTAAAGACACCTCTGTGGAAAGGTTTGGAACATAAAAGGAACTAAGTATAAAGTTGCATGCAGAACTTAGACAGCCAGAAACAAAAAGAAAAGTGCAGAAGCAAGTGGAGATGTATGTAGAAAGCATTGGGCTTACAAAAGAAGTAGTGAAAAGGAATAGAGAAAGGATTGAAAAGATGAAGAAAAGCACTGAGCATACTTCAAAGGAAAAAGCAAAAAGTGAGCCAGCAGCCGCTCTAGAAATCCCACCTAGCTCTTCAAGGAAAACAAGAAACTCTACAACTGTCTCAGAACAATTCAAGTCTATTCCCATTAAGACACTAGAAACCACACCATCTGGTGAAGGAGGAAAGAGGAAGAAAACCAAGGCCACAAGAGCCTACAAGAGCACAAAAGATGATGAGGAAATAGAAACAGATGAGGAAGTTAAAGAGATAAGATCAAAGAAATCCAAGACTTCAAAGGCCTCTAAGAACTAACCCTCTGGAAGCAAAAAGGCAAGTAAAAGGCAAGAGACTGGTAAGGTTGCTATGATTGTTGATCAAATTGTAAAATCAATTACTGTTCATGGGAATCCAAAACCTATCAGAATATATTATGATAGTTTTGATGAAGCAAATAAGAAAATCTTGGAGGATTCCATTATCCTATATTTAATAAATTCAATAGAGCTCTATTGGAAATTTTGCAAGAAATTCCCAAAAGTTTAAGGAAAATACTAGAAATGAGGAAAGAAGTTGCCAAGGACAAAGACATAGAACTCAGAGAATATGTTCTTTCCACTCTATGTATAGTAATGACCAAAAGAGAAGCTGATAAAATCCTCAAGGAAGTTAAGGAGAAATTCAGAAGCAAGATCTGGATGAACAAGTTAATGCTTGGTGAAACTGAGGAAGTTGTAAAGGAAACAAAAGAAATTTTGAGAAAAGCCCTTGACAAAAATAAAGACTATATTGTTTCAGAGGAACAAGAAGCTCCATAAGAAGAGATTGAAAAAGGAAATGATGACCAAGGTAATACTCTAGATCCTCTAGAGAAAACCTACGAGGAGATAGATGATGGAATTGATTCATCAATTCTAGTTGTTGAAGAAGTGAACATCAATGAGCAACAAATAGAGATTGATGACTCCTCTATTCCAGGAGAGGAGCAAATAAATAAAATAGATACAGAGATGGTGAACCAAATTGATGATGTAGGTGATATTCTAACTCCTCCTGACCAATCAGAAAAGGAAGATAATGTTGATAATATTGCTGTCACACTAGATCCTCTAGAACATATCTTAAATGGTGAGGACAAAGGAGAGAATCCCACTACAGATGATACGTAAAAAGGTGAAGCAGAAAAGGAGAAAGAAAAGGGTAATGAAGACAAAGCAAAAGAAGATGGTGCAAATGTTGATGCATCTACAGATGTTGAGAGATCTCAGAAATAAAAAGGTTGTCTAGAAATTGTTGCAAGAGACACTACAGATGTAGTGAAATGTTTTTTGGATAAAGAGATGCTTGATTTTGATGAGCCTAAACTACTCCAAGGACCATTTAATCTAGATGTTCTCTCTCTAGTACAAGTGATGAAGATTGCATCCTTGACTCAAGCCAAGGCCAGAGAGAAGTTGTTAAAATCTCACATGAAGGACAGTGAACTATTAGGGCTTGCAACTAGAGTCTTGGAAAAGTTATTGCCAACCTACCAAAAGAGTCCATCTGATTCCCCCTCCGATCACCTAAAGAATCTTGTAAATGTTGTAAGTACACACTTTAAGTCTTTTGAAAAATCTGTGGAGGCGAAAGTTCAAAAGAAATTTTTGGATAAGAAATTTAGTGAAGTACATAATCTAATAATAAATGATAGGATGATACTCGACATTAGCATGAGGAGTATTCAGAATGCTCTAAATGATTGTAGTGATATGTACAAATTTTGTCTTTCATGGCCCAAAGTTAGTAAGGATATTGAGAAGAAGATAAAGGAGCAAGAACATAAATTATCAAATCTCTCTCAAATTTTTGATCCTCTAACAGTTTTGCATATAAGTCAGGAATGTCAAGTAATTAGCTTGACAGATGAGATAAAGAGGTTTGTTAAAGAAAAAGGTAACATTATGAAGAGAATGTGTGAGCTTCAAGAATTGATTGCCCCCAAGTTAGAAACCATGTTTAATGCCTTATCAGAAGCTCAGACTGCACTTCAGACAAGTAATCCTCCAGATCTGACAAAGGTAGAAGCATATGCATTTTTGCTGAGTGGACACATCTCAATTTTGGATGGATGAAGGGAACTTGGGCCTTTGAACTTGTGCAATTGAAAAATAGTTTTACAGACATTCTCAAGTTCATGTGAATAGAACTTAATGCTTAGTTGTACATATGCGGCACTATACACAGAATTTTTGGAGAATTTTGGCTTGCGGACCCTACCCTTTGCCATTGATGTCAAAGGGGGAGTGAAGATCAGTGAAAAATGAGGAATCTAGCAAAGGGGGAGCACTGGAAAGTAGTGTGAACAACAATATGGAGCACAAGAAAAGGGGGAGTTATTCTGACACTTAGTCATTTTTCACCAAGTGTTGCCATCAATGACAAAGGGGGAGATTGTTGGCAAGAGACACTGATAGGCATGATAAGTGTTGTCATTGATGGTAACTAAGTCTCTACTACACATCTGCATTGCATATTTTTCCCATACTAGAAATAAGATTGAAGATTTGTCTAAGTCCAGGGAGTTAAGAACAGAGTGTGTGACAGGGTCTGATATCTTGGTTCGGATCTCTCCAATGGTAGATCATAGTTTGCTGCAAATCTAAGGGAGTCATAAGAATTGTCAAGATAATCTAAATCCTGAGTTTTGGTCTCTGGTGATGACGGACTCACTAGTTATTAGCATCTGAGTATCGGGTTAACAGTTTGACAAAGCAGACAGAAGAAGAACAGGTTTACCTTGTAATTGATCTTGGTTCCGGATGTATGGAAGTTGTTGATTGGACAAGTTGTGATGATCAATGATAGTAGATGACCTGATTAATGATTTGTGAGTGCAAATTTTGGTCCGCGTCTCAAGTTATGCACGGATCTAGCTGACAGAGCAGAGTACTCAATAAAGTTCTAGGTGTTCTTGAAGCCAACTGAAAAGTGATTGAAGTTCAGGATGTAGATATATATATCTGATGGATTTGAATGAATTTGGTTTGTGTATTGCAAATATGGAATAAATGTGAAAAGAGTAGTGATCCAAGATTCAGATGAAAGTAGAGCAGTAAACAGGGCAGAGTGAAGGTGAAATGTGTAAGATCAGTGTTTTGTGCTTAACCAAAACTGAATTCATGCATTAGTAGATGCTTCTCATCAGTTCAAAATCTCTGTTATTCTCTTGTAATCATTTGTAGATAGCGAGCCTCTATTTGAGCAATGAGCTCTGGGTAGTGAGCCCGAATGCATGTGCATTCTCATTTGTAAAAATACTTTTAACAGGGTATTAATCTTTGTGGGTTAACCCCCACCATGGCTTTTCCCTTAACCAGGTTTCCACGTTAAAAATCTTGGTGTCAAGTGTGTTATTGTGATTATGATTTTTCATAGCTAAGTTATTGATTTGTTGTTGAATGGTAAAAGAAAGAATTAACTGTAGAAAGTATTAAAGTTTTGAGACAACTAATTCCCCCCCCCCTCTTAGTTGTCTATCCTATTTCCAACATGGGTTTGGTAATGTATGCTTTGTTTCGTCATTTCAGCTAATCCAAATTTTTAGTATACAAGAGCATTTCAAACTATAATATCTCACAAGAATCCCCCTACCATTTTGCTTTGAAGGATGTCTATACCCTATTCCAAAGCTCCCATTTGGGCATAGGCAGGGAGGATGCTGGCAATGGTTGCAAAATTTGGCTTTACGGTTGTCAATTGCATTTGCTTGAAAGTTTCTAAAGCCTGTTCAACAAATCCATTTTGTGCAATCCTGCAATCATTGCATTCCATGAGATGACATCTCTTTGAGGCATTTTGTCAAACAGCTTGTGTGCCTTGTCTGTGCTTCCACATTTTTCATATATGTCTATCACTAAATCATACAACAGTGGATTAAAGTTGCAGCTATAGATCATAAGTAACTTCATCTACCTTTCCAAAGAGTCTATAAAGGGCAATTATAAAACATAGCCAAAACATAACTATGGAATAACAAGAGAGAACTACATCTTTCTGTGTTTATGCACTTGGATCTAAGAAATGGTATGTAGAGAATTCATACATATGCACAAAAAGTTAAAACCTGTTGTTCTCAGCATAATTACAAATCATAGTCAAAATATTATGGTAGACTAATGGGACAGACCCATGGATTTCTTTGATTATGTGACCTGCACCGTGTGGAGCAAGATGATGGTATAGAGGAAAGCCCAATAACCTAACTAGTAAACTCTTAGAGCTACACAATTTATTTTTCTTAAAGAGAAAATATATTAACATAAGATAGGATTAGAAAAGATCCTAGAGATAAACCCTTGGGTTAAAATCTAGGAGATTCATAACAATGCAGCCAGTACATAGAACGCTACATACTAGGAAATAAGATTAGGAATTTTTTTTCTCTACTGTAAACCTATTCCCCATTTCTTAACCTTATGTCCTAGTTTAGTGTTCCAACTTATATGTCCTAGCTATATTGTTGTAAATCTCCTAGATTTAATCCATAGGTTTATCTCTAGGACCTTTTGCCATCCTATCTTATATTAATATATTTTCTATTTAAGACAAAAAAAATCCATAACGCAAGAATTTACTAGCTAGGTTGTTGGGTTTTCCTTTGCACCATCAGCCTGCTCCAGTGGTGCAGGTCACATAAACAGAGAAAGCCATGGATCTGTCTGATAGGGAGGACTCTAGGCTGCCTGCTTCTGCATCTTGTAGGTATACAAGACTGTTTGACAACTCTAGCCTTCCTACCAATTCAAAGTGCTAAAAGACATCTTTCTACACAAAAATGTCAACAAAAATCCTCAACTCTTTGTAGAGATGGAAAACTCTATTCATTGCTTGGTGTGGGACACATACCTTGTCCTCACTGCTTCCAAGATACTGCCTCAATGGTACATAACTTTCTAAGCCCGTTGCCCACCCTTCTCACTCTGTTCAAGGGTCTAGACTGCTTGGTGCTCATTTTCTTTCTCTCTATTTCCCACCCCTGCAAATCTATTTTTCCTACTTGTCTATCTAGCCGGACCCCTTACTGAGCTCGCCTAGAACAAGCATGCATTGCCTCTAGCCGGCAATCTGACCACCCCACAAAAGAAAAACAAACAAAAAGCATGACTCTGCTTGATGGCCTCCATACTGTATAGTGGAACTTGAGGAATCATCAAGACAGAGTCATGGTTTGCAAAAGAGAACAAAATTACAGAAACAGAAATGACTAACCTACAACAGAATAGTAAACTGAAAACAGAAAAGAAATACACAGATTGATCAAACTACTGAATTTGAGTTTTATTCAAAAATTGCCTTTATATCAGAATGCTTCTCAAATCAAAATCTTTTTCTTGTTTCTTCTGTTTGAACTCCTCATACAGAAAGAATGCTGCATTTTATAAGTATTCCATGTCCGTTACAGGATGGTTCAATTACCAGACCGGTTCATAGTCCAACTGCCGGTTCAGTTCTGTGCTATCGGCAAGATAACATAGATGTCTCATCGAAACATACTTTCCCTTGCTTATCGGCTTGACCTTATGCTATCGGTCACTTTCCATATTCTTCCGCCGATATGTCATCTTACTCCGATGAGTGGCTTCTCTTGTGTGCCCATCGGCCAGACAAACTTCATCGGTCACTAGGTGTAAAGTCTCCCCGACCGCATCACTCATGTCGATGAGTCTAACAATCCCTTCCATCGATAAGACTTTCACCATCGGTGTAGCCTTTTCCTTGTTCGCCGAACTACAAACTCACACCGATATGCCTTCCTCTTTCGCTAAGACCTTCTGACTTTCTTCCTGACGAACAATCCACTCGCTTTCGCCAAGACTTCCTCTTTCGACATAACATTTGTTCCTTCGGCCGATACTGCTTCTCTCACCGATGACTTAATACACCAAATTTTTACCCATCGGTAAGACCTCGCTGTTCGCCATGACTACCAAATCTACTTCCGATGACTCATATCACACCGATGCATGTTGCATACTAACTTTGTCTTCGGCAGGACTTGTTTCTTCGGCCTAACCTTCCTATCTCCTCCCAATAGGCATCTCACTCCAATGAACCCACTACTCCATTCAAAATAAATGAACCTTGCCGTGGAACCATTGAACTTCAATAGTGAGGTTCAATCGCAAGGTTCAACGAAATGGTTCAATTGCAAGGTTCAACGGAATGGTTCAACTGCCAAGTTCAATGGAATGGTTCAACTGCCAAGTTCAACGGAATGGTTCAATTTCAAGGTTCAATGGAATGGTTCAACAGCAAGGTTCAACTATTGAACAAAATGTCGAACACCTTCAAAATGCTCGAAAAACTCCAAATACAAAAACACAAATGGCAAACTCAAAATTGATAAACCAAAAAAACTATGTACGGCTGCATTGAGCCTTGGTGCTCCTGCACCATACTCCCCCTGTGCGGAAAGAAACTAGGTCACATCCGGTGACAATGAGGCAAAATCAATGTCCCTCTTTTTAAATTCTGACTCTGCAACCCAGGTAGCTTCTGCTTCAGGCAACTGCTTCCACTTGACCAAATGCTCCATGTAGACACCATGTCTAGTTTGCTTTTGTACTCTGGAATCCAGTATTTGCTCTGCCTGTAATTTGGGTTTTAGTGGCAAAGTCACATCTCGGACTGTCTGTTCCTGCTCTGAAATGGATCCATTTGCTGCTGACTGAGGACCCCTGTATTGCACCAGGTCTTGGACATTAAACACTGGTGAGATTGCCAAATTGTCTGGCAATTCAATTCTGTATGCATTATTTCCATACTTGTTCAGGATTCTGCAAGGACCAATTCTCCTCATATGCAGTTTGGTTGGTATTCCTTTCTGCATTCTGGCTTTGTTCAAGTGCACCATAACCAGATCACCAACCTCAAACTGAATATCCCTTCTGTGGGCATCTACTCTATCCTTGATCTTCTGTGTGTTCTCTGCCAAAGTCTTCTTCACCTGCTCATGCACTTCTTTCATGGATTGTGCAAAATCCTCTACATGTCCACTTATGTTCTCCATGTTTCCCATATTCCTGAGCTCACATATACCTCTGGGATGCATTCCATAGACTATTTCAAATAAACTCTTACCAGTAGTCCTATTCACACTGTCATTATAGGCAAATTCTGCCTGATGAATGACAAGATCCCAACTCTGTCCATATTCTTTGGTTATACACCTTAATAGGTTGCCCAATGTCTTGTTTACCACCTCTGTCTAACCATTTGTCTGTGGGTGATATGCTGAACTGAATGACAAATTTGTTCCCAATCTCTGCTACAATGTTTTCCAGAAATGCCCCATGAATTTAGCATCTCTGTTAGACACAATGCTTGCTGGAAGTCCATGAATTCTGATCACTTCTCTGAAAAACAAGTGTGCTATATGACTGGCATCATGAGTCATTTTATAGGGAATGAAATGGCTCATCTTGTTAAACTTGTCCACAACTACATATATGCTATCGTAACCAGTCTTAGTCTTAGGCAAACCAACTACAAAATCCATACTTACACCTTCCCATGGCCTAAAAGGAATGGGTAAGGGTTGGTATAGTCCTGCATTTGAAGTGGTTCCCTTGGCCTTCTGACATATGATACACTGCTCTACATACCTTCTGATGTCTCTGTGCATCCTTGGCCAATAATAGAACCTTTGGACTAGCTCCAGTGTCTTATTCAGACCAAAATGGCCACTCAGACTACCATTGTGCTTCTCTTGTATGAGATTTTCTCTCATAGATCCTCTAGGCACACATAATTGTCCACCTTTAAATAGCAATCCCTGCTGTAAGGTGAAATCTGCAAACTTACTGTGAAAGTGATTCTCAAAATCTTGACATACCTTGTATGCCTCAGCAAAATCTTCATCATCTTGGTAAAGATTCTTGAAATATTCAATTCCAATGCTCTTTAATTGCACTTCATGTACTGTGAGCAATCTTCTGCTCAAAGCATCTGCAACTCTGTTCAGCTGCCCCTTCTTATGCTTAATTGTAAAGGTATAAGATTGTAGGTACTCCATCCATTTGATATGCCTGCTGCTTAACTTATCCTTTGAGTTTAGAAAACTCAGAGCTTGGTTATCTGTGTAGACAACAAATTCTTTAGGTAGGAGATAATGTCTCCACTTCCTCAATGCTTGGACTAGAGCATACAACTCTAAGTCATACGAAGAGTACTTACTCTTGGCTTCATTCAGCCTCTCACTAAAAAAGACTACAGGTCTGTTTTCCTGATTTAGCACTGCTCCTACAGCTATATTACTTGCATCACATTCAATAGTAAATAGCTTATCAAAACTGGGCAACAACAAAATAGGTTGTGTTGCTACCTCTTTCTTCAACCTTTCAAAACTTCTATCTGCAGCTGGTGTCCATTTGAATTTTGCTTTCACTCCACCCTTAATTGTATCCAACATGGGTGCACATATTCCACTGAAATTTCTGATAAACTTTCTGTAAAACTGGGCTAAGCCATGAAAACTTCTTACCTCTGTGGCTGCTCTGGGAGTAGGCCAGCTCAATATGGCTTCTACTTTGGACTTGTCCATCTTCAATTCACCCTGGGACACCACAAAACCAAGGTATACCAATTCCTACTTCATGAATTCACACTTCTCCAGATTGATGGTTAGTTGTTCATCATGTAATTTTTGCAAAATAGTATTTACATGTTCTAGATGTTCTTCCTTGGTCTGACTAAAAATTAGAATATCATCTAGAAAAACAACAACAAATTTACCAATGTAATCCTTTAGGACTTCATTCATGAGCCTCATAAAGGTACTGGGTGCATTTGATAGACCAAATGGCATAACAAGCCACTCATACAGTCCTTCTGTGGTCTTGAAGGTTGTCTTCCACTCGTCTCCTTCCTTAATTCTTATTTGGTGGTAACCACTCTTCAGGTCTATCTTGGTGAAATACTTTGCTTTTCCAATACAGTCCATAAGATCTTCAATTCTAGGAATTGGGAATCTATACCTTATAGTTATCTTGTTTATGGCTCTGGCATCTGTGCATAATCTCCATGATCCTCCTTTCTTGGGTGCCAATACTATGGGTATTGCACAAGGACTAATACTCTTCTTGATCAATCCTTGATCTAGCAACTCCTGCACTTGCCTAGAAATCTCTTTGTGTTGATCTGGAGTCATCTTGTAAGGTGTTTGGCAAAGATGCTCCTGGAATAAGGTCTATCTAATGGCTTATTGCTCTCTATGGAGGCAATGTGGCTGGTGTACCATCACTAATTATGCCTTTATACTTCTCCAGTATAGGCTGCATCTCTTTGGGAATCTCTGTCTTCTTATCCTGCTATCCTTCTTTTGGTTTTACTATGATGGCATAACCAATACCATCCTCCTTAAGAGTATTCAGAAACTCTTTTCCACTCACAACCAAGATATTAGGACTCTTTGTCTGAACTGCATCTTCATCCTCCAATGACTGAATTTTATAGGTGACACCATCTTTCTGAAAAGAATAGGCATTCTTCTCACCATCATGTACTGCTCTTCGGTCATACTGCCATGGTCTGCCCAATAAGAGATGGCATGCATCCATGGGTAGTATATCACATAATACCTTATCCTTATAGCCACCTATACTAAACTCTACCCAACTTTGTTCATTTACTACCACATGTTGACCCTTATTCAACCATGTGACTCTATATGGGTTTGCATGAGTAATTCTTTTCAAATTCAGTTTTCTAACTGCTTCGTCAGAAATAATATTATCAGTAGATCCTGAGTCTATGATAATTTTACATATCTTATTCAAAATCTTGCACTTGATTCTGAATAGTGCTCTCCTCTAGCTTGGTTCAGACTTTACTGGTTCCTTCATCAAAGTTCTCCTTATCATCAGGTTCTCTCCATCTTTTGGGTTCAGATTGACCTCAGGTGACTGGTTGGTGGATGCATTATCTTGGACATAGTGATTTCTCTTATCACCTCCTTGAGAAGAGGATGTGGCCTTTTCTGGACACCTATATGCTGGATGACCTAGATTGCCACAGTTGTAACACTTCATGTTGGTGAAATAGGATCCTCTGCCTGATCCTCCTGACCTTCCTCTGTTAGATCCTCTTCCTCTGTGGTTTCCTCTACCACTCGACTCCCCACTCTGCTCTGTGAGTTTGGATTCTGCTTGGGATCTATTGTCAGCATTCCTTCCACCAAAACCTCCTCTATGTCCTCTGTTATCTCTGCCTCTTCCTCTTCCTCTGCTATTTGAGTCTTATTTCCTCTTATTCTTTTCCTCCACTTTTAGTGCTAGCTGATAGCATTTTTGCACTGTTGTAGGACACAACAAACTGATTTCTTCTTGTATATTCCACTTCAGACCGTTAAGGTACCTTGCTACCTTTATGCTTTCATCCTCCATTACTTTGGACCTTAAGCATAGCTTTTGGAATTCTTCAGTGTATGCACTGACATCTAATTCCTTTTGTCTCAGATTCTGTCTCTTCCTATGCAGCTGTATTTCATAATCTTCTGGCATATATGCTTCTTTGATTTTAGCTACCATTCCCTTCCAAGTAGCTATGGGTTTCTTATCTTGTTTTGCTCTTTCAGTCTGCACAAACTTCCACCAGGTTAAGGCAGCTCCCCTGAGTCTGGATTTGGCCACCTTTACTTTCTGTGCCTCGCTTACACCATCACATTCAAAGTGATTTTCAAGTCCT
The DNA here is from genome assembly GCA_027924645.1 of Cunninghamia lanceolata. Taxonomy (NCBI): domain Eukaryota; kingdom Viridiplantae; phylum Streptophyta; class Pinopsida; order Cupressales; family Cupressaceae; genus Cunninghamia; species Cunninghamia lanceolata. The sequence goes on from BSBN01000078.1 coordinate 15,417,919, forward strand.
TCTATCCACTCCATGACCAAATCTAGGTCCATTTTCCCACTGAAAAGTGGTACTCCTTCCAATGTTTTACCGCTCATTGCTTTCAAAGCTTTCAAGAATGGTTCTTCTTCCAACTTAGGATCAGGTGTGGGCTCTTCATCTTCTACAGATACACCTTTTCCCTTATCCTCAGAATATTTAACTCTCTGGCTGACTTCTTCAGTCTTTTGCAACATTAAGCCTAGCTTACTCTCCATTTCTGCTAGTCTTTCTTGTAGGAGTCTATTCTCCTCTTCTTGATCCTCAACCTTCTTTGCTAACTCTGCATTAGTCACCATTTTCTTGGATGAACTAACAGACTCACTTGAACTCGGTGATGACATACAACTCTTCTATTCCTATCTAGGAATAACCCAAATCTTACTGCTCTGATACCAATTTGATAGGGAGGACTCTAGGCTGCCTGCTTCTGCATCCTGTAGGTATACAAGACTATTTGACAACTCTAGCCTTCCTACCAATTCAAAGTGCTAAAAGACATATTTCTACACAAAAATGTCAACAAAAATCCTCAACTCTTTGCAGAGACGGAAAACTCTATTCACTGCTTGGTGTGGGACACATACCTTGTCCTCACTGCTTCCAAGATACTGCCTCAATGGCATATAAATTTCTGAGCCCGTTGCCCACCCTTCTCACTCTGTTCAAGGGTCTAGACTGCTTGGTGCTCATTTTCTTTCTCTCTATTTCCCACCCCTGCAAATCTATTTTTCCTACTTGTCTATCTAGCCAGACCCCTTACTGAGCTCACCTAGAACAAGCATGCATTGCCTCTAGCCGGCAATCCGACCACCCCACAAAAGAAAAACAAACAAAAAGCATGACTCTGCTTGATGGCCTCCATACTGTATAGTGGAACTTGAGGAATCATCAAGACAGAGTCATGGTTTGCAAAAGAGAACAAAATTGCAGAAACAGAAATGACTAACCTACAACAGAATAGTAAACTGAAAACAGAAAAGAAATACACAGATTGATCGAACTACTGAATTTGAGATTTATTCAAAAATTGCCTTTACATCAGAATGCTTCTCAAATCAAAATCTTTTTCTTGTTTCTTCTGCTGAACTCCTCATACAGAAAGAATGCTGCATTTTATAAGTATTCCATGTCCGTTACAGGATGGTTCAATTACCAGACCGGATCATATTCCAACTGCCGGTTCAGTTCTGTGCTATTGGCAAGATAACATAGATGTCTCATCGAAACATACTTTCCCTTGCTTATCGGCTTGACCTTATGCTATCGGTCACTTTCCATATTCTTCCGCCGATATGTCATCTTACTCCGATGAGCGGCTTCTCTTGTGTGCCCATCGGCCAGACAAACTTCGTCGGTCGCTAGGTGTAAAGTCTCCCCGACCGCATCACTCATGCCGATGAGTCTAACAATCCCTTCCATCGATAAGACTTTCACCATCGGTGTAGCTTTTTCCTTGTTCACTGAACTACAAACTCACACCGATATGCCTTCCTCTTTCGCCGAGACCTTCTGACTTTCTTCCCGACGAACAATAAACTCGCTTTTGCCAAGACTTCCTCTTTCGACATAACATTTGCTCCTTCGGCTGATACTGCTTCTCTCACCGATGACTTAATACACCAAACTTTCCCCCCATCGGTAAGACCTCGCTGTTCGCCATGACTACCAAATCTGCTTCCGACGACTCATACCACACCGATGCATGCTGCATACTAACTTTGTCTTCGACAGGACTTGTTTCTTCGGCCTAACCTTCCTATCTCCTCCCGATAGGCATCTCACTCCGATGAACCCACTACTCCATTCAAAATAAATGAACCTTGCCGTGGAACCATTGAACTTCAATAGTGAGGTTCAATCGCAAGGTTCAACGAAATGGTTCAATCTCAAGGTTCAACGGAATGGTTCAACTGCCAAGTTCAATGGAATGGTTCAACTGCCAAGTTCAATGGAATGGTTCAATTTCAAGGTTCAATGGAATGGTTCAACAGCAAGGTTCAACTATTGAACAAAATGCTGAACACCTTCAAAATGCTTGAAAAACTCCAAACACAAAAACACAAATGGCAAACTCAAAATTGATAAACCAAAAAAACTATGTATGGCTGCATTGAGCCTTGGTGCTCCTGCACCACTGTCCCATTAGTTTACCATAATATTTTGACCATGATTTGCAATTGTATATCTAACATTTTTTTAAGACTATCATAGCATTTCCAACTATAATATCTGACAAAAATCTGCCTTCTATTATGCTTTGATGGTTGTCCATACCCTGTTCCAAAGCTTACCATTTGGATACAAGCAGAGAGGATGCTAGAAAGGGTTATGGAATCTGGCTTTACACCTACCAATTTCATTTGCATGAAAGTTTCTAAAGCCTTTTCAACAAATCCATTTTGTGCATATCATGCAATCATTGCAGTCTATTAGACCACATTTCTTTCAGGGATTTTATCAAACAGTCCACATGCCTTGTCTATGGTTCCACATACATCTCTCTCTATATATATGTATATTCAATTGCATTTGCTTGAAAGTTTTTAATGCCTTAACATGTCTAACAGGGCAATTGCAACTACAACATCTGACAAAATTCCTCTATCCTTTATGTTTTGATGGATGTCCATACCCTATTCCAAAGCTCCCATTTTGACACAAGCAAGGATGATGCTGGCAAAGGTTGTGGAGTTTGGCTTTACACCAGCCAATTGCATTTGCTTTAAAATTTCTAAAGCCTTTTCAACAAATCCATTTAATAAAAGAGGGTGAGTCCTGCATACTCAAGTACTTGCATTATGTACTTCAGAAAAATATTCTGTTATGACAACTGTGCATGAGATCTCCTTTCTAGACCTATTACTAAGACTAATGGGTTGTTTCAATTATAAGTACTTATAGTAACACTAACAGCCTTAAAGTCACAACTACAGGTGCTAAACTTTTAAAAATATTGGACCTTAAATACACAAATACTATCACACCTATTAGAACATGTTCAGCAATTAGGTCCTCTCCCCTATATATGTATATATATCATGAACTCTAAACTCATGTTTTCCTTTTTGTATTATAAGAGTTGGGAATGAGTTGGGAGCAAGACACCCCAAGACTGCAAGGTTTTCAATATTGGTTGTGGTGATCACATGCTTCATTATAAGTCTCATCCTCTCAATTGGAGTTCTTATACTTAAGAAGGAGCTGAGCATGGCCTTCACCAGTAGTACTATGGTTATGCATGTAGTCTTTGAATTGACACCACTTCTGGCAATATCAGTTCTCTTAAATGGTACTCAACCAATACTATCAGGTATATTTATTTATATGGGTTAAAACTTATCACTTTTTATGTGAAAACTATTATTGTTATGTACGTAAGAGAAGTTTGATGGCAGATGTGGCAATCAAATGTGGATGTTAGGCTGTGGTAGCTTATGTTAATCTGGCAACATATTATTGTGTTGGTCTGCCCATTGGGATGATTTTCGGATTTATGGTCGATATGGGAGTAAAGGTAATGATAATGGTTAAAGGTGACATTATAACTAAGTGGAAATAATTTTTGAGTGTGTTTTCTAATTAGATTTAGGGTTTTTCATGAATATGTGATCCAAATGAAAAAGAAACATTGCTGTAAATATTCTTAAGCCTATATTCATATGTGATTTATAGGCACTAAGAAAACACATCCACACAACCACCACAGGTTTAACTGGCATGTTAATGATTAAGTTTAGGCTGTCCTCAAGATAGCCAGCATGGGAAAGAAGGTCAACCATGCACACATAATGATCGACTGTAGGAGTAATGCAATAAGGGTTACTCATGTGATTGAAGTATGTACAACCCTCATCCACTAAACCTGAATAGCTGCATGCACATAGAACACAAGCAAAGCTTGCAATGTTAGGATATGCTCTAGAGTGCTTCATTAATTTGAAGATTTTGAGAGCATCCTTGCAAAATCCATTTTGTGCATATCTTGCAATCATGGCATTCCATGAGACCACATTTCTTTAACGTATTTTGTCAAACAGGTCACGTGCCTTGTCTATACTTCCACATTTTGCATACATGTCTACCAGAGCATTTCCAACTATAATTTTTGACAAAAGTCCCCCTTCCATTATGCTTTGATGGATGTCCATACCCTGTTCCAAAGCTCCCATTTTGGCATAGGCAGGGAGGATGTTGGGAAAGGTTGTGGAATTTAGCTTTAGACCTGCCAATTGCATTTGCTTGAAAGTTTCTAAAGCCTTTTCAAAAAATCCATTTTGTCCATATCTTGCAATCATGGCATTCCACGAGACCACATTTCTTTCAGGCATTTTTTCAAATAGTTCACATGCCTTCTCTATGCTTCCACATTTTGCATACATGTCTACCAGGGCAGTTGCAACTACAACATCTGACATAATTCTTTTATCCTTTATGCTTTGATGGATGTCCATACCCTGTTCCAAAGCTCCCATTTTTGTACAGGCAGGGAGGATGCTGGCAAAGGTTGTGGAATTTAGCTTTACACCTGCCAATTGCATTTTCTTGAAAGTTTCTAAAGCCTTTTCAACAAATCCATTTTGTGCATATCCGGCAATCATTGTAGTCCACGAGAACACATTTCTTTGAGGCATTCTGTCAAACAATTCGCATGCCTTATCTACACTTCCACATTTTGCATACATGTCTATCAAGGCAGTTGCAACTACAACATATGACAAAAGTCCTCTATCCTTAATGCTTTGATGGATGTTCATATCCTGTTACAAAGCTCCCATTTTGGCACAGGCAGGGAGGATGCTGACAAAGGTTGTGGAATTTGGCTTTACACCTGCCAATTGCATTTTCTTGAAAGTTTCTAAGGCCTTTTCAACAAATCCATTTTGTGCATATCCTGCAATCATGGCATTCCATGAGACCACATTTCTTTGAGGCATTTTGTCAAACAGTTCATGGGCCTTGTCTATGCTTCCACATTTTGCATACATGTCTATCAGGGCCTTGTCTATGCTTCATAATTTTTATCTATAAATGAATATATTATAGTAGTTAAGCTTTTGATATACTATTAACCCTATGATATAGACAACTTTTGCATGACCTAGACCAACTAAAAGTTTTTGAATGCTCTTCAAGAAATTTATGTCATTAAAATTTTGAAATTATCTAATACTTTAATATGTGTTTTTTTTGCAGTTTGAGGTTACACCATTCTTGCTTGCCTCTACTAATGAGTACGTGCCTTTACTTTTTTGTTTTGTCAGAAAAACTTGTCCAAAGATCTGAACATGTGAAATCAATAGACCTTCATCCGACAAAGCCATGGTAATTGCACCTTTTCTTATCAAACTTGTGAAATGTTAGGGGTTCAGAGTTTGATTTACTTGAAAGCTTGCATTTAGATAATGTATTTTATCAATATTATACTTGTTATTTCTGTCCATAAAATATTTTCATGTCTTTAGAGTTCAAACAACTGAGGAATTTTTAGGTGCCTTAAGTTTAGAGCATTGCTAATGATGCCAGATAGAATGTAAGAATCTATTTTTGATATATCATATATTCCAGAGGATTCCAATTTTAATCCATGATCTTTAGACTGACATAAAATTCAACTAAAATTTGTTACTTTTTAGGTTTACATCATCATATACATTTGCTGCATTTTTTGTACTATCAAGATAGAAGGGAAAACAACTGTTACATTACCACGTTAGCAAATATTAACACACCTTCCAAATGCAGTTCTCATTAAATCACTACTGTGGTTCACATACTAGTATTAACTAATTTGTTGATGCATATTTCATACAATAAAGTCAGGGCCACTTGTGCACTATCTTCTTTACTTATTCTTTCAAACCCGCACTATATGTAATCGATTCCTGTAGGCTGTAATTTCTCATCATCACATGACAAGTTTAAGAATTGCTTACATAGCATTATAATAGCTTTTCTTCTTAATATATATTAATTCTTGTCTATAAACATAGCATATCTGGATGTCATATTCAAGTCTGCAATGAACAGTTATCTCAAAGATTTAATTTTGTTAACCTTACTTGAATTTTGTGCATATTGTTCTTCAAATTACTACAATTTTTTCTATCCTCTATTAAAAGGTGGGCTTCTGATTGCTTCTATTCTACAGTCAGTAGCATGAAAATCATCTTTCTTATTATTCTAACTCTAGAGGACAGATGGTTACTTTTCTCAGGCTCAAACACTTTTTTAAACGTCAAGCATCAGTTTTTAAAATCTGGAATATTGTGTGATTTGTTTTTTCATGATTCCTATAGTTAAGAATTAATATTTGTGGACAACAGTATAGTGAATGAAAAATTGTAATATAACAGCCACAATAAACTGATTGTTCTGTTTGTTGCCCCTCATGCAGGATGCTTGCAAGTCTTTATTCTAGAAGTGTATGCATATGGAATTACCAGTCACAGGTAATGACCATTTCCAGGTTGTATTAGTTGTGGATGTAGATTGGTTGTATTCCTCCTTGGATTTGTATTGCATTGTTCTTCTCACTTCTATTGTTTCTTATCTACTTTTCAACCAACTTTAAAATATACCCTATCCTGTTTATTAGCCAATTTGATTTAGTCATCATTATTGTAATTATGAAACTTAACTATCCCAAAACTCCTCTTTATCAATTTTATTTTGTAACTGAAAAAATATATATAGATGAAAACACCTCCAGTAGATCTCTAAGATCTCTCATGTAAGTATATACCAAAAAGTATGGTAAGTATATCATATAAATGTTGAGAAAAGTAAAGTAATAGTGGTATGCAATGAAATTGTCACTTATACACCTTAAACATCTTAACCACAAGCATTCCTTGGCATTAATGAAAGATAAAAGGCAACGGTAAGTTTTCTAGGTCACCATCAAGCCAGCCACCAATTAGGTGTATGAGACTCCAGTTAGCATTCCACAAAGGGATTAGTTTTAACATTTACCTTATAAATTATTTAATAAGGTGTCCTACAGATACATGATACATATTTCTTAGAAGAAAGGCAAGCACCAGGGGTCTCCCAAAGTTTTATATTTAGACAATTCTACTGCACCTGAAAGAGTTTTTCAGCTCCCATAAAACTGTTTGGGCTCTTTCATAAGTTTTGTGAAAATCTTTCAACACTCAGTAATATATTAATAATTCAATTATTGAATTTGAAATGTTAACATGATTTCATTTTAGATTTTATTGTTTATATTTTTTGAATCTTGCTTGTCAAAAAACATGCTGCAACTTTGGTACTTGTTATTATTGTTAACTGCCTCGGCAAGTTATTGTTGTTGCCATAATTTTAGTTTAGATTGTTAACACCTCAATGGCTTGTGTGAAGGAGAATATGGAATGCACCAAGGCTGTAGTCAAAACACCTGAACTGGTTAACAGAATGCCAAAAGAACTGGTTAACTTAGGTATGCATTATCAAGATTTATGTTGCCCGTCTTGGATTAAGGGGAATGAAAATGAGAGATATAGTCTTTTTTCCAACTAATAATTGATATTCTTGATTATTCATTACCACTTTGAAGCACATTTTAACTAAAATATTTTTATTGTTGCTGTATTAGGCATTTAAAGCTTTCTCACCTGAAATTTGTAATTAATTTGTTAACAAAATTTGTTGGTGTCTTTTAGGGGGTCAACAAGAGAAAATGGCCTAAAAGGGATTATCAATGCTTTTACAAATGACATGCAGTATGAATTTACAGAAAGTAAGTAAGAATGCCAATCCTTGTCAAATATGACACTTGTTTGAATTCTTGTATTTATCTTAATTTGGCTAATCTTTTTGCTTCTGCATTTTATGCCCAATGCTATATTTATTAACATTACCAAAATTGTGATTTTTTCACCTTTTTCTGATTTACAGGCTTTTGATGGTACATAGAATGTATCAAATTCACAAAAGGATGAAGCTTGGAAGGTGAAAGGTGAATACCAGCAAGGAAGAGTTTGAATGTGAAATGCTCTGATACAAATTCACTGTTTAACAGTACATGAGCTGAGATAATGTTTTTTTGAATAAGGAGAAACACAGTTAATAAATGTTTAATAAATGATGTAAATGAGCTGAGATGAATGTTCAATAAATGATATAAGACAGTCAGTGAGACAAGTTGCTAGTGATGCCAGTGAGGCTGAAATCAGTGAGATTTCTGTTTATCCAGTGAGGTTGTAACCAGTGAGGTTTTGAGTTACCAGCGAGACATTGAATGTAACCAGTGAGACTTAATGAAATAAATTTTTAGAATATTTGTTCAAGCATTTTAGTCTTCATTTCATGGTGCTTCTCTCAACATTTGAATATCTATGATACTTGAAGTTTATATGCATAAATTTGTGAGGCTTAAATAAATGACTAAATATACTACCAAATTACAAAATATACTACCAAAATGATGACTAAATATACTACCAAATTAATGACTAAATATACTACCAAAATGATGACTAAATATACTACCAAATTAATGACTAAATATACTATCAATTTGGTCGCGAGATATTTAGTCATCATTTTAGATGCATGATTAAAAGTGCCATGTACTTTTAGATGCATGATCACTTTAGGATTCACATGCACCTTAAAGTGGAGGCAAAATGAATAAAGGTGAAATTTGCATAACCATGTTATTTCCCATTTAGTTTTTTTTTGCCCATTTTGAAGAAATGTTTTGATATATGTACGTAGTGTGTGAAGATGGCCTCATTCCCCTAACCTTTAACTATCCCTATACACACTCATTCCCACATATTTAGCCCCTTACCTTATCCTTACACACACATACTCTAGTACATTCTCCTTAATCTAGTATTTATTACACTTACCCATGTACCCACCTTCGTACAGTCGGTATACAACTAGATTCAATCATTTACCCACCTAAGGTCTTTTTTGTGGTCACAAGTTCACTTGACCCTTTCCTTTCTAAATTAAAAACTCATATTTGGTTACCGACCCTCTTTATTTTCCCACCATGAGTTGACTAAGCACATCTTTTGTGAAATTTGATGCTATGTGCTAGTATTTAGAGGTATTTAATTGCATTCATTTCATATTCATCATTTGTCAAGCATTCTCTCTCATCATAGAAAATTCAAGGAATAATTAATAGTGAAACACTTGTTGGAATTGGTTCAGTAACAAAGGAGTACCAAATTTGCATACATCATTCTAAGAAACTTATATCTTCAAATCTTCATACACATTTCTAGGAGCTGACCTAGAACTTGTCTCCTTGTGATGAAAAAGGTATCTCTTTCAAGATATTTTTAAATACTGGGAATCCTCATATCAATGGAAGGAGAAGAGAAGATAAAGACATGTTAGGCAAATGACAAAGCATAATTGTACACCGAGCAAGGTCAAGTTCGAACCTAGATGATGAATTTATGACTGGAGCCTTGAACTAGATTGCATATCTTGACTCCAAACAAAATAGAAGTCTAGTGTAGAATCCAAAGCATTCATCTAACAAAGAGATTGCACTTTCAATATAGAGACAAAATATTCTAGAATCTTCTACAAAGGCATACATTCTTTGGTCATAAAATTGAGTACCACCTTCACATTTACTTTTATAACCGAATATTTAATATCACAAATTAATAACCCTTAATTTACATTATGTAAATGCATATTATTGAATTAGCATAAACTACACACAAAGGAAACCTCATTTTCCTTCACAAGATGTTATTTTGGACAACTAACATACCTATCTTTAGAAAATCTATGTAAAAGATGCCCAGAGATATCATTCTTGAGGCACTTATTCCACTTAAATCACAAATCCAGTAAAAGACAGGCATATCAAGGATGCCTATTCCACTTTAATCACAAATCTAGTAAAAGACATGCATATCTCTTGATGTCTTTTACATAAATTTTCTAAAGATAGGTATGCTAGTATAGATATCTTAATTACATCTATCTAAAATCATCACTTTAAATTATTTTATTTAATTAAAAGTTATTTTATTTTTCTTTAATACTCTTTAACAATTGTTTTATTTTATTTAAATTGTTCAAACTATTTTTATTTTTTCCATATATCTATAATAGTAATAATTTGACGTGTAAATGGTTGTCAAATTTCCCACACTCCATGTCTTACTAATATATTTTATAAATTAATTAGTAATAATATTTTTATATAATTATTTATTTTAACTTTTACTTAACAGATTTTATTTTTCAATAATAATACAATAAACTATAAAAAAATATTTTTAAGTTTTTTAAATAATAATAATTTTAATCTTTATTTCACAAGTTTCATTTTTATTAGAAGAGTATTTTAAAAAAAATATTTATTAAATTTATTTTTTTAAATTATTCTATTTTATTATATTTACTTAACCGTTATTAATTATTTTCTAGTTAGTTTATTTAGCTAAAAAAAAAATTTATTGTATTTTATAATATAGATAGTTTAGATTATTTTGTTTTATAGTTTTTGTTTACTGTATCAGCAAAATAACAAAAAGTTTAGATGAGGTTTAATACATGCTACCGGTGCATACGGCAAGTCTAAAGCGTTGAAAGAAATTTCATTCATTTTTCCAAATTTTTCTTTACCTTCACCAACATCCATTTAATCAAACAGACTCATATATACACACCCTTTGCATGTAGCAGATAAAATCCCAGCAAAATAACTTTGAAGGAGGAACAACGCCGCCATAAGGTATTTGTGCACTCATCTTCCTTGTGTTGTTAGTGTGTTATTCATTCTCTCATCTCTCACTCAACATCTTAGTGTTGTTAGTGTGTTAGTAATGGAAGCTTAGAGAGGCATTTGTATCAAGACAGATGTAGATTGGGACTGTGAAAAGTGCTGAACATAGCCATAGATATAGCCCATGCCGTGGAATATCTTCATTATGATTGCTACGTGCACATAGTGCATTGTGATATAAAACCAAGCAATGTCCTTTTAGATGAAAGCATGACAGCTCATCTTTCAGATTTTGGGATATCCAGATTGATGGAAAATTCCGCGGTCAATTCAATAACTTCAACAATAGATTTAAAAGGTTCAGTGGGCTACATGGCACCAGGTATGGTTTCTCAAATATCCTTTTTAAAATTTATGAGTTTCTGTGGTCTAGTGAAGAAAACAATTATAATATTTCCCTTGATTGCAGAATATGGTTTGAGTGGTAAGATATCTCCTCGAGGAGATGTTTATAGCTATGGCATTATGTTATTGGAAATGCTGACAAGGAGGAGGCCAACTGATAGTATGTTTAATGGTGATCTGAACCTGCATAACTGGGTGAACAGGGCATTTCCAGACAGGGCTTTTGAGGTAGTTGATGAAAGCTTGTTAATGGAAGGGGCTGGCAAAGAAACAGAAGAATGTCTCATTTCATTGATGCGACTTGGTTTGCTGTGTTCAAAACATTCACCTGAAGCTCGACCCACTATGAGAGATGTGTCCGATCTATTGAAGAATATTCAACAACATTTCACCACAGACACTTCTTCTTCCATCAAATTGAGACGGACGATATCCAATTTACTTTGTGACAAAGGTGCAATAATAAACTGTGAGGAGGCATCAGATACCCAAAGCTCTACGTTTTAGTATAAGTGTGTGCCATGTCTTGTGTTTATTGTTCGATTCGGGTGTTCGAAGAAGGGAAGGGGAAAAACAAGTAGATTTTATCTATGCAAACTTTGTTTTGATTGAATCTGTTATGTCCTGGTTTGTGCTCTATCTATGTTCTGTCCAGTGTTGTTTGCTGAGTCTTGTCTCTCCATGCTGTTGTTTGGTTCTAGTGTTTTTTTTTGGCTCATATCTGAGCTTTGCTATAATCTGTGTCTTATGAGTTCTTTAATATATTAAAAAGACTTTTATGTTATCTTGGAAAAATATATGTTAATATTTATGAGATTACTTTTAGTACCAATTACTAAATTTAAACACAAAATTGCTATTAAATTTCTAGTTGTGGTTAAATTTTTAATTGCTATTAATTGCTATTAAATTTCTGAGTTAAAGAAAATTCCATTTGCCTTGAATAAAAATTAAAAAAGAAATGCAATTCATATCATATCCTCTCCGGGTTCTTCTTTTCTGATTGGGCAGATAGTTTCTATTTTGGAGAAGACATATTTTCCCAGTATGAGGTCACTTGAGTTGCATTTAGAGGCACACATTTCGATATGGATTCCCTATTCATCCAAGATGTGGGAATGGCTTCTACATTCACCAATGGATCTATTTCTTCCGAAAGGGAGAAATATTGTTTGCAGGCAGTGGATTAGATTTTCTCTTCAAGATCTCTTTATTGGTTTTGGAGCTTCTTCTTGGAGGGGATTCATATTCTCTTTTCACTTTCTCTTATGGGGGGCATTCATGATTGTACTTTTGTGATGGATTCAGTTCTTGGGGGGTCTTAGTATTAGTCCTTCTTCCATCACATGTTCATGTACTTGTTTTTTCTCTCTTTTGGAGAGGGGTTTTTTCCCACAGGGTTTTTGTCTTTTTCTCCACCTTATGAGAGATTCTTGTTGTTCATGGGTACCTAACATGGTCTTGTAGTCAGGACCCATTCTTACATTAGTTGCATGTTTTTTATTTCTCCTTAAGTTGCACTTAAGGGGGGGTGTTGGTATAATTAAATATTTAATTACACTTTATTAAGTTTACTTAAGACTAATTTTAGTCTTAAGTTATTCTTAAGTCATATTAGGGTTTTTCTCTAACTTGCAAATATAAAAGCAAGTTTTTTAATCTAATTCTTTAATTTGTTTCATTAATTCATCCTTATTGTGCAAATTATTCCTCTTTGCTTTTTTCCCTTGTGAAAGGTAAATCTTAAGTTTTGTAGGTGATCTTGATGTTTTCAGTTAATTATCAACTTCAACACATGATACTTAAAATGTCAACATTATCCAACATGATTTTCATTCTCTTAATGTGATCCTAAATTTCTTCATAGAATCCCTTAGAATTGGGATGCTTGAAAGAAGATCAAATTGTCCTTTATTATGAGTTATAGTCACCAAACTTTTCTTCCTATTGAACTTTCTAATCTTTTGATGTTAGATCTTGGAGAAATACTTTTTGTTTCATACTTATGTGCATTTTTATTGAGAATTAAGGTGTCTAAACCTTTGCAAATTCTTAATGTTGTATTTATTTATCCCATGTTGAGTTGGCATAGTCGGCACCTTGTGTACATGTAGCAGGATATTTTTTGGTGACTTTGGTAGCTGCAGTTTCTCCCTTGAATAATTAACGGGGGTTTGGGGGTAGCGCCCCCAAGATGAGGTCCCAGGGGCAGTGCCCCTAAGACAGGGTCCCAAGGGCAGCGCCCCTAGCGCGCTCCCTATCGCGGTACAAGGCGAGGTCGAGGGGCAGTGCCCCCGAAACCTCAAATGACTTTTATTTAATGACAACTGTCGATGAGTATCTTTGCATGAGAGAAAGGCATCTTTGGACAGTCAAGGGAGGTTATGACATGTTGTAAGAGGAATATGATATTTTTAGTCAGTGTATGACAGATTCTCTTACAACTGTAAGTGCTGTCAGTTATGACAGATTTTATGACCGCTGTAAGGTCCGTAAGAGCATCTGTCGTAACCTATCTTGGGACTAGGCGCCCACATTGGGACGGGATGTTGGACAAATATCCTTAGGCATGGGTTTTGAGGCATGAGTCCAAGATAGATGCCCATCTCTAGAAGGTTCCATATTTGCCTTGTAAACTCTATAAAAATAGGTGCTTGGATGGGAGATAGATAGTTTTTGTACAAGTATTGTTATACTACCGGAATATCTCCAGATTCGACATTTGAAGACTCCTGAAAGAGCATTGGCTCTGAAACTATACTGTAATATGTTATTGTTTACTGTAATACATTTGAGCTGTGTTTTAGAGTGTGGGGTTTTTTACCCGTAAGGGTTTTCCCACGTATATCTTACCTCTCTCTCTCTCTCTTCTGTCTACTTTTTGTGTGTATGTGTATTGCTGCAATATCTTTGTTATTGTGTTAATAATGTTGTAACTGGAAAGGTTAATTTGAATTTGTACTCTACTTTCCTCATTAGATTAGCGTAGGAAGTGTGTTTCGCGTACCTTTCTTCCTTTCAATTTTGACATTGTTTATGTGAATGAATGAATTATTCAAGTAGATGCATGGTTTGGCTTATCACACTCAATATGCTTCTTTAGAAGATGACTTCCATGTATTACTTAATTTAATTATTCAAATGCATTTATATTAGTTCAGTGATGGGAAAGGTGTGTGCCTTCCTTGCCTAATCTAGGACCTTGAAGGAGTAATCATTACAGGAATGCCACTCCCTTATGGCATTAAGTTCATTAACACCTTAGGTCATCTCTATAGTGCTTCTATTGTCATGTGGATGCACACAACTTGATCATTCATCACATTTTTATAATTATTCTTCCTCCATTTCCTTGCATGTTATTGACAAATTCCCTTCTACTTGTTTTTTTATGATAGGTGATTCAACATTATATGTGGCAATGATATATGTGTGTACATGATGCATTACTATTGTGTAATCCTTTATGTTTCAAAAAAAGATTGGTTGCATTTTTGTGAGGTTCTATCAATGATTAGAATTATGGGAATTACAACTTTGTTGGGCACATTAGTCAATTCAAACAATTATACCTCACCCAAATTTATGTGAAAATGCTTTAGGAATATCGTAGTAAGTCATCAAAGCATCATATAGAACCTAGAGGTAAAGAATAAAACTATTGAATAGCATAGTCTCTTAATGTTTGTGGAAATAACTTGGCTAAGATCTTAGCGTGCTATGCAAAATCCATACATTTAGTGGTGAAAGATAGTAGATAAATATATTACGATCTCCTTTTCCGTGATACAACTCAAATATAGGGGCCATGAAGCTTACAAGAAATAGGTGTGTAAAAAACTCAAATGCTAGTGGCATGTGATGTGAAGGATTATATGTGATCTAGAATCCTTCTTATTGTCATTGATTTGCCTCTTAATGTTTGTGATTTCTTGTAACAATGTATCTAAGGTGTACGTAGAAACAAAGGTAGTGCTAGAAGTACCATATGGTGGAAGGAATATATTAGGAGTGACCCATATTGAGGAACAAAGCCAATGGGAGAGGTGGAAGAAGGAATGGTAGATGTAATAGCTACATTAAATGTAATAGTCGCACAAACATGTACCGAGTCAATTCCCAACAACTAATAAAACAGGGTGAGAGTTCACAATTTAAATTTTAAAAAATTAAATTTGAGTTAAATCCACACCATGTGAGAGTGGACCTATAAGTTGCATACATAACTAACCACATGAAATACAAAATCTCAAAACAAATGTATACAAATATAAAATGATAATAAAACAAATTTATAAAATTATATACAAATAAGACTAAAACTAAATAAACAAGTGTCACGTAGTGGCTAGTACCTACCTTGTAGTGTTGTTATTATAGTATTTATTTAGTTGTAATTTTTTTTTGTTGATTAGCTATTGGTTGTATATAGTATTTGTTTAGTTGTAAATTTTTTGTTGATTAGGTATTGTTTATATAGACAAATTGCATTCCAATAATTGAAAATTTAATTTTTGAAGAGTGTTGAAATGTCTTAGGCAAATAAAATTGGACTAAAATATTTTCTTAACTATAAAACTAAACTTTACAAAGCCTATTAAATAACACACATATTTCCTTAAAATGTAATAATACTAATACTTTTATAATTTAAAATGTTTGGAGAATAAAATATAAAATGTAATAACATAGGTAAATATTTTTCGTGATACTGTAGCTTTTTAACTTTTAACTAAATAAAATTGAAATCCTAGATTTTTTACTCTTGAGTAAATAAAATTGAAATCTCCAAAATAGTCTAATTTCATAAAATAAAATGCACGTAGAACCCTAACCCTAGTTGGATGTGGAGAGATTCGAAATGTCTGACTAAGATATTAAAATGTAATAATATTGAATACTATTACAATTTAAATAATTACGCAATATAATAATAACAATAACATATTTATATTTACATCATTTTATCTTAGTCACTTAGCTTTTTGTTTAACTAATAATAATAGTAAGTACTTTTAGAGAACATGATTTTAATTAATCTAATATTGTGGTTTAGTAATAATTTTTGTTAAAGATAAAGAATTGTTTATCATTTCAAATTTGTAAACTATTATATTTCCAGAACTAAATTTATAAGGAAAAATTTATGTGAACTCGTTTTGAAATGTCTTAGGGTAAATAAAATTGAAATCTTAAATTATTTGTATTATGTGGAGAGCAATATATTGTATGTTTGAAGAATAAAATAAAAAATGTAATAATTTTTCATGATACTGTAGATTTTTAACTTTTTAGTAAATAAAATTGAAATATAGATTTTTAACTCTTAAGTAAATAAAATTGAAATCTAAAAAATAATCTAATTTCATAAAATAAAATGTGTAGAACCCTATATTTTTAATAGTATTATTAATATTATACCTTTTTCCCTTTGAAAAAAAATAATTATCGTCATCCATTTAGGCATGACTTAACTAGTGGGAGACAAAATTTGTGTTCATAATTTGTTTACTTGCTACATCCTACCCTCAAACCAAAATTCTCTCCGCATTTATAGCTTTTTATTGCACTCTGCGACAATGTCATTTTTTTTCAGCCAATAACAATACAGACAAATCATTTTTCAATAATTTTTTGTTAAAAATTTATCATATTAACATAGGAGAAGTACAAATTTAAATCAAATTTGTCCCACAAGAAAAATAATCATATCTTTTGATTGGTTTATAATCAATAGATTAATAACTAAATAAGTGTGAATCATTACAATAGCACTCGCCAAAGGCAGGTACTAATAATAATAAAAATATGCCAAAGTGAAAATAAATAAAAATATATAAAAATAAAGAAAGAAGACAAACTTAATATGTAATCAAATATTCTAAGGGAAACTAAATGGCAATTGACATGGTTATGCAGATTTCAGCATCACGAGTATTTTTTTTGTATCTCCGTGAATTTTGTAGGAAAGGGAGCGATTTGTAATTGATTGAATGGCATGATAATACTTCCAAAATCATATCGTACTCCATAATGGACGTTTCATTGCACGACAAGACAAGTAATAATAACAACTCTTTGATTATCTTCCCCGACATTTACTCGTGATTTGCACGGCCTTTACTTTAGATGCTTCGATTAGGACTACTTTGGAAAATTAAAGAAATCCATTGAATTTTGCTCACATTAATATTCTTCACTCTTTAATTTGAATGGTCAGAATGTTTGCCGTAACCACCGGGGATAAATGAATATTAGTTAGATCTTCAATTGAATTGTCACAATGTTTGCCGTGACAAAAGGTGTTGAATGAAGGTGTTGAATGAATCATATAATTTATATTGAAGTTATATTTTAACATATTTTAAGTATTATTTATTTTTAGGATTGAGATCTAATTTTTACATTTATTTAGTTATTTATCATACAGGGTTAGATATGTATAGAATTGATTGACATTATTTTTATGGTTGTGATTTGAACCCCAAAATTTTTAAATTTCAATTTCTTAATTTATGTCGATGTTTCTCTACTTTCCTAGTTGTTATGAGCTAACTATAGGACCACTTAATTCAAATTGCATGATAGGGTAGTGTATTTAGAGACTAGCCCTAATTTATTTATAACAGCAAAATGCATGTTCCCCCTAACTTCAAATGCTAATGGCATTTGAGTTTTTTATGGTGTGTAAAAAACTCAAATGCTAATGGCATGTGATGTGGAGGATTATATGTGATCTAGAATCCTTCTTATTGTCATTGATTTGCCTCTTAATGTTAGTGATTTCTTGTAACAATGTATCTAAGGTGTACGTAGAAACAAAGGTAGTGCTAGAAGTACCTTATGGTGGAAGGAATATACGTAGGGGTGAGCCATATTGAGGAACAAAGCCAATGGGAAAGGTGGAAGGAGGAATGGTAGATGTAATAGCTATATTAGATGTAATAGTCACACAAACATGTACCAAATCAATTCCCAACAACTAATAAAATAGGTTGAGAGTTCACAATTTAAATTTTAAAAAATTGAATTTGAGTTAAATCCACACCATATGAGAGTGAACTTATACGTTACATACATAACCAATGACATGAAATACAAAATCTCAAAACAAATATATACAAATATAAAATGATAATAAAACAAATATATATAATTATATACAAATAAGACTAAAAGAAATTAAATAAATAAAATATGCCAAAGTGAAAGTAAATAAAAATATATAAAAATAAAGAAAAATATGTAATCGTATATTCTACGGAAACTAAACGGAAATTGACATGGTTATGCATATTTCAGCATTACAAGTATTGTATCTTCACGAATTTTGTAGGAAAGGGAGTGATTCGTAATTGATTGGATGGCATGATAATACTTCCAAAATCATATCGTACTCCATAATGGACGTTTCATTGCACGACAAGACAAGTAATAATAACAACTCTTTGATTATCTTCCCCGACATTTGCCCGTGATTTGCATGGCCTTTACTTTAGATGTTTCGATTATGACTACTTTGGAAAATTAAAGAAATCCATTGAATTTCGTTCACATTAATATTCTTTCACTCTTTAATTTGAATGATCAAAATGTTTGCCGTCGTAACGCAGGGGATAAATGAATACTAGGGGAAAAGACTCTAGGTGTTATAGTTCCAATGGTTGGGAGGGTAATTGTCATAATTTGATCCATTAGTAGAACATATTTTCATTATTGCTTGAATATAAAAATATCAATAAAAATTAACTTTTTGTATTAATAACTATTGCTTTTAAACTTGTCAAACATGTATCATTGATAGACCAATTTTTTTCCAACTGCGCATTCAATAATACGAAATGAACAAACATCTCTTTTCAACTTTTATCTCTAAATGGAACAAAAGATAATATAATTTATTTCAAATAAAATTCACATATGAATTTATAACAAAACTATATTAAAATATTATGTTTAAATTTGTACAATCTTCCAATTACTTTGTCCACCTATAGACACATTCTTGTCAACATCAATACATGTTTCTTACTCTATATAAAATATTAAATGTACAACTACTGGGTCCTCAACCAATTAATCTGGTATTGTAATGAACAATGACAGGTACCCAACTTGACATAATTACAAAATATTATTTCTAATAAATCAGTCCATCTCTCCCAAATATTGTGCAATAAATGCTCAACTTGGAGACTTCAACAACCAGATTCAGAGTACCTGTAAAATAAATGAATAGATGTGAGGCTCACCATTTAAAAAATCAATCACAAAATTAATGACACCAAATTTTAAAATGTATAACCTATCTGTGCCCATTTCAAATGAAAATCAAATCACACAATTAATAGATCAAATTTGGAAATTGGCCCTCTATGCATGGAACGCTGAATTTCAAAAAATTGGAGGGAATTAATCTATAAAATGAACCAATGATTCATATCATCATTTTCATTCTAACGAGTCACAAAGAATATCAAACCTGCAACATGTATCAGAATATCAGACCTGTAAACTGCTACAAGGCTTAGGTGGCACATTGTCTTCTTCTCAAATCAGGTTTTTATATTTATTTCTATAATATGTTCTTATATTGATACATTACCAAGTAATATTAGCTTCTTGGCAGACAAAAATATTTCTGATTCCTTTATGTTATGATTGCAAGTGGTTTCATGTTATAACAGTAGACAAAAATATAGTTGTTGTGTAGGAATTATAGTTCTGAAACATCTTATAATAGCATTTCAGAGTGGAACATTCCCTGTTCATATTTAACTTCGTGTTCTTGATATTTCAATGCCCTTTTATGTTATGATTGCAAGTGGTTTCATGTTATAACAGTAGACAAAAATATAGTTGCTGTGTAGGAATTATAGTCCTGAAACATCTTATAACAACATTTCAGAGTGGAACATTCCCTATTCATATTTAACTTGGTGTTCTTGACAATGCCCTCTTTAATTTGATATTTCAATGCCCTTTTTAATTTGATATTTCAATGCCCTTTTCTGGTCTGTTAAATGTTATAGCTCTCTGTGTCAATGGTGGAGTCCAAGTATTTTGATTAAAGAGGTGGAGTCCATGTAGTTTGAACTAGATAAGGAGTGCAAGTCTGTGAGGAAGAATAGGAAGTTTTTTGAGTTTCACTATAATGCAAGACTAGTGAAATCTATATTTGTCTATTTTAGTTGACAAATCTCATTTGTGTGTGGTTACTCTGTTATGCATGGATGCTCATTGAGCTAGAGAAGCACAACAATTCTCAATGTTGTTACAGTTAAACCATTGATGAGGTTCAAAAGAATTCTCATGCTATACAGAAAGGTCTAGGAAAGATTCATATTAGTATGATGTGTGTCAAGAAAAATCTTCTGGTTGTAGGTGGATTTCAAGGAGAACTTGTTGCAAACAATTTGGATGACCAAAGCGTTTCATGCTATGCAAAGATTACTTATGATGAGAATGATATCACTAATGCCATTGAGATCTATGATAGTCCAAGTGGTGCAACATAGTTCAAGACCTCAAATAATGATTCTATTGTTTGTGTGTCTGATCTGGTATGTTAGAAACCTAAGCTTGCCATTTTCAATTGAAACAAAGCCCGTGGACTATGTATGTTCTAAATCTGCAACCAAAGGTATTGACTTGGATAAATTATAAAGCCAATAGATTGTGCAGATCAAATGGCCCTCGGGATTTTATAAGGTTCTGAGGGTGTTGTCAGAATGGAGAATAGTGTGATTGGTTGCATTGACCAACTTAGCAAAGGTGGGGCTTGGTTTGCTGTTGATTAAAGGTATATAAAATAATGAAGCCTATGGTTTTATATCATAGCCTTTGCCTTAGTAAAGGAAATAAAGCCTGCTCAAGTTTTCACCAAGATTTTTATTTATGTTCTTATAACATTTTACCAACATGTTGAAATTCATTTTTAAAATTGAACAATGTTGAAATTGCAATATTAAAAGAATAACCACAAAGACTTTAAATAAAAAAAATACTAACTTAAAAGAAGTATTAATATACATATAATTGTAATAATCATTAAAAAACCATAATCATAGTTTATGATTTTGTGTTAAGAACAAGGAGAAAGTTGGCATAAAGGACACAGTGCAGTTAAATGTTATATGTTTGTTAAATGTTATAGCTCTGTTAAATGTTATAGCTCTCTGTGTCAATGGTGTAGTCCAAGTATAGGTCTGAATCTACTCTCCATGATACATGTTCAAATGTGGAACAGTGATACATGATGTCTAGGTCTATTTTTGCTTCTTTTATATATATGTCTGTTAAATGTTATAGCTCTCTGTGTCAATGGTGCAGTCCAAGTATAGGTCTGAATCTTCTCTCCATGATACATGTTCAAGTGTGGAATAGTGATACATGATGTCTAGGTCTGTTTTTGCTTCTTGTGTGTGTGTGTGTGTGTGTAAATATTATAATGTACATGATGTATTAGATTGAAAAAAAAGCTTATGAAAAAAGTTGTGTAATGATGTTTCAGAAAGAAGCTTTTTCAATTCAATCTTTTCATTGTAGTTATTTCAATTTCAACCTTCTCATTATGCATATATGTAATGAATTTGTACCATCAATGTTATTGATCACCATCCATGATCCACGATCCATGATGAAGAGACATATGATAACATAATTTTGATTTGAATACTTATGAATTTAACTGTGTTCAACTTTTTTCCATACAGAAGCATTCAAATCGAATTTATTATGCACTGTGGAAATCTAATGTTCATTGTCATGAAGGATCATGAAGTTTGATGTATAACATTCACAGTGAACATTCATTACATTTTCTTGCTAACAATTATTAAATGACATCATTTTATTTAGGCATTATGGCAGTAGGAAAGAGAAGATCCAAAAGGACAAGTCAAAGGCCTAGGACCAGGTTGCCAAGGGGAGTCAAATTGAATGCAATTGACTCAGATGATGCTGAGACTTCAATCAACCCATCTGAAAATAACACTGATTGTAGTCCAGTTAATAACATTGCAATTAACATTGATGTTTCCACTAGTTCTGCTCAAAAACATGGAATGAAGGAAAAGATGAAGAGAGGGGAATGGATAGAACAAGATATGGATGGTGCGATCAAGGATGTCGAGGACAATAAGTACTCCATAAGAGCAACTGGAAAAAAGTGGGGTATCCCTTGCACTAGTTTGACAAATTGGTTGGTAGGAATAACAACCACGAAAACAAAGGGACCACCAACAGTTTTGTCAATGGAAGAAGAGCTAGAAGTTGTCGAATGGTGCAAAGATTTGACACAACTTAGTCATGGTATGGAGGTTGCTCAGTTGAAGTCACACATTGCACAACTTTGTCAAGGAAGGCCAAATCCTTTCACAAATGGTTTGCCAGGTAGATCATGGTGGGTTGGTTTCCATAGACATCATCCAGATTTGACAATAAAGATTGCTGAGGGTCTTGACTGAGATAGAGTAGTGATGTTGTGTCCGAGCATTGTGGCAAATTTTTATGACAACTTGGAAAAACTTTATAATGCTAATCATTATGGCCCAAAAAAGATATGGAACTGTGATGAAACAGGTGTTCAAGCAGGCATAAATTGCAGGATGCAAGTTATTGCAAAGTTGGGCAGCAAAAGTGTGCCACAAATTCTATCAAAAAGAAGAGAGTGGATAACCATTTTATGTTGTATTAATGCAGCAGGGCATAGTATACCTGGGTTTTATCTTTTCAAGGGTAAAAGGCAGATAAAAAACTATATAGCAAATTGTGAACCAAGGGTGTGCATGGCAGCCCAACCACATGCTTGGATGACCAAAGAGCTCTTCTTGAATTGGCTGCACCATTTTGCTAGATCAGTCCCTGGTGGAGCTTCAACCACAAATAGACATCTACTCATTTTTCATGGACATGGAAGCCATGTGGCTTACAACATAATTCAAGAAGCTAGATCTTTGGGCATTGATCTTCTTACTTTGCCTATGCATACCAACCACAAACTCCAGCCTTTGGATGTTAGTGTCTTTGCACCATTCAAGTCGTACTTCAAAAATGAAAGGTCTAAGTGGATGGCAAAAAACCCCCACATTGAAATAAGGAGGGCATAATTGGCTGAACTAAGTAGCAAAGCTTTCAAGCTTGCCCTTACATCTGAAAATATCATATCAGGTTTCTAAAGGACTAGAATTTAGCCACTAAACAGAGATGCTCTTTCCAATGACATGAGACCAAGTAAATCTTTCTTTGTTGAAGAAGAAAATGAGGTTGCAGGTATTGCAAGCATTTTAAGGTTGGCTTGATATGAAGAGGTTGAAGTGCAAAATTGTTTGGCACAAATGGCAAGGGAACAATCAACACTAACAAATGAAGTGAATGACAACATAAGTTCAGCTACTCATGTCAGCCAAACACAACAATCAAATGAAGAAGACGATGCCATGAGCTTGCCAACACAAGTTAACCCACCAAATTGGGTTAAAGAAGCTGCCAACAACCTTGGAATGCAGATTGATTTTGAAAATGAAGAAGTGTCATTATCTATGCCTTCCCCTCCTCCACTTCCAACAACCGAGGTTATTCATTATTATGCAGATACCATAGATTGGGAAACTATAGATTTAGATGCTACTGATACAACATTGCAGCAAGTGAAATGTAATGAAGGTTCATTGAAGAACTCTGAAGGTAATGAAATAACAGACCAACAAGTGAGATGTAGTCAAGGCTCATTAAAGAACTTTCTCAAGCTACCAATTGAAATAGTTCATAAGAGACCCAATCCCCTAGATGACAGTGCACTGAGGCTAGGTAGGCAGTCCCAAATTCTTATTACAGATGATTATCTAATCCTGCATGAGCAGCAAGAAGCGAGGAAAATAGAACTTGAGAAACTAAAAGAAAGAAAAAAACAACAGGCAGAGGCAAAGAAAATTTGTCTAATTGAAGAAAAGAAAAGGAGGGAAGAGCAGAAGCTTGAAAGACAATTAAAGAGACAAAAGAAGGAAGAAGAAATGCTGTAGCAATGAAGGGTGAGAGAATTGAAAAAAGAACAAAGGCAAATGGTCAAGGATAGGAATTCAAAACATGTTGCAAGCAATTCAGGGCATTTGAGTACTCCATCAACCCCTCTACCTAAAAAATATCATATTCTAAGGGATATGTACAACATATTAAGCCCTGCTTATGCTGCCCTTATAGACCAACAAGTGACTAGCAATACAAATTCAACACATGAGGGAAGTAGTTCAAGGTGTTTGAGTACTCCATCAACCCCTCTACCTGAACATCATCA
This sequence comes from Cunninghamia lanceolata, assembly GCA_027924645.1. Classification (NCBI taxonomy): domain Eukaryota; kingdom Viridiplantae; phylum Streptophyta; class Pinopsida; order Cupressales; family Cupressaceae; genus Cunninghamia; species Cunninghamia lanceolata. The sequence continues at coordinate 15,442,350 of BSBN01000078.1, forward strand.
AATTTTGAGGGATATGTACAACATATTAATCCCTACTTATACTACCGTTAACAACTTCCAAGTGACTAGTCACAGCCCTCCTCATTCCCCTATAAAGCAATTCCAATTTTCTGGGCTTTTAGATGAAACAGTATTTGGTCATCTTGTTCCTATCACACTTCATGTGGAATCAGCTCCTCCAAAAAATACATCAACAAATAGTCCTATAGAGGAGCCAGAGCCATTCCCTAGATTTATGGTAAACTAGAAAATTAAGACTTGATGTCAAGTTATTGCTAGAATTTTTTTGAATTATCTAGTTAGCAATGCATTTGGGACATTGTAAGTAAATATTGACAATTTTGTAATGTTTTGTCGAAGTTGTATCACTAGTAAACTAGAAAATTAGGATTTGATGTCAAGTTATTGCTATAAGTTTTTTGAATCATCTAGTCAGCAATGCATTTTGGACATTGTAAGTAAAAGCTGACAATTTTGTAATATTTTGTCAAAGACTATCTTACCACATTATGCAACTAGCAATATATTGTTTTGTTGTTTTTGTTTAAAGCAAGTATCAATATAATGTTTTTTTATTTTCATCAACAATGTAATGTAATAGCCAATTTTCCTAGTGACTATGCTTCATTATTTTTTCACGAGTCATTCTTCTATTCTATTATCAAAGCTTGATACCTCTCGTAGGTTGAGCCTGTGATGTTTTAAGGAAAAGAATGTAAGTGTCAAGTGTATTTTAAATTTGAATGTACTTTGTGGAGCTCCAGTTAGAGAAGAAAACTACCAGGCCACCAACATAAGCCCTCACAGAGAAAATATCCTCACACTAAACTTTGTTGATTAGGGTTGCAGGTAAGTCAAATCCAGAACTGTAGGTTTACCAGAATCAAGTTTACAAGCCCATGGGGCCATACGTCCCTAAAGAAGACTAAGTTGCAGAGATGAAAACTGTAGTTAAAAAGACTAAGATGTCTGCTCACCAAAACAAACATCCTTGAAAATAAACAAAGATGAGTTTGAAAAATATTGCATTGCAAAGACTATTTCAGAGCAAGCCTTATATGGTGCCCATTGTTGACTTTGAGGACAAGGAATTACAAAACAGTGAAAATGTATCATTACCTCTGCTCAATGGCCTGTGAAAGTGTGTTCATAGGAACCTCAAACTAAAAAAACTAGAGCCCATTACAAACTCAATGTGATATGTATTTTGTATTGCAGAAATGGAGCAGACTGTTAAAGTATTTTTAGAGTCCCTGAGTCATTTTCTGAGAGTACATTATGTTGTTGCAGAATCATTTCCAAGTTGAGTCGAACACATAAATGTTATCTTTTTGGAAGACAAGTTTGATTTGTAAATTTCTACAGAGAACATTGAAATTAAAAAACATTAGGAACAATAAAAAAATCTAGATGTTAAGAAGATGAACCTTCGTGTTTGTGCTGTCAATGGTTAAAACATAAAATATTTGCTGAAAATTGTAGTGGCAGACTAGAAGAACATTAGACATGTAAAAATCAATTTTAATAGTAACTCGATAATCTATTGTGCTATTAGCATCAAAATTAATCGATGGTCTCAACTTCTGGGTTTATTTGTATTAGATTGAAGTTTATATTAAGTCAACTATTTGTATCACACTCTCTCTCTATACACACATATGTATATATATACACATATACATATACATATATTTACACATACACACATATGTATATATATACACATATATTTACACACACATCTTAGCAAGGTTTTTTTCAAACAATTTTATTGCAAATCTACTGTAGCCTAAAACAAACATGTACTTTGTGGACTGAAAAAATTGATGCCTCAATTCCTTTAAATCACAACACAATATATCTGGCTTCTAGAAGTATGAATGCTTTGACATAAGGGCTTCATTCGGAATTGATGAATAGCCTTCATGTTAGAGCATTGTACTAAGTTGCCTGAGATGAATCCCATACATATATTAGCAAGGTTTTTTTTCAAACAATTTTATACTTATAGAAGCCACGAATATTATGTTGTGATTTCAAGTAATTATGTCATTGATTTTTTCAGTCCAAAGAGTACATGTTTGTTTTAGGCTGTAGAAGATTTGCAATAAAATAATTTGAAAAATAACCTTGCTAAGATATGTATGGGATTCTTCTTAGGTAGCTTAGTATAGAGAAGAAGAAATTGGTTTGTAGCAGTAACAGTATTTTCTAGTTTATGCTTTGTTCATCCATTGTCAAAAGCACCAAGCACATTTATTTTATATAGATTTAATTTCATATCATTATAGAATAATTTTTTTTTTGTAGCCAATAGCCAGAGGGCAGTTGGTTTGTGGGTTTGTTTCCTTATTTAAGGGAGAACTAGGTTTGATTCTCCAAACCTAGCCCCCGGGGATGCTTGAAATGAACCTATTTGTGAGCTACAACATTCAAATCCCCATCAATAGGAAATTTAAAATAAAAAACAATCATATTGAAGAAATGGATGCTAATGTGACACTCATACAGGTTGAGAGTGGTGTTATGATTTCAGGGCATTGAGCTGTTGATTTTTATCCAAAGATAACATAGTCTATCTTAGACCACAGAAGATACTGGATCAAAATGTTTGGAAGAAAAATCTATATATGACAAAATAGAAAAACTCAAAGGTCATATAGGAAGCAAATATGGAAGCATCCCACACCCAAGATATTTTAGACAAAAACATAGATGGAAGAAAAAACAAAGCACAATTGTCCAATTTCAATTTAGATAAGAACATAAGAACAACTATATGATTTTGTGTTTCACTAAAAAATCCAGAACCTAAAAAACATTTACTAGAAACCCTAAGAAATTTGAAAGAAACTTGCAATAGAAAAAAAATGGGTCATTGCCCCAGTAAGGTAAAAAATGACCTTACCTATTGGTTCTCCTTCAAACCCTGGTAACAAAAACCCTTGAAATCTATTGTGTCAAAAGACGCAATTTTTGTGACTGAATATGTCTGAGGAGGGGATTGCTGTGAGTGAAAATCTCTCCATTTGAGGGCAGCCCCCACACTAGCTCCCCTACACACAAAATTAAAAGTTGCACACCATTATTGGAGATACGAAAAGATTTCAGATAATCTTGGCATTATAGAAAAAAAGGCTTTCCTGAATATGCAGGATGCAAACCTTCCGTTACCGAAGCAAAGCACAGTCCCCTTTTCCCCGTGGTTAGTTCCGAAGTGTGGTTGGCGCTCACTGCACCAAATGACAATTCTGCTGCACCAATCATTCTGCTTCACACGGAAGATGGGGAAGGCTATAGTAAAACATTTTATAACAAAGATTTCAGATAAGCCCCAGTTCAAAATCCTGGCGTTATAGCCAAAGAGGTTATAGATTTTTAGATAATCTTATAGCAAAACCCTTATGTGTTATAGCAAAATCCTAGCATTGATAATGTATTGATCATTGGGCGGTAAAAGGTTTTTAGATACATGTTACCTCCATTGACCTCCACGTTGGCGACCTCCCTGCTCCCCACATCCGCGGCCTCCTAGCGACCTTAGAGCTTCCCATGACGCTTCCATGATGCTGTGCCCTGGAGCTGAGGCGGCGTGAGAAATGGGTGTTTAGCTTCCCACATTTAGGTTTAGGTTTTTTAAGAATAGGATAATATATTATTAGTTTAGGGTTAATGGTATTCAAAATAACATGTTGGAATATTAGGTTTAAGGTGCTTTAGAACATATTTTTTGGTTAAAATTATTTAGTTAATAATATAATGTTGTTTAGTTTTATAGTTTTGTATGCACATAAGATATGAGTGTAGATTTTTTTTTTAGAGGATGATATCATGGATTTGAGTGCTAATGTCCATAATATTAGGGAAAATATGTTCACTTATTAGTGCAAGTGTGTTTGATGATGGGATGTAACAATTGACCATCATAAGGTAGGGGTTCAAAAAGTGTTGTTTTGGACACTTTTTATGACTACGTATAGAACTAGCATCAAAATTGATGTTGTGGACCCGAAACCTTAGGTTTAAGCAGTTGACTAACCACGGAAACTGTTATAAAGATTTTAGACTTCTTTGACATCGACAAGTATGTTTTTGAGAGACACGAAGTTAGGGTGCACACATATTGGGTATTTTCCCCTAGTTAGATCTTCAATTGAATTGTCACAATGTTTTTCATGACAAAAGGTGTTGAATGAATCATAGAATTTATATTGAAGTTAGAAAAATAATTTTATTTTAACATTTTTTTTCTGTAAGTTGTAGATGAGGGCCCACACCTTTTATTAGAACATAGAAACCAAAAAAGTTATATAGAATCTTCCAAACAACCATAAGAGGGTAGAAGAGACTTAGGAGAAACAAGAGAGGGCAAAGGTCCACTTCATTATATCATTTACAGAGAGCTAGTTAGAAACCAGGAACAAACTCGAATACAAACATAAAAGAAAAGGACCCCAATCCAAAGCCATTAGGATTTAGTTCTATTGTGCAAGAGAAGAGCATCCATGGTCCACTGGGTGCCTCCTGCAACAACAACCATGCCTTCCATTCAAAGATTTTCAGCATTAATCTTCCTTCCCTTCTTCCTCCTTGATCTACAATCTGGTTTGAGTTTACTACTCTCCTAAGAGATCTCAAGAATATGCGGCGGTTCCAAAACCATGTCATCCTCAAAATAGCCCTGATTGGGAATGTCCAAATCATCCATAAAAGAGAAGGTACCATCTAACTTAGAGCCATTCGTGTTCGTCTTCGGGGAGGTATTAGGCAAATTATGTTGGACATCAATAACAAGAAGAGGGGAAGGCTCTAGTGGTTGAATATGTGCTAGCCTTGAAACCTATTGAGAATCTTGGAATTTGCTGTGATTTTGCCAAATGAAATCATCGTCCGGAGAGCCGTCCTTTTTTACCCATTTTTTTAAGGTTGACAAATCTGAACCCTGCCTGCCATTGGGAAGAGTAGGCCTCGATTCTGTGTCCTAGCTTGTTGCAATGAAAGCAACGGAAGGGTAGCCCTTCAAAATTTAAATACTGAGTCCAAATGCCATGAGAAGACAGGACACAAATAGAGTGAGTGAGAGGTTTAGAAATATCAACAATGGCACAAACCCTATAAAATCTATGATCAAGAGGAGCCACATCATAATCTAATTTAATGAAGGAACCAATTTGGTTAATCAGATCGTGAATTATATGTGTGTTTCACAAAAACAAAAGCAGATTATAGAGCCTGATCCTTATTAGAATGGATGTGATTTTTGCAGAAATCAGATCAAAAAATGGGGACCAACAAGATATGAAGAGACCAGAACACCCAAAGAACCAAGGACCATTTTTGAGGAAAAAATTGCAATCTTCCGCATGTTTGAAGGAGATCAGAAAGAAATCAAAATCCAAAGATTCAATCCCTAGGGTGGGCATGTTAATCCAATTGAGTCGAATCCATTCAAGGATAGAGTCAACAGAGGGATGCTTTCGCAAACAATGCAAAACCAAATACCGAATACTAATATCTTGAATGATTGCATCAATGCTGCTATTAAAGATGCAAAAGTCCTTCAGCTCATTAGCTAGGGTTACTTTTGCATCCCCGAGGGAAAGACAAGGGGCGTTGGTTTGAGGAACTGACTCAGCAATGGGAGACGGAGGTAGATCAATCGGAGACACTAAAGGTTGCAAGCTAGGATTTTCCCGTTGGATCTGTTCCCGACAAAAATAAGAGAAAACATGGTATGGGTTTGTCTTATTCTTATAGGCATCAAGCACGAAGGAAGCACGTGCAACAACACCACGGTCTTGCTCTAGAGGGTCAAAACCTAGGGAATGTTGTGGGCGATTAAGAGGATTAGAATGCTCTAGGGATGAGGCGAATTGTAGTGCATACCAATGATGCCCATCCCCAGACTTGATGCAGTCACCACCTTTCTTCGAGCCACCCTGAAGCAAGTCATTGTCTGTAGCCTGTCGCTACTTGTAGCCCTCACATGAGCCCTGAAAACCATTTTTTGCAAGGTTTCTTCCCACCTGCACTATCTTCGCACATCTTCACTTTAGTAGAATTTATTTTAACATATTTTAACTAGTATATTTATATTTAAAAATATATATGATGTCTTCCAATTTGTTTTTTGTTTTCTGGTTTTTATTTTTTATAAATTAAACGTGATTTCCCATTAAATATATTTCTTATTCTTGGCATTTATAAATTACTTGTAGCTAGAATATTTGCATTTTGGTTTAAAATAACAAAAGCATCTTTGAGAGTGGTGTAGGTTTAGTGGTGTATTTATTGTGACGTTTCATTATGATCCATTACCACCATGCATTGAATTTGATTTGATTTTGATTTTGATTTATTTGCTATTTTTTTTTTTATTTTTGTTTACTGGTTACAGGAATCTAAATCTGTCATCCCTTGTTGTGAGTGTAGAATGCCTCTCAACGTAATTATTATTTATTTTTAGGATTGAGATCTAATTTTCACATTTATTTAGCCATTCATTATACTGGTTTAGATATGTATAGAATTGATTGACATTATTTTAATGGTTGTGGATTCGAAGCCCAAAACTTCTAAATTTCAATTTCTTAGTTTAGGTCCATGTTTCCCTACTTTCCTATTTGTTATGAGCTAACTATAGGCCAACTTATTCAAATTCCATGCTAGGGTAGTGTATTTAGAGACTAGCCCTAATTTATTTATAACAGCAAAATGCATGTTCTCATCTAACTTCAAAATGTATAATTAGTTTTTTTTTGTTTTGTAATATGTATCTAGAATGAAACATAGGAGGTGAGATTTTTTTTCATTTAATCAATAGATGAAAAGATATGCTAAAAATTCAATATGGGTTTTGAGGCACATGAAGACATTAGTAAAAAATATAAGAACTAGCTTGATGTTGCATCTTGATGTTTTTATGGAATCTATAATTGAAAATCTGAACTACTATAGAACCTACTTAAATATTTAATACTCCAATGAAAATAAGACAAATGCAATAAACCAAAGTTATACCTTAATGAATTGATTTACCTCGTGTCTTCCATTGTTGCCTATCTCTTCAATGATCTTTGGTAGATAATGATTGAGCTCTCAGAAGTATACTTCCTTGTTGTTTTAAGATGACAAAGAGAGAATAACTTTGTGGAGGATTATGCAAAGTGAGATAAACTACAATGCAACACTAAGATGAATGATGGAGATTATGGTATGAAGCCATGGATGATGATTATGCAATGAGGATAATGAGATTATTATGTAAATGAGGGGAGCCAAAGGCACGCTTGATAGCTATGGTGGAATTTCTATAGCATAAGTTTGCTAAAGCTTGAGTTGTAGAAAATGAGTGTGAGGCACTTGATTTTATAGGCTAAGGATGGACCAATTCCAAGTGTCATAAGATCCATGGTGGAGAACAAGCCATGTGATGTGTACAGTGGAGATTGAATTAGTTGGGATGAGGGAGATAAAGGTGGAGAATGTTCCTCCTACGATGACAAGGTGGAGAGAAAGGTGTGAGCAAGAGGCCACTTGCCACAATGCTCTCAAAGACCAAAAGAATAAGGGTCAAAGAAGGGGTCCTTCTTTGTAGGGAGGTTGGAAGAAATCTAGGAACTAATGAGACATGTGTCTCTAGGTGTCCTTTCACTATGATGATATGGTGAGACCAAGTTCTTGAGAATAGGAATGGTTAGAGGATAAATAGGACATGTGGGTGAGGATAATTATATAATTAAATATTAAAAATATTCAATTATGTGTGCAACATGATGAGGTGTAAAGTGAGGTGGAAGTGATGTGGATTTATAGAATTAGGACTTTGGAATGATGATTAATTAAATAATTTTAGGATTATTCAATTAAGGACGATTTAGAGGAATTTGGATGATTTAATTAAATAAATTGATTTTTATTTAATTTTTAGAATAATGAACCTATTAAATAAATTAGGATATTTATTTAATTGTTAGAGGAATAAGAATAAAATAAATATTAAAATATTTATTTAATTTGACACGAGCCATTTTTAGGTGTATACATTTTACCCTTCTTTGAGACAATGTGTTTTATCACGTTGTTTTAAAGAATAAAATTTTTTTGACTATGATAAATGCCCCAGTTTGCCCCTAGTACAATTAAATCATCCAAATTCCTCTAAATCATCCTTAATTGAATAGTCCTAAAATTATTTAATTAATCATCATTCCAAAGTCCTAATTCTATAAATCCACATCACTTCCATCTCACTTTACACTTCATCATGTTGCACACATAATTGAATATTTTTAATATTTAATTATATAATTATCCTCACCCACATGTCCTATTTATCCTCTAACCATTCCTATTCTCAAGAACTTGGTCTCACCATGTCATCATATTCAAAGGACACTTAGAGACACATGTCTCATTAGTTCCTAGATTCCTTCCAACCTCCCTGCAAAGGACTCCTTTGACCCTTATTCTTTTGGTCTTTGAGAGCATTATGACAACTGGCCTCTTGCTCACACCTTTCTCTCCACCTTGTCATCATAGGAGGAACATTTTCCATCTTTATCTCCCTCATCCCAACTAATTCAATCTCCACTATACACATCACATGACTTGTTCTCCACTATGGATCTTATGACACTTGGAATTGGTCCATCCTTAGCCTATAAAATCAAGTGCCTCACACTCATTTTCTACAACTCAAGCTTTAGCAAACTTATGTTGCAGAAATTCCACCATAGCTATCAAGCGTGCCTTTGGCTCCCCTCATTTACATCATAATCTCATCATCCTCATTGCATAATCATCGTCCATGGCTTCATATCATAATCTCCATCATTCATCTTAGTGTTGCATTGTAGTTTATCTCACTTTGCATAATCCTCCACAAAGCCACTCTCTCTAAGTTCTCATCTTAAAATAGAAAGGAAGTACACTTCTGAGAGCTCAATCATAATGTACCAAAGATCATTGAAGAGATAGGCAATAATAGAAGACATGAGGTAAATTGGTTCATCAAGGTATAACTTTGGTTTATTGCATTTGTATTATTTTCATTAGAGTACTGAATAATTAAGCAGGTTCTACTATAGTTCAGATTTTCAATTACATTTTGGTGCCCACCGTGGGGCCACTGCCCCATTTTAACCTCCATTTTTAGTTTTGGTGAAGTTGTAGTCATGATAGGTCATTTTAGCGCATTTGATTTCTAGTTCTATGCATTTGTGTTGAAATCCAAAGAAAATTTACCAGACCTATGCATACAATCCTTTTTTATGCGCATCTAACAATTCTTTCTACGCTTTTACATCCTACCGCACATTCAATCATTTTTGTGGCACATTTAAATTCTTCCTACACATATAACACGTCTTTCGGTACATTCATCCTTTCACGCATTTAATCAATCTTTCTGCACATCCATTGTCTATTTTGGTGCATTTGATTATTGTCAGAGATTAGTATTGATTTTTGCAAAATGTTTGGTACTAACTTGTGTTGCAGGTATTATCAATCATCAATGGAGACTATTAATAAAATGTTCTTGCATGTTTAAGAGTTGGTTTAGACATTTTTAGTTGCATCAATTCATAGAAATCTTCATCTAGTTTTTAATTAGGAGGAGTAAACTTACATCTTGCATAGAAATCTTTATCTAGTTTTTAATTAGGAGTAAACTTACATCTTTGCATACGAATTTCACATAGTCCCAAACTAGGAGGTTAAAATTGAACAAATCTTTCATTCAAATCTTGCATTTACAAATCCACATCTAGCATAAGTAGGGGAAAGTAACTTGATCAAATCTTCAATACAATCATCACATAGTTTTATTAGGAGGTTAAAATAAACTATATTTTCATTTTATTCTATCATGTCATTTTTGTGCTTGGTAGATTAAATCACATTTAGATTAACTCTAGAAGGTTAATGAAGCAGTTTCTATTGTGTTTGTAAAATGGTGATAGGCATATGCTCTCCCCATGCAATATCTCTAGACCCATCATTTCATTTGTTTAACCTTTAGAAAAGGCCTGCTCTTGGATTGCATTTCATCCAAGTGGGATGACCTTGAGTGGTAACAAGCTAAAGCCAAGCTAATTTGAATTGCTATAAATAAAAGTGTTTGTGACGAAAGTCATAAACAACAAACTTGTTGTTGTGTTATACTGATGAATGTTTCCATTAGTACCCTTGTGGTGCGTGAAAACCTATAGAGCTTAACCTCTATAGATTGGGAAGCCTCCTAAACAGAGTGAATCACCACATGTATAACCACCTAAACGAATGCCCTTACTAAGAACCAACTATTTTTAGAGGCCAAAATCCTTCTATTTATTAACATAGGAAGTTGGAATATAAAATTCTGAAGTTGCCCAACATTTTCACTAATCATGTGTAGAGACAGAAAATTCAACTCTTCAGAGGAATTGTAACTTGGTATGCCTTAGAAGTGAGTGCGATGTAAGGGGGAGTTGGTGCTACCAAGTTTCTAACTGTTTGCCTTGATTTAAGTGGCTGGAGCAATCCAAGTTGGGATTCAATAAATATTGTCCTTGCTAACCATAGGAATTGTACTTGTTTGTAAAATGTTTATCAAAAACTTGTATAAGAAAATCATGAAATCTTCTTGTTTGTTATGTTTTCTTGCAACAAACTAAAACAAAATCATTACCAAGAACATAGGACATGTTTAGAAAAATGTGCCTGAAACAAGTAACATTGATCAAACTCTACAAAAGCATAGAACTGTGCATTTGAGACTTTTTACCATGCATTTGATAGTTCTTTCTGCACATCTACATCCTGCTACACATTTAAACAATATTACTGCACATACACCTTTTAGCGCATATAAACAATAGAAGCACACATATAGAGCTATGCATTCAATCAACAAAATCACACATTTAAAACCTGTTTCAATGCATTTAAACCAGCACATTCAAAACATAGACCAATTCCTAAAATTTTGAGAGAAAAATAAAATCATTTTCAGATACTGATTTCAGCATAGAATCTATTGGTGAAGTTAGTTAAACCATAAAAACTCATTCCATACCCATTTCCAAACATTTCATTTACCATATCATACTTGGCCATCCCAAAATCAACCAAGATCAAGATTTCCATTAAGGTACATCATTGAGATCCACTAAATCAAACAACCTAATTAGTTTCCTATCAGGATCAATCATCCTCTACCTGGAAACTACACTAGAGCATCTTGATAAAGGTCTAGTCTACATCAATAGAGGTTACCAATTATCCCTTTTTGACTTCCTTTATATCAACACTTTGATAGATATACCATCATAGATCAAGACCATTTTGTTTGAACAAAGAGATCAAGAGAAAACTTGAGAAAATCATATCATAAATGCTGCCAATCCAATCAACTATAACTCAACCACATCTTACCAAAAACATTCACTTGCATTCACAAGTATTTCATCCAATGTCACCCATATCAAAAAAATTTATGGTTCAAACTAGATCCCAAACCAACAAAAACAAAGAAATGGATCCATCAAATGATAGTATACACTCCTCTTCTTCTAATGAGGGACAAGAAGAAATCCCACATGAAGAACTTGTTAGTGCTTTGAAAGATCCTAAATTCCAAATAATGATGGATAAGGTCATAAGCATGGACCCCCAAAAATACTTCCTTATGCTAGCACAACAAGGAACTAAACTACCCTCTGATTTTGATATCTCAAAATTGAGAGAAACGACCTCTTCAAACGAATCAAAAACTTCCAAAGATGGAAAAGAGGCTCCCAAAAATGAAAAGACTAAGGATATATCAAACCCTTTGGACACACTAATGCAACAAATCCAAGTCTTGCAACAACAACTTGTGGACATTCAAACTGGAACTTCCACAAAGCACTACTCACTAGAGGATATCTCACCATATCCTTTTGACAAAAGCTTGCTCATGATACCTTTCCCCTTGAGATTTGAGGTCCCAAAATTTGATAAATATAGAGGAAATGGTGACCCGCATGACCACATAAGGGAATTTAGTGCTGCATGCTTAGAGGTCACCCACAATGAAATATACATTATGCGACTATTTCCATGCAGCTTAGGAGGACAAGCAATGGAATGGAATGGTTCTCCCATCTACCTCTTGGCATCCAAACTTTTAATGAACTAGTGGATAAGTTTGTGATCCATTTCTCCTACAACATTGAATATGAAATTTCAATGTTGGATCTTTGTAACAACAAACAAAAGGGTGGAGAATCATTTGCCTCCTTTTTACAAAGATGGAGACAACTTACTAGCAAGTGTCCATACCATATCTAAGAGAAACAAATGATTGAGATGTTTGTCCACAACTTAAACACTAACTTGAGCTATCAAATACAAATACAATGTCCTACTTCCTTTAGTAATGTCATTGAAAAGGGATTACTCATTGAGAATGCCTTGATAGCTAAAGGAAAAATCACACTCTACAAAGATATCCCTAGTTCAAGTAATAACACGGACAAATCACAGTTCTGGACAAAGAACAAAAACATTCTAAATGATGGGGTTGTTGATGCTAAACATGTGGTACCAAAACAACCAATCTTTAATCTATCAAATCCACACAATAACACACCATCAAACAAACCTCCAAACAATGAACCAAGATCCACAAACTTTCCTCCTCATCGAAAGTTTACACCATAAGGGGAATCAATTGAATCTGCCCTAAGGAAGATCATATCAAACAACCCCATAATGCTTCCTATGGTACAAGATTATGAACCTAAATTTAAACCTTCTGGGTGGAAAGATTCAAACTTTTATGAATTTCATAGAAGCAAGGGTCATAAAACCAATGATTGCCAATGACTAAAGAATACCATCCAAGACTTTATTGATCAAAAAGTAATATCAATTGATGGGCATACTTCCAATGATGAGCACATGACATTCAAAAATCCTCTCCCTAACTATGAGAAGGGAGGATCCTCTAATCAAAACAATAATGGTGCAAACAAAGAAAATTATATGAATGTATCATACGAGTACACCGTTAACCATATTTCAGAAAGTGATTCACATATAAACATGATCGCTGTAAACAATAAGCTCTATTGTAATGTAACCACTCATCGTGGAAATATTACTCTCCAAGGGGCTCCATCCAAACCATCCTCCACATCTAGCCAATATAATGTCCTTGACCAACTCCAAAAAATACCTGCACATATATCCATTTTGGAGCTTTTGCGTCTCTCTACATCTCACAAATCCATCCTAGAAAAAGCTCTCTTGGAAACTACCATGCCAACCAATCTAGCCCAAAAGCACTTTCAGGCCATGGTGGGACATATAACTACATCCTATTTCTTATCTTTCACATAAAAAAGATGATATGTCTATCACCCAACCACACAATGCATCCCTCCATATTGAAGCCCTCATCCATAAACATAGAATAAAATAGGTCCTAATAGATGGAGGGGTAGGTTTAAATATCTACACATTGAAACTAATCCTTGCATTGGGGTTTTCAGAGAATGCAGTTCATCCTAAGAAGAAAATTACAATCAAGGCATACAATGAAGAAGAAAGAACATCAAAAGGTACTATGTTCTTGCTGATACAGATTGGGCCAGTGGAGAAAGATGTAGTTTGCCAAGTTCTAGACATGGAACTAGAATACAATATTCTTCTTGGTCGACCTTGGATACATGCGATAAAGGCCGTGCCATCCACCTACCATCAGTGTATTAAGTTTCCTCATAATGGCCAAGAAATCACTATCCAAGGAGATCCTAATCCATTCCAATATTGCAATTCCATCCAATCCAAACCCAAAGTTGTAATCCCCACCAACCATGCAACTCCCTCCTCTTCAGCCCATGTTGACCCAACCTCACTACCTTCTACATACAAGACATCTGAACTCAAAATCAAACTCAAAGACAAGGGTGTAGGAGAGTATACCATTGAGCAAACCTTCTGTCTAGCATAGCTACCCATATCTCATAAGTCCTATGGAAAACCATCCATGAACAAACACAAGTCGTTGGAGACTCCTAAAGGTTCTTTTGTCAAATGGGGAAACCTATCAGATGAAAGTGATGAGAAGGATATTCTACAATGACTATATAAAGATGAAGATAGTGAATCCAAACCACAAGACCATCAACCCAAATTGCAAACCAAATAATATGGTCAAGGGTTCTATGTTTTAGAAAGAATGGGATATGATGGTCATAGTCCCATAGGATTAAGAAAAGAAGGTATCATCAAAGCTATCCAACCTTCTTCTTTAATAGCCTGAGACACTACAGGGCTAGGGTACAGAGGCAAAGAAAAGATCCAAGGTAAAGAAAAGCATGAAGGAAAAGGAAGGGTAACAACTACTACTAACTTATTAGAGTAGATTCACTGATTACAAGAAGGGAGTGAGACAAACTCAAATGAATATGAATGGGATAGTCTTTTTGAATTGTCTTGTGAAGATAAAGGTGTTGATGTGGTTCAACAATATATCTCTACCCATACAAATCATGAGGGACAAAGCTCTAGGTGTAGATCTCTAGAGTTAGATCCGTAAAATACCAAAAGAGAGTTTCATGAGGAAGGTATGATGTTACACTTAACAGATCAACTTGAGGAGAGTACCATAATAGACATTGTAAATACTTCCACTAATGTAGACAACTCCTCCATCTTAACCATCGCTAGCCTCAAATCAGACCAACCTGATGACCCATTACCATTAGTGCATCCTGAACTTATAGAATGGGATTTACAAGAAACCCCTAAGCTAGATACTTTCCAAAATGATGATGCTATCATAGATTATCTAGAACTAAGGGACCATGTACCCGTAGGTGATCACAAATCTGGATTCACTTTAGAGATCAATGATGTGTCATACTTTGGAGAGAGTTCCAATCCTTTCAGTCATAAAACTATAAAAATAAAGGATAGATCTAATGGTGAAAATTGCTCTGCGGCAGTGTTAGATCAAGAAAAAAGTAAAAAAGAAAAGATGTATCTGATGGTGAAAATCTCTCTGAGGTGCCAAAAGATGAAAGGTTTGAAACTCTCCCCTATCCTACTCATCAAGAGAGATCATCAGTTGTGATTGAACCAGCTAAACCTGTCAACATTGGCACAGAAGACAATCCAAGGATAATCCATTTAGCAGAATCTCTGTTTGAACAACAAAAGGCAGAGTTCATAAACTTCTTCAAATAGAAACAGATAAACTTTGCTTGGTACTATGCAGATATGTTAGGGCTAGATCCAGATCTAATAATGCATCATTTGTCACTAGCTCCAAGAGCTAAACCAGTTAAGTAGAAACTATGGAAGATGCATCCCCATATAGCATTGTTAGTCAAATAAGAATTAAAGAAGCTGCTCGATGTTGGGTTTATTAGAGCTATTGATTATCCGCAATGGGTTTCCAATATAGTACCTGTCTCAAAAACAAATAAAAGGATTAGACTGTGTAATGAATTTAGAGATTTGAACAAGGCTTGTCCCAAGGATGACTTTCCTCTACCCAACATCAACATCATTGTAGATCTAACAACAGGGCACACTATGTTGTCACTAATGGACAGATTTTCTAGCTATAATCAAATCAAAATAGCATTGAAAGATCAACACAAGACTGCATTAACATGTCTGGGGGGTATCTATTGTTGTTGCGTCATGCCATTTGGATTGAAAAATGCAGGGGCAACATATCAGAGAGCCATGACTATAATCTTTCATGACATGATGCACACAATCATGGAAGATTATGTTGATGATACCCTAGGCAAATCAATTACTAGAGGACACCTGTAGGTCTAAAGACAAAATCTTTTAGAGACTAGAGCAATTCAATGTATGCTTAAATCCAAAGAAGAATGTTTTCAGAGTCACATTCAGAAAACTTTTAGGATATATAGTGTCATCTAATGGAATTGAGGTGGACCCAGCTAAAGTAAAAGCAATCATGGACATACCATCACCCAAGAATCTCAGTCAGCTAAGGTCATTACAAGGCAAGCTATAATCCATCTAGTGGTTTATCTCTCAATTGGCCAACAAATGTCATTTGTTCACACATCTCCTGAACAAGAACATTCCTTTCAAATGGGATGACATGTGTGAACAAGCCTTTTAGCATCTGAAAGAGTATCTAATGAATCCACCAATCTTGATGCCACCAATCCAAGGCAAACCACTTTTAAATTATATTTCAGCTACACCAACTACTCTAGGAGTTCTACTAGCACAACAAAACTATGAAGGAAAGGAGCAAGCTATTTACTACATTAGTCAAACACTAGTAGCCTATGAGCTACATTACACACCCATAGAATGAGCATGTCTTGTAGTAGTTTTTGCATCACAGAAGCTAAGGCATTATATGCTCACTCATTCCATCAAATTGGTAGTTTTTGCATCACAAAAGCTAAGGCATTATATGCTCACTCATTCCATCAAATTGGTAGCCAAGATAGATCCATTGAAGTACTTACTTAGCAAGGCTACTCTAACAGGCATGTTATCAAAGTGGGTGATGATACTCAATGAGTTTGACATAGAGTATGTAGATAGATGATCCATAAAAGGTCAGGTGATTGCAGATCAGTTGGCAGATGCACCAATGACATATGATAATCCATTAAACTTCAAATTTCTAGACAAATCCATCTTTAACACCACAACCCAAGCATGTAAACTCTATTTTGATGGATCATACACTCAGCATGGGTCTAGAGCAGGTATCTTGTTGGTCACACCCCATGGAGACACAATTCCACAGTCATACAGACTACTTTTTCCATGTACCAACAATGTGGTATAATATGAAGCACTGGTCATTGGCATCAAAATGGCACTAGAATGGAAAGTTAGAGAACTTTAGGTGTATGGAGATTCACAACTTTTCATCAACTAGGTGAATGATGACTATCAAACCAAGGATGAGAAGTTAATATCGTACAAGTGTATGGTAGACGACTTTAAAGAATACTTTGTTGTGATTTCTTTTGAGTAGATACCAGACTGGAGAACAATGTAGTAGATGTGATGGCAACCATTGCATCTCTCCTTGATATACCTGAAAACCAGTCACGTTACGAGTTCTTGGTGGAGCCATTATCCCATCCTGCCTATGACATCCCTGAAACTAGCATAATATGCCACATAGTAGGATCTTATTCTCCGTTGTACAGATAAGTATATACCTATCTGAAAGAGAACACCCTACCACCCGATCTATCTAATAACCAAAAAAGAACCTTCATCCGCCAAGCCTCCCATTATACAATAATTGCTAACACCATATATTGTTGAGGTCTAGATGGTACTCTCCTTAGGTGTCTCGACAGTGAGGAATATCAAACTGCTCTAAGCGAAGTTCATGAAGGTATATGCAGAACCCACTCTAGTGGTCCTACTTTGGCTAACTATGGAAAGAGACTCCTATCATTTTGTGAAAAGGTGCAAGAAATGCCAAATTCATGGGATCCTAATACATGCACCGACACAGGAGCTACAACCTTTAATGACTCCTTGGCCTTTTTGTCAATGGGGACTCGACCCAGTGGGCAAGATCCATCCTTCATCATCCAACAACCATAAATTCATAATCACCATCACTAAGTACTTTACTAAGTGGATTGAAGCCATACCCCTAGCCAATGTCACAGGCAAACAAATCACCTCATTCATCTTGAATTATATCATTTACCACTATGGCATTCCTTTATCCATTATCACTGATAATAGAAGACCTTTTAAAAACTAGGATGTCAAAGAAC
The DNA here is from genome assembly GCA_027924645.1 of Cunninghamia lanceolata. Lineage (NCBI taxonomy): Eukaryota > Viridiplantae > Streptophyta > Pinopsida > Cupressales > Cupressaceae > Cunninghamia > Cunninghamia lanceolata. Next base: position 15,460,136 of record BSBN01000078.1, read on the forward strand.
TCTGTGACAAATTCCATATCCAACACCACTTTTCCACCCCGTATTACCCCCAAGGAAACGGCCAAGCGGGGGCATCTAATAAAACCATCTTGAAAATCCTAAAAAAGACTGTCAATGATGTCAGTCTTGATTGGCATATCCAATTAAACCTAGTCTATGGGCCTATCATACAAGTATCCACACACCCACAAGTGCAACACCATATTCCCTAGTCTATGGCTCCGAAGCCATCTTGCCCATTGAGGTTGAGTTACCATCCTTGCATGTATCATTGAAAGGCTTGATAAATGATGAAGAGTACCAGGTTTATAGACTTCAAGAGTTAGAGTTGTTGGAGGAAAGAAGACATAATGCCTTTAATCATTTGAAATCCTATCAACAAAGGATGTCAAGAAGTTATAACCACAGAGTAAAACCCAGGGTCTTTCAAGTCGGTGACCTAGTTCTCAAGGAAAATCCTAGAAATCAGTAGGACAGGGAAAATAAAGGTAAGTTTGAACCCAACTAGCTTGGCCCCTATGTAATCATTGCTGCCTATGGATTAGGAGCCTATCAATTAGCAACATCAGAAGGTGAATTGTCCAATGATCCCATCAACAACATGCATCTTCACAAGTTTTATACCTAAACCCCAATGCAAGGGAAGAAAAAACATTAAAAAAAACTTATGCAAATAAAAGCAAGTGGTAAAAACCTAGAAATAGGCACCATTTCTGATAAACCTGTCTGCTCTATCTTGTAGGATTTCACTCTTTATCCATCTTTTTCATCCACATCCATTAAGAACCCTTAACAATTCCTATAATAGCTTGTTGTTCTCTCACCCTTATCACCTTGTCACATCAGGTTGTCCATCCAATCCTTCGTACAACTTGTCATCCATTGTGACCCTATCATTAGTATCATTGTTGAACTACGTTGCCTCTAAGCTATCACGTAGGTAAGGCCATAATTGATGAGGCCCCGAGGCTTCCCATCCATCCATACCTCACATTTACCATAATCTATTACATTCCATCCGTTCATCCATTACTAGTGTCAACCTCCAAGGTTGAACTACGTCACCTCTGAGCTATCATGTAGGCAAGGCCATCATTGATGAGCCCCCGACGCTTCCCACACCCTAAGTCATAGGTCCACATAGTCCGTATTCCCAAACTAAATTGCCTTTGTGTCATCACATAGACAAGGCCATCATCGATGAGCCTCCGAGGAACTAGGTCAGTCCCTTAGGGCCTGTTACATTAAGTCTGGCATTAGTTCATCCCTATGTTTCATCCATAATAAATAGAGCCTATACTTGACTGGGGGCAAAATCCTCAACCTAGTTGGGAATTGGATTCTTGAATGCCACAAATCTCAGAGGATAACAAACCGGATCACGATATTATCTCTAGACAACATGCAACATTAAAGACAAACCTTTTCAACAAAACACTTGACACAAGACATTGACCTATATCTGACAATAGTGAGACTAAACTATCAGGATGATTATATTAGTTTTCATGGCAAGAAAATATATCTATGGTAAGAAGTTTTGATACTTGTTATAAGTTTAATTCTTAGGTCTTGATTTTTGTTATCATGCTTCCTATGCTACTCGAGGATGTCCAAGACTAGAGGAGCTATGATGGGGGACATGCTTATTTTCATTTGTTTGTTGTTTGTGGATCAATATTTAGTAATGTGATGACTTGTCTAACTGAAAGGAAGCAAGGTATATGGAACACACTTCCTACACCAATCTAATGAAGGGAATGGAGTGGAAATTCATTTTAATCCTTACAATTGCAGCAACATTAAACTAATAACATAAATATTTCAGCAAAAACACAACACAGAAAGAAGGTGACACAAGATATACCGTGGGGAAAACCTTTTCAGGTAAAAAACCCCACACTCTGAACCTGCATAATGTATTATCTAAAACAATGGGTGTTTACAAAAAACTTGCAATGCAAGTTCTTACAAGAGTCTTCCAATGTCGATTTTGGAGTTATTCTAGTAGCATAACAGTACTTGTAAAACCACCATGCAACTACAACTCCAAACTATGCATTTTATAGATATTACAAGGCATATCTTGAGAGCATCTTGGGATAGGCATCCATCTTGGCCTCATGGCCATTTTCAGCATCAAAAGACACTTGTCCTTGCTATCCTTACATCCCCTTACATCTGTCTTATGATAGATTCTCTTATGCGACTTACAACCATCATAAAATTTTCCCATAATAGCAATCTTGAAAGTTGTAAGAGAATCCGTCATACAATGCTAAATATGGCATATTCTACTTACAACATGTCATAGCCCAACTTGGGCACCCAAAGATGCCTTTTCTCTTATGCAAAGATGCCAACCGACACTTGTCTGTACTTGTCATAAGAATCTTCAAACTTGGCCCTTACGCGTCATAGATTCCATCATATGGAATATTGCCTTCCACATACCAAAGATGCCAATAAATGCAAATTAATGCCACCTCAAAATGGGATGCCCAAATCCATGTAGGATTGACTTGACCATTGAAGTCACATTCCAAGTAAGCTGACATGTCACCATGCCACCTCACTATGTGACCAAACTAAATGTGCAAGTAAAATACAATATTAGGAAATAATTAAATATACAATTAAATTACCAATTCTAAGAATTTGCAAAGGTTGGGACACCTTAATTCCCAACACTAACAACATGATCAACAAAAGATCATCGAGGACATTATGGGTCTAAGCATGAAAGAGTGCAATCCTTGTCTATTGATACATGCAAGCAATACTCATGTCATCTAGGTTCAATTTTTCCTAGATGCTTGTATTAACTTGCTAAATCAAAATCCATGTAAGAGATACTCAGATCATCATGGTTTAATTATTCCTAGATGCTTGTATTTTCTTACAACATTTCAAAAGATCAATGATCAAAAAGTACTTCAAAATACTTGTATCCAAGATGAAAAAGTCTCATTTATACACTAAGTTTGCATTTCATCTCATTTATAAGCATTCCATAAATACCATTTATCCAAGTGTCTTAAGATCCAAATCTGTTCTTTCATTTATCAAAATTATTCTTCTAAGCCTATCCAGGTCATTCATCTCATTCTTCTAATTGTTCTTTCATTTATGATTGAGTATAATTGGCATAACAAAAACAAATCATTATAATTATGCATAACAAAAGTAGGTCATAGGCATGTCTATCATAGGTTCATCTCATTTCAGTACATTAGTTACAATTACACATTTAGAGCATTCATATAGTGATGTCATATAGATCTCATGCATAACATTTATTATCAATAAAATCAACAACATAGATATCATTTATCATAGCATTGGCATATTAGATCAGCATACATAGAAAAGTAAACACCATTTAGTACATTTAGGAAATCATCCACATACACATTGGATCATCATAAACTATAAGCATATAGAATCATTGCACATAACATTATACATAGAAAACATCATGTAAAATCATAGAAATGTCATATCATAAGTGTCATATGCATCATAGAATCAACATGATAGAAGCATCACATAAGAGCATAATCATAACATCAATCATATATATAGAATAAAACATATAGAAAAACATCCATCCATAAGTGCACATGCATGTAGTCCATTGAACTCATATAGATCATCATCAAAAACAATAATAATAATGTCCAAGTATACAATGATATCATAAAAGTGTATATCTCAAGCTGCCAAAAATGGTGTATACAAAAATGGTATAAACATAATACATGTCTCAAGAATGCCTAAGTGGTACTACCTCTAGAAGGTGTTGGATGCTGAGACTGAGGTTGAGGATGAGGATGAGAACTTGTAGGACCTCTAGGATGAGGAGGTAGTGGTCCCATCACTCCCCCACTCTCTGATAGTGTGCACCTAGACCTACTGCATGAGCTCAAGTGGAATCTACTCACCCTTTACTCTGGGGGCACTTCATGCTCATACAAAGATCTCTAGTAGAAGATCTCCTACCCAGATCAAACCATGTCTATCACAATTTACCCACGGTAACCCTAAGATGCGGTTTGCTGCACCTACTATAGTAGGGTCTCTTCCCTAATGTATCTTTGAATGGAAGTATCACGCTCTAAGATGGCTATCCTGACATCCCCCTATAGTTGTGTAACCTGCTGTTATAACTGAGCCACTTGGGCTCATAAGGCTTCCATCTATCCATCATCCTGACCCTGCAACTGTGAAACCTGTCCCTATAATTGAGCCACCTAGGCTTGTAGTGCTACTATAACCCCATCATCCAGTCCAACTTGACCCTGTGCCTACACTTGTGGTTGATCTTGACACTGTACCTATATCTGTGTACTCTCCAACCTCCATCTCACCCTCCTTTATCCTCCATCATCATCACCACCATCTCCATCATCCCCCCTATCACCCCTCCCACCTCTGCCTCCATCATCTCCTTCACCACCTCTACCACCATCATCTCCTCCTCCATGGCCACCCCTCCTACCTCACCATCGTCTCCTCCTCTAATGAGGAGCATTATCATCCTCCTCATTTGCATCCTCTAATCATAAAGCCTGCTCTCCATGACCAGAGTATCTTGGAACAGGATGGGTAGTGAAGTGTACTGCAAAATAAGCTATCATGCCTGCATCCACAATGTGTCTCCGCAGATCTCATACCTGATATGGAATCCATAGGAAGTCTGCTCTAGTTGTCTCAAATGAAGCCACAAGACCCCACAATGGATGCTCCTTGTGCGTCCGAGTGAATATAGCAGTACCTTGGGGCATCCCTTGGACCCTGTCAAACTATCAGAGCACACGAGTAACAATGTGATGCTCTAAGCTATAGGAAGTCCTCCCTATCAACCATCGTGTCTAAAAGCAATATGGTAACTCAACAGCATCCTCCTCCCACACCTGATAATCTAGATAAGGCCGCCACTCAACTGTGTCGACATTATCCAATGTGTGCTGCCAGTACTCGAGCTTTCCTAGCTTGGGTTGGGAAAGAGTCTCCTGGAACCTGTATGAGTATGGTCTGTCATGACCTCTGACTCCCATACCTATTAGATGTGTGATCGCTATGTGTAACCATGCCCAAATCTGTAATAGTGAAACACCAGCAGATAAACTGGCAACTCCATCATAGACAAACTGATGTAGATCATGGTACAAATGTGCTAGTATGCATGGGCCCTAGGTGAAGTGTGTTCCCTCAGATATCATTCTCTCCAACATCCTCCCCCATCCAACCTAGAAGCCATGAGATCTCCTATCTGGACAAACCACTCCTCCAATCAAACCTACTAGTATGGTTGGCAGGGGCTCATAATAATCCACCATATCAGCTCAACTAATCTTGGTCCCCTCTAAGTTAGCATCATCAAAAAAATGCATGCACTCCTCCAAGCCTACTCCACTCTATGGGTCATACTCTACTAACTCACCCTGAATCGAAATACACAGTATCCAATGCACATCTTCCAATGTCACCACCATCTCCCTTGTCAGCAAGTGAAAAGTGCCTGTCTCACTGTGATGCCTCTCCCCAAGTGTAGTCAACAGTCCCAGATTTGCCTGCATCTCAGGCATAAAATAGACATACCACAATCTAACTGATCCAAGGACCAAGTGATCAGTATCAGTCAAGTAGGGTTGAAGCATCTATGTAACCAGGAATCTCTCCCACGACATCAATACATGATCTAGCTCCTCTTGCAATCAATAACAAAAGTGCATTAACAAAATAGCTACGCTGCATATCTATCCAATCTATCAAACCAGTTACTTAGCTATCGTATTAGAAACCTATCCTATCATCTCTTTCGAGATTCTATCAATCTCCTTGATGACTGGCCAACATCAACCTTGATGCTGACTTAGCCAAATCAGCTAAGTAATTGACTATTTTTAGTCATATGCACGGCTCTACTTTTCAAAAGCGTAGCTTTTTATCAAATGCGCAAAAACCCTTTTCATTTGCACTATTTTAGGTAGATACACGAAAATAGGAGTCAAATGCATGCATTTATACCAAAAGCACAATTTCATATCACATGCGCCAAAACCCTATCTAAATGTGTGTTTTCTAACTAAACATGTGTGATTTTATCTTAGATGCATGGGAGTGTTGTTTAATTGCGTTCTTTTACATAAAAGCACAAAAACCCTAATTTAATGCGCCTAACTATTTGTCAATTGCAAAAATTATGCATTTACGCCTATTCACAGCTCATATGCACTAAATCGCATCATTTGCATGGATTAAATTATCAAAAACATAGAAATAGTAAACAACATATTTAAAACCGTCATCTTTGACCCTACTTTTTGACCATCATAAATGCACTTCGACCAAAATTAAATGCACACATATCAGGGGTCCATAGTCTGTTGGCCACCTGAATTGTCGGATCCTCTTGAACCTGTGGTTCTCTATCAGAATCTGATCCATCTTTGTTGACTGCTCTGCTCTGTTATGCACTTGGTCTCCCTATAATCTCTCCTCAAAAGACAAGTGTGCAAATGAATAGAGAAGTGACCCCACATCCCTATTTATAGCCAAGTGAACCCTAATTGGAGGTGTTTTACCTTGTGTGTGCACACCATGTTTTTCATCCATTTCTCATTCTCTATCATCCAAAAGTTTTCACCTACAGATCGTGTCATTCATTTTTCTTAATCATGAGATCATTCGTCATCCTTTTGCAAAATTCATCCTGACCAATCTCCCGAGGGGGCATCCTACCATTATCAAAATTGTACCAGGGGAAAACTGGGGCATGTATCATAGCCAAAAAAATTTTATTCTTTGAAACAATGTGATAAAACACATTGTCTCAAAGAGGGGCAAAATGTATACACCTAAAAATGGCTCATGTCAAATTAAATAAATATTTTAATATTTATTTTATTCTTATTCCTCTATCAATTAAATAAATATCCTAATTTATTTAATAGGTTCATTATTCCAAAAATTAAATAAAAATCAATTTATTTAATTAAATCATCCAAATTCCTCTAAATCATCCTTAATTGAATAATCCTAAAATTATTTAATTAATCATCATTCCAAAGTCTTAATTATATAAATCCACATCACTTCCACCTCACTTTACACCTTATCATGTTGCACACATAATTGAATGTTTTTAATATTTAATTATATAATTATCCTCACCCACATGTCCTATTTATCCTCTAACCATTCATATCCTCAAGAACTTGGTCTCACCATGTCATCATAGTCAAAGGACACTTAGAGACACATGTCTTATTAGTTCCTAGATTCCTTCCAACCTCCCTACAAAGGACTCCTTCTTTGACCCTTATTCTTTTGGTCTTTGAGAGCATTGTGACAAGTGGCCTCTTGCTCACACCTTTCTCTCCACCTTGTCATCGTAGGAGGAACATTCTCCACCTTTATCTCCCTCATCCCAACTAATTCAATCTCTACCGTACACATCACATGACTTGTTCTCCACCATGGATCTTATGACACTTGGAATTGGTCCATCCTTAGCCTATAAAAGCAAGTGCCTCACACTCATTTTCTACAACTCAAGCTTTAGCAAACTTATGCTATAGAAATTCCACCATAGCTATCAAGTGTGCCTTTGGCTCCCCTCATTTACATAGTAATCTCATTATCCTCATTGCATAATCATCATACATGGCTTCATATCATAATCTCCATCATTCATCTTAGTGTTTCATCAAGTAGTTTAACTCACTTTGCATAATCCTCCACAAAGCCATTCTCTTTTTATCATCTTAAAACAACAAGAAAGTATACTTATGAGATCTCAATCATAATCTACCAAAGATCATTGAAGGGATAGGCAACAAAGGAAGACAAGAGGTAAATCGATTCATCAAGGTATAGCTTTGGTTTATTGCATTTGTCTAATTTTCATTGGAGTATTAAATATTTAAGTAGGTTCTACATTAGTTTAGATTTTCAATCATATAATCATGTGTTAAAACACGTTAAGTTGATGAGGAGGAAGGTTGAACTCTCTAAGTTTTGTGTAAAACACAGATTTGGGAGTCCCCTAAACAGGTCTAAACCTCAAACTTGGAAACCCAAGCCTTATGGGTGGTACTTTCAAATTTGAATTTAGGATCATCTTATAACATGCTCATGTTACATTTTATTTACATCATAGACCACTACATAATACATTTTTCTTGTAAATAGTAATTTTTGATATAACACAAGCACATTATGGTTGGGTATCACTGAGTTATTGTGTGCATATTTTTTAATAACATGATCATGGAATGCATAACATGATCATATTGTGGCTTAAATGAGGTTTTGGTAATCTTTTTGTTCGCCATCTTTGTGCACTTAACTTAATTAAGGCTTATGTTCCACCCTTAAGTGTTTATTATTTCATTATCTATCCCTAGGCTTTGGACTTTATTTTGAGATCTCTTTGACCTCTACCCTCCCACACTTTGGTTTTAGGATTTCATTTTTAGATCTAATCATTACTATTTTATGTACCTCATAACAGACTTGAACTTTATAATATACTCATCTTGGTGTTTCAATGGTGATTCTTCTTCCCACTTTCATGATGATAACATGGGAAATAATTGAATCTCTATTTTGTTACTTTTCCTAGGATTCCTTGTTAAGTGTAATGTTTATAATGTATATATATTTTGCAATCGTAACTAGGATATGTGCCATAATGTTCACAAATGTGTGTGCTTTGATGAACATCTTTAACTAACAAGCACATGATGCTAGATCACCAGTTATCTATGTGTGATTCCATACTTTATCATGCTAATAGTATGGCATTCCATGCTTATTCTTATTTGTATCATTACATATGGCCTAAGGTGATGTTCATTAGCACTTCATTGCTTTATTCTTGTAGTGGCTATATTTTTTAGTCTTTTAGGGAGTTCTCCATGAAAGGAAGCAAGGTACGTGGAAAATGCTTCCTACACCGATCTAGAGAGGAGAGATAGTGTAAATTTCAATCTTTTACAATTATACTACGGAAGTAGAAACACAGTATAGAGAGAAACAAAGACATAACACAAGATATACATGGGGAAAGCCCTTTCAGGAGAAAAACCCCACACTCCAAAACACATATCAATGTCTTACAATAAACAATAAAGATTACAATACACTTGTAGATCCAAGCTCTTGCAAGAGTCTTCAAACAACATATTTTTGGAGAAAAACTAGCAACATAACGATACCTGAAAACCAACATACATAACTATAAAGAGAATCCAACACAATATAGAGAAAATCAAACACATAACACAAGATATACGTGGGAAATCCCTTTCAGGAGAAAAACCCCACACTCCAAAGCACCGATCAATGTATTATAGTAAACAATAAAGATTAGAATACATTTGCAGATCTAAACTCTTGCAGGAGTCTTCAAAAAACCTATTTCTAGAGAAAAACTGGTAGCATAACAATACCTGTAAACCAACATACAAAACTAGCTCCAAGAAGCACCTTATATAGACTTTACAAGCCATGAGAAGAGTCTTCTAGGAGGTGGGCATCCAAATCCACATGGCACACTTTCTCATGCCCTTCTACTTGCTAGTAACACTTGTTCAACACCTTCTAACTATCACCGACACTTGACCAATCTTGTCATGGAATCTCCTCAACATGGGCACCCCAAATTTGCTATTTCTGACTTATGACAGATGATCTTACACATCTTACAACTATCATAGAATCTATCATATATGAACAAACTTACAAAGAGTTTTTCAACTTAAAAACTGAATACTCCTTACCTTTCTCAATGTAGTGCTCAAGATGTCACATATAAATTTCTTCCTTCAACTCACCATGAAGGAACACTGTCTTCACATCCATTTTCTCAACTTCAAGATCATATGTTGTAGAAAGAGATAATAAAAATCTAATAGATGTCATGTTTGCAATAGGAGATAATATCTCACCATAATATATCCCCTCTACCTGGTAATACCCCTTTGTGACCAATGTTGCCTTATACTTTTCAATATAACCATCAGGACCAAACTTTTTCTTGAACACCCATTTGCAACTAATGGGCTTATGTCCTTCAGGAAAGGGAACTAAATACTTGAAAGGAAGCAAGGTATGTGGAAATACTTCCTACACTGATCTACTGAGGAAATATTTATGCAAATTTTAACTTTTACAGTTACAAATTAAGACACACATTAACAAAAAGGTAATAACAACATCCAAATGCAAATACAAAACTCACAACACAAGATATACGTGGGGAATTTACCCTTTCAGGTAAAACCCCACACTCTAAAGCTACCTAATATATTATTCAGGAATTAAGAAGATTACAATATACTTGCAGAGCAAGCTTTCACATGAGTATAACCAACCAGAGATCTGGAGGTAACTCAACATCTATAAGACTCTTACACATAACCTCCATCTCAAGCCCTTGATATATAGGAGATACAATACAGTAAACCGTCAATGGTAATTACAAAACCATGAGCCAAAACCACCCAAAGTGGTGCCCAAATTATCTCCAATTAAAGATGCCTTATGATGTGCCAAATCACACACCAACACATGTAACTCTCCTATTTACAACTCTTTTAAATGTCCAACATGTTTTCACATTTCCCAAAAATAGGAGGTCCAACTTCCAGAGGCCATAACTTTTGATCTGAGTGTTTGATTGACAAACCATTTGATGTGTCAGAAATCTCGTGAAGAGATCTATCAAGCTATAACCCACTTATCTAGTTACAACAAATTTTGGTGCATTTAGGGACCTCTAAGTGGCTCAAAACTGAGTTTGAAACTTTTTCTGACAGTTTCAAAATACAAAAACTTTAATATCTTGCAATCCATGTATGATCTTGAATCGAAACTCACCTGTGATGCTTACTTAGCAGTTCTGCACCTTTTGGGGAAGTTTTGGGTCCATTCAAACTCAAATGTAGAGTTACTAAAAATAGTAAGTCCTAGCATTATTAGTCCTTTTGGAAACTTGGAAATTTCTAGACGATTCTTCAAGATAAAGGGTATTCAAAAAGACCAAAACTAGGAAGAATAGTAACATTTCATAGTTGCAAGGTTGAGACACTTTTCCTAACATTCTCCCACTTGTCAAACACCTTGCAAGAGAAAAGGGAGTATCAACACCATGATTTAATTGCTAGGGGCCGAGAGGCTCATAGACTCCAAACACCATATGAACTTCTTTGTGGTCAGGGATTTTGTCAAGGAATCTACAACATTCATCAAAGTGTCAACTTTCTCCAAGTTTACCTTCCCATCCTCTACCATGTCATGAACAAAAGGGTACTAGACATCAATATGCCTAAGCCTCACATGGAAAGTAAGATTCTTTGCCAAACATATGGCACTCTAACTATCACAACAACTAGTAATCTTCCTTGTATCAAACCCAACATCAGAACACAATCTCTTAAGCCAAATGGATTCTTTACAAGCATGAGTTGCTGCCATGTACTCAGCTTTAGTAGTGGACAAAGCAACCACAAGTTGTTTCTTACTCATCCAACTAATAGCACCACCAAACATAGTGAATGTTAGGATTAAGGTGCCATCAACCTTGTAAATCCTATGTAACTAATTACTCCTAATATTGCTTGTAAATCACCCATAAGGGATGAAACATTTCACCAGCAACGATCTTGTTTCAACCATGTGTTTGTATCCGTGTCCCCAACGCTAATTCATTTATGACGGGGGGTCGTAGGGGGGTTTCCCTCTTGAGAGGGGTCTAGGGGAATCATCCCCTGGCAGGGGGTCCGGGGGCCATGCACCCTGATGGAGTTTTGGGGGCAGTGCCCTTGAAACCACATTTTATTTATATTTTATCATTGTAAATTTAGATCATTCGTCATTAGGTCACAAATCTGATGGTCAATATTATGTTGGATATTGTTGACCTATTTTCCTTTGCCCATAGTCAAATAGTTCACCTTCAAATTTCTATGTGTTTTGGGGGTAAAGAGAAGAAAAAATAAGATTGTAAATAAATGTTTCAGTCGTGGTCTTGTTTCATGCATCCTAGCCTATGGATCCTTGGTTAGGGTCTAGAGTTTTAAAAATTGAAAAAATATTGTCCCTAAGGCATTTAAAACCTAAACACTAAGAGCCTTTTACAAGTGTCAAGTGCCTTTTATTATAAATTCAAGTTGACCGCTTATTTCCCACGCGGATTCTTTTAAGTTATGACTTATGTCTAGGCAGGTTGTCTCTTTTACCAACCCCATCCATTGAGTCATAGACTAAAACCTGTGTTTTATATTTGTTAAGTCTAAATCGAAAGAGCCCCTTTATGTTCATTACCTAGCACATCCCCCTTTTAGAACAACTTATTTGCATGTGCAAATTCAGGACTTAAAGTTGTGTTATGTGGTGCTAGCTTAGATCCTTCATCGGGACTTCCTTCTTCGCCGAGACTCTTTTCATGTTCCAGCAGCTTAGTGGAGATCTTACGTGGCATCCTAATTAATAAGAATTTCTTCCTTCACTAGAGGTTTCCTCTTTGGTGGGCTTCTTTTTATTTCCTGGCGGGGCAGCAATGCTTTTACAAATGTGCTAGCATGGCACTTCTAAAGACACAGGAGCTTTTTCACGGAGGGTTCTCTCTTCGCTAGGCATCTTCAAAGGATTCAAGGAGGCCGCAAAGAGGCTTATGTGGACTCTACAGAGGTAGCAAAGGCTACCAAGTGTCAGCCCCTTGTGGACTCTCAGAAAACACAAGTAAAGACTCTACCCTTATGTGGAAGCCTCCATGTGTTGACCCTGCGCATTCCCTAACACAAAGAAGGCAAAGTACCTCCTAGCTTGTACTATTGGGACAAGTGGCACCTTCTACCACACTCATAGAGAGACTCAAAGGGACATGTGGTGGCTTAGTGCATCTCCTCTAAAAGATGCATATAAGAGGCCCCTTAGGTGTGTGTCATTGTGACAAGTGGCACTTTCTGTGAGCTCCCAGGCACTTTCAGTGAGACTATGAAAAGGTTGAGGTGCTCATTCAAATGAAGGCAACAGAAGCTACCAAGTGGCATCCTAGCACACATCCTAAGCAAATAAAAGAAAGACTCTCCTCTGATGTGCACCATCATGCTAGGTGGTGGCCTAGTGCAACTCTTAGCAAAGCAAATACAAAGACTCTCCTCACAGGCGGAAGCCTTCACGTGTTGGCCCCACACATCTCCTAGTAAAAATGAAAGGAAAGACTCTCCCAGCTTGTGGCAGGGCTCCAAGTGGTGGAGTGTTGGGTCTCTAAGGTTCAAAGGAAAGTGGGGACCCTCAAGTGAGCACCTTATTGATGGGTGGTGCTTTCCACTAGTCCTCTTTTTAAGGAGTCTGGGCCTCATGTGGGATGTGTGGTAGGTTTTCGTAGCTTCTCAAGCTTATAATAGGAGAGACTCTATAAGTAGCACTAGGATGCCAGCATGGCACTTCAATTAACACTGTGGCATTTCTCTCAGACTCTCTCCTTTGTCGAGCCTTATTTTTTTTCCCATGCAAAGCCACGAAAGTTGTGACATAGGTAGGGTCTTGAAGCTCAAAGGAGAGTCAAAGGGAAAGGTGATGACCATCAATTCTAAAAGGTAGATTCATCTATGGTCGAGATTTAAAGGAGACTCTCAGGAATCCTGAAGGTCAAAAATGTTTCTAATTAGGGAAATATGCAGATTCAACTGACATGACATATTCAAAGGGTTCATATATTTAAAATGTTGTAAAAGCTTTTCTTGGGAAAATTTGTCTCATATGCTATTAATGCAAGACCCCAGGCCTTCCCTCTTTAATGTGCCTGGCACATTTGTATGTGGGTGATCTATTTTGTAGGATCGTAGGCCTGTTAGAAGCATGGCCATTGTCCCTATTTACAGGTTTCTTGGTGGACTTTCAGGGTCAAAAAATTGATGAAGCATGGGTTGTCTTGGGTCATTTGACCAGCTCCAGCGCCACTGCTATGGTACAATTGTAAAAGATATATATACATGATTAAAAGATGTATTTTGGGGTTGGTTAGTTGTTCTTCTGAGTGGTTACTCTGAGTAATTTATTTTCATAGGTCTTGTAATGTGATTGCAAGAACTAGTAGAATTTGATGTATTGTGCCTAAAGCTAGGACTTTGATGTCTTCTAGTTTGGTTCAAAAATGAATATAATCGATTATTTTGTATCTATCTCTGTAATAAATTATTCTGCTTGTAATGGTTGTTTAGCCTTCATGATTAATATAATCACTGATATTTGGCTTCTCTTTTTCTTTCACTGTGTGTTTACTTGAAATTTGTAATTCATTCTATGGATAAAATTGTCCCTCCATTGGTTATAGTTTTCTAATTTGAACCTCTATTAAAGATGTAAGTCTGTGTGAGTCTCTTTCAATATTTGAGGTCATTTTTGTGTTATGTTGGTTGTAGCTAAACACCCTAAATCTTGGTGTATCACCTCCCTTTTCCCTTCTATTTCCCTCTCTCCCTTTTCCTTGGTGATCATTAGCGTAGGTTTAGTCTATTTCTCTAAGCGTTAATCTTAGAAAGAGGAACCAGCCTTCTCTAGAGGTCTAATCTCAATATTGCAAGGTCCCACACCTTGAGATCATTCCCATTGTGTCATTAGAATGCTTGGAAGTCTCCAAGTAGGGTGCAATTCTATGCGATAACAATTATCTTACCCTATAAGGCAACCCCCTTTTATAAGGATGTTTGTACTATGTTTTTATCAAAGTTTAGAGTCACAGGCAGCACTGGATTGAGGACTGAAGAAGAAGAGGAAGTGCATGTATTGTAATCTCATATTTGAAAATAATACAACTTGGAGCCTCTTTTCTTGGTGGAGTTTTTTACCCGAAAAGGTTTTCTCCACATTACATACTATGTTATGTGTGCAGTTCTATTGCCCTCCTTTTTGAAAAAGGGTGTCCTAGTCCATTATTTGTTTTTCCCCTTCTATCCTTTTCTAGTATTTTCACTTAGTTCATTCTTTTGGGCCAAATTGCCTTAGTCCCTTTGGTAAGGCGGTGATCTTCCACGTTTTCAAAGTGAAGTCGGTAGGTTCACAAGTTCTTGAACTGCCCAACTTTCTAACTTGCTTTGTGTTTCCCATGCCTTAAGTCATTCGTCGAGTCTTTGCTTTGTAGTCAGGTAGTCGGGGATTATTTGAAGTTTTGAACCTCTGGCTCCTAGTTCAAAAGTTCATCTTTTGATCGACTTGCCGACTTCACTTGGCACACTTTCCCAAGTAGTGTTTGGTTGCACTTATGTACTATATAGAAGAATGACACTTGTCACTTTGCATTTAATTTGAAGAATGTGTAGACACAGTGGCATAATTCTCAGAGGGAAAGTCAAGGCATGTATTTATGACTTGAAATGACAAATCCGCCACCAAAGTTAATATCTTCCTTGGATCAAATTATGAGAAGTGACCTGAATTAATTCCTAAGCTCGCCAAAGGTGATATTATATGCAAAGAACATATTGCAGAGGGATAAATGACTAGTTCACTATGTGCAAAATTTTGACACAGTGCCATTTTCACAGGTCAGCGTAGCTAGTAACTCTCTTTCTCTCTCTATAAAATCTTCATATCTTCTTTGGGGAGTTAGAGATTTTCATTTCCCATGTATATGCACAAAGAATTTTCTATGGGTGTCTCGCATCATCCTCTGCTCTCTGCTTGTATCTCTGAATCCCTTATTTTCTAGTTTCTAGAGTGTATAAAAATGAAATTCAAATTTCAAGGGACACCCACAACTTCCATTGTGGAGAATGGCCTTTCTAAAGTGAGAGATACAAATATGGGCCATGTAGATTTGGATGATTTTTGGAGAAGAATGCGGTCCGAGAAGAGAACCCCTTTGGCAGAGAAAATTATCAGTAGTGGATTAGACAAAGCTGGTGGTTTCTCGCTCACTGTGCATTTGCAAATAGTTACTTCCCAGATTCTCAAGAGATAAGGACTCCTAATGGTGTTGTGGTGGCTAAAATTGATTCTGAATCTATTGCTTTGGCCCTGAACCTAGAGGAGTATGAAGATAATGTTGATATCTCTATTTCCTCTGCCTGGAACTATTATAATGAGAAAAAGGATTGGTGCCATGCTTGCATTGCCAAAAGTTGGCTGGAAGAAGAAAAGATTGGGAAATCTCGACTGCTTGCTAATTTGAAAAGGAGTCATTTCAAAGAAGAAATCTCTAACATGATAACCCTCCTGAACAGAGTTCTTAGAAACCCTGAGTCAGATATATTTGAGTTTTGGATGTGCAGATTTATTTTATTGATTTATGGTGACTACTAAATTGACTGGCTGAAAATTATCAATGAGTGTCTCTAGGAGTAGCTGATGAATTTTACACGGACTATGAAATTCAACATGTGCTCCTAGCTGGTCTACATCTTGGCTCGCAAAGAGGCTACTTGGCATGGTCTGAGGACTCAAGGAAGTTCTTCAGCAAGCACGTCTGTGTATCAAATTTTCCCTCAACTACAAATGAGTGAAGGTATGAAAGATTCCAAATGCGTAAATGATGCTTTTTCCATGTTGTTGGCTAAAAGAATTGATGGCTCTTTAGAGAAGAAATTTTCTATAGAAGCATCTGCTTTGGTTATGAAGTTTGGCAGTTTTTACATCAATTTGATCGCTTCTCATATCTAAGAATTGGGGGTTATGAAAATGCCCCATTAAGATTACCTCAGTATCCATCTGATTATTTGGTGTTGCTGGAGGTTTGCTGCCAAATGGTGACAATCAATGTCAAATACCATGCTATGAAAAAGAAAGGGTATTCTTTCCCTGTGTCTTTATCTTTTTATTCATGCAAAAGTAATGATGGTGCCCAGAATGTAGATAAATTATTGTCTGAATTCAGTCTACATAGTTTGTCTCCCTATATGTCATTTGATAGTAAGAACTTCATAAAAGGAAATATGCATGGAGGTGGTTCCTACTCACATCTTCCCCATATTGAAGATTTCTGGGAAGATTGTATTGATGAAAGAGAGGTTCAGAGGAGAAAGTGGATGAGATTAACTATTGATCAGGTCCATGCTTTCAATTTGAACATTCAGGTCCTTGATATAGTTGATGATTTCTCAAATCTTTTGGAAGAAGGATATAATACAGTGTCAAGGGAACCTCTACCTTCGATAAAGTGGTTTGAGAAAGAAGTTACAGATATTATGTTACTGTCATTTCGTGTTTAAGGAGAATAGAGAAGTGGATACAAATAAAGGCCAAAGAGTGTGCTGTTTTAGCAACACCAAAGGACTCAGTCTCTCAAAATCAAACTAGATCCTAGACTACTACCTCACATTGAAAATCATCTAGTTTGGACCCGGCTCTCTAGAGAGTCAGCTCACAACCAAACGACAATGGTGAGGGGCCGCCCGAGGAGACTGGCAAGTTGAAGACCACTTGTGAATTGGATGCCCAAATTACAAAAAGGAATACTAGATTGGCTGCTACCACATCCAAAGCAGACCCGCTTAGTAATCAAGTAAGTGATTCTGATTCTTTCATCTTCTCCCAAATTGGAGAGGATAATTTACTAAATTCATTGTTAAGTTCACCAAATTCCCCTCAGCAAAAAGAGATGCAAGAGAAAAATTCTCACCCTGCACCTATAATGGCTGTTGTGGATGCCACTAATGTGCCAATCTCATCCCCAAGCTAGTTGAAGAAGGTAGTGTAGAAGAAGAAAAGGTATACCCTTCCTACTGATGAAGGTGTTGACACTATTTCCAGCTTGTTACAAATAGTCCCAAAGCCTAAACGTGCAAAGAGAATGTCTAGAATAGTGATTGATACCACCTTGGGAAATCAATTCTTAGAAATTGTAAATCCACTAGTTGATAAAAATGAAGATGAGGTAACTAAAGTAGACATCAAATTGAGCTGAGTGGACCTAGGGCCATCAACTATCGAGGGTGATTTATATCATGTGCGATATTCTATTGATAATATTTCTAAGGGAGTGAAATGACTTCAAGATGAAAATTCAAAGCTGCTTGTACATGTAAGTTCATTATCTTCTTTTGCTAATGCGATTTCTAAAATTATGACTCCTTCAACTAAGGCATCCTCAGCTGTCAACCTCTGCACTTTTGATCCAAACCTACTCCAGCAAGTCAAGAATTCTTTGTCTTTGAAAAAGGCTATGGATCAATGGTTTGAAAGAATTATTCTTGATGGCCTTATTCTTATTGAGGAGGTGGTTAAATTGTTTGGTATCATACATACTAAGAGAGAGGCCTTAATCTTGGATTTTGATAAGACTTGAAGTGATCACTACAACGTAAATATAGCCTCTAACGAAGTACAGGACCTCGCCAAATGGACCCTGGCATCTTAATGGCCGAAGGGATTATAGCTGATCCTAAAGTGTTGGAATAAGGTGCCATTAACCTTGTAAATTCCAATATTGTATTTTATTCCATTTATTATTTGTTATTTGTAATTACCCATAAGGGAATGAGGTAGTCTCATTGATAGTTGTAATTTCAGAGTTACTGGCAGCAGTTACGGAGTGACATTTATAGTTAGAAAATGTAAAAACTTATAGTAAATGAGGATAGGCGTGCTCCCTTGAGGAATATACTATTTTTGGCATGTATGACAACTATCATAATGTTTGGTGAGTGAATCTCTGACAGCTGCAAGTTGTCATAAGATTCTGTGATTCTATGATGCATATGACAGATATGTTAGTTGTATATTTGCTATATTTAGCCCAAGGTTCCTATCTTGTACAAATACTCTTTTGTAGAATCTATGACAGTTATGATGCGTCATAAGATGTTGTAAGAGGCCAGATTTAGTCTTGGGCCTCCAACCTTTCCATGGCTATTTTTGGACAAGTGTAAGATGCTTGTAAGATGGTAATTAATGTTTACAGGTTGGAGAATCTTAGGAGAGAGAAGGTGAATGCCTAAGATGAGTTAGAAAATGTTTATATAAGTATTTGCCATGTATTAGTGCAATACAGATTTTAGGTACTCAGGTGCTGCCGGAATGCTGTCAAATTGAAGACTGGTGGAGAGAGTTGAAGTGTTGTTGTATTGTAAATCATTTTTAGATTAATACAAACATTGGGCCTCATTCATGTGTGGAATTTTTTACCCAAAAGGGTTTTCTCCATGTTAAACATTGTGTTATGTGTTCATATTTCAGATTTTGCATTTCTGTGAAGCATAGTTTTGTTTCTGTGTTACAATCTCCATTAATAACACACAGTTAAAGATTGATGAAATTTATATTGAATCAAATTTCTATTAAAGAAGTGTTGCTTTCATTTCTAACATTTGGTATGAGAGCCTGACCAGCTTTGACTCTTGGATGGTAGTGTGGAAGCTATAGCTGCAGTGGGAGATTTGGTTGTGTTTGTTTTGCAGATCTTGTGTTGTTATTATGGATGCATCCACCATTGCATCAACCTCTCGATTAGACATTAAGAAGTTTAACGGAACGGGGTATGAGTTGTGGAAGCTAAAAATAGAAGATTTGTTGGAAGAAAGAAACCAATGGTTGGCTATCCAAAAAGAGAAGAAACTTGACAATGTCTCTCAAGATGAGTGGGATAGATTGGATAAGAAGGCATGGGGAACCATTGTGTCTTTCAGACTCTGTCATGTTGAATGTCGCAAAGGAAGAGACTGCATACAAGTTGTGGAAACAGTTGGGTGAGATCTGTCAAGCCAAGAGTATGGTAAATAAACTTTATTTAAAAAGAAAATTGTTTTCCATGAAAATGCGAGAAGGTGAATCAGTTGTAGAGCATTTAAATTCTTTTAATTTGTTAGTGAGTCAACTTGATTCAGTAGATGTTGATGTTAGTGAGGAAGATAAATGTATCTTACTTCTTTGTTCTTTACCTGAGTCTTGGGAGAATGTTATCCTTGCTATCACTGCTAACCTCGTGGATCTGAAGTTGGATGCTCTTGTTTTAGTGCTACTGTCAGAGGAATTAAGGAAGAAAAGTTCAGATAGTTCAGGAGATGCTCTCAGTGTGAGGGGAAGGTCTAAGGAAAGAGGACCTAAGGGAGATTAGAAAGGGGCTAAGGACAAGTCCAAGGGCTGGTCTAAGACTACTAGTAAAAAGAACAAAGTTAAGTGTTGGAACTGCGGTAAAAGGGGACATGTGAAGGAGTGTAGAAATCCCAAGAAACAGTGGGAGAGTGCTTCGGATAAGTCCTCGAATGTAGGTGAAGAAGTTTTACTTTTTGCATGTAATCTTATTTCTAATGATCACTGGTTGATTGAATTAGGATGCTCATTTCATATGACCTTGCATAAGGAATGGTTCTCCTCATATGAAGAATATGATGGACGTAATATCTACCTTGGTGACAACTCTACATATCCGATTGTCAGGAAAGGAAAGGTACTGTTGTGTTTTAGTGATGGCAGGATTAAAACCCTCCCTGGTGTTTTCCATGTTCCTGGATTACCTAGAAATCTAATTTTAGTTTCAAAGTTGAATGGTTTGGGAATGCATGTGACATTTGACAAGCATGGTTGCAGATTAGTCAGAGGGAACTTGGTGGTAGTGAAAGGGAAGAGATTTAGGAACTTGTTTAAGCTTGAAGCCACTACAATTTGTAATGCCTCCTATGTATCTGAGGCCACTACTAAAAATACATGTATGTTGTGGCACTATAGATTGGGCCACACAAGTCATAATGTATTAAAAACTATTAAGAATAAAAATCTGTCGGACGGTTTCTCTTATTTTGATGAGCACTTTGATTTCTATGAGCATTGTGTGTTTGGTAAACAAAAGAGAAATTAGAAATTATTCATACAGATGTGTTTGGACCTGTGGATAATGAATCTATTGGAAAATCTCATTATTTTGTCACTTTCATTGATGATGTATCTAGATTTACATGGATTTATTTTATGAAGCATAAATATGAAGTTTTCACTAAGTTTAAGGAATTCAAAGTCTTAGTAGAGAACCAATCAGGTTTAAAGATAAAAATATTAGGATCTGACAATGGAGGGGAATATTGCTCTAAGGAATTTGATGAGTTTTGCAAGCATGTAGGTATAATCAGACAAAAGACAACTCCATATACACCACAGCAGAATGGTGTTGCGAAAAGGATGAACCAAACAATTATGGAAAGAGCCAGAAGTATGCTCAGTGATTCACCATTGGATAAATGCTTTTGGGTAGAGGTTGTGTGTACTACTTGCTACTTGATAAACAGATCTCCTTGTAAGTCTCCTGATTCGACACCTTATGAAGTGTGGACAGGTAAGAAACCTTTTGTTTAACATTTAAGGGTTTTTGGTTGTGAGGCTTTTGTTCATGTGCCTAATGAAAAGCGATCTAAGTTGGATCCAAAGGCTGAAAAGTGTACATTCATTGGATATGGTGATAATGTCAAAGGTTATAATCTTTGGAATCCACTAACCCACAAGATTATATTTTCTAGAGATGTTATTTTCAGGGAACTTAGAGCTATTTCTGAACCTGAGCAACCAAAAGAGAAAGAAGAAAAGGTAAAGATGGTGCACTTTGATTTAGAGCAGCAAGATGTACCTTAAGAAGAACAGATTGATGGATTGGGGGGTGAAGAAGAAGAAGAAGATTCAAGTAGTTCTATTGAAGATGAATCTGTTGTTATATAAGAAGTTGGTGTAGATGATCATGCAGAAGAATGAGTAGAGTCTCTTACTCCACCCTTGAGGAGATCCAAAAGACAACAAAATCTAGTTGATAGGTATAGCCCATGAGATTTCCATTGTGTATATGATTTATTGAGTACTAACGATGAACCTAGATCCTACAAGGAAGCTATTTCTGCAGATGATAGTGAGTCTTGGTAGCTAGCCATGCAAGAGGAGATGATGGCTTTAGAATCTAATAACACCTGGGATCTTGTTCATTTGCCCAAAGGAAGAAAGGCCATAGGATGTAAGTGGGTCTTCAAAAAGAAATTTGGAGCAGACAGGTCATTGGAGAAGTACAAGGCTAGACTAGTAGCCAAGGGCTACTCCTAGAGAGAGGGAGTTGATTTTGGTGAGATATTCTCTCCTGTTACTAAATTGACTTCTATTAGATTTCTCTTATCCATTGCTATAGCTTATGATTGGGAGATTGAGCAAATGGATGTTAAGACTGCATTCTTACATGGAGATCTTGAAGAAGAAATTTATATGCAATAGCCTACAGGTTTTGAGGTAAAAGGAAAAGAACATTGGGTTTGCAGGTTAAAGAGGTCTCTCTATGGTTTGAAACAGTCCCCCAGAATGTGGTATCAAAAGTTTGATTCATTTGTTTTGAAATTAGTTTTTGTTAGAAGTGAGGAGGATCATTGTGTTTACATTCATTGTGTTGATGATTCTATACTAGTTATTGCTTTGTATGTTGATGACATGTTGTTTTTCAGCAATACTAAGGGTATGGTCAGTGAGCTTAAAGCCCAACTTTCAAGTACATTTGAGATGAAGGATCTTGGTATTGAAGATATATTTTAGGAATGGAGATCAGGAGGGATAGAGTTAACAGAAATCTTTGGTTGTCACAAAGTAAGTATGTGAATACTATTTTGCAGAGGTTTAGTTTGCAGGACTGTAATCCAATTAGAGTTCCTTTACCCACTGGTACTAAGCTTTCATTAGATATGTGTCCAAAGACTAAGGATGATCTTGAGGATATGTCTAATGTGCCATATGCTAGTGCTATAGGGAGTTTGATGTATGCAATGGTTTGTACTAGACCAAATATTGCCCAAGTAGTGGGAGTTTTGAGCAGATTTATGTCTAACCCTAGTAGACAACATTGGAACTATGCAAAGATGATGTTTAAATATCTTGCAGGTACTCCTGATCATTGTTTGGTTTATTCTGGTACTGATAGTGCTGATAAATCTTTGGACATACAAGGTTTTGTTGATGCAGATTGGGTAGGTGACTTGGATAGTCGAAGGTCCACTAGTGGCTATGTGTTTACTCTATTTGGAGGTGCAGTGAGTATATGGCTGCAACTCATGTCTCTAAGGAGGTAGTTTGGTTGAGGAGACTATGTACAGGTATTGGTTTTGATTGCAGGAGTATTCAGATTGGTTGTGATAGCTAGAGTGCTATTTGTTTGGCTAAGAATCCCATGTATCATGCTCGAACTAAGCATGTTGATGTTTAGTATCACTTTGTTTGAGAGTTGGTTGCAAATGGAGAGATTAAGTTGAATAAGATAGACAATCAGGAGAATGTTACAGATTCATTGACCAAGCCTGTGAGCACAGAGAAGTTCGTGTAGTGCAAAGAGGCCATGGGCCTTGTTTCTAGTGCCTGATTATTTTATTTGATTTCCTATGGGTTGATTTACAATGTATAATGTCAAGTGGGAGAATGTTGGAATAAGGTGCCATTAACCTTGTAAATTCCAATATTATATTTTATTCCATTTATTATTTGTTATTTGTAATTACCCATAAGGGAATGAGGTAGTCTCATTGACAGTTGTAATTTCGGAGTTACTAGTGGTAGTTACGGAGTGACATTTACAGTTGGCAAATGTAAAAACTCATAGTAAATGAGTATAAGCGTGCTCCCTTGAGGAATATACTATTTTTGGCATGTATGACAACTGTCATAATGTTTGGTGAGTGAATCTATGACAGCTACAAGTTGTCATAAGATTCTATGATTCTATGACGCATATGACGGATATGTTAGTTGTATATTTCCTATATTTAGCCCAAGATTCCTATCTTGGAAAGATACTCTTTTGTAGAATCTATGACGCATCATAAGATGTTGTAAGAGGCTAGATTTAGTCTTGGGCCTCCAACCTTTGTATGGCTATTTTTAGACAAGTGTAAGATGCTTGTAAGATGGTAATTAATGTTTACAGGTTGGAGAATCTTAGGAGAGAGAAGGTGAATGCCTAAGATGAGTTAGAAAATCTTTCTATAAGTATTTGTCATATATTAGTTGCTGCAATATAGATTTTAGGCACTCAGGTGCTGCCAGAATGTTGTCAGATTGAAGACTGGTGGAGAGAGTTGAAGTGTTGTTATATTGTAAATCATTTTCAGATTAATACAAACATTGGGCCTCTTTCCTGTGTGAAGTTTTTTACTTGAAAGGGTTTTCTCCACATTAAACATTTTGTTATGTGTTCATATTTCTAATTTTGCATTTCTGTGAAGCATAGTTTTGTTTCTGTGTTACAATCTCCATTAATAACACACAGTTAAAGATTGCTAAAATTTATATTGAATCAGATTTCCATTGAAGTAGTGTTGCTTTCATTTCTAATATAAAGAACTAGATACAACTATGTGGGCTGATACATTGGAATGAAAAATCTATATTATTGTTGTAGCTGAAGAAGAAATGGGAAAAGCAATAGCATTTTATTATAGAGAAATGATGAAAATTAAAAGGGATTTTACTGCTTTGGAGGTAGAGGCTAATGGGATAGATGATGAGAAGTTGCTGGATATCAAGGAAATTAAATAGAATTTCAAAAAGATGGTCACTAAGGAGATAGTAAATTAAAATACAATTGCAGGGGAATCATTGGTGAGACTATCTAAGTTGAAAGCTTATATCAACACTTGCAAGGGTGGCATTGATGAAGTATATCGTAAGGTGACTGACTCTGAGTGGGTTATCATGAAGAGGAAGCGTTGCATCATCATGATTGGATCCCCACCTGGCATGACATTGACACCAGTTCTCAACAATTTTAGAGTGTACAAAGCTAGATTGTGAGCACAAGTACCCCAGGCGGTGCAAAGTGTCACGGGAGGAGGTAGACAGTCGAAGGAAGATGAGGAGATGAACGAGGTGGACGATGGTGATGTGGACTTGGAAATTTTGAATTGAATTTTAATTTCATTCTTTAAAGTTATTAAATACTTGCTCTTAAACTATTGGCTCTGGAGGGCCCCTTTTATTATTATTATTATTTAAAAACATCTTTTAACCAGCTTTTTCAAGAAGCTGTTATGACTCTCAAGACAGTTATGGTTTTTCCTAGCTACATATTCTGAATGGCTGGTTGAATTATAGAGCTTTTTTTGGCAAAACTTTGTTTTCTGAAAGGGTAGTAGTTAATTTTGTTTTCAGCTACTTTAATATATGCAGTAAAATTAATACAGTGGAGATTTGGATGATCATGGACTTTGTGTTGTGATTATTTGAATTCATGTTCTTCTTAAGTTGAATGTCCTTCTGCTGATGTTGATGGTATTCATGTATTCTGGTGGTGGATGTTAGTAAATCTTGCTCATTGCTTCAAATAATTTATTTGTTGGTATTTTATTTGAGGTGGTGAATTCATGTTTGTATGTACAGTGCTATTAGTAAATGTTATGCAGTCAGAAATATGTGAATTTCTAGAGTTAGAGTTGGAGATTTGCCTTTATTGGTTTTTGGTTAAAAGCTCTTTCTTTATCTTGCTTTCTAGTTAAAAGGAATCTTAAGTTTCTATTCCTTAGAATATCTATTGAAGGTAGCTGCACCTTGTAAAATAAGTAGAGAGCCAATGTAGAATACCAATATATTTGGCTCAACTGTTGATTACATTTGTCACTTGTTCGGGTGTGAGTATATAGAGTTAGGTGACAAATCTATTAACCAATAGATTTTTGGTGACTCTACTGGGGATTGAACTATTTTTGTGTTATCATATGCCTTTTTGAGTTCCTTGGTTGATTTTTATGGTTCTTCAGGGAAGATGTGCACCAGTTTTGTAGCCTAACATTGATTGGTTGATAGGAGAACAAGAAGATATCATTACTAGCCTTAGAGTTGTTGCTTGGAAAACTAGAAGAACTAATCATTAGTATTATCAAGTTAACGAAGTGTTAGAAGAGAAAGTAGAGCTTGGTGAAATTATAGAAGAAAATGTATGTTGTTTTGCTGATTCTCAAGAGTTAATTTTTATTAGAGAGATTGTTCCTGCGCCAAGAAGAGTAGAGCCTCTACAAATTTGAGCGGTTCCAAAAAATAGACCAAGAAACCCTGCCACCTAACCATAAAATTAGATTCCTGTGAGAACTTCTCTTCCTCGTAACAACCAATAAGTGGTTTGGCGACTCTACTTTATTGTTTATTCATATATTTGTAGTAGTGGGCTATGAAAAGATATACACGAGGGGATAGGAAAAAGAGTATAGCTGATATTAACTTTGATTTACTACAATCCTTGGATTTTGCTCCTTTTCCTCCTATAAGAAGAGTCAAATCCTTAAGTAGGCCATCCTCTTCTTCACCCACAAGAGGTTCCACAAGTTCATCTTGTCAAAGTTTGACCTTACACGGTACTATCCTACCTATAGAAGTAAATTTTCCTCCTTTCAATATGGCCCAGCAACAACAACCACCTATCCCATGGGGTGCTACTATTGGACCTCTTAGCCTCGGTGATAACTTGCATGACCTACCCAGAGGATCAAGTAAAATTCTACCTAGGTTTAGGGAAGATGGTAAAGTTACTCCCGAGGAACATACTAATGCCTTCTTTGCTGTATGCTCTATTCTTGGGGTCCAACGTGAGGATGTGTCTGTCAAATTATTTGTTGAGTCACTCACTGACACAGCTGCTAAATGGTTTTATCACCTTCCTAATACCTCTATTAAAGATTGGGCTACATTGAGGCAAAGATTTGAAGAAAGGTTTAAAACTACTGATAATGAACACACATTATTAGCCCAACTTTCCACTATGAAGAAAGAAATTCATGGGCAAATGAGTGAATACGTGGCCAAGTTTAATAGACGTGCAAATAGAATACCTGCTAATGTTAGACCTAGAGATGGGTTAATGATGTGTTTCTTTATCAACTCTTTGCCACCTGATGTTAGTTATACTATTAAAAGACAAGGAGTTCCTAACTTAGCTGATGCCCAATCGTTAGCTATAACAATTGAAAATGATTTAATCACTGCTGGAAAATGGAAAAGAGAGTTACAAACTAGCAAACCTGTGGCAACCAGTTCCACTGATCTTGTCATTCAGAGGTTGGAAAATGACATTATCACATTGAAGAGTCAGATGCCCAAAGGTCCTCAACAATTTCCTCAAGGAAGTTATAATAGAACGTTGTAGTTGCCTGGTCCTACTCAAAGGTTGGCTATTGAAGGGCCCTCAGCTAGCAAAAATAATCATATGGTTTGCAATTTCCATCTCACTTCTTATCATGATGGAAAAACTTTCTCAGAGATGATAAGGTTTATGCATATGCTTTCCACAAATGAACATACTGAGGAACCCCTGGTGGAAGAACCTCCTACACCTAGGGATGCTAGTGTGAATTTCTTTGAGTATGAATCAGATGAAGGGAATGGAGAAGATGTATATACTGAAGTGGATAACTCCAACTACGCATTGTTTACTAGGAATCAACAAGCACAGGGAGGACAGAACATTCAAGGCCAATCTAGTAATTCAAATCCTGCCCCCAAGTATATTCTGACTAGACAAAACAATGTCATGAAAGTGGAGAACGTAACACCCAAGGCCGTAGCTACTGAGGTACCTTCTACTTCATCTTCTCATAATCTAGTCTCAACTTCATTTGATATTGTAGAATCATGTAAAAATACAAAGATTAAGATTTCTCAAGCTGAGTATTTGAGGCTTAATCCATCTGAACTTGATAAATTAGTTAGATACATCAGACATGAACCTTCACCTTCCCATTGTAATGCTCAAGTGTACAATGATGCTGAAATACTTGCCCAAAATCAAAATTGTTCAAGTTCTGGCTCTAAAGACTCTAGTCCCTAGAATCCTTTTAATAAACTAGAACCTTTTTATGTCTATCTGTATATTGCTGGTTTCAAACTCAGTAATTGTGTTATTGATTCTGGAGCTTTAGAAAATGTTATGCCTGCTCAAGTTGCTAAAGCATTAGGCTTATCTTATACACCCTCACATGGCAAATGTTTTTCAATGGATGGTTCTCTGGTACCTAGCCTAGGTCAGATTAAGGATGCTCAAACTTCCTTGGCTACTTTCCCAAAGAAAAGATTGAAGCTAACAATTCTTGTGGCTGATGTACCTGCCAGTTATGGGATGCTCCTAAGTCGTAGTTTTTGTAAAGACCTAGGTGGAGAAATTCAGATGGATTGGTCACATGCCCTAATACCTATTGATGGGAAGAAGGTCCGTCTTAATCTTGAATCTAAAGCCAAATTCACTGTACTTAAAAATGAAGATCCTAGAGTGAACATTCTATTTGTAGAAATTAGGCTAGGAACTTACATGTGCACATCTGATGGGGATGAAGGTATCAGTCTAATCAGTCCTAACCTAGTTAATGAGTTATGGACTATGGAGTTTAATGGTAGTTGTTCCACTGCTGGGTCTGGGGCTGGGGTTGTCCTAATTTCACTTGATGGTTATTCTTTCCCTTTTTCTGTCAAGTTGGAATTCAAGAACACAAATAACACTTCTAAATATGAGGCTTTGTTGTTAGATCTGGAATTGGCCAAAGAAAAGGTGGTGAAGTAGTTGAAAGTTAAGGGAGATGCATAACTAATCGTTAAATAGATAAGGAAGTTATACACAGTTAAAAATGGCAGATTAAAGCATTATCTAAATAGAGTATGGGATTGTATTGAAGATTTTGATGCTTTTTCCATAGAGGCAATACCCAGAGAACAAAATACTAGGGCAGATTCCTTAGTTGTTTTAGCTTCTCTTCTCCTACCCCATCCAAATTTCAAAAATAAAACATACAGGATTGAAGTGGTATACTGGCCTAGTGTCCCTGACAATGTTAACCACTGGCAAGTCTTTAACTCTGATCAGCAAATCATTTCATTTTTTGAGAAAGATGAATCTTTGTCTAATATATTCTTTGAAGGAAGTAGTGTTGAGAGCAATGATGTTTTGGAAGAACAAATAAAGACCTCTAATAATTCAAGTTCAGGAGTTGTGAAATTAAAAGGGAATAAGATTCCTAAAGGGCTTGTTTCTCTTGAAGATCTTTTTAATTGG
Organism: Cunninghamia lanceolata; assembly: GCA_027924645.1. Taxonomy (NCBI): domain Eukaryota; kingdom Viridiplantae; phylum Streptophyta; class Pinopsida; order Cupressales; family Cupressaceae; genus Cunninghamia; species Cunninghamia lanceolata. The sequence goes on from BSBN01000078.1 coordinate 15,489,120, forward strand.
CATGATCAATACCTAAAAAAGAAGAATAAAGTTTCTATTACCACTTTAGCTGATTATGATAAAGTGAATATTAGCACTGAAGCTAATCCAAAAATTGTGTGCATTGGTAAATGTTGTTCCAAAGAAGAAAGGGAAAATTTAATTTCTCTACTTATCAGATACAAGGATGTTTTTGCATGGTGTTATGCTGATCTCAAGAAGTTTAGGAATGAAGAAATGCAACATCATATCCCCTTGAAGCCTGGTGTAGAGGAAAACTAATGCGTTGTAGACTTAAAACTTTAGGGGTAAACCTATCTGAACAATCCACTCTATCATTGCATTCCTACATTGAATTATTGACCAAGGAACATAAGCTTATGATGATGTTTGCACTATATATGCCTTCAAGACTCATGTCTATCCTAAACTAGTTCATACAAACTTATTCTAATCAACTTAATTGACTAAAGTTCACAGAAATGAAAGAACAACAAAAATAGTTAAAAACCTAGTTGCTATAGGTACCCTCAGCATAGTTTAAAGATAGCTATATTCAACAAAGAATTTACAGAATTAACTTGAAATACACAAAATGATAAAACACTTGACACTAATCTTCGGAGGACTTCAATTATGTATTCTATTCATGAATCACAACTATTAGAAATATCAATAATGATTTCTTACTTATTTCACAATGCAACATATAAGATAACATTAAATAGTTTAACTAGAAATGCATGAATATATAAGCGGATGTATAAAGTGAGAGTTAGTACCTTGAGTGGCCAGCTCAGGGAACTATCTCACTTCTTCTGGAAACTAAATCTACTTCAGATCTTCACACATTTTCCATGACATGCATTTGAATTCAATTCATATCAAAGACAGAATCTTCTTCAGATTTTATTCAAAATCAAACATGTCTGGAATAACTCATAACTATAAAAAATGAGTAATGGATATATAGATAGAAAGTAACAATAACAACTAACTAATCAATGAACTCATCCCCTAACTTATACAAAAGTGGGAGAGTTTTATGCAATCTTCCAACTAACTGTAATCATCAATTCATCCCTAAATATTAGGATATAGTTTTGAGATCAACTTATTAATTATCTAAGACAAAGGAAACAGAGTCCTAGTCAAACAAAATCCACCACAATAACTCATGAATGAAAATGCATAAGTTGCAGTTAGACTTCTAGAACAGGTCTTCTTCTTCTCTTGCATTTATTTTTCCATGATGACCACGTTCATCTCCATCGATCTTCACTTCTGACACTTGGACTGCTCTTTAATCAATTCCCTTGTTTTGCTTTCTACTACAATTACTCCTTCATGGATGCTATGTCTTTTCTACACAAGGTTAATTATTCCAACATATATACACAAAATAACCTTTCATATTAAACTTATGAAATCCTATTTACATCACATGCATATCGATAATTTAAATCATCCACTTGACAATATAACCACCATATTCCATTTATCATCATAGGTTTAGAGTCTCTGAGAAGTATATGTGAAACAACATATAATAAAGGTAAGGTCTGTAAGGTTCTTGCAAGATCATGTGGAAAGGTCTTAAAAACATATAAAAACATTATAAAAGGAAGTCAATATTTCAACTCAACATTTCCCCCCAACTTAAACTTTTGCTTGTCCCTTAGAAGAAAAACCAAGGAACTAACATCTAGGGTAGTAGATTATAATGTAAAGTGGTTTTTTTGAGGATAGTATTCACACAACTGGTCCTATTCTTCTAAACTGACCTCTTTGAAATAATTGCAAAAAATGTGTCTTGAATGCAAGTCAGGTTGATTATTGATAAATCTATTAAACTAAAAACTAAGGAATTTCTCTTTTAGAAACAATGCATAAACCCTTGGTGGAGGCCTGCATCCAATTATTCGCTTGGCTCTATCAATAACTTCTGCCTGTCAATCCTCCAACTGTTTGATTATCAAATCCTTTTCTGCAACTAATGCATATAAACTATGCCTCTTTTTCCCAATTCTCTTTTTCTTGCTTAGTCTTATCAGTTAATTTCATTAGTTCAAAGCCCAAGGACAGGGTGGTGTGAAACTTTGGGGTCTTTATCATAGGAGGTTGGAGAGTAAGTACTTCTTCTTCCTCAATTTTTGTTTTATTTTCAGCCAACTGTGCCAACAAATCTAAGTTAGAGCCATGGCCATAAGTCTGGATCTTCACCTCCAACTCCTGAATCCTTTTCTCTTTCTCTTTATCTTTCTCTTCATACCCCCTTACCTATTCCTCTAGCTGTCTTATTATGTCCAAGGCTTCTTGAAGTTCCTTCCTAATATCTCTTTCCTCTAATAATTCCTTTTCTTCTTCAACATTTTCATCATTTCCTTCCCTACGAACATTAAAAACTTCTTTAGCAGAATCATTAGGCACAAGTTTTCCCATCTTTCTTGTAGTAAACAAATCTTTTGACTCAAAATTAGAAGAAGAAATATACTTTCTTTTCCTTGCAAGCATATCAACATTTTCATAGGTGTCTGCAGAGACATTCTCAAGGGGGTTTTCTGCTCTATCTAAATCTAGATTCAGTGGAGTTGGATCATTGTCCTACAGGCCTATAGTTTTGTCCTCTCCTCGCTGTTTCTCAACAACTTTTTATTTGGCACCTTGCCTCCTTATCATACCTGAGCATCTAGGATTGACTACCTCTGCCTTTTTCCTCCTTTTATTTTCCCCCTTCTTCCTCTTTTCCCCTGCACTTTCTTCTTTTGTTGCACTCTTGTGCTTCCCCACTCCCTTCCTACTCTTCTTTTCCTTACCAGATGTTGAAGGAGTGGTTCTTTTAGTTTTAGGAGCAAATCTTGAGGGTTCTTCAGCTGATACAGACCTAAACTCTGGAGGGTTCTCATGTTGTGGCTCTTCCTGCTCAGTTTCAAAAGGAGGCACATGATCATATAGAATCTTATCTTCTAGTTCTAGTGCCTCTAAAAGTGTTGAAATGTCTACACATTGTTTAAAAGCTTCCCACCCAATCTGTGGGTATTGAATCCTTAAACTCCTCTTTATTAGCATAACTATTAAACAATGGTGGGAAAGGGTGGTGTCAGCCTGTTGTCTCTAATAATCTGAAGACATCCTTTTCAACATACTATATAGATAATTTGGAACATTGACAAGTTTTTCATGTCGTAAATGATTGAGCAATTTAAGATGTGCAGTATATAACATATTGTATCTACCATCATAGGTAATATACTTGATAATATAATAGGCACATTTCCCCCAAAAGAAGGGAAGAGATAGTCATTTGGTACCTTGTGTGGTAGAATCCAGGTGTTCACCTCTTTCACAAAACTCCTCCCTAGCCGCAACTGCATCAACTCTAGCTAGGTACTCAGACCCTATCCATGGCAACCCTGTGACCTGAGAAATATCTAACTCGAAAGCATCTATAGTCAACCCCTTTATCATTGCTTCATCATACTGTAGATTAAATGTAAATTCTTTCACCATATCATCATCAAACTCTAAGAATTTTAAGAAGTAATCTAACCAGCCTACTCTCGTAAAGAGTGGGAGAACCATCACATCCTCCAGTATTTCCTTATGTGCTAAAGGTTCTCTTATGATCATGTCTCCTCCCATTACTACTATGAATTGCAAGTTCTACAGTGTCAATTTTGTGCAGAATGTCATTCTTTGTTGCTCAATTCATGCTGCTTCAGCTCGCCATCCCAAAAGAACCAATCTTACAATTTAGATCGCCATCCCAAAAGAACCAATCTTACAATTTAGATTGCCATCCCAAAAGAACCAATCTTACAATCTGCCTCTTCTTTCCTTTGCACTATAACTTCCTTAGGGTACTAATTCACTTGTTGGCAGAATAAGGTAAGTTCATGGCACAGAATATTTATCTGGTTTTCTTGAAAGGCAAGGTTTTCAAAGGAAAACAATGTTCAAATGGCAAAAAATTCAAAATAAACCCCTCCCCCCAACTTAATTGCGAAGTGACCACACTTCATGTGGCAGGTATTATGGAATGAGGAGTAGTGATTAAAAGAAATGGTGATAATATTCATCGCATGCATGAAAATAAAATATGACTAAGCATGAATATAAAAAGAAATCTAGTTGTAATAATTGAAAGGTATAGAATGTACATATGAAGTGGAAATGAATAATTAACATTCCTTGGAAATTGTGAACAATTCTGATGATTCGAGATGATATGCATGCGGCGAACGAGATATAATGTGAGAGAAGGTGGCAGGTATGGCTGTAGAGATATAATGTGATAACCCAAGATGATGGAGAAAAGTACCAACTCATTAATGTGAATTGATAAATGGAGCAATAGAATGAAGCAGTTTAAAATGGATATGGGCATTTGGAATGGGCGGGAGAATTTAGGTATTGTTCACCAAGTGATGGAAGAGAGTTGCATACAAATGTTGCTATGGGTGCCCCCAGCATAGGTCCTGACTGTCTAATTATAAACACAATATATTAGGTCCCCACTAAGTTAGGTCACAACTAAATGAGTGAAAAATAGGTCCCAGTAGAAATGACTTGTAACCATGGAAATTGTGTTGTGTGTGCATGTGATTTTAAGCAAAGAAAATTATGTTTCAGCAACAGGGGTTGAGTATTGCAACTCAACCTCTGCATCATTGGATAGTGTTGGTGGATTAGTATATGAAGGTGTAGCATCTAGTACATCATTATCAAGAGTGTTGGGAGGACCATACTGAGTGGCTAAAGAAACAAGAAAGTCATCCTTCTGAAGTGGCTTTTTATACAATTTTAGCCTATGCCCATTTACTAGTAGTGAAAACCTAACTGCATCAATAGTCTGCAACTCAACTACACCATTAGGGAAGACTTGCTTGATCTCATATGGGCCTAACCAACATGACTAAATCTTGCCCTTAAAGTCCTTATACCTTGATTCATAAAGAAGTGCCCAGTCACTTGTAGTGAATTCCTTTGTTTTGATGTACTTGTCAAGCCATTTTGCCCTTTGTTTCTCTATGACCTCTGTATGATGAATTGCATCTAATCTAATTTCATCTAAAGCATTCAAATGTTGTAGCCTATCTTGTTGTGATGTGGTCAAATCCATTCCTAGGTCCATTTTTGTCCTCAGGGTTTTGTGTTCAAATTCAATAGGCAGGACTGTTGTCTTGCCATATACTAGCTCATAAGGTGTAAACCCTATAGTTGTCTTCCAAGTTGTTCTGTATGCCCAAACAACTTTTGGGAGCCTAGAAACCCAATCTCTTTTGTGAAGCTAGACTATCTTGGTTAGGATGTTATCAATTTCCCTATTAGTGATTTCCACCTGACCATTAGCTTGAGGATGGTATGGTGTGGATTTCTTATGCCTGATCTGGTATTCTGTAACCAATTTGGTTATTAAATCAAATGTAAATTGTGGTCCTTGGTTAGTTACTATCTCTCTTGTAACACCATATATAGTGAAGATGTCTTCATACAAGAATTTGGCCACATTGCCATCTTTGGCAAAATATAATGCCTTCACTTCAACCCATTTAGTTAAGTAGTCAGTACATACCAGGATATATTCTTTGTTGTTGGATGTAGGAGATATAGGTCCCACAAAATCCAAACCCCACTTGTCAAAAGGAGCCAATGAGATTTGTGGTTGAAAAGGCATCTCATCACTTCTAATAGGCCTCCCCATTCTCTAGAATCTATCACAGCTCCTAGTGTACTTGACAACATCTTTATGAAGAATTGGCTAGTAATAGCCTATTGTTAGTATCTTCAAGGTTGTCCTCTTAGCTACAAAATGTCCCCCACAAGGCTCATCATGACAAGCCTTCATTATATCAAATACTTCATCCTCCCTGATACATCTTCACATAATATTGTCTAGCCCAGTGTAAAATAGAAATCCAGAAATCCAAGAGTAAGAGAAACATTTATGAACTAGCTGCCTCTTCTCCCTTCGAGAGAAGTATCCTGAAATCTGCCCTATAACCAAATAATTGGCTATATCTGTGTATAGTGAGTGAAAATAGATGCTTATTAGGAAAATAATCATCATCCACTCCATCTGAAGACTGTGTATGTATTCTAGATAGAAAATTAGCTACAACATTGGCCTTGGCTAGTTTGTCAACAATTGTAATATCAAACTCCTACAACAACAATAACCACCTTACAAGTCTACCACCCACTATGGGTTTATTCATCAAATATCTGATGGATGTATGATCTGTATGGATAAAAACCTTGTAACCAGTTATGTAGTGCTTGAATTTATTAATTGCATAAACAACTACAAACATCTCTTTCTCTGACACAATATAGTTTAACTAAGCTCCCTGTAGATTCTTACTTACATAGTATATGGCATACTCCTTGGTTCCTTCTTGTTGACCTAGGATTGCCCCAATGGCAAAATCAGATGCATCTATATGGATGTGAAAAGGCAGTGACCAATTCAGACCTCTGAGAACAGGGGCTTGTGTTAAGGATGTTTTTAGCTTTTCAAAAGAGATCTGACAATCTGATGTCCATTCAAATTCACTATCCTTAGTTAGTAGGGTAAACAGAGGGGCAACAATCTTGCTAAAATCCTGAATGAACCTCCTGTAATATCTTGCATGGCCTAGGAAGCTCCTTACATCCTTCTATTTTTGTGGAACAGGCAGGGTAGATATGATCTCAATCTTCTTTAGGTCAACTTGGATGCCTGCACTTGAGATGAAATGTCCCAAGACCATTCCCTGTGTCATCACCAAAAAACACTTTTCATTACTCAAAGAGAGGTTGTGCTTTGTACATCTCTTCAATACCTTCTCCAGGTTGTGTAGTACTTCATCATATGTGTTACCATATGTAGTGAAGTCATCCATATAAATCTCCATATTGTCATGTGCAAAATCATAGAAAATACTAAGGACTGCTCTTTGAAATGTAGCTAGAGCATTGCACAAACCAAAGGGTAAGACAGAATATGCATATGTCCCCCAAGGGCAAGTAAACATTGTCTTATCTTGATCCTCTGGAGCAATCTTAATCTGGTTATAACCACTAAAACCATCAAGAAAGGAAAAATATTTCTTGTCTGCTAAAGAGTCAAGAACTTGGTCAATAAAAGGCAATGAAAAATGATCCTTCCTAGTAGCAATATTCAATTCTCTGTAATCAACACAAACCCTCCATTTGCCACCTTTCTTGGGGACTATAACTAATGGTGAAACCCATTCACTATCTAAAATGGGATATATAAAGCCTGCGTCCAAAAGCTTCTAAAGCTCAACTTTGACAATTTCTCTGAGGGTTGGATTCATGCGCCTCTATTGCTACCTGATTGGTCTATATCCATAATCTATGTATATTTTGTGCATGCACAAGGCAAGATCAATGCCTTTCATATTATTGTAATCCCAAGCAAATGTTGCTGAGTGTGTATGTAATATTTCATGCAGGGATTTATGTTGTTCATCAATCAATGTATTGTTAATGTTCAACATCTTACCTGGCTTGACTTCTACATGTTTGGACAGTTCTTGAATGGAAGACAAACCAAGGCTAGGTAATATAGGTAAGCATTGTTAAGGTAATAATGCATGGAAAATTTGGGAGACTTCTTTTGATGAACTACTGGGTATTATGTTGCTCAAAGGGTCTTATAAGCAAGATAGGCAGTCTTGCTGCTATGGGTGTCTCCCACAATCATTTTGTATAACATGAGCAATTAACTCATCCTCATCTGGAACATCTAATAAGGGGTTGTGTTCAATAGTCATTAGGGTTTGTAGGAAATAGATGTCTTCATCCTCCAGAATAAGCCAAATGGTCTACTCAAGCTCATGGTATGGCTAGGTAGGTGGATATAAAAACAATTTCTTGGTCACTATCCCATTAGATATGATCGTGTTGCCAGACCTACATCCTATAAATGCATCAGCAGTGGCAAACTATGGTCTACCTAGGATAAGAGGATAATCGACAAGATTAACCTTTGGCTGCAAAACTATAAAATCAGTAGGGTGTTCCCAAGAATCTAATGCAATGACCAAATCTTCTATGACTCCTTCAGGTTTGACTGTAGAACTGTTTGCTAATTACAAGACTATTTGAGTAGGCCTAAGGTTGTTCAATTGGAGTGTATGCATGGTCTCCTTGGTCATGACATTAATTGTAGCTCCTAGATCTATCAAAGTATTCTTAATCAGAGTCCCATTGATCTTTACATCCACCACTAGACTACTTGGATTTGTGTATTTGGGAACAATTATATTACCCAACATGATATCAGCAAGATTACCTAAAACATGTACTGTCTGAGGGTTTATTCTCTTCTTTCCTGGCTTCTTAATGCAAAGATCCCTAATAGTTTTGGTATAGATAGGAATATCCTTAATGGCTTGGATTAAGGGAATCTTGATGCTTATATCTTTTAGTTGGCTGAGAAGGACAACATCAATTTGGGTTGTTTGCTTTTGCATGGCCAAGTGCTCAGGAAAAGGAGGAGACTTCTATTGTGAGGTAGTTTGGGCATCTTGGGTTGATTCAAGTTCCAAGGGTGGCTTATCTAAGGCTTCATTAGTGGGTTCTTCATCTTCAAGCTCTGTGATTTGGGGAGATGGAGGACCTGCAAGTTGTTTCTCTGATCTTAGATGAACATTACTGACATCAACCCCATAGGTGGGATATTGCATTACTTCATTAGTGTAAGCCTACTGGATAGGCTTGTTGTTAGGGTTAGGTGAAGGTTGGGCAGGGATTTGGGTAAGTCTAGGAGGTGGATTTTGAGGTGGTGGCATTATGGCTGGCAACTATGGCTGAGATGGAATCATAGGTTGCTGAAATTGTGCATTTTTCTACCATTGTTGGCCCTTATTCTATTGAAATTAGAGTAGACAACTGAGAGGAGGGGTGAATCAATTGTCTCAAAACTTTAACACTTGCTACAATTAATCTTCTTTACCACTTATTAACATATTAATGATGTAACCATGAAAGCATGAATCAACAACACATGAGCAGAAATATAATCAACACACATAACACCAAGCTTTTTATGTGGAAACCCAGTTAAGGGAAAACCATGATGGGGGTTAGCCCACAAGATTTATTCTCTGTTAAAAGAATAGAAAAATGGGAAGGCACTTGCCTTTGGGCGTAATGCCCAGAGCTCACTACTCCAAGAGGTTCACTGCCTACAAATGATTATATGATTAACACAAAAAGATTGAACTAAGAAACAATATCTTCTTCTTCATGCCAAGATTTTGTTCCATTGAAGCTCACAATACTTTTGCTCTACCCTCAAACACTTCTTACTTATCTCCTCATCCTTTACTGCTCTTCCTCTTCTACTCTTCTTCTTCTCTGCTCTGCCCTTTTCTTTTCTTAGGATCTCATCATTTTCGGACATACACCTTTCCACAACTCAATCACAAGTATTTATATGCTTCATCAACCTTGGAATAAACATCAAGGTTGGCACTTTAATCATCTAACTTAATGCAAATCATTATACTATTGGCCAATTAGAGCTAGGACTTGAATCTTCCTTAAACAACTCACTACGCCTCATAGAACCTTTCTTAGATCATCCGCAACATACACAAAGCATCTGATCGGCCAAAATTGGAAAGAACATCAACACCAAAAGAGAAAAATTCAACTACGAGCTCAATTCTCAATGCAGACCACCAACACAATAGGCACATGATCTAGAGATCACCACAAGCACACTAAAATCAATAGTAACAACCGCAGCACCTAAAATTATCAGAATCACTTGCATCTTCATACCGGAACTCAAGAACACTGATTGCCATGACTATCACACTAGAAAGATTGCTTGCAGATCTCCAAATCAAAAACCACTTGAGTTGAGGATACACACCAACATCCCAAACATGCTTCTAGAACCGCAGACCATAATATTCAAATGCGGAGCAATCCAGACCAACTTTCCGTCACTCTGTTTCCTCTGAACAACTGGAAGACCCAGTTCTACTTAGATGGCTATGACTTCACCAATTCTTCATGTGGATCTCTCAAATATTAACTGGAGCAACTTCAGACAACCCTTTACAAACCCTTTACTCTATAGACTCTGATATTTATCTTACTAGAAATGCAAAGCAATCTACTTCACTAAACTGCATTGTCTTCTCTATTTCTAACAAAGAGATATGTAACTCACTTGATTCTTCTGAAGAGGCTAATTTTCTCAATATCCTCAACATACCAGTCTTCTAAATAGATAATAGAATAGGATACAGTTGACATCAATGATAACAAGGATATGTTGACATCAATGACAACACCGATCAGGCACAGATTTTCAACAATCTCCCCCTTTGTCATTGATGACAACATATGATGTGAAAAACTGATTCAACCATCAAGACAAGAACTTCTCCCCCTTTCTCTTACCACACCTGAAACCACTTTCTTCACAACTCCCCCTTTCACCAACAACCGCTTACTTCCAAGTTTTTCACATGACTTCTCCCCCCCTTTGACATCAATGGCAAAGGGCACATATTTGCAATCATCTCTCCCTCTCCTTGTTCTTTAGATAAAATTAAATTGAATTCCAGAATTAATATGTTGACTACTCCCCCTGAGTAGAATTCCCTTAAGATCAATCCGGATCACAAGATATGATTGTGAATTCCACTAGACTAATGCACACTAGTGCACCTTAGTTCTAAACAAGACAGGCAATAGCCCCTAGCTTACCTCTGAAATACTCATAAGTATCCTTAGGCAAAGGCTTAGTGAAAATATCTGCAATCTAATCCTTTGAAGAAACAAACTCCAATTTAACTTCATTCTCATTTACCTTCTCTCTCAACAAGTGAAACTTGATGATATGTGCTTTGTCTTTGAATGCAACACTAGATTCTTTGAGATGTTTATTGCACTTGAGTTATCACAGAAGATTGTAATAGGCTCTTCAAACATAATTCTGATATCCTTCAACATTTGCTTCATACACAAGAATTGAGTACAATTACTTGCTACTACTATATACTCTATCCCTGCAGTAGACAGAGATATTTCCTCTTGCTTTTTGCTCAACCAAGAAACTAATCTATTTCCCAAGAAGAATGCACCACCACTAGTACTTTTCCTGTCATCCACATCTCCTGCCCAATAAGCATCTGTAAATGCATGAAGAGTGAAATCATCATCCTTAGGATACCATAAGCCATAATCAAATGTCCCCTTTAGATATCTAAAAATTCTTTTGACTTCTACAACATGGGATTCTCTAGGATCATCTTGAAATTTGGCAACAAGTCCAACTGCATTCATTATGTCAGTTCTGGTTTGAGTCAGATAAAGCAGTCCTCCAATCATTGATCTATACCTTCTCTGATCTACCTTAGGTGAATCATCTTTACTCAGCTTGCATCCGGTTACCATAGGAGTACTTACTGGTTTTGAATCCTCCATTCCAAACTTTTTCAACAAGTCTCTCACATACTTAGACTAATATATGAAGATGCCTTTATCTAATTGAGTGATTTGCAGACCTAAGAAGAAATTCATTTCACCAAACATGGACATCTCAAATTTAGTTTGCATCTAATTAGCAAATTTCTTACACATGCTCCCATTTCCACCAAAGATGATATCATCAACAAATACCTTAACAATCAATATGTGCTCATGATCAATTTTGAAATAAAGATTACTATCGGCTGTGCCTTTGCTAAATCCTAGCTTTAGCAAATACTTATCTAATCTTGCATACTAGGATCTTGGGGCTTGTTTAAGTCCATATAAAGCTTTCCTCAATTGGTAGACCATATCTTTTTGATCAGCTAATTGGAATCATTCCAATTGCTCAATGTGGACTTCTTCCTCTAACCCTCCATTTAGGAATGTTGACTTGACATCCATCTGGTAAACTTTGAAATCTTTGTAACTAGCAAAGGCAAGAAATAATTTGACTGCTTCAATTCTTGTCATGCTAGAGCAAATATTTCTTCAAAATCAATTCCCTCTACCTGAGAATATCCTTTGTACACCAATCTTGCTTTGTTTCTCACAACTTCACCATCTTCATTTAGTTTATTCTGGAAGACCCATTTAATTCCAATTACATTTTTATTGTTAGGTCTAGAAACAAGATCCCAAGTATGATTCTTTTCAATTTGCATTAATTCTTCTTCCATTGCTTTTATCCAATTTTAATCATTACAAGCTTCATTCACTATTTTTGGTTCAATCTTTGAAATCAAACAATACTCCACTTGATCTTTAGCAATTCTTCTTCTAGTTTGAACACCTTTATTTTTATCTCCTATGATATGATATTCAGAATGATTCAACCTTACATACCTGGGAGTTTTGGGATTCTCTTGAACTGCTGATTCTTGAGCTTGTTCCTCAACATTTGCATTAACTTCTTGAGTCACTAGATTCTCTGGAGCAATCTAAGTCTGAGTTTGAGTTAGGACTTGCACTCCTTCATTTGGACTTTCATCTTGATCATCAGATTCATATCCATAGGACCTAGAAGATCTCTCCTTGCTTTCATCAACCTTGACATTAGTACTTTCAACAATCCTTTTCAATCTCTTGTTAAAGCACCGTAATGCCTTGCTATGGTTAGAATAACCCATAAATATTCCTTCATCACTTCCTGCATCAAACTTGTCAAGATCTTCATCTCTTTTGATATAGCATTTACTATCAAAAACTCTAAAGTATTTCACAGGAGGATTACCAAACCATAGTTCATAAGGTGTTTTACCAAAATTACCTTTGATGTACACCCAGTTAAGAGTGTAGACAATAGTACTCATAGCCTCTCTCCAATAGACATGTGGAAGATTTGCTTCCATCATCATGGTTCTAGCAGCCTCTTGAATAGTTTGATTCTTCCTTTCAACAACTTCATTTTGTTGAGGAGTCCTAGGGGTAGATAACTGTCTTCTTATTCCATACTTTTCAAAAAATGCACTAAACTCATTGGAGGTAAATTCTCCACCTCTATCAGATCTCAGACATTTTATCTTTACACCAATCTCATTTTCCACCATAGCCTTGAACAGCTTGAATCTATCAAGAGCCTCTGATTTCTCTCTCAATAAATTGGCCCACATCATCCGAGAATAGTCATCAATCAGCAACATGAAGTACCTTTCTCCTTGCAAACACCTAACTCTGGCAGGACCACACAAATCAGTGTGCACAAGTTCCAATAATCCACTTGAAGATTGTTCTTTACTTTTGAATGTAGTTCTAATCTATTTGCCCATTTAACATTCCTTACACATGCTATTTGTAGGTTTCATAAGTTTTGGAAGATCTCTCATAGCCTAGGTAGTACTTATCCTGACAATGTTATCAAAGTTTACATGACACATTCTTTTATGCCATAACCAGCTCTGATCAATATGAGCAATGAAACAACTTTTACTAGTACCACTTAAATGAAATATGTTACCTTTAGTCTGTGTACCTGATGCAATCACAGTTTCAGAGCTTTCCAAAATTTTGCATTTTCCACCCTTGAATCGGAGATCATATCCTTTGTCCACCAACTATCCAACACTGAGAAGATTATGCTTCAATCCTTCTACATACAGAACATCATTAGTGTTATTCATACCATCAAAAGAGATGGATCCTTTGCCATGGATTCTACTGGTTGAATTGTCTCCAAACTTCATGATTCCACCTTCATATCTTTCCAAACTTATAAGCTTACTTTTATCACTAGTCATATGATGAGAGCATCCACTGTCAATCACCCATTTATCCTTTTCTTCAATCTAAGTAGCTAAAGTACTTTCCACATTCACACAGCTAGTAGATTCAGTAGACACCAGATCTTCTTCTTTGATAGCAATGAACACCCATCATTTCCAGAGTTACTTCCCATATTAGATTCATCATTGATGACTCCTTCAACTTCTTGGACATAGTAACACTTGTTCTGACCCCTAGTTCTATTAGGATTTGGCTTTAAAACCCTCTCCAAACATCTTGAGGCAAAATGACCAATCTTATTGTAGGCAAAACATTTGAAAGGCAACTTTCCTTCATACTTACCTGATCCTCTTGGTAATATTTTGGCAATAAGGGCTTCAATTTCTTCAAGCTCCTTCCTTACCTTCTCATAACTAGTTAGCCTTCTTGAAGAGGTTTCACCTGGATCTAATCTTTTCTTTCCAGAAACACTTGCCTTAAATGCAGTTTCATATTTAGGAAGAGAAGCACCAAACTCACTCATTTCAAATGCTGAAAGTTTACCAACCAATTCATCCCTTGTAACAGTTGTTACAATCCTAATCTCTTCAATGGTAGAAACTTTATGTTTATATGTGGCAGGTAAGGATCTAAGCACTTTGGCAACAATCTCTAATTCTTCTAGTTTTCTACCAGCACTCCTGATATTGCTTACAAGTTCATTTACTCTCTACATGTAGGAAGTAATGTTTCCATCTTCACTCATCCTTAAACTTTTGTATCTACCCTTCAAGCTCTGTAGCTTCGTACACTTAACATATTCATCACCTTCATACAGGGTTTTCAACTTCTCCCAGATTTCATGAGCAGTTTTCAATTCTAGGACATTTGTCATTTTTGTATTAGTTAGGGCACTCAATAATGCTTATTTAGCTCGAATGTTGTATTCAGCTTCTTTGAGTTCATATAGAGTTGAAGGACCTTTCTCCGGAACCGTATACTCATCCTTAGTTATCACCTAGTACGGATCACCCATGCATTGCAAATGGGACTGCATGCACATCTTCTAAAGAGAGTAGTTTGTTCCATCAAATCTCAGACTATCTTTCTTGTATGTCAACATCCTGGATCTCCTCAAGCGGTCAACCTTCTTTTAGAGAAACTAGCTCTGATACCAATTGTTGAAATTAGGGCAGACAACTGAGAGGGGGGGTGAATTAGTTGTCTCAAAACTTTAACAGTTGTTGTAATTAATCTTCTTTACCACTTATTAACAGATTAATGATGTAACCATGAAAGCATGCACCAACAACACATGAGCAGAAATATAATCAACACACATAACACTAGGATTTTTACGTGGAAACCCATTTAAGGGAAAACTACGGCTAGGGTTAACCCACAAGATTTATTCTCTGTCAAAAGAATAAAAAAATGGGAAGGCACTTGCCTACGGGCACACTTCCCAGAGTTCACTGCTCCAAGAGGCTCACTGACTACAAATGATTATATGATTAACATAGAAAGATTGAACTGAGAAACATCATCTTCTTCTTCATGCCAAGGTTCAGTTCCATTGAATCTCACAATACTTCTACTCTTCCCTCAAACACTTCTTAGTTATCTCCTCATCCTTTACTACTCTTCCTCTTTTGCTCTTCTTCTTCTCTACTCTACCCTTTTCTTTTCTTAGGATTTGTCATTTTCACACAGACACCTTTCCACAACTCAATCACAAGTATTTATATGCTTCATCAACCTTGGAATAAACATCAAAGTTAGAACTCCAATCATCTGACTTAATGAGAATCACTATATTGTCGGCCAAACATAGCTAGGACTTGAATCTTCCTTAAACAACTCACCACGCCTCATAGAACCTTTCTTAGATCATCTGTAACATACACAAAGCATCCAGTCGGCCAAAACTGGAAAGAACATCAACACCAAAAGACAAAAATTCAACTATGAGCTTAATTCTCAATGCGGACCACCAACACAATAGGCACACAATCTATAGATCACCACAAGCACAATGAAATCAGCAAGAAGAACCGCACCACCTAAAATTATCAGAATCACTTGCATCTTCATAATGGAACTTAAGAAAACTGACTGCCATGACTGTCACACTAGAAATATTGCTTACAGACCTCCAAACCATGAGCCACTTGAGTTGAGGATACACACCAACATCCCAAACATGCTTCTAGAACCGCAGACCATAATATTCAAATGCGGAGCAATCCAGACCAACTTTCTGTCACTCTATTTCCTTTAAACAACTGCAAAACCTGGTTCTACTCAGATGGCTATAACTTCACCAATTCTTCATGCGGACTTCTCAAATCTTAACTGGAGCAACCTCAAACAATCCTTTACAAACTCTTTAGTCTACAGACTCTGATCTTTATCTTACTGGAAATGCACAGCAATCTACTTCACTGAACTACACTGTCTTCTCTATTTCTGACAAAGAGATATGTAACTCACTTGATTCTTCTGCAGAGGTTAATTGTCTCAATATCCTCAACATGCCAGTCTTCTAAATAGGTAATAGAATAGGATAGAATTGACACCAATGAAAACAAGGATATGTTGACATCAATGACAACACTAATTAGACACATATTTGCAACATATTCCATTGAGGTTGTCATTGTTGTTGTTGAGTAGGCTACTAGGGATTATAGTTGGGACCTTGGAAATTTTGTTGAGGCCATGAGTTTGGCTATTGTTGGTTCCAACCAGCTTGTGGAGTAGGCCATTAGGGAGTAGACCATTGGGACTTTTGCCATGCATTTGGGTTACCAGGCCATTGTTGAGTATTCCAAGCAGAGTAATTCAGTTTTGCAGCAGGAAAGGAAGGATTAAAATTTAGTGGATCAGAGGGCATACCTTGTCTTTGCTACCATGGTCTCCTTTGAGTAATGAACAACAATTGCCCATCTTCTCCTTCAAATTGCTGCAACTCAAGTCTTTCAATTTTTTCTTGCTAGATACTGGCCACCCTCTTGCATTTGCAATTGGCCTTCCTTTGTCTACAGTTGGGGCAGTATTCAGTAAGCATTGCATCTTCCTCTTCTTGTTTCTTCTTGATGTGAAGAGTGTCCAACTGTATAGTCATATGGCTAGTGATGTCATCTTTCATGTTTGTCAACAAATTACTAATCTCCACTCTAGAAACTCCATTAGTTGCCTTGCCTACAATAGCTACTCTTTCTCCTCTAGTTTTTTTGGAAAAGGTCCTAGAATAGTTTCTACAAACTGTGCAAGTATCCTCAAAGGGGAGTTGGGAAATATCCCCTATTCCAATAAGATTGAGGACATCCATGCAATCATCATTGACCCCCCTCAAAAAGACCAGCTTTAGTGATTCATCGGACAACTTATTTTGAGGATTTTTCTTCAAGGAAAATTGGAATCTCTCAACATAGTATTCTAGTGTCTCATCCTCCTTCTATGACATCCTAAATATGTCATCTCTCCTCCTATCATGTCCTCTATAGTAGTCTTTGTATTTTTCCAGGAATTTTGACTTCATGGTATCCTAGTCTGGAATGACATCTTTCCCTAACCCCATAAACCACCTTAAAGCAACATCCTTTAATGTGGTAGGAAATAGCTTCAGTCTGTAAGGATCAATGCTGTAGTCACAACTCCTACACAAGACATCAAACTCGAATAGGAAAGTGTCAGGATCTTCAATCACCAAGCCATAGAAAATAGGCAATGCAGATGGTGGTATATTTTTTAGAGTAGCAGCCCGTGCTTGTTCTGGGATAGGGAACTCAAACCTTACTTGTCCTAGAGGATCATCTACTACATTATCTCCCATGGTTCTAAAAGTCCCTTCTATAGTTGTAGAGGAAGCTGATGGAGATGTAGACGATGTTGATGAAGATGTAAGAGGGAAATCCTCTTCAACACTTTCTACTATATAATTGATAAAATCAGCTGTATCCTCATTATCTTGAGAAGTTGAAGGGAGGAATCTACCTCGGTTATCTCTTTGCCTCTGGATATAGTAACTTGAGATTTATGTTTCAGCGGTCCTGCACAGTGTTAGTAGAATGCCTGGTGTTTTGTAAAAATGAATTTATTAAATCTAATGCTGAAATTGAGATTTAACTATGAAAGCATATAAAACTAATGAGACTATGAAGATAGCACCATCCCCAGCAATGGCACCAAAAATGTAGAGGAAAACTAATGTGTTGTAGAGTTAAAAATTTAAGGGTAAACCTATCTAAACAATCCACTCTATCATTGCATTCCTACATTGAATTATCGACCAAGGAGCATAAGCTTATGATGATGCTCACACTATAAATGCCTTCAAGACTCATGTCTATCCTAAACTAGTTCATACAAACTTATTCTAATCAACTTAATTGACTAAAGTTCATAGAAATGAAAGAACAACAAAAATAGTTGAAAACCTAGTTGCTACAGGTACCCTCAGCATAGTCTGAAGATAGCTATATTCAACAGAGAATTTATAGAATTAACTTGAAGTACACAGAATGATAAAAGACTTGACACTAACCTCTGGAGGACTTCAATTATGTATTCTATTCATGAATCACAACTATTAGAAATATCAATCACGATTTCTTACTTATTTCACAATGCAACATATAAGATAACATGAAACAGTTTAACTAGAAATACATGAATAAATAAGTGAATGTATAAAGCGAGAGTTAGTACCTTGAGTGGCCAACTCAGGGAACTATCTCACTTCTTCTAGAAACTAAATCTACTTCAGATCTTCACACATTTTCCATGACACGCAGTTTAATTCAATTCATATTAAAGATAGAATCTTCTTTAGATTTTACTCAGAATCAAACATGTCTGGAATAACTCATAACTGTAAAAATGAAGTAATGACTATATAGATAGAAAGTAACAATAACAGCTAACTAATCAATGAACTCATCCCCTAACTTATACAAAAGTGGGAGAGTTTTATGCAATCTTCCAACTAACTATAATCATCAATTCATCCCTGAATATCAGGACATAGTTTTGATATCAACTTATTAATTATCTAAGACAAAGGAAATAGAGTCCTATTCAAATAGAAATCCACCACAATAACTCATGAATGAAAATGTGTAAGTTGCGGTTAGACTTCTAGAACAGGCCTTCTTCTCTTGCATTTATTTTTCTGTGATGACCACGTTCATCTCCATCGATCGTCACTTCTGACACTTGGACTACTCTTTAATCAATTCCCTTGTTTTGCATTCTGATGTAATTACTCCTTCCTGGATGCTATGTCTTTGCTGCACAAGGTTAATTATTCCAACATATATACACAAAATAACCTTTCATATTAAACTTATGAAATCCTATTTACATTACATGCATATCGATAATTTAAATCATCCACTTGACAATATAACCACCATATTCCATTTATCAGCATAGGTTTAAAGTCTCTAAGAAGTATATGTCAAACAACATATAATAAAGGTAATGTCTATAAGGTTCTTGCAAGATCGTGTGAAAAGGTCTTAAAAACATATAAAAACATTATAAAAGGAAGTCAATATTTCAACCAAACACCTAGCACCATACCTTTTAGACAAAAGCAGAGAACTTATAATCCCAAGATAGAAGAAGCCATCTTCAAAGAAATTGACAAAATGTTGAAAGCCAAAATCATCTACCCCATTCATCATTCTACTTGGGTGGCAAACATTGTGCCTATTAGGAAGAAGAATGGCGAGATTCAGATTTGTGTTGACTTCTAAAATCCAAATCAAGCCTCTTTGAAGGATAATTATCCCTTGCCAGTAATGGATCATATTCTATAGATTGTAGATGGTTTTGAGATGATGTCTATGCTTGATGGATTTTCAGGATACAATAAGATTGAAGTGGCTTGTGAAGATCAGCATAAGATAGCTTTTACTACCCCTATCGGTGTTTTTGCATATAATAGGATGCCTTTTGGTCTCATGAATGCTGGTGCCACATTTCAAAGAGCAATGGATCTGACCTTCAATGATTTGAAGAACAAAATCATAGTGGTATATCTTGATGACTTCAAAGTTTTCTCTAAGAAAAGAGCTAATCATTTGCATGATTTGGAGGTAGTTCTACAACATTGTAGAGAAAATGGTATTTCTTTGAACCCTAAGAAGTTAATCTTTGCAGTTACTGAGAGCAAACTATTAGGACATATTTTCTCAAAGGATGACATAAAAATTGATCTAGAAAGGGTTAAGGCAATTCAAAAATTAAGTCTACCTGCAACCAAAAACAATACCAGGTCCTTTTTTGGTCAAGTAAATTTTTTGAGAAGATTTGTCCCAAATTTTGCTAAGCTAACCAGACACATTGTTGAAATGATGAAGAATAATCATGTTTTCAAGTGGAGTGCTAAAGGAAAGAAAGCATTTGAAGATATAAAAAGAGCCATTGCCATTGCACCCACACTTGTGCATCCTAATTTTTAGAAAGATTTTATTATCTATTGTTATGCCTCTAAACATACTCAATCTTCCATATTGATACAAAAGAATGAGAAAGGAATTGAAACTTCCATCGCTTTCATGAGTGTACCATTAAAGAAATATGAGCTTAAATATTCTAGTTTGGAGAAATAAGCATATGTAGTGGTGAAAGCTTTAAAGAGTTTCAGATTCTATATATTGCATTCACATGCTATTGTGTATGTTCTAAAATATGGTGTAAAAACTATACTCACTCAAAAGGAGATTGGATGTAACAATAAGGGAGCTTGGATAGCTAAAGTTCAAGAGTATGATATTGAGATTAAGCCTACTAATCTAGTCATGGATAGAGGTTTATGCAAGATGATTTATGAAAATGAAGTCAAAGGTAAAGGAGAGTTACCCTTGGTTCTTTTCACTAGTAATACTGATGAATGGTTTTCCAATGTTTCTTGTTTATTAACCTATAGTGATTGTCCATCTCACCTCTCTACAAAAGAAAAGAGGAACCTGAAACTTGAAGCACATAAGTATGTCATTTGGGAAGGTAATCTATATAAAAGAGGAGTGGATGGGACATTTCTAAGGTGTGAAAACAAGGAACAACAGAAGAGGTTACTGGAAGCTTTTCATAGTGAAGCTTGTGGGGGACACTATTCTGCATCAGTGACAACTTTCAAGATATTGAGGCAGTGCTTTTACTGGCTTGGTGTGTTTAAGGATGCCTATGAGTGGGTATCAAAGTGTGAGAAATGTTCAAAGTTCACAGGTAGACCTCGGTTAGCTGCTCTGCCTTTAAGGCCAGTAATCATAGATGAACCATTCCAGTAATGGGGTTTAGACTTCATTGGACCAATTAATCCAAACTCTAGTGTTGGACATACTCATATTTTGACTGCTATAGATTATTTTACCAAATGGGTAGAAGCTATTCCAATAAAGAATACCAGTTCTAAAGTTGTTTTTACTTTCCTTAAGGAGAATATTTTAGTCAGATTTGGTGTACCCAAGAAGTTGGCGACTGATAATGCCTCAAGTTTTTCCTCTATAGAAATTACTCTTTTCTGTTATGATTTTGGTATTAGCCTAGCCCATTCTTCTAATTATTACCCATAGGACAACTGACAGGCAAAGTCTAGTAACAAAAACCTCATCTCTATTGTTAAATAGCTAGGTGAAGAAAATCAAAAGGGATGGCATAAGAAGCTGTATGATGCCCTTTGGGCTGATAGAATAACATATAAAAGAGCAATCAGTACGTCCCTTTTCTGTCTTGTTTATGGTATTGATAGTACGATCCTTATTCCTTTGGAACTATCTACATTGAATCTACAAAAATCAATCAAAGATGAACAGTTTCAGTCGGCACTAGAGAAGAGGATATGTTATTTAAATCATCTGGAAGAACAAAGAGAAGTTACTGTAGATAGAATTGCTAAGCACCTACAAACTATCAAAAGGATCTTTGATAGGAAGGCTAAACAAAGGAATTTTGTTGTGGGAGATTCTGTGCTTTTATGGGACAAGAGAAGAGAACCAAAGAGTGCACATAAGAAATTTGACTCTTTATGGATAGGCCCCTTCAAGATCAAAGAGGTTATAGGAGACAATTCATTTATGTTGGCTTATCCTGATGGAACATTGCTATCTCTTGCCTACAATGGGCAAGATCTAGAATTATGTAATTGGTAATGTTTCCTGAGTCCAGCCCTGTACCATAGTTTCCTTTTCTATTTTTCCCTACTGTTTTGTGTGACTCTATTGCCCTTGGAATAAGGCTTTGTTTGTCATATTTTTCTTGGGTTCTTTGTGTCCTCTTGAGTCCTTGTCCCCAATTAGAGCCAGCTATTGCCCCCCTTTTTGAAAAAGGGCATCCTAATCCATTGTTTGTTTTCCTCTTCTATCCCTTTCTGGTCTTTTCACTTAGTTCATTCTTCCGGGTCAAATTGGCTTAGTCCCTTTGGTAAGTCAGCGATCTTCCACATTTTTGAAGTGAAGTCAGTGGGTTCACAAGTTCTTGAACTGCCCATCTTTCTGACTTGCTTTGTGTTTCGTATGCTTAAGTCATTCATCGAGTCTTTGCTTTGTAGTCGAGTAGTCGAGGATTCTTTGAAGTTTTGAACCTTTGGCTCCTAGTTCAAAAGTTTATCTTTTGACTGACTCACCAACTTTGCTTGACACACTTTCCCAAGTAGTGTTTGGCTACGCTGATGTACTATACAGAAAAATGACACTTGTCACTTTGCATTTAATTTGAAGAATGTGCAGACACAGTGGCATAATTCTCGGAGGGAAAGTCGAGGCATGCATTTATGATTTGAAATGACAAATTTGCCACCAAAGTTAATATCTTCCTTGGATGAAATTATGAGAAGTGATCTGAATTAATTCCTAAGCTCGCCAAAGGTGATATTATATGCAAAGAATGTGTTGCAGAGGGATAAACGACTAGTTCACTACGTGCAAAATTTTGGCATAGTGCCATTTTCACAGGTCAGTGTAGCTAGTAACTCTCTTTCTCTCTCTATAAAAGCTTCATATCTTCTTTGGGGAGTTAGAGATTTTCATTTTCCATGTATATGCACAAATAATTTTTAGTGGGTGTCTCGCCTCATCCTCTGCTCTCTGCTTGTATCTCTGAATCTCTTGTTTTCTGGTTTCTAGAGCATATAAAAATAAAATTCAAATTTCAAGGCACCCCTGTGGCTTCCATTGTGGAGAATGGACTTTTTGAAGTGAGACATACAAATCTGGGCCATGTAGATTTAGATGATTTTTGGAGAAGAATGCGATCTGAGAAGAGAACCCCTTTGGCAGAAAAAATTATCAGCAGCGGATTAAACAAAGCTGGTGGTTTCCCACTCGCTGTGCATTGTCTGGAATTGATGGTTATGTGCAGATAGTTAGTTCCTAGATTCTCAAGAGATAAGGACTCCTAATGGTGTTGTGGTGGCTAAAATTGATTCTGAATCTATTGCTTCAGCCCTAAACCTAGAGGAGTATGAAGATAATGCTGATGTCTATGTTTCCTCTGCTTGGAATTACTATAATGAGAAAAAGGACTGGTGTCATGCTTGCATTGCCAAAAGTTGGCTGGAAGAAGAAAAGACTGGGAAATCTCAGTTGTCTACTAATTTGAAAAGGAGCCATTTCAAAGAAGAAATCTCTAACATGATAACCCTCCTAAACAGAGTTGTTGGAAACCCCAAGTCAGATGTATTTAAGTTTTTGATGTGTAGATTTATTTTGTTGATTTGTGGTGACCACCGAATTGACTGGTTGAAAATTATTAGTGAGTGTCTCCAGGAGAAGCAGATAAATTTTACACAGACCGTGAAATTCCACATGTGCTCCCAGTTGGTCTACATCTTGGCTCACAAAGAAGCTGCTTGGCCTAGTCTAAGGACTCAAGGATGTTCTTTGGCAAGCATGCCTATGTATCAAATTTTCCCTCAACTACAAAGGAGTGAAGGTATGAAATATTTCAGACATGTAAATGATGCTTTTTCCATGCTATTGGCTAAAAGAATTGATGGCTCTCTACAGAAGAGATTTTTTGTAGAAGCGTCTGCTTTGGTTATGAAGTTTGGTAGTTTTTACATACAGTTTGATCACTTCTCATATCTGAGAATTTGGGGTTATGAAAATGCCCCATTAAAATTACCTCGATATCCATCTGATTATTTGGTGCTATTGGAGGTTTACCGCCATATGGTGATAGTCAATGTCAAATACCATGCTATAAAAAAGAAAGGGTATTCTTTCCCTATGTCTTTATCTTTTTATTCATGTAAAAGTAATGATGGTGCCTGGAATGTAGATAAATTGTTGTCTGAATTTAGTCTGCATAGTTTGTCTCCCTGTATTCCATTTGATAGTAAGAACTTCATAAAAGGAAATATGTATGGAGGTGGTTCCTACTCACATCTTCCCCATATTGAAGATTTTTGGGAAGATTGTATTGATGAAAGAGAGGTTTAGAGGAGAAAATGGATAAGATTAACTATTGATCAGGTCTGTGCTTTCAAGTTAAACATTCAAGTCCCTAATATAGTTGATGATTTCTCAAATCTTTTGGAAGAAGGATATAATACAGTATCAAGGGAACCTCTACCTCTAATAAAGTGGTCTGAGAAAGAAGTTATAGATATTATGTTATTGTCATTTCATGTTTTAAGAATAGAGAAGTAAATACAAACAAAGGCAAAAGAGTGTGCTGGGTCAGCAACACCAAAGGACTCAGCCTCTCAAAATAAAACTAGATCCTAGATTTCTACCTCACATAGAAAATCATCTAGTTTGGACCCGGCTCTCTAGAGAGTCAGCTCACAACCAAATGACGATGGTGAGGGGCCGCCCGAGGAGATTGCCAAGTTAAAGACCACTTGTGAATTGGATACCCATATGATAAAAAGGAATACTAGATTGGCTACTTCCACATCCAAAGCAGACCATGTGCCCCTGCTTAGTAATCAAGTGATTCTGATTCTTTCATCTTCTCCCAAATTGGAGAGGATAATTTACTAAATTCATTGTTAAGTTCACCAAATTCCCCTAAAAAAAAGAGATGCAAGAGTAGAATTCTCACCCTACACCTATAATGGCTGTTGCCGATGGCACTAATGTGCCAGTCTCATCCCCAAGCTGGTTGAAGAAGGTAGTGCAAAAGAAGAAAAGGTATACCCTTCATGCTGATGAAGGTGTTGACATTGTTGCCAACTTGTTACAAATAGTCCCAAAGCCTAAACATGCAATGAGAATGTCCAGAATAGTGACCAATACCACCTCAGAAAATCAATTCTCAGAAATTGCAAATCCACTAGTTGATAAAAATGAAGATGAGGTAACTAAAGCAAAATTCAAAGTGAGCTGAGTGGACTTAGGGACATCAACTACCGAGGGTGATTTATATCATGTGCGGTATTCTGTTGATAATATTTCTAAGAGAGTGAAAGGACTTCAAGATGAAAATTCAAAGTTGTTTGCATATATAAGTTCATTATCTTGTTTTGCTAATGCAATTTTTAAAATCATGACTCCCTCGACTGAGGCATCCTCAGGTATCAACCTCCACACTTTTGATCCAAACCTACTCCAGCAAGTCAAGAATTCTCTATATTTGTAAAAGGCTATGGATCAATGGGTTGAAAGAATTATTCTTGATGGCCTTATTCTTATTAAGGGGTAGTCAAATTGTTCGGTATCATACATACTAAGAGGGAGGCCTTACTATTAGATTTTGATAAGACTTGAAGTGATCACCATAGCCTAAATATAGCCTCTAAGGAAGTACAGGGCCTCGCCAAATGAACCCTGGCATCTTAATGGTTGAAGGGATTATAGCTGATCCTAAAGAACTAGATACAACTATGTGGACTGATACATTGGAATGTAAAATCTGTATTATTGCCGCAGCTAAAGAAGAAATGGGAAAAGTAGTAGCAGTTTATTATAGAGAAATGATGAAAATTAAAAGGGATTTTGCTACTTTGGAGGTAGAGGCTAATGGAATAGTTGATGAGAAGTTGCTGGATATCAAGGAAATTAAATAGAATTTCAAAAAGGTGGTCATTGAGGAGATAGTAAATTACAATACAATTACAAGGGAATCATTGGTGAGACTATCTAAGTTAGCATCTTACATCAACACTTGTAGGGGTGACATTGATGAAGTATATCATAAGGTGACTAACTTTAAGCAGGTTATCATGAAGAGGAAGCATCGCATCATCATGACTAGATCCCCACCTAGCATGACATTGACACCAGTTGTCAACAGTTCAAAGTGTACAAAGCTAGATTGCGAGCACATGTACTCCAGGCGATGCAA
The DNA here is from genome assembly GCA_027924645.1 of Cunninghamia lanceolata. NCBI lineage: Eukaryota > Viridiplantae > Streptophyta > Pinopsida > Cupressales > Cupressaceae > Cunninghamia > Cunninghamia lanceolata. Next base: position 15,515,103 of record BSBN01000078.1, read on the forward strand.
AGTGTCATGGTAGGAGGCGGACAGTCAAAAGAAGATGAGGAGATGGATGAGGTGGATGATGGCGATGTGGACTTGGAAATATTGAAATTTTAATTTCATGCTTTAAAGTTATTTCATACTTGCTCTTAAACTATTGGCTCTGGAGGGCCCCTTTTATTATTATTGTTTAAAAAACATCTTTTAACTAGCTTTTTCAAGAAGCCATTATGACTCTCAAGACAATTATGGTTTGCCCTAGCTATATATTTTGAATGGCTGGTCGAATTATAGAGCTTTTTTTTGGTAAAAATGTGTTTTCTTAAAGGGTAGTAGTTAATTTTGTTTTCAACTAATTTAATATATGTAGTATAATTAATACAATGGAGATTTGGATCATCATGGACTTTGTGTTGTGATTATTTGAATTCATGTTCTTCTTAAGTTGAATGTGCTTCTGCTAATGTTTATGGTATTCATGTATTCTAGTGGTTGGATGTCAGTAAATCTTGCTCATTGCTTCGAATAATTTATCTATTGGTATTTCATTTGAGGTGGTGAATTCATGTTTGTATGTACAATGCTATTAGTAAATGTTATGCGGTCAAAAATCTATGAATTTCTAAGTTAGAGTTGTAGATTCACCTTTATTTCTTTCTAGTTAAAAGCTCTACCTTTATCTTGCTTTCTGGTTAAAAGTAATCTTAAGTTTCTATTCCTTAAAATATTTATCAAAGGTAGTTGCACCTTGTAAAATAAGTAGAGAGCCAGTGTAGAATACCAATATATTTGGCTCAACTATTGATTACATTTGTCACTTGTCCGGGTGTGAGTATATAGAGTTAGGTGACAAATCTGTTAACCAACAAGTTCTTAATGCATTTTATTTATGTGTAGTGGGTTTTTTATTTTTGTTGCAATCTCTATTGATCCTACATTGTTTAGAGGACATTAATAAGGTTTGAATCAGATTTCCATTGTGTGGTTTGCATCTTCATTTCTAACAATGAACACATAAGCACTGGTGAATCTCCCGTTGTCATTATCACCTACCCAATCTAAATCCACAAACCCTCGAATACAAATTTAATGTTGAGGTCATGTAAGATAACCATGATAACATAAGGAACACTCAGAAGTACCTCACAAAAATCTAAACACTCTCTTCACCGCATCCTAATGTACCCATCCAAGATTAGCCATAAATTGACTAAGGACTCCCACTGCTTGGGCAATGTCTTGTCTTATATAGACCATAGCATACATCAAGTTGCCAACTGCACTAGCATAAGGAACTCTACTCATATCCTCCATCTTTAAAGGAGACTTTACATAATCTGTAATAGATAACTTTGTGCCCATCATAACAAGAACTATCAACGAGTCTACAAATCATCATGTTGAATCTCTCCAACATGGTGTTCACACACTTACTTGGCCTAACCAAATCTTTCTATTAGCTCCATCTCTTCTGATTTCCATTTCAAGAATGTACCTAGCTACTCTTGGATCTTTCATCTCAAACTATGCTAAAAACTGAAACTTCATATCATAAATCAAACTTTTAACATTCCTAATGAACAATGTATCATCAACATTTAATGCAACAATAAGAATGCAATCATTATCCATTTTAAAGTAAACACAATGATCTGATTTTGATCTCAAAAATCCCAAACTCAACACAAAGGCATCAAATTTCTGGTACCACATCTTAGGATATTGCTTCAAACCATACAAAGACTTTTTCAACTTGCAAACCAAATTTTCTTTACATTTTACCACATAGTGCTTTGGTTGTGACATAGATTTCTTCCTCCAAGTCACTATGAAGGAAAGTTGACTTCACATCCATCTATTCAACTTCTAAAGCATATGCTGCAGTAAGTGATAACAAGAATCTGATAGATGTCAGCTTTGCAATGAGAGAGAAAATATTACCATAATCTATTCCCTCAACTTGGGAATAACCCTTCACGACCAACCTTGCCTTAAATTTCTCAACACTACCATCTGAACCAAACTTTTTCTTGAACACTCATTTGCATCCAACAAGTTTACATCCATTAGGCAAGGGCACTAGATCCAAAGTATTATTTTTCTTCAAAGAAGCCATCTCTTCTTCCATGGCCCCTTTCTAGGAATCTGCATCATTCATACCCATAGTCTCACTTATAGTCCTAAGCTCATCAATGTTAGAAATAAGAGAAAAAATGCAATTGGAATCATATAATGAATAACTAAACCCATTAGGTTGTTGCCTTATCTGCGTGGACCTCCTCAAAGGTTGCAGTTGAGTTTCTTCATCATCTTCTAAACTTTTAGAGCTTCTAGAGCTCTCCTCATCATTAGGTCCAACAGATGTCTTTGGTTCAACTAGAACAAGGGTGGAAGGAATTTAAACCACATCCTCTTTCTCTTTTTCTTTCTCTAGATGTACAACAATAGAAGAAGGATTGAGCTCTCTAAAGATCACACTTCTTCTATACAGAAATCTCTCGGCCACTAGATCCCAAAGCTTGTACCCTTTCACACTGATGCCATAACTGATGAAGATACACTTCACAACCTTGTTCTCCAACTTAGACCACTTCTCCTTAGGCACATGTGCATATGCCTCACAACCAAATACTCGAATTTGTCTCAACAAAGGCTTTTTACCATACCACACCTCCATATGTGTCTTATCAACAAGCACCAATGTAGGAGACCTGTTAACCAGGTAAAAAGTGGTACCAACAACTTCAGCCTAGAATTTTTGTTCAAGGCCAGCTCCACTTAGTATACTCCTTGCCCTCTCCATCAATGTTCTATTCATCCTCTCTACAACTCCATTCTGCTGAGGGGTATACAGAGTTGTCTTGTACCTCTCAATTGGCAGTTCTTTATAGAACTTGTTAAAATTTGCTGAATAAAACTCACCAACATTGTCAGTCGTTAAACACTTAATCTTTCTACCCTTCTAATTCTCTACAAGAGCTTTGAACTCCTTAAATCTATTAAAGACTTTAGATTTACTTCTAAGGAAATACACCCATGTCCTTCTACTATAGTCATCAATAAATGAAACAAAGTAAACAAAATTTGAAATCGAAGGAACATTAACAGGACCAAACACATCAAAATGAATCAAGTCCAATAACTCAGAAGATTTGTGAGAACTATAATAAAATTATACATAGTTTTGTTTTCCATAAATGCAATGTTCACAGAAATCATACTCAAGGTTACAGTCATTCATACCCTCAACAAGATTTTTATTTTTCAGGTTCCTCCAACCTTTTTCACCAATGTGACCAAGCCTTTGGTGCCATAACATTGTCTTCTCAGCTAGAAGTTTTATCTCCATAGAATGAGCACCCTTAGGTACCCAAAAAGCATGACCATCAGAAGTAGGTGCAACAATCCTCTTGATTGTTGGTTCCAATGGTGAGGATGAAGACTCTGAAGCTTCCTTATTTGAAATAGAGGCACTATTGTACTAAACTATGCATGCATCAAGTTGAAATAGAGTGCCAATTCAGACACCCTTAGCCAACACCATAGATCCTCTTGTCATCTTGCATCCTCCATTCAAGAAAACAACCTGCACACCCACATTATTCAACTCACTTATAGAAAGAAGGTTTCATGCTAAACCAGGGATATACAGAACACCATTGATCCCCTTCACTTGTCCATTAGGGAATCGAATCAAGATTCTTCCATGGCCAACAATCTTCAGGTGAGAGTCATCACCCAAGTACACCTTTCCACTGTCATATTCTTCATACTTCAAAAACCAACTCCGATGAGAGGTCATGTGAAAAGATGCACTAGAGTCAATAAGCCACACATCCTTAGACACATGGGTTGCTAAGGCATCGACAAACGCTTCTCCTTAATCCTAAGAGGACTTGTCAGAATTTGAATCATAGTTCTTTTTATTTTTCTCCTTGCACACCTTGCGGAAGTGACCAAGTTTGCCACAGTTCCAACACAAAGCCTTGGAATTTCTAGGAGATTTAGATCTCCCATGGGATTTGGATCTTCCTTTTTCTTCCTTCTTCTTATCCTTTTTCTTTCCCTTCTCTTTAGATCTACTACGAACCATAAGAGCCTCTTTAGCCAATTCAGAAGACTTTCTCTACATCTTTTTAGACAACAGTGAAGAAACCACTTCATCCATCTTGAAGGTGGTAGTGGTACTCCCAATGGCCATAACTAGGTGGTCCCACAAATATATGGTAAGGAATGCAATAATTTTATACATCGATCCTCCTCCATCTTCACACCAATAGAGGTCAACTGGGCAAAAAACATATTGAATGTATTTAGGTGATCAGTGACAGATCCTCCATCTTCCATCCTTAGAGAATAAAATTTCTTTCATAGGAATAACTTGTTCACCATGGATTTAGCTTGATAAACATCTCGAAGTTTCTTCCAAAGATCTTTTGCAATATTCTCTTCATGGATATTCAGGAGCACTGAGTCAGTCAAATAGAGTCTTATTAGACCCTTAGCCTTCTGATCTATCTAATCCCAATCTTCTTGTTTCATTTCTGATGGCATGGTTCCTAATACTACGATCCATAGATCTCTATCAACCAATAAATTCTCTATCTTGAGTTTCCACAACTCAAATTTGCCTCCATTAAACTTCTCTATATCAAACCTCCCAGATATTTTTGCCATCTCTTTCCTACAACAAAGATTTCAAAATCCTTTGCAGAAGCTCCCACTCAAATGAAGATCATCTCAAAAAACCCTCTACCCAACAACTAGAATTAAAGGTGATCAGACTTTGATACCAACTAAAAGGAAGAAAGGTATACAAAAATGCTTCCTACACTAATCTACTAAGGAAAGATTTATGCAAATTTTAACTTTTATAGTTATAGATTAAGAGACACATTAATAGAAAGGCAATAACAAAACTCACAACACAAGATATACATGGGGAAAATCTTTTTGAGTAAAAAACCCACACTCCAAAGCTATCCAATATATTATTCAGGGATCAAGAAGACTACAATATACTTGCAGAGAAAGCTTTCACATGAGTATAACAAACTAAAGATATGGAGGTAACTGAACAGCTATAAGACTCTTACACATAACCTCGATCTCAAGCTCTTGATATATAGGAAATATAATACAGTAAACTGCCAACTCGTAGAGAAGAAACATATGACCTTTGGGCCCAAACATATATGGAAAATGTATCAGAACCTGCACACTAAATAGAGTTGTGTCCTTAGAAAGAAATATCTTGATATGGATGACCCCATATGGATCCTTACAAATCCTAACCCTCTGTGGGGGTCCCATATTTGGAACTTTATGCAAAGATGAAAAAACATAATCACAAATCATATAAGATGGACAATCAACAATAGAAGTAAAGCAAATTCTTGAGGGACCCTTGGAATGGCCTAGGCCCATTGATGAATATTCTAGGCATTAATTTGGCTTGGAAGAAAAATTCTAATACAGATGGTATATACATAAGAGACTTTTTGAATTAGATAATATGGACTACGACTGGAACAAGATCAAAGCATTGAATTTTTTCCCAAATGCCATGGAGTTAGTTATTGAAGAACTAAAAAAGAGAAAGATTCATCTGAATAGAAGGGAAGATAAGATAATGTGGATAGGAGCCAAGTCTGGGGAATATTCTGTGAGGTTGGGGTACAAAATTTAGAACCATGAGGAGGAAAGGAAGGATTAGCTTGGGAAACTATGTTGGAGCAAATGGACGCACCCAAATCCAAGGGCATTTGTTTGGAAAATAGGACATAAGAGAGTCCTCACTGGGGAAAGGTTAAAAACCATTGGTATTCATTCTAGGCCCCTCTAGATGTGTCCTTGGCAAAGCCAAAGAAGAAAATGTTGACCACTTGTTTCTCCAATGCCCATTCATAAATACTTGCTGCGAGTGGCTCATCAATAAGATAGGGTGGGAAGGGCCACTACCAAATGATATAACCATCCTCAAAAGTTGGGTGAGGCTCCAAAACTCTACATGGGAAGGTTTATGGATAACAAGCCCATCTATGTTGATATGGTAGATATGGAAAGAAAGGAATACCGAATCTTCAATGGGAGAGAAGTCAATTTGGAAGAAATAGTAAAGAAAATTGAAAGGGGGATAATGAAGATCATATTGGCTCGAATGCAAACATCTTACCCAAAACCATTCTCTAGATGAGATGGGGATGTTATGAAGAGATGGGAAGATTTTAAAATTCTACCAAATTATAATACAACATCAGGGGATTCTAAATTTAAAAGGGCAAACATCAAGTGGTGCCCTTCCCTAGTAGGAAGACTAAAAATAAATTTTGAAGGAGCAACAAAAGGGAATCCAAGGTTTTCAAGCATAAGAGTGATCTTAAGAAATTTGGAAGGTAAGATAATTTGGGCAATGATGAAAAAACTCTTGGATGTAACCAATAACCAAGCAGAGTTCTCAACACTTCTCACCGGTTTATAGTTATGAAAAAAGAACCTGAGGGATATAGATATCAATGGGGACTCACATATATGTATAAGCACCATTAAACAAATGAGGGTAATTAATTGGAGGCTCAAACACTTAGCAGAGGCCATATGGGAAATCCTTGAAGGGAGAATAACATACTATCAATCAAACTTATAGGGAGGAGAACTATGTAGTAGACTACCTTGCCAATAAGACATGTGAATCACAGGCTGAACTGACAATATCCTCCAACCCAATCAAATGGAAGGACATCCCTATCTGATTCTAAGTGAAATCACATGGTGGCAAAATGCAATGTTAGTGACTAAATCTCCCCTGTATCATCAAGGATTTGGAAAGGCCAAAGGGAAATCATTCCCTGGAAAAAAAAGTGAAAGATGGAAGAGCATGCTCTCTGATCATGATCTTCTCTTGGTGCCTAAATAATCCTACGATCAATCTTATCAATTAGACAAGGGCATCTCATGACATCCTTATTATTTATGCAAGTAGAAGACAATGCAATATTCACAGACAATGATATGGCCGAGAGGATGTTGATTAATTATGTTTGTAGCTACCAGTGAGAGGAGGAGGTTGTATCAGAGGAGGAGGATGTAGAAAGCCAAGATGATGAGTAGGAGGAAGAGCAGGAAGAAGAGGTAGAATCCTTGGATGAACAGATTCAAAGACTTTTCAAAATGGAGAAAGAGGGTACAGTCAAGGCAATAAAACAAGTTATTGGCATGAACCAGCTATTAGATGGACACAACCATGATGTCACTCTATATGAAGATTTTTTTATGCCAGTCATTCTAATATTTGGCAAGAAGTAGAATGGAAAAACTATGGCATACTCCTACGTAAAGGAAGAGATGCGAGAGGAGGGTTACAGGGCCATCTTCGCATTCAACAAGAGGCCTTCTTCTACGATGATCGGGGGAATATTTGAGGTTGCAGCAATAAGGAAAAACAAGGTGACAACTGAGGTGTTGAGGCTCTTTCAAGATGGAATCCAAAGAAACAATATTGAGGTTTTCACCTTCTTTCTTAGTCGGTATGGAGACTTGATATCACCACCTTGCCTCTAGCATGCCTTTGAACTTGTGGAGGGCCTACGCTTTCTATGGCACCACTAAAGTGCTAAGTATTACATGTAATGCATGCTCATTAGAGCCATGCCTATGTATGTTCCTATTTCTAAATATAATATAAAGGGTGCTACCCCCTAGGTAGCACTTATTTATCAAGAAAAAAAGATAAAGCTATAATTTCTTAAAAATAGATCACTAACACTGATATCTAGTGCATGCATAGTTTTTCATAATTTTTGTTGCATATTTTATTAATCATTAAATTTTTAATTCACATTAATTATAATTTAGAGAGGTTTTACTCCATAACACATTAGAGTGCATGGATATTTTTCTTTTTTCTTTTGCTTTCTTTTATTATTTCACATGTGTCAAATAGAGACCATTATTTTTGGTTAAAAAACCTATGTTCACTAAAAATATAAAAATATTATAAATAAATAAATTATATTACAAATTATAGTTTTCAGAAAGCTTACTCTAAGGCCTATAATCTTACAAAATTTCATGTCATGGTGATTTTGTTAGATTGTCTAATCCCATAATCAAAACATAAATTTTCTCTGAAAACTCTATGAGTAACAATGGGATGGCATCAAGGAGACCTTTGAATGAAGGAACTTCATTCACAGGTCCCAACCTTCATTTAAAGGTCCCTTTCATACATTATTTTGAATATTAAACATTTAAAATTTTAAAAAAAGGCCTTCATTCAAAGGTCATGATGACATCACCTTTAAATTAATGTTCTTCATTTGATTGTATATGTTCATTTGAAGGTGTTTAATAATTATGACACACTAAGCTCATTTTGTTTCCATAGCCCACAACTAGGATACACTATTATGGGATCATCAAATTGTGTCCTAAAAAATGACTATATGTGTTAACCTTACGCCCTTCAACCAAGGATGTGATAAATAAAAATGTTAGAACTTCTAAGTTTCTTCAACTAAAGAGATTATTAAGTAGTTTTTCTATATTCAGGTTAGGAACCCTATGTCAGAGGTTTTCATATATCCTCAATTGAGATATCATTCTTTACTAAGTTGGATTCCCCATAAAGAGTCTAATTAAGTGGTGAGTGCTTTATCTCAAATACCCAAGCCTCAAATAACCTCTATATATAGCCTTGCACTTCCACATAGTATTAGGTATATCAAGAGATCCCATAGGAGTTTCTCACAACCTAGCCCTAAGAAAACTTTAGTCATCTAAATTTTGTGATGCACTGGTAAGATGTTAGTGATGGAAAGTTACTCACCCTATACCTTGAAGATGAGATATTTGGCTATGGGTATAGTTCTAATCCTCCATATTTAACACTTTGAAACATTAGGTTGACACTATTTATGAATGGGATAAGTATATTAGTGAGTTCATAGGCTAAACACACCTTGTAGAGCCTTCCCTCTTACCCCCACATGTGTGCTATCCATGCTAGGTATAAACAAAATAGTATTTATTGAGTTGGGTGATTTTCATCAATTACATATCTATTAGTATTCTTTTTGAGAAATAAATCATCTCCAAGTTACATATTGTTGTTTGATTCTTGAATCTCTTTCTTAGAAATTAGTTCAACGTATAGTTCTACTCTTAGATCTAAAAATTTTGAACTAAATTTCTCTCAATCTAGCCACAATTTGTTATTTTTGATGGATTATTCATCCCAAAGGGTATCTAAATGGAAATAAAAAGAATGGTCCTACTTTTACCCCTTCAAATGGATTGTGTCATTGTGATCATCTTTTTAAGCTAATCAATTGGTATATAACCCTACATAACCCCTTTCAACTTGATCTCATATTTACCTCATTCAAGCACTTACATGGTGGTGATTGTCTTTGCATCCTAATCATTTTCCCATATAACTCTAGTATCCTTATTTTCTACCTCTAAATTATCACTATGGCAAGGGGTAATCACTCTCAAGACCCACTAAAGATCTCTATGGAGTCTACCAATAAACAAGTTGACCAATTATAATAGCCCATACAATATTAGTTCCACCAAATACTAGCACAATTGGAATATTTTTAGGCCATGTATATAGGATCGATCCTCTATTCATGTAGATAATTTCACCTCGAATTAGGTTTAAATTCCATGCCCTCTAAACTATATTTTTCCAAATTTGATGGTACCATTCCAACTAGTTGGTTATATTAGGTAAACCAATATTTTACAATCCATCAAATTCCCTAGGATCAAATTTCCCTTATTATTTATTTCCACTTGGAAAAGAAGTTATTTTCTCACATGGGTAGACTTTCACAAGGAAGCCCTCAATCACTTTGGCCCTAGTATATATGAAGTTTTCACTATTCCCTCACTAAATTATTCCAGACACATTTAGTGTAGGACTATCAAATAGAATTTGATAAATTGGCCAACCAGACCTATGGATTTGATGAATATTTTTCAAAAGTTGTTTCATAAGTGGTCTAAAAGATGATATCAGGGTAGAGATTCTCATGTTTAAATTGGTCAGATTTCATGATGTTATTTTTAAACTTGCCTCACTAAGGATAAATATGTAGGTTAGAAAAAAGATTTTGAGTTCTCCTCCTTATCTTTCTACCCGCAAAAGATGCAACTGATCATGGTACTAAACTCACCATGATTCACCATCTCTCTATAGAAGAGTTAGCTAAGAAAAAGGCTAATGAACTATGTTTAAATTATGAGTAAAATGTGATGTAGGCACATCCCTAGGCATCCTAAAAATATAGTATCATATTTGAGGAAGAAGAATTGGTGCTTTGCATTGATAGTTTCTATGTTTGCAAGTTAGTTGTTATTAATCTATATTAATAAAAGTGAGCACATTTCACCATATTGAGGAATTAGCTTATGTAGAACTTGTGATGGTAGTTTTGTATTTGGTTTTCTTGTCTTAAATTTAAATTTGAGGTTAATTAGATAAGTGAAAGTTGGTAAATTGGCACGTAAGGTGTCTGTGGTTTAATAGTGTGAGTTGTTGAAATTATTTCTATTTGCAAAACGTTATTTTGGATTTACACCATGGGAGAATATTTAAGAGATATTTTATTAACCATTGTAAAGGCTTGATGCGTGCCATGTAGAGTCTCCACTGTTGGACCATTGTATTTTATAAATTGTTATAATCTAGTCAACAACACGTTTCATTTGGCTTCAAGATTTGTGTCAAATTGAGGCCAACAAAGATCATGTGGGAAGTGTAAGGGAAACATAAATAAGAGGCTGGAATTGAAAGAAAATAAGAAAATAAAGAAAGTGTAGAAGCATAGAAGGTGAGTTTAGTAGTGGGGGAGAGAGGTCTAAGAGGCAAAGTGTGGTACTTGGTAATATGATGTGGCATATAATTTGAAAGTATCTATTAATACATGTTGGGAGGTGTGAGTTTTAATTATTTTTGTTATGTCATGTTATAGATTTGTGACAAGTTTGTGGTAAGTCCTATGGTAGGGGTCATTAAGTAGTTTCTGGTAAGAAGTATAGAAGTGATGTTCTATAGCTAGTAGGATCTCTATAATCTTGGATGATCTTAATGTAATGAAATGGTTGTGGATTGGCATGTAAGAAGGCCCATTTGTGGAAAACCTTGTGATGATGATTGAGTGAAATTGAACAAATTGATTATTCAATAGTTGCATTCATGCTATTATCTATTATGTTGTGGGTTACATGGTTGTATAGTCTTTCTTTGACCCTCCCACCATGACTACATCAAGTGGTATCAAAGTGAAGGTTGGACCATGGGAAGATTGGTGGCATGGATGTGAGCACACTGGATTGATGTAGTTGCTTAAGAATGAGTTGAAAAAGCCTAAGTTGTGGTTTTGATAGGTCATCAAGAGTATAATCAATTGAGGTACACTAAGTTTTGACTTTGCAAGAATTAAAAAAAGTCTAGATTGTGGTAGTCTGTGGGTTTTTAGGTAGAGCACTAACTAGGGGAAATTTACAAAAGGGAGAGTGTGGACAAATCACTAACCCAGGATGCCACTGAGGATGAGGTAAGGTATGATCAATGTTGTAGGCAAAGTGGAGGAGATGTATGAAATGTTAAAAGCTATGTAGAATCATATGGATGCATTAGAGTAGGACTACAAGGGAAACCCTACGACTAATGAAAGTGATAAATAGTAGGAAATGAAAACTATCGAAGTGAAGAGGACAAGGAAGAAAGGATGATAAATGCCATAACTGACATTGGTAAGAGGACCAGAGTGGATATCTTAAACTATTTTGGTAACCTAGATCCTGAGGAACTAATCAATTGGATCACTAATCTAGAGGAAAATATTTACTAAAGGACGACGTGACCACTAGAGGAAGGGGTCAAGAAAGTGGCCAAGTACATGAATGGATTGAGGAAATTCATCCAATGAGATTTGGATATGTGGAATATCTAGACAGTTAAGGAGGTCTATTAGTTGACACTCACCATAGAGAAGAAACTAAATTGAAAACAAGAGGAAATAGAACCACTAGAGAGTAAGAGAAGAGAATAATTATAATGGTTAAATGAGATATAGTAATAGGGGTAACCACATGAGGTCAAGGGAGAGGTAACCAATATTGCAACAAAAGGGAAGGTCGAGGCTCCCACTAGGAGAGAAAGAAGATGATAGGGGTTATTGTGGTAATAGGGAGGATGACTATAGAATCTACCACAAAAGTAAAGAGGATGATGGAAGTCACCACAAAGATGAAATAGTATGAGATACTCATCACCAGGAAGATCGACATAAGTGTAGAGGATATACTCAAGAAGGTGGATGATATGAGAGGAAAAGTTAGAAATCCTTCAAGGGAACCTATTTTAGGTGTGGTGAAGAATAACATAGGGTGTTCGAGTACCAAGGAAGGAGGCAAAAGGGTAGTGCTAGAGCTACATTTGGTGATGAGAGATCATTCAATTTTAAGAAGGATCTTGAGTGTGGGAATTCATTGGTATCACAAAGGGATTTGTGGTGCAACAAGAGGGATGAGCTAGTAAGTAAGAAGATGTTGTTTAGGACTAGATGTAAAGAAGGTAGTAAATACTATGAGGTGCTGGTGGATAGTGGCAACACAAACAACTTGGTGTCTATGGAGATGGAACTTAACAAGTTGGGGCTAAGGAGGATGAGACATCCACGATCATACCAAATAGGCTAGTTATAGTAGGGAAACAAAATTTTGATGGAGGAACAATGTTGGGTGAGGTTCAACATAGGGGCATACCATGATGAGGTGTTATGTGACATTGTGCCAATGGATATGTGTCATAGTTTGTTAGGAAGACCTTGGAAATTTGATAGAGAAGCGTTGTATGATGGGAGATCCAACATATGCTCGATTGAAAGGATGGGAAAAAGTACAAATTCATGTTTTTAAGGGTATGCAAAGGACATTTTTCTATAAATGCTAATGTGTGCATTGGGGAGCCTAGATGATATGCATTGATTCCAAAGATGTGCAACATTACTGGAATGGGTCGCAGCATTGCAAATGCAAAAGTAGTCCAAAGGATAGGATAGACAAGCAAGAGAATGAGGAGCTATGTAGATGAGAGTATAGCCAAGGGAAGCATAATAGAAGGGTATGTGGTGGCTAGAAAAGAGACTAACAGATGTGAGGGACTAGTTGTGGATAAGGGAAAGTGGCTTGTGACTAAATACTAACCAAAGACAAATAGTGTTGAAGATGGGTGGTGGAATTGAGTGATACATAATGCGAGATAAATTAGTGCTCAGGGGGATTGCTGGAGGCATACCTAAGGAGTTTGAAAGAACATGTTAAAGAAGTAGTCAAGTGGAATCTCTTGGCAGGAATGGTAAACTACCCTAGAAAATGAGGGACCCATTTTTTCATTTACCTCAAGAGTTTGATGTAGGTGCATCTTCGGGCATCCTAAAAATATAGTATCATATACTATGAAGTAGAATTGGTGGTTTAGTTTGATAGTTTATGCCTTTCCAAGTTAGTTGCTAGAAGTATGTGGTAGTAAAAGTGAATGCATTTCATTGCATTGAGAAATTAGCTTCTATGATTGTGATGGTAGTTTTGTATGTTTATGAAAGGTTATTTTGGATTTATACCAAGGGAGAATATTTTAGAGACATTTTAATAATCATTCATAAAGATTTGGGGTTGCCATGTGGAGAATCTTGATTATTAGATTGTTGTATTTTGTAAGTTATAATCTAGTCAGTGACATGTTTCATTTGGCTTTAGCCTTTTCCCCAACTTGAGGTCAACACAAATCATGTGGGAAGTTTAAGGATAGTATAAATAAGAGATTAGAATCAAAAGAAAGTGAAGAAGACTAGGATGATGTAGAAGTGTAGAAAGTGAGTTTGATAGTCCAAGGGAGTAAGGTCTAAGAGGTAGAGTCTAGTAATTGGTAATATGATGTAAGATACAATCTAAAAGTATCCATTAGTGCATGTTTCTAGGAGGTGTAAGTTTTAATTACTTATGTTATGTCATGTTATAGCCTTGTGGCAAGTCTGTGATGAGTCTTGTGGTAGGGGTCATCAAGAAATTTCTAGTAAGAAGTTTAGAAGTGGTGTTCCATAGCTAGTAGCATCTATCTAATCTTGGATAATCTTAATGTAATGAAATGGTTGAGGCCCACCATGTGAGAAGGGAAATTTGTGGCAAACCTTATGATAATGATTGAGTGAAATTGAATAAACTATCTATTCAATATTTGTATTCTTGTTATTATTCTATTGTGTTGTGATAGCTTGTGGTTAAAATTATATTGTGGGTTTCATAGTTGGGTAGTTCTTCTTGGCTCCTCCTACCATGATTACATCAAAATGGGAAGAGAAATGATTGTATCTCATTGGTTCTATACTAGCACCTAATGATTTAGAGAACTCTTCTAAAGAAGAAAAATAGTTGGCTCCACATAAACATGAGTTGACTCTTTCTCATATTTATATTCATTCTCTATTTTGTTTCTCTCCCCCCAAACACTTAAAGTCATTGGCTACAACAAAATACAAAAGTTAGTGGTCCTAATTGATGGGGTAGCACACTTAACTTCATTAGGAGAAAACTTGTATACCAATTCCATTGTTATTTCCATGTTGTACAATAATGGCATCCTTACCTATTAGGATAAAAGTTCTAGATCAAATTAGATCATCATAACTTGAAATATTTTTTGCAATAAAGGGTGTCCTCCCCTTAACAATAGAAATGGGTGACTAAAATGCATGGATATGATTATGAGATAGTATACAAAAAGGGTAAGGAGAATGTTGTAGCAAATGGATGTTGGAATTAGATCAGATAACTGAGAGGGGGGGTGAATTAGTTGTCCCAAAATTTAACAATTTCTTTCTTTTAATCTTCTTTCACAATTTGCAAATTGATTAATGATGTAAACATTAAAGCATGAAACATCATCACATAAGCAGAAACATAATCAACACATTTGACACCAAGATTTTTGACATGGAAACCTGGTTAAGGGAAAAACTATGGTGGGTGTTATCCCACAAGATTCATACCCTGTTAAAAGCACTTAAAAATAATGAGAAGGCACTTGCCTTCAAGCTCACTGCTCAAAAGAGAGGCTCACTACCTACAATAAATTTAAGTTTAACAAAGAAAGATTTAACTAAGAAATAACATCTACTTCATGCCTGGTTCAGTTTCATTGAATGCTCATAAACTTCTACTCTACCTCCAAAGTCTTTACTAACTCTTCACTCTACTTTTCTTTTGTTTTTCTTCTCCTCTTCTCTCCTCTGCTTCTGATCCTTTCTTCGGATTTATATTTTCGCTCAAGGATAATTTTCCACAACTCATCAACAAGTATTTATACACTTTATCAACCTTGGAATGAACATCAAGGTTGGCACTACAAATAACTAACTTAATGCAAATCACTAATCTATCAGCCAAACATAATTGGGACTCACAGCTTCCTTGATCAACACATCACGCTCCATAGAATTGATTTTAGAACATCTGCAACATGCTTGAATCATCTGGTCGACCAATACTGGGAAGAACAACACCAAGGCAGAAATGTTCTTTGACAAGCTTAGACTTCAATGCAGACCTCCAACATAGCAGTCACACAATCCAGAGACCTCCACAAACACATTGAATTCAAAAAAAACATCTGCACTCCTCCAAATTATCAGAATCACTTGTAGCTTCCTCTGGAACCTCAAGAACAATATCTTCCATGACTGTCACATTAGAAAAATTACTTGCAGACCTCCAAACCATGAACCACTTGAATGGATGATACACAATGACTTCCCAAACATGTCTCTAGATCCGTAGATCATCATTTGACATATCCAGAATAATCCGGGCCTCTTTCTTGTTACTCTGTCTCTTTTGAACACTGCAAAACTGATTCAACTCATATGGGCATAGTTTCTTCAAATCTTCATGTGAACTCTTTAAAACTTAACTGGAGCTTCTTCAGACAATCCTCTACTCAACCATATGGTCTGCATACATTGATCCTCAATAATTTTCTCAATATCCTCAACAATCCAGTCTTCTATACAGGCAACAAAATAGGATACAGTTGACACCAATGGCAACAAGGATGTGTTGACATCAATGACAACACCACTTAGGCACATATTTACAACAATCTCCCCCTTTGTCATTGATGGCAATATATGGTGCAAAAAACTCATTTGACCATCAAGACAAGACCTTCTCCTCCTTTCTTTTATCACTTCTGCAATCACTTTCTTCACTGCTCCCCCTTTCATCAGCAACTAGTTTTTGACAAGAACTTCTCTCCCCCTTTGACATCAATGGAAAGGGCACATATTTTCAATTTTTTCTCCCTTTTTTTTCAAACTGATCCCAAAATTTTGTACTAACTACTCTCCCTAAGTAGTATCTTCTTAACATCAATCCAGATCACAAGATGTTACTGTGAATTCCACCGGACTGATGCATCTTAGTGCATCTTAGTTCTGATTAGGAGGCGTAATAACCCCTAACTTCTCTCTGAGATAATCAAAAGTATCCGTGGGAAGAGGCTTAGTGAAAATATCTACAATCTGATCCTTTGAAGACACAAAATCCAACTTGACTTCATTCTCATTTACCTTCTCTCTCAAGAAATGAAACTTTATGGATATATGCTTTGTCTTTGAATGCAACACCAGATTCTTTGAGATACTTATTGCACTTGAATTATCACAGAAGATTGTGATAGGCTCCTCAAACACAATTCTGATGTCCTTCAACATTTGCTTCATCCACAGGACTTGAGTGCAATTGTTTGCTACTATTATATACTCAGCCTCTACTATAGATAGGGAAATTGCCTCCTACTTTTTACTCAGCCAAGAAACCAATCTACTTCCCAAGAAGAATTCACCACCACTAGTGCTTTTTCTATCATCCACATCTCCTGTCCAATTAGCATCTATATATGCATGAAGAGCGAAGTCATTATCCTTTGGATACCATAATCCATAATCAATTTTCCCTTTGAGATATCTGAAAATTCTCTTGACTGCTACAACACGGGATTCCTTAGGATCAGCTTGGAATCTAGCGACAAGCCCAACTGCATTCATGATATCAGGTTTGGTTTGAGTCAAATAGAGCAATCCTCCAATCATTGATCTATACCTTTTCTGATTTGCCTTAGGGGAGTCATCATCTTTACTTAACTTACATCCAGTTACCATAGGCATACGTACTGGCTTTGAATCTTCCATTCCAAACTTCTTCAGCAATTCTTTCACATATTTAGACCGAGATATAAAGATACCTTTATCTGACCGAGTGATTTGCAGCCCTAAGAAGAAATTCATCTCGCCAAACATGGACATCTCAAATTCACTTTGCATCTAATCAGAAAATGTTTTGCACATGCTCTCATTTCCACCAAAAATGATATCATCAACAAATACCTCAACAATCAGAATATTCTCATGATCAATCTTGAAGTAAAGATTACTGTCAGCAATGCCTTTGTTATACCCTAGCTTTAGCAGATACTTATCTAATCTAACATACCAGGCTCTTGGGGCTTGTTTAAGTCCATATAATGCTTTCCTCAATCTGCAAACCATGTCTTTCTAATTAGACAACTAAAATCCTTCTGGTTGCTCAATGTACACTTCTTCTTCTAACTCTCCATTTAGAAATGCTGACTTGACATCCATCTGATAGACTTTGAAATCTTTATAAGAAGAAAAAGCAAGAAACAATCTGACTGCCTCTATTCTTGCCACCGGAGAAAAAGTTTCTTCAAAATCAATTCCTTCCACTTGAGAATGTCCTTTGCATATCAAACTTGCTTTATTTCTTACAACTTCACCATCTTCATTTAGTTTATTTCGGAAGACCCATTTAGTTCCAATGACATTTTTGTCCTCAGGTCTAGAGACAAGATCCCAAGTGTGATTCTTTTTAATTTGCATTAGTTCTTCTTCCATTGCTTTTACCCAGTTTTCATCATTATAGGCTTCACTTACTAATTTTGGTTCAATCTTTGAAATCAAACAAATCTCTTCTTGATCTTGAGCAACTCTTCTCCTAGTTCAAACACCTTTATTGCTATCTCCTATGATTTGATCTTCAGGATGATTCATCCTTACATACCTGGGAGTTTTGGAAATTGCTTGAGCTTCTATTTCTTGAGCTTGTTCCTCAACTTCTGCACTATCTTCTTGAATTACTAGATTATGCAGATTAATCTGGATCTAAATCTGAGATTGCACTTGCCTTTCTTGACTTGGATTTTCATCTTGATCATCTGAATCATATCCGCAAGGCTTGGAATGTCCTTTTTTGCTCTCATCAACTCTAACATTAGCACTTTCAACAATCTTCTTCAACCTCTTGTTAAAGCACCGGTATGCTTTGCTTTGAGTAGAGTAACCCAGAAAAATTCCTTTATCACTTCTTGCTTCAAACTTGCCTAGATCCTCATCTCTTTTGATATAGCACTTACTACCAAAAACTCTGAAGTATCTTATAGTAGGAGGATGACCAAACCATCATTCATAAGGTGTCTTACTAGAATTACCTTTGATCTACACCCAGTTAAGAGTGTAGACAACAGTACTTATAGCTTCTCTCCAATAGACTTGAGGAACATTTGCTTCCAACATCATGGTCCTAGCAACTTCTTGAATAGTCCAACTCTTTCTTTCTACAACTCCATTTTGCTAAGTCCTAGGAGCAGATAACTGTCTTTTTATTCCATGTTTTGTACAGAATGAATCAAACTCACCGGAGGTAAATTCTCCACCTCTGCCAGATCTTAGATACTTTATCTTCATACCAATCTTGTTTTCCACCATACCCTTGAATACCTTGAATTTGTCAAGAGCTTCTAATTTTTCTTTTAAGAAGGTTACCCACATCATTTGGGAGTAATCATCAATCAGCAACATAAAATATATGTCTCCTTACACACTCCTAATTCTAGCAGGACCACATAGATCAGTATGCACAAGTTCCAACCGTTCACTTGAAAATTGTTCTTTACTTTTGAATGAAATTTTGTTCTGTTTGCCCAATTGACATTCTCTACACATGTTATCAGGTTTCATAAGTTTTGGAAGATCTCTTACAGCCTAAGTAGAACTTATCTTGACAATGCTATCAAAATTTACATGACACATCCTCCTATGCCATAGCCAACTTTGATATGACTGAGCAATCAAACAACTTTTTCCAGAACTACTTAAATGAAAGATGTTACCTCTAGTTTGAGTACTAGATGTAATTTCAATTCCAGAGCTTTCCAATATTCTACATTTTCCATCCTTGAATCAAAAATCATAACCCTTGTCAACCAACAATCCAACACTGAGAAGATTATGCTTCAGTCCTTCCACATATAGAACATCATTGGTGTTATTCTTACCATCAAAAGAGATGGATCCTCTACTAGCTGAGTTGTCTCCAAATTTTACAAACCCACCTTCATATTTTTCAAAGCTTACAAACTTGCTTTTATCACCAGTCATATGATGAGAACATCCACTATCAATCACCCATTCATCATTTTCAACAACATGAGCAACCAATGCACTTTTCATATTTGCACAACTAGCAAATTCAGTAGACATTGAATCTTCTTCCTTGATAGCAATGAACACCCAATCACCTTCAGTGGAACCTCCATGATCAGATTCATCATCTGTGACTCCTTCTTCTCCAGCTTCTTGGACATAAGTAACATTTTTTCTAACCTTTATATCTATTAGGGTTTGGTTTTGAAAAGCTCTCCGAACATCTTGAGGCAAAATGACCAATCTTATTACAAGCAAAACATTTCAGTGGTAACTTTCCTTCATACTTACTGAATCCTCTTGGCATTCTTTTGGCAATAAGAGCTTCAAGATCTGTAGTCTCAATTTCATCATCTTCAAGATCCTTCCTTGTCTTCACAAATCTATTTGATCTTCCTGAAGAAATTTCACTCGGATCATATCTTTGCTTTCCATACACACTGGCCTTGAATGTAGATTCAGACTTAGGGAGAGAATCACCAACCTCACTCATTTCAAATGCTAAAAGCTTACCAACTAATTGATCCCTTGTGTCATTTGTTACTGTCCTGATTTCTTCAATGGTTGCAGCTTTATGCTTGTAATCTGCAGGTAAGGATCTAAGAATTTTGGTAACAATTTCTGATTCTTCCAATACTCCGCCTGCATTTCTGATACTGGTCACATGTTCATTTACTTTCTGCATGTAGGAAGTAATGTTTTCATCTTCACTCATTACCAATCTTTCATATTTACCCTTTAGGCTTTACAGCTTGGAACATTTAACATATTTGTCACCTTCATACAGATTTTCCAACTTATTCTAGATTTCATGAGTAGTTTTCAAATCCAGGACATTTGCCAATTCAATATCAGATGGGGCACTCAACAATGCTGCTTTGGCTTGAATGTTGTGTTCATCATCTCTGAGTTCATCTATAGTTGAAGGTCCATTCGTCAGAATCTTATACCCATTCTTGGTTATTAACCAAAAGACATCACCCATACATTCCAGATGATACTACATGGGTACCTTCCAGAGGGAGTAATTTGTTCTATCAAATCTCAGACTTTCCTTCTTGTAAGATGACATCTTGGATCTCCTCAAGCGGTCAAGCTTCTTTTAGAGGTACTTGACTCTGATACCAATTGTTGGAATTAGACCGGACAACTGAGAGGGGGCTGTGAATCAATTGTCCCAAAATTCAATAATTTCTTTCTTTTAATCTTCTTTCACAATTTGCAAATTGATTAATGATATAAACATTAAAGCATGAAACAACATCACATAAGTAGAAACATAATCAACACATTTGACACCAAGATTTTTGACGTGGAAGCCTGGTTAAGGGAAAAACCACGGTGGGTGTTAGCCCACAAGATCTGCACCCTATAATAAGTACTTAAAAAGAATGAGAAGGCACTTGCGTTCGGGCTCACTGCCTAGAGCTCACTACTCAAAAGAGAGGCTCACTACCTACAAGAAATTTAAGTTTAACACATAAAGATTTAACTGAGAAATAACATCTACTTCATGTCTGGTTTAGTTTCATTGAATGCTCATAAACTTCTGCTCTGCCTCCAAAGTCTTCACTAACTCTTCACTCTACTTTTCTTTTGTTCTTCTGCTCCTCTTCTCTGCTCTGCTTCTGATACATTCTTCAAATTTATATTTTCACTCATGGATAATTTTCCACAACTCATCAACAAGTATTTATAGACTTCATCAACCTTGGAATGAACATCAAGGTCGGCACTACAAACAACTAACTTAATGTGAATGACTAAGCTGTTAGCCAAACATAACTGGGACTCACATCTTTCTTGATCAACATGCCATGCTCCATAGAATCTCTTTTAGAATATCCGCAACATGCTTGAATCATCTGGTCAGCCAATACTGGGAAGAACAACACGAAGAGGGAAATCTTCTTTGACAAGCTCAAACTTCAATGCAGACCTCCAACATAGTAGTCACACGATCCAGAGACCTCCACAAGCACATTGAATTTAACAAAAACATCTGCACTCCTCCAAATTATCAGAATCACTTGTAACTTCCTCTGGAACCTCAAGAACAATATCTACCATGACTGCCACATTAGAAAAATTGCTTGCAGACCTCCAAACCATGAACCACTTGAATGGATAATACACACTGACTTCCCAAACATGTCTCTAGATCCGCAGATCATCATTTGACATATCTGGAATAATTTGGACCTCTTTCCTATCACTCTGTCTCTTTTGAACACTCAAAATCGGTTCAACTCAGATGACCATAGTTTCTTCAAATCTTCATGCGAACCCTTTAAAACTTAACTGGAGCTTCTTCAGACAATCCTCTACTTAGCCATATGGTTCGCATACATTGATGCTCATTAATTTTCACAATATCCTCAACAATCCAATCTTCTATACAGGCAACAAAATAGGATACAGTTGATACCAATGGCAACAAGGATATGTTGACATCAATGACAACACCACTTAGGCACATATTTGCAACAATGGCCTCTCATGTCAATATGAAAATGAAGATACAATATTTTCTCCTTTTATCTTGATACTGTTTGGTTGGAAATTTGGGATTGTTAATGTTTTAGTGTCTGATGTTTAAATCTGCCTTTCCACCTAAACATTCAAGGATCTAGGGTTGAGTGGCCATGCACTATCATACCCTAGGTCACTGTGAGATGTAGGGAAATTTAGATTAGGGAATTTAATTGTCAATTTTCTCTCTCCTATGCTCAATTAACTATTAAAACCCTAATTTCGTAAAAAATAGTAATAAACAGATGAATCTCTGAAAAAGATCTTGCAAAGGAGAGTAAAATGACAAAACACAGAGTACCTATTTTCAAGGATCTAAGGCGGAAAAGTCAGGGACACTGGAGTGGGCACCCAAGCCCAAGACCCTATTTTCTTTGAAGATCTGGAAACTCAGTCTACAAATCTTCCTTGCTATTCCAAAGATTTTCCCATCATGAAAGTTGGAGGACATGGGAGTGAGCGTCCTAGTCTAGGGGGAAGATTTTCTTCCTGTCCTGCAATTCCAACACCTTAAGATGCTTTCCTAAAACTTTACTTTGTCTAGCTCATCAACTTGTAACCTGCAACCATAAAAACTTTGGGAGGGGGTTGTGGTGTTTAGGAGCTTGCCTAAGTCAAGCCCCAAAAGGAGATTTAAGTCTTCCAAACACCTTGTCAAATAGAGAGTGCGTGCCCTTGTGAGGCAGAGGCAAAATCCAAATGAAACAATGATTGCAAACACAATGATATCACCTTGTAGTGAAGATCTCATGGGAGGAAGATGCTCTTCATTCCATGAGGAGATGGATGCTCAAATCTGCAAATACAAACACATAAACAACACAAGTCTGCTCTTGGAACATAATAAAAGCCTTGAATCACCTTGAGAGTGCACAAACATCACAATGATAATCTAATTGTAATCTCTAGTTTCTAAATGAATGCCTAATCATGCTGTTATATGCAACTACAAACATTCCCACCAAGATTTCATAAATTCAAACTTATCATGTCAGCCTAGGTACCAAATAATGGTCATAAACTGACACTCAAAATTTAGGCTTGACCCAAAATAGGGCAGGACTAGGGAGTGGGCGCCCAAGTCCCCCCCTATTTTGGGCAGGGTTAAGTTCAAGGGGTCCCCCTAGGCCCTATTTTCCATAAAACCCAGGGTTCATTCCATCAGGATGCCAAATTATGATGTAAGATGTCCTAAATGCACACTAAAGACCTGGAGCTAAACCTTATGAGGGAAAAGCCCCCAAGGGGACATTTTCTGATGTTACATTTAGCCCCTACTTTAATGTATGTATAAACGCGAGGCCAATACATGCATTAAAGTATGGTCACAAACAAAACAAACACGCCAAGTATGGAGAAGACACCAATCACATAGAAGACAGTAACAGGTATGCAAAACATGAAGAAGAAAGTTAAGGTCACGCAGAACACGGAGAAGACATTTAATGCATAGAAGACACATTACTGCATGGAAGACATGCATGATTTCTTTTCTTTTCTTTTTCTCATATATATGAAATGCAAATGCAAGTATTGGAAAGTAAACAAACCTCCCATAATGCAGGAAGCACTCATCATGCTAGTCTTTATACTGCATAAATGGGGCAACACACACACAAGACACGCAAAACCTCCCAAAATGCAGGAAGCACTCATTAAGCTAGTCTTTAGACTGCATATGGGGCAACATACACACCACACAAATTAAGCATGCCAAACACACACACTTGAAGACACAGAGAAAACATGGTAGACAAGTAATGGTTTGTTCCCTATTTCTAGGCTCATCACCATCTCAGGCACACACCGACGATTGTAATTCACCACAACAATCGCTGAAAACATGCTTAAGGGTTGAGTTAGTCACAGAACCACTCCCCACCTCCATAGAGGACTTTTGAAAATGATAGGATGTGCAATCTGCTTTGAGAAATACACCATCCCCACCTCCACAGAGGGCTTAAGATAAAAATGATATACGCGATATCCCACCTCCGTAGAGGGCTTACATGATTGATTGATTGATTGCAAACAAACTCAGGATGCAGGAAGCACTCATCGAGCTAGTCTTTAGACTACACTTGAGGACAAGCACATAGCTAACATCTACAACAAACAGCTTACCTTATATATGCCCCCACCTTAAGGTGGTTGATATCAGGTATCGATATCAAGCATGTTAAGGTAGGAAGAAAACACACAAGGGAACACAAGCTCTCACCAAGCCCATGCCCCCCAGAGGTGACATGTACTTCACGATCGCCAAATGTTCCCACAAACACATCCCTACAAGAAACATGTTAGTGTCTACAACATCATGATAAACAACAACATTAATGCATATGAAATCTGAGGTATGCAAGATTCAAAGTAGACAAAGTGCACGGAGCAACAGTATTGTTATGTTTTGTAAATGAGATAGAACACCATCAAAATCATCACTACTCGGAAAGCATGAGTGCTTCCACTAGCCAAGCATCGAATAAAATATACAACCCCATCATCATATTAGGAACTAAGTCCATTTTTTGATTTCTCTCGAAAGGGACACTAGGTCTGTATCAGTATAAATGTTTTTTGTCATCCGCCCACTAGGTAGAAACACTAGAGGAAGGGAAACAATAAATAAGAGAGGAGAAACAAGTGTCTTAAGGACAGTCACGTAGGAGGGTGCCCCCAAGTCACCAACCGCGACGCTATGTCTGTAAGACACAACACACAACAATGAAATCAAAGAGAGTCAATATACAAGAATGATGATACAAGTAGAACAAGGTCACAACAGAGGCAGTCTCCTGGTATCCTAGACCTTATGGGAGAATCAGGGGTCATCCTAGGAGGCCTAAACAACACATAACACATCACAGGGGAAGCACATCACAAGAGAGAAAAAGGGTTAGAGATACTTACCTATAGGGCCCCTGTCGAGCTAGCAGTTGTCTATAAGAAAATCATTGTCATCATCCTCCCACTCCCTAATGTTGGAGGAAAGTGCGACATAAGGTACCATAGCCATATTCATGTCTTGCTCATCATGTTGTTCATTGTTAGGATCATTTTTGTTTGGTTGAATGTTAGGATCAATGTTTTCTTGTTGAGAGGCAAGGTTTATAGCATAAGCTTGTCTTCTTTTTCTTCTTTCTCTTGCTTTTCTATTTCGTTTTCTTTTACCACTTATCTCTTGTAAGATAGGGCTATCCTCTTTCATAGGTTTGTGAAAGTTAGAAGATGAAGCACCGGGATCAAACCTCATTTGTCACGGTGGAATGTCTTGTTGTCGACTATGACCTCCTGATCCTTGTAAGGATTTCGAGGGAGGAACCTTAGCATGAGGACCTTGTCCTTTTAGTCTAAAATTCTCTTCACATGTGGGTTGTTTATCTTTTGTCATTTCTTGTCTAGGAGGACTAGGTGTTGGATGTAAAAGTTTTGCTTTGTAATTTCTATAGCTCAAAAATGTGAAGTCTGTTTGTAGCTCTAGTTTGTTGTTGATTTTCTTGTAAAAATAATCCAGTGTAAAGTGTTGTTGTGTACTTGAAGGTTTGTATGTATTTTGAGAAATGGCATGCACTTGTCTGTTCAAAGGAAATTTTACACATTTATAGATAGTTGAAGGGACAGCTTTCATAGTCTTTAACCAAGGCATTCCAAGTTTGATTTCAAAGGTATCAGAAGTGGGGGTAATATCAAACCATTGTTCAACATGTTTCTCAAATATAGTTACCAACAATGATATCTTACCCAATGGTTTTGTTAAGGTTCTCGTATGTGTCTTGATCATCAAGTTTGAAGGGTCTTAAGATCCTTGTATTAATTGGTTTTCAAAGAGGAACTCTTCAGTGGCAACATTAGTCATGAAATTAGGATCAATAAGAGTTCCATCTATAGGGTTTCCCATTATTTTCATGGTGATGTAAAGAGGTCCGTCAGAATCACCAATTGTTCTATCATGAGGTGTAAACACAATTTTAGGTTCAGGGACTTTTCTTTTCATGTAAGGTCTAGGAGGGAACCTATTGTTGTTGTTGTGATTAGAGGCCATGTTTATATGTTGTAAATCAGATTTAGAAGCTTCTCCAAAGGTATGTAAAAAACAAGTGCAAAACTATATGCAAAAATGGCCTTAAATGCTTGATTTTTTGTTCTTTGTCAATGCAAATGAGTGAAAGCAAAGAGGGTTGTAAGGATTTTAATCAAGGGAAGAAAATTTTATGTCTAATATCAGTCCAAAACAGCAATAGTATCCTTCTCAACACACTCTTGATGTAAATCCAATATAATGCCAAGTCAAAATATAGTGAAAATATGTCAAAATAGACACTTTTTTCACCAAATCTCAATGCAAAAGGGCATAACAAAGGGTGTTGTGAGGAAAATAATGATGGAAAAAAAATTATATTAGTAATAACATCCACTTAATTTCAAAATATCCAACACAACACGCTTGGAGTGCAAACTAGGTCAAACCCTAGGGCAAAAATAGTCAAAATGTGTAGTTTTTCGTCAAATTTTCATTACAAGAGGCTAATAGAAAGGTGTTGTGAAGATTTTTAGGAGGGGAAGAAATTAATTACCTTGATAAAAACCAATTAGTGTAAAAATACCCTTCATAACATTCTTATGGTTCAAGTTTAGAGAGTCGGTAAGGCCAAATTTGATGAAAATGGATGCTTTTGAAGCCCTAGGTTTTAGATCTTGAGACAAAATGTTATGCGAATGTTTTGAGAAAAAATGCTATGTGAATGTTTTAAAGTTTGATTTATGATGAAAATGAATTAATCTCAGATCTGAAAATAAATTCCAAGGTCTAGTATGCAAAATGCCAATGCAAATCTAATGCAAATGCATGAAAATTGCTAGTTTTTGTTAAAATTTTCTATGCAAAAGTGCAAATATTTTAAATCTAAATACAAATTTACACTAAAATGAAAGACTATAACCAAATTGTAATTTGAATGAGCCTCTAAAATCAGTAGAAAAATCTGAAAGAAGATTTTGCCTACTAACCCTAGATTTTGAAAATACTAGGTTATATGAAAATTGTCAAAATTTCTACAAAACCTAGCAAATTAATGATGAAAATGCAATGCAAATTATTGATTTTTTGTATATTTCTATAGTTTATATCAGATCTGATGCAAAAATCATGAATTAGGGAAATTTAGAAAGAATTGATGCAATTTAGTAACCTAATGAAAATGCAAGCTAGGGTTTTCAAATTTTTGCAAAATTTTCAATTTTTTTGTAATTTTCTCGATGCAATAAGATGAAAGACTATATGAATGAAAGAAATCAATCCAAATCTGACAAAAAACATTCAACAATGTTTGGTTGGAAATTTTGGATTGTTAATGTTTTAGTGTTTGATGTTTGAATTCGCCTTTCCACCTAAACATTGAAGGATCTAGGGTCGAGTGACCATGCACTATCATACCCTAGGTCACTGTGAGATGTAGGGAAACCTAGATTAAAGAATTTAATTGTCAATTTTCTCTCTCCTATGTTCAATTAACCATTAAAACCCTAGTTTGGTAAAAATAGTAATAAACAGATGAATCTCAGAAAAAGCTCTTGTAGAGGAGAGTAAAATGACAAAACATAGAGTACGCGTTTTCAAGGATTCGAGGTGGAAAAGTCAGGGACACTGGAGCAGGTGCCCAAGTCCAAGACCCTATTTTCTTTGAAGATCTGGAAACTCAGTTTGCAACTCTTCCTTGTTGTTCCAGAGATTTTCTTGTCACGAAAGTTGGAGGACACGGGAGTGGGCGCCCTAGTCTAGGGGGCAGATTTTCTTCCTGTCATACAATTCTGACACCTTAAGATGCTTTCCTGAAACTTTACTTTGTCCAGCTCCTCAACCTGTAACCTGCAACCATGAAAACTTTGGGAGGGGGTTGTGGTGTTTAGGAGCTTGCCTCAGTCAAGCCTCGGAAGGATATTTAAGTCTTCCAAACACCTTTTTCAAATAGAGAGTGTGTGCCCTTGTGAAGCAGAGGCAAAATTCAAATGAAACAATGATTGCAAACACAATGATATCACCTTGTAGTGAAGGTCTCATGGGAGAAATATGCTCTTCATTCCATGAGGAGATGGATGCTCAAATCTGCAAATACAAACACATAAACAACACAAGTCTGCTCTTGGAACATAATGAAAGCCTTGAATCACCTTGAGAGTGCACAAACATCATGATGATAATCTAATTGTAATCTCTAGTTTCTAAATGAATGCCTAATCATGCTTTTATATACAACTACAAGCATTCCTGCCAAGATTTCGTAAATTCAAACTTATCATGTCGGCCTAGGGACCAAATAATGGTCATAAACTGACACTCAAAATTTAGGCCTGACCCAAAATAGGGTAGGACTAGGGCACGGGCACCCAAGTCCTCCCCCCTATTTTGGGCAGGGTTAAGCTCAAGGGGTCCCCCTAGGCCCTATTTGCCATAAAACCTAGGGTTCATTCCATCGGGATGCCAAATTATGATATAAGATGTCCTAAATGCACACTAAAGACCTGGGAGCTAAACCTTATGAGGGAAAAGCCCCTAAGGGAACATTTTTCGACGTTACAAGTACCCAATTAGATGGATAAGACTTAGTTGGAATGGGCCGCTAACTTTAGATTTCAAGGTATCATTCAATAGTTGGAATAGGACCATTATTTGTTCAAGAGTTTCATTAGATTTGACAAGTCTTCACCTATTAGGACCTAATTTATTTAATTCCCAATTCTCAGCTCAAGTCTTAGTTACTCTTGGAATTTCACTCCTACCTTATTATAGGTCACTTGTGATTTTTGAAGACCCATGAGAGAGTGAAACAAGATTTCTTTTGGGATGGCCTTAAGTAGGATGTCAAGTATTTTGTAGCTAAATGTGATGTGTGCCAATAGAATAAAGGGGGAACTTTCAAAGCACCTAGATTTTGTAGATACTTTCTATTCCAAATGTCTTGGACTAATATTTCTGTGGATTTCATTCTGAGGCTTTCAATGTCAAGAGTAAATAGGGCATTTTTATTATCATTGACTACTTGACCAAATATACCCATTTCTATGAATTACCTTACCCTTATACCATTGTTGTGGTTTCTCAACACTTCTTGGATTTTATCTCCAAACTCCATGGGATGCCCAACTCGATTGTTAATGATCATAATCACACTTTTATGAATAATTTTCAGAAAGGATTATTTAAGTTTTAGGGCACTACATTAAACATGAGTTCAACTTATCATGCTCAAACTAATGACCAAATAGAGGCTATCAACAAATATCTTGAGACTTACTCACATTTTTTTATGATTAAGCAATGAGATAATGGGATAGGTGGTTACCTCTTACTAAGTGGTGGTTTAATAGCACTTATCATAATGCTTCTAAGATGACACCCTATGAGGCCCTCTATGGTACTCTCCCACCTTCTTTGTGTACTTATACTCCAAGTTCTTCCAATGTTGCAGTAGTTGACAATATTCTAGCTAATTTCGAGGTAATTTCCTAGCTCTTTAAGGCCAATCTACTGTTCGCACAAAATCACATAAAACTGTAGGTGGATTAGTATTAGACAGAGTGTACCTTTTCCATTGGTGATTGGGTCATTTTATGTCTTTATCCCTACAAGTAGATGTCATTGTTGGATAAGCAAGGTCACAAGTTGGGTCTAAAATTTTATGGCCCTTCAAGTAATCCAATGCATTGGGGACATGACATACAAGTTGGTACTCCCACCCTCTAAGATTTACTCAAATTTTCATGTCTCTTGCCTTAATAAAGTAATTAGGATTGCTAGTTGAATCCCAATGGAGCTACCAACTTTGGATGAGGGATTCATATTTTAGAACTTGAGGTTATACTAGGAAAATGAATTAAACACCTTTACATTCATTCTACTAATGAGTTTTTAGTCTAATGGAAGGGTCTATAGCCTAAAGATGCCACATGTAGACTAACCAACACACTCTCAAAGTTTCCTCATTTCAATCTTTGAGGACAAAACTTTTTGAAGGGGGAGACAATGTTATGAACCCCATTCTACTATGCAGTAAATAGTATTAGCTAGGTGTGTATGTGTTAGAATCTGAAAAGATTAATAACCCAGAAAACTAGTGCAAAGAATAGATATTAAAACTATGAATGCAAATGATACGAAATCAAAATAGCAACACAGAGTTAGTCTCCAAGAGAGTAATGCAAATGCTAGAAGCAAAATAGCATTAAGAGGATGCAAAAGCAAAAGATACAAAATACAAGCCAGGTAGCATGCTTATATAGACCAAGGAGAGAGAGGAGGTGGCAACACCGACCAATGAGGAGCAACCATCTATCAGACTAAAGATAGCAAAGTATCTTCCCAAGATAGCTAATAGATGCTCACATGTAGGAAGGTGACACCTCGCAACCACTCACCTAATAAGACATGCTTTATTAACCTAAGTGAGATTAATAGAAATGTAGGAAAAACCTAGGAATATAGAAAAAATAAATAACCCATCTAGGAAATAAAAACCTACACTAACACCCCCCCATAAGCGAAGCTTAGGTAGATGTAGAAATGGGTCCCGGCAAATCAAGCCTGATGAGGTACCCATGTACATAAAATTCCCCCCCAAAGAGAGAGAAAAGAGACCCCGCCAAAAGAGAGAGAGTCAGGACTCCAAGTGAGAGGAAGAAGCCCCCCCAGAAGATGAAGCATCCTGCACCCCCAGCAAAGCTCGTAAATGAAGGAACTTGCTCTCAATGAAGGGTTTGGTGAAGATATCAGCAACCTGCTCAGAAGTCAAACAGTAGCGAAGGTCGATGACATGGCCATGGATGAGCTCCTGGATGTAGTGCATGTGAACCTCTATGTGTTTGGTCCGTTGATGATGGACCGGATTCCGTGAGATCTGAATGGCACTCTGGTTGTCACAAAATATGACTGATGGCCGTCTGATCTAGATGCCAAACTCAGTGAGAAGATTCTGAAGCCAAATGGCCTCAGTAGAGGCATTCACAGCCCCCCGATACTCGGCCTCAGTAGAAGATAGAGCAATAGCAGATTGCTTCTTGCTCGACCAACAAACAGGACCTGAACCAAGTGAGAAGCTGTAACCTGAAGTAGACTTGCGATCCTGAGAATCACCCGCCCAATCTGAATCTGTGTAGCCCACCAAGTCAAGCTCAATGCCCGTTGCGTAGTGAATCCCAAACTGTGAGTACCCTGAATGTAGTGAAGGATCCGCTTGGCTGCTTTCCAGTGCAGCTCATGAGGCTCCTGCATGAATTGAGAGACCATGCCTACAGCATATGAAATGTCAGGTCTCGTATGAGTCAGATAAATGAGACTCCCAACAAGCTATCGGTACAAAGTGCCATCAACAAGTGGAGAAGAACACTGAGCCTCAAGTTTGACTCCAGAAAGAAAGGGAGTCGGAGCAGGCTTACAGTCAGCCATATGAAACCTCGAGAGCAAATCTAGAGCATACTTGGACTGTGTAAATCTCAATCCTGAGAAAGTAATGCAACAAGCCCAAGTTAGTCATCAAAAACCTGTCATGAAGGGCAGTTTTGATAGCCCCAATGGTGGATGAAGAACTCCCTGTGATCAGTAAGTCATCAACATACAGAACCAAAAATAGGAGTGAATCAGCCTGCTGCAGAATGTAGACATTGGGATCAGAATGGCACCGAGTGAACCCAACTGACAGAAGGAAGGAGTCCATCTTGGCATACCAGGCCCGATGAGCCTGTTTGAGGCCATAGAGAGACTTCCGAAGACGGCACACAAGAGAAGAATCCTGAAGGAACCCCTGTGGCTGCTCCATGTAGATCTCCTCTTGAAGGTCACCGTGAAGAAAAGCACTCTTCACATCCATCTGGTGTACTTCCCAACGATTAGCTGTAGCAATGGCAAGAACAAGTCGGATGGAATTCATTCGGGCAACTGGCGCAAAAGTCTCAGAGTAGTCAATCCCAGGAACCTGGAAGAATCCTTTGGCGACCAAGCGAGCCTTATGCTTGTCAACCGACCCATCTGTTGCAAATTTTGTCCGATAGATCCACTTACATCGAACAAGTTTTCTTCCCTTAGGAAGAGGGACAAGATCCCAAGTGTGGTTCCTCATCAAGGAACTATACTCCTCCTGCATAGCTGTATCCCACGCAGGAATACTAGAAGCCTCATGAAAAGACTGTGGATCTGAGGCAGTAGCAATGAAGACATGTGGAGCATCCTGGAACTATGAATGAGTCTGCCTGGTGTCTGATGGATCCCCAACCCAATCACTTGCAGACTACAAGGTTTGTCTAGCCCAAAGTGGACCGGAAGATGGAGAATCTGGAGGAGAATCATCAACCTCTGAATGATGACTAGGAGAGGAAGGAGGTGAGTCCTCTGAATCGCTCTCTACATCAGAAGTGGAGGTAGAAGACTGCTCAGGTGAATCTGACTCATCAGAAGATCTATCATGTATCCCAAGTGACTCCAATGTCAAAGTAGAAGGAGTTGGAGAAGTGATAGAAAGTGAGCTCGAAGAGCCCTCCTCAAACTGAACACTCCTCTCAATGAACAACTCATGTGTAGTAGGGTGGAGCAACCGATAACCCTTCACACCATCAGGATAACCTACAAATATGCAAGGTCTGCTCTGCAGATCCAAGGCCTTGCGTTTCTCTGCAGGAATGTGGGCCCATGCAGGAGAACCAAAAACTTGAAAGTGCTTAACTGATGGTTTCTGACCGCTCCAAGCTTCAAAAGGAGTGACTCCCTTCAAGGCTCGGTGAGGAACACGGTTCTGGATATAACAAGCACAGTTAATGGCCTCTGCCCAATATTGTGGTGCAAGAGATCTGGAGTGAATCATGCAATTCGCCATTTCCTTCAAGGACCTATTCTTCTGTTCTGCAACACCGTTCTGCTGAGGATTGTATGGAATTGAATGCTGCAAATCAATCCCCTCTGTAGTGCAAAACCTCTCAAACCAATGGTTGACATACTCACCACCATTGTCAGTGCGCAAAACTTTGATGGCTTTCCCAGATTGCTTCCCTACAAAAGATTTGAAGTCTTGAAAATGATCAAATACCTCTGACTTCTGTTTGAGAAAGTACACCCAAGTATTTCGAGAAAAGTCATCAATGAATGTGAGGACATATCTAGCCCTGCTGAAAGAAGGATGCTGAAATGGACCAGCCAAATCACTGTGAACTAACTCCAGTATCCGTGAAGCTCTCCATGCCTTACCTTTGTCAAACTTTTCCTTAGGATGCTTACCAAGAATGCAACCTTGGCAAACACCACCTGAAAACTGAACTGAAGGCAACCCTGTGACCATGCTCTACTGGTTGAGCTGCTGTAAGTAGTGGAAGTTAAGATGGCCAAACCGCTCATGCCATAATCTACTCACATCATTAGAATGAGTGAGCAAAACAGTCGAAGGAGGATCAGGAACAAAGTGAGAAAACAGATAGAGCTATGACTGATGATCTGCTCTCCCAACTGCAACTGTAGAACCACTGTGCAACTCATGAATCTCCACTGAATCAGGAGTGAACTCAACCCGCTTGCCTGAACCTGTGTGAGTGATCTGGTATACCGATAGGAGATTAGTTGATAATGAGGGCACACAAAGAACATCATGGAATGTGCCATCCCCCACATCAACAGACCCTCTCCCACACACCTCAACAGGAGTGTTATCACCCATCAAAATAGAAGGCATAGTACACGGCTCCAAGGATGCAAGTTCTTCCTTAGATGAAGCCATGTGGTGCGAAGCACCCGAATCAAGAACCCAAGTGGATGGTGAAGAAGCAACTGCAACAAGGGCCTTGCCCTTTCCTTTTCCCTTGCTGTTTTCTTTTGCCTTATTAGACCTCTCATTAGAACTCTGTTTGACAGACTCAGGAACACTGATATTATTCTTCTCAAGAATGTGTGTCAAGTGATCAATTTGTTTCTTCAGACATTTATGTTCATCATGACCAGGTCTTTTACAATAGGCACATTGGACCCTCTCTTTCTTAGGCTTGTCACCCTTGGAATATTAGGTCTCATTAGTTGCTTTTGAAGCAACCGTTATCTGATCCTTCTTCTCCTTGCTATTCTTTTGTTTCTTATCCTTACTATTATTGTTACTATATCCTTTCTGTTCTTTTGTGCCTTGGTTGGCAGCCAAGGCATGTGACTTAGAGGACTTAAGAGTGCCCATCTGGATTAGCTTGTCCTGTTCCCGAGTGAGATTGACAGCAAAATCATCTAAAGATGGCATGGTGAATTGAGTACCAAGTGCACCCTTAGTAGCATAGAAAGTAGAAACAAACATAGAATATTCTGAACTTAGCTTAGAGAGAATATTAAGAGTCAGTTGTTCATCTTTCTTTTCAATTCCACATTGTTTTAACTGCAGCCTTAGTGATTTCAATTTGGTGAAGAAATCCTGGATTGTGTTGAAATTGCCTGGACTTAAACTAATTAGTTCATTTTCCAACATATGACCCCTCATTGAATCTTGTGTGCCAAATAGTGTTTCTAGCTTTGTCCAGATTTCATTTGGTGTATTCAAAGACTCAATGTGAAAGAGCAAATCAGGAGAAACAGACAAACACAATGTTCCATATGCCTCATCACATTTGTTAAACCACTTAGGCTTATCTTCATCTTTAGCAGGTTCAGTTTCAAGTCCCATAGTTATCCTATTTAATCTAGCTTTCCTTAAGTGAATTGTCATGCATGATTTCCACTCAAAGTAATTGTATGGAGTTAGGATAGGCAGATTTGTTTGATCCATGATGAAGAAATGCAGAGAAAAAGTGTCGAAAAGAAGAGAACCCAACCAAGACAACCCCCCCTTTTCACTCAATCAAAGAACCCCCCCAAGAAAATATGATTTGACACTTTATATTAGTGCGTTTACAACTACCATTAGCAATAAATACTAAGTGGTCTTGATTTCAATGCATTACAAAACCCTCATGAAGAGCATATGCTGAAAATACAACTTTGGCATAATATCTAGAGAAATAAATAGCACCACTGCAATCTACTCAAAAAATCATGCACTTTCAAAAAAAGAATCGCCTCGATACGAGGTCGTATGTGAAAGTTATGATCCTCCGAAATTCCCAAAACGAGAACCGTGCAATGTCACGACTGAGAATCTGCAATTTCTAAAAAATCTTGGCATCAAAATCAAAAAAAGACTACACTAGTGCATAGAGAACAAAAAAAATAGCCAAAATAAAAAAAAAATTCGTGGGAAAAGGAGTCTGTATGAGCAAGAACGGAGCATTTGAAAACTGTCTTCAAAACTGCAGCTGCCAACGGAGAGGGGTCCTGTTGTAGCTTTCTGAGCATGTTTATGCAAAATATACAGATTGCATGCAAAAATAGAAAGATACCTAGATGGTTTTTCTGTGCTGCAAACAAAACCCAGAAGGCGTTTTTCTTGTAAATGCATAGAAGATGTTGCTCCAGTGTAAATAGAACGCCTTTAGCTACAAAAAATGACCCCAACAACCAAAAAATGACATGCAAAGGCTAAATCAGATGCTGGAACCTGCAATATTGATTCAAAAGACCAAATATGCAAGCTGGTTGTCAGATTTGAGATCGAAACCCTGGTTCTGCAACTGTGTATGACGATCTCTGATTTTGGTGAAACGAAAGCCAAATCTGACTTTCTCAAGCCTCCTGGACGCGTTGGAATAGCCGGAAATGCTGCCAGTATAACCAGAAATGCTGCAATCACCTATATTTCATAAACACACGTGCAAACCCCAGAGATTAAAAAAGTTTCCGTCAAACTTTTCTGATTCTCAAGATCATCCGAAGATGCAAGAGAAGAGCATACTGGGTTCTTCGAAAAACCTACAATAAGATTTATTACCCCCCCCCCCCCCGAATCTCTCAAATATGGAAACTAAAATCTACTCTTGCACATAGAATAGCTCTGATACCATGTTAGAATCTGAAAAGATTAATAACCCAGAAAACTAGTGCAAAGAATAGATATTAAAACTATGAATGCAAATGATACAAAATCAAAATAGCAACACAGAGTTAGGCTCCAAGAGAGTAATGCAAATGCTAGAAGCAAAATAGCATTAAGAGGATGCAAAAGCAAAAGATACAAAATACAAGCCAAGTAGCATGCTTATATAGACCAAGGAGAGAGAGGAGGTAGTAACACTGACCAATGAGGAGTAACCATCTATCAGACTAAAGATAGCAAAGTATCTTCCTAAGATAGCTAATGGATGCTCACATGTAGGAAGGTGACACCTCGCAACTACTCACCTAATAAGACATGCTTTATTAACCTAAGCGAGATTAATAGAAGTGTAGGAAAAACCTAGGAATATGGGAAAAATAAATAACCCATCTAGGAAATAAAAACCTACACTAACAGTATGCTTTGTAAGTGACTCGTAGGAAATATTAACTAAAGGTGTGGATGCATATGCTTTGTAAATCATTCCAATAGTTAGTTAGAATAAAGTAATTATCCCACATGTATATGATGGTAGTAGTTGTCTCTAACAAGATTTTATATATTGTAATGGCTTCCTAAGTGGAAAGTACCTTCGATATTTGTAATTGAAATGTAAGCTTCAAATTTAGATAAAAATTAAATATACGAGGGTCCATTGCGTTCATTGGTCCTACATGGTATGTTCTGCTGCTAGAATTGGCAACAGGAGACCCCTTATTATATCAAATTTAAACTTTTATGATACTTGAACCTTAGACCTCCAACTACCGAGGAAAGTTGGAAATGCAAATCCTATCCGAAGCACATATGTCCTTCCTAATGGTATCAAACATAATCAGAGTTTTGTGAAGGATCCAGAGGAGGCACAGAGATATATGTCAATACAAGAAAAAGAAATGCTGCCAAAAATTCCACAAGAGGAAGAAAATGAGCATGACGTTCCTCAAGAAGTTGAAACTGTAGAAGATAGAAATAAAGAAGCATTCGCCACAAATGAGAAGTTGAAATTGACTAATAAATGATTCCTTTTCTAGAAATACTTTTTCATCCGGCTGATCTTGAGATGAACCAGTTAGGCTTGGCAGAGTGCATTGTACATGCTATTAATTCCAGTATCTCCCACTACAAATCTTATCAAGTTTCTAAGACCTCAATTAACTTCAGTTTACCCATCCACTTGAAAATGCCATGCTAATTTAAATTGTAATTTAACACAAATTCCACCACATGTACTCCATAGGTGGCAAAGAAAATTCATATCTCTATTGAATATGGTGCTCTTTGACAACCCATGAAATCTCACCACTCCCTAAAAAGTTTGATATATTAATCACATCATTATTCTTCTTGTATACAAAGGAATGTGCCATCTTTGAAAATTTATCCAGTATGATAAAAATTGATTAATCATCTCTTGGAATTCAAGTTAATCCCAATATAAAGTCTATACTTATGTCTTCCTAAGGCCTCTTTGATATAGTCAATGGTTTTTACAATCCCATACTTTAAGTTGTACCCTTGACATATTAATATATCCTAGAACATTACACAAACTTCTCACATATCCTTACTTAGTGATATCCATTTTCTACATCCATTTTTAAAGTATTGGCTCCACTTAAATAATCCATAACATCATCCATTTTAGAGAATACTAAACTTAGGCTAGATTGTAATCTTAGATGGACATTATCGTGTCAGTGCAATTCTCCACTCACCACTCATCTTAGATGCTAACAATGTTGTAGTTAAGACGTGTTGATTAAGGTATTTTTTTTTTTTAATTTGATTCCTTGACATATGACCTTGTAAGTTTGAACAAAACTAAAAACTTAGTACGAAGAAGACAAATGAGGTCTTCAACTTGCCTTACCAAACATGCCACCGAGCCATACATTGAATACTAAACTTCTTCATCAATCGACCCCGCAGGCTGAAGAAATTTCATTTTACTTTCCGTCGAAGAGACCGAAATTCAATCTACTTCCTAATTTTTTCTCAGCTTCACCAACATCCATTTAATCATGCAGAGTCTTTCGAATACCTGACAAGATCTGAACTACAAAATCCATGCAGAGCGGAGAATCCAGACAATAGCTTTGGGCTGAGAACAACGCCACTATGAGGTATTTTTGCACGCATTTTTCTTCTGTTCTCGGTCTGTTATTCATTCTGTCGTGTCTGACTGCTGCACTCGGTCTCAACTCCACACAAGTTGAAGTAATGAAAAAGCTCTCTACTTATTCCTCTGTCTGGAAAAGTGATAACTTAAGTTCTAACCCATGTCAATGGGTGGGTGTAAACTGCAGTAAAAATGGGGATGATGATTTTGTAGAACTCCACTTGTCTAATCTAGGGTTTAATGCAAGTAGTATTTGGCAGATTGTGTGTAAGCTGCAAGCCCTTCAAGTTCTTGACATGTCAAACAATTTCTTGTCAACCCCATCTGAAGAGGATATTGGGTCCTGCACCAGCTTGGTTTCCCTGAATCTCAGCTTCAATGCCATGTCAGGCTTCCTTCCTTCTCTTAACCCTCTTCAGAAATTGTACTCCCTGGACATGTCTTACAATAAGTTGCGAGGAGGTTTCACGGAGCAAATCCAAAATTTGACAGAGCTTAAGACATTCAGTGTGAGACATAATAACTTTGATGGGTTAGTTGCTTTTGGGGGTCTAAAGCTGGAAGAAGTAGATATCTCCCATAACAATCTTGGTGATGGATTCCCCCAAGAGCTGACCAAATTAACCAATTTGACTTTTCTTGACCTCAGTGGCAACAATTTTAGCGGCCCAATCCCTGATGATATTAGCAGTCTTGCCAAGTTGGAAACTCTGGTTGTCTCTTCCAATAATTTCCATGGAAGTATTCCTAAATCATTGAAGGCCCTCACTAAGCTGTCACGCTTTGTAATGAATCAGAACAGACTGAACGGAACTATACCTGATGAGCTATCATCCATCACAGGTCTGGAATATCTTTATCTCAGCTACAATCAATTAACTGGATCTATTCCTTCAAAAGTGTTTTCTTTGAGCAATCTGAAAGCTCTGGACCTTTCCTCCAATTTGCTTTCTGGAGGGATACCTCAGAATTTCTCAAGAAATTTGTTTAAGTTGCGCATAGGTAATAACAACATGACTGGAACCATCCCTTCTACAGTTTCAAATGCCCCAAATTTGACATACCTAGAAATGAATAACAACTTCCTAAACGGCTTAATTCCAGAGCAGCTAGCAAGTTGTACTCAACTCCAGCTACTTAATCTCGGACACAATGCCTTGGGAGGCTCATTGATCCATGTGCTGCCTAAACTTCTACGGTTGCAGTATTTGAAACTGTCAAATAATAAATTTAACGGAAGTATTCTAGATAAGCTATCAAATTTGTCAAACTTGTCATATGTGGATTTGAGCGACAATCTTTTATCAGGATCTATATCCCCAAATATTTTTGAGCTTAAGCAGCTGCAGAATCTGTGTTTACAAAATAATCATCTAGCAGGAATTATCCCAGTGAATATACAGGATAGCAAGTCCTTGATAGAGCTCCAACTGGGCAGCAACTACCTTAATGGAACAATTCCACAAGGAGTTGGCAATCTTTACACGTTGCAGATTGCTTTGAATCTCAGCCACAATTTTCTGGAAGGTAAAATTCCGAGCTCTCTATCCAGTCTGGTTACTCTAGAAATATTGGATCTTTCCAATAACAGGTTGACAGGGGATATTCCAGCATCTTTATCAGAGATGAAGATTCTTACAGTTTTGAACCTGTCAAACAATGAATTAACAGGCAGCATTCCACCAAAGCTCAAGAACAACAAAAACGTAGTTTTGAATACTACAGGAAACCCTGGTCTTTCTCAAGAGCAATCTAGTGCTTCCTCCACTAAAAAGAAAATGCCTTCAGCAGGTTTGCTAGCTGGAGTTGCTGTTGCTGGTGTTTTTTTGCCCTTGGGGCAGTTGTATTGACAGTGTTGGCATGCAAATACTTTTTGTAAAGTGCATGAAATACCAGAAGTGCAACAACCCTGTATACTTGAAGGCCTTTACTATAGTTTTGGGATTTCTTAGGGCGAGGAACTGGCATAGACAGAGATTCAGTCAATCACAAGCAATTCCTAGAATTCTTCAAAAGGTTCTCATATGAGAAGCTTCTCATAGCAACCAATAGGTTCCAGGAGTCCAATCTGTTAGCAACAAATAGATTTGGATCTTTGTATGAAGGATTTTTGACTGATGATACCCCTGTTACCATGAATGTTCTAAATTTAATGCATGAGGAATCAGACAAGATTTTCAAAGCAAAATGTAGAGTGTTGCAGAAGGTTCGACACCGAAATCTTATCAGAATCATAACCACATGTTCCAGCCTCCTGTTCAAACTTCAAAGCTTTTATCATTGAGCATTTTTCTAATGGAAGCTTAGAAAAGCATTTGTATCGAGACAGTTGTAGATTGGGACTGAAGGAACTGCTGAACATAGCCATAGATATAGCCCATGCGGTGGAACATCTTCATTATGACTGTTATGTGCAGATGGTGCATTGTGACATATACCAAGCAATTATCTTTTGGATGAAAGCCTGACAGCCTGTCTATCAGATTTTGGGATATCCAGATTGATGGGAAGAATCGAGGTCAATTCAGTAGCTTCAACAATAGATTTAAAAGGTTCAGTGGGCTACCTCGCACCAGGTATGGTTTCTCAAATATTTATCTTTCTTAAAAATTTATGGGTTTGTATGGTATAGTGGAGAGAACAACTATAATCATGCCCTTTATTGCAGAATATGGATTGAGTGGCAAGATATCTCCTCGAGGAGATGTTTATAGCTATGGCATTTTGTTATTGAAAATGTTGGCAAGGCAGCCAACTGATAGTATGTTTGATGGGGTTGTGAGCCTGCATAACTGGGGGAAGAGGGCATTTCCAGATCACTATACTTAAATATCATCCATTTCAATGGTCAAACAGTCAATAGTGATTTTACAGTTACACCTCATTCACAACAAAAAGTGGTAAATATTTGTCCTGTTTTTATTGGTCAAGATTAACTTTTGACTGTTGAAGTGGATGATATTTAAGAACAGCCCATTTCCAGACAGGGCTGTTGAGGTAGTTGATAAAAGATTAGCCAAAAGAATGAAGACTTGAAAATAGAAATTTTGGTAGATTAAACATGGAAGACTTGAAAATAGAAAAACAACAGAGCATATGTTATTACTCTGTTTTGCTCTACTCTTAATAGGATTTTGTAGTATTTATTATTACTAGATTTGGGTGCAGGGGAAAATTTTAATTGTATTTTGATTACAATGTTTACTCTTCATCACTGTCGAGGGTTTTTATATCATCTTGACAAAATATATGGTAATAATACTGATAAGAGTGAGAACATATAGAATTGTTAACTCAATTTTCCAAGCTAAAGAAAATCTCATTTAACCTGAGCAAAGTCTGCAAGGAATGACAATTTTCTCATGCTTAACATATATGTACCTTAAATCAACCCCACAAAAAAAATTAGTAATATAAAAATGTTATTTTTGATTTATAAACTATTATTAAGGGATGGAGTGTAATGGCATAATTTTATTTATAAAAATGATTTAAAAAATTAATATTTATTTTTTAAATATAAAAATATGTATTTTGCTTTTGATAATTCTTTTATGTACTTGTTAATTGTTTGTAGGTAGAATTACCAAATAAAATGCTATAACTAATTTTAAAATAAGTATATAATTAAATATCCAAAACAATTTATTTCAAATTTAATTTTTTAATTTCAAAACTTAGAAAAATAAAATAAATATCATTTAAGTATATAACTATTAAATAAAATAGCAAGTAAAATTTAAAAAAAAAACTTAATCTAAATAAATTAGATTTAAGTAGTAAATAAAATAGTAAAACTTCATATATATATATATATATATATATATATATAATTTAAATACATTTTGAACATAGTATAAATATAGATTTTGTCTATTTTTAAATAAAATAATAAGTTAAATATAAATATATAATATTTATTATACTTTTCAAAATAAATGAATTACCAAAAACATATAATAATTATGTAATTTAATAAATAAAAAAATTAAATAATTTATTTTATAATTAAAATAGTAAGTAATGCTCTTGAAATAACTATGTAGTAAATAATTTGTAAAAATACAAAATAACTTTTCAAATGAAAATAAAGTAAATATTAGGAAATAAAATAGTTATAATTATTAAATAAAATAGTAAATAAAGCTATTAGAAAATAGTTATGAATTTTAAAAAGAGCGTATATAAATAAAAGATGTGAAAGATACGAACCTATATTGAAATTATTTTTTAGGATATGTAAGTGCCTCAAGACTTTATGTCTTTTTGTCTCTTAGATAAATGTTTAGGATATGTAAGTGCCTCAAGACTTTATGGCTTTTTGTCTCTTAGATAAAATGTATTTAAGATTATCTATGCTTGTATACTTGTAAAGAAAAATATATTATCCTTAAGTTAATTTAGAGTAATCTAATAAGATGCATAGACATAAGCATAAATTAACCTAGATTAATTAATTGAGAGTTGAGGGCATTCATCAAAATATCAAAGTAATTAAGTGTGGGATGTAAATGTGACAATTAAAGGTACTTAGCTCTATGTGAATGGATTTTAATGTAGTGTTGATATTTTAATAGTCAATGACCTAGAAATGGTACCTCTCTATTAGTGTAATCCCTAAAATTTTATGCCTCCATCTAGGTCAAGTTTGTAGGTTAGGATCTTTTCTACATCAACAAATGTACCCTATACATGCAGATCTAACCCTACCAATGGGTGATTCTACTCTTTAGCTCACCTAGTTTGGCTCCATGTCTTCTCTCCTTTCCTGATATCTAAGACTAGTAGTATTTTAAATATCTTTAAAGGCTTGTCATTGTGTCTCTAGGGGATAAGTTCTCCTAGGTCAACTTCTAGAAAACTTAGCTAGATGATCAAAGATGATATATCGCAATGAAGCAAGTGCTCTTAGAATGAATGTGTCGATCCTGACTCATTTGAGAGCACTAAACTAAAGTATTTCCTTCCTTAAATGTGAGTGATATACAAATAATGCTAAGAAGATTAGGAGATGTGAAATGAATGCAATTGAATGATTTTAAATATATGGAAATAACAATAACCTGAACAAACTTTTGTTTAGTTGGCCCTTTGGCATGAAAGAAATTGACAAGAGTTGACCCAAATTTGAATTTAAATTTTTAAATTTTAGAGGTCAAGTCTATGATTGCGAGGTCAACCCCACATCTTTAGAAATGAATCGAGACATGGAAACATTCAAATGAAGGTGGATAATGAATACAAGGGACATGCATAGGTGTAAATTAATGCATGATGTAGGTGAATGTATTGGGATGTGTGTTAGTATAGATAAGGTGGTACATAAATGTGTATGAATGTAAGTTTGTGTAGTTATAGTAAATAGCATGGGCAAAGGGACCCAACTTCACACAAAATTATGTCATTTTTCAACACATAAATATATTAAGGAACTCACTCAAAATAGATAGAACTAAATGGGAAATGACATGGTTTATGCAAATTTCACCATTACATTTTTCCCTCACTTTGAGGTGCATGTGAAACCTACAATGATCATGCATATCAAAGTATGTAGCACTCATAAAGATGAATGTAAACTAAACATTCAAATATGAAAGGATAATATGAGGTTCTATATAAAGTAATGGACCCTACAATATGGCATTGTGTGGGTTCATCCTTTGTCATGTACTCTCCACGGAAACTTGCAAAGAAAAGGAAAAATATGCCATGAGTATATTTTGTAATGCACATGGAAATAAGGACAACTAAGATTTGAATATAACAGTCAATGATCATAAGAAAGAGAGAAGGAAATAGGGTTAGAGAAACTTTACCTATATGAAAAGTGGTAATTCTCTCCTTCACTTGGCAATTGATGGGTGATAGGGTGCATGGAACACTTGGCATGTCACATGCTAATGAGTATTTGTATGTACTTGTAATCTTCTATAAAACTTAGTATGAGAGTGTTTGCCATAGAATATGCCCTACAATTGGTTGCATTTGTAGGATACAAGGACTTGTAGGAGAGGGGAAAGAATACATAGACTTAACCATACCTACACAATAACCATACCTCCACCATACCAAGCCCTCAATATATAGAATTAATGAGGCTCAAAAAACCACCATAAAGTAATACCATGAGCCCAAACATAGTCTCAAAAAACCATTGTAAAACTCTCATGACCCACCACATGAGAGTGGTCTCCAAAATAGAAAGTAACTTCTTTTACGTACACTAACATTTCATAGATTTTGCCATAAGATGCCATTAATTCGACTTTCCCATTCCTAAGTGCTCCATGAGTACAATAATTATATTGTCATTGCCTATTTTGAGAAAGATGCTACATAACTCCCAATCTTTGACCTCCTTTTATAACCTCCCTTATCCAATGCCATTACAACAA
The DNA here is from genome assembly GCA_027924645.1 of Cunninghamia lanceolata. Taxonomy (NCBI): domain Eukaryota; kingdom Viridiplantae; phylum Streptophyta; class Pinopsida; order Cupressales; family Cupressaceae; genus Cunninghamia; species Cunninghamia lanceolata. The sequence goes on from BSBN01000078.1 coordinate 15,559,678, forward strand.
TATCTCACATAATCTAGAGAATAATAACAATAAAATAGTGTCCCTCAACTCCTCATAGGTGTCTAAGTCACTCATTCCAAGAAAGTTGGGCACCCTACATTATCCATTAAGATTGTAATTTAAATATCACACTATCCTAACATTGTAATGACATAGATAGGAAACATCCAATGAATCAAGTAAATGATGCAAGGCCCATGGCTTCCTTGCACCAAGAGAAATTATTTATGTTCATTAGTTTCATATGTGAATCTACAACATTATCTCAAGTATCAACCTTTTGAATCATGACCTTAATACTCTCCACCATCTCCCAAACAAAGTGATACTAAATATCAATATGCTTCATTTGAGCATGGTACATAGGATTCTTAGCCAAAAAATAGCACTCTGACTATCACATCCAATCTAAACCAACATATAATCAAAACTCACTCATGAGCATAGTCTTTGTAATCAAATTGCCTCTTTCTATGCATTTGTAGCATCTATATACTCTACTTTAGGAGTAGAAAAAGTAAATATGGGTTGCCTCTTACTCATCCAACTGATAACACCACCAAACAAAAAACACATAACCACTAGTAAACCCCCAACTATACAAGTCACCTACCTAATCTACATCAACAAAACCCTATATGTCCAACATCTTATCCACATCATTAGAACTATGATAACATAAGCAATAATCAAATGTTCCTCACAACTATCTAAATATCCTCATAACACAAGTCAAATGCTCTCTACTAGGGTTAGACATAAACCTACTAAGAACTCCCACTTCATGGGCAATATCCATTCTAATACATACCATTACATACATCAAGCTACCAATAACACTAGCATAAGGAACATTATACATATCCTCAAAATAATCATATAATTTAGGACACATACCCAATGAAATCTTAGAGCCAACAAGTAAAGGAATACTCACTCCAAGTTTACAATTGTGCATAGCAAACCATCACAAAATAGTGTCGACATACTTACTTTGACTAAGACAAATCTTTTAATGAAATCATTCCCTTCTGATTTCCATTCCAAGAATGAATTTTTCTATCCCTAAATCCTTCATGTTACTCCATTTTGGCTAACGTATCCATGTTTTTAACATAAATTAGAATACTAGAACTATTATAATACTTTATACAATGTTATAAACATTATAATATGTACGCATTATAATGCATACATGTTTCTAATGATAAAATTCAAAAAAATTAAAATAAAGGGTTGGAACTCCATTTTGTCTAACAAAACCATGTTTTTAACATAAATTAGAATACTCAAACTTCATCCTCATTAGGCTTACATGTTTTATGATGAAATTTCACAAAACCACCACCAAAATGTTAAGCTATTTCTTAGTTTTTTCTTCATATAATTTTTTATATTTTGAATAAATTAAGTATTTATTTATTTTCTTTTAAAAGTGTCTTAGCATTTCTCAACTACAATTGCATTGATTTTTCTTCATAATTTTTATTTATTTTTCCAAATTTGAAAAAATGATATAGGATTGTTCTATGCTTCATTATATACATCTAAAAAAATTGCTTTTTTCGATTAATTTTGTGGAACTTATGTGACACACATACTTAGTGATACTACTTTTAGGATGCATCCACTTCAAAAATCACCAAAAAATATTCTATATATATTAGTATTCACTCTTAGCCATATTTTAGCAATACTTTGGTTTTGAAAAATACTTTAGCAAAAACATTGGGGGCCACACACCAAACACTATGTTATATTTTAGTGATAAAAATTGGAACACTTTTTTGTGCACTTAGTGTTTCACTCTCTTAATCTTAACTATGTTTTAAAATCCTTAGTAGTTTAAAAACTAGATTCAAAATACTACAATTCTTGTTCTGATCACATCTTCAAATTTTGAATGAAAGCATCTTGAATTACTCATCGAAGTTCTAGTTTAGCTAATCTCAAGAAAAAGTTGCCACTTTTGACACTTTTTGTCTCCCATTTCCATGTGCACTTACCCAATCTATAATATTGTAAGGTCAAGAGAACAATGGGAGATCAATAAGAAGACATCGCAAGATATGACAATGTGAGATCAATGTAGTAATGATATGATAATATAAGATTAATTTATGATATGACAAATAATCAATAGACAAATGCTCTAGGAAGCAAGATAGATCAATATAGGAACATAAGAAAAATTCATGGGATACATTCTCTAAGAAGCAAAATAGATCAATTGTAGTCATAAGGGAGGCATATGGTGCTCCCAAGTGTGGTCCAAAGAATATGGTAGTGTAATTGCCTAGTCAAAATGTGATGATTGAATATTATAGTCCAAAAACCTTGTGTAATGACCAACAAAATGAATCATGCTAATAGATATAACCATGATAGTACATGTGAAGGTGAGATGCCCCCAAATGTGTAAAATGGGATAATGAAGATCATGAATGAGGGTTGGAAAGGCATGGTGCCCCCAATATAATAATAAGGCAAGTAAGGTTCAAATGATAAAGCTCTAAAAATAAATTATAGTAACATAAAATCATAAAGTGATAAAATGACAAATGTGTAACGCACATGTCATAAATGACAGAATCAGTGAAAATCAAATCATGTGTAGTTCAAATATATGTTGTGGTAGGTACAGGAAAGCATCATCAATTAAAATGGTCATCAATATGTATCATATGTCAAGAGTTATCATCGTAAGAAAATGGCTATAATGTATTACATGTGAAAAAAAGATCAAGTGCACATGAGGCATGTATCAATGTGAATAATGTATATCATTTTTCATGTGATTGATTTGGTTCTTCTATTTTTTTGGTTTATATCTATGTATGTATGGATGGATGGATGTAAAATGTATCATAATAATATCATAGGTGTTATCTATGCTAATCAATGAACTATGATAATCCAATGGAACCCTAACAAGATGAATCAATCAATGGTCCAAAAGGGACTCCATAAGATAAAAATCACAATAGACAAATGAACATGATGTTGAAATACTACGGTCAACTGAGAGGGGGGTTGAATCAGTTGTCTCAAAACCTTAACAATTTCTGCACTTAAAACATTCAATTATTTGCCAACTATTCTTATGATTAAATCATGAAAGCATAAATCAGAAGCTCAAACCCATTTGCAAAATAAACACAAGAGACACCAAATTTTTACGTGGAAAACCCCAATATGGGGAAAAACCATGGAGAGGATTAACTCTCAATATATATTGCAATCTTGAAATAATGATGTTCAGGTTTGGTCACTCCATGGGCCTAGAACATGTTGGCTCACTGCCATGAAGAACAACTAGGTCTAGCAAGCTCACTGCCTCAACTCTAAACCTAGCAAGATTACAATAAGGTTTGTTAAACCCTACTGGTGACTCACTGCCTAGCTCACTGCCAAAATCATCATCTTCTTTAGATTTGAAATAAATACATTTGAGTACAATAGTTCCTCTATTGTGCTCTACCCTGATCTGCCTTATCTTCTCATCTTAACCCCCAAGCTCACCTTTTCCATGACTCAATTACAAGTATATATATCATTCATCGACTTTGGAATGTTCATCAAAGTTGGCATTACAATCATCAACCATTGGAACAATCTCCAAGGTTGGTATTACAAACATTTACAAAATAGGTCTTGACCTATTACAACATTATGCAAAGGAAATGAAGTAAAAGTGTATGCGGATCATGCCATGCCTTAGCTAGGACTCAAACATGATATTCCATACTACAACATGCTTCAACAATCTTCAAGAGATCTCTGCAATCATTGGAATTAACCAGGTTAGCCAAAACTGGTTACACACTATGTTATCTTGGAATAATCTTCAAACACAATCTCAATTCCTTAACACGAACGAATGTAAAGATAGGAACATGATCAGGAGGCATCCACAAGCATGTTATAATCATTAGGAGAAACCACACAAACCTTAACCACTTTAACCATAGGAATCTTCACACCGAAACACATGAACTTCACTATCTTCAACTATCACAGAAGAAAGATAGCTTGTGAACCACCAAATCATGAACCATTGCAACTGTAGGCACTTATCATTATCCTAGACTTCCCTCTAGAACCAAAGAGAAAAATACTTTACTATGGAGGAATGCAGAGAAAAACACTTTCTCTTTGTCACCAGAGAATAATAAAAAAACATAGGTTTTTCTTTGGTGAATGCAACTCTCTCAATTCTTCACACTGGAGGCTCAAACTCAAGATTTAGCATCTTCAGACATAACTTTAAATAAATTCCAATCTACATACGAAGATCTTCAAACAACGAGAAATGCGGAGCAATCTACCGGACTGTTCTTTAGCATACAACTCACTATCTATACTACACTTCACTGTAACTAACTTGTTTCTTCCGGAGAGGCCAATTTTCTTAATATCCTCAACATAAAAAGATTCTAAACAAGTAATAGAATAGGATAAAGTTGATATTAATGACAACAAAGATATGTTTACATCAATAACAACACCGATTAGGCACATACTTGCAACAATATCCCCCTTTGTCATTGATGGCAACATATGATGTGAAAAACTGCAGCAGCCATCAAGACAAGATTCCCCCCCTTTCTCTTTACACATCTGCATTCCTTGTCTACCTAAGTTTTCACATGACTTCTCTCCCCCTTTGACATCAATGACAAAGGGTACATACTTGCAATCTGCTACTCCTGAATCAAACATTCTCCTGAACTCTTGCCTCCTGACTACTACCCCTGAGAAGTAGCCCTAAAAAGCATCAATCTGGATCTTTGAGCACCACCGGACTGATGCACTATTGTGTATCTTAGTTTAGAGTAGGAGGGGTGATGACCCCTAACTTTTCTCTGAGATACTCAAAGGTATCCTTAGGCAGAGGCTTTCTGAAAATGTCTGTAATCTAATCCTTTGTAGAAACATACTCCAACTTGACTTCATTTTCTATCACCTTTTCTCTCAGAAAGTGATACCTAATGGATATATGCTTTGTCCTTGAATGCATCACTAGATTCTTTGATATGTTTATGGCACTTGTGTTGTCACAAAAGATTGCAATTAGATCCTCATACACAACTTTGATGTCCTTCAAAGTCTCCTTCATCCATAACACTTGAGTGCAACTGCATGCTATAGCAATATATTCTGCATCTATAATAGACAGGGATATTGAATCCTATTTCTTGCTCAACCAAGATACCAACCTTTTTCCCAATAAGAATGCACCTCCAATTGTACTTTTTCTTTCATCCACATCTCCGGCCCAATTTGCATCAGTGTATGCACTGAGGGTAAAATCATTGTCCTTAGGGTACCACAAACCATAATCCATTGTGCCTTTCAAATATCTCAAAATTCTCTTGACTACCATCACATGTGATTCCTTGGGTTTTGCTTGAAATCTTGCTACAAGACAAACTGCATGCATTATGTCAAGTCTGGTTTGAGCCAAATAAAGTAATCCTCCAATCATAGATCTATACCTTTTTTGGTCTGCCATAGGTGAGTTATCATCTGTACTCAACTTACAACCAGTTATCATGGGTGTGCATACTGGTTTAGAGTCTTCCATTCCAAATTTATTTAACAACTCTTTCACATACTTAGACTGAGAAATGTAGATACCTTTATTTGATTGATTGATTTGTAGACCTAAAAAGAAATTCATCTCACCAAACATGGACATTTCAAATTCACTTTACATTTCTCTAGCAAAAACCGTGCACATACCTTCATTGCCTCCAAAAATAATATCATCAACAAAGACTACAACAATTAGGATTTATTCATCATTGATCTCGAAGTAGAGATTTCTATCAGTAGTACCCTTATTGAATGCAATCTGTATCAAATACCTGTCCAACCTTGCATACCATGCCCTAGGGCTTGTTTCAATCCATACAATGCCTTCTTCAATCTGCATACCATGTCAACCTGATCTGATGACTGGAATCCTTCTGGTTGTTCAATATAGACTTCTTCTTCCAATTCTCCATTTAAGAAAGCAGACTTCACATCCATTTGGTATACCTTGAAATCTTTGTAGGTTGCAAAAGCCAAAAACATTCTTATTGCTTCAATCCTTGCCACTGGTGCAAATATTTCTTCAAAGTCTATTCCTTCAACTTAAGAGTATCCTTTGCATACCAATCTTGCTTTGTTTCTTACCACTTCACCATTGTCATTCATTTTGTTTCTCAAGACCCACTTAGTGCCAACTACATTTTTATCTATTGGTCTGGGAACAAGATACCAGGTCTAATTTTTCTCTAACTGCATCAGTTCTTCTTTCATAGCCTTTACCCAATTCTCATCATTGCAAGCCTCATACATAGTCTTAGGTTCAATCTTGGAAATCAGACAGAAATTTACTTGTTCCTCTACAACTTTTCTCCTGGTTAAGATCCCTTTGCTCTTATCTCCTATGATTTGATCTTTAGAATGATTAAGTCTTACATACCTTGGTGTTTTGGTGACACATTTCAAAGCTTGTTCTTCTTCATCTGAATTGACTTCATGCTACACCTCTCCTTTGCTTGTTGAGGCCTCTAATTCATTTGATTCATATCCACTTGCTACTGAATACCCTTCCTTGTTTTCATCAACTCTGACATTCTCACTCTCAATGATCTTATTCATCCTCTTATTATAGCACTGGTAAGCCTTTCTCTTGGTGGATTAACCAAGGAAGATTCCTTCATCACATCTAGAATCAAACTTGCCTAGATCTACTTCTCTTTTGATATAACATTTTCTACCAAAAACTTTGAAGTATTTCACTATAGGAACTTTTCCATACCACAACTCATAGGGGGTTTTGAAACTATTACCTTTGACCTAAACTCTGTTGAGAATGTAGATAGCAGTGAGAATAGCCTCTCTCTAGTACACTTCTAGTAGGTTAGCCTCCTTCATCATGGTTCTAGAAGCCTCTTGAACTGTTATGTTTTTCCTTTCAATGACTCCATTTTGTTGTGGAGTCCTAGGTGCAAATAATTGTCTCTTTATCCCATGTTCTTCACAAAAGAAATTGAATTCATTTGATGTGAACTCTCCTCCTCTATTAGACCTCAAACATTTGATCTTCAAATCCATCTCATTTTCAACCAATGCCTTGAATTTATCTAGAGATTCTACTTTTTTCTTCAAAAAGGTAACCCAAGTCATCCTAGAATAATCATCAATAAGCAACATGAAATACATGTCTCCTTGCAAACTTCTCACTTTGGTAGGTCCACACAAATCTGTATGCACTAGTTCTAGTAGCCCATCAACTGATTGGTCCTTGCTTTTGAAACTTGTTCTCGTTTGTTTCCTAAATTAACACTCCTTGTAGATAGGATTAGCAGGCTTCACAAGCTTAGGAAAATCTCTAACAACCTATGTATTACTTATCTTCATAATGTTATCAAAATTGATGTGACACATCCTTCTATGCCATAACCAACTTTCATCAGTCTAAGCCAATAGACAATAATTATTAGTTCCTTTTAGGTGATAGATATTACCTTTGGTCTTCTTACCAGTTGTAATGACTGCTCCAGAGCTTTCCCTAATCTTGCATCCATTGTCCTTGAAACTTAAATCATAACCTTTGTCACACATCTGACCCACACTCAAAATATTGTGTTTTAATCCTTTCACATACAAGACATCTTCAGTATTATGCTTGCCATCAAAAGAAATAGATCCTTTTCCACAAATCTTACCAGCTATATCATCTCCAAACCTAACTAGTACACCATCATATCTTTCCAAACTCACAAACTTACTTTTGTAACCAGTCATGTGGTGAGAGCAACCACTATCAATAACCCATTCATCTTTGTCTTCAACAACTTGATCAGCCAAAGTACTTTCCACTGGTTTTTCTTTCTTCACACAGCTAGCAGGATTAGTAGACACGGGTTCTTCCTTAATAGAAATAAACAAGCACTCATTACCAGAAGTACTGGCATTATCTAGTTCACCATTATTAGACACTTCAACATCATCAAAATCTTCAACATAATAACATTTATTTTGGATCCTAGGCCTGTTCTCATATCTTTTTCTATTTCTTTTAATTCTTTTAGGACATCTAGAAGCAAAGTGACCTACTTTACCACAGGAGAAACATTTGAAAGGTAATTTACCTATAAACTTACCTGAGCCTCTTCATAGTCTATCAACAAAGTTGGCTTCAATTTCATCAAACTCATCATCAGATTCTACCTTGTACTTTTTTTATCTAGAGGTTTTCCCAGAAGTGCTGGCTTTGAACACAGACTCAACTTTAGGTAGGGCATCACCAAACTCTCTCATTTCAAATGTGGTAATCTTTCCAAGTAGTTGACCTTTGTTGATGGCTTTTACTGACATAAACTCTTCAATTGTTGTCACTTTGTGATAATAGGACCTTCATAGTGATATGAGAATTTTCATCACAACTTCTTTGTCACTTAGAGTTCCTCCCATACCTTTTATTCCCATTACAAGTTCATCAACTCTTTGCATGAAGGCTGTTATGTTTTCATCTTCATCCATCTTCAAGCTCTCATATTTCACTTTCAGACTTTGTAACTTGGCTTCTTTCACAGAGTCATCTCCTTCATATAGATTTTTTAGCTTTTCCCATACCTCATTTGCAGTTTCAAGATCCACAACTTTTGTCAACACTGAGTTAGTCAAGGAACTAAATAGAGCATCCATGGCCTTGACATCTATCTCAAATTCTTTGATCTCATCTTCAGTCATTAGACCACCTTGTGGCATGACAAATTTTGACTGTGTAGCTAACCATACTTTATAACCAAGACAAATAAGATGGTTCTTCATTCGTACCTTCCAAAGGGCAAAGTTTGTCCCATCAAAATGTGGAATTTCCTTTTTATGCAACATCTTGGATCTACCTCAAGCAAATAATCTTTCTACTGAGGAGCTTGGCTCCGATACCAATTGTTGAAATACTCCGGACAACTGAGAGGGGGGTGAATTAGTTGTCTCAAAACCTTAACAATTTATGCACTTAAAACATTCAATTATTTGCCAACTATTCTTATGATTAAATCATGAAAGCATAAATCAAAAGCTCAAACATATTTGCAAAATAAACATAAGAGACACTAGATTTTTACGTGGAAAGCCCCAATGTGGGGAAAAACTAGAGAGAGGATTAACTCTCAATATATTTTGCAATCTTGAATTAATGATGTTCAGGCTTGGTCACTCCATGGGCCTAGAACATGCCGGCTCACTGCCATGAAGAACAACTAGGTCTAGCAAGCTCACTGCCTCAACCCTAAACCTAGCAAGATTACAATAAGGGTTGTTAAACCCTAAGGGATGTTAAACCCTACTGGTGGCTCATTACCTAGCTCACTGCCAAAATCATCTTCTTTAGATTTGAGATAAATACATTTGAGTACAATAGTTCCTCTGCTCTGCTCTTCCCTGCTCTACCTTATCTGCTCATCCTTTTCCTTATCTTCGCATCTTAACCCCCAAGCTCACCTTTTCCATTACTCAATTACAAGTATATATAGCATTCATTAACTTTGGAATGTTTATCAAAGTCGGTATTACAATCATCAACCATTGGAACAATCTCCAAGGTTGGTATTACAAACATTTACAAAATAGGTCTTGACCTATTACAACATTATGCGAAGGAAATGAAGTAAAAGTGTATGTGGATCATGCCATGCCTTAGTTGGGACTCAAACATGATCTTCCATGCTACAACATGCTTCAACAATCTTCAAGAGATCTCTACAATCACTGGAATTAACCAGGTAGGCCAAAAATGGTTACACACTATGTTATCTAGGAATAATCTTCAAACACAATCTCAATTCCTTAACATAAACCAATGTCAAGATAGGAACATGATCAGGAGGCGTCCACAAGAACATTATAATCATCAAGAGAAACCACACAAACCTTAACCACTTTAACCATAGGAATCTTCACACCGGAACACATGAACTTCATTGTCTTCAACTGTCATATAAGAAAGATAGCTTGCGGACCACCAAATCATGAACCATTGCAACTATAGGTACTTATCATCATCCCAGACTTTCCTCTAGAACCGTAAAGCAAAATACTATATTACAGAGGAATGCAGAGAAAAATACTTTCTCCCTGTCACCAGAGAATAATAAAAAAAGCAAGTTTTACTCTAGTGAATGCAACTCTCTCAATTATTCACATCGGAGGCTCAAACTTAGGATTTAGTATCTTCAGACATCCCTTTAAATAAATTCCAATCTGCATGCCAAGATCTTCAAGCAACAAGAAATGTAGAACAATCTATCGGACTATTCTTTAGCATACAACTCAATGTCTATACTATACTTCACTATAACTCACTTGTTTCTTTCTGAGAGGCCAATTTTCTCAATATCCTCAACATACAAAGATTTTAAAAAAGTAATAGAATGGGATACAGTTGACATTAATGACAACAAATATATGTTGACATCAATGACAACACCAATTAGGCACATACTTGCAACACATGAAACCTCGTTAGAATCTATAGTAGGTGCAATGTGGGATTGTTTTTTAATTTTCATTCTTTCATCCATTGAGTAATCGTATTAGGTTGATAGCCTATACCATGTTGTTTCTTAGCTTCTTGAGGTTCAACAATCTTTCTATATCCATGTTCATGCATGCTTAGTCTAGTTCCACTATATTCAATCTTTTTCATTATCTTATATAGGACCATATATTTGTTTTAATGATTTCTTAGGAGGTGATTGTGGTTTGGAAGATGTATCATTATCAAGATCATTTTCACACATGCATGTCTCCTTTGTGTCTATATATGATTTAGGTGTTTTTCCATAGATAGAAGGGTCCATATTTAGAGATGGAATACCATAAGCCTTAGGATCTACTTGTGAACACCACAAGGCATGAAGTCTAATGGTCCCTGATTGTCACCATGTAAAATGATATGATAGTTCTTTATCTAAGGCTCATTTTGTGTAACACAATTGTTAGTTGTATCAACTTGATCACAATGATCAAATGGTTTTAGATCTATGTTAACATAACAAAGTTTCCCCTCATACCAAAATTTGACACATAGATGCAAAGTATAGGGTACCACTTTCATAGCATGCAACCAAGGATGCATGAAAAGAATATTATAATTTAATTTGTCACGTATCACATGGAATAAAGTCTTTAAAGTGCAAGGACTAGTTTTTATTGCAAGAACAATAGTATCCAAACTTGTCCTAAGTTTGTTATCAAAGCCTCTAATAGTCAAATCTAATGGTTACATTTTAGACATGTCAACTTTTAATTGACTCAAACAAGATCCTTAGTACAAAGGTTTAAACTAGATCTATTATCCACTAGAGATCTCTAAATGGTGAATTTACCACACTTCACCATGATATATAAAGGTAAAAAATTCTTAAGCACATCATCATTATGTGGAGTTTCCTTATCACAAAAAGATATATTAAGATTATCCTTAAGTCCAAGAGATTCAATCTAATATACCACTAAATGTGGATTAGAATTAGATGGAACATGGATCTTCTCTAAATATTTATTCATTATTTCTTTATTAAAAGGTGATTTTCATACTATGTCCCATTAAGAAATTTTCAATTATGTGTTTTTAATTTTTTGAATGATATCATAGTCCTTCATTCTAGATTGAACTTTAGGTGTAGAAGGAAGATTAATTGTGCTAGCAGGAAGGTTAATGGTAGGCAAATTAACTTTCTACTCTTTCTAATAGGTCGATGTTAGATAAATTAACTTTTTCTCCTCTTGGCAACCTTTGATGTGCTTGTCCTACAAAGTCAAATTAATTCAGGTCTAGCATTAAAGTAAGCCATATTGATTTGTGGATTTGGATCTGTAAGATAGAAAAGAGAGCCTAATCAATTATGAACTAACTAGATCAAATTTTTCTATCAAACATTAGAACATAAGTTGAAAAAGACTTGTACGCTTGGATATAGTCCTCAAGGGAGAGCCAAGCTGTGAAAGCTCTATTCTTTTATTGTAATAGCAGGGATTGATTTGAGGATATCAAGATCTAGGGTTTTAAGTGACCTAATTGACAAAACAAACAACTTACAGGTGTTACAAAGTGGCTGTACAGAAATAGAGAGCAGATCAATGGGAATGAGCAGAGCAGACAGAGTCTGTAGATGAAAATAGGGGTAAATGTGGGAGGACTTGGGCTCTAGGCACCCTAGTCCTAGGGTTTTTTCCTTAACGAAGTTTGTGTGTGACAGTCTCTACTTCTTCCATCTTCTTGTCACTCACTAGGTGCCTGAAACTCCTGATTTGGATTTGGACACATAAAAGAGGGAAAATAGTTGTGCTATATAGGGAATTGCCTCAGTCAAACCCCATGTTGGTGTTCCCACCTCCACAACAATAGTGATGATGATGATAGAGAGTGTGTTCTCACGATGAGTGGAGGCAAAACATATGATAAAGATTGCAATAAACAAATACAATGAGATAGAGTTACCATGAACATGGAACACTAGTTGGATGTATGTTGCAATCCACAAGGAGTTGAAGGAGGAAGAAGATTCCTTGAAGACCAACAAGAAGGATTAGTGCATACAATAATAATCTTCACAAATAGAGAGCTTGTAGAGAGATATAGAGAGAGAGATAGCTTGTTAGAGAGATCATCATAGAGAGAATATGTGTGTAAATGAGTGAGAGAGACTTGTTTATATATGAATCCCAATTACTTTTCAAGGGCCCAATTGATTTGATGCCAACAAAGTGCATCACTTAAGTCAAGAGGCTGACATTCAAATATAATCTTTCGGGGCCAAACTGGCAGGACCCAAGCGCTAGTCGCTAGTGTCCTGGTGATTTGGGCTTTTCAAACATTAGATTTCAGAGGACTTAGCCTTGTATCTCAAAAACATACTGGAATATGTATATGTTAAGTAGAGATGAACATACAAGCTAAAACAGGTGCCAAACCTAGTGAGAAATTGTAAGTGGTAACAATTTTCAACACTACATTTAGCCTTCATTTTAGTGAGGGTATGAACTTACACTTATATGCTCGCTAATGTACAGAGAAACCAACTATCATCAAGATAGACTGTTGGAGACATAGAATATCACCAAGTTGAGAGTTTCATTAGCCCCCAAGCTTAGGATCCTACGATTTTACAATTCTTAGACAAAGAGGTTATACATACACAAGACAAATGGCATAAATAACACATATACACAAAGCATGCATGGAACATGTTGAAATCAAGGCAGACAACTGACAGGAGGGGTGAATTAGTTGTCTCAAAAATTTATCCTTTGCTGCACCTAATCTTCTTTTACAACTTATTAACAGATTAATGATATAACCATGAAAGCATAAATCAACAACACATGAACAAAAACACAATTAGCACACATAACACCAGGATTTTTATGTGGAAATCTGGTTAAGGGAAAACCGTGGTGGGGGTTAACCCACAAGATTTATTCTCTATTAAAAGAATAGAAAAATGGGAAAGCACTTGTCTTCGAGCACACTACCCGGAGCTCACTGCTCCAAGAGACTCACTGTCTACAAATATTTAGATAGTTATCACTGAAAGGATGAATTGAGAAACAACATCTTCACCATGCCAGGGTTCAGTTCCATTGAAGCTCACAACACTTCTACTCTGCTCCCAAATACTTCTTCGCTACCTTCGCATCTTCACACTCTTGCTTTTCTACTCTTTCTTTTCTCTACTCTACCTTTTCTTAGAATCTTGTCATTTTTTCTCAAGGACACTTTTTCATGACTTAGCTACAAGTATTTATACGCGACATCAACCTTGGGATGAACATCAAGGTTGGCATTACAATCATCAACCATTGGAGTAATCTCCAAGGTTAGCACCACACATATTTATAAAAGGACTTGACTTGATAGAAATTGCTACATGCGAATCACTACCCTATTGGCCAAACATAGCTAGGACTCAAACCTTCCTCGAACAACACACCATGCTTCTTAGAACTTCTCTTAGATCATCCGCAACACACACAAAGCATTCGGTCGGCCAAAACTAGAAAGAGCAGCAACATCCAAGAAGAAATCTTCAACTACAAGCTCAATCCTCAATGCAGACCACCAACACAATAGGCACACGATCTAGAGACCACCACAAGCATAATGAAATCAACAAGAACAACCGTACCACTACAAATTAGCAGAATCACTTGCATCTTCATACTAGAATTTAAGAACACCAACTGTCATGACTGTCACACTAGAGAGATTTCTTGCGGACCTCCAAACCATGAACCACTTGAGTTGAGGATACACACCAACATCCCAAATATGCCTCTAGAACTGTAGCCCATAATATTCCAATGCGGAGCAATCCAGACCAAATTCCTGTCACTCTGTTACCTCTAAACAACTAAAAAACCTAGTTCTACTCAGATGGCTATAACTTCACCAATACTTCATGCAAACCTCTCAAATCTTAACTGGAGCAACTTCATACAATACTCTACAAACCCTTTAGTCCACAAACTTAGATCTTTATTTTACTAGAAATGTGGAGCAATCTACTTTATTGATCTACACTATCTTCACTGTCTCTGACAAAGAGATATGTTGACATCAATGACAACACATCATAGGTACATATTTGAAACAATCTCCCCCTTTGTCATTGGTGGCAACATATGATGTGAAAAACTGATTCAACCATCAAGACAAGGACTACTCCCCCTTTCTCTTATCACACCTACAACCACTTTCTTCACTACTCCCCCTTTCACCAACAACTACTCACATCTGAGTTTTTTCACATGACTTCTCTCCCCCTTTCACATCAATGGAAAAGGGCACATATTTACAATCATCTCTCCACCTTTTGACAGACTAAACTCTAGAATTATCATACTAAATACTCCCCCTAAGTAGTATCCTCTTAACATCAATCCAGATCACAAGATATGATTGTGAGTTCCATCGGACTGATGCACACTAGTGTACCTTAGTTCTGAACAAGAGGGGTAATAACCCCTAGCTTCACTCTGAGATACTCAAAAGTATCCTTAGGTAGACGCTTAGTGAAGAGACAAACTCCAATCTGACTTCATTCTCATTTACCTTCTCTCTCAAAAGTGAAACTTGATGGATATGTGCTTTGTCTTTGAATGCAACACCGAATTCTTTGAGATGTTTATTGCACTTGAATTATCACAGAATATTGTAACAGGCTCTTCAAACACAATTCTGATATCCTTCAACATTTTCTTCATCCATAGATCTTGAGTACAATTACTTGATGTTGCTATGTACTCTGCCTCTGCAGTAGACAGAGATATTGCCTCCTGCTTTTTGCTCAACCAAGAAACCAATCTCTTTCCCAAGAAAAATGCACCACCACTAGTACTCTTCCTGTCATCCACATCTCCTGCTCAATCAATATCTGTATATGCATGAAGAGTGAAATCACCATCCTTAGGATACCATAAGCCATAATCAATTGTCCCCTTTAGATATCAAAAAATTCTCTTGACTACTACAACATGAGATTCTCTAGGATCAACTTGAAATCTAGCAACAAGGCCAATTGCATTCATAATATCAGGTCTGGTTTGAGTTAGATAAAGTAGTCCTCCAATCATTGAGCTAAACCTTTTCTGATCTACCTTAGGTAAATCATCATCTTTACTCAACTTACATCTGGTTACCATAGGAGTACTTACTGGTTTTGAATCCTCCATTCCAAACTTTTTTCAACAACTCTTTCACATACTTAGACTAAGATATAAAGATGCTTTTATCTGATTGAATGATTTGCATACCTAAGATGAAATTCATTTCACCAAACATAGACATCTCAAATTCACTTTGCATTTGATCAACAAAAGTTTTACACATGCTCTCATTCCCACCAAGGATGATGTCATCAACAAATACCTCAACAATCAAGATGTGTTCATGATCATTTTTAAAATAAAGATTACTGTCAACTGTGCCTTTGCCAAAACCTAACTTTAGTAGATACTTATCTAATCTTGCATACTAGGCTCTTAGGGCTTGTTTAAGTCCATACAATGCTTTCCTTAATCTGTAGACCATATCTTCTTGATTAGACAATTGGAATCCTTCAGGTTGCTCAATGTAGACTTCTTCCAACTCTCCATTCAGGAATGCTAACTTGACATCCATTTGGTAAACTTTGAAATCTTTGTAAGCAGCAAAGGCAAGAAATAATATGATTGCTTCTACTTTTTCCACTGGAGCAAAAGTTTCTTCAAAGTCAATTCCTTCAACCTGAGAATATCCTTTGCACACCAATCTTGCTTTGTTTCTCACAACTTCACCATCTTCATTCAATTTTTTCTGGAAGACCCATTTAGTTCTAATTACATTTTTGTCTTTAGGTCTAGGAACAAGATCCCAAGTATGATTCTTTTCAATCTACATTAGTTCTTCTTCCATTGCTTTTACCCAACTTTCATAATTACAAGCTTCATTGACTGATTTTGGTTCAATCTTTGAAATCAGAAAATACTCCACTTGTTCTTCATCAATTTTTCTTCTAGTTTGAACACCTTTATTTTTACCTCCTATGATATGATCTTCAGAATGATTCAACCTTACATACCTAGGAGTTTTAGGATTTTCTTGAACTTCTGATTCTTGAACTTGTTCCTCAACACTTGCACTAGCTTTATGAGTCATTGGATTCTTCAGAGCAGTTTGAATCTAACTATGAGTTTGAACTTGCTTCCCTTTATTTGGACTTTCATTTTGATCATCTGATTCATATACACAAGATTTGGAAGGTCTCTCCTTTCTTTCATCAACCTTGACATTAGCACTTTCAACAATCTTTTTCAATCTATTGTTAAAATACCGGTATGCCTCGCTTTGGTTAGAATAACCCAGAAATATTCCTTCATCACATCTTGCATCAAAATTGCCTAAATCTTCATCTGTTTTGATATAGAGTTTACTACCAAAAACTTTGAAGTATTTCATAGAAGGAGCATTGCCAAACCACAGTTCATAAGGTGTTTTACTAGTATTACCTTTGATATGCACCTTATAGACAACAATACTCATAGCCTCTCTCCAATAAGCATATGGAACATTTGCCTCCATCTTCATGGTTCTAGAAGCCTCTTGAATAGTCTGGTTCTTCCTTTCCACAACTCCATTCTGCTAAGAAGTCCTAGGAGCAGATGATTGTCTTCTTATTCCATGCTTTTCATAGAATGCATTAAACTCACTGGAGGTAAATTATTCACCTTTGTCAGATCTCAGACACTTTATCTTTACACCAATCTCATTTTCCACCATAGCCTTGAACACCTTGAATTTGTCAAGAGCCTCTGATTTCTCTCTCAAGAAAGTGACCCACATCATCCAGGAGTAATCATCGATTAGCAACATAAAGTATATGTCTCCTTGCAAACTCCTAACTCTAGTAGGACCACACAAATCAATGTGCACAAGTTCCAACAATCCACTTGAAAATTGTTGTTTACTTTTGAATGTGGCTCTGCTCTATTTGCCCAACTGACATTCCTTACATATGCTATTAGTAGGTTTCACACTCTTTGGAAGATCTCTCATAGCCTGAGTAGTACTTATCTTGACAATGTTATCAAAGTTTACATGGCACATTATCCTATGCCATAACCAACTCTGATCAATCTGAGCAATTAGACAACTTTTACCAGAACCACTTAAATGAAAGATGTTACCTTTAGTTTGTGTACCAGATGCAATCTCAGTTCTAGAGCTTCCCAAAATTTTGTACTTTCTATCCTTGAATCGAAGTTCATACCCTTTATCAACTAACTTTCCTACACTGAGAAGATTATGCTTCAACCCTTCTACATACAAAACATCATTAATGTTATTCTTACCATCAAAAGAGATGGATCCTCTACCACGGATTCTACCAGCTGAATTGTCTCCAAAGTTCACTATTCCACCTTCATAACTTTCCAAACTTACAAACTTACTTTCATCACCAGTCATGTTATGAGAACATCCACTGTCAATCACCCATTTATTCTTTTCTTCCACCTGAGCAGCCAAGCACTTTCCATATTCACACATCTAGCATATTTAGTAGGCATCGGATCTTCTTCTTTGATAGCAATGAACACCCAATCATTTCTAGAAGTACTTCCCATATCAGATTCATCATTTGTGACTCCTTCATCAGTAGCTTCTTGAACATAGTAGCATTTCTTCTAAGCCCTAGATTTGTTAGGGTTTGGCTTTGAAACCCTCTCCAGACATCTTGAAGAAAAATGACCAATCTTATTGCAAGCAAAACATTTGAAAGATAACTTTCCTTCATACTTACTAGATCTTCTTGGTAATCTTTTGGCAATAAGGGCTTCAAGTTCTTCAAGCTCATCTTCATCTTCTTCAAGTTCCTTTCTTGCCTTCTCATATCTGGTTAGTCTTCTTGAAGAGCTTTCACTTGGATCAAATCTTTGCTTTCTGAAAACACTGGCCTTCAATGCAGATTCTGATTTAGGAAGAGAATCACCAAACTCACTCATTTCAAAAGCTGAAAGCTTGCCAACCAATTGATCCCATGTAACGTTTGTCACAATCCTAATTTCCTCAATAGTAGCAACTTTGTGCTTGTATGAATCAGGTAAGGATCTGAGCACTTTGGCAACAATCTCTGGTTCTTCCAGTACTCCACTAGCACACCTGATACTGCACACAAGTTCATTCACCTTTTGTATGGAGGAAGTGATGTTTTCATCTTCACTCATCCTGAAACTTTCATATCTACCCTTCAAGCTCTGTAACTTAGCACATTTGACATATGCATCACCTTCATACAGAGTTTCCAACTTCTTCCAGATTCCATGAGCAGTTTTCAATTCTAGGACATTTGTCATTTCTATATCAGTCAAGGCACTCAACAATGCTTCTTTAACCTGAATGTTATATTCAACTTCTTTGATTTGATCTAGAGTTGTAGGACCATTCTGCACAGACTTGTACTCATTCTTAGTTATCAACCAATAAGGATCACCCATGCATTGCAAATGACACTCCATCTGATTCTTCCAAAGAGAGTAATTTGTTCCATCAAATCTCAGACTATCCTTCTTGTATGTCGACATCTTGGATCTCCTCAAGCAGTCAAGCTTCTTTTAGAGGAATCAGCTCTGATACCAATTATTGAAATTAGGGTAGACAACTAAGAGAGGGGGTGAATCAATTGCCTCAAAACTTTATCCTTTGCTGCACTTAATCTTCTTTTACAACTTATTAACAGATTAATTATATAACCATGAAAGCATAAATCAACAACACATGAGCAAAAACATAATTAATACACATAACACCGGGATTTTTATTTGGAAACCCGATTAAGGGAAAACCACGGTGCGGGTTAACCCACAAGATTTATTCTTTATTAAAAGAATAGAAAATGGGAAGGCACTTGCCTTCAGGCACACTACCCAGAGCTCACTGCTCCAAGAGACTCATTGTCTACAAATATTTAGATAGTTATCACTGAAAGGATGAACTGAGAAACAACATCTTCACCATGCTAGGGTTCAATTCTATTGAAGCTCACAACATTTTTGCTCTACCCCCAAATACTTCTTCGCTACCTTCACGTCTTCACACTCTTCCTTTTCTGCTCTTTCTTTTCTCTACTCTGCCTTTTCTTAGAATCTTATCATTTTCTTTGAAGGACACTTTTTCATGACTTAGCTACAAGTATTTATACATGACATCAACCTTGGGATGAACATCAAGATTAGCATTACAATTATCAACCATTGGAGTAATCTCCAAGGTCGGCACTACACATATTTACAAAAGGACTTGACTTGATACAAATTGCTACATGTGAATCACTACCCTATTAGCCAAACATAGCTGGGACTCAAACCTTCCTTGAACAACACACCACACTTCATAGAACTTCTCTTAGATCATCTACAACATGCACAAAGCATCCGGTCGGCCAAGACTGGAAAGAGTAGAAACACACAAGAAGAAATCTTCAACTATGAGCTCAATCCTCAATGCGAACTACCAACACAATAGGCACACAATCTAGAGACCACCACAAGCACAATAAAATCAACAAGAACAATCGTGCCACTTCAAATCACTAGAATCACTTGCATCTTCATACTGGAACTTAAGAACACCATCATGACTGTCACACTAGAGAGATTGCTAGCGGACCTCCAAACCACAAACCACTTGAGTTGAGGATACACACCAACATCCCAAACATGCATCTAAAACTGTAGACCATAATATTCTAGTGTGGAGCAATCCAGACCAAATTCTTGTCACTCTGTCACCTCTGAACAAATGCAAAGCCTGGTTCTACTCAGATGTCTATAACTTCACCAATACTTCATGTGAACCTCTCAATTCTTAACTAGAGTAACTTCATACAATCCGCTACAAACCCTTTAGTCCACAGACTCAGATATTTGTTTTACTAGAAATGCGGAGCAATCTACTTTACTAATCTGCACTGTCTTCACTATCTTTGACAAAGAGATATGTTGACATCAATGACAACACATCATAGGCACATATTTGCAACAAAAAATACATGAGGCATACATGGAAAACACAAAGCATACACAAAAAACATGAAACATACATAGAGCATAGATGAAGAACACATAGAACATACATGGAAAGCAAAAGAATGTAACAACAAAGTCGGTAAAGCATGCAAGCAAACACATAAGCAAACAAAAGAGAAATTTTGATTCAGCAAAGTAAAGAGACCTAGGTAAGAAAGATTGTCTCAATACCTTGTGTCATCCCCAAAATATAACAAAAAATAAAGGAAAACCAAAAATATAGGAATTCTAAAAAGGAGATAGAAGAATGTAATGAGCCA
Source organism: Cunninghamia lanceolata (assembly GCA_027924645.1). NCBI lineage: Eukaryota > Viridiplantae > Streptophyta > Pinopsida > Cupressales > Cupressaceae > Cunninghamia > Cunninghamia lanceolata. The sequence goes on from BSBN01000078.1 coordinate 15,580,569, forward strand.
ATTGATTGCTTTAGGGAGAGAAGACATATAGATAGATAGGGGAGCAATCAATATGAATGAGGAAGAGTACATAACTTTGGCACTAGCTTGCTCTATCGCTAGGGGTCATGTAAACCAAGATACCTTCATGGATCATGGGCTAGAAAGCTGTATTATGTTAGGTGACCATGAGCGTAACAAGATTAGGTCATATGAAGCACACAGGCTAGCAAGTTGTGTTATGCTAGGTGGTGCATAGACTACAAACTAGCAAGTTGCATTATGCTAGGTGACCGTATACTATCAATGCCTCAAGGAGCATAAAAATAAACAATGCCTCAGGGATCATCTTGATAACCATGCCTCAAGGGGCTCTAAAAAATACCTCTGCAAGGGGGTACATCAATAAGCCAATTCTCAGGAGGCGTGAATGAATAAGGGTGCATGTATGGATGCACATGTGAATATGGAATATATGCCCCCTTTAAAAATATTTGTATATATAATATGCAAATGTTTTAAGGTAGAGAAGAGGGGAAAGTATAAGAGGAGGGGAGATCCTTAGAAAGAATTCCTACCCCTTGAACAAGTTGTCCCCTGCCCCCAAAGTGCGTGTGAGAACAACCATGAAAAAGAGAATCATGTTGCTAATGAAAAATGTTGGAGTCTATTGTAATGTGATGATAGAGCTGGCTCGATGTCATAACAATGGAGACTCAATCATAATGATGTAGAGAAGAGAATGTTTGTTATGCAAAATGAGCTTGAAAGGGGTAATTTTCACCATTGCTTATTATTTGAAGAAAGAAGAGGTGCTACAACAAAAGGGGAAGTGCAAGCACATGTGTCACAAAGGTTTTGAATTTTGTCACAGCAAGCTCGATATCACTAGTGGAATGGCCAAGCACTTGCTGCTATGCATAGAAAGGCAGTTTTTATTGACTGTTTTGCTAAGACTTTTTGCATGTTGGAGGAGGAAGGGTGATCAAACAATCCTTGAGTAGACTCGGCAAGATACACTCTTGTTGAGATAGAAGAGAAGTATGTGGAGTAGGAGGCAACACTTTCTATTGTGGAGAAAGGTTTGATTTCTAAAAAGAAGGAGACCTTAGACAATGGTAAAGGGGATGTAGATAGAGGAGAAGACCAAAAACCTAAACTTCCTTTAGAAAAGTGCAGTGTTAGTTTCATAGAAACATTAACTCCTTGTTCCATGCTCCCTAAACCATTTTCATTGTATCCATGATTAGAAAGAATTTTGAATCCAAGCCCATAATGTGTCTCCAAATCAGAAAGAGGAGGAGAGATTATGATACTAATATTGTTGAAATGAGAAGCATGATCACATGTTGAAGAAGTAGTAGCAGAGTTGATATGAGGAGAAGGATCAATCCTTTTGTTAGAATTTATATCCTTGTTAAATGTGGGAATGTTAGGGTGAGAAAGGTCAACTTTATATTCACTAGGCCCATGAGGGGTGAAATCTAAAGAGCCCCAATCATCACCAAGACATGCATTAGAAGAAGAAGGTACATTATTATGGATAGAAGGTGATGAAGGTGTTTGAGAATTTGCTGAAGTAGAAGAAGTTTGAGTGGTGAGTTTAGAAGAAGGAATAGATTGTGTAGAGTAAATTGAAGCCACCTTCAAGATCTCAGGTTTAGATTATGAGATTTTGTACTCTCCAATGAAGGAGGGTGTAAAATCTAGCAAACCCCAATTGTCATTGAAATATGCACTTGAAGGCAAAGCACTATTCTGATCATCAGTGTTGTTAGCAGCAGAGAATAGTGGGTCATCTTTTGTTGAAGAAGGGATCAAAGTGTTGAGATATTGAGAAAGAGGAGGTTGATATCCAGCTTCCACTTTAAGCAACTTCCCAGATTTGGCTCACCCTCAATTGTATAGAGTTTGTTTTTATGAACGAACTTTAATGTATAATGGAGAGTAGACAGGATTGCCCCCATGGTATGAATCCACGGTCTACCAAGAAGAAGATTATATGAAAGTTTACCAAACATGACATGAATAAGCATAGGCAAAGTCACAGGTTCTACCTCAACAAGTTGTGAGATAGTACCTAGCAATTGTTTACCCGCATTATTGAAGCCAAGAATAGAAAGAGTGTCAGGTTTAATAAGAGACGTATCTATATAGATTTTGCTTAGAAGGTCTATGCTACAAATATTAAGACCTGATCCATTATCGATTAGAGTACATTTTATTCCATTTCTATTAATGATAACCAAAATCATGAGTCGAGATCATATTGCTTTTGAACTTCTAGAAGAGGTAACTCATGTTGTTGAAAGACAATATCCAAACTCATCACATGTATACAATCTAACAGGGCTGCTACATCATTCAATCTAATAGAAGGTGGGATGACTATCTTTTGTAGAGCCTCTTGGAGTATCCTATGGTATGTAGGTGAGGCTTGTATTAATTTCTAGAGTGAGATTTTAGCTAGAGCAGCGCAAAGAAGCTCAACAAGATCATATTATGTGTTAGCATATGGAGAAAGATGAGGTGCTTGAGGAAGAAAAGATTCAGAATATGGAAGAGAAGTAGGAACAACCAGTGTTTTTTATTTTATTTTTTGTTGCGAGTTTTGTATGTGTGAGTAACTGTGTGGTAACTAGGTTACTGCGACACATTTTCAACAAGTTGTTTGTTTTGAGTAAGTTGTTTCACAAAGTTGAAGATGTAACCAAGAGGTCGAGGTGGGTTTGGAACACCTTGAACAAAGATCATAGGGTTAGAATGAAGATGTACAATAATTTTTGGTTTCACGGGTTCTTTTGGGAACCATAAACATAAATTGTGTTGATTTGGTTTTTATAATCATCTATTCATGTGGGATCTGATGTGTGCTTTGATTCTTCATTCTCGAATACTTCATCGCTACAATGGAGAACATCAGAATAAAGAGTAGGTAATGCAATGTTGAGAAAAGTATCTATGATTATGTCCTTAGCGATTTCCAATGGGCTTGAACATGCAACCAAAGGAGGAGGAAACGAGGTCTTCATATCCTTAGCAATATCCAAGAGACTTGAACATGTAACCAAAGGAGGAATAAAAGAGGTCTTCACATCCTTAGTGATACCCAAGGTACTTGAACATGCAGTCAAAGGAGGAAGAAAAGAGATCTTCACATCTTTATTGATATTCAAGGTACTTGAACATCCAACCAAAGGAGGACGAAAAGAGATCTTCACATCCTTAGTGATATCCAAAGTACTTGAACATACAACCAAAGGAGGAAGAAAAGAGATCTTCACATCCTTAATAATATCCAAGGTACTTGAACATGCAACCCAAGGAGGAAGAAAAGAGATCTTCACATCCTTAGTGATATCCAAGGTACTTGAACATGTAACCAAAGGAGGAAGAAAAGATATCTTCACATCTTTAGTGATATCCAAGGTACTTGAACATGCAACTAAAGGAGGAAGATCATCATGGACTATGAGAGATGTGGTAGAAGTAGAAGTAGTACACTCAACATCTACTAATGCCTCATCTTTAGAAGAGAGATCATCCAAATGAAGGGAAGGTAAAGTAATGTTAAGGAATGTATTGATGAATTCATCCTCTTTTACTAAAATATCCTCACAAGTAGGAGGAATTTTAGGAGAGGGAAGAAGAAAATAGAGCATATTTAGGTTTTGATTGTTTTGGTTTTTGTTTGACATGTTTAAATGTTTTATTTTGTAAACACATAAAAGAATATATGTAATAGAAGTGTCTAATTACTTTATCAACTAATCAAACACAACGAAGAAGATTGTACAAATGTAATATGTGTTGGGTTTACCAAAATGTAAGATAGAAATGAGAGCCTAATCAATTCTGAACTAACTAGATCAATCATTTCTATCAAACATTAGAACACAAGATGACAAAGACTTGTACGATTGGCTATAGTCCTTAAGGGAGATCCAAGCTATCCAAGCTCTATTATTTTGTTTTAATAGTGGGGGTTGATTTGAGAATAGAAAGATCTAGGGTTTCAAGTGACCTAATTGATAAAATGAACAACTTACAGGTGTTGTAGAGCGACTGTATAGAAATAGAGAGCATATTAGGAATGAGAAAAGTAGACGAAGCCTGTAGCTAGAAACAAGGAAGATCTAGGAGGACTTGGGTGATGGGTTCCCTAGTCCTATGATTTCTACCCTAACAAAGTATGTGTACGATGATCTCTGTTGCTTCCATCTTCCTGTCACTTGTTAGGTGCTTGAAACTCCCGATTTGGATCTACACACATAAAAGAGGGGAAATGATTATGATGTATAGGGGCTTGCCTCAGTCAAACCCTGTGTTGGTATTCCCACCTCCACAACAAGAGTGATGATAATGATAGAGAGTGTGTGCTAGTGATGAGCAAAGGCAAACCATATGATAAACATTGCAATAAACAAATACAATGAGATACAGTTACCATGAGCATGAAACCCTAGTTGGATGTATGTCACAATCCACAGGGAGCTGAAGGAGGAAGAAGCTTCCTTGAAGACTTGCAAGAAGCATTAGTGCAAACAACAATAATCTTCACAAATAGAGGGTTTGTAGAGAGAGAGAGATAACTTGTTAGAGAGAATCATTATAGAGAGAATGTGTGTATAAATGAGTGAGAGATACTTGTTTATATATGAATCCCAATTACTTTTCAAGGGCCTAATTGAGTTGAGGAAAACAAGGTGCATCACTTAAGTCAAGAGGCCGACATTCAAATATAATCTATTGAGGCCAAACTGGCAGGACCCAAGCACTAGGCGCTAGTGTCCTGGTGATTTGGGATCTTCAAATGTTAGATGCCAAAGGACTTACCCTTGTATCTTAGAAAAGTACTAGAATATTTAAATGTTAACCAGAGCTGAACATACAATCTAAAATAGGTGCCAAACCTAGTGCAAAATTGTAAGGTAACAACGTTCGACACTACAGGATCAAAATATATATGATGAGGAGGTATATTCAAATCCACACTATTTTCTCTAGGCCTAGAAAAGTATTCAATGAAATCATTGGCTAGGGAGTTAGAAAAAGAATATAACATACAAGATTTATCAAACCATTTAGCAATGATTTACCAATGACATAATATAAACTCACTAATCAAGATAACATCATCATTAGTATGTTTACAATCAGCAAGAAAGAATTTTTTGACATAAAATGAGACATTTGTAGAACCATCCTAATCATCATTTAATTCTTCTTGACTAAGATCTATAATATCACAATGTGAAGGCAACAAAGGATCAAAATGATATACTAATGAATCATTCTCATAAATGTGCAAGAAATCATTTGAAACATGAGAAGTAATAGAATACTTGTCACAAGGATCATCATCATGTATAAAGTTAGGTTACACATAAATCACATAAATCCATGGAGGGTAAGTGCATGGAAATGGGATACAAAAAGGGGGTCAAAAGTGGCCACTTTTTTCCTAAAATTAGTTAAACCTGAACTTGGATGAGTAATTTGAGATGATGCACTCAAAATTTGAAGATATCAAAAGAACAAGAATTGTAGTACTCAATCTAGTTTCTAAACTACTAAAGTTATTAAAAAATAGTTAAGATTAAGAGGTTGAAATGTTGCGTGCACACAAAAGTGTTCCTATTTTTTTCACTAAAATATAGCATAATGTCTAGTGTGTGCCCCCCTATTTTTGTTGCATTTAGTATTTTTAAAAACTAGTTGGCATAAATATAGTTAAAAGTGAATACTAGATGTTATGTATTTTTTGTAATTTTTTATTGAATATTTTTTTATAATTTTTTAAAGTGGATGCATCCTGGAAACTGCATCACTGAGTGTGCATGCCACACAAGTTGCACAAAATGTATAAAGAATGAAGCATAGAACAATCCTATATATTTTTTTTTTTTGCAATAAGTGGATCAAAAGTTATAAAGAAAAATTAATACATATATGATTGAAGAATATGAGGACATTGTTCAAAGAAAATAAAAAAAAAAATCTTAACTTATTCAAAATTAAAAAAATATATGTGGTTAGAAATCTAATAACTAGCTCATCATTTTGGTGGTGGTTTCATCAAATTTTGTTGTAAAATGAATAAATCTAATGACATTGAAGTTCAAAAATGTTATTGACTATGAAAAATATGTCTCTATGAGGTGTCATAGAGGTCCAATCCTTAGGATCGGTTGCCCAAGCCAATTCCAAGACTAAAAAGGTGGGATTAAAATTTGAAAAAAACTAAAATGCACTTGCATTTATGTTCCACAAAATGCAAGCGCATTTTGTTGAACATAAAATGTGATTGCATTTTATGTTCATGTAATACATGCTTTTTTATTTAGAATTTAAAGAAGACTAAGTATCATATTTAAGGTTGAGAATGAGGCGACCTCATCTCAATTAATCTTTACCAATACCCAACCATAGCAAATATAGTAGAGCCAATTGTTGACCCCAACATCTCCACCACTTGCAATGAATCAAGATTTAGATAAAGATCTAGAAGGAACTAGAGTAGAGACAATAACTAGGAGGTGCAAGGATGTGATCAATGCAAGGATAGAAGGTGGTCAACCACCTATGGTTTGGTATGAGGAGGTGGTCGAGCATCTATGGTTTATGATTATGGCCCCCTCTTTTCCAAAAGGACCTAAACTTCTCGTAGAATGGCACACACAATAGTGGAATTGAAATCATGATAGGGAGGTGATCTCCCTCAACTAGAGAAGCCCTAATGGTGTAGTCACAATACAAGGGTTCACATAATGAACTATCTGGACCATGCAGAAAGAGTAAACACAATGGAAATAACTCAAAGAAATGAAACAAATGCAGATTCAATCATTCAGTATAACATAGAATTCAAATAGAGATCCACCGACAACATGCGGGCTTACAATTCAGCTCACAGGCCTGATTACATACAAGCACAAGAAAAAGCTTTCAAGTTCCTTCGTAAGAATTCAAACTATGAACAATCTAACAATCATCCACTACTTTCCTAAGGATGTATTAAATCATTATATATCATAGCTGGAACAACAGATTCCTCCGCGTCGGCCACAAGAGATTACGAATCTCGATGAAGAAGTGTAACATGTGTTCTTGGATAGGTCGGACCTATCAGTCTTGAAATCCTCTTCAAACATATGAAATAATGTGAAAACCTCTGGGGAAGGTTGGCCATGAACCAAGGAACATTGTAGAATGTATCATTAGGATCTGTAAGTTAGCCAATGCTCACAATTCTTCTCCTTCAGCTGATTGTTTGAGACTGTCAGGATGCTCAATTCTAAGAAATAGGTGATCTTCTGATAGAGATATCTTTTTGGTAACTGATCTAGATGCTCTGCAAACTTAAAGTAATATAGATAAACATGTCTAGATGCCATAAAATAGATCCGCAACACTTGAGATGCTACTGCGACAGAATGTTGATCAAAATGCTGAAACTACTTATTGACTGAATTGCCTGAACTAAAATGAAAGAAACAAAAAAATTGAAATGTAAATGTTTTTGGTTGATGAAAGATTGCTCTTGAACCAAGGATGCTCCTACATCAAACATCTAGGGTTATTGAAAAAGTGAGTCCCTCACTTTGTTGGGGCTAGGGGAGAACCAAGACGGTCCACCTCAGCCAGAGAAATCCATAATGAATCTTCTTCCGGTCTACCTTTCCACTTCACAAGGTATTCTTTGTATTGTCTTTCTCTAGTATTGCATCCAATTCTATTGTCTAGAATGGCTTCAATCTACTCCGATGCTTGTTGTGGTAACTGCTTCTTCAAGTCTTCTTCCATGCTGTCACTGAACTCTACTTCATGATACTAATAAAGGTCTGCAATGTTGAAAATAGGTGAAAGACCCAATGTTTCTGGTAGCTCCACTTCATAAGTGTTTCCTGAATCAAATTTCCTAAGTACCCTACAAGGACCAAACTTCTTCATCTTTAACTTGTTATAGGTCCCAATTGGAAATCTCTCTTTTCTCAGATATACCATCACTTCATCTCCAACTTCAAATTCCTTATGTCTTCTCTTCTCATCAGCCTTCTCTTTGTACTTACTGTTCATGTCCTCCAAATGCTTCTTCACTTGATCATGCACTGTCTTCATGTGGTCTGCAAATTCTTCTGCTTCTACACTTCTCTTTTCTTCCATTCTGATATCTCTTAATTCTTCTACTCTACTAGGATTTGCTTTGGTCACAATCTCAAATGGTGTTCTTCCGATACTACTGTTTACTAAATTATTGTATGCAAACTCTGCTTGTGAAAGAATCAAATCCCAAGTTTTGTCTTTCTCTCCATCCAAACATCTCAACAAGTTTCCCAAAATCCTATTCACTACCTCTGTCTATCCATCAGTTTATGGATGAAAAGTTGAACTGAACTTCAAATATGTCTTCATCTTCTTCCAAAGTGTCCTCCAAAAGTATCCAACAAACTTTGTATCTCTGTCTGAAACTATACTCTTAGGTAATCCATGTAATCTCACAATCTCCTTGAAAAATAGGTCAGCTACATGCACTCCATTAGTTATCTTCTTACAAGGTATGAAATGAGCCATCTTTGAAAATCTATCCACCACTACAAATATTGAACCATGTCCTCTCTGTGTCTTAGGCAATCCCATCACAAAATCCATGCTTATGTCTTTCGAAGGTCTCTCTGGTACTGTCAAAGGTTTATACAATCGAATGTTCTGACTACTCCCTTTTGTAACTTGACAAACTTTATAACTCTACACAAATCTCTAAACATCCTTATGCATCTGAGGCCAAAAGTAGTTTTAACTCACTAAAGCCACTATCTTATCAATGCCAAAATGTCCTGTTAATCCACCAATGTGCTTCTCCTTGATCAAATTATCTCTCATTGAACTTCTAGGTATGCATAACTAACTTCCTTTAAACAACATATCTTCTTGAATGAAATAGTCCAACCACTTGCTCCTATCTATCACAACAGGTTCCTTACAAGCTTTCCAAGGTTCTACAAAATCAGTGTCTCCCTCATACATGTTCTTCAATTCATCAAATCCCAACACTTCAACTCTCATTTCTATCAACAAGTTTCTTCTTCTACTCAATGCATCTGCAACTTTGTTTGATTTACCACTCCTATGCTTCAACACAAATGTATAAATCTGCATGAACTCTACCCATCTCATATGTCTTTGATTCAACTTACCTTGACTATTTAAATATTGCAAAGCTTGATGGTCTGGATACATCACAAACTCCTTAGGAAACAAGTAATGTCTCCACTTCTTCAAGGCTTGGATTATGGCATAGAACTCCTAATCATAAACTAAATATCTTCTCCTTGCATCATTCAACTTCTCACTGAAATAAGCTACTAGTTGACCTTCTTGACTTAATACTACTCTAATCGCATTTCCACTTGCATCACAATCAACTTGGAATACCTTATTGAAATCCAGTAATGCTAAAATAGGTTGTTCTATCACCTTCTGCTTCAACAACTCAAAACTCTTGTCTGGTCCTGATGTCCACTTGAAATCTTTTCTATCACCTCTCATTGTCTCTGTCATAAGGTTACAAACTAAACTAAAATTTCTGATGAACTTTTGGTAGAAACTAGCCAATCCATGAAATGATCTAACCGCTCCAATGCTCTCCGGTGTAGGCCATTCAACAATTGCTCTCACTTTCTTAGGGTCCATCTTCAATCCTTTCATAGAAATCACAAATCCCAAGTATACCAATTCTTCTTTCATGAAACTACACTTCTTGATGTTTATCAACAATTTCTCTTCTCTCAGTCTCTGCAAAACTTGTCTAATATAACACAAATGTTCTTCTTTTGTTTTACTGAAAATGAAAATGTTATCCAAGTACACAATAATAAACTTTCCCAAGAATTTCTTCAAGACTTCATTCATCAATCTCATGAAAGTACTTGGTGCATTTGTTAATCCAAAAGGCATCACTAACCACTCATACAATCCTTCATTTTACTTAAAAGCAGTCTTCCATTCATCTCCTTCTCTGATTTTGATATGATGGTATCCACTCTTCAAATCTATCTTTGTGAAATATCTTACTCCACTCAAACAATCCATGATATCATCCATCCTAGGTAAAGGAAATCTATACTTAACTGTGATCTTGTTTATTGCTCTGGAATTAGTACACATTCTCCATTCTCCATCCTTCTTTAGTGCTAGCACTGTAGGTACTACACAAGGACTCAAACTTTCTCTGATCAAACCTTTCCTCAACAACTCTTGTATTTGCCTATTCAATTCTTCATTCTCTTCTAGTGTCATTCTATGTGCTACTTTGTTAGGCAAACTTGCTGTCAGTATAAGATCCATGTGATGACTGATACTCCTTACAGGTGGCAATCCTTCAGGTACATTATCTAATATGATGTCTTTATACTCTGTCAGCAACTCCTTTATCTCCTCCGGTTGTGATTCATCAATCTCTTTCTTCAATGTTATAAGCTTCTTAGGAATCAAAGCATAACACATATTTTCATGTCTCAAACCATCCAGAAATTTTCTTCCATCTACCAAACAGATTCTAGCATTTCCACATACCTCACCTTTAGGATCATCCTCCAAAGGAACCAAAGTAATTCTCTTTCCATTTGCTGTTATTGGATATGTATTCTTTCTTCCATCATGTATAGCTTTTCTACCATATTGCCAAGGTCTACCCAACAAGATATGACAAACATCCATAGGCATAATATCACACAAGACTTCATCATGATAAGATCCAATATGAAATTTCACCGAACATTGTTCCCTCACAAATACCTTATGATCATCTTGAATCCATGCTATCTGATATGGCTTAGGGTGCTTTAATCTTTCCAACTTCAGCTTAGTCACCATCTCCTCTAAAACTAGGTTATCTGAACTACCTCTATCAATTACAACTTTACAACACTTACCTCATGATTTGCATCTTGTCGTGAACAAACTCTTCCTCTGCGGTGGTTCCTCATTTCTTTCTACCTCAAATAGTGCTCTCCTCATTACCATTGATTCTCCCTTCTTAAGTTTACCAACACAATTCGGTGATCCAACAGGTTCTTCTTCCACATAGGGTGCTCTTCCATTGTTCTCTGTCTTCTTGCTTGTACTACCCTGATTACATTCAAATGCTCTATGTCCCTCACCTCCACACTTAAAACAAGTAGCTTTGAATGTTCTCTTATCAAATCCTCTTTCTTCTCTTCTATATCCTTCATTCCAGTTTGCACTAGGGTTTCCTCTATGGTAAAAAATTATGTCATCTCTCCGGTAAGCATTGTTATCTCTGTCATCCTTCTTAAATTGGCTGTCAAACTTGTTCTGCTTCGGTTGTGATCTATCTACTCTGGAATAAGTCCTACCTCTCTAAAATTTACCTCCTTGACCTCTTTTTCTCTGATCACGCCTCTTATTCAGCTTCTCTTCATCTTTCAAGGCAAACTGATATGCTTCCTCTAAAGATGTCATCCTTACCAAGATTAGTTCTTCTTGAATGTTCAATCTCAGTCCATTGATGTATCTAGCCACTTTCTCCTTGCTTTCTTCACTATGTCCATTTCTTATAATCATCTTGTGAAATTCTTCAGTATACTCCACTAATTTCTCCTTTTGCCTCAGGTTTTGCAATCTCTTCAACAACTCCAACTCATAGTCGGCAGGTATAAATTGATTCTTCAGTTTTGTCACCATCTAGTCCCACTTTGTAATCTTTTCTTTCCCTCTTCTATTTATTTCCAACTAAACTTCCTTCCACCATATAGAAACATGTCCTTTCAATTTTGTCTTTGCAAATTTCACCTTATCCAGATCTTCAATCTCCTCATCTTCAAAGTATTATTCCATGTCATTATCTAGTCAATCAATTCTTCAAGGTTCAAATTACCAGTATAGTTCGGCACCTCAATTCTAGGTCTCTTTCCAATCTTTGAAATAGCTTACAACATCTTTACTTGGTCTGATTCTTCTTCTTCATCACCTCCTAGGGTTTCACCCATTTGTTTAACAGATTGCAATTATTCTTCAGCATCACTTTCAACATTAGGTCTCAGTGTCAATCCTCTTCACCTATCTTCTTCAACAACATCTAATTGAATTCATATTGTTTTCATCATTTCCATCATCTCATCCATTCTACCAGCCATTGTTCCAATAGCAGCATCTCTCCTCGGTGGCATTCTTCCTAGGATCAAGTGCAAACTACCTCAGGTTTGGCGATCGGGCTACAAGGTGACAAATGCCTCACAATCGGTGATCAGTTGTGACACAAGTAACTTGCCTCAATTCAATGATCTATCCACAACAAGATCTTCCAGAATTCTTTCGCCAACTTCACTCAATTCGCTCCCAAAGATTTAAACGTTTGCTCTGATACCACTTGGTGTAGTCACGGTAGGAGGGTTCACAGAATGAACTATCTGGACTGTGCAACAAGATTGAACACAACGGAAACAACTCAAAGAAATGAAACAAATGTAGATTCAGTCATTTAGTATATCATAGAATTCAAATAGAGATCCGTCGACAACATGTGGGCTTACAATTCAGCTCACAGGCCTGATTACATACAAGCACAAGATAAAGCTTTGAAGCTCCTTCGTAAGAATTCAAACTATGAACAATCTAACAATCATCCACTACTTTTCTAAGGATCTATTACATCATTATATATCATATCTAGAACAACATATTCCTGCGCGTCGGCCACAAGAGATTAAGAATCCTGATGAAGAAGTATAACATGTGTTCTTAGATAGGTTTGACCTATCAGTCTTGAAATCCTCCTCAAACATATGAACTGATGTGTGGACCTTCAGGGAAGGTTGACCATGAACCAAGGAGCATTGTAGAATGTATCATTAGGATCCACAAGTCAGCCAATGGTTGTAATTCTTCTCCTTCAGCTGATTGTTTGAGACTATTAGGATGCTCTGTTCCAAGAAACAATCAATCTTCTAATAGCGATATCTTTCTGGTAACTGATCCAAATGATCTGTAGACTTAGAGTGATGTAGATAAACATGTCTGGATGCCAGAAAATAGGTCCGTAACACTTGAGATGCTACTGTAACAGGATGCTAATCAAGATGTTGAAACTGCTTATTAACTGAACTACCTGAACTAAAATGAAAGAAACAAACAAACTGAAATGCAAATGTTTTTGGTTGATACAAGATTTCTCTTGAACCAGGGATGCTCCTACATCACCTAATATCTATAAGGGTGTATATAACCCTTCTCTATGATAAGAGAAGTTCACAAAGGGGTAAAAACCTTTAAGAAAGTAATACAAAGATTAACCCATAGGAAAGAATGCTAGAGAAATGTCACAACCCACATTTGAATTTTGAATTCAAATTGAAATACTATTGTAATAATGTCACAACTCAATTTTTGAATTAGAAATTAAAAAAAATAAACATAAAATGTAAAACCATTTAAAAATATAAATAATATGGATACCATTAAAAAAAATGAGGATAAGATTATTTTAATTAAGGATAAGATTATCATTAAAATAACAAGAGTGGATGAAGCATTATCATTAAACAAAGAAGAGTGGATGAAGCATTAACATTAAACAAAGAAGGTGGATGAGGCATTATCAATAAATTAAAGGAGTGGAGGATGCAATAGCATTAAAAAAACAAGAGTGGAAGATGCTTGGATTTTTCTATAAATTGCAAGGATTTGATGAAGAATGAGCATGATCTCTAGTTTTGGGAGTGCTGGAGAAAACTGTAAGAGTCCTCCTCCCCTCTTTCTATTTTCTTTTGAAAGTTTTGTTCTTGAATGTTTGTAGATAAATTTTTAGATTTGCAATTCATTTTGGTGATATGTTTAGATAATTGCAATTTGCAAACTGTGTAAATGTTTTTGTCTTCGTTTTTTTTTTGTTGGTTGATCCAATCTTGTTTCCTTGTGATTATGCTCTGACGCTACCTCTTCCTGATGTCTCAAATTAGATCCATGAGTTTCCTTTCCTTTCTGTTGTTTGCGCTTCTGCATTCTCCCTCCTACATCTGTAGCATCTACTACAGATTTTCCACGGCCTCTTCTATTTTTTGGTTCAGATCCATTTTCTTTTAACTTCTTTTTGCCAGTCTTTGGTCTAGGATGTGGAGTTCCATGATTTTCCTTTGCATTCTTAACATTGGAAGCTCCATTGGATGGGGACACTTCACCATCCATAGGACCCTCACCACTAGTGTTCCTGTCCTCAGAGAATTCCTGGTTATATGATGTAGTTGATAAATCACCATTAGTGTGATTCCTCTTGGAGTACACCATTTTTACGCTGCTAGTTTCCATGCCTTCTGCACTATCAAAATGCTTTCCCCAAGGGAGCCCTACATCAGGGATATGAGTTTCTTAAAATTTTGCGTTAGATACAAGGAATTGGCAGTGCCCTAAACCTACACATCACTGCTTAACTTAATCTCACACTTGCCTGCTAAAGTTTCAGTGATATTCCATAAATTCCCACTTCCAACAACTAAATTCCTGGGTTTTCTCTAAAGGTTGGAATACAAGAATAACGGCTGACAATAAGAAAATGAATGATGTTTTTTTTTGACACCAGATCTATGACAGAGAGGGGGCAGGCAAATGTTTTTAGAATTTATCTCTACACCTGTCAATTGCATGAATACACACACACACAGATGCCCATACCCTATTTTCTAAGCTTCATGCCAACCAGTTATATTGGCTGGAACATTTCTAAAATCCATTTCATCAAATCCATTTTGTGCATAGCCTGTAGTCCACGTGCTCTGTCTATACTCCCACGATTTGCATACTGGTCCACCAGAGCAATTCCAATTCTAATATCTGAAAAGAATTTACATACCCTATTCGTAATCACCATTGGGTATAGGCAAGGAGGTCTTTGGCATAGATATTGGTGATTCTGACAAATAGCTCATGCGATGTATGTCTATGCCCTGTTCAATAGCGTCCATTTTGGCATAACCAGGGAGTACGTTAACAAAGGTTGTGAAATTTGGCCCCACGCCTACCAATTTCATTTGCTTGAAAGTTTTTAAAGCCTTTTCAACGGATTTGTCTGGCTCGCAAACAAAATTTGATTTTATTATTGACAGAAGCTTGACGTTCCAAAATGTCGGCTACTTATTTAACTCAAAGTTGCTATAAAAATGTTTTTATAATGGTTGGCGTGACTGAAATAATGTCATTAAGGATGGTAAAAGATATGTTAATACGTGTAACAATTGGGATGATATAAATGAGAGTTGTGTAGAGAATAGAATAAACAAAGATGTTAATTAGGTAAAAATTACATAGTTACTTGACTTAAGCTGAAGTTAATAAACTATATAAAAACTAATAAACTATATAATCAAAGATCACTTGACAATCAACGAATCAACATGTGCAACTACAACTTCATCGTAATATTGGGGACAAAGGAACTCTATATAAAGACCAATAACACATAAGGAAGCCAGACCTATGATATTATAAAAATGT
The DNA here is from genome assembly GCA_027924645.1 of Cunninghamia lanceolata. NCBI lineage: Eukaryota > Viridiplantae > Streptophyta > Pinopsida > Cupressales > Cupressaceae > Cunninghamia > Cunninghamia lanceolata. The sequence goes on from BSBN01000078.1 coordinate 15,596,055, forward strand.
ATTCAAGGAATATGCATATAGAAGAAATTAAGAACTATTGTAATACCTTGTCGACAAGGGTCTTGTTCTACCTTCTATACCATCCACTTAAATGATATTATATAGCATGTAATATCAAAGTGTGAATGGTAAATAATCTAAATATATTAATTAAGTAATTACAAGTATATGACATTGTGTATAAATATGTTAAGCTATAGTTTTCAACTAGCATAATAAGTGATGTTATATCACAATTATCCTTGTTATAGGATTGAAGTAAGAATCATAACTAGAAATACACCATGAATATATAAGGAATTGTCAAACTTTATGGGTATAGATTGAAAACATAGCGATTTGGAACAACTTCAAAGATTTGTCCAATATGACTTATGGAAAGAAGTAAAGCTAGCGTGTTAACATTTAGAAAAGTTATAGTTGAGAAACTTATTGAGATTCAAATATCTTAAGTTCTTATCCAAGTAAGTCAAATGCTTTTGCAAGAAATTGCTCCTCGTACTATACTATTGGACAATGTTTATTAATTCTTGGTCTTCTACAAAACTAGATCATTATGTACTTGATTGATTAAGTGTTTTTCTAGTCTTATGCTTTTGGATCAATTAAGTTAAAGAAAAGTATTGTTATGAGTTCGCATATTATAAATGTGGTCAGAGTTGACCAATCAAGTTGTATAGATGTTTTATGATCCATAAGTAGTTCAATCATAAAAATGATATTTCCAGTAATGATGTTAGAATATTATTATAATTGATGCATGTTTGTTAACAATAGAATTAACCAGTTTTATTAAAGTTAGTAAACCCCTTGTTGAGATAACTGTCTTAATTTACAACTTTCATTAAGTCCTCGTTGGTTCCAATGAATTGTATCAATTCTTTACTTATATGAGGAAATAAGTTTCCCTTGTTTCTCTCAAGACTAAATCCTTATGTGCATTATTGATAGAATATCCCTTCTAGTTTATGTTATGAATGGATGACATTGAACATTTCTAGTACTATTTATTTCGCATAAATAAAGTGATCAAGCATAATTTTTGTACTTAACTTGCATCAAGATTCAATGAAGTATCTTTCCTTTACCAATTTATTTATTAGTTTTGATGTAAGTTTTATGTTTCTACTTAGCTAGGTAAACTTGTAAAGAAACATCCAAACTCAAACAAATCGCAGTGTTCAGTATTTACGGTACCTCTGGGTCATGTTTACGGGTAATGCCATCGCGTTGAACCAAGTACCTTGCGCCTAACATAGCTGCAACAATGATGTCTGGGCACCGTCCCTGTAAATCATCGGGGAGTAATAAGGAACATGTCGAAGTTAAATCCACAGGAAGGGAAAATCTCCTCAGATATCTCATTAAAAAGATTAACTAAAAAGAGAGGATGAGTCTATTGAACTAATGATTACCATGATGCTCATTTGGAAAACACTCCAAGCATATTATCAGAAAATAGGGTTTATTGATACGTGGGTATAGATCGGGGAGGACATGTGAAATGTCAGATAGGGCAACTAGGCTGATCTAGAAACACTATCTATCATATGCTTTCACCTTGCCCTTGCAGATCGTGGTGAAAGTACTAGGGGATCAGGAATGGACTTAGTCACGAAAATTACCTAATTTGGCTTGGGGAAGTAAGATAGATTTCATGTGTAGACACCTTATAGGGATTCCTCCACACTAGGACTAACTGACAAACACCCCTTTAGGTGTTTGTGGTAGTGGACTAACTTCCGTCCCTGCTTCACCGAGTGGGTGGCAGCTGACGAAGAACTGTCTGGGGTAGGGAATAACCCTAGAAAGGGCTGGGTACCCGCTCACAGTTACATCAAACATAGTGCAAAATAGAACTACATGTTCACATTCCCCGCGTTAGTCACATCCTAAGGAGGGGGCCTTGATCCTGTGGATACAGGGTATGTAGGCAATCTGGACGGTGAAGGATGCCCCCAGTACTCAGGTCCCCTGGATGTAGGGTGTTCTACAATTAGCATCGTGATCTTAATTCTCTGAGTAGTGATTACTGAGTTGTGTTAACATGAGATTGTTAAGTTAATTTTGTGCAGATGATAAGGATACAGTTATGAGAGGAGAAGCAAGCTATCGAAAATGAATGCAGGATGTAATGCATGACTTAAGGTATGAACTGATCCGTTGTTCTTCTAGGTTAGCGTACATAATGTACTCTCTCTTTACTAGATTTAAAATTGGTGATCTTTTAAGAACCTGATGATTCTAGGAAACTAAATTTCAAGTTTTATCGCATTTCTATAGCATACATTAAGCACTTCTGGAAAAATTTCACATTTCCTACATCTGCCAGATCAAAATGTTTATTCATTGGTAATTTTGAAATCAGAGTTTAGTGTTATTTGATTTAGGACGAGTCGAGTCCTTACAAGAAATGAATGTGAATCAAGAATGTTGTGCTCCCTCAAATACTACAGATGGAGTAATGTTCAATTTAGAGTTAAAGAGACCTAAAGGGGCTAGATATTCCAAAGATCACAGGGAGAGTAAATAATCCACCTATCTATAGTAGGGGGCAAAATAGAAGTAGGGACATTGATTATGCCTTGGTCCAAAACTTAAAGAAAATGATAAAACCATTCCTTTAAATGTGAGTAGGATATCCAAACTGTCAAATTTCCTCACCTCACCATCTTCTCATTCACATAGTCATCACCAATGTGATAGGAGACCAATATAAGTACAACATTAGACAAAAGGAGAAACCTTCCAAATACTTTGCAATACACAAATTTCATGGAAGTATACTCATGGTGTACTCCTTGTATCCAAGTTCAAGACACTTCTCATTGTCCTAAAGGGGTCCAATTCCATGATGAAGTAGATGAGAGTGGAAATTCTATTTAGGAAGATGATGAAAAAGGTGACCTATCCAAACTATGGTATAATCATTGGGATGATGACACTTGGATGTCTTCTATGGATGAAAAAGAGGAACTGCCCCTATATTTATAGAATTAGTTGAATTGATCTAGCCTAGTTCAAGGCTTATCTATATCTTCAAAATAAATATGGACTGCATAAAAATCCTAGGGCTAAGCCTAGTCGAGAAGGTCTCACAATTCTTAATGAGATGATTGCTTAGGTATACTCCACTTATGAGTCTAGGCATAAAATTTTTGGAAAAATCTTGAATGGATATACTAGAATAAGAATGAGTCTATATCTCTATTTTTATTTCTTTCTCTCCATCTCTATCTCTCCATCTCTCTATCTCTCTCCCTCTCCCTCTCTATCTCTCCCTTTGTCCATCTCTCCCTCTTGATCTCTATCTCTATCATCTCTATCTCTCTCTTTATCTTGACACCCCTATACTCTACCTCTCTCCCTCTCTCCACACTCTCTATACCTCTCTCTCACTCTCCTCTCTCCCACTCTCCCTTTGCATTCCTCTTCCTTAGTATTAAAATCTAAGTTCCGTAAATGTGAACCCAAAAGCCTAATCATCGACACTAATTTATTAAAAAATCCCCTCTCTATATCTCCCTCTCTGTCATGGTTGTTCTATTATTTTTTTCATTCTAGTTATTTATTTAGTGTTGTTACTATGTCAAAGTGGAGATAATTTGTATAAATCAAATAACCTGTGACATCTCTTCTTATAGGATTAAGTTGAAAATTGTTTTTTATTTCCCTTCATGAAGAAAGGCATGTGATATTTTCCTCAAGTCCATTTTGAAATAATGAGCTTGATAAGATGGCTTATCTATTTCTTTCATTTTTGAGAGCAATATGAGCCTGCTTAGATGGCTATCAAGGCCACATGCATACTTCATCAAGATATCATATTCTTCAATATATCCTTTCCCATTTGAATAATTCTTCTACAAAATTCACTAGTGTACACTCTTACACACTTTGACTTTGTTTTTATTTATTACACTACCATTCAATCTAGACCTATCTTCTTTGTTGAAGATAGCATTATTATTTTTAATTATCTTCTAAGATTCATCCCATGAACATATAATTGCCATTTTTATTAAAATTAAAGAATGAGAATATCCTTTAAACAAAATAAGATTATTATTTTTTAGTCTTAATCCAACAAAGGAAATTTTATGTTCTTCACTAATGTTGTGCATACTTAAATATACCTCAAGTTATGAAAACCAATTTTCAATCTTATTGACAAGATTACATCTCCTCCATAAGGAATTATTTCTATTTTCACCTCAACATTGAAAACATGTGCTCATCAAATATTTTTCTCACCATGGGATTACACTTTTTTTCTATGAAATTAGCCACTCTTTATGCTTAGGATTCTATAGAGACATCCCTACATTCTCCATGAGTACATCATTTCTTTTTAGCTTCCCCATAGATAAATTATTGTAACATCTTAAAACTTGATAAACCTCTTCTCCATCAAGAGGCATAGAATCATCATGTGCTATGGTTCTTAGTATTTTTATCCAACCTCTAGATTCTATATCTTGTTGTAGAGGAGAAAAATATACTTTCACACTTGTATTATTTAGTAACAAGCACAATTCGACAAGAGTAATCTTGTACAAACAAACAAACACAAAATTCAAGAAAATTTACTTGATACTAATATTATCCATATTTATTGTGTATATTCACTATGAAATTCATTAATTGAAACATATTAAACCTTAAAGAACATTAATTGATGAATTTATTATTACATGTGAAGAATTGTGGAAAGATAGTCCTTATGTATAAATTTTGGTGTGGATAAGAGCACTTAGTCTTTCTCTCTCTATCTCTATTTACTATCTCTCTCTATCTCTTTCTATCTCCCTATCCATGTCCCTCTCTATCTCTCTCTGTTTCTCCCTCTCCCTCTTTCTCTTTCTATGTCTATCTCTCTAAATTTATATATCTATCTCTCTCCCTCTCTAACTCTTTCAATGCTTGAAATTTAAGGAAAATAACTCTTTTAATATTTGAAAAAGCAAAGTAAACAACTCTTTCAACTACTTAAAAATGAAAAATGAAAAAACAAATATAGAAAACATTTCAACTTCATCAAAGCAAGCAACAACCCAAGTAATCACTATCTTTCAAGTTCTTTATCCTTCACTTGTCTTTTCATACCAGATGTGTCCTAGGATTACAAAAGATTGGATTGAGTTGGTCCTTGACAAAATTCAAGAAAATGTCCCACATTTAGGAAAATAAGAGAATACAACATGAATAGAGATGGATAAGAGAAGCTACTCTCTTAAGGGAACCCACTTTCTTAGACAAGATTATCACACACATTGATGATAGACTCACAATTTACTAGCATTGCAAAGAGAATGTTTAAACACCCCAACAATTCAAGTGACAACAACTCCACATTCCACACCTCAAATCAACACCATAGTCTACCACTAGGAACTCCTTCCTCTTGAAGTGAGTGGACTTGGTGACATGACTCCCATTCCATACAATCATATCACTACCATCTATAAGATCCTCTTTCCATGAGAAGAGAGTGATTAGTCATATTCTCCTTTGCTTAGCTAGATTTTTTTGGAAGAGTGAGAGTAATTCAATCCATACCATCAATAAGGGTGTAGCACATATTGTACATTCTATTTTGAGTCCACCTCCTTCACTTTTTGTGATGAGAAGATTTAGAATATCACATATTTTGGTGAAACTAGTATGAAAGGGAAATCCTTCTAGGCAAGTCCTCTGATTTTCTTTCTTCCACCTTTCACCCACCTTGTCTTCCCTTTTTTTGTGGTACTTATGGTGCCCTTGAATATGTCTAGACCAATAACACAATAGGGACAAGGTCCCTTAGACCTATCTATCCCCCGACCTTCATTCAACTAGTACATCCTTCCCAATCCATTAGCACCTATCTCAAATAGGTATGATTATAAAGATGCTAACTCAAATGGTGGACAACAATGACCACATGACTTCATTACTTCTGATAACCTAGTTTGGAACCAAGTTACTACGATTCAACAAAACCTAGATCAAATTAGAGCACTCAAGTGCTCATCTGATAAAAAATCCATCATTAAGGTCATCCCATTACAAACTAAAAAGACACTACCACATGAATCGACAATGAGGTGAGACTCTTAGAGAAAGACCTAGAAGAATCTTGTATAGCATGAGAGTCTCCCCATATAGCTTATCAACATGAATGAGATGAAGCATACCAAGGGGTACTAGAAAGCTTCCTTGAAGAAAGAACCAACATGGCTACTCAACCCTCACTTACTAAACAAAACCCACCTCATGATGGAGAAATACAAAACATAGGAGATGCTACCTTAGGATCTCTCATAGCCACCATGGTCCAATAGATCAGGATCCTTTAATCTAGGATCCTTGAACAGAGTGGTGGGGAGATAGAGAGGGAAACATAGATAGATAGAGATAGAGAAGGGGGAGAAGGGGAGAGAGAGGGGAGATTAGGAGACATAGATAAAGAGAGGGAGAGATATTTATACAAAATATAGCTACATATTCATAAAACCTCACATTCAATTTTTTTAATTCTTTACAAAGAGGAATGAAAAAATACAAAAGAAAATGCAATCCCTTTGAATGCACAGTTCAATGTTAAAACTTAGAAGGTAATAGGGGAGAGTACCTAATAAATAACCATGCCCTAATAGTTGTTATGGTGTGGCACACCTAGCACCCAATTAAATATATTACAAGAACCATTGCCTAAAAAATTAAAAGCATAGTAAAATATCCCTAAAGCACCAATACATGTTCACTTGTACATGTGTAGTTATACCATTCAAGGTGAACAAAATACATGTCATCCTACTTGCAATATTAGACAAGTTGATCCAAATAGGGACTCTTTCAAAATAAAATACACACTATTTAGATTAATTACAAATTCAAATGTTTATAATAACCACCCTTTTAGAGAATGAACAAAAGTCAAATCAGTTGCAATTACACATCCCCATGACCAGTTATAGGTGACTAAGCTACCATAAATACAAGTTCCTCTCAACTAAATGTCCTATCAATTCTACACATATTCTCATACTTTCTCTCACATCCACATGACATCTTCCAATTATTAAAGGTAACTACACAAACATTAAATGTTCTAAGGCTCCCCTACCAAACCTAAAAACAAATCTACTTCATAATTCACAACATATCATCCTAGATTTCATACACAAATTTCAAATTCAAATTTCCCTAATGAAAGTAACATTATTTTTTCTAACAATTCAAATTCAAACTCACAACTCTCATTCAATGCGTACAATTTTGAAAATTGATGTGAAATATTGATGAAATACATAGGAGGTTTGCATAATCATCTCCATAGGCCTATTTCCTCTCTAGGTTGACATTGATGGGGCATGTTCTCATGCTCATTATCTTGAGATAGTAGTTCTAGTTCTTTCAAGACTGATGAAGTAAATGTTGATAAAAAGGAGAAGGTAATAAGTTTCACTAGCACCAAGAAGAAACTTGCACGTTGTGATTATTGTCTAAAGGATCACCATGTTGAGTCTTCATGTTTGAAATACGTTCAAAAAAGAACCCACACAAGAAGTTAAAGGTAGAAGGATGTTAATGCCGCATTTGAAATACTTAATAGTAAAGAGGTGATTGGTCATCCCAATGGAGATCCTAAATATACTTGCATCACTAAAAAGGTTGGTTTGTTGAGAGAAGCATTATTTAATTTCAAGGTTCATGTTGAAGATGTTAAAATTGATGCTTTGTTTCATTCTTGTTCACAAACTAACTTGATTAGATAGTGGTTTGTGGAGAAACTTGGTTTGAATATGTTTCAACACCCTAGCCATATGGTTTTCATTGGATGATTAAGCGATATAATCGACCTATTGTTGATAAGTAATGTAGATTGAAATTTTCCATTAGAAAATTTGCTAATGAGATTTTAGTATGTGTAGCTCCTATGGATATTTGTGGTGTTGTATTTGGTAGCCCATTTTTGTATGGGAGGAAATTTCTCTTTTATTAAAGAGGAAACAAGTCCTAGGTCTCAAAGGATGGAATTTTTTTTGTTGTATGCTCATTATGGTGGCAAGAATTATTTTGAGGTCTTAAATCTTCATGGTAAGACAAGTGGTAGTACTTTTATTTTTCTACAAACTAATGTCATAAATGTAGCTTCTAGTAATTTTGTGTTGTATCATTTGGATCCATGCAAAAACAAGTGTGCTAAGTTTTATTTTTCATTATTTTTGTGGTGTAAGATCAAGTGGTGTATGTGTTACTTTTTGAGGTATCCTTCCACCCTTATTTGATTTCATCCTTAGCTTTTGGGGACCAAAACCCCCCTAATTGGAGGGTATGATTTATAAATCAGGTTGTTAATTTAGCTTAAGGATGTTAATCAAGATGAGTATAGTTGTTTGTTGTGTTATATGGGGAGTTATTGTGAAGGGTGGTTTAGAACATCTTTGAAGGCTTTGAACTAGTGTATTCACTTCAAATTGAAGAGTTTGGTAGTTTTTGTCACATTCATCCAGTTTGCTAGGTGATGAACATAGATATGCCTTGGCGAATGCATAATCATGAGACCAACAAATATAACTATCAAAGTTGGAAAATTTGTATCTTCAACGTGCATGAAAAAATTGAAAGGATGAAAGTCCAAATGTTTCATACTCTGGGCATCTTTTGGCCTTTCACTAGCCATGTAAGTGAAGAGGAGTTTATTTTGAGATTTTTTTGATAGAGATCAAAGGTTAGAAGGTGATCTCTTGTCAGTAAACAATTTGTTCATGCATTAGAGTTGAATTTTTTCTATTGTGAAGGAAGATGAGGCTTTAGGAGTAGTGAAATGTTGTTTTTTCTCCATTTCAAAACATTGTAGTATTACAATATTTGTAAAAATCAATATTTTAGTGGCAAGAAGCAAGTAATTACACTCTTCCTAGAGCCTCTGGAGGGTTTCTTTACTTGGTAATTTGGTGTATACCTTGTTTTTCTACATGTCCTCCATTTTATGCATATGCTAATTTCCATTTCAGTTATTGGCATAACTTTGTAATTAGTCAATTGAATCTATTAGTGATTTATTTGTTCATAATTATGTTTTTATTATTGGAGAGAGTTGAGATTTATGTAAATTTACACGAGTCTTGAGGTGCAACTCCAACTTTTTACAGATTACCATGGTTATGGGTCTATGTCTAGGGTGGGGTGTTCTTGTCTCTATGGTTGTGTTGGATCCATAGGTTAAGTAGGATGGTTGGAAGGCTCTTGACCTACTTGTTTAATATGGGAATGGGGATAAAGAGGTTGTTGTTTTAGTTTGAATCCTCCTTTCCACAAAACATTCCAAGGGCTTTTCAACCGAGTGCTTCTCATATCGAGAGGAGAGTCATCTATCAGATTTGAGTTGCCACTTAGTTTTCTACTGGAAAATTTAGAAGTTATCACACAAGATTGACAATTAATGCTTTTATGCTCTTGAAAACCCTAATTTAAGCAAAACAGTAATCAAATCTGTAAATTATGACAAATGCTACAGGAATTAGATAAAGGGCAGATAACCTTAACTCACTATTTTTTGCAGCCTAGAAAATAAAAATGTTGGAGATAATGGTGATGGCGCCCTAGTCCAAGAGGTAGATTTTTATGTGGATTCCTAATCTCCTTTTGACACTGATCTCTATTGTCTCTTTAGTTTTCAGTGATCTGGTAGTGGAGGACAATGGTGATGGTACCCTAGTCCACTACGGGAGATTCTTCCATATGTTGGAAGCTCTGCCAACCCTGATGCTCACTGTCCAGTTTGTTTTTGTGTCTTCAAATGTGGAGGACATTGTGATGAGGCCCTTGTCTTGAAATCCCGCACAGTGTCCACTTCTTTTTAGATCCTGAATCTTCAATGTCTGCCTACCTTCCTTGCAAATCCACTTTCTCTAGATCCTATACCTGTAACCTACAATCACAAGGAGTGTGGGAGGGGGTTGTGGTGTTTAGAGTCTTGCCTTAGTCAAGCCTCAAAGAGACATTCAAGTCTTCTGAACACCATTGTCAGAGAGAGAGTGCATATCCTTGTGGGATAGAGGCAAAAATCTAAATGATAATGATGATAAAGCATAATAAGTGTCACCTTGATGATGAAGCTCTCATGGAAGGAAGTATCTCTTCAATGCCATGAGGAGAAGATGTAATCTAACCTGTAAAAACAAACACAATAACAATGATATGCTCTGCAACACAATGATATCACAAGTATGCCAATAGCTCACAATCATAATCTAACATAATGATCTTCTAGATATCTTCTATTCATCTTCTATTTTACAAATGACAACCTAAACATGCTTATATATGTAACTACTAAGATTCCTACCAAGAATTTCATAATTAAAACTTATTATGTCATCCTAGGACCCAAATAATGGTCACAAACCTGACATTTGAATTTAGGACAGACCCAAAAGTGCCCTTGTCCACCCCCATATCTTTGTTCAAAATTCAATAAAGTGCATTCCCCTAGGTCCTATTTGCCACAAGACCCAAGGGTTTTCTCATCGGGAGTCTGAATTATCATGCAAGATGCTCTAAATGCAATCTAAAGACCTAAGAGCTAAACCTTTAAGGAAAAAGCCCCCAAGGGTGCATTTTTCTGACATAACATTTAGCCCCCACTTTAATGTATGTATTAAACATAAGGCCAATACGTGCATTAAAGTAAGGTTGACAAACACAATAAACATACCAAGCATTGAGAAGACACGCCAAACACATTGAAGAAAATACAGGCATGTAAAACACAAAGAAGATAGTTACATGCATGCAAAACACATAGAATACAACATTGAAGACACGCAGAGCATAGAGAATACAATGAATGCAATGATTATTTTCTTTTTGATTTTCCCATATGAAATGCATAATGCAAGTACAAGGAAAGTAAATAAACACATCCCAAAAAGTGTAGAGGAGCTGTTCACCACTGGTCTTGCACTTTTTGAGAATAGACACACCAAACAAAATCCTAAGGTGTAGAGGAGTTGTTCACCACTGATCTTGTACCTTGAGAACAAACACACCAAACAAATCCCAAAGTGTAGAGGATCTCATTGCCACCAGTCTTGGACTTTAAGAACAAGCACACCATACACACACACGTTGAAGACATGGAGAAAACATGACAGACAAGCGATGGAAGGAAACTATTTATAGGTTCATCACCATCTCAGGCACACACCGATGATTGGGCTTCACCACAATAACCACTGAAAACATGCTTAAGAGTTGAGTTAGTCATAGAGCTGCTCCCCGCCTCATAAAGAGGACTTTTTAAAATGACCCTGGGATAATGTAATCCTCTGAGAAATACACCATCCCTACCTCACAATGAGAATAAAAGGATATGCTTGATATCACGCCTCTGTAGAGGGCTTAAATGATTTGATTGATTTTCAAACTATTCAAACATGCTTAACTATTATCTAAAGCATACAACTTACCTTATATATGTCCCCACCTTAAGGTGGTTGATATCACGTATTGATATCAAGCACGTTAAGGTAGGAAGAAAACACAAAAGGGAACATGAGCTCTCATAAGGCCCATGCCCCCCAAAGGTGACATGTACTTTACAATCATTGAATGTTCCCACAAACACATCCCTGTAAGAAAAGTGTTAGTGTCCAAATAATCATGATAGACAACAATGCATATGATCAACTACATGAAAGAGCCAAGCAAGGCAATATCCATGACAAACAAAGTGCATAGAGCAGCAGTATTGTTAAAGTGTTGTTTAATAAGATAAGATAACATCGACATCAGCATCAAGATAGAGAAATCACAGAGTGATTCCACTAGCCAAGCATCGGATAAAATGTTACAACCCCATCATCATATATGGACTAGGTCCATTTTTTATTACTCTCGAAAGGGACACTAGGTCCGAATCAGTATAATATGTTTTTCATCATCCACCAGCTAGATGGAAACACTAGAGGAAGATAAATAATAAATTAGAGAGGAGAACAAGTACCTTAAGGACAATCATGTAGGAGGGTGCCCCCAATTCACCAACCGCAACGCTATGTCCGTAAGACACAACACACAACAATGAAATTAGAGGAGAGAAGATATAGAAGAATGATGATACAAATAGAAGAAGGTCACAACATAGGCGGTCTCCTAGTATCCTTGACCTTACAAGAGAATCAAGGGTCATCCTAGGAGGCCTAACAACACATAACTAGTGCAATCACAGTAGGAGGGTTCATAGAATGAACTGTCTGGACCATGTAGCAAGAGTAAACACAATGGAAACAACTCAAAGAAATAGAACAAATGTAGATTCAGTCATTCATTATATCAAAGAATTCAAATAGAGATTGGCTGGCAACATGCAGGCTTACAATTAGGGCTCATAGGCTTGATTACATACATGCGCAAAATAAAGCTTTGAAGCTCCTTCGCACAAATCCAAACTATCGACTATCACTGTGTTGACAACTACTTTCCTAGGGCTCCATTACATCAATATATATCATCTCCAGACCAATATATTCCTCCGCGTCAACTAAGGAAGATCACAAACTCCAATGAAGAGTTGTAATGTGTTCATAGATAGGTCGGACCTAAATGCATAGAACACTTCCTCAAATGAATGGAACAACATGCCGACCTCCAGGAAGGGTCAACCATGAACCAAGGATCATTGAATACTGTATCATTAGGATCTGCAAGTCAAGGAATGATCTGCAAGCCTTGTCCTTTAGTTGATTATCAGGAACTGTTAGAATGCTCTGCTTTGAGAAAATAGTTGATCTTCTTATAGCGATATCTTTCCAGTAACTGATCCAAATGCTCTGAATTCTTGATATGATGAAGATGAATGAATGTAGATGCTAAGTCCAGATCCTCAAGATATGAAATGCCAAAACTAGACCACAAGCTAAAACTGCTTCTGACTAAACTGCCTGAACTGAACTGAAAAGAAACAAACTGGATTGCAAATAAACGAAAATGCAAATGTTTTTTTTTATTGATGCAAGATTTCTCTTAAACCAGGGATGCTCCTGCATCAGACATCTGTGGTTATTGAAAAGTGAGTCCCTCACTTTGCTGGTGCTAGGGGAGAACCAAGATGGTCCACCTCAGCCTGAGAAATCCATGATGAATCTTCTTCTGGTCTACCTTTCCACTTCACAAGATATTCTTTGTATTGTCTTCCTCTAGTGTTACATCCAACTCTACTGTCCAAAATATCTTCAATCTGTTCTGGTGTTTTTTGTGGTAATTGCTTCTTCAAGTCTTCCTCCATGTTGTCCCTAAACTCTACTTCATGATACTGATAAAGGTTTGCAATGTTGAAAATAGGTGAAATACCCAATGTCTCTAGTAACTCCACTTCATATGCATTCCCTAAATCAAATTTCCTGAGTATCTTACAAGGTCCAAACGTCTTCATCTTCAACTTGTTATATATCCCAACTGAATATCTTTCTTTTCTCAAATATACCATGAATTCATCTCCAACTTCAAATTTCTTATGTCTTTTCTTCTCATCTACCTTTTCCTTATACTGACTATTCATGTCCTCCAAATGCTTCTTCACCTGATTATGCACTGTCTTCATATGATCTGCAAATTCCTCTACTTCGGTACCCCTCTTTTCTTCCATGTTGATGTCTCTTAACTCTGCTGCTCCTCTAGGATTCACTCCAGTAACAATCTCAAAAGGCATTCTTTCGGTACTCCTATTGGCTGAATTATTGTATGCAAACTCTACTTGTGAAAGTATCAAATCCCAACTTCAGGCTTTCTCTCCAACCAAACATCTCAACAAGTTTCCCAAACTCCTATTCACTACCTTTGTCTATCCATCTATCTATGGATGAAACGCTAAACTGAACTTCAAATCTATCTTCATCCTCTTCCAAAGTGTCCTCCAAAAGTATCCAACAAACTTTGTGTCTCTTTCTAAAACTATACTCCTAGGTAATCCATGCAATCTCACAATCTCCTTGAAAAATAGGTTAGCCACATGCACTGCATCAGTTGTCTTCTTACAGGGTATGAAATGAGCCATCTTTGAAAATTTGTCAACCACTACAAATATTGAATCATGTCCTCTCTATGTCTTAGGTAATCCCATTACAAAATCCATGCTTATGTCTTCCCAAGGTTTCTTCAGTACTGTTAGGGTAAAATTGCAAATTAGGGCAAATGAATAAACAACAATGATAAAAACCCTAGCAATGCACAATGAAGCACAAGACAACATGAAAATCAAAATAACAAATGTAAATGCAAACCGATCTCCATGTCAAACTTGATTTATCTCCATTGCTCTTCTCCACCTCGCATGAGCATGCAAGATTTTGAAGGATTATTGCTGAAGGAATGTTGGGTGCTCACTTCTGCAGCATAACATTAAGATGAAGATGATATGAGGATGATAACTGAAGGATGCAAAGACTCTAATGATATTTCGATAGCATGTGGATACTTGAGGATCAATGCATCTTAGAAAATTTGGCAGAATAATGGTACTTGAAGCTCAATGCATGCTAATGGCTTATGAGGGGGTTGATTTATAGAAAAGGCTTGGTTCAAATGGATGGTTGATATTAAAAAGTTAAATGATTGATGTGGATGGCTAGGATTGATTCGGTTATTCCCACTTTTCAAGGGAGTTGTAGTCATTTGACAAGTGGAGGGAGGATAGGGCTCATGTGTGCTTGTGTACATAAAAAGTACTACATATGAAAGATATTAAATAAAATGCTGTAGTACCACTTATCTTTTTTAAATGAAAGAGGCACACATGTCGGCTAAATGATAAGATAAATTAATTAAATAAATAAAATTTATTTAATTAATTAGAAAGTCGGCTTATAATGAAATGTAAGAACTTAATTCAAATAAAATATTTGAATTAGTTGGGATATGAGTTGGATATTAATTAAATAAATAAAATTTATTTAATTAATTGGATAGTGGGATTAGGATATGATGTGGAAATTAATTAAATAAATAAAATTTATTTAATTAATTGGCTAAGTGGGATAAGGATGGGATTAAGATGGGATTTTAATTAAATAAATAAAATTTATTTAATTAATTGGCTAATGGAATAAGTGGGGTTAAGAGTGGGATTTAGGACAAAATGCTACATGATGTCTTAATGATGTTTTTATCAAGGTGTTACAAGACATGGACAAAGTTGGGACAAATTTGGGTGTCTACATTTTACCCCTCTTTGAGATGATGTTCAAGATAATGAGCTTTGTGTCGAGTAACATCATTTCAAAGAAACTAAGGTATGGATAGAGGAAAAGGATAGTGATGATGATGTAAGGATGAAATGGGATAATGATGCCCCCTCGAGAGGATAGGTGGGTTGGACAAACACGGGTATGCTCTCGAAAAGAAATGGCTTGGCTACAAAAGAAAGATAAGGGAATGGATAGAATGAATGAAGATGTGTTATGCTGCAATGAATGTGAGCAACCATGATGTTTGATATAGCACTAGACGTTATGCACCAAGGTATAAGGACCAGGGTGATGATGTGTCTCGTGCCCCAACGTAATACAACTTTGTCTGACGTATGAGGAAGTAAACTTAGAGCATTAAAGTTGTAATGCACAAAAGGTATGATATAACCTTAGATGCAAAGGATAGTGCAAAAAGCTATTCCAACATACACAAGATATGAATATTAGCTGGAATGATACTGATTTGATACAAATGCAAGGTAAAATGATAACACACACAAGCAAGCAAGCAAGCATGCACAAATGATTCAAAAACAAACAAGGTATTGCCCTTGTCAAACTGTAAACCAATGATTGGTTGTTGATTGATTGTTTTGTTGAGAGTGTTGTCATGGCGGGGAAAGCTATATCCCTAGATCAACACAAGGTTGTTTGATTGATTTGGCTTACAACAAGGCTAGGATCAAGACCATTGATTGCATTTGGATAACTTGGCTTGATTGATTAACTTGCTTGGTATGGATTAAGGATTGACTTGCACTTGGATCATTGCTTAGATTGATTTGATTGATATGATTGGAAGAAGTGAATGTTGAAATGGATGAATGAATGTTATTGATAGGAAGAATCAATGATGATGATGATGATTTGATTTTGATTGAATGTTGAAGTGGATTGTTTTGGATGATGTGATTAGTTTTATTGCTTGGATTTTTCATTGGATATTTGATGTTTTTGGATTTTTGAGAATATTTGATTTTTTTTTTTTTTGGTTTTTTGGGGATATTCTAATTTTTTTGTGTTTTTGAAGGTTTTGGAACATCAATGGATTTACAATTTGGGTAGCCTTTGTGCTTGATACCAATGACAAGGGAAGACCAAGTCTAGGTGAAAGGATGGATGAATGGGATTGGATGGGTTCATAGTAAATGGGATGGAAAGGCTCATGAGAGTTGGATGGGATAGAAGAGAGGATAGGCCATATAAGGGATGGATGCTTGCCTCATGATAAATGGATAGGTAGGGTATAGTGGAAAGCTCATGATAAACAGATGGGGATAAGCTATAAGATGGAAAGCTCGTGATGGGGAGCTAGGATGTGATCTCCAAAGGCTATGTTGCATAGGAAGAATAACTTGCCCCATGCTAGGTGGTAATGCTTAGGATTTTTTGCATGACAAAGCTTATGACCATGGGATGACATGATAGATTGGATTTTACATGACGCTTATGATAGGATGATATGATGGATTGGTTTAAATGGGATGGATAAATGGTCAATGGATAGGACTTGGTTTGAAAAGAAGGTATGTCAAGAAATATCCCAACATGTTTCAACATTTTTGCCCCTATATCTTCATCAAAATCAAAAGGCAGAAGAATTGATAAATAGGATAGGCATGTTTATGTAATGGTTAAGAATGGTAGGATGGTATGGTAATGGTAGGATAGGATGGAATAATGGTAGTGTGGATATGATAAGATGGATGAGACAATGTGCCCCCAAGTGTAAGTGACATAGAAGATCAACCTACACATGACACCTGTTTGCCAGGTTTTCATCATGGTACTTATCCAAGGCGCCTGTTTACTAGGTTTTCACCGTTGGACGAAGGGATTTCTCTTGACTTTTTTTTTTTTCTTCTTTTACTTTTTTTTTTCTTTTTTTTGCTTTTAGATGGGTTGACAATTACACATGGCGCCTGTTTGCCAGGTTTTCACCATGGTAATGGATAGGAGAGACTCAAGTGTCTAATGCTATGAATGTTGATAGTGTCCCGTTAGAGGTGGATGTTGTCTTCGCATGGACCATGTCATTATGCTCATCAATGTTGATAAGGAATTGCATGGATGGGAGATGGATTAGGTGGATAGTAGATGATGAAATAGATTATGAAAGGTTCATGCAAGGATAGATGGATAAAAGGTTTATGGAATGAAGATGGATGAAAAGTTTATGCCAAAGCATGGACCATACAGATAGCATGGGGGAGATATGTAGGATAATGGATGGAAGATGGGGAGATGTAGTTATGTGGAAGTGCTGCAGAGTGGAAGGGAATCATGACCAATGGCTGCACACACCATAATAAACATTGAAGCTTTTGGTGAGATGGTGGTGTAGGAAGCAATGGAGATGTTTGCTTAGGGGATGGTTGATGAAGTGATTTAGGAACCCACATAGATTTAGTATTTTTAGTGCTTTTTCTTTGCTTGCGGGATTTTTGAAGGGAATGGAAGTTTTGGATGGAAGTAGGCTTTTGGATGGAGATAGGTGGTTGGGATTCTTGAGATGTGGATGAGGATGCCTCATTCGCTTTGTTAGCTATTTGCTTAGAAACCCAAACCATTTTGCTTTTGGGCTTTGCTTTTGGAGGTATGGGCTTAGATAGCTTTGTGAATGTACTTTGCTTAGAAGATGGATGATTTAGAGACTTTTCACATTGATGGCCTAAGGCATGAGGGTCCTTAGGGAGTTTTAGTGGGATTTTTGGCTTTATAGATAAAGGCATCAAAATTTTTGCTTTTGAATCCCATGGGGTGGGTGGAGTGGATGGAATTATTGGAAGCTTTATGCTTAGACAATGTGTGCTTTTGTTGGCTATGATTAGGGATGTAAGGATACTTATGAATGATATGTATGTTAGGTGTTGGAAGCAATGGTGGCAAGGTGCATGGAGTGATATTTGGAGTTGGTAAAAGTGGAGGCAAAGTGAATGGCGGAAGGTGTATGGTCACATGCTTTTGATATTTATAGGATGATGGAGTTGGAATGGCAACATATGTTTTGGGTAGATGATGGGGAGTACGATGGAAAGTGGTAGGCTTAGGACGCATGAAGGGATTACCAACATCTTGGCCTTGTTTACCTTGGGGTGTGTATCCAAGGCCATATGAGCGTGGAGGGATCTTGACATGGTTTGGCTCCAAAATACTTTGTTCATGAAGGCCTAGACCTTTGCCTTGGTAGTTCATGTTTTGGAGGATGCGATTGACTATAGGACTAGGTGTGGTTTGAACACTAGACTTGAGTTTGTTATGGAATGGAGAAGCTGAAGTGGATAAAGGTCGTTGTTGTCCTAAGGAAGAACACTCATGTATAAGGGTGGATAGACCAATGGAACATGATGGATTTGAAATGGGATCGATGATGGATGTGGAAGGGGGATAGTTAGGATCTTGATTATGTTCATTATGTTCACTAAGATCTAAGCTATATGTTTGATCTTTTATGCTTACTTGGGGGACAAGTGTCTCATCATGACAAGTGGATGTTTGCTCATTATGGATAGGGCTAGATGGTGGATGACTAGGAGCAATTTGGATATCTTGCTCATGGATAGATATAGGATTATGGATAGGATCAAGGTGCTCATGGATAGCTTCTTCATTATGGATATCATCTTGATCATGGAAAAGATACATGTTATGGATGGGTTGGATGGTGGAGGCCATTCTAGATTGGTATCTCCCTTGTCAAAGGTTATCAGATCTTGCATAGGATAACTTGGGCTTGTTTGATTTATGTATAAGGGATCACTTGGACTTCGATATGATTCTTGTTGGAAAGGTGGACTTAGGTCTATCAATGGTGCTTGGTGGTCTTGTTGAAAAGGTGTACTTGGACTTGCTTGATTTATGTACAAGGGACCATTGGGACTTGGATGTTGTTCTTGTGATATCACTTGATTGCCTTGTGGATGGGCTTGGTAGTGCATTGGCATGGTGGCATGAGGGATTGGATAAGCTTGAGGTGAATGTTCATATGTTGATGTGGCATTGACTTGGTAGATAGGTGGATTAGGTTGATAGGAATTAGATGGATATGACATGTGGCTATGAGGTGGATTAGGTTGGTATGGAGTGGCTAAGGTTTGTTGTACTTGTTGAGCTTGACTAGTGGCTAAAAGGTGTTAAACTTGGGTTATGAAGTGTTGTAGTTGAGGTGATTGGCTTGCATGGGGTTGAGCTCTTTGGATGAAGAATTGTAATATTTCAATGGCATCTTGGTTGAGGGGTTGTGATCCATGATAAAGATTTTGGAGGAATCTTTGGAATTTGTTTTCTAGGTCCTCTAGTGTAGACATGTTGTCACCAAGTGTTTGTCTTAAGTCCTTTTAGCAAGCGCTTGTTTAGGGATTTGGATGATGATGTGGCTTGTTTGGATGACTTGGCTATGTTTGAGATGAAGGTGATTGGGTTTGAATGTTATTGGAAGAATGTGTAGGATGACTTGTCTTTATGTGTTTGGGTGTTTAGAGCTTGATGTGGCAATATTCAAACAAATGATTATGCATATACACACATGAATCACTCACACAAGACACATAAGCAAGTTTTAGTTTGGAAGAATGTGATGATGGTTAAGCAAGCACATGAAGACACTTCAACAAGTCCTAGTTAAGGCAAGGCCACTATCACAAGGAGGTTCTAGTGAAAATCTGGGGGACCGGCACCCCACGAGCATCCAGCAAGCCACTTAAGACTTTAACTAACCCTACTAGGAGTTTTAATATACACAAAGGTACACCTCCTTTCGAGTTAGCACTGTATGGTGAGTGCTAATACCGGTTAGACTTGGCTTTCGCCTTATCCTCTAATTTTTATAGCGGACCGGATGAAAGTACCGCTTGAGGTCGTTCTCTTGGGATGGATACCAAGGCAGGCCTCTCTAAGGCTAAACAAAAGCAGCACAAGTAAATGTTTTTGATCTCCAAGTTCGTGTTGGGACGCGAGGAGAGAGCATACACATTTACTTGGTCACACTCGCATGGGGTTCATTAACCTTAGAGATTCAATGTGTGGAAGACAATACAAGCACTTGTTTGTTTTAAAGCCCAAATCTAAATGTGATGAAAGACAATCGTTTGTTTTAGCCCAATTTTTTGATGTGAATTTGCAAACAATTGTTCATTTTATGCCCAAAATCCAAATGTGTTTGCAAACAATGATTAGAAGATGAGAAATGAAATGATTGCACCTGGTTAATTTGCTATCCAAATTGCTGTAGATGTTGATGCCAATGCTGCTCCAACTCCTTAGATGCCCTTACAAGTCACCAATTCTAAAAAGAAACAAGTAAACTTGCATAGAAGAAAGCTATTATCATAAACTAGGGTTTGAAAAAAATTATTTTTTTTGACAAAAAATCTATTTGTACCATAAATTTGAAAAATAATGATATAGACAAAATAGATTTAAATATTTCTAACCACCTGCAAAAAACAAAATGTGATTTGGTTAGCTAGATTGGAAGATATGATTTTTTTTGTAAAAGTCGCGCGTCAAATTTTTTTGAAAAATTAGAATCGCAGGGTCAACTTCAAATCGTCATAACTCTTTGAATATTGAGCCAAATCTTTAATGTAACCACTTTTCGGAAAGCTCTCGAAGTCCTCTTTCCAACGAATCTAAGATCTCTTTTTTCCAGGACCTATGTAAACAAAAAACCCTCTGCAACAGATCTAGTCATAAAAAAAAAATCAGCAAAAAGTCGTGCGTCAAAAATTTCTAAAAAATTAGAATCGCAAGGTCAACTTCAAATCGTCATAACTTTTTGAATACTGAGCCAAATCTTTAATGTAACCACTTTTCGGAAAGCTCTCGAAGTGCTCTTTCCAACGAATCTAAGATCTCTTTTTTCCAGGACCTGTGTAAAACAAAAAATCCTCTGCAACAGATCTGGTCCTAAATAAACAAAATCAGCAATATAAAATATCTTCAACCTACAAATCAAAGTGTATAAACTTGCAAAAAGAGGGTAAGTCCCACCGGGCATGCCAAATGTATGTTAGGGCAAAATTGCAAATCAGGGCAAATGAATAAACAACAATGATAAAAACCCTAGCAATGCACAATGAAGCACAAGACAACATGAAAATCAAAATAACAAATGTAAATGCAAACTGATCTCCATGTCAAACTTGATTTATCTCCATTGCTCTTCTCCACCTCGCATGAGCATGCAAGATTTTGAAGGATTATTGTTGAAGGAATGTTGGGTGCTCACTTCTGCAGCATAACATTAAGATGAAGATGATATGAGGATGATAGCTGAAGGATGCAAAGGCTCTAATGATATTTCAATAGCATGTGGATACTTGAGGATCAATGCATCTTAGAAAATTTGGCAGAATAATGGTACTTGAAGCTCAATGCATGCTAATGGCTTATGAGGGGGTTGATTTATAGAAAAGGCTTGGTTCAAATGGATGGTTGAGATTAAAAAGTTAAATGATTGATGTGGATGGCTAAGATTGATTCGATTATTCCCACTTTTCAAGGGAGTTGTAGTCATTTGACAAGTGGAGGGAGGATAGGGCTCATGTGTGCTTGTGTACATAAAAAGTACTACATATGAAAGATATTAAATAAAAGGCTGTAGTACCACTTATCTTTTTTAAATGAAAGAGGCACACATGTTGGCTAAATGATAAGATAAATTAATTAAATAAATAAAATTTATTTAATTAATTAGAAAGTCGGCTTATAATGAAATGTGAGAACTTAATTCAAATAAAATATTTGAATTAGTTGGGATATGAGTTGGATATTAATTAAATAAATAAAATTTATTTAATTAATTAGATAGTGGGATTAGGATATGATGTGGAAATTAATTAAATAAATAAAATTTATTTAATTAATTGGCTAAGTGGGATAAGGATGGGATTAAGATGGGATTTTAATTAAATAAATAAAATTTATTTAATTAATTGGCTAATGGAATAAGTGGGGTTAAGAGTGGGATTTAGGACAAAATGCTACATGATGTCTTAATGATGTTTTTATCAAGGTGTTGCAAGACATGGACAAAGTTGGGACAAATTTGGGTGTCTACAAGTACTGTCAAAGGCTTATACAATCCAGTGTTCTGACTACCCCCTTTTGCAACTTGACAAACTCCACAACTCTACACAAATCTTTGGACATCCTTATGTATCTGAGGCCAAAAGTAATTTTCACTTACCAAGGCCACTGTCTTATCAATGCCAAAATGTCCTGCCAATCCACCACTATGCTTCTCCTTGATCAATTTATCTCTCATTGAACTTCTAAGTATGCACAATTGACTTCCTTTGAACAACATATCTTCTTGAATGAAATAATCCAACCACTTACTTCTCTCTGCCACAATAGGTTCTTTACATGCTTTCCAAGGTTCTGCAAAATTAGTGTCTCCCTCATACATATTCTTCAATTCATCAAAACCCAATACTTCAACTCTCATCTCTATCGACAAGTTTCTTCTCCTACTCAATGCATCAGAAACTTTGTTTGATTTACCACTCCTATGCTTCAACACAAAAGTATAACTTTGCATTAACTCTACCCATCTCATATGTCTCTGATTCAACTTACCTTGATTGTTCAGATATTACAAAGCTTGATGATCTGTATACAACACAAACTCCTTAGGCAACAAATAGTGTCCCCAATTCTTCAAGGCTTGAATTATGGCATAGAACTCTTGATCATAAACCGAATATTTTCTCCTTGCATCATTCAACTTCTCACTGAAATATGCTACTCGTCTACCTTCTTGACTTAATACTGCTCCAATTGCATTTCCACTTGCATCACAATCAACTTGAAATACCTTGTTGAAATCTGGTAATGCCAAAACAGGTTGCCTGTCGCCTTCTGCTTCAAAAATTCAAAACTTTTATCTACTCCAGATGTCCACTTGAAATCATTTCTATCACCTCTCATTGTCTCTATCATAGGGTTACAAACTGAACTAAAATTTTTGATGAACTTCTGGTAGAAACTAGCCAATCCATGAAATGATCTAACCTCTCCAATGCTCTCCGGTGTAGGCCATTCAACAATTGCTTTCACTTTCTTAGGCTCCATCTTCAATCCTTCCACAAAAATCACAAATCCCAAATATACCAACTCTTCTTTCGTGAAACTACATTTCTTGATGTTTATCAGCAATTTCTCTTCTCTTAGTCTCTGCAAAACTTGTCTAATGTGCCACAAATGTTCTTCCTTTGTCTTATTGAAAATCAAAATATCATCCAAGTATACAATCACAAACTTGCCCAAGAATTTCTTCAAGACTTCATTCATCAATCTCATGAAAGTACTCAGTGCATTTGTCAATCCAAAGGGCATCACTAACCACTCATACAATCCTTAATTTTTCTTGAATGTAGTCTTCCATTCATCTCCTTCTCTAATTTTGATCTAATGGTATCTACTCTTCAAGTCTATGTTTGTGAAATATCTTGGTCCACTCAAACAATCCATAATATAATCTATCCTAGGTAAAGGAAATATATACTTAACTGTGATCTTGTTTATTTCTCTGGAATCAGTACACATTCTTCATTCTCCATCTTTCTTCAGTGCCAAAACTGTAGGTATTGCACAAGGACTCAAACTTTCTCTAATCAATCCTTTCCTCAACAATTCTTGTATTTGTCTATTCAATTCTTCATTCTATGTGCTACTATGTTAGGCAAACTTGCTCCCGGTATAAGATCCATGTGATGACTGATACTCCTTATAGGTGGTAATCCTTCAAGTACATTATCTGATATGATGTCTTCATACTCTGTCAGTAACTCTGTTACCTCCTCTGGTTCTGATTCTTCAGTCTCTTTCTTCAATGTTTCAAGCTTCTTAGGAATCAAGGCATAACACACATTCTCATGTCTCAAACCATCCAAAAATTTTCTTCCATCTACCAAACAGATTCTAGCATTCCCACATACTTCACTCTTAGGATCATCCTCCAAAGGAATCAAAGTAATTCTCTTCCCATTTTCTATTATAGTATATGTATTCTTTCTTCCATCATGTATAGCTTTTCTATCATACTGCCAAGGTCTACCCAACAAGATATGACAAACATCCATAGGCATAATATCACACAAGACTTCATCACGATATGATCTAATATGAAATTTTACCAAACATTGTTCACTCACCAGTACCTTATGATCATCCTAAATCCATGCTATCTGATAGGGCTTAGGGTGTTTCAATCTTTCCAACTTTAGCTTAGTCACCATCTCCTCTGAAACTAGGTTATCTGAACTACCACTATCAATCACAACTTTACAACACTTACCTCCCGATTTGCATCTGGTTAAGAACAAACTTTTCCTCTATGATGGTTCCTCATTTGCCTCTGTTTGAAATAGTTCTCTCCTCATCACCAATGATTCTCCTTTCTCTAGATTGCCAAATTAACATGGTGATTCAGCAGGTTCCTCTTCAACATAGGCTACTCTTCCACTATTTTTTGTCCTCTTGCTTGTACTACCCCGATTACATTCAAATGCTCTATGTCCTTCACGTCCACATTTGAAACATGTGCCTCTGAATGGTCTCTTATCAAATCCTCTTCCTTCCCCTCTATATCCTCCATTTTGGTATGAATTATAGTTGCCTCTAGGATAAAAATTCCTATCATTTCTCCGGTAAGCATTGTTATCTATGTCATCCTTTTTCAATGAGCTATCAAACTTTTTCAGCTTTAAATATGATCTCTCCTCCAGAATAAGTCCTACTTCTCTAAAATTTACCTCCTCTTCCTCTCTATCTCTGATCATGTCTCTTATTCAGCTTCTCTTCAACTTTCAGGGCAAACTAATATGCTTCCTCCAAAAATGTCATCCTTACTAGGCTTAGCTCTTCTTGAATATTCAATCTCAATCCATTGATGTATCTAGCCACCTTCTCCTTGCTTGCTTCACTATGTCCTATTCTTATGATCATTTTATGAAATTCTTCAGTGTATTCTTTCACAGATTTCTCCTTATATCTTAAGTTTTGCAATCTTTTCAACAGTTCCAACTCATAGTCAGCAGGTATGAACCGATTCTTCAACTTTGTCACCATCTGGTCCCACTTTGTAATCTTTTCCTTTCCTCTCCTATTCCTTTCCAACTAAACTTCTTTCCACCATATAGCAGCATGTCCTTTCAACTTTGTCTTTGCAAATTTTACCTTCTCCAGATCTTCAATTTCCTCATATTCAAAGTATTCTTCCATGTCATTTATCTAGTCAATCAATTCTTCAAGGTTCAAATTACCAGTATAGTTCGGCACATCAACTCTAGGTCTTTTTCCAATCTTTGAAATAGCTCACAATATCTTTACTTGATCTGATTCTTCTTCTTCATGACCTTCTAGGGTTTCTCTAATTTGTTCAACAGATTGAAATTTCTCTTCATCATCACTTTCAACATTAGGTCTCAGTGTCAATACTCTTCACCTATCTTCCTCAACAAAATCCAAACGAATTCACATTGTTCTCATCAATTCTATTAGCCATTGTACCAATAGGAGGAACTCTTTGTAGTGACATCTTCCTAAGATCAAGTGCCAACTGCCTCAGGTCGGCGATCAGGCTACAAGCAACAACTGCCTCTCAATCGACAATCGGTTGTGCACAAGTAACCTACCTTAGATCAGCAATCTACTTACAACAAGATCTTATGGAATCCCCTTCACCAATTCACTCCAAAGAATTGAACTTTCACTCTGATACCACTTGGTGTAGTCATGATAGGAGGGTTCACAAAATGAACTATTCAGACCGTGCAGCAAGAGTAAACACAATGGAAAAAACTCAAAGAAATGGAACAAATGCAAATTTAGTCATTCAATATATCAAAGAATTCAAATAGAGATCAGCTAGCAACATGCAGGCTTACAATTAGGGCTCATAAGCCTAATTACATACATGCGTAAAATAAATCTTTGAAGATCCTTCGCACAAATCCAAACTATCAGCTATCACTGTGTTGCCAACTACTTTCCTAGGGCTCTATTACATCAATATATATCATCTCCAGACCAATAGATTCCTCCGCATCAGCTAAGGAAGATCACAAACTCCAATGAAGAGCTATAACATGTTCATAGATAGGTTAGACCTAAATACATAGAACACTTCCTCAAATGAATGGAACAACATGCGGACCTCCAGGAAGGATCGGCCATGAACCAAGGATCACTGAATGATGTGTCATTAGAATCCGCAAGTCAAGGAATGATCTGCAAGCCTTCTCCTTTAGTTGATTATCAAGAACTATTAGAATGCTCTGCTATGAGAAAACAATTTATGTTCTGATAGTGATCTCTTTCCAGTAATTGATCCAAATGCTCTGAATTCTTGATATGATGAAGATGAATGAATTTATATGGTAAGTCTAGATCCACAAGATGTGAAAAGCCAAAACCAGACCACAAGCTAAAACTACTTCTGACTGAACTGCCTGAAATGAACTAAAAAGAAACAAACTAAACTACAAACAAACTGAAATGTAAATGTTTTTTTTTTTGGTTTATGCAAGATTGCTCTTGAAACAAGGATTCTCCTTCATCAATAACACATTACAGGGGAAGCACATCATGAGAGATAAAGGGTTAGAGATACTCACCTATAGAGAGGTTCATGCTAGAAGTCATCATCGAGGAGGTCATCATCCTCCCAATTCTGAATGTTAGATGAAAGTGGTGTGTAAGGTACCAAAGCCTAACTGTTGTTCTTGTTTTCTACTAGTTCAAGCTCTTCTTGGTTTGTTTCAATGTTAGGTTGAATGTTCTCTTGTTCATTTGTGATCCGTTGGGCATAAGATTGTATTATCCTCCTCCTTTCTTTTGCTAGTCTATTTCTTCTTGTCTTATTGCTTATTTCATCATTGTTGTGTTTTTCCATAGTTTAAATAGTAGAGGAAGAAGCACCATGTTCAAATCTCATTGGTTTGGGTGGAATATTTTGTTGTCGATGAAAACCTCCTGATCCAAGTAAGGATGATAGGGCAGGGACCTCAACATAAATGCCATCTCTCCATGGATGAGGTGGGTCATGGAACCTTTCCTTATCCACATTTCTCTTGTCAAAAATTTTGTCAAAGCCATAATAATCTTGTTTTATGCTTGCTTCTTGTTCTTCTCTTATTGGTTGCAAAGGAGACCTGGCCACTTGAGCTAGTTATTTTTCTTTGTATTTTCTATATTCTATGAAAGTTCTATCTCTTTGTAGCTTAGGATCTGTCTCAGGTTGCGGCCAAAAGTAATCAAGAATAAAGTTCTTGCACTTAGCTAAAGGTTGATACTCATTATGACAGATAGTACGGATCTCTCCATGCAAAGGAAATTTTATACATTTGTGAATGGTAGAAGGAACAACATTCATAACTTTAAGCCAAAGATGTCTAAGTTTTACATAGAAGAGGTTAGATAAGGGGACTATATCAAATGACTGATCCACATCTTTATCATAGAGCGAGACCACTAGGGTAATCTTGCCAATTGGTTTCATGAAAGCTCCATTATGTGTTTTAATTCTCAAATCTGACAGCTCATAAGATTCTTGTGCCATTTCATGTTTAAGTAGGAAATCTTCCATGACCACATTTTTCATACAATTAGGATCTATGAGTGTTCCATGCATAGGTTGTTCCATTGTCTTTACCATGACATAAAGAGGCCATTCGATATTTACCATTTCTTTGTCATGCGGTGTGAATGTTATTTAAAGCTCAAGGGCTCTTCTTTTTAAGTGAAGCCTAGGAACAAACCTAGAATTATTATTATGTTGACAAGCCATTTGTAATTTTTCAAAGGAATGTCAAATCATATTTTCAAGATCTTCCAAAACTTATGCAAAAGGGAAATGCAAAAAGTGATGTCGAATATGCTCTAAAATGCTTGATTTTTCAACTTTCCTCAATGCAAACAAGTGAAAGAAGAGGCGTTGTAAAGATTTTAAAGAGGGACAAAAAATAATATGCATAAAAATAGTCCACTAATACAAAAATACCTTTCACAACATGCTTTTGAAGCAATTCTAGAAAGTTGATAAGCCAAAACCTAGTGAAAATAGGCCAAAATATGCGATTTTTCACCAAATCTCAATGTAAAAGTGTAGGGCAATGGGTGTTGTCAAGAAAATTATGATGGATAGAAACTTATAACAGTAATAACATCCACCCAATGCCAAAAAATTCATACAACATGCCTATAATGCCACTCTAGATCAAACCCTAGTGCAAAGATATAAAAAATATTAAAATTTTCCCAAAATTTCAATGCAAAAGCCCAAAAGAAAGTGTTTTGTAAGGAAAATGAGAAGGGTCAGAAGATAATAATGCTAATAAAATCCAATTAGTGCAATAAAATTCCTTACAACACGCTTGGAGTGCAAATTTAACAAGATGATAGGCTCAAACCTAGTGAAAAATGCAAGTTTTCAAACCCTAGGCATGAAATTTCACAAAGAGGCCACTATGATGCAACACTACCATTAGAAATCAGACCTAATGAGTGATTCAACAAGGTAGTAAAATCCAAAACAATATTTTGACTACAACCCTAGCTTATGCAAAACTAGGCTTTTATGAAAAATGCAAAATTTCAAGTGCAATTTCTAACAAATCAAGCATGCAAATGCAATGAAAATGAATTGTAAATGATAAATTTATGTATTTTGGATTATATCTAATGAAAATAACAGAAATGAGTTTTAATTAGATGCCAATTAATTCAAATTTTTACAAAAATGCAAGCCTATTATGCCAATATTTGCAAATTTTCTAAATTTTTTTTTTTTTTTTTTTGTAATTTTTCAAATGCAATATTGAAAATAATGAATTTCAGATCTGATGTAAAAATTAGAGAATTAATTAAATACAATTGAATGAATGCAAACTATGTCAACAATCAAACCCTAGAATGCAATTTTTTTTCAATTTTTCCAAGTATATCAATTTTTTTTGGAAATTTTTGAATGTAATGAAATGAATGAATGCAAATCTATCAAACAACACTCAGCAAGATGCCAAAAAAAGTCCAACAACATGGGTTCACCAAAATATTTAATATGGGAAGATAGATGACGGGGTTGTTGTTTTAGTTTGAATCCTCCTTTCCACAAAACATTCCAAGGGCTTTTCAACTGAGTGCTTCTCCTATCGAGAGAAGAGTCATCTATTAGATTTGAGTTGCCACTTGGTTTTCTATTGGGAAATTTAGAAGTTATCACACAAGATTTCCAATTAATGCTTTTATTCTCTTAAAAACCCTAATTTAAGAAAAACAATAATCAAAGATCCTGCTAATTACAATAAATCGTATGGGAATTAGACAAAGGACAAAGAACCTTAACTCACTATTTTTCATAGTCAAAAAAATAGAAATGTCAGGGACAATGGTGATGGTGCCCTAGTCCAAGAGGTAGATTTTTCTATGGATTCCCGATCTCTTTCTGACACTGATCTCTATTGTCTCTTCAGTTTATGGTGATCCAACAGTGGAGGACAATGGTGATGGCACCCTAGTCCACTATGGGAGATTTTTCTAGATGTCAAAAGCTCTGCAAACCCTGATGCTCACTGTCCAGTCTATTTCTAAGTCTTCATATGTGGAGGACAATGGTGATGGTGCCCTTTTCTCAAAATCCCAGACAGTGTCCGCTTCTTTTTAGATCCCAAATCTTCAATATCGACCTACCTTCCCTGCAACTCCACTTTCTCCAAATTTGATACCTATAACCTACAATCACAAGGAATGTGGGAGGGGGTTGTGGTGTTTAGAGGCTTGCCTCAATCAAGTCCGAGAGAGACATTCAAGTCTTCCGAGCACTGTTGTCAGAGAGAGTGCATATCCTTGTGGGATAGAGGTAAAAATTCAAATGATAATTGATGATAAAGAATAATAAATGTTACCTTGATGATAAAGCTCTTGTGGAAGGAAGAAGATCTTCAATGCCCTAAGGAGAAGATGTAATCCAACCTGCAAAAATAAATACAATAACAATGCTATGCTCTACAACACAATGATATCACAAGTATGCCAATAGCTCACAATCATAATCTAACATAATGATCTTCTAGGGGTGCTACCACAAGAATGGGTTACACTTTCTGGGACATCCTAATTTTTGCTAAAATCACATATTTTTAGAAAATATAATGATTTAAGCCTTGAAAGGTTCCATTAAAAGAATTTTAATTAAAGAGGGTTTGATCAAACCCCCTTAGATTCAAACCCCCTTGGATAGAACCCTGCTAGTTTTAAACCATATCTATAATGGAGTCTCCTCTACACCTATCAAAATGCTGATAAAAAATCACTTTTGATTTACCTTTTGGGGGATCAAATGAATTCATTTAAAATTTATGTTTTGTATGTAGTCCTTATTATAATCTTCCCAAAAAGTATAATTTTAAATATATTTAATTTGATTATTATATTTATTTTTTATTTCTTGTGAATGTAGGTTTTTCACCGAACATCAAGTTCTCTGTTCTACACACATGGAAAATTAGTAAATTAGTGAAAAAAAAAAATTTAAAATATTTATGCCCTAGGTATTCATGTCCTTGTTTCAAAAAAAAGTTGAATTTCAATACATATAGAAAAAGTTATATTTTACGGAATACGCTTATGTCTAAATTATAATTGGTTTGACTTCAAAACTTAATTAAAAAAAAATTCAACAAAACATTATGAAACCAAATGCATGCCTTATATATCGGTGTTACCAATCTAAATTCAAAAGAATTAGAATTTTATCCTTTGTAGAAAAAAAATGATGTGCTACAGAATACACATCACTTTAAAAAAATGTTGTTTACTATTAAAAACTTGTAAAGTACTAAATTTTCACAAGCATACAAATCTGAAGTAAAATCCACATATATCATCAAGTAAGTAAAGTAAAGTAACAACATCACTATGAAAAGGAGATAACAGTATTATCCATTGTCTAAACAAGATTTCATTCATAGATTTATTTATACATGATACAAGGAGTCTTTCCGAGTTCAATTATAGAGCTTTCAATGTCAAAATACATACAATTTTAGATATGGTTTTTTGCCTTACATAACATTTGAGTTTAAATCCAAGTGAACAGTTTTGAAGGATGCTTGACCCTACCTGAAGGGCCTAGCAACCTGTAAACAATCACATGGTGGAATTTGGTGCATGTCTATTAACCTACATGCATTTCTATCATGAATGCAACATCTCATCAACAAGATATGGCGGGGAAAATATAGAAAAAGTACTAGGCAAATCAACCATCTATTTCAATGGTACCTATGTATGTTTCAACATCACATTAGCTTTGGCCAAAGAATTAACCATTTTAACAGCATGCAGGTTTTGAAAAAGAAAACCTTCTTCCCTGTTTCCCATACTCGGCACCTGTCCCAGAAGGCAACTTTCCACAAGCATAAAAAAATCACGTAAACACACAGGGCATTTCTATTCTTAGCATAATTTTATGGAAAAATAAAACTGAGTTCCCACATGCCTTAACATAGTTGTATTTATTCATTTAATGCAACCGATTAGTATCTTTGTGGTTTGTGGGTGAATTCACATAATAGATTAAGAAATATTTCTCTGCTACCATAGGGAAAATTGGTGATTTCATTTGGTTTGCTAAAACATCCCATCGGGTAAAAAATAGAGAAGTTAAGAACCTTCAATTATACGCTACAAGAGAATTTATTGTGAGAGATGTGAGCCATTTCCTTTATCTAAAAATATCATTAGGCATTTAAAAGATGGAACAAACATCTAAACTAAAAATAGAAGGTTATAAGACTGCATTGATTTCAGGATATGCACAAAATAGTTTTGCTGAAAAAGTTGAGATAAAGGTATATCATTTCCACCAATGAAGACAAGGTAAATTTTCTGGTGAGAACTAAATGAAACAATCTATAAATAGGCTTGCACTAAAATAATATACGGTATGAAATCTCTGGCACTACCGAAGAGACACCCATCAATGCATAATAGGAAAGCAGTAAATATACAAGGTTGATATTGCAATGGTCCCAGTAGACATGTATGCAAAATGTAGAAGCATAAGGAAGGTGTGAGAAATATTTAATAAAATGCCTCTAAGGCACGTTGATTCATGAGATGCAATGATCACATCATAAAATGGATATGTTGAAAATGCTTTAGAAACTTTCAAGAGAATGCAACCGACAGTGAAAAGATATATACTACATCCTTTGCCAATTTTAAGCATAAATTAGGTGGAAATGCTCAGGTAGACATGCATGCAAAAAGAGGGAACAAAGACATGGTAGGCGAACTGTTTAACATAATGTTTTGATGAGATGTCGTGCCATGAAATGCAATTGTTATAGGATTTGCACAAAAAGGATTTGTTAAAGTTTAGATGTCATCTTATGGAATGAAATGATGTAGTGATTTATCTCATTGAACGCAATGATTGCAAGATATTTAGAAAATGGTTTTGTTGATCAAGCTATAGACATAAAATCAAGCAAGAGCCAAGGGTGGTGCAAATCAAAAAAATAATTCTAGATTAGACTGGGTACGTGAGCTACCAAAGAGAACTAGATCTTATGGAAAAGCACCTTAAGATCACATAATAGAATAGACACAATAGTATGCATTTTAAGAGTATAAACAATATCACAACTATTGAATCAAAATCCAATAAATATGGTTTTAGCATCTTTATGATTTAAATCCTAAAAATTAGATTCTTTCAAACCTATGTGAAGAAGGTAAGACGATGAAGAGGAATTAGAATAATTCCTAAAATGTACAGATTATAACATACATAATTAAAATAGATTTGTTAAAAGAAGGAAGGAATCCCCCTTGTAAATGCAGAAATAAGAGAAAAGAAAACTCAAATTGACATACCTAAAGTTTGGATAAGTAGAGAAAAATAGCATGATTTCAACTAGTTCAGGCAAATGTCTGAAGATTATATGGTTTTTTTGGTTTCTAAGCTCCCAATCAGCTATTGAGGAGGACTCTGTGCTTACCGCAGGTTTTCTTTTTGAATCAAAGATTTACAAATGAAAAAGATGGAAAATAAGGAAGACTTGGCCTCTACGAAGGAAGAAAGCACTGGCCGCTACGAAGGAAGAAAATGCTAGATCTAAAGGAGAATAGTTTCATTTGCTAATGGATTGGGTATATGGAGAAAGAATGCTACTGAAACGTAGCTCAACCACTCAAGTAGCCACCATTTCATTTAGAGGCACTCAAAAAGAAAGTTATAAAGATGAAGTAAAAGGAAGAAATATATATATATATATATATATATATATATATATATATATATATATATATATATATATATATATATATATATATATATATAGAAAAGAAACTGTAGCTTGGTAACTAATATGGACTTGAGAATTTTTCTCTCTTCCTGCGCTAGTCTCTCCTTACTAAGTTATTTCCTCCTTTTCTTTTCCGTCCTTTGATGTTCTTCCCAAATATTTTCTTTCTTTTTCTTCTATTCTTGGAAACCCTAATTATTCTAGCACCCCCTCATGCAAAAATAAAAATATCTTTATATTTATTTTTGCATGTTACGCATGAGATCTCCACTTTAGAATCAACTATTTTAAAAATAAAAACAACTATAATTATTCCAATATTTTCTTATTTAGTCTTTGATCTTTGATTTATAAATAAGTATTTGTTTTAAATAAAGGACATTAATTTTATTTATTTTGATTTGGTAGATCTTTAGAATATTATTAATTCAAATCTTATATTTTATTATTTACTAACTAATTCCTTATTGATATTAATTCTTTAATATTTATTTAAATACATATACATACCATTTGCACAATTAGTCAAAATTTTAATAAGTCATTATATATATACGTAAAATAAAAATAAAACAAGTATATTCTATTTGTCTTCGGAGTAATGTTTTAATACCATATATTTGTCTAGATCAACTTGTAATACTAACTCATTTACTTTGATAAGATAGGCATCAAAGTCGAGCATAGAGGTATGCAATAAAGTGACAGAATCAAACAAATGACTACCAATAATGACCACATGTATGCATCACAAAGATCATTAGATAACTCATGCAAGAAAGAAATTCTACATGTGTGTGTGAAAAAGAACACCAGATAGAACC
Organism: Cunninghamia lanceolata; assembly: GCA_027924645.1. Lineage (NCBI taxonomy): Eukaryota > Viridiplantae > Streptophyta > Pinopsida > Cupressales > Cupressaceae > Cunninghamia > Cunninghamia lanceolata. The sequence continues at coordinate 15,630,432 of BSBN01000078.1, forward strand.
CGTCACTTGTTTCCAAGTGGCTAGGACCCCTCTTCCTGAGCCATGTTCTTGTCTTTGACAAGACCTATAGATAATCACACTCATCCCATTATCAATAGGTTAGTCCCCAAAATATAGCCAAAGAAACTAAATTCTAAATCAATGATATATCTCTAGCAATTTATCCTTGATTAAAGTTTAATGATTTCTCTAAAATTTAACCAAATAAAAAAATTTGAAAGTCTAAGATGTGACATCCTTCCCCAATTGGAAGAGACATCATCTTGATATCTTATTACATCAAACAAACAATAAAGTATCATTCTAAGCTACTCAAAGCATCAGATGTATCAAATGTATCATCAAAAAGGTAACCAGTATCTCCAATGTGCATAAAATAAAATAAAAAACACCTATGATAATTCCCTAAATGTGGGAAAGATCTATCAATGTTTGCAACATCCTCCCAAGTGGCACTGTCCACTGAATACTAGTCCCACTAGACCTTATACTACACTATCTCTATTATGTAACTTAATGTTGTGCTTCTCCAAGACTCGAATGGGCTCCACTAGCACCATTCCTGGATCTTGTACCTACAGAGCACGCCAATTAAGAATATGCAATACATTAAGATGATAATGTTTGAGCAAAGACACATGAAAAACATTAGGTATCTTGGTGAGAGCTGGCATCAGAGCAAGTCTATAAGTAACTGGATTGATCACTTCAAGAATGTTGAAAGGTCCTATGAATCTTGGAGCTAGTTTGGATGCCTTGCCAAATGAAATCAAAATATTATGTGGCTTGACCTTTAAAAACACTTTGTCACCCATTGAGAATTGCCTAAAAGTCCTATTCTTATCTACATAACTTTTTCTATCTGTCCGAGGCTTGTTTCAAGTTTTCCTTGATTAGCCTCATCTGATCTTCCATTTCCTTTAACATGTCAGGTCCAACTACTATTCGATCTTCAACTCTGTCCCAAGTGATTAGAGTCTTACACTGGTGCCCATAAAGAGCCTCAAATGGTGCCATACCTAAGGATGCATGGTACGAATTATTATATGCGAACTCTACCAATGGTAGATATTCCTCCCATTTACACTGTTGGTGCATACTGTACATCGTCAGAAGATCCTCCACTACTGGGTTGACTCTATCTATCTGACCATCTATTTGAGGATGATAAGCCATGCTAAAGTTCAACTTAGTTCCCAATGCTATATTAAGTGTGGTCCAAAACCTAGAGGTCATGCGAGTGCCATGATCTAAAATGATCATCTGTGGCACTCCATGTAGTTGAAAGATCTCTTGTGAAAACTTCTTCAGTAAGGTCAATGACCCATCTAAGAGATTTTTGGGAAGGAAATGAGCCACTTTTGTCAGTTTGTCTACCACTACCAAGATGACATCATGCCTATTCTTTGACATGGTCAATCCCTTAATAAAGTCCATGCTAATCACCTGCCACTTATATTCTAGAACATTGTGTGGATAAAGTAGTCCTACAGGATGGACATGTTCTACCTTAGCATGTTGACACTCTAAACATCGAGCGACAAACTCTGTCACGTCCTTTTTAAGTTTAGGCCAAAAGTACAATGGTTTCAATCCTTCCATTGTCATGGTCACTCCTGGGTGTCCAAAATATGGTGCACTGTGGATCTCTTCAAGAACCAATTTCCTCAACTCACCTAAATCTAGAATATACATTCTCCCCTGATATCTCAAAATCCCATCTGATTCTATCACATACCCATCAAATCATTGATCCATGGGGTCTATTTCCAATGCTTGTTTAACCCGTTCATAGCGCTCATCCCCTTGCAAGTTTTCAATTACCTACTATTTCATATTGGTTCTAGTAGTTACCATAGCAGCCAGATGTCATCTCCTACTAAGAGTATCTGCTACCCTATTCTCTTTTCCTTTTATATACTCAATTCCAAAATCATACTCACTAAGGAATTCTAGCCACCTTCTCTATCGTGTATTGAGATTAGGTTGGGTGAAGATATATTTGAGCTTGAGATGATCTGTCTTAAGCTCAAATGGCTTACCCAAGAGATAATGCCTTCACATTTGGAGTACATGAACAATGGCGAACAATTCAAGATCAAGGGGTGCATAATTTAACTCATGCTATTTTAGTTTCCTTGATTCATATGCCACCACTTTCCCATTCTGCATCAACACTTCTCCTACACCTTCACCACAAGCATCTATTATCACTATGAAATGACCATTAGGATCAGGTATGGTCAGAATAGGTGCTATTGTGAGTTTTTCTTTCAACAACTGAAAAGCTTGTTCACATTTATTTGTCCACTCAAACTTCTTACCCTTCTTCTGTAACGAGGTTATGGGTGTTGCAATTGTCGAGAATCCTTCTACAAAATTTTTGTAGTATCTAGCTAGCCCCATAAAGCTTCTAACCTTAGTTACAGTCTGTGATGTGGGCCATTCCATTATTGCCTTGATCTTTTCAGGATCTACCACAATCCCATCTACTGATATTACGTGGCCAAGATAGTACACTTTACTCTGGTAGAATGTGCACTTAGACAACTTGCCAAAAAGTTTTCTCTTAAATGCTACAAGACTATTCTCAAATTTCTTACATGTTCCTCTACTGACTTTGAATATATCATAATTTCATCTAAGAAGATCAACACAAATTCGTCTAGACAATCCCTAAACACATTGTTCATCAAGTTCATAAAAGTTGCTAGTGCATTAGTTAACCCGAATGGTACTACTGTGAACTCGTAGTGGTCATATCATGTTCTAAATACTATTTTAGAGATATCCTCATCCTTAATCCATAAATAATGGTAATTGGATCTAAGGTCTATTTTGGAGAATACCTTTGCACCTTTCATCTGGTCAAACAACTCATCTATCCTTGGGAGTGGCTATTTGTTCTTAATGGACAACCTTAATGTTCCATCCTTCTTCTTTATGAAGATTACCGGTGCTTTCCAAGGCAACACACTAGGTCTGATGAACCCTTGTTTTAATAATTCTTCTAAATGTGCCTTAAGCTCATATAGTTCTATTTTTGTCATTCGTTAAGGTGCTTTAGACTAAGGTTCTGTTCCTGATATTAGATCTATAGAGAAATCAAATTCTCTTTTAGGTGGTAGCTCTATCAATTCATCAGGGAAGACATCGTTGAACTCTAAGAATAGGATATGTGTCAAAAGATGCTTCCTGATTATTTAGATCTCTTATCTTCATTGTATAGATGAAACAACCCTTTCTTTTAGCCTTTTTCAATTACATAGCTAAAATCTGTCTTAGCTTAAGCAGTGTTCTTGATCCATGAATCTCTACCTGATTCCAAAAGTCATCAAGGCATTTCACTACTTTCTCTTCACAATCTACTAAGGACTTATGTTCAGATAGCCAATTGATTGCAATTATTAAATCATAAGATCCTATGGTGCAACATAGAGATTAACTTGTGTTTGGAAAGTAGGAATATCTAATTCACTACATACTAGACGTGAATCTACTCTTTTCTCTGCATTGTTACCATATTGCACCATCCAAGAATTTTCCATGTGTTCAAGTTTTATAGATAACTTAGCTACAATCTTAGGATCAACAAAACATTCTGTAGCTCTTGTATCAATTAAAATAGAAACTAGAAGGCCAAAGAGCTTATCAGACATATGAATGGTTGTAGCCTTGAAATCTGCTTGTTGATGATCTATAGTCACGTGAATTTGGTGTTGAGGATCTCCTTGTCGATTTATATCTCTCTGATTCTCTATTTGATGAGGACATGCACTAGCATAGTGCTCTCCTCCACAAGTATAGCATCCATCTCTGGGTCCTCTATGTCTAGCTGGCATGTCCCTTCTATTATTGTTTCCATTGTTGCCATAGTTACGTCTCTTATTATTATTTCCACATTGGTTCCCAGTGTTCTTATGTTGATAGTTATTGCCTCTTTTAAGATTCCTTTCTGGCACTTACTGTTTCCTTGGTTGCTATTATTACCATGATTGCGACTGTCATTCTGAAACCTTTTATTCCCATTCTTCACATCCTGACTCTTCCAGTAATTAGCAATCTGCTGCAGTTTATGTTCCTATTTAGTAGCCTTTTCAAACACTTCATCCATGGTTAATGGATTATGAATATCCACATTAGATCCAATCTGTGGCCTTAACCCCAAAATAAACTTACAAATCTTAAACCTTTCATCAAGCTGATACTATCGATCATACTTCAATAGGTGAGAGAATTTCTTCCAATATTGTATCACTATCATACCTCCTTGAGTGAGGTTTTGGAATTCTATCATTTCCTTGTCAAAATAGAGCTATGGCAACCACCTCTTCCTAAAGAGCTCAAGGAAGCAGTCCCATGTGACTTCTCCTGATAACAATTTCTTTTCAGCCTTCTCGTTATCCCACCAAGTCACTGCTTCCCCAGTAAGCTGGTAGGATCCCCATATAGCTTTAGTTTCATCAGACAAGTCACATAGATCAAAATATTTTTTCATATCAATAATCCATACTTCTACTCCATCACCTATAGTCTTACCATCAAACTTAGGAGGGGTAACCTTTTTGAGATCCTTTCCTAACTCCTCAGTAATTTTATTTTGATTGTTCCCATTCACTTCACCCTGAGGACCTCTAGCTACTTCTCTCTGTTCCTCATCTTGATTTCCCCTTATTCATCTGATTTCCTATTCCATAGTGTTTATTTGACTCCCCTGCTGAGTCAAGAGAGTTCCTTTTTGAGTCAAGGGAGTTCCTTGCTGAGTCAAGAGAGCTAAGATTTGAGTCAGTTGGTTATTCTATCCATCATTATTCTATCCTGCATTGTAATTATTGTTTGCCTCATTTTTTGTTCCTTCATTATTCCTAGCATTAGCTCCTCCTTCATTAGTGCCAGAATTGTTCCTAACATTAGTTTCTTCATTGTTCCCTACATTTGGGTTATCACCAAATCCTAGGATTGCTGCCCTAGGTCTAGAGTTTCTAGTATTCATGATGAATTATTTGATACCAAATGTAAAGTACTGAATTTTCACAAGCAAACAAATCTAAAGTAAAATCCACATATATCATCAAGTGAGTAAAGTAAAGTAACAACATCACTGTGAAAAAGAACTAATAGTATTATCCATTGTCTAAACAAGATTTCATTCATAGATTTATTTATACATGATACAATGAGTCTTTCAAAGTTCAGTTATAGAGATTTCAATGTCAAAATACATACAATTTCAGATATGGCTTTTTGCCTTACATAATATTTGAGTTTAAATACAAGTGAACAATTGTCATTAATATCAAGTAAATCCAATAATCAGTCCTCGACTGCCATCAACCAACTGGCCATCTGTTGCATTGAAGGACAAGAACATGGTTCAGGCACTTTTTCCACTCAACCACAAAGCTTGCGCTTCCCCGATATCCTTCTAACTAAAGGATGCTCAACCCTGCCTGAAAGGCCTAGTAACCTGTAAACAATCACAGGGTAGAATCTAGTGCATGCCTATTAACCTACATGTATTTCTATCATGAATGTAGCATCTCATCAACAAGATATGGCAGGGAAAATATAGAAAAAGTACTAGGCAAATCAACCATCTATTTCAATGGTACCTATGTCTATTTCAACATCACATTAGCTTTGGCCAAAGCATTAACCATTTTAATGGCATGTAGGTTTTGAAAAAGAAAATCTACTTCCATGTTTTCCATACTCGAAACCTGTCCCGGAAGGCAACTTTCCACAAGCATTAAAAAAATCACGTAAGCACACAAGCCATTTCTATTCTTAGCATAATTTTATGGAAAAGTAAAATTGATTTCACACATGCATTAACATAGTTGTATTTATTCATTTAATGCAACTGATTGGTATCTTCATGGTTTGTGGGTGAATTCACATAATAGATTAAGAAATATTTCTCTGCCACCATAGGGAAAATTGGCAATTTCATTTGCTTTACTAAAACATCCCGTTGAAATAAAAATTAGAGAAGTTAAGAACCTTCAATTATAAGCTGCAAGAGATGTGAGCCATTTCCTTTATCTAAAAATACTGCCAGACATTCAAAAGATGGAACAAATATCTAAACTAAAAATTGAAGGTTATAAGACTGCATTGATTTCAGGATATGCACAAAATGGTTTGGTTGAAAAAGTTGAGATAAAGGTATATCATTTCCACCAATGAACACAAGGTAAATTTTTTGGTGAGTACTAAATGAAACAATCTAAGAATAGGCCTACACTAAAATAATATATGTTGTTGGTTTCCAAATCAGCAAAGGGTTTGCCAGTTCCTCTGCTCAAGCAAATTCGGCCAACAAAGATGGGAGGTTGTGTGAACCACCTCCCCTTCACTTCTGGTTCTACCACACCAAGGGGGGTATCCCTATAACTAAAGATTCAACTTTGACTCTCTTATAGAAAAAGATTTAACTTTGTGATATTAGGCAAAATACTCTCATGTATGGACCAAGATTTGTTGGATAGATCACAAGGCTAGCAATGTTCTTCGACATATCTCATTGGTTGAGGATGAGAGCATGTAGAGTCCTAATCCTACTCCTACTACTAACAGATTAAAATTTTGAAATGATTTATATTTTGGAGTTCTGAGACTCTCCTAGACCCTTTGGACAGACAAATTCCCAAACCAGTGATTTATCAGGGCAACAGAGTCAAACCTATTAATGTAAATGTTCCCATATGACAAGAAAACTTCATATCTAGAGGACCTAAAAATACTGTTGCCTAACAATAATATATCCAAGAAAGACTATTACCTATGACCATGCTTCATTAATCCTTAAATATCACCCATTTTCCCCTATATCTAATCTAGAGCAAATTTAATCCACTCCTTGAGTAGATGCAGAAAATCATATATACAATATAACAAACTTATATTGAAGAACTCATAAACCCTTGATAACTTTGTTCAAAAGAAAAATGATAACACCCAAGGAGATAGTCATAAACAATACACATAGATAGTGTTTTTCATATAAATCAACCTAGAAAGAGCTTTGTCATTCAGAAATTTATGCATCTAGAAAATAGAAAATACCTCTACACCCAGACGAAGAACTAAGCCTGCAACAGAAAATGCTTTCCAAAAATGTGATTACCTTATATCCAGAGCCCAAAATAGAAAGAATCTGATCAACCTCCTTGTAGAATGGCCCTAAACTCCTTTTATAAGAAAGAAGCAACAAGCTTCAGGCCACCTACATTCTAACACACCTTTAATGATACAATTAGATCCTCAATAAATTTAGTCGCTGAAGTAGTCAAATTTTTCTGATTAAATCCCACCAGCGAAACAACCTCAACCTTGATTAGATGAGAAGATTTGATATACTATCCTGGGTTATGCCAAAATTTCATTAATTACAGAGTGGGAACGAGTAGGATTAGTGCTGACAGGCAGCTGCTTCAAGTTTAAACCTCCACCATTGATTCACGCTTGTCTTTCACAAGATCTACGCCTTGAAACACCTCAAGAATCCATGTCAGCACCATTGAAAAGTCCTCCAATAGAATCGTGCCAGTCAGGTAGAGCCTCCACTGACCTTTCCTTCCTTCCATCTCATCCTGCCATGCGTCGTAATTCTGGGGCCAAAAGGCAAAGAGTGAGCCATTTTCCTTTTAGATCCCCGGAAGTGAGCAGGAGGAGCCTCCACGTGTCCACCATCTGCAATCCTTTTCATTTCCTTTAAAATTAGGTCACGTGCCACCTCGTTGCAACCTCACATAGAATATTCTTCTCTGCTAAGATCCTCCTGTGTAGTGCCCACCACGTGTCCTCTGATGCTTCCCAAAACATATTAAAGAATAGAGAGACACGCGACACACTGACGCACATTCTAAATGCTTCTATAAAAGTTCCTCCTTGAATCCCTGTGGTAGCAACATGTGGCACTCTTCATAGCAGCTATTTGATTTATCAATTAAGATTGTCGATTGAATGACTCTAAGCCACATTCAATCGACAGCTAGCAACATGCCCCACCACCTAGATAGATGTCACATTATCGTGGCTACATAAGGGTAAGGTGATGTCATTGATGATGCACTACGATGTTGCACGATGCATTTAAATAACACCCCCTGATCCCTTAGAGACTTTATGAGTTAATATTTTTCAATGCGACAGAGAATAGGAGGTGAAGCTAGGAAGAAGGGGCCAATGACTTCATGACTTTAAAGGCCTTAAATTGTAACTTGAGCAACTAGGAACCTAGGGTAGGTAGTCAATAGAGGAATAGAAGATAAAGCAAGGGGTGCACAGTAAGATTAAAGACTTAGGGTCTTAAGAGTTTAAAGGAATACAAATATAGGCCTACAAATGCGACTTAAAACCCTAAACCTAAGTGGGTACCACCAGTGGCTCTTGGTCAGGGATGCATACCTCTTGCAGGCATGGTGAGAACCTTAGATCTCCAGAACATAGACCAGATGCCATATCCATTGGGCCACATAGTCACAGCCACACCAACCTGCAAATCACAAATTACATTTTCAAATTTACTTGGTGGCCCAGGGCCACCAAAAAGGAAGAACTAGTACTTCCCCTATTAGACACTTGATTTTTCTCTGACTACCCTAGATTACAATTGAAGACATGACTAAAATCTACCTAATCACATACATAGTCACTGACATTTCTAACCATTTCTTTGAAATTATCACTGTCATCATAATCTCTGTCATTCTTCACTTTAAAATCAAGCACAGATCCATACATGTTATTATATCATTTAGCACCGGGCAATATATGGATGTCATATTCATCAAGCAAGGCATTCTTATATGGCATACAACACTTATCACCATTCATGTCACCATTATGCATTATAAAGTGATCTCCTAGCTTAACTGAAAACTGAAATCACTCATAGTCCACCATGTAGCTAGGATCATCAAGTTTCATTTTATCATAAGTTTGCATAAAGAAGAAACTATCATATTCATTTTTGTGCACCTCATGTAAACAACCTTTAGCTGCATTAAACAGTAAAGGTTCACACTCTCGCTTCTCTCTAAGCTAGATATCATTATGCTGATAAGAGCCCACATCTAAAAATTTCAGCTCAACCTCATCCTCATCATCATATGCATCATCTTCTTGGAAAAGGGCTAATCCAAGTGTCTCAAATTCATTACAGTATGTTGTTGGTTCATGGACAACAGAACATGCATCTCTATCATCACATACACCAATGAGTTCCTTGTGTGGAGGAGTATCAACCTGTGTGTCAAAATTATAATTAACAAAAGAACAATTATACTTAGCACTACTACTTGTTTCAATCTTTGATTGCTCTTCATCATCTCCTCATGTCTAGATGTAAAAAGGCAATGATTCAAACAAGGGACTTCTCTTCTGTTTTCTTATTTCTTCTCTATCTTACGTACAATACTCACAATCATCTCCACAAACCCATTCCAACAAATACTCATTGCTTCCCACAACCTCATTATTTTTTTTAGAACCAGACACCTCAACCATGGATTGGGAGTCATCATTGATCCTCTCATTGGCATCCATCATTGGTGAACAATCTAATTGAGTATTTTCATCAGTACTACTTTCAAACACAACAACATCATGTTCAAACACAACAACGTCCTCAACTTCTATCTCCCCATGTACACATTTATCTTCAAATGATGCCATTATCACATAGTCATTTGTAACCACACAGCTGCTACTTATACCTATGCTTGTGGACATCGAACCTTGTATGTGCTCATCCCTCATTTTCTTTGCATTATCTAAAAACTTGTATGGCATCTACATATCTGTTATCTTGAATTCTCTCGCCAATGTACTAGAGCCCTACTCAAAGGCCTTAAAGTACATAATAATGTAGGTTAGAATATTAGGTCTGAAGTCCTTAGGGATTTGTGAAAGGGAAACTACAAATCTATAATTGAAATCAACACTAGACTCTTCATCCTGACTCCTAATTTCTTTTAACCTTACAACAAGGTCAGCAAGTTCTTTTGCAAATTCTTTTTTGAAACTGTCCACAAGGTCATCCCAGTAGGCAAAAGATTGCTTAGGAAAGCTCAAATACTATTCTCTAGCTCTTGCACCAAGGAATCTAACAAAAAACCTCATCCACATATCCTCATCTCCAAATGAATGTTTCTCCATGAAGCTGTGAATGTTTTGGATATGTGCACTCCCCTCACACACACTGTGTCCACTAAATCTGGGAATATGATTATAAATCTGAGATGACATGCTTTCAATTTCATAGTCAACCCATGACAGGTCTAATTGGTTATACAAAGGATCAAAAGAGTTGACAAGAGGTTTAGCAATTTGGCTAGCAGACATAGCAAGGTTATTGTTTAACTGAGCCTGTTGAGCTTCTAAAGACATTAACCTTTTCTTTATCTCTTTAATTTTTCCACATAACACTACTTTCCCCTCTTGGCTAAGCACAGGGATATGCATATTTGGACTCATGGAATTTTTACTTTCAAACATTTTGTGTTTGCCTAGGCCCTCAAGCTTCCTTTGGCATTCAACTTGCATAATAAAGCAACAAATGGAAATGGGAAGAAATTGTGTACCTTTTCACATTCAGTTGTTGTAACTTTGAATAGAATACTATACAATAGCCCTTCATGTGTATTGAAATTTTAAGCAGAGTTGCCTCCTCTCCACAGAGGACAAAACATTAAGCGGACAATTATATTCTAGATTCAATCCGCTAGCAGAGCACCATACAACCATTTTTTGATTTTGCTGCAACAATAGCAAGCAGAGTCACCACCCTCCAAAGGGAATACAAAACACTATTCATATGCTAACTCTATACACCAACACTAGTACTTCAGAGACTCTACAGTAAAATATAACACTTTCTCCCCAGTAGAGTTGCCATTTTTGTTGGTTTCCAAATCAGCAAAGGGTTTGCCACTTCCTATGCTCAAGCATATTCTGCCAACAAAGACGGGAGTTTGTGTGAACTGCCTCCCCTTCACTTCTAGTTCTGCTGTACCAAGGGGGGTATCCCTATAACTAAAGATTCAACTTTGACACTCTTATAGCAAAAGGTTTAACTTTGTGATATCAAGCAGAATACTCTCATGTATGGACCAAGATTTGTTGAATAGATGACAAGGCTGACAATGTTCTTGGACATATCTCACTAGTTGAGGATGAGAGAATGTAAAGTCCTAATCTTACTCCTACTACTGACATATTAAGATTTTGAAATGATTTATACTTTGGAGTTGTGAGACTCTCCTAGACCCTTTAGACAGACAAATTCCCAGACTAGTGCTTTATCAGGCAACAGAGTCAAACCTATTAATGTAAATGTTCCCATATGACAAGAAAACTTCATATCCAGAGGATAGGTAAAAATATTGTTGCCTAATACAAATATATCCAAGAAAGAGTATTACCTATGACCATGCTTCATTAATCCCTAAATATCACCCATTTCCCCCTATATCTGATCTAGAGAAAATTTAATCCACTCCTTGAGTAGATGCAGAAAATTAGATATACAATATAACAAACTTATATTGAAGAACTCATAAACCCTTGATAACTTTGTTCAAAACAAAAATGATAACACCCAAGGAGACAATCATAAACAATACACACAGACAGTGTTTTTCATATAAATCAACTTGGAAAGAGCTTTGTCATTTAGAAATTTATGCATCTACAAAATAGAAAATACCTCTACACCCAGATGAAGAACTAAGCCTACAATAGAAAATGCTTTCCAAAAATGTGGATACCTTATATCTAGAGCCCAAAATAGAAAGAACTCGATCAACCTCCCTATAGAATGGCCCTGAATTCCTTTTATAAGCAAGGAGCAACAAGCTTCAGGCCACCTACATTCTAACACACTTTTAATGAGACAATTGGATGCTTATAGATTTTTGAATAAACAATTAGATCCTCAATAAATTCAGTAGATGAAGTAGTTAGATTTTTCTGATGAAATTCCATTGGCGAAGCAATCTTGACCTTGATTAGATGAGAAGATTTGATATCCTGGCTTGGGTCATGCCAAAATTTAATTAATTACAAAGTGGGAACGAGTGAGAATAGCACTGACAAGTAGCCGCTTCAAGTTTGAACCTCCACCATTGATTTGGGCTTGTCTTTTGTAAGATCTACACCTTGAAATGCCTTAAGAATCCACGTCGGCACTGTTGAAAAGTCCTCCAATAAAATCGTGCCAATCAAGTAGAGCCTCTGTTGACCTTTCCTTCCTTCCATTTGATCCTACCACGCGTCACAATTCTAGGGCCGAAAGGCAAAGAGTGAGCCATTTTCCTTTTAGATCCCCAGAAGCAAGCAAGAGCCTCCATGTGTCCACCATCTAGAAGCCTTTTCATTTCATTTAAAATCAGGCCACATGCCACCTCATCACAGCCTCACATGAAATATTATTCTCTTCTAAGATCCTCTTGTGCACTTGTGCAGTGCCCACCATGCATCCTCTGATGCTTCCCAAAACATACTAAAGAATAAAGAGACACGCGACACACTGGTGCGCATTCTAAATGCTTCTCAAAAAGTTCCTCCTTGAATCCCCATGGCAGTGACACGTGGTACTCTCTACAACATCTATCTGATTTATCAATTAAGATTGTTGATTGAATGGATGTAAGCCACATTCAATCGATAGCTGGCGACAGGCCCCACCACCTAGACAGATGTCACATTATCGCGGTTGTACAAGGGTAAGGTGACGTCATTGATGATGCACTGCGATGCTGTGCAATGCATTTAAATAACAACCCCCAACCCCTTAGAGACTTTAGGACTTAATATTTTTTCAATGCGACAGGGAATAGGAGGTGATGCTAGGAAGAAGGGGCTGATGACTTCATGACTTGAAAGACCTTAAGTTGTAACTTGAGCAACCGGGAACCTAGGGCAGGCAGTCAATAGAGGAATAGAAGATAAAGCAAGGGGCACACGGTAAGATTAAAGACTTAGTGTCTTAAGAGTTTAAAGGAATAAAAATATAGGCATAAAGACTCAACTTAAAACCCTAAACCTAGGTGGGTACCACCATACGGTATGAAATCTCTGGGGCTACTGAAGAGACACCCATTAATGCATAATAGCAAAGGAGTAAATATATAAGGTTGATATTGCAACGGTCCCAGTAGACATGTATGCGAAAAGCATAAGCATAAGGAAGGTGTGAAAAATGTTTAATAAAATGCCTCTAAGGCACATTGACTCATGAGATGAATGATCATAGCATAAAATTGATATGTTGAAAATGCTTTAGAAACTTTCAAGAGAATGCAACTGACAGAAAAAAGATAGATACTACATCCTTTGCCAATTTTAATCATAAATTAGGTGGAAATACCCAAGTAGACATGCATGCAAAAAGAGGGAACAAAGACATGGTAGGCGAACTGTTTAACATAATGTTTCGAAGAGATGTCGTGCCATGAAATGCAATTGTTGCAGGATTTGTACAAAAAGGATTTGTTGAAGTTTAGACGTCATCTTATGGAATGAAATGATGTAGTTTTTTTCTTTCTCATCAAATGCAATGATTGTAATATATTTAGAAAATGGTTTTGTTGATTAGGCTATAGACATAAAATCAAGCAAGAGCCAAGGGTGGTGCAAATAAAAAATAATAATTCCAAATTAGACTGGGTACGTGAGCTACCAAAGAGAACTATATCTCATGGAAAAACACCTTAAGATCGCATAATAGAATAGGCATAGCAGTATGCATTTTAAGAGTATAAACAATGTCACAACTATTAAATCAAAATCCCATAAATATGGTTTTAGCATCTTTATGATTCAAATCCTAAAAATTAGATTCTTTCAAACCTATGTGAAGAAGGTAAGACATTGATGAAGAAAGAGGAATTAGAGTAATTCCTAAAATGTACAGATTGTAGCATACATAATTAAAATAGATTTGTTAAAAGAAGGAATCCCCCTTGTAAATGCGGCAATAAGAGAAAAGAAAACTCAAATTGACATAACTAAAGTTTGGATAAGTAGAGAAAAATAGTACGATTTCAACCAGTTTAGGCAAACATCTGAAGATTATATGGTTTTTTTTGGTTTCTAAGCTACCAATCGGTGATTGAGGAGGACTAATGCTTACCACAGCTTTTCTTTTTGAATCAAAGATTTACAAATGAAAAAGATGGAAAATAAGGAACACTTGACCACTACCAAGGAAGAAAGCACTGGTTGCTACGAAGGAAGGAAAGTCCAGATCTAAAGGAGAATAGTTTCATTTGCTAATGGATCAGGTATATGGAGAAAGACTGCTACTAAAATGTAGTTCAACCACTCAGGGAGCCACCATTTCATTTAGAGGCACTCAAAAAGAAAGTTATAAAGCTGAAGTAATAGGAAGAAAAAGATATATATATATATGTATATGAACATGTAGCTTGGTAACTAATATGGACTCCAAAATTTTTCTCTTCCTACGCTAGTCTCTCCTTACTGAGTTTTTTCCTCCTTTTCTTTTTCGTCCTCTGATGTTCTTCCCAAAACTTTTCTTTCTTTTTCTTTTATTCTTGGAAACCCTAATTATTCTAGCACCCCCTCATGCAAAAATAAAAATCTCTTTATATTTATTTTTGCATGTTACGCATGAGATCTCCACTTTAGAATAAACTATTTTAAAAATAAAAACAACTATAATTATTCCAATATTTTCTTATTTAGTCTTTGATTTTTGATTTATTATAAGTATTTGTTTTAAATAAAGGATATTAATTTTATTTATTTCAATTTGGTAGATTTTTATAATATTATTCAATTCAAATCTTATATTTTATTATTTACTAATTAATTCCTTGTTGATATTAATTCTTTAATATTTATTTAAATACATATACATACCATTTGCACAATTAGCCAAAATTTTAATAAGTCATTATATATATACAAAAAATAAAAATAAAGCAAGTATATTCTATTTGTCTTTGGAATAATGTTTTAATACCATATATTTGTCTAGATCAACTTGCAATACTAGCTCATTTACTTTGATAAAACAGACATCGAAGTCGAGCATAGAGGTATGCAATAAAGCAACAGAATCAAACGAACGACTACCAATAACGACCACATGTATGCATCATGAAGATCATTAGACAAATCATGCACTCAAACTGAAGATCATTAGACAACTCATGCACTCAAGAAAGAATGAAATTCTATGTGTGTGTGTGAAAAAGAACACTAGATAGAACCTGTCACCTATTGCCAAGTGGTAGGACCCCTCTTCCTGAGCCATGTTCTTGTCTTCGACAAGACCCGCAGACAATCACACTCATCCCACTATCAATAGCTTAGTCCCAAAAATATAGCCGAAGCAACTGAATTCTAAATCAATGATATATCTCTAGCAATTTATCCTTGATTAAAGTTCAATTATTTCCCTTAAATTTAACCAAATCAAGAAATATTAAAGTTTGAGACGTGACAAAACTAGTTATCAAAGGAGACGCAAAAAAATTTACTATTTGGGTAAGTGCAAAAAGATGGGGGGCCAAAAAGTGGCCAAATGGTTTAAAAAAAATAATAATACATAACGCGAGCACATTATAACGTGCTCGCATTATGGGTTGGTAATGACGAGCCTAAGGCTTGTCAAAACCAAACCATAATGCGCTCGCGTTATAACGCGAGTGTGTTATGAACTACTATAAATAAAAAAAAGGCTTGTCATTTCATTTCATTTCTTTTTTCTCCTCTATCCCCGCATCTTGCAAACCCTAGGAAGCACGCTCGTGTTTTGGAAAAGACAATTCAACACCAAAATCTTGTTAATTTGTCGTCAAAATGCCGCCACGACGTCGAGCACGCCAAAGGAGTGAGTTTTATTTGTTTTTTTGTTTGAATTTTCTTCTAAATAGGTAGGTTTGAGTTGTTTTTTGATGTATATTTCATTAATTGTTAGGAAATGTTAATGCACCTCCTCCTCCTCCTCCTCAAAATCCACAAAATCTTGCAGAACAACAACCTCCTCCATCCATTCCTCGACATGCCCCTGGAACACAAGAAAATATAATGGGGCAAATTGAAAACAACAAAAATGAAATTGAAGATATAATTGCAAGGTTGAAAGATCCTTCCACTTCAACCTTGCATAGGTCCACACTTGCTGAATCTCTTGAATCTATGTTATCAAATGTAGATTCAATTAGCAAGCAAATAACTAGTTGGACGGATAAGAGGAGAGAGTTTAGAGATTATTATGCAGACAAGCTGTCATACCAAGATGTGAAAAAATTACAAATCACAAAATTAGACTTGTGTTCAATTTTCACAAACCCACAAACAAATCAACCTCCACCCATTACATGCAAGAGGCTCCCTATCCATTGGTGCAACAACCAAGCGATAAGGGACAATTTTGGGCAGAGGTGGTGGATGGTTTTTGACCATCCTCCATGCAATAAGAATGAGGTCCCGCAATATTTTTTGAGGAAACTCTACTGCGAATTTGTCCTCAATAAAGTGTCAAACTATTTTGATATGCGGGACTTCTAGGGTAGAGGCGGGGGGTCAACACAAGATAGACCAGGGGCACGTCTTGACCCACAACAGGTAGTGAGACGAGTAATTAGTAGACCATCCCAGGAGCATGTTTCTATCCCTTCCATTGTGAAGGAGAGTGTTGAGGTCAATACACTTCAGTCCATTAGTGCCTTGACCCAGAGCATCATAGAGCATGCCGGTCCTACAGCACAGAGTGGGTTGGGAGATAGTGCGAGGAGTAGGATCCCACCCCATGCTTGTCAGGCTTGCACGTCATCCTGTGGTTATGACCCCATGGATAGTCAGGACATAGGTGCACAAGCTACATCTGCAGCTGAGCAGATGGTGATAACTGATACCCTCCTGGGTGAGACTTTCAGCCTTGATACTCAGGTAAATATTAGCAAGTTTATTGAATTTAATTTATTAAATTTCATTTTTGAAATGCAAGATTAACTAATTTAAATTGATGATTTTAATGAAATTTCAGGGTCATAGCGTCGATGTAGTTTTCAGTTGTTCTCCACCTGCATTTTACACTAGATCATCTACTGTCGGGGTATGTAACTAGTAAACAATTATAAATATTAAATGTGAATAGAATCATTAAATGAATGGTATTCTAATATCTGATTTTGGATGTTGAATAGGTTAATATTGTAGATTTCATGGCAACACCTATCAGCGATGGTGGACTTCAAAGCTTTACGGAGGTAATAAAATAAATAGTTTAATGAATGAATTGTACTTACTAGATTTTTGTATGTGACTTGTGTGCTTTATTGTGTGTACTTCCATGTTTAGATGAACGTGTATGTGTGTTAGGAGCCATGATTTGCATCACTATTATAGTTTTTGTAATTGAATAATGTTGTTTTATTTCCAGATGATGCAGGCTGTGGAGACACCTCCCCATGTTCATAGGGAAATGGAGCATGGTGTGGCCTCTGCGATTCATAGCTCCATGGCATTGACAGGGTATGAGGTAGATTAGTAAATTTCAATTTACATTCATTGTTATAGTTGTCTATTTTTGAAAAATCAAAAGATTATTGATTTGAAGTTTAATTTCTATCTGGATGGTTTCTATAGGACATGACATCACTACAGCCTATTCCTGCTACTGAGGCAAGTGAGGAGACAGATTATATGGTAGCGGTAAGTGATTATTTTGTTAAATGTTTCATTTTTTATAACATGTAATTTCTATATATTAATGTCTATACTTTTTATTGTAACAACTAAAGATGCAGGAAGAACTAAATAGAAGGAGCAGCCCTCGGGATCGTAGTAGACCACCCACATGCGTGTCTCCATCCCCTAGAAGATCAAAGGCTGCTCGTGATCTATTCTCTTCACCAACCAGAGGGGAATGAATTTTTATTGTGTTCCTTTGTTGTATGCCTGTATGGCATTTGTGGACATATATTTTGTATTGTATATAGTTGACATTGTATGCCTATATGGCATTCTTGTAAGCCTATATGGCTATTTTGTATATATGTTATACTTATATCGATAGATATTGATGTATGCCTATATGGATATTTGGTTAATACAAATCTTTTTTATTGATGGCATCCATACTTGCATTATAAATCCACGTTTGAATGGATATTTGTAGATGGCTACTTCAAATATTTAAAGTCCAATTGTATTACATAGGATGTTTGTTGATCTAATAAGCTAGCTATTGTTATTCAAGTATCACCTAAACCTCATTTTGGAACTAAAAGATAAATTTTTTAAAAAAATGAATCATCATGTTGAACACAAAATATTAATATTCTTTATGAGTAGCATACAATGTCAACTATATGAATTACAAAAAAATGAATCATCATGTTATTCTTTATGTTTGAGATTCTGAAAATGACTAAGTTTGGTAGCCTGATATCCTGAAACACTCAGATGAATATCCAAGTCATTAGGATGATTGTGCCTTGAGAAAAAGTCATTAAGATGAGCGCCTAAATGATGCAGAGTGGCACAAGGGAAGCAAATAAGGTTTAGTCTTCTCTGCCCACTCACCCACTTCACTACTCCAACCCAACCAAAGTCACATTCAGGGCATGTGAAGGATTTGTGGTCTAGGCTGTTGTCCAACTCCTAAGGCTTCTTTCACACCTCAAGGTAGGTCTGCAGACACTTTACCAATAGTTGGTTTGATCCCTAACTTCCACAACTCTCCAACCCTAACTAGGCCTAGTAAGGCTACTAGCCCTCCAAAACTAGTTTTCTCCACACAACTTGACAAAACCCTAAATGACTAGGCAAGCAAATGATGGATTTGAATACCCTTTAAGGGACTCTAACAAACTTCCAAGCCTCTAATCTCAACTCTACTCCAGCAACTCAGAAACACCCACTAGGTCTCTAGGCCTAATTGATCAGTTTAGGGCTAGGTTACAAAGCAAGTGGTCTAACTTGGGTTCATAGATCAAGGACATGAACTTGGATCACCTCTACCACCTCCAAACAACTCAAAACCACCATTCATTCACTCACACTATCAGGATTTTGTCATTTACATCAGCAAATAGCATAAATTTGGTCAAATACCTATGAATACTTGACCTAGGGCATCACTCCAAAAATTGAAGATAGTCTTTCCCGGCCAAATACTTTTGGAATCAGGTAATATACATCCCTAGCTTGCATTTCACTGATTTACATGAGATTTCACTAGCTGAAATGCATTCTAGGGCGGATTTTGTATGACAAACTTTAGAAAATAGGGTTTTTTGACCAGTTTGGAAACAAATTGCAATATCTCCCTACTACGATCACTTCAAGACCTCAAACTTGTTGCATTCAAACCCTAACTCCAACTAGTTTCAGAAAAATAACATTGATCCACTTGGCCAATCCGTACAGGCCGTACAATAGCATAAAAATAGGGAAAAACAGTCAATTTTCTTTATTTGTGTGCCCAAAACTCTATACCAACACTTCTCTGCCGTACAGGAGTGAAATGACAATAGTATAAACCGATCCAAGTCGGTATCCAACCTTCAACAATAGTTTTCAACTATCAAAACTGAGTGGCAACCGGCCAAATGTGTCATTGACACCATTGGCAACATTTTACACTATGGTATTTTTGCATTAACACAACGTTGTCATTTGGTTTAGCTTGTCCAATGGAATCAAACCACCATCATACTCCCTAAAACATGCTAAAACATCAAGACTATCAAAAAGACTCAAGAAAACATCATTAGACCTACTAGGCCTAAGTGTCACAACTAGGGTCCAAATGGACTAAGAAGGATTTGAGGCTTATAAGATTACCCCAAACCTCTTGACCATACAGAGTGGACCTTACAATCATGGCTAGAAGCCTTATTACCAAACATACTAAACAAAAACTTCAAATTTGTCAAAATACATCAAAATGCTCTTAGGTGCCCTGCACCATACACCCACTGTTAAACAAAACTCAAGTCTCTTGAGTTGGGAATGCTGTCAAATGTGAATCCTGCCTTCTCAATGTCTGTTCTGCTCATCCAAGTGGCATCCTCCTGAGGTTTATTGAGCCACTTCACCAAAAATTCATAATAGGTGTGCCTCCTAGTTTGTTTTGCAATCCTTTTATCCAAAATACATTCAATTTGATCAGGAGATGAAGGAATCAGTTCTTGAAGTGTCTGATCAATTTTTTTCTCTACAATAGATGTTTGAGGATCAGATCCCTTATAGGGATAAAGATCTGAAACATTAAAAATTGGTGACAAGGCAATGCCATCCGGTAGCCTGATTTTGTATGCATTTTCTCCACATTTCTTGAGCACTTCATAAGGCCCAATCTTCTTCATAAGTAGCTTGGTGTACTTACCTACAGGGAGCCTCTCCTTTTTAAGGTGTACCATGACCAAATCCCCTTCCTTGAACTACATATCCTTTCTCTTTCTGTCAACAAACTATTTATACTTTTGAGAAGTGGACTGCAATTTCTGTTTTACTTGTTCATGGACATCTTTCATCACTTGGACAAAGTCTTGAGCCAATGCACTACTCTTCTCCAGTCCTCCAACCTATCTAAGTTTCAAAATACCCATTGGGTGAGTGCCATAAACAATTTGAAAAGGTGACAGGCCGGTGCTTCTGTTGACAGTGTCATTGTTTGAGAACTCTGCCTGAACCAAAACTGAATCCCAACTAGCACCCTGCTCTTTAGTTAGGCATCTTAGGAGGTTGCCAAGTGACCTATTGATCACCTCAGTCTGACCATCAGACTGAGGATGATAGGCTGATGATAATGACAAGTTTGCACCTAGTCTTTTCCAAAGTGTCCTCCAGAAGTGTCCTATGAACTTGGGGTCTCTGTCAGAGATTATGGACAAAGGTAAACCATGTAATCTAACTATTTCTTTGAAGAAAAGACCTGCTATGTGTGAGGCATCATGTGTGGTTTTACATGGGATGAAGTGAGCCATTTTTGAGAACCTATCTACAACCACAAAGATGCTATCATGTCCATTCTTGGTCCTAGGCAAACCAAGGACAAAGTCCATGCTAATGGAATCCCAAGGCTTTGAAGGGATAGGTAGTGGAGTGTATAGACCTGCATTGGATGTATGTCCCTTGGCTCTTTGACAAATTTGACAAGTTTCTACAAATTTTCTTACATCAGATGGTAACCTTGCCCAATAGTAGCATCTTCTAACCAATTCTAGGGTCTTATTAATGCCAAAGTGGCCTGCCATGCTGCCACAATGCTTCGCCTGAATGATACACTCTCTAACAGACCCTCTTGGGATACATAACAGGCTGCCTTTGAAAAGAAATCCATCTTGTATTAGAAAATAAGAAAAATTAGTATTATACCTGCCTATCATGGCTTTGTAAACTTGCTAAGGTTCCTTGAAGTCTTCATCATCTGCATACTGATCTTTGATGGCATGTATACCTGTACTCTCCAACTGAATGGTTTGAACAACAAGATTCCTCCTACTTAAGGCATCGGCTACCTTATTGGCCACTCCTTTCTTGTGTTTAATTGAGAATGTGTATGCTTGGATGTACTCCATCCACTTGACATGTCTGTGGTTTAACTTCTGTTGCCTATTCAAGAAGCTCAAAGCATGGTTATCAGTAAAAACAACAAATTCTTTGGGTAGTAAATAGTGTCTCCATTTTCTCAATGATTGAACCATTGCATATACTCTAGATCATAGGTAGAATAGTTCTATTTTGCCTCATTTAACTTCTCACTAAAGAAGGCTACAGGCCTCCCATCTTGACTTAGGACTCCTCCAACAGCCCTCTTACTTGCATCACACTCAACCACAAAGGTCTTATCAAAATCAGGCAGCACTAGGACCGGTTGTTCTGATATTTTCTTCTTTAACAGTTCAAAGGCTTGATTGGCCTCATTTGTCCATACAAACACACATTTCTTGCCCCCTTATATGGTGTCAACAAGTGGAGCACAAATGGCACTAAACCCTCTAATGAACTTTCTATAAAAACTGCACAAACCATGGAAACTCCTTACCTCAGAGGCTATAATAGGTGTGGGCCAATTAAGAATGGCTTCCACTTTGCTTGGATCCATCTTGAGGCTGCCCTTAGAGATGACAAACCCCAAGAATGTCAATTCTTCTTGTAGGAAGACACATTTGTCAAGGTTAATTCTCAACTTCTCCTCTTGAAGCCTCCTGAGCACTTGATGGATATGCCTTATGTGATCTTCCTTGCTGTCACTAAAAACGAATATATCATCCAAATATACAACAATGAACTTGTTAAGGAAAGTTTTTAGCACCTCATTCATCAACCTCATGAAGGTGCCTGGTGCATTTGATAAGCCAAAAGGCATCACAACCCATCCAAATAGCCCTTCATTGGTTTTGAAGGCCGTTTTCCCCTCATCCCCCTCCCTTATCCTAATTTGGTGATAACCACTTTTTAGATCCATCTTGGTAAAATACTTAGCCCTACCCAAGCAATCCATTAAATCTTCTATCCTAGGCATTGGAAATCTATACCTGATAGTGATCTTGTTGATGGCCTTGGAATTAGTGCATAGTCTCCATGTGCCTTCCTTCTTGGGTGCAAGTACTACAGGTACTGCAAATGGGCTAATACTCCTCCTTATAAGCCCTTTATCCAACAAGTCTTGGATTTGTCTTGCCACTTCTGCATTTTGCTCTGGGGTCAACTTGTAGGCTGCTTGGTTTGGTAGAGTGGATCTAGGGATGAGATCAATGCAATGACTAATCTCCCTCTTTGGTGGAAGGGCATCCTTACTTTCATCGGCTATCACATCATGAAACTTCTCCAATAGTTCCTCCACTTCTTTTGGTCCAATCCTCCTAAGAGGCTGCTGCACTTTGGTCTTCTTAGGATTTGCATCCTTGGGCTTGATGACTACTGCAAAACATGGCACTTTCTCCTCCTTGAGGTTAGCCAAAAACTCTTTTTCACCTACTAACATAACTAAACTAGGAATAACCTTTTCCTTGCTATCATTAATCACAGGAGTCATGGTGAAATTTTCACCATTTTTAGACAAATGAATTACATTTTGCTTACCATCATGTTGGGCACTTGTATCATGTTGCCAAGGCCTTCCAAGAAGAAGTTGGCATGCATCCATATCCACTATCTCACAAAGAATCCTATCATGATATTCACCTATCTTGAATTCAACCCATCATTGTTCTTTCACCACAATTTGTTGGTCATTGGTTAGCCAAAAGACTCTATAAGGGTTAGGATGAGGTATCCTTTGCAATCCTAACTTAGTCACCATTTCATTAGAAGCTAAATTCTCAGAAGAACCTGAATCAACTATTACCTTGCAGACTTTTCCTTTCACCTTGCAAGTGGTTCTAAACAAATTGTTTCTTTGGGGCTGCTCCTTGGTGGCTGGCATGATGAGAGACCAGTTAAACATGATGCATTCTCCACTCTTTGGTGCTGCAGACTTGGAAGAGGTAGTTTTGTATGATGTGGTGCTTTGACAGTCATCCTCTTGAAGGAGCTACACCCTTCTATCTTTCTGATTTGCAGCAGTGTTTCCCATCTTCTCCGGGCACCTAAAGGACTGATGTCCTATCTGATTGCAGGAGAAACACCTTCCAGTGAACACAGTGGAACCCCTGCCTCCACTTCTTCCTCTACCATTACCTCTCCCTCTAAACTGACCCTGATTAGCACTATTTCTATCAGACTGCACTTTACTGCCCTCTTATGATCTACCATCTTGGGGTCTAGGAAAGTTATCTCTGTTTTGAAATCTACCTCTACCTCTGAAATTTAGATTGCCTCTACCTCTGCTGTTTGAATCACCTCTCCTTCTCTGTTTGTCCTCAATCCTCAATACCATTTGAAAACACTTATGGACTGTCTCCAGGTTAAAGAGGCTTAATTCATCTTGAATGGAGAACTTAAGACCATTAAGATACCTTGCAAGCTTCTGTTTTTCATTCTTAGGCATCTTGGCTTTCAATGACATCTTGTGAAACTCCTCTATGTAGGTGCTCACGTCCATGTCCTTCTGTCTCAAGTTTTGTAACTTCTTGTGCAAGTTGACTTCATAGTCTTCAGAAACAAATTGCTTCTTGATTTAAAGCACCATCTTCCTCCATGTAGTGATAGGGTTCCTATCATCCTCTATCCTCTCATTTTGAATGAAGTTCCACCAACTTAAGGCTGGCCCTTTCATTCTAGATTTGGCAATCCTCACTTTCTGATTTTCTGCCACTTCTTCACATTCAAAATAGTTCTCCACTACCTCTATCCAATCAAGGCACTCCTCTGGATTCATCTTGCTTACCTTACTGTCCTTCCTACTCAACTTTCCAAGTGCATCTAGGAATTGTCTTTCTGACATGCCTCCTTGTGGCTCTTCCATTGGCACTCCTTCTTCATCTTGATCCTCTTCATCTAAATCGAAGATGACCTCTGGCTTCTTCTTCTTATCCTTGTCCTTCTTCAACTTCTCTATCTCAGCCTCCATCTGTTGTTAAATGGAGCCTAATCAGACTCGAAGGTTACATTTTCCCCACTTTTATCGGCGCAGTTTCCCCCCAAATTCCTATGGGGTCAAGGGGCAGCGCCCCTTGCGGGGGTCTGGGGGCAGTACCCCCAAGACGGGGTCAAGGGGCAGTGCCCCTAGTGCGTTCCCTGCCGCGATACAGGGCGGGGTCGAGGGGCAGCGCCCTCGCGGCGGCTCAGGGGGTAGCGCCCCCGAAACCTCACATGGTTTTTTATTATTTTATAAAGGCACTGGGAGTTATTTTTCATTGACTGACATAAGAAAACCCTATTTTTGTAACCGACAAAAAGCTTGATAAAAGCGGCTAAGGGTTAGGGTTTTTGATATATATTGTATTGTAGCATTTTGCAGCGGTATTGAGTTGCAGGGATTGCTGATTGTAATCGGTTTGATTTACTGGATAATAATATTGGACTCTCTGTTTGGTGGATGTAGCCCGAGTTTGGGTGAACCACGTTAAAACTTGTCTCTCGCTGTTATTAATTCTGTGTATTTCCATTTCTCTGTTTAATCTTTATATGCATTTAATTGATATCTTCTGCCGGCTAACCCTAACACCATCCTTTTGTTCTTGGTTGCTTGCTCTCTCACTATCTTTGCCAATTCGGCATTAGTTACCCCTGTAGGAACTTCCTCCTCTTCTTCTCTATCTCCCATCTTTTTGATGGCTCTAATACCACCTGATGCAGAGTGGCACAAGGGAAGCAAATAAGGTTTAGTCTTCTCTGCCCACTCACCCACTTCACTACTCCAACCCAACCAAAGTCACATTCAAGGGCATGTGAAGGATTTGTGGTCTAGGATGTTGTCCAACCCCTAAGGCTTCTTTCACACCTTAAGGAAGGTCTGCAGACACTTTACCAATAGTTGGTTTGATCCCTAACTTCCACAACTCTCCAACCTTGACTAGGCCTAGTAAGGCTACTAGCCCTTCAAAACTAGTTTTCTCCACACAACTTGACAAAACCCTAAATGACTAGGCAAGAAAATGATGGATTTGAATACCCTTTAAGGGACTCTAACAAACTTCCAAGACTCTAGTCTCAACTCTACACCAGCAACTCAGAACGCCCACTAGGTCTCTAGGCCTAATTGATTAGTTTAGGGCTAGGTTACAAAGCAAGTGGTCTAACTTGGGTTCATAGATCAGGGACATGAACTTGGATCACCTCTACCACCTCCAAACAACTCAAAACCACCATTCATTCACTCACCCTATCAGGATTTTGTCATTTACATCAGCAAATAGCATAAATTTGGTCAAATACCTATGAATACTTGACCTAGGGCATCACTCCAAAAATTGAAGACAGTCTTTCCCAGCCAAATGCTTTTGGAATCAGGTAATATACATCCCTAGCCTGCATTTCACCAATTTGCTTGAGATTTCACTAGTTGAAATGCATTCTAGGGTGGATTTTGTATGACAAACCCTAGAAAACAGGGTTTTTTGACCAGTTTGGAAACAAATTGCAATATCTCCCTCCTATGATCACTTCAAGACCTCAAACTTGTTGCATTTGAACCCTGACTCCAACTAGTTTCAGAAAAATAACATTGATCCACTTGGCCAATCCGTACAGGTCATACAATAGCAGAAAATAGGGAAAAATAGTCAATTTTCTTTATTTCTGTGCCCAAAACTCCGTACCAACACTTCTCCGTCGTACAGGAGTGAAATGACAATAGTATAAACCAATCCAAGTTAGTATCCAACCTCCAACAATAGTTTTCAACTGTCAAAACTAAGTGGTAACCAGCCAAATGTGTCATTGACACCATTGGCAACATTTTACACTATGGTATTTTTGCATTAACACAAGGTTGTCGTTTGGTTTAGCTTGTCCAATGGAATCAAACCACCATAATACTCCCCAAAACATGCTTAAACATCAAGACTATCAAAAAGACTCAAGAAAACATCATTAGACCTACTAGGCCTAAGTGTCACAACTAGGGTCCAAATGGACTAAGAAGGATTTGAGGCTTATAAGATTACCCCAAACCTCTTGACCATACAGAGTCGACCTTACAATCATGGCTAGAAGCCTTATTAACCAACATACTAAACAAAAACTTCAAATTTGTCAAAATGCATCAAAATGCTCTTAGGTGCCTTGCACCACTAAAGGAGACTTTCTTAAACATTCAAACATTGAGCAACAAGCATGAAGGGTTAAGGCACAATTTGCAACTCATAAAGCCTCAAAAGGGCACCCAACTTGGAGAGAGCATTCATTTAAGACAAGGTGCCCATTGACACATGTTCCACCATAAAAGTGCGCCTAAGGTGGAAGGAGAACAAGCCTCTAGTAAGTGAAGTGCACGTATTGTCCAAACCACTTCATTATGGTGCCCTAGCATGAGGAGGAGTATATAAGTCAATAGGAAATGGCGCCTATAATGCAAATGAAGGACTAAGTGGCATTGTCAATAAGCATCAATTCACCTTGAGCTTTCAATAAATACATCAAATTGAGCCCCATAAGCCTAGGTGCCCTTTGCCTTCAAAAGAACCTTGTATTGGTGCCTTGGAGGAAATCAACTTACAATGACAAGTCTTGGAGGTTTCTCATTTTGGATGATGTCTTTTGAGATTAACTATAATGATTGAAAGTTAAAATGAATGGAAAGAACCTATCTTGAACCTTAGGCACCCTTCATGTAATTTCCCACCATCATGAGCGCTTAGATCTAAGGAGTGAATGAAGGATCTTAACATCAAGAAGCATGTTATCAATCAACTTGGAGAAGTCTTTGACAATAATTATGATGAATTGAGTACATGGAAGTAAAGGAAGTACATATCAACTCCAAAGTGTGCCTAATGATCAATAAGAAATTCTTCCAAAGCAAAGGTGCTCATTGTGAATTTTCCTACTAGTTTTGGTGCCTTGAAGTCTAAGTGCGTGAAAATCATGAGGATGAGTGCTTAGGGATGAGATAGTCTTCATAAGAGTTTAAATAAGAACATCATCAAAATGTGCCTTGGTAGAGAGACTTGAGACCATCATCAAATAAGCCAAAATATCTATCTCCAATCTAGGCGCAAATTCTAGCTCCTCCCAACTCAAATGAGCGCCCAAGTTGAAGTCAACTTTCATCTATACAACCCTCAGATTGTGCCTTGATTGAGGAAGGGATTTGAACCTCAAAATTTAATCATCTCAAGACAAAATCTTCCTTAGACACTTGGAATTTGATTGAAATCATTGAGAATTAGAAAGAACCACCTAAGGATGTAAGGTGCACTTTTCACCCATACAAGCCTAAAATTGCACCTAAGGGAAATAACTTGATTTCATATCAATAGGTGAGTGCCTTGAGAGAAAGGATCACTCTAGGTCATTTTCAATTATTGAAAGCACAAAAATGATAAAGATAAAGGCAATTGAGTTAGGCACACTTTAGCCTCTAAGGACACCTCAATGAGCACCTTGGGTGAAATTGCATGAGATGACCTTTTGGAGTGAGCGCTTGAAAGATAGAATTCATTCTAAGACATGTCTCATCATTTAGAATTGCAAAATTGCAAGTATAAAGACATTTAAATCTAGGCGCACTCTCCATCAGTACAAACCCATTCTGCCGCCTAAGAGAGAAATTGCATTGAAAGACACCTTTTGAATGAATCTCTTAAGGGAGATTGACCTCTTTAAGCCATTACAATTGTTTGAAATCATTTAAAGTGATAAATATGGACCAACTTGTGTTAGGTACCCTTTGCTCTTCTTTTTACCTATATATGCGCCTAGATTTGTAGTAAGATTATTCCATGTTTAAAGAGGATTCCTTTGTGTTATAAAATGTTTATCATGAGGATTAATGTGTTTCTTGGTTTGTATTGTAGGAAGATTGAAGGAAAAGGTAGGAGCAAGAGCTTGGAGTTGCCTAGAGTCATCATGTAGCTGCTCCAAAGGAGCCTTTCACATTCATTCATGCCAGAGAGTTAAGATGGAAGTAATCACTGCCAAGGAAACACCACTTCAAGAGGTAGCTATTCCAAGAGGTCACAACAAGATATATTTCAAGTCTTCTTCATCAACGACATCACCAGTTACATCATGTTCAAAGACTTCCATCTATCATTTCAAGTTCCATTCATCTTCAAGTATCAACTAGATTCTTCATCAATCATCACTTCAAGATCACCATGTAGCCACTCTAAAGGAACTTCTCATCATCATCAAGCTTCCAAAGACATCCATTCAATTTCATGTCCCTCTGATACATTCAAGCCTCCTTGAGAAGTCATCTACTTCACATATAAGGGGAAGTGTTATCATCAATATCTACACTTCAAAGGACCTTTCAAGTTGGAACACTTCTTCATCAAACATTCGAAGACATCCATCCAAGCTTCAAGTTCTTTCACAATCTTCAAGTCCAGGAGAAATTACATCTAGTGAACTCATTAATTGGTGCCTAGGAGGAAAAGGCCTTAAACTTACATTATTGAGTCAGCACTTTAGAAATTGAGCCATTCCTAGTCAATTGGAGTCATAAAATATCAAATACAAAGTCAAATTGGACGTAGGTGCCCCTTCATGTAATTTCCCACCATCATGAGTGCCTAGATCTAGGAAGATCATCCAATTGCACCTAGGAATAAGATACAAGTCCAAGACCTCAAATTTGAGTGCCTAGAAGTGTGATGGATTGAAGAAGCTACATTGGTGGCTAAGGGTAAGTTGTATCTAATGACATCACCTAATTGAGGGCCTAGGAGGTATAAAGCTTAACATTGACATGAGGACAAGCGCTTAGTAAATGAGAGTTTCTCAAACATTTAAACATGTGAATGAAGTCATAGAAATGCGCTAAGTCATCTAGGCACCATTTTCCCCTTGTGTACCCTTACATTTGCGCCTAAGAAGAAGTTGCTTCAGTTCATTGGAGTGTTTAAGTATTGAGGATTTCTTAGCAATGCTTTGCAACTTTACACTACCTCCTTCTGATGATTTTTGGGGCAGCAAAAAACCTTTCACCACGGGCAAACTCCTCAGAGATATAAAAAACTGAGAGAGGTTATTGTAGAGGCACTCTACATGATCGTGTTTCCTTAGATGGAATGTTTCTAAGTGACAGGATTTTTGAGTAACATCTTGTCAAAGATTGTTGCCTTTTTGCACTTTGGACTCTTCAGGGATATCGTCGGTACAATGTAGCTCGGACTGTTTTGACATGTTTGGGTGAAAAATAGGACCATGCCTAGCGTAAATGTACCCATCCAAACATGTTGGAATAGTCAGTTTGGTCGCATCATAAGCAGGACAAAAGTTACACCCCTTTGCAACTTTACACTGCCTCCTTCTGACAATTTTTGGGGCAGCAGAAAACCTTTCACCACGGGCAAATGTCTCAGAGATATAAAAAACTGAGAGAGGTTATTGTAGAGGCACTCTACATGATCGCATTGCCTTAGACGGAATGTTTCTAAGTGATATGATTTTTGAGTAACATCTCTTCAAAGATTGCTACCTTTTTGCACTTTGGACTCTTTAGGGATATCGTCGGTACAATGTAGCTCGGACTGTTTCGACATGTTTGGGTGAAAAACAGGACCATGCCTAGCGTAAATGTACCATCTTGACACGTTGGAATAGTCAATTTGGTCGCATCAGGAGCAAGACAAAAGTTACACCCCTTTGCAACTTTACACTACCTCCTTCTGATGACTTTTGGGGCAGCAAAAAACCTTTCACCACAGGCAAATGTCTCAGAGATATAAAAAACCAAGAGAGGTTATTGTAGAGGCACTCTACGTGATCGTGTTACCTTAGATAGAATGTTTCTAAGTGACATGGTTTTTGAGTAACATCTCGTCAAAGATTGCTGCCTTTTTGCACTTTAGACTCTTGAGGGATATCGTCGGTACAATGTAGCTCAGACTGTTTCGACATGTTTGGGTGAAAAATAGGACCATGCCTAGTGTAAATGTACCCATCCGAACGCGTTAGAACAGTCAGTTTGGTCACATCAGGAGTAGGATGAAAGTTGTACACCCCTTTGCAACTTTACACTGCCTCCTTCTGACGATTTTTGGGGCAGCAGAAAACCTTTCACCACGGGCAAATGCCTCAGAGATATAAAAAAATGAGAGAGGTTATTGTAGAGGCACTCTACATGATTGCATTGCCTTAGATGGAATGTTTCTAAGTGACACAATTTTTGAGTAACATCTTGTCAAAGATTGCTGCCTTTTTGCACTTTGGACTCTTCAGGGATATCGTCGGTACAATGTAGCTCAGACTATTTCAACATGTTTGGGTGAAAAAAAAACCATGCCTAGCCTAAACATACCCATCTGGATGCGTTGGAACTGTCTGTTTGGTTGCATCAAGAGCAGGACACCAAAAATGCAAAAGTTGCTTTGTGTAACTTGACAACATTGACACTTTTTTACAACATGACTCAAAGACTCAAACTGACCCCAAATGACTCAAAGTGACTTAAAATCACCTTGATTTTGGCACCTAATGTACATTATAGAGGTCTAGGTGCTCCTTATCATTCAAACATCTTAGATGAGCGCCTAGAAAAGGAAAAAACTCTAAGTTTCATCATCATGAGTGCCTAATATCAAGAGACTTTAATGGCTCAAACCTTAGCATGGAGTCCTAAGGCACATTTCATGTCTCCTTTCATCCATTTTGGTGCCCTTATGTAGATTTTTCAACTTGATTTGGTGCCCTGTATGTGAAGGAAGATCTAAAGGCATGAAAGTGGATGTCATTTTGCAAGAGTTTGGATCATCAAAATTGAAAGAAATAAGTCTATTAAGGTTGGGTGCCCTTGGTCTTCTTTTCATTCATTATGAGCACCTTGGGAGAATGGTATATAGGTCATCATCATGATTGGGTGCCCTGGATCCAAAGTTTTGGAGAGATCATCAAATGGTGTCTAGAGGAAGTAGGGTGAGTTATGAGTTTGGTCACATCAGGAGTAGGACACCAAAAATGTATAACATGATGATGTAAAAATATAGGAGGAAATAAAAAAAAGACAAACCTTACAAATTAATGTGCATACTTACAACTCAATGTAACATGACTTTACAAAATCAATGTGAATACTTACAAATTAATCCAATGAACCATCCGAGTCTGCTCTACTCTTTATTGTTTCGAGTATTGCTTCATGGTCAGACTCACACACCTTCCACAAGATTTTGTTCAAAGGTCTACCCCGATACTTTATCAAATGAACATTGGATGCCATGACAAGGTTCTAGTAATGAAGAATCTTCCTATGCATGTCAAAGTCCTGAAACAACCAAATATTAACACTCTTATGTGGGTACCTTCTAAGCCATGTTCCAGTAATAACCACTGAGCCTATAGGGTATTCGATGTTTTCTCCATCTGTAATAGGGGCCTCCAATTTATTTTTGGCCTCAACACAATGACATAAGTAATAATATGTTCCCTCTTCATTATCTTCATCTGCAATAACTGTATATATGTGCCCTACATTGATATGTGTAGCAAATTAGATGAAATTAGTCAACATTACAAAAACACTACAAAGTAAGATGACATTACTTGGTTGAACTAGATGAAATTAGATGCATATACGTGCCCTATATCACCTGGTTGAACTAAATCTGATATGTGGTCAAAGTCAACTGATGATTCCATCTGTGTTAGTTCCAGTGCCATTGGGGGTCGATACGTGTCAAGTGGGCTAAGATAACTTAACTACCATTCGTCAACCCACTCCTTTGACTCGTACTCATCCCAGACTTGAATTGTATAGGTAGAACAAAAGCATGACATCTTTCACATATGGATACTCCATGAACCTGTAATTGAGCTTCTGAAAGACTGCATCTCATTTGATCCTGTCAGTGTACAATAGTCCTCATATGGTGCAATGTTAGTATCATCTATCAACCAAAAAAATCTATGAATTGAAGACTTACCTTCATTACCTGGACCCATGGAAGCATTACACCACTCGACAATCAATTTTGCATCTGTCAACTTTGCATTGTCTTTATACTTTAACTCTTCTCGTGCTATGGCTCTTTTGATACATGCTCCTACACCATCATGCTCCCCCTTTCCATGCTCGGCCTCACAAAACTTCCACATATGCTGAATACCTGTAAAATTATGCCTCCTACTCAGCCAATAGAAATTCTACAAGTTCTTGAATTGTGACGCACAGTTATCTGACCATATGATATGCTGACTAAACAATATGCCCCTTCTAGCCAAATCATTGTAGAACACTTGAAAGCAACCTTGCACAAACTCCGTAGAATGCGTGCGATCATCACTAATATAGAAATTATACTCCCTTATGATCTTTTTGTCATCCTCTATACTATCATTGGCATGAATGAATGTGATGTGCACAAATATAGAAACCTGTGTGGAGTTGTAATATTGTGATTGCACCTCATGTTGTGGCTGTAGACTATAGTTCTCTGCAAAGTCAACGACTGAAACAATGCTACCAACTGGAAATGTGTCCTTGCATAACTTGAATTGCAAGTCCAACCATCGAGCTCTATGGGCATGTCTTGCATACTCATACACTATGCTGTCATGAAATATATGCATAAACTGATACATTGGAATCTTTTCAATAACCAATTCACACCTCTTTGCTTCTTTACCATCTTTTGTATTGTATGCCACTGTTTTATACTTGCCAAACTCTACTAGTTCATTTCCAACTGCATGTGTTCTTTCCATATGTTCACATATTGGCAAATGTTGCAAGCCACCGCAATGATGACATGTGACATCCAAGCATAATTTCTTGTAGAATATTTGACCTTCCTCTCTTTCACATAAAATTCTTGATATGAAGTCTCTTGAAGATGTTGGTGGGGCACATATGGCACAACCCTACAAATCATTGTTAGTATGCATATCTAAACATATAGACCTATAAGCATCAAAATGGTTAGAAAATTCAATATGTAATCTACAACAACAAGTAGTGCATGTGTGATTTATCTTGACATAGAAATGTTTTAGCATTTCAAAATATCTTTGGCAAATTTTAATTTGAGGATACTTCTCTAGAAATTTACCATAAAACTGTGTTTGAGTCTCATACAAAAAATGCTTTGGATGGCTCACGGTTTTGACTACCAATTCTCCTTCTTACAACATCCCTTTGATTCGGAGATACCCTTGTGTAATTCTTCCAAAAGTCTTCAATTAGTGATCTCAATGCTTCAACAATTGGTTTATCTTTTCGTGGTAGTCTCCCCGAGAACGCCCATAATTCATTGGCATTAGTGTCCTCAATTCTTTGGTGTCTTCCAACGGCTCTTGATAAAGTTTTCCTATTAATTCTCAATTCTTGACTCATCTTTCTAATGAGACTAGATTTCCTTGTTTGACTACTTACTATAGTCAATGTAATCACACGTCATGTTGCATTACTATCTTTTGTGCATGAGGTGTTACCCACACTCTCATACACACTCATTAGATTCTTGACAATAGATTTTTCACTTGAAGCCTCTGATGTTCTCAACCCAAGAATTTTCATAATGGACCTATACTTTATACTTTGCATCATTTTAATGAATAGTTGACATCTTGCAGTCTCATTTAACTTTTCAAAGAACAATCTCCAAATCTTATGAGTATATCTTCTACAAGTGCATTTTGGAATCTTACCTTTTGTTGGATGCAAAATATTCTCATCAATATCAATCAAATACTTTGGCTTTCTATGCAAAATTCTAGGTGGTGCTAAGTTAGGTAAATTCATCTCAACATTAGGAGTTTCATCAATATTTAAATGAGATGGGCTAGATGGCATACCTTCGATCGAAGATGGAATAGATGACATACCTTGAGGTTGAGGTGGGAATGATGGTGTACCTCCTTCATCACATGTGAGTGATGATGTACTCTCAACTTGAGATGTGGTAGATGGTGTCCCTACATGTTGACTTGCGGTAGAGGATGTGTCTCCAACTATGGTATTCAAATCTCTCGTACCATGAAATTTTTGCATTCGTTCTCTTTGTGCCACCAATACCATATCTCTTTGTGATGGTTGTGGTTCCTCTTCAATTGGTATGTCTTCATTTATCATGTCCAATTTCCTCTTCTCATGAAGTTCCCTCATAGCCACTGCTTTCTTTGCATTCTTAGCTTCTATCTCTTCCTGTGTTGGTTTAATTCTTGATCGTTTCCTCAGCATGACAGAGAATTTGTCTATAGCATGATAAAGAGACCAATATTACTTCCTAACAAATGAATACAAGATAATAGTGGGATTGTATTTTTATTATGTTGTAAGGATTTATTCTTGTATAGTTTGACATCATGGTATGTTAAGGTCTGTTTATTACACATAATTATTAAAGAGCCCAAGTGTAGAAAATATACATGGCATCATGTGAGATTGTAGGCTGCTTTCTTGATTGGGAATGTGTCTATTTTAAACATGTATGATAAAGCATGATAAAGTAATTCAATCCAAATTAAGTAAAATGTAAAGAACATGCATGCAAAGACTTGACATACCTAAAAAACAAAGATTCAAATGGAGAGAGTACCCAATTATGTAGTATTTTTTTCTTCTTGCATCAAACTCCTCAACAATTTGAGTTTTTCACCACTTGCTTCCTTTTCAATGTTAAATTGAATAACACTCAAAATATAATTACTAACAACAATACTATTAACTAATCTAAAATGTTAAATTCCTAAAATTGAATCACAATTAACATTGCAACACTACAAAAATTGAAACTTGAATAGATATATATCAAACTTGGTGTGAAAACTATGTTATTTCCTCCTTCTCAAGTTGGCAAAGTAGAAAAGGTGGTGGAAAGATCATGCAAAGGTGGTACAATGTGTCAAATGTGCATGTGAACTTCCCAATAACATGAAAGCACTTATTTTTTGTTGGAGCACACGCAGAATCAGTATGAAAATAGAGCATGTGGGCCTAGATCACGGGCTCAACACTTTTTTACCATTTCTATAGCAAGACAAAACACGAGTGAATTATAACACACTCACATTTTGTCCTATAGATTGATCACATCCTGTGCATTATCTTCCTTAACACAAGCAGGGATGACCACATCCTATGCTTCATCAACTGACACTTCCAAGCCTTATAATTCCTCTTAAATATGGGAGGATCCATGACTGGAAGAGCCAAGCCACCTCATCCCACCTTGCTGAAGGATGACATTCTGGGAGAATTAGGAGATTTTCCTTTGGAGATCATATAATCTTTAAATGCTTTCCATCTTGGTAGGTCCTCTGCATCAGAGAAAAATCACTGATGGTGTCTGAGAAATAAGAAATTCTTCATCTCTTTGGTGATCCATTTCTCTTTCCAAACCTTCTCCTTCAGACTTGAATGACCACAAGGTTTTTGAGGGAGAACTTTTCCTATTTCCTACAAGAGCTTGCCAGATGCTCCACCATATGATAGGCATAACAATGAAGGGGCAAGCCCTCATAATCAAGTTCTTGATAGAAAATGCCCATTGAGGAAGAAAGACAGATCTTCTTTGGAAGCAGAAGTTCTAGTTTGTGACAAATCCTTATCCAAGCATAAATAGCATGGGTTTTGTCAAGTGATTGCCAATCCACTTCCACAAAGTCTCCTAAAGACTTCTTGATTGATTCCAAAACATCCACACCCCAAAACAAGAGAGGCAATCAATATAATCAAACCCATAAATCTACATTTAATGACAGAAACCCTCAACACTATACCTTAAACCCTAATCCCTCAACCCTCAACCCTAAACCTTATCCCTAAACCCTAATCCCTCAACCCTCATCCCTAATCCATCATCCCTCAACTCTAATCCCTCATCCCTAAACCCTAAATACTATCCCTATTCCTAAACCCCCAACAGACTCGATACTATACCTTAAACCCTAATCCCTTATCCCTAAACCCTCCAACCCTATCCCTAATCCTTATACCCTCCACACTCTAATTTAACCCTAATCCCTCGACCCTCAACCCTATCCCTTAACTCTTGACCTTCGAACCTCAACCCTCAACCCTCAATGTCAAACCCTAATCCCTCAACCCTTAACTATGATCCCTTGACACTCAACCCTATCCCTAAACCCTAAAGCCTCAACCCTCAACCCTCAACGTCAAATCCTAATCCCTCGACACTTCATTCTAATCCCTCAACCCTAAACCCTATCCCTAAACCCTCAACACTATACCTTAAACCCTAATCCCTCAACCCTCAACCCTAAACCTTATCCCTAAACCCTAATCCATCAACCCTCAACCCTAATCCATCATCCCTCAACTCTAATCCCTCATCCCTAAACCCTAAATGCTATCCCTATTCCTAAACTCTCAACAGACTTGATACTATACCTTAAACCCTAATCCCTTATCCCTAAACCCTCCAACCCTATCCCTAATCCTTATACCCTCCACACTCTACTTTAACCCTAATCGCTTGACCCTCAACCCTATCCCTAAACTGTTGACCCTCGAACCTCAACCCTCAACCCTCAACATCAAACCCTAATCCCTCAACCCTTAACTATGATCCTTCGACCCTCAACCCTATCCCTAAACCCTAAACCCTAAAGCCTCAACCCTTAACCCTCAACGTCAAATCCTAATCCCTCGACCCTTCACTCTAATCTCTCAACCTTAAACCCTATCCCTAAACCCTCAACACTATACCTTAAACCCTAATCCCTCAACCCTCAACCCTAAACCCTAATCCCTCAACCCTCAACCCTAATCCGTCATCCCTTAACTCTAATCCCTCATCCCTAAACCCTAAATGCTATCCCTACTCCTAAACCCTCAACAGACTCGATACTATACCTTAAACCCTAATCCCTTATCCCTAAACCCTGCAACCCTATCCCTAATCCTTATACCCTCCACACTCTACTTTAACCCTAATCCCTTGACCCTCAACCCTATCCCTAAACCCTTGACCCTTGAACCTCAAACCTCAACCCTCAACGTCAAACCCTAATCCCTCAACCCTTAACTATGATCCCTCGACCCTTAACCCTATCCCTAAACCCTAAAGCCTAAAGCCTTAACCCTCAACCCTCAAAGTCAAATCCTAATCCCTTGACCCTTCACTCTAATCCCTCAACCCTAAACCCTATCCCTAAACCCTTAACGCTATACCTTAAACCCTAATCCCTCAACCCTCAACCCTAAACCTTATCCCTAAACCCTAATCCCTCAACCCTCAACCCTAATCCGTCATCCCTCAACTCTAATCCCTCATCCCTAAACCCTAAATGCTATCCCTATTCCTAAACCATCAACAGACTCGATACTATACCTTAAACCCTAAACCCTCCAACCCTATCTCTAATCCTTATACCCTCCACACTCTACTTTAACCCTAATCCCTCGACCCTCAACCCTATCTCTAAACCCTTGACCCTCGAACCTCAACCCTCAACCCTCAACGTCAAACCCTAATCCCTCAACCCTTAACTATGATCCCTCGACCTTCAACCCTATCCCTAAACCCTAAACCCTAAAGCCTCAACCCTCAACCCTCAACATCAAATCCTAATCCCTCGACCCTTTACTCTAATCCCTCAACCCTAAACCCTATCCCTAAACCCTCAACACTATACCTTAAACCCTAATCCCTCAACCCTCAACCCTAAACCTTATCCCTAAACCCTAATCCCTCAACCCTCAACCCTAATCTGTCATCCCTCAACTCTAATCCCTCATCCCTAAACCCTAAATGCTATCCCTATTCCTAAACCCTCAATAGACTTGATACTATACCTTAAACCCTAATCCCTTATCCCTAAACCCTCCAACCCTATCCCTAATCCTTATACCCTCTACACTCTACTTTAATCCTAATCCCTCGACCCTCAACCCTATCCCTAAACCCTTGACCCTCGAACCTCAACCCTCAACCCTCAACGTCAAACCCTAATCCCTCAACCCTTAATTCTGATCCCTCAACGCTTAACCCTATCCCTAAACCCTAAACCCTCAACTCTCAACGTCAAATCCTAATCCCTCAACCCTTCACTCTAATCCCTCAACCCTAAACGCTATCCCTAAACCCTCAACACTATACCTTAAACCCTAATCCCTCAACCGTCAACCCTAAACCTTATCCCTAAACCCTAATCCTTCAACCCTCAACCCTAATTCATCATCCCTCAACTCTAATCCCTCATCCCTAAGCCCTAAATGCTATCCCTATTCCTAAACTCTCAACAGACTCCATACTTAACCTTAAACCCTAATCCCTTATCCCTAAACCCTCCAGCCCTATCCCTAATCCTTATACCCTCCATAGTCTACTTTAACCCTAATCCATCGACCCTCAACCCTATCCCTAAAACCTTGACCCTCGAACCTCAACCCTCAACCCTCAACATCAAACCCTAATCCCTCAACCCTTAACTCTGATCCCTCAACCCTCAACCCTATCCCTAAACCCTAAACCCTAAAGCCTCAACCCTCAACATCAAATCCTAATCCCTCAACCCTTCACTCTAATCCCTCAACCCTAAACCCTATCCCTAAACCCTAAACACTATACCTTAAACCCTAATCCCTCAACCCTCAACCCTAAACCTTATCCCTAAACCCTAATCCCTCAACCCTCAACCCTAATCCATCATCCCTCAACTCTAATCCCTTATCCCTAAACCCTAAATGCTATCCCTATTCCTAAACCCTCAACGGGCTCGATACTATACCTTAAACCGTAATCCCTTATCCCTAAACCCTCCAACCCTATCCCTTAACCCTAATCCCTTGACCCTCAACCCTATCCCAAAACCCTTAACCCTCGTACCTCAATGTACTCAACCCTCAACATCAAACCCTAATCCCTCGACCCTTAACCCTTAAAACTTGAACCCTAAAACCTATCCCTACACACTTGACACTCGACACTATATCTTAAACCCTAATCCCTTAACCCTCATCCCTAAAGCCTCAACCCTAAATCATTAAACCCTCAACCCTAAACCCTATCCCTAATCCCTCTACCCTAGACACTCTTATTTAATCCTAATCCCTTGACCATTAACCCTATCCCTCAACCTCAACCCTCAACCCTCAACTCTCAACATTAAACCCTAATTCATCAACCCTAAACCCTAATCCCTCAAACCTAAACCCTATCCCTAAACCATCAATCCTCAACACTATACCTTAAACCCTAATCTCTATCCCTCAACCCTTAACCCTTAAAACTTAAACCCTATCCCTACACCCTCAACACTTGACACTATATCTTAAGCCTTAAACCCTCATCCCTAAAGCCTCAACCCTCAATCCTTAAACTTTCAACCCTAAACCCTATCCCTAATCCCTCTACCCTCGACACTCTAACCCTAACCTTGACATTAAATGCTAATTCGTCAACCCTAAACCCTATTCCTAAACCCTCAACACTATACCTTAAACCCTAATCCATCAACCCTAAAACCTAATCCCTCTATCCTCAACCCTAAACACTATCAATAAACCCTCAACCCTCGACACTATACCTTAAACCCTATGAGAAAAGCTTTACATATGGTACATCCACAATGAGTAATTAACAGTTGAAATCAGAAGGATGATCATTATGAGAAAAGATTTGCATTGGGGTACATCTATGTTTCTTGCTGTCCACCTCACACTTAGGGAAGGTATATTGTTATGAAACAGGCAAATAATCTCCCATTGTTTACTGGTTTTATGCACAAGAACTACTAAACTATACCTTAAACCCTAATCCCTCAACCCTAAACTTTCAACCCTAAACCCTATCCCTAATCCCTCTACCCTCAACACTCTACCTTAAACCTAATCCCTTGACCCTTAACCCTAAATGCTATCCCTAAAGCCTCAACCCTAAACCCTAATCCCTCAAGGTCCTAAACTCTAATCCCTTATCCATAAACTCTAAATCCTATCCCTAAACGCTCAAGCCTCAACCTTAAACCTTAATCACTCAATCCTTATCCACCCCTCTTCTCCCCTATCTGCCTCACTCCCATCTCTACCCTCCTCTGCCCTCGACACTATACATACATACATATAGGCATACATAGATACATACATACATACATACATACATATAGGCATACATACATACATACATACATACATATAGGCATACATACATACATACATGATTAATAGCCTTGAACATAAAATTTTTTAAGGGGAACACAACGCGAGCGCGTTATAACGCGCTCGCATTATGTCAAACATGACAAACAACATAGACTTTTGCGGAAAAGGAAAAATGCAAAGCAAAACATAACGCGAGCACGTTATAACGCGCTCGCGTTATGTCTTGCTTTGGGAATCATTGGATTTCCAACCCAAAGGCTTGGAGTGCCTTTTGAACAGTCACAGACGTGTTTTTCCATATTCTTCAAGATTTCACATAATTTCATTCGTGCTAAACCTCAGATTTGCACGTGTTTCAAGGTCAAACAAATCGAACACCTGGGTAATGTTAGGCTTTCTCTTAGCTATTTGACAATGTGATTTTTTTCACATTTTAACAATGTTAAGCCTTTCATCTTTAATTTATTTTGTTTGTGTCCGTTTTTGGGCAAAAACCATTGTTTGGTCTTTTTTTCATTGTAAATTAACTATTCATTGAAATTTCAAAAAAATTACATATTTAGAAACTAGACGCCATTCTACAAATATTAAAAAAAAGAAAAAAATGATTTTCAATTAGTTTTCAAAATTTATAGGGGTAGCACGGCCAAAATTCTATTTTTTAGGATGTGTCCACTTTGAAAATTAGTAAAAAATCAAATATTCATCAAAAAATTATCAGAAAAATTAGGCATAAACTACATGCTATTAGCTAATTTCTTACCGAAGCATTTTAAAAATACCAAAAAAAGTTGACCTTTTGAGGGAGCCACAAACCATGCTATGTTATGTTTTTTTGATAGAAACAACACCAATTTCTGTGGCTCCCTCCTTTGAACCCCTTAATCTATGCCATTTTAAAAAAAAATAGTGGTTTAGAAAGTAGACTCGAAGCACTATGAACATTGTTTTGGTTGCATCTCCAAATTTTGAGTGTAACTATGCTCAATTTCTCATCCAAGGCCAGTATTTCCTAATTTCAGAAAAAAAGTGGCCACTTAAGACCCCTTTTTGGCCCCCCATCTTCTTGCACTTACCTATTTAACTCCATTTTTTTAAAAAAATATATATTTAGAATCTACAAACAAAATCTCACAAATCACTTGTTCGCATCATCTTCAAATTCCTAATGGTTTAGTGGCTATAGG
This sequence comes from Cunninghamia lanceolata, assembly GCA_027924645.1. Taxonomy (NCBI): domain Eukaryota; kingdom Viridiplantae; phylum Streptophyta; class Pinopsida; order Cupressales; family Cupressaceae; genus Cunninghamia; species Cunninghamia lanceolata. The sequence goes on from BSBN01000078.1 coordinate 15,672,228, forward strand.
TGTCAGAAAGTGAAGATTTAGTTCAAAATGTTGATTTCAATGTCAAGTTTGGCCAAAAAGTGTAACCCATTATTGTGGGATGACCCCTACATATCTTCTAGTCATCTTCTAGTTTGCAAATGATAACCTAAACATGCTTATATATGCAACTACTAAGATTCTCACCAAGAATTTCATAATTAAAACTTATGATGTCAGCCAAGGACCCAAATAACAGTCACAAACCTGACATTTGAATTTAGGGCAGACCCAAAATAGGGCTGGACTAGGGCACTAGCGCCCTTGTCCACCCCTGTCTTTGGTCAAAATTCAATAAAGTGCAACCCCGTAGGACCTATTTGTCACAAGACCCAAGGGTTTTCTCATCGGGAGTTTGAATTATCATACAAGATACTCTAAATGCAATCTAAAGACCACGGAGCTAAACCTTTAAGGAAAAAGCCCCCAAGGGTGCATTTTTCCGACATAACACTACTTAATGAGAACTTGTTGTGGGCGGTACCACAATGTGATGATTCCCTTCCACCACCTCCTAGTGTCATTAGTTGTGCTTAAGTTTATTATCTTTAATATAGAGTTAAGTGATTATGTAATGTAATCCACAAAATAATTTCATGTCAATTTGTGAGGATGTTTTCTATGAGGAGGTGTTCAACGAAATGTACTTGTGTTTTGTGGACCACAAAATGCGATCGCGTTATGGCTTGGTATTCACCAAGCCTATACCTGATCGTGTTATGACCATTTAAACATAACACGATCATGTTATTTCCAAAATTACTCATTTGGCTGCGTTTTTGTATACCAGCTTGGTGCACTTGCCTTGGACTTAATGTTGTCATGTCATATGAGAGAAAGATCATGAAATGCAACAATGTCATGAGTAGCAAGTAAAGTTATGTCATCAATGCTCATCCTACAAGATTTATCACAAGGTAAATCATTACTATGCAGGTATTCATCGCTATCCAAATCTATATCATCATATTTAAGCTTACTTTAAGATCTAAAACATGAAGAAGCATAATTTATATCATCACAAGTATCACCAATATGTGCAATATGCAAAAAAATGCACTCAAAGATATAATATCATTAGAATCATGCTCAACATTAATATCATTATTCATAGAAGAAGGATGCAACAAGCTATAATCATGAAGAATCAAAGTAAACATGTCTACTATAGGAGAAAGTATAATAAGTTCATAAAATAAGAAAAATAACATATATGATCATACAATGCTTCCATGGATAATGTGACTTCATCTCGATATTAAACATGCCATGAGCAAATCAAGCATAATGGGGTCACATGAAAAATTTGTAAACATATCATAATCAATTATGAAAGCATGGGTAAAAGTGAAGGATAAAGAACCATAAGGACTCATAATATGAAAACACTTGGGTCCAATCCAAGTATATAGTGTTTATAAAAGATATGCAAATAAAAAGTGTAAAAACCCTAAAAGGAAGAATTAAATATCGTCAAAAGAGTATATAATCTATTATGGCTCAAGATATTATTCCTAAATCATATCTAAAAATATGATAAATGTAAAGAATAGGTCAATAAAAAGGTGGGTAAGGTGGACAAAAGATAATTATAGACAACAACTTCAATCACCAAACCCTAGAAAAAGATCAATCTATGAAATAGTAAAGACAAATGAAAATTCATAATCAAAATTAAATTGTAGATCTAAAAGCCTAATTAAGGTTTCAAGGTTGGGTAAATTTGTTAGGTTCACCAAAATAAAAAGGACAAAAAAACTTCCTTTAGGTGTAATCTACATTAATAAATTAAATGAAACAATTAATCATAAATCAACTTAGATTTAATGAGTTGGAGTGGAATAGATCAAATCAAGTAATATCAAATAACAATTTAAATAGTAATTAACTCGAAGAGTGAAATTACTTAGCTTTGTAACTCAAGATTCTATGTTGATTGATGAAGACAATGAGATCTATGTGCCTCAAAAGCTATGGATACCATAGACAGTTGTGTATGTGGATCAAAATCAACATATACCTTTTTTTCTATATCAGGTCACCTTTGTGGTTCTAGATCTAGTTCATGCCTACAAACTTGCTCTATATCTATGAACTCGACCCCTGATGATCTCTGGATTTTGCCATATGAATTCTCAAAAGTGTAAACTACTAGCCAATAATATTCTGTCACCCTCTTTAGGTTTTTATACCAAGCTAGAGATATTTAAAAATACCTTGAAAAACAATAGTTGTAGACAACAACAATTTGTTGAGTTAAAATAAAGTCGAGCGGGAAAGGATTTTCAAATCCTGCATAGGGTGGGAGTGGAAGAAACCTAGGTGAAGGCAAGGAGAAAAATATGAAGGATGATGGTAATGACTTAGAGGAGTGGAATCTCCCTTACAATGAAGATGCAGATGAGTGCCTTTTAGAGCTTTGGTTGGAGGCTGAGTACTCTATTTCGCATGCAGAAGATGTCATCTAGGAAGGATGTTTTGTCTAGTTCTAAGGATGAAAGTCTCTGTCAGGCTCCAAGGAGGGGATTCCTTTCCCCCTCTCCTATCAAAGGATTTACTTCATTTTTTGGTAGCTTCAACGTATGATCATTCTATTTCATTTGTTGCAAGCTCTTTTCCTCGAAGTCTGGCATGCGTGGAGATAATTCCTAGTAGTAATCTCTTGCAATTCTAAAGGATGGGGTTTTGGGGATGGATCCCTATGCAAGGATAGCTTCTATCCTAGGAGACACCTCTAGGGTTGTTGTTCCTGATCTTGGTTCATAGTTTGAGACACAACTTGTTGTGTCTGGTGTGTCTTGTTTGCAAGTTATGGCTCATGAAGATGTTGTTGCACTTCCCCTATTGCTAGTCAAGGAGGCACAATTCAGTGCCTTGACCCTTCTAAGTTGTAATGTTGAATAGTTCAATCAAAATCCATGGGCCAATGTTGTTGTTGAGAAGCAATGTTTGTCTCCACCCCTTTCCTCTATTCCAATAGTTGTGAACTAGGTTCCAATTCCTAATTTGATTGTCAATGGAGTGAACTTGTAGTATGAAAACTCTCATTGTGGCCTTCTATCTATAAGATTGATACCTTTAAGAGATGGACTAATATAAAATAGTCTCATTGTGGCCATGTGGAGCTTACAACCATGGATAATGTCTTCTTTTAGATTTCCTTTTGAAACTCAACTAGGTGGTCCATGGTTTATGGGAAAATCTAGGATTTTTCAATGAAACTGGGCTTTGGGATTCAATCTGAAGAAGGAAAGATTCAACAAAGTCCCTGTGTGGGTAGAATTTCTATGTTTGCCTCTGGATTACTAGGAGGAGGAGATCTTGAAAGGTAAATTACTTCTGCAATTGGCCAGTTCATTGCCCTTGATCTAGTCACCATTTCTAGGAAGCGTTTACTGTTTGCTAGATTGTGTGTGTATACAGATGTGGGTAAGGTGCTCCCATTCTCTATTACCATGTCTTCCAAATTGGGTGAATATGTTTTTATGTGTGGAAACTATGGTATGGTTGGACATTCCACTTATTGTTACTAGGTATTAGGCAATCACAATAAAATGAAAAGAAGAAAGTTCCCTTAGTGCAGGGTGAAGGGATGCCTCATCAAGTTTTAGACGTTGTGAATAATTTCTCTAATGAGCTTTCTTTAGAGGATGATCAAAGAGTTCAATGTCTTGGCAACAGGTGCGAAGTGAGGAGCTTCAGATTATGCCTACTGGTTTGCCTCCTTGTTTGTACCAACTCTTGCCTGGTAGACCTTGTCCTCTTAAGGAGAACAATATATCAAGCATGAAATGAATTGTTCTGATTAGTTGATCATGGTTGATGGATGTCTTGACTAGATTCAAAGCAGCCTTAGAGTCTCTTTGGAGGGTTTCAAAGGAAAAGTTCAATGTTCTCTATAACACTTCAACTTCAAACTATCTTGAATCTTCAAATTCTTAGGTTGTTTCTTGCTCCTTCCTAGGGAATGGATGCTTGTGATTGTTGTGATTAGATCCTTGGTTTGGCCTTTTTTTGGTTTATGGATCATAATGTAATTTGGTTGATGTTGTGCTGCTACATAGCCATTATGTTTTATTTGTGGTTGTCAAAGGGTTGGGGCCCTTTCAAAAACCCCCTCTTTACTATTTATCAAAAAATAAGCTTTAGACATGCACATGAATTCTAGAATGATTGCTTGGTGATTTGTATGCATTAAGATGAGTGCGATCATATATGACATATGTGAATGATTATTTTTTGAATTGTAAATCTCTCTTGTGATAATGCAATCTCTAATAGATGCATGATGGTTAGAATGAAACGAATGAATGTTTTTTATACATAAACATATCACCAAATTGTGAAGATTCATGTGAAGTCAACTTGGGACCAAAGAGTGAAATGGTGCCATCTAGCCAAATATTTAGTTTTGATTTTGCAATTATAAGGATCTAGATCATGGTTGCGAGGATGACTTCAAACTTATGGACATAAGTTGAGACAGACAACTAGGTTGGAACTGTGTTTGGTATGATTAGGTTATGGATAAGGATTGGATTCAGATAGATAAGCCAATTAGACTAGGATTGTGTGCACATACACATAGGGTTAGGTGCAAACAAAACTAGATATGCAAGCCAAACTCTACACAAAAACATGTCATTTGTAACTATACAAATACATTAGGACATTGCCCCAAACTAAACACAAAATTAAATATAATAGAATGCACCATTACAACAGTTTGTACATGTGAATAAAATTGAGTGCTTGAGGAAATGAGTCACATAGTTGGAATGAAGTTAGGAGACTCTAAGATGGACTTTTGATTATAGTGAAATACAAAATTAGTTTTCAAGTAATTAATTGTTTAGGGTTAATCCTTCTCAAATCTTATTGTATAAATAGCTACATTTGAACGATGAAAATCATTCTGTTGCGAAGCATCTTATTGCAAAAACATACAGAAACGTTTCCAAATTAGCCAAAATTAAATTTGTGACTGTTTTTGAAAAAGAAAAATATTACAGAGGTTCTCAATTCGTTGGAATCCTTCATTTCAGTATTCTTCTTCCTCTTTGTTTTTATAATTATAAATCAATTAAGTGCACTGCTGACCATTTTCACTTATAGAATTAAATAAAAACTACTGCATATCTTCCGTTATTTTGGCAGTGTTAGATCTGATATTATGGGTGGTTATGGATTGTAGTTATAATGAATGTAAAAAATGGTACTACCCATGTGAGGAGGCTGCCTGCCTGCAACTGTAAGCAAAATGGTAAGGAATCCTAAATTTTACAAGGAACAGTTGCAGAAAATTATTAGATGTTGCATTAAAGCAGGAGTTCCAAGCCCATCACAATTTCCTACAAATGTCAGCTTTGGAGTTCGTGTAGAAGGCAAGCATAGAACAATTTACAATGTGTATTCTCTTGGCCCCACAGACACTGTCCAAATTAAACTAGACAGCAGATGGTTTAAGCCCAAAGAACAGAAAGCCCCTCCTGCAAAGGAAAAAAGCCAAAGGAACTTGAAAAGTAACAGAAAAAATGTTCCTCATTCTCGAAAGAGAAAAAGATGGCATAAAAAACATAAGGAAAATGTTATTGATCCTCGAAACAGAAAGGGAACCAGAAATGTTGATGGTATTCCTCCTCAAAAACAACAAGAAGACCTTTGTGTTAATTCTGATGGTAAAGGAGAAGAGCCCTCAAATGATTCTAAGATAGGGAACCACAATGCAAAGGAGTATGAGGATCACATTCAAGAATCAAATTCTAGATCCACTTATACTCTTCCATTAAGTGTGGAATATTTCATTGTCAGGTATGTTTTTATCGACCATCTAAAAAAACTAGTCTGGTTTTTCTTTTCAAATTGTTGTTTAATTGTTTATTAAAAATTTTAAATTTATTTTTTAATTAAAAACAGTTCGATATTTTGGATTAATATTTAGGGCAGAAAGGAATCATCCAATTGATTTTTTTTGTTTGCTAATTTTAAAGAAAATAAAAAAAATTGAAGATGGTAATTTGTTGGAGCAGTAACTCCATTGATTTCATGTACAAAGGGTTTGGACTCCCATCAAAGGTTTACCAATAATTTTATTAAAAAAAATAATTTATTAATATGAACTTTATTATTATTAGTTCCTGCCTTTGGCAAGATTACTAATGCAATCAGTTGATTTCATTAATTGGATTCAATTGACCAATCACAATGGAGTATTAAATTCATTGGGCAAAATCCCTAAAGTTGGAAGCTAATTTTTTTATTTAATGATTTAAAAAATCCAATTTATCTCTTCTCCTATTAGTCAATTGGATGAACAGTAATATGAAAAATAGAATTTTTGTTTTTAAATTATATTAAAATTGATACTATAATTGAAACTTGTTGATAACTGAGAGGGGGGGGGGGGGGGGGTGAATCAGTTATCCTAATTATTTCCCTTATAGAACTTTCTTATTAATTAATGCAGCATTGAATCAAACACAAAAACATTACCATGAAATAAGAAACACATGACACAGTATTTTTGACGTGGAAACCCTGTTAAGGGAGAAAACCACGGGGTGATTAACCCAAAAATTATTCTCTGTTAGAAGAATAGGAAATTACAAAATGGCACTTGCCAATTAGGGCTCACTGCCCGAGCACACTGCTCACAAGAGGCCCACTGCCTACAAGAAGACACACTGTCTACAAAGTGATAAGAATCACAGTCTTGAACTGATTGGAAGCATCTGCATATGCTGGAGTTTAGTTCCGGTTAGGCTCAGTACACTGATCTGCTGCACTTCATCTTTCCTCTGTTCTTTATTCTGCTATCCTTTCACATACCGGACCTTTCTTGGTACTTCTATTCTGTTCTGCACTTATTCGCATATATCTTAACCTAATCACTCACTTCACAACTAAATCCATCCTCTATATATATCCGCACAAGTAATTTCATCACCTTTCTAGTCGGCATCCGGAACAGTCTAGTTTTCTTACAAACTCTGTTCTGTCGGCTGAATCCTTGCTCACCAAGCAATGCGGATCAAGCATATACTTGTAGATATCATTAATTATGTCGGCCAAACATGATTCATGCCTTCACAACCTTTATCATCAACAGTAACACATCCGGAAAGTAGTCTGATACTATGTCAGTCAGTTCTTCCTCTGTTTTCACTTTTTGTCAGGAATCCGGTACTCAACTATTCATATCTTTTTCCTTGTCCATCACCGGAGGCTAAATCCTTGGAATATACCACTCAAGGTAGTCCTCTTGACTTCCCCAAATCCGCGCTGCACCAAGACACTTCCTCTGAGAGATCCGGACCAATCTGTCGGACCTTGCCACATGCTCTGTTCTTGTTCACCGGACCACAACAATCTTTATTCTGACTTCTGGTAGAGACACACCATGACTTGCGGATATATGGGATGACCTTTGTTGCCATCAATGACAACAACCATGAATCCATATAGTGTCTCTTGCCAACAATCTCCCCCTTTGGCATTGATGGCAACACTTAGTGAAAAATGACTAAGTGTTTACACTATGCTCCCCCTTTGCTGATGCTCTGTCTTTATATACAATTTTCGGAACTCCCCCTTAATTGGATTCCTCATTTTTCACTGCTCCTCACTCCCCCTTTGACATCAATGGCAAAGGGTAGGGTCCGCACACCAAAATTTTCAAAAATTTTCTATATATAGCCGCATATTTACATACTCACATATACTGAAGAATGTCTGCAAAGGATGTCTGCAATTGGATCATTTCTGTGGCCCAACTTTGCTTCATTCTATCCAAAATTGAAATGTGACCACTCAACAAAAATGCAAAAGCTTCTGCCCGCTTGAGATCTGTCGGATCATTTGTTTGGGCGGTGGTCTGAGCATCACTGATGGCCTCATGCATAGTTTCCAACTTAGGGATTATAATCCTTCTAAGTTCTCCCATCTGGTTAGTGATATTCTTCCTTTCCTTCTCAAGATTCTTTATTTCATTCAAGACTGCAATAGTCTGACATTCTTGATTTATTATGGAGGAAGAGAGAGGATCAAAACTTTGAGATAAGCTTTGTAGCTTGTCATGTTCCTCTTTTATTTTCTTATCAGTTGCTGCTGTTGCCTTTGACCAGGATATGCAAAATTTGTAAATGTCACCGCCATCCTTAAGAGCATTCTCTAAGCTCTTTATTCCAATACTCACAATCTTCCTATCTTTAGAGATTAATTCTAATACTTCTGAAAATCTTTTATCCAAAAATTCCTTCCGGACCTTTTCTTCAGCAGATTTTTCTAGAGATTCAAAATGTGTACCAACACTGCTGACTAAGGTTTTGAGATTACCGGAAGAGGAGGCTGTGGGATCCTTTTGAAAGGATGGCATGATCTTTTCTAGCACTCCAGATGCTACCTCCATAAGCTCACAGTCTTCCATGTGAGATTTCAGCAGCTTCTCTTTGACTTTCTCATTTGCAAATGAGGCTATTTTCATTGTTTGCACCGGTGACAAAGAGTCAAAATCTAATGGTCCTTTTAGCAGGTCCGGTTCATCAATTTCTATAGTGGCTTTGCTTAAAAATTGTTGAACAGTTTGTGCAGTGTCTCTTGCCAGAGACAGATGTTTCTTTTCTTCTGCAGTCTTGGAACTGTCAACCTCTTTATCTGTCACCCCTGCTTCCTTCTCCTATAATTTCTCTTCTTTGGATCTAGAGACTGTAGGGGAAACCGGAGGAGAGATGTTTGTCTGTTCAAGGCCCACTTCTTCCGGAACAGATGATTCCAAATCCGCAGCTATTTCTGCACCTAAGTCCTCTACAACAGGAAGATTGAACCTTTTGAAGGCCTTCCGGAGGATCTCTTCTGTCTCTTGGGCCACTTTGTCAGTCTCACCAAGCATGAGTTGATTCATCCTGGCTTTACTTCTGAACTCATCTTTGCAGTCTTTGAAGATTATGTTCATTGTCTTGGGATCAATTTGAGGATATAGCTGAATAGCTATCTGCTCCCGGATCTCAAGATCTTTTGCATGAGCATTATTCTTTCTTATTTCTAATTCCTTTTCTAGGCTTTTAGGAATAAGAGATATGATCTCAATGAAAGCCTTATTGTATATGTTCAGATATTTGACTGTGGCTTCCTGCAGAATCTTTTGGTCAGCCTCATTGTAGTCATCATAAAATTCAGTCATTGGTTGAAGGTTTCCATCCACCGTGACCGACTTGATTACACTCTCTAGAGACAGAGTGGGCTTTTCAACAGATACCTCTGCCATTTCATCCTTGTCTTGGCCTGTGGAGGGTTTACCGGATCCTTTCTTCTTCTGCTTCTTTATTTCTTTTACTCCCTCATCGGACTTTGTTTCCTCTTCATCCTTTTGGCTTTCATAAGCCCTTGTGGCTTTTGTCTTGGATCTTTTACCGGATGCCTGGACTTCCGGTTTTGAACTTTTGGTTGTGGGAGGTGCAGATCTTTTTGATGATCTGGTCCGGGTGGGAGTTTCAACCGGAACACTTTCTTTACTTTTCTCTTCTTCCTCAGCCTTCCTCCTCTTTTCCCGGCTGGCATCAAGTGCCTCTTTTGAGATGCCTAGGCCTTGAGCAATATGCTCAACTTCTTTTCTTACCTTCCTCTTTATCTCCGGTTCCCTGAGTTCTACATGTATCTTTACACTTAGTTCCTCAAAGGTTCCAAACCTTTCTGCCTTAGGATCTTTCGGCTGGCTTAGCATGTGTTGAACATGCAGCTCTACTATCTGTTCATCCACTTCATACCCCATGGGCATGATCCTGACAGTCCTTGGCTCCACTGCCTCCATTAGACACTGATCTGTTTCTACCATGAAGCATACTGTGTCTTTGTACTTTTCAACAAGGGATTGGGGTATTCTTTCTCTTGCATGCATCATGCTTTGGAAGTTCTTGAAGTATCCCCATAGAGCTGTATTTCTTGCTTTAGCATCCCCAAGTCCATGCAGATAGTCTCTGATTTGGATGCCAACCGGTCTGTCATTCTGCCATATCCATCCACTGGATCCGGGAAGCTCATTCATGTAGTAGAAGAAGAGACAAAGAATCAGATTGCCATACTTGAAGGAGTTTTTCTTGTCCTTCTTGATCTTCTGCAGATTTTCAAAGAGTTGGTTCACAAGAAGCTCACACAAGTCATAGTCTGCATTCTCCTTTAACATTTGATAAGCTGTGTAGATTGCAGTTCCCGGTACTGAATTTTCCCTACTGGAGTGATAGATTTTGTAACCAATTATCATAGCTGCAAATTTGACATCCGGTTCAGTGATGTCATCAACTGTCATAGCTCTCTTGTCAAACTTGGATCCGGTTGCATCACTAACTGTCTGATTTTTGACAGACTTGAGAACAGGTAATCCACCGGATGAGTGCAGACTAGTTACAGCCCTAATTGCATCTTTGGTGATCTTGAAGGGCTGGTTCAACCATAGGAAGTTTTCATGTACTCTACTTAGTACATACTGGACCCATTCATCTTCTTCAAAACAGGGGAAATGAATGCACTGTGCAAAGTGTTTGTCCCGGATGGCTTTGTACTGAGTTTTGATCTCAAAGGAGTCATCTATCAATTGTTTGTGATAGATATCCATCAGTTTTGATTCTCCAAAGTCTTCAAGATTCGCATGGATGTAAACCCTAATATCTTCCGTATGCAATACACCATGAGGAACACTAGAGAAGGCTCCTAGTGGATCTACCTCCAATGATTTGTAAGGATGTTTCTTGAATGTGGGGCGAGGTCTATCAGAGATCTTAACTATATTTGGAGTAGCCATTCTTCAAAGATTTTGCAGTGAGATAATGAAAAACGGAGAATACCTTATGCGCCTTCGGTTTGCACGGAGTGGTTGGATTGATTTCTTTATGCAATGACTTCGGCAGGAGATCTTTGGTGTGCTTGATGAATCTTGTTGCAGAGCTCCACTTTTCGCTTCTTCTTGAGTGCAGAATGAGCAAATGATTTTTGAGAAATCCCTTATATTGCTCCGCAAACCCTAATATCTGTTTGCAATAAATGCTTCACCTATATTATTCTGGTTAGCCTTGTCCGGATAGCTTGGAGTATCCCGGATCAGTTCTGATCTGTGAACATCATCCGGATCTTTCAATTATGAATAAATCGAGGTGACACATTGCAAGAACATCCCAAACACTCTGTCCAATCCGCAGAATAAGATAGTGCACTTCCGGATCTCTCCGGACCTTTTTGTAATCCTCTGTCATACCGGAGCATCTCCCGGAACAGGTCTTACTTGATCGATCACAGCTTCTTCATAACTCCATGCGGACCTCTGAAATCTTATCTGGATCATCCCAAGACTTATATCTTTAAACCCTTTACTCCGCATCTTGTGCCACATCAGGCACCACTTGATTGGCTGAGGGAATAGGATTTTCTTTGAGTCTCCCCCTGATCCAGAGCTCACTTTTTAATTTTCGGAAGAAATATCAGCACCAGAGTCTGGTGCGGATCCAACCTCTACATTCTCTGAACTTTTCTTTACCCAAATCTTGCTCATCTGATTCCTAACTTCATCCGCATTCATCTTTTGTTTACCCTTGTCTTGATTCTGATTATACACCGGACCTCTTTTGTCCTAATTCTTGCTTCTGCAGACTTTAGCATTATGACCGGACCTATTACAGATTTGGCAAATAACATTTCTTTGCATAATTGACTGATATCCTCTTGATCTGCATTGATTGGCCATATGACCTACTCTATTGCATGTAAAGCATCTACCTTTGAATGATTTGTTTACTTGCATATTTCTGCATTCATGGGATTTGTGTCCATACCTTTTGCAGTTGAAGCACTGTCCGGAGAAGGATGAATTAATCTGATTCATTCTCTTTCTGCACTGATTAGCTTTGTGACCAAAGTGGTTGCAGCTGTGGCAGTATCCATTGAAAGATGGATATCTTTGAGCATTGGGCTGTCTTACCGGAGGTCTTCTAGGCTTGTTTCTTTGATTTTCTGATCCAGAATTCTTTTAACCGGATCTGGAGCTTTCTCCTTTCTCATATCCCAAACCATACTTCTCATCTGTCCTCTTTTGACTTCCAAGAAGAACTTCGAGTTGAGCAGAACTTATCTTGAATTTCTCTTTATATTCATTTGCTGTTTGAAGGTCTCTTTTGAGAGAGGCAATTTGATTCTCAAGTTTTTCTTCATTATCTTTGGCATCTTCAAGATCAGATTCAAGATGTCTGATAATCCTGTCCATCTGGTGGCATTCTTCTGATTTTTCTTTAAGAGATTGTTTTAGATTGTCTTCAGCCTTTCTTTTTTCTTCAATCTCTTGAGTAAACTTTATAGTTCCTGATTCCATTTCATGTCTTAACATAATGACTTCTTTTGATAACTTTTCACATAACTTGGTTTGCTCAGTCAATTCTTCATTTGTATTGCTTTCTTCACTTTGTCTTGCCAACTGTTGGAGCAGCTCCTTTCTCTTTTTCATAGAGAGACTTAATTTGTCTTTTAATTCTCTCATGAATTCATCAGCCTGTTTGAGTCTTTCCTTTAATTCATTGACTTCAGAATTTGACTGTTCAAGATCCTCAAGGGCAGTCTTGAGTTGCTCCCTTAAACCATATGCATCCATTTGAACTCCCAGATCTTCCTCAAGCTGTTAGGCTCTATTAGGAGGAACTTAGCTCTGATACCAATTGTTGATAACTGAGAGGGGGGGGTGAATCAGTTATCCTAATTATTTCCCTTATAGAACTTTCTTATTAATTAATGCAGCATTGAATCAAACACAAAAACATTACCATGAAATAAGAAACACATGACACAGTATTTTTGACGTGGAAACCCTGTTAAGGGAGAAAACCACGGGGTGATTAACCCAAAAATTATTCTCTGTTAGAAGAATAGGAAATTACAAAATGGCACTTGCCAATTAGGGCTCACTGCTCGAGCACACTGCTCACAAGAGGCCCACTACCTACAAGAAGACACACTGTCTACAAAGTGATAAGAATCACAGTCTTGAACTGATTGGAAGCATCTGCATATGCTGGAGTTCAGTTCCGGTTAGGCTCAGTACACTGATCTGCTGCACTTCATCTTTCCTCTGTTCTTTATTCTGCTATCCTTTCACATACCGGACCTTTCTTGGTACTTCTATTCTGTTCTGCACTTATTCACATATATCTTAACCTAATCGCTCACTTCACAACTAAATCCATCCTCTATATATATCCGCACAAGTAATTTCATCACCTTTCTAGTCGGCATCCGGAACAGTCTAGTTTTCTTACAAACTCTGTTCTGTCGGCTGAATCCTTGCTCACCAAGCAATGCGGATCAAGCATATACCTGTAGATATCATTAATTATGTCGGCCAAACATGATTCATGCCTTCACAACCTTTATCATCAATAGTAACACATCCGGAAAGTAGTCTGATACTATGTCAGTCAGTTCTTCCTCTGTTTTCACTTTCTGTCAGGAATCCGGTACTCAACTATTCATATCTTTTTCCTTGTCCATCACCGGAGGCTAAATCCTTGGAATATACCACTCAAGGTAGTCCTCTTGACTTCCCCAAATCCACACTACACCAAGACACTTCCTCTGAGAGATCCGGACCAATCTGTCGGACCTTGCCACATGCTCTGTTCTTGTTCACCGGACCACAACAATCTTTATTCTGACTTCCGGTAGAGACACACCATGACTTGCGGATATGTGGGATGACCTTTGTTGCCATCAATGACAACAACCATGAATCCATATAGTGTCTCTTGCCAACAAAACTGCCTTTCAAATTGGCAAGTTGGCAGGTGATGACGTTACACACTGACAGGTCGTGCATGCAATGGCAGAGATGCAGTTATATCAACTATTGTGTTATTTAATCATAATAGTACATTTTCTTCCCTGCATGATAAATAGGATCAAGCATGGTAAATAATATCAACCCAGCGGGGAATCGAACTCTAAGGAGATAGTTAGTTTGAGCAATAGAATTCAAGACCCCATATCTTGCCGCCCTTGAAATTTGCCAATTTTGAGCTTTCTCATAGGTACCCACTTTCTGAGGTTACTATTTTTTAAAGTGTATTGGATTTTATGAGACTTACGTTTTGTTTGTGAAAAATATAGGTTAGTTTTAGCGCCTGTGACGAGATGCAGAGTGCTGGATCACGTTCCCCAGCCAGCCCATGTTAAGTTTTACTCTCAGAGAACGACTAGCGGTGGATTTCTTAGCTCTGAAGCTACAGCCATAGCCAAGGATGGCATTGGGTAATTCAGTATTTTAACCCTTTACAAATTTATTGTTAGTCAGTGAGAAGAGAAATCTTTGTCTGGTAGCTCAGTAGTAAACCATCTCAAGTATGTTAATGTGAGGTCTTAGGTTCAAGACTAACTAATTTATGGGAAATAATATATACGTATGTTAATTTGTGTGTAGGTTTTCGAACTAACCAAGCATATTTTTAGCTAAGCAGGGGGAAGGCTGGAAGAAAGTGGTGGACGTCGTTCATGAAAAAGGTGGGATAATCTTTTGTCAGCTATGGCATGTTGGCAGGGCATCACATACAGGTGAGAAAGGAGGATAGTAAAAATGGTCTTGTTTATTTTTTGCAACTTGGCAATGAACACTTTTTTCTCTTCTCTTTCTACTTAGTGCTTTGGTTTCTTGTTAAGGGCATTGCATCTTATCCTTCTTTATAGAATAATATTGCTTATTAGCTGCAAAATATGATCTGTATTTTACAGTTTACCAGCCAGAAAGTAAAGCCCCAATATCTTTGATAGACAAAGCAATAACAGATGGATGGTCTATCTTGATGCTGGATGGCACACGCGGAGATTATTCAAACCCTAGAGCTCTGGAGACTGCAGAAATTCTTGGAATTGTCAATCAGTTTAGACTAGTAGCCAAAAATGCTATGCTAGCAGGTATAAATTTCAAGTAAACCTATTAGGATCTACAGGATTTAGCAAGATGTATTAAAGTTTGCACTTTTTTCAGCTTATATGCCATTGTTGCAGGGCCCAAGCTGCTTAGCAGGGATTTTATATAAAGTTATTACTATGGATTTAAGCTTAAGGTTGTAAAAGCATCAGGGCTTTCACAATGGACTGTGTCAATTTGATGGAAGAAATACCCTGACAAACTAAGCAAACATTCTAGATTTTTTATTCAAGATCATATGGGTTATATTTAAGATTTCAGTAGGCTATGCGAACCATTCGGTTGCTCTACATTGATTGAATACTGGGTACACAATTTTTGTTTTCTATTTCAATTAAAAGATTACAAAACCTCAACTGTGTATAATTGGTTCTTTTCTGATGGGGATATTGTTGTCTTGTATAAGCCTTGTACGTGATCGTTGGTATAATGTTATGTTGATAGTCTCCCTACAGACCTTCGAGTTTTTTTTTCCTGAAATTTCCTCTCATAATACAAGGGACTCCATTGGATAATAGAGAGGAGTTCAAATTGTGAGGTCAAACACCTGCCATATTTTCTCTATTTACTTCTTTTAGATCCAAGTCCCAAATGCATATTATTATTAGTTTGTCAGCCAAATCTATCTCTAAAATCACCCATTATCACAAGTTTATCAAAAACTTACTTTCAAGTTTCTATCTCTTCATATGGTATTGAATTCCAAACAATTCCATCTCTTCAATCCCCATTTTTTCTTTTGGTTATTAGGTCAAGTCATATGCCCACTTTTGCATTCGGTAACAATTCTACATTTATTGGTCAGTATCCTTGGTATGCCTATCTGTCTTGTTTTTTGAACAGATATGCGATTAATATAGTACTTCTCCTTCTTGAATAGAAGATTATAAATCGGCCTACTTTCACATTGCAAGATAAATGGCTACTCCAGTAGATCATCGATGCGCATGTGCAAAATCTACGCAGTACACACAACAATACAAATGCACATCTTACAAGGTAGTATTGTCAAAATATCCATACAGTTTTTACTTCACTTCTTTATTTACATATTAAATTTAATAAGTTATTAACATTTTAGCCACTAAAAAGAAGAGATGATCCTGTTTCTAAGTGACCACTAGATCTAAAAGGTGTTTCAGTTAACATCATATAATTGATGAGTTATTAAATGTAAGTGGGTTGGTTTTGGTTGAAATGCTTATTAATTTCTGTCATCGCACGGTATATAATAAATTTGACCCCTTCAACTTGTTCATCAAAATTATACCCAACTTGTTTCTCTGCGTGTGGAAGATTTTGAGAAGAGTCTTCTATAGCCATCTGAATATTGGAGAGACAATTAGTGCCGAGCAATAGGATTCAAAGTCCCATATCTTGTCGCCCTTGAAATTTGCCAATTTCGAGCTTTCTCACAGGTACCCACTTTCTGAGGTTACCATTTTTTTAAGTGTATTGGATTTTATGAGACTTACGTTTTGTTTGTGAAAAATATAGGGTAGTTTTAGCTATAAATTTCAAGGAAACCTGTTAGGATCTACAAGATGTATTAAAGTTTGCACTTTTTTCAGCTTATATGCCATTGTTGCAGGGCCCAAGCTGCTTAGTTGGGATTCTATATAAAGTTATTACTAGGGATTTAAGCTTAAGGCTGTAAAAGCATCATGGCTTTCACAATGGACCATGTCAATTTGATGGAAGAAATACCCCGACAAACTAAACAAATATTCTAGATTTTTTATTCAATATCATATGGGTTATATTTAAGATTTCAGTAGGCTATGCGAACCATTTGGTTGCTCTACATTGATTGTAACTGCCTGTTTTGCATTCCTCTATCCTTCATGTTTTGATGGATGTCTATACTAAAATAGGCAAGACATGCTGTGACTCCAAACACAACAGGATTATAAAACTCCATAGTAAATCATTGACAAAGAGTTGTTTGCCATTATGGATGTGCCTTCCATAAGGTATTCTGTTTCTATGCTTGAATCAAAGAGTCAACTTTTACGTAACACTTTGTAATCTTTTATAAATAAAACATTATTTGCTCAAGAGAGAGGAATTCTTTTGATTTCAACATGTTAGAGGTTGATTTCAAAACCATCAACCAGAGTGCAAGGCATTTAAGGGTATTCAGGAGCAAGCTCCAGTAATTCTTTGATCCATTAAAGAACATTTCTTTGTGATTTTTGGATATTGCTTGGGGTTAGCATGGCTTCATTCTTGCATATTTGATGTTGATACATTGTTTCCTTCCATCTTATTTCAATTTCTATTTTCTGTAACTTGAGTTTGTATTAATTGGAGCATGATTTTAGTAGATTTTTCAAGAAGTGGTTTTGAATATATATCTTTTTTGGCTCATTTTACATCAGAAAAATACAGAGCAAAGACAAACTAAAAATGTTTGGTTTAAGGTTAGGGTTAGGGTATTTAAAATTTCTTCTACTTTGAATAGATTTCTTTTATATGTTAAATTTTAAATCACAATGAGGGCTTTTCTTTTAATTTATACCCTAATGAGGGTTAAAGTAAAAAACAAAACACTTTTAGGTCATGCTTCATGGCAAAACAACATACTATTTTAGGGCCTGTCATTTGTTTTTACATAACCCTCTCAGGTGATAATAAAATAGATTTTTTAAAAGGCCTATGCAATTTTTTACAATTAGCATGTTTATAATGTTTAACATCTATTTTTTTACTTGTATGCACTATGTTTTTAACGTGAAATAACAACAAATGGTACATCATTTTTTAGTTCCTAAGTTTTCTCAGTTTTGAATAATTGAATTCCATAATACTGAGCAAAATTCTGTATTTTCAACTGACAAATCACATTTACTTCCATGTTATTTGAATAATGTAAAATCACAGAAAACTCTTAATTTGCTCAAATGGGTCACTGCTATTGTATTACTTCTTTGCTGATAGGTAGGTAGGTTATTATTGCAGGATTGGTTACAGTGCCTAATTTTTTTCTTTTTTCCATCTTTAAATATGGAAATGTCAATTTTCTAATGAATAATAATGAAACAAGATTTTGTTACATTTTAATTGGTTGCCCCATTAGTTGCTTGGGACTTAAGTACATTTTGGGAGTTCAAGCTCACTCTAATTTACTTGTAAAGCACTTTCTAGCTTGGTAGCTCATTTCATTGCGATACCATAAGAAAATGCCTTTTTGTATACAATGTCTTTCTTCCTCATAACCAGTTACCTAGAGTATTAAGAATTGCATGTATTCAGGTGTTCTTAAGTACTGTTTTGAACATTTGCCCCTAGTTAACATTTGCCCCTAGTTAAGCATATGAACGAGTGCATTCATTCTATTTAAAATGCATTGCTGCTTTTTAAAAAATTCTACTAGTGGCTTCTGTATCGAATATAAACTGAAGAAATCAGGTGGGTAAACTAGAAGTATCCAAGATTCTGTTGTACATTTTTCATCATGTTCCACTAGTTAGTTTTCTATGCTTTTTGCTTTGTGCATTGCATATCTTTTGACTTTTCAGTTATATGAGCATCATTCTTCATAAACCTCTATTTGATCATTTGCAAATAAAATGGACATATGAATTCATTACTTGCACTAACTATTCTCATGTTATCAGGTTATTGCTTAAATGGATTTTCTAGACCAGACCAGTTTACTATTCCATTTTTTTTACCTTCACTCAACTTTACAACAACATTCAAAACATAAAGGCAGGAACATGACGCAATGCGTCTCTTGTTAATAGTGGATTCACTCAAATGTCAGCTCATCTCCATTAAGCTTATAGCGTGGAATATTTAGGCTCAATAAAAATTGATCTCTAGAAAATTCTTTGTGAGTGAGCAATTATATTATTAAATGGCAACGACTTTAATTTTTTAATTTACTATTCATTTAGAATATAATTTTTATGTCAAAGATATTTATATCACTTGTCTTTAAATTTGAAGATTGAGCTTTCATTGAATTTATTTTATTCTAAAATCTTCAATAACTTTTTTTTATTTACATATACGTAAAATTATAATTAAACATTTGGAATATTAACAATGTATTTCTTAAAGTTTGGAATAGTTTTTTTGAATTAAGATTGAGCAGGAAGGAACAAGAAGCAAGAGGGGAGGATGATGACAATAAAGATAGGGATGAGGACTACTGTGGGGTGGGGGATTGGAGTTGCAACAACTAGGATGGGGAGGAAGATGAAAGTCTTTTGAATATATGGTTGGAAGCCCAATAGATTACAAGGGTCCATAGAGACTCTTTTTCTTCCCTCAAAATGTTAGGCCCTATTACTTTGAAAGTCAGGATCTCTCCATGTAAGGGTCTTCGTAGAGGATTTTTGCTACAAGATAAATCATGGCTCATTGACGTTGGAGGAGAGGTTGCTTTGCACGATACAAGGGCAATCAAAGCTTGTGCTTCAAACAAGTCAGGTATTGTCAGGGCTTTTTCTAGTGCTCTTGCTATTGATGCCCCCTTGGAAGGCATCTCTCATAGGCCTGCAACATTCTCACCCTCTCTTGGAAGTGCCTCATTAGCGATCGAATGTGATATTGATGCCATTAGAGATGTTGAAGCCAAAATGCTTGGTTCAGTGGAAGGCCAAAGATCTAGGGTGGTAGGCTCTATTGTCTCTCTCTTAGGAGAAGCGCTTAGCATTTAAGCTTCACAGATGGGATTCCAAAACCCTCTTGATGAGGTAGTTCTTGATGGTGGTCAATTTGGGGAGCTATTGTAGCTCCTACTTAGGCCATGGAAGAGGGACCAAATCATTTCCTCTGTAATGCCCACCTTATTTTGTGCTTGGTGTGCTTTTGATTCATGTGTTATATGTTGTTATGAGTGTTTATCAATGTATTATGTGATTATTATGCTTTGATGCATTGCATCGAACTTGCCAATGAAGTCTATGGTGCCATCGATGAGTTTTGAGGGTGTATTTTGCATGACCATCGAGGTGTTTCTAATGGGGTTTTGTTTTGTTATTTGGTTTTAGACTATGCATTATGGGATGCATATGTTGTTATTGTGCATGTTAGATTATTCTAGTGCTTTAGACTCACTATTTTCACTATACTTATTATAGTTGTGATTGTTGTATTATTCCTGCATTGTGAAATGTTGTCATTTATGCATCATGTTCTTGGGTCATGCTAGTCGTACATGATTATAGTAGATGTGATTATTTTATATCATGTGTGATTATACCACGTTGGAGTGGATTATGTTGCTTCGGCTATTATATGTGGAGCAAGTAGCCTAATGGTTGACTTGAGTGTGCAGGTAATTACAGAAGTTAACTAATGTCAGAAATGTGGAGAAGGTTAACATGGGATGCTAAGTCATCTCACCAGGTTATCCTTATGTTGTGGAAACCCATAATGTGTGATTGGAGTCAGTTGCATGTGTTTTCTTAGCATTTTGCTTTATGTTTTAAATGATCTCAAAAAATGTGTTTTCCATGGTTTCAGATTATTTTAATGATTAATTATCTTAGAAAAAATATCTATTGCATTAGATTATGCTAGAGGAATAAATTTAAATGATTTTGAATTATTTCTAAAATTTAATATTTTTTCGTCAAATAGGTAGAATTGAATTAAATTGGAAAACAGAATTCCGAACATGGCATGTTTGGACTTTTCGGAATGAGATTGAGTTAAAAGACAATTACCTGTTTGGAATAATTGCAATAAGTTTATTATCTAATTTTCTACTACTAAATGTTTTATCTAAAAGGTATTTGGAAGTTGAAATATTGTTAAATCAATTTTAATGTTCCTAGGTATTTTACTAAATTATTTAGGTTAGTAAAATGAAATGTATTAGATATATTTTTAAATGATATATTAAATAAATGTATCGTATTTCATTATTGATTGAAAGAAAATGATTACAAGTGAATTTTATATTTTATTTTAAATTAGGCCTTTTGGGTGTTAAAATGGAAAAAAAGAGTTATTTTATTTCATTCTTTTTCCTCTCCATTTGTTCTCTTCTCTCAAACCCTCTCTTGTTGGAAAGAAGGATTTTGTCCATGAATGAAAGAAAGGTTGAATTGCTTGGATTGTTTGGTTGAAGTGGAGTGGATTTATATTGTGGATGCTTGTGTGCAATCAAAGCTTGCTTTCAAAACCCTCTTCTCCTCCTTAGATTGCTTGTCGGAAAGGTATGATTCTTGAATCTTTCTTTTGTTTTAAATTTGTATGCTTTCTTCATTGACATGCCACATTTAGTGGATTACTCCGGCATCCTAATTAGACAAGGAAAACTTAGATATAAATTTATGGTTGTTTTATGTATTTTGCTTTGTGTTCTTGGTTGGAAACAAACAAAAACAGACAGGATCGTATGGAAAATTTTACCTAGGATTACCCACCTTCTTTCTATTTCATAATTGAGATGTTGTGCATATATTCTACAATTGGTAGTTATCAAATTTCCATTTAAGTTTGAAACATGAGAGTTAGAAAATTGCTCAAGGTAGCCAAGCTTGCAATAATGGTCAATTTGGGTTTTTTATGGTTTTTCATACAAATAGAAAAGAAAAATCCAATTTTAAACCTTTCTTTTATTAATTTTTATGTGGGATGTGTAGCCTACCATGGGAAATAATGTTTTGCATCTTTTGAGAATATGTTGTTTTTTTGTCAAATTGTGATTTTGTGACCTCGTAAACCATGACATGCCTAACTGGTCAAATTGGTGCTATGGGTGTTTAGGAAGAGGTCTAGGGATAGGAAATGAGTGGCTTCTGTATACACCTAAAATTGGTTCATGTCAAATAAGTAAATATTTTAATATTTATCTTAATTCTTATTCTTCTATCAATTAAATAAATATTATAAATTTATTTAATTGGTTCTTTATCCCATAATTAAATAAAAATCAATTTATTTAATTGAGTACCATAATTCTTCTAATGTCTCACATAATTAAATAATTTCACATTATTTAATTAATCCTAAATTCCTCTATTCCAAAGTCCTAATTTCATAAATCCACCTCACCTCTCCACATCACCATGTTGCACACATAATTAAATATTTTAATATTTAATTAGCTAAATATTCCCTCACCCACATGTCCTATTTATCCTCCAGTCAAATTAGTTAACTCATCAATCAAATCAGTTAACTAATTAGTCATTTGAGTTCACTAATCAATCAATTCAGTCAACTACCCAATCAATTCACTTAACTGATTAGTACATTCAATTAACTCCCAAATCAATTCACTTAACTGATTAGTCCATTCAGTTAACTCCCCAATATATTCTATTAACTCCCCTGATGCATGAAGGAGCTTGGACACTTGTCCTCTTCTAATTCACGCACATTCCCTGAAACTTTCTCAACCATTCACATCTCAGGAAATTCTTCCAGTCGTGGATCTATTGACACTTGGATTTGGTCTTCTCTCAGCCTATATAAGCAAGGTCCTCATACCAATTTCATAATCAATCTAAGCATAAGCAATCTTAGTCTGTAGGAATCATACCAACATGCCTTTGGCAAAGTTATCTCCATTTGCATTTTCACATATATAGCCATTCTACTCTTGTCATCTTTGAACAACAAGGAAGTACACACTTCTCAGAGCTTCATTATCATCAAGATAGAGAGGAGATAGACGAACAATGGAAGACACGAGGTAAATCAGGTTGTAAACATATTATCTTTTGTTTATTTGCATGTGTCTTATTTCCATTGGGTTATTGGATAATTAGTTGTTTATGCTATTGTTCACATTTTTTCTGATAACATTTTGGCACCCATCGTGATTTGACCTATTTTGTTTGTGAGCATTTGTTGAGTTAGTCTTGTCACCGATTCAGGTGTGTTTTGTTATAAATTTGGCAAGCGACTTTTACAAACAACCTCCTACGCACAAACCGAGCTCCCCGTTGAGTCCAGAAGGCCTCGAAGATAAAAAAGACATAATACACCTAATTTTTGTTACTTAAAAATTTTTGAATTTTTTTTTAGTTTTCGCACTATTTTTGCCAAAATTTAAAAAAAAAAAAAACCCAGCAAAGAAAAAAAATTACAAAATCATTTTTTTTAGCTTTTAGCTTTTATTTTATTTAGCTCAAATTTAAAAAAATAAAAATAAATTAAAAAAAAACTAAACAAAACAAAAAAATTAATTAAATTTTTTTTGTTGTTTGGGGCCCTCAGCCCCCTGCACACAAGCCCTCTCATCCCCCGTCCCATCTCCCCATAGGCCATAACACCCCAACCCCCTAAACCCTACCCCGACCCCCCTCTTGACTCCTCCCCAAAACTCCTTCCCCCCTACCAATCTCCACTTCCCCGCTGCCCTGCGCACCCCTCCCCATCCTCTTTCACCCATCCCCACTCCCGATCCCCAGCCGCCGCCTCTGCCTCCCTCCGGCCCCCGTCCCCCCTATTCCCATCCTCGCTCCACCCTTATCCCTCCACTGACATCCGCCGCTGCTCTCCCATCTACATCTGCCCTTCCACCTACCACCTGAGCTCCACCACACTCGCCACTGTCCTCCCCCTATGACCTACCCCCCAATGCCCCCAGTCCTTTGTGCTTCCCATCCCCCTGCGCTGCCAACCCTCCTCCCTGCCTCCGCCTACTCCTACACACACAACACCAAAATAATAATAAAATAAAAAATAAAAAATCAACTCACTTACAAAAACAAAAAAATTAGGGTTAGGTTAATTTTTTTTTAAATGTTTTAGTTTAAATTTTTTAATTTTAAGTTTAATTTTTCAATTTAGTTTTTTTTAAAGACTCTCAGCCCTAGTCACATGGGTGACCATGGACTTTAGCAACCCAAATAGCCAATATAACCGTTGGTAGTTTAAACTGTCATGTGACCACATCTGCTACTAACATCTAGCTGTTAACTGACCCCAGCTTGCCTAGTTTGCTCTCACTTGTCCAAGTAGGCTATTCTTTTTCTTTTTAGCATAACTTCTTGCAGGTACATTGGATTTTTGTAAATTTATAGTCATTGGAAAGATGATTTGCTCTACTTTTTAGTGGTACAGGTATCTTCAGCCTTTTTTGTCAACTTCATCAGGTATAATCAGTTAAAGTCAACCTTACCTTGGGAACTTCAAACGACTATAACTTTTGGATATTTTAACTAATTTTCATGATTTTTTTTTGAAACAACATAGAATTTCGTGTAGATTCTGATTTTAATATCTATTTTGTTGTCATGCAAATCATATTTCCATGAAATTTTCTAGATTATGTGTTTTTCACCTAAACATTTGATTGGCAAGCTTCTTGATTCTTTTTTTGTTTTCATGGACTACAGGTGGAAATCAAGACCCTTTGCATATTGTATGACAAAGAAAACAATAAAAAATTGAGACTACTAATCTAGATTTGGTGCAGAACATCCACTAAAGACAATCATGTTTACACTAAGTGTTGAATAGGATTGGTTTAGGCATTATCATACAATTTGCATACAATATTCACTTAGTTTTTAACTAGGAGGAAAGTAAATCATTTTGTTACATCACAACTTTCATTTAGTCCCAACCTATGGGTTAAAAACTAAACAATTTCTTTATGTTTTTACTATCTTGCATTGCAATCTATCACATAGCTTAATAAGGGAAAATAACACGTGTTTATTTCTTCAAGCAACAATCTACACCTAGATTTGTTAGAAGATTAAAATTAACAAAATCTTTTCCAAGTTATTGCTATCTTGTTAAGAACTCCCGTGCTTGATAGATTAAACACATTTAGTTATTTTCTTTAACTAGAAGGATAAAGAACCATTGTTTTCCGTGCTTGTAAATGATAATAGGCCTATGCTCTCCCCTTAACTAGGTGACCAAAATGCCAAACTTATCATTTTATCTTTGCCATCTTTAGAAGAGGCCTACCCTTGGAATTCCTTCCTTCCAAGTGGGACAACCTCGAGTGACAATGGGCTAAAGCCAAGCCACCTCCAAGTCACTTAAAATAAATTGTGTTTGTGACGAAAGTTGCAAACAATGGGTGCTGCTATGTGTTGAGCGTAAACAACCGGTGAGTTGTGAAATGGGCCTCCATGGCACTTTGACTTTTAACGTTTGTCTATCTTTTCCATTTCCGTTTCTGTTTCCATTTTCCTCCCGTTATCGTTGGCATCCCTTATTCGCATGCCACCATGTTACATGTCACACATGCCGAGCCCATACCATGATGAGGGAGAAAAAAGGTGGGACATTTTGCCGCCCAAATTCAATTTTTTAAAATTTACCACTCAATCAACCTAATCAATTATTAAATTAGCTTCCCTCCCATTTTGTTTTCTCGTTGACGCCATTTTTAGCAGTGCAGACAGGTCCTATGCTAGAAAGACATACCATTTGCAGCTCCATATCCTGGCCACGCTCACTAGCCTTGCGTTTGAAGAGGAAGGCAGAGAGAGCATCGGAAGCACCAGCAGAGTTTTGGGTAATCTTCTCTCTGTATTTTTCATGGAGAGAATGAGGAGATGAGGCAGCTGGTGAGCAAGGCAGGGGAGGCCCTCATTCTTCTTGCACTCCACAATAATGACAACTACCAAGCGATGATTTAACTCAAATTACAGCAGCATGGAAGCAAAAACTATGTATTTCAGTTATAGCATAGACTACAATCAATTTTCAAAGACCTTAAAATGTCACTAGCATAGAGTATTTCCCTTACTTTCCTTTGTTGCTTCCTATTTCACACTGATGAGTTTGAGTATTGTAGGAACTTAAACTATGGTCCAACAGGGAATGACATTGGGTTTGACGACCTGAATGAGCTAGGGAGAGTAGCACAAGACCTCGCCATTTCTTTCTAAATAGCAGTGCGGTTTTGGATGAAATAGAGCAACTGCCACACTACCATCGCTTCTGGACAGGGATTTGGGGCCACAATCATGATTTTCTTGTTTTTTTTTTGTGTTTCATCTTCTAAATGAAGTATTTATTGTATTTGTATGACTTATTATGCAACTATGAAATTTGAAATAAATCTATATGGGCATTAGAAAAAGAGCCCAGCTTAATGTACTATCGACAGTGCAGACAAATGAAATTAATTTTGTTTTCTAAAAGTTACTTGTTTCCAAGCTTGTCATGATATCGTAGTATTATTTTGTCTTCTTCAGAGAAAAAATTCCTCTCTTTATGTTAGGTTGCAAATAGTTGGTCCAGCAACCTACAACTCATCCCACATCTCAATAAACTTGCATCAACATATGAATATACATTGGCTAACATCCAATAAGCTCAGGCAGATGAAAACATTGAGGAGAAAAAGTTCAAAAATATTAATCATGTAAATTACATCGAAAAAAGTAAAATATAAGATAAAGTATTTAGACTTCAAACATGACACTGATTCAAATTATGTTTGAAAAGTCTACATAATCTATCAAACCATGACTAAAGGAATATGTAGAGAAGAACGAATATAAAAGAGAATGATTCAGTTTAAGATTATAATTTTTTTTAGTTTATAGATATTGAGTATACGAATAATTGATTTTTTTGAAATTTATAAAAAATCATCTAAATTATTTCCCATCTTCATATGTTGGAAATACATATATCTCCATTTTTTTTATAGCTTGTAGACATCAAGCTCTTTAAGATTTATTTACAAACTTTGTAAATTATTTTCAATCTCAACTATTTTTTTGGTTTGGAGGATAAAAAAGAAAAATAAAGATTATGAAATGAAAACAATTTTTAATAGTTTGTTTTGGGTATTTGTGTGATGCAATAATATTTGTTTTTTTCTTATTTCTAAAGACAAGGTTTTGTCTTGTAATTTAGTATTACACTTATTTGTTATCTGTACAACCTTCTATAATATGTGCTTATATTTTTTATAAATTACATGTGCCTCATCTTATTATTGCATATGCCTAAATAAAATAGAAGATTAAAGTTCTAAATATAAATTAATATGGATATCTTAAATACATTTATCTAAAAAAATGGGGAGAGATATTTATGCTAATTTATCTAAATTTTAATAAATTATTTACTATAGATATTTTAAGTACATCAAAATTTATAATCCACAATAAATTATTTACTCCATATTTAAGTACATCACTATATCAATAGTGCCAAAGTTTTTATAATCTAGAATTTTAATAAATTATTTAGTTCATATTTTAAGTACATGACTATTGATAGGAAGCGACTATTCTCCCAACAAAACAACATGCCTAAGACATCATAACATTCAAATCATCATACAAAATGACATTATAACATACAAATCACCATACAAAAAGGCATCGATCCACAAAAAGCATGGGTGATGGGACCCCCAACAACCGTTAGTTTTGACCTTTCCACTTGGCATTTTCTGTCATGCTGCCACCGTCAAAATCTAATTTTTGGATTTGATAATGTGGTAAACTCAATGAAAAGTGCCAAAATAAAAATTTGAAAACACCTACACTAGCTCGCAGCATTGATGAATAGGTAAAACTAATGAAGCAACAAGTGCAAGAGCGTTGTGGCAGGAGAATGGCAACGCCAATGTAACAACTCTCACCTTACCATTCACTGGTGCTTGTTATTGGTTGGTGAGTTGGTTTAGGATAGAAAGAAATATCTGGTGTGTTGGTGAGAATTTATGTCTTTTGGGGGAGTGGATCGACCAATAATAAAGAGCCAGGATGAAAATATCTTTGGGCAGTTGAACGAATTGATGGCCTGGGAGCTTTTCTGGTGAGGGACTTCAGGATTGATAGGGGGCCGTATTAGAAACTTCATTTCTTGTCATCCCTATCGAACTCAATGCAAATCGACTGATCATGCAACTTTCTATTGTGCGTTCTTATTGAAGGGAAATAAATCCATCTTCAACAGGCATTCGGTGGGATCATCCCCAAATTTGGCAAGTAGATCAATGACGTGTACAAATGAGGGACATGGTGATCAAAACTAGGGGGTTCCTGTCAGTTGAAGGGAGATTCACATGCTTTTGTAAGTGGGCACCCTCGTTTACAAATTGCCTAGAAACTAGAAAGACACCTAGTTGTAGAGATCGTTTTGTGGAGGAGGAAAAAGTTAACCCAAATTCAGGAGGAAGCGATTCACAAAGGCGAGCATATCAATTTGCAGATTTGAGGTGCGTTGAAGGGGTGAGCAATTTGATAAAGGTATTTACATCAGTTCTTTGTTTTTCTAGCACAAAATATAAAACATGTTTGTTGTGATTTCCTCTTTGTTGGTTCTCTGGCACAAAACCAAGAAATTTGTTTACTGCATGTAAAGGAAATCTACCCAAGTTTCTTTCAATGCAAAATATTACATTGCTTTCCTTGAGACTACTTCTCCTTGAGGCATTCAGTAAAATAGTTCACGCATCATGTCTTTGCCTCCTCTTTTGCATACATGTTGACCAGAGCATTTCCAACTATTATATTTGATAAAATTCCTCTGTCCTTTATGCTTTGTTGGATGTCCATACCCTATTCCATAGCTCCCATTTTGGGTAGGTAGGGAAGATGTTGGCAAAGGTTTTGGGATTTGGCTTTACGCTTCCAATTGCATTGCTTAAAATTTTCTAAAGCCTTTTCAGCAAATCCATTTTGTGTACGTCCTGTAATCATTGCATTGCATGAGATCACATTTCATTGAGTCAGTTTGTCAAATAGTTCACATGCCTTGTATGCGCTTCCACATTTTGTATACATGTTTATCAGGGCACTTGCAAACTACAACTTCTGACTAAAATCCCTCTTCCGTTATCTTTTGATGGATGTCCATACCCTATTGCATTGCTCCCATTTTGGCACGAACGGTGAGGACGCTGGCTAAGGTTGTGGTGTCTGGCTTTATAGCCACCAGTTGCAGTGGTTTAAAGTTTCTTAAGCCCTTTTCAACAAATGCACTCTATGCATATTCTGTGAATATTTCATTGCATGGGTAAACTTCTCCTTGAGGCATTCTGTTACTAGTTTGTATACTTTATCTATTGGTAGGGCCGTAGAAATTAGATTTAAACCAATTAATATTTCTTTCTTGAAAGTTTCTAAGCTTTTATATCCTTTGATTGTGAAATTGGCTTACACCTACAAATACAATTGATTGATGATATCTAAAGCCTTTTCATCAAATCAATTTCATGATTATCCTATAATCATTAGATGACTTCATTTTAATGCTCTTTATTCTCTTTCTTGCAGACAACTTTCATGCCTTGTGTGAAACTTACACATTCAAACTATCATAGATTTTAAATCGATTCAAATCCTTTTGAGTATTCTACAAACATCACATTCCTAAGATGAATTATTTTGGGCACATTCTACCAAAAAGTATAAGTGCCTTGTCCATGAACAGTGTTAAGGGTTTAAGACATACCCTATGTCTGAATCCTGCAACGTTGCATTCTTGTGATCACTTTCTTTCTATTGTGTTTTAGCAACACTCACATGAATAAGTCCTCTTTTTAGAATGGTAGTTTGCAGTTTGAGAAACCTGACATGGGAACTAGCTTAGTATTTTGATGTGATCAATTTGGGGTCACTGGAGTTATTACACAACTGATCTAACTGACAAAGGGCTATTTTCAATAGATTACACTGTCATCGAAAAGCTTTTGTTTTTTAGATCACAGTTTTCAATTTTGTATTTAATAATTTTAAGCATATTATGTTTTTGCTAAGTTGGTTTGGTGACCTTGGGACACATCCCCTACCCTCTGTGGCTATTCCAAATACTTTGGGGATGCTGATGGGACACACACTATGTCACCTATTTTTATTGGATTGTTTTGTTTGGGCTTTGTATGCCTCGTTTGGTTAAACGATATGAGCTCAGGTATAACATATTGAGTCCTCGTACATGGCCTTGAGCACTTGTAAAGGCTAAGGATGCATATGAGAAGGCCTATCCATCTGCGGGGTGTTGATTCAGGCATGTTTGAGTCTCCTCATCGGTATGAGTAATGTACTTGTTTCCGTGTGGTGCCATCCCTTCGAGCACGCATGATGACTCCCCATCCAAGCTGTACTCTAGTTTCTAGTGCCTTGGTAGTCGTGAGTAGCACCTGGCAGTATATTTGTGAGTATCTCTATGTTATGACTTTGGCTTTATGCATTATTTTTCGTGTCTGCTCCGTGATTGATGTGAGTGTTGGCCATCATGTATACCCTTACTTGGTTACTTCTATTTGGGCCTTGTGACTATCTCCGTGCACGGTGGGGTGGTCTCTTATAAGTCCACATGGTTGGGAGGCGTTTCCACCACCATCAAGGACCGGTGTACAGGTTTTGGAGTATCAATTGGAAATGTTCTTTCTCTCCATTACCATACTAGTTGATGCACTTATTCAGTTATTGTATTATATTCATGGCTATGCCATTATACTTGTATATTCCTTTATGTAATTTTTGTACTCTCTTGCAAGAGATGATGTAAATTATAGTAATGAGAAGAAATGTGATGTTGTTTCTTATTTGTCTTATGGATTCCGGTGTGGGTATCGGATCTACTTGTACTATGATGATTATGGATTCATGTTTGTAATTGGAATGGGATTAGGAATATTTGAATTGGTGTTTAAAATGAACATAGTTTTTACAATGTTTCCTCTGGAGAGTGAATTAGTTCTCTCCTTTGGGTTGTACATTCTGTTGGTAATTTTCTCTGAATCGGCAGAGGGTTTGCCAGTTCCAATGTACAGGCAGATTTGGCCAACAGAGTACAGGAGGTTGTGTGAGCTGCCTCCCCTTCACTTCTGGTTCTGCCGCACCAAGGGGGGTATCCCTATAGCTAAAGATTTAACACTTTGACTCACCCAATGACATGAAGATTTAGCTTTGTGATAATAGGCAGAATACTCTCATGTATGGACCAAAATTTGAATGACAAATCACAAGTTTAGCAACACTCTTGGACATGTGTGTCTGGTTATGGATGAGAGTATGCAGGGGGTTCCTAATCCTACTCCTACAACTAACAGGTTGAAATTATGGAATGGTTTGAAATTATGGTTTGGATGCAAGACAAGGGTTTTGGATCATAACTACTTCACAAGAATAGACCAGTGCCTATCTCAGGGCAAGGAGTCAACTAGACATATACATAAGAATGGCTTGCAACTGTCATTCGAGTTTCAAGGGGTCAGGACTGGTATTTGCCTTACAAACACCACCCAAGGATGAGTATTTAACTATCTCTACTTACAAATATCCCAGTTGACATACAATCTTCTCCATACTCAAACTAAAATGATTTAATCCACTCCTTGAATGGAAGTTAGAGATTGGGCATGAAATACATAAATCTATATTCTAGAATTTGAGAAACGCTTAGCAACCAAATTCAGAAGAAGAAAAGCATACAACAAATGGAGACAAACAGCAAAACACATGCAAGAAGCATTTTTCATATAACATTAACACTGAAACTGAACACATGTGCAAGATACAACTCAGATGCAACACATAAACTCCACAGAGATACAACAGCGAGGAAAATGCCCTGTATTTTGTTATTTTTCCCCCAAAATTGCCCAAGTCTTCCACCACACAATGAGTAACATAGTTTGGCTTTTATACCAAAACTATAAACTCAGCAAAATTAATTACAAGGCCAGACAAAAATCCACCAGATACAATACATTAAAAAATGGTGCTTAAAATCATCAATGCACTAAGCAGAGGAAGGAGAGGGAATAGGTAGAATCGGGAGATGTGCCGCCGTTTCTAGATTTTCATCTTAAAATTGGTGGTTGGTCTATCATTCCACCCAACGTACCCCTGCAAGCACTGTCATTAAGATCAACCTACCTGCACCCCTCAGAAATGCAGCATCGGATGCATCAGAAGTTTTCCCACTAAAAGAAAATGCGGCCACGTAGAAAGAAAACCTTCACTGCTGGACGTTAAAACACTGTTGTCGATCACCTCCCCATCGCCAGGATCAATGGCTCCAAAAAACATTGACCAAGTCGCCGACCAATCAGATTGTGCCACGGAGGCACCTCATGTTTCTATCGCTGGCTTTTCCAATTCTCATTTTGCCTTTTCGCCCTTGTATATGCAAAAACGTATGCATATATAAACACCTTATATACAAGTCAGACCTCAAATTTTATTAGAATAATTTGAGAATCAGTTCAAATCTGGCTTGTATGCCCTTCATTACACATCGGCTTGTATATCAGCATATACAAGCGCTTTATACAACCCATGGACCTAAAATATTTATTCACTGCATTTTACTCCTCCATCGCATCCGGGTTGTATGTCCCTTTGCTTGCATCCATCGCCTCATACATACAAGGTAGATTTCAAACTTTTATCCGCCGCATCTGACTTCTCCTTCGGTTCCAAAATGCATATTTCACTTGTATGCTTTGAATGTACATCGGCATACATACAACTGCCTTTGTATACAACTGGTGGGCCCGACCATTTTCTCTCTCCTTTGCACTGTTCACTTTGCATGTCGTGAGCCTTTGTATAATTTTCAATGTACATTCCCTTGCACATACAAACAAGGAATCTTCTCCAGAATATTCCTGCAATGTATCTAACCATTGTATGTGCGCCCGAATGTATATTGCATATACATTTGACCTTGTATATCCACGGGCCCCACCACATGCATCTCTGCCTCGCCACTGTAGAAAATCTATATTTGCACCTCCTTGTATATTTTGCTTTGTATATGACCCGACATACAAAGCGGGAATATTCCCAGGAATCTGCAAAAGATTCCCCCTTTGTATATGCACCTTTTAGAGCCCGATATACATTCAAAAATGCATCTAACTCAATTTTTCAAAGGGCGATAGAGTTTTCTGACCCACCAATGCACATTTGACCTGCACGTATATACAAACACCCTTGTACATACAGAGGCACATGCATATGACTGATTTTTTGCATTTTTTAGCACTGTAGAGGCCAAAAGAGTTAGAACTTTTTGGAATTTTGGGAAGGGGCCTACATATACATATTTAAATACTAACATAGGCTCTGTCTAGGGACGCATGCCTCTTGCAGGCATGGTGAGAACTTCAGAATCTCTGGTTTCGTAGATTGGGCCTTGTCCATTGGGCTACAAAGTCAAACTTGCACTAACCTGCATCACAAACTAAATTTTTACACATTATTTTGGTGGCCCCGGGCAACCAAAAATAAAGAACCACAATTTTATCCTGTCAAATGCCTGATTCCCAATTGAATAATCCCAACCACAGTTGAAAATGTTAAAACAATCTGCCCATATGCTGATCTGATCAATTAGATGCTTCACTATTTTTGAAAACTTGTCACTGTCAGCACTGCCTCTGTCACTCTACATTTTACAACCAGACATATAACCATACATAGTAGAATATGTTTCAACATTCGGTAACATATGTAGGTTAAAATTTTCAAACAATAAATCCTCATATTGCATTTAGCAATATTCATTATCTACCTGGCTGTTGCATTAAACCAAACACATATCTAGCTGATCCAAAAATTGAAAACACTCAGAAAGTATGAGGCCCTCAATGTAATTCATATCACCTGTTGACATTGAAAGCAAAACCTGATCCACACAGCCATTACCATCATTGCACATGTCTGAAACAACCGATGCTGAGCATTCATTATCCACAGTTTGCAAATCAATATTATCATTTTCAAACAAAGGGTTAATTCTGCACCAATGAATGTCATAACTCACAATATCAAATGCATCCACAGGCTCATCATAAAGGGGATTTACACTCATTGCAAAAGTCTCTGTTTCCTTTTCATGACAATCTAGCTCTTTGTTATCATTAAATCCATAGTCATAAGAAGAACAAACTTGATCCATGAACTGATCGTGGATATCATCACTATCAACTGATTTATCTGATTGCCCCACATACAAAATTTTTGCTACTTCAATGCACTCTGAAGTTGAACTGTCTACATCATTTTCTATCCCTCTAATGCTTCCTGATGAAATTGATATTGACTCTTGATCCATATGATTACAACTTTGCACAACTAAATCATTTAAACATGAATTCTCTTTGTTTAGGACTAGCATGCAAATATTACTTGGGAAATTATTGTTGTCAACTTCATTTGCTGGGCAAAATAGGACATCCTCCTCTATAATAGAAACATCATCAACTTGGAATGATGCAAAAACTGGGATACAGGGGTGTGAGTACTTTGACAGTCATCTCCAACATTCAAACTATATCCCTTATCAACATTAGTGGCCCTAGGGCAGCAAAAATTTTCAGAGAAATACCCTTTTTGAATCCCATTCCTCCAATTATTTTCAATGTCAATGGAAAACTGACGTGCCTAATGCAATGTGGTGGGCTCCTTGTCCCTTAATCTATAGCTCATTTTCCTATCAAATGCTCCCAAATAGACAACTAGGCACAGTGCATCATTTGGTCTCATGCATTTTGGAATTCTATTCAATGCCTTCATAAATCTGAGGTTAAAAGCTAGGATCAACTCATCTTCTTCAATATGGATTTACATAAAATCACTAATAACTGCATATTCAGATATTCTTTCACCAAATTGTTCTAGAAATGCAAATTTAAAATCATTGCAAGAGCTGACAGAGTAAGCTGGAAGATAGGAGAACCAATCCCTTGCATCTTTATCTAGAGATTGAACAAATAATCTCATAACTACATCTTCATGGTCAATCTCAAAATCATCTACAACATTTATAAACTGTTGCAAGTGTTTCTCAGCTGATTCATCCTTTGCACCATTAAATTTGGGCAAATATTTTCTGATTTTAGATGGAAAAGCATTTGGATAGCCACAAATGCCATCAAAATTTATGGGCTTATATCTGTCAATGCTGAAACTTCTTTTGTTACATGGTTGGGACTGATTATTATGCATCATTACATTTGACACCTCACTAGGGTGCATGGGCTGATAATACATCATTATGTTTTTGCAACCCTCTTTTCAACTCAAATTTTCAATCATAATAATGACCTTAGGCCTTTAAAATATAAACTGTTATTTCAACTTTCCTAAATTCCTTCAAATGAGTCTTTTAAACAATATTGCATACTCCTTTTGAAATGCAAACTAAGTCCTCACAAAAGTATGCAATCTAATCACCAATATTTCCCTTTTGACTAGTGCTATTTCACCAAATAGGGAACCTTTCAAAACTTATGAAAATACCTAGATATATTGTAGCAACTACAAATTCAACACCTCTAGTGTCCTCTTATCAGGTTCTTTATATGTAGAGTCACCACCTCCTTGGTAGAGGAATAAGCTTCAAATAGGCCGAAGCTAAAAATTGATTTCTTTCTAGGTTCTCCCACAGCAGAGCCACACACATAACTTTTCAGATTTTGCTGTAACAAACACCTCCAGGTCTGCTTCTTCAATCCTTTAGACTCAAACTTTCATGGATATGACATTGATCTCCCCAGCGGAGTCACCAATTTTGTTGGTAATTTTCTTTGAATCAGCAGAGGGTTTGCCAGTTCCAATGCACAGGCAGATTCGGCCAATAGAGTACGAGAGGTTGCGTGAGCTACCTTCCCTTCACTTCTGGTTCTGCCGCACCAAGGGGGGTATCCCTATAGCTAAAGATTGAACACTTTGACTCACCCAATGACATGAAGATTTAGCTTTGTGATAATAGGCAGAATACTCTCATGTATGGACCAAGATTTGAATGACAAATCACAAGTTTAGCAACACTCTTGGACATGTGTGTCTGGTTATGGATGAGAGTATGCAGGGGTTCCTAATCCTACTCCTACAACTAACAGGTTGAAATTATGGAATGGTTTGAAATTATGGTTTAGATGCAAGACAAGGGTTTTGGATCATAACTACTTCACAAGAACATACCGGTGCCTATCTCAGGGCAAGGAGTCAACTAGATGTATACATAAGAATGGCTTGCAACTGTCATTCGAGTTTCAAGGGGTCAGGACTGGTATTTGCCTTACAAATACCACCCAAGGATGAGTATTTAACTATCTCTACTTACAAATATCCAGATTGACATACAATCTTATCCATACTCAACCTAAAATGATTTAATCCACTCCTTGAATGGAAGTTAGAGATTAGGCATAAAATACATAAATCTGTATTCTAGAATTTGAGAAACGCTTAGCAACCAAATTCAGAAGAAGAAAAGCATACAACAAATGGAGACAAACAGCAAAACACATGTAAGAAGCATTTTTCATATAACATTAACACTGAAACTGAACACATGTGCAAGATACAACTCAGATGCAACACATAAACTCCACAGAGATACAACAGCGAGGAAAATGCCCTGTATTTCATTATTTTTCCCCCAAAATTGCCCAAGTCTTCCACCACACAATGAGTAACACAGCTTGGCTTTTATACCAAAACTGTAAACTCAGCAAAATTAATTACAAGGCTAGATAAAAATCCGCCAGATACAATGCATTCAAAAATGGTGCTTAAAATCATCAATGCACTAAGCAGAGGAAGGAGAGGGAACAGGTAGAATCGGGAGATGTTCCGCCGTTTCTAGATTTTCATCTTAAAATGGGTGGTTGGCCTGTCATTCCACCCAACATACCCCTGCAAGCGCTGCCATTAAGATCAACCTACCCGCACCCTTCAGAAATACAACATCGAATGCATCAGAAGTTTTCCCGCTAAAAAAAAATGTGGCCACATACAAAGAAAACCTTTGCTGCTAGACGTTAAAACACTGCCGTCGATCACCTCCCCATCGCCAGGATCAATGGTGCCAAAAAATGTTGACCAAGTCACCGGCCAATCAGATCGTGCCACGGAGGCACCTCATGTTTATATCGCTGGCTTTTCCAGTTCTCATTTTGCCTTTTCGCCCTTGTATATGCAAAAATGTATGCATATATAAACACCTTATATACAAGTCGGACCTCAAATTTTATTAGAATAATTTGAGAAACAGTTCAAATCTGGCTTGTATGCCCTTCATTGCACATCGGCTTGTATATCAGCATATACAAGCGCTTTATACAACCCACCGACATGAAATATTTATTCACTGCATTTTATTCCTCCATCGCATCCAGGTTGTATGTCCCTTTGCTTGCATCCATCGCCTCATACATACAAGGCGGATTTCAAGCTTTTATCCACTGCATCTGACTTCTCCTTCGGTTTCGGAATGCATATTTCACTTGTATGCTTTGAATATACATTGGCATACATACAACTGGCTTTGTATACAACTGGTGGGTCTGACCATTTTCTCTCTCCTTTGCATTGTTCACTTTGCATGTCGCGAACCTTTGTATAATTTTCAATGTACATTCCCTTGCACATACAAACAAGGAATCTTCTCCAGAATATTCCTACAATGTATCTAACCATTGTATGTGCGCCCAAATGTATATTGCATATACATTCGACCTTGTATATCCACGGGCCCCACCACATGCATCTCTGCCTCACCACTATAGCAAATGTATATTTGCACCTCCTTGTATATTTTGCTTTGTATATGACCTGACATACAAAGCGGGAATATTCTCGGGAATCTGCAAAAGATTCCCCCTTTGTATATGCACCTTTTAGAGCCCGATATACATTCAAAAATGCATCTAACTCAATTTTTCAAAGGACGATAGAGTTTTCTGAACCGCCAATGCACATTTGACCTGCACGTATATACAAACACCCTTGTACATACAAAGGCATATGCATATGACTAATTTTTTGCATTTTTTAGCACTACAGAAGCCAAAAGAGTTAGAACTTTTTGGAATTTTGGGAAGGGGCCTGCATATACATATTTAAATACTAACACATTCAGCCATACTTGGCCATGGATGTTGTCAACATATCGAATTGGCAACCGTATCACATGCATGTTATCCTTTTATGTCAAAAAAAATATTCTGGTACTCTTTTGGCTCTTACCCTTTGGGGTTGCATGGCAGGATGTTATAGCCAATGTCTCCATGGAAGGCATGTTGGATGCTATTATTGGCGATTTGGGATGTTTCAAGTATGCTCATGGCTTGCTCCATTGATGTTGCAAGAAGTGCATTAAGATTGCTTGTAGCCCATGGTGAATCTATCATCACAAAATTTAATGAATTGTCTAAAGACCTATTATGGCTTCGATGGTATTACGACCCCTACACCAACATTTCTTCCCACTTCTCCATGCAAAATTTGAGAGTTTTAAATATTTTTGATGAATCTTCCAACCTAGAGAGCTTGTGGTAGTCATGAACGTGTATAAAAATTATTATTCATTTCTCGCATTTATGCTTGTTGTTTGGGTTGTAGAAATGAAGGTGGCATTATACATGTTTGACATCAAAAGAGGTGACCATGGACGTGGTGGAAATGCCTCCATCTTAGCAAGGCAAATATTTATAAGACCTTTTGAACTAAGAGACTTATACCACTTTACAAAAGTTTGCCAAATCAAACATAAAAGAATGCGCTCCGGCATTATCAATGGGGGTTACGCCAACTCTATGTACAAAAACTCAACAAGTTGCCAAAATCAATGGGCTTCTCAAATATTTGAAACAAATGGTTTTAAGTTTAGGCTCAACGAGAAGTTCACTAGGCAGTTTGTCACTTGAAATCCCCCAATCAACTTGACCTAATTTATTGCCAGGGATTACAATTGCTTCC
The DNA here is from genome assembly GCA_027924645.1 of Cunninghamia lanceolata. NCBI lineage: Eukaryota > Viridiplantae > Streptophyta > Pinopsida > Cupressales > Cupressaceae > Cunninghamia > Cunninghamia lanceolata. The sequence continues at coordinate 15,710,823 of BSBN01000078.1, forward strand.
AAATCGATTTGTTAATTGTATAAAAGGCCTATGCAGAGCATGATTGTTCATAATTCAATAAATTTATTTTTGGATTAGATAGATGATCTTGTTTTGGGGTGGTTCCTATAAAATTTCATAGTACTTCGTTACAATTCTATGATAGAATGAAGACAGGTTACGACACCATGCTGCATTATCTTTTGTTCTCACTACCTTTGTTCACTCTTAGCTAAGCTAAGACAACTACGTTCTAGTGAAGTGAATATATTTTCATAATTCAATAAACTTATTGTTGGATCAAATAGCTAAGATTGTAAGCTTATATACATTAGATTGTCCAAAGGGTAAGCTCAAGGCCCAGTTCTCTTAAATTATATAGAACAACATATTTATGGATAAAGTTAAAGTGAATGCAAGATATATAGAGCAACATTGGTGGATGATGTAATCAAGGAACATGCATCACCCTCACCAATTGATCTTAATGAATTGAGCTATATCCCTTTGGTATGTTTTAACCTTTGAATTACCATAATTAAAATAAGAACTAGGATAAAGCATAAGCGGGGCTAAAGAGACTTCCTTATTTGTAAGAATTCCATGTGGAGATGAGTGTTGGTCCTAGAACACACCTCCTAAAAAATCTAGCATTTCACCACAAATTTCTTCAAGTTCCTTGTTTGCATGCACACAATCAACAAAATCATTGGTCAACAATAAACTTTGCCAAACAAAATCATAAAGGACCTCATGAAAATCAATGCAATCTTATGTATTAGTAAATTTAAAACATGAGGATTCATTCTTGTTAATTATGAGTTCAATATTAGTACCACAAGAATCAATCTTACTACCTTGAAAAGCATTAGATGTTCCACCATTATTATTAGAAAATGTTATATAAGTTACACATGAATCTTCCTCCAACACCTAATCAAGAAATTCATACCACTCTTCAGTTTTACTCATCTAGATGTAGTCACATATCTCCTCTTCAAGTGAAAACTTGTTCCTCATTTTCGTGTTCCCACACACAAAGTATGATAGATCTAATTCAAAGCATGAACCATCATGATTTACCTATTCACATATCACTTAGGGGCTTAATGTTGATGACTCATTATCCTTTCAGAAAGAATTTGGGCATAAATCATCTTAGTCAAAACCAATCAAGGTATCTGGTTGACCCATTATTTGCATGTCATCATTCAATTTTTGAATGAGTGCATGGATGTTTATTTTAAAATCTAGGATTGCTGGTGGGTGTGGCTCTTGTTTGATAGTATATTCATCATGATAGGGGTAGGCATTGTCACCTTCTTGATTTGCCATAAAACTAGACAACTTAGGAGGAGTTGAAGCATATTGATTTTCCCCATGTTAGGAGTTGCAGCATATTCAATATGTACTCATAGATTAAATGAGTTTTATAAGCCCCAAGTTGTTTATTACCATCAACAAATATTTGAAATATGTGTTTCCATCACATGACAAAAAATATTCTGGTGGAAGGTCTATCATTCTTGTTGTCGATCTTGTCTACTTACTACTTGTGTGTGACATGCCATTTATGCAAGTATCCCCATTTTATTACATTATGTAGGAGAACACTTTATCGTTATATCTATAGATCATTAAGTAGTGTGCAATTTGACCATATATTTTTTATGTAATGTTTGTACTTTGTGTGTTTACATGCAACACTTATGGTAAAGTATTGTGGATTACATTGTTGACATATGTGACCTTGAAGATGGTTTTTCATTAACTAAGACATGATCTAGAACATGTTAAATCTAAATAAATGTTTGTCCCTATTGGGAGTGGATTTGAAAGGCTACCCATCACCCTCCCCTTCCAATATCACACTATGCACCTCGCTCCAGAGGCACCTAGATTGCCCCTAGAGGTTCCATCAAAGTTTAGTTTGTGCCAACCAAATTTTTCTAGATGCCAAACTGCTTGCATTCTCCACAATTGAGCTATTTTGCCACCTTCCCCCCAGAAGGGGGAATGCGTAGCCCAAACCAAGACACTCTCATCTTTGCATCCCATCCAAGGAAGTTGAAATTTTTGGGGTTTTGACTCGCCACTCTGCTATCGGAGACTTTGACTATGGTCACTTCAAGTTTGTTAAGAAAGTGGGGAAAACACAACTCTTCTCCTTGAAATACTCTCCTATTTCTTTCCTTCCACACCTCCCATATCAGCAAATAAGGACTAATTTTCCAAATGTTTGTGAACATGGCTGATTTGAAAAGAAGGGGCCAAGATTGGAAGAGACTAAATATCGTTGGGTAGGGCTCACTTCCATCCTAGCTTAGCATAAAGCCACTGCCAATACTCCTGAGTGAACAGACAACCAAGCAGCAAGTGGTCTACTTTTTCTTCTGCATTCTTGCACAAAACACATCTTGATGGACCCTAATAGCTTAGCTTATGAAACTTATATGTTGTTACAATTTGACCTTGTAAAGATGCCCAAGTGAAGGTTTCAACCTTGGGAAGGCACTATTTGTCCCAATAGAGATGCACAAGCAAAAGAGAACTGCTTTCCTCTTCTGCCATTAGGAGCCTATATCTATTTTTTACATTGTATTGGCCAGATTTGGCTCCATTCCAAACTAGTTTGTCTTCTCCTGCCCTTAGGCATATGGCTCTACAACTGAGGTCTGCCTTAAACTCAGAAATCAAGGGTCTCGGGAATCTCAAAGAATTTACATCCTTCCACCTCCACTCCTTTCCACCATTGCAACTCCTTTCTTGCATGAAATCCTTGATTCTGACTCCCCATCTTCGGGTTGTGACTCTTTTGACCTCCTCTAATTCTTGTCTTTTGTTTAAGCATAGGTATCCACCCCATGAGTCATCCCAAAAAAGTGTAGATCTTCCATCCTTAACATCCCAAGTTAGATAATTTGTTATGAGTGATCTACCGTTACTCATGAAGTTCCAAATCCTTGAGCCTTGTGGAATGTGGAATGTGATCTGAAGTTAGGATACTCAACCTATCCTCATCCAAATACTTTCTTTGCAATATTTTGACCCACTTCAAATTTGGATTCGAATACATGTATCCTCCAAATCAGTTTTGCTTCGAGAGGAATATTTTTCTTCAGCAAGTTCTTCAGTCCCTCGCCCCCTGCTTGCTTAGATTTGCACATCTTTTCCCACACTATGAGAGGTATTTTCTTTTGTTTAGAGTTACCTTGCTAGTAAAAGTTCTTCATACTCTTGTTGATCTTTTGACTAGCACCCATTGTTAAAGGAAGACAAGACATTAAATAAATTGGGATGGCAACCACCACAACTTTGAGGGTGACTACTCTTCTCACTCTAGAAAGCCATCACCCCTTCTAGGAGGCTAGCCTGTTGCCTATCTTTAGACCAAGGGGATCCCACAACTTGTCTAATCTTTGTCCCATAGCTAAAGGCATACAAGATATTTGCAAGGGAGACAACCTCTATTGAATTTGAAGACATTTAGAATCTACTATTCAAGCCTGGGGTTGACAAAAAAGAAGAAAATTTCTGAATCGTCTTTATTGACAAACTGACCAAAAGCATTTCCATATAAGTTGAGCAGATACAATAAATTATTAATCATATAAGAAGGTCATAAATTTTAAAGACATATTACAAATCATAAACTAAACATTTGTACGTTGAAATACACATTGCATTTTTAACTTGTAATTTTCTTCACCAACATTCATTTACATAATATGCATTTTTTAATGTATGAATCCCAAAATTTCAAATAAAATAAATTCTGAAGCAAATAAATTCATAAATTTGAAAAATATTTTATAAATCATGAACTAATATATATAGGTTGAAATACATATGTTTTCAAGCTGCAATTTTCTTCAACATTCTATTACACAATATTGGAAGATAAATATATTTTAGTGTATTGATAATATAAACAATGGGAATATAAATCTAACTATCACTAACACTTGTAATAGAATTTGTATATTAGAAAAATGAATATTGTGTGAAAGAATGTTGTTGAAGAAAATTGTAGGTTGAAATATATTATTTCAACTTCCACATGCATCCATTTCTTAACACTTTAAATTGCAAATTAATTACATATCTTGTTATAAATAACTCATTTTTAATCATTCAAAAATTTAATATGCAAATTAATTTAGAAATTATTGATAAAAAAAATACTAGGGTGAAAATTTTAGACCTTCTTAGGTTTTTGTATTTTTCACTATCTCAAAAGTTAATATTTGTGCATTTCAACCTGCATATGCACCCATTTCTTACAAGTGTCTATGATAGTTTAAATTGCAAATTAATTGCATTCCCTTCTATAAACAATTGTTAGTCACACTTTAAATTCCAAATTACTTTCATTCCCTACCATCAATAACTCATTTTTAAATAATTCAAAATTTACTCTAAAAACAAAGATTGTTTATTTGAATTTTTTTTAAGAAAATTACAAGTTCAAATACTTGATTCATAGGCAAAATGAATATTGTCAAAAATGGACAAAGTAACACATCCAACCTATATGTTACTTTTTATTTATATTTATCATAAGAATGTTAAAATAATCATCTTGCAAACACATTTCCAAATAATAATCATAGGTTAAATATTTTTTTTATATTAAAAAATCTAAAATTTACACTAATTTATTAAATATTTTCTTTGAGTTAAATATTAAAGCATTTATTTATTTAAATATATAATAAAATGAATATACAATTATCATAATAATTAATATAATACATAATTTAATATTAAATTTTTAAATATTACAGTCATTAAAATTTTAAAATATATATTAATACCATATAAAATTTACTACACTTTTTAGTAAAAAAAAATTCAACAATTACCAAAATATTGAAAGAGCTTTTCAAAAGTAAGATTTAAAGTTACGATATTAAAAAAAATAGTATGTGTCGAGTGAATAAAATAGTTTTAAAGTAAAATAAAATAACTCTTATGTAAATAAAAATATCTTTGTGTCTTTTTTCATCTATTTACTTATCTATTTATGTATTTTTACTAGTTAAAATAGATTTTAATATTAAATATTTATATAGAAAAATAACTACATATTATTATTTTGTATTATTGTCATTTTGGTTTCCTCTCTAATTGTTTAGAGAAATCTCTTATTTTAAAAATAGCTATATACTTAATACGTTAAATAAAGTAATTAGAAAAGTTATGTATTATAGGAAATAAACATAAGATATAAAACTATTGAAATAATCTATTTCCACATCAAATATCAATAGTTATTTAGTTAAAATATGGATTAAGTAATTTATTAAAATTGTAGACTATAAAACTTTGGCACTATTGATATAGTGATGCACTTAAAATATGGAGTAAATAATTTATTAAAATTGTTCAATTATAAAACTTTGACGTTATTGATATAGTGATGTATTTAAAATATAAAGTAAATAATTTGTTGAAACTTAGTATACATATCTTGATGTGTTTCATATCTATACTACTTTATATTTAGATTATTTTATTTATGCATATACAATAATAAAGTGAGTCATTGTAATTTATAGTTTGTAATTTATAGAAAACATAAGCACATACTATAGAGGGTTGTATAAATAAATAATCACATGGCAAGATAAACTATAGCTAAAATTAAATTAGGTTACTGACAAAGTCTTATCTTCAACAATAAGAATGGAGCAACACTATTGGGTCTAATAAATCTTTCTTGCATCACATATTATTACACCACACAAATATCCAAAACAAACTATTAAAGACCATTTTCATTTCAAAATCATGCTAAAACTACACAACATCCTAACATTAGAAATGGCTCAAAATTTTTATTATATTGATATTTGATTGGATAAAATAATTTATTAATTTTTATAAATTGAAAACTCTAAAATTCTTCCAATAAAAAGTGTTTAGTCAATGGTTTTAAAAAACCTTCTAATTTCTATTATAAAAAAATTGAAAAAAATCTAAAACATCAAACTTTTAAGATTTGTATCATTTTTTAAAGATCCATATTAAAAACAATAACTTCAATATAAAATATTTTATTAGTGCAGTAAAACTATTGTTTTGGATTATTAATGCACCAAAACTATTGTTTTTATTCCAAAACTATAGTGCATCAAAACTATTACTTTAAATAAATTGGACCAGGCCTAATAAATTCAAAATTATTAAAAGAATTGACGCCCCTGGGAATAAATTTAAAATCATTTAAACTCCGTAGCATCCATTAAACATAGCTGTACTTTTTCTCCATCCCATCACACGACCCATGTCTGATTTTGATATGGCATGCCTGGCATGGTAACATGGTGGCATGAGAATAAGGAATGCCAATGGAGGGAAACAGAAACAAAAATGAAAATGGAAAAGAGTTTGACTGTACTGTGGGCTCCATATGCAATGTCAGCCAGTACTAACAACGCACTAGCTGTTTAAGCCTTTCCACTGCTGTGTTACACCAACAAATGTTTCCCCCAAAACCCTATAGAGTGTAACCTCTGTAGGCTAGGAAGCCTCCTTATCAGAGTGAATTACCGCATGTGTAACCACCTGAACGGATGCCTTGACTAAAACTCACTTGTAGAAAAGCCAAAAACCCCTATTTGGTGACACAGGAGGAAAATCCTTTGGAGCCGTCCAATGTCTTACACTCGTTTAGTGTGCAAACATAAAAGTTCAATTCTTCAGAGGAACTATAACTTGATATGCGAGAGAAGTGATTGCCATGGAGGGGAGCTGGTGCTATCAAGTTACTATCTGTCACACCTTTACACAAGTGGCTAGAGTAAAATCCAAGTTGGAGCTCATCAAATATTGTCCTTGCCAACCTTAGGATTGTACTTTCTTTTTGGTCAAAAATTGGTAATAACAACATGGAATCTTCTTGTCTGTTGTGTTTTTTATCGCAACAACTTGACACAAATCATTAGCAAAAATACTAGACTTGCTTTGACAAACATTTTGAAAACAAGACAAGATCAAAAAACTGAAACAAAAAGGCAAACCTTCTACAGAACTCAGAAAACAGAGAGCACTTCCACATAGTTTGAGAGAAAAGTAAAAACATTTCCTAGTACCCATTACTACTTAGATTCAATTCCACCCACATCAAATCTTTATATGGTTGAAACTAGATCGTAATTCAAGAGAAGAAAAGACATGGGTTCACTACATGGTAGCCACTATACTTCTAGTGATGAGGAAGAGGACATTACCCAAGAAGAAATTATTAGTGCTCAACAAGACCCCAAATTTCAAAAACTAATGGACAAAGTCATCACAATGTATCCCCATAAGTACTTCCTTATGCTAGCGCAACAAGGAGCAAAGTTACCTTCCAATTTTGACATAGAACAATTAAGAGAAATAAGGCAAACAAATGAAACTAAAGCCCCTAAAAATAAGAAAGCTAAGGATGTGACAAATCCATTAGAAGCACTCGCACAACAAATTCGATCTTTACAACAATAAGTTGTGGATTAACAAACTAAACCTTCCACAAAACAATATTCATTAGAGAACATATCTCCTTATCCATGTGATACTAACTTGGTTATGATACCTTTCCCCTCCAGTTTAGAAGTGGCCAAATTGGACAAACATAGAAAAAAAGGGGATCCAAGTGAACCAAATCCTTCATAACATGAGCATGCTAGTACTAGCCACTCTCCACACCTAGATCATGCATCCTTAACCTGTCTTAATAATACTATTGACAAGGGAAACACCCCCTTAAGTTTAGAATCATATACCCTTCCATCTACTAGTCCTCCATCACCATCCCATCAAATGCCTATCCCAAAGCATACTAGTCCTACACCAACACCACCATCAAATGTCCCAAGCTCTAATCCATCAACCAAAGAATCCTTGAATTATTTTCTCCAAAGAATATTTACAAAATCTAAAAGCAAAACAAAAGTTATGGAGAACTCCAAACCCACCCATCCATTACCTCATTCATCTACCCATACACCTATGAAGAATGTGATCCAAGGGCTACTAGCAAGGAGTCAGCCATGTCACCAAACTCTTATCCTTGAACCTACAAAAGATCCTTCCAATGCCATGTTTGATCCTACAATCCCATCATTTAGTCCACAAACCCTTGAGCCTATTGAAGAATCTCCACCAATGAATCCAAGTCAAGATCCTTCATCCCTTCATGTTGATAACCCTCAAGGGCATGTCAAGCCTATCCAAGATCCTTCCACTTCTATTCAAGTAACCCAAGAGGTATGTCAAGAACCTGATCCTAAGCATGTGAAAACATCAAGTCCTGGTCCTAATCAAGATCAAATCACTTTCACTCCACCCATCCATAACATTTATCTTTTCCATGATCTAGATATTACCTATGAAGAAGATATCCATGAGCAACTTGATCCTATACCTATACATGAGAAAGAAATCTAAATCCAACCCATTCATAACCTATATCTTTTCTATGATCAAGATATTATCGTTGATGAAGAACCTATACCTGAGCAGATTGATCCCATCCATATCACACTTAATCCTATCTATGATCAAGATCCCATCTACGATCAAATATCATATCTATGATCAAGCGAACCATGATGATCCTCTTAGCCAACTTTATGCAGTCCATGGTCACAAGCTTACTACCCCATCTATCCATAACCCCATAACCATCCATGAGAAAGAAACCTCCATTACTCCTATCCATTCTCCACCTAGTCCTATCCATGATCCAACAACACACACTTTCCTAGATGAGACAATTGCCTCCCAAGTGCACATAGATGATCAAACCAATAACTTGGATCTTAGTGAGCATAATGATAATCAAGACCCTAACAATCCTCCACCATCCATTATCGACCATGCTACAAATCCCCCACCATATACCCTTGGTCTTACCACCTTCATCCATGAATGTTCCTCCTTAGGAGAGAAACAACCATTATCTACCACTTCACCTTCCCTATCAAATAACGAGCTCGTATCTAGTGCCCAAATCACACATAATCCCATTGTCCACCACATACTCCAAAATATGAACTATTAAGGTAAAGGCTTAGGCCTTCATGAACAAGGTATTTTGGAGCCTATCTATGTCAAAGTCCCTTCAACCTCTTATGGCCTTGGTTATACTCCCCGAGAAAAGCAATCTCATGATGTTGGTACTTCCTCCATGCCTTCTAAATCCACCACTTCCCATCGCAAACCCTATCATATTCCCAAAACATATGTCGCCATTCCATCTCCATCATCCTACAAATGTCAAAAGCATGTGACCATACACCTTCCACCATCCAATTTACCTCCGCTACTTCCAACTCCTAACATCCTTCCATCCATTTTACAATCACATCTCCCAACACCAAATTCATCCATCTACACATTTCTTCACATTTCAAATCATGATTGACAAATGCACATATTGTCTAAACGTGAAGCTTCCACTCATTCCACCAAACCTACGAGATTCAAAAATAAACATTGGGATGCCTCCTTTCATAAAGTCAAAAATCCAAAGGGTCCTAAAACCTTAGGAAATCATTCCAAAAAATTAATGAAAAACCCATCTCAAAAGCTACATACACCCACACACCTCAAAGCAAAAATGACAAAGGTGTGGGTCCCCAAGCAACAAGTATTAACCTCAGAAGCTGCACAAAAGTTGCATATACCCAAGCCCATACCTTCACAAGTAAAGTCTAAAAGCAAAATTGTTTGGGTACCTAAGAAAAAAGCCATCAAGTTAAATGAGGCATCTACCTCTCAAGAATCCCAACCATCCAATTTTTCCTTTTCCATCCAAAAGTCTCAAATCCTTCCATCCCACATGACAATCAAAAATCAGAAAAATACTAAGTCTATGTGGGTCCCTAAATGCCTAAATCACTCATCCACTAAGCAAACATCTCCATTGCTTCCTACACCACCTTCCCATCATAAGCTTCAAAGTTTATCATGGTATGTGCAACCATTGGTCATGGTTCCCTTCCATCCCATGACACTTACACATACCTCCATCTCCCCTTCCTTCCACTATTATCCTACATACCATCCCCGTCCTATTCCTATGGTCCATGCTTTTGCATAAGCCTTCCCTCCATCCTTACATAAGTCTTACATAATCTGCATCATAATCCACTATCGTACCTTCCATAATCCGCTATCTACCTACTCCGTCTTCCTTTCATGTGATCCTTACCAACATCTATGAGCATAGAGACATTTGACATGATCCATGTGATGACATGCATCTCTAATGGGACACTATCACCTTCATGGAACCAGACACTTGAGTCCCTCTTGTCCGTATTCCATCTATCCTATCCAAATATTTGAAAAAAGAAAAAGTCATAAAGTCAAAAAAAAAGAAAAAGAAAAAAAATCAAAAAAGTAAAGAAAAATCCTTTCATCCAATGGTGAAAACCTAGTAAATAGGTGCCTTAGATAAGTACCATGATGAAAACCTGGAAAACAGGTGTTGTGTAGGTTGATCTTCTATGATACTTACACTTGAGGGCACATTGTCTCATCCAACCTATCATTTCCATCATATTGTATCCATCCTTATCCATCACATACGTATTCTTATCGAATCCATTCATCCTCCCTTCATCCTATTGATCTTGATAAAGATAGGGGTAAAATGTTGAAACAAGCTTTGGACAACTCTTGATGTATCTAATACTTCCAAACGTGTCTTCCCATCATGTCATTGCATGCATTGTCATGCTATATCTTGAATAAGACATGTTATTCCTAAGCGACATAGTCCTTGGAGATCATATCCTGAATTCTCCCGTCCATCTTTCCTTCCTACATTTCCAATCCATTATCTCCTAATTTCCATCCTTCTACCTATCCATCCATTATCCACTATAACCCATCCATCTACTTAGCCATGGTGTTTCCTTGTTATCAATATCTAGTATTTAGGCTATCCAAAATTGTTATCTAATGTCATCCCAAAACATTTCAAAATCCCAAAAATATCAAAACACATCACAGGTACTTAACATGGCTTGTTACTAACTCACTTTCACTGCCTTGTCAAATAAGTTTATACATCTAGTCTGTCATCCATCTTGTCATTTATAGCAACTCCATCATCATTATCACTAGTCGAACTACGTCACCTCTAAGCTATCACGTAGGCAAGGCCATCATCAATGAGCCCCCAAGGCTTCCCATCCATCCCATCCCGTATCACACATCCTTTTGTCTATCTGAATCCACACCATTTCCCATCACCTAGGTCTTAGGTCCACATGGTCCGTGCCCCGAACTATGTTGCCTCTGCATCATCACATAGGAAAGGCCATTGATCAATGAGCCCTTGAGGCACTAGGTTAGTCCCTTAGGGCCCATCTCTTTGTGTCTATTATCAGTCCATCCATAATAAGTCAATCCTTTACTTGATTGGGGGCAATATCCTCAACCTAGTTAGGGAACTAGATTCTTAAATGCTACAACTCAGAGGATAGTAAAAACTAGATTGTGGATTTCTCACTAGACAACAAGCAATGTGGCAAACACAAGCTTTTAAAACATTATCTTGGCAAGAAGACATTTAAACTGCACCTGACAAATCCCAACTTGCCTAAACTATCAAACATGACTCTATCAGTTATTGTAAGAAAATATATCTATGGAAAGAAGGTTTTATGTTGGTTTAAAGTCTTATGTCTTGATTTTGTTATTATGTCCTTTTATGCTACTCAAGGATGTCAAAAACTAGAGGAGCTATGATGGGGGCATAATTTTTTCATTTGTTTGCTATTTGTGGATTTATCTTTAGTAATGTGAAACCTTGTCTAATGACATGATCAACATAATGATCATCGAGGACATAAGAGGTCTAAACATGAAAGGGGGAAATCCTTGTCTATTTATACGCAAGCAATACTCAGGTCATCTTGGTTCAATTATACTTAGATGCTTGTATTAACTTGCTAAATCAAAATCCATGTAAGCAATACTCAGGCCATCATGGTTTAATTATACCTAGATGCTTGCATTTTCTTACAACATTTAAGAAAAAAAATCTCAATGATGAAACAAAGTACTTCAAAAACTTGTATACAAAGATGACATAATCCACATCCATACATACCAAATTTACATTTCACCTCATTTATAAGCTTTCTATAACTACCATTTATCCAAGTGTCTTAAGATCCATGTCTTTTCTTTCATTTGTCCAAGTTTATTCTTCTAATCAATTCTTCCATCAATTCATTCAAACCCTTATCCAATCAATCCAAGAAATGATCCAAATGCAAGTCTGTCCTTAATCCATACCAATAAAGTTAATCAATCTTGTCAAATTATCCAATCGCAATCAATGGTCTTGATCCTAATCTCATCATAAACCAAATCAATCTATCATCATTTACAGTGGGATATATCTTTCCCGCATCTTTGTGTTGATCTAGGGATATATCATTCCCTGTAATGACAACACTATCGTCGTCTATCATTATCGATTAATCATCAGTTTATGGCTAGATAGGGGCAATACCTTGTTTGTTCTTGTATCATTTGTACATACTTACTTGCTTGCTTGTGTGTGTTATCAATTTATCTTGCATAGCATGTCATTTAACTCTTTCATCCATCCCTTATCTTGTATCCTCCATTTTATTCACCCTAACCTGTCATTCAGCCTGTCTCATCGTGAGATTGTCTGTCATCCTATCATCACATTCTTCCCATCTAATCTCCCAAGGGGGCATCCTATCATCAATAACCTATACAAGGGGCAAATTGGGGCATTTTTAAATCATAGAAAATTTTTATTTCTTTGAAGCAACGTGATAAATCACATTGCATCAAAGAGGGGCAAAATGTATACACCTAAAGTTGGCTTATGTCAAATTAAGTAAATATTTTAATATTTATCTTAATTCTTATTCTTCTATCAATTAAATAAATATTCTAAATTTATTTAATTGGTTCCTTATCCCATAATTAAATAAAAATCAATTTATTTAATTGAGTACCATAATTCTTCTAATGTCTCACATAATTAAATAATTTCACATTATTTAATTAATCCTAAATTCTTCGATTCCAACATCCTAATTTCATAAATCCACCTCACCTTTACACTTCATCTTTCCACCTAACCATGTTGCACACATAATTAAATATTTTAATATTTAATTAGCTAAATATTCCCTCACCCACATGTCCTATTTATCCTCCAGTCAAATTAGTTAACTCATCAATCAAAGCAGTTAACTAATTAGTCATTTGAGTTCACTAATCAATCAATTCAGTCAACTCCCCAATCAATTCACTTAACTAATTAGTCCATTCAGTTAACTCCCTAATCTATTCTATTAACTCCCCTGATGCATGAAGGAGCTTGGACACTTGTCTACTTCTGATTCATGCACATTCCATCAAACTTTCTCAACCATTCACATCTCAGGAAATTCCTCCACTTGTGGATCTATTGACACTTGGATTTGGTCTTCCCTTAGCCTATATAAGCAAGGCCCTCATGCCCATTTCATAATCAATCTAAGCTTAAGCAATCTTACTCTGCAGGAATCATACTAGCGTGCCTTTGGAAAAGTCATCTCCATTTGCATTCTCACATCTATAGCCATTCTACTCTTGTCATCTTCGAACATCAAGGAAGTGCACACTTCTGAGAGCTTCATTATCATCAAGAGGAGATAGATGAACAATGGAAGACATGAGGTAAATCAGGTTGCAAAGGTATTATCTTTTGTTTATTTTCATTTGTCTTATTTCCATTGGGTTATTAGATAATTAGTTGTTTATGCTATTGTTCACATTTTTCTAATAACAGCTTCCATCATGCACCATGACCCAAAGAGGTCATTGGAATTAGTGAATGGAAGTTTTAAACAAGAATAACATTTAAACAAATTGCGTAATAAAATTTAATAATGAGATCATCTACACCAAACTGCATGTCCTAGTGAAGTGTCCAGTATGCTTGGGTTTTAGTATAAAGAGCAATATTTGGTGTATTGTCTGGTTACTATGAGGAGGTTATTGTAATGCCCCCTTTTGGGGCATAGTCGATTTGTGCATTTTTACCTAGTTTCCAAGTCTTTTGAAGGATAATTGGTTAGTTGGGGAGAACTCCAACGTTCTTGGAGAAGCTTTGATCAGTCTTGCAGAGCAATTGTTGTTGGCAGTGAGCTTAGTTAGTCTTAAAGACCTTCATGACACTTTCAGAAGAGATTTCTAGCTTTTGGTGTGTTTTTCAAACTTCTTGGAGAGAGCATCTATTTTTAGTAAGTCACCTAGTTAGCTTCGATTATCATTCTTCATCATTAGTATCATTCCAGTATAGTAAAATTTTTATTCCAATACTATTTCAGTGGTTTCTGCAACTCAGGTGAGTTAATGAGTAATTATTTAATTATTTCACTAAGGTTGCTTAATTTTATGAAATAATTTTAAAACCAACTTAGTGTAATAGCTCTTTGGAATGATGTTGAAAAGTATTATTTGATGCTCACATAAAGGGAACTTAGGCAAGGGAGACTAAAGTGAGCAATCAAAAAAAGGTAATTTTTGTGTGAGGAGGAAATTAAAAGAAAAGTGAAATTATTATTTTATTTCCTCTTGTTTCCCTAAAGGTGTCTTTAAAAGGAGAGTTGGAGCTCACTGTTGAGTTGTTGATGAATTGGATATTTGTTTTTGTTCTTCTCCATCTCTTGAGAATGAAAACCCTCTTGTATATTTTTGGTTTCGGTGGTGAAAGATCCTCCCTAGCTGGACTGATGTGGTTTCATACAAAAATCACCATTGGTTTTGAATGTTGAAGATATTCAAGAGCAATTTCATATAAAGATTTCCTTAGTGTTGAATGCTAAGGAATTTGAGCAATTTCATATAGAGATTGCCCTTGTGCTGAAAGTGGAGTTTAATATTTTGTTATTGAAAGTAAATACTTTGATGTGTCTAGAAGCATATTATTTTTGCTATGATTTGTTGCTCTTTTGGATTGTGTTTTTAGATTTGAATAATATTGATGTTTTGGTTTGAAGTTGTGAAGAGTTTTTAATGCTAGTCATACCCCCTTTCTGCTAGCCGCCATATCTTGTTGTTGGAGGCTGGATGTGAGGGTTTTAGGATAAATCACCCCTCTTTTCTTGTAGCACTTACCTTGTTTGGAGGTGCCTAGCACTAAGACATCATATTACAAGAGTTTGGGAGTGGAAATATTCAGCCGTGAGAAGTTCAAACTTGTTTAGTGGGATTTATGTGCATGTCCAGTTTGTTGTTCATGCATATCAGATCTACATATCTATTGTTACAATGATTTATGAGGGTTTTATAGTGATTATTCAGGCTTCATCCTTCATCTACAACATCAAATCTTTGTGGGTATAACTTCTTGTGATGTTTTGCAAAGTTTATGTGCTACTTCTTCATGATTCTATGCTACAACAATGATATATCAACTTAATCTTTCTTTGATATGCTACAGTGATGTTTATCTAACTAAAATCATAAATAATATTATATTGCAGCCTTTTTGATAATTTGTTACTTGTTTTATAATGCAATATCTCTATGTTTGTAACCTCGAAAGGTAGTACCGCCAGTGAATATTAATGTATGTTTCATTTTGTAAGATTAGATGGTTTACCACTAATTTCCCTAGTATTTCATAACTGGCCAAGTCTGTAACTATCGACCATTTTGATCTAAATCAAGACTTGCATCATGCTAGTACCTTGCATACTCATTCTGTTTATCATGCACTCTATTGAATAAGCATAGAAGTGGTCGGCTACATCGCATAGTGAATGCTTGTGTTACACATTACACACTCCATTGAATAAGCAAAGCATGTGGTCATTGTGGATGCCTGGTATGTACCTAAACATATGCATTATATTCAATACTATAGTAGATTGAGTAGAAGTGTGATTCAAACACCGTATGCTCTCACCTTACCCACTTGGGCTCTTGGTGATTAGAAAGTGTTTTAAAGACTACCTGTTCTTTGGATTTCAACTACCATTATTTTGAGAAAACAACTAGGGTGGTCATTACAGTGGTATCAGAGTTGGTGATCTTGCCAGCATGTTGGGAAGCTAACCCTTGTTGTAGATTTTTAGTTACATGCTAGAATTTCAGCAGTGACTATCTTTGGAAATCTTCATTTGTTTGGTTTTCTAGTGTTGCATATAAGTATCAACACTTGTATCACCTTCATGTTCATTTCAGCCATTCCTTGACAGTTGTAAATGAGAAAATTTTTAAAAGACAAGAAGATGTTTACAATTGAAAGATCTTTAATTGAAAGGTTTGAAGAACTGTATAATGAGTGGAAGGATTCTGAATTTAAGAAAGTGTTATAAATGTATCTAGAAAAGAAGATAGTAGCAAAAATGAGCTCAAAAGAAATAATCATTGCTTCACATGCAAAGAATCTTGGGAACCAAACCACAAATGTTTGAGCAAAGAAGAGGGGAAATCATATGAAGAACCTGAGTTTCAGAAGAAAGAACACTCAAGGAGGTTTAAGGAGGACACAACTAGTTAGGAATCAAAACTAAAGGCTTCTGAAGGCAACTACACAGATTTGGGACAACATGATGATGATGAGTCCAAGGGAGAAAGTGTGAAAATGAAAGAGCTTGCTGATTTTGAGAAGACAACAATAGAAAATTCTGAAGTTGAGCCTGAATACGAGAAAGACAAACATTCAAAACTTTATTATGATGAAGAAAAGGACTTAATTCAAGAGGTATGTATTGAAGAGCTCTAGGATGATCTTTTTGATGGATTTTCCACCATGAATGATAGGATTAAACTTTCTAGAAATTTTAGGACAGAAACCTTTGATAACTACTTAGATCAATTCAATGAAGTTAATTCAAAAATTGAAGAGGAGGTTGAAAGAAAGATGGTTCAAAAAGAGTATGTTCATTTTGAGGATGTTGTTGCTTTCAAATCAGCAATCAGTAATGAGCATATACTTCATTCCAATGATGTCAATTCAGACTTTGAGTGGGAATTTCCCATGCAATAAGTACTCTAGTTTGACTTCTCAGTGAATTCAATAGAAGAGCATGTTGAAAGGGGGCTTTTTAAAGATTTTAAATCAGCACCTATTTATGATTCTTGGTTTGAGCATAGTGTTCTCATATCACTTGATCAAAGAATTTGAAAGGAGGAGGTTGATTTTGAAGATCATATTGCACCTGCAAATGAAGACATTTCTAGATCTTTACTACATGGAGAACCAAGTTACTTGGTTGATCAAGGACCTAGAGAGTTTCATGTGTTGAAGAATCAACTCTTGGTCACAAATTAGGAGACTCAAGTCCTCACAAGTTTGGAAAGCTCACACGAAATCCTTGAATACCTCATGTAGAAAGGCATTGAGGGTAAAGTTACTTCTTCAAATTTGTAAATTATCAAAGATTCCTTGGAGATGGTGAAATTGGAGTACCTACATTTGATTAGAGACCGTGATTATACTATCAAGTTTGCAACAAAGGTCATGGGTGCATGCAAAGAAGAAGAGAGAAAGGTCGATAAGCTCACCCTTGAGCTCAATTCAACAAAGGTCATATTAGAAAGTATCCAAAATGAGCTATTTGAGGTAGAAGATCAGCTTGCTAGTACAAGACTTTTTAGGGAGCTAGCGAATGAAGAAGGAGCTAAAGAAATCAAACAATTGATTAGAGACCATGATTATGCTATCAAGTTTGCAACAAAGGTCATGGGTGCATACAAAGAAGAAGAGAGAAAGGTCGATAAGCTTACTCTTGAGCTCAATTCAACAAAGGTCATATTAGAAAGTACCCAAAATGAGCTATTTGAGGTAGAAGATCAGCTTGCTAGTACAAGACTTTTTAGGGAGCTAGCAAATGAAGAAGGAGCTAAAGAAATCAAACAAGTAATTGATGAGCTTGATAGTCTTCAAGAGGAATTTTATTTAGGGGTCTTTTTGAAGAAGTCAGAAGTTGCATGTACAAATGGGGATCAACAAGATGGTTTGAGGAAGAGGAAAGGGATAACATTCAAATTTTTGATAACCCTCTCTTTGAAATGGATGCAGAGTCAACTTTTGACAATCCATTCTTTGTGATGGATATTGAGATATTTCCCAATTTTAGTAACACAACTTGTGGCAATATCAGAATATGGGATTTAGGTGAAGTTTTCAGACATGAGATAGAGTTTGGTCTTTAGATTGTTGAAGATTGGAAAACATATCATGAGGATGTGCCAAACCTTGTGGTTGGTAATCTTCCAGGAAGACCACTTGATAAAGAATGTGTAAGTGAAGTTGAAGATGAATTTTCCACATGGAGTGAGTTGAACATGAAGACTTCAACATTCCTAACTTTGAGAAGTTTCCAAAAAGTGATTTTGAGATTGCTGGAATTTTCAGAACAATAGTAGAAAATGTAAGTTCAAAACTTGTTATGCATAAAGAATTAGTAAGTCAAGGGTCTAAACATGATTTCCACTTGTTTGGCAATCCACTCTTTGGATTAGGCATTGATTTGACTTATGATAATCCTTTGTTTGAATGGAATATAGAGACATTAATTGCCCCTAGACCCTTAGTAGGTGATGCTTTCATGGTTGAGTTGCAAAAAGAAGTCAAAGTTAACTCAATCTTCCATGGAAAGTAGGACGATGTGTTCAAGATGGATGCAATATTATATGGAGGTTACATGGATCCTAGTGCCTTGGAGGTTCATTTGGTTGATAGTTCTTGGATTGATTGGATGAGAGGCATTCTTGTTAAAAAATATGTCTTTAGTACATCTAGAAGGTCTCTTGATGAGGTTCACATGAATACAAGAGTAGTGCAACATAAATGTGATAGAATCATTTCATTGTTAAGTAATCATGCAAGACATCACCATCCTAGTCTGTTGGAGGACTATGATGACAGAAGAAATGCTTTGTGGATGATTATGAGTCAAATTTTAAGAATTGGCATTGCAATTATCACTCGGATCTGCCGCCACATGATTCTGTTTGCCCACTTACAAAGGGATTGGAGAGATATTTAAGCAATAATTTGAACAATACGCAATTGGTGACCTTTGGGAAAATATTTTCTATCATTTTAAGATGCTTAGGTATCTCATTCTTACTAATGGATGTTAGTTTGGTAGTAATAGTTCCACTTGCAACATGCTGATTTTGAAAAAATCAAATAGTACATCACTGATTTTAGTCTTGAACAACTATGAGGATATGCATTTTCAATCTATTCAATCAAGGGAAAAGGTTAGTTTATGGTTTCATCTAAAGGGAACAATTAATCCAACCATTACAAAACTGATCTTGGAGTTTGGTGGTAGTCATAATTTGTTTTCAACTTGCACTAGTGTGAGTTTATGTTCCTTTTTAGAAGGGATAACCTTTAACATCCTTAATGAAGATCAATTAGCAAGGGAACGTGTTGTGGATCCTCTGGAGTTATTTTTGCAGCTTATTGAGGATAGTAGACACCTGTATATCCTTGACCATCATTCCAAGACTCTTGGTATGGAAACAGTGAGTGTTTCCAAAGATCTTCTAGATTATATTAGAATAGTATAGTGGAAGCATGGTAGATCGAAGCAGAGTTATGGAGAGTTTGTTGAGTTCTTGCAAAAGATTATTCTTCTTTTAGCAAGAAGAGTGAAGGAAGTTTTAAGTGCAGACATGTTGCAACATAGTACTACAAACATAAGGATTTACAAACCTCTTAGATTGATTTGGGATCCTGGGGCCACATTGATTATTCAGAGATGAACTTTTGGTTGAGACTTGCAATTTCTTGAAGGCAAGCAATTCTAAGGAGGGAGGATTGTAATGTCCCCTTTTGGTGCATAGTCAATTTGTGTGCATTTAACCAGTTTACAAGTCTTCTGAAGGATAATTGGTTAGTTGGGGAGAAATCCAACATTCTTGGAGAAGCTTTGATCAATTTTGTAGAGCAATTGTTCTTGGTAGTGAGCTCGGTTGGTCTTAAAGACCTTTATGACACTTTTAGAAGAAATTTCTGGCTTTTGGTGTGTTCTCCAAACTTCTTGGAGAGAGTGTCTATTTTCAGTAAGTCACCTGATTGGCTCCAATTATCATTCTTCATCATCAATATCATTCTAGTATAGTCATATTTTGATTTTGATACCATTTTGGTGGTTTCCGCAATTGGGTTAGTTTATGAGTAATTATTTAATCATTTCACTAAGGTTGCTTAATTTTATGAAATAATTTTAAAAGATACTTCATTTAATAGCTCTTTGGAATGGTGTTGAAAAGTATTATTTGATGCTCACATAAAGGGAATGTAAGCAAGCAAGACATAAAGTGAGCAATTGAAAAAAGGTTATTTTTATGTGAGGAGGAAATTAAAAGAAAAGTGAAATTTTTTTTTTTTTCCTCTTGTCACCCTAAAAGTGTCTAAAAAGGAGACTTGGGTCTCACTATTGAGTGGTTGATGAATTAGAAATTTGTTGTTTCAAAATGAGAGAACATGTGTTCTTCTCTATCTCTTGAGGATGAAAACCCACTTGAATATTTCTTATTTTGGTGGTGAAATGATGACAGCTATCTGCAACACACCAATTCTCTTTGCTACCAATCTAGTGGCAATCAATTAGTTATAGACCCAAATAGGAATATAGAAGTAACAGAGGAAACAACAAATAGTAGAGTTAAGTTGCAGAATGTTACTAAATTTGTTAGACTGATTCTTTGCCCAGGTGACAGGAAGATGGACACAATTCATTCACTTACATAAGCTATAGAAACAAAAGTCTCTTCACAATATAATGTTATTGAACTCCAATCTGCATTCGACTACAAAACATTTATATAGTAAGACTTTGTTATTCAATGGTCCATCAGTTTGACCATGCATAGATGCTACAATTTCAACAATCCTAAGACTAATAGTTATTACATATATTGTTTTTATTGGGCTTCCAAGGTCGGTTCTTCTACTCATACTCCCAGTCGGTCTCTGTCTTCCTTCTCCTATACCATCATCTCCTCTCTTTCCATGCACATTCTTTCCTTTTCCTTTTCTATTCTCCTTCCCTCAGACCTATTTCTCCTCTCTGTTGATGTTTTTCTTCTCTTCCCCTGGAGGTGTCCACCTCCCTCATACCATTGTTCATCCTCCTTCTTCCAAATCACCAACTCCCTCTCTCATTTTGGAGACCATCTCTTTCAACACAAATCCATCCCTTCTAACCATCCCAACAATCTATTTTAACATTTAAACAAAAGTAACTACCTCTAAGAGGCTGATACTGCCAAAGAAGGAAGATAAACAAACAACTTAGCAAATCAACATAAATCATTCACAACAGAACTTTTAAAAGTAGACTAATCCAAAACAAAATTTGATGGGGGTCGATGCCCCTGCATCAAACTTCCTAGGGGACAAAAGAAAGCATGTGTTCCCACACATGAGCTCATTAATCAAAACTTATCTTCCTGTGTTCTTTTCTTCCACCTTGTCCACAAGCATGTTGGATTAATTATAATGTTTCTCCAACATTGTAGTTCTTTCCTTAGCTCTATAGTTCTTAGATTTCTTCACCAAGGTTCTTTTGCCCACACAATCGCACACAAATCAACTTCCTCAAAGCCATTCATAGCCTTATGTAAATCTACATTCACCAGTTCATATTCTTCTTTTGCGATAACCAAACTACACAACAACAAATCATATATGAGTCCTTTTGATGTAGGAGTATCCCTAGTTCAAGAGCAATCTTGCATCAACCAAAAACATTTGCATTTTAGTTTGTTTCAGTTCAGTTTGATTTCTTTTCATTTTCTAGTTCAGTTCAGGCAGTTCAGTCAGAAGCAGTTTTTGTATTTTGGTCCACATTCTGTCATAGTTGTATTTCAGACCTGGAGGAGCTGGACTTAGCATCTACATTCATTCACCTACATCATATCCAAACTTCAAAGATCCGCACATCATTACCAGAAGGATATCACTATCAGAAGATTGACTATTTTCTCATAACAGAGCATCCTGATAATCATAGACAACCAGCTGAAGGAGAGATCTGTGGAAGCATTTCAAGATCTGTGAAGCCTAATGACACATCATTCAATGATCTTTGGTTCATGGATGACCTTCCTCGAAGATCTGCACCTCATTCCAATCATTTACGAAGGAGTTCTATGCAATTAGGTCTAACTTATCCGTGTACACACGTTACAGCTCTTCATTGGAGTTTGTAATCTTCCTTGGCCGACGCGGAGGAATCTATTGATTCAGACTTGATATATATTGATATAATAGATCCTTAGGAAAGTAGTTCAGAAGTAATCAAGTAGTGGATGATATAGAAGTATCTGATAGTTTAGATTTCTGTGAGGAGCTTCAAAGCTTTATCTTGCACATGTATGTAATCAGGCGTATGAGCCCAAATTATAAGCCCGCATGTTGCCGGTCGATCTATATTTGAATTCTATGATATACTGAATGACTAAATTTGCATTTATTCTATTTCTTTGTGTTGTTTCCATTGTGTTTACTCTTGTTGCATGGTTCAGACAATTCATTCTGTGAACCATCCTACCATGACTGCACCAAGTAGTATCAGAGTGAAAGTTTGAATCTTTGGGAGTGAATTGAGTGAAGTTGGCAAAGGAATTTTGTAAGATCTCACTGTGGACAGATCACCAGATTGAGGCAGGTTACTTGTGTCACAACTGATCGCCGATTGAGAGGTAGTTGTCACCTTGTAGCCCGATCACCGAACTTGAGGTAGTTTGCACTTGATCCTAGGAAGAATGCCACTGAGGAGAGTTGCTGTTGTTGGAACAATGGCTGGAAGAATGGATGAGATGATGGAGATGATGAAAATAATGCGAATTTGATTAGATGTTGTTGAAGAAGATAGGCCAAGAGGATTGACACCTAGACCTAATGTTGAAAGCGATGATGAAGAGGAATTTAAATCTATTGAACAAATTGGTGAAACCCTAGGAGGTGATAAAGAAGAAGAATCAGATCAAATAAAGATGTTGTGAGCTATTTCAAATATTGGAAAGAGACCTAGAATTGATGTGCTGAGCTATACTAGTAATTTGAACCCTAAAGAATTGATTGACTGGATAAATGACATGGAAGAATACTTTGAATATGAGGAGGTTGAAGATCCGAAGAAGGTGAAATTTGCAAAGACAAAATTGAAGGGACATGCTGCTATATTGTGGAAAGAAGTTTAGTTGGAAAGAAATAGAAGAGGGAAAGAAAAGATTACAAAGTGGGATAAGATGGTGACAAAATTGAAGAATCAGTTCATACTTGCTAACTATGAGTTGGAGCTATTGAAGAGATTGAAAAACCTAAGACAAAAGGAGAAATCAATGAAGGAATATACTGAAGAATTTCACAAGATGATTATAAAAATAGGACATAGTGAAGCAAGCAAAGAGAAAGTGGCTAGATACATCAATGGACTGAGATTGAATATTCAAGAACTAAGCTTGGTAAGGATGACATCTTTGGAGGAGGCATATCAGTTTTCCCTCAAAAGTTGAAGAGAAGTTGAATAAGAAGCATGATCAGAGACAGAGAGGAAGAGGAGGTAAATTTCAGAGAGGAAGAACATTTTCTGGATGTGATAGATCATTTGCAAAGCAGAATAAGTTTGACAACCCATTCAAGAAGGATGACAGAGATAACAATGCTTACCAGAGAGATGATAGAAATTTTTACCAAAGAGGAAACCCTAGTGCATACCGGAATGAAGGATACAGAAGAGAAGGAAGAGGATTTGATAAGAGAACATTCAGAGGCACTTGTTTCAAGTGTGGAGGGGAAGGACATAGAGCATTTGAATGTAATTAGGGTAGTACAAGCAAGAATACAGAGAACAATGGAAGAGAAGCCTATGTAGAAGAAGAACCTATTGGATCACCCAGGTCTATTGGCAAACCAAAGAAAGGAGAATCATTGGTAATGAGGAGAGCACTATTTTACATAGAAACAAATGAGGAACCACCGTAGAGAAAGAGTTTGTTCAGAACAAGATGTAAATCAGGAGGTAAGTGTTTTAAAGTTGTAATTGATAGTGGTAGATCTGATAACCTAGTTTCAGAGGAGATGGTGACTAAGATGAAGTTGGAAAGATTGAAACACCCTAAGCGTTATTAGATAGCATGGATTCAAGATGATCATAAGGTATTGGTGAGTGAACAATGTTTGGTAAAATTTCATAGTGGATCTTACCATGATGAAGTCTTGTGTGATATTATGCCTATGGATGTTTGCCATATCTTGTTGGGTAGACCTTGGAAGTATGATAGAAAAGTTATACATGATGGGAGAAAGAATACATACACTATAACAGCAAATGGAAAGAGAATTACTTTGATTCCTTTGGAGGATGATCCTAAAGATGTGGTATGTGGAAATGCTAGAATTTGTTTGGTAGATGGAAGGACATTTCTTGATGGTTTGAGACATGAGAATATGTGTTATGCCTTGATTCCTAAGAAGCCTGAAGCATTGAAGAAAGAGACTGAAGAATCACAACCAGAGGAGATAAAGGAGTTGCTGACAGAATATGAAGACATCATATCAGATAATGTACCAGAATGATTACCACATATAAGGAGTATTAGTCATCACATCGATCTTATATCGGGAGCAAGTTTGCCTAACAAAGTAGTACATAGAATGACACTAGTAGAGAATGAAGAATTGTTGAGAAAATGTTTGATCAGAGAAAGCTTGAGTCCTTGTGCAGTACCTGCAATATTGGCACCGAAGAAAGATGGAGAATGGAGAATGTGTACTGATTCTAGAGCAATAAACAAGATCACCGTGAAGTATAGATTTCCTTTACCTAGGATGGATGATATCATGGATTGTTTGAGTGGAGCAAGATATTTCACAAAGATAGATTTGAAAAGTGGATACCATCAGATTAGGATCAGAGAAGGAGATGAATCAAAGACTACTTTTAAGACAAATGAAGGATTGTATGAGTGGTTATTAAAGAAATTCTTGGGTAAGTTTGTTATTGTGTACTTGGATGACATTTTGATTTTTAGTAAAACAAAAGAAGAACATTTGTGGCATATTAGACAAGTTTTGAAGAGGCTGAGAGAAGAGAAAATGCTAATAAACATCAAGAAGTGTAGTTTCATGAAGGAAGAACTAGTATACTTGGGATTTGTGATTTCTATGGAAGGATTGAAGATGGACCTTAAGAAAGTGAGAGCAATTGTTGAATAGCCTACACTAGAGAGCATTGGAGAAGTGAGATCATTTCATTGATTGGCTAGTTTCTACCGGAAGTTCATCAGAAATTTCAGTTTAGTTTGTAACACTATGATAGAGACAATGAGAGGTGACATAAAATACTTTAAGTGGACATCAGGAGTAGATAAAAGTTTTGAATTGTTGAAGCAAAAAGTGATAGAGCAACCTATTTTGGCATTACCAGATTTTAGTAAGGTATTTCAAGTTGATTGTGATGCAAGCAGAAATGCAATTAGAGTAGTGTTAAGTTAAGAAGGTAAACCTGTAGCATATTTCAGTGAGAAGTTGAATGATGCAAGGAGAAGATATTCAGTTTATGATCAGGAATTCTATGCCATAATTCAAGCCTTGAAGAAGTGGAGACATTACTTGTTACCTAAGGAGTTTGTGTTGTACACAGATCATCAAGCTTCGCAATATTTGAATAGTCAAGGTAAGTTGAATCAAATACATATGAGATGGGTAGAGTTCATGTAGATTTATACTTTTGTATTGAAGCATAGGAGTGGAAAATCAAACAAAGTTGTTGATGCATTGAGTAGAAGAAGAAACTTGTTGATAGAGATGAGAGTTGAAGTATTAGGATTTGATGAATTGAAGAACATAGATGAGGGAGACACTAATTTTGCAGAACCTTAGAAAGCATGTAAGGAACCTATTGTGACAAATAGGAGTAAGTGGTTGGACTATTTCATTCAATAAGATATGTTGTTCAAAGAAAATTAGTTATGCATACCTAGAAGTTCAATGAGAGATAATTTGATCAAGGAGAAACAATGTGGTGGATTGGCAGGACATTTTGGCATTGATAAGACAATGGATTTGGTGAGTGAAAATTACTTTTGGTCTCAGATACACAAGGATGTTTGGAGATTTGTGCAGAGTTGTAGAGTTTGTCAAGTTACAAAAGGGCGTAGTCAAAACATTGGATTGTATAAACCTTAGACAGTATCAGAGAGACCTTGGGAAGACATAAGCATGGATTTTGTAATGGGATTGCCTAAGAAGAAAAGAGGAAATGATTCAATATTTGTAGTGGTGGCTAGATTTTCAAAGATGGCTCATTTCATACCTTGCAAGAAGACAATTGATGTAGTGCATGTAGCTAACCTATTTTTCAAGGAGATTGTGAGATTACATGGATTACCTAAGAGCATAGTTTCAGACAGAGACACAAAGTTTGTTGGATACTTTTGGAGGACACTATGGAAGAAGATGAAGATAGATTTGAAGTTTAATTCAACTTTTCATCCATAGACTGATGGACAGACAGAGGTAGTGAATAGGAGTTTGGGGAACTTATTGAGATGTTTGGTTGGAGAAAAGATAGGAAGTTAGGATTTGATTCTTTCACAAGCATAGTTTACATACAATAATTTAGTAAATAGGAGTACCATAAGAACACCTTTTGAGATTTTTATTGGAGTGAACCCTAGAGGAGTAGCAAAATTAAGAGGTATCAGCATGGAAGAAAAGAGGAGTACAGCAACAGAAGAATTTGTAGATCACATGAAGACAGTGTATGATCAGGTTAATAAGCATTAGGAGAATATGAACAGTAAGTACAAAGAGAAGGCAGATGAGTAGAGAAGACATAAGGAATTTGAAGTTGGAGATGAAGTGATGGTATATCTAAGAAAATAATGATTTCCAGTTGGGACATATAACAAGTTGAAGATGAAGAAGTTTGGACCTTGTAGGATACTCAGGAAATTTGATTTAGGGAATGCATATGAAGTGGAGCTACCTTAGACATTGGGTATTTCACCTATTTTCAACATTGCAGACCTATATTAGTATCATGAAGCAGAGTTTAGTGACAGCATGTAAGAAGACTTGAAGAAGAAGTTACCACAACAAGCACCAGAGTAGATTGAAGGCATTTTGAACAACAAAGTTGGATGCAACACTAGAGGAAGACAATACAAAGAATATCTTGTGAAGTGGAAAGGTAGACTAGAAGACAATTCATCATGGATTTCTCAGGTTGAGGTGGATGATTTTGGTTCTCCACTAGCCCTAGGAAAGTGAGGGACTCACTTTTTCAATAACCCTAGATGTCTGATGCAGGAGCATCCCTAGTTTAAGAATAATCTTACATTAACCAAAAATATTTGCATTTCAGTTTTGTTTCTTTTCATTTTCTAGTTCAGTTCAGGTAGTTCAGTCAGACGTAGTTTCTATATTTTGGTCCGCATTCTGTCACAGTTGCATTTTAGAGCTTGCGGAGCTGGACTTAGCATCTACATTCATTCACCTAGATCATTTCCAGAATTTAGAGATCTGCACATCATTACCGGAAGGATATCTCTATCAGAAGATCAACTATTTTCTTAGAATAGAGCATCCTGATAATCATAGACAACCAGCTGAAGGAGGGATCTTTAGAAGCATTTCCTGATCTATGCAGCCTAATGACACATCATTCAATGATCTTTGGTTCATGGCCGACCTTCCCTGAAGATTTGTACCTCATTCCAATCATTTGTGGAGGAGTTCTATGTAATTAGGTCTAACCTATCCATGTACACACGTTACAGCTCTTCATTGGAGTTTGTAATCTTCCTTGGCCGACGCGGAGGAATCTATTGATCCGGACTTGATATATATTGATATAATAGATCCTTAGGAAAGCAGTTTAGAATTAATCAAGTAGTGGATGATATAGAAGTATCTGATAGTTTAGATTTCTGCGAGGAGCTTCAAAGCTTTATCTTGTGCATGTATGTAATCGAGCCTGTGAGCCCAAATTGTAAGCCCACATGTTTCCGGCCAATCTATATTTGAATTCTAGATATACTAAATGACTGAATCTGTATTTATTCCATTTATTTGTGTTGTTTCTGTTGTGTTTACTCTTGTTGCATAGTCTAGATAGTTCATTCTTTGAACCTTCCTATCATGACTACACCACCTCTATTCTCAACATAAGCCCCAATGTCTCCACTAAAGTCTACATACACTATTCCAGATTCTTGCCCAACTCCTTATCATTCAACATAGCAAAAGAATACATAACAACATTCTTATGGAGGACACTCATATTTGCCTCTATTTTAACTATCGTACCAACATTTTTGTTAACAGATACAACCTTTCTATAGCCTTCACTGTCCTACTTGTATTCATACCTTCACTATCAATCTTTGTCCTCCACTCTTGTTCTATCTTAGAAAATTGTGCCCACAAATCATCTGCACTATTATTGCTTACTGCTCCTCTTTCTAATTCCACCTCTATCATGTTCCTATCATGAATGTGTTTGCCTTCATCATTTGTACTCTCTGATGCAATAATATCTGCTTCTAAATTTTTTGACTTTTATTTTCCTTCTTCATTCCTCATGCCTGTTGTCCACTCTTTCTTCCCATTCCTCTTGTCCAACTATTTTTAGAACTCATTCCACACTCATATTTATTCATTTTATGCTTTCCAATCTACCTCCTCTTGCTTTCCCTTTTCTTCTTATATATTTCCCTTCTCATGTCTTTTTCATCCACAAGCCTCCATAACTCCATCTCACATTCCAATATCGCATTATCACTATTCAGTTCCACATTCTTCCTTTCAACAAAATTTTCATTCCAAAATGCAAAAGTATGAACATCAAAATCAACTTGTTTACCTTTCACATTAGATGTACTCTTCTCCAACTTCTTCCAAGTTGCTACCTCATTCTCCTTCTTTTTCCTTTCTTCAAACTCCATTGTCATATCATCTTCATGGAGTGCTAATGCTTCTTCTTTCTTTTTGAGTTCTACATAAGTTCTCGCTTGTTGTATACCTTGCTGTAATATCCTCTTGTCATCCTTTCCTGGCTTCCTCATGGTTCTTTGTTCATTGGACTTGTCCTCTTCTTCACCTTGTTTTACATTACCACGTTCCTCTATTGTTGTCCCACTCTTCACTACCCACATTTTGTTTTCCATCTTCTTGGGTTGATGTCTTTCTATTTCTGCACTTAGCCTACCTTTTTGTTTACATTTTAACTGTTGTCCTTCCTTAAATGATTTCTTCTTCCAACTTGGCACCCTATACCCATGGTCTTTCATTGTCTTTTCTCTTTTTTAACTTGCACATTTACATTCCTATTTCCACATATATGATCAAAATCAACATTCATACTCACATCAGCCTGCTGTCCCCATTTACTTCCATCCTTGGCGTCATTACTTTTTATCTCTTCCTTTTTGTAGGTTTCCTTCCTTTCTTCAACAACCCTATCTTCATCTTTAAGTACCTTATGATGTACCTCTACTGCAAACTATTTTCTTTCGTCTACTTGGCACATCACTGCAACTTGTTTCCTTTCTTCTTTATCTTTATCTTTGTCTACGAGTATTCTTCTTGCCCCTACTCTTATCATCTTCAAGGTCTTGTTCTCAACCTTCCTCTTACCTATATTCACATTCTCAAACATATCATTAGCAAATAAATCAAGAGACCAAGATGTCTCCTTAAGTTCCTATCAGGGTTATCCAGCAAAAGATATCAATTAAATGCAAATAAAGATTAAATAGAGGAATCAAAAAACATAGAAATAATAATAGTGAGACAAGTTTTAACGTGGTTCACCCAAACTTGGGCTACATCCATCAACAGAGAGTCCAATATTATTATCGAATAAATCAAAACTGATTACAACCAGCAATCCCTGCAACTCAATACCGTTGCAAATGCTACAATACAATATCAATAGAAACCCTAACCCTTAGCCATTTTTATCATGACTTTTGTTGGTTACAAAATAGGGTTTTTTTATGTCAACCAATAAAAAAATAACTCTTGGCACCTTTATAAAATAATAAAAAATTGTGTGAGGTTTCAGGGGTGCTACCCCCCAGAGGGCGCTGCCCCCGAACCTACCCTATATCGCAACAGGGAGCGCGCTAAGGGAATTACCCTTGGACCCTGCAAGGAGCACTAGACCTTGACCCCGTCTTGGGGGTGCTGTCCCAAACCCTCACAAGGGGCACTGCCCCTTGACCCCATAGGAATTTGGGGGGAAACCACACAATAAAAGTGGGGTAAATTTAACCTCTGAGTCTGATTAGGCTCCATATAACAACAATCTCCCACTTGGAGACTGATTAGACTCCACACCATATCATCTCCCACTTGGAGACTGATGATAACACTACTAACCCTGTAGCTCCCATTGGAATTAAGCACCCTAGACTCTGCTTTTCTATTTTTGTTGTTTTCAGTCTTGAAGACCAACCGAAGCTGAAGAGGAGCTCAACTTCTCCCTTGTCACTGCCTTTGTAAACATATCTGCTGGATTTTCATCTATATGTATCTTTTCCAGCTGTAACTGTCCATCATCCAACACTGATTGAATGAAGTGATACCTCAATTGTATGTGTTTGGTCTTTGAATACAAGGTAGAATTCTCTGCAAGATGAATGACACTCTAGCTATCTGTAAACAAATAACTATTAGCCTATTGTTTTCCCAATTCTTCTATGAAAGATTGCAGCCATATCATTTCCTTGCTTGCCTTTGTTGCAGCTACATACTCTGGCTCCATGGTGGATAAAGAAACCACCTTTTGCAACCTAGATATCCAACTCACTACTATCCCACCTACAGTAAAGACATAACCTGTAGTACTCTACCTGGTATCAATATCCCCTGCTAAATATAAGTCTACATAGCTTGCTAAATTAGTATTAGAGCCCCCAAAACATAAATGTTTATTAGATGTACCTCTCAGATATCTAAGAATCTATTTTACCGCATTCCAATGCTCCAATCCAGGATGACCCATATACCTGCTTACGACTCCTACAGCATGTGCAATATCTGGTCTCGTACATACCATGACATACATTAAACTTCCTACAGCTGAAGCATATGGTACCTTAGACATTTTTTCTTCCTCCTCTTGTGTCTTAGGACACATCTCCTTAGTCAATTTCAAATGACTGGGCAAAGGTGTGCTGACAGCTTTTGCATTCTCCATATGGAATCTCTACAACACCTTTTCAACATAATCAGCCTGAGATAGAGTCAATTTTATGTTCTTCCTATCTCTACAAATTTTCATACCAAGGATTTATTTTTCTACCCCTAAATCCTTCATAGCAAATGACTGTGCTAACTACTGTTTTAACTCTCTTATGTGATCCATGTTAGACCCAGCTAAAAGCATGTCATCAACATATAAACAAAAAATAATGTAGTTGTCATTATCCAACCTTTTAAAATAAACACAATGGTCAGAATTACACCAGTTGTAGCCTTGCTCAGCCATAAAACTATCAAATTTCAAATACCATTGCCGAGGTGCTTGTTTCAAGCCATACAAACTCTTCTTCAATCTACACACCAGTTTCTCCTTACCTTTGACCTCAAATCCTTGGGGCTATTCCATATATATCTCCTCCTCCAAATCACCATGGAGAAAGACAGTTTTCACATCTAGCTATTCCAAATGCAAATCTTCAGTAGCCACAATAATTAAAACAATACGAATAGAAGTCATCTTAACAATCAGAGAAAAACTCTCATCAAAATCAATGCCCTTTTTCTATGCAAATCCTTTTACAACTAACCTAGATTTAAATCTTGTCTTACCTCCATCTTCCTCTTTCATCCTATAAACCCATTTGTTTGGTAAAGCCTTTTTACCTGCAGGCAACTTACATAATTCCCAAGTTTGATTTTTTAGCAAGGAGTCCATTTCTTCTTTCATTGCATGCTCCCACTGAACCTTTGTATCCACCTGCATAGCTTCATCATACCCTTCAGGTTCACCAGCATATGTTAACAAAATAGAATACAAAGAGGGAGAAAACCTTTCAAGAGGTCTACTTAGCCTTGTTAACCGTCTAACATTCACTAGAGTTTGTGGTATTTCTTGTTGCTATTGCGGAGCATGAGGAACCACTGGACATCACTATTTAGAGTATCATCCAGCACTACATAATCCTTTTCTTT
The DNA here is from genome assembly GCA_027924645.1 of Cunninghamia lanceolata. Lineage (NCBI taxonomy): Eukaryota > Viridiplantae > Streptophyta > Pinopsida > Cupressales > Cupressaceae > Cunninghamia > Cunninghamia lanceolata. The sequence goes on from BSBN01000078.1 coordinate 15,743,005, forward strand.
ATTCTCATGCTATTGCAACTGATCTTTGTACAACACCTTCTCATTGAATACAACATCCCTGCTTCTCACAATTTTCTAATTTTCAAAATCCCAAAGCCTATAAGCAAATTCATCAATGCCATATCCAACGAAGGTACACTTTTCTAATTTTGCATCTAACTTGGTTCTATTTTTAGAATCTACATGTGCAAATGCTTCACATCTAAAGGTTTTGAGAAAAGAATAACTCACCTTCTTACCTGTCCATGGTTCCTCTAGAATACCACAGCCCAAAGGAACTGAAGGACCTCTATTAATTAAATATACAATGGTATTGACAACCTCTATCCACATGTTTAAAGGCAGCCCAACATGCAATCTCATGGTCCTTTTACGCTCCATTATTGTCCTATTCATGCATTCAGCCACTCCATTTTCTTGTGGAGTCCTTGGAACCATTTTCTACCTACGAATTCCATTAAAGGAACAATAATCCTAAAATTCTTTGCTATAATACTCACCACCATTATCAGATCTGAGACATTTTAATCTTTTACCTATCTCATTCTCAACCAAGCTTCTCCATTTATTAAATGTTTCAAATAAATCAGATTTATGCCTAAGGAAATAAATCTAAACCTTCCTAGTTGCATCATCTATGAATGTAACATAATACCGAGAGCCATCGAGAGAAGATACCTAAGCTGATCCCCATACATTTGTATGCACAAGATCTAACTTTTCATCTTTCTTTTGCTTCCCATCCTTGAGAAAACTGACTCTCTTTTGTTTGCCATACACACAACTTTCACAAAAATCCATATTAATACATTTCAGACTTGGTAAAACTTTCTTAGAATGAAGTACCTTCATACCTTTTTCACTCATATGCCCAAGCCTGTTATGCCACAGTATTGTCTCAGAACCTACAGCAACTATTTCAGTCTCTTCCTACGAAATTGTAGCAACTGCTCCTGAACCTGTTTGGTTTTTCTCTACAACAACTAAAGTAGAAGGAATAGTATGACTTGTACAAAGATATAAGGTGCCTACTTTCACACCTTTTGCTACTACTAAGGCACCTCTTGTAACCTTCCAATTTTTATCAGTAAATATAACAATGCAACCTTCATCAGCTAGCTGCCCTGCTAAAATTAAATTCCTACTCAGCTTTGGAATGTGCCTTACCTCTTGTAGTAGCCAATGATTCCCATTTTGCAACTTAATCTTGATTATTCCCTTTCCAACAATCTGACAGGGTTCGTTATCTACCAAATAAACTAGCCCAAAATCCCCTTAGATATATATAATCAAGAAAATAACTTCTATGGGGTGTAGCATGAAATGAGGCCCCTGAATCTAAAACCCATGAATCATCAGTATTATCTAGGGAAAGAATCAAAGCATCATCTTTAGATTTATTACTTACCACATTTGTCTCCTTATTGCCTTCTTGTTTGTCTCCTTCTTTATTCTTCTGAGACCAGCAATCTTTCTTTAGATGACCTAGTTTCCCACAGTACTAGTAATATTTTTCTCCTCTGGATTGGGACCTCTTATCCTTCAATTTTCCTCATGACTTCCCATGACCTCTAAAACATTTTCCTCTCTCCTTTGATCTGCCCCTGCTTTCTGCATTCAAAACACTACCTGATGTGGACCCTCCTGAGCTTTTCCATCACATTTCCTCACTAAGGATAACACGAACAACATCATCAAATTTCAAAGTGTTTGAACCAAAGATAGAGTTACTTACAGCCATTACCAAGCTATTCCAGCTTTCTAGCAAAGAACATAAAACCAAGAGAGTCCTCACCTCTTCATCAAATTTCACTTTTACAAAAGTTAACTGACTAACAATCATATTGAACTCATTTAAATGATATGTCACAGATCCACCTTCAATCATTTTTAGATTAAACAAACGCTTCATGAGAAATACCTTAATTGAGACTAAGGGTTTTTCATACAATTTAGCCAAAGATTTCATCAATTCATTTGTTGTCTTTGCTTCTGTTATATTGAATTCCACAGATGGTGCCAGGCATAACTGAATGGTTCCTAGTGCCTTTCTGTCTAGAAGATCCCAATCCTCATCCGTCATTCCTACTGGTTTCTTGGATATTCCTTCCAACAACCTCCATAAATCCTTCTGATATAGATAATCCTCCATCTACATCTTCCATAACTAATAGTTCTATCCATTAAATTTATCGACCTTTAATTTACCCTCATCCACCATTGCTCCCACTTAACCATGAGACTCCCACTCAACTGTGAGACCTTCCTACAGACTATAATCAAACACAACCTGCTCTGATACCACTTGTTAGGGTTAGCCAGTAGAAGATATCAATTAAATGCAAATAAAGATTAAACAGAGGAATGAAAACACAGAAATAATAATAGTGAGAGACAAGTTTTAATGTGGTTCACCCAAACTCGGGCTACATCCACCAATAGAGAGTCCAATATTATTATCTAGTAAATCAAAACTGATTACAACTAGCAATCCCTGCAACTCAATACCACTCCAAATGCTATAATACAATATCAACAGAAACCCTAACCCTTAGCCATTTTTATCACAATTTTTGTTGGTCACAAAATAGGGTTTTTTATGTTGGCCAATGAAAAAATAACTCCCAGCGCCTTTATAAAATAATAAAAAATTGTGTGAGGTTTTAGGGGCGCTGCCCCTGAGCCCCCGCAAGGGCGCTGCCCCTCGACCCTGCCTTGTATCACGACAAGGAGCGCGCTAGGGCCACTACCCCTGGACCTTGGAAGGGGTGCTGCCCCTTGACCCCGTCTTAGGGGTGCTGCCCCCAAACCCCCACAAGGGGCACTGCCCCTTGACCCCATAGGAATTTGGGGGGAAACCACACTGATAAAAGTGGGGTAAATTTAACATCTGAGTCTGATTAGGTTCCATATAAAAATAGTGCCTCCTTTATGGACACTTTCTTCCCCACTTCCAATAGGAGATCTTCCTCATCTTCACCTATCTCCTTGTCAAATTTTGGATTTTCAAAGTCCATTTTCTGAAATTCTTCATCTTCACTTCCTGTACAAAAAACAGCACTTGCAAATCTGTTATCATAAAAAGAACAATGGGACTCAAATTCACCCATTCTCTAATTTTCTTCATCCTTCTCTTTCTCATCTATATCTTTCTTTTTCAACCCTTTTTCAAGGGAATCCAATCTTGCTTCTATTTTCTTCAACTCTTCATAGAGCCTTCTATTTTGTTTTTCTTCCCAATATTGTTCCATAGTTTCCCACACAATTGGCTTCTTCAAGACAATCTTCCTTCTCTTTTTCAAATACATCTTGCTCACCGCCGCAATAGAATCTCTCACATTCAACAACTACCCTCTACCCAACAAGGACTCTAGAAGATGCAACTGTCAAAACCCCCTCTACCCACTCTCTCTTAGTGGAGGAAGTTGTACACCTTCTACCCAGTTTTATCTTTGCTAGAGGATAGTGTAATGCCTACCCATGAAAAATATCAATAAATAACAATAAATTATTAAATTATTAAGAATTAATAAAATAAATATGATGACAGAAGGAAATTCATTTAAGTCTAACTTAATAAACTTCCTATTAAGCACAAGTACTATTTTATTCATCATAAATGAAAATTTAGGATATATTGATTTCTTATACAATTATACACATTTACAATAAATGTCATATAATCATCCTTTCTCAAGGTGGGAAATATTTTCTTAGCTCCAGTATCTTGCATGATTTATCAAACCAGAATCTGCACACTAAATGTAAACATTGGTTCCGCAAAATCATTAAATACAAAAAATAGATCAATTTGCACAAGGTAACAAGACTAAGGCCCTAAGGAGCCGACCTAATGTCTCAGGGGCTCATGATGGCCTTGCCTACGCACGTGTAGCACAGAGACTTTGTAGTTCAGGATAGGATGGTATCATACAATCATAACTCGGATTAACATCAAGAACTTATAAGGAAGACACCATACTCCATAAATATAACAACCAATGGTGCATTCACATAACCAAAACATATTGATACAATAAATTATACATTATATCATCAACACAAGCCAATTACAGTAAGTACACCTTTTCAAAAAACAAGTCTTAACAACAAAGATGATAGTTATCTATCTTTATCTAAATAACTTCTTCAAAATGTAATTTAGTCTTCTTTTCTACAAGATTAAATTCTCCCAACCTAAACCATTCTCACATAAATCCCAGTAGTTCCCTCATGATCCAATTCACATTAATTAAGGTTCCTAAGTTTACCTCATTCGTTAAAGGTCTCTAATCATATCACATCACATTATCGGTACAATTAGAAATTCAAGATAATATAATAAAGAATTGCAAGCAATTAGATTGGCTTCTAACACATGTAAAACTATTTAATCCAAAAGAAATAATGTTTTAGAATAAATTCATAAACTAATTAAACAATAACAACTCCACAATCACAAATATTAGCTCTTTAGCAAAATGAACTAATTTCCATAAACAATGTAAGCCATGAAATAATTAATCACAATAGGTATTAATAGTCCTAATTCAACATTACCACACATGTCCTACCACTAACACTATATTATTTTTCTTATAAGACATTAATATCTCCAATATTAACAATGTAACACAATTTAAAAGATTTGGAGATGAGGGTCAGGCGGATGGACAATTCAAATTTGTCATTGGGCGGGATTGTGCCTACAATGGTCAGGTCAGTGCCTGCTGCAAATGGGTTAGTGCCTACTACGGATAGGTTAGTGCTTGCTGTGGATGGGGGTTCTCTCATGGGTCAGGTTGTTGGCTTTGGTCTTCTAGGCTTGTCTGACTCGAATCATGTGTCTCCCTCTGTTGATGCGGTCTGCGCTGTCGTTGAGGTCAAGAATAATGCGAAAAAAGCAACCTATGACACTGTTGTCAGTGATGATGGCAATGGTGTCTCTGCTACGAGGCTTTGATCTTCTGGGGGCTTGAGGAAGTCCTTTTCTGTTGTGACAAGAGTTGGGGCTTGGTCTCACCCACCTCATCATGGTTCTCAGCCTATCCCTTATGATCGAGTCTCCTGTTGTGGTGTGTGGTCCAAAGGTCTCAGAAAATGAGGATTACTATCAAAAGAAAGGTGTGATATGTAGATTTAATGGACTTTGGCCCTCTCTACCCAACCTCCAAAACTCGGTCATGGAGTCATGGATGCTACTTGTTGAAGGTAAGATTGAGTTGTTCCCTAGTGCAAGAGGGTTCTTTATCGTGGTTTTTGATTCCTCAGAGCAGCGAGACGTAGTGCTCGATGGCAAGGTTTGGTTATGGGAGGAGCACTCCCTTTCCATCAAACCTTGGACTTTCTCTTTTAATCCTCTTACAGAGCCACTTAACATTACACCCATTTGGGTCTGTCTCCCAAATCTCTCTCTCTAGTTTTGGAAGGATTCCTGCTATGAGGGCATCGGCAATGTTATTGGTCATTTCCTCAAGGTTGATTCTACTACTTCATTCATGGGTCATTCCACAGTAGCATGCATCCTTGTGGATATTGACATCTGCAAACCTCTTCATGGAGATGTAGTTTTGATGGTAGGGGATAGGCCTTGGAAACAACTATTAGAGTATGAGGGTATGCCATTCAGATGTAGAAGATGTTTTACTATAGGTCATTTGACCTCTGGTTGTCCTCTCACGCACCACAAGTGTGCTGCAACTTGGTGGAAAGATGTTCTCCTAGAGCACTTGACTGTTAGTGCTTCCTTGAAGGACTGTTCCTCTCTGGAGGATGTGTCCTCTGAGAAGGATGTACTTCCTGTTGAGGTTGTTCCTAAGGGGGAGGTTGTTGCTTCAGTTCCCCAACATTCTCTGGACTCTTCCAATCACTTCTTTACTCGCTTGTCGGCTCGTCTTGCTTCAGGCAGGATTGCTTCTTGTTCTGTTCTAGCTTCTTCCTCTTCAGTTTTACCTTCTTTGGATTAAGTTTCTACTATTGGGACACCCACTACTATTGCTAGGGTGCCTTCTTCTATTGTGGTTGTTGTTGTGGGGACTTCCTCTCCACTTGCTCCTTCCCCTTCGAAGGCTCTTGCGAATGTTTCACCACCTTCTTCTCCTACTTCTACTATGGGAGAGGATGATGTCTTTTGGACTATTGTTCCTAGAAGGAAGCATGGTCTTTCTAAGCATGTTTCTCCTTCCCATTTTTGGGCTAAGAGTGTTCGACCTACTAGGTCAGGTTCTGCTTTTGTTTAGTTGTTCCTCGCTGCCTTGTTGTAGCTATTTTGTTTGTGTACCATCATTGTACTATTTCTGGCTAGTTTTAGCCTTGTTTTGCCTTGGGGGCTGCTTTGTATAGGGTTCTGGACCTTTTTTCTAGCTGATCTAATAAAAAACAACGTAACACAATTTCAATTTAACATTAATACTTCCATTAAAACATTCTGATCTAGACTCAAACTTTATTTCTATCATCATTTAAATGTATGAACATATTTTCTACATAAAAAATGAACTAAATCTAAAATGATGATTCTCTACTCCTAATATATCCTAAAAGTAACTTATTCACTTCCTAAAATTAAGAAAACAAGTAAGAGATAATAATAATTAACTAAGATAATAAGCTACCCATATTATAAATAACACATTTGCGTTCTACTCAACTTTTAAAATCACATAGCACACTTATCTCCATATCTATTCAGATGTAAACTAGACTTATATATTAAGCATTTACTTAAAAATTGTTAATTGATTTCAACAATATAATTTAGATTACCCAACATTTCAGAATCAAAGTTCAACAAACCAAGTTATCATTTAAAAAATATACATATGTACCAATCATAAATTAGATTTTCCAAGTAGTCTATCTCTAATTGATATCAATCCTAAGATATCATAACTTAGCTTTCAATACAAAACCAACAATAATAATATTATCTTTCCAAGTGATGTTTTGCTTACAAGAGATAATTGTTTTCCACATCAAGCTAAGGTAGTAATTTGACAAACATTTGTTGTTAAAATCTACCATGGAAAGAGAAGTTGTTTATATTCTAATGAATTATAAGAAATTGATATAACTAAAACCTTCAACCGGAAGATCTTTCATTAATCTATATTATAACAGAATTTGCTTAACTAATAAATTTGCATCTCCACATAGTTGGGATTCTTAAAACCTAAGATATTTATAATTTTCTACCTTAATTCATATTTCTTATTTTAATATATTCAACCTTTATAAGCTATATTCAATTTAATAAAGAGCATACCAAAAAATAAAATTCATAACAGATATATAAACATGTTCTTTCAAAAGAATCATTCTATTAAAGACAATTTTCTTAATTAATTCATAACAGATATATAACTAGTATATTTATATTTAAAAAATATATCTAAAGTATGCTGAGAGATATCTTCTCCAGGTGCCTATTTTTTTATCAATTTACCACACTCCCTTTCAACTCACCTCAAAACCTACAATTTGATATGTTCGTTCTGGTGGTACCCCTTAGGGTTTTAAGTCTATTTCAGAAAAAGAAAAAAAAAACTCCTTTAAAAACCTAAGATCCTACAGTCTCCTTTTCAATTTGTGTTCTATTCTTCTATTGACTGCTTGCTAGGAGTTTTCAGTTGCTTAAGTTATAACTTAAGGCCATCTTAATCGTGGGTGACTGACCCCCTCTTCCTAGTATTACCTCCTATTCCCCATTGCATTATAAAAGTTTAAATCCTAAAGTTTTTAAAGGGGTCAGGGTGCCACTTGAACTAATTTCACACCATTGCATGACATATCCAGTGACATCATCAACCTTTTGCGAAGCTGCGATAGAGCACTAGCTGTCAATTGAATGTGGCTTACATCCATTCAATCGAGAATCCTATAGTGGTGAATTAAGTGCTGCCAGGTGTCGAGATCTACAAAGAAGATGAAATCTGACAGTTATGCAAGCGCGCAAGGGAATCTTTCATAATAGAATATTCTATGCACTGGCACAACAAAGCGACATGTGGCAAGATTCTGATAAAGGGGCACAGAACAAGTAAAGAAGAGACAAGTGGACGGCTTAGCGTAGTCGCACAGAGCCTGAAGGTGGTGGGCCATCTCTAGCTGCAATGCCACGAGATGTCACCACATGGTAGGTTCTGATGGAAGAAAGGAAAAGTCAGAGGAGGAAGACTACCTACATGGTGCAATTTCATTTACGATAGAATTTTCAAAGGAGCTGGTATGGATTCTCAGGGCCAATGATCATTCCAAAGCATCGATCTGGTGAAGGACAAGCCGGGATCAATGGCTATGATTCAAAACTTGAAGTGGCTCTTTTATTCCCACCCTCCTCCATACTGAAGTGATTAAATCTGTAGCACAACCGCAGACCAAAACATCAAATCCGTTCATCTGATCAAGGAAAAAGTTGCATAAATAGCAAATTTTTAGGGATTTCTGACTTCTTCAACTACAAAAAATTAACCCAAAGATCTTATTGTATCTTAAAAATCTGTAAGGATATGTTGTAAGTTCATCAGAGGATAGATGGTTGGTAGCTTGTTCGCTCTTTTAAAAAGGAATCATGGCCACTCTACCAAGTGAGTGTGAGCTCATTGGGTTTTCTCCTTCAGACTTTGAATATAAGGTAGTCACATCTTTGGAAGGCATGTCCTGCTACAGAGTTGGTTCTTTGTCTAGGTATAGAGTAGTCTCTGGTTTGTAAATGATATTTTCCTATATGATAATGTTCTATCCAGGTTGAATTAAATGAAAAACACTGCATCCATGTCTTGCTCATGATTATCTCCTTTGGTATTGTCTTTTCTCTTTTGAATAAGGTTATTAAGGATATCTGAGTTCTTCAGTATGCATTCGTTGTACTGTATGTCTAGTATTCTACTTTTGCTCAAGGAGTAGATTAAATAGGCTCTAAATCAGATATAGGGAGGGGTGTCATGTCAAAGGATTTCTAAAGTATGGTCATGAGCATTACTCTTCTGTAGACATCTTGCTGTAAGGTAGAAATATTTTCTTAGGTCCCCTGGATACAAGTTTAGACCATCATCGAAAAACATTCACATTTCTAGGTTTGACTCTGTTGCCAAGGTAAGACACTAGTCTAGGGATTTTCCTGTCCAAAGGGTCTAGGGAGGTCTCCACTCATAAACTATCTTATCACCTCCATTGATTAGTTTGTAGGAGTAGGATTAGGACCCTGCGTGCTCTCTGTTTCAGCCGGTGTAGATAATCCAAGAATATTGCCAGCTTAGGATTCATCTTGCAGATCTTGGTATATAAGTGAGAGCATTCTGCATGTGATAAAAAGTTAAATCCTTTGCTTTGAGCTAGCCAAAGTTAAATCTTTTATTGTAGGGATACCCCACTAGGTGCAGTAGAACCTGAAGTAAAGGGGAGGTATGTTCACACAACCTCTCATCTCTATTGGCTGAATTATGTAGTGAGTCTATTGATAAGACATGGAAAACCTTTAGGGTTCACTACTTGCTAATCTGGAAACCAACAAAACTGACAACTCTACTGTGGATAACTTGTCACATATTTTGCTATGGAGTCTTTGAAGTACCAGTGCTGGCATGTGTAGAGTTTGCATAAGAATAGTGGTTTATAATTCCCTTTGGAGGGTGGTGACTCTGCTTACTATTGTTGCAGTAAGATCATGGAGAGACTATGTGGTGCTCTGCTGGCGGTGAATCCAGAAAGTAAATGTGCCTTCCTAATGATTTGTCGACTCCATTTGAAGTAGTAACATTTCCAGGTATTTCATTCTTTTGCACTCAAAATGATTCAAATGAAGTAGTTATCTTGGTTGTGCTCCTAGAATAGGCCACTTTTTGAAAAGTATAAATCCCTAAATCTCAAGGAAATTAGAGGTTACTAGAATTCTATTCCCAATAAGCTTAGAAAGTGTTTGCCAAAACGTAGTGGAATAACTTTTGAATCAACAAACAAACATCTACAAAATCTGTTAGAGGCTAAAGATGTTTTAATGAAGCCCTTTGTTCAGTCATTAAAGGATAATGCTAGAATCTAGTTTTCAATGTGGGTCCATCCTGTAATGGCGGGAACAAAGATCTTACTTAGCCTTAGGGAGAGAAAGATGTAGACGTAGAGTGCCTTTCAGATGATGAAATAAAAGGTGTGTCATGCAATAATAGGCATATCTTGGCTAATAATGAATGTCTATATGAAGTGGATATGCAAATCCTCACTCTGAATACAGGGAAATATGGCTCAAGGAGTGTAGACATCTAGATCCATGCCTTACAAATGATGAAATATATCTAGATGGATACTTCCTTGAGGATGATGACCATCTTCACAATGTAGGGATTGCAATGTTTGATTTTTTTTAGATTGGTGAAGAAGGAAAATAGGATTGTTATTCAGAGATGAATAGAGTAGTTGCAGATGTCCATACACTTAGGGATAGTATTGACTATTCGGGTAACTATGGAGCTTCAAATGATGGGCTACATTCTATGCCTTTTCTTAGGGCATGCCAGGAGAAACTCAATGATGAAACTACTAAGCTTGTGATGGTGGATACTTGGGAGTTTCTAAAAGTTTATATAATCATGAAATGTTGCTTGAATATTGTTTATTCAACACAGAGGACCCTTAGTAGAAAGGCAATTTTTAGATGAAGATTCAACTAGCCTGCTTATAGCAATGGATAGTAAGGCCATATCAATTTTGTTGTAAGAGCAGTGGCACAATCAGCAACAAGGCAAAGTGTTGTAGACAACTCAGTGTTTTCAGGCTTCACTTGAAGAAATTAGAATAAAATGAGGGAGTATTGGTTCTTTCTTTTGGTGGCCCTAGGCTGCCAAAATAAATTTGAAAGTGTAGTTTGTGATGCAAGTTGGTGTAGTTGTGACTCTATAGCCCAATGGATAAGGCACACGGTCTGCATCCCATAAATCTAAGGTCCTTGCAATGCCTACAAGAGGCATGCGTCCCCAACTAGAGCCATTGGTGGTACCCCTTAGGGTTTTAGGTATGTTTTAAAAAAAAAATCTCCTTTAAAAACCTAAGATCATTTGGTCCCCTTTTCACTTTGTGTTCTATTATGTTTTTGACCACTTGCTAGGAGTTTACGGTCACTTAAGTTGTAACTTAAGGCCTTTTTAATCATGGGTGACTGGCCCCCTCTTCCTAGTATTACCTCCTATTCCCCACCACATTATAAAAGTTAAATCCTAAAGTTTTTAAAGGGTCAGGGTGCCACTTGAACGAATTTCATACCATTGTGTGACATATCCAATGATGTCATCAACCTTCTATGACACTATGATAGAGTACTAGCTGTTGATTGAATGTGGCTTACAACCATTCAATCGAGAATCCTCTAGTGGCTAAATAAGTGCTGCCAGGTGTCAGGATCTGTAAAAAAGATGAAATCTAACAGTTGGACAAGCACACAAGGGAATCTTTTAGGATAGAATATTCCATGCACTAGTGCAATAAAGTGACATGTGGCAAGATTCTAATAAAGGGGCACATAGCAAGTAAAGAAGAGATAAGTGGACGGCTTAACGTAGTCATGCAGAGCTTGAAGGCGGTGGGCCATCTCTGGCTGCGATGCCACGAGATGGGACCACGTGGTAGGATCTGATGGAAGAAAGGAAAATTTAGAGGAGGAAGACTACCTACGTGGCATAATTTCATTTATGATGGACTTTTCAAAGGAGCTAGTATGGATTCTCAGGGCTGATGATCATTCCAAAGTGTTGATTTGGTGAAGGATAAGCTGGGATCAACTGTTATGATTCAAAACTTGAAGTGTCTCTTTGATTCCTACCCTCCTCCATACTGAAGTGATTAAATCTGTAGCACGGCCATAGAATAAAACATCAAATCTTAAGGTGGAAGTTTCAGAGTTAGAAAAAAATCCGAAATCGGGGAACGAAAAATGGGATCCCGTTTATATAAAACGGGATCCCGTTTATATAAAACGCGATCCCGTTTTGCCTCGGGATCCCGAGCCTAGAACCAAAAACGCGATCCCGTTTTTCCCGGGATCCCGAACCTAGAGGCCATAAACGCGATCCCGTTATATAAAACGGGATCCCGTTATAAACGGGATCCCGTTTTATATAACGGGATCGCGTTATATGAAACGGGATCCCATTTTATGAAACGGGATCCCGTTTTATAAAACGGGATCCCATTTTTGAAAAGTATTAAATTTTTTAAAAAACAGCAGAGACCCCATTTTCAACAGCGACAGGTGACAGAGGAAAACGGGATCCCGAGTTCTCAAAGCATCCAGCCAGGTAAGTGGATTTTTCTACTTGTAAAAAATACCCATCAATTGTTTATACCTTCCATTGTTTGTTTTGATGTAAAATACAATCAAAATTTAAATTTTGAATTGTTATTTAGGGTTTAGGGTTTATAAAATCAGTAGTTGATTTTTGACAATTTAGATGTAAAATACAATTGAAATTTTGAAAGACTATATCATATAAAATGTTAGAATTTGAACAAACTGTCAAAATTATGTTTAAAATTGAGAATTGAATAGATATATTTAGGCATTTTAGCTGTAAAATACAATTGAAATTTTGAAAATACTGTATCATATGAAAGGAGAGATTTTGAACAAACTGTCAAAATTTGAGTTCAATTTGAGTGTTGAATAGTTCTATTTAAACATTTTAGCTGTAAAATAGAATTGAAATTTTGAAAATACTGTATCATATGAAAGGAGAGATTTTGAACAAACTGTCAAAATTTGAGTTCAATTTGAGTGTTGAATAGGTGTATTTAAACATTTTAGCTGCAAAATGCAATTGAAATTTTGAAACGATTGTATCATATGAAAGGAGAGATTTTGAACAAACTGTCAAAAATTATATAGCAAATTGGGATGATATGTATATTTGGTTTTTATAAAATTTACTTATAACAATGTATGTCATTGTATTTTAAAGGCATTATTGAATAGCTAACTATCATGTAAAAAAAATACAACAAACCATAATAAAACCAAGTTATCACATCCTTCATAATCAAACATTTAGAGACAACTAGAACTAATCAAGAATTGAGAAAATTTTACAGTTTTTGTGATAGCCAACTAATTAAGAATGAAATGAAGCCAACATTTATGTAACTTTTGATATACTCAAGTAGCTGTCCTCACTAGCTAGGTTATGCCCCTGGAATGAACATCGTGATGTTAATTGTGATACGAGCTTGAAACATCATTGGTAATGCTTTCCCTAATCTTAATGACATTGATGTAGGCTCCACTCATGATCCTTACGAAGATCTTTCCACCACTAACCTCTTTCATGATAGGTCACTATCCTCACCATCTCCTTAGACCTAGAATACCTTGAGCTTATCGATTGGGACCAACACGACCCTTTATGATTTGATGTTTTCCAAAATGATGAAGCCATCATGAAACTTATCAAGTGTCAAGACCACATCCCCATTGTAATCATAAGAAAGACTTTTCCACCATACTTAACACCTACATATATGCTTATTTTGGAGAGAAAGAAAGAACCCTTCAGTCCTGAGGCACCCTAGTCTAGGCAGAATAGCAACAATCTATATAAGAAGAAACTTGTGATCGATTAAAATGATATAATAAAAATGGACACTTCCCAAGAGCTCCTCAATTTGACAAACTTCACCTTCCATTAGATACCACTTAGATACAAGACATGACTCCCCTCTCCTTATTGAGGACATGCTATAAACATCAACCTGTGAATAGAAGCTTGGACCCTAAACTCTCTAAGATAGTAGCTCCACTGGACCTTGACATCAAAGAAGGCATATATAACCATGTCACCATGTTAAATATTACGTTGATTTCTTCATGTGGTCTTATGGTGATATGCCTTGAGACTCCATCTTTAAAGTCATGCATCATCTTGTGGTTCACCTCAATGCCAAACCTATTCAATAAAAGCTACGCAAAATGCACCCCCAAGTAGCCCTCGTGGTCATAGAAGAATTGTATAAACTCTTGGATGTCCAGGGTTCATTCAGACTATTACTTTTCCTAAATGGGTAGATCTAATGTGGTCTTAGTTAACAAGAAAACTAAGGGAATTCATGTTTGCACTAACTTTTGAGACATCAAAAAAGGATCTACCCCAACTTAGATAACTTTTCTCTACCAAACATTGATATGGTCGTGGATCTTGTGCATAGCCATATATATAAAATTTTATCATTAATCTGGATATAATATGGACCAAGTTGAAACATTTGAGTTAGACATGGAGACACCTAGATTATGGAGCTCGGTCTATGTAAGAAAACACCTGTTATAGACTCAACACAAACTTATCCCTCAACCCTCTAAATTGTGACTTACATCATTTGATTACCCTGGAACACACTATATAGACAACTCTATACAAATTTGGCAAAATATATTTTCTCCTAACAGAAACTTGTATATGTAGAAGTATCTACTACTACATTAGATTTGATATACTTCTTAAAAGGAAAGAGTTGGGACTAACAACTAAATAGAAAACAATAACTAGTTTTGCATTTTGTAGGAAATAGGAAACAAAATTGAGCTAGAACCATCTTGACTAATTTATCTATTTCTAGCTAGATTGAACCCTAATTCTATATGCAATTCCAACCCTAACCCTAACACTAATTCTAACCCTAATCCTAACCCTAATTCTATATGCAATTCAAACCCTAACCCTTATTATAACCCTAATCATAACCTAACCCTAGCTCTACTTGTAATTGTAATTGTAACTCTAACTCTAGCCCTAACCCTAACCCTAACGAGCTACTTGTAATTGTAATTGTAACCCTAACTCTAGCCATAACCCAAACCATAATTGTAGCTCTAATACTTACCCTAATTTAGCAACCCTTGAATTCTAATTCTAACCCTAACCTCAATTCTAACCCTAAGCCTGATCCTAATTGAAACCCTAACCCTAACTTTAATTAATCACGAGTCATGCTACAGGGATTTCTTCTACATATTTTGTATGCATGTGTTATTCCCTTATTGCATGTGAGTTCACCAATTATTTGGAAGTCTCCTAACTGGGAGGCAGGCTTGTATTCAAGCCCTATAAATTTTGTGTTTATAGGTGTTATGTTTAAAGCTATATGGAGACTTGTAATAGGAGGTCTTGAATTTGGTACCAATGATTGTGAGTTCCTTGTCTAGAATATGATGAACCTTTTGAACAAGAGAACCTTGTAGACCATGATGCATATCTTGAAATTTAAACTTGAACATTATCGTCATGTGAATGCTTTTAGCCATCCTACAACCTCCTATCACCCTTCATCCTCTTATAGGGATATGCCACACAACCTCTCCAAGTTGACCATGCCAAACCCAAAGTCACAATCGTAAGAGGTAAAGAATCTTTTGGCCCCATTCAAGTCCACTCCCTAATAGGAGTGATACAATGCTAATAGGGTTGTGAAGGTAATTAAGTTCTTGATTAGCATAATGATGATATAGTTAGTCTTGATTTCATTAATCTTAAGATCATTGAGCTAGAGTACTTAATATATATGGTATAGTTTGTTCAATCAATAGTGGTAGGGAAAATTAATATACTACAATGACATTAAACATAAACCAATAGGTGTCTTAAGATATATTAGTGGTAGGGAAAATTATAGTGGCCCTAACCCTAGTAGAGTAATAAGTTGAAGTAGTGTTAGAATTACTAATAAACTAAAAAACTTTATCCTAGGGTGGTGGGACAAATTACACAAGCCTTACAAAGCCTCTACCACTTCCTTGACATTTTTAACATTGTTCGAATTTGATAGGAGGGATTTATGTCACCTCCTCCTCATCTTAATTCTCATAGTGGATAGAATCATCCAATTTAGCATCAAGACATGAAGGTTTATCTTCATTATCTTAGAAATATCCTCCAAGGCTTTGTGCATATGCTCATGCCACACATTGAAGATGTGGAATTTATCTAAGTAGCAATATAGAAATCCTTAGCCTAACCTTCTACCCCTTCAATATCATTGTATAGAAGGTAGATACAAGTAACATTTGATAGCATGGAGGCACAACTTAGGGATTTCAAGTTGAATGTAAAAAAAATATTCTTCCCAACAAATGCTAGATGTCGAGGAGCAATTTAATGATTTCTTCCATTATCTGCCTAGTCTAGAATATAATTACCTTTTCTTTTGATATGTTTGAAGGAGATAGATTTAAACAAGTATTCACCAAGTTTCTAACTTCCAATATATAATAGTTTCCAATAACCACAAGCTTCATCTATGCTTTTTCATATGATCAATGTTGATCTTGGAATCTCCTTCCACACTAAGGGATATCTTGTTTAGTTTCCAAGTCATCTTGAGGCCCTAGATATCATGGCCCTAGAATCTACCATATTAGTGTTCTTGACACCAAAATCATAAGCTTTAAGATAGGTAGAGGTTTTCCCTTATCATCTCTTAATAACATACTCCTCCTACTTCACTAGGATTACCCTTGGCTACCCATCAAAATTTCAAGCTTAATCCATCCCAATGTAGGTGTGGACCAAAGGGTGTGAATATCAACATGGGTATCTCCTTTTTTTAACCTTATTCAAAGCAACCTTGGCCAATTATGAGCCTAATCAGTGCCTCTTCTAGCATGATCATATATTCCTCTTTACCCCAACAATCACCAAGTTCCTAAATGCACCATATTTCTTTAAAATAGTCCAAAATTTGGGATGCATATTCACATTTAAGAATTACATGATGATTGTCCAGAGAAGTTTCCTTACTTAAATGCACATTGAAATTTTGAAATATATATTGCCCATTGTATCAATCATTATGGTAGTCCTAATAGCTCGCTTACATTTTGAAATTTGTACATGCATGTATACATTATTTGTATGTTTTTAATTTAAATTTATTTCAAGTGTAATTTCTTGAAACATATATATATATTCTTGATTTAATTTTAAATTTGTACTGAAGTTTGTATGTTTATATATATATATATGCAGGTTCATATCTAGATTTTTATATATACATCATGAATCTAGATGATATTCACTTTGATGTTGAGGACTTTATTAATGCACAAGATGATCCGGCCGCACCCCCACCCCCACCCCCACCCCCACCCCCACCGCCAAATGCCCCACCTCTAGATGCCCCACCTGCAGATGACCCGCCTCCACCTCCACCTCCACCCCCACCTGGAACTGACCAGGCTCGCTTGCGAGCCATAATAAATGAAAATGTGGATTTGATACAAGAAAAACTGAATTCCATTCGCAGTGAACAATTCATGCCACCTCACGTAGTACATTTTGCATCTTTGATGCAAAACATTGTAGATTCTGTGAGGTCTATTGACTCAGATTTTGATGGATTCCAGAAATGGAGAGAGGAGAGGCGCCAATTTTATGCTGATGGCCTCTCCTATAAGACTATTTTGGATCTTAAAATCACAAAAGCTCATTTAGCACAATATTTTAGACATCCCATTACAAATGAACCTATTCCTGCAAATAAGAAAAGAATATCAATCAGGTGGTGTAGGCATGAAGGAATGTCTGCTAATTTTTGGGATAGATGGTGGATGGTGTTTGATTATCCACCTCATGCTAATTGTGAGGTTCCTTTATATTTTTTGAGAAAATTATATGTAGAGTTTGTTATGAATAAAAAACCCAACTACTTTGATTTTAGATCATTCCAGGGTGTTGGTGGTGGCATGCCACAATAGAGGTTGGGGGCACGGGTTGATCCCCAACGACCGGTGCCTATTCAACCTCTTATTGACCCTCCTGTTGCTGCCATTCCTTCGCCCTTCGAGCATCATGCAGTGGTATCCACACTAGGCACATTGAGTGCACTCTCAGGTAGCCTACATGAGCAGACTTCTATGATGGTAGCTCGAGTTAGAGAGCATGGAGGAGTTGATGATGGAAGTGGTCCTAGTGCCACTCCACATGTGTCGATGCCTCATACATGTACGAGTTGCAATCAGTTGTGTTATGGACATTTAACAAATAAAATACATAAAATAATAATTTTGATAAATTTAATACTGTAGAGTATAAAATTGTGTACATACACATGTATACAAATTTCTGAACAAAATGTGTAATAATGTAATTGTGTATGTACATATATGCCAACTCAAAATAATGTAAATACAAAATGTCGTTATATGCCATCTCAAGAAAATCCAAAACTTGAGGAGAATGTAGCAGGTCTTCATGCCACCTGATATAAAAATAATACAAGCAATTTATCAATATATCTGAATCAAAACATGTATTTTAATTTATATAAAACTATCTAGATATACACAATTTGTACCTGTATTTACGAGTGCCTCTCAAGTTTTTGTTTCAAAGTATTTGATGAATTTGTGATGATGGCCTGAGGATATAAAAGGATAAATTAAATCAATTTCAAATAATAACGCACAAGAAATATCAAAACATGTATTTAATACATATTTAAAACAACAATATAAATCTATTTAACTATATTTACCTGTATTTACTTATTCCATTGTACCATCTCCATCCTCTCTTTTTTCCAATGCATCGATGATTGTCTCATGGTCTTCCATAGAAATGTTCCATAACTCTTTATTTGTAGGTTTTCCGCGATACCTCTCCAGTTTTATATTTGTTGCCAACACCAAATGTGAGTAGTGTATAATCTTCTTATGTGTTTCATAATCTTCGAATGCAGGCAAACCATTCTTCCTTATTAGGTATTTCTGTAGCCAAGTGCCAACAACCACCACCGAACCTATTGGATAATGATAGGCATCATCAAAGAAATACTTAAAATTTGCTTAAGGGGATCAAAGAAGTTCTTAAAATATGCTTAAGGGGATGTCTTAAGGGGATCATCAAACCTGTTGGATAAGGAAAGCCATCATCATCTTCTCGAGGTGCTGTTAACTTATGTTTAGTCTCCACACAACGAACCAACCAATATTCAGTTTCCTCTTCATTATTCTTTGGTGCAACAACAGCATACACATGTCCTGCAAAACAAATTTTGATTCAATAACTTGCACATGTCCATAAAATTTGACCAATCAACATACATGCATTCATATGTACACATAAATAAATAAAAGCACTACAAATTAGTAATCAAAGTGAAATAAAATGAAATGATTTGAATTAAATTACCTTCTTGTACAAGGTCTGAAACACGGTCATAATCGTCTGATACAAACAGTTGATCATTGTCTTCAATTGTTGTTTCACTTTGATTATGTGTTTGTGCAAGTGTCAATGGTCTTTGTTTCCACTCTTCAACCCATTCTGTATTCTCACATGCTTCCCAATCTCCTGAAATACAAAACTGACAAAAACATGCAAGCTCCCTTGTCCAGATAGTCCATGTACTTGCATTCGAACTCCTAAATGAATGCCATTTAGTAGATCCACTGATTGTTTGGCAATCAAGTCTAGGTAGAATATTTTCTTCTTCAACCAACCAAAAGAATTGACGAACTGTAGAGTACTCGCTTGATCCAGGTGTACATAATCTTGTATTGCACTAATCTACAATCCCACGTGCATCTTTAAATTTTACTGCATCCTCAAATTTTAATTGTTGTCTAGCAAGAATTCTTTTAACACATGCACCAGCTCCATCATGTTCTCCTTTACCATGTCCAGCTTCAAAAAAATTCCACATATGTTGGACATTATTCTCCTTGTGAACCCTACATAACCAATAGAACATTCGAGCATTCTTGAACTGCCCCGTACAATTATCTGACCATATAAGATGTTCAGTCATCTGGATTCCTCTTTCTCTTAAATTTGTATAAAATATATTGAAACAATATTGAACAAACTCTGACGAGTGTAACCGGTTGTCACTCAAATAGAAATGATACTCCCTCAAAACTTTTCTATCATTCTCTGTGCTATCATCTGCATGTCTATAAACAATATGAACAAACATAGCAACCTGCACTGAATTGTAATATTGTGATTGAATTTCCTCTTGCGGAGCTAAAGTATAGTTTTCTGCAAAATCAACCACTGATAGTATAGTACCAACTGGAAATGTGTTTCTACATTCACGAAATTGTCCATCAAGCCATCGAGCTTGTTGAGAGTGCTTGACATATTTTGGTATAATTTTACTTTTAAATTCTGATATGAATGCATGCACACTAACCTTTTCTGTAATTAAATCACAACGCTTTCCAAATTTTCCATCTTTTAAAGAATATTCAACATTCTTAAATCTTTTAACATCCACTAATTGTTGTCTAAAATCATTTTCAACACTTTCATGCATACAAACTCTTAACAAAGAAAGATTGCCACAACTAATGCATTGTCCAGAAATACATGAACTTAAATAAAAACCTTTTTCATTAGATCTTTCACAGAACAAACTTGATATAAACTCTTTTATTGCTTCAGTTGGCATATTAATATCACATTCATGTATAATCATGTTACGATGTAAAGTACAACGTATATATTGAAACACATCATAATAGTAACGAAATTGAACATGCGTTTTACAACAACAAGATATTCGTTCCTTATTAATCTTTACATACCATGGTTTGCATTTTTCAAAAGATCTTTGACTTATTTTAATATTACCAGGTAACACTAATTCATCACAAAATTTTCTATAAAATTCAGTTTGCATTGTATCTAATAGGTGTTTTGGATGAGGATCGCGAACTTTGGACCCCACTCTTAATTTTAAAACATCTCTAGCATTAGACGATATCCTAGTATTATCATGCCAATATTTTTCGATCAAAGATCTGATTTCAACATTTAGTTTCATGTCAGATCTCGGGAGTCGACCACTAAAACTCCAACATTGGTTAATTGGATCATTTTCTATACTTTCTCTTCTTTTTGCCGCTCTTACCAATGTTTTAGGATGTATTTTTAGAATTCCACTAATATTGCTTACCATTCTTCTATTCAAAGTTGTTTTATTCACTATAGCAGTTGTTATAGCTTGTCTTGCTGCATTTTTATCTTTGGATCGACTATTACTTCCAATAGACTCAATGGCACTAGCAACAGTAGACATAGCATGTTTTCGTGATTGATCTTTTTTTCTTGGTTTAACAAAAATGTCTAACATTTTCATTACTTTTCTCATTTTCCACATTCTCATTAATTGCATCATTAGTTGACATTGAAATGATAGTTTTTTACGATAAAAAAATTCCTTATATAATCTATTGGCATGTGTTCTTATTTGTCTCCAAGAAATTTTACCAGGAAGATTATCCAAAACATCTCTTTCAATTTTGAAAAAATATTTCTCATTTTCAACATCACTTCCTAGATTTTCATTTTCATTTTCAACTTCAAAACGATTTTCATTTTCAACAACAAAACAGTTTTCATTTTCATTTTCAACAAAAGGATTTTCGTTTTCATTTTCAACAACAAAACGGTTTTCATTTTCATTTTCAACAACAAAACAGTTTTCATTTTCATTTTCAACAAAAGGATTTTCGTTTTCATTTTCAACAACAAAACGGTTTTCATTTTTATTTTCAACAACAAAACGGTTTTCATTTTCATTTTCAACAACAAAAGGATTTTCATTTTCATTTTCAACAAAAGGATTTTTATTTTCATTTTCAACTACAATTTGTTTCAAATTTTGATCTCTACGAATATTATCAATCTCAACATTGTTATATCCAGCTTGTTTTAAATCTCCTATCAACACTATTTCCATTTCATTCAAAAGTGGATTTGAAGAAGTACCTGGATTTGTGCCCATTGAAACATTCTCCATAGCATTAATAGAGGGATTTGAAGACATACCAGGAGTAGTTTGCATAATCGTATTAGTTTCCACATTCACCTCTTGCAAACTTGCATCATCTATATCCATGGTCTCCTCAATGTTTTTATCTTCAATAGTTGTGGAATTGGATGCTTCAGCATTGTTCATTGATTGAATCTTTACTCTTCTATCTCTTTGCCTTTTTGCCTCCTTCACTCTCTTTGCTTCAATTTCTTCAGGGGTTAATAGCTTCCTATCTTTCCTCTTATTACGACTTTGTAATCCCATGATTAAAAAATTTATGAAGCATGTAATATCAAAAACTTTAATGTGTTTCAAATCCTTCAAACAAGTACCAATTCAACAAAATTCCACTCAAATAACGTCTCCATGATGGCTTCTATCAAAATACCAACAATACTTCAAGTTGATGGACCTGCAAAAGAAAGAAATATGCCAAAGAATGCTGCAAGAGTCGCTGTCGGCCGTACTGTAGGGCAAGTTGCAGAAATGACATAGTACAGTCTTATTAAAAAAATGGGCAAATATAAAACGGGATCCCGTTTTATAAAACGGGATCCCGTTTTATAAAACGGGATCCCGTTTTATAAAACGGGATCCTGTTATATAAAACAGGATCCCGTTATATAAAACGGGATCCCATTTAATAAACGGGATCCCGTTTACTACGCGATCCCGTTTATTAAACGGGATCCCGTTTTATTCACCACCGATGGAGTAGTAAATGGGATCCCGTTTTATAGAACGGGATCGCGTTCTATAAACAGGATCCCGTTATTCAAAATTTGAATTTTAGGCTCGGGTTTTGCTTTGTAACCCGCTTCGGAAAATGCTTTGGGGACCCAACCCTGACCTCTGGTCCTAGTTTGACCTGCACCTTGAAGGCCCTGTCAATGTTACAACAAAATAGTGACTTTGGGCATATATTTAAAGGCCTATTTTGTAGAATATTTTGACGAAATTAAAACCTATTATAGAGGAGACAATGTAGATTCTAAATATGTAATTTTTTTTACAATTAAATTATTTTTTTAATTTTTTAATCAATTTATGATGAAATAGGTTCATAACCTTGAATTATCAGGGTTTTTTAATATTTTAATAACTTTTTATTAAAATATTTTTTTTTAAAAAAAATTGTATGAAAACGTACTTTAGACAATTCTTTTCGATTTAAAAAAAAAAATTTCAAAAAATGTTAAGTTTAGGTCATCTTATGCGTGACGTACACGATGATTTTTTAAAAGACAAAAAATGACCAATAAAAAATTAATTAAAAAAAATTATTCAATAAAAAATTACAAATAAATATGGAAAACGTGCTTCAGTGAGTTACAAAGCTTGTCCCAAAAGGATTTTGAAAAATATGATTATTTAGGTCAAAATATGGATGACGTACACGTACATGGTATAGTAAAAAAAAAGTGACTTTTAAACAGTGGTTTTTAGAAACACCTATTCAAAATCAATTTCTATCATCTGGGTATTGAAAAAAATTACATATTTGGAAACTAGACTCCGAGTACTACATTTCATATTTAGTGACTTTTTCCAAGATTCCACCTTTAAGTGCTTCAAATTTTTAGGTCAAATGTGACAAATTCTGAAAATCAGGAAAAACACTTCCACTTTTTGGCCAAAAAGTGGACACAACTTCTTGCACACACCCCAAGGATAAGGCCTTCCCCTTGTATTTTAGTTGCTTGCATGATGCATATGTGTGTGTTTTACTTCCTTGAGTGTTATTGTTGTTGTGGGGAAATTTGGTTGGGTGTTGTAAGAGCCTCTCCCACTTGGGAGATAATGCTCAACAAGTGTGGGGTAGGGGAGGAGTGATCCTCCTCGAGGTCATTACCTTGTTTTGGGATGTTGAAATCTTAGAGGGCAAATTATGTGATTTTGAGCAATTTGTTATATGGCTTAAGAGCCAAAATATGAATTCTTTTGGAAATTTTGTTAACATGTTGGCTTGAGGCCATAAGAGAAATTGTGTTGAGATATTTTGAAGGAGTGGCACTCTAGAGTTGAGTGTGTCCACTCTCCTACCCCTTTTGAACTCACCTTGGTTGAGTTCGTGTGTTGTGTTTTTCCTATGGGTGTAATATTGTGTTTTGGGATGTTTGTTTGTCTTGTTGTGAAGTGGATTTGAGTTCCCTAGGTGTGTGGATGGCCTCCCTAGCTCAGGGGTGACCCTCTTGCAGGTCTATGATAGGGAGGAGAGCATGATGTGTGGTGTTTATTTCCCTTGTTGTGATATGCAGGTTCCTTGGAGCTTAGTGTGAAGTTGAAGAAATTTTCTTATTTTGGAAAATATTTTATTTTCCTTTACTCTTAAAGCTCTTGAGAGAGAGCTTGGCCTTCTTAGAGATCTTACCATTGTTAGTTGTCAAGGATGAGAACTTGGTTCTCTCTTTTGGTTGTAAAATTACATTCTTGAAGTTGTGTGTTGGACATTTATCATTGAATTGAAAGGTAGAAATTTGTTAGTTTAAATGTATATTATTCAAACGATGAATTGAAGTAAGTTTGTTATAATCTATTTCATTGAATGACATAATGGAAATATCAATTTTGTTAAGTTATGAAGTTGTTGTGACAATAAAGAAAGTTATAATTTTGTTACTATGGAAAGGAAGAAAAATTGGTTGTAGTTATTTATTATAGGCATTTTAAATTACTTAAATATATTTGTTTCCTCTCTTTAAAAATATGTAAATTTTAGTCACGAAATGATTAAACTTGTTAGGAAAATGAGTGTTTTACCTTGTAGTTGAAATGATGAAAGAAAAATATAGTTACATATCTTGTAAATTTATTTTAATTTTTTTTTTTGTAATTCTATTTACTTTGAGTATTTGAAAGAATGCATTATTTCATTTAGATATGACAAGTTTTAATATTCTACCTACGAAAAGAAAATATATAGAAAATACATTATATATATATATATATATAAATTATTATATTAAGTAAAACCTATATAAAAGAAAATATTATTAAATAAGTAAATGAGGGGTAAATAATGGAGGGACTGCGTTGTTATTGGTTCGCAGTTCATAGTTTATAATATAAAAAATAAATAAATGAAGTGGTGGGGGGGGTTCGAATCCCCCCACCATAGCTACCATTACAATGGGTGTGGGGAGGGGGCGGAGCTCCCACCCACACCCCATGCTATGGGATGTGGGTGGGGGCTCCGCCCCCTCCCCACACTCCCCACAACTTTGAACACCCCGCAGACATTGTTTACCCCCGCGCGGCCTCTGTCTCCCTTTTGCCGCTCCCTGCGGCCTTTACACCACCTCTGTCGCTGTGTGACCTCCACTGCCTTCCGCTTGGTTCCACCTCTGCGCCCCTCTCAACACCTCCCCTCTATGCGGACCTTCCCTCACTGTGATCTCCACCTCCGCCATTCTACTTCAGCCACTGTCCCACCCCTGTCGTGACCCTCACGCCACTCTGCGGCCATCCACTAGACCACCACTGCCATTCCCCTCAAAACTGCCAATGGAAAAAACAAACAACATTTTTAGGGCTCATCCAATGGAGCCAAATAAAAAGATTTAGGTTTTCAACTCTATTACAAATGAAAATACAAAAAATTGTATGGTTCATATTTATAAAAGTAAATCTTGTAGAAAAACAATTATCTAATATATATATATATATGTATATATATATATATATATATATATATATATATATATATATATATATTCTTAATTAAAAGAAAATGTGTTAGGGTTTAATAACTTCATTTTCAAATGAAATACAAAGGAAAAGGAAAACAAATATATACATATATGTTATTAAAAGAAAACCTAGAGATATAAATGCAATAAGCATATATCTGTGTGTGTGTGTGTATTTATATTTTCATAAATAAATGAAGCCATCATATGCATTTCATATGTGGCCATTTAAACTCAACCTGTAATTTAAGAGAACGACAAATTGAGAAAATGAGAGAAAAAGAGAAAGAAAGATAAAAGTGAAAACAAAGAGGAGAAAATGCATGACTTTTCCAGACTAGGACTAAGAGTACTAATTAAGATTTAATAATCCATTAATCATGATTGGAGCAATAAAATTAACAAAATTAATTCAAACGTTGAATTAAACCTAGAGCGGAAACCTAGTGGACTTCATCAAACGAAGTTAGTAAGTCCTGTTTACATGATCTGATCTACCAAGAAATTAGGAATAATGTAAATGATGCAGAGGTAACTCTGATTGATAGAGAACATGAAGGAGAACAAATGATAGAACTTTTTTGAAAAATGTTCAATTAACTTAATCAACTGTATCCTAATGTAATTAGTGAGTTGTAAGAAATTTATTAACCCTATTAGGAAACCTCATGATCAAAATTAGTGTTAATACAATAAACCCTACTCATGCCTGTGAGGTGTTATGCTGCCAGATTTTCACGGACTTTAAGGTTTAGTAGGTTAGTAAGTTTAACCCTTGTAGTGATATTAACCATGTTGTGATGACCCCCTTGTTGGCCTCCTTGCAATTGGTATGCGCACATGTGCATATTACCCCACTGACAACTATATTGTTTACGCCTTAAGCGTAACCACCGAGCACGCTTACGTGTGCGAGGGGGTTTCTAGGGAAGCGTGAGAAAATTTTTGATATTTCATGTCATGACCACATGACAAATGTGGACATGACACGTGTGTTACGTGTCGTGACTACATGGGAAATGCGGGCATGACATTTGGTATCAAAGCCCAAGTTTAAACACTGGGCATATTTGGGCATGTTATTTATTTCGCAACTTTGATTAATTAGTGCCTACCTTGTTTTTGTAGGATGCCTCCTCGACGTGTTCGACGAGCGCATTCACACAACACTGCGTCCGTTGAGGTGCACAGTGATTCCTCTGCAAAGGGATAGGGACCCGCAGTCATAGCAGATCAGCTAGTACCATAGGCACCACTAGTACTAGACATAGGTCCTCAAATTTTACAGACATTGCAGGCCATTTTAGAGAGGTTATCGCTAGCTATTCCAGAGCCACGTGATGAGCCTCGTGTCGATCCACGAGAGGAGCCATGTAAGGAGCTACGTGCTGAGTCACATGCTAAGCCACGTGTGGAGCTCCGCGTCGATCCGCGAGAGGTGCCACGTATGGAGCCTTTCGTAGAGAAACCTGATACTACAGTGGAGGAGGTAGGGTCAGCCTACCACGCATGGAGTAGGAGTCCTCTGAGAGTTTCAAGATGAGATGAGACCATGAGAGTAGAGCAGATATATCATGGACTGTATGAGTATGGGTTGGATGAGCCAGTTATAGGACTTAGAGACAGAGGAGACCCCATCAGAGACTTGCTTAGGCTCAATCCAACTACCTTTGCAGGAGCTACAGAGGGAGCTGTGGCTGAGGCTTGGCTCATTATTCTAGACAGGTGCTTCGTGTTGCGACCTTATGGGAGCAACATGAAAGCACGCATGGCAGTACACCTTCTGAGAGATGCAACAGCTACCTGGTGGCGCACTGAGGAGTGCAAGCACCGGTTATCCTTAGATACACTCACGTGGGACATATTCATAGAGCACTTTAATGCGCATTACTTGTCTGATCACTATAGATAGCACCGGATAGATGAGTTCCATGATTTACAATAGAGAGGACTCATGGTTGCTTAGTATGAGAGCTGATTTATTGAGCTTTCTCATTACGTAGAGTATCTCCACGATGAGAAACTCCTGGTACACAAATTCATTAGAGGTCTAAATCATGGGATAATAGGACCAATGTGTATGGCAGACCCCTAAACTATGAGTGAGGTTGTTGAAAAGGCTTATATTGCAGAGGAAATTCAGGGACGAGGGTAGAATTCACGTCCGTAGTTTCAGGACCGTAATCACCAGCAGCAACAGAACTTTCAAAGACCGCAATCCACACCACAAAGAGGAGGATTCAATTCTTCATCATTAGCTCCTAGGCCTCCACAGCAGCAGCAGCATCAGCAGAGGTCTAGACCCTAGCAGAGTGTTTAGAGAGGACAGAACCATGGTTAGCAAGAGCAGGGCCCGCGTAGAGATCAGAGATAGCAGGGATCATCTGTGTGACCCGCGAGGTCTCAGTAGTCTTACAGAGGTTCACAGGGGTCCATAGGACGGACTGGACAATAGCAGTTGGGTAGGACTTAGTCAAGACAGTTACAGGCTAGGGGCCCGTGTTATGTATGTGGTGGGGCAGGGCATTTGGCCAGAGAGTGTCCACAGGGATTTACAGCAAGGGGATAGCCCCATTCAAGAGGATCTGAGCAGACTATAGGTGATGTGGGCAAGTCCCACTGCATGTTTGTAGCGATTGACAACCACCAGGCTAACTTCCAGGCCTCAGTTATTGAGACAATAGGTATGATTGGGGATTTTCCCATCTCTATTCTTTTTGACTCGGGAGCTACCAACTCTTTTCTGTCTACATCGTTAGTGGAACGTTGCAGGCTGGTGGCTTCTAGGCAGGACATTAGGTGGGAGGTTGAGTTGGCCTATGGGGCCAGGATGTCAGTAGATACCTTGTTTAGAGATTGCGAGATCTCTTTGGGTTCCTTAACTACATCATGTGACCTTAGGGTTATGCCATTAGGATCCTACGGTGTAGTTCTGGGTATGGACTGGCTTGCGGCTCATAGAGCTAAGCTAGATTGTCACCAGAGGACAATTAGTTGCTTAGACGATCATGGCTCACCGGTTGAGATAGTGGGCATTCAGAAGCCCACGGCTGTATGTATGATATCTGCTCCACAGCTTAAGCACTGCATGTGAAAAGGGTGTCAATTGTTCGCTATCACAGTCAGTGACAGATTAGAGGATGAGCCTGAGGCTTCATTGGATGATCACCCTATCCTGAGAGATTTCGCTGATGTGTTTTCACTGGAATTACCAGGTATGCCTCCACGCAGAGAGGTTGATTTCCACATCGATCTAGTGCCAGGTGCCAAGCTAGTGTCTCGTGCACCCTACAGGATGACCACACATGAACTTACAGAGCTCAAACTATAGTTAGAGGAGTTACTTGAAAATGAGCACATCTAACTTAGCATTTCACCATGGGGCGCACCGGTTATCTTCATGAAGAAGAAGGATGGGTCTCTTCGATTATGCATGGACTACAAGCAGTTGAACAAGGTGACAGTGAAGAACTGTTATCCTCTGCCTAGGATTGACGACCTCTTTGATCAGATGCAGGGAGCCAGAGTGTTCTCAAAAATTGATCTAAAATCTGGGTATCACCAATTGCGCATCATAGAGGCAGATATTCATAAGACTATTTTTTGAACTAGATATGGCCATTACGAGTTCACAGTGGTACCCTTCGGTTTGACGAATGCCCCTATAGTGTTCATGAGTCTCATGAATGGGGTGTTCTGCACTTACTTGGATTGGTTCGTGATCATTTTTCTTAACGATATTTTGATCTATTCATGGACCAAGGAGGAGCATGTGGATCATCTACGTCAGGTTTTGTAGTGCTTATGAGAGCAGCAACTTTATGGCAACCTGGAGAAGTGTGCCTTCTTTAGGACAGAGGTGCAATATTTGGGACACATCCTATCAAGCGATGGCATCTCCATAGATCCATCGAAGATCAAAGTGATTCAGGACTGGCCAGCACCCACTAGTGTGATAGAGGTCAGGAGCTTTATGGGATTAGCTGGTTATTACCATAGATTCATTGAGGGCTTTTCTAGAATAGCACATCCCATCACTTCCCTTCAGCAAAAAGGGAAAGGTTTCACTTGGACTGAGCAGTGTGAGAGGGCCTTTGGGGTCCTCAAGGAGTGTCTTACCAGCACTCCTATATTAGCAGTTCTAAATCCTACAGAGGATTTTGTTGTTTGCACAGATGCATCATTAGAGGGTTTGGGAGCCGTGCTTATGCAGGGTGGTAGAGCAATTGCATATGAATCGCATAAGCTCAAGACACATGAGCTAAACTACCCTACTCATGATTTAAAGCTCGTAGCAGTTATTCATGCTCTTGTTCATTGGAGACACTTCCTTTTGGGTCGACACTTTGAGCTCCATTCGGACCACCATAGCTTGCAGTACATTTTCACACAACCCAATTTCAATGCCCGCCAGTGGCATTGGATGGAGTTGTTATGTGAGTACGACTTTGATGTCCACTACATCAAAGGGAAGGCAAACATGGTTGCTGACGCCTTGAGTCGAAGGCGCCACGAGATCCTGACCTTGACATTGAGGGTGGACTTGAGAACACGTATCTTCAACATCTGCCTGAGGACAAGTGGTTTCTTGAGGTGCAGCAGGAAATCTAGAAATAGAGGGCCCTTAGGGGTAGATTCGTAGGATATTCCCTTGAGCTTGATGGTTTGCTTAGACATTGACAGCACATCTATGTACCCCGTGCGGGTGATCTTCGTGCAGTGATTCTGTCAGAGGCTCATAAAGCACCTTATGCAGCACACCCAGGGGTGAAGAAGATGCATGCTAATTTACAATAGTTATACCATTGGGCTGGGATGAGATGAGACATTACAAAATATGTTTCTCATTGCCTTGAGTGTTAGAGGGTCAAGGCTGAGCATCAACATCCAGCAGGATTGTTGTACCCTCATGAGATACCTGAGTGGAAATGGGACACCATTTCTATGGATTTTATTGTTGGTCTACCTATGTCATCATGTCGCCATGATGCCATCATGTGATAGTTGACAAGTTGACCAAGGTGGCGCATTTCTCACCTATACGCATGACGTACAATGCACCATCTGTGGCAAGAGTGTTTTTAGATCAAATTGTCAGACTTCATGGAGTACCTCACCGCATCATTTTTGACAGAGACTCAATTTTCACTTCAGCTTTTTGGAGAGCCTTACAACAAGCGTTGGGCACTCAGCTCAACTTCAGTTCAGCTTACCATCCTGAGACTGACGGATAGACAGAGAGAGTTAATCAGGTGTTGGAAGACATGCTTTGTATGTATGTTATGGACCATCACTCTAGACGGGAGGAGTATCTGTATCTGGTTGAGTTTACCTACAATAATGGGCATCACAGCTCGTTGGGTATGCCTCCTTTTCAGGCTTTATATGACAGACCATGCAGGACACCTTTGAGTTGGGATCGGATAGAGGACAGGGTTTCCATTGGTCATGAGATAGTTCAGGATATGGAGCAGCAGGTCACACTGATTAGACAGAGACTTCAAGAGGCACAGGATAGATAGAAGAAGTATGCCGATGCTAAGAGAACTGATTAGAGCTTCTCACTGGGTGACAGGGTATTTTTGAGAGTGCGACCGCACAAGAGTCTAATCCATTACGAAAAGGGCTCTAAGCTCGCACCTTGATTTGTAGGACTTTTTGAGATCTTGGAGCGGATAGGACCTGTAGCCTATTGTCTAGCCTTGCCACCTAGCATGTCACGTATCCACGATGTCTTTCATTTTTTAGTTTTACATCGTTACATCTCTGACTTATCTCACGTATTGGATTGGAGTGCTCTTCAAGTAGAGGCAGACGGTCAGCTGGCTTTGGAGCCAATTTGCATATTGGCTCATCAGACGCTGGGCCTTCAAGGTTGAGAACTAGACCAGGTTAGGGTCCAGTGGGACATGTATGACGAGGTCACTACAACATGGGAGGATGCAGCGAGATTGACGACTCTTTATCCTCACCTCTTTGATGACTTCCAAGAGAAAGTACAGTCTTAGGGGGGAGGATGTGAGGCCTACCTTTTTCATTTCCATTCATGTGACTATTTACCTCACTGTTATTGATACTTTTCAACTTGTGGGACTGTTGATCGCGGATTCCCGAACTATTGGACTTTATTATGTTAAAGGAAAACTAATTGGGTGATGTTAGATAGATGCTTTATGTTAAAGGAAAACTAATTAGGTGATGTTAGATAGATGCTTGTAATAAGAGAAAACAAATTGGGTGATGTTAGATAGATGTTTATATTATAGGAAAACTAATTGGGTGATGTTAGATAGATTCTCTATATTAAAGGAAAACTAATTGGGTGATGTTAGTTAGAAAATTGTAATGTGATTTCCTTTATGCTTAAGAGAACTTGTGATATCTTATGCGACTGCAAGTTTTTAATTTGCTTCGGCTATGTTATTGATATGTGGAATTAACTTTGCAACTGAGTGCGCAGGTATTTCTAACCAACCACATATACTGGAGATCATCTCACACTTGATGTTGTAATCCCTTGTGAAGCCGATCTAGTTCCACGAGGAACTAAGATCAACTCTGTGTATGATGAAATATTGTAATGTTAATTTGTATAAGGTTAATTGGGTTAAGTCTACCCTCTTTTAATTTGAATTATGATATGTGTTGTAAGAATTGTCTTTGAATTACATTTTTTAAAATTTTAAATTTTTGGAGACCCTTTTCATGAGTTTTAACTTGACCTTGGGTTATACCCCATGGGTCTAGGGTCCCTTTTGACTTGGGTAACTCCTAGTAAACCTCTATATGGTCACCTTAACTTCACACTGAAGTTAAGTGACGAATTTGGAGACATGGGAGGGATAGGATGAGTGGTACCAAAACTCAAACCCATCCCTTTTCACTTCCCAAGGTTAGGGATGACTCCAAGACCCACCAATTGTGGAGGACTTGACTTCAAGTCTCTCTTACAATTGGTGAGAGTACCCATGGATTTGTGTGGTCCTTCATGAGAGGAAAGGTAGGGGACACATGTGTCACCCTTTCCCTCTTTAACTCCCCTTTTCTCTCCCATGTGTTGGAGAGAGGACATGTGGTAAGGGGTGAAGGAGACTTTGGGGATTGGTGAGTGACATGTGTCAACACCCATCCCTTGGGACACACTTGTAGTGGGGAGAAAGAGTGAGGAGGTGACAAGTGTCACCTCCCCATTCCTCTAAACCCATGGATTGGGCTTATTTTAATCCCACTTGGGATAAGGTGAGGGGGTTGTTGAATTTTTGAGAATTTTAAATTGTTTTGAAATTGTTTTGGGAGAAAAGATAGAGGGAGTTTGGTGGCTTAGGTTAGAGGAGATTTTGGAGGAGCTCTACATCAACTTCTTCCATAATAGGGCTTTTAAAGGTTGGTTTTCAAGGCTAAGGCCTTCCCCTTGTATTTCAGTTGCTTGCATGATGCATATGTGTGTGTTTTACTTCCTTGAGTGTTATTGTTGTTGTGGGGAAATTTGGTTGGGTGTTGTAAGAGCCTCTCCCACTTGGCAGATAATGCTCAACAAGTGTGGGGTAGGTAGGAGTGATCCTCCTCGAGGTCATTACCTTATTTTGAGATGTTGAAAGCCTAGAGGGCAAATTATGTGATTTTAAGCAATTTGTTATATGGCTTGAGAGCCAAAATATGAATTCTTTTAGAAATTTTGTTAACATGTTCGCTTGAGGCCATAAGAGAAATTGTGTTGAGATATTTTGAAGGAGTGGCACTCTAGAGTTGAGTGTGTCCATTCTCCTACCCCTTTTGAACTCACCTTGGTTGAGTTCCTGTGTTGTGTTTTTCTATGGGTGTAATATTGTGTTTTGGGATGTTTGTTTGTCTTGTTGTGAAGTGGATTTGAGTTCCCTAGGTGTGTGGATGGCCTCCCTACCTCGAGGGTGACGCTCTTGCAGGTCTACGGTAGGGAGTAGAGCAAGATGTGTGGTGTTTATTTCCCTTGTTGTGATATGCAGGTTCCTTGGAGCTTAGTGTGAAGTTGAAGAAATTTTCTTTTTTTGGAAAATATTTTATTTTCCTTTTCATGAGAGAGAGCTTGGCCTTCTTGGAGATCTTACCATTGTTAGTTGTCAAGGATGAGAACTTGGTTCTCTCTTTTGGTTGTAAAATTACATTCTTGAAGTTGTGTGTTGGACATTTATCATTGAATTGAAAGATAGAAATTTGTTAGTTTAAATGTATATTATTCAAATGATGAATTGAAGGAAGTTTGTTATAATCTATTTCATTGAATAAAATAATGGAAATATCAATTTTGTTAAGTTATGAAGTTGTTGTTGTGACAATAAAGAAAGTTATAATTTTGTTACTATGGAAAGGAAGAAAAATTGGTTGTAGTTTTTTTTTTTTGAAGAAAAAGTGGCAAAGCCACTGAACATTTTATTAAAATATAATAATGAAAATTAGAAAAACCTAGTTCGGAAAGGGCATACCGGCAGGAAAGAACCAGGGGAAGAAAACCTCCGGTTATAGCCCTAAAAATACCTAACTACAACCCTGCTATAATATAAAAAAAATTATGGCAAATATAATAGATAATAGTGCCATGAACCAAACATTCTCCCTATTTGCCACCAAAAGTCTAAATGAAAATTCAATTACATTACAAAGGCCTATTAGAGGCCGATCAAAATAGTAGGTCCCTGTCAGACTTAGTCCACATCTATGCCAAAATGAGCAGGAGGAGGAAGTTGGATAAGAAGCAGAAGGAACAAATCATGAAACATTTCCCTGACTTTGGCTTCAAACTTGAAGCCTGTGCTAGACCTGCATGCAAGTCAAACTAAAATCTCACAAAATCTGCAATCTACACTAAAAACATAGCGTTAGAAAAGAAAAAATAGAGAAACCAACTAAAAGATGTAAATGAAAACAAGGAAACAAAAGCACTTCCCTTCCGCTGCTAAGAACTTTCAAGAAAATGACAAAAATCTTCCACCAAGTGAACGATCAGAGAGTAACCATCGCCATATCAATGCAACATGGAGAAGAGTCTCACCGAGGATGTAAAGTTCCACCGAGAATTGCAGTCACACTGAAGGAAGAAGAATTTATAGCCTTCAGAGAAACACAACACTATCTGTACAAATTCTACCAAAAGACAGCTTGGAAGAAACGAAGCATCAGGCCCACAAGAGAAAATTCACCAACAAAAAGAAATCTTTACAGATAAAAATAATGTTGATCGAAGAAACAAAATGCTTCAGAGAAGAATGTCTTTCTATTCTATAGTTTCAGATGTTTCTGTGCAAACATTTACAGATACAAGGATGTAGAGATTTAAATTGGCATAAAAATCATGTTGAGCACTGAGTATACATTTTGTGTGAAAATCACAAATGAGAGTCAATTCGTGAGTAAATCACAAAAGCATGTTGAGAATCATTGCGTGGGTATCTCGCAAATGTATGTCAAGATCACTGCGTATATAATTTGTGTGTATATTGCAAATGAGAGTCATTTTGTGAGTATATCGCAAAAGCATGTTGAGAGTCAAATTGTATCTCGCAAATGTATATCAAAATCACTAAGTATACATTTTATGTGTATATCACAAATGAGAGTCATATCGCGTGTGTATATTACAGAAGCATATTGATATTCAATTCATGTGTATATCACAAAAAAGAGTCAAATCATGTGTATATCACAGAAGCATTTTGATATTCAATTCGTGTGTATATCGCAAAAGCATGTTGATATTCAATTCATAAGTATATCACAAAAGCATGTTGATATTCAATTCATGATTATATCGCAAAAGCATGTTGATAGTCATTTCGTGAGAATCTTGCAACTGTATGTCAAGATCACTGAGTATACATTTTGTGTGTATATCACAGATGAGAGTCATATCATGTGTTTATCACAAATGAGAGTCATATCGTGTGTATCTCGCAAGTGTATGTCAAGGTTGAATGTTGCTAATGTACATTGAGAAGAAGCATTGAATTAGAAACAAAGGATGACCAACCGTAACAGTGAGACTGGGTTAGAGATACATTCAATTACCGGCAATAGTGAGTCGTGCAAAGTATATACAAGGTTAACCTCCATCGGTGTATCGGGAGAGCTGTAGAGGGCTTCGCCAATGTCAGAAGTCACATTGACAAGTGTATCGAAGATCAACCAAGGTTTTAAAAGTCACACCGAAAGAACACTATCAGCAGAACCCTCAAACCCGTGGCCGATACCCCGATAATGGCCCAACTCACAACCATCAGTGAAACTTACCTCACAACACCCTGAAACGTCAAAAACACAATTTTCTTCATATCAACACAATAGAACTATTATCAATGAGAACTTTCAACACCTTGGCCGATGCACCAAAAACCCATTCTAAGACCTTACAAACCCTACCTCCTTACACAAGCCTAACTGTCTTCCTTAATAATATCCAAACTACCATTCAGCTGAAGAATTGACACATGATTCCATTCAACTAACTCCTGTCTCTGATCAGAAGCTGCATTCGACAGTAAATCAGCTAATTTATTTCCTTCTCTAAAAGTATGAAGGATTTGAAAAGAGTCAAATAAATCTAGCATATTGACTACCTTCTAAGTGAAATAATTAATCTTCCAGGAAGGTGAAGATCTAATTTTAAAAGCATTAATAATAATCAAAGAATCTCCTTCAATAACAATATTCTTAATATGGGTATTGAGAGCCATTTCTAAACCCGCAATTAAGGCAAGGGCTTCTGCTTCATTATTAGTGCAGTGACCCAATTTCAGAGAGAGAGCTTTAAGAACCTCTCCTGTACAATTTCTTAAAACACAACCTGCACCTGCAAGCCCCGGATTACCTCGACTAGCACCATCAAAATTCAATTTAATAAAATCTTGACATGGTGGCAACCATGTAATGGATTTTCAATCAACTCTCTTACTTTGAACAAAACAATTGGAGTTAGGCACACATAACAACTTCCAATTATTCAGGAACTTTGCATCCCAACTGGAAAACACTAAAGAACCCTTACCTTTCAAAAGAAGATGAGAGGTCACTATCTGTGAAATTGATTTTTCAATCTTAGCAAAAACTTGTTCTACATAAGATTTAACCTTTCTAAAAATCCTAGCATTTCTTTCAAGCCATAAGTTCCAAACCACAATACTAGGAGAGACCAACCAAACTACAGAAAAAGTAGAATCTTTAAAAAGAATAGGCCAGCTTTGAAATAATTGGAGAACTGAATTAGGAAGAGGACCCATCCAATCCAGCTTAGCACAAATCAAAATCCAAACTTGGAAGGAGAAAGAACATCTGAGAAGTAAATGATTAACATCTTCTTCCTGCTCCTCACAAAGAGGGCAATTGAAAGGATGAGTAATACCAAGTTTAACCAATCTGTCACTAGTAAGAATCATATTCTTCAAAGCTAGCCAAGCAAAAGCTCCAGCCTTGGGAAGACAGGAATTACTCCAGCAAAGTTTGAAAGGCCAATCTCTAGTAGCTACCAAATCTCTATCCAAAATACTTTGATAACCACGTTTGACTGAATACTTTCCAAACTTAGAAGGCAACCAAATTAATTCATCTTGGCTATCTAACAAAAAGACCTTGCATGACTTAAGAACATTCTTTAAAAATTCCTTTTTCTCAATTGGAAAGGGAATATCAGAAAAATCTCTCCATCTACTTCCAAAAATAGATGAGGAATTAGAATCTAGAACAATATAATCTCTAACTTTAGTCCCCCATAGATGACTAAGTATTTCCCTAGCCTCCAGCAAACCTTCTAATTGAGATAATGGTGGATGACTATTCCACGAATCATCCCAAAACAAAGCAGAACGACCATCATGAATTACCCAAGAGAGGTAAGGAGAAATAACACTTCTACAATCAGTAATGAAGTTCCAAATCTTAGAAGCCACAGGGGGATTGAACACTGTAAAAATTCTTTTAGGAAAAGCAGAATCCAAATATTTTTCTCTCATTAATTTACACCACTTAGCTTGAGAATTATCATAAAGTTACTAGGCTAATTTTGCCCCTAAAGCCCTATTCTTTGCTTCCAAGTTATGAATACTAGTGCCACCAGATTGTTTTGGACAACATATATTATGCAAAGAAACCAAAGGAATTTTTTTCCCTTCAATTTTTGGACCATTCAATAAAAATTTTCTGAAAATACTGTTCAAATCAGAAATAATACCTTTAGGCATCTTTAGAACTGATAACAAATAAATTAGCACAGCTGACAAAACTGTCTTAATCAAAAGAATTTTCCCAGCCAAGGTCAACCATTTTCCTTTCCAATTTTCTATTTTCCTTTGCACACTTGAAATCATATTCTTCCAAAAAGAATTGTTGGAATTTCCAGAAAAGAGAGGAATACCAAGATACTTAGAAGGGAGAACTTCTATCTTAAAACCCAAATTACAAGCAATCCTCTTCTGCACAAAAGGACTAGTATGAAAGAAAAAGACTTTAGATTTTTCTTGATTTACTTTCTGACTTGAAGCTGAGCAGTAAATAGTCAAAACTCTCTTTATAATCTTAACTTCTGAAATAGAAGGAGTGCCAAACAACAATGTATCATCTGCAAATAAAGTATAAGAGATAGAAAAAGGAACTCTAGGAATTGACACCCCTTTCCAGTTGCCCAGGGAACAATGAGAAAGAATCAATCTACTAAGCCCTTCAGCCACTAT
This sequence comes from Cunninghamia lanceolata, assembly GCA_027924645.1. Lineage (NCBI taxonomy): Eukaryota > Viridiplantae > Streptophyta > Pinopsida > Cupressales > Cupressaceae > Cunninghamia > Cunninghamia lanceolata. Next base: position 15,781,181 of record BSBN01000078.1, read on the forward strand.
AATGAACAAAAAGGGTGACAAAGGGTCCCCTTGCCTTAAACCTTGAGATGACTTAAAAAATTGAGAACGAGACCCATTAACAAGAACTGCAAAACTTGTACTAGAAAGACATGAAAAAACCCATTTGCACCATTTATTCGAAAAGCCAAATTTTCCCAAAATCTTCAAAAGAAAGGCCCAAGAAACCCTATCATAAGCTTTTAGCATATCCAACTTAACCAACATTACTAGAATCTTATGTTCCTAAATAGAATGTAAAACCTCATGAGCCAGAAGGGCTCCCTCTACTGTTTCTTTGCCCAGAACAAACCCCCCTTGCTCTTCTGAAATTATTTTCAGAATGAAAGGGGCTAATCTCAAAGAGATTGCCTTGGTAATAATCTTATATAAATTATTACATAGGGAAATTGGTCTAAAATCAGCAAAGGTGACAGGGACAGCTACTTTAGGAATTAGAGCAATGAATGTAGAATTTATTTCCTTCAAAACTGTTCTGTTTCTACAGGCTTCTTCTAAATCCAACCAAACCTCTGTACCAATAAAGTTCCAACATTTTTGAAAAAACAAAGGAGTAAAACCATCTGGTCCAGGTGCTTTATCCGAATAAGAGAAAACACCACAGTTCTTACTTCTTCCTAGCTGAACTCCTTCATGAGATCCTTATTATCGTCTTGACTAATCAAGGTAGGGACATGTTGAATGACCTCATCCATATCCAAAGAAGGGTCAATGGAATCTCCCTTAGAAAGAAGTTTACTAAAAAATTCTACACTTTCCTTAAGAATTTCATCTAAATCCTTCAAAATTTGACCCGAACCATCTTTAATAGAACTAATGGAATTCCTATGTCTCCTTACCACAGTAGAGGTATGAAAAAAATTTGTATTTCTATCCCCTTCCCTTAACCAAGTTTCTCTCGATTTTTGCCACCAATAAATTTCTTCCCTAGCTAACACCTCTTGAAGTTCAGATTGTAAAAGATTAACATTCTCAAAAGAAGACTGACATAAACCATGCTGGATAATTTGCTCATTAAGAGCTACCAACTGCTTTTGAATAAGATGCTTTTTAATGAAAATATTGCCAAAAACATTCTTATTCCACTCTCAAATTTTTTCCCTGATAAATTTAAGTTTCCCATTTAACTGAAAAAGCCTGGAACCAGACACAAAAGGAGAATTTCTCCACCATATTTCTAAATTAGCCAAAAAATTAGAATCTTTGAACCACATAGCTTCAAATTTGAAAAGACTTCTTCTAAAGACTGTCACTTTTGGTTCAATGGTTAAACTAATAGGGAAATGATCAGATCCCGAAAAAAGGAAGAATAGTTGTGGAAGAGATAGAGTTATCTACACACCATTCTGGAGAAAACAAAAATCTATCCAACTTTTTTGCTATCATTAAGAAACCTTTCCGACAATTAGTCCAGGTAAACACTCCATTAGCAAAAGGGCTATCAAGCAATGAGTTGTCTGAAATAAAATCATTAAAATCTTCCATAACTTTCAAAGGGAGGGAAATACCTCCTTTCTTTTCACTATCACAACATATTGTATTAAAATCTCCACCCAATAACACTTTCTCCTCTTTCAGATTTACCAAAATTGCAGAAATAAGCTCCCACAAGGCTTTTTTTTATACAAGTGGAAGTGGGACCATAAATATTGAAAAGCCAAAACACAGAACTACCACACATGACCCTCACTAACATAAGATTAGGAATGGAACAATTTTTTTCAATAGAATAGACTTTTGCGTTCCACAAAACTACCATACCCCCAGACGCACCTTCAGCTTGTAAATGCCAAAAATGCCACTTAAACCATTTTGGAAACAAAATATCTACCTGTACTTTAGAAAGTTTAGTCTCCTGAAGTAAAATAACATCCATATTTGACATATCAATTTGACGCTTAATTAAGCGTCTCTTGTTAGGGGCATTAATGCCCCTAACATTCCAAGATAAAATCTTCATTGGCCTCGAAGAGAGCTTCTAACTCTCCCCGATCGAAGACAAGTATCAATGGTAGCCTGAATCCCAGCTTTAATTTCCTCCTGAGTTTTAAAAGATTTAGGTTTTTTCCCTTTTTTGAAGGAGAACTACTAATAGCATTCACTAGTTGACTTGGTGTCTGGGCTATAGCATAAGTTTTAGCATAATCAAAATTTTCACCTGTATTCTCAAACACATCATTTTCCTTAACCGCCCCCACAACATTCAAAGTATTTTCAGACATTACGTCATCTGCAATTTCTTCTATAAGATCTGAACTTGCCTTTAAAATTATTTCTGAAAATATTTTTCGTTCCTCTGTAAAAGGAAATTCAGCAAAAGAGGTTTCCAAATCTGAAATTTCCATGCCCTCCTTATTACATATATTAACTTCTAAGGGTACCTGAGAAACATTTCTAGGCTTACTGGAAGAAGGAAATTCAAAAACAACATTATCCAAGCTGTTAGAATTATCAAAATTCGAAGGAGAAATTACTTCTGATGTAACATTATTTAAAATTGAAGAAACCAAATTATTAAATGATAGCTCTTCCTCAGATTCCTGAGCTAAGTCCACCTCCTTTTGAATGGAAGAAACCACCTGAGGAGATTGTTGAGACACCAGAAAGGGATCCCCATTTGAAGAAACTTCCCTAGCAAAGTTTTCAACATTACTTTCAACCCCCAAATTGTTTAGAGAGGTGCCTTTTTCTAACATCACAGATTTTTCCTAGTCCCTACAAGGCAAATTATCTTCACAAGGATTCTCAAGAACTATACTCTACATCCAAAGACCTCGTGAAGTTTTTAACACAATAAAACTGGGGATTTGAAATGTAGTTTTGAAAACCGAACAGAAACGCACTGGGCATTCTGGGTTATTAAAAATCTCCACATCATGCTTAAGAAAAAAACCCATTTTGTTGGGTAACATCTTAATAATATTCAAATCTCTATACTCAAAAGGGAGATGAACCAAAGAAACCCAAAAAGGAATAAGATTCAAATTAATATCAGAAATGTCAATATTCGGTTCCCACTCTGATAAACAAAGTCCTTTTACTCAAAAAAACCAAATTTTCTCCTTCAAAATAAAATCATAGTTTGACTGCAAATGAAAAATAACCATGAAGACACCTTGATCCTTATCTAACCAAAAAACATCTGAAACACCATTCCAATTAGAACTGACCCAGAGAGAGAAGGATTCACAAACCTTATCATACTTCTAAATCTTACCAATGAGCGCCTTTGAGCGTAAATCTTGAATATGAGGATTTACCAAATCATCTGAAATATTGAGTTCAAAAGGAACATCTTGATTGGTACTTGCTATTTGATTTTTAATCTCTCACTTTTTGACCCAGATCTGTTGAGCCCTTAGATCTGAAGAGACCATCGAATCAAAACCCTTAGCATGCGAATTACTCCATCGATATGACGAAAACCCATGATTTTGCCCATATCTAGCTCGTCTTTGCCTAGCTCGAGGGTTTGCAAAATGCTTTCTCTTCTAAAAAAAGGACCAGTACCCATTTTGCTTATTCTTGCCAAAAAGTCTTTCGCTAGGGTTTCGAAAGGAATTTGACCTAACCTCCATTGAAGCCTTCAAAGTCTTCAAATTTTTTTTGAACGAGTCTACCTGTGATGGTAACGGTTTTCTCAAACCACCTCCATCCCTATGTGGTGCGGTTTCTTGAATCCTTAGAGGTCTACACCAAGTTACTGTAGGCCTGCGTGGCCACCTTCATGATTGCGACAATTTTTCGGTCATTGCGACAATTTTTCCAATACATAAAAAAAAATTCGTTGTAGTTATTTATTATAGGCATTTTAAATTACTTAAATATATTTGTTTCCTCTCTATAAAAATGTGTAAATTTTAGTCATGAAATGATTAAACTTGTTAGGAAAATGAGTGTTTTGTCTTGTAGTTGAAATGATGAAAGAAAAATATAGTTACATATCTTGTAAATTTGTTTTAAAAAAAAAATTATAATTCTATTTACCTTGAGTATTTGAAAGAATGCATTATTTCATTTAGATATGACAAGTCTTAATATTCTGTCTAAGAAAAGAAAATATATAGAAAATACATTATATATATATATATATATATATTCAGTTATATTTTAATATTTATTAACTGTGAAATTAAATTTAATAAAAATCATGATTGTTGTGTATGAATATATATATTATTATATTAAGTAAAACCTATATAAAGAAAATATTATTAAATAAATAAATGAGGGGTAAATAATGGAGGGACTGCGTTGTTATTGGTTCGTAGTTCACAGTTTATAATATAAAACATAAATAAATGAAGTGGTGGGGGGGGTTCAAACCCCCCCACCATAGCTACTATTACAGTGGGTGTGGGGATCTGTGGACATTGTTTACCCCCGCACGGCCTCTGTCTCCCTTTCACCGCTCCCTGCGGCCTTTGCACCACCTCCACCTAGTTCCACCTCTGCACCCCTCTCAGCACTTCCCTTCTCTGCAGACCTTCCCTCACCACGATCTCCACCTCTGCCATTCCACTTCGGCCACCGTCCCACCCCTACCACAACCCTCATGCCACTCTGTGGCCATCCACCAGACTGCTGCTGCCATTCCCCTCAAAATTGCCAATGGAAAAAACAAACAACATTTTTAGGGCTTAGCCAATGGAGCCAAATAAAAAGATTTAGGTTTTCAACTCTATTACAAATGAAAATACAAAGAATTGTATGGTTCATTTTTATAAAAGTAAATCTTGTAAAAAAATAATTATCTAATAAGAATATATATATATATATATATATATACACACACATATATGTTATTAAAAGAAAACATAGAGATATAAATGCAATAAGCATATATATATGTGTGTGTGTGTGTGTGTGTGTGTGTGTGTGTGTGTGTGTTTATATTTTCATAAATAAATGAAGCCATCATATGCATTTCATATGTGGCCATTTAAACTCAACCTATAATTTAAGAAAACGACAAATTGAGAAAATGAGAAAAAAATGTGAGAAAAAGAGAAAGAAAGATAAAAGTGAAAACAAAGAGGAGAAAATGCACGACTTTTCCAGAATAGGGCTAAGAGTACTAATTAAGATTTAATAATCCATTAATCATGATTGGAGCAATAAAATTAACAAAATTAATTCAAACGTTGAATTAAACCTAGAGCAAAAACCTAGTGGACTTCATCAAACAAAGTTAGTAAGTCCTGTTTACATGATCTGATCTACCAAGAAATTAGGAATAATGTAAATGATGCATAGATAACTCTGATTGATAGAGAACGTGAAGGAGAACAAATGATAGGACTTTGTTGAAAAATGTTCAATTAACTTAATCAACTGTATCCCAATGTAATTAGTGAGTTGTAAGAAATTTATTAACCCTATCAGGGAACCTCATGATCAAAATTAGTGTTAATACAATAAACCTTGCTCACGGCCGTGAGGCATTATGCTGCTGGATTTTCCCAGACTTTAAGGTTTAGTAGGTTAGTAAGTTTAACCCTTGTAGCGACGTTAACCGCGTTGTGATGACCCCCTTGTTGGCCTCCTTGCGATTGGTATGCGCACATGTGCGTATTACCCCACCAACAACTATATTGTTTATGCCTTAAGCGTACGCCACCGAGCACGCTTACACATGCGAGGGGGTTTCTAGGGAAGCGAAGGGAAATTTTTGATATTTCGTGTCATGACCACATGACAAATGTGGACATGACATATGTGTTGCGTGTCGTGACTGCATGGGAAATGTGGGCATGACATCTGATTTGTTTTATTAGCTCTAATTGCCTAAAATAGTTAAGTTTTAAAGCAATTTATAAATGATTGCTTTAAAACTAACTTTACAATGCTTGGCAGTTTTAATCTCTCTTATTCGATTTGATTTACAAAAACAAAACAAATCTCTATGGCTTATAATTTCACCATTCACAGTTACTATATACACCTGAATATGACATGACTCTGTCCAAATAAATATTCTTAATATTTATTTCAGTTTAATTCCTCTATCAATAAATAAATAAACAAATTTATTTATTTGATTCATATTCTTCCAACAATCAAATAAAGTCATTTATTTAATTAAATTCCTTCAAATCCTTCAACAAATTAAAAAATACCAATTATTTAACTAATTCTTCTAAAATCATTCTAAATTAAATAAAACCACTTTATTTAATTATTTCTCCCAATAATATCTTCTCTAAATTTAAATAAATCCTAATATTTATTTAAATTGTTCATTTCCTCTAAAAATTGAGTTATCTCTAAATATATTTCAATCAAGTGTGCACATGCAATTGAATATTCCAAATATTTAATTGAGCTAAAATATCTTCTCACACTCATGCAATATTTATCCTTCAGTTATAATTAGTTAACTCTTCTATCAATTCACTTGACTGATTAATCTATTTTGTTAATTGATTAATCTCTCCAGTTAACTCATTCTTCTATTTTATCAATTCCTCTCATGCAAAATAGAGCAGGACACATGTCCTCTTCCTATTTGCGCACATCCTCTCAAGTTTCCTCAATCGTTAATCTTCTTATTTCTTCTCAACCGTTGATCTTCTCTCTCGCAAATCTATAAGTACAACAATATTCCTCCATTTCAATCATCCAAGCTTTTAGTAAAGTTACTCTATAGGAATTATAGCGCGTCTTTGGCACCAAATCATTCCATAGCTTGCGATCACCCTTTATTAATTGCGATTGTGTTGAAGAATCTCTTCATTGTGAACCTGTCATAGCCATTCCCACTTGACATCTTGGAAAATAGCAAGAAAGTCTACCTTCTGAGGGTCATATTCATACACAAGATCATTTGAGATAGGTGACCAATGGAAGCCACAAAGTAAAGAGGTTTGCAAGGTTGAATTCTTTGTTGTTTGATCTTCTTTATTTCTTATTTAATTGAGTTATTGGGTATTATTGATATTATTTGATATTCATGCACAATTTCCCATAACATTTTTGGTGCCCACCGTGGGGCCTTGCCCCAAATTAACCTCAAAACTAAATTTTTGTGTGTTATGTTCCGTACATAGGAAGATTCTACACATCTGTTCATTTCTAACATGCATCTAAGCTCTGTTTCAATGCATCTGGAGATTCAGTGCATCTGTTCACTAAAACTGCACTTCTACGTTATGTAATAGCGCATTTATCCTAACTGCCCATTTATTCTCTGTTTACACGCATATATCCTTTGTAACTGTGCATTCATAATTCTGTGCATATGTGTTTTGTTTATACGCATCTATCCTCTATAGCTGCACATTTGTTCTGACAGGGATTTTGAGGTATTTCTTATGATTTTGCTAACACTAACATCTCTCGTGGGAATATTCTCAGATCTACTTGCAGGTTAGGGTCTGGTTAGACATCTAGTTGCATTGTTAACTCACATCATAGATCTAATTAGCAAGGAAAGTAATTGGATTGTTCATGCAAACCTCATTTAGATCTAACTAGGAGGATTGTAATTTGATCTTGTTGCATCAACAATTCAAACATAGTCCCTACTAGAAGGATATAAAATTGAACCATTGCTCTCTATCTTGCTTCTTTCAAAGTTAACAAATCTAGTGTGTACCCAAGTAGTGTAACTCATTTAGTCTTTTTCATTTTAACTAGGGCAAAAAGAACCATTCTTTATTGTGCTTTAGGAATGATAATAGGACTATGCTCTCCCCTTAACTGGGTGATCAAAATGCCAAAATTATCATTTCACATGTTTTTCCTTTAGAGAGGCCTGCCCTTGGATATCTTTCCATCCAAGTGGGAACAACCTTAAGTGGTAACAAGCTAAAGCCAAGCTTTTCCTAGCCACTATAAATAAATTGTTCTTGAGGCAAAAGCTTCATGCAATGAGTGTTGTTTAGTTATACCAATAGCCAACCTCCCCCAAAACCCTCCAAGGCACAACCCTTGAAGGCTGGGAGACTCCATAATGGAGAGTAGCGCTGCCCCACGTATAACCACTTGAATAGTTGTCCTTACTACTTATCCATTGTTTTAGAAGCCAAAATCCCCTATAAACTAGTGCCGGAAAGAGCGATTATCATCTTCCTAAGATGACTCATGTTCTTACCATTCAATAGTAGAGATAACAGGGAAATCTCAAGGCTAGCGAGCCTTGGGAACCTGAAACTTGGTGTACAAGAGAAGTTTGTGCACTTGTAAAGGGGAGCCCACATCCCAAGTTCCTAAGTTATCTACTTTGAATAGCATAGCTAGTGTAAAAACCAAGTGAGAATTCAATTTATATTGTCCCTACCATCCTAGGATTTGTAGTAAAAAAAAAGTCTAAAAAGCAAAAAAAATCAAAAATCATGAAAATATTTTTTGTGTTTGCTGTGTCTTTCTTGCCATAGTTGAAAAAAAAATCAAAGTCAAAAAGACCAACTTTCAGCCAAAGAACCAAAAAACATCAAAAATTCAATCAAAACTACCAAAAAAAAAGAGTTGCGCATATATATATTCCTGTTGCGCATTTGTCACTTTTTGCAGTGTATATGTTTTGACTTGCTACACTTTTGTTAAACCCTGCTACGCATTTATCATTCACCAGTCCCACGCATTTGTCCTATCCTGCTGCGCATTTACCCTCTATAACTACGCATTTGTTTTTGCTCATCCATCACAGTGAGCACTTCTGGGCTTTTTGAGAAAAAAGTTTCAACCTTTCTGAGTACCCATTTCAGCTTTGTTCTAGTTTCCAAAATTAGATTTACTGTGCAATCACTTCTTCCATCTGTTTCCATAGCATACCCTCTTTTTCATCAGTCGTCTCATCCACCTTTTCACCAAATCTTCCCAAAATCGAGTCAAAGTATCCAAATCAAGTTAGTACAAGGCCTTTTTCAGATCATTTCAGATTCAAGTAACCCTAGTAAGTCTCCATTATCAAGGATTTATCATCCTTCTTTCTTGGAACTTCACTAGTGGTCTTGGTGCAAGACTAGTCTCTACATAGTAATTGGAATATCAACTATCCTTACTTGTGGCTATCGTCTTGTATCGACCAACTCACTTGGAATCATTGATCAAAATAAACCCTTGTTTGAATCTTGCCACCGCAAGTATCCTCTTCTCAACAATCTACACCAACATCTTACCAAAGTCTCTAGTTTCACCCCACTCCTTTCCGCATTGCCTCCCATGGTAGTGACTAGATTGCAAAAGCTAAAGGAAAGTGAAATGGCTAAAACTTTTGACAAAATTGTCCCTTCCCCTCACGACAGTGATGAGGAGATCTCTCATGAAAACTTACAAGAGGCTCTACAAGATAGAAAGTTCCAACAAATAATGGACAAAGTGCTCAACCAGGACCCTCAAAAGTACTTTCTTCATCTTGCAACCCAAGGACTTAAACTCCCCTCAGACTTTGATCTCACCAAATTGAAATAGTCTGAAGAAGAAGAAACTCATGAGGACCGCACTAGTGAAGATAGAACCATTGGCCTAGACAAAGATAAAAAGGCTATAGACTCAAGTACACCTCTAGATGCGTTGATGAAACAAGTTGAAAGCCTAATGTAGAAATTAGTGGATCTCCAAATGGGGACATCCACTAAACATTATTCCTTGGAGGATATATCGCCATATCCCTTTGATAAAAGCTTAAAAATGATCCCCTTTCCCTTTAGATTTGAAGTACCAAAATTTGATAAGTATAGAGGAAAAGGTGACCCAAGGGATCATATCAGGGAATTTAGCACCGCGTGTCTAGAGGTGGCTCACAACAACACCTTCCTAATGAGACTATTCCCTAGATCTCTAGGTGGACAAGCAATGGAATGGTTCTCATGACTTCCCCTAGGTATCAAAACTTTTGATGAGTTAGTAAACAAGTTCATCACACACTTCTCATATAACATTGAACACGAAGTTTCCATGCTTGACCTTTGCAATACAAAGTAAAAGAGTGGTGAATCCTTTGCTACTTTCTTGCAAAGGTGGAGACAACGCGCGACCAAATTCTCATATCACGTGCCTGAGAAACAAATGATGGAGATGTTTGTCCACAACCTTAACCCTGATCTAAGCTACCAAATCCAAATTCAATGCCCTACCTCATTTACGAAAGTCATTGAGATGGGATTATTTATCAAGAAAGCTATGATCGCAAAGGGGCAAATAAAGTTGTTCAAGGACACCCCTAACTCTAAATATACCATGGACAAGTCAAAATTTTGGACCAAGAACAAAAATATCGTCAATGATGGAGTAGTTGATGCCAAAGTAGCAACTCCTAAACAACAACCAATCTTTACTCTCAAAGGAGCATTAAACAATACTACACCAAGAAAACCTTCATCTAGCGAACCTAGACAATGGTACAACTTCACTCCCAGATGAAAATTCACACAACTAGGGGAGTCCTATGAGTCCGCATTGAGAAAGCTATTATCCAACAATGAGATCACTCTTCTCGCCACGAGTGACTATGAACCCCAAGTAAAATCTCCTTGGTGGAAAGAGACTGATTTCTGTATCATAGAGGAAAAGGCCATAAGACTAATGACTATTTGTCTGAAAAACATCATTCAAGACCTACTCGACCAAAATCGTGTAGGCACAAAAGAGAATACCTCTAATGAGTCACATGTGGCATATAAGGATCCACTCCTTAACTGCAACAGGCCATACCATAACAACAAAAATAGCAATAATAACAATAACAATAGGAAGAATCAAAATAACGAGAACAACAATGCTAACTATGCAAATGTGTCATTCAAATATACTGTTAAATAACCTATCTAAGCACATCCCACAAATCAATGTGGTCACATTCAACCAACAATCAAAACCCAACAAATCTGATTGCAACATCACCACCTGTAGTGGTAAGGTCACATTGCACACACTTCCTCCAAGGTCATCACCTTCTCCGTCTACCTCCCATAAGTATAGTGTCATTGACCAACTCTGATAAACTCCTGCCCATATATCCATCCTGAAGTTGTTGCATCTGTCTCCCTCCCACAAGGAGATCCTCGATAAATCCCTAATGGAAATAATTGTGCCCACGAACTTGGCCCAAGAGAAGTTCCAAGCCATGGTAGGTCATCTAACCTCCTCCAACACCCTATTGTTCACCGAACAGGATGACCTTTTAGTATCTCAGCCCCATAACACACCCTTGCATATCATAGCCTTCATTCATAAACATCATATCAAAAGAGTTCTCATTGATGGAGTAGGTTTAAATATTTGCATGCTCAAGCTAGTCCTTACATTGGGGTTCTCAAAAAATGTAGTGGCTCCAAGAAAAAAGATCACTATAAAGGTCTATGATGAAGAAGAAAGGACTACTAAAGGAATAGTGGTGTTACCAATACAAATTGGACCAGTGGCGAAGGATGTTGTTTGCCAAGTCCTCGACAAGGAGCAAGCCTATAACATCCTCCTAGGTAGACCTTGGATTTATGCCATGAAATTTGTGCCTTCTACCTATCACCATTGTATCAAATTCCCTCATGCCAGCCAACAGATCACCATCCAAGGTGATCTTGATCCTTTTTAGCATTGTAACTCTATCCACTCAAAGCCTGATTGCATTATTCCTAATAATAGAGCTTCCACATCTCCAACCCCCCAGCATGATTCTAGCTCCCAAGCTTCCTCGTCCAAGCCTAAAGAGTAGAAAGTCAAAGTCAAAGAAACAGAGGTAGGAGAATACTCCATCGAGCACTCCCCCAACTTAGCCAAGATGCCTTTATCTTCGAGATCCTTTGGGTGACCTACACCTTTTCCAAAACCATCTGCTACCCCTGAACCTCCCACAGCACCCTTTGTCAAGTGAGGCACCCTATCATATGAGAGTGAGGAAAGAGATGTCTTACAATCACTCTACATAGAGGAAGATAACACACCACAAGAACCACCTAAGCTCCCAATAGAAATCTATGGGTGTGGTGAGTCTATCTTACACAGAATGGGTTACGAAGGACAAGGGCCCATTGGCCTAAGAAAAGAAGGAATAATAGAACCAATCCAACCCTCCTCATCCTCATTGGCAAGAAATACAAGAGGGCTAGGATACAAGGACAAAGACAAAACTAAATCCAATGCTTGTTTTGTGGAGTAGATCCATAACCTACAATAAGACAGTGACACAGACTCTAATGAGTTTGAATGGAATGAACTCTCAAAGCACTCCTATGAAGACAAAGGAATTGACACCGTTCAAGCCTATAGCCCCTACCATGAGGGACAAACACTAATACATAGACTGATAGAGTGTGATTCACCCATTCCTGCACGTATGACTTACGAGGAAGGTCAGAGTTCTAACACAATAAACAATCTTGAGGAAAGTACCATTCTAGATCCTATCCCTATCAATCCGAATCCTAATCATGTATCCATCCAAACCATCACACCTAATGAATCAGATCTACCTTTTGATCCCCTCCCCCTTGTACATCCTGAACTCATCGACTAGGATTTGCGAGGAACCCCACAACTAGAAATGTTCCAAAATGACGATGCCTATATTGACTACATGGAACTTAGGGACCATCTACCTATAGGAGATCATAAAGCTAGCTTCACCATTGAACTCAACACCATGGCTTATTTTGGAGAGGGTGCCAAGCCTTTCAATTGAAAAAACATAAAAATAAAAAATGGATCTGATGGTGAAAACAGCTCTGCGGCAGTGTAAGATCCTAAAATAATAAAAATAAATGACACACCAGATGGTGAAAACCTCTCTAAGGTGCCAGATGATGGAAGGCTTGACACTCTCCCCAATGACATGTACCAAGAGAAGTCTCAAATTGTGGTAGAACCTACAAAACCTATCGACATCGGCATAGAAGTTAATCCAAAGATCATACACTTTGCCAAGTCTCTATCTCCACTGGAAAAGACAAAATTTATACCTTTCTTCAAAAAGAAATAGGTGAACTTTGCTTGGTCCTACGTAGATATGCCTGGTTTAGATCCAGATTTGATCTTGCATCACCTACCACTAGATCCTGGAGTTAAGCTTATCAAACAGAAGCTCAGGAAAATGCATTCACACATTGCATTACTAGTGAAAGAGGAACTCAAGAAGCTACTGGATGTAGGGTTTATCAGAGCAATCAACTATCCCAAGTGGGTATCCAACATAGTGCCAGTATCAAAACCTGATGGCAGAGTCAGATTGTGTATTGATTTCTAAGATCTTAACAAAGATTGTTAAAAGGATGATTTCCTGTTACCTAACATTGATATCATCGTCGACTTGACAATAGGACACACCATATAATCTCTCATGGATGGCTTCTCTGGGTACAATCAAATTAGGATAGCACCAAAAGACCAACATAAAATAGCTTTCACATGTCCATGGGGTACATTCTGCTAGAACATCATGTCATTTGGGTTAAAGAATGCAGGGGCAACATACCATCGTGCTATGACCACTATCTTCCATGATATGATGCATGTCACAATGGAGGACTATGTAGATGGCATCCTTGCTAAGTCACTAATAGGAGAATCCCACCTAGATGTACTAGAGAAGGTCTTTTAGAGACTAGAACACTTCAAAGTCTAGTTGAATCCAAAAAAGTGTGTGTTTGGAGTCACCTCTGGCAAACTCTTAGGCTTCATTGTGTCAACGAATGGAATTGAGGTAGATCCCGCAAAGGTCAAAGCTATCATGGAAATGCCACCGCCAAAGAACATCACTCAACTGCGGTCTCTACAAGGCAAGTTATAGGCAATTTGTTGGTTCATCTCACAATTGGCAGACAAGTGTCAACCTTTTACTCACCTACTGCATAAAAACATACCATTTAGATGGGATGAAAAGTGTGAGGAAGGATTTCACAAGCTAAAGGAGTACCTCATGAATCTGCCTATATTGATGCCACCTATCCAAGGTAAGCCACTATATCTATATGTATCTGCTACGCCAACAACTCTTGGAGCCCTCTTAGCACAATAGGATTATGAAGGCAAAGAAAGAGCTATCTACTACATCAGTCGCACATTGGTGGGCTATGAACTACAATATTCTCAAATAGAAAGATCGTGTCTTGCTATGGTTTTTGCTTCCCAAAAACTATACCATTACATGCTAGCACATTTAATCAAGCTTATTGTAAAGATAGATCCACTAAAATACCTATTAAGCAAAGCAACTCTAACAGGCCACCTAGCCAAGTGGGTAATGTTGTTAAGTGAATATGACATTGAGTATGTAGAAACGAAGGATATCAAAGGTCAAATCATTGTCAATCAGTTAGCAGAGGTACCATTCTAGGATACCACACCAATGACATTCGAGTTTCTAGGTGAATCCATTTTCAGTGTCACAACACATTCTTGGAAACTCCACTTTGATGGATCCTATACAAACCATGGATCAGGGGCAGGAATCTTGTTGGTCACTCCTCAAGGCAATACCATACCTAAGTCTTATCGTCTGCTGCTCCCATGCACAAACAATATAGCAGAGTATGAGGCCTTAGTCATTGGTCTCAAAATGGCAACAGAATGGAAAGTAAAGGAGCTACTATTGGAAACAAGGTAGATAACTGAGAGGGGGGGTGAATCAGTTATCCTAAATATTCTTCTTTAACAATTAGTGCAACATCAAAACATATAAGCATATATAACCATAGAAGTAGAAATAAACTAAACACACATAACACAATATTTTTGATGTGGAAAACCCTGTTAAGGGAAAAACCACGGGGTGCCTAACCCAAGATTGTATTCTCTGTTAGAAGAATAAGAAGTATTAGGGCTCACTACCTGAGCACACTGCTCACCAGAGGCTCACTGCCTACAAGAGACTCACTGTCTACAAGGTATAAAGAAAGTAACCAGGTGTTTGAACTGATCAGAGGCATCCACATATGCTGAGGTTCAGTTTCGGTTAGGCTCAATAAACTGATCTACTGCACTTCATTCTTCCACTCCTTTAGTGTTGTTGTTCTGTCACATACCAGAATTGTATTATTGCTTCCACACATATCTCTGCCTTTCTTCACACACTATCACACACCACACACCTCCTTACATCAAAATTCATCTAGTATATATATCCGCACAAAGGATTTCAACATCTTTCTAGTCGGCATCCGGAATACTCAAGATTTTCCCAAACTCTAGTCTGTCGGCTGAATTCATGATTACTAAGTGATGCGTATCAAAAAGATAGTTATAGGAGTCATCAATCATGTCGGCCAACCATGAATGTGTTGGAAAGAGACACATTGGAGCTTCATGATTTTTGTCATTGATGGCAACAAAGTTCATCCCACACATCCGCAGGACATGATGTGCTTATACCGGAAGTCAGATTGAAGAGTGTTGTGGTCTAGTAAGTAAGAACAGAGCATGCAGAAGGTCTGACAGTTAGGTCCGGATCTGTTAGAGGAAGTATCTTTGGAAAGTACGGACTTGGGGAAGTCAAGAGGAGTATCTTGATTGATAGATTCTAGGAATTGAGCCTCCGGTGATGAAGGAATAAAGAGATATGATCATTCAAGTATTAGGGTCCTATTTGGCAGAATAGACAGAGGAAGAACTGACCGGTAGAGCATCAGACATTATTCCGGATGAGATGCTGATGGTAATAAAGATTCTTAAGGTATCATTCTTGTTTGGCCGACTTGTTAGATGACTTGCATAAGTTTCTTTTTGATCCGCATCACTTGGTAAACAAGGATTCAGCCGACAGCCTAAAATTTAGGAAACATTAACCTTTCCAGATGTCGACTAGAAAGAGTATGAAATCCCTTATGTGGATATATATACATGATGGATTTCGATGAGAAGGTGTGTGTTGAGTTGTCACAAGTGTGAAGAAAAGCAAAAGTGTAGAGGGAAAGTAGTAAGGAAGGTCTAATATGTGAAAAGATAGCAGAACAAAGGAAGAGGAAGGATGAAGTGTAGCAGATCAGTATACTGAGCCTAACTGGAACTAAACTCCAGCATTTGTGGATGCTTCACATCAGTTCAAGTATCTTATTATTCTTGTTACAACTTGTAGACAGTGAGTCTCTTGTGAGCAGTGTGCTCGGGCAGTGAGCCCTAATTGGCAAGTGCCATTTTTGTATTTCTATTCTTCTAACAGAGAATACAATCTTGGGTTAATCACCCCGTGGTTTTCTCCCTTAACAGGGTTTCCACGTCAAAAATATTGTGTCATGTGTATTTCCATTTCATGGTTATGTTTGCTTATTTGAATTTATGCTGCATTAATTATTAAGAAAGTTTAGAAAGCTGAAATAATTAAGATAACTGATTCACCCCCCCTCTCAGTTATCAACAATTGGTATCAGAGCCAGTTCCTCTCAACAGAGCCTAACAGCTTGAGGAAGACCTGGGAATTCAAATGGATGCGTATGGTATGAAGGAGCAACTTAAGTCTGCCCTAGATGATCTTGAGCAGTCAAATTCTGAAATCAATGAATTGAAGGAAAGACTCAAACAAGCTGATGATTTCATAAATGAATTAAAAGAGAAACTAAGTCTCTCTATGAAAAAGAGAAAGGAGCTACTTCAGCAACTGGCAAGACAAATTGAAGCCAATGATACAAATGGAGATCTAAAGGAGAAAACCAAGTTATGTGAAAAGTTATCAAAAGAAATCATTATGGTAAGACATGAAATGGAATCGGGAGCTATGAAGTTTACCCAAGAGATTGAAGAGAAAAGAAAAACTGAAGATGATCTAAGACATTCTCTCAAGGAAAAATTAGAAGATTGCCACAAGATGGATAGAATTATCAGACATCTTGAATCTGATCTTGAAGATGCTAAAGATAATGAAGAAAAACTTGAGGATCAAATTGTCTCTCTTAAAAGGGATCTTCAAACAGCAAATGAATATAAAGAGAAATTTAAGATAAGTTCTGCTCAACTTAAAGTTCTTCTTGAAAGTCAAAAGAGGGTAGATGACAAGTGTGGTTTGGGATATGAGAAAGGTGAAAGCTCTGGATCCGGTCAGAAGAGTTTTGGATTAGAAAATCCAAGGAACAGGCCTAGAAGACCTCTGGTAAGACAACCTAATGCTCCAAGATATCCATCCTTCAATGGATACTGCCACAACTGCAATAACTTTGGTCATAGAGCTAATCAATGCAGAAAGAGAAAGAATCAAACTAACACATCCTTCTCCGGACAATGTTTCAACTGTAAAAGGTATGGCCACAAATCTCATGAATGTAGAAATATGTAAATGAACAATTCATTCAATGGTAGATGCTTTGCATGCAACAGAATGGGTCACATGGCTAATCAATGCAGATCAAGAGGATATCAATCAAATATGCAAAGAAATGTTATTTGCCAAATTTGCAATAGATCCGGTCATATTGCCAAATTCTATAGAAGCAAGAATCAGGACAAAAGAGGTCCGGCAAATCATAATCAGAATCAAGACAAGGGAAAATAAAAAGTGAATGCGGATGAAGTTCAGAGTGAAATGAACAAGATATGGGTGAAGAAAAGTACAGAGAATGTAGGGTATGGATCCGCACCAGACTCTGGTGCTGATATTCCTTTCAGAAACTAAAAGGTGAGCTCTGGCTCAAGGGGAGTCTCAAAGAAAAACATTATCCCCCAGCCAGTCAATTGGTGCCGGAATTGGCACAAGGAAAATTGCGGATTAAAGGGCTCTCAGAGAAACATCCAAGTAAATTGTGAGTAAAATATGAAAGATCCACAAGAAGTTTTAAAACAGGTAGAGGACTAATCCAGTTCCTCAGTCATCTGATGAGAAGTAGGTCTCTCACAGTTAAACCTGAAATGATTCAAACTATGGAATCTTGATCTGCAGATAGATCAAATGATTAGTGAAAGGAAGATAGATTATCACTATTCTCCAAGAATAACTCTAAAGTCTGTCTCAGTGATCCAGAAAAGTTATGTCTCCAAATAAGATAAACAAGGTAAACTGGAATGAATTAGGTTGCACATTTATTGTAGGGTAAAAATTAGGGCTTTCCCAAAAATAAAAGAGTTCATTTGTTCATCATTTGCACATTTGCACTCAAGAAGAAAAGAAAAAGGAGCTCTGCATCAAATTGCCTCAACTCTTAAAGATCAGCCATTGAAATCATTTCATCTAGCTAATCAAATCTGGCTCTTTCAGCGAACCCTAGAAATAAAAAATGTATTTTTTATTGCTGAATATCTCTCTGTAAAATCTTTTTGGAAATGGCTACTCTGAATGTTGTGAAGATCTATGATAGACCTCGCCCTAAATTTAAGAAGCATCCATATAAATCTCTAGAAGTTGATCCCCTAGGCGCCTTTTCAAGCATTCCGCATGGGGTTCTGCATGTAGAAGATGTTAGGGTTTACATTCATGCAAGCATTGAAGAATTTGGGGAATCAAAGTTAATGGATATCTATCACAAGCAGTTAATAGATGATTCTTTTGAGATCAAACCTCAGTATAAAGCCATCCGGGAGAAGCATTTTGCACAGTACATTCATTTCCCCTATTTTGAAGAAGATGAATGGGTCCGGTATGTATTGAGTAGAGTGCATGACAATTTCTTATGGTTGAATAGACCATTTAAAATCACTAAAGATGCAATTAGGGTAGTAACCAGTCTGCACTCATCCGGTGGGATACCTGTTCTCAAATCTGTCAAGAATTAGACAGTAAGTGATGCAACCAGATCAAAATTTGACAAGAGAGCTATTACAATTGAAGATATCACTGATCTGGATGTCAAATTTTCATCCATGATAATTGGTTACAAGATTTATCACTCCAGTAGGGAAAATTCAGTACCGGGAACTGCAGTTTATATAGCCTATCAGATGCTAAAAGAAAATGCTGACTATGATCTGTGTGAACTTCTTCTAAGCCAACTTTTAGAAAATCTGTAAAAGATAAAGAAGGACAAGAAGAACTCCTTCAAGTATGGTGGCTTGATACTCTGCCTATTCTTTTATTACATGAATGAGCTTCCCGGATCCAACGGCTGGGTATGGCAGAATGATAGACCAGTAGCTATTCAAATCAAAGATTATATACATGGGCTTGGTAATGCCAAGGCACAAAATATAGCTCTCTGGGGCTATTTCAAGAATTTTCAGAGCATGATGCAAGCAAGAGAAAGAATCCCCAAATTTTTAGTTGAAAAATATAAAGATATAATATGCTTTATGGTAGAAACTGATTAGTGCCTAATGGAGGTAGTAGAGCCAAGAATAGTATGGATCATGCCAATGGGGTATGAAGTGGATGAGAAAATTGTTGAGCTACATGTTCAACATATGCTTAGTCAACCCAAGGATCCCAAGGCAGAAAGGTTTGGAACATTTGAAGAATTGAGTGTAAAGATTCATGTGGAACTTAGACAACCGGAGACAAAAAGGAAAGTGAGAAGGGAAGTTGAAGAAGTTGCTAAGAGATTTGGAATATCCAAGGAGGCACTTGATGCAAATAGAGAAAAGATGGAAAGGGCAGAGAAAGAGAAGAAAGAAGCAGAAAAGGAAAGTGATCCGGTAAAAGGTCCCTCCCGGACCAGATCCTCTAAAAGGGCTACACCTACCTCTGATAAAAGCTCAAAGGCATCAAAACTGGAAGTCTAGACATCTAGAAAAGAAGAAAAGAGAACAAATAAAAAGGCAACAAGGTCCTATGTTAGCCAGAAGGATGATGAAGAAGCTGAATCAGATGAGGAGGTAAAGAAACTGAAGAAGAAGACGAAATCTTCTGATGAACCCTCTACCGGTGAAGACAAGGAAGAGATGGCAGAAGAATTTGTTGAAAGGCCCACTTTGTCCTTAGATGACGTAGTTAAAGCAGTCACTATGTATGGGAACCTGCAACCAATCACAGAATTCTATGATGTATACAATGAAGCAGATAAAAAGATTCTGGAGGAAGCCGTAGTTAAGTATTTGAATGTATATAATAAAGCTTTTATTGAAATCATATCTCTCATTCCCAAAAGCCTAGAGAAGGAATTAGAGATAAGAAAGAATAATGCTAGGGAAAAGGATCTTGAGATCCGAGAACAGATAGCCATTCAGCTCTTTCCTTCAATCACTCCGAAGCAAATGAATATGATCTTCAAAGATTGCAAGGATGAGTTCCGGAGCAAAGCTAGAATGAATCAGCTTATGCTCAGTGAAACTAACAAAATAGCCAAAGAGACAGAAGAGATCCTCCAGAATGCATACAAAAAATTCAACATTCCAACTGTACAGGACATAAGTGATAAGCCCTCTGCTATGGGTGATAAGGAAGAAACCACTGAGACGGTAGTAGAAGAGGTTAAGGAGATAGGTGAAGAAAAAGGTAAGGACTTAGATTCCTCTGCTCCGGAAGAGGAAGTCCAAGGAGAAGTAAACCCAGATTCTCCTATAGTCTCTAGATCTAAAGGAGAAATAAGAACAGAGGAGAAGGGAGAAAAAGTGAAGGGACAGGAAGAAGGGTAAACAGAAAAGACCACAGATGATAATACTAAGGTTGCAGAAGTAGAGAAAGTTCTGTCTCTAGCTAGAGACATAGCAGAAGTAGTCAAGGACTTCTTGACCAAAGAGATGATGGAATTTGATGAACCAGAGTTGCTTCAAGGTCCATTCAATTTTGATTCCCTCTCTCCGATGCAAACCATGAAGCTAGCATCCTTCACCCAAGCAAAGGCAAAAGAAAAAATTTTGAAGTCTCACCTGGTAGACTGTGAGCTCATAGAACTGCATCCAGTGTTTTAGAAAAGATTATGCTTTCCTTCCAAAAGGACTCTTCGGCCTCCACATCCGGTAATCTCAAAACTCTTGTTAATTCTGTCAGCACTCACTTTGAGTCATTGGAAAAGTCAGCAGAGGCAAAAGTCTGGAAAGAGTTTTTGGATAAAAGATTTTTTGAGTTACAAGGTTTTATAAGTAATGACAGGAGAAATATGGATATTGGAATAAAGAGCCTAGAAAATGCTCTTAAAGATGGTAGAGATATCTATAAATTTTGTTTATCCTGGCCTAAAGTGACCAAGGGTATTGAGAAGAAAGTAAAGGAACAAGAGGGTAAACTGTCAAGCCTCTCTTAGATTTTTGATCCTCTCACTATATCCATAGTAAACCAGGAATGTCAAACCATTGTAGTCATGAATGAAATTAAGAAACTTGAAAAGGAGAGGAAGAACATAATAAGTAGGATGGGTGAACTTAGAGGGATAATTATCCCTAAGTTAGAAGCCATGCATGAGGCTCCAACTGATGCTCAGACCACTGCCCAAACCAGTGATCCAACAGATCTTAAAAGGGCAGAAGCTTTTGCATTCATGTTGAGTGGTCATATCTCAATTTTGGACAGGCTGAAATAGAGTTGGGCGACACAAGTTGTGCAGTTGAAGACAACTTTTGCAGACATACTACAATATATGTGAGTATAACCGGTTTATATACTTATGCAACTAAGTATAGTTGATTTGTTTTTGGGCAATTTTGGTGTGCAGACCCTACCCTTTACCATTGATGTCAAAGGGGGAGTGAGAAACAGTGAAAAATGTGGAATCTAGCTAAGGGGGAGCTCCGATAAAATGCATAGTAGAAGAGAGCATCAACCAAGGGGGAGTATAGTATACACTCAGTCATTTTTCACTAAGTGTTGCCATCAATGCCAAAGGGGGAGATTGTTGGCAAGAGACACATTGGAGCTTCATGATTGTTGTCATTGATGGCAACAAAGTTCATCCCACACATCCGCAGGACATGATGTGCTTATACCAGAAGTCAGATTTAAGAGTGTTGTGGTTTGGTAAGCAAGAACAGAGCATGCAGAAGGTCTGACAGTCAGGTTCAGATCTGTTAGAGGAAGTATCTTTGGAAAGTGCAGACTTGGGGAAGTCAAGAGGAGTACCTTGACTAATAGATTCCAGGAATTGAGCCTCCGGTGATGAAGGAATAAAGAGATATGAGCATTCAAGTATTAGGGTCCTGTTTGGCAGAGCAGACAGAGGAAGAACTGACCGGCAGAGCATTAGACATTATTCCGGATGAGATGCTGATGGTAATAAAGATTCTTAAGGTATCATTCTTGTTTGGCCGACTTGTTAGATGACTTGCATAAGTTTCTTTTTGATCCGCATCACTTGGTAAGCAAGGATTCAGCCGACAGACTAAAATTTAGGAAATATTAACCTTTCCGGATGCCGACTAGAAAGAGTATGAAATCCCTTATGCAGATATATATACATGATGGATTTTGATGAGAAGGTGTGTGTTGAGTTGTCACAAGTGTGAACAAAAGCAAAAGTGTAGAGGGAAAGTAGTAAGGAAGGTCCAGTATTTGAAAAGACAGCAGAACAAAGGAAGAGGAAGGATAAAGTGTAGCAGATCAGTATACTGAGCCTAACCAAAACTGAACTCCAACATTTGTGGATGCTTCACATCAGTTCAAGTATCTTATTATTCTTGTTACAACTTGTAGATAGTGAGTCTCTTGTGAGCAGTGTGCTCGGGCAGTGAGCCCTAATTGGCAAGTGTCATTTTTGTATTTCTATTCTTCTAACAGAGAATACAATCTTGGGTTAATCACCCCATGGTTTTCTCCCTTAATAGGGTTTCCACATCAAAAATATTGTGTCATGTGTATTTCCATTTCATGGTTATGTTTGCTTATTTGAATTAATGTTGTATTAATTATTAAGAAAGTTCAGAAAGCTAAAATAATTAAGATAATTGATTCACCCCCCTCTCAGTTATCAACAGAATGATTCCTCAAGAAGCTTGATCTCCATCAATTCCTCATCTGGATTAAGGTCTGATGCTCTGTCGATCAGTTCTTCCTTAGTCTACTCTGCCTAACACTTAGGTGCTCATATTTTTTCACTCTTTCATCACCGGAGGCTCAATCTCTAGAATGTAAGAGTCATGGTACTCCTCTTGACTTCCCCAAGTTCGCACTTTGCTGAGATGCTTCCTCTGAGAGATCCGGACCTGATTGTCAGACCTTACTGCATGCTCTATTCTTGTTCACCAAACCAAAACACTCTTCAATCTGACTTCCGGTAGACATACTATGTGCTGTGGATGAGTGGGATGGACTTTGTTTCCATCAATGACAACACTCATGAAGCCACATAGTGTCTCTTGCCAACAATCTCCCCCTTTGGCATTGATGGAAACACTTAGTGAAAAATGACTAAGTGTCATAACAAACTCCACCTTGGCTGATGCTCTATCTTATGTATACTTTTATCAGAGCTCCCCCTTAGCTGGATTCCACATTTTTCACTACTCTTCACTCCCCCTTTGACGTCAATGGCAAAGGGTAGAATCTGCACACCAAAATTTCCAAAAAAAATCATCCTATACATATCCGCATAAGTATATATACAAGTTATACTTACATATACTTAAGTATATCTGCAAAAGTATTCTTCAACTATACAACTTCTGTCACCCAACTCTGCTTCATCCTGTCCAAAATTGATATGTGACCACTTAGCAAAAATGCAAAAAATTCTACCCTCTTTAAGTCTTTCGGATCACTAGTCTGGGCTGTGGTTTGGGCATCAGTTAGGGCTTCATGCAATGCCTCTATCTTGGGGATAATTATCCCTCTTAGTTCACTTAGCCTGCTTATTCTATTCTTCTTCTCTTTTTCAAGCTTCTTTATTTCATTTACATTAACAATAGTCTGACACTCTTGATTCATTATGGAAGAGGTGAGAGGATCAAAATGTTGAGATAAGCTTGATAGTTTTCTCTCTTGTTCTTCCAGTTTCTTGACAATGTCTGCTATCATGGTGGACCAAGATAGACAAAATTTGTATAAATCTCTACCATCTTTAAGAGCATTTTCTAAGCTCTTTATCCCAATATCCAAGTATCTCCTATCATTTGTTATAAGTCCTTGCACCTCAAAGAATATCTTTCCCAAAAATTCTTTCCAGACCTTTTCTTCTACTGCCTTTTCTAAAGAATCAAACTGAGTATTGACAGAGTTTATCAGAGATTTAAGATTACCAGATGGAGAGGCCAAAGGATCCTTTTGAAAGGATGGCATGATCTTCTCTAACATTCTAGAAGCAGTTTCTATCATCTCACAATCTTCCATGTGAGACTTCAGAATTTTTTCTTTTGCCTTTGCTTGGGCAAAGGATGCTATCTTCATTGTCTGAACCGGGGAGAGGGAATCAAAATTGAATGGTCCTTGAAATAGTTCCGGTTCATCAATCTCCATTATTTCCTTGGTCAAGAAATTCTTTACTTCTTCTGCAGTGTCTCTTGCCAGAGACTTCTTTCCTCTTGCAGCCTTAGAGGTGTCAACAGAGATCTTCTCTATTTGTTCTTCTTCTCTTCCCTTTTTCTCCTCTTCTTGACTTGCTTTCTTCTCTTGTCTTTCTTCTCCTTAAGTTTCAGAGTCTGTTGGGGGATATAGAAGAGAGATGTTTGTTTTTTCATGGACTTCCTCTTCCGGAACAGAGGAATCAAAGTCTTTAGACTTCTCCTCATCTATCTCCTTAGACTCTTCTGCAATTTTCTCAGTAGAATCTTCCTTTGATGCCCTTGATCCTTCGACATCCATGGCAGAAGGTTCATCACTTATATCCTCTATAATAGGAAAATTGAGTCATTTATATGCATTCCAAAGGATGTCTTCAATCTCTTTTGCCACCTAATCAGTCTCTCCAAGCATAAGTTTGTTCATTCTGGCTTTGCTCCAGAACTCATCCTTGCAATCCTTGAAGATCATGTTCATTTGTTTTGGAGTGATAAAAGGATATAGCTGAATAGCTATCTGTTCCCAAATCTCCATATCCTTTTCTTTAGCATTGTTTTTCCTCATCTCAATTTCCTTTTCTAGAATTTTGGGGATTAAGGAGATGATTTCAATGAATGCTTTGTTATAGATGTTTAGATACTTGACTGTAGCTTCTTGCAAGATCTTCTAATCAGCTTCACTATAATCATCATAAAACTCAATCATTGGTTATAGTTTCCCATCCACAATGACTGATTTGATGACATCATCAATGGAGAGAGTAGGCCTTTCAACAAATTTTTCTGCCTCTTCTTCCTTGTTCTTGCCAGCAGATGATTCCACAGAAGTTTTCTTTTTCTTTTTCTTTTTCTTAACCTCCTCATCTGTCTCTGTCTCTTCATCATCCTTTTGACTTATATAGGATCTTGTAGCCTTGATTTTTGTCCTCTTTTCTCCTTTTCTGGATGTCTTGGCTTCCAGTTTTGAGGCTTTTTGGCTCTTTGAGGTGGCAGGTGCAGAGCTTTTGGAGGATCTAGTCTGGGAGGGGACTTGCACCATATTACTTTCTTTCTTTGCTTCTTGTCTCTCCTTCTCAACTCTTTCTAATCTCTCTATTTGCATCGACTACTTCTTTAGAAATGCCAAATCTTTTGGCCACTTCCTCTACTTCTCTTCTCACTTTTCTTTTCATCTCTGGTTGTCTTAGGTCAACATGAATTTTCATACTCAACTCTTGAAAGGTTCCAAACCTTTTTGGCACAGGGTCCTTGGGCTGACTCAGCAGGTGTTGGTTATGCAGCTCTAGAATTTTCTCATCAACCTCATACCCCATTGGCATAATCCAGACTATCCTTGGCTCCACTGCCTCCATTAGGCATTGATTAGTGCCTACCATAAAGCACACTGTATCCTTGTATTTCTCAACCAATGATTGGGGGATTCTTTCTCTGGCCTACATTATACTTTGAAACTTCTTGAAGTATCCCCAAAGTGCTATACTTTGAGCCTTGGCATCACCAAGCCCATACATGTAATCTCTGATTTGTATGGCAACCAGTCTATCATTTTGTCATACCCAACCATTGGATCTGGGGAGCTCATTCGTGTAGTAAAAGAAGAGACATAACATCAGGCCACCATATTTGAATGAGTTGTTCTTGTCCTTTTTGATCTTTTACAAGTTTTCCAATAGTTGGCTCAAAAGAAGCTCGCAGAGATCATAATCTGCATTCTCTCTTAGCATATGATAAGTAGTATAAATTGTAGTTCTAGGTACAAAATTCTCCCTGTTGGAGTGATATATCTTGTAGCCAATTATCATGGAGGCAAACTTGATATCCGAATCAATGATATCTTCTATTGTCATTACTTTCTTGTCAAATTTTGATCTGGTAGCCTCACTTATAGTTTTTTTTGACTAATTTGAGAACAGGTAACCCTCTAGATGAGTACAATCTGGTTACCGCCCTAATAGCATCTTTTGTGATCTTAAATGGCCTCATCAACCACATGAAGTTGTCATGCACTCTGCTCAGAACATACTGGACCCATTCATCTTCTGCAAAATAGGGGAAATGGATGCAATGTCTAAAATGCTTGTCCCAGATGGCCTTGTACTGAGGTTTGAGTTCAAATGATTCATCTATTAACTTTTATGCTTCTAGGGTTCATGATAAGAGCTGAAAAGATCACTGGTTGAATCAAATTCTACCGTTGATCCTTGAGAGAGTTGAAGCAATCTTGTTGTAGAGTTCTTTCTTTCTTCTTCTTGAATGCAAATGTGCAAATGATGAACAAAAGAACCCTTTTATTTCTGCGCAAACCCTAATTCCATTTTGCAATAAATGCAAAACTTAAGTTATTCTGGTTGCCTTGTTCTTCTTGTCCTAAGAGATCTTTCCTAATCACTGAGATGCACTTAGAGTTATTCTCGGTGATTATTGACAATCTATCTACCTCTCTCCAATCATTCCATTTATCTGCAGATCAAGATACCTCAATTTTTAAATCATACCAGATGTAACTGTGAAAATCCTACTTTTACCAGATGATTGTTAAACAGGATCAATCTTGGATGATTAACCTCTTCAAAACTTCTTGCGGATCTTTTATATTTTTACAAAGGGTTATTAAGATATCTCCTTGAGAACTCTTCAATCTGCAATACTCCATGTGCCAATTTTAGGCACCAATTGACTAGCTGGGGGAAATTTTTTTCTTTTGTGACTCCCCCTGAGCCAGAGCTCATCTATTTAGTTTTTGGAAGAAATATCAGCACTAGATTCTAGTGTGGATCCATCCCTAACATTTTCTATACTTCTTTTCACCCAAATCTTGTTCATCTCCCTTTGAATTTCATCCACATTCATTTTTCCTTTTCCTTTGTCTTGATTTTGATTATGATGCGTCAGACCCTTTTTATCCTGATTCTTACTTCTATAGAATTTGGCAATATGACCGGGTCTATTGTAATTGTAGCAAACAATATTTCTTTGCATATTTGATTGATATCCTCTAGATTTGCATTGATTAGCCATATGTCCCATTCTATTGCATGCAAAGCATCTACCATTGAATGAATTGTTTATTTGCATATTTCTACATTCATGAGATTTGTGACCATACCTTTTGTAGTTAAAACATTGTCCAGAGAAGGATGAATTAGTTTGATTCATTATTCTTCTACATTAATTTGCTTTATGACCAAAGTTATTGCAATTGTGGTAGTATCCATTAAAGGATGGATATCTTTGAGCATTTGGTTGCCTTACTAGAGGTCTTCTAGGCTTGTTCCTTGGATTTCTTGATCCAGAGTTCTTCTGACCGGATCCAGAGCTTTCTTCTTTCTCATACCCCAAGCCTTGCTTGTCATCTACCCCTTTTTGGCTTTCAAGAAGAACTTCAAGTTGAGCAAAGCTTATCTTGAATTTCTCTTTGTATTCATTTGTTGTTTGAAGATCCCTTTTAAGAGTGTCTATCTGATTCTCAAGTTGTTCTTCATTGTCTCTAGCTTCTTCAAGATTAGATTCCAGATGTCTGATTATTCTATCCATTTTGTGGTAGTCTTCTAACTTTTCCTTGAGAGATTGTTTTAGATTATATTCACTTTTTCTTTTCTCTTCAATTTCTTGGGTGAATTTCATAACTCCTAATTCTATTTCATGTCTTACCATAATGACCTCTTTTGATAACTTCTCACATAACTTGGTTTTCTCATTCAGATCTTGATTAGTATCATTGGCTTCACTTTGACTTGCTAATTGTTGAAGTAGTTCCTTTCTTTTCTTCATTGAGATACTTAGTTTTTCTTTGAGTTCATTTATGAAATCATCAGCTTGTTTGAGTCTTTCCCTTAGGTTATTAACTTCAGAGTGAGATTGCTCAAGATCATCTAGGGCAAACTGAAGTTGTTCCCTCATACCATACATATACATTGAGATTCCTAGATCTTCCTCAAGCTGTTAGGCTCTATTAGGAGGAACTTAGCTCTGATACCAATTGTTGGAAACAAGGTAGATAACTGAGAGGGGGGTGAATCAGTTATCCTAAATATTTTAACCTTCTGTTCTTCTTTAACAATTAGTGCAACATCAAAACATATAAGCATACATAACCATGGAAGCAGAAATAAACTCAACACACATAACACAATATTTTTGATGTGGAAAACCCTGTTAAGGGAAAAACCATGGGGTGACTAACCCAAGATTGTATTCTCTATTAGAAGAATAAGAAGTACAAAATGGCACTTGCCAATTAAGGCTCACTGCTCGAGTACACTGCTCACAAGAGGCTCACTACCTACAAGAGACTCATTGTCTACAAGGTATAAAGAAAGTAACCAGGTGTTTGAACTAATCAGAGGCATCCACATATGCTAAGGTTTAGTTCTAGTTAGGCTCAATAAACTGATCTACTGTACTTCATTCTTCCACTCCTTTAGTGCTGCTATTCTGTCACATACCAAACTTGTATTATTGCTTCCACACCTATCTCTACCTTTCTTCGCACACTATCACACACCACACACCTCCTTACATTGAAATCCATCTGGTATATATATCTGCACAAAGGATTTCAACATCTTTCTAGTCGACATTCAGAATACTCAAGATTTTCCCAAACTCTAGTCTGTCGGCTGAATTCATGCTTACTAAGTGATGCGTATCAAAAAGATAGTTATAGGAGTCATCAATCATGTCAACCAACCATGAATGATCCCTCAAGAAGCTTGATCTCCATCAATTCCTCATCTAGATTTAAGGTCTGATGCTCTATCGGTCAGTTCTTCCTTAGTCTACTCTACCCAACACTTAGGTGCTCATATATTTTCACTCTTTCATCTTCGGAAGCTCAATCTTTGGAATGTAGTAGTCATGGTACTCCTCTTGACTTCCCCAAGTCTGTACTTTGTTGAGATGCTTCCTCTGAGAGATCTGGACCTGATTGTCAGACCTTGTTGCATGCTCTGTTCTTGTTCACCAGACCAAAACACTCTTTAATCTAACTTCCGGTAGACATACTATGTGCTACGGATGAGTGGGATGGACTTTGTTGCCATCAATGACAACACTCATGAAGCCACATAGTGTCTCTTGCCAATAGTTACATGTCTATGGCGACTCCCAACTGGTAATCAATCAAGTCAATGATGACTATCAGACTAGAGATGACAAGTTAACACCATACAAGCGTATGGTAGATGACTTTAAAGGGTACTTTATGATCATCTCCTTTGAGTAGATACCTTGCATTGAAAATAAAGCAACAGATGCCATGGAAACCATTGCCTCGCTCCTCGAGATACCAGAGATTAAATCATGATATGAATTCTTGATGGAGTCAATTATGCAACCAGCTTATGATCTCCCTAAAACACACTCCATTTGCCTCTTAGTCGGATCTGATTCACCCTTGTATGGTCAGATTTACACTTATGTCAAGGATAACACCCTACCACCTAACTTGTCCTCCAACCAACGTCAAACCTTCATTCGCCAAACCTCCCTTTACACCATTATTGCTGAAACCCTATACCGACGAGGTCTGGATGGTACTTTACTCTGATGTTTAGAATGTGAAGAATCTCAAACCACCTTATGAGACGTGCATGAAAGAATTTGCAGAACACACTCTAGTAGTCTTCTTTAGCTAAAAAACTCATGTGTTTGGGATACTATTGGCCGAACATGGAAACCAATTCATATCAGTTTGTGAAGAAATGCAAGCAGCGCCAAATACATGGTAACCTCATTCATGCACCAGCATAGGAGCTACAACCTTTAATGACACCTTGGCTATTTTGTTAGTGGGGACTCGACCTTGTGGGCAAAATCCACCCTCCATCATCCAACGGCCACAAGTTCATGATAATTGCCACTAAAAATTTTACCAAGAGGATTGAAGTCGTTCCACTCACCAACGTCACAGGAAAATCCTTAATTACCTCATTTGCAGATATAGAATTCCCTCATCCATAGTCACGGATAATGGAAGACCTTTCAAGAACTAGGATGTCGAAGAGCTTTGTGACAAATTCAAAATCCAACACCATTTCTCCACCCCCTACTATCTACAAGGCAACAGCCAGGCAGAGGCATCCAACAAAACAATCTTGAAAATCCTCAAGAAAACTGTCAATGATGCCGGCCATGATTGGCACATACAACTAAATCCCGCACTGTGGGCCTATCAAACTAGTATATGCAATCCCACAAGTGCTACCCCTTATGCCCTTATCTATGGATCAGAAGCTATTTTTCCCATCGAGGTCAAGTTGCCATCTTTCAGGGTGTCATTAAAAAGTCTCAAAACTGATGAAGACTACAGAGTTACCAAACTGCAAGAGCTAGAACTGTTGGAGGAGAAGAGACAAAATGCTTTCAATCATCTCAAAGCCTACCAACAAAGGATGTCACGAAGCTACAATCACAGGGTCCACCCAAGGGTCTTCAATGTTTGTGATCTAGTGCTCAAGGAAAATCCCCACAATCAACAGGATCGAGAAAAGAAAGGTAAGTTTGAACCCAACTGGCTTGGTCCTTATGTAATCATTGTTGCCAATGGATCAGAAGTGTATTAGTTAGCAACATCAGAAGGTGAGCTGTTCGATGACCCAATCAACAGTATGCATCTTCGTTGGTTCTATACCTAAGAGAACCCCAATGTAAGGGGGGGCAAAATTAGAAAAAATCAAAAAATCAAAAAAATGAGAAAAGACAAAAACAAGCATTGTAATAAAAAAAAAGTAACGAAAACCTGGCAAACAGGCACTCTCTGTTATGCAAACCGCTCCCTCCATCTTTGGGAAACCATCACCTTCATCATCTCTCTTATCCTTTTCATATCCACCACCTAATGATAACCTATCATGGCTTGATGCTCTATCTCTTTTTATCGCCTTGTTAACTAAGGTCCTATCTAGTATCCTATCCATGGTGTCAGCCTGTCAGGGGGTTCGTCGTCAGTATCCTATCACCCCAAACTATGTTGCCTCTGAGTCGTCACATAGACAAGGCCATTATCAATGTGCCCCTGAGGCTTCTTGTCTGTCCTGTATCTTGTCATCTATCCTCTAGTCCATCCACATCCACACAGTCTCTCCTCACCCAAGTCTTAGGTCCACATGGTCCAAGCCCTGAAATACGTTGCCTCTGCATCATCATGTAGGCAAGGCCATTATTAATGTTCCCCTAAGGCACTAGGTTAGTCCCTTAGGGTCCATTTCTCCAATAAGGATTGTGATACATTTCACCAGACACAAGCAAGTGCAACAAAACTTACTTTCAAATAGAAGTTTTGATGCAAGACATCAACCTATCCAAAGAAAAGCAAGAAAAAAACAAGAACCAAAATGATCCAAATGATTCTATCTAAATTATGGCAAGAAAGATACATCTAATGCAAGAATGTTTTGTTTCAATTAATTGTGTCTTAAAGTCTTCACTTTTGTTATCAATGTTTCCTATGCTACTCAAGGATGTCTAAAAAAAAATAGAGATGCTATGATCGGGGCATGATTATTTTCTTTGTTTGTTGCTTATGGGTTTATCTTTAGTAATGTGACACCTTGTCTAAAGACATGATCAACTCACTGATCATCGAGGACATCAGAGGACTAACATGAAATAGGTATAATCCTTGTCTATTGATACACAAGCGATACTCAGGTCATCTCGGTTCAATTATACCTAGATGCTTGTATTAAATTGCTAAATCAAAATCCATGTAAGTGATACTCAGGTCATCTTAGTTTAATTATACCTAGATGCTTGTCTTTTCTTACAACATTTCAAAAACACATAAAAAACAAAAAAGCCCAATGATGAAATAAGCACTTCAAAATACTTGCAATATCAAGATGGAAAAACCATTTGCATCCAGAAAGCATCCACAAAGCATCCATATCCCATGCAATAAAAATTCTATCCAAAGTATCAATGTTTACAAGTAAAAGCTTGTGATCCTTTCATTCGCATTTCCTCTATTTAATCAGTCTTCTGTCTATCATTGTGTCATTTCTGTGTCGATTGCATACACTTTGACATAACAAAAACATGGCATAATTTGCATATCATAATACATGAGATAGTCATTAAACATGATTAAATCATTTACATACATAATAGTGCATTAGATCATACATATACATTTACATTAGCATAACATAGTGTCAACAGAAAAAATCAAAAACATACACAAGTACATGTAGATCATCTCATAAATTGCATAATCATATAGATAGCATTCACATTTGCATATTAGATCATCAGAAATCATCTAAGCCTACATTAGATCATCGTAACGTCAGAGTCCTATATCATATATAAGCATCATATCTCATAAAGCATCATAGTGCAAAATCATAAACTACATCATCATATAGACATCAACAACAACGTGTGCATCCATATAGACATCAAAATTAAGGTGCATCCATAAGGACATCACATAATGCATGTAGATCATCATAAGATACATCATCATATATAAATATAACATAAATGTGTCCAATTGTACAATATCAAATTCTATCATCTGTAAGTCAAATCATAAAAGGTGTATACATACATCACAAAGATAATGATACATGTCTCAATAATTGTACAAAATGAGATAAATACATATCAGGCTATCCATGAGCCATCAAAAATGTGTATACATAAGAAAGATAATGGTACAGGTAGCAGCTAACCCTGTTGTTGTGGGACACTACTCCCGACACTACCCTCTCCACCTCCACCTCTACCAGCCCCCGACTACTATGGACCCATGGCAAAATCTGCTAATCGTGACCCACCTGCTCTCTGTGAAGACACGGCTGTAGAATGACTACTATAGCTAGGTGCCCTCTAGTCTGCCGGTAATGCCCCATGATATAAACCTCTATAGTACTGAGTCTGGGCCCTGGCTGTGGCTAACTCACCCTTAATCTATGCAATCTGAGTCTGCAATTGAAGCACCTGAGACTGAACCTATGTAACCTAAGTAACCAAAAATGTAGAAGCCCCATCAGTGCCTAGAGCAGCTAAACCTGTAGCTCTCTCAGTTGTCAAGGCCCATACCCTGGCCAGTGCTATGTCTCGCTCTATAGTCAGACCTGCAATAACTCCTACATCCACCTCCATGCGAGACTCTACAGCTCGCAGCTACGCTCTAGTCTACCTCAGCTAGCTCCGTAACATAGTAACAAACCCCACCTGTGCCTGCTGTTGTGGGTCAATCTAACCTGGAGCCTAGGGCACCTGTGGTGCAACTGCAACCTATGGGACCTACACCTGCTACTAAGCAACCTGCTGCTGGGCCTACACCTACTGTGGTGCCACCTGCTGCTATGCTTCTTGCTGCTAAGATGGACCCTCCCCCACTCTTTGCCTCTGTCTCTGCCTACTTCCCCCTCCATCTCCCCCTCCCCCATCACCTCCTCCATCACCCCCACCACCCCCCACCTCCATCATCTCCTCCACCTTGTCCTCCTCTCCCCCTCCTCCATCTCCTCCTCCTCTTGCCTCCATCGTCCTCCTCATCTGACTCCACCTCCTCCAGGTGAGAAGCTATCTCTCCCGGTCCTAAGTATCTAGGGAATGAGTGCGCTGCAAACTAGTCCTCATAGTCGCGTGTCATGCCGACATCCATAATCTCTCTCCTCATTGGTCATGCCTAATAAGGTATCTACAAGAAGTCTTCTTGAGCCTCCTCATATGATGCAACAGGGCCCCATCATACGCACTCTGCATAAGTCCTAGCAAACAAGGCCTGCCCCTATGGTTGACCCTATCTCCTCCCAAACTGCCTAAGAACCCGAGTCACTATATGCCTCTCTAGAATATGTGGAGTCCACCCAATCAACCACCAAGTCTGGAATACATAAGGAAGCTCAGCATCCTCATCCTCCCAAGGTTCACAATCCAGATAAGGTTGCCAGATAACTGAGTCCACATTATCTAGCTAATGTCTCTAGTACTATAGCTTCCCCATCTTATGCTGGGAAACTACACCTGCATACCAGTAAGAATAAGGCTCACCTGGCTTCTTGGAAAACACACAAATCAGCTGAGTCACCGCTATATGCTCCCATGCCTAGAACTATAGCAAGGAGATGCCTATAGACAAGCTGGCTACTCTGCGATACACTACCTGATGTATGTCATCGTATAGATGAGCTAGCACATAGACACCCCACACAAAGCAGGTGCCCTCTATCACCATCCTCTCCAGTGTCCTGCCCCAGCGAACTGGAAACCCATGAGATCATCTATCGAGGCATACCACAACCCTGATCAGTCCTGCCACAATCCCCAGGAAGTAGTCATAGTAGGCATACATATCCTTCTAGGAGATCACCTGACCTTGAAGCCCAGGATCATTGAAGACCCACCGACACTCCTCTAGTCCAGTATCATGCTACGACGCGTACTCCACAAGCTCACCTACTATAGGTAGGTGCAGTATCCTGTAGACATCCTCCAAAGGAATGGTGATCTCACCAATGGGAAAATGGAACATCCCATCCTCACTATGGAAGTGCTCCACCACAACAGTCAGTAAACCAAGGTTCGCACGAACCTCAGGCATGAAGCAAATGTACTCCAAACCCATAGCACTGAGCACCAACTGGTCAACCTCTATAAGCATGTATCACCGCAACATCGACAAGGGAAACTACTCCTACAACATCAACGTATCTGAAATATCCTCCTGCAAATCACATAAAGCAATGCGTCAACTATAACTATATCAAAGCAAACCTACTCAACTATCAAAGTATCCTATCACTTACTTAACATATCACATTGATCAAAACAAGCATATCATCTCTTGTCTAGGTTCTATCAATCTCAGAGATTGCTTATCAATTAACGCATCAATCAAATTTCCAATTGAGTCAATTTCACTAAGTAACTGAGTATCAAAATGCAAATGCGTCGAAATAGGTTGCAAATGTGTAGTATCAAGCAAATGCACTGAATCTCTAAGCAAATGCGCAACATCAGGATGAATGCGCTGATCCTAGTAACAAATATGAATTTTGAACAAATGCGCAACAAGAGACAACAGATGCACTGAATTATAGTAAAAGCACCAAATCGCTGAACAAATGTGTTGAAAGATCAAATGCACAACAACATTGAGCATATGCGCCGAATCGAAACATATGCATAGTTTCGAGCAGCATATGCGCCAAAACACAATTCGGCGCATTCATTCAGGAAAAGTTTCCTATCATTTATTAGGCTAATAAATGATCCTAGGCAAGTTTTATCGAACTACGTACCAGTGGTCCTACCTTGGCTAGCCGCCTGAACTGTCAAACTTTCTCAAATCAGTTCTCCTCGCATGGAATATCCATATATATGCTGACTACTCTAGCTCCTGTGCTCTCCTAAGCTCTAAAGGACCAATCAACAAAGGACAAGTGTGCAAATGATTAGGATTGTGGACCCAGCTTCTATATATAGCAAGTGAACCCTAACTGGCTGTGTGGTGACCGTGACTACTTCCCAAGCCCGTTTCCTCCTATTTCTCTAAACCGTAACCTATTTTTCACGATCCTAACCTAGTTTTCACCTTCTTCATCGTGAGATTGTCTGTCTCACACCCTCGATTCTTCTTCCCATCCAATCTCCTAAGGGGGCATCCTACCATCGTTAAACCTGTACCAGGGGAAAACTGAGACATGTATCATTATCAAAAAAATCTTATTCTTTGAAACAACGTCATAAAACACATTGCATCAAAGAGGGGCAAAATGTATACACCTAAAAATGACACGACTCTGTCTAAATAAATATTCTTAATATTTATTTTAGTTTAATTCCTCTATGAATAAATAAATAAACAAATTTATTTATTTGATTCATATTCTTCCAACAATCAAATAAAATCATTTATTTAATTAAATTCCTCCAAATCCTCCAATAAATTAAAAAATACCAATTATTTAACTAATTCTTCCAAAATCATTCTAAATTAATTAAACCCACTTTATTTAATTGTTTCTCCTAATAATATCTTCTCTAAATTTAAATAAATCCAAATATTTATTTAAATTGTCCATTTCCTCTAAAAATTGAGTTATCTCTAAATATAATTCAATCAAGTGTGCACATGTAATTGAATATTCCAAATATTTTATTGAGCCAAAATATCTTCTCACACTCATGCAATATTTATCATTCAATTATAATCAGTTAACTCTTCTATCAATTCACTTGACTGATTAATCTATTCTGTTAATTGATTAATCTCTTTAGTTAACTCATTCTTCTATTTTATCAATTCCTCTCATGCAAAATAGAGTAGGACACATGTCCTCTTCCTATTCACTCACATCTTCTCAAGTTTCCTCAACCATTGATCTTCTTATTTCTTCTCAACCATTGATCTTCTCTCTCACAAATCTATAAGTACAACCCTATTCCTCCATTTCAATCATCCAAGCTTTTAGTAAAGTTACTCTATGGGAATTATAGTGTGCCTTTGGCACCAAATCATTCGATAGCTTGCGATCACCCTTTTATCATTGCGATTGTGTTGAATAATCTCTTCATTGCGAACATATCATAGCCATTCCCACTTGACATCTTTCCTAAAATAGCAAGGAAGTGCACCTTCTAAGGGCCATATTCATACACAAGATCATTTTAGATAGGCGACCAATGGAAGCCATGAAGTAAAGAGGTTTGCAAGGTTGAATTCTTTGTTGTTTGATCTTCTTTGTTTCTTATTTCATTGAGTTATTGGGTATTATTGATATTATTTGATATTCATGCACGATTTCCCATAATAGTTACAATGCTTAATTTTTCAACAAAAAATCATAAAAATAATATGAGGGAATTGTATGATATCTGTAAAAAATAAACTCCCTGTTGGCTTGTCTTCATATGAGTTTGCAATCTATGTGGTAGACATGGCATGTAGTTTGTCCCACATCAAAATGGAAAGTTTGCATCTATCCTTAAAGCATGAAGTTCACCCTATCTTCAAAGACTATGGCATATGATTTATTACAAGGTGACTTAAGTGTTTAAAAGCATTGAATATTTTGAGGGAGCCATGCTCGACCTCATTAAGTCATGAAACCTAAGCACTATGGAGCACATAACACCATAAGGTATTAATCTTACGCCATGAAAAATAATTGAATGTGACAAAAATGTCATCATTCAATTAGGTCTCGATGAAACCCTAATAACAAAACATCACATGCCCTATCTTTTCAGGCTCATTTGCAACTTCACTTTTTGAGGATTTAGCTCTGTTGTGGCCGACATCGAAACCCTAGGGTTTCATGCTCAAAATCACTGTATCTCTGGCATTTCCTAGGCTTGAACTCCATGAATCTCCTACAGAAATGAAGGTAAAAAGGTTTACTGATGCATATACACTCTTTGCTCTTTGATTTCTTCCACTTTGCTCTAAATTTTTTGAGATAAAAAGGCTCATAGAACTGTGGCCTATGCAAATTTTGATGGTTTTGTTCACAATTTTGTTTCTCTGTCATTCCTCCTTCTGTATATGGCTAACATTATGACACTTGGAGAGAGGAAAATGAAGCAATAGAAAGGTTTTAAACTCTGCACCACCATATATTATCTCTAGGTGAGGTAAGGCTTCATTTTATCACTGTATTATCATTTCCTGAAGCATTCTGTGTATCTTAGGGTTCTATACCCATGGCCATACCCCTTGTTCTTCTATAGCTTGCATTTGTTCACAAAATGAAAAGGGTTTCTGAGTTACGATAAAAAAAATGGCTATTTGGCAGTAGCCGTAGTTTAACACCTTTACACAGTTTCACCTTTCAATGGCTCAAAACCTTCTTCTATGCCTCTGCATCTACATAGATTCAATGCATATTGCACTTCTTTCTTTGAAACCCTAAGAGGGTTCAAGAAAAATTTAGCTCTTTCATTTCTTTTTGTATGTGTCATTTTGAGAGGTCACGGCCTGTAGCTATGCATTTGAGTTAAATATATATCAAAAGCTCTTCATATTTTGTGGCATCCTTTGAATATACATGGGCTATAGAATATCTGAGTCTCAACTTTTATTAAACCCCTGGCTACAGTAGTCTCATTTCCATGCTTATATTTCATTCATGCAAAAGCAATAGTCATACTCGAAAAGGCCACGGGATCTCTGTATATAGTTTTCTCCATTTCATGGGTCAAAACTCTTATGTGGCAGTGTGCAAAACTTTGTATGGTTATGAATAAACAAGAAAAAAATAGTTTTTTTTCCTATAAGTGCCATGTCCATCATTGACGGCTACCATTCTTTTTGGTTGTTCAACTTGGCATACTTCATGTGGTTTCTCCTGATATAATATACTTTGATGTTGATATAAGGTGCTATTCTTTTTCATATACCACATATAGTATGACATCTCTCATTGGCTGTTCACATAGAAACAAATAATATTCTGTAGATGTTTATGGAGATTTGCACATTCTTGCTACTGTAGATTATCATGATGGCATAGAGGCATCTACATCTCTTGATCACTGAAAAAACCCATTGTTATACTGCACCTATAATGCATATTTCTGACATGATTACTTTACTTGTAGCATATACATATTGACATGCATGATGGTCATCAGTTAACTGTCCCTTTGAATCTTTGTGGTTGATGAAATCTTTAATACACACAGACCTGAAATGACTTGACAACATGTAGCATACTTATGATGTCTCAAACAAAAGCATGATAACACTATTGAATGATGACACCATGGAATTATTTCTTCATCATACAAATGTGCAAATTGATTACTGCTCATGACTTGATGTGATAAGATGCCAGTTGATCTACAATGCTCCCTTGACTAGCTATTCCAACTCATTGTTCCATATGACATGCTTCTAATGGAAGATTGAATAGATATCTCTATCATTTATGAACAAACTTTATTGATAAAGTGCTTTTGTACTGAAATTGAATGTTGCACTTTCTGTAGATTAGACATGAACAACTATATTTGACTCTTATTGTTGTTATGACAGTCACTTAGAATCATTAGGACTATCTCATGAATGAGATACTACCCCATGTGGATAGTGTAG
Organism: Cunninghamia lanceolata; assembly: GCA_027924645.1. NCBI lineage: Eukaryota > Viridiplantae > Streptophyta > Pinopsida > Cupressales > Cupressaceae > Cunninghamia > Cunninghamia lanceolata. Next base: position 15,820,464 of record BSBN01000078.1, read on the forward strand.
CTCCTGATGTTCCATTGTATTTCTTTTGTAGCACTGTTTGCTAGAACTTATTTATCTCTCCATGATGCAACTATTCTCATACTCTAAAAGTAATAGTTCCTTGTTTCAACATGAAAAAGAAATAATAGCTTATGATGTTCCAAGTTTTGTTGTTTACTTGATTTAGTCTATGTGATAAAATCTGCATTCTATTACACTATTGTGGCATGGCAACAGGTTCATCCATATATGCACTTATGATGCTATTTATTCAAATCATGTATACAAATGATAGCTGTTTCTGATGTTATGCTATCATCAAACAATTATGTACTTCTACCTCATATTATCCACTAGCAACTTCAGACATTCAACTGATGCAATGTACTTTGATGTTCTCATTTTTCTCTGATGCATAAAAATATCATGAAAGATATACAAGTGAAATACTTGTAAATGTCATTTTTCCAATGTCAGCTGAAGTAATGATGATAGCTGTCATGTGCATTAAATGCAGTCCCTTTTACATTTTAGTTCATTTTATGGTTGCATTTCATTACTTGAACTGTAATCTTGACTATGTCCTGAAATAGAAACTGATACATATGATTGCTTTTGTTATTCTTTAATTTGTCATGTAAATGTGAATAATTATTATTTCTTTTTCCATTCATCCCTTCTAAGATTAAGGGGAAGAAGCATGCTAGGCTCAACCCTTGTGGGAGCCCACTTGACACCACATGTTGAATGTCTTCAATCAGCTACATGACATATCCTATACCTACACATGAAACAAACAGATTGGAATAAAACAATGAAGTCCCATGGTTATTTCTTCCTCCATTCCTTCTGCATATGGATGATGACCATTGATCAATGCATTATAAACAAAGTATTATGCCTCTTCTGATGGATATAGGATTTTCATAACCGGAGTTCTAACGGGACCTTCCACATTTTTTTAGGTTCATGTCGAGATCAGGAGCAGGATAGGAGGCAACTTCAAAGATCAACAACCCCTAAGGTAATGATGGCTATGACTTTCCTTTTCTTATTATTAGATACATAGTATTTTCTTTATATCTGTATATGTTCAGCTATAACCCATAGCTTGTGTGGGACATTTGATATGTCATTATTTCTTGCAATGCAATGCTTATTCTTTTATGTATTTGAACTTGTAAATGAATAATCATTGTGATGAATGAAATACTTATCTCTCTTTAATGTTCTACAATGCAATGAATGATCTGAAATCTTTTCCTCTTTTTTGAACAACTGAACTACATTTAACACTAAAATATAATAACTATGCAACTAACTCATAACAGAAGATTATTCACCCTCACTCAAAAAAAAAAAGAATTGTCACATCTACTCAACCAAGTTTGAGCTATTGTAAAAAAATGGTAACATTTCTAGTGACTTCTGCTATATGCTTGCCTGCTAAGCATTTGATCAATTGCCTTGAACATCCATTGGGCATTGAGTCATACTCTGTCCTTCTCAAACTTAGAAAACACTACAATTTAGCTCTCCAACAATCCAAACAACAACAAAAAATTGAAAACAAACACAACTGAAAGCAAACTAACAGGCCCTAATGGCCAAAACAAATGTGCATGAGCACTTATTAACTGCAACACTACTCTACTATATACAAAAGAAGTACTTATCCTTAGAGGCAATGCTTGAGGTGGATCCCATTAATTGGGATAGATAGTACCTCTCCACTTAACTTGGACAACTGAAATGAATTGTTTTCTTTGCACTCTATGATAACATAAGGCCCATCCCAAATTGTATCAAATTTGGAATGCTTTCCAGGTCTGCTCCTCAGTTCATTCCATTTGAACACCAAATCACCAACAATAAAGTTCCTTGGTCATTCCCTCTTATCAATTACATTCTTCATTTGAGTTTGATGCATATCAAGCTTTCTTAAGGCCTCTTTCCTTGTTTCTTCTAGCTCCATGAGCTAAGCTAGCCTAACTACTAAAGGCTATTCCTCTAGTAGCTCAAGTTTTTTGATGAAATTCAATGTAGGTAATTCAATTGAAATAGGTAATCGAGCCTCTTTACCATAAGTAAGTACATATGGAGAACAACTAGTAGCTCTCTTGGGTGTAATTTTGTTAGCCCAAAGAGCCAACTTTAACTTCTTGTACCATGTTCTGTAGTTGTCTTCAATAGTCTTCTTGATGATCCTTATCAGATTTTTGTTGGTAGATTCAGCCTGCCCATTACCCTGTGGGTAATAGTTAGAAGAAGTATTCAAATAGATATTATTTCTAACAGACCAATCTGAAATTCTCAATCCTATGAAAGCTAAACCATTATCTGAGATCATTGAATCTAGTGTACCGATTCTTGATACTAGATCCTAATAGAAACCTAGGACAACAAATTCATTTGCCTCTTTTAAGGCAATAGCCTCAGTCCACTTTGTGAAATAGTCTGTGGCAGTCAAGATCCACTTGTGGCCTACACTGGAAGGCAAGTTTATTGGTCCTATGAAATCTAGCCCCCATTTTACAAATGGCTATTCAACTTTAATAGGATGCAAGGGTAAGGCAGCATGCTTTTGCTTACCTGCAAATAATGAACACTTCTCACATCTTCTCACCCAAGCAAAAGAATCCTTAAACAAGTTAGGCTAGTAATAACCATCCTGCATAATCTTCAAAGCAATTGTCCTAGTTGCAAAGTGACCTCCTAAAGGTCCATTGTGAAACTCTTCTAACAGCTTATCAACTTGATCAAGTCCAACACACCTGAGAAATACACCATTAAAATCTATCCTATATAAAGTACCATCAATGATAGCATAAGTAGTACCTTGTAACACGAAATACCATCTTCCTGCCCTATCCAAACCTTCAGGGCATTGACTAGACTATAAAAAATGCATCATCTGTTGCACCTAGCTAGTTATAAGAGCTAGTACAGTGGCTGGTTCATTATTCTTCAATACTATTTCAGTGTCCTCGTCATGTTCTTGATTAAGCTCTTCACTTTTAGCAAGCTGCTTGCATAAACCCTTGCCTCTAATCAGCTTGGTCACTTTGATATCAACATCAAATTCCATAACTTTGGTTATCCAACCAGCCCTCATATCATTTATATCTTTGTTCAATAAGAAACTCTTGACAGTGGGATGAGCAACCATTAAGTCAATTCTGTTATTAGACAACATGTATCTAAATTTCTTGAGGCTCCTCACAACAGCAAAAATATGTTTTTCCACAAAAGAGTACTTTACCTCATAGTGATGTAGGAGCATCCCTAGTTCAAGAATAATCTTGCATCAACCAAAAACATTTGCATTTCAATTCTTTCATTTCCAGTTCAGTCAGGTAGTTCAATCAGTAGTAATTTTCAGCTTGTGGTTCAATTTTGGCATTCACACCTTGTGGATCTGGACTTAACATCTACATTCATCCATCTACATCATATCAAGAATTTAGAGCATTTGGATCAGTTACTAGAAAGTTATCTCTATCAGAAGATCAACTATTTTCTCAGTGCAGAGCATCCTAACAGTTCCTGATAATCAGCTGAAGGTGAAGGCTTGCGGATCATCCCTTGACTTGCAGATCCTAATGAGACATCATTCAATGATCCTTGGTTTGTGGCCAACCTTCCCCAGAGGTCCGCACGCTATTCCATTGATTTAAGGAAGTGTTCTATGCATTTATCTCTGACCTATCTGGGAACATGTTACAGCTCTTCATTGGAGTTTGTGACCTTCCTTAGCTGACGTGGAGGAATCTAATAGTCTGGAAATGATATCTAATGATGTAATAGATCCTTAGGAAAGTAGTTGATGACTGTTAGATTGATCATAGTTTAGATTTTGTGTGAGAGGATTTCAAAGCTTTATCTTGCGCATGTATGTAATCAGGCCTGTGAGACAAATTGTAAGCCTGCATGTTGGCGGCCAAAATGTATTTGAATTCTATGATATACTGAATGACTAAATCTACATTTTGTTCCATTTCCTTGAGTTGTTTTCATTGTGTTTACTCTTGCTGTACGGTTCGTATAGTTCACTCTGTGAACCCTCCTACCGTGACTACACCAAGTGGTATCAGAGCGAAAGTTTGATTCTTTCAAGTGAATTGGTGAAGGAGATTCCATAAGATCTTGTTGTGGATAGATTACCAATCTAAGGTAGGTTACTTCTCCGCAACCGATCACTAATTGAGAGGCAGTTGTCGCTTGTAGCCCGATCACCAAATTTGAGGTAGTTTGCACTTGATCCTAGGAAGATGTCGTCGCGAAGAGTTCCTCTTGTTGATACAATGGCTAATAGAATGGATGAGATGATGGAATTGATTAGAATAATGCAAATTCGTTTGGATGCTATTGAAGAAGATAGGTGAAGAGGATTGACACCAAGACCTAATGTTAAAAGTGATGATGAAGAAGAATTTCAATCTACTGAACAAACTGGCAAAACCCTAGAAGGTAATGAAGAAGAAGAATCAGATCAGATAAAGATGTTGCGAGCTATTTCAAAGATTGGGAAAAGACCTAGAGTTGATGTGTCAAACTATACTAGTAATTTGAATTCGGAAGAGCTTATTGATTGGATAAATGACATGGAATAATACTTTGAATATGAAGAAATTGAAGATTCAGAGAAGGTGAAATTTGCAAAGACAAAGTTGAAAGGATATGCTACTATATGGTGGAAAGAAGTTCAGTTAGAAAGAAATAGAAGAGGAAAAGAAAAGATTACAAAGTGGGACCGAATGGTGAAAAAGTTGAAGAATCAGTTTATACCTGCTAACTATGAGTTGGAATTGTTGAAAAGATTGCAAAACCTGAGACAAAAGGAGAAATCTGTGAAGGAGTACACTAAAGAATTTCATAAGATAATCATAAGGATAAGACATAGTGAAGCAAGCAAGGAGAAAGTGGCAAGATACATCAATGGACTGAGATTGAACATTCAAGAAGAACTAAGCTTGGTAAGGGTGACATCTTTGGAAGAAGCATATCAGTTTGCCTAAAAGATGAATAGAAGCTAAATAAAAGACATGATCAGAGATAGAGAGGCAGAGGAGGTAAATTTTAGAGAGGAAGAATGTTTCCTGGATGTGATAGACCATTTATAGAGCAGAACAAATTTGACAGCCTGTTGAAGAAGGATGACAGAGATAACAATGCTTACCAAAGAGATGACAGAAGTTTTTACCGGAGAGGAAACCCTAGTCCATACCAGAATGAAGGATACAAAAGAGAAGGAAGAGGACTTGATAAGAGGACATTTAGAGGTACTTGTTTCAAGTGTGGAGGTGAAGGACATAGAGCATTTGAGTGTAATCAGGGTAGTACAAATAAGAGGACGGAAAATAGTTGGAGAGCAGCCTATGTTGAAGAAGAACCTATTGAATTAGATGACCCTTGTTCTATTGGCAAACCTGAGAAAGGAGAATCATTGCTGATGAGGAGAGAACTATTCCAAATAGAAACAAATGAGTAACCATCACAGAGGAAAATCTTGTTCAGAACTAGATGCAAATCTAGAGGTAAGTGTTGTAAAGTTGTAATTGATAGTGGTAGTTTAGATAACCTAGTTTCAGAGGAAATGGTGACTAAGATGAAGTTGGAAAGATTGAAACACCCTAATCCCTATCATATAGCATGGATTTAGGATGATCATAAGGTACTGGTGAGTGAACAATTTTTGGTGAAATTTCATATTGGATCTTATCATGATGAAGTCTTGTGTGATATTATGCCTATGGATGTTTGTCATATCTTGTTGGGTAGACCTTGGCAGTATGATAGAAAAGCTATACATGATGGGAGAAAGAATATATATACTATAATAGCAAATGGGAAAAGAATTAATTTTATTCCTTTAGAAGATGATCCTAAAGATGTGGTATGTGGGAATGCTAGAATTTGTTTGGTAGATGGAAGAATATTTTTGGATTGTTTGAAACAAGGAAGTATGTGTTATGCCTTGATTCCTAAGAAGCTTGAAGCATTGAAGAAAGAGACTGAAGATTCACCACCGGAGGAGATAAAGGAGTTGCTAACAGAGTATGAAGACATCATATTAGATAATGTACCTGAAGGATTACCACCTATAAGGAGTATCAGTCATCACATGGATCTTATACCGGGAGCAAGTTTGCCTAACAAAGAAGCACATAGAATGACACCGGAAGAGAATGAAGAACTGAATAGACAGATACAAGATTTGTTGAGGAAAGGTTTGATCAGAGAAAGTTTGAGTCTTTGTGCAGTACCTACAGTTTTGGCACCGAAGAAGGATGGAGAATGGAGAATGTGTACTGACTCTAGAGCTATAAACAAGATTACAGTTAAGTATAGATTTCCTTTACCTAGGATGGATGACATCATGGATTGTTTGAGTGGAGCAAAATATTTCACAAAGATAGATTTGAAGAGTGGATACCATCATATTAGAATTAGAGAAGGAGATGAATGGAAGACTGCTTTTAAGACAAATGGAGGATTGTATGAGTGGTTAGTGATGCCTTTTGGATTAACAAATGCACCGAGTACTTTCATGAGATTGATGAATGAAGTCTTAAAGAAATTTTTGGGTAAGTTTGTGATTGTATACTTGGATGATATTCTAATTTTCAATAAGGCAAAAGAAGAACATTTGTAGCATATTAGACAAGTTTTACAGAGGTTGAGAGAGAAGAAATTGCTGATAAACATCAAGAAGTGTAGTTTCATGAAAGAAGAGTTGGTATATTTGGGATTTATGATTTTTGCCGAAGGATTGAAGATGGACCCTGAGAAAGTGAGAGCAATTGTTGAATGGCCTACACTGAAGAGCATTGGAGAAGTTAGATCATTTCATGGATTGGCTAGTTTCTACCAGAAGTTCATCAGAAATTTCAGTTCAGTTTGTAACCCTATGACAGAGACAATGAGAGGTGACAAAAAAGATTTCAAGTGGACATCTGGAGAAGATAAAAATTTTGAGTTGTTCAAGTAGAAAGTGATAGAGCAACCTATTTTGGCATTACCAGACTTTAATAAGGTATTTCAAGTTGATTGTGATGTAAGTGGAAATGCAATTGGTGTAGTGTTAAGTCAAGAAGGTAGACCTGTAGCTTGTTTCAATGAAAAGTTCAATGATGCAAGGAGAAGATATTCAGTTTATGATCAAGAGTTCTATGCCATAATTCAAGCCTTGAGGAAGTGGAGACATTACTTGTTGCCTAAGGAGTTTGTGTTGTATACATATCATCAAGCTTTGCAGTATTTGAACAGTCAAGGTAAGTTGAATTAGAGACATATGAGATGGGTAGAGTTCATGCAGAGTTATACTTTTGTATTGAAGAATAGGAGTGGTAAATCAAACAAAGTTGTTGATGCCTTGAGTCGAAGAAGAAACTTGTTGACATATATTAGAGTTGAAGTGTTGAGATTTGATGAATTGAAAAATAGGTATGAGGGAGACACTGATTTTGCAGAACCTTGGAAAGCATGTAAGGAACCTATTTTGACAGATAGGAGTAAGTAGTTAGATTATTTCATTCAGGGAGATATGTTGTTCAAAGGAAGTCAGTTGTGCATACCTAGAAGTTCAATGAGGGATAATTTGATTAAGAAAAAGCATAGTGGTGGATTGGCAAGACACTTTGGCATTGATAAGACAGTGGCTTTGGTGAGTGAAAATTACTTTTAGTCTCAAATACATAAGGATGTTTAGAATTTTGTGTAGAGTTGTAGAGTTTGTCAAGTTGCAGAAGGGAGTAGTCAAAACACTGGATTGTTGACAGTACCGAAGAGACCTTGGGAAGACATAAGCATGGATTTTGTAATGGGATTACCTAAGACACAAAGAGGACATGATTCAATATTTGTAGTGGTGGATAGATTTTCAAAGATGGATCATTTCATACCTTGTAAGAAGACAACTGATGTAGTGCATGTAGCTAACCTATTTTTCAAGGAAATTGTGAGATTGCATGGATTACCTAAGGGTATAGTTTCAGATAGAGACACCAAGTTTGTTGGATACTTTTGGAGGACACTTTGGAGGAAGACGAAGATGGATTTGAAGTTCAGTTCAACTTTTCATCCACAGACAGATGGATAGACAAAGGTAGTAAATAGGAGTTTGGGAAACTTGTTGAGATGTTTGGTTGGAGAGAAAACCCAAATTTGGGACTTGATTCTTTCACAAGGAGAGTTTGTATACAATAATTCAGTAAATAGGAGTACCAGAAGAACACCTTTTGAGATTGTTACTGGAGTGAATCCTAGAGGAGTTGTAGAATTGAGAGACATTAGTATAGAGGGAAAGAGGAGTGCAGAAGTAGAAGAATTTGTAGATCATATGAAGACAATGCATAATCAGGTAAAACAACATTTGGAGGCTATGAACATTACGTACAAAGGGAAGGCAAATGAGAAGAGAAGACACAAAGACTTTGAATTTGGAGATGAAGTGATGGTGTACTTGAGAAAAGAAGGATTTCTAGTTGTGACATATAACAAGTTGAAGATGAAGAAGTTTGGACCTTATAAGATACTCAGAAAATTTGATTCAAGAAATGCATATGAAGTAGAGCTACATGAGACATTGGGTATATCACCTATTTTCAACATTGTAGACTTATATCAGTATCATGAAGCCGAGTTCAATGACAACATGGAAGAAGATTTGAAGAAGCAATTACCACAACAAGCACCGGAACAGATTGAAGACATTTTGGACAGCAGAGTTGGACGCAGCACTAGAGGAAGACAATACAAAGCATACCTTGTGAAGTGGAAAAGCAGACTGGAAAAAAATTCATCTTGGATTTCTCAGGGTGAGGTGGACTATCTTGGTTCTCCCCTAGCCCAAGAAAAATGAGTGACTCACTTTTTTAATAACCCCAGATGTCTAATGCAGGAGCATCCCTGGTTCAAGAATAATCTTGCATCAACCAAAAACATTTGCATTTCAGTTCTTTCATTTCTAGTTCAGTCAGTAGCAGTTTTCAGCTTGTGGTCCAGTTTTAGCATTTCACACCTTGCGGATCTAGACTTAGTATCTACATTCATTCATCTACATCATATCAAGAATTCAAAGCATTTGGATCAGTTACTAAAAAGTTGTTTCTATCAGAAGATCAATTGTTTTCTCAGTACAGAGCATCCTAACAGTTCTTGATAATTAGCTAAAGGAGAAGGCTTGTAGATCATCCCTTGACTTATGAATCCTAATGACACATCATTCAATGATCCTTGGTTTGTGGTTGACCTTTCCCGGAGGTCCGCACGTTGTTCCATTCATTTGAGGAAGTGTTCTATGCATTTACATCTGACCTATCTGGGAACACGTTACAACTCTTCATTGGAGTTTGTGACCTTCCTTAGCCAATGTGGAGGAATCTAATAGTCCAAAAATGATATATAATGATGTAATAAATCCTTAGGAAAGTAGTTGATGATTGTTAGATTGATCATAGTTTAGATTTTGTGTGAGAGGAATTCAAAGCTTTATCTTGCGCATGTATGTAATTAGGTCTATGAGCTGAATTGTAAGCCCGCATGTTGCTGGCTAGAATGTATTTGAATTCTATGATATACTGAATGACTGAATCTACATTTTGTTCCATTTCCTTGAGTTGTTTCCATTGTGTTTACTCTTGCTGCACGCTCTGGATAGTTCATTCTGTGAACCCTCCTACCGTGACTGCACCAAGTGGTATCAGAGTGAAAGTTTGAATCTTGGAGAGTGAAAGTTTGATTCTTTGGAGAGAATTGGTGAAGGGGATTCTGTAAGATCTTTTTGTGGGTAGATCGCTGATCCGAGGTAGGTTACTTGAGAGGTAGTTGTCACTTGTAGCCCAATCACCGAATTTGAGGTAGTTTACACTTGATCCTAGGAAGATGCCACTGCGAAGAGTTCCTCCTGTTGGTACAATGGCTAATAGAATGGATGAGATGATGGAATTGATGAGAACAATATGAATTCATTTGGATGTTGTTGAAGAAGAAAGGCGAAGAGGATTGACAGAGTGAAATCAATCTACTTTTGAGTCCTTGTGCAGTACCTGGCTAAAAAATGCTATTGGCTACTCTAAACCTTCATCATTTTGCTGACATAACATTGCAGAGATGGTGTTAGCTCCTCCAAAAGCATACAAAATAAAATCCCTCTCATAATTAGGATTAATGAGGGTAGGGGCAGTAGTGAGGGCTTCCTTAATCTTCTCTAAGCTTCCTTTTCCCTCCTTAGTCCAGCTGAATGGCACATTCTTCTTCAATATGGCCGTAAGAGGTTGTAACAAAGCTGCAATGTTTGGAATGAATCTTCTCACGAAATTAATTCTACCAAGAAAGCTCTGCAAGCCTTTCTTATGTGCAGGCAGTGGTAAATCTAGAATGGCTGAAACTCTCTCAGGGTCAATAGAAATACCTTGTTTTGAAATAATATGGCCAAGGAGTTTACCTTCGTGAACTAAAAAAATGCATTTTGGGGGGTTTAATGAGACTCCAAACTCTATGAACCTCTAAAAAATCTACTTCAAATGGTCAAAATGATCATTAGCATCTTTTGAAAAAATAGATATGTCATCTAAATACATTGGCACTATTCTATTCATAAGGCCATGGAAGGCCATATCCATTGCCTTTTGAAAGGTTGCCCCTACATTGGACAAATCAAATGGCATTTTCTGATAGGCCATAGTACCCCACTTAGTCATGAATGCAGTTTTATATTGGTCCTCTTCCTTGACCAAAATCTGATTATATCTAGAGTAACCATTTAGGAAGGAATACCTATCAGAACCCGAAATAGTTTGCAATATCTGTGTTGCAGTCATGGTAGGAGGGTTCACAGAGTGAACTATTTGGACCATGTAGTAAGATTAAACATAGTGGAAACAACTCAAAGAAATGGAACAAATGCAAATTCAGTCATTCAACATATCATAGAATTCAAATATAGATCGGACAGCAACATGCGGGCTTACAATTTGGGCTCACATATCTGATTACATACATGCGCAAGATAAAGCTTTGAAGCTCCTTCACCAGGAAAAATGAATAAGCTATATATCTAGGACTTAGTAACTTATGAACTACTTTCCTAAGGATCTATTACACTAATAAATATCCTTTCTAAACCAATAGATTCTTTCGAGTCGGCCAAGGAAGATCACAAACTCCAAGGAAGAGCTGTAATGTGCTTACATAGATAGGTTGGACCTGAATGCATAGAACACTTCCTCAAATGAATGGAATAATGTGTGGACCCTTGTGTAAGGTTGTTCATGAACCAAAGATCATCGAATGATGTGTCATTAAGATCTATAAGTCAAGGAATGATCTGCAAGTGTTCTCCTTTAGCTGGTTCACCAGAGACTGTTAGGATGCTCTGCTCTAAAAAATAGATGATCTTCTGGAAGTGATAATTTTTCGGTAACTCAACCCAATGCTCTAAATTCTAGATATGATGTAGATGAATGAATCTTCAAAGCAAGGACCAGATCCGTAAGATGTGAAAATGCAACTACTAAAGGACCTAGATCAAATGCAAACACTACTTCTGACTGAACTACTTGGACTGAACTAGAAAAGAAAAGAAATAAACTGAACTACAAACAAACTAAAATGCAAATGTTTTTGGTTGATGCAAGATTGCTCTTGAACCAGGGATGCTCCTGCATCGAACATTCGGGGTTATTGAAAAAGTGAGTCCCTCACTTTGCTAGGGCTAGGGGAGAACCAAGACGGTCCACCTCAGCCTGAGAAATACATGATTAATCTTCTTCCGGTCTACCTTTCCACTTCAAAAGATATTCTTTGTATTGTCTTCCTCTAGTGCTACGTCCAACTCTGCTATCCAAAATGTCTTCAATCTTCTCCGGTACTTGTTGTGGTAACTGCTTCCTCAAGTCATCTTCCATGCTTGCATTGAACTCTACTTCATGATACTGATAAAGGTCTGCAATGTTGAAAATAGGTGAAATACCCAATGTCTCCAGTAAATCCAATTCATATGCATTTCCTGAATCAAACTTCCCAAGTATCCTACAAGGTCCAAACTTCTTCATCTTCAACTTGTTATATGTTCCAACTAGAAATCTTTCGTTTCTCAAATATACCATCACTCCATCTCCAACTTCAAATTCCTTATGTCTTCTCTTCTCATCAGCCTTGTCTTTGTACTTACTGTTCATGTCCTCCAAATGCTTCCTCACTTGATCATGCACTATCTTCATGTGATCTACAAAGTCTTCTACTTTTGGACTTCTCTTTTCTTCTGTACTGACATCTCTCAATTCTACAACTCCTTTAGGGTGTACTCCGGTAACAATCTCAAAAGGTGTCCCTCTAGTACTTCTATTTACTGAATTATTATATGTGAACTTTGCTTGTGAAAGAATCAAATCCCAACTTCATGTCTTCTCTCCAACCAAACATCTCAACAAGTTTCCCAAAATTCTATTCACTACCTCTGTCTGTCCATCAATCTGTGGTGAAAAGTTGAACTGAACTTCAAATCTATCTTCATCTTCTTTCAAAGTGTCCTCCAAAAGTATCCAACAAATTTTGTGTCTCTGTCTGAAACTATACTCTTAGGTAATCCATGCAATCTCATAATCTCCTTGAAAAATAGATCATCTACATGCACTGCATCAGTTGTCTTCTTACAAGGTATGAAATGAGCCATCTTTGAAAATCTATCAACCAATACAAATATTGAATCATATCCTCTCTGTGTCTTAGGAAATCCCAACACAAAATCCATGCTTATGTCTTCCCAAGGTCTCTCTGGTACTATCAAAGGTTTATACAATTCAATGTTCTGACTACTCCCTTTTACAACTTGACAAACTCTACAACCCTGCACAAATCTCTGAACATCTTTAGGTATCTGAGGCCAAAAGAAGTTTTCACTCACCAAAGCCATTGCCTTATCAATGCCAAAATGTCCTGCCAATCCACCACTGTGTTTCTCCTTGATCAAATTATCTCTCATTGAACTTCTAGGTATGCATAACTGACTTCCTTTGAACAACATATCTTCTTGAATGAAATAGTCCAACCACTTACCCCTATCTATCACAACAGGTTCCTTCCAGGTTTTCCAAGGTTCTGCAAAATTAGTGTCTTCCTCATACATGTTCTTCAATTCTTCAAATCCCAATACTTCAATTTTCATCTCTATCAAGTTCCTTCTCCTACTTAATGCATCTGCAACTTTGTTTGATTTACCACTCCTATGCTTTAATACAAAATTATAATTCTGCATGAACTCTACCCATCTCATATGTCTTTGATTCAACTTACCTTGACTGTTCAAATATTGCAAAGCTTGATGATCGTATACAACACAAACTCCTTAGGCAACAAATAATGTCTCCACTTCTTCAAGGCTTGAATTTTGGCATAGAACTCCTGATCATAAATTGAATATCTTCTCCTTGCATCATTCAACTTCTCACTAAAATATGCTATTGGTCTACCTTCTTGACTTAATACTACTCCAATTGCATTTCCACTTGCATCACAATCAACTTGAAATACCTTATTGAAATCTAGTAATACCAAAATAGGTTGCTCTATCACCTTCTACTTCAACAACTCAAAATTTTTATCTGCTCTTGATGTCCACTCGAAATCCTTTTTGTCACCTCTCATTGTTTCTATCATAGGGTTAAAACTAAACTAAAATTTTTGATGAACTTCCGGTAGAAACTAGCCAATCCATGAAATGATCTCACTTCTCCAATGCTCTCCGGTGTAGGCCATTCAATAATTGCTCTCACTTTCTTAGGGTCCATCTTCAATCCTTCCACAAAAATCACAAATCCCAAATATACCAATTCTTCCTTCATGAAACTACACTTCTTAATGTTTATCAGCAATTTCTCTTCTCTCAATCTCTGCAAAACTTGTCTAATATGCCACAAATGTTCTTCTTTTGTTTTATTGAAAATCAGAATATCATCCAAGTACACAATCACAAACTTACCCAAGAATTTCTTCAAGACTTCATTCATCAAGTGCTCAGTGCATTTACCAATCCAAAAGGCATCACTAACCACTCATACAATCCTTCATTTGTCTTAAAAGCAGTCTTCCATTCATCACCTTCTCTGATTCTGATCTGATGGTATCCACTTTTCAAATCTATCTTTGTAAAATATCTTGCTCCACTCAAACAATCCATGATATCATCCATCCTAGGTAAAGGAAATCTATACTTAACTGTGATCTTGTTTATTCCTCTGGAATTGGTGCACATTCTCCATTCTCCATCCTTCTTCGGTGCTAGTACTATAGCTACTACACAAGGACTCAAACTTTCTCTGATCAAACCTTTCCTCAATAATTCTTGTATCTGTCTATTCAATTCTTCATTCTCTATCAGTGTCATTCTATGTACTACTTTATTAGGCAAGCTTGCTCCCAGTATAAGATCCATGTGATGACTGATACTCCTTATAGGTGGCAATCCTTCAGGCACATTATCTGATATGATGTCTTCATACTCTGTCAGCAACTCCTTTATCTCCTCCAGTTGTGATTCTGCAGTCTCCTTCTTCAATGTTTCAGGCTTCTTAGGAATCAAGGCATAACACACATTCTCATGTCTCAAACCATCAAGAAATTTTCTTCCACCTACCAAACAGATTCTAGCATTCCCACATACCACATCTTTAGGATCATCCTCCAAAGGAATCAAATTAATTCTCTTTTCATTTGTTGTTATAGTGTATGTATTCTTTCTCCCATCATGTATAGCTTTTCTATCATATTGCCAAGGTCTACCCAACAAGATATGACATACATCCATAGGCATAATATCACACAAGACTTCATCATGGTAAGATCCAATATGAAATTTAAACAAACATTGTTCACTCACCAGTACCTTATGATCATCCTGAATCCATGCTATCTGATAAGGCTTAGGGTGTTTCAATCTTTCCAACTTTAGCTTAGTCACCTTCTCCTCTGAAACTAGGTTATATGAACTACCACTATCAATTACAACTTTGCAACACTTACCTCCTAATTTACGTTTGGTTCTGAAAAAACTCTCTCTGTGGTGGTTTCTCATTTGTCTCTATTTGAAATAGTGCTCTCCTCATCACAAGTGATTCTCCTTTCTCCAGTTTACCAATAGCACTTGGTGATCCAACAGGTTCTTCTTCCACATAGGTTGTTCTTCCACTGTTTTATGTCTTCTTGCTTGAATTACCCTGATTACACTCAAATGCTCTATGTCCTTCACCTCCACACTTGAAACAAGTATATTTGAATGTTCTCTTATCAATTCCTCTTCCTTCTCTTCTATATCCTTCATTCTGGTATGCACTAGGGTTTCCTCTCCGGTAAAAGTTTTTGTCATCTCTCCTGTAAGCATTGTTATCTCTATCATCCTTCTTAAATGGGCTGTCAAACTTGTTTTGCTCTGGTTGTGATCTGTCTCCTCTAGAATAAGTCCTACCTCTTTGAAATTTACATCCTCTACCTCTCTGTCTCTGATCATGCCTCTTATTCAGCTTCTCTTCAACTTTTAGGGCAAACTGATATGCTTCTTCCAAAGATGTCATCCTTACCAAGCTTAGTTCTTCTTGAATGTTCAATCTCAATCCATTGATGTATCTAGCCACTTTCTCCTTGCTTGCTTCACTATGTCCTTTTCTTATAATCATCTTGTGAAATTCTTCAGTATACTCCTTCACAGATTTCTCCTTTTGTCTCAGGTTTTGCAATCTCTTCAATAGTTCAAACTCATAGTCAGCAGGTATGAACTGATTCTTCAATTTTGTCACCATCTGGTCCCACTTTGTAATCTTTTCTATCCCTCTTCTATTTCTTTCAAACTGAACTTCTTTCCACCATATAACAGCATGTCCTTTCAACTTTGTCTTAGAAAATTTTATCTTCTCTAGATCTTCAATTTCATCATATTCAAAGTATTCTTCCATTTCATTTATCCAGTCAATCAATTCTTTAGGATTCAAATTACCAGTATAGTTTAGCACATCAACTCTAGGTCTCTTTCCAATCTTTGAAATAGCTCACATCATCTTTACTTGGTTTGATTCTTCTTCTTCATCACCTCCTAGGGTTTCACCAATTTGTTCAACAGATTGAAATTCTTCTTCCTCATCACTTTCCACATTAGGTCTTGGTGTTAATCTTCTTCGCCTATCTTCTTCAATAGCATCCAATCGAATTCACATTGTTCTCATCATCTCCATCATCTCATCCATTCTTCCAGCCATTGTTCCAACAACAACAACTCTCCTTGGCGGCATTCTTCCTAGGATCAAGTGCAAATTGCCTCAAGTTCGGTGATCGGGCTACAAGGTGACAACTGCCTCACAATTGGTGATCTGTTGTGACACAAGTAACCTACCTCAATTTGGTAATCTATCCACAACAAGATCTTATGGAATTCCCTCACCAACTTCAATTAATTCGCTCCCAAAGATTCAAACTTTCACTCTGATACCACTTGGTGTAGTCAAGGTAGGAGGGTTCACAGAGTGAACTATCCGAACCGTGCAACAAGAGTAAACACAATGGAAACAACTCAAATAAATGGAACAAATACAAATTTAGTCATTTAGTATATCATAGAATTCAAATATAGATCGGCCGAAAACATGCGGGCTTACGATTTTGGCTCACAGGCCTGATTACATACATGCGCAAGATAAAGCTTTGAAGCTCCTCCGCTAGGAAAAATGAATAAGGTATCTATCTAGGACTTAGTAACTTATGAACTACTTTCCTAAGGATCTATTACACTAATATATATCCTTTCCAAACCAATAGATTCTTCCGCGTCGGCCAAGGAAGACCACAAACTCCAAGGAAGAGCTGTAATGTGCTTACATAGATAGGTTGAACCTAAATGCATAGAATACTTCCTCAAACGAATGGAATAATGTGCGGACCCTTGGTGAAGGTTGGTTATGAACCAAAGATCATCGAATGATGTGTCATTAAGATCCACAAGTCAAGGAATGATCTATAAGCCTTCTCCTTTAGCTGGTTCACCAGAGACTGTCAGGATGCTCTACTCTAAGAAACAGACAATCTTCCAGAAGTGATAACTTTCTGGTAACACAACCAAATACTCTAAATTTTGGATATGATGTAGATGAATGAATCTTTGAAGTAAGGACTAGATCCATAAGATGTGAAAATGCAACTGCTGAAGGACCCAGATCAAATGCAAACACTACTTCTAACTGAACTACCTAGACTGAACTCGAAAAGAAAAGAATCAAACTAAACTGCAAACAAACTAAAATGCAAATGTTTTTGGTTGATGCAAGATTGTTCTTGAACTAGGGATTCTCATACATCAATCTATTCCATGGAAGGAAGAGGGTAGTGGTCTTTCAATGAGGCCTGATTTAGATCACAAAAATCAACACAAAGTCAGATTTCACCATTCTTTTTTCTAACTGGGACCAAATTAGAAACCCAGGAGGTATGTTTTATTGGGAATATGATACTACTCTCAATCAGTTTAGTCAACTCAATCTTCATTAAATGCTCAAGTTTGGGATTGAGGAGTCTCTATTTCTGCCTAACAAGCTTGGCATTAGGCTCTAATTCTATGGTATGCTGGGCCAAACTAGGATCAAACCCTCTTAATGCTTTATACTCCCATGCAAAAACATCAGAAAAATCTTGACATAATTGAACAAAAGACTGTTGTTCTTCTCTAGTACATATCTTTCCAAGTTTCAGTAGTTTGTCGTTTAAAATTTCTATGGTTTCATAGTGTCCTTGCTTCACTGTTAGGATGCACTTATCCTTTCTAAACTAATCACCAGTGTTGAACACTGATTCTAATGTCACTAGTCCTTTGGGTAGCTTATTGGACCTCAACAATATAATCTAATCTTCAAATTGTTGTTGATATTTATGCTGATTATCAGCTACAAATTCAACTTCTACACTTAAAAAACTTAAGATCTGCTCGTCACTGTTAAACACTTGCCAGGAAACACTATTATCAGGTACAGAAGGCCTGACAAGTACTTTGACATATGGTTGTACTTGAATTTTTTGAATCTGATCAGGAATCTCAAATTGAGATCCTAAGGCTGTAAGCTTGTTCACATACTTATTTTGGTTCCTAGGAATTGAAATCAAATTAAAAGCATCAAAAAATTTAATTGAATCCCACACTCTATGCTTGTACTTTTTGAGATCATTTTTAGCAACATTCATATTCCTAACCTAATTAATGATCAATTCGGAATCTCCATAAACTTGGACAGATTTGATACCTTTTTTTCTAGGTCCACTCTAAACCATGGATCAGGGCCTCGTATTCAGCCACATTGTTTGTGTAGCTGAAAGTGAACCTTAAGGCTACATAATATTTGTCTCCTTGAGGTGAAATCAACATATTACCTCCATCGGCACCTATCTTGGTCCTTGATCCATCAAAGTATAGCTTCCAAAGCTAATCTTCTTGTTGTTCTAACTGACTTTGGTCCTTAATCAGATTAGGAAACACTGCATCAGGTTCTTGTATCATATAGATGCCTAATTCTACCACATCCATGTGATGGAAAGGGTCACTTTCATGATCTTCAACTGCCCAATCATCTAAGTTTATGTCTTCTATAGGTGCATTGGGATCTAGGTTCATGGGTTCATCCAAATGCTCGCGAGTGATGTATAGATTAGCATTTATTGGGCTACGAACATAGCGCTCAATATGGTCTTTTGCAAGTGGTTCAGATTGTATGGTTACTTTTGTACCATACCTTGTTCTAAAAAATAAGTGGGTCCAATCAAAGGATAGAAACCCACCCAATTTGGTTGTGAACTCCCTAGAAAGGCAAATTGCAAAACTAGGTGGCAGATCAATGATGTAAATGTCCTGATGGATGGCAAAATTAGGACAAGCATGCAATGTAAGTTGTAGATATTTTATTATTCCTACAGTACTAAGTGCAAACCCGTCTAGCTAGACTACTCCTTTTGCAAGGGGCTCATAAACCAATCCTAGTGAATCAACTAGACTTTTAGCATGACTGAGCTGCTAGTTCCTGAGTCTATCATGCAATTATGAACAAGCTTGTCACCAATAATAAGACTTAGATAGAAAGGAGGAGGTTTTACCTCATTTTAGAGCTACCCACTCTTGATTTCTAGGTTGTTGGCAAGTACAACTTTGGCCTTCTCTTGACTAGAACGTTTAGAAATTGAAAGTTCAACCAATGCCTCTTGTAGCAAATTCTTTTGGCTAGGAATGCGTAAAGCATCCATAACTGACATACTCACTGTAGATTTCTTAAGCTAGTCAACTATGTTAAAAGAAACATGATTTACCTTCTGCTATGCTTTTACAGTAGCTGAATCAATCTACCTTTGTGAAGACTGTTGTTGCATTTTGGGCTGATCCTTTACTTGTACAGTTTGATCCCTCTGTAGAATTTATACTTTCTATTGTGATACAGGGGTAGTTTGTGATGGATATGCTTGATTTTTATCCCTTATAGTCTATTGTTGTACCACAACAGCTTGTTGGTTAATATCTGTAGCTCTCTGTTTTGATCTCGTGTTGGCTGAAATAGGTGTATTTTGCTAATTTTGACCTTGTGGGTAACTTATACCATAGAAATTAGACTCTTCCCAATTCATTAAGGCCACATCAGTATTATTTTGCTGAGCTGAAACTTCACCAGAGATACCTTCTAAACTTGCATAGCTATTCTAAACCATGAGTGCCCGATTTCACTCCATTTGTACACGTAGCTTGATTATGCAGTTGGTGACATGGATAACACCAGTCACTATCTTGAGCTAAGTTATTATGTGTGGGTACAAGCTCCTTCAAGGTGCTAGCAGCATTTGGGTTGTAAGATTGGAAGGGTCAGGGTTGTAGTTTCTTTTTTGGCCTTGAGAATTAGCTTGAAAAGGCTGCCTATATTGTTGATTGGGCTGATACGAGGCTTGGTAAGGCCTATACTCTTGACCAAAGTGCTTCTTGATATTAATGATCTCATTGCTAAGGGTTTTCAATGTATTATTGAGTGCTTGGTAATCCGAAACTGGTGCAGTTGGTTCTTGGATTACAAGCTGATGGGTTATTGTTGGAACAAGTGGGACAACAGCCAAAGGAGGCACTGCAATTGGCATAGATGGCTGGATTTCAGGGAAAATGGGTAAGGGAGGCCTTGGGGCTATTTTTCTTGCTTGAATAAGGTTGTTTTCTTCTCTAACAGAAATTTCAAAAGAATCAAGAAGGGTAGTTCCTCCCATAGAATGGATCATTACATAAATTTCACTGTTCAAATCTTTAAGATAAAACAAAAATGCATGCCTCGGCAGGGGTTTTACCATTGTGGGAATCCTATCCAGGTTCTCTAAAATTGGTAGTTGAAATCAGTCATGTGTTTGTGTGGTGCCCTTTTGATGGTGCTCAACTATTCAAGCAATGAGAGATTAAATCGGATTTGTCCTTGAAATGTTTGTGTAATCCATCTCCCAACTAATCTCACGTTGTAATTGAGTTTTCTGCAAGTCCTCTGAACCATTGTAAGGCCTTTCCCTTAAGTGATGCAACCAGTAATCTGATTGCCACGTTCACTTGGGTGACATTATGTACAGAACATAAGGTTACCACATCTTGAATGTGTTCACCAATAGTAGTGTGTTCCTCTCCAGTGAAGAACGGTAGTCCTTTAAGGGCTACAATAGGAATATCATCTCTTTGGGCAAGCTGTAATGGGTTACCTCCATTAAAGGGTGCAAAAGCAAACTATCTAGCCATTATTGGTATTTGAACTGTCAAAATTGGGCTTCTGCTTCTTTTTACCGAACTCGACAAACTGAATCTTGGAGGTGTAGACTTTGATGTTCTTGATGATTCAATTATTCTGTTTGCTGATCTACCTCTCCTTTTTGGTGTAAATAGCTGTAAATAATCAAATGGGCCTGGATTGGATCTAGTTTTCATAGGTTGATAGTACTAATTTGCATGTAAGACCAGAGGAAATGAGTCGCCAGGTATATTGTGAAAGCCTCCAAAGACTGGAAAACTATTGCATATACTAGAACAATAGCTATGAAGGTACAAAACTTCTCTGAAATCACTTTCAAGGTCCCACCGGGCATACCAAAAACTGTTGTCAATCAAGTATGCACCCTATTAAGCTCTCAGAAATTTAGCTACCTATTGAAACATGGAAACCCTCCAAGATTGTGGGTGATCTATTTCGAGAGGGAATCTCTAGAGTGAGCTGGTTCTCCTTATGATTTTCCTAATCCAATTGACTTGAAAGGGAAAAGGGATAGGAGGATATGCTGAAATAAATAACTAAAATGTAATCTAGGTGGTGCACAATCAGATCTTACTCACAGACAGACCATAAAGCACTGATCTTCACAACACTTCTTATTTTACCCAACTCATAAATAATTTGCATGAAGGTTTGATTAAACACAACATACAACTTGAATTAGGCAAAAAACTGCATATCTTATCACAAAACCAAGACAAAAATAGAGGATAAATGCTTATCACAGTGTTATATCACATCAGTTCTGCAAAAGAGAGGCAAAGATGAAGGAAAATTTCTGCTCTATATCTAAAGGAATAATGATTACAATAAAATGAGTACAACGCTCTTGATGTGAGAGGAAGACTCTGGTATCTCTGCACTCTAATCTCTAAAACTCTAACTCAAACTGGGACTGCTGAAAAAAGTATATCTCTGCCATATATGCTCTGAAAAGATCTTCCCCTGAAATCTAGAAAAAAGCATCCAAAAATAGACTCCAAGTCCATTTCCGAGCTACTAAGAAAAGCACAAATAAAAGCACTCCAAATGTCTCCAAACAGCTGCCAAATCTGTCCAAAAGACACTCTAATGTGACCCCACCAAAAAGATGCTTTCTTCTGCCCATGAGATCTCAAAATTTGTCTTATCTGCCTCTAAATAAAACAAATCAAAAAAAGAATATCTAATTTTTTTTATTAGCTCCAACTGCCTAAAATAGTTAAGTTTTAAAATAATTTATAAATGATTGCTTTAAAACTAACTTTATAATGCTTGGCAATTTTAATCTGTCTCTTATTTGATTTGATTTACAAAAACAAAAAAATCCTCTATGGCTTATAATTTCGCCATTCATAGTTACAATGCTTGATTTTTCAACAAAAAATCATAAAAATAATATGAGGGAATTGTATGATATCTACAAAAAATAGTCCCTGTTGGCTTGTCTTCACATGAGTTGGCAATCTATGTGGCAGACATGGCATGTGTAGACACCTTAAAATGACCAAGTCATCGCACTACTTGCATTTCATCATTTCTTCCTAATCACACATTAATTAAATAATCTAATTATTTAATTAATTTCATCAAATTCTTCTAAATCGCCTAAATTCGACATTAATTAAATAAATTCTCTTTATTTAATTAATTAAATTAAATTCCTCTAATATTCTTCCACAATTAAATAATTTCAATTATTTAATTAGATCATTATCCTCTTTCCAAAATCACACCCACATTAATTAAATAAACCCAATTATTTAATTAATTCAACAAATTCCCTCTTATCTATAATTAAATAATTCTTAAATTATTTAATTAAATCGAAGTCATTCTTCCAAAATCATGCACAACAATTAAATAAATTTATTTATTTAATTTGCTTTCAAATCTTCTAAATTAAATAATTCTAATTATTTAATTACTTCTTCCAATAATATCTTCTCTAAATTTAAATAAATCAAATATTTATTTAAATTGCATTTTTTCATCTAATTTGAGTTATCTCTAAAATAACTCTAGCTTTCTTACTCTCTAAATTTAAATAAATCAATTATTTATTTAAATTGCTTTTGCTTCTAATTTGAGTTATCTCTAAAATAACTCAAGTTTTCTATATTTAATAAAGCAAAATATCTTCTTTTCTCATGCAAATCTCTTCTTCTTGTTTTAAATCACTTAACTGACTATTACATTCTGTTAATTGCTTTAACTCATTCTTCTATCCTTGATAACTCCTCTCATGCAAAAGAAAGCAAGACACTTGTCTTCTTCTCATTCATTGCACGTTCCTCAACTGTTCTCCTCCGTTGATTCTTCTTAATTATCTGGACCGTTGATCGATCTTCATTGAAACCTATATAAACCCCCCTCATCTCCTTCATTGAGTCTCTCTCTGTTCGATCGTATTCTCGGGCACACTTAACAGAGCTTTGAGCATACACAACGCGTCGATTGAGCAACTTTACGATCTTTTGACATTGATCTCTTGAGCACACTACTTGCTTGTTGCAACTATGGTCTCGCAACTTCATTGAGCAATCCACATTCAATCCAAAGGAAACAACACAGATTTCGGTAAAAGTCTTTATTTCATTGATTATTTGTCATGGCTTTTATTTAAAATTTGTTTTCTTTATGTTATTGGATTTTTGGTTTTATTAGTTTAGAATAGATCGATTTTCCTGATACACATTCTGGGACGCCCGGTGGGACCCACTAATCCCTTTGTTTCTTTGAGAAATTGTTTTTTTGAAGTCACAGTACAGTACAGCGCAAACGACATCGCACAATGCTTCTGGTGCTATTCCTGAGTGCTCTTGGCGGCATATCAAAGCGCCTTTGGGGGCACTACGATGCTTCTAGTAATACAGAAAAGTGCTATTGGTATCGCAGAACCGCTCGTCTGGCAGCATTCTTAAGTGCTTTTGGCTGTATTGGGTCTTTGACTTTGTTTTCATGTTTTTGCAGGGTTTTTCTTGATATTTTATTGTTTTGTCTGACAAGCTGTTATATTTGTCTTTCAAACCTGATTTTTGATATTTCCTAAGCTGATTTATTTAGGAGTATCCTTGATTTTTGTGTTAATCTATTGTGTTGCTCCATTTTCTGAGTTTTTTGGATTTCCCAGCCCAGATCTATTAGATATCATTTCTCAGACAATAGATCAACCATGAAAACTCATTTTGACCTGGTTATTTTGACAAAAACTAATATTTTTGTGATCTAAGATAGCACAGTGCATTTGGCATAACAGTATCGTGCTTCCAGATTACAGTACAGCGCCTTTGGTCATTATTCAGCGCTTTTGGTAGTATTCTACAGCGCTTTTGGTAAATACGACATCGCTTTTGGCAGAACAGTATTGTGCTTCTGGTTGCATAGTACAGCACTTCTGGTTATTATACAGCACTTCTGGTCTGTGTTACAGTGCTTTTGTAAACACAGTAAGACACTTTTGGTAAGACAGTAACACGCTTTTTTGGTCCAATTGATTTATTGCAGCTAACTTGTGAGTTTTTGGTGGAACTAACAGAATTGTTACAGCTTCTTATTACTCACACAGAGCAAATAGGTGTTTTGTTAACATATTCATGCAGGACGAGTGTTGAAGAAATCTTGATTTATCTCACTAAGTCTTAGAAACACATTGCATGCTTAAAAAGAGTAATTGAACAAATCCTTTTTTGCAATCTAAGTCTTAGGAACATACTGTTTTTCTTAAGGGACAATGGACATGTATGTGAAAACACCTCAATTTTCTAAGGGACAATGGACATGAATGACAAACACTTCATTTTATAAGGGACAATTGACAACTACAAACATGTGTGTGCCTAGCTTAGTTGCACCTTATTTTTTATAACGGGACAATTGAACCTTTGTTTGACGTGCTTGCTCTTACTTTTCTGTACTTCCTTTAGAAGGGCCTGCTTTTAGATTACGTTTCATCCAAAAGGGACGACCCCTAAGCGGAGTTTTCCTTTGAACCGCTATATAAGAGGGATAAGGCGAAACCCAAGTCCTAACCGACGTCAGCCTTACCTTGTGGTGCCAAACTGAAAAGAGGTGTACTAGCTCTTTGTGGAAACGATTTTCACATTGAGCGAAGTGTTTGATACTCTTAGTAGGATTGGTTAAAGCTTTTAGTAGCTTGTCGCATTGCTCGTAAGGCGTTGGTCCCTCAAAGTCACTAAGAACCATTTTAGATAGAGACTACCCGACCTACCTCCAAACATTGCGGTAATCATCAGTGCAAGGGAAATCGATTTAAACCCTTAAGATACTCACCATTGGCTCCCTTGAGAAGAGATAGTATTCCCTTGGCCATAAAGCTCTTGTGACCTACTTGAGCTTTCTAAGGGGAGGGTGAGATATCCCTACCTATCGTCTCTCGCAAAGATACTAAATATCTGACACCTCTATGGAATGATATTTTTATCGATGGAGTATTAAGCTGTGAGCTGATCTACTGCAATGAAACCTTGTCTCTAGGGATAAAAAGTGCTTGTTATTTGATTGCAATTGTCTTATACATGTGGAAACATTGGGCTTGTTTGGAGCCTTGAACATACACTATTTGTTGTGTCAGTCCCTTGTTTTTGACCACTTGTTTGCTGTGTTTTCTCTTGCCAAAGACAAAATCCATTAGAACCATAACCAAATTTGTCAAAATTGCCTTTGCAAAAACATCACACTACTTCAGCGCCCTTGGTATTATAGCAGCTCGCCTCTGGTAGGACAGTAGATCGCCTTTGGTATAACAATGCCTCGCCTCTGGCTAAACTCTACTTCAGCGCCCTTGGTATAACAGTAGCTCGCTTTTGGTAACTGTAGCTCACCTTTGGCATAGCAGTAACTCACTTTTGGTAGCTCAGTCCGTCGCCTTTGGTCTAGAATAGCATGCTTTTGGTTGCACAGTCCTGCGCCTCTGGTCAAACAGTACAGCGCCTTTGGTCCAGTTTACTGTGTAGCAAGAGTTTGTCCTTTTCGATATCACAAAGCAGAAACCCAGCATTACCTATCTTGTCCTAGTGTATTCCATGGTAACCACTAGGCTCCAGCAAACTATGAAGTCCAAGCAAGTCATCCCTAAGAAGCGCAAGTCACCTCCTCGCACACCACAATCAGGTCGTCTCAACATTACTTCCAAGGTGACTCCCAGTACACCCGTGGCAAAATCTACCAATTCACCAGGCATGCTGCACGTCGACCCACCAAGCAATCCCCAAGAGGATAGGATCCCTTTGATAAGTACACCGCAATACACCACTGGATTGCCTCAGGATTTTGTCCCTCAAGGTTATACTGTAGATCTAGTCCCATCTCAAGAAGAGCGACACTTTGAAATAGGTCAATCCTCTCAAGAAGATGGGCAGGATCGTGATGAATTCATACAAGATCCTAGAACTGTGGCCGCCTTTGACAAAATCCTTAGTGAGAACCAAGATCATTTCTTTCGCTTGCTTGCAGAGCAAGGCGCCAAGTTACCTCAAGATTTTGATTTATCTGCTCTCAAGGAGAACAACAACACCCAGGCTGACATGCAAGCGATACAAACCATGTCAACAGTGACTACGCCCTTACCTACACAAGGCTCACAGTATAGGAATCCTCTTTTTCAAAATCCTATAGAAGAGAGGCCCATATCACCTCTTTTGACTCCTATGGAAATCTACAAAATCCAACAAGAAACTCTACAACGTCAAGCAGAGTTAGCTAAGCAAGCCACCTTAGCTCGGTTGAATATGCAACCACCTCCTAAAGTGTCCACACCAATCGCAAGTGGAATCTTGGCTACCCCATCACGAGTAGGTTTCCCACCAAATTACAATCCGGGAAGCAATTATGTAGCCATGCAACAAGGGTCTCAACAAATACCACCTCCTATATCATCACACCTTCATGTCTCTCAACCAATTAGAGTCATGCAACCCCAACCACAACATTCTTCTACTCTCGTCATCAGGCCACCTCAACCATCGCATACCACTTCTACCTATGTCCCTCCTCCACAACGCTCTTCCTCGCTCAATTTCTTTCACATTGCCTAGCCACTCTCAACATTCCCAACATCAAGTTTCCCAAAGCTATGTGCCGCCATCGCAACCTAATCAAACGCACTTTAGCTTTCCTCCACCCAATTCTTTTCTTCAACCATCTCAAAGCCAACATTCTTACCTAGCGCCACCTCCACCTCTTCCAAATCAAAACCTCCAATACCAACCCCATCTGAACCCAACGTACAACGCGTATGCCCCCAATCAATCCTACGACCCTTATAATACCAACGCTCATGGCTTACAATACAATCTTCTGTATGGGCATCAACAGCAGCCACTACTGGGACAACAGGAGATACTTCCCACTCCTCCCACGGTGATGGAGCTAAAGATCGCGGAAGTGCAACAACAGCTATCTAATCTTATGTTTGGCCACACCAAGAAGACCTTCTCCTTAGAGGAAGTGTGTCCTTACCCTTTTGATCGGTCATTACCAATGATCCCTTTTCCTCAAAATTTTACTATTCCCAAGTTCGATAAGTACAAGGGAAAAGGTGACCCAAAGGACCATCTTAGGGAATTCTATCTTGCTTGCTTTGAGGTCTCACATAACGACACATATCTTATGCGTCTCTTTCCTCGCAGTCTTGGAGGTCAAGCAATAGAATGGTTCTCACACTTACCCACGGGTATCAAGTCTTTCAATGAGCTAGCAGAGAAGTTTGCCACCCACTTTTCTTACAATGCAGAGCATGAGATTTCCATGACTGATCTATGTAACAATAAACAGAAAAATGGTGAAACTTTCATTTCTTTCCTTCAACGATGGAGACAAATGGCTAGTAAATTCCCTTTCAAGATTCCAGAGAAACAGCTTGTTAGCATATTTGTGCAGAACCTCAACCAAGAGTTAGGTTTCCATTTGCAAATTCTTAGTGCTACAACCTTCGATGAAATCACATACAAGGGTATCAACATTGAAAAATCCCTCATTGCTAAGGGTGTGGTCAAAATCTTCAAGGAAACGAAAGACAACGCTCCCCATCAACAATCGAACGATAAACCCAAATATTGGAACAAGAACAAAAACGTGGTCAACGATGGGGTGGTTGATTCCAAACATGTCCAAACGTTGCAGACACCGCTGCAACTCTCCAAACCAAGTCAAGCTCCACCTCAATAGCAACAGCAACAAAGGCAGCCTTATCAAAACCAACAGCAACGACAACAAGAGCGGCCTCAACAAGATTACCCTCCGCGGCGTCAGTTCACTCCCTTGGGAGTGCCCATCGAATCAGTCTTACAGCAAGCCTTGCAGAAAGGGCTCATCACCTTACCTGATGCTCCCCCATATGGAGAACCTATCTACAAAACTGCACATTACAGAGACAATGAATATTGTGAGTTCCATAGGAGCAAAGGTCACAGAACTGCGTCGTGCATGAAACTCAAGCAACTAATCCAAAATCTCATCGAAGCCAATCAAATCACGTTTGAGAATGAATCACCAGTTCTACACACGAACAAGGATCTTGATATGTACAAGGAACCATTTCCTCATCATGGTCCACCTCTTCCTCAGGACAGAGGTAAAGGTATCAATCATGCTTCCACGTCCTTCGATTCCATTATAGGTCATTTTGAAGAGAGTCGAGTGTCTACCCTCACAATCAAAGGCAAATCTACGGATTGTGCTATTACTACTCGTCGTGGTCATGTCACCATTTGTGCTCCTACACCTAGGCTTCCGGTGCAATCTGATTATAATCTTGTCGAACATCTAGGGAAAACACCAGCACAGATCTCTATTTTGGACCTTCTACGGTCATCACCTGCACATAGAGTCGTGCTAGAAAAAGCCCTCCAAGAGTCTTTGGTTCCTAACAACATAGCAGTCGCATATTTCCAAGCTATAGTGGGTAACATCGCTTCACCCTACAATGTGGTCTTCTCTGAGAAGGACCTCCCATCCCATGATCCTTGTCACAATGATGCCCTTCATATTGAAGTTCTCATCCATAAGCGCAAAATCAAACGTATACTCATAGATGGTGGTGCTGGTCTCAACATCTGTTCTTTAAAGTTACTTAAGCAATTGGGATACTTTGAGGATCATGTCAACACTGAGCATAGTATTACAATCAAGGGATATGATGATGCAGAACGTCGTTCAGAAGGTGTTATCCACTTGCCTATACAACTCGGCCCTGTCATGCTTGAAACCAGGTGTCAAGTCCTTGATATTGAGCTACCTTACAACATTATCCTAGGCTGCCCATGGATCCATGCAATGAAAGCTGTTCCCTCCACGTACCATCAGTCTCTAAAATTCCCATTCAATGGTACGGAGATCACCATCCCAGGAGACCCAAATCCTTTTGAATTCTATCGTGTCTTGTAAGGCAGCTATAAGAATTGCAACCAAGTGCCTAAAAATGACAAAGCCCTTGAATCCCCACTATATGTTGACCCTAAAACTCTGACGCAAGCCTCTACAAGTGAACCTACACCCCTCCCCAAAATCACAGCTCACATCCGAGACATAGGCTTTGGCACTTATGATATCTCAGAATCTTGTTGTGTAGGGCGGATGCCGTTATCTCCAAAATCTTATGGCCAACCACCCATTGCCAAAGTAACCAAAAAAGCAGCTATTCCTCCCCCAACATTCCTAACCCAATTCCAACATGGGCAGTTATTGGAAGAGGAAACTATTGAGGATATTTCTTCTTGGCTTTATAAGGAGAAAGAACCAGTCACAATACCAATCAAGCAATATGGCAATGGCTTAAGGATAGTGAAAAACATGGGCTATAAAGGCAAAGGTGGCCTTGGGAAACAGAATCAAGGAACTATGGAACCCATTGTTGTGACAAAGAAGCTAGACAAGAAAGGATTAGGATTTGGTAAGAAGGTACCACACGCCTTGGACATCGAGTATATTCTCGACGAGGTAGCTGACACTTTTCCCGCCGATTCGACGTCTACAGAGGATATCATTGATGAATCTTCCCTCCACATGACCAACCTATTCGCAGAATCCTCCATCTTTACACTATCCTCCGTATCCTTAACCTCCACTACCAACACCCAGAATGTCACACTTGTCTACCCTGAACTTATCGATTGGGACCAACAAGGGTCCCCTGTTATAGATGTATTTCAGAATGACGAGGCTTTGGCTGAGTTCATGGGACTTTAGGAAGGTATCCCTCTTGGCGATCATAAAGCAGGTTTTGTAATGGAACTAGAGCCAACAGCTTATTTTGGTGAGAATGCCAAATCCTCCAGTCGCAAAAGTGAAAATAAAGAAAGATCTCTAGGTGAAAACCACACCGTGGCACCTCCTGATCATAAAATACTAAAAACAAAGGATGTATCCAAAGGTGAAAACCCAACTGTGGCACCTGGAGATGGAGGATTTGACCTTCCCCTACCATCTCAGTATCAAGAGAAATCAGCTCTCCTAGTGGAGAATTCTGCAGAGATAAACTTGGGCACAGAGCAAAATCTAAAAACCACATTCCTAGCGGCATCATTATCTGATACAGAGCATAGGAATCTTAACACATTCTTCTTACAGAGAACCATCAACTTTGCATGGACCTATACTGATATGCTAGGGTTAGATCCTAAGCTAGTAGTTCATTATCTCACAGTTGATCCCAAAGTGAAACCAGTCAAACAGAAGTTGAGAAAGATGCACCCACAGATCGCTCTCTTAGTGAAAGTAGAAATTTAGAAGCTATTAGATGCAAAGTTCATACGACCTATTGACTATTCAGACTGGGTCTCAAACATTGTACCTGTGTCTAAACATAATGGGTGCATCCGCATGTGTAATGACTTCAGAGATCTCAACAAGGCATGTCTCAAAGATGACTTTCCACTACCAAACATTGACATTATAGTGGACTTGACAGCAGGTCACAAGATGCTTTCTCTCATGGACGGATTCTCTGGCTACAATCAAATAAGGATAGCAGAGGAAGATCAGCATAAAACAACCTTTACATGTCCGTGGGGTAACTACTATTGGTGCGTCATGCCGTTTGGTCTGAAGAATGCAGGAGCAACCTATCAGAGAGCAATGACAGTGATCTTCCACGATCTTTTTCATCACATCATGGAGGACTATGTGGATGATATATTGGCTAAATCTTCTAGGGCAGATCATATATAGGTCCTAGGACAGATCTTTGACAGGCTTGAAAAATACCAAGTTAGACTCAATCCAAAGAAGTGTGTATTCGGTGTAACATCAGGGAAGCTGTTGGGATACATAGTATCTCGTAGAGGCATCGAAGTCAATCCAGCAAAAGTAAAGGCTATAGTGGAGATGCCTCCACCCAAGAACCTTAAAGAACTAAGGAGCCTTCAGGGAAGGTTGCAGTCCATTCGGCGTTTCATATCTCAGCTAGCAGATAAATGTCAACCCTTTCAACACTTGCTCTAAAAGGATGTCTCATTTCGATGGGACAACAAGTGTCAAGCAGCGTTTGATCAACTTAAAGAGTATCTAGCTACACCTCCTGTATTGGTTCCACCAGTTGCGGACAAACCTTTGATATTATACATCTCCACTACGAATTCGGCCCTAGGGGCCCTTCTAGCATAAAATGATGAAACAGGAAAAGAGCATGCAATTTATTACATCAGTAGAACCTTGGTGGGATATGAGCTCAATTATTCACCAATGGAAAGGGCATGTTTAGCAGTAGTGTTCACCTCCCAAAAGTTGTGGCATTACATGTTGAACCAACACACAATTCTTATAGCCAAGATTGATCCCTTAAAGTATCTATTAGCAAAAGCAGCTCTCACAGGCAGACTAGCTAAATGGGTCATGATCCTAAGTGAGTTTGACATTGAGTACATGGATCGTAAAGCAATCAAAGGGCAAGCCCTCGCGGATCAACTAGCCGAAGCACCTATGAAAGATACACATCCTATGGTAGCAGACTTCCCTGATGAGAATCTATTCACTCTTTCCAACTCCATAATGTGGAAGCTGTATTTTGATGGCTCTTACACCCAGCATGGATCAGGAGCCGGCATCTTGTTTGTCACACCTTAGAATGACTACATTTCAAAGTCATATCGGCTTGCATTTCCTTGCACCAACAATATAGCTGAGTATGAAGCACTCCTCATAGGTCTCAATACAGCAGTTCAATGGGACATCACAGAATTACAAGTATATGGAGACTCACAGCTAGTCATTCGCCAAGTCATAGATGAGTACCAAACAAAGGATGAAAAGTTGGTCCCCTACAAGCAACTAGTGGACGCCTACAAACCACATTTTTCTAGCATCACATTTGAGCAAATTCTAAGAGAGCATAATAAAGCAGCGGATTCTATGGCTTCTGTAGGGTCACTGATTGACATGCCTGCTAATACACAGAAATGTGAATTCTTGATTGAGCAATTGTTGATACCAGCTGTCGATGTTCCTGTTACTGAAATCATCTGCGAACTTGTTGGTCCCAATTCCCCATGGTATGAAGATATCTATGAATACCTCAAACACAGTACCTTTCCCCCTAACCTATCGTCCACCCAACGCAAAACCTTTATCCGTCGATCCTCTCGTTACATCATTCTGGGTGATACACTATATCACCAGAGTCTCGATGGTATCTTCTTACAATGTCTTAATGCGGAAAAAGCCGAAGTTACCTTACGAGACATACACGAAGGTGTCTGTGGCGCACATTCTACCGGTCCTAATCTTGCTAAGAAGATACTCAGAACAGGTTATTACTGGCCTACAATAGAGCAAGATGCTGCACAGTTTGCTAAGAAATGTCTACAATGCCAGCAGCATGGAGATTTGATTCACGCACCAGCTCATGAACTACAACCTGTGACAACTCCATGGCCTTTTTCTCAATGGGGTCTCGACCTCGTAGGATAAATCCACCCTTCCTCCTCCAATGGCCACAAGTTTATCATTACCGCCACTGAGTATTTCACAAAGTGGGTGGAAGCCATTCTTATGACCTATATCACCGGTAAGCAAATAGCCAAGTTTATTCTAAACTACCTCATATGCCGGTATGGTATTCCCCAAGCCATTGTCACTGATAATGGAAGACCATTCAAGAACCAAGAGGTCCGTGCCTTGTGCACACAATACAATATCCGACATCACTTTTCCACTCCTTACTATCCGCAGAGTAATGACCAAGCTGAGGCTTCTAATAAAACCATTCTCAAAATCCTCAAGAAAACAGTCAACGAAGCTGGTCGTGATTGGCACTTGCAACTCAATCCCGCCCTATGGGCCTACCGCACTAGTATCAGAACACCAACTGGTGCCACACCGTATGCCTTGGTCTTTGGTTCTGAAGCCATCCTACCTATAGAGGTTGAGATCCCATCCCTCAGAGTATCCATGCAGGACCTGGTCGGCGGAGATGAGTATCGCACTTCCAGATTAACTGAGCTTGAACTACTAGATGAGAGGCACCTTGCCGCACTTAATCATCTCGATGTCTATCAAAACCGCCTCCAGCATAATTACAACAAAAAGATCAAAGAAAGATGGTTTCAAGTTGGTGATCTTGTACTTAAGGAAAATCAGAGAAATCAAGCAGATCAAGAAAAGAAGGGAAAGTTTGAGCCTAACTGGTTAGGTCCCTTTATTGTAATAGCAGCATATGGATCAAGAGCTTATACCTTAGCTACACCTGATGGCATTCCTCTAGATGAGCCACTTAACAGTGTCCATCTCAAGAAGTTCTATGCCTGATCCTCAGAGTATTCCCACAAAAAAATTAAAAAATCAAAAAAAAATGTCAAAAAAAAAATCAAAAAAATCAAAAATAAAACAAAATAAATAAAAAAATAAAAAAATAAAAATCGTCCTCTGGTGAAAACCTGGCAAACAGGCACCTTGGATAAGTACCATAGTGAAAACCTGGCAAACAGGCACTATGTGTAGAGTCAGCATCCATCGTCTATCGAGTCCTGTCCACTCCTTGTCCAGTTCGCAGCATGCCTTTCCATCCACCCATAATAAAACCATTCACCTTGTTTGCATTTCCATCTCCCTATCTAGTATAGCTTGGAAATTTGTCAATGTCCATCATCGTCATCCCACGTCTTGATCTATGTCTACAGTTAACACTGTCTTGTCCTAGGTCAATTATTTCTGTGTCTTCTTCGGCAGTCACCCAGTACAGTTTCCTCTACCAGAATGGGGGCAACTCTTTCCTTACCTTAGGTCTAAGATTGGTTCCTTGTTCATGGTTTGCAACGCATACTTCAATCTTTTCTCATTTCTGCAGGTAACACCCTTTAACGAACACATCGCTCCTACGATAAGGATGTTATCTTCTCAACACTTCTCCCACATCATCGCACCAACCAGAACTACATATTATTTCTTCTCAATCTTAAGGTACCTTGATCCCATGGACATGGGTATGTAGGCAATCTAGAATACGAAGGACGTTTCCAGTACTCAGGTGCATAAGATCCCCTCTCCTCAACACTTCTCCCACATCATCACACCACTAGAACTACATATTATCTCTTCTCAATCTTAAGGTACCTTGATCCCATGGATATGGGTATGTAGGCAGTCTGGAATACGAAGGAAGTTTCCAGTACTCAGGTACATAAGATCCCCTCCTTTCCACCTCGATCCATTTCATCACTCTATCCAAAACTACATATTTATCACGTTCACCTTTCCTCGTCGTGTGCCTTGATCCCGTGGATACAGGGTATGTAGGCAGTCTGGAATACGAAGGATGTATCCAGTACTCAGGCACACACGATCCATCATTCTCTACCCATTCCAATCCATCAGCACTGTCACCTTTCTAGTCTTCCATTTGTCAAGTTCCATTCGCATCGACTTGACTAACTCAAGCAGCAAGCTAGCGCATCCTTTCAAAGCAAAAGTCCTTAACAAACCTGAAGCAGGGAGGCTTCCTTCTAGAGTCATCTACTGTCCTGCATGCTGATTGCTAGCATCAGCTAAGTACCGCTTAACCAAAGCCCTAGATCACTAGGCTTGTCTTTTGCACAGTGTTCCATTGTCGAGACCAACACACGCGTCTCCTGCGACATGTTGCATTTCCTGTAGCGAGACATTGTCTTTTTAGGTGGATAGCACCCTTTAACGGACACAGAGTTCCTACGATAAGGCTATTATCTTCCCTGTCCAATCTATCCTGAGCAACCTCTTTGGCAAGAGAAAATGTTGGCTATATGTTTACTTTGAAGTCGGTCAATTTGCTTTTTTGGTTTATCTTTTGTTCCTTTTCCAATACCTATTCAAAACTACCCTGGTTTATCTATAATCTTGGTATGTTGCAATGCAGTACGGATTGGGGGCATAGTCATTGCTTGTTGTATGCCGTGTTTGAGGAATGATCTTTAGTATCTTTCTTAGCATTCTATTTATCTTGTGTGTGTTACGACCTAGCATCTTACATATTTAATACTCTTCTTGCATTTTGCATGTATTGAAGTTTATTTTATGTTCAAGACTATGGCTCATTCACATGTTCCAACAAGGTTATATTATGTCTAAGGGATCTAAGTTCAAACCGCTTGCTTGCAGAGTCAACGTCCGCGCACTCGGATATTACTGCACCTTGGTCTTTTATACCTTGGTGGTGAACTATCCACGTGCTATATCAAAATAAGGATTGCTCTTTATATACAAATGCGAAACCATTGCAACAAGCTCCTTCATCCATTCTCACATCCTTTATATATCGCTTTCATTGTAGTCATCGATTAACAGTCTTTGTCTCCTATCGCCTCCTATTCTTCTCTCTGGTGCATCTCTGCAAAACCCACATGTCAGATATCACTAGTCATCACATCTATATCATCATACATCTCTATCATCATACATCTATAAGCATCATATAAGCAATATATGTCATCACGTGAATCCACAATCATACATACATATCATCACATCCATGACATCAAGGAATGCATACAAAAAAGCATGAACAACTATGAGCTGAATAGATCATCATATATATCATGTAATGGTCATCATAATACAAAGTGTCTGTGTCTACATCAATAATACAAAAATGTGTATACATCCAAATATACACCCATATAGTACATCAAGGCTATCAAGAGCCCTCAAAATATACATTAGAATGCACGCAGGCATCTGTCCAAAATGATACAATATGATACAATACAAATGAAGGTGCCCTAGTGGGTAGAGCTGCCCTCCTGCTGTGGCCCCTGGCCTCCCCCTGTGCTCGGTGGAGGTCCCCCTGATGGTCCTCCTCCTCCCCCTGGCGGTAAGAGTGGTCCTCTAACTGAGGACACTAATTGCCCTGTCCTCCGAGATCCGGATGCCCCAGATCTGCTCCTATCTCTGTAGCTCAGTGCCTGTTGAGCTACTGGCACTGCTCCCACATACAAGCCCCTATAGTACTCTGCCTCCCTGCCGGCTGATACTAGCTCGCCCTGCACTCGGACGAGCTCGCTATATAATGTCCTCTGATCTGCACCCAGTGCACGGCATGCCTCCTCTCTCTCCCACCTCACTCTAAACAGTGTGGCCTCCGCTGTCAACTGCAGCTGCACCTCTGCGTCTCTCTCCCTCCTGGCCTGGGCTAGCTGCCCATCATCCCCTGCCGGTGCGGGTGCTACCTGTGCCTGTGCCTGTAGTGCTGTCTGCACTACTGCCTGTACCTGTGCCTGCACCTGAGCCTGTACCTGTGTCTGCATACTGGCCTATAGCTGTGCTAGGGCTGTCTATATTGCTGTGGCTACCTATGTCTGTACCTGGGCTGTGGCCTCTGCCTACCTCGCCTCCGCTCATGCTGCATCCCTATCTCTCCTCAGTCTCACCATCCGGAGCTCTAGTCGAGTCCTCCGGGCTATCTCCTCCTGCAGCAGTCGCTCGGCCCTCTGCAAATCAGTCTCTATGACTGGGCCCACTGCCTCCGCCATCTCAACATCCTCCTGCTGACCACCTGCCTACTGACCACCTGCCTGCTGCCTGGCTGCCCTAGCCTGTTGTCTCATCCTAGCCTCACCTCCGAGGACTAGTACCTCTCCAACTGCCCCTGCTACCCCTGGTGTGGTCAGCCTCACTGGTCTGTGTGTTTGCCAGTACTGATCGTACTCTGACAGCGTCCCTGGGTCTGCCAGCCCAGAGTCCCAATCCCATCTCACGGGGATAAGTCCCTGCACCTCCGCCAAAGCTGTAGCCACTGGGATCGCTGCGTCCTAGTCTCCAGTCTCCCTCCGCATCCTGGCATGTGTGGCCTCCCCCACTGGTAACCCCTGTGGTAATCCAAACTATCTAAGAACCCGCTCGGGTAGGTACCTCTCTATCATATCTGTCCGTCTCCCGAATAGATACCGTGCCTGTCTACAATACATGAGCTGCTCGTGCTCATCCTCCCACTCCTCACATAGTAGCCAAGGCCTCCATATAAATAGGTCCATCTCATCGATCTGCCGCCTCCAATAGCTAACAGACCCCATCCTCCGATGTGTCATCACCCCATCATATAAAAATGCATAAGGCTCGCCTCTGTCTCGATGGCGCTGCACCATGGGTCGGATCACCGGAATGTGTTCCCACACCCATACCTGTAGTAGGGTCACTCCTGCTGAGAGGCTCCTGCCTCTCTTGTACACGCAGTGATGCATGTCATGGTATAACTGTCCCAACACACAGGGTCCCCACGCATACTGTCTGCCATGTGTGAACATCCCTGATAGAACGGTCCCCCAGCCAACTGATAATCCTCTAGATCTCCTGTCCAGGCACAGGAAGCTGCCAATCAATGATGCAATGATCCATCTGATCTTGTCACAGAGTCTCGGGATGTCTGCCCATCGGATCTCCCCATCATCTATCCACAGGTCATCAGTGCAGAAGACCTCCTCCAAGCCTGCCTCGCCCCGTGCTGGGTCAAAGTCCACTATCTCTCCATCTATCTAGATCCTTAGGATGCGGTATACATCCTCCAGTGTCACTGTAGCCTCCCCCGTCAGAAAGTGGAATGACGAGGTCTCGCTGTGATACCTCTCCACGACTACTGTCACTAGGGCGAGATTCACCCTAATGTGGTCAAATGTGCCACATGCCATAGTCCCGCATGCTCCAAGAATGCATCCTCCTCCCAAGTCAGCTGTACTACCTCGTGTGCTATCGCATGGTGTCACTCCCGCGACATCAGCGGTGGCAGTATCCTCTGCATCCATAACAACTCACTTGTCAGTTTCATTCCCAAATCCCTCAAATCCTATCTACCCGTGGGCTATGCTATGCAACCCCCAACCATCCTTTGCCCCACTAGTCCGCTAGGCTAGGCATCCCTATTCTAATCCCCCATTCTACTTAAACCTTTACTTTTCTGCTCTTTAACCAAAAGCGCTGTGTTTATACAAAAGCGTTGTCCTTGCATGCCAACTGCACTATACTGTCTATCCAGAAGCGATGCATTTTTTTCTACCAGGTGTGCCTTGTTTACCAACCGCGCCGCGCTAGACTACCCACCGCTCCTTTTTGTTATACCAAAGGTGCTTCAGTTTTTTCCATCCCCAACCACCCACGCTATTCTTCTCTCCCACCCGTGCTGCCCTGCCTCGCCAAACGCACTGTGGCATTATGCCAATTGCGCTATGGCGCTAACAACTTTACCAATAGCGATGCGATTGTACCAATCGCGCTTCACACCCCTACCAGCCGCGCTGCGGCGCGCCAAAGGCGCGCTACACAACTACCACCTGCGCTGCAAAAACCTATAGCGCTTTTGGCTAAAATGCTAACCCTACCTAAAACCTAGCCCTAATATACCCTCAAATGCCCAATGCCAAGGGGGTTTTCGATCACTTACCGCTGTCGGAGCTCCTGCTGGCCTCCTGTAGGTCCGCACTAGCTCCGCCCGATGTCTGTGTACTGGAATCGGCATCTCTCCTCGCTGTCTGCTCAACTCTCTCCACCTAGTTTAGAAGCTCTCCTCTCTAATTTTAGAATTCTCCTAGGGTGCAAATGAGGATTGTGGTCCCCATGGGGCCTATTTATAGTGTCCCACCCTTAGTTTTTCTTCCTACCCCCTTATGCTTTTCCTCCTGCCTGATCGCGCATTCTTCTCGTCGAGCGTCAACACCGTTCCTCTGTCGCTTCCCTGTCTTCCCGCTCAAGGGGGCATACGCTGGGGCAACTATCTACACTGGGGCATCAAAAATTGTATCACATCTTTGACAATTAATTTCTTTGACGCAACGCTATAAACTGCATCGCATCAAAGAGGGACAAAATGTAGACACCCTAAAATGACCAAGTCGTCGCACTACTTGCATTTCATCATTTCTTCCTAATCACACATTAATTAAATAATCTAATTATTTAATTAATTTCATCAAATTCTTCTAAATCACCTAAATTCGACATTAATTAAATAAATTCTCTTTATTTAATTAATTAAATTAAATTCCTCTAATATTCTTCCACAATTAAATAATTTCAATTATTTAATTAGATCATTATCCTCTTTCGAAAATCACATCCACATTAATTAAATAAACCCAATTATTTAATTAATTCAACAAATTCCCTCTTATCTATAATTAAATAATTCTTAAATTATTTAATTAAATCGAAGTCATTCTTCCAAAATCATGAACAACAATTAAATAAATTTATTTATTTAATTTGCTTTCAAATCTTCTAAATTAAATAATTCTAATTATTTAATTACTTCTTCCAATAATATCTTCTCTAAATTTAAATAAATCAAATATTTATTTAAATTGTGTTTTTTCATCTAATTTGAGTTATCTCTAAAATAACTCTAGCTTTCTTACTCTCTAAATTTAAATAAATCAATTATTTATTTAAATTGCTTTTGCTTCTAATTTGAGTTATCTCTAAAATAACTCAAGTTTTCTATATTTAATAAAGCAAAATATCTTCTTTTCTCATGCAAATCTCTTCTTCTTATTTTAAATCACTTAACTGACTATTACATTCTGTTAATTGCTTTAACTCATTCTTCTATTCTTGATAACTCCTCTCATGCAAAAGAAAGCAAGACACTTGTCTTCTTCTCATTCGTTGCACATTCCTCAACTGTTCTCCTCCGTTGATTCTTCTTAATTATCTGGACCGTTGATCGATCTTCATTGAAACCTATATAAACCCCCCTCATCTCCTTCATTGAGTCTCTCTCTTCGATCGTATTCTCGGGCACACTTAACAGAGCTTTGAGCATACACAACGCATCGATTGAGCAACTTTACGATCTTTTGACATTGATCTCTTGAGCACACTACTTGCTTGTTGCAACTATGGTCTCGCAACTTCATTGAGCAATCCACATTCAATCCAAAGGAAACAACACAGATTTCGGTAAAAGTCTTTATTTCATTGATTATTTGTCATGGCTTTTATTTAAAATTCGTTTTCTTTATGTTATTGGATTTTTGGTTTTATTAGTTTATAATAGATCGATTTTCCTGATACACAGCATGTAGTTTGTCCTACATCAAAATGGAAAGTTTGCATCTATCCTTAAAGCATGAAGTTCACCCTATCCTCAAAGACTATGGCATATGATATATTACAAGGTGACTTAAGTGTTTAAAAGCATTGAATATTTTGAGGGAGCCATGCTCGACCTCATTAAGTCATGAAACCTAAGCACTATGGAGCACATAACACCATAAGGTATTAATCTTATGCCATGAAAAAGAATTGAATGTGACAAAAATGTCATCAATCAATTAGGGCTCGATGAAACCCTAATAACAAAACATCACACGCCCTATCTTTTTGGGCTCATTTGCAACTTCACTTTTTGAGGATTCAGCTCTATTGTGGCTGACATCCAAACCCTAGGGTTTCATGCTCAAAATCACTATATCTATGGCATTTCCTGGGCTCAAACTCCATGAATCTCCTACAAAAATGAAGGTAAAAAGGTTTACTAATGCATATACACTCTTTGCTCTTTGATTTCTTCCATTTTGCTCTGAATTCTTTGAGATAAAAAGGCTCATAGAGCCGCAACCTGTGCACATTCTAATGGTTTTGTTCACAATTTTGTTTCTCTGTCATTCTTCCTTCTGTATATGGCCACCATTATGACACTTGGAGAGAGGAAAATGAAGCAAAAGAAAGGTTTTAAACTCTCCACCACCATATATTATCTCCAAGCAAGGTAATGCTTCATTTTATCACCCTATTTTCATTTCCTAAAGAATTCAATGTATTCTGAGGGTTCTATACCTGCGACCATACCCCTTATTCTTTTGTAGCTTGCATTTGTTCACAAAATGAAAAGGGTTTCTGAGTTTCTATAAAATAAACGGCTATTTGGCAGCAGCCGTAGATTAACAATTTTACACAGATTCACCTTTCTATGGCTCGAAACCTTCTTCTATGGCTCTACATCTGCATAGATTTAATGTATATTGCACTTCTTTCTTTGAAACCCTAAGAGGGTTTGAGCAAAATTTAGCTCTTTAATTTCTTTCTGTATGTGTCATTTTGAGAGGTCACGGCCTATAGCTATGCATTTGAGTAAAATATATATCAAACCATCTTCATATTTCATGGCATCTTTTGATTATACATGGGCTGTAGAATTTCTGAGTCTAAACTTTTATGAAACCCCTGGCTACAGTAGTCTCATTTCCATGCTTATATTTCATTCATGCAAAAGCAACAGTCATACTCAAAAATGTCACGGGCTCTCTATATATAGTTTTCTCCATTTCATGGGTCAAAACCCTCATGTGGCAGTGTGAAAAACTTGTATGGTTATGAATAAACAAGAAACAAATAGTTTTTTCCTATAAGTGCCATTTCCAT
Source organism: Cunninghamia lanceolata (assembly GCA_027924645.1). Classification (NCBI taxonomy): domain Eukaryota; kingdom Viridiplantae; phylum Streptophyta; class Pinopsida; order Cupressales; family Cupressaceae; genus Cunninghamia; species Cunninghamia lanceolata. The sequence continues at coordinate 15,862,058 of BSBN01000078.1, forward strand.
CATTGATGGCTACCATTCTTTTTGGTTGTTCAACTTGGCATACTTCATGTGGTTTCTCCTAATATAATATACTTTGATGTTGATATAATGCACTATTCTTTTTCATATACCACATATAGTATGACATCTATCACTAACTGCTCACATAGAAACAAATAATATTCTGTATATGTTTATGGAGATTTACACATTCTTGCTACTGTAGCTTATCATGATGGCATAGTGGCATCTACATCTCTTGATCACTGAAAAAACCCACTATTATACTACACCTATAATGCATATTTCTGACATGATTACTTTACTTGTAGCATATACATGTTGACATAGAAGATGGTCATCAGTTAATTGTCCCTTTGAATCTTTGTGGTTGATGAAATCTTTGATACACATAGAACTGAAATGACTTGACAACCTGTAGCATACTTATGATGTCTCAAACAAAAGTATGATAACACTATTGAATGATGACACTGTGGCATTATTTATTATTCATACAAATGTGCAAATTGATTACTATTCATGACTTGATGTCATAAGATGCCAGTTGACCTACAATGCTCTCTTGACTAGCTGTTCCAACTTACTGTTCCAGATGACATGCTTCTGATGGAAGATTGAATAGATATCTCTATCATTTATGAACAAACTTTATTGATAAAGTGCTTTTGTACTAGAATTGAATGTTACACTTTCTACAGATTGGACATGATCAACTAAATTTGACTCTTCTTGTTTTTATGACAGTCACTCAGAATCATTAGGACTATCTCATGAATGAGATACTACCCCATGTGGATAGTGTAGCTCCTGCTATTCCATTGCCTTTCTTGTGTAGCACTATTTGCTAGAACTTATTTGTCTCTCCATGATGCAACTGTTCTCATACTCTAAAAGTAATAGTTCCTTGTTTCAACATGAAAAAGAAATAACAGCTTATGTTGTTCCAAGTTTTGTTGTTTACTTAATTTAGTCTCTGTGATGCAATCTGCATTCTATTCCACTATTGTGGCATGGCAACAAGTTGATCCATATATGCACTTATGATACTATTTATTCAAATCATGCATACAAATGATGCATGTTTCTGATGTTATGTTATCATCAAACAATTATGTACTGTTGCCTCATATTATCCACTAGCAACTTCTAACATTCAACTAATGCAATATACTTTGATGTTCTCTTTTTTCTCTGATGCATAAAAATATCATGAAAGATATACAAGTGAAATACCTGTGAATGTAATTTTTCCAATGTCAGCTGAAGTAATGATGACAAATTTCATGTGCATTAAATACATTCCCTTTTACAATTCACTTCATTTTATGGTTGCATTTCATTACTTAAACTGTAATCATGACTATGTCCTAAAAAAGAAACTGATGCATATGATTGCTTTTGTTATTCCTTTAGTTTGTCATGTAACTGTGAATAATGATTCTTTCTTTTTTCATTCATCCCATTCTGAGATCAAGGGGAAGTAGCATGCTGGGCTCAACCCTTATGGGAGCCCACTTGACACCACATGTTGAATGTCTTAAATCAGCTACATGACTTATCCTATACCTGCACATGAAACAAATAGATTAGAATAAAACAATGAAGTCTCGTGGTTATTTCTTTCTCACTTCCGTATGCATATGGATGATGACCATTGATCAATGCATTATAAACAAAGTATTATGCCTCTTCTGATGGATATAGAATTTTCATAACCAGAGCTCTAACAGGACCTTCCACATTTTTGCAGGTTCATGTCAAGATCAGGAGCAGGACAGAAGGCAACTTCAAAGATCGACAACCCCTAAGGCAATTATGGCTATGACTTTCCTTTTCTCATTATTAGATGCATAGTATTTTCTTTATATCTACATATGCTCAACTATAACCCACGGCTTGTGTGGGACATCTGATATGTCATTATTTCTTTCAATGCAATGCTTATTGTTTTATGTATTTCAACTTGTAAATGAATAATCATTGTGATGAATGAAATATTTATCTCTCTTGAATGTTCTGCAATGCAATGAATGATCTGAAATCTTTTCCTCCTTTTTTGAACAACTGAACTGCATTTAACACTGAAACATAATAACTATGCAACTAACTCATAATAGAAGATTATTAACCCTCACTCAAAAAAAAAAATTTGTCACGTCTGCTCAACCAATCTTGAGCTATGGTAAAAAATGGTAACATTTCTGGTGACTTCTTCTATATGCTTGCCTGCTAAGCATTTGATCAGTTGCCTTGAACATCCATTGGGCATTGAGTCATACTATGTCCTTCTCAAACTCAGAAAACACTACAATTCAGCTCTCCAATAGTCCAAACAACAACAAAAAACTGAAAACAAACACAACTGAAAGCAAACTAACAGGCCCTGATAGCCAAAACAAATGTGCATGAGCACTTATTAACTGCAACACTACTCTACTATATACAAAAGAAGTACTTATCCTCAGAGGCAATGCTTGAGGTGGACCCCATTAACTGGGATAGATAGCACCTCTCCACTTAACTTGGACATCTAAAATGCATTGTTTTCTTTGCACTCTATGATAACATAAGGCCCATCCCAAATTACACCAAATTTGGAATTCTTTCCAAGTCTGCTCCTCAGTTCATTCCATTTGAACACCAAATCACCAACAATAAAGTTCCTTGGTCTTGCCCTCTTATCAAATGCATTCTTCATTTGAGTTTGATACATATCAAGCTTTCTTAAGGCCTCTTTCCTTGTTTCTTCTAACTCCATGAGCTAAGGTAGCCTGACTACTAAAGGTCATTCCTCTAGCAGCTCAAGTTCTTTGATGAAACTCAATGTAGGTAATTCAACTGAAATAGGTAACCAAGCCTCTTTACCATATGTAAGTACATATGGAGAACAAACAGTAGCTCTCTTGGGTGTAATTTTGTTAGCCCAAAGAGCCAACTTTAACTTCTCATACCATGTTCTCTAGTTGTCTTCAATAGTCTTCTTAATGATCCTTATCAGATTTTTGTTGGTAGATTCAACCTGCCCATTACCCTGTGGGTAATATTTAGAAGTATTCAAATAGATATTATTTCTAATAGACCAATCTAAAATTCTCAATCCTATGAAAGCTGAACCATTATCTAAGAGGATTGAATCTGGTGTACCAAATCTTGATACTAGATCCTGATAGAAACCTAGGACAGAAGATTCATTTGCCTCTTTTAAGGCAACAGTCTCAGTCCACTTTTTGAAATAGCCTCTGGTAGTTAAGATCCACTTGTGGCTTACACTTGAAGGTGGGTTTATTGGTCCTATGAAATCCAGCCCCCATTTTGCAAATGGATGTTCAACTTTAATAGGATGCAGGGGTAAGGCAGTAAGCCTTTGCTTACCTACAAATAATGAACACTTCTCACATCTTCTCACCCAAGCAAAAGAATCCTTAAACAAGTCAAGCCAGTAATAACTAGCCTACATAATCTTCAAAGCACTTTTCCTAGCTGCAAAGTGACCTCCTAAAGGTCCATTGTGAAACTCTTCTAATAGCTTGTCAACTTGATCAGGTCCAACACACCTCAGAAATACACCATTAAAATCTCTCCTACATAAAGTACCATCAATGATAGCATAAGGAGTATCTTGTAACCTAAAATACCTTCTTCCTACCCTATCCAAACCTTTGGGGCATTGACCGAACTGTAAATAATGCATCATCTGCTGCACCCAGCTGGTTGTAAGAGCTGGTATAGTGGCTGGTTCATTATTGTTCAGTATTATTTCAGTGTCCTCGTCATGTTCTTGATTAAGCTCTTCACTTTTAGCAAGATGCTCACATAACCCCTTGCCTCTAATTAGCTTGGTCACTTTGATAGCAACATCAAATTCCATAACTCTGGTTATCCAACCAGCCCTCATATCATTTATATCTCTGTTCAATAAGAAACTCTTGATAGTGGGATGAGCAACCATTAAGTGAATTCTATTATTAGACAAGATGTGTCTAAATTTCTTGAGGCTCCTCACAATAGCAAAAACATGTTTTTCCACAAAAGAGTACTTTAACTCATAGTCATGCAGTACTTGGCTGAAAAATGCTATTGGCTACTCTAAACCTTCATCATTTTGCTAACATAACATTGCAAAGATGGTGTCAACTCCTCCAAAAGAATACAAAATAAAATCCCTCTCATAATTAGGATTAATGAGGGTAGGGGCAGCAACAAGGGCTTCCTTAATCTACTTGAAGCTTCCTTTTCCCTCCTTAGTCCAGCTGAATGGCACATTCTTCTTCAACATGGCCGTAAGAGGTTGTAACAAAGCTGAAATATTTGTAATGAATCTTCTCACGAAATTAATTCTACTAAGAAAGCTCTACAAGCCTTTCTTATGTGTAGGAAGTGGTAAATCTAGAATGGCTAAAAATCTCTCAGGGTCAATAGAAATACCTTGTTTTGAAACAATACGGTCGAGGAGTTTACCTTCGTGAACTAAAAAAATGCATTTTTGGGGGTTCAATGAGACTCCAAACTCCCTGCACCTCTAAAAAATCTACTTCAAATGGTCAAAAAGATCATTAGCATCTTTTGAAAAATAGTTATGTCATCTAAACACACTGGCATTATTTTGTTCATAAGGCCATGGAAGGCCATATCCATTGCCCTCTAAAAGGTTACCCCTGCATTAGACAAACCAAATGGCATTTTCTGATAGGTCATAGTACCCCACTTAGTCATGAATGAAGTTTTATATTAGTCCTCTTCCTTGACCAAAATCTGATTATAGCTAGAGTAACCATCTAGCAAGGAATACTTATCAGAACCTAAAACAGTTTGCAATATCTGTTCCATGGAAGGAAGAGTGTAGTGGTCTTTCAATAAGGCCTGATTTAGATCATGGAAATCAACACAAAATCAGATTTCACCATTCTTTTTTCTAACTGGGACCAAATTGGAAACCTAGGAGGTATGTTTTTATTGGGAATATGATACTACTCTTAATCAGTTTATTCAACTCAACCTTCATTAAATGCTCAAGTTTGGGATTGAGGGGTCTCTGTTTCTGCCTAACAAGCTTGGCATTAGGCTCTAATTCTATGGTATGTTGGGCCAAATTAGGATCAAATCCTCTTAAGTATTTATACTCCGATGTAAAAACATCAAAAAAATCTTGACATAATTGAACAAAAGACTGTTGTTCTTCTCTAGTACATACCTTTCCAAGTTTCAGCAGTTTGTCCTTGAAAATTTCTATGGTTTCATAGTGTTTTTGCTTCACTATCATGCTGCACTTATCCTTTTTGAACTGATCATCTATGTTGAACATTGATTCTAATTTCACTAGTCCTTTAGGCAGCTTATTGGACCTCAACTGTACAATTTGATCATCAAATTGCTGCTGATATTTATGCTAATTATCAGCTACAAATTTAGCTTCTACACTTAAAAAACTTAAGATCTACTTGTCACTATCAAACACTTGCTAGGAAACACTATTATCAGGTACAGAAGGCCTGACAAACACTTTGACATCTGGTTGTACTTCAATTTTCTGAATCTGATCTAGAATCTCAAATTGAGATCCTAAGGCTGCAAGTTTATCTACATACTTATTTTGGTTCCTAGGAATCAAAATCAGATTAAAAGCATCAAAGAATTCAATTGAATCCCACACTCTATGCTTGTACTTTTTGAGCAAATCATTTTTAGCAAAATTCAGATTCCTAACCTGATTAATGATCAATTCAGAATCTCCATAAACTTGGACAAATTTGATACCTTTTTTTCAGGCCCACTCTAAACCATGGATCAGGGCCTCGTATTTAGCCACATTGTTTGTGCAGCTAAAAGTGAACCTTAAGGCTACATAATATTTGTCTCCTTGAAGTGAAATCAACATATTACCTCCATCGGCACCTATCTTGGTCCTTAAACCATCAAAGTATAGCTTCCAAAGTAGATCTTCTTTTTGTTCTGACTGACTCTGGTCCTTAATCAGATTAGGAATCACTGCACCAGGTTCTTGTATCATATAGATGCCTAATCCTACCTCATCCGTATGATGGAAAGGGTCACTTTCATGATCTTCAACTGCCCAATCATCTAAGTTTATGTCTTCTATAGATGCATTGGGATCTAGGTTCATGGGTTCATCGTGCTACCCATGGGTGATGTATAGATTAGCATTTATTGGGCTAGGAACATAAGGCTCAATATGGTCTTTTACAAGTGGTTTGGATTGTATGGTTACTTTTGTACCATACCTTATTCTAAAAAATAAGTGGGGTCCAATCAGAGGATAGAAACCCACCCAATTTGGCTGTGAACTCCCTAGAAAGGCAAATTGCAAAACTAGGTGGCAGATCAATGATGTAAATGTCCTGATGGATAGAAAAATTAGGATAAGCATGCAATCTAAGTGGAAGATTTTTTATTATTCCCACAGTACTAAGTGCAGACCCATCTAACTGGACTACTCCTTTTGCAAGGGGCTCATAAACCAATCCTAGTGAATCAGCTAGACTTTTAGGCATGACTAAGCTACTGGCTCCTAAGTCTATCATGCAATTATGAACAAGCTTGTCACCAATAATAAGAATTAGATAGAAAGGAGGAATTTTTACCTCATTTGCGGGTTGCCCACTCTTGATTTCTAGACTATTAGCAAGTACAACTTTGGCCTTCTCTTGACTAGAACGTTCAGAAATTAAAAGTTCAGCCAATTCCTCTTGTAGCAAATTCTTCTGGCTAGGAATGCGTAAAGCATCCATAACTGACATACTCACTGTAGCTTTCTTAAGATGGTCAACTATGTTGAAAGAAACACGATTTACCTTATGATGTCCTTTTACAGCAGTTACATCAATCTACCTTTGTGAATACTGATGTTGCATTTTGGGTTGATCCTTTACTAGTATAGTTTGATCCCTCTGTAGAATTTGTACTTTCTGCTATGATACAGGGGCAGTTTGTGATGGATATGCTTTATATTTATCCCTTACAATCTGCTATTGTGCCATAGCAACTTGCTAGTTAATATTTGTAGCTCTCTATTTTGATCTCATATTGGCTGAAACAAGTGTATTTTGCTGATTTTGACCCTGTGGGTAACTTATACCACAAAAATTAGACTCTCCCCAATTCATTAAGGCCACATGAGCATTATTTTGTTGAGTTAAAACTTCACCAGAGATACCTTCTGAACTTGCATAGCTATTCAGAACCATGAGTGCCTGATTTCTCACTCCATTTGTACACGCAGCTTGATTATGTGGTTGGTGACATGGATAACACTAGTCACTATCTTGAGCTAAGTTATTCTGTGTGGGTACAAGCTCCTTCGAGGTGCTAGCAGCATTTGGGTTGTAAGATTGGAAGGGTCGGGTGTTGTAGTTTCTTCTTTGGCCTTGAGAATCATCTTGAAAAGGTTGCTTATATTGTTGATTAGGCTGATATGGGACTTGGTAAGGCCTATACTCTTGACAAACTACTTCTTGATTTTAATGATCTCATTGCTAAGGGTTTTTAGTGTATTATTGAGTGCTTGGTAATCTGGAATTGGTGCAATTGGTTCTTGGGCTGCAAGCTAATGGGTTATTGCTAGAACATGTGTGACAACGGCCAAAGGAGGCACTACAATTGGCATAGATGGCTGGATTTTAGGGAAAATGAGTAAGGGAGACCTCAGGGCTATTATTCCTGCTTGAATAATGTAGTCTTCTGCTCTAACAACAACTTCAAAAGAATCAGGAAGGGTAGTTCCTCCCATAGACTAGATCATTACAAAAATTTCACTATTCAAATCTTTAAGATAAAACAAAAATGCATGTCTTGGTAGGGGTTGTACCGTTGTGGGAATCTTATCTTAGGTTCTCTGAAATTGGTAGTTGAAATCAGTCATGTGTTTGCGTGGTGCCCTTTTGATGGTGCTCAACTGCTCAAGCAATGAGAGATGATAGGATTTGTCCTCAAAATGTTTGAGCAATCCATCTCCCAATTGATCACACCTTGTAATTGAGTTTTCTGCAAGTCCTCAAAACCATTGTAAGGCCTTTCCCTTAAGTGATGCAGCTAGTAATCTCATTGCCATGTTCTCTTGGGTGACATTATGTACAGAACATAAGGTTGCCACATCTTGAATGTGTTCAAGAGCAGTAGTGTGATCCTCTCCAGTGAAGAACAATAGTCCTTCAAGGGCTGCAATAGGAATATCATCTCTTTGGGTAAGCTATAATGGGCTACCTCCATTTCGGTGCAAAAGCAAACTGTCTAGCCATTATTGGTATTTGAACTATCAAAATTGGGCTTTTGCTTCTTTTTATCAGACTTAGAGAACTGAATCTTGGAGGTGTAGACTTTGATCTTCTTGATGATTCAGTTGTTCTTCTTGTTGATCTGCCTCTCCTTTTTGGTGTAGATAGTTGTAAATAATCAAATGGGCTTGGATTGGATCTAGTTTTCATAGGCTGATAGTACCAATTTGCATGTAAGACCAGAGAAAATGAGTCACCAGGTATATTGTGAAAGTCTCCAAAGGCTGGAAAACTATTGCATATACCAGAACAACAGCTATGAGAGTACAAAACTTCTTTGAAATCACTTTCAAGGTCCCACCGAGCGTGCCAAAAACTTTTGTTAATCAAGTATACACCTTGCTAAGCTCACAGAAACTTAGCTACCTATTGAAACATGGAAACCTCCCAGATTGTGGGTGATCTATTTCGAGACGGAATCTCCAGAGTGAGCTGGTTCTCCTTATGATTTTCCTAATCAAATTAACTTGTAAGGGAAAAGGATTGGAGGATATGCTGAAATAAATAATTGAAATGTAATCTAGGTGGTGCACAATCAGATCTTACTCACAGTCAAATCATAAAGCACTGATCTTCACAACACTCCTTATTTTACCCAATTCATAAATATTATGCATGAAGGTTTGATTAAACACGGCATGCAACCTAAATTAAGCAAAAAATTGCATATCTTATTACAAAACTAAGACAAAAATAGAGGATAAATGCTTATCATAGTGTTATATCACATCAGTTCTGCAAAAGAGAGGCAAAGATGAAGGAAATTGTTGCTCTATATCTGAAGGAATAATGAGTACAATGCTCTCGATGTGAGAGGAAGACTCTGGTATCTCTGTACTCTGATCTCTAAAACTCTAACTCGAACGAGGACTGCTAAAAAAAGTATATCTCTGCCATATATGCTCTGAAAAGTTCTTCCCCTAAAAGCTAGGAAAAAGCATCCAAAAATAGACTCCAAGTCCATTTTTTATTTACTCAGAAAAGCACAAATAAAAGCACTCCAAATGTCTCCAAATAGCTATCAAATCTGTCCAAAAGGCTCTCCAATGTGACTCCACTAAAAAGATGCTTTCTTCTGCCCATGAAATCTCAAAATTTGTCTTATCTGCCTCTAAATAAAACAAATCAAAAAAAGAATATCTAACTTGTTTTATTAGCTCCAACTGCCTAAAATAGTTAAGTTTTAAAGCAATTTATAAATGATTGCTTTAAAACTAACTTTACAATGCTTGGCAGTTTTAGCCATTCACAGTTACAATGCTTGATTTTTCAACAAAAAATCATAAAAATAATATCATGGAATTGTATGATATCTGCAAAAAATAAAGTCCATGTTGGCTTGTCTTCACATGAGTTGGCAATCTATGTGGCAGACATGGCATGTAGTTTGTCCCACATCAAAATGGAAAGTTTGCATCTATCCTTAAAGCATGAAGTTCACCCTACCTTCAAAGACTATGGCATATGATATATTACAAGGTGACTTAAGTGTTTAAAAGCATTGAATATTTTGAGGGAGCCATGCTCGACCTCATTAAGTCATGAAACCTAAGCACTATGGAGCACATAACACCATAAGGTATTAATCTTATGCCATGAAAAAGAATTGAATGTGACAAAAATGTCATCATTCAATTAGGGCTCGATGAAACCCTAATAACAAAACATCACACGCCCTACCCTTTTGGGCTCATTTGGAACTTCACTTTTTAAGGATTCAGCTGTGTTGTGGCTGATATCGAAACCCTAGGGTTTCATGCTCAAAATACCTATATCTCTTGTGTTTCCTGGGCTCGAACTCCATGAATCTCCTATAGAAATGAAGGTAAAAAGGTTTACTGATGCATATGCACTCTTTGCTCTTTGATTTCTTCCATTTTGCTCTAACTTCTTTGAGATAAAAAGGCTCATAGAGCCGTGGCCTATGCACATTATGATGGTTTTGTTCACAATTTTGTTTCTTTGTCATTCCTCCTATATATCACCGCTATTATGACACTTTGAGAGAGGAAAATGAAGCAATAGAAAGGTTTTAAACTCTGCACCACCATATATTATCTCCAGCTGAGGTAAGGCTTCATTTTATCACTGTATTTTCATTTCTTGAAGCATTCTGTGTATTCTGAGGGTTCTATACCCACGGCCATACCCCTTGTTCTTCTGTAGCTTGCATGTGTTCATTAAATGAAAAGGGTTTCTGAGTTTCGATAAAAAAAATGGCTATTTGGCAATAGCCGTAGTTTAACACCTTTACACAGTTTCACCTTTCTATGGCTTGAAACCTTCTTCTATGGCTCTACATCTGCATAGATTCAATGTATATTGTACTTGTTTCTTTGAAACCCTAAGAGGGTTTGAGCAAAATTTAGCTCTTTCATTTCTTTCTATATGTGTCATTTTGAGAGGTCACGGCTTGTAGCTATGCATTTGAGTTAAATATATGTCAAACCCTCTTCATATTTCATGGCATCCTTTGATGGGCTATAGAATTTTTGAGTCTCAACTTTTTATGAAACCCCTAGCTATAGTAGTCTCATTTCCATGCTTATATTTCATTCATGCAAAAGTAACAGTCATACTCGAAAAGGCCGCGGGTTCTTTGTATACAGTTTTCTCCATTTCATGGGTCAAAACCCTTATGTGGTAGTGTGCAAAACTTGTATGGTTATGAATAAACAAGAAACAAATAGTTTTTTCTTGTAAGTACCATTTCCATCATTCATGGCTACCATTCTTTTTGGTTGTTCAACTTGGCATACTTCATGTGGTTTCTCCTGATATAATATATTTTGATGTTGATATAATGCAATGTTATTTTTCATAGACCACATATAGTATGATATCTCTCACTAGTTGTTCACATAGAAACAAATAATATTCTATAGATATTTATGGAGATTTGCACATTCTTGCTACTGTAGCTTATCATGATGGCATAGAGGCATCTACATCTCTTGATCACTGAAAAAACCCACTGTTATACTACACCTATAATGCATATTTCTGACATGATTACTTTACTTGTAGCATATACATGTTGACATACAAGATGGTCATCAGTTAACTATTCCTTTGAATCTTTGTGGTTGATGAAATCTTTGATACACACAGGCCTGAAATGACTTGACAACCTATATAATACTTATGATGTCTCAAACAAAAGCATGATAACACTGTTGAATGATGACACCATGGAATTATTTCTTCATCATACAAATGTGCAAATTGATTACTATTCATGACTTGATGTGATAAGATGCCAGTTGATCTGCAATGCTCTCTTGACTAGTTGTTCCAACTCACTATTCTAGATGACATGCTTCTGATGGAAGATTGAATAGATATCTCTATCATTTATGAACAAACTTTATTGATAAAGTGCTTTTGTATTGGAATTGAATGTTGTACTTTCTGCAGATTTGACATGAACAACTGTATTTGACTCTTCTTGTTATTATGACAGTCACTCAAAATCATTAGGACTATCTCATGAATGAGATACTACCCCATGTGGATAGTGTAGCTCCTGTTGTTCCATTGCCTTTCTTTTGTAGCACTATTTACTAGATCTTATTTTTCTCTCCATGATGCAACTGTTCTCATACTCTAAAAGTAATAGTTCCTTGTTTCAACATGAAAAAGAAATAAAAGCTTATGTTGTTCCAAGTTTTGTTGTTTACTTGATTTAGTCTATGTGATGCAATCTGCATTCTATTCCACTATTGTGGCATGGCAACAAGCTGATCCATATATGCACTTATGATACTATTTATTCAAATCATGCATACAAATGATACATGTTTCTAATGTTATGCTATCATCAAACAATTATGTGTTGTTGCCTCATATTATCCACTAGCAACTTATGACATTCAACTGATGCAATGTACTTTGATGTTCTCATTTTTCTCTGATGCATAAAAATATCATGAAAGATATACACGTAAAATACCTGTGAATGTCATTTTTCCATTGTCGACTAAAGTAATGATGACAGTTGTCATGTGCATTAAATGCAGTCCCTTTTACAGTTCAGTCCATTTTATGGTTGCATTTCATTACTTGAACTGTAATCATGACTATGTGCTACAACTGAAACTGATGCATATGATTGCTTTTCTTATTCCTTCAGTTTGTCATGTAAATGTGAATAATGATTCTTTCTTTTTCCATTTATCCCTTTTGATATTAAGGGGAAGTAGCATGTTGGGCTCAACCCTTGTGGGAGCCCACCTGACACCACATGTTGAATATCTTCAATCAGCTACATGACTTATCCTATACCTGCATATGAAACAAACAGATTAGAATAAAACAATGAAGTCCCATGGTTGTTTCTTTCTCAGTTCTTTCTGCATATGGATGATGACCATTGATCAATGCATTATAAATAAAGTATTATGCCTCTTCTGATGGATATACGATTTTCATAACCGGAGCTCTAACAGGACCTTCCACATTTTTACAAGTTCATGTCGAGATTAGGAGCAGGACAGGAGCCAACTTTGAAGATCAACAACCCCTAAGGAAATGATGGCTATGACTTTCCTTTTCTCATTATTAGATGCATAGTATTTTCTTTATATCTGCATATGTTTAGTTATAACCCATGGCTTGTGTGGGACATCTGATATATCATTATTTCTTTCAATGCAATGCTTATTCTTTTATGTATTTCAACGTGTAAATGAATAATCATTGTGATGAATGAAATACTTATCTCTCTTGAATGTTCTACAATGCAATGAATGATCTGAAATCTTTTCCTCCTTTTTTGAACAAATGAATTGCATTTAACACTAAAACATAATAGCTATGCAACTAACTTGTAATAGAAGAATGTTAACCCTCACTCAAAAAATATGAATTTGTCACATCTGCTCAACCAATTTTGAACTATGGTAAAAAATGGTAACAGTAACTAAACAAATTACTATAATGTGGACCTAAGTTCATTGTTGAAGTACTTATCTAAAAAAGTTGCATCTTCAGAATTAGTTTCCTTGGAATTCCTAAGAGCAACCTTTTTAAAACTTATGCTCCAACCCCCAAATTTAAAAAAAAAAAGGCCATAATTTTATAACTCCACTTCTCCCACTTTCTCCTCTTTTCTAAACTTAACCTTTCTTGATTTGAAACTAAAAAGAAGTAATGATTCAAGATTCCCACTTTACATATTTACTTTTGTAAATAGTATTAAATTATCTAAATAATTATTTCGAAACAATACAATTGGTTAATTATTCCCAATAAAATATCATAATTAATAAATAGGGTTCAGGTATCCTTATATATAGTAGTTATGGACCCTCTCTCATGTCTACAACAATAATTTCTCTCATTCATGTGACAAACAAACTCTTTCACAACTCTCTTCTTTTCAACTCTCTCATACCTCAATCTTCAAGCATACTTCTCTCCATGCCAGTGATCTTCTGGCTCTGATACCAAATTGATGACAGCTATCTGCAACACACCAATTCTCTCTGCTACCAATTTGGTGGCAATCAATTAGTTACAAACCCAAATAGGAATACAGAGGTAACAGAGGAAACAACAAATAGTAGAGTTAAGTTGTAGAATGTTACTAAATCTGTTAGATTGATTCTTTGCCTAGGCAACAAGAAGATAGACACAATTCATTCACTTACATAAGCTCTAGAAAAAAAATTCTCTTCATAGTATAATGTTAATTAACTCCAATCTACATTTGACTACAAAACATTTATATAGAAAGACTTGTTATTCAATGGTCCATCAGTTTGACCATGCATAGATGCTACAATTTCAACAATCCTAAGACTATAACAGTTATTACATATATAGTTGTTATTGGACTTCCAAGCTTGGTTCTACTCACACTCCCAGTTAATCTCTATCTTCCTTCTCCTATACCACCGTCTCCTCTCCTCCCACACACACTCTTTCCTTTTCCTTTTCTACTCTCCTTCCCTTCGACCTATTTCTCCTCTTTGAGCTGACATTTTTCTTCTCTTCCCTTGGAGGCATCCACCTCCCTCATACCACTGTCTATCCTCCTTCTTCCTAGTCACCAACTCCCTCTCCCATTTTGGAGACAGACTCTTTCAACATAGATCCATCCCTTCTAACCATCCCAATGATTCGTTTTAACAAACAAAAGTAACTGCCTCTAAGAGGCTAAGAGGTTGATACCACCAAAGAAGGAAGATAAACGAACAACCTAAAAAATCAACATAAATCATTCACAACAAAACTTTTAAAAGTAGACTAATCCACAATAAAATTTGATGGGGGTTGATGCCCCTGCATCATGAAAGATCCTCCCTAGCTCGATGATGTGGTTTCATATAAAAATCACCATTGGTGCTGAATGTTGAAGATTTATGAGCAATTTCATACAGAGGTTACCTTTGTGTTGAATGCTAAGGAATTTGAGCAATTTCATACAAAGATTGCCCCTCATGCTAAAGTGGAGTTTACTATTTTGTTGTTGAAAGTAAATACTTTGATGTGTCTAGAAGCATATTGTTTTCGGTGTAAGTTGCTACTCTTTTGGTTTGTGTTTTCAGATTTGAAGAATAATTATGTTTTGTTTTGAATTTGTAAAGAGTTTTTAATGCTATCCATACCCCCTTTCTGCTAGTTACCATATCTTGTTGTTGGAGGATGGACATGATGGTTTTAGGATAAATCGCCCCTCTTTTCTTGTAGCACTTACCTTGTTTGAAGATGCCTAGCACTGAGACATCATATTACAGGAGTTTGGGAGTGGAAATCTTTAGTTGTGAGAAGTTTGAACTTGTTTAGTGGGGTTTCCATGCACTTTCAGTTTGTTGTTCATACATATCAAACTTGCATATATCTATTGTTATAGTAATTTCATAGGGTTTTACAGTGATTGTTTAGGATTCCTCCTTCATTTACATCATTAGAGCTTTATGGGTATAACTTCTTGTGATGTTTTACAAAGTTTATGTGCTATTTCCTAATGATTCTATGCTACAGAAATGATATATCAGTTTAATCCTTTTGTGATATGCTACAATAGTGTTTAATAGAATGAAATCATAAATAATATTATATTACATCCTTTATAATGATTTGTTACTTGTTTTATAATGTAATATCTCTATGTTTGTAATCTTGGAAGGTAGTACCACCGATGTGTTGCAAATGTGTGCCTATGATGTGTTGTCATTGATGTCAACATATCTCCTTCTCAGAGACAGTGAAGAAAGTGCAGATCAGTAAAGTAGATTGCTCCACATTTCTAGTGAAATGAAGATTAGAGTTTATAAACTAAAGGGTTTGTAGAGGATTGTTTGAATTTTCTCCAGTCATGATTTGAGAGGTCTGCATGAAGTATTGGTGAAGTTATAGCCATTTGAGTAGAACCAGGCTTTTGTTATTGTTTAGAGGTAACAGGGTGATAGGAATTTGGTCTGGATTGCTCCACATTGAAATATTATGGTCTGAGCTTCTAGAGGTAAGATTGGGATTTGGTGTGTATCCTCAACTCAAGTGGTTTGTGGTTTGGAGGTTCGCAAGCAATCTTTCTAGTGTGACAGTCATGATAGTTGGTGTTCTTAAGTTCTGGTATGAAGATGCAAGTGATTTTGGTGATTTGAGGTGGTGCAGTTGTTCTTGTTGATTTCATTGTGCTTGTGGAGGTCTCTGGATCATGTGCCTATTGTGTTGGTGGTCCGCATTGAAGATCAAGCTCGTAGTTGAAGATTTCTCCTTGGGTGTTACAATTCTTTCTAGTCTTGGCTAACCGGATGTTTCATGCATGTTGCAGATGATTGAAGAGAAGTTCTATGAAGCGTGGCATGTTGTTTGAGGAAGATTTGAGTCACAGTTATGTCTGGCTGACAGTGTAGTGATCTGCATGTAGTATTTTTTATTGAGTCAAGTCCTTTTGTAAATGTTTGTAATGCCGACCTTGGAGATTGTTCCAATGGTTGATGAATGTAATGCCGACCTTGATGATTCATTTCAAGGTTGATGTAGAGTATAAGTACTTGTAGTTGAGTCATGGAAAACTTGTCCTTGAGTGAAAATGATTAAATTCTAAGGAAGGTAAAAAGGCAGAGCAGAGAAGAAGAAGAGCAGAAGAAAAGAAGAGATGATGCAGACATAGAAATGTTTTGAGAGCAGAGCAGAGGTATTGTGAGCTTCAATGGAACTAATCCCTGGCATGGAGAAGATGTTGTTTCTTAGTTCAACCCTTTTGTGTTAATCTTGTGAATATTTTGTAGATAGTGAGTCTCTTGGAGTCGTGAGCTCTGGGTAGTACGCCCGAAGGCAAGTGCCTTCCCATTCTTCTATTCTTTTAATAGGGAATAAATCTTGTGGGTTAACCCCCACCGTGGTTTTCCCTTGTCCAGGTTTCAATGTAAAAATCTTGGTGTTATGTGTGTTGATTATGTTTCTTCTCATGTGTTATTGATTCATGCTTTCATGGTTAAATCATTAATCTATTAATAAGTAGTAAAGAAGATTAAAAGCAGCAAAAGTCAAAGTTTTGAAACAACTAATTCACCCCCCCTCTTAGTTGTCTATCCTTATTTTCAACAATTGGTATCAGAGTTGGTTCCTCTAAAAGAATCTTGACCGCTTGAGGAGATCTAGGATGTCAACATACAAGAAGGACAATCCAAGATTTGATGGAACAAATTATTCTCTTTGGAAGAAACGGATGGAGTGTCATCTGTAATGCATGGGTGATTCTTATTGGTTATAACTAAGGATGAGTATAAGCCTCCCGAAAAAAGGCCCTTCAACTCCAGATGAACTCAAAGATGCTGAATACAACATTTGAGCTAAAGAAGCATTATTGAGTGCCCTAATTGATACACAAATGACAAATGTCCTAGAATTGAAAATTGCTCATGAAATGTGGAAGAAGTTGGAAACTCTATATGAAGGTGATGCATATGTCAAATGTGCTAAGCTATAGAGCGTGAAGGGTAGATATGAAAGTTTAAGGATGAGTGAAGATGAAAACATCACTTCCTATATGTAGAAGGTGAACAAACTTGTGAGCAGTATCAGGAGTGCTGGTGGAGTATTGGAAGAATCAGAGATTGTTTCCAAGCTACTCAGATCCTTACCTGCTACATACAAGCATAAAGTTGTTTCTATTGACGAGATCAGGGTTGTCACAGTAGTTACAAAAGATCAGTTGGTTGGCAAGATTTTAGCATTTGAAATGAGTGGGTTTGGTGATTCTCTTCCTAAATCAGAATTTGCATTTAAGGCCAGTGTTTTCAGAAAGCAAAGATTTGATCTAGGTGAAAGATCTTCAAGAAGATCAAACAGATATGAAAAGGCAAGGAAGGAACTTGAAGAAGATGAATCTGAGCTTGAACAACTTGAAGCCCTTATTGCCAAAAGATTACCAAGAGGATCCAGTAAGTATGAAGGAAAGTTGCCTTTCAAATGTTTTTCTTGCAATAAGATTGGTCATTTTGCTTCAAGATGTCTGTAGAGGGTTTCAAAGCTAAACCCTAATAGACCGAGGGGTCAGAAGAAATGATACTATGTCCAAGAAGCTGCTGATGGAGTCACAAATGATGAGTCTGATATGGGAAGTACCTCTGGAAATGATTGGGTGTTCATTTCTATCTAAGAAGAAGAACTGGTACCTACTAGATATACTAGCTATGTGAATTTGGAAAGTGCCTTGGCTGCTCAGGTTGAAGAAAAGGATGAGTGGGTGATTGACAGTGGATGTTTTCATCATATTACTGGTGATAAAAGTAAGTTTATAAGTTTTGAAAAATATGAAGGTAGAATTGTGAAGTTTGGAGACAATTCAGCTAGTAGAATCTGTGGTAGAGGATCCACTCTCTTGATGGTAAGAACAATACTAATGATATTCTATATGTATAAGGATTGAAGCATAATCTTCTCAGTGTTGGACAGTTGGTTGACAAAGGGTATGATCTCTGATTCAAGGATGGAAAATGTAGAATTTTGGAAAGCTTCAGAACTGAGATTGCATCTAACACATAGAATAGAGGTAATATCTTTCATTTAAGTAGTGCTGGTAAAAGTTGTTTGATTGCTCAAATTGATCAGAGTTGGTTATGGCATAGGAGAATGTGTCATGTAAACTTTGACAACATTGTCAAGATAAGCCCTACTTAGGCTGTGAGAGATCTTCCAAAGCTTGTAAAACTTTCTAATAGCATGTGTAAGGAATGTCAGTTGGGCAAACAGAGCAGAGCTACATTCAAAAGTAAAGAACAATTTTCAAGTGGAGTATTGGAACTTGTACACACTGATTTGTGTGGTCCTGCCAGAGTTAGGAGTTTGCAAGGAGATAGATACTTTATGTTGCTGATAGATGATTACTCCCAGATGATGTGGGTCACTTTATTGAAAGAGAAATCAGAGGCTCTTGATAGATTCAAGGTGTTCAAGGCTAAGGTGAAGAATGAGATTGGTGTGAAGATAAAGTGTCTGAGATCTGATAGAGGTGGAGAGTTTACCTTCAATGAGTTCAATGAGTTTTGTGAAAAGCATGGAATAAGAAGACAGTTATCTACTCCTAGGACTCCTCAGCAGAATGGAGTTGTGGAAAGGAAGAATCAGACTATTCAAGAGGCTACTAGAACCATGATGATGGAGGCAAATGTTCCATATGCTTATTGGAGAGAAGCTGTGAGTACTTTTGTCTACACTCTTAATTGGGTGCATATCAAAGGTAATACTGGTAAAACACCTTATGAGCTGTGGTTTGGTAATGCTCCTACTATCAAATACTTTAGAGTTTTTGGTAGTAAATGCTATATCAAAAGAGATGAAGAATTAGGGAAGTTTGTTGCAAGATGTGATGAAGGAATATTTTTGGGTTATTCTAACTAAAGCAAGGCATACTAGTGTTTCAACAAAAGATTGAAAAGAATTGTCGAAAGTGCTAATGTCAAGGTTGATGAACGAAAGGAAAGAGCTTCCAAGACTTGTGGATATGATTTAAATGATCAAAATGAAGATCCAAATGAAGGAAAGCAAGCTCAAACTCAAACTCAGATTCAGAGTGCTTCGAAGAAACCAATAACTCAAGAAGTCAGTGCAAATGTTGAGGAACAAGTTCAAGAATCAGAAGTTCAAGAAAATTCGAAAACACCCAAGTATGTAAGGTTGAATCATTCTAAAGATTAGATCATAGGAGATAGAAATAAAGGTGTTCAAACTAGAAGAAAAATTGCTGAAGAACAAGAGGAGTATTGTTTGATTTCAAAGATTGAACCAAAATCAGTGAATGAAGCTTGTAATGATGAAAGTTGGGTAAAAGCAATGGAAGAAGAATTAATGCAAATTGAAAAGAATCATACTTGGGATCTTGTTCCTAGACCTGAGAACAAAAATGTAATTGGAACTAAATGGGTCTTCCGGAATAAATTGAATGAAGATGGTGAAGTTGTGAGAAATAAAGCAAGATTGGTGTGCAAAGGATACTCTCAGGTAGAAGGAATTGACTTTGAAGAAACTTTTGCTCTAGTGGCAAGAATAGAAGTAGTCAGACTATTTCTTACCTTTATTGCTTACAAAGATTTCAAAGTTTACCAGATGGATGTCAAGTCAACATTTCTGAATGGCGATTTGGAAGAAGTCTACATTGAGCAACCAAAAGGATTCATGTTGTCTGATCAAGGAGATATGGTCTACAAATTGAGGAAAGTATTGTATGGACTTAAACAAGCACCAAGAGCCTGGTATGCAAGATTAGATAAGTATCTGCTAAATTTAGGTTTTAGCAAAGGCACAACTGACAGTAATCTTTACTTCAAAATTGATCATGAACACATCTTGATTGTTGAGGTATTTGTTGATGAAAGTGAATTTGAGATGTCCATGCTTGGTGAAATGAACTTCTTCTTAGGTTTGCAAATCATTTAGTTAGATAAGGGCATATTCATATCTCAGTCTAAGTATGTGAAAGAGTTTCTAAAAAATTTGGAATGGAGGATTCAAAACCAATGAGTACTCCTATGATAACCAGATGCAAGTTAAGTAAAGATGATGACTCCCCTAAGGCAGATCAAAAAAGGTATAGATAAATGATTGGAGGACTGCTTTATCTAACTCATACCAGACCTGATATTATGAATGTAGTTGGCCTTGCTACTAGATTTCAAGCTGATCCTAGAGAATCTCATGTTGTAGCAGTCAAAAGAATTTTTAGATATCTAAAGGGAACATCTGATTATGGCTTGTGGTATCCTAAAGATGATGATTTCACTCTTCATGCATATACAGATGCTAATTGGGTAGAAGATGCGGATGATAGAAAGAGCACTAGTGGTGGTGCATTTTTCTCAGGAAAGAGATTGGTTTCTTGGTTGAGCAAAAATCAGGAGGCAATATCTCTGTCTACTGCTGAGGCAGAGTATATAGCAGCAAGAAGTAATTATACTCAAGTCTTGTGGATGAAGAAAATGTTGAAGGATATCATAATTATGTTTGAAGAACTTGTTACAATCTTATTTGATCATTCAAGTGCAATAAACATTTCAAAGAATCTGATGTTGCATTCAAAGATAAAACACATATCCATTAAGTTCCACTTTTTAAGAGAAAAGGTAAACAAGAATGAAGTCAGATTGGAGTTTGTTTCTTCAAAGGATCAGATTGTGGATATCTTCACTAAGCCTCTACCTAAGGACACTTTTTAGTATCTCAGAGAGATGCTAG
The DNA here is from genome assembly GCA_027924645.1 of Cunninghamia lanceolata. NCBI lineage: Eukaryota > Viridiplantae > Streptophyta > Pinopsida > Cupressales > Cupressaceae > Cunninghamia > Cunninghamia lanceolata. The sequence goes on from BSBN01000078.1 coordinate 15,883,033, forward strand.
GAGTTATTACCCCTCCTATTCAGAACTAAGGTGCACTAGTGTGCATCAGTCCGGTGGAACACACAGTCATATCTAGTGATCCAGATTGATGTGAAGGGGATGCTACTCAGGGGAAGTAGTCAGTATGTTAATTCTAGAGTTCAGATTGGTTGTATCTAAGAAACAAAAGGGGAGAAAGATAATTGCAAATAGGTGCCCTTTTCCATTGATGTCAAAGGGGGAGAGAAGTCATGTGAAAAACTTGGAAGCAAGCAGTTGCTGGTGAAAGGGGGAGCAGTGAAGAAAAGTGGTTGTAGGTGTGATAAGAGAAAGGGGGAGAAGTCCTTGTCTTGATGGCCAAATCAATTTTTCACATCATATGTTTCCATCAATGAAAAAAGGGGGGATTGTTGCAAATGTGTGCCTATGATGTGTTGTCATTGATGTCAACATATCTCCTTGTTAGAGATAGTGAAGTTAGTGCAGATCAGTAAAGTAGATTGCTCCACATTTCTAGTGAAATGAAGATTAGAGTCTATGGACTAAAGGGTTTGTAGAGGATTGTCTGAAGTTGCTCCAGTCAAGATTTGAGAGGTCCACATGAAGTATTGGTGAAGTTATATCCATTTGAGTAGAACCGGGTTTTTGCTATTGTTTAGAGGTAACAGGGTGACAATAATTTGGTCCACATTGCTCCACATTGAAATATTATGGTTTGCGGTTCTAGAGGTATGATTGGGATGTTGGTGTGTATCCTCAACTAAAGTGATTTGTGGTTTGGAGGTCCGCAATCAATCTTTCTAGTGTGACAGTCATGACAGTTGGTGTTCTTAAGCTTCGGTATGAAGATGCAAGTGATTCTGGTGATTTGAGGTGGTGTGATTGTTCTTGTTGATTTCATTGTGCTTGTGGAGGTCTCTAGATCATGTACCTATTGTGTTGGTCATTTGTATTGAAGATCGAGCTCGTAGTTGAAGATTTCTCATTGGTTGTTGTTGTTCTTTCCAGTCTTGGCTGACTGGATGTTTCATGCGTGTTGCAAATGATCGAAGAGAAGTTCTATGAAGCATGGCATTTTGTTCGAGGAAGATTTTGGTCCTAGTTATGTCTAGCCAATAGTGTAGTGATCTACATGTAGTATTTTGTATTGAATCAAATCTTTTTGTAAGTGTTTGTAATGTCGACCTTGGAGATTCTTCCAATGGTTGATGAATGTAATGCCGACCTTGATGATTCATTCCAAGGTTGATGTAGCATATAAGTACTTATAGTTGAGTCATGAAAAACTTGTCCTTGAGTGAAAAATGATTAAATTCTAAGGAAGGTAAAAAGGTAGAGCAGAGAAGAAGAAGAGCAGAAGAAGAAAAGAAAAGATGATGCAGAGATAGTGAAGAAATGTTTTGAGAGTAGAGCAGAGGTATTGTGAGCTTCAATGGAACTAATCCTTGGCATGGAGAAGATGTTGTTTCTTAGTTCAACCCTTCTGTGTTAATCTTGTGAATGTTTTGTAGACAATGAGTCTCTTGGAACAATGAGCTCTAGGCATTGTGCCCGAAGGCAAGTGCCTTCCCATTCTTCTATTCTTTTAACAGAGACTAAATCTTGTGGGTTAACCCCCACCGTGGTTTTTCCTTAACCAGGTTTCCATGTAAAAATCTTGGTGTTATGTGTGTTGATTATGTTTCTGTTCATGTGTTATCGATTCATGCTTTCATGGTTAAATCATTAATCTGTTAATAAGTAGTAAAGAAGATTAAAAGCAACAAAAATCAAAGTTTTGAAACAAATGATTCACCCCTCACCCCCTCTCAGTTGTTTGTCCTTATTTTGAATATGATGAATGTTAGTGCATGCTTCATTTTGTATGATTGGATGGTTTACCACCAATTCTCCTAGCATTCATAACTGGTCAAGTCTAGAACTATCAACTATTTTTGTTTGAATTTAGACTTACATCATGCCAATACCTTGCATACTCATTCAGTCTATCATGAACTCCACTAAAGAAGTACAAAAGTGGTCGGCTATGTTGCCTAGTGCATGTTTGTGTTGCGCATTACACACTTCGCTAAATAATCCAAAGATGTGGTCGTCATGGATGCTTGGTGTGTACATTAACATTTGCATTGTATTCAATACTGTAGCCTACTGAGTAGAAGTGTGATTCGAACACCGTATACTCTCACATTTCCCACCTCAAGATCTTGGTGATCAGAAAGTGTTTTGAAGATTGCATGTGTTTTGGATTTTAGTTAACATTATTTTGAAAAGAAAACTAAGGTGGTCATTACAGTTATGCCCTCATTTGACACTCCTTGTCCTAACTACCTAGGTCTCTCTTCCTTCTTCCACCATCGGAGTTTGACTCGACGTGTGATGTTTACCATGTGATTGCATATGCTTTGTGATCCCTGATTCATGCTTGTATGTGCCTATGATGGACTATGATTTATACCTCATTTGGTGTGCATTGAAGGTGTGATTATTTCCCTTATGCTTGAATGTTGTGATGCCATTCTATTATACTTTGGCAAGTGTACCACTTGTTACATGTATGCATTGCATTGGTAATTGTGCCACGTGTTGTGTATATGCATTGTATTGGTAGTTGTACCATGTGTGTTGTGTGCATTGTTTGGCATGTATTCCATATGTTTCTATGTATACCCTAGATTGAGTGAAATGATGCTAGTAGGTTTTCCATGATCACCTTCTCCATAGCTCAGGGGTTACCTAAAGTTGCATAGACAACTATTGTGTCCAATGATGGCAATATGGTTGGGAGGCAAGCAACATTTCCTCATTGGCTCTTCATGATGATCTTTAGGTGTTGGATGGTTCTCTTATCTTCTTGCAGGTTGAATATGTCATGTGTTGTGTCTTGTTGCATCTTGGAGAGCGTGTTGGATTTTGGGTAGTTTATGCTCTTGTATATTATCTTTATTGATTATTGTAACCTTTGTAAAGTAGGTCTTTTGAGACCTTTGTAATAAGATGTAATTAATGCTGTGAGTTGATCTATGTTTAGGATGAATCCCTTTGAATATTGTAATTATTGGTTATCGCCTTGTATTTATCCATGCCTCAGTTTGTGAGGGCATTGGCATGTTTTGATAGATTTTACATGTTAGAATCTAGTTATGTTAGTGAGTTTAGACTCATTTATTTGATGTTGTATTTGATGTTTATGGATGTGTTTGTGTTGGATCATATTCATCCCGCATAGGTGGTGAGGATCTTATATTTGCTTTTGGCATGTGTCGACGTTGTTGTCGAACATGCATAGCCTTTTGTATTGCTTTTGTCCCTTTTGACATGTGGACATTTTTGGTCCAACATCTTAGTTTTTTTGGTTAAATTGAATCCTATTTGACATTGATTAATGTTTTTAGGCCCTATAGGTGTTTTTGTCAAATTATGGGTTGTTCTACTCAAATCTAGGCATTTTTTATGAATTTCTGCATTTCTGGAATAGGATACAAAAGGAGCTAAGCACTGGATGCTGGAGTCCCAAGACCCAGGAACTAGACACTAGAGTCCTAGGACCTAGGCATTGGGTGATGGAGTCCCAAGACCCAAGCATTGGGTGCTAGTGTCCCAGGACAATAGTGCTAGGTGCTAGTGTCATGGGCAATGACTTTCCCCTTTGGCCTCAGCAATCTGTCAGGTTGCTTGGTGGTGTTTGTTCTTCCTATTTTTTTGAAATTATACCCTGAAACAGTACTTTTTCCCCTTCAAGTCAACTTAAACATGAATATTGGTGAATGTGAAATGTGTCCTAGAAATTGACCTCTCTTTGGTGTTTGAAAACATAGTTGAACTTTGTGCAACTTGTTTAGGCAACTTTAATGAAGTCTTCCACTTGTGTCACCTTGCTTAGTGTAATGGTGATGTCCTCTTAGGTGTTGTTGTGATTGTTACGACACCTTGTGGATGCATGAGTACAATGTGACATGCAAATGTCACACTTGCAAATGCAAAAAAATTGTTGGTGCGGTGTTTGTTCAACTAATTCCTTGGGTGAAGACTTGGGGCATTACACTTGGCATCAGAGCTCATGTTGCAGCATTGGTGGCTCTAGGGTGTGTGTTCTGCTTGGCTTGTTTGAGTATGTGTGGGTCCTTGTGTGGTTTTGTGTTGTGAGTAGCATGTTCTTTCTTTCAATATGTCTTCCTTGCATAAGTATGGTGAAGGAATGCAATGTTGTGGGGTTTGTTAGACCTAGTTGCTGAGAAGTTGCTTTTGTGCTATTTTCCTTCTTGATATCCTAAATTCTTGGCTTGAACCCTTGCAGTGTGTATGAGTGCCTAAGTGACCTTTATAGGGTCATGTTAATGCATTTACGACCACTTTGATGGTGGAGTTATGGAAACCTTTGTGTGAAAGGATATGCCGTATTCTTGAGTGATTATTGAACTTGGTGTACTCTTTTGTGAGTTATGCATTTGTATGTGAAAGAGATGATATTTGAGGAAGTTGTTTTCGGTAATGCTAGTGTAAATGTACCTTGCATTGTGCACCTTGTTGTGTGTGTATTATGTTGCAAGAATAGCATACCCTATTACTACTTGTCATATTTGTTTATTAATTGCCTCTGTATGGTGATTGGAAATGCTTGCATGAAATGCATCTTACATTGTCTTCTCTAAGGGCATGTCCCTATGTGTGAATTATTTATGTGGGTGTAAGAAAGAAAATGTTGCATTTCTAGAATAGATCATTTGGGTAGTGACTTATGTCCCCAAATTGCATTCTTCCCTAGCAGTCATGTGGTAACCTAGGTGTGATTATTGCATTGCATTATTTGATAAGTTGGAGAGAAAAATAATAGAGGTTGTGAAAAAGTGATTTGCATATGTGCATCTTGTTTTTGATATACTTGGCGTCATGTTGTGGAGATATTTAAAATCATTGGATGTAACATTGGGTAAAGAGCTTAACCCTCAACCTAATTCTCCCTCTTGTTTTGATTTGTGTTGAATGAGAATGTTGCATGAATGCATTATCCATATGATTGGTAAATCCCTGTATGGTGAGAAATGGTAACCGCTCTTGTTGTGAGAGTGATGTGTGTAGATATCTTGGGTGGTGAACCTGATTTGTCCTAATTTAATCTTGGTTTCTAGATGTTTGTTAGTGTGATAATATGTGTATCTTTGTATGGTAATTGTAATTCCCTTGAATGGGATGCAAATTTTGTTGCTTATCATCCTGAGTGATGTTTGTTTGGTTAAGTAGAAATGATCTTATGTTTTTTATATAGTTGGAGTCTTATAAAGATTAATTTGTTTGGTGTGCTTGAGTGTGTTCTCTTTCTCGCCTTGGATTATGAAATCCAGGTGTAGTGTAGCATTGTACTCCCTTACCGGTGTCTAGCATTAGTCACGTAGTTCATGTGATGTGGAACTTTTGAATTTTGATACTTCCTTCCTTGATTTTGGTGAATTCACTAAATGTTGTAAGGGTTAGCACTGAATTTTTTACTCTTGTTTATCAATGAGTATAGACATTGAATTTTGATATCTATTTATCTTGTGACCTTTATGGTCATGCTTGATTTATTGTTGAAATTGAGCTCATTTTATGCCTTATTTTTGGAATCAATTTTTCTTCCACTTTGGTATTTTTATTTAGTTATTATTGGTGGCTATTCTTGAATGTTTTAAATTGCTGGTCATGTATCATGTTATTTTATCTATCATGTCCATGATGGGCATTGAATAGATTGTATAAGGGAATAGAATGCAGAGAATGTCCTAGTTCTTGGTATGAGTGTTATTAGAACTATGGTAGATTGAATTCCTTGATTCATTGTTTGGATGAAAGTGAATATTGTGTGAAGTGTTGAGAAGTTTTGAATGTTTTTGTGTTTCTATGGATCACTTGATGTGAGATATCTTGTTGATTGGTGTTTTTGTCATGCCTAAATAGCAGTAAATGATGTGAATTAAATTCTTGTATGAGCTTAATGTTGATTCTTGATAGTGTCTATGTGAAGGAGATATGTAGAGAACTCATTTGGATTGAAGCTTGCTTTTAGTGATTGCATTTGGTTGAGTGTTGACTTAGTCCACCAACTACATGGTTGTTCTTGCTTGTCGCATTCCTATTAGTCTTGGATGTGATTTTTGAATGCACAAGAAAACTAAGAAGGGGGGTTGAATCAGTTGTATCAAAAATTTCAAACCCTCACAAACACATTCACATCCACATCAGTTCACTTAAACCCTTAATCTATTATGATGATTAAACATGAGAAACAAATAACAAAAGCTTAAACACATCAATACCAAGCACAAGAGAACACCAGATTGTTATGTGGAAAACCCTAAAAGGGAAAAACCACGGTGAGGATTAGCTCACAATATAAAGTAGTAGTAACACTAAATTACAAGAGGCTCACTTCCAAAGGGCTCATTGCCCAAGGCTCACTGCCCACAAAAAGAAAGGTTCACTTCTAAGGACTCATTGTCCACAAGAAGAAGAAAGAAGAAGAGGCTCACTGCCATGAGTGAACTTATATAATTACATCTGACACATACATGGGTTTAGTTCCAATGAAGCACAAAAAAATCACCTTTGCATCTATACCAAAAGATAGTAGAGACCTTCTACTCACTGCATCCAGTCACCTAACACATGAAAGTTCTTACCACCTTTTATAACTCTCACATCATAAACATCATATCCTCAACTCATGCTCACCAATTCATGAATCCTTGACACATTTTTATACCAACATTAACCTTGAAACAATCTTCAAGGTTGGCCACACAATCTTCAATCCTTGAAACAATCTTTGAGGTCGGCAAACACATAAAATTTGAATTAGGTCTGGACCTAAAAATTCCATGACATAAGGGAATGAAGAAAAACCATGAGATATGCCTTAGATCAGACCCAAATCTATCTAAGTATGCTACACAACACTCACATAATCATCAAATCAACTCCACAATCAACACAAACATTCTAGGTCAGCCAAACAGTGTAAACATAAGAAATTCTTGATCACACGCTTCCATGAACCAAACCATAACTTGTAGATCACACACAAGGATTTAAAACAATCTAGAAACATCCATGAACAACTTGAAGTCACCTGAGAACCAACAAATTCAAGTTCCACAACAAATTTCACTTGAAGACAGTTCACAGACTGCTTACACACAACACTGTCGAACTCTGCTACACAAGAAAATTACTTTTCAGAGCACCAAATCACAGATCCTTTGGAATGAAGATGGACAAGGACTGTATGAACACATATCCAAAACTACAACACCTAAAACCTTTCTGTGGAGGAATGCAGAGTAAAATACTTTCTCCTAGACACACGAAAAACACTGCCAGACACTATTCTCAAACTGGTGAACATAACTTTCACTGCACAGCAATCTAGAGCACCAAATTCTAGATTTAGCATCTTCAAACACTTCTCAACAACATATCAAAACCACACACTTAGATCTCCAACATAGAAGAAATATGGAGAAAAAACTTGAATAGTATTCTATAAGCTAGAAGACTCTTCAACACACTGTTTCCAGTATTAATCAAATTTTCTCAAAAGCACTTGGAAACTCAGCAACAAGAACAATCTACTAACATCATTAGTACCTCTACAAGGAATTTAGATGACTTTAACATAACTCAATCAAACAAAAACAACATTAGAAGACGCAGTTGACACCAATGACAACACAAACATGTTGACATCAATGACAACACCAATTAGCACATACAACAATCTCCCCCTTTGTCATTGATGGAAACATATGATGTGAAAAACCATCTAGACACAACTGTGCACTCATCACACTCTCCCTCTTTCTTTTACACATCTTACTCTCTTTCTCTCCCTTTATTTTTCACATGAACTCTCACCCCCTTTGACATCAACGGAAAAGGGTGACACATCTTTTTCAGGCTCTCCCCCCTGAATATGATACTGCACATACTTGCACTATTCTCAACTACTCTGAATACTCCCCCTTAGGAGTACACACCAACCTGTATCAACTCTTACTCCCCTTGATTACAACAATCATCAACTCCATTACTTGCTCCCCCTGAGAGGTAGCCTCCATCATCAATCTAGAAAAGAATGAATATTGAATCACACTAGACTGATGTATCTACTTATGCATCTATTTCAAGGAAGGAGGGGCAATAACCCCTAACTTCTCCTGGAGATACTCAAATGTATCCTTAGGAAGAGCCTTAGTGAATATTTCAGAAACCTGATCCTTTGTAGGCACATACTCAAGCTTCACTTCATTCTCTACAACCTTCTCTCTCAAAAAGTGATACCTAATAGAAATATGCTTTGTCCGTGAATGCATCACTGGATTCTTTGAAATGTTGATAGCACTTGTATTATCACATAAGATAGAGATAGGCTCATCATACACAACTTTGATATCTTTCAAGGTTTGTTTCATCCATAACACATGTGTGCAACATGATGTTGCAACAATATATTATGCCTCTACAGTAGATAAAGACACTGAATCATGCTTCTTGCTTAGCCAAGATAGAGTTGTTGATAATTGAGAGGGGGGATGAATAAGTTATCTTAATTATCTTTACTTTCTATTCTTCTTTAACAACTAGTGCAGTATCAAAACAAATAAGCATTCATGACCATGAAAGTAGAAACAAAATCATAACACATAACACAATGATTTTGACGTGGAAAACCCTATTAAGGGAAAAACCATGGGGTGACTAACCCAAGATTGTATTCTCTGTTAAAAGAATAGAAGTACAAAATGGCACTTACCAATTAGGGCTCACTGCCTACAAGAGACTCATTGTCTACAAGTTATAAAGAAAGCAACAAGATACTTGAACTAATGAGAAGCATCCACATATGCTAAAGTTTAGTTCCAGTTTAGGCTCAATACACTGATCTACTGCACTTCATTCTTCCTCTTCTTTGGTGCTACTGTCCTGTCACATACTAGACCTATATTACTACTTCCACACTACTCTCTGCTTTTCTTCACACTTTTTTACTATGCCACACACCTCTTTATACTGAAATCAATCTAGTATATATATCCACACCAATGATTTCATCAACTTCCTAGTCGGCATCCAGAATACTTAATATCTTCCCAAACTTTGGTCTGTCGGCTGAATCTTTGCTTACCAAGTGATGCGTATCAAAGAGATGCTTATAGAATTCATCAATCATGTCAGCCACTCATGAATGATACTTCAAGAAACTTGACCACCATCAATATCCAATCTAGATTGAGGTCTGATGCTCTGCCGGTCAGGTCTTCCTCAGTCTACTCTGCCAAATAGGAAACCAACACTCAGGTGCTTAAATCTTTTCATTCTATCATCACCGGAGGCTCAAACTCTGGAATATATTAGTCATGGTACTCCTCTTGACTTCCCCAAGTCTGCACTTTACAAAGATACTTCCTCTGAGAGATCTGGACCTGATTGTTGAACCTTGCTGCATGCTCTGTTCTTGGTCACCAGACCAAAATACTCTTCAATCTAACTTTTGGTAGAGACACACCATGTCCTACGGATGTGTGGGATGGACTTTCTTGCCATCAATGACAACATTCATGAAGCTACAATGTGTCTCTTGCCAACAAGAGCTCTATCTCCAAGAAAGAATGCACCACCACTTGTACTTTTCCTATCATCTACACATCTAACCTAATCTACATCTGTGTAGGCACATAGGGTAAATTCAATGTTCTTAGGGTACCACAAACCATGATTCAGAGTGCCCATCAAATATCTAAATATCCTCTTCACCACCATGACATGTGACTCTCTAGGATCTTCTTGAAATCTTGCCATAAGACAAATTGCATGCATAATATCCAGTCTGGTACCAGTTAAGTATAGTCGTCCTCCAATCATTGATCTATATTTTCTTTGATCACCCTTAGGGGATTCATCATTCTTGCTTACCTTGCAACTAGTTGTCATGGGGGTACAAACTAGTTTAGAATCTTCCATTCCAAACTTCTTCAACAATTCCTTGACATACTTTGATTATGAAATTAAAATGCCTATATCTGTCTGATTAATTTCTAGCCCAAGGAAGAAGTTCATCTCTCCACACATTGACATCTACAAAGTCCTTACACATACCTTCATTTCCACCAAAGATTATGTCATTCACATAGACCTCAACAATCAAGATTTAATCTTTACCTACCTTGATGTACAAATTATTGTTTGCAAACCCTTTACTAAATCCATGCTGCAACAGATACCTATCTAACCTTGCATACCAAGCTCTAGGAGCTTTATTCAATCCATACAATGCCTTCTTCAATCTGCATACCATATCTAGTTTATTTGACAACTAAAATCCATCTGGTTGCTCTATGTATACTTCCTCTTCCAACTCACCATTCAGAAAAGTAGACTTCACATCCATTTGATATGCATTGAAATTCTTATGTGTTACATAAGATAGAAATAGTCTAATAACCTCCATTCTTTCCACTGGGGCATAAGTTTCCTCATAGTCTATTCCTTCCACTTGTGAGTACCCTTTACACACAAGTCTTGTCTTGTTTCTTACCACTTCTCTATTCTCATTCAACTTGTTCCTGTATACCCACTTAGTTCCAATCACATTCTTATTTTTTGGTCTTGGGAAAAGTTCCCAAGTCTAATTCTTCTCAATCTGCATTAGTTCTTCTTCCATAGTCTTAATCCAATACTCATCCTTGCATGCCTCAATTATTGTCTTAGGTTCAACTTTGGAGAGTAAACATAGATTTACCTATTCTTCAGCAGCTCTGCTTCTTGTCAATACACCTTATCTCTTATCACCAATGATTTGATCTTTAGTGTGATGCCTCTGCACATATTTAGGACTTTTAGGAACTTTTTCTAGAGCTTCTTGTTCTTCAACTTGTACTTCTCTTTTCAGAGCTTCTTGTTCTTCAACTTGTACTTCTTTTTCTTTAGTTTCTTCTTTTTCTCCAAAAGAAGACTCATATGATTCATAGCCATTTATCTCTAAAAAATTATGTATATCTTCATCAACCTTAACATTAGCACTCTCAACAATCTTTCTTAGCCTCTTATTATAGCACTGGTAAGCTTTTCTTTTGTTAGTGTATCCAAGGAAAATACCTTCATCACATCTTGCATAAAACTTTCCTAGTTCTTCATTTCTTTTGATATAACATTTGCTTTCAAAAACTTTGAAATATTTAACAGTGGGGATCCTTCCATACCACATCTCATAGGGAGTCTGTCATTTTCTTTCACTCGTACTATGTTCTATATGTAGACAACATTATAAATTGCTTCTCTCCAGTAGACTTCTGATAGGTTTTCTTCTTTTATCATTGTCCTTGCAGCTTCTTGAATAGTCATCTTCTTCCTTTCAACCACTCCATTCTATTGAGGAGTCCTAGGAGTAGATAGATGCCTCTTTATCCCATGATTCTCATAAAACATGTTAAACTCATTAGAAGTAAACTCTCCACCTCTGTCAAACCTCAAACATTTGATTTTCATATCCAATTCATTCTCAACCATTGCTTTAAAAGCTTTAAACTTATCTAGGGCTTTTGATTTTTCCTTAAGAAAAGTGACCCAAGTAATTCTAGAGTAATCATCAATAAATAACATGAAATACTAGTCTCCTTGAAAACTCCTTACTCCGGTGGGACCACACAGATCTGTATGCACCAACTCCAATATTCTAGTAGATGACTAATCCTTTCTTTTGAAGCTTCTTCTTGTTTTCTTTCCGAACTGACATTCCTTACAAACAACAGTAATAGGCTTTGTTAACTTTGGCAGATCTCTCACAACTTAGACTAAACTTATCCTTACTAGGCTATCAAAATTGATGTGACACAATCTCCTATGCCATAGCCAACTTTCATTGATATGAGTCATAAGGAAATAACTGACACCATCTTTGAGATGATAAACATTTCCTCCTATCTTCTTTCCAGTAGAAATTACTATTTTAGAGCTTCCTCTGATCTCACACCCATCATCCTGAAACATAAGATTGTAACCTTTGATACACATCTATGCAAAACTTAAGAGATTATGCTTTAAACCTTTGACATAAATAACATCATCAGTATTATGCTTTCCATCAAAATTGATTGAACCTTTTCCACAAATCTTAGATGCTTCATCACCACCAAACCTAACTACTCCACCATCAAATTTTTCAAGTTTAATAAACTTACTCTTATCACCTACCATATGATTTGAGCATCCACCTAGTCATCCATTTCACTCTTAGCATGAAAAGAAGATATTATAATGTCTTTAGGGTTAGTACATGCTTCCAGACTCTTTTCCTTCACACAACTTCCAGAGTTAGTAGAACCAGTTTCATCTCTAATGGCAATAAATAATCATTCATCATCATTAACATCCTCAAAATTAGATTCATCATCAAAAATACCTACATAGTAGTTTTTCTTGAACATCCTTTCTTTGTTTCCCTATTCTTGATTCTCATAGCTCTATCTGGACACCTTGAAGCATAATGACCTATTTTTTCACAACTAAAACATTTAAAAGGCAACTTACCACTAAACTTACCAGTACCCTTTTTCATCCTTCTCACAAAGTTAGCTTCCACTTCATCAAAGTCTTCCAGATCTGATTCAATAGTCTTCTCTTTTTTACCATCTTTAAAAGCAGTCTCATCCTTTGTAGTTCCACTACTTATGCCAAACTCTCTTGTTTCAAAAGTAGTTAGGGTGCCAAGCAATTGATCTTTGGTAAATTTATTCAGGTTTTGTAATTCTTCAATAGCAGAAACCTTATGACAGTAATCTTTACAAAGAGTTATAAGTACCTTCAATATCACTTCTTGATCATTTGTATTTTTGCCAAGTCCTTTGATGCCATTGACAACTTCATCCACCTTCTGTAACTTGTAATATTTTCATCTTTAGACATATGCATGGTCTCATAGGTGAGCTTCAAATTCTACATTTTAGCCTATTTAACCTTCTCATCTCCTTCATAAACACTTTCCATCCTTTTCCAAATCTCATTAGCAGTCTTCAATTTACAACTTTCACCAACTCATAATTAGTAAGTCTACTTAAGAGAGCATATTTTGCCTTACCATCTATTTCAGTAGCTTTGAATTCATCTTCAATATTTATACCTTTCTTAGGTATAGTGTAATCAGACTTGACACATTTCTAGACCTCATAACCAAGAGCAACTAGAAAAGCTTCCATCCTTACCTTCTAGAGAACATAGTTTGATCCATCAAACAAGGGAATATCCTTCTTGTGCGCCATCTCAGGTCTACCTCAAGCTATTAATCTTTCTTCAAATAAACCTTTCTCTGATACCAATTGTTGAATGCAAAAGACAACTAAGAGGGGGGGTAAATCAGTTGTATCAGAAATTTCAAACCCACACAAACACATTCACATCCACATCAGTTCACTTAAACCCTTAATCTGTTATGATGATTAAACATGAGAAATAAAAAATAGAAACTTAAACACATCAACACCATGCACAAGAGAACACTAGATTTTTATGTGGAAAACCCTAAAAGGGAAAAACCAAGGTGAGGATTAGATCACAATATAGAGTAGTAGCAACACCAAATTACAAGAAGCTCACTACCAAAGGGCTCACTACCCACAAAAAGAAAGGCTCACTACCAAGGACTCACTATCTAGAAGAAGAAGAAAGAAGAAGAGACTCACTACCATGACTGAACTGATATAACTACATCTAACACATGCATGGGTTCAGTTCCAAAGAAGCACAACAAACATCACCTTCGCATCTATACCAAAAGATAGTAGAGACCTTCTGCTCACTACATCCAGTCGCCTAACACATGAAATTTCTTACTATCTTTTATCACTCTCACATCATATCCTCCAATCATGCTCACCTATTCATGAATCCTTGACACCTTTTTATACCAACATTAACCTTGAAACAATCTTCAAGGTTGGAAACACAATCGTCAATCCTTGAAACAATCTCCAAGGTTGGCAACACAATCTTCAATCCTTAAAACAATCTCTAAGGTCAGAAAACACATAAAATTTGAATTAGGTCTAGACCTAAACATTCTACGGCACAAGGGAATGAAGACAAACCACTCTATGCTTAGATTGGACCTAAATCTATCCAAGTACACTACACAACACTCACATAATCATCAAATCAACTCCACAATCAACACAAACATTCTAGGTCGGCCAAACAATGTAAACTTAAGAAATTCTTGATCACGTGCTTCCACAAACCAAACCATAACTTTTGGACCACACACAAGGCTTTAAAACAATTTGGAAACATCCATGAACAACTTGAAGACACCTGAGAACCAACAAATTCAACCACAACAAATTTCACTTGAAGACAGTTCATAGACTTCTTACACACAACACTGTCAAACTCTGCTACACAAGAAAATTACTTTCCAGAACACCAAATCATAGACCCTCTAGAATCAAGATGGATAATGACCTTATGAACACATATCTAGAACTACAACACTTGAAACCTTTCTATGTTGGAATGTGGAGTAAAATACTTTCTCCTAGACACACTGCAAACATTGCCAGACATTGTTCTCAAACTGGTGAACATAACTTTCACTGCATAGCAATTTGAAGCACCAAATTCTAGATTTAGCATCTTCAAACACTTCTCAAGAACATATCCAAACCACACACTCAGGTCTCTAACATAGAATAAATGTGGAGTAAAAACTTGAACAATATTCTGTAATCCAAAAGACTCTTCAACACACTATTTCCAGTATTAATCATTTTTTCTCAAAAGCACTTCAAAACTCAGCAACAGGAACAATCTACTAACATCGTTAGTACCTCTACAAGGCATTCAGATCACTTTAACACAACAAATCAATCAAACAACAATAGTAACATCAGAAGACACAGTTGACACCAATGACAACACAAACATGTTGACATCAATGACAACACCAATTAGCACATACTTGCAACAGTGAGGCCATGCTCCTAGTGTTTCAACATTAGTGGAGTGTATGATGTTGTGTCCTTTGTATGTGAGTTCCATAATTACACTTATTTTTTGACATAGTGTAGGGTATGATGGAGCCTTAGTTAATGCATGAACACGTATTTTATATATATATATATATATATATATATATATATATATATATATATATATATATATATATATATATATATATATATATATATATATATATATATATTATATTATAGTTGTCTTCTTTCTCTTGTTGAGTTGCCAACCTTGGGAATTCAGTTGCTTCAAGAGTTCTCCTTGGTGAATTGGATGTTTCCTAGTTTGATGTTGGAAGGGATACAATTCTTGAGTGAATAATTTGTTATCCTTTGTATTCCATTTTATGGGTACTTGGTGTTTAGGCCACAAGGAAGTCTTGTGTGGCCTAGTGGATCATGAATTTGTGATCGTGTTGTGTTGTTTAACCTTTTGGTCTAGGATAGTTGAGCATTAAAGTGGTGTTGAGAGTAGTCTTGCACCTATGTTGTGGGTGTTGTTACCACCTTAGATGTGTTCCTAGTGAGAAGATGGGTTTCTAAGCATTTTTTTATGGAAGTGCTTATGTTGTTAGAGGATGTGGTTTAGATTCTTCCCTTTGAGAACCTATTTGGGTGATCATATATATATATATATATATATATATATATATATATATATATATATATATATATATATATAGATATTATAGTTGTCTTCTTTCTCTTGTTGAGTTGCCAACATTGGGAATTCGGTTGCTTCAGGAGTTCTCCTTGGTGAATTGGATGTTTCCTAGCTTGATGTTGGAAGGGATACAATTCTTGAGTGAATAATTTGTTATCCCTTGTATTCCATTTTATGGGTACTTGGTGTTTAGGCCACGACGAAGTCTTGTGTGGCCTAGTCGATCATGAATTTGTGATCATGTTGTGTTGTTTAACCTTTTGGTCTAGGATAGTTGAGCATTGAAGTGGTGTTGAGAGTAGTCTTGCACCTATACCGTGGGTGTTGTTACCACCTTAGATGTGTTCCTAGTGAGAAGATGGGTTTCTAAGCATTTTTTGATGGAAGTGCTTATGTTGTTAGAGGATGTAGTTTAGATTCTTCCCTTTGAGAACCTGTTTGGGTGATCCTAGTTTTGGTGGTGTAGAGCTATAGTGTTAGAGGAACCATCTCTTTGAAGAGTGGAACATTAGGAAGTACCTCATGTAGTAGAACCATGTCTAGAGATGAGGCATGCTTTTGGTAAGGATGCAAGTGAGGTAGTGGTGCCTATAACATTTTGAGATACTTTTCCCTGATCCTTGAGTTCTAGTGTTGTGAGCAGTGTTGAGAAAGGAATGTTGAGAGTGTAATCTTTTGTTGCCAATTCTCCTTGAGAGTGGAAATGGTAGCCTTGTGAGTTTTCTTAGGCTTAGTTGAGAGATTGAGAGGCTATGCCAACATAGTTGTGGTCTTGAGTTTTATGAATTGACTTTCTTAAAGTTTGTTAGGCCTTTTTGGCTAGAGCATCTTCTCATTGCAGTGGTAGTTGGAGGATAAAGTGGTGTAGTCTCAGAGGAGTTGTATGCATGATGATGGTTGGCTTTGACCTAGTTGGTGCACCTTTGGAGATTTGTTTATTGTTTTGAGACCTCAACCTAGTGATGGTAAAGAGGATTGATTTTTTGAGATTTGTTGTGTTTGTAAAGGATTGTGTGTTGAGGGTACTTCATCCTTGTGTTTTTGTAGGATTCCAGGAGTAAGCCTAATGCTAGTGGGGGAGGATGTAATGCCCACCCTAGTTTGTGTCTGGTGTACTTTCTGATTCATGTGTTATATGTTGTTTTAAGTGTTTATCAATAAATTATGTGATTATTATGCTTTGATGCATTGCATCAAACTTGTTGATGAGGTCTATGGTGCAATCAATGGGTTTTGAGGGTGTATTCTACATGACCATCGATGTGTTTCCAATGGGGTTTTTCTTTTTTATTTGGTTTCCAACTATGCATTATGGTATGCATATGTTGTGATTGTGCATGTTAGATTACTCCAATGCTTCAGCTTCACTGTTTTCACTATACTTGTTATAGTTGTGATTGTCGTGTTTGTTTATGATAAAATTTGGATAGTTGGTTTTTGATAGTTTGTGTATTCTCCTTTCACCCTAAAACATTCAAGGACCTTGGGTCAAGTAGGAATCTACTATCAGGGCCTTGATCACTCAGAATGTAGGGAAAATTAGGTTTATGTGATTTGATTGCTTTATTGTGCTTAATTATGCTAAAAACCCTAATTATGCAAATACGGAAGTAAACAGACAAATTACTGAAAATACTGCTACAGAAAGATGTAAAATAATAGACAAATGTGTACTAGTTTTTGAAGTTTAGGGAGTGGAACAGTCGGGGACTAATGAGTGGGTGCCCTAGTCTAGTGCCCTAATTTTTGTTGGGATCTGGGAACTTTAGTTGCAACCTATTCTTGTTGTCTCAGAGATTTCTCTGTTGCAGGATTTGGAGGACTAATGAGCAGACACCTGACTCCAGATCCCTGTTTTCAACTCTGATCTACAATTCCAATACTCTGCAACCCTTCTCTACAACTCTACTTTTCCTACTTCTTCAACCTATAACCTGCAATCATAGAAAAATGGGGAGGGGGTTGTGGTGTTTAGAGGCTTGCCTCAGTCAAGCCCTAGAGAGACATTCAAGTCTTCTGAACACCATTGTTAGAGAGAGTGCATGCCCTTGTGGGGCAGAGGCAAAAACCAAATGATAAATACTTGAAAACACAAATGATATCACCTTGTAGTGAAGATCTCATGGAAGGAAGAAGCTCTTCATGTCATAAGGAGATGAATGCTCAAATATGCAAATACAAACACATAAACAACACAAAATATGCTCTTCCACACAATGAATGCCTTGAATTGCCTTTAGAATGCCAATTCTCATCTAGTCATCATCTAGTAGTCATCTAGTTTACAAATGAATGCCTAAACATGTTTATATATGCAACTACAAACATTCCCACCAAGAATTTCATAATTGAAACTTACCGTGTCGGTATGGGACCTAATTAATGGTCACTAACCAACACTTAAAATTATGCCTGACCCAAAATAGGGAAGGATTAGGGCATAGGTGCCCAAGTCCTCCCCTCCTATTTTAGGTAGGGTCTATCTCAAGTGATCCCCCTAGGTCCCATTCATCATGAAACTTAGGGGTTTTCTCATTAGGATGCCAAAATATGATGCAAGATGTCCTAAATGTAGATTAAAGACCCGAGAGCTAAAACTTAGGAGGGAAAAGCCCCCAAGGGGACATTTTCTGACATTACATTTAGCCCCCACTTTAATGTATGTATAAATGCAAGGCCAATACATGCATTAAAGTACGGTCAACAAACACAAAAAACATGCCAAGCACAGAGAAGACATGCCAATCACAAAGAAGACAATAACAGGCATACAAAACATGAAGAAGATAGTTACAGTCATGCAAAACACAGAGAAGATAGTATTTAATGTAGAGAAGACAATGAATGCATAAAGGACATGAATGATTTCTTTTCTTTTTCTTTTTCTCATATATATATGAAATGCAAATGCAAGTACAAGGAAAGTAAACACACCACCCATAATGCAGGAAGTACTCATCGCACTGGTCTTTAAACTACATATGGGGCAATAGACACACCAAACAAACCACCCATAATGCAGGAAGTACTCATCGCACTAGTACTCATCACCCATAATGCAAGAAGTACTCATCACCATCTCAGGCACATTATAGGCACACACCGACAATTGGGCTTCGCCACAACAATTGCCAAAGACACGCTTAAGGGTTGAGTTAGTCACAGAACCGCTCCCCACCTCCGCAGAGGTCTTTTGAAAATTACAAGAGATGCACTCTCTTCAAGAAGTACACCATCCCCGCCTCTGCAAAGGGCTTAAGATGATTGATGATTGATTGATTACAAACAAACTTAGAGTGCAGGAAGTACTCATCTCACTAGTCTTTGTAAGGAAAGTAGAGGTGCGGAATACAACTTCCCTAATGTTAATTCAAAGGGGATAATGCAGACAGGTAACTTTTAATTCAAATACACAAATGAACACACCAGAAAAAATATAGAATAAACATTCAAGATAACAAAGATCAACACCAGATGTACGTGGGAAAACCCTTTCAAGTAAAAAACCCACCACCACAAGAGACAATCTTTATTACAGTAAACTTTATAGTTACAATAAAGATCTCAGCTCACTTGCTCAGGTATTGATTCTCAAATTATATAAACTGTTCTCTTTCATTGCACATTTACAGAATGAATAATATAATTGAATCTCTTCATTAATCACCAACGACATCACCAGATCTGTATTTATCTACAGTCTTCAAGAGCAAAACCGTTCTTCCAACTTCTGCCGTAACTATTTGTTTCAACTGATCTATCGTCGCTGCCTTCTAACCGTCGCAACTGTTCATATTCATGTCAGACGTTTAGTCCCACATTCACCATGTCGCATTGGACACTCTGGTTTATATACATTAACCGTGAGTAAGACTATCATTGGCAATTTTGTTGCCGATGATGCCAAACCAAAGGCTCATCGGAATAACCTACACCATCGGTGAACACTTCAACACTCACTCCAATAGTTCCTCATCTCAGCGATATCCAAAGCTCTTCATCCTCCATCAGAGTGACCTCTGCCATCGGTCTAAGAACTTTACACTGCACCGATGAATAGCCTCTCATCGATTGCCTGGAGAAACCACCATCGGTGAGATCAACTCTTCTCCAACTTCCATCGAAGTAACTCATAACTATCGATGTGACCACCATGGGCTTAGTCGATGACAAAACTCATGCCGATAGCTCACTACCCTCGGTGAGACCTTGCAGATCGGTTAAAGGCTCCCGAACTCCCACCGATAGTGAAATTCTTTCTGATGGTCACTACCATCAGTGAAACACATGCCATCGGTAGAACCCAACATGGATACGCCACTAGTGTTATGTCAGCCTGATGAAGAACACGTGAATGTTATGAGGTTCCAAGCAGTAATATGAGACACTAGGTCTCTTCAGTCTTTAAATTGCACCTAAGGACAAGCACATTACTAACATCTACAACAGACAGCTTACCTTATATATGCCCCTACCTTAAGGTGGTTGATATCAGGTATCGATATCAAGCATGTTAAGGTAGGAAGAAAACACACAAGGGAACATAGACTCTCACAAAGCCCATGCCCCTCGGAGGTGACATGTACTTTACGATCACCAAGTGTTCCCACAAACACTTCCCTACAAGAAACATGTTAGTGTCTACATAATCATGATAAACAACAGTGCATGATGCAAGATTCAAGATAGACAAAGTGCATGGAGCAGCAGTATTGTTATGTTTTATAAGTGAGATAAAAACACCATCAAAATCACTATGTAGAATGCATGGAGTGATTCTACTAGCCAAGTGTCAAATAATATATTACAACCCCATCATCATATTAGGATCTAAGTCCAATTTTTGATTTCTCACTAAAGGGACGCTAGGTCCGCATCAGTATAAATATTTTTTGTTATACACCCACTAGATAGAAAGACTAGAGGAAGGTAAACAATGAAATAAGAGAGGAGGAACAAGTGCCTTAGGGACAGTCACATAGGAGGGTGCCCCCAATTCACCAATCGCAATGTTATGTCCGTAAGACACAACACACAATAATGAAAATAGAGAGAGGTAATATAGAAGAATGATGAAACAAATAGAAGAAGGTCACAACAGAAGTAGTCTCCTCGTATCCTGGACTTATGAGAGAATCAGGGGTCATCCCAAGAGGCCTAAACAACACATAACACATCACAATAGATAAAGGGTTAGAAATACTTACCTATAGGGATCATCAAACTAAGTGTTGTCATCAAGCAAATCATTGTCATCTTCCCACTCCCAAATGTTAGAAGAAAGTGGGACATAAGGTACCATAGCCCAACTCTTGTTCTTGTCTTTAAGTTTCTCATTCTTAGGATCATCTTTGTTTGGTTAAATGTTTGGTTCAATGTTTTCTTGTTGGGATGCAAGGTATAGGGCATAAGCTCATCACCTTCTCTTCCTTTCTTTTGCTTGTCGATTTCTTTTTGTTCTACCACTTATCTCTTGTAAGATAGGGTTTTTCTCTTTCATAGATTTTTGTGTTTTAGAAGAAGAAGCACCGGGATCAAATCTAATTTATCTAAGTGGAATATTTTTTTGTCGACAATTACCTCCCGATCCTTGTAAGGATGACTGAGGAGGAACCTTAACATAGGGTCCATTTCCTTTCAGTCTAGAATTCTCTTCAAATGCGGGTTGTTTGTCTCTTTTTATTTCTTGCATAGGAGGACCGGCCACTTGATGTAATAGTTTCGTTTTGTAATTTCTATAGCTCAAAGACTTAAAATCTGTCTATGGCTCTAGTTCCATTTCAGATTTGTCCCAAAAATAGTCCACTATACAATGTTGTCTTATAACCAAAGGTTTATATTTGTTGCAGGGGATAGTAATCACTTGTCCATTCAAAGGAAATTTTACACAGTTATGAATTGTTGAAGAGACAGCTTTCATGGCCTTTAACCATGGGTGTCCTAATTTTATGTGAAAGAGATCAGAAATGGGGACAACATCAAACCATTATTCTACATGTTTCTCAAATACAGTGACCAACAATGATATTTTCCTGGAAGTGTTTATAAAGGTTCCCTTACGTGTCTTAATCATCACATCTGAGGGGTCATAAAATCTTTGCATTAATTGATGTGAAAAGAGGAACTCTTTTGTGGTTACATTAGTCATGCAATTAGGATCAATAAGGGTTTCATGTACAGGATCTCCCATTATGTTCACAATGATATAAAGAGGTCCTTCAGTGTCTCCAATTGTTCTATCATGAGGTGTAAACATAATTTCAGGTTCGGGGACCTTTCTTTTCAAGTAAGGCCTAGGAGGAAACCTATTTTTGTTATTGTGATTAGAATCCATGTGTATAAGTGTTCAAATCAATGCAAGATCAGATTTTAAAAGCTTTTCAAAATTTATGCAAAAGACAAGTGCAAAACTATGTGCAAAAATGACCTAAAATGCTTGATTTTTTTTGTACTTTTTCAATGCAAATATATGAAAGAAAAGGTGTTGCAAATATTTTGATCAAGGGTTTAAAATAATGGCAATAATATCATTCACCTAAAATCATAAAATCTTTACAACACACTTGGAGTGCAAATCTAGGAGCAAATATAGCAAAAATGTGTAATTTTTCACCAAATTTTCAATACAAGAGCCCAATGAAAAAGGTGTTGTGAAGATTTTTAGGAGAGATAGAAGATAATAATCCTAATAACAGCTAATTAGTGCAAAAATATTCTTCACAACATGCCTATGGTGCAAATCTAAAGAGTTGTTAAGGCCAAATCTAGTGAAAATCAAGGTTTTTCAAGCCCTAGGTATGAGATCTTAATGCAGAATGCTATATGAATGTCTTACAGTCTAATTTATGATGAAAATTAATTCCACTCAAATCTGAAAATGATTTTTGTACCCTACAATGCAAAATGCAAGTGCAAATCTAATCAAAAATCAATGAAAAATACTAGTTTTGTTGAAATTTTCTATGTAAAAATGCAAATTTTTGAGATCTAAATACAAATTTACACTAAAATGCAACACTACAGCGAAATAAAAATTTGAATAGTGTCTAAGATCAGTAGAAAAATCTAAAACAAGATTTTATCTACAAACCCTAGTTTTTGAAATTACTAGGTTATAAAAAAAATTCAAGATTTCCAACAAAACCCTAGCAATTTTATGATGAAAATGCAATGCAAGTGATTGAATTTTTGTAATTTTCTACAATTTATCTTAGATCTAATGCAAAAATCAGAAATTTAATGAAATTCAAATTAATTGATGTAAATTATATGAAAATGCAAACCTTAGAATGGAATTTTTTTGTCAAATTTTGCAATTTTTTTGTATTTTTCCAAATGTAATAAGATGAACAATGAAATGAATGAGTGAAATTAATACAAGTCTGAAACAAAATACTCAACAAGGTGCAAATTTCATTAAAAACATGGGTTCAGCAAAATGTTTAAGGTAAAATTTAGATAGTTGGTTTTTGATAGTTCATGTGTGTATCCTCCTTTCACCCTAAAACATTCAAGGACCTTAGGTCGAGTAGGAATCTACTATCAGGCCCTTGATCACTCAAAATGTAGGGAAAATTGGATTTATGTGATTTGATTGCTTGATTATGCTCAATTATGCTCAAAACCCTAATTATGAAAATACGGAAGCAAACAGACAAATTACTGAAAATGCTGCTACATAAAGATGTAAAATAATAGACAAATGTGTACCAGTTTTTGAAGTTCAGGAAATGGAACAGTCAGGGACTAATGATCGGGTGCCCTAGTCTAGTGCCCTAATTTTTGTCAGAATTTGGGAACTTTATCTGCAACCTGTTCCTGTTGTCTTAGAGATTTCTTTGTTGTAGGATCTAGAGGACTAATGAGCAAGCGCTCAAGTCTAGATCCCTATTTTCAACTCTGATCTGCAATTCTGATACTCTGCAACCCTTCTCTGCAACTCTACTTTTCATGCTTCTTTAACCTATAACTTGCAATCACAGAAAAATGGGGAGAGGGTTGTGGTGTTTAGAGGCTTACCTCTGTCAAGCACTAGAGAGACATTCAAGTCTTCCAAACACCATTGTTAGAGAGAGAGTGTGTGCCCTTGTGGGGTAGAGACAAAAACCAAATGATAAATACTTGAAAACACAAATGATATCACCTTGTAGTGAAGATCTCATGGAAGGAAGAAGCTCTTCATGCCATGAGGAGATGAATGCTCAAATCTGTAAATACAAACACATAAACAACACAAAATCTACTCTTCCACACAATGAATGCCTTGAATCACCTTTAAAATGCCAATACTCATCTAGTCATCATTTAATAGTCATCTGGTTTACAAATGAATGCCTAAACATGCTTATATATGCAACTACAAACATTCCCACCAAGAATTTCGTAATTGAAACTTACCGTGTCAGCATGGGACCTAATTAACAGTCACTAACTGGCACTTAAATTTTGGGCCTGATCTAAAATAGGGTAGGGCTAGGGCGTGGGTGCCCAAATCCTCCCACCTATTTTAGGCAAGGTCTATCTCAAGTGATCCCCCTAGGTCCCATTCATCATTAAACTTAGGGGTTTTCTCATCAGGATGCCAAAATATGATGCAAGATGTCATAAATGCAAATTAAAGACCCAGGAGCTAAACCTTAGGAGAGAAAAGCCCCCAAGGGGACATTTTCTAACATTACAGTATTAATCCCACATTGTGAAATGTTGTCATTTATGCATCATATTCCTAGGTCATGCTAGTCATAGATGATTATAGTGGCTATGATTATTTGATATCATGTGTGATTATACCACGCTGGAGTGGATTATGTCACTTTGGCTATTATATGTGCAGTAGGTACACCTAAAGGTTGACTTGAGTGTGTAAGTAATTATAGGTGTTAACTAATATGGGAAATGTGGAGAAGGAAGACATGGGATGCTAATCCATCTCACCCTTATCCTTGTGTTGTGGAAACCTGTAATGTGTGATTAGAGTCAGTTGTGTGCATTTTCTTAGAATTTTGCTTTATATTTTAAATGATCTCAAAAAACATGTTTTTCTATGGTTTTAGATTATTTTAATAATTAATTATCTTAGTGGAAATATATATTGCATTAGATTATGCTATAGGAATATATTTAAATGATTTCAAATTATTTCTAAAATTTAATATTTTTTTCGTCAAAAAGGTAGAATTGCATTAAATTGGAAAATGAAATTCCTAACATGGTGTGTTTGGACTTTTCGGAATGAGATTGAGTTAAAAAGAAATTACCTATTTGGAATAGTTGCAATAAGTTTGTTAGATAATTTTCTACTACTAAATGTGTTATCTGAAAGGTATTTGGAAGTTGAAATATTGTTAAATCAATTTCAATGTTCCTAGGTATTTTATTAAATTATTTAGGTTAGTAAAATTAAATGAATTAGATATATTTTTAAATAATGTATTAAATGAATATATCTTATTTCATTATTGATTGAAAGAAAAAATTATAAGTGAATTTTATATGCTATTTTAAATTAGGGCTTTTGGGTGTTAAAAGGGAAAAAGGAGTTATTTTATTTCATTTTTTTTCCTCTCCATTTGCTCTCTCCTCTCAAACCCTCTCTTGTTGGAAAGAAGGATTTTCACCATGAATGAAAGAAAGGTTGAATTGCTTGGATTTCTTTCTTGAAGTGGACTAGATTTATATTGTGAATGCTTGTGTGTGATCAAAGCTTGCTTTCAAAACCCTCTTCTCCTCCTTGGATTGCTTGTAGGAAACGTATGATTCTTGAATCTTTCATTTGTTTTAAATTTGTATGATTTCTTCGTTATGATGCCACATTTAGTAGATTGCTATGGCATCCTGATTAGGCAAGGAAAACTTAGATATGAATTTATGGTTTTTTATGTATTTTTGCTTTGTGTTCTTAGTTGGAAATTGTTTAGTGGAAAAGAGTGATCTAGCCTAAGGAGTTAAATTAGGTCAAAATGCTCTTCCACAATATTGGGGCACAAACCAAGCTTGGCTTCTACCTAAGAAGGAGAGCCAAAGTAAATGGGTTCTGCCCTTTTGTTATATATAGATTGATCAACCAAGTTCAACCAAACTCAAAGAAGCTAGCTAAGACTATGATCAAACCCTCAAATGATGAAAGAACAGACTATAACTGATTGTCAGAAATAAATTTGAATGAATAGAAAGTATAGTAAAGGTCAGAGGAGGATTCGAAACCTAGATTTTGTAGCAGAAATGTCTAATACTAGGGTACTCGAGTGCCCTAGGCCTTTTCTAGGGTTTCACAAAAACTCAGATATCACCAAACTTGAACCTGTCTGTTCTACAGTCTTACCAAAAATCAACTCCCAAAGCCTATTCATCTGACCTATACACATGAAAAGAGGAAAAGATTGTATTGTGTTTAAGGGTTTGCCTCAGTCCAACCCTATGTTGGTGTTCCCACCTCTATTACAGCAATTATTAGATCCAATAGTGCGTACCCTAGGAGGGAAGACACCGGATCTGTAACAATATGATGAATAATGAATGATAATGATGATAATACCAATAAAATATATGACCTTATTTGATGAAGATTCTACACCAACAAAGGAGAGTGATGATGATGGCTTCAAACTTCCTTCAAATCCTACAAAATAAACTTCAATAGCATCCAGAAGTAGATAACACTCCAAGCATGAAGAATACTTTAGCATAGAACACAATATGAGAGTGAACTTCGCATTAATCCTCCAGCAGGCACCTAGATGTAAAATGAACTACAACACTCATTTAAATATGCATTCCCGCTCACTGATGAAAAATAAAACTTCATTAGGCTGACAAATAAAAACCAAAGGACTGTCCCAAGCCAACACCACAAAGTGGGGCTAAAAATCCCAAGTGGGCCTAGGGCACCTTGGACCTTTAGCCCATAGACTCCGGAAAGTGTCTAATTTAGCAAGCTTAGTCCAGTCCTAAGTTGATTATGTCAGCTTTATTTATCAGGATTGAGATTTTCATCATTTTAAGCTCAAAAAGGTGTTAAAATAGGTCTAACCAGGTGCTAAACTAAGTGTAAAATGCTAGTGTGCACATTTTATGACTCAACATTTAGCCCCCACTTTAGTGTGTGTATGAACTTATGTTTGAACTCATACTAAACGATGGATAAAACACACAAGCCCAAAGAATTTTGCCAAGTTGTGGACCACATGTAGCCCCCAAACTTAGGACCCTAAGGTTACAAACACATAAGCAAAGAGATTTCAAACACACAAGACATTGCAACATTAATTCACACATACATGGAGTACTAAAAGCATACATAAGAATACACGCAGAAGACACACAATACACAAAGGTAATACACACCAAACACAATGCATACACACTTGACACAAAGCATACACATAAGACACAAGGCACAATGAATACATAGAGGAACACATGGAATACATGATGAAGACATGTGGAACATAAGTTAAAATGCATAAAGAAAACAAACATAAGAATGCACATAGAACAAACACACAAGGCACATGACTCTGATGCTAGCTTGCTCTATCACTAGGAGTCATGTGAAGAAAAGTACCACCGTGGATCACACACTAGTAAGGACTACCAAATTACTAGGTGACCACGACAAGTCACATGAAGCACACAGGCTAGCCAACTATGTTGCACTAGGTGGCTCATGGACTAAAGAGGTAGCATCACATGCTAGTGAGGACCGCTAAATCACTAGGTGAGTTCCCTGCTAACAAGTAAATATGCAACCAAAAGAGAGCATAGAATGATGCATGCCCCCACCTTAAAGTGATTGCTAACTCCTATCAGAGAGTAATTGCTTTAAGGTAGAACAAATCATAAAATAGGAACCAGAGCTTTTCGGAAGCACATGCCCATATGTGTTTCCAAAAACTACATCACACAATGGGGTTGCCCCCACAAAAGGAAAATCCAAGGCAATACTACATGCATGATACACAATGACTTGTGTATTCATGGTATGATGCCGAGCATAGCAACAAGGTGCCACTAAAATCAAAACATAAAAGAAGCAACAAGTCACACTAAGAAACAACACAAAGGGTTCTACTTAACTAGCATTAGTATAGGAGTAGTTGCATAATAGGAGAATTCTCAAGACTATATATATGGAACTATCATCATCTGCCAGCTAGTAGAACTATGGAGACAAAGGAAGAAGTATCACATTTAACCAAAAATAAACATCCCTAAACAAGGGAGAATGCCGAAGCATTCTATGCCTTGCATCATCCACAAAGGACACAACAACAATACAAATTATGACATATAGAAAAATGATGATACAATTAGAGAGAGAATGTCACAACAGATTTCGTTCCCTTTGTATCCTTACACCTACAAGGGTGTCAAGGCTCATCCAAAGAGAGATTAACAACACAACAATAGTAACAACACATGAACACAAATAAAGCATCAAGCGGCACATTACGAGGGAAACACAATCATATGCACACATAACAAAGAAAATAAGGTACCTCACATGTGAGTCAACCTAAAGAAAGTCATCCTCCTCCCAATTGAGTTTATCATCTGTCTAGATCAGTGGACAAGATGCAAGAAGAGTTCTATAGCACGAGATGTATAATCAAAATGACATAGGGGCAAAATGACAAAACTTCTCCCAAAAAGGGGTCAAATCAAGGATGTGGTGTCCCACCAGGCATGCCAAAAATTTGTATGCAAAAATAAGGAAACAATATGTCAAAGAACCTACTCCATACTTGAACAACACCTCATCTAAGGATCAAATACTAAGCAAGATAATGAAAATAATAAACAATCCTATGATATTTGATCACGATTTTGATATGTTTGGTTGTTTGATTTTGCAGCATAGTAACTAGATGAAAGATAATGGATATGAGAATCTAGAGTGATTTTGATAGCATGATGTTGTATGCAGATGTGATGCTCAAATGACTTTGTTGAGACTTGATTTATAGGAGATGAGGGATAGGAATGGATGGCTAGGATTATATTAGTGGTGGATGGCTAGGATTAAGAGAGATAAGGATCAATGATGAATGGTTGAGATTAAAAGATATGGATGGCTAAGATTGAAAGGTTATTTTATTTTGGATCACTTCATTTAATAAAGGTACCAAGTGGTTGAGGATAGGATAGTGTGATAAAGTGGTTGGTAGTGTGACAAAGGATTTAAATAAAAAATTACTTAAATTATGAGAGAGAGACATGTGAGGAGAATAAAGGTGACATTATTTAAATATGTGGTGAGGGATAATTTAAATAAATATTTTATTCATTTAAATTGGATGATGGAGGAAAATGGGAAATTAATTAAATAAATAAGATTTATTTAATTAATTGGCTAGAGGCGATAAATGGGATAAATTAAATAAATATAATTTATTTATTTAATTTAGGAGATGGAGGAAATGGATTAATTTTAGGTGTCTACAGGAACAAGAGCCATACCTATATTATCTTCGGCCTCACTATCAGAATGTAGTACAATAGGATCCATAGCAGCTTGTGAAGCTTCTTATTTCTCAGCAAGAGACACAATGGTTGTAGTTGTCGCTTTGGTGTCCATTGGTGATAAACGCTTGTGAGGAGGGAGGTTATTCTCTCCTATGACAAGGTGATCCATAGCACAACACATCTTTCTCTCTCCCAATCTTATTCTGCTTAGCTTTATTCTTGATGCTTAAGGGCAACCGTAACATCTTCCAATGCAATTCCTTTTCTTCCTTTGCTTCAAGAACATTAGAAGAAATAGGAGGAACCACCGAAGGCTGGGAGACTACAAGGGAAGGGTTTCTCAATGTAGTATGCTCTTCCTTCTCAACTTTTGAAATAGGGGGAAGTATGGGAGCATCCTGAAGTGGTTTAGAAACCTCAAGAAATAAAACATGTGCAACTGATGAAACACCACTAATATTGCGAAACTAATGAAACACCATAGAGGCAGGTGGGACAAAAGTAATATTTCAATTACAGGGAGGTCTATTTTGTGCATGAAGGTTACCTTATTGTCCTTGAAGGGATGGCAGAGGGGGGACCTCGACATATCTACCAGATGCTTGAGGATGGGGAAAAACCTTCGATTCAAGCTTAGCCTCATTCACTACCTGTGGGACAGGAGGAATTATAGTCATGGCCTTAGAAGATTGAGGAGGTTCAAGAACATTATTAGGAAGAATATTACTAAGTGATAACTCTTCTATTTTATTTTCATTGAACTTTTGATATGATAAGAAAAATATATCCTCTCTAGGTCTAGCAACTCCAAATGGTTGTCGCCAAAAGAAGTCAAATGGAAAATGTCCATTGCAAGTAATGGGGTGATACAAACTATGATGTACAACATGCACACGTCCCTAAAAATGGAAACTTTAAGCACTTGTGAAACATAGAGGGGACCACCTTCATGGAGTAAATTCATGGAGAACCCAACTTCACATGAAATTGGTCTGATGTAGGAATGATAACAAAATGAACATCCAAAGCTCTTGGCCCAAATTCAATTTCAAGAGTTAAAGTAGCAAGAGTTGGAAGGATAGACCCATCGTGTGCTTTAGTAGCCATCTTTGATACCTCATATGTATCTTGATGTAAATGATGCATGTAGAGAAAATCTTCAGTAACTAAATTCACCATGCATATAGGATCTATCATAGCACCACGAATAGGTTTATCATTGATTCAAATAGTTATATAAAGAGGCCCATCAGAAGCTTTGATGGTAGCATCATGTGGAGTAAAAGATATAGAAGGTTCCAAATCCACTCACTATTTGTGAGGGTGAGCATCCACCAATCCTTGTTCTTATCCAATGAATTGTCTACTCTGAATTTCTTCTTGTAGCCCCACTTACATACAATGGGCTTCCTTTATTTAGAAAAATGAACAAGATCCTAGGTATCACAAGATTCTAAAGCCACCATCTCCTCTTACATGGTTTTTTGCCAAGACTCACTATCATCTGTAAGAATAGCTTCCCTATAGGATCCAGGTTCATCACCAGTACTTAATAAAGCAAATACACAACAAAACTCTAGTGGGATATACCTATCAACTAGATTATGTTGTCTTGTGAATCTTCTCAAGGTTGGGGTAAGGGATTCTTCCTCTTATTCTTTTGCATTCTCAATCTCTTCTATAATCTCAAAGTCATCCTTCTCAGAACTCCCACTTGAAACCTCTTCTTCCTCTACATCTTCAAGTCCATCATTTTATTCTTCCTTATGTTCATATTCTTGTTTCAATTAAAAATGAACTATCTTTTTCCCTTCTTTATCTTTTGATTGTTTAGGATCAGAAATGGCTCTAAGTTCTCTAAAAATCACATCTCTAGAATAGACAACCATTTTGGTTAGAAGATTTCAAATCTTATAACATTTAACATTCTCACCATATTCAATGAAGATGAATTTATGTGCTTTTGGATCCAACTTAGAACACTTTTCTTTAGGCACACGAACAAAATCTTCATAGCCAAAAACTCTTACATGTGAAACAGAAGGTTTCTTACCTATCCACACTTCATAAGGTGTCAAATCAAGAGCCTTACAAGGAGATCTATTGATCAAGTAACAAGCAATATAGATAGCTTCTACTGAAAAACATTTATCTAACTATACATCACTTAACATACTTTTGGCTCTTTCCATTAAAGTTTGGTTCATCCTTTCTGCAACCCCATTATGTTGAGGTATGTCATAAACAACCTTTTTCCTTATGATACCTACATGCGTGAAAAACTCATCAAACTCCTTAGAATAATATTATGCTCCATTATTAGATCTCAATACTTGTATCTTATGTTTTGATTGATTCTCTACTAAGACTTTAAATTCCTTAAACTTAGTGAAAACCTCATATTTATGTCTCATAAAATAAATCCATGTATATCTTGAAACATCATCAATGAATGTCACAAAATATCAAGATTTTTGACAAGAATCATTATTCGCATGTCCAAAAGCATCCATATAATAGTTTCTAATTTACTCTTTGCTTTATTGCTTCCTGAAGGAAATGATGCTTTGTTTTGTTTCCTGATGTAGTCAAGACCAGGGAGTTTTATCAAACTACCCAGTCATGCAACCAATACAACACAATAGAAGCATAAATTCAACATAGAAATCTGAAACAAATTTATTAACTTCAAAACATCAGCATTTAAAAATTTGTTGGCCCTTCACAACCTCAGCATTATACTGCAATATTCAATCGACTATGTGCTTACAGTACCAAAATGCCTTCAAATGGATGTAGAGATCACCCCTAATCTATTGTCACCCCATGATGCAATTATGGAGTCAACACAACCTACTCAGTATTCCCCAACACCTGGTTTTCATGGGTATCAAGTTCTCCTAGCACCTTCTTCCTAACTATGTCTCTTTCATTGTAGCCTTTTCTTGAGCAACTTAGACCATAACTTTCCCTAGGGCCAATATCTCAAGATTGTGAGAGTAGTTTAGCACACCCATTATCCCCTCTTTTGACATATTAAAGGCTAACGTAAGGTTGTTTCAGACCAAATAGGCAAACCTTGAATTTTCTATGCCCAATTAGGCCAAAATTACAAAGCAAGTACCCTCTAAAAGACTCCACAAATAAATATTTCACTTTGGAATGACTTGTTAGATGGAAAAACATGAGATTCAATGAGTTTTGGGGTCAAGAGGTAAAATAGTTTCATTTTAAGCTTTCTTGTCCACTCCAACTACCAAAATAATGGGGTCTTAGCCATTAGTACGTCCTCAAAACCCACACAAATCAACTCCTTTGGTTCTAAATCTTTGAAATCATGCAGAGCACTTCCTCATCTTTCATTCTAACAGTTTTTAGGCGATTTCCATAGTGGGAAAGAGAATTATTACATTTTTTCCTAACCAAACCCTAGAAACCCTTATCAACCAAGGCACCTACAGCAAATGGGTTATAACTTTCTTCAAATTGCAAGTCAAATCTTCAAACTAGGGGTATATGACAGGTTCCTCAATCTACTTTCAGACCAGGTATGGTACACCTCTACTATAGTCCATACAAATGCAAAATAAAAGTGAAAATGAATGCAAAAAGATAGAAAAATAGAGTAATAGAACACAAAATTGCATTCTCATTCATCTTCGAGCCTCCTTTAACATTTGTGTGTCTATTTGTATCCACTTCCAATGGTAATAACCACCTTTTGGGTTGGTTGACCCTTCAACTTCCACAATAGCAACATTTCTTGCAATTTTACATTGTTTTGTGACAATTTGACAACTGTTTGTCATGACAACATCTTTCACACATGTGGTCTAGATAGACCTTATTGAAAACATACAAAATGGTCTGGATAGACCTTATTGAAAACAAAATTTAACCTCCTACTGGCCTCTAGGACCTATGGATCAAAGATGATTTGGTGCTCCTGCACCATACACTTGGGGGTGAAATGATTTCATCCTCCTGATGAAATGAGGTCTTCTACAACTACTCCATGTTGTGTGATGTCTTCCTCAAACATCCAAGTTGCATCCTCAATAGGCAGTCCAACCCATTTGACTAAGTATTCTTTGTATACCTTTCTCCTTGTCCTCTTGACCTCCTTGGTTCCAAGATAGCTTCCAACTACAGTGGTTGATTGGGTGGTAGATCCTTGACCCATTCCTCATCATCAGCATCAGATTCATCTGCTCCTTTACCTACACAAACAGATCCCTTGAAGGGATAGAGGTCAGATACATTGAAAATAGGTGATATGGCAACTCCTTGTGGGAGTTTGATTTCATAAGCATTGTTCCCATATTTGTGGATCACTCTACAGGGTCCTATTTTCTTCATCATTAGCTTTGTATATTTCCCCTTGGGTAATCTCTACTTCAAGTGTGTCAACACAAGATCACCTACTTCAAATTGTACATCCTTCCTCTTCATGTCTGCCTTCTTCCTATATCTGTCCACATTCTTTTCAAGTGTCTCCCTAACATGTTGATGGATATCATGTATGGCTACTACAAAATCCTCTAATTGTGCACTTCTTTTACTCATCCCACTCAAGTCTCTCAGCTCATAAACTCCCCTAGGGTGCATCCCATAAACAACCTCAAAAGGACTTTTGCCAATACTTCTATTAACTAATTCATTGTATGCATATTCTGCCTGAGGTAGGATCAAGTCCCAAGCCTGATTGTGTTCCTTAGTCAGACATCTTAATAGGTTTCCCAAGGACCTATTGACAACCTCAGTCTACCCATCTATCTGAGAGTGATAGGAAGAACAGTAGGATAGATTGGTGCCTAGTTTTCTCCAGAGTGTTCTCCAAAAATGTCCAATAAACTTAGCATCTCTGTCAGACACAATAGACAGTGGCAGTCCATGGATTCTAACAATCTCCTTAAAGAACAAATTTGCAATATGGGTTGCATCATTAGTAGTTTTACATGTAATGAAGTGTGCCATCTTGTTAAACCTGTCCACTACCACATATATACTATCATATCCCCTTGTAGTCCTAGGTAGACCTAAGACAAAGTCCATACTTATTGCTTCCCATGGTTTGTTTGGTGTAGGTAGGGGCTGGTACAAACCTACATTTGAACTTGTCCCTTTGGCTCTTTGACAGATGACACATCCCTCCACAAACTTTTTGACATCCAAATGCATCTTGGGCCAATAATAAAATCTCTTCACCTAATCTAAAGTTTTGTCACAACCAAAATGTCCCCCTAGGCCTCCACTATGCTTCTCTCTCACTAAATTCTCCCTCATGGAACACCTTGGTACACATAATTGGGCTTCCTTAAACAAAAGACCATCTTGTAAAACATACTCAACATATTCTCCATGAAATGAATCAAAAAATTGATTACATACCTCAAAAGCATCCTTGAAGTTAGCATCCTCTTTGTACATACCTTTTAGGGAATCAATCCCCACACTTTGAAGTTGTACTTCTTGTACCATCAGCACCCTCCTATTGAGTGTGTAGACACCTAAAAATGTCTTTTACCATCAAACCGACTCCTGACATCCCTAAACATACCAATTTCCCTTCTAATCAATTAATTAAATTTTTATTTAATTAATTATCCCTTCGTCACCTAATTTTCCATCATTCTATCCCCAACAATTGAATTAATTTCATTAATTCAATAGTCCAAACCTTAGCTATTTGATTTAATAAATATGCAATATTTATTTGGTCAATTTCCCTCTCCTCACTAAATCCAATTAATTAGCCAAATTATGTTTAACTAATTAATTCAGCCTACTAATTAACCTATCCCTACCCTAGACAATTAAATAGCTATTATTTAATTGCCTACCCTAGCCTACCTCATCCTAGCCCTAGGATTTATTAAATAAAACCTACATTTAATTAATCCTAACCTCTCATTTGGGTGGTCAAACCTAGCTTAACACCCTTCCCCACATCCTCCAAATAAAAAATTGAAATATATCCACATAAATCAATTTTTTATTTAAATATATCCTACATCACAATTAATTCCTCTTACAACCCCTTACCACCCCAATACCTCATTTATCTCCACTTATCCCCAAATGAATTTTTAATTCATTTTACATTCTCCATATGAATCTTTAATTCATAAATATTCCATCTCACCCATACTCATTTAATTCCCCCTTTTCCCAAAATGAATAAAAGATTTACTTTTATTCCTAGCCCTCCATTCCTCCAAGATCAAATCTGGGCCCTCCACATCACTTTTATCCTCCACCATTCATCCTCCAAACCAATCTCCACCCTTGGATCAAAATCCCTCCAAAATCTCTATAAATACAACATCTTTCAACCCATTCTAGGATCCAAGTTTTAAGTAGAGTTACCATGCCCAAATATCTATAGAGCTAATTAGTGAGTTACAAATTTGAGATAGCATTTCACATTTCATTCATCAATTAGGGAATATCATGTCTTAGGAGTTCTTGGGTACAAGTTTCCTTTCCCTTGATGAGATTGGGTCTTTCTTGTTTGAGGTATAACTTTTTGTTTTATTATGCATTTAGTTTGTATTTTACCTTTAACTTGATTTTCTTAATCACATTGGCACTCCCGGTGGGACCCACAAGGTCCAAATCTAATCTATTTTTGTGAGTTTTTGTTGTATAGATGTGATTTTGTAGAACCAATGCTATCTACCCTGCACAGTGGCACCATCCTTGGCGCATTTTGGCGCTATTTACTGTTTTAGCACTATTTTGGAGAAGCAATTTCTCTATTGACTTTCACTCACAAAATCCATTCAATCTTCTTCATCTTCCTATTGTTTTTTAGTTTGTCTTTACTCTATTTTTTGCAGGAATATTGTACGAACAGGAGGAAGTTATGCCAAAATTTTCCTAAAAGAACAAACACATGTCTTGACATTTATTTGTCCTACTTTGCATGGTATTAGGCTAACCAGACTAACAAGCTCTTTGTCTTTGCAGTTTAACTCGCTATTCTAGTTAGAAAACACCTATGTTTTGCAGGGTGGACACGTTCAGACACGTATTGGCACTATCGGCACCTAGCACAGCGCCATCTTCAAACTGTGACTAGACTACTTGACAGCATGCGCAGTGGCCCCTTCTTATAGTCGTAGTAGCGCTATTTTCTGTTGTAGCACCTTATATATCCCATTGTAGCGCTATATTCTATACCGACACTTTTTAAGTCTTATTGTAATGCTATTCTATATATTGGCACAGTCTATATCATTCATTAGCGCTATGTTTTAGATTGGCGCTATCTGTAAGTAAGCGGTGCTATTTGTATAGGGTGTCAGGTTCTTTTCTGTCTGGCTCTGTTTGTTTCACCATTGCTATCCGTAGTGGCACCATTAGGTCTCTATATTAGTGCTATTTTCTGAGACTAACTTTTATGTTCTGTGCAGGGACTGACAAGTGGTTTGCAGGTTACCACCATTATTTTGCGGGCACTAACAAGTGTTTGCAAGGTTTTTTAATCTTTAGTTTAGCAAACACTTCAATTGGAAAATAAAATGAACCCTTGCATGCTAGCTTAGACAAACACTTCAATTTGGTGCAATAAAATTAATCAACAACCAACAAACAAATCTTTGTGTGTGTGTGTGCCAAACATTTAAATTTGGTGTTCTAAAATTCACAAATTGTGTGCCAACAACTATCAAAATATTTCAACTTTGGGCTTTAAAAAGAACCACAAAGTGCATCAATGAAATCATTAGATTAAAAAGAACCACAATCTGCATTCTTCACTCATATAAACAAGAAAACCAATCTAATTTGTGTGAAGTGTTTTTCGTGATTTTGCTCATAGTGTGAAAAAGTGTATGCTCTTCCCTCGCACCATTGGTGACCTTGGGAATCAAAAGCTTTTCACAACACTTGCACAAATCACCCCCAACATAATCCAAAGAAATAAAATGAACCATATTTAGTGTGATGCAAGCATAAAGAATACGTATGCTCTCCCCTCGCATCTTTGTATGAACTTGGGGATCAAAAGTATTTTTGTGGTTGTGTCACTTTTGTTAATCCTTAGAGGGCCTACCACCCTGCTTCGAAAGGTGGGAATGACCCAAGCGGTAACAAGCTAAAGCCAAGCTCTTTTGAGCCGCTATATAAATTAATGTGTTTGTGATGAAAGTCATAAGCAACAGGTGTTGTTGTGTCATACCGATAGCCAACCTCCCCCAAAACCCTCCAAGGCATAACCCTTGGAGGCTAGGAGACTCCATAATGGAGAGTAGCGTTGTCGCCCGTATGGCCACTTGAATGAATGCACTTACTACGAACCTTTGTTTAGCAAGCCAAAAACCTTCTATTTGTTGATGCAGAAGGGAAACCTTTGAAGCGGCCCTGATTCATGTGGTTCTTAGCCAAGGTAGTAGGGACAATCTAAAGGTTTGGTGAGGGACAAGCCTTACAGGAAACCTGGATCTTGGTATAAGTGAGAAGTGTGCGCAATTGTAAGGAGAAGCCGGTGCTACCAAGATCCTGGAGCTACCCACTTTGAATAGGCGCAGCTAGGGGATTCAACAAATACTGTCATATCTTCGCCTTAGGTTGTGCAAAGTGCTTGTTTAACAAAATCACACGTCTTTTTCACAAACAAAAATCTTGGTTATTGTATGTTTTTATGCTTAAATTGTTTTCAAGAAACTTGCCAAGATACAATAAAAATCATTTGATCAAACTTCAATCAAAACAAATCAAAAATTGCCATCAAAATCTATCTTTTTCAGAGCCTCGACCAACACTGCCCTGTTTTAGCGTCATCTGTGTCTACTTTTGGCATCATTTCACCTGTGGATTGGTGCTATTTGCATATTGACTTGTCTGAAACTGAAACCAATTCCATTGTGATCTTTAGGACCTGCTTTGCCATAATCCATATTCACCTTCCAAAAATCTAACAGCATCCCGTCCATTTTCTCCTCAAAATTTTTCAAATCATACCTTCATTTTGACCTTAGAGAATCAATCATTATCATTGTTGGACCCTTTGCTATATCAAATCCACTCAAATTCGTATCCATTCATCCTCATTGATCTTTGCATACCTTTTTTGGACCAAAACAAAAAATCCTTGTCACAAGAAATCATTCCAAAATCCAAAAACATATCCAAAATCTTTCAAAATCAAAACACCCATCAAAAAATCATCAACCAAAAACTTGTCATCCCTTTGAGCTAAAGCTAGATCTAGATTTCATCATTCACATCATATTTTGCTTGGAGAGTCATTAGTCAACCTTTCAAGTAAAATAATCATCCTTCTTTATGTAAGGTCATTAGTCTACCCCAAACAAAGAGAAACATCCATTTGTGCGACACAAATCTAGATCTTACCTAAGCTCAATTTGTTGACCATCAAAATCCTTTTTTGAAAAACATCATCCTAATCTCTCATATCAAACATCAAAAATCTCTTCCATCAAACCATCCCCAAACATCATCCATCATCTACCCTTTGGTCCAAATTTGTGCAAAAAGACAATATCGTCCACTCTTATCATCCCTAGATTGACACTTTTTTGAAGAATCATCCTAGAAGTGAAAAATCTATTTTTTATCACACTACAATCATCCTTTCATCTTCTTCTCTACTCCATCTCACTACCACATTCATCTTTGGGTCCAACAATTTAATCCAAATTCTCTAAGGTCTCCATCCCCATTTCACTCCATCTCCAAAATCAAATCCATACACTTGCATGACCATAACTAGATCACAACACAAGAAAAATCAAGCAATGGAAAAACAATATAAAGGCATAGGAATGCCCAATACCAACGACAGCAACATACCAATCAACAAAACATACAACATACCCACGGTCTTTCAAATCCCAACATATAATGCCAATGAAAATCCCTTCCATTTCTTACAACAACCAGCACCACCACAAAACATCCCTACCATGTCCCAAGATGATCAAGATGTCTTGAACTTTACACAAGATGCCGATAGCATGGACCTACTTGACAAAATCCTAAGATCGGATCCAAATAGATATCTTGATTATCTCCTCAAAATTGGTGCTCAAACACCCCACAACATGACATCATCTCAACCATCCACCTCTAACATCACTCCTACCACATCCTCCCAACCATCTACATCAAACACCCAACCTATCGTCCCACAAACATCAACTCCCACCGTATCTACCGCCAACACAACCTCTAATGTCATCACACCTACAATCCTCACAAGTGTCTCCAATCCTATCACCTCCCAACCCATCATCACATCCACTACCACAACTACCATAAACCCTTCCATTCCACAAATCACCTTGGGCATACAAGGGAACATCACGCATGCAAGTACCTCCACCCAACCCTCAAACCATAGTATACCTAAGACAATTATTCTCACAAACACCTTACAATGCATCCAACCCATCCAACATCCACCTATCCAACGTCAATCCATCCAATGTCACGTATCCACATAACCCCAATCCCCAAATACCCCCACATATTCTCCAACAACTCTACGCTCATCAACAACAGCTTGCACAACTTAAGCAAAACACATCACAATACCAAAACACGACCTCCCAAAACCTCCAACATCAAACCCCACCTAATCTCCAACACCTCATCCATACCTACACACCCCAACCACAATCAACACCGGATCTCACAACCATTGTACAGGCCTTGATCCAAAAGGTAGATGACATACAGACTGGGGGCAAACACAAACAGTACTCTTTTGAGGATATTTGTCCCTATCCATTTGACCGGACATTATACATGCCCCCTTTCCCCAAGAATTTTGAAACACCTAAATTTGACAAATACAAGGGAAAGGGAGACCCTAGGGATCACCTTAGGGAGTTCTACATCTCTTGCTTAGAAGTCTCAAACAATGATACCTATGTAATGAGACTATTCCCAAGAAGCCTTGGTAGTCAAGCCATTGAATGGTTCACACATCTTCCCCCAGGCATTAGGTCTTTCCCTGAGCTTGCAGAAAAATTTGTAAACCATTTCTCCTATAACTTCGAGCATGAAATATCTATGACTAACCTTTGCAACACAAAACAAAAAAGTGAAGAATCCTTCGCTTCCTTCTTGCAAAGGTGGAGAGGCTTAGCAAGCAAACTCCCATGGCCAATTCTTGAAAAACAACTCATCACCATGTTTGTGACCAACCTCAATTAGGAAATAGGGTTCCATTTACAAATCCTTTGTGCGTCTACCTTTGAAGAAGTCATCGACAAAGGTACTACCATTGAATGAGCCCTCATCGCCAAGGGCTCCATCAAATTATATGATTACAAATCCAACAACAACAACAACAACAGCAAACTCAACATCAACGTCCCCAATACAAATAACAACAACAACATGCAATCAAATGAAAAACCACACTATTGGGGAAAGAAAAAGAACACCTTGAATGATGGCGTCATAGATGTGAAAGCCATCCAACATGTACAGAATCAACCACCCGCACATACCTACACTGCCAACACAAATAACCAAAGGAGACAATTCAATCAAAATAAACCTCGACGATAATTCACACCTTTAGGAGAACCAATTGTGGATATCCTCAATAGGTGTCTAAAGAAAGGTTTGATCACTCTCCCACCTGTCACACCCCATCAAGAGAGTGAGCTCAAAGCGACATGGTACAATGAGAATGATTACTGCGACTACCACCACATAGTGGGACATAAGACCGTTGATTGGATGAAGTTAAAGCACTGTGTGCAAGACCTCATCAATCAAAATAAAGTCAATCTTGAGAAAAACACCCAACCATCACGAAACACCAATCTCAGAGCTTACAAGGATCCACTGCCCAACCATAATAAAGCCTCCTCATCGAATCAAGCATACAATGTTACCCCACCACCTGCATCCTATGACTCTATCGTAGGGCAGATAGAGCCATCATCTCACCATGTCAACACAATCACCATTCAGGCACAAGCACCCGATTGTGTTGTCACAACCCATCGTGGCCGTGTATCCATCCGCACAGCCCCTACCACT
The DNA here is from genome assembly GCA_027924645.1 of Cunninghamia lanceolata. Taxonomy (NCBI): domain Eukaryota; kingdom Viridiplantae; phylum Streptophyta; class Pinopsida; order Cupressales; family Cupressaceae; genus Cunninghamia; species Cunninghamia lanceolata. The sequence goes on from BSBN01000078.1 coordinate 15,924,199, forward strand.
GAACAAATGCATGCATCCACATCAGATTCCCTACCCCCTCGTCCAACCATACGTCCATCACCTACCAATCAATACAACCTCCTACAGCATTTAGGAAAGAGCCATGTACAAATATACATACTTGAGTTGCTCCACACATCACCCCTTCACAAAGACATCCTTGACAAAGCACTCTTGGAAACTCAAGTTCCCGCCAACTTGAATGTAACCCAATTCCAAGCCATGGTAGGACATATCGCCACACCTCACCATCTCACATTTTCATAAAAGCATCTTCCCGCTTCTGACCACTTACACAATGATGCCCTACACATCGAAGTCCGTATCCACAAACACATCATCAAAAGAGTCTTAATAGATGGTGGCTCCAACCTAAACATATGCACTCTTAAACTACTAAAACACTTGGGGTGCTCAGATGTGGTTGTAGACTCTAGTGAGTGCATCACAATCAAAGGGTATGATGACACCAAATGACTATCTGAAGGCACAATCAAGCTCCCTATTCAAGTGGGATAGAAAATTCTGGAAACAAAATGTCAGGTCCTTGATCTTGACCTCCCCTACAGCATTCTTCTTGGCTGACCATGGATCCATGCCATGCAAGCGGTCCCATCTACATTCCATCAATGTCTCAAGTTCCCCCACAACGGCACGGAGGTAACCATCTACGCCGATCCCCGCCCCTTCCAATACTACAGTTTCATGGAAGGCCATGACCATGCCTTCTGCCCATACAACAAAGCCACCACCAAAGCTAATCCAATAGCTTCCACCTCATACATCAACCCCACTAACATTGCCACCACTCCATCCCAAACACCACCATCGTCCAAGGTCAAGATCAAGCTCACTGACATGGGATGTGGGGAATATGACCTGCACGGTACCTTTTGTGTGGGCACATTACCCAATCCTAAAAATGTTTGGCATCCCAAAGATAGAAGCAGCCAATAGAGTAATCATCAAGTGTAAACCATCACCCATCTTTGAAAAGAAACATCTCTTGGATTAGGATGTACTTGAAGATATCTCATCCTGGCTATATAAGGACAAAGAATTTGAGCAGGAAGCTCCCACCATACCAATAGAAATTTATGGTAAAGGGTTCAAAATTGTCAAAAATATGGGTTATAAAGGACAAGGCGGTATCGTCCTTCATGAACAGGGGATCGTGGAACCAATCCAAGCAACAAGAAATCCCTATACACAAGGGTTAGGATATGGTCAACAACAACACATCCTCACTACCAGCGAATGTATCTTAGCCGAGGTCACTACGGTCTCCCTTGAAGTCAACAACGTCAACGAAACAGGCCATCAAGACTCCTTTAGTGACTTTGCCGATTTCTTTGACTCATCCATATGCACCATCCACACAGTAACCACCCTAGCCTTGTCATCCAATGACTTACCACTTGTATACCCAGACCTCATAGACTGGGACCAATGAGGACCTCTTGTCTTCGACGTAGCACCAAACGATGAGGCCATCGCTGAAATGATGGGGGTTAGAGATCACTTCCCCCTGGGAGATCACAGAGCAGGATACATCATGGAACTTGATACCCATGCCTATTTTGGGGAGACAACCCCTACTTCCAGTCATAAAAATATAAAAATAAAAAATGGATCTGATGGTGAAAATCATTCTACGGTAGTGTCAGATCCCAAAAAAGTAAAAACAAAAAATGTATCTCCTGGTGAAAACCTCCATGAGACACTAGGAGATGGAAGCATGGGCCTTCCTGAGATAGACAAGGTTTATCTAGACAGATCACCTATCCTAGTTGAGCCAACTCAAGAGATGAATCTTGGGACAGAAGAAGAGCTGAAAATCACTTTTAGGGTAGAATCCCTTAGTACACAAGAATAGGAAAACTTCTTAGCATTCTTCAAATGCTAAAATCACAATTTTACATGGACCTATGCAAACATGCTAGGGCTAGATCCCTCTTTGGTTGTCCATCACCTTACAGTGTGCCCTGATGCAAAACCTGTAAAGCAGAAGCTTAGAAAAATGAATTCTCATGTGGCCCTCCTAGTTAAAGAAGAACTAAAGAAACTACTGGATGTTGGGTTCATTCGCCCAATTGATTACTCCAAATAGGTTTCCAACTTAGTACTAGTAGCCAAACCAAATGGCCAAATCCTTTGCTGCACCGACTTTAGAGATCTCAACAAAGCCTGCCCAAAGGATGACTTCTCGTTGCCTAACATTGACATGATAGTGGATCTCATGGCAGGACATGAGATGCTATCCCTAATGGATGGATTTTTAGGGTACAACCAAATCTAGATTGTAGAAGAAGACCAGCATAAGACAGCCTTCATATGTCCATGGGGGATGTACTGCTGGGTGGTAATGTCGTTCGGTCTAAAGAATGCTAGAGCCACGTATCAAAGAGCTATGACTGTCATCTTCCATGACCTTTTCCACCACATCATGGAAGACTATGTGGATGACTTACTAGGAAAATCAAAGACAAGAGAAGAACACCTGGATGTATTGGCCAAGATCTTCGACCGATTAGAGCAATACAATGTTTGCCTGAATCCAAAGAAATACATCTTCGGGGTAACCTCCAGCAAGCTCTTGGGATACATAGTCTCTAGAAGAGGAATTGAGGTAGATCCCGCAAAGGTCAAGGCCATCACTGAAATGCCTCCTCCAAAAACCCTAAAATAGCTAAGAAGTCTGTAAGGAAAACTTCAATCTATTCATCAGTTCATTGCTCAACTGGCCGATAAATGTCAACCATTCTAGCACCTACTCAGAAAAGACACAGCTTTTCTCTGGAACACTCAGTGTCATGCTACCTTCGACCAGCTCAAATATTATCTAGCTAATCCCCCTGTTCTAACTCCACCGAGGCAAGGAGAACCCCTCCTGTTATATATCTTAGCAACAGAGATAGCTATCGAAGCCTTACTAGCACAACACGAAGAACAAGGGAAGGAAAGAGCCATTTATTACATCAATCACACCCTGATCTCATATGAGCTAAACTATACACAAATTGAACGAGCATGTCTAGCCCTCGTCTTTACTTCACAAAAATTAAGAAACTACATGCTCAATCATAAGACCAAGCTCATCGCCAAGATCAATCCACTGAAGTATCTGCTAAACACAGCTGCTCTTACTGGGAGAATGGTAAAATGGGTCATGATCCTCACTGAATTCGACATCGAATATACTGAGAGAAAAGCCATCAAAGGACAGGTTATCGCCGATCAGTTGGCCGAAGCACCCATCCCAGCAGAATATCCTACACTGGCAGAATTCCCTGATGAAGCCATCTTGACAATAGCAACAACAATAGAAACATGGAAAATGTACTTTGATGGATCATACACACACAGAGGCTCAGGGGTAGGCATCCTGTTTGTTACCCCTCAAGGCGACACCATCCCTAAGTCCTTCAAAATCACATTCCCATGTACCAACAATGTGGCAGAATATGAGGCCCTTATCACAGGTCTCCGAATGGCAATCAAATGGAAAATCGAGAAGCTGACAGTGTATGGAGACTCTCAATTGGTCATCCGGCAGATAAATAATGAATACAAGACCAAGGATGATAAGCTCCTGCCTTATAAAAAGATGGTCGATGACTTCAAAGACTACTTCGATGACATCCATTTCAAACAAATCCCAAGGCTCAAGAACAAAGCTGCAGACGCCATGGCCACCATCGAATCCCTGGTCGACATGAAGAAAGATAGCAAGAAGTGTGAGTTCCTAATAGAAGAACTCCCCATCCCAGCATATGACGTTCCTCAATCAGAACTAGTGTGCAAAGTCATTGGTCCCTTATCCCTGTGGTATCAAGAAACCTACCTATACCTCCATGATAATATCGTCCCCCCTAACCTATCCACCTCACAAAGAAAATCTTTCATCTGCCGAGCCTCCTGCTTCATCCTTGTAGGAGATACCCTTTACAAAAGGAGTCTTGAGGGCATGCTTTTACGATGTTTAGACTCTAGGGAAGCTGAAGCAGCCTTGCAAGAGGTACACACAGGTATCTGTGTGGCACATTCAAGTGGACCCACTCTTGCTAAAAAGATCCTGAGGACCAGATACTATTGGCCAACCATGGAATGAGACGCCTACCGGTTTATCAAAAAATGCCTACCATGTCAACAATCTGGGGATCTCATTCATGCACCAGCATAGGAGTTGCAACCCATCACGATGTCGTGGGCATTTTTCACAGTGGGGACTCAACCTAGTAGGAAAAATACATCCCCCATCCTCTAATGGCCATAAGTTCATAATCACTGCTACCAAATACTTCACTAAGTGGGTGGAAGCAATACCACTCACCTTCACCACTGGCACCCAGATATCCAAATTCATCCTCCATTACATCATCTGTCGCTATGGTATCCCTCATTCCATCGTCACTGACAATGGAAAGCCATTCAAGAACCAAAAAGTTTGCACTTTGTGTGAAAAATTTGAAATCAAACACCACTTCTCCACCCCATATTACCCTCAAGGAAACAGTCAAGCAGAGGCTTCAAATAAAACCATCTTCTGCATTCTAAAGAAGACAGTCAATGAAGTTGGTTGTGACTGGCATCTCCAACTCAACCCTGCCCTATGGGCCTACTAGACAAGCATCCACACCCCCACAGGTCCATTTTCCCTAGTATTCAGATCTGAAGCCATTTTACCCATTGAGGTCAAGCTCCCATCCCTACGAGTATCCCTACAAAACATAATCAATGATGAGGAATACCGAGTCGCACGGTTGTATCAGCTAGAATTACTAGATGATAAACACCTGAATGCATTGAACCACCTGCAAGCCTATCAAAATCGCCTCAGAAGAAGCTACCACAAGAGGATCAGAAACTAAAAATTTGAAGTAGGTGACCTTGTCCTTATGGAAAATCAGAAAAACCTGCAAGAGTGTCCTAAGAAAGGAAAGTTCGATCCAAATTGGATAGGACCGTATGTCATCACAGCTGACTATGGATCAGGAGCATATCAACTTGCAACACCTGAGGGGCAACCTCTAGATGAGCTTATGAACATATAAGTCCTCTTTCCATCACAACACTCCATATCGCACACATCCCATGGCTTGGAATTCTGAAACATCAAGTCCTATCGCTCAACCCCCACTGTCCCATCCCAAGGCTAACTCATGGAATGAGGATCCTTGTAAGCTCCCCTTTGTACAACTAAAAATTAGAAAATCCAAAAACAATACAAAATCAGAAAATCCAAAAACAATACAAAATTAGAAAATCCAAAAACAACACAATTCACCGCAGATCACCCCCCATACATCACTCTCACTATAACTCGCAACCCTCAACATCTATCAACTCATCACATCACACCCATCCTAAACCATTCCCACATCATCAAGTCATACCAGAACTACATATTCATTTCACCCACATCTTGAAAGTACCTTGATCCTGTGGACACAGGGTATGTAGGCAGTCTGGAATATGAACGAAGTTTCCAGTACTTAGGTACCTAAGATGCATCCATCCACCCCGCTTGGATGGTCTCCATACACTGAGCTTTCTGGACTTGGTAAATGGTACACACGCTAAGTATACACTTGAATCCTGTCCCCTAATGCAAAAATCATCAATCAACATACCAACTATAATCCTACACATGGCCAGACTGTCCTTTTGCCCACCTTTTGAAAACACTCCAACCAAATCCAACTGATTTGCATCCTAGGATAAATCTTTCCCACAATGGACAAGAATCTGTCATTCTATCATCATGTATCTTGGCAAGAGCACACACAGGCTATTTGTATCTTTTCGTTGGTCTTGTTGACTATTGATTTTTATCTTTTTGTCTCACTCTAGGTCATCTTCAAAGCTACCTTGATCTCATTATATCACGACAAGTGGTAGACAACACCTAGAGTAGATATGGTCATTATTTCTGTATGCTGTGCTTGTGGGTTGGTTTCATTACTCCGAGAATAGTATTCATATCTTGAAGCCTGGGTTGGTTCTAGCATAATGTGCCTCAGTTGCATATATAGGCATCAAAACCTTATATGTACTATTTGCACTCATCGCTACGAGTCCCTTCCTAGGCTAGGCAAGGTTATACTACCTTGGGCACGCATGAAATCAACCTATTGTTTGTGGGTCTAGTCCATGCAATCGTGGGATATATATTATCACCTAGGTCATTTCATACCTTTGTGAACTGTATCCTACATTGCTATAGTAAACTAAGAAATGCTCACAATTAATGTTATGCAACTACTATTACTAGCTCAAAATCATCATCCTAATCAACTATACCATCTGGGCCTAGATTTCATAACCACCCCCCCAACCCTACCAAATCCCCTCATTAATCCCACTCCTCTAACTAACTCTCACTCAACACATCCCGAACCAAACCATATCCCCCCCTCAATGACGTGGTCTTTCATGACCTAACAATTTCCTCAAGTCACCGCTCCCAATCCTATCCGTACCCCATCCATCCACCCTTATCCTCTCCCCACCTATGCCTCTATCACATAGCCCCACCACCCAGGGTCCAACAAAGAAGATCATGTGTATCAAGACTTGATCATCTCACCCATCACCTAGCTTGCATCTCACATACCATCTAGTTACATATCATAATCATTTAATATCATTTCATTAGGTTCATTTTAGAATATGTTAAGATGCATATCATTTCATCAGGTTCATTTTAGAATCTGTTAAGTTGCATATCATTTCATTAGGTTCATTTTAGAATCTGTAAAGATGCATATCATCTCATTACGTTCATTTTAGAATCTATTAAGATCCATATCACCTCATTTGGTTCATTTTTAGAATCTGTTAAGTTGCCTATCATGTCATTTGGTTCATTTTTAGAATCTGTTAAGCTGCATATCATAATCATTTAGGTTCATTCTAGAGTCATTTATTTTTCATATCTTAATCATTTTATTTGCACGTCATTTAGGTGCATTTTTATACATCATTTAAACATTGCACATCATATCATAATCATTTAAGTTTGTAATCACATAGGTGCATTTTAAAATCTTTAATCGTCACATTGCATTCTATATATCATCTCATAATCATTTAGTTACATTTACTTGCATAGCATAATCATATAATTACATTGCATAATCACAATCATAATCATTTAGCTGCATTTTACAATCATCTAGTTGCATATCCATATTGTCCATACATAACATGTGTTTATTTAGATAAACATACATTTCTATTGCATCACATTTTTGCATCCATAATAAATGTTTATTAATCTGAACATTTATTTGCATTATACATCATAAACCATAGATCACAAACATGCATATATCACAATAAATAAATCATCATTGCATCCATCATATTACATCAATAGGTACATCCATTACATCAACATAAAACATAGATTGCATGGATCATCATAAAGCATCATCATAATCACATAACATCATCATAAACAAACATATAAGCCATCAAAAAAAAGCATCATATTATATATCATCATCACAAAAAATGTACATCACTCATATACACATCAAAAAAATATAAATGTCCTGATACAATGCCTCTAAGGGCTAACATGATACAACTATCACATAGAAGATCCTCTCTCTGAGGGAGTGGGAGACTCTGACCCTAGTCGTGGCTGTGGTCCTGTTTGTGGTTGTGGCTGCGGCTGAGCCTGAACCTAAGGAACCTGCTAGGGCACATGTGATGGAGGGCCCATCACCTACTGAACAAACTGCACCGATCTAGATCTGTGTGACCTAGATGACCTGGCCCCACTAAGCTCACTAAAGCTCGCTGTACGCTACTCTACTGGCACTGCCGTATGATAAAGAACCTGATAATAATCTACCTGTCGAGTGGCCTCTAACACTTGTCCCTGTGCCTGAGACAGATGTGTCTGCATCAAATTCAAAATTGGGGCCATACCAGAACCTAAGGCCTGTAAACTGCTCACTGTAGCCTCTGCCTGTTGTGCCCTCATGAGTGCCGCATCCTACTCTCCAGTTAAAATCACTATGTCACCCTGGGTCTGGGCTAGTTGTGCCTGCAATACAATCACCTGTCCATCTGACCCATCCAATAGGGCCACTGCCCCTCGCAACTGAACCAACTCTACCTCCCAGCTCTCTAAAGCCTCCTACAGGCTAGCTACCTATGCTCGCAGGGTCTCAATCTCCTCCTCCTCACCCCGAGCCTGCCGACAGGATGCTGACCTCTCAACCTCTACCTCTTCACCTACCCCTAAAGGGTCTACCTCTACCTATTGTCCAACTGACTACTGCCCTACTGCGACAGCCTACTACTATGCTACCTGTGGTGGAGGTAGAATCCCCCTGTCCACCCTCGGCTATCCTCCACGCTGTCGAGGCCCCCTGTACCTCCGCACTACCCCAATCTGAACCTACTCAACAGACACCTACTGTACAGCTGCCTGTTGTCTCACCTACTGCTAGGGCACCTATCCAGCTGCTGCTATGGCCAGCACATCCATCGGCTGCCCATGCCCCCCAACCACCCTCTCCTCTCCATCCCTCCCAACCTCCACGATGTAGTCTGCAATGATCTCTTCCCCCTCCTCCAGGAAATCATCTCCATCAGAGTCATCAGCCCTATCGTCATCTAAATCATCATCCCCTGAGCCCAGTGCCTCCTCCGTCAGGACTACCTCCTCTGCTGGGTCCGTAAACTGCATCGGTCACCACATCTACCACCATGTATCATATGTAGGCGTAGTGCCTGCATCCCTCACCATTCTCTGCCAATCCCACCGCAACGGTCATAAAGCTACAAAATCATCCAGAGTGACCTGGGGCTATATAGCTGTAGGCCAAAAGCACGCATCTCAACGGGTCCGTGCAAAGATGGCCATCTGCTGTGGAGTATCCTATCACAACCCAAACTACCGCATGACCTGCAATGGTAGGTACATGTCTATCGTGTGGTCTCCTTGACCCATCAAGCACCACTACTGAAAAGCAAAAGGCAGGTGAATATCATCATCAGGCCACGACTGCACTCTGATGTACGGTTGCCAGGTCACCCGAATAACATCATCCAGCATCCGCCTCCAATACCGAACCTGTCCAGTATAGGTGTACTCGGCATCCCGATATAAAAACACAAAGGCCTCAAATGGACGCAGATAGTACCCACACGTCAGTCGTGTAACTGTAATGTGTTCCCAAATCCACACATGTAACAGAGTAACCCCAGCTGACAATGCTAAATCATAAAGATAGACAATTGTATGCATCTCATGATACAGCTGCCCCAACATCACTGGACCCCAAGCATACATGGTCTCATGCCTGACCAACCCCTCGATCATCTCCCCCCAGCCAACTGGAAAACCCTTGCCCCTCCTATCAGGCATCACTACACCACCAATCAAAGTGCACAAGAATAAGGCAAAGGGATCTGCACCCACCGCCAGTGTCCCCTCATAGCTCATGTCCCTCCCATCTGCTAATAACACAATATGGTCCTGGCTAATATTCTAATCAGGGCCCTCCGTCCCCTCCTCATGTCATATCTCACCCGCCGGCCGCGAATAGGTAGCTTGAAAGATGCGATAAACATCCTCAAGTGTGATCATGATCTCCCCAGTCAGAAGCAAAAATGTGCAGGTCTCTGAATAGTACCACTCCACTACTGCTGTCATTAGAGCTCTATGAGCTCGTAGCACCGACATCGACACCACTGTCAGAAGCCCCAACCTAGCCAGTCGAGCCCAAATGGCATCATCAAACTGATCGAATAAAGCCATCACCGATGGCACGCGTCACTCCCACGAGTACACTATAAATGAACGTGTATCCTGCATCCACAACTTTTGGGTCAAAAATCTACCTGTCTTCTTCCAAACACCCCCTTTCTTCTAAAGTTGAATGCTAAAACCATTTGGCGATAAAACACTCCATGCTTCGCGCCGTTTTACAAATAGTGCTACTAATTCTTCTAATGGCGCTATTATAGATAATAGCGCCACTACACAATATACTTTGCGCCACTCTCACATACAGCGCCACTACGCATAATACTTAGCGCCATTTTAGAAAATGGTGTTACTCTATCACTTGGTACTATCCTAAGGTATAGCGCCAATTCTCCCCATAGCGCATTTATCGCACATTGTACTAATCCTACACATCATACTAAAACAAAATATAGTGCTATTCTAACAACTAGCGTTATTCTAGCACATAGTGCTACTATAACGACCATTTGATGCTAAAACACCAAAATCCTAACCCCTGCACACATTGCACCAAAACAGACGATGGTGCCAAAACACTAGGTATTTGGCACCAATCTACCCCTATTCTACCCGAACGAATAGCACCAATCTAGAGGATGGCGCTAATCCACATTCTTTTGGCATTGCGCGACCTGGCGATAGCGCCACCATTGTAAAACTAAATTCTCGTACCCCAAAAATGCACGCAAATCAAAAAATCACAAAGCTAGGGTTAGGCCCTACCTGGGATCCAACTGCTGGTGCCTGGCCAAACGATCGGAACCGCTCAGAAATGTGTCAAAGTCGAGGGAATTGGGGGTTGCGATCTGCCATCTCTCCTCTGCTCCTTCTCACCAAGTCAATGTGTACAAATGTGGCATTCTTAGGGCCCACTTGTCCTAATATAGCATGCCATGTCATCCCCCTGCCACTCTTTTTTCCCTCCAGGGTGCAGATCCCAACCTTTTTCCTCTGTTTTTCTTCCTGTCATCGTCTTTTCCCATCTTCTATCCAACTTTCACTTCAGTCACATCCTTTCGAGAGATCACCCTAAAAACTTTATTTTTTTCTGCCGACCTCTCGAGGGGGCATCCCTTACCCATCTTATTCCTTCCCGGCAGCTGGGGCATATTTTTTTCTTTGACCTGACGCCACGTCAAAGAGGGGCAAATGTAGACACCTAAAAATGTCTTTTACCATCAAACTGACTCCTGACATCCCTAAACATACCAATTTCCCTTCTAATCAATTAATTAAATTTTTATTTAATTAATTATCCCTTCGTCACCTAATTTTCCATCATTCTATCCCCAACAATTGAATTAATTTCATCAATTCAATAGTCCAAACCTTAGCCATTTGATTTAATAAATATGCAATATTTATTTGGTCAATTTCCCTCTCCTCACTAAATCCAATTAATTAGCTAAATTATGTTTAACTAATTAATTCAGCCTACTAATTAACCTATACCTACCCAAGACAATTAAATAGCTATTATTTAATTGCCTACCCTAGCCTACCTCATCCTAGCCCTAGGATTTATTAAATAAAACCTACATTTAATTAATCCTAACCTCTCATTTGGGTGGTCAAATCTAGCTTAACACCCTTCCCCACATCCTCCAAATAAAAAATTGAAATATATCCACATAAGTCAATTTTTTATTTAAATATATCCTACATCACAATTAATTCCTCTTACAACCCCTTACCACCCCCATACCTCATTTATCTCCACTTATCGCCAAATGAATTTTTAATTCATTTTACATTCCCCTTATGAATCTTTAATTCATAAATATTCCATCTCACCCATACTCATTTAATTCCCCCTTTTCCCAAAATGAATAAAAGATTTACTTTTATTCCTAGCCCTCCATTCCTCCAAGATCAAATATGGGCCCTCCACATCACTTTTATCCTCCACCATTCATCCTCCAAACCAATCTCCACCCTTGGATCAAAATCCCTCCAAAATCTCTAAAATACAACATCTTTCAACCCATTCTAGGATCCAAGTTTTAAGTAGAGTTCCCATGCCCAAATATCTATAGAGCTAATTAGTGAGTTGCAAATTTGAGATAGCATTTCACATTTCATTCATCAATTAGGGAATATCATGTCTTAGGAGCTCTTGGGTGCAAGTTTCCTTTCCCTTGATGAGATTGGGTCTTCTTGTTTGAGGTATAACTCTTTGTTTTATTATGCATTTAGTTTGTATTTTACCTTCAACTTGATTTTCCTAATCATAGAGTGCATCAGCAACTTTATTATCTTGACCCTTCTTGTGCTTTATTGTAAATGTGTAGGCTTGCAACTGCTCCACCCACTTCATGTGCCTATGATTTAACTTGTCTTGACTGGTCAAATAACTCAATGCATGGTTATTTGTGTGGACAATGAATTCTTTGGGAAGAAGATAATGCCTGCACTTCTTGAGAGCCTGCACCATGGCATATAGTTCAAGGTCATAAGATGAGTATATTCTCTTGGCCTCATTACGTTTTTCACTAAAAAATGCCACTGTCCTGCCTTCTTGGCTTAATATTGCACCAATTGCTTGATTCCTGGCATCACATTTAATAGTAAACACCTTGTTGAAGTTAGGGATAGCAAGGATGGGTTTTTGTGCCACTCTTGTCTTGAGATACTCAAAGATCAGATCTGTTGCATCTGTCCATTGAAACCTACTTCTCTTTTCCCCTTTGATTGTGTCAAGAATAGGAGCACATATATGACTGAAGTTCTTGATGAACTTTCTATAAAAAGTGGCCAGTCCATGAAAACTTTTCACTTCTCCCATTGATCTAGGTGTTTTCCAATTGAGTATGGCCTCAACTTTAGTAGGTTCCATCTTTAGAGTTCCTTTGGACATTACAAATCCAAGGTAGACTAGTTCTTCCTTTAAAAACTCACACTTTCTAAGGTTGATTACCAACCTCTCCTCATCCAACCTTTTGAAAACTCTGTCCAAGTGTTGCAAATGATCATCTTTTGTTTTACTAAATACAAGGATATCATCTAGGTATATTACAAACTTACCAATGAAATGTTTTAGAACCTCATTCATGAGTCTCATGAATGTACTAGAGGCATTGGATAGGCCAAAAGGCATCACCAACCACTCATAGAGGCCTTCATTTGTCTTTAAAGTAGTCTTCCATTCATCACCTTCCCTTATCCTTATCTGGTGGAAGTCACTCTTGAGGTCAATTTTGGAAAAATAGCATGCCCCTGCAAGATTGTCCATGAGATCTTCCATCCTTGGAATAGGAAATATGTACCCAATTGTAATTTTGTTGAGTGCTCTTGAGTCAGTGCAAAGTCTCCACTCCCCACCTTTCTTTGGTGCCAAAATAGTAGGCACAGCCCATGGGCTTATACTCTCCCTGATCAGCCCCTTATCCAACAAGTTTTGAACCTACCTTTTGATCTCTTCATTCTGTTGTGGGGTCATTTTATAAGCTACCTTGTTGGGCAGACTAGCACTAGGAATAAAGTCAATTTGATGGCTGACATACCTCATAGGATGTAAGGCATTTGGTAACTCCTTCTCCACCAAGTTTTCATACTTATCCAACAAGGTCTACACCTTTTTTAGGAACCTCAATCACATCTTCTGCTGCATGTTCTATTGCAGGTTTGGTAACAACTGTAAAACCAATTCCTTCTTCATGTAGGGTCTGCAAAAACTCCTTCTCCTTCACCATCATGACACTAGGCCCCTCGTGTTGCATTCTCATCTTCTTGCAAAGGTGTTAGAGTGTAAGATACCCCATCTTTAGTGATTACATAAACATTCTTTTCTCCATTATGCTTGGCCTTCCTATCAAATTGCCAAGGTCTGCCAAGAAGGAGGTGGCATGCATCCATGGGGATTATATCACACAAAACATTGTCTTTATATGTGCATATGTTGAACCCTACCCATGCTTGTTCATTTACAAGTACTTGCTAACCTTTGTTGAGCCAAGACACCTTATATGGTGCAGAATGAGGGATCCTTTTGAGTTTTAACTTCTCTACCATTTCTAATGCAACTAGGTTATCAGTAGAACCAGAATCAACTACTACTTTGCATACCTTGACATGAGTCTTGCATGTACTTCTGAATAGATCCTTCCTTTGTGGTAGTTCCTTGGTAGTAGGGACTTTTATTAGTGTACTCCTCATGAGTAAAGTTTCTCCCACCTCTAGACTTGCAACAAATGATGGTGAGTTTACACTTTCTTTATCTTCCTCTTGGACAATTTGTGTCCTTCTTTCCCCTCCTTGTGAGTTTGATATTTGTTTATTCGGGCATCTCCAAGCAGGGTGACCAAATTGGCCACATTGGTAGCACTTTCCATTGAAGAGATTGGATCCCCTTCCTTGATTCCCAAATCTGTCCCTTGAGTTTGATCTTCTCCCTCTAAATCCTCCTCTTGGCTCATTGGTTTGTTCTTGTTGCCCACTAGATTCTCCTTGCTATTTTTGGAACTGTGTTCTACCTCCTCCAAAGTTACCTTTGCCCCTATTGTTTCTTCCTCTACCTCTGGTCTGCTGCTCTTGTTTCCTTTTAATCTTCTCCTCATCCCTTATTGCCAATTGAAAACACTCTTCTACACTCCTAAGGATGGTTAAGCTCAATTCATCTTAGATACTAAGCCTTAATCCATTCATATATCTTGCAATTTTCTCCACTTCATCTTCATGGTGGCCTGAGCTCATATTTAACTTATGGAATTCCCCTTGGAATTCCTCTATATAGGACATTACATCCATCTCCTTTTGTTTTAAATTCTGCAACCTCCTAAAGGTTTGGACCTCATAATCACCCGGCAAGAATTGGGCTTTCAATTTTGCAACCATTTTATCCCATGAAGTTATCTTGGCATTTCCTTTCTTCACCCTCTCTGACTGGGTATAATTCCACCATGTTAATGTTGGCCCCTTTAGTTTGGTCTTGGCCATCTTCACCTTTTCATTTTCAGGAGTTTCCTTGTACTCAAACAAGTTATCAAAGGCATCTATCCAATATAATACCTCTTCACTATTCAACTTGCCACTATATGTTGGCACATCAATCTTGATGTCTTGGTTATCTCCTTTGACAGCCTTAAGCACCCTTACAAACCTACCTTCCTCTGCATCTAGCCCTTCTCCTTGGGCTTCATCTTGAGGGCCTGCACTCTCCCCCTCATTCTCTTCTTCATCTAAGTCACTTTCCTCAACTGTGACCCTATTCCTTCTTAGGTTTGCCTCTAGTGCTGCTATCTTGGCCATCATACCATCTTGATTCTCTTTCATTGTCCTCACTTCTTTTGTGAGTGTTGCATTCACCCTTGCAGGCATCTTGCCCTTTGTTCTCTAATCAAACAAATTCTTCAAATTTGACTTCTTACAACTTCCCCAATCGGAATGTGGCTCTAATACTAGTTTGATGCAATTATGGAGTCAACACAACCTACTCAACATTCCCCAACACCTGGTTTTCATGGGTATCAAGTTCTCCTAGCACCTTCTTCCTAACTATGTCTCTTTCCTTATAGCCTTTTCTTGAGAAACTTAGACCATAACTTTCCCTAGGGACGATATCTCAAGACTGTGAGAGTAGTTTAGGGCACCCATTATCTCCTCTTTTGACATATAAAAGGCTAAGGTAAGGTTGTTTCAGACCAAATAGGCAAACCTTGAATTTTCTATGCCTAATTAGGCCAAAATTACAAAGCAAGTACCCTCTAAAAGACTCCACAATGCAATCTTTCACTTTGGACTGACTTGTCAGATGGAAAAATGTGAGATTCAGTGAGTTTTGGGGTCAGGACATAAAATAGTTTCATTTTAAGCTTGCTTGTCCACTTCAACTACCAAAATAATGGGGTCTTAGCCATTAGTACGTCCTCAAAACCCACACAAATCGACTCCTTTGGTTTTGAATCTTTGAAATCATGCAGAGCACTTCCTCATCTTTTGTTCTAATAGTTTTTAGGGGATTTCCATAGTGGGAAAGAGAATTATTGCATTTTTTCCTAACCAAACCCTAGAAACCCTTATCAACCAAGGCACCTATAGCAAATGGGTTATAACTTTCTTCAAATTGTAAGTCAAGTCTTCAAACTAGGGCATATGGTATGTTCCTCGGTCCTCTTTCAAACCAGGTATGGTACAGCTCTGCTACAGTCCGTATAGTCTGTACAAATGTAAAATAACAGTGAAAATGAATGCAAAAAGATAGAAAAATAGAGTAATAGAACACAAAATGGCATTCCCATTCATCTTTGAGCCTCCTTCAACATTTGTGTGTCTATTTTATCTACTTCCAATGGTCATAACCACCTTTTGGGTTGGTTGACCCTTCAACTTCCACAATAGCAACATTTCTTGCAATTTTACATTATTTTGTGACAATTTGACAACTTTTTGTCATGACAACATCTTTCACACATGTGGTCTGGATAGACCTTATTGAAAACATACAAAATGGTCTAGATAGACCTTATTGAAAACAAAATTTAACCTCCTACTGACCCCTAGGACCTATGGACCAAACATGATTTGTTGCTCCTGCACCACCCCAGTTTTGTTCTGCAACTACTAACACCCTCCCCTAATCACTCCTCTAAATATGCCATGGTTTTAATTCATATTGTATACACCCAAAAATGTCCACCTTGTCATAACATTACATCTTGTATCATGTTTTGCCCTAGGTACCCGTTTCGTCGCCATCATAACCCCTTCTTCACCTAATCTAGCATCTTCCTCTAATAAATTAAATAAATCCAACATTTATTTAATTTATCCCATCCTTTTCACATTATTAAATAAATAAATTTTATTTATTTATTTAACCCCCTTTCCTCTTAAATTTAATAAAATAAATCTTTTATTTTATTTCTATTTATCACTTTATCCTCATTTTTCTCATGATTTAAATAATATTAAATTATTTAAATCATTAACTTACCTACCATTTCCATCTCTTGAGATGACTAAACTCATCTCTTTCACCTTCCAATTACCTCTAGATGCACAATCAACTTTCTAATCGCACATCACTCAACTTGAGAGGATCTTCCATTTCAAAATGGAAACCTTCCCAACTCCTCTTCCAAAAATCTATTTAAACCCCTCTTTTTGCCTTTTTGGGGATTCCACCTCTTGCATGCACCGTTACTCTATCAAAATTCTTCTATCCCTCATAATCTTACTCCTTCATCAACCCATCATACACCTTCCAATGTCAACCCTCATCCATATCAATCTCCATCTCAACAATCATTAGCCTATGTGATCCCTCATCCAACACACCATCAACACCTTCAACCACAACCACAACCTCTTCAACAATTCCAACATCAAAACATTTAACAACAAATCATAACACAACAAGTCCAACCTCATCAAATTCTATCTCAATCTCATGTATCACCTAACCCATTTACCTATTATGTAAATGCCACATCAACCCAAGATCATCCGCTTCCTCATTCTAACCTTCCAACACATCACCATGAAACCCATTCACAAGACAAACAAGTGCCCTCACAAGAAGCACATGCAAGCCAAAATAGCTGCTTGTACAAAAATCAAACATCCTTAAGTCTACTTTTGGAGCAATATCTAATATCCTTTGACGAGGAAAAATCCTATGTGTCACCTAGTCCTACTCCAAGTGGCCCCTTGTACATAAGTCAAGTGTCTTTAAGTTCACCTCTATAGAAAGACTTAATTTCCTTTGATGAGGGAGATACCAATCTAGATAATGCATCCTATGAGTCACCTCCATCATCTAAGCACATTCCAACACATGAGCCTATTAGTCCTATCCTAACACCACCATGTGACCCAAATCCTAATCCATCTAACCTCATTATCCCTCCATCCAATCCAAATCCTACTTCTAAACCTATAACACCATCCACTATCATTATCGTCCATCCCCTATACTGTCCATTCACACATACCCTAATGGATGTGATCCATTGGCTACTAGCTAGGAACAACTTATCCCCATGTCAAACATCTATATTAGCACCTAGCAATGAGCCTTCAAATACCATGCTTAGCCCTCCAAGCCCATCATGTGACCCACAAGCCATTGATCCAATTGAAGAGATTCCTATCATAAGTCCTAGTCAAAGTCCATCATACTCTCTTATGGATGAATACTAAGAACCCGTCAAACTCATCTAAGAGCCTCCCACTTCCTCTTCCATCCAAAACCAAGAGTTATATCAAGAGTATGACCTTAAGCATGTGGAAATATCAAGCCTTCATTCAAATCAAGATCAAATCCTTCCTATTCACCCCATCCATAACATTTACCTTTTCCATGATCAAGATGATATTACCAATGAAGAAGCTATCCATGAGCACCTTGATCTTATCCATAATCCTATACCCATCCATGAACAAGATATCCAAATTGCTCCTATCCATCCTCCAACCCTAATGAGCCGACTCCGACTTCTCATAATAAGACATGTGCCTCCCAAGAACACATAAGCATAGAAGATCAAACAACTACCTTGGATCCTAATGAGTATGAGCAAGATCCTAATGCTCCATCCACATCCGCTATCCACCCTATTCCATATCCACCATCATGTCCTATTAGTCTATCCACCCTAATTCATGAGTGTTCCTCCTTAGAACACTAACAACCATTATCCGCCACATCATCTTCTCCATCCAATAAGGAACTCATGTCTAGTGTCCAACCTACACCTAGTCCCATAGTCGATCGCATGCTCCAAAACATGAACTATCAAGGTGAAGGCTTAGGCCTTCGTGAACAAGGTACTTTGGATCCAATCCATGCCAAAGTCCCTTCTCCGCACTCATTTGGCCTTGGATACACACCTCAATGTCAACAATCTAACTATGTTGGTACCACCTCCACACATCCTAAGTCCACCACTTTCCATCAGAAATCCCATCACATTCCTAAAACATACGTTGTCATTCCACCTCCATCATCTTACAAATGTAAAACCCGTGTAACCATACACCTCCCACCATCCACTTTACCTCTGCTACTTCCAACTCTTAATATCCCTCCATTGAATCTACCTCCACTACTTCCAACACCTTTTCCATCCATCCATAAGTCTTCTAAAAATCCCAATCATGACCAACAAATGCACATATTGTCTAAGCATGAAGCATACACTCATTCCACCCATCCCATGGGATTCAAAAGCAAAAATTTGGATGCCTCTACCTATAAAGTTAAAAATCCCAAGGGTCCACATGCCTTAGGACACAAAAGCCAAGAATCAAAGAAAAATCCTTCTCAAAATCTATATAGACCCACACACCTGAAAGCAAAAATGAAAAAGTTGTGGGTCCCCAAGCAACAAGTAATTACCTCAAGAGCTACACAAAAGCCTCATATATCTAAACCCATACATCGACAAGCAAAGTTAAAATCTAAAATGGTATGGGTTCCTAAGCAAAAAGCAAGCAAATCCAATGAGGCATCCACCTCTCAAGAATCCCAACCATCCACTTCCACCTCACATTCCCACTCCATCCAAAAGTCCCAAATTCATCCATCCCACATGAAAGCAAAAATCATAAAAACACTAAGTCTATGTGGGTCCCTAAATGCCTAAATCGACCATCTCCTAAGTGAACAACACCAATGCTTCTTACCCCACCATCCAACCAAAAGCTTCAACGTTTATCATGGTGTGTGCAACCATTGGTCATGGTTCCATTACATCCCATGACACTTCTACATACCTCCATCTCCCCACCTTTCATTCATTATCCTACATATCTTCCTCATCACTTTCCTATGGTCCATGCTTTTGCATAAGCCCTCCATTCATGAGTCCACATCATAATCCGCATCATAATCCACTACCTTCCTTCCATAATCCACATTATAATCCACTATCGTACCTTTCATAATCTGCTATCTACCTTCTCCATCTCACTCTCATGCAATCACCCTACCAACATCTATGAGCAACTTGACATGGTCCATGTGATGACATCCATCTAGTGGGACTATCACCTTTCATGGAACTAGATACTTGAGTCCCTTTCATCCATATCCACCTATCCCATCCATCCATGAGTCAAAAAAATCAAAAAAAAGAAAAAAAAAAAAAGTAAAGAGAAATCCCTTCATCCAATGGTGAAAACTTAGCAAACAAGCACCTTCGATAAGTACCATGATGAAAACCTGACAAACAGGCATCATTTGTAAGTTGATCCTCTATGTCACCTACCCTTGGGGGCACATTGCCTCATCCTACCTATCATTTCCCATCCTATCATACCATTTCCATCTTACCATCCTTATCCATTACACCAACATACACATACCTATCCTATTGCATCCATTCATCTTCCCTTCCTCTTTTGATCTTGATAAAGATTGGGGGCAAAAATGTTGAAGCATGCCTTGGATATCTCTTGATATGCCTCATCCTTTCCATCCAATCCTATCATCATCCCATCATCCTAAGCTTTGTCATGTCAAATCCTAAGTATTCTACCTGGAATGGGGCATGTTATTCCTATGCGACATAGTCTTTGGATATCACATCCTCACTCCATTATGAGGCACACATCCATCTAGTATAGATTATCTTTGTACCCATCCATGTATCATAAACTTCCTATCCACTATCGTGTATCTATTTATCTATCCATTCATCCAATCCTTTGCACCTAGACTTGGTTTTCCCTTGTCATTGGTATTTAGCACAAAAGGCTACCCCAAATTGTAAATCCATTGAAATCCCAAAACATACCAAAAATAAAATAAAAAATCAAAACATATCAAAATTCCAAAAACATCATAAAATGTCCTGAAAAAATTCTAAAAACATCATAAAATGTCCTAAAAAAATACAAAAATAAAAATCATAAAAAGTCCTGAAAAAATACAAAATAAATCATAAAATGTCCTGAAGAAATACAAAAAAAAAATCAAATAATTCCAAAATCCAAAAAAATCAAAACATTTCTAAAATACCAAAGAATCAAATATCCAAGAAAAATCCAAATCATCGAATCAAATCAAATCATCCAATCAATCATCATCAAACAAAAGCAAATCATCTAATCCAATCATCAAATCCAGTCATCAAATCCAATCAAATCAAGCCAATCTACTAATCAAATCGGCAATCAAATCAAATCAAATCCATCAAAATAAATCCAATCAAACCTATCAAATCAAAGCAAATCAATCCAATCAATCAATGAAAATCAAATCAATCTATCAATGAAGGTGTGTTTTCTGACCCTCCACCCCTTCCGGAGGAAGTCCTTAATTTTGGGGGGATGAGTTCTCAACCCTCTCCAAGATAGAGTCCTCTTCCTATCTACTCTGGGGTAAGGACTATTGAAAGCCAGCATGTAGACTCTATTAAGGAAAGATTAACCCCGAAACAGAGTATGGACCCAAATTTGCCCCTTGGAGTAGGGCCTAGTGGTAAAAGTATTGACCAAGATGAATGGATTACTCCAAAGAAGGTTCGTAAGCCCAAGAAGTTTGTTGATGTTGGAATTGATCCTAAGATAGGTAGGCCATCCTTAAGGAAAACAAGAAAAAGGGAGGCAGCTAGGGAGATTGCTAGTGGTAAACAAAAGACACTGGAGGCTCACTCCAAAAAACTCTTTAAATGAGGTTTTTATCTTGGAATATGAGGGGTTTTAATAGCCCTTCAAAGCAATTTGAGGTCAAGAATTGTATTTTAGATCATAAAATTGATATTCTCTTACTTTAGGAGGTTAAAATGTCAGAGGAAAATTTCAAAGTGATTGCTGATAGGATTTGGCCTAATGCTGCTTATTGTATTAGTCCTGTTGTTAGTGCCTTTAGGGGGATTGCTACGATGTGGAATAAAGCTAGGTTTAGAGGTATGCTTTCCTTCTTTAATAAGTATTGTCTTATGGTTAACTTTTCTTTACCCTCTTTCCACTGGACTTTGGTCAATATTTATGCCCCTAACACTAGGGTGTTGCAGAAAACTCTATGGGAGGACTTGTCCATTCACCTCTCTTCTTCTCCTAATTCTCACTAGATGTCTACAGGTGACTTCAATACTCCATTATACCCTTCTAAGAAATCTGGAGGCATCCTTGACTACTCTGATAGTATGCTTGATTTAGCTAATTTTATCAACACTTTTGGGCTCCTAGATATTGAGCTACAGAATCAAAAGTTTACTTGGTCTAATAGAAGGAGGGGTCATCAAATGATTCAAGTTAAATTGGATAGGTTCCTCATTTCCAATAACTAGGATAGCAATCTTAACCTCAGTCTTATTGCCATTCCTAGGACTGTTTCAGATCATAATCCTATTCTTCTCAACTGGATTGATCATAGAAGGAGGGGTCCCTTCCCTTTCAGATTTGAAGCAATGTGGATTAAACACTAGGATTTTAGAAGTCTTTTGACTAGATGGTGGCAACTCCTAGTCCAAGGTACCCCTA
This sequence comes from Cunninghamia lanceolata, assembly GCA_027924645.1. NCBI lineage: Eukaryota > Viridiplantae > Streptophyta > Pinopsida > Cupressales > Cupressaceae > Cunninghamia > Cunninghamia lanceolata. The sequence goes on from BSBN01000078.1 coordinate 15,946,397, forward strand.
TGTTTAGACTGGTTAAGAAGCTCTTGTACATTAAACAAGAGGTTCGCGGTTGGAATAAGTATAGTTTTGGAAATGTGTTTACTCAGAAGAAGATCATTTTTGGAAAATTGGCTGACATTCAAACAAGGATAGCCCATGGGGATTTGACTAAGGATACTACTCAATCTGAAAATAACTTAATTACTAAATGGAAGAACCTTATGAACAAAGAGGAACTCTTCTGGAAATAGAGATCTAGAGTTCAGTGGCTCAGAGAAGGGGATCGTAATACTACTTTTTTCCACCTTTCAACTATGAAGCATAGGAAATCTAATACTATTTCTAAATTATGTGTGGAAGATGGTATTGAAATCACTAATGATAATGAAATTGGTAATCATGCTACTAGCTTCTTTTAGAACTTGTCGAAACAAGCTGTCACTAATAATAGGTGGATAATGGATCAGCTCCTCAATAATATTCCTTCCCTGATTACTGAGGAGGATAATGTGGAAATTCTAAAACCTATTTCTAAGGAAGAGGTTCAGGGAGTTCTTTTCTCTATGAGACCCTTTAAGGACCCTGGTCCTAATGGTTTTCCTCCAATATTCTTTCAAGAGTTCTGGGACATTGTGGGCTATGATGTTACTATTGTTGTTTGTGACTTTTTAAAAATGGGGAAACTCTTAAAATAGATTAACAATACTTTTATTGTGTTTGTCCCTAAGAAGCCCAATCCTAAGTTGCTTACTAATTTCAGACCTATAAGTTTGTGCAACACTATATATAAATTATGTACCAAACTACTTGTTCTTAGAATCCAACCACTTCTAGATAAAATCATATCTCCTTCTCAAAAAGGTTTTGTTCCGAGAAGACAGATATTCGATGCTATGTTAAGCCACTCACAAAACTATTCACTCTTTGGCTAAAAGTTAGATCCCAGGTATGGTGTTGAAACTTGATATATCTAAAGCTTATGATAAAGTGTCCAGGCAGTTTCTATTTAAAGTCATTCAAAAGTTTGGTTTCAATGAAAAAGTGTCCCTCCTCATCTGGGAAGCTGTTACCACTGCTAAGTTCTTGGTTCTTGTCAATGGGATTCCTCGAGGTTTTTTCTTTCCCACTAGAGGTATTAGACAGGGAGATCCTCTTTCCCCCTATCTCTTTATCGTGTTAACTAAGGCTCTGGGGAGATATGTTCATTCTAAGGTTCTTGCTAAGGAAATTGTGGGGATCAAACCATCTTCTTCTCTCCCACCTATGTTTGTTCAGTAGTTTGTGGATGATACCATCCTTTTTGGCATATCCTCAGTCATGGAAGCCTATTATTGGAGAAATATTCTTAATGATTATGCCAAGGCTTCTGGTCAACACATCAACTTCCATAAGAGCAATATTTATTTCTTCAATACTCTTGGAGACCTTTAGAGGAAAATTATTAACATCCTGGGTTGTGCAGCTGCTAATCTTCCTTCAGTGTACCTTGGCCTCCCTTTAACTGTCAAAAAAGCTACTCTGGGCTTCTGGAATGGTATCTTGGAAAGAACTCAAAAGAAGTTGATTGGCTGGAAAGGTAAACTTCTGAGTAGTGCTGGTAAATTGCAACTTCTTCATGCCTCTCTACAAGGTATTCCCACTTACTTTCTCTCTCTCTTTAAAATGCCTAAGTATATAGCTGACAAGCTAGAAAAAATCCAAAGAACTTTCTTATGGACAGGTGTGGAAGAGAACAAGAGAATGTCCCTGGTCAATTGGGAGAGGGTCTGTCTTCCCAAAACTCATGGTGGCCTCAATATCAGAGCTATAAATAATTTTAATAAAGCTCTTTTATCCAAAGTCAATTGGAATCTCATCATCCATAATAAAGAATGGGGGAATAATTATGCAATCTAAGTATTTACAGGGTGATGATACTTATAGCTTCCTTCATTGGGAGGGGCTACCTCAGGGGTCTATGATTTGAAACAAAATGATCAAATCTAGAAGCTTTATTAAAAAGGGGCTAAAGTGGAAACTGGGGGATGGTAACCTCATAAACTTTTGGGAGGATCAATGGGTGGCTGACAAAGCCCTTTCTATCCAAGAGGGTAATGAGGTTATTGTTAATATTGCCTAACATTATTTTGGTACTAAAGTTTGTTAGTATATCTAACAGGGGAATGGAGTTAGACATTGGAAAAACCTTCTTGAATGTTGCATTAATTGTCCAAAGCTTCTCCCTCGAATGAGTTCTATTCAACAGATGTTGTTGAGAACTGGAATTCCTCTCTTTCCTAGATCTGATGAATTACTCTAGACTACAGACAAACGAGGGCTCTTCTCTATCAAATCTGCTTACCATCTACTGATTTCAAATGATCTTAGGGATGAGCTTTGGAGGAAAGTTTGGAACCACAAAATTATTCCTAAAGTTAATATGTTCTAGTGGACTGTGGCCCATAACAAGATTTTAACTCAAGATAATCTTCAAAGAAGGGGTTTTTATTTGGTCAATAGATCTATGTTATGCCTTAACGAAGAGGAAATTGTTCCCCATTTGATTCTGCATTGTGATTTTTCTAGAGAAATATGGAGTAAAGTGCTTCTGAATTTTGGATTGCAGTGGGTCTGCAATAAAGATATTAAGGAAGTCATTACTAACTGGGTTCCTACTTTTTCTCAACCCTAGTTAGTGGAGCTATGGAAGCAAACTCTTCCCTTTATTGGTTGGACACTGTGGAAGGAAAGGAATAATAGAATTTTCAGAGATTCTGTCAAGGATTGTTCTCAAGTCTACCAGTCTTTCTCTAAGAGCCTTATTGAAAGTGTTTCCAATTCTCATGTCAAAACTGCTAACAAACCTCTTACTCAACAAGAGGAAAGTATGGCTGTTAATTGGGGGATTTTAAATCAAATCCCTGCTTTTGACAATTCGAAGCAACTTCAGAGATTAAATACTAGGTGGGCCCCCCTGAAGTCTGGCTGGCTCAAATTAAATTTTGATGGAGCTTCGAAATCTGATGGTAGGGCTAGTGGTGGTGGGGTTATCAAGAATGAAATTGGGGATCTTGTTGCTACCTATGTTGGAGGATTAGGTATTCAAACTAATAACTTTGCTGAGGCTTTAGCTCTCTTATGGGGTATCAAGTTGGCAATCACATTGGGTATATAGAAGTTGCATATAGAGGGAGACTCTAAACTTGTTATTGCTACAATTACTAAGGTTTCTATGTGTGGGTGGTGGCTTAAGGATATAATTGCTGATATTCAAATGCTTATTCAGAATATTACCCAAGTGGATTTCTCTCACATATATAGAGAGGGGAATGAAGTTGCTGATGCAGTAGCTAATCATGGTTAGTAGTTTGAAAATTGGCAATGTTGGTGCCAACACAATAATATCCCCCGTGCTATAGGGGAATTAATTAAAAAGAGATGACTTTTCAATGATACCACATCATAATGTGAAAGCCAACTTGGCTAAGCCAGTCCCTTGTGGCAAGATGAGATGGTTGCCTAAGGACATTGTAATTATGATGAAGCGTACTTTTCTGACAGATGCCAATTCGGCACTGATGATCACCTGCGATATGTTGATATGGTTGTGTGATGTTGATAGGGAGTTTAATTATATGATTTTGAAGCATGGGAGGATTCACAGAGATTGGAGAATGAGGTGGCATATCTAAGTAATGATGACTTAAGGATGCTTAATAATTTCCTCATTTATTTCATATACATGCTCCTTTATGCCTGTAGGGTTAATACTCAAGGATACTTTGAAGGAAGTAGAAGACACAGTGATTTTCCCAAGTGCTTTTCCCCTCTGCTCTGTGGGTTTGAAGGAAAGGCTTTCATGGGGGGACATAATTCATACTGAACCCATCTCTTGTAGTGAATTCAGGGATAATGTCGTTGTGTGGCATTATTGTAAGGAAGGATGCATTATTCCTTTCCTTGAATGCCTCAATGGCTATGATGAAAACCTTCCTGTGTAGTGTGCCCTATCGTGGGATAATCATAGAGTAAAATTGGCAAGATAGGGTTTGAAATTTCTGAGGAAGTCATCGCGATGGCTACTGGCCTTTCTATGAAAGGCATGAAGCTGAAAAGAAAGGCTAAGGTTGCTAATCACTATAGTCAGAAGCTTTTTCTGGGTGAGGGGGAGGAACTTGTCACTTATCAAGGAGGGTTTGATTGTGCAAAGCTCCCTGAGCCATGGAATGAGATGTGCTACCTTCTGATGAAATATTTCACCCTCAAAGGGCATTTTACCAAGTTTTATAATTATCAGCTTCCCCTCCTTAACCACTTTAGGAGAAATACTCTTATTAGCTTTCCTTTTTATTTGGTGTCTTCTTTGGAATACTCTGTTCTCTGTGTGAAAGATACATTGGATAAGAAACCTTCTAAGCATCATGTTCCCCTTCACCAAGGTCTTATCCATCGTCTATATAAGTTTCATCTTGCCTTGGACCCATTGAAACCAATTCTTCCAACTATTGTTGAAATACCTATGAATACTCCCCCAGATGCTATTATTCCTGCTAAAGAGCCCTTCTCTACCCCCATCAACCATAAATTGAAATGTGTTTCCTTTTCTGAAACCCTAGAGGAGAATACTGAGAAGGACATACATACTCCTACCTCTAAAGGAAGTGTGAAGGCAAAGAAGAGGAAATTTAAGGAGATGGCTTCTACTGTGGAGGTCACTGAAGTAAAAGATACAATGGGGGCCCATAAAAATCAAAACAGTGACAGTGAGGGACCTCCGAAAAAAGATAAAGTTAAAACTACGATCAAAGCTAAGAATGAATGTTCCTCTTTGGGTGTTATAAGGTCTAGAAGAATTGCTGGCAAATCAGCCCCTCAGGCTAAACTTATTAAATATTCTGAAAGTGACTCTAGGTCTTCTACTCAGGGAGATGATCAGTCTAAAGGTGATGACATTGAGGTTTATGAGGTTTTGGAGGAGAATGCAGGGGTAGAGGAAAAGGAGGATATTAATGGAGGGGATTGTGGACCTGATGATGCTACCCAAGAGGAGGGGAGGATGATTGTTGAGGAAGCTGAAGAGGCAGCTAAGGAAGAAGATGACAGTCATGAGGATGAAATTGTTGTTCTTCATGGCCGTGAGGAACCCTTGGAACAAAAGGTCTGATCTATGAGATGCTTTATCAATAGTATGCTATGTTGATCGATTATGCTCAATTTGTCTCTGCTACAGGAGTACAACACCATTGCCCATGGAGCTGATGAAGAGAAAGTCAAAGAATTTGACAAGTTTTATGAATTTCTGGATAAAGGCTGGGAGGATGTTTCTCCTTAGCTTTGTTTATTTACTTTATGTTCATCTGCTATTAGACTGCTACTTTTATTATCTGTTGTTTATGAGTTGTTAATGTTGTTTATGATGTAGTTAGATTTGGTGGCTCTTTTTGTTTTTGAGCCTTTGCTATTCTTTTTTGGGCTTATGTTGTAAAGGTTCGGCCCCTAATTTTTTCTGCCTTGTATTATCAAAAACTTTCATCTTCACCATCAATAAAACATAGATCAGAACTACATCTCATCTATATCATTAAGTGCCTTGATCCCGTGGACACGAGTATGTAGGTAGTCTAGAGTATGAAGGAAGTGTCCAGATTCATGAATAGATGATATTCCTCTTTCTTCCATCTCTCATCTATCTCCATCAAATCATCAATCCATCACTTCTTCCAATCAATCTCATCATCAATAAACTCAAATGCAAATTAATCCTTAAAACCATACCAACCAAGTTAATCAATCTTGTCAAATTATCTAGTCACAATCAATGGTCTTGATCCTATCCTTGTTGTAAGCCCAATCAATTAATCAATCAATCAATCCATCATCATCATCCTTGTGATGATCTAGGGATATATGGTTCTCGTCATGACAAGACTATCATCATCAATCAATTAGCAATCAATCATTGGTTTACAGCTTGACAAGGGCAATACCTTATTTGTTTTTGAATCATTTGTGCATACCTGCTTGCTTGCTTGTTTGTGTTATCTTTTCATCTTGCAGACACATCATCACCTTGGTCCTCATACCCTGGTGCATAACGTCTAGTACTATATCAAACATATGGTTGCTCACTTTCATTGCAGCATAACGTATCCTTCATCTCTTTCATCCATTTCTTAATTCTTTCTTCCTTGGCCAATCCATTTCATTTCGAGAGCATACCCATGCTCTTCTAACCTGCCTATCCTCTCGAGGGGGAATCATCATCCTATCATTCCATCATCATCCTATCTTTCATCATATTTTTCTTCTATCCATATCTTAGTGTCTTTGAAATGATGTTACTCAACACAAATCTCATCATCTCAAATAAGGGCAAAATGTAGACACCCAAAAATGTCCACCTTGTCATAACATTACATCTTGTATCATGTTTTGCCCTAGGTACCCGTTTTGTCACCATCATAACCCCTTCTTCACCTAATCTAGCATCTTCCTCTAACAAATTAAATAAATCCAACATTTATTTAATTTATCCCATCCTTTTCACATTATTAAATAAATAAATTTTATTTATTTATTTAACCCCCTTTCCTCTTAAATGAAATAAAATAAATCTTTTATTTTATTTCTATTTATCACTTTATCCTCAATTTATATTAAATTATTTAAATCATTAACTTACCTACCATTTCCATCTCTTGAGATGACTCAACTCATCTGTTTCACCTTCCAATTACCTCTCTAGATGACTAGATCCCCTTCTATTTCCTCTCCCAAGTTGCATGATCAACTTTCTAATCCGACATCACTCAACTTGAGAGGATCTTCCATTTCAAAATAGAAACCTTCCCAACTCCTCTTCCAAAAATCTATTTAAACCCTTTTTTTACCTTTTTGGGGATTCCACCTCTTGCATGCATCGTTACTCTATTGAAATTCCTCTAACCCTAACAATCTATCTTCTTCATCAATCCATCAATCTCCATCTAATCATTATGTTGTGAACATGAGCAATCAAACATCTAATCACTCAAGCAAATCAACATGCATGCATTGATTGTTCAAGGTATCAAGTATTTGAAAGGTTTGGATTAAGGTATTGCATTTGATTGTTTTATCTTCTTTCATTTGTCCAAATTTTACCATCTACACATAAAAGGAACTAGAAGTTGACAATTGTATAATAATTGCCAAGTAGTTGAATCGTCGCCAAGTAGTTGAATAGTCACCAAACAGTTGATCCGCTATAGAACAGAATTACCACCAAAACTTGACATGTGTCAGGTCCAAGACAAGATTCCTTTTCCAAACTAAGTCAATAACAAATTCTTATCGGCAAAAGTTTAGTTTCTCTAACCTTAGTGGTAATTGCTTATCGGCAAATGTTGGTGTTTTCGAACCTAGTTATAAATGCTTATCAACGAAAGCCTACTTTTTGAAACTTGCACTTTATCTATTATGCCTTCACTTCTATCAATGATTTGGTCATTTTTCAAACTTGTTCTTTGTCCACTCTATCAGAAAAATTTGATTTTTCTGAAGCTCAGCTCTGGTCTTCTATCGACAAATTCTCTTGCCTTCAAACTGATGAAGACTTAACATTTTTCTCTTATCGGCAAAACATTATTTTCCCGAACCCTAATCAGCATATCAAAAAATTACAGAAACTACAAACTAGTTCACAAATGAAAAGGCTTGCTGAAATAAACTATCAACTCCTATCAGCAAAGTTTATCTGCCATGAACTCCTTGTCCGTGTATCGACAACTTTTAAAAGTCATGAACTAGTCGAGACTTAGGCTTTTCTTCTATTGGTGCTATTCCAACTCAACAAACCTTGGGATCGGACCTCACAAACTTCAACTATCTCAACTTCTTCATTATCGCCTATCAAAGAATTAAAGCAACTGTAAACTCCTTCTTCAAGGCCTTTATTGACGAAGTGTCGTATCGACGAACCATGGACTCGGTGAACTGAATGGTTCGCAAACTTGAAACTTTGTCGACTAAGTTTGAAATCTTTCAACTTTGCCGACAACAAAGATAGTTATTCAAATTCTTTAAGGTTTCAAACAACTAACTAAATAAGACTAGGAAAATCAAACTTCTCTTGAAGGCTTGGTTAGAGAAATCGCCCATCGATGAACTAGGCAATCAGAAAACTGCAAAACCGGCAAACTGAACAGTTTGTGAACTAGAGATTTTTCTGACTTATCATAACTTAGTCATTTTTCATCCAAATTCCACCAAATTGGAAATGGAGATACCCAATTGGCTCTTCCACATGATGCCACTCTTACTTGGCGAAAATAAATCTGAATTTTCTCCAGAACACAAAACTAACACTGCAAAGAAAATAAAGCCAAAAACCAACTTAGAAAATAAAATATATTTTTGGTGACATAGGATTGCCAATGAACCCAGATGCTCCTGCATCAGACACGTTAAGTAAGTGAAATGTTCCATGAGTTGGAAAACTTGTGAACATTTGAAAATACTTGGGATGGTGATCCCATGTTTATTCTTTATCCAAACCTCCTCTTTGTCTACCTAACCTCTCCTCTTCATCACTTGTTGAAATGCTTCACTTCCACTTGCACTTCTTGGGCTACACCTCTCTTGAAACATTTCCAAGTGTCCAAAGTGTGACTTGTGTTGTTTCCTCTCCAAACCATCACTCCTTTATTCAACACTCACAATCTTTACCCTGTTGGCCACTGCTTTAGGTTGTTGTTCCACAAAACTAGTACCACTCCCTTTATCTTCAACCACAGTCCTCTTCATGGGACCCTTCTTTAAGTCATTCCCAATTTCTCTTGTCACCTTAAGCAACTGTTTATTAGAGTCGCAACAATCTATTGAACTAATTTCTTTCACCTAGGGTCTCTTCTTATTTACTAAACACAACACATACTTCTACCCATCCTTCACAATGGTATACAAATTCCTTTTACCATTGTAGATTGCTTCCTTATCAAATTGCCAAGGTCTACCCAGCGACACATGACAGGGACTCATTGACATAACATCACACAAGACTTCGTCCTTATATGACCTAATCTAAAAACTAACCAAGCATTACTCCTTTACCAGTATTTCATGTTCCTTTTGCATCTAAGTAACTTTATAAGGACTAGGATCTCTCCTCTTTTTTAAACCTAGCTTTTCTACCATTTCCTCTGAAACTAGGTTATCAGTACTACCACTATCTATAATTACTTTGCAACACTTACCTCTAGACTTGCATACTATTCTGAAAAGACTTCTCCTCTGAGATGCTTCATCCTTCTTCACTTCTAATGTTATCAATACTCTCTTGACCATAAGAGACTCTCCTTCAGGCTCTTCCGCTTTCGGTGATGCCACAATCTCTTCATCTTCTTGTACCATGTTATTTCTTGCCATAATTTTCCTATTCTCCTCCTGATGTAATTGTGGACATTCATAAGCTCTATGTCCTATCTCACCACATTGAAAACATTTCCCAAGGAACCCCTTGTTGCTGCTACCATGTCCTCTTGTAGAGTATTCTCTTCGTCTCACTTCTTGACTTGACTCCTTATTCCATTTTGAATTTGTTTCTTCTTCTTGAAATTGTTTCCCTTTGCCACTACTTCCTTGTCCTCTCCCAGCTAAGAATTTCCCTCTTCCTCTTACATTACTATGTTGTCTTCTTTCTATCTTTTCCTCTGCTTTCAAAACATATTGATATGCTTCCTCTAGTGTAGAAATCTTCAGTATACTCATCTCATCATGTTTATTAAATCTCAACCCATTTATATATCTAGCTACTTTCTCTTTATCCATTTGATCAGGCCCAGATCTAATTACCATTTTATAAAACTCTTTAGTATATTCCTTTACGCTCATATCTTTCTACTTCAAATTCTCAAGTTTTTTTAACATCTCCAACTCATAATCTCTAGGAATAAATTTGGCTTTCAATCGAGTAATCATTTTATTCCACCGGGTTATTCTTGCATCTCCATTAGCTACTCTCTCTCTCTCTTTGCAAATCCCTCTACCATAAAGTAGATGTCCTTTGAGTTTTGTTTGTGCCATTCTCACCCTCTGAGGGTCACGAATATTTTCATATTCAAAATATTCTTCTAATTCTCCTATCTAATCTATCAATTCATTGGGATTCAATGTTCCAAAAAAATTAGAAATTTCTACTTTGTTACCTCCTCCAACTCTGGCAAGCGCTCTTAGGAATCATTCTTCTCTAGAATCTACTGGTTGTTCATTTTCTCTTTCTCATTCATCCTCCACAACTTCATCTTCATCATCATCATGATCTTTCGCACAATCTGGGTTTGTTCTCAATCTAGCAACTAAATTTCTTAACTCATTTTGTATTTCAACAGGAAACTATTCTAACATTTCCTCCATTCTGGGAACTCTTTTTCTTGGGGGCATCTTCTCAAATTACAACCACTACTGCTTGCTCTCCACACACACTGTGGAAAAAAAATCCTCTTCTACTCACAACTCTAACATCTCTTTTAGCCCTTAGTAATTACAGGACTCCTCTTCACACCCACAAATACCCTCTCGTGCCCTCTGAGACAATACTTCAGGTTGTCCACAATGTATCTCCTCCCAGCAAGAAAACATTGCTATAATACCACTTGATGCAGTCAAGACCAAGGGGTTTTATCAAACTACCTAGTCATGCAGCCAATACAATGCAACAGAAGCATAAATTCAACATAAAAATCTGAAACAAATTTATTAACTTCAAAACATCAGCATTTACAAATTTGTTGGCCCTTCACAGCCTCAGCATTGCAGTACAATATTCAATCGACTATGTGTTTACAGCACCAAAATGCCTTCCAACGGATGTAGAGATCACCCCCAATTTACTATCACTCCCTTCTATTATGCAACTACTAACACCCTCCCCTAATCAATATGCCATGGTTTAAACTCATACAAGGAACTGGAAGTCAACAATTGTATAACAGTTGCCAAGTAGTTGAACAGTCACCAAGTAGTTGAACAGTTGCCAAATAGTTGATCTACTATAGAATGAAAATGCAACCAAAACTTGGCATGTGTCGGGTCCAGGACAAGATCCCTTTTCCAAACTGAGTCAATCATAAATGCTTATCGGTGAAAGTTCAGATTCTCTAACCTTAGTGGTAATTTCTTATCAGCAAATGTTGGTATTTTTGAACCTAGTTATAAATGCTTATCATCAAAAGCATACTTTTTGAAACTTGCACTTTATCTCTTATGCCTTCGCTTCTATCAGCGATTTGGTCATTTTTTGAACTTGTTCTTTGTCCACTCTATCAGAAAAATTTGGTTTTTATGAACCTCAGCTTTGGTCTTCTATTGGCATATTCTCTCGCTTTCAAACTGATAAAGACTTAACATTTTCCTCTTATCAACAAATCATGCTAAATTCCTGAACCATTATCAGCATATTGGCAAATTGCAGAAACTTTGAACTAGTTCGCAAATGAAAAGGTTTGCCGATATAAACTAGCAACTCCTATTAGTAAAGTTTATCCGCCATGAACTCCTTGTTGGTGTATCAACAACTTTTAAAACTCATGAACTAGCTGAGACTTAGGCTTTCCTTCTATCGGTGCCATTCCAATTCCACAAACCTTGGGATCGGACCTCACAAACTTTAACTATCTCAACTTCTTCGTTATCACCTATAGACATAATTAAAGCAACTGCGAACTCCCTCTTCAAGACCTTTATCAGAGAAGTGTCATATCGGCGAACCACGGACTCAGTGAACTGAATGGTTCACAAACTTGAAACATTGCCGACTAAGTTTGAAATCTTTCAACTTCACCGACAACAAAGATATTTATTCAAATTGTTTAAGGTTTCAAAAAACTAACTGACAAGATTAGGAAAATCAAACTTCCCTTGAAGGCTTGGTCAGAGAAATCATCCATTGGCAAATTGGGCAATCAGCAAACTACAAAACCAGCGAACTGAATAGTTCACAAACTAGAAATTTTTTTGACTTGTCATAACTTAGTCATTTTTCATCCAAATTTCACCAAATTGGAACTAGAGATACCCAATTGGCTCTTCTACATGATGACGCTCTTACTTGGCTAAAATAAATTTGAATTTGCTCAAGAACACAAAACCAACACTGCAAAGAAAACAAAGCCCAAAACCAACTTAGAAAATAAAATATATTTTTCATGACATAGGATTGCCAGTGAACTTGAATGCTTCTACATCATTTCCCAAACACACAATGGTCACAAAAATCAAAATACTCAACAAAATTGGATAAACTGTCAAGCAACTATTTATTCATAATAGTATATAAAAAAATTTCACTTATGTGGCCCAATCTATGGTGCAACAACATACATGTATTTTTAGACTTTTTAGTCACATACATGGATATACATAAAGTAGTGGCATTCAGCCTAAACAAAGTTCTCAATCGTGTCCCTCTTGCTACCACCAAGCTTCCTCTCACCAATCTGCAACCATGATTATCAAACATTACATGCATTCTTAAATAATTCAACTTAGATATAAGAATTAAATTTCTAGTCAATCATGGAATATGTAAAACACTAGGGAAGGTTTTATCCTCCCATCACTGAAACATAATTGTACTTTCCCTCATTCAACTATTAGATATGAACTATTGTCCCCAAGGTGGACATCACCTCCATCATATTCTTCATATGTGAAAAAACACTCCTTATGAGGAGTCATGATATGATCATCTTAAGTCAACCAACCAATGTTCATTAGAAACAATATTACATGTAAAAGTAAGACTTCATGACCTATTCCTAAGGACTTTTCTATAGAGAAATCCCACTATTTCTTTTTATTTTTGCATTCCTTCTTTACATGTCCCCTCTTTCTGCAATTCCAACACTTCACTTTGTTCTTTTTACCATGAGTTTTAGACCTTCTCTTAGACTTGTCGTTAGGCCCCTTCTATTCTCATTTAGATCCACCTCTTTCTTTGGACCTTCCCCTAACATTAAGAGCATCAGTTGAGCTATCCATAGCTTTATTTCTCACTTCCTATGACAACAATGATGCAACAAGAACATCCATCTTAGGATCTTCAAGATTAGTACTATAAGAAAAAAAATTCTCTCATGACTTAGGCAAAGAACAAAAAAGCATAATGCATTTATCTTCTTCCTCAATCTTAACATCAACAAAGGCTAATTGACTCAAAATCAAATTAAAAGTTTTTAAATGCTCAGCAACTGAATCAGCTTCCTTCATTTTCAGAGAAAATAGTTTTCTTTTCAAATATAATGTATTTACCAAACTCTTGTCTTAGTAGATCTCACCCAAACATTTTCATACAGAATATGGTGTTTTCTCTTCTAAGTCATTCAACAAGATAGATTTTGCAAGACAAACCCATATTGTCCCCCATGCTTTCTTATCCATCTTATCCCACTATTCTTGATCCATTTTATTGGGTTTATTTTTTTTGTTGCAGCCAACCATTGATCTCTTTCTTCAATAAGATCATTCATCTTCAACTTCCACAACTCATAGTTTGTTCTATTGAATTTCTCAATATCTAACCAAGTTGAAGATGCATTCATGGCTTCCACACATAAATCTGTAAAATAAATTTAACCAAAACTCCCATTGTAACACAAAAAACCTTCACTCTTCCACCCAATAAGCAAAGCTATCTAGGATCAGATACCAAATGTTAGAAATGAAGGCAAACCACTACAATATGGAGATCTAAAATTTAATCCATAGAATACCAAAAAACAAATAAACTAATGTAAATTAGCAACAAGGAAATCCACAAGCTCAAGAGAATAACACATAACATAGAGATATTACAACACAATCACTTCCTTCAATCATGTATCCAATCTGATTGCACTTGTGTACCTGGTGCAGGAGCACTACGGGCTTGGAGCCCATGTATATATTCTTTTTGCATTTTGCTGTGATGTTGTGAATTTTCAAATAGGACAGAGCAGGAACATGCATGTTGGTGTGAGAAAGGCTATCGGGATGACCAAGTTTGCATTGATCCGAAAATAGTGATCTCACCGATCGGGGTGATGAACATCCAGCGTCACCGATGGGTAGTTCATTGGAATATCGATGAAGGAAGTTTTTATGTGGCCGAAGGCAATGTCTCACCGATAGGGATGTTATCGGCATGTCGGCAGGAGAAATGGAGACACTGCCAATAGAGGCAATCTTGCCGATGGAGAAGTTGTATGTGGATTTCGGCGTGAGGTTGTGATATCGAAGAACAAGTGTAAAGTCTCAGCGATAGACATTGTCTAGGCGATGGAAAGTCTAAGAGATTCAAAGGCATCGGTGTGAGGTTACATATCGGAAGGCGAGGAGAAACTTTCACCGACGGCCTAAGTCACAGCGATAGGAAGCATCGGGGGGGAGAAGTTGGAAGGTCTGGCTGACAGAAGAAAGTCAATGTTCATCGGGGTGATAACAAGCGTCGGAGTAATATTTCCAAAGGAGCCTGATAATACTAAGTTTGGCCGATGAGCATAAAGATCTCGAGGAGAGATAAGTCATCGGGGAGAAAGAATGTGGGAAGGCCGATAAAGATTTAGACTCACCGATAGAGGGTGGTCACACCGATGGAGCGTTAGCATAAAGTTGAACCAGGGCAGTTAGAATACGAACCGGTCTAAGAACTGAACTGTCCTGTAACGGACATGAGATAACTATTAGAGGTAGAATTCTCTCTGTAAGGGGTTGGCCGAGAGAGGAAGATTTTGATTTGAGAAGCATTTTTGATGTAAGAATAATTTTGAATAAAAATCCAATTTAGCAGTTCGACCAATATTGTATTTCTGTACAATTTTTAGTTTGTTATTCTAAGGTAGATTCATCGTTTCTTTTTCTGCAATTTTGTTCTCTTTTGTAAACCATGACTCTGTCTTGATGTCCCTCAAGTTCCTCTATACAGTATGGAGGCCATCAAACAGAGCCATGCCTTTTGTTTGTTTTTCTTTTGTGGGATGGTTGGATTGTCGACTAGAGGCAATGCATGCTTGTTCTAGGCAAGCTCAGTAAGGAGTCTGGCTAGATAGACAAGTAGGAGAGTAGACTTGCAGGGGTGGAAAACAGAGAGGGAGAAAGTGAGCACCAAGCAGTCAAGACCCTTGAACAGAGAGAGAAGGGTGGACAATGGACTCATAAAAGTTATGTGCCCTTGAGGTAGTATCTTGGAAGCAGTGAGGACAAGAAATGTGTCCCACACCAAGTAGAGTGATAGAATTTTCCATCTCTGCAAAGAGTTGAGGAATTTAGCAAACATTTTTGTGTAGAAAGATGTCATGAGCACTTGAATTGGTAGAGAGGCTAGAGTTGTCCAGAGTCTTGAATTGATTCAAGATAGGTAGAATTGACATTCTAGAGTCCCTCCCTATCAAATTGGTATCAGAGCAAGTTAAAGATTTGGGCTATTCCTAGGTTGGAATAGAAGAAGTTGTATGTTATCACTGAGTTCAAGTGAGTATGTAGATTCATCCAAGAAGATGGTGACTAATACAGAATTGGCAAAGAAGGTTGAGGATCAAGAAGAGGAGAATAGGCTCCTACAGGAAAGATTGGTAGCAATGGAAAGTAAACTGGATGCAATGATGGAGAAGACAGAAGAAGTCAGGCAGAAAATAAACAAGGAAAAAGGTGTGTCTATAGAAGATGAAGAGCCCACACTTGATCCTAAGATGGAAGAAGAACCATTCTTGAAAGCTTTGAAAGCAATGAGTGGTAAGACATTGGAAGGAGTTCCACTTTTCAGTGGGAAAATGGACCCAGATTTGGTCATGGAATGGATAGAAGGACTTGAAAATCACTTTGAATGTGATGGTGTAAGCGAGGCATAGAAAGTAAAGGTGGCCAAATCCAGACTCAGGGGAGCTGCCTTAACCTGGTGGAAATTTGTGCAAACTGAAAGAGCAAAAGAAGATAAGAAGCCCATAGCTACTTGGAAGGGGATGGTAGCTAAAATAAAAGAAGCATATATGCCAGAAGATTATGAAATACTGCTGCATAGGAAGAGACAGAATCTGAGACAGAAAGAATTAGATGTCAGTGCATACACTGAAGAATTCCAAAAGCTATGCTTAAGGTCCAAAGTGATGGAGGATGAAAACATAAAGGTAGCAAGGTACCTTAATGGTCTGAAGTGGAATATACAAGAAGAGATCAGTTTGTTGTGTCCTACAATAGTGCACAAATGCTATCAGCTAGCACTGAAAGTAGAGGAAAAGAGCAAGAGGAAACAAGACTCAAATAGCAGAGGAAGAGGAAGAGACAGAGATAACAAGGGACACAGAGGAAATTTTGGTGGAAGGAATACTGAAAATAGATCCCAAGCAGAATCCAAACTCACAGAGCAGAGTGGGGAGTCGAGTGGTAGAGGAAACCACAGAGGAAGAGGATCTAACAGAGGAAGGTTAGGAGGATCAGGCAGAGGATCCTATTTCACCACTATGAAGTGTTACAACTATGGTAATCTAGGTCATCCAGCATATAGGTGTCTAGAAAAGGCCACATCCTCTTCTCAAGGGAGTGATAAGAGAAATCACTATGTCCAAGATAATGCATCCAGCAGCCAGTCACCTGAGGTCAGTCTGAACTCAGAAGATGGAGAGAACCTGATGATAAGGAGAACCTTGATGAAGGAACCAGTAAAATCTGAACCAAGCCAGAGGAGAGTACTATTCAGAATCAAATGCAAGATTTTGAATAAGGTATGTAAAATTATCATAGACTCAAGATCTACTGATAATATTATTTCTGATGAGGCAATTAAGAAACTGAATTTGAAAAGAATAACTCATGCAAACCCATATAGAGTCACATGGTTGAATAAGGGTCAACATGTGGTAGTAAATGAACAAAGTTGGGTAGAGTTTAGTATAGGTGGATATAAGGATAAGGTATTATGTGATATACTACCCATGGATGCATGCCATCTCTTATTGGGCAGACCATAGCAGTATGACCGAAAGGCAATACATGATGGTGAGAAAAATGCCTATTCTTTTCAAAAGGATGGTGTCACCTATAAGATTCAGTCATTGGAGGATGAGGATGTAGTTCAGACAAAGAGTCCCAATATCTTGGTTGTGAGTGGAAAAGAGTTTATGAATACTCTTAAGGAAGATGGTATTGGTTATGCCATCATAGTAAAACCAAAAGAAGAGCAGCAGGATAAGAAGACAGTGATTCCCAAGGAGATGCAGCCTATACTAGAGAAGTATAAGGGCATAATCAGTGATGGTACACCAGCAACATTACCTCCATAGAGGGCAATAAGTCATCAGATAGACCTGATTCTAGGAGCATCTTTGCCAAACAAGGCTCCTTACAAGATGACTCCAGACTAGCACAAAGAAATTTCCAGACAAGTGCAAGAGTTGCTCGATCAGGGATTGATCAGGAAGAGTATTAGTCCTTGTGCAATGCCCATAGTGTTGGCACCGAAGAAAGGAGGCTCATGGAGATTATGCACAGATGCCAGAGCCATAAACAAGATAACTATAAGGTATAGATTTCCAATTCCCAGAATTGAAGATCTCATGGACTGGATTGGAAAAGCAAAGTACTTTACTAAGATAGACTTGAAGAGTGGTTACCACCAAATAAGAATCAAGGAAGGTGATGAGTAGAAGATAGCCTTCAAGACCACAGAAGGACTGTATGAATGGCTTGTTATGCCATTTGGTCTATCAAATGTGCCCAGCACCTTTGTGAGACTCATGAATGAAGTCCTAAAGGATTATATTGGTAAATTCGTAGTTGTTTTTCTAGATGATATTCTAATTTTTAGTCAGACTAAGGAAGAACATCTAGAACATGTAAACATTGTTTTGCAAAAATTACATGATGAACAACTAACCATCAATTTGGAGAAGTGTGAATTCATGAAGCAGGAATTGGTATACCTTGGTTTTGTGGTGTC
This sequence comes from Cunninghamia lanceolata, assembly GCA_027924645.1. Classification (NCBI taxonomy): domain Eukaryota; kingdom Viridiplantae; phylum Streptophyta; class Pinopsida; order Cupressales; family Cupressaceae; genus Cunninghamia; species Cunninghamia lanceolata. Next base: position 15,964,299 of record BSBN01000078.1, read on the forward strand.
CTAGGGAGAATTGAAGATGGACAAGTCAAAGGTAGAGGCAATCTTGAGCTGGCCTACTCCCAGAGCAGCCACAAAGGTGAGAAGTTTCCATGGCTTAGCCCAGTTTTACAGAAAGTTTATCAAAAATTTCAATGGGATATGTGCACCCATGTTGAATACAATTAAGGGTGGAATGAAAGAAAAATTTAGATGGACACTAGCTGCAGATAGAAGTTTTGAACAATTAAAGAAAGAGATAGCAACACAACTTGTACTATTACTGCCTAGTTTTGATAAGCTATTTACTATTGAATGTGATATAAGTAACATAGCTGTTGGAGCAGTGTTAAATCAGGAGAACAGACCTGTAGCCTTTTTCAGTGAGAGGCTGAATGAAGCAAAGAGTAAGTACTCTTCATATGACTTAGAGTTGTACGCTCTAGTCTAAGTACTTAGGAAATGGAGACATTATCTCCTACCTAAGGAATTTGTTGTCTACACAGACATATCAAGTGGATGGAGTACCTGCAATCCTACACTTTTATAATTAAACATAAGAAGGGGCAGCTCAACAAAGTTGCAGATGCTTTGAGCAGGAGGTTGCTCACAGTGCAGGAAGTGTAGTTGAAGAGCATTAGAGTTGAAGATTTCAAGGATCTCTATAGAAATGATGAAGACTTTGCTAAGGCATACAAGGTATGTCAAGATTTTGAGAATCACTTTCACAGTGAGTTTGCAGATTTCACCTTGCAGCAAGGATTGCTATTCAAAGGTGGACAATTATGTGTACCAAGGGGACCTATGAGAGAAAATCTCATACAGGAGAAGCACAATGGCAGTCTGAGTGGCCATTTTGGTCTAAACAAAACACTGGAGCTAGTCCAAAGGTTCTATTATTGGCCGAGGATGCACAGAGACATCAGAAGGTATGTAGAGCAGTGTATCGTATGTCAAAAGGCTAAGGGAACCACTTCAAATGCAGGACTGTACCAACCTTTGCCCATTCCTTCCAGGCCATGGGAATGTGTAAGTATGGACTTTGTGGTTGGCTTGCCTAAGACTAAAACTGGTTATGATAGCATATATGTAGTTGTGGACAGGTTTAGCAAGATGAGCCATTTCATTCCCTGTAAAGTGACTCATGATGCCAGTCATATAGCACACTTGTTTTTCAGAGAAGTGATAAGGATTCATGGACTTCCAGCAAGCATTGTGTCTGACAGAGATGCTAAGTTCATGGGACATTTCTGGAAAACTTTGTGGTAGAGATTAGGGACAAATTTATCTTTCAGCTCAGCATACCATCCACAAATAGATGGTCAGACAGAGGTGGTAAACAAGACACTGGGTAACCTATTAAGATGTATAACCAAGGAATATGGGCAGAGCTGGGATCAAGTCATTCATCAAGTAGAATTTGCCTATAATGACAGTGTGAATAGGACTACTGGTAAGAGTCCATGCTAAATAGTCTATGGAATGCACCCCAGAGGTGTATGTGAGCTTAGGAATATGGGAAACATGGAGAATAGAAGTGGTCATGCAAAGGATTTTGCACAATCCATGAAAGAAGTACATGAACAGGTGAAGAAAACCTTGACAGAAAACACACAGAAGATCAAGGAGAGAGTAGATGCCCACAGGAAGGACATCCAGTTTGAAGTTGGTGATCTAGTTATGGTGCACCTGAACAAAGCCAGACTGCAGAAAGGAATGCCAACTAAATTGCAAATGCGAAGAATTGGCCCTTGCAAAATCCTAAACAAGTATGGTAACAATGCATACAGGATTGAATTGCCAGAAGACCTGGCAATCTCACCAGTGTTTAATGTCCAAGACTTGGTGAAATACAAGGGTCCTCAGTTAGCAGCAAATGGATCCATTTCAGAGAAGGAACAAACAGTCAAAAATGTGACTTTGCCACCAAAACCCAAACTACAGGCAAAGAGAATACTGGATTCTAGGGTACAGAAGCATACCAGACATGGTGTCTACATGGAGCATTTGGTCAAATGGAAGCAGTTGCCTGAGGCAGAAGCTACCTGGGTTACAGAGTTAGAATTCAAAAATAGGGGCATTGGTTTTGCCTCATTGTCACCGGAGGTGACTTGACTTCTTCCGCACAAGGGGAGTATGGTGCAGGAGCACCACGGGCTTGGAGCCCGTGTATATATTCTTTTTGCATTTTGGTGTGATGTTGTGAATTTTCAAATAGGACAAAGTGAGAACATGCATGTCAGTGTGAGAAAGGCTATCGGGATGACCAAGTTTGCATTGATCCAAAAAGAGTGATCTCATCAATCAGGGTGATGAACATCCAGCGTCACTGATGGGTAGTTCATCGAAGTATCGGTGAAGGAAGTTTTTCTATGGCCGAAGGCAATGTCTCACTGATAGGGGTGTTATCAACATGTCGGCGAGAGAAATGGAGACACTGTCGATAGAGGCAGTCTTGCCGATGGAGAAGTTGTATGTGGATTTTGGCGTGAGGTTGTGATATTGAAGAACAAGTGTAAAGTCTGAGCGATAGACATTGTCTAGGCAATGGAAAGTCTAAGAGATTCAAAGGCATCGGTGTGAGGTTACATATCGGAAGGCAAGGAGAAACTTTCACCGACGGCCTAAGTCACAGCGATAGGAAGCATCGGGGGGAGAAGTTGGAAGGTCTGGCCGACGGAAGAGAGTCAACATTCATCGGGGTGATAACAAGCGTCGGAGTAATATTTCCAAAGGAGCCCGATAATACTAAGTTTGGCTGATGAGCATAAAGATCTCAGGGAGAGATAAGTCATCAGGGAGAAAGAATGTGGGAAGGACGATAAAGATTTAGACTCACCGATAGAGGGTGGTCACACCGATGGAGTGTTAGCTTAAAGTTGAACCGGAGCAGTTAGAATACGAACCGGTCTGAGAACTGAACCGTCCTGTAACGGACATGAGATAACTATTAGAGGTAGAATTCTCTCTGTAAGGGGTTGGCGGAGAGAGGAAGATTTTTATTTGAGAAGCATTTTTATGTAAGAATAATTTTGAATAAAAATCCAATTCAGTAGTTCGACCAATATTGTATTTCTGTATAGTTTTCAGTTTTTTATTCTGAGGTAGATTCGTCGTTTCTTTTTCTGCAATTTTGTTCTCTTTTGCAAACCATGACTCTATCTTGATATCCCTCAAGTTCCTCTGTACTGTATGGAGGCCATCAAACAGAGCCATGCCTTTTGTTTGTTTTTCTTTTGTGGGATGGTTGGATTGTCAACTAGAGGCAATGCATGCTTGTTCTAGGCGAGCTCAGTAAGGAATCTAGCTAGATAGACAAGTAGGAGAGTAGACTTGCAGGGGTGGAAAATAGAGAGGGAGAAAGTGAGCACCAAGCAGTCAAGACCCTTGAATAGAGAGAGAAAGGTGGACAACGGACTCATAAAAGTTATGTGCCCTTGAGGTAGTATCTTGGAAGCAATGAGGACAAGAAATGTGTCCCACACCAAGTAGAGTGATAGAATTTTCCATCTCTGCAAAGAGTTGAGGAATTTAGCAGACATTTTTGTGTAGAAAGATGTCATGAGCACTTGAATTGGTAGAGAGGCTAGAGTTGTCCAGAGTCTTGAATTGATTCAAGATAGGTAGAATTGACATTCTAGAGTCCCTCCCTATCAGTACCTATAAAACATTTAACTCATATTCTACACTTCTCAAGCTCTTGTTAAATAGAAATGCAAGCTTACAAAAGAAGTTTCTCAAACATGGCACCCAAACTTGGGAATATTCAACACCCTATCTTGGGAATCCAAAAATCAGGCTATTATTAGCCTCTTATAGATGTCATAAAACCACCTTACAAAATTTTGTTCCCAAGATAGACAAAATCTTATGCCCACCTCTAGGAAAGTCAACAACTAGCTAAGAATAGCCTCTTACACCTTCATACAAGTTGTCATAAGATGCTCTATGATAACAATCCAATTATAGTTGATTCCTTGCAACATGTAAGGCACTAATATTAGTAGATGTTCTTACACTTGTCATTAACCATTAATAAACTTGAACATCTCACATTTACATGTTTACTATCTTGAGGTAAAATAACATAAATTATGGTCACTATAATTAAATAATTACTACATTCATTGGAACCTTCATCCCTTATGGGATGCATTTACAAAATAATGTTAGGTGTAATTAAATGTATTAGATTTACAAGGTTGATAGCACCTTAATCCTAACAATCTTGTCAGCCTATGAATCAGATGGTAAAATCATAGGAGACAAAAAAAATGGAATACCTACAAATGAAATGGATTCCTTACATGAAATCATTAGACAAGGTCAAAGAGGTTTGGTAAGGACCTATTGATGATGGTTTTGATGTAATCATAACAATTAGTTAAAATTCACATAAAATGAACCAAAATTAACTTGAAAGATATGAAGGAATCGGTTAAGATTCACTTAATCCCAAGTTTAATATGGTCAGAGCTTGACCTGTTGGGAAAATTCAGTTGGTCAATGTGAAGCTGTAATGTTCAAGGGACCTTACGTGATTTAGGGTTTCTTGATGGTTTACAGGACTCAAACTATGCAAAAGATTAATAAATGTCAATATGTTGTTCATCCCTTTTGCATAAACTTATACTTGTGCTGTAGAACTTTAAATAGTCTTCTTGGATTATTGTAGCTTTCTCCTCTTAAATATTTATGAAAATTGTCTACTTTCAAACTCAACTATACATGCTTCTTTCAAATATGAAACAATTTCCTTTAAATTTTTGTGTTTTAAGTTAAGTATTTTCAGATGGGTTGGGAAAAGTTAGAGAGATCTAATCTAAACTTCATTCAAATCTACCAAAAGATCTAGTTGTTCTGTTATGCACTTTATAAATAATACAGCAATTTGATCAAATCCACAGACAAAACCTTAAATGTATATTCTGAGCATTTTCACAAACATACACCTAAGATTGCAAGCTCTAAGAGAAAATGTTTCAAACACAATGAAGAGCAAGAAAACACTCAGAAGATAGATGCAGAATTCTAGATTCAATTGTATTAGAAATAGACAGTCATATAAGATTTACAATGTCTGAATGACTCTTAGCTTCAATGATCAAACTACAGAAAACTTACAAGCTTTACAGATACAGTAAGGAAGCCAAATGTTCCATGCATTCCTTATTGCAGACACAGGCGACCTCCTTCTTCTCCTAAACTGAAAGGTCCCTCTACTCTACAGTGTTAAAACTAGTTACAAGTGCTGGCTATCTTCTAAAAATCCATGTGTAGCCCCTGTGTAAAGTTTTACAATGCATAGAGGCACAATATATAGACTTTGATTGTCCTCAATACAGCTCAAAACCTTAGTTAAACAATGGTTCAAACCTTTGGTTACAATATAAATGCTAGAGATCAAATCTCCCAAAATATCTCTGAGCATACATCCAATCTGGGTGAAATATGCCCTCCTAGAAACCCTAGCAGCTTAATATTAACTTCTATGGTCTGATACAATAATGTCTTCAGCTGCATTTTGTCCTCATTAATGAAGACCCTTGACTTCTTCGCACTTCATCCTTATCTTCCTCTGTTCCTAAGATATGATTTCCTCCTCCGTGATGTCACCACCATTAAGTTTCAGCTCCCTCCTCAACTGCAAACCTGCAAAAATGGGTAAGCAATAAGTATCATCATTTAATAAACCTGCAGGAAGAAAAATAGCTACCAAATCTAGTTGTGACTATGTGAATGCATCAATCGGGCCCTAAAACTATGAAAATTACGTCCAAAAATGCATATACAGTGCTTAGAAAAGTCAAGTCAACCATCGTTGACCAAAAAATATGCATTCGGGCTTCAAAAATAACCTCCAAATTCCTATCACTCTAATTTCCCACTTATTTTCCTTGTTTAAATCTTTGTATATCCGATATACAATCTGGATGTGATACAACGAATTAACCAAACTTAATCCTTCATTGAGATCCGCCTTGTATACTCCTTGCAATGTAATAATATGCAAGGTGTGAAATATATAAGGACTTTTCATTATTGCATAACCATTTCAAGTCTGCCCCTTGTACATACCCTTGTATCTTCTGATATACATTTGGGTTTGATACAAGGATTAAATCGGTTTTGACTTCCTCTTCGATTCCTCTTTGTATAAGTGCAATGTATATCGGCTTGTATATAAGAATATACAAGCCCGATATACATTGAATTAACTCTGCTTTAAAACTTTTCAAATCTATGCTTGCATGTATATTATTCTTGTGTGCGCCAATATGCAAGCTGAAACATATACAAGGATTTTCTCTTTTTAATAAGTCCGTCGGGTCCGCCCAATGTATAATTGCGTTGTATGCTGAGCAATGTATATTTTGATATACATTGTGGACGTGATACATTGGTTCAATCAGATTTCAATCTTTTTTAATTTCGCGGCCTGTATGCTTCCCTTTGTGTATTTTGTTTGTATATTGCAACATACAAATGCAAAATATACAAGCATTTATCTCAGTTTCATAACTTTTCTATTCCGTGGCTTGTACATTTCATGATGCATCTTGGCTTGTATGTATCGAAATATACAAAGCGTGAATCATACAATGAATTAACCTCTTTTAACTTTCTGTCGCACCCGCAGTATGTATATTTCGATGTATGTTTTCTTTGAATGTTTAAATATACAAGTCCAAAATGTACAAGGAATTAATCAATTTTCATAACTCCCTTCGAGTCCGCCAAATGCACAAAGTGTTTGTATCTTAGCAGTGTATGTAAGATATATACATCACGGATAAATGTAATGAATTAACCACTTTTTATAAACTTCAAGTCCGCGCGATGTATATTTGCAATGCATACCACCGAAATATACAAGCCTGCGAAGATACAATGATTTAACACCATTTAATAACCTTTTCAGGTCCGTCATGTATGAAGTGCCTTGTATATTTTACCTGCCAAACATACAAACGTGAGATACAAAGCGGATTTAAAACATCAGTTTATTTTAACCTAAAACCACTTCGGGTCCATCTTGTACATTAACATTGTATATCGCAAATGTATGTAAAAACATACAAGGTGTGAACATACAATGAATTAACTTCATTTCAATAACCTCCAGTTCCATTGCATGTATAAGTTTAATGCATATTGCAATGTATTTAAGATACATCCAATTTGCTAACATACAACGAATTTACCAACTTTAACAATTTTTTCGCGTCCACTGTTTGTATATGATTATTGTATATTACAGATGTGTGTCCCATGGTACTCAACATACAAATAGTAAATATGCAAGCCGGACCTAAACCTTTATACGTTCCAACTATGAATCCTGTCGGGTCCACTTTGTATGTATGAAGAAAATAAAGTATTTGTAAATGCATACAAGTAAAACAAAGCACCCGATATACAAGCAGACTTGTATATACAAACAACAAACCCTTCCCTTGTACATTTTACCAAAATAATCATAACTTGCAAAATATTGCGAATTTAAGATGGTTCAAAAAGCAACCCTAGCTCATTTTTCACAAGGAATCCAACCATATCATGCAATGGTACTGAAAATGCATTTTTTCTTCATTTCTATCAATGTTTGCAATTTTAACCCTCTTTTCCCTTTACCACCAAGCAAAACAAAACACACAAAAGCAGAAGCAATAGCCACAGCAGGGGTCCTCATTTTGCTAAGGAGTAAAATGGGGCATGTTGTGAACATCACAACAACTAGCAACCAAACAAAATAATTAAATTCAAAGCATTAAGGAAACTAAGTGAAATAAATCCATAACTTCCAACTATCTTTCCTGCAAATTATTATTCAACTTGAGACCTAAGGTATTCAATAAGGATGCATGAATTTTTATTTTTAGTTTAAGTATGTGCACGTGGTTAATTATCCTCATCTTGAAGATCGGTTGAACAAACCAGTGACTGACATTAGCCTACATAGTTGAGGACATTCCCTCATAGCCGACCAGATAGAGCCTTGCTGCCAGCGAGCGTCTATAGCCCCGGCAAGGTTATCGTTACAATTCTCCTAAGTAGAGCCCCACTGCCAGTGAGCGTCCATAGCCTCAGTAGAGTTACTTAGATGGCTTAATCTAGATTTTCAGTATAATCCGCTTTATTCATTTTATATTTTATATTTTCTAATTTTTGAAAGAGATTTCACAAGATATTGTAGTTGTAACTTCATGATGCAAGGAGTGAACACTTGCTAAAATTAAGCTGAGAATTGTAATGGTAGCAAGGGTGACCTTGGATTTTTCACCTAATATCTACACTGGTAGGTTCAACAAACCCAAGGATTTTAGGTGTGTCATCGTGAGAAACCTCTCTTGAATTCTCAATCACATTTATTGAATACAAAATTTTAGAAGGTAGACAACTCTCTACATTCATGACAGTCACAACAAGTTATGCATAAATTGCAAATAATTAACCTGAATATTCTTAATTTTATACCGTTTTCAATGGTTATTAGCTTGCTCCTTAATACTCTAAAGTAAGATGGAGATCCCTGCTGAGGAGACAACAAACAAACAAACAAACAGACTGTACAAGAAAAACAAAACAAAGCAAAAGAAGACTGTACAAACAAAGAACAGAAACAAAACAACAAACAGAAAGAAACAAAAAACAAAACTAACAAACAACTAATCTACAAAGCAAGACAAGCAAACAAAGAAAACAAAACAAAACAACTACTCACACTAAATTACACAAAAATGGACTGCCCTTTACCTCAAGCCTAGAAGTAGTGTTTCAAATGTTGGCCATTAACCGGTAATGACACATCTTCTCCAGTCAAGGTCCTGAGTCTAAATGTGTTGTCTCCTATTATTTCTAAGACTTGCAATGGGCCTAACCATAGTTTATCAAATTTTCCATGGCTCCCTTTCTTTTCATGTGCTTTGTCCCAGCACAGCACTAAGTCTGATATCCTGAATGTCTTGACTCTTGCCCTCTTATCAAACCACCTCTTAACTACTACCTGGTGTTTTGCAAATTTATCGATGGCTTGACCTCTTTTCTCATCTAATTGTAACATTTGTACTATTCTGGCCTCCCTATGATTATCAAAGCCTAAATACTCATTGGCAAACTTCTAGATTGGTATTCTCAGATTTACTGGAAGTATGGGATCAATCCCATAAACTAAATGATAAGGTGTACTACCTAAAGCTATTTTGAACTTGGTCCTATCTACCCACAGTGCATATTTTAACAAGGTATTCCACTCTCTAGGACTCTTTGCAATTAGCTTTTTTATTATATCTAAAAAAAATTTGTTCGTAGACTTAGCTAATCTGTTACCTTGAGATTAATAATTTGAAGAAAACTTTAAAACAATCCCGTATACAAATTCTCATTTAGAAAACTTTAAAGAAGAGAAAGCAGGGCCATTATCACATACCAATGAATAGGGAGTTCCAAACCTGGTGATGATGTTTTCTTCAAGAAACTTGATAACTACCTCAGTTGTGGAGAATTTGTAGCATGTGGCCTTAGTCCACCTTGTATAGTAGTCTGTCACTGTCAGTATGAACTTGTGTCCTACAGAAGATGGAGGATTGATGACTCCAATAAAATGCAGGCCCCACTATGCAAATGGTCTTGATTCAATCACAGGTTGTAATGGGTTGGCCTGATTTCTTCCCTTATCTACTGCAGTCTGACAGGTGTGGCAACTTTTGATGTGACTCTCAGTATCTTTGAACATCGTGGGCCAGTAATAGCCCGCCCTCAATATTTTATGTGTTGTAGCTAGATGGGAACCATGACCTATTCTAGATTTGTCATGCAGTTCTGTCAACACTTTATCCGCTTCAGCTCTATTTAGACATCTCAAATAAATTCCATCATGGTTCTTCCTGAATAGAAGACCTCTTTGCACCATATATTTCTGTGCTTTAATCTTCAAAGCTCTCCTCTGAGAAGCTTTCATCTTATTTGGGTACTTTCCAACTATTAGAAAAGCATTTAAATCACTATACTAGTCTGATGTGTCATGAGAATTCAGCACATACTGTTGTTTTATCAAACCTGGGTTTGTGTTTGCTATTGTTTGCACCAACACTTTCCCTCTAACCAGCTTCATGGGAATGATTTCCATGTCAAATTCTTGCAGCGTGGTGATCCACTTGGCTCTCTTTTCTCCAGGTTCGTTCTGCATCAGCAACATCTTTACTACTGTGTCTGGCACTATGGCTTTGATCTGGCTGCGTAGAATGTAATGTCTAAATTTTTTCACGGCTCTCATTAATGCAAATACTTCTCTCAGTGTCCAGATATCTTGACTATGCATCCTTCAGAGGCGCGCTCATGAATGCGATGGGCCTTTCTTCATTGTCCTCACCTTTCTGTGTGAAGGCAGCCGTGGTTGAATGGGAGGATGCGAAGGAGTAGATATAAATGGCTTTGTGTAATCTGGACTCATAGTACAGGGGTGTCAAAAATTACCTCCTTGATATCTTCGAATGCAGCCCTAGCCATAGGCGTCCACTCCATCTGTGCATCTTTCTTCAACATGGCATTTAATGGCTGCATGATGTCTGCAAAACCCATGATAAACTTCTGAACAAAGTTAATCTTACCAAAAAATGATTTTAACTCTTTCCTATTGTTTGGTATTTGCAAACTTTTTATTGATTCTATTCTATCTGGGTCAATCGTTATTCCATCTTCAGAAATGACATGCCCTAGTAATTTACCTTCAGTAACTCCAAATGAACATTTCTTAGGATTGAGGGAAATTCCATACCTTTCACATCACTTGAGTATTTTCCTGAGATCTTCAGCGTGAGTGGATGCATCCTTGGAATACACAGTCAAAGCATCCATATACAGAACAATGCACTTACCTGATAACCTACGGAATGCAATGTCCATGGCTCTCTGAAAAGTGGCACCTACATTGATCAGACCAAAAGGCATTCTCCTATATGCATAATTTCCCCATTTACAAGTGAAGGTGGTTTTTAATCTATCATCCCTATCTATTAAAACCTGGTTATAACTCGAGAAACCATCTAGAAAAGATATCATCTTTGCCCCGTTTACCGCTTGCAGCACTTCGTCTATAGGAGGCAGAGGTTAATTGTCCTTTTCAGATGCTTTATTCAAATTTCTAAAATCTATGCATAATCTAATGTCTCCATTTTTCTTCCTTATTGGTACTAGGTTAGCTACCTAGACTGAATGTCTAACTGGGAAAATTATTCCAGCTTTTTAACTTCCTCGAAGATTAAAGGCTCTAGAATGGCGTTTACAGGCCTTTGTTTCTGCCTATATGGTTTACTCTCTGGTCTCAAAGGTATTATGTGAGTTATGATGGACGTATCATAGGTTTTCAGGTCTTCATATGTCCATGCTATTATGTGTTTGTAATCTTTCAGAGCATCTAAAATTTCTTTTCTAATTTTCTCAGAGCAAGCTTTTCCGATTGGCACATTTTGTGGATTTTGCTCTGTCCCTAAGTTGTGTAAATCACACTTACCCCCTTCTATTTTGGGTAAATCTTTCTGTCTTATTATTCCATCGAAGTCAAAAATATGTTCTAGTTCAATTACCCCTTTGGGTAAAAAGTTGCTCTTCAAGTTGATTATATCCTCTTCGTCCCATGTTATCTCAGGCCTTTCCTGCTCATCAATGATTTGAGCCTCAAATACCTCATTACAAGGTAGAAAATCAATAATTTGCTGATCCCCTCCAAATACCTGAAAATGTGTAATGTTGTCTGGGATACTGGGAACATTAACTAGCTCAACAGCAAATTATCTCAATCCTGACAGTGTCAAGGGTTGTAATGTGCTAGCTACAACTGCTAGTGCATTCGGCCTGTGGTTCAGCTCTCTAGGGATGTGCTCTATGTTGAAAGCATCAAATAAATCTATTAAACCCCATACTCTATGTCTATAACAAATCATTTTATTGTAGTTGCAAGCATATAGTTTCCTTACTTGTCTGACTACTAGTTCAGAGTCTGAAAATACCTTAATCACTTTCACCTTTTTCTTAACGGGCATGACGAGTCCCATAATTAAGGCTTCATATTCAGTAATATTGTTAGTACAGGAAAACTGCAGTATATATGCTGCTAGGTATGACTTACCCTGAGGATCTATAAGTTCAACACCTGCACCCGCGCCCTGCTTTGACTTGGACCCATCACATTTTAATGTCCACATGCCATCTTTACTTTTCTGACCTTTTACCCTGGCATGCTTTGTCTCCTCCACTACTTGTGAGGGGCTGGTATATTTATTCATGGGTATTTCTATTTGGTTAACTTGCATATGTGTATTTTCAGCTTGCAAATCAGAAAGACAACTACCCTTGTCCTTTAATCCCTCTTCTAAATTTAAAATCAGAGCATCTACATCACCCTGAATGTATTTTTGTGTTTGATCAGGATTCTCATTTTCCTCTTGTGACTCTACCCTCTTTATGCATTTTTTGTATTCATATTCAATGATGTCTTTGCACATTCCACAACTCTCCTCAGAATGTGGCCTATCGTGAACTCTACATTTGTTTTTATACAATTTACATTGGGTGGGCAGACCTTGTTTAATGCACTCTTCCACCTCTTGTCTAATGGCATGACCAAATTTTTCCATTGCACTATTTTCTTCATCCGAAGAATTTCCATCAGACTTAATGAATAATGTTGTCTCCTTGCTGACATGTTTTTCTCTAATGTTTAACATCATGATCTCTTCAATTTGCACCCCATTGTTAGTAATTCTATAAACACCAGGTTCAACATCAGCATATAATATTTCATTCATTCGCTTATACTCTATTATCATGTGTTTCATCCTGGGTTCTGCCTCTATTCTAATCTGGTTTTGGACGCCTCTTCAAGGTAGCCACATATGTGAAAAGTCTGTGGCCATATATCCATTTAATGTCTTGGACAAATCCCTACTTAACAACATTCCATAATTCATGGGTATGTCCACTATTTGAATGTCAATGAATGGCTTACCCTAGGGTCTGAAGCTAATTGCATTTGAATGTTCATGAGTTATCCTATCACACTAACCTCAGTCTTATCTAACTGTGTGACAACCTTAGCAAATCTGGTGGGAGTCAGCTTGAGAGTTTTGCATATTCCTAAGGGCATTGCATTGGCTGAGGCACCAGAGTCTACCATGCAGTTGTGTATGTTCTTCCCACACAATCTAACAGTTAACAAGAAAGGGGGAGCATCCTTTTTATCAGCATACATTACTTCATTTGTATTGGAAGGCTGCTCAACTTTCTTACTTTTCTCTTTAGGTGGTGAATCTCTATTAGGAACAGTTACATCAGCAGCAACCTCATCTATCGTAGATGTATCCAAGGATTTTATAAAAGCATTTCTAATCCCTGGAGTTTTCAATAATTCATTCAAAGGTATACTGACCTTAATTTTCTTTATTTCTTCTGACAAGTAACTCATTAACCTTGTTGTTTCTACTGTTTCAGTTTTACTTGTTTGGGTCTTTTGTACTGTTGTTCCACTGTTTGTATGATGATTAGCTTTGAGTATGGTAGGGTTGTTGCTAGCATTTTGATCTGGGGGGGTATTGAAGTTGTTAGGAGGAGTGGAAGTGGTGAAAGGTCCTCCTGGCCTAGTGTTGTTCCTTAAATTGTAGGTGTGGTTTTTATTTGTCTATTGAAAGGCCTACACCTCTTCTGTTTCAGTTAATACCTCATTTTCAGTTTCAAAGGGAAACTGAAGAGCATTTAACACAGGCTGATTTAGGATAAAGATTTTCACAAAAGTATGGTTCATCCTCTAACAATTCATCTCCTTTCTCTTCTGTAGTTGCAAAGGTAAAGGTTTCTAAGACTAAAGTTGTTTCATACCCTGAGGGTACTACCTCATTACCCTTGGGAATGAGAAACTCAGAAGTAGGAGGCTGCACCTCTATATTAAATATGCTGGCTGCTAAATGGAACTGTGGATAGTCAAGCTCAGCATGTACATTGGTATTGTGAAATCTGCACCAATTTTTTAGTGATGTATTGGCCATTTGGATGCTAGCCATTTGTTTTGCATCATGATTATCTATATTCTCAAAAGGAGAAGCTAGGGCACCATTGTTTGGTCCTGTGTTCCATGTTTTGGATGGCCTAGGTTGATTCTGATTTCTATTATTGTTACCCCAGGCCCTATTATCTATCACTGGCCCTCTATTTTGCATTGGTTGCCCTTGGTTATGACCTTGATGCTAATTATAGTTTTGGCTCTGATTTGAACATTGGCCTTGGCTATTATTTTGGGTATGGCTCTGATTGTAGTTCTGATTGTAATGCTGATTTTGATTTGAACTATTTCTTTGAATTTGGCCCTAGTTATAATTCTAATTTTGATTGTATCCCTGGTTACCTCTCCCATAGAGGTTCTCATTTCTTAATTGTGTTACTTCAGTGGTCAATCTTTTCAAATGTGCAGTGATCTCTTTGATTTCTTCCCTTTCCTCCTGTGCTTTTGCCACAGTTGTATCCCTAGGGGGTTGGAAGAAAGGCTGACCATTATTTTGACTATTATTAGAAGTGTTACTCGTGTAAGGAGCTATGGCTTGGATTGGGGTAGGACTGTACATAGGTGTGTAAGAAGGAACCGGATTTAATAATGGAGTGTGATGCATAGGGACTCCATTCCATGGTTGTGCCTGATTTTGGATCCCAAAATTTCCTCCATTAACAAATGGGCTACAAGTTGTATGCCTCATCTCTTGATTTATTAAGGCTACCTCTTTATAAGCTTTGGATATTGAATCTATGTCAGGATTTCTTTTGACAAACATGGCAGTTAAAGGATCCAAGGCAGCATAGTACATGGCTAACAAGGTATCATCATCTACTGTGTAAGGGGCTACCAACCTAGAGTAGGCCTTTTGAAATCTGTCATTGAAATTATCAATTAGCTCCCCCTCACCTCTTTTTATGGTAGCCAATTTGTGATACAGGATGCAAGGATCAATGGGTCCTTTAAATCTTGACAGAAATGCTTCTTCCATAAGTGACCAAGAAGAAATGTAACCGTTGGGTAAGTTTACATACCAATTAGAGGCTTGTTCATTAAAGATGTAGGGAAACAATCTACATACAACGTCCTCAAGCTCTAATCTGGCCCTAAAACATGCCTCCTTAAATATTCTAATGTGGTCTTCCGGGTCTTGGTGCAACTAGTATTTGGGACATATCTTTTCCAGATTTTTGGGCATCTCATTGTAATCATTGAAGTGTATGGGGGACTAGACATTGAAATAAGCCATTGTGGGTGCTTGAGCTTGACCTAAACCTGTAGGAATACCTAGATTCACTAGTGGGATAGAATTTCTAGGAGTACCTGAACCAAGATTTAAAGATCTAAATAAAGATCTGTCAGGATTCATAATGTTACTAATGTTAAAGGTGACCTAGGAGGTGTTCCAGATGAACTCCCTGCTTGCGATATTTTAGGATTCCAAATCAAAGGGCTCTTACTTCGCCTTGTATCAGGTAGTTGCACAAAAATATCCCCTGAACTGGATCTAGATCTAGTCACTCTATCACTGTTGTTAGCCAGTTTTTCTTGAAACAAACCCTAACTCAAGTCAGGCCCTCCTTCTAGCACCAGAAAACTGTTGATGATGGTTTTGATGCAATCATAACAATTAGTTAAAATTCACATAAAATGAACCAAAACTGACTTGAAAAATATGAAGGAATTAGTTAAGATACACTTAATCCCAAGTTTAATATGGTCAGATCTTGACCTGTTGGGCAAATTCAGTTGGTCAATGTGAAGCTATAATGTTTAAGGGGCCTTACGTGATTTAGGGTTTCTTGATGGTTTACTAGACTCAAACTATGCAAAAGATTAATAAATGTCACTATGTTGTTCATCCCTTTTACATAAACTTATACTTGTGCTGCAAAACTTTAAATAGTCTTCTCAGATTATTGCAGCTTTCTCCTCTTAAATATTTATGAAAACTGTCTACTTTCATACTCAACTATACATGCTTCTTTCAAATATGAAATAGTTTCCTTTAAATTTTTGCATTTTAAGTTAAGTATTTTTAGATGGGTTGGGAAAAGTTAGAGAGATCTAATCTAAACTTCATTCAGATCTACCAAAGGATCTAGTTGTTCTGTTATGCACTTTATAAATAATACAGCAATTTGATCAAATCCACAGACAAAAACTTAAATGTATATTCTGAGCATTTTCACAAACATACACCTAAGATTGCAAGCTCTAAGAGAAAATGTTTCAAACACAATGAAGAGAAAGAAAACACTCAAAAGATAGATGCAGAATTCTAGATTTAATTGTATTAGAAACAGATAGTCATATAAGATTTACAATGTTTGAATGAATCTTAGCTTCAATGATCAAACTACAGAAAACTTACAAGCTTTACAGATACAATAAGGAACCCAGATGTTCCACGCATTCCTTATTGCAGACATAGGCGACCTCCTTCTCCTAAACTGAAAGGTCCCTCTACTCTACAGTGCTAAAATTAGTTACAAGTGCTGGCTATCTTCTAAAAATCCCTGTGTAGCCCCTGTGTAAAGTTTTACAGTACATAGAAGCACAATATATAGACTTTGATTGTCCTCAATACAACTCAAAACCCTAGCTAAACAATGGTTCAAACCTCTGGTTACAATATAAATGTTGGAGATCAAATCTCCCAAAATATCTCTGAGCATACATCCAATCTGGGCGAAATATGCCCTCCTGGAAACCCTAGTAGCTTAATATTAACTTCTGTGGTCTGCTGCAATAATGTCTTTAGCTGCATTTTGTCCTCATCAATGAAGACCCTTGACTTCTTCGCACTTCATCCTTATCTTCCTCTACTCCTGAGATATGATTTCCTCCTCCATGATGTCACCACCATTAAGTTTCAGCTCCCTCCTCAACTGCAAACCTGCAAAAATGGGTAAGCAATAAGTATCATCATTTAATAAACCTGTAGGAAGAAAAACAACTGCCAAATCTAGTCGTGACTGTGTGAACGCATCAATCGGGCCCTAAAACTGTGAAAATTGCATCCAAAAATGCATATACAGGCTTAGAAAAGTCGAGTCAACCATCATTGACCAAAAAATATGCATTCGGGCTTCAAAAATAACCTCCAAATTCCTATCGCTCCAATTTCCTGCTTATTTTCCTTGTTTAAATCTTTGTATATCCGATATACAATTCGGACGTGATACAACGAATTAACCAAACTTAATCCTTCGTTGAGATCCGCCTTGTATACTCCTTGCAACGTAATAATATGCAAGGTGTGAAATATACAAGGACTTTTCATTATTGCATAATCATTTCAAGTCCACCCCTTGTACATAACCCTTGTATCTTCTGATATACATTTGGGTTTGATACAAGGATTAAATCAGTTTTGACTTCCTCTTCGATTCCGCTTTGTATAAGCGCAACGTATATCAGCTTGTATATAAGAATATACAAGCCCGATATACATTGAATTAACTCTGCTTTAAAACTTGTCAAATCCGCGCTTGCATGTATATTATTCTTGTGTGCGCCAATATGCAAGCCGAAATATATACAAGGATTTTCTCTTTTTTAATAAGTCCGTCGGGTCTGCCCAATGTATAATTGCGTTGTATGCTGAGCAATGTATATTTTGATATACATTGTGGACGTGATACATTGGTTCAATCGGATTTCAATCTTTTTTAATTTCGCGGCCTGTATGCTTCCCTTTGTATATTTTGTTTGTATATTGCAACATACAAACACAAAATATACAAGCATTTATCTCCGTTTCATAACTTTTCAATTCCGTGGCTTGTACATTTCGTGATGCATCTTGGCTTGTATGTATCAAAATATACAAAGCACGAATCATACAATGAATTAACCTCTTTTAACTTTCCGTCGCATCCGCGATATGTATATTTTGATGTATGTTTGCTTTGAATGTTTAAATATACAAGTCCAAAATGTACAAGGAATTAATCAATTTTCATAACTCCCTTTGGGTCCGCTGAATGCACCAAGTGTTTGTATCTTGGCAGTGTATGTAAGATATATACATCATGGATACATGCAATGAATTAACCACTTTTTATAAACTTCAAGTCCGCGCGATGTATATTTGTAATGCATACCACCGAAATATACAAGCCTACGAAGATACAACGATTTAACACCGTTTAATAACCTTTTCGGGTCTGCCATGTATGAAGTGCCTTGTATATTTTACCTGCCAAACATACAAATGTGAGATACAAAGCGGATTTAAAACATCAGTTTATTTTAACCTAAAACCACTTCGGGTCCATCTTGTACATTAACATTGTATATCGCAAATGTATGTAAAAACATACAAGGTGCGAACATACAATGAATTAACTTCATTTCAATAACCTCCAGTTCCGTTGCATGTATAAGTTTAATGCATATTGCAATGTATTTAAGATACATCCAATTTGCTAACATACAACGAATTTACCAACTTTAACAATTTTTTCGCGTCCACCGTTTGTATGCGATTATTGTATATTACAGATGTGTGTCCCATGGTACTCAACATACAAACAGTAAATATGCAAGCCGGACCTAAACCTTTATACGTTCCAACTATGAATCCCGTCGGGTCCACTTTGTATGTATGAAGAAAATAAAGTATTTGTAAATGCATACAAGTAAAACAAAGCACCCGATATACAAGTAGACTTGTATATACAAACAACAAACCCTTCCCTTGTACATTTTACCAAAATGATCATAACTTGCAAAATATGGCAAATTTTAAGATGGTTCAAAAAGCAACCCTAGCTCATTTTTCACAAGGAATCCAACCATATCATGCACTAGTAATAAAAATGCATTTTTTCTTCATTTCTATCAAAGTTTGCAATTTTAACCCTCTTTTCCCTTTACCACCAAGAAAAACAAAACACACAAAAGCAGAAGCAACAGCCACAGCAGGGGTCCTCATTTTGCTAAGGAGTAAAATGGGGCGTGTTGTGAACATCACAACAGGACCATCTAGAGGACAATGAAAAAAATCATGACAGAGGCGATACAAGCTTTACAAGATTTAAATCAAAATAACGCTACTCAAAGGAGTCCTTCACCAAATAATCAACCTATGTTTCTTCAAACAAAGTTCTTACAAAGGGAAGAAAATATAGATCATATTGAAGAGGTGTTGATTAAAATACATAAGGACAATTTGAATTAGAAACTTGAGGCCACCAGAATCCTTGACCAGTATCAAGGGATGCCTAATAGTTTCAAAACTCAAGTTTCCTTTGGTGACTACTTGGATTTATTCAAAGTGGGATATATGTAATGTCCCCTTTCTAGTGGAAACACTTAAAAACCTGAATCTACATTCAAAGTGTTCCTCAAAGAGACATTAGAAATGTTAGACATCAATAAATTTCAGTGATAATATCTAATAAGATAAAAAATAATATAAATATTTCATTCTTGTCAAAGGATTATTCATTTCCTTCTTATCATTCACTATGGATGATTCTTCTATAATATATATTTCATAAGTACATTAGGGTAGATAGTAAACATATTTCAAGATCCATATCTTCCCCTCCTATTCTTCATTAAGGAATTAGGCTTTACATGACTAGGCCGCGCTGAAACCATCTCAGACCCGGATTTGGGAAACTATGTCCCAGCCCTTGGGGTATATACACAGGATTTCCAACCCGGCTTGGGGAAACTATGTCCCAACCCTTGGGTTATATACACGAGATCTCTAACCTAGCTTCAGGAAACTATGTCCCAGCCCTTGGCTAGCCCTTGGGGTATATACGCAAGATCTCTAACCCAGCTTCGGGCAACTATGTCCCAACCCTTGGGGTCTATACACAAGATCTCTAACCCAACTTCGGGAAACTATTTCCCAGCCCTTGGGGTCTATACACAGGATGGAATTACTCTGCCTTTCTCTACAATACCCAGTATTCCTTCTTGGATGAAGTAATAGAGGCTATCAGAAATATGATCTTTTATTCAATATCCCCTTGTACTATAGATGGAATTCTATTATACCATCTATCATCATGCTAATAAAGACATTAATTCAAAATTACCCTTACAGGGTATCCTTGTTTTATACAAGTGTTCATCATTGTTAGTTCTTAGATCTGAATATGGATATTAATTCAGTTATGAATAGAGAAGATATTTTTATAAACAATCATACATATTCATACTACTAAATGCATGCTTAGTAATAATTATCATATACAATTCTACACTATCCATAATCTATGTAATTGATGTGTATACAAATCTATGCATACCAATCTAAACATACCTGATTGGATCTGCAGATTACCTTTTATCAGCCCCTTTGCTTGATATCCACAACTTGTATATTTCCTTATCTTTCTTTTGTGATTTCCTCGCTTTGTTCTATCTTCATGTGTATTTCTTTTGATGTGATCTAATTTATATGTTTAATTTGTATCTTCTTATCTATATTGTTGAACTATATGGCTTGCCTTTCTACTCAGAGAACTTTATATCTTAATTCTTACACTCAGGAATATATATCAGAGATATATGTCTTAAACTCAGTAATATCATTGCATTGCTCCTCAAAATATATATTATTCCTTTCTTATTATATATCTTTTGTTGTATCCATTTCAATATCTATTTCTACTTGATAAGGTGATACTGCTGATGGATACTAAGATGATTCGATGGTATTTAGTATGGATGATTTTTATTGCTGATCCCCCCCTATGTTGATCACTGATTCGTCATATATACCTTTGAAAGAATGTATTTTCTTATTCATTGCCTCCTTTCAAGGAGACGTCACCTTTTATCATTAACTCAACCTCTAATATCAATGTTACCTATATAATTATCTTTGTTTTACTTATTTTAACCTTGTATGGAGCGCTACGGGATAATAGAATCGTTAACTATTTTCAATTATTCTTCATGCATTGTATCCACTTAGGAATCATTCATTAGTGTATCTTTTAATAAGACTTGTCTTATATGTAAGTGATCGCTAGACTTTATATGAATATTTATATTTATATTACTTATATTTATAATTATATATTGTTACTATATAATATCTAATTTAATAATATTTATATAATATCTTCATTAATATTATATTATATAATAATAATATACTATATTTATATTGATGATAATGATAATAATGATATTTAATATTTATATTTTATTACATATATTTATTATAATAATATTTAGTAATATGTATTATATAATAATTGTATTTATATTTATTATTTATAAATAGAATAAATATATATATATATGTTTAGGGTAAAATTTGGATTCGTTAATGTTTAGTGTTTGATTGTTTGAATCCGCCTTTCCACCTTAACATTCAAGGACCAAGGGTCGAGTGGCATGCACTATCATACCCTAGGGTCACTATGAGATGTACAGAAGCTTGGATTAGGGTGTTTAATTGCTAATTTTCTTTCTCATATGCTCAATTAACCATTAAAACCCTAATTATGTAAAAATAGAAGTAAACTGATGAATTACAGAAAATTGCTACAGACGGAAGCAAAATATCAAATTACAGATTACCTTTTCAGGGACCCAAGGCAGAAAATTCGGGGACATGGGAGAGGGCGCCCAAGTCGAAGGCCCAATTTTCTGTCTGGATCCGGCAACAAGATTTGCAATTTGAATCTTCTCTATCAGAGATTTTCCCAACACAACTTCAGGGACTAGGGAGTAGGTGCCCTAGTCTAGGGGGTAGATTTTCTTCCTTTCCTGCACTTCAGACACTCTAATATGCTCCTCTGCAACTCCACTCAGTCCAACTCCTCAACCTGTAACCTGCAATCATGAAAACTTGGTTTGAGGGTTGTGGTGTTTAGGAGCTTGCCTCAGTCAAACCCAGAAAGGACACTTAAGTCTTCCAAACACCTTTGTCAAATAGAGAGAGCGTGCCCTTGTGAGGTAGAGGCCAAATCCAAATGAAACAATGATAGAAAGAACAATGATATCACCTTGTAGTGAAGATTCTCATGGGAGGAAGATGCTCTTCATTCCATGAGGAGATGGATGCTCAAATCTGCAAATACAAACACACAAACAACACAAGTCTACTCTTGGAACACAATGAAAGCTTTGAATCACCTTTGAGAACACAATTTCTTGATAGTAATCATCTAGTTCTAAATAAATGCCTAATCATGCTTTTATATGCAACTACAAGTATTCCTGCCAAGATTTTGAAAATCAAAACTTATCATGTCGGCCTAGGGACCAAATAACGGTCATAAATCGACACTTCACATTTAGGCCTGACCCAAAATAGGGTAGGACTAGGACGCAGGCGCCCAAGTCCTCCCCCCTATTTTGGGCAGGGTTAAGCTCAAGGGATCCTCCTAGGTCCAATTTGACATGAAACCTAGGTCTCATTCCATCAGGATGCCAAAATATGAAGTAAGATGTCCTAAATGCATGCAAAAGACCCAGGAGCTAAACCTTATGAGGGAAAAGCCCCCAAGGGAACATTTTTTGATGTTACATTTAGCGCCCACTTTAATGTATGTATAAATGCAAGGCTAGTACATGCATTAAAGTACGGTCACAAACACAGCAAACACGCCAAGCAAGGAGAAGACACTCCAATCACATAGAAGACAATAACAGGCATGCAAAACACAGAGAAGACAGTTACAGTCACGTAGAACATGGAGAAGACAGTCAATCAGAAAAGACACATTAATGCATGGAAAACAGGCATGATTTCTTTTTTTTTCTTTTTCTCATATATATGAATGCAAATGCAAGTACTAGAAAGTAAACAAACCTCCCATAATGCAAGAAGCACTCATCGTGCTAGTCTTTATACTACATATATGGGGAAACACACACACAAGACACGCAAAATCTCCCAAAATGTAGGATGCACTCATCGATCAAGTCTTTAGACTACATATAGGGCAACAAACACACCACACAAAACAAGAACGCCAAACACACACACTTGAAGACACGGAGAAAACACGGCAGACAAACAAGGGTGTGTTCCCTATTTCTAGGCTCATCACCATCTCAAGCACATTACAGGCACACATCGACGATTGCGCTTCGCCACAACAATCGCTGAAAACACGCTTAAGGGTTGAGTTAGTCACAGAACTGCTCCCCGCCTTCACAGAGGACTTTTGAAAATGACAGGATGTGCAATCTGCTCTGAGAAATACACCGTCCCCACCTCCACAAAGGGCTTAAGATAAAAAAAAGGATATATGTGATATCCTGCCTCCGCAGAGGGCTTACATGATTGATTGATTGATTGCAAACAAACTCAGGATGCAGGATGCACTCATTGAGCAAATCTTTAAACTGCACATGAGGACAAGCACATAGCTAACATCTACAACAGATAGCTTACCTTATATATGACCCCACCTTAAGGTGGTTGATATCAGGTATCGATATCAAGCATGTTAAGGTAGGAAGAAAACACACAAGGGAA
Organism: Cunninghamia lanceolata; assembly: GCA_027924645.1. Lineage (NCBI taxonomy): Eukaryota > Viridiplantae > Streptophyta > Pinopsida > Cupressales > Cupressaceae > Cunninghamia > Cunninghamia lanceolata. Next base: position 15,987,782 of record BSBN01000078.1, read on the forward strand.
CACAAGCTCTCACAAAGCCCATTCTCCCCAGAGGTGACATGTACTTCACGATCGCCAAATGTTCCCACAAACACATCCCTGCAAGAAACATGTTAGTGTCTACAACATCATGATAAACAACAACATCAATGCATATGAAATCTGAGGCATGCAAGATTCAAAGTTGACAAAGTGCATGGAGCAATAGTATTATTTATGATTTGTAAATGAGATAGAACACCATCAATCATCACTACACAGAAAGCAAGAGTGCTTCCACTAGCCAAGCGTCGGATAAAATATACAACCCCATCGTCATATTAGGAACTAAGTCCATTTTTTGATTGCTCTCGAAAGGGACACTAGGTCCACATCAGTATAAATGTTTTTTGTCATCCACCCGCTAGGTTGAAACACTAGAGGAAGGGAAACAATAAATAAGAGAGGAGAAACAAGTGTCTTAGGGACAGTCACATAGGAGGGTGCCCCTAGGTCACCAACCGCGACACTATGTCTGTAAGACACAACACACAACGATGAAATCAGAGAGAGGCAATATAGAAGAATGGTGATACAAATAGAAGAAGGTCACAATAGAGGCGGTCTCCTGGTATCCCGAACCTTACGGGAGAATCTGAGGTCATCCCAGGAGGCCTAAACAACACATAACACAACATGGGGGAAGCACATCATGAGAGAGATAAAAGAGTTAGAGATACTTACCTATATGATCGCCGTATCAGATTTGGGAACTTGCAAACCTCTTAGAGAGGTACTCTATCATGTTGAGTGCAAAGTTTGAGTGGTTCTTATGAAAGTTTTGTTGATTATCGTGTGATACTTGATTTTTTACTCTTTGGGTAAATATAACTTTTTGTTGCTTATGAGGAGGGGAACCACTGGTTTCTTTAACTGCTGACAGTCATCTAGCTCATTTCTAATTTTTATTAAGTTTTCATTGTTGAATCTTTCTAGCATGGTGACGGGAATCATCCTATACCATCTTACTTGTCTGTATCAGTTGTTGTTCTTATTTTTCAAATGTATCTTGATTATCTCCCGATCCATATAAGGATAACGGAGGAGGAACCTCAGCATAAATTCCATTAATTTGTGGATGAGGTGGATTGTTCATTTGTTTCTTATACACTTCAATAATTCCTACGATGCTATCATAGTCCAAGTAATCATCCTCGTCTACTTTCACTAAACCTTGTTCCACCATATTATTTTTAGCATGCTTAGGGAAAGGATTGGTGAAGATTTGTAAGTTTTGATTCGGCGAAGCAACCAATTTGTTTCCATTGTCATTCACACCCAATACCTAGATGACATTTGAATCAATAAGGTCTTGTATTTCATGTTTAAGATGCATACATCATTCAATGTCATGTCCTTGCGTCCGATGATAATGACAAAAGGCATTAGCATCGAAGTAAGGTCCATGTTTACTAGGATCAACAGGCTTGATCGAGGGAAGCTTCAGAATGTTATTACTAACAGCTTGGGTCATAATGGAATGATAGGTCTCAGATATCGAAGTAAACTTTCTTGGTTGATATGATGCTTTCTTTGGATTAGATATAGCTGAAATAATCAAAAATTTGTTCATATTCAGTCCATTAATCTTGATGAAGCCCCTGTTATTATTGTTCCTCTTAAAGTTGTTTTGTGATGATCCGCCCATGGATTGGCCAACTTGAGCTAATGAGTTTGGTTTTCATACTAACTAGATGAAAGTTGATAATCATGAAGGGCAGTACATAAATGTTGAAAAGAGTTATATTTCATCAAGAGGATCTTATCACAAATATTAGGTTGTAGATTTATAATAAATATCTTCTGAAGATCTTCATCTTTCATTTGATATTGAATTTTTGCATAAAGCCCTTGATACCGACTAATGAATTCAGTCAACTTTTCTTTCGGACCTTATTTGCATTGAACCAAGTTAATAAGAGTGACTTGGGGTTTGATATTTTCTTGAAAATGTTGTAAAAATTGATCGATCAACTGTGAAAAGGAGTGTATTGAATTCAGAGGCAAAGAGAAAAACCATTCTAAAGTAGTATCTTTGAGAGATCGCGGGAAAAGTTTTACCAACAAATCTTCTTCAAAATAGAAATCACTACACATAGCTGTGAATGCTGCCACATGAATATTGGGATCACCTTTTCCACCATATTTTTCAAAGCGAGGAGTCTCAAACCTCTTAGGCATAGGGGTTCTCAAGATTGAATAGAATAAAGGATTACGGGCATGATATGTTGGTAAACTAGGTTGCGAAGAGTTTGTCAAGTTTGTTACTTTTTGTTGTAAAGAGTTCATGCCATGTAAAAGTTGGTTTAGGATGACATCATTTGGAGATGCAGTTTGTTGCGAGGAATTGGAACCAAAGTGAGGAGGTGATTGATACTGAGATGTGACAAGTGGAGGTTGGGAATAAGTCAATGGTTGTTGGACATATTGGTAGGTGGAAGATGGTTGGGAATAACTGTGTGATGGGAGGTTGAGAACAATTATTCATAGGAACAGTCACATTATGGACCAAGTTCTGATAATCAAATCCCATGGCTTTGTAATTGGTGCCATTAGATACTCCAATGCCAGTGGTAGCATTACTACAAACATTTGCATCAGTTGTTAAGATCGTTGATGTGAAGGTTGATATTCCTATAGTCAGTATAGGTGTCAAAAATTGAGTATGCAACGGTGATGACATGTTGTTAATAAATTTTGCACATTCAGTCACCGGCATCACATTACTTTGCACAATATGTGTTAAGCCACGAACAACATTAAGTCCATCTTGTCCTTTTATCAATTCTCTTACATGATGAATCACGAGTAAAGCCTCTTCAGCTATTCTCTCAGTTTGCACATATTTTTGAAATTTGGCAAGGTCTTTATCAAGTTTATTGACTTGTTCCGTAGGTACATGTCCTACTACCTCAATAGCATCCTCAACATCATGAAATATTTGATATTCCATAGTCATTGGAGGATGTATCATATCTTGCACAATTTGATTTTCTCCCTTTGTAAAGAAGGTGTGCAAAGGATTGTCAGAGGTAGGGATATTGTTTTCGTTAAGAGCACTAGATCCCATTAGCCTTTTACTTCTTCTCAAAGGGATATTGTTTTTAGGATAGTGGGTCATCAAGCTTATGCAAAAGCACACGACATGCAATGCACAAACTAGGATGATACACCCTAAGAGAATGTTATGTTTAAAAGCCAAAGATGCTTGAAATTTTGTACTTTTTTCATGCGAATGAATGAAACAAAGGGTGTTGTAAGGATTTTAGTCAAGGACAGAAAATTATATGTCTGATATCAGTCCAAAACAGCAAAATTATCCTTCTCAACACACTCTTGATGCAATTTCAAGTTAATGTCAAGTCAAAATATAGTGAAAATATGTCAAAATAGGCACTTTTTCACCAAATCTCAATGCAAAAGGGCATAACAAAGGGTGTTGTGAGTAAAATGATGATGTAAATAAAATTATATCAGTAATATCAGACACTTAATGTAAAAATACCCAACACAATACGCTTGGAGTGCAAACTAGGTCAAACCCTAGGGCAAAAATGGTCAAAATGTATAGTTTTTCGTCAAATTTTCGTTACAAGAGGCCAATAGAAAGGTGTTGTGAAGTTTTTTAGGAGGGGAAGAAAATAAGTACCCTAATAACAATCAATTAGTGCAAAAATATCCTTCACAACACACTTATGGTGCAAGTTTTGGAAATCGGTAAGGCCAAATTTAGTGAAAATTAGTGTTTTTGAAGCCCTAGGTTTTAGATCTTGTCACAAAATGTTATGTGAATGTTTTGAAGTCTGATTTATGATGGAAATGAAATTTTATCATATCTGAAAATGAATTCCAAGGTGTAATATGCAAAATGCTAATGCAAATCTAATGAAAATTGTTGAAATTTTCTATGCAAAAATGCAAGTATTTTGAATCTAGCTGCAAATTTACACTAGAATTCAATAGTACAGCCAAAATCTAATTTTAATGAGCCTCTAAAATTAGTAGAAAAATCTGAAAGAAGATTTTGCCTACTAACCCTAGATTTTGAAAAATACTGGGTTATATGAAAATTGTCAAATTTCTACAAAAGCCTAGCAAATTAATGATTGAAATGTAATGCAAATTAATGAATTTTTGTGTTTTTATGTATTTCATACCAGATCTGATACAAAAATCATGAATTAGGGAAATTTAGGAATAATTGATGCAATTTAGTGAGCTATATGAAAATGCAAGCTAGGGTTTTCAAATTTTTACAAATTTTTCAATTTTTTTGTATTTTTTTCAATGCAATAAGATGAAAGACTATATGAATGAATGAATGAAATCCAAATTTGAAGACACACACTCAGAAAGTTGCAATTTAATTCCAAAAACATGGGTTCACCAAAATGTTTAGGGTAAAATTTGGATTCGTTAATGTTTAGTGTTTGATTGTTTGAATCCGCCTTTCCACCTTAACATTCAAGGACCAAGGGTTGAGTGGCATGCACTATCATACCCTAGGGTCACTGTGAGATGTAGGGAAGCTTGGATTAGGGTGTTTAATTGCTAATTTTCTTTCTCCTATGCTCAATTAACCATTAAAACCCTAATTATGTAAAAATAGAAGTAAACTAATGAATTATAAAAAATGTTGCTACAAACGGAAGCAAAATATCAAATTACAGAATACCTATTTTTAGGGACCCGAGGTAGAAAAGTCAGGGACACGAGAGCCAGCGCCCAAGTCCAAGGCCCAATTTTATGTCCGGATCTGGCAACAAGATCTGCAACTTGAATCTTCTATATCAGAGATTTTCCTGACATGAAACTTCGTGGACTAGGGAGTGGGTGCCCTAGTCTAGGGGGTAGATTCTCTTCCTTTCCTACACTTCACACTCCAATATGCTCCTCTGTAACTCCACTTAGTCTAGCTCCTCAACCTGTAACCTGCAATCACAAAAACGTGGTTTGGGGGTTGTGGTGTTTAGGAGGTTGCCTCAGTCAAGCCCTGGAAGGACACTTAAGTCTTCCAAACACCTTTGTCAGATAGAAAGAGCATGCCCTTGTGACGCAGAGGCCAAATCCAAATGAAACAATGATAGAAAGCACAATTATATCACCTTGTAGTGAAGATTCTCATGGGAGGAAGATGTTCTTCATTCCATGAGGAGATGGATGCTCAAATCTGCAAATACAAACACACAAACAACACAAGTCTACTCTTGGAACACAATGAAAGATTTGAATCACCTTTGAGAACACAATTTCTTGATAGTAATCATCTAGTTCTAAATGAATGCCTAATCATGCTTTTATATGCAACTACAAGCATTCCCGCAAAGATTTTGAAAATCAAAACTTATCATGTCGGCCTAGGGACCAAATAACAGTCATAAACTGACACTTCAATTTTAGGCCTGACCCAAAATAGGGTAGGACTAGGGTGTGGGCGCCCAAGTCCTCCCCCCTATTTTGGGCAGGGTTAAGCTCAAGGGGTCCTCCTAGGTCTAATTTGACATGAAACCTAGGTCTCATTCCATCGGGATGCCAAAATATGAAGTAAGATGTCCTAAATGCATGCAAAAGACCCAGGAGCTAAACCTTACAAGGGAAAATCCCCCGAGGGGACATTTTCCACATTACAATATTATATTTTAATTATATAAAAATAATAATATTATTTATTAATTATTTTATATATACGCAATTTCAAGAAAGCAATTTTATCATGATGTTTTAATCTTAAATTTAAACAATGCCTTAATATCGGGACATCACATTCCACCCCGCCCAATGATTGCTTGTCCTCAAACAATTACCATTATGATGCTTTTGAAACTATCAAGATCGTAAATCAATCCCTTCAAAGAATTGTTGTTAACATTCTTATCTTAATCCAACTTTGTATTTAAGCTTCTGTGACAATTAGATTTTTGTTTGAGAATTGTTAGTCAAACTAGATCTTTAGATTTTATCCTTAAATGATATCGATTTGTTATGATTGTTCCCTCCAAGTTGATTGATAGGTTTCTTTCCTATTGATGATTTTTACTAATGATTCCCCTTTTATAATTCATTGTTGAGGGATCATAGTCTTTCTCCTTCGAAAGGTCACAACTTTTCACATTTAGAGTCACATCAATATTACTTTGAATCCTTCAATGATATTTGGATGTCTTCCTCAAAATTGCTCTCCCATTTGAGGAGGTCACACTTTTTCACTTTATTAGTTACAACTGTTCATTATTGCATTCGAGGACTAATAATATTTTAATTTTTTAAATAAGCAAATTTGTTAGGGCTTCTTAACCAAAGAAACGTTTGACAAATAAGGCTCTAGAGATTGGGTCTCTACATAAAGTAATCTTAAACACACATGGAGCGACATAGATATACGTAATACATGTGGGACACAAAGTATGAAGTATACATAAGTACATGTGAAGCATGAATCTTTCATGTAAATACACACATAAATACATATAATACAATAAGTATGAAGCGTATACATACATACATGTGATACACGAAGATGCAAAGTATACACATAAATACCCTAAATACACGGAGCATGAAGCATACGCATAAGTACGTGTAATACAAGAAGCATGAAGTATATGAAATATTCGTATGAATATAGGTAAGACATGAAGTGTGGAGCACACGTGTAAAAACATGAGGTATGCACATGGGTCACGTAAGCTTCTGAATATACATAAATCATGGAGTATACATGAATACACGCAAGTCATGAAGTCTACATTTGAATACACGTAAGTCATGAAGTATATGCCAGTCACAAAGTATATACTTACATAAGTCACAAAGTATGAATGCACGCCAGTCACAAGGTATACACATGAATACAAGTAAGTTGCAAATACACATATGAATACAAGCAAATCACAAGTATGAATACATGTAAGTCACCAAGTATTCATGTGAATACAAGTAGCATAAAATATACATAGGAAGCATGAACCATATATGCGAATACACATAGTGCATGAAGCATACACAAGCTTACATGCTTAATACATGGAGTATGGAGAATACACATAATACAAAATATACAAAGCATGAAGCATGAACATAGTATGTAATACACAAGTATACACACGTAATGCACAAAGCATGAAGCATACAAAGTATACGCACGTAATAGACAAGCATGAAGCATACATGCAATACACGCATGTAACACATAGGTAATTCACAAAGTATACGCACGTAATACAAGTCATGAAGTGTGCACTTGTACATACATAAGCCATTTGAACATACATAAGTCATATAGTATGCACTTGAACACACAAAGTCATGGAGTATACACTCGAATACACGAAGTCATAAAGTATACAACTAAATACACAAAGTCATGGAGTATACACTTGAGTACATTTATACACAAAGTCATAGAGTATACACTCGAATACATAGTCATAAAGTATGCACTTGAATACAAAATCATAGAGTATATACTTGAATACAAAGTCATGGAGTATATGCTTGAATACATAATCTTGAGTACAAAGTCATTGAGTATACAAATACAAGTCATAGAGTATACACTCAAATACAAATACAAATCAATGAGTAAACACTCGAATACAAATACAAATCATAGAGTAAACACTCGAATACAATTACAAATCATAGAGTCTATACTCAAATACAAATACAATTCATAGAGTATACACTCAAATGCATGTAAGTAAACTATCATTCACAAGATGGCAGGAAAGATGCTCTGATACCACTTGTAATGTCCCCTTTCTAGTGGAAACACTTAAACCTGAATCTACATTCAAAGTGTTTCTCAAAGAGACATTAGAAATGCTAGAGATCAATAAATTTCAGTGATAATATCTAATAAGATCAAGGATAATATAAATATTTCATTCTTGTCAAAGGATTATTCATTTCCTTCTTCTCATTCACTATGGATGATTCTTCTATAATATATATTTCATAAGTACATTAGGGTAGATATTAAACATATTTCAAGATCCATACCTTCCCCTCCTATTCTTCATCAAAGAATTAGGCTTTACATGACTAGGGCATGCTAAAACCATCTCCGAGCCCTTGGGGTATTTACATAGGATCTCTGACCTGGCTTCTAGAAACTATGTCCCAGTCCTTGAGGTCTATACACAAGATCTCTAAACCGACTTCAAGAAACTATGTCCCAGCCCTTGGGGTCTATACATGGGATAGAATTACTCCGCCTTTCCCTACAATGCCTACCATTCCTTCTTGTATGAAGTAATAGAGGCTATCAGAAATATGATGTAATGTCTCCCACTTAGCTCATCACTCCAGAAGATCAGGGTTAGCCTATCACATGATTCCCATAGGCTAACAGCAGTGTTCAAGGAGTCATTTTGGGGACTTACTATTTATAGTAAGTCATGATAGAGCTAGTTTCTACTTTTACAAAGGAAATGTTGGGTCAGGGCACGAGATTCGGGAAGTCGAATCTTTTAGAGCTTTATCGATTTAATATAAGTTAAATTAAATATTTAATTTATTATATTTTGAGGTGACTTTAAGTTATGTTATAACTTAACTTTATAACATTAAGTTATAACTTAAAGTGAAAAAGGCTATGTGCCTAGGTATGAGCACCCACTTCATGGAGGGATAAGGGGTTGTTTAAAATGAAAATTTAATAAGAATTCCCTCTCATCTTGGGCATTGGGATGGAGGAAGATAAAAGAGCAAAATGAAACCTCATTCTTTTTTATGCTTGCTTATGTAATTTTGCTCTGATATTGAGTTGCTCCAACATCGGTGTTTTGAGCTTGGCTCTTTGGCTTTGATCTTTGATTTGTAGAGACGGAATCCTTTGCATTTCACCTTTCCTCATGTATGAGAGAGTGCATCAGGAGAGGGTTTTTAGAGGCTTCACATAGGGGCTTCATTTGTGCATTCAGGAATCACATTTTGGAGTTGTTCTGGACATTAAATGATGATATCTTGCAGAGTTGATGTTTACAGCTAAAACTGAGTTTGTCTAGATCATATTGAAGGCATTTTTGAAGGGTCTGTTGTTGTTTTGGAGTGCTTAGAGGAGGTCGTACTACCTGCAACTGGGTCATACTTCTTCTAGCTGGCCGTACATCATATTTTGGTGTTTGTCTGCTATTTGTTGTGTTTGCATTAATTTGTCTTGGGCGTTCAGGGCTGAATGAGATCTACAGGGTGTTAGGAGTGGATTACAGTTTCTTTTGAAGTGGTTTGTAGTTGTTTCTACCTCCCAAAAGGCCATACTACCCAGCCAAGGATGTGGTTCTTCAAACATTATTGTTTTCCTTGTTTTGGTGCCTCATATCTCCTTCAATCAAGGCATTTGGAGGTCTTATCACAGCTACACATGATTGTAATGCAATATCTTTCCACATATTGAAATTGTAAGAATTTTCTATGGTGATATGTTGCTGGTCCGGCATAGGTCTGACATGAAGTTTTGAACTATGATATGGGTATGTTCCTATAATTCATATTTTAGCTAAATATTATCTGGGTAGTTGTTATTTTGTCAATATCTCTTTTAGATTTTTTGGGTTTGTTCATATGCTTCATTTTTCACACATGCAATGCAAAAATCAAACATGCAAAAACAACCTATAAAACCATAGACAGTATAACATCAAAACACAAAAAAAATTAGTCAATGCAAAACATATACAGTGGGGTGTAAGTTATAGTGGTATCAGAGTAGTAGATCTTGCCATCCTGTGAGGGTTGGTATGACGTGCAGCAGTTAAAAATGAGATATGCGGCCTATAGATAGATATAACTTCAGGCCTAGACCAGGAGAACAAAATCCATAGAGAGCACAGGAAAGAGAGGTACCATAGAGGAACCTGAGCATCCCGTACCCATAATAGATCCATTTGAGGTACAAATAGAGGTTGTTGCTACTGAGGGTGATTCCCAAGTTTCCCTCACAGACCCATTTTTAGGAGAGTTACCACCATATACAGAACATACAAAAGAGATGGGTGACAAGGAAGTTGAGGAGCCTAGCCTACGAGAGATCCTGAATGTGCTCACCAGGAGCTCGATGGCTTTAGAGAGAGAGCTGAACGAGTCTAGACAGGAGTTGAGGGAGTCACAGGTAGAGATTACACATACCCTCGAGCAGTTACTTCTTAGGGATGGAAGGCATAACAAAGATAATCAATGTGATAGAAATAGATATGTTGAAGGTGACAGGAATAGGGCTCATGGTGGTGACAGAGATAGGGATAATGGAGGTGACTGAAACAACAACAATGGGGGTGACAGACATAATGGTGACTGGATCAAGGAGACAGGAATAATGGGGAGAGACACCAAGATAACATATACAGGTACCGGGATGATGAGGATAAGGCATCAGTTACCCATAGGAGGGCCTCATAGTTTACAGTAGGAGATAGACCTGGTATACCCACCTTTGCTCCTAGGAACCAGGTTCCTGAACAGGACATTACACAAGTAGAATTTTAGGATGAGATTCTAAGGGATTGGAGAGCTTCTAGTGCAGAGTTTAGGGCTAAGATGACCTTTTCGGAATACTCTGACATTAGGATGAGGAATCGGCCACGCGGGGGAGGAAGACCTCAAAACTAGGAATTGTAGAAAAAGGTAAGCAAAATGACACTTTCTTTTTTGATAGATCAGGGAAGACCACTACCAAGGCTTGGGTGCAAAAGTTGGATAGTTACTTGTAGATCAATCCTATGCCTAAGGAGGATGCCATCACTTATGCTGCATTACATTTGGAGGGAGTAGCACACAAGTGGTGGAGCAATGGGAAGGTCACACTAGGACATGATCAAATTACTTCATATATCAAGTTCACTGCCCGTCTAATCGATAGATTTGACAAGAAGGATCCAGAACTTTAGTTTAAGGAGTTAGCACAGCTTAGACAGAGTGGTTCAGTAGATTCCTACATTTCTAAGTTCCAGGACCTATCTGTTAGGGTCCCAAATATTTCAGAGTGCAAACTTGTTATTCTCTTTATTGATGGACTATCAGACCCACTTCAAGGATTGGTTAAGGGTTTTGACCCCGCCAAACTCCAAGAGGCCATGAAGAAGGCCCGATACATGGAATCATCAGTATGGAGAAGCAAATTTCAAACCAAGGGGTTTTCTCATAGGAGGGACAAGGAGAAGGAGAAGAAACCATTTCATAGAGATGTTGATCAGCACAAGGATAAATCTAACAGGTTAACAGATGATCAGTTGAATGAGTACAGGAGGAAGAAATTGTGCTTCCATTGCAAAGAACTGTGGGATCCTTCGCATAAGTGCACACACAAGGCTAAGGCCAAACTAATTGAGTACTATTCAGTTGAGGAGACATAGTCAGAGGCATCAAATATAGAATTAGATCAGCATTCAGAGCATGGTGATAGTGGGGACAAGAGAGCTTCACAGCATAGTGCTGACAGTGGAGGTGTTACTGCCCAGTTGTCAAGTTTCTAGAAGGTTGGCTCTTTCAGGATGCATGGTGTACTAGGTGGGCAGTACATTATCACCCTTATCGATACAGGAGCCACTCATAATTTTATTGATGAGGGGTTAGTAGATTGCAGGGGCCTAAAAACAGAGGAATTTGAAGGCTTCAAGGTGATGATAGCCAACGGATTCAAAATGCAATGCAGTCAAAAGATATCAGGACTAAAAATTATCATGGGTGATTATGAGCTAGTTGATGACTTCTATGTGGTTGGTATAGGGGATACAGATTTGGTACTTGGCATGCATTGGATGAGTCAATTGGAGTTCACCATGAATGTTAAGAAGATGGAGATGAGATTTGAGTATAATGGGAGGAAAATATGCCTTAGGGGCATTTCAGATGGTGGACCTCGAGTTGTATCACTGAAGAGAATGGAGAGGCTTTTGAGGCATGACCAGGTTGAGTGGGCAATAGAGTGCCTTATTATGCCAGAGTCCCCACCATGACAGAAGGATAGCTATCATCCTGACATTCAGAAGTTGCTAACCAAGCACAGTAAGGTGTTTGGGGATATACCACCAGGAGTGCCTCCTGATAGAGGCATAGAGCATGTCATTGAGTTAGAGGATGTGACCAAGCCCATCATGATCACTCCATACCATCATCCGAAGAGGCTAAAAGATGAAATTGAGAAAACCATCAAGGAGATTCTAGAGATGGGACATATTCGGCCCAGCAAAAGCCCATTTGCTTCTACAGTTGTTCTGGTCAAAAAGAAGGATGGGATAATTAGAATGTGTATAGATTATAGGGCCTAGAATAAGAAGACTATAAAAAACAAGTATCCCATTCCTAGAATAGATAAACTAATAGATGAGCTACATGGTGCTTGTTATTTTTCTAAGATTGATTTGAGATTTGGATACCATCAGATCAAGATGTGGGTAGAGGACATTGAGAAGACTTCTTTTAGATGCCATTACGGTCATTTTGAGTTTTTAGTCATGCCATTCGGTTTGACTAATGCACCTTCTACTTTCCAAAGTTGTATGAACCAAATTTTCAAACAGCAGCTCAGGAAGTTTGTTTTGATTTTCTTTCATGATATTCTGATATTCAGTAGGACTTGGGAGGACCACATGAGACATCTAGAGGAGGTACTGAGCATCTTGGAGAGTAACTCACTCTATGCCAAGGAATCTAAGTGTGATTTTGGTTTGACAAAATTACTTTACCTTGGCCACATTATCAGTACAGATGGGGTTAGAGTGCATCCAGAAAAAATCAAGGCAATAATTGATTGGCCTCCACCCACAAACCTCACACAGCTTAAGGGGTTTTTCAAGCTTTGTAGTTTTTACAGACAGTTTGTTAGGGGGTTCTCACAGATAGCAGTACCATTGACTGATCTGATGAAGATGGGACCCTTTGCGTGGAGTGATACAGCCTAGCAGTGCTTCGACAAGTTCAAGCACTTGATGTCTACATGTCCAGTACTAGCGATCCCTGACTTCACTAAACCATTTGAGTTACAATGTGATGCTTCTAGAGAGGGGATCAAGGCTATTCTTATGCAGGAGAAGCACCCAATAGCCTTTGAGAAAAGAAAACTTTGAGGTGTGGAGAGGAGCTACTCAGTATATGACTGAGAGATGTTGGCCATAATGCATGCGTTGGCCAAATTCAGGCCTTACTTGGTTGGGGGAAAGTTCATAATCAGGATGGATCATAATAGCATTAAATACTTCATGAACTAGAAGGACCTAAATGACAGACAACAGAAGTGGGTTACCAGACTTCAGGCATATGATTTTGACATCGAGTATGTCAAGGGTAAGAGGAACATAGTTGCAGATGCCTTGTCACGATGACCTCACTTGTGTTTAATTGGGGAGATCTCTGCTGACTAGAGGGAAATGATCATAGCAGAGCATGCTAAAGATTCTTGGGCAGTAGGAGTGATTGAGGGCACCAACAAGGATGAGAGGTACTCCATAGTGAATGACTTGATCATCTATAAGGATAGAATATTTTTGGTGCCTAATTCACAATTTAAGCATAAGGTGATTAAAACTTTCCATGACACACCTATGGTTGACCATCCTAAATTCTTTAAAACATATAAACAAATTCAGGAGAGGTTCACATGGAAAGGACTGAAGGATGAAGTGCAGAAGTATGTTCGTGAGTGTCCCATTTGTCAATAGAATAAGCATGAGCATACCTTTCCTGCGGGATTACTACAACCATTACCCATTCCTAATCAGAAGTGGGAATGTATCTCCATGGACTTTATCACAAAATTGCCTAAGGTGTAGGGTAAGGACTGCATTTTGTGGTGGTTGATAGACTCACCAAATTTGCACACTTCTTTGCAATTTCAGCAACCTTTACAGCTACTCAGGTGGTTGAATTATTTTTTTGGGAGATATTCAGGCTGCATGGGGTACCCAAGAGCATCGTCATCAATAGGGACAACAAGTTCCTAAGTATATTTTGGCAAGATTTGTTCATATTATGTGGCTCAGAGTTAACTCCTAGCACCAACTACCACCCATAAACAGATGGTCAAACAGAGGTGGTAAACAAATGGTTAGAGGTTTACCTACGTAACTATGTTTCGAGGCAGCAAAAGGCCTGGATCAGATGGTTGCACCTAGGAGAGTACTGCTGTAATACTACACATCACGTGTCGATCCAGATGACTCCTTTCAAGGCACTATACGGTTATGATGCCCCATGCTTTATAGATCTCTTGCTTGGTGACAATCGAGTGCCTAAGGCTAAGGACCTTTTGCAAGATAGCTAGGACATTCTCAGGGAGCTTAAGGAGAATATACAGCAGGCACAAAATCAACAAAAGTTGTATGCTAATCAGCACCGAGTGGAGAGGAGTTTCGAGGTTGGAGATATGGTGTATTCGAAGCTCCAACCCTATAGGCAGTCCACTCTCAAGAAGAGTGGAGCAGAGAAGTTAAAGCCCAGATTCTATGGCCCTTTTAGGATTATTAGACGAGTGGGTGAGGTGGCTTATGAGCTTGACCTTCCATCAGATAGCAGGGTGTATAATGTGTTCTATGTTTCCAGGTTGAAGAAAGCTCTCGGCCACAATATAGTTCCTTCTGCAGAGCTTCCACCATTGGATGAGGAGGGTAAGTTGATCCTAGTACCTGAGGCTATCATTGACACCTAGGAGAGACATTTGAGGAGATGGGTTATCAGAGAATACTTGGTCAAGTGGAAGAATCTACTAGTTGAGGATGCCACATGGGAGAGTGAGCAGATATTGCAGCATCCAGAGTTGAGGTTGCTTGAGGACAAGCAATCTTGGGAAGGGTGGACTGTAATGTCCCCCACTTAGCTCATCACTCCAAGAGATCAGGGTTAGCCTATCACAGGATTCCCGTAGGCTAACGGTAGTGTTCAGGGAATCAGTTTGGGGACTTACTATTTATAGTAAGTCATGACAAAGCCAGTTTCTATTTTTAGCAAGGCAATGCTGGGTCGGGGCACGAGATTCGGGAAGTCAAATCTTTTAGAGCTTTATCGATTTAATATAAGTTAAATTAAATATTTAACTTATTATATTTTGAGGTGACTTTAAGTTGTCTTATAACTTAACTTTATAACATTAAGTTATAACTTAAAGTGAAAAAGGTTATGTGCCTAGGAATGAGCGCCCACTTCATGAAGGGATAAGGGGTTGTTTAAAATTAAAATTTAATAAGAATTCCCTCTCATCTTGGGCGTTGGGATGGAGGAAGATAAAAGAGAAAAATGAAACCTCATTCTTTTTTATGCTTGCTTATGTGATTTTGCTCTGATATTGAGTTGCTCCAGCATTGGGGTTTTGAGCTTGGCTCTTTGGCTTTGATCTTTGATTTGTAGAGACGGAATCCTTTTCATTTCGCCTTTCCTCATGTATGAGAGAGTGCATCAAGAGAGGGTTTTCGGAGGCTTCACACAGGGGCTTCATTTGTGCATTCAGGAATCACATTTTGGAGTTGTTCTAGACATAAAATGATGATATCTTGCATAGTTGATGTTTACAGCTGAAACTGAGTTTGTCTAGATCATATTGAAGGCATTTTTGAAGGCTTTGTTGTTGTTTTGGACTGCTTAGAGGAGGCCATACTACCTGTAGCTGGGTCGTACTTCTTCTAGCTAGTCGTACATCATATTTTGGTGTTTATCTACTGTTTGTTGTGTTTGCATCAATTTGTCTTGGGCGTTCAGGGCTGAATGAGATCTGCAGGGTGTTAGGAGTGGATTACAGTTTGTTTTGAAGTGTTTGCGGCTATTTCTACCTCCCAAGGGGCCGTACTACCCAGCCAAGGACGTGGGTCTTCAAACATTATTGTTTTCCTTGTTTTGGTGGCTCATATCTCCTTCAATCAAGGCGTTTGGAGGTCTTATCATAGTTGCACATGATTGTAATGCAATATCTTTCCACATATTGAAATTGTAAGCATTTTCTATGGTGATATGTTGCTAGTCCGACACAGGTCCGACATGAAATTTTGAACTGTGATATGGGTATGTTCCTATAATTCATATTTCAACTAAATACTATCTAGGTAGTTGTTATTTTGTCAATATCTCTTTTAGATTTTCTGGGTTTGTTCATATGCTTCATTTTTCACACATGCAATGCAAAAATCAAGCATGCAAAAACAACCTATAAAACCATATACAGTATAACATCAAAACACAAAAAAAATAGTCAATACAAAACATATACAGTGGGGTGTATGTTACATATGATCTTTTATTCAATATTCCCTTGTACTATAGATGGAATTATATTATACCATCTATCATCATGCTAATAAAGACATTAATTCAGAATTGGTATCCTTGTTTTATACCATTGTTCATCATTGTTAGTTCTTAGATCTGAATATGGATATTAATTCAGTTATGAATAGAGAAGATAGTTTTATAAACACTCATACGGATTCATACTACTAAATGCATGCTTAGTAATAATTATCATATACAATTCTACACTATCCATAATCTATGTAATTGATGTGCATACAAATCTATGCATACTAATCTAAACATACCTAATTGGATCTGCAGATTACCTTTTATCAGCCCCTTTGCTTTATATCCACAACTTGTATATTTCCTTATCTTTCTTCTGTGATTTCCTCACTTTGTTCTATCTTCCCGTGTATTTCTTTCGATGTGATCTGATTTATATGTTTAATTTGTATCTTCTTATCTATAATGTTGAATTATATATCTTGCCTTTCTACTCAGTTATATCTTACTTCTTACACTCAGGAATATACATCAGAGATATATATGTCTTAAACTCAGTAATATCACTGCATTGCTCCTCAAAATATATCTTATTCCTTTCTTATTATATATCTTCTATTGTATCCAATTCTGTATCTATTTCTAATTGATAAGGTGATATTGATAAGGTGATACTGCTAATGGATACTAAGATGATTCGATGGTATTTAGTATGGATGATTTTTATTGCTGATCCCCCCCATATGCTGATCACTGATTCCTCATATATACCTTTGAAAGAATGTATTTTCTTATTCGTTGCCTCCTTTCAAGGAGACATCACCTTTTATCATTAACTCAACCTC
The DNA here is from genome assembly GCA_027924645.1 of Cunninghamia lanceolata. Taxonomy (NCBI): domain Eukaryota; kingdom Viridiplantae; phylum Streptophyta; class Pinopsida; order Cupressales; family Cupressaceae; genus Cunninghamia; species Cunninghamia lanceolata. The sequence goes on from BSBN01000078.1 coordinate 16,004,863, forward strand.
TAATATCAGCGATGCCTATATAATTATCTTTGTTTTACTTATTTTAACCTTGTATGGAGTGTTGTCTGGGATAATAGAATTGTTAACTATTTTCAATTATTCTTCATGCATCGTATCCACTTAGGCATCATTCATTAGTCTATCTTTTAATAAGACTTGTCTTATATGCAAGTGATCGCTGCACTTTATATGAATATTTATATTTATATTACTTATATTTATAATTATATATTGTTACTATATAATATCTAATTTAATAATATTTATATAATATCTTCATTAATATTATATTATATACTAATAATATACTATATTTATATTGATGATAATGATAATAATGATATTTAATATTTATATTTTATTACATATATTTATTATAATAATATTTAGTAATATGTATTATATAATATTTGTATTTATATTTATTATTTATAAATACAATAAATATATATTATATTTTAATTAAATAAAAATAATAATATTATTTATTAATTATTTTATATATAGGCAATTTCAAGAAAGCAATTTTATCATGATGCTTAAATCTTTAATTTAAACAATGCCTTAATATCGGAACATCACAGTATCCAAATGGAAGAGGTTTGTATGGACACATAAGAAAATTGAGAAAGGAAGAAGAAAAGTCAAAGCTGAAAGAAGTTAAGGGGTGGGAGCCAAAGAATATGTTCTTGGAAAAAGAAAAGAGAATAGAAACAAGATCCAATAGGCTATAAAGGAATCTATCATGCAAGATGAGGTAGGGATCTTTTATCAGATAAATATATTTTATTGACTTCTAATACTATTTTTCAGCAAAATGTTTGTCTTAATGAAGCCAAGGAGGAACAAACATTACTTGTTCCAGTCCAAGAAGCACCTGTCAATCTTACTAAGATTGAATCAGTTCCATATAAGAATGATTTTTAGAGTAACTATGTTGATAGGTATGGAAGCAAGAAGAATGTTTTAGTTGATGCCGCTCATTCTAAAATTTTGAGTCACTAGAATTGGTGTCAAGGCAAATCTCTCAAAAATATCTAAATCAGCGGAAAAAGGTAAGCACTTTGACTATATTCCTGTGATTACAATTCAAAATGTGAAAGTAATGATAATAGCATAGATTTATTGCTTCATACTTATCATTATAAGATTTTTGTCATCATGAAAAGCACTCTAAGAATGATGAAAAGCCGAAGAATACAACTTGCAGTAAAGGGCACATAAATCATTTTGCCCGAATTCAAAATTATTTATGCATAATGGTATGGGATCCGAGTGATATGTTGAGACATAGGAAGGGTAAATTTTTTTTTGAGTTCAAAGCATCATTAGTTCCTGCCATGGAACTATAGGTGAGGGGTTGTTTTTAACCCGTGATTAAACTCTTCGTTCTTGGCAAATCATCGACCAACTTTTTCAATTAACTGTTTATATCATAATGTTTTGACAAGGAAAATGCACGTTCATTAGAGACAAATATTAATAAAATGATTATTTGCATTGTCATTGGTCCTAAATTTGGGGGCTATAGATTGTCAGAAGGGAAATGGGAATTACGAGCTACAATAAGAGTAAATTGACTGACACATAGCCTGCAAAAACTTTAGTTTCATAGCATAAAAAAATGGCGGTCTGACGGTGATTTACACAAGGTAAACTGTGTTTCCAGATTTGACAAACACGGAGCAAACACGTGTCTCCAAGTTGTGATTACAGGCATGTTGCATGTGAATGCATTTTCAGTTGGAGGAGTTTCCAGCATAAAATAAAAAAAGACTGTTAACAAACGATGCAAAGACATTCTATTTCGAAGTGGCAAACAATCTGGTAAATATTTCTTTTTAATTGTTGGGTTTTCTAGGGTTTTTGTTTTGGCTTTTACGTTTGCAACTACTTCCCTAGGTTAATTTCTCTTGTAGTTTCAATCAAACAGATCAATAGTCCCTATTTTGAGGTGTGAGGTAATCCTGGGGATTTGTTATTGGGTAGCTTGTAGGTCATATCTACACTATGTTTCCTATTTGCAGACTCATTTACACCGTTCTTACATCCTTCATCCTGCCCAACTTGATATCCCTATGGTGATGATGGGTGTTAGAAAAGAACCATTGCAAATATCAAAAGCTCAGTAGAAATACAGTGAAATTTCACCGATGCCCTAAAAATAACACAGAAGTAGGGTCATGAAAACAAATTTTCTCACAGACCTTGACCTCATGCCAAGCCGCTCCTTCCCGACGATGCAGAAAGAAACCCCAACCTGCAAAAGAAGGAAAGGTTAACTAAGGGCGAAATGAGGGTCAGAGAGCTCTGTGGCGACAGAAAGAAAAGAACAATAGGAGTTAACCATAAGTTAGTTCTTGGGAGTCAATACCCTAATTAGGGCACATTCCCATTCCTTTGATAAGGAAATTTGCCACGTTACCATGCTTCTAGCAGGTTCTTAAATGTCACTTTAAAAATATCTTGATCATTGTTATGTTTTGGCCTTGTTACTTGTTGAAATGATTTTTTTTATATATATTTTACTCCTATGAGAATTAAGTACTAGTAATAATACTACCGCCAATCTGACGAAGTAGACCGTCTGGAGCCAGGGCTTAAGCTTTCTGCAGATATTTGACAATATGGACTTAAAGTATAGGCTTTGGGTGCTTTTATGCTCATATTTTGGCGAACAGCAGAATTCTTCTAGGAATGTCTGGCCTTTCGACAAGGGGTTGTTATTTGTTTTAAAAGTATTTTTTCAGAACAAAAAAGATGAGGTCTTGGCCTCACAAAAAAAATTAGCTTCTTGGCTAGGAAAACAACAAAATTATAAGACAGGATTTGGTATTGATTGTTTTTCTTGGGATTACTATCTAGTCGAGCAGGATAGAAAAACTTCACATGGCTCAATTCTATGTCACCCTTGACTTCTATGACCTCCTCTACTGTAAGATCCTAAGGTTTTATCTCAGTTCTTCGGTCAAGAATCCTAAAAATAGGTTCCAAAACTTGAGACCCCTTCACAATGTCAGGAGCAAGAGCAAGTGTCTCAGCCACACCGTATTGTGTGATGGCCAAAACCATGAATGCTTTCATCACTTGTCCAAAGTCAGTTTCATGTGTTTTAACTAGCAAGGATGAATACCAAAATGCAAGGCCATGAGATCCAAACTGGCAAAGCTGGGAAGTGCCATAGCCTAACCCAGCTATTTGGCCTTGCAAAAAAAACTTTCTTTGGTTCAACCAGTTCTTGAGAAAACAAGCCAATGACTTTCTCTTGTGAAGAAAAAACTACAACTATGAGAATATTGCTCACAGCTTCACCAGCGACCACACTTGCTTTAGAGTATGCACTGTTGAAATGTCCACAAAATCCCTTCATTAAAAGTTACTGAAATAAAAGAAAAGAGGTTATTGAACTCATGGGACAATTGCATCAATCCTTGCCAATCATTGCATGCTCATAAACTTTACCTACACTAAAGCAATGGGTACACAACCGACCTACCAACATTCGATAGGAAGTCCACTACAATGCGACCTTGTTATTGATATATTCATCTTCCCATGCACCTAGATAAGAAGAAAACTAATGTGTGTGGGAGGGGGGAGTTTCTCAAATCCATCGGATGGCCAAGGTCTTGTACATTTTTTAGAGCATATGTTGTTTATGGGGAGTTCTGAATTTTCACATGAAAATGAGTATGATTGATGCTTGTCAAAGCATGACAGCTCCTCAAATGCTTACACAGAGACTAAGCATATGTGTTTTTATTATGAGGTGAACTATGAATTCCTAAAACAAGCCTTGAACATGTTTTTTTAGTTTTTCTTTGACTGAGTCTTATAGAGTGAGTTGTTGTTTTCACCAGCTACACCACCATTCTTCTCTCCCAGAACATCTTTTTAATAGGTTTGTGTGGGGTAACAAAAAAGCATGATGGAACCAATGTCAAAAGGCATTGTTATGCGAACAGAAAATTTCAATTTGTACACTACGACTTGTTTGGTTAGGCACAAGAAGCTTGCTATAATTGGTGGGGAGCCATTGGATATAGTAGAGGAATGGGTTGTGGAGAAAATGAAGTAGATAAAAGCTAGAAGAGATGTAAAGACAACTTTAGTTGATGCAATGCTGAAGCAAGCAAAGGTGTTTGGTGAAAATTAGTCTATTCATGAAAGAATCATGGACTCCAATGATCTAGAGAGGGAGAGTGGGATAAAAATACCCAGAAAGAATACAACAATAATGTACAAGGTACAAAGATCAACATTATTGATACACCAGGCCATTCAAATTTTGGAGGGGAAGTGGAGCGTGTGCTTAACATGGTGGAAGGTGCTATTCTTGTGGTAGATTTAATTGAAGGGCCAATGCTACAAACATGATTTGTTTTGAAGAAAGCTCTAGAATTCAGGCATTCCATTCTAGTAGTGGTGAATAAGATTGATAGGCCTTCAACTTATCCTGATTATTTTGGCAATGCAACTTTTGAGCTTTTTATTGAACTAAATCATGTTGATGAGCAATGTAACTTTCAAGTCATATACACAAGTGTTGTCAAGGGCTAGGATGGGTTAAGCCCAAACGCTATTGGAAATGACCTTGGTTCTCCTTTTGAAGCAATCCTTCAATGCATACCTAAACCAACTATTGATCCTAGTGGCCCATTTCATATGCTTGCAATAAATTTGGATTTTGATTAACACAAAGGATGAATAGTTATTGAAAGGGTAAATGATAGCATGTTGCAACTTGCATGCACACATATCCAATGCCAAAACATCAGTGAGAACTGAGTCTCTACATATTAAAAGACTTCTACAGACCTTCAGTCATTAAAGTGATAGAAATTGGACAGCAATATAAAAATTAAACAAAGTCATTCATATGCAATTCAGATATACCATAATATCAATGAGCAACATGAGCTAGGTAAATACTCATAAACAATGTTCAAACTATTCTGCTCCAACTTGCTACAGGAACAAGCACTATCAAGCTATGGAATTCAAAACTTAAACTTTCATGTATGCAGCCAAATCAACCAATATTACAGAACATCACAACTATGCAAAATCACACACAACTCTCTTCCTTTATTTCATTGGCCATATGTCCTTGGCCTTCCTAATCTATCCTACCTCTGCACATACATTTGGCCTCCCTATCAATGGCCTCTCACTATTCTCTGCTTGATTAATAGCCTTACGATCTCTTCACTGTCTCGACCCTACTTTCTCTGCTTCGGTCTCTTCTTTTATAGCCTTCTCGAATATGTTCGGCCTCCTTAAACTTTGGCCTTCTTCCTTTTTGGTTGAGATCAGCCTTCTTACTACATCGCTCCTCATCTCTTTCTGTCCACTGCCTTTGCTAGATCGGCCTTCTCTCTATACAGCCCCGTCTGATTATCTTGACTATCGACCTAGCGTCCTCTCCTTCTGCCACCCTCTCTTCGTTTGTTCACCAACTACATGATATATATGTGGCCTTTCTAACCTTGGCCTTCTTCCTATCTTTTTCGGCTTGCTCTATTACTTCTGTGCGGCCTTCTTATTCTGTACATCTGTCCCAGATTATTCAGTCACACCTCCACTCTTTTTATCTGCCTAAGGCTTCCTTTAGATTTGACTGCCATGTGTCTTATAATGGCTGCTTCTTCTTGCCGCCACTCCTCAGTTTGTAACTGCCCCTTCTCTGACGTCAGCCTTATCTGAATATTGGCCATTTTCTATCGTCGGCCTTTACACTTATTCGGCCTTCTACTCTCAATCAGCCATCTCTACCACTCGGCCTCCTCATGATCAGTCCTCTGCTATATTCAGCGGTTATATTTTTGCATGGCTGCGACCTGCCACTGACCGCCACTGCTTCATTAGCAACTACCTCACCCTCATTCAGAAAAAGAATCCTTCTTTATCGCACCACTAACTCTTCTATCATATGCCTCTGCAATTTCCCACTCTTCGACCATTACTCTTCGTTTTAAAGATAGAATCTTCTATTGTTATGCACTAACTCTTCTTATTGTTATAGAGTGTCTCTTCCATGATATCATGGCTAAATATTATCTAATCTGGCACCTCTCCACAAATAGCAATCGAACCTTCTTGCTGCCAATTTCCTCAAAATAACAATGTAATTGATTTTAGCACTAATCACCACCTTCTCCACTTATTCAACTTTCTAGAGATTAATAATCAATCATTATTGTTCATGTCGCTTTGGTGATAAGAGCTTCCTTCCTCATGCTTCCTGTCATTCAACCCATACATTTAAACCAAAAATTAAATGCCAACAATAATTTTTGAAAATTAATAAGATGCCCCTGCATCGAACTCCTCAAGGGACAAAGATCATGTGCTCTGGCGCATGTGTTCCTCTGCAAACTTAATCAAACCTTTTCTTCCACCTTTTTCGTAATTTCTCTATCCCATATGCATTGATCCTCGAACATTTTTGTGCAACACTGTGAACTGCTCTCACATGACTGTCTACAACACTTATGATCCACCTCCAATCTTGAATTCTCCTTTCATGAAACAGATCATAATCAAATGGAAAAATTATAACAACTCCCATTTCATTATCAATACTTACCATTCGTATATCATCCTCAATAGGTTCATCTTTCATATTTTCTAGCCATTCTTCCCTCATGGTCATCTGCTGCAACACCAGATCATTTTCAGCTTCATCATTTACCATCTTACTCTTTAAATTTGCAACATCTTCATTCTTTATTTCTTCAACCACTTCTGCACCCTGGTCTTCAATCTTCTCTATTGTCCTACTTATGCTCACACCTTTAATCTTCTCATTCCATTCTTGTTCAATGGCTGCGAACTGCTTCCACAAATCTTCTTCAATATTTTCTATTGCTACTCCATCTTCCGATCTTATATCTTCTTGACTTTCATTCTTCTTTGGTTTGCCTTCTACTTCTGGAACTATAGCTACTCCATCATCATTTTCTTCTTTTGTAGCTTCTTGCTGGGTCAAATTTGCATCTTCAACACATACCTCTATTATCTTCCTTTACCATACAACTCTTCTATTCCACTTTTTCTCTTTTCTATCATACCTACATCTTTCAATTTGCCTTCATCTGCATTCTTGCTTCATCAAATATCTATTCCTCCTTATCTCTTTTTCATCTAATAATCTCCTCATATTTTCCTCATTATTATGAATTTCATTCAAAGCTTTATCAATATAAAAATCAGATTTCTTTTCGCTTGCCTTACTTACACTTTGCTTCTCTTGCAGATGCTCCTTCTCTTTCTTGCCATCCTCTACTGGATTCATCATGCTTCCAAGTTCTAGGAGTTTGTTCTCCTTGTCATGCCTCAAATTCTTTGTCCTTTCTATAGCACATTTGTTTGCTACTGCTTGCTTTACCACCCACACTCTATCACTGGACTAATGTCCTTTCCTTGTTGTGCTTGTACTTTTCTTCACTTTCTATGTTTTCATCTTCAAATCATTTTCTCTAGGCCTCTTTGTTGGCTGACTCAACTTTACATCAGATTGCCACTTATTCATCTGCACATTTCTCTTTCTATGCATTTTCTTGTTAACACAATCAAAAGTATTCACTTCTTTACAACTCAATTGTTGCATTTTATCAATCTTTTTCTTTTGCCAACATGGCACTACATATCCATGATCCTCAATCACATTTACATTTTCCAATTTCTTTTTCTTATCAACTTGCCTATCCACATTCTCATTTCTACATTCATGATCAAAAGTAACAATTTTACCTCCATTCCTCTGTGCAAGGACCCGCTGTCCCAAATTGCATCCACCTTCAGCTTCTTGGCTTTTTAACTTTTCTTCTTGTGCTGCTGCTGCAACATCTTCACATGCATCAGAAAAACTCTATGGTTCCCTCTTCATCTTCATCATCATCATCAAACTGAACATCTTTAGTATCAATTTCTTCTTCATTTTCAGGTGCTCTGCAACATTCCTCTGCTGCAACCTTCTCAAACTCTTCTTGCCATGTTGTTGCCATCGATCTCTTCTCATCTTTAACTATTTCTTCAGGAGCTATTCTTGCCCCATCTTTCATTATCTTTGATGTCTCATTCTCGACCTTCCTCCATACATTCTTCATACCTGCACACAAATCTGTAAACATAACATTAGTAAATAAAATGAGAGACCATATTGTCTCCCTTAATGCCCTCTTCGTGGACATTCTTCCTTCTTCAATTCTCTTTTTCTCAAGTGCTACTTGCTACACCTTTTCCTTTCTTCTTATGTTCTCTTCAATGAAAACTCTCTTGACCTCTTCCGGTCTATGTTGCTCCAATGGCAACTCTCTATTGTCCCAACTTCTGTGCGCACTCTTTTTATCCTTCTCTTCTCTTCTCTTCTCAAGGCATTCATCTTTTGCCTTTTTCTTTTCTCATCAATCTCTTTTACTAGCCATTTTGCTTTCTTACTTATTGGCCAAACCCAATAATATCCTTGGCTTTCTTCTTGTTCTTCATACCATTGTTTTACCAGCATCAGATCTCTCCTCAATGCTACCAATTCTTTTTCGAACTCTGCATTTGTCATTCTCTTATCTTCTTTCCTCTTGTCTCTTTTCATGAGACTCTTTTTCTCCATTTGCTTATGTATCATTCTTTCTTCTTTCATCTTCTAGTAACCTCCTTAGGGCTCTCTTCTCTTTCCAATCTGCAATGTCAGTCAACAACAACAATACAATGCACAACCTTCAAAAGGTCAATAACACATTAAACATTCACACTCAGATCATTATGTGCTCTAATACCAATCTAATAGCACACTGCAACTTGCATGCACACATATCCAATGCCCAAACATTAGTGAGAACTGAGTCTCTGCATATTAAAAGACTTCTACAGACCTTCAGTCATTAAAGTGACAAAAATTAGACAGCAACATAAAAATTAAACAAAGTCATTCATATGCAATTCAGATACACCATAATATCAATGAGCGACAGGAGCTAGGTAAATACTCATAAACAATGTTCAAACTATTCTGCTCTAACTTGCTATAGGAACAAACACTATCAAGCTATGGAATTCAAAACTTAAACTTTCATTTATGCAGCCAAATCGGCCAATATTACAGAACATCATAACTATGCAAAATCACACACAACTCTCTTCCTTTATTTCATTGGCCATATGTCCTCGGCCTTCCTAATCTATTCTACCTCTGCACATACATTCGGCCTCCCTATCAATGGCCTCTCACTATTCTCTGCTCGATTAATAGCCTTACGATCTCTTCATTGTCTTGACCCTGCTTGCTCTGCTTCGGTCTCTTCTTTTACAGCCTTCTCCAATATGTTTAGCTTCCTTAAACTTTGGCCTTTTTCCTTTTTGGCTATCGGCCTTCTTACTACATCGGTCCTTGTGTCTTTCTGTCCACTACCTCTGCCAGATCGGCCTTCTCTCTATACGGCCCCGTCTGATTATCTTGACTATTGGCCTGTCATCCTCTTCTTCCGTCGCCCTCTCTCTGTTTGTTCACCAACTGCCTTATATATATGCAGCCTTTCTAACCTTGGCCTTCTTCCTATCATTTTTGGCCTACTCTATTACTTCTGTTTGGCCTTCTTATTCTGTATATCCGTCCTGGATTATTTAGTCACACCTCCACTCTTTTTGTCTACCTAAGGCTTCCTTCAGATTTGACTGCCATGTGTCTTATAACGACTGTTGCTTCTTGCCACCACTCCTCGGTTCGTAACTGCCCCTTCTCTGACATTGGCCTTATCTAAATATAGGCCATTTTCTATCGTCAGCCTTTACACTTATTCGGCCTTCTACTCTCTGTCGGCCCTCTCTACCACTCGGCCTCCTCATGATCAGTCCTCTGCTATATTCGGTGGTTATATTTCTGCATGGCTGTGACCTGCCACTGACCGCCACTGCTTCATTAGCAACTGCCTCATCCTCATTCAGAAAAGAATCCTTCTTTATGGCACCACTAACTCTTCTATCGTATGCCTCTGCAATTTCCCACTCTTCAACCATTACTCTTCATTTTAAAGATAGAATCTTCTATTGTTATGCACTAACTCTTCTTGTTGTTACAGAGTGTCTCTGCCATGATATCATGGTTGAATATTATCGAATCTGGCACCTCCCCACAAATAGCAATCGAACCTTCTTGCTGCCAATTTCCTCAAAATAGCAATGTAATTGATTTTAGCACTAATCACCACCTTCTCCACTTATTCAACTTTCTAGAGATTAATAATCAATCATTATTGTTCTTGTTGCTTTGGTGACAGGAGCTTCCTTCCTCATGCTTCCTACCATTCGACCCATACATTTAAACCAAAAATCAAATGCCAACAATAATTTTTGAAAATTAATAAGATGCCCCTGCATCAGTAAATTCGGGTACTCTACACAGAGGTATGGAGATAAAAGTGTGTACATCGGATGAAAACTTTAGATTGGGTAAAGTCGATGAACTCTTTGTCTATGAGAATTTTACAAAAGTCCAAGTCGAAATGGCCGAAGTTGGAGATATTTGTGTTGTCTATGGTGAAACTCTGGTAGATAAAGTTAATGGCTCAGCTTTTCCCGGAATTAAAATTGAAGAACCTACTATAAAAATGGCATTTTCAATTAACACTTAACCATTGTTAGGCATGAGGGAAACATGTGACAAGCAGAAAAATTAGGGAACATCTTTATCATGAACTTGAGAGGAACTTGGCAATGAAAGTTGAAGATGTAGAGAGTATTGTTGATTCAATGGGATTGTTTGATGCTTTAAAAAAATTTATAAAATGAGGAAGGCATTGTTATCATTCAATCATGGGAATTATGTGCTTTGTGTATGACCTGCAACTTCTAATAAATCCATTGTGGAGAATTACTTGAAACACCACCTTCCTTTGAGTAGTTAGAGGATTTGAAAGGTGTGAAAGTTGTTCGTGTTTTAGGGCTCTTTGAAAAATTAATGTATCACATAAAAAAAGAAATTTAGTGGTCAACCTACAAAATCCTCCTTCAACGCCATGTCCCCTTTTCTAAATAATTAGAGAAATAATTAATAATATTTTTATAACATCATCATCATCATCATCATTATTATTAAAGTGAGCTTAATGCAATATTTTATTAAAAAGTGTTTCTAGACATTTTTGGAGGGAAAATTAGGCACAAAAAGAAATTTCAAATTGAAAAGGTGATTATAAAAGGAAGAGTTGGGCATAGAAGAAATCATTCATTTTATGAAATCAAACCCCTTTTCTCTTAGATCAAACATTTGTTTATCTTCTTGCCTGAAGACGAAAACCATCTAGATTTTTAGTAGGGATTTAAGAATAAAAACCCTTTTGTCCTTTATGGTGATTTCATCCAGAGATCACAGTTGTATTGAAAGGCTTGAAGTTTATTTCCAATTTTTAGGAGTATACTAAAGATTTTATCTATACTAAAGGATTACATATTACAGTTTCAGATTTTGTGGAGAATGTTGAGTTTATTTCTATTTGTTGTGAAGCAACAAATCCTAATCAGTATTTGAGGATGTTATTTCAGCTAAGCATGATCCTAGAGTTGGTCGTAAAACTTTAAGTTGTCTTACCATTTGAAATACTAGTTGCAGTTTTGTGAAAATATGTTGTACACTATTAGAAGAGGTAGTTTGATATTTATGCTTCCTACTTGGATGCTATATCCACTCCAAGTTTCCTGTACAACTTCTAAGGACTATTTATTGCTAGTCATACAATATCTTGGAGTTGCAATTCGTATTTGGGAGGAAAGAGTTAATATCTTTGGGTAAAAATAACTCCAAAGGCTTTTGGAGGGAGTTACAACAAGAAAGAGAACATATTGAAAACAATATCATAGATGACCAGTGGTTAGAGTATGTGAGGCTCCTTTATGAACAGTCTCAAGAGAAAGTCAACCCTCCTTTAGTTAACACGTCAACCAAGCTCTTCTCGGTAGAAGATATCAAGCAAGGTATAAAGAAGTTAGCAAGTGGCAAAGCGCAAGACACTGATGAGCTGCAAGCTAAATTTTTTAAGTGGGGAATTAAGTACCATGCACCGCACATCAAAAATATATTTAATGGCATCACAAAAGAGGGCTTTCCGACTGAGTGGGCTATTAGTGTCATTATTCCTCTCTACAAGAGTGGTGATATCGATAATCCCTCTAACTATCAAACTATCATGGTGAATCCTCTTCTTGGAAAGTTGTTTGGGAGTCTGATATAGCATAGGATCAACAACTGGGTGGAAAAAGAGGGGAAAAGAGCGAAAGGGCAAGCTAGTTTTAGACCAAGGCATTCTACCATTGATCATTGCATCACTCTTAGACATTTGATCGAAAAAGTTTGGGACACTTAGGGGGGAGAGGGCTTTTGTTGCTTTGTTGATTTTAAAAAGGCTTTTGACACGGTTCTAAGGACCAAACTATGGAAAAGGATGGAGGAGCTTGGGATCTCGGATGAGTATAGGGCGGCTGTGCACAAGCTTTATGAGCAGGTTAGAGCTAAAATCAGAACTAAAGAGGGTATGTCAGAGTGTTTTGGTAGTGACATCGGGATCAAATAGGGTTGTCCCCTTTCTCCCACTTTATTTGGCTTATACATTGATAAGCTTGAAGAATGGTTAAACAATGATGTTGGTGAGGGTATTCAGTTGGCGAGTTTTGTGGTGAAGTTGCTTTTGTATGCTAATGATCTTATTCTGGTTGCCAAAACTACCCATGGTTTGAGAGAGCATTTGAAGGATTTAGAGCTCTTTTGTCAGGAGGTTGGATTGCAAGTGAACACTAGCAAGACCAAAGTCATGATTTTCTCATTAAAAAAGAAGCAACAACAAGTCAGCTTTATTTTGAAGGAAGCTCTTTGGAAATTGTTGAAGAGTACAAGTACCTTGGTATTGTTTTCAACAAGAAGCTCGACTAGGACACTTGTAGAACGAAGAGGATTCAAGGGGGTTGGAGAGCTTACCTACTTCAAAATAGATGTAGGAAAGCGGAGCTATGGGATTGGAAAACCAAGAAGACTCTTTTTGGTTTTTTAGTCACCCCGGTTGTCTTATATGGGTGCGAGGTTTGGGGGAGTAGCGTGTCTAATCACAAGTGGAGACAATTAGAGAGAATTCAAAAGCATCTTATCACCAGTAGTCTTAAATTCAAAGCTACAGTTCCCTATGAGATTCTTTTAGCCGAGGCAGGCTTCTTCCCGTTGGAGGCATTTGCTATTATTCGGCTTCTTTGTTACCTAAAGAAAGTGGAAAACATGGAAAATCAGTGCTGGCCTAAATTGGTGGTGGAGGAAGAGTTAGTTCACAAGAAAAAGGCATGGATGTAGTAGAATAGCAAGTGCTTGAACAAATGGGATATTAGTTTGCAAGATTGTCCAAAAAAACAAAGTTGAAATTAAACGGTTTGTGTTGGAAAAATTCAGGACTACCATGTGGACTAAGTAGTTGGGCCGAAAAAGTCACATTATGTCAAAGAGTTCAATCCCACGTGGGAACATGGGGAAAAAGCCTACTTGCATGCTACTATTAAGCGTAAGGCTAGACTTTTAATTGCACATTTGAGGACTAGTTCTCATCATCTTAGGTGTGAAGTTGGTAGGTGGATGGTCCGCAAGGAAGTTTGGGATGACAAGATATGCACTTTCTGCAGCAAAAGAGTAGTTGAAACTAAGTGGCACTTCGTCTTTGAGTGTGCTGCCTATGATAATATCCGCATTCAGTATGTGAACAACTTGAAGGGAGGAAGTTTAAACGAGTTCTTTGAGGAAGCAAAGCTCCACATAACGACCGACTTCTTGGTCAAGATGCATAGTAGAAGAGTCGACATCGAAAAGTTTTTGAAAGTGTCTTAGGGTTGCGGCTCTTGGTCCCTTAGGTTGTTTGGCCTCGTGGACGTCATTAAAATTCATTCATTCATTCACGTGCCAATATTCCTCCTCCTAACACATTGTACAACCCATCTTCAGTTGTTGTGAATGAGTATAGGCATGGGCCCATTGTCTGGACAACAATCTCATTCATTCTTGTCAATTGTTTTGTCCCATTTGCAATATTATTGTGAGTTGAATCAATTATTTGAGGAAAAAAAATTATTTGGGTTCTACTATGATATTATTATTTGCATCAATATTTTATATTTCTTTATCAATTGTTTAAATTAGTAACATAAATGATTAGTCTATTAAAATAATTAATTCAGTGGGTGTGCAAATAGTTGTGGTATTCATTGTTGTTCAGTATTTTATGATTATTCCAATATTGCACAAATTAGAAAACACAAAAAAGAAGGTGTAGGCTTATGAATATTTTAGAAAGGTACATTACATTGATAGGGTGACTTCTAATAAGGATGGCTTCATGGAGTTTCCTTTTGAAAAAACTATCTTCCCTAACCAAAACTTGGGTGTTCTAAAGGCAAATGTGATACTTAGTATGGTGGGAGTGCTCCGCCAAGATAGATTTCAAAATATGATCATGTCTAATGTCAACACTATGTTCTTTGATCTTAGTGCTAATGAATCATCATGTTTCTCTGATGTATGGAGTCCCACACAAGAAAATGACCTTATTAACCCCCGAGTTGAGCAAATTCTATTTGGGATCTTTGGCGGAAGAGATAAGTTTTCTAATAGTGGAGAAGGGTTTAAAGGTATATAAGTGGCCTTTCTTACATAGGATTTTGGATATCTATTAGAAAGGCCTTCTATATAGGGGAGTGTGGCAACCCAAGAAACATCTAGGTCATCAGGGTTAGGCTTAGGATCAGCAAGATTATTGGCAAGGTTTAAAGCTCTATAGATGCATTTATTGCAGTACCCATTCAACTTGAAAACTTGGTATAGGTGGGAGAGCTCTTGGTCGATATGCTCCTTATCGCAGCACAAATGGCTAGCATCTTTAGGACACCAACTTTTTGGGCAGGATGGTGGTGAGAGGATGCATGGAAGTATAGGTCTGTGTGCATGGATTTTCTAGACTCAATGATCGAGGGAACTATCCTTCCTAATGATAAGGACATCTAGGAAAGAAAGTTGGTTGTTGGACACAAGTTCTTAAGTGAATTGAATGCAATCAACCAAACTATTTAAGTGGGAATGGAAGTTGTCTAAATGATCAAGGATGTGAGGCCAACATATGTTGGTGTCATCAACATAACGCTTCCACCATCTAGGCTTGAAGGGAAGGAGTTTGGGGCTAACTCAAAATTTTCCATGTATAGGTTGGCTACAACATGGGACACAGGAAAACCTCAGGGCAACTCCATCAAATTGTTTGTAGACCACATCTTGGAAAGTGAAGAAAGTGGAACAAAGGCACAATTTGACAAGAGAAATATGTAGTCAAAAGTTACAGTGCTCGAAGCCCATAATCATCAATCCACAGGAAGGTAACAATCCCTTAGTTCAAGAAGCCCTTGAAACCATCTAAGGGTATTTTGATATAAATGATAGAAATTAGGTTTTTCTGCAATCTATTGATGAGGAGATATAGGCAATGAATCATTTGACATTACAACCTTTTTTGTGATGAAATAGATCCATATTTATTAACCAAGGAAAATAAATACAACATATCCTCAAAAAATGTAGACGAAATGTCATCACGTCCCAAAGACACAAACTGGCAAAGTGCAAAAAATGAAGCATCATGTGGCCCCGAAAAGGAAACAACTGAAACATCAAACATGGCCCCCAAAATAGAATAGTTGTCTTCAACATTACAAAATCATTGTTCATCAAGTTGAGTAGTGTCATCTCCCTCCTTAGGGCCTTCTTGCAGCTGCAAATCCTTTACAAGGCTCTCCTTTTTGCCTATCAATTAAAAGGACATCACTCTATTCTAGAGAAGAAATTTCGTGTAATGCCCCAAATAAGAAGAAATTACAATGGCCAAAGGCCACTAATCGGTTCACCCTTTCGAGATCATAAGATGGATGTTTTCATCTTCTATGGCAGTGCTGAATTTAACTCACAAAAAGAGATATCTTCGACTATAATCTCTGGCCGACTTTATGAAGCTTTCATTTTATCTATGATGGTCGACTTCATCTATGTATGGCAGAACCTTGTTTCTATGAAGAATAATTATCATGTAATTGCTGGTCGACTTAGTATAAAGGAATCACAGCACTTACCAAGTGCATATCCTCTCCCAACGACCACTATGAATAAAAAAGGAATTAAAGCAATTAATATGCAATTGGTTGTTTGAAGAAATAGTTAAGATAAATAAAAGTAAACTAAAAGTTATCTCCAAAGGGCGGCGGAGGCATCCATAAAAGGATGCACCTCTTTGAAAAGCAACGGGTACAAGGAAGGGTGGCGATTCCCTCCAAAGGAGGATATAAAAGGGAACCGCCAAAGCATTTAAGGAGATCCCCGATCAAGCAAGTAATTCATAAAAAGGAATATATCTGCAGCAAGATATATATATATCACAGCAGTGCAAACAATAGACATCAGCAAGAGATAGAAATATATATTACAACAGAATAAATAATTGACATTGGCAAGAGGAATGTAATGCGGCCATTGATCATAGACCTGTCAATCCATCAAGAGGTACTTTATATCAATCATCTAACAAATTCCTAAGCAATCCATTTTGAAGTCAAGGAGATGTTTTGCAAGTAGGAAGGATGGCCCTTCCAAGTTCACGAGAGATGAGAGGATGGGATGGCCCCCTCTCATGCTCTTATCAAGTAGGCCAAGAGATTGGAAGGATGGGCCTTCCATGCTCTTGAGCTTAATCAAAGAGGATGGCCCTCTTGAGCTTGATCAAGGATGGCCCTCCAAGGTGGGTTGGGAGCTGCAAGGCAGATGGCCCCCTTACATGCTTTCGGCAATACTGAGGATGACCCGCCTTAATATTGCTACTTGCAAGTATTCCTAAGGAATTCACTATGTGATTGGCTTTGAAGGATTGCGTTATGATGGATTGAACCAAATATTGTTGATGCTATGATGTATTGATCTGAATATTAATGCTGCTGTGATGTATTGATATGCATATTAATACTGCTATGGTGTATTGATTTGGATCTAAATGATGCTATGCTGTATTGTTCTGAATATTAATAATGCTATGATCTGAATATTAGCTTAATTTCTTGATCTTTAATATTTCTAATATCATTTATAGTGAGTATTATTGTTTGCAGGTCGATAAATCAGGTATATCCCAAAAGGGACATTACATTTCAGCAGCATATCCAATGTTTTATGTCTCTACATAGCATGTATAAGGTTGCAAATTTCTCCATATAAGGAGACGTCCTTATATGGATTTGGAATTGATCTTAGGCCTCTATTAGACATAAATCTTTCCCTAATGCTAAAGAAATGTCCCTCAAGGTCAATCGTATGAGTCTCGAAACAATCACCTTTCCATGCATTTGTAGAGTTCCCTTCAATTACAGATACAATCAAATAACAAGTCAAGAATTGGCTAACTTATTAAGTAATTGACAACTCGATAATCTACATTGTGTTGGCCTTATTTTTTAAGTCGCTTTATTTTACTTCCATGTTTTATTTTTCCTTGATTACTTCATTTTACAAGGTTTATTAGCGTTCCTTCAGCTCCCATGTTTTGCCAAGTTATCAATAGCTGCAGATAAGACATAGGCAGGTGTCATCCTGCTTGGCAAAAATTATGCTTCAGTAATGTGATAGTGATTGAAATTTCTAAGAAATCAACATAACTTCAAATGATAAATGTGGGAAATGTGTTAGCATTAGTCAACCTAAAATAAGAGACATTAGAGCACGAAATCACATCCTAACGATGCACCTTGAAGCCATGGTGACAATAACACGTTTTCATCAGTTAATTGATTTGCATTCCTTAATCTTAGAACACATGTAAACACCATTCAATATAAGTTATCCTCGGGTCTTGTGTGGAAAATGTCTTGGAAGTTGGGAAAAATGAACTTGGTTTTCTCACAATGAACCAGCTTTAATAGATGATTAGCAAATATGGGTGTTGACTGTGGCACACCTATTGTCAAAGAACAATGCTGTTTTGCTGTTTGTTCGTTTTGGATACTGGTGACACTCATATTTCAATGCACTGCTCAGGTGGATGTCACGATCTATACTGCTGGCTGTTTCTTCCTTTGGGGCCAGTTTGTTAGGACTTGGATATCCTTGATGTTTGGTTAACTGTGTCTGTACTTAACTTCATCGATTAAAAAAAAAGGTATAATTATAGATTAGGACTAAGGCAAACTGCAATTTATTCTAAAAGTGACCTAATTTTTTATGAGAGAGGGTTCTCATTTGACACCAAGGTGGATTCATACTAAGATTGAAAATAAAAATTAGTGTAGTCTATAAAAAATGACATGCAGTCTGAATCCGAATCTAAAAAAGCTGAATCCCTCCATCAATGCTAGTGTTTTCTCACTGCTATAAGTGAAATGAATCGGCCAAAGCAACTTAATTTCCTGCTCTGCTATGCCTAGAAACATTGGCAACCTGACAGTGCTTGAAAGTAACATGTGAAACCCACATTTAAAACTTATAACACATTAATTATGTTCAGACCAATGTCCCACTGACATTTGTGTATATCATTGGTGCAAAATTTTAATACTGAACAAGCACATTCCATTTGCTATATGGGAAAAGCTCACCAGTGAAGGTTAGTTCCTGGCAATATTAGAATTTGTGCCCATTCTATGAATAATTTCGTTGTCTGCGCTACCATATTTTGTGGGAAATGCAAAGTGTCTTCATGCATTTCACCATAATTTTCTTTACAAGATAACTGGCCTGCTACATCGCCTGTTCCGTTATTTACAAAACCATCTTCTCTGATAATTTCAAATTTGATATGTTACACAGGCACGTATGTTGTTAGACAATCATGAACTGTCAGAATTTGACAGACAATGAAGAAACTATTTGAATATAAGGACAACAATGATACTCAGTTGAAATAGAGTATTGTTCTTTGAGGTGCAAAACTAGAAGGAAATCTGGGATATCATACATCATGCACCTTGTCTGCATGCAAAATTAAATGGTGTGTAGCATGCTACATTTCCCTTGTTGGTGACCGGCTGTTATTGCTTTTGATTGAATGTTCACTTCCATAGCTGCTAGAAGAGGCATCACCAAGACACTTACAGGGAGATGAACGCCCAGAACAAGACTTTTCTACAAGTTGAAGACCTAGGAGAACAGGCCTATCACGTGAGGAACTCTTGCCTTTCTTCACTTCAGATGATGCCTCCTGCAAATTGTATATAATTAAACCACAAGACAATCAGTTTCAAATCAAATCTTGACTTAATTGAAATTCAATCAACAGTTGATCAATCCAGTCAAATGATCTCACCTGTATCTGCTCATGTTCCAATGAGCCATGACTTGAGTGATTAGATTCAAGATGAGAATCAGTTGTAACTGAACCTTGAATTTTTAGTTGTAAATCTAAATGCCTAGAATCCATGTGATCACTTCTGCTGCCAGAGTAACTTGGAGATGGCTTATGTCCATTTTTGTTCGCATGATTAATGGGCTTATTGCTTGCAGTTGACTTGTCTCCTTGATAATATTCTGAAGTTCCATCAGAAGCTTGCGCAGATACTGGTGCATCAATAGATTGAGATACACCACTTGTACTCTGAGGTTGAGCAAAACCAGCTCGATTCCCCTGAGAGAGTTGTAGTTGTACAAGATAGCCTGGTAGAGGTTGAACAGGAGAAGGATACTGTGCTGAAGGCCTTTCCACATGAGTGTGTGTATTCATCGGGGAAGAGTATGGCGGAAATGATATATATGGATTACTTCCTTCACTGTTTCTGGGTCCAAAGAAGGGATATGCTTGAAAAGGTGGGTGCATAGGAATGGTTCCTGGAGGAACAGGTACAGGCACAAACGGAGCAGGCATGAGAGGAGCCTGTGCATGACCTTGCAGTGGCGCAGAGCGTGAATCACTGACTGTAGTTGATCCTGGATGTGGGATTGGCATAGAATATGGGAAAGCGGGTGCGCCTACCATCAATGTTGGATCCATAGCTGACCACGAGAACATTGTTTGTACACGTCGTTCAAACTGGCTTCGCAGCTGATCAATTTCCGCCTTTAATACTGTTTTTTCATCTCTAAGTTCATTCTTCTCCTGTGTAAGCTGCTCATAAGACCAAACAAGTAAGTGTCAACAATATTAACATCACACATAAATGAAACAAGCTATCCCGGCATAATATACTTGACAAATTAAAAATTATAATCCATTAGATTGGATTAGGTATGTAGCACATAAAAGGTAATGATTACATCACGAGATTCTTCCACCAGGGATTTTTCTTCACATTTCAGGCGTTTTACTTCAGCAGTCAAATCCTTCAATATCTGAATAGTATCTCCAAGTATAGTCGCTTTATCATTCTTAGGTCGATCAGGATCTGCAGATTGAATACATTCAGAATAAAGATCAAATAGGATTCAGAGATTCATTTGAAATGAAGCACTTATTTCTTTTCTAGAAATCTTCTAAAATTCATACATAAAAGCAAATTCACATGCATTTTCTACAAGAGTAGGGTGGGAGATTTATGTTAAGAGTAGTAAAAGCAAATCCATGTGCATTTTCTTAAAGAGTAGGGTAGGAGATTTATGTAGAAAGAACTAGACATCTTGTTGACAATTCCCCAAATATTTATGAGCTCTCACTAACAGAAACCTTGCCATGCAATTTTACCATTTCTGTTAAAGAGCTTTAAAAGGAATCTTCTGGAAAGCTAAATTGTCCTTGCAAAAAACAAGTATTCTATGATCAATCTGTATACATCTAACCAACACCATTTTGTCTTATGTAACAATTTGGTTAAATACATTAATGGCTATAAAATATCAGCTTTAATTTATACACATCAGGCATTAAAAGATAGGTAACTCCATGGACACTTAATGGGTACATTGATGATTAATGGTCAATGAGATCAAAAGTTGGATGTTTTGTAAGGCAATCTAGAATCTAAAAGTATAAATTAAAATGAAGTGTGGTTGAAAACCAAGAATGATAAATGTATTATTAGTTTCAGCTCTTTATACTTCAGAGATCCAATTATGAAGTATTTCTAATTAAGATCCAGCTTTATCTTATTCTTTTACTACTATTAAATCTGTCACGGTGTATGCTTGCAGATCAGTTTACTTTCTTTGTGTGTATTGCTTAGTCTCTTCAGATCTATTGGTCCTCCTGCATAATTTCTACAGAATTTCTGTTAATCTTAGTTAGATGTATTTGCTTGGGTTTTTATCTTAGTTTATTATCTTTAATGATGGTCAATTTCTGGCTTTACTTAGTTTAATGGTCAAAGACTCGAAGGCTTTCACTTTGCTATGTAGTTTGCTTGTTAGGGTTGATACCCTCTTTGATCCAGACCCCAGGTGATCTAGGGGACAAACCAATCTTAGTGAGAGATGGTTTATAGATTATGCACCAGAACACAATAAACACAAGTAATCCAACAGAATCAAAAAGAGAGCAGAAGACTTTAGCAAATAGGTGCTACTTCTATTTAGAATTTTAGACTGAAATGAATAGAGGTACAATTGGAATTTACAAATAGCAAGGCTAGGAACGAGAATTTCCACAACCAGAAAGGGTGAACACATCAAACTGGTTTGCCTAGAATGTTCAGTTATCCTACCTTTCTTGTAAGGGATCAAATGTTTATATGTACAATATCATTACAAAACATGTTGAGAAGATGAAACAATTCATGTCCCAAAATACTTGACCTTAACACGGATGCTGCATGTAAAGGAACGCTGATGATGCAAGACACACTAGGTGGTGCACAAATGTGTGCCAAGTTCTACACAATGGTACACCATGGCCTGGTGACTTGCATGCAGGGCACACATGATGCTGCCGAAGCTTGCGTGCTAGTGCAGAGTGCTACTAAGTCATGTGCATTAATGCCAAATGTTGCCAAGGTGCACACAAGGTTCCCAAGGCTTGCACACTAATCATTCATCCTTTTTTAAGAAGCGATGGCCCCCATCACATCTTTGGCGAGCTGTAAAACTAAACATGGAACTACTAATGATTATACCACTTTGCTTGATCTACATATTGTCCAACCTTAGCTACTCTAAACAGATGATGTAAACCTTGGCAGATGTGTGTGGTAGTTGTCTCTATGGTCTCATCTTGTGCAATTATGCACAAGTGCTCAGGATCCAAGTCTAAAGGATGTTGAGTTGATGCTAACTCAAGAAGATGAGGAAAGTATGGCTTGAGAAGTTTCACATTGAATACAAGATGAAGACCAATGTATTGCATGAGATCGAGAATAGAGACATTCTCATCAACTACATGCAGAATGGTGTATGGTCTGGTGTGGACCCTTGAAGCACTCATGTTGAAGATGCAACCAAACTTTGTCACCAACTTTGAACGAGTGAGGTGTTGATTTGTTTTCTATGCACATGCAAACTCAGAATAAAATACTAAGTATTCTGTCCTCTCTTGAACAAAGTCTCTCAAAGGCTAAGCAATGTGATCCAATGAGACAACTCCAAGGTTCATGATATGTCAGGTCTTGACTTGCAATGGATAGACTCAGTAGTTTGATGTGATAATGCTGGTAATCACAAAGGGACTTATGCTAAATATACTCCTTACTCTACTCTAAATATGTTATTCTCCTTGTGAAGTGGAACTTACTCTAACCGGCTATGAAAGAAAAGGCAAAAGATAAGGGTTGAGAAAGCTATTCTAAGGACAATGATATAATGAAACATGCTAAGATAGACAAATTCCTCACGAAACCTAACTCTGCTTCGCCATGAGAACCAACAACTACACGAAGCAGGTGCAATCTTCTAAGGAAACTCAAGGATTTTCATATTGCAAACCTCCATCCAAACACCCACAGCTTGAACAAGTATCCACAACCAAACTAAAGCAATAAATTGAGGTTCAGGCTAACTTTGCAAAATGACTTATCGACAAATCATTAAAAGTATGAACCAAGAGGAATTCATCAAATATTATTGCATATAAACATTACATCAATGAACTTCTAATCTAATTCTACTCTACTTGGAAACACATCTCCATCATATTCGAGAATTTAGAAACCATGCTAACATTCCAAAACCACAAGATCACCATGAAACTTTCAACAATGAGCTTGTATTAATCTTGAAGTGTATTATTACAACAATTTCAAATGTCTCTTCAATGACTTCAAGGAGTCTCCTCTACTCTACTCCTATTCTGACAACATCTACTTGCTATTGATCTATCTATATCTTGCAAATGAAAGAAATGAGCCTTTTATAAACTCCACAAATTACATGAACGGCCAGGATTGATTTGTGAATCAATGGCCAAGATTTCGACAAGGCAATTTGTTACAAAAATTACTATTTTTAGAACATAAGAGAGGCAATGAAGGCACGTTTCCCAATGTGATAAGCATGAAATAGAATCTTTAGAGCATCTTCCACATGGGCACCCTCTTTGGCTCTTGCTTGTAGTAAATACATTGAATGTGGTTGGATGATGTGGCGAACTGTGATTGGCTTGATGACGTGCACATGCCACCTCAGCAACTTCTAAACTAGTTTGATTTTCCTCATGTTCACACTGCTTAGAATATTTTCCCAATTTGTTGTATTTTCACCTATGGAACTTTGCTTCTTCTTAACTTGGGAATTTTCGAATTTTCTTGTTGTCTTTCATGCCTTAGTGCAATTTATGGATTCGTGATGAGGTTGCTCATGCTCATCTCTTGTTTTTCTTATGTAGGATGTTTGCATTCTGGCTTTGGATGGTGTAAGTAGAAGATACTTCATACATGAACTCTTGGAGTAGATTTGCATGTGATGGATGTCCTCTCTTCCTGGTGTGTGAGTTAACTCTGGAACCTGAATGTAGCGTTGATGTTTAACTCCTTGCATGATGAAGTGATGTTCTGCCTCTATTCAAGCATGATGAAGTGATGCTCTTGGATGGATGATGATGATCTGTTGAAGTCCCCTTGATGACCTTGATGTAAGAACTTTGTGTGTTGCAGTTAAGTATTTGGAATTTGAATATCGTCCATGTATGTCTTCTGTGAAATCGACAAAAGCGCTAATTTTCAACATGCATCTATTGAATGCATAATGCAAAGGTGGGGCAAAAGTGCGCTTTTCCAGACTTAGTCAATTTTTAGCACCTAAAATCCAAGTATATTTCAAAATATATTTAAGTATATGGTTTTCCTATACTTTAAATATTTTGAAATATACTTCCAGGATGTTTGAGATAGGTCTCGGATCCATGGGATTTAACATGCAAATTCTAGATTTTTGAGGATCCACCAAATTTTAGACTTAGTCAGTTTTTCAGGATTTCAGGACATGCATCAGGGTCCCAGACTTAGTGAATTTCAGGGCTTCAAGACATGCATCAAGATGAGAGGATATGGACTCCTTAGCAAGAATATGTCAAGACTTGGGCAAAACAACACTACCAAAACCTACAAGCACAGAACGAAGACAAAAAGCGGGAAAAAGAAAGGTGGGTCCCCGTTTGCAATGGGGCGATGTGTGAAGACGTCACAACATGAGGCATGCGATGCATGTCATGGTGCTCTTTGTACTTTTGTTTCTGGTGCAAGAGAGTTGATAGTACCTATGGGTGAACACTCTAAATGTACATAGAAAGTTTAATGCTTTATTCGCTTTTCACTCCTATGTGTGTGACTCCGCATTAGGTGGTGCACGATAGGATATGTCCAAGAGTGTTGCAGACTAGAACCCAAGACATGTTTGGAAAGGACTATGCCCCATAGAACTATGCAAAGCTTTGTTGTAGGCATGCTAGATGTAGAGCAAGTTGTCACCCAAGTGCATAGACGCATACAGCTGTAGATAAACAAAAGATGTAACAATGTGTGATTGACAACTTTTTTTGGCTATCTGTCTATGGAAGAAACGTTGTGGGCTGATCTAGTTGTGTGTCCAATCACTCTCACAGGGATTGCCAAAATGCGCTAACAAATCTCAGATCGTAGTTTGACACAACAAATGTTGGTAGCCCAAAATGTACCAAAACATGAATGAAAAAGAGATGCTTTCCTACATTGTGATTTTTTTCTTGCAAGAAATCATGATGACCATTTTTTAAAATCTGTCTACCACAAAAAACACAAATTCATTATGATGCTTTGTTGCAAGTACTTCGCTCATGAAATCCATTCTAATTGATTCCCAAGGCTTTTACAGTACCGCAAATGGTGTATAAATCTTGAGCTTCCTATTTGTGGGCTTGGAGATGCAACAGGGAATGAAGGACTTTATGACACTCAATGTTTGCATGCAAGTGAGGCCAATAGAAATGTTGTAGCACAGCCAATGTCTTGGTCACACCAAAGTGTCTAGTTGTTTTTGCGTCATGTGCATCCTAGATGAGTCTTTAACAAGGTGCACTTTCCAGAACATAGAGATGTCCGATTTGAAGAGAAGCTTATTAGTCAAATGGAAATCACCAACCTATTTACCTTGCACAAGAGCAATGTAGGTCTATGAGAAGTCCAAGTTCATTGTGGTAGCGTCAGTCCAACACTGTGATGAGCACATGAATCAACAGACGACTAACACATTCTATTGCCTTATTGTCTTCCCCCTTCTTTTGTGTGATGGAACTATTGCAAATATGTCATCCACTTTATGTGGCATGCATTCTCCAACTTGCTCTATGTATGCCAAAACTAAAGTGGCTTATGATTAGAATAAATGGCTATCTCCTTACCCAGAATGTAGTGAAGCCACTGCTTGACAACTTGCACAATGGCATACAATTCTTTCTCGTAGGTGGACTAGCATTGAACCCTGTTGTTGAATGTTTATGAATGATAGGCAATCAAATGCCCATGCTATGTGAGTACCATGCCAAGTGCATAGTCAAATGCATCAATCTGCATCTCAATGGGGTGTGCAAGTTAGGCATTGACAAAACAAATGTTGCACAGAGGCATTCCTTGAGCTCCTTGAAGGCACATTATTGCGCAAGTGTCCACACGAATGCATGCCAAATTGGTTGAGCAGCCAAGAGATGTGCGAGAATCCGATAACAAATTTATAGTAGAAGTTTGCCGGTCCAAGAAAGCTACACAATTCAATGATGTTCTACGAAGTTGGCAAGTCTCAAATCACCTTGATTTTGTCCACTGCATGGATGTCTACACAATAAATGATGTAATGCAAATATTGGATTTCAGTTTTGCCGAGGGTACACTTGCTAAAGTTGGCCTACAATTTGTGTTGGCATAGAGTGCGCAAAATGCACAAGATGTGCTACACATGTTACTCCCATGTCTTACTAGAGATGAAAATGTCATATAGATAGACAAGCACAAAGGAACTGATGATGGGACACACAATATCATTCATCAAATGCATGAATGTCATTGGTGCATTAGTCAAGGCTACAAGCATAAACATCTATTCATATAGTCCCTCCTTGGCTTTGAATGTTGTTTCCCAAATATCTTAAAGATGAACTAGTACCTAGTGACATCCTAACTTGAGGTCAATCTTAGTGAAATATTGTGCACCACAGAGCTGGTTCAAACGGTCATTGATGCACAACAAAGGATACATATTTTTCTCTGTGATCTTGTTGAGCATGAAATAATCAATGCAAAGGTGCCATGTGCCATCTTTATTTGGTGCAAGAACTATCAAGCTACCGCATGGAGAAGAGTTGGGTTTGATCTTACCCTAATCAATTAGCTCGTGAATTTGACATCAATCTCATCATTCTCCCAAGCAAATCTATGGTATAGACTATAGAAGGCTATTCAAAAGAGGGGATGCAAGAACCAAGTCGATCTTGTTTTACACCATGCAATGTGTGGGAAGATCTTTGAGCTCCTTAGAGACATCCTTGTATTGTTGCAGTTCCTAGTCAAGTTGTTGCCATAATGGTGTTTGCACAACCTTGCATATTGCCAACGCATCCTTGCATTCTTGTGTAGAGGTTTCTAGGTAGACTGTTAGAAGCACAAACTTTTGTGTATGAGAAATAATCTTGTAACATTGCTTGGTAGAAATCAAGGCCACCTTGGTCGTTAATGAAGACTCATTAGGATTGAAGTAGCAAGCGTCATAGACACCATCTCTGTCATATACATATGACCTCCCAAGTAGTATGTCATAGACTCCCAATGGCCACAAGTAACCATGCCCTGCATGGGTTTAATTACATACTTGAAAGTACATTGGTGTTTTACCTAAATATCCTTACCTTGCTACAACCATCCCAAAAAGCATAATTTCAAAAATCATAGAGAACTCGTGAGTTTTTGCAGGGGGTGAGGGACTCACCCATAAACTTGTAGGCTTGGCCCAAGTTCAAGACAGGGACTCACTACGAGTCCCGGCAGGTACGTGGGCACCCAACAACTCTGTGGCTCATTCTATCATGTCTACAATGTGGCCCATGGGCAAAAAGACAAGCCAAAACATTTGTATTTTTTGTCCAATGCATTCTAAACTATGACGTGAAGTAGTTTCGAGGTAAAGTAGATAGAAATTATGTGGTCACCTTCTCAATAATTTGAGGCACACAAGGGTATTTGGCCCTCGAGTGGGCAATGAATCCTCCCATCTAAGCAGAGGTAGATGTTAATAGTTTTAGGATTCTTCTATTGGAATTAGTGAGCAGCTAAGGCATTGCGAATTCAATGTGGGGGTTTCAAGTTAATTTCATGCAATGGACATTTGAGAATGGTTTAGAAAATGTGTGGCGTTACAACACAGATGTATGATAGCACATTCTACATTATGATTGTAATTTTAATGAATTTAGGGAACTTTTTAATTTGTTTTGAGTAGGTTTATGTCTTCAAACTATGCCAAAGAGTATGGCTTTGGTTGTAGATGTAAAGATCCAAGCACTTGACAATGTCATGTGCAATGTTTCTTCCAACCCCCACTATCAATGATGATATGGTGTTGATATCCATTGACCTAGCACTTGGTGTGGAAAAGACTCCTATTCCTCTAAAGTTTCAACAGGCACAACACTAGCGTTAAGACACTATTGCTCTAGATCAATCTCCTCAGCTTGTGCAGGATCAATTGTGACTTGTACAACTAGATATTGTTGAACACAACATTCAATGTCACTAAGCACCATTGCACCATTTATCACCTTGCTACTTATTCTTGCCCTTGTCCTTGCTCGGCACAAATGTGATGAGCACACGGTTATACTGAGAGGGGGGGATGAATTAGTATAACACAAACTTTAACTTTTCCAAACTTAAACAATCACAACAATAACAACCACACAAGATCTAACAATTATGCAACACAGGAAGAACACATGATTTATGTGGAAACCCTTGTGGGAGAAAACCATGGCAAAATATTGCTTATATACATATATATTGATCTTCTTTGTAGGCACCAACCTACTTCTCTTACAATTCTTCTTTTGTGAGCACCAACCCACTAAAGACACCAATCCCCACAATTGAGCTCCAACTCAGCAAGAGACACCAATCTCTTATTTTGATAAGCACCAACCTCCAAATTCTTCAATGGATGATATTGTTCTCCCTTCCTCACAATCTAATTATAGATGCACTTTCTTTCACAACTCTGCTTGTAGATGATCTAACGGTTATACCACAAGTGCTTTCCTTCACAAGTCTACTTGATGATGCAACAACCTTCCTTCACAAATTTGATCTTAAATTACGCAATTCTTTCCTTTACATTTCTGCCTCAAAGTCTGCTTTAATTTCATTCATAGATTTGCCCCCAATTATGCATCATCTATTTTTCTTCCTTCACAATAATAATGCTAATATTTACTCTTCATGTTTTCTTTGTTGTAGATCTGTTTTTTATATCATTATTCTTGCAATCAGAATAATAACGCTCATATTTACTCTTCATGTTTTCTTTGTTGTAGATCTGTTTTTTATATCATCATATATCTTATTTACTCTTCATGTTTTCTTTGTTGTAGATCTGTTTTTTATATCATTATTCTTACAATCACATACACTTCCTTTCAAAATAAATCTGATTTACACTTCATAATTTTGCCCCTTCTCTTCTTCTAGATCTGCTCAAAACTCAGAAATAAATCATTGATTACTTGCTCTCCAACCACACCTCCTTTCACACTTCATAGCATCTCAAGGAGGCGTCCTCTATGAATAGATATGTCTATTGCCAAGGGAACATCTTTTCACTTGATCGCAGCTCTTCATAAATCAAACACACCTATTGCTGATTGCTGCCCCTCTTCTTAATTGCACCTCTTCACATAATCTAAATCGCACCTCATTACAAACCTTTTTGTCTTATTCTATATCTCTTGATTGCACCACTTCATACATTATTAATAAGACATTTTGTCTTGATAAATGGAAATCGCCTTATGAAGGAAGTCGGCCTCAATACTAGTTTCAAAATATTTTAAACTTGAATCATGGCGCTCATTTTAGGTCGGCTAGGTTTCTAATCAAAAATTAAACTTGAAATCAGATTTTCGCACCAACACAAGATGTCAGTCTCTAACATGAGGTCGGCCTTGTTTGTCATGTTTAAATCTTTAATTTAAACATATTATAGTCATGAGGGAATTTGCCTTGGTCAACCTCTTTATCACCAACATGCTTCAATTGATATTCAATACCTTTGAATCCTCATACCTTTGCACGGCTTGGCATTTCATATGCTTTAAGGCCCATTTCATTTAGCTGTTATGGATCATATTTCTAATTCAATGTCTTAACACAAAGTGGTTCATCATCATTCCAAGAAATATTCACTTTGCTATGCTACAATGCACCAGTGTGGAGCTTCATACCCAATTGGAACCTTAGTTGCAACATCTTGAGAAGGGTGATTGAATTCTATATCATATTTTGACTTCTCTTTTATAATGCACAACTACTTTCTTTTATAATGCACGGCCACTTCACTTTGTGCAATCATCCAATTTCCTCAAGCTCTTCATGGATGTCGACACTCTTGTAGATAATGTCTTTCCACCTTCATAGATCCGTGCTTTAACTTCATTTCGACCTCATAATCTAAATATTATTGTAACATACACCCCTGGTATATGTTTTGCTCTGTATATGTTTTGTTTTTGTTTTTTTGTTTGTTTTGTTTAGGGTTTTATGGGTTTTGTTTGCATGTGTGTTTTGTCATGAAATATATAGGAAATGAAACATATAACAAAAACCCAGAAAATGTATAATGAATTTGCACAAACGGATAAAGACCCAGATCATAAAAAGTGGTAAAACTAATTACAGAGACATACCCATATGGAAATCTTCAACTTCATTCCATTGCCGAAATTGCATCAGCTTACATTGCCATAGGAAACACCAAGAAATGCATACAAATGAAGTTCTTCACTAAATATGAAGCTGCAGAGATAAATACAGTCCAAATCGCGAAAAATGGAGGAGATAAGTGCCAGGAAACAGAGACGAAATCCACTCTCAAACACCCACGTCCTCCCTCAAAAGGTACGGCCCTGCTGTAGGCTGTTTGCAACAACAAATACCCTCAAAGAACTCCCAAACTCCTCTGATAATGACTGAAAATAATTGCAGATGAAGGGCAACCAACTAGCAAGGTTGAACAGCAGCAATCGTCCACCAAAAACCTCATAAAATGCTCTATTAGAAGTACGGCCTGCTGTGGTACAGGTATGGCCAGCCTTGGGAAGATTATAACAACAAAAGACTCACTCAAAACCACATAAATCTGCACTCCTCAGCTCTGTTCTCAACTGCAAACCTAAACTCCATCAAATACATCCTTTTCAAGCACGAATCTTCTTCAAAATGTATCAACTGAATGCCTCCTAATGCAATCTTTCATGCACGAAGAAAGGCGATTTTGCAGAGGGTTTCGTCTCCACAAATCGATCTCCAAACCCTAGAGCCAAGCTCCAAGCCAAAGCACAAGAAAATCTCAATATGAGAGCCAAAATCAATAATCTTCGCATAACCAAAATGAAGTCACTTTTTGTCTTTTTGTTGCTCCCATTCCCTAACGCAAGAGGGATTATTTTTTATTATTTTAATTTATAGCTTAACCCCCTTATTGCTCCATGAGGGCACCCATCTCCTAGAAGCCCAACTTTAAATTATAACTCTGCTTTATAAACTGACTTTACTTTATAACTTAAAGTTATAATATATCCATTAAAATCACATAAGTTAAATCTTTAATTTAACTTATATTATGTCCATTGAAGCTCTGAATGTCTCGAACCACAAACACCTGTGCCATGACCATCAACCACTACCCTGCCAAATATAGCAAGTTCCCGGCTCCCGACTTACTATAATGTAATACCCTGCACCTATTGTTCTTTTAATTTATCTTTATTTAATGTTATATTTTTAGTTTTCTGTGATCTTGTAGAACTAGATAAAAGATGCAGAATGGGGTTTTCGTTTTCTTGAAGTGTGTATGCCAGAATACAAAGGAATATAACATGCAAGTGAAACCCAGAAAATCTATGATAGATATGAACTAAATAATCAAGACCTAGTTCATAGAATGGCATAAAATGAATATTCAACACATACCCATGTTGTAATACGCAACTTCAAATTTCTGCTGTTGATGGACCAACAACATGATCATGGAGTTTGCATTAAATATATCAACAAGAAGAGGAAATCGATCTACAACAATAACATTAGCCTTGAAGGCTGAAAACAATCCAAAATACAGAGTCAAACAAACCCACGAACTCCAAAGAGGGCTGCTAAAAAGTACGACCAGCATATGAAGAGGTACGGCCTGCACATGAAGAGGTATGGCCAGCATATGATGTACGGCCAGCAATGAAGGAGCAGTCCCAAACTCCCTCAAATCTGCAATACAATCCATCACTAATACTTTCTCTCAGCTGCAACAAAACTGCAATAAGATATATCTTGTTATCTCCAACTTCGTCAATAATGGTATCAAACTGAAGCTCAAATACAGCCACTGAGTATGGCTGCGCAAGAGTCCCCTTGGGTGATCTTTCACACCTGCGGAAGACTGAAACTAATGGTGGTTTCCGTCACCAAGAGCCAAGGCTGGATATTTCTTCCAAACCCTCATTTGCAGAGCAAATAGAAGCATAAAATGTAATATCAAGAATGAATGATGCTTTTCACCTTTTTGCCTTTATATTCTTTCCTTGAGGGTCGACCCCTTTTGAGAGGGAAATAACTTTTAAATTTTTATTTTATTTTCCCCACATGAGGCGTTCAATTCCATGGGTGGCTTATTTTTGCCTTTTTAATAATTTTCCACTAAGTCACCACTTTAATATAAAGTCCAAGCAATTAAATATAAATATTAATTTACGGACTTCAAATTGGAAGGGCAAACGGACTCGAAATCTGACGAACAATAGACTGTTGGAAAGGTCTCGACGAAACGCTCCACCTCCAATAAAGAATTTCCCAAAATAGCCAACTTTCCGACTTACTACAAATAGTAAGTCCCAGCCAAAATGTCAGAAACTGACCAAACGAACTCCCAGAGTTCCCTGACCACAATGGTTAGCCTACGGGAACCAAGTATAGGCTAACACTCCTCCGGAAAGGAAACATTACAATCTGCCCTCCCCAAGATTGCTTGCCTCAAGTAATCTCAGATCTGGATGCATCAAAATTTGTTCGTTCTCCCATGTCGCATCCTCTACTGGCAGGTCCTTCCACTTTGTAATATCCCTTGCCACTTTTGAACCCAATATGCTGATATAAAGCTCAAGGAATATTGCCAAACACTTGGCATACAAAGTCTGAACCTGCTGTTATGAATTTTCTGATTGTCTTCTTTGAGTTCATAGGCTGCTAATGATGTTATTGAATGCTTCTAACAATGCAAGGTTGTTATAAAAATGATATACTAGCTGTTTCAGACCTTTGGCATACCTATAAGTGATTGAAATTAACTACTACAGCTGGTTGACATATTGCCAAACACTTTCAATGCATCCTAGGATAGCTGATATACATCTACATCAACAAAACATTAATACAAACACTTGACATGCATCTATTCCATTTCCAAATGAAAGGCACATATAAATCTCTATGCAAATGAACACTTACAGCCAATAGGCATTTCGTCAGACATGTGACATGCAAACTAAAATGAGGGTTGAAATCACTGCAACAAGTATGTAACTTATCAGTCCTTTATTGATTGCAATCTCAAGTACAATGCTGATATAGAAAGCATATCCAAGACTCTTGGCTTACAATGAAATCCCAATGCAATAACAATCTGATATTAAATGAACATCTACAACAGCAACTACAATATTCTGATTGCTCATGCAAATATCATAAGAAGAACCTAATTGTGAAGCTAGGAATGATCTGCAAATTGAATGGCGATGCTTCTTTAATGTAATTGGAATTTTTGAATCCTCCTTATGTGAAATCATCACTCCTTGAGTAGGCTGCCCCTACCCTTGCCTGGTGATATTCTGTATAAATTAATGCAGCAATAAAACTCCACTTCTTCGCACCTGAAATGATCGGTAGGACCAAAGGATCAAAATGCAAGAATGCCTAGAACCATAGGATGCTTCAATGATGAGATATGAACAAAAATGTCTTGCCAATGGCACCCTTGCTGTAGTATATCAATCCTCAAAATTAATTAATTGCAGCCTTGAACCTCCTCCAATTTGCCCTTGAAATGATTGTCTCGGCAAAGGAATTGATTGCTCAAATACCCAGAACGATTTGATGCTTCAGCAGTGCACAATGAGCAAATATCCATGACTCACATAGGCTATTCAAACCCCATAACAACAGACTAATGTAAAATTGCAGACCTCAAAAAACCCTTCCAATGACTGAAAATAAACTCTAATTAAAAATATGTAAATCCTCCAATGTAGCACAACAGATTGGACCCCTGAAGTGAAATCCACAATGAAGCAATAATTCAGCTGATATTTCACAACCTCAAAATTGCATAACCAATGAGAGTTTTCGTTCCCAATGGCTCAATGGCAGAAACCCTAGCTGGCTCCTTCACCGAACAATCACATCAAAGCAAATATCAATTCCTGGATGATACAAAGCTTGGCTTGAGCTTCTTTTATACTTTTTTTTCAATCCATCTCCAAAGGCACACAAGTGTGAGTCTCCTGGATAAAAGTAGTTAAAACTTGACAAAAAAATAGCTAAGTATGAAGGTCGGAAAATCCTCATGCACAAAGAGAATCCGCCC
This sequence comes from Cunninghamia lanceolata, assembly GCA_027924645.1. Classification (NCBI taxonomy): domain Eukaryota; kingdom Viridiplantae; phylum Streptophyta; class Pinopsida; order Cupressales; family Cupressaceae; genus Cunninghamia; species Cunninghamia lanceolata. Next base: position 16,039,121 of record BSBN01000078.1, read on the forward strand.
TAGAATCCAAGTGTTCATTTTAGCAACTTTTCAAAGAATCACTTCGAAATTCATGACAATCAATGCACAATCTTTTGGAAATTTTGGAAAATTGGCTGTGTAAAAAGTGGAAAATCCCTCTACACAAGGAGTTTCTACCCAAAAATGAGGGAAATTCCTCATACACAAGGAATTTGCACCAAAACAAGTAGAAAAATTGCAAATTCTAGCTGCCAGTGGAAAGTGCGCCACTTGCATCCACCCTCATGTACTTTGGCAATTTTGTAAAATATGATGAATGTTTTCAATTTCTTCACGTTCGTAAAGGTAGATGAATTTGATATGAAGCTATGACTTGTGTATTTCTATTTTGTAGATATTGGAGAACCCGGAAGCAAGTCATCCAGAGGATCAAAATGCCATCAAGCTCATTCATCCTGCATCCGAAGAAGGTTGTCATCATCCAACTTCCAGAGGAAAATTTTACCGAAGAGCATCACTTTGTCATGCATGAGAAGGAGTCATCATCCAGAAGTCAATTCCATGTACAAATTCCAGAGATCATGCAATCTACTCCAAGAAATCATGAACAAAGACATCTCCTACTTCCGTCAACAAGCCTGAATGAAGGAATAATGCAAGGATAACATTACATGAGATGAGAAATGAGCAATTTTATCAAGAAATCCATGAATTACATTCAAACTATAAAAATGTCAAGACAACAAGAAGAAATCCAAAATCCCAAATTTGCAAGTTCGAAGGATGCAAAGTTCCAGAGGTGAAAATCCAAGTTCAAAGACTATTCCATGAAAGATGATACAATTTGGGAAGTTCTAAGCAATGTGAACAAGGAGAAAATCAAACTGGTTCGCCCAATGTTGAGGTGACCTGTACACATCATCAGGCCAATCACATTTGGACATGTTAATTATCACAATGGGAAATGTGCCTTTATTGCCTCTCTTGTATTCTAAAAATAGCAACTTTTGTAACAAACTGTCTTGTTGTCTTCATCTGAGCCGTAGATTTACGAATTAATCTGGGCCATTCATTGTAATTCTTGAGCTCTATATAAAGCTCATTCTTCTCATTTGTAGAAGGGGATTAGACATTAGAATTAGAGTTCTATAGGAGTAGAGTAGAGGAGACTTCTTAAAGTCTTTAAAGAGACTTTGAAATTGTTGTCAAAATATTTCCAAGATCAATACAAGCTCATTGTTGGTTGTTTCATGGTGATTTTGTGTGGTTGTGGAATGTTAACATGGTTTCTAATTTCTTGGATGTGATGGAGAGATGTTTCCAAGTAGAGTTAAATTAGACGTTCATTGATGTGATGCCAATATGTTAAGATATGTGATGAATTCCTTAATGGTTCATACTTTTTGTAGACTTCCGATGGCAACTCACTTTGCAAAGTTAGCCTGAACCTTTACATGCTTTAGTTTGGTTGTGAAGATTGTTCAAGTTGCGCCAGCTATGGGTGTTTGGATGAATGCTTCGCAATTTGAAAATCCTTGAGTTACCTTAGAAGTTTGCACCGAACTTTGTGTAGTTGTTGGTCCTCATGGCGAAGCAGAGTTAGGTTATATGAGGAATTTGTCTATCTTGATAGGATCCATCACTTCATTGTCTTTAGATTAGCTTTCTCAACCCTTGCCTTTTTTCATTTTCTTTCATAGACAGTTAGAAGTTCCATTTCACAAGGAAAGAGTACATGTTTGAGTGGAGTAAGGAGCACGTTCAGCGTAAGTCCCTTTGTGATTACCAGCATGATCACATCAACTACTGAGTCTATCCATAGCAAAACACAAATAAGGAACCTTGGAGTTGTCTCGATTGATCACATTGTTTAGCATTCGAGAGACTTTATTCAAGAGAGGATAGAATATTTAGTATTTTATTCTGAGTTTGCATGTGCAAGAAAAACACATCAGCACTATGCCTTCCCCCGAGGCATCACACTGAAGCTCAAATGGCTTCGAAAAATCAGGAATGGCCAAAATTGGACAAGTACTCATCACCTCCTTGAACTTGTTGAAACACTGCTGAGCACCGTCTAACCAAACAAAAGCTCCCTTCCGTGTCAAATCTGTAAGTGGGGCCGCTTTCTGAGAAAATCCTTTCACAAACCTGCGGTAGAATCCACAAAGACCGAAGAACCCCTTGAGTTGAGAGAGATTCTTGGGTGGTGGCCAGTCAACTATAGCTCGGATCTTCTCTGGATTAACATGGACACCCTCTGCACTGATGATGTGCCCCAAGTACAACAGCTCTGTCATGCCAAACTCGCATTTTGACATTTTTGCATACAAGGACTCCTGCTCAAGTATACCCAGCACAATATCCAGGTGCTTCAAATGATCCTCCCAAGTCTTGTTGAATATGAGTATGTCATCAAAGAAGATGACTACAAACTTCCACAGCTGCTCTCTGAAAACTTTATTCATACAAGACTGAAAAGTGGCAAGTGCATTGGTTAAGCCGAAAGGCATAACCAGAAACTCAAAGTGCTCATAGTGGCGCCTAAACGCTATCTTCTCCACATCCTCCTCCCGTACTCAAATCTAATGGTACCCTGACCTTAAGTCTATCTTGGAGAAGAAACATGCACCATGCAACTTGTCAATAAGCTCATCAATCCTCGGGATGGGGTACCTGTTCTTAATAGTCTTCTTGTTCAGTTCCCTGTAATCGATGCACATCCTGAGTGTGCCATCCTTCTTCTTGACCAGTACGACAGAAAAAGCAAAAGGACTCTTACTAGGCCTGATGTGACCCATCTTGAGAAGAACCTGAATGGCCTTGTATCTCTTAGGATGTCTGTAGGGAACAGTGATAACTGGTTTTGCCCCCTGTTCCATCTCTATAACATGCTCAAAACCCCTATCTGGTAGTCTACCTGGTGGTATATCACTAAACACTTTGGAGTGCTTAGTTAGTATCAACTGAATCTCCACTAGATAATCATGTTTCTGTTGTTTTGGTACCTCTGGCATCACAAGTATCTCTGCTGCCCAATGTACCTGATCATGTCGCAGTATCCTCTCCATTCTCCGAATGGACACTGCTCTCAAACTCCCATCGAACATTCCCCTCAGAATATGTTTCCGACCATCTACTTCAAACTTCATCTCCATGGTTCTCAAGTTGAGGGAAAATTCACCTATCATGTGTAGCCACTTCATTCCGAGGACTACATCCATGTCACCCATACCAACCACATAGTATTCGGCCTGGAACTCGTAGTTATTTAACCTGATGGTTAAATTGGGGATCCTTCGTTTGCAGGTAATGACAAACCCATCCGCAACTCTGCCTTTGAACCCCTCGAACTCTTCTGTTTTGAGTCCCCTCTGTGCCACAAGCCCTTCATCAATGAAGTTGTGGGTGGCACCTGTGTCTAACAAAGTGGTCACTCGCTGTCCCTCCAATACTCCCCGTATTCTGAAGGAACGCTCTTTCTGAATAGCAGAGATATGTGCTGTCAGAATATCCTCGTCATGCCAAACCTGTGCATCCTGCAACTCCTCCACTACATTCTCCACATCATTGTCCTCCCTATCACTCTACTATTCTGATTGCTCTGAACCTGCCTCCTCAGCAGAATAATACTCCAATTGTTTTGCTTGCCCCTTCATTGGGCACCTGTGGTTGGGATCCCATGGCTCTTTGCATTTGAAGCATAATCTCTTCCTCCTGTACTCGTTCAATGCATCATCATCTAATCGAGGTACTAGTTTCCTCTGTGGAAAAGTGTCTCGCTGTTGTACGGGCATTTTATCTCTTCGTGGAGGAAATGGTTTGGAGACGAACTGTTTCCTAGGCACTGCAAACTCCATACTTTGTGCCTTCTTAATGGTCTCCTGAAGTGAAGGTGGGTCAAATGCCTTAACCCAACCCTTAAGTGGTTCCATTAGTCCTTCCATGAATAGGACTACAAGTCTCCTCTCAGATATACTGGGAACCATCACACTGATCCTGTAGAACTCCAAAATATATCCCTCAAGCGACCCATACTGCTTCAACTGTGCCAACTCTCTAAACTGCAACTCTGGGTCCTTGGTATCAAACCTCTCGATGAGTCTGTTAGTGAACTCATCGTACGTGGTGATAAGGCCATGGCCAAGTGTGACCAACCCGTGGTACCACCACTCATGTGCTATCCCATCCAAATGTATAGTGGCAAAGTTAAGTGCCTTGTCCTCTGGCATTGGCTTAAGTGTCAAGTAGTTGTCTAATTTCTGCACCCAAGCTCTAGCTGAGATCTTGCCACTCCCATCAAACCGATCCATAGGGACTTTGCTCAATGCATGCTGGTAGTCCCAATTCCCTCTGTGAGCTCTATAATCTCCTCGACCCATCATAGCTCCCCTTTGTCTTTTCTGGTTCATATACTGGTCGAATGTCAGCATCTCTCTGATATTTGGAGCCAATGTCATGTACTCTGCATGATGTATCTGAACATCATCTGTCATGGGATGCTGAACCAAAGCCTTCTCTCTGCGTTGAAAGGTCGGCTATAGGGGTCTAGTAACCGATCTTGGGGTAGTCCTGGTGTTGTGTACACCACTCTGTCCTCCATGATGGCTGCCCTGTCCAGCATGTCCGCTACCCTGACCTGCATGTCCACTACCTTGTACTGCATGTCCACTACCCTGTCCTGCATGTCTACGATGTTCATGATTTGACCCGCTGAACTCACCCTCGGGTGTTGCATGGTTGTAAACAACTGGGATTCCCTGGTTGAACTTTCCGAGAAGTTGGAACATTATATCTAGCATAATATCAAACTTTCTTTCCGTTCTTGTGTTAGGACTCTGGCTGGTCAGATCCTCGGTCCCCCATACTACCTGCTATGCTCTCACTGCCACTGGAAGAGTTTTTGTGCATGCCTAGAATACCTGAAACTATTTCACCTTCTAGAACCTCAGGTGGGTGCCAATGTGGAATGGGTCTAGTGTAAAGTCTTCTTCCGTCACTCATATAAACTGATCAACACAGGCTAGCAAGATGCACCAGCTCTGATACCACTGTAATAACCTGCACCTATTGTTCTTTTGATTTATCTTTATTTAATGTTATATTTTTAGTTTTCTATGATCTTTCAGAACTAAATAGAAGATGCAGAAGGGGGCTTTCATTTTCTTGAAGTGTGTATGCCAGAATACAAAGGAATATAACATGCAACTGAAACCCAGAAAATCTATGATAGTTATGAACTAAGTAATCAAGACCCAGTTCATAGAATGGCATAAAATGAATATTCAACACATACCCATGTTGTAATATGCAACTTCAAATTTATGTTGTTGACAGAGAAGCAACATGATCATGGAGTTTGCATTAAATATATCAGCAAGAAGAGGAAATCGATCTACAACAATAACATTAGCCTCGAAGGCTAAAAACAATCCAAAATACAGAGTCAAACAACCCCACGAACTCCAAAGAGGGCTGCTAAGAAGTACGGCCAGCATATGAAGAGGTACGGCCTACACATGAAGAGGTACGGCCAGCAATATAGGAGCAGTCCCAAACTCCCTCAAATCTGCAATACAATATATCACTAATACTTTCTCTCAACTGCAACAAAGCTGCAATAAAATATATCTTGTTATCTCCAACTCCGTCAATAATGGTATCAAACTGAAGCTCAAATAGAGCCACTGAGTATGGCTGCCCAAGAGTCCCCTTGGGTGATCTTTCACACCTGCGGAAGACTGAAACTAATGGCGGTTTCCGTCACCAAGAGCCAAGGCTAGATATTTCTTCCAAACCCTCATTTGCAAACCAAATAGAAGCATAAAATGTAATATCAAGAATGAATGATGCTTTTCACCTTTTTGCCTTTATATTCTTTCCTTGAGGGTCGACCCCTTTTGAGAGGGAAATAACTTTTAAATTTTTATTTTATTTTCCCCACATGAGCCGTCCAAGTCCATGGGTGGCTTATTTTTGCCTTTTTAATAATTTTCCACTAAGTCACCGCTTTAATATAAAGTCCAAGCAATTAAATATAAATATTAATTTATAGACTTTAAATTGGAAGGGCAAACGGACTCGGAATCTGACAAGCAATAGACTGTTGGAAAGGTCTCGACGAAACACTCCACCTCCAATAAAGAATTTCCCAAAATAGCCAACATCCCAACTTACTAAAAATAGTAAGTCCCAGCCAGAATATCAAAAACCAACCAAACGAACTCCCAAAGTTCTCTAACCACAATGGTTAGCCTACAGGAACCAAGTATAGGCTAACACTCCTCCGAAAAGGGGACATTACATATAAATAGTAAGTTCTTGAATTGACCTCCTAACCATTGATATTAGCCTACGAAAGTCATGTGATAGGCTAATCTCCATCATCTATGTGACTAGGCTAAATGGGGGACATTACAATTATTGCTGGCTTAGACATCATAAACTTTATTCCTGATTGCTGCCACTTCACATAAAGGTGACCCACAATATAATTCCAAGTCAGCCCAAAGGTAGTTTAAATCTTTAATTTAAACTACAATATGATCTTCATAGACACATTGTATCTCTTCTTTAGAAACCAACCTCCCTTCATCATTCACAGCACATGCCAAAGCCTCTTCTTCATTTTGCAACTCTTCTAGTGTAGTCAGATGACTTCGGTGAAGACTCCTTGAAGATTCCTTTGACATCATACGCCTTTGACATCGAATTCCTTCTTGACGTCAATGACAACAAATTTAGACATCAATGACAATACTTTCCGACAAAATGATGTAGTAATCTAGCATTTGGTGCACAAGATTTTGAATTATGTTGATTTTGCACGGGGATTTTGCTTCTAGACAGAGGACCTAGTTGTTCAATCCTTTGCTAACTTATTCTTGCACAAGGAAAGTTTTTGTGTAGCTTGGCCTTCGCTTTAATTTTGAATGTGTTGTGGAATGCTTGCTCCAATGTCTTTTAAGTTGGCAACTCCATTTTGGCATGAATATAAGGTGATAACCCACTTATATATTTGACCACTTTGTCTTGCTCATGGGTGTTGTCATGGAGGCGCACAGAGTAGTCATGGAACTCATTGTAGTCCTCCATGGTTTGCTCCTTACATTAGCGCAATTGCTAGAACTTCATGTAGTCATTATCATAGTGCCTAAGGGGGTAAGATTCCTCTTCCAAAGTGCTGACAAAGCAATTCCAGGTTCAAATAGGATCTTAGTCCATTTCATGCTATGCATTGAGTGTTTCCAACCAATGGGCCACTGAAATGGACATCTTCAACAACACAAAAGAAATCTTTTTGCATTAGCAAAATTGATAAGTAGGAGGTATTTTCCATAGTGTGTCAAATTATGATATTTCTATCAAGATTCAACTGTGTAGTTTTTGAGTCAAACTCATTGACCCATATTTCATGAGTAGTGGTTCACACAAACCCAACTCTCATGAGAATGAATGGTCAACTTAGCACTCATTAAATCCAGGTGATGCTCATAGGGGTGAAGCATCCGGACTTCCCAAGAGGTCACCCATCCTAGTACTATTCCGACTCGAGCACACTTAACCATGGAGTTCCCACCAGGAGTAAGCCCACTTAGCTTGCTACCCCATTCGAAAAACCTTCAGCAAGTGTTGTGCCTCATGAACCATTCATTATAGAGCCCCTTTAGCTCTTCAATTGATAAGAGGCATTTCTCTAGTTAACAATTTTTCTAATTAATTTTTTGCATTGCGTCAAATTATCATATTTCTACCAGGATTCAACTACATAGGTTTTGAGTCAAACTCATTGACCCATATTTTATGAGTAGTGGTTCACACAAACCCAACTCTCATGAGAATGAATGGTCCATTTAGTGCTCATTGCATCTAGGTGATGCTCACAAGGGTGAAGCATCAGGGCTTCCTAGGAGGTCACCCACCCTAGTACTACTCCAACTTACGTGCGCTTAACAATGGAGTTTTCACCAGGATCAAGCCCACTAAGCTTGCTATCCCATTTGCAAAACCTTCATCAAGTGTTGTGCCTCATGAACCATTCATTATTGAGCCCCATTAGCTCATCAATTGATAAGGAGGTACTTTCCGCATTGTGTCAAATTATGATACTTCTATCAACATTCAACTGCATAGTTTTTGAGTCCAACTCATTGACCCATATTTCATGAGTAGTGGTTCACACAAACCCAACTCTCATGAGAATGAATGGTCCACTTAAGACTCGTTATAGCTAGGTGATGTTCACACAGGTGAAGCATCGGGCTTCCCGAGAGGTCACCCATCCCAGTACTACTACAACTCCAATGCGCTTAACCATGGAGTTTCCCCCAAGATCAAGCCCACTTAGTTGTGCCTCATGAACCATTCATTATAAAGTCCCTTTAGCTCATTAATTGATAAGTAGAGGTTTTGCAAATGGGGTGGCAAGCTAAGTGGGCTTGATCCTAGGGGAAACTCCACCATTAAGCGCACTTGAGTTAGAATAGTATTGGGATGGGTGATCTCTCGAGAAGTCTCGATGCTTCACCCTTGTGAGCATCACCTAGATGCAATGAATGCTAAGTGGACCATTCATTCTCATGAGAGTTGGGTTCATGTGAACCACTACTCATGAAATATGGATCAATGAGCTTGATTCAAAAACTATGCAGTTCAATCTTGATAGAAATATCATAATTTGACACACTACAGAAAATACCTCCTACTTATCATTTGATGAGCTAAGGAGGCTCTATAATGAATGGTTCATGAGGCACAACACTTGCCGAAGGTTTTGCAAATGGGTACTAAGCTAAGTGGGCTTGATCTTAGGGGAAACTCCTTGGTTAAGCACACTGGAGTCGGAGTAGTATTGGGATGTGTGACCTCCCAAGAAGTCCCAATGCTTCATCCCTGTGAACATCACCTAGATGTAATGAGTGCTAAGTGGACCATTCATTCTCATGAGAGTTGGGTTCATGTGAACCACTACTCATGAAATATGGGTCAATCAGTTTGACTCAAAAACTACGTAGTTGAATCTTGATAGAAATATCATAATTAGCAATATTGTTAACAAGAGAAATATGCCTCCAGTTGCCACACCTAGTTATCCAATGTTGTGGCGTTAATTTTGCCTTTGAATGTTGGGATGTCCAAGTTGACTTGCTCTCTAAAAGGGTTTTGATGTTGACCAAGAAAATAAATCAACAATCTAAGTTCGCACATGAGTTTGCAAAACTATCCAAAGAGCTCTTAGCACTATGTCACGAGGCATCACTGATCATCTTCCGAACATCTAAAGACACTTTTAATGTTAGCTTCTACATGTCATCCATTTTACTCTTAGTACAATGTTTGTCCAGATGCTCAAAATTTGGACCTAACGGGCAACCTTCCTTATGTTGTGCATGTGTTTGTACAAGCATGTGCTAAACACAGCTCTAATACCAATGATGGAGATCCCAAATGGTACGATGGATAAATCAATCTTAGTGAAAGACAAGTTTATAGATTATGCACCAAAATACAATTAACACAAGTGATCTAACATACAATGTAAGATCGAAAATTGCATACCTTACAATTTTGGTACTACAATTTGGCCTAAATTTAGCATTCGTAACCCCTAGCATGTTTTTAGGTTCATTTGGGCCATTTCTAGCCTTTATCCCACTCTCGGTGCCACCATGAGCTTTGTGTTTCTATTTGTCAATGTCTTTTTTGTCTTCGTGAATGTGTTTTTCATGTAAACCTAATGTCTTTCTATCATTCTGAGTCTTTTCTAGCCCTATTGTACTTGAAAGTCAACGCAACGCATAGATGTCCGTGTGACACACTAGCGTCCACTGACTTTGCAATCATACAATGGCCTTTTTCCTTTGTTCTTGCCACCTTGTTGCATTTGGACATGTGAATGTAATTGTTATGAGATCCATTGCACAAATCTCAACAATTAGTTTGCATTCCATGACCCTTCACCTTCCCTCTTAACTCAACTTTTTGAATGGAACTAAGCAATCTTTATCTCCATCAAGTAGTCTTCTTGCAAGCAATATTTCATTCCAACTTTTGTATGTCTTTGTGAAGCATTCCAACATTCTTGAGCTTTTTGAATAGCCATTGTACACTTCCAGCATTGGTCTTCTTTGATTCTACTTGATGATTGAGGACTCGTGCTTGTGATTTCAATAGCTATAATCTCCATTTCAATGTTTGTAAGTGATATTGTTCGAGACTCTTCTTTTATTTCCATTTCTCCGTTGTTATTGTAATCTCTCCTTGTGTTATAACTTCCTTGTTGGCACATAGAGTGTTTTCAACTCCATTTCTACCCTCTTACACACACTTGGGTATTGATCCTTGTAGACCTAGGATTTAATGCTTATAGATTTACTTTGCTTTGTTGTTCTTAGTCCTAGACACACATAGGCTAAGTGCACACACTCCATTTTCCTCTATATCATTGGCTGCCCACAGAGGTCGAAAGCCCAAAACAAAGGCTTGACCTAAAGGCAAGCTCCTTAGCAGCCACCCCCTTTCTCCGTTTCTCATCTTACATGCAATGTCCCCTTTTGGCGCATAGCCAATTTGTGGACAATTAGCCTATTTCTGAGTTTTCTCGTAGGCTAATTGGTGTGCAAGGGATAACTCCAACGTTCTTGGAGAGCACGGGTTTGATCGAATGAGACTTTGGTTCTTGGGAATGAGCTCAGTTGGTCTTATGGAGCCTTTTGATGCTTTCAAAATTGGTTTTTGGCTTGTTGGGTGCTCTCCAAACTTCTTGGAGAAGCAAACTATTTATAGTAAGTCACCCAGTTGGCTCTAATCATCGTCCCAAGTCTTCAAGATTATGTTGGTATGGTCAAATTTACAAGTTGCATCATTTTGGAACTTTTCGTAAGTTGGGTGAATTATTAAGTCATTTAATTAATTATTCACTTAAGTTATCTAATGTTGGGAAATATTAAAAGATAACTTAAGTGTAATCGCTCATTGGAAAAGTGATGGAAAATATTATTTGATGCTCACATAAAAATGGATGTGAGGCATGGGGAACATAAGTTATTAAAGTGAGCACAATAAAGCTTTATTTATTTCCAAAATGAAATATTCTTTTATTTCCCCAAGTCACCCTAAAAGTGTCTATATAAAGGGGTTTTGGAGCTCATTTTCAATTTAGACTATGATATTGAGTTTGCTCTGGCTATTGATTGTTGTGAGTGAACCTGTGTTCCTCCAAATCTCCTGAGAACCAAAACCCTCTCGAGAATCACTGGTTTTGAAGGTGAAAGATCCCCCCTAGCTAGTTGTGGTGATTTCACACAGAAATCACATTTGAGCTACAAAGGGAGTTGATATGTTTTGATGCGTTTTGAAGTTTTGGATTGCAAGATTGTTTTGGAGAGTTGAGTTGATGATTGATGGTGAGTATTTGAATGTTGGTTAATCTCATTGTTGAACCTTACAGCATCTGCAGGTCGTACTTCTTTATGCTATGTTAATTGAAGACAACAAGACAAGGGTTCTTCAAAACTGATTGAAAACCTTCCTAATATCTGGCCGCCAGCAAATGCATGGTATCTGAGCTGCTTAGATTGAGTTTTTGGTGGTTTTTAGACTTTATGTTGCAGGTCATATTGATTGGTACAGGTTGTACCAGTTCTGCTGAAGGCGTGGGAGGTATAAGGGGAAGTTGCCTCTATTTTCATGTGTTTTAATGTTGTTTGAGTGGCGCCTCAACATCTTCTGTGCATATAAACAGTTTGGGAGTTGTTCTTCATCCTTCTATGGGCTTATGAGTGGGTTTAATATTGTTTGGGGTTTCTTTCAGTGTTGTCCTTTGTAGCAGAACTGTACAGCAGTGATTTCAGTGGTTTCAGTCTGCAAACACAGTGTGTTTTTGGGCATTCATCATCATCTGTTCAATAGGGTTTCAATGGGTTCAACGAGCAAAACACAGTGTGTTTTCGAGCCTTCATCATCATTTGTTTCAGTAGGGTTTTCAATGGGTTCGGCATGCAAAACACAATGTGTTTTCAAGCCTTCATCATATACAGCTGTGCTTCAATGGGTAAACTCTATTTTTGTTTTGAATGAATTCCAATGTTATTCCTTCATGATATATGTTGCAGCAGTGTGTTCAGATTGAAAATCAGAAATACATTTTGATTTGCAGCTTATATGTTATTGTAATATTATTTTCTAGTTTGCAATACTTATTGTAATCAACTGGATGGTTACCACCAATTCATATAGCATTCTGCATCTTCAACCCATTTGGCATCAAACAAGCTTACTGACCAAATTGGTCTTGATACAAGCTTAGACATTATGTCAGGGTTCTTCACTTAGCACACTCATCCCACTGAATAAGTGGTTGATTGGTCGGCTCAGCCACCTGTGTGCAAATGATCTGCATTCAACACACTAGTCCCGCTGAATAAGTGGTTGATAGGTCAGTGCCGCCTGTGTGTGTTTATGGTTGGCTTGTCGCCTCGCATTCTGTACTTGCATTCATTCAACTAGTTGTGTGGTTCGAACACCGTATGCTCTCACCTTGCCCACATCGGGATCTGGGTGATTAAAAAGTGTGCGGACATTGCATTGACATTGTATACTTACAAAAAATCAAAAAAAAATTGGGTGTGCACATTACATTACAAGTACTCGGAGGACTCCAACCACATAGAGGTTTTGTGTTCCTTTTCTCTCTTTCTATTGTCACTTCAATATGTTGTTTAAAATCATTAGTTTAGAGTGATTTCTTTAATTATGTGCATTTCCACCATAGCCTGTAGTTTGCTGTTGTCTCTGTGTCCTTGTGTGCAAGTACTTTCGAAGTCTGTATGGAAATCTACAGTTTTGCACCTATTTTGGACGACAATGCACAGAATGAACACTAGCGTGCTGTGCTAAGGTCCTAGGCAATGAACTTCTCAGGTTGTCTACCAGGTTCCTTTGTTTCTATCTTTCCCATTTCTGCACTTTGTTTTTTGCTTCTGTATTCCAATATTAAGTTATTTTAAGTTTTCTTTATTTCCATAACCCAGCTCACATAATGTAAGGTAATTTTTGACACAACATTAAATTCTCCTTTACAACAATCAAAAAGATAGCAGAAGACTTTAGCAAATATGTGCTACTTCTATTCAAACAAAAATGAATAGAGGTACAATCAGAATTTAGTATTTGTTTACCGCAATATGGTGTGTTTCACAGAATATGAAGTAAACAGAATTAAGTAGTATAGTGCATAACACAGAGCATGAAATTATAACAGCATTGCACAGAATAAAGCATTGTTCCCATTCATTGAATATATCAGTATTACACTACAATGTTACAATGCCGTGGGGTCGCCCCGACTACAAAGTATTAAGCCAATATATAACTTGGCCAAGGTTGGTTGAAATACCAACCGTTGGCAACGACTCTATAACTATCCAACCGTCGGGGTTAATTCCCGATAACACTCCTACATAACAACACTAATTAATTTATGATTATTTACTTGGCTGACTACGACCGACTACAATTATGACCGACTACAGTATTTACAGATTGCAAGGCTAGGAATGAGAATTTCCACAACCAAAAAAAGGTGAAAATATCAAATTGGTTTGCCTAGACTATTTAGTTATCCAACATTCCTTATGGAGGATTAAATGTCTATATGTTTAATAGGGTTACAAAACATGCTGTGAAGATGAAACGGTTCACATCCCAAACCGCTTGACCTTCCAACTGCTTGGCAATTATGTTCCCTGACAATTGGCCTTCCAATCCCATGGTTGAAGGAGAAACCTTACATAGATACCATGTGTACAAGAATGTTGACAATGCAAGACCCGCCAAGTGGCATGCAAAGGTGCACCAAGTCATGCACAGTGGTGCACAATGACGCGGTGATTTGTGCACAGTGACACAATGATGTTGCTGAACCTTGTGCACTAGCACAGAGTGTTGTTGAGTCGTGCATTAAAGCAAAATGCTGCCAAGGCGCACACAAGGTTCCTTGAGGCTTGCACAGCTGGCCACTAACCATTCTTTGTTGTTGTTGTATAAAAAATATCATGAATTGTGGTTCTCAGTTTAACATTTTTGGGATTGCGTGTTGCAGCGTGCTCTTCTGTTTATAGTATTATACTGCTTGCTTATGGTTTTCTGTATTCTTGATTCAATTCTCTTGCTTGATTTTAGGCATAAATCTATTTTGATGAAGTGGCATTGTGTAATCATTCAGTAATCGTCTGTTTTCCTCTTTTAATCTTTTGTTATGTATTTTTTTCTTTATTGATTGCTGTACAGATCCAGCACTGCTATTTGTATAGGTACATTTTAAACATTTGAAAATGGGGTTAGCCATCCCAAGTTTGTACAAATAAACAGTATACGAAATCTTCCAGAAAATTGTTATATTCCATACAAGATGCCACAGGGGCCAAAACTTATATAGGAATCTCCTCAAGTGGCTAGAATCTATTGAAATTTAGGTATTAAAGCCATCCTTCAGAAGGCAAATTCCGTTCTTTCACAGTGTTGGTGCATCATTAAGTTTGGTCGATATAGCATACTATTGGTACAGCGCATCACAACTTCAACAGTAAGCATGGTTACCATTTGATTGTCAGGGAAGGAACAAGCAATAAGTGTGTAAATTATGTTGACATTGCCTTAACCCTTGCAACATATGAGAGATCTTCAGCTTGTGGTTGCAGTTAGCTTGTCAAAGGAATTTTCTAAGAATCTAAATTTTAAAAAAAAATCCGTAACTCACTAATAAGGATGGGTGGTGATGTTGTATTAAGGATCTTGCAACCAAGTATTCCTTTCTTGATCACGAATTAAAGAGTATTATCAAGCATACTCAAATGACATTGGTTGCAGCATGCAGATTCATGTGGCCCTCGTGATATCATAATGCTACTACTATGGTATGATTGTATAGCTCTAGCAGGGATCTATCTTTCCCACTCTCAATCAGATGCTGCTTTCAGACATATCTTGCTTATATCTCCATTGAGCAAATTATAAGGGCAGTCCCTCCATAGTGTAAAGAAAATTAACCCTAATAACTAAAATTGGGAAACAAGAACTATACAGGAAATCAAATTTAACCAAAAAATGAGGATAACAAACCTTTAGGGACTTTTATATAATATGAAAGAGTTATAAATCTTAACTATCATCAATAATTCCACTTTCTGCAAGCAAATCCAAGAATCATTACAAAAACTGGACAATGTTATACTATTAATCATTGTAGGTGTATTTTGAAAGTGGCAGGCAATATTTTAATGAATAATTTTATCTGAATCAGTATTCTGCTTGAGGATGAGAGACTCAGTAAGAGGTTAAGATATGGTAAGAACGCAAATTTGAGCTACATCAGCAGATGGTTCAGAATCCAATTTAAATACTCATACATAAGGCTACACCAATTGAATGTATTGAACCTTGTAGAACTGGGACAAAACTTTAATAAAAAAATCATTTTCGTCTGGCAATTCTAATTATGTGGTTTACAAATTTATTAGATAATCTGAGGATTTAAATATGCATATTTTTGTGCATGTGGCATTTATATTTTTATTGTTAAGCACACAAGCACCAGGATTGTATTGTCAGGGATTGCATTCCGGCCATGTACTGTTTCTTTGGACATAAATATACACACTTTCAGAAATATTTAAACCTACGTCCAGGTCCATGTTACAATGCCTGAAAATAACTTATTAGTGTAATGTGCTTCATATTTAGTTATTGGTACACTGTGTATGATTAGAAATCTTGATAGACTTTTTTTTTCTGTTATTTAACAAAATTTATTGTTTTGTTACTCAGTTATTTTCTCTTAACTAAAAGAGTTTTCTTTGTGAAATCTAAATATACGTAATCCAGCTCCAAGGAGTAATAGATGGAACAACAAAATAGCTTGCAAGATACAATGTTTTATAGTGGAATCAAAATGTAGATTAGCAATCGGAAAATATCACACTCATACACACATCGGGAAAAAGATATACATTGAAAATAAAAACCTTCATTAAATAAAGATTATGTACGTAGCAATCTCTAAGAAGAGATGAACAAATGTGTAAGCTACTCCAGATATTTGTACATGCTAAGACAAAAGATGCAGAAACAAAAAATGTTCCAGAAGGTGAAAAAGTTTGTCTTAATATGCACAAATTGTAAACACTGCTGCTAAGTAACCTTAGTGTTAGGTGACAGATTATAGTTGACTCTGAAGCAAGGAAATCACAAAGGCTACTGTTATTCAACCCCACAAGGGAAAAACTGGGAACTGCTTCTCCAAATGGTGGTATATCAAATGGTGCATGAAGTCTGGCTAGCAGGGCTGAGGTGAGAATGGTTGGTGTGAAGTACTAGCTGATTGACATTGAGAGCTGTATTACTATATGGCACAGGGTTATACATGCATATATCCCTCATTCAAGAGACAAAAGCTCTGAAGTGGGAATTATCTATAATTAGGCTCTGAGATATTGCTTGGTGCTACTGAAATTATATAGTCATAATTTAACTAAAGTTAACAGGAAATTTTTTAAAATATTCCATAAATAACTTTGAGCATTGATTATTTGAAGGTATTGATTGATTGCTGAAGACACACAAGAATGGTTTTGTTAAAGATAGAGACTCTATGGCCTTGCCATAACATTTTTTGTTAATTAAGGAAAAGGAAGTTTAAAACCAATGAAATCTTTATGGTATTTGTAACATTCCACTTTGTTGACCCTTTTGGCATATCTTGTTATTGTTGCTGTGCCTTGTAATTTGGACATATATTGGTACTCATTGATATAATAAATGATAGATATTGTTACTTCAAATGAGTGTTTGAGTGTATACAATTATTGTAAGGCATGTTTGGATATTGCTCTATGTGTTTGTGTTGATTGATTGACAATTCTTATGTGCTGGAGGTTAATGAGTGACGTGTTATGGTAATGTTTGATTATATACTCGTTATGGAATTGTTTGAATCAAATGGATTATATGAATTATTGTTATCTAACAAATGTTACTAAGGCATATGCCAAGTTTGTGTTAATGACAGGGAAAAGTACCGAGGAAGGTGGGACTATGGTTAGACCATAAAGTGTGATAAACATATAACCCAAATTTGTGAAGTGAATACCTTGGTTGTATGAATTAATTAAGATAATTAATTAATTAGAATTAGAAATTAATTAAATGTGCTAAATTAATTATGAGAATTAATTTGCCAGATATGGAAATGGAGTTCCCCTCCCTGAAGACATCCATAGGCTTAATCACAGTGGAGATTTGGTAGCTTGGCACCTGTTCATCACAACTAATAGGAAGGGGGCGTATTTCGGTAGGAGGCAGAAGGTGGATAAGGCGGTGGACTTTATCAAACAGGTTCTGGGCATGAAAGATGCGGATGGCAGTGATTGGATGCAGAGCTTTGTTGATGCTAGAGTGGAGGTTGTTGAAGGCGAATGGATACCAGTATAAGCTATACAGTTATACTGTAGTTAGTTTATAGATACTTAATATATATTGTAGCTTTTAGTTGATATACAGATCCAGGATTTTGATACAGTGAGCATCCCCCGTGGATGCATTTACTGAGCAAAAAATAATACTGAGAATTAATTTAAATGGATTATTAAAATAGAATAAGTAATTAATTTAAATTAATTGTTATTTATTTTAAAATGAAGAGATTAGTCAAATTTGAATTGACTTGCAAGTGCAGTATGTTAATTATTTATTGTGAAAGCTTTAATTATAGGGTTATAAAATAAATAAATGGAATAAAGTTAATTATTTATTATATTAGAATAAAAGCTTGAACTATAATTGGATTTGTGAGAAGATAAATATTTAAATAGAATTAAATATTGTTTCAATTTTGGATTGTTTTAGTTAAAGATTGTGCATGACCTAGATTACAGTATTTTATTGTGTATTCCTAAGATAGAGAATGGATTTAATATTTCTTTTAATTAGGATTTTGGGAGCTTTTCAAAATTTCTATGAAAGCATAGAAAGAAATAGAACACACTATCTTTTGTTATTCACACACTCACAAGGATTTGGATTAGAGCTAGAGGACATTTACAAGTGATTGTTTAAGGATTCAAGGGTTTTGTTTAAAGGTTTAACATCTATCATCAAGGTTATCAAATTGGGCATAGAGAGGTTGGCCTCTAAGCATGGAACTCTTTAGATCACACTTTGTTTGGATTTAAAACTGAATTAGGTGATTGTTGAATCTATGATTAAATTTGTGATTGATTATATGTTGAAATTGTGTTTGACATCATGATGGAAAACTAGGGTCTAGAGAATGGAAAACCTGGGAAACTAGTAAAATCAACCTAGATGTATACCAGAATGACTATTGACCGGTGATGGATGAATTTGAAAGTTGTTACAATCTGATTTTTATGTGTTTATTCTAGAAAAGAAAGTTGGACTTAAACCCTAGGTGGATTTTAGAGAAGGAAAGATTTGAAAACCTAGGATTGGTTTGGAAACTTAGGAAAAAGGTTTTGATTAGTTTATTGATTAGAAATTATTCTAATTACTACTGTATGAATTTATGACCGTACTTATCACTGATTGAAAAAACTCAATAATTATTCTGTAAGGAATTTACTGAATTTGGCACTTTAGAAAAGCTATATACTAGCTTGTACTGAAAGTTAGATTTACGGCTTACAATGTATTGAAATATCAAAGTTATGAGTGCCAAGTTTAGAGAAGACCTATATCTTTGTCTAGTGAAAATTTGGCATCTTTGAGATTCTAGAAATTATGTTTGGTGGCCTTGCGAAATCTTATTTTGCTTGTAATTGCAATTTTGTAAGTTTATTTGAGAATCTAAACCTAGAGATAGCCTGTGTGAACTCTGAGACACCAAACTACGAAATCAGATCTGGGTAAGTCTTTATTTTGGACTGGACTGCATTTCTGGTATAGTCCTTAGGACAGGACCACAACTCTAACAAAAGTGGTCCAGAGAAGTCTATTTTAGGTCTTGATTGGTCTATTTTCGGTTTGGAAGGCATTGAAAGGTCAATAATTGGCCAATGAATGTTCCCTTAGTGAATTTGTATGTCTCTTTACCATGATTGGATTGATATTTGACCTCCACTTGTATAGTAGCTTGTTTAAATTTACCATCAGTGAACCCTGGGTAGTTTGTGTGTACTAGGTGTGTCAATGCAAGATAATGGGTCCACTTTTTGGCCAAAAAGTGGCGACTTTTTCTTAAAAATCAAAGTTTGTCAAAGTTGGGGCAAAAATTTGAAGCACATATACATAGAATATTAACATGGTGCAAAAATATGAAATGTAAGATTTTGTTTCTAGTTTTCAAATATGTAATTTATTCTAATACCTGGATGATAAAAGTTGGTTTTATATAGGATGTACAAAAGTGACATTTTTTAAAAAGTATGATGAAAGCCAAAACATGCACGTGTACGGCCCACAAAATAAGTAGTGAATGAAAGTATTTTTCAAAAACAATTTGTGGAAAGATGGTTTGGTCAAGATCTTTTTTATAATTTTTTAGTAAATATTTTTTATAATTAATTTTTTACTTTTTTTTTTTTACTTAGGATTAAAGTGTTTTTTAAAAACCCATCATGTACAGTCCACATAATTTGACCTAAATTAATTGTAAAATGATTTATTTTCATTGTGTATTGAATGATGTCTAGATTGCTCAAACATTTAAAAAAAATCAAAAATCAAAAGTTATTAAAAAAATAGTAATATGACATTTCAAGTTTATGAGGTTTTTTGTTTAAATATTCAAAAATAAATAAATAAATAGGTTCAACACTAAGAAAAATTACATATTGAAAAGTAGACATTGTGATCTATAATAAGTTTTAATTTCATCCAAAAATTCTGGAAAAAAAAAGTCATTAGCCATATTGCCAAAGTCCATTTCTTCCGAAACTTTATGAGGTTTTTTTGTTTAAAAATTAATTAATAAATAGAAAAATATGTTCAACATTAAAAAATTATATATTTGAAAACTAGACATTGTCATCTGTAATGGGTTTTAATTTCGTCCCTAAATTCTGAAAAAAAAAGGTTGTCAGCCATATTACCAAAATCCGTTCTTTTTGAAAAAATTTTGCCCCACAATTTTTCCACTAAAAGTAGCCCCAACTTCTTACACTTACCCAAGTGTTAGTGGGAGAGCGAGCACAAACCGAAGATCTAGGCTTATGCTCTCCAAAGTGTAGTGTATACCCCAGTGTGAAGGGGTGAGAGGAAGATTAGACTCAATGCGGAGGGTTACAATGAACTGTAGTAGAATACAACACACATGAATTAGAATAAATACACATATATCCTCATCACAATCCTATGCCAATCATTATACACACTTATATAATCATTCCACAAGCTTGCAGTCTCTCTCTCTCTCTCTCTCACTCACACAGACACATAGATATATTTCTTTTTCCTTACATATATTCCTCACACTTTTCTCTCTTCTATCTGTCTCTACCGCATATCTTCTATCTTTCCTACTATCTCTCTATCTTATTACATCACATAAGCTCTTTATATTCTATTATCTTTCACCTTCCAGTGTAAATATATACAATGTTACATCGAGGGGTGTATCATTTTCTCTTGTTATGTCCTTTAGATGTTTTCGCAAGTTAGCTGTAAGTGTTGCATGTGCCTTGCAGTGCTTTTATTCGTGTTCTTTGTGTTGCGCAACTCTGTCCTGCCAGCATCATGTTTCACCCATCTCTTGTCCTCAAGACATGCTGACTCTATCCACCACTCTTCAAAATGTTCACTGTCTACTCAAATTGTCAAAATTCCTTGTTGCATCTAGCAAAATGGTAAAAAAATCACTCTTAAGGCAGAATATTCACGTAGATGCCTCTCAGTTGAGTGTAAGTACAATCCCATTGAATTGTGGCTCGTTGCATAAGATAGATGTGACCATTGATCTTTACCGGTGTTGCTTCTCCATTACTAATAGAGTTTAGGATTTCAATGGAGTTAGCAAGCTTCTTTGCTTCTCCCATGAGACCTACCAGATGTGCCAACTGCAAGTTTACCACTTCTCTAAATCGCTCGATCTATGCTCTTAGACTAACTTTTTAATAATGCACCTACTAGTGTGTTATGCCAACTTTCTCTTTGAACCCTCTGGTTTCCATCCATATCTTTGGTTGCATCGTAAGTAGAGGCCTGCATGATTTGATTTTCAATATTTTTTATCTATAGTTTCAATGTTTTTGTTGATGTTGGCCATCCTAGGTTGAATTTGTACAGGGTGTTCACATTGCTGAAAGTACTATGTATGTTATTTACTTCCTTCTCCAGCGTAGTTTGTGTTAGGGTTAGCCGGCAGAAGATATCAATTAAATGCAAATAAAGATTAAACAGAGAAATGAAATACACATAATTAATAACAGCGAGAGACAAGATTTTAACGTGGTTCACCCAAACTCAGGCTACATCCACCAAACAGAGAGTCCAATATTATTATCCAGTAAATCAAACCGATTACAATCAGCAATCCCTGCAACTCAATACCGCTGCAAATGCTACAATACAATCTATCAAAACCCTAACCCTTAGCCGCTTTTTTTAAGCCTTTTTGTCGGTTACAAAAATTAGGGTTTTCTTATGTCGGTCATAAAAAATAGGATTTTTTATGTAGGCCCTAAAAAAAAATTTCGCGAGGGCTGCCACCCCCGAACCCTCGCTCAGGGCCCGACCCAGCCCCGAACCCCGGCGAGGATACATGGCTAGTACAGTACTTTCCTGATCAGTCGCCACCTACCAACAATCTCCCACTTGGAGACTGAGCCTAGACGACACTGCTACGCATGCAGCTCCCACTGGAAATAAGCACCCTGGACTCTACTGTTCTGTTTTTATTGTTTTCAGTCTAGAAGACCAATCGAAGCTAAAGAGGAGCTCAACTTCTCCCTTGTCACTGCCTTTGTAAACATATCCGCTGGATTTTCATCTGTATGTATCTTTTCCAACCTTAACTGTCCATTATCCAACACCGACCGAATAAAGTGATACCTCAACTGTATGTGTTTGGTCTTTGAATGCAAGGCAGAATTCTTTGCAAGATGTATGGCACTCTGACTGTCTGTATACAAAGAACTGTTAGCCTGTTGTTTGCCCAATTCTTCCATGAAAGATTGCAGCCATATCATCTCCTTGCTCGCCTCTGTTGCAGCGACATACTCTGCCTCTGTGGTGGATAAAGCAGCCACCTTTTGCAACCTGGAAATCCAACTCACCGATGTTCCACCTACAGTAAAGACATAACCTGTAGTACTCCGCCTGGTATCAATATCCCCTGCCAAATCTGAGTCTACATAACCTGTTAAATCAGTATTAGAGCCCCCAAAACATAAGTGTTTATTAGATGTACCTCTCAAATATCTGAGAATCCATTTTACCGCATTCCAATGCTCAAATCCGGGATGACTCATATACCTGCTAACGACTCCGACAGCATGTGCAATATCCGGTCTCGTGCATACCATAGCATACATTAAACTTCCTACAGCTGAAGCATATAGTACCTTGGACATTTTTTCTTCCTCCTCTTGTGTCTTTGAACACATCTCCTTAGTCAATTTCAAATGACTAGGCAAAGGTGTGCTGACAGCTTTTGCATTCTCCATATGGAATCTCTGCAACACCTTTTCAACATAAACAGCCTGAGATAGAGTCAATTTTCTGTTCTCCCTATCTCTGCAAATTTTCATACCAAGGATTTGTTTTGCTGCCCCCAAATCCTTCATATCAAATGACTGTGCTAACTGATGTTTTAACTCTCTGATGTGATCCATGTTAGACCCAGCTACAAGCATGTCATCAACATATAAACATAAAATAATGTAGCTGTCAGTATCCAACCTCTTAAAATAAACACAATGGTCAGAATTACACCCGCTGTAGCCTTGTTCAGCCATAAAACTATCAAATTTCAAATACCATTGTCGAGGTGCTTGTTTCAGGCCATACAAACTCTTCTTCAATTTGCACACTTGTTTCTCCTTACCTTTGACCTCAAATCCCTGTGGTTGTGCCATGTATATCTCCTCCAAATCACCATGGAGAAAGGCAGTTTTCACATCTAGCTGTTCCAAATGCAAATCTTCAGCAGCCACAATACTTAAAACAGTACGAATAGAAGTCATCTTGACAACTGGAGAAAATATCTCATCAAAATCAATGCCCTGTTTCTGTGCAAATCCTTTTACAACTAACCTGGCCTTAAATCTTTTCTTACCTCCATCTTCCTCTTTCAGCCTGTAAACCCATTTGTTTGGTAAAGCCTTTTTACCTGCAGGTAACTTACATAATTCTCAAGTCTGATTTTTCAGCAAAGAGTCCATTTCTTCTTTCATGGCAAGCTCCCACTGAACCTGTGTATTCACCTGCATAGCTTCATCATACCCTTCTGGTTCACCAGCATCTGTTAACAAAATAGAATACAAAGAGGGAGAAAACTTTTCAGGAGGTCTACTTATCCTTGTTGACTGTCTAACATTCACTGGAGTGTGTGGTAGTTCTGGTTGCTGTTGCGGAGCATGAGGAACCACTGGAACATCACTATTTGGAGTATCATCCAGCACCACATAATCTTTTTCTTTCTTCTCATGCTGCTGCAACTGATCTTTGTACAACACCTTCTCATTGAATATAACATCCCTGCTTCTCACAATTTTCTGATTTTCAAAATCCCAAAGCCTATAACCAAATTCATCAATGCCATATCCAACAAAAGTACACTTTTTTGATTTTGCATCCAGCTTGGTTCTATTTTTAGAATCTATATGTGCAAAAGCTTCACAGCCAAAGGTTTTTAAAAAAGAATAACTCACCTTCTTACCTGTCCATGCTTCCTCTGGAATACCACAGCCCAAAGGAACTGAAGGACCTCTGTTAATTAAATATACAGCAGTGTTGATAGCCTCTGCCCACATATTTAAGGGCAGCCCAGCATGCAATCTCATGGTCTTTGCACGCTCCATTATTGTCCTATTCATGCGTTCAGCCACTCCATTTTCCTGTGGAGTCCCTGGAACCGTTTTCTGCCTACGAATTCCATTAAAGGAACAATAATCTTCAAATTTTTTGCTGCAATACTCACCGCCATTATCAGATCTGAGACATTTTAATCTTTTACCTGTCTCATTCTCAACCAAGCTTCTCCATTTTTTAAATGTTTCAAAAACATCAAATTTCTGCCTAAGGAAATAAATCCATACCTTCCTAGTTGCATCATCTATGAATGTAACATAATATCGAGAGCCACCAAGAGAAGATACCTGAGCCGGTCCCCATACATCGGTATGCACAAGCTCCAATTTTTCATTTTTCTTTTGCTTCCCATCCTTGAGAAAACTGACTCTTTTGTTTTCCATACACACAATTTTCACAGAAATCCATATTAATACATTTCAGACCTGGTAAAACTTTCTTAGAATGAAGTACCTTCATACCTTTTTCACTCATATGCCCAAGTCTTTTATGCCACAGTGTTGTTTCAGAACCTGCAACAACTTTTCCAGTCTCTTCCTGCGAACCTGCAGCAACTGTTCCTGAACCTATTTGTTTTTCCTCTGTAACATCTAAAGTAGAAGGAACAGTATGACCTGTACAAAGATATAAGGTGCCTACTTTCACACCTCTTGCTACTACTAAGGCACCTTTTGAAACCTTCCAATTTTTATCAGTAAATGTAACAGTGCAACCTTGTTCAGTTCGCTGCCCTGCTGAAATTAAATTCCTACTAAGCCTTGGAACATGCCTTACCTCTTGTAGTAGCCAATGATTCCCATTCTGCAACTTAATCTTGATTCTTCCCTTTCCAACAATCTGACAGGGTTCGTTATCTCCCAAATAAACCAGCCCAAAATCCCCTTAGACATAATCAAGAAAGTAACTTCTATGGGGGGTAGCATGAAATGAGGCCCCTGAATCTAAAACCCATGAATCATCAGCATTATCTAGGGAAAGAATCAAAGCATCATCTTCAAATTTATTACTTACCACATTTGCTTCCTTATTATTTTCTTGTTTGTCTCCTTTATTTTTCCGAGACCAGCAATCTTTCTTCAGATGACCTGGTTTCCCACAGTACCAGCAATCCTTCTGTCCTCTGGTTTGGGATCTTTTGTCCCTTGATTTTCCTCATGACTTCCCATGACCTCCAAAACCTTTTCCTCTCTCCTTTGATCTGCCCCTGCTTTCTGCGTTCAAAACACTGCCTGATGTGGATCCACCTGAGCTTTTCTTACGAATTTCCTCACTCAGAATAACACCAATAACATCATCAAATTTTAGGGTATTTGAACCAGAAACAGAGTTACTAACCGCCATTACCAAACTATCCCAGCTTTCAGGCAATGAACATAACATCAAGAGAGCTCTAACTTCTTCATCGAATTTTACATTTAAAGAAGTCAATTGACTGACAATCGTATTAAATTCATTTAAATGACCTGTCACAGATCCACCTTCAACCATTTTCAAATTAAACAAACGCTTCATGAGAAATACCTTATTTGAGGCTGAGGGTTTTTCATACAATTTAGCCAAAGCTTTCATCAGACCATCTGTTGTCTTCGCTTCCGTTATATTGAATGCCACCGACGGTGCCAGGCACAACCGAATGGTTCCCAGTGCCTTTCTGTTAAGAAGATTCCAATCCTCATCAGACATTGTTGCCGGTTTTTTGGCTACTCCTTCCAACGGCATCCATAAATCCTTTTGATAGAGGTAATCCTCCATCTGCATCTTCCATAACTAATAGTTCTGCCCATTGAATTTATCGACCTTCAATCTACCCTCGTCCGCCATTGCTCCCACTCAACCGTGAGACTTTCCTGCAAACGATAATCGAACACAACCCGCTCTGATACCACTTGTTAGGGTTAGCCGGCAGAAGATATCAATTAAATGCAAATAAAGATTAAACAGAGAAATGAAATACACAGAATTAATAACAGCAAGAGACAAGATTTTAACGTGGTTCACCCAAACTCGGGCTACATCCACCAAACAGAGAGTCCAATATTATTATCCAGTAAATCAAACCGATTACAACCAGCAATCCCTGCAACTCAATACCGCTGCAAATGCTACAATACAATATATCAAAACCCTAACCCTTAGCCGCTTTTTTTCAAGCCTTTTTGTCGGTTACAAAAATTAGCGTTTTCTTATGTCGGTCATAAAAAATAGGATTTTTTATGTCGACCCTAAAAAAAATTTTCTCGGGGGCTGCCGCCCCCGAACCCCCGCTCGAGGCCCGGCCTGGCCCCGAACTCCGGCGAGGATACATGGCTAGTGTACAGTACTTTCCTAATCAGTCGCCACCTACCAATAGTTTGTACTACAACACATTTCCTCCTTATCTCCTCCAACTGCTTCTCAATTTCATTCATCAACTCCTATTTGACAGCCTCCTTTTTTGCATCCTAATTTTGAAACTCCACCATGATGTCACTTATCACCTTCCTCGATTGTTGGTCCAATGGCATTGTAGTATCCCTACTTATTTGTGGCAGTCTTGCTTGTATATTTGTCTCTTCAAGGGATTCTGAAATTGTAAATGCTACTTCAATATATCCTCCCTTGCGGCACTGTGTAACACATCTCCGATTTGAAACTTTTGAAGAGGGGAAGATCTGGGAGATATCCATTTGTGCACCAAAGGTGGATGGTGAGAAGAGTGTTGATGGTAGGGTTACTAATGGCTAGAGTTGCTTCTGTTACACCAAAAACTCCTTTATTGTATCCATGGGGTCTACTAGTGTAGAGGTTGATGAGTGCTCAACCATTATTGTTTTCCTCTTCTTATCTTGTGTTGTTTCCTGCTCGCTCTCCTTTTCTTGTTCCTCTCTTATTGCCTCTTCTTATGCAATCTCTTCATGTAGGTCATTTATTAATTCTTTCACACTTACTCATGTTGTGCCATAATCTAGATGAGCCACTAGCTTTTCCTTCTCCTTCTCTTCTATCAAAATTGTGTATGCCCTTTTGGTGGTTTCAACTGACACTTGCCTGACTTTGTTTTTGCCTCCCTTGCTTGCATTAAGAGAATATCTACTCTTATCTAGACCGTAGTTCTGCATTTTGCATTTGTGCTAACTTTTCCTTGCTGGTAGGAGAGAGATTTGGCGCTACTTGATCTAACACTTCTTTCCTTATGTCTTCTTCCAATTGCACTGCCTCTTCTCTTTTCTTCTTCAAAATTGTGTGGCGCACATCATCAACCTTCCTCAATCCGCTAGGTAAGAGCACAACCCAGCAACACCATCATTCTAGACCATAGTCAATTCCAGAGAGAGCAGAAAACATCTTGCGCAGCAATAGGAAACATCACAAGATCATCAGGATCTTCCATCAGCCAATTTACCATTTCAAGTAGCAAGAAGTTGGTGCACATCATCAGCATATATTTTGAGAACTAGGCATTCAGAACCATCAATACCACTGTCATTTGAAAATTGAGCTTGCGGACCTCCAAAGCATCTGAAACTCGTATGGATGAACTCATACATAGATCTGAACATATCCTCAAAACCGCATGGGCAAATCTTCACTTGCGAAGGAATGCGGAGCATTCCAATTAGTCTTCATCAACACATTATATTGCCAGAGCATGGACCGGAACTCTGTCACTTATATCTTTCACTGCGGACGAGCAAATGATCTAAAACTTTGGATTTAGCACCTTTTTATCATACTGAACTTAACTTCTGAACTGCATGATCATATCTTCAAACGCGGAGGAATGTGAAGCATTTTACCAAGCAATCTTCCAGGTAGCTTTCTGCAACAACAATTCTTCACCAAAATCCAGACGTCAGAACTTCCATGTAGCAACTCAAACTTTCTTAGGATCATCAGGAAAGAGCATAAAACATGCTATAGGTCATCAGCAACATCTTCTCAGCATAGCTTCTAATTCCCATCTTAATATATCATCATTCATCTTTCTGCTTCTAATTCCCATCTTAATATTTCATCATGAAATCATCTTTGTTGACCACAAACATGCTCAATACAACTTTACTTGACACTAATCAAGGCATGACATACAACCATGAACATCAGCAACCAACCATGACCAACAGGAACATCACTAAACATTACCATCATCACTGCATCTCTGTTACTGCACTAGTTTATCATGAACATTCACATCAACCTCATCAGACAACCACAAACAGAGTGTTGAAATCACTCAGTGACAAAACATATTGCCAACAAATAGTTGGATTGTTCATTATCTTGCCGCCAAATTGCATTTGATACTATAACCTATTAATATCTTTTTGTAACAACATATAATGATTACACAATTGCATGAAAATAGATTTGTACTATTGTCAACACTTTGTTTAATTTTGCCTCGTGTTGATTGCTTACATTGATTTGAAGTGATAGTGTGCCATTAGTGTATAAAGTTGACATAATTTAGAGGCAATAAAAGCAATATGGACAAGAACACACACAAAAGTTTGAATCAGGTACCACCAAGAATGCCCATAATACAAAAGAAAGTTTGTCAAGTCTTGGCCTTGGACCATGAACAAACAATAAATAAGTTTTACATAACATTTTATTTTTACACCAAGAACACAATTGACCCTTATGACTCCTAACAAAAACCTTATTTCACCTTACAAGTTCACAAAAATACCTTTATTTCTTCATATGACAATTTTAATATACCTTGTCACTTTCTTTTCAAAGACATTTCACCTTCTTACAAGATAACGATCTTCTTTTCTTACTAGGAGATAAGATTCCAAGAAATAGGGGTTTTGATAGACATCACGCATCATTTAGGTGACACCATCAATAACATCCCTCAAATAAAACTTTATATCCAAACGTGCTATATTTTCTTTTAGAAAAAAACATTCAACCAAGAACATAGAAAATCTTACAGCTTATGAACTTGCCTCCCTTGTTACAATCTTCATGCAACAAAATATGCCACATCATCTTAGCTTCAAAAACACTTTGCTTTATCCTATTATCTTCAAAATATGCCAACCCAATCATTGTATTCAACAATATAAAGCAATAGAACTAAACAAAGAAAAAACACTCGGTTCAACTTGTCTATTCCGTCACCAACAATTTTTCAGTTTTAGGTAACGACGAACAATGGTTTGGCAACAACGACCATTCAACGATGATAGTGACAATTATTGACCTTGTTCAATCACCAACTTAGCAAAGATCTACACATGAATTTACCCAAAAAAAATTACTTCAATAATATTCCTTGTAAGGTGTCAATTGAAAGCTTTAACAAAGATAGACAGCAACAGGTTTACACAATCCACAAGCTTCTGCTTTTCTGATGTTACACAAGCAACCACCAATTATTTTTTACCCCCGTGAAATGTAGTCAATCAACACCTCCAAGTCTAGTTGTGGCAACAGGGATGAGCAAGGAAAGTGCCACCTAATGCACATTAAGAAAAACTACAAAAAGACTGTTATCTATGTGTAGGCTGTGGACATTTACAACCAACTCCTCCAAATTGCAAATTGGCTTCAACCTAACTCAATAACAAGTTTGTAGACCAAACAAATTAACAATTTGCAAACCAACAGATTCATATCTTGTAAATTGACAATGATTTAATGAACACAAACCTTCGTCTTCCTCTGTATCCCTACTCTGATACCACTTGTAGCAAACGTATGCACAGGGTCAATGGAGGAAGAAGCAAAAATATAAGGAAGACATTACATGAGATGAAAATGTAAGTGGTAATTCATCTTGTCACATTCCCTCGGTGTAATTTTAATCCACAAATACATCAAGTACATATATAGCACAAGGTGGCACAACCACTCAATAACCACCTAACCACCCTTAGTAACTTAAGATGTGGTTAGTGTATAATCAAGAGACATAAAACCATAGGGTAGGAAACGAACCAAAGTGTAGATGTGGGCACATACACAACACTCACATGGAGACTTCGGTCGACCCTTCTAATCTCCACAAAAGAGACAAACAAATGGATTGTATTTATAAAAAGATGCATAAAGCAGAACCGAGAGGGTTGAGAGTAAACTATATAAGTGGTAAGAGCCACTCAAACCTGTTAAACATTTTAATTCACACCTTTCAAAGTGACACAGAATGGGACAGATGTGTCATAGAAGTGCTCTTCGAATTAGAAGGGGAAGCTGTCTACAAACAAAAACTAACCTAATATGAACAATGTGCACTTCCTATTTACAACCTGTGCAAGTATGTTTTTTGGGGGGTTCCACACTCATGTTGAACAAAACTGAAGGTGTGGCTTTTTGAATTCACCTAGGGTAAAAGGTTGATATGCACTTCAACTCAATGCAAAAGGTTTTTATGCTTTTTGACTAAATGAAACCCTACAACAACTACCATGCTCACATTGTTTAGCTAAATGTAGAGACTGCGCAATGCAAGTACACATAAGAACTTAATAGGCTTAAACACAAGGACACGAACACTTTGGTAGATTAATTACAAAATTAGTATAAAACCACAATCTCCAACTTTGAGTAAACTTATAATACAAAGCTTGCAAACTTGCTAAAAGTAATTTCATCTACCTTAGCATACATACACAAAACATTATAAGCTGAACATGCAAAGCTACAACAACCAACTCAACACCTACTGCAATACAAAGCTTTCAGTAAATGTTAAGCAGCATTCAACTCATAAAAGCACATAACACATAAAACAGAACACTTCAACAACAATTCAAGTAGCAAAAATAGGCATACTAAATTCTTGAATGATACTAAATGATCAATAATGAATCCTGTTGTGACCACTTTACAACATCAACCCCAATTGCTAATTTGATCCCCCTCTTTTTGATTTGTCTGGATTTTGGCTTTGATCCCGGACTCTCCGGTAGGATTTCAGGATTGGCTCAACGGTGATTGAAAGAGGTGAACGCATAGATTTCCTCCAGTAAAGGCCTAGATCCCTAACTGCCCGTTCCGGACTGTCCTCGGGGAAGGGTTTTGTTTTTCCATCTTTAAGTAAGGGTTTTGTTTTTCCATCCTCAGGAAATGAACCCACTCCAGTCCCGTCATAAAACTCAATTCCAGTCTTGTTCCAAGACTCCATGTCCCACTCAGGAAATCATCCCTGGACTCCAGTCCAGGAATCTAGCCCGGAGGTCCAAACCGGAGTCCATTCCGGAAGTGCCTATCCCGGAGTCTTGTTCGGGGAATTCCTGCCCGGAATCCTATTTCAAAGTCTATCTAGATTCTTCTTCCAACCAAGGCAGAATTCAACAAGGACTGTCACTCTTTGGCATGATCATCCTTCAGTCATGGAACTCAGTTCCCAGCCTGACAGCTCCAATCCGGAAGTTCAATCGAGGGGATATCCTTCTGATCCCAACCCGGCACTCAACCTCATTTCACAAACTCGGAAGACTCTCAAATCAGTAGGATTTTCAGGACTTAGGGCAATTTCAGAAAACAATCAGTATTCAGAGTACCCCTCCGGAAGCTGGAAAGGCAGACCTTTGAACATTCCTGGTCGCAAAATCCAGTACCTACTAGATTTTGCGCCCTAGGACTGGAGATGTCCAGTTCAACCTCCTGACCTGTCCAGTCAATCCTGGCTTGAAAATCTTTCTCTGACACCTCGGTGGATGCCTGAATCCTGGAATTCACAGTCATGATGGAAGAAACGAACTCCGTATCTCGCCATGGAAATGAGATTCCTCGAGGGGAATGGAAGAAACAAACTTCGTATCTCGCCATGGAAACGAGAGATTCCTCGAGGGGATGGAAGAAACGAAAACCCCGTGTTTCGGATCCCATGTCGATAACTGAACCTTCGTAAAAACAGCTAAAAGTGTACTTGCTGCAAAACTGAAACCCAACTCAAAACTAAAGAAAAGAGAAGTCCTTGGTCAAAATCCATAAAACTGGACCAGGCAAGGTCAAAAGCGCAGAATCCTTCACCTACTGAAATGTGCGCTCTAGGACAAATTTTGTCCTTGGGCGCAGAATCCTACACATGATGAAATGTGCGCTCCTGGACAAATTTTGTCCTTGGGCGCAGAATCCTTCACCTATTGAAATCTGCGCTCTAGGACAGTTTTTGTCCTTGGGCGCAAAATCCTGCACCTATGGAATTTTGCGCTCCTGGACATGTCCTTCCAATTCCTCCACACGCTCCTGTCCGACATAGGGTGTTAACCTTCAAAAATTCCTGCAGAATGATCCTCCTGACCCAGTCATCGATGCAACTGAACAACTTGATCCGGGACCTGTAGGAAAGCATGCCAGATAGATTCCAATTCCTTCCGGAAGGTTCAACTTGAATGGATTCCTGTTCACAAAATGCAACACTTCCATCTGAATGAGGTTTCAAGGAGGCAATATTTCAAGACTTAGCCAATTTCAAACAGATAAGTTGCAAAATCATTCAAACGGAAGGAATCCCTGACTCAAGGAGAATTTGTCCAAGGTCGCATAATCCAGTTGCTCAGGAAATCCCCGACATCAGGAATTCCCCGACAAACCAAAATCCCCGACCACCGACAAAGCAGAAAAAGACAAAAGATCTAAGTCGGCTGGGTCATAAAGTATGGCGGCTAGGGTTTTTCTAGGCTAACCTAGGTCGGCCAAGTGGCAGAAAAGGTTTAAATGCCTATATAAGGCAGCGCTCAAGTCACTTTCAATCATTCTAATTCAATTCCAAACCAAGGAGAGCAGAAATATATCTTCCAAGGGCAGATTTCATCAAGAGAAGGACAACTTTATCCAAGGAGATTGCAGATTTTACCATTTCTAAGGGCAAATTCTTCATTAGGGTAGAAATTTCTGTAGGTTTAAAGCAGATTTCTGAACCTTCCAAGGGCAGAAATTCATCCTTCAAGGGCAGAAATTCATTCTCCAAGGCAAAACTCCTCCATTCCAAGGTAAGTTCTTCGCCAAAGACTCATATTTCTGAATATTCTTAGGGCAGATTTCTTGTTGAAAGGCCCATTAAAGCTCAGAAATTCCTGCAGAAAAATCAGAAAATTCATTGGAAAGTCAGAAATTCCATCAAAAATTAGAGATTCCATTAAAAGTCAAAAGTTCCTTGCGCAAGGAGAGGTATGTGAATGCATAGGAAGATTCTCCTTACTTAGAATATTGTTATTTCTTCCTTCCTATGTACCTAAAAATTCATGATTTTAGTCCCACATGCATAAAGTGTTGTACTGACGTCCCATGTGTGGGAATAAAAATCTCCGTCTTACCTCTATCCTTACCCCTTTGGAAAACTCATACTCTGCTTTTCTTTCCTTAACTTCACAGGTGAATGGCGAGTGCCAAGGCGGGCTCCTCAAGACAAACTCAGATAAAGGCTGCCTTCAAAGGAACACTCCCACAGTCCAAAATCACCTTGAAATGGGCGAACATCGGAGACACCAACATCTATCCTTCAGTCATGGAAGAAATTGGGAAGCGAATGTATGGAACGGATGGACATCCTCCATTCCTGCTTGCAGCCAAGATCGTCTGGAATGGAGCTGCCGCCGCCGCATGCTTCCCACCCGCCATTCCTTGTCCCGAGCTGATCATGGAATGTTTCATGCACTATGATTCGGAACGAAGGATGGTCATCGATCGCAACAACACAGTGGTGGCCTATTTCACCAAGGAAAAGATTGCGGAAGCTTTCAACATACCTGTCTATAGTCCCATCAAGTTCACAAGCCAGGAGGAGTCAGCGGAAATGTTCCAAGCCGACCCGGCAACCTATTTCGGGATCGTCAACAAGACATGGATGCAGAAGAAAAGGCCTCACCGTTCCAAGTTGCCAAGGACACTCCTCAAGTCCGACTTCAAGCAAGAGCATTGAGACCTCGTCGTCATACTGAACAGAATCATGGGAAGTCAGCAGTCCTCTACCTTCGAGCCATGGATGTTCTACTACATCGAGGAAGTCATCGCTGGGACAAAGATGATTGATTGGGCTCGACTCCTTAGTGACAGTATTGATGCACAATTCCAAAACCTGGAGGAATCGAAGACCTTTTACATGAGTTCCTATGTGATCTATATGCTGGCAAGGAACAACAAGTATCGAGGACTGTCATGGAAGGGACGTATCGGCAATCAAGAAGGGCAAGTCAGGGTCTACAACTGCTACCCCTAGCTCCATCTCCAGAACGTAAATCATTTCCGGAGGTTCAATGACGCATTCGCCATGCACATTACAAGGACCCTCCAAGGAGGCATTCACCAAAGGTTGTCACCCGAAGCCAAGCGGCTGATCATAACTTACGGTTACTAGTTCATCCAATTCCCGAAATTCACATACATCAGGGTGCAGGGATTCTCTGGCTATCCATACAAACTGCCAAGATATCCGTCGGACAAGATGGTCTTGTTGGAATTGACAAGGCAACTCTCGGCGTATGACAAAGTCCAGAAGAAGAAGAAGAAGAAGGCTGGGGTGACCTATCCAGTCGAGACAGAAGGTGCGGTCGAGTCATGTCCATCTCTCCAAGCTGCCGAAAGGTCCGAAGAAGAGCTGCAATTCTATAACCTGGTGACTCATTCCTTGCGGGAGAACTTTGACCCGTACAATACCACCCGGGTAGCATGTGGAAGGAGGCATAGACATAAGGTACATCTAGAGGACCATTGGGCAAACGCTGAGGATGACTTTGAAGTGCGGAGGAGGACATGTTCCCGACTTTCAGTCGACATGATCAGGGCCACCGGGATCTTTGCAGTCCCGAATCAGGTCAAAGAGGATGGAAGGCAAGTCCAGCCATTCTTCGAGCAGGAGAAGGATAAACCTCTTCCAACCTTGGTTTGGTCCGATCCGAAAGTCACCCACTTGGATGATCTGATGGCACCCGTGCTAACGATAACACGGAAATGGATAGGCCAACAGACGGAGAAATTGCACAAGAAAGGTATCCGCCTGACTTATGACATGATGGGGGACTTGGATTCTCAGTCTTCCGAAGAGGATATGACCGAGGACACTCCTGTGAAAGAACAAGGGACGGGAAGACAGGAAGTGAAGGACAGAACAGCAGAAGATCCACCAGCAAAGAGAGTGAAGGCTCGAAAGGAACTTATTAGCAGACCTGACCAGGAGGAACAGAATGCATCCCGACCTCACTCTGCCAGCACTTCTTCCATCCGGAAGGTGGATCTTTTTGGAGATGTGCAAACAGTTAAAGGTAAGGGACCCATGGAGGAGGAAGTGGTCCCAAATGAGCAGAATGATCAAGAAGATAATGAGTCCATGGATTCCACCCGAGAACGAACTCCCAGCCTCATAGTGGGAAATCAGCCTAACCCTCCACCGCAGAATCCAGGGAAGGTCCATCTTGAGGACATGCTCCATCACCCTGATTTGGAATTCCTCAACGAGGAGTTCAATTACGAAGAAGTACCGACATCCACGCCGCAAGTTGGTCAAGGCCCTCAGGAACCACAGGAGGAAGTCATGCCGTCCGCAAAACCCAATTGGTTACGGGACAGGTTGCGGAAGAAGAAAATCAGGAAGAATGATCCACCGTACTTGGTGATTTTCTGGCCAGGATAGGGAAGTCCGCAGATCCAAAGAAGGCAAAGAAGTTTTCTAGGATTACAAGAGATGAATCCAGATCCCGCCGAGTAGAGGTGGCAATTCCCAGGATAACCGAGGCGAAGGAAGACATCAGTCCCGACAACTTTGACATCTTGAAAGTCGACCTTGGACCAACCACGAAGGATCAAGAGATGGAAGAATTGGAGGAGTATGTTGCCGTCATCCGAGAGAGATTAAGGAAGAAGAAAAGAAGAACCAGTTGAAACAGGAGAATGAGCAACTGCGGCAGCACATCCAGCAGCTCATGGGCCCATTGCAGTCCGCCCAAGGAGCAACGTCCCAACCTCTAAGTATAACTAAGGATTCATTAGCTGAGGTTGAAGTTCTGAGGACAGCCGGCCACACAGCAAAGGGTTGGATAGAGAGGGTCTTGAATAGAGCACATAGATTCATAGAAGACCTCGTCCAGGTGAACGGGAGAGTTACAGCACTTCTGGACAGGATTCATGCAATTCTGGATACATGTCAGCAATTCATAGTTGTCCGGGAGGAAACTATCCCTAGACTAAAGGCACTGATGAACACTCCAAAGCCAGACTTGGTCAAGAACAAGGTAATACATGCAGATTCAGTATGACTTCCTCAGCTGGTATTCCGCATTGCTCATGAAGAGAGATAACCTAGAGAAGATCGAAGGTGACACTTCCCAGGCCCACGCCATGTTGAAGGAGATCCAGGACAAAATCCTTGTATCATTGGAGACCTGGTTTGATCTGGATGTAGCACCGGATGGAGTCATTGACTTGGAGGAGTTGAAAGGCAAGATGCAGAGCATATACTTCAAAGCAACCTATCCTACTAAGGAATCTCATCTAGAGGATGCATCCTCGTTTCTAATCCTCATTAACAGTATCCAGGAGCTGAGGACGGATTGGGAAAAATATCCTCGTCGCCTGCACCACCACCGCATCCGTCATGGAGTTCTGGATTGAAAACATGCCCAGTATTCCTATGGAGGAGTTGGAAGTTTTCCTGACCAGGTTCCTGGAGGCAGAGACAAAAGAACAGGAGGAAGTTCCAGACAGACAAGACAGTCCCATCCAGGAGTCCTAGACAGGGGGCGACCAGGACAGCTGGAGGATTCCTTTACACCTTCTGATGCCTAGGACAGGTGGCAGTCTCCTGCATGAGCAACCTGACGACCCCATCTGCTTTCCTAGGGTTTATGACCCAGGGCACATGTTTCAAGGAAATCTGATTTCCTTTTGCCCTTAGATATTTTTGAGAGCCTATATAAAGGCTGAGGGATGCCTCATTGTATCTCTCTCTCTCTTTTCTGATTTCTATCATTTTGATGCTCCTAGAGCACCTTGGTAGCTAGCTTTTATTTCTGCATAGTTTTTTATGAGCTGAAACTCCCAAAATCAGTTGGATTGTTGTGATATAAACTTCTGAAGCAATAATATATGCATTGAAGAATGGTGTTCATATATTTCTTTGGATTTTTGGCATGGTCTTATTGATTTCTTGGAGCAAATCTAAAAGATATTGAAGTTCTCTCTTATGTTTTCTTACTTTTGTTAGATAGATGCGATGGAAATATTCTTGTTGAATGATTGAAGTTGATTAGTTCATACCATTTGTGATTTGTGGCTTGCAAATCACTTTGTATGGTTAGTCTGAACGTAATCCATGCTTAACTTCGACTGTCTCTATATGATCAGTTCCATGTTCCATGACAGGACAGTATGAAAATCCCTGCCTCTACCCCAGAAGATTGCACCATCCCTGCCTAGCTGTTGTCTCATGACGAAGCAGAGGACTGGTTTTAGTTTCATCTTCAACAGCAGTCATTTCCATTGATTAGATTCATGAATCCTTACCTCATCTTTTAACTTAGATTCCTGAACTCTTTTCCACCACCCCTATCTTTTTTCACTTTCTTTGAGTTTTCCTTAGGAATAGATTATAAAAGAGCCAAACTGCAAAAATCATTCGTTACCCACTTAGGTTAGTCTAGCCTAACTTAGACCTTTTCTGCCACAAGCTGAAAATCCAGTCTATAGGAAGAGGAATCCACGTCCGATGCTCCAAAATCCACCGAAACCCCTTTAACTTTCTTCCTTGAGCAATGAACACTATGTCTGATACGTAAGTCCACCCTGTGATTACGAGCAAATCACATCATTCTACTAAGTCTATCCCTGTGCACGTCAAGACCTGACATAAAAGGAACCTTGGAGCAATCTCATTCGATCACGTAGTTCAGCATCTGAGAAGCTTTATTCAAGAGAGGATAGGATACCCAGTATTTTATTCTAATGTTGTTGTAGTCACAAAAACCTCATCAACAAATCCCTAATTTATAAGTGTTTATAAAGCTATTGCATGAAAAAAAAAATTATTAAATTAACTACACTTGTGCATTAAGAATAGATTGCTTGTATGAAATGCAAGCTTTATTATTACAAAATCCAACCCACTAATATTAAATCTAAACTCAAGCAATCTTTAGTTATACTCCTAATAAGAGTAACTACAAATTAACAATAGATCTTCTAGAAGGTTGTCTAAAAATAACCAATCTATGAATAGGCGCTAAAAATAGACTTCTCAAAATAGGCCTATCTCCTTGAAAATGGTCACATCTAAAAATAGCGCAAGCTAAAAATAGTTTAGGCTAAAAATAGACAATTCTAATTGGCAGCTCTAGAGGTGATTCTAATGAAGTTTTTCATTCTGACCATGACAATTCCTCCAAAGAAACCCTAGAACTCAAACATTCTGATGCTTTTTGAATCTGATAAATCCTCCTATGTTGATCTCTACACCAAACCCTAGTTGAAAATTGTACCCTTGAATATTCTGAAAACTTAGAATATAATAGCTCTATAAACACGCCATATGATGATGTTGTGTATCTTATATTGTTTCTGATCGACCACAAAAACCCATCAAACAATGGAAAACCCTAAACAGTCTATGAAAAACAATCATTAAAATAAACTTGTCATAAACGAAACCCTAGCAAGCTTGAAGAACATCAACAACGGTATGTTTCAGTGATGAAAATCTTCAAACCCTACGCACCGTTCAGGATTGAAAAACTGCCGCTTGGTCTGAAAATCTGCTATTACAGAAACTGAAAACTCTCCCTTATATGTCTGAACATTTACTAAAAATGAAAACCGAAAACCTTGACCATCTGAAACAGCATATTGATGATATTTAGGAATGAAAACACTTTAAACCCTAGGTATTGTGTGAAAATCTGGATTTGATGATGCAACACCTTATACTGACATCAAGTGCTTTTGACAAAGATTATGCCAAAAATCAGTACTAATCAGTGCTGTAGGTGACTGAACTTCAAATGAAATCACTGGATTTTATCACTGAAACCTTTAAACTGAAATAGATCCCTTCAATGACAAAAGCCACTGCTGATGTCACGAAAAACACTTACTGAAAGTTAGTGAAACCCTTCTGCTGCTATGACAGAATATCCACTGTTGTATCCAAATATGACTGCTCTGCTGGCCAAAACCATGTTGCTGCAATGAAGATGGAAGCAATAGGAAACAACAAATGGTTTACACACAAGTCACTTCTATTTCCAGCGCACTTCACTCTTTATATAAATTGCTTTTTCTTTTTCAATTGCTATTTAAGACTGATTCCGTTTCCTTTTGAAGGGATGCCTATATACAGCAGCACTCTTCTTTGTGTGAAAAGACATAACAATCTATAAAAGGACACACCCTTATATACATATCTTGGAGCTTTTCAACATGGCCTAGTCAGCTTCTATTAATGGCGTGCCTCCAGACATTGATCCAAATGCTTTTAATTGAAACATGTATACACCTTTATACGCATACGCCTCATAGTTGATACTTGATATTACACGTTGGATCGTCACAATATTATCCTCTGGCTTGTATGGCACTTGTCACTATATGCATTTACACTTTCTTTTTTGTGAAAATAGTCACTGCATTCATAGGTCTGTGCCGTAATATGAGAATGAAATTTTTATTTCAAAAATCTGAACTGCCTGTTCTGAACATGCACCACTGTATCGGTGCAAACTTCATCCTCAAGACCCTGTCAACCCATTGAAGGGCATGTCCTTGTGTATACTAGTGTCGATTTCTGATTTAGACAAAACTTGCTCCCTGCTTTATGTGGCACGCACTTGACAATAGTGATGTCAATTTTCACTTTTATAAACCTGTTTGCCCTCATTCTTGTGCACGCCAATCTAAGTAATTGCAGTTTTAAATTTAAATCATGTTTACATGTTACCAAGTGCATGCCTGTGAATGGTGTTGTTTTTAAGTTGAACAAAAAGTGTAATTTCCTCTTATAGGTGCACACCCTATACATGCACCTGCTCCTTTGTGAATTTTATGCATAATCTCATATCAGCACATGTCTGTAAATGGTGTAGCAATTTTGACTTGGAAAAATCTGTTTCCTCTTCCTTAGTGCACACACCCAGCTCCATGACTGAGACTTTCAATTAGACCTTTATATCTTCCTCTTTATTATAGTGCGCTGACCATTATATCTTCCTCTTTATTATGGCGCGCTTTGTCATCTATTTGCAGACCTTGATCTTCAAACTTAGCATTTACCCTTATAAGCATGCTTCTATGACTATGAATTCAGACTTCAGTGTGTAAGACTGACTTTGGCCTTATTGTGTGTGTGCCAATAAAAGCACTTACCACTTTTGATGTGAATTGTTTGTATTTTTGCTTAGACAGGCGTGCACCTGACAGTGATACTTGATGCTTAAAGGTTTAAATTTTGTCTTGTATCCTCATGTTCATAGATGCACACCAGGTAACTGGGTAGCAATCTCTGATTTAGACAAGTCAAGTTTATCTTTCTATTTGGTGTGCTTCTTCCCCTTTCTGCAAC
Organism: Cunninghamia lanceolata; assembly: GCA_027924645.1. Taxonomy (NCBI): domain Eukaryota; kingdom Viridiplantae; phylum Streptophyta; class Pinopsida; order Cupressales; family Cupressaceae; genus Cunninghamia; species Cunninghamia lanceolata. Next base: position 16,079,607 of record BSBN01000078.1, read on the forward strand.
TTTTGAAACTTCAACAATATGCTCTTTTCATTGGCGGGTACTTACATATATGCCAACAATTTTGACCTAAATTCCATGTAAATTTTTCATACTAGCACATGCCAATGTAGCAAGTGACAACCTTCCCTTGTCTTGGCAAATTTCTGCAACCTCTTTACCCTCTGAACTCTATCCTTCGCCATCACAAATGCATTTGAAAACTCTATCTTTGATCTGCAAATATAAGAATAAAAACGACAAAAACTACATGGACAAACAAGATAAAATCTGAGACCTGACTGTGCTTGATCTGACCGAAAGACTGAGATTTTAGCTTTGAAACTCAACACATAATGAAAGTTTTATATGGGTACAACACTGCCAAAAATTCCTTGTGTGTTCTATAGGACAGGCTAATTGTCCCCCCTGAGACATCAAGATCGTAGTAGATTTACTTCAGCCAGACATCCTCCCGTAGAGTTTTGGTCAACCTTTCTGATCTCCACAAAAGAGACAAACAAGTGAATTGTATTTATACAGAGATAAATAAGCCAGAATTAAGAGTAAATTGCATCGAGTGACAAAGCCACTCAGACCAAAAACTCCACTACTTATGGGACAAGTTTGTTGTTCACCAAAGACATCCAGATTGTATAAGATTTTCTTCAGCCCAAGTCTGTATTTTCTTCCATTAGCTCTGTATGGTGACAAAACACTATTTTTGGGAGAGCATCATGTTATAAACTTTGCAACCTGTAACCAGAATTAAAGGAGCACTTCATTTTCAGATGCCCCATCTACTGTGAGATCCAAAGTAGATTTCTGTTGAGATATTCTCAAGGCTTATTGCAGAATTTCTTGCAGTATGATTACCAGATATTCCTAGCCCAGTTCATCCATAAAACACTAGATCATTGATGAAGACTTCTCACAAATAGATCTAATCAGATTAACACCTTGACGCTTGCTACATTGTTTCCTCAGCCATAAACTGGTGCATGTTGTAGAAAGCCTTACAAGCATGTCATTGATATGAGGTCAGTCTTAATGAAGAGTGCAGTGGCACCTGGTTGTAGGAGCTACAACACCCATTACCAATTTTTTGTTACTTGAATAAGAAGAAAGCACATTCTTCGGATTGGTAATAGCAGGAATTTTACAAATCTTGTTATTCATAGGATTATGCCATATCCTATATATCAAAGAGAGCCTAACTTGCTGATACTTGACCCACTTATGCTTTTCTATTTAACTCTTTTAGTTTGTTTTTTCTACTATTTATTATATCTATTTGTATTGGAATAGAATCTATTTCATTTGTCATTTGCACTAAAGATGAACATCAATATTTTTAGCTCAATTTGAGGTTTGATCCAGGATATCACCATTTTTGTCATCAAAGAACATCAATTTGATTTACTTTCATTTCAATCTGAAAAAATCCAGGTTACGACCATTTTCTTGGACAAAGGTCATATGTAACAAAGCTGTAGATTTAATTTTCTTACACAGTGAAAACAACAGTAGATGATAAAACAAATGCAATAAATGAGGTTTATATTTTAATTGCAAATGAAAGAAATGTATACAAATTCTAGTTCAAGCTAGCACAGACCCAATAGTGAAAGGTAAAACTAACCCAAGATTAGGTTCCAGTAAGATATACCCCATATGTGCACCTTTCTTATCAATAGTTTCAAATTGTCTACACACCCAGGTACAGCCTTCATTTACTATGTTCTGTCATCTATTTCTTTAGTACAACTTTGATAACGGTCAAACAGATTGGACACTTTTTTCATTAGTCAATATATTTTTGCATCTTGGCAAACCACTCAAATGGGAAGCATATAATTATGAAGCAAGCGTATATATTCTCTTACCAAGTGCAGTTCCCAACTCCGCAAACTGTTCATTTAGGCGGTCTCTTCTTAATTTCTCCCGATCTGCCTTCTGGACTTTCCTTGCAGCAATTGGATCCTTTACATCCCCCAGTCTTTTATGCCTATAATCCCAACAAAATGAATTAAAAATCATTAAATTTCAACAGACACATTGTCAATTTTGCATGTGCATACAGATTTCATTAAACTGCAAGCCTTCGACCTCATTTTGGTCTTGTTGTTCTAATCTAAGTTTTCAGAATTGAATCAATGGCAGAAATATTGCATTTTAACCAAACAATAGGTACAGCATCAATGTAGTAGAAGCTCAGAAAGGTATTTAAACAAGAAAACAGATTGCTTGGGTAAACCTACAAGAAAAGTCTTAAAATAAAGTGTAACCTTAGTCAAACAGGAATTAAATCAATAGGTAAAAAATCTAAAGTAATATGCCCAAGAAGGAAGCAGTATCAGTAATTTGTGGACACAATTTATATGTTGATTTTGGTGTTGATTTCTCATTGTGCTTTCCAGTTTATGTCACATTTAAATCTTTTCACTCAAAATGATCCCAAGGTAGATCACATTCGATAACAAGGATAAGTCAGTGGAATGGTTGCACCATTTGCATCTTAATGATATTCAACAATTATTAGTGAGGAATTGCTTTTACACATAACTCTGCCACTTGAGAGGGATGAAACAGAATAGTATGGTAGCATGGGAGGCTTCTAGCTTGGACAAAAAGGAAATTCATTTTCATAATGATAATTCTTCTTGTAATTTTCCAACAGCATAATATGTCCTTAAAAATCAAGGAAAATTATATCTTGTGGTACTAGGAATAATGGGAACAGACACATTTTGTATGGTTGGTTGTAGATTAAGTCACCTGGTTAAAACTCGTGATCAAATTCGACAAGGATGAAATCTGCAGAATATTCACAATTTGAAAAACTGGAATGAAATTTGTCCTAAGTTTGACTCTACAGTAGACCTCTAAACTCTTGAACATTGTTAGTTTACATACTAGAACAGTACTACACTAGAAGATAGAATTGTAAACATAAACATAATAAAAATAATCATCCTAGAAAACATATTACTTTTTTCTATGTGTTTTTAAAAGAAACAAATAATGACCGGCACCCGAATGGCTCCCACAACTCCACCCTCTCCTCCACTCTCTTACTCTTGCAGCTTCTAAACCTTCATCCGCTTCCAAATCTTTGGGTGTTGAAGATAAGTTATTTTCCAGTTCACAACAGGTGGTAGCCAGTTCCTCTCCTCCCAAGGAAAAAGCAAAGGGCGTAAGGGGCACTGACAGAACATGGAACTCAATGTTAGGGTTTTGGATATTTCTTCTGTGCCCTTGTCCATTTATCAGTGGTCATCTATCCTTCTCTTCCGCCATGGCCTCTTCAGGAACCTGCCTTCAATATAAGGGTTCAGTCTGATCCCTTACAGTCTCAACCAACAGCACAAACAGATTCATTCGTTCAGATTTCTAGTGGAGGAGGCAGCTCTTCTCCTAGGGCTTTCATAAATCTTGTAGAGGTTGAGCTTAAACTAAAATTGGTGCCTGTGGCAGAAAAAGAATTCTCCTCAGAGCATATTGAGACAGTGATTTGGGGGATGAGGTGATTGAGAAGGAAGAATGGATAAAGTAAATTTCAAAATTTTTGGCCTAGTTTGGCTAAGCACAATGAATGATTGAAAGTTCATTGGAAGTCTTTGTGAAAGAAGGTTTTATTATTTGCCTGTGTGCTAGAGGTCGGTTCCTTGTAGTTTGTAGGTCCCCTTCCAATAGGGAAGCCCTGCTCAAGGGAGGCCCATGGTTTAGGAATAAGGCTTTCTTGGGGTTGAAACCTTGATTTCCTGATTTCAACCCTCTTACCAAAAGTTTTCCCGTCTCTCTGATTTGGGTGAGACTCCCGAATCTTCCTCTCCAGGTTTGGTCTCCTAAATGCCTCTCGGCTATTGGAAATTCTCTGGGGAACCTAATTTCAGTTCCTGATCTGAATCAAATGGTAAGAAACTCCTCCACCTTTGCAAGAATTCTTGTTGATTTTCATTTATCCAAGAAATTGCAGAGAGAAATTTGTTTAAAAGTTGGCAACAAGATTTGGAAGCAACAACTAGATTATGAAGGAATAGCCTTTAGATGCACATTGTGCTTTGCAACAGGCCACCTAGCAGAAAAATGTTCAAAATCCTCTCATTCGGCACCTTGAGAAGCCCCTCCAAAGCATGCTACTTGGTAGAAAGTGGTTGACCCATGACACCAATTGATTGAATCAGACAATGATGAAGACGATCTTTCATGGGCACTTTGCATTCTACAATTTCTTCTGATTCTAAACTCTTCAGGTTCCTCTCACCAGGTCAGATGATCCTCTTCACCAGTTAGAAACACATCTCATTCTCTCAAATCCCTTGTGGGAGGTGAGTCTTCTTCTTCAGTTAAGGTTGATGTCAGCTTCCCTGCTGGAGAGCTGGGCCAAAATAGACCAAGATATATATCTCTTCAAGCAAACCACATGCAGAAAATCCAGAGCTGCCCTCTATTGAAAACTCTTCTCTAGAAAATCATAACGGAAAGAAAAAGAAAAAGAAAAAGAATTGACCCTTGGCCAAAAGCATTACAACTGAAAGCAAGATGGTCCTTCATTCTCATGTTAAAAAAGGATAATCTATTTTTGGTCTTTCATTTCTCTCCCAAGCTTTAAATTTGGGAGTTTTAGGCAGTTTTCTCTGTTAATGAAAACCGGTTTTTTTTAAATTTGTTTCTTTACCTACAGATGAGGACCCCTTAACCCTCAATTTAACTAGCAAAAAAATAATTATTAATAATTTTTAAAATGATATATTATTTATAGTTGCTTTCATTTATTTTTCGTTTCTTATTTCCTTTAAAGGCCATTGCCAAATAATAATATTTTATGATAGTTACTTTAATTGTTTACCAGAAAACCCAAAACCACAAATATGGTCCACTGAAAATCATCCACGAGAAGGGTACTAAAGAACGTCCACAGTTGGATGATATGGAAACTGCACCAGAAAAAAGGAGGAGCTTCAAATAAATAGAGCTGCACACACTGTAATGTGCCGAACTCGGGTTTTGCAATAAATTTCTCCAAGATGATAATGGAAGATGCCAATGGAGTCTTCACATGTTGCAAATAGCTGACGAAGATAAACCACAAGTCTGATCGCCTTCTCTTATGCTGTTCGCTCTTTCCTAGCAATGATGAATGATGTGAATGAAGGCTCTTGATGCACCTAGCTGTTCGGCCAGCCTTCTACAACTTAGATCTGATATTAAGAAGTCTCCAATTGATGAAGTTCGCTGCTAACAATGACTCTCAAATCTGCTGCTCCTCTCCTATGATGGTCGCTGCCACTTGTGATGTCAATCAACCCTATGATGAACCTCAAATCAGGCTTGATGCAGATCAGACCTCTTAATGTTGATGAATATGACAACCATTGATCAAATACAGTCTCAAAATGATGACGAACCCTTCCAGCAATCCCACGCACTCACCAATATAGCGAATAATGAAAGATGTGATCCTAGGGTGGCAGTGATTAGGGTTTAGGCCTGCAGATATGGCCAATCTGCAATATCCACTTCAGAATATGAATTGAAATCTGCGATGGTCTTCTCACATAAGGTGCTCAATGATGCAACACAAGGATCTTCAATGTCTTCGAGGATGGCACTCCTAGATGATGCAAAGATTCTCAACAAAGAAACTCCAAATTGCAATGACTCTGTAATGTGCCGATATAGTAATGACTGTTCTTCTTGAAAGTGGATTTGATCGATTGCCTGGCTTTGTTGATGATAGCAGTTGTGTTATTGTTGGTTCTTCTTTTCCAATTGCTGGATGATGTTGAATGCTCGATGCTGCCACCTTCATAAACCTCAGCTATTCTCCTTAAGTATCTTTATGCTCGTCTCTCAAGAGACACGACCAAATCCCAAAGGATGTGATCCTTTGTTAATTACATCTCACATTATTTCCTAAGTCTTGATTGAGATGAGGGATTCGTTTATGAGCCCATTGTGGGTTATACCAATATATGGTATACCATTTAATATTTGTAATAACTTTTATATTAAGTATTCAGTTTATTAATATTTATTTATATATAATTTAATAACATATAATATATAAATTATTAAATTATATTTATATAATAATATCTGTTTTAGTATTTGTATATTATAATTTACATAGTACCTTTAATAATATATTTTAAATAAATAAATATTATATATATTATATTAATTTATAATATTTAAATATATAATATTTAATGTATGATATTCAATTATAATATTTAATTTATAATAGATATTTAGGAATTTCTTCGATTTATATAATATTTATTATTATATGATAATGATATATATAATATTGTATTTATATTATTATAATATTTAATACTTACATTTATATATTTACAATTATATAATAACGTTTAATTAATATTTATTTTAAATAATTATATTATATTATATTTTATAATATTTAGTATGTCAGTTGTACATAATCGATCCAACCATCATTTATGGGGACATGACACACACAAAGTACTGAATCATAATCAGAGTCCACAAAAGTGTGAATGGGCACCGACATGCCATGAGTAGGGGCTGGGAAATCAATGACCAGAAGCTCCAAGGAATATAAGAAAATTTCCTTCATTGTTTTTTTAATGAAACAACTTGAACTTTTAATTATTTTCACGAATTTTAAGTTCTTTTATCAGATGATTGGCAGACTCAAAACATGCCAAATAAATTTGCATATCAGGATGAAATTTATCATCCATCAATAAAAAGTGCTTTTGAACTTTTACCTTTAGATGCGACAAATGCAGCAACATACATTGTAAATACTTTTTCTTGTACTGACTAGAATAAAGCTTTTCAAGAATAGCAAAGGTTGTCAAAGTTGTTTAAGATAGAATTCCAATGAAGATATGTAGCACCCATGATCAGAAGAGGAGGGAGCATAGAAATAGCTAGAAGGCTGAACCATTGGAAAATGAACACATTCTGCAAAATCTGAATTTCATCTTATGGTCTGTCATAATAGTAGAATCAAAATTTGTGTTTGAAAACCATACATGGCTCAAATATCTTGGAAATTTTGATAGATGCTCATCTTAAGTATGTGTTACTTTAAATATAGTTACATATGATATTAATAAAGTATAAGACTATTTAGTTAAGTTATTGTTTTATTGGTTGTTTGTCATTTTCTCAAAACTGTACGAGTAAACAAAAATAAGTACAAGTGGCTTTCTCTTAATGCATAAGTCGCAAAACAAAAAATCAACATAAGGGTTTACGAAGTGGAAGCCAGAAATTTTGTCGATACTGGTCCCTCCTGCCACTGAAAATCTAGAAGAGATTAATATTCTGCGAGTACATTTACATTTCAAAAAGTTTCAGACATGCCTGCTAAGAAATAAATAAACATCATATGATAGAAGACATACAGAAAATAGCCTTCAAATGATATTTTGTAGCACTTGCACCATTTGAAGGTACAATGGATGCCGATAGAAAATCGTAACAAAAGGATATTTTAAGAGACTCAAATAATTGGTGTATAGGACAATATACACACTCCACGCTCTTTGGAATGAATCTACACCTTACATTGTCCAGTTATTTGAGCCCCTTTATTATCATAAAGATCATAATTTGGTCAACATGTGTATAGTCAATCATAAGTTATGAATGTTGACAAAGCATGTCATTTGATTCCAAACAGGAGATACACCAAGCATCTTACAAATCCAGCAGCCACCTGGCCTGAGCATGCTGTTCACCACACTGAGGAAGCCAAGTAAAACAGAAAACTAGATAGAAGCTGCCATAGGATGTAAGTGAAGGAGAGGCTGCAAGTGAATGCATTGCACACTTGGCAGTGGCTGAAATTATTTTTCACAGTGGATCTTGTTTCCATTTGTTTAAATGTCATGTCCCCATATTAAGGCATTGTTTAAATTAAAGATTTAAACACCATGATAAAGGCGGAAAAAGTCGTCTCCGTCAAATATAGTGTTTGTCATCATCAATCGTATTAAATAATATTATTTTATAAATATTTTATATTTATGGTATTTATAAATGATAATATAAATACAAAAATAATATTATCAATATTGATATTATTATTATAATTACAATATAATATAAATTTAAATATTGAATTATATATTATTATAATTATGTTTATAATGTAAGTTGGCCGATAAGGGCGTGGTTCGGTGGTTAAGTCGCTCGGTTGTAGTGGTGGCCACCAGAGTTCAAACCCCCGCTGGGCCAACGAGCTCGCAAGGCGTTACGCCTTCGCCAGGCCAATGAGCTCGCGGGTTTTAAGTATTTTTTCTTGGGGATGAGGTCCCCCGTGTTGTGGCCTCACCGATTCATAGCTCCGGGCAAAAGTGTTGTGTGGAGCCAGAGGGCGTGTCGCACCAGCGTCACCAGTCACGTTAAAAAGTTTACCAGGCGCATTATCTTTTAAAAAAATATATATATATGTTTATAATATAATAATATATGTATGTAATAATATAAATATAAATATTGAATTATATATATGTATATATCATAATAAAAGTAATTACAAATATATACATACACACAATAATAATAAAATAGATATTAAAAGCAAATATAAAATAGTTCACTTTTCATAAGGATCGGGCCTCTATAAGAGACACCGATCTCATGTTTAGTAATTATTAAACAAAAACAAAACATGGTAGAAATTAATAAATCCCACGTAACAAGCCAGCAGCGGACAGTTTCAAAGAGAAATTGTTGTGACTGTTGGGTCGATGCAGCCCTTCAGGGGTTTTAAATAGAGTGGACCCTCATCCTCAAAGGCATGGAATAGGAAGAAGAATTCAGTCATAAATAATATACACTGCATCAAGCAATCAGTCTCTCTCATCAATCAAACAAATAATATCTTACCATCGACCCAGCAATCAAAAGCCTATCAATCAATCAAGACTCAATCAGAATACATCGAATAAGAGGAAGATTCAGTTATAAACATTCTATATTGCACCAAGCGATCATTATCCATCAAAGAACCAATAAGGAAAGAAATTCAGAACTCTGATTATTTAATAGCAGCTTATAATCCAACAGACAGTCCATCAACAGGTACAAATCTTCACTCAAATTAATATCCTATTGACTGGTATTTTAAATGCAGGAAATAAGATAGAAAATTTAATGAGTAATGATTAGATATGGAGCATATAAATAGAATAAGGCAGTCAATGAATTATAAGAATAAATGATATGAAAATATATAATACATAGATCTATTGTTAATATAGACCAGTCATAGAGTAACATATTAATAGGGGATAATATGCATCATAGATCAAATAAATAGAATCAATTTGGAAGTTTTTCATAATATGAGTAAGTCATTATAAATGAATGTGTGAATAGAATAGAATGAAATGATTAAGGCATAAGAATGTTATATGATTCCTATGAGGAAGCATACTGAATATTGCCAATCAACAAGATAGTAATAACAAATGATGATTTATAACTAATGAAACCATGAAATACTCGAAAAGGGGTGTTCAAGCCTCATCCTTAATCATCTTATCAACCTATGAGTATGGGGTTAAGTTAAGGAAGGGCGGAAAATTGGACCTAGGTGACCCTCAAGTGGATGAAGAACACCGCATGTTGTGTGAAGTCCCTTGAGCCAAGAGTCGAAGAACACCGCGTGTAGTGTGAAGCTCTTGGGCCTAAGGTAATATGAACTCATAATTATTATAATGTGCCCAACGGATGGTGACTCTCAAGTAAGTGAGGAATGCCGCGTGTAGCATGAAGCTTCTTGAGCCAAATGGTGAGGAACACCGCGTGTAGTGTGAAACCTTTGGGCCTCCGTATGGGATGGATATACTAGTGCCTTAACAAACCATGCTCATACGGAAATAGGGTTGATTAATGATAGGGCTACTCAAGGACTCCCTCAAGATAGATCATGGGGAACTATGAGTGAAAGAATGTGAATATGAAATGCATGAACTTAATATGAATCATGTTTATAAGTATAAATATGAAAAGTATATGACTTTTGATATTGATATAAGAAGAATTGAATACTAATGTTCTCTTTTGTGAGTTGAAATTTTGTGCAAGGTTGTGAAAATTTTGACTTGCCGGAAGGGGACATTACAAGTGGTATCAGAGCAGTCATCCTGCCATCCTGTGCGTATATTAGTAACTTATGCAACCATGTGAATATTTTGTGTATGACGTGTATTCTTCATGACTATTAATATATGTATTGAACTCATTATTAATTATGCTATTAATGTATAATCTCTATGAATCTAGATATATTTAGTATTTGTAATTCTCATCAAGCAATCATGAGGAAGAGCGGGAGAAATACTAGTAGGGTGAGCAGATACTAGATTTATTTCTAAGTATGCCACTCTGAGCTGGCCACTTGGAGCCAAGGGGGTGAGTGACTGCCCTTGGGCTTAGAAAAGAAAATCTACGGGCCTCCTATTGTAGCATTTCTACAATCCCCACATGGATTGGTTGTTGAAGGAGTTTCAATCATAAGAGGGATGGATTAAGCAGCATGGATAGGGAACGCAGGTACAAATTTATCCACTAAGTATGCCACCCCATGTTGGATAGCCGCATGTCTACCTCTTGGGGCCAAGAGGGATGGTATATCCGCTCTTGGGCTTAGCATGGATAGCTTCGGGCGGACCTATCATGTTTCTCATCCAAGTCCTAGTATGATTAAACTTCCACTATGCATTATGGATATGATGTAGTTTACATATTGTGTATACTTTAGTATTACATGTGTTCATGTGTATACTTGGTGACCTAGGATCAGTGGACGGGTCCACGGTGTAGTATGGGATGCACCAAATCCCCTTTCCAATTGTCCGATAGTATATTTATATGTATTAATGCAAATTATGTGTATTCATTACCTTGTGACTTATGTATTCGAGTATATACTCTATAACTTGTATTTGCATGCGCGGGTATGCTCCATGTATTTATGCTTCATGTGTATACTCCATGCCTTACATCTGTTTATATGTATCATGCTTTTATGAGTATTACTTCATGCTTTAACCTTACTTGTATGCTTCTTGTGTGTGTATTTACGTATATTCTTGTGTGTGTTCACATATTTTACTTCATGCTTCCTGTCTATGTGTGTTTATGTGTATTCTTGTGTGTATTTACGCTTCTTATCTATGTAATCTTGTGTATTTTCGCGTATTGCTTCATACTTGTATGCTCCCTTTTGGTATGCTTGCTCATGTTGATGAATGTGTGTTTCTCATATCTGATATATATTCTCGGCATGTATACTTCAAGCTCCATATGTGTTCATACGCATGCTACTTAGACATTCATGTGCATGTTTTATGTGTATACTTCATTGAGTGTATTTGTATGCAAATGTATACTCTATGACTTTATATTTGTATACTCTGACCTTGTATGCTCTATGATTTGGATACAAATGTATACTCTATGAACATGTATGCTCTATGACTTTGCAATTGTGTTCAAGTGTATGCTCTATGACTTTGCAACTGTATTCAAGTGTATACTCTATGACTTTGTATTTGTATTTGAGTGCATACTCTATGATTGTATTTGTATTTTGAGTGTATACTCTATGCTTTGTATTTGTATGTAAGTGTATACTCTATGCCTGGTATTTGTATTTGAGTGTATACTCTATGACTCGTATTTGTGTAACTTGTGATTGTATAATCTATGAATCGTATTTGTATGACTTGTGACTGCATACTCTATGACTTATATTTGTATGACTTGTGATTGTGTACTCTATGACTTGTATTCGAGTGTATACTCTATAACTTTGTAATTGTATTTGAGTGTATACTCCATGACTTGGATTGTATTTATAATTGAGTGCATACTATATGACTTGTATTTGAGTGTATTCTCTATGTATTCAATTGTATACTTTAGGACTGCGTGTATTCGAGTGAATACTCCATGACTAAATGTGTTCAAATGTATACTACATGATTTATGTATGTACTCCATGACTTATGCACACTTTTCGTGCGTATACTTGCGTGTTACATGTATGCTTCATGCCTTATGCATTGCGTGCGTATACTTTGTATGCTTCATGCTTTGTGTATCAAGTGAGCACTATGTGTTTTATGTATATTTGTGTATTTCATACTACGTTCATGCTTCATATACTTTTGTGTATCATAAGTTGTGTATGCTTCATATACTACGTGTATTTATGATTTATGTTTCATATTGTGTGCATATACTTCAACATGGATCTTCTCTCTTCTATCGTAAATTATCATCACGCTATCTTATTATCATCATTAAACACTTCTACAATCTACCTTCTCTACAATATCATTAGGTTTATCTTTCCAAATTTTCAAGATGTCTCATCACTTATTAGAATCTTGGAATCTCAAGACTCTCAAATCTTCTTTAGCATCGAAAATATTTTCATCATCTAAACCCATGTCTTCATCTATGATACTGGCATCACGTCATTACATCAAACAAATGCTTATCTATACATTGAACATTCATTAGACTTTTCAAGTATTCTTTGATCACAAATTCTCTTTCCTGAAATCACAATAATTTTCTCTACACTAAAACAATATTCATTCTGGATCAAATCCATGATTTCGTCTCAACATAACGGAAGCTAGATGTTAAAAGTGCAAAGTGATGAAAGAACTCGTTGTGATTGCTTGAGGACAAGCAATTTTGAGTGAGGAGGGTTGTCATGTCCCCATATTAAGGCATTGTTTAAATTAAAGATTTAACCACCATGATAAAGGCGGAAAAAGTCGTCTCCGTCAAATATAGTGTTTGTTATCATCAATCGTATTAAATAATATTATTTTATAAATATTTTATATTTATGGTATTTATAAATGATAATATAAATACAAAAATAATATTATCAATATTGATATTATTATTATAATTACAATATAATATAAATTTAAATATTGAATTATATATATGTATATATCATAATAAAAGTAATTACAAATATATACATACACAATAATAATAAAATAGATATTAAAAGCAAATATAAAATAGTTCACTTTTCATAAGGATCGGGCCTCTATAAGAGACACCGATCTCATGTTTAGTAATTATTAAACAAAAACAAAACATGGTAGAAATTAATAAATCCCGCGTAACAAGCCAGCAGTGGACAGTTTCAAAGAGCAATCGTTGTGATTGTTGGGTCGATGCAGCCCTTCAGAGGTTTTAAATAGAGCGGACCCTCATCCTCAAAGGCATGGAATAGGAAGAAGAATTCAGTCATAAGTAATATACACTGCATCAAGCAATCAGTCTCTCCCATCGATCAAACAAATAATATCTTACCATCGACCCAGCAATCAAAAGCCTATCAATCAATCAAGACTCAATCAGAATACATCGAATAAGAGGAAGATTCAGTTATAAACATTCTATATTGCACCAAGCGATCATTATTTATCAAAGAACCAATAAGGAAAGAAATTCAGAACTCTGATTATTTAATAGCAGCTTATAATCCAACAGACAGTCCATCAACAAGGTACGAATCTTCACTCAAATTAATATCCTATTGACTGGTATTTTAAATGCAGGAAATAAGATAGAAAATTTAATGAGTAATGATTAGATATGGAGCATATAAATAGAATAAGGCAGTCAATGAATTATAAGAATAAATGATATGAAAATATATAATACATAGAGCTATTGTTAATATAGAACAGTCATAGTGTAACATATTAATAGGGGATAAAATGCATCATAGATCAAATAAATAGAATCAATTTGGAAGTTTATCATAATATGAGTAAGTCATTATAAATGAATGTGTGAATAGAATAGAATGAAATGATTAAGGCATAAGAATGTTATATGATTCCTATGAGGAAGCATATTGAATATTGCCAATCAACAAGATAGTAATAACAAATGATGATTTATAACTCATGAAACCATGAAATACTCGAAAAGGGGTGTTCAAGCCTCATCCTTAATCATCTTATCAACCTATGAGTATGGGGTTAAGTTAAGGAAGGGCGGAAAATTGGACCTAGGTGACCCTCAAGTGGATGAAGAACACCGCATGTTGTGTGAAGTCCCTTGAGCCAAGAGTCGAGGAACACCGCATGTAGTGTGAAGCTCTTGGGCCTAAGGTAATATGAACTCATAATTATTATAATGTGCCCACCGGATGGTGACTCTCAAGTAAGTGAGGAATGCCGCGTGTAGCATGAAGCTTCTTGAGCTAAATGGTTAGGAACACCGCATGTAGTGTGAAACCTTTGGGCCTCCAGATGGGAAGGATATACCAGCGCCTTAACAAACCATGCTCATACGGAAATAGGGTTGATTAATGATAGGGCTACTCAAGGACTCCCTCGAGATAGATCATGGGGAACTATGAGTGAAAGAATGTGAATATGAAATGCATGAACTTAATATGAATCATGATTATAAGTATAAATATGAAAAGTGTATAAATTTTGATATTGATATAAGAATTGAATACTAATGTTCTCTTTTGTGAGTTGAAATTTTGTGTAAGGTTGTGAAAATTTTGACTTGCCGAAGGGGACATTACATTAAAACCCTTAGACACTATCAATTTTCTATCTCATCCTCTTTCTACTTTGCCTCTTCCATCAAGAATGACCTACAACGACATTGTGGAAACCCTCAGTGCTATAAGACATGGTAATTCTACTGCTGGACTCCAATAATGGTATTCATTTTCATACCCACAACAAGCTAAACAATAGGCCTAGGGAATAGGTCCCTATAGAGGTTTGGTATTGTTATCCTCAAAATTAGCTGCGCTCAATTCGTACGATGACCCCTACGAAACTTAACTGTTTTGTAGCCTACAACTCTAAACACCCAAACTGAAGTGAATCACATTTGCCCTCGTGCGTGGTCTCCTAGCCTCGGAATGTCCTTTCGAACGTCAACTTGCGTCGGTTTCTTGAATTTTGCAAAACAAGTCTAATTGCAAATTTCACTTTTTGGGAGTTAGTAATTTTTTGTATATGCAGTGGCGGGGATTTTTGCCGCTCGTGCATCTTTACATGCAGGGGCAGTGATTTTTGCCGCCCATGCGTCTTCACATGCAAGGGCGGCAATTTTTGCCACCTGTGCGTGTTGGTCCCTTTGTCACATGCAAGGGCGGAAATTTTTGCCACCCGTGCATGTTGGTCCCTTTGTCACATGCAAGGGCGGCATTTTTTGCCGCCCATACATATTGGTCTCTTTGTCACATGCAAGGGCGGCAATTTTTGTCGCCCGTGCATGTTGGTCTCTTTGTCACATGCAAGGGCGGCAATTTTTGCCACCCGTGCACAAATGCAATTCCCTTTACATGCAGGGGCGGTGATTTTTGCCGCTCGTGCATTATCCTCCAGAAATTCTCTAACTCTGGGGAATTTTTCGCATTTGTTAACCATTGCTCACTTTCGCTCCATTTCTCGCTTTCATCGCACTTTAGCCCCTCAAAGCCCATGCAACTGCTTAGTTCTCCCTCGCTACTGCAATTTCCAATCAAAGAGACCAAAAGTTTCTTTCCACTGATGAAATGATACAGGCATTCAATAACATGATCCAAAGGAGTTTGAAGATCAAGCTTTCTCAGTGGCTTCTATGGATAAGTTGTCGGATATACAGTTGACCTTGGACATTCTCAAGGTAGTTTTGGATAAGCATGAAAAGGCAGCTACAACACTGAAAGATGCAGTAATCAGAGCTCGAGTGATCTCCAAAAACATTGTTGGTCCTAACAGCTTAGAGATGCAAGCAATATTCACTATGTACGAGGATTATCTGAAGAAGAATGGGGATGCAAGTTGATGCAAGTTTTCATGCCTTAGTTTATTTTTTGTATTTTCATATGTACTTTGTAGTTTTGGACACTTTTACATATACTTTTTCCATATGTAATTACATGTAAAAACATAGGAAGTCCCAAATCAATAAGGACTCCTTTGTTGAATAAGTCAAAGTAGTTAGATTTTCCTAGATTATCTCATGGCCTCTCACTATAAATAAAGAGGGCCTCTATTGTAATTTTGATCTTTTTAATCTTATGCATCGAAGTGCCGCCCAAATTGAAACTCAACTTTGAGACTTTGTGTTCAAATTGCACGATCAATTCCAATCAATAAAGAAGGCGAGTTTTGATATCAAACTTTGTGTTGAATCAAATTTGTATAAGTGAGGATGTTCATATGGCATTTTTGTTGATTTATCTTGTTGATTGATTGGATAAAGTGGTGTTTGTTATTACAATTGAAGGACATTCAAGATAAGTTATATAAACTTTGTGCTATATTATTTACTTGAATCTATGTGTGTCGAAAGCATTTCTTGGTGGAGGATTATAAAGACTTTGTGCTTGTAGTTGTTCACTTTGTATATGAATCGTGTTGAGAACTTGTAGACTCTGGGCCATAATTTTCAATTACATTCTTGTGGATTAGTGGTATTGTTAGCTGACAGACTTTGTGCTCCAACTGGTGATCCAGTTACTTTTAAATCTTTTTGGGGATAATTTGAAAACTTTGTGCTTGAGATTATTCACTTGGTTCGTGAATTTTTTTGTGAAGTAAGTTGAAGACTTTGTGCTTCAACTTACATCATTGGTTATTATAAAGCTCTCATTGAAGGCAAAGAAAAGACTTTGTGCTTTTGCGAGTCTTCCGGTCTCTTATCACATATTTATGCTGGTACTCTTTGATTATCATATGTTTAGTCAAGAATATTGGTGATTACTGTTTAGGTTAATGTTAAAAGTGTAGAAACATTATTGAATATTACCGTGAAACATTGTAAACATCTTTTCTAAAAGAAGAGAAAAGGATGAATATAACACACCCCCTATATGGTTAGAGCTAGTGTAAATACTTTTATCTTAAAGTAGTTTAATTTTGTTTCAATAAGCAGTAAGAAGGGAGCCTCCCCTTGCTGACAGGAGAGATTTATCTCATCACACTGTGGTTGATATAACCATTTTGCCTTCAGTTAGTTTAAGGTAAAATATTCACCCAACAAGTATGTAGTTCATGCATGCATCTTCCTATGACTGTGCAGAATATGGCAGATGGTAGTCTTAAATCATGATGTATGCAACCGTTTCTGGGAATGCAACACCAAGCCATGACTCGGGCCTATATTTTTGTTGTATTTTTTTAGTTTGTTTTAACTATTGATGCATTAATCTGGAAAATTTGCAGCAATTTTTATCTATGTTACTAGTTCACTCAAAAACCCCCTGATCTGCATCCAATTCGTACCTGGTCCAGGTCCCAGTCTGGATCCCTTGTGGGACCAGCCAAGGTCCTACAAAACAGACCCAGACTCAACCAAGTTCAGTCTGCAGCAGACACAAGCAAATCCAGGTCCATTTTGTTTGCTCTTCATATTCATATTCCTCTGTTGTTGCTTCGTCTTCACCTTCACAAGGTAATCCTAATACCCTTGCTGTTTTTCACTTCTCTTTATGTGCCCTCAGTATTGCTTGTTATTTATTGAAGGATTTATTCAGAGGATCTCCCCATTGCTACAGTTAGTGAAGGAGGATTGACAGCTTTTAAGCGGATCCTCCAGGAATTAAAGAATCTTCCCACTTCGTGCAGCACCGATAGGTTCTCAATCTGACCTTTTGATCGGGGAAAGAATTCACACAGGTTGGGATTTTCATCCACGGAAAATATCTGCCATGGGAGGGGTACTAGGAATTTTATTCTGCTCAAGCTTTTAGATCTGACAAATGCAATCTTTTAGTTGTTGTGTGTCTTTAATTCATGCCAAATCTGCCTCTATTTTCTGTTTTATTGGCATAGATGCACATCTACAGTGAGTTCAGAATCTATGGATGATTTTATATGGTTAGCTGGGGGATCTGAAAATTTTTAAAACAACAATGTAGTTACAGTATGTCTCCCTAATATTTGGAGTAACTCTCCACTGTCCATTTGGAACAATATTTCTTCACAACATCGCCAGTTTCTTTCCTAGAGAAGAATGCCTGGCGTACAATGTGTCCCATAGACAATTAACTTACAATTTCCGATATTTACATAAATTAAATATTTATTAACTATTATATGTAATGATTGAAAGAGCTTCTAGTAATAACTGTGTAAATGTTTTTGAATCGACGTTTTGGATCACACTCCATGATTCATCATCAGGATGAGGAAAACTTGTAAAAGATTGCAGACTTAGTTCCCTAAGTAGAAGGGGAGGACAGGGTTAGGAAAGAGGAGACAAGAAACGAGAAATCTTGAGAAAAAGGGAAAAAGGAAGGATGAAGATTGCTACACATATTCAAAGTAAAGGAAAATTAATAGTTAAAGAAAAATCAAAGAAAAGAAGAAACCAAAATAAACCTTGAATGGAAGAGATCAAAAGTTGAGAAAAAAGAAATTAGAATGCATATAAAATAAAAGATAAGGCTAGATAAGGGGAAAACAAATAAAAATATGTAAAATAGACATAAAGACAAAACTAGGAAAAAAGAAAGCAAGTATTAGAATTAATATTCAACTATTAATAAAAATCTTGCAATTAAAAAAGTTAAATGACATTGATATTAACCATAATATTAGAAACACCTAAGTCTGAAAATCAACTTAAAACCCATTAAATTAAACATGACTTAGTACAAAAATAAACATAATATTTAATATCATGATAATAATAGTCTTATTAATAATGAAATAATCAAATTAAATTTACTGAATTTCATATTACTAATAATAGTATTAAAAGAACTTATCTATCAAAAAAAAATAGATTAAAAGAACTTAAGTGAATAGTAAAAAGGAAATGTAGTAATAATAATACCATTAGGGATTGTAGTATTTTCTATAATATTATCCATAATAATAATAATACCCATAATAGTACTATTAATGACCTTAAACTTATCAATAAGTTTTTGATTAAGATACGCTGCTAACCCAGGAGTAGAACCTGATAACAGAGCCAAGAGGCAGCAATAAAGGCACGGGGCCAGCAACAGCCGACTAACAGCGGACTAACAGTTCAACCAAAAACTATTAACAAAACATATATCGAGTCTTTTTAAACAAGTCTGAAAAGAGCATAAAGCATAAACAAGAAACCAACTAACTAAACAAGGCCTTCCAGTCATCAGTTAACAAATTAAAGAGATTTTTCTGGTCCTTCATCAGCACATCCACATTACTCGTCTTGTCCACCTGCAGAGCATTGAAGGCATCAGCAACATTCAGAGAGGTTTTCAGCATCAACTAGGTCATCTTCTTCACCCTGTCTTCCATGACAGTCAATTTGGACTTAACATCAACCAGTTCCGCTTCCAGCTTCCTGCAATCCATGTCCCTCCTCGCACTCATGACTTCTTTGTCCGGAGTCTCCTGCACTTAGTGTCCTCTTCGTTAGTGTCATAGAAGGAATTATTCATAGATGCGAAATGACTCGCACCCTCCTGCTCTTTCTCGGGAGTGGCCTTCTCTTTCATTTCCCCTTCAGACGTTGTAGAGTACTCCACTAACTTAATTCCCTGATGAGGATCGGCAGCCAACCGCGATGACCTCCGCAATAAAGGCCTTGTGGGCCTACCATCCTTGCCCAAAGCCACCCCTTTGACAATAACATCATCATCTATCCCCGAGGTCCCCTAATTTTTACCCAGCTCTTCAACATCTTTCTTATCATTTTCCACACTGCGTCTCTTTTTAACAGTAGAGGTTTTAGCAGGGTTACCACCTTTGCACTTTTTACTTTCTTGCGCCAGGAACTTGCCTTTCAAATTACAAAGGCCTTCAACAGCACCAGCTTGAGACTTATCATTGAGGGTTTCAAGGGGTTGGGTTTGACTGCGACCCCCCGACATGGCTAAGGAAGTGGTTTTAGAAATAGGCGAGCTGGACAGAGGTCCCGAGGGTCCACTTGATAAAGTAAGGGGATTCTGAATCCCAAATAGATGTATTCTCTGCATGAAATAGGAGTCTACTTCTCATTTTTTCTTACATTGTGAGTTTGCTTGGGAGGTCTAGAGTATGGCTCTAAACCTCCTTGACATCCCTTGGTGCAGTAATGGTAACCTTGAAGACCTGGTTAGAGGATGGATCCCCCCCTTTGTTAATCCGGTGTGCCGTGAAGTGTGGAAGCAGACCCCCCCAATTTTATCCTCGTGCATATGGAAGGAAAGAAATAATAGACTTTTCAGAGAAAAATTCAGAAGTCCTAAAGATGTGTTTGAGTCAGTTGTTAGACTGCTGCAAGACAATCTTAGTAACAGCTCTATAAAAGCTGCTGAAAACCCCCCCAATGCTAGAGAAACCAACATTATCAAACGATGGAATATACCCGCAAGCATTTGCAAAGTGGATGACAAAAAGAGAAAGGCCAGAGCCAACACCTCTTGGAATCCTCCTCCTAGTGACTGGTCAAAACTCAACTTTGATGGTGCTGCCAAAGGCAACCCAGGGTTGGCTAGTAGTGGTGGGGTTATAAGATCGGAGAAAGGCTCTCTGATTGCTGCTTTCACTGGGAGTATTGGAGAAAACACTAATAATACTGCTGAAGCTATGGCCCTCCTCTGGGGGCTAAAGATTGCCTTGGCTATAGGTATTAAAAATTTAATTGTGGAGGGTGACTCAATGATGATTTTGGAAGCTGTCAAAGGGAAAGGAAGTGCTGGATGGCAGTTAGAGGATGTCATTAAGGACATAAAGAGCCTTCTTCTAAAGTTTGAAAACAAAGTCCTAAGGCACACCTATAGGAAAGGAAATAAAGCTGCAGATCTTATGGCTAACTTAGGGATCAATATTCATCCCCTAAGATGCTGGAGGAGATTAAGTAATTTGCCGAATAACATTATTGAATGTATACAAAGAGAGACTCCCATTCTCGTGATAGATAAAATGATGATTCCGGGTGACGGAGGCAGTGTTGTGGCGGGCTTCCCCATCATTTTGGGGAGACATGGCACGACGGATAGAGGTGGAGAGCCAACGCACTCTTCAAATATGATGTGGCATAATGATTTTTTTGTGTTCATTGAAACAATCAATGCGAATTGTGGGTGGCGGACAAATATGTCTTGTCATCCTGCCTGTAAGGGACAGAAGGGGAGCGGCTTGCACGAACTAAGATCTGGCTGCATTTATGATTCAAACGCCATCCAAATTTGGAAAGATGTGCTTTTGTGGTTAAAGAAACTTAAGTTTCTTTTTTTCAACACTTCTGGATTTTTCTTGAGCTTCCGCCATATCCTCTGCAACTCTTTGCACAGAAAGTGTATTGTGTTTGTCGGTGGTGAGCTTCTTTGCTTGGTGACCGTGAGAGTGAAAATTATGGGGGGTGACAAGGTGAGGACGGAACCCATGAACTGCAACGAGTTCAGGGAAGATCAGCAAGTGTGGAGCATTGCCTATGAAGGAGGTATCACGGCGTTCATGGAGTTGCTGAATGGTTACGATGAAAATTTGTCGACCCAATTTGCCGAGTCATGGGACGGAAAGCGCAAGGTGGAAATTGGCGGTATTAGTTTTGTTGTGTCGGAGGCCTCAATTGCGATTGCTACTGGATTGTTATGTTCGGGTAATAGGCTCAAAAAACAAACCCACGTCCCAGACATGGAAGGCCTGAAGTTGTTCTACAAGGAGGGGGATAAACAAGTAACGCTGCAAGGCAGTTTTGAGAGAGACAGCTTGGTTGCGCCCTAGAACTGGGTATGTTTCCTTATCATGAAGTATTTCACCCTTGAAGGGAGGTGTAGGGTGTTTTATCATTACCACTTTGCTTTTTTAAACCACTTTCGACACAAAACCCTTGTGAATTTCCCTTCTTTTCTATTGTTGAGCCTTGAAAACTCTGTCCTGCATTTCAAGAAAGTCCAGGTGGCTGACCCTACGGCCCTTCCCCTTCATCAAAGTCTTATCTTTCGCCTATACCATTATCACCTTGCTCTGAATCCGCCTAAAACCCCTGCTTCCAAACCTGTGGAGGAAAATTCGAATGATGATTCTGTGGACAAAGTTCCCTTGAGCACTAGACTGGCTAAAAAGGCTTCCCCGAAGGTTTCCCAGCCCGCTTCCCTATCCAACCAACCCCTAAGTGGACCCTCGGGACCTCTGTCCAGCCCGCCTATTTCTAAAACCACTTCCTTAGCCATGTCGGGGGGTCGCAGTCGAACCCAAACCCTTGAAACCCCCCATGATAAGTCTCAAGCTGATGCTATTGAAGGCCTTTGTAATCTGAAAGGCAAGTTCCTGGCGCAGGAAAGTAAAAAGCGCAAAGGTGGTAACCCTGCTAAAACCTCTACTGTTAAAAAGAGACGCAGTGTGGAAAATGATAAGAAAGATGTTGAAGAGTTGGGTAAAAATCAGGGGACCCCGGGGATAGATGATGATGTTATTAATAGTGAGAATAATAAACAATTTAAAGACCTTAATGATATCCATAATATTTAATATCATGATAATAAGTCTTACTAACAATGAAATAGTCAAATTAAATTTACTAAATTTCATATTACTAATAATAGTATTAAAAGAACTTAAATGAAATACACTGTTGATAGTAAAAAGGAAATGTAATAATAATAATACCATTAGGGACTGTAGTATTTTCTATAATATTGTCCATAATAATAATAATACCCATAATAGTACTATTAATGACCTTAAATTTATCCATAAGTCAATAGTCAGAATAATAAACAATTTAAAGACCTTAATGATATCCATAATATTAGAACCATCTAAGACCAAAAATGAACTTAACACTCATACTCAAGATAACAGTAAACTTATTCATAAAAAATAATCAAAATAATGACCATATTACTCGATATGTTTATTTATAATAAAATTAATAGGAATATTATAAATAAACTATTGTTATTTAAAAGAATAATGATAAAACTATTATTGATCTTACAATGAAAATTTTGTGAAGATGATTGAAGCTATGGAAACATAGCTGATATTCAAATTAATAGTTTTATTAATATCACTAATAACATAAGAATCAACAGATAATATAAGCATTAAAATTAGCCTTATCAATGGATAAGGTTTAAGACAAAAAGAACTTAATTCCTGACATTCTGAACTTATTATAAGCATTACTATTACATGTATTACCACTTTTATATGCATGCTATGTGGTATTCTGCACTTAATTCCTGTTTTTAAGCTGCAAATATGTATATATTTATGATTCTTATATGTTTTTTGTATGGACATACCCAAAACAAACCCAAGCCCCCAAAAAAATTTGTCGTAGTGGCATACCCGAACACAAACCAGTAACTTAGATTTTTATAGATGTTAAATTTGGAAACCAGTTGTATTTTTTTTGAGTTTGTTTTAACTATCATCATGTGTTAATCTGGAAAATTTTCAGCAATTTTTATAGATGTTAAATCTGGAAATCAGTTGTATTTTTTTTAGTATGATTAAACTGTAAACTATCATCATCTATTAATCTGGAAAATTTTCAGCAATTTTCATAGATGTTAAATCTGGAAATCAGTTGTATTGTTTTTCTAGTTTGTTTTAAGTTTAACTATCATCATGCATTAATCTGAAAAGATTTCAGCAATTTCCATAAATGTTAAATCTGGAAATAAGCCTTAGGCATCGAGATGAGTAAAACATCAATTATAAAATGATTTTTTTATATTAGAAGGCCAGCAATTTCAAATTATATTCAAAGATATTGTGCAGAGATTAAAATTTTCTCTTGTTTAAATTTTAAAAGTAATGATTCAAGGTCAAAGTTCAACACCACTCTTCGATAGAAAGAGTAGATTATATATTCATAACTATTTAACACCAACAGTCAACACCATATACTAATTATTTATTATTCTAATACCTCATTGTCTAAACACTTAAATTAACAATTGCTTTGCCATTTACAAGATACTTCAAAATTAGATAAAAATTGGAAAAATTAAAAACAATATCATGCTAAATGTTTAAAAATAAATACTTTCTCTATGATATTATAAAATCTAAGATCATAGAAAGTAAAAATTATGTGCCAAATTTAGACTTTTTAAAAAATTAATAAAATAAAATCATTTAAAAGTTCTTTTTTTTAATATTGTAATAAGTTGGGCAAGACTCAAACTGCCACCTTGTAGCTTACAACTCATGGCAATTTGCCATTACACCAAACATTCACAAACAAATAAAGTACCTTATTAAGTTCCATCTAATTTTTTAAGGGAAATATGAAACAATTTCCTACTTGATCCTACAAGGAAAGATGTCCCAAGTTATCCAATCTATACAAATTTCAGCAACATTCCAACATAGTAATAGCTTTAAAGAAATAACAAGAATGAAAGAAAAAATAAGACAACCACACAAAAGAGACACCAATATACACTAGAAAAACCCTTTCGAAAAAAATCCAGCCTCCAAAGCATCAAAACCAATGTATTCTTAGCAACAAAAACAATTACAATACAATATTAGGCTTCAACCCTTCACAAGTGATCAACACTCTCTATTTAGGAGGAAACCATGCAAGGTATGGCCTTCTTCAAGAGCAGTGAACAACTATTGTTGCATTCCTCATGCGATCAATCCAAGAACAAATGAGATTCACACGTCCCCACTAGATGCTCCTCAAGATCTCTCAACAAACAACTCAATCCTCCAAGGTGCATACACCAAACTTCACTCACAATAAGCATGCACAAAATAATATCTAACCTCCATCCCAAGCCTTCTATTTATAGGTAGGATAGCAACAATAATGGAAAAACTAAATTTTCTAGCCACCCTTAATTAATGTACCTAAGTGACACTCCCAAGGTCTCAAGTTTGACTCTACATCCAAGAGTCATTACAACCTCCAAGGCAATCCAAATGCACTCTCCAATCCAAGCGCCCAAGATGGCTTGTCTCATGTGACCCCACATTACCTATTTTTTACAAGGCATCCAATAATTAAATGCATTTCTCCAATGTGCCTTCCACGTCAAATGCATTTGCCCAATGTGCCTAAAACATTAAATCATGAGCCCATTAAGGCATGTGCTCAGTAAACCATGACCCCTAATATAAAATGCATTTCCCCAATGTGCCTCCCACATTAAATGCATTTCCAATGTCCTATACAACTCCCAAAGAAAATATCGCACTACCTAAGGTGTAATGCCCCACTTTCTGATGGACAACAACTTTACAAAATATTAAATATTTTATGCAAGTTATACAACACCTTTCTCAACATTCTCCCACTTGTATACATTGCATAAGGGGCTAAACATAGACAAAATAAACTCATTGCAAAGGGAAGACATCCCCATAGCCATTTTGCACCATCTCAACCTCTATGTGCTCACGAACTTCATTAAAGCATCTATAACATTCAGATACTACAAATCAATGTGCTTCAACCGCACATGAAAGGTAGGATTCTTTGCTACAGTATGGCACTCTAACTGTTACACCAAAACCTGCTTCAATATGATATTCGAACACACTCCCTAAAGCCAAATTGTCTCCTTATAGGCATGAATAGCTATCATATACTCTACCTCTATAGTTGAAAGAGAAACCATAACCCGTCTCTTGCTCATCCAACTTACCACTCCACCAAACAAGGTAAACACATATCCACTAGTAGACCTCCTAATATCCATCTCTTACCCAATCAAAATCCACGAATCCCTATATATCCACTATCCTACTCAAAGTTTGTCCTCCCTGGTAGCAAATTGAACACTCAAACATACTAAAGATCCTCTTCGATGTAGTCCAATATTCTTTGTTCAAAACAAACATATACCTGATTAGGACTCAGACTGCTTAGGCAATGTTTGGTCTAGTGCAAACCATAGCTAAACTACAAACTAAACTCACATAAAGCATTGGGCTCATGCCCTCTATCTCATTTGGTGTAAAAGAAAACTTCTCAACTAAAAGCTTCGATCCCTCAAAAATGAGAACATACATTGGTTTGCAAACCTACATACATATAGATATCCTACAGACCATGTCCTTCACACTACTCCACAAAATGCTCTAGTTGTGTAATGTGGATCTCCTCCAAATACCCATACAAAAAGGTTGTCTCCACATCTAACCATTCAACCTTAAGGTCAAACATAGCAACAACAAATCAAAGAATCTAAAAGATGTTAGCTTCACAAAAGGAGAGAAGATGTCACCAACATCCATTCTCACATCCAAGGAATTAGCCCTTAGCCACTAACCATGTCCTATACTTCTCAAACTCATCCTCAAAACTAACATCTCAACATTTCTAGACCCATATACATTAGAAGATAATGCAAAACAAGAATGAATTTGAAAAACAGTTGGGCTATACCTATCAAGTTGCATTCTCTACCAAGAGGACCTCCTCGAGAGTGTGGTATAAGATTGTTCCTCCTCTAAATCACTCTAACTCACTCTCTAAACAATCTCCTCATCAGGTCCATGTTGAGCTCACATTTAGCCCCAAGTGTAGGCTCCTTAGTCTTTCTACAAATAACTATCAAGTGGCTTAACCCATTCCAACAATCTACTCAAATAGCCAATCGATCTCCAACAACAAATACAAAAACAATTATCATGCCAACCAAACACCAACTACAACACCACGATATCCAAAAGTGTCACTCTACAAAGCAAAATGATCACTGTACTCAACACTAGAAGATTAACTCCAAATCATAGAAAATGCTCCCACTGCATGATCAATGCAAACTCCCTTATGGCTCCATGGTTTGCATCTTCATAACATAAGATCACCTATCTTTGACTAACAAATTTGCACAAAAGCAACTATAGTATGCCAAGACTCCCACTATAGATCCAGAGTCTACCAAGAACAATAGACATCCTCAATACCAAAAGACCATATGTCTAATAGATAGATCCACATCAATGCCAAAACTCCTACTGAAAGTGATCCAGAGCTTCCCCCATGTCATTGTAATAAACATTGTCAAAACCAAAGATCACACATGACCAAATCTCACCAAAGCTGCCATTATCTACTTAGCAAGAGCTTCCGATGGCAAAAAGGTCAACATCTCCATGACAAATTCACAAGCACAGCCATGTCATGACAAAACTCCAACTATGTGATCAAGTGCTTCCCATGGCATCATGGTCACCATCTTCAACCTAGAAGATAATTTGTGACAACCGACCATATTCCTACACAAAGATCCCACTAAACCATGATCCGAAGCCTCTCATGACAACATGGTTCACATCCTCAAAACTATTAAGACACCACACCTCTTCCTTCTTCATGTGTGGCCTTCAAAGGACCTTCTTCTCAACAATCCATCTCACTACCTCTATGCTACTCAACATGTCAATGCCCAATGACGGCCATAGGCCAATAAACCAAAATCTGCAACACACTCTTCACAAATTGCGCTTCTCCATGGCATCCAATTAATTTGCAACAAATAACAAAGATGCTCAAAAAGAGTAACAACTCACTACCACCATTTTCATGGCAAATCTCATTTCTGCACACACACAACACCACCAACACTTTGCAAATGCACTCTCAAGTTCTAAATTGTAATGTCCCCTCTCTAGATAACATTGATATGCACTGAATATTTTGATCAAGTTAATGTGAACATGGGTAATTTATCAAACAGTCTAATAGATGATGCTATTCAAATTAAAGATTTGAATAGATGCCTTATGTTATTAATGTGCAAATCTCAACATCTAATCATAGTCCATGTGTCATATCCCTTAATGGTTCGAGGATTTCTAATTAAAGATTGGAAAAAGAAAATTATTTGCTATCTCCTCTCCTCTAGATCATTTTTATAACTTAGTCAAATTTCATGCTTATAGAATAAGACAAAATTGGGAAAAAGACAAAATTAGAATAAGACAATTTGTTATGACTTGGCACTAGAGACAAATAATATTAATAAAAGGAATTAAGACAAGCTCCATAAGGGTTCGAATGACTCTTGTCCACCGATCACCTTAAATAAATATCATTAATTACAATCGGTTTCTATGAAGAGACATCAAGTTTCATTCGCTGCTTTTCATTGGCCAAATCTATGTATAAAGGAACCCAAGAAGCATTCGAATGAGGGCAAAAGAAAAATACAAGGAATCGTACCAAGGACAGTACGAACAGCAGTATTTATTAAAGTTTATATTCCTGACAGCAGACACAAAGGAATCCCTCATCAATATTTACCAAAGCTTATACCAAGACTGCAAATTGGATTTGCACAGCAAGTAAGTCTTTTATCATTTTTTATTGCTGATCTCTCATTACCGCCGTACAAGTACGGACAGCATGGTGCTCTTTATTTATGTCATTGATATATATAAATTTCTATGATAGTAATCAGACTTGCAAGAAGCTTTCATTTATATATACATCTATGTTAGTAATCAGATTTGTATACCATTTTCATTCACATAGGATATGTTGACTGTTATGTAGAATGATCATGCATCCAATATGCAATATTTCATGAAGTGTCTTTGTAATCAATGGTGCTTAATAAAATGTAGTTTACCAACCTCATATGAGAGATAGGTCGGATAAATACCAAGAGGCCACATGGGTAAAATTATGGCTATTGTCACATGAGGTATAAGGTACCCATGATGCAAAGGTTAATCATCACATAGAGGCCTTGTCACATGAGGTATAAGGTACCCATGGTGCAAGGATAGTGATGCATAGGCCTTGGTTACTTGATGTAAGGCATCATAAGAGTACCAAGGAGTCTCAAGAGGCCTTCACTCTAAGGTATTAAAGATACCATATTGAGTCTAAGAATAGAGACAATAGAGCCCCATAGTGGATAACGGTACTCTCTTCCTATCACCCATAGGATGTGTTAGTAAATGGCATTTAAATTAGTAAATTTGCAATTTGTATTGATGAAGATCATACATCATATGAAATGGCATGATAAGATATGCAAGGCATATTGAAGTTGATCATGAAAGTAACATGAGAAATATTAAAGATATGCAAGGCATAGTGATCATAAGAATAGCATGTGAAATATGAATGACGGATATTGTGCTAGAAAACAATCACAAAATTAATAATAGTGATATGCATAGAAAATGATCCTGATTGGCATTTGAAAGTAATCATAGCATTGCTTATAGTAATATGAATAGATAATAATCTATGATGTAGCTAAGTTATGAATTAACATTGATTTATAGAAGGAAATAAAGGCATTACTATTATGGCTTTTAAATGGAAATGTACTAATGTTCCTTTGTTGCAAGTTGAAATTTGTGAACTAGGAAAAAAGGAAACTTGACTTGTAAGAAGGGGACATTACACCATGACAGCTCAGTTCAAACATAAATTGCTGTTGTAAAACGGGATGCTTAGGCTACTAGACAACACAATGTAGGCACAATGAGGATAACCTCTTTGCTGCGCTAAAGATTCACTGCCTCTGTAGCTACTTGAACCTTTCGTCTGAAAAGCCTCTGTGATTCTTTTATGGTGTTTGTCCACAGTTTCCTCCAGTGAAACACTACACTGGTATACTCATGTGAACCACTGTGCATACGATCACCTAGGTATCCATATCACTGAATGGCGATGATTCCTTGATGCTGATATTAGTCTTTGCAACCTCTTTGAATCTTCAAATGATATGTGATATATTACTTATGTCTCCGTTTTCCTCAACTGTCGATCACGTATCAAGATGCGATCAGTATCTGATCGTTGTATGCCAATCTGTGAAGGCGATGAGCCTTTGATCTGCGGCTCCAAACACCCATGAGTGCTCTCCGTGTGCAGAAGGGATGCTCAACGTATCTGTTGATCTTTTATTCAACGCCCAAGTTATATGTAGTCCGATCTTCCTTGAATCGTTCCTCCATGCCAAATATAAATCTTTATATCTTACGAAGGGTTACCTCCGTTGCTGATTGCACCTCTTCAAACTATTTTCTTATTCCAGATCACATAACTTAATCAGCTTTTTATTATTCTTGTTATGATTCGTATCACCTGAATTACTTTATATCTTAATCGTTGTTTTTTATAACTTAATATCCTTTGTTTTATTGCTTGTCTTTCTTTTATATCAACCGCACCTTTAACTTTGTAATATATTTATATTTATAATATTTAAATATTTATATTTATATTATTTGTCATTTATAATAATATTTAACTTAACAATATAATATATCTTAAAATAAATATATATTATATTTTAATCGTATTCTAATAATAATATTATTTATTAAATATTATATATTAATAATATATGTTTATTTAAATACATACACAATATTTCTACCAAGTTTACGGAAACATCTTTACAGGCTTCAATCATGATGTTTAAATCTTTAATTTAAACAATGCCTTAATATGGCGACATGACATAAATGCAACATGCAGGTACAAAAATATGGCACCCACAACCTCATACTGCACAATGCAGCTTGCACCAAAAGTGATAAAAGCATGGCCATAGGCCAAAAAACTAAACCAAAGTAAACCGTAGAACAATACTCATAGTTCTTAAAATCCATGCAACTTGGAAACACTAAAACATGCAGATTCAAACCTCCACTGACAACAAGAGAACCGAGGCATCATGTAAATTCTTTTCATGGCACAAATATCCTCAAATCCAAAATGTCATAAATTCATAATTATTGCAAAACTGCAGGTCGGAATGTTTGTTTCGGAACTCACAAAAGAGTGAACAAGCGGATCCACAACTGCCTCAATTGGATGGTCTATTATGTATGGATTATCATCACTTTCAAGTAAGTAAGAACCTGGCTTTGTCAGGACCTCTACCAGTATTAGTGCCGTAACACGCTCACTCACCCACTATAGGTACTTAGAATGGGACGGAATGGATCGATCGTATAGGCTGCATCGCTATATCCACCCACCCACCCCGCTTCCTTCAGTCAGACTATCAGATAGAGGCCGCGCCCCACCTATCCAGCCAGTTCATGCTCACCTCTTTGTCTCTAGATAGCCTCAATTCATTAGAGAATTCTTCAAGCCAGTTGGCCAACTACTTACTTCTAAATAGGGAGGGGCAACAGTTCTCAAGATCATGGAGTTGACCAATTGACTCTACCCCTTCCATCGGTATCGATTTTGGGCATCCCTATATAAAAACCTTTCACTTCCCCTCCGGAATCAAATGGAGAACCCGGTGAGTAAGGCCCCATCCATAGAGATGTCGTCGTTCTTGATCTATGGATCTCCGCTCTTGATCCATGAATCGATTCAACTATTGCTTCCCACCCACCCCAACAAAAATAGGTAGGGGCGTGAGTGAGTTGAAGATCCTGAGTCTTGAGATCGAGACCCATATCCAGCAGTTCCATTTCCGGATCGAGATCGAGATGCACAATTCTATTGCCGTTCGTTTCCCAGTTCCTATGGATCCATGACCAGCATCCCCATCTGTTAGATACCCACCAATAGTAGTAGATCCAGTTGATTCTTCAGTTGGTTCTGCTGTTGATGGAATTGTCTACGAAACCTATCTCGTTGATTCTGTCAGTGGTTCAGTAGATTGTCTCTTGAGTGATTCAATAGGAGCAACACCGCTTCATTGGAGGGGTGGCTATAGCTCGGGGATTGGAGAAGCAGCAATCGATTCTACAATTGACTCAGTCGGTCCAGTACCAGCAACCCCACTAGTAGCACCCCACAACTAATAGAAAGGAAGGGGTGGCTGTTCCAGATCGGGACCCAGACCCAAGGCCAGCTTCAGTCGCGGGAGAAGCGGGGCTAGAGCAATGGATCTAGTCGAAGGACCAGCAGGTGTAGCAGCACCAGTTGCGGGAGAGGCATAGAAAGAGGTTATGAAATATCTGGGCCGTCAGAGGACCAGCATAACCTATTGATTCAGATGTTTCAATAGATATTCCGTCGAGCGAGGTAGTTGATTCAGTTGTTTCAGCCAATGATGATGCTTTTACCCAGTTCACTAGGTGCTCTGCAACTATTGTTCCTTGATCCCAAATCACTCAAAACCACCCCGACCTGAGATAGAAAGGGACTCCTCCTATGAAAGGAAGAACCAGAGACTAATGAACATGCCTCTGACCAAAACTCTCATTTAGGGAACCCTCTAGAATTACAACCTAAAAAAAACTCTTCCACAGATAAACAAAAAATCACAAATTTTAAACAAAAAACCTACAAAACACACATTCATTGAAAAGGAATGTCTTGCATGTAGCAGCAAGCCACACACAACCACCATGCAAATACGAATCCATTGACACATCCAAAACACCACAAATCTGCAACCACAAGATTCACATTATGAATAACAGAATATCACAAATGTGCAACATGTACATCCAACACACCATGAACTTGCAATATGCAAGTAAATGTATCCAAAGGACCAGGAAGCTAAACAAGAGCTCTAGATCACCATATGACCAACTCCACAACCTCCAACAAGTACATGCATCCAAGAGCTCTAAGTCCCCATATGACCATCTCCACAACCTTCATCAGGTACATACATCCGAAGAGCCAGAGGGCTAAACAAGAGCTCCAAGTCACCATATGACCAACTTCACAACCTCCACATGATCAGAGATAAGTCTCATATTGCCAAACACGAGTTCTAGGTCACCATATGACCAACTCCAATAGTACGAGGGTGAACTCTGTTGGTAATCATTTATGTTTAGGGTTTTAGCCCAGAGCCACTGGTGGTGCCTGCATAAGCAATCAAGTTTTAAGCATTTAAATATGCAGGCCCCTTCTCAAAAATCCAAAAAGTTCTCTCTTTTGACCTCTGCAGTGCTAAAAAATGCAAAAAATCAGTCATATGCATGTGTCTTTGTATATACAAAGGTGTTTGTATATACATACAGGTCAAAATGTGCATTGGCGGGTCAAAAATCTCTATCGCCCTTTGAAAAATTGAGTTAGGTGCATTTCTGATTGTATATCAGGCTCTAAAAGGTGCATATACAAAGGGGGAATCTTTCGCAGATTCCAGGGAATATTCTCGCTTTGTATATCAAGTCATATACAAAGCAAAATATACAAGGGCGTGCTAATATACTTTTGCTACAGTGGCAGCAGGAGATACATGTGGTAGGGCCCACGGACATATACAAACAGGTTTGTATATTCGGCATATAGGAGAGGCAGATACAAGGTTGAATGTATGTTTGACATACATTGGCGACATACAAGAGGGAATCTATATCGCATATCCTAAGAGATTCCTTGCTTGTATGTTAGGGGATTTGTATGTTTGCATATACAGGCCGATATACAAAAAGAGGACATACATTCCGGACTCGAGGGATAAATCAGATGAAGTTAATAATATTTCGGGTCCGCTGCATGTATATTGGGCACTTGTATGTGCCGATATACATTGCGAAGGTACAAAGGCTAGATACAAGCCGGATTTCAAAACAACTTCGAGTGCCTCATTAAAATTTGAAATCCGCCTTGTATGTATGAGGCGAATGTATATGCAGTTATACATTCGAAGATATGCAAAAGGAGAGACATGCAATCCGGACGCGATGGAGGAATAAGGTGCAGTGAATGAAATTTGGCGTCCATGGGTTGTATAAAGCGCTTGTATATGCTGATATACAAGCCGATGTGCGTTAAAAGGGATACAAGCCGGATTTGAACCGATTCTCAAATTGTTCTAATAAAATTTGAGGTCCGACTTGTATATCGGGTGTTTGTATATGCTTTTGGGCATGCATATACAAGGCGAAAAGGGCAAAATAAAGGTGTGAAAGGCCAGCGATAGAATCATGGGGTGCCCACGTGGCACGATTTCGTTGGCTGGTGGCTCTTCATACATATTTTGGGACCGTTGATCTTGGCGATGGGTTTTCAGATCGATGGTCGGGTTTTGAA
This sequence comes from Cunninghamia lanceolata, assembly GCA_027924645.1. Lineage (NCBI taxonomy): Eukaryota > Viridiplantae > Streptophyta > Pinopsida > Cupressales > Cupressaceae > Cunninghamia > Cunninghamia lanceolata. Next base: position 16,113,486 of record BSBN01000078.1, read on the forward strand.
CCTTCGGCGATGGCTTTTTTCCTTGCGCCTGCAGTCGTTTTTTGAGCGGGAATTTTCCATGGGTGTGTTGTTACTGTTTCCAGGAGGAGCTGCCAGTGGTTGAGCCATTATGGCAGGATTGCGGACAGGCATGGGCCGGTGGTTGAACAGTCAAGTACCTGATTTGTGATGGGGAGTCTTCCAGCGGCGGCACAAGGCTCAAGCTCAACCATTCCTTGCCCTTCTCTTTCTTCTTCCTGTTTTGTCCCCTGTTGCATTTATTATTTTGAGCGCCATTTCTCACGATGCATTGTACCTGGCGAATTTTTGATTTGCCTTGTAATTAATGTGTTGAGTACACTTCCTTGTTGTATAAGGAGGACTGTGTTACTCATTTTTAGTTGTTGGAGACTTGGGCAATTTTTTTGTGTGAATAATGAAATACAGAGCATTTCCTGTTTGTTTTTATCTCTATGGAGTTTATGTGTTGCATCTGAGTTGTATCTTGCACATATATTCAGTTTCTTGTCATTGTATATGAAAAATGCGTTATTGCATGTGTTTATCTGTTTGTCTCCACTTGTTGTATGCATTTTCTTCTTCTGAATCTGGTTGCTAAGGGTTTCTCAGATTCTAGGGTATAGTTTTGCTGTACCACATGCCTAATCTGTAACTTCCATTCAAGGAGTGGATTAAATTGTTTTAGGTTAAGGTATAGAGAAGAATGTATGTCAACTGGGATATCTGTAAGTATGGACAGTTAAATACTTATCCTTGGGTGGTGTTTGTAAGTCAAATACCAGTCCTAACCCCTTGAAACTCGAATGCCAGTTGCAAGCCATTCTTATGTATACGTCTAGTTGACTCCTTGCCCTGAGATAGGCACCGGTCTGTTCTTGTGAAGTAGTTATGATCCAAAACCCCTGTCTTGCATCCAAATCATCATATCCACCTTTTCATAACTTCCACCTGTTAGTTGTAGGAGTAGGATTAGGACCCCTGCATGCTCTCATACATAACCAGACACATATGTCCAAGAATGTTGCCAACCTTGTGATTTGTCACACAAATCTTGGTCCCAAAATGAGAGTATTCTGCCTATCATTAGAAAGCTAAATCTTTTTGTCATTTGGAGAGTAAATGTTACATCTTTATCAAATAGGGACACCCCCCTTGGTGCGGCAGAACCAGAAGTGAAGGGGAGGCAGCTCACGCAACCTCCCGTTTCTGTTGGCCGAATCAGCCTGTGCATAGGGACTGGCAAACCCTCTACCGATTCGGAGAAAATAACCAACAAACTCCAAGGAAGATATACCACCAACAAGAGCTCTAGGTCATCATATAGCAAACTCCAATAGTATGACACAATCTCCTGATCAAGAAGTAAATCCTCCATCTTGAGCTTCCAAAGCTCAAAGTTTGTTCCATTGAATCTCTCCACCTCCAATCTGAAAGTGTTTGCTATGATTGTATCCTAAAATAGGATCAGCTGCAACAAACCTCCCACTTGAGCAAAGATTAATACAAAAACAAACCCTACTCCTCTCGCAAATCTTACAAGTTGGCCAAGCTCTAATACCAAACGAAAATACGCGACAATTTTCTACTTAATCCTACAAAGAAAGATGTCACAAGTTATCTAATCTATACAAATTCCAACAACATTCCAAGATAGTAATTAGTAACAATTGTGACCTAATCACACATCGCCCCATTGCAAATGAGGACCCCCTTTTTTTTCCGCTTTCTCGCTTTGTTTTGCTTTAGGTTTAGTTTTTCTCTAAGCTTGTAGGGTTTTGGTAGTGTTGTCTTGCCCAAGTCTCGATACATTTTGGCTAAGGAGTTCGTGTCTTCTCATCCTGGTGCATGTCTTGAAGCCCTGAAATTGACTAAGTCTGATATCCTGAAATCTAATGTTCTAAGATCCTGAAATTGGCTAAGTTTGAAATCTGGTGGATCCTCAAAAATCTAGAATCTGCATGTTAAATCCTATGGATCTAGGACCTATCTCAAACATCCTGGAAGTATATTTCAAAATATTTAAAGTATAGGATACTTAAATATATTTTTAAATATACTTCCATCCAGGACATGTCAAAATCAGGTGAACAAAGTTGAAGTCTTGGACCTTGGGCGGAAATTGTTCTACACCATGCAATATGCGCCCAAGAAAATGGAGGAATGTTCTGGAGCATGCAAAATCCACCCAAGAAGGAATGTACTCTAAGGATGGTCCTCAACCTAATTTCATCCATTGAATGATAGATTTTGAAATGTCGAGACAAAAAAGGTCTAAGTAAGAAAGGTGGAAAATGTTCTGGAGCTTGCAAAATCCGCCCTACAAGGAGAGGAAAATGTTCTGCACCTTGCATAAGCTGCCCAGGATAGACTCCCTTTCAATGAAGACAACTCAACAAACAACTTTCAAGGAAATTTTGTCCTAAGTGTTGAATGACAAAGTTGAAGTTTGAGAGATTTCAAAGATAAAATGACTAAGTGTTGAGGTGCCAAATGATGCACAATGTTCTGCACCATGCAATTTGCGCCCAGGGAGATTAGTGCAAAACGTGGAAAATGTTCTCCCTCATGCAATTTGCGCCCTAGGTTGAAGGTCTCCATTTTCAAATGCATGATTGCTTTAAGACAAATTCTTGAAAATACTTGCAAAAAACATGACAAATTGCTTTATGGAGTTGGAAGAAAGTTGAAGTTTGATGAAAATGTTCAAGTGCAAACGGAGGAAAATGTTCTAGAGCATGCGATTTCCGCCCAAGCTTGTAACAAGGAATTTTGGCCAAGTGTTTGAAAGATGAAGGTCATGATCAAATGCACAAGGTTGAAACAATTTTCAAGAAGGTGAAAAATGTTCTCAAGCTTGCATTATGAGCCCATGCAAGAAGAGTGCTTTCACATTCCTTCAAAGACCAAGGTGAAAACTTCAAAATTTTCTAAGTCTGGGAAATGCAAAATGTAAAAAATGTTTTGCCACTTGCATTATCCACCCTGGGTAATGAAGTGTCTAGAGATGAGGTTGTCGTAAGGATTGAACAACGTTTCATTGGTGAGAGTTTCTGGGAGATGTGTGTGGAAGTCATTTTGGTACTTAGAACTTTTTGGTGATTGACAACATTGTGGAAATTGTTCACCTATCAAGAGCAAGGAATGCTCTCAACCTTGCAAAATCCGCCCAGAGGAAAATCCTCATATACAAGCAAAATGCGCTCATGTGAGTTTGGTGATTACAAGGTCAAAGCAATGAAATGTTAATACTCCTTAGACAAATTCCTGTAAATGCAAGGGAAATCACTTGAGAAAGTTGAAAATGATGAGGTTTGAATTCACTAAGTGTCAAAGTCCAAATGGCGCAAAATGTTCTAGGCCTTGCACAATGCGCCCTAGCTAGTTAAAGATGAGTTGGAAATAAGGAAAATGTTCTGCCCATGCATTTTGCGCCCAAGGTTTGCATTGGGAAAACTTGTCAAATGTGAGAAATATCAGAGATCAAAGCTTGCCTTGAGGAGTTACAAGGAATGTTTGATGGCCATGATCAAAGTGTATGAAGTCAAATGTTCATCAAAAGGCAAGAGCACATAATGCTCTGGAGCATGCAAAATGTGCCCTAGGAAGGAGGGCTTGATTTATGTTAGAAATGCTAAGTGGTTCAACTATCAAGTGAAATTCACCAAAAGGGAAAAGGACTTAGAAACATTTGAGGAAGATGCCTAGCGAAGGGAGAAGTGTGAGGAAGTTTGAAATTTGAAGGAGGAAATTGACTAAGTAACGATCAAGTAAAAGGGCGCAAATTTCCTATGAGCATGCAATATGCGCCCTTGGAAAATTCTCATAGACATGTAAAATGTGCCTAAGATAGATTGATGATTTTGAGATCAAAATAATGAAAGGTCATTTTTCTTAGTCAAATTCGTAAGAATACAAGTGACAAGAATGAGAAATTGCTTGAGAAAGTTGGAGAATGTGGATAAATCTTGAAAATGCCTAAGTTAGAAGTGAAGTCTCCCAAAGGCGCATAATGCTCTACCTCATGCAAAAGCCGCCCTAGGTTTTCAAGAGGGAAATGTAAGCAATGTTTGCATCTCAAAATTCAACGATTGTTTTGTGGTTGTTAGAAAACATCAAGAGCATGATGGAAGATGTAAATGAAGATGTTCATCCAAACTTGAAGAGTTTTCCAAGGAGGAGCGCAAATTGTTCTAGTCCTTGCATTTTGCGCCCTAGGTTTTCATGTTGAAATTTGTCTAAGTATAAACAAGTCTAAATCCAACTTTGAATTGAAATTTTCTAGTGAATATCAAAGATTTGATCAGAGACAAGTTGGAATGTTCTTCAAAGTGTGAGGGCGCAAATTTCTCTTGCCTATGCAATATGTGCCCTTGTAGAGGAGTACAAAATCAACTCAAGCAAACTTTGCAATGCAATTCCAAGGACAAATGCAAAATTGAATGTAAGATCATTGAAATTGAGGGAGAATTCACCAAAAGAAGAAATTGAAGGAGAGAACAAGAAAAATTCTAAGTGTTGAAGTTGCAAAATGGGAAAATGTTCTAGAGCTTGCATTTTGTGCCCTAGAAAGGCGCATATTCCAAGGACCCAAACAATTTCCACTTTTTGAAAATTTTCATAGAAAACAAAATCACTTTGCATAATTGAATGAGTTGGCTTAAATTGAAAATTGTCTGATGAATATATGGAAATTGTTTTATTTGTCCCACATTCGTAAGGTGAATTTAGTGGTGAAAATTCCTTTATATCATGTATCATGTTGATGTACTAACTTGAGGTATTTTGCTTGTAGGTTGGCAATGTATGCGGCGAATGTTGAAGGAGAGCGAGATCAAGTGAAAGATCGAAGTATGCGGAGGCAAGCCATCCAAAGGATTGAAGTGTCATCAAGCTCATTCACATTGCATCCAGAGAAGGCGACATCACTAGAATAGAGGAAGAATATTGCATCATCAAGTTCGCCAGCATCCAAGCATCCAAAAGATCATTCCACCTGCATGTTCAAGAATCCAGCATCATGAGAGGAACATTCGTCCAGAAATCCATTTCCAAGAATTCGTTTGCATCTCCAAGCTCTAGAGTTATCTATTCCATGAGCCATCTACATCCATCATGAAGTCTACTCCAAGAATTCACGCATAAAACATCTTCTACTTCATGCACCATCCCGAGTTGAAACCCTGCACAAGAACAAGAACGTCACAAGAAGAGAAATGACCATGAGCATCAAGTAATTCATGAATTACATTCAAAAGTACGAAAACATCAAGACAACAAGAGGAAATTCAAAAAATTCCCAAATTACAAGTTCGAGAGATGCTAAGTTCCAGAGGTAAAAATCCAAGTTCGAAGATGGTATTTGGGAAGTTATTCCAAGCAATGTGAACACAGAAAAGATTAAACCAGTTTGCAAGATGCTGAAGTGGCATGTCCACGTCACCAACCCAATCATATTTCGCCACATTATTCGTCCAAGATCCCACTGCAAGGTTATCATCTTGGAAAGCGTGCCTTTATTGCCTCTCTTGTTGTCTAAAAATAGCAATTCTTGTAACAAACTGCCTATGTGGTGTAGTCTTGGCCATTGATTTGCAAATCAATACTGGCCGTTCATGTAATTCTTGAGCTCTATATAAAGCTCATTCTTCTCATTTGTAAAGGAAAGACATTAGACATTAGGAGTAGATACTGTTAAAATAGAAATAAAGTAGAGGAGACTCTTCAAAATCATTGAAGAGACATGCGAAATTGTTGTAAAATACTTCCTAAATCAATACAAGCTCATTGTTGCCTCGCATGGTGATTTGTGTGATTGTGGGGATGTTGGCATGGTTTCAAATTCTCGCAGATGATTGAGAAATGTTTCCAAGTAGCTTAGATAGTAGATTAGAAGTTCATTGATGTAATGGATTTATGTTGAGATATTTGATGAATTCCTTTATGTTCATACTTTTTGTGATTTGTAGCTTGAAATTCACAATGCAAAGTTAGCCTGAACCTTCATGTGCTTTAGTTCGATTGTGAATGTTCATTCAAGTTGCGCCAGCTGTGGGTATTTGGATGCATGTTTGCAGTTTGAAAATCCTTCATTTCCCTTTGAAGATTGCACTAGCTTCATGTAGTTGGTGCTCTCATGGCGAAGCGAGGCTTGGTTCAAGGAGTTCGTCTATTGAAACATCATCCATCACTTCATTGTCCTTAGATTAGATTCTCTTAACCCTTATATTTTGCCTTTTCTTTCGTAGCCGATTAGAAGAAGTTTCATTTCATAAGGAAGAGATAGCATATTTGATTGGAGTAAGGAGTAAATTCAACGTAAGTCCCTTTGTGAAGTTCAGCAAATCACATCAATACTACTGAGTCTATCCAATTTGCAAGTCAAGAACTGACATTAAGGAACCTTGGAGTTGTCTCGATTGATCACATTGTTTAGCATTCGAGAGACTTTATTCGAGAGAGGATAGAATACTTAGTATTTTATTCTGAGTGTGCATGTGCAATAAAAACACATCAACAGTAACAGCATTAAAGAAATAAATAATAAAACAACCACACAAGTGACAGACACCAATCTACCTTGGGAAAACCCTTTTGAAAAAAAAAAACAGCCTCCAAACCACTGAAACCAATGTATTCTTATAAACAAAAACAATTACAATACAATATTAGGCTTCAAGTCTTTATAGGAGATCAAAACTCTCAATCTAAGAAGAAACCATGCAAGATATGGCTTTCTTCAGCAACAACGAACAGCCATTGTTGCATTCCCCATAAGATCAATCCGAAAAAAAATGAAATCCACATGTCCCACTCCATGCTCCTTAAGATCTCTCAACAAATAACTCTAGCCTCCAGCTATGTTATGTGCCCCTTTCTACTTTATGTTAGCTAGTGTTAGTTGGGCGCATATGCTTTGTATGTGGCCCTTAGGTAGCTTTAATAAAGGGATGCATATGCTTTGTAAGTCGTCCCACTAGTTGTTAGAATAGAGTAATTACCCCACATGCATAGAATGGTAGTTGTTGCCTTTGGCAAAACTCTATATTGTAATGACTTCTCAATTGAAAGGCATCTTGGAATATTTGCAATTGGAGAGTATGCTCTTTTTGGAGGTTGCCCCCTTGAAGTAGCACTGCGAAGATAGTAAAAGCATTTTTGTTTCTCTCATTTCTGCAATATTTTTGTGTGTTCAGCATATTTTGTCTTGCAGGTTTATTACAAGTGGTATTAAAGCTATTTTAAAGGCCATTTCTGCAAGCAATTTTACTAATTTAAGGCAATCTATATCTATCCACTATATGCTCTCACCTAGCCCCAAAGGGATCTTGGTGACCAAAAAGTGGGTACAGCTAAAGTTGCACTAAATTTGTTATCCATATTTTTGCCCCAAAAAAAATTCTTGTCTATAGTTTAATTTTCTTTTTAGGTAAGAAACCCTGTGTCGGGGGTTTTCAAATATCCTTAGAAGAGCTATCATTTTTGGCTAAGCTAGATTCCACATAATGGGTCCAATGAAGTGAGGAGTCTTTTAGCTCCAATAGCCAGTCCTCAGACAAGTTGACAACCTCTATATACGGTCGCAAGCTTCCACGTATCCATGATTATATTGGAAGACCCCCTAGGATTTCTTCACAACCTAACCATTGGTAACCTTTGGTCATCCGTATTCTATGATGCACCGGTAAGTGGTTAGCTCAGGAAGTTACTCACCATGTACCTCAAAGATTGAATAGTGGCCTACAAGTATAGTCCTAACCCTTCGTAGTTAGCACTTTGAAATATTAAGCCAACACTATTTATGAACATGATCAATATATTGGTGAGCTCACAAACCAAACACGCCTTGTAGAGCCTGTGTTGTCTACCCTGAATATGGCCACATCTGATCTTCCTAGCAATTTGATATTTGGCATCTATTCTACAACGATCAGAGTGTAGTCGGTCATAATTGTAGTTGGCCGTAGTCGGCCAAGTAAATAATCATAAATTAATTAGTGTTGTTATGTTAGGAGTGTTATCAGGAATTAACCCCGACGGTTGGATGGTTATAGAGTCGTTGCCAACGGTTGGTATCTCAACCAGCCTTGGCCAAGTTATATATTGGCTTAATACTTTGTAGTCGGGGCGACCCCACAGCATTGTGACATTGTAGTGTAATACTGATATATTCAATGAATGGGAACAATGCTTTATTCTGTGCAATGTTGTTATAAGTTCATGCTCTATGTTATGCACTATACTACTTAATTTTGTTTACTTCATATTCTGTGAAACACACCATATTGCGGTAAACATTTGGCACCGTTGCCAGTTCGAAAACGGGTCGAGGGTGACAAGTCGATGACAAGTTGAGTCGTCCGATGCCATTGGGTGACAAGTCGATGACAAGTTGAGTCGTCCGATGCCATCGGGTGACAAGTTGAGACCATCGGATGACAAGTTGGCTATCGATGACAAGTTGAGTCGTCGGAAACCATCGGACAAGTGGCATCGTCAGAAACAAGCAAACTGTCGGGTGTAACCAGGGTCGAGGAAAAAAAAAAAAAACACAATGAAGATGGCGTCGTGATGGGGCAGCCGACCAAAGAGCTAGTACAAGCAAACGAGAATCGTGAAGACGCTCTTAGACGAGAGATCCCTCAGTCGGTCATCTGGGATCAATTGCATCTTGACCAAGAGGTCGACAATCTCCTCACCCGAGTAGTAATTAATGCCCATACAACTCAATAAGGATAAGAACCGAGTACCAAGTGGGCATGAAACACCAAAGGAAAGAACACGAAGATCATTGAGATTAAAGGAACAAGAAGAACGAAGGAAAACACTGAGACAAATTGTCAATGAACATCATCATGCCGACGAAAGAATTTTCAAGACACCGCTGACAAATAAAGAAAAAGGGAATGAAAATGAATTGACAGAAGAAATTGAAAACAGCATATGCCGAGTTATCCATATCGGACGACAAAGGGCCGAGAGTTGGAAGATCTGAGCCTAAGACCCCAGGGCAAAGGAGTATCAGAACGAACCCGAGGAGACTCATGGTGTAGAAGACGCTGACAGAGGACGCGGGGAAGACTCGAACGTGGCCGAGAGTGCAAGTGACGCACCGGGACGTTGCGAGAGAACCAGTCCAGTCAAGTCCAACGCACAAGGAGGGCATCGGGGAAGGATGGTGACTCTGCTAGCCGAGAGGCAGAAGCTGCCAAAATTTACGGGGGATGGGTCAAAAGATCCAGTACGACACTGTAAGACGTGCGAGACGATTTGGATAGCCAATGGGCAAGATGATGTGGACTACTAGTTGAAAGCATTTCCAGCGACACTGAGAGATAGTGCCATCGACTGGTACACAGAGTTGGCCCAAGCACACAGGGCATCATGGAGATTACTTAAGAAGGCATTCCAAGACGAATTCAAACTTCTGAGGGATGACAATGAAATTGTAGCGGAGATCTACAGTACGAAGCACGGGAAGCACGAGAACGTGCGAACCTACAATCGGAGACTAAAAGAATTGTTGGGAAAACTGGAGACTCAACCGGCCGACGGGCTGAAGAAGCGATGGTTCATCGAAGGGTTGCATCCGTCGCTGAGAAAGAAAATGAAAGTCGTGCCTCCGTCATCATACAATGAAGCCTACAATCGAGCGATGGATATAGAGAGTGAAAATAAAATATCCTTCCGAGGGAAAAGGAAGATGGACGATGAGGAGAGTACGGATGACAACAGCGACAGTGAGTCCAAGACCGTGCAAGCACTCAGGAAGGACATGATGAGAATGATGAAAGAACTGAAGGCCGACAAGGAGAGTATGAGGGAAGCCAGAGAACTATGGTGTACGGATTGCAAGGGGGAAGGTCACGCAAAGACAAACTGCCCGAAGAAGTTGTTCTGCGATATCTGCCAAGTGATGGGACATTCCATCAAGGAATGCCCATACAATCTGAAAGCAAGGGGTACGCAAGTACTCTTCACTCAAGGAGAACCATCAACACCGCCAAACACACCACCAAAGCCCCAGTACAATAGCAATGCATCCCCTGGAGGTTACAGAAGTAACAATAGCCCGAGGAACAGAATACAGTACGACAGTAAGGGGAGGCCCATGATACAATGTAGAAAGTGCAATGAATGGGGTCACTTTGCCAGAGAATGCCCAAACAATAATCAAAACACAATAAATGTATTATGCAAGTGGTGTGGGCCTGGAGATCACGAAGAAAAAGATTGCCCAAAGCAAAAAGGGGTGAACATGATCAGTTTCAAGGAAAATGATGAAGAAATCCTTGCTATCACCCGAGCACAGTGGAAAAAGGCCACTTATCCAGATCCCCGTACGGAAAAAGAAAGACTCCGTGAGGCACGAAAGGAAGTGGAAGCTGCCATGAAAACCGAATGGAGGAACTCAGACAAAAAGGCAACCGCAACTCTACGATCGGAATCGGACAAGAACATAACAAGCCAAGTACTGCAAGCTACCATACCAATTAAATTGGCAGACCTCCTCCAAAGCTTGCCTCAGTTAAAAGTAGCAATATCCAAGGTAATGGAAGACAACTCGCACGAAGGCCAAGCCCACACAACAGAAGATGTTATAGTAGAACCACCGCCAACGGGAAAACAAGTACTCGACCCGAGGTTGCTGGCGATTGATACTAGAAAGAAACCGGCCGTAGCACATATGGAAATCCTTGGACGAAATTTGACAAATACCATAGTCGACAGTGGATCCGGAGTAAATGTACTACCAGAAGAAACCTGGAAGAGCCTCGGGAAGCCTACTCTATGGCCACAAAACTTCCAGTTAGTGGGAGCCGACCAGCACGGGATCAAGGCGCTAGGAGTTCTAATGGCTCAAAAAGTAAGAATCGGTACCCAGCAATTTTTGTTAAATTTTGTAGTCATAACAGCACAGAATGCGTCGTACGATGCATTACTCGGCCGAGGATGGCTAATAGCCGCCAAGGCCAACCACAACTGGAAGAAAAACACTCTGTCCGTAGAAAATAGACGTAAGAAGTTTGTCATTGATTTGAAGACACAAACCGTCAGCGAAGAGTTGGCGTCAGATTCTGACTCGGATGAAGGGAACTCAACAAAAGGTGGGAAAGGGCCAATGGAGCCCGATGATGGAGTGCTGGAATTATAGGAATGCTCAGAAGACGAGACAAATTCATTCAGCGGGTTATTCCACTGGCAGATGGAAGATTACGAGTTCTTTCAACCGGAATGTAATATGATTTCAATAAAATAAGTCGGCGAAAGCTCTCTGATGAACAATGCAAGTCCTCATAGTGCAAGTCCTGGCAATGCAAGTCATGGCAGTGCAATTCTTGGCAAAACTCGGTCGAAGAGTGAAACACTCGACAACTCTAGGCCAACGAGTGAAAGCCCGACCAACTCTAGGCCGACAAGTGAAACATTGTTCACGAATGAAGCACTTGATGGATTGACAAACACTCGATGGATTGGCAAGAGGGAACCAGTAATGAGTGACAAAGGGGAGGAAGGTAGTAATCAGCCGGAAGTAACAGAGCAAATAGTGGTAAAGACAAGTCGACCAGGAGAGGCACAGAAAGAACATACAGAGGGTGAAGCCAAGATAAATGATGCACATAAATTTGAACCAGACAAGGCAATCAGGTATGAGGAGCCATTGGCAAACAAGGTGAAACGGGGTGATGAAACTAACGACGGGAACACGGCATTGAAAACTCCGGCCAGAAAGAGACCATACAGAAAGAATAAAGACTATAGAGTATTTCCATCGACTTGCAATGTTTTGGCGATCGGTGACAATCAACAGAGAAAAAATAATGTTCAAAAGTCAGATAGTTTAATTTTTTTGAAGACAACAATTCCAGTCGGAGTTGTAGGTCGAACGTGGAACCCGTTGGAGAAAAATAGACAAATCAGATTCAGTTTGTCATGGAAAAGACGAAAAAAATAAAATGTCGGAAAAATTTGAAAAAATTGGAAAAAACGTAAAAAAATGATGGAAAAAAAAAATTTTAAGGCAGGCCGTACGACATACGACCAGGTCGTACGACTAGGGCGTACGGCCAAGCAAAAAAAATAAAAAAAAATCAAGTCATACGACGTACGACCTGGTCGTACGCCGTACGGCCATGCAGTACGTAGTACTGCTGAGTCGTACGTCGTACGACATATGGCGTACGACGCACGGCCAGCAGCAGAACGTACGGCCAGCGGCAGAAAAAAAAGGAGGCCGTACTTGGCCGTACTAGGCCGAACTGGGCATTTAAAGAGGAGGGTCGTACCAAGCCGTACTTGTCAGTTTTGAAGTGGCATTTTCGTCTGTACTTGCATTCTCTTGGCATTCTTGGCATTCTCGAGGTCGACCGTCGGGGGAAAAGAAAGCATCCGCTCGGCATCGGCTTGGCATCGGCTCAGCATCGGCTTGGTATCGGCACTTTGGCACTCAAATACCCAGCATCGGAATTGTCAGAAAAATTGGATAATGGACAAGGGCAAGAAGATTGCAGACGAGTATTCGATTTTGTTAGAAAAATGATATGCACAATGAAGGTCCGAAAGTTTTGAAGGTGTTATTTTGGGCTTGGCGGCGGGGGCGCTGCCCCTCGACCCCGCCCTGTATCGCGACAGGGAGCGCGCCAGGGGTGCTGCCCCCGGACCCCGCGAGGGGCGCTGCCCCTCGACCCCGCTGGGGGCGCTGCCCCCAAACCCCCGCGAGGGGCGCTACCCCTCAACCCCGTTGGGGGCGTTGCCCCCAAACCCCCATCAAATCAGTACTATCTTGATCCAGTGAGCAATGGGGTGCAACATTCGCAGCATTTAGTGTGCTATCAGATTGGGTCCCTTGGTTGGTCTACTGGCAGGTGTTCCAAATGTGTGGGTTCTACTTTTACACAGCTCCTACTTCAGCATTGTTGTCGGCAAAAGCTTACTTAATGTCACTTGATGGTTTTCTGTCGTCTGGAAGACGACTAATTTTGTGGGGGGATGATGTAGTCGGTCATAATTGTAGTCGGCCGTAGTCAACCAAGTAAATAATCATAAATTAATTAGTGTTGTTATGTTAGGAGTGTTATCGAGAATTAACCCCGACGGTTGGATGGTTATAGAGTCGTTGCCAACGGTTGGTATCTCAACCAGCCTTGGCCAAGTTATATATTGGCTTAATACTTTGTAGTCGGGGCGACCCCACAGCATTGTGACATTGTAGTGTAATACTGATATATTCAATGAATGGGAACAATGCTTTATTCTGTGCAATGCTGTTATAAGTTCATGCTCTGTGTTATGCACTATACTACTTAATTTTGTTTACTTCATATTCTGTGAAACACACCATATTGCGGTAAACACAGAGTTTTTGTTGTAGAGCCACCCATCTCCAGTATTCTTCCCAATCTGTAGCTATTACAATAGTATTGTGGCCTGTGAGGTTGAATCTCTATAGGAGTCCTGCATTGCACAATTGAACAGAACACTTGATTTGCAATACAACTCCCTACCGAGCAAGAAATCAACGAAATCGATTGCACTTCTCACCCACAAGGATCCAAATTTTCAAAATACCCCAAGTCAAGAAAAATTTAAAAAATGATTCTGGGACTAATTTTTACTCTTTGTGGTGGATTGTACCATTACACTCGTCTCTTTGAGCTAATCAATCTGCCATATAACTTTGGGTACCCTTTTTTTGGGTTGGGGTCAACTTTTACCTCTTTTGGTGGATTGACCTGTTACGATCATCTCTTCGAGCTGGTCAATTTGCCATTAAACTTGGGTTGCTTCTTTTTGGGGTCACATTCCTCTTTTTGGCGACATGTTGTCGTTTGCAAGACCAACTAGATCCACCGAAACTCGTTGTGCGCACTCTCAATGAGCGCCTTGATCACATGCAATCAAGCTTAGAAGACAAGCTCTCCAACCTCTCTAGACAAATGGAGCATCTACTCTCAAGTACAGACAAGTGCCAATCGTCCTCTATAGCAAGTTCCCCCCTTCCCCAATCAGGGTGCCTTTCCCCATCCCAATAAACTCATCTTGCCTAAATGTGATGGTACAAATCTTCCTGATTAGTAGGGCAAGGTCGATCGATATTTTGAATTCTACCAAATTCCCTAGGATCAAAAGCTCTCCCTAGCCTCTTTTCACCTGGAGAAAGAAGCCCTTCAGTGGTATTAGTGGTTGGATAGGACTCATCCATTTCTCACTTGTTCAAAGTTTCACAAGGAAGCCCTAATCCATTTTGGTCCCAGTACCTATGGAGACTTTGTTGGTGTCGTTACTAAATTGTGCCAAACTCATCCTGTCAACGAGTATTAAAGTGAGTTTGAAACATTGGCCAACCAAACACATGACTTGAAGGAATCAGTTTTTGCAATTGTTTCATCAATGGTCTCAACTAGGAGCGACAAGCTGAGGTTGTCATGTTTAAACTAGATTCCTATTATGATGCTCTGGCCTTGGCACAACATGCAGAAGACAAATTGGCAGCTCAGTGGAAACTAGCCAACTCCACCTCTTTCAAACCTAAAAAGAAGTTAAGAGATAGAGGAACTAAGCCCCCCACCATTCACAGACTCTCAAAAAAAGATAGCAGAGAAAAGGGCCAAGGGACTGTGTTTCAATTGTGAACAAAAATGGGAAAAGGGTAACAAATGTACTGAGCAACGCTTGTATCTCATTGACTCTACTATGGTACCTAGTGACTGAGGAATTTTTAGATGCAGAAGACAAGTTGGTTTCCCCTGAACAACAATCCACTTCAGATGCTCACATTTCTATTCATGCTTTAGATGGGTTCTCTTCTCCCCAAATGCTCAAGGTCATTGGCTATATCAAAAGACAAAGGATAGTGGTCTTAATAGATGGTGGTAGCACTCACCTTTATCAACAGAAAAAGCCAACCAGCTACATTGTTATGTTCATGCTTGCAATAATTTTCAAATTATGGTTGCCAACAGTAATAATCCATCTTGTGCACATGCCGCAATGTTAGGCTTACCATGGGGATTATCAATTGACTATAAATATGTTTGTTTTTTCTTTCGGGGGTGTAGATGTGGTAGTGGGGGTCCAATGTTTACAAACCTTAGGCTTGATCACTTGTGACTACTCCCAGCTTTGGCTCAATTCCACCATGATGGCCAAGAGTATACCTTACAAGCATTGAAGACAAGTGATGTTCAAATGGTTAGCTCCCATCGTATGGAAATTTCGTTAAAGAAAGAGTTTTTTGGTATTTTGTCACAATTCCACTCTCTAGAGGCTCAAACTCTTCCTCCGCAAGATTTGCAGGGCCTCCTTAATAAGTATCAAGTGTTTGAGGAACCCAAAGGCCTACCCCCTCCCAGGTCCCATGATCATTCCATTCCCCTCATCCCTAGTAGCCATCCTCCTAATATTCGGCCCTACAGGTACCCTTTTGAGCAGAAGAATGAAATTGAAAAGACAGTGAAGGAAATCCAAGAGGTTAGTTTCATCCATCCCAATACCAGTCCTTACTCCTCTCTGATAATTATGGTTCCTAAGAAAGATGGGGGTTGGCGAATGTGCCCTGATTTTCGTGAGCTCAATAAATTAATAATCAAGGACAAGTTTCCTATCCCCGTTATTGATAATTTGGTGAATGAGATTTCAAAAGCTAAATTTTTCACTAAGTTGGATCTTTGTTTAGGCTATCACCAAATCTGAGTCAAAGAAGCTAAAATTCCTAAAACTGCCTTTAGGACTCGTGAAGGCCATTATGAATTTTTGGTCATGCCCTTTGGATTATCCAATGCCCCCTCCACTTTTCAAAGCCTCATGAATACAATGTTTTGTGGTTGCTTATGCAAATTCATCTTGGTCCTCTTTGATGCTATACTTATCTATAGTCAAACCTGGACTGATCGTTCATCATGTGGAGATCGCCCTCAAAATTTTACAAGAGCTTTCTCTCTTTGCCAAGCAATCAAAGTGTGCCTTTGGCATCCAACAAGTGGAGTACTTGGACCATATTGTTTCACCAACAAGTGTCCAAGTTGACCCCAAGAAGATTGCCACAATGTAGAGTGGCCATGCCCTAAGTCACTCAAAAGTTTGCGGGGATTCCTAGGCTTGACAGGGTACTAACACAAGCTTGTGCATAATTATGGTAAAATTGCTATACCTTGGATAGCTTTGTCCAAAAATAACTCCTTCCATTGGTCGGAATCAACAAAGGTGGCTTTTAATGCACTTAAAACTGCCATGTGCACTACTCCAATGTTGGTCCTACCGGATTTTCACAAACCTTTCACTCTCGAATATTATGCCTTTGGCAAAAGCATAGGTGCGGTTTTGATGCAAGGATAGCTCCTAGCCTTCACCAGCAAGCAACTCACAAGGTGAAATCTAGCTAAATCAACATATGAAAAAGAAATGTCGGGCTATCCTCCATGTTGTCCAACAATGGTGTCTTTACTTTTTGGGACGCAAATTCCAAATACAAATCATCATAGCCTAAAATATTTTTTGTAACAAGTGTCCTCTTCAGAATAACAAAAGTGGGTGGCCAAGATGCAAGGATATGACTATGATATTGTCTACAAGAAGGATAAGGAAAATGTGGTAGTTGAAGCACTCTCATGCCAATATGAAGAAGGTTCCATCTTTTCTCTTTCTATATCAATTCCCCATTGGATAGATGAGATCCAAAATGAGTGGACCACTATCCTTACAATTCAATATATCATTAGGCAATTGGAACAAGATCCACAGTCAGTGTTGGGTTTTTGCTGAACAGGCAAAGTCTTGACCTATCACGACCCTATTTATTTACCCTCGAATTCAGCACTCAAGCCTCAGTTACTCCTAGAATTGCAATCCTCACCTACTACTGGACACTTGAGTTTCTTGAAGACCTACAAGTGTGTGAAGTGGGATTTTTTCTGGGATGGCCTTAAGAAGGATGTTCAAGCATTTGTAGCTAAATGTGATGTGTGTCAAAGGACCAAAGGGGAAACTCTCAAACCACCAAGACTATTACAACCACTTTCTATTCCCAATTAGGCTTGGACTATTATTTCTATGGATTTCATTGTGGGGCTTCCACTTTCAGGGGGTAAACAAATCATCTTGGTGGTGGTGGATCGCTTGACCAAATATGCATATTTTTGTGCATTACCTCACCCTTACATTGCTTCTATGGTTGCTCAACACATCCTAGATTCAGTCTTCAAACTCCATGGGATGCCTCACTCTATTGTCAGTGATCGTGATCCATCCTTCACCAACAAATTCTAGCAAGAGTTGTTTAAGTTGCAAGGCACCACCTTGAACATGAGTTCGACTTATCATCCTTGTTATCACCCAAATTTGCACCCTTTGCATGCAGCTGTGAAACCTCATGCAACCTGGAATAACATTGGAATGATCTCGAAGTGTGGGACCTTGCGTTTTGAGATCAGACCTCCAAAGAAGGCTGGTTCCTTGCTCTAAGCCTATTACTGAGAACAGTGATACTAAACCTAGTGTTAAACAACTTGCAGGGGAAAGAGTTAGAAGGAAAACTGAAAGGGGAGAAAGGTGATACACCAGATTTAGTGAGCGATAGTGGGCATGGCGTGGACACAACAATGATTCTTTTGCTGCTGAATGGAGATTCACACAGGTTTAGGACTGGTTTGAGGCTTCGGTTTGAAGGTTATACCTGCAGAGGGGCGTTTTACCCACAGAACGGATTACAACTTTTAATTAAAACACAGAAATCCAGAGATAAAAAGGCAAGAAGTCAACATCTATTAATCATGAAGGCCCAGAAAACCATTACAATACAGAAATATTTCATAGCAGGGGTATACCAACATAGCTAATTACATTCATTGGTGGATAAAAGGAAGACAGCAGAGGCCAAATTCAGGCAGTGAGTCACATTCCCATACCCTTGCAATTACACTAAGTGGAATTGACTACAAAACAAAATCGGTAGCATAACAGCCCAAAAATCAACCATCCTCTTTAAAAGAGTGTTTTTTCCAGTCTTTTATAACCCAGACCCCTGCCAGAAGGGCAAGGAGTCGCTGAATCACAGAACCAAGGTCATAAATGCCAGAAGCAGGAAAGTATGGGCAGAGGCATGGTGAAGGGACGTGGACCATGCTGTCACCAGGAGAAAACACGGAAGACGGCAGCCATGACGTGAGACAGGACAGGTGATGGAGAAGCAACCTCCAAAGTCGCCGTCCAACACATAGAAATTTGGTCCTGCAGGACAAAGAGCCCATACGCCATGAATGCACCTGCAGAACCTCACCAACCCGAGCCACTGTGAGGAGAAAAACCCCTCAAAACTTCAAGACGGCCACTGAAACGTCCAATCGGCCCGAACATGCAAAGCCAAATCCGAAAAATGGAAACTGGAAAATCCTCTTAAAAACCTGCTCAAATGAAAGAGGAAGCAAAAGCAAGCATCTTTGCCTCTTACAGTATGTCAAAATTCGTTGAAATGGGGAAGATATAGACGGTCAAAGTTCTGGTCAATTGCCTATATATACCGCTTCTGCATCTGTGTATATATCGGCCTCTGAAGATACCTCTGATCCTGTCTTTGCATGTTCAAAACGCTTTGCATATGTCTCTGCATTTTGGCGCCAAAAGGCCTCTGCAATCGCTCTCAGAAAATACATTTGAAACTGCCTTGTATATGCAAGAGTCTTTGAATATCCGCTCGCCGCTGCCACGTGGCACCTCCTGATTTGCCGTTGAGTTGGGCTAAGAAGTGGTGTTGAAAAAATACATCTCCCCTTGTATATCGCATGCATATACAAGCATACAATCGCATACAAAATGCACTATGGACTTGAAACTGCAACAGCTGCATTTGAACCTTACCTGAAATCCGGCTTGCATATGGAAATGCACCCTCTGCCTATATATCAGCACATACAACACCGATATACAAGTGCGGACCCGAAAATGACCTTTAGCTGCTTTTCATTGCTCTGCCGAGTCCACCTTGTATCACTTCTTGTATATTTCTTTGTATGTGCAAACATACAAACACTGTTGTATATACAAACCGGACCTGAAGCCTGAAAGTGTCGGAATTGATATTCGTTTCAAATCCAGTTTGCATATAACCAATGTACATTTAGCCTTGTATATGCGTGATATGCAAGCCACTGCTCATGTGATCCTTTGTATATAGAAACATACAATTCTCTTTGTATATGGGTGGGGGCCCCACCTCTTGTATGTTGGCGATATACAAATGCCTTTGTATATTTTCCCTGCAGCACTGTAGCAAATGTACATTGCACCTTGTATGTTAAATATGTAAACGCAATATACAAACCCCCTTTCTCATACAAACAGAGAATCCTTATGGAATATGCTCGTGATGTATCTTTTCATTGTATATTCCCTTTTGTATCTTTACTTGCATATCTGAATATACAAGCCCCTACATACATGCAGACCCGATATACATTCAGCGAATATTCCGGGGATCTGCGATGTATATTCCATCCTTGTATTTGCCCCTTGCATCCTTCCAGCGAATGTATATTTGCTTGTATGTTGAAAATACAAAGGCAAAAATACAAACCTCCCATATACAAACAAAGAATCTTTGAGAAATATGCGATGAATGTATATTATACCTTGTATGTTCCACTTGCATCTTTGCTTGTATATCACCAATATACAAACCAGGAAAATTCCCGAGGACCTGCGAAAGATTCCCTAAATGTATATGCACCTTTGGAGCCCGATATACATTCAGAAAATGCATATAACCTAATTTTTCCATCATTTTCTAAGGCCGATGGAGATTTTCAAGCCCGCGAAATGTACATTTGAACTGTATGTTGACCAAAACTTTGACCATGAATAACTTCTTTGTTTGGTCGAATTTCAGGGTGATGTAAAAAACAAACCTGCCTATTTTTTCAAGCTCTTTACAATGGTATTAGGCAAAGTTTCTTAGGAAATTTGGCACCTTTGCCCTATAAGGACTTTCCAAAGGATTTTCAAGGAAAAAACTAGGTTGGCCATTAAACCCTGAGCAGATGAAAAAGGATAACAATCCTCAAACCGATGGGAAAACGAAGATTGTCAACAAGTGCCTGGAGACTTATTTGCATTGTTTTGTCTAACAACTAGGATAGTGGGCCAAGTGGCTACCTCTAGTAGAGTGGTGGTAGAATACTACTTATCATGGAGCTTCCAAAATGACCCCTTATGGGGCCCTCTATGGTACTCCACAATCCTTGAGTACTTATGTTTCAAGTTCTTCACAAGTTGCAACAATTGACAACATTTTGGCCAAATGACAAGACATCTATTGACTACTTAAGGCCAATCTAACACTAGCCCAAAATCGCATGAAACAGCGAGTGGATCAACATTCGACTAAACACACTTTTGATATTGGTGATTGGGTTTTTTTTACATCTCTAGCCCTACAAGCAATTTTCATTACGCGACAAGCACGGTCATAAGTTGGCTCCCAAATTTTACGGTCCCTATAAAATGCTCTATCACATAAGTGAGGTGGCAATACAAGTTAGCACTTCCACCTTCTCAAATCCACCCAATTTTTCATGTCTCATCTCAAGAAAGTGATTGGGACTGCTACTCGATCATCGATAGAGCTAACTGAGTTGGATGAGGCGAGGGCTCGATACTTTTGGAACCTAAGGCTGTTTTGGGTAAGCGCGCCAAGCATTTATCCAATCATTCTATTGAGGATATATTAGTCTAGTGGAAGGGTCTACAACCTGAAGATGCCACATTGGAGTTCGCCAACATTCTCTCTAGCTTTCCTTATCTCAAGCTTTAAGGAGAAAGCTTTTTGAAGGGGGAGGCAATGTTATGTAACCCTTTCTACCTTATGTTAGCTAGTACTAGTTGGGCGCATATGCTTTGTATGTTGCCCTTAGGTAGCTTTAATAAAGGGATGCATATGTTTTGTAAGTCGTCCCACTAGTTGTTAGAATAAAGTAATTATCCCCCATGCATAGGCTGGTAGTAGTTGTCTTTGGCAAAACTCTATATATTGTAATAACTTCTCAATTGAAAGGCATCTTGGAATATTTGCAATTGGAGTGTATGCCCTATTTGGAAGTTGCCCCCTTAAAGTAGTGCTGCAAAGATAATAAAAGCATTTTTGTTTCTCTCATTTCTGCAATATTTTGTGTAAGCATATTTTGTCTTGTAGATTCATTACAAGGTACATACACCAAGCTTCACAAACAATGAGCATGCACAAGATGATACCTAGCCTCCATCCCAAGCCTTCTATTTATAGGCAAGAAAGCAACAAGAAGGGAAAAAAATACTAAGTTTTCTAGCCACCATTAATTAATAGCACCCAAGTGACAATCCCAAGGTGGGCACCTAAGTTTGACTCTATATCCATTGGTCATTACAACCTTCAAGGCAACCCAAATACTCTCACTAATTGTAATGTCCCCTTGTAGCAAGCCAAAATTTCCGCAACCTTGCAAACAATTTCAACTTACTAAAAGAGAACATTAGTATTCCATTTTTCATTTCCTTTAATCATAAACATAACCATATACTAATTGTTATCTCATAAATCCATTTTTCAATACATCATGATTCTCCTTGGGTGAGATAATCCTTAGGCCTCTTATTAACCTCACCTTCCACCTTGTGAGAGAAGATTTGTTAGGTAGGTGATGTCATCTCAATCCTATGGGTCCATTAATATTATTCCTTAGTTCGTCAACTAAGGCCCATAATTCCTTAGTCCGTCAACTAAGGCCCATTCCTTCGATACTTAAATCGAAGGTCCATAGTAATATCCTTGATTCGTCAACCAAGGCCCATAATATCCTTGATTCGTCAATCAAGGCCCATTCCCATGGAATGATCCATACCTACCGTAACTATCTACCCCACATTCTTAGTGTTAGGTGGTTTAGTAAAAGGTCTCCTATCTAACCCTTGGGTAATCATGCCCACATACATTAAGATCATTCTAAGATCATATTCATAAACCATGATACCAATTTTGACTTATGCCATTGCCATATATCCCAATATGGAACTCTTGATATTTATGCAATTATTCAATCCTTTATTGAGGTATGCATATTAGATATCTATGTTAGTCTTATTTCATTTCTTCTCTTATTCATTCTATGAACTTATAAATTCTTCTATTCTTATTAGTCTTATATTAATTAAAAAACCTCATCTAAACATGTCATAATGCTAATTACAATGATCATATATGTAATATCCATTTTATTAATTTTTCCAACCTATACACTAGCTTCTTACTTTACCCTTATATCTTATCTATTGCATATTGACAGTAATGGATTCTTATTTTCAATATCTGCATACTAGTTTCCTTAAATCTTATAAACATGATAAATAAGTAAGAGACTTACCTTCAATACCCCCAATGGACGGTGGATGCCCTGCAGAACCGATGCCTTCTCTTATTCGCTGCAGCCTAAATCCCAACTTCCTGTTGTATATTGTTAATTCATCAATTCCCTGTTTGTATCTTCAATGTCTTTACTCGATGCTGAACCTAATATGATTCTTGGATATGCAGATCAGATGTTCGATGATGTTCAATTCTAATTATATGCGCTGCTATGAAGTTCCGATCCACTGTATAATTTGCAGATGTGATATGTTCACTTGTTTAATGCTCGATGGTAGATGATTATTGATTTCCTTCGCAGTCCCTTCTCCACGATGCCTTTGGGAAGAGGAGCGCTGCCCTTTAAAAAGCCCACAAATGGGTTTGTTCGCTTAAGAGACACAGCGATTAGTAAGAGGGCCTCATCGCTTGCTTTTATTTGTTAAATATGTATGATGTTTAATGCGTTAGTTTTGTCGGGTCGGTGTCTCTTAGAGAGATCCGATCCCTCTTTAGTTTTGTCGGGTCGGTGTCTCTTAGAGAGATCCGATCCCTCTTCCACTTTTAATTTTTATTTGTTATCATATCTATGTAAGTATGAAATAGATATTCATATATTGATAAATAAATATATGCTTATAAATGTTATACTTATGCATGTATATATATTTTGTGTAATTATTGTAACAGATATTAATGCATACATTTACATATATCTTGTCATATAGTGAATTAGAAATTATTCTCTCAATTATTGACCTTATATGTCACTTGATATATAGGACCTTCATTGTATAGGGAGTATGACACTAATCCAAGCACCCAGGATGGCTCATCTCACATGACCTTATATTAAATACTTTTTACAAGACTTTCAATAATCAAATGCATATCTCCAATGTGCCTCCCACATTAAATGCATTTGCCCAACGTGTCTAACATGAGCCCATTAAGCCATGTGTTTACTAAACTATGACCCTCGATATTAAATGCATTTCTCCAATGTACCTCCCACGTTAAATGCATTTCCAATGTTCCATACAACTCCTAAGGAAAATATTGCACTCCCTAAAGCATGTCCCCCACTTTGAAATAGACCACAACTTTACAAAGTATCAAATATTTTATGCAAGGTGTACAACACCTTTCCCAACAATTTCATTGTAATTGGGGTAAGAGGATCTAACTGCATAGGTTTTTTCTCATAGTTTTTTGCTAAATTAACTCTTCTATAAAAATTTGAAATCTCATTAATTAAACTTATATTTCCAACCATATCAATTTCTAAAGTTTTCAATAATAATATCCACCATAAAATCTTTCTTATTTATTAGACCCATTGTACAAATTTCTAAATGTCCTTAATTAATAATTTACCTATTATTTTGTGATTACACTAATCTAAAGTTGATGAATTATTTGAAAATATTTTACCTTTTCTCCATGTTTCTGATGAAAGTAGATTGTCATTGATGTCAAAAAGGTGTTTGAGTTGAATGTCATTGATGTCAAAAGGTTTTGCAGGTTCACATGATGTTGTTGCTCATCAATTACTTAATTGATATATTGAGTTGATATATTTAGTTGATATGTTGCTCATCAGGTGTCAGGGATGTGTTTGATCAGGATATCTTCAAGATTATCTCAAGATGGTTTCTCGTGTTCATATTGATCTTTGGAGTTCTTAGTTTTGGTTGATCATTATGTTATGATGTTGAGTTGTTTGATCATTATCTTCTTTCATGGTGGCAGCATGACAAAGTTACAATGTGGAATGTTACAATGTGGGCTTTCATGCTTCTATCTCAGTTAGTTATCACAGCTATTGCTTCATGGTTGGTGATCTTGTTGATATCACTATGCGGCTTTGTTAAGTTCTTCAAGACAATATGTTTTGTTTATCATGGTTCAACAAAGATCGCTTGCTTCTCAAGTTCATATGTTTCATGATAAAGGATGTTGGAGACTTTGAACTTCATCTTGTTTAGGATGTTGGTGTTTAGCATTTTGATTTCATGCAGTGAAGACATATACTATTTTAAAGACATGTATTGTCATGATGGTGTTCAAAGTATTTGATGTCATGATGACATAGATGTTGAAGGGTTTTCCATGCAGGCTTCTTATGTGCAGAGATACAGGGTTTGATTTGCAGAGTTATATGGTCTTTCATGAAAAAACACTTGCTTATTCATGCTCAATGTCAAAGAGACAAGTGTGAACCTAAACACTTAAGCAAAATTCCTAAATTGAGTTATTAAAGCTTATCATGATAAGCCTTTATTACCCCGTCATCTCCATTGTGCTCTTTTTGTTTTGTAGTTGACCTGCGTTCGCAGGTCATTTCATTAATAATAACCCACTAGAGGGTTTCTTAAACATCTTACCACCGGCCCCATTAATTGTCTTTACCTCTAGCATCGGTTTCATCTTTATGTGTTGGGCGCAAATCTTATATCAACGGTCACTTTTAAACTTTGAGAAGCGCAAAAAGGGTTTATCAATGGCTATGTTTAAAACTTGAAACCTCCTCCTGAGCATCATTTTTGACGTGCTTCTAGCCGTCTATTCCTTAAGACTGCAGTGAGCATGGCTTTTTAAGCTATTTTTTAGCCTTCCTAAAAGGTAGTTTTTTATTAGAGATTTGAAAGCTTCTTTTTAAAAATGATTCTTTTCTATTCTCGAGACTTTGAAGATATATAGAAAGAATTTATTTTTGAAGAAAAAAAGGTCTTTTTTGGATGTTATTTTTATGAAGATTTTTTGCTTCCTTTCTTATCTTCATATAGAAGGTTTTTGAGCTGCAAGTTAATGAAGGAGTTTTCTAATTTCTTTCAGAGGCAAATTAAGATGGATTTCATTTGTTAATCATAGAATAAGTTGAAAAGTTTTTTTATGCAGAGAATTTTTCAGAAGAGAATTTGAAGATATTTTTTGTGGAGAGATTATTATGAAGCTTGAAGGATATTTTTTTGGATCCATGACAAAATTTCGTTGAAGATAATATTTGCAATGCAAAGGAAAATGAAGGGTTTTTGTAGATAAAGAAATTGTAATTAATTTTATTGAAGATGAATTTTTGCAGGTGGAGCTATTTATTTTGGAAGATGAAAGGTTTTGAAAAGAGGAAAATGAAAGTTTGTTTTGAAGATGAAAGGACATTCAATTTGCATATAATTGTTTTACAAGTACTTTGATAATGTGTGTGGATGGATCAAAGTGCATTGAAGACATCTTTGAGAATATATTACAGATGATTTTTGTATGTATGAGATCATGTTTTTTTTGCAGATACAGAGTGTGACAAAATCATCAGATGTTTGTATGAGAGTTTGTGTAAGGATCAAAAATGTTGTGATGAAGATCTCCTTGTGCAACAAATTTTTAGATTGAATCACAAAGACATTATGCAATTGACAGGTGAATTGTTATGCAGAGATAATCAGGTGAATTGTTATGAAGAGATATAATCAGGTGAATTGTTATGCAGAGATAATCAGGTGAATGAATTGTAAATTGATTGAACAGAGATAATGAGACTAGTATGCAGATTGGTTTGAGTGTGCTCAGAGATGACAGGTCATGAATGGTGCAAACCAAATTGAGAAGCAATCATGTCTTGCACATTGTTTTGATGATGGTGATTGTTTCTGCCAATAAGGCTTGTGGTCAGTGAGACCTTCCTATGCCAGTGAGGCTTGTGGTCAATGAGACCTCTGTATATGTCAGTGAGACATTTGTAAACTTGAAGTTTTTCATTTAAGCCAGTGAGGCAGTTTGAGTGGTTTTTCTACCCCTGGAGGGTTTTCCACTCAGTATATCTTTGAGTTAAACTTCTTGTGTTGTTTCTCTGCATTAATAATTGGTGTTTAACAATTTGATGATTGTGAAGTTAATATTTGATCTCAGTTCATAATAAAGTTCATTGACAATTTGTAAAAGGTGAGAAAATTGAATTATTATATTAACACTGATTCACCCCCCCCCCCCCCCCCCTCTCAGTGTTAATTGTATTCCTACAGTTTCCATCCATTATTTTATGTTTTTTTTACTAAACCAAATTAAAAGGCAACAAATGCACCTTCTACACATCTATTCATACTAACCTGATGTGCCTATCATAAACTAACTCCAACCTTCTGTGCATGGGATAGTGCTAAACTAAGTTTATTAAATGTTTCACATTACTGTGTTAAATCACTGTATTAATTTTATTAATCTAATATATATGTGGGATTTTACATTATTCAAATAATATGGGAGCATATGGTCAATTGGATCCTGTATGGACAGCGCACTAACAACTTATTCACTATTGAATCCAGATGATTCAATAGATACAACTTAAACTTTACTAATTGGCCTGCCAATACATTATTGTCACTGAGTTAAATTGCAGTATTAATTTTCTTAATCTAACATTGTTATTGACTCATGGAAGAGATCGAACGAGTGATAAAAGCACTGGTTTGTGGGTGTGCAAACCTTGGTTACAAGATAGAATATTTCAACATTTTTTTTTTAATAATCTCACGCTGTTTTCTGGACCAACACTATGTATATTTGGATTATATTATCAAATCAATTTTACTATGCAATTATATTAACAAAGTAAAAAAAAACATAATACCAATAGTAGTAATTGTTCTGTTTTCCTATTGAATGCAGTATACAGGTGTTGTTTCTTAAATTTAAAACAGAGCAAAGTGCTCTGGGTCTGATGCATGTCACCGTCTTTCTGCCTGTTGCGCAGACGTGGAAGACAGGTGTTGTGAGTCTAAAATGATGTAAACCAAATAATATGGTCAGTAATGGCATTGGCGTAAGTATTATAATCATAACTTGCAGCTCCAAAGGTTTGCATCTTTAACAATGGGCGGCAGTAGTTGTCTTCAATCTTTTAGAGCATAGATCATTTCAATGGCCTCAAAGGCCTGTATTATTCCCACTACAACACCCTTTGTGGACAAGAAGGAGGATACTAAGCCTATGCTAATAAAGAATGTTGAGATGATAGGAGAGGAGCCATACAACAGCACTTTAAATAATTCGATTTGGTAGTTTGTTTAATAAATTTCCTTTGGTGTTGTCTGTAGAGAAAGATGAAAAATTGTTGGCATTGATAGAAGTCAGCAACATGGCCCGTGGGATGAATATAATGCTGCAAACAAAATGAAAATTGATGCCATGGAGAATAGAAAACGAAAGAGCTGTAAAATGGGGAAGTGAAATTCACTAAGCAAAAGAAGCACAGGAATATAGGTATGGCAATTACTTCTGCCGTCCACTGAGAGAATAATACAACAGAGGAGAGGGAGGAATTTAGTTTATATAACCGGTCACAGTGGGAGGTAGCGGCCAATGTGTGGTGTATGGTGGGTGAGCACTCTTGCAAGTGTTCCGTTGACATAGACTACCCCAGCTGTCAGGAAGTGGAGTATTTTCCAGGCAAAATCAGTCAGTCCCAGTGAAATCAGTCAGTTAGCAGGACTGACAAATATTCATCATTGAAACCCTGGCTAACTAAGCCTATCGGCTAATTAATGGAAGATCAAAATTATGGCTAAGAAAAGGGGAAAAGTTAAGTTTGCATAACCTAATGTCAAGAAAACTCCCTTTCTTCAGCGTGTTCTAGATTAATGAAGCCTGAGCATTATATTTGGTTCAAAATAGATAAAGACACAGACTAATTATCTTTGATATGAGGCCAAATCCTGATATATATCAGAAACTGGATCATCATTGATTGATGTATGCATTAGTATCAAAAAGAATTGAATATTAAATGCGATAAACGGACTGAGTAAGATAAAGGACAAAAGAAGGTGAGGAAGATGGTTAAAAAGATTCAGAAATCCATGCATGGAATATGAGAGGGATTGTATTGTACTTAAATTTATCTCATACTCGTCCCACTAATCTAACACAATAAATTGATGTTGCAAGAACCATTCGTAGTTACTTAAAGTCAATAAAGTTGACTTTTCATCTTGAACAATAAAAGAATGAAAAGATGAAATTAAATTAACGTCCACAAACATACAAAGTAGGTCAATGGAACTAAACAGGTACAGCAAGTTACAGTAGCAAGTCACAACTGATAAAAAGATCAACAACTAAAAATAATATACCAAAATTTAAAATTAGGAAGCAGACATTGGCTGAGCTATGGTCTAGAGGTGAGTCAGCAAGTATTTACAACTGCTGGACCAGTCTCAATTCTCAGAGCACCCACCAGTTGCTAGGATTCTACCTAGAAATCTGCAAAGTAACACCTTCCCGAGACTTTGATCCTCTCCAGCCAAGCAAAAGTTCACCAATCAAAAATAACAATTAGGAACCAAAAGAACCTAACAAGAGGGAGCAAACTTTGGACAAGCCAGGATAGAGAAAACAACTCTGTGAAACAGAAGCCCTAACCCTTGGTCAAATATGATTCATAAAATACTCCGATATCATTACTATTAGTAGAGCCAAACAAAAATCTCTGCTGTGGAACAAAGCCCAATTCAACTCAGTTGTTCTGAGCAACAATACTCACACAGAAATTAGATATTTGTTAGCAAAGAACTCACCTTGCCTCTGGCTGCCCCTGCAATTGATGCAACTCGCCCGAAGACTGACAAAGTTCGGACTGGTGCAACCCTGGCAGCATATTTTTGTTGAATTTGACTTGCATACAGTTCTACAGTCCCATTGCTCGAATGTTAAAGCCAAATATTAGAGAGTCCTTAAAAACTGGAATAGCGGCAAAAGAGCGATCCTTAAAATCTTCTGCTCATTCATAGCACTGCTACAAACTGCTAAAAATCCTGATTTTTCAATTTTCTGCCAAAGAACAGTCAAATTTTAAAACTGTGCCAAGAAAGAACTCAATTACAGAAATTTCACCAAGAAACAAACCCTGTCCTTTTAACAAAATACAACCAAAGCCCATAGCTACGAGTTAAAATATAGGATTTAATCCCAATCTTTGATATAGAGACTTTTACAAAATAGTACCAAATCCCATAGGTACGAATTAAAATTTTAATCCTGATCTTTGATACAGAAACCTAAATTAGTACTTGTTTTGTTCTTCTCCGGTTGCATTCATTTTCTTCTCTATTTCAGAAAACACGTTTACTTTTCATTACCCCTATGTGTTGTTCATTCAGTAAAATCTCCATTTTTTCTCCACATTTGACATTATTTTGAAATTATTTCTCCCCAGCAATAAATAACTTTATTTTTAACCCCTAATATGTTGTTTGTTGCCTAGAATGTACACTTTTCCTCTAAATCTGCGATACATTATTTCTTCTCCGGTAAACATACACTTTACCGTTTTTTTTGCCTACTCTGTTTCTCCACTGTAATCTCCATTTTCTCAAACATTTGCATATACATCACCTTTTTTCCCCACATAAACACAAACTTTACCCTTGTCTACCCTTGCTCCGTTGTTCCTTCATTAAAATCTCTAATTTTTCATTAACATTTGCAGCGCCCTTGTTATATTCACACCAATAATCACAACCTTCACTTTCTTCAAACCCTAAACTGTTATTCGTTTTCTAAACACTCCATTTTTTCTCAAATGCTGTCCAATTTCTCACCAATGAACACAATTCTTACTGTTTTCTAAACCCTGAATTGTTGTTCCTTAGCTAAAATTTCCATTTCTGCTGAATATTTACCACAGCTTTACAACTTCCTGCGCAACTCCGTAACTTCCGCGCCTACTCATATATTTGTTCCTCAAAATTTACATCTTTGACTAAAATTTCTTGCTATTTTTGTCTCTACTATATTCTTCTTCCACTATTTATCGATTATCGGTGTTTTCCGGGGCAAAACCTCCATTTTTTAAAAAGTCTTCTACAGCATCTGCCAATTTTATAAAATAAAACTTGCGAAGGTTCTCGACATACCTGGCTATGTAAAGAAGAGGAACGTAAGCCTCTGTTATCCGATCTGAGCGCCGAACGGCTCGATCTAGAGCTGAATCGACGAGGATTTCAGATTTGTTCTTCTCTGCTCAAATTTTCGACGGAGAATTATTTTATTCAGATTTTTTCTGAAAAAAGAGATTCTGACAACGACAAGTGCACGTAAATTCTCGTAAATATTTGACGAATATGCTGTATGGAGGGCTGAGAGCACGCGCTGCCAACGTTGGACACGAGGAGTTTTCTTTTCCCTTTGCAGAGGTCTCGTGGAGTGCACGGGCTATGAATCTCTATATAAATTAATATTAAATTAAGGTTTTACCTTCCCTAATTAAAAAGATTGATTTAATATAATAGCACTATACTTTATCATTATAAAGCTTGCTATTGTATTTTTTTCATACGATACCACAATATTTTATCAATTGCAAGCTTGCGTGTATTTGTTTTCAGAGCTGGAAAATGCACAGGGTTTCGTGAGTGGGAGGTGACCTCATTCACACGTAGGAGAGCTTTCTCGTTGCATTGTCTATAGGCAGGGTATGACCATCAAGACTTGTAGATCAAATGCGTCCTAATGATACCTATGGTATTTTTTGAATTCTGCGGACTGCACACACTATGGGCATTATGGTAATTTTTATGTTTTTTTTTTTAATTTGACTATGTTATGTTTTGAATAATCACACTATGGGTATTATGGTAATTTCTATGTTCTCTTTTGGATGGGATTTGATTATGTTTTTAAGTTTTTTTTTTAATAAGTAATTAATATAGTTTTTTAATAGAAAGATTGTATATTAAAATAAATGTGTTAAAACATATAGTTAAATCTTCAAAAAAATAGGTGGTATGGAATCATGTCCCAAAGTTAAAATGGTAAAGTCATAAACTAACAAAAAAAACAAAAATGTGGCATCAAAAAAAGGAAAAAAGGCACACATGAAATAGTGTACATCACTAACAAAGAAATAGTCATTAAATTACAGATAGCCAATAAGGTACAAGGGCAATTCCAAAAGGAGGGGGGGGGAGGGGGGGGTTGTAATGCTCCAAATAAATAAATTGTAGCAAATATAACTCAGATCTAAAATATTTCTAGAGCCTTGCATATATATTAAATTTCTTCTCAATATAAACACAATTTCTGTATAACTATGCAATCCAAACTTTGGTAATTTTCATTCTGGAACACTGAAAGCTTCTTTAATATCATAAATATGAAAAATACAACTAAACATAGCAAACTCACTCGATATGAACAACAACAACAATCCCCAAAAATATCACAAAATATATCTTGATACGATGTGTTGGTTCCTCCAATTGATTATCTGAATCCTCTAAATATTTAACCAATTTCTCATACTTAAGGATTCTAGGTCAATGGCCAACGAATAGGATTCAACAAGGAGTTGGAATCCTCTATGCTTTTGATTCTGTAAGACCAAGGCGGGTGTACCCTTTACAACATCTAAAGATATTTCAAACTTATTTAGGATGTTGCTATAAAACGGAAGGTTCTCAATGAAAATGTACCAAGGAAATGATTGTTTCCTATCAGATTAGCTTAATCCTCTGGCAACTCAATTCAGACCATGATTGAGAATGATTACTAATCCAATTCTACTCCTAGAACAATAAAAGAAATAGAGATGATTTTGATTGTTTGGATGCATCTAAATCAACATATCAGCTCAGTGAGAGATCGGTGCCTAATCCTAGTGTTACAAAGTCAAGTTGCACAAAACAAGTGTATCATTCAAGCAATATTATTTCATTACAAATAGACCAATGGCATCAACACCTTGCATTAATGCCTCTTATACTTAGAACTCCAGAACTATCATTTAAACCATAATGCATAATGAAATTAACAGAGTATTTTCCAAGCAATTATTTCTCTCCTTGAGAGAAAGCCAAAGATAATACACGTAGTACAGAGAACTGCAAAGATGAATCAAAATATCCTTGATATTCAGTACTCATAGTAACTTCATTAATTGTACAATATGGAGAGAGTTCTACAACTAGTATGACAATATATTCAACTTTGAAAATGATTCATTGTTCTACAAATTTGAACACAAATTGAAATACAACTTTCTTCTATTTACTTTGGACCAAGACACAAAATACACTACTGCCCAAAATAAATATTTAGAACCCTTACAAAATGGCCATGGATTCCTTTTTATAGAAACAAGGGACACAACACACTTCAGGCCATGCACAGATGTCATGTTTTCATTTGACAATCCACATACATCTTGTTAGAACAGAATATGCCAAAAGGCATCTTTAAGGCATAAAAGACAAAAGTATTTCCTTCATTGCAGTACAGTTCCGAGAAAATCTAGTCGTCATACCAGAAGATCAAATCATTCCCCTAAAAGGGAAGGCTAACTGTTTTGTCCCTTACCTATCCCACTCTTGCTCGTGGAAAATAGGTCATTATGATTATATGATCCTCCACCATCGTGGTTGATCATATGCATGTTGGCTCAACCACCCTTCACATGAGAATACCTGCAAGGAACAACATCTCTAGAGGCTCCCAAATGCTAATGTCTTCCATCTTGCACCACATTCCAAGCCCAGGGACGTGACTCCTCATCTTTCAAGGGGAGGTTTCCAACTACCTCAACCCTCAAGAAGCCCAAGGAAGCCACATACAGCTGACTCTGGTAGTGCCAAAAACTTTCCCATAGAGGAAGCAGCAACAATCATTAGTCTAAGTTAGATAAAGAACTAACTATTCTTGTCAACTTAGTTCCTTCTTCCCATCATTGGTTGTTTCATCTAGGTGGACAACACTCCTTCAATTGCAATTGTTGCTTTGTCAAGTGCCACCTTCTTGAGGGAGGGGAAGAGGGATCAATAAGGCCTCTCTTCCCCAAGCCTAATCTAGAGACTCACAATAACATGTAGTTGTTGGAGTAGCCAGACAGGAAACCAATCTCCCTGGCTAGAATGAATCAAGAGAAAACTAGGGAATGACAGGAGTTTGATGCTTGCCACTTCATTCCATGGATTTTGCCTGAACCACCCATGCCTTAGGAACATGATCCTTATTCCTTAACTTTGTATGAACAGAGCATTAACCAAGAAAAGAAGGATTTATATTCCTTGAGACATAAGGTGGTAAACACATCAAAATAGAATGGGACATACAATTCATTTTTGCTCCTGACAAAGGAAAGTTGCAGCCAATGGGTAAAAGGGGCACCTATTTATAGAAAGAGAGCGGATATCCTTATCCCTCGATAGTCTTAAATCTACCAACACCTTGATCATCTTAGCCTAGCCAACAATGCAGTACTTTTGGTCTTAATTGGTAATCTTTGGAAATCTCGTCAAGGCTGCTAGAAGAGGAAATGGAGGTGCTACCCTAATATCAACATCAATTGTTCATAACCCCAAGCTTCTACGTGTATAAAATTCAATCAAAGCCTCTATTTCCATAATGAGAGAGCTAAAGTAGGTTCCTTGATCTCATCATTTTTCCTATTTTAAATAGTCTACTTCTTGTCTTGCTCTGCCTTGACATTAGGTGAAAATCCTAACAATCCTTTTGAAGGCGATATCCTGCTCGACCAGATGCATCACCCTGTACAATGGCAACAAAAAGGGGTTGCCAAGAACTTATCCATATGGTAAATTTCCCTTTTAGATCACATCCATCATCAATCACTCAGACGAATAAGCTAACTTTTCAATTGATGGCAGAACCTAGGACCAGTTACATGCTTAATCTCTACCTTTCTCTGCTCTAGGCTAACAACATTATCTCATTGTTTACCACGCTCCTCCACTTCGTCAACTTGTTTGATCCCAGCCATCAGATCCGTTTGGGGAACCAAATCAACGGTTATCAAAGATAGTCAATAAGTCAAGCTGGAGTTGTTTATTAGCTTTGAAATCCATCCATAGATTTACTTTGATCAATGGTCTTTGCAGAAATTTGAATATCTTCCAACAAAGGCCAGTTATCTCGAAAAGACCTGGAGCTTATCTGCCATGGTGGCACTTCGCATCTTCATGCCAAGTCAATTGGGATTGTGGTGAAATCCTTACCTCTGCTGAAATAGGCCACTTTGTGGGAGTAGTGGACACTATGGACATCACAATCCACCTCATCGCCTCCACCATCACAGCAAAACCTTTGAACATATCTATTAAGAGAGAAAATCCATGCAAAACCATTGGAACAAACAAAATTGCTTATTGGCAATCGTCGTCTCGCTGGGCGTACTTAAGACTCTCAATGGAGAAGTAACCTCCCACGAAACAAATGACATCTCAGAATAGATAAGACATGTCGAATGACAGGGATGCTTACATGATCCCGCGAGAGGCAAAAACAAGGTCTGGCGAAGGTAAAAGCTTATGCAAAACAAGAACATAGCATCGTGGCATGCCAACTAGGCACAACATAAGGATCATTTGTGGCACGTGCAAATATGTTGTTTTTTAAGGAAGGCCCCAGACCAACGACCTAGCAAAGGGGGCCGGTAAAACAAATGACATAAGACACATGAAGGGCAACTTAAAATATCGAGGATGACCTATCAACGGTCAGTGGAAAATTATAATGAGGAGTGCACAAAAGTAATTGCAATAAGGCTCTAGGCTTTTTTAGGGTTTTACTTGGGTTTAGCAAGCCTAAACACATGAGACCAAGGGCTAATGTGTTCATGAAATGCAGGTCCAAACACAATGCATGCAACGGACACCCAAAATTGGCAATTTGTGTGCCAAATGAAAGATAAACCATCAATACTTGAAATTAAACCTTTGAAAGTCTGAAACACATTGATATACGATGTTATAACATCATGCTCCAATGCACTAGATTTGACAATTTCAACACTAAAATTGCATTTAACCTCCACAAATTTGAAAGAAGAGTCTTAGAAACCCCCAAGTATAGAAAAGTACTATTGCATAGAACTTACAACAACAAACAACACAACAACAAAATTTAAAAATTCATCCTCACAAATAAAACCCAAAAACCTGCAAACAAACACACCAAAAACTACATACTACTCCAATCAGCTCCAATACAACCTCTGAGTGAGATTGCTCTGCTAAATTAAAGGGTTCTAGTACTCTGATTCAATAGACCAATGGGTTTCTATCCAATGATCCCATTCTCCTATGGGTTTTCATCCACAGAAGAAATCGTAAGAACACTAGTGTTCATACAGTAGTGAAAGAGAAAATGTCATCAAAAGGTTCTTTTGTATGAAATCTCTCACATATTAATAGATGTCTGCAATTCAAATTTGGGTGCCCAAATTCTCCAATACCTTATATCTTGGAATAAAAAAAACTTAATTAGCATGCACCTATTCCAAGCCCATCAATGTCAACTAAAAATAGGCAAGTAACTTCCCTCTTACACCTTGTCATAGAATCTACTAATTTTGCATTGGGAATAAGAAATCCACATAAAGAAACACGAATAAAATATTAAATAATTAATATTTAATAGACTATAATATTCATAAAATAATTTAGGCAAAGATTGAATGTATAGAACATGTGGCATAATAGTAAGCATAATAAATGTCAAATATGTGGAAATATGTGCAAATATAGATGAGATCGAGATATGAGAGAATATGTAAATGAGATATATAATGGTGTGGGAAAATGAACCCAATTTTGTACAAGAATACGTTGTCTATCAATATATAATTGTATTAAATCATTCCATTGAAATGAACCCAAAACTAAATGGAATTTAACTTGAGTATGCAAAGTACACTATTACAAATATATTTAAATTTTAGATAACTAAATAAGAAATACACATTCTTAAAATTGAAGAAAATTTAAGAAAAATCATTAATTTATTTAAATTAAACATATTAATTTAAATTCTTTTATTTCTTTTAATATTAAATAAATTAATTTTATTTATTAAAACGTTTTAAAATTAATCTGTTAGTAATAGAAATTAAATTATTTTAATATTTAAAATTCAAGACAAAAAAATAAACAAACTCACTCTAGATTCTAAATAGAAATTTGTTGGGCTTACATGGAATGAGGGACAGGGAAATAGCCAATAAAAAGGCTCCAACTAATCTGCAAGCCCACGTTTTTAAATTAATCCATTTTAGAGGAAAATTTCTCGGATCTTCTAGTTGGAGTTATGACCTATGAGTCGACTGTCGGCCAATGTCTACATATTAACAAGTATGGAGTATTTAAATCAAAGAAACGTAATGATTTTATTTTTGTTAGTGCGAAAGAAGTCTAGAAGTGCGAGAACTCACGCTAAGGTACAACATATTTGTGCATATCATAAATTTGGTCCTATATTAATTGAGTGGAGAAAGATAGTGGTAAAGGGTCTCTTCAAGTATAAGAAGCAACAAAACAAAATATAGATTTTGGAAGGTACTTTATTTATTTATTTATTTATTTCATGTCAATTTTTTTATAAAATATGAAGTGTTGGATAATATTATTTAAAGTTGTATAACTGGGTTTTTCTCTTTACATTTATTATAATTATTTATTAATGTATTTGTTTTATATATTATTTTTTGTTGAGAATTAACAATCTTTTTTTAATGGATAGATTGTAATGATGGAGTTTATAAATAATGGACATCAAACACATATAGGTGACTATTATTACAGATCGAAAACATTCACTGTGAGTACTTTGTAAAACTTTATCTTTCACTATCTTCTCATTTATTTATTTAATTGAAATCAGAAATCACTCTTCTTAAAATAAAGTTAGTTCAGTATATTTTATTAAAAAATTGATTACATTTACAATGATTTATGTATATATTTCTCTTTTGAACAGGATGAAGAGAAGATGGCAATCAAGGGGCTACTCCACCTAAAACATAAACCAGTTGTTTTTAAAAGTAAACATTCAAGTCATGAAGAATTAGGTTATCATCTAGCTGATGTTGGGAGTGCTGATCACCCACGAATGATAAACCATAATGTTAATGTTTTTCACAATAAGGTCAAACATTCAAGCCCTCAAAAATCAAGTTATCCTTTAGTTGATGTTGGGAATACTAGTTCTTCTCACAATAAAGTTAAACATTTAAGCCATGAAGAATCAGAGTATATGATAAACCCTAATACTAGTTCTTCTCCCAATAAGGTTAAACATTTAAGCCACGAAGAATCTGGTTATCTTTTAGTTGATGATGGTGAAGTTGGTCACCTTGGCATAAAAAATATTAATAGCAAGGTTTCTCACAATAAGGTCAAACATTCAAGACATAAAAAATTGAGTTTTCTTCTAACTGATGGTAAGAGTAAAGGTCACCATAAAATGATAAACCTAATAAATTCAAGGATTTCTCACAGTAAGGTGAGGCATTCAAGCCTTAAAGATTCAAGTGATCCTATAGCTCATGGTGAGAATTTTGATCATGATGGAATGAAAAACCACAAAGTTATGGTTTCTGACAGTAACATCAAACCTTCAATCCCTGAAGAATCAAGTTGTCCTCCAGCCGATGGTGGGAGTAGCTATCATCATGGAATGATGAACCCTGATGCTGAGTTTTCTTACAATAAGTTCAAACATTCAAGCTTTGAAAAATTGTGTTCTTTTAGAGCTGATGATAAGATTGCTGGCCATCTTGAAATGATAAATTCTAATGTTTCGGTTTCTGACAATAAGATCAAACATGGAATTAGTGCTAGCCACTGTCATCTTCTTGAAATCCGGATGACAAACCCCAATGCAAGGGTTTCCCATGGCCAAGTTGAGATAAGAAATATTAGTACTACAGTTTCTCATCCCAAAGTTGAGATGACCAATCTTAATACTGAGGTTTCTCATCCCAATGTTGAGATGACAAATTTTAATACTGAGGTTTCTCATCCCAAAAATGAGATAACAAATCACAATGCTATGGAAAACCTGAATACTAAGGTTTTTTATGGAGAATCTTTTTCAGAGGCACCCCTTCAACTTTTGGATTCTAAACTTGAGCAAGGAGATATTGGACATACTGAGATTGCACCTGATGCTGGCCACACTGAGATGGCAGATAGTAATTCTAATGTGGTTCATTTTAAAATTGGTGCTAGTCAACAAAAGATGAAAACTTACAGGAGGAGGAAAGTGTGGAAGCCCCTCAAAGACAAGCCTCGAAGGGGAGACAATCTATTCATAGGAGCCCATACATACAAGAGAACTGGACGTTGGGAATGCAATATATGGTATACCCTCTCTTATTTTGGTGACACTGTTAAATTCTATCTGAGCAATATTTTTAAATTGGCAATGTAGCATAATATTGTTGGAGGATATATTTCTTCAAGTAGTAAATTAATATATACGCTCTTTCATCTTATTTCTCTGCAGGTTACAGAGGCCTATAGACAGACAAATTAATTTTGGTTAGTAAATACAGCAGCCTACTAAGTTTTCTAATTTGACAGAAGGGTACTTATAGGAGAGGAAAATCATCCATAAACTTTAGGGTTTCCATTTAATTTTTGTTATGCTATCTACATGTTATTAATTTTATACCCTGTTACCTTTGTTTGTTTTACAGGTCAATATTACATCCCTGAAGCAGCAGCAAGGTTAGCACTCTAAAAATTGTTTTGGGATCTTCTATTGTTATTTCTATTAATGTATGTAGTTTATGATAAAATTCTATGATACCCTGTGGCTTACAGAAGCTCTGACAAAGCTATGCTAGTCACACGTAAACCAGAAGACAGAAGATTAAATTATCCTGAAACAGATTATGACATGAGACTTATAGAGGAAGTAAGTTACTGCACTTTTGGATGATATGCATAGATGGTGTTACAACATTTTTGTTTTTGATGTATTTTCTTATTACCCATGTATTGATTTCTTTTCTTTGGATTTGTAGTGGAGAGAGATATTTAATGAGGATGTACAGAAATTTGCAAGAGTGCTTCGAGAACAATCAAAGGGTTATTCGGAGGGTTGCATTGCAGGTTTAAATAAAGAGGCAGCGCTTGAACTTCTGCAGCTGATTAATGAAACAAAAAGGGCTAGAGCTGAGGCTAGAGATCCCCCTGCCCAATGAAGAAGACCAGGTTAACATTGCCAGAATAACTCCTGGGATGATGTAAATAGCTGTACATAGTTGTAAATTTTGATAAATATATCTGGATGTAACTGTTATACATTTTCTTTCCAATATTTCCTATCCTATCCTCTCCTCAAGGAAAATTGGATCAAAGTTGTGTAAATTGTATCTGAATTATTTCATGCCATTAAAATTGTCTTTTCCTAGACCTTTGCTACTCTAGTTGGATGGCATCTATTATTGTCCTCATGTAGTTAAATTTCCCTTTGACATTGAATTGAATGGCCTTTGGGGTTTTCTAGTGGCCTTCTATTTGGAACACATTCAATGTAACAAAAGGTAGTTCTTGACTAAATTTTTATTCCATAAGAATGTAAATAAATTCATGAACTCTGTTTCAGTTGAGTTGTAATTTGTTCTTTTGCAATCTTTCCCATGGGAATTGTAAATAAATTAAATGAACTCTACTTCAGTTAAGTTGTAATTTGTTCTTTATAATCTTAGGTTTGTAAATAGTAATACCTAGACTAGGGTAATTCTTGCCATCTTTGTGGTCAATCTTCTTTTTATTTGGCATGGGTTGCCTCTTTTGGGTTTAACTGCTTTATAAGCTAATGTGTACTTAATAAGTAGTCTAAATGTTTAATAAGTAGTCTAAATGTTAGACTTAAAAAAGTTCTCAAAAAAAAAAAAAAAAAACATGTTGGAGAAAAACCAAAGGTTTAGAAATAATGCTAAAAATGAAATCTTATTCTAATAAATACATAGGGTATGTAATATTAGATAAATATGTTGGTGTTCAAAACTATGGTTTCACTTTTCTAGAGTTGACATTCTATGAGGATAAGGGGAATGAGACTATCCTAGATAAAGAGGCAAGGCTCATGGATAGAAAGTGGATGGTTAGAAACTAATGCATAAGAGAGAGCACATCATCTTCTTCTTCGGGCTATGCTAAACTCGAGAGGATATTTCCTTGAGGCCTCATCAAGACAATAAAGAGAAATAAAATATTATAACCTAGGCCTTGACTAACCATGCCCTATTGGCAGCCATGAATAGACCTACTTGACCTCATATTAAATAGATAATAGTAAGCATACACATGCAAAAAATGATGATGAGTAGGTTTAAATATCACCTAAGATGAATCCCTTAACTTAGCATACACATGTAGACTACAAACCATACAAGAATGATTCACTTGGCATACATCCCATTTTAGCTTTCTTAAGATTTTAACGTTGTTTATAATACGAAATCATGCAGGATGGTAGGACAATCTCAACTAAAACATAAACTAAAATAAAAGAGCATGTGTTTTAATGATTTAAGAGTGGTGGTCAATGGACAAGTAACAACAACCTAATGCCTTGATCACATGGGCAACAAAGTCAGAACATTAACTATTAAGACAAACATACTTTCAACATCAAATATAGGAACTAGACGTACACAAAAATAACATAAGTGTAGTTCTATGGCATTCAAAATGTTTATATATTTGAAGCCAATATTTTCAATGTATTATATGGGATCTCCTGGTATAGCTAATTAACACTGCGCTAGAGAAATTTATAGATATTGGTGCAACAAAAAGTTTTATTTGGCATTCTAGTTACCATTCTCATAGATACTAGTGCAACAATAAGTTTTATTACTCCTAGCTTACTCTGTAGAATACTAAGAAGAGTTGGGTTCATGGCGAAGCCATGGACAATAGAATATGCAAACAAGTCAAGAGCTCAGGTAGAGAAATACCTGTTTGAAGCTAGATTGAGCCTACCCTCTTTTTCTATCGAAGTCAACTTATAAGTAGCCCCACTAGGATCTTATGATATATTATCCTAGGAATGAACTAACTATGGCAACATAGGGCGAGAGTAGACTATTTCTCTAAGATAGTGGAATGTCTTGATGATGTTGGTAACATTGTCTTGATCCAAGGAGTTCAACAAGAATTGAAAATCAGATAGATTTTCACTATGCAATTGAAGAGAGCTAAGTGGAAGGGTTGTCAGATGTTTGCAGTCAAGATGGAAGAATTAAGTGAGAAGGGTGAGGCTTTAAGGAAAAAAAAAAGGACCCTTATTGGAAGATCATCCTTGTCTTTGAGAATTTCAGGATGTATTTCCTGAAGAGCTTTGAGGTTTGCCCCCAAAAAGGGCATTTGATTTTTTGATTGACATCATTCCTCATTCTGAACCTATCTTGAAGGCACTATATCAAATGACCACAACTAAGTTAATGGAGTTGAAAGCTCAAATTCAAGATTTGTTATAAAAAGGATTGATTAGACCCAGTGTATCACTGTGGGGAGCACCCGTAATCTTTGTCAAGAAGGACAACACCCTACAATTGTGTATTGATTATCGTATGCTTAATAATGCAACAATAAGGAACAAATATCCTTTACTACGCATAGATGATCTCTTCGATTAAATACATGGTGCAGTTGTATTTTCAAAGATTGACTTGAGGCTAGGTTACCACCAACTAAGGTTAAAGGATGAGGACATCCATAAAATAGCCTTTAGAACAAGGTATGGGCACTATGAGTTCACGGTTTTACCCTTTGGGTTGACCAATGCCCCAGCAACCTTTATGAATCTGATGAATAGTGTCTTCAGAGTCTATTTGGATAAGTTTGTGTTAGTCTTTCTTGATGACATCCCAATTTACTCTCGCAATGAGGAGGAGCATATTCAACATTTGTGGATAGTCTTACAACTTCTTAGAGAGCACAAGTTGTATGGTAAGCTATCCAAATGTACCTTCTTTTCGACGAAAGTTCAATAATTAGGCCACATAATTTCTACATATGGAATTGCAGTAGATCCTTCTAAGAGAAAGGCTATCCTAGAATGGCCTACACCAAGAAATGTGCATGAAGCTCATAGTTTCATGGGCCTGGTAGGGTATTACAGGAAGTTTATTTTGAACTTCTCAAGAATTGCTCATCCCATTACTTCCTTGCACAGAAAAGGAAAATGATTCAAATGGTCAAAAAAGTGTGAAGAGGGTTTCAATATCCTTAAGGAGAAGTTGACTTCAGCTCTAGTCCTTCGAGTCCTAGATCCGGAAGGTCTCTTTGTAGTTGTAACTGATGCCTCTGGAGAAGGATTATGTGTCATATTAATGCAAGAAGGTCAAGTAGTGGCCTATGAGTCTAGAAAATTGAGATTGTACCGTTGATGTGGTTTTAAGTCACATTCACATAGATAAAATTTTACACAATAAACCCCTATCTATCTTGAAAGGATTCAATCCCTAAGGATTTGAAGTCCCAAGTCTCTGGTTGTTAGGTCTTGACTACCTAGTTTCCACTCCTGAAGGCTTTGTTGTGTTTTGATGTTTCCATTCTGGGGCCTTACGTGACCAAAAGTAATCATCCTCTTGATCTGGTTAACCTTCACAAAATATCTTGTATGTCTTGCACAATTTGCACACATCCTTAACGATTTATGTCAAATTTACCAATGGATGACCAAACTTTGAGAAAATTGTGATGACTTGGAAATAACTTTGATTAGTTCTTTTAAATTATCCTTAGCTAACTAATCTTTGCATAGTTCCTCTAAATTCACTTAAAGATCTTCCTTAAAGCATGAAATTCATTAGTATTACTGGTTATTTTCTATCGATTTATCATTATTTGCAATTATTTATGATGATTTGTGGAAATAAAAGACAAAAGATAGGGTTGAGAAAGAAAAGTTCTAAGAAAATTAAGTTTTTAGTGATTCCACATACATATCTAGACACTTTCATGAATTGAAGTTAATCTAATTATACTCCTAGGGTGAATAACCCCTTGATAAATCCTTCGAGTTGGGCAATGTGCCCTTTCAACTCTTATTTGCTCAGCTTATCGTTGCATATTCTAGCTATTGTAGCCTCAACACTACCCATGAGCTCATCAATTTCCTACTCTATAGTTGCATGTCCTAGATTAAGGGTGGTGATCTGATATTCATTCATGGTGATTTCACCCTTGTCCTTGTCTACCATAGGAACAACCAATTGGGTTGTCCTACGTCCTGTTTCATCCCTTTTGATAGCAGACACGACCCTTGCCTTTCTTTTGGGCTTTATTCCCTCAACTGAAAATAATGATTTAAAATCAAATGGAATTAAATTGATGGGAGGATCGTCTACCTCCGAATCCAACCACTCTAGGACATTGGATGTAGGTCCTTCTCGACTAGATTGTTTAATGGGAACATCTGTAACTACCAACTCTGTCACTTTATCTGGTTAAATTTCCTATTGAGAAGTTTCTTGCTGAAGAACTTCCTATTGTGATAGAACCTCTTGCTGTGGATCTTCTTGTTGTGGAGCCGGTGTGTCTACCTCCATAGATTAGTCTTCATCCTTTCTTGCCTTAGGATGAGGCTCTTCAATTTCTTGGTCCTCCTGACCTTCTTCAAGTGATAGCATTCGTTGCACTTCTTTATCTTGATCTTTCACCATTTGCTCTTCACTTTGTCAAATGTCCCCTTCCTTGAGCATATATTGAAGAGCTTCTTCTTGTTCTTTTGGAAGGGCAATTTCCTCGCTTGACTTCTCCATCTCACCTTGTTGTGATGGACCTGCCTCTTCCTATGTCGTGATACCATATCTTGAACGTCATGTTGGTTTATCAGCACATTTGGAGATCCTGACATATCTGTGTCAAAAATCTCTTCTACCTCCTGACCTTGAGTCTCTGTTACTTATAGAGCATCTATCTCCTCCACCTCGGCATGTATTTGTTGAGGTTCTTCTGGTTGTGATTCCTAATGAGTTAGCAGGGTGGAGACTGGATCATTTGTCACATCATTGATGACTTCATCATCAGGTAGGTCCATTTCCTGACTTAAGGGTAGCTTTAATTCCTCAACCCTTTCTTGTTGTTGTCCCTTCGCTTCCTCAACCATTTCTTGTTTCACTTGGATAATTTGTTGGACTGTTTGACCTCTAGGAAGCTCCACCACTTGTCTTCTAGTTTGAACTTGATATGACGCCACCTACTGTGCTAAATGTGCTTGGATTGCAGCTTGTGGTGATGGCACTTCTACCTAAGGCTGACCTAATGCAAACATAAGTTCCATTTGGGTAGGTCTTGATGTCTTTGCTTGCGTATTAGTTGGTTTTGAGATGGCACCCCTCATGGGTGTAGTCGGCATTCTCCTCTTCTGCTTGGGGATCTCTACCCCTTCTAATATGTCTATAGCATGATGCTCCTTTATAGCTGCGAATGTAATAGGGATAACACATATCGACTACTCCCTTAGAGGTGAGGGTCTTGTGGCATAGTGC
Organism: Cunninghamia lanceolata; assembly: GCA_027924645.1. Classification (NCBI taxonomy): domain Eukaryota; kingdom Viridiplantae; phylum Streptophyta; class Pinopsida; order Cupressales; family Cupressaceae; genus Cunninghamia; species Cunninghamia lanceolata. Next base: position 16,158,152 of record BSBN01000078.1, read on the forward strand.
TTATGCCTTCTTCCATTAGAGGCTCACCGGACTAGATGCTCCTTCTTGTGCTAATTTGCCCTCCATGACTCTCCTCTTACAATGTGGAAGTCATCATGTTTGCATCTATCCTGTCTTTCCTCTTCCTTTTCTTATCATATGTCAAGATCATCCCTTCGGCCTTGAGCTCATTTATCTTCTTCTCAACCCACATTTGGGTGGTGGTCATTTCATTCTTTGATATGACATCAATAGATGTCTCTTTTGGCTTTCTCCAATCAGGGAGAGGTAAACTCTCCTTATAGATTTGCTTGTTATCATATTCTAGGTCTAAGATTTGACCATCATCGAACTTTACCTATGGAGGCACCTCTGGATATCCCAAGGTCCTTATTTGTACATCCTCCTCCTCATTACAATCAGCCCAATAGTCCTCTAGATGAGGCACATGTTGCAATCTCTTATTCACATACCTCTCCATTCGATTGTATGGATCAAATGTTTGTTGGAGAGGGAAGGAGGGAAGTTGAGCATCTGGAGCTCAACCTCTAATATCTTGGAGTCTTTAAACATTGCACACCTGTACCAGCCAATATCCAATGGGAACTTGATGGTCTCCTACTCATGCTTCTAGATATAAGCTTTATATGATGGGATGATATGTCTTGTTATTTCTAGGAGCAAGATCCTATCTAGTGGGTATCTCAGTAACATGAAGGGATGACCCTCAAGCCCTTCCATTCTAATATATATGAAATTTAGGAACTGGATAAACTAGGACCCATGTGCAATGATTACTCCTTGGGCATCTCTTGATATTCGTTTGGCTCGGTCTCCCTCCATGAGCCGAACCAACCACATTAGGAAGCAATCATTGACTCTTCTGTAATGTATTATTGATTGGTTCCTCTCTAGTTGGGGATAATATTGCCACACCAACTGCTCTCCATGCTTGTTTCCAAGCCTTCCTACTGTGTACAAGCCATCAAATTGTGATCTATATGCATAGGGATACACTACATGGGAGGTCATGAAGAACCTCTGCTTCTTCATCTTCCAGCCAACCATAGCATAATGTATGGAGTTTCTAATTAACTGTGGCTAGTGCATCACATCTCTAGCATCCTTTATGAATTAGATGAAGCTTAATATCCACAACTCCAAGGATCCAGAGTCCTCCTTCCCAGCCATTTGATTTAGTAGAGTAATCATGTATTGGACTTCAGGAATGAAGTTGAATTTGTATAAGTTTTGCGAACATCTTTGAAACTGCCTTCAACCTAGTTGTTGGATCCATCCATGATGTATGCATTATTTTATGACATCCAACAACATTGGAGTTATAATGTGTCGACAAAGCATCCAGATCTATCTCAAACACGTCCTGATTCCTCGGGAAGTTGAAAGTTTCACAGATGCCCTTAGGTGAGAAATTTGCATATATCCTGCCTTGGTGCTCTACCCTCTGGCTAACAGGATTATTCTTTTGCGTGCATTCTATCACCAGCTCTATGGAATCCATTGCATAAGGAAACCCTGTAGTATTGTACATACCACTAGATACGATGTTTTTCAATGTCGCCTCATCCTCGTGAGCTTGGATCCTTGCTTTGAAGACTTCTAGGTCCACATTTCTACAATGGGTATTTGATGTTTGCCCAGACTTGTTCCATACTCTACTAGGCGTGGGGCCCATGAGTGTCTTGAATTTATCATCACGTAGCTTTTGTCATTCCATAATCATTTCCTACATGATGTAAACACTCGTAATTAGTTCCTGCATTAGGTTTAGGGCTTCCAATCTATTCTTAATCCCACACAATAATAAGAAGTTTATCATGGTAAGATGAATCCATGAATTTACCTTAAGTAAACTAAATTAACCTCTGTAAAATAAGTTACTGTAACCACGAGCAAAGGGAGAATTTGTCATATATGTATCTAGAAACTAGGAAATCACCTTTGCTATTCTATAAGGAAGATGTCCATTTACCGTTGTGCATTCTATTCACTTAGCTGCTTAATTCATCTTATGCTCTTTATAAATTCACTTTTAGGAAAATTATCTGCAACTATGCTCCTTTAATCTCTTAAAAATGCTTTGTGATTAACACTTTAGTCGAAAGATTACTTTTATCCTTCGTGAAATTCACTAATTATGAGAATGCACTGAATGTTCACTGTAGTTGGTAAGGAATTACTATTCAAGAGCAAGGAAAAGCGACAGCTAGGTATAGTTTTAAAATACATTTTAAATTTAAATTCCAATGGCCAAAATCAATTCATGGTATGGGAATTTAATGCAATGAACCAAATGGACATCTAGATCTTAGATATCATGTTTGAAATGTTTAGAAGAAATGTCCATTAGAAATGTCCCCTTGACTTTGACTGAAGTTAGGTACGAAATCATGGTGGCAACTCTACCGGGTGATGTCATTACTATCATTGTCAAACTACATTGACCAAAACATTGGGTGAGTGGATCTTCATATTTGTTCATGAAGGTCAGGATATTTAGAAATATCTGATGCAAAATGTCTAGTGCAAAAGGTCCAATTGAAAAGTCAACATACCATGGGTAAGCTCAAAGCTCATATTGCTTTGGATGGGATGTGGATGTGGACATGGATATGGACAATACAAAATGTCTAGTGTAAAATGTCTAGTCCAGTGGAATTCTTCCAAGTCAGGATAAGTTTAACAACTTGCACTGGATATGGATCTTTGGATAGGACCAGATATTACACTTGTTTGGTCATGTCAGGTTGAAACATCCTATCTAGTGGGAATGTCAAATACCTATGAGGACAAATTTGACAGTTTTAATAAGATCTGGACATGGACTTCATGGACACGCTAATGTCTAGTCAGGGTGGATGATGGGTGAGTTACATTTAGTTTTTGCTTTTGGGTTCAGGTGTTCTCATGAGGGATTTGGAACCTGATATGGATACTAGACATGATATGAATGTTTCACAAATTTCCATGTCTAGTTGACCAAAATTTCAACCAGTCATAACTTGCTCATTTTAACAAATTTTCATAGGGTTCGAGAGGCAACCCTTGCTAAAATTTTGTCCTCTATCTATTCATGACCTTTGCAGGGGGTACTTTGCAACTTGAAATTTGACTTGAATTTTGACTCATACCTAAATTACTAGTATCGCCCAAGCGAACAACAGAAGGACTAGAAAAGCAAAAAAAATTGGGTCTTCATTTTACCATGCCACACAACAACTTGCAACCGAAGAAAACAACTAAATTTCAGACAATTTAAGAAGGAAGGATAAATTCAGACAAAATATTCCAACTTCCACTGGACATGATCATTCTAGTTCAGTTAAAGGAAATTATATTCATCAGTATAACTAGGTTTTAGAAGGAATGCAAGTGTATGCAATTGATTCATTTCCTTTCCTTTTGAAAAACTAGAAAGTAGAATTCATTAGCATTAAGCTACATAGTTTAGTTAAACCTTTTAAGGCAAACCTGGATAGAGCCTTGCTGGCAGTCAAGCATCTATAGCCCTAACAAGGTTATCTTTGTAATTCTCCCAAATATTTCTCTATTGCCAGTCAGGCGCCCATAGCCTTGATAGAATTACTTGGATGACCTAGAGAGTAAATCACTTTCCTTTGATTTTCAATATTTGGAAGGTTTTGACACCTGCTGTTAGGTTGAGAATTACAGTGGTAGCAACGGTAAACCTTTAGATTTTTCACTTAATGCAAACACTACTGTAGAGACCTAAATTTGACTATATCTTATGACATTACATTTCGACATATTTTGTCTTGGGTCCTCTTCCACAACCCCTTCCATCACTCCTATTAGTTAAATAAATTATATTTATTTAACTAATTCCTCTTATCCATTTATCCTTCTCTTTCATCAAATTAAATAAATCTAATTTATTTAATCTCATTTTCCTCCATCACCCAATTTAAATAAATTAAATATTTATTTAAATGCCACTTGTCTCTCATGATTTAAATAATTTTATTATTTAAATTACTTATTCCCACTCACATCCCTATTTTTATCCTCATTCATTGTGCATCATAAGCACTTCTTCTCCAAAATAAATTAAAAATCCCATTTATTCCCACTATTCTCCTAATTTTGGTCACCTGTCATCTTCATTTATGGTGCGTCATAAGCACTAAAATTGTCTTTTAATCCTAGCCATCCACATCATACAATTGGCTTCCAATCCTAGCCACTCATTTGATTCCCTTTCCCTCTATAAATCAAACTTCATTTTCAATTTCAAACCCTCACTGATTCTCTCACTCACTGATTCTCTCACTCACTCACGCACTCACTCACTCACTCACTCACTCACTCACACAAGTCATTTTCATGCAATGTTTGAGCTCTGTTATGTTGCAACAGTGAGCAATCAACAATCCTTCGACAACCTGCATTCTTATGCAAGATCGAGAAGAGCCATGGAGATAAATCAAACCTAGCTTGAAGATCGGTTTGCTTTATATTTCTGTTTTCATTTTTATTCTAGTTTGTGCTTTATGGTGCTTGTTAGGGTTTAGTTTAGTTTGTTGTTTTTGACACTAAATCTAATTTTCCCTAACTACACTAATCAAAGTTATCAAAGTAATCATGAATAATCTAAATAAGAGTCTTAACCAAAAGAATTGATCAAACTTAACATAAATATATGCATGATCTGGTTAGATATAGTAAGATTTAACATCAGTTTGTTGAGATTTACACAGAGCAGGTGGAACATAGTAAATATATGTATATCAGGATACAGATACTTCAAGTCAAGCGTAAGGCCCCAAATGGAAAACACCAATTCACATAAAACTGACTGAGAAATTACTGGAAGGTTATGAACTAACTAATGAAGACTTGAAACATCCATTCATCTTGAATTGGTCATATTCTTCAAGAAGGTAAGGTTTGCATCGTGAATTTTATCAATGTTGTTATGACTAACATCATCATCAACAATTTTGGCACTAGAAGGATCGCCTAGAGCAATTTGGTTTGAGGATTCGTCATCTTGATATCATTTCTCATGCTTACATGAAAAGGTATTTTCAAATTCCTCAGCAATACTTGTAATCCTGTGTTTTTGTGTAAAGAGTCCATCTACCTTTGACAATTCAAGGAGTCTAGTCTTAAATATCCCGTCCTTGTGGTTAATCATCCCAATATTTATAGATAGTTGTCTGGAATTCCAAGTCTTAGTCGATATTTGCATTCTCCACAAATATCCTACAAATATCCTGCAAATATCTTGTCAGTTAAGTGGAATATCCATAAATATCCACTCTAGAAGAGTAATTACCTACATATTTTTAAAGATCGTGTCAAAATATTCCAAGTTCGTCTCAAATTGTGAAACACTAGCTCATAGACCTAATACAAGGTCGAGATCCACTGGACCTTTAGAAGAATTGTCTAACTTTGGACTTAGACCTCGTACAACAAATATTCATCATAGTCCTACCATTCCAAATTCACCAATATCTCCAATAGTAGCTATTGTAGTACCTCTAGCACTGCCTGCAATGTCATTCTTCAATGTTGAATCACCACTACTCTTTGCTGCTTATAATCCTTTGCCTAAAAATCTGGACAAGATTTGTCTAAAATATCATCCCTATCAAGATGTGGATGATCATATCCGAACCTATAAAGAAGCCTGTTTTAGAGCTAGGATATAGAATGAGGATGTTGTATGTAAGTTATTTCCATATTCACCAGGAGAAGAGGCATACAACTGGTATATCAGCCTTCTTTAGTCTTCTATATCTTCTTGGGATGATCTAGAGAAAGCTTTCAAGGGAAGATTCAAAATACTTGTAGACGCCACCATGATGTATCATCTTTTTGCTACAATTAAAAGAACTGAAGGAGAGTTGATCTCTAACTTCAATTCTAGGTTCCAAAAGATGTACTCCAAACTAACTGCTCCTTACAATGTTGATGATGCAGCAACTAGGTTAGTTTACTACTTAGCCTTAGATCCTTTGACATCTATGTTAATTAGGAGGATACACCCTGCCATCACATCTTTGTTAGGTGCCTTTGAGGAAGGTATCAAAGTTAACCAATAGTTAACACTAGGTCTATCACCTAATTTAGGATATCCTGAATAGCCTAGTCAACCACAAGCTAATGGAGCTCTAATGCCCCCTGTTAATCCATTGTAAGTGCCTCCACTTAGCATCATGCCACTTTAGGGTAATGGTCAAATCATACCTCACCCTGGACATGCACGTCAAGATGCTGTACAAAACAATAATGGTAGCTCATTCTTCCAACCAAATCAAGATAATGTAGTAGCCAAAGTGCAGGAAGAAAAGGATGATACTAAAGAGATATCAGCATAGTTAAGAAAGATGGTCCTACTAAGGTCACTCACATGAGGAGTCAATATTTCTACTCAGAGTCAAATCAAAATCAGAACAGATGATATCCTGATAGAGGATATGGTAACAACAATGAAAGATCCAGATATCCTGACAGGGGATACAATAACGAGAGGAATTTCAACAATAGTAGTAACAATGCCCCTAGGTGACCTAGAGTTTGGAATACACGGCCTAATAATGGTTCATTACCATCACCTCTTGATAACCAACCTCCTGCTGAACCTAAACAAATAACTAGAGTTAATTTGGCAGAAGCTACACTTACGAACCGGTCTAGAATGCATAACACAAATGCACACACCGAGTTGGACTTGTCTTTAGTTCAAAATTGCAGCCAACATATTCCAAGATGAAGTGTCAAACACTGCAAGAGATGCACTTTTTCTGAAGGTAATGAGATTGTCCCCCTAGGATATGAGTCAGCCTTAGTACTTGAGGGTTCATCTGGTCATCAACATCATTAGATGACTGTAACACATGAAAACTATACCCTGGCATGTGAGGATTCTACCTTAGCCTTTGAGGCAGGTTATTTTTTTCCCTTTGAGGATGAAAATGAGCCAGAACAGGAAGCTGAAGAGGTTCATGCATATCAGCAGCAATATCAGGGAAGACATAAATATAACCCAGGGAGTAATGCTAATCACCCTGCTGGGCCCTTGACCACATCCATCTTGTTGGCTAGAGACACTGCATAACATTGATAGGTGTTGTCATTGATGGTAACTAAGATTGTTCCACACATCCATAGTGCAATATCTGATCATACCAGAAGTCAGAATGATAATCTATCTAAGTCTGGGAGCTTGAAACAGAGCATATAACATAGTCCAATATTTTGGTCAGCGGATCTCTCCAGTTAATCATTATGTGTTGCAGATCTAAAGGAGTGTAGTGAGACACCAGGACAATCTAAATCCAAGTTTTTATCCTCCGGTGGTAATGGGATCAAAAGTTATGAGCATCTGAGTACCGGGTTCTATTATAACAGAACAATTCAATCAAGAACAGGCAGACTTATGTTAATTCTTGTGTGGACCCAATAGAAGTGTTTTGATGAACTGTGTATGAGATAGAATGTTAGTGGCCGACATGTATGATGATCTACATGTGTTATTTTTGGTACGCATCAATATTGGTGTATGGATTTAGCTGACAGAACATACCTTTCTTAAAAAGTTCAAAGTGTTGTTGTTGCCGACTGGCAAGTGATTGCAATTCAAGATAAGGATATATATAGCCGATGATTGTGGATATTTTGGGATGGTATGCGAATAAAGTGTATATGGAAAAGAGCAAAAATTCAAGGAGCAAATGAAGGCAGATAAGTAAGAAGAGCAGAGCAAAGATGAAATGTGTAAGATCAATTTTTATACTTAACTGGAACTGAGATTCATGCATAGGTTGATGCTATTAATCAGTTCAAATCTCTGTAATTCTCTTGTAATATTTTCCTAGGTAGTGAGCCTCCATTTTTGAGCAGTGAGCTTTGGGCAGTGAGCCCGAATGCATGTGCATTCCCATTTGTAAAATACTTTTAACAGAGTATTAATTTTTGTGGGTTAACCCCCATCGTGGTTTTTCCCTTAACCGGGTTTCCACATCAAAATTCTTGGTGTCAAGTGTATTATCTATGTTTTTACTCATGTACTATTTATATCTTTGATTTGATGATTAATCATGAAGGAAGGATAAAGTAAGAAAAGTTTAAATAAGTAACAACTGATTCACCCCCCCTCTCAGTTTTCTGGACCTAATCCAACAATTGGTATAAGAGCCTGGATCCTTAGAGAAGCCTAACAACTTAAGGAAAAGATCTTGGAAGAAGTTTCAAATGGGTTCATTAAGAGATCTTCAATCGGCCCTAGAAGAATTTGCTCAATCTAGAATAGAAATTAGTAATCTGAAAGGCGAACTTAAAGATATTGATGACACCATTGAAATGTGTTGGCCTCGTTTTTGACTTGCCAAATTTTAAACTTTTGTATCGAAAAAATAAGTTTGATCATGCGTCAAGGCCCTTCGTCGAGTCACCTTTTCAATTACAAATCATTAATGTCACACACTCCCTGCGTCAGACATGGTGATAAATCATTGTTAAGATATCACATTCTGCTTTGTTCACACTATTTCCCTACATTGAAGTTTATAAAGTGGCATCATATAGAAGAAGGAACAATCAATGCTTCACTCAACTTCCTAGATGCACCTATCCAGTTCACGGCATTTTGTGAAAATAATTAAATCTTAAGATTGGTGACAAACGGTGCAAAATGATTTTTATGGCTATGTTTACAACTCCATTTCGCCTAATCTGGCAAATTCCCAAATCAATATGTCTCACATTTTGGGAGATTCTAAGCTTCCTATTTTTCATTAACAATTTGTGAAAATGATTAAATTATGAGTTTTACAAGGGCTGAAGCAAAAAGGTCTAGCAAGGAGGTTTCATGATGTCATTATTGCCAATGTGTCAAGTTTTCAAGGCAAAACATTAATCCAAACAAAAATTATGCCAGCTTCCTCTCCATTTGCACTTACGGGCATATTTAAGCAACTTATATTAGCAGAATGCATCCATAACTTGAGAAGTTAGTAGTTCAAAGGAAAGAGATTTTTGACTTAATTAATAGTTGCGAAAGAAGATCAAAGTGCCATGAATGGCTACTTCTTATATCAAAGTGATCACATCTAGCTTTGTTCATTAAATTTTATACCATATGTGAAATAAGAGCATATCAGGCAAAATAAGTGGTTTTGAACGTGTCTTTGATGAGCGATAAGGTTTTAATGATCTCTAGAGACGCCGCCGATAAGCATTTGCTAAAGGCATAACTAATATTCAAAGTTTATTAATTGGTTATGAATAGCTCTTGAAGAGCCCATAAAAGAGACCCGCTTCATATTTTGACTGCAAAGGTTAGTTTCAAAAGTTTGATCGACTTAAAAATAGTTTTAAGACTTCTCAAAATTACCGATGAAGACAAAGTAATGTTGCATTATTCTCTTTTCTTTTTGGGCATGCAAGTTGGTTGTGGAAGTAGTTTCGACCACCGATTAATGTTTTGAAAGTGCCTAAAATTGTCGATGAAGACTTAATAAGAGGATTGAAGTGTAGTTATTATAACTACTCGAAGCTGATGCAAAGGAAGGAATGTGTATTTTTGAAAGTTTTTCTTTCCACTAATAAGATTTTGGAAACCTCTTACACAGCAAATAAAGAACCCAAGAATTAGTTATCATAATTACCAAGAAAACAAAATGTCTAAAAAAAATATATACTCTTAACAAAATGCAATAGTTATTCTAAAGCTAGCTTGGCCAAGATGGCAGCCTCTGAAAATGATATGGGTATCCATGGAAGCATAACGTAATGTGTGTTTTTGTCAAATGTTGCAGTTGCAAGCATATTGGTGAACTCATTTGCAAGTAGTTGAAGAATACAGATAGTGCATGAGTTGTTTCCTTGGAAGAGATATTACCTCACGATATCATAGTTCGAAGCGGCCAGGTAGACATATATGCTAGATGTAGATGCATAGACAAGGCATATTAGCTACTCAACCTTTGCCAACATCCTCCTTATACAGTTTTATGGAACACCTCAGATAAATGTGGTTAAATAGAATGCCATCATTACAAGATATTCAAAAATTTATGGACATGTTTAAAAGACTTTAGAAACTTTAAATCAAATGCAATTGGCAGGTGTGAAATCACCTCCACATTCTATAACTTCTGCAAGCATTTTCCCATACCACGCCCAAATGGGAGCTTCTGAACTACATATAACCATACATCAAAACTTAATGGAAGGATGGTTTTTGTCAGATATTGTAGTTTGAAATACTTTGGTATACACATTTGCAAACATGAAAGGATAGGTAGGGCATATGAACTATTTTAAAAATGTTTCAAAGAGATGTTATCTCATGGTTTGCAATGACCGTAGGGTATACGTGAAATGGAGGTGTTGAAAATGCTTTAAAAGCTTCATAGCAAGTGCGAGGAGCAGATGTAAAAGCATTCCACAACCCCTACTAGCATTCTTCTTCTGCAGCCAATGAATCATTTTGACAATGTCTCAAAGAAATTGTCTCATGGAATGCAATAAATGAAGGATACATGTAGTTTGGTTTTGTTTACTAGATTTTAGAATCCTCCAAGAAAATATATTTGGCAGATAAAACCAAACTCCACGACCACTTGCAACCCCTAATCCCTTCACATGTACCTAAATGGAAGCTTTGCAATCGAGTATGGATATCCTCGAAAGCATAACGAAGAAGGGGTTTTTGCCAGATATTGTTGTTGTAGATGCTTGACCGAACATGTATGAAAAGTGGGGGCATGGATAAAACATGCTAACTGTTTGACCAGATGCCTCAAAGAAATTGTGGTTTCATTAAATGCAATGATTGCGGTTATGTACAAAATGGGTTAAATGAAAAGGTTTTGAAAATTCCTAGCAAATGCAACTGGCAGGTGTAAAACCCAAATGCTCAACCATTGCTAGCATTAATGGAAGCACAAATAATGGACATGAGTTGTTTGATAGACATTTATGAGTATTCTCCTAGCCTGTGCCAAAATGGAAGATCTGCGACAGGATATGGACATCCCTCAAAGCACAACAAAACAATAATTTTGGTCAAATATTATAGTTTGAAATGCCCTGACAAACTTGTATGTAATATATGGAAGCATGGACAAGGTGTGTAAATTGTTTAACAATCACCTTAAGAATTTTTCATCTCATGGTTTGCAATGATAGTAGAGATACTTGCAAAATGAGTTTGTTGAAGAAACTTTAGAATCTTTTCAAGAAAATGCAATTGTCTTGTGCCAAATGGGAGCGTTGGAACATTTAATGAAAGTTTGTTAGAGCATAACTGAATGGGGAATATTACAGTCATAAATGCATTGGTAGTTATGTTTGTAAAATGATGGAAGCACAAAGAATGGCCAGTGAACACTACGCGAGCATGAGATCTTTTGAGTAAGTTATAAACATCTTTCAAGTGTAAAGGATAAAGGATGTTTGTGAGATATTATTGCAAATGCCTTGATCAACATGTTTACAAAATTCTTTGATCAACTCAAAGGGGTAAAAATAATAACTGGTGCAATTACAAGACTAGCTTGGCTTCATCATAGCTGTAACCCTAGAATTATCCATTGAAATATAAGCTTTAACTTACATATTTTCAAATAAAGATCATGAACCAAGGATAGTAGACTTCAGGTTTGCTTCCCATCTCTCAACACTTATATGAATAGTGATTTTAGTGATTTGGGTTATGTAACACTGGAATACATGTGCACCTTTGTTTCCACTTCGAAGGGGAATGTCTTTAGTTTTAAAGTGTTCTTCTAGAGTTGGAAGCCATTGGAAAATCTTTTGTTGATAGGAGATATGTTTAAGAGCTTCTACAAGTTCTAAAGGCAATTTGTAACTATGTTCCTTATTCATATAATGAGAGGTCATGTATGTACAAGGTTTACCATTTGCTAAGAACTATTGGTGAGAAATATAGATTTTAAGATCAAAATGATGATATACCTCTTGTTTCAGATACAACTAAGGGTGATTACTTAAATGAGCTTATAGTGCAAGAGGAGCAAAGTGAAATTTGGCTATAGGTATGAGTATCTCTCAAGAAAGTCTTGGGTAAGTGGTAAAGAGGAATTATATTCTTAGCTATAACATTATTGTGGATAGCTTCTAAAGTTATAAACACAATCCATTCAATCAAAAGGTTATTCAATGGTTGAAAGTCTAAAACTTTACAAAGAAATGGAGTGTCTACGAAGTAAAGTCGTCTCCTTATCAATAACATTCTCTAGTACCAAAATCTTGGTCTAAAAAAAGATGATTGAAAAGTTTGGAGTATTTGGTTAATATATGGGTAATCTTCGCAAAAGACATGAAAATTGGGAATGCACTAAATTAAAATATGATATGGATAGAGGAGGACTTGATTTGGAAGTTAGCAATATTGTGCTTTATGTGAGTATGGTCACCCTACACCATGAAACTAAGAGAGGCAATTGGCAACATAGGTGATTTAATTACAAGATAAGTGGTCATGAATATGTTGCTATCGATTGTATGAGCAATGGTGTTCCAAAAGGCCCCCTTGATGTTGATGTGCAAGCTATCCTTACAAATGGTTCATATCATGATGCGGACTCCAGTGCACTAGCATTCCATCTTGTAGCTTGTGGTGCTTTCAGGGAAGGAACAAGAAGAGCAAGTTAAAGTTGTTGGAACCCAAGATGAAAGTAGAAGTCATGACACCTGAGAAGCATTTAGTAAACGGTATTGGAAATCTCAATTCAAGGCTGGTCAAATCCACAACTTTGGTGATAAACCAGGAGACTAAAAATCTGGTGAAGAGAGAAAATGTATTTCATAGACACGAAGGTTGAGCATTTGGGAATGACTGCAGTGCCATTAATTATTCGATAGGAGTCTAAGACTCAGGGATTTGATCTTGGAAAAAATGGAGGTGGTCTTCTTGAGAAGGTTACCGGGAAAAGAAGTTAGAGTAATCATGGGGATATCTATCATGGAGGTGATCAACCAATGAGAAGAGTATTGTCGGATGTACATTTTTACATCTTGAAATATTGGGATTAGTCAACTTGTTGAGGAGGATATGAATATTCCAGTGGATACAAAGCTACCAATTTTGATGAATTCCAACCAATACATATATGATCCTTCATGGCACTTCTTATGAAGAGTTAGTGAACCAATTTCATCGTCTGTCTACCACATTTCTAGCACTTGGAAAGATATGAAGAGATGACTACTGAAATGGAGCAAACAGTGGAAAAGGGTAACTTAGAGAAATTTACAACTCGAAAGATCCAAGTTTAATGTTACCTTTTGAAAAAGTGACTCATGTCACTTATTGTAAATAAAGTTAGCCTTTTGAATTTAACTTTGTAAAAGTTAGGTAAATCCTAACTTATCTTCAAAAAGGTAGTTATTCTAAGCATTGGCTTAGGTAGTTATACTAAGTGGATTAGCCAGGTAGTTATTTTAAGTAGTTACAAAAGTGGTTAAGGTAGTTACCTTATGTGGTTACTAACCTCACCTATATATACGGCTTTGTAATTCAATCAAAGGGTTCCACTTTTTTGCAAGGCATTGTGTAAGGGACTTGAATAGTATTATTCAAGCAAGAAAGCAATAAAGAAACATTTTGGATGTGTGTTCAATTCGATTTCATGTGTTGTTGATATTCATATGTTTCATCAATGATAACCATTTGCTTTCCTTTAAATGTTGCATGTGGAAAAGATTATCATGTCAAGTTTTGGTATCTCAACTTGAATGTGTGGAACTTGAATTGATAAATTTATTTCTCATTTCTTCATTAGTTTTTGTTATTCGATTTGTTTTGTTCTTTTAACCCCAGAAAATTCATATACTCCCATCATATGAGGGAGCTGCCCCTCTCAAACGCAAAGAAGAATTGACATTGTTATGTGATTCTTCAACTATTGTGAACAGTTTGTTGCTGATCCAAGGGCGAAATGGAGTTACTCAAGAAGATTACTTAAGAGCAACAAATCTGTTTACCAATAGATTTTTGGCGACTCTACTGGGGAAGATTGAAGTGTTGGTGCCTTTCATTCCTCAAAATCTACAGTTATCTCCCCAAGAAAAGAAATTGGTGACTTTATCTCAAAGAAGAATCCTGAAAGATAGTTTGGTATTGAAGAACCCAGATGCATAACTTACAGTTTCCTAAATTAGACAGTGACAATGATGATGAAGATTATCCTTTTTCAAAATCCTCTGCTCAACAAAATCAAGTTCTTGATGACCCTAAGCAAGTGGAGTTTTTGAAGAGTTTCTATGGTGGCATGCAACTTGCTACTAATCAGGTTCATCCTTCTTTGCTTCAAACATTGTAGAAGATTGAATAAAAAGATGGGAAAGAGACTCATTTTCTTGCTCGTGATCAAAACTCCCTATCAGAAGAGATTCATGCACCAGATGATAAAAGAAATTATGCTAAGATATATCATTTATGTGATGAGGACAGTGATGAAGAGGCAAAGATTTTTCCTACAAATGAACCTGTATTGAAGGAAGTGTCTGAAAGAGACTCATTGAAACACACATGTCCACTTAAGGAAGACCAAGAAGAAGTGATGAAGACCGAAAAAGAAGATTGTATGGAAACATGCAATGATGAAGAAGAAATCTATCCAGATGATGACATTTTCTTAGTTTCTTTGAAGAATGTCATCCCTCTTGTGACAGTTTGCTCCGGTTCGACAACTATATCTTCCTAGGAAGGTTTCCATGACATGGTTAATGTTTAAGGGAATGCAGAAGAAATTTTGGACCAAAGTGTAAACAAAGAGGATGAAGATGAGTCACAAAATGTTCTCCTAACGTGCATGCAATTTGAACAAGAGGAGAATGATGATGAAATAGTACGGAAAGATCTTTCTCATGAAGTTTCCATCACAAACTGGTGTCTCAAGACTCTTGAAGATGATTTTCTTTGCAAAGAAGATTTCATTCTTTCCCCTTTATTATCTATTGAAGAAGAATACTCAAATATTGAAATTAAAGGTACTATTCAAGATGAAGCGTTGAGTACTCCCACTTCAAATATGCAAGAAGATCATAAGGATACCAGTGTTCAAAAGATTGATGAAGAGCTATATGATTTAAATTCTCCTTCACTACTTCCAAGAGAGGAAAATATTATTTCTTCTTCATCAATGATACAAGAGGATTTTCAGGATGATAAAGTGCATAAAGTAGATTCATCACTTTCTTTTCCTCATATGCAATCCTTTGATCAAACACATCCTGAGTTAGTGATGGTAAAGGATGAATTTTCTTTGACAGAAGATGATTTAAAGATAGAGGACATTATTCATAACAACGATCAGTTGTGGAATACAGAGTTTTCCTTGCTTATTGGTTCACATGAAGATTGTCTGGTTCGTGGTTCAATTTTCTTTGATTCAAACTATCAAAAAGATCTTCAAATAGAGAAGGTTGGTAGGCTCGACATGATACCAAAATATATTATAAACACTACACGGGTCAATACCAATATGATTCAAAAGGACTCAGAACCTTATGATGAGAGATGGTTGTTTGGTGTACTATTCAAGGAGTCCTCACAT
Organism: Cunninghamia lanceolata; assembly: GCA_027924645.1. Classification (NCBI taxonomy): domain Eukaryota; kingdom Viridiplantae; phylum Streptophyta; class Pinopsida; order Cupressales; family Cupressaceae; genus Cunninghamia; species Cunninghamia lanceolata. The sequence goes on from BSBN01000078.1 coordinate 16,173,709, forward strand.
TTCATGTATTTCATTTTTCTCATCATCCTAAAATATCTATTGAGTCCTCAGGTACCTCATCCGTACACATTTCTTTTCTAAATAGGTGCCTATTTTTCTTAGCCTATTAATGGTTTTACATGACCATCCTCGAGTAGTTTGAGGTAGGAGTCACCTACCATGTACATAAGTTAACTAGGTGTTTTGTTGTGTTTGTCTTGTCTTGGTTGTTGTTTAGTTTTTGTCTTTTTCCTGGTCCCTGCTATTTCTCTTATTTTTGTCTCGTTTGAGTCTCCTTGTTCTCCCTGTGCATCATATTATCTCCTGACTCTATTTGCCCAATGGATAAGGCACTAGTTATTTTCAGAGAGTTTGGGTTCATCCTACATCCACAAGGTCCTTGTCCCTAGTTAGAGCTAGCTATTGGCCTCATTTTTGACTTGCCAAATTTTAAACTTTTGTATCAAAATAATAAGTTTGATCATGCATCAAGGCCCTTCATCGAGTCACCTTTTCAGTTACAAGTCATCAATGTCACACTCTCCCTGCATCAGTCATGGTGATAAATCATTGTTAAGATATCGCATTATGCTTTGTTCACATTGTTTCCCTGCATTGAAGTTTATAAAGTGGAGTCATTCAGAAGAAGGAACAATCAATGCTTCACTCAACTTCCCAAATGCACCTATCCAATTCACGGTGTTTTGTGAAAACAATTAAATCTCAAGATTGGTGACAAATGGTGCAAAATGATTTTTATGGCTGTGTTTGCAACTCCATTTCACCTAATCTGGCAAATTCCCAGATCAATATGTCTCACAATTTGGGAGATTCTAAGCTTCTTATTTTTCGTCGACAATTTGCAGAAATGATTAAATTATGAGTTTTACAAGGTCTGAAGCAAAAAGGTCAAGCAAGGAGGTTTCGTGATGTCATTATTCCCAACATGTCAAGTTTTCAAGGCAAAACATTAATTGAAACAAAAATTATGCTAGTTTGCTCTCCATTTGCACTTACGGGCATATTTAAGCAACTTATATCAGCAAAATGCATCCATAACTTGAGAAGTCAGTAGTTCAAAGGAAAGAGATTTTTGACTTAATTAATAGTTGTGAAAGAAGATCAAAGTGCCATGAATGGCTACTTCTTATATCAAAGTGATCACATCTAGCATTGTTCATTAAATTTTATACCATATGTGAAATAAGAGCATATCGGCCAAAATAAGTGGTTTTGAACGTGTCTTTGATGAGCGATAAGGTTTTAATGATCTCTAAAGATGCCGCTGATAAGCATTTGCTAAAGGCATAACTAATATTCAAAGTTCATTAATTAGTCCCATAAAAGAGACCCGCTTCATATTTTGGCTGCAAAGGTTAGTTTCTAAAGTTCGATCGGCTTAAAAATAGTTTTAAGACTTCTCAAAATTTCTGATGAAGACAAAGTAATGTTGCATTCTTCTCTTTTCTTTTCAGGCATGCAAGTTAGTTGTGGAAGTAGTTTTAACAACCGATTAATGTTTTAAAAGTGCCTGAAATTGCCGATGAAGACTTAATAAGAGGATTGAAGCATAGTTATTATAACTACTCGAAGCCGATGCAAAGGAAGGAACGTGTATTTTTGAAAATTTTTCTTTTCACCGATAAGATTTTGGAAACCTCTTACACCACCGATAAAGAAACCAAGAATTAGTTATCATAACTACCAAGAAAACAAAATGTCTTTAAAAAAATATACTCTCAACGAAATGCAATCGGTTATTCTAAAGCCAGCTTGGCCATGATGGCAGCCTCTAAAAATGATATGGGTATCCATGGAAGCATAACGTAATGGGTGTTTTTGTCAAATGTTGCAGTTGCAAGTGTATTGGTTAACTTATTTGCAAGCAGTTGAAGAATATAGATAGTGCATGAGTTGTTTCCTTGGAAGAGATATCACCTCACGATATCATAGTTTGAAGCAGCCCAGTAGATATATATGCAAGATGTGGATACATAGACAACGCATATCAGCTGCTCAACCTTTACCATTGTCCTCCTTGCACAGTTTTATAGAACACCTCAGAGAAATGTGGTTAAATAAAATGCCATCATTACAGGATATTCACAAATTTATGGACATGTTTAAAAGACTTTAGAAACTTTCAATCAAATGTAGTTGGTAGGCGTGAAATCACCTCCACATTCTGTAACTTCTGCCAACATTTTCCCATACCACGCCCAAATGGGAGCTTCTGAACTACGTATGACCGTACATCAAAACTTAATGGAAGGATGATTTTTTTCAGATATTGTAGTTTGAAATACTTTGGCATACACATTTGCAAATGTGAAAGGATAGGCAAGGCATATGAGCTGTTTTAAGAATGTTTCAAAGAGATGTTATCTCATGGTTTGCAATGACTGTAGGGTATACATGAAATGGAGGTGTTGAAAATGCTTTAAAATCTTCATAGAAAGTGCGAGGAGAAAAAGTAAAAGCATTCCACAACCCCTGCTAGCATTTTTCTTGTGCAACCAACGAATCATTTTGACAATATGTCTCAAAGAAATGGTCTCATGGAATGCAATAAATGAAGGATACATGTAGTTTGGTTTTGTTTACTAGACTTTAGAATCCTCCAAGAAAATATATTTGGTAGATAAAACCAAACTCCACGACCACTTGCAACCCCTACTCCCTTCACATGTACCTAAATGGAAGCTTTGAAATCGAGTATGGATATCGTCAAAAGCATAACGAAGAAGGGGTTTTTTCCAGATATTGTTGTTGTAGATGCTTGACCAAACATGTATGAAAAGTGGGAGCATGGATAAAACATGCTAACTATTTGACCAAATGCCTTAAAGAAAATGTGGTTTCATTAAATTCAATGATTGCGGTTATGTACAAAATGAGTTAAATGAAAAGGTTTTGAAAATTCCCAGCAAATGCAACTGGCAGGTGTAAAACCCAAATGCTCAACCATTGCTAGCATTAATGGAAGCACAGACAATGGACATGAGTTGTTTGATAGACATTTATGAGTATTCTCCTAGCCTGTGCCAAAATGGAAGATCTACGACAGGATATGGACATCCCTCAAAGCACAATGAAACAACAATTTTGGTCAAATATTATAGTTTGAAATGCCCTGACAGACTTGTATGTAATATATGGAAGCATGGACAAGGCATGTAAATTGTTTGACAGCCACCTTAAGAATTTTTCATCTCACAGTTTGCAATGATAGTAGAGATACTTGCAAAATGAGTTTGTTGAAGAAACTTTATAATCTTTTCAAGAAAATGCAATTGGCTTGTGCCAAATGGGAGCATTGGAACATTTAATGAAAGTTTGTTAGAGCATAACTGAATGGGGAATATTATAGTCATAAATGCCTTGGTAGTTATGTTTGTAAAATGATGGAAGCACAGAGAATGGCCAGTGAACACTGCGAGAGCATGAGATCTTTTGAGTAAGTTATAAACATCTTTGAGCAAGTTATAAACATCTTTCAAGTGTAAAGGATAAACGATGTTTGTGAGATATTATTGCAAATGCCTTGATCAACATGCTTACAAAATTCTTTGATTGGCTCAAAGGGGTAAAAATAATAACTAGTGCAATTACAAGACTAGCTTGGCTTCATCATAGTTGTAACCCTAGAATTATCCATTGAAATATAAGCTTTAACTTACATATTTTCAAATAAGGATCATGAAGTAAGGATAGTAGACTTTGGGTTTGCTTCCCATCTCTCAACACTTATATGAATGGTGATTTTAGTGATTTGGGTTATGTAACACTGGAATACATGTGCACCTTTTTTTCCACTTCAAAGGGGAATGTCTTTAGTTTTGTAGTGTTCTTCTAGAGTTGGAAGCCACTGGAAAATCTTTTGTTGATAAGAGATATGTTTAAGAGCTTCTACAAGTTCTAAAGGCAGTTTGTAACTATGTTCCTTATTCATATAATGAGAGGTCATGTATGTACAGGGTTTACCATTTGCTAAGAACTATTGGTGAGAAATATAGATTTTGAGATTAGAATGATGATATACCTCTTATTTCAGATACAACTAAGGGTGATTAATTAAATGAGCTTATAGTTCAATAGGAGCAAAGTGAAATTTGGCTATAGCTATGAGTATCTCTCAATAAAATCTTGGGTAAGTGGTAAAGATGAATTATATTCTTATCTATAACATTATTGTGGATAGCTTCTAAAGTTATAAACGCAATCCATTCGATCAGAAGATTGTTCAATGGTTGAAAGTCTAGAACTTTACAAAGAAATGGAGTGTCTACGAAGTAAAGTCATCTCCTTATCAGTAACATTCTCTAGTACCAAAATCTTGGTCTAAAAAAAGATGATTGAAAAGTTTGGAGTATTTGGTTAATATATGGGTAATCTTCGCAAAAGACATGAAAATTGGGAATGCACTAAATTAAAATATGATATGGACAGAGGAGGACTTGATTTGGAAGTTATCAATGTTGTGCTTTATGTGAGTATGGTCACCCTACACCATGAAACTAAGAGAGGCAATTGGCAACATAGGTGATTTAATTACAAGATAAGTGGTCACAAATATGTTGCTATAGATTGTATGAGCAATGATGTTCCATAAAGCCTCCTTGATGTTGATGTGCAAGCTATCCTTACAAATGGTTCATATCATGATGCGGACTCCAGTGCACTAGCATTCCATCTTGCAGCTTGTGGTTCTTTCAGGGAAGGAATGAGAAGAGCAAGTTCAAAGATGTTGGAACCCAAGATGAAAGTAGAAGTCATGACACCTGAGAAGCATTTAGAAAACAATATTGGAAATCTCAATTCAAGGCTAGTCAAATCCACAACTTTGGTGATAAACCAAGAGACTAAAAATCTGGTGAAGAGAGAAAATGTATTTCATAGACACGAAGGTTGAGCATTTGGGAATGATTGTAGTGCCATTAATTCTTCTATAGGAGTCTAAGACTTAGGTATTTGATCTTGGGAAAAATGGAGGCGGTCTTCTTGGGAAGGTTTGTAGAAAAAGAAGTTAGAGTAATCATGGTGATATCTATCATGGAGGTGATCAACCAATGAGAAGAGTGTCATCGGATGTACATTTTTACCTATTGAAATATTGGGATTAGTCAACTTGTTGAGGAGGATATGAATATTCCAGTGGATACAAAGCTACTAATTTTGATGAATTCCAACCAATACATATATGATCCTTCATGGAACTTCTTATGAAGAGTTAGTGAACCAATTTCATCATCTGTCTACCACATTTCTAGCACTTGGAAAGATATGAAGAGATGACTACCAAAATGGAGCAAACGGAGGAAAAGGGTAACTTAGAAAAATTTACAACTTGAAAGCTCCAAGTTTAATGTTACCTTTTGAAAAACTGACTTATGTCACTTATTGTAATTAAAGTTAGCCTTTTGAATTTAACTTTGTAAAAGTTAGATAAATCCTAACTTATCTTCAAAAAGGTAGTTATTCTAAGCATTGGCTTAGGTAGTTATCCTAAGTGGATTAGCCAAGTAGTTATTTTAAGTATTTACAAAAGTGGTTAAGGTAGTTACCTTAAGTGGTTACTAACCTCACCTATATATACGGCTTTGTAATTCAATCAAAGGGTTCCACTTTTTTGCAAGGTATTGTGTAAAGGACTCAAATAGTATTATTCAAGCAAGAAAGCAATAAAGAAATGTTTTGGATGTGTGTTCAATTTGATTTCATGTGTTTTTGATATTCGTATGTTTCATCAATGATAACCATTTGCTTTCCTTTAAACGTTGCATATGGAAAAGATTATCATGTCAAGTTTCATATCTCAACTTGAATGTGTGGAACTTGAATTAATAAGTTTATTTCTCATTTCTTCATTAGTTTTTGTTATTCGATTTGTCTTGTTCTTATAACCGCATAAAATCCATATACACCCGTCATACGAGGGAGCTGCCCTCTCAAACGCAGAGAAGAATTGACATTGTTCTGCGATTCTTCAATTGTTGTGAACAGTTTGTTGCTGATCCAAGGGTGAAACAGAGTTATCAAGTAGATTACTTAAGAGCAACAAATTTGTTTACCAAGAAAATGTTAAAAGTTAATTAAAGAAATCTCTGCAAAGAAAAAAGGAGCTACTTCTGCAGCTATCTAGTTTACCTGAAGAAAATGACTTGAATGAAGCTTTGAAAGAAAAAACAAAAGAATGTGAAAAGATCTCAAAAGAAGTCGCTATTCTAAAAATTGAAATGGAATCTAGGGTGATGAGGCAAACTAAAGAAAGTGAAGATAGGAAGAAAATTGAAGAAGATCTGAAATAAAAACTAAAAGAAAGATCAAAAGAATGTTGCAGATTGGATGGAATAGCTAGCCATCTAGAGTTTGATCTACAAGAAAGTAGACACAATGAGAGAGAACTTGAAAGGCAAATAGTCATTTTCAGACGTGACCTAGATATTGCAAATGAATACAAGGAGAAGTTCAAGATAAGTTCAACAAAACTTGAAGCACTACTTGAAGGATAGAAAAGGGTCGATGACAAGTGTGGTCTTGGATATGAGAAAGGTGAAAGATCTGAATCCGGACAAAGAAATTTTCAACCTAAGATTGGGAGAAACAGACCTAGAAAACCTCTGATAAGACAGCCTAATGCTCAAAGATATCCATCATTCAATGGAAACTGTTTCAACTACAACAAATTTGGTCATAGAGCTACTCGGTGCAGGAATAGAGTAAATCAAAATGGTCCATCCTTCTCCGATCAATGCTTCAAGTGTAACAAGTATTGTCATAGATCAAATGAATGCAAAAGTATGACAATGAATAATCCCAATAACAAAAGAATTAGCAATTCTTTCAATGGTTACTACTTTGTTTGCAATGGGTTTGGACATATGGCTAATCAGTGCAGATCAAGAGAAAATTAGGTCTATAAGAAAAGAAATTTTGTATGCTTTAACTGCAATAAATCTGGTCATATTGCAAGACTCTGTAGAAGTAAAGACAATGGAAGAAGAGGTCTGGTAAATAGAAAACCGGATGAACAAAGACAAGACAAAGGCAAAGAGAAAATTGATACGAATGAGACTTAGGATGAATTAAACAAGATATGGGCCAGGAAAACCATTATGAATGACATCAATGGATCTGCACCACAATTCGGTGCTGATAATTCCTCTGGGAATTAAGTTGGAAGTCTTGGCTCAAGGGGAGCGGTATTACAAATCAAATTCCCCCAGCTAGTAAGTGCCTAGATCTGGCACAGTAAGAAAAGAGATCTTGGATTGTTTCAGACCATGTGGAAGGTTTTTTGAAAGAAAAAAGATGGATATGGAAAATTGTAGAGCAATATGTGAAGGAAAATTGTAGAGCAATACGTGAAAAACTACTCAAAACAGAGCAACTGAATGTGGTAGGGCAGGACATTTATTACAAAGGCAAATTAGGTGATGTGAAGCTTAAAAGGGTCATTAACTCCTCATTTCAAACACTTTGTATCAAGAGAAATCAAGAAGAAAGATGTGGACAAGCTTAGAGTTGAGAATTCTCAAGAGTTGGAAGCGAGAAAAGGATTTCCAAGTAAAAACCCTAATCTGTGTAGCAAGGTATTTTCTGTTTTCTGTGAAATCTTTTGAGTTCTCAATTTTTGCAAATGGCTACACCTCTAGTGGTAGATGTTACTAAGAGGCCTCATCCCAAGTTCAAGAAGCATCCATTCAAATCTGTAGAGGTTGAGCTGCTAGGTGCTTTTTCTAGAGTTCTGTACGGGGTTTTACATGTCGAAGATATTAGGGCTTACATTCACAGCAATATTGAGGAATTTGGAAATCTAAAACTACTTGATTTATTTGAAAACCACTTGAAGAATGACAATCACCAATTGAAACCAGAATATAAAGCCCTAAAGAGCAAACACTTCATACAAGTTATTGAATTTCTGTCTTTTGATGAAAGCGAATGGGTTAGGTATGTATTGAGTCAAATACATGATGAGTTTATGTGGTTATTGAAGCCATTCAAGATAACAAAATATGTAATTCAAATTGTGACTGGACTGAATGCAACCGGTGGGCAACCCATGCTTAAGGCTATGAAAAATCAAACAATAACTAATGCAACCAGAGCAAAATTTGATAGAAGAGCTATGACTATCAATGACATCACTGATCCAGATGTCAAGTTTGCTTCGATTGTAGTTGGGTATAAGATTTACCACTCCATTAGGGAGAACTCAGTTTCTAGAATAGCTATTTATGCCGCATATCATATGATAAAGGAAAATGTGGATTATGATTTGTGTGAGCTACTACAAAGCCAACTAATAGAAAATCTGAACAAAATAAAAAAGGACAAGAAAAATTCCTTCAAGTATGGTTCCTTGGTGATATGTATATTCTTATACTTCATGAATGAAGTGCCGGGAGTTTTGGGTATACAATGGACATCAGACAGGCCAGTGGCATGGCAAATTAGGGATCATCTACACAGTCTTGGCGATACCCAGACACAAAAGACTACCTTCTGGGGTTACTTCAAAAACTTCCAGAACTTGATGCATGCAAGGGAAAGAATTCCTAGTTTAGTTGTTGAAAAGTATGAAAATGAAATATGTTTTATGGTAGATACAAATCAATGTTTGATGGAAGCTGTAGAACCAAGGATAGTCTGGATAATACCAATGGGGTATGAAGTGGATGAGAAAATTCTGGACATGTATGCTCAACATCTCCTGAGCAAACCTAAAGACACCTCTGTTGAAAGGTTCGGAACATACAAGGAACTAAGCTTAAAGTTGCATGTGGAACTTAGATAGCTAGAAACAAAAAGAAAGGTACACAAGCAAGTGGAGACGTATGCAGAAAGCATTGAGATTACAAAAGAAGCAGTGAAAGAAAATAGACAAAGGATTGAAAAGATAAAGAAGAGCACGGAGCAGGCAAAAAGTGAGCCTGTAGTTCCCCTAGAAGCCCCAAGGAAGACAAGGAGTTCTGTAACTCCTGCTGAGACTCTCAAGACCACTTCCACTAAGAAGCCAGAAGCCACTCCATCTGGTGAAGGAGGGAAAAGAAAGAAAACCAAGGCAACAAAACCCCACAAAAGCACTCAAGATGATGAGGAGACAAAAAATAGATGAAGAAGTGAAAGAAATAAGATCTAAGAAGGTCAAAACTTCAAAGACGTCTAAAGATCAACCATCCAGAAGCATGAGGGTCAGTAAAAGGCAAGTATCTGGTAAGGTTGCCATGACTATTGATGAAATTGTAAAAATAGTCATTGTTCATGGAAATTTAAAATCTATCAGAGTTTACTATGATAAACTTGATCAAGCAAATAAGAAAACTCTAGAAGATGCCATTATCATATATCTGAATAAATTCAATAGAGCCTATTGGAAATCTTACAAGAACTTCCTAAAAATTTGAGGAAAGTAATGGAAATGAGGAAAGAAGCAGCCAAGGAAAGAGATATAGAACTCAGAGAGTATGTTCTCTCCTCTTTATGCCCTATGATGACCAGAAAAGAAGCAGATGAAATCCTCAGAGAAGTCAAAGATAAATTTAGAAGCAAAGTCTGGATCTAAATAAACTAATGCTTGGTGAGACTGAAGAAATTGCAAAGGAAACAAAAGAAATTCTGAGAAAGGCTTTAGACAAAAATAAATACTACATTGTTTTAGAAACACAAGTTGAAGAAGACAATCCTTCTGCTTCGAAACAAAAAGCTCCAGAAGAAGAAACTGATAAAAGAATTAATGGCCAAAGTATTACTCTAGATCCTCCGAAACTTGATTCATCAAATCTAAATATTGGATAAGTTCAAGAAGAGGAACAAGTCAATCAGGAGGACATAGAAATGATAGACAGAATAATTGATGCAGAGATAACTCCTCCACTTGATCACTCTGGGAAGGAAAATGATATTGCTACCACATAGAGTCCTCTAGATCAAGTAGTAAGTGGTGAACAAGTAGAAATGAGTCCCTCAGAAGAGAACACAAAGAAGAATAATACAGAGAGAGGAGGAAAAAGAAAAGGAAGACAAAGCAGAAGAAGATGGTGCAAATGTTGAAGCACCTAAAGCAAATGTAGAAAAATCTGATGATCAAAAGAATGGTTTAGGAAATGTAGCAAGAGACACTGCAAATGCAGTAAAAGGCCCTCTTGAAAAGGAAGTGATTGAGCTTGATGAGCCCAAACTACTCCAAGGACTAACCAATCCTGATGCATTCTCTCCATTTCAATTGATGAAAATAACATCTTTCACCCAAGTGAAAGCTAGAGAAAAGTTGATAAAATCCCACTTAGAAGACAATGAGCTGCTGGGGCTAGCAATCAAAGTTTTAGAGAAATTAATGCCAACATATCAAAAGAATCAAAGTGATTCCCCCTCTGGTCATCTAAAAAATCTTGTAAGTTTAGTAAGTTCACATTTTGAATCTTTTGAAAAGTTTGCAGAGACAAAAGTTCAAAAAAAGTTCTTGAATAAGAAGTTCAACCAAGTCAAGAAATTAATAGGGAATGATAGGTTGATCTTAGGCATCAGCATAAAGAGAATTCAAAATGCTCTAAATGATGGAGGAGATATATATAAGTAAAAAAAGATATTGAGAAGACGATAAAAAAAAAGAACAAAAAATATCAGTTCTATCTCAAAATTTTGATCCTTTAACTATCTCTCCTATAAGCCAGGAATGTCAAGTTATTATCTTGATAGATGAAATAAAGGCACTTGTAAAAGAGAAAAGCAACACTATCATGAGAATGTGTGAACTCAGGGGATTGATTGCTCCCAAATTGGAATCCATGCACAATGCCTTATCCGAAGCTCAGAATCTACTTCAGACAAGTGATCCTCCAGATCTGGCAAAGGCAGAAGCATGTGCATTTTTGCTAAGTGGGCACATTTCCATTTTGGATGGAATAAAGAATGCTTGGGCCTTTGAACTTGCCCAATTACAAACCAGTTTTGCAGACGTCCTCAAGTTCATGTGAATGGAACTTAATGGTTACTTGTGCATATGCGGCAATGTATATAGAAATTTTGGAGAATTTTGTTTTGTGAATCCCACCCTTTGCCATTGATGTCAAAGGGGGAGTTAAGGGTAGTGAAAGATGATGTATTCAGCAAAGGGGGAGCATCAGAATAAGTGAAGTGCACAAATGTACAGACAAAGGGGGAGTTGCACAAAACACTTAGTCATTTTTCACTAAGTGTTTCCATCAATGCCAAAGGGGGGGATTGTTGGCAAGAGATATTGCATAGCATTGATAGGTGTTGTCATTGATGGCAACTAAGATTGTTCGACACATCCGCAATGCAGTATCTGATCATACCAGAAGTCAGAATGATAATCTAAGTCTGGGAGCCTAAAACATAGCATATAGAAGAGTCCAGTATTTTGGTCAGCGGATCTCTCCAGTTAATCATTATGTGTTACAGATCTAAAGGAGTGTAGTGAGACACCATGACAATCTAAATCCAAGTTTTTATCCTTCGGTGGTAATGGGATTAGAAGTTATGAGCATTTGAATACCGGGTCCTATTATGACAGAATAGTTCAATCAAGAATAGGCAGACTTATGTTAATTCTTGTGCGGACCCAATAGAAGTGTTTTGATGAACTGTGTATGAGATAGAATGTTAGTGGATGACATGTATGATGATCTACATGTGTTATTTTTGGTACGCATCAATATTGGTGTATGGATCTAGCCGACAGAACAGACCTTTCTTAAAAAGTTCAAAGTGTTGTTGTTGCCGACTGGCAAGTGATTGCAATTCAAGATAAGGATATATATAGCCGATGATTGTGGATATTTTGGGATGGTATGCGAATAAGGTGTATATGGAAAAGAGAAGAAATTCAAGGAGCAAATGAAGGCAGATCAGTAAGAAGAGCAGAGCAAAGATGAAATGTGTAAGATCAGTTTTTATACTTAATTGGAACTGAGATTCATGCATAGGCAGATGCTATTAATCAGTTCAAATCTCTGTAATTCTCTTATAACATAGTCCAATATTTTGGTCAGCGGATCTCTCCAGTTAATCATTATGTGTTGCAGATCTGAAGGAGTGTAGTGAGACACTAGGACAATCTAAATCCAAGTTTTTATCCTCCGGTGGTAATGGGATCAAAAGTTATGAGCATCTGAGTACCGGGTTCTATTATAACAGAACAATTCAATCAAGAACAGGCCGACTTATGTTAATTCTTGTGTGGACCCAATAGAAGTGTTTTGATGAACTGTGTATGAGATAGAATGTTAGTGGCCGACATGTATGATGATCTACATGTGTTATTTTTGGTACGCATCAATATTGGTGTATGGATTTAGCTGACAGAACATACCTTTCTTAAAAAGTTCAAAGTGTTGTTGTTGCCGAATGGCAAGTGATTGCAATTCAAGATAAGGATATATATAGCCGATGATTGTGGATATTTTGGGATGGTATGCGAATAAAGTGTATATGGAAAAGAGCAAAAATTCAAGGAGCAAATGAAGGCAGATAAGTAAGAAGAGCAGAGCAAAGATGAAATGTGTAAGATCAATTTTTATACTTAACTGGAACTGAGATTCATGCATAGGTTGATGCTATTAATCAGTTCAAATCTCTGTAATTCTCTTGTAATATTTTCCTAGGTAGTGAGCCTCCATTTTTGAGCAGTGAGCTTTGGGCAGTGAGCCCGAATGCATGTGCATTCCCATTTGTAAAATACTTTTAACAGAGTATTAATTTTTGTGGGTTAACCCCCACCGTGGTTTTTCCCTTAATCGGGTTTCCACATCAAAATTCTTGGTGTCAAGTGTGTTATGTATGTTTTTACTCATGTACTATTTATATCTTTGATTTGATGATTAATCATGAAGGAAGGATAAAGTAAGAAAAGTTTAAATAAGTAACAATTGATTCACCCCCCTATTAGTTGTTTGGACCTAATCCAACACATCCCTCCTAATAGTTTTAATACACCTCCACACCCGAAGGCAAGTAATAATCGTGGAGCCCCTAAGGTAAATACACACACCACATGCCACAGTAACAAAAGCCATGAGTCAACTACCTGGAAATGACAAGCTTCTTACTTACCTAACAGAGGAAATGAAAAAGATAAAGATTAGCTCATCTTTGTCAGAATTATTGAAAACCCCTATTATCAAGAAAGCCTTTCTGAAATCATTAGATGAACTTGCACCTAAGGAAGACAATCTTAATCATAGTCCTAGTTATATCTTGACTAGAGACCCTGCACCTAGAGACAATACTAGTAAACCAAAAGTGCAGGCCACAATTCATGCTACTAATACATCACAGATGACCCTGTACAAAGATAAATTTGAATCCCCCCTTTTCTACTCACACTAAGGATATTTGGTAAGAACCTACATAACTACTTTGTAGATTCAAGTGTGTCAACCAATGTGATGCCCTTATCTATTTGTAATACTTTAGGTTTGTATCTGACAAAATCACTCAAGAAAGTAACTCAACTAGACAAGTCAGAAGTTAGTGTGGTAGGAGAGTTGACACACATACATATGCAGCTGGCATTAGATCTAAGAGTACAATACTACATAGATATTTAGGTAGTGGACATACCTGACACATATGGCATGCGTCTCAGTAGGGATTGGTCCAAAACCTTGAATGGTTCCATGGATACAGACCTTTCTCACTTTTGGTTGCCATGGAAGGGTGTTCCTAATCAGTTGAGAATTGAAGCTGAACCATGTTTGAAACACATGATCACTGAGTATAACCACACCAATTGTCTATGGACGTTGAACCAGGGGTGTATGCAGTAAGACCTCAAGGAGTCAAGATTGAAGAAGTGTTGATGCTGTCATGTCATGGATATGAGGGTAGTGACAAAGAGGAAATTATGTCAAGGGAAGGATTGATAACAGAATCAAAATATAGCTCAATTGATGAAGATGAGGTAGATCAATTCCTTGAATTTGAAAAGTATATAGCTAAAGAAATTCAAAGATGTCAATTGATAGACATCCATAGAGGATATCTTGATGACCGGATGGTGTAGACTGCACAGGGATGCACATTCAGAAAGTGCATGTGAAGCATGTCTAGACATGATCGAATTAGAAAGAGTATGCATAGAGGGTGGATCATCATCGCATGAGGTAAGTGAAATATCTGATGCCGATGACTATGATTCTCTGTTGTTTTCTTTAGATACAGAAGAACATGAATAGGAGGTGCATCAAGATGATGTCGTGATGCCTAGTATAGAAGAAATATTGATATGTGATGAGACACATTCCAATGAGAAGAAAAATATTATCACCACAGGGATTGATTGTCTTGTTGAATCTGATTATGAGTTATCAAACAAGGATAGAGGGAGTTATTTGACACAATTTGAGGAATTCTTGTCTAGGCAAATTCAAAGACACATTTTACAAGGAATTCCACCACATCATGCACTGATTGAAGGATTGTGTAGGCTTCATGAGGCGACACATTTAGAGATAACTTGTGCTCTATGTTTGCACATACTAGACAAAGAAGAGCAATTGTGCTCCAGTAACAAGATGCATAAAGTCAGGGATATTTCTGAAGATGCAAGAAAATAAATTGCAATATCCCCTGATGATGGAGGCGATAACATCAAGGTAACAGATAGAAAAGATACTCAACATGATGATGTTTGGAAGAAACTAAAGGTGGATGTTTTAGTTCCACCAAAACATTCAGATGTGGTGAAAGATGAACCACAGATGATTAAATGGATATCTGTAGGTGCAGTTGCATGTGCCAAGAAGAAAAGAGAAGGTCATGATAAGCCTTTAACAAAAGACAAACCATGAATCTTGAGATTTGATGGCTCCAAGTCAAAACAAGGAGCCAAAGTAGGAGTAGACTTGATAAATCCACTAGGAAAGTCATTCCTGGTAGCATACAGGTTGTAATTCCCCTGCACCAATAATGTGGTAGAATATGAAGCCCTGATACATGGTTTGTTGTTTTCTTTGAAAAAGAATGTAAAGGTTATGTATGTCTATGGAGACTCAGAACTGGTAGTGAAGCAGGTTAGAAACATTTATGCATGTAGCTATAAGAGTCTGTCAAATTATAGACATAGAGTCTGGGATTTGATAGAAAGTTTTGATGCTTTCAGTATCATGCATGTCCCCAAAGAAATAAATCATCGAGCAGATGCACTAGCACAGGCAGCTAGTATGCTAGAACCTTTATCCATATCAGGGATGAAGAGGTTCTCTATGGAGCTAGTGTCAACACCATCCATTCCTAATAATGTCACTAACTTTCAGGTGTTTGACGATGATCAGCACATGTCCTAGACTTTATTACAATATAATAGATCTACCCAACAACAAGATCCCTAAAGGGATGATTGAACTAGAAAGAGCTTTTGATCTGGATAACATGATCAAACAGAAAGATCTTCCCAAGACAGATGGAGGAGAGTATGCTCCTGTTAACATAGGACAAGACACAGACACAAGGAATGTCCTGATAGGTAAAGTCTGCCCTGAAGAAGAAAGAGAAGGGATAACCCAGGCCTTAAAAGACTATATTCATGCGATTGCATGGACATATGATGAGTTGAAAACATATGACACATCCATTATAACTCACACAACTCCCCTAAATCCTAATGCAAATCCCTTCAGGCAGAAATAGAGACCGGTGAATGTGTTTCTATAACCTCTTATTTTTTAAGAAGTCAAGAAATTGCTTGCTGCTTAGATCATATTTCCAGTTAGGCATTCAACCTGGGTGGCTAATCTAGTTTCTGTTAGGAAGAAGAATGGGGACATACATTTATGCATGGACTTTAGGAATTTAAATAGAGCATCAGAGAAGGATAATTATCCTTTGCCTTCTTTGGATGAGGTGCTCCAGATGGTAAATGGTGCGTAGATGATGTCCTTCCTGGGTGACTTTTTAGGATATAACTAGGTAATGGTGGCTAAGATAGATAGATTGAAGACAACTTTCACCACCAAGTGGGGAATCTTCACTTATAGGAGTATGCCATTCGGCCTTATCAATGCTGGAACAACATTCCAGAGAGCTATGGATATAGCATTCAAAGGGCTGGTAGGTCAATGAATTGTCATATATATGGATGATCTGATGGTATTGTCAAAACAAAGGGGTGATCATATAGAAGACCTTAGTAAAGTACTAAAGAAATACGAGCAATATGACATTTCACTAAACCCAAAGAAATGCATTTTTAGGGTGACCACAGGAAAATTTCTTGGTCATGTCATATCTGAAAATGGGATAACAATTGACCCTGCAAGAGTTGATTCAATTATGAAATTACAACTTCCAGGAAGTAAAAAAGAGCTAAAATCTTACTTGGGTAAGACCAACTTTGTCAGGAAGTTCATTACTAGATTCACAGAGATTGTGAGACCTCTCAACGCAATGCTAAAGAAAGATTCTAAGATTGAATGGACTCCTGAAGCAAGGGCTGCATTCGAGGATATCAAGAAAGCAATTACAGACACTCCAGTCTTGATTAGTCCATATTATATCAGAGATTTCTATATCTACTCTTTTGCATCATAACATACATGTGCAACAGTCTTAACTCAAAGGAGTGAGACAAAAGAGGAGAAACCCATTGTATTCATGAGCTCCCCATTCAGATATGCTGAGATAAGATATATGGATGTAGAGAGACAAACTCTTGCCCTAGTCAGAGCTGTAAAGAAATTTAGGCATTATATCCTAAGAAGCAAAGTGATTGTATTAGTACCAGATTCAGTTGTAAATATGCTTCTCATGCAAAGTGAAGTAGGAGAGAAGAGAGAAAAGTGGATTACTGTACTATAGGAGTATGACATGGATATAAATCCAATGAAACTAGTCAGGGGACAAGCTCTTATTCAGATGATTGCCGAGATAGATCCTAATCTGACAAGTCAACAATATGCAGTAGATGCAAATGAACATGACAACTGGTACTTCGATATCAGGCATGTCCTAATCATTGGGAGGTGTCCACCAAATATGCATGCATCCCAGAGGAGAGCTCTAAGAATTAAGTCACAGAAGCATATGATCAAAAGAGGAGTCTTGTTAAGAAGAAATTATGAGGGGATATATCTCAGGTGTTTAGATAAGCAAGAGGTTGCCAAGGTTCTTTTGGAATTACATGATAAGTTTGGTACAACCCATGGATCACATCTGGCTACCACACATGCCATCTTGAGGGCTGGCTATTACTGGCCAGCCATCTTTAAAGACATAGCTGAGCACATCAAATTCTACCATACATGTCAAACTGCTTCAAACAAAGAAAAATATGCAGCTCAACCATTATAGCCTGTGATGGAGATGCACCCATTCACACAATGGGGCATGGATTTCATCAGTCCAATCAATCCTCCATCCTCCATAGGACATAGGTATGTGTTGACCATTACAGGCTACTGCATCAGATGGACAGAAGCCATTAGCAACAAGACATGTACTTCAGATGATGTGATCAGGTTTCTAGAAAGCAACATCACCACCACGTATGGAATCCCTTATGCTCTAGTTTGTGATAATGTACCCACTTTTGCATCTCTTAAATTTTCTAGTTGGGCATTTGACCGTGGGATAATTTTAAAGTTTTTATCTAATTACTATCCCCAAGGAAATGGCTTAGCTAAATCAACCAATAAGAATCCATTGAATATCATTAAAAAGCTAATTCAAAAGAACCCTAGGGAGTGGAACACTTTACTTAAGTATGCCCTATGGGTAGACAGGACCATAATGAAGACTGCATTAAGAAATTCTCCCTATGAGCCGGTTTATGGGGTGGATCCCATCCTCCCTATTAACCTGACGATCCCTACCCTACAGTTTGCATAGGAATACCTAGGTATTGATAATAAACAAGAAGTCAGGTTGCTGCAACTAATGTATTTAGAGGAAAAATGAGATAGGGAAATTGATCAATTTGCCAAACACCAGGCTATTGTCAAATACTGGTTTGACAAAAGAGCTAGAGTAAAAGCATTCAAAATATTAGACTTAGTCTTATCATGGGATAAAATCCACCAAAGGGTGATCAAGGAAAATTTGATAAACTCTGGATTGTTCCGTTCCAAGTATCATAAATTTTAGGTGACAACACCTACAGGTTCAAGACTTTAACAGGTGAGGATGTTGCATTTCCAGTCAATGGAGAATTCCTCAAACACTACTTTCAGGTCTAGATAGGTCAAATCAAGATAATGTATCATATGTCTATTTTGTATAGTTGTTTGTACAACTTGCTTTGTGTGTTTTCTTTGCTTGTTTGTTATTGAGTCCTTGTTTTGGTCAAGCAAGACAATGCACCTTTCTACTTCAGAAAACTAGTGAAATTGTTAGAATTCAAGGAATGAGCACAAATTCTTGCATAGGTTGTAACTAATGTCAGTTTAAGTACCTCTGATCAAGTCTGTGATATCAGGTTCATCAATGATAACTCTTTTGTTCAAGGAGATCTTCATAGAATACACCTAACAACCTTGGATTCGTTGAACATGCTAGTGTAGTGTTAAGTGAAAAATCTAAAGGTTTCCCCTTGCTACCATTGCAATTGTCAACCTATACAAGCAAGTGTCCACACCTTGCATATGTACTTACATGATCATATCTTATAAATATTAGAAACAAAAAAAGAAATATATTAAAAAATAGAAAGAAAGAAATACTTAGGCCATCCAAGTAACTTTATTGGGGCTATGGACGCATGACTAGCAATGGGGATCTACTTGGGAGAATTGCAATGATAACCTTGTTGGAGCTATAGATGCCTATTGGTAACAAGGCTCTATCCAGGTTGGCTATGAGGGTTAAATCAAACTATGTAGTTTAACACCTATCACTTGTGTTTTCAACTTATCTTCAAGATGAAGGATATGAATCACATGCACACACCTGATTCCTTCTCATTATGTTGTTATACTGATGAACAAGATATCATACAGGAAGGTCAGGATGCTTATATTTGATAAGAGTTAGAACATTATGCCCTAATTTACCTTCATATCTTGAATTATTTGAATTTCAGTTGTTTTCTTTGGTGGCAGTTGTTGTGTGGTTACACAACATGCCCCATTTTGCCCTAGCAAAACAAGGACCCAACTTTTCTACTTTTGGCTTGGCTTATTGTATGCCCTTTGGCTTTTAGGCGGTATGGTAAATCAGTAACTGTGTATGTTAGGATGTCATCCTGTGCATATTAGGACCCCAGGTTATAGGTCCAATTTTCAAATCCAAAATTCATCATCATGAACCTTGCCAGATGAGAGAGTATAAAATTTTAAGTAGGATTACTTTTTGAAGCAACTAGAAATTTGTTAAAACAAAGAAGTTATGTGCAGTCAAAGTTTAGTCAACGGGCCATAAGGATATCATCCTAGTCATAACATCTAGATATTAACTTGATATCCTAACCTTCGCTAACATCCAGACGTCAACTTTAACGCATTCAATGGATTGAACCGTCGCACGCATAGACATTGGCCAGCGTTTAGATGTTAACTTAACATCCGAATCTTACTGTAATATCCATACCTGGGTCAATATGCTAATCCACATGATGTCATGTCACACTAATCCTGTAAAGAATGCTAAACTTGCTGACATCATCTGGATATTAGTTAACCCTAGTCCCTGATGTTCAGACTGATCAGGATGGTCATAGAGAACGATGATGCAACAATTCAGTGAGCTAAAATAATAAGTGATACCATATATGAACAAATAATAAATTGGAAGAAGATGAAGGGCATGGTATTAAGGATGTCCTCATACTTGGTATATGCTTGTGCAGCCAAAGGAACATTTAATGGATTGCACACAGTGGGGAAGATGGTCAAATTGCCCCATGAGAAGGCTCCTTGGGAGCACTACCCCCAGTTGGAGAGGACATAATCTGTGCAAAATTATAGGATTGTGAATGATTGCTTCATAATACACATTGTCAGGTTCTTGGAAGGAGATAAAAACAAAAGATTTTTAGTGGGGGCCATGAAGTTAATTTATCCATATGGTTCTTGGTTCATATAAGCCAAGACCTACTCATATATCTAGATGGAGAGATTCAGTGGTCAACCATTCATGCTCCCAAGGAACCCATTAGATAAGATAGTCCTGATGGAGATGGCTAGACATAAATGGCAAATATTTGAGCTATCAAAGAAGAAGGAAGGGAAACCTTATAGAAAATCTCCAATACAGAGTGATTGGTACTTGGTACCATCAGATAATTCCAAGGATACAAAGTTAGATTTGAAGAACTTGAACTTACAGTTGTTTCCTTTGGCCAGGGATTATGACCCATATCATAGGGTTGAGAAGAGATTTGATAAGAAGTAGAAACACAACATGCACCTTAAAGACTATTGGGTTGAGTCTGATGATGAGCATGAGGTGAGGAAAAAAGAGTATCAGAGGCTGACCTTGGATCAGATAAGGACCATTGGGCAGCTAGAAGTGCCTTCTCAGCTCAAGAAGGATGATGAGGATATCATGGATCCTGAATATGAAGAGAAGAAAATATACAATGACACTATCTCTTCTCCAAACTTGACACAGGGTGATGAAACTTCTATTGATGTCCTTACGACTAAAGTCCTAGCAAGGACCAAGAACTGGATAGCTCAAAAGGTAAATGAGCTGAAGGCAAAGGGTATTGTAGTCACATATGACAAAAAGAGGAAGATGAAGGACCAAGAGGAACCCAGATATGATGATTTCTTGGTACACAAAAGGTAGGTTCTTGGGCCCAAGTTGGTAGAGCCCAGTTCATATGAAATTGTAGAGGAGCCTACATCAGAGGGTGTTTCTTTAGTGTATCAACCTCCATCCTCTCCTACAGGTTCCATACTTATAGTAATTTGTATATCTACATCCCAAGTGCCTGCCATTGAAGAAGAGGAAGATGTAGGTGATAAAGAGAAAGATCATGTCCCAATTGAGACATTATTGGGGACGGAGAAGGATCTGCTGCAAGGAGTAAAGGTGCCAAGACAGAGCAGATAGCAAGGCCATCATATGAGAGGAGCAATATCACCTCCTACAGTTGTATCACAATAGGTTGATTCATCTTTGAATGTAGTAAAGGAGCTACAA
This sequence comes from Cunninghamia lanceolata, assembly GCA_027924645.1. Taxonomy (NCBI): domain Eukaryota; kingdom Viridiplantae; phylum Streptophyta; class Pinopsida; order Cupressales; family Cupressaceae; genus Cunninghamia; species Cunninghamia lanceolata. The sequence continues at coordinate 16,194,793 of BSBN01000078.1, forward strand.
CACAATCTACCTATTGAAGGCATCATCAAGGTGAAGTATGAGATGACACAGGAAGCCATCAATAAGTCATTAGAGGAGATAAACAAGCCTCTCCCTTTGAGTGCTAGAATTGATTTGATTATTGATGATGTAGTCCAGGATGTGACTAACCATCTTATCAGGACCCTACTCCACCACACTGAAGCAAAGGTGGGAAGCCAAGGTTCAGAAATAAAAGATAAGGGTACTAACAGAGAAGAGTCTCCAAAAGTGGAGGTAGACACAGGACCTCTAGGTGTCTTGACTGATACAGTCATAAGTCCCAAAGTAATCAACTTGACATATCAGCCCAAGGATGGGGAGAAAGAAGAAGAAACTAATAAATAGGATCAGGGATTAGAGAATATCCCTCTGGATACAGATGATACAAATACGGATGCCCAGATTGAAGGAGCACAACAGGATATCCTGAGGGATGAGCCTAAACAAGGGCTGGTGATAGGATCAATTGTGAACACTGAAGATAAAGTTGATGAAGGAAATAAAAGAGAACAAATGCAAGACCCTCATCAAGATGGTAAAACACAAGAGCATCAAGATATGCATAAAGATGATAGGGTTCAGGATGATCCAATGAATACATCACATCTAAAACAATCCTTACTAGAACAAGAAAAGGTTCAAGATGATGGTCAAGCTAATCAAGGTAAAGGCCAGCAAATAGAAAACCCTAAGGTCATCCCATTGCAACAAGATCAGGGGGAGAATCAACAAGAAGATACAAAGATTCTTGTGGGTGATGATGAGGTGGACAAAAATAAAGACTTACAAGATACTCACATTGAGAAGTTAGACCAAGGAAGGTTAGATTCAACTATATTCTCATGGATGTCATTAGAGGTGGCACCTCCACAAGAAGAAACTGGGCATTTTGATTTCAAATCACTCTTTACATTGGAGCCAACCAAGCAGAAGAGGAGGGCAAGGATAGTCTCAGAAATAAAATGAGATGTAGTTATACGGAAAAGGACAACCTAGATAGTTGTGACAAAGGTGGATAAAGCCAAAGGAGAAATAAGGTCCGAGGAGTTTTAAATAACCACCATTTATTTAGGCCTTGCCGTAGATGAACAGGATATCCAAGGATTAAGGTATCACACTGATGCAGTAGAAGCTAGAATAAGGAAGGCTAAGGCCAAGAAAAAGATGTACAAAGCACAAGTAGCACAACTACAAGCTTTTGTGAAAGGGTTGGCAACACCAACCAACATTCAAATAACGGAGGATATTGCATTCACATTGGTATCTCAGGAAGAGATAGCAGCTCTGGATGTGCAAAAGCACCATGCACAAATAATGGACAATTGGTTCCATAAATTCTTAGTTGATGGAGACCAAACAATAAGGATTTCATTATCCAACTGGGAGTTGCTAAGCAATTTGAAAGAGAAGGCAGACAAAGTGAAGAGGGATCTCAGCTAAAGACTAGTAAATAGTGACAAACATCTAGCCACCCTTAAGAATATGAGAAAGATAGATTCAAACATCCTTATAACAAAGAATATCTTGACATCTCAGACATTGCTTCAGCTGGATGACTGGTACGAGGATCTAAGATTTGAGGTAAATATCCTAAAGAGATGTAATTCTAAATCTGCAGACATCAGTATGAAAATTCATGATCTATTAGTAGAAGAGATTGAAATTTTGGAGGCCCTTGAGGGTGAGGTAGAAGGAAAAGTAGAAAACCAAGATGAGGATTTTGCTACAAAAGCATTCAGGGATAATTTCAAGCTGGTATTAATAAAGGACGCTATCAAACATTTTTTTGAGGACACAATTGATAAGTCCATGAGGATGAAGGCTAAAATAGAGAAGTATAAAGAAGAGCTGGACAATAGGACAAACAGGTGGATATCTCTATAGGATCAACTGAAGGTGCAGGAGCATGCATCTAGGAAGGTAAAGGTAGTAGATATTGTAGAGATAGGAAACGCTGTCCAAGCATATGAATTCATCCAAGGGAATAGATGTAGAGTAACAGAAGAGGAGTCTTTTACCAGGATGAAGAGGAGGATGATAATGAAAAGTAGATATCATGTTTCCCAGGGCAGCAAATTTGAAGAATATTCCAGATAATTGCCAGCTGGCAATTTTTGCCACATGTTTTAATAGTTGAATTAGTCAAAGCAATGTAAACCATTGATTATAATATCTTGATCATTGGATCTTTTGTAACTGACTCTCATCCTTGTTCTATAAAAGGATGGAGAGTCTCATTTGGAAATCATTAGAAGCTTAATTGAAATTGGATTGTTGAATGTCATGGTTCATTCTCAAGGTCAATTGTAAATGTATATTCTTTTTGCATATTTGAATGAAGATGAAGACTTTTTTATTACAAATTATCGTAAATCTTGTGTAATCTATGGATGATATCTGGACATTCCTTTGATTTGCTGCATCCCTTGGAGTGCATATCAATTTGTGAATGTTGTTGTTATCCTTTCCTTTGAAGATTCACATCAATCATATGTAGCTGTGGAATGTCTTGGTGAAATATGGTTTGATTTTCTTCTCTTTCATGAAAGTATCAAGGATATATGTGGATCAGTGATTGAACATCATTCATATTAGTAAAGTTATCATTTCATTTCAAATTTCTTTAAAATCACCATCATAACTACAATACATAGATAAATGAAAGAACACTAAATATGTTGACATCTGTAGACACAGAAACATCATATGCATATTTGAACTAAGCACATGTAGAATTGCAAATATCATGCAAACAATCACAAATAATGACAAAGATCATAGAAATATTTACTTATAGGCACATTATTTGAAAGAATTTATAGTGCAGAAGTAAAATTAAGCAAGGATTAGTTCAAATTTGAGTAAATTGGAGATAGTTTGAGAAAAGCTAATCAAAGTTATCAAAGTAATCATGAATAATCTAAATAAGAGTCTTAACCAAAAGAATTGATGAAACTTAACATAAATATATGCATGATCTGGTTAGATATAGTAATATTTAACATCAGTTTGTTGAGATTTACACAGATAAGGTGGATTAGAGTAAATATCTGTATATCAGGATACAGATACTTCAAGTCAAGCGTAAGGTCCCAAATAGAAAATAGCAATTCACATCAAACCAACTGAGAAATTACTAGAAGGTTATGAACGAACTAACAGAGACTTGGAATCATCAATTCATCCTGAATTAATCATATTCTTCAAGAAGGTAAGGTTTGCATTGTGAATTTTATTATTGTTGTTATGACTAACATCATCATCAATAGTACGGTCAGGAGTAGCGGCTTTGGATAGGACATTTGCACCTATTCATCCAATATATGTCTAGGAGTGATGGTAGATGAGATATACGTAAAATCTAGCAGTTTGGGTAGATCATTTCACATTATATGTATGTGCATTGATCGAAGAGATCTTGATTCTGGATTAATGATCGTAGGACTTTTCAGTTGGTTGGGGGAGAGTGATCGAGGCTATAATCACTCAGGAGATGGTGTTTGCATGGAGGCCATGCCTGTTAACCTAGTTGTATCATGAGATGCATCTGGTGGTGTACCATTTGGATAGGAGTCTAGGGGATGGAGTTACACTACTCCATGTGTGGGCATGGGAGCATATTAGGATTACGAGGCCTACTATCGCCTATCACAGGGGCAGTTTGAGGCATATGTGTTTCTTTATAGGCCACCTATCATGCATACACACATGGGACAGTTGTGGTACTAGCGACGATAGATTAACCACCTAGATATGGTTATCTGGAGACCGTACATCAGTGTAGAGATGTAGTTTCAGGACCATATTCACATGCCCTTTACATTTTAGCCTTGATATTTGATGGGGTGAGGAGACCACACCATTGATAGATATATCCCATTGCAAGTGATGTGACAAGTTGGTCATGTTTAGGATTTGCTCTAGGTGACAGAGATATTTTCCCAGACACCACATGATATACCAACATGGCCTGTACAGGTTCAACCATAGGTGGCCTTATTGGATTGGGCATCACTATAGCTAGTGCAATGGGATTGGGATAGCTAGTTGGCAGATGTAGGCATGACTCTGGGTTATGACACATGGTGGCAGCAGGCGAGGCCTGTTCGTTTGACTGACCTAGCGGTGGAGCCAAATTTGACAGTGGAGGTAGAGGAGGAGGGAGATGAGGGAGATGAGGTTACAATGGAGTACGTCTATGAGGATGTACCTACATCAATGATGGAGATGGTATAGATGTATTGGCTATGGTAGCTGTAGGGTAGGCAACAAGAGGAGGGTAGGTTCTACAATAGTATGCACAGGCACCAGTACATGGAAAGGTACCACAGTAGGTATAGGGACAGGGTGCACAGTAGTAGGCACCTCAGTAGAAGGTACCTTTACAGGTGAGCACTTTAGGTGTTGGTAGCTCAAGTGTGGGGACATCCGGTGTGGGGCCATCAGGACCTGATCCTACTGTCCATTTTTGCTAATGACAATCTCAACCTCGAGGGGATGGAGATGAGGAATGGAGACACTATAGGAATAGGTGGCCAACCTAGAGGATTTGGTAGCCCGATAATAGCGAGACTTGGCACAGGTTATAGTGGAGCGAGACAACACTTTAGTGCATCTATAGAGGCTGCAAGGAGTATAGCCCACGTTAGATGGGGTGAGTGGTGGAGATGGAGACCCATAGGTGTAGATCTTGTAGGCCCAAATAGGCCACCTCTAGGGATAGATGCAGACATAGATGATGCAGGTTACTAGTGAGAGGGATGGAGAGACTGTGTTGTGGTAGGGGACAGAGGTGAGGCTATAGAGAGTTGATGTTAAGGCACAATAGGTTGAGGCACAGGTTGCCCAGTTGCAGTAGAAGCTTACATGGATGTAGGGTGTCATAGTTGGCCCCAATGTGGCTCAGATGTGGGGGGACTATTTAGTTTCACAACAACAGATATACTAGTTACAACAACAGTTATCGAATCAACATGCTAGAGCTAAGTACTATTATGGAGCTTACTATATTGTGGTTCTTGAGGGATAGAGGGTCCCTAGCTACAGTCAAGGGAGTAGATCAGGTGTATCAAGTTCACAGAGATTGAGATGGTCTTAGTAGTCTGTTCAGTAACTACTACGTCCACATCAACCACCACCTTAGCAGCAGCCCATGGGGCCACCACCACCTTGTCAACATAGATCTCCATTGGAATCTCCTATTGACTCTACTAGGGGGTCATCCATGCATGGTTCTTGATTTCATATGCCTTTGGGCCTTGTATTTTGATGGATTTTGGCCTTTTTATTTTTTTGAGTGATATACATATGATTTTGGCAACAATTTTTTGATGATGTTTTATGATGTTATGGATGTGATTATGGTTTATGGATGAATGTATGCTTAGATGTATGATGATGATATGATGATTATGATGCTTATGGTTTTGTTTTTATATGATTGTAGATTAACTATATATGCATACTGTTTTATGGATGTAGTGATGTTCTAGATTGTGATGCATTATTATGGATGTATAATGTGATGAATGTATGTGACCTATTTTGATGTGATGGTTATGGATAGATGTAGTGATGTATGGATACATTTATGATGATGTTTATGTATTGGTTTTATGCATATGTATGGGTTTATGATGGTATAGATGTATATGATGATGTAGATGATTTGATAGATGTATGGATGGATTTACGTATGTTTATGCAATGGTTAAGGCACATGGAAAATAAATCCTCAGATTAATAAACATATATTATGCAATGGATAATGAAAGTGGAATATATATGCTTAGATTAATAAACGTATATTATGCAAATAGATAATGGAATGAAAAATATATGCTCAAATTAATAAACATATATTATTGATGTAGGAGCATCCTAGGTTGTAGAGCAATCTTGCATCAACCAAAAACATTTGCATTCTTTCTTTTCTTGCATTTTTAGATCAGTTCAGTCATTTGTAGTTTTAACATTTTGTACTGCATTTTGCCACATTTTCATATTAGAGTTCATGGAGAAAGAATTAGCATCTACATATCATCACCTGCATCATATCCAAAATTTAGGTCATTTGGACTTGTCTACTAAAAGTTATCGCTATCAGAAGATCACCTGTTTTCATATAGCAGAGCATATAGATAGTCAGTTGAAAGAGAAGGTTTGCAGAGCACTTCCATGACTTGTAGAGATAAATGGAACATCATTCATGGCACATAAGGATCAGATAGACCTTTCTTGAGGTCTGTACATTGATTCATGCATTTGCAGAGCATTACAAGCTGTTTAAGGCTGCCTATTTGTTTCTACACGTTACATCCTTCATTGGAGTTTGTAACCTTTCTTGGCCAATGCAGAGGATTTCATGAGCTTGGAGATTATATATATAGATCTCTAGGATGTATTAGGAAGTCAATAGTTCATAAGTTATATTTGATGATAGTTTAGATTAGATATTTTGTTCTAGAGAGGTGCTTCAATGCCATATCTTGCATATCAGTTGTAATCTAGAAAGCAGGCCTGGAGCCCTTTGATTGTAGCCTGCATGTTGCCAACATGGAAGCTGTCATGCCCACATTTTCCATGTGGTCACAACACACATCACACGTGTCATAGCCACATCTGTCATGTGGTCATGACACGAAATATCAAAAATTTTCTCGCGCTTACCTAAAAACCCCCTCGCATGCGTAGCATGCTCGGTGGTGTTCGTTCAAGGCGAAAACACTACAGTTGTTGGCGGGGTACAAGTACAATTGCGTGCAACCAGACACAAGTAGACCAATAAGGGGGTCTCTACGACGCCGTTATCGTCACTGCAAGGTTTAAAATATCAAGGTTCCTCAATCTAAATCTCGGCAAAATTCTGACAGCATAACGCCTTACGGCGTAAGTGGGAATTACTCAACACTATTTTACGCACGTGGTTCACTGATAGATTAACAACTTCCCACGATGCCTTGTTCCGACTAAACCTACTCGTGATCTCCCTATTTAATCATTTTTCAACAAGGCACGGTTGTCTGTCTCCTCTCTTGCTTCCTGAAACATACTCCTCCTTCGACTTAGCATTCTCAACAAGGCGATTCGTTTGCTCTCTCTTCCCTTTTTTCTGGGTCTTAATTTTGATTGTATTTTTATCGCGCTCACCTTAACTATTTCTGTGATAATTTAGTTTGTTTATATTTCGGTCTCTCTCTCTTTCGTTTTCCTTTCTACATATTGGGCATCAATCAGGGTTATCACTGTTTGTATTGTTAATATTAAACCTAACTTCTAGATGATCTAGGTCACATAGGCTGGTTTACTACTTCGCTGGACTCGGTCTCCTAGTCTACTCCATTCTAGGTTTCTTCTCTTGTATGTATTAATTAAACTTGTTCCTAAGCAAATTTTGGCTGGAGGGTCCATTGACTTAGTTCTCTTATCCCATGTGGGAATTGTCGCGCATTTTCTCCTCTGTGTTTTTCCAATGTTACTTTTTCTTCTTCTGACTCTCTTACAGGTTTACTTATATGGACGTTTACTACAGTTGAGATTAAAATGGCCTCACATGGAATGTCTGTGATGGCTTCTTAAGTTTATTTCCAGTGATCCTTTAAGTAAGGTGACGTGTAATTTTCCTCTTCATTTTCCCAGTATTGAATCGTGCTGATAGTGGAAACTTCCGAGAAACTCTTTCCGGAGTATTCCAGTAAATTCCTTTATGCTCTCTTTAAATTATAATTTTATTTTCTCTTAATTATAATTACTGTTGTTATTATTACTAATAATTAATATTAATACTCTTATTGTAAATCCTATATCATTGTTAATATATGTAGGAGGTTCTCCTCTTTATAAAACCCTGATCAAGGAAGCATAAATTCTTTGGTTGTTTTGTTCAACACTTAATAAAACCTAACTGTGAATATATATTTTTTTGTTTTATTTTAATTTGCAAATCTCCTTGTTATGAATTATAGAGAGGGCCTCATAAAATGGCCCAAGACACCTCTTCTATGTATTTATATACCATATATACAAATATATATATATGTAATATATATACATATATATAACTAAATATATCTATATTTATTTACAATTTCCTTTCAAAACATAATGTGTGTGTATATATATATATATATATATATATATATATATATATATATGATATATATATATATATATATATATATATATGATATATATATATATATGACATATATTATGCCAACCTAGTGGAATATCCACAAACAAAGTATATATATATATTTTTTTGTTATTTAAATGAACCAATGCATATATGTTAGGGCTAAATAGCCCTAACATTTTTTTTTGTTATACTTAACATTTTATGTTTTTGCTGTGACAGGGAAATGGCGGCAGGGGTCGGGCCGCACAGAGGGACGGAGGCCGCAAGAACAGCGGCGGGCTTGCATGTGGCAGAGCGTAGCTCCGCGGGGGTTAAAAAGGGAAGGGGGATGTGGGGAGGGGCGGAGCCCCACCCACATCCCACCTTCCCACACCTCTGTTTTAATATAAACGGGGACTGCGGTGGGGATTACTCCCCACCGCCCACCATATAAAAAGCTTCGACTGTGTTTTCAACACACAGCGTTCTCAAATGTCGACAGTCATAAAATGTAATCCGTGTTTATTGCATTTCGATGATAATAAAATATCAATAATATTTATATATATATATATATATATATATATTTATTTAAGTCTCTTAAAATCTATTAATTTTGTTTTTTCAATTAAACAATTTATTCAGTTACTATTATTCTGTTTAAATATATATATATATATATATATAGATATATATATATATATACTGATGTATATATATATTTTATTAGATAATACCATTCAAATTTTTACATTACAACAAATAGTTAGTTTCTCATATTCGGTAAAAATGGTAAATAAATAACAACTAATATATATATATATATATCCCATTTTCATAAATCACTCAATTTTCTCAAATTGACAAACAGAAGTATATACATACTAGATTTCCCTTAATCTTTACAAATTAACTGAAAACACTAGTTATGGAGAATAAACTTAAACATTTAAAACTGGCTTTTCCATTATAGCAATGAACTATAAAACTAACCTTTCAACTAGTTAAGCAGTTCTAATCTTATAATTACATAAACAAACTCAGATTAGATTGCAAATAAGTTATGAACTCTTCCTTTCAATAACACATTAAACACAATAAAATTGCTATTTAAAAAGGTTTACAAAGCAACAAACTTGAAAATTTAAGGTATTTGTTTACCACATTCATATTACAGAAAAGTTAACTCTTCCACTACATATAGTAAGAGAATTTGAAAGATACATACAACTAACTTCCCAGATATGAACTTCCTTCTCCCAACAATATACAACTGATAGCTTGTGACAACCAAGTAAAAGTCCATCAATAACAAGATCAGGGAGGTGATTTCCTTCACTCCCAGGGTAACAATAAATTACAACAATAGCAAGAGAGGTGCTCTCTCTTCAAATCTAATGAAATGAACCTGGCCTAATTCTCATGACAAAGAAGAATAAGCTGTTTCTTCATAAATATCCAACCAGAAGCTCCAAGAGAAAACCTGCGTATCAAAGACAAACAAAGAAGAAAACACCACTCATCTAGCTCTCCTCCCTTCCGTAGACCCGCAAGAGGGTCACCCCCGAGCTAGGGAGACCATACTCACACCTGGGTAACTCAAGCACTCCACTTCACAACAGTAACAACAACAATCCCAAAGCACACAAACACCCGTGGGTAATTTACACAACACGGAAACTCATTTACAGTGAGTTTCATAAGGGGCAGGAGAGTGGACACACTCGACTCCAGAGTGTCACCCTGACAGATAAGTTAACCAATACAATTTCTCTTGGTCTCAAACCAAGTTTGATCACAAATTTTTAAGAAATCTGTATTTGACTCTCAAGTCAAAGATACAGTCACAGATACATGCCCTCAAGGCTTTCAACATCCCAAAAGATGGAAACAGGTATGCACCCAAGGAGGATCTCTCCTCCCCTACCCCAAACTTGATGAGCATTTCTCCCAAGTGGGAGAAGCTCTGTCAAACAACCCGACCACAAACCCCACAGAAAACAAATCTAAACACAAATTCACACACTTTGCATACACATTCAGCTATACGAAATAAAGGTAAAAATCAAACCAACCTTACAAAGCCCTCCTGGAATGAAACTGTTGCAGAGCCCACAGAGTTCTCTTCCAACCTTAGCCACCAACTCCCTCTCCCTTCTCTCTCCTGCAAGCTAACTTTTCTATTTTTGGCAAATAAGAATGAAATTCTCCCCAAAATTCAACTCACTCCCTCCCCTTCCAAAATTGGAAACAAATAACCCCATTTCTTTTCAGTTTCGAGGAATGGGGAGGTGACACTTGTCACCTCCTCACCCTTCCCCAAAACCACTATTCTGTCCTGGTGGCTTATGTCACTCACCCATCCCTAGAGTACTCCTTATCCCTTTCCTCCTGTCATTTCTCTTTCGCATGGGAGAAATAAAAGGAGTTAAAGGAGTAAAAGACAGGTGACCCATGCCTCTTCTTCCCTCCTTCACATGGGTGGCCCCACTTCACATGGGGGAATCTCACTAATGGAGAAGGTGACTTCAAGTCAATCCTTCAATAATGGATGGGTTTTGTAGTCATCTCTAACCTTGGGGATTGAAGAGGGATGGGTTGGGTGTTGGTACAATCCCATCATGTCCCCCCCCATACCCCAATTTTCGTCACTTAACTTCAGGGGGAAGTTAAGATGACTAGATGGAGGTTACTCAAGGGTTACCCATGCCAAATGGGCCCCTGGACCCATGGGGTATAACCCAGGGTCAACTTTAACCCATCCAGGACACCCATGGTCAAGGTAAAGCACATGAAAGGCCTCATAAATTTAAATAAAATAAGGAAATTCAAATTCAATCTTTTTTTTACAACACAAATTATAAAATAATGTTACATGAGGGTAACCTAACCCACCCGACCATACGAAAGACCACATTACATCATCACATCAAACACAAAGAGATCTTGGTTCCTCGTGGAACCAGATCGGCTTAACAGGGAATAACAAATAACGAGGTGCGGAATGATCTCCAAAATCTGTGGTTCGATTAGTAATTCCTGCACACTAAATTACAAGATCAGTAACCACATAAAATCATCATAGCCGAAGCAACTTAAAAACATGCATTATCATGACATAGTTCTAATTAACATAAATGAAATCATATTACAATTTTCCATCATCACCTATTTAACTTTTCTGAAATGTAAACTTATCCAAACATCACCCAATTAGTTTTTCCAAAATCATAATAAAGTTTAATAGTTTGACAATTCCGGGAACTGCTATCCCACAAACATAAAAAAATAACAATAACAGTAATGTAAATAGTCATAACAACATAAGTAAAAAGGGTGGTCCTCACAGAAGCATTCTGAATATATGATATATTAAACATTTGAATCTTCCATTGCATTCTATATTTGTGTTATTTCTGTTGTGTTTACTCTTGCTGCATGGTTTGGATAGTTCATTCTATGAACCCTCTGACTGTGACTACACCAAGTGGTATCAAAGTGAAGGTTGAATCCTTTGAGAAGGGAAGGCATTCTATAAGATCTTGTGGTGAACCAATTTCTAACCTGAGGTAGTCTACTTGTGTTTGTCAATAGAGCGCCGATTGTGAGGCAGTTGCTACCTTGTAGTTAGATCACCAAAATTGAGGCAGTTGCACCGGATCCTAGGAAGAGATGCCACCAAGGAGGATGCCTGCTATGGGCACTGTTGCTGAAAGAGTGGACAAAATGATGGAGATGATGAAAATAATGAAAGTTAGATTGGATGTTGTTGAGGAAGATAGAAGAAGAGGACTAACCCTAGACATGAAGTTGAAAGTGATGATGAATAATTTCAATTTGCTGATCAAAATGAAGAAACCATAGAAGAAGAAGAAACAGATCAAGTGAAGATGTTGAGAGCTATTTTGGAGATTGGAAAGAAACCTAGAGTAGAGATACTGAACTATACTAGAAATTTGAATATGGAGGAATTGATTGATTGGATAAATGACTTGGAGGAATACTTTGAATATGAAGAAATTGAAGATCCAAAGAAGGTGAGATTTACAAAAACCAAGTTGAAGGGACATGGTGCTATTTGGTGGAAAGAAGTACATTTGGATAGAAACAAAAGAGGAAAGAAAAAGATAACAGAATGGGATAGGATGGTGACAAAATTGAAAAATTAGTTTATACCTACTGACTATGAGTTGGAACTGTTGAAGAGATTACAAAACTTAAGGCAGAAAGAGAAATCTGTGAAGGAGAATACTGAAGAATTTCATAAGATTATTATAAGGACTAGACACAATGAAGTAAGCAAGGATAAAGTGGCAAAATACATCAATGGAATGAGATTGAACATTCAAGAAGAACTAAGTTAGGTAAGGATGATAATAATAGAAGAAGCATATCAGTTTGCCTTTAAAGTTGAAGACAAGTTGAATAAGAAGCATCAAAAAAGGCAAAGAGGTAGAGGAGGTAAATTTTAGAGAGGTAGTGTTAGGGTTAGGGCAGATCAAAGCAATAAACACTAATAATTATATGCAGATTAAATAACCCAAATATAACAATGAGGAATAACACAAAAGAGATCAACACAAAAATTTAATGTGGTTCACCCAATATGGGCTACATCCACAGAAACTTAGCTATCCAATGATTTTATTATCCAATGCAAAATAGATTACAATCTCACGAATACATCACTGTAACATACATCCCAGTTGCTTATAACAAGCTTTTCATAACTTTCTAGAGTTAGGGTTTTGCAATGTCATTTTTCTTTTGTCGGTTAACAAAAATTAACAATCGACTCCAATCGTACAAAAAAGAGGGACCATAACTTGTGTACAGTACTTGCATGATCATTCGCCACATACCAACAATCTCCCACTTAGAGGCTGATCAGGCTCCACACCAAACAATCTCCCACCTGGATACTGATCAGGCTCCACACCAACATAATTTCCCACTTGGAGACTGATCCTAGACGACACAGCTGTGCTTGTAGCTCCCACTAGATTACAAGCCTGGCTGGTTTCTTAAGTCCACCATATCAGTCATGAAGGCTAATGGAAACTGATTGGGAAATTAGTTTCTCCCGTATAACTATCTTTGTGAACATATCTGTAGGATCCTGACTTGTGTGAATTTTCTCTAGCTTCAACTGCCCATCCTCCAAATTGACCCGATGAAGTGGTATCTGAGCTGTATGTCCTTAGTTTTTGAATGCAAAGCTGAATTCTTAGCAAGATGAATGGCACTCTGGCTATCAGTGTATAGAGGACTATCATCTTGTTGTTGCCCCAATTCCTCCAGAAAATGTTGGAACCAAATCATCTCATTGCTAGCTTCCGTAGCAGAAACATACTCAACTTCAGTGGTTGAAAGTGCAACAACCTTTTGTAGTCTTGAAATCCAACTGACTGTAGTACCTCCTACAGTAAAAACATACCTTGTAGTACTCCTCCTGCTATCAATATCACCCGCCAGATCAGAGTCAACATATCCTTTTACAGTAGAATTTGTTCCTCCAAAACATAGTTTCTTTGAAGTAGTATCTCTCAAATATCGAAGAACCCATTTTACAACATTCCAATGTTTCATTCTCGGATTGCTCATATACCTACTCACAACTCCCACTGCATGTGCAATATCTAGCCTTGTGCATACCATTGCATACATCAGCCTGCCAACTGCTGATGCATATGGTATCTTAGACATTTTGTCTTCCTCCTCTTGTGTCTTTGGACACATCTGCTTAGTCAACTTAAAATGACTAGGTAAAGGTGTACTAACAGCTTTTGCATTCTGCATGTTAAACCTTTTCAACACCTTCTCTACATTCTCACTTTGAGACAAAAATAATTTTCTATTTGTCCTGTCCCATGTGATCCTCATACCAAGGATTTGTTTTGCTGCACCCAAATCCTTCATAGCAAATGAATTTGCTAATTTATGCTTAAGTTCATTAATATGCTGCATGTTAGACCCAATAACAAGCATGTCATCAACATAAAGCAATAGGATAATATAGCTGCCATTACCCAATTTCTTGAAATAAACACAATAATCAGAATGACATCTTTTGTAACCTTGTTCAGCCATAAAACTATCAAATTTCAAATACCATTGCCGAGGTGCTTGCTTCAGGCCATACAAACTCTTCTTTAACCTGCACACTAAGTCCTCCTTACCCTTGACCTCATATCCCTGTGGTTGCTGCATGTATATTTCCTCTTCTAGATCCCCATGTAGAAAAGTTGTTTTCACATCTAGCTATTCAAGATGTAAGTCTTCCACAGCCACAAGACTTAGAATAGTTCTAATAGAAGTCATCTTTACAACCTGAGAAAATATTTCATCAAAATCTATACCTTTTTTCTGTGCAAGACCTTTTACCACGAGTCTGGCCTTATATCTTTTCTTGCCTCCATCTTCTTCCTTCAACCTGTAAACCCTTTTATTTGGCAATGCTCTTTTTTTTGCAAGCAATTTGACTAAGTCCCAAGTCTGATTCTGCAGCAAGGAATCCATTTCCTCTTTCATGCCTAGTTCCCACTGCTTTTTGGTATATACATGCATTGCTTCTTCATAACTTTCAGGTTCACCAGAATCAGTTAATAATATAGAATATAATGATGGAGAAAATCTTTCTGGAAGTCTAGTTATCCTTGTAGATCATCTAACACTTGCAAGAGTCTGTGGAGTAACTTGTTGTTGCTAAGCATCAGATACCACTGGCATTTTATTTTCTGGAATCTCATCCAGCACCACATATTCCTTTTTGGCCTGTTCATGCTTCTTTTCCTACAGCTGATCCTTATACATGACCTTCTCATTGAATATAACATCTCTGCTCCTAATGATTTTATGATTTTCATAATCCCATAACCAATAACCAAATTCATCTACTCCATATCCAATGAAGGTACATTTTTTAGACTTAGCCTCAAGCTTCGTTCTATTTTCAATATCAGCATGGACAAAAGCTTCACAACCAAAGGTTTTCATAAATGAATAGTTTACCTTTTTACCCATCCATGCCTCCTCTGGAATGCCACCATCCAAAGGATTTAAAGGTCCCCTATTTATTAAATAAACAATAGTATGTACAACATCTGCCCAAAAGTGTAAGGGTAGTCCAACATGCAATCTCATGCTCCTTGCACACTCCATAATGGTCCTATTCATCCTGTTAGCATAGTAAAAATTTGAAATTTTTACTATCTCCTTACCCCATCATATTTGAATAAAACCTGAAGAATATCCCAAAAAGACCATAATAAAATTTTTTTTCTCACAAGGTGTATATGGATGAGCAGTGCCAAATTTCATCAAAATCAATCCATCGGCAAGAGGTTGTGTTGCTTACACCGATACATCGGCGTGAAAATAGAGATCGGAAGAATAATTATGGAAGTCACTGATAGAGTGAGTAATGCCGATGACATTATATCGGCAAGAAAGGCAAGTGGTCATGCCGATTGGTATGACAAATATCTATCGGATAACCTTTTAAAAGTTGCCCCGACGGTATATATCATACCGATGAAGCATTTTGGCAGGAGTCTCACCGAACATCCTGTGGGGGTAACGAAGCAAATAGTCATCGGCGAGAAATAAACTATCAGGATAGCAAACAGCTAAGCTTCTGATGGTTAGAGTCTTAGCGATAAGAAAGCTTTCGGCAAGACTCACAGCGATGCACATCTATCAGGATAACTCAGCATATCGGGATAAGGGAATTAGGTCTCACTGATTCACAAGTCACGGTGATCAAAAGGCATCGGTAACACTCCAACATACTCTGTCCGATGAAGGATATGAAAAGGGCCATCGGGGAGATGATTTGGATCGGGATATCTTGATTTAGCTATCCCAATAGTGTATGTCATGCCGATGAAGTCCATATATGAAAATGACTATCGGCGAAACAATAAATATCGGGAGAACATAATTTAGCTATCCCGATAGTATTAATCATGCCGATAAGCAAATCATATTGGTGGGACTTGCTATATCGCAGAGAGATCTAAAATACTTGGCGATGAGGGAAGTCATGCCGATGGACTCGCCCACTTAAAACATGACATTACATAGCGTCGGGAATACAATCAAAAATCATGCCGATTGACTGTTCGCGCCATAAAAAATGTTGAGGTCGCCCAGACATTTCAAAAATCACGCCGATAAGCAGAGTTATGGCGATGTGACACTTCACAGCGATGAACATTGAATTGATCAGGTGATTAATGCAAACGACTACAAAATTCATGCGATCACTATAATTGCAAAAAAAAAAACCGTCCGAGAGGAGAATACAGAGGAATTCTTAGGGCAAAAGCAGAGGCTTCCAATTCCAGCCACCGAACAACAGGTACACCTACACAAACCATTATATTGCCTGTATTTGAATTTCCTGCCAAAGTTCTAAAATGGAAACTCCGGGAAAGGGAAAAGGAAGGAAGTCACAAGGGGAAACCAGTAAACCTAAAAAACAAAAAACTGATCAAACCCTTGAAGAGAAAGTAAAAGATAGAAAATTAAATCAGGACCTAATTGATCAATTGCCTGAGTCAACTCCCAAGGCCAGGAGGTCTGCCCAACTCAGAGCAGAAGTAGAAAAACTGGAAGATAAACATAAACGCCTGGGAGATATTTGGACCCCAATTCGGGGGTATGAGCTTTTCAGATTTCACTATAATAGACGGTTTAGAAATGCTCCTGTGTCAAACCCATGGCACATGAATTTAGGCAAACTGGTTGTACCTAACGTATTCTTGAATGTAGAACTCCTTCAACTGCTAGCTAGGTATTACAACTCAGGCCTGAAAGCTATCTGCAACCCTCAAGGAGAACCAATTGTACACCTGTCAAAAAATGCTATTTGTGAGGTGTATGATTTAGATGATTTGTGCACTGTCCCTATTGTTTATGAAGATTTGGATAAAGAGTATTGGAGAATGGATACAACCTACAATGGATGGAGGTTACCCATTCATAGGCCCAGGATTGAAGGAGAAGTGATACCCTTGACTGAGAATGATGGCCCTCCCTTTCATGTAGCCATTTTTGAACCATACATTCAATATACTTACTATTCTGTAGGCCAAGTCCTTGGCTCAGAGGTCCCTGAGTTCATGACTATTCCTCTGATGGTCATAGCCTCTGATATTCAATGTCACAATGCCAGACAATTTGATTATGCCTCCTATGTTGCTACTAGAATAGACTCTGGTCTATCTGCAATAAAAAACAATGCTCCAGCATGCTCTTTTGAGCATTACTCGATCCTTATGCATATGGTGTTATACTATGGCCAGGAAGTAGGATTGTGGCCAAATGAGTTTCAAGTTGTTGCTGCGGATAAGAAAGGGGAAAAGATACCTGTACAAATGTGGACCAGAATCTAGGATAGCAGGTATGCCAACTCCAGCTATGCTCAATTTGAAGAGCATTGTGTTAAAGTGCTATATAGGTATTTCAACCACCCCTGTGAATATTCAATTTCAAATGAAATAAAAAGGTTCCTCAGACCTAAAGATTTTGGTGGTCCCCCTACTGTCACTCATAATTGGGGAGATTGGTACTGCTTTGAGGATGCCACTATGATCAGAGTTTATGGATTTGAGGATACTCCATTCATATTGCCTAAAACTGTCCCTGACAGACTTGCATATTTAGAAATAATTAGGCAAATGCATTGTTCGAATGTGATGCATCTAAGTTCACATGATAAACAATCATTCATGCCCAGCACTTTGTGTTTTGGTGATTTTACTGTGGTTTCGAAAGAAGGATACAATCTCATTTTGGATAAACTAATGCATTATAACATGGTGACTGCTGAGGCGAGGAAAGGGTTTGACCCTGAAGGTTTCATTGACTCTGCAAGAAGAAAACAAAATCTCAGTGGATACATGCACATACATTATCCACATGATGATGTCATTAGAAATTTGGAAGAGGCTGAAGTCGACTTGGTGGTAGAGAAATATAACAGAGATTTAAATGAAAAGAAAAAGCAGTTGGCAGAAGTTGAAGTGGTATCCTCTGAAGATGAAGAATTGACTGAACAAGAGCAGCCACAAGATAAAACAATAGAAATGTCTAAAAGAAAAATGCAACAATATCAGCCTCCAGTTGTGATACATGATGAGGAGGGGTCTACTGATGAAGATCCACGCCAAAAGGCTTATGATTCTTTCGTTTCAGATGATACATTCATTCAGTCGAAGGAATTTAAATCATTCCTGTATAAATACAAGGGAAAAGAAAATAGAGAGTCAGTAGATGATGTTTCTGCTGATAATGAAAAACAATTATTAGATATGTTGAAGGAAACGGTGGATAAAGAAATGAAAGACATGACACCTAGCAAGGGTAGACAGTTGCTCAAAGATGCAGGGGTTATGATTTTTCCTGGTTTAGATTTAAATTCTGCTTTGGTTTTTGATAGCTTTTTGAATAGTGCTAATGACAAGTATAAGCTTACTCCAGAAGGAGTTAATGAAGTATATATGGGGACTAGATACAATAATGATGAAAATTCTTTGATGATATGGGCGTTGTATCCTCCCCATAAGAAGACGGCCATCATAGACACTGAAAAAACTTTTGGCCATGTTATGACTTTCAGAGCAGGTGAGACTGACCCTATAATTACTGCAGACATTGGTATCAATGTTGCAAAGTTAAATAAAGCACAAGCTCAGATGCTGATCAAAGAAAGAGATTCTTATAAACTGAATTGTGAGAGATTAACAAAAGAAAATGATTATTTGAAGGATGCTGTTAAGAGTACCTTTGGCCAATCCACAAAAAGAATAACTCAGGGTGAGAGCTCACAAGGTAGTCAAGTAATATCCCCTGATCAGGCCGCACAAATTCAGATAGACGCATTTGTTACAGTACTGCAGAGCAGGTATGCAAATATGGTACGGTGGTTAAACCAGTTTTGGGATAACTACTCAGAAAATCATAAAGCAGTCAAAGAACATGAGAGGCTTGATAAGAGGATACAGGAGAAGATGATTGAGTTACAAAATAGAAGTGCCACTGATGGTACAGATATCTCTGATGCAAGAGCATTGTTCAAACAACACCAGAATTATTATGACAAACTTAAAGCTGATGCTAAAGAAGGGACTGATGCCTCAGGCGCAGGAGTGCCCAGGATATTCAAAGATAACGGAGAGGTGAAGAGAAAAGAAGAATGGAATGTTGATTGTCAGGTTATATTGCACAAAGCCACAGGAGCTCTGAAAGATAAAGCCTCTGCATCTAAAGAAGCTTGCAAACAATTGGAGGAGATGGTTACTCTTGATGTAATTACCAGAAGTGCTATCGAGCTTACTGATTCTCACTGTGATCAAGAGTACCTAGATCATTTGGCTAAAGTTTATTTATGGCTGAATAGAGCCTAATTACGCTTATGTAATTGTTGTTAATACTTGTTAAGTTCCCA
The DNA here is from genome assembly GCA_027924645.1 of Cunninghamia lanceolata. Taxonomy (NCBI): domain Eukaryota; kingdom Viridiplantae; phylum Streptophyta; class Pinopsida; order Cupressales; family Cupressaceae; genus Cunninghamia; species Cunninghamia lanceolata. The sequence goes on from BSBN01000078.1 coordinate 16,214,382, forward strand.
AAAGACTTATTGAAGAGTTGTATCTCTTCATAGAAATATCTATATAAGTTTGAACAATCGATGCTGAAATGATCATCAGCAGTAGAAGATATTCATATATACATAATATACAATGTCTCAAATTGACTATGTTGCATATTTTATTTGAGGAAGAAATTTGAAGTTCTCTGATTCAGTATTTCTATTTTGGTATCAGTTGCTTGTTGAAAATATTCAATTGTGTGGCTGTCTCCATTTCTGCATTTCCTGGTTATTCAGATTAAGATATCAAGTATATAGTTAATCTTTCATTACACACTTGCTGTATTTGTGTGATTAATTTGGTTGGTGTCCATCTGAGGAATTAAACCCTTCTAATTTAGTCGCAGTAGCCCGGAAGTAGTAAGTTGGGATTACTAAGTAGAGCCATACAATTAGGATTACCATTTTGTCTCCAGTAAAATATTATCTGTTAATCTTGCCCACTCATTTCATTTGGTTCCTTCAAGTAAGGATTAAAATACCTTCTGGTGAATTATAAGATAATTGATTATATTGGTTGGATTGCTAAGAAGAGTTTGTCAATCACTTCCTTGCACGTTTATACAAGCTATAAACCAAAACTGTGCCAAGCAATTAGAATTATTACCATTAAAGAAACTACTGGTCTAGGTCCTTCAAATTGACTCTGTTACCCAACAAGGCACTAGTCTCATTTAACTCAGTATTTAAAACCTTGATATTGCTTATACAATTTCCACCAATCATTTATTAAACATTATACATAGAATTGAGTTGTCAGCTTCTTTTTCATCTATCTTACATCCTATGCCATTGTAGATAGATCCAGTTAGTCCATTCATCCACACTCAGACTGCTTTAATATTTCAAGGTTTACCCACCTAGGTGTAGCAGGACCTAAAGTGTAGGAAATCATCAAACCTTGAAGGTTGATTTCGTCAAGTTAGTTCAAAAACGTTGCAAATCCAAACATAGAGCCTGGCATCCTCTTAGGATTAGCAACTTGCATTTTTGAGACCTAACACATCCTCTCAGACACACCATTTTCTTGGGGGGTTCCAGGAACCATTTTTTGCCTGCAGATTCGATTATATGAATAGTAATTCTCAAATTCTCTGCTGCAATATTCGCCTCCATTATCAGATCTGAGACACTTCAACTTTTTTCTTGTCTCATTCTCAACCAAAGCTTTCCACTTTTTTAAAGTTTGAAATACTTCTAATTTTTGTTTTAGGAAATATACCCATGTTTTCCTAGTTGCATCATCAATAAAAGTAACATAATAGCAAGAGCCTCTAAGAGAAGATACCTGAGCTGGTCCCCATAAATTTGAATGCACAAGATCTAATTTCTCACTCTTCTCTTTCCCAACTTTGAGAAATCAGACTCTTTTTTGTTTTCCATAAACACAATTTTTATAAACTCTAAGTCAATCTTCTTTAGACTTGGTAGCAACTTTCTTGAGTGAAGGATCTTCATCCCTTTCTCACTCATGTGCCCAAGTCTATGGTGCCACAATTCTGTTTCTACAAGTGTTATAACTGTCTCAGTAGCAACTATTTCTGTAGTAGCTAAGGTAGAATAAGTATTACCAGTACACAAATACAACGTGCCTACCTTTTCACCTTTAGCTACTACTAAAGCACCTTTAGTGACCTTCCAGACTTTGTCTAAAAAGGTAACTATACAGCCTTCACTACCTAGTTGTCCTGCATAAATTAAATTCCTTCTCAAATTTGGAATATGCTTTACCTCATGTAGCAACCATTCATTTCCATTCTGCAACTTGATTTTTATCTTTCCTTTTCAGACAATTTGACAGGGTTCATCGTCACCCAAATATACCTGTCCAAAATCACCTTGAACATAATCTACAAAATATTTCCTATGGGGTGTGGCATGAAATGAAGCCCTTGAGTCTATTACCCAGGAATCATTAGTATTATCTAAACACAGAATTAAAGCATCTTGTAATTTATTATTTGCAACATTAGCTTCCTTACTGTCATCATGTTGTCCGTCTCCTTGTTTGCCCTTTCAAGACCAACAATCCTTCTTCAAGTGTCCTAGCTTTCCACAGTGCTAGCAATCCATTCTTCGTCTGGATTTAGATCCGCCTTTCTTCGACTTCTCTTGTGACTTCACATGATTTGTAGGGCTTTTTCCTATTTCCTTTGTTGTTCCCTTGTTCTCTACAGTCAAAGCATTACCAGATGTTGAAGTCTCACCTGTGCTTTTTCGTCGCATTTCCTCGCTAAGGATAACACCAACAACATCATCAAATTTCAAAGTATTTGAACTAGAGATAGAGTTACTTATAGCCATTACCAAGTTATTCCAACTTTCTGGCAAAGAACATAAAACCAAGAGAGCCCTCACCTCTTCATCAAATTTCACTTTTACAGAAGTTAACTGATTGGTAATCGTATTAATATCATTAAATGATCTGACACAAATCCACCTTCAATCATTTTTAGATTAAACAAACGCTTCATGAGAAATACCTTATTAGAGGCTAAGGGTTTTTCATACAATTTGGCCAAAGCTTTCATCAATTCACTTGTTGTCTTTGCTTCTATTATAGTGAATGCCATAGATGGTGCTAGGCATAGCTGAATGGTTCCCAGTGCCTTTCTATCCAGAAGTTTCCAATCCTCATCAGTCATTGCTACCAGTTTCTTGGCTACTCCTTCCAATGACCTCCATAAATCCTTCTGATAGAGATAATCCTCCATTTGCATCTTCCATAATTGATAGTTCTACCCATTGAATTTATCTACCTTTAATTTACCCTCATCCGCCATTGTTCCCACTTAACCATGAGACTCCCACTCAACTGTGAGACCTTCCTGCAGACGATAATCAAACACAACCTGCTCTAATACCAATTGTTAGCGTTAGGGAAGATCAAAGCAATAAACACTAACAATTATATGCAGATTAAATAACCCAGATATAACTATGAGGAATAACACAAAAGAGATCAACACAAAAATTTAACGTGGTTCACCCAATATGGGCTACATCCACAGAAACTTAGCCATCCAATGATTTTATTATCTAGTACAAAAAAGATTACAATCTCACAAATACATCACTTTAACATACATCCCAGCTGCTTATAACAAGCTTTTCAGAAGCTTCTAGAATTAGGGTTTTGCAATGTCATTTTTCTTTTGTCAGTTAACAAGAATTAACAACTGACTCCGATCATGCAAAAAAGAGGGACCATAACTTGTGTACAGTACTTGCATGATTAGTTGCCACATACCAACAATCTCCCACTTGGAGGCCGATTAGGCTCCACACCAAACAAGGTAGAACATGTTCTGGAGGAGAAATATCATATACAGAGGAGAAATATCATATGCAAAGTATAACAAACAAGATAGCCCATTCAAGAAGGAAGACAGAGATAGCAATTCATACTGGAGAGATGATAGAAATTTCTACCATAGAGGGAATCATAATTCTTACCACAATGAAGGGTATAGGAGAGATGAAAGAGGGTTTGACAAGAGAACATTTAGAGGAACTTGTTTTAAGTGTGGAGGTGAAGGACATAGAGTATTTGAATGTCATCAAAGAAGTACAAGCAATAAGATAGAGAACAGTGCAAGAACAACTTATGCGGAAGAACCTATTGGATCACCTAATTCAGTTGGCAAACCAAAGAAAGGAGAATCATTAGTCATGAGAAGAGAACTATTTGAAGAAGAGACAACTAAGGAACCACTGCATAGGAAAAGTTTGTTTAGACCAGATGCAAATCAAGAGGTAAATGTTGTAAAATGATCATTGATAGTGGCAACACTTATAATTTGGTTTTAGAGGAGATGGTGACTAAGCTAAAGCTAAAGAGATTGAAACACCCTAAGACCTACAAGATAGCATGGATTCAGGATGAACATAAGGTACTGGTGAGTGAACAATATTTGGTGAAATTTTATATAGGATCTTATCGTGATGAAGTATTGTGTGATATTATGCCTATGGATGTATGTCATATATTATTGGATAGATCATGGCAGTATGATAGAAAAGCTATACATGATGGGGGAAAGAATACTTATACTATAACATCAAATGGGAATAAAAATATCTTGATACCTTTGGAAGATGAGCCTATGAGTGAAGTATGTGGGAATACTAGAATTTATTTGGTTGATGGAAGGAAATTTTTGGATGGATTGAGACATGCGAATATGTTTTAAATTGCTTTGATTCCTAAGAACCATGGAACCCTAAGTACAAAGACTGAAGAATCATAGCCATAGAAGATAACTAATTATTGACAGAGTATGAAGACATCAGAGATTTTTTTGGTGGTGAATATCACAGATTGGCCAAGTCAGAATTGGTGAATAAATCACATCCAACAGGCTGGTCAAATTGCCCAGGTTTTACGTATTATTAGTCGAATGCGTATCTATTCACCATCGATTTATTTTATGAGAATCAACTTAGTAAGATTTTTGCCATAACAAACTACGTGTTTCAAATAGGCTGACTAATATTTTCACCTGGAATTTCGGAAGCAAGTACTAAATCACCTATATATTTGCCAATACTATTAAAACAACATTGTGTATCAGGACACGTTTCAACAGCTCCATTAAATGGTCGCTGCACATGAGGACCCATTTCGCCAACCCCATTGAACGGTCACTGCACTTGAGGACCCATTTCGCCAATTAAAATTTACAAGTAGTTGATTATGAGGGGCCATTTTGCCAATTTCCATGGCACCTCTGTGCTAATCGTAGGGCCATATACACCTTGGAAATTACAATGTATGTAGTCCGTTGAGGTTTGATTCACCAACACTTTAACGTATTCCTTATATAATCATGCAAGATTCACCAAATCTTTTTAATATACCATATAGAATTCTTGCAGAATTTGCCAAATATGGATTGATATGAATGCAATCGAAACTCTGATTTATTCTTACACATTTTGTTCAGTTCTGAACTTGTGAGCTCTTGATTCAGATTTTGGAAGTTGGAGTTGGAACCTTGAAGTTGATCATAGGCAAAGTTACAAACTTACAACACAGGCATTCCTGCATTAATGAATAGCAATTCAGTGAAAACCTAAACTTAAAGGTGAGTAATCAGTTCTTCATAGTATTAGTGTTATACGATTTATTTATCTATCTTCCATTCTTGATTCAATCTTAAAGAAGATATTTAGTAGGGAATGGGATCTATATTCTATGAGTATGTCCTTCTTAAACAAGAAATTTTTTTCCATCTTTTATTCGAAGTGGGAGATCAAGATGTCGAGCCGCAAGTACGACAAGGGTAAGACTCATCAGGGTGGTGAAGGGACTGGGAGGCCATCAAAACACCGAAAATGTGGAGTTAGTATACAGTCTTACTTTAGAACTGGCAATGTTTCTGATCCATCAAATCAATATGGAGCTACAACATCAACTCTTGCACCAAATAATAATGAAGAAGCCATTCACAATACCTCACCACCACCAGAAGGTGGGATTGCCATGGAGTCAAATGAAGATGGCAATACCGTAGAAGATGTTCCAAGGGATACCCTGGTTTGCCAGAATGAGGATGGCAATACCACAGAAAATGTTCCAAGGGATACCCTGGTTAGCCAGAATGAGGATGGCAATACTATAGAAGATGTTCCAAGGGATATGCTGGTTAGCCAGAATGAGGATGGCAATACCGTAGAAAATGTTCTAAGGGATACCCTGGTTAGCCAGACTGGGGATGGAAATACCGCAGAAGATGTTCGTATTGCAAATATGTGCATATCATGTGTTGTCATTGATGTCAGCATATCTTTTTGTCAGAGACAGTGAAGACAATACAATTTAGTAAAGTAGATTGCTCCGCATTTCCTGTGAGAAGAAGATCAGAGTTTGCGGAATAAAGGGTTTTGTAGAGGATTGTCTAAAGCTTCTCCAGTTAAGATTGGAGAGGTCCACATGGAGGATTGGTGAAGTTATGCCCATCTGAGTAGAACCAAGTTTTGTATTTGTTTAGAGGTGATAGAGTGACAGGAATTTGGTCCGGATTGCTCTGCATTGGAATTTTATGGTTTGCGGATCTAGAGGTATGTTTGGGATGTTGGTGTGTGTCCTCAATGCAAGTGGTTCATGGTTTGGAGGTCCGCAAGCAATCTTTCTAGTGTGATAGTCATGACAATTAGTGTTCTTAAGTTCCCAGATGAAGATGCAAGTGTTTCTGGTGATTTGAGGTGATGCGGTTGTTTTTGTTGATTTCATTGTTCTTGTGGTGGTCTCTGGATCGTGTGCCTATTGTGTTGGTGGTCTGCATTTGAGGATTGAGCTCGTGGTTGAAGATTTCTCCTTGGGTGTTGCTGTTCTTTCTAGTCTTGGGTGACTAGATGCTTGGTGCATATTGTAGATAATCTAAGAAGAGTTCTATGGAGCATGGCGTGTTGTTAGAGGAAGATTTGAGTCCCAGCTATGTTTGGCTGACAATATAGTGAATGTTTATAATCCTGACCTTGATGTTCATTCCAAGGTTGATGTAGCGTATAAATACTTGTAGTTGAGTTGTGGAAACTTGCCCTTGAGCGAAAAATGATTAGATTCTAAAAGAGGTCCAAAGGTAGAGCAGAAAAGAGGAGCAAAAGAGGAAGAGCAATGAAGATGCGAAGATAGTGAAGAAGTGTTTGAGGGCATAGCAGAAGTGTCGTGAGCTTCAATGGAACTGAACCTTGGCATGGGGAAGATGTTGTTTCTCAGTTTAACCTTTTGGTGTTAACCTTGTGAATATTTTGTAGGTAGTGAGCCTCCTTTGAGTAGTGAGCTTTGGGCAGTGTGCCTGAAGGCAAGTGCCTTCCCATTTTTCTATTCTTTTAATAGAGAATAAATCTTGTGGGTTAACCCCCACAGTGGTTTTTCCCTTAACCGGGTTTCCATGTAAAAATCTTGGTGTTATGTGTGTTGATTATGTTTCTGCTCATGTGTTGTTGATTCATGCTTTCATGGTTATATCATTAATCTATTAATAAGTGGTAAAGAAGGTTAAATGCAGCAAAAGATAAAAGTTTTGTGACAACTGATTCACCCCCCCCTTAGTTGTCTGCCCTAATTTCAACAATTGGTATCAAAGACGGTTCCTCTAAAAGAAGCTTGACTACTTGAGGAGATCCAGGATGTCGACATACAAGGACAATCTGAGATTTGATGGAACAAATTACTCTCTTTGGAAGAATCTCATGGAGTGCCATTTGCAATGAATGGGTGATCCTTATTGGTTGATAACTAAGAATGAGTATATTCCTCTGAAGAATGGTTCTACAAATCCAGATGAAATCAAAGATGCTAAAAACAACATTTGAGCTAAAGAAGCATTGTTGAGTGCCCTGACTGATATAAAAATGACAAATGTCTTGGAATTGCAAACTACTCATGAAATATGGAAGAAGTTGGAAACTCTATATGAAGGTGATGCATATGTCAAATGCGCTAAGTTACAAAGCCTAAAGGGTAGATACAAAAGTTTGAGGATGAGTGAAGATGAAAACATCACTTCCTACATGTAGAAGGTAAATGAACTTGTGTGTAGTATCAGGTGTACTGGTGGAAAACTGGGAGAATCAGAGATTGTTGGCAAGGTGCTCAAATCCTTACCTGCTTCATACAAGCATAGAGTTGCTACTATTGAGGAGATCAGGACTGTGACAAATGTTACAAGGGATCAGTTGGTTGGAAAGCTTTCAGCATTTGAAATGAGTGAGTTTGGTGATTCTTTTCCTAAATCAGAATCTGCTTTATAAGGCCAGTGTTACCAAGAAGCAAAGATTTGATCTAGGTGAAAGCTCTTCAAGAAGACTAACCAGATATGAGAAGGAAAGGAAGGAACTTGAAGAAGATGAATCAGAGCTTGAAGAACTTGAAGCCCTTATTGCCAAAAGATTACCAAGAGGATCTGGTAAATATGAAGGAAAGGTGCCTTTTAAATGTTTTGCTTGCAATAAGATTGGTCAGTTTGCTTCAAGATGTCCGAAGAGGGTTTCAAATCCAACCCTAACAAACCTAGGGTTCAGAAGAAATGCTGCCATGTCCAAAAAGCTTATGATGAAGGAGTCACAGATGAAGAATCTGATATGGGAAGTACCTCTGGAAATGAATGGGTGTTCATTGCTATCAAAGAAGAAGATCAAGTGCCTACTGAATCTGCTAGCTGTGTGAGTGTGGAAAGTGTCGTGGCTACTCAGGTTGAAGAAAAGGATGAATGGGTGATTGACAACAGATGTTCTCATCATATGACGGGTGATAAAAGTAAGTTTGTAAGTATGGAAAGATATGAAGGTGGAATTGTGAAGTTTGGAGACAATTCAGCTGGTAGAATCTGTGATAGAGGATCCATCTCTCTTGATGGTAAGCATAACACTAATGATGTTTTGTATGTAGAAAGGTTGAAGCATAATCTTCTTAGTGTTGGACAGTTGGTTGACAAAGGGTATGATCTTTGATTCAAGGATGAAAAATGCAAAATTTTGGAAAGCTCTGGAACTGAGATTGCATCTGGTACACAGACTAGAGGTAATATCTTTCATTTAAGTGGTACTGGTAAGAGCTATTTGATTGCTCAGAGTTGGTTATGGCATAGGAGAATGTGTCATGTAAACTTTGATAATATTGTCAAGATAAGTGCTACTCAGGCTGTGAGAGATCTTCCAAAGCTTGTGAAATCTACTAATAGCATGTGTAAGGAATGTCAGTTGGGCAAATAGAGTAGAACTACATTCAAAAGTAAAGAACAATTTTCAAGTGGATTGTTGGAACTTGTGCACATTGATTTGTGTGGTCCTGCCAGAGTTAGGAGTTTTCAAGGAGATAGATACTTTATGTTGTTGATTGACGATTACTCCCAGATGATGTGGGTCACCTTCTTGAGAGAGAAATCAGAGGCTCTTGATAGATTCAAGGTGTTCAAGGCTAGGGTGGAGAATGAGATTGGTGTGAAGATAAAGTGTCTGAGATTTGACAGAGGTGGAGAGTTTACCTCCGGTGAGTTTAATGCATTTTGTAAAAAGCATGGAATAAGAAGACAGTTATCTGCTCCTAGGACTCCTCAACAAAATGGAGTTGTGGAAAGGAAGAACCAGACTATTCAAGAGGCTGCTGGAACCATGATGATGGAAGAAAATGTTCAACATGTCTATTGGAGAGAGGCTGTGAGTACTGCTGTTTACACTCTTAACCGAGTGCAGATCAAAGGTAACACTGGTAAAACACCTTATGAACTGTGGTTTGGTAATGCTCCTACTATGAAATAGTTCAGAGTTTTTGGTAGTAAATGCTATATCAAAAGAGATGAAGATCTAGGTAAGTTTGATGCAAGATGTGATGAAGGAATATTTCTAGGTTATTCTAACCAAAGCAAGGCATACCGGTGCTTTAACAAGAGATTGAAAAGGATTGTTGAAAGTGCTAATGTCAAGGTTGATGAAATCAAGGAGAGACCTTCCAAGTCTTGTGGATATGAATCAAATGATCAAAATGAAAGTCCAAATGAAGGAAGGCAAGTTCAAACTCAAACTCAAATTCAGATTGCTCCGGAGAATCCAGTGACTCAAGAAGCTAGTGCAAATGTTGAAGAACAAGTTCAAGAATTAGAAGTTCAAGAAAATCCCAAAACTCCTAGGTATGTAAGGTTGAATCATTCTGAAGATCAGATTATAGGAGATAGAAATAAAGGTGTTCAAACTAGAAGAAAAATTGCTAAAGAACAATAAGATTATTGTTTGATTTCAAAGATTGAACCAAAATTAGTGAATGAAGCTTGTAATGATGAAAGTTGGGTAAAAGCAATGGAAGAAGAATTAATGCAAATTGAAAAGAATCATACTTGGGATCTTGTTCCTAGACCTCAAAACAAAAATGTAATTGGAACTAAATGGGTCTTCCAAAATAAATTGAATGAAAATGGTGAAGTTGTGAGAAACAAAGCAAAATTGGTGTGCAAAGGATATTCTCAGGTAGAGGGAATTGATTTCGAAGAAACTTTTGCTCCAGTGGCAAGAATCAAAGTAGTCAGATTATTTCTTGCCTTTTTCGCTTACAAAAATTTCAAAGTTTACTAGATGGATGTCAAGTCAACATTCCTAAATGGAGATTTGGAAGAAGTCTACATTGAACAACTAGAAGGATTCCAGTTTTCTGATCAAGGAGATATGATCTGCAGGTTGAGGAAAACATTGTATGGACTTAAACAAGCCCCAAGAGCCTGGTATGCAAGATTAGATAAGTATCTGCTAAAGTTAGGTTTTAGCAAAGACACAACTGACAGTAATCTTTATTTCAAAATTGATCATGAACACATCTTGATTGTTGAGGTATTTTTTGATGATATCATCTTTGGTGGAAATGAGAGCATGTGTAAAATATTTTCTAATCAGATGCAAAGTGAATTTGAGATGTCCATGCTTGGTGAAATGAATTTCTTCTTGGGTTTGCAAATCATTCAGTCAGATAAGGGCATCTTCATATCTCAGTCTAAGTATGTAAAAGAGTTGTTGAAAAAGTTTGGAATGGAGGATTCAAAACCAGTGAGTACTCCTATGATAACTGGATACAAGTTGAGTAGAGATGATGATTCCCCTAAGGTAGATCCGAAAAGGTATAGATCAATGATTGGAGGACTGCTTTATCTGACTCATACTAGACCTGATATTATGAATGCAGTTGGCCTTGTTTCTAGATTTCAAGATGATCCTAGAGAATCTCATGTTGTAGAAGTCAAAAGAATTATGGCTTATGGTATCCTAAGGATGATGATTTCACTCTTCATACATATACATATGCTGATTGGGAAAGAGATGTGTATGACAGGAAGAGTACTAGTGGTGGTGCATTTTTCTTGGGAAAGAGATTGGTTTCTTGGTTGAGCAAAAAGCAGGAGGCAATATCTCTGTCTACTGCAGAGGCAAAGTATATAGCAGCAACAAGTAATTGTACTCAAGTTTTGTGGATGAAGCAAATGTTGAAGGATATTTGAATTGTGTTTGAAGAGCCTGTTACAATCTTATGTGATAATTCAAGTGCAATAAACATCTCAAAGAATCCGGTGTTGCATTCAGAGACAAAGCACATATCCATCAAGTTTCACTTTTTAAGAGAGAAGCTAAATGAGAATGAAGTTAGATTGGAGTTTGTTCCTTCAAAGGATCAGATTGTGGATATCTTCACTAAGCCTCTACCTAAGGATACTTTTGAGTATCTTAGAGTGAAGCTAGGGGTTATTACCCCTCTTGTCTAGAACTAAGGTGCACTCTTGTGCATCAGTCCGATGGAATTCACAGTCATATCTTGTGATCTGAATTGGTGTTAAGGGAATACTACTCAGGGGGAATAGTCAGTATGTTAATTCTAAAGTTCAGTTTGAAACTAAAAGGGGGAGAGAGGGTTATTGATTGCAAATATGTGCCTTTTGCCATTGATGTCAAAGGGGGAGAGAAGTCATGTGAAAAACTTGGAAGTAAGTAGTTGCTGGTGAAAGGGGGAGTAGTGGAGAAGATGGTTGCAGGTGGAGCAGTGAAGAGAGTGGTTGTAGGTGTGATAAGAGAAAGGGAGAGAAGTCCTTGTCTTGATGGTTGAATAAGTTTTTCACATCATATGTTGCCATCAATGACAAAGGGGGAGATTGTTGTAAATATGTGCATATGATGTGTTGTCATTGATGTCAACATATCTCTTTGTCAGAGACAGTGAAGATAGTACAATTCAATAAAGTAGATTGCTCTACATTTCTAGTGAGGAGAAGATTAGAGTTTGCGGACTAAAGGGTTTTGTAGAGGATTGTCTGAAGCTACTCCAGTTAAGATTTGAGAGGTCCACATGGAGGATTGGTGAAGTTATGGCCATCTAAGTAGAACCAGGTTTTGCAGTTGTTCAGAGGTGATAGAGTGATAGGAATTTGGTCCGGATTGCTCTACATTGGAATATTATGGTCTACGGATCTAGAGGTATGTTTGGGATGTTGGTGTGTGTCCTCAATGCAAGTGTTTCATGGTTTGGAGGTCCGCAAGAAATCTTTGTAGTGTGACAATCATGACATTTAGTGTTCTTAAGTTCCCAGATGAAGATGCAAGTGTTTCTGGTGATTTGAGGTGATGCAGTTGTTTTTGTTGATTTCATTGTGCTTCTAGTGGTCTTTGGATCATGTGCCTATTGTGTTGGTGGTTTGCATTGAGGATTGAGCTCGTGGTTGAAGATTTCTCCTTGGGTGTTGCTGTTCTTTCCAGTCTTGGCCGATTGGATGCTTGGTGCATGTTGCAGATAATCTAAGAAGAGTTCTATGGAGCATGGCATGTTGTTCAAGGAAGATTTGAGTCTCAACTATGTTTGGCTGACAGTATAGTGAATGTTTGTAATGCTGACCTTGATGTTCATTCCAAGGTTGATGTAGTGTATAAATACTTGTAGTTGAGTTGTGGAAACTTGTCCTTGAGCAAAAATGATTAGATTGTAAGAGAGGTCCAAAGGCAAAGAAGAGAAGAGGAGTAGAAGAGGAAGAGCAGTGAAGATGCAAAGATAGTGAAGAAGTGTTTGAGGGCAGAACAAAAATGTGGTGAGCTTCAATGGAACTGAACCTTGGCATGGAGAAGATGTTGTTTCTTAGTTTAACCTTTCAATGTTAACCTAATGAATATTTTGTAGGTAGTGAGCCTCCTTTGAGCAGTGAGCTCTAGGCAGTGCACCCGAAGGCAAGTGCCTTGCTATTTTTCTATTCTTTTAATAGAGAATAAATCTTTTGGGTTAACCCCCACTGCGGTTTTTCCTTAACCGGGTTTACAAGGAAAAATCCTGGTGTTATGTGTTTTGATTATGTTTTTGATCATGTGTTGTTGATTCATGATTTCATGGTTATATCATTAATCTGTTAATAAGTGGGAAAGAAGATTAAGTGTAGCAAAAAATAAAAGTTTTGTGACAACTAATTCACCCCCCCTCTTAGTTGTTTGCCCTAATTTCAACAGTTCCAAGGGATACCCCGGTTAGCCAGATTGAGATAATTGACTTGGATGAAAAAGAAAATGTTGGCGTTGTAGATGATGTTGGCAAGAAGAAAAGAAAAGGCAAATCAAAAGATTCAAAAGGAAAATCAAAAGATTCAAAAGACAAATCAAAAGATTCAAAACTTGAGTGCGAATGGGAAATATCAAGGAATTTTTAGCTTGATTGGGTGTCAAAGTACCCATTGATTGAACCAGTGGAGAAAGCAAACAAAGATGAACAACTAGCAAAATGCAAGTGTGTGATTTGTAGTTGGAAATGTAAAAGAGAAGAAATTGTAGCTAAATCTTGACACTATAGAAAAGCATATAGGTAAAGTTTATGAAAAACAAATCATAGACGGAAAGGAAACATTAGTAGGAAGATAGAAATCAAAGGAATAATGTCTTCATGTGAAGTATGCCGCAGAATATGACGAGCATAAGAAAAGAATGACAAAGCTTGCTGCAAGTGGAGGTACAATAAAGGCTCAATTTGGAAAAGCAATGGAAGGAGCACAACTGGCAAAAACTGTTCAAATGAGTGTTGTTTTTCATATTTTGTCCAGAAGGCATCCTATGACAGATTGCCCTGAGTATAGTAATTTATTATCTTTTTTTAGCGTTCCTCACTATCTTAGCACACATTAGTCAATAAACGTTAGATGGGAATGGGCAAACTATCTCGCTATGGTGGAAAACCAAGATTTAAAGGAGAATGTAAAAGAGTCAAACTTCATTGCATTATCTTTAGATGAAGTTATTGTGGTAGATAATACTTCTTGGGTTTGTATGCATGTGTATACTATAAAAGAACATATCTACCGAGCTCATCTACTCTATGTTCATAAAATGAAGGATAGTTCAACATCGCAAAATCTATTTGAACTAGTTAAGAAGTCTTTGAATGAAATTACAGGTATGGATGACTTGACAATTGCTAAAAAGTTGGTGTGTGTAGGAGCTGATGGAGCTGCAGTAATGCAAGGTCATAGGACCGGTCTTTGCACAAAATTACAAACTACTTGTGCACCATACATGATTTCCATTCATTGCATGGCCCACATAATGAATTTAGCATTTAAAATTGTAAGCAAGTTTCCTACAGTATCAAAAGTTGAAAATCTAGTCCACGAGCTCCACGCATACTTCTGCCGAAGTCCCAAACATGTTGCAGAATTTCAAAATTTTGCTGAGGGAATAACAACATAAACAAGCTTCTTAAGGATGTTGATACCAGATGGATCTCCTTGCATGGACCACTGCAATGAGTTCTTTTAGAATATCCATCCTTGATTGGAATAATGTACGAGCATCACAACATAGTAGACAAAGCTCCTAACCTCTTACATAGGTTAAGCAATATAGAGACACTCTTAACTTTAGCTAGTCTTCTCCCCATGCTGGATGAAATGAAAAATCTTGTGAAGAAAGCCCAAGACAAAACTATGTATATCTATGAGTATACCAAACTATGTAGAATGACATGCATGGCCCTCGATAATCTATATCTAGATCTAACTTCTCAAAGCCCAAATTTTTATAGGTGGCAGATAATTACATATTTGAATCATCCTGAAAATTATTTACAGTTTAATGCAAGCGGGGAGTTATGTGCCTTTGTACGTGTATTTGAGATACCAATGCACCATTGTAAGACGGTTAGGCACTCTATCATAGAAGTACCTATTAGAAAGGAAGATTTTGATGGCATTGTTGAATCTGTTAGTAGTAATTTGAAGGAAATTGCAAGCAATCTTTCAACAGAGATTTATAATCAATTCCCTCAAGAAGAAATACTTGATGCCATGTCTATTGTGTATCCTCAATTTTGGGCTCAAGGCCACCAAGATAGCCCAAGCTTTTTTCATCAAAAAGTAACTACCTTAACTGCATAATTTTTGAAAAGTGCAGAATGCAATGGATAAAAAATAGAAGGAATTATAGATTGAAATAAGCTTAGAGGACAATGTAGTCAATTTGCAAGAAGTATGATAGACTAGTTTAATGCCATGGAGAATCCATTTGAAGCGAGATCAATAACAAAGGCTTGAAAAAACTTAAGTCAGAGTGAAATATTGCATGATTCAATATCAGAATATTTCAAACTTGCTGATTTATGTCAAACAATGATATTGGGTTTGTTGGAAGATGAGAGAATTTTTAGTGCATTGAGGTTTTTGAAATCTAAGATAAGAAACAAACTAGACAAGAATTTGGAAAATTGCTTGAGGGTGTTAGGAAGTGCGTATAATGTCAAAAATTTTCCTTATGAAAGGGCAGTTACAATCTGGAAGTCCATATGCAAAAGAAGAGGGTTGTGTAACACTTCAAGTTCAAACACTGGTGGTGGTGGGACAAATGATAGTGACACAATGACTAATGAATTTGACTTTGAGACTCAGAATCAAGACGAAGAAAATGAAGACGAGACTCAAAATCAAGACGACTCTTTTTCTTTATCTGAACGTCAGTTTGAGGACCATGACTCGATTTGGGAAACGGAAGTGAATTAGCAGTTTTTAGGTATTTATACTGCATTTCATGAATTATATTCCAAAATTCTAGTTGATGATATTTTATATTGTATTCCTTGAAATTGTGAATCAAATTGAATACATTAACATATTATTAATTATTTCATATTTTAATTGTGTCATACTGATAAGTTTTACATGTATTCAGTGATTCGTCATTCAACTCAATGCTTAATATTTCCTTGCTAAAGTTGATTTCTGCATAAAACATAAATTTTGCAGTAAAGTAGAATTTTGGTTTTTGATTTGGTATGTGATTCTGCATCATTTTTCACAGTTTATGAATTATTTTGATTAGTGCCTTATCCGCAACTGAGTTAGAAGATGAAATATACATAAACCTAACCTTTTAGCCTTTTGCGTTATAATTTTAAGTTGACTTTTTACCACTAGTTCCCGGTCATCCAAGTTCACACTTAAGTCATCAAACCTATCAGTATTACTGGCCCCCTTGCCTTGTCTCATTGGTCACTGCTTGGTTGGGAGCATTATGCGTCAAAAAATGTTTAAAGGGGTTAAATATTTCATCTTTTATCTTAAGTATTGACACACAAAGTTTTTATGTCCCTTTGTCTCGTCAACCTAGGGATGTCCACTTATAAGTCACAAACAATTCACATGTGCATATTTGAACATTAATGGGAGCTGCTAGATCTTGTAGATTGAATCATGACTGCTTCCCTCCAGTCTGCTTGAATAAAATAATGTTTTAAGAAATCCAGAGGGATAGCAGGCTAGTGACACATGTTGCCTGTCAAAGTGGGACCCATTGTCCACTATAGACATTGAACATCAAAGCATTTAAAATCAACATCTTCAGAGTCAATTTGGGTTGTTCCCCACTAGCCTGTAGGGGCCCACCAAAAGATTTCATCTCTTAGAAGGATAGCGGGAGGATGACACGTGTCTTCATCTGGACTATTGAAGAGACTTTAGAAGACATGACATGAAATTTTTTATCAAATATTTTTAAGGAGTTACATTGGGTTTTAAACAGTGAGCTACTTAAAGGAGTTATAAAGCACATGACCAAATATGCGGTAAGATGTTTTAATCTTAACCGTCCAATGATAAAAAAGTTAAGTTCTAAACACTGGTGAAGTCGGAGGGATAGCGGGTGGTCTCAATGGCATGTGAATAAAACATTTGAAATGGTAAATAACATTAGCTTAACATATTAACAATAGTAGGATATAGAACAATGAACATCAACAATGGTTGAATGTGTATTTAGTAGTTGAAACTAGAGTTTATATTCAATTGATAAAATAAATAATACAGATAATTGAACATCAACACATTACTGAATTTGAGTTTTCTATTGATTTTCAAATGAAGTAATACATAGAGGTAATGTAAAATTTCGCTCAAAGACAACTCTGCACAAAGCTGAGTTGGAACTTGGAAACTCATATTATCAATATCAAGTCATTCTAAAAACTTTTTTAGCAAATTCCACTGTTCAGGTGGTGGAATTGTCATTTCTTCTAGCGGATGTTGTCTAACTTGAATTTTTGTTAACAATGTATGATCAAATTTCAATTTGGATCCTAGGTCTATCTTGAATGTTTCAGCCAAAGATACATTCAAGATTATCAATTGTTTGATGAAATCCAAAAAGTTCACCTCATCCGGGTTTTGAGGAAACTGGTCCAAATCAATCTTCCTTGCATCCTCCATCTTCTTTCTGAAATTATCCTTTCCAATGAATCAGTCATTTGTGTCAAAAGCATGTGGCAAACCAAGCTTTGTCAAGTTCCTTACCTTTTCATCCTCCTTAATCTTTGTTGCAGCCTCAATCACAAATTCTGTTGTTTCACACATTCTTGAACACTTTTGAATGATAGATGTCACCTTCATTGAGGCTTCAATATGATTAGTAATGCCTTTTGAAATCAATTCATTGTCACTGGCTTTGTAGACTGTTTCTAGAACTTGATTTGCAGATTTCTCTGCTGCTTGCAGTTGCACATTTTTGTTGTCCATTAAATATTTGCTCAACTTATTATGATGTAGTCTCATGGCATCAATCAAATGAAAGAATTCACACAAATGATCAATCGTCTGTATTATTTCCTCCTAGATCTTTTGTTTCATGTGCCTCATTGTTTGTCTACAAAATTTAGTTAACTTTTTTTGACAAGATTTTATTTCATTTTTTGCTTCCATAAGCTCTGTGGCCAATGTTTCATTATTTTGCCTCTTTTTCTCCAATTTTTGTTCCCACTATTCATTTTCTTTCCCAATGCTTTGTCTTAATTTTTTTGAAGTGAATTTTTCCTCATCATATTTCTTTTTTCTCTCATCTAACCTTTGCTTTAGTCCATTCAATTCCACCTCTATTTGTTTATCCTCTTTGCTTGTTGATGTAGAGGCATATTTTTTAAATCTTTTTTCTAATTCATTTCTCTTGTTATCTATTGCTTTCCTCTTTGCTTTCTCATTTGCTAAGTCTTTCTGTAATTTTTCTATTTGATTCTACAATTTTTTTTTCTCTTTATCATGCTTTAGGAATGATGTGTACACCAATTCATTGTTCTTCTTTGATATATTAATTTTGTCAGTATTTTTTAATCTAGAAAATTCAAATTGCAAACTGCTCACCTAAAATTCAGATTGATCCATCTGATTTTTTGGTTTATTTTGAACTGTGGGAACAACAATTGTGTACTCCATGATTTCTGTATTTGTGTCAAATGTGGGTAATATCATGGCTGTTGCAGGATCTAAAGTTACAACAGACATACTCTCCATCAGTTGCTTCTTTTCCTTTATATACAATTCTGATTTTTTTTTAAACTCTTGAATGTAATCAAAACCCGGGGACGCAGGAATAAGGGAATTCTTGAATGGTGAAGGAATAAGAGTACTTGCAATTTCTGTTACAACCACACTAACTGGGGGAGTGCCTAGAAATAATTTCTTTGTAGTGGAACTGGTAGTTGAACTTGGACCTATCATAATCCTTTGTCTCTTCTGTATCCCTTGATCACTGAGTGTTTGTGTGATATCTTGTAGTGGTGTCCTCTTGTGTGTAATTTGTTGTTGGACCTATTGTTGTAGAACATGTTGACTAAGTTCTCCACCAGTGGCAGTGCCAGTCACACTAGGCTCTCCACCATGGGCATGTCCAAGTTGTGATTGCATCTGACCATGAGGATTAGGATTTGAAGCTATAACATAATCAATTCTTTTGGTTCTACTTGTATGACCTTGGTCTATTTTATCAGCTGATTCAACTCCAAGGCCTCATTTATCAACTAGTTTTTTGGTGACTAAATCTATTGGGTTCCAAATGCCTTGTCCTTGGGACCCCAAACCACCACCATGATAACCCATATTTTCAGCTATGGCTGTTCCTGAAGTATATGCTTCTTTTGTGGCCTAACTTAAACTAGGTTTGAAATTGCTTTATTCATTCCTATCATCATCAGGTTCATCATCACTATCAGTTTCTTCATCTTCATGTTCATTGGGATGCTCTATATTCCGCAATTTGCTAAACTCTTCATCTTCATCGATTTCTCCATACTCTGCAACAGTTCTTGGTTCACCTAGCACCTTCCTCATAGACCAAAATGCAGTAATTTTTGATTGTGACCAATATTTCTTTGTAACAGACTCATCTAGAGAATCTGATATTTTTTCTCTAATAGATGGTTTATCAGTTTTTCCATAAAAAATGTTGTACCTCCTGATTTCATTCTCTGCTAGTGCTAGCGCTCATGTATTTTGGTGCAATGCCATAATTTCTGCTGACAATTGTTCAAAAGAAATACCTTTCTCAACAATAGTTTTCTCCATTGCTATTTTGACCTCATCATAGGAATCCTTGTTTCTCAAGTTTTCAAGCAAGGGTTTACTTTGATGTTGAATTCTACTTGCAGCATTCCTATTGGCCACAATAATTGTTTTAATGGTGTCACATGGATCATATTGCCAGTGATAGATAGTATCAAAATTAAAAAAATTCAAAAGATCATGTGCCACCTTAAATGCTTTTCTCTCCAATGTGAACCCTCCACATGAAACAGGTAAAGAAGGAAATAAGGTCTTCTTTTGTTGACTGGCAAAGTGTAGTTCATCAGTACTCTGCATCTGCCTTACATATTCCAATGCAAAAACCCTTTCTGTCACATGTATTGGAAGTTTGTATGGCTCTACTCCTGATCCATAAAATCTTTGCACAGTATATTCTTCCAATAAGTACCAATCAACCAATTGTATTTCTTTTCCTAGTTGAATGAAATCTCTACATGAAATAGGCAATCTAGGCATTGGACTATTTGTAATTGCTTGATGTAATGGAGCCAAAAAGTAGTCTACAAAATGATTGTAGTTCCTTCGAGAATCATGCATCCTTATCTTAGTGGTCCAATCATATACTGGAGCCATTTTCTTTTCCTCGGTATTACTATAGGCCTAAATATGAAGCTTGTGTGTCTGAAACATTCCACTAAATTTGAATAGAAAAAAATAGCACAAGTAGGTTGTGAACCTAAATGTCTTGGTGGAACCTCCTTTAATTAGTAAAAATTGTTTATGCATGGATTCTACAATGTGCTCAATAAATTTATATTTGACATTTACACCAATACCATAATGGATATTATATGCCATTTCAAGGAGGCTTGCATCCACTTCTCAATTGCTATCCAGTTCGAAGCAAAATGCTAGCATGGAAATAGTATCTTGAGCCCACAATTTAAAATTTTTCAAAGGATAAGGAGACTTATTGTTATCTTTCAAGTTGTTTTTTTCTTGAACTATTTTATTTAGGAAAACATTTTTGCCCCTTTCATCTGCTACTTTATAATCACAAGCAAGATTATCTAGGTCAATGTGGACGTCTCCAAATTCTTCAGTTGTAAACCCCAACACTTTTCCAAATTCTTTTACATTAATGGATAAAATTTATTCTTTGGTATCCTTATTTACAATTGCTCTTTTGTTATCATCATAATTGTGGGCACAAACCATGATAAATTCTAGGCAAGGGAAAACCTCATGTAACATCATGCGCCCTAATCCAGTTACCCACGGTGCATTGATACTATCAACTTTATTTTTCTTGGTAGCCTTATTCTCACATGAAAATCTAAGTTTTGAGGTAAGTTTACCATACATGTTGGGATCATAAATATCATGGTATTCATCAGTCAAACCTAAGGTTTTAAGCAATTCAAAATAATCTATTTTTCTATCTATACTTGCTCTGCCTTTCCCAAAAACTTTGTCTAGTCTTCTAGTGGTGATAGACATGCTTATACAGTGTGAAATTGTGAATTCCCTCTTAAGGCCTCCTTAATTTTTCTTAAGTCTCTCAACCCTAAATGTGAAGTTTGAAAAAATAAGATTTTAAGAAAAAAGTTTGACAAAATAAGATTTTAAGAAATGATGAAACGTAGCCTAGGAATTCTATGTTTTGTCTTACCTACTTTGTTGGAAATGACACTGCAATGAGCAATCTGAAATCTCCTTGGTGCACTACAATGAGCAATCTGAAATCTCCCCATGTACTGACCCTCTCAGCTCTCACTTAAAAATAAAATCACTTAGCAGTAAAAAGTAGAAAGTTTGCTTTTTTTATAAAGTGATTTTTTTTAGTGAATGAAACGTCAAGTCAATGTGTTGCTTCCAGACTACACAATTAGTACATGTCTGATAGCTGTCCTACATTGACAACTCACATCAATTTCTAAACTGTTGATCTTTGTAAATCTAACAGTTATAGGGTGATTCCAGAGATTTAAGTTTGCAAGCCTAGCGTTCTATGCATTTCATTCCAGAATGCAACTACAACCATCCATCAAATGTTCATTGAACGATCGAGTAATTTATGATATAAATAATAAACATAATCTACTTTTAGTGATAATTTTTAGTGTTTAAAATGTAATTTGTCAATTTACTGGCAACTTTCTTTTTTCATTTGTATTGATTTATGTTTTAAATCTGCATGCAAATATTTTTTATGTTTTACATCAGCAAAATAGGTATTCAATTGATATTAATTCAAAAAATTGTTACAAATGGGGGATAGCTACGCCCCTGGCATATCATTATGTTACAAAAAATTCCCATACATATTCTTTCCCAACTGATATGATAATATTACATAGCAAAAATCAAAAGTTCAAAGCACTAGGCCACTGGCTAAGGGAAACCATAAAAATATCCTATTTCCGCTAGGTCTATGAAGCGCAACACCCATTCCACATTTGGCTCTATGCCAAGATCTCGAGAGCGCCTTAGAAAATTTAGACTGATGGTGGCAAGCGAGAGCCCCATCTGTAGAAAGGGAAACAACTGAATCCCCACACCCATCTCTGCCCCAACAACCACCTCCAAATCATTACCTAGATAATGTGCCTTGAAAATTTCTCACAACAGAATGAGAATATCCTCCTTCACACCTCTAAGGTTAGCAATGATGCCAAGAACCAAGAAGGTATGTTGAAATTTACTCTGTATCTGTTCCTATCTATTAATAAGTCCCTCCCAAGCACCATTTTCACAGCTTCCAACTCCAGGAAGTGCAAACGGGGAATTCTGTGAGGCTTCATTATAACTCTAAGCCTCGAGTCTGTTATGAAACCCAAGAAAGCAATTTGCCTTCGCAGCGCTATAAGGCAAATTGGTGTATCCATTTTGTTTGTTAAGAAACAAGCTAGCTTCAAACTTTGGTATGACTATGAGGCATTGTTGGGCTCCATTAAATAGATCCAGGCTTCATTAATGGTGCTCAGCTTCAAAGCTTTGGGATATCTTTCCAAGCGTGCCAATATTTAAGTGATATGATATATCTTTTCAAGTGAATTTAATCTGCATGCAAATATTTGTACTTGATTTGACGTAAGTATATAGATAATAATTAATAGTGTTTCCAAACTATGTTCCACGTATGCAATCCATGACACATGTCACCAATTTTGAATTAAAAGGAGCACAATATTTATAAATTGATATGTAAGATTCAACCAATTTTATATACAATAAAGTTTAAACTAGTAATAAATACTATAAAAAGAGGGAGTAATTCTTTTTTTTTTCTAATTTCAACAAAAGTCATCTCAGATCAAATATATTCAATAAATGAATAATACAATAATCATCAAAACATTAATATTTACATATACTTCAGCACTTTAGAAATCTAAAGTGTCAACATAGTTGGACCTCCATAGCTGATACTCCTCCTCTGTTGGACAAATGAAATTGACAAGTTCATCTGATTTGGTCCTATAAGGTGTGTACTTGATAACCACTCGATTAGCTTCCTTGTCAAATTCCTCTAAGAAAATGCCAGTGTGAATCAGCTTATCCATGCTGCTTCTCAACATATCTAAATCAACAGTGTCATAGATGAGCTTAACTTGAGCAGATATTATTTGTTTTGCCTAGTCCTTCCACAATTGTAGAGGTTTAACCCTACCATTTTCACTCAAAATAATAGGAAGTAGACTAAAATTCTATTCATCAAACTTTTCGACAAGCTCCTTGATATTTATTTCCAAAGGACCTACCAACCGCTGAAAATCCTTAATTAAATTTATAAGCCTGAGAGTTGGGACAATGTTAGAAGGTGCATCCTTGACATGCTTGGTTGCAATTTCCATGTCTCTTAATACCTGGGCTCTAGGGATCCATGTATCCATTAATGATGTTACAACATATTCTTATCAAAATCCTTTATGGCATCAAACATAGAAGAATAATTTGAATGAATGCTAATTAATCTCCTATCAATCCCTTTATTCAAGTGTTCAAGAACTATAGTTACAATCTTCATATTACTTGAATAAATTGATTCATTGACCTGTGATAGCAATTTCTTGTACGTCTCAATTTGATCCAATAATTCCTCTTTAGTAGGCTCACTTGATGGAGTGGCACTTGATGTGCTTGGCTCGTCAACTGCAAGGGGTAGGGGTGCATCTCCAAGATTGTATGGAATGATTTCCATTGAAACTTCTGGAAGGACAGTAGAGTCAGTTTGTGTTGGGGTATGAGCATGCATATTTTGTAATTGTTGCTTTAACAATGCCACTTCACTTTCCAACTTGGCAACCTTTTGTTGACTGTCATTATACTCTACAACCATGTCATTATACTTGGATCTATATTGATCCCTTTCCTTAGTGATATTCTCTACTATTGCCTTTGTGAATTTGGTAACATTCACTAACATGTTTGTTGCCTTAATTGCTAGGGTATCAGACACTCTCTTAATAATTAGCCCTCCACTTATGTTTGGAGTAGGCTCAGGAACTGCAGGTTTCCTTACACCTAGGGCCAATGCCCAAATAGCAAGTGTTTCCCATTCTTCGTTGAAAGCACACCCCTGTAAAGCCAATTTTGCTTCCTCCTCTATTTGGTACAATGGTTTGTGATGCCTCCACATTGTGCCAAAAGCAATTGCCAAGGCTAAATCCCAATCTGGAAACAATAAAATACCACTTTCCATCACCAACTCTCTACCTTTTTTAGCTATTATCTTCTAAAAATATTCTTTCATTTCCTTTCTAACCTTAGCTTGAATAACCACTTCTAGTAATTCAGGGTGTAAGATTCTCTTATTGAAAACATTATCAACATATTCATCTCTCCTTGTCCTCCAAGAAAACTCTCTAAAAGCAGGGGTCTGGACAAATGAATCATCTGTCATGAAGGCCTTGCAATCTTCTTCCCTAAGGTCATTTGTATAGATCATCCCCCTAAGGTCTGCCTTGCCCAACCTGATGTTTCTTTCTGGTTCTATTATCTCCCTAGGGGGAGAGGGCATTGCCTGTCTCATATCCTCCTCAGTGACAATGATATCATCATCTGAGTCATCTGGATAATCCACCAAGCTGCTTTGTTCAACCTTTTGCTTCTTTGGTAGTGGCTATCTTAGAGGTGAATCCACCTCAATCACTTGTGGAGCTGCTTGCCTTGGGGGAGACAGCAGTGGCATTTCATGCAATAGTGAGGAAGCTCTTGAGCCCTCCAGCTCAAAATCAGAAGATGCAGTTGGGGTGGCAATAGATTGTTGCTTCCTCACAATACCTTTTCTCCTTGCAAAGACTTTGATCTTTTGTGGTGGTTGGTAGGTAGGCCTTTCCTCCAACACTGGGGCCTTCCCCTTATCCTTTTCCTATTCTTCCCCAACCACAGCCTTTCCTTTGTTAGCAATCAATGTCTCTCTTTTCATCCTACCAACCACTTGCTCAAAATTCTAGAGCATATATTCAACTTTTTGGAATTTATTTTTGAATTGAGGCAGCCATAGGGGGTCATATTGGGGATCAGTTTTCCATTTTTCCCTTACCATCTTATCATAGGCGATCCATTTTGCCTTCATGTCCTCTTGTATTTGGTAATTAAAGATGTTCCTAATAACATCTTTAGGGAAATAGAAGTTATGTATGAACTGGCTACTTCTGATCCTCGCTTTCAATGCAGCCATGAAACCTTTAGGATCATGATTTCTTGGGTGACTCTCTTCATGTTGTATGGTTCAAGCAATTCATCCATTTTTCTTCACCCTCCACCAGTCATCACAAAGTCTGCAAAAACTGTCCATGTTAGGAAGAAGGTTCCTTTCCTCATGTTTAACAAGTGGCCATCTTCAACATTACCTAGCTGCCAAATAACCTCAAGGAATCCAATTCTCAATGGAACATCTCTTGGGAGAACATGTGGTCTAACCATAGTGCCATAGACTCTGAGAATTGTACAATCTGGATAGGGGATGACATCTCCCCAGTTGTGATCAATTTTTAAATTAGACCTCCTTTATTTTGGCCTGAGAAAATCATGTAGTTTAGTTGGAATCCTTGGTGGATTCAGGATTAGGTCATTCTTCAACTTTGATGCAAAGACATTCTCAAACACCACAAAATCAAACTTTATATCATCCTTGTCTAGAATTCTTGTCCAACATTGGATAGGCAGCTCAACACCATCCTCCTCCTTTTCCAACTTCATATCATTCTCAAAGAATTTTCCCCTTTTGAATAAAAACATGTGCATGAACAGTGAGTACCACCTAAACTGAACCCAATCTTTACCATTCTTTAATGAAATTAAACCCTCATGAATGTTGATAGACATCAGATTTCCCTAGTCTATAATTCTTGAAGTTCAGTATTTCGGGATTAAACTGTGTGCAAGTTTTTACCTCAATGTTTCAGATCACACTCTATGATTGTATGTTTCTTCTCTTGCTTTTTTCTCCTGATGATGGATCACAGAGTGTGATCTGAAATGTTGAGGTAAAAACTTGCACACAATTTAATCCTGAAATACTAAACTTCAAACCTCATGAATGTTATCTACTAGGTAGGAAGCAAAGTTATATACTATGTTGTAAGCAGGGTGTTGGATATGAGCAACCATATACATGAAACTCATTGGCATTTCAGAAGTAGGATCAAACCCCAAGATTTGACACAAAGAATAGAAGGTTTTTTAAAAATATGGAGCAAAATACTTTATTGGGAAGGGTTCCTTATCTAATGGACCAATAACAATTCTCCCCTTTCCCTTTCCAATTGATGCTAGATGATTTGGCAACATTGTGATTTTAAAGATGTGTCTTGTCTTCTCATATTGACTCCTAAATGCTTTCAAATCAGTTGTTACCAACTCCTGATTCAACTCATGAAGTTGAAAAACTTCAGCAATCACTTCCCTATTGATCTTTACCATTTCGATCCCATTATATGTCCTGACAACTCTGGAGATAGGATCATATCTAGCTGCCATAGCTTTTAACAAGTCCACATCCATGTAGACATTTGAGACAACCAATTTCCCCATCTCTAATCTCCAGGGGTTACATATAGGAGAACTCAAATTCCTATTCCCAAACCAGTTCTTGAACAATGACCATCCTGTACGTGGTATGGTGGCATTTTTGATATGGATATGTTTATCTATGAGGCCTTCTTTAATTTTGGAACCCTACAACAGAAGCGGACCTTTTACTTTGTCGTTAGTGGAGGGCTTTAATTGATCAAAATGGTCCTAGAATATGGACCTTTTTGTCTCTCTAGAGCTTAAGGTTTGAGCTCGTGGGGGTGCCATTATGGTGATAATTTTACAAATTAGGCTTTTAGTTTAGCAAGAATTGCAGGTTCACAACTAGGGTTCTGACTTAAAGAAACAATAAAGCTCAAAATTTGTAGTTCAACAATCTAAGAAGGCAAAACCCTAAAAGAAATGAAAATTTACCAGTAATTCCTATTGAGAAAACCATGATAGTGAGCACAAGCAGCGAATTTTAGAAGGTGAGATTTTAGCTTACGGCTTTGAACGCTTTAAAAACCCTAGTTTTGATCGCCAAGAGATTGAAATTGCCTTGAGAGATTGAAATTTGCCTTGAGAGATTGAAATTGCCTCCAGATGCTTTAAAACACTTAGACGGATTTCAATTATGCAAAAAGACTGCTTTATGGCGTTAAAACTACCATTAATACTCGTTCACGTGAAGCATAACGACTCCCATGGCCACTTTCTTAATTTCAAACTCTAGCCGTTGATATCTTGATGAGATGGCAAGATGGATGGTTGTGATGAAGTTTTCTGCCACACAGAATTACTTACTCATGTTTCGGCAGACCCCACCTTCTCTTTAGGCTGTGAAGTCTGCTACGTGGTGTTTGCCCATTGGGTTTATCGCCCGTGCATCTTCTAACAATGGGCTAGCAGGGAATGGTTAGGATTAACATGGGCCCTCCAACCTGCTTGCACATTGACTTCTCAAGCCATCCGCTGTCTGCTTAAATTCTTCAACATTGGATGGCTAAGATTAAAACATCTTGCTGAGGAATTTCCCATGTGTCTTATTTAAACCTTTAATAGCTCACCCTTTAACTTTTAAGTCTCTTAAGGCTGCTTCAAAATATTTGCTAAAATATTTCAAACTCTAGCCATTGATCTCTTGATGAGATGACAATATGGACGACTGTGATGAAGTTTTCTACCACATGGCATTGCTTACACATCTTTCAGTGGACCCCACCTTCTCTTCAGGCTGCAAAGTCTACTATGTGGCATTCACCCGTTAGCCCGTTGGGTTTATCGCCTGTGCATCTTCTGACAACGGGCTACCAGGGAATGGTTAGGATTAACCTAGGCCCTTCAACCTGATCGCACATTAACTTCTCAAGCTGTCTGCTGTCTACTTAAATTCTTCAACATTGGACGGCTAAGATTAAAACATCTTGCTGAGGAATTTCCTATGTGTCTTATTTAAACCTTTAATAGCTCACCCTTTAACTTTTAAGTCTCTTAAGGCTGCTTGGAAATATTTGCTAAAATATTTCAAACTCTAGCTATTGATCTCTAAATGAGATGGCAAGATGGATGACCATGATGAAATTTTCTACCACACAACATTACTTACTCATCTTTCAGTGGATCCCACCTTCTCTTCAGGCTACAAAATCTGATATGTGGCGTTCGCTTGTTAGCTTGTTGGGTTTATCGCCCATGTATCTTCTGACAACAGGCTAGTGGGGAACAGTTAGGATTAAACTGGGCCCTCCAGCATGCTCACACATTAACTTCTCAAGCCATCCGCTATCTGCTTAAATTCTTCAACATTGGACAGCTAAGATTAAAACATCTTGCTGAGGAATTTACCCTGTGTCCTATTTAAACCTTTAATAGCTCACCCTTTAAGTCTCTGAGGGCTGCTTCGAAATATTTGCTAAAGCATTTAAAAAGTGGACCCTACTAGGTTAACCTGTTCCGTACAAAGTGGTGGCTGACAAGACTAGGTATAAGGGGCCAGTAAACAACACGGTTTTGATGGCTCGGGTTTCAACTTAGACAACCGACAACCGGATGTAACAAGTCAACATAAGATTAAGTAGAGGGTTTCTCATATGAAATTTCAACCATTGATATTTGGAAATCTAATGGTTCAAGTGTTATTCCAGAGGTTTGAAGTTGCAGCTCTAGTGTTTCAGACATTTTCTTTTAGAATGCAACTACATCCATCCATAAAAAATTCATCGAACGGTCGTCTGTTATATTAATTTGCACTAAGATCTTGCTTCAGACATAATAAATATGTTGACACTTGTCCCCATTGGACGGAAACTTTATGAAGGAATTTTGATGTGTGTAAAATTTGTCCCAAAATTGAACACTATGTAAAATTTGATATTTTCACCACACTGTATGATTTTTTATTGGCATAACAATTTATTTCGCCAATTAATTTTTTATTGGTTTGAAACTATATTTAATTTGCCAATGATTTTTTTTATTAGTTTGAAAATTGGTTTAATTTGCCAATGAAAATATATTTTTTGGTTTGAAATTAGATTTTAATCGCCAGCAAAAATATTTTTTTATTTAGAAAATAGGTTTAATTCTCCCACAAAAATATTTTACTAGTTTGAAAATAGGTTTTAATTCATCAATGAAAATATTTAGTTGGTTTGAAAATAGGTTTTAATCACCAATGAAAATATTTTATTGTTTTAAAAAAATTACAATTCGCCAGGATTTTCCATAGACCTCTAGCAATTACAAAAGATTCACCAAATAAGATTATTTTTTTTCCTGGAAAAACAAAATTTTTTCCAATAAAATTAATATTTTTCTCAAGAAGTATACATGATTCACTAGGTTTATACACCTTCTCTGAGGGGGGGGGGGGTTCTTAAAGTTATCCCTGGAAGACATCATATTAGATAATGTACCTGAAGGATTGCTACCAATCCAAAGTATCAGTCATCATATGGACCTTATACCTCAAGCTAGTTTTCCTAACAAAGTAGCACACTGGATGACACCAACAGAGAATGCATAACTAAATAGATAGATACAAGAGTTTTTGAGGAAATGATTGATTAGAGAAAGCTTAAGGCCATGTGTAGTACCTACAGTTCTAGCACCAAAGAAGGATAGAGAATGGAGAATGTGTACAGACTCTAGAGAAATTAACAAGATCATAGTTAAGTATAGATTTCCATTGCCAAGGATGGATGACATTATGGACTGTTTGAGTGGAGCAAAGTATTTAACAAAGATAGACTTGAAGAGTGGATACCATTAGATTAGGATCAAAGAAGGAGATGAATGGAAGACTGCATTTAAGACAAATGAAGGATTGTATGAGTGGTTATTGATGCCTTTTGGATTGACAAATGCACCAAGTACTTTCATGAGATTGATGAATGAAGTTTTGATGAAATTCTTGGGTAAGCTTGTTATTGTATACTTGGATGATATTCTAATTTTTAGTAAGACAAAGGAAGAACACTTGTGGCACCTTAGACAAGTATTGTAGAGACTGAGAGAAGAGAAATTGTTGATAAACATCAAGAAATGTAGTTTTATGAAGGAAGAATTGGTATACTTGGGATTTGTGATTTTTGCTGAAGGATTGAAGATGGATCCTAAGAAAGTTAGAGCAATTGTTGAATTGCCAACACCAGAAAGCATTGGAGAGGTAAGATCATTTCATGGATTAGTTAGTTTCTACTGGAAGTTCATCAGAAAATTTAGTTCAATATGCATTGGTACAATGAGAGGTGATAGAAAGGACTTTAAGTGGACATCAGGAGAAAATAAAAGTTTTGAATTGTTGAAGCAGAAAGTAATAGAGCAACCAGTGCTAGCATTACCGAATTTCAACAAAGTATTTCAAGTAGATTGTGATGCAAGTGGAAATGCAATAGTAGTGTTAAGTCAAGAAGGTAGATCAGTAGCATATTTTAGTGAGAAGTTGAATGATTCAAGGAGAAGATATTCAATTTATGATCAAGAATTCTATGCCATAATTCAAGCTTTGAAGAAGTGGAGACATTATTTGTTGCCTAAGGAATTTGTGTTGTATACAGATCATCAAGCTTTACAATATTTGAACAGTCAAGGAATGTTGAATCAGAGACATATGAGATGGGTAGAATTCATGCAGAGTTACACATTTGTCTTAAAGCATAGGAGTGGGAAGTCAAACAAAGTTACAGATGCATTGAGTAGAAGAAGAAATTTGCTGACAGAGATGAGAGTAGAAGTATTAGGTTTTGAGGAACTGAACACATGTATGAAGAGGATCTTGATTTTACAGAACCATGGAAAGCATGTAAGGAATCTATTGTGACAGATAGAAGTAAGTGGTTAGATTATTTCATTTAGGAGGATGTGTTGTTAAAGGGAAATCAGTTGTGTATACCTAGATGTTTAATGAGAGACAATTTGATAAAGGAGAAGCATAGTGTTGGATTGGCAAAATATTTTGAAATTGACAAGACAATGGCTTTGGTAAGTGAACATTATTTTTGGCCTCAGATATATAAGGATGTAAGGAAGTTTGTGCAAAGTTGTAGAGTATGTCAAGTTGCAAAAGGGAGTAGTCAAAATACTGGATTGTACAAATCTTTGATAGTATCAGAGGGACCTTGGGAAGACATAAGCATGGATTTTGTATTAGGATTACCAATAACAGAGAGAGAACATGATTCTATATTTGTAGTGGTAGATAGATTTTCAAAGATGGCACATTGCATACCTTGTATGAAGACAAATGATGCACTGCATGTTGCTGACCTATTTTTCAAAGAGATTGTGAGATATCATGGATTACCCAAGAGCATAATTTTAGACAGGGATACAAGATTCATTGGATACTTTTGGAAAACACTTTGGAAGAAGATGAAGATAGACCTAAAGTTTAGTTCATCATTTCATCCATAGATAGATGGACAGACAAAAGTGGTAAATAGGAGTTTGGGTAACTTGTTGAGATGTTTGGTAGGAGATAACGCAGGAAATTGGGATCTAATTCTACCACAAGCAGAGTTTGCATACAATAATTTAGTGAATAGGAGCATAGGGAAGACACCATTTGAGATTGTGATAGGAACTAACCCTAGAGGAGTTGTGGAATTGAGAGACATCAGTATGGAGAATAAGAGAAGTGGAGAGGCAAAAGAATTTGCAGGATACATGGAGGCAGTACATAATTAGGTCAAGAAGCATCTAGAGGAGATGAATAGCAAGTATAAGGAGCAAGCAGATGAGAAGAGGAGACACAAATTTTTTAGTTGGAGATGAAGTAGTGGTATATCTGAGAAAAAAAGATTTCCAGTGGGAACATATAACAAGGTAAAGATGAAGAAGTTTAGACCATGTAGGATACTTAGAAGGTTTGATTCAGGAATGCATATGACGCAGAGCTACCAAAGACATTGGGTATATCACATATATTCAACATTGCAGACCTATATCAGTATCATAAAGGAGAATCAAGTGACAACATTGAAGATGGCTTGAACAATCAGTTACCATAGCAACAACCAGAGTAGATAGAGGACATATTGGATAATAGAGTTTGATGTAGTACCAGAGGTAAGCAATACAAAGAATATTTGGTAAACTAGAAAGGCAGACTGAAAGAAGATTCAACTTGGATTTCTCAGGCTAAGGTAGACCATCTTGGTTTTCCTCTAGCCCCAACAAAGTGAGGGACTCAAATTTTCAACAACCTCGGGTGTCTGATGTAGGAGCATCCCAGGTTGTAGAGCAATCTTGCATCAACCAAAATCATTTGCATTCTTTCTTTTCTTACATTTTCAGTGCAGTTCAGTCATTTACAGTTTCAACATTTTGTACCGCATTTTGCCACATTTTCATATCAAAGTTCATGGAGCAAGACTCAGCCTCTACATATCATCACCTATATCATATCCAAAATTTAGGTAATTTGGACTTGTCTTCTAAAAGTTATCGCTATTAGAAGATCACTTGTTTTCATAGAGCAAAGGATACCGATAGTCAGTTGAAAGAGAAGGTTTGTAGAGCACTTCCAAGACTTGTAGAGCTAAATGGAACATCATTCACATCACATAAAGATTAGATATACATTCCTTGAGGTTTGCACCTTGATTCATGCATTTGTGGAGCATTACCAATTGTTGAAGGCTGACCTATTTGTTTCTACACATTACATCCTTCATTGGAGTTTGTAACCTTTCTTGGCCGATGCGAAGGATTTCATGAGCTTGAAAATGATATATATAGATCTGTAGGATGTATTAGGAAGTCAGTAGTTCATAAGTTAGATTTGATGACATTTTAGATTAGATATTTTGTTCCGGAGAGGCACTTCAATGCCATATCTTGCATATTTGTTGTAATCTCGAAAGCAAGCCTAGAGCCCTTTGATTGTAGCCCGCATGTTGCTGGCAT
Organism: Cunninghamia lanceolata; assembly: GCA_027924645.1. Lineage (NCBI taxonomy): Eukaryota > Viridiplantae > Streptophyta > Pinopsida > Cupressales > Cupressaceae > Cunninghamia > Cunninghamia lanceolata. Next base: position 16,247,114 of record BSBN01000078.1, read on the forward strand.
ATAAGCATTCTGAATATATGATATATCAAGTATTTGAATCTTCCATTGCATTCTATATTTGTGTTTTTTCCATTGTGTTTACTCTTACTGCATAGTTTGGATAGTTCATTCTGTGAACCCTCCAACTGTGACTAGACCAATTATGCAATCACTGGTACATAAAGAGCAATATATTACTAAAACAACTACTAAAAATTGCTTATAAATGATGAAACATGGTTAGGTGACCATTAGTAGTTTATTGCCAGTCATTTATAATGCGACCAAATTGATGACTAAAACATTTTTAGTCATTTATTGGTTGCTTTGATTGATCAATTTGGTAGTATATTTAGTCATTGATTGCTGTAATCTAGTCACTTATTTAGTCATTTTTTTCACTGATATATTTAGTCATCGATTATTGTTAATTGGTCACTTATTTAGTCATTTTTATTCACTGATTTCTGTCCATTGGTAGTGTATTTAGTCATTAATTTTAATCATCATTTTGATCAATTTGGTAGTATATTTAGTCATTTTTATTCACTGATTTAACGCTGGTCATATATTTAGTCATATTTATTCACTGTTCATTGATTTCTGTCAACTGGTAGTATATTTAGTCAATTCAATTATTAATTGACGTCAATTAGTAGTATATTTAATCATTTTGAAGCTTGCAATCTATGTAGATTTCCATCTGGCATTAATTGTTCACTTCGCACATGTCTCTTTGATTATATTCATTGAATGCCCTATAAGAGGAGTGTTGCAAGATAAGCAAAATAATCCACATTTTGATATCATCTTCCTTGGTTTTATTTCCCCACCAAATTGAATGACTTCAATTAAATATGTTGGCTCTTGTGATCCTCTTTTTATGCAATAGACCGTGGTATCTATGTCATTATTTTATTCTTGCCTCTTCATTTTGCTCTTGTTGTGTATCTGCAATGTCTATCTATCCCTACAATTGTTGACTTCATTTGCCTGTTCAACCATGGGAACAACCAATGCACAAAAGTGTCAACTTAGATTTATGGCTAGGGCCTTCAGAGGATGCTTTGATAGATGTATGTGATAGAGATTTTCTACTGCAATCTAGGGTATGTTATGCTTCACATCTAGTATCTTATTTTCTCTCAAATGCGATGGACTTATTTCATTAGGTTGATAAGGTTAAAAGGATAGCATCAATGTTTGTTCATGACTATCTAGTCCCAGATGTAAAGCTATTTGAAGCTTTTGCTACTTATAATTGTAGACACCCAAAATTGACTCATTTCATTATTTATCGATTTATTGCATTTTCACCATTTGCATCGACATTTAGTCATCTTTGTCCTAGCACACTTGTCTTGAAACATCTAATCACCCATCTTTCTAACTAATTAAATAAATTATATTTATTTAATTAATTTCCCTCTAATTTCTTCTATTTCTCATCATTAAATAATTTTTATTATTTAATTATTTCTTATATTTTCTTCTAAACAATTAAATAAATTTCTTAACTTATTTAATTGGCTTTCCTCTATAGTAAATAAATAAAATCAATATTTTATTTATTTATCTTATCATCACCTCTATAAATTAAATAAATTTTAATTTATTTCCTCTTTCATTTAAAATCATGTCTTATCTTATCACTTTCTTCTATGTGAACAAGTCGGCCTTGCTCATTGGAATGATCTAGATTGAATTCTAATTGGTTTTAAGATCAACTATCCTCATCATCAAATCCTTAAAATAGGATATCTCTCTATTTTAAGTAAACTTATCTTATCATCAATAACAACCCAACTACAATCATTTAAAATAGGTCTTACCTATGGACAAATGGTTTGTGCACATTCATCTATGTCATCTTTTAATCTCATCCCTCCATTCTATCTTATTATCTCTACCATTGATTGACTTTGGTTGAGGTCTATATAAACACCCTCTCATTCCATACTACTCATCTAGAATCCAGTATTATCATAGAGTCCATATTATCATCTTGAGCATATTGAGCATTTGAGCTTCCATTGCATCCATTGAACATATTATCATTATCATCTATCCATCATGGTAGCTTTGATCTTCATAATTGTTCATTGTTGAGAAGCAATCCATATCACAAACAAGGAATCATACAATCTAGGTGATCTTGTTCTTGAATTGCATGCATTTGATGTCACTTGGATTTGATTCTTTGATGGTGGTAGGAATAGGTTTTGATTTACATGCTTGATTTTATTGACCTAATTTTTACCTATCCACATTTTGGCACGCCTGGTGCGACCCATGTCCTTGATTAACTTTGTATTTTGAAGTTGTTTTTGTGAAGTTCAGATTTTTTGGAGAGATTACGACAACTTACAGTCGCATCTGAGCAACAACCCACCACTTCCAGCATTTCTGCATCATTTTTGAGCAAAAATTAGTCACTTTCAGATTTTTTGCATCACTTTTGAGTGAACAGTGATTGCTTCCGATTGGCAGTGAATCACTTTTGATCGAAAATGGCTCGCATCCGACTGTTCCAGTCGCTTTCGACAATCTAGGGTTTTCAGTTAACATTTGATTTTGTGGGTTGCTGTGCTAGATTTTTACTGATCAATCAAGGCTTCTAATTTGTGTTTGGCATGATCCTGATCATCACATTATCATCTGCCAATCAATTTGATTAGGGTTTTTGATTTTATTGAGCTAACATCCTTTGATTTTGCAAGATCTCATCAATTTATCATTTTAGGGTTTCCAATTGATCAATCTGTGGTTGCAGGGTGTTTATCTAAGCTAATTTTATCCACTGGATTTTATATCTAGGGTTTTGCAATCTCTGATAATGATTTCTTTCATGATCCTAACCCTAGCTTTGTAGAAACAAGGATTTTTCACGCATCTAGCAGCTTCACATTGCTTCTGAGCAATAGCCGATCGCATCTGGTATTTTTGCGTTGCTTTTGACTAACAGTTGGTCACTTCTGGAAGAATTCATATCACTTATGATCAACATTTGATCACCTCTAGTAATTACATGTCGCTTCCAGTTCTATTATTTATAGTTTGATTTTCTTGGCTACTAATCATCTATTTGTACAGCATCTTATTATTTGTCCAAGAAAAGGAGGTTGTGAAACTACTAACGTATCTATTGCAACTTTGATTGGTCTAAGACATTTCATTTTTATCACTAATCTAGGAACATTTGGATTTGGTGCTTAAAAGGAACCATTGTTTGCTCCGTACTTGTTTTATCTTTTTTTCTTGCTTGTTGTGTATATGTGTAACCCAAATTTAAAAACAAAAATATCCTCTCCCCTTACCTATCAAATGGATCTTGGGTGCATGAGAACTTGTTATTATCTTTAGAGGGCCTACCTTCCCGGTGTGAGAAGGGTATGACCCAAGCAGTAACAAGCTAAAGCCAAGCTCTTCCAAGTCGCTATATAAGAAAAGTGTTTGTGTCGAAAGCCACAAACAACAGGTACTGTTGTGTTACACCAATGAATGTTTCCCCCAAAACCCCATTGAGTGTAACCTCTTTGGGCTGGGAAGCCTCCATTAATAGAGTGAATCACTGCACGTGTAGCCACCCGAATGGATGCCCATATTAGCAACCTTTGTGTACTAGCCAAAATCCCTCTATTTGTTGATGCATAAGGCCGAGCCTTTGAAGCTGCCCCAATTCTCGTGGTTCTTAGTAGAGATAGCAGAGATAATCCTAAGGTTTGCGAGCCTTGGGAAAATCGTAACTTGGTATGTGTGAGAAGTGAGTGCTGTGGAGGGGAGTCGGTGCTACCAAGATCCTGAAGCTATCCTCTTTGAATAAGCACAACAAGGGGATTCAACAAATACAGTCCTTTCCCAGCCTAAGATTGTACATGTTTGTGAATGTTGTGAGTGTGAGTGACTAAAATCATTGTTTTTCTTGCCAAAATCCACCAAAACACACCAATTTGTAGACCTAAATTGCTTTTGCACAAAAAATTGCTAGCTTTTGGTAATTTGCCTCGCTTTTGAACAAAAACTACTTGCTTTTGGTAAATTCCATCGCTTCTAGTCTTCTATTACAGTCTACCATCCATAACACTATCCTATTCACTTTTGAGCTATCCCGCCTCACTTCTAAGCTATTCTTCCTCGCATTTGAGCTATCACATATCACCTTTGGTCATTTTTAGTCTGCCCATCTTATTTGCTATCTTTTCTTCAATTTGAGCATCAAACATGGGTATCTGTCATCTATCTATCAACCTGCTTAACTATTTGTTAGCAGTCTTAATCATCCAATCTCATCATCCCAAAATCATCATCTAAAATCCATGAGCTTTGGTTGTCATCTCTAGGGTTTTCAAGTTCTATTTCATCCTATCAATCTGATCAATCTCTTCTAAGCAATCACATTCCAATCATTTACAACCTTCATCAAACATTCTACCAAAAATGACATCATGTTAACCTTAAAGGACCTCCAAAATCTCCTTCATATGCTTCACCACATGCATGTAAGCCAATCACCTTTAAAGCAGCAAACCTTTCAAAGCATTCAAGATATGATTCAAATGTTTTGAACAAGCCAATCCTCACGCATACAATACCTCTTGGTAGAAATCCAACACCTCTTGGCCACTTGCAAAGTCCAACAAGTATCTTCTCAATCCTATCTGGCACCTATCCCATCCTATCTATCCACTCATCAACTCAATTCTATACCAACTTATTCCATTTCTTCTAATGTTAGCCCTTATCCATGTCAACCTCCATCTCAACAACAATTATCCTATGACATCCCTTCATCAACACATCATCAACCCTTTCAATCACAACAAATCATATCACAACAATCCCAAACTCCTCACAGTCTATCTCAATCTCATGTATCACCTTCACCTTCATCTCATGTCAATGCCATATTTACCCAACAATATCCACCTCAAATTCATCAAGACCATTTCCAAGGCCAAAAGGTGTTTTCACAAGAGGTGCATACAAATCCAAACAATCCCTTGTACATAAATCAAGCAAGTCCAAGTACACCTTTCCAACAAGACAACCAAGTATCATTGATAGATCTAAGTCCACCTTTGCAACCGAAAGCACATCCAAGACCAAATAGCGCCTTGTACATAACTCAAGTGTCCTTAGGCTCACCCATGCTACAAGATTTAATATCCTTTGATGAGGGAAATACCAATCTAGCCAATGCATCCTATGAGTATCCTCCATCATCATCTACCCCAATGCCAACACATGAGCCTACTAGTCCTATCCTAACACCACCATGTGATCCCAATCCTATTCCATTGGTCCCTCCACCTTCTAATCCAATAAGCCCTTCATTACCTTCATCACCGTGTAACTTCACTCCTTTACCAAATGGAAATGTGTAGTATATTTTATGATGGATGCTTGAAGTAAAACTCATTGAACTACTTGAAGTCAAACCATTGGAAGGAAAGTACATACAATGAACATGGCTATTGCACATATCATAGGATTTAAGGTCATAATACAAATGTATGTCCCGTATTTAGGCCACTCCTCTATAAATTGTCACCCCCATCCAATCCAAGTTCTAGCCCATCAAATTTGATTATCCTTCCATCCAATCAAAATCCTGATCCTAAGCCTACAACACCATCCGCTATTATTGTTCATCCATTATATTTCCCATCTACCCATACACTTGCAAAGGATGTGATCCAATGGCTACTAGCTAGGAATCGACTATGCCAAACACCCATTCATGAGCCTATTAAAGAACCTTCAAACACTTTTCTTATTCCTACAATCCCATCATATGATCCACAAGCCATCAAGCTTAATCAAGAGCCTATCAATATTAGCCCAAGTCAAGAGCCATTGTACCCTCATGTTGAGGACCATGAAGGACCTATCAAGCCTATTGAAGAGTCTCCAAATGTGAGTCCATATCTAAGTCAAGAGTCATCATAGCTTTATGTTGTTGACCAAAAGCCTCTCCAAGAGTCCTCCACTTCCATTCAAAATCAAGAGGTATGTCAAGAGTTTAATCCAATGCAAGTGGAAACATCAAGCTCTCATCCTAATCAAGATTAAAGCATATTCATCCAACCTATCCATAACTTTATCTTCTCCATGATCAAGATGGTATCCATGATGAAGAAGCTATCTATGAGCAACTTGATCCTATACCTATCCATGAGAAAGCCATCCAAATCTAACCTATCCATAACATTTATCTTCTCCATGATCAAGATGATACTTATGAAGAAGCTATCCATGAGAACCTTGATCCTATCCATAATCCTATATCCATCCATGATCAAGATATCCAAATTGCTCCTATCCATCCTCCACCTAGCCCTATCCCTAATGAGCAAGCATCTACTTGTCATGATGAGACATATACCTCCAAAGAAAATATAGATGATCAAACTAATAGTTTGGATCTACATGTACATAATCAAGATCCTAATGATCCTTCCACCTCTACTGTCAACCCCATTTTAAATCCTCCATCATGTCGTAGTGGTCTTACTACCCTCATACATGAATGTTCTTCCTTAGGATAACAACAACCATTGTCTACCACCCACCTTCTTCATCTAGTTCCCAAAACACCCCTCGTCCCATTGTCAATCGCATGTTTCAACAAGCTAAAGATGTTGGTAATTCCTCCATGCATCCTAAGTCCACGTTCTATCACAAACCCTATCATATACCCAAAACATATGTTGCCATTCCACCTCCACCATCCTACAAATGTCAAAAGCATGTGAGCATACACCTTCCACCATCAACTTTACCTCCATTACTTCCAACTCCTACTTTCCCACCATCAACTTTACCTCCACTCCTCCCAACTCCTAATACCCCTCCATCCACTTTACCTCCACTTTTACCAATGCCTAATTATCCACTAATCCATAAATTTCCTTACAATCCTAATCATGACCAACAAATGCACACATTGTCTAAACATGAAGCTTCCACTCATTCTACCAAACCCATGGGATTCAAAAATAAACATTTGGATACCTCTACCTATAAAGCCAAAATTCCTACCAAAAATCCTAAGGGTCCTCATGCATTAGGATATCAATGCAAAAAATCAAAGCCAAATCCATCTAAAAAGTTATCCAAACCCATACCTCCAAAAGAAAAGTCCAAAACTAAAATGGTTTGGGTCCCTAAGCAAAAACCAAGCAAGTCAAATGAGGCATCCTCTTCTACATCTCAAAAATCCCAACCATCCCCTTCGATCCAAAAATCCCATTCCATCCAAAAATCCCACAAGTCAAGCAAAAATCATAAAAATACTCTGTCTATGTGGGTACCTAAATCACTCAATCACCCATCTCCTAAGAAAACACCCCCATTACTTCCTACACCACCTTCCCATCAAAAGCTTGAATGTTTATCATGATGTGTGCAACCGTTGGTCATGGTTCCCTTCCATCCCACATTTCCACATACCTCCATCTCCCCATCCTTCATTCATTATCCTACATATCTTCCCCATCGCCTTCCTATGGTCCATGCTTTTGCATAAACCTTTCATCCATCTTTTTTCATAAGTTTGACATAATCCACATCACAATCCACTATCCTTCCATGCATAAGCCTTCCATAATTCACATCATAATCCACTATCCACATAATCCATCTCTCTCATGCAATCCCCTACCAACATCAATGAGCATAATGACATGGTCCATGCGATGACATGCCTCTCTATTGGGACACTATCACCTTTCATAGCACTAGACACTTGAGTCCCTCCTATCTATTACCATGGTGAAAACCTAGCAAATAGGTGCCAAGTGTAATGGTCATCCCATCTAAAAAAATCAACAATAAAAAAATAGTAAAGAGAAATCCCTTCGTCCAATGGTGAAAACCTGGTAAACAGGCGTCTTGGATAAGTACCATGATGAAAACATGGAAAACATGTTGGCAAGAGACACTATATGGAAAAATGATTGTTGCCATTGATGAAAACAAAGTTCATCCCACACATCCGCAGGACATGGTGTGTCTCTACCGGAAGTCAGAATGAAGATTGTTGAGGTCCGGTAAACAAGAACAGAGCTTGTGGCAAGGTCCGACAGATAGGTCCGGATCTCTCAGAGGAAGTATCTTGGTGAAGTGTGGATTTGGGAAAGTCAAGAGGACTACCTTGAGTAATAGATTCCAAGGATTTAGCCTCCGGTGATGGACAAGGGAAAAGATATGAATAGTTGAGTACCGGATTCCTGAGTGACAGTGTGAATAGAGGAAGAACTGACTGACAGAACATCAGACTACTTTCCGGATGTGTTACTGATGGTGTTAAAGGTTATGAAGGCATGAATCATGTTTGGATGACATGATTAATGATTTCTACAAGTATATGCTTGATCCACATTACTTGATGTGTAAGGATTCAGCCGACAGAACAGAGTTTGTGAGAAGATTGACTATTCTGGGTGCCGACTAGAAAGATAATGAAATCACTTGTGCGGATATATATAAAGGATGGATTTAGTTGTGAGAAGTGTTGTGGTGATATATGTGGTATGCGAAAAATAGTAGAGCAGAGCAGAGGCAGTAAGGAAGGTCCGGTATGTGAAAGGAAAGCAACATAAGAGAAGAGGAAAGATGAAGTGCAGCAGATTAGTGTACTGAGCCTAATTGGAACTGAACTCTAGCATATGTGGATGCTTCCAATCAGTTCAAGTATTGTATAACATTCTTTTGTAGACAGTGTGTCTCTTTATAGGCAGTGTGCCTCCTTTGTGAGCAGTGTGCTCGGGTAGTGAGCCCTAATTGGCAAGTGCCATTTTGTATTTCCTTATTCTTCTAACAGAGAATAATCCTTGGGTTAATCACCCCGTGGTTTTCTCCCTTAATAGGGTTTCCACGTCAAAAATACTGTGTCACGTGTTTTTCCTTTTCATGGTAATGTTTGCTTATTTGAATTAATGTTGCATTAATTAACAAGAAAGTTCAGAAAGAAGAAATAATTAGGATAACTGATTCACCCCCCCTCTCAGTTATCAACAATTGGTATCAGAGCTAAGTTCCTCCTAACAGAGTCTAACAGCTCGAGGAAGATCTGGGAGTCCAAATGGATGCATATGGTTTAAGGGAGCAACTCAAGACTACCCTTGAGGATCTTGAACAGTCAAACTCTGAAGTTAATGAATTAAAGGAAAGACTCAAACAGGCTGATGATTTCATGAGAGAATTAAAAGACAAATTAAGTCTCTCTATGAAAAAAAGAAAGGAGCTGCTTCAGCAATTGGCAAGACAAGGTGAAGAAAATAATGCAAATGAAGAACTGACTGAGAAAACCAAGTTATGTGAAAAGTTATCAAAAGAAATAATTATGGTAAGACATGAAATAGAATCAAGAGTTATAAAGTTTACCCAAGAAATTGAAGAGAAAAAAAAAACTGAAGATAATCTAAGACAATCTCTCAAGGAGAAATCAGAAGATTGCCACCAGATGGATAGAATTATCAGACATCTTGAATCTGATCTTGAAGATGCTAAAGATAATGAAGAAAAAGTTGAGGATCAAATTGTCTCTCTAAAAAGGGATCTTCAAACAACAAATGAGTATAAAGAGAAATTCAAGATAAGTTCTGCTCAACTTGAAGTTCTTCTTGGAAGTCAAAAGAAGGTAGATGACAAATGTGGTTTGGGATATGAGAAAGGAGAAAGCTCCGGATCCAGTCAGAAGAATTTTGGATTAGAAAATCCAAGGAACAGGCCTAGAAGACCTCTGGTAAGACAGCCCAATGCTCAAAGATATCCATCCTTCAATGGATACTACCACAGTTGCAATCACTTTGGTCACAAAGCTAATCAGTGCAGAAAGAGAATGAATCAGACTAATTCATCCTTCTCCGGACAGTGTTTTAATTGCAAAAGGTATGGTCACAAGTCTCATGAATGCAGAAATATGCAAATGAACAAATCATTCAATGGTAGATGCTTTGCATGCAATAGAGTAGGTCATATGGCTAATCAATGCAGATCAAGAGGATATCAGTCAAGTATGCAAAGAAATGTTGTTTGCCAAATCTGTAATAGGTCCGATCTTAATGCAAAATTCTGTAGAAGCAAGAATCAGGAGAAAAGAGGTCCAGTATATCATAATCAGAATCAAGATAAGGGTAAACAAAAGGTGAATGTGGATGAAGTTAGGAATGAGATGAACAAGATTTGGGTAAAGAAAAGTTCAGAGAATGTAGAGGTTGGATCCGCACCAGACTCTGGTGCTGATATTCCTTCCAGAAACTAAAAGGTGAGCTCTGGCTCAGGGGGAGACACAAAGAAAACCTTGTTCCCCCAGCCAGTTAAGTGGTGCCTAAAATTGGCACATGAGAAGCTACGGATCAAAGGGTTTCTAGAGAAACATGTAAGGAAGGTCAGGTAAAGATCTGAGAGATCCGTAAAAAAATTTAAAAAGTTCAAATCCTTTAGAATTGGTCCAGTTAAGCAAGTCTTCCAGTAAAACAGGTTTCTCACAAGATTGGCCTGGTATGAATCCAAATTGATATAGCTTGATCTGTGGATACATAAGATGATCAGAAGGACAAGTGGATATGATGATTCATCACTAACATCAATCACAAGGGAATCATAATGATTCGGATGAGTTTCTTCCTCCTTGAACAAGGAAAACCAGGCAAACTGGAATAATGTAGGTCAAGCATTTATTGCAATCTGATATTAGGGCTCGCGGAGCAATATAAGGGTTTTTCATTAATCACTCGTTCATTTTGCACTCAAGAAGAAATGAAAAGTGGAGCTCTGCAACGAAATTCCTCAAGTTCATCAGAGATCACTTGCAGAAGTCATTACTTCCAGAGATCAATTCAACCTACTCCGTGAAACCGATAGGCGCAAAAGGTATTTTCCATTTTCAAATATCTCACTACAAATCTCTTGATAATGGGTACTCTGAATATTGTAAAGATTTCTGATAGACCTCGCCCTACATTTAAGAAACATCCATACAAATCCTTGGAGGTAGACCCCCTAGGTGCATTTTCCAGTGTTCCGTATGGCGTTTTGCACACTGAAGATATTAGGGTTTATATACATGCAAACATTGAAGAGTTTGGGGAATTCAAACTAAGAGACTTATACCACAAGTAGTTAATAGATGATTCTTTTGAGATCAAACCTCAGTATAAGAGCATCTGGGAAAAACACTTTGATTAGTTCATTCATTTCCCCTGCTTTGAAGAAAATGAATGGGTCCGGTATGTATTGAGTAGGGTACATGACAACTTTCTATGGCTGAACAGACCTTGCAAAATCACCAAGGAAGCAATTAGGGCAGTAATTGGTTTACACTCCTCCGGAGGAATACCTGTCCTCAAATTTGTCAAAAATAACATTGTAACTGAGGCCACCAGATCAAATTTGATAAGAGGGCAATGACCATTGAAGATATTACTGACCCGGATATCAAGTATGCATCTATGATAATAGGATACAAGATATATCATTCCAGTAGGGAGAATTCAGTATCTGGAACTGCAGTATACACGACCTATGAGATGCTGAGAAAAAATGCAGAATATGATCTCTGTGAACTTCTCTTGAGCCAGTTAATAGAAAACATACAAAAGATCAAAAAGGACAAGAAAAACTCTTTCAAATATGGTGCACTAATAGTATGTTTATTTTTCTACTTCATGAATGAGTTGCCCGGATCAAATGGATGTGTATGGTAGAATGACAAACCGGTAGAAGTTCAGATTAGAGACTATTTGCATGGGCTTGGGGATGCTAAAGCAAGAAATACAGCCATGTGGGGATACTTCAAAAACTTTTAGAACATGATGCAATCAAGAGAAAGGATTCCCCAGTCTCTTGTTGAGAAATAGGACACAATCTGCTTTATGGTAGAGACTGATCAGTGCCTAATGGAGGCAGTAGAACCAAGGACAGTCTGGATCATGCCCATGGGGTATGAAGTTGATGAATAGATTGTGGAGCTGCATGTTCAACACATGCTGAGTCAGCCTAAAGATCCAAAGGCAGAAAGGTTTGGAACCTTTGAGGAGCTGAGTGTAAAGATCCATGTGGAACTCAGAGAACCAGAGATGAAAAGGAAGGTGAGAAAAGAAGTAGAACATATTGCACAAGGCCTTGGGATCTCAAAGGAGGCACTTGATGCCAACCAGGAAAAGAGACAAAAAGCTGATGAGGAGAAGAAAGAGGCAGAAAAAGGAAGCAAGAAAAGTGCTCCGATAGAAACTTCCACCCGGACCAGATCTTCAAAGAGACCAGCACCTATCCCAGCTAAAAGCTCAAAACTGGAAGTCCAAGCATCCGACAAAGGAGTGAAAAGGTCAAAGACAAAAGCCACAAGGGCTTATGCAAGTCAAAGAGATGAAGAAGAAACTGAATCAGATGAGGGGGTAAAGGAAATAAAGAAGCAGAAGAAGAAAGGATCTGGTCAGCCCTCCTCAGACCAAGACAAGGAAGAAATAGCAAGGAATTTGTTGAAAAGCCCACCCTGTCCTTAGAAAGTGTAATCAAATCAGTCACTGTGGATGGAAACCTTCAACCAATGGCTGAATTCTATGATGATTACAATGAGGCCAACCAAAAGATCCTGCAAGAAGCTACAATCAGGTATCTGGACATTTACAATAAAGCTTTTATTGAAATTATCTCTCTAATTCCTAAGAGTCTAGAGAAGAAGTTGGAAATGAGAAAGACCAATGCCATGGCAAAAGACCTTGAGATCTAGGAACAGATAGCTATTCAGCTATATCCTTCAATTGATCCCAAGACAATGAACATGGTATTCAAAGACTGCAAGGATGAATTCAGGAGCAAAGCAAGGATGAATCAGCTTATGCTTGGTGAGACCGACAAGGTAACTAAGGACACTGAAGAGATTCTCTGGAAAACCTTCAAAAGATTTAATCTTCCTATCATAGAGGACTTAGGTACTGATCCTACAAATGTTGCAGAAGAAACTCCTGAGAAAATGTCAGAAGAGGTGGGCCCTGAACAGACCAACATTTCCCCTCTAGTTTCCCCTATAGTCTTCGGATCTAAAGGAGAAGAAAAATCACAGGAGAAAGAAGTAGAGGTGAAGGAAAAAGAAGGTGACAGTGCAAAGGTTGCAGAAGGATAGAAGACTTCAGCAGAGAAAACCACAACTGCTAGTGGTGGGAATGTTGAAGGAGAGAAAACTCCAAAGGACAGCTCCAAGACTGCAGAAGAGAAGAAACATCTGTCTCTAGCAAGAGACACTGCACAAACTATCCAAGAATTTCTAAGCAAAGAAAAAATGGAGATTGATGAACCAGAGCTTCTACAAGGTCCATTCAATTTTGATTCTCTTTCTCCGGTACAGACAATGAAGATAGCTTCATTTGCAAATGCTAAGGCTAAGGAAAAACTCCTAAAGTCTCATATGGAAGACTGTGAGTTGATAGAAGCTGCATCCGAAGTGCTAGAAAAGATCATACCATCTTTTCGAAAGGATCCCACAGCCTCCTCTTCCGGTAATCTCAAAACCTTAGTCAGCAGTGTTAGTACACATTTTGATTCTCTAGAAAAATCAGCTGAAGAAAAGGTCCGGAAGGAGTTTTTGGATAAGAGATTCTCAGAGGTACAAGGATTAATCACTAATGATAGGAGAAATATGAGTATTGGGATACAGAGCTTAGAAAATGCTCTTAAGGATGGTGGTGAAATATACAAATTTTATATCTCCTGGTCTAAAGTAACAGTAGAGATTGAGAAGAAAATAACAGAGCAAGAGGATATACTACTAAGTTTGTCTCAAAGTTTTGATCCTCTCTCTTCCTCCATAGTAAATCAAGAGTGTAAAACTATTGCAATCACAAATGCAATAAAGAATTTTGAGAAGGAAAGGAAGAACATGATCAGTCGGATGGGTGAACTTAGGAGGATCATTGTCCTTGAGAGGCCATGCATGAGGCCATAAGTGAAGCTCAAATCACAGCCCAGACAAATGATCCAACAGATCTAAAAAGGGCAGATGCGTTTGCATTCTTGTTGAATGGGCATATCTCAATTTTGGACAGGATGAAGCAGAGTTGGGTGACAGAAGTTGTACAGTTGAAGACAACTTTTGCAGACATACTTAAGTATATGTAAGTATGCCATATGTATATACTTATGCGGCTAAGTATAGTAAATTTTTTGAAAATTTTGGTGTGCGGACCCTATCCTTTGCCATTGATGTCAAAGGGGGAGTGAGGAGCAGTGAAAAATGAGGAATCCAACTAAGGGGGAGCTCCAAAAAATGTATATAAAGATAGAGCATCAGCCAAGGGGGAGCATAGTGTAAACACTTAGTCATTTTTCACTAAGTGTTGCCATCAATGCCAAAGGGGGAGATTGTTGGCAAGAGACACTATATGGAAAAATGATTGTTGTCATTGATGGCAACAAAGTTCATCCCACACATCCGCAGGACATGGTGTGTCTCTACCGGAAGTCAGAATGAAGATTGTTGAGGTCCAGTAAATAAGAACAGAGCTTGTGGCAAGGTCTGACAGATAGGTCCAGATCTCTCAGAGGAAGTATCTTGGTGAAGTGCAGATTTGGGAAAGTCAAGAGGACTACCTTGAGTAATAGATTCCAAGGATTTAGCCTCCGGTGATGGACAAGGGAAAAGATATGAATAGTTGAGTACCGGATTCCTGAGTGACAGTGTGAACAAAGGAAGAATTGACTGACAGAACATCAGACTACTTTCCGGATGTGTTACTGATGGTGTTAAAGGTTATGAAGGCATGAATCATGTTTGGCTGACATGATTAAAGATTTCTACAAGTATATGCTTGATCTGCATTACTTGATGTGTAAGGATTCAGTCGACAGAACAGAGTTTGTGAGAAGATTGACTGTTCCGGGTGCCGACTAGAAAGATAATGAAATCACTTGTGCGGATATATATAAAGGATGGATTTAGTTGTGAGAAGTGTTGTGGTGATATATGTGGTATGTGAAAAATAGTAGAGCAGAGCAGAGGCAGTAAGGAAGGTCCGGTATGTGAAAGGAAAGCAGCATAAGAGAAGAGGAAAGATGAAGTGCAGCAGATCAGTGTACTGAGCCTAACCGGAACTGAACTCCAGCATATGTGGATGCTTCCAATCAGTTCAAGTATTGTATAACATTCTTTTGTAGACAGTGTGTCTCCTTGTAGGCAGTGTGCCTCCTTTGTAAGCAATGTGCTCGGGCAGTGAGTCCTAATTGGCAAGTGCCATTTTGTATTTCCTTATTCTTCTAACAGAGAATAATCCTTGGGTTAATCACCCCGTGGTTTTCTCCCTTAACAGGGTTTCCACGTCAAAAATATTGTGTCATGTGTTTTTTCTTTTCATGGTAATGTTTGCTTATTTGAATTAATGTTGCATTAATTAACAAGAAAGTTCAGAAAGAAGAAATAATTAGGATTACTGATTCACCCCCCCTCTCAGTTATCAACAAAACAAGCATCATGTGTAGGTTGATCTTCTATGTCACTTACACTTGGGGGCACCTTGTCTCATCCACACTATCTATCCCATCATACCATTACCACACCAACCTATCATCCTTATCCATTACATACATATACATATCCTATTGAGTCCATTCATCTTCCCTTCCCTCCCTTTGATCTTGATGAAGACATAGGGGCAAAATTTTGAAACATGTTTTAGATATCTCTTGATGTACCTCATCCCATCCAACCCATCCTATCATTATCCTCTTGCCATTACCCATTTTCCCATCCTATCCAAACAATCCAATCATCCTATGGTCATAAGCCTTGTCATGAAAAATCCTAAGTATTGTACCTAGAATGGGGCATGTTATTCCTATGTGACATAGCCTTTTGGAGATCACATCCTTTCTCTCTTATGCATACATCCATTTCGTTCCACTGCTTATCCTTTTTATCCATCCATATATCATGAGCTATCTGTTCTATGACCTATCCTCTTTTCCACCTATCTATCATGAGCTTTCCATACTATCGCCCATACTTCTATCCACCTCCATCCTTGCACCTAGACTTGGTTTTTCCATTGTCATTGGTATTTAGTGCAAAGGATATCCAAATTGTAAATCCATTGGCATTTTCCAAAAATATTCTCAAAAATTCAAAAAAAAAAAATCAAATATCCATAAAAAATCCAATCAATGACCCAAATTCAAGTCATCATTTATCCATACCAATCAAGTTAATCAATTTTGTCAAATTATCAAAGTGCAATCAATGGTCTTGATCCCAATCTTGTCATAAACCAAATCAATTAATCAATCACCATCATCATCATCCTTGTGTTGATCTAGGGATATATCATTCCTGCAATGACAACTCTATCAATCACTATCATAAATCAATCAATCAATCAATCATTGGTTTACAGCTTGACAAAGGATAATACCTTGTTTGTTTTTGAATCATTTGTACACACTTTCTTGCTTTCTTGTGTATGTTATCATTTTATCTTGCATTTGAATCACATCTCTCTTATCTCATCAAATATCTCACATGTCATCAATAACACCATCCAACACCATTCAATCAATCTCATTAATCTAATTAGTCCATCCAATCATCAACCACCAACAAAATAAACAAGAACTACATCTCATCTCTATCATTCAAAGCCTTGATCCCGTGGATACATGGTATGTAGGCAATCTAAGATGCAAAGGAAATAGTTTGATTCAGGCATAGGCGATAGACCTTTCTCATCATCCATCTTTCATCCTCAAATCATTCATCTCACTTTCTTCTATCCTTCATCACTTACATCATCAATAAGCCTAGAACTACATACAATTATGTCTCATCACCATCGTAATGTGCTTTGATCCCATAGATACAGGGTATGTAGGTAGTCTAGAATATGAAGGAAGTATCTAGTATGCAAGCACAGATGATCCACCTCACTTCATCTTCTTTCATCTTCCATTTTCTTCTCTTTGACTAGCTCAAGCAAGAAGACTATGTGTATCAGAGAAAGCTCAATTATTCAAACAATCAGGCATAAACTGAAAGCTATTTGTCCACATGCCTTAAGCCAACATTTGCTATAGCATTTTATCAACATTTTAGCCTTCAACATGATATATCTTTCCTCTCAACAAGGCACCATCTTAATCCATCTAAGAGCACTTAAATTTGGCAAGAGAACATGATGACAATATCTTTTATTTTATCTTTTGATTTATCCTTTGTCCCTTTCCTATGCCTAATCAAGACTACCTTGATCTATGATATCTTGGTATTTTGCGATGAAGTACAGAATGTGGCATGGTCATATTGCTTTCGTATGTTGTGTCTGTGGGATGATCTGATTCTCTTCCTACACATATTGGTATCTTGTACATGTTGGGATTAGCATCTTGCATATCAATATCTTTTTGTATCTGAGAAGATAAACAGTCTCTTATGTATTGAGACTATTCTATGCTAAGACTAGTTCCATACATATAACTAGTAAGGTGTCATTATGTGTAGTGGAGATAAACTCAAACCTTTGCTTGAAGATTCAAAGTTCATCTCAGGAACACTAGCTGCTATTCATATCTTGTGTATGTTGGTTTAACATTTTGACCTCATATGACTAGACAAGATTGTAGTATGCTAGTTATGCATTGGATACCTCAACACCTTGGTCTTTTATACCCTAGTGCATAATATCCATATGCTATATCAAACATAAGGATTGCATTTCTCTACTTTTTGAGAAATTATTTCAAAGCTTGTCATATCATCTATCTATTCCATCATAATCCTATGTAGCTGTAACTTTGGTTTCCTTTTTGGCCAGAAAGGGCCTTTTAGATCTATAGCTCTGTTTAGGGCTCTTAGTTAAAATACTCTGTTATGTTATCTTTTTGGCCAGGAAGGGCCTTTTTTGTAATCTGTAAAAATGTTTTTATTAATACTAATATATTATGATGCTCTAAGCATCCTTATTGATTAAAAAAAATGTCAACCCTGGTTCATGTGTTGTCTCAGAAAAGACCTGCACCATGAAAGAATCCATTAATTATACATAAATTCCAAATTAAGTTGATGAGAAAAGATCTTTGATATTCAACTGGGAAGCCTTAACATCCAAAAATTACTAACCTGATGTTTCACAAGAAGTTTCCCAACTATGACATCATCTTTACTTAAGAAACTAGATATTGATCCAATGCCATAGTGGATCTCATAGGATTCTCCTTCACAAACAACAAATGATATATATATATATATATATATATATATATATATATATATATATATATATATATATATTAATTGATTAGAAACTTCCTTAATATCCCCATGTAAGCATACTAAACTAAGTGAGGTTGAGGGTTTGAAGTAGAGTACCATCTTCTTGGTATGTGCTTGACTTTGATGACTTGTATCTTGAATGAAAATAACAAGCTAGCTGCACTGTAAAATCATTGTTAATCATTGTTACAAAAATAACCACAAAATCCTCTTTAATTAAAATAATCCTTCTAGATATTTCAAGACAAGATATTTCAATTAATTTCTAAGAAAGCTAATAATTTCACTATCCAAACAGCCACCAATCTATTTACTATATATAATTTCCTAGAATTCAGAATTTGAATGTGGGCTGAGTATTCCAGCAACACTACTTTTTTAGTTGGATCCTAAAAATGTTGCAACTTATGTTCTTCTCTAAAACATCCGTGCAGAAGCAGGCAAGTGTGGTGAGGTTCAAATAATAAGGAGATTGATGAAAGATAGAGGAATTAAAAATATACTTGCATGTAGCTGTATTGAAGGGCATAAAATGGTACATGCTTTTTTGTGTAGGAGATAGATCACATCCACAAACATGGGAAAACTATGCACAATTGGAGAAATTGGCTTGGCAAATGCAGGCAGTAGGGTATTTCCAGATTCAATACTTTTACGTAATGTTGTGGAATAGAAGAAAAAATAATCATTTATCTAAAACCATAGTGAAAAGTTAGCAGTTGCATTTGGTTTGTTAAACATGGCCCCTGGTACAACCATTAGAGTTGTTAAGAACCTTTGAGTATGTTTTGATTTTCACACTGCATCTAAGTTCATCTCCAAGATTGTTGCAAGAGAAGTTGTTCTGAGAGATGTGAACCATTTCCATCATTTTAAACAGGGACAATGTTCTTGTGGAGAATATTGGTGATGCTAAATGAAACAATCTGAAAAATAGGCTTGCACTATAATAATGTGCACTACATCAGATATCCATTAATGATGAAGGGACATCCATCAAAGCATAACAACATGGATTTTTTTGTCATATGTTGTAGTTACAAGTGCCCTGCTAGACATACATGAAAATGTGGAAGCATAGACAAGGCAAGTGAATTGTTTCAAAAAATGCCTCAAAGAAATGTGATATCACAGAATGCTATGATTAAGGGACATGTTTAAAATGGGGTTTTTTTTTTTTGTTTCTAAAAAGTCCTTAGAAAATTTTAAGAAAATGCAATCAGTGGGTGTAAAGCCCAACTCCTCAACCTTTAAAAGCATCCTTCCTGCCTATGTGTGAATTGGAGCTTTGGATGAGGATATGAACATCCATCAAAAGCATATTTGGAAGTAGATTTTTATCAAATATTGTAGTTGCAAGTTTCACTTTGGATCACCAAAGCCTTCACAAAAAATTCTGCACAAAATTCAATAATGAAGAATTTATGCACAAATTCTCTTTTGAATGATGCACAAAGCCTCCATCGCAACACCGCACAGTTTGTTGCTAGGCTTTGTAGTGATGTAGGGATCACCTGCATCACCGCAAGGCCCAACAACAGTGCGGTGTTGTGGTGGAGGCTTTGTGCGTCATTCAAAAGAGAATTTGTGCATAAATTCTTCATTATTGAATTTTGTGCAGATGTTTTTGTGAAGGCTTTGGTGATCCGAAGTGGAACTTGCAACATTTCTGCTAGAATAAATAGGCGGATAAGGTACACCCTCCATTCCACCAGCTCTGCTACCTCCAACTGGACCTATGACAAGTGATTGAAGGAATAAATTACAAAAAATATCATCCTATCTATTTATGATGTTTTTCTAAGCATAAAAAAATTAAACTACAAAACACACAAGTACATCTCTTAGTTGTATAGACCAGGATAGTTCAACCACCATTATACCACTCAAAGATCCAGATGACTCCTTTGGCGCCTTGTAGGTGGTCCTGTATATGAAAGCTCTGGGTCCTAACAAAAAACCACAAAATCAAGGAGTTCAAAACAAGAATAAATAATATAGGGAAAATAACCTACAATAAAGATACCTTCATACATTTGATAAAAGAACATCTGAGAAATCCATAAATCCATGCAATTTTCCTTCCATTAATCCATTTTAGGGATCCATATTTCTTTTAAAATTATTCTAGGAGTCATTCATAAGCACCCCATACCAAGTCCATGTGAAAGATATCTATTTTTTTGACCATTGATGTGTTTTTGTCTCTCACCATAGTCCTACAGGTCACTCAAAAGGTCTTGGCAGGTGTGCGAGAACCAAGGATAACAAGGGAGCAGTTATCACTATCCCATAGTATGAAGAGATCGCACTTGCAGAATTGCGATATGCAGAGATCGATTACTGCAGCCTTGCAACGGTCTCAAAACGAAGTGGCAGGCTGGCGGTATAAAGTGGCATATGATACTTCACCGCGGTCCCGTGACAGGCAAGAGAATAACTGGTGGTAATGTGGTAAGAAGGAGCATAGGAAAATAGTACACCGTGCTCCTGCGACAACCTCAAGTGAGGCTTTCGGTATGGCAGTAAGAAGGAATAAAGGAAAATAGTACACCATGCCCCCACGACGACCTCAAGTGAGGCTTGTGGTATGACAATATAAGGAGTTTAAGTTATGTAAGTGTTGAATACTGCAGGCCTGCGATAGTTTCAATGAAGGAGTGCGATAGTGCAGTGAAAGGCTTCAAGTGATGTTTAGTATACTGCGGTCCCACAATGGTCAAAGAAACAATTTGCGGTACTGCGGTAGGGAATAAGTCATGGTGATATAGTTGAATTTTTGAGACAATATTTCTGAAATGGAGATAGAACAAACTATTAACTTTCTTAGACATAACCAAGCAATGACTTACACCCTCTACATGTTCTATATAGTTGTCTTTATGGTAGTGATAAGTCAAGGGATATTAGTTTGCAGTCTTTACATTTCATGAAGGAGTGGGATTCTAAATAATTTTTGGTGTTGAGATACCCCTGCTACCAAGATAAGAATCATGTGAGGATCTACCTTAAGGCAATAAAGAGATACAAAGTTATGCCATAACTTACACCCCCTACAAAATAAAAGATCATTAACCATGGTTAGACATTCACTTTAATTTTGCATCTATTCCCCATTGGCTCCAATAGTTTCCATCCTATCTTGTTTCTATTGTTTTCTGTGTGTTCCTCTGAGTCATAAAAGTAGACATGACAGGAAACTCCATCACAGGCAATTGATAAAATCATGAGCCCCCAAAGCCAAAGCATTGGAAGGCCTCATTTGGTTCAAAATTGATAGTCATGACTTAGAAAATGACAGTCAATAGAATGGTAATAAAATCCTTGGTTAACACTTCACATTGGAAACTCATTTGTTAAAATAAGTCAAAACAATAGACAATCACTGCTAATCTCATTTTTTCAATGCCGATTGGTATTCTAGATGATATCACCATTAATAGCATTTTGTGGATTGTGTCTAGATATATGATCTGTTTTAGCTTTTGGTATTATCCCATCTCTGGGGTCATATGCATGTCTTAGTAAGATATATCATTTCTCTTTGTCAAGCTATCTTAGTGAAGCCTCAAATCAGTTTTTATTTTTTCACATAATGCTCTTCATTTGTGTAATAATATTGGCCAAGATATTGGTAACGAAGTTGCCAAAGACATGGTAATATAGTTGAATTTTTGAGACAATATTTCTCATCAGCCCGATCAAATCAAAGAACACTTTTTCTACCTTTTCTCCACTATTTCTTTTATGAGCTGAGTAATTTCAAATTTGATTGCTGTCATTTGCAATGCATTTCTATTACATTTCAATCTGAAACGTTTGATCCATTGTTGGATTGTTGTCACCTTTACAGACATAAAAATGTACCTGTTCTAATATTTTGAACTTATGCCAAGTCAAAGTGGGTTGTGCTCATTTAGCAGCTGGTTGAAATTTAATTTGATTGTATTGCTTCTTGATGTTCCCCTTGACTCATTATCATTTTTGTTTATCATCTTGCTTTTTGGCTAGCAACAAACATGTGATGCATCTGTTGTGATGTCCTATGGATGGTGGCTTTTTCCAAATTATCTTCAAACTATTTTAAGTTCTAGGTGTACACCTTATGGAGACTTATGGCATATTTCTATACGTATTTTTTTCCAAGGTTACAGTGAGCTGATAAATGCAATTATTCCAAAGGTAGTGGAAATAATTTTAGAACAATTATCTAAGTTCTCTCTTAATATTCAGATTTGTGTAATTTTTGATTTTGTAGATTTTTAATAGCCTTGTTTGACGAGTCTTGGAAATTGGTTTCAATTTACAAGGTAAATCTTCCATCTAGAGCTAAGAAGATTGTGCCAAGTAGTTGCAGAGCCATGATTGGTCAGGTTACTGGTGGTGGAAGGATAGAAAAGCCAATGCTCAAAGCTGGCAATGCATATCACAAGTATAGGGTCAAAAGAAACTATTGGCCCAAGGTTCGTGGTGTGGCAACGAATCCTGTTGAGCATCCTCATGGTGGTGGTAATCATCGACACATTGGGCATGCTAATACCGTGCGTCGTACAGAGAAGGCTTAGCATGTACACGTACTTAATCATAATTAAACAATTATAGAGTTCTGATTATTTAAAAATGTTGTCTTTTAGTTTCTATTTTTCTTT